>LR991036.1:0-10000000 GCA_905163495.3 Cosmia trapezina
AGCAAAATAAGAACACATGTTTAAATATATAACAGAAGTAAGGAAAGTTATATAAGAATGACCTGTTATTATGTAAAAGTATAAATAGAAGTTTATCAAAATAAGAATAATATGAATAAGCAGCTAAACTAAGAAATAAGATGGAATTATCACACTCATGTAAAAAATAAAAGGATAACTGAAGTATAAGTATAAGTTTTGGTTTTTGTTTAAAATTAGAATACACATTGTTAAATACATAATAGAAGTAAGGAAAGTTATATAGGAACGATTTTGTTATGTAAAAGTATAAATAGAAATGTATCAAAATAAGAATAATATTAATAAGTAGTTAAAACTTAGAAATAAGGTGAAATTATCACATTATGTAAATAAATCAAGGCGTAAACTTAATACCCCCTGAAATAAAGAAAAGTAAAGACAGTTAGAATAGCGGGAGTCCCACCCGGCTAAGAATGGAAAGGATGAATAAAAGAAAGTATAAATAGAAGTTTATCAAAATAAGAATAATATGAATAAGCAGCTAAACTAAGAAATAAGATGGAATTATCACACTCATGTAAAAAATAAAAGGATAACTGAAGTATAAGTATAAGTTTTGGTTTTTGTTTAAAATTAGAATACACATTGTTAAATACATAATAGAAGTAAGGAAAGTTATATAGGAACGATTTTGTTATGTAAAAGTATAAATAGAAATGTATCAAAATAAGAATAATATTAATAAGTAGTTAAAACTTAGAAATAAGGTGAAATTATCACATTATGTAAATAAATCAAGGCGTAAACTTAATACCCCCTGAAATAAAGAAAAGTAAAGACAGTTAGAATAGCGGGAGTCCCACCCGGCTAAGAATGGAAAGGATGAATAAAAGAAAGACACAGTATGAGGCATAAAAGTGCGAGAGGAATAAATGATAGAAATTGAATGAATGAGAAACTTAGAATAATAAGAGCCGTTTGACCCATGAACGGGAAAAGCACAAATTTATAAAAAAAAAAAAAAAAAAAAAAACCTAACCTAACCTAACCCGTTATTCCTTTTGGAGGTGTCGTAAACATTTTAAAATGTCCGATTCGCGTCTTAGATCAAGTTTTGGTTTGTATTCGTTGTAAAGACGAATAGCAAACGTAAATAAATATAATTGTGACTAAAATTTTAAAATGTGAGAAGTATAGATTTCAATAATAAAATCCAATCAATTCAAAAATGAAATAAATATGTCAATAAATCAATTCTAATTCTAAAAGTCTCGCCGTTATAGGCTTTAAAAAGTCCGAGGGGCGCCTTAATTCTGTCAGGTTATGGTTTGTATTCGTTGTAAAGACGAATAACAAACGAGGTTGAGTCAAATAAGAATAATTGTAAATTATAAAATGGTACAGATTCAAATAAGAACTAAAGTGAAACTCCGTATCCCTGTATAGGGGGGATGTACACAAAAGTGTTTCAGAGACCAAAAGTATAAGAGCAACAAGATAACCTTATCCTGCGGCCGCAGGGCCGTTAGGTCAGTATGGAAATATAGTTTTAGTCAAGAAAATGTGTAAACCATTAAACAAGACTCGAGCTCGCGGCGCGTGCGCTAGGCACGTTAGTGTCTATTCATAAAATAATAATAAAAGTGTATACTAAGCAATTAAAATAAAATTGCGTAATGTCATTAGATGTGTTCTCTATATAGAGTTAACACTCTACGGTTAATTTATGTCATAAGTAGGTCACGCTATTATAATAACAATAACAAAACAGAAAAAGAAAAATAGATGTGACAAAATAATTTTCTAACAAAACTGAAAAGTTTACCTACCCAGTGAGAACAGGGAGGGTGGGCGGGCAATTTTTTGAAGTTTTATTTGCGCTAGGCGCACGCGCGAGGTGTCCAAAAACGCGTCTCGGCGCGGGCTAGCGACCTATGCAGTTTTTGGAATTTATTTAAAACAAAAATTTTGATTTTCGGTCAAAAAACCTGTTTTTCAACCGAAAAATGCCCAAAAAAATTGAATAACGACTACCAAACGGGACCCGAGCTCGCGGAGCGCGCGCCAGGATACAGGTAAGGCAGGTAAGTATTTATTAAATTTATAAAAAATGCGGGGTTACAGTAAGATTTTGAGATATTAATTTTTGAAAATAACTTTTTGTAAAAATTTAAAAATTTTGTCTATGTCAATGAAGGGAAAAATTTTTTCGCGTTCCTACTTATTTTAACTAGTCAATAATTTGCAGGGAGCCTATCTATGATGAAAACAGCTGAAAACAGCGTTAGGATGCGTCACCTAGATGCAAAATTATGACGTGTTCTATGAAAAATATTGATAATTTTTCTAAGTCGATGAGAGGAGAAAATTAATTTTCTCTTTTGTCTATTTTTATTTGTCTCAAATTAGGAGGGAGCCTATACAAGTTCAAAATGGCTGAAAACAGCTTCAAAATGCGTCTCCTGGATGCAAAGTTATAACGATTTGTAGTGTTTATTGTCTCCCTAAGGTGGATTTTGTAGGTATGCGATATTGAATTTAGCGAAATTTTTTGAAGTTTTATTTGCGCTAGGCGCACGCGCGAGGTGTCCAAAAACGCGTCTCGGCGCGGGCTAGCGACCTATGCAGTTTTTGGAATTTATTTAAAACAAAAATTTTGATTTTCGGTCAAAAAACCTGTTTTTCAACCGAAAAATGCCCAAAAAAATTGAATAACGACTACCAAACGGGACCCGAGCTCGCGGAGCGCGCGCCAGGATACAGGTAAGGCAGGTAAGTATTTATTAAATTTATAAAAAATGCGGGGTTACAGTAAGATTTTGAGATATTAATTTTTGAAAATAACTTTTTGTAAAAATTTAAAAATTTTGTCTATGTCAATGAAGGGAAAAATTTTTTCGCGTTCCTACTTATTTTAACTAGTCAATAATTTGCAGGGAGCCTATCTATGATGAAAACAGCTGAAAACAGCGTTAGGATGCGTCACCTAGATGCAAAATTATGACGTGTTCTATGAAAAATATTGATAATTTTTCTAAGTCGATGAGAGGAGAAAATTAATTTTCTCTTTTGTCTATTTTTATTTGTCTCAAATTAGGAGGGAGCCTATACAAGTTCAAAATGGCTGAAAACAGCTTCAAAATGCGTCTCCTGGATGCAAAGTTATAACGATTTGTAGTGTTTATTGTCTCCCTAAGGTGGATTTTGTAGGTATGCGATATTGAATTTAGCGAAATTTTTTGAAGTTTTATTTGCGCTAGGCGCACGCGCGAGGTGTCCAAAAACGCGTCTCGGCGCGGGCTAGCGACCTATGCAGTTTTTGGAATTTATTTAAAACAAAAATTTTGATTTTCGGTCAAAAAACCTGTTTTTCAACCGAAAAATGCCCAAAAAAATTGAATAACGACTACCAAACGGGACCCGAGCTCGCGGAGCGCGCGCCAGGATACAGGTAAGGCAGGTAAGTATTTATTAAATTTATAAAAAATGCGGGGTTACAGTAAGATTTTGAGATATTAATTTTTGAAAATAACTTTTTGTAAAAATTTAAAAATTTTGTCTATGTCAATGAAGGGAAAAATTTTTTCGCGTTCCTACTTATTTTAACTAGTCAATAATTTGCAGGGAGCCTATCTATGATGAAAACAGCTGAAAACAGCGTTAGGATGCGTCACCTAGATGCAAAATTATGACGTGTTCTATGAAAAATATTGATAATTTTTCTAAGTCGATGAGAGGAGAAAATTAATTTTCTCTTTTGTCTATTTTTATTTGTCTCAAATTAGGAGGGAGCCTATACAAGTTCAAAATGGCTGAAAACAGCTTCAAAATGCGTCTCCTGGATGCAAAGTTATAACGATTTGTAGTGTTTATTGTCTCCCTAAGGTGGATTTTGTAGGTATGCGATATTGAATTTAGCGAAATTTTTTGAAGTTTTATTTGCGCTAGGCGCACGCGCGAGGTGTCCAAAAACGCGTCTCGGCGCGGGCTAGCGACCTATGCAGTTTTTGGAATTTATTTAAAACAAAAATTTTGATTTTCGGTCAAAAAACCTGTTTTTCAACCGAAAAATGCCCAAAAAAATTGAATAACGACTACCAAACGGGACCCGAGCTCGCGGAGCGCGCGCCAGGATACAGGTAAGGCAGGTAAGTATTTATTAAATTTATAAAAAATGCGGGGTTACAGTAAGATTTTGAGATATTAATTTTTGAAAATAACTTTTTGTAAAAATTTAAAAATTTTGTCTATGTCAATGAAGGGAAAAATTTTTTCGCGTTCCTACTTATTTTAACTAGTCAATAATTTGCAGGGAGCCTATCTATGATGAAAACAGCTGAAAACAGCGTTAGGATGCGTCACCTAGATGCAAAATTATGACGTGTTCTATGAAAAATATTGATAATTTTTCTAAGTCGATGAGAGGAGAAAATTAATTTTCTCTTTTGTCTATTTTTATTTGTCTCAAATTAGGAGGGAGCCTATACAAGTTCAAAATGGCTGAAAACAGCTTCAAAATGCGTCTCCTGGATGCAAAGTTATAACCAAACCGTCAAATCGCCGACGGCGGTAAATAAGACCTTTTCAAAAGGCATACAAAATGAGGGGAAAACCACCTCAGTAGTTAGGAGAAGCATTGGAGAGTGGGAGGCTGGTCAGTCAGAGACACAGGGACAGAAGAGGCCTCAGACCACTCCCAAGGAAGCTTCGCCCTCGTCCTCATCCTCATCCTCTGTGTCGGCAGAGCCCAAAAAAGCAAAAGCCGCTTCGTCCTCGTCTTCATCTGCTTTGTCAGTAGAGCCCAAAAATGCCAAAGCAATGCCCTTGAACACATACTCGAAAGAGGCCATAAGGGCCACACAAACACCATCTACGGAGTCAGAGAAATTTGCAAACAGGATCGCAGAGGCACGAGCCTGTCTATTAAAAGCAAAAATGCATTTAAACAGCTCCCGGAACACAAAGACGGAAATAAAAACAGAGGTCGTACAAGCTTTAGACAGACTGTTTCAGCTCGTGAAGGAGGCGGAAGCTGATAGGACGAAGTGCAAAGAACCAACAGTTATACGGACCGAACAAATGGTGGCGCAGAGCGCGGAAACTGTAAGGAAGGAAGAAGAAAAGATAAAAGATCTCATCGGGAAACTCAAAGAGCATGCAGACCTCATAAAAGAAAATACAGAGAGCATGGGCCATTTGAAAGATAAAATCGAAAGCATGGAAAAGCGGTCCTACGCGGGTGTAGCCGCGACTCCTATTAGTAAGCGGCCCCCGGTGCAGACAGCTCTACACTCCTTTGTAGTGACCGGAAACGATGACCAAGAGACGGGAGAGGAAGTACTCGATAGGATTAGGAAAGCAGTCAATGCTAAAGAGGGAGGATTTTCAGTAGAAAATATAAGGAAAGCAAAGGACCGAAAAATAATAGTTGGCTGTAAAACAGATGCGGAAAGGGAAAGGGTAAAAAATAGAATAATAGAATCCGGCGAAAGTCTTAAATTGGAGGACATAAAAAATAGAGACCCTCTCGTCATCTTAAAGGACGTGTTGAGTTGCAACAGTGACGGGGACATCCTAAGCGCGCTGAGGAACCAGAATAAAAGAATGTTCCTAAACCTGGACACTCAAGAAAACAGATGTGAGATAGCATACAAAAAACGCACCAGAAACCCCCACACGAGTCACATAGTGATGAGGGTGTCTCCCAAAATGTGGCAGAGACTGACCGAAGCCGAGTCGGTCCTCATAGACCTGCAGAGGATAAGAGTAGCAGACCAGTCTCCTATCGTACAGTGCTCGCTTTGCCTGGGGTATGGACACGGCAGACGTTTTTGTCAGGAGACTCAGGCAAAGTGCAGTCATTGCGGGGGACCTCATATGAGGGCAGAATGCACCGACCGGCTTGAGGGTGCGGCCCCGTCTTGCTGCAACTGCGTGCGTTCAAAGTTGGATAAGACTGACCATAACGCCTTTAGCCAGGAATGCCCCATCAGGATTAAATGGGATGCCATAGCACGATCAAGGGTGGCATATTGCTAAGGTGGTCCCGGGAAAAAATTCAATCTCCCCAAAAAGACCATACCTCGTGGCACAAACCAATCTGCAAAGGAAGGCGTTAGCCACAAATGAAATTATGCTTGAGGCAGACAAAAAGGGGGTGGCTTTTGCACTGCTCCAGGAGCCGTACATCGGAAATTTGGGTAGAATGAAAGACTACCACGGTGCCAGAATATACCAGCATACCGGCGATGGAGATGGCGTCATCAAATCAGCAATTGCGGTCTTCGATGATAATATAGACGTCGTTCAGTGTCCCAAATTCACCACGCCCAACATCATAGTGGTACAGATGAAGACAAGCGCCTGGGACATCGTGGTGGTCTCATTCTACCTAGAACCGAAACCAGCACTGATAGGGCCATACCTAGAGCAGCTTATCAAGATAGAGAGGAGTTTTGGCCGAAGAATTATCTTGGGTGGAGACGCAAATGCCAAAAACTCTTGGTGGGGTAGCTGCAAAATCGATCAGAGAGGGATCGAAATGGCCGGCGCTCTAGAGGAAATGGGACTGCAGGTGCTTAACATAGGCGACACTCCGACGTTTTCCACAGTGAGGGGGACCACACTGTACACCAGCTTTGTGGACGTCACGGCATGTACGGCGGACCTGCTCGACCTGGTGGAGGACTGGAGAGTGGACGAAACCATGACGAGTTCAGATCACAACACCATCATTTTTAAAATTAAAATGGAAAGGGCAAAGGGCTTGGACATAATTAGAACTACCAGAAAATACAATAGTAAAAAAGCCAACTGGGAACAATTTCGTGAGAAATTGGACCAGTTGCTACAAGAAAACAATATTTGCAAAATTGAATTAGATAAAATAAACAACAAAACCGAATTGGAAATTAAAATAGAATTATACGTTAACATAATCATAGAAGCATGCAATCTAAGCATACCAAAAATTAAGCCTAACAGAAAAGTTAAATTACCTTGGTGGTCTGATGAGCTCGACAGGATGAAAAAGGAGGTCACCACTAGGAAGCGCAGAGTCCGCTGTGCAGCGCCGATCCGGAGGGAGAAAGTCGTCAAGGAGTACCTGGAAATAAAAGAAAAATATGAGGAAGCAGAAAGGACGGCCCAAACAGAAAGCTGGAAAAGCTTCTGTACGAAACAGGACAAAGAAAGTCTCTGGGAAGGAATTTATAGGGTTATAGGTAGGACGCTGAAAAGAAAAGAGGATCTGCCCCTTATTAAAGAAGGGAAGGAGTTAAACCACCACGAATCTGCCGCATTGCTGGCGGAAGTATTCTACCCCGAGGACAGGAAGGAAGATGATAATGAGGAGCACAGGCGTACCAGAATGGAAGCCGAAAAAGTAAACGAGATGGGCCATGATGAAGGTCATGACCCACCGTTTACTCAGGAAGAACTAATTTACACTGTTGCAAGCTTCAATCCTAAAAAAGCCCCGGGGATGGATGGCCTTACGGCCGATATCTGCCAACAATCAATTCAACACAATCCGGAGCTCTTCCTATCACTGGCAAACAAATGCCTAGAGCTGGGCTACTTCCCGAAGCTCTGGAAGGAGGCCACTGTAGTAATACTAAGGAAACCTGGGAAGGAGAGCTACACAACTCCCAAGGCATATAGGCCAATAGGACTGTTGCCGGTGATGGGAAAAGTATTGGAAAAAATGCTTATGGGCAGAATAAAATGGCACATCACACCCGGACTTAGCACACGCCAGTACGGGTTTATGCCACAGAAGAGCACCGAAGACTCCCTCTATGACCTGCTGCGGCACATACGAGACAAGCTTAATAATAAAAAATTGATCGTTATGATATCACTGGACATAGAGGGAGCCTTTGACAGTGCATGGTGGCCGGCCATAAAAACCGGACTGGCGAAAGCGAAATGCCCGATAAATCTAAGAAGAGTGGTGGACAGCTACCTAGAACACAGAAAGGTCAGAGTGAGATACGCCGGACAGGAGATCGCCAGGGTAACCAACAAGGGTTGTGTGCAGGGTTCGATAGGGGGCCCAACTTTTTGGAATATTTTACTCGACCCCCTGCTTAAAGGCCTAGTACAAAGGGGAGATTACTGCCAAGCTTTCGCCGACGACGTGGTATTGGTATTCGATGGAGACTCCGCAATGGAGGTCCAGCGACGTGCCAATGACGCCCTCGGGTATGTTCATCAGTGGGGAGTCAGCAATAAGTTAAAATTCGCACCGCATAAAACGAATGCGATGGTAATCACGCGGAAGCTTAAGCATGACACCCCACTGCTGAGCATGGGTGGGGTCGACATTGGTATGTCGCGGGAAATCAAAGTCCTTGGGCTGACCATAGACGACAAGCTGACATTCAATGCCCATGCATCTAATGTTTGTAAAAAAGCATTGAACTTTTATAAGCAGTTGTCTAGGGCAGCCCGGATTAGTTGGGGACTTCATCCGGACGTGATTCGTACCATCTACGTGGCAGTGGTCGAACCAACCATCATGTATGCGGCAAGTGCATGGGCACCTGCCGCCAAAAAGCTGATGGTGCGCAAACAATTAAACGCGGTCCAAAGGGGTTTTGTACAGAAACTGTGCAAATCCTATCGCACGGTCTCTTTGAACTCGGCGCTGGTACTGGCTGGGGTACTACCCCTTGATCTTCGAATACAAGAGGCAGCTGCACTATATAAGGCGAGGAGGGGGGTATCACAGCCAGCGCTAGGAGACAAGGAGATTGAGCGACGTACCGCGTATGATAGAACCCCACATCCGGCCAAGTATATAAGCCTGCAGTTCATATGCCTGGCAGATCAGGAACAGGTCAGAAATCACTGCACTCAAGCAGTGCAGATTTACACGGACGGCAGCAAAATCGAGGGCAAGGTTGGGGCGTCATTGTCCCACTGGAGAAATAATGAGGAAATCAAAAGCCAAAAAATTTTGCTGTCGCCCCATTGCACCGTCTACCAGGCAGAACTGCTGGCTATATGTGTGGCAACACGGGAAGTCTTGCGTAGCCAAGAATGTAGCTTTGGGATATACAGCGACTCTAGGTCGTCGTTGGAAACTGTCGCAAACCACCGCTCTCTCCATCCCCTCTCAGTCGAAATACGGGAGAACCTTCGACAATGTAAGGATATATCCAAAAAAGTTGAACTTTTTTGGATAAAAGCTCATGCAGGACTGGAGGGTAACGAGAGAGCGGACCAGCTGGCTAAGGACGCCGCTTTAAAAATGAAAACAAGGCCAAACTACGACAAATGCCCGATATCATTCGTCAAGCGGCAGATCCGCGAGGACACGCTTGACGAATGGAATCGAAGATACAGATCCGAGGGCACAGCCGGCGTCACGAAATTATTTTTCCCGGACGCTATCCAAGCGTTCAGACACATAAGACAGCTAAAACCGACAGGGACATTGACACAAATTTTGACAGGGCACGGTGGGTTTTCCGAATACCTGAACAGGTTCAAATGTAAGGAAAACCCATCGTGCATATGTGACCCTGACAAACAAGAGACGGTAGAACACATACTGACAGACTGCCCCGCCTATGATCCGGAAAGGTATGATATCGAACAGGAACTGGGAATGAAAATAGAGACAAGTAACTTAAACACTTTAATAACAAGTAAAGATACTAGAGCCAAATTTATTGAGTTTTCTATAAAAATAGCCAGTAGGGTTAATAGGAGGAATAAGTAAGCACTATATATGCTTAGTATTCATATTTGTATAATATATAACAGTAGCATAATGTAACTGCTGAAAATGTCCGAACCTAATAGTAACAAAACCCTAATGTCATAAAATTTACCAAACCCGATATGTTTTCTATAGCTATAAGAATAAACATAAATAATTCCCATAGATTTAAGAATGATGCCAATTTGTAATGTGACGAATGTTATAGCCCTAAATTAAATGTAAATTGATGTATATGTCCCACAGACATAAGAATATATAATTGTAAATGGAAAAATGTGACATAGATTTATAGATGTAAGGATATACAGAGATAAGGAAATTAACATTGTATTAAAGATAGAAATAACCAAGAATGTAAAAAACTAGAAATGTAACAAATTATAGTAAATAAGGTCTCTGGCAGTGTCAGAGGGACATTGTAAGGCAGGAGTGTGGTTTTAGCCGGTAAGAGTCCGGCACTGCCCAGATTGGCTCACCAGTGAGGCAGTCTGGGCGTCCATGAGGATTTCCCACTCCTGCCAAAACAAAAAAAAAAAAAAAAAAAAAAAAAAAACCTAACCTAACCTAACCTAACCTAACCTAACCTAACCTAACCTAACCTAACCTAACCTAACCTAACCTAACCTAACCTAACCTAACCTAACCTTTTTTTTTTTTTTTTGTTCTCGCTGGGAAAAATGCATTACGCATACCCACCCATCGGGGGACGGGTGGGGTATGTGGGACTCCCCGGTAAAATCCGGTATACCCACTAAACGACCCAGCGGCATTCCCGCATCGTCTGAGTGGAGGAGGACTGGGAATCCGGCACAGCCCTTTCATCCGGCCCCCCTCCGACGATCGCCCGCCTTTACAGCGGGCCCGGCACGCCCCTCCCGTCGGGGAGGGGCCCAGGAATGACTGACGTGGGTGGTGAACAGTGCAATGCAGGAGAAGGCGCCCCCGCGCCTGTCTCCCGCTGTTCATCACCTGGAGGCGGATGACGACGGTCATACAACCGCCGTCTCACGCCCCGTCTTCGCCTGCGGAGCGGCGCCGCGAGAGGGTCGTCTTCCCGCACGCGCTCCGCCGCCTCCTTCTGTGACATTACTTCTTCGCAGAAGGAGGCGACCGCTGCCCAGGCCCCCTCGCTTTCCAGCATCGAGTTGACGACGCCGGGAAGCGAGAGGTCCTGCCCGACCGCTGCGACCAGTGTATGGCGCAGCTCGGACCAGGCTGGGCACACCTCGAGGGTGTGCTGCGCCGTGTCGACGTGACGAAAATACCCAATACTAACGCAAATCCCAACTGGTATAGATCGAAGGACCAGGCACCAGCTTGTAGAATAAAAACTGCTGGCTTAAAACTTGAAGATTCTTTTATTTTAGTTAAATATCAAAAATTTACATGCTTACTGCACGGCGACCCCAGAGAGAAGTTAGTGTTGCAAACTAACAAAAATAATGTGACATTCCTTTATGGTAAAAATTTAAATATTTTTATACACTAGTTTATTTACACAAGTAAATCGCGCGACAAGCTTTTATGGTCATAAAATTCTGTATAATGAGGTTATAAGTTGATAGTTAAAATTTTAAAAATAATTCTTCTTTTCAGAGCATTTAAATAAAAGCTTTTTGTAAAAAAGGTTTTTTTTGCTTTTAATTTATTTCTCCATTGTTTGAAGGACCCTCATTCGGAGCGTCACAATGCAACAGATGTAGCAATTGCTTTGTTTATTATTTGCATCGTTCTTAGAAATAGAAATGACATTGTTCTAAATTTTTTAGTACTTAGTTAAATTATATTATTGCATCTGACATGTCAGCCGTAACTTTTAGGAATTTCCCTCTCAGTAAATAGATAATTTATGTCTCCAAGTGACTCGACAGATGCGCCGGTTTAAAACAATAATATACTTTGTTATTAAGTTGGGGTACGAGACAGATATTCGCACTAGCACCTAGCACTTACCATCACTGAAGCGTTACGTCGTCGTCGTCGTCGGGTTCTGCCTGTTTACCTCGTATCTAATAAACAGTGACTCAACATACGCCGCAGGTGCAGTGCGCTGCACTCTCGGTCGTGTCGGCTCGCTGCAGATACGCTTCAGAGCGGGAGCTCCAAAGCTAGGATTATGAAATAGCTGAGCTCAATTGAAACGCAGTACTTGTCAAAATGTTTAATTCTTTATTATTACAATGGAAGTCATGAGAACAGACAATTGAAATGATTTTTTACAAAGTTTTGGCCGCCTCGCAATTATTTTGCCTTTCGTTCCGAGTTTATTAGGCTTTGTTTACATATGACTTAATTAAAATAGTACATGTATACTCAGCATTGATTATACATTTGTTATAAACATAATAATTGATTGTGACATTAAACAATATTATGTATATGCTGAGCTACTACTAATTATGAAAATGGGTTGGCTTACTGTTCCTACATAAGAATGGTAGAAACCAAATCCTGCAATGTAACAATGTAAAGTGATGTTGGCCAGACAGCCACCGCAGGCACAAGCTACAGCGAGTGCTTCTGTCGCTACAACATATCAAAGTGACAGTCAGTGTCGGTAACAGCACTGAGCCGATGTCCTAATAGAGCGCGATGCGAGCACCGCATGTTCGCGCGAACTATGTTGTGAACGAGAAACGAGCGTTACGGGAACACGATCGCTTTCCATTAGGACACGCGGTTAGACTTCCCCCACATTACTCGCTGACATTATGTCGGCAAACCTGTGCATAGTTAGCACGCTACTGGCGCGACCATACGACAGAGAACTTGCAGAAACTGCGCGACGCATTTACGAATTTAATTTGATTAACAAAGTAGGGTTGAATTAAAGTAGTAATTCGTTGAGTCACATGTAGGGTGGGTGATAACAGTTCTCACAGCCACACGGCGGCCAGCTGCTGGCGCGCAGCAGGACAGAGTATCGAGTCGCGCGCGCAACAGTCGCGCCACAGTTGCGCAGTTGTGCGCGACGCCCACTACTGTAGCCACTAACATTCGTTCTCAAGGTTGTGTTACCGCTGGTTCACTTGAACCAGAATCAGTTTCACCGCTGCTAATAAAATAAACATGGCAATGTATATTACAAGGCGCTTTGGTTGTGGGGTGTCACCTTGCCAACGAATTTTAGTGACGAACGCCAAAATACTTAATAAAATTACTTTCACTATAAATATGACTACCGACTGCGTCGTGAGCAACGATTTGTTTTCACAACGACAACGACGCCACGCCAGCGCGCCATGCGCCTTCGCGCGCCACCACGCCAGCGCGCCGCCAATACTACTTCATAATAACATTACTTCCACACCGCCGCGAGTTTACTCCAATTAATATTAAAACAACGCGTTCACATCGGTTCCTTACTGGAGCACTGCTGAAGTAGTCATCGTTATTACATCGGATTGTGGGGCCAAATACTGCGCCTGTGTAGACATACAGGTGTTTCATAATATGTACAGAGTATTAATAATAGATACGTGTTAAAGTGGACGAGAGTCATGTGACGGCGAGCGCGAGCAGCAGGCAGGCGGCCCCCGCGGCCCCCGCGCGCCCCGCGCCCGAGGTGGTGCGGCTCAGCGTGGCCGCCATCTTGTCGCCTGCAACACAACACAGCGCTGAGTGCGGCCGGCTGCGCGCAGGCGCACGAGCGAGGCAGCGAGCACTCACTGCCTTCGGAGACGTAGACGTAGATATGCGCGGGCTCGGTGTTGGCGGCGGCGCACGTGTAGTTGCCGGAGTGCTGCGGGCCGGCGGCGCGGATGGCCAGCGCCGACTGCGTCTTGGGCCCCGGCTCCGTGAGCACGGTGACGCCGCGCGCCGCGTCGTAGTTGATCATGCGCGCGTTGTGGTACCAGAACACGTACTGCGGCGGCACCGGACTCTGCGCACACACACACTGCTGTAGTCAGCGTCGACCGCGCGCGGCGCACGAGGCTGCGGCGTACCTTCTCTATGATGCAGACCAGGTTGATGGTGGAGCCGGCGTCCACGTGGTGCTCGTCGGCGCCCAGGATGAAGGCCTCGGGCACGGCGATGTGCAGGTGCACCAGCCGCGACAGCGTGCCGCCGCCCGTCGACACCTGCACACGTGCACTCGTCACGCACTGCCGCTAGTAGTACCTACCCCGCTCTCCCTCGCACTCTCTGTACCTGGCACTCGTAGGTTCCGTTGTCTCGCTTCTGCACGTACTTGATCTGCAGGATCCAGTCGTCGGAGCCCTCGCTGTGCAACACCTGGAACATCGGCAGGTTTAACGAAGTCCGTGTGCAAGGAATCAATCGTTCCTGCTACGAGATCTATCACCTCACCTAATATTATAAAGCGAAAAGATTCGATATTTTGTATGTTTTTTTGTGATGCATAAACACAAATAAATACTTTCTTAACCGATTTGAAATAGTACTTTATGATATTGTTACATAATGAGGGGTAAGTATTAAAACACGACTGTGTTACCTAGATATGTGCAGTTTCATACACTATTTTATCCACTCATGCAATAGGTAGGTAGTTTGCTATTATAAATAAAAAGACAAAGTTAGCAAAAGTAAACAAACACGATAGTGGCTCCGAAACCATTACAGAATAGAAGAAAAGTGAAAAAGAGAGATACGGAAAAGGAAAGAAAACCACCGTGACGTGGATTACGTTACTATGGTTACGGAGCTATCATCGGTCAACCACGCATGCGCCCTAGCGCGGTCCCCATACACATAGACGGTGTGGCTGTATAGAAGCGCTGAGCAGACAGGTACCTGGAACCGCTCGTCGTTGGTGTACATGAGCACGCCGGAGCTGATGATGTGCCAGTCGCGGCGCCGCACCCACGACACCTGCACAGACACGCGCGTTAGCTACACGAGCAGGCGAGGCGCACCGCACGAGGTACTCTGTACTGACGCCGCGCTCGCCAAGGTTGCGCACGGGGCAGTGCAGGAAGGCCGCGGCGCCCAGCTGCGCCAGCACCTCCTCCTGCGTGTTGTTGATGCTGGGCTCGCGGTGCAGCGCCTCCAGCGAGCCGTACCACAGCTCGCGCCACGCCGGCACCTCCGCCACCTCCGCCAGCTCCAGCTCGGTGGCGTCCGCGCCCGGCGCCTCCGCAGCCCCTGCACCCGGCGCCTCCGCCGCGCGCCGCGCTCGCTCTGCGCATGCACACGGACGTTAGCGTCATCACCCGGAGGAGAAATTATACAGTTAAGGAGAACTCCGTATTAATATATTGTTTTAAAAAAACTGGCCAAGTGCATGTTGGACCACGCACAATGGAGGGTTCGTAACACTCAGATGATATAGTGGAGTCCATGTGTACTATAGTTTTTCCAGTTCAGCAATTCATCCAAATGGATACCTAGAAATTTGACGAGCCTCACTAATTCTATCTTTTTTTTGTTAAGGGTTATAATATCCATATTATCTTTATTGCCTGCAGTAGTTCGAAACAACATGATATTCGTTTATTTAATATTTTATTAAGTATTTATCTATTTGTAATGAACTAAAACTGAAATGCTGCCAACGTAGAATACTTTTCGCCCTTACTACATCGTTTGTGTCATTGGCAAAGACTACAAGATCAATGTCTGGAACGATTTTTTTATGTAATTTATCAGATCGTTAGTAAAAACAGAATGGGACCTAATATGGAACCCTGTGGAACGCCAGTGGTAATATTAATCATGGATGATTGGTATGTTTTTCGTTGTCCATCCTGTTCTATAGTGCTGATTTCTACATACATTTTCCTGTTTCTTAAAACGATGTAAATAATTGCAAGGCTCTGCCTCTGACACCATAATAATTTAATTTAGCAATAAGTAGATTGTGATCAATCGTATCAAATGCGGAAGATAAATCTAGAAAAATACAATATATGAATTCCCAGGATTTACTGCTTGATTTCCATCATCTTGAATTTGTAAATTAGCCTCTGTCGTTAAAAAATACACCAGTGCAACGTCAGTGCCAATCAGAATATGACAGCTCTTCGAATCACAGTCATTTCACAGTTGAGTTACCTCTCAGTCACCTTGAAGCACCGAGAACAAACATCCTGAGGTGCAATATCAGAGAGGGACTAAGTCCCGAACAGCGCAGTAATACTAACGGCTGGCGGGCGGCGGGCCGGCGGCAGCGGCGAGCGCGGCCAGCAGCGCCACGGAGAGAGCGCGCGCCGCCCGAGCCATGCCGCGCCGCGCGCTGCCTGCTCGCACGCGCGCCTACATGCCGCTCCGCGCCTCACCTGCACACACGGCAACCAACTGCGTCACTAACACCACCAACACATCGTCATCATGCGCCTGGGGAAGTCTACTCGAATCCTTCCTCTTCTAGCCATCTGGTAATATACAGGGCGGCAGGATGAATTCAGCACATGATTCTAGACCCCCTAGCGTAGCAATTATTCGTCAATTATACAAAAACTAGCTTTTGCCCGCGGCTTCGCCCGCGTGGATGTCGGAAAATATACCACGGGAACGTACTACCGGGATTAAAAGTACCCTAAGGCCGACATTCGCACGGACGTAAAAATATCGCGGTGGGATTTTATCGCGCTCTGGATTTTCAACTCTCGGTTTTGAGCCGATCTTCGAAAATCCAACCTAACAACAACAGAGCGCATCCCAGCGTGACGAAAACACTGTTGGATTTTTAACTCTCAGCGCTAAGCAGAGCGTTGAAAATGCAGTGCGCTAAAAAAATCGCCGTGATATTTTTACGCCCGTGCGAGCGTCGGCTAGACAATAATTGTCTTCTCGCACTGCTTATATAGTACTCGAGGAGCGGCGCGCAGATTGATATTTGATTACCAACATGCATGCCTTTGAAAGCAACTTTAAAGCGAACATATAAATCCTCTTTATTCCCTATCCCGTGGGAATTAAAAAAATATTAAGACTAAATGTTACTTGAAGATACGAATTACCCAATCCTTAAATCTCTTAAAAAGAGGTAATTTTTCATAAATCAAACCCATAAATTTGAATTTTCATATCCCTAACTTAAGAAATGCTGGGATTCTCATAAAACTTTCACCCCCTGTAGGATTATTTTTTAAGACAAAAAGTAGGTTATGTCATTCCCCAGGATGCCATCTTAGTCTTGCCAAATTTTATCGATATCCGTGCAGTTTTGTAAATTTTAAAATTATCCCCTATTTTACGCCCTTAGGGGATGATTTTCCAAAAACGCTGGACCACATATTTCTTTATTTCCTACCAAAAGCATAAATTTGAATTTTCATAGCCCTAACTTAAGAAATGCTGGGTTTCCCTTACAAACTTTCATCCCCCATATCACCCCCTGTAGGATAATTGTTTAAGATAAAAAATAGGCTGTGTCCTTCCCCAGGATGCCATCTGCAGCCTTGCCAAATTGTATCGATATCCGTGCAGTTTTGTAGATTTTAAAATAACCCCTATTTTATACCCTTAGGGGATGATTTTCCAAAAACGCTGGACCACAAATTTCTTTTTTTCCTACCAAAAGCATAAATTTGAATTTTCATATCCCTAACTTAAGAAATGCTGGGTTTCCCATACAAACTTTCACCCCCTGTAGGGTTATTTTTGAGACAAAAAGTAGCATAAGTCCTTCCCTAGGATACCACCCTAAAGCCTTGCCAAGTTTTATCAAAATCTGTTCGGTGGTTTAGGCGTGAAAAAGTAGACACAGACAGGTGGTACAGTCAGACAGACAGAGTTACTTTTTTTAATATCAGTATTTATAATATCAGTATGGATAATTGTTATTTTCCTCGCTGAGAGCTCCGATAAACGCGTTCGATCTCTGCTAATCATAAAGTGCTATAGGGCGAAGCGCGGCCTTCGACACGCTATTTATGTACCGCCGCCCGCTATGCCCCTGCATTTTTAACCGACTTCTAAAAAAGGAGGAGGTTCTCAATTCGGTTGTATTTTTTTACCTCATTTCTCCGTCATTTATGAACCGATTCGGAAAATTCTTTTTTTATTTGAAAGGGTATACTTTCAGATTGGTCCCATTTTTATCAAAATTCAATTCTGATGATGGGATCCATGAGGAATCAAGGGAACTCCTCAAATATTATAGGTATAGGTACTATACTTAGAGCGAGGAGCTCGTGGCTAAGTAATAACAGCCGCACGGGTCGATCTGTCAGGTTAAGCTACGCTTGCCGGGGTTGGTCAGTGGATGGGTGACCATCTATACATACCGAGATTCCTCCGTGCCTAGCCGTTGGTCCCGTTGGTTGGTGGTTGGTCGTTGGTTGGTTATTCGAGGATCTTTGACAGTCGTTACGGGTCGTCAGAAGCCCGAAAGTCTGACAACCAGTCTTACCAAGGGGTATCGTATTACCCAGTAACTGGGTTGTGGAGGTCAGATAGGCAGTCACTCCATGTAAAATACTGGTATTGAGCTGCATCCGGTTAGACTGGAAGCCGACCCCAACATAGTTAGGAAAAGGCTAGGCAGGTGATGACTATACTTAGAGCGATTTTGGTATTTTCATCAACAAATCAAGCGTTTGCATTCAGAAAGTATCATCTAGTGAAGTGGAACTGATGAAGAAGACCACAGATGGCCACGGGAACTCCTCAACGACGATAAGTACCTATTTCACGGGTGGCGATAAGATATCTCGATTAAAATAGTTAAGCGACTATGACGAAATGGTTCTGATGAAAATGGTACCATCGAACCGATCTGATGAAGAAGCCGGAAGGTAGGCATCGGAACTCAGTAATAAAACAATGTATCCTAGCCGTACTCTATCGCGACGTATTTGGCTGTTTGCAAAGTCTTTATTTGAAATGGTATACTCCTGAGACTGTCTCATAAAAATATCTTCAAGTTCTGATGAGTGGCTTTTGAGTTAGATTTAATAATTTAATACGTATTTTTCCCATTATTTTAGTCTATGTGGATGATGCTCTAATTTATTTTGCAGAGTGGTATTCAGATTTGTGTGGTATAGGTACCACTAAAAAGTGAAAAATAAAAACTTTTTACAAAAAAAAAAACAACCGACTTCCAAAAAAACACTACAAAGTGAAAAATAACTTTAATTTCGGAAGACGGTGGCAAAAAAAACGAAAATAAATAAATAAAAAAAAGACACCGACTTCCGAAATTAAAGTTATTCACAGGTTTAGTTCACTTTGTAGTGTTTTTTTGGAAGTCGGTTGTTTTTTTTTTTTTTGTAAAAAGTTTTTAAATCTGTAATATCTTCGAAAATATTCATTTAAATTACATGCTGTAAAGGGCCATATTGATCTATAGTAAATGCACAATGTATTTAAAGTACTTAATTGGATAAGGCTTAATGCTGTATTGCTTAAAATCGCTTCGTAATTAAGCCATTATTTCTCGTAAAAAGTAAAGGATAAAAAATGGTTATTGTGGGTTATGCCTGAGAGATAGACATATACCATCGCAGACTTTTTTGCAGCCCTTTTTAAGGTGTACAATACTGTAGTACATTATTTTGATCTATCTCGTAGGGTTCAGCCAGCGTTTGCAATGTAAGCGGAAAAAATTGAATAACTGTACCGTAACTTACATTTATAAAATTAATTCACACGCACTCAGAATTCATCAAAGAGGTTTTTCAACGAATATTTCTGGCCGCCTCAAGCATAGGCATTTTTATGAATGAAAACTTCAATTGTAGATAGGATTGAAAATGAGAAGAAGGTTTAAAAAACTGGTCAAGAGCGAGTCGAACTCGCGCACCGAGGGTTCCATTCCGATTTCTGAAAAAGTGTGCTATTTAGAGACATCGTTTTATTTTTCCTGTAATCTTTACATAAACTTCTATCACATAGAATAATTTCAGATTTTTCTCTTTGCGAACTTCGGAGATAAGGGGGGGAACGCTATTTTTTTTTAAATTTTTCATCAAAAGTCAAAAACTATGCGGCCTAAAAAAAATAAAAAAATGTTTGAGAATGTGCAAACAGCGTTCTTTCATATGATACCCCACATGCCCTAGTGGCCTCACTTTCATATGATACCCCACATGCCCTAGTGGCCTCACTTTCATATGATACCCCACATGCCCTAGTTGCCTCACTTTCATTATGATACCCCACATGCCCTAGTCGCCTCACTTTCATATGATACCCCACATGCCCTAGTCGCCTCACTTTCATATGATACCCCACATGCCCTAGTCGCCTCACTTTCATATGATACCCAACATGCCCTAGTCGCCTCACTTTCATATGATACCCCACATGCCCTAGTCGCCTCACTTTCAATTTTTAAGACCGCCTCTCAGCCCCTGTTGCAAAAAAACTATTTTTTTTTTGTTATTTGCAAAATAGTTGGGTAAACGTCATTTTAAACTGTTCTAAATTTCAAGTTGATAGCATTAGTAGTTCTTGAGATATCCAGCTGTGACAGACAGACAGACAGACTGAGTGACACCATAAGGGTTCCTTTTTTACCATTTTGGCACGGAACCCTAAAAACACTGAGAAAATATAGAATGGATTTCTGAGGATTCGTCAGTTTTGCTCTGGTACCTGAAAAGAAAACATCTTTATCGCTAGCATGAAAACTACGTCCGGGAAATATCTCAGTCTACGCTGACCCCAAGTGACTTGTGTTTTACCCGACTGCGGCCAAGCCCGAAAGGAGGGTTATTGATAGCTACCCATATAAACTGGGAAGCGGAACTCAACGCCACAGAGCGGACGAGGCCTGTCGCCTAACCTGGCCTGACTCAAATTACAAATTTTCTACTGTTTTAAATGTTCTACTTCAAGCAAACCTTCATATTGCTTACTATCTGTGAGAGTTAGGTGTGTTTTCTAAATCAGTCACAGCTCTGTATTTTTTATCTTTCTTTTAATAATATTCTTAGAGGATTTGACAGCTGAGAGGGCGGGGCCATCACGTCGCTGCGATGACGCTGTCACTGGAGGGGGTGACACGCCATGAGCCGCCTGCTGACTCGCCTCGGTCACTTTTGCTGCGGAGCTCGGATGGGACGGACGCGTATTAGTGATCATATTGAATAATTTTCTTGTAACGATTTTTCTAAATTTAAATAAATAGTTGTAGGTTTTTTTGTGGTTTCTTTTTAAAAAATTAGTTAGGCTTCTGATCCTTAAGATCAGAAGTGGGATTGGGCTAAATTACACGCGATTTAGATCGTTCGCCATCTTTTTAACCGGAAGTTATAGTGTTTTTGAGAGTGTTTAAAATTTTTCGCCACGTGTTCTTGATTTTGTCCGTGATTAGTTTTTGTGCATTTTAACGTGATTCGTCAAGTGTTTCTACTCGATTAGATTTTATTTCGTGTGTGTTTCTAAAGTAAGCAACCACGTGTTATTTTTTTTTTTTTAAATTGCGCCTATTTTGTTGTTCACGTACTGGTGATTTACGTTCCCTATAGTTATAATCATGTCGAGTCGTGAGTGCACGCCACGTGAAAATACACCTAGGCGTAATTCTCGGGAAAATGATTCGCATAGCCGTCGCGATGTTCATAAAAGGCGTCGTGACCGTTATCGTCAATCGCGAAGTAGATCTTCTAGGCGTCGTCGTGATAGATCAGAGTTTTCTGAAAGTCCACGTAGGCGTCAAGATAGTTCGTATGGGCGCCGGGATAGCCCTCGTCGCGACCCTTTAAATGAAATATTGGTTCGATTGAGCGCTTTAGAGGAACGGTTGCCTTCTAACAGTATCTGTACGTCTACTCCCATGTCGTCACATCCGAGCAGCACTCCACCGCTGACAACTTCGGTGGTTGCCGGGGCACCTGCTACCGTTAATACGGAAACACGTGCTACGGATAAAACCGTGACCACTGAGGCATCGCGGGAGGCTGACGCTGCAGACAAGATTGTGGGCGCGCTTTCTTCTGTAATTCAAGTAAGATCTAAGCATTACTTTATCTCAAATTTTGACCCCAGTGTGCGAGCTCTAAATGCTATCACTATTAAAGAACGATTTCCGCTGCCGTTGATAGACGATCACATTGACAGGCTGGGTAGAATACCTAGTTGAGTTGAGTTAGAATACCTAGGTAGGCTCATTGGTCATGGTCAGGTACGGCCGAGCCCTAGTAAAACTGAAGCTTTATTTAAGTCTCCTAAGGCATGTAATGTAAGAGGCGTCCGTCAGTACTTGGGTTTAGTGGGCTATTTTCGGAGGTACTACATTGCTGGGTATGCTTCGAAAACTGCTTGTATTGCCAACTTGCTTAGAAAAGGTCAGCCTTTCGTATGGGGTACGGAGCAAGACTTAGCACGCGATTTTATTATTAAGTCTTACTGAGGAACCCGTTTTAGCAATCTTCAATCCCAATCTGCCCACTGAGCTTCATATGGACGCCAGTGCAATTGGTTATGGTGCAATTTTATTGCAAGAACATGAGGGTAGACAGAAGCGAGTTGTCGGCTATTTTAGTAAATCCACGCAGGGTACCGAGTCCCGTTACGAACTCGAGACGTTGGCAATTATTCGCGCGTTACAACACTTTCGGCATTATTTGATAAGCTGTAACATACATTTTATCACGCCTGAAATGCACTGTGAAAACGGGCAGGTCGAGCGTTATTGCAGGACGGTCCTCAACATGTTGCGGATAGAGGCGAACAACAAGGGTGTGCAGTGGTCCGATACGTTGTGGAAGGTACAGCTCGCCTTGAACATAACGAGGCAAGCCACGACCCGCACCTCGCCTCTGCAGCTGTTGACTGGCGTTGAAGGGACTACTCCAGTGTTGAGATCTCTTGTGCGAGATGTCGCGCTGAACGACTCGCATCCTAACTGAGAAGCTCTTCTGACGCTGAGAAGACAGAGAGCGTCTGAGTTGCTCGCTGAAAATCAGCAGCGGCAGGACGCGTACGTCAACGAGCGTCACCGTCAGCCCGGTACATTTGACGTCGGCAGTTTCGTGTTCGTGAGCAAGGGCTCGCAGAGCACGGGGAAGCTGGACTCCGGGATGCGTGGTCCGTACAAGGTGGTACGAGCGCTCCCACATCACCGGTGAGCATCTCGAGCTGATTGCTGGCTCGTGCGGCAGGAAAGCACGGACCGCCGCGGAACATATGGTTCTGTGGCATGGTGAGTGGACCCCGGATGCTTGCGAAGTATTATTCGATCATCTCGGTGGTGGTAAGTGGACCCCGGATGCTTGCGAAGTATTATTCGATCATCTCGGTGGTGGTAAGTGGACCCCGGATGCTTGCGAAGTATTCTTCGATCATCTCGGTGGTGGTAAGTGGACCCCGGATGCTTGCGAAGTATTCTTCGATCATCTCGGTGGTGGTAAGTAAAAGCAGCATTGTGGCAGCTTTTTACTTATGGCCTTTTTAAGTGGCAGTAAATGATAAATGATAAATGATAAATGATTTATTTTCTGTAAGTAGGTTTGTACAAACACTTTTACACGTCAAACATTTTTTTTTTTAAACTAGATGAGTTCGACGTTTCCTATCTGACTACTCTGAGAAGAAACGCCGAAACAAACTCAGAGGTCACAGTCTCTTTTAAAGTCCAGACATAATCTTGGTCAGATCATGTGAAGACCATGTAGATTGCAGTCAGAAATGGTCTTTTGATGAAAGAACCACACAGATTGAGTGGACCTGTCCAGTCAGTCACGCATTTGTCAGTAATCGTGCAGCTCAACTCAAAACTTAAGGAGCTTAACGATTCGACGAACAATACCAAAGAAAAGACATTTGGGTAGGCCGCATAAATTACTCAAACTGTCAGACTATAACTAAAATGCCGCATAAATTACTCAAACTGTCAGACTATAACTATATACTCGCTTCGTTCGCGTGAGCGAACGGACGTGTTACGGATCGTGTGTGTCACTAACTCACAATTTTTTTAAATATTTTACTATCGAAGTTTTAAATTATGGATAAAAAATGTAACGGCTGTGATGCCGTTATTGGTGATTCACTGTATATGGAGTGTTCGCAGGATAAATGTAAGAAGAAATTCCATATAAAGTGCCTGGCCTTAACAAAGGAAAAAGTAGATGCGTTCACGCCGGAATACAGGAGCCGGTGGATATGTCCCGAGTGTGCATGCACAATGCCGAAAAGGGGCAATACTGATACACCTGTTCGAGGAACTACACCAATGATCAGCTATGTGAACACCACCAAGCGAGGCAATCGTGGAAATAGAAGTGAATTAGTTGATGATATGGAGACCCTACTTCTCGACGAGATACGGGAATTCCGGTGTGAAGTGAAATCTCAGTTGGAGGAGCAGCGGAAAGAAAATATTTTATTGCAAACAGAGTTGAAAGAATTAAAACAAATATTGAGGGTAGTACAAGAAAAGGCAAATAAAGTCGATATACTAGAAACAAGAATTAAAATCCTAATGGAAAAAAATGAGAACCTAGCAAATCGGGAGAAAAGTCAGGCAAGAGTGCCGAATAAGATAGAACAAGGGCCTAAAGGACCGACACTATCTTTTGCAAATGCCGTCAAAGATAAGCAGGTAGTTAGCAATAATGTACTATCAACGATTTTTGTGCAGCACCCCCATAAGGTCGCTTTTCGCCTGCACGGCCAGGGGCAGGCGGGTCCTGATTGATGATAATGATTGATGGCATTGTTTTCGTCAACCAATAGCGCTTCGGCGCATATTACAAAAGAAAGGGTCATTCTACCCAAGTTAACAAAAAAAAGAAAGGGTAGACCCTTTCTTTTTTTTGTTAACTTGGGTAGCCAAGTTAACAAAAAAAATCTGTAAACAATGTGCTACTAAGAATGTTATTTTTGCCTTAAGTAGGTATTTTATGAGCCTTGTTTGGTAATTTGAATAACCTGATTGATTTTAAGTATCCTAAACATTTTGAGATGACTTTAATAGTCATGTTGTATTGTTGTATTGTAAGGGCCGTGACTGAAATGCTTGGAACCATAAAGTAGAAAATAAAAAGTTTTAGACTTGTGCTGAAACTATACTAAAGTAAGTTTAGAAATTACGGAGAAGAAAACCTTTTTGTATTTTCATAATATTTAAATATGAATATAGGTAAGTATAGTTATCTACAAAATAAACTATCGCGGAATGTTACATCGATATGTTACCGCTAATGTGCGTAAATCAGTTAGGGCCGTAAGATCAATTGTAGTTTAAACCTCGGAAGAGAGTTTAATCACTGGGCATCGATTATTTCGTAAGATCAAGCAGGTAGTTGATCGATTATTGGCAGTTTAAACCATCGATTCGTTTAAACTAACCCAAAGGGACAGTTAAACTCCTTTGTATGGATTAAACTGACCGTGTGCGTACCAGATGGCATAAATAGACGCGACGACCTTTCAAAAAAATTGCTACAAACAAAACATTTCTACCTGACTGCTTTAAATTCTACGTAGCATCTATTCATTGAAGCTTTGTTTTTGGTTATATGACAGTGACTCGGATTCAGATATCGAAACAATACACAAGTTGAACGATCTAAATACATAGTTATTATAGTAGACCGTATGTCGTTAGATCAAGATACAATCATTGGAATCAATGGAATTCATAAGTCGTTTTCGTGTTTCCGGTTTCAGCAAGAGCTATTTCAAGCGAAATCGGAAGCGAAATATGTCATCCGGATAAGGTAAATTTTATTTAAATTAAGTACTCCTAATTAGTATCTATCAATACAAATGACACTAGGTCCCAGCCCCAAACGCC
This sequence comes from Cosmia trapezina, assembly GCA_905163495.3. Classification (NCBI taxonomy): domain Eukaryota; kingdom Metazoa; phylum Arthropoda; class Insecta; order Lepidoptera; family Noctuidae; genus Cosmia; species Cosmia trapezina. The sequence continues at coordinate 25,374 of LR991036.1, forward strand.
TATCTCTGTCCTAATGAGTTTTTTCTAGAGATACGCCCTACTGATACCTACTTGTTATTACTACAGTCAACTAGATCTTTTTATTGCCATTATTTTAGTGAATGGATGAACTAACTTCGAATAAACTAGAGAATGTTGCCATGTGTAAAAGACTAATCGAAGTTTAAATAATCTGTTCATAATGGATCATATCACCATTGATTATATTGTATCGTAGATTCCGATATCCATAGTTTAAACTGCTTTTGATCTTACGGCCCTTACAGTGCAGATTAACTTGTTAATCTCTTGTTAATCGGGTTGATTCCATTAAAGTGGAAAACAATGTTTAGTTTCTTATCCTATTAACTAGATAATCTGCAGACTTCCTAGGTAATCTGCAGACTAACGGCCAAGAATACGGTTAAGTTAATAAAACAGGTTCTTTGCTTGAATAAAACATTCGAATTCACTGTAATTACTTAATTTCGGACCTCAGAGTCCTCAAACTCTATGTCGTCATGGACGACAAGGGTCTCCCCGCCGCTGCCGCCGCCGGCGCCTCCGCCATCGCCGGTGCCGTCGACACCCCTGGCATCAGGGTGCAAATTTGGCGCGTGTCAAGCGCGCCATACTATTAACTATTTTATATAGATTTGTTTTTTTTAATAAATATATACCTAATATATACTTAAGTACTTACTTAAGTGTTTTTGATTTCACCTTCCAATCTTTCTAATCAGTTCGTACTCTCTGTCTGTCTGTCTGTCTGTCACAGCTGGATATCTCAAGAACTACTAATGCTATCAACTTGAAATTTGAAAATTAGCCATATTATAAAAAATCTAGAATACCTATTAGCCATGTTACGAGGCCGTTGCTGTCCATGTAAAGAAATGAGACATTTTCATTTCGAACGAGCAAAGAGGTGGTCAATCACAATAATGCATTATTAAAATTATAATAATATGGTAGTTAGGTATATTATAAACAGGCATTCTCCGAATCTACGCCGCAGCAAAGAGCCGTTGCAATACTCTTGATATTTAATCCGTGCCCAATATAATTATTATAAACAATACTTAAGTATACAAAATTATTGAATGAATGAATCTCGTTTGTTCAATGATGACAAAAGCCAAAGAAAGAGAACCGTTGTTGGCATTCGACTCGACCATACAGCTGGTCGATGCCTGTCGGAACCTTGTGCGTTTCAACACAATGCAACGTTTTAAGACGGACAAACAATTATCTATAACTAATAACTAATGGCATTTTGGCAAACTTACACATTTTGTCAAAATTTAACCAGTATTTGCTATTTGTAATCATTGGTTGAGTTAACTACGGATCAAGAAACCGGCCCTAAGTAAATCGAAATACACAGTATTACAATAATAATTTGGATAGAAGAAAACACCAGTTGAAATAAAGAACATGGTTATTACTGATCGAAACTAAGAGAATTAAACGCGCTGGTAAGTAGCCACAGTTTATTATTTTACAGCCAAATGCAAAAACGTGAATCAAACCATCAAAAGGAAAATCACACTAGTCCAAAAAACTGACAGTAAAAACACTAGAATTTAGAAAAAACATAAATGCTCCGAAAAGGTGCTGTAAAACGAGTTCGATTCGCAACAATGGTTTATTTTTATTTTCTCACATAACAACAATATCTTATCATATAAGTAACTAGGAATAAACTAGGAACAGGTAGTAATACAATAAAAAAACATTATTTTAAATATAAACCTTAGCCTCTTGTTGACTATACCTATTCATTTTATGTTACAATACACTAAAATACTATTTAACTAGGACTCTGCCTAGCCTTTTCCCAACTATGTTGTGGTCAGCTTCCAGTCTAACCAGATGCAGCTGAATACCAGTATTTTACATGGAGCGACTGCCTATCTGACCTCCACAACCCAGTAACTGGGTAATACGATACCCCTTGGTAAGACTGGTTGTCAGACTTTCGGGCTTCTGACAACCCGTAACGACTGTCAACGATCCACGAATGACAGCCGGGACCAACGGCTTAGCGTGCTTTTCGAGGCACGGAGGAGTCTCGGTATGTAAAGATAGTCACCCATCCACTGACCAACCCCGGCAAGCGTAGCTTAACCTGATGGACCGACCCGTGCGGCTGTTACAATACAGCTGCACGTGCTCCTCTTTTTAATTACTTTTTAACTAGGACTACTATGAATAATACTGCTAAGAGACACACGCACACACATACCATTATTACACTATTGAAACTAAAAACTGTTGGCACTGTTGGCAAAAAGGTATCTTGCAGCAGTCGTAAATAGCTGATTACTAGGGTAGGCTAGTTCCCCAGGACATTGGGCAATTTTGTATGAAAACCAACTTGTTTCTGAAAATTTTAATTATTCGAACAAATATTGTTCAGTTGGGTAGACCCGAGAAGATTCGCATTATTTATGTTACACATTAAACAAATATTTAGATAATTGACATATTTTTTAAAATACCTATTATCTTATTTAATAGTAGAATCGGAAAGCTGGTTTGTGAACCTTGTGTTGAAGGTCCACCACTAATGTTTTCTGAGACACTCTTTAAGTATGTCATTATTTTCGTAAAAATGTTACATCTGGTGTCTGTCTAGTGTCTTGCTCATTGTCTTTAATTGGGTTCAAACGCTTGAAGCCGTGCGGAATATCCCTGTCAGCCCGTTTGGAATAAACAAAAGACGGCAAAAACAAACGATTAGTTTTTTCAGCCGAGTTGTGCAGTTTGTTTCGTTGGAAATAAAAATCAATCAGGTTAAGCAACGCTTGCCAGGGTTGGTCCGTGGATGGGTGACCATCTTTACATACCGAGACTAGAGATGTGCTAGGAATTACTTATCTGTTAACAAATACATAGTAACTGCAGCTTTACAGATAACCTAGGAACTGAATTCACAGTTCCCTGTTACCATTTCACCGTTTACCATACCATGGCGTTCATTCGTTCATCGTTTATTTATCAGTTATTTTGTTGATGACTGGGGATTTTTCGGGATTTACTTGAGAAGGTCACTCGGTAGTGACGTTAAATGAATATATGCGACAAGGAATTAGCAATTTAAGCCTCTTTGAAATAAGAACTTCATTCAGATGGCACGCGTGTGTGCATTGCCGGTAATAGTAATGACAAAAGATATGTTCGAAAGTATTCTAGGAAGTGGTTAGGACTCGAAAGAAAGAACGCCAGATGTTGATGATTTGTTTGTTTACTACCAACCGACTAGACCGGCGCGGCGGCAGTAGGTAAATACCGTACCGGCTACTTCATTTGACTCTTGTGCTTGTGAATAAGAATCCTTCCATAATGTTTGTTTCATTTACTTCTTTTTCTACTGCATTAAAAGTTAGGTAACCATTGGCTTTTTTGTAACTTATTACTTATCTGCCTAAAATATTACGAAGTATGAATAATTCTATCTAATCAGTTACCATAAGAAGGAAGTTTCTCTGTTAAAAGTAACAGGTAATTTCAGAGCCTAGGAACAAGTTACCTGTTAACAGTATTATCCTGTTAAATCCCATCTCTAACCGAGACTCCTCCGTGTATCGGAAAGCACGTTAAGCCGCTGGTCCGGCTGTCAATCGTGGATCTTTGATAGTCGTTACGGGATGTCCGTAAGGATTGAGTCGCCAAATTTCGTATCTTAATGAAATTTAATACTTATTTAGTAGTAAGTTTAAAAATTTTGTAGGTTCGATCCTCGATTTTGTAGGTATAATACTTCAAAAGATATATGAACTTATAGGTGGCAACTCAATCTAAATGTTTGAATTGAGTCGCCACGTCAGAACTAAGAACATCATGGATGAATGTTTATCATAATTTGGTATGATTTAGTAGTATTTGAGAGTATTTAGTAGACAAAATCTGAGCTCGGTAGTGTTAAAATTAAAAAAGTTACAATACATTATGTGTGGCTCCTCAGACCATACACATACGACTGGTCATTTTTCAAAGAAGCAGTAGTTCAATTAATGTGCAATTTCAACATCATTTAGTAGTAAAAATATTAGATTTGTAGGATAAGAGTCGGCAATCACAAAAGAAAGAAATGGGAGATATAGCATATTTAATGTGGCTCCTCAATTCAGATGCTTCGGTAAATAGATTTGCCTCTAATCTACATAATCATGTGACGAAATTTGGAACAAAAAACGCCAATATTTTGTATAAATTTCTACTAAATGCACGTATAAAAAAATACAAAAAAAAGTACATATTTACGAAGTTATTAGCTATTCTTTAATTTCTTATGAAATTTTTTTGTGGGGTGACCATGAATACGTGATTTAAAAAGAAAATGTACGTTTCGTGGCTTATAGAAACAAAATCTATTTTGTCGCATGTTTTCAAAGTCAGCCTGTATAGTCGGATTTGCACAATTATTTTTTTGTTTGAAAGGTTATGCTCTCGAGGTGGTCCCATTGTCACCAAGTCAGAATCTGATGAAGAGATCCTTGAGAATTTTCGTTTATTGGCAACGACACTACCAGCCGCACTACCAGTAGTATCGTTTCCAATTAACGACACTACCAAGCCTATTTTTTTTGTATTATATTGTACAGTCAACACAGCAAACTTCATTATCATCATAGTTTCATCATGGAACTTGTGAAATTTTTCAAGGGTGTAAAACACTAGAGGTAAAAAAAAAACACCTAAAACGTTCATGAGGTCAAAATGGATATCCAAGATGACGGCTGCAAAAATTTTCGCAGCCGCCATTTCAAGCCGACGCCGCGCGGCGCAGCGGAACGTGTCTACATTCGCCACGTGCTCCCGCCCCGCCCTGCGTCTTTTTAATTTTATTTTTGTATTCTTCTTCCTCTTCCTCTTCTGCAAGAAGTCCGATTATAACAAGATCCCAGTCTATCATTATAATTTCACTCGAGCACTCGAGCAAACTGCATCAATTCTACACGAAGTCTGGACGGAAATAGTAGAGACTGTAGTAGAGTAGTCGCGCGGCTTCGTGAGGCGCAGCACCGCTCTTGCACAACGCGCGTACCGGCGAAGCACCGCTGCGTCGCGATGCATCGCTATACGCTGCGAGGCATCACGAGGCGCAGCGCTGCATGGTGCAACGTATTCTAAATTCTCACAATGAAATGTGTATATTTTCGTGTAGAAAATAAAGTTATATTTTGAGTCACTCTTTTAAAATGTGCGCGCAGCATCGCGTCGCGTCGCGTCTCGGTGTGAGCTGACTCTAACTCGCGCATTTGCTCTCGGAGACCACAGATGGGCATCGGGACTACTCAATTATTGTATTTCGCGGGTTGCGATTCGATTAGTGGACCTACCACTTATTATGTGCTGTTTTTTATAACATATAGTATAGGGATAGTTCCTTTTTAGGGTTCCGTACCAAAATGGTAAAAAAGGAACCCTTATGGTGTGACTCAGTCTGTCTGTCTGTCTGTCTGTCACAGCTGGATATCTCAAGAACTACTAATGCTATCAACTTGAAATATGGAACAGTTTTAGATGATGTTTACCCAACTATTTTGCAAATGAAAGAAGTAGAAATATTTATACTTTTTTTGCAACATTGATTGAAAGGGGGTCTTAAAAATTCAAAGTGGGTTTACTATGGCATATGGGGTATGATATGAAAGAACGCTATTTGCACATTCTCAAACATTTTTTTTCTTTTTTATAGGCTGCATAGTTTTCGACTTTTGATGAAAAATGTAAAAAAAAATACCGTTCCCCCCCTTATCTCCGAAGTTTGCAAAGCGAAAAATCTGCAAATATTCTGTATGATAGAAGTTTATGTAAAGATTACAGGAAAAATAAAACGATGTCTCTAAATAGCACACTTTTTCAGGAATCGGAACGGAACCCTCGGTGCGCGAGTCCGACTCGCTCTTGACCGGTTTTGTAACATTGTTATTATATGTAATTTGCATAATTATCTTTGTTGGCACATCTTGATTTCAATTGTGATTTGTTTTAAAACACAAAAGCGCTTCGATACAAAATCGTAGTTATAAACGCTTACCATAACATCAGAGGTATCAATGGGCAGTTTCAATAGTTTTTTACAATTAGTATTAATGTGTTTATTTATTAGGTAAGTTAGTATTTAAGTGGCAATTATTTAGAACGTATAGGAAGAACACTTTATTATTTTTCTCCTTTACGAAGTGAATAATACAATTCTGTTAGAAATAAGTAGGGATTTTATTAAAAAAATAAATTTCAAAAACTAGTCATCCTGGTTTCATTTAACATCATCATCATCATCATTTCAGCCGAAAGACGTCCACTGCTCCCCCCAAAAGGGACCTCATTCTTAACTCGATCTCGCAGAAAAACACCGAGCATAACCCTCTTCTTTGGCTTTTGGGTGACCTTGAGCTTTCTTATGAGGCCCATTGTAAAACGCTACGTCTTAGTGCCGTAAATCATAACTGGCAACACACACTGGTCAAAGACTTTTGTTTCGAGACACTGCGATATTTTGGACAAGAAGATCTTCCGTAGCTTCCCTAACTTAACGAAGCTGGACTTACCTAGTTTGACCGTTTGTCCCAGGTACACAAACAACATGGTCACCCTCAATAGCGAATTCTTAATGAATATCGAAAAGTATTTTTTTTTTCAGATACCGAATATATACAATGTTGATTTGTACATAAGTATTTTGTAGATATTTATACTAAATGTTAGTGTCTCTGGTTATTGATTCCGTTGTGATCTCAGGTAGATACAATCAATTATTTATTTGCAGAACGTCAGGACTGAGGAGCCAAATAAAATGCGTTTATTTACTAAATTCACTCAGTTTTACTACTTTCTCTATATACTACAAATTCGAACACACTTACTACTAAATGTTCTTTGGAGTGGAATATAAATTGACTATTACTTTAATGGAAATTCACGTTCTTATGATTGATTGATTGATTGATGGATTGAGGAGCCACATTAAAAGTATTGTATATTCTTCAATATCAACAGTACAGGACTCAGATTTTTAGTAGGTACTATACACAACTACTACTAAATCATACCAAATAATGATAAACATTCATCCATCATGTACCTAGTTCTGACGTGGCGACTCAATCCAAATATTTAGATTGAGGTGCCACCTTTATGTTCATATATCTTTTGAAGTATTATACCTACAAAATCGAGAATCGAACCTACAAAATTTTTAAACTTACTACTAAATAAGTATTAAATTTCATTAAGATACGAAATTTGGCGACTCAATCCTTACGGACATGTTACGGGTCGTCAGAAGCCCGAAAGTCTGACAACCAGTCTTACCAAGGGGTATCGTATTACCCAGTCACTGGGTTGTGGAGGTCAGATAGGCAGTTGCTAATGTTGCTATGGACCGGATGCAGTTGAATACCAGTATTTTACATGGGTAAAATACTGGTATTCAGCTGCATCCGGTTAGACTATATAACCCAACTCCCCTGGGCCAGAAGTACTCATCCAAGCCCACTTGTTGACCACTATGCGGCCAGACTCGAGATTTGGGATTACGTTCCGCGGCTCATATCTCGTGTTGTCCACACGCCATAAATGCCGACGACCATGCTGGCTTGATTTAAAACATTTTTCATCGGAAAATATGGTGTGTGAAAAATCAAAATCTCTGTAGTCTCTAGCAAAACCGTGAGCAACACTGACACGAGCCGCTTTATGAGCATCCGTGAGGATGGTTTTTACTGCCGGTTTCCTATGCTTAATGCCGGCCCGACGTAACGCCTGACGCACAGTCGAAAGGTTGCAGTCATATTGTTCTGCAAATAGTCTTGTGGGCGTGAAGGGCTGCTCCTCGAAGACTTGGACCATATGCCGCAATCGGTCCGGGGTGATAATTTGCGGCTGCCGGGCACGTGGTCGATGCTCCAGGCTCCCTTCGCTCTCGTAGCGCCGGACCCAACGCCGAACAGTATTCCGCTAAAAAAAGACGAAAATGATCTGTTAATCTTGTTCGTTTAGATACGTTTTCTCCAAATATTACCTACTTAAGGGGCCGTATACGAAATTTTGCCGATTTCGCTAATTTGCGTGATTTATTATTTTTTTACTCAAAAATTTTACATGAAAATCGTAAAAAGTAATTCATACATTGTTTAATCAACTTTCACATGAATTCATTGTAATTTTTTCATACCCTTTAGACGTCAAAACGATTCGTAAATATGTGATATTCTAAACCTACTACAGCAAAAATTCACAAAACAGTCGCTGGTTTAGGTTGATTAATCAAAACTAAACAATTAAAATAAAAAAGTAACTCAGACATTAGATCATAATTGAAATGATCTTTCATGTTGTGCATTAAAACTCATACAAATACTTTATTATAACTGTAAAATGGCGTCTGTAAAATCACGTAAATCAGCGAAATCGGCAAAATTTCGTGTATGGCCTCTTAACACTTTCATTAGGTTGGACAGGAGGGCATTCGCCTGGGTCATCAAAAAAATTTAAAACTGATATGAGTAAAACTTTGTAAAAATTAATTGTGGGATTCATTGCTTATATTAATTTTTCATATTGAGCAAATTTTATATGATCACAAGAACAAAGTAACTTCCCCTTAACAGACGGTAAGAAAACGCACGTGCCCTTAGATATAACATTACTTTTAACAAATTAAGTTAAATTTAAATTACTCATTAGCCTCCATTTATATTAATTAGGCTAGATTGTAATATTTTAGACAACTTTTTTTTTAATGTTCGAATTCACAATTAATAAAAAGTAAAACGTTAGTTGCTGATTTGACTAGAAGTCAAATAATACACCTGTCTAAAGCTAGGATGACGCACTAAAATATTGTTAAATTACATAAATTATGTTTACTTACCGATATATTCAGTGCTTCCGTTATTTGGGCAATATTGAGCCCTTCGTCGTGTAAAGCTATGATGCGAGCTCTATCGACCGTCGATATATTTCTAGTCGAACACATGTTAAAACAAAAATAAACCGGTCAAGAGCGAGTCGGACTCGCGCACCGATGGTTCCGTACCATCATTTATATGTAATTTTTGTTCATGATTTCTGAAAAAGTGTGCTATTTAGAGACATCGTTTTATTTTCCTGTAATCTTTACATAAACTTCTATCACATAGAATAATTTCAAATTTTTCGCTTTGCAAACTTCGGAGATAGGGGGGGGAACGGTATTTTTTTTACATTTTTCATCAAAAGTCGAAAACTATGCGGGCTAAAAAAAAGAAAAAAAATGTTTGAGAATGTGCAAAGAGCGCTCTTTCATATGATCGCTCTTTCCAGTTGCAAAAAAAATATAAATATTTTTATTTTTTTCTTATTTGCAAAATAGTTGGGTAAACGTCATCTAAAACTGTTCCAAATTTCAAGTTGATAGCATTAGTAGTTCTTGAGATATCCAGCTGTGACAGACAGACAGACAGACAGACTGAGTCACACCTTAAGGGTTCCTTTTTTACCATTTTGGTACGGAACCCTAACAAGACGCGACGCAATCTTTAGAACTGCAAGTTGCAACTGAAGTTAAACCTAGGTAAAAAAAGGGCCATTGTTCATTTTAGGGTCATCCTTTCTTAGGCGATATTCTTCGCTCATTGGTCAAACAAAAACAATTAACTTTACAACAATGTGCTCATCCTTCATTCATTGGTCAAACTGAATAAGGGTGTTGCAATCTACTATTTCAACGTTCAAACGAAAAAGTTTTGAAAGTGATAATGCACAGCGCCACGTGATTGTACCAGCGAAGGAATGTGTGGCCACGAAACCGGCGAATATAGTGTCGAATGAAGAACAGACGCAAGTATTAAATAGTGAAAGGAGATCTAGAAATATTGTTAACGTGGATAAGGAAGAACCTGAAAAAGAAGGAAATTGGACTACCGTAATAAGGAAAAGAAACAGATATTCAAATAGTGAAGTAAAAAAAGGTGGAAACGTGAGTGCAATTGATATACAGGGAACTGAAAAGAAGAAATATTTACACGTATGGCGTTTGCAGAAAGAAACAACAGTAGAAAGTTTAGAAAAACATGTTAGGAACATTTATGGGGAAGAAGTATCAGTTAAAGTTGAAAAACTAAAACACAAGACTGAAAGGGATTATGCATCCTTTATCATAGGAGTTCCAGAAAGTAGGTATGAAAAGTTATGTCAACCTGAAAGCTGGCCAGTTAATATTGAGTTTACGGAGTGGGTGTGGTTTCGTAGAGCCATCAACAAACCGCGAAACCTTAAATAATACCGTTGAAATATTGTACCAAAACGTGCGCGGGCTTCGAACAAAGTTGGAGGAATGTTATACCAATATTTCGACCGCAAATGTAGACTTGTTCGCTATCACGGAAACAGGTTTCAATGACTCCATCCATGATGCAGAAATAATTCCGCCTGGATATACTATTTTACGGTGTGACCGAGCAGATGGGCGTAAACAAGGCGGCGCGTGTCTCGTGGCCACACCGCGTTTTGAGTTGCGGCGAGTGTCACTACCTGATGACGTCAACGTTGACGAGCGAGTATTTGAACTGGTTTGCGCTACGGTGTACCTACATAACAGAGGCCTTAGTGCGAGTTTTTATACTTACTCGATCACGTTAACGTAAACGTCAGTTTATACTGAAAATGAATAAGCGCCGCCTGGTGACTATAATGGGAAACACAATTATTCCATACGAATTGACATAAGGTAACGTTAACGTAAACGCGATCGAGTAAGTATAAAAACTCGCACTAAGCCCTCAGATTTATGTTTTTACTTTGTGTTGTTTATATTCCGCCTAGTAGTAATGATAATGAATACATGTTATTATTTCGCACCATTGAACAGTTTTGTAATAAGTATAGGGATATACTGGTTTTAGGTGATTTTAACTTGTATTCTTGTTCTTTAGCCGTAAGTAATTATTATGAATACTTTTATACTTTTTGTGGATTCACTCAGAGTAACGCAGTGGGTAATTGCAATAATCGTCAATTGGATTTGGTGTTGAGTACACTGGCGGAGGGAGGGAGTGTGAGAGTGCGCGCGGCGGAGGCGCCGCTCGTACCGGTAGACACATATCACCCGCCGCTCGAGATCTCGGTGAGTACACGCACGCGCCTGCGCTGGCAGCCCGGCTCAGCAGGCTCAGCTGCGCCTGACAGTAACGCATGTGCACCTGAAGGTTGGAACTTTAATAAAGCCGATTTTTTGTCATTGTATTCTTTAATTGCAGCCGTAGACTGGACTCCGTTGTATGAAATGAACTTAGAAGCAGGTTTAGATTATTTTTATAATATTATAAATTCTATTATAGATGACTGTGTTCCGAAAAAAAAGCGAAGTCGTGTAAACTCCAGGTACATTTATCCTGAGTGGTACACTGTTGAAATAATTCGCGACATAAAATTAAAGGCTATTCTGCACAAACAGTACAAGGCAAGCGGGTCGAGGGTCGATTACGAAGCGTTTGCTCGGTGTAGAACCAACATTAAAAATATGTTAGCAGTGGCGCATGATCAATATCGGAACCGTGTTCAAAGTCAAATGCTGAGTGATCCTAAATCTTTTTGGAACTATGCCAAGTCTAAGAGAGGTGGGAGAAGTCCGCAAGCGATTTTGAAAGACGGGGTGGCTTTATCTGGTCAAAGGTCTGTGGAAGAGTTTGCGGAGTATTTTTATTCTGTGTACAGGGCAGAGCAACCGGAGTTGGATGTCGACGCGGCTATAGCTCATGCAGGTAGCGGAAACGGAGCGGCGCGAGTGCACTTGGACCGATTACAGTTAGTAGACGTAGGTCGTGCGCTTCAAGATCTTAAGCCGAAACGGTCAGCAGGTCCTGACGGCATTCCACCTTACGTGTTCAAAGATTGTCGATCCGTGCTAGCTAAGCCGCTACTTCATATTTATAACCTGTGCCTAAAAGCTGCCGTGTTTCCGGAGAGGTGGAAAGTGACCCGCGTTGTTCCCGTTCCGAAGGGAGGGTCAGCTGAATCGGTAGATGGGTATAGGCCAGTCGCAGTATTGTCGACGCCGGCAAAAATATTTGAAACTGCCATCCATAAGAGCATATACCTTCAGGTGAGCGCACAGTTATCTGATGCTCAGCATGGATTTAGACCAGGAAGAAGTACCACCAGTAATCTTCTCTGCCACATGGCTCACCTGGTGCCGACGGTGGATAGTGGGGGACAAACTGATGCTGCTTACTTTGATTTCAGAAAAGCATTCGACCTAGTCGAAAATGACATGTTGCTTAGAAAGTTAGCACGTGTTGGTTTCACCCCACACTCACTACAGTTTTTTGCCAGTTATTTGAGGGATAGGCAACAATATGTGGAATATGCGGGACACGTGTCAGATCCATATTTCACGAGGTCTGGGGTGAGTCAAGGTAGCAACCTTGGCCCTTTGGGCTTCCTTCTGATGGTAAATGACCTACCAGAGGTAGTCCAAGACGCTAACTGTTTGTTGTTTGCCGACGACCTCAAATTGTCCCTCGCGGTAAAAAGCGGTGATGATTGTGCCAGGCTACAGGGGGACATTGATAGGGTAGTGAGCTGGAGCAAGGAAAATCTGTTACAGTTTAATAACTCGAAGTGTGTAACCATCTCTTTTTCTCGCGCACACAATCCCATCTCACATCCCTACCATATGGACGGGTTGCCTATGGCGCGGGTCACAGAAGTCAAGGACTTGGGAGTAGGCTTTAACACATGTTTGACTTTTCGGGATCACATCATGCGTCTCTGTAAAAGAGCATACAGAAATTTAGGTTTCATGCTTCGTACCGTCCGAGGGTTCACGAATGTAAAAGCTATTATTGCATTATATAATGCATTGGTGAGGAGCCAGTTAGAATGTAATGCAGTCATCTGGGCTCCGCATGAAGCTAAATATAGTCTCATGCTGGAGAGGGTACAAAATAAGTTTATAAGATACTTATATATGCGTTATTACGGTGTTTATCCCTTTTACCCGTTAATGTATCCTACCTTATTTGTTTTAGGTATGGTAGGATACAATGAGCTAAGGGTTAGGAGGGATCTTGCACTCACCTCATATATATTTAAACTACTGAGAGGGAAGGTGCATAATGCAGTTATTTTAGGGCAGGTGAGTCTGTGCGTTCCGGACAGGTATGTGTGGCGGCGACGGCAGCCGCCTCTACTAGTGGAACCACGCGCTCGGACCAACCTTGTAAGGGAGGCGCCCCTGACGCGTGCGCTCCGCACGCTCAACCTCATAGCGAGTGAGACGGACTTATTCTGTTGTTCTCTGAGTGAATTCACAAGGAATGCATTATTTATAATTAGTTATAGATGTTAACTGAGATTAGTTAGGATAAGCGCATTTACCGCATTGGGTTATATCCTGTAATGGTAGATGTAAGTAGATAAATAAATAAATAAATAAAATAAATAAATAAAACTGAGAAAAGGATAAAATAAATAAAAAACAATGATCCACGTAGTCTTCACATTCACAATAATTAAAAATAGTATAACAAACAAAATATTCATGTCATTGTATAGAATATGTAAAAAGGTATTTAAATCAACATTAATAGTGTAAATTTATTGGAGCAGCTCAAACCCAAGCCTTTTTGTCCTCAATATAGTCTTTGACAGTATAAAAGGCTTTCTGACAAAGTTTCCGCTTTATACAATTTTTGAATTTATTAAGGCTTAGTTCTTGAATGTGGCTAGGTAGTTTATTATAAAAACGTATACATTGGCAACTAAACGAACCACTTATTTTCTTCAGCCTGGTTGTAGGAACAACAAATTTGTGTTTGTTTCTAGTATTCACATTATGGACGTCACTGTATTTTTTAAACAAATTGATATTTTTATGAGCATACAAAAGATTTTCATAGATATACTGAGAAGGCACAGTCATTATATTAATTTCTTTAAATTTATCTCTGAGGGAGTGTCTGGGACTTAATTTGTAAATTGAACGAATAGCCCTTTTTTGTAAAACAAAAATTGTCTGAATATCGGCGGCATTTCCCCACAACAGAATACCGTACGACATCACACTATGAAAATAACTAAAGTAAACTAAACGGCCTGTCTCTAAACAAGTTAAATCACGAATTTTCCTAACGGCGTATGCTGCAGCGCTAAGCTTTTTCGACAATTTATCTATATGGGGGCCCCATTGAAGTTTGGCATCCAAAGTTATGCCCAAGAACACTGTGGTATCTTCGGGAATCAACTCTTCACCCTTTATGAGAACACTAGTTTTTACTTGTCTAACATGAGGTATAGTGAACTTAATACACTTAGTTTTTTTCTCGTTAAGAAGTAGGTTATTAACATTAAACCAGTTAACTACTTTTGCGAGGGCGCTATTTACATTGTCAGTAACCAGCTGCTGACGTTTGAGTTTAAATAAAAATGAAGTGTCATCTGCAAACAACACTATATCATGATTATCCTTTATGAGGTAAGGCAAGTCATTAATATAAATAAGAAACAAAAACGGGCCAAGAATTGAGCCTTGCGGGACCCCCATTGTTACTACGGATCCGGGTGATCTTTTCCCGTTAACATCAACTCTTTGAATCCTATCACTTAAGTAAGAAGTGAGAAGATCCAGAGAGGCGTTCCGGATTCCGTAGTGATGCAGTTTCCTGATTAATGTTTCATGAAGAACGCAGTCGAATGCCTTGGACAAATCACAAAAAATGCCCAAAACATCGCATTTATCCTCCCATGCATTATAAACATGACCTAAAAGTTCAACACCGGCATCAGTAGTCGAACGACCCCTTGTAAAACCAAACTGTTTGTTATGTAATAATTTATGTTTATTAAAAAATCTTTGCAGTTGATCTAAAATAACTTTTTCAAAAATTTTACTAAAAGTAGGTAGCACTGAAATAGGTCTATAATTAGTAGGGTCAGATGTACTACCCGATTTAAACAACGGTATTATTTTACTATATTTCATAAGATCAGGAAACTCACCACGGTCAATACAATTGTTAAAAATAACTGCTAAAGTAGGTGCTACAATGTTTATAATTGATTTAGCAACGTCCACAGAATTACCCCATAGATCAGCAGTCTTTTTAATATTTAACGTGTGAAAGGTTTTAATTATGTCTCTACAGGTAACATATTGGAATTTAAACTCAGAATCACAAACTGAAACGTTTTCTTTAAGTAAAGACTCTGCAGCAGTGGGTGATGACCTTAGAGATTTAGTAGTTGATATGGGAATCTCAGCGAAGAACTTTTCAAAGGCCGCGGCGACTTGGGAATCTGATTTAATTATGTTGTCATCAATAGCAAGGCTGTAGTCACTACTTCGGTTGCTTGACCTTCCTGTTTCGCTATTAATGATATTCCATGTCATTTTTATTACATTACTACTATTTTTAATTTTTGTACTGTAACAAATCTACTAGCCTACAGAAATAAAAGGGGGCTAAAGTAAGACTTGAAACAATATATTAAATATTAAAAGATAAAAAATACAGACCGGTTTTTATAAAACACGTCCTACCTAACACACACAGCTATTTAGGAAGGTAGAGGATAGCTTGAAGTAGTAGTTTGAGTAAGTCCAGGTTAGGCAAACACGCACGGATAGTTTGGAAGAGGAAGATTTTGAATTGAATCGCTCCGATAAATTAATGGTTATTTTCTATAACCCTCCTTTAGGGATCGACCGCAGTCGGGTAAGTTTTAGTCACTGAGTTAGTTTTCCCGGTCGAAGAATACTTTTAGGAGATGTTTCGTTTATAGCTTCCGGAGCAGAACTGATGTCTCCGAGTCTTCCATCTATCGGTTCATCAGCGTTTTTCAAAAACGTCTTCCAATTTCAGATCCTTTCCACATTTGAAGCTTTCCGTCATCAGAATGCCAAACGCCACAGTCAATGCTTGAATCTGCCAGTAATATACGTTGAAAAACCTCTAACCTCTTCGATGAATTTCGAGTGTGTGTGGATTAATTTTATAAAAGTAATTTAAGATACAGCTATTCAATAATAAATCAAAATTATCTATAAAATACAATATTTGACCTAACATATTGATAAAAAGAATTTAGATTACATAAATCAAAAGAAACGTTCATAGTCTATGCCATTATGAAACTATGAAAGATAGTTAGAAGAAAAAGTAAAGACAGCCTGACGTAAGTGTCATAACAATGAAAAATACCTATAGGTGTTTTTATTTCAGATTTTAAAGAAAACGAATTGTTTTAGACCAATTCACAAGTTACAATGTAAATCTTTATAAAAGATAAATAAAAATGGATGCAGTGTAAGAAATTGTAGTAAGTGATGTAGTGAAATAAATAGATACTATATTGACCGCTCAAAAAGAAAAAAAAATGCATTAGAGGCTTATTTAGGGAGTTGCTACCGCTCAGAAAATAATGCATTAGAGGCTTATTTAGAGAGTTGCTACCGCTCCAAAAAGAAAAAAAAAATGCATTAGAGGCTTATTTAGGGAGTTGCTACCGCTCAAAAAGAAAAAGGTGGAATAAGTTTTTACCGAATAGTTTTAAATGAGAGAGGGAGTATCTTAATGTTGAAGGTGAAATAATAAATTTAAAAAAAAATATTCAAGTAATAAATTAAAGAAAATATCTCAAAAGAGAAAAGATTTCTAAAAAGTCCTGGGAAGTTGTTTAAAAGTTCAAAAAAAAAAAAAAAATTCTATCCATCGTTAAAGATTAATGTTAAATAGGATTAAAATATTTTAAAGGGAGGTAAGTAAGGGTTAATGAGTGCAAAAGACGACTCAAAGAGAGTGAGTTCTAAAGACGACTCAAGAGAGTTTAAGAGGTCGATCCCTTAGTATAGAAGAGGTCCCTTAGTATAGAGGAGGTCCCTTAGTATAGAGGTGGTCCCTTAGTATAGAGGAGGTCCCTTAGTATAGAGGAGGTCCCTTAGTATAGAGGAGGTCCCTTAGTATAGAGGAGGTCCCTTAGTATAGAGGAGGTCCCTTAGTATAGAGGAGGTCCCTTAGTATAGAGGAGGTCCCTTAGTATAGAGGAGGTCCCTTAGTATAGAGGAGGTCCCTTAGTATAGAGGAGGTCCCTTAGTATAGAGGAGGTCCCTTAGTATAGAAGAGGTTTAAGAGGTATCCTAGAGGGTTTAAGAGGTCTCCCAGAGGGTTTAAGAGGTCTCCCAGAGGGTTTAAGAGGTCTCCCAGAGGGTTTAAGAGGTCTCCCAGAGGGTTTAAGAGGTATCCCAGAGGGTTTAGAGGTCTCCTAGAGGGTTTAGAGGTCTCCTAGAGGGTTTAAGAGGTATCCTAGAGGGTTGAGAGGTCTCCTAGAGGATCCGAATTAATGATGCGACTATAAAATAATCACAAACAAAAAGAAAGGCACAGAAGCACATCGAAAGTTGTATGTGTGTAAGAGTGTAGAATAGTAAAGTATTTGTAATAGGTGTTATATAGATATTAGGTTTGTATAAACGACTATAGGATATTCTCCTATAGTACGTCGAAGAGTAAACCAAACCCCAACTTGTAAGTGACCACGGATGGTTTTAAGAACACTCACAAGCGAAGAATGGGTACGATTACCAGTGGGTAAACGTATGTGGTGTGCAAGTGTGTGGGGTGCAGAATAATGATGTAGAAGTAGAGAGTTATGTGTAGGTGGTAACGATTATAGGATATTCTCCTATAATACGTTGTAGAGTAAGCCAAACCCAACTTGAAAGTGACCACGAATGGTTTTAAGAACACTCGCAAGCAAAGAATGGATGCCAATTACCAGTGGGTAAAGGAATGTGTGTGGGGGTGTAGTATAAGTTTGTTAAGTATGTGCTGAAGAGAAAAGTAAGTTAGTATTAGACCTACCTAGAACCTAATACATGTAACAAAAAAGAGACTAAGCCAAATAAGAGTCCGAAAAGAAATGGTACTAGAGATAGTTTGTTTTAGAATTTTGAAAAAGATTTGAAAGGGCTAGCTTTGATTTTATATTGGGCGCCAGACTGTAACAAATCTACTAGCCTACAGAAATAAAAGGGGGCTAAAGTAAGACTTGAAACAATATATTAAATATTAAAAGATAAAAAATACAGACCGGTTTTTATAAAACACGTCCTACCTAACACACACAGCTATTTAGGAAGGTAGAGGATAGCTTGAAGTAGTAGTTTGAGTAAGTCCAGGTTAGGCAAACACGCACGGATAGTTTGGAAGAGGAAGATTTTGAATTGAATCGCTCCGATAAATTAATGGTTATTTTCTATAACCCTCCTTTAGGGATCGACCGCAGTCGGGTAAGTTTTAGTCACTGAGTTAGTTTTCCCGGTCGAAGAATACTTTTAGGAGATGTTTCGTTTATAGCTTCCGGAGCAGAACTGATGTCTCCGAGTCTTCCATCTATCGGTTCATCAGCGTTTTTCAAAAACGTCTTCCAATTTCAGATCCTTTCCACATTTGAAGCTTTCCGTCATCAGAATGCCAAACGCCACAGTCAATGCTTGAATCTGCCAGTAATATACGTTGAAAAACCTCTAACCTCTTCGATGAATTTCGAGTGTGTGTGGATTAATTTTATAAAAGTAATTTAAGATACAGCTATTCAATAATAAATCAAAATTATCTATAAAATACAATATTTGACCTAACATATTGATAAAAAGAATTTAGATTACATAAATCAAAAGAAACGTTCATAGTCTATGCCATTATGAAACTATGAAAGATAGTTAGAAGAAAAAGTAAAGACAGCCTGACGTAAGTGTCATAACAATGAAAAATACCTATAGGTGTTTTTATTTCAGATTTTAAAGAAAACTAATTGTTTTAGACCAATTCACAAGTTACAATGTAAATCTTTATAAAAGATAAATAAAAATGGATGCAGTGTAAGAAATTGTAGTAAGTGATGTAGTGAAATAAATAGATACTATAGTACTCAAGTAACGTGACTTGGCCATACACATTGATATATATGTTACACTAGATTAGCAATTGCCGCGCCAAGGCGTTGCCACTTAACATACGGCCACGGCCGTATGCGTAACTAACGTCAGTTCAGTGCTCTTTACGACGGCAGCCGAAGTGAACCGAGTGACACGCGACAAAAAATATCGCCAAAATGGGTAAATGCGTAATGAAAGAATGCGATTCTAGATCACAAAAACTACCGGAATTACTTTCCACACGTAAGTTTATTGTTTCTGTGTTTATATCATCGTAAAAACGCAGGAAAATAAATAAAATGTAGATTTTTTTTTAATTATGATCAGTGTTACAACTAAAAACTATGTTTTAGTTTCCCACATTTGTGGGAGTTTTTAATTTATGGAATAAGCGATTTTAAATATTTTTTAATAATGATTAACAATGTTCCAGACTACCTAAAGATGCTTCTCAATCAATAATCCGATTGCTGAGAAAAGATACTGACTGGCTACCTACTAAATCTACTGTCATTTGTTCGAAGCACTTCCGTGATCAAGATAAAATAGGACCAAAAAGCGAATGTGGCCGTGTTTATTTGTGCAATCAAGGAATTCTAATGGTTATTGTAAAAGTAATGATTTTTTGCGGCAATTAATATTATCAAATTATAGGTAATGCCAACAAAAAATGCCTTCTCATTAAACTCCCACAGCAACAAATTAGTTTATATCGACTCAAACTACATTGTTGAATGTTTTTTTCAACTTACTTTTTAGTTTATAAAGAGTTGTTTTGCCTACAGTAAATTGTATATTTTTCAGGACAACCGTTATTCTAATAGCAGGTGGAGCTTTCAGAAGAAGAAAATATGGATGTGGATGCTGTGGAAACCGACGAAGAGATAGACGAATTAACTGAAACGCCCCGAAAGCACAAAATGAGGAAAATAATTCACCGGTTGAAAAATGTATCGGCTAAAAGACTAACAAAAAAAAAAAATATCACAAAAAAATAAAAGACTAGAAATAAAAAAAATAAACGGTGTTATTAGAGGAACTGAGTTGAGCGAAGAAGACGAAATGCAGCTAAATGTAAATGATAAAACAGTGCAATTCATGGAATAATTAAAAAACCTTCAAAAAGAAAAGGACTTATAGAAAATTGACTCTTTGGGGAAACCGAAGGTTTTGTCTTTGCGATTATGGACGAAGTTATGATGACGAACTACTACTGGAAATATATTGTGAAGGACGGCACGGTTGACATCTGTCGGGCATTCCACCGTCCGGGGGAATCAGTCCGTCAATTATTTCTGGCTGTTCTCGTCTGGCTAACGGAGACTACTTGCAGAGGCACAACCTTGTAGCCAGGATTATCCACCAGCAACTTACTCTGAAATACAGTCTTGTGGAATTGGAAGTACCGTACTATAGGTATATGCCCGACCCATTTCTCGAAAATGGCAATATCACGTTGTATTGGTATCGATCTATCATCACTGACAGGACTATTGTTGCCAATAAGACAAACATAGTGGTGATAGATCGATTAGAGCGTCGCCCAGTGATTATTGAAATAGCGGTCCCGCATGACGAGAACCTCGTGAAAGCTGAAAAAGATAAGCAGATTAAGTATCTTGACCTGGCTCGCGAGGTTGTCGACATGTGGGATGTCGATACAGCAATCGTTGTGCCGATAGTCGTGACGGCCAATGCCATAATTGCCAAGAGCCTCGATCAACACCTGAAGAGGCTCTCGTTAGGCAGCTGGATTAAGAAAGATTGCTCCAGAAAGCGGTACTTCTGGACACGGCGCGTATCGTTAGGAGGTTCCTCTCTCAGCAGCCCTGACCACCGGTACCCTAGACCCTGTTCCCGATGCCGGTGGGCTACTATTTTTTATATTCTTAAATGTTTTTATATTCTAATATTTATAAATGTAAATTATATGTATGGAAATGTACTAAAGGAAATAAAAAATGTTCAAAATGAAAATGTCTTGATTATTTTCATTAGTTATAAACTTCTAATACACATCCAATAAGAAATACATAATTCACATATTTAAAAAATAACTTAACGTTTAACGTTTAAACGTTACGTTTTTTTTTCAACGTTTAAAAACTTGGGTAAAATTTCGCATGGGTAGGCAACCCCATCCCGCCATTCACCGCCATTGCATGTTTATATTGCGATCTTTGTCTAATCTAAGCGACAGTATTGTTCATGCGACTTGTGTAAGTGAGAAAGATATATGTTTACTTTTAAATGTTTAGTGGTTTCAAAGCTACGTCGTCGCGTTTAAATAGTGGCTAGACTTTTTTTACACATTTTAATGAGGTTTGCTTCTCTAGTTATATAACTCAATGGCCATACAACAAACTTTTTTAAATAATTTAGAATAATTCTTAACATATAAATTAAATTCAGCAGTGTTAATACAAGTCCGTTCATCATACAACTCATAAAGTCGTTTTCTACTTTTATGTATACCAATGGTGGCCCAGTCACTGAAGCAAGTGTTATTATTAACCGAGAATGCCTTTGGAATGAAAGTGTTATCAAAGTGTGTGCAATACATATTAAAAAAATCATTATATTGTTCATTAGGGTCATCATTAGTTGACAAAAGTGGTAATTTACTCAAAAGTTTAGTTTTAAATGATTCCAAACGATCAGCTGTTTTTGGATTAACAGTGATATCCTTTTTAGTATTTTTTTTTTTTTTTTTTAGATTTGGAATGGTAATCAATTGTCCGCAATGATCTGAGTCTAATAAATTAATAATTTCTTTGTGGGTTGGTGTAATATTTGTATAAATGTTATCTAGGCATGTGGCACTAGTGGGAGTTATTCTAATGGGCTCTAAAAATTGGTTAGCAAGATTGTATGACTGAAACAAACTTATAATTTTAGTACTTGACCCAGAATTTTCTAACAAATGAACATTAAAATCACCACAAGTGATGATAGACTTGTTAGAATTATAGATTTTGTGCAAAACTTCATCCATAACCTTCTCAAAACAATCATACAATCCTGATGGAGGCCTGTACACACTTAATATAATGAACTGCTCCAATTCTATACAGGCTAATTCAATTGTCCGCTCAACAGATAGGCTCACAATATCCTTACGATCTTTAAATTTAAGCTGTTTATTTACTAAAATTAATGAGCCACCGTGTATAGCATTTACTCTGCTGAACGAACTACCAACCTGGTGATTACTAAAATTGAACATGAACTGGTGGCTTTTAAGCCAATGTTCTGTCAAACAAAGAATGTCTATATCGTTACAATTCAGGAATAATTCTACTTCTAAATCTTTGTTCAAAAAACCTTGAATATTTTGATGCACCAGGTTGATACTATTTAAATTTTTTACACTTTTATTTGATTTTACCTTCCTTACATTTTTGCAAGAGGTTGCCTCTTTTGTCCTAATTTCTAATTTAAATGAAAATCAATGTCATTAATAATTGTGGCCAAATTATTGGCAGAATTGTTTATAATGTCATTGCATTGCTCAAAAGAAGCAAGTTGTTTAGCCAAATTTTTGGCTGAAATAGAAAAAAAATATGATAGCGACACAGCTATCTGTCTTTTGTGATAATTAGAAAGATAGTACATAACAATATTATGTCTATCTTTTGTCAAATACAAATTACTAACATAATTGTTAGTATCAATTAAATGGAATAGACTATCATTATATGTCAAATTGTGCAAAGTCATGTTAATGTCAAATCTTATGTTATTTTCTTCCTGTGGCAAACTGTTACTATAAGGGAATGTAAACAACACAATTTTTTTCAATCTAAGGTTGCACAATGTTTTATGATATTTGAGCAATTCCCCTTTGTTCACATTTCCCCTATTTCCCATAAAAATTAATAATGTTGTTTCCTGACTAAAGTTACATTTAATAATTTCTTTCATAATATCAAGTAAGGAACAACCAGGCATACAGTAATTAATTATTGAGTGTCCCGGATAATTATGTATCAACAAGTGACCTAAATCCTTTCCAATCTCATCACAAAATAATACAATCTCATTATTTACAATTGGTTTACAATGTTTTTTATTGGAACTATTAATAACAGGAATTGTCAAATCAACACAAGGCTGCGGAAAGGTGGTATTGCATGTTGACGATGAATGGTCTGGTGTAGGTCCATTGGACGCTGTTTGACAACACTCACAGTTGTTGGTTTGTGAGTTAACCAGCTCATTCATAGCCAACACAGATTCCCTTATCAGATCCTCGGAGGTATTATACTTGTCGGTCATTAAACTAAGTTTCTCCTTTAGATGGTCAAGTTGAGATTGCAAGGCCTGTGTGTCAATGTTGTATTTCCTATTGCTTTGCTCCAAATTAAAAGAATAGTTATCTAATTGTTTAACTAAATTTAATCTATCTCTATGAAGTTTAACATTTTTGGTTAAGAATTTTTGTTTTTTTACCATTCTTTGAGTTTTTACAATGTATTTATTAATTTTAATGGTGGTTACTGGAACCCCGATAGTGGTTGCCAGGTGTTTTGGTCACTGGAACCCCGATAGTGGTTGCCAGGTGATTTTGTTTACTGGAACCCCGACAGTGGTTGCCAGGTGTTTTGGTCACTGGAACCCCGATAGTGGTTGCCAGGTGATTTTGTTTACTGGAACCCCGACAGTGGTTGCCAGGTGTTTTGGTCACTGGAACCCCGATAGTGGTTGCCAGGTGATTTTGTTTACTGGAACCCCGATAGTGGTTGCCAGGTGATTTTGTTATTGTTTCAGTAATGATTGAGGTCCGGAACTCTTTCATTGGTGATACGATAACCTATCTGCTACCCATTTTGATGTTATTGCTTGAAGTTTCAGTAAAACGCTTGTACTTTCATTGCAATGGGTAGCTTCAAGTTAAGCTTTCAGAATGTTGTGTTGATTTTCTTATGTTGGTATGTTTTAGATGACGAGTCAAATGATGATGACCAGGCGCAAGGAAGCCTACCATTGGGAAACCCACCCAGTGGTGGCCAGACGGACGAGGACCTGGAGCCAGGAAGCCAAGCTGACGAGGACGTTCAGCTGTCAGGAGAGGCCGTCTTAGAGGATTTGACAGCTGAGAGGGCGGGGCCATCACGTCGCTGCGATGACGCTGTCACTGGAGGGGGTGACACGCCATGAGCCGCCTGCTGACTCGCCTCGGTCACTTTTGCTGCGGAGCTCGGATGGGACGGACGCGTATTAGTGATCATATTGAATAATTTTCTTGTAACGATTTTTCTAAATTTAAATAAATAGTTGTAGGTTTTTTTGTGGTTTCTTTTTAAAAAATTAGTTAGGCTTCTGATCCTTAAGAATATATTATTCAAATGTATTTTTTGCCCCTTTTATTTCACTAAGCCAATAGATTTATTACAACAGTAGTCGCATATGATGTGTGTACGATGCACGTATATGGTTTTTAAAATTATTTGTTAAGTAGTGAGTTGTGCAATAAGTAAGCTAAAATCTTTGCACTCACATTCGACCTACATTAGGGAGCGTGAACATCAGGCAACTGAGGCGTGTATAGCACGGATGATGTTTTCTGTACCAATAATTTATTTAGTGTTCAATTAGACGCGGTTTGAGTCGGACAACTTGCATTTTTATTTCCTGATTCTAGCGCGTTGGCACTCACTTACAATTTGCATTTACATTTTACAATTAATGTTAGGTGTGCTTGCATTTGCACCCTACAATGTGTAACATCTGACATCTCACTTTGGTGAAAGTACTTTCTAGTTCCATACGCGCCTAAGAAAGAGCGCCGCCCCATTGGCCGACCCTAATTTTATTTTTCTTGAATTAATCAATAAGTCCTTTTAATTTATACATTTTTAATAATAAACTAGGTGTTTAAAGTTAATAAAATTATGGATTAAATTAGTGAACAACGAACGAACGAACGTCGTCGTCGTCGTCGTGAACATTGGGAAACAAGTAAGTAGGTACCTGTTCACCTCGTAAAAACCGTCCAAGTGCGTGTCGGACTACTCACAATGAAGGGTTCCGTAGTTGGGATTAAATTAATTATCCCAAGAACAAACTTAGCATTATAGTTGAAAAAAATGTTCTACTATACATTCCAACAGCAAATGTAAGTTTGTACTCACACTATTGAGAGATTTACCATGTTATTGTATGACCACAAACTTAGCGCCGTTTACACGGGCCAAGTTTCTGGAACGTTCAAGAGCAATAATTGCATGCCATAAACCACGTTCAAGTTTTTTGACATTCAAGAACTGCATGAAGTGTTTACACGCGTGCGATTCCATAAAATCGCATGTACAATAATTTAATGCAAGTTTTGCCATTCAATAAAATCGCATGCGACTTACACCAGGCAATAAAATTGACATGCGATTATTGCATGCAAGTTTTGCCTAGACATGATATTTCATTAAATTTTATGGAACGCTTCTCAAGATATTTTTCAATTTGTTCTTGATTTGATTTCTTGCCTCAAAATAGCAACAACGATTACCACACCCTCACTTACCGCACTCCTAGTTCAATGACAGCACAAATGTCAGATCATGCCAGAATTGAATGTGATTTTATTGTACGAGCAATTATTGTATGTACTGTGTGATTTTGTTGTACATGCTTATACCAGTTTGCAAAGTTGCCCGTATCGTCCAACAATATTGTACGTGTAGTTTAGATGGTGCGTGATATTTGCCTTTCAATTTTATGGTATGCCACAGGCAATAAACTGGCGCCGTGTAAATGGAGCTTTAGAGAAGTTTAGTTGAACGAAGGATGTTGCCGGTAATACTTTGCTGGGCTGTAACTGTCCACAAGCTACAAGGCACCACTCTCGATAGCGCCGTTGTGGACCTCAGCTCACATGTTTTTGCAAAGGGCCAAACTTACGTCGCTCTCAGCCGAGTAAAAACACTAGCTGGGTTGGCTATCAGTGTCCTTGATCCCAACACAGGAAAAAATAGAGAAAAAACAGGGAAATAAAAGGTACACTGCCTTACATGGATGTGAAGCGTGTGGCTGCTCTGCCGTCACGTTCATGTACCGTGAGACAGAATAACGGGCTCAAGCGAACAGCTGACGGCGCGCATATTCATGTTAGGTACTCAATATCTTATTGGAATGATTGGGGTAATGCGCCTAAATTAAAAAAAATCGTTTCTGCGTGGGGCTCCTATTTTTGCGGGTTTAAAGGAACCTAACCTAACCGAACCGGGGTGCCCCTGACGTCGACCGTCTTCTTTCGGTTCTTGATCAAAAGCCTAAGTTTTTGATAAAAAACCTGATTTAGTCATAAACCTGCGACATGTCCAAATGCAAACAAATGGAGTTGCAGATGTTTGTTTTTGATGACAATATTTTTGCGAGCGTTAGCCGGGCCGAGGTACACTCCCGCGCTTGTGTTGCGAGCGTTAGCCAGGTCGAGGTACACTCCCGCGCTTGTGTTGCGAGCGTTAGCCGGGCCGAGGTACACTCCCGCGCTTGTGTTGCGAGCGTTAGCCGGGCCGAGGTACACTCCCGCGCTTGTGTTGCGAGCGTTAGCCGGGCCGAGGTACACTCCCGCGCTTGTGTTGCGAGCGTTAGCCGGGCCGAGGTACACTCCCGCGCTTGTGTTGCGAGCGTTAGCCTAGGGCCGAGGTACACTCCCGCGCTTGTGTTGCGAGCGTTAGCCGGGCCGAGGTACACTCCCGCGCTTGTGTTGCGCGCGTTAGCCGGGCCGAGGTACACTCCCGCGCTTGTGTTGCGAGCGTTAGCCGGGCCGAGGTACACTCCCGCGCTTGTGTTGCGAGCGTTAGCCGGGCCGAGGTACACTCCCGCGTTTGTGTTGCGAGCGTTAGCCTAGGGCCGAGGTACACTCCCGCGCTTGTGTTGCGAGCGTTAGCCTAGGGCCGAGGTACACTCCCGCGCTTGTGTTGCGAGCGTTAGCCGGGCCGAGGTACACTCCCGCGCTTGTGTTGCGAGCGTTAGCCGGGCCGAGGTATACTCCCGCGCTTGTGTTGCGAGCGTTAGCCGGGCCGAGGTACACTCCCGGGCTTGTGTTGCGAGCGTTAGCCGGGCCGAGGTACACTCCCGGGCTTGTGTTGCTAATTGTCATGAAAAAAGAATATGATTTATTAATTTAGTTGTTGAATAAATAGGTTTCATGATAATTTTGAGGCTGATATTTGATTTTATTAGCAGACAAATGTTGAATCTATAAAATATATAAAAGTAGCCCACTTACACAATTAGTCGCTGAGTTATTAAAAATTCAGAAGTAAATATATTTATCGGTAGCTCTGAGTCAGATTAATTTACGTTCGTAAATTGACGCTCGTTTTTAGATATTCTGTTGGAACAGTAAAGACGATGAATTAATATAATAGAAGCTGTTCTATTAACTCGTTGCTTACATACAAAACAAGAGCGAGTCGGACTCGCGCACCGAGGGTTCCGTTCCGATTTCTGAAAAAGTGTTTTAGAGACATCGTTTTATTTTTCCTGTATTTTTTTACATTTTTCATCAAAAGTTGAAAACTATGCGGCTTAAAATAAATTAAAAAATGTTTGAAAATGTGCAAACAGCGCTCTTTCTTATGAGACCCCACATGCACTAGTAGCCCACTTTGAATTTTTAAGACCCCCTTTCAGTACCTGTTGCAAAAAAAAAAATTCTTACTTGCAAAATAGTTGAGTAAACGTCATCTAAAACTGTTCCAAATTTCAAGTTGATAGCATTAGTAGTTCTTGAGATTTCCAGTTGTGACAGACAGACATACAGACTGAGTCTCACCATAAGGGTTCTGTACAGTGCAAGCACAGCACAGTTTTCATGCCAATATGTCATCATTTTACCTGCGCTGGGCCGACCAATTTAGTACACGAATATCATTCATACCGCGTGCGCTCATCTATCATGCAACTTATACTAATAAATATCAATGAAACAGTAATCAGTGTATCAATCAGCATCAACTCAAGGTGTAATGTCCGTAACCATACATCTTAATGGTCCTTCGAGCCAGATACTCTTTTTACCATTTTCGTACGGAACCCTAAAAATGATGCGATTTTGAACAGAATAAATAGATGTAATCAACATTGTAAACCGAGGCTATGAGAATTATTGTACGAATTGCGAAAGAATGTCCTCTGTGACGTTATATTATCAATAAATAGATGTAATCAACATTGTAAACCGAGGCTATGAGAGTTATTGTACGAATTGCGAAAGAATGTCCTCTGTGACGTTATATTATCAATAAATAGATGTAATCAACATTGTAAACCGAGGCTATGAGAGTTATTGTACGAATTGCGAAAGAATGTCCTCTGTGACGTTATATTATCCTGTCAGTGTTACACTGTCGCTAGGGTGCCTTTTGAACAGAATAAATAGATGTAATCAACATTGTAAACCGAGGCTATGAGAGTTATTGTACGAATTGCGAAAGAATGTCCTCTGTGACGTTATATTATCAATAAATAGATGTAATCAACATTGTAAACCGAGGCTATGAGAGTTATTGTACGAATTGCGAAAGAATGTCCTCTGTGACGTTATATTATCAATAAATAGATGTAATCAACATTGTAAACCGAGGCTATGAGAGTTATTGTACGAATTGCGAAAGAATGTCCTCTGTGACGTTATATTATCAATAAATAGATGTAATCAACATTGTAAACCGAGGCTATGAGAGTTATTGTACGAATTGCGAAAGAATGTCCTCTGTGACGTTATATTATCCTGTCAGTGTTACACTGTCGCTAGGGTGCCTTTTGAACAGAATAAATAGATGTAATCAACATTGTAAACCGAGGCTATGAGAGTTATTGTACGAATTGCGAAAGAATGTCCTCTGTGAAGTTATATTATCAATAAATAGATGTAATCAACATTGTAAACCGAGGCTATGAGAGTTATTGTACGAATTGCGAAAGAATGTCCTCTGTGACGTTATATTATCAATAAATAGATGTAATCAACATTGTAAACCGAGGCTATGAGAGTTATTGTACGAATTGCGAAAGAATGTCCTCTGTGACGTTATATTATCAATAAATAGATGTAATCAACATTGTAAACCGAGGCTATGAGAGTTATTGTACGAATTGCGAAAGAATGTCCTCTGTGACGTTATATTATCAATAAATAGATGTAATCAACATTGTAAACCGAGGCTATGAGAGTTATTGTACGAATTGCGAAAGAATGTCCTCTGTGACGTTATATTATCCTGTCAGTGTTACACTGTCGCTAGGGTGCCTTTTGAACAGAATAAATAGATGTAATCAACATTGTAAACCGAGGCTATGAGAGTTATTGTACGAATTGCGAAAGAATGTCCTCTGTGACGTTATATTATCCTGTCAGTGTTACACTGTCGCTAGGGTGCCTTTTGAACAGAATAAATAGATGTAATCAACATTGTAAACCGAGGCTATGAGAGTTATTGTACGAATTGCGAAAGAATGTCCTCTGTGACGTTATATTATCAATAAATAGATGTAATCAACATTGTAAACCGAGGCTATGAGAGTTATTGTACGAATTGCGAAAGAATGTCCTCTGTGACGTTATATTATCAATAAATAGATGTAATCAACATTGTAAACCGAGGCTATGAGAGTTATTGTACGAATTGCGAAAGAATGTCCTCTGTGACGTTATATTATCAATAAATAGATGTAATCAACATTGTAAACCGAGGCTATGAGAGTTATTGTACGAATTGCGAAAGAATGTCCTCTGTGACGTTATATTATCAATAAATAGATGTAATCAACATTGTAAACCGAGGCTATGAGAGTTATTGTACGAATTGCGAAAGAATGTCCTCTGTGACGTTATATTATCAATAAATAGATGTAATCAACATTGTAAACCGAGGCTATGAGAGTTATTGTACGAATTGCGAAAGAATGTCCTCTGTGACGTTATATTATCAATAAATAGATGTAATCAACATTGTAAACCGAGGCTATGAGAGTTATTGTACGAATTGCGAAAGAATGTCCTCTGTGACGTTATATTATCAATAAATAGATGTAATCAACATTGTAAACCGAGGCTATGAGAGTTATTGTACGAATTGCGAAAGAATGTCCTCTGTGACGTTATATTATCCTGTCAGTGTTACACTGTCGCTAGGGTGCCTTTTGAACAGAATAAATAGATGTAATCAACATTGTAAACCGAGGCTATGAGAGTTATTGTACGAATTGCGAAAGAATGTCCTCTGTGACGTTATATTATCAATAAATAGATGTAATCAACATTGTAAACCGAGGCTATGAGAGTTATTGTACGAATTGCGAAAGAATGTCCTCTGTGACGTTATATTATCAATAAATAGATGTAATCAACATTGTAAACCGAGGCTATGAGAGTTATTGTACGAATTGCGAAAGAATGTCCTCTGTGACGTTATATTATCAATAAATAGATGTAATCAACATTGTAAACCGAGGCTATGAGAGTTATTGTACGAATTGCGAAAGAATGTCCTCTGTGACGTTATATTATCAATAAATAGATGTAATCAACATTGTAAACCGAGGCTATGAGAGTTATTGTACGAATTGCGAAAGAATGTCCTCTGTGACGTTATATTATCAATAAATAGATGTAATCAACATTGTAAACCGAGGCTATGAGAGTTATTGTACGAATTGCGAAAGAATGTCCTCTGTGACGTTATATTATCCTGTCAGTGTTACACTGTCGCTAGGGTGCCTTTTGAACAGAATAAATAGATGTAATCAACATTGTAAACCGAGGCTATGAGAGTTATTGTACGAATTGCGAAAGAATGTCCTCTGTGACGTTATATTATCAATAAATAGATGTAATCAACATTGTAAACCGAGGCTATGAGAGTTATTGTACGAATTGCGAAAGAATGTCCTCTGTGACGTTATATTATTATCAATAAATAGATGTAATCAACATTGTAAACCGAGGCTATGAGAGTTATTGTACGAATTGCGAAAGAATGTCCTCTGTGACGTTATATTATCAATAAATAGATGTAATCAACATTGTAAACCGAGGCTATGAGAGTTATTGTACGAATTGCGAAAGAATGTCCTCTGTGACGTTATATTATCAATAAATAGATGTAATCAACATTGTAAACCGAGGCTATGAGAGTTATTGTACGAATTGCGAAAGAATGTCCTCTGTGACGTTATATTATCAATAAATAGATGTAATCAACATTGTAAACCGAGGCTATGAGAGTTATTGTACGAATTGCGAAAGAATGTCCTCTGTGACGTTATATTATCCTGTCAGTGTTACACTGTCGCTAGGGTGCCTTTTGAACAGAATAAATAGATGTAATCAACATTGTAAACCGAGGCTATGAGAGTTATTGTACGAATTGCGAAAGAATGTCCTCTGTGACGTTATATTATCCTGTCAGTGTTACACTGTCGCTAGGGTGCCTTTTTTTTTTCTTTTTTTGGAACGAAGTTCCTTATCGCGCGTTGTGAAAGGGGGCTAGACGGAAAAAAGTGTCACGAAAAGTTGTCACGACACTTTTTGCTATAGGTAGCTATTGTAAGCCGTGCGGCGTGCGCATGTTTCTCTGTCTGTCTCTCTCTCTCTCTCTTATAGAAAGCAAGCCAGATATTTTAATTTCTATTTCGCATTGAACAGTGCGATGATGATGATGATGATGATGATGATGATGATGATGATGATGATGATGATGATGATGATGATGGTGATGATGATGATGATGGTGGTGATGATGATGATGATGATGATGATGATGATGATGATGATGATGATGATGATGATGATGATGATGATGGTGATGATGATGATAAGTATAAAAATAAAATTTTGTTACAATTCCTTCACTAATTAATCGAAAGGAACTTCGTTCCATCCGGTGTCCCTTGACACCTCTCAAGTTTTTTTTTTTTTTGAGGGTGGGAAATCATCAAATAACTTCTCCCGCTCTGGGTGGAGCGGAAGGGCGTGTCAGACTTTTACTGACTAAAAAACTTCCAAAAAAAACACTACAAAGTGAAAAATAACTTTAATTTTGGAAGTCGGTGTCTTTGGATCTGTATTTTAGGTTTTTGCCACCGACTTCCAAAATTAAAGTTATTTTTCACTTTGTAGTGTTTTTTTGGAAGTCGATTGTTTTGTTTTTTGTAAAAAGTTTTTATTTTTCACTTTTTAGTGGGTCAGTTTGTAATTTATCTAAGTTACAATAGCCCAATGGCAACTGCTCATCACTTTTTACAAAATATTGCTTTTCCCGATGCAGGGACGTTAATTGTTGAGGAGTTCTCCTAGTAAGAACCAGGAGAACTGGAGCTCCATGGTGAAGACATCATCACCATTATGCATTTTGACGAGCATAAATTACTTAGCAACCATATTAAAGTAATCGAATCGCAACCCGTGAAATACTTATAAATTGAGTATTTCCGATGGCCATCTGTGGTCTTCATCATCAGTTCCACTTCACCAAATGGTGTTTTCCGAGAGCAAATGCACGAGTTACTATAAAAAATACCCAAATCGCTATAGGTGTGCCTATAATATTTGAAGAGTTCCTTCGATTTCTCCAGGATCCCATCATCAGAACTGGATTTTGACAAAAATGGGACCATTTGGAAAGTATACCCTTTCCAACAAAAAAATAATTTTTCAAATCGGTTGGCAAGCGACGGAGTTATGCGCGAACAAACATAAAAAAAAAAGAAATACAAACATCCCAATTGAGAACCTCCTCCTTTTTTAGAAGTCGGTTAAAAGCCCACCCGTGTTCCTTCAGTTGCCTATGCCAGGGCCGCGGTATCTTCTTAAAACTACCCGCGACCCCAGCGGCCGCTAGGGGGGGTCGCAAGGGTACCTAGTGTTAATATTTAGTCTCGACCCCGGGGCACCGTGCCGGGGCACCGTCCCGGGCGGGGGCTCGTGTGCACGAGCTAATGCCGGTGATTGATTACCTCTCACGTGTCGAGATTGATGAGTTTTTTACGATCCGCCGCCCGGCGCCCGCACCTGTCGCACACACGCCGCACACGCCTCACACGCCCCGCACACCGCACGCGGGCGCTGCACACGCCGACAGGCCAACATACGAGTATTAGTAGTAGCTACTCATTGATTCACTTGTGGAGGATCACTTTCTCAAATGGTTATCCGTCGCGGGGATTAAACATTACAAATGAACTCGGCATTGAGCACAGGTACGAGCCACAGGTACGAGCTTTTCATTTACAACAATGATACATTCTCTATGAATGATTCAATAGCAAAGGTCCCAGCAGCCGGCGACAGTCCCTGCTGCGGAGCTGGTCGACAGCCGGCTGAAGCGCACAGCGCGGCGACGTGCGCACAGCCACAGAGGGGCCTGTTGCCAGTGGGAGCCGGAGGTGGTCGACAGCCGGCTGCAGCGCACAGCGCGGCGACGTGCGCAGCCACAGAGGGGCCTGTTGCCAGTGGGAGCCGGAGGTGGTCGACAGCCGGCTGCAGCGCACAGCGCGGCGACGTGCGCACAGCCACAGAGGGGCCTGTTGCCAGTGGGAGCCGGAGGTGGTCGACAGCCGGCTGCAGCGCACAGCGCGGCGACGTGCGCACAGCCACAGAGGGGCCTGTTGCCAGTGGGAGCCGGAGGTGGTCGACAGCCGGCTGCAGCGCACAGCGCGGCGACGTGCGCAGCCACAGAGGGGCCTGTTGCCAGTGGGAGCCGGAGGTGGTCGACAGCCGGCTGCAGCGCACAGCGCGGCGACGTGCGCACAGCCACAGAGGGGCCTGTTGCCAGTGGGAGCCGGAGGTGGTCGACAGCCGGCTGCAGCGCACAGCGCGGCGACGTGCGCACAGCCACAGAGGGGCCTGTTGCCAGTGGGAGCCGGAGGTGGTCGACAGCCGGCTGCAGCGCACAGCGCGGCGACGTGCGCACAGCCACAGAGGGGCCTGTTGCCAGTGGGAGCCGGAGGTGGTCGACAGCCGGCTGCAGCGCACAGCGCGGCGACGTGCGCAGCCACAGAGGGGCCTGTTGCCAGTGGGAGCCGGAGGTGGTCGACAGCCGGCTGCAGCGCACAGCGCGGCGACGTGCGCAGCCACAGAGGGGCCTGTTGCCAGTGGGAGCCGGAGGTGGTCGACAGCCGGCTGCAGCGCACAGCGCGGCGACGTGCGCAGCCACAGAGGGGCCTGTTGCCAGTGGGAGCCGGAGGTGGTCGACAGCCGGCTGCAGCGCACAGCGCGGCGACGTGCGCACAGCCACAGAGGGGCCTGTTGCCAGTGGGAGCCGGAGGTGGTCGACAGCCGGCTGCAGCGCACAGCGCGGCGACGTGCGCACAGTCACAGAGGGGCCTGTTGCCAGTGGGAGCCGGAGGTGGTCGACAGCCGGCTGCAGCGCACAGCGCGGCGACGTGCGCAGCCACAGAGGGGCCTGTTGCCAGTGGGAGCCGGAGGTGGTCGACAGCCGGCTGCAGCGCACAGCGCGGCGACGTGCGCACAGCCACAGAGGGGCCTGTTGCCAGTGGGAGCCGGAGGTGGTCGACAGCCGGCTGCAGCGCACAGCGCGGCGACGTGCGCACAGCCACAGAGGGGCCTGTTGCCAGTGGGAGCCGGAGGTGGTCGACAGCCGGCTGCAGCGCACAGCGTGGCGACGTGCGCACAGCCACAGAGGGGCCTGTTGCCAGTGGGAGCCGGAGGTGGTCGACAGCCGGCTGCAGCGCACAGCGTGGCGACGTGCGCAGCCACAGAGGGGCCTGTTGCCAGTGGGAGCCGGAGGTGGTCGACAGCCGGCTGCAGCGCACAGCGCGGCGACGTGCGCAGCCACAGAAGGGCCTGTTGCCAGTGGGAACCTTCGCGCTCACGCGTCAGTATGTCGCGCGTGTCCCCTCCCACACTCCACGGTTAACACAAGCGTGCGGCCCGGTTGCAATTTGTACATAGTTCATTGTTTTGAAGTAGTGACAAGCGAGCGGCAGCTGGCGGTCAGCCTCGCCGCCGAACTGGTTGTACAGATACAGAACAGATGAGCTGACGCTGACGAAATGTCCAAAATATTGTCATGTACGAAATAGACTATTGAAACGATTGAAACTATAAAAATTGAAAAATACTCTTTCTAATGTTAAATGTTATGTTATGCTGATGATGACATGGTTTGGTCGTGCGAGAGGACGAATGAAAGGCGACTAACAAAAGTTATTTACGAGGCGGATGTGTGTGAAGGCCGGGAGCGGCTCCCTAGGAAGACATAAACAGTGACCTTACTGCTGATGTTCTTGGGAACGATCAGGTGCGCAGTACTGGCAGCCGGCGTGGTGTACGACAAACGAGGCAAAACAAGAGTGTAAGGAATGAGCCGGTGGCGTTCTGAAGTTTGTGCCTACCC
Organism: Cosmia trapezina; assembly: GCA_905163495.3. NCBI lineage: Eukaryota > Metazoa > Arthropoda > Insecta > Lepidoptera > Noctuidae > Cosmia > Cosmia trapezina. The sequence continues at coordinate 60,651 of LR991036.1, forward strand.
GGACCCCCCGGACCCCCGGGCCCAGGGCAATATGTAAACAGTTGCACAGTTTGTGCGGCGGTGGCGGCAGCGCAGCGGCGCGGCGGCGGCAATAGACTGGGCGGTAAGTGAAACAGATGGTTTGTATCTTCTACAGGAAATATAATAGAAATATATGTCGGAGATTCAAACGGATTAGCGTCCACGTGCTCGCTGTTGTTGTCCGCCATGTTGCTTCTTTATCAATCAGTGCGCACGACCGACGCAGGCGCTGTCTCAGGAGCCCGAGAGCTCCAACCTAGACGCACGCACTACTGATAGATACAAGGTTGACACTGACAGCTTCCACATTGCCAACCCCGACTCAAACTACTGACTCAATGACAGCTGTTATCGATTAGATTAATCGACTAAGGTATCTCAAACTCGAATAGATGTCGCTACTGGTACGTAAATAAGCCTTTTACTTGACTCCTCCGACATCCATAATCCATAATCCATAATCCATAATCCATAATAATATTATAAATTCGAAAGTAACTCTGTCTGTCTGTCTGTCTGTCTGTCTGTCTGTCTGTTACCTTTTCACGCCTAAACCACTGAACGGATTTCGATAAAATTTGGCAAGGCTATAGATGGTATCTTGGGGACGGACATAGGCTACTTTTTTTTTCAAAAATAATCCTACGGGGGGTGATATAGGGGATGAAAGTTTGTATGGGAAACTCAGTATTTCTTAAGTTAGGGATTTGAAAATTAAAATGTATGCTTCTGATAGGAAATAAAGAAATATGCGGTTCAGCGTTTTTGAAAAATCATCCCCTAAGGGGGTAAAATAGGGGTTGATTTTAAAATTTACAAAACTGCATGGATTTCGCCAAATTTGGCAAGGCTTTATATAGCATCCTGGGGAAGGCCATAGGATACAATTTTTTTCAAAAATAATACTACAGGGGGTGATATAGGGGATGAAAGTTTGTAAGGGAAACCCAGTATTTCTTAAGTTAGTCATAACAAATTTATGCTATTGGTAAGAAGTTAAGAAAACTTCTTACCAATAGCATACATTTGTTATGCGGGTCAGCGTTTTTTAAAAATCATCCCCTAAGTGGGTAAAATAGGGGTTGATTTTAAAATTTACAAAACTGCACGGATTTCGATAAAATTTGGCAAAGCATAGCATCCTAGTTAAGGACATGGGCTACTTTTGTCTTAAAACATAATCCTACAAGGGGTGATAAAAGGGATGAAAGTTTGTATGGGAAACCCAGCATTTCTTAAGTTAGGGATATGCCCTATATTTTCCACATGAACTTTCCCATGGGATGTTTTCCGACATCCACGCGGGCGAAGCCGCGGGCAAAAGCTAGTATATAATATGTATGTCAGCGAGCGACGATCGCGGGCGGCAACGTGTGAGCGGCATGCTTGTGGCCGCCCCGGTGCCGCTCCGCCGCCTCACCGCTGCCTCACCGCCACTCCGCCGCCTCTCCGCTGCCTCACCGCCGCCTCACCGCCGCCTCATCGCTGCCGTAACGCAGCCGCAACGCAACCCGCACGGAATGTCGACTCAACTGTGCCTAATTTGATTTTTTAAACGACCTAGAAAGATTGAAACTTTTAGCAAGTTCAGCTGAATGGCCGCCGGGCGCCGGCCCTCGAAGCGAATCGATCAACGGCACCATGTAGCGAGTAGCGACACTACATACTTCTGAACAAAATTATTAGTTTCGCCGTAAACTATGTATCTGGGTAAGAAAAGCTAAATAATGTTTTTATTATGCGCAAAGGTCGAAAATTAAAGGTAACATCATAAAAAAGTACCTACGCATAAAAACTTTTTTACAAAAAAAAAAAAAACAACCGACTTCCAAAAAAAAACTTTAATTTCGGAAGTCGGTGTTTTTGGATCTGTATTGGCATTTATGCATTGTTTATTAGATAAGAGTTAATTTACTTTAAAATTAAGTTAAAAAATATTATATCCTAAACTAACTAAAACTATTGAAAATCTGTAAGTATTTAACTTTTTTGCCACCAACTTCCAAAATTAAAGTTATTTTCCACGTTGTAGTATTTTTTTTTGGAAGTCGGTTGTTTTTTTTTTTTTTTGTAAAAAAGTTTTTATTTTTCACTTTTTAGTGGGTCAGTTTGTAATTATAATTAATTGATTTATTTATTTATTTGGTAAAAACAGTACAACATTACAGATCGAGATCTAAGTTATTGTAAAAAAAAAAACAGACATATTTACAATATAGAAGGAATAACAATAAGAAAGAAAACACAAAGAAAAAAGAAAAACAAGTAAAACTAACATATACCAACAAAATTGGCAACAAAAAAAAAAAAACTCATCTTTCGTCCATCATCTCACAGAATCGCAAACATGCACGACATACGTCTATCCATCTCGCGGCAAACAAATCACACTCCTGTGTCGATGCCAGTAGAGCATTTAGCATTGCGAGCGCGCGAGCCAGGGGCGAGTTAGAATGCGAAGCTGTGCAGTGTGCGTGCTGACGGAACGGCCAACAATCCGTGTCGTCGCGGTCTAAGTTGGTGTTTGGGTGCAGGAGGAACAAAAAGTGTCACAAGTTGTGCTACTAGTTCCGGGCAATCAGACTCCCCCCGAAGGACTCGACAAGCAAACATGAGTAAAAAGTAATTACGCCTAACTTCAAGAGAGTTGAATTTCAGCATTCCAAGCAAAAATTTTGTAGGATACAGGAATGGATAGTACCCGAACGGCTTTTTATATAAAAATCTAAGGAATGTTTTTTGTACCTTCTCAAGAAGCAAGGCGTCAGTACTTTCATAGGGGTTCCAAATTATTGAAGCTGCCTCTAGTTTACTTCTAACGTCTCCTAGTAAGTATTTTTTTTCTTTTTTTTTAGGCAGCATAGTTTTCGACTTTTGATGAAAAATGTTAAAAAAAATACCGTTATCTCCGAAGTTTGTATAGAAAAAAATCTGAAATTATTCTATGTGATAGAAGTTTATGTATACATTACAGGGAAAATAAAACGATGTCTCTAAATAACACAGTTTTTCTGAAATCATCAACAAAAATTACATGTAAATGATGGTACGGAACCCTCGGTGCGCGAGTCCGACTCGCTCTTAACCGGATTTTTTTTGTAAAGTCGGTTTAAAAGAACATTTAATTCAACATAGGTCGTGGGCGGCACACAGGCAATGAGCACTGCGGACGCAACACCCGCCACTGCATGCTGGTCGGTCGGCGCAGGCCGCCGGGACCTCGCACGTTGTGTCAACACGCGACACGCCTCCCGCGCAGCGCACACTGCACACACTGACCATGTTGCACACGTCTTAAAACCCAAAGCAATATACGACGGGCTTAATGACAAATTATTCTAGTTTTTATTTATTATGTATAGATGACTTTTCACACGTCTGATTTGGAATCTCTGCAGCGATGCCAAGTCGACTGGCGATACATTCAAGTGCTGAGATGTCTTTATGAAAACGCGACAATGGGTGTTCAAACTCAGGACCGCGAACTAAACGCCGAAATTGTTTTCTAACGCATTAGAGGATGTGTTTAAGACGCTGAACTGGGAAAGACGCGGCTTTAACATCAGCGGCGAGTACATCTCACACTTGGGATTCGAAACATCATGAAATCGTCATCCTAGCTGAATCGCTGCAGGGCTTGCAGCAGATGCTGGACGGCCTGGGTCTGTATGCATCGGTCTCCGGGTGATCTTGGACAGAAACCAGGTTATGTTCAACGAACACGTTACCCCGGGACCGATTGCTGTGAGAGGCGGTGCTCTCACGGTTGTTCGAGACTCCGCATTGTGGTCAGAACAACTTTGAGAGGGAAGCTAGCAGAAGAATTCAGCTGGGCCGGGCAGCGCTTGGGAAGCTTCATCGAGTCTTCTCATCACAGAGCCTAAATACTAATGTCTTCAATCAGTGCGTCCAGCCTTTTATGACTTACACAGCCGAAACGTAGACAATCATGGTATGGCTGGTCCACAAATTCAAGATCGCTCAGCGTGCTATGGAAGGGGTTATGCTTGGAGTCTCTCTGAGGGATCGAATCCGCAACGAGGTGATCCGACAGAGAACCAAAGTTGTCGACATAGCTCACAGAATAAGCAAGCTGAAGAGGCAATGAGCCGGCCATATTAGCCGTAGAACCGATGACCGTTATTGGGGTAGGCGAGCTCCTGAGTGGAAACCGTGAATCGACAAACGTAAGGTGGCTCAGGCAGGTGGAGCGACGATCTCCGCAGGGAGGCTGGCAGGCGCTGGATGAGTTGCCGGGATCCGGTTTGAACATCGTGCGACAGGAGAGGCGTGTGTGCAGCAGCACTGCTGCCTCTGCTGCAGGCTGCTGATGATGATGAACTTCACACTTCTACGTGTTTTAGCAACAGCCGATTTTGACATTATTTTACAAGAGATCTGCCGTTTCTGATTAGATCTAGGAATTATCGAGAGCTGACGATGTTCGAGACTGTGTCATAATATGTAGTTGCTGTTACTGTTGACGTACGCATGCATCCTTCCGGACGGTTGTCACAGCATCCAGTCCTCGCTGGACGTGCGAGGTCAGCAGCCGCAGGCGGTGGCGCCGGAGCAGCGCAGTCGTCACCCTGTGGCCACCACTCGCACACACACTGGCACTGAACCCGCGGCGCGGCGCGAGACGCGTGCGGAGCTGTCGAGTAGGGCGCGGCGTGTGACGCGCGACGTGCGTGCTCGGCGGCGGGCCGGTGGTGACTGGTCGCGAGCGCGGGAACGCTGCCATGAGAAGCTCGCAGTTCCAGGCCGGGAGCTGTGCCCTACAAATACGACCGCTCTCAACAGACTGATTCAATTCAGATTGAGTCTGTTTGTTGATTAATGAGATATTATGAAGTTACGTTAGACCCTTGACATTATGGCATAATGCGCCATGTTTCAATTAAATAAGTAACCAATAATAATCTATGTCAAACGCAAAAGCATAATATTTCTGACAGCTGCGCGCACAGATAACGTATCAGATTTTATTGATGTCTATAAAACCCCGATTTCGTCACTGACTCACTGATGATCATCAAAATTCTTAGGGTGCTTATTGAAGTCCTAGAAAGCTGAAAGCCATAATAGTTCACAAACAACAAAGAAATTTTAAAACTTGGAACTTTTACCCCCCGACCCCTTAAACAGGGGATGGCAGTTTACATGGTTAACTTTAACTTTTGTTTTGTTTTGTTAGTAGCATGTTACGCTAATTGCGAGTTAAGAAAGAGCGGCGGAAAAATAAAACATGTTTGTTTTTTTGATTTAGATTTTTTGATGGGCGTGGTAGAGTTAGCAGCTTGGCTCTACATGAGGTCTGATAATTTGTTAACAGTGCGAGCTGTGTGCTGTGTGCTGTGTGCTGTGTGCTGTGTGGCCTCGTCTTGGTAACATTTTACATGAAAATGTTTTATATGTTATTTATACTATAGTTTGTTACCACTTAATTTTTATACTTTTCGTTTTTACCTGGTCTTAGGTTATCATTGTATTTGAGAATGTTGGTTCACCTGTTATTGGCAACTATATTAGGCCAATGCTGCGCGTCATAATTAAGCATTATAAAGTAACATGATTAACGAATTAAAATCTGCGATCTACGAATGACAGCCGCGACCAACGGCTTAACGTGCACTCCTCCGCCGTCGCTCCCGGCTGTCAGCTTACGGATCGTCAGAAGCCTGAAAGTCTGACAACCAGTCTTACCAAGAGGTATCGTATTACCCAGTAATTGGGCTGTGGAGATCAGATAGGCAGTCGCTCCATATAAAATACTGGTATTCAGCTGCATCCGGTTAGACTGGAAGCCGACCCCAACATAGTTGGGAAAAGGCTAGGCAGATTGATTGATTTTGATTAACGAATTAAAATAGTGAACTTATAACTGAGTAGCTGACAATCAACAACTGAGAGAAACAATCACCTTCCACTCTAGTACTGTTACTTACTCCTAAGTTAAATAAACTTAAGAAGGATGCGCTGTCGACGCTGCGGTGGCGAGATTCAAAGCATTTATTTCAAATAAACTACTCGCAGGCACTTTTGAGTTGTCAATGGGTCAGTCAGAAAGATGAAACCAGTCGCCCATACCCAAGCGTAGTAGGCACCTATACGTAGTAGGCACCTATACGTAGTAGGCACCTATACGTAGTAAGCACCTATACGTAGTAGGCACCTATACGTAGTAGGCACCTATACGTAGTAGGCACCTATACGTAGTAGGCACCTATACGTAGTAGGCACCTATACATAGTAGGTATTCCCCGCGCGGGGAGAGGGAAAGGCTGCCAGCGCGCGCGCACGGCTCTTGTTAGATAGCACGTGTTCCTCGTCGGAACTCATTGCGACATCTACACAAAATGTGTCACTAAAAATATTTGAATACGCAGGAAACAGCTTGTGTATGAAAATAAATATTTATGGGTAAGGTTTTTAGTGTAATGTTTTGCAAAAAGACGCGCAGGAGACACGGCTTTAGTGGAACGTGTTTCTCCTACTAACTGAACTGACAAACCTTCACGACAAATCGGTGTTCGGAGTTAACTACTACAACTTACAAACCTTCACGACAAATCGGTGTTCGGAGTTAACTACTACAACTTACAAACCTTCACGACAAATCGGTGTTCGGAGTTAACTACTACAACTGACAAACCTTCACGACAAATCGGTGTTCGGAGTTAACTACTACAACTTACAAACCTTCACGACAAATCGGTGTTCGGAGTTAACTACTACAACTTACAAACCTTCACGACAAATCGGTGTTCGGAGTTAACTACTACAACTGACAAACCTTCACGACAAATCGGTGTTCGGAGTTAACTACTACAACTTACAAACCTTCACGACAAATCGGTGTTCGGAGTTAACTACTACAACTTATAAACCTTCACGACAAATCGGTGTTCGGAGTTAACTACTACAACTGACAAACCTTCACGACAAATCGGTGTTCGGAGTTAACTACTACAACTGACAAACCTTCACGACAAATCGGTGTTCGGAGTTAACTACTACAACTGACAAACCTTCACGACAAATCGGTGTTCGGAGTTAACTACTACAACTGACAAACCTTCACGACAAATTGGTGTTCGGAGTTAACTACTACAACTGACAAACCTTCACGACAAATCGGTGTTCGGAGTTAACTACTACAACTGACAAACCTTCACGACAAATCGGTGTTCGGAGTTAACTACTACAACCCGGACATACATAATTAAACATACATGGTTAACTGAAGGCGAACCTTAACTGGTGAGCATGCCTCCACGCAGCCGAGCGGCCGCCAGCGCGCCCCACAGCCGCGACAGTCTCAGCAGCGCGCCCGATGTGTTCCTTCAAGCCGTGACGTCACACACAGGTACTTTACGGTTACTTCTTAGTTAACTCAAAACCGTTACTTAATTGCAACTATAACAATTTCTTGTATGTATTAATGTAGCAACAGCAATAGTTAGGAGAGTGCCTCCGGCCGCTTCACATCTGCATACGAGGAGATACTCGTGGAGACGGTACTTGAACAACCAAAACATTGGAGCCAGCTCCTGGAGTAGTGCGTACTCTTATCGACTGTAACGCCGAGGTGCGGCGCGGGGCGCGGGGCGCGGGGCGCGGGGCGCGGGGCGCGGGGGTCGCGAGGGGCGCGTGACGTCACGCCGAGCAGAGCGCGCCGCGCGGCACTGCCAGGCGGAGCGCGCGCCCGCAGCGCGGCTACGGCGTAGCACTCGTAGCGGCTACGGCGTAGCACTCGTAGCGCGCTGCAAGGTTGTGCCTGGCGCCCAAAATTGATAATAGTTCAATATTTCCACTCCAATTGTCCAAGCGCAACATCGAATGTTAGTAGCCTATACATAGCTATTCATATGTACCTATGCATGTCTTTACAGTCCACATTACCTTACAAATTAGCTAGTGAGAAATAAACCGTCAAACAGTCCACACGAAGTTTTATTTAGAGTCGTAACAAGCAATAATCAACCTTATCGCCGTGTACATTTGGTCCTAATTCGAGCGGATGCTTGCCGTTAACCAGCTGTGGACGGGCGCGTCGCGAACTCGCGAGAACAATAGAAAGCGATAAGGATTCTATAGAAGTTTTTTATTGCTATATATTAGTGAATGCAAAACTGTTGTGATGAACTCGTGATTTATATGAACAGTATTAAAAACGCGAACATAACTAAGTACTTATAATATTCTGTGAGTGATCGGATTACGATTTAAACGACAAATAAGTGCCTAGTTAACATACAGTGCAACATACCCTCGTGTGGACATTGTGAACATTATTAATCTATTGACGAAATCTGTCGACTTTTCAAGTTTATTGTTGTGTGAAGCATATAATAGTGAATAATTACCATGGAAGAACTTCTGGTTTATCAATATGAACTATTAGAAAACTTAAAGAATGCAGAAAAGAACTTTAAAAAGTCACCAAAAGATAGGATTAAAAAACCATACTTGGAAACGAGGCTAGAATTGCTAGAAGAGCTTTGGAAGAGTTTTAAGGACGGACACAAAAGCATTATTATGAGTATAACTACAGATGAAGAAAGAAAAGATCCGTACTTTAATGACAAGACATACGATATATTTCAAGAGTTGTATGTACTTTATAAGTCAGCTATAAAGGAAGCTCTTCAGCCGTTTCTCGATTCGACGGTTCAAGCTTCAGTGCTTAGCGTTGCTGAAGGTCAAAGGTCATCAGATAGTAACGAAATTCAATTACCAAAAATTAAAATACCCACCTTCAGCGGCAAATATGAGGAATGGCAGACGTTTTTTGACCTGTTTTCTTCGTTGATTCATAAAAATATGAAATTGTCACCAGTGCAGAAGCTACATTATTTAAAAAGCAGCTTAACAGGAGAACCAGAAGTAATATTGCGCAATTTTACTACAACCGATGCGAATTACGATGACGCCTGGCAAGAATTAGTGAAGCGTTATAACAACAAGAGGTTTAATTGTAACGCAATTTTGAGAGTTCTTTTTACACAAAAATCTGTGCATACTGAGTCTGCGGGTTCGATTAAGCACCTGGTAGATACAACTTCAACCTGTTTGAAAGCCTTGAAAAATTTAGGTGTTGAGTCTGACAAATGGGACATGATCATCAACTACTTAGTTGTGTCCAAGCTGGATCCAGAATCTATGAAGCAGTGGGAACAACAACTTAGTACCAACAATTGTGACCTGCCCACTTGGCAAGATTTGAGAGATTTTTTGGAGTCAAGGTTTAGATCGCTGGAAATGATCGAAAGTAACAACATAAAATCTTCGCAATCGAAACCAGCAGTTAAACATAAGGCTTTTCATGCTAATGTCAACAAGGATGAAAAAGAACGCGAAATTAAGTGTGCAATTTGTAACAGTGAACACTATATCTACCATTGCAAAACATTCGCCGATATGTCTACCAAAGAAAGACAGGAGTACGTGCAGAAGAATAAACTGTGTTTCAACTGTCTTGCGCCATCACACTCGGTGAAGAAATGTCGACAGTCAGCGTGCTGCAAAAGGTGTGGAAGGCGACATCACTCTCTTCTCCACTTCGAGAGAGAGCAAACTACGGAGAAGTCAAAAGAAGAAGGAAACACGGCTACAGGTACCGTTAGTGAAGAGTTGAGAGGTAAGTCCACTCCTTCTTCAAGTGATGCTATTGTTTCTTGTCATTGTGAGCATATACAAACAAATTCTGTGTTATTAGCTACGGCTAGGGTGTTAGTAAGTAGCAAGAACGGTTACAAACATATCATTAGGGCCTTGTTAGACCAGGGGTCGCAAGCGTCATTTATATCCGAGGCGACCGTTCAGTTATTAAACCTTAAACGTAAGTCAGTGAGTGGTTGGGTGTCCGGTGTGGGAGAGGGGCAAACGAGGATAAAACACATGGTTTCACTCTACGTGGAATCACGCCACAATCCCAGAGAGTCAATTCGAGTAAATGCGTATGTATTGCATACACTAACAACTCTGCTACCAACCATTAATCTTAAATTACCTGATTGGTCCAAGCTTAAGGAACTGGAGTTGGCTGATCCAGGTTTTACAACACCAGGTAGAATAGATATTCTACTTGGAGCTGAGGTTTACGGCGACGTTTTGTTAGACGGCGTTATTAAGCACCCCAAGGGAAATCTATTGGCCCAAAACACAACCCTAGGGTGGGTAATATCGGGAAGGATGTTACAAGCATCTACCTCAGCAAAGAGACACGTCACAACCCTACACGCTCAAGTTAGGGAAGATGAGCTATTACGACAATTTTGGGAGATAGAAAAGGAACCAAATAGCATACGAAAGATATTTTCTAAAGAAGAAGAAAGGTGCGAAGAATATTATGAAGCCACTACAGTGACAGACGAAGAAGGAAGATTTGTGGTAAGGTTACCGTTTAAAACTGAAGATCCGAAATGTCAATATGGTGGGTCGAGGGAAGTAGCAGCTAAAAGATTTATTTTTTTAGAGAAAAAGTTGTCAAAAGATTCTAAGCTTCGGGAAGAATACCATAAAGTTATGGAGGAATATATAAATCTAAATCATATGGTACAAGTTAATTCATCAGAGATTGATAACCCAAAGGCTGTCTACCTTCCTCACCACGCTGTAGTTCGAGAAGATAAGACTACCACAAAGCTTCGTGTAGTCTTCGACGCTTCGTGCAAGGGTTCTAATAACGTTTCTTTAAATGACGACTTGTGTGTTGGTCCTCAGCTACAGCAAGAATTACGTCATACGTTAATGAGATGGAGAACACACAAAATCTGTATTACAGCAGACATCATTAAAATGTACAGAATGGTTCGTGTAGCGGAAGAGGATACGGACTACCAGAGACTATTATGGAGGTCTGCACCTCATGAGCCAATAAAGCACTTTAAACTTCTGAGGTTGACCTTCGGTACAGCATGTGCACCGTACCTTGCTGTAAAATCACTTCAGACACTTGCCAACAACGAGAAATTAAAGTATCCTACTGCTGCAAATATTACTGTAACTGATTATTTTATGGACGATCTGCTCACAGGTTGTGAGACAGAGAAAGAAGCTGTAGATATATATAACGAGATGAACAATCTTATGAACTCAGGAGGATTTCAACTACAAAAATGGAGCAGTAATAGTGAGGCTTTGTTACAGTACATTGGAGAAAATAAGCGTGATGATAATGAGTTGCCCTTTAAGATCAATAGTGTTGTCAAGGTATTAGGTTTGACCTGGAATAGAGAAGCCGACACCTTTGAATATACTGTCAACCTGCCAGAACCTAAGCTGCCCATAACCAAACGCAATATTCTTTCCGAAATAGCTAAACTTTATGATCCTTTGGGATGGCTAGCTCCTGTTGTGGTAATAGCAAAGATGATCATGCAGAAATTGTGGAAGACAGGTCTAGATTGGGATGAGCCTATTATTGGTGCTTTACAAGCAGAGTGGTTGCGATTTCGAGAGAACTTGACGCACATCAAAGGCCTGAGTATACCACGATGGTTGTACTACACACGTGAACTAAGGATTGAGTTGCATGTCTTCGCAGATGCATCACAAGCCGCATACGGAGCAGCAGTGTACATGCGAGTCATTAGTAAAGAGAGTGTTTACGTAAGCCTAATATCCTCCAAAACAAAAGTGGCTCCAATCGAGAAGCAAGTTTCCATCCCTAGATTGGAACTTTGTGGTGCCGTATTGGCAGCTAAACTAATATCGGAGACGTCTCAAGTGTTGGGTGTACCTAAAGGTAACCTATTTGCGTGGACCGATTCCACTATCGTTTTGGCTTGGTTGAGAGGTGGACCAAGCCGATAAAGCACATTCGTGAGCAACCGAGTGTCAGACATACTGAACATTATAGATTACGAGCAGTGGGGGCACGTGTCTACAGATACGAACCCAGCTGACTGCGCGTCACGGGGTTTACAGGGTCCAGAGTTATTAAACCATTCAGTATGGTGGAATGGACCGGTTTGGTTGTCTAACTTGAACATAAGTATTAGTGCTCCTAATATCGAAGATACACAAGAAGAAGAACGTGTGAGATCTTTGGCTGCTACGAGTAATATTAATGAGGAATTTATTTGGACTAGGTATTCTACTTTATCAAAAATGTTAAGAGTAATTTCATATTGCAGACGATTTATTAATTTTAAATTACCTAAAGATAAACGTGAATGTTTTTCTAAATTAATTACACCAAGAGAAATAAAGGAAACTTTAAACAATTGTATTAAACAAGTCCAAGCTATTGATTTCAAAGAGGAGATAAAGCAATTAAATTCGCAAGGCCATGTATCTAAGTCAAGTAAGCTTCGTAATCTTTGTTCCATTATTGATAATAACGGGATTGTAAGAGTTGGCGGGCGCATCCAAAAATCTCAAACAGCCTATGATATTCAGCACCCAATAATTTTGTCTGCTACGAGCCATCTTAGCAAACTAATAATTCAGGATGCTCATCATAGGACATTGCATGGTGGTCCTCAAGTAATGCTTAATTATTTGAGAACAAAATACTGGATTATACGAGCCAAAGATCTATCAAAGAAAACTTATCGAGAATGTGTTACGTGTATTCAAAACAGAATACCAGGCAGCTGATGGGGCAGCTGCCAGAAGTGCGAGTGAAACCCGACAGAGCCTTTAAATCAGCTGGTGTGGACTACGCAGGTCCCATCAACATTCGTTTTTCACCGGGTAGAGGAGCTAAATCATATAAGGGCTACATATGTTTATTTATCTGCATGATAACACGTGCCGTACACCTGGAAGCTGTCACGGACATGACTGCGAAGGGGTTCATCGCAGCCTTCCGGCGATTCACATCGAGACGAGGTCATTGTTACGATATTTATAGTGACAATGGCACTAATTTCGTGGGCGCAGACAAGCAACTCAGAGACATGTTTAACAGTGCCAAATCTTCGTTTCCTGGTGAAGTAGCAGAGTTGTTAGTCCTGGAAGGTACTACATGGCACTTCATATCCCCTCACGCACCCAATTTCGGAGGCTTATGGGAGGCTGGCGTGCGAAGCACAAAAACTCACCTTAAAAAAGTAATTGGCGACGCTACCCTCACTTATGAGGAACTAGCCACAGTATTGGCACAGGTCGAAGCGTGTTTGAATTCCCGACCCATAACTGTGCTAAGTGATGACCCTAATGACCCTCTTCCACTAACACCGGGCCACTTTCTGATTGGCGAGCCTTTGTTAAACTTAACTGACGAAAACTATACAAATTGTAATATTTCTAGTTTAGATAGATGGCGAATAACACAAAAAATGGTCAACGACTTCTGGAACAGATGGTACAAAGAATACCTCGTAACTTTAAACCAAAGATATAAGTGGAATACCAAAACCACTGAGCCAGAAATCGATGACGTAGTAATTTTAAAGGAAGATAATATTCCTCCAAGTAAGTGGATATTGGGCAAAATAATTAAAAAACATGTGGGCCCTGATGGCATTACTCGTGTGGTGTCAATTAAATGTAAAAACAATGTATATAAACGACCTACGAGTAAATTATGTATCCTACCTAAACAAAAGCTCTAGTAATAAGCCTAATTATGAATGTTAACCTATTCTTGTTTACCTATTCATTACGTAGGTACTCAGTTAACTTATAGCGTTGCATAACTTACATACTTACCATTTTTTCATCCTATGTACACACACCAAAGGAATTAAGTAACCAGACACGCACACTACAAAACTATATCCTACTGTACGTACTGCTCACAATGACAGCCTCGCACACATCCCATTCATAGAGTGAGTGCGCTGACGTCTTTTAAATGATAGTGTAACATAATTTCGCAATGTAGGATAGTTGCTCTCGTGGCGCAACAGGTAAGCATTCAACCTACAGTGACAGAATGATCTGAGTTCGAGCCTCGAGTTTACTAAAATATTATTTTTGAGATTTTGTAATTTAAAATGAATATACTAACTGAATAAAGCGATACTCTGACCAGTTTGAGAATCTACCACAAGTTTCTCGCCTACTTAAAATTATTTCCCAGTTTAGAAGCTAACTACCCGCTTTAAAAATATATTCCTGCCTTTAATTGTGAACTTATGTAGTCAGTCTGCATTAGCAACTACACATTATACTCTTTCTTTTGCACTTGAAGTTTGTGATTGTGATATATTGATTAATTTAGACCATGCATCATTTAACAAGATTTCAAAAAGCTCAGATTATTGTTTTGCATGAGAAAAAAAATATTTCTATTAGTGAAATCGCAAGGCGCCCAATGCTATCGGTGAGTGAAATTATTATTAGAATGTATTAATTTATTATGTCACCGTGATCCCACCCAGTAATTTTATTATGATTGTCTGTTGTATCTCATTTAACGAATTGTGGATATGAATAGTTGAATCTAATAGGAAATGACACCGGAATAGTTGAATTTAGTATAATGAGTGGCTATGCAGTTAACAAATAAATACAATTTTTGTTAACTGCATAGCCACTCATTATATCGATAATTATTTAATCATTTCCATTATTGGTTTACACAGTATTATAGTAATAGTTTTTTATCTGTGTTTTGTAATAAAATATTCAAAAATAATGAATATGTTTGTAAATGATTAGATAATAATAATAAAATACAATTTTAAAAGATTTCATTTTTTATCTAAAATATTTAAAAATGTAAATTGCATGTATGGTAATTAAACAAAGGATTTCTATTCTAAATAAAGTATAATAATATTGTTTAATACTTTTTAGAAAAAATAAAAAATCATCATTATATTATATTATTTGTTGTTTGTTTTTTTTATTTGTGTCATTATTATATTATATTATTTTTTATTTTTTATAAGTATGATATTATGTATTTCCTAGGTCACTCGCCCTGCCTTTTTATTTCCATTTTATCGTATTATAATTTTTATTATTACTGACCACTAGCCTTATATATCAATTGTATTTAAGTATATAAATATATATTCTCTGCATTGTATTTATATTGTGTAACTTTTATTTCTTAATTTATAATTTGGGAGGTGTATGTTTAGACCTAATATTTTCACTTTTTTTTTTGTAGAGAAAAACCGTTTGACTGTGGGTGCATTGTCACTGAGACAAGCGAAATAAACCGTCGCCTGCCTGGACCGACACCATTGGCTTACACAAATGTTTCGCCTCGGCATCGTGCGTGAAATTGTTGCCACCCATACATCAGATCCATTCGCTTAGACCAGCATAACAGCAGCAGCACACAACGTCATTAAACAAACTGTACGGAACCACCTGCAAGCAGACGGTTTGACATGTTGCAAACCGACGCGTAAAATTTTGTTATATACCGTGCACCGTCAAAATTGCGGAATATCGGCACTTCGATTGACAAAACAATGTCGTCATAATTACTGATGAAAAATGTCTTCGTCGAAAATCACCACCGACTTATCGTAACATACATATTATATACTACCTTTAAATTTCAGACATTTTAACGTTTTTAAATCTATTATTTTCCTAGAAATAATTAATAATGGTTGGTAATAATTATAATACCTACTGTTCCCGATACAGGTGGTAAATGTTTTTATTTTAATTTTAATTTTCAAAAATGTAGGTAATTCATATCTGTATATAACTGAACTAGCGACCCGGCCCTGATTCGCACGGTTTTTACGACTTGTTAAAACATGAAGGTTTCTACATATAATATATAAGTTAAATATTTATCATGATAGTGAAAACCGCATCAAAATCTGTGGCGTTAGAAGAACAACGCGGCTACACAGACAGACATGAAAAGCGACTTTATTTTATAATAGATACCTAAACGAAATACTTAATACTTTCACAGCATATTTAGCCATAATAAATTAAGTCGGCGGTACTGTGTAGGTAGGAGTGTGTGAGTGATGTTATTGTTACTGGATCAGATTATATTTGTTATCTATGTGACATGTTTATTCACTCCGCCCATTGTTGTATACATATTATATAATGGTATAAAAAGATGTAATAGCATGTTCTAAACATATTGTTGTATTTATAATAAAACATGTTCACTTTTGATGTTCTTTTTTTTAAATAAAGATATTTATTAAAAATTGTTTTATTTATTTAAGCAATTTTAAATAAATAAAACATTTTCTTAACAAAAATTGTTCTAATTGCTTTAGCTTAAAATAATAAATCGCAAAAAGAATCATCACTTCAGAGATTTGAACTCACACCGTAGTACTCAGAAGTATAATGCCTTATTCGTTGGGCTACGAACGCTTAAGTTTTCAACGCGAAATTATGTTATACTATAAATGAGAAGACATTAGCGCACTCACTCGCACATGAACGCGATGTGTGCGTGAGGGCATTGTGTGCTGTACGTAATGAATCGTTTTAACAGTAGCAATACAGTTTTGTAGTGTCACGCACACTACAACACTGGTTACTTATCTCTGTTGCAGACTGTACACTTACCTTATGTATACCTACGTATTTTAAGAACTTACCTGTTTACTTTGCTTATGTAGTGAATAAACCTTTAGATGAGCATTACTAACTTCATACAACCTACCTATCTGTATGTGTGTATAAATACCTACTTACTTTTTTACAAACGGATAATTAAACTAAAATGGAACGGTGGGCGGTCAGAAGTTAGGAATGCAACATCTTATGTACCTACCTACTTATTTGTAAAAAGAAAAAAAAAATGTATCTACTTACCTCAAGTGTTTACGTTAAACTTAAGCTATGTTGTAACTACTTACATACCTACTATTTCTAGTTGCGTAGCCTATCGGTGATGTATGTACCTAGACCTAAGACATTATCTGTAATAATACTTACCTACCTATTATACTTACGTTTAGTTACTTACCTTTCATAATCCTGT
This sequence comes from Cosmia trapezina, assembly GCA_905163495.3. Taxonomy (NCBI): domain Eukaryota; kingdom Metazoa; phylum Arthropoda; class Insecta; order Lepidoptera; family Noctuidae; genus Cosmia; species Cosmia trapezina. The sequence goes on from LR991036.1 coordinate 77,557, forward strand.
ATCTTCATACTATGACAGTTGTAGTGATGATAGTTATTTTGTTTCTGATTTCTTTTGTTTTCAATAATTAACATCGTGTAGTATTTAATTTTTATTGTTTTGAATTTTCTATTGAAAGGATAGATCCTTTGGCGGGCGGTATGTCCAAGCGCAACATCGAATGTTAGTAGCCTATACATAGCTATTCATATGTACCTATGCATGTCTTTACAGTCCACATTACCTTACAAATTAGCTAGTGAGAAATAAACCGTCAAACAGTCCACACGAAGTTTTATTTAGAGTCGTAACAAGCAATAATCAACCTTATCGCCGTGTACACCAATCATCTTTCGAATTGATCCCGATCTTGACCGCTGCACTTGGCTTTTCTAATATTATGTTGAAATGTTAAAGTGAATATAAAACGCGAACTGTCATTTTCGAACAAACAAAGATGGCAAACTCTGTCAATGGATGGGTGGGCAAGCTTTACGACAAAAAATATTTAGATGCCAATCTTAAAATAAAAATTAGACCAGAATTGCTGCAGCTAGATGGTAGCAGCCGTTGCTACCGTGACCGAACAGCATCAGTTGCGTCGAATCACCCGTAGCTCCCACGGCCAGCCAGCATCAGCTACGTCATAGCACCCGTAGTGACCGTGGTTGAATAGCATCAGCTACGTCGTAGCACTGTAGCTAACGCAGCCAATCAGCATCAATTGCGTCGTAGCACTCGTACACCGACACCAACACCAGCTACACCGTAGTAGCAGCCGTAGCTGCCACGGCCAACCAGCATCAGCTACGTCGTAGCACTGTAGCTAACGCAGCCAATCAGCATCAATTGCGTCGTAGCACTCGTACACCGACACCAACACCAGCTACACCGTAGTAGCAGCCGTAGCTGCCACGGCCAACCAGCATCAGCTACGTCGTAGCACTGTAGCTAACGCAGCCAATCAGCATCAATTGCGTCGTAGCACTCGTACACCGACACCAACACCAGCTACACCGTAGTAGCAGCCGTAGCTGCCACGGCCAACCAGCACCAGCTACGTCGTAGCACTCGTAGCTATCACGGCCCACCAGCATCAGCTCCGTCGTAGCACTCGCAGCTACGACGGCCAACCAGCACCAGCTACACTGTAGAAACCGTTGGCACCGCGGTGACACAGCTTCAGCTACGCCGTAGCACCCGTAGCCTCCGCGGTCGCACAGCATAAGCATATTATTTTTGTGCTCCAAGGTTTGCGGAAGGTAGTGATGGTCGGTACTGCAGCAGCCCCACACGTCGTGAAGGCGTCGCGGCAGTTACGCCTCGAAAAATATTTATTTATAGGAAATAAATAAATAAATAAGACAAATTCTAAGTTCACTCTGCGTTTAACGTGATTGCGCTGTGTAGCCCGCGAAATTCAATATTTTTTGAGTTTTTTGCAATTTGCAGCTCCGTGTCAGGTTGTATCTCGATGAAAATATGGTACGCGGCAATAAAACATATGTCTTTACATAATCTCTCTAAGTTAGATTTCGTGCAGAGTCGTCAAACGAACGAAATCTAAAGAATCTGCACGAAATCTAACTTAAAGAGATGTATTGATGATATTGTGGTTAAAATTATATAAATACATTTATGTTTTATTGCCGCGTATCATACATTGATCAAGATACAACCTGACGCGGACCTGCAAATTGCAAAAACCCAAAAAAAAAATTGAATTTCGCGGGCGAGCACTGCGCATCATCCTTCAATCCGTGTGTGAGATGGTCGGCCGCGGCTGCTCCACTCTTATCAAAGACTGGATTGAATTTAACAGTTCTTTGTTTACACGTAAAACAATCTGGTACGTTGTGTCGGGTTGCGGGGGCGCAGGGGGCGGGGGGGGGGCGTGGGGCGGGGCGAGCAGTCTGCGGGGAAATCTGCGGCGCGCGAGCACACGCATCAATCATCACACGCTAACATTTAGGATCCCGTCCCGTTCCGTCGCAGCTTTGGCATCCTCTCGACGCCGCCACGCGGCCACTCGTGCTGGCTGTTACCTATTGCTGTCTCTGTGACGGCAAGCACACATTCTGCTGGTTCTCACAGCCCAGTCAAGCATCCCACACCGACAGCAGCAGCTCATCGTCGCTCGATGATCATTATGTTGAAATATACTTTTATTTCATCAATGACTAATCACCTGTTGCGTCACTGCTGTCCTATCCTATCTTAAAATATAAACAAATATCCTTGGACATTTCACACAACGCCATCTAGTCCCAAGCTAAGCAACCTAATGCTTGTGTTATGGTAACGAGATGGCTGATAAACTACTTATATACATTTTTTTTTTTGTAAATACATACATATTATAGATAGAAAAACACCCAGACTCGGAACAAATACTTGTAGGTCGTACAAATATTTGTTCCGTGCGAGAATCGAACCCGCGACATGCTGCGCAGCAGTCAATCGCTCAACCACTGCGCTAACCGTGTCGTCAACTAAAAGAACTACGTAGGTACATTTGTAACCGGATTCAATGATTATATTTACGTAATTTATCGAGAAGATAGTGTGCGCGCACCACACGCTGCGTGCGGAGCGCCAGCTGCCGCCTCCGCAAGCTGCCTCACTGAACAAGTCGCGACACTTGGTTCGCGTGTCAGCCGACGAGCGGCGTGAGCACGAGTGTGTGGGGCATCGCGCTGCGTGTGTGGCTGGCTAGCTGGCTAGCTGGCTAGCTGGGCGCTCTCAACAGAGTCCCTTTCATCGCGGAGGAATTTAATTAGATGTGTGCTGATGACGCGCCGGTGTCGAGTGATGTTGCGTCGAGGGCGCCGCTGTCGCGGATCACCGCCAGGCAATAACAACAGTAACAGCAACTCTATTGAATGCCTTTTCATTAGCCACAGTGCAGGGTTGCCAGCTCACGCCCGGGTGTCACCATTGTGTGTATCGCCCGGAGGACACGGTGGAGCATGCAGTGGAGGTCTGCCCGGCTTGGGCAGAGCACCGCCGTGTTCTCACGGAGGCGATTGGCGGCGGCGATCTCTCGCGTCCGAGCCTGGTTCAGGCCATGGTGCGGAGCGAGAGTGCATGGGAGGCCGTCACCTCCTTCTGCGAAGCAGTAATGCTCGCGAAGGAGGAGGCGGAACGCGTGAGGGAGAGGCAGCCTCACGCCCTCAGTCGCCGCAGGAGACGCCCTGGGCGGCGGGAATCGCGAGGCGATTTCCGGCCACCGTAGGCGCGGGCTTGCGGACGGTGAGCAGCGGGTAGCTCGCCGTCCGGTAAGGACCAGGCCCGAGTCGTTGACGGCGCGTTGTGTTCCACGCGCGCCTCAAACAGATGTCAGCAAAAGATGGGGTCCAATAGGGCCGATGGCGCTGGGGTCGCGGGTAGTTTAAAAAAGATACCGTGGCCCTGGCATAGGCAACTGAAGGAACACGGGTGGGTTTTAGTCAGTAAAAGTCTGACACGCCCTTCCGCTCCACCCAGAGCGGGAGAAGTTATTTGATGATTTCCCATACACAAAAAAAAAAAAAAAAAAAAAAAAAAAAGGTTCCAGTGCGCAACGATTGTCCGAGGTTCACTTATCCAAAGAACATTTGCACGAATTTTTTTTTCTGACTCATGAACATTTGACCTGGTTGCCAGCACTTGCACGAAGTTGTTCGAAGACATGTGACATCTACCAACAGCAGGCAGGCAGTGCGATGCGACGGGGGGGGGGGGGTCGCGGGTACAAGACATGTGACATCTACCAACAGCAGGCAGGCAGTGCGATGCGACGGGGGACGGGGGGGGGTCGGGGTACAAGACATGTGACATCTACCAACAGCAGGCAGGCAGTGCGATGCGACGGGGGACGGGGGGGGGTCGGGGTACAAGACATGTGACATCTACCAACAGCAGGCAGGCAGTGCGATGCGACGGGGGACGGGGGGGGGTCGGGGTACAAGACATGTGACATCTACCAACAGCAGGCAGGCAGTGCGATGCGACGGGGGACGGGGGGGGGTCGGGGTACAAGACATGTGACATCTACCAACAGCAGGCAGGCAGTGCGATGCGACGGGGGACGGGGGGGGGGTCGGGGTACAAGACATGTGACATCTACCAACAGCAGGCAGGCAGTGCGATGCGACGGGGGGGGGGGGGGGGGTCGCGGGTACAAGACATGTGACATCTACCAACAGCAGGCAGGCAGTGCGATGCGACGGGGGACGGGGGGGGGTCGGGGTACAAGACATGTGACATCTACCAACAGCAGGCAGGCAGTGCGATGCGACGGGGGGGGGGGGGGGTCGCGGGTACAAGACATGTGACATCTACCAACAGCAGGCAGGCAGTGCGATGCGACGGGGGACGGGGGGGGGTCGGGGTACAAGAAATTTCACGCGGACGAAGTCGCGGGCAGAAGCTATCTCAATACATAAAAAGAAAAGTTCTGACTGACTGACTGACTCATCAACGCCCAGCATCAACCCTTGGACCTGAAATTTTGCACAGACGTTCTCTTTATAATGTAGTCAAGGAATATGAAGAGAGTTTGGTCCCGAAGGATAATTTCCGAAAACCCTAGTATATTATAAACAGGCAACACGGAACGCATCATTCTTATTTATTTAATAACTTCTTGTTGGCAGAAATAGCGATGAGTTTTATATCCTCTAAGCTTTTCCTTTTTTATAATATGTTATCTGTAGAATAAGTATACTACTGGTATTCAGCTGCATCCGGTTAGACTGAAAGCCGACCCCAACGTAGTTGGGAAAAGGCAGGCAGGTTGATTGTGACCTGTGGCATAAGTATACTATTCACACCGTAGTTGTGAATATTGTTACCTCAACAAGAGAGAGTACTAACATTGTGCGATGTGTACAGCTAGAAGTGAATGCAGAGAAGTGCCTTGTGTTTGAGTTTACAGATTGAGTGTTGAGTAAGTCGGTCGGTCGGCAGTTGGGCGCGCGCCAACCTGCGCACTTAAGGCTTGTCCGTCGTAAAAAGCGCGGTCACTGTCGCACTGCATAGAAAAGAACGAGAAGCGCGATGACACAACGCTTGCAAAATATGAAGTAATTATGGATTTACAAAACATCTGTTGATTAAACTAAAAAAGTAATGACAAGAAATCATTCCTTATTCGTTTGTAAAGAACTGTATAAATTTATGAACACTTTTAATGAAAACTGTAGGAGTAATATGGTAACAACTCGAAAAAATAGACCGAAATAGACCTGGATTTATGATTTTTAGGGTTCCGTACCAAAATGGTAAAAAAGGAACCCTTATGGTCTCACTCAGTCTGTCTGTCTGTCTGTCACAGCTGAATATCTCAAGAAGTACTAATGCTATCAACTTGAAATTTGGAATAGTTTTATATGACATTTACCCAACTATTTTGCAGTTAAGAAAGAAATAAAAATATTTGTATTTTTTAGGTGCTGAAAGGGGGTCTTAAAAATTCAAAGTGGGGCTACTAGGGCATGTGGGGTATCATATGAAAGAACGCTGTTTGCACATTCTTAAACATTTTTTTATTTTTTTTTAGGCCGCATAGTTTTCGATTTTTGATGAAAAATGTAAAAAAAAAATACCATTCCCTCACCCTTATCTCCGAAGTTTGCAAAGGGAAAAATCTGAAATTATTCTATGTGATAGAAGTTTATGTAAAGATTACAGGAAAAATAAAACAATGTCTCTAAATAGCACACTTTTTCAGAAATCGGAACGGAACCCTCGGTGCGCGAGTCCGACTCGCTCTTGACCAGTTTTTTTTCCTTAGTTCTACAAACTGAAATAGATTTCAGGACACATGAAATCACTTCTTATGTATCGTAGATTACTGTGTATTTTTTCCTATCAGAAAGATGCTATAGTTACTGTAAAAGATGGTTACAAAGTTACTTAGTTGTGTCGTAGTTTAGGAAGGAGCAGCCTTAAACTGCTGTAAACTATGCCAGCGCTTTACGCAACGCAATCAAAGTATTAAATGAGTCGCGCCCGACAACTACTTGCTACGTCGTTTGTTGCTACGCCGTAGCTGGCTACGCCGTAGCTGGCTACGAGGCTACGACAGAACTACACAGAACATTCCGTTTGCTTTACCATACACAACCTCACGCCTTTATTTGCTGCAGGAGTAAGCAGAGGTGGTTTGTAAAGATAGTCACCTATCCACGGACCAACCCCGGCAAGCGTAGCTTAACCTGATGGAACGACCCGTACGGGTGTTATTACTTAGCCACGAGCTCCTCCGAAAATTGTTAATTTGTAATTTTTACACACAAAAAAAAATTTTTTTGAGATTACAAAATTGGTTTATGGTATAAATTCTTTTGGACTACGAAACCCTTCATTGTGCGTGGTGCGACACGCACTTGGCCGGTTTTTTGTGTGTTAATAACACTATATGGATATTTGTGTCCAAATAAAGCTATTCTATTCTGTTCTATTCGATTCTTAATGATGGATCATTGACTGATTGACATTCATTGATTGACTGTATTTGACATTTTTTCATTTTTAGGGTTCCGTACCTCAAAAGGAAAAAACGGAACACTTATAGGATCACTTGTTTGTCCGTCTGTCTGTCTGTCTGTCAGTATGTCAAGACCCTTTTTTTTACTATTGACATGGTTTTGTGGGGCATAGTATATTTATAAGCTAAGTAAATCATTAAATAAAATAAAAAAATAAAATTCTTTATTTCACCAAAAGCTCATAACAAATATCCTTAAGACTAACACTTATTTCATTGTAATAAATAAATAAATTATAAATATAAATTCTCAGGAACGCGTCGAGGTATCAAGTTGAAATTAATATAAAATACTTAAGTCTATGGTCCCATAGATTTCTAAAAAAATCAAGCTTTAAGTCAACGAAATAAAAAAATACGGCCATTTATGCAACATATTTTGATACTCGCAAGTAAATCAAAACCTATACGGTACTTCCTGTTGACCTAGAATCATGAAATTTGGCAAGAAGAAAGGTCTCACAGCACAAATAATGGAAAAAGTCTGAAAGTTGTTAATTTATAATATTATCACATAAAAAAATATCTTCCCGTTGACCTAGAATCATGAAATTTGGCAAGAAGAAAGGTCTCACAGCACAAATAATGGAAAAAGTCTGAAAGTTGTTAATTTATAATATTATCACATAAAAAAATATCTTCCCGTTGACCTAGAACCATGTTTGGCAAAAAGCTAAGTCTCACAGCAGAAATAAACGAAAAAGTCCGAAAATGTATTATTTGTAGTTTTATCACATAAAACGTTGTTTTTAGTTTTTTTTTCGGGCAAAATGTGGGTGTAGACTACACCCACATTTTGGTTGGGCAGAGGTGTACGTATTAGTACCTGTACTAATACGTACACCTCTGCCCAACAACCCTTCGGGGAAACAAGGCGTGATGTTATGTTTAAGAATAGCTTTTTGCGAATACAAACTTAAATATGCAGTAACAGTTGGAGAATTGTCCGTGACGTATGTCAATGGGAGAACATGTTTTTCAACTCAATGTTAAAGTTTGTCTTTGGGATAAATACTTTTCAACTACGGAACCCTTCATTGTGCGTGCTCCGACACGCCCTTGGCCGGTTGTTTTCTTTTTGCTCGGCACCTAAGAGTTCTAGAGTGATGTTAAATATGCCTACCTGTAAATATGCCTACCTGTAAATATGCCTACCTGTAAATATGCCTACCTGTAAAATAAAGCTTGTTGTGGAAAACATTAAGTAGTTATATTTCATTGTGAGAAAATCAAGAATTCAGAATCAATCAAAAAGACAATAGATATGGCATATGTCAACAACCAAAAGAGTATATAAAATTTATGAAACAATTAATTAAAGGAGTCTGTAACAACCTGTAGCCTTCCTTAAGAATTGGGCTAACAAATGCAAAAATAACTATTAAAGACCGAGACTATCACCATCCCCTATCGTCCCCCTCACCGCCCCTCTCAACCCTGTCTCACCAACCTCATCCTCCACATACACCTCTCCCTCTCACCACCTCACCACATCCCTTTTTCCGCTAACCTCCTCCTCACCCTCTCACGCCCTCTCACACCCCCTTCACCACTTTCTCTGCCCCTACCCTCATCAACTCCAACCCTCCCCCCTCACTACACCCTCTTATCCCTCTACCCGTGTCCCCATCCCTCCATCAACCTTCCCCTACTCCTTCCTCACCACCCCTCCCCACTCTCTCCCCCTCATCTTCCCTCTTTCCCTCCTCACCACACCCCCCCTTTCCCCTTTCTCTCCTTACCACCCCTCCCCTTCCCCCTCCCCTTCCCCCACCATTTCCCTCTGGACAAACTTTATTACTTGCTGAATGTTATCTTGGTTAAGTTTAGTGAGTTAGTTAAACTGGTGAAGCGATAATGAGTTCCGTTCCCGCAGCACTTTGTGAACTAACCTTCAATCTGACGTCTTCATTACCTGCCATGTTGTCTTTGTAAACTATAGTTTTTAGAAATACTTAGACAAACGTGCAGCGGGGCGGGCATGCTTTTTTTGATGCCGAACTTGGTCACGTGGCGAGGGGCGGGAAGTAGGGCTCCCACTACCTTTCATATAAATGAGGGATCCAAAATATCTCGAAAACAACAAAAAATCGTAGAACATACATGGTGGTTAAATCAATAGGTATGGTACTCTGCTATCAGCTCGCACTGGCTTGACACCTTGAAAGAGATACGCTGTATACCTGTATTCAATTATATTCAGTAATACTGGTTTTCAGCTGCATCCGGTTAGACTGGGAGCCGACCCCAACATGTCGGGAAAAGGCTAGGCAGATTGATTGAAGTCTATATACCTATTATGTAAAGGTTTTTCCTTGTGCACACATGGGGTGCAGTCGACACTTGAGGGGTTAATTAATAACACGATTTGTTGCACAACATTACATTATTTAGAGGTTCCTAACTAGAATGAGCAACCTTTGAAATGTTTAGCGGATAAAGTACCAAATTAATTGAATAATTAGGAATAACATGATACATTGTGATATTAATCAAAGAGCGGAGCAATCAAGACATGACGTAGATGAAGTGGTCGACGCGCGGAGCTATTCCTGACGAACGGTGACGCGCCGGGTCCGACCGACCTCCGACCGACCGCCGACCGAGCGACACATCCGACAGCGCCGCCGCCGAGCCTGCTCAGCAGAGCGCGCCCGGAGCCGCACCCGTCGCATGCTTCAGCAAACAGCAGCACTTCGTTTTGAACAGCCATTGTGTGGCTGCAGTTGTTGAAACAGCGCATGCTGTCAGGATTAGATTTCAAATGTATTTTCAATACACTTCCCACAAAACTGGTTCATATCGCACTACGATTAGGTTCACAATGCAATGTATTTCACACGCGTGCGATTTTTCATTTTCCAACACGTGTGCGGGAATAAAAATTGCCACAGATCACTTATACCTACTTACACTTAGTCCAAATTGGTTCACAACTGTCTATTCGGAGGTGAATGTTTTTTTTTTAAATCTCGGTAAGCGTCTTTACGGTGATAACATTTTTTGAAAATTCAAATAATGTTTATAAATAGAATATCATCAAAAACCATGATTATTACAATAAAAAAACCTTTATAAAATGAACAAATTAACATTTATTTGTGTTCTAAACTCAAAAATATTTGAATTTAATATTTTTCATATTAGGCTGGTTATCGGCTTTATACCATTGCTTCTCCTTCAACCTAGCAAAAGCAAAGCGCAGAAAAAAAAAGAAAATTTAAATCATAGTTTCCTAATATTCATGACAAAAATATTGTCCGTTAGTTTTAACCGACTTTTAAAAAAAAAAGAGGAGGTTATCAATTCGTCGCGTACATATATATTTTTTTTATGTTTGTACACCGATTTTTCCGTCAATTGTGGACCGATTTTAAAAATTCTTTTTTTATTTGATAGGGTATACTCTCGAAGTGATAGCATTGTCACCAAGCCAGAATCTGATCAGGGGATCCCATGGAAATCGAGGGAAACCCTCAAATTTTATAGGCACACCTATATAGATTTGGGTATTTTTATAGTAACTCGTGCATTTACTCTCGAAAAGCGCCATTTGGTGAAGTGGAACTGATGATGAAGACCACATATGGCCATCGGAACTACTCAATAATAAGTATTTCATGGGTTGCGATTCGATTACCAATTTATGCTCGTCCGTCACAATGCATATGGTGAAGTTGAGCTGGTGATTTCACCATCAGCTCCAGTTCTTCTGGTTCTAACTGGGACAACTCCTCAGTAATTAATGTCCCTGCATCGGGAAAAGCAATATTTTATAAAACATGATGAGCAGTTGACATTAGGCTATTGTCACTTAGATAAAATACAAACTAAAAACGAGTTACTATAAAAATACCCAAATCGGTGTAGGTGTGCCTATAAAATTTGAGGGCTTCCCTCGATTTCGAGGATCCCCTCATCAGATTCTGACTTGGTGACAATGGGACCACCTCGAGAGCACAACCTTTCAAACAAGAAAAAGAATTTTCAAAATCGGTCCACAATTGACGGAGAAATCGGTGTACATACATAAAAAAATATATATATACGCGACGAATTGATAACCTCCTTTTTGTTTTTGAAAAGTCGGTTAAAAATAAAAAACTTTTTTACAAAAAAAAAAAACAACCGACTTCCAAAAAAAACTGCAAAGTGAAAAATAACTTTAATTTCGGAAGTCGGTGGCAAAAACTAAAATACAGATAGATCCAAAGACACCAACTTCCGAAATTAAAGTTATTTTTCACTTTGCAGTTTTTTTTTTGGAAGTCGGTTGTTTTTTTTTTTTTGTAAAAAAGTTTTATTTTATTTCTTCAGTGTATTGAAAAACGTCGTTTGATTCACGTGGACTTTTGTTATAGCATTCGAGGCGGAATTTCAGTTCTCGTCCCGAGAACTGCTTTAGAAACTTTCTCCACATGTATCAAAATGTACCAATTATTATTAATTATCAGGTTGCAAAAGAACAGCTTGGCCGGTGGTAGAGAGATAATTCATAACAATGTCCCTAAATACTAATAAATATAGTTTCTGTTGTTCGTGCGTGTGATCCAGATCCAGGTAAATGCTCTAATTATTTATTTATTTATCCTGTGGAAACCAACAGCTTTACATAAAAACAATAAATATACTGAAATAAGTAACATGATGCCAATTACAGGTTTTCACGGCTAGCAATAACTAAAAACGATCAGTTTATAATTGCAGCGATTGCCTTTGTCTTAAGCTGAAAACAGACTGGCTCACTGTGGAACCATTACCGAGACTCCTCCAAGCGGCTGTGCAGCGAGGAGCCACGGAGCGGCGCGACACGAGTGCGTCGCGTGCTGACGTCACTGTACAGCGAGGAGCCACGGAGCGGCGCGACACGAGTGCGTCGCGTGCTGACGTCACTGTACAGCGAGGAGCCACGGAGCGGCGCGACACGAGTGCGTCGCGTGCTGACGTCACTGTACAGCGAGGAGCCACGGAGCGGCGCGACACGAGTGCGTCGCGTGCTGACGTCACTGTACAGCGAGGAGCCACGGAGCGGCGCGACACGAGTGCGTCGCGTGCTGACGTCACTGTACAGCGAGGAGCCACGGAGCGGCGCGACACGAGTGCGTCGCGTGCTGACGTCACTGTACAGCGAGGAGCCACGGAGCGGCGCGACACGAGTGCGTCGCGTGCTGACGTCACTGTACAGCGAGGAGCCACGGAGCGGCGCGACACGAGTGCGTCGCGTGCTGACGTCACTGTACAGCGAGGAGCCACGGAGCGGCGCGACACGAGTGCGTCGCGTGCTGACGTCACTGTACAGCGAGGAGCCACGGAGCGGCGCGACACGAGTGCGTCGCGTGCTGACGTCACTGTGCAGCGAGGAGCCACGGAGCGGCGCGACACGAGTGCGTCGCGTGCTGACGTCACTGTACAGCGAGGAGCCACGGAGCGGCGCGACACGAGTGCGTCGCGTGCTGACGTCACTGTACAGCGAGGAGCCACGGAGCGGCACGACACGAGTGCGTCGCGTGCTGACGTCACTGTGCAGCGAGGAGCCACGGAGCGGCGCGACACGAGTGCGTCGCGTGCTGACGTCACTGTACAGCGAGGAGCCACGGAGCGGCGCGACACGAGTGCGTCGCGTGCTGACGTCACTGGGGAAGTAGGGCGCGCACTGTGTGCCGCCAGCTCAGCGTGCTCTCAATACTATTCAGCGCACAAACGGCGAGCGGCGAGCGCTGTCCCCGCGCAGCGGCACGCTCCGCAGGGGTGTACTTCGTACCAACAATGGTGGCGCCCTGGGAACGTGACTTCGCGGCGATTCGGCTCGCAAGTTGCCTCATTATACCGAGCGCGAGTTTTTGTTAACAATTCGTTAAAACTTGTCGCCGCCATTTGTAAACTCGTTCAGTATAAAAAGTAAGTCATCGTTAACGTATTTTTCCGGGTGCCGAGTTGTTGGCATGTAGTGGTGGGGGAGCCGCTGGAGGGGGGCGGGGGGGGGGGAATCTCGCAGACTGAGTGTTGGCTTGTTGATTCAACTATGAAGAAATAAACTAGACCACATTAGGTATACTTGTGAAATGTCGTTTTGGTGTGGTTCCAGCCGCTGTGATGGTGCCGCAGCGAGGTGATGACGACACACACGGGGCGCACGACGGCGCGTGCTGCAGGCCACGGCTCGACGTGCCAACGCGCCTGAAGTGTGAAGATATTTGAATGTTCGTTACTCAATCAAAAACGGCTGAACGGATTTGGATGAAATTTGGCACACAGATAGTTTATGCTCGTTTGTTGGCATCCGAAAGTGGAGCGAGAGTGATTTGCGCGCCAATTGACGGCTTTTGTTCGAATGATTTCCATGAGTAATACTTGTGTAGCTCGTCGAGTACAAACGCGGACGTATGAAGGTGTCACAAGTTTTCCTCATGCATGCATGTTGTCATCAGTGCGATTTGTGTTCTTGGTCACAAAGTGTTCTCACGCAACATGTTTTGCGCATAAGTAATATGTTTAGCAAATGGAAACTCAGAATACGAGAAAAACCTGCACGTGCAAAATATGGGCGAGGTCCGAGGTGCACTCTACATATAACACGAGCGTCGCTATTTTATTTTCAGCTACAAAGCGAGGAAGCCATATATTTTGTGCGCAGTTGACTTGACAGTTGAGCGGTGACAAAGCGCACCGAATATTATGCATCTAATCATTGCTCTCCAAGCGACGACGTGACGCTGTCGGTGGCGCTCGCCCGGCCGGTGCTCCACAGCCGTATCAGCCAGCAGATAATGAGGGCGACTCACCGGCTGCCGTCAATTATATAATATTATCTGTCGTTACTAGGTATCTATAGCGCGGCCTCCTCCGTACGTTCCCGTACGTACCTACTAATATTATAAACTAGCTGACCTGACAGACGTTGGCTGTCTTAGCTATGAATATTCTAATGTGAACGCGCGAAGTTCCCGAAGGCGCAAGCTGAGAACATTTAGAATTGTGTAGGAAAACTTTATTTATATTTTAAGAATTGAGCTAATTATCACCAGTTCCATCATGGAACTGTCAATGGAGCTAGTGGCAACGAAGCATTTTTTGCTGAAAAGTAAAATACTGGAATTTTAAAGTAGAAAGGTCAAAATTATGAAAAAGACTTAGTTTACACAATAGTACATTTTGATACAAGTGGAGAACGTTTGTTATTGCATTCGAGGCGGAATTAACACCCGAGCCGTAGGCGAGGTTGTTTTTGAGCCGAGAACTGCAATAACAAATGTCCACGTGTATCAAACGACGTTTTTCAATACACTTTTGAAGAAATAAAATAAAATAACAGAAAATATTTTTGTCATGAATTATTAGGAAACTATGAATTTTTTTATTTTTTTTTTGTAATGTTTACTTTTATTATTAGGAAACTATGATTTAAATTTTCTTTTTTTTTGCGCTTTGCTTTCGCCAGGTTGAAGGAGAAGCAAAGGTATAAAGCCGATAAACAGCCTAATATGAAAAATAGAAAATTCAAATATTTTTGAGTTTAGAACACAATTAGATGTTAATTTGTTCATAAACGTTTTTTTTATTGTAATAATCATAGTTTTTGATGATATTCTATTTATAAACATTATTTAAATATTCAAAAATTATCGACGCCGTAAAGACGCATACTCTTTGCCGATAAAAAAAAAAACATTCACCTCCGAATAGAGAGTTGTGATTAGACGCATTGAACCAATTTGGACTAAGTATAGGTATAAGTTATCCATGGCAATTTTTATTCCCGCACAAGTGTGGGAAAATGAAAAATCGCACGCGTGTGAAATACATTACATTGTGAACCTAATCGTAGTGTTTGCGCGGAACGCCTACTAAAGTCATCACAGCACTAGTGCAGCTACGTCTGTTTCAGCTATTGAATTATTAATCACCTTCTACCGACAGTTTTACTTTTGTTAATATACACAATTTTATTGAAGAATCAAGTCGTTTTTTATTTCATCTCCCGCTGATAGACCTGATGAGATCCAAACACGTAGTGTGATATGATCCAGTTTTCGAGGAAGTGTATTGAAAAATACATTACGTACGTACATACGTTCTTTAATTTGAGGGGAGAGTTTACCGTATCGACGGATGAACATTAAATGTTTGTCAGTTACGAAACCCATGAGCATTTTGTATAGGATTTTTTTTTCTTTTATTTTTTTTAGTCAATTTTCCAATGTTACTCTGCTATTCGAGATGTAGACAAATACAACAAAAATCATGACAATCGGTCCCGCCGTTCTCGAGTTATAAGTGTTCGAACAAACTCGACTTTGTTAGGGTTCCGTATCAAAATGGTAAAAAAGGAACCCTTATGGTGTGACTCAGGCTGTCTGTCTGTCTGTCTGTCACAACTGGATATCTCAAGGACTACTAATACTATCAATTTGAAATTTGGAACAGTTTTATATGACGTTTACCCGGCTTATTCCCATCAGATCCCACAATCGGACCCAACTATTTTGCAAATAAGAAAGAAATAAAAATATTTATATTTTTTTTTTCAACAGGGACAGGGGAAAGTGGGTCTTAAAAATTCAAAGTGGGGGTATCATAATATGAAAGAGCGCTGTTTGCACATTCTCAAACATTTTTTTTTCTTTTTTTTAAGCCGCATAGTTTTCGACTTTTGATGAAAAATGTAAAAAAAATACCCGTTAACCGCTTTCAATGAAATGAGGCACCAGCCGAGATCTCTAAAACTAAGCGTTGCACAGACCTGAAATTTAGGTAAATAACAGATTGAATTTGTAAATAATTTGTAAAAATATAGAAAAAAATCCTAGGTTAATATTTTAGGAGCTGTGAGACTAAAACCCCGTGGCCGCGCCATCGAAACGGTGAAAAACACGTGATAGCCGATATCTCGCTGAAAAAGCATCGCAGACGTCTAGAGTTTTTTTTAAAACCCAGATTTGAATTTGTCAAAACTTGCAAAAATACAACAAAAATCCAAGAATTATATTTCAAGAGCTGTAAGACTAGAACCTCATGGCCGCGCCATTGAAACGGTGAAAATACACGTTATCACCGATATCTCGCTGAAAAAGCATCGCAGAGGTCTGAAGTTTTTTGTAAAACCTAGATTCGAATTTGACAGAGTTTGTAAAAATACAACAAAAATCCTAGGTTTATATTTCAGGAGCCGCGCCACTGAAACGGTTAAAAACACGTTATCGCCGATATCTCACTGAAAAAGCATCGCAGAGGTCTGAAGTATTTTGTTAAACCAAGATTTGAATTTGTCAAAATTTGTAAAAACAAAAAATCCTAGCATAGCTAGCATAGCTTTATATTTCAGGAGCCGCGGCATTGAAACGGTGAAAAACACGTTATAGCCGATATCTCACTGAGAACTCTCCTTGAACTTTTTAACCATAGAGCCCTACACTTCTGGAGATATAAATCGTCAGTGAATGATAGTGTAACGAGTCGGCGCCGACACCCGCCGCCCCGCCCCCGCGGCCCTCACCCCGCACGCGTCATAATGAAGACAAGGGAAGCCAATAAATATATCACACGTTGACAGCACATTCATCTCGCGCACCGAGCGACGCTGACCGTTATTGTGATTTACTCTCTGTGTTGGACACTTGTCTCGGATGTGGACGAGTAGATCTTATTTCTCTTGTTGTGCTCTATAAAGAATTTCCTAATATTACGCTTCAGGGAAGAGGTGTTGTCAAACGCTTTGAAACATTTGTTGTGTTAGAGTTACTTTGAACAAATGGGCTGTGCTTGACTTCAACATCGCGGCGTTGTTTGTGAAGCAGCTGTGCGGGATTGTTGACGTGCAGGTGCCGGCAGTGTCAGGCAGCAACACCCACGATACGGTCGGTTCACGTGCTGCTGGTACACACAGAGCAGTGCGCACAGTGACGTGCAGGTGCCGGCAGTGTCAGGCAGCAACACCCACGATACGGTCGGTTCACGTGCTGCTGGTACACACAGAGCAGTGCGCACAGTGACGTGCAGGTGCCGGCAGTGTCAGGCAGCAACACCCACGATACGGTCGGTTCACGTGCTGCTGGTACACACAGAGCAGTGCGCACAGTGACGTGCAGGTGCCGGCAGTGTCAGGCAGCAGCACCCACGATACGGTCGGTTCACGTGCTGCTGGTACACACAGAGCAGTGCGCACAGTGACGTGCAGGTGCCGGCAGTGTCAGGCAGCAACACCCACGATACGGTCGGTTCACGTGCTGCTGGTACACACAGAGCAGTGCGCACAGTGACGTGCAGGTGCCGGCAGTGTCAGGCAGCAACACCCACGATACGGTCGGTTCACGTGCTGCTGGTACACACAGAGCAGTGCGCACAGTGACGTGCAGGTGCCGGCAGTGTCAGGCAGCAACACCCACGATACGGTCGGTTCACGTGCTGCTGGTACACACAGAGCAGTGCGCACAGTGACAGCTGGCTGCTCGTCGGTGGTGTCTCTGCTCGTGTTATTATCACGCACACATCGGTCCGCGCCGCTGCACACATATATATATCTTGAATTAATACATACGCTACTTTTTATACCGGTGTTCACGGAGGAAACTGCGGGGCGCAGCTAGTATTTAATATATGCCTTAATTATTCATATTCATTTATTTCATTCCACAAGGTAAAATAAGATGTTAACAAAAGGCTAAGCTAAGAGCCATTGTAGACCGTATCAGGACACAATTAATCGGCCGGTCTGGTGTTCCGCTGCCACCGAGCCCCGGGACAGGCGCGGCAGCGCGGCAGGCAGCACGTGATAGGTTTGACGCGTGCCTCATTAATAGCTGTTAAGGCTCACATTAAAGCACGGCAGGCAGCACACAATATAAGGCTCGACGCGGGCCTCTCTATTAGTGTTAAGGCTCACATTAAAGCGCGTCAGGCAGCACACAATATAAGGCTCGCCGCGCGCCTCTCTATTAGTGTTAAGGCTCACATTAAAGCTTACCGCCGCCCATCGGCCTGTTGACATTCTCAACTATTAAACTGGAATCACACGCGCCCAGCCCCAGCCCTCCCCCCCCCCCCCCCGGCCGGCTCGCAGCCCCCCGTCCCCCACCCGCTCCCCGCACGCCTGCTTCTCTAATTACAATCCATTTGTGTTGCATATTAATTCAGTTATTGGAGTTGTATCCCAAACTTAGTTACGGACAACTTGTGACGCGCGTTTATTCACTTACGTACATTTCCTGTAAAAATGATGATGTATGTGTTCCAGCACGAGCCCGCGGCGCCACGCGCGGCGTAAGTAACGTTCGTATGTGTTCCAGCACGAGACCGCGGCGCCACGCGCGGCGTACGTAACGTTCGTATGTGTTCCAGCACGAGCCCGCGGCGCCACGCGTGGCGTACGTAACGTTCTTATGTGTTCCAGCACGAGCCCGCGGCGCCACGCGCGGCGTAAGTAACGTTCGTATGTGTTCCAGCACGAGACCGCGGCGCCACGCGCGGCGTACGTAACGTTCGTATGTGTTCCAGCACAAGCCCGCGGCGCCACGCGTGGTGTTATCAATATTTTGTAACAATATTTTGATTTAAAAGAGTGTCCGTGGAGTTGCTTGCCCGTTCTTTTCTCCATAGGTACCTACTACGCTTTGGAATTGACTTCTAACTTCATCTTTCTGACTAACCGACTCCTTGACGATTCAAAAGTGCCTGTATGGTTGGTTGGTTTGGTTGAAAAATGGATTGGTTTATTAGAAATAAATGCTTTGAATTACAATTTGATTTTTTGAGTTCCAACTTTCTGTTGTTGTTGTTTGTATTGTTGTTGTTGTCGGTTCTTTGTGTTTGTCCCTCGTCGTTTATGTCTCGTCGTTTATGTCTCGTCGTTTATGTCTCGTCGTTTATGTCTCGTCGTTTATGTCTCGTCGTTTATGTCTCGTCGTTTATGTCTTGTCGTTTATGTCTCGTCGTTTATGTCTCGTCGTTTATGTCTCGTCGTTTATGTCTCGTCGTTTATGTCTCGTCGTTTATGTCTCGTCGTTTTCATTTTCGTCCCTGCCCGACGACAGCAAAGGACCGTAGGCGACTTTCCATTGTTGGACAACAGTGACTATTCACTAACAATGAGGTTCGCGGTGCGCGCTGCAGTCGCACCGGTGTGCACGTACCAGCGTCGCGTGTAGACTTTGCCGGCACGCGCCGCGTCCGCTACTTGTGTTCGTTACAACCGCGCGGCCATGGCGTTAAAAAAAAAACTATGCCAACATTTTGTGTCAATTTGTAAAAGTTGACTCCCAAAACCACAAATTTGTCAAAGCTATGGTTAAAAAGTTAGAAGGGTTTCAACGTGGCCGCGCCATCGAAACGCGGAGAACCGCGCGGCCACGGAGATCTTAGAAACTAAGCGTTGCACAGACCTGAAATTTTGGTAAATCACAGATTCAATTTTAAAATAATTTGTAAAAATATAGAAAAAAATCCCAGGTTAATATTTTAGGAGCTGTGAGACTAAAACCACGTGGCCGCGCCATCGAAACGGTGAAAAAAACGTGATAGCCGATATCTCGCTGAAAAAGCACCGCAGACGTCTAGGGTTTTTTGTAAAACCCAGATTTGAATTTGTCAAAACTTACAAAAATACAACAAAAAATCCTAGGTTTATATTTCAGTAGCTGTAACCTCACTAGAACCTCATGGCCGCATCATCGAAACGGAGAAAAATACGTTATCACCGATATCTCGCTGAAAAAGCATCGGACCTCTGCGATGCTTTTTCAGCGAGATATCGGTGATAACGTATTTTTCACCGTTTCGATGGCGCGGCCACGTGGTTTTAGTCTCACAGCTCCTAAAATATTAACCTGGGATTTTTTCTATATTTTTACAAATTATTTTAAAATTGAATCTGTGATTTACCAAAATTTCAGGTCTGTGCAACGCTTAGTTTCTAAGATCTCCGTGGCGTGAATTTTTTTGTAAAACTTAGATTTGAATTTGTCAAAATTTGTAAAAATACAACAAAAAATCCTAGGTTTATATTTCAGGAGCCGCGCCATTGAAACGGTGAAAAACACGTTATCGCCGATATCTCACTGAAAAAGCATCGCAGACGTCTGAATTTTGTTGTAAAACCTAGATTTGAATTTATCAAAATTTGTAAAAATACAACAAAAAATCCTAGGTTTATATTTCAGGAGCCGCGCCATTGAAACGGTGAAAAACACGTTATCGCCGATATCTCACTGAAAAAGCAAAAAAAAAAAACTATGCCAACATTTTGTGACAATTTGTAAAAGTTGACTCCCAAAACCACAAATTTGTCAAAGCTGTTAAAAACTTAGAAGGGTTTCAACGTGGCCGCGCCATCGAAACGCGGAGAACCGCGCGGCCATGGAGATCTTAGAAACTAAGCGTTGCACAGACCTGAAATTTTGGTAAATAACAAATTCAATTTTTAAATAATTTGTAAAAATACAGAAAAAAATCTTAGGTTAATATTTTAGGAGCTGTGAGACTAAAACCCCGTGGCCGCGCCATCGAAACGGTGAAAAAAACGTGATAGCCGATATCTCGCTGAAAAAGCACCGCAGACGTCTAGAGTTTTTTGTAAAACCCAGATTTGAATTTGTCAAAACTTACAAAAATACAACAAAAAATCCTAGGTTTATATTTCAGTAGCTGTAACCTCACTAGAACCTCATGGCCGCGCCATTGAAACGGTAAAAAACACGTTATGCCGATATCTCACTGAAAAAGCACCGCAGAGGCCTGAAGTTTTTTGTAAAACCTAGATTTGAATTTGTCAAAACTTGTAAAAATACAACAAAAAATCCTAGGTTTATATTTCAGGAGCCGCGCCATTGAAACGGTGAAAAACACGTTATCGCCGATATCTCACTGAAAAAGCATCGCATAGGTCTGAATTTTTTGTAAAACCTAGATTTGAATTTGTCAAAATTTGTAAAAATACAACAAAAAATCCTAGGTTTATATTTCAGGAGCCGCGCCATTGAAACGGTGAAAAACACGTTATCGCCGACATCTCACTGAAAAAGCATCGCAGACGTCTGAATTTTTTTGTAAAACCTAGATTTGAATTTATCACAATTTGTAAAAATACAACAAAAAATCCTAGGTTTATATTTCAGAAGCCGCGCCATTGAAACGGTGAAAAACACGTTATCGCCGATATCTCACTGAAAAAGCAAAAAAAAAACTATGCCAACATTTTGTGACAATTTGTAAAAGTTGACTCCCAAAACCACAAATTTGTCAAGGCTATGGTTAAAAACTTAGAAGGGTTTCAACGTGGCCGCGCCATCGAAACGCGGAGAACCGCGCGGCCACGGAGATCTTAGAAACTAAGCGTTACACAGACCTGAAATTTTGGTAAATAACAAATTCAATTTTTAAATAATTTGTAAAAATACAGAAAAAAATCCTAAGTTAATATTTTAGGAGCTGTGAGACTAAAACCCCGTGGCCGCGCCATCGAAACGGTGAAAAAAACGCGATAGCCGATATCTCGCTGAAGAAGCACCGCAGAAGTCTAGAGTTTTTTGTAAAACCCAGATTTGAATTTGTCAAAACTTACAAAAATACAACAAAAAATCCTAGGTTTATATTTCAGTAGCTGTAACCTCACTAGAACCTCATGGCCGCGCCATTGAAACGGTAAAAAACACGTTATGCCGATATCTCACTGAAAAAGCACCGCAGAGGCCTGAAGTTTTTTGTAAAACCTAGATTTGAATTTGTCAAAACTTGTAAAAGTACAACAAAAAATCCTAGGTTTATATTTCAGGAGCCGCGCCATTGAAACGGTGAAAAACACGTTATCGCCGATATCTCACTGAAAAAGCATCGCAGAGGTCTGTTTTTTTTTGTAAAACCTAGATTTGAATTTGTCAAAATTTTTAAAAATACAACAAAAAATCCTAGGTTTATATTTCAGAAGCCGCGCCATTGAAACGGTGAAAAACACGTTATCGCCGATATCTCACTGAAAAAGCATCGCAGAGGTCTGTTTTTTTTTGTAAAACCTAGATTTGAATTTGTCAAAATTTTTAAAAATACAACAAAAAATCCTAGGTTTATATTTCAGGAGCCGCGCCATTGAAACGGTGAAAAACACGTTATCACCGTTTTTCTTTATTTTTTTATAATGACTCTTATACGTTAGGCCGAAACTCGAAATCCCGAATCACTCTATCCCGAAAGAACGCTATCCCGAATCACTCTATCCCGAAAGAACGCTATCCCTAATCACTCTATCCCGAAAGAACGCTATCCCGAATCACTCTATCCCGAAAGAACGCTATCCCTAATCACTCTATCCCGAATGAACGCTATCCCTAATCACTCTATCCCGAAAGAACGCTATCCCGAATCACTCTATCCCGAAAGAACGCTATCCCTAATCACTCTATCCCGAATGAACGCTATCCCTAATCACTCTATCCCGAAAGAACGCTATCCCGAATCACTCTATCCCGAAAGAACGCTATCCCTAATCACTCTATCCCGAAAGAACGCTATCCCGAATCACTCTATCCCGAAAGAACGCTATCCCTAATCACTCTATCCCGAATGAACGCTATCCCTAATCACTCTATCCCGAAAGAACGCTATCCCGAATCACTCTATCCCGAAAGAACGCTATCCCTAATCACTCTATCCCGAAAGAACGCTATCCCGAATCACTCTATCCCGAAAGAACGCTATCCCTAATCACTCTATCCCGAATGAACGCTATCCCTAATCACTCTATCCCGAAAGAACGCTATCCCTAATCACTCTATCCCGAAAGAACGCTATCCCTAATCACTCTATCCCGAAAGAACGCTATCCCGAATCACTCTATCCCGAAAGAACGCTATCCCTAATCACTCTATCCCGAATGAACGCTATCCCTAATCACTCTATCCCGAAAGAACGCTATCCCGAATCACTCTATCCCGAAAGAACGCTATCCCTAATCACTCTATCCCGAAAGAACGCTATCCCTAATCACTCTATCCCGAAAGAACGCTATCCCTAATCACTCTATCCCGAATGAACGCTATCCCTAATCACTCTATCCCGAAAGAACGCTATCCCGAATCACTCTATCCCGAAAGAACGCTATCCCTAATCACTCTATCCCGAAAGAACGCTATCCCTAATCACTCTATCCCGAAAGAACGCTATCCCTAATCACTCTATCCCGAAAGAACGCTATCCCGAATCACTCTATCCCGAAAGAACGCTATCCCTAATCACTCTATCCCGAATGAACGCTATCCCGAATCACGCTATTCCGAATGAACGCCATCCCGAATCACGCTATTCCGAATGAACGCTATACCGAATCACGTAATTCCGAATGAATGCTATCCCGAATCACGCCATCCCGAATAACTACAGTCTGAAATAACGTTATTTCAAAAACGATATTTAACCCTCTATTAAAACTATGCATATAAGACTATACGGAATTAAAATAAATAAAACACATTCAGGAACTTTCAAATATAACAACAAAATTACTACTTTTGATGAAAACGGGCATTTAGTTAGACCAACGATTTTTCGGAAGCACATTTTTAGGGTTCCGTACATCAAAAGGAACAAACGGAACCCTTATAGGATCACTTGTTTGTCCGTCTGTCTGTCTGTCTGTCTGTCAGTCTGTCAAGACCGTTTTTCTCAGGAACGCGTGAAGCTATCAAGCTGAAATTAATATTAAATACGAAAGTCTATAGTCACTTGGAGTTCTAAAAAGATCAAACCTCTAAGTCAACGCAATAAAAAAATACGGCCATTTATGCGTAATTTTTTGATACTCGCAAATAAATCAAAACCTACTTACTTCCCGTAGTCCTAGAATCACGAAATTTGGCAAAAAGCAAGGTCTCACAACACAAATACAGGAAAAAGTCCGAAAATTGTTAATTTGTAATTCTATCACATAAAAAAATATTTTCAAAGTTGTCAGTGTGTCAAGACCCTTTTTCTCAGGAACTCGTGCAGGTATCAAGTTGAAATTAATATAAAATACGTAGGTCTATGGTCTCTTGAACTCCTAAAAACTCAAGCTTCTAAATCAATGCAATAAAAACATACGGCCATTTATGCGACATAATTTGGCAGGAAGCAAGGTCTTACAACACAAATAAAGGAAAAAGTACGAAAATTGTTAATTTGTAATTCTATCACACAAAAAAAATGTTCAAGTCTGTCAGTCTGTCAAGACCATTTTTCTCAAGGCCGCGTGAAGGTATCAAGTTGAAATTAATATCAAATACGTAGGCCCCTAGAGTTCTGAAAAAATCAAGCCTCTAAGTCAATGCAATAAAAAAATACCGCCATTTATGCGACATATTTTGATACTCGCAATTAAATCAAAATCTATAGGGTATTTCACGTTGTCCTAGAATGATGTTGAACAATGGGAAAATTTGTATGGACCCCGTCCCCAGCAGTGTAGCACTATGGACCATGTGTGAAAAAATAGATGTTATTCTGAACAACAAATTACTGAAAGAAAATATGTCAGAACGAATGTATGAATGTGGCAAACAATATTTTTTTCTTAATTATTTTTATATTAGTCTGCTCTTTATGATTTTCTATTTTATGATTATTATCATGTTCTTAGATTTAAAAAAAAAAACAAAGTAATCATAAGATATTACATATGAATCTGTATATGTATGGTTCAGTCACGAACTAGAAAAAAGGAGGACTCCGCGCCACGCATATCGAAAGTGAAGTACAGTAAGTATGCCGGAACTGTTTGTACAAACATACCTCACGCACACATTTACATCATAGTATGCCGATCGGCCGCCATTACGTGACACGACGGCGTCTTTGTGTAATCACGCACACATAGATCGGTACGGTGCTTCACTTTCGATATGTGTCGTGCGGAGTCCTTATTTTTTTTTGTCTAGTCTGTGGGTTCAGTATAGTAATCATCAGTATGGTTTTAAGAATAAATGCTTCCAAAAATTATATTTATTATTTATATTACCTAATACTATTTTAAATACAAAATAATCATATTGGTTATTTTATTTATTTAATTTTATTTTATTTTTTTATTTTTATTTTATTTATTTAAGGACAACCAACAAAGCATACACCAAAAATACATGCTAAAAATACCAATATTATTTTTACATTTTATAGTGTAGCCTTAATTAAAGGCTGCCACGGCATGCATTAAACATAGGAGTAGGAAATACAGTTACAAAACATAATTTACTAATTTAGATAGTAATGTAAGTGAAAGACACAATAGAAACTACAATATTAATTTTTCACCTTTATGTTAATGCCCTATGCAAGACAGACTTGACTTTATATAAAGAGTAAGACATATCAATATCCACGCTGGGTGAGCGTGACAGGCGACAAAATTGAATCTGCATTCTATCAATGGCGGAAAAATGACCCAGATTGGTTTTAAAGCCCTTAGCGCGAAGCAACTGATATCTAGACCTACGAGCAAGTTTGTAAGGCACATTCAAATTTATTTGACTCAGTAACCGCGGACAATCAATATGAGTGTTTATTATCTTGTATAGGAACAGATGATCTAATATCAAACGGCGATTTTCCAGACTCATAAGTTTGAAATGTTTCAAGCGTGAGCTGTAGCTAGTTAGATTTCTGGCCATATTGCAATGGTATGACAAGTGCCAAAGAAATCTTTTCTGCACTGATTCTAAACGACGTTTATGTATTTCGTAGAATGGAGTCCAAACTATGCTGCAATATTCTAAACATGATCTGACTATTGAGTTAAAGATTGCAATTTTAGTTGAGACGCGCCTAAAATCCTTACAGTTACGCAGAATGAAACCCAACATCTTAAACCCTTTAGTAGCAATTTTGTCAACGTGAATATTAAACCGAAGCTTATTGTCAATATAAACACCCAAGTCACGAATAACTTCTTTCTCGTAAATAATTTGGTCATTAATTCTATAATTACGAAAATACGGTCCTTTTTTCCTTGAAAAATGTACGTGATTGCATTTGTCAGCATTAAGTAACATGTTATTGTCCAAACACCACTGGGAAAAACGGTCTAAGTCTTCTTGGAGTTTATATGGATCCTGATTGCACTCAATTCGTTTTATAATTTTTAGATCATCCGCGTATAAATATATCTTCGAGTGTACAAAACAAGACGACACATCATTTATAAATATATTGAAAAACAACGGGCCCAGATGTGAGCCTTGGGGTACGCCTGAGGGTGTCAGAAACAGGTTTGACGAAAAACCGTTGACCACAACTTTAGCTGTGCGTTTAACAAGGTAAGACTCACACCACTGCAACAAGTTTCCTGCAATACCGATTGTGTGTAATTTTTTAACTAACATTTTGTGATCCACCTTGTCAAACGCCTTACTAAAATCAGTGTAGATTACATCTACAGGTGATCCACGGTCTACGGCATTGACTAAATCCGATATAAAGCACGCAAGATTGGTTCCAGTCGAGCGGCCTTTCATGAAGCCGTGTTGTTCAGGCATCAATGTTTGTTTCACATGCCACAAAAGTATAGGGTATACCAAAGCTTCGAACACCTTACCAAACACAGACAAAATAGATACTGGTCTATAGTTATTCGCGGCGGACTTGTCACCCGACTTAAAAATCGGTACTACTCGTGCTTCTTTCCAAGTCTTCGGAAAACAACCTGTGCTCAATGATTTATTATAAATCATAGAGAGAGGCTTCCCCAAAGAGTCACAACATTTTATTGCAAAAATAGAAGGCAGTCCGTCAGGCCCCGGCCCTTTATTAGGGTCAAGTCTCTTTAAAGCTTTAATTACAGAATCCGTGGTTAGTGTCAACTGGGTCAAAAAATCAGTATGCTGACATTGCTCAGTCCCGTATTTAGCCGTATCGTCAACAGTATTGCCACTATAAGTGTTATAAGCAGATGAAAAACATGAGGCAAATATGTTGCAATTATCTGCTCCGTTACTACCTTTGGCATCTCCGTAATGTATTGTTGAAGGGTACGTACTATTACCGTTACGTTTATTCTTTAAAAAAGACCAAAAGAGCTTAGGGTTAGAAGTGATCGAAGATTCAATGGACTTTATATATTGCCTATAACTAATATGCATTAATTTTGAAACTCTGTCTTTAAGCAAACGATATGATATTTTATCTAAGGGGTTTTCAAATCTGGAATAAAGTTTATGGTACTTATTTTTTTCTTGTAGCAGGCGAACAAGATCCCTGCTAAACCAAACTGGATATTTGCAACTTTTAGGCTTAGTCTTAGGTACGTATTTCTCAATAACATTATAAATAACTTTGTAAAATGAGTCCACCATTGCGTCAACATCGTCACATTGTGAAAACAAGTCTTGCCATGATATTTTGCTTAATTCTTGTAAAATTTTGCTATAATCAGCTTTATAAAACTTAAATTTTGGCTCCTGGTTAGGGCTTAAAGTATCTTCATGCAAGTTACACAGCAATTCGAATTCAAGGGGGGGATGGCATGAGTCTATCTTACTTAGAGGGCTGTTGGACATATTTAAACTTTTCACCGTGGTATCGGTCAAAACAAGATCAAGTATCTTATTCTTATGGTTATACACACAATTATATTGAGCTAAATTATTTAAAGAAATAAAATCTAATAATTTTTGCTCATAAATTCCATTTTTATTTAATGCAGATGCAAGCGGTGCGCCTGGTGAACCCATCCATTCAATGCTACTCAGGTTAAAATCACCTAATATTAACGTGGCATTAAAGTTTTCCAAGGCATTATTAGCATTATCGATAAAATGTTCTAAAATATGCTTTTGCACTGGAGGAGGAATGTACACAGCATATATCAAAAGTTTAGCCGGTCGTTTGTCTAAGCAAATATCTACACCCACCCACACGTCTTCACATTTACTCTCCCATTTAGTCACTCGATATGATCTTAACCTTTTAGACACTGCCACTAACACACCGCCACCCGATTTTTTGTTATGAAAACCACTAGACTCACGATCCCGTCGATAGACCAGATATCGGTTGCAAAATAACTCAGAGTCCAATATGTCGCCCGCCAACCATGTCTCACTCAGTACAATTATATCATAGTTGCACGTTAACATATTCAAGTAAAAATCTGCAGTTTTGGTCCTCAAACCTCTTACGTTTTGATAATAACAATTAATTATATTAGAGAATGAAAATAGTTAAGTATCGTTTCAAGAATTTAGTTTAAAGTAAGTACCTATTACAACCAAAGAATATAAATAAAAATTGATCAAGTTAATTTATTCACTGAGTCCATATTGCGAATAAATACCTTCTCAGACTCAACTGATTTACGCACAAAAACTCGTCCTCCGCGTACCCACACAAATTTATAATTAAGATCTTTAGCTCGAAGTCGGGCTGCGGCGTGTAAGTTTTTATTTTCCATTGTAAGATTCTCAGTAACAAATATCGCAATCTTCTTATCATCCAGGCCTAGTACGCTGGTGTTCAGCTTCTCATTTGGGTGATCCTTGTTGTATTGTATTGCAGCTGCTAGCAGGGAATCCCGGGTGCGTGGGGTGTTGAACTTCACCAGAATTGTACGTGGGCGATAAGATTCAGGGTTCGACTTGGCTACTCGTGAGCAATAAGATATGTCGCCATCGTTTACGGGAAACCTGATAACTTGGCCGAGTTGTCTGACAATACTCACTACATTCTCGGCCTTGTGCTCGGGTACACACTGAAGTTCCAAGTTAGTAGACCTAGACAACTGGTCCATTTGCCTGACACGATTAGACAGAACGTTGACCTCCGACCGAAGCTGCTCGTTTTCAGTTTTTAGTTGTTTCATTGTGGAGTTATGAGCGACCACATCACTATTTAAACTGTCAAATTGTGCACTCAAAAAACTGAGGGAATCCTTAAACCCAGTTATTTGATCTCTTAGTTCACGCAATTCAACATTCAAGGTGTTTTTCATTTCACTCATAAATTCTTTCATAACAGAACGCATCTCGTCGTGTATCATAACCTGTATATCGGAGCGCGATCCACTGTCCGGCATCCTAGTAACAGATGATTGTAAATAGTCCTGCTTGTTTTGGATCTTACGACGCGTTACATTAAATGTTATATCAGCCAAGCCTGTTGGTGTCGAAGGGCGAACGGGGTCATTACCTTTGGGCTGTTTATTACCACAACTGAGGCATATCCACTTCTGGCCTGCATCGAGAAACTTCTTTCCTTCACCCTGGTGAGATATCGAGGCATAAGCAATGATATTTGTCTTTACAACGATGGCATTCTAAGTAATCCTTTTCTGTCAATTCATTACAAATAGCACATTCACTCATGCTTATTCGGTGCACGCGCACTGCCGCGAATAAACATGAAGGTTGGAGAAATGAATGATAAGGCAAAGAACCTTACTGATAATTAAATTATGAATGGGTGAATGATATATTGAAAGGACATTTATTAGAAACAGAAATCGATTCATATTCAAAACTTTTATTGTTTAGCATTATGTATACATATAGGAGCCATACACTCAAAAAGTATTCGTACTTTCTATGATGACATCATCCCAAGCACTAGCAGGGCCCACGAAGTTCTCCAAATGTCGGCCGATCCCAAAATACCAAATGATACTCACGGTGTGAGCACAAGCTCCAATTGTTCTCATGCCCGTCAAACATGAACAGTAATATTCTTTTATAGCTGCTCTACCCTCTATGTTAGGGCTGAACAAATTATAAGTATAATATATTTTGTTTGATATATGCCGCGATAAAATGCGCCCTCTCAGCAACATGCATCCGTCGGTACTGATTCCATAGTCAGTCATTCTTGGACTTTCATTTACACATACTTCAATTCTGTATACACCATTTCTTATATGCTCGCTCACGTAGGAGCGTGCGAGTTTGATATGGTATGTTCCTAGACTAAACAACACGATATCTTCCTCTGTAAGTACAGGAAAAGGCATATCGATGGAATCATCTGTTAATGTCACGAATGACGCTTGGTGTCGGTTAGTATTTTGTTCTATTACATAGCTTCCTAATCTGTTAGGAACATGCATTCTTTCATTAATAATATCCACGAAAGTAGCAGCATGGACGCTGTCTGTTAAAGAGTCTCTAAACGAGTTCAGAAGAGCTCCAGCTATACGAAAGTCAATAAATAGGTTCGGAAGGCTTTTATTAAAAACTTTATTTCTGAATATTTTAAAGTCTCTCTTGAACCAACCGTTGATGACTTCAATGACCCATCGTACAATTGTTATTTTCCTCGATTCATTTGCCTGGTCGTTAGATAATTGAGTCGCACGTCGGTCTTTCGATGGCGGCATATGGGCTTCATACCCGTGTTCTTCTAAGTTGGGAATAGCATCCCTGAAGCCCCGATCTAATATGAATACGTCTCCTGCATGCAGCAAATAATGCATTGGCGCATGCCGTTCATTCATAATCTGATTGATTATTGTCGCATCAGACGTGGTAGCGGCGTGAGGACCAGTTATGTCCACAATATGACCATCTGAACATACAATAAGAAACGGTTTCAGTAAGTTTTTATATTTGTGCAGACTATATGTCTTTTTTTGAAAAAGGAAATTCTTGCTTTTTTGAATATAAATGTATATTCCATCACAAAGTAATATAGCTTTTGGTTCAGTCTCATTACCAAATAATGCAGATGGTACGGTGAGATTGCGCCTTATTATTTCGTCGCGACTGATGTGGGCTAATCCTAAATGCCGGGGTACGAAGTCTGTTGTCAGGCACTCGCGTGCTATTTTTAAATATTTCTCCAGTGTACGACGGCTCATATTTAAATGGCATGCGATTCTGTCATCAGGCTCAACAGACCTTATTTTCATTAGATACGCACCTAAAACTGTTTGCGGCCGTTTTGATCGCACAGCAAGTGACGGCGTCTCATTAATGACAGAAGCAAACTGCTCATTGGTCAGCCCTGTGCGAAAATATAGTTCCTCATGTGTAATCGAATTGATTTCATCAAAATCTAATTGACCCTTGCTGTTAAATGAATGCATCTTTCATTAAATCTAACATTTCTTTTATTTGTTCGGGACTGAATGACTCCTCGGCAAACTCGTACAATTCATGCCATTCGTTTATATGCACGTGAGCTGTGCATACTCGTGCACTTGAGGGTACATACAGGTTGTGCTCAATCAATGAGAATCGTTTTAAAAACAAGGATACCCTATGTAGATTCATATTCAAGCAGCCATTAAATACACAGTGACGGGACGTATTAGCCAGCCGTTTATAAGTGGGAATTGGTACCGGCTGAGATTGTTCTCCACCTTCTTGTACATTGTGTTCCTCATTTTGTCTTTGTTGGTCTGCGTCTCCAGTTCGGGCTTCTCGCCGATTGGCTGGAACCCAACAGTGGAAGCACATCAGCTGTACTTCATTGAGGGCATGGGCAGCCTGAAAATGTAAAAAAAATGTTGATGAACAAAGTATTCTTATAAAACTTTTTTCAACCGACTTCAAACAAAAAAATATATATATATATAAAAAGAGGTTCTCAATTTGTACCTATGTTTCTATATTTATTGATCACGGAATTATGTAAGTAAGTACCTAGGTAACTTACCACACTACTACTTTACTAACACTTAGATCACTATTTACTAACCTGTTCAATGTTTATGCGCTCCATTACGAATTCAGTAAATCCTGGACGGTTGTCCATATATTCACGAGTTAAAACATGACGATTCCTGTCTCGTGCCACTGATCGTGAACATGTAACACACTGTTCTCGTATCTGTTCCATAGTCAACAAAACCAATCGTAAAGAGCACAAAAAATCCAGTAACACAGCCAATAAGTGGTCAGTAAATCGATATCACAACAAGAAAGAAGTTATAAGATGCGAGTCACAAGGAAGTGCAACAACAACTGCCTGCATCACAGAACACTATTATCCTAACGGGCCTGCATTGTTTAAATATGAACAATTAAGTAGTCATACTCGTACTAAGAAAAAGAGATAGATATATTGACTACTCGAGCGCGCGTGAGCGAGACAAGTGCACAACAATAGTTAGCCAGGTAGCAACGCGCGCGCCCGTGTCGTCGTCTACTGTGCAAGTCAAACCACGTGGTGTGTCAGTCTCATCTTTAGTGACACGCATTGTACTATTATTTATTCTGTGGTTTAGTGTAGACTGGCGCGATTCTCGGTCGTAATTATTTTATCATTTACTTATCATTTATTTATTATGTACTCAAAAAATATTTCTTAATAAAAATAATTTATTGTGTTTATAACTTTATGGATGAATAACTTTTTTCCCTTAACACATTTATTGCAATACAATAAAATGTTGTATTTTTTATGCTGTTTCATTTGATATATGAGAAAAAGTGCTACAAGGGTGGGGACGCTTTTTCCCAATGTTCTTTGACAAGAAGCAAGGTTTTTTTACATAAAAAAATTTTTTTTTGGAATTGCAATGTTATATTTGTTTTTGGGGTAAATTCTTTTCAACTACGGAACCCTTCATTGTGCGTGGTCTAACACGCACTTGTGCCGATGTTTTGATACCTTTTTCACAAAAATATGGCTCAGTCACTCCTTCATAGCTAACACCCCACCAAACCATCACTGAAGTCGGATAATGGCCACGTTGCACTCTGTCGACTAATTGGGAAGCTTCCTTAGAGCTTTCAGCATAAATACGTCATTTTGTTTGTTAAAGTGTTGCTCAATTGTAAAGATTTCCTAATCCGTAAACAAAATTTTTCAGTGAGCTCCCTTTGCGCACCGCTTCAGTAGTTGTTTCGATTTTACCACCCTATTCTTTTTTAAATTATCAGTTAATGCGTCTCTTATAGGCTGCAAGTCCTAAGTCATCTTTTAAAATACGCGACATGGTCCTGGGTGCTATCTTCATCTCCCGAGATAAAATCTTTTGCTTTCGGACAGGATTTCTTCAAATTCTTTCCCTTACTGCTTTGACCACCTTTTTCGTACGAACACTACGTGGACGGCCAGATCTTTTTCTGTCACAAACAGAGGAGGTCTCATTCTACCTATTAATAGCCCGGTACACAAACATTTGACTAATACCAAGCGTATGGAGAGTTTTAAAAATTGCATTTGGTTCCATACCAACTTTGTGTAATGCAATCACAGCGATTCGGTTCTCTTTATCACCCCCATGATACCCCACTCTATTTTAATATCGCAAAATATTGCACAATGTATTGGCGCCAAAATTACAAAACTCAATGAACAATCGTATAAAAATGGCAGATTCCAAATTGAATTGTAATATTTTTAATTGTAACAGTATTTATGGCCAGGCTGTGTATATACCTCTGCCCAACCCTTCGGGGTAACAACGCGTGATGTTTATGAATAGTTTTTTGCGAATACAAACTTAAATATGCGGTTGGAGAATTGTCCGGGACGTATGTCAATGTATGTATGGGAGAACATGTGTTTCAAATCAATGTTAAGTTTGTCTTTGGGATAAATTCTTTTCAACTACGGAACCCTTCATTGTGCGTGGTCCGACACGCCCTTGGCCGGTTCTTTTGTGGATGAGATATCATCAAATGACTTCTCCCGCTCTGGGTGGAGCGGAAGGGCGTGTCAGACTTTTACTGACTAAAACCCACGCGTGTACCTTCAGTTGCCTGAGCCAGGGCCGCGGTATCTCTTTCGAACAACCCGCGACCGGCGACTTATGTGTGGCACTGCAGTTATGTTGCTTATTTAATGTCCTATTATAGCTGTCAAAGATCTGCTGTACAGAAAGGCATTAGTGTAAGTGCATGCGTCCTGGTGACGTCGGAGGCTCCGCGCCGCTCATGCCTCAGAGCACTCGCTCGGCTGCGCGGCGCCGCTGTGTGCCCCCGGACACGTCTGCCGAGCACGCTCCGTCACTCCGTCACTCGCGCGGCTGGCGGCGCCGCTGTGTGCCCCCGGACACGTCTGCCGAGCACGCTCCGTCACTCCGTCACTCGCTCGGCTGCGCGGCGCCGCTGTGTGCCCCGGGACACGTCTGCCGAGCACGCTCCGTCACTCCGTCACTCGCTCGGCTGCGCGGCGCCGCTGTGTGCCCCCGGACACGTCTGCCGAGCACGCTCCGCCACTCCGTCACTCGCTCGGCTGTGCGGCGCCGCTGGGTGCCCCCGGACACGTCTGCCGAGCACGCTCCGTCACTCCGTCACTCGCTCGGCTGCGCGGCGCCGCTGTGTGCCCCCGGACACGTCTGCCGAGCACGCTCCGTCACTCGCTGTTTACTCTTATTTATTTGATTATCGCCGTCTTCTGTACCCCTTCATGTGCGGCTCACTCGCCGCTTCGAGTACTTTCCACTTTTTGTTTGTGAGGTGTGGGTGGTGACTCTTTACTTACGAGCGAGCTGATGGTGCGTGGGGCTCGCGGGGAGCGGGGTGCGGGGCGCGGGGCGGGGGTCGGACCCGAACTTCTGTTATCTAATTTACTGTTATAGCCGACTACGCACACATACGGTTAGAAAGGTGATGCTTTTTCAATTAAATTTTTATAAATTCTGCATGATCCTGCGAAAAAGGTCATCATTAAATTTTAACAATCGACGTGACTTATTTTTAAAACTAATTTTAGTTCACCATTGTGAGTTATTTGATAACAACAGAATCACAGCTACCAAGCGATACCCACCCTACCTGTACAACTATAGTTGACGCGTTGAATCACAGCTAGCGAGCGATACCCACCCTACCTGTACAACTATAGTTGACGCGTTGAATCACAGCTAGCGAGCGATACCCACCCTACCTGTACAACTATAGTTGACGCGTTGAATCACAGCTAGCGAGCGATACCCACCCTACCTGTACAACTATAGTTGACGCGTTGAATCACAGCTAGCGAGCGATACCCACCCTACCTGTACAACTATAGTTGACGCGTTGAATCACAGCTAGCGAGCGATACCCACCCTACCTGTACAACTATAGTTGACGCGTTGAATCACAGCTAGCGAGCGATACCCACCCTACCTGTACAACTATAGTTGACGCGTTGAATCACAGCTAGCGAGCGATACCCACCCTACCTGTACAACTATAGTTGACGCGTTGAATCACAGCTAGCGAGCGATACCCACCCTACCTGTACAACTATAGTTGACGCGTTGAATCACAGCTAGCGAGCGATACCCACCCTACCTGTACAACCATAGTTGACGCGTTGAATCACAGCTAGCGAGCGATACCCACCCTACCTGTACAACTATAGTTGACGCGTTGAATCACAGCTAGCGAGCGATATTACCCACCCTACCTGTACAACTATAGTTGACGCGTTGAATCACAGCTAGCGAGCGATACCCACCCTACCTGTACAACTATAGTTGACGCGTTGAAACTCTTGATATTGTACCTTATTCAATAAATGTGGAGAGTAAATAAGAACAACAAATAATAAGTAGAAAGTACTTTCAAAGAGTTTGGTTCCATGCCTACACAACAGAAAACGGTAACAGGCTCAGAAAAAGCTTCCTCAAATCAGTGCAAGCAAAACATACTGCCAAAACATTCCCAAGTGAAATGGAGAATTCAGGACTTTTTGTTTGACTGTGCTCGGTACCGCCGCGCGCCGCCGCCGCCGCCTGACGAAATGTTCCACAAATACAATCACGAACAAATTGCCAAGCACGTGTAGTAACTAATAAGTTGTCGCTTGTTTAATACCGCCGCGCTCGTGGCGGCGGCGCCCGGCGCACAGTGGGTCGTCACCATTGAAGTGGTTGGACATTGGCATCAAAATTGATATTTAAAAAAAAAATTAAATGCTATCGTATTCCTTTATCAAAAACCTACAGATGTTGTTCTGAGACTTTTTTTAATTGGACTCATATTTCTGGAGAAAATCGATAAAAAGTGTTTTCTTAGTATGGAAATGGACACTTAAACTCCCCCACCGCCTGAGTTTCGCCTTGTTTCGTGTAGTCATTTCTATAATTGGTATCTATCTACTAAGTGGCACATTTTGTCCAAAGACACATGGTGCCCCAATCGTGCACTTTCTGAGATATAATCGATTTTAGTTTAATCTTAAAAAAATACAATGGCATGATAAAAATACCGTGGTAACCATGAATTTTCATTTGGCTCGAATCTAAACAATGTGTGTAAGAGTACCTAGGTACGTTTACTTCCAAAATAATGCGCATTATAGACTAACGCGCATCATCATCTGCCTGCGCTTATACCAGTTTTAGAGTAACGCCCATCATCATCTGCCTGCGCTTATCCCAGTTTTAGACTAAAGCCCATTATCATCTGCCTGCGCTTATTCCAGTTTTAGAGTAACGCCCATCATTATCTGCCTGCGCTTATCCTAGTTTTAGACTAAAGCCCATCATCATCTGCCTGCGCTTATCCCAGTTTTAGACTAACGCCCATCATCATCTGCCTGCGCTTATCCCAGTTTTAGACTAAAGCCCATCATAATCTGCCTGCGTTTATCCCAGTTTTAGACTAACGCCCATCATCATCTGCCTACGCTTATCCCAGTTTTAGACTAAAAGCACATAATCTTCTGCCTGCGCTTATCCCAGTTTTAGACTAACGCCCATCATCATCTGCCTGCCCTTATCCCAGTTTTAGACTAAAGCCCATCATCTTCTGCCTGCGCTTATCCCAGTTTTAGACTAAAGCCCATCATCATCTGCCTGCGGTTATCCCAGTTTTAGACTAAAGCCCATTATCATCTGCCTGCGCTTATTCCAGTTTTAGAGTAACGCCCATCATTATCTGCCTGCGCTTATCCTAGTTTTAGACTAAAGCCCATCATCATCTGCCTGCGCTTATCCCAGTTTTAGACTAACGCCCATCATCATCTGCCTGCGCTAATCCCAGTTTTAGACTAAAGCCCATCATAATCTGCCTGCGTTTATCCCAGTTTTAGACTAACGCCCATCATCATCTGCCTACGCTTATTCCAGTTTTAGACTAAAAGCACATAATCTTCTGCCTGCGCTTATCCCAGTTTTAGACTAACGCCCATCATCATCTGCCTGCCCTTATCCCAGTTTTAGACTAAAGCCCATCATCTTCTGCCTGCGCTTATCCCAGTTTTAGACTAAAGCCCATCATCATCTGCCTGCGTTTATCCCAGTTTTAGACTAACGCCCATCATCATCTGCCTGCGCTTATCCCAGTTTTAGACTAAAGCCCATCATAATCTGCCTGCGTTTATCCCAGTTTTAGACTAACGCCCATCATCATCTGCCTACGCTTATCCCAGTTTTAGACTAAAAGCACATAATCTTCTGCCTGCGCTTATCCTAGTTTTAGACTAACGCCCATCATCATCTGCCTGCCCTTATCCCAGTTTTAGACTAACGCCCATCATCATCTGCCTACGCTTATTCCAGTTTTAGACTAAAAGCACATAATCTTCTGCCTGCGCTTATCCCAGTTTTAGACTAACGCCCATCATCATCTGCCTGCCCTTATCCCAGTTTTAGACTAAAGCCCATCATCTTCTGCCTGCGCTTATCCCAGTTTTAGACTAAAGCCCATCATCATCTGCCTGCGTTTATCCCAGTTTTAGACTAACGCCCATCATCATCTGCCTGCGCTTATCCCAGTTTTAGACTAAAGCCCATCATAATCTGCCTGCGTTTATCCCAGTTTTAGACTAACGCCCATCATCATCTGCCTACGCTTATCCCAGTTTTAGACTAAAAGCACATAATCTTCTGCCTGCCCTTATCCCAGTTTTAGACTAAAGCCCATCATCTTCTGCCTGCGCTTATCCCAGTTTTAGACTAAAGCCCATCATCATCTGCCTGCGTTTATCCCAGTTTTAGACTAACGCCCATCATCATCTGCCTGCGCTTATCCCAGTTTTAGACTAAAGCCCATCATAATCTGCCTGCGTTTATCCCAGTTTTAGACTAACGCCCATCATCATCTGCCTACGCTTATCCCAGTTTTAGACTAAAGCCCATCATCATCTGCCTGCGTTTATCCCAGTTTTAGACTAACGCCCATCATCATCTGCCTACGCTTATCCCAGTTTTAGACTAAAGCCCATCATCTTCTGCCTGCGCTTATCCCAGTTTTAGACTAAAGCCCATCATCATCTGCCTGCGTTTATCCCAGTTTTAGACTAACGCCCATCATCATCTGCCTACGCTTATCCCAGTTTTAGACTAACGCCCATCATCATCTGCCTGCCCTTATCCCAGTTTTAGACTAAAGCCCATCATCTTCTGCCTGCGCTTATCCCAGTTTTAGACTAAAGCCCATCATCATCTGCCTGCGTTTATCCCAGTTTTAGACTAACGCCCATCATCATCTGCCTACGCTTATCCCAGTTTTAGACTAAAAGCACATAATCTTCTGCCTGCGCTTATCCCCGTTTTAGACTAACGCCCATCATCATCTGCCTGCCCTTATCCCAGTTTTAGACTAAAGCCCATCATCTTCTGCCTGCGCTTATCCCAGTTTTAGACTAAAGCCCATCATCATCTGCCTGCGGTTATCCCAGTTTTAGACTAAAGCCCATCATAATCTGCCTGCGTTTATCCCAGTTTTAGACTAACGCCCATCATCATCTGCCTACGCTTATCCCAGTTTTAGACTAAAAGCACATAATCTTCTGCCTGCGCTTATGCTAGTTTTAGACTAACGCCCATCATCATCTGCCTGCCCTTATCCCAGTTTTAGACTAAAGCCCATCATCTTCTGCCTGCGCTTATCCCAGTTTTAGACTAAAGCCCATCATCATCTGCCTGCGTTTATCCCAGTTTTAGACTAACGCCCATCATCATCTGCCTACGCTTATCCCAGTTTTAGACTAAAAGCACATAATCTTCTGCCTGCGCTTATCCCCGTTTTAGACTAACGCCCATCATCATCTGCCTGCCCTTATCCCAGTTTTAGACTAAAGCCCATCATCTTCTGCCTGCGCTTATCCCAGTTTTAGACTAAAGCCCATCATCATCTGCCTGCGGTTATCCCAGTTTTAGACTAAAGCCCATCATAATCTGCCTGCGTTTATCCCAGTTTTAGACTAACGCCCATCATCATCTGCCTACGCTTATCCCAGTTTTAGACTAAAAGCACATAATCTTCTGCCTGCCCTTATCCCAGTTTTAGACTAAAGCCCATCATCATCTGCCTGCGGTTATCCCAGTTTTAGACTAACGCCCATCATCATCTGCCTACGCTTATCCCAGTTTTAGACTAAAAGCACATAATCTTCTGCCTGCGCTTATCCCCGTTTTAGACTAACGCCCATCATCATCTGCCTGCCCTTATCCCAGTTTTAGACTAAAGCCCATCATCTTCTGCCTGCGCTTATCCCAGTTTTAGACTAAAGCCCATCATCATCTGCCTGCGGTTATCCCAGTTTTAGACTAAAGCCCATCATCATCTGCCTGCGTTTATCCCAGTTTTAGACTAACGCCCATCATCATCTGCCTACGCTTATCCCAGTTTTAGACTAAAAGCACATAATCTTCTGCCTGCGCTTATGCTAGTTTTAGACTAACGCCCATCATCATCTGCCTGCCCTTATCCCAGTTTTAGACTAAAGCCCATCATCTTCTGCCTGCGCTTATCCCAGTTTTAGACTAAAGCCCATCATCATCTGCCTGCGTTTATCCCAGTTTTAGACTAACGCCCATCATCATCTGCCTACGCTTATCCCAGTTTTAGACTAAAAGCACATAATCTTCTGCCTGCGCTTATCCCCGTTTTAGACTAACGCCCATCATCATCTGCCTGCCCTTATCCCAGTTTTAGACTAAAGCCCATCATCTTCTGCCTGCGCTTATCCCAGTTTTAGACTAAAGCCCATCATCATCTGCCTGCGGTTATCCCAGTTTTAGACTAAAGCCCATCATAATCTGCCTGCGTTTATCCCAGTTTTAGACTAACGCCCATCATCATCTGCCTACGCTTATCCCAGTTTTAGACTAAAAGCACATAATCTTCTGCCTGCCCTTATCCCAGTTTTAGACTAAAGCCCATCATCATCTGCCTGCGGTTATCCCAGTTTTAGACTAACGCCCATCATCATCTGCCTACGCTTATCCCAGTTTTAGACTAAAAGCACATAATCTTCTGCCTGCGCTTATCCCCGTTTTAGACTAACGCCCATCATCATCTGCCTGCCCTTATCCCAGTTTTAGACTAAAGCCCATCATCTTCTGCCTGCGCTTATCCCAGTTTTAGACTAAAGCCCATCATCATCTGCCTGCGGTTATCCCAGTTTTAGACTAAAGCCTATCATAATCTGCCTGCGTTTATCCCAGTTTTAGACTAACGCCCATCATCATCTGCCTACGCTTATCCCAGTTTTAGACTAAAAGCACATAATCTTCTGCCTGCCCTTATCCCAGTTTTAGACTAAAGCCCATCATCATCTGCCTGCGGTTATCCCAGTTTTAGACTAACGCCCATCATCATCTGCCTACGCTTATCCCAGTTTTAGACTAAAAGCACATAATCTTCTGCCTGCGCTTATCCCCGTTTTAGACTAACGCCCATCATCATCTGCCTGCCCTTATCCCCGTTTTAGACTAAAGCCCATCATCTTCTGCCTGCGCTTATCCCAGTTTTAGACTAAAGCCCATCATCATCTGCCTGCGGTTATCCCAGTTTTAGACTAAAGCCCATCATAATCTGCCTGCGTTTATCCCAGTTTTAGACTAACGCCCATCATCATCTGCCTACGCTTATCCCAGTTTTAGACTAAAAGCACATAATCTTCTGCCTGCCCTTATCCCAGTTTTAGACTAAAGCCCATCATCATCTGCCTGCGGTTATCCCAGTCAATTTGTGGACTGCGTAGCATGGCTTCTTTTTCCATACCTAATTACATCTCTTTTAAATTAATTGAAGAAATACTAATCATTGTATGTTTACTGTGGCACTGCTCTACTCTGCTCTGCACCGCAATATTTGAATAAAGTGTACTACATAATTCCATATCTCCATAATTCCGTACATACATAATTCCACTATATAATTTATTTTTATAAGTTTAGGTACGTGATGTTTATTTTGGGATGACACTTTATAATTATGAATCTGTATAACTTGTAAAGTGTCAGAGGCAGAACTTGGTGACGGTGTCCTGATTAATTAAAATGTCGTAGAGCTGTAGATTTATCACTTTCAGCTTGTTTAATGAATTACATTATTATAAAAATAAAATGGTGTTCGGTGTGACTGCCAAATAAAACATATTCCGTTTGGTGGCGCTGCCCGGCTGGTCACCCGGGCGGTCCGTGAGTACCCGCTCGGTGCTGCCCGTATCTCGTTATCATTCATGCGGCTATTAACCTGCTCATATCTCACACAGTTTATGTTCGAGATACGAGTCAAGTAGGACATCAAAACAAACTCGTTCGGAATGTTGAGTAGAGATGAGCACTGGCGGCAGAACCTGCACTAGCGGTTTGCTGGTTGGCCTTCATGTGGCAACACTACAGCTCAATGTCTGGAGTGTTGCCTCTTATGGTGTCTTCGGTTCAAATGAGAGGATTTTATCTATAGTTGATTTCATGAGGGGGTAAAGGTCGACGACACAATTTAAAGGCGTTTATAGATATTATTTTGGAAAGTGGGAGTTAAATGAACAGTACGTAGATTCTGTAAAATTCAAACAACAACTCGCATCTCACATCGCTATTCACTCTCACTTCCCTTAATCACTTCTTCACTGCTTTTTATTTGGCACTTTGAATTGGGTTCGAGTGTGAAGTGAGCGTCGAAGTGACAGGGAATTGAACTTTAATGACGTCATCTCATACTTTATCTGTCAAAATCTCACGGTCAATTTAGTTCAACTCGCTGACACGCTCGCAAGGGTAGCGCTAGTGTAAATTGGAATTATCAACCGAGTTTTTAGAACGCTAATCAAGAAACTCACAGCGGATTCAGATTCGAAGTTTAGAATGAGGTCTTACAGAATCACACGGCAGTTGGCTCATCGTGGTCTCTGGCGGTCAATTACTGGCGGCCAATCAGCGAGTCAAACTCGATCTCTGTGTGATGGCAGTTCAATCCCTTCGACTTTTCTAATAGTGAGTGAATAGCTGCGGAGTACGACTGCGGGAGTGCGGGCGCCGGCCAGATTAGCTTCACTGATCAATCGCGAGGCAATCAGCGGCTCGTCGACTAGTGCCGTGTATCTGTGTGGGCTCCGCGCAGCGCCGACAGCTCGCGGCGCGTCTCTGGGAGTGAGATATTCAGCAGATGTCGGCCACGTCCCGGGCATCGCTCGCTCACTGTTCGCGCTGCAATTTTAAGCTCGTGTGTGACGTCCGCGTTGCATCGGCGGCAGGAACATTGGCGCACAGCGGCAGTGACGCTCTTTGTGAATTACCAGCTATTCACTGAGTACCTACCGTTCTCTGCATGCACTAGTGACATGGCGGAGCTGACACTGCACACTGCGGACGATTCAGAGTCATCTATTACCAGCTATTCACTGAGTACCTACCGTTCTCTGCATGCACTAGTGACATGGCGGAGCTGACACTGCACACTGCGGACGATTCAGAGTCATCTATTACCAGCTATTCACTGAGTACCTACCGTTCTCTGCATGCACTAGTGACATGGCGGAGCTGACACTGCACACTGTGGACGATTCAGAGTCATCTATTACCAGCTATTCACTGAGTACCTACCGTTCTCTGCATGCACTAGTGACATGGCGGAGCTGACACTGCACACTGCGGACGATTCAGAGTCATCTATTACCAGCTATTCACTGAGTACCTACCGTTCTCTGCATGCACTAGTGACATGGCGGAGCTGACACTGCACACTGCGGACGATTCAGAGTCATCTATTACCAGCTATTCACTGAGTACCTACCGTTCTCTGCATGCACTAGTGACATGGCGGAGCTGACACTGCACACTGTGGACGATTCAGAGTCATCTATTACCAGCTATTCACTGAGTACCTACCGTTCTCTGCATGCACTAGTGACATGGCGGAGCTGACACTGCACACTGCGGACGATTCAGAGTCATCTATTACCAGCTATTCACTGAGTACCTACCGTTCTCTGCATGCACTAGTGACATGGCGGAGCTGACACTGCACACTGTGGACGATTCAGAGTCATCTATTACCAGCTATTCACTGAGTACCTACCGTTCTCTGCATGCACTAGTGACATGGCGGAGCTGACACTGCACACTGCGGACGATTCAGAGTCATCTATTACCAGCTATTCACTGAGTACCTACCGTTCTCTGCATGCACTAGTGACATGGCGGAGCTGACACTGCACACTGCGGACGATTCAGAGTCATCTATTACCAGCTATTCACTGAGTACCTACCGTTCTCTGCATGCACTAGTGACATGGCGGAGCTGACACTGCACACTGTGGACGATTCAGAGTCATCTATTACCAGCTATTCACTGAGTACCTACCGTTCTCTGCATGCACTAGTGACATGGCGGAGCTGACACTGCACACTGCGGACGATTCAGAGTCATCTATTACCAGCTATTCACTGAGTACCTACCGTTCTCTGCATGCACTAGTGACATGGCGGAGCTGACACTGCACACTGCGGACGATTCAGAGTCATCTATTACCAGCTATTCACTGAGTACCTACCGTTCTCTGCATGCACTAGTGACATGGCGGAGCTGACACTGCACACTGTGGACGATTCAGAGTCATCTATTACCAGCTATTCACTGAGTACCTACCGTTCTCTGCATGCACTAGTGACATGGCGGAGCTGACACTGCACACTGCGGACGATTCAGAGTCATCTATTACCAGCTATTCACTGAGTACCTACCGTTCTCTGCATGCACTAGTGACATGGCGGAGCTGACACTGCACACTGTGGACGATTCAGAGTCATCTATTACCAGCTATTCACTGAGTACCTACCGTTCTCTGCATGCACTAGTGACATGGCGGAGCTGACACTGCACACTGCGGACGATTCAGAGTCATCTATTACCAGCTATTCACTGAGTACCTACCGTTCTCTGCATGCACTAGTGACATGGCGGAGCTGACACTGCACACTGCGGACGATTCAGAGTCATCTATTACCAGCTATTCACTGAGTACCTACCGTTCTCTGCATGCACTAGTGACATGGCGGAGCTGACACTGCACACTGTGGACGATTCAGAGTCATCTATTCACTGAGTACCTAACGTTCTCTGCATGCACTAGTGACATGGCGGAGCTGACACTGCACACTGTGGACGATTCAGAGTCATCTATTCACTGAGTACCTACCGTTCTCTGCATGCACTAGTGACATGGCGGAGCTGACACTGCTCACTGTGGACGATTCAGAGTCATCTATTCACTGAGTACCTAACGTTCTCTGCATGCACTAGTGACATGGCGGAGCTGACACTGCACACTGTGGACGATTCAGAGTCAT
This sequence comes from Cosmia trapezina, assembly GCA_905163495.3. Lineage (NCBI taxonomy): Eukaryota > Metazoa > Arthropoda > Insecta > Lepidoptera > Noctuidae > Cosmia > Cosmia trapezina. Next base: position 121,473 of record LR991036.1, read on the forward strand.
CTATTCACTGAGTACCTAACGTTCTCTGCATGCACTAGTGACATGGCGGAGCTGACACTGCACACTGTGGACGATTCAGAGTCATCTATTCACTGAGTACCTAACGTTCTCTGCATGCACTAGTGACATGGCGGAGCTGACACTGCACACTGTGGACGATTCAGAGTCATCTATTCACTGAGTACCTACCGTTCTCTGCATGCACTAGTGACATGGCGGAGCTGACACTGCACACTGTGGACGATTCAGAGTCATCTATTCACTGAGTACCTAACGTTCTCTGCATGCACTAGTGACATGGCGGAGCTGACACTGCACACTGTGGACGATTCAGAGTCATCTATTCACTGAGTACCTACCGTTCTCTGCATGCACTAGTGACATGGCGGAGCTGACACTGCACACTGTGGACGATTCAGAGTCATCTATTCACTGAGTACCTAACGTTCTCTGCATGCACTAGTGACATGGCGGAGCTGACACTGCACACTGTGGACGATTCAGAGTCATCTATTCACTGAGTACCTAACGTTCTCTGCATGCACTAGTGACATGGCGGAGCTGACACTGCACACTGTGGACGATTCAGAGTCATCTATTCACTGAGTACCTACCGTTCTCTGCATGCACTAGTGACATGGCGGAGCTGACACTGCACACTGTGGACGATTCAGAGTCATCTATTCACTGAGTACCTAACGTTCTCTGCATGCACTAGTGACATGGCGGAGCTGACACTGCACACTGTGGACGATTCAGAGTCATCTATTCACTGAGTACCTAACGTTCTCTGCATGCACTAGTGACATGGCGGAGCTGACACTGCACACTGTGGACGATTCAGAGTCATCTATTCACTGAGTACCTACCGTTCTCTGCATGCACTAGTGACATGGCGGAGCTGACACTGCACACTGTGGACGATTCAGAGTCATCTATTCACTGAGTACCTAACGTTCTCTGCATGCACTAGTGACATGGCGGAGCTGACACTGCACACTGTGGACGATTCAGAGTCATCTATTACCAGCTATTCACTGAGTACCTACCGTTCTCTGCATGCACTAGTGACATGGCGGAGCTGACACTGCACACTGTGGACGATTCAGAGTCATCTATTACCCGCTATTCACTGAGTACCTACCGTTCTCTGCATGCACTAGTGACATGGCGGAGCTGACACTGCACACTGCGGACGATTCAGATTCATCTATTACCAGCTATTCACTGAGTACCTACCGTTCTCTGCATGCACTAGTGACATGGCGGAGCTGACACTGCACACTGTGGACGATTCAGAGTCATCTATTACCAGCTATTCACTGAGTACCTACCGTTCTCTGCATGCACTAGTGACATGGCGGAGCTGACACTGCACACTGCGGACGATTCAGAGTCATCTATTACCAGCTATTCACTGAGTACCTACCGTTCTCTGCATGCACTAGTGACATGGCGGAGCTGACACTGCACACTGTGGACGATTCAGAGTCATCTATTCACTGAGTACCTAACGTTCTCTGCATGCACTAGTGACATGGCGGAGCTGACACTGCACACTGTGGACGATTCAGAGTCATCTATTCACTGAGTACCTACCGTTCTCTGCATGCACTAGTGACATGGCGGAGCTGACACTGCACACTGTGGACGATTCAGAGTCATCTATTCACTGAGTACCTAACGTTCTCTGCATGCACTAGTGACATGGCGGAGCTGACACTGCACACTGTGGACGATTCAGAGTCATCTATTCACTGAGTACCTAACGTTCTCTGCATGCACTAGTGACATGGCGGAGCTGACACTGCACACTGTGGACGATTCAGAGTCATCTATTCACTGAGTACCTACCGTTCTCTGCATGCACTAGTGACATGGCGGAGCTGACACTGCACACTGTGGACGATTCAGAGTCATCTATTCACTGAGTACCTAACGTTCTCTGCATGCACTAGTGACATGGCGGAGCTGACACTGCACACTGTGGACGATTCAGAGTCATCTATTCACTGAGTACCTAACGTTCTCTGCATGCACTAGTGACATGGCGGAGCTGACACTGCACACTGTGGACGATTCAGAGTCATCTATTCACTGAGTACCTACCGTTCTCTGCATGCACTAGTGACATGGCGGAGCTGACACTGCACACTGTGGACGATTCAGAGTCATCTATTACCAGCTATTCACTGAGTACCTACCGTTCTCTGCATGCACTAGTGACATGGCGGAGCTGACACTGCACACTGTGGACGATTCAGAGTCATCTATTCACTGAGTACCTAACGTTCTCTGCATGCACTAGTGACATGGCGGAGCTGACACTGCACACTGTGGACGATTCAGAGTCATCTATTCACTGAGTACCTACCGTTCTCTGCATGCACTAGTGACATGGCGGAGCTGACACTGCACACTGTGGACGATTCAGAGTCATCTATTCACTGAGTACCTACCGTTCTCTGCATGCACTAGTGACATGGCGGAGCTGACACTGCACACTGTGGACGATTCAGAGTCATCTATTCACTGAGTACCTACCGTTCTCTGCATGCACTAGTGACATGGCGGAGCTGACACTGCACACTGTGGACGATTCAGAGTCATCTATTCACTGAGTACCTAACGTTCTCTGCATGCACTATTGACATGGCGGAGCTGACACTGCACACTGTGGACGATTCAGAGTCATCTATTACCAGCTATTCACTGAGTACCTACCGTTCTCTGCATGCACTAGTGACATGGCGGAGCTGACACTGCACACTGTGGACGATTCAGAGTCATCTATTACCAGCTATTCACTGAGTACCTACCGTTCTCTGCATGCACTAGTGACATGGCGGAGCTGACACTGCACACTGCGGACGATTCAGAGTCATCTATTACCAGCTATTCACTGAGTACCTACCGTTCTCTGCATGCACTAGTGACATGGCGGAGCTGACACTGCACACTGTGGACGATTCAGAGTCATCTATTACCAGCTATTCACTGAGTACCTACCGTTCTCTGCATGCACTAGTGACATGGCGGAGCTGACACTGCACACTGCGGACGATTCAGAGTCATCTATTACCAGCTATTCACTGAGTACCTACCGTTCTCTGCATGCACTAGTGACATGGCGGAGCTGACACTGCACACTGTGGACGATTCAGAGTCATCTATTACCAGCTATTCACTGAGTACCTACCGTTCTCTGCATGCACTAGTGACATGGCGGAGCTGACACTGCACACTGCGGACGATTCAGAGTCATCTATTACCAGCTATTCACTGAGTACCTACCGTTCTCTGCATGCACTAGTGACATGGCGGAGCTGACACTGCACACTGTGGACGATTCAGAGTCATCTATTACCAGCTATTCACTGAGTACCTACCGTTCTCTGCATGCACTAGTGACATGGCGGAGCTGACACTGCACACTGTGGACGATTCAGAGTCATCTATTACCAGCTATTCACTGAGTACCTACCGTTCTCTGCATGCACTAGTGACATGGCGGAGCTGACACTGCACACTGCGGACGATTCAGAGTCATCTATTACCAGCTATTCACTGAGTACCTACCGTTCTCTGCATGCACTAGTGACATGGCGGAGCTGACACTGCACACTGTGGACGATTCAGAGTCATCTATTACCAGCTATTCACTGAGTACCTACCGTTCTCTGCATGCACTAGTGACATGGCGGAGCTGACACTGCACACTGCGGACGATTCAGAGTCATCTATTACCAGCTATTCACTGAGTACCTACCGTTCTCTGCATGCACTAGTGACATGGCGGAGCTGACACTGCACACTGCGGACGATTCAGAGTCATCTATTACCAGCTATTCACTGAGTACCTACCGTTCTCTGCATGCACTAGTGACATGGCGGAGCTGACACTGCACACTGTGGACGATTCAGAGTCATCTATTACCAGCTATTCACTGAGTACCTACCGTTCTCTGCATGCACTAGTGACATGGCGGAGCTGACACTGCACACTGCGGACGATTCAGAGTCATCTATTACCAGCTATTCACTGAGTACCTACCGTTCTCTGCATGCACTAGTGACATGGCGGAGCTGACACTGCACACTGTGGACGATTCAGAGTCATCTATTACCAGCTATTCACTGAGTACCTACCGTTCTCTGCATGCACTAGTGACATGGCGGAGCTGACACTGCACACTGTGGACGATTCAGAGTCATCTATTCGTAGCGTTCATAGATTTTCATAAAATAATGTGCGAATATTTAGTTTAATGTAGTATGTATGTATGAGATACAATTACCGGTTAAAGGGAATGCCCTTCGTTAACATATTGTCTACAATATTCTGTTTATTAAACGTGTCTTCGTGGCATCAGCGAGTTCACAGAACTGTTTCTGTTGGTGGAATGTGTTATTTAGCATATTTCTCACTTCAATGAACACCAAACCAATCGCCACATCGTAGTTGAATTCATTTTATTGCATGGAAAAACTACATTTGTGGGTTGATAACAATTATATACGAATCATTGAAACAATATTATTAACTGTCTGCTGAGCGGCCGCTCCTGCCAGGACCAGGAGCGCAGCACGAGGGCGAGCTCTTCTGTGCGCGGTACCACAAACATAAACAAACAGAAACACCCATTACCCAAATATAACAGCCTGAATATCGGTGGTAAGTGGCGCACAACACAACAACCCGCCGCGCTTCAGCACAGATTGCCGCTAATCAGCTTACGCGCCCCCCTCCCCCCACCGCTAGCTACCGTGACAGCCGCACGACACGAGCCGACAGCGTGCGACGGTGTCGCCACATTAACACACACACACACACACACACACTCCCTCCAGCTGCACTCGGCTGACCACTGCCGTATGAAACGTATAACTTTAGAATGTAGTTTTAGTACGAAATAGCAGAATGTTAGAGATGCCGCCGCAGTACTACCATCCGTCAGGACAACTGCGCTGTAGCTGCGGCGCGGATGCCGCAGGGGACATATGAATTAGAACATTGTAATTAATCATAAGTACTAACGTAGTAGTAAGCTGTAATGCAGTAGTGCACTGAACCACTGTTAGTGCTCGTACGAAATCTCTCTCCTGCATTCCCTTTACTACGACTAACAGCTATGGTGCTAACACATTTATAAAAAGATGTTGTCGTTCATATTCATGACACATGAATGGCCAATGGCAATATTTCACGTTTCCCTCCCATAATTCAAGAAGTCTGGTCAAGACGTTCTTGCAGCAAAATAATGATTTGTCTTTTTAATATTGTTGTTCTTTTCGTTCTCATTGTTTGAATCATTTTGATATATGTAGGTATATTTTTCCTTTTGATAGCGGCCGCTGTAACTTTCTAAATTGTTAAAATTAGTATTAACAGTGTGTGGAAACTGTTTTGGATGATGTACTCGTATTGCTATTTTTTACCGTTTTCTTATTATATTGTATCTGTTTGTTTCCCAAATAAAATAAAATACTAACAAAGATGTATGGAACAAGTGTTTGAGTTAAATGATTTATTATTATGATAAGTTGTAATTGAAATAACAGACAACCTGAAGAGTTTTTCAAAAAACTTGTCTGTGGTACCAACGTTGAAATGCAAAATAAAAATCAGCTTCTCCACACGTTTATGTTTAATTTCAGGAAATTAATTTAAAATGTTACTAAGAACCACATTGCGAGCAGCTAACACAAGCGTACCAACTTGCCTTGTTGGAAATAAGGAATACGTGCGCGGCAGATCCTAGGCGCACTCCCGTAGCGCCCGTAGCGCTCGTAGCGGCCGACACCCGGGGGTGCTACGCCGTAGTGCGGTGCTACGGCGTAGCGCAGTGCTACGGCCGAACATAGACGCGCTACGAGCTCGGCGCGAGCCACGACGCACTGAGTGACGTTTAGTACCAGACGCTCGAATACAAATACAACGGCAGATCTTGCAGGCGATGCTTAGCTGGTAGCTGTTGGCTTTCGTTACATGTATTTGTGCACTTTTTATCGAAGCGTGCGTTTTTGCTAACATTAAAGTATTATTCCAAATAAATTCATAAAGTACAAGTACAACAAGCACAAGTACAACGTACCAACTTTATATCTTTATTCATTAAGTAATTATTTATTTATTTATAACTATGGATGACTTACAGCTAAACCAAACGGAATAAAAAATAATGTGTGACACTGACAGCCAATTAAAAGTCATCACTTCTAAAAACAGATTGGAAAGAAAGAGTGTGAACAACACAACACAGCTACCAAAAAAAAAGAGAAGAAATTAAATCAGTATAACATTCAAGCTTAAACTAAATTTACATGTCATATTCAGTACAAGAATAAAAACCTGAGCATAAAAATTCTTAATTAAAAAATCTAAGGCTCAGGCACTTTGTGGCCGAGGACACACTTGTTAGGAAAATATCAAAATCATGCTGCTTACACATGTCACTTCTACTTGCACGCACAACAAATGAATTTTGCCTGTAGTTCGTAGAGGTAAATGGAACACGCAACGGTGCGTTCCATCGCTTCGACCTTCCAGGAACTTTAAATAAAATTTAGACAGAATATCGGAGTTATTAATGGAATTATTGAAAATTTTAAATAATGAAATAACTATATGAAACTTCTTACAGAGTTTGAGGTAATCTTCAGACCGGTGGCACTTTCTGATGATAACACAAATACTTGTGATGATCCTTTCAAAGATTTTTGCCACAATACAGAGCTTGGATATCGGCCTGTAGTTTACAACTTCGGTTTTGACTCCTTTCTTGTGAATAGGCGTTATGAAAGCCGTTTATAAAAAAATATAACTAAGTTGTTTACTAGCTCAACATCTGGCTTATTTCCTATAAGGTCCTCGTGTACATACATACACCGCCGGGAACAATAATATTATTTTCACATGTCGATGTTACCTAGTACTCATAAACACCAGTCGTCCAGGTGAAAACCAGAGGAGCAGGTCCAGAGCCTTCCAAAACCGCTGTGCGGACACCAGCACTGTGTGCGTGTATAGCACTATACAAGGCAAGCGCACCGCCGCGGCGCGGCCTGCACTGAACATGGCGAGTGCCCCCACAGCACCCTGCGGAACGCCGAGCGACACTCGACCGCTATAAACACGAAGTTCTCGTGCGCCGGATAAACATACTCGTAACGTGAGACATAAATTGTTGAAGCGTGGAACTGCCACAAAATAATACACAAAATATAAAAATCAAAAATAATTTATATCTCACCGTCAATATCATCAAACCGTTCTGAATGTCATTAAATTGCACAATAAATAACAGATAAAGCGGTGTAGAAGCGTGACGTAATTCCATAATAAGTCACGCGGTGCGACGTGACGCGACGAGCGAGCGACTAGTGATGGTATTACTTGTGAAATTATAAAATACATCACGTCACAGTCGCTATGCGGCACGGCACGGCGCGGCACGGCATGGCGGAGCTCGGCACGGCGGAGCTCGGCACGGCGGTGTACACATGCGGCGCTTATTTCCCCCGGGCCGGACGCGGGACTCGACGCGCCCACTTAGAATTTTATACTAAACCTGATTACAGCGTTAATTTGTAAACGGAAAAATCACTGTTCAGGAACCGGAACACGAATGTTAATGCGTTATACATCGATTGACATCTCTGATTGGATCATAAAACGAAAGTTAAGCGATACGTATGCAAATGATACATAATTGTGCTTCCATTCCCACACTGACACAAGTCTGGAATATTTCACTAGCTTTTCAATTGATACAACAGGCTACTGGGATGTGCGTTTATAGTTTTCTAAATATATAATTCTATATATATTCTTGTATCACAGAACATAGCTGGTGGCTATGTGGTTTCCGCACTGAGTCCTTCACGTGGACCACTGTGCGTGGGCCGCGGCGGCCGGGGATGGTCTAGATCTAGGTGCCCCGAGGGTTAATGTTCTAATCTGGGTGACGCCTGTGCTTCAAAGAGCACATGCGCAACGGTCTCCTCAGCCTCCAGCAGGCCCTGCACAGAGGACTGTCCGTTATTCATATTGTGTGGAAGTGTTTGTTTAGTGAGCAGTGTCCTGGGATGGTTCGCGTCGCCAGGCGCAGGCCGTTCCTGTCGAGGCGTAACAAACGTCTGGTTAGCCTACCATCTAGAGATGGCACAGCCTTCCTGGACTGCCTGCAGCCCGGTATTGAGGACCACCAACTCTCCGCTTGTGCATGAGCGAACTCCTGTAGCCACTTGCGTAGCTGGTTGAAGGGGATGGTGCGACTGGTCCGGCTCCACAGACTGGTGCTGGATGCTCTCCAGCTAGTTCGTCAGCTGCGTCGTCACCCAGTGATCCGCTGTCCCTTTATCCGTTGCAGTGTCACCGTGCTGCGTTGGTTACTGTCACCCGTTCTAGTGCATTGTCACATTGCACCATTTGGACACTATGTGTGCACAATGTACAGTTGTACACGTAATATGGAAGAGATTGAACGTAAGTACTCACAGTACATAAAAGCTTGTAGTTCTTTATACAGCACTTCTCCTGCAGTAATAAGTCTTCAGGTTGAACCGCAAGCCTCCACAGTATGAATCGAACAAAGTACGTACTTAAGCAATACGATCCCAGAAAAGGAAATACGAATGACTCGGCGGCGAACGTAACCGAACCGGTGAATCGTAACGCAATCGATATAAAAATTGAGCTTTTATGGGCATCGGGAATTTATAGGCGCGGGTTAGCGACGAGCATTGAGCGCGATTCGTTGCGGTGCGGTGCTGTGCGGTGCGGTGCTGTGCGGTGCGGTACGGTGCTGTGCGGTGCGGCGCCGCACGCCACTCTGCTGCTCCCTGACGTGTACGCGCAGCTCGCCGCCAGCAGCCGGCACTTTATCATTGTGTGATATAGTCTCACACCTCGCGTGAATCCTAAGCGAATCATCTAAAAACAAAGCATACGTGAAATACAAGAACTTGGTAGGTGTATTGGTATATAATACCTTGGCTCCTTTCACAAGTGGGTCGGAGTAGCCGCAGCTAACAATAAATCATGCGGATGTCCCGGTGTGCTGCCGGCTCGCTACCGGCTCGCTACCGGCTCGCTACCGGCACGCTCTCGTCGCGCCGGCTCGCTACCGGCTCGCTACCGGCTCGCTACCGGCACGCTCTCGTCGCGCCGGCTCGCTACCGGCTCGTTACCGGCACGCTCTCGTCACGCCGGCTCGCTACCGGCTCGCTACCGGCTCGCTACCGGCTCACTACCGGCTCGCTAACGGCTCGCTACCGGCTCGCTACCGGCTCACTACCGGCTCGCTAACGGCTCGCTACCGGCACGCTCTCGTCGCCCCGGCTCGCTCTCGGCGGTATGTATGTGACCAAAAAAACCGGTCAAGAGCGAGTCGAACTCGCGCACCGAGGGTTCCGTTCCGATTTCTGAAAAAGTGTGCTATTTAGAAACATCGTTTTATTTTTCCTGTAATCTTTACACAAACTTCTATCACATAGAATAATTTCAGATTTTTATCTTTGCAGAGTTCGGAGATAAGGGGGGGAACGGTATTTTTTTTTACATTTTTCGTCAAAAGTCGAAAACTATGCGGCCTAAAAAAAAGAAAAAAAATGTTTGAGAATATGCAAACAGCGTTCTTTCATAAATGATACCCCACATGTCTTAGCAGCTCTACTTTGAATTTTTAAGACCCCCTTTCAGTCTCTGTTACAAAAAAAATATAACTATTTTTAATTCTTTCTTATTTGCAAAATAGTTGGGTAAACGTCATCTAAAACTATTTCAAATTTCAAGTTGATAGCATTAGTAGTTCTTGAGATATCCAGCTGTGACAGACAGACAGACAGACAGACTGAGTCACACCATAAGGGTTCCTTTTTTACCATTTTGGTACGGAACCCTAAAAACGAAGTAAAAAGCAAGTTGTGTTAGTTAATCTGTATATACAAAGCGAGAGGTCACTCATTGACTCACTCTCGACTAAACAGATAAATAAAATTGTAATATGTTCCTGGGGACCTCGCTACCGGCTCGCTACCGGCACGCTCTCGTCACGCCGGCTCGCTACCGGCTCGCTACCGGCTCGCTACCGGCTCACTACCGGCTCGCTAACGGCTCGCTACCGGCACGCTCTCGTCGCCCCGGCTCGCTCTCGGCGGTATGTATGTGACCAAAAAAACCGGTCAAGAGCGAGTCGGACTCGCGCACCGAGGTTTCCGTTCCGATTTCTGAAAAAGTGTGCTATTTAGAGGCATCGTTTTATTTATCCTTAAACTTCTATCATATAGAATATCTAAATTCTAAATTCTAGAAGAATTTAGAAGTGCTTCAGATTTAGAATTTAGTAAGAAGCTGTAAAACTGGTTGTGTGAGAGATGTTTTTATTCCATAAATGAATATTTTGAATTTAAAATGTAAAACTTAATTATTATGACATCTAAACATTGCTATTTTATATTGACATGATAAATTATTATTTTAAATAATAAGAATTGAATTTAATTTTAATATATTAATTGCTTAAAATCTAAATTTTAATTTTGATTAATGAAATGATTATTAATATTTTTGTGTTGATGTTTTACGTTATTACTAAATGTGTACTGCGTGCAAGGCATGCTCTAATCTAAATATTAGTATGGCTGAAATGCCGAGTATAGTGAAACCCATGACAGATGATAAGAAATAGGTTCTTATCATCTGTCATGGGTACCTATATTCTTGCCATGTCATGGGTACCTACTCTAAAGCTACCATTTACTGGGTACGTCTTTATTTGACTTGGATGTGCCCTGGCGGCTGAGAGTGTGTCATGCTCACTCTAATGCCTCGCTGATGGTGGCGCGTGTGTTGGATCATTTAACGAATCCATACATCAGGTTTGTGAACGGGCGCTGTTGGTGGAGGCTGGTCATACCTTAGCTGCCACGGCTTATTTTAATTTTAATTTTGAATTGTTTTTTTTTTATTTTTTTATTACGGACGCTTTTAACGTTCATCGTTCTCACATGTATAATTTCAACATGAATGATGTAACCAATATTTTGTAACTATATTTTGATTTAAAAGAGTGTCCGTGGAGTTTCTTGCCCGTTCTTCTCCATAGATCTACGTTTTGGAATGGGCAACTAGCTTCAACTTTCTGACTTACCTACTGACCGACTCTTTGACAATTCAAAAGTGCCTGTAATTGGTTTAATTGAAATAAATGCTTTGAGTTTGAGTTTGAGTTTGCAAATATATATCATTCATTTCATTTCATTTCATTCATTCATTTCATTTCATTCAATAATTTCAGATTTTTCGCTTTGCAAACTTCGAAGATTTACATTTTTCATCAAAAGTCGAAAACTATGCGGACTAAAAAAAAGAAAAAAAAATGTTTGAGAATGTGCAAACAGTGTTCTTTCATATGATACCCCACATGCCCTAGTCGCCGCACTTTGAATTTTTAAGACCCCCTTTCAGTCCGTGTTGCAAAAAAAATATAAATATTTTTATTTATTTCTTATTTGCAAAATAGTTGGGTAAACGTCATCTAAAACTGTTCCAAATTTCAAGTTGATAGTATTATTAATTCTTGAGATATCCAGCTGCGACAGACAGATAGACAGACAGACAGACAGACAGACTGAGTCACACCATAAGGGTTCCTTTTTTACCATTTTGGTACGGAACCCTAATACGTCTATCTATGCGACATATTTTGATACTCGCAAGTAAATCAAAACCTACAGGGTACTTCCCGTTGACCTAGAATCATAATAATTGGCAAGAAGCCAGGTCTCACAGCACAAAATATAGAAAAAAGTCCAAAAATTATTAATTTGTAATATTATCACAAAACATTTTTTTTTTTGGGATTACTTTGTTAAGTTTGTTTTTGGGATAAATTCTTTTCAACTACGGAACCCTTCATTGTGCGTGGTCCAAAACGCACTTTTTTTTTTTTTTTTTTTTTTTGAGGGTGGGAAATCATCAAATAACTTCTCCCGCTCTGGGTGGAGCGGGAGGGCGTGTCAGACTTTTACTGACTAAAACCCACCCGTGTTCCTTCAGTTGCCTATGCCAGGGCCGCGGTAACCCTTTCAGACAACCCGCGACCCCAGCGGCGTCGGCCCTATTGGGCCCCGTCACTTGCTGACATCTCTTTGAGGCGCGCGTGGAACACGACGCGCCGTCGACTCGGGCCTGCGGTGCCTGGTGTACAGGCGTCGCGCGGCGACGCACGCCTCGCGCAGAGCCGTTAGCTCCGGCGACCACCAATACACCTGGCGAAAGGCGCGACTGGGCTGGACCCGGGGCATTGCCACGTCGCACACTTCGGACATGGCCTCCCGGAACCACTCCGCCTCGTCGTTGATGTCGGCAGGCCTGTCCGGTGGTGACACCCAGGCCTGCACGATCGAGGCTTCCAGGAGGAGCTCCCGGTCCAGCTTCTTCAGCGCCCACCGCGGACCACTCGGGGCCTGTCGGACCGGCGGGCTCGAGGTATGGGCGGAGACGTCAAACCGGATGTACCGGTGATCGGAATAGGTCTCCACCCCCTCCATGACGCGCCAGTCAACCACGTGCGGCATCAGAGCGGGGCTGGCGAACGAGATGTCCACCACCGACTCGCCCCGCATCCGCACACACGTGGGGACAGAACCCCGGTTTAGGACGACCAGGCCTGTCTCCAGAGCCCAGTCCTCCACCATCCTGAAGTTGTCCATCCATCGTTGAAGTCCCCGAGGACAAGCACGGGAAGGGAACGAAACCCGACGACGACGGTTTTCAACTCCGCAAGGGAGTTGTGGAACTCGGCGAGAGTTCGGTTCGGGGAGAAGTATGTCCCCACCACGACAATCCCCCCGAACCGTGCTGCGACGCAACCCTGTCCCTTCTTGACGGCTTCAAGGGACAGGGTACCGGCTGCGGCCGACGAAATGAGGGTCACTGAGCCGCTCAGGTCCTCCACCCAGTAATCACTGGGCGGGACAAAGTACGGCTCAGCGACCACGGCGATGTTAATCGACCACTGCGCCATGCTCTGGATCAACAGATCCTGAGCGGCGGCGCAGTGGTTGATGTTCGCCTGGAGGAGGCGTAATGGGGCCACTACTGGCATTCCATTGCAGCCCCCTCCTGAGCCCCCTGTGAGGGCTCCGCCGCAGTGGGTACGGCGGTGACGGCAGTGGGGGCGGCAGCGACGGCGCCTGTGGCGACGGCTGCGGCGGTGACGGCGGTAGAGGGGGCGGAGGGCTTGCCCTTGCCCCGGGCTTTCGCGGGTGGACCACAGCCCTTGCTTCCAGCCCGGTGATCGGCCGGCTTGCCAGCTGCCGCACATAGGTAGCAGTGCGGCGTGGCATTGCACGAGCCGGCCTTGTGACCGGGCTGACCACAGCGGAAGCAGTTACTGCTGCGGTCCACCTCCGAGGTGCATTTCGCTCCCACGTGGTTGCCCACTTGGCAACGGAAGCACCTCAGAGGTCTGGGTTCCAGCAGTTTTACCCGCGTGGAATCCCAGCCCACCTGGAATCTCGGGCCCTCCCCAACGATTTTGTTGGCCGCCGATACGGGGCAGCTCACCGTAACGGCTCGCAACCCCGTGGAGTCTGGACGGATGGTGCCTACCCTAACCTGCTCGATAGCGCACCCCCCCGTCTTGACCACGGCGGCCACAACTTCCCCCTCTGTCACAGAGTCGTCCAGACCCAGGATGCGCATGTCAGCGCACTTGGCGGGTCTGGACACTCGGGCTTCGTCCGCATTTAAGGACGCCCTAAGCCTTTCGGCCAGAGCGTCAGCGGTCGAGCCACTAGCCGCACCGGGGATCTCGAGCATACGAGCCCCAGTCGCCGTGACCCTTACTCGCATGCCCTTTGTGACACCGATCTCCTCCAAATTCACCGCCGCCCGCGCCTTGGTGAGCACGTCGCGGTAGGACACGCCCTTCTTCTCCGCTTCCGGCTGTAGTGTGATCACTACAGCTGCGGACTTTGGGGCGCGCAACCTCGCCGCAACGCTTCTCTCCTTGCGCCGACGCCGCCTCTCCTTCCTCTTGGCCGCCCTTGCCGCCTTGCCCTCCTTCTTCTTCTCCCCGGCTACCTGCCATTCGGCGTCAGCCGGAGGAGATTTAGAAGGCGGGGGCGGCCGCGTCGTCGTCGCCGCCACAGCCGGGGCCTTCTCAGGCGCCTTGGCAGGCGCCTTCGCAGGCGCCTTCGCAGGCGCCTTTGCAGGAGCGGCCCCGCCCTTCGCCTGTCCCGCCAACCCAGGTTTGGGCGTGGCGGCCGTGGCGGCGGCGTACGATGCCGCCTTTGGCTGGCCCGAGGCCTGCCGGCTCGCCGCCAGCGGGGGCCGGAGGACAATGCCCCCCAGGACAGAGAACCGGCTGTTGAACGCAGCCAGTTCCTTCCGCACCAGGGTCAGTAGCTTCTCCTCTGCAGGCCCAAGCCCACTCTGCCCCTGCTGCGCCCCCTCCTGCGGCGCCTTCTGAGGGCCGGCATCGCGGAGCCTGGCCAGGTCCGCTCGGAGCTCCTCGTTCTCCTTTCGGAGAAGCTCCATGGCGGCTGTCAAGCGGGCGACCTCCGCCCGCATTTCTGACATGCCGTCCGACGGAGGCCCTTGAAGCAGGGCCTCCGCTGCCGCCATAATGGAGGCCTTGGCTGCAGGTATGGCCTTGTCCTTAGAAGATTGCTTCTTCTTCAAGGCCACATCCTTCACTGCAGCAGCCACGACCTCCGCGAACCTGGCCCGCTCCGCCTTGGAGCCACCAGCGGCGTCCAACTCATCGCCAGACGCCTCCAGAGTGCTCCCCTCGGCCGAGCCGACGGAGTCATCCTCCTCCATTGCCCGGCTCTTGCTCTTGGCCTTTTTGTGACTCCAGCCTAGAACTTTGCGAGCTTTTTTGGCCGAGCCCTTTCCGCCATCTGAGGAAGACGACCCCTGGCCATCCCCCGGCTTTGCCTCCACGTTCCGCTTCAGGAATGCATTCCTACCAGCGGAACTACTGCCTCCTACTACGCTCTCCGGGCTCTTGAAAGAGCCCTTCGCGCCCTTCGCTCCCGATGCGGTGTCGGACTCCGACCCCGCATCACTCATCTCCTTCTCCTTCTCACGTCGTTGGGTTTTGTTCAAATTTTCCATATTTGTTCCCACGAGTATATATCTTTGTGTACTTGCTCAAAATCTTCAGTGGTTCGCACTAGCGACTAATTTAGCTACCCATTAATCAAGCTACCAACCTCCCTCACGGTGCGCCGCCGCTTGGAGGTTTGGGGTAATTTTTTATAGAGGTTTTCTTCCTCGCGGTCCGGGCGGTTAAGCCAAGACCCTCGACCCCCGTCAAAAGTCAGAGACATGACCTTGAACGATCTTCGGGGCTACGAGACTAACGGTGGCAGAAGGAAATGACGAAATGAAAATGGAAATGGGAATGATGATGGTGGATGATGGGATGGGAATGATGATGTGGTGAATGATGAATGGTGTATGGTGGCGGGGATGATGATGATTGATGGTGGATGATGGGATGGGAATGATGATGTGGTGAATGATGAATGGTGTATGGTGGCGGGGATGATGATGATTGATGGTGGATGAACGGCTTCCTTCTGCCTGCCCGGCGGCAGGGTTAGTGCACACCGAGCCCGTTCTTACTCCGCCGCTGTGCGTCTCTGCTTAGAGCAGAGGGACACACGTTGGAGCGTTCCTCCGACAGGATATTGGCATACGGGCAACGAAACCCCTTAGGCACTTGTGCCTAAGGGGAACCATTGCCCGCACCCCAGGGTGCACCGTCCCGAAGACTGGCCTTCCCCACGGACGTATCCGAAGGGAATTCCAGCCCACGGGCACTCGGGGAGGTTTCCTGTCTCCGCACCCCAGCTCAACATCCTGGCACACAATATTGAACATTCGACATGCTCTTAAAATATATGAATTTTGCCTGTAAATAGTTTCGCAATGGATACATGAAGGAGATGAGGTCTACGACGAAACACAGACGGTACACGAAGTCCAATCTTGGCCACCAGCTCAGGGACATCAGAAGACCCGTTCATTATATTAAATAGGAAAGCAAGATCTGCAATTTTCCTTCGTTCATGTAATGGAAGAATGTGAAATTTCTTACACCGACTAGTGTAGTTAGGAAGATAAGTATTAGAACGATATTGAGTGTACCTTAAAAATCGCCTTTGTATACTTTCAAGGCGATTAATATAAACATTGTAATTAGGATTCCAAATTTGAGAAGCATATTCGAGATGGCTACGGACAAAAGCACAATATAGAATTTTCATCGTTTTGACATTCTTGAACTCAGAGGAGACCCTAAAAATAAAACCCAACGCTTTGGAAGCCTTGTTGACTATATTGTCAATGTGCGCATCAAACAAAAGCTTTGAGTCAAAAATTACACCAAGATCCTTGATGACGTTAACTCTGGCAATTGAGGTATTCGAAAATTTGTAGTCATAAATAATAGGGTTTGGCTTACGAGTAAATGTACACACATGACACTTTGAGATATTTAAATCCAACCTATTTCGATCGCAGTAATCATGGAACCTGTCCAGATCCTCCTGTAATAGGTGTGCATCCTCAATGGTTGACACTTGACTCAGAATTTTCATGTCATCCGCGTATAATAAAATTTTAGAATTAAAGAAACAAGAGGCGATGTCATTAACAAAAATATTGAATAAAAGAGGTCCCAATAAAGATCCTTGGGGAACCCCCGAGGGAATGTACCTCGCTCTCGAGGTATAACCGTTGAGGACTACAGTCTGGCATCTATTTTCAACATATGATACAAACCATCTGTACAAGCTACCCCTCACACCAATTCCTAGCAATTTGCGCATAAGAAGCGCATGATCTATTCGATCAAAACATTTGCTGTAGTCAGTGTATATAACGTCGACCTGAGACCTCCTGGACATATGCTCTGAAAGATAGTCACTACAGACCACGAGATTGGATGTGGTGGAACGACCTCTTAAAAATCCATGTTGGTGTTCGGAGAAACTTAGTTTCAGTGAAGAAGAAAGTTGTACGTGTACGATTTTCTCCATAATTTTAGCGAACACGCAGAGTTTGGAGATCGGCCTATAGTTTTCAACGCAATCCTTAGGTCCTTTTTTATGAATCGGCGTTATATACGCTGACTTCCAGATTGATGGCACCTCTCCCAAGTCAAATGACCGTTTGAATAATAATGTCAATCACATTTGATAATAAAAATTGGTGAAATATCATCCAGACCAGCGGATTTATTAGGATCCACTTGCTTTAGCAAGCGAAATACCTCCTCCTCCCGCACATCAATAGAGCAGATGTCTGATACGAGACCCGTAGACTGATCCATTGTTTCAGAGGCTGAGGATTCATTTGCGTCGCGTCGTTCTTGGAAGTTCGAAAAGAAATAGTCGCCAAACATATTGCAGATTTCCTCCCCGTGACCAGACGACACTTCACCAAACTTTAGTATAGAGGGGTAACAGTTGGTTTGTTGTTTAGATTTAACATATTGCCAAAAAGCCCAAGGATTTTTAGAAATGGCTAATTCAATGTTTGCAATATAATCGTCAAACATTTCCTTCTCCAGATCTTTAGCCCGTTGACGTAAGGTAACAAAAGATTGATAGTCTGATAGATTCCCATAGGTTTTAAACTTTGAGTGAAATTTTGACTTTTCTTTAATTATTTTAATAAGAGGGCTTTTGTACCAAGGAGGATACTTACCCCTTGGAGCGATAGTTTTAGATGGAATATGTTTATTATGAAGCAAGTTGATAGTGTCATAAAAGAAATTAACAGCTTCATCAAGAGGCCTACAATTTAGTTCAAATGGCCAATCAATTGCCATCATTTCTTCAATTATGGCGTCATAATTCGCCTGAGCATATAAAAACTTGATTCGAGGCCGAGAATGCAGCTGATGAAGTTGAACGAAATCTGCAGAGATGCAAAGTGCCTTATGGTGTGAATCCTCGTGCACTAGAGGATCCAGGCTGCAAGTGACAGCTACTTCACTGTTAGACAAGACAAGGTCAAGGATCCTATTGTTCACATTACGATGTGAGTTGTACTGTAGCAAATTGCAAGCAGTGAGAGTATCACAAAAGCTGGTTTGAATGGGACCTTGCAAATTACCAGGACACAGATGGTCACCGTCCGCCGCAGCGTGCCAGTCAAAATTCGGTTGGTTAAAATCACCTACCACTAAAAACTTATCTGCGGTGTGTTTAAGAATAATATCAGCTAAATTACTAGAAAAATTATTGAGTTGTATCATTAAAGAATTGCCAGATTGCTGGCTACATATATACACAACACATAAATGAATTTTATAGGTTACTTTTGGTTTATTTTGCTGTAAAGTTAAGGTAACCCACAGATCCTCAGCAGACGAGCACCATTCATTGCGGACATCGGCAACTAGTTCTCGACGTACGGCTATTAAAACCCCCCCACCCATCGTTTGATTAGTTTGCGAATAACTTCGATCACGCCTCCATACAAAATATCTATGATCGAACAATTCACTATCAGAAATACCATCAATAAGCCATGTTTCCGTCAGACAAATGACATCAAAAGTATTCATACAAACATTTCTGTGAAAAGTAGACGTTTTTGTCCGCAGCCCTCGAACATTTTGATAGAAAATACTAATAGGTGCCATAATAATTCAAAAGTATCACCAGGAAAATGATTGAAAAGATACAAGGTACACTCAGGCTTAGTACCAAGTAAAAGCTAGTATTAAAAGTGGGCTTAAATAGCAAATGGTGGCAAAATAAAGCGAAAACTATGTTAAATAAATCAGATTCGATAGTATACGCACAAGAAATCGTATTCACAGTGTAGAAATAGAAACATTTAGTTTTAAAATTGTATAGGGTATTAGTAAGAAATTTCAAGTGTAAGCAGATCTCACCTCTAATCGCACACTCATAGAGTATATAATGGCAATAAACAAAGCCTAATGAGTCGAATGAATAGGCGACACCAAGCGATAAGAGAACAAAAGGCAGGCGAGAATGGAATGCGTGCAATAAATACATACCTGTGTTTCTCAAACTAAAATCAAACGAGTTCACTATTAATAATAACGCGAACGTGTCCACGATATAAATTAAACACACTTTTTCAAAAAGAGCAAACAACTGGCAAGTAAGATGAGACATTTTAATTAAAAAACAAAGTTTTTTAAATCTTTCTCTGTTTTGATGAAGTGTTTTGGAGACGTGGTGTTTTTTCTTACAAATATTTTGCATCCTCTGACCCACACATGTTCAAAGCCGCGCTCTTTGGCTTGAGCTTTGGTTCTATTAAGTAGGAGTTTATTTTCCAGTGTTAGGTGGTCGTTGATGTACACCCTGTTATTGCCCTGTAAGCCCAGATCTCCAGCATTCAGTTTTTTAAACTTCTTCGACGCCGCTATAAAATCGTTCTTAAGGTAGCTGTTGTGCACAGAGCAGATAATATTTTTATTTAGTTTGTCATTACGTGTCGGCACCCTTGCTATGTAGTTAATCTATAATAATAATAATAATAAAGTTTATTCAAAAATAAAAATTGGTAAAATACAGTAAGATAAGTCTTAGAAATAATGTAGGTATTAAAAAGTATGATGCCTGTACTAGGATAAACCTGTATCACAGGCGGCATGAGTTCTTACAATTACTATTTGGACTACTAATTTCTTAACAATATTTAACATAAGTTACATGTGAATTTATTTAATTTATTATTATAATTTACTTATACACTAATATTAATGGCTTAAACATAAAGATAATTGCTACGTATATAGGTAATTGAAATACGGAAAATAGTTCTTATCACTTAATTACACGATTTATGATTTCGTCTGCAGTATTATTAGTTAGGTTGAAACAAATATTGCTGTAAGGCTATACACATTAGATTTTTGAAGCGGTCGGCTAATGTGCTTAGACAGCGACAAATCGATGGTAAGTAGGACAGTGCAATGGTCAGGTATGTTGTTGAGTCAGCAACAAGCGATACGGAAGTCTGGCCTTGGGTATGACACATTAGGTGCCCTCATAATCGATGGAGTTAATGTATCTGTATTCTGCTATTTTCCTAGCAGGGCATTCAGTGTCTCCCGTTTTGTGATCACTGGGCTTTTTGAAGCGTGAGCAAGTTGCACATTTCGGAATGTCTGCTTTCTTCGCGCAATTGGACATCGAATGGCCTGCGTCACCACAGTGACCACACGTAATAACGATCTCTCGGCAAGTTTTTGCTGCATGGCCATATTGTTGGCATTTCTCCATATTGTTGCAATCTGTTCCCTCTGTACATGAAAATCAATTGCTTTACCAATCTTGGCCATAATTTCAAACAAGTCTTCATCCTTGGATATTGGCACTCCTTTGATCTCAATATTGTTCATGCGAGACCTCTGTTCATTCTCAGACTGCCTACTCTCGAGCTGGGTAATTCGATCCTGCAAATTGACTATCACTTCTTTGGTTTTCTTCATTGACTCTATTTCATCTTCCAGAACTGACACTTTACTTGCCAAAGCTTTAATTTGCTGACCGTAAGACTCAAAGGACGATTTCATATCAGAGACTTCTTGCCGTATGGTTTTTAATTCCGTCAACTCATTCTGGATAGCCTTCACACTTTCTATCAACGCAGGCAATGCTTCCATTTTAGCTGACAGACGTTGAAGCTCGATCATGATGGTCTCCGAGTTTGCTGGTGATGCCTTCAAACAACCAGTTTGAGGACTGGCCACCGGGGTAGCCTTGCAGCTTTGACATTTCCATGTCAATTTACGCTCGCCAAGTTTCCTCCATCCAGCCTCTGTTATCCCAGCACAGGGAAAGTCGAATTTCGCCTTACAGGCAACACAAGTAGCACCATCCCTCGATTCAGTGTCACAACGTTTACAGGTAAACATTTCGACTGACTTAGATAGAAAGTTTAAAAAATACAGAAGATTGTAATAATTATTAATTTCCTCCCAGAGGCAGTGAAAAGTAGGTACGAAACACTGCGCCGTCTTCGATAAATAATCTTTGGCGCAAGTGCTCGCATGCGTCACTGAGCGCTGGCGCACGCCGATATGCCACTTATGAGCGCGGCGTAACCACGAGAGTTGCTTGCGTAGTGCGTAAAAAGTCAAGTCATGCACTCACCGGCTGATCAGCCGTGATTTAAATTTTTAAACAGTTCACACCACAAATCGTTCCTTTTACACACTTTTTGATGATAATTATTATGAATAACACTTGTCAATGGAATGTTTATTACTTAGAATTGTTATAATTGTAAAATATGTCCAGAAATTCGTTTTTATTTGTATTTAAACAAAGAGCAAATTCACACGTTATGTTAACCGTTCGACCGCTAGGGCAAAGATGATTGTGAGTATGTGTGTGTTTGTTACTTAAACACACACACACTCACAAACTTTCGCCTTTATAATATTAGTGTGATAGGGTGATGTATCATCAAAAAGGAAAACATAAGGACACACAAGTAGTTGATATTTATTTTACTGTAAAAAAATCATTGCTTTAAGGTCATAAACCAGAAAGTTACAGGCGAGAGCGTTTCTCTGGAGAAAAGAGCGGCGGCGGCGGCGGCGGCGGCGCCGATTTAATCAATAACCGAACCCAATTTGTAGAAACAGAGCACCATCACATTCCGAAACAGGCTGCGGGCGGTGCCGATAGTGAGCGCAGTGCTATATGAATTCATACAGAGCTAACCAAACCAACAAAATCCGTTGCGTGCCGTGCGTGCGTTGCGGCCTGCGTGCGTAGCGGCCGGCGCGCACCAGTCGACCTCACCTTTAGGGCACCATTACAAGTAGGGGAAGCTCTGCACTTTATTTACTCGGCGTTTTTTATAGTAGCTAATTGTTTTTGGGTAGAATATACCCGTTTTAGTGTATTTTTGAAAACCCTAAAGCCAGCAAAAATATTATGTGCTGAGAAAGAAGTCGCCAGAGTTTCCTTCAGGATTGGTGAGATAGTGGCAGTATTAAGGGGGGGCACGGGGTGGGGAGAGCACGGGGTGGGGAGAGCACGTGGTGGGGAGAGCACGTGGTGGGGAGAGCACGTGGTGGGGAGAGCACGTGGTGGGGAGAGCACGTGGTGGGGAGAGCACGTGGCGGGTCTATATTTGGTTCCAAGCAGAAATAAAGCAGTCGACAGAGCCCTGCTTCGTGGGACTCCTTTGTACAGATTAAGTGAGCGCTCGACGCCTCGCGAACCGGCTCGCGACAGGATCCGGTACAGTGCGGACCGGTGCGGTGCGGACCGGTGCGGTGTGGGACGGCAGCCATGAACCGATTTCAGGGTGCGATATCAGTCAAGGCGCTCGTAGGCTTACTACAAACAAAAATACGTAACACAGGCGAGGAAAGGAAGCTTAATGTTCATTACCTAGCGACAACTCGAAACTCTAATAATATACAAATGTTCGCTAAGACCTAACGAGCGACAACTCGAAACTCTAATAATATACAAATGTTCGTTAAGACCTAACGAGCGACAACTCGAAACTCTAATAATATACAAATGTTCATTAAGACCTAACGAGCGACAACTCGAAACTCTAATAATATACAAATGTTCGTTAAGACCTAACGAGCGACAACTCGAAACTCTAATAATATACAAATGTTCGTTAAGACCTAACGAGCGACAACTCGAAACTCTAATAATATACAAATGTTCGTTAAGACCTAACGAGCGACAAATCGAAACTCTAATAATATACAAATGTTCGTTAAGACCTAACGAGCGACAACTCGAAACTCTAATAATATACAAATGTTCGTTAAGACCTAACGAGCGACAACTCGAAACTCTAACAAAACGTTTCACGGAGCCGCGGCCGCCATCTTCCTCACTCGATATCGATGACCAGGGCACGGTGCAAACCACGAGCCGATTGTTTGATCCACTACAAATGAAGGCCGCTCTACTCTGTGGGTTGTAAAGTCGGAGACATAGTGACAACCTCACACGTGAGTCCTAGTTCTGATACACATCTACGCCTCTGCGGCAATCATACATCACGATATTTAAAGAAGGTATTTTGCTAACCCAGTACTTTAGCTTCGGAATAAATTCAGCACAGAGTCGCACGGTGTGTGTGTGTGTGTGTGTGTGTGTGTGTGTGTGCAGGCGGTCTCCTTCCGCTCCATCGGTCGTCCGCGGCTGACGAATGCTCGCGGCGACGGGCGCGCGCCGCAGCGCCGCCGGCCGCCGGTCGTGAGGTCGTGAGTCGTGACGTTGCTCGCCGGACGTCACTCGCCGAGCCGCACTTAATTGAATTGTTTCCTCTCGACCCGCCGCGCGCCGCCTTCTCGCTCGTAGATGCCTAGGTATATACCTGAAGGCCGTCGTTTCATTACGATCAACCGCATTTCATTGTTCATGGGAGAGGTAATCGGAGACCAAATAATAAGATGATTACTTAATTCGAATTGTTAAAAGAGTCTGTCTAAGGACAGGTTAACTGTCCCAACAGCATTTGTTGGCAGGACAGAAGTAGCCCGGGTGTGTCCTTCTCCGAGACCCAAGTTACCTGTTTGTACAATTTCCTAAGGATCGCTTTAGTGGTTTAGGCGTGAATAGATAAACAACTTCCGCATTCATAGTATTAATAAAGTTAGTGTGACAGAATGGACTAACAACCACCATACCATACCAAGTACCATAATATCATCTCTATAGTAATGTAGGTGACTAGAGGAGCTCGTGGCTAAGTAATAACTGCCGCACGGGACGATCCATCAGGTTAAGCTACGCTTAACGGGGTTGGTCAGTGGATGGGTGACCATCTTTACACACCGAGACTCCTCCGTGCCTCGGAAAGCACGTTAAGCCGTTGGTCCCGGCTGTCATTCGTGGATCTTTGACAGTCGTTACGGGTCGTCAGAAGCCCGAAAGTCTGACAACCAGTCTTACCAAGGGGTATCGTATTACCCAGTTACTGGGTTGTGGAGGTCAGACAGGCAGTCGCTCCATGTAAAATACTGGTATTCAGCTGCATCCGGTTAGACTGGAAGCCGACCCCAACATAGTTGGGAAAAGGCTAGGCAGATTGAGTAATGTAGGTGACTATCTCAGATTATAGAACAAAGGTAACTATAATATTTCCCGCTCGAGACGAGCTACTTATAAAATGTAATAAAATGTTAGGTATCAGATAACAACTCTGCGACGTTATTGTTCGTGTAATTCAAATCGTAAAATTGGTAATTTGGCGGCAGACGTTGTTCGTATTGAAGCGTGTCGTCTCATCGCAGTAAATAACGAGCTCCGGTGCCGGCTCCGGCTCCTCGCCGAGGACGAGACTTAATGTTTTTGTAATCAATGAAAACAGATAAGAAAAAGTTCCGACGCGGCGCGAGTGCGAGCTTCTGCGCGGGGCTTCGGCCGCGTCCGCGCCTGAAATTATCTTTCGGGACCATGCTACCGGGATAAAAAGTATCCTATGTCAATATATTATCCAAATCCATTCAGCCAATAATGCGTGTCAAGTTAACAGACACAGGCAATAAATGCAACAATTTTTTTTTTAATTATACAGGTTTTTATGATTCTAAATGTCTATATTAATAACAAATGTTACTATTATCACCATTAATTTGAAATACTTTAGCGCTGCCATTGACCGTAATACTTTTAAATTACGATACGGATTCTGCATATATTTTTATAATTCCTTAAATCTCTAAAAAGAGGTACCTAACAAAAATTTCAATATTCGTGTGAATTTTAAATTCACCCCTTTGGGGGATGATTCTACAAAAACGCTGAAACACGTAGTTCTTCATGCCTTCGCATCATCTGCCTGCCTTCTCCCAAGTATGTTGGGGCCGGCTTCCAGTCTGACCGGGTGCAGCTGAATACCAGCATTTTACCTCCACAACCCACAGTTAGATAATTCGATACCCTTCTGAGGACTCCTAACTCCTAACGACTGCTGTCAGAAATCCACGAATAACAGCCGGGACCAACGGCTTGACGTGCTTTCCGAGGCACGGAGGGCTCTTGGTAAGTAAAGATGGCCACCCGCGTCAAGCGTAGCTTAGTTATTACTTAGCTCCTCTTCATTTCTTACCAAAAGCATAAATTAGAATTTTCCTATCTCTAACTTAAGAAATGCTACGTTTCCCATACAAACTTTCATCCCTCATATCACCCCCTTTGGGATTATTTTTGATACGAAAGGTAGCCTATGTCCTTTCGCAGGATGCCATCTATTTCCTTGGCAAATTTTATCGCAATACGTTTAGTGGTTTAAATTAAGCCTAAAAAGGTTACATACAGACAGACAAACAGAGTTACTTTCGAATTTATAATATTAGCGTACGGAGGACGCCGCGCTATAGATGTAACCACAGATAATATAATTGACGGCAGCCGCTGAGTCGCCCTCATTATCTGCTGGCTGATACGGCTGTGGAGCACCCCCCCCCCCCCCCCGCCCACCGACAGCGTCACGTCGTCGCTTAGAGAGCAATGTGTATGCATAATATTCGGTGCACTTTGTCCCCGCTCGGAGCACAAAGTAAACTGCCCACGGAAATATATGGCTTCCTCGCTTTGTAGCTGAAAATAACATAGCGGCGCTCGTGTTTATATGTAGAGTGAGTTACTAGCAGGCGGCGCCCGCACAGCGACCTACTGCACATAGGGCACCACTCACGTGGCGAAACATTCATAACTTCGTCTTTAGTCATTTATTTTATATTTTGTACATTTGGTGAAGCATGTACTGTCAGCAGCAAAAGTCGATTAACACTTGTGTTTCCTAAATCTTAATTATTGATAAAAATGCTTCATTAAAATCGGAACAGATGTAAAGTTTAAAGAAAATTTACTCTTGTCTAATAAATGAAATGCTAAAAAGCAGGTTATCGTATCATTTTGTGTTAATAGATGATGTCAAAAAGTAGCAGTGTTAATGGACTTCTGTTGCTAACCGTACCTACGTACGAAATATTAATATTGTGACATCCTGCATGCATAATATGCATGTATGTACGCATGTTGTGGCAGATAAACGTTAACATGTATTGTGTGTATTGTGTGTGTGTCACCAGAATTTTAAGGAAAGTAAGATTTTTTGTTTTTTTTCTATAATGAAAAAACCGGCCAAACGCATTATTACGGAACCCTTAATAATGCGGGTTCCGTAAAAATGCGTTTACATTTGGACCAAAAATATAAGAAACCTGGATGATGTCCTTTATGTCAATAAGTAAACATAGTACATGAACCCTGAAAACATAGCACTCCTTTTTGAGCAGTCGTGTAATAATTATGTTAGTAGTGATTTTGCCTTTTCAGTTTTGCTAAGTAGCTAAACTGTACAGGCAAAACCCTTGTGGCGTGAAGTACCTAATAGTCGTACCTATACACATCCTACATTAGATGTAATTAGCTCTCAGTATAGCTGTATGTATGTAATCGTTAATCAGGCACATTGATTTTTATTATTAACGTAGAATAGTTAGCACCTTCAAGCTGATCGCATGTGTTTACTTGCTCTCCCGATCGCCGAACCTCACACCTTCAAAACCATCTCACTCACCATTACAACTGTAAGACAGTTCAGTGAGACGGTTTGTAGCAAAAACTCTGAAAATCGGTAATTTGTAGTTTTATCACATTTACAACAAAAAAGATTTGTTTTGCGATTACTTTACATTTGCTTTTTGCAACCACCACTCAGCGCGCTATTGAAATCGAGCGTTAATCGATTCATCTTATAAATAAAAAGAGAAGTTCTGACTGACTGACTGACTGATTGACTGACTCATCAACGCCCAGCCCAAACTCTTGGAACTAGAAAGCTGAAATTTTGCACAGAGGTTCCCTTTATAATGTAGACAAGGAATAAGGAAGGAATTCCCCGTAGCAGGTTCCCTTGGGATATTTTCCGACATCCACGTGGGCGAAGCCGCGGGCAAAAGCTAGTTAGTTATAACTCGGGTAACACCGCGCCGGCCGAGCGCGTTATTTCGATACCTGGATTTATCGATACTCGACAGTCATTGCATTTTGCAACGAAAATAACTCTAGTGAGCTCACTGATCGACACAGCAGGCGTTAAGTGAGTCACCCGGCAAACTAAGTACGTCACTGTAGTGAGCTCACTGATCGACACAGCAGGCGTTAAGTGAGTCACCCGGCAAACTAAGTACGTCACTGTAGTGAGCTCACTGATCGACACAGCAGGCGTTAAGTGAGTCACTCGGCAAACTAAGTACGTCACTGTAGTGAGCTCACTGATCGACACAGCAGGCGTTAAGTGAGTCACCCGGCAAACTAAGTACGTCACTGTAGTGAGCTCACTGATCGACACAGCAGGCGTTAAGTGAGTCACCCGGCAAACTAAGTACGTCACTGTAGTGAGCTCACTGATCGACACAGCAGGCGTTAAGTGAGTCACTCGGCAAACTAAGTACGTCACTGTAGTGAGCTCACTGATCGACACAGCAGGCGTTAAGTGAGTCACCCGGCAAACTAAGTACGTCACTGTAGTGAGCTCACTGATCGACACAGCAGGCGTTAAGTGAGTCACTCGGCAAACTAAGTACGTCACTGTAGTGAGCTCACTGATCGACACAGCAGGCGTTAAGTGAGTCACCCGGCAAACTAAGTACGTCACTGTAGTGAGCTCACTGATCGACACAGCAGGCGTTAAGTGAGTCACCCGGCAAACTAAGTACGTCACTGTAGTGAGCTCACTGATCGACACAGCAGGCGTTAAGTGAGTCACTCGGCAAACTAAGTACGTCACTGTAGTGAGCTCACTGATCGACACAGCAGGCGTTAAGTGAGTCACCCGGCAAACTAAGTACGTCACTGTAGTGAGCTCACTGATCGACACAGCAGGCGTTAAGTGAGTCACCCGGCAAACTAAGTACGTCACTGTAGTGAGCTCACTGATCGACACAGCAGGCGTTAAGTGAGTCACCCGGCAAACTAAGTACGTCACTGTAGTGAGCTCACTGATCGACACAGCAGGCGTTAAGTGAGTCACCCGGCAAACTAAGTACGTCACTGTAGTGAGCTCACTGATCGACACAGCAGGCGTTAAGTGAGTCACCCGGCAAACTAAGTACGTCACTGTAGTGAGCTCACTGATCGACACAGCAGGCGCCAAGTGCCGCTAGTTTTAAGTCTTTACTATCCACTAGAGATACCCTCTAAATGCTTAAAGCTTTACAAATAAAATATGTTCTGCGGAACAAGCTCCAATGTCTACATTAAGTAAGTGTGGCGCATGTGGAGGCTAATAAGGCTACATTACCAATTACTGTTTATTATACCGTCGGGCAACCCGCAAAACCAGCCTTGCGTACACAATGCACTTTTTGACAGATTGCGACTGAGATTAGAATGCGAACGTTCTTAAAATTACGTAATTCATTAAAGTAGAAAGTTAATTTACGTTCGATTTATTTTGATGATTTATTTTCGAAACGATTGTATTCAATGCCATAAAGATTGATTCTATATTTATTTTACTTGTATGAAACAAAAACCTATCGAAAAACCAAATAATATTGTTTTCGTTTTCTCAATATTGTATTTTGTTACACTAGCAGTCTAGCACATCTAAATCCTGTCTATAAAGTGAGTGAAGCTGAGGAGCGCTCGCTTCCGTCCTTTGTGGACCACTATACTTACTACGTACCGACGTATGTACAGTTCACGTTGTGTAATTCAGTTCATGAGCGCTCCGTGGCCGCGCGGTAACAGAGAGCGGCCTAGTGCCTCACACGCGGCGCGTCTCCGGCGGCTCTCCGTTCATTTATAGCTGTATTATAATTTCATATAAATCTGGCCGCTGATTATCGGCGTCACTTCAGTACTTCTGCCTAATTATGGACGGTATTGTTTGTTTGCTGAAGCCCACGACTTCGTATTTGTTTACGACGCCGATCCTCGCTGATTTATGTGTCCGCAATCGGCGAAAATACGTCCATATATTAAGCGGTGCGCGGCGGTGCGTGTTCACAATATCGCAATGAGTCACGCGCTCAGCCGCACGCTGTGGCAGCGTGTCAGCACTGCTGCGCAGCTGCACGTATCGGCTGCAGGCGAGCTACTGCCGCTACTGCCGCCACAGAAACCTCTCGCGGTGCCACACTGTCATACTACGACACCAGAGCGGCAATTCTCGTATTTTTAACAACGTTTGCAATCTCACCTCAGTCTCAATCTGTCAAAAATTGTATAGCGTTTACCTACATTTTTGACATTTGATTGACACTGCCATGAGATTGCGAATGCTTTTAGGTACGGGAATTGGCCATAAGATGTCAAATCACGAGATAGCTGACGTGGTTTATATGAGATCGATATCTCTGACAGATCAATTAAAGCCGGCAAACGTCGGCGAAAGCAAAACAATTATACAGGGTGAAATTGAATAGATGCGACAAAATTTAAGGGGGTGTTCTACGCATCAATATGAACAACTTTTACTATGGGACCAAACCTGAAATCGCGAAAAAAAAATCAGCTGTTCAGTACATTTTGACGAATTATGCGAACATTAAATGTACTGAACAGCTGATTTTTTTTTCGCGATTTCAGGCTTGGTCCCATAGTAAAAGTTGTTCATATTGATGCGTAGAACACCCCCTTAAATTTTGTCGCATCTATTCAATTTCACCCTGTATAATAAATATTTACGTGAAATAAGCTATTAATTTAATATCAGATCTCGAATATAAATAACAGCGGAGCTCTGTCGGCGCTGTATCAATTTTCTCATTTGAGCGCGACCCCTTGTAAATAAGTACGCTTGAATTATTATTATTTACTTTGGCACCGACAGAGTACGTACCCCCCCCCCCCCGCCCCTCGCACGAGCGACCCCCCCCCGCGCCCCGCATTCACTATGCTACAATTAACAGCATTTAACTCAGGATTATCAAATGGACCACAGGACGCGGAAAATTTAATTAAAATATCTGGGACTTATCTGGGATAACATGGGAAACTAAATTAACTATATAGGTACCGAATTAGAACTTCGTAAAAGGTATTAAATTAGTAATAGTCAATCTGCCGCGACTGAGCCCACTGCACGCGCCGACTGTGCCGCGTGTACCTCATTAGAAACAAATGAGTGCGCTATATGTACATTGACAGGCAGGTGTGTTCGCGCGCTCCCGCCTGCAGCTGCGTCCGGCGAGGGAGGCCCAGCAAGGACCTGCACGACGTACTCACGACAATATTAGCGAACCGAGCGCGAAGCTGCGCCCGCGCACAGCTGCGCACGGAGGTACTTGTGTCGCACCAGTTGGTACGACAAACACGATGCCTATTAAAAAACCGGGCAAGAGCGAGTCGGACTCACGCACCGAGGGTTCCATTCCGATTTCTGAAAAAGTGTGCTATTTAGAGACATCGTTTTATTTTTCCTGTAAACTTTACATAAACTTCTATCATATAGAATAATTTCAGATTTTTCGCTTTGCAAACTTCGGAGATAAGGGGGGGGAAACGGTTTTTTTTTTTACATTTTTCATCAAAAGTCGAAAACTATGCGGCCTAAAAAAAAGAAAAAAAATGTTTGAGAATGTGCAAACAGCGTTCTTTCATATAATACCCCACATGCTCTAGTAGCCCCACTTTGAATTTTTAAGACCCCCTTTCAGTCCCTGTTACAAAAAAAATATATTGTATATTTTTAATTCTTTCTTATTTGCAAAATAGTTGGGTAAATGTCATCTAAAACTGTTCCAAATTTCAAGTTGATAGCATTAGTAGTTCTTGAGATATCTAGCTGTGACAGACAGATAGACAGACAGACAGACTGAGTCATACCATAAGGGTTCCTTTTTTACCATTTTGGTACGGAACCCTAAAAATATGTTTTCCTCGGCGCGGACACGTTGAGACTGAGACTAGTTGGACGGGCAAGTTGTGGCCGCAACCAGCCCGCGGGTGTCAGCGACGCTTCGTGAACTTTAGCATTCTTGTTTGTTACCAAATTGTCCATTTGTGTAGATATAAACATGAATGTGACACATGGACGCTATACATACAGTCAGTGTAGTGTCCCCGTGGACCGCTGCAATGGACGAACCGCGATCCAATTCAATCATTTATGCAGTGAAAAGGTCCCAGCATACATTTTTGCGCGTCATTCTGAAATAACGGATGGACTTACAATAAACTATAGAACGCGCTCTGGAACTGGAATGAAACGCCGAAATAAACAACAACCGGAAGACGATGATTGACTTAAACAAAGCGCCACTTTTTGTGTGATCAACATATCGCTGCGAGGAACACGATGCAATAATCACGTGAAGACAGAAAGTGGATCCACTTCAGGTAGGTGCGGCCGGCGCTCGCGGCTCGCCCACGTGCGTGCGGCCGGCGCTCGCGGCTCGCCCACGTGCGTGCGGCCGGCGCTCGCGGCTCGCCCACGTGCGTGCGGCCGGCGCTCGCGGCTCGCCCACGTGCGTGCGGCCGGCGCTCGCGGCTCGCCCACGTGCGTGCGGCCGGCGCTCGCGGCTCGCCCACGCGCGGTTAATCCGGAATGTAAGAGTCAATAACTAAAGATTCAACAACTTGCCAGGTGCCGATAACGTACCTTCAAGAGAGCCCGACAACTAATATTTGTGGCGCCGGTATCCGGATTGATGGCAAGTTCCTGGAGCCCGGCCGGCCGTGAAATTACATAATGCGTATAGTGGGCCGTGGACGTACCTGTGTGTTACGTGGCGGGTTCAGACGGACACCGGCGCAGTGAGCTGAGCAGTACCGCCGACACCGGCGCAGTGAGCTGAGCAGCACCGCCGACACACGGCGCGAGACGAGCCATCTATAGTTTTTTTGCAGAAGAGCTTTCAACATTCAACATGATGTGAGAGAACAATAATTGGACGTAATATGTTTAGTTAAAGTTTTTCTCATGATACATTATCATGAGAAAAACTTTAACTAAACATATTATCTATTTAAAATGACATATTGTGGAATGAGTCCTTACTGCTAAACTACGTCCAATTCTTCTGAATAATACTAGACTTAATATATCCGCCCTGCACACACTCCTCCAGGCTGTTGACTGCCGAGCGGCGAGCAGCAGCACACTGGCCGTGTTTGACGTTAGTAAGTACATATTATATTGAAGGTCAAAAGGAACTGTCTGGGGCCGCACAACAAGAAAGTTTCCATTGCATCAAGCAAGCAGAAGCGAGTTTTGCTCAACTCTTTGCAAAAGACTGAGGAGCTCGTGGCTAAGTAATAACAGCCGCACGGGTCGATCCGTCAGGTTAAGCTACGCTTGCCGGGGTTGGTCAGTGGATGGGTGACCATCTTTACATATCGAGATTCCTCCGTGCCTCGGAAAGCACGTTAAGCCGTTGGTCCCGGCTGTTATTCGTGGATCTTTGACGGTCGTTACGGGTCGTCAGAAGCCCGAAAGTCTGACAACCAGTCTTACCAAGGGGTATCGTATTACCCAGTTACTGGGTTGTGGAGGTCAGACAGACAGTCGCTCCATGTAAAATACTGGTATTCAGCTGCATCCGGTTAGACTGGAAGCCGACCCCAACATAGTTGGGAAAAGGCAGGCAGATTGATCTTTGCAAAAGACTGCAAGTGACATCTGTGACGTGAGGGCCACTGGGAGGGCGGGAGGCGCAGGGTGCGGGGCGGGGGTGCGGGGTACAACTAGATTACTAGACAATACATCTGTGCGGGCGTTTAAAACTTTGTGCTCCTTAATAGAAGTGTTTGCAAAGTTCGCGGTGTGAACTGCGCCCGGAGCAGGCAGGGCTGCCGGATTAAATCAAGATATTTAGTTACATGTACCTGGTACATGTAAATAAGTATCTTTTAGTTCTTTTAGTTGTTCTTGAGTGGTTCGAGCGCACGCGGTACAGCGCGACAGTGGACGCAAGACCGTGTGCCTGTCCTCGCACGAGCAGTGGACATCGACGAGCCAGGTGCGAACCTGCCGTGACGGTATCTATGACTGTCTCTCTCTGTCAGCTCTCTTCATATTTTGCAACTTTTACAGTTTTTGCCCCGAAAAATTCAGAGAGTGCTTGAAGTTATTTTTAAAATGTATGACAGCTCGTTTCCTAATCGAAACCTACCCGAACAGAGCACTTCAGATAAAGCGTAGACTTTACTGTGGGAGCCAACAACCCGCTCCGTGCTCTCTCATACTCTCGAGGTAAACAAAATACAGTATCTCTTTTAGCATTTAAAACACGTCAGTTAGGTAAAAAGAACAATAGTTTGAACAAAACGCAAGCCGGACGTTGTGCCCGCCGGTGCCGGTGGTGCGGCGGTGCGGCGGTGCGGCGGTGCGGCGGTGCGGTGGTGCGGCGGTGCGGCGGTGCGGCGGTGCGGCGGTGCGATGGTGCGGCGGTGCGGCGGTGCGGTGGTGCGGCGGTGCGGCGCTCACATTTTTACGTTGCCGGTAATGCAGCCCTAACGGCGTATGCGAGTTATTGCAATCGTGCACAGCTGCCCCTCTTTCTGTTGCACCATCTTTCACACCTTACGTGAACCTTCCAGTGCTACACATAAGGGCGATATTCCCTTGCACGTGTTCTAAAGCAAAGTGACGATATTAATGAATTTCCTTCGCTCCGCGGCACACCTCGGTAAACTTGCTGGCAAGTTAAATGGATATAGTTTTCACTCGATATGCTTTCCATTAAAGTATCGAAGTTGCCGCGAGAAGTGATTGTCTAATTTACTGAAGACACTGGTTTAATGTTCGCGCGGAGAGTTCCTCTTCCACAGACTTCAAGTAAAGGAACATTGACTGCTTCGGGAATGTTGCAGCTGACGGCGCAACGACAGCCACACCTTCTGCAGAGGCCTTCGTGTGTACAGCACAGATCCCGTGAGGCCGTGCACTGGGCCGCGCGCCGCTTGTGGGGCGCATCGCGCTAGTACCGCGCTTATTACGTCAAGCTATTGTGATTATGCTATGATCCAAGTACTCGTACTTCATAGAGCAAGTGTGTCTGACGCAGGCAGCCAGCCGGCAGCCGGCGCTCACTGCCCGGTAGTACAGGTACCGCGCCCGCACCGCACCCGCACCGCGCCCGCACCGCCGTTTGAGTGCACTTTTTAGTGTATCAATTTTACTTTCGCGTGTAATGAGAACTTTTAATGACTTGCTTCGTTCGTAAAGTAGTCGGCGGCGGCTCCGCTCCGGCGAGCCTTCCACTAAATGCACGTTGAGATAGAGAGGAAATATTAATAGCACCTTGTAGTCACCGATCAGCTCTCCCTAACTACAGGACGCGTAGTTGGGGAGAGCTGAGAGTGAGGAACATTTGAATCCAAATAATTTCCAATCAGACCAATAAAAGACGCAATCAGCAGTAATTTACAAACACACATAATCTGTCTCGCCCGCGGACTCGCCACTCGCCACTCGCCACTCGCCGCTCGCCGCTCGCCACTAGCTTCTCTCTGAACCAATGCAGTAGGGTTTTATTGTTCCTTGATTAAACGCTCTGTGTAAATTGCGAAAACTACATTTTTTTTAATTTTCAAGAAATAATGGGATATCAAATAATTGTTGCAGCGGTGGCGACAGCTCGTGAATATGAAATTGCTGAGTCGTGTGAAGCGACCGAGCTGACTGAGGCGAGGCGACTGCCGCGGCCAAGGCGAGGCACTGACGCGCGGCGCGTCCGCACGCTGCGAGCGACGCGTGTCCCCGCGTGCTGCCGGCGGCACATTCGTGGCTGGCTGCTGTCGCCGCGAGCACTACAGAACATCGCAGCACAAGCGAACGACTCAGTACCAACGTGACCACTTTCTCCATTATTCTGCGTACGTTTGTTTTAAAAGAAAAAAACTTCACTCCATATAATTGTGTGTAAGTAATATTCTGAAATGGCAAAAAGAAAAGCGTTAGCGAGACTACCCATTGCTTGCTGGTATGTTGTGTGCGAGCGCCCGTGTGTGCGCGCCCTTGCCGCGCGACACTCCGCCGCGTGTGGACGCCACACCGCCGCGTGTGGACGCCACGCTGGAATTGCAATTAACTAAATACTTTAGAATGTTGGCTGTATATTAGACTGGTACGCGTTGCTGCTTGTTATATCCCAACACAACGGGAGGCGGTTTAGTGCTTTTGAACATTCTGTAATATTCTTTTGTTCAACTTGAAATGCATTAAGCTAATAACAATAACCTATAACTTACAGATAACCACAACTGTAACTTCAAAGGATAACTGTTACGTAGCCGAGCGTAGCCTGTAGCGCGTATCGTAGCAGCTCGTAGCAACTCGTAGGTCTCGTAGCGGCTCGTAGCTGCTCGTAGGTCTCGTAGCGGCTCGTAGCTGCTCGTAGGTCTCGTAGCGGCTCGTAGCTGCTCGTAGGTCTCGTAGCGGCTCGTAGTTGCTCGTAGGTCTCGTAGCGGCTCGTAGCTGCTCGTAGGTCTCGTAGCGGCTCGTAGCTGCTCGTAGCCGTCGCGTAGCGCTAGATTCAATTACAATAATGATAGTATCTACGACACCATGTGAGTATTACTTTTATTGTTTTAACAATGTATGGCCCCGTTGCCGCTGCTGCCGCTGCTTGGCGCATCGTTTTATTACAAAAGCAATAACATATTAATAGTTACATGACTGTTAGCATAATGTTGGTTTTACGTTTCGTAGCATCTTGTAGCGCTTCGTGAATTTAAAGCATTTGTTTTGCCTGGTCTCGCTGGGTTCCTCACTGTATGTCATGTATGAAATAAGTTGTTCACTTGTACACTTTAATACAATTCATCATTTAAACATTACTGTTACAATCATACAGGATCTTTATGTTTTATTATTTATTGTGCTAGCTGCTGCCCGCGACTTCGTCCGCGTGAAATTTCTTGCTCCCCCGAACCACCTCGTCGCATAGCATTGCCTGCCCGCGTTTTTACTTTGTTTTCGCTTAGCGTTATTTCCGTCTTTTTTATTTTAGCTCGACACGTAAAGGTCCTAGAGAGATGCTAAATATGCCTATAACCTTCATTAAGATTTGGGGTACAAAATGTAAAAAGAATTTTCAAAGTCCGACTGTTAGTTCTTGAGATTAGCACGATCGTTCACCGTATCCCCTTACCGCTAACCTCTCCCTGACCACCCCGTCCCCTCCCTCTCACCAACCCTTCCCCTCCCCTCACCCCTCACCTCCTTTCCTCTTCTCACCCACCCCTGCCCCTATCCCCCTCCCCTTTCCCTCCTCACCAACCCCACTCGCTCTCCCCCTCTTTAATATCCTCCCTTGAAAAATGTACTACCTCTTTTCACACCCTTATGGGTAGATTCTTGAAAAACCCACGTCATTCTTCATTTTTGGTCTCAAGTATAAAAATAAGTACTGAGATAATCGCGGCGCGACGTCGAACGGAACCCGTACCTATGTCATTTATAAACTCGTGATAACTTCGAAATTAAATGTCCAATTCTATTGAATTAAAATTTTTTTTACTGCTACATAAATACCCTTGATGATGAAACTATTTATTTGAATAATAATTAATACTACGATACGAATGTAACCAACTTTTGTTTCTAACGGCGATCTAATTAAATGTTAGTACACAAAAGCTGCTATTGTGACTTAACTATGACAGTTAGGTATAGTGTCTCGGAGTTAGGTATATTGTCTCGCGGACTGTTTTGAAGGTAATAATGTGTTCCGGCGCAGCGCCTCACACTATCGAAGAGCAATTTACACAACGACGTTAAGTCTGCACTATGTTCTTTTTAACAGGCGCTTCCCTTTTCTATACTAATATTATAAAGAGGTAAAATTTGTATGTAAGTTTGTAAGTTTGTAAGTTTGTATGTAGGGGGTAATCTCCGGAACTAATGATCCAATTCTAAAAATTTTTTCACTGGTAGAAAGCTACATTATTCCTGAGTGCTATAGGCTATAAATTATATTTATATCATGCATATTAGCCGAGCTATCACAAGTTTTGTCTAGCAAGTCGGAAAGAAATACCTCTTTAAACAGACTTTTTTGCATGCGCTGCCTAAACGGTTGTTTATAATTGATAACAATGTATGGCAGTCTGGTCCGTCTTAAATAATTCTACAAAAAAGTCCGCGACACCATATTTCTATCTTTTATATTTTATCTTTTATACATCTTTTATTGTTTTAAAAAAGTATTTTATAGACATACTTACGTTTGGATGATTATTTAAACAACAAAACATTAATCCTTATCAAAATAAGATATTTTATGATCACAAGGACATCATGGAGATAAGATTTGGCCTTTACAGTATGGCAATTGGTCATACAGTTTCGGAGATAATATAAAATTACTAAAACGAAAAATAACTTTAATTCATACCGGTTCCTCTTGAGCAAACATGTTTAGAGCGGACATTTTATCAATTTACCCATAGATAGCGTTGTGCAAAATGTCGGTGAAATACAGCGGAAGAGTTTGTTTTTAGGGTTCTGTACCAAAATTATAAAAAAGGAACCCTTATGGTGTGACTCAGTCTGTCTGTCTGTCTGTCTGTCACAGCTGGATATCTCAAGAACTACTAATGCTATCAACTTGAAATTTGGAACAGTTTTAGATAATATTTACCCAACTATTTTGCAAATAAGAAAGAAATAAAACGATATGTATTTTTGTTGCAACATGGGCTGAAAGGGGGTCTTAAAAATTCAAAGTTGGGCTACTAGGTCATGTGGGGTATCATATGAAAGAACGCTGTTTGCGCATTCTCAAACATATTTTTATTTTTTTTAGGCCGCACAGTATTCGACTTTTGATGAAAAATGTAAAAAAAAATACCGTTCTTCTATGTGATGCAAGTTTATGTAAAGATAACAGGAAAAAAAAAACGATGTCTCTAAATAGCACACTTTTTCAGAAATCGGAACGGAACCCTCGGTGCGCGAGTCCGACTCGCTCTTGACCGGTTTTTTTTTGTTAGTTTGTTTGAACGCGCTATCTCTGGAACTACCCCAGTCGGATTTGAAAAAATCTTTTTGCATTTTATAAACCAGTTCTTGAGGAGGGCTATAGGCTATTTAACATCACGCTAGGGCC
This sequence comes from Cosmia trapezina, assembly GCA_905163495.3. Classification (NCBI taxonomy): domain Eukaryota; kingdom Metazoa; phylum Arthropoda; class Insecta; order Lepidoptera; family Noctuidae; genus Cosmia; species Cosmia trapezina. The sequence continues at coordinate 159,548 of LR991036.1, forward strand.
CTTAGGAGCCGAGCGCGAAGTAATAGCGCGGGCAGGCGATGCGGAAGGATATAGGCTATTTAACATCACGCTAGGGCCCTTAGGAGCCGAGCACGAAGTAATAGCGCGGTCAGGCGATGCGGAAGGATATAGGCTATTTAACATCACGCTAGGGCCCTTAGGAGCCGAGCGCGAAGTAATAGCGCGGGCAGGCGATGCGGAAGGATATAGGCTATTTAACATCACGCTAAGACCCTTAGGAGCCGAGCGCGAAGTAATAGCGTGGGCAGGCGATGCGGAAGGATATAGGCTATTTAACATCACGCTAGGGCCCTTAGGAGCCGAGCGCGAAGTAATAGCGCGGGCAGGCGATGGAGAAGGATATAGGCTATTTAACATCACGCTAAGACCCTTAGGAGCCGAGCGCGAAGTAATAGCGTGGGCAGGCGATGGAGAAGGATATAGGCTATTTGACATCACGCTAGGGCCCTTAGCAGCCGAGCGCGAAGTAATAGCGTGGGCAGGCGATGCGGAAGGATATAGGCTATTTAACATCACGCTAGGGCCCTTAGGAGCCGAGCGCGAAGTAATAGCGCGGGCAGGCGATGGGGAAGGATATAGGCTATTTGACATCACGCTAGGGCCCTTAGGAGCCGAGCGCGAAGTAATAGCGCGGGCAGGCGATGCGGAAGGATATAGGCTATTTAACATCACGCTAGGGCCCTTAGGAGCCGAGCGCGAAGTAATAACGCGGGCAGGCGATGCGGAAGGATATAGGCTATTTAACATCACGCTAGGGCCCTTAGGAGCCGAGCACGAAGTAATAGCGCGGGCAGGCGATGCGGAAGGATATAGGCTATATAACATCACGCTAGGGCCCTTAGGAGCCGAGCGCGAAGTAATAGCGCGGGCAGGCGATGCGGAAGGATATAGGCTATTTAACATCACGCTAAGACCCTTAGGAGCCGAGCGCGAAGTAATAGCGTGGGCAGGCGATGCGGAAGGATATAGGCTATTTAACATCACGCTAAGACGCTTAGGAGCCGAGCGCGAAGTAATAGCGTGGGCAGGCGATGCGGAAGGATATAGTCTATTAAAGATCACGCTAGGGCCCTTATGAGCCGAGTGCGAAGTAATAGCACGGGCAGGCATTGCGATGCGATGCGTCGGGGTTGGTGGGTGGGGGGTACAAGAAATTTAACGCGGACGAAGTCGCGGGCAGAAGCTAGTTCTTTGATATTTAGATGTATGTAAAATCAGTCTACCGACCGCACTGTCAATGTACGCACGATATTTATTAAAACCAGTTTTCAAGTAATTGGACTTTAATTAGCCCCAGTGTGTAGTCAAAATATACATAATGAGTACTTTAATCATGTAGTACATACTTTTCATGTATCATCAATAGTTTTCTCAGCGCACGCCAAATAATGAATTTTATAGGCAAAATTTTGCTACTTCGGGTTACATTATTGCAATTTTCTTAAGGATCCCTAATTTTTTTTGGCAATAAATATAACCAATGTTACTCAAGGTAAGTATAAATATAACCAATGTTACTCAAGGTAAGTAGTAAAGTAAAGTAAAGTAGCTTTCTAATGGTGAAAGATTTTTGAAATCGGCGCAGCAGTTTTTGAGAAAAATACAAATCTTTCCTCTTTTTATTAGTGTAGATAATATACAGTGAAATAAGTGATAGCTTTGATTTCCACATCAGATGTTTCTGATCTTCGATTTTTATAAGTCAACAGGAAATGCCCATCAGACCGAACAACTTTTGCTAAGACGTCATTCATAGATGTGTTATGGTGTAGCTGGGTTCTTGGAGTTCCACATCAGGTGTTCCAGATCTTAAATTTATTCTCTCAGCAGAAAATGCTCATCACGTGGAACAATTTTTGCTATGATACCATTTTTGTATCTCTTATAGTTTAGCTGGTCTGTTGCGGTTCTGAATCAGGTGTTCAAGTTTCCAAGATAAATTCAGTGCCTCCAGTCAAAAACGGAATAAGTCGAGTTATGCCCTTTTGTTTTTATAGCACCATTGTAATCTACGTGTTCTGTTACATAACATATCAAAAGGACATAACTCTAGCTGAATCCTAACTTGTTTTTTCTAATATATCAAAGGTATAAATAACTCAACTGCTTGTAAAGGCACATCCATCGATATCAAGAAAATTTCAGTGCTTAATAGACACATCTACAAGAATTCCCAAAACACAATCGAACGCAAAGGCATGACAACAGTTAATTTAATTACAAAAAGACACAACTCATGTAGTGCCAAAGTTTCTTAAACACAGTAAGAAATAAATGCAGATAATCCATTTGGTAAGCATGTTTGAAAGGGAACAACTGCATTTCTACGAATAATTTTCTACAAATAATAAATTATGGATAGATGTGCAAGGTACGATTCTGAACTATAAAATATAATTCATAGGTCCAGTTTCTCAATAAATGAACTGAAGTAAAAATTTTCACTTTGGTTCATTTATTGAGAAATTTTATTTTATGCGTATTCAATTTAAGTTTTCTAGACAAACTTTTAAAAGTGATATCACATCATTTTATTTTAAGCTATTATTCAGTTAAACCGATCATTAAGACTTGTAATTGATTTTTGACACTTGTTGTTCGAACTTTCCGTCGTTTGGTCAGAGTGTAGTGTTTGTTTCTTCATAATGGAAAAACAAAACGAAACGCGGCAGAAAAATTACTAAGTTGGTGTTAAAACTATCTGAAATTGTAAGTATTTTATGGAATTACTTTGATTTCAACTGTGACATGCTCATATTATATCAACCTAGGACTAGAAACCACTTTTTAGTAGTAGTAGATACCTTCCCACTTGGTAAACTTTGTTAAAAAACGTTATTGGTATGAGTTACATGGATTTAATGTACCAATAGGTCGATGCATATTATAGATGCCTATAAACTTATACCTTACTGTTTTTGATATACCTCTTAGAATTATTTTAAATCTGATAGAACCTAATTATTATTTGTCATCAATACCAACAAATAAAACGTACACTGGCCGGATATAAGCTGGTTCAAAAACACACAAACTGATCTCACCATTTAGATTGGCTTTATAGTTGACAACAGCTGGTTTTCAACTATAAAGAAAGAAAGAAAAAGAAAGGAAACACATTTATTTAGCACAGACTAAATTATAGAGGAAAAAAAAATAAATAAAAAAAAATATATTTGCGATGCAACAACAACAAAATAAAATACAATACAGGAATGTCAAAAAGCCAATCTAAATGGTAAAATTGATGATTTTAAACAAATTTCATTCCAAAGACATGGAAGAGCCAAAAAGGGACTTTGTATGAAATGCCGTAGTGAGCCAACGCTCTTAATGCAAGTGTCAATAAATATGTTTAAAATTGCAAACCAACAAAGATCCGATACGTCATCATAATAGCATTTCATTGAGTGTCATCTCCGATACACCTCTCCCAATAAGCGTGGAGAAAAAACGAGATATAATGACACTTCTAAATAAACACAATATCAAGATTTCTAAATGAATTTGCTGACTTCTGAATCGGAAAGAGCAGAAGACGAGTCTGACTTAAATTTTACACCAGGCAATGAAGAGGACCGCGAGGAAAATTGAAATATTTCATTTAAAGCGTTGATTTATTAAATAAATGTAAGATTTCATAGACTATTGTTATAATTATACATTTTTTGTTAGTTATTTAAATCCTTGACATCGATAGCAGAAGGAAACATGTCGTTATATCTGTCTTAAGCATTTATATAATAAGGCAATAACTCGTAATATTACTTTAAATACGACCAAAATTACTAGTATAAATAACGTTACGAGTATGTCATTATTACTTCGTTAACAAGGGAACAATTGAAGAAAAACTAAAAAAATATATAGTAGGAGTGACTGAATGTGGGAATGATTCCCGTTAAATGAAAGGGCTATTTTTTACCCACAATGTAAGTTTAAAAGAAGTTTTGATTTTAATTGCGAAATACTAAAAAACATCACAAGTGTTGTTTTTTGCCTCTCCTGAAAAGTGACGAATTTGAGTTGTTCCCTTTTTTACTGGAGGCACTGAATTATAGCCTATGTTTGGCCCAGACTTAATACCAATACAACAAAAAAAAACATTGAAATCCGTCCAGTAGTTCCGAAGATTAGCGTGTACAAACAAACAGACAGACACACAGACAATCAGACAGAATTTTTTTTTTGGATTCGTGCTCTATTACTGTTTCTAAACCGGGGGGGGGTTTAGAAACACCCCCAATTATTTTTTTTTAATGTATTCAATGTATAGACAAAGTTTTTTTATCTTTTTATTATATGTATATAGATAACGTTTCAATTGCATAGCTCTAAGGGCCCTCGCCCACGGCGACTTTTTGTAGCGATGCTGTCGCGCGTTTACGAAATGCGCGGCTACATCGCTACTAACGCGCGTTAGGCGCATTTGCAACGCGCTACAGAATCGATGCCAACGCGCTACTAACGCGCTATAGTATCGCGACTGTATCGATGCAAACGCGCGACCGTGTCGGACGACATCTGGGAGAGAACAGAGAGAGGGTGGCGCGTGAGTGGAGAACCGAGCTTTCGTTGCCTACGCTTCGGCTGCTTACGTAAAAGCAGCACCAAAGACAACGTGACTAATGTTGCCTCAACGGAGTCCATCTTGCAACTGTAGCGATCGCAGGTATTTTTGTGCCGTTACTGAATCTCGTTTGCATCGCGACAGAAGCGCGGCAGTATCGCGTTTGCATCGCGACTGAATCTGGGCCCGTGGGCGAGGGCACACAGCTAGCGACCGCTTCGCGACTGTATCGATGCGGACGCGCGTTTGTATCGATACAGTCGCGATGCGGTGCTAGCTGTTAGCCCTCGCCTACACCACGATTCGATTTGAGTAGCGATGCTGTCGCGCGTTTCCGGAACGCGCGACAGCGTCGCTACAAAAAGTCGCCGTGGGTGAGGGCCCTTATACTTTAGATTTTATTTATTTATTTTATTGAAAGGAACAGCAAACAGTTACATTATAAGAACTTACAACTATCTTTTAATAAACAATATTATTAATAATATAACCCACAACGCTGTCCACAGGTAGACATAAAAGTTTAAAAAGGAAAAAAAAAAGTGTAAACGCTAGGGGTTTTTACATTATTGATATCTAAAAACCCCCATTTCGTCACTGACTCACTGATGACCATCAAAAGGCTCATGGTACTTCCTGAAGTCCTAGAAAGCTGAAATGTGGTATGTAAGCTAGTATTAGTTCACAAACAACAAAAAAATTCTAAAACTTGGAACTTTTACCCCTCAACCCCTTAAACTAAGGTATGGAAGTCTGTATGAGACCGCAAATTTTGATGCTAGAGGTCTGAAAATTGATTTAGGGACACTTGTTATAAACAATAAAATACATATTTATCCTACTAATATTGTAAATGTGAAAGGTTGTATGTTTGTGTGGTATTGTAGAAATGAGACACGTACAGCCAGTTCAACAGTTTATTGTGGACTGCTCGTCCGACACGACACGCACACATGCGTGTGCGCGGCCATTGATACACAACAGTTTGGATGTTTGTCAGTCAATCACGTAAAAACTGCTGAACGGATTTGGATGAAATTTGGTATACAGATATTTTATAACTTGGATTAAGACATAGTATACTTTTCATCCTGGTAGAAGGTTCCCGTGGGATAATTTCCGACATTCACGCGAGTGAAGCCGCGGGCAACGGCTAGTTATTTATACAAGAAGGATTTTTAGTAAACCACCCCCCAGCCTTTAAAAAAATATCGTCATATTCAACTTACAAAAAGAAGTGAAATCCCACCAAAAACATGTTCATGTAAATGTTGCCAAGACGAGACCACATCTAGCTCGCACTGTCAAAAAGTTATCAGATCTCATGTAGAGCCAAGCTTCTAACTCTACACGCCCTAACTTTACAAACTCTACGCCGTCACATGGGCGTAAGGTATAAAAATTATTCACTATATTCATTACTTTTCTGTTATTATACAATAGTTCTTGTAGTAAGGAAACGGCCAAGCCTCATATTTAGACTAAGACTAAGGCGTAGAGTTTGTGAAGTTAGGGCGTGTAGAGTTAGAAGCTTGGCTCTACATGAGATCTGATAACTTTTTGACAGTGCGAGCTGTGTGGTCTCGTCTTAGCAACATTTACATGAAAATGTGTTTTTTCGCGATTTCACGTTTGGTCCCATAGTAAAAGTTGTTCATAATGATGAGTACAATGACCCCTTAATCAGCGTGTGAAAGTGACCATAACAGCACATTTCTATAAGTAGTAAGCATCGTGACGCGGCGTACGGCGCGACGCTGCACGCGGCGACGGCGTGAGATAGGGGATAAGGAGAGCGAGGCCTAAGATAGCTGACTTGTACGGGACTGTCTGTTCTATGTTTAATGATGTTATAGGCAAACATTACCGACATCAATTACCTGTGTGCGCTTTTCCAGACAAATCATGTTAAAATGCTTGAGTCTTTTATTGTAAGAACGCATTTTTGGCGACACCATCAGAAAATGCGAGGTGCCAAGCGACCTCGCATTTTGCAATATATGCTCGTTGTCATTACAGTTCTCTGTAACGTGAACATGATTTTTTATTATTATTATTAACTGTTTGCAGTGTTTAGTAGTCACAACTAGGTGTATTGACTGACTTCACATTCAAATATCCTGTACACAGTCACCTGCATTAGGAAACCCCCTCAATCTTTGAAACATTTAGACTTACTCGTATGTTATCCTGCGTGAGACTAATACAAAATTGTATCGTTTAATTGGCTGAATTATAGTCAAATGAAAAGCAAACATTTGAATAAATTAAATTCCTTGAGTTTGGCGATTGTAGCAATTGAACTGTTTAAATGTTCAGTGAATGAGCGCGTTTCAGTCGAGTGAGCGAGGTGCGAGCCGTGAACTTATATCTGCATAATGTAGTCGTTAGGCCTCGCTAATGTTACTGTTCATTTCCTGCACTAACTGATAATCAACCATTACCTGAATATAGTCTGGAGAGCAATGTTTACGTCACGGCTGAGTGCCGCTGAACAATATTCACACCAGACGGCAATTCTCGTATTTTTAAAGACGTTCGCAATCTAATCTCAGTCTCAATCTGTCAAAAATTGTATAACATTTACCTACATTTTTGACATTTGTGGGGGCGGGCTTGCTGCACTCTCTATGTTGGTTACTCAGCCGTCTGAGTAGCCAACAAGGATAAAACCAACCAGCAAACTTTGACATTTTCATTCTAAGATGGCAAGACAACAATTATTGTTTACGAAAAATGTTATAGAACAAGTCATTAATCATATCTGCGCGCTAACAAGAAGACGACGCTGACAGACACGACTACATAGTGACGCATCACACCGCGGCCGAGGCGGCGAGAGAGCGGCGAACGCGCGAGGCGGCGAGAGAGCGGCGAACGTGCGAGGCGGCGAGAGAGCGGGGAACGCGCGAGGCGGCGAGAGAGCGGGGAACGCGCGAGGCGGCGAGAGAGCGGGGAACGCGCGAGGCGGCGAGAGAGCAGGGAACGCACGAGGCGGGGAGAGAGCGGGGAACGCGCGAGGCGCGCGCGACCCGGCAATGGCGACGAGGTCGTGTTGACTTCATTTAAACGTCGCGAGTCGCCTCGCCGCGCGCTACTTAACTGCGGCTTCCGGCCGCTTAAAGCCGGCACTATTTATTTGCAACGCAGTTAAACAGCTACAAAAAGTGCGGTAAGTGCTGGAGGATTTGTGTTCCCAGCGCTTGAACATCACGCGACGCAAAACGCAGGCGAAATGTTTCTGCGAGTTAATTTACTGAACAGATAAGAGAAACAAAAAACTATGATGAGGTAAATAGCCCGGGGCGACCGCTCGCTCCGGGCCGACCGCTCGCTGTGTTAAGACCGCAGATTTGTTCCCCGGATAGAGAGCGTATTATTTACGAGTGTTTGCGCCGACTCTTGCTGATCACCCACACACAAGCGAGTTCAATGGTACGATACATGACCTACTTAGAATTCAAATAAATAAAACAGATTCGTAAAGTTTCTTCTTTCACTTTGCAGTTGAACTTGTGACGGGTTCATTAAACCTGCATGTGTCGTGAGTGTTGAACACACGTGCGTCAAATGTGTCCTTTTAACAAGTAATGTATGCGGGTGCGCGGGGCCCGGCCCCCGGCCGGCTCGCTCCCTGCGCTGGTCACACGCCGGGCCCCGCGCCCGCACCGCTCACGCCGCCGGAGACTTCATTTGTTTCACGTTACGTACCAGCAGTGCACAGAAGGCACACTCGTTACCACACAACGTGGAACGAAGGCTGCACGGGCAGCAGCAGATGACTCACACATTTGCGACAGTTAGTCAGCTCTGCTTCGTGCGTGTCAGGGCGAGCTTGTGACGGCGTGTCGTGCGGAGGGGGCTCTCTGCGCGTGCGCGGCGCGGCGCCCCGCCCGGCCCCGGCTGAGCTGATACTCTTTCAACGGATTCATTTAAATATTGAAACAGTCTGCGTCCGTGTCGTGCGGACACGTGCAGACAGCGCCCACTGTGGCGCATATAATTTCCCAATGAACATAATGTAACAAAAATAAGTTTAACCTGAAATACTTAACAGCAAACAAACAACTTACATAACTTATAATAAATTATGAACAGAAATAGATAAACTGTGAAAGATGTATATTTATTGCGCTTAGAATATAACTACATAATTATTATACAAGGTGTAAAATAAATAACCCACAACCTCTTAAGGGGTCATTGTACTCATCATTATGAACAACTTTTACTATGGGACCAAACCTGAAATCGCGAAAAAAAAATCAGCTGACCAGTACATTTTATCTACATCACACTTAGGGTTGCCACCTTTTTTTTGAAGAAATATAGTATTTTTCTCAGAACCTTGCCAAAATATAGTACTTTTGGAAAATTTCGGAAAAAAAAATAGTACACATTCATTCATTCATCAAATCATCATGTTTAAAACATTATAATACAAATTACAATCCTATATCACTTTATTGCACACCAGTTTAAGTAGGTACAAAAGAAACACACAAACACAGAATAACATTATTTATTTTTCCAGGTATATTTATTGTTACTCTGCGCTTTGGATAATAACAGTTTATTGTTTTTAAAATAATTATACGAATCACAGCAATTTACTTCCATATTAATAAAAATCAGCAATTCATTTTTAATGAGCTTAATTAAACTTCTGTTTCTTTCTTCCCTCCATTTAATATTCATCACTGAGAACACTCTCTCGGTGAAAGCAGAAGTTGCTGGGATTGACAGGAAAAAGCCAATGACTTTTAACATATTTGTTAAATTTGAATCACTTTTGAAAATCAATTGCCACTTTTCTGCAGTTGTTTTTGATTTAAAGGCTTAAGGTTATCTTTGAAATCATTAGCCGTAACGAGGCTTCGTGAGTGCGTTTCGTTCTAAAATTCACAACGCGTCACTACAGGTAAAAAGTGCAGCAGTGGAGTTAGCAATGAAAATATAGTATTTTTCGTACTATATTATGTTTCTATAATGTATAGTACAATTGACCGCAATATAGTACGATACTATATAATATAGTACAGGTGGCAACCCTAATCACACTAGTCAAAATGTAGGGAGCAGCTGATTTTTTTTTCGCGATTCCAGGTTTGGTCCCATAGTAAAAGTTGTTCATAATGATGAGTACAATGACCCCTTAAGAGGTTGTGGGTTATTTATTTTACACCTTGTATAAGTTCTATTATAAGCGCACAATTTTTTTTTTAGCAATACTATTGAAAAATGTACCAGCGATACACACATAACCTCACGACTGTTTCCCACGGGGCGCGGGGGTGGGCAGGTACATCAGAACATCGCCTGCTACGATCCGATTATTAGTTTTGTTTTTAGGGTTCCGTACCAAAATGGTAAAAAAGGAACCCTTATGGTGTGACTCAGTCTGTCTGTCTGTCTGTCTATCCGTCTGTCTATCTGTCTGTCACAGCTAGATATCTCAAGAACTACTAATGCTATCAACTTGAAATTTGGAACAGTTTTAGATGACATTTACCCAACTATTTTGCAAATAAGAAAGAATTAAAAATATACAATATATTTTTTTTGTAACAGGGACTGAAAGGGGGTCTTAAAAATTCAAAGTGGGGCTACTAGAGCATGTGGGGTATTATATGAAAGAACGCTGTTTGCACATTCTCAAACATTTTTTTAGTTTTTTTTAGGCCACATAGTTTTCGAATTTTGACGAAAAATGTAAAAAAAATACCGTTCCCCCCCTTATCTCCGAAGTTTGCAAAGCGAAATATCTGAAATTATTCTATGTGATAGAAGTTTATGTAAAGATTACAGGAAAAATAAAAAATAAAATAGCACACTTTTTCAGAAATCGGCACGGAACCCTCGGTGCGCGGGTCCGACTCGCTCTTGGCCGTTTTTTTTTAATAACAGCGTTGTAGGGGAGGTAATGAAGAATCCACTCGTAAAGATTTTTGGAAATGTCGCGGACGAGGAAGTTGTACGTGCGTGCTGACTTGATAGCATTGGCGACTAGTCGCGGATCGGCTCACGTCGCCGTGCGCCCGCGTACCCCCCCCGTACTTCAGCCCCCGCACCTACAAGCTCCTCGAACGTTCAATCTTCCATACGTTTATTGGTAAACAAAAAGGGTGCAAAATAACAATATAATCAAAAATAGGTAAGTACATGAAACATATAGGTTTGCACAGTTAACATCCCCCACCCCAGTGCGTCAGCACTCATCTTCCGTCGGGATTCGAGCGATGCGTGCGGCTGACCGACGCAACACACCAGTCTTGGTTTTTATATCGAGGACTCTAATGCGTCCATCTCTGCCCGCCATCACTGCTTGCACGCGACCGCGCGGCCATACATTGCGCGGAGAATCAGGATCGACGATTAACACAAGGTCACCCACTTTCAAGGGCGTTTGTTCCTGTTGCCATTTGGTTCTAGGTCGCATATCTGGTAGTACCTCCCTCACCCAACGCTTCCAAAACAAATCTGCGAGTCTTTGAGAGACGCGCCATTGTTTACGTAGGTACGTATCTGACTCATCATATGTTCCGATCGTAGGTAAGTTAGATGAAGAGCCAAGAAGAAAATGGTTAGGCGTCAGTGACTCGTCGGTATGCGGTTCGACGCTCACGTGGGTCAGCGGACGGCTGTTCACTATGTGTTCCACCTCTGCCAGCAGGGTATTTAGTACCTCATCGCGGGGTGCTCGTTCCTTCAGAACGACCTTCAGTGAGTTTTTCACGCAACGTATTAGTCGTTCCCACGCCCCACCCCAATGTGGGCTGGCAGGCGGAGAGAAAGTCCATGTCGTGCCGTAGTTGGCAGCTTCTCCTTTTAGCTTCTCTTCGTCAAGTTCGCTTATCGGCTTTTTTATTTCATTTAGACCCCCTCTCAGGTTAGTCCCATTATCTGAGTACATATGTTGCGGCCACCCTCTCCTCGCGGCCATGCGACGTAAAGCCATAATAAAAGCGTCAGAGGTAAGTTTTGTTACAATTTCAATATGTATGGCCCTAACAGTCAGGCAAGTGAATAGAACGCCATATCTTTTCTCTCGTCGCCTGCACTGTACTGTCACCTCCATGGGCCCAAAAAGATCCACTCCACAGAACGTGAACGGGCGTTGATTATAAGCCATTCTGGCCTCAGGTAAGTCCCCCATTCTGGGTGGTTGCGGCTGTGCTTTTCTTATTCTACAAAACATGCATTTTGAGGTCACATGTTTAATTGTAGGTCTGTGTAACTTAATCTCGTAGCGGAGGCAAGCGCGCGTGATTCATTTGTACTAATGGGCTGCCGCTGCGCGTGTGCCGGCGACGACTCGCTATCCGGTACATTCGGTGCAACTATCACCGTCTCGTTCTTACGTACGCTCGCATGATAACAACGAGGTTTTCTTGATATACCTTCTAATGAAAACGAGCGGCGAACTTCTTCATGTAAGTCGTCAGATTCATCGTTTTCAGATAAAAACAAAGTTGTATGCTTGCTTCGACAGTTCATGTTCAAGGATGTACGGCCATGTAAACACCAACCCAGCGGAGTACGAGTTAGGTATGGTTCGGTAGGATTGTCTCGAATAACTTCCAGAGGCAATAACAAATAATAATTGTCTTGTCCTATTAGTATGTCCGGTTTGCATTGTCCAAAACATAATTTGTGTTTTATATTATTAATTGCCTCACTGCACTTTAGTTTGTCAAGCGATATAAATTGCGTAGGTAAGTTAAGTCTTTTGGTAGTACGTGCTTGCAATTTAAACATCGTACCGTCACTGTTCGATACACTTAAGTCCACTATTTCACTATCGCACATAAGTTCGCTGCCGTCCCATGCGCTACGCACTTTTAATGTTTGTTTACGTCCGCGTATACCTAACTTCACCATAAGTTCGTCACTAACTATCGTCACGGTGGAACCATCGTCCAGTAAGGCCACCGTGCTCACTGTTCCGTAAGGTCCGTGTATATTTATAGGCACTGTCTTTAGTAACACTTGACTATAACTGTTATCGTTAACGTGGGCGACAGCCTCGCTAGGCAATTCTGAGGCTGAGGTCGATGCCGCCGCCGGCGCCGCAGGAGTTGGCGCAACGGGCGGCTGACACTGCTCATCACCGCGCACATTAGAGAAATGCAGAAGTTCATGGTGCGATTGTCCACAATTATCCTTAGCACACACGGGTGCTGAGCAAGCGTCACGGTTATGACGCGACACTAGACACTTGTAGCATAAACCGTTACGTTTTATAAACTGCCATCTGTCCTTACGCAACGCTTTTTTAAACTTTTTGCAGTCTATTATTTTGTGTTTATTTATTTTACAAAAACGGCACTTATCGTCACTTGCAATGTTACTGTCCGAAGAGTTTTGCACTAGCACCGTATGAGTTCTGTTTACGTTATCACTTTGTTTACGTTTGTAGTCACTGGGATTGTATATTAAATTCACTGATGTTTTCGATATTTTGATAGCTTCTTGGTTCAAAAACTCGGATAAAATCACAAGTTTAGGCTTATCGCCGCTGCTGATGATTGGATAACTGTAGTCTGCCCATTTTGAGATAAGCACTGTAGGTAATTTAGACAGGATAATTGACATAACGTTTGTTCCTTTCAGGTACTCATCTTGACCAATAGCGAGCACAGCAGCGACATAGTTTTTTACTTTCACAGAGAACGTTACTATTTCTTTGTGATATTCCTGGGCCATCGGTTGAAGCTTGTTGATCTCGTATACAATTTTAGCTATGATAATATCTGGATTTCCAAATTGTAGCTCCAGCGTAGACATGACAACGTCCGGTGACGTAGCACTAATTAACAGTGCTGTTACAGCATGTTTGGCTGCTCCATGTAAACATTTCCGTAGTCTCCATAAGTTTTCCTGATTGCTGAAGTTACACACTTTTGTTGAGTCTTCGTATGCTTGCTTGAACTGCAGCCAATCCAACGGGTCACCTCCAAAACCAGGTAAGTCTTTAGGTGTACTCAATCGGCTCAGCATTTGAGCATGCGATCCGTTAGCTGTGGTAGCAGCGGCCAGATCCTTGAGAGCGCTTGCCAACATGGGAATTGTTCCATTAGTGCCACCTTGGGCAGCTGTCTGCTGCGCCGGCGGCGGTAGCTGAAGGTCACCCAGATTTGTGTCCTGCGGCTGGGCAGCCTCCTCCTCCAATTCACGATGACTTCGTTCTAGCCACTTCTCCACTTCAACTTTAGTATGATCTCCTTCTTCTCTTCCTTCCGATTGTGAACTGTATTCTACGTTTTCTTCTAGCTCGGCCAAATCGGCCGCCAACCTTTTATCGATTATTTCCATTTGTATTTTTGCCTTAGCTTCTGCTGCTTCTAATTCCAGTCTTTTCCTTCTAGCTAACACTGATGACGATGCGGACTTTGATCGAGATATTGACTTTGATATTTTTTCTGACTTTGAGGGTAGACCTATTTTGGAACTCGGTTTTACTTTTCCACTTTGTTCGACTTGTTTTGGGTCCTTTTCCTGCTTATCATGGTCACTTGTAGTGTTTGGTTGCCTGGAATCATCTTGAACAGCAGTTTCCACGTCGTCAGCAGCCTTAGACATTTCCCCATAAAGTTCTTTATTTTTCTTCGCTGTCCTCCGTGTATTCACCATAGCTCGCGATTTCGGTGGAGTTTGGAACATCAAGATCAGGCTCGAAGACCAGCTTGTAGGGGAGGTAATGAAGAATCCACTCGTAAAGATTTTTGGAAATGTCGCGGACGAGGAAGTTGTACGTGCGTGCTGACTTGATAGCATTGGCGACTAGTCGCGGATCGGCTCACGTCGCCGTGCGCCCGCGTACCCCCCCCGTACTTCAGCCCCCGCACCTACAAGCTCCTCGAACGTTCAATCTTCCATACGTTTATTGGTAAACAAAAAGGGTGCAAAATAACAATATAATCAAAAATAGGTAAGTACATGAAACATATAGGTTTGCACAGTTAACAAGCGTTTTTGTCATAACGATTAGTTCGACCGCGTAACAAACTAAAGTATACTTAATGTGCCTTAATATGCCGCGCCGCACCGCACCGCACCGCACCGCACCGCGCCGCACCGTACCGCGCCGCACCGCACCGCAATTTATTGGCGTTACGATACGACTCACACACTCAGATGTGTCCCGCAGCCGCCGAGCTGCCTTCCGCCGCAACTAGTTACTCACAAACTGCACACAGTTACACTAACTGTTGAATTTACTGCTGTCATGAGTAATTCATTTGGAGAAACTGAATTGTAACTTATTGCTAGATGATTAATTGAAGATAAAGCAACTAAAACAAATAAACATTATTAAAAATAAAAGTAAAAAAAACATACAAAAACCACAGAGCGAACATAACAAAGCTATTGAACACTTAACTGCCCTTAAACAGTGAGCAGTGAATGCTCCCACAGTACATCCTACAGGGACACAAGTATGTGCACAGTGGCGGTGTGTACAGCCCACAAGGTCCCACGGCTGAGCTCACCGGGAGCTATTTAATGTGTTTTGTTTATGGTGGGAAATAGAGCGGTACGTCTCGCTCGAGCCCGGAAAGCGGCCTACACCCGGCCCGCCCCCGACTGGGCCGGCCCGCAGCGCGCCGCACCGGCCCACAACGCGCCGCACCGGCCCGGCAGGCGCCGCCGACACACAACATTAACCCAACAACTAAGTATATTTGGAATATAATATTATTTTGCTAAACGAGAGACATTTTCTGCGTTGTCTATATACTAAAGTAGAGTTGTATGTAAAGGAGGCAGGCAGTAGACCCCGGCATACTTAATGTGGCTGCTTCGGGCACTGTGACGTCAGAGCCAGAAATAGCACGTCACTGTTAATAATCGCTATCGTTTCGTGAGCCACAGTCCAACAGACTGCAACCAGTGGTTCGACTTAGTACGGCGCACGTAACATACCCGGGACACCTTTTTTTCGCATAATGTTTTGTTTTCCTATTATTATTTGGCATAAGTGTTTTGGTATAATTGTTTTTGGTATAATGATACTTTGGCATAATTGGTTGTGGCATACAGTTTTTATTGACATAATTATCTTGTAGGCTAATAATTAATTTGTTTTGGTATAGTTTGTATTTCGCATAATGTTCTAGTAACATAGCATAATGACTGTTAGCATAATAGTATTAAGGCATACAAATTAGTAGGAATAATGGAAACATATTACTTTTAAAATATTATTATTATGTAAGTAATTATTTTTGAATTTTCATGCACAAATTTTATTATTCCTAATATTATTCAATATTTGTCATGCATTAGAAATTATTAATGTATTAATTAATAGTTATGCATGTGAAAAAATAATGTGTTTTATGAGTTAATTAGTTACGTTTGTTAGTGTTATGATTTAATATAATTACTTTTTACTGTAAGTAGTAGTTAATTGTGTATTTTTATTTTAAGTGTATATTTAAAAAAATAAAAAGTAGTAGGTATATAACCAATAGCTATTATTTGTGTAATGTAGTGTATCAATAGTCCAAGCCGCCAATATGTTTTACATACATACTCGTATAACTTTGCAAAACTGATTTTTATGCGTATTTGTTATGCCTATCGTAATTATGTTTTTAATATCATTATGCGTAAATATATTTATGCTTTACAATGTTATGCTGAAACATTATTATGATTTGAGATAATATGCTTTTAAAACTTGTGCGTACGTTTTTATGCGTGAATATTATTAGGATAAACAATTAGAATAGAATAGAATAGAATAGAATATCTTTATTTGCATAAAATATGGTACATAAAAGGTCTTAAATATAAAATTAGTTCCACATATTTTGCTTACTTATTTCAGCATGCAAAAAAAACACCTTAAAAATATAAACAAAAACACTTATTACTAGCCTACTGAGATCATGTGAACAATAAAATATTTAAAAATTAAAAATGAGAATAGTGAGATCATAAATTGATGAATTTAAATATACCTAGTTAAGTTAGCTTAATTATTTTATGCTTAGCTTATAATTTAAAAATTCACTTAAAGTGTAGAACACATTAATACAGAGCCATTTCTTAAGTTTTATCTTAAAATAATTTAATGGTAGCTCTCTGATCTGTTTAGGTATTTGGTTATATATTTTGACAGACATATTATAACAGTTGTTCTGGAATAGTGTGCTTCTACATCTTGTGACAGCCAGTCGGGTTGGATCTCTTGAAAGAAATTTTTTATTTTCATTGGCTTTAGTAAACAGCTGAGAGTGCTTTTTAACAAATATTCCTACTTGCAAAATGTACAGACTGGGTAGAGTTAGTAATCCTAATTTCTTAAATAGAGGTCTGCAAGATTCAAACGGTCCGACCCCACAAATTGCTCTGACACATTTTTTTTGTGTGATAAAGACTTTTTTTAGCCTGAGAAGAATTACCCCATACAAGAAGGCCGTATCTGAGAACTGACCCGACGTACCCATGGTACGCGGTCATAGCAGTTTTTTGGCTTGATAATATCTTAAGCTTTTTAAGAGCAAAAACAAATTTATTTAGATTAGAGCATATGCGAGTTGTGTGTGCTTTCCAATTACAGTGTCTATCTAAGGTAATACCTAAAAATTTGGTCTCAAGGACTTCTTCAATTTTAGTGTTTTTATAGTTTAAGTCTAAGGGTTTTAATTGGGAATTGTTATAGTTAGAGAATTGTAGAATTTTAGTTTTAGATACATTAGCTGTTAGATTGTTGTCCTTTAACCAGTTCATTATTGATTCTATAGTATTGTTTAATGAATTTTCGTAGTTGCTATCTGAATTTTCCGGTACTATAACTGAAATATCGTCCGCGAATAGAATGCATTGGTGTGATGTCACTTGAGGAATATCGTTTATGTAAATAAGGAAGAGAAGAGGGCCTAGTACACTTCCCTGAGGAACACCGAACTTATTTATTAAAAGAGTAGACCTGAATGGTGTAGACACAAGTTGGTCATTTAATTGGTTTATTTCAACGCATTGTTTTCTAGTGCTTAGGTAGCTTTTAATCCAATCGAGTGCTTTACCTCGGATTCCATAAAGCTCACATTTATTGAGCAAGATTTTGTGATCTACGAAATCGAAAGCTTTGCTCATATCAAAGAAAATGGCAGCAACTATATTACGTTTATCGATATTTTCTGTTATTTTTTGTACTAATGAGAATGCAGCAAGTGTTGTAGATTTATCTTTTTGAAAACCATTTTGATTGTTTACTATTATGTTAAATTTATTTAAGAAATTCATTATTCGGGAGTGCATGACTTTTTCAAAAATTTTAGATAAAATTGGAATTAACGTGATAGGCCTATAGTTGTTCATATCTTGTTTAGAGTTTTTTTTGTGAAATGGTTTTACGATTGATGATTTTAAATTTTCTGGAAAGACCCCTTGCGTAAACGATAGATTTATAAGGTGACATAAAATGTCCGCTAGTTCTTTATTACAATTTTTTAATATGGCTGTTGAGATGCAATCATAACCAACAGCTCGTGTGTTATTTAATGAATTTATGGTTCTTGAAACTTCTTCACAAGAGGTGGGTCTCAGGTAAATAGTCGAATTTGATGAATCTATTAACTTGTAATTTGGATGTGAGTTGTTCTCTTTATTTGTTATGGATATGAAGAAATCGTTAAAGGCAGTCGCAATTTTCATTGGGCATTCAACGATTTTTTTATTGTAATCTATTGATTTTATTGTTTCAAATGTTTTTGTATCATCTGTTTTATTTTTTATGATATCCCAAGTGGCTTTACACTTACTTTTTGCATTTTTTAAGTATGAATTATTGTTTTGTTTTTTAGAGTTAGATATACATTTTTTAAATAATTTATCATATTTTATGAAGGCTTTTTTGTTGTCGTCTGTGGATTTTTTGTAGTAACGGTATCTTATTGTTCTTTTGTGACAGGCTGATACTTTCAATCCTTTAGTGATCCATTTGGGAGCGTTAACATTTGCATGAATTTTAACTTTATTTATTGGGAAGCAAAGATTGTAATATAATTGTAAAGTTTCGTGAAATATATCAAAAGCTTTATTAAAATTTTTTTGCTCTAGTACTTCGGACCAGGTTAATTTAGATAAGACATCTTTAAACTTTAACGTATTTTCTAAGCTGAAGTCCCTTTTCATTTCATACCAGAAGGGTAATCTTTGTTCTTGGTTTGACGGAAAAGATAGGGTTTGACCGGTGTTGTGATCTGATAGGTATAATGAATGAACTTCACCTTTAGCATATTTTATGTTACTACATATATGATCGATGCATGAATCTTTACGCGTTGGTTTGTTAATGTGTATTTGTAAATTATTATTCAATAGGATGTTTTTTAAGTCCTCTGAATACACACTAGACTTGAGAGTGTCGATATTTATATCCCCCGCTATGATAATTTTTTTATTCCTGTGTGAAGTTAATTTATGTAGTAGAATTTCTAGTTTATTAAGAAATGTTTTTGTACAAGAGTTTGGGATCCTGTATAAACATACAATTATGCATTTCATGGTAGGTATTTCTATTCCGCAACATTCAAATTGTTTTTCAGTTGACATGCTGTCGCAAATATTTAATTGTTTAAAAGCTATTGTATGCTATGTCTTATATTTTTATGCAAATGGATAGGGAACTAACATACCCAGTACCCTGGCGTGGCCACGTATAGCAGACAGGTATAGCAGACAGGTACTTAGTACGGCACACATAACATACCCACTACCCTGGCCTGGCAACCTACAGCAGGTATTTACTAAGAACACGCTTATCACTAACTTAACATTGAGCTCTGTCTATGCAAAGAGAGGACAATTAATCTTTTCTTGTCTGTTGTCGATGGCAGTTATAGATTTAATTAAGATAAGCGTTATCTATTGTTTCAGGAACAAAGCGGGTCAGGCGCTGGCCAGCGCGCCTCGCGCGAGCCTGGCGCCGCGCGCTCAATATGCTAATAAACTATTAAGTTACGTGTAACTAACGCGAATAATCAATCGCAAGTTCCTCGAAGTGCGGAAACTATTCTGTAATGATGTGATTGTGGGCCGCGGGTGAACGTACGTGAAGGATCCTTGGTGTTCCTGTGGCGACCACATTCAATACAAAAGGGAGCCCCTATATATCACAGACAAATGCCACTTCTCAAGTGAATAACGCCGTGCAGTGTTAACAATTAAATACATTCGCGTCTCTAAAAGAAAATGTCTGGTGTTGAGTTTTATTTCCATGTTTTTGACACAAAACGTTGGCACACACTACGTACACGCCGCGTACAGTCGATAAGTACGTGAAGGTAATTAACTGCGCGAGTGTTGATCTAGGACTGAAACAAAAACATGGAGAGTAATTTAAACATTGTTTCATATAAACTGCTTGTTTAGAACGTGCTCAAAAGTAATGAGTTTGTGTTGTGTTACAGCAACAGTGTACTGTGTCGTGTCAACAGTAGGTACATTAGACGCGCTCGTCTCGTTACAGCAACAGTGTACTGTGTCGTGTCAACAGTAGGTACATTAGACGCGCTCGTCTCGTTACAGCAACAGTGTACTGTGTCGTGTCAACAGTAGGTACATTAGACGCGCTCGTCTCGTTACAGCAACAGTGTACTGTGTCGTGTCAACAGTAGGTACATTAGACGCGCTCGTCTCGTTACAGCAACAGTGTAGTGTGTCGTGTCAACAGTAGGTACATTAGACGCGCTCGTCTCGTTACAGCAACAGTGTACTGTGTCGTGTCAACAGTAGGTACATTAGACGCGCTCGTCTCGTTACAGCAACAGTGTACTGTGTCGTGTCAACAGTAGGTACATTAGACGCGCTCGTCTCGTTACAGCAACAGTGTACTGTGTCGTGTCAACAGTAGGTACATTAGACGCGCTCGTCTCGTTACAGCAACAGTGTAGTGTGTCGTGTCAACAGTAGGTACATTAGACGCGCTCGTCTCGTTACAGCAACAGTGTAGTGTTACACAGTAAATTGTCTCAACCTCACAGACGTACGAGTTACGAGTGTAAGAGAGGAGAACATTCATGAATTTACATAATGCTAATAAATAGTGTCGTTAGTCGGGGAGCTCGTGTTGCTCCCGCGTACAGCGGCCCGGGATAACACACTATAGCTCTTATAATTTTTCAATAACATTTTTATATTATATGTACAGGTAAAAAGTTTGTGTGGATGGATGTATGGATGGATGTTTGTAACTCTGTCACGCAAAAACTGCAGAACTGATTTTGATGAAAGGCACACTGATAGTTTATAACCTGGATACACACATAATACATGTAAGTAATACACACGACACACATGACATTTTATCCTAATATTCTTACGGGTTCGAGACTTACGCGAGTGAAACCGCAGGGCGCTTTTTTTTTTTTTTTTAGGGATGGGAAATCATCAAATGACTTCTCCCGCTCTGGGTGGAGCGGAAGGGCGTGTCATACTTTTACTGACTAAAACCCATCCGTGTTCCCTCAGTTGCCTATGCCAGGGCCACGGTATCTTTTCCAAACAACCCGCGACTCCAGCGGCATCGGCCCTATTGGACCCCATCTTTTGCTGACATCTGTTTGAGGCGCGCGTGGAACACAACGCGCCGTCGACCCGGGCCTGGTCCTTACCGGACGGCGAGCTACCCGCTGCTCACCGTCCGCAAGCCCGCGCCTCCGGTGGCCGGAAATCGCCTCTCGATTCCCGCCGCCCAGGGCGTCTCCTGCGGCAACAGAAGGCGTGAGGCTGCCTCTCCCTCACGCGTTCCGCCTCCTCCTTCGCGAGCATTACAGCTTCGCAGAAGGAGGTGCACATAACATGGTGGTTCATGGTGGTGGTGGTTCGCAGGCGCTGCTGGTACTATCTAAAGGCACAACACTTACGGATGACAGATTATTCCTGACGAACTACTAACATTTATATAATATAATAGTAGACTGTAGCACACAGGGTTCTTCATAGATATCTATTTTTTTAATAACCATAGATGACAGACGAGTCCTAAACTTAATGTTTCTTAAATGTTCTGTGCACATTCTATCACATAATAGCATTAATAAATGGAGCTCGTGGCTAAGTAATTACAGCCGCACGGGTCGATCCATCAGGTTAAGCTACGCTTGCCGGGGTTGGTCAGTGGATGGGTGACCATCTTTACATACCGAGACTCCTCCGTGCCTCGGAAAGCATGTTAAGCCGTTGGTCCCGGCTGTCATTCGTGGATCTTTGACAGTAGTTACGGGTCGTCCGAAGCCCGAAAGTCTGACAACCAGTCTTCCCAAGGGGTATCGTATTACCCCGTTACTGGGTTGTAGAGGTCAGAGTCAGACAGGCAGTCGCTCCATGTAAAATACTGGTATTCAGCTGCATCCGGTTAGACTGGAAGCTGACCCCAACATAGTTGGGAAAAGGCTAGGCAGATTGAATAGCATTAAGAAATGTAAAAAAGAATCACAAAATATATCAACTGCGGGGAATCGAATTTAGGTTTGCACAGCAGTCACCAAACCGCTAAGCAGTCGCCGAACCGCTAAGCTATTTGCTTTATTGTATTTCTCTGAAAATTGTCCATTTGTCTTGCTGACTGTACATTTTCTACAAAATCTGTGAATGCAGATAAAAATGTTTCAAAAAGTTAAGGCCAGTCTCACACCGATTTCTTTTAGCGACAACGGTCAAGGTACCTGTGCTTATTGCCCCACCTCAAAAATCCACCCTGTGTGACTGCTTAGCTCCATAAAGGTTAAATCTGTAACTATCTGAATATTCCAATGTTTTGGCTCTTCTTTTAACAATTTCGGTAAAGTTTATAAGAATACGAACATAAAACATTATTACTCATCCCCCATAGCTAATAGCGTGATAATTTATAGCCTACAGACTGACCAGAGATACAGAGAACATCTATGCAAAATTTAAACAAAATCTATCTGGTAGTATTTGCGTGATACTGAGGCTGTGATGATGACATTCAGACAACCAGATCAAAATTCTAAGAACTACATTTTCGGCATTAGAATCGCTTCCAGACCTCGTAGCATAAGCATTGTTCCCAGTCCTCGTAGCACTAGAATCTTTCCCAGACCTCGTAGCATTAGAATCGTTCCTAGACCTCGTAGTAATTACTTTTTTCAAAAATATTCAATGTACAGTTTTGACTTTGCAACGATTTTACGAGTATTATAATTATGTATAGAATAGTAAACTCTCAAGATTACTAACTTCTTTTGTTTAAGTATATAATAAAAAAAGATGCTTTTAGAATAATAACAGGAATGTCCCTGATTAAGTCATGCTGAGTATGCCCGTGGGGATTTTTTATGAGTATCGTTTAGTGAACAAGTAATACATTGTTTATGATTGTTAGCGACGAAGGGAGAAGTTGTCGCGTTCCTGACACCTGCCGGAAGCTGCCCTCGCTCCCACACTCCCACACTCCCAACTGTCACACTCCTACACTCCCAACAACATCCAACATTATAATAAGTTCAACGTACGTGTACGTGACACATCAGTTATACTATCTCAACAACGCAAAGTCATGTAACACGCCTGTTGCCTCAAACTGAGTACAGATGGAGCACAATACAAGGTAATGTGGCGGGTTACTCGAACGTGCCCGTTAGTTGAGCCGGCTCATCGCGCCGCACGCAAACTTGCGGAATGCCGCACAGGCTGCTAATTGTGACACTACTCATAAAGTAACTGCACAGAATACAATAGGAAGGCGCAGAAACACCACTCTATAGAAAGCATTAGTTCACGCACGCATTGAGGACCTTTTGTTTTTTCAATTGATAAAAAAACGAGGATATCTCGCACATCTGCCGAACACAGCTTATCCAGGGATCAGGATATCCATTACAAAAAAAAAAATGTATAGAAGTAGTTTATCAGCCATCTCGTTACACTAACACAAGCAGGTTGCTTAGCTTGGGACTAGATGGCGTTGTGTGAAATGTCCCAGGATATTTATATTTATATCTGCTGAACATAGCTTATCCAGGGATCAGGGGTATCCGTTCTTTACAAATTGCGATATGTGGGTACATCCAGTAGTTTTTAGGGTTCCGTACCAAAATGGTAAAAAGGAACCCTTATTACCCTTCACTCAGTCTGTCGGTCAGCTGGATATCTCAAGAACTACTAATGGTATCAACTTGAAATTTGGAACAGTTTTAGATGACGTTTGCCCAATTATTTTGCAAATAAGAAAGAAATACATATATATATGCTTTTTTTGCAACATGGACTGAAAGGGGGTCTTAAAAATCGAAGTGGGACTACTTGAGCATGTATCATATGAAAGAGCGCTGTTTGCACATTCTCACACATTTTTTTGTTTATTTTTAGGCCCCGTAGTTTTCGACTTTTGATGAAAAATGTAAAAAAAAATACCGTTCCCCCCCCCCCCCCAAACTTCGAAGTTTCCATAGGGAAAAATCTGAAATTATTGTAAGTGATAGAAGTTTATGTAAAGATTACAGGAAAAATAAAACGATGTCTCTAAATTGTACACTTTTTCAGAAATCGGAACGGAACCCTCGGTGCGCGAGTCCAACTCGCTCTTGACCGGTTTTTTTCATAATATCTAAACGCCCAAAGGTCTGTTCAAGAAACTGTGCGCGCTCATTTTCGATATAAATCATTGTCTATTTCACTAAATACATAAATACTAAATAAGGTACTTACATAATTATACAGAAACATTGTCGCATTCCCCTGCGACTCGTTTGTTCACTCCCACAAGTTGTGTAGAGCGGACACCTAGCGGCGGTGTGGCGCCGCACGCGGCATCAGCGCGCCGCGCCGCTCGCCGCGTTGTTGACAGCTAATCAAGAGTTGACGATCGCACTTGTCAATGAACGTCCCTTCCCCGAACACCAGTGTACGAGTGTGTTCGTGACGCAGAAGTTTCTGTTTACTCTGCATTCCAGATTATCCGGTGACATGCCTACATACTACATAACGAGTACTCTGCTGGCAGCTTGCGCTACGCGTGTTGGTGCAGCCCTCTGCAGCTAGTCGCCACAGACTTGATTGGCGTCACATAAACACGTCGTCAAGTTAATACACCCGATAAATATCCAGCGCTCCACGAGACCCAAGGTGGCCAGTCCAGAGCTTGCCACGTGAGTGTCCCAGTCCGGAGACGTCACGTGTGTGGTCGCTGAGCTATTCTTAGTTTACGATCTGACCCCATCTCACAGCATCACGCGCTAAACCACGCACAATGAAGGGTTTCGTAGTTGAAATTAATTTATCCCAAAAATAAACTTAACATTGTAGTAAACCTTGGCCAGAGGATTAGCATTGCCATACAACGTGGCAATGCCGCCAGTCTCTTGGGTACTTTACCAGTCGACTGCGATGCGGAGGAATTTTTTGACGCCAAATTTCAGTTTTTAATAGTTTTAGTTAGTTTAAGATATTATATTTTTAACTAATTTTATCTTAAAATATTTTTGACTTTAGAACACAAATAAACAACACAGTGTGAGATAATAAAAAAACTTTTTCTAAGCATTTTGATGATTACATTGTAGTTGAAAAACATGTTCCGCCACACACTGATATACGTCATACACTGATATACGTCATACACTGATATACGTCATACACTGATATACGTCATACACTGATATACGTCATACACTGATATACGTCATACACTGATATACGTCATACACTGATATACGTCATACACTGATATACGTCATACACTGATATACGTCATACACTGATATACGTCATACACTGATATACGTCACGATCAATTCTCCAACTGCAAAGTTTGTAATTCCAAAGCTTCAT
Organism: Cosmia trapezina; assembly: GCA_905163495.3. Taxonomy (NCBI): domain Eukaryota; kingdom Metazoa; phylum Arthropoda; class Insecta; order Lepidoptera; family Noctuidae; genus Cosmia; species Cosmia trapezina. Next base: position 184,950 of record LR991036.1, read on the forward strand.
TTTTAGAGCTCTAAGGGACCATATACCGACGTATTTGATATTACTTCAACCTGATACCTAAATGCGTTTCTGAGAAAAAGGGTCTTGACAGACTGGGAGACAGGCAGACGGACGACGAAGTGATCCTATAAGGGTACTGTTTTTTCTTTCGAGGTACGGAACCCTAAAAATAGAGAACATAATAACCTTGAGTGCCTCACTTCTGACGAAGACTTACGACTGACTCGCCCTCGGTATAATTAATAGGTATTGTTCATCGCTGGCCTAAATACGATGACGTCAGAGCAGTCGGACGCCGGCAGCGGCCATCTCGCTGTGAGATGCCTGCGCGGAGTCCGCAGCGCGGCCTTCCCGGCAAGCGACGGCCAACGCGGACACAATGGAAGAATTTCTCATTACATCGATCCCGGCAGATAACACCTAGCGGCTAGTAGGCGGCTAGTACATAAGAATTATTGTTACTAACATCAAAATACTAACATATTTATGGACCTAACTAGTCTGAATTAAAGTTTTATTTAATTTATTTTTTTTTTATTTTATAAACAAAATGCCATCCCTTTCACTTTCCACTGTGTTATGAAAACAACGCGCAGGAACTGAACAACAAGGGTCCGCCGGGCCTGTCTCCTGAGCGATAAACTTTATTAATGTATAAAATGCATGTGTCTGTGGGACAACTACATGTGCCGCCGCGTGTCCGTGCCGAGCGCGGCCCCGGCGGCCCGGCGGCCGCCACAACAAAGCGCCGCAAACGTGTCTTTGCTTTTGTTAAACACACCTACTCGGTTACATTAATTAACGTCAGTTCATCACAGGACACAAGAGCACGCCATTATCCCCTCTACCGGTCCGTGGTAAGGATACAAATGGCGTGCACAGCCCGGCGATGGACCGCCAGTGACGTAGGTAACCGCTCGCTACAAAGCGTTCCTGCTCCAAGCTGCGCGCTGCGCGGCGGCGGACAACTGTTTACAGGCGCCAGGTATTTCACCGGATCGCCAAGTTATGCGTGAACTAATTCCGGAGCAATGAGCGCGTATTTATTTAATTCTCGGAGGTGCCAGCGGCGCCGGCGGGAGCCGCGAGTGCTCTCGCTCACGTGCCGCTCGTATTGTCGGCGAGCTCCGGGGAGCCGTTTACAAGAAACAACGCGCCGTATTTACGACATCAGCAAATAACAGAACGAATAATTTATTGTTATTTGCTTTTTGTGTTTAAGGAATACAGAGTCGCGAGACACGAAGCTGTGGTTCAGCGCGGAGTGGCTCGCGCTTGTAGCAAGCGTCAGGTGGCGCCACTTGACACGGCGACGCTCATTTGTACCTCAGCAAAAGATGAGTTCTGTCTGTAATGGGAGGGCGGGGGATGTAGCGGGGGGGGGAGTTCAGCAAGCGACGACAAACGTGTGCTCAGCAGGGCTCCGATGAGTATCGGTGACACACACAACAACACACACACACACGCACCTGCAAACACAAGCACACACACACACCGCAACACAAGAACACACACACAGTGTGGCAAATAAACTCAAAACACCACTACCTATACATATATCTATGATAGTATCAATCGGGTATCCGTTAGGAACAGCAAACAATACGAGATTGGTCGACAAAAGGAACAGAAATGCGTCGCATTCATGACTAAAACTAGAAGTAAACCCGCGAGTGCCGCTTGAAGCGGCTTCCAGTGAACCAACACAAGTAGTGCGCTGACAAGCGACTGCAGGCGGCTGCTGCACAAACACTGAGTCAGTATATCTATGATAGTATCAATCGGGTGTCAAACAATACGAGATTGGTCGACAAAAGGAACAGAAATGCGTCGCATTCATGACTAAAACTAGAAGTAAACCCGCGAGTGCCGCTTGAAGCGGCTTCCAGTGAACCAACACAAGTAGTGCGCTGACAAGCGACTGCAGGCGGCTGCTGCACAAACACTGAGTCAGTATATCTATGATAGTATCAATCGGGTGTCAAACAATACGAGATTGGTCGACAAAAGGAACAGAAATGCGTCGCATTCATGACTAAAACTAGAAGTAAACCCGCGAGTGCCGCTTGAAGCGGCTTCCAGTGAACCAACACAAGTAGTGCGCTGACAAGCGACTGCAGGCGGCTGCTGCACAAACACTGAGTCAGTATATCTATGATAGTATCAATCGGGTGTCAAACAATACGAGATTGGTCGACAAAAGGAACAGAAATGCGTCGCATTCATGACTAAAACTAGAAGTAAACCCGCGAGTGCCGCTTGAAGCGGCTTCCAGTGAACCAACACAAGTAGTGCGCTGACAAGCGACTGCAGGCGGCTGCTGCACAAACACTGAGTCAGTATATCTATGATAGTATCAATCGGGTGTCAAACAATACGAGATTGGTCGACAAAAGGAACAGAAATGCGTCGCATTCATGACTAAAACTAGAAGTAAACCCGCGAGTGCCGCTTGAAGCGGCTTCCAGTGAACCAACACAAGTAGTGCGCTGACAAGCGACTGCAGGCGGCTGCTGCACAAACACTGAGTCAGTATATCTATGATAGTATCAATCGGGTGTCAAACAATACGAGATTGGTCGACAAAAGGAACAGAAATGCGTCGCATTCATGACTAAAACTAGAAGTAAACCCGCGAGTGCCGCTTGAAGCGGCTTCCAGTGAACCAACACAAGTAGTGCGCTGACAAGCGACTGCAGGCGGCTGCTGCACAAACACTGAGTCAGTATATCTATGATAGTATCAATCGGGTGTCAAACAATACGAGATTGGTCGACAAAAGGAACAGAAATGCGTCGCATTCATGACTAAAACTAGAAGTAAACCCGCGAGTGCCGCTTGAAGCGGCTTCCAGTGAACCAACACAAGTAGTGCGCTGACAAGCGACTGCAGGCGGCTGCTGCACAAACACTGAGTCAGTATATCTATGATAGTATCAATCGGGTGTCAAACAATACGAGATTGGTCGACAAAAGGAACAGAAATGCGTCGCATTCATGACTAAAACTAGAAGTAAACCCGCGAGTGCCGCTTGAAGCGGCTTCCAGTGAACCAACACAAGTAGTGCGCTGACAAGCGACTGCAGGCGGCTGCTGCACAAACACTGAGTCAGTATATCTATGATAGTATCAATCGGGTGTCAAACAATACGAGATTGGTCGACAAAAGGAACAGAAATGCGTCGCATTCATGACTAAAACTAGAAGTAAACCCGCGAGTGCCGCTTGAAGCGGCTTCCAGTGAACCAACACAAGTAGTGCGCTGACAAGCGACTGCAGGCGGCTGCTGCACAAACACTGAGTCAGTATATCTATGATAGTATCAATCGGGTGTCAAACAATACGAGATTGGTCGACAAAAGGAACAGAAATGCGTCGCATTCATGACTAAAACTAGAAGTAAACCCGCGAGTGCCGCTTGAAGCGGCTTCCAGTGAACCAACACAAGTAGTGCGCTGACAAGCGACTGCATGCGGCTGCTGCACAAACAACTTGTATTGTAGCGCTCTAAGTTAGCCGCGCGGCGCCGCTCTGTGCCGCGACCGGCCGCGGCTGCGCTCGCTCCGCACATCACGTCACTCCGTGTCGCACCGGCTGTCCGCCGACAGCAATTACACAAAACATAAACACAATGATATTTCAAGAAGCCAGCAACAACATACATAAAATATAGCTCGGCCATGATTGAAATTTAAAAAACAAATTCATTAATTGGGAGAAAAAACGCAAATGACCGTGAGTAAATCGAATCATCCCGAGAGCTAAACCGAACGCGATTGTTCCGAGCGAGCGGCGCGCTCGTACACAATCAGCGAGGGATTCATTAACAGTTGACTAAAGTTTAGGAAATTGAGGCATTCACCGCGCAGCCCCAGCTCTGACTGAGAATCGAATTAGCGTTCAACTCCCTTTGCTTCGTAAATCGTACGTATTTTTAGGGTTCCGTACCAAAATGGTAAAAAGGAACCCTTATGGTGCAACTCAGTCTGTCTGTCTGTTTGTCTATCTGTCACAGCTGGATATCTCAAGAACTGTTCCAAATTTCAAGTTAGTATAACATCTTGAAATTTGGAACAGTTTTAGATGACGTTAGCCCAAATATTTGGAAAATAAGAAATAAATAAAAATATATGTGTTTTTTTTGCAACAGGGTAAAAGGAAAAAACCGGCCAAGTGCGTGTCGTACTACGCACAATGAAGGGTTCCGTAGTTGGTATGAAATCATCCCAAGAACAAACTTAACATTATAGTTGAAAAACATATTCTCCCATACATTCCAACAGTAAATGTAAGTTTGTACTCACACTATTGAGAGATTTACCATGTTATTGTATGACCACAAACTTCTTATAGATTTTCCTGTAATGTACAGGTATAGAACTATTTCCTGTATTTTTTTTCAAAATTTTAGACTCAGTACTTTCGGAGATAAGGAGGGGATGGTAAATTTTCGTCTATTTTCTTAAATAACTTTAAAACCATTTATTTTAACATTAAAAAAAATATATATTTGAGACCCTCATAGTAAGCCCTTTCATTTGATATGTCACACGGTACAGTATGCAATTTTTTTTTTTATTTTATTTGCCCCCTAAAAGTGACCCCCATATTCAAAATTCATTTATTTACTTTAGCCGTACGTGTTTGGGTCACAGAAATCCATATGTGAACCAAATTTCGACTTAATCGGTCCATTAGATTCGGAGAAAATTGGCTGTGACAGACGGACAGACAGACAGAGACACGAGTGATCCTATAAGGGTTCCGTTTTTTCCTTTTGAGGTACGGAACCCTAAAAAGGGAAAGGAAGAAGAAGGAAGGGAAACGGGTCTTAAAAATTCGAAGTGGGGCTACTAGAGCATGTGGGGTATCATATGAAAGAGCGCTGTTTGCACATTCTCAAACATTTTTTTTTTCTTTTTTTTTTTTAAAATACCGTACCCCCCCCCCCCCCCTTTTTTTTTCGAAGTTTGCATACAGAAAAATCTGAAATTATTCTATGTGATAGAAGTTTATGTAAAGATTACAGGAAAAACAGACGATGTCTTTATATAGCTCACTTTTATAGAAATCATCCACAAAAATGAAATATAAACGATAGTATTATGGAACCCTCGGTGCGCGAGTCCGACTCGCTCTTGACCGGTTTTTTATTTGGTGACTCGCAAGCGTTCAACACTTCAATTTATTATGCTTTATATTTATTAACTATCATCATTTAAGACTCATAATAAGCTACATATCAAAGGAATAAAGCAAAATAAATAGAATAGAATATATATTTATTCATAAGTTCACATTAAATAAATTACATAGAAGTTACATCATTACAAAGTACACAGTAATATTAGTATGACAATCTTAAGCTATGTTCAAAATCTAGTGTATAACTTATATTTATTGGTTAAGGCGCTACCAAAATAAATTGGAGGGTTTTTCGTAACCATTTATTTCACTATTGCAGCATGTATGGATTTAATTTTTGGATATATGTTTATTGACTATTTGATTAATACTTTGACTGAAGGAAAACACGATTGGGTTAAATTTCCTCGATAGAATTTAATTCCGAAAAGGCCTCTACTTTTTATGTTTTTTTTCTATAATTCTAAAACCCTAAGTAATTTCATTGCAAAATTGCATTTAAAATGTGCGTATTAGGTAATTGAAAATTCTGGCTGAACATAATTTTGATAGATAGCTTAATTTATTTTTAAACAATTTTTATTTCATTCGGCGCTTTTATTTTGGTTCCAGCGCGTTGTTGCGCTCTCTTTTTTTCGCATGTGGAAGTAATTGACTCTGTCACTTTCTTATTCCCGCCCAGTCCACTTTTTTTGTATCACCTTAAAAGGTCTAATTAATGTAGTGACCTGCCCGATGTAGGCTTATTGAAACGTGTGTTTCAGGCCATCCTTAACAACGCTGAGTGCTTTAGTGGACAATATGTTACCTACTGTACATAGAGCCAGCATTTATACATGACAATTATATTTTTTAATAAAAAAATGACGCTAATTGTCGCAAAACTATTGTTACCGGCTACGACGTAGTAGCCATGTTTGCTACGGCGTAGCTACAACATCGACTACGGCGTAGCAACCCGAAAACTCATTTTTCGTATCAGAAATCCATTTTAATGAAAACTTGTAAGTACTGTATACTAAGTATATCAAGCGTGTACATGGAACGCAGGTATATTGTGCTCGAATTACATGTAAAAGTTATTTGCTTGAGCCGAGTAACGTGAGAAGGTTAGCGGCGGGCAATTTGTCACTCGCGGAGCAATATTCAATCATCCAGCGTCGAGCTCGTTCTGCCGCAGTTCACATCGAGGTGACGGAAAGCATTTAACTTTGACTTTTACAGATTATTAATACTTTTAATAAGAAGTATTTATATCGAACATCTGTATCGTAGTATCTTTAGATCTCATTTCAATCCGTTTTGAAAGTCTGAATTAATGAGAAGCTGCGAAAGTCAGTTACCAGCCGCCTCCCGGAGCCGCCCGGAGCCGCGCCCGTCCCAGAGCACGGCGGTGCTGCTGGTGTCAGAATGTTTACTAGTTATTTACTGTTTAAGAAAAAAACTATCTATTTATTGTGCAGAGAAAGTATTTTATTAAGAAAAGCACACAAAGATGAAAAATTTAAAAAAAAATACCGCCCCCCCCCCCCCCCTTATCTCCGAAAATTGCAAAGAAAAAAATCTGGAAATTATTCTATGTGATAGAAGTTTATGTAAAAATTACAGGAAAAATAAAACGATGTCTCTAAATATCACACTTTTCAGAAATCGGAACGGAACCTTCGGTGCGCGAGTCCGACTCGCTCTTGACTGGTTTTTTTTTTATTGCGTTGACTTATGTTTTTAGAACCCCAAGGGGAATTTGATATTATATAGGGAATAAGGATTCCTTGTATAATTACAAACTAAAATTACAATTTAAGGTAAGTAGGTATGTCAGTTAAAAATAATATCATAAACACACACTATTTATTTAGGATGTCAAAGTATTATTTAAGTAGTCGTTTAAATTGTATTAACATTTATTACAGAGGAAGTTTATCAGTTTATTTTTTTAATCCTATATCACATTTATTGAGGTCTGATCATATTTCTAAAGGTAGCTTCCAATACGTAATTGAATGTATGCTAATAAAGTTGAGCCTGTGATCTCCTGCGAGTAAACTGCACTCACTGCAAGAGTGGCTCCGTTGTACGTACCGATGTAGCACAACACAACACCATTGATTGTATTGTGTTCACTAGTGCATGCACTGTACACAAACCAAACGGGCAGAATTCTTGAGGAGCAAATATTATTTTAACTAAGTTATTTGTTGGCAGTGAAAGCCGCGTTTAAGGGAAAATTAACTTAGTTTTGTATGAACAAATCGCACGATTAAACAAACGACTGTTGTTCCCGACGCCATTAAAATCGTATTTCCCGCAATCGACTCGCTATTAGCACGCAATCCTCACACACACCCAGTGAGCACGCGGCGCACGCTCACCACGACGACAGCGCTGCCGTTCATTATGCGCTGTCACTGTTTCCTGAACGTAGACACGCTTTTCATCTAGAGTTATGGTCGAACAAGAACAAGCGGTCGACTTGAACAGCGGCTGCGGATGGTGCCTAGTTCCGCAATGGAACTGCCTCCAGGGAGCTCACTGGCGGCAAGTTCACCGCGCCACCGCGCGAAATAGTAGAGTAGCCGGTATCGTCCGCCAGGTGTCGTTACTATTTGGAATTACTTCTGCGATTTCACAATAGGTAGGTATTTAGACGTAAAATTGATTGTTTGTCTGAAAAGTCCCGGAAATCATGAAGTTTACATAACACGAGGTAGCGCGTCGCGCGCCGCGTGGCGTGCTGCTCGCACGGCGCCCACTACAAGTTTACATAACACGAGGTAGCGCGTCGCGCGCCGCGTGGCGTGCTGCTCGCACGGCGCCCACTACAAGTTTACATAACACGAGGTAGCGCGTCGCGCGCCGCGTGGCGTGCTGCTCGCACGGCGCCCACTACAAGTTTACATAACACGAGGTAGCGCGTCGCGCGCCGCGTGGCGTGCTGCTCGCACGGCGCCCACTACAAGTTTACATAACACGAGGTAGCGCGTCGCGCGCCGCGTGGCGTGCTGCTCGCACGGCGCCCACTACAAGTTTACATAACACGAGGTAGCGCGTCGCGCGCCGCGTGGCGTGCTGCTCGCACGGCGCCCACTACAAGTTTACATAACACGAGGTAGCGCGTCGCGCGCCGCGTGGCGTGCTGCTCGCACGGCGCCCACTACAAGTTTACATAACACGTGGTAGCGCGTCGCGCGCCGCGTGGCGTGCTGCTCGCACGGCGCCCACTACAAGTTTACATAACACGAGGTAGCGCGTCGCGCGCCGCGTGGCGTGCTGCTCGCACGGCGCCCACTACAAGTTTACATAACACGAGGTAGCGCGTCGCGCGCCGCGTGGCGTGCTGCTCGCACGGCGCCCACTACAAGTTTACATAACACGAGGTAGCGCGTCGCGCGCCGCGTGGCGTGCTGCTCGCACGGCGCCCACTACAAGTTTACATAACACGAGGTAGCGCGTCGCGCGCTGCGTGGCGTGCTGCTCGCACGGCGCCCACTACAAGTTTACATAACACGAGGTAGCGCGTCGCGCGCCGCGTGGCGTGCTGCTCGCACGGCGCCCACTACAAGTTTACATAACACGAGGTAGCGCGTCGCGCGCCGCGTGGCGTGCTGCTCGCACGGCGCCCACTACAAGTTTACATAACACGAGGTAGCGCGTCGCGCGCCGCGTGGCGTGCTGCTCGCACGGCGCCCACTACAAGTTTACATAACACGAGGTAGCGCGTCGCGCGCCGCGTGGCGTGCTGCTCGCACGGCGCCCACTACAAGTTTACATAACACGAGGTAGCGCGTCGCGCGCCGCGTGGCGTGCTGCTCGCACGGCGCCCACTACAAGTTTACATAACACGAGGTAGCGCGTCGCGCGCCGCGTGGCGTGCTGCTCGCACGGCGCCCACTACAAGTTTACATAACACGAGGTAGCGCGTCGCGCGCCGCGTGGCGTGCTGCTCGCACGGCGCCCACTACAAGTTTACATAACACGAGGTAGCGCGTCGCGCGCCGCGTGGCGTGCTGCTCGCACGGCGCCCACTACAAGTTTACATAACACGAGGTAGCGCGTCGCGCGCCGCGTGGCGTGCTGCTCGCACGGCGCCCACTACAAGTTTACATAACACGAGGTAGCGCGTCGCGCGCCGCGTGGCGTGCTGCTCGCACGGCGCCCACTACAAGTTTACATAACACGAGGTAGCGCGTCGCGCGCCGCGTGGCGTGCTGCTCGCACGGCGCCCACTACAAGTTTACATAACACGAGGTAGCGCGTCGCGCGCCGCGTGGCGTGCTGCTCGCACGGCGCCCACTACAAGTTTACATAACACGAGGTAGCGCGTCGCGCGCCGCGTGGCGTGCTGCTCGCACGGCGCCCACTACAAGTTTACATAACACGAGGTAGCGCGTCGCGCGCCGCGTGGCGTGCTGCTCGCACGGCGCCCACTACAAGTTTACATAACACGAGGTAGCGCGTCGCGCGCCGCGTGGCGTGCTGCTCGCACGGCGCCCACTACAAGTTTACATAACACGAGGTAGCGCGTCGCGCGCCGCGTGGCGTGCTGCTCGCACGGCGCCCACTACAAGTTTACATAACACGAGGTAGCGCGTCGCGCGCCGCGTGGCGTGCTGCTCGCACGGCGCCCACTACAAGTTTACATAACACGAGGTAGCGCGTCGCGCGCCGCGTGGCGTGCTGCTCGCACGGCGCCCACTACAAGTTTACATAACACGAGGTAGCGCGTCGCGCGCCGCGTGGCGTGCTGCTCGCACGGCGCCCACTACAAGTTTACATAACACGAGGTAGCGCGTCGCGCGCCGCGTGGCGTGCTGCTCGCACGGCGCCCACTACAAGTTTACATAACACGAGGTAGCGCGTCGCGCGCCGCGTGGCGTGCTGCTCGCACGGCGCCCACTACAAGTTTACATAACACGAGGTAGCGCGTCGCGCGCCGCGTGGCGTGCTGCTCGCACGGCGCCCACTACAAGTTTACATAACACGAGGTAGCGCGTCGCGCGCCGCGTGGCGTGCTGCTCGCACGGCGCCCACTACAAGTTTACATAACACGAGGTAGCGCGTCGCGCGCCGCGTGGCGTGCTGCTCGCACGGCGCCCACTACAAGTTTACATAACACGAGGTAGCGCGTCGCGCGCCGCGTGGCGTGCTGCTCGCACGGCGCCCACTACAAGTTTACATAACACGAGGTAGCGCGTCGCGCGCCGCGTGGCGTGCTGCTCGCACGGCGCCCACTACAAGTTTACATAACACGAGGTAGCGCGTCGCGCGCCGCGTGGCGTGCTGCTCGCACGGCGCCCACTACAAGTTTACATAACACGAGGTAGCGCGTCGCGCGCCGCGTGGCGTGCTGCTCGCACGGCGCCCACTACAAGTTTACATAACACGAGGTAGCGCGTCGCGCGCCGCGTGGCGTGCTGCTCGCACGGCGCCCACTACAAGTTTACATAACACGAGGTAGCGCGTCGCGCGCCGCGTGGCGTGCTGCTCGCACGGCGCCCACTACAAGTTTACATAACACGAGGTAGCGCGTCGCGCGCCGCGTGGCGTGCTGCTCGCACGGCGCCCACTACAAGTTTACATAACACGAGGTAGCGCGTCGCGCGCCGCGTGGCGTGCTGCTCGCACGGCGCCCACTACAAGTTTACATAACACGAGGTAGCGCGTCGCGCGCCGCGTGGCGTGCTGCTCGCACGGCGCCCACTACAAGTTTACATAACACGAGGTAGCGCGTCGCGCGCCGCGTGGCGTGCTGCTCGCACGGCGCCCACTACAAGTTTACATAACACGAGGTAGCGCGTCGCGCGCCGCGTGGCGTGCTGCTCGCACGGCGCCCACTACAAGTTTACATAACACGAGGTAGCGCGTCGCGCGCCGCGTGGCGTGCTGCTCGCACGGCGCCCACTACAAGTTTACATAACACGAGGTAGCGCGTCGCGCGCCGCGTGGCGTGCTGCTCGCACGGCGCCCACTACAAGTTTACATAACACGAGGTAGCGCGTCGCGCGCCGCGTGGCGTGCTGCTCGCACGGCGCCCACTACAAGTTTACATAACACGAGGTAGCGCGTCGCGCGCCGCGTGGCGTGCTGCTCGCACGGCGCCCACTACAAGTTTACATAACACGAGGTAGCGCGTCGCGCGCCGCGTGGCGTGCTGCTCGCACGGCGCCCACTACAAGTTTACATAACACGAGGTAGCGCGTCGCGCGCCGCGTGGCGTGCTGCTCGCACGGCGCCCACTACAAGTTTACATAACACGAGGTAGCGCGTCGCGCGCCGCGTGGCGTGCTGCTCGCACGGCGCCCACTACAAGTTTACATAACACGAGGTAGCGCGTCGCGCGCCGCGTGGCGTGCTGCTCGCACGGCGCCCACTACAAGTTTACATAACACGAGGTAGCGCGTCGCGCGCCGCGTGGCGTGCTGCTCGCACGGCGCCCACTACAAGTTTACATAACACGAGGTAGCGCGTCGCGCGCCGCGTGGCGTGCTGCTCGCACGGCGCCCACTACAAGTTTACATAACACGAGGTAGCGCGTCGCGCGCCGCGTGGCGTGCTGCTCGCACGGCGCCCACTACAAGTTTACATAACACGAGGTAGCGCGTCGCGCGCCGCGTGGCGTGCTGCTCGCACGGCGCCCACTACAAGTTTACATAACACGAGGTAGCGCGTCGCGCGCCGCGTGGCGTGCTGCTCGCACGGCGCCCACTACAAGTTTACATAACACGAGGTAGCGCGTCGCGCGCCGCGTGGCGTGCTGCTCGCACGGCGCCCACTACAAGTTTACATAACACGAGGTAGCGCGTCGCGCGCCGCGTGGCGTGCTGCTCGCACGGCGCCCACTACAAGTTTACATAACACGAGGTAGCGCGTCGCGCGCCGCGTGGCGTGCTGCTCGCACGGCGCCCACTACAAGTTTACATAACACGAGGTAGCGCGTCGCGCGCCGCGTGGCGTGCTGCTCGCACGGCGCCCACTACAAGTTTACATAACACGAGGTAGCGCGTCGCGCGCCGCGTGGCGTGCTGCTCGCACGGCGCCCACTACAAGTTTACATAACACGAGGTAGCGCGTCGCGCGCCGCGTGGCGTGCTGCTCGCACGGCGCCCACTACAAGTTTACATAACACGAGGTAGCGCGTCGCGCGCCGCGTGGCGTGCTGCTCGCACGGCGCCCACTACAAGTTTACATAACACGAGGTAGCGCGTCGCGCGCCGCGTGGCGTGCTGCTCGCACGGCGCCCACTACAAGTTTACATAACACGAGGTAGCGCGTCGCGCGCCGCGTGGCGTGCTGCTCGCACGGCGCCCACTACAAGTTTACATAACACGAGGTAGCGCGTCGCGCGCCGCGTGGCGTGCTGCTCGCACGGCGCCCACTACAAGTTTACATAACACGAGGTAGCGCGTCGCGCGCCGCGTGGCGTGCTGCTCGCACGGCGCCCACTACAAGTTTACATAACACGAGGTAGCGCGTCGCGCGCCGCGTGGCGTGCTGCTCGCACGGCGCCCACTACAAGTTTACATAACACGAGGTAGCGCGTCGCGCGCCGCGTGGCGTGCTGCTCGCACGGCGCCCACTACAAGTTTACATAACACGAGGTAGCGCGTCGCGCGCCGCGTGGCGTGCTGCTCGCACGGCGCCCACTACAAGTTTACATAACACGAGGTAGCGCGTCGCGCGCCGCGTGGCGTGCTGCTCGCACGGCGCCCACTACAAGTTTACATAACACGAGGTAGCGCGTCGCGCGCCGCGTGGCGTGCTGCTCGCACGGCGCCCACTACAAGTTTACATAACACGAGGTAGCGCGTCGCGCGCCGCGTGGCGTGCTGCTCGCACGGCGCCCACTACAAGTTTACATAACACGAGGTAGCGCGTCGCGCGCCGCGTGGCGTGCTGCTCGCACGGCGCCCACTACAAGTTTACATAACACGAGGTAGCGCGTCGCGCGCCGCGTGGCGTGCTGCTCGCACGGCGCCCACTACAAGTTTACATAACACGAGGTAGCGCGTCGCGCGCCGCGTGGCGTGCTGCTCGCACGGCGCCCACTACAAGTTTACATAACACGAGGTAGCGCGTCGCGCGCCGCGTGGCGTGCTGCTCGCACGGCGCCCACTACAAGTTTACATAACACGAGGTAGCGCGTCGCGCGCCGCGTGGCGTGCTGCTCGCACGGCGCCCACTACAAGTTTACATAACACGAGGTAGCGCGTCGCGCGCCGCGTGGCGTGCTGCTCGCACGGCGCCCACTACAAGGTCTCTGTAAATGAACTCTAAACACACGCGGCCGAGCCAAGGCAACGCCGGGGAGTTTCCGTTCAGCCATAAACAAGCTTCATTCTATTTTATGACATCCAATTAAAATGCTAATTTATTTATTTAGTCGGATTGGCGCGCGGCTGACGAAAGGCCCGCTCGGCGCTCGCTCGCCAACGCGCGCAGATCATCGGACGCACTGCTTGTGACTCTTTTGTTATGTAAAGTTACAGTCATTACACGTTTTCATCTTGTAAGAAAATGTACGGCACTTAGTATGGAAAAGCTCGAGGAAGTGTCTGAACCTTTAACGTAAATAAAGAAATGTTAAAAGTGTACAGTCTGCTTCAGTCAAGAGCTGACGCACTACGCCGCCAACCAACAAGAGTGGGGCCCGGATGCTGCGCGCCGCGCGCCGCCTCGTTTGGTAAAATAGTATCATTAACAGATATCTTGAATACAAACCAAAACAATTCTAAAATTCTTTTAAATATTCAATTTAACGTTACATAAAATACAGGAATTCACTATTTGCATAACTAAAAAATGTAAAATTAAAAATATATATATATATGTCGGAGAAAGTAAACAAAGAGTTGATTGTTATGATTTTATTGATGGCTAATTAAGTCTTAATTTAATTTGATTTATTACATTTTTACATTGTGTAAAACCTAACAAATTTATTAAAAGTCACTGCATTGTATAACGTCCAATCAGAGCAGAGGGTAGACCTAGAGTGGGGTCGAGGCGCCATCTTAACGTTCGCCGGGTGGAGCGTGCAGTCTTGTATCGGTGGTTGATCGAGGTGGATCACAAGTGGTGAAGTTAGATCGGTGCCGCGAACCTGCTGCTCCTTTATAGTTAAAATTACCTACCTAGTGATTCAAAATTGTAGAATTTTAATAAAATCGCGCGCGTGTGTGTGTAAATAGTGTTTTGTGCTCGCATATCCCTATGACGCCCACTAGACCCGACGTGAACACTAAAAACAATGTCGAGGAGGACGTTGTATCTCCGACATCAGAAGTGGGATCGGTGCAGGCACAAAACGTAGACAGATCGAGTGATAGAAACGATGGGTGACGCGCTTTATTTGAGGCGCAACAAAACGCTTGCTACTACTCGTGGAGACCCTGCGCAACCCGCCGGCTATTGCAGAGAAGAATATTACGCTGCCCAAATTTGAACATGAAAATGCAACACTGACGCCCGAGCCTGGCTAACAACAGCGGATACTGTTTATCGGACCATGATATACAGGGAAGCAGACCTTATTCTTATAATCAGTAAGTCTGTGAATGGTTCTGCCGCCACGTGGTTTTCCCAAGTGGCTGTTAAGGTATTTTGTCTAATCGGCGAGATGGCTAATTAGACTGGATATTAGTTGTCTAAAAAGGCGAGGAGGCCATTTAGACTGTAGATATTAATTGTCTAAAAAGGCGAGGAGGCCATTTAGACTGTAGATGTTAATTGTCTAAAAAGGCGAGGAGGCCATTTAGACTGTAGATATTAATTGTCTAAAAAGGCGAGGAGGCCATTTAGACTGTAGATGTTAATTGTCTAAAAAGGCGAGGTGGCCAATTAGACTGTGTAGTTATGAGTTGTCTAAAAAGGCGAGGTGGCCAATTAGACTGTGTAGTTATGAGTTGTCTAAAAAGGCGAGGTGGCCAATTAGACTGTGTGACTGTGTAGAGTTGAATTGTCTAAAAAGGCGAGGTGGCCAATTAGACTGTGTGACTGTGTGGAGTTGAATTGTCTAAAAAGGCGAGGTGGCCAATTAGACTGTGTAGAGTTGAATTGTCTAAAAAGGCGAGGTGGCCAATCAGACTGTGCAGTCGTGAGTTGTCTAAAAAGGCGAGGTGGCCAAATATACTGCGTAGATATGAATTGTCTTGTAAAAAAAGGCGAGGAGGCTATTTAGACTGTGGTATGGGTTGTCTAAAGGGTGAGGTGACTGTTTTGATACTGTGACTGTTTACACGAAGGCATTAGTGAAATAAAAAAAATAATAACCCTTGCTGTGTGCCTAACAGATGAAGTGTAGAATTTATTTTAAATGAAGCTTGTGTGCAAAAGATGCAACAAAAATGTTTGTTTCACTATGTCAGGAGTGGCCGAACTGTCTTACAAAAGTTTTGCTTGTTTTTAATTGTTACAGATTACAATGATGCTAGTCCCTCAACATCACACGAGGACGTGTGAAATGTCAGGACGGCCGTGTCGGAGAAAGTAAACAAAGAGTTGATTGTTATGATTTTATTGATGGCTAATTAAGTCTTAATTTAATTTGATTTATTACATTTTTACATTGTGTAAAACCTAACAAATTTATTAAAAGTCACTGCATTGTATAACGTCCAATCAGAGCAGAGGGTAGACCTAGAGTGGGGTCGAGGCGCCATCTTAACGTTCGCCGGGTGGAGCGTGCAGTCTTGTATCGGTGGTTGATCGAGGTGGATCACAAGTGGTGAAGTTAGATCGGTGCCGCGAACCTGCTGCTCCTTTATAGTTAAAATTACCTACCTAGTGATTCAAAATTGTAGAATTTTAATAAAATCGCGCGTGTGTGTGTGTAAATAGTGTTTTGTGCTCGCATATCCCTATGACGCCCACTAGACCCGACGTGAACACTAAAAACAATGTCGAGGAGGACGTTGTATCTCCGACATATATATATGTATGTAAATGTAAAATCAATGTTTAACAAAATAAATGGATCTTAGCCATACCAAAGTAACGCCATCTATACAGACATATCCAACGTATAACAATACCCGCAACATTCACTTCAAAACTCAACAGCCGTCTTATTTCAACTAACTAACAACAATAATAAATAATACTTAACTAAATTGTAACAAATGTAAAGTTAGCAAGCAGGCTGCAGGTAGCTAATGTTATTTAACTTACATTTCTCTTACCAGACTCTCAGCCTGACGACTTCAATTTCAGTTCCGTCGTAACATAATATTCGACGTCAAGTCGATGTTATTTGCCGAAGTATTTCTAGCTGTACTCACGTTAAATGCCGTCGCCAGTTCGTCCAGATTTTTACGTAAAAAGAACATTGCATATACAGTTGGCGATATCGTGTGTCAGGACTGTCGATAACAGTCGTCAATGTTTTGTCTCTGTCACACGTAGAGAGTGGTAGTGTGGGTGAATAGAGACAAGCACGTAAAGGACATAGCTAGTGCAGGAAACTAGGGAGGCAGCGACGTAATAGAACCATCACGTCACGCCGACCCTTGTCACATGGCATCGAGCGTCACGCGTCACGCGGCGGGACCACGTCGTCATCGGTGAACACTCCAACAGATATACAGATACCTCACTTTGTGCAAAAGTCAGAGACGTACAATCTCAATGGGTTGGCGCCGTTCTAAGAACCGTGGGGAGTGCGGCCCCGGACTAACTCGATAATACACGTACTACTAGCAGTAGCTTGCACTAATGAATTCTCTTTCTGATTGAACGAGCCCCACGAATGTGTACTATGTTCAGTTCTATGATATACATATTTTGATTGCGGCTTCGAAACGTATTCAGTCGGACGACACCTGTCAGCAACACGTGCGCACCTGCCTGCGTGATATGTCTGCTCCAACTCTGAAAAGCCACAGAGATATTGTAAACTGTGGGTAATGTGAGCAGGCCACCACAGGCCGACTCATTAGCGCGCTGTGAATTAGGTCGAACGCTGCGAACATTGCGGTCGAGCGTGACCGATAGCTTGTAACGTAATCTCCGGTGAACTAACATTCATATTTTATGAGCTATTTGTTTATTGTACGGGCTGCGTTGCTGCCACGCGGCCAGTGCCGCTCGGTGCTTGCTTCAGCCACTTTCGTTGTTCCCAGCATTAGAAAAAGAAAAGAAAGAAAAATACGTTTGTTTATTTGTACAGAAATACGTGCATAGTAACAGGAACATAAACAAAACAGAACGACACATCACCACGAGCACAGAACAAAAAAACTTAGTTGGCAGCCACTGGCACGACAACACTGACTCAGCACGATGCCGTGCTGCGGGGCACCCACACCACTCAGCACGATGCCGTGCTGCGGGGCACCCACACCACTCAGCACGATGCCGTGCTGCGGGGCACCCACACCACTCAGCACGATGCCGTGCTGCGGGGCACCCACACCACTCAGCACGATGCCGTGCTGCGGGGCACCCACACCACTCAGCACGATGCCGTGCTGCGGGGCACCCACACCACTCAGCACGATGCCGTGCTGCGGGGCACCCACACCACTCAGCACGATGCCGTGCTGCGGGGCACCCACACCACTCAGCACGATGCCGTGCTGCGGGGCACCCACACCACTCAGCACGATGCCGTGCTGCGGGGCACCCACACCACTCAGCACGATGCCGTGCTGCGGGGCACCCACACCACTCAGCACGATGCCGTGCTGCGGGGCACCCACACCACTCAGCACGATGCCGTGCTGCGGGGCACCCACACCACTCAGCACGATGCCGTGCTGCGGGGCACCCACACCACTCAGCACGATGCCGTGCTGCGGGGCACCCACACCACTCAGCACGATGCCGTGCTGCGGGGCACCCACACCACTCAGCACGATGCCGTGCTGCGGGGCACCCACACCACTCAGCACGATGCCGTGCTGCGGGGCACCCACACCACTCAGCACGATGCCGTGCTGCGGGGCACCCACACCACTCAGCACGATGCCGTGCTGCGGGGCACCCACACCACTCAGCACGATGCCGTGCTGCGGGGCACCCACACCACTCAGCACGATGCCGTGCTGCGGGGCACCCACACCACTCAGCACGATGCCGTGCTGCGGGGCACCCACACCACTCAGCACGATGCCGTGCTGCGGGGCACCCACACCACTCAGCATGATGCCGTGCTGCGGGGCACCCACACCACTCAGCACGATGCCGTGCTGCGGGGCACCCACACCACTGATTGTCAGTGGTCACTTGAAAAAGACGTACGGGAAAAATAAACAGTATGGTGTACTTGTATGATTGCGAATTATTATTAAAAGATACGATTTTTGAATATCCCGCTGACTGTGAAATTGTTATGAATTCTTATAACTACCCAAGCCGACCTTTGCGACACAGCGGCAACAATAACTAAACTACAAACACTAATCCCAGAACACAAACACAATAAGTAGGCAGCAGATTATTACAACAGAGTGATCTAGTCGTTGGCTGTTACTAACTTTGTACACCTACAGCGCGTTTCATGTCTGTTCATTATCTTGGCCGATTGATCCGCCAGCGGGACTTACTGCTCAAAGCACACTAATTGCAGGTGACGTATAGAAGTAATAAATTAAAGCGACAGACAGACCGTCAGGACACGTCGCTCAGTGCCCCGTGCGCAGCTGCTGCTTCATACTTCCTTGATTCGTTATTCATGAGGATCAGATAGCGCGCGCTTCTGCGACAAGTTTGAAGTCCTAATGAGGAGAGCCTCGCGCCGTTCTCGAATGGGAATCGCGCATATTTGCATAAGTAATGTGCCCGAATGAGCACGACCGTGGGAGGGGTCCCCCCCCCCCCACGCGCTGCACGTCTTACTAATTAGGTCGAACTGCGAGCAGCACCTCCGCGCACGCATGACATGACGATGACTTTAAAAAAGGTAAAGATTTTCTCATCTTGCAGCTTTACAACACCGAGCTCGAGATCTTGTTTTTTAATTCCACTCAGATCTCGATCATCGTGCAGAGAATCCAATCAGAGGAGCTCGTGGCTAAGTAATAACTGCCGCACGGGTCGATCCATCAGGTTAAGCTACGCTTGCCGGGGTTGGTCAGTGGATGGGTGACCATCTTTACACACCGAGACTCCTCCGTGCCTCGGAAAGCACGTTAAGCCGTTGGTCCCGGCTGTCATTCGTGGATCTTTGACAGTCGTTACGGGTCGTCAGAAGCCCGAAAGTCTGACAACCAGTCTTACCAAGGGGTATCGTATTACCCAGTTACTGGGTTGTGGAGGTCAGACAGGCAGTCGCTCCATGTAAAATACTGGTATTCAGCTGCATCCGGTTAGACTGGAAGTCGACCCCAACATAGTTGGGAAAAGGCTAGGCAGATTGATGTCCACTAAAATAAACAATAAGCAGCTTGAGTCTGAAAGCGAAAGTCACTGATCATGCAGGGAATGAAACACATCATTGTCTGTATATCTCTGTCTGTCGGTACACACACACCTACGTGCACGCGGGCGCGGGTTCCGCTCCGATGACTCGGATGGTTTCCTCTCGCTATGATTTATTCCGTCACCGCGCTACTATTGAACTCATAAATTGGTAACTTTCTCCCTTTTGCTTAGAGATCGTTACCTCGCTCTAAATTATTGCTTACTTGCTTTTCCTGCTTCGTAACTTTTGTAAAAAGAAATGTTTTCTTCGACATTTTCCCTGAATTTCTAATGAAATTATATAAATCATCGTCGTTCTAAACAAAAGGGTTCGTGTCATAACGTGCTGTACAGTGTATATTATACACTCAGTAGAATCCCGCAGACTGTATAGGTCAACGTAGTACCCGTCACGTCAGTTAACATAATGTCGGTCAACATTCTTGTGACGGAGAACTAATGTATGTAATTTGTCATTTGCAAAGATGTTGGGATGCGGGCTGGAAGAATGAAGAACCGCTGGCCCCGCGCCGCGCCGTGGGGCGCCACTAGTCCACGAGTCAGTACTACACAGCAGAGACATGATCGTGTAACTCTGACTGTGACGTCATTAATGATTGTATCGTTACTTTTCCAATGAAGGGCCGATCAATTTGCGCAATTAAAAAAACCGGTCAAGAGCAAGTCGAACTCGCGCACCGAGGGTTCCGTTCCGATTTCTGAAAAAGTGTGCTATTTAGAGACATCGTTTTATTAGGGTTCCGTACCAAAATGGTAAAAAAGGAACCCTTATGGTGTGACTCAGTCTGTCTGTCTGTCTGTTTGTCTGTCTGTCTGTCTGTCACAGCTGGATATCTCGAGAACTACTAATGCTATCAACTTAAAATTTAGAATAGTTTTATATGACGTTTACCCAACTATTTTGCAAATAAGAAAGAAATTAAAATATTTATATTTTTTTTTGCAACAGGGACTGAAAGGGGGTCTTAAAAATTCAATTTTACATTTTTCATCAAAAGTCGAAAACTATGAGGCCTAAAAAAAATAAAAAAATGTTTGAGAATGTGCAAACAGCGTTCTTTCATATGATACCCCACATGCCCTATTAGCCCCACTTTAAATTTTTAAGACACCGTTTCAGTCCCTGTTGTAAAAAAAAAACATAAATATTTTTATTTCTTTCTTATTTGCAAAATAGTTGGGTAAACGTCATCTAAAACTGTTCCAAATTTCAAGTTGATAGCATTAGTAGTTTTTGAGATATCCAGCTGTGACAGACAGACAGACAGAGTCACACCATAAGGGTTCCTTTTTTACCATTTTGGTACGTAACCCTAAAAATTGATTATCAAGCCATCGCATGAAAAAATAGTCGGCGTGGCGTCAGCTTGCGTTAACTTTGCGATATAATTAGCGAGTGATCAGTGTGCCAGAGAGTACAAGTTTCTCTAAAGTAAATTAATTAGTTATCTCATAAGTTATGAAGAAAATTAGCAGAATTTAATTAGATTTTTAGACAAGTTTATTACTGGCGCCTAGAGACGAACAGAAACACTCGAGAGCTGTTTTGTATACGAGGAGCTCGGTACCGGGCTCTCGGAATAGGTACACTGCTGAGGAAGCCCATTCATCAGAAACGTTATGCAGCTAATAAAATGAGTAAAAGAATTTTAACGCTGTGTTAACAGTTAGAGCCACCTGACCCCTTGCGGGAATGTACTGCGCGTGCCGAGTTTAATAAGATAAACCGTGTGACACTCTTGTGTGCCGTCTGCTGGCTAATGATGATGAGCACTCCGTGCGCCCTCAGCATTCATTGTTCTTTGTATTGTTGTTCAGCATTGTTTGTTGTTGTCAAAATCAAATCAAATCAAATCAAATTTATTCAAAAATATATAAGGACTAACGATAAATACAGTTTTCCTTAAATCTATGGCAAGTTCACCCATGACTTGTGCCTGAACTAGGTAATCCTGTGTTTCAGGCGATTGGAGGTAACATTAATTGATTAAATAATCATAATTATCTTATTGTTGCATAAATGTAAAAAGGTGTATAAAAAATATAAAATTATATAATACTACTTAACAATATTTACTTAAGCACAAATAATAACTTCTCTGTATCTTCATAGGACATAGATTGAAGAGCTTCCATAAGGAATTTCTTGCAGTTACTATTATTTAAGGAGTAGATGTTTCCTTTTTCATTTAGCCTATTGTAGAGTAGTGGTCCGAGGTACATGTAAAATTTAGCTGTGAAAGCATGATTTGTACTTTTTTGAGGGCAAACTATATCTTTCCGTCTCCTTTTAGTTAAATCAGTGCTGTATGGAAGCGCTGCGTGTTGTTTTAGTACAGTGCTCATTATAAACAACTGTCGAACTGTTAGTACTTTACAAGCTTTATACAGGAGGTTAGTGGGGAAAAGAAAAGGGCGGCAAGTAGCCACCTTGAGAATAGCTCTTTGAGCCCTTTCAATGGGCAATAACAAGGTTTTATTCGCCCCACCCCATGAAGTAATACAGTAACTCAAAATTGACTGACAAAGTGCAAAGTATACTTGTCTAATTATATTTGGATCTGCAATTAAACGTAGCTTTTTGAATAGATATATCAGCTTACGAATTCTATTATTAAGTGCTTCCATATGTTGTTTGAAGGAAAGGGTTTGATCTATTATAATACCCAGGTATTTTATTTTATCCGTTTTTTTAATATTGGGACAATTACACTGGCTATCTGCGGGGATTGGGCAACAATGAGCATGCAACGCTGAAGGGATGTTCGATGTTTGCTTGCGCATCGAAAACTTAATGTAATTTGTCTTCTCTGCATTCAGGGTTAGTGAGTTATTGTTAAGCCATTTATCTACAATATTGAAACCGCGTTGCGCAAGATTGTAGACTTCATTTTCTGAGTCAGCCGAAAAAAGTAGAGCAGTGTCGTCAGCGTAGGTTATGATAGTGCCATACTCTAGCTTTACATCGCAAAGGTCATTTGTGGGTCCTAAAATACTTCCTTGAGGAACACCAAAAGATGTGGTTTTTTGAACATCGCTGAGAACATTGCCAATCTTTACGCACTGGGAACGATCTTTTAAATAACTTTTGAACATTTTCAGCTGGGTGCCTCTTACACCCATGATCTCAAGCTTGCGCAACAGGATTGGGATGGAAACTGTGTCAAAAGCTTTGGCGAGGTCCAGGAAAATTCCTATTGTGTGGTTGCCCTTGTCAAGTTCTTGCGCCAGATAGTCAGTCAGCTGGTGTACCGCATCGGCAGTAGAAACTTTAGGCCTAAATCCAAACTGCCGTTCAGACAGAATTGATTGATCTTCCAAATATTTCAACAACCTTCTGTTTATAATTTTTTCCAATATTTTTGACATGGAAGGCAGTAAAGAAATAGGTCTATAATTTGTCACTTGCTCTTTGCTGCCTGATTTATAGACAGGAACAATTACAGCTTTTTTGAGACACTCTGGGAAATGACCTGAAGATAAACAAATGCGGAAAATATATGTCAGTGGTCGTACCAAAATGTCCTTGAACTTTTTGATAATTTTATTCGATATATTATCCCAGCCAACTGCACAGTCTTCTTTCAAGGTCATAATTATACTTTCTACCTCAGTCTCGTCAGTATCTAGCAGCACAAAGGATGTTAAAGCAGTGCTGCATGTTAAAGGAGTGCTCGTTGGGTTTTGGGATTGATCCAGATTTTTTTCTGCCAGACACTTTCCAACATTAATAAAGAAATTATTTGCTATGTTAGCGGATTCCAGCGG
The DNA here is from genome assembly GCA_905163495.3 of Cosmia trapezina. Classification (NCBI taxonomy): domain Eukaryota; kingdom Metazoa; phylum Arthropoda; class Insecta; order Lepidoptera; family Noctuidae; genus Cosmia; species Cosmia trapezina. The sequence continues at coordinate 208,280 of LR991036.1, forward strand.
TGACGAATGTGCTTGCAATAAACCTGAAGATGACTCATATTGTTTCTTTGTATACGTTGCGTCTTTAATAAATTTCCATATCTTTTTACTATTTGTTCCAGCCATTTCCAATGACACTTTGTCGTAGTCGCTTTTAATTTTTTTAAGGAGATTATTGCAGAAATTTCGGTATCTTTTGTATGAAAGTTGCAGTACTGCATTGTTTGGATTAGATTTAGCTTTCATATGCAGTTTATCTCTATGTTTCATACAGCGAATAAGACCTGATGTGATCCATGGTTTTATGTTGTGGTTTTTGTTGCTCAAATGCGATACGACTGTGTTTTTCTGAATTGCATTTCGTATGTTTTCAATTACATACAACATGCAAAACTGCGGGTCAGCGGAATTATAGACTGGATCAAAATCGATGACGCGTAAATCTTCTTCAAGTTTATTTATGTTCAGTTTTGAAATGTTACGAGTGTCTTGTTTAGGTAATTTACAATTAAGGGTTAGTAGGGCAGCATTGTGATCGGTTATTGTTGAGTTAACAACAAGTGCAAGTGAAGGGAAATTCGATTTAAGCATAATATGATCCAAACAGGAGCCCCTGTGATGTGTAGGAAAGCTGTGTGCTGGCAGTAGGCCGTGGAAGGCGCATACGTTGAGGTAGTCCTGAGCAGTTGCATCAGCACTTCCTGGTAGAATGTTAATGTTAATATCTCCAATTACAATCGTGTTTTTGATTGATGATAGAGTTTGCAAGGTCTCATTCAGAGAGTCAGTAAAAATGCTTGTATTTCTAAAAGACGGAGGTCGATATAATGCTAATATTGCAAAATCCGATCCAATTTTAACTAACAATCTGTTACAATCGTGCATATCAGGTTCCTGAACAGAGATATTGAGATGATCTTTTGCATAAACTATCACCCCATCATTTTGGTTGTAATTTATAGTACTTCTATACATATTATATCCCGGAATTAGTGGTATGTTATATTGTTTAGCAAGCCAGCACTCGGTTAAAACAATAACGTCACAATTTATGTTTAGCCGTTGCTGAAATGTACTAAAGCTATCAAAGTTCTTAAAAACACTGCGAATGTTTTGTGTTAATATGGTTAGTGGAGTTTTGTAGCCGGATAGATATTGTTTGCAGTTTTCAGCTTCACAAACTTTGGACTCGGATACAGAGAAATTATCTAAATCATTAATCAAACTATTTATCATAATAGTAGTTAAAAAATTAAAATAACAAAAGGTCAGAAAAATAACTAATTTACGGCGCTCTTAGGCGCCTCCATAATCTACAGAATTGATATACCTTTTTTCAGCCATTATTTTTGCGGGGCAGTCAGCAGCGCCTGTGTTATGCTTATCTGGCTTTTTGAAATGCATGCAAGTAGCACATTTCGGTTCGTCAGCCTTTTTTAGACATTCTTTTACTGAGTGACCTTGTTCACCACAGTGGCCGCAGGTATACGATGTCTGTCGACATGACTTGGCCGCATGCCCATACTGCTGACACTTATAACATCTTGTGACCAACGTAAAGTCTCTCACAGGGCATGATGACCAATTTACAAAAACTCGGTCTTGCGATATCAGGGCTTTGCGTATGTCTGCAGGTACTTCAACTATGTAATTACAGTACTCAGTGTCTTTCTTACCTGACTTATGACTTAAAGTAATTGAGCTCAAAAAAGTCTCAAGGCTGTAGTTCTGAAGTTTTCCGGCTATATTTTGCTTGTACAAACAGGTAAACACCTCATTTTCCCGCATGGATGTTGGCACTCCTAAAATAACAACCCTAGGCTTCCTTTTATGGGGCTCGTCGACTGTTAGGCCTGACTTGGTTAGCTGCACCGATTGTCTCAGCTTCTCGATGTCGTCCCTCGTCTCGGTGCTGATGATTACACCGCCGTTTTTCGTCTTGCGCAGGCCCCTCACATGGAGTTTCATTTGTTCCGGGTTGATAATTTTTTGCACAAGAGATTTGGTCTCATCGCTGGTCTTCAACTTGTCACTCGGATATATGGCCACAGAACTTACAGAACTCGGCTGGATAAAATTATGGGCACCTTTCTTTACCATGTCAGCAAAGGAAGATCTCTGGACAGGTTTCGTGGAATCTTCGATACTCAGCTTAAGGTTCTGTATCTGCTGCGAAAGATCAAGTTGATTTTCGAGAGTTCTGACTGTGTAGTGCGATTGGAGAGCTCTTGCTTTGACGGACTGGTACATGACGGCCATCTGCGAAGTTCCGTGACTAACCTTGCGGCATAAGCTCATGATGCGCGTTTTCTGCTCCACATTCAACTTTCCATCAGCTGCAATAGTGGACACCTCCTTCAGGCTCTGTTCGATAATCGACATCCAGTTCTGAATTTCTGACGTCGAGACAACTTCAGGGGCATCATTCCTTTGGATAGGCACTTGAGGGGAAGAAGTGGGTACGGCCACGGGCACAGGTGTAGTAGGTGGGGAGCGAGCACATCTAGAACTCCGGGAGAATGGACTATCCTCCATCGTGAAGATGTTATTTTGATCCTGTTACACACCGGTCATTTCTACTAATACACCTTTCACAAATCTAATGTAAGAGTATGTGTTACTAAGGCTATTGCTTAAACTAGGTCACAATTTCGCAAGTGATTATTTGTTTATTGTAATAATTGCTCGATACGTCTGTTCACTACGACCGGCAAAATACCTCCTCCTATTGTGTTGTGTTGTTATGTTATTAAGTTTCATTTACTAACAAAATTGTTACTATATTATTATGTATGCTTAGGTTAAGGTATGTATCTATGGGTCTTTGTTACCTGATAATAAATGGTTTATTATTTATTTTTTTTATTATTGTGCTTTTTGTGTGGTACCTCACGGTGATATCTCTCGTCTGTTTAATAAGAGAACTAATATCGCTTACGTCACAAGTGCCTTGCGCTCTGTGCAAGAACTGAATATGTACTTGCAAGCTGCGCACAACACCGTATAATACAGCGCGCGCTCACTGCAGCTGCGGCCAGCCTGCAGTCACTCGATTGCTATCTACAGCAGACACAAGATGCATGTAAAAATGAATGAATCTATTTAGAAACTATACTTATCGTGCCGGCTATGCAGTCATGTAGTCCCCTCTGGCAACACCATCTGAAAACATTCGAAACAAGCGAACTCAAGTACGTGCTGACATGTGTGTACCCAAACATACGCTGACCACGAACATTAGGGACACGGCATCACTATTAGTATGGCAACGTGTGTTTGCTAATATAAATTATTTAACCTCAGCTGTAGTGGTTAACAAATGCTGCATATATGGAACAATGTGGTTTGGTTCACTAATTACTAATAACATACTATTATTGCCTAATGATGGTTGGCATTTAGAGACATAACTAAATATTACTCTTGCACAAATATTGCATGTTTTCTGCGAGCTGCGGTGCTCTTATATGAATATGAAGTTAGACACAAACTGCAAAACGCGCTTCGACTTACCCTCCTTTGCCCCGACCTTATTGATATTTGCATTAAAATGATGTTCTCCTACATGTAATAAAGTCGCAGACAAGCAATTATCAACTGTGAGTCGGTACCAGTGGAGGGCCCCGAGTGCACACCTGTCCCCCTTGGAGCCGGGGCCCCGGGCCCCCTAGCGGCACGCGGCTGTGTCCCGCAACGGATGTTCCGCATACAAAGAGTCGTTGAATAGTAAAGCAATGCAGAGCCACGCCGCAGTGGCGCGGCGGCGGGGGGCCTTGTTCGATCTCTTCGATCGAACACAGGCCTCTTACCGCGACGTCTCAGCCTCCACATCTACACTACACGCTCACTATGCTGTCAGCAAGCTCCGCACCTACACTACTCGCTCGCTATGATGTCAGCAAGCTCCGCACCTACACTACTCGCTCGCTATGATGTCAGCAAGCTCCACATCTACACTACACGCTCACTATGATGTCAGCAAGCTCCGCACCTACACTACTCGCTCGCTATGATGTCAGCAAGCTCCACATCTACACTACACGCTCACTATGATGTCAGCAAGCTCCGCACCTACACTACTCGCTCGCTATGATGTCAGCAAGCTCCACATCTACACTACACGCTCACTATGATGTCAGCAAGCTCCGCACCTACACTACTCGCTCGCTATGATGTCAGCAAGCTCCACATCTACACTACACGCTCACTATGATGTCAGCAAGCTCCGCACCTACACTACTCGCTCGCTATGATGTCAGCAAGCTCCACACCTACACTACACGCTCACTATGATGTCAGCAAGCTCCACACCTACACTACACGCTCACTATGATGGCAGCAAGCTCCACATCTACACTACACGCTCACTATAATGTCAGCAAGCTCCACATCTACACTACACGCTCACTATGATGTCAGCAAGCTCCGCACCTACACTACTCGCTCGCTATGATGTCAGCAAGCTCCACATCTACACTACACGCTCACTATGATGTCAGCAAGCTCCGCACCTACACTACTCGCTCGCTATGATGTCAGCAAGCTCCACATCTACACTACACGCTCACTATGATGTCAGCAAGCTCCGCACCTACACTACTCGCTCGCTATGATGTCAGCAAGCTCCACATCTAAACTACTCGCTCGCTATGATGTCAGCAAGCTCCACATCTACACTACACGCTCACTATGATGTCAGCAAGCTCCGCACCTACACTACTCGCTCGCTATGATGTCAGCAAGCTCCACATCTACACTACACGCTCACTATGATGTCAGCAAGCTCCGCACCTACACTACTCGCTCGCTATGATGTCAGCAAGCTCCACATCTACACTACACGCTCACTATGATGTCAGCAAGCTCCGCACCTACACTACTCGCTCGCTATGATGTCAGCAAGCTCCACATCTACACTACACGCTCACTATGATGTCAGCAAGCTCCGCACCTACACTACTCGCTCGCTATGATGTCAGCAAGCTCCACATCTACACTACACGCTCACTATGATGTCAGCAAGCTCCGCACCTACACTACTCGCTCGCTATGATGTCAGCAAGCTCCACACCTACACTACACGCTCACTATGATGTCAGCAAGCTCCACACCTACACTACACGCTCACTATGATGGCAGCAAGCTCCACATCTACACTACACGCTCACTATAATGTCAGCAAGCTCCACATCTACACTACACGCTCACTATGATGTCAGCAAGCTCCACACCTACACTACTCGCTCGCTATGATGTCAGCAAGCTCCACATCTACACTACACGCTCACTATGATGTCAGCAAGCTCCGCACCTACACTACTCGCTCGCTATGATGTCAGCAAGCTCCACATCTAAACTACTCGCTCGCTATGATGTCAGCAAGCTCCACATCTACACTACACGCTCACTATGATGTCAGCAAGCTCCGCACCTACACTACTCGCTCGCTATGATGTCAGCAAGCTCCACACCTACACTACACGCTCACTATGATGGCAGCAAGCTCCACATCTACACTACACGCTCACTATAATGTCAGCAAGCTCCACATCTACACTACACGCTCACTATGATGTCAGCAAGCTCCACCTCTACACTACACGCTCACTATGATGTCAGCAAGCTCCACCTCTACACTACACGCTCACTATGATGTCAGCAAGCTCCACACCTACACTACACGCTCACTATGATGGCAGCAAGCTCCACATCTACACTACACGCTCTCTATGATGTCAGCAAGCTTCACATCTACACTACACGCTCACTATGATGTCAGCAAGCTCCGCACCTACACTACTCGCTCGCTATGATGTCAGCAAGCTGCACACCTACACTACACGCTCACTATGATGTCAGCAAGCTCCGCACCTACACTACTCGCTCGCTATGATGTCAGCAAGCTCCACATCTACACTACACGCTCACTATGATGTCAGCAAGCTCCGCACCTACACTACTCGCTCGCTATGATGTCAGCAAGCTCCACATCTACACTACACGCTCACTATGATGTCAGCAAGCTCCGCACCTACACTACTCGCTCGCTATGATGTCAGAAGCTCCACATCTACACTACACGCTCATTATGATGTCAGCAAGCTCCGCACCTACACTACTCGCTCGCTATGATGTCAGCAAGCTCCACATCTACACTACACGCTCACTATGATGTCAGCAAGCTCCGCACCTACACTACACGCTCGCTATGATGTCAGCAAGCTCCACATCTACACTACACGCTCACTATGATGTCAGCAAGCTCCGCACCTACACTACTCGCTCGCTATGATGTCAGCAAGCTCCACATCTACACTACACGCTCACTATGATGTCAGCAAGCTCCGCACCTACACTACTCGCTCGCTATGATGTCAGAAGCTCCACATCTACACTACACGCTCATTATGATGTCAGCAAGCTCCGCACCTACACTACTCGCTCGCTATGATGTCAGCAAGCTCCACATCTACACTACACGCTCACTATGATGTCAGCAAGCTCCGCACCTACACTACTCGCTCGCTATGATGTCAGCAAGCTCCACACCTACACTACACGATCACTATGATGTCAGCAAGCTCCGCACCTACACTACTCGCTCACTATGATGTCAGCAAGCTCCACACCTACACTACACGCTCACTATGATGGCAGCAAGCTCCACATCTACACTACACGCTCACTATGATGTCAGCAAGCTTCACATCTACACTACACGCTCACTATGATGTCAGCAAGCTCCGCACCTACACTACTCGCTCGCTATGATGTCAGCAAGCTGCACACCTACACTACACGCTCACTATGATGTCAGCAAGCTCCGCACCTACACTACTCGCTCGCTATGATGTCAGCAAGCTCCACATCTACACTACACGCTCACTATGATGTCAGCAAGCTCCGCACCTACACTACTCGCTCGCTATGATGTCAGCAAGCTCCACATCTACACTACACGCTCACTATGATGTCAGCAAGCTCCGCACCTACACTACTCGCTCGCTATGATGTCAGAAGCTCCACATCTACACTACACGCTCATTATGATGTCAGCAAGCTCCGCACCTACACTACTCGCTCGCTATGATGTCAGCAAGCTCCACATCTACACTACACGCTCACTATGATGTCAGCAAGCTCCGCACCTACACTACTCGCTCGCTATGATGTCAGCAAGCTCCACACCTACACTACACGCTCACTATGATGTCAGCAAGCTCCGCACCTACACTACTCGCTCGCTATGATGTCAGCAAGCTCCACATCTACACTACACGCTCACTATGATGTCAGCAAGCTCCGCACCTACACTACTCGCTCGCTATGATGTCAGAAGCTCCACATCTACACTACACGCTCATTATGATGTCAGCAAGCTCCGCACCTACACTACTCGCTCGCTATGATGTCAGCAAGCTCCACATCTACACTACACGCTCACTATGATGTCAGCAAGCTCCGCACCTACACTACTCGCTCGCTATGATGTCAGCAAGCTCCACACCTACACTACACGATCACTATGATGTCAGCAAGCTCCGCACCTACACTACTCGCTCACTATGATGTCAGCAAGCTCCACACCTACACTACACGCTCACTATGATGGCAGCAAGCTCCACATCTACACTACACGCTCACTATGATGTCAGCAAGCTCCGCACCTACACTACTCGCTCATTATGATGTCAGCAAGCTCCGCACCTACACTACTCGCTCGCTATGATGTCAGCAAGCTCCACATCTACACTACACGCTCACTATGATGTCAGCAAGCTCCGCACCTACACTACTCGCTCGCTATGATGTCAGCAAGCTCCACACCTACACTACACGATCACTATGATGTCAGCAAGCTCCGCACCTACACTACTCGCTCACTATGATGTCAGCAAGCTCCACACCTACACTACACGCGTGGCTGCTGAAACATAATTATCAGGTATGATGTACACATGTACCACCGCACCTATACGAGAGCAGTGGTAGCCAGTGTTAACGAACTCGACTTACGAGTCGCAGGTCGTGGGTTCGAACCCAGGTAGGTATTTTACTTTGTGTAATTTATTTCATCACCACTGCTCTAAAAACGTTGTAGGAAAACATTGACCACCATTGACAACCAGGATGACCTAGAACCAAAAATTTGAAGACACGTGGCAGCCCCTAACGTGCACTGGGCCAGCGTGGTGGATTGTGGCCCACTCGTCTCATAGAGAGGAGGCCTGAGTCCGTTCAGTGGGAAAATTTTATTATAGGATAATTATGCTGGAGGTAAGGGCAGGTTAGTTAGTTATGCAATTATATAAGTCGATATATACGATTATCACCAACATTCTGGACACAATTACTCCTAGAGTGTAGACGCAGTAGAGCTAACAAAGTGACTTGAATTAATCAATTAATCACGTAGCTCTTCTATCCGTTGACTTTTTCCTATATTTTTCGTAAAGTTCAAGTAGTTAAACATCCACTTGCTTGGAGACGTCGGTGCTGTCAAGAAGACTCGGTAAGAAACTGTATGGTAACTGTTCTAAACTGCGATGAACTTAAGACTCAGTGTAATGCAGTTACTTTGTTTCTAACAGAAACTTAGTGGAGCTGACTGGTCCCCGGCACCCAGCGTAAAGCTAGCTACGTACGTCAGCCGCGGTTGTATGTCTTGCACATCAAATAATTCTATGAGAGGCCAAGCCTGCGTTTCTTCGGTTCCAAAATGTTGGTCTTTAGAGGCATGAGGGATAGTGTGTAAAGTTCACTTATCCTCCATAGAAAAGCGAGGATCCTCCGACCAGACGGTTGTCGTGTCTGGTGGGCAACTGCCCGACGGTTGATGTCGGGACGTTGTATCTATGTTAGTCGCGTGGTAAACTCTAATTGCGCGATGCAGGATTGCGTGACGTCATGTCATTGTGATGCGTAGTTCATATGTGGCGATTTAGATGCCGCCACAGGTCCTATGGAGATGAGCCGGCAAAAAAACTCAGTATTTATTTATTTTATTTGTTAACATAGGTAAAAAAAAAATACAGATCTTACTTCTACAAAACAAAAACTATAATAATATAATAATAATAATCGGTCTATCATCACTGACAGGACTATTGTTGCCAATAAACCTGACATAGTGGTGATAGATCGATTAGAGCGTCGCACGGTGATTGTTGATATAGCGGTCCCGCATGACGAGAACCTCGTGAAAGCCGAAAAAGATAAGCAAATTAAGTATCTTGACCTGGCTCGCGAGGTTGTCGACATGTGGCATGTGGATACAGCAATCATTGTGCCGATAGTCGTGACGGCCAATGGCATAATAGCCAAGAGCCTCGATCAACACCTGAGGAGGCTCTCGTTAGCCGGCTGGATCAAGGGCTTGATCCAGAAAGCGGTACTTCTGGACACGGCGCGTATCGTTAGGAGGTTCCTCTCTCAGCAGCCCTGACCGCCGGTAGCTTGGACCCTGTTCCCGATACCGGTGGGCTACTATTTTTTATATTTTTAAATGTTTTTATACTTTTTATATTTCAACATTTAAAAATGTAATTTATATGTATATACAAATGAAATAAAGGAAATAATAATAAAATTTATTCAAAAATAAAAATTGGTAAAATACAGTAAGTATAAATCTTAGAAATAATGTAGGTATTACAAAGTATGGTGCCTGTACTAGGATAAACCTGTATCACAGGCGACATGAGTTCTTACAATTACTATTTGGACTACTAATTTCTTAACAATATTTAACATAAGTTACATGTGTATTTATTTAATTTATTATTTAAAATTTACTTATACACTAATATTAATGGCTTAAACATAAAGATAATTGCTATATAATTGAAATACGGAAAATAGTTCTTATCACTTAATTACACGATTTATGATTGCGTCTGCAGTATTATTAGTTAGGTTGAAACAAATATTGCTGTAAGGCTATACACATTAGATTTTTGAAGCGATCGGCTAATGTGCTTAGACAGCGACAAATCGATGGTAAGTAGGACAGTGCAATGGTCAGAGGGGCAATTCCCGTAATTTTAACAACGTTCGCAATATCATCTCAAGACTCAATCTGTCAAAAATTGTATTAAGCGCTATACAATTTTTGACAGATTGAGTCTTGAGATGATATTGCGAACGCTGTTAAAAATACGGGAATTGCCCCTCTGGTATGTTGTTGAGTCAGCAACAAGCGATACGGAAGTCTGGCCTTGGGTATGACGCACTAGGTGCCCTCATAATCGATGGAGTTAATGTATCTGTATTCTGCTATTTTCCTAGCAGGGCATTCAGTGTCTCCCGTTTTGTGATCACTGGGCTTTTTGAAGCGTGAGCAAGTTGCACATTTCGGAATGTCTGCTTTCTTCGCCCAATCGGACATCGAATGGCCTGCGTCACCACAGTGACCACACGTAACAACGATCTCTCGGCAAGTTTTTGCTGCATGGCCATATTGTTGGCATTTATAACACCTTGTTACCAATGTAAAGTCCCTGACGGGGCAAGACGACCAGTTTATAAAAAGCCTTGATTGAGGGATTAGGGCTTTACGAATGTCGGCTGAAACTTCAACAACGTAGTTGCAGGTCGTAGCATCTCTCTTCCCCGATTTGTGGCTTAATTTTATTAAGGTCAAGAAGGATTCCAGGGACATCGCTGCTAACTTGTCGGCTACGTTTTGTTCGAAAATGTACCTGAACACCTCATTTTCAGTCAAGGAAGTCGGCACTCCTACAATCACGATCCGTGGTTTGCGCTTGCTGGGTTCGTCGGCGGTAAGTCCAGATGTAGAGAGCTGGACTGCGTGCTTCAGTTTATCAGCGTCGTGTTTTGTCTCCGTACTGATAATTACGCCTCCATTTTTTGTTTTTCTGACACCACGAACGTGCAGCTTCATTTGTTCAGGCCGTATGATTTTTTGCACAAGTTTTTTCGTTTCGTCACTAGATTTAAATTTATCATTGGGATAAATGGCAACAGAGCTTAGGTTATTGGGTCGAACGAAATCATTTGATCCCTTTTTCACCATATCGGCAAAAGAAGCATTTCCCGCAGAACCAGAGTCCTTAATCGTCTGCTTGAGCTCCGCAATATGTTCCGTCAGGTCACGCTTTTCTTGAAGGGCGTCAACCATGTTATACGCGTGAATGGCTTTCTGCTTGAGCGACTGATATAGGACTGCCATTTGTGAGGTCCCAGATCCTACTTTACGGCACAGGGTAGAGATTTTCATTTTCTGCTCCGAGTTCAGTTTTCCATCCGCGGCAATAGAACAAACTTCACTTAGGTGCTGCTCGATGGCTGACATCCATTTTTGTATTTCGGGCGTCGAAACAATAACAGCCGTGGCTGACTCGAGGGCTGGGTTTTGCGTCGTCGTCTTCGATGGCGAGGTGGAGGACGGCACTGGGCCCCTTGGGTTAAAGGGGCTATTTTCCATTTTGTTCTATTATAAGTTCGCTATTTTGTGTCCATTATTAACAAAACTACACACTTCAGCAAAAATTTTACAGATGCATTACGACAGTAATGCACTAAAGTAGGTCACTATTATTATATAAATTATTTATTAAATACTGCTAACGAGCACGTCTGTGCGCTGCAAGTGTCGCGACTAAGATCATACGCCTGGTATACCTATCCTATGGTAGTAATGTGAGAAATGCTTAGAACTAAGAGCGTGATGTTGTTCGGAGTCGCTGGCTGCTACGGAATAGCAGCCAGCTATGGCGAAGCCGCGAGCTATTATTTTGCAGCGAGCTACTCCGTAGCAGCCAGCTACAGCGCAGCCGCGAGCTACGGCGTAGCAGTGAGCTACGGCGTAGCCACAAACTGCTTCTTATCACCGAGCTACGGCCTAGCATTGAGCTACGGTGTAGCCGCAAACTGATCCATATCAGCGAGCTACGGCGTCACAACAGTGCAATATTATAGTTATGATGACTACGTGATGTTGGACGGAATAGCAGCCAGCTACAGCGTAGCCGCGAGCTGCTACGTAGCACGGAGCTACTCCGTAGCTGCCAGCTACCGGGGTAGCCGAGTTCTACTACGTAGTAGGGGGCTAAAGTGTAGCAGCGAGCTACTCCGTAGCGAGGGGCTACGGTGTAGCAGCGAGCTACTCCGTAGCAGGGGGCTACGGTGTAGCAGCCAGCTACTTCGTAGCAGGCAGCTGCCGGGGTAGCCGAGTTCTACTACGTAGCAGGGGCTACGGTATAGCAGCGAGCTACTCTGTAGCAGGCAGCTGCCGGGGTAGCCGAGTTCTACTACGTAGCAGGGGGCTACGGTGTAGCAGCGAGCCACTACGTAGCAGGCGGAGCCGAGTTCTACTACTGGGGTCCACAGTGTAGCAGCGAGCTACTCTGTAGCAGGCAGCTACGGCGTAGCCGCTCATAGAGGCGTAGCCACGAGTTACGGCGTAGCAGCGAGCTACTAAGTAGCAGCCAGATACGGCGTAGCCGCGGGCTACTACGTAGCAGCGAGCTACATTGTAGCCGCGAGCTACGACGTAGCCGCATTTTACTGCGTAGCGGCGAGCTACGGGGTAGCCGTGCACTACGGCGTAGCCATGAGCTACGGTGTAGCCGCGAGCTGATCCGTATCAGCGAGCTAAAGCGTAACAGCAGTGCAATATTATAGGGCTGATGACTAAAAATTCTTTTTTGTCCTTCATTTAGGTTATTAAAAATATTGGACACGTATTTTTTTTATTTTTTACGTAGTCAAAAGTAATCTTTTGATTACGTAAAAAAATAGAAAATACGTGGCGAAACATTGAATTAAAATATGGCATGACGTCACACCTTTGACCTTTTCACAGATTTTATACGTAGAAGTGACGTAGCGAGCCCCCCCACTCCCCAACTTTAATGTGTGTTATCTAAGTATTTTTTTAATGATATGATAAAGCTAAAAATACGTGTCTAATATTTTTTTATTTATTATCTGACTGACGGACTAAATAGAATGTCTTTTTTTCCCCGGCATCATCCCTATTCTTTACGGAAACGAAAACATTAGCTTTAAAAATGGCCACAGCGAGTAAGAGCTAAGACGTTAGATGCTGATAATATCTAGTCGTGCTCGTCTCTCACACTCGCTGACACGTAATCTTCACACAACCACAAGCTAACATATGGGATATAAATTGTCACGACTTGCGAACACATCCAGCCACATTCACGGGTAGAGCTCGGCACAGCCGGGGCCCCCACCGCTGTACCGCTGACACAGACCGGCTCTCGGCTCCGGTGTCGGCGCGAACACCGACATGTTTTAGCATTTTTGTGAAAATCATATTTACCCAATCGTTCGGCGCACAGACCCGCGACGAATACATTACAATACATTTACTTGCACATCTGTATCGGATATTCGTAGCGCCTGAAATATCACTGGTTTGGCGGATTTTTCAGTTCTTGATGCCGTATAATATTGACCTGGTGGGTTTGGACCGATGCATTCTGGCTTAACCACGGTTAGTAAGATTAAACATTCGTGTAAGTTGGCTAAGTTTAGAATAACTTAAAATTCTATACGTCAATCAAACTTGTATTTGTATAATCATATATAATACGTAAGACTATGAACTTGAAGTTCTAAAAAAGTCGAGCTCAGTCAACGCAATCAAAAAAATACGGCCATTTATGTATGTGATATTTTTTGATACTCACAAGTAAATCAAAACCTATAGGGTACTTCCCGTTGACATAAAATCATGAAATTATAGGCATAGGCAGGAACCAAGGTCTTAGAGCTCATTTAAAGGAAAAAGTCCGGAAATAGTTAATTTGTAATTTTTTTACACATTTTTTTTTTAAATTACAATGTTAAGGTTGGTTTTGGGATAAATTCTTTTCAACTACGGAACCCTTCATTGTGCGTAGTCCAACACGCACTTGGCCAGTTTTTGTACTAAATACACAGTGACGCTCCTGCTTCGCAGTCGCTTTGGTCGCTCAGGTGTGGCTGAAACTTTAGTTTTAGCTGTTTGTGCTGTGTTTTGACATTACAAACAGACACTTTAATTTTATTTATTTGTATAGATAGATAGATTCTATTTTATTGATAATTCCTACGTTTATGTTCTTGCCAATTATTTGAAATTGCCAATTACAATATGTATATACCACTAATACTTAAAATATCTTATTTCTACGAAATAGAAACATCTATTTGAGAGTGTAATCATACGACGTCCTCCGCTTGGGAGCGTTTTAATCTGAAGAGACTTGAAATAGTGCTCGTTCGAACCGTAGATACATCTATCTATATTAATAAAAAGAAAATTCCTGACTGATTGACTGACTCATCAACGCCCAGCCCAAACCCTTGGACCTAGACAGCTGAAATTTTGCACAGAGGTTCCCTTTATAATGTAGACAACGAATAAGGAAGGATTTCCCGGTAGCACGTTCCCGTGGGATATTTTCCGACATCCACGTGGGCGAAGCCGAGGGCAAAAGCTAGTTATTAATAATAATAACTTTCTAACATCAGTCGAAACGTGAATCGTTTGCAATCAAAAATCTAAAAATAACTACGCAATAGGTACCTAGTACTACAATTTCAAAAATAATAAAAGGGGCTTACATTGTTACACACAGAAAATACTGCGCTCATATCTACGTGGTTTCATACGAATGAACTTAATTCCGAATTCTAATGATTCCCGACAAAAATAGCAAAACTGAAAATGAAAAATTCCTTTTGACTTAACTGTGTAAATTAAAAACTGCGCTCAACCAGCCGCACGTGTCTCAAAGAGCGAGCGCTTGGAGCGAGCGGAGCAAGAGGAGGGCCCCGAGGCGGAGCAGCCACGAGCGAACAAAGCACACGACTATTAAACAATAATAAGAGATAATTACGACAGTTATAATAAACAGGGGAATTTTTCTTTTAGTTACGGTACGCAGCCGCAGAGCGCGCACCAATAAATGTTTTCACAAAGAAAATTAATTATTCCTAATGCCGTAGCGAAAGTTTTTGCGAAGAATCGACTTAACAAACGAAAAAACTTGAAACTTCGTCATTTGTGAAATAGAGTTGAAAGTTAAAATCTCCTGCGAAAACCTCTCGTTCATTTATTTTGTGAAACGATTAATGTTTCAATGTTCATCGACGATGTTCAATTAATAATACTTTAGATTCTATTTGTTCCTGAGCTTAAACAATTACAATTACAATTTTATACAAATCGTCTTATCTGTAGGTACTCACTTCTTCTTATGAGAAATTGACTCACAATTAGGTAGGATCCTGAGAGAGACGCAGACTCAACGTACATACGGAGTGATCACCAAAGGAATAGAGGGTCTCACTGTAGTCTGTACACTTCGCCCTGACATATTCATAGACGTGCGCAGGACGCAGATCTGTGTCGCGGCGAGAACCGCTCCGTCAGCCCGCGTACTTTTTAAAAGTAAATTCTCCATTAGCCGCAATCCGAGTGTTCATTTGGCTGTTCAAACCTATTGAAACGCGAGCCATTGGCCGCGGCTCTGACGCGCTGCTAATGAATCGGTACTTCGGTGGCCATGGCCAACTCAAAACCAATTTAAAATATATGAAGTGGACAAAAAAAAAAGTAAACTACGAGAAATAAAAGCTCGGATCGGTAACCGAGTTGTAAATAAAGAAATAGAAAGGGTGGGGGTGTGGGGGCGAGCTGAGCATGCCGGGGGTGGGGGGAGGGGTGGAGGGCGACGAGGGCTAAAAGTAAACGACGATACAAGGCAGCCCCGGGCGGCGCGCGGCACCAACGTTTGTTTCTTTTTAATTAAGCGAGTGCGCTGCAGCCGCGCACGACGCGACCTGCCGCGCGCGTGTGGCGCACAGACAACAGGCGACACACGCGCGATGCACCGCGCACAGACGTTCTGCTTTATATAACTAATGTTGATTGAAAACCTTGATCTATGAGTAACAAACATGAATGGAATACATCATGACGTCACGCCCGCACTTATAGAATAAAATAACAATACCTAGGTACTCAAGTAAATGACTAACTAACTATACAAATAAATACAAAAACAAAAGGACACTTCCATCCGCAAAATACGCGCATTGTCGTGGAGTTGCGGATACCAGCTCGTATTACCTATACCTAAGGACACTTAGTCGTCGAAGTACTCGTCCGCATCGCTGTCATCCGGAAACGTGCCCAGAAGACCGGCAGCATTGCCACGTTGAATGGCAATGCTAATTCTTTGGCCAAAGAACAAGCCAGCCCTCTGGTCACGTGAAGTCTCGACCGGTATAATAGATAACAATTATTATACGAGTAATAAATTATTGATTATTTACTCATGCACACACGGCTACACATCAAGCTATACAATTCCAGTTTACACTGACCTCTCACTGTAACGAAATCCTATACAATGCGAGATCAGCTTATACTGGAAATGTATAGCTTGATGTGTAGCCGTGCGTACATAAAAGCTAGATCATAATAACACTTACATTCTAACAGGTTACTTTACATTACCTACTGGTCCGCTGGTCACATTTTACTTTTCCCCACTATGTCAGCATACATGGCGTGACAGCATTCCGTGCAAATAAACCTGCTTGTGTCTACACAATTGTTTTTCAATCAATAATACACTCATTAGTTATTAGACTTATTAGGTAACAGTAATTCGTCAAACTCTTCATCACTATACGTGTAAAACGACGTAACAATTCCCAAATTCGCTTCGTCCAGTGGACGGCAGAAGGCACACACAGCTGGCACAGGCGGCACACTACGGCACAGGATCACGACGGCACACTCCGGCACAAAGAGCTTCGCCATCCTTTGAAGTGTGCCCTCATTGCGGCGCAATTCCCGCACACTGCTCGCCGCAAATAGTTTACTTCAGACATTGAATTTGTGAACAATTACGACAAACTAGAAGTACACCGCCTTCTGCCGCCGCGAGGGAGCGGCGCAGCACCCAGTGATCAGCGGAGCTGGACTTGAAGAGAGTCTGGCGTCGAACAACTAAACTTATCATAGACACATTAACTCAGAAATAGAATGCTTGTGAAGCCTCGAAGAACAATACGCAACTAACTGACTTGTTAAACTTAGTATTACATAGGTTTGTTTATTATTGTGACACTGGAGCTTAACAAACTATTTATATTGCTGTGCCCCAGCAGGGTGCATGTGTGAAACTATAAATACTTGTAACTACTTGTAAACTACATGAATGCAATAAATGATGATTATGATTAGGTATGATTATGATTATGATTAGGTATGATTATGATTATGATTAGGTATGATTATGATTATGATTAGGTATGATTATGAACTGCTAACACAGCCAGCTGAAACATGATCGCTAACAAACCAAGCCAGAGCGCATTAGTATGCGTGACACGTGCAACACAATAAACGCTTTGTGAGAACGCAAGGGTTTCCTTCCTGCAATGCGATGCCCCGCCAGCTCTCGGAGAGGTGCTAATGTCCTCGCCGGCGTCCACGGCGGCGCGGACACAGCGCAGCGAGCAGCACCGCGCACCGAGCCGGCGATGTACATCGCACACTCGTCGCACGACCGCTGCACAACACACCCTCCACGTATTCTTCCTGTTAATGATTGCTACAAAACAATAGCACGTTCGGACTAATGAAATCATGACAAGCTGGCGCTCATGCGCTGCTGATGGACTGCTCCGCGGAGACCGCTCAGCGCGGTGTGTGCGACGCTGCTGCTACAGCAGCCGCCGGCAGCCGCGCCGCGGGCTCGTGTGTGTAGGTCAGCTCACGTGACATACGAATCAATTCAGCTTTATACCTTTCAAAAGATATTCAGAATGATTTAGTTCTAAGTACGCAGTAATCCTCTTATATTAGGCCTATTTTATATTTTTATTATTTTCTATTGGGGCCTATTTCACGATGTCCGAATAGACCCTACTCACCGAATAAATTCAAAAATGGAACTGAATTTGTATGAAATTATCTGCCAAGTAAGTTAATAGGAACTTATCACAGGTGGTAAAACAGGCGCTTAGAGTTCGCTTTACGGACGAAATAGATTACCTAACGATAAGTAAATAGAGAAGAGAGTACGAAGGATTGAACCCAAGTTATCAGAAGGCTTCAGTCAATAGCATAACAAGGTGAAACAGAGCACAGTACAGTTGTAACACTCGCGCGCAGTAACTAGACTCGGGCACATATTGCAAGTTGCGAGTTCTGTGAGTCAAGATCTGTGAGCTAACACAAACTACGAGCATTCGCTAAACATTCCAGAAACTCCATCTGGAAACCGCAATAAAGTTAATCAGAAGAGAATAGACGGAGCGGGAAGCCATGTGCCGCGCCCCACAGAAACAATATCACAAGTTATACGAGTGCAAGCTCGGCTGCTATAGGAGTTATAAGTTACTAATGACGTCAGCGGGCGGTCGCGGGGGCGGCGGGGGCGGCGGGAGGCAGAAGGTCCACTCGACACAAAAACAACAGCCGCGCACGACACAACGCAGTGTTCTAAAGTATCGCTTAGCGCAAATCGATGACTTACGTAGATTTGTTATATTAGAAGATGTTCGACCGCGTGTCACGCATTGTCCCGCGCCGCTCCCGCGCCGCTGTTTTCGAGAACCTAAGGGGTGATAGTATCATTAGTGTCATTAGGTACCATAACACTCATGGGTACACGGGTCACTCATGGGTACACGGATCACTCATGGGTACACGGGTCACTCCTGGGTACACGGATCACTCATGGGTACACGGATCACTCATGGGTACACGGGTCACTCATGGGTACACGGATCACTCACGGGTACACGGATCACTCATGGGTACACGGATCACTCATGGGTACACGGGTCACTCCTGGGTACACGGATCACTCATGGGTACACGGATCACTCATGGGTACACGGGTCACTCATGGGTACACGAGTCAAAAATGAACCACCTTCGAGATATTTAATTTTTTCAAAAAACATTGGGCGTGAGATTGATTTTTCTTTCCTAATATCCTATCTTGTTTATTCAGTAATTTTTCAACGTATTGAAAATGTTTATAAGTACCTCGCTGGATAGCTAAATAAAGCGTATAGATGTTTATGAAATAGTACGCTGATAAAGCTCCTTAGTAATGTCATGTAGTAAACTTGCAATTTGTTACGAAAGACAAAAAATACGAAAATTGTTACGATTTTGCGGTCATTATTTAAGTATAGTACAAGATTTCTTTTAGTTTTATGAATTATTGTTGTTGACATGAACAAGGATTAATTAGAAAAGTCAAAAAGAAACACTAAGTAGTTACATTAGTTTTTTTTAAATCAATTTTCGTATGTCAACTGTTTTAAAAAAAAAAAAAAATATCTCGAAGGTGGTTCATTGTTGACCAGTGAGTGATATAATACTTAATGACCTCTACTATCACCCCTTAAGGGTATCGTGACATGTTTGACCAGTGAGTGATATGATACTTAATGACCTCTACTATCACCCCTTAAGGGTATCGTGACATGTTTGACCAGTGAGTGATATGATATTTAATGACCTCTACTATCACTCCTTAAGGGTATCGTGACATGTTTGACCAGAGAGTGATATAATACTTAATGAGCTCTACTATCACCCCTTAAGGGTATCGTGACATGTTTCCAGTAACTCTGTATAATTCCGTGATGCGTTATTCATGCTCTCATCGCACTACTCACTGCATCGGTGTGAGCACTCTGTGGCACCTACTCTGTGTCGCGCCTCATTAGTATGCCAGACGGTCGTGCGTTTTGTAAGTAAAAGAAACTTTATGACACTGTGTATATTTGCATCAGTAATGAAACAATTTGCTGCGACGACAACTTTGCTGATATTTCAGCTGTTCTAACGTGATTGAATATATCATGAGCGTATTGCAAATGATTACATTTTGGGAGCGAAGAGAATGTTTAATCTTCAATGTATCAGTAAAGGATTAGTCTACTTTCTGAAAATCTGGGAGTAAGTAAGTATAATGTGTTTTTGTAGCAGCATTACTACAAGGACATTATGATTGTTCGAATATTAATTAGAAAGTTGTGAATGTTTAGACAGCTATACCGAGTATCTTATAAGACATTTTATTTTACCCATCTTCCCCAGAAGGAAGGTAATGTTTTCATAATATGAAATTAGTTAGCTGACTTTATTTTTATGATTTAATTTCGCAGTAGGTACCTAACAATAAGTTTCAGACAAAGAGAATGTCGCTACACCGGCTGCGCGGCTGCTGCTCGCACAGACAGTTGTGATCGGAGCGAGTCATGCAGCGCCGCGACTCCGCGAACAAATGAAGCGGACAATACCGTGCAGCGCCGCAGCTGCCGCCCTCGCGCCACCACTCCGCTCACCGCTAATCGGTTACCATGGGCTGGCCGGCCGCCGTGTTGCCCGCATTTTTTATTCCCTCATTTTTAGGGTTCCGTACCAAAATGGTAAAAAAGGAACCCTTATGGTGTGACTCAGTCTGTCTGTCTGTCTGTCTGTCTGTATGTCTGTCTGTCTGTCACAGCTGGATATCTCAAGAACAACTAATGCTATCAACTTGAAATTTAGAATAGTTTTAGATGACTTTTTCCCAACTATTTTGCAAATAAGAAAGAAATAAAAATAATTATATATTTTTTGCAACTGGGACTGAAAGGGGGTCTTAAAAATTTTAAGTAGGGCTACTAGGGCCTGTGGGGTATCATATGAAAGAGCGCTGTTTGCACATTCTCAAACTATTTTTTTTTTTTTAGGCCGCATAGTTTTCGACTTTTGATGAAAAATTTAAAAAAAAATACCGTTCCCTCCCCCCCCCCCCCTTTATCTCCGAAGTTTGCAAAGCGAAAAATCTGAAAATATTCTATGTGATAGAAGCTTATGTAAAGATTACAGGAAAAATAAAACGATGTCTCTAAATAGCACACTTTTTCAGAAATCGGAACGGAACCCTCGGTGCGCGAGTCCGACTCGCTCTTGACCGCTTTTTCAAATTTAGGCACGCGTCAGGAACATTAAACCGAGCTTCCTCCAGCAGGCGCCCGCGAGCTGACGCGCTCCAGCTTGCCGCAGCGAATAGACTCACATTTTCCCGCGCATAAAACTGAAATATTCCGCTCATTCAGTGTACACGGCGGCGCGCACTCCGCCGGCCGATACCTCATAACCGTATCGTAACTTGAAGCTACGAGCTGCTCCGCGGGGAACACTCACATTATTCATATTGACCGCTCTCTAACACTGGGAAGGGTACAATAGCGTGTGCTAGCTACACGCAGCACGTGTCCGTGGGAGCGCTCGCTCCACGTCCGGATTGTCACTAGTGGAATTCATCACGTGGCGCACCGCGCGCGAGGTTCACAACATTTCAGATACAGTTAGTGCAATCCACGAAGACGCGCCCACTCTTCTTCCTAACCGCTTACAGTGCAAGTGAGCTCCATTCCGCTAGTGTTTTAGTTTTGTCGAGACACACTAATTAATGAACTGTAGGTATAGGTAATTAGTGCGTACACTTGTACATGTGTCGTACTTGCACTGTGAGCGATTAGAGAGTGGGCGCGTCTTCGTGGCTTGCACTAACTATACACCACTTTAAACGCAAATAATGCCCTATTTATTACATTCTTGTTCAAAGTTGACCCAAAAAAAAGATATATTTTTTTAATGTCATCATCTCGTTGAATCAGCAAAAATATCGAAAAAAAATTATAACTCAAAAACTACAAAAAATCGTAGAACATACATCGATAGGCATGGCACTCTGCTATCAGCTCGCACTGGCTTGACACTTTAAAAGAAACACCCTGTATATCACTATCAACACTCAATTATGAAAAACCGGTCAAGAGCGAGTCGGACTCGCGCACTGCGGGTTCCGTTCCGATTTCAGAAAAAGTGTGCTATTTAGAGACATCGTTTTATTTTTCCTGTAAGCTTTACATAAACTTCTATCACATAGATAATTTTCAGATTTTTCTCTTTGTAAACTTCAGAGTTAAGGGGGGGGGCGGTATTTTTTTTTTTAATTTTTCCTCAAAAGTCGAAAACTATGCGGCGTAAAAAAAAAGATTTTTTTTTAAGAATGTGCAAACAGCGCTCTTTCATATGATACCCCACATGCTAGTAGCTCCACTTTGAATTTTTAAGACCTCCTTTCAGTCCCTTTTGCAATAAAAATAGAAATATTTTTATTTCTTTCTTATTTGCAAAATATTTGGGTAAACGTCATCTCAAACTGTTCCAAATTTCAAGTTGATAGCATTAGTAGTTCTTTAGATATACCGCTGTGACAGACAGACAGACAGACTGAGTCACACCATAAGGGTTCCTTTTTTACCATTTTGGTACGGAACCCTAAAAAGTACCTACTACTGACTAACTAATATA
Organism: Cosmia trapezina; assembly: GCA_905163495.3. NCBI lineage: Eukaryota > Metazoa > Arthropoda > Insecta > Lepidoptera > Noctuidae > Cosmia > Cosmia trapezina. Next base: position 230,643 of record LR991036.1, read on the forward strand.
GAAATAAACGTTAGTTAAGTACCTAATTAAAGAAAACATGTAAAGTTAGAGACGTTCCCTCGCGTGACGTGTGGCGGTAACGTTATTACGGGCCTGCTGGCGCTCCTCAGATTGGATTACCTCAAGTTTGACGTACTAATGAATTACACGCTCCATGTAAAACACTGAAATCCGTGTGAGTGAGTAATGAAGAAATCCGGCGTAATGAGGCGCGCGGCAGGGCCCCGCACGTGCGCGCGTTGGCCGCGTCGCGAGGCTGCGCCTTCGATACTCTACACTGTAATATATCAGCCACGGCCGCCGCCCGCTCCCAGTGGCTCCGTGATGCATCTGTGTTGTGCTGCATTTACTAACCCTACAACTGTAGGATGTAAGGTCACATTTACAGTGTGACGGTGAAATGCCATACATTGAGTTACAATACCTTTTTTTTTTTGTGGATGGGAAATCATCAAATTATTTCTCCCGCTCTGGGCGGAGCGGAAGGGCGTGTCAGACTTTTACTGACTAAAACCCACCCGTGTTCCTTCAGTTGCCTGTGCCGGGGCTACGGTATCTTTTTTAACCGACTTCCAAAAAAGGAGGAGGTTCTCAATTCGGTTGTGTTTTTTTTTTTTTTTTTTTTTGTATGTTTGTTACCTCTTTACTCCGTCATTTATGAACCGATTCGGAAAATTCTTTTTTTATTTGAAAGGGTATACTTCCAGATTGACCCATTTTTATCAAAACTCAGTTCTGATGATGGGATCCATGAGGAATCGAGGGAACTCCTCAAATATTATAGGGTAAGATTGGATAAATAAATAAATAAATATTATAGGCATACATATAGCGATTATGGTATTTTCATCAACAAATCAAGCGTTTGCATTCAGAAAGTATCATCTGGTGAAGTGGAACTGATGAAGAAGACCACAGATGGCCACGGGAACTCCTCAACGATGATAAGTATTTCACGGATAGCGATAAGATTAAAATAGTTAAGCGACTATGCCGAAGCTTTAAATAAATGGTTCTGATGAAAATGGTACCATCGAACCGATCTGATGAAGAAGCCGGAAGGTAGGCATCGGAACTCAATCAATCAATCATTTATTTTGTAAAACATAGGTGTGATTGCAGATAGTGTATAAAAATAAGTGCGCTATGTTTTGCCAATATATGGCGTACAAAATTAACACAAATAAGTATTGCAATAAGGTGGCATGTCAATAGTACATTTAAAAAATAATAAAAATAATAATTCAATTCAAAATATGTCAAAAACCGATCATTACAATTTTTTTAAAAACACATTCATAATAAAGCAATAACTAAAATCATAAGCGTTTAATTAGCAAGTCGGAATCGTCATACCTCTGTTTATCAGCAGTAAACTCAGTGATGGAGTAGTAACATCTATCTAAAAGTAATTTAAACAAACACCTCTTAAAGGATCCCAGACACTCTTTATTTCGAATAGCTGCTGGTATACTGTTATATATTTTTGGGGCCATACCTAGCACACTTTTGCCGAAAAATGCGACTCAGTAATAAAACAATGTATCCTAGCCGTGTTTGGGCTTATTGGAATTGTCATGAGGTGCATTCTGGCTATAAATGATTTAGTGGTAACTATATGCCGCTTCAAATTGCGCTACTTGAGTTGTATGTTATGTGTGGCCTTGATTGTCAGAAGGCAGATTTCGTAGCCTCGTTATCTCCGTCAACTAAAACTACGCCTACCAAACTTCTGACACGACTTAACGTATTTTTTCCATTTAGTCTATGTGGATGATGCTCCAACTTATTTTGCAGAGTGGTATTCAGATTTGTGTGGGGTAGGTAGGCACCACTAAAAAGTGAAAAATAAAAACTTTTTACAAAAAAAAAACAACCGACTCCCAAAAAAACACTACAAAGTGAAAAATAACTTTAATTTCGGAAGTCGGTGGCAAAACAAAACGAAAGTAAGTAAATAAAAAACCAAAGACACCGACTTCCGAAATTAAAGTTATTTTTCACTTTGTAGTGTTTTTTTGGGAGTCGGTTGTTTTTTTTTTGTAAAAAGTTTTTTAAACTACCCGCAACCCCAATGAAAATCAAATTATACTCTGATTTTTAATTTGCTAGATTAAAATGACATAACTAATTAATTAACAAAATAATAAATAAATTGGCCGTTTTGTGTTAAAATAAATAACATAACATAAAAATGTGCCTTAAAGGTCATAGCACACATATCAACTCGGAAAGGGCTCGTCACCGTAGCGAGCGATACGTCACGATTCCGGTTAGTGTGCGTTACAGTAGAGTTTCATACAAAGAATACTGCACGGCTTGAGTTGATACCACGGATACACGGGTGGGTCACGGGTTGGGTTGATACGGTGACGATGCCTTTCACCGAAGACGACGTAGGAACTACGAAAACATACAAACTAAACTAAAACAGTTTCGCGAACCGCTACAAGACAGTGCTGAAACCTTAGCACCAGAATTCGCGTATAAAAACCAGCCTAGTAGTAGTAGTAATTCTAGTAACTATAAACATAAAAATAATGGCGATACTAAATCTAATTTACACATCAATGGAATAGCACATGAAAATCTGGATAAAAAGAAAAATGTGTATACTGTCCTAGATGTAGATCAAAATCACATTCACTGCGTTCATGTAAACAACCACACTTTCTTATCTGCTTCAAATGTGGAAAGAAGGATGTGAAATATCCAGATTGTCCTAATTGTCACTCAAACGCAAAAAAAAACTAGGCGGCGAGGGTTGCGGAAACGGTAATAGTACCAATTTTGATAGGAATGATTGGAATAATTGGCTAGAAACTGTTTCAAAATTTAGTTCTTGCTATACTGTTTCTTCAGTCCGTAATAATAGTATAGATTACACACGGCCTTACGTTCCAGTTAGTCACCCTGTGTAAAAGTTCAACATTTATATCTGTAATTTTTATGGTGTGCATAATAAAGAGTATTCTATCTTCTATCTATCTATATTTATATATACAGATGAACTTCTAAAATAAGAGAATGATAAAAATAAAAAAAATATATGACGTACATTACCATATAAACTTCCACCGAAAATTGGTTTGAACGAGATCTAGTAAGTAGGTTTTTTTTTAATACGTCAACCGCAATTTACCTTTCATTCAATCAACTCAAATGTAAAAATAAAAAAAAAAACATTTAATTTCATAAACATATACCTTATGCATAAACCGTGAAGCATTACTTTCTAATAATATATCTGTAATAGATGCCTAAGTAAATAATAATTATAATTGGCGCGGGCCGTGGCTTGTTTTGCAAAGGAGTGCATGTGGACTCACACACGAAAGGTTTCCCTTCGTGTGTGAGTCCGACTCGCATTTGGCCGGATTTTTATTAATAATTTCCCTTCCACTCCAATAAATATGGTAGACGCGGTGGGATCGCTTGTTGTGCAGCGATCGCGGAGCGGACCACGTTTACCTGTACATGTACTGTCACTAACTCACTCCTTTATGTCCACGTATATAAGCCTAATAAGTGCAATGAATTTCGCGTTGAAATTATTTACTTTTGCAAGAATATAATGCAGCAATTGCGAACAAAATAAATAATATAAGAAAGTGTCTACCGTGGCTGACCCAGAAAGTGTATCTTGAAATAGGCATTTAGTTCCGAGCAGCGGCTGAGCTTTAGCGTATACTCGGATACCAGGTAGTGCTCGCGCGAGACACTGCGGCGAACAATACTTCGGCTGGGACCTCGTCTCACTAGCTGTCTAGTTTTATTTTTAACTTTAATACAACATTACACTTTAGAAAATTGTAACAAAAACAAGGGAACAGGGAGTCTACTCCCTAAGTCCGTCCGTCCGTCAGTCCGTCCGTCTGACATATCCATCAAAACAAGTGTAAAAGTTAAAATTTTTCGGACGGGCAAAAACACATCGGGAGTAGGGACACCTGGCAAATCATGTTGTCATTCATACTTCGTTCGGGCCCCGAACCACTCATCTGTCCGTAGGTGATACGGAGTAGGAAATGCCCGTAACGAAGGCCGAAACTACGGACTTCGTGCTTAGGGAGTAGACCCCCTGAGACCGACGCCGCTGAATGCTGCAGCTCACTGACACAATGCACGGGACGCTGTCACTGTAGGCCAAACGGCTGCTCGTGCTTCAGTCTAGTGCAGTTGAACCCAATAAAAGGTTATTTTCACAGTAACATCTAACTATCACAGTAATTTTTTTTTTTTTTAATCTTTATTTAAGGAGCTTGGTCAAGAAGACTAAGTCGCTCCGTAAGGCTTTCTTATAATATAATACAATTTCTATAAATATAATACAATTCTTATCTTCTACGTATGCCAATCCTTACAAGTTTATATAATAGCCTCGCTGTCTCTGATAAGGGGAATGCTAGAATATTATTGCATCTTCCCACCTCTTTAACATTAACACCAAAGTGCAATAATAGCTCAGCTCTGAGATCTTCGTTCCGGGCACACTCCACCATGATGTGAAGAACGTCTTCCACTTTTCCACATACTGTGCAGTTGGGGGAAGGAACTTTTTTCATTAAGTATGTGAACTTATTTAAGGGGATACGTCCAGAACGAAGTCTGAGAGCTGTCACAATTTCTGTTCTGCTTAAAAAACATGAATCGAACTATGGAGATTTCCATGGTTCTCCTTGTATAGTTCTATATCACACCCCTTTCTCCACAGACCTCTGATCAAAGTGTTCCCTCCAGTTTAAAAAACAATGTTCGCGTACAAATCTCATGCAATCTGTATAAAATGGCTGTATGTTTAATGGTATGCCTTCACTAGAAGCTAATCTTGCTAATTGGTCTACCCTTTCATTACCTACTAAGCCTATGTGGGAGGGAATCCACTGTATGACGACATTTTTTTAATTGGCCCTCAATCTGATAACGGAGTCTATAATTTTGTAAGCTATCGGTGTTCCTCTGAGGCCAGAGGTACATCGAGCTAAATGTTGGACTGAACTTTTAGAGTCTGTTAAAATTAGAAAATTAGTATGCTCAATAGATTCTATATATGCCAATATATGCTTCACTAATTGCTAAAAGTTCTAAATACATAATCGAAACACTGTTAGAAATATTAAATTTCATGAAGGTATCAGATTGAGGGTCAAAGAATGCTACTCCCATGAAATGATTGCCATCTTTAGACCCGTCAGTAAAAATTTTAAAGTATCCTGTATATTGGCTTTCAAGGAAGATTATACATTTATTGCGTAAGGTTGTACTATCACAAAATCTCTTTGGACAGGTGATGATGTCTATTGTAGGTTTTAGTATGTCTGTGATATTATAGTAAGTCATCCAATAGTTTAACGTGTACATATCTAACAAATCAGTAGAACCAATTACAATGTCTTTAAACGTATTGTGAATCGTTATAAGTGCAGGAATCTTTTTTCGTCTCCAGTATCTTTGATTTACAAGGGAACTTAGTTCGTTCAGTACTAAAATGGTAGGATTATTAGTAAGAGACCTGGATTTCAGCCAAAATTTACCAGCTAGATACATTCTGCGAATAAATAGCGGCTGCAAGCACAGGTCGCTTTCCATAACGTGGATAGGGGTGCTTTTTACGTATCCCCCGATAATGCGCATAGCCTGATTTTGTAATTTGTCCAGTCTATATAATTTAGAATGACAGCTATTATCAAATAAAAAACTACCGTAGTCTAAGCGACTTCTTAAAATTGCAATATATAATCGCCGTAGATGTTTAGGGTGAACTCCCCAACCCGGACATATCATATTATAAAGGCGAAAGTTTGTGTGTGTGTTGGTGATTATAAGGTTCACTTTAGCTTGCTCGGGATTTGAGTAAAAGAAAGACGTGTGTTCTACTACAAGTGTATTGAGCGACTAGTTTTGTTTCAATGTGTGCCTATTAAATATATCTGTATGACATATACATAGTTATAAGTTTAGAGTTATGCGCGTTGAGCGCGATACGTCACAACATACCGCCCACCAAAAGGCCTGTAGGTCTTTTAAGAAACAGTAATTCAAAAATGTTACATAATTATGAAATTACCACTAAACAACGTTATATAAATCTATAGGTGGGGGTTTTTGATAATAATTGAACATGCATAAACAATTATCAACGAAAATTAATACTGCATCTCTAAAGAGCATATTTTAAACAGTGTGAATCTACTACAAACAACAGTGTTAATTAATTTTAAAAACATTAACTAGGTACACATTAGGTTCCATTGAGAGGCAATGGACATAATTTTGTTACAGTTCTTTTTGTTACGGAACTACCACTTTTGACACTATACACCCTTGTTAAACCGTCTGGACCAGGGTGCTTATCGACGATTCGTCCCATGGACCATTTTCCAGGTGGCAAGTTATCAGTTTTTATCAAGACGACATCTCCCATCTTAAATTCTTCTTCTTTTTTATGCCACTTAGGACGTTGTTGCAATCTGGATAAATACTCATCCTGCCATCGCCGCCAGAAGTCGTGAACAAGTTTCTGTGTGTGTTGCCAGCGAGACAAGCTGGACAGCCTTATGTCTTTCATATCGGGTGATGGGACAACAATAGGTACCTCTCCAATTAAGAAATGTCCTGGTGTAAGTGGGTTAATGTTGTCTGGATCAGTGTCGTTAATGGGACATAACGGACGGGAATTCAAGCAGGCTTCCACTTGGCAGAGTATCGTCGTCATCTCTTCGTATGTCAGGTGAGTTGTTACAATTCTTTTCAGGTGGTGTTTTATAGATTTAACACCGGCTTCCCATAATCCACCGAAGGAGGGACTGTAAGCGGGAATGAAATGCCATTGAGTACCTTCTGTGGCTAGTGTTTCTGCAATTTCTCCAGTGAACTGTAAGCTTGCCTCGTTCCAGGAATCTCGGAGCTCTTTGTCAGCTCCCACGAAGTTACGTCCTTGATCGCTCCACAGGTGATTACATTTGCCTCTCCTGGCAACAAAGCGTCTAAAAGCGCCGATAAACGCTTGCGAAGTAAGATCACTTACAAGTTCAATATGGATTGCCTTCGTTGACATGCAGATGAATATAGAAACGTAGGCCTTTGTTGTCCTGTTTCCTCGGCCTTTAGATAGCAAAATATGAAAGGGGCCCGCGAAGTCTACACCACTATTCAAAAATGGTCTGGATGGCGTCACTCTCTCATCGGGTAAATCTCCCATAATTTGAGCTCTAGTAGTAGCACTTAGTCTAGCGCAAATGAGGCATTTGTGAACATGTTTTTTAGCTATTGATTTTGCCTTTAAAATCCAATATTTTGAACGTAGATAACATAACATTAGTTGAGTTCCTCCGTGAAGTGTCTTAGAGTGTGCGTCGGCTATAATCAGAGGCGTCAATGTATTTTTATTTCCGAGAATAATTGGATGTTTTCTTTCATCAGGTAAGTTTGCGTGTCTGAGGCGACCGCCCACCCTGAGGATATGTTTATCATCAAGATAAGGGTTGAGGGATCGCAACGGACTTCTCTTTTTCACTTGTTTATTTATCTTTAATCTTTCTATTTCTTCCGTGTATTCTTCTTCTTGAACTCTTTTTATACAAATTGTCAGTGCGTCTTCTAATTCTTGTGTAGTTATTTGTTTATTTATGTTCGCATTGACTTTGTAGTTCAAGAATCTTTTGCAGTAACAAACAACTTTGAGTAATTCTGGTAAGTTGTCAAAATTCTCAAATTGTGTAGTTATAGATTTCTCTTGTTCTTCTGTGCTGAGGTGAGTAGTAACTTTCTTTGTTTTAATTTCCATGTCTGTTGTTATAACTTCCTGTTTACTAATCTTTATTTCTTTTTCAGATAACCAACCTGGGCCTCTCCACCACAAGTCGGATTTCTTCAGTTCGGACAGCAACATTCCTCGAGAGGCTATGTCTGCGGGATTATCATTCGACTGTACATGATACCAGCGCTTGTTATTTAGGTTTTCTACAATTTCAACGACGCGGTTGGCTACAAACGTCTTCCATCGATTGGGATCACCACATAGCCACGCTATAACTATAGAGGAATCTGTCCATGCATACATATCTGAAGTTGGAATTTTCATTGCCAGCCCAATTTGTTTCATAAGCTTGGAGAGAAGTAATGCACCACACAACTCTAGTCTTGGTAAGGATATTGTTTTCAGCGGTGCTACTCTTGTTTTAGCAGCAATGAGGTTTATTTCAACCTTGTCCTTTGTTTCAGTTCTTATGTATACTGCTGCAGCGTAAGCTCGTATCGAAGCGTCACTGAATCCATGTATTTGTGTATTTGCTTTGTTTGTCTCCGTTGTACCAAGCCATCTGTTCACTTTAACATCGTTCACAGTGGCAAAATCTGATCTTATCTGATTCCATTCTTCACGTAATGTTTCACTTACGTTCTGATCCCAATTCACCTTTTCGAGCCATAGTTTCTGTAACAGTATTTTTGCCATTACTGTACTCGGTGCAATCCAACCAAGTGGATCGAAAAGCTTTTGTATGTCAGATAAAATACTTCTTTTTGTTACAGAAGTACTATCAGATGCTGGTAAAGTCAGGTTGTATTGAAATGTGTCTGTTTTCAGGTTCCACACAATGCCCAATGCCTTTATTGTTCCATCAAGATTCATGTCTATGTGTGCATTGGTTGATCTTTTTTCTTCATCTATAGATTTCATGAAATTAATATCATTTGATGACCATTTCGTGAGTTGAAAACCGCCATTTTTTAGTATGTTTGTGACAGTTTTGGCTAGAGAAATAGCAGTTTCGGTTTCATCAGCGCCATCTAGCCAGTCATCCATGTAAAAATTACTCTTGATGGATTGCACAGCGAGTGGTTGATCCCTTCCTTCGTCATCAGCTGTTTGATGAAGTGTTCTAACAGCTAAAAAAGGTGCAGATGCTGTACCGAATGTGACCCTTAGCAAACGGTATTCGTGTAAATCATCACCCTCATCGGGTCTCCAGATAACTCGTTGGAAGTCTGCGTCTTCAGGAGTAACCAGTATTTGGCGATACATTTGTTTGATATCGGCCATGAAGCAGACACGCTTCATTCTCCATTTCATAAGAAGGTTTCTCAAATCATCTTGCAGCTGCGGACCTACCAGTAATTCTTCATTTAGTGAAATGTTATTTGTGCCTTTGCAGGAAGCATCGAAGACGACGCGTGTTCGAGAGGTCTCCTTGTCAGTACGAACTACAGCGTGGTGAGGTAAGTAAACTGATATTGTTTCTTTTTCTCTTTCAGGTATTTTCTCCATGTGTCCTTGTTCAATGTAATCATTTATGACTTTTGTGTATTCTTTTTTCAGGTCTGATGACTTCTTAAACTTCCGCTCGAGTTGCAAGAATCTTTGTTTGGCTATCTCCTTTGTGTTTCCTTCAGGTGTTTGTAACTTTGTACTCGTGCTTGTTTCATTTAGTTGTGGACTGTATGTTTTGAAAGGTAATTTGACTATGTACCTTCCTTCCTGATTTCTAGTTGTTGTTTTCTCGTAGATATCTTCACAAATTTTATCTTCTTTTGTTAAATGTCTGTCCTTGTCAATCTCTATTTCCCATATTGATTTCAACACTTCGTCTACGTCAACTTGGTGATGCATCACAAGGTAGGTATCGTTTTGTGGTTTTTCATAGATATCTCCGAAAATAATCCAACCCAGGTTTGTTTTTTGTGCAGTTGGGGTGCCTGGTGGACCTTTTATTAAATCTGGCTGTATAATCTGTGCGTATTCCTTGACTCCTAATAGCAGATCTACAGAACCAGGTGTTAAGTAACTCGGATCAGCCAAGTTAAGCCCGTCGATGTGAGGCCATGACTGCTTGACAATTGTTTTGGTGGGTATCTTAGTGGTCAGTTGTTTTGACATCACGTAGGCTTGGATCGGTAAACTATAGTTATGGTCCCACTGTGATCTTATATTAAGCTGTACCACGTGTTTGATCTCTGTTCTCGAAGATCCCACTCCAACAACACTTCCCTTGAATGGTTGTCGCTTCAGTTTCAATAGTTGAGTCGCTTTCTCGCTTATGAATGTAGCTTGAGAACCCTGGTCTATCAGCGCGCGTAGTGAAATGATTTGGCCTTCTGTATTTGTTGCTTCCACTACAGCAGTCGCTAACAGTGCTATTCCATGTCTAGTTGTATGATACGACGCGATCACTGTGTTCACTTGAACTGCTTCCTTCTCTTCTGCTACATGCTGTGAAACCAACGGTTGTGAGGTGCTCGGTGTAGCCGCTGTTTCTGTGTTCTTAGTCTCATGTAGTAAAGAATGATGACGTCGGTGACATTTCTGACAGGACACTGGTAGTTTACATCTCCTTACAGAGTGTCCTAGTGCTAGACAGTTAAAACATAAATTTTTGTTCTTGACATATTCGGTTCGCTCGTCTAGTTTCATATCAATAAACTTCTTGCAGTGACACAGCGTGTGGTTTTCCTTGCACATGATGCATGACTTCTCTGTACTTGGTGTGGCAACATGATAAGAACGTTCTTTGACTTGTTTCTCTCTTGTACTATTGTTAGCTGTAACGCCTGTAACTAATTCCAAAGTGCGGAACTTGGACTCCATAAAGTTCTTTAATTCACTCCAAGTAGGTAATGCTTCGCTGTCTTCCTTATAGGCATACTCTTCCCAGCCTTTATGTGTCTCGGGGTCAAACTTCTGAACGAGAAGAAATATTATTACATGATCCCAAGAGGCCGTAGTTATTTTTAAATTTTCAATGTTATTTAGGCATTCTGTAGTAGTATCTAATAAGCCTTTTAATTGTACGGCTGATTGCGAAGTCATTTTCTTCTGGTGAAATAACCTTTTCATGATACAGTTTAATATTATGCGTCTGTTACCATACCTCTTATTTAAAACGTTCCATGCAGTTGCGTAATTACTGGATGTCACTTGTATATGGGTCAATAACGCCTCAGCTTCTCCACTCACACTTGTTTTTAAATAATGTAATCTCTGTACATCACTGAGGTTATTATTTTCATGCACCAAAGAAACAAACAAATCTTTGAAAGCCGGCTGTAGCTGGTGGGTATTGGCTGGTGGTGAGAAATGAGGAAAACGACAGTTGATGGTTTGACAGACCGACTAGAGACGGAATGCGCGGGCGCGTTTTGAGCGCGTGGAGTGTTCGCGGGATTTTTTGGCACACTGATCCACTGATCGTTTAGCTTTGCAGCAATGGCGGTCGCAGCGGTAGGCGGAGTGAGGTTGTCGCGCATTAGCCAATGAGAGCGCCCGTATGCAGTCCGTTCTTGTTGGTCATTATTTATTTAATAAAAAATATTACATACGCTGTAGGAAACATACTTGAAATAAAAGTAAGTACAAATTAAACTTAATTTAAAAAGACGAGCGGACCATAACACCGTCGTCAACATCCTGCCCCTTAGTGTCGTCAATGCGACACTCAAAAACTCATGAGGAAAGCCACTCGTGTGGCGGGACGTTTCATAATACCTGTTTTTGTTTTAATGTCTACGGTTCTTACCCGTCCATCAGCTCCCGGATACACTTGGTGAATGATTCCCTTTGGCCAGACATTCCGAGGGGAAGCGGGGTCCACTACAACCACCAGGTCACCTACCTTTAGCTGTGCACCCTCGCGGTCCCATTTCTTGCGGGGCGCTAGTGTAGGCAATACTTCTCGGAGCCACCTAGACCAAAATAAATCAGCTAGGCGTTGTGCAATACGCCATTGCTTTCTGAGGTACAAGTCACCGTCATCAAAGATACCTATTTGTGGGAGATTGGATGAAGAACCTAGCAGAAAATGATTAGGTGTTAGAGACTCTGGGTCGCGTGGGTCGACGGAAACATGAGTCAAGGGTCGCCCGTTTATCATGTTCTCAACTTCACATAAGAAAGTAAGCAAAGTTTCTTCTCTCGGAGCTCTTTCCTTTAGTACAACTTTTAAAGCTGTTTTAACGCTCCTAACAAGACGCTCCCATGCACCACCCATATGTGGACTGGCCGGGGGAATAAACTTCCACTCAACTCCCTTGTTTAAAGCTTCAGTTGTTAATGCTTGTTGATTATCGAGTAGTTCTTTATAAGCCCTTTTCATTTCCGTGTTAGCCCCTCTCAAATTAGTACCGTTATCCGAAAACATGGTGTGTGGCCAACCCCTACGAGCGGCCATTCGACGAAGTGACATTATCATGGAATCAGTAGTAAGAGTAGGAACTACTTCAATATGGACCGCGCGCACCGTGAGGCACGTGAATAGTACGCCGTACCTGCGCGCCCTCTGCCGACCGACCGTGACTTCCATAGGCCCGAATAAGTCTACTCCACACATGGTGAATGGTCTATGGTGATGTGTAAGACGACATTCGGGTAGGTCACCTAGGCGTGGCGGCGAAGGCATGGCTCTTTTAAAACGGCAAATTAAACATTGTTTAGATATAGTGCGAACTGTAGGTCTTAGTCGAATGAGCCAATATTTTTGACGCAACTCATTAACTACCATTTCGTTACTAGAGTGCGCGGCCTTTATATGGTATTGAGTAACGATAAGTCGCGCGATATACTCATTGCCATCTAAAATTATTGGGTATTTAGTGAGCTGATCTACATCCTTTACGTTACCGATACGACTACCTATGCGTAACAAATTATTTTTGTCCAATATCGGGGTGAGTGATCTCAAACGGCTATCTTTATTTACTTCTTTGTTTAATCTAAGCAAATTTATTTCAGTTGGAAAGGAACATTCTTGTGAGTAACGAAGTAACAATAGTTCCGCTTGATTTATTAATTTTTCGTTAATTACTTTAATTTCACTTTTCTTACATTTTTCAACAAACAATAGAACAGTTGCAGTACTACGTAATAATCGCAGCCAACTAGAGAATCGTCTTGGTTCGGGAACAGGTAAGTCTCTTATTATATTATTATCTTGAACGACGTGTACTTTTTCTAATATTTCATCACTAATTGTTTTTATTTCAGGTTGTTGCGGCCAGCAAGAACGCGGCTGGTGTAAGAACGACGGGCCCGAGAACCACTCCGAATCACCTGTCAATACGTAATCGCTATTTTTTGTCGCCAGGTCTGCGACGTTTACGCCAGTGGGCACATATCGCCACTCGTCGGACTTACTCAACTCATCTATTTCTCCTAGCCTGTTCGCGATGAATGCTTTATACGTTCTACAATTATTTTTAACCCAGTGTAAAACTGTAGTCGAATCTGTCCAGTAGAAAACTAAATTAGGTTGTAAACGATGTTCCTTTTTAACACTATTAGCTAACTTACATGCTAACACGGCTCCCTGCAACTCAAGTCTAGGCACGGAAACCGGTTTTAATGGAGTAACTTTACATTTACTCGCGATAAACGATACGGTTACTTGTCCGTCGCTGCTTTCGCGACGCCAATATGCGGCAGCGGCGTACGCGCTCGGCGATGCATCGCAAAATAAATGAAGTTCCAAACTAGCTAAACTATCACTCGTCTGATCACAGGAAAAATAACAACGCGGAATTCTAATATTATTTATCTCCTTAGATTGATTAATCCACTTACAGAATAAATCATATAAATTATCATTCAATTTTTCATCCCATTTGATATTAAGTTTCCATGTTTCGCGCATCAATATTTTTCCCTTGATGGTAAACGGTCCCAAATAGCCGTGAATATCAAAAATAGACATTACAATGCTTAGCATTTCGCGCTTAGTAGGTATTCGTTTCAAAAGTATAATATCTTGCGGAATGCGTTTAAAAGATAAATCTAAAGCTAACTGATCGCTGCGCGGGAACCATAATATGCCTAATGCCCGCTCCGACTGTTTATCAAAATTGAACTTTATTGCTATGTCGTTAAGACTATCTTTTGGAATGTCACTTAGCACATTAGGTACATTGCTGAGATAGTTACACATTTTAAATCCACCTTCATTATGAATTAATGAAATTTCTCGTATTATTTTCCTAGCTACCTCCTCATCAGAAAAGCTATCAATATAATCATCCATGTACTGATTGTTTTTTATAGCCTTCACAGCGTCTGGCATCTGTTGACTAAATCGTGAAGCATTTTTGTTTTGATTAATAAATTGGGCAACAAACGGCGAACAATTTGCGCCGAAAATAAGTGACGTCATTACATACTTATTTACAACGTCGCTGCCTTTCTCCTTCCACAAAAACCTAAATGCATTTTGATCGCTATTATGTATTTTAATACGTAAAAACATATCTTTTATGTCTCCTATTATTCCTATAGGGTTCTCTCTAAACCTAAACATTATACCATATAATGATTGTAATAAGTCAGGCCCTTGGAGTAGAAAGTCATTAAGTGACATATTGTTACTTTTGGCGGCGGCATCAAAAACCAATCGCAACTTTTTTTTGTTTGGGTTGTCCACACCAAAGTGCGGTAAATACCAAACGTGGTCCGACTCGGAATCGAACCTGCACTCTGCCTCAGTCAGTTTTCGTGCGTAATTATTTTTAAGTAAATGTTCAATACGTTCGCGATATCTAATTTCATATTCTGAATTAGAAGACATTTTTCTTTCTACCGACTGTAATCGTTTTAATGCTACGGGATAAGCGTCCGGCATAACAAATTGATCGTACTTCCATGGAAGCTTGACCGACCATTGGCCGTTAACTAACTCAGCTGACTCGTTAAGGATATTTACGGCTCGTAATTCTTCAATATTTTGACGTGGTTTGTTACTGATACCAATTGAATCGAGTGAAAATGAACAGCGAATTAAATCGTGTAATTGGCTTAAATCAATGTCTGTAATACATTCGAAGGTATCTCTAACGACAGCTGACTGACACAATGGTTTATCTACACATGTAACAAAATCACAACATGATGTCCCGCTCGCGCGCGCGCTGCCGTTGCTCGGGGACGAGTCGCGGAGCGCGTGCGCGGCAGGCTTACCTGAGTGACTTGTCGCCGCTCCGTGCGCTGCGGCTGGCTCGCCGCCGGCGCCACCAACGCTGCCGATGTTGTTGACGCGCTCGGCGCGCTTACCAGTAAAGTAGCCAGCTTGCCAAGCTCCGTGCACACACCAGCCCAATAACGTTTGCGTGATGTATGGTCCGCCCGGCTTATACCTTTTACATAAAATAGGTGCAATTAAATCATAATTGTCCTGACCAATTAATATTTTAGGTTTAACATTGCTGTCACATATTATGGGGTTATTATTACTGGAATTTATTTCACAATAATTTACATTAGAGGTGAATAACTGTAAGGGCAAATTAAGTTCTTTGAGTTTACGAGCACGCAAGTTGAATTTGTTACCGTCACTGTTACTTATTTTACATTTAATTATCTCAGTCTCGCACAATAACTCGGAGTCCCATGCACCTGAAGCACGCATTGTGACCCTTTCCCCGTGCAGCCCGACCTTATCGGCAAGGTCGGCCGCGATGAGAGTCACTGTTGCGCCGTCGTCTAGAAGTGCATGCGTGGCCACACTTGACCTGGGTCCATGAATAGTGACCGGCACTATTTTAAGCACTACATTTGTCTTAGGTTCAATCACTGACACTTCGAGACACTGCGCGGCGCTGGTGCTGGCGTGTGAGACGAGCTCACTAGCGGCGGCGCCAGCGGAGTCGATCGTCGCGCTCGCGGTATCGTTGGGTGGCGCGGATGTTTCACGGCGCGCCACTTCTGGCTTCGTCCAGTGCAGCATCTGGTGATGAGGCCCCCCACAGCCCTCGACGTTGCAGTTTTTCGCAGTACACTCGTCCTTGTCCGGGTGCCGAGCACAGAGACATTTGAAACATAACTTGTTTGCTCGAACAAATCGCCACCTATCCTTTCTCATGGCTCGTTTGAATTGGCTGCAGTCTGGCAACGCATGCTTGTTCCTTTTGCAAAACTTGCACTTGCCGGCAGTGTCGGGGTCACTGACCTTAACAGATGTTAGCACGGAATGACGATCGCTATGCTTTTTCTGGTGTTTATTGTTGTTAAAATCATTCTGGTATTGTATGTGGCTAACTCCCGACTCTGCAACCTTTTGCGCTTCCCCATATAGGAATTTGGCCAGTAGTTCCAATTTAGGCGTTTCAGTGTGTACTCGGTTTTCGTGTAGGTATTCTACCCATTTGTTAACGAGTCCTGTAGGTAATTTGGATACGACGATTGTTAACAACTCTGGACTTTTCAAGTAATC
This sequence comes from Cosmia trapezina, assembly GCA_905163495.3. Taxonomy (NCBI): domain Eukaryota; kingdom Metazoa; phylum Arthropoda; class Insecta; order Lepidoptera; family Noctuidae; genus Cosmia; species Cosmia trapezina. Next base: position 246,830 of record LR991036.1, read on the forward strand.
TATTTGTTTCAATGTAGTTACGGCGGTGACGTAATTTTTTATTTTTATGGCGAACTTCACAATTTCGGCGTGGTATGAGTGTGGTAGTGGTGATAACTTTTTCAGTTGTGATATAACTTGCCGCATGACGTTTTCTGGTCTGCCGAACCTCAGTTCGAGCGTTTCTATAATATCATGGGGCGAGCTCGCTCCCATCAGCAATGCAGCGGCTGCATCTTTTGCGTCGCCGCGCAAACACTTCCGTAGACGCCACACATTTTCAGTATCACTGTACTTACATACCCGTGACGATTCATAAAACGCTTCCCGAAATTGTATCCATTCCAACGGATCCCCAAAGTACAAAGGTAGATCCTTCGAGGTGGCTAGCCTTGACAGCAGCACCTTATTGCCCGTGTTAGAATTGGATGAGTCGACAGCCTGCTTAATCGCGTTGGCCAGCTCCTCGATGGCGCGATGAGTACTTGTCGCGGTAGCAGGTGGTATAGCCGTCTCGTCGCCGTCAATGTTGCGGTGGCACTCACCGCCACCGACAGTCGCTTTGTTGCCATCGTGCGACGTGCCGGGTTCAGCAACAGACTTTTCCAGCCAATTCTCCACTTTGCTTTTGTAGGAAGCTGATAAAGATTGATTTGAGCAGCGCGATTTTGATTCCAACTCGGCCAAGTCCATGGCCAATTTCTTGTCGACCAATTCTTTTTCGATGCGAGCCTTTGTTTGAATTTCTTCCATTTCGATTTTAGATTTGACTTGAGCGGCTTCGTATTCCAATTGCTGCCGCCGTGTTGCTGACGACGCCGCGCGTGACTTGCAAGAACTTTTGCACTCGCCGCCATCTTGTCGCTTCAACTTCAAGCTCGAGGTATTACGTGGGCATACACCGATATCTGAATGCACTTTCCCGACTTCTTTCACTGCATCCGTACTGCTATGCAGCAGATCTGATTTGGATTCAAGCTGTCTTCCTTCTTCGTTAGCCAGTTGCTCCTTTTTCTTTTGTGCACGTGTTTTCATGACATGCGGCGATTGGAACAACGACATCCCTGCTACACAGGTTTTGCTTCTCACTACCGATAAACTATGCGGCTCGATGGACCAGCTTTGTAGCTGGTAGGTATTGGCTGGTGGTGAGAAAAGAGGAAAACGACAGTTGATGGTTTGACAGACCGACTAGAGACGGAATGCGCGGGCGCGTTTTGAGCGCGTGGAGTGTTCGCGGGATTTTTTGGCACACTGATCCACTGATCGTTTAGCTTTGCAGCAATGGCGGTCGCAGCGGTAGGCGGAGTGAGGTTGTCGCGCATTAGCCAATGAGAGCGCCCGTATGCAGTCCGTTCTTGTTGGTCATTATTTATTTAATAAAAAATATTACATACGCTGTAGGAAACATACTTGAAATAAAAGTAAGTACAAATTAAACTTAATTTAAAAAGACGAGCGGACCATAACACCGTCGTCAACACCGGCCATCCTTCATAATTTCCATTAAACTTGGGTAATTCTATTTTTGGTAAATGCACAATATTTTGCGATGCATGCGTTACGTTCATACTTGTATTTCTCGAATCCATCACTGACGATACCGTTAACGATGTAAGCATATCTTTCAAATCACCTTGTAATGAGCTATATAATTCTTCGTAAACAAAGAAATCTTCGTTTAAAAAGTATGGCAAAATTCCTTTTTGTTCTTTGGGGGTAATCTTTACTAACCCGTCATGCGCGTTCTTGAATGACATCCAATACTCATCAATAAGTTTCACACGTGCTTCTAGGTAACCTTTTGTCAATCTTTCCTTTGGACACTTTTTCAAGTTTGTATGCGTTTTTTGTAGTGAATTAGCACTATCTTCCAAGGCAGCGAGATATTGCTGTTGTTCTTTTGTAGTACTCATAGTTCTTTCACTATTCCACTGTACACAAATCTTCAAACAAAAATGTTTTTAAAACTTGGCTATCTTCCGTAGTAGCGGTAATTACTAGTTGCAAAGATATTCATAGCTATCCATAACAATCCATTCGAACGAAGTGTTTTTTCTATATGAATCCTTATCGCTCTGGAATGCGCTTCTTTTGTTCAAGCGGCCAGATGTTTTTACTTTCGTAGTTTCCGCGTTCGGCTCGAATACGACCATATGTTGGTGATTATAAGGTTCACTTTAGCTTGCTCGGGATTTGAGTAAAAGAAAGACGTGTGTTCTACTACAAGTGTATTGAGCGACTAGTTTTGTTTCAATGTGTGCCTATTAAATATATCTGTATGACATATACATAGTTATAAGTTTAGAGTTATGCGCGTTGAGCGCGATACGTCACAACAGTGTGTGTGGGTGTGTGTATGTATGTTTGTTACTTCTTCACGCTCAAACGGCTGGACCGATTTGGATGTATGGTATGTAGATAGCATATACCCTGGATTAACAAATAGCTACTTTTTACTCTTCACGCTTCGGTTCATCATTATAATCTGATTTACAAATGAGCCTGCGTTGCAGCCGCCACTAGTCGTCACCAATTACGAAATAAATTGACCGTTTCACACCGCTCCCTGGCTCCCCGCACCCCCGCACCCCCGCACCCCCGCACCCCTCGGTACCGCGGCATACATTAGTCCACCGCAACTCTTTGTTCCATGCATGAGTTACCATATAGTTAAGCTTATTACTCGTTATATTTTTGCTACTCAAATGAGGACTATAGGCACAGCTTGAAGTAGCGTCACGACGTCCGACAGACTGCCCAGTGAGCCCCGTGCCCCCGGTGCCCACGCTGAACTCACGTTTTCTTAACATTTCCCACAGCTCCCGCCGCGCGCCGCAGTTACCGTGAACACGTGTAGTCATGTCTCCCGGGGAGCTCTCCTAAAATAACACAAACATATCCACACACTCACATCTCGCAGAATGAAGCCAATAACGACAGCTACTTTGTCATATTCCCGCACCCCCGCACCCCGCACTCCGCTCCCAGCACCCCGCACCCCGCGCGCCCACTGAAAAAACAACGGCACTGTATTCAATCGCAGGAGAACAACATCACAATAACAAAGAGTGATACAGGAACAGGATGTAGTTATAGGCTTTGTAAGGCGTCTCACACCCGCGATGTCTTTAGAAGATGCGATGAGTACAGACCTACACATAAATATCGTGATCGGATATTTTATATACTTATTTCACATTCCTGGCAAAAGTACAAAACTGCACAAAGGCATCTTCTTCCAGATTTGTGTTTATAATTTTATCACCACTGCTCTCAAAACGGTGAAGGAAAACATCGTGAGGAAACCGGCATGTTCTAGAACCAAACATTCGAAAACATGTGACATCTACCAACCCGCACTGGACCCGCGTGGTGGATTACGGCCCGCTCCCTCTCACAGAGAGGAGGCCTGTCATTCATTCATTTAATTTATTCTTAACAATTAAAATTGTCCCAGCAGTGGGAACATGACGACTGATTGTGTATCAAATATTTATAATATTGTTCCCTACAACACTGCTACGTGACTGCAGTGATACGGCACAAACATTAACATTTTTATTCGACAAGCAAAGATGTGTAAATGAATATTTGACATTGTGTGCCATACAGCATGCAGCGGTCACGCGCCGACCGCGCGGTGTTCACGCAGCGTGAGCGGCCGGGCGAGCTCAACAAACGTGCCATTACAACTACAATTCTTTTAACATCGTTTATGTACAATAGCGCGGGCAGGCGATGCGAAAGGATTTAGGCTATTTTACATCATGCTAGGGCCCTTAGGACACGAGCAAAAATAAAATAGATCAGAAAGGACGCTAAGTGCAAACGAAGTAATAGCGCGGGCAGGCGATGCGATGCGATGCGACGGGTGGGTCGGGGGGCAAGAAATTTCACGCGGACGAAGTCGTGGGCAGAAGCTAGTACATAGTAAAGACGTAAAGAGTGCAGGACGGCCTGTGCCCAGGAAAGGTACTCGTATAACAGGAGATTTATTTATAACAGGCTAACAAAAAAAAAACATTCATTTCATTTATTCATAATAGTACATTATGATATAAGTGCGGTAAGTTGAAAATTACAACCGAGGCGAGTAGGCGAGGGCTACAAGAAAGCAGAGGCTGTAATTATCAAAGCGCACGTATGTCATACGACGTTATAAAACATATTTGCAAGGAAATAAATAAAACTAAACGAATAAATCTTTAAAAACACACTTTCAGAAAATTAATTTGGATCTTTGCTTGTTTTCCATAAGATGAAATTTTGATACGCTTGTAAGTATCTATCGGTCGATTTTTCAGGCAAGAGGCTTAGAGTAGCCTTTTTCGCTGCCTCTGAGACTTCTGGCGGTGTCGAATTAATAAATTCATCATTACTTGACGACATTTTCAAATAAAAACAATACAGCGAAAAGAAAATTTACTTGTTCACAAATTAGCCATGCGCGCGCATCAGCGCTTTTTTTTTTAAAGCAAGGGCACAAAAACAGCCAGTATTACAAATAAAGTAAATTAATATTTTTTTGTTTTTGTTTGTTGTTGTTGCAATTTACTGTCAAAATTAATTAAATTAAAGAATTAATTCTTTAATTTAATTAATGTTTATTTTTTATATTTTATCTCCCAAAGTTAATTTTATTCATAAAATGTTGACCACTTTTCTGACATAAAAACTCTTTGCTAAGATTTAAAAAGTACCGTTCGTTTTAGACGGAGCATCTTGATAAACCTTACGTTTTACCTTATTAAAAAGAAACCCGTGCGTTTTACATTACAATTACGCACAAGTACGTAATGACATATATTACGATATTGAAATTCGTGAAATAAGAGACCCTTTACGAGCAAATGTGTTATAAAACAATTTTTACATTGTGTTGAATATACACATATGCAATTTACATAAAACAAAGAACTATGAATGAAAAAGTTTAACATGATCGTAAAACGCGATCCGTGACAACATTGGTGACAACATTGGTGGCAACATTGGTGGCAACATTGGTGGCAACCGGATAGTTTCACATTTCATTTGTTTTCTGTCAGGCTTTGGGTTGGCTTTTGATCTCGAGTGTCATAATTAATTCGTGTAGGTATTTGTTCCGCGTCGTATTACGCGGTTCATGAATAATCTACTTCCAATTAAACATTATCCCTACTTTTGTAGCAGCACGCGGCACAACATATCTGTAAACAATATATTAAACGCAAACAAATTCGCACGCTGCGCGCTGGCGGATAATCCTGTTCTTGAAAAGAGGATTCATTTTAACGCGTCGGTTACCAGACCCTGCGGTAAGTAACGGCACGCAGCCCCGGGGCCCTGGGCCCCGTGGGTCCGCGTCGTTCAGGGGCGCGACCGACGAGCTTATTAATTATGCAGTAAATACTGGCGTTTTCCAGGATGCGCCAACTAAATCACAACATCTGTCAAAATCACCCATTATGAGCCGTTTACTACGCGAATAAATTATACATGAATACAGGTGAGTGCGGGGCGAATGCGGGGCGAGTGCGAGGCGAGTGCGGGGCGAGTGCGGGGCCGGGGCGGGCGCGAGCGGCCCGGCCGAGCGATGCTATCGCCTTGTTTACGTAGCGCACCTCGCCATAACACCGCCTGCCCTTTACCCGATACACCGACCATGTAAATGAATTTAGATAATAACTTACTGCTGCTACGAGCGCTGCTATCTGATTATAATATTTACTACAATATTCGGAGCACAGTTTCTATACTGCTAATAGGAATCTTTTCTGCTCAAAGAAAAAGAGATACTACCTAATTTTTAACCGTAACAAATATATTATTTTATTTACAAAGGAGTCGTATTTGCTTTTGATATTATTACTTTTGTATTTTATAAAATGATATCTAAATTGCAAAGCTGAAAGCTTCAAAAGGAATGCTTTTAAGAGGGCAACAAAGTTTGGTATCGAACAACAATTTGACTCGAGTGTTGTTTCGATAAAGTTGCCCTGCATGCTCTCCTGAGTCCTGAGAGGTGCTCGAATAACTGAGCAAATCGGAGCTGAATAAAAGTGAAATCGTCAGATTCCAACATTCAACTTTCTGAACAAAAAGAGAGGATATTAAGTCAATTGTATTGTCAGGGGCACCGGAGCGCTGTCCTAATACAAAAGGAACTTGCCTGTTGAGTATAATGATGTATGTGTAATGTGCAGGCTCAAAGGAAAATTAACAGTGAGCCTGCACGTGCGGGGGGCTGGCAGGGGGTGGGAGGGGGTCCTGCAGAACAAATAATGAATAGGCAATGCGCTGAGTGCAGCGCCGCCGCTGCTCGCGTGTAGTAACGAGAGCGACGCGCGACGTACTCACACACACTCACACACACCCCCCCACATACACTCACACTCGGCACTCGTCTCCAACATACTTGATAGTCTCTCATTTACATGAGCCGTTACATTTTATGGGCTATTCGCGCGGACAAATATGAAATTGTTTAGTCAGTATAAAAGTTTGGACTCGCTTCGGCACGAATCGTTCGGCCCTGAATTTCCGTCGATAAAAAGTTGTACAAATTGTTTTTATTATTATCCTCGCTGTGGGCCGCACGCGGCACTGCCCCGCGCCGGGAGTGGCAGCGCGGCAGACGGTTCTCGGAACTTGTGTGTGTAAAACAAGTTTAAATGTAAGAAGGAACTCTCATAACTTTAAACGTAATTAAGCACACTTAATTTAGTATTTTACGGCCGATAATTCAGGTAATTCAGATCACTGTAAATTAATCTACAAATAAAGATTCAATTACTTAAATTCGATTTGACATCCTTGATCGATCACAAGAGGTTGAGCTTGATTTAATTAATTGCCTTGTTCAATTCTTACTTGATTAGATGTGGCATCTGAGACTTTTGTGGTTCTTCGTTTTATCAGGCGTAGATAAACACGCCACGCCAGGCTAGGTCCTCTGAATCACCAACCTTCTTCTTATGGTATATTTTAGAGAATATCGTGGGAACATAACTCAGAGTTGCTTGTGCGTCTGATTTTTTGCCTCCATCAATAAAATGTTCACTACAAATCGTGTCGTGAGGTATTCCAAACTTGCGACGAGGACCGTTTTGACGAGGTAGTTTTCGTCCTAAGGAAAACAGTTGCGTTTCGTCGCAACGTCACAATAATTGACTACGATCCACCACAAAAATCACGTGTTTGTCACAAAGTTCTAACGATCCGGATTTAACTAATTCAACACTCAAAGTTATCGATTGCCATCGATATTTTACCGAAACTTTACGATTTTCGTAATGTGTACGAATATAGTTAGCGACCAATTTTGAGAGCCCGCTGAGTGATTCGGTAGCGTATCGTAAACTAGGTACCGATTTTTTTTTGGTTTTTAGGTCATTATAAACAAAATTATGCGGAACGGGCTCGAAAGTGTGTCTGCGACTCTGTACCGATGAGACTTCCGAAGTCCTCCAACGGTTCGGAACATACTACGTGCGCGAAAATGTCACCGATATTCACCGCAGTAGTGACTGACGGAGGGAGCCAAAGCTGTAACAACTGATTTCAGAATATACATTCTTTGCAAATAAATGTAATCTATTCAATTCTATTCTATTGAAAAATAAATAACACATAACCGCAAATCAAGTCTCCAACTTTATTAAATCTCCATTCTCACAATCATCTCATAGTTTACACATTCTAATAATCTAGACACTGTTTCCACAAGGCTAATTCTATACAAAATCGTAAGTACATCCGAAGAAATCCTTATTAAGAGATAACAGCAATCGGTTCGCCCCTCAAGTGTTCACAACGCTGCTACATAAATAGCCACCGTATATGACTCGCAGATATTTAAGAGCTGATGTGCTGAGACTAAAGTACTAATATTATGTTATGACGGCTCATAACCCTAAGCTAAGATCCCAAGCATCGGCTGCCGCACAGCTGCGCGGCGCGACACCTGCACGACACCACACCGCCGCGTGGCTGTGCACTTGTGGAGCGGCAGTGCACTGCAAGACCGATCACTTGTCCGGTAAGCTGCGGGCTGCGGGCGCGGGCCGGGGGGGGGGGGGTGACCTCATCAGTGGCCACATGTGACTGCGCCTCGACACAATGACACACTATATGTACCCAAGCGAGCCCTGGAGACCACTGCCTCGAAATAAGAAACAGAAGAACTACTCAACACAAATCCTGAAAAATGTACTGTTGGTAGCAGCTGGATATACGTGCTCCGTGCTCCTAAACAATTAAAATCACTATGAAGGATTGCATCCGGTAAGATCTGCAGCATCTTGGATGACGTTCATGAAAACGTCCTCTCATCAACAGCTGTTCTGTGCACGCGGCACTGTGTTCGGACTGTATAGTAATAGAGCAAACCTGCAGAGCTCACCTATAATAATAATAATAATCGAGCGAACCTGCTGAGCTCACCTATAATAATAATAATCGAGCGAACCTGCTGACCTTACCTATATTAATTATAATCGAGCGAACCTGCTGAGCTCACCTATAATAATAATAATAACAGAGCGAACCTGCTGAGCTCACTTACAATAATAATAATCGAGCGAACCTGCTGACATCACCTATAATAATAATAATAACAGAGCGAACCTGCTGAGCTCACTTACAATAATAATAATCGAGCGAACCTGCTGACATCACCTATAATAATAATAATCGAGCGAACCTGCTGACCTTACCTATAATAATAATTATAATCGAGCGAACCTGCTGAGCTCACCTATGTCGCGGCACTGTAGTGTGCGTGGCGTCTTTATTACACCTATCGGAGTCAGTTTACGGACTGTCGTACATTAAATAGTAATATGTCGGACCGTTGGATAGATACCATAAACACAGACACGTTCCCTCTAAGAACAGCGCAAGTTTGTGAGACAAACAGCGTGGCAGTGAGTTATGAGGCAAACAGCGTGGCAGTGAGTTATGAGGCAAACAGCGTGGCAGTGAGTTGTGAGGCAAACAGCGTGGCAGTGAGTTATGAGGCAAACAGCGTGGCAGTGAGTTGTGAGGCAAACAACGTGGCAGTGAGTTGTGAGGCAAACAGCGTGGCAGTGAGTTATGAGGCAAACAGCGTGGCAGTGAGTTGTGAGGCAAACAGCGTGGCAGTGAGTTGTGAGGCAAACAGCGTGGCAGTGAGTTATGAGGCAAACAGCGTGGCAGTGAGTTGTGAGGCAAACAACGTGGCAGTGAGTTGTGAGGCAAACAGCGTGGCAGTGAGTTATGAGGCAAACAGCGTGGCAGTGAGTTGTGAGGCAAACAGCGTGGCAGTGAGTTGTGAGGCAAACAGCGTGGCAGTGAGTTGTGAGGCAAACAGCGTGGCAGTGTGTTGTGAGGCAAACAGCGTGGCAGTAAGTTATGAGGCAAACAGCGTGGCAGTGAGTTGTGAGGCAAACAGCGTGGCAGTGTGTTGTGAGGCAAACAGCGTGGCAGTGAGTTATGAGGCAAACAGCGTGGCAGTGAGTTGTGAGGCAAACAACGTGGCAGTGAGTTGTGAGGCAAACAGCGTGGCAGTGAGTTATGAGGCAAACAGCGTGGCAGTGAGTTGTGAGGCAAACAGCGTGGCAGTGAGTTGTGAGGCAAACAGCGTGGCAGTGAGTTGTGAGGCAAACAGCGTGGCAGTGTGTTGTGAGGCAAACAGCGTGGCAGTGAGTTATGAGGCAAACAGCGTGGCAGTGAGTTGTGAGGCAAACAGCGTGGCAGTGAGTTGTGAGGCAAACTGCGTGGCAGTGTGTTGTGAGGCAAACAGCGTGGCAGTGAGTTGTGAGGCAAACAGCGTGGCAGTGAGTTGTGAGGCAAACAGCGTGGCAGTGAGTTGTGAGGCAAACTGCGTGGCAGTGTGTTGTGAGGCAAACAGCGTGGCAGTGAGTTGTGAGGCAAACAGCGTGGCAGTGTGTTGTGAGCCAAACAGCGTGGCAGTGAGTTATGAGGCAAACAGCGTGGCAGTGAGTTGTGAGGCAAACAGCGTGGCAGTGAGTTGTGAGGCAAACAGCGTGGCAGTGAGTTGTGAGGCAAACAGCGTGGCAGTGAGTTGTGAGGCAAACAGCGTGGCAGTGAGTTGTGAGGCAAACAGCGTGGCAGTGAGTTGTGAGGCAAACAGCGTGGCAGTGTGTTGTGAGGCAAACAGCGTGGCAGTGTGTTGTGAGGCAAACAGCGTGGCAGTGAGTTATGAGGCAAACAGCGTGGCAGTGAGCTAGCTGTTTGCGCTCGCCTACACCACGATTCGATTTGAGTAGCGATGCTGTCGGTCGTTTACAAAACGCGCGACAGCATCGCTACAAAAACACGCCGTGGGCGAGGGCCCTAAAACCTGATTAAATGCTCAGTCTGACAAATTCTAATAGAATCTAGCACAAATTTTTGTTTGGCTTTGGACTTTTGGGAACCTTTGGACTCATTTGGACCAAAAATGTACGAAACATGGTTGATGACAATAAATGATATTTTTTGGAATGTGCTGTTCAAGGCCTCCAATTTGATACCCATATTGTAAGAATTGAAGAAAAATTTTTTTTTCACATTTCAAAATGGAGCCATACTGCCGCCATATTGATTGTTATCAAAAAAATGTATAATAACCTATGTCACTCGGGATGATGTAAGGATTCTAACGATACCCCATACATCCAAATCGGTTCAGGCATTTAAAAGTTATGGTGGATTAAAGAAACTCACATACACACAAACAAACATACATCAACCCTGAATACATTACACTCCTTGTCGGGCAGTCGTGTCAATAGTATCCGACAAGCCAAATAATTAACTTCCACATCAATATTTGTGATGTCGATATTTTATCCAGATATCGAAGATGGCGCATCCCTACTGGACCGCTATTACGCACTAATGGGAGGTCTAGTGGTGTTCCTGGCGCGGTGACGTCATCGGTGCCGTGCAGCGGTTAATTAGCGGCAAACTATTACGGGTATCAGGACCCCGGGGCCCGGGGAGCGGCCGTGCCCTGGCGCTGACAAGGGTCGCGTGGGCCCCACATGTGTGACATCTCCTTTGTTAACGAGATGTGTGCGCTTTCTGTTAGTGGGGCTGACCTGTCGCACACGACATATTATCTCACGAGGGGCCAGACGTGGGTCGCGGCTGGAGTAAGATGTTGTTGTTACGTGATAGCACGACTGTACATTCGACAGTGTCACCTGAATAGAATTAATAGTACAAACCGCTTTTGTTCCAAAATAAGTTTAAAATTACAGACGATATAATAGTGAGTTCTTATGCAACTGACTGGAGGAGTATTAAAACACGAATGTGGGTATGTTGTGATAATAGTATCACATGAGTGTTTTAATACCTAATTATGGTTACTATGACACTGGTTGTTTTAATGTTGGCAATAAGCTAACTGTTTCAGAAACTTTTATAGAGGATTTATAGCATGGGTGTAGATAAATACATTAATTATCTCTGCACGGTAATTAAGTCATTACTATATGCTAAACATCATGAGGAAACCGGCATATCCTAGAACCAAAAAAAATTCCATGACATCTACCAACCCGCACTGCGTCCGCGTGGTGGATTACGGCCCACTCCCTCTTACCGATAGGAGACCTGTGTCCCAGCAGTTGGAGCATTATAGGCTGATTATGAAGTATGCTAAAAAAAAACCAACTGCTTAAAAGTGAACTTTAAAAAATGGAACCAAGATGAGCTGAGGGGCAATTCTCGTATTTTTAACAACGTTCGCAATCTCACCTCAGCCTCAATCTGTCAAAAATTGTATAGCGTTTACCTACATTTTTGACATTTGATTGACGCTGGCATGAGATTGTGAACGTTTTTAGGTACGAGAATTGGCCATAAGGGGCAATTCTCGTATTTTTAACAACGTTCGCAATATCATCTCAAGACTCAATCTGTCAAAAATTGTATAGCGTTTACCTAAATTTTTGACATTTGATTGACGCTGGCATGAGATTGTGAACGTTTTTAGGTACGAGAATTGCCCCTCTGATCTCGTGCCGCGGAGGCAATATAGATTAGGTCAACTTGTTTCCATCTATACAAATAAATAAAATTGTGTCTGTTTGTAATGTCAAAATAACAGTTTTTTACTAAATGCATACGGTACTTATAACGAAAAAACCATTTTTAAAATTTTTGTTTGTCTGTTTGTCTTTCTGGTTGTTCCGGCTAACTCCGAAACGGCTGGACCGATTTTGACAGGACTTTCACTGTCAAATAGCAGATGGCCAATTCTCGTACCTAAAAACGTTCACAATCTCATGCCAGCGTCAATCAAATGTCAAAAATGTAGGTAAACTCTATACAATTTTTGACAGATTGAGACTGAGGTGAGATTGCGAACGTTGTTAAAAATACGAGAATTGCCCCTCTGATGTTATAAGGAGTAACTTAAGCTACTTTTATTTCAGAAAAAACATTGGGTTCCGTAACAAAACATCTGCTACGATACTTCGACATTCGTAGCACTTGCTACGTCGTAGCCAGTATGTGCTACGAACTACATGCTACGACGTAGCTTGTACTACATGTTTATAATGATGTAGCATCGCTACGCCGTAGCTGTAACACGCCTGCCACTACCGGCAGGGCAGCCACTTCGTAACATGATGTCCATTTTTAGAGTTCCGTACCAAAATGGTAAAAAAGGAACCCTTATTAGGAACTCAGTCTGTCTGTCTGTCTGTCACAGCTGGATATCTCAAGAACTACTAATGCTATCGACTTGAAATTTGGAACAGTTTTAAAAATATTTATATTTTTTGCAACAAGGACTGAAACGTCTTAAAAAATCAAAGTGGCGCTGTTTGCACATTCTCAAAAGTTTTTTATTTTTTTTTAGGCCACATAGTTTTCGACTTTTGAAGACAAATGTAAAAAAAAATCGTTCCCCCCCACCCCTTATCTCCGAAGTTTGCAAAGAGAAAAATCTGGAATTATTCTTTGTAATAGAAGTTTATGTAAAGATTACAGGAAAAATAAAACGATGTCTCGCAATAGCACACTTTTTCAGAAATCGGAACGGAACCCTCGGTGCGCGAGTCCGACTCGCTCTTGACCGGTTTTTTAGTATGTACGGTTACGTCGTAATTAGTCGTAGCACTGTAATGCCGTAAGGGTGCGTTTCCACTGACGCGGAGCTGGGCGGAGCGGAGCGGAGACGTGCAGGAATCGACCAATCATAATGGTTGAAATCCTCATCGCGTCTCTTGCCTCGTCTGTAATTGGACGATTCCTGCATGTCTCCGCTCCGCTCCGCCCAGCTCCGCGTCAGTGGAAACGCGGCCTAATCTCGTGACCGTAACTTATCCGCAGCCGCTCGAGGCGCGTACAGTACGGGCACCACGTACCCGCTACACACACCACACACATTGATCCGCAGCCGCTCGAGGCGCGTACAGTACGGGCACCACGTACCCGCTACACACACCACACACATTGATCCGCAGCCGCTCGAGGCGCGTACAGTACGGGCACCACGTACCCGCTACACACACCACACACATTGATCCGCAGCCGCTCGAGGCGCGTACAGTACGGGCACCACGTACCCGCTACACACACCACACGCATTTATCCGCAGCCGCTTGAGGCGCGTACAGTACGGGCACCACGTACCCGCTACACACACCACACACATTGATCCGCAGCCGCTCGAGGCGCGCACAGTACGGGCACCACGTACCCGCTACACACACCACACACATTGATCCGCAGCCGCTCGAGGCGCGTACAGTACGGGCACCACGTACCCGCTACACACACCACACACATTGATCCGCAGCCGCTCGAGGCGCGTACAGTACGGGCACCACGTACCCGCTACACACACCACACACATTGATCCGCAGCCGCTCGAGGCGCGTACAGTACGGGCACCACGTACCCGCTACACACACCACACGCCACACACCGACATCGTGGAGTGCGTGCGCCAGAAGACGGGGTACGCGCCGAGGGTGCAGGCACTGGAGGCGCGCCGCAACGTCAACTTCAAGGTGCAGGCACTGGAGGCGCGCCGCAACGTCAACTTCAAGGTGCAGGCACTGGAGGCGCGCCGCAACGTCAACTTCAAGGTGCAGGCACTGGAGGCGCGCCGCAACGTCAACTTCAAGGTGCAGGCACTGGAGGCGCGCCGCAACGTCAACTTCAAGGTGCAGGCACTGGAGGCGCGCCGCAACGTCAACTTCAAGGTGCAGGCACTGGAGGCGCGCCGCAACGTCAACTTCAAGGTGCAGGCACTGGAGGCGCGCCGCAACGTCAACTTCAAGGTGCAGGCACTGGAGGCGCGCCGCAACGTCAACTTCAAGGCGTTCGTGGTGCGAGTACCGAATTGTTATCTGCCTAAGACCTGACTTTTAGCCGCAGGACGTGGTGTTCCGTCGCTTCCGCGGACATTTTTCCATATCAAATATTTTTTTAAATATTTCTTATCAAATATATAAAAAAACCAGCCAACTGCATGTCGGACCAAGTACAGTGAAGGGTTCCGCAGTTGAAAAGAATTTATCCCGAAAACAAACTTAACATTGTTATCCCAAAAAAAATTTTTTTCACGGCGAAATCGGTGTAATACATACAAAAATATATACAACATTAGTTTTTGTTTACACTAATCCCGAAAAGGGGTCATTGTGCTTATCATTTTGAACATTTTTTTGTATGGGACCAACCTTGCAATCACGAAAAAAAAATCAGCTGTTCCATACATTTGTGTTCACTTAAATTGACAAAATGTATGGAACAGCAGATTTTTTTTTGGACTTATTTTCGGACTTTTTCCTTTACTTGTGCTGAGACCTTGCTTCTTGCCAAATTTCATGATTCTAGGACAACGGGAAGTACCCTATAGGTTTTGATTTACTTGCGAGTATCAAAATACGTCGCATAAATGGCCGTATTTTTTTATTGCGTTGATTTAGCAGCTTGATTTTTTTAGAGCTCCAAGTGACTATAGACCTACGTATTTGATATTAATTTCAATTTAATACCTCCACGCGTTCCTGAGAAAAAGGGTCTTGACAGACTGACAGACAGACAGACTGACAACGAAATGATCATATAAGGGTTCCGTTTTTTCCTTTTGAGGTACGGAACCCTAAAAATAGGTATTATTTAATTTTGAGCAAAGCTGCGCGATGGAGATGGGTCGCAATGACCCGCGGCGCGCGCACATCATTCATGTTCGCCCAATCAACATGTTCCGTTCACTCGTTCACTGAAGTTCAACGGATTTGTTTACGAGCCGCTCTTTGTGACGGCTCGCGGCTAGAGGGTGCTACGTTTATTTATTTTATGCCGCTTACCTCATGAGTTCATGAGTTCATGACGCGTCATACCTTGTTGTGATGTTAACAGGGTACTGGTCAGACCGTCTGTTGGCGTCGCGACGCGATGGCGACGCGTCGCCACGCCAACGGTCGGGACAGGGAGTAGGGGTTGGAGGAGGTGGGAGGCGTAGGGGGAGGGGGAGTGGAGGAGGGAGGGCAGGAGGAAGGGGAATGGAGTGAGCCACCCCCCCTTCCCCTCCCCTACTCTCTCCGCGCTGAGAGATCTATATCTGTACCGTATTTTTTCTATACAATATAGTTTCGATACGTCTTTCGAATATTTTTAATAAATAAATAAATAAATAAATATTTTTACAAGCTTTTAAATTCACTTGCAATGTTTGTATGTTTTTTTTTAGGGTTCCGTACCAAAATGGTAAAAAAGGAACCCTTATGGTGTGACTAAGTCCGTCTGAATGTCTGTCACAGTTGGATATCTCAAGAACCACTAATGCTATCAACTTAAAATTTGGAACAGTTTTAGATGACGTTTACCCAACTATTTTTCAAATAAGTTTTGAAATAAATATATTTATATTTTTTTTGCAACAGGGACTGAAAGGGGGTCTTAAAAAATCAAAGTGGAGCTACTAGGGCGTGTTGGGTATCATATGAAAGAACGCTGTTTGCACATTCTCAAACATTTTATTTCTTTTTTTAGTCTGCATAGTTTTCGACTTTTGATGAAAAATGTAAAAAAAAATACCGTTCCCCCCCCCCTTTATCTCCGAAGTTTGCAAAGCGAAAAATCTGAAATTATTCTATGTGATAGAAGTTTATGTAAAAATTACAGGAAAAATAATACGATGTTTCTAAATAGCACAGTTTTCAGAAATTATCAACAAAAATTACATATAACTGATGGTACGGAACCCTCGGTGCGCGAGTCCGACTCGCTCTTGACCGGTTTTTTTAGATAGTTTGTTTAGATCCAATCTTGCGCTGAATTAGAACCACTTCCTCTTATTCTACGCAGTTGATATGAACACTGAGCAGAGGGGACTTGCCGTAGTTTTAACAACGTTCGCAATCTCAGCTCAGTCTCAATCTGTCAAAAATTGTATTTACCTACATTTTTGACAATTGATTGTCCTTGGCATGAGATTGCGACTTGACTTGAATTTGTACGTTTTTAGGTACTAGAATTGGCTTTCAGGAATTTCTGAGTGGCAGCCCGTAGCCGGGCCAGTGCTGGGCTGACGGCCCCGGGCTCGCCCTACTGCGTGGGGCTCCACTGTGAGCGCAGGCGAGGCGCGCCACAAGTAACACAGTGCGTGCTCTACACGCTGTCATTACAAGAGCAAACTGAATGTAAAAGATATTGTTCATTTATGTGTATTTAATCCGCGACGGACGGCTGCCGGCTGCTGCTGACATCGCACAATCCACTCCGGAGATAGCCCCCCAGGGGCGGGAGGGGCCAACAGGATCAAAGGGCTCACAGCTCTAGACCGACCCACTCTCCCCGCGACCACTTTCTTTTAACCCAAGCAGAAATAATAACGCACAAGACATATCGTTTATAATTCCCCTTCTGATGCGCGGGAGACCCACCCTGAAGGACTCACTACAACTCATTGCAGGTGAGTCAGTAGTTTAACTTTTCAATGTAACTGCTGTGCTATGTTTGTATATTCATACTGTCCCAAAATAATACTGTAATATTGACATTCGTGTATATCTCGCCACTGCAGCTCTCGGCCCAGCCTGCCCCACGGCGGCGGCGTTTGTTACTGCTCGGCTCCCTTTGACGTCTCCGTTATCTGCCTGTCCGCAGAGCATTACAGGTAAAACAAAATAAACATTTCAGATGTTGTAAGAATAGAGCTAAGCTAAGAGCTCCGTCCTCTCTGGGGTTCGTGTGGGGCTCTCCGGGCCAAAATGAAACATTTTAACAGTTCAACAACATTAATTGCGTTATTTACGTTGCTGAGCAGAAAAAAAATTTGAACATATGAAGCAATGAATTAGCAATCTGTTTCAAAATTAATCTAATTCCGATTGGGAGTGCGTAACGCAATTAGGGTGCGCGGCTGCGGCGGTCTGAGCGCCGCAGCGGCGCGGCGCTCAGACCGGAACGTGCGTTATTAACACTCGCACATTTTTTGTAAATTTCCATGTGCGTCACGTTTTTCATTTACCTACGCTTAAAATGAAGTTCATTGTCTTTATTTATTATTTAGTTTTCTAACACATTAGTTTAACAGGTAATGTAAACATCGCATTGAACACGCGTATTATAATTTGAGTGATACAATATCCTTCAGTAAATCTACAGCTACAATACAGACTACAATACAGGCTATATGTACATGTAGGCGTTAAGCGCCTACACTTATGTAGGCGCTTAACGCCTACAATCCATCGACTAAATGCTATCTCAACTCAGCTGACGCACTCCGCGTCACCGGAGCGACGACGCGGCGACGTCAGCACGCAGTGCACGGGGGGCCGGGGGGCGGGGGAGCGAGCGCCACTCATCCCGGATTTTACAAATTGGCTCGAGTCAAATCCGGATCCGGACCGGGAGCCCCGGGCTTTTCTTGGGATTTCCGGGACCGCTTAAAAAAACATTCCTGACAAATATGAAATACTCCTGCGGCTACTGCGAACAGAGTTCCGATAACGCTGATACACTCTATGGACAGCAGAAAGGCTAAGACGGAATGGTGCAGCCACAACACGCTGACTATGCCCTGACCCCAGCAACGCCACGACTCGGGCGGCTTCCGTGGGCGAGGGATCCATATTTGTTTGGAAACAATCTCTTTGGTAGGATGTCACAGAGCTTATTTAACAATCACTATTAAAAAATATTTTTTGATGAGGAGTGTAATATCTACAATATTTTTACCTTGTTTTTACCTTTGCCATCGACTCGAAAAGAAGAAGAAGAATTAAAAACGTTGTCAACAATGGCGTCGAAAAATCAAATAAAATGTCAGAACGAATTATTAGAAAATGCATAATAGAGTACTTAGTCGCATGCAGCGAATGTATTAAGTTTGCAGGCATTAGCATTGCAGACTGCTATTTCTTATTAAGTTCAGTTATTGCAGAGAACGCGCCGGCACGCTTCATCTCCTCTCAATTTTTAATTAAGAACACCGTTTTATTAATAAATCCCCGTTTCCACTTCGTTTAATCGCTTTGAGGAAATATTGCTTGTCTTTTTAATTTCCATCGCATTGACTTCAATAAATCTCATTTCTTGAAAAGAGCACCTCTTTCCCGCACCCTTTCTCGGGCCCCGCGAACCCCGAGAAGGCCCGCGGGCCCCCTCGTGCGGGCCTCCCTCGTCCACACAGAACTCGCGCGATTTATTGAATAGACTTTCACACAATGGACAGCAGGCACTTGTTCAATACTTCCAGGCTGTTTATTCGTTGTGTTTATCACAATACATCAGCTAACTCATGGCACACAATAGGTACTCCTCTTCGCTATCTGAACGCTGTATCAAGAGGCTGCGCTAGAGAGCTCTTCCGCCGTCAATAACTTATGATCCTGGATTGCTTCTATACTAACTGAAAACTTCAATATTTTAATAGAAGGTATTAGTTATAAGCAAAGTCGGAAATATTAAGTTCACGGAGCAGTGTTTTGTATGTGATTCACGGGGAAAGCGGCTAACTAATAAATAAATAAATAAATATCCTTGGACATTTCACACAACGCCATCTAGTCCCAAGCTAAGCAACCTAATGCTTGTGTTATGGTAACGAGATGGCTGATAAACTACTTATATACATTTTTTTTTTGTAAATACATACATATTATAGATAGAAAAACACCCAGACTCGGAACTACTACTTGTAGGTCATACAAATATTTGTTCCGTGCGGGAATCGAACCCGCGACATGCTACGCAGCAGTCAATCGCTCAACCACTGCGCCAACCGTGTCGTAATAGTAAGTAGGGCAGCGGCAGGGTTGACTAGCTCACCGTTACACTAACTAATAGTAAGTAGGGCAGCGGCAGGGTTGACTAGCTCACCGTTACACTAACTAATAGTAAGTAGGGCAGCGGCAGGGTTGACTAGCTCACCGTTACACTAACTAATAGTAAGTAGGGCAGCGGCAGGGTTGACTAGCTCACCGTTACACTAACTAATAGTAAGTAGGGCAGCGGCAGGGTTGACTAGCTCACCGTTACACTAACTAATAGTAAGTAGGGCAGCGGCAGGGTTGACTAGCTCACCGTTACACTAACTAAATGCTTCAAACACCTTTTTTCTTCAATTAGTAAAACTATTATAGCCAAACACACTACAAAAGCGCTGGCATTTAACCAGTCAACTTATTGCGCGTTTGGCACCAAATAGCCCTGAGTGGTTAGTGGGGCCACGTCAACTGAACACTCAAAACACTGCCCTTTACAACAACAACACAATAAACTAAGTTATTCATAGTTTCCAGTATCTAGAAGCTGGAACAAACTACAAGTTAGTTTAGTAGGCAGTAAAGTGAAGTGCCGCACAAACAACCGGCGAGTCGTATGACAGACTCCGCTCATGGCGGCCGTAACTCCGCAACTCCGCTCATGGCGGCCGTAACTCCGCAACTCCGCTCATGGCGGCCGTAACTCCGCAACTCCGCTCATGGCGGCCGTAGGTAACTCCGCAAACTTTTTTGTTTTGCACGTCGATCACTTTGCATGGTAATGTTCGCTTCATACATCGCTAGCGAACGAGACGAGCGAACTTTGAGCGTGAAACTTTGTCACGCAATAAATCTGTCGATAAAACGTCGGGCGAGGAAAACACGTTGAATGGTGGTCGCGCGTGACGGCGCGGCGTGACAGTGAGACTGTTAGCGACGTCATCCGACAGTTCGTCGGTCAGTCGGCGACATGAGTCGACGTGGCGCGACATTTGTGTCCCGCACAATACGACAGGTCGCCGATGCTGCATCTGAAATTGTTATCAGATACACGAAGTCGTTATGTTTGGTGGAATCGAAAGCTTTTGTGTCTAAATCACTTCTTACGTTGTAGCGGTGCTTCTCAATCATAATAAGTCGAGTGATGCTAATTATCTCAAATATTACGAAGTAGTGCCTCATTAAAAAAATGATGCAGCACTAACTATCGAGACACTTCTCTCGGGCATTTTGTTCACCGATCGCTTAGCGAACCAGAGCTGTACTTTAATCAGAGGATTTTGTATCCCCCCAAATTGGGGGTTTACGTTCAGGCTGAGGGCAAGGACATCTACCTTACACTGCACGCTACTCCTTGCCACGTGTTGCACGCTGCACACGTAGCTGAGCACCGACACCGACGTGGCACCTATGATAAATTATTATTTTCAATACACTTTCTCGAAAACTGGTTCATATCGCACTACGATAGGTTCACAATGCAATGTATTTCTCACGCGTGCGATTTTTCATTTTCCAATACGTGTGGCGGCGCTTATTTTTCATTTTCCAATACGTGTGGCGGCGCTTATTTTTCATTTTCCAATACGTGTGGCGGCGCTTATTTTTCATTTTCCAATACGTGTGGCGGCGCTTATTTTTCATTTTCCATTACGTGTGGCGGCGCTTATTTTTCATTTTCCAATACGTGTGGCGGCGCTTATTTTTCATTTTCCAATACGTGTGGCGGCGCTTATTTTTCATTTTCCAATACGTGTGGCGGCGCTTATTTTTCATTTTCCAATACGTGTGGCGGCGCTTATTTTTCATTTTCCAATACGTGTGGCGGCGCTTATTTTTCATTTTCCAATACGTGTGGCGGCGCTTATTTTTCATTTTCCAATACGTGTGGCGGCGCTTATTTTTCATTTTCCAATACGTGTGGCGGCGCTTATTTTTCATTTTCCAATACGTGTGGCGGCGCTTATTTTTCATTTTCCAATACGTGTGGCGGCGCTTATTCATTTTCAGTACAAACTGACGTTTGCGCACGTCACGTCAGCACGTCAGGTAATACCAAACTGTCAAACTGACGTTTGCGCACGTCACGTCAGCACGTCAGGTAATACCAAACTGTCAAACTGACGTTTGCGCACGTCACGTCAGCACGTC
This sequence comes from Cosmia trapezina, assembly GCA_905163495.3. Classification (NCBI taxonomy): domain Eukaryota; kingdom Metazoa; phylum Arthropoda; class Insecta; order Lepidoptera; family Noctuidae; genus Cosmia; species Cosmia trapezina. The sequence goes on from LR991036.1 coordinate 268,174, forward strand.
AGGTAATACCAAACTGTCAAACTGACGTTTGCGCACGTCACGTCAGCACGTCAGGTAATACCAAACTGTCAAACTGACGTTTGCGCACGTCACGTCAGCACGTCAGGTAATACCAAACTGTCAAACTGACGTTTGCGCACGTCACGTCAGCACGTCAGGTAATACCAAACTGTCAAACTCCAAATGATTTTAAACCTTAACTTAACCTGCTGCAACCTAACACGCATAAACATTGCAATTATATTTTACTAGCTACGCCCCGCGGTTTCACCCCGTAGACCGGGATAAAAAGTAGCCTATGTATAAATTCAGGGTGTCAGCTAACTCAATACCAAATTTTATCAAAATTGGTCCCGCCGTTTGAGCGTGAAGAAGTAACAAACACACACACTCACAAACTTTCGCCTTTATAATACATATTAGTGTGAAGTGTGATAGTGTGATACATCGATTGAACAGCAATGTTCCCAACTCAAAAGTATAATATTAGTGTGAAGTGTGATAGTGTGATACATCGATTGAACAGCAATGTTCCCAACTCAAAAGTATAATATCAGTGTGAAGTGTGATAGTGTGATACATCGATTGAACAGCAATGTTCCCAACTCAAAAGTATAATATTAGTGTGAAGTGTGATAGTGTGATACATCGATTGAACAGCAATGTTCCCAACTCAAAAGTATAATATCAGTGTGAAGTGTGATAGTGTGATACATCGATTGAACAGCAATGTTCCCAACTCAAAAGTATAATATCAGTGTGAAGTGTGATAGTGTGATACATCGATTGAACAGTAATGTGCCCAACTCAAAAACCGATCAAGAGCGCGTCGAACTCGCGCACCGACGCGACGGTTCCGTTTCGATTTCTGAAAAAGTGCGCTATTTAGAGACATCGTTTTATTTTTCGGAACGGTATTTTTTTTTAATTTTTCATCAAAAGTCGAAAACTATGCGGCCTAAAGATTATAAAAAAATGTTTGAGTATGTGCAAATAGCGCTCTTTCATTATACCCCACAGGCCCTAGTAGTCCCACTTCCAATTTTTAAGACCCTTTCCGGCCCTGTTGCACAACGAATAGTCTTATGTTTTTATACTGTGATGGTTACTTAATAATCCATCTCGTACCCACTCCCTGGCTTCGATATTTCCGTTTCACTCTAACATTATCTTACTAAATAAAATTGCGCCCCAAATGAATGGTTGGGCGAATTCATGTACGGAAAATAAAGGACATGGCTAAGCCACTGCCCTAAGCATGTATAGAAAGAATCAAGGCAAGGTCCATAGATTAATTTGTACAAAAAAAAGTGTTCATTTAGAGTGTTCAAAACATTTTCCAATGTTGAGAATACATTGTCGGGAGTAGATTGATATACTTATCATATTTTTAAAAACCCGGATACTTAAAATATTTCGAAAGGAAATTATCAGTTTTTCGTTGACCATTTTGTATTTATAAAAAAAAAACGAAGTGACAAGTGACACTACCGGATGACCGGATCGATCAAACTGACAGACAAGTCAGATGTGTTTTCTTGTTTACAGTTGAAAAAGTAAATTGAAATCATTATTTGTGACATTTTCCATAAAACGATGATGGCTTGCGTGACGACACCAACCCTAAAGATACCTAAAGATTATGTCTACCGGTGGAAGACGTCAAATAAATTAATATCAAGCTTGTGTAAATATTGATGTACGAACCTTAATCTGTTGAAAGTGTAATAAATTCATATGAAGTCATGAAGTGATATAAATAACACCAGGCATAGCCAGGTTAGGTCTACTTAATAAAAAAACAACATCTTGATATTTGTCTTTATTCCTCTTCTACAAAAAACATGATTTTAAATGCTGAGCTGGTAGTAAAATGTTATCCTGATACCTTGCTCATCCCAAATACCAAACAACTGTTATTACATGGGCACAACAACCGATCGTTCGGCGACCAATTATGCAATTACAGCAATACTCTAGGATGCGGTGCGTTCGACTCAAGTATACGACGGGAATGGTGAAGATTCAGGTCACAGTTGATACACGCGCTTATGTCGAGAATATAAGCGCAAAGTTAAAGATAAGCGTGAGATTCAAAAGTCCGTGGTAGAAGCCGAGAGTTTTCAGGGTAAAGCAGAAATCAAATGTCCAACAGAGTAGCAAAAATCCGTTAAAGAAAGCGAAAATTACACCGAAGCAAGAATACACGCAACACAGTCGACGATCAAAGATAGTCTGGCGCATACATAATATACTATTATAAAGTACTAGTCTGGCGATCTGGCGATGGTCTGCCCACAGAGTACTTTGAATATATGGGTCTGCCTCAAAGAGTATAACTAATAAATATTTATTTAAATATATTAATAGATAGGGCGAATGGTGCCCTCTTACGGTTTTTTTATGCAAACATGCGCAATAGCACCGTCTACAATTTGTATCCGAGCTAACCAGTCTATAGCTACCAAACCATACCAAACCTAAAATCCCAAAAAAAAATCAGCTGTTCCGTGGAACATTAGTTGATGCAACCGCATATCAACAGTAACAAAACCATTTTCAGCGGAACTGGCTTAATATAATAGGTTTCACAGAGGACAGGATCTGCTTTTACTAGTTTTGTTACCATTGATATGCGGTTGACTTACTGTCTGATACGTAATTGTCGTATTTTGACGTTCTGTGATTGTTTCGCATCAGTATAGGTCCTGGCTCCAAAAGCCACGTTGGCATCGATTCCCCATTTGCAGATCGTCGTGTATGTCTAAAAAAATTTTCATGAGGTGTGGCGTTAGTGGCCGTGCAAAGCAAAGAGCGGATTGCATGGAGAGCATATGGTAAGACTTGCTCCCAGCTAGCTGTTTCAAGATCTTTGGTTCTCAAGCATAGCTTTATTGTTTTCCATAAAGTACCGTTTAGACGCTCCACTTGACCATTTCCTTGTGGATTATATGGCGTGGTTCGACTACATGCAATTCCATTTGTTACCAAATAGTTCCGTAATTCGTTAGACATGAAGGCTGCTCCACGATCTGAATGGATATATTGTGGAACACCATAAGTATAGAATAAGTCTTTCAAGCATTTAATAACGGAGCCAGCAGACAGATCTTTGGTTGGGTAGGCAAATGGGAATCTTGAATATTCATCTATTATTGTCAAGATGTAGCGATTTTGAGTGTTGGTAGGTAGAGGTCCTTTAAAGTCGATGTTGAGTCTTTCGAATGGAGTGGTTGCTTTTATGAGCGTTCCCTGCTTTTTAACAAACCTAGGTTTGATTTCTGCGCAAATACGACACTCGGATGTCATCTTCTTGATATCATCTACAGAGTAAGGCAGATTTTTAGACCGTACCCAGTGAAACATTCGTACGATGCCGGGATGTCCCAAGATATTGTGTAACTCATTTAGTCTGTCCGTGTTCATACTTGAGCACACACGGGAGAGGGTATCAGCAGTAACATTATCTTTACCCGGACGGTAAATTATATCGTATTTATAATTTGATAACTCAAGACGCCACCTCTCTATCTTCTCATTTTTGATCTTACTGTTATGGGATTGGTTGAACATGAAAGAGATAGATCGTTGGTCAGTTATTACTAAAAAATGTCTACCAATGAGGTAGTGCCGCCATTTTCTCAAGGATTCAACAATAGCGCTTGCTTCTTTTTCTATTGAAGAATGTCGGCGTTCGGAAATGTTAAGTGATCGTGAGAAAAAAGCTACTGGGCGGCCGTTCTGAGACAGGGAAGCTGCAATAGAGTGTTCCGAAGCATCAGTTTCAACTGTGAATATCTCGTTCTGATTGATGATAGTTAAGGCTGATTTCATTATATCTGCTTTTAGTTGTTGAAAACAATCGACAGCGTCCTTTTCGAGTGGAAATTCAGAAACTTTAGTCAAGGGGCTGATCTTTTCAGAAAAATTTCTAATCCATTTTGAATAATGGGCGAACATGCCTAGTGTCCTTTTAAGTGATCGCGAGTCAGTTGGAATAGGCAAGTTCAATAGAGGACTAAGGCGATCATCATCTGGTCGAATGGTATTCTTTTCAATTTTGTAACCCAACAATTTTATAGACTCTTGTCCATATGCACACTTTTCCTCATTAAGAGTGAGACTGTATTTTGCTACAACCTCCCTGAATCGAGACAAATTCTGATCATGTTCCGCTGCTGTTTTGCCGCAAATTGTGACGTCATCCAAATACGAATAAGTACCTGTCAGTTTTTCTTTAATGATAATATAATGAAGTGTTCTTTGGAATGCAGCTACTCCGTTTGTGACTCCAAATGGTATACGTGTAAATTGATATAAATTACCGCAAGCTTCAAAAGCTGTATATTTTTTCTCAGTTGGCAAGATAGGTACTTGATGATATGCACTTCGTAAATCAATTTGGCTGAAGAAGTTGTTCTGTGCTACCTTCGATACGATCGATTCTATGTTTGGCAAAGGGTAAGCATCCAGTTCAGTAAATTTATTGATCGTTAACGAGTAATCAATGACGAGACGTTTGCGGTGCGTTGTACCTCCAGTGATCAAGACTTGAGCTCGCCATGGCGAGTTACTAGGTTCGACAACCCCATCTTTTAAGAGTTTACTGATTTCATCTCTTATGAATTGATTATCAGCTTCAGAATGTTTTCTCGACTTTATAGCGATGGGTTTTAGATTATTTGAAAGGTTACTGAAGAGTGACACAGGAGGCACCGTAGCTTCCATGACGTTACATATCTTAAGGGGTTTTGCCGTACCTCCGAATTTGATTTCTACTGATGAATGGTCGCTTAGAATGTCATGACCAATTATCACATCAGCGCAAAGATCTTCCAAGGCGTACAGAGGCTTCGCTTTGTAGATGTGCTCGCTTAGCTTGATTGTAGCGTAGTAAAATCCATCTATGAGTGAAGTCCGTTTACTTGAAGCCAGTGTTACCGTTTCTTTCCATGGATGGCGTTTCAAGTTTAGCAATAGAGCAAATTTCTTGTTAATAAAGCTTGTAGAACTTCCACTGTCAATCAAGGCATCAGCTTTATGGTTGTTGACGGTGATTGAAACTGTAGTCCTATGTAAACTTGCTGGAGATGCTGCTGATATTGCTGACACTTCTAGCTCCTTTGGTTGCGCTACAGCGTTGCTAACGGGAATATCTGCGTTTCCGCCCCTGCATACTTTGGCAAAATGGCCTTTCTTTCCGCAGTTTTGACAAGTTGAGCGAAAAGCCGGGCATTTTATTCTCTGATGAACATTGCCCCCGCAGAAGAAGCAGCGTCTACGTGATGGGGCCGCGGCAAGATTGGAATTATTTCCCGCGTCATCTGTGTTTTCGATTTGGTAGAGTTCTTTTACAGTTTGGTACTCACTAGAATTTTTTTTAGCCATTTCGAGCGACATGGCCTGGTTGCACGCTTCTTCCAGGCTTATTTCTAAATTTTCAAGTAGCCTTTGACGAATTTTTTGAGAACTTAAGCCAGCAATGAAAGTGTCACGGACATATTCATTTCGATATTCTTCAGCAGTAACGGATTTGAAAGAGCAATCAAACGCTAGTTGTTGTAACGTGCGTACATAGTCTGCCACTGTTTCTTCAGGCTTTTGTTTGGTTGAAGATAGTACATACCGAGCGTGGATTTCATTCTTCGATTTCAGGTAAATTTTATCTAAGAGGCGAAAAGCGTTCGCATATTCTTTTGTCTCTCTGATGAACGAGTAAACATTAGGAGACACATTATTAAAAAGAATTTTTAGTTTTGTTCCATCTGGAATCTTGACTTCCTCAGCCTCTGTTTCTTCTGAAAGATAGTTCAAAAATGTTTCTTTCCAATGCCGATATTTTAGCTCGGCGGTTGGAGCCCCCGGATCCACGTCGAACTTCTCAGGTCTGAGAAGTCGTGCAATAGAAGCCATTACTGTGTTTTTATTTATGCAATAAATTGATACGAGATATAATAAGAAACCATTTGAGATATATGGTTTTATTGCATAAAAATTACAGATGGTATGACAGCTGTGACAGAGAATAATTGTCTACCTTCTTTTGGTAAAAGTCTATGGTAAACATAAACAATAGCAAGAAGTATTTACACTACAAATACATGTAGGCTAGTCTTTCATAGAAATGACGCAAAATGAAACAAGGAAATTGAGCCACACGCAGGTCAAATATTGTGCATATTTAATTATCAAAAAATTACATAGGTACAGTTAGGTTCTTACTGAATGACAAAGAGACCATAGTTATAAAACTATTAGATACCTAAGATCTATGTTCTGTGTTTGGGTTTGGTTTCTGAACTTAGTTCTTCGAGTGGACCATCGTGAGCCATGGCGGCCGTGGGTGGTTATTCCAACCAGCCCACCTACCTCCAGAAGTTGATCACGTCTCCTGATCTGTTCCAAACATCTGTGAAAGATCTGGTTGTCCCGAAGGTTTCTGTTCTAATCTGGGTGACGCCTTTGAATAAATTCAAATAGCACATGCGCAACGGTTTATGTTTATTGTTTATGTATCTTTGAGTTAAATTATTATAATCATTTTATTAAAGATTCAATATTTTTATTCTTATGACACATAAGACAGTGACAAACAGGATGACATGACATAATTTATAAAGAAATAAATAAAGTCGAAGCAAAGAGGCCACATATATAACACAGGAAAAGACCAGTACATAAATAATATCTTATTTATTTTAATGTTTAAAAATATTAAAGTATGCTCAATTTTACTATTAAAATGTAAAATAAATATTATTACGGTATTTAAGTCATAGACTCGAGTAAGGTCCGTGTTTAATCTATGGTCTGGCGGGTCTTACACTGGCAGCCGCCGTTTCGTTCTGAAATAATGAGCTCTTCGTTAAACTATTTGCTTTTAACATTATATTTTTATCATAGGCTTATAAAATATTGTAGATACCTGAAGATACTCTTTAGGTACCGAAGAGTCTAAAAATTAGAATTCCAACTTCTCTAATTTTTATGTACAAATGCTGCCCTGATTCTTTCGCACTAGGGCATGACATTCAAATATTCATTGAAGAATTATAACGGTTTTATTATTCTCCTAGAACTGCCGTGAACTAATGAAATAATTAAGAGTTTTTTTCATGTTTTTTGTTTGACAAGTTGAACATGGCAAAATCTGGAGACAAACGGCTCCATAATAGAGCCGGCACTAAAAACTGACAATCGATTCTTCTCGATTATACTTGATTCGATTAGAACCTAATAAAAATAATACCAAAAGCGCGGAACATGTATTGTGTAAACTCTATGTTTAAAAGTAGGGTATTGTTTTTCGAGAGTATGTATATATGTTTATTTCTTTGGCACGCTCTGTAGCCTAAACAGCTTGATGGATTTTAACATAAGAGGTGTCGTTAGATTTGTCGTAATTGTGAGAGTAACATACAGTAGGTATATAAATAATAAATAGCCTATCTGAAAATACAAAAAAAAAGAAAGGGGAATGTTGTTTTTTATTTAAAAAAAACATTCCCCTTTCTTTTTCTTGTATTTTCAGACAACAATTGACACATTACTAACTTTTATTCGATACCAATATAGAATAAAAGTTAGTAATGTGTCAATTCCAAATATATATTTTAATATAACTTAAAAGATAGAAATAAAAAAAAAATTTTTAAAAACAAAAAATCCGACTGCAAAAACATACAAAATATTTTTTTTCGTTAACGATTTCTACCAGTCAATTCCTGCAGTAAGCCGCGTAAAAGAAATTCGTTCCAAATATGACCAAAAGCTTCGGAACATGTGTAAACTGTTTGTTTAATCAATTCAAATTATCCAATAACCTAAGTACCTACAACACATAGACCTACATATAAATACCGCTATTTTATGTCGAAGAATGTTGACTGAATAATGATCGACAAGAACAATAATTTATTTTATTTTCAATTATTTAATCGATTCTGTTATTTAAAAGTACTCTGTGATTCTGTTACATTCTACGTTCGTTAATACCATCTCTATAAAAAAAAAAACGTCTGTCAGGTCAGACGTCATTTGATCGCTCTGCCGATCGTTCGTTCGTTGCGCTTTCACAGTATTTTGGATATTTACTATTGACCCTCGCTTGTTAAACAGCCTTATTGCATTTGCTCATCTACCTATTCACCTGCCGCTACTCTACACGGACTTGCCTTGCCAATCGATTCATCATTAGATGCATAAACTGCGGTGTACCCACGCAAAGACTGCGGAGGCATTTCACCTCTTCTTCTTCCTCTTCTTTACCTGGTGTTCTGTTTACTATGTGTGTGTACATATTATATAGGGTGACTGGTAATTAGTGACCGATACCTAAACACATGATTATACTCATGATAACAAACAACTTTTACTATGGACCAAACCTGAAATAGCGAAAAAAAATCACCTGCCCCATACATTCATGTTCGCATAACTCGTCAAAATGTAGGGAGCAGCTGATTTTTTTTTCGCGATTTCAGGTTTGGTCCCGTAGTAAAAGTTGTTTGTTATCATGAGCACAATCATGGGTTTAGGTATCGGTCACTAATTACCAGTCACCCTATATATGAAAGCGAAAGTACAAGTAATCCCTTAGAGGACATACTTGCATATTAGTGCAGCTGTATTGTGGAGAACAGAACTGTTGGCTGCTGCTGGCACGTCATGACAGTAATCTGGTACCTACGAGTATTTCGGGTGGGTGAGACACCAGACCACGTTGTCTGCTCTGCCTTCAGTTTTACAATGTACTTGTGAGACTAACAGAATAATCTCCATTTAACGCATATCGCTTTGCTCCTAATTAATAATAATGTAGGTAGCTACATTTCAAATATATAAAGGCATTACATAGTCTTTACCAGAAGAGGTCCTAATATTGCGTGGGTATGCGGGCTTGGGGATGGTAAGTAAATGAAAGTCAATGATATTCTCAATGTAAACGACGTTCTCCCAGGTACGTAAGCGCGTGCGCAAATCCTTCACCTCACGGCACTGCCAGGGTTAGCACCCTCATTAGTAACATCACAATCTCAATAATCAATCCCACCGGCTTTTCTATAAATCTACCGCAATACGCTTAGCTTTCAAAACTGTTAGCGGGCGGCCGCCTTCCTAGTACCTGGGATTACGTCAAGTTGACAGCTGTCATGATCGTTCTAAAATCAACTTCGTCGTAAAACTTTTAGACGCGCAGTCACGGCCACCCTGACTATCACACGTCCTCGTGTGCTTAGTCATCCTGATAATATGGTCTCTCTGAAATACCAGAAGCAACAACATTCCAGTTGCATCAGCTCGTCCATTCCTGACATGCTACGTAAGGATCTCTCATTTAGTAGCAGCACAGGCTACACACAGCGATTACACATTGCATGGGCTGGGCGTGCTAGGCCCCACCCCCAACCACCAACTACCATGCGGTGTGGACCGGGCGCACAAGGCCCTTTCGACCAATCACCAACTCTATGCGGCGTAGACCGGGCGTACTAGGCCCTTCCGACTAGCCACCAACTCACTGTGCGGTTTGGACCGGGCGCACAAGGCCCTTTCGACCAACCACCAACTTCAGTATGCGGCGTAGACCGGGCGTACTAGGCCCTTCCGACTAGCCACCAACTCACTGTGCGGTTTGGACCGGGCGCACAAGGCCCTTTCGACCAACCACCAACTTCACTATGCGGTGTGGACCGGGCGCACAAGGCCCTTTCGACCAACCACCAACTTCAGTATGCGGCGTAGACCGGGCGTACTAGGCCCTTCCGACTAGCCACCAACTCACTGTGCGGTTTGGACCGGGCGCACAAGGCCCTTTCGACCAACCACCAACTTCACTATGCGGCGTAGACCGGGCGTACTAGGCCCTTCCGACTAGCCACCAACTCACTGTGCGGTTTGGACCGGGCGCACAAGGCCCTTTCGACCAACCACCAACTTCACTATGCGGCGTAGACCGGGCATACTAGGCCCTTCCGACTAGCCACCAACTCACTGTGCGGTGTGGACCGGGCGCACAAGGCCCTTTCGACCAACCACCAACTTCACTATGCGGCGTAGACCGGGCGTACTAGGCCCTTCCGACTAGCCACCAACTCACTGTGCGGTGTGGACCGGGCGCACAAGGCCCTTTCGACCAACCACCAACTTCACTATGCGGCGTAGACCGGGCGTACTAGGCCCTTCCGACTAGCCACCAACTCATTGTGTGGTGTGGACCGGGCGCACAAGGCCCTTTCGATCAACCACCAAAACAACATGCGGCGTGGACCGGGCGTACTAGGCCCCTTCGACCAGCCATCTAAACAACATGCGGCGTGGACCGGGCGTACTGGGCCCCTTCGACCAGCCACCTAAATAACATGCGGCGTGGACCGGGCGTACTGGGCCCCTTCGACCAGCCACCTAAACAACATGCGGCGTGGACCGGGCGTACTGGGCCCCTTCGACCAGCCACCTAAACAACACGCGCCGTGGACCGGGCGTACTAGGCCCCTTCGACCACGCATAGCAAATCCTACACAAACACAAAACATTTGACTTCATGCAAACTACTCGTAACACTGGCTAAGGCGTCCCTTCGACCAGCCGTCAACTCCTATGACGACTTGAACCGGACAACCTAGACCTTGACTAGGCATCATCTCATATGACGACACCTAATAGGAGCTGACCCGGACAACTGTAATAGGCATCCCTTCGACCAGTCGTCATCTCATATGGCAACATGGACCGGACAACCTATCAGCATCCCTCCGATCACTCACTAGTCTCACACATTTCTCAATTGATCTCATAGCCTCTCAGACTATACGATCGGTGCAATAATACGATCCGGAACATCGGCCTGCCTTAGCCTGTTCCTTAGATCATCCAATCGACGTCCGCTACACACACCATAGGACATCGACTCGCATGAGCCAGTCCCTCTAACACACACACACACACCATAGGACGTCGACCCGCATGAGCCAGTCCCTCACACTTATACACACACACACCATAGGACGTCGACCCGTATGAGCCAGTCCCTCACACACACACCATACACAGTTAATCTCACACATTAGTAGCAGTGTTACCTTTAATTACGTTTCTTCACTCTTCACTCTTGGAGACCGAGAGGGTTCCAGAGCTGGCATTATCGGAAGTGAACTACAAATTGACAAGGTATCACTGTCATTACCAGATGATATCCGCTCCGCTGCCCAATGGAGGACCGCCGTTTTGGCCTCCTTCAAGTTATTAGTTAAGGTAGTGGCTATATTTACTAAGCCTTCATAGACCCTGGGTACAGCACTGAGAAAATCAAGATAAACAACAAAGAAACAAACATCACCTTGGCCAACACAGGGGTCGAACCCTGAATCACACGCTCAGCAGCCGTACCAGCGACCACCAGACCAATAGGTAATAGGTAATACGGGCTGGTATCCGCAACTCCACGACAGTGCGCGTATTTTGCGTATGGGTGGGGAAATTGGTTATTCAATCCACCCCAGCTCCTCAAAGAAGGCCAGCAGCGCCTTGACATTACTGACAACCTCCCAGATGGTACCTGGGTTACCGAAATACTTTGCCCTTTATGCGGCGACCACCGGGCAGTTTAGAAGCACTGAGCTGCTGTCTCGTCGTCCTCCATGCAGGCCCTGCACAGCGGACTGTCTGTGACTCCTATGACAAAGAGGTGTTTATTAAATGGCCCATGGCCAGTTATAGCAGCTGTAACTATACGCAGCTGTTGTTTAGTTAGTCGAAGAAATTGTTTCGTGACGCGGCCATCAATTGTAGTGAGTGCTTCCTTAGCCTGCCTACACTCACCTTGGTCCGACCATAGTTTGTGATGCTGGTCCCAGGTACGTTTCCTTACCAGAGTGCGCAAGTACCCGAAGGGGCGCGGCACTATGGGTTCAGGTACCACTGGTGCCATGCTCGACCCCCTTCTGGCAAGTTCGTCGGCTGCGTCGTTGCCTAGCGAGCCGCTGTGTCCCTTGACCCATTGAATGGTTATATTATTGAGTCTACCCACCTGGTTGAGACACTGGTGGCACTCGTTTAGTAGCCCAGAGTCCACTGTGTGAGTATTTAGCGCTCGGCAGAACAGCCATGCTATCTGAGAGTATGCGGATCGAGTGGTCCTTAACTTCCCTGGCCATGATGGTAGTAGCGGCCAGAGAAATGCCCATGCACTCGGCCTGGAACACCGTGTTATGGACCCCCAATGGTGTAGCTATGTGTATGTTGAAGTCCTCCGAGAAGATTCCAGCACCTGTGCCACTACCTGTCTTAGATCCATCCGTGAAGATGCGCAGCTCTGCGGGGCACAACCCCTCGCATTGACGATCTTCGTGAAGCTGGATCTTGTATTTTTTATCAAAAATAAATTGTTTGGGTACCCGGTCATTTACAGCTTTCGTAATAGGGAACTCCTTATTGAGTCCCTCAAGTAGCGCGGTGTGTGGTGAGTTAGTCTTACCCCAGAGATCTAGTGCATTAAGAAGTACCGCCGCCATCGTTGCTTCCTGCTGTATGAACAGGTGAAGAGGTGGTAAACCCAGTACCTATGGCTTCAACTGCTGCAGTCGCAGTAGTCCTCATGCAACCCGTAGTCGCCGTACAGGCTAGTCTTTGCATATGTTGTAGTTTATTGGAGGCTGTAACAAGTTTGGTGCGGGGCCACCAGACCACAGCCCCGTAGGTGATAATGGGGCGGATCACTGCAGTGTACAGCCATAGTATAATTTTCGGGGATAGGCCCCACTTCTTACCTATCATTTTCCTGCACCATCTTTCTACAATACGTAGCGCTTGCTGAGTGGGGTTGCAGATCGTTCCTGTCACCTTCCCCGACACAAGGATTGCGAGATCATCTGCATAACCTATTGTATAATAGCGGCTGGCGTTGAGTTTGGTGATAAGGTCGTTAATCACTAAATTCCATAGCAGGGGCGACAACACCCCGCCCTGGGGGCAGCCTTTGGCTATCATGGCCAACTGCTGCTCACCCTCAAGGCGAACCACTCGTTTACTTAACATGTTTGTAATCCAGTCCGTTAGTACCTGTTCTATTCCATGTCTGGAGAGGGCGCTGCTGATGCTGGAGAAGTTGATTTTGTCGAAGGCTCCTTCAATGTCTATGAACGTGCCCAGGCAGGTGCCTTTCTGGTAAATTGCTTCCTCTATCTGTCCGACCACTAAATGTAGAGCGGATTTGGTCGACTTACCCGAGCTGTATGCGTGTTGATTACCGTGTAGCAGTATCGTTTTCAGAGCGCCGTCCCTCAGCTCCCTGTTACACAGCCTTTCCATAAGAGAAAGGAGGTCAGGCTGATTGGTCAACCACCAGACCAATGAGGCAGTCAAACAATTAAGAATCACACATCAAACATACAATCATCACTATTAATTTCAACAGGAATACCCGCTGAAACACATATCTGTTTAAGATTATTGGGTAATTAATAGTGTGATCAGGCACAAAAATTAAAGATTTTAGTGACAAGTATCATACCTGGAATTAGAAACAAACTTGAACTTGCGATTTACTGTCCTCTAAACTTGTTCCCAGTTGATGTTGACAGGATGCTTCAAGCTTGATATCTGTGATATCCCAACTTGATTCCACAATACTGATCACTCCCAATGACCCATGTGTCATTAAGTTTAGGCCTATTTTTTAGATTCTGGTTTTTGTTTGAAAAGTATTGGAATCCCCTCGTAGTCTCTTCAAATAAACTAAAGAGTTGAGCTAAAGAGCTCAAAACATTATTTTATTTCAAATAACTCACAGACACTTTTAAATTATCAAGGTCCAAGTAGAAATGATATGTGAATTTAATTATCTTGATATAGCTTTACTTACTTTACCATTGTGAACGGACAAACATGATAAAACCCAAAATAGTTAAAATCAATATTGATTATTCCCTCCATGAGGGTCACATAGCAGGTTGAGATGCTGTTTCACTATTCCTTAGCCGAAACCTTAACATTTCATTAAAATAATTCTGAATCTGCATGGGGTGTGAAAACTTAGCAAGTAGAATTTCTTTAAGTAATTACTGGTCATAAAATAATTCTGAATCTGCATGGGGTGTCCAAAACTTAGCAAGTAGAATTTCTTTAAGTAATTAGGTACTGGTCATGTTAATATTTCTTTAAGTAATTACGGGTCATGTTAATACTGATTCTTAGTTTGCTTAGCAAAGAAACAGCGTATACCTTCAAGGAAGGAATTAAATAAGGCCAGTAGGGACCTACCTAATATATCAAGGCCACACAAACTTCTACTAGCAACAATAATTCCAATCAGTCAATGTGTGCTTTGGAATTTTCATAATCAAACCAAGTTTAATGAAAGATGACTTACATGCACTGCTTCAAGTGTTGTACTTACAAAGATTAAGCGTTATAAGAATGCCCATTTCCGAGGAATTCCCGGTAAGTACGTCTTTATTGGCAACTTGCACTGATCACTGGTTGTTTTATGTTTAGTTATTTCACTGGTCTCCCCACTACCTTTCCCTCGTAATCCCACTTCTGATAAAGGCATTACATAGTCTTTACCAGAAGAGGTCCTAATATTGCGTGGGTATGCGGGCTTGGGGATGGTAAGTAAATGAAAGTCAATGATATTCTCAATGTAAACGACGTTCTCCCAGGTACGTAAGCGCGTGCGCAAATCCTTCACCTCACGGCACTGCCAGAGTTAGCACCCTCATTAGTAACATCACAATCTCAATAATCAATCCCACCGGCTTTTCTATAAATCTACCGCAATACGCTTAGCTTTCAAAACTGTTAGCGGGCGGCCGGGCCGCCTTCCTAGTACCTGGGATTATGTCAAGTTGACAGCTGTCATGATCGTTCTAAAATCAACTTCGTCGTAAAACTTTTAGACGCGCCGTCATATATAAAAATATCATTGTTGTTAGTTTATTTCAATGTTTTGTTTCTCCTTGTTTATATTCTTTAAATAGGTACTGATATTCAGCTGCATTCACTTAGACTGATAGCCGACCCCAACATAGTTGGGAAAAGGCTAGGCAGATGATGTCTCCTTGTCAAATCAATGCAAAGCATCAATAGGTACGTAAAATATCTACCTATGCGTGTCTGAAAGCCATAGGGTAGGTAGGTACGTAAGGGTAATACGATAACATTTGGACTGGTTGTCACCAGTCCATATGTTATTGTATTACCCAGTAACTGGGTTGTGGAGGTCAACTATGCAGTCGATCCATGTAAAATATTGGTATTTGCATCCAGTTAGACTGGAAGTCGACCCCAACTTAGTTGGAAAAGGCTAGGCACATGATGATGATGAATATCTATGCATAGGGTGGATTACATAACAAAATCTTTGTTTTTTACCTATTTGTTGAAGCTTGTAAACAAACGCCTAGCTAAAGTTTATATATAGCAAAACCTTTATTTTTACAAGTTTGTTTACCTATTGATGTAGGAGTTTATACGATTTTATTTTCAAGAATATACCGTTATAAAGAGTTCATATAACTATTTTAATAAGAAAATCTAGAATTCAGCTATTCAAGTTTACATATTACTAGGTACAATTTTAATACACTGCTAGGGCAGTCGCCCATACTTCCATTTAGCCAATATCTTTTAGTAAAGTATTATATTTTGTCTGTGCGTGTGTTGCGTTAGTATTATCAGTTTAGTAGTATGAGTTTGGGACCCTGTTTTAGCGGGCTTCGTAAGAGAGTTATGATTCTATATCATTCTTAATTCGTTGCTGTTGCAGAAAAAAAATGTATATTTTTATATCTTTCTTATTTGCAAAATAGTTGGGCAAACGTCATGTCAAAAACTGTTCCAAATTTCAAGTTGATAGCAAGCATGTTGATGCATGTTGTTCTTGAGATATCCAGCAGATAGACAGACAGACTGAGTCGCACCATAAGGGTTCATATTTACCATTTTTTACCCTAAAAACATCAATGTCAGATTAACAAACCCGGTGTTATTTTTCAGAGGCGCAACGCGTAATAAGAGTTTAAATGTTAATTTCTTAACTCAGAGTTTACAAATTCTACATTTATTAATTTAACCCGAAACGTGCAAGTGGGCCTAACTACTTATAATATATCAAACACCATTACACAAACCTGCAAGTGTTTTGTAACAAATCGCATCGTCGCGCCGCGCTCGCCCGCATCGCGCCGCGCTCGCCCGCATCGCGCCGCGCTCGCCCGCATCGCGCCGCAGCTCTCAGAGCAAGCGGCAGTTAGCATGCGGCGCGGGGCGAGGGGGCGAGGTGGCGAGGGCGCGTGGCAAATAAACCGTGTGCAATGAAACTCATCCGAATGAGCGGCAACAATGCGCAATAATCATCCGAATGAGCGGCAACAATGCGCAATAATCATCCGAATGAGCGGCAACAATGCGCAATAATCATCCGAATGAGCGGCAACAATGCGCAATAATCATCCGAATGAGCGGCAACAATGCGCAATAATCCGAATGAGCGGCAACAATGCGCACCACATTTTCATTGAATGCTCGGTGGTCGACGATACATAAAACATTCCGCTGCATTTTTCCGACTTTCAGTGAGGTATTGTGTGGTAGCTGCAGGCGCAACTCCTGCCTAATGGGCAATGTCGGCGGCCGCGCTCTAATTAAAATTTCGCCGGTCTCACACAGAACAGACAAAGCGTTGCGCGTCACATATCTCACGCGTACATTGTGTGCGCTCCCGCGGGGATCACCGCCGATGGAAATAATAAAACACAACGCCGCGCACCGGCCGCGTTAGGTACCTTCGACTCGTATTTACTTTTCTTAATAATAAATGTACCTACATTCGTTCGTGTGTGTGTGTTTGTGCCCCGATTAGTGCCCGGTTGATGGCAACAGGCTCGCCAGCAATTACATTGGACTTAAACATAACTGACGAAATTTGGGGGTACTAATAGGTACAGCTTAGAGATTGCATACCGGTACCCTTTTAGGCACCCAACGGGCCCGGCCATTGTTACCGGGTCCGGTAACCGGGCCCGGTAACAATGGCCAGGTAACAGTACAGCCTTTTTTAGTGTTCCGTACCAAAATGGTAAAAAAGGAACCTTTATGGTGTCACTCAGTCTGTCTGTCTGTCACAGCTGGATATTTAAAATGACGTTTACCCAACTATTTTGCAAATAAGAAAGAAATAAAAATATTTATATTTTTTTTGCAACAGGGACTGAAAGGGGGTCTTAAAAATTCAAAGTGAGGCGACTAGGGCATGTGGGTTATCATATGAAAGTGAGGCGACTAGGCCATGTGGGGTATCATAATATGATACCCCACATGGCCTAGTCACCTCACTCACTTTCATATTATGAAAGTGAGGCGACTAGGCCATGTGGGGGTATCATATGAAAGTGAGGCGACTAGGCCATGTGGGGTATCATATGAAAGTGAGGCGACTAGGGCATGTGGGGTATCATATGAAAGTGAGGCGACTAGGGCTGTGGGGTATCATATGAAAGTGAGGCGACTAGGCCATGTGGGGTATCATATGAAAGTGAGGCCACTAGGGCATGTGGGGTATCATATGAAAGTGAGGCGACTAGGCCATGTGGGGTATCATATGAAAGTGAGGCGACTAGGGCATGTGGGGTATCATATGAAAGTGAGGCGACTAGGGCATGTGGGGTATCATATGAAAGTGAGGCGACTAGGCCATGTGGGGTATCATATGAAAGTGAGGCGACTAGGGCTTGTGGGGTATCATATGAAAGTGAGGCCACTAGGGCATGTGGGGTATCATATGAAAGTGAGGCGACTAGGGCATGTGGGGTATCATATGAAAGTGAGGCGACTAGGGCATGTGGGGTATCATATGAAAGTGAGGCGACTAGGCCATGTGGGGTATCATATGAAAGTGAGGCCACTAGGGCATGTGGGGTATCATATGAAAGTGAGGCGATTAGGCCATGTGGGGTATCATATGAAAGTGAGGCGACTAGGCCAGTGGGGTATCATATGAAAGTGAGGCGACTAGGGCAGTGGGGTATCATATGAAAGAGCGCTGTTTGCACATTCTCAAACATTTTTTTATTTTTGTTAGGCCGCATAGTTTTTTACTTTTGACGAAAAATTTAAAAAAAAATACCGTTCCCCCCCCCCCCCCCTTATCTCCGAAGTTTGCAAAGAGAAAAATCTGAAATTATTCTATGTGATTATGTAAAGATTACAGGAAAAATAAAACGATGTCTCTAAATAGCACACTTTTTCAGAAATCGGAATGGAACTCGACTCGCTCTTGACCAGTTTTTTTTTTTTTTTGAGGATGGGAAATCATCAAATGTCTTTTCCCGCTCTGTGCGGAGCGGAAGGGCGTGTCAGACTTTTACTGACTAAAACCCACCCGTGTTCCTTCAGTTGCCTGTGCCAGGATTGCCGGGGCCACGGTATCTTTTCAAAACAACCGCCGAGATAAGATTTCGCTATTTGCTCAATTAGTACCTAATAGTAACACTCAATCAATCTGCCTAGCCTTTTCCCGGCTAGGTATGTTGGGGTCGGCTTCCAGTCTAACCGGATGCAACTGAATACCAGTATTTTACATGGACCTCCACAACCCAGTAACTGGGTAATACGAGACCCCTTGGTAAGACTGGTTGTCAGACTTAGTAATAGTAACACTCACTAGTCTTAATAAAAAAACATAATACCTACTTTACTTTTAGCAAATAAGAATGTGTTTTGTTTAAACCAAAGCTACCAACGTAGACTTGTTAATCACTCGCCTAAAAAGTGTACTAAAGAAATGGCTTCTGGAACTCACATACACCGAAACAGAATCACTTCTCTAACGTTTTGTCGACAAGCCAATGTGCCAGCATACAACATCCCTCTCTCACACTTTCACCCTCTCAGTCACTCACACAAACACACCCCCACACACACACACACTCACACACAACACAAGACATGCCTTAGACTTGCAATCAATATGTCATTTCTTTCTGCTCAATCGCACTCCGACCAGCAAGAATGAGGTGGGAGCTCTGTTCCCGTCAGTTTTCACTCCAGCCGGCCAATAAAGGCAAGCCAGAGATGAGGAACAAGACTACTCCCGGGAGATAGGGTCCGTGGGGTCGCTACTGCCCAACAGCTCGCCACATGCTGCCCTGCGGGTTTCTGTATCTCTCTTGGTCTGGCTCCTCACCCTAGACCTGTTTCGGCAAAGTGAACTCTACTAGCACAGGCCCAGAGATCGGAGCGCGCAAGCCCCACCACGACGTCAACGTAGAGATATACGGCGGTGGGGTTATTATTAAATTATTATTATTATCGTGTCTACGGACATACAGTACAGTTCTATACATTCAGTTAAAAATAAATTGGCATAGCAGGACGTATGTAACTAGGTACTTAACTAGTCACGAAACAGCCACCGATCTCTCTAGTGTGACGTGTTACACGTCTTTATCGTTAGCATCTGGGGATCGGATATACCTACGGTTGCGGTGGAGGGGGGGGCCGATGGCGGCGGGAAGTGCCAAATCCCGTTATCAATAATGTAGGAAGTAAGTCTCGCAAAAATGATACTTAAGTTCAAAGCACTTCCTCAGTGCGCGCTATTTTCGCCGCTATTTCTGAGGGATAAACATCAGATTCCCGTAAAGCCGGAAAGAACATCGGCCAAATTTCTATAGAAGCTGGACCTGAGTTTTATTTTCAGTGTACAGAAGCAAATTATAGTGAGATTTGATTGTTTTATGTAGTAAACACCATCCCTTTCGAAAATAATATCTAAATAGCCAAAGATATTTCAATAATGCAAAAAAATACTTTTGAGGTTATCGGTGTCCGGAAATCAAAAGCACAGAATAATCGTCACAAGCGGTACCTAGTTATCAGTCTGTAAAACAATGCCAAGGTCAAACAAGAGAAGGAAATCCAAAACAGTACAGTACGTATCACAATATTCACACTAACAACAACAACACAACAATGCGAGCGAGATCGCCGGGTGCAAAGACTACACACTACAGTATATTAGTGTCAAATTGACACCCGTTGTAATTGACAGTATTGACACTGTCAATCCATGGCGCGCGTCGATGACATATTATGACGTTCCGTTGTACACAATTGAACAAAATGCTGATACTTACTATGAACCCACATAATTATTTTTATGACAAGAATCCAATACAGTCATAATAAAAACAGCACTAGTTGGTTTGATACACAAGTACCTATATAGAATTGAATTACATCTAATAACTATTCAGAAAAACGTGAATAATTATAATCTTTGAGTACTAAATCATTTCTTAAGCAAAATGAATCGTCAAAGGTGCGTTCTGAACATGTTATTCTAAACAATTTACAAATTATGCTATTAAAAAAAATGTGTTTGTGCTTTTTTTTCTGGCGACTTAAATATCTATTTCTTATGTTTTTTAAGACCTTAAAAAATACTAGATTTTTTCATATATATGGCATATCTGTACACCACCGCCTCGTAGTCAGGTACGATTTGGCCGTCCTTCTTTTTACAATTCAAAGAGATGGCAGGTCTCCGGGGCCATTTCCCGCTCGGCTCGAGGTGATACGTTAGGCGCAGTAGGCACACGCGAGCGACGCGCGCGCGGCGCGGGGCACGGCGGCGCTCTATTGGTGAGAGGACATCACTCGCGCGCTGCTCGACGCCGCCCGTGGGACCTAGTTCGTCTACTTTATCTGTGTTGGCTCAAGGTACACAACTGGAGACGGCGGCGCCAGCACACGTTGCGTTGTTGTAAACTTAATAAATTCAATAAAACAGGAGTAGTAAGTAGTAGGTAGTACCTAGTGCGTTTGCATGAAGAGATAGATCAGCTGAGTTCAAAGAGCTAAACGAAATGATAAACTTTGCATTATAAACTAACTAAACTGTAACTATGTTTATGTTTGTGTGTGTGTATGTTTGTGTGTTTGTGTTGATAGATGTGAGCAATGATGTTATACATTAGTACATTACCTCATTGGATGTGAGTGTCTTCTTGAAAACTTTGGAGTCTTAAGGAGTTGTGGATCTCCCTCATAATAGGGCAAAATAAAAAAGCATATCTATACTTATACGGGGTGGAAGGGACATCGACGCGCAAACGGTTCCCACGTATTCAGTACATCATTCTGAGCCCGCCTATATAGGAATTTATCATCGGTTATTGAAAAAAAAATTTGCTCTTCCATACATTTTGACGGGTATAGGTATTGCACTATTGTAGGAAACTGCAGTTTTTTTTTTCAATAACCGATGAAAAATTTCTATAGAGGCGGACTCAGAATGATGTACTGAATACGTGGTAACCGTTTGCGCGTCGGTGTCCCTTCCACCCTGTATACATTGAATGTTCTGTTTATATGGCACCGCCTATCAATAGAGAGTTTATAGAGTCGTTATGTTCAGTAATGTCTATCATAATAAAGTTGCAACAAAATGAAACACGTTGCTAATAGGAGACTTCAGTTTACCTGGAGTATGTTCGCTGTTGTTATGTGGAGATTATGCTGAGGGGAAGATCAGAGCAATCACTACATTTTTATCGAAAACCAACGTATGTTGGAATTTATATTCTCTAAACATCCCTGAGCGTGGTTGCTAAACCTTTGTCGAAGCTGGATTCCCACCACAGATTCCCACCATCCGACAGTCAGTTGTGTGACAATGGGTAGGCCGCATAAGTTGAATGTTGTACATCAAAACATGCAGGGTCTGTCCGGCAAAGAGTTAGAGTTAAGTTTATTTATGGAGAACTATGATGTTCAGGTGTTATGTTTGACTGAACACTGGTTGAAAGAACATGAAGTAGTCTTTATGAATGATGATTATTTTACTGTACAAAGTGCATTTGTGAGAAAAAGTGCTATTCGCGGTGGGTCTTTAGTTCTTGTTTCAAACAAGTTGAAATGTAAACAACGTTTAGATATAGTTAATCTTTCTATTGAGCGCATTGTTGAGTTGTCTTGTGTTGAACTCGAGCGATACTTTATAATTTGCGTTTATCGACCCCCCTCTGGGGATTTTATTCGTTTCGAGTTGGTTATGGAGGATACACTCAATAGGTTAAAATCAAGTAATAAAAGCATAATTTTATGTGGAGATTTTAATATTAATATTTTAGATGTTACTCCATTAAGTATTAGACTTCTCAATCTGTTCAGGTCTTATAATTTAATTAACTTGTTTTTCGAACCTACTAGGATCACGGCAACTTCGTCAACATGTCTTGATAATATATTTAGTGATTGTGAGGTCAAAAATAAATTAGTGCTAAGTGACCTAACATCTGACCACTGTGGTTTATTAGCTAGCTTCCCTATGCCATTACATAAAAAGCCACATAAAAGAGAATGCAGGCCATATACAGCTAGTCGTTGCAAGAAGTTTAAAAATAATATAGCTCGTAGAATTACACCATCTCTAGCAGAACACGAGAATCCTAATGAAATCTATGGAGCCCTTTTTGATGTTGTGCAAAAAGAATACCAATCTACTTTCAAGACCAAAACCATTAACATTAATGGCACCTCCGTTGGCTTTAACCAATGGGCTACTCCAGGTATTTATAAAAGTAGAGCGAGACTATACGAGTTATACGGTTTGAAAAAATACAGGTTTGATACTTCTTTCCTAGAGTATGTCAAAAATTATTCAAAATTATTTAAAAACATTTGTGTTTTTGCTAAATCTAAATTTTTAAGCGATACAATTAAAAAATCCAATAATAAAGTAAAAACAACCTGGAAAATTATTAACAATGAAACGGGTAAGTCGGTGAAACAAGAAGAACAACTTGAGATTATGGTTGACAATAAATTAATTAGTAAAGCAGCTGACGTAGCTGAGGCATTTAATGAGTTTTTCGCCAACATACCTATAACTACGACTCGGTCCTTAAATTCGTCCCCATCTAAAGCTGAAAACCTTTTGCATAGTAGTGTGCCCAAATGTAGTCGCTTATTTAGCTTCGAACATGTAATACCTCGTGATGTAGTTAATGTTTTTAACACACTTAAGTCTAAAAACACTGGTGATTACTGGGGCATCTCCACTAAACTATTAAGTAATATAATACACATCGTAGCCCCCTATCTAGCTGTTACTTTTAATAAATGTGTTGATTTAGGAACTTTTCCTGACCTCATGAAAAGTAGCAAAGTCATACCATTATTTAAATCCGGTAATAAAAATGACGTTGGAAATTTCAGGCCTATTTCTATCTTACCTGCATTTAGCAAAATATTTGAAAAGTTAATACTCAAGCAGTTGCTAAAACATTTTAATTTAAACAGACTCCTTCACGATGAACAATATGGCTTCACTAAAGGTCGTTCGACTACAGATGCGGGTGTTGCTCTGCTGAAACACATATTTAACGCTTGGGAAAACTCGCAAAATGCTATTGGAGTTTTTTGTGATCTCTCCAAAGCCTTTGATTGCGTGCACCATGACACGCTTTTGCGTAAATTACGTCATTATGGTGTCCAAAACGAAGCTCTCAAAGTAATAAATTCTTATTTACATAATAGGTTCCAATGTGTAGATGTTAATGGTGTGAAATCTTCCGGGCTACCAGTTCAGTTAGGTGTACCTCAAGGCTCAATACTGGGTCCATTCTTATTCCTAGTGTATATCAATGACTTACCATTCTATTTAAAGGGTATCTGTGACGTTGTACTGTTTGCAGATGACACCTCTCTTATTTTTAAAGTAGACAGAAACAGACATGATTTTGATGACGTAAACAGTGCACTCTCAATGGTTACGGATTGGTTTACGACAAATAACTTAGTTCTCAATGCCAAGAAAACTAAATGTATAAAGTTTGCCTTACCGAATGTTAGAAATCTGGGACCCAACATCGTCTTAGATGAAGAGGTACTTAAGACTGTAGAATCAGCAGTTTTTCTGGGTATAACAGTAGATGCTAAACTTCAGTGGGGCCCACATATCTCAAGCCTAGCGGGAAGACTCAGTTCAGCCGCCTACGCCGTCAGGAAAGTAAGACAATACACTGACGTTGATACAGCTCGTTTAGTCTATTTTAGTTATTTCCATAGCGTTATGTCCTACGGTATTCTGCTATGGGGCAAAGCGGCTGATATTCAAAATATTTTTGTTCTTCAAAAACGAGCTGTTCGAGCAATTTACCAGCTAGGTGCTAGAGTTTCTCTGAGGGAATTTTTTAAGGATATTGGTATTCTCACAGTGGCATCACAGTTCATCTTCGCCAACATCTTATACATTAGGCAAAATATACATTTGTACAGTAAAAACAGTGATATTCACAATATTAACACCAGAAATAAGGATAAATTACGTGCTCCATTTCATCGGCTTCATAAGGTTCATAACTCATTTGTTGGTCTTGGTATAACTTTTTATAACAAGCTACCTTCTTCTTTGCTAGATTTGCCTTTTAATGCGTTTAAAATTAAAGTTAAATCCAATCTTTGTTCAAAGGCATACTATTCTATCAACGATTACTTAAACGATAAGAATAGTTGGTCGCTGTGATTAACTCAAGACAATGTTTATGTTATGTTCTTTCTCCAGGATCAGCTTACATAATGACAGGTTACATGAGTTAAGTACTTACTAAAATTGTTTATTTTATTTTATTTGACAAAAATATAATTTAATGTATTGTGTTGCGTAAATTATTTTGCATAGGTACTATTGTATAGAATCTAGTTCTTCTAACTGATCAGACAGCTGTGCTGCTGGGGAGTTTGTTCCGCTACTTCTTCTTCCCAGCTAAAGCACTAGGAAGTGGTGAAGGGCGGGCGTTTTGTGGGGACTGTCTTACTGTAATTTTGACGTTCAAAAAGTGCTGATTCTCAGCCTAATTTGAATAAAGGACTTTTGATTTTGATTTTGATTTTGATAATTACAGTAAAACTTTCTTTATTTTTCTTCAATTTTTTTCTCAATTGCCCTTAATGGTGGCAATAATGAAACATTTTGAAATTTCCTATGCTCACATTTTTGTCAGATTAATGGACATTCCCAAAAGATCTTCGGTCACACCCATTGATATAAAATCTGTATAAGTCAATGGTCACACCGGCCAAATTAAGGGTTAAAAGCTTTTATTACTGTTATGGGGTTAATGTGCTTAAAGTTAAACTCAATCGGGCAGGCTAAAACGTTCGCCCTTACTCAATCTAAAGAGAGCGAGGGCGAGGAATTTAAAATTTCAGTAGTTTTAAGTGGGTGGGATAGGTAGGTGGCGGCACTACGCGCCTTAACTCGTCGCACGCCAATTAGCAGTCACAATAGATTTTTTATTGTTATCTGAACACCTGGGTGTGCAATCCGAACACCTGGGTGTGCAATCTGAACACCAGGGTGTGAAATGTGAACACCAGGGTGTGCAATCTTAACACCTGGGTGTGCAATCTGAACACCTGGGTGTGCAATCTGAACACCTGGGTGTGTAATCGACGTCAACATGTAAAAGAATCGTAGTTACATGCACGTTTGTATTTTTTGTGTCGATCGTGTCGATTATGATTTATTATGATTTATGACTGGGCTAAAAACTACTAAGAACCACAAAAACATCTGTTTGTTTATAAGCGGCGACCGGCGACAAACGAACGAATGACAGTGAATGACAGATGACAGCCAAAGATTGCGGTGCTTGGTGCGGGATTGGGGCGCATGACGTTCAACCAATCAGCGCGCAAGGTGCGTTCCGTCCTAGCTTCCGTCGCATTCATTTGTATGATGCCAGCGGATGCCACGCCAGGATGCCAGTTCACAATTTGACGGTTTGACATGGATATTATACAGGGTGGAAACTTTCAGCGGGGCAGTAAGGGGAAGTACCTTATCCGTTGCAGCTACACGAAAATGGTCTTAAGAGACTATCCATAGTGTTTTATGGAATTTTGATCCCCATTCACAGATTTCCAAAAAAAGGAGAATGTTCTCAATTATAGGGCGCCCTGTACCAAGCGAAAAATCCGGTGTCACAACCAAACCCAGTGTATTTGGAGGAGAATTTAATGCTCTTCCTATATTGTTAACTGTTTTTTTCATGGATTCCCGCAGTTTGTATTTATTTGCCATTTACCTACTTAATATTTTGAGGTTAGGTTCGTGAAAATGACTGATTTGAAATAGTGGAGTTAGTGAGAAATAAGGTAGTAATATCTGTCATGTTTTTTATTCTTGATTTTATGCTAGTTTTTTCTGATGGGTGAATAAACAATACATTCATAGTCAATAATAATATTCTTGTTGCCATATTTACATAATGTATCGAGGAGCTCGTGGCTAAGTAATAACAGCGGTACGGGTCGAATCATCAGGTTAAGCTACGCTTGCCGGGGTTGGTCCGTGATGGGTGACCATCTTTACATACCGAGACTGGTCCTAGCTGTCATTTGTGGATCTTTGGCAGCCGTTACGGGTCGTCAGAAGCCCCAAAGTCTGACAACCAGTCTTACCAAGGGGTATCGTATTACCCAGTTACTGGGTTGTGGAGGTCAGATAGGCAGCCGCTCCATGTAAAATACTGGTATTCAGCTGCATCCAGTTAGACTGGAAGCCGACCCCAACATTGTAGGGAAAAGGCTAGGCAGATTGACATAATGTATCGACCACAATTAAAAATGTACAATTGAAACTATATCCGCCCTACACAAATATTGTTATTACTAGTTAATACTTATCATGACCAGTTAGAGGGAAGTGCAAATACCAATACTCAGTATTGATTCTGGTGATATATTATGTTCATAGAGAAACCAGTAGGTGTCGGTGCGTCACCCATGAATTGCGGTCGAGCGGCACTGCTGTTGCCGGCGCCTGCAAGACTACGTTAAGAAAAAGCACTTGAACCCCCGTTTTCGTTATTTTAATTATATTATAAAAAATATTCCGACGAATTGAGAACCTCCTCCTTTTGGAAGTCGGTTAAAAATAGTTCATAAATGAAATCAACATTGAAAGTAACGTCATTTAGTGACGGCGCCAAAGAATTACAGATAATAATATAAATCAACCAAAAAACCTCAGAAGAACAACAAGCATAGAAGTAGCGCTTAAATAGCAACTGAACTCAATATATTTGTTTCATTTTGACTTATGGAGCCGCTATGATGTAAAAGAAGGACACATATACAGAAGACGTTTCGAAATTTTGTAGGTTGTCATTCATTTTATTCTGACTAGTGATGTACCCACTAAATTTCAACGTCGATAGAATTTACAATGACATTCTTTCTTATACTGCCAAGAATAATAACCGTAGGTACACCCGGCTACACATCAAACTATACATTTCCAGTTTACACTGACCGCTCATTGTAAGGAAATCCTATACAATGCGAGATCAGCTTATACTGGAAATGTATAGCTTGATCTGTAGCCGTGCATACCTAAAATTTTGAATTAACTAAGCATCCTTATGATCCCAATATTAATACATTCGTTCAAAATGAAACAATACTTTAAGTATGAACTAAATAGTTCGTCATCATCATCACCAAAGTCTTCCTTGGTTCCCGACAGCTCTTCATGTATTCAATCTGACCCGGCTAAACCAGAATGTATTTAATTGCCATAATAACTGATGAGTTTATTGAAAACAAGTGGGAGACATTCGGTTTTGCAAATGTTTTTAGCAACTTACTTTCTCATATTTATTTGAATTTTAGATTACATCATAGACTACTCAACAAAGTCTAGGGAACAAGGGTATTCAAAGTACCTAATAATTTTTATTTTAATACTTTTTATGTAACACATTATTTTAAATCGGTAGAAGCGTAATTTAATAGAGATTTGAATTATTTGATTAAATAAAATGGTTGTTAGTGAAAAAATAAAATTTATTATGAAAATTCAAATTTTTGTACATAAAAAAATAAATAACGACCAGATAATATTTTAAATAAAAAAATAAAATGCCTAGCAACTTTAATAATCTGTTAGGCGAATTCCAGCCCACACCATAATCATTCCGCCCTGGTACGAATGAACTTCCTGAGGATTCTGGAGTCGGCTCTGGCGACCAGGAACTCGCCAAAAGCGCAGTCTTCTTGAATCGGGATGGAATCCAATTATTTCTGAATTTGTTATTGTCATCTGTGTCAAGGATTCCTAAAACAAACAGTTCTCAATAAAATTTATGTAAGATTTTTTATCAACATTTTTATTTAGGTATTTACCTAAATAAAAATGTTGATAAAAAATCTTAAATCTTTAAACTAAGTTTTATTTGTATGTCTTACCTGACTGATGTGAGATGATTTCACGAGATGTCAAGATCAGTGGCGATTCATTAATCTGTATCGATGTACTATGTCCTGTTTCAACTTCCATTGCTACGGGATCCTACAATTACGTATTTTTTATTAAAAATAAATAAATAAATTTGCACACGATTATATTTCCGACTGTGATAATTAGAAGAATGATATCGCATCAATGATATTTTTAATATAATATCATTGTTTCGCATATATCAAGTGAACATATTTCTGAAATGTTATACCTGTCTTCATGTTAGATAGCTGTTGATGGTGAGCGGTTCTTTTAATTTGCAGTACTGCGCTATGTCCTTCTTCGCAGACTTCCATAAGTATTTCCTGTAATGTAATAAATAAAGTTTTAATTTGAACGGGATACTATTTATTGCCAATAAAATACCTTAATTATATCATAATACTGGATGAATTTTTTCTCATGCACCAAATCGAAATGAGAGATTGTACTCATCATTATTAACAACTTTTACTATGGGAACAAACCTGAAATCGCGAAAAAAAATCAGCTGTTCAGTACAGTTATCTACATCAAACTCGTCAAAATGTACTGAACAGCTGATTTTTTTTCGCGATTTCAGGTTTGGTCCCATAGTAAAAGTTGTTCATAATGATGAGTACAATCTCCCATTTCAATTTGGTGCATGATAAAAAATTCATCCTGTATATCAGACCATTTCATCTGTTCTATCCATAACAAATAATGTGACGACTTAAAGAACATGCTACATCCATTTCATAGGTTCATTAGCAAATGATTACAAAGTAAAATGCTTGGAGCATATTATGTGGCTGTGCTTTTTGGAGTCCAATTTCGTCTACCAATACAATTTATCCATTTTTTTTTCACATCGTCTAGGAAATCTGTAATGAAATGAAATGAAATAAAATGAAATTGTTTATTCTGTAAATAGGATATCGAAATCACTTTTACACGTCATATTTTTTTTTTTTAAATAAGCTAGATGAAGTCGACATTTCCTATCTGACTACCCTGAGAAGAAATGGCGAAACAAACTTAGAGGTCAAAGTCTCTTTTAAAGTCCAGACATAATCTTGGTCAGATCATGTGAGGACCATGTAGATCCAGTCTCAAATGGTCTTTTGAGGAAAGAACCATAAAAACTTGAGTGGACCTGCCCAGTCAGTGCAAGCATTTGTCAGCAATCGTGTAGCTCAACTCAGGATTTCAGGAGCTCAATAACTCGACGAACAATACCAAAGAAAGGACATTTAGGTAGGTCGCATAAAGTACTCAAAAATATCAGACCATCAATAAAACTAAAAAAGAAAAAAAAAAGATCCACATAGTGCTCACATTTACAATAATTTTAATTTTTTAATAATTTACATTAATTTTTTAAGTAAAGGTTTGTCATTTTGGTTATTATAATGAGTTTTGGTATTATAAATATTACAAAAATGATTGAATAGCTCAAACCCAAAAAAAAAGTATCGACAACATTATTTACGTCACTATGGCTGATCAAGATAACCCCAAAACAATTTCCGAATATTCGCTAATAACTTCTATTGGAATAAATATTACGACTGGTTTCAGCTATATAGTGACACAGCAATATTTGTTATGTATTTAATATTCGTTTATCAGATCATATGCAACAAGAAATTGAGCAAAAACTTACCGATGGAAGGTCAATATTTATTGTTCATTTTATTTTCGCTATGAATGGGACTTGCAGCCCCCAACCACACAAGAAATTGCTCCACAGCGTCCACACACTCACTGTTTGTAGTTAAACAAAGAATTCATGCAATCTAACAGTAGAAATATTATTAAAACATCGCAAAACCATGGAAGATTACGACAAACACGTAAACAATGAACACGCGAATAAGTCAGGTAGTGTAGTCTATGGTTCAATGAACGAACTGTCAGGCATTGAAACAAAGTACTATCAAATTTGGCCGCGTCATACTATAACTTTTTTAACCAAATGACAATTGATCTTGTGACCATGCCAAGAAAGTAAAACAAAGAGTAAAACATTTATCTCTTTCCCACATCCTTTATCGTACCTTTAGCGTACCTAATAATAGAACGGGACTAAAGGTAGTTACAGAATTCTGTTTTTAACCTTCCTTCTATGCTTTGTTATTGTTCTGAGCAAAAAACAAATGCATTACGTCACAATAAAAACGTCATTTTCTCTTTTTGAATCGGTCCTCTTTTAATAAAATTAAAGCCATAAAATGTATTCCAAAATAATAATTTAAATTGTTATGACGCGACGCGTGACCTAAAGATTTTATTTTTATCACACATAACATACAATACCTAATATCACGTATGTAGGTACTAAAAAGCAAATCGGTATGGTAGTTACATAAATTATCTTCATCATTTAAATGTTTGTTGGTTGATGGTGATAGTTGATTGTTTGTTGGTGTATATTGCTACATTTTTTTACGTAGTACCTAGCAACATTGGGAAATGTGTATTGTAATATTACGTTTGTTATAATCCATCTATGTATCCGACTGAAATACATGTGTCATGAATAAAAAATATTAAAAAAGTGCAATGGCAGTGACATTGACATAATTATACGTGGAAAATACATAAGTATGTACAAAGTAAAAAAAATACTTTTATTTTTGATGTCCGAAATCCAGGACTCTTTCTCGGGACCAACCATCGTTGGAGTACCTACTCAAAAACTTGTACGGGACCAACCATCGTTGGAGTACCTACTCAAAAACTTGTACGGGACCAACCATCGTTGGAGTACCTACTCAAAAACTTGTACGGGACCAACCATCGTTGGAGTACCTACTCAAAAACTTGTACGGGACCAACCATCGTTGGAGTACCTACTCAAAAACTTCTACGGGACCAACCATCGTTGGAGTACCTACTCAAAAACTTGTACGGGACCAACCATCGTTGGAGTACCTACTCAAAAGTCACAAATTGCAAAAAACTTTTCCCGTACATTTTATATGAAAATTTTAGATTTAGATTTCTTTCTTCTTCTTTCTTTCGCCTCTAGATTTCTTTTTGTGGGGCTACCTGAAAACTGAGGCTTAAAAAAGCAATACGATAGTGTTCAAGAACTTAAAGACTCACTAACCACAATTTTGTATGGCATTCATACAAATAAATTGTCAGCAGCCACTTGGTCGGTACCACGGGTCGGTACAGAAACGAATCAATTTATATATTCGTCAAAATGGCGGTCACTTCGAGCACTTGATATCGTAGGGCAAGAAACAGCAAGATTTTAAATAAGAATAGCATCATCAAGTAATGTTAATAAAAAAAGAAAATTAATACGCCTTCTTTTTGATATGTATAAAATTCTACGTGATCATTTGTCTTTCATTTTATTTTTAGGGTTCCGTACCTCAAAAGGAAAAAACGGAAACCTTATAGGATCACTCGTGTGTCTGTCTGTCTGTCCGTCTGTCCGTCTGTCACAGCCAATTTGCTCCGAATCTTATGGACCGATTAAGTTCAAATTTGGTACACATATGGATTTCTGTGACCCAAACACGTACAGCTAAAGTAAATATATGAATTTTGAATATGAGAGTCACTTTTAGGGGGAAAATAAGAAAATTAAAAAAAAAAGTTTTGTAAACTGTACCGTGTGACGGTGTGACATATCAAATGAAAGGGCTTACTATGAGGGTCGAAAATATATTTTTTTTATAATTTTAAAATATATTGTTTTAAAGTTATTTAAGAAAATTTACGAAAATTGACCATTCCCCCCCCCCCTTATCTCCGAAGCTACTGAGCCTAAAATTTTGAAAAAAATATAGAAAATAGTTCTATACCTGTAGATTACAGGAAAACCTATAAGAAGTCTGTGGTCTGAAAATAACATGGTACATCTATATATATTAAAAAATCAAAGTCCTGACTGAGTCACTGACTAATATATCAACGCACAGCCCAAACCAATGGACCTAGAGACTTGAAATTTTGCACATAGATACCTTATATAGTGTAAACATCCACGAAGGAAGGGTTTTTGGAAATTCAATCCCTGGGGGGGTAAAATAGGGGATGAAAGTTTGTATGAAAAATCCTATCCCTTGAGTTAATAGACTTGAAACCCAAGTAACACAGGTAGCATTACAACAAATGAATAGTAAACTTTTGCAGAACTTAGGGTCCGTATAAACTCTTATATATGTTCACCGAGCATCTTGACGCTCTATATTGGCATTTCAAAACCGTTATGATGCTGTACATTGTATAGCGGTTGGATAATGGCATATCAAAATGCTTTTGTACAGCTTTCAGCTATTTTTAGTGCCTTAGGGTTTACAATAGCATTTTTAAGTAGTAAGATAATGTCTAATGCTGCTTAATAGCATAAACTTGTACCATTATAATGCACCGTAAATCCGTTATACAGCTTTGAGCTGGTTTTAGTGCCATTTGTTGTGTAATAGCACTTTTAAGTGGTAACTAAAAGCCTAGTACTGCTGAACAGCCTAAACGTGAATTAATGTAATGCTTGCATTTTTAAAGATCAACTGAGTTCTGTTGTACACCTAACAGCTCTTTAATCAAATACACGTGAGTTATTGTAATGCGTAACGCTGTATATACATTCATTTTACTGTATTCGTAAAACCAACGGCCATATTGGGGAAAAGCACATATTTTATGACGATTTTAATATGCTATTAACAAAATTAAGTTGTGACTTCATTGTAACGTGTAATTTAATATACTTAAGTAAAAATAAGTGCTGCATTTTTTTTCACAAAATGATGAAAAAATCGTTTAAAATAAGAATACCGGAGGAATCAGGCTAAAATATCAAAGGAACATGCAAAAATTATGATGTCTACGAATCCGATCAATGCACAACAAAACGATTCGTGCGAAGGGAATTGTAGCGATACTAAAGAAGGTTCCGTAGGTTACCAAAATCAATTAGGACCTGTCAACATTGGATATACACACGTTTTGGAATCCTCTTGTTTTGAAAAATCTTTATTTTACATAAGGATCCAAGGACCATTTTAAAAATACCTATATTTGTCAATATAAAAAAAAATTGAAGGGGGCCAATATTGGCATAACGAAATAACTAATAATTTTTACTTTGTTATTGGAAAACTGGACAGATGCTCCAGAAAATATATCCTTAAATTTAAATTTTGATGGTTTGCCAATTTTTAAAAGCTCAAAGAAAGAAATTTATTGGAAGAAGGAATTACAAAACTCTGGGGAGAAAGTTCCATTAAAGAGCAGATGTTTTATTTGTGACTCACCTGCTAGAGCTTTAAAAATTATTACACGCAAAATAAATTGGTAATTTTAATTCTACATAAAAAAATAAATGTACAGAAATAAAAAAATAACTATTTAAAATAACGTTTTTTATTGGTACGTATGCAATAGCGGTATAAAATATAAGTATTCATGATATGCAAACATACTAATTTACAATATAAGCCATAAGTTAAAATTTCATTACTTCTTGATTTTGATCGTTTGGCGTGCAACCATGTCTGTGTCATTCATGTCTGTGTCAGATTTTTTTTTCCATGATTGATCATTCAGCTTCGGCAAGCTGATTATGTTCGAATATTGTTCCTTAAAATGCACTCTATTAATCTCCATTCTTTTTTATCGGGCTTGGATTGCTCATATTTCATTAATTTGTACTGTGTCTTTTTAGGCGGCCACCATAAGTTACCATTTTCCTCCTACAAAGAAGGTACAGTACCAGGATTGTTTTCCCTCTACCTCTACCGTCTGTACTGTTTTGTATGGGATTGTATGGTTGGTACAAACATTACTGAAAATAAGAAAACAATGTTATTAAAAGCATCGGCCATAAAAAGATATTAGTGCGTTAACTATACAGCGTCATAATCATTTTAATAAGCCACGCACACGAATTTTTATGGAGATAATGCGTTCAGAAAGGCTTTTTATCAACTCCTGGCATACGGATTCAAGTTGTACAAAAATTCTGAAATGGGTTTTATGGTTTTGGTCAAGGATCCCCAAAATTAATGGCAATTATCAAGTAATGGCACTATTTCAGTCTACATCAAGTCTACTGGTATACCAGTGAACCCATATAGAACTACTTTATAGACAATGGCACTACAGTGGTTCATCAAAAATCTTGTCTCTGGCCTCTGGCATAATAATTGTTCATGTGTGAGTATTTATACTGCTGGCGGTATTAATTAGCCTTTTTAAAGACTCACCGGGCTGCTATGGACTGACACCATTTTGTAAATATTTTATAACCAAAAAATATTATCATTCGGACCTATTTATAAAAGCAATAGAACTATACAATAATTATATAACTTAATTTAATACTGCCCAACCAATATTATTATGTTAATTATGCAAAATTCGTACTTTAGTAGGAATACACGATTGTTTTAGTTATTTCACACTTAGGTTTATATAAAGATTTATATCAAAACCATAAAATATCGTAGGCGCGTGAAAATTTTCAATGAAACTTATATAGACATTTACAGTAAACTACATTGCGCAGTAATATTTGAAGGCATGAAATAACAAAAGAGTCAAAAGTTACCCAGTAGGAATTATGCATTTTCTTTTAATGCAAACAAATATGGTGTCACTCACTCAGTTTTGACCGTTTTCGTCCATATTGTATTACGAGATTACAACGTTAATTGTATTATAAAATTT
This sequence comes from Cosmia trapezina, assembly GCA_905163495.3. NCBI lineage: Eukaryota > Metazoa > Arthropoda > Insecta > Lepidoptera > Noctuidae > Cosmia > Cosmia trapezina. The sequence goes on from LR991036.1 coordinate 303,137, forward strand.
GTACCCTGGTATTAGAGATGTTTTTGCAATGATGTAGGGTTTATTTAAGTTCTAACTGTGAACACTTAAATAGCTCCAATCATTCTCTTACTACATTTTAATGCTAGTCTAATGCTATTGTAATGCAATTAACTTCTTCAATATCAATAATATTGCCAGTATAATGCTTCTTTAATGCGATTGATACCTTCTTTGACCATAATAATGCTAATATAATGCGTCTGTAATGCAATTAAACAACTATTGTGAACCTATTTAGGATGTAAAGCCGTATAATTTGTGCCCAAATAAGCATTACAGTAGCCGTATAAACGTTTATAATGCTACTATAGAACTAATTCAAAATGCGAAGACGATACAGAAATGCTGTAAGTCGGCCGTTATACTGCTATGATGTGTTACTTGGGAACTTAGCACGAATATTCATCTAAGTAAATTATAAAGTTTATCATTTTTAGTTTTCCTAAACTACCCCCTAAGGAGGGATTGGGGGTGTCAAAGTTTGTATGGAGGAACTTTAACACGCGGTCCGATTAACTCAAAACTCAGATTTTATACTTGAAACCAAAAATTAAGACTAACGTGTATCAGGGTTTTCCAAAAATCTACCCTTATGGGGTGAAAAGTTAATTTTATAGCGGAGGATTTTATTGGGGGCTGGATTAACTCTAAAATTGGTGTAAATAATGTTTGAGTCAAGTTATGGAAACATACCAGACGATTTTTGAAATTCTTTATCTGTGTTCGTGAAAACAGAGATACAGTTTATATGAAAAATCTTATAATTTGGTTAATGAACTTCAAACTTAGCACAAATACTTGCATAAGTAAGTAATAATGTTTTTCATTATTAGTTTTTCAAAACTACGCCTCAAATGAGGTTTAGGGATGTTAAAGTTTGTATAGAAGAACTTTAAAGCGCAGTCCGATTAAAAAAATGGTACTTTGAGTCAAGTTAGGAAACTTGCCAAACGAATTTTCACCGATTTTGACGGCATATAGCTGATGTTTTATTTAGGCTATTTTTATTTTACAAAAATAATTAGGGTTCCGCGCAAGAAAATTAAAATCCATGAAATCAGACAACCACGTACAGTCCAGTACAAACTTACTAAGCCTCCGCTGTCTATTACGGCTATAACAACAATTAATAAAAATAAAGCAAAATAAATAAAAATAAGGGGTCGGTCCCCATACAATAAACTTTTCATTTTGAAAAAAAAATAAAAATTTTAATCTAGCATGTGGGGTGTCATCGTCTAGAACTCATTGAGTACAAACATATTTTTTTTTTATCTTTTAAATTTAAGAAATAGGGGGCCGCAAAATTTGTAAATTTTAGAGCATTTTTGTACGAGCTCTAGCGCAACAATTCAACAAATTAGGAATTTGAAACTTCTTTATACCATGTAGGTACCATGAATACTGTATTTAATCAACAATACTGAAAACGGCGATTCATAAGGTATTTTGTTTAAACATGGGTGATTTTCTGCAACTGCAAAAAATAACCTTGTAATTCACAGTATCATTATACAATAAGTAAAAAGTTATCTTTGCGATTGTTAAACATATAATATGGTACGGAACCCTTCGTGCGCGAGTCCGACTCGCACTTGACCGGTTTTTTGTAACAGCTATGTATAACGATTTCAATGAAAGTTGCAATACTCGTACAGGGGCGAAAAATCGATTTAGCCAGGTCTCATAACTGTGAAAATACGTTTTGTCTATTTTCATCCGAGTAGAGCTCGCCCAGGTAGGCAGTACTATATTTTATAACATGTCATACGTGCGATAGGTATGCGGCTGCTCCACATATCTCTGCACACATGACCGCGTAATGAGCCACTTTATATTCGGAGCCGGTTCAGACTATTCCCCTCTTTCTATTGTCGTCAGTTGATTTGGTCATGTTTGGCAAAGAGACAAAGGAATTAGTTATGCTTGGGAGAGTTCCATCTTCACTACCCGATCACTACGCACATGTACCTACCACCTACCTAACAGTAACGAATTATTCCAATGTCCCGAAGAGCTGCGCCATAGCTTTAACTACTATGCGTGGCAAATAAGAATAGGATCGCGCTTGCTTCAACTTCACACGATAGCTGTCAAATTAGTACGCGTTGGTAATGAAGTTCGCGGGTATTGCCATACTATTGCGGAACAAAATGGCGTCTTGACAGTACTATTCTTATTGGGCACGCATAGTATGTAGGTATATTATACTTATACCTATACAACATTAGTTTCTGTTTACCCTATTCAAAATGATGAGTACAATGACCCCTTTTCGGGTTTATAGTCCACTCAACAAATGGTTTGTAGAGTGCGTGAGCTGGGACGTAAGAAATTTCTTCAGAAAGCTGTTCAGAGTGCTTAGGGAGTAAACATACTAAAAGTCCCCGCGTCTAGGGGGTGCGCCGGAGTGGGGCGGGGGCGATAGAAGTTCCCACTTTTGAGTTTTTCGCTAATATCTTTAAAACGGTGCCTTGTAGAGAAAAAATATGTTCTACTAGCACTTCCCGCGCGGCTTCGCCCGCGTGGATGTCGGAAATTATCCCACGGGAACATGCTACCGGGAAATCCTTCCTTATTCCTTGTCTTCATTATAAAGGGAACCTCTGTACAAAATTTCAGCTTTCTAGGTCCAATGGTTTGGTCTGGGCGTTGATGAGTCAGTCAGTCAGGCAGTCAGTCAGTCAGTCAGGACTTCTCTTTTTATTTATATAGATGTAATGAAAGCTCCTAAAATTTTTTACAACTTTTACCTTACATACTTTTTCGAATTCCTACCCATTTTCGAACTACACGTTCCGCAAAATTGAAAATTGTCGAATTTGTCGAAAAAACGACTTTAATCAAACACTAGCCGTTGCCCGTTCTTCGTTCGCTTTATTTCGGGATAAAAAGGGGCATATTTGTTGATCCAGGTCCTAATCTATCTACCTACTAAATTTTATCCAAATCCATTCAGCCGTTGAGTTATCGAAACTTTTATCTATGTAATATATCGCCCGCGTGGATGTCGAATATTATCCCACGGAAACCTACTACCGGGATAAAAACTTTCCTATGTGTTAATCCAGGTTATAAACTATCTGTGTGCCAAATTTCATCTAAATCCGTGCAGCCGTTTTTGCGTGATTGAATAACAAACATCCAAACATCTTCACAAACTTTCACATTTATAATATTAGTAGGATTACCTACACCATTTAAGTCTTCATCCGTTTAGGCCGTGAAAAAGTCTGAAAATCAGCCCCTTCAGCATGAACTCTCCACTGAGGATGATAGTGCCTTGGAAAAGAACCTTTTTCAGAACCTTCACGATCAAAACCGATGAAGACTTAGGGCCCTCGACCACGGCGACTTTTTGTAGCGATGCTGTCGCGCGTTTACGAAATGCGCGACTGCATCGCTACTAACGCGCGTTAGTCGCATTTGCAACGCGCTACAGAAGCGATGCCAACGCGCTACAGCATCGCGACTGTATCGATGCAAACGCTCGACCGTGTCGGACGACATCGGGGAGAGAACGGAGGGAGGGTGGCGCGTGAGTGGAGAACCCACTCCGGCGCACCTCCTAGACGCGGGGACTTTTAGTATGTTTACTCCCTAAGCACTCCCCGCTCCCGCACTCTACAACCCCTTTTTGGTCATTTGTTGAGTGGGACTATTAGGGTAAACAAAAACTAATGTTGTATAGACAAGTTCCGTTTTTAACGCGTTTAGTAGGTAAGTAGTTTACTGGTAGAATAATCGCGGGCTGTAGTCCGGACATACAGAGAATTATCTACACGAAACATTTGGCAGGTACTAATGCTCGCGGTGGAAATACCTACAGAGAATTATCTGCACGAAACATTTGGCAGGTACTTACGCTCGCCGTGGAAATACAGAGAATTATCTGCACGAAACATTTGGCAGGTACTTACGCTCGCGGTGGAAATACAGAGAATTATCTGCACGAAACATTTGGCAGGTACTTACGATCGCGGTGACAAATTGATCGCACCGCACAGCGCTACACAATAAAATAACACCACATCGTAAACAACTCAACACTATAATGATTAAATAAAGAAACTCGAGGACGCACGCGTTACTCGTCGAGCGTGGGATTCCTTAAAACAGTGAGGTCTTCTTCGAGACCTTTGTCGAAGAAGCAGTTGGAGGGCGGCCCGTCGTGGCCCGCCAGGCCTCGGTGCTGGCGCAGCAGCAGGTACAGCAGCAGGTTGTACTCCGAGGTGGCGTTCTGCACCAACCTCAGCGTCGCCTCCAGCTCCTCCTGCTGCGCGTCCCACGCGCGCAGGCGCTCCACGCTGGCGCCCAGGTGCTGGTTCAGCTGCACACAACAAGCGCGTCAGCACGGCTCGCACCACACCAGCCCCCCGGGGGACGAACCCGCAGACTTATTTACTAGTGTAGGTATAGCAGATTGCAAAATCAGCTTGCGCAACTTTGGTACCGGGTTTTTCTACAGATACTATGATGGCTACCTAACACGATCGCTCAGTAGTCGGCAGGCTTAGGTACCGGGGACCTGGGGGCTTTTACCTAGTGTGTTTGACCCTCACCGCCACCGTACGCCCACCCACAGGGCTAACTGCATGGGACAGAAAAAAACCTGTATTTTTGCATGAAGCCCTAAACGTAGCGTCACGTATTGTTGTGCATTTGTGACTGCACGTTAGAATACGTGGTGGGGTGGGGTGTACTACGCCGAATCGAATTAAAAAATAATCGAATATCAATTGATCGACCACTTATCGAACGTCTAAATACTCGAACGTTCATAATATCGAATGGTTAAAAGCGAACATTCAATAAATCGTACACTCAATACATCGAGTGTTCAAAATATCGAATGTATGTTTGATCGAGCGTCCAACGTATCACATAATCATTCTATCGAAATATTAATATATTATGTCTTTACCTATGAAATTGCCGTTCTGCAGTACTGGCCATTTCAAATCAAAATAATTTTTGTTTGGCTAAGAATTCTAATTTCAAATTAATTTTATTTTAAAAACATGGATATTTTTTTCCAAAAGTAGTCATTTGTTTATTGATTAGTGTTACATTTTCATCGCATTTTAATCTTTTTCGTCATCATGGATACGTTAAAAATTCGAGTAATTATGGAATATGAGTACCGTCGTGGCAGCAACGCGGCACAAGCGGCACGCAACATCAACGACGTTTACGGAGCAAACACTACAAACCAACGCACCACCTGTTATTGGTTTGCTCGCTTCCGTTCTGGAAATTTCGACCTGAAAAATGAACCTCGCGGTCGTCCGAAGACTTTGGTCGACAATTACGAATTAAAGGCGATTGTGGAAGCTGATGATACACAATCTACGGCTGAATTAGCAGCAGCTTTCGACGTTAGCGTCAAAACAATATTGGTCCATTTGCGTCAAATTGGCAAGGTAAAAAAGCTTGACAAATGGGTGCCCCACGAACTCAATGATCGCCAGCGCGAAGTACGCATCGAGACGTGCCTTGCACTGCTCAACAGACACACAAATGAAGGAATTTTGAACCGCATTGTTACCTGCGATGAAAAATGGATTCTGTTTGATAACCACAAGCGCTCAGCAAGTTGGTTGGATCCTGGTTCAGCACCTAAACAATGCCCTAAACGAAAACTTACCCCTAGAAAAGTGATGGTCACTGTTTGGTGGTCTAGCGCCGGTGTGATTCGTCACAGCTTCTTACCAAACGGGGTGAGCATTACTGCAGATGTGTACTGTGAAGAACTAACTGAACACAATGATGGAGAAGCTGGCACATCTCCAACCAGCATTGGTCAATCGCTCGTCTCCGCTGCTCCTGCACGACAACGCGCGACCTCATACTGCACAGCAGACGGTCTCCAAGTTGCAAGAACTGGTGTTGGAAGCTCGCCGTCATCCGCCCTACTCACCAGACCTTGCGCCTACAGACTACTACTTTTTCCAGAATTTGGATAACTTCTTGGCGGGAAAAAAAATCAATACCCGAGAGGCAGTACAAAATGCCTTTGAAGAATTTGTTGCCTCCCGACCAGCTGATTTCTTTAAGAAGGGCATCAATAAACTGCCACTGCGTTGGCAAAGATGCATTGATTGCATGGGTGATTACTTCGATTAATACAAATAAAAAATACGTGAAAAAAATTCGTTTAAATTTTTTCATACAAAACGGCAATTTCATAGGTAAAGACCTATTACTTAATACTTTTTAGATAGAATACATTAAAAACACATTTACAAATAAATCACATTTTAATCTTTAATTATTAGGTATCTTTGATTACATTTTAAAATTTTGTGTGAATTTCAATTGCACGGAGACGCTCTAATAAATCCATGTCTGTCTGTCAGAGCTGGATATCTCAGGAACTAATAGTTCAACAGTTTAAGATGACGTTTACCCAACTATTTTGCAAATAAGAAAGAAATTTTTTTTTTGCTACAGGAACTGAAAAGGGTCTTAAAAATTTTCCTTTCCCTTCCCCCTTCCCTTTTCCCTTTCCCCTTTTTTCCGTTTCCCATTTCTTCGAAGTTTGCATAGAGAAAAATCTGAAATTATTCTATGTGATAGAAGTATATGTAAAGACTAGATTTTGTCCGCGGCTTCGCCCGCGTGGATGATGGAAAATATCCCATGGAAACGTTCATGTGGAAAACATAGGGCCGTCCGATATAACTGTGCAAACTCAAATCACTGCAATATATCGTTACCGTGTAAGGTGGACATAGAGCATGCCGACTGGGAAGTCGGCATGATTTTTTCCGACATCTTCAACAATCGCCGTCTACAAAACCTTAATGAATTATACACTGAATCACTCCGTTCATTGGTGAAAACCGTATGAAAATCCGTTCGGTACTTTTTGACATTATCGTATTCTAACAGACAGACATACGTGGCGACTTTGTTTACTTAGTTAAAATGTATTATTCCAGTCACGCTCTAATAAGAAATACCAACCGAGACCGAGACCGAGTGTCCACTCGTTCATAAGTTAATTCTTACCTCAAGACTATGTTACCTCATGATACGAACTATGACTACATTTCCAATATCTTAAATCTCTTAAAAAGAGGTAGGTACACAAACATTTTATAATTATTTGTGAATTTTAAATTCCCCTATTGTACCCCCTTAGGGGATGATTTTTCAAAAAAGCTGTACCACATATTTCTTTATTTCCTACCAAAAGCATAAATTTCAATTTTCATATCCCTAACTTTAGAAATGCTGGGTTTCCCAAAGAAACTTTCATCCCCTATATCACGCCCTGCAGAATTATTTCTTAAGACAAAAGTAGCCTACGTCCTTTGCCAGGATGCTATATATAGCCTTGCCAAATTTTATCGCAATACGTGCAGTTTTGTAAATTTTAAAATCAACCCCTATTTTCAAAAACGCTGAACCGCATATTTCTTTATTTCCTACCAAACGCAATCCCTATCAAAGAAATACTGGGTTTCCTATACAAACTTTCATCCCTATATCACCCTCTGTAGGATTATTTTTAAAAAAAGTAGAATGTGTCCATCCTATTCCTCAGGATACCATCAAAAATTGCCTTACAAAAATCGAAATCCGTACAGTGGTTCTGGGTTTCCCATACAAACTTTCATCCCCTATATCACCCCCCTATAGGATCATTTTTTAAGACAAAAAGTAGCCTATGTCCTTCCCCAGGATGCCATATATAGCCTTGCCAAATTTTATCGAAATCCGTGCAGCTTTGTAAATTTTATGAAATCAACACCTATTTTACCCCCTTAGGGAAAACGCTGAACCGCATATTTCTTCATTTCCTACCAAAAGCACACATTTGAATTTTCATATCCCTAACTAAAGAAATACTGAGTTTCCCATACAAACTTTCATGCCCTATATCAGCCCCTGTAGGATTATTTTTGAAAAAAAAAGTAGCCTATGTCCGTCCCCAGGATACCATCTATAGCCTTGCCAAATTTTATCAAAATCCGTTCAGTGGTTTAGGCGTGAAAAGGTAACAGACAGACAGACAGACAGACAGAGTTACTTTCGAATTTATAATATTAGTATGGAAGTATGGATAGATTACAGGAAAAATAAAACGTCTCTAAATAGCACACTTTTTCAGAATTCGGAGCGGAACCCTCGGTGCGCGAGTCCGACTCGCTCGTGACCGGTTTTTTTTTTTTTGTTTATTTATGAGGGGAAAATAATATTACAGTGTATGAGGGAAGCCTGAAATAAATATGACTTACCTAATTGTTGCGTTCAGAAATATACTTGTTTATAACGAGTATAAGTACAGACAACAGCTCATCAGGTTATGTGGTTATAGCAAACTGTCAAATTTCTCCAAATGATTTTAAACCCTAAACCTAGTCACAACAGAAAATTTAAATTCACACACAATTTTAAAATCTACCAAAAAAAAAATTTAAGATCTATATTACAAAATTTTGTGTTTTTCTTGTATTCATTATAATAATATTTCGATAGAATGATTATGTGATGGGTTGAACGCTCGATCAAACATACATTCGATATTTTGAACAATCGATTTATTGAGTGTACGATATATTGAATGTTCGATTTATTAACCATTCGATATTATGAACGTTCGAGTATTTAGACGTTCGATTTATAGTGGTCGATCAATTGATATTCGATTATTTGGCATTCGATTCGGCGTAGTACACCCGGGTGTGGTGACGTCGCCCGTTTTATGTTTTAGTAGCTGCGCCACGCGGTTTCACCCGCGTAGACCGGGATAAAAAGTAGACTATTTGTGTTAATCCAGGATATTAGCTGATGTACACACCAACAAATTTCCAAATCGGTCCCGCCGTTTGAGCGTGAAGAAGTAACAAACCTACAAACACACACACACTCACAAACTTTCGCCTTTATAATATTAGTGTGATATTCTAGTGTGATAAATTAGTCACAAACGCACTTTTTAGGGTTCCGTACCCAAATGTTAAAAAGGAACCCTTATGGTGTCACTCAGTCTGTCTGTGTCTGTCTGTCTGTCTGTCGGTATGTCTGTTTGTCTGGCTGTCGGTATGTCTGTCTGTCTGTCACAGCTGGATATCTCAAGAACTACTAATGCTATCAACTTGAAATTTGGAACAGTTTTAGATGTCGTTTGCCCAACTATTTTACAATTATGAAAGAAACAAAAATACATATGTTTATTTTGCAACAGGGACTGAAAGGGGGTCTTAAAAATTGAAGTGGGGTTACTGGGGCCTGTTGGGTATTATATAAAAGAGCGCTGGTTGCACATTCTGAAACATTTTTTTCCTTTTTTTTACGCCGCATAGTTTTCGACTTTTGATGGAAAATGTTAAAAAAAATACCTTTCATTATCTCCGAAGTTTGCATCGAATTTGAAAAATCTGAAATTATTCAATGTGATAGAAGTATAAGTATAGATTACAGGAAAAATAAAACGATGTCTCTAAATAGCACAGTTCTTCAGAAATCATCAACAAAAATTACATATAAATGATGGTACGGAACCCTCGGTGCGTGAGTCCGACTCGCTCTTGACCGGTTTTTTTAAAGTGGCAACACTACTCTACTGTCTCGCTTCGCAACCGTCGCGCGAGACACGGACTAGATTTCATTAGTTTTTATTTTGTCCCTACTTAAAAAGATGCTTCATAATCAAATCAGAATGATTCGCACCTTTACTATTCTTCTTTCCATCAGCTTTATCTGTATCCACTCCCAAAAATATGTTGACATTCCTAGTATCAGTAACGTTACTGTCACAAACAGGTCAAGCGGTGGCAACTGAACGGACGCGAAGTCGATCCATCGGAAGGCGGTAGGCGGACTCTCCGGCTGCGCCAGCAGCGGCTCCGCGGCACCCAAGTACAGGTCCGGCACGTAGTACTGTGCGGGCAGCAGCACCAACGTCACCGCCGCCGTCACCAGCAGCCCGCTGGAGCAACCACCAAGCGCCATTCGTACCCCACACCCGACCACCAAACTAACTAAAGATCACTGTACAGTATTAGGAACATAAAATTGCCCGTTCATTTGTATTGTGTGTGTGCTAATTTTAATCATTTATTTACAGCCCTGTTCCTATTATTGAGTCTATGACACATCCAAATTTTTCTTCAGGATTTTATATGACATCCGCTTTTTGTATACTTTCAATAAAGTTATCAACTAAATGTAATTTATCTATGGCATCTGAAGAGCTCGCTGAAATGCTTGGTGCTTAGATAATAATAGATCAATGGTTCAATGTCTTTGTGCTTGGTGCCACGGAATAATACAACTATTTATTTATTTATTTTATAATACGTGCTTTTGGTTTCGGAGCGTGAGAAACCTTAAACCTTAAATACTAAACACTCAGGATTTTGACTGAGGATAATAAAAAACGGTCAAGAGCGAGTCGGACTCACGCACCGAGGGTTCCGTTCTGATTTCTGAAAAAGTGTGCTATTTAGAGACATCGTTTTATTTTTCCTGTAATCTTTACATAATCTTCTATCATATAGAATAATTTCAGATTTTTCTCTTTGAAAACTTTGGAGAAAAGGGGGGGTGGGGGTGGAACGGTATTTTTTTACATTTTTCATCAAAAGTCGAAAACTATGTGGTGTAATAAAAAGGAAAACTTTGAATTTGTAAGACCCCCTTTCAGTCCCTGTTGTAAAAAAATATAAATATTTTTATTTCTTTCTTTTTTGCAAAATAGTTGGGTAAACGTCATCTAAAAACGTTCCAAATTTCAAGTTGATAGCATTAGTAGTTCTTGAGATATCCAGCTGTGACAGACAGACAGACAGACAGACGGACAGACAGACAGACGGACAGGAACACACCGCGTCACCGCCGGAGGCCGTCCCGTTTACTAGTGTTTTTTTTTAGGGTTCCGTACCAAAATGGTAAAAAAGGAACCCTTATGGTGTCACTCAGTCTGTCTGTCTGTCTGTCTGTCTGTCCGTCACAGCTGGATATCTCAAGAACTACTAATGCTATCAACTTGAAATTTAGAATAGTTTTAAATGACGTTGACCCAACTATTTTGCAAATAAGAAAGAAATTAAAATATTTATATTTTTTGTGCAACAGGGACTAAAAGGGCGTCTTAAAAAATCAAAATGGGGATACTAGGGCATGTGGGGTATCATATGAAAGAGCGCTGTTTGCACATTCTCAATCATATTTTTTCTTTTTTTTAGGCCGCATAGTTTTCGACTTCTGATGAATAATGTAAAAAAAATACCGTTCCCTCCCCCCCCCTTATCTCCGAAGTTTGCGAAGTGAAAAATCTGAAATTATTCTATGTGATAGAAGTTTATGTAAAGATTACAGGAAAAATAAAACGATGTCTCTAAATAGCACACTTTTTCAGAAATCGGTACGGAACCCTCGGTGCGCGAGTCCGACTCGCTCTTGACCAGTTTTTTTTAAATTCACACTGGCTGTTTGTACACTCACAAGACCGCAGCCTAACCTAACCAAAAATTCTATTTTTAAAATTCATTCCCGCCCTAGAGAGGGAATCAATTACTATGAGTTTCCCGACCAAGGGTGGGGAGCAGCGTCTTCGACCCGCTACTCGGATCAAACAAACACCACTTTCCGAGTATGAGCAATGAAAAAGTAAATTTTATACCGGCTGAAAATCATACCAAAAATAGTTTTTCCTTAGTGCATATGAGATCTGAGGGTCGGCTGCTCCAATAGTGAGGGAGTCCAAAGTTAGAAAAAAACCTTATGAAAAAAGTAATTTCATACCGAACCAAAACCGCGATGGTTTTTGGGATCATCTTCAACCCAAAACAAATAGTCAGCTGGATGGAAGTGGGCGGAATATAATATGTCAGCCGCGTCAGTGACATTGATTGTTGTGATGACAAATCAGCGCTAAATTCGAAACTATGAAACGAACATGTCCTCAATTTTGAAGGTAAATAAAACCGCATTTTTTGTTTTTTTGCCTGAACTGGAAATCGAACCCAATTCCTTTTTACCCTGTATTGTTGTTGACAAGGATCAAATACTGCAAAGGAATACTTTGAGTAAAATCAAAGAAAGTGTAAGTTTTTTGCAATCTTTAGGGTTCCGCACTCGGTGAGTAGTACCAAACGGAACCCTATAACTAAGCCTCCACTGTCCATTCGTCCGTCCGTCTGTCTGTCTGTCACAGGGCTGTATCTCATGAACCGTAATAAGTAGACAGTTGAAATCTTCACAGATTCTGTATTTCTATTACGGCTATAGCAACAAATAATAAAAATAAAAAAATCCATTTCCTTTGATTTGTCACATTACATTTGTTCCCAGCATTCGATTCATACTAGCTATCATTATCAAATAGTGCAATAAAAAGGGTGCTGTTTTTTTAAAAAAGACAATGGTTCCTTTGAACAATGCCTTATTAGTTTATTACCCATAGTTTCAAATTTTTCCTGTGCCATTGCAACTATTATGTTAATTTACGCAACTGACTTAATTATTCCCCACTTCCATGCAGAGCTGAGTATTTTTTTGGGTAGAAGATAATCCCAAAAATCGTCACATAAAGTTTTGGTGCGATATGTATTTTAACAATTTTGACATGCTGGAGCACTTTTTTGAGACTGGATTCCCCCATGGCTGCATGGGTGTAGCGGCTGACTCTCACTCATTCATGATTAGTGAATATTAAACAACTACTACAATTGAAATTTATTCGGTATAAAATAGGTCGCAAAAATCGAGCCGTAGCTCCCCTACTATAATCTTAGAGCATTTATAGGTTAAATGCTCTAAGACTATAATATGTTGTTTGACAGGTAAACAGCACCAGCGACGATGTGACTCCTAGCGGGATAAATTGGCAGTGTACCTCTGTACCTCCCCATTTAATGATGCCTATAGTTGTCAAAATATTATGAACTTTTTTGACGTTCATATATTTTGAAGCCTGAAAGGGCCAATATATTAATGAACTCGACTGTATGTACAGTCGCCAGCACATCAAGCTACCCCACTTTGACCTTGAGCGCGTTATGAGCAACAACAGCGAGAATCGTACGAAAGAGATAAATAGCTTTTTATCGGTTCTTACTCGTAATGTTTCGTGCTGCAGTGCGACGTGAGAGTGTGTGTAAAGTTACATGCTCTGTGTGTGCGTATGCGCGTCGTAGTGTAGAATAAGATACTATGCGCTATGAAATAGCGTAGCAGTTGGCCAGTTAAATACTTGAATCGAATCGAAATATTATGGCATGGTATTAAAAACAGGGCCGCGCTAAAACTAAAATGCGTATGAAAGCTTACCTAGTAATATTTTTTACATTATTCCTTCATTTTCCTTTATATTTGTTGGAAAATTACATAATTAGTATATGTAGGTAAGTATTATTAGATATTAAGGCATTACCTACTCTTAAATTGTATAAAGACAAAGACAAAGAAAAATATAAACACGTTAAACAATTAATTAGCGAAACTTCGCGCTCGTGATGAATACCTATTGATGAGGCTTTTTTATTCAAGTATTTTTAGAGAAAAAACAGAAAGCCATAATATCACAGCAGTTGTTTACTTGCGGCAGCGGCAATATGATTGAAATTTTGAAAACAATAGGTATCGATACCCCATCACGAACGTGTTTGGAGTTTAGCCATTAATAATAATCGGCAAATCGGTTGTTACACTGAAGCACTTACAAAACGTAACTCTCTTGTCATTGTCAAAAGTAATGTCAGTTGTTGACTTATGTCATTCTCATTTGTCACAATTTTGACAGCTTGTTTCGTTCGAGTTTAGTTTATATATTTAGCATTTACAGTACAGAAAATAAAACTGGGGAAATGCTTATTTTGTTAAAAAAATACGCTTACTAATTCCTGAATGCATATTAGCCACTTCAAAGATAGATATTATTATAAATACAATCTGCCCCATTCTGCTTGTGCTGTGCCTGCAAATAAAAAACTCGAAATAATTATTAAAATAATAATTATCCTCTTGACAGTTCAAGAGTCAAGACTAATGCTTATTTGCTGAAGGTTTCGTACTTCGGCATGTAACGCAACACCTTTGATGATATTTTTGTTTCGTTTATTCGTTGTGCGATGACACTCGTTGGTTTTCGTATTAAAAAGAATGAAGAAGGAATGAAGTTCTAAAACTACTTGAACAAAAAATTGTGGTCCGTTTTACGAGGGAGTACAAAGGCATGTTATATTAATTGTATAATGCTAGTAAAGCCTGGTACCTATTAGTTCCGAACTTCCGATCCTCTCATAATTTAATTCACCTACTTTCATACCTTCTTTTGCATGAAGTTTTGTATTTAGTATAATTGAAAGTAGTTCCTATAAGTGTTATTTCCATTTCAGGGCCAGCTGCTATGTGGAGGTGAACGACAAACTGAGAAGTTAATGGACATATAAATAGTTTAAATCTCGCTATCATGAAGAAAGTAGTATTGTTCAAGCGAGAGTCGGAAGATTACGTGAAAGCTTTCCACGACAACAACTACAGCACAGTGTTCGTGGAGCCGCTGCAGTTCGAGTTCACCAGCCAACAACAGCTCTCGGAGAAACTGCTGCAAGAATACACTGGCATCATACTCACCAGCCCCAGAGCTATAGAAGCTGTCTCCAAGTGCTGGGATCCCACACGGTTCGTGATATGGAACACAAAGAAAGTGTACACGGTGGGTGATGCAAGCTGTCGCAAAGTCAAGCTGCTGCTAGGCTTAGAAGCTCTAGGCATGTCATCAGGAAATGCAGAAAATCTTGCAAAAGTTATAGTTAAAGAAAATCCTTCAGAGTCAAAGTTTTTATTTCCCTGTGGTAGCTTGAGATCAGAGAGTCTTCCAACTATTCTACAATCCTCACATGTCACGGTGGATGCTCTGACAGTGTATGAGACTAAAGAAAATGAACACTTAAAGACAGATCTGATGGAACTCAACGATGCCGACAGTCCCTGTTGCATGGTATTCTTCAGCCCCTCTGGATGTGAGTACATACACCGGCAGCTACAGACTTTCAGCAACGGCCTCTCAGAACTACCGCATTTTGCTATTGGCAACTCAACAGCGTACAAGATTGAGAATCTTGGGGTTGAGGTAGCCGGAGTAGCGGCTAGCCCCAAGGCTGACAGTCTGGTGGAGTCGGTACAGAACTACTTCACAAGTGCACAGAGCAGTTCATAACTGTTATAATTCAAAGGTAATTAGTTAGGTTAGGCATAATAATGTTTACAAATGGTGTTGGATGTACAAAATATTTGTTGTTTTTATTATATCAAGTCCAATAATTGTTATGAATGCAGTCATTTAATTATATAAGTTATTCAACTCAAGTTATGTTAATACTATTGAAACCTCCATAAATAAGAGAGGCTTGGTGGCCCACTCACTGCGTGCACTCGGCCACAGGGGGGTCTCGCGCTCACACGTCGTGCTCGGAGGGCGGCGCGCGGGGCACGCTGGACGCGTCCCACAGCCGCATCACCGCCACGTACGTGATCACCGCACTCGCTATCACCATGCCTGCGTTCAGCATGGCTAGTGGCTGCAATTCATAGTATTCATTTCTATATTCTTCGATGAGTTAAGACAACTTCAATTGCATGCCACTTGGCTACTCTCGTCCAGCTCCAGGCTCCTTCTGATCATTGTGTCTCCACCTAGCCTGAGGGCATCCTACCTTAGGTTTGCTGATAATTCGCGATCTTATGAACACCGCAATTACTGAGCGATGATATGTCAGTTGGGACACTTAAACATAATTGTATAAGTAGGTGATCTGTGGCGCTCACCCCGTGCAAGTAGCTGACGAGGCTGTAGAACTCGCAGGCCGTCATGCTGAGCACCGCCGTCACCAGCAGCAGCAGCCCCAGCACCGTCGACACTATGATGTCCTGCACACAGCGACACATTAGCTGATGTCACGTAGCTGAAGCAACGCAACTTGATGTTACTCACAGTGAGCAGGTAGGGCTGCGGCGCCTTGAGCGGCAGCTCGAGGACGACGCCGCCGAACAGCAGCGCGCAGGCGGCGCCGCACAGCAGCGCCGCGCCCGCCGCGCTCGGCGCCAGCGCGGGCGCGCGCGGGCACGCCGCCCAGCCCAGGAACAGCACCGCCGACACCACGCACACTATCTGTCGACACGCGTCGTGCTCGTCACCCGCAATGCGCCGCGGTAGAATGCCGCCCGATAGTATCAGGGCATGCCACCAGGTTATGAGTATAAATACATATAATATCATCGTCCACAGCTGGACATAGGCCAAGCACCGCTAGATCGACCGGTTCTGTACATCCAGCGGATTCCTGAGGCCTTCACAGGTTCGTCGGTCATCGGTCCACCTGTGGGAGACCTAGGTAACCGTCATAGGTTCTGGAGTGGTGACCGCGTCCTGGAAGGTTGTAAAAAAATCAAGCTTCTAAGTCAACACAGTAAAAAAAAGCGGTCAAGAGCGAGTTGGACTCGCGCACCGAGGGTTCCGTTCCGATTTCTGAAAAAGTGGGCTATTTAGAGACATCGTTTTATTTTTCCTGTAATTTTTACATAAACTTCTATCACATAGAATAATTTCAGTGTTTTATCTTTGCAAACTTCGGAGATAAGGGGGAGGACG
This sequence comes from Cosmia trapezina, assembly GCA_905163495.3. Lineage (NCBI taxonomy): Eukaryota > Metazoa > Arthropoda > Insecta > Lepidoptera > Noctuidae > Cosmia > Cosmia trapezina. The sequence continues at coordinate 319,764 of LR991036.1, forward strand.
GTATTTTTTTTTACATTTTTCATCAAAAGTCGAAAACTGCGGACTAAAAAAAAAATAAAAAAAATGTTTGAGAATGTGCAAACAGCGCTCTTTCATATGATACCCCACAGGCCCTAGTAGCCCCACTTTGAATTTTTTTTGTCCCTGTTACAAAAAAAACATAATAGTACATTATGAATATTATGATATAAGAGCGGTAAGTTGAAAATTACAGCCGAGGCGATATTGCTAGCCCGAGCCGTAGGCGAGGGCTACAAGAAAGCAGAGACTGTAATTATCAAAGCGCACGTATGTCATACGACGTTTTATAACATAATTTGCGAGGAAATAAATAAAACTCGGACTTTCTTAAACAAATAAATCTTTAAAAACACACTTTCTGAAAATGAATTGCATCTTTGCTTGTTTTCATCTATCGGTCGATTTTTCGGGCAAGAGGATTAGAGTAGCCTTTTCCGCTGCCTCTGAGACTTCTGGCGGTGTCGAATTAATAAATTCATCAATACTTAACGACATTTTAAGGCCCAGGTTCCAAGCTTAGTTTAGCTCGGTGTGTAAGTGAAATGGCTTTATGGCTGTCTAGTTTGACGCAGAAGATAGAAGATTCTCACGCGCACCGGAATTATGTCGTAAAAGTGCAAATAAAATCGTATAAAATTAGAAATTAATTATTTAATAAAAAGTAATCCATCACTGGATGCAGTTTGGAATTTGACATTTCATGGCAATGATATTATAAGTTATAATATCATTGTTTCATGGTATATTTTTAATTATAATTATAATTGCTAATGAAGGGATAAACAGCTTTTAAAGATTATTAGGAGGTATGTTTAAAGATTTTTTTGGTGCATTAAAGTATGTTTAATTATGTTTTGGCTTCCATCACTGTATGCGAAAAGGACTTGAAAATATCATATTTTTTTTACATGTCAAAATTATTTACGGTTTATGAGATACACAGCTTTAAAAAACCACTTTTTGATCGTTTTCGGGAAATCTGCGCCTTAAAAAAAAACAATACAGCGTAAAGAAAAAGCGCGCGGAATAATTTTTACTTGTTCACAAATTAGCGATGCGCGCGCATCAGCGCTTTTTTTTTTTAAGGCAAAGGCACAAATAAAGCCAGTATTACTAATAAAGTCAATTAATATTTTTTTGTTACAGATAAATTGTAATTTATTATCAAAATTAATGAAATTAAAGAATTAAATGTCTATTTTTTTATATTTTATCTCCCAAAGTAAATTTTATTTATAAAATGTTGACCACTTTTCTGACATAAAAACTCTTTGCTAAGATTTAAAAAAGTACCGTTCGTTTTAGACGGAGCATCTTGATAAACCATCCGTTTTACCAGTTTACCTATTAAAAAGAAACCCGTGCCTTTTACATTACGATAACGCACAAGTACGTAATGACATACATTACGATATTGAAAGTGGTGAAATAAGAGACCCTTTACGAGCAAATGTGTTATAAATATTTTTATAACACATTTGCTCGTAAAGGGTCTCTTCGCATCGCTAATTTGTGATCAAGTAAATTTTCTTTTCGCTGTATTGTTTTTATTTGAAAATGTCGTCAAGTAATGATGAATTTATTAATTCGACACCGCCAGAAGTCTCAGAGGCAGCGAAAAAGGCTACTCTAAGCCTCTTGCCTGAAAAATCGACCGATAGATACTTACAAGCGTATCAAAATTTCATCTTATGGAAAACAAGCAAAGATCCAAATTAATTTTCAGAAAGTGTGTTTTTAAAGATTTATTCGTTTAGTTTTATTTATTTCCTTGCAAATATGTTATAAAACGTCGTATGACATACGTGCGCTTTGATAATTACAGCCTCTGCTTTCTTGTAGCCCTCGCCTACGGCTCGGTCTAGCAATTTCGCCTCTGTTGTAATTTTCAACTTACCGCACTTATGTCATAATGTACTATTACTTCTTTCTTATTTGCAAAATAGTTGGGTAAACGTCATCTAAAACTGTTCCAAATTTCAAGTTGATAGCATTATTAGTTCTTGAGATATCCAGCTGTGACAGACAGACAGACTGAATCACACCATAAGGGTTCCTTTTTTACCATTTTGGTACGGAACCCTAAAAACCGGTTAAAAGCGAGTCGGGCTCGCGCACCGAGGTTTCCGTTCCGATTTCAGAAAAAGGGTAATATTTACAGACAATCGTTTTATTTTTCCTGTAATCTTTACATAAACTTCTATCACATAGAATAATTTCAGATTTTTCTCTTTGCAAACTGGGGAGGGGACGGTATTTTTTTTTAAATTTTTCATCAAAGTCGAAAAATATGCGGCCTAAAAAAGGTTTGAGAATGTGTAAACAGCACTCTTTCATATGATACCTACCCCACATGCTCTATTAGCCCCATTTAGACTGAAAGGGGGGTCTTAAAAATTCGAAGTGGGGTTACTAGGGCATGTGGGGTATCATATATTATGAAAGAGTGCTGTTTGCACATTCTCAAACATTTTTTTCCTTTTTTTTAGGCCGCATAGTTTTCGACATTTGATGAAAAATTTAAAAAAAAATACCGTACCCCCACCCCCTTATCTCCTATGTGATAGAAGTTTATGTAAAGACTAGCTTCTGCCCGCGACTTCGTCCGCGTGAAATTTCTTGTCCCCCCACCCACCAACCCCGACGCATCGCATCGCAACGCCTGCCCGCGCTATTACTTCGTTTACGCTTAATGGCATCCTTTCTGACATTTTTTCTTTTTGCTCGGCTCTTAAGGTCCCTAGCGTGATGTTAAATAGCCTATATCCTCCCGCGTCGCCTGCCCGCGTTATTACTTCGCGCTCGGTTCCTAAGGGCGCTAGCGTGATGTTAAATAGCCTATATTTTTCCGCATCGCCTGCCCGCGCTATTACTTCGCGCTCGGCTCCTAAGGGCCCTAGCGTGATGTTAAACAGACTATATCCTTCCGCATCGCCTGCCGGCGCTATTACTTCACGCTCGGCTCCTAAGGGCCCTACCGTGATCATAAATAGCCTATATCCTTCCGCATCGCCTGCCCGCGCTATTACTTCGCGCTCGGCTCCTAAGGGCCCTAGCAAAGCAAGATGTTAAATAGCCTATATCCTTCCGTATCGCCTGCCCACGCTATTACTTCGCGTTCGGCTCCTAAGGGCCCTAGCGTGATGTTAAATAGCCTATATCCTTCCGCATCGCCTGCCCGCGCTATTACTTCGCGTTCGGCTCCTAAGGGCCCTACCGTGATGATAAATAGCCTATATCCTTCCGCATCGCCTGCCCGCGCTATTACTTCGCGTTCGGCTCCTAAGGGCCCTACCGTGATGATAAATAGCCTATATCCTTCCGCATCGCCTGCCCGCGCTATTACTTCGCGCTCGGCTCCTAAGGGCCCTAGCAAAGCAAGATGTTAAATAGCCTATATCCTTCCGCATCGCCGGCCCGCGCTATTACCCCGCGTTCGGTTCCTAAGGGCCCTAGCGTGATGTTAAATAGCCTATATCCTTCCGCATCGCCTGCCCGCGCTATTACTTCGCGCTCTGCTCCTAAGGGCCCTAGCGTGATCAAGAAGTGGGTTTTAAAATGCAAAATGATTTTTCAAATCCAACTGGGGTAGGTCCAGAGATAGCGCGTTCAAACAAACTAACAAAAAAACAAACTCTTCCGCTGTATTCACCGACATTATTAAAATAATAAATCGAGAGGGTCGTCAATCCGCGGAAAATCTCGCAATTCAGAAAAATTACTTATTTGCACAACGCCATCAATGGGTGAATTGATCCGCACTAAACATGTTTGCTCAAGAGCGACCGGTATGAATTAAAATTATTTTGCGATTTAGTAATTTTATATTATCTCCGAAACTGTATGACCAATTGACATACTGTAAAGGCCAAATCTTATCTCCATGATGTCCTTGTGATTAGAAAATAACTTATTTTGATAAGGATTAATGTTTTGTTGTTTAAATAATCATCCAAACGTAAGTAAGTCTAAAAAATACTTTTTTAAAGCAATAAAAGATGTATAAAAGATAAAATATAAAAGATAGAAATATGGTGTCGCGGACTTTTTTGTAGAATTATTTAAGACGGATCAGACTGCTATACATTGTTCTCAATTTTAAATAACCGTTTAGGCAGCGCATGCAAAAAAGTCTGTTTAAAGAGGTATTTCTTTCCGACTTGTGAGACAAAAATTGTGATAGCTCGGCTAATACGCATGATATAAATATAATTTATAGCCTATAGCACTCAGGAATAATGTAGCTTTCTACCAGTGAAAAAATTTTTAGAATTGGATCATTGGTTCCGGAGATTACCCCCTACATACAAACTTACAAACATACAAACTTACAAACTTACATACAAATTTTACCTCTTTATAATATTAGTATAGATTACAGGAAAAATAAAACGATGTCTCTAAATATCACGTTTTTTCAGAAATCGGAACGGAACCCTCGGTGCGCGAGTCCGACTCGCTCTTGACCGGTTTCTTTTAACGTTGTTTTTATAAAATCAGCGCAGCAACCACAGTCGTCGGGACTCGGATCACTCGGATTACTCGGAACACGCAAGCGGATTTAGGTACCTTACCTACATCTACATGGCGAAGTGTGAGTATGCTCTATACACTTATGTTGTCACTTGTCCCTTCTGGGAATAGGTACCTACCTACTAACATGATGTTAGATATGATACACATTACTGAAAGCGTAATTTTCATACAGAGTAGGTACGTCGCTATCAGTTGATAGATCTGTAGATCAGTAGGTAGATTGTATCTGAATATTACTTATGAAAAGTAGATAGCAATGTTTATATTACTTGTGTAATCAGATCGAATAGAGTAGCAAAGCATGTTTCTTTTTCAGTTTAGGCAGGAACTATCAAAAACTAAGTAGGTACATCAGGTGGCGTAGCAAAGTACGCATAGGCCCTGGCGCAAAAACAAATTGTGGCACTATCTAAACTGGGTTTAGGTTTTAAGTAAAAAATATTAATATGTAGGTATATACAGGTTGTTTGGAAGCTGGGTGTAAAGGGGTGATAGTACAAGCCCCGCACGTTGATATTGCGATTGGCGGCCGTCTTAGGGCCTTCGCCCACGGCGACTTTTTGTAGCGATGCTGTCGCGCGTTTACGAAATGCGCGACTGCATCGCTACTAACGCGCGTTAGTCGCATTTGCAACGCGCTACAGAAGCGATGCCAACGCGCTACAGTATCGCGACTGTATCGATGCAAACGCGCGACCGTGTCGGACGACATCGGGGAGAGAACAGAGGGAGTGTGGCGCGTGAGTGGAGAACCGAGCTTTCGTTGCCTACGCTTCGGCTGCTTACGTAAAAGCAGCACCAAAGACAACGTGATTAATGTTGCCTCAACGGAGTCCATCTTGCAACTGTAGCGATCGCAGGTATTTTTGTGCCGTTACTGAATCGCGTTTGCATCGCGACAGAAGCGCGCCAGTATCGCGTTTGCATCGCTACTGAATCTGGGCCCATGGGCGAGGGCACACAGCTAGCGACCGCTTCGCGACTGTATCGATGCAGACGCGCGACAGCATCGCTACAAAAAGTCGCCGTGAGCGAGGGCCCTTAGTGACGTAGTCGAACTGTCAGTTCAAGACTTCTTTCACTTTTATAATATTAGTAAGTAGGTAATTTAATAGGAAATATTTATATTAATTATAAATATAGGTACCTATAAATATATGTTTATAATATAATATAAATACCTATAATCCTAGGTTATTAACTTTTTGTGTACTGTTTTGCGGTGGATGACGTCACGCAGCTGTTATTGTGACAAGGTTCCATAGCAATATCAACGTGTGGGGCTTGTAGATACCGTTTGGAAGCTGCGTGCAAAGGGGTGACATTAGACACCATTTGAAAGCTGGGTGCGTGATAGTAGACACCGTTTGGAAGCTGGGTGCGTGATAGTAGACACCGTTTGGAAGCTGGGTGCAAAAGGGTGATAGTAGACACCGTTTGGAAGCTGGGTGTAAAGGGGTGATAGTAGACACCGTTTGGAAGCTGGGTGCGTGATAGTAGACACCGTTTGGAAGCTGGGTGCAAAGGGGTGATAGTAGACACCGTTTGGAAGCTGGGTGCAAAGGGGTGATAGTAGACACCGTTTGGAAGCTGGGTGCATGATAGTAGATACTGTTTGGAAGCTGGGTGCGTGATAGTAGACACCGTTTGGAAGCTGGGTGCGTGATAGTAGACACCGTTTGGAAGCTGGGTGCAAAGGGGTGATAGTAGACACCGCTTGGAAGCTGTGTGTAAAGGGGTGATAGTAGACACCGTTTGGAAGCTTTTTTTTTTTTTTTTTTGAGGGTGGGAAATCATCAAATAACTTCTCCCGCTCTGGGTGGAGCGGAAGGGCGTGTCAGACTTTTACTGACTAAAACCCACCCGTGTTCCTTCAGTTGCCTATGCCAGGGTCGCGGTAACTTCTTCAAACAATCCGCGACCCCAGCGGCGTCGGCCCTATTGGACCCCGTCACTTGCTGACATCTCTTTGAGGCGCGCGTGGAACACAACGCGCCGTCGACTCGGGCCTGGTCCTTACCGGACGGCGAGCTACCCGCTGCTCACCGTCCGCAGGCCCGCGCCTACGGTGGCCGGAAATCGCCCCGCGATTCCCGCCGCCCAGGGCGTCTCCTGCGGCGACTGAGGTCGTGAGGCTGTCTCATGCCCGGTGGCGGTTTCTGAAGAATTCTTAAACGGAGTTTAAACTCTCAATAGCATTCGACAAAAGTATCAATTTAACGAATTCCTTCCTTATGCTCGGTTTTGTTGGCGTTCCCATTGTGGGACCACATTTGAATTTTGAGCTTTTGAATGCGTCAGCTTTTAGTAAAATTTCTCAAACAATTGTAAATTCAGCCTTTAGTTTGTTAAAGTAGCCACTCAAAAGTTAGAAACGGTTAAAAGTGGTCCCTCAGTCGTGACTGACAGGCATCCATATCTCAAAACCTAGTCAAAATTTACAACTGCTATAAATGGCTACTCTTAGTAAAACATTTCTATCTAATTGATTGAAGAGCAACTCTTCCTTTTCACAGAATAAAAAGAACTAGCATGCGGAGGGTGGTCCCTCAACCGATCACCTTATGGTTCACCCTGAGTGGAGACCACAATGGAATTTGAAATTTACACGGGTCTAGCGATAGAAAAAGTACTTGAACGATTGTGAATTCAACCTCTAGTTTGTAGAAGAAGGCATTCAAAAGTTACAATCGATTTAAGGTGGTCCCTCAATTGAAATGTTTATTATAAGAAAAATCAATTTACGTAGCATTCGGAAGTTAAATTGACGAATGCTACAGTCTATTGTAGTGACTGTTTGTTGATACTAATTTTTAATAAAAATAAACTATATGCGTCGACTTGTTTGCTGCTTGTATTTTGGTTTTCGTCGGATTAAAAGTCCGAGCAGTTTTAACTTATTCAAAAAAATCCTGCTGTGTGGTCACCTCTATCTTAGTATTTCTACCCAGGAATTTGATTATTATTTGAAATAAAACGGTAAATATTTTGAAACTGTTTAATAAAGTTTTTTAGTTAGTAATAAAAATTAATAAAGGATAGACTATAGCATTCGTCAACTTGAACTTGAAAACCGAATGCTACGTAAATTGATTTTTCTTATAATAAACATTTCAATTGAGGGACCACCTTAAATCGATTGTAACTTTTGAATAGCTGCTTTTACAAACTAGAGAATTCACAATCGTTCAAGTACTTTTACTAACGCTAGACCCATGTAAATTTCAAATTCCATTGTGGTCTCCACTCAAGGTGAACCATAAGGTGATCGGTTGAGGGACCACCCTCCGCATGCTAGTTCTTTTTATTCTGTGAGGAAAAGGAAGGGTTGCTCTTCAATAAATTAGGTAGAAATCTTTTACTAAGAGTAGCCATATATAGCAGTTGTAAATTTTGACATGGATGCCTGTCAGTCACGACTGAGGGACCACTTTTAATAGTTTCTAACTTTTGAGTGGCTACTTTTACGAACTAAAGGCTGAATTTACAATTTTTTGAGAACTTTTACTAAAAGCTAACGCATTCAATAGCTCAAAATTCAAATGTGGTCCCTCAATGGGAACGCCAACTACCATATTTACAAATTCTTACCATAAGCTCGCTAAATCTGACGGCGAATCCGTCAAGTTGGCAACAACAGAAATAATTTAGATGAAAACTCATGTACCTACTCATACATTAGTGTATAATTCAGCTCATTCAAACTGGGAAATGAAAGCGGCCTCGCAAAGCTGATGTCGGCGACGTCCACGATCGGTCTAGCGCCGCCACTCTTTAAATAATGTTCATATAAACTGCACTCCAATCAAGTGTTCATCGTCCAGTTAGGTACCTACCTACCTAAGAAATAAATTTAGCGAATGTTAGAGAATCCTTAGATAATACTCACAGCGGACAACACTTTCAAGACTCCCTCTAGCGACGAAATGTAATCTTTGTCGGTGTAATATTTACGGAAGATCTGATCTCCCGGCTCGGCGGCGCGTGCGGCCGGGCGCGCCGGCTCCCGCAGCCGCGTGCCATCCATCTTCTTTGAAATCAGCCACCAGCCACTAGCTAATTAATTAATTTGTTTTATCTATAATAATCCCTATTATCTCTGTCAATATAAATCACATTAGCCGATAGAGTGACGAGTTTGAAGAAGCACAATAAATTGGAGACTGAATTACCTCCGATAATACCTACCTAGCTATCGATAAGACCAATATTATTATGACATGAATAGAAGATAATCTGCTCATTTCATTGATAAGAAACTTCGTGTGGTATTACTAGGAGTAGGTACTTAGGTAGGTATGTGTTCTACCCCAAATATCACCTGCATATGGACGTTTGGTCCTTCAGGAATCGACTTTCGAAAAACCCAAAAACTTATTATTGTTTATTTTATATCAAAAGTATAAATACTGAGTTTCAAGTTAATCGGACTGCGCTTTAAAATTCTTCCATACAAACTAACATCCGGCTAATTGTCCACGTAACCGCACGTCATACGCACGCTTTCGTCAATTGACGATTGCAACTTTGCAAGACGAATGCTTGCATCTTGCGTAGAAACAATGAAATCTCCGTCCACGAAGCGGCAAAGTCGCGTCAGCCGCATACTTACTTTACTCTTTGTCAGCCGCTCGTGTTGCGTTCGTCATGCGGTGCGCGCGCGGCAACATGTCACTACTCGACCGACTCGTCAGACGGACGCTTGCTTTTAGGGCGAGCGCGCATTGCGGTGCGTTTCTCTACCGCGCATAATCTGTGAAGTATGGAATGTCTTTGAAGTGCGCGCACTGCGGTCATGCGTTTTGTTACCGTAGGCCCCGCCCAGTGCGGCAGAACTAACGGAAACGCACCGCAGTGCGCGCTCGCTCTTAGTGAAAACCGAGACGTTTTGTAGCGTGACTGACTATTGCATTAAGCAGCGTGGACATACAAATATGCCAAATACACCTATCTTCATTTGTAGGTTACATGCATCCTACAAAAGACGACTGAGTGGACAGTAGGCCTTAATCCTCTTTAAGGGGTAGTTTTGAAAAACTAATAATGACAAATTTTATTAAGTACTTACTTAATTAATTTATTTTATTTTTATTATTTTCACGCCCACAGGGGTAGAATTTCCAAAATCGTCTGGGATGTTTCCATAACTTGACTCAAACATTTACACCAATTTTCGAGTTAATCAAGCCCCTCAATAAAATCCTCCGCTGTAAAATTGGCTACCCCTTTTCATCCCTCAGGGGTAGATTTTTGGAAAACCCTATAGTTAGTTTTAACAATTTAACAACCAACACGTTAGTCTTAATTTTTGCGCTCAAGTATAAAACTGAGGTTTGAGTTAATCGGACTGCATGTTAAAGTTCCTCCATACAAACTTTGACACCCCCCAATCCCTCCTTAGTTATTCCTCTTTGCTTAAAAACTTGTCACAAAAATGTGTTGTCTTCCTCACCAAACTGTTTAATGGCTGTTTTCATCTGGGCTACTTTCCTTCCTCTTGGAAACTAGCTAAAGTTATTGCTATTAAGAAACCTGGCAAAGATGTAACAATTCCTTCTAGCTATAGCCCTATAAGCCTCCTCCCAAGCTTGGCTAAACTTTTTGAGTCCCTTATTTTGAGCCGCCTCTCCAAACTTACTGAACATCTTGTCCCAGAACAATTCGGATTCCGTAAATCCCACTCCACAGTCCAACAGCTAGCTAGAGTTACTGAGCACATTGTTGACAACCTCAATCATAACAAATCCACCGGTATGGTGCTACTAGATATAGAAAAGGCTTTCGACGCCGTTTGGCACGCAGGATTAATCCACAGATTAATAAAAAATCACATCCCTTTATCTCTTGTTAAGCTCCTCCAGTCATATTTAGGTGAACGAACTTTTTCTGTAACTATTGGAAATCAAACATCCAAAGAGAGACAACTCTCCGCCGGAGTACCACAAGGATCAATATTAGGGCCGTACCTCTTTATTTTGTATCTCAATGATATTCCGAAGCAAAGGCTAACGCATCTCGCCGTGTACGCTGATGACACTGCAACATACACCTCTTCTGAAGACCTAGACCTAATCATTCAACGTCTGCAACTCTTGCTTGATCTTCTCCTAGACTACTTCACTAAATGGAAGCTTAAAGTTAATTCCACTAAAACGGAGATTATTATGTTCTCAAGAAAGCGATCACTTCCAACCCACTTTGTTAAAATTGAAGGATATGACGTTCCGTGGAAGAAATCAGTTAAGTATTTGGGAACAACTTTGGACGATAAAGTTAGCTGGTTAAAAAATATGGAAGAACTTCTTTTAAAAGGAGTCAAGTCCCCTAACAGTTTAAAACCAATCCTTAATCGTAAATCTAATTTGAGCCCTCAAACCAAATTACGCATTTATTCCACACTGGTTCGTCCTTGTATGACATACGCATCCCCTGTCTGGAGTAGTATTAGTGACACTAGCTACAAAAAACTCCAGGTCGTTCAGAACAAAGCACTTAAAATAGCATTCAACACACCTCTCTACACAAACCTTACACAACTACATAATGATATCAAGTTTCCACCTGTAAGGGATTTCGTTCTGAAGGTATCCCGAAAATTTTACATCTTTAATAATCCACATCACCGTAATACTCTAGTCTCACACATTGGTAAGAATAGACTAACCCGATTACCTTATGCCAGGACTTATAACAACAACAAATACAAACTGCCACATCACCATTTCCTGGTGGATTAACGTTAGCTCACTTACCACCTGTCCAGCGTGATTGCTGTCACCTAACTAATAATGTAGGTACATATTAGTGATATGTACATTATTATGTATAAATTCGTAAATATATACTTTTATTTTGTTTGTTTACAATTATTCTACAATAGATAAGTAATTATGTATTTTAATAATTTCAAAATAGTAATAAAAAGGGGGGCTGGGTAGTATAAATTTAAAAATGTGGGTCTGCAAACCCTACATATACAGTACCTACAGTCTTATATGTATTTATTAAATTATTTGTCACACTAACAATCATAATATGTTGTAAGTTAAAAGAGGTGGATTAGCCTATTTAACATCGCTCGCTTATGTCAGTTTACATTTAGAATAAGATCTTTTTGTTAACTTGTGTTTACCTTTCTGTAAATATTTTGATTGATTTGATTTTTAAAGGTCTTCTTTAAAAATCAAATCAAATCAATCAATCCCTCCTTAGGGGGTAGTTTAGGAAAACTAAAAATGATAAACTTTATAATTTAGATGAATATTCGTGATAAGTTTCATAATACACTTGAAACTTAGCACGAATATTCATCTCGAGGGATAAGATTTTTTCATACAAACTTTCATCCCATATTTTTTACCCCCTTAGGGATGGAGTTTCCAAAAATCCGTCCTTGTTTGATGTTTTCACTGTATAAGGTATCTATGTGCTAAATTTCAAGCCTCTAGATCCAGCGGTTTGGGCTGTGCGTTGATGTATCAGTCAGTGACTCGTCAGGACTAGCGTTGCCGGAGAGTAATATTCCGAAGTATTCCCTTCGGAAGTATTCGGAAGTATTCGCCAGTTTTGAGTAGTATTCGCAAGTATTCCCCGAGCTAAGTACATGTGCGGTCACGCAAGTTTATCTATTAAAGTTTGACTATTGACCGCTAGATGGCGTTAATTAACGCCATCTAGCGGTCAATAGTCAAACTAACATTACGTCGTGTGTGTGTCGTGTGTGTTGTTGTCGTACGAGTATGTTGCGTTCATTCATGACTCCGAGTAATATTCGATTTGAAAACTTCGCAATACTTCCGAATATTTCTTTACATCTACTTAGATAAGTACTTACGTAATAAGTTTTTGTATGCGGTTTAGGTGTGAAAGTGGTAGAGAGGTAAATACATAGGTAGATTACTGAGTTTATAAAATAGTTTAAAGTAAGTATCAAGAAAGAAGTCAAGGTTTGACTTCAAGTGCAAAAACACACCGTTTTCGAGATATAAAATACAGTACATTTTTTTTCTTTTGCTTATATCTCGAAAACGGTGTGTCCTATCGCAAAAATAATTAAAATTTGGCCCCCCTTTATAAAACCCATAAACCCCTAAACCTCTACATGTAGGTACCAAAAAAAAAAACCATAAAGAACACGTTGAAGCTGCCCCCTCCTAGCGCCCCTCCATGTACAAGAGAATCGGCACTAATATCCGCACAAAATAGACATTTTAAACTCAACCATACAAAAATAAAACAATAATTACCGAGTCACTGGTAGATAACTACTTACAGGGAATTATTCCCGCTAGTAGATAACTACTTCCGCGGAAATATTCGCGCTAGTACGTAGGCATCGAATAATACTCGTTGATTTTATGAATGAACGGGTTTCCTAAATCACGTTCAAGGGCAAGTGAACGCGCTCGCTGCTGGCACCGCGCGCCGACCAACTTCGGGTACTTATTGGATTATCTTTTAAATTTGACTATTGACCGCTAGATGGGGGTGCAGTTCTCATTGCAAATTACAATATATTATGTCCCGCATTCGTGATAGTGCATTCATTAATACCCACGAATCAATCTTCCACCATTCTTAAGCTAATCAGCTAACCTTGGTCACTGCAGCAGCAGAAAGCGTCGCATTAACACGACTAATCACGCTAGTTAATGCTACGCTTCTGTGGCACCATCTTGCGGATTCTTGCGATAACAATAGAATAGTCGGCGCACTGCATTTTTGTCCTTGAACCCCCTCTTGTCCGGCACTGGATTCGCCATAAAAACGTGTACAGGAGCGCTAATACTTCGTTGACTCATGAATGAATGGCTGCGAAGCTCGGTGGTGTGCCACTTTACTATCAAGCCAATGCCAGGCGAGCGCTGGCGTCGCCGAGCGACTAACGAGAGCAGGTGTTCATTTACAATTCTACCATTTCCCCCTAGATGGCGTTAATTCATTTAACGGCACGGCGTAATATATTCGGCGAGTCGAGTCTCATCAAGCGACCTACGCAAGTACGCATATATTCGTAACTAGGCACCTACTGGCAATAATTTCATTCTTAATAGGTAATAAAAAGTAGGTTACCTACTACATTCTTACTAGTAGTATTCCTTCAAATCGAAGTATTCCTTTGAATATTTCGCAATTATTCCGAATACTTGCGAATACTTGCGCAGTTTTGCAACGCTAGTCAGGACTTTGAAGTTTTTATAATATATAGATTTACAATGTTATTTTAAGAGCATAGACTTCTTATAGGTTTTACTGCAATCTATATGTAAAGAACTACTTTCTGAATTTTTTTCAAAATTTTAGGCTCGGTAGTTTCGGCAATAAGGGGGGAATGGTCAATTTTCGTCTATTTTGTTAAATAACTTCAAAACAATTTATTTTAAGATTATAAAAAAAAATATGTTTGAGACCCTCACAGTAAGTCCTTTTATTTCATTTGTCACAAGGTACAGTTTGCAAACCTTTTTTTTATTTTACTTTTCCCCAAAAAGGGACCCCCCTAATCAAATTTCATTTATTTACGTTAGACTTCCGTGTTTGGGTCACAAAAATTCATATGTGTACCAAAGAATCATGGCCACGCGGCTAACATGTTTGGACTAGTAAAATCTAACAAAACGACCCTTGATGAAACATACGTTGTTTCATTTTCCTTTAGAAATGTAACTAAGTACGGCCTTCAATATATTTTTAAAAGACGGGAGAGTCAAGTAATTAAGAAATATGTTTATTGAGGTTATTAAACAGATTAATAACCTCAATAAACATATTTCTTAATTACTTGACTCTCCCGTCTTTTAAAAATATATTGAAGGCCGTACTTAGTTACATTTCTAAAGGAAAATGAAACAACGTATGTTTCATCAAGGGTCGTTTTGTTAGATTTTACTAGTCCAAACATGTTAGCCTTTTTGGAATTGAGAGGTTTTCACCTGTTTTTTTTTACATTGTGTTACAAATTATGTCGAATGCAAGCCATATAAGTCTGTGCGTGTCCAAGATCGCCACTAATCGTGGTTTCTACTGACGGTGCATGTTAGTTCATATATGCATATTATAGTACCAAGCAGCACCCTCGGTCGTGTACTCGTGTGCAGCTGCAGACTCATCTGGCTACCACTCCACATAATTATCTGTTACGGTTACGGCTGAGTTATCTTTATCTAACACAAAATCGCACAGAACGCAGAGTCGTCGCCGAAACTACAACACGGTCTGCGCAGAAAACTGTCAATGTCAATCTTTCTTTTGTTTCTATTACTTTTCAAAAATAGGGAGGCCACGTAATCGATCAATTTATGCAGTATCGATTTTTAGATGTAAAATTATGGCTAATTATTTTTCAGGTGACTAACAGCGGTCGGCTAACTATTTGCTACTAAAAAAATAACTTGGCACTGGCAGCGATTAAATATCATAGCATTATTTATATTAGATGAGCATTAAAATGCAAGGAATTATAAAAACTAAATAATGGCTGCTACTTGGTAGCGCACATATTAAACAGGGCCAATTGAAATCATAGGCGAGGTACACACGGCTACACATCAAGCTATACATTTCTAGTTTACACTGATCTCTCATTGTAAGACAATCCTATACAATGCGAGATCAACTTATACATCGCCATGTCATTATAAATAAAGACATGGCGACTAATATTAACAGTGGATCCTGCTTTGAAGGAAGTCAGTGTACCCCCTACTTCATAGTTAAAATAGGTAGAATCTGTTTCAAAACCGAATTGGGGCATCCCGACTCCAGGTACTCTTTTGGCTGCTACCCCTAGAGTGCATATAAATCTGGAGGCGTGGAGGGAGAGCAGCCCCCGCCCGCTGTAACAAAGCTTAGGCACCCGTGCGAGACGAAGCCGAAGCTGCGGAGGTAAGGGCGAAGGGGCTGCACTTCCCGCAGCGCCAGAGAAAACAAAGCTAACAACTGATTATTAAGCTGTTTTCTACGTAAAATTATCCTTCGCTGTAGCTGCCAACCAACTATTTTTGCTAGCGGCTTTAATTATTTTTTAATCCCAAATTCAGATTAATTTGTCGCCGCGTTAAATACATGCCTAAAATGATTACTTTTAAACAGTTGACATTGCCGGGGATTTCATTTCGATTAAAAAATAAAATCGATTTAGATCTAAGTTAAAGTATGGACTTCTCTAGTAACGTTAATAACTATAAATGCGTTGAAAATGAATATTTTTTACTGCGTTCTGTTAAAGCAAAGTTATAATTATAAAGATGATTATTTAAATACTTCCCAATCTTTTAAAAATAAACTGATGATACCTAATAATTACATTAACAATTTACTACATTTTGGTGTCAGTCTCATCTTAGGTCGGAATTCTGTTTTTTCTTAGTCCAAAATGACCATGATTCTTTCAACTTAATCGGTTCATTAGATTCGGAGCAAATTGGCTGTAACAGACGGACAAACAGACAGACAGACCCACGAGTGATTCTATAATGTTTTTTCCTTTTGAGGTATGGAACTCTAAAAAGAGAAGTCCTGACTGACTGACTCATCAACGCCCAGCCCAAACCCTTGAACCTAGAAAGTTGAAATTTTGCACAGAGGTTCCCTTTGTAATGTAGACAAGGAATATGGAAAAAATTTTCAAAAGTATAATCCCGTGGGATATTTACAGATATCCACGCGGGCGCAGCCGCGGGCAAAAGCTAGTCTAAGATGTATTAAAGATTTTATGGATAAAAATTACGTAAATACACATTTGTTATTGTCGCGAATCATATTTTGATTGAGATACAACCTAAGACTGACCTTCAAATTCCAAAAAACGCAAGAAAATTAGAATTTCGCGGGCCACCACAGCGGATCAACCTCAGTGTGTGGGGTCACCTATGTAGCGTATGAAGTGAGTAAAAGTGAAACAAAACCATTTATTTGTATAAAACCATATAATTATTATTATTAAAAATTTTAAAGTAAAAATGACTTACATTATTTGATCGAGATCGTAGAGTGGTACACAATAAACGTCCGTGTTACGTCACATGTTTCTGTGGCAACTGTGACAAGTGTGTCACAGTGTGAGTTGCATGTCGCTACCAGCGAGCGCCGCGCGGGGCACGAGGCGGTGCTAGTCACACGCGACGGGACCAAACTGTGACAAGTGTGTCACAGTGTGAGTTGCATGTCGCTACCAGCGAGCGCCGCGCGGGGCACGAGGCGGTGCTAGTCACACGCGACGGGACCAAACTGTGACGAGCGTGTCACAGTGTGTTGCATGTCGCTACCAGCGAGCGCCGCGCGGGGCACGAGGCGGTGCTAGTCACACGCGACGGGACCAAACTGTGACAAGTGTGTCACAGTGTGAGTTGCATGTCGCTACCAGCGAGCGCCGCGCGGGGCACGAGGCGGTGCTAGTCACACGCGACGGGACCAAACTGTGACGAGCGTGTCACAGTGTGAGTTGCATGTCGCTACCAGCGAGCGCCGCGCGGGGCACGAGGCGGCGCTAGTCACACGCGACGGGACCAAACTGTGACGAGCGAGTTGCATGTCGCTACCAGCGAGCGCCGCGCGGGGCACGAGGCGGCGCTAGTCACACGCGACGGGACCAAACTATGACGAGCGTGTCACAGTGTGAGTTGCATGTCGCTAGCAGCGAGCGCCGCGCGGGGCACGAGGCGGCGCTAGTCACACGCGACGGGACCAAACTGTGACGAGCGTGTCACAGTGTGAGTTGCATGTCGCTAGCAGCGAGCGCCGCGCGGGGCACGAGGCGGCGCTAGTCACACGCGACGGGACCAAACTGTGACGAGCGTGTCACAGTGTGAGTTGCATGTCGCTACCAGCGAGCGCCGCGCGGGGCTCGAGGCGGCGCTAGTCACACGCGACGGGACCAAACTGTGACGAGCGTGTCACAGTGTGAGTTGCATGTCGCTACCAGCGAGCGCCGCGCGGGGCTCGAGGCGGCGCTAGTCACACGCGACGGGACCAAACTGTGACGAGCGTGTCACAGTGTGAGTTGCATGTCGCTACCAGCGAGCGCCGCGCGGGGCACGAGGCGTCGCTAGTCACACGCGACGGGACCAAACTGTGACGAGCGTGTCACAGTGTGAGTTGCATGTCGCTACCAGCGAGCGCCGCGCGGGGCTCGAGGCGGCGCTAGTCACACGCGACGGGACCAAACTGTGACGAGCGTGTCACAGTGTGAGTTGCATGTCGCTACCAGCGAGCGCCGCGCGGGGCACGAGGCGTCGCTAGTCACACGCGACGGGACCAAACTGTGACGAGCGTGTCACAGTGTGAGTTGCATGTCGCTACCAGCGAGCGCCGCGCGGGGCTCGAGGCGGCGCTAGTCACACGCGACGGGACCAAACTGTGACGAGCGTGTCACAGTGTGAGTTGCATGTCGCTACCAGCGAGCGCCGCGCGGGGCTCGAGGCGGCGCTAGTCACACGCGACGGGACCAAACAATACTTACATGTGATATGTATAAGACATACAAAGGAATATTAATCGAAAATTGTAACAGAGGTGCGGAGAGGGGCCGCGAGGACAGCACGCGGTAAGCTCGTGCGGAGACCACACTTCGGACAGTATAAAATTATTTCCTATTAACAACTTGTATTACATGTTGAACTTTCCTTAACACTAACAGACTATAATGTACGCTTACTGTATGAACAATTATCATATCATATCATATACCATGCAAACGATTTGATCCATTACAAGCTTACGAGGAAACAACGTGCGCGCACTCGGCGCACGCGCCGTCTACGCAACAGTTACATGCCTATTAACATAATAATAAATACTTCGCTTATAACTAAAACATTACCCTTCGCATACATTTCGTGTATAGTTAATTAATTACATGATCCATTTCAATATCGCATAAATGACGTATATAACTATAGTAAACAATGCGTAGTGGACGAAGAGAAAACCAGGACAACACGCGGACACGGTCGAGACAACGCCAGGGATGGACAACGACTGCTCCCGCACACCAGAGGGCAATTATCGTATTTTTAACAACGTTCGCAATCTCACCTCAGTCTCAAACTGTCAAAAATTGTATAGAGTTTACCTACATTTTTGACATTTGATTGACGCTGGCAAGAGATTGTCAACGTTTTTATGTACGAGAATTGGCCATCAGACATCGGTATAACACACGACTAGATCACTACAAACATTTGTGCAAAAACTAAACGAGGGACCGGCGTCGCTCGGCAAACTCACAAATGATCCATCGCTAACCTATACGGACTAGAATTTAAATCAGACTTGCGGAAATCATAAAGAGATCGTGCCGGCGCGGGGACGCGGCCGGCGTACAAAACTATAAAACGGGCTCCGTCCGGCCCGGCCGCCTACCAGTCGCTGGCGGGCGGCCTTCACTATAACGCGTCGTCGCGGGACGTCGACGCCACGGGCGCGGGCGCCGCCGGCACGGCGCGGTACGCGGCGCCCGGCGAGCCTGCGCTCCAAGACGCGCGCGCGTGCGCCCGCCGCGCCGCCGCCCGGCGCCGCAGCCAGCCGCGCGCGCCGCCCAGCGCCATGCCCAGCGCCGCGCAGGCGCCGCCCAGCCCCAGCCCCTGCAACGTGCCAGCGGTTAGTGCGCGCTCGCCTGCGGCTGCGCGCGACGGGCAGACACTCACGGCGGCGGAGCAGAGCAGGTGCGCCAGCTGCGCGGGCGCCCAGCGGTACTCGGGCGCCGCCAGCACGGCGTGCAGCGTGAGCGCGCCGCCCGCCGACAGCGACGCGGCGCTCCACGCGCTGGTCCACGCCCCCTGCGGAACACGGACGTTAGCCCCGGCCGGCAGCCGCCGCGCCGTGCGGGCGCTGCGCTACGTTACCAGCTTGTTCCAGTCGAGCGGCAGCAGCGCGGCCAGGCGCGTGACGTGCAGCACCAGCAGCGCGGCGTGCAGCAGCAGCGACGACAGCGCCGCCAGCAGCAGCAGGCGCACGCGCGGCGCCAGCGGCACGCGGCCCACGCGCAGCCCCACGCCCGCCCACACGCACGCGCACGCGCCGCCCGAGCACAGCTGCGTGTACACGCGCAGCTCTAACATCAACCAGTAAGCAGCAGGTAACCGTTCTGCTGTTCACTCGTTAATCCAATCCTACTATTATGAAATCCAGTGAGGAACTCTGTCGATCTTACTACAAAAGATTTAAACACACGATCAACGCGTGTCTTACGTCAAACTCCATATATAATAAGGGTTTCGTTTTTTCCTTTTGAGGTACGGAACCCTAAAAACGTAAGACGCGCATCGTTGAACATGTGTTTCAATATTTTGTACTACAGTATAACTGCCGGCACGAATCTTGAGCGCTCGGTGAAGTAGTGGGGGTTGTTTGAGAATACGTATTGTCTCAGGAGTAAGGTCCAAAATCGCTTAAAGTAATTCAAGGTCAGCGCTAAAGTTTCGTGCCGGCGGCAATAGCCACCAAACAAGTTGGCAAAAAAGTGGTGATGCGCAGTACGGAACCCTATAACATGACTGGTTGCCGCGACCAATCAACCAATCACGCACTGCACATCCCCACTTTTTTATCAACTTGCCTTGCGAAGACTGTAAGACAGTGTAGGACAAACATATTGTTAATCAATAAACACGCCTCAATAGCTGAACAGATTAAAATGAAATTCGGCACAAGGTATGAGCATGACCTGCATTAGGACATGGGATACGTTTGACTAAGTTCCGTTGCGCAAACTTTTCGAAATGATGTCGTTTTCCGACTGCCGCGCTGGCGAAGCCGCAGGCAAGTCAGTGATAGTGGTGTTCAAGCAAATTCATTTTGATATTTAGTTAAATGAAGGAGGGTTGGACAAAAGCCCAAGCGAGCAAGCCTCGTCTTACCACGAGCAGCAGCGTGGCGGCGCCGCGCGGCGTGAGCAGGTGGCGCAGGCGGCAGTACAGCGGCGCCAGCGGGCGCGGGCGCGGCGGCGGCGCGCGCCGGTACTGCGCGTGCGAGTCCCAGCTGCGCTCCGTCAGCTCCGTGCCGGCCGGCGAGCGCCCGCCCGCGCCCGCACCGCACCCGCTGCCCGCTATCTCGAAGTCCTGATCCCACACCCGTACTACATGTTTAGTATTGCGATTCATGGCTGAGTACAAGCACAACACACTGACAACAGTTAGCCAATATTTTATCCACATTTGAGTTATCCTACTACTTATTAAATACTACTTTTGTTTTAAGAATAATCTATATCAAAGCAAACCATAATGATATGCTTTTCATGAGCTGGACATAACAACAAAAACTGAATGCCTAATTAAAAGAGATTAAATTATTATCAAAATGAAAAAAGTCAAGTCTGATTTTTATAAAAAAAAGTCCAATATATCAAAAAATCTGTTTTTTTTTTAAGTTTATTCTTATCAGCGCTGATTCTAAGGAAGAGGAACCATGCAAGTGTTGAGAAGTGACCATGAGTACTTTGTGTTTAACATCAAGAAACTGTTCAAATTATAATGAAAAACATTGTTTTGTTTTTGCTTCACCGCAGTTGGATCGAACATGTTTTTGATCAACCTGACACAATATTTTTCGCCAGTGTACAATGCCTGGTGCAAAATATTCACTAAATAAATTAAAAACTTAATTTTTTTATCATAAAAAAATTCAGGGTGTAAGTGTAAACAGTGGCAATCTTTTAAAGGGTCATTGTACTCATCATTATGAACAACTTTTATTATGGGACCTTACCAGAAATCGCGAAAAAAAAAAATCAGCTGTTCCCTACATTTGGACAAATTATGCAAACATAAGTGTACTAAACAGATGATTTCTTTTTCGTGATTTCAGGTTTGGTCCGATAGTAAAAGTTGTTCATAATGATGAGTACAATGACCCCTTAAAAGATTGCCCCTGTTTACACTTACATCCTGTATACTTATACCTTGGACTTTTAATTGTATTCAATCACTTGACAGTTGGAGGTATAACAGTTACTGACAAAAAAGGAAATGAGGTGAAAAACGAATTAGCCAAACTACCTATAGCTGTTTACAGTTTTAATTGAAACATGCTATATTAATTTATACCATAATTTAAACGATAAGTAATAAGATGATAAAGTATAGTAACATTATTTTGCTTGAAACTGTCAAGTTACCACTGAATATGATTAAAAGTCTGAGACATAATTTTTTATTGTAATTATAAATAAACCTATGGTAAGAAACTTATATAAATAATATTGTTTTTATCTTTCTACCCAACACTTCACGTTTCCGATTACACTACTTTAGGTATCTCAAACTTTTTTTGATGCATTAATATGATGAAACAATACATGAATTCCTTTCTCAACTAAACTGTTATTTTTGCACGAAAACATAGGTAATTTCTTTAAGTTCAGGTATTATCAGTGTGTTTCTATAAGAATTTTTCAATAGTTGTGTGGGCTCATAGTCATAGCTGACAGGCATACTGTTTACCTGTCCCGTGTAGAATTGTCAACATTTTTGTGATTGACAGAACATCTACAGCAACAATATTCTACTACACTACACTTGCCAAGAGAGGCTTAACAACAAAAGATGTAAGTATAAATAATATGCCCTGGAGTAAGGCAAACAATAAGTAGGAATCTTAAGTCCTGTGCAATGCAAGTCACCTTCAACTGACGCAGTGCTAGTACCTGCACGTCTTCGCCGCGGCAGCTCGTCGGCTCCAGCTCCCTAATCTCGTCCAGCAGCAGTTCCACTTCGTCCGTCGAGTACAGTTCGCTCACTGACACGTAGCGCGCCGGCGCCGCTTGCATATCACCCGCCGAGTCGCCTACCGCCGAGCGCCTTCGCCCCGGCACTTCCTGTAACCATTACCCAGTTAACCACGCTCACGTTATCCGCTCCACTCATGTAATTTCTATACGCACAACGCATTGTCACAAACCTTTTCCGCACGTTGACATTGAGGCTCCTTCCCCTTGTATGTGACCACATAATCCGAAGGCGAGCTACAGTTTAGTACAAAAACGTTGACCTAATAAACAAAATTCAATGACGCTCTGTGGCCCGCCATGTTTGTTATCATATTTTTTTTTCTTTCAATTCTTTCCGTCAAGTCGAGCTTTGTCTATCATTATTTCGTTCGGAATCGCTCAAATAATAATTATGCACAATTATTTTTGTTTTGAAATCATGATCAGAATAAATGATTAATTATTTATTTAATATAAATAAACGCCGTCCATAAAGAATAGCACCATCCATATCGACTCTTTCCGCTACAAATAAAGACCATTTTGAGCCAAATTCACTATTTGATGCAGTCTTAGGGCGAGCACGCACGGCGGTGCGTTTTTCTAACGCACAATATGTGGAGTATAGAATGCACGGAGCACAAAACCAGATGGAATGTCTCGCACGGCGGTCATGCGTTTTGTTACTGTAGGGCCCACCCAGTGCGGCAAAACTAATGGAACGCACTGCAGTGCGCCCTCGCCCTTAGTTTTACTGGTGTGCATCACTGACGTATAAATACGTCAGTGGCGTGCACCCACACTGCCGGCCGGCCTAGCGCGATAGCGACGACGGGCGCGAAATATCAAACATATGAAACCTTAGAGCATTTAGTTAAATGCTCTAAGTATGAAACCGCCGCTTGTGTCCATAGTGAAGTGACTAAGGCGGGCGCCTAGCGCAGAGCGCGACGGGCCCGAGCGAGATAGCGCGCGTAATTTTCAAACGTTACTATCCGCGCGTTATGGCTCTCATCCATACTTAATATTATGTAACTCTGTCTGTCTGTTACCTTTTCACGCCTAAACCACTGAACGGATTTCGATAAAATTTGGGAGGGCTATAGATGGCATCCTGGGGATGGACATAGGCTACTTTTTTTCTCAAATATAATCCTACAGGGGGTGGTATAGTGGATGAAAGTTTGTATGGGAAACTCACCATTTCTTAAGTTAGGAATATGAAAATTTAAATTTATGTTTTTGGTAGGAAATAAAGATATATGGGTCAGGCCGTAGATTTTGCCACATTAGATGTAACTTAACTCTCCGCTACATTAAAAAAAAAAAGTATAAGACTTATACGTTTGTCAATCACAGCATCGTATTTCATATGAAGTGGTGAGCCGCGGCCACTAAACATATTTGATTATGTTCATAAACTTAGAAAATTATGTGACATTTTTCTACAAAAAATGACGAAATTTTCATTAAAAACGTGAATCCGCTTTGGTAGGGGTGCACTTACGCCATCAGCAAAATAAATATTTGAATACTTTTTGGTAATCTGTTTGATTTAACGTTATAAAATAATAGTTAGCTAGCCGTGTTTTTAATACCGGGTGGTGTTTCCTAAGAAAGTACATTAATTTTCACACATTTTTAAAAAACTAAAGAAAATCAATTCTTCGCGCTACTTCTATTGCGCACCTATTATCTGCCCATTTTGTGGTGTTAAGACATTAGCAGGATTTGTATCTCAGTACTGGCAACGCTAAAGTAACTTTCTCTACGGTCAATACGGCGATGGTGGCCATATTTTCTTCAGTCCGATGTCAACTTCGTTCCAAGTAAAAAGTGTCACATTATTCGAGGAGTGCATTTTTTTAGATTTCAAGGTAAGTTTACAATTTATATATATTATTGTTATTGCGCATGATTTAATAGGCTGTGTGTGATGTTTTAAAGGCTAAATTAACCTGAGAAAATAGCTTATTATCGAGTTATTATAGATTTTATTTGCGCCACGGTTACGCAGAAACTACATTATGTCACTTTGCGATACCAGAGTGGCGTAGAATTTGCGCCACTTTTTTACGCTATCGAATAATGGTGCAAGCACATTAGAGATTACTTGATATTGATTGCTACCAAATTATGACGCAATTCTTATGGCTTATTACCTAGTTAGTGTCCTAAACTTCAGAAATGTTTAAAATATTTTTTGTAATGAAATTACTTACCTACACTGTGTAGGCTACACATACACATCAGGTGTGCGCACACCTCTATTTTGCGTTACTATTTTACGTCACTTTGCGCGACCGACTTATAGAAGATTTTGCGTCACCTTTGCGCTATTTGTGGCAAAATATACGGCCTGACCCTTTTTGAAAAATCATCCCCTGAGGGGGTAAAATAGGAGTTGATATTAAAATTCACAAAACTACAGAGATTTCGATAAACCTTGGCAAGACTATAGATAGCATAGTGGGGAAAAACATAGGCTACTTTTTATCGTAAAAAATAATCCTACAGGGGGTGATATAGGGGATGAAAGTTTGTATTGGGAACCCAGCATTTCTTAAATTAACTTAGTGATAATTTTGAAAATTCAAGTTTATGATTTTGGTAGGAAATAAAGAAATATGCGGTTCAGGGTTTTTGAAAAATCATCCCTTAAGGGAGTAAAATAGGGGTTAATTTTAAAATTCACAAATAATATTAAAATGTTTGTGTACCTACATTTTTTAAAGAAATTTAAGGAATTGAAAATGCAGTCATAGTTCGCATCTTGACTTCTTGAGGTAACATTAAAGTCTTTATTTCATTCGACGTTTTTACGACGAATGGAATTTCATACGGTTTTCACCAATGGACGGAGTGATTCAGTGTATAATTCATTATGGTTTTTTGTAAATTGGCTGAAATATGACGATGATTGTTGAATATGTCGGAAAAAATCGTGCTGACTCGGAGTTTTAAGCCCACCATACACAGCAACGATATATTGTAGCGATTTGAGTTTGCATAGTTATATCGGACGGCCCTTTGTTTTCCACATGAACGTTCCCATGGGGTATTTTCCGACATCTACGCGGGCAAAAGCTAGTTTTATATATTCTAGTCACAGAGTACTTTTACATATAGGGCAATTCTAGTCTATGGTCCGAATCACTCCGGACCTAGCTCCAGACCGATGACGAGATCAAAATACAGGGTGACTTTGAAAACATGCGACAAAATTTAAAGGGGTGTTCTACCCATCAATATGAACAACTTTTACTATGTGAACAATTTCGAATTCGCAAAAAAAATCCGACCTTCTTTTACAAAAGGGTCCAATACCTTTAACTATAATATGGGAAGGTATTTTTTTTTTTTGCGAATTCGATGTTGGTCCCTTAGTAAAAGTTGTTCATATTGATGCGTAGAACACACACCCCCTTAAATTTTGTCGCATGTTTTCAAAGTCACCCTGTATAATAGTAGTCTATGGACGAGATGATCACCGAACTTGAGGAAGAATATTGAGCAGTTACGATGGGGTTATCAAAATCCGAAGAGATGGAGAGGACTCGATATTCCTCAAATTCGGGAACTTGATCTATTTCCAGGAGGGCGATCAACAATCCCAAGACAGTGTCGGGTTTACTGTCCATAAGTCCCTTGTGGGCAACGGGGATCGAGTGTGTGACGCAGTCACTAGAGTGGCATACCATACCTACTCAGTATCCCTAATGGATATCCCATTGAAGGTCATCCAGGTTTACGCCCCGACCTCGAGGTGGAGACCATGTATAAGGATATTTCCAAAGCGATGCACTACGCTAAAACTCACTTACCGTTGTCATGTGGGACTTCACACGCGAAACTGGGCAAACGAGACTATGATGAGCTGCGAGTGGGGATATTTGAGCCTCGCGAGCTTTCAGCTCGAACTTTAGAACCGTTTCGGGTGCCTAAGGAGTTCCATGGATGATTATAATGATGGGTTCATGAAAAATGTCCACACGGCCGGGTCTAAGATCTTTAAGACCCCGTCCTGCAACGAAGTGGTCGAGTTACACGTAACCCTGTATATCAGTCTGCCTAACGTGTTGCTTGGGGTTAGGTAGAGGAGGTGGTTTAGCATACATAACAGCATACCACTGCTACCTATAGAACAAGGTGACGGATAATAAAAATCATGGTTAATTTCGAAAAATACCTTTAATTCAAAGGAAACGTTGACTTGATTCATCATCTTTATCACAGAAACAATCAAAATATACTATACTTAATTCTAAGTAATGAGAAATAAGAGTAGAGTCCCACCCGTCCGATGCTTTGCTCTAAGATTTCATACACAAGTGTTGGCTTAACATTTGAGGATAGAAATTAGCTACCATCTTTGATTACAGCTACCGGCCGAGTGGCTTACTGCCTAGCTTATTACTAAATGTTTCATATTTATAAAACGTAGTGACTGTCTTGTCACACATGTCCATAATAATTAGGTACTGAAAACACAGCATATTTATAATATCTGACTTTTGAGCACCTTTAACATTAACAGTAGAAAGATACAAAACAATTTAAATCTAGATGTCAAAATATAAGTCGAGAGTTTTAAGGAAAAAACATAACACTTACCAAAATAATAATCATGAATGCTACCTTTTAATGACCGAAGTATTCTTACACACAAAGTCAAACTTTCCTTATAACTAACGTAAAAAAATTATAGTAAAAATGCTTTTGGCAGCAGCTGTCAAGATCTATTACTTAATACGGAGGTAAGAGTTGGTTTGTGTACGACAGGCCGGGCTGGAGGAACTAGGCACCGAAACCGGGCGGCGAGCGCATGGGCCCCATGGCGGGCGGGGGCCCCATGGCGGCCGGCGCCCCCATGGCGCGGCCCAGCGTGCCCGCCATGTACCAGTGCGCCGCGTCCGGGTTGACGCGCGACAGCTGGCGGTACGTGTCGCACTCCGCCAGGCTCAGCGTCACCACGCCGGGCGCAGGGTAGGGCCCGAACCACCGGCCCGGCAACGCGCCCGGCGGCGGCGCCAGCCCCGGCGCCAGCGGGAACAGTGCCGGCGGCGGGAACGGCCCGCACGCGTGACGGGGCAGCGGGGCCGCAAGGGGATGGAAGGGTTGTCGGGGAGTAAACATCTGGCCTCCAGGGACAACCGGTTGAGGGTAAAACGTTCGTCGGGGAGTAAAGACCTGGGCTTCAGGGTTAATTGCAGATCGTGGGCTGACGATTGGCTCGACCCTTACGGCGGGTGGCCGGAGCTCCCGCGGAGGCGTCACCGGAGTTTGCTCGACTACCGGCGCGGGAGCTGTGTGTACAGACGGAGGCAGCGAGACTGTAGAGGCAGACGGAATGGACGGCGGGTCCTCTCTGGTGGGACTAGGAGCCATAGCGCCGGGCCACAGTAGCGGGATACGCGTGGCGAGCTCTTCGGCCTCGGGGCTGGGCGAGGCGGGCGGCGAGGCCACGTAGAGCTCGTGCAGCGTGTCCTCGGGGCCAGGCGAGGCGGGCGGCGAGGCTACGTAGAGATCCTCCAGTATGTCCTCGGGGCCGGGCGAGGCGGGCGGCGAGGCTACGTAGAGATCCTCCAGTATGTCCTCGGGGCCGGGCGAGCCGGGCGGCGAGGCCACGTAGAGCCCATGCAGCGAGGGCGCGGGGCCGACCTCGGCCGCGGGCAGGCACACAGGCACGTGGCGGCGGTAGGCGTCCATGTAGGCCTCGTGCAGCGTGTCCTCGGGGCCAGGCGAGGCGGGCGGCGAGGCCACGTAGAGGCCGCGCAGCGAGGGCGCGGCGCCGGGCGAGGCCGCGGGCAGGCACACGGGCACGTGGCGGCGGTAGGCGTCCACGTAGTCGAGCGCGATGCCGTCGCGCAGGTAGGCGTGGATCTCGGCCATGTTGGGCGTGTCGCCCGCCTCGAGCGCCTCGAACCTCGGGTACAGGTAGCACTCCGACGCCTGCAACGAGCGAAGCGAGCTGCGGTGAGCGACTGCAGCTGTGCGCGAATCTCGAGGGCGCGTCCGAGCTCGCTTGTGCCGGCCGTACCGAACCCTGCCCCGAGGTTCGAGCGCAGCGCTTCTTACACAAACCAATACATCTACCAGCATCATATCAATTACTTAATACATCATCGTCGCCGCACCAGCGCCACACGGCGCACTGGTGTGCTATGCGTCCCTGGTATGTACAAAGTGTACATTCTGTACATCAAACTTACTAACTTTGTACAAACATTATTAATAATCGTTGGAAAACGACTTTTATTCTTGGTGTGAAAATTCGCGCACGCGGCGCATTGCTGGTGGGTGCACGCAGCGCTGCAGGGTCGCGGGAGTATTTCTAGTTAAGTTATAATTAGAGATCGATATTCGAATGCATATTTAATAGCGCATTGTACGGATATGCTCAAATAGGTTTCAATACTGTATCTAAATGGCTTCAAAGCAGCTTAATGCCGATAAGACAAAATGTATTCACTTCTCCATCAGCAAACCGCTTTTTAACATTACTAACTCTCATCTGTATGCTCATCGTTGCGGACTCCGCTCAGTCAGCGTATGTAAGAGTCCTTTTATACTCAAAACATAATGTAGCATGAAATATCTCGGGGTTCTAATAGACGAGTCGCTCTCATTTAGACCACAAATTGACAGTTTGGTTACAAGAGTACGCAGGTTAATTTTTGTTTTTAAAAAACTGCGAGCAATTGCAGATAAAAAACGAATGTCACAAGTTTACTTGGCCCTAGGTCAATCTGTAATACAGTACTGTATTAACTCATGGGGTGGAGCACCAAAAACTTACTTACTGCCTCTTGAAAGAGCACAGAGAGCTAATTTAAAAGTAGCAAACTTCCCTCCCTTCATCCTACAGATCTGCTACACAAATCTTGTAACGTGCTGACTGATCGCCAGCTTTTCCTATCGCACTTGTATTGTAAGCACACCATGCTCTCCTATAACATTGAAAGTACTAATAAGAGACGGAATGATATTGTATGTGAGTCAACTGCATCATCTAAATATGTCTTTGTAAACAGATTTTATACATTTTTAGGCCCATTTCTGTACAATAAATTAAATAGGAAAGTAAGCATCTATAAGTTAAATAATTACGACTGTAAAAAGATTACTCTGCAATTTTTACTTAGCATAGCATACAGTGAGACAGAGGATTTACTCGTTGTCTGTAAATAAAACACGTCTTTCAAGTTATTATAAGTTTTAAGTAGTCTTGTACACAGGCCAAAGGAGTTAAGTAACCAGACACGCACACTACAAAACTATATCCTACTGTACGTACTGCTCACAATGACAGCCTCGCACACATCTCATTCATAGAGTGAGTGCGCTGACGTCTTTTAAATGATAGTGTAACATAATTTCGCAATGTAGGACAGTTGCTCTCGTGGCGCAACAGGTAAGCATTCAACCTACAGTGACAGAATGATCTGAGTTCGAGCCGCGAGTTTACTAAAATATAATTTTTGAGATTTTGTAATTTAAAATGAATATACTAACTGAATAAAGCGATATTCTGACCAGTTTGAGAATCTACCACAAGTTTCTCGCCTACTTAAAATTATTTCCCAGTTTAGAAGCTAACTACCCGCTTTAAAAATATATTCCTGCCTTTAATTGTGAACTTATGTAGTCAGTCTGCATTAGCAACTACACATTATACTCTTTCTTTTGCACTTGAAGTTTGTGATTGTGATATATTGATTAATTTAGACCATGCATCATTTAACAAGATTTCAAAAAGCTCAGATTATTGTTTTGCATGAGAAAAAAAATATTTCTATTAGTGAAATCGCAAGGCGCCCAATGCTATCGGTGAGTGAAATTATTATTAGAATGTATTAATTTATTATGTCACCGTGATCCCACCCAGTAGTTTTATTATGATTGTCTGTTGTATCTCATTTAACGAATTGTGGATATGAATAGTTGAATCTAATAGGAAATGACACCGGAATAGTTGAATTTAGTATAATGAGTGGCTATGCAGTTAACAAATAAATACATTTTTGTTAACTGCATAGCCACTCATTATATCGATAATTATTTAATCATTTCCATTATTGGTTTACACAGTATTATAGTAATAGTTTTTTATCTGTGTTTTGTAATAAAATATTCAAAAATAATGAATATGTTTGTAAATGATTAGATAATAATAATAAAATACAATTTTAAAAGATTTCATTTTTTTTCTAAAATATTTAAAAATGTAAATTGCATGTATGGTAATTAAACAAAGGATTTCTATTCTAAATAAAGTATAATAATATTGTTTAATACTTTTTAGAAAAAATAAAAAAATTACATTTTATATGTGCACTAATGAATAAAGTAAATAATAAGTGTCATTATTATATTATATTATTTTTTATTTTTTATAAGTATGATATTATGTATTTCCTAGGTCACTCGCCCTGCCTTTTTATTTCTATTTTATCGTATTATAATTTTTGTTATTACTGACCACTAGCCTTATATATCAATTGTATTTAAGTATATAAATATATATTCTCTGCATTGTATTTATATTGTGTAACTTTTATTTCTTAATTTATAATTTGGGAGGTGTATGTTTAGACCTAATATTTTCACTTTTTTTTTTGTAGAGAAAAACCGTTTGACTGTGGGTGCATTGTCACTGAGACAAGCGAAATAAACCGTCGCCTGCCTGGACCGACACCATTGGCTTACACAAATGTTTCGCCTCGGCATCGTGCGTGAGATTGTTGCCACCCATACATCAGATCCATTCGCTTAGACCAGCATAACAGCAGCAGCACACAACGTCATTATGCAAACTGTACGGAACCACCTGCAAGCAGACGGTTTGACATGTTGCAAACCGACGCGTAAAATTTTGTTATATACCGCGCACCGTCAAAATCGCGGAATATCGGCACTTCGATTGACAAAACAATGTCGTCATAATTACTGATGAAAAATGTCTTCGTCGAAAATCACCACCGACTTATCGTAACATACATATTATATACTACCTTTAAATTTCAGACATTTTAACGTTTTTAAATCTATTATTTTCCTAGAAATAATTAATAATGGTTGGTAATAATTATAATACCTACTGTTCCCGATACAGGTGGTAAATGTTTTTATTTTAATTTTAATTTTCAAAAATGTAGGTAATTCATATCTGTATATAACTGAACTAGCGACCCGGCCCTGATTCGCACGGTTTTTACGACTTGTTCAAACATGAAGGTTTCTATAATATATAAGTTAAATATTTATCATGATAGTGAAAACCGCATCAAAATCTGTGGCGTTAGAAGAACAACGCGGCTACACAGACAGACATGAAAAGCGACTTTATTTTATAATAGATACCTAAACGAAATACTTAATACTTTCACAGCATATTTAGCCATAATAAATTAAGTCGGCGGTACTGTGTAGGTAGGAGTGTGTGAGTGATGTTATTGTTACTGGATCAGATTATATTTGTTATCTATGTGACATGTTTATTCACTCCGCCCATTGTTGTATACATATTATATAATGGTATAAAAAGATGTAATAGCATGTTCTAAACATATTGTTGTATTTATAATAAAACATGTTCACTTTTGATGTTCTTTTTTTTAAATAAAGATATTTATTAAAAATGGTTTTATTTATTTAAGCAATTTTAAATAAATAAAACATTTTCTTAACAAAAATTGTTCTAATTGCTTTAGCTTAAAATAATAAATCGCAAAAAGAATCATCACTTCAGAGATTTGAACTCACACAGTAGTACTCAGAAGTATGATGCCTTATTCGTTGGGCTACGAACGCTTAAGTTTTCAACGCGAAATTATGTTATACTATAATTGAGAAGACATTAGCGCACTCACTCGCACATGAACGCGATGTGTGCGTGAGGGCATTGTGTGCTGTACGTAATGAATCGTTTTAACAGTAGCGATACAGTTTCGTAGTGTCACGCACACTACAACACTGGTTACTTATCTCTGTTGCAGAGTGTACGTTGTTAAATTTATATTTTAAAATTCTAAGCACCTTTCTAGCCTGAAACACAGGTTCTACCTAGTTCAGGCAAATGAGCAACTGTGTCCTCTATACACCACTATTTTTTAATTAGTACAAAAAAAAATGGGGCTCTATCCGTACCCGTTACTGATCATATTTGTGTAGTCAAAAGTAAAAAAAACGAAATACCAAAATTGTCCACGAAAATTTGTCATAATTGGTAAATTCATGATTATGATACGATAATAGCTGTTGGAGGCGGGGCAAGTTCGAGCGAGAGCACGCAAATGTGAGAGCGAGAAAATAAATACAACTATGAATAGCCTGTACAATATTTCCATACATTGAGTGACATTTTGGGATATCAACAAACGCCAATAACTTTGCTGTTTATGAATATTATTTATTGAGACTTTACATAGATAATAACAAGACCTTCTCTAATAAGCCCTTTAAGTATTTGTACTAATTAAAAAATAGTGGTGTAATGTTTATGATAAGTTATTGTAAATCTGCACCATTTTTTTTTTATAAATAAACGATATTATTTTCCTAACAAAGTTGAGGTGTTGACTTATAAATAAACGATATTATTTTCCTAACAAAGTTGAGGTGTTGACTTGTATGGAATGGGTTTTTGTATCGAAAAAATCCCAGAATTCCGATGTGCGTGTGGATAGATCTTTTCGAAAAACTCTTCCAATCCCAACCAAATTATAAGAGGATTTAGGAAATAATTGTGAAAACTTCATGGTAAGGTATAAAATTTGTGAAACCTAAACAAAGAAAGTTAGAACTCATTAACTGGATCTCTCAATCTGGACAACTGAAGAAAAAGCCGTAACGCGTATCCAAGAATATACTGCCTATGTGTTTATAATTTGCATTTTAATTAATTGTGAAGGATTTGTGAAAGCTGCTAAACAAAATTTCGATTCGTTTCAAAGCCACGTTTAAGATTTTTAACGGTTTATATGGATCACTCAGAGTGGACAATTTTCAATTGAGTGATCTTGTAAAACACGACCTAATACTGAAAAAGTATGAATAATTATCATGTTTATAGCAAATTATGCTTCTGGGAAAATTTGTGACACAAAAGTCGTGATTGAAATCTTACTGGTTCAAGAGAAAATGAAAATCTTGTTTTTTGTCGATCGTCCCATCTGAGAGATCATTATTTTGAACTATATTTAATAAACCAAAACATATAGGTAGAAGGTAGATACATCAGAAATTGTGAAAAATGTTGTAAGTACTAAAATTTGACGAATCAGTTGTCCATGTAAGTGTTGTACTTAAAAAGATAAATCACTTTTGACAATCCTTGAGGAAAACGTTGAGTAGGGTAGACATACTTTTTTATTTTGTCCGATTTTTTTTTTCGAGTAAGTACCCTATTCATGCTAGCATTGTGTATATTGCGATTTGCGAAGCTGTCGTTGTGCAGTGCATTTAATGTAAGTGACGATTTGATGGGAAAAAAACTTTTTTACAAAAACAAAAACCGACTTCTAAAAAAAACACTACAAAGTGAAAAATAACTTTAATTTCGGAAGTCGGTGTCTTTGGATCTGTATTTTAGTTTTTTGCCACCGACTTCCGAAATTAAAGTTATTTTTCACTTTGTAGTGTTTTTTTTAGAAGTCGGTTTTTGTTTTTGTAAAAAAGTTTTTATTTTTCACTTTTTAGTGGTACAGTTTGTAATTTATCTAAGTTACAATAACCCAATGTCAGCTGCTCATCACGTTTTACAAAATGTTGCTTTTCCCGATGCAGGGCCGTTAATTGTTGAGGAGTTCTCCTAGTAAGAACCAGGAGAAATGGAGCTCATGGTGAAGTCACCATTACCATTATTTTGACGAGCATAAACCATATTAAAGTAATCGAATCGCAACCTGTTATATACTTAGATATAATTGAGTATTTCCGATGGCCCTCTGTGGTCTTCATCATCAGTTCCAGCTCACCGAATGGTACTTTCCGAGAGTAAATGCACGAGTTACTATAAAAAATACCGAAATCGATATAGGTGTGCCCATAAAATTTGAGGGTTTCCCTCGATTTCCATGGGATCCCATCATCAGATCCTGACTTGATGATCATGGGACCACTTGGGACGTATACCCTTTCGAACAAAAAAACAAAAATCCAAATCGGTCTAGGCATTTTCGAGTAATCGGGGAACATACATAAAAAAAAAAAAAAAAAAAAAAAAAAAAAAAAGGTTCCGACGAATTGAGAACCTCCTCCTTTTGGAAGTCGGTTAAAAATGTATAACAGCAAAGATGAACCAGTTATTTTACATACTTTGTCCTACGGACTTATTGATTAGGTTACATCCTATTATGTAATTATGAGTGAAATTTAAAAAAAGTTTAAATTAAAAAAAGTTATTTTTTTTTGGTTACCTACCTTAAAATTTCTGAACTTTTTGTGTGTAAGAATTACTTAGAATTAGAATTACGAACTTAGAATTCCTTAGTAAGAGCACTACACATACAGTACCTACCTAACTTTGTAGAAACTTGTCATTTAAAAACGTAATTTTATATTATTTAAATTATGTAGTGAAACCAGACACAAATTACTTGTATAAAAACGTTTAAAGTGCACCATAATTTGAATTGTACCGGTAATGATTCCGACCGGCGATATGGTCACCCTACTCAACGTTTTCCTCAAGGATTGTAAAAAAATGATTTATCTTTTTAAGTATAACACTTACAGAGACGACTGATTCGTCAAATTTTAGTACAACATTTTTCACAATTTCTGATGTATCTACCTTCTACCTATAAGTTTTGGTTTATTAAATATAGTACAAAATAATGATCTCTCAGATGGGACGATCGACAAAAAACAAGATTTTCATTTTCTCTTGAACCAGTAAGATTTCAATCACGATTTTTGTTTCACAAATTTTCCCAGACGCATAATTTGCTATAAACATGATAATTATTCATACTTTTTCAGTATTAGGTCGTGTTTTACAAGATCACTCAATTGAAAATTGTCCACTCTGAGTGATCCATATAAACCGTTAAAAATCTTAAACGTGGCTTTGAAACGAATCGAAATTTTGTTTAGCAGCTTTCACAAATCCTTCACAATTAATTAAAATGCAAATTATAAACACATAGGCAGTATATTCTTGGATACGCGTTACGGCTTTTTCTTCAGTTGTCCAGATTGAGAGATCCAGTTAATGAGTTCTAACTTTCTTTGTTTAGGTTTCACAAATTTTATACCTTACCATGAAGTTTTCACAATTATTTCCTAAATCCTCTTATAATTTGGTTGGGATTGGAAGTTTTTCGAAAAGATCTCTCAATCCACACGCACATGAATTCCGGGAACAACTAATTTAAGAGTTCTGATTAGAGAATCGAATGTATATTTACTTACGGTCAGGTGTTGGCTAATAATGGATTGCATTTTTTTAAACGACTTCAAAAAAAGGAGGAGGTTCTCAATTTGGTAGTATGTTTTTTTTTAATGTTTGTTACCTCAGTACTCCGTTATATATGCGTGTGGTGTGAGGGCCACTTTATTGAAACTCTTTGAAAATATGCTTAGGATTTAGTGAACATTCCCAAACAATTGTGAAAGTTGGAATCAGATTTTGTGAAAGTCAACTTTGCGAGATATGGACTGTAAAGTGGGGCCCTCAGTTCTCACATAGAGGATTGAGGGCCCGCCTGTACCTGACAAACTATGGACACTACAGATAAAGTCTTTATGCCAAAATCTAAGCTTATACCAAACAAAATTTGTGAAAACAAGATATTATCGCAAAACACTGTCCTAATTGGTATATCTTCGTTCAAAATGGGCCCTCAATCCTCACACACGTAAAAGTTTATCACGCAAATACAATGAAACCATTAACTTATAGCTATTGTTTGTAATCCTATAAGATACTAAATAAATTGTGAAAATTTGTGAAAGCAAGAGCAGGTCACCATTTCTTGTTGTTTGAAAGTTATGACCTTGACAAAATCCTGGCCCTCAATCCTCCATTTATTTTGTTTTCCGTTTGAATACGCTTATCGTATGAAAGATTAGACAAATACAAAATAGTCTCTTTTTGTGAAAAAAATTGTGCAACAAATTGATGTTATTTGTTACTAATAAGAATAACGATTAAACTAAAAATCTTAATAGATACCGAAATCAACTATTTTTGAAGTGTGTAGCAGGGTAGGGTGACAATACTTCCATTTTAATACCTGGATTGGTACAAACGGCACAATCAGATGGCCTGCGAGATCGCCAGATCTCACCCCATTAGATTTTTTTTTGTGGGAATATGTAAAAAATCAAATTTACATGAAATCTTATGCGAATGACAACGAGTTGAGAGTTGAAGTTCAGAATACGATTTATAATATTCACCACAACACTTTATTAAAGGTTACTAGAAATGAATTCGTTAAAAGAATAAATTTGTGTATCCAAGAGAATGGAGGCCATTTCGAGCAACTAATTAGTTAGTTAACCAATTTTTGTAAAAAATTAAATTAATTTAAGATTTCCTGGTTTTCCTTTCATTTAATTTATCATGTTTGTTAGAGAGATTTCATCCTTATAATTGACCCTAACGATCGATGCAATAAAAGTACAGGGTATAATTGTTTCAGATTTTAGCCGGTTCGATTCCCGGTTGTGGGAGAAGAGAAATTTCGAAAATCTTTGAATGCAGTTTGCTTTCTATTCAAAAATAAAGGAATGTTTTGAGTAAAATTTTCTATCTGCATTATTAAGAGTACTTCCTTCCAGGTGTCATTACAAAATTCCACCCTGTATATTATAATACACATAGTTGTATGGGTAATTATCTTGGAGTAGTGAATGTTGATATTTAATTTTATTTAAGGATTATTATGTTCCAAACATTTTCACATAAAATCGAGGAGTTTTGGAGTTCAACCTCATTAGTTTGTCTATGCGACTACTACAAAGAAAAAGTACAGTGATGTTCTTTTTATTATATATGTCATGTCAATTGATTGAGAAAACTACGAAAATAGTTACTAGAATTCTCTGTCTACGGAAATATTATTATAGTCATACAAATAAGTACATGTAAGTTTGTTTTGATATATACTCATCTACCTATATGTTAGTGTAAAACCGCGAACTGCGGTAAATATTAGGATTTACGGGTAATTCCTATTATTTACCAAATCTCACCAGTAAAACCCCGAATTATTCTAAAGCTATCTTTAATTTCGGACTTTTACCGGTATTCAGTCGGTAAAAGGTACGTAGGTAATTAATTATTTTTATTGTTAAAATTATGTAAATACATAATTATTAATGTCGCGAATCATATTTTGACTAAGATACAACCTTACACTGACCTTAACGTGTTACCACGAGTGCCCAAAAATAGTTTTGTTTTTTTTTATTAGGGTTTTAGGATTTTTTTTTTTTAGCTAGTAATTTATAAAAATAGTGAATAAAAAGTTTAATTTTCACATTTGTTGTTTTAATGCTTGTAACATCTCCATTCTAGCCTGTTACTTCTTGTAATACACATGTGGCGGCATCTACATCGCCACATACGAACTACGCATCACAAGGACATGACGTCCCGCAACCTGCATCGCGCAATGAGAGTTTACCGCGTGACTAGCATATAGGTATACAACAACCCCACATTAACCGTGGGGCAGTTGCCCACCAGAGACAACACCCATCTGAGGAGGTCGGAGGGTCCTCCCTTTTCAATAAAGGATGAGTGAACTTTACACCCTGTTCCTCATGACTCTATACACACAATACGTATGGACGGTAAAGATTTTGATTTTAAAGTGAAAGCTATACCTGCTCTAAGAGATACACTGATCAATTAATAGTTGACACTTTTTTAATTCACACAGCCGAATGACGTCATAAAATGGCGGCTACTATTTCATGGTTTGAGAAAACATTAAAAAAACCTGAAAACTTTGAATTTAATTTTAAAATTTATATTGTTATTGAACTAAAACTAATATTTTCCGACTGCTTTTTGCCTAATCTATCTAAATAATATATTTTAAGATTTTTTCTCATATAGAGTAAAATACCGTATCGTGGTCACCCTATTTCCTAATTCAGGGAACAAAAATAAAACTCGATTTTTATTTACAATAAAGGGTCTTTTAATTGTTTTCTGGTATCGAATTTGTTGCACAATTTTTTTCACAAAAAGAGACTATTTTGTATTTGTCTAATCTTTCATACGATAAGCGTATTCAAACGGAAAACAAAATAAATGGAGGATTGAGGGCCCGGATTTTGTCAAGGTCATAACTTTCAAACAACAAGAAATGGTGACCTGCTCTTGCTTTCACAAATTTTCACAATTTATTTAGTATCTTATAGGATTACAAACAATAGCTATAAGTTAATGGTTTCATTGTATTTGCATGATAAACTTTTACGTGTGTGAGGATTGAGGGCCCATTTTGAACGAAGATATACCAAGTAGGACAGTGTTTTGCGATAATATCTTGTTTTCACAAATTTTGTTTGGTATAAGCTTAGATTTTGGCATAAAGACTTTATCTGTAGTGTCCATAGTTTGTCAGGTACAGGCGGGCCCTCAATCCTCTATGTGAGAACTGAGGGCCCCACTTTACAGTCCATATCTCGCAAAGTTGACTTTCACAAAATCTGATTCCAACTTTCACAATTGTTTGGGAATGTTCACTAAATCCTAAGCATATTTTCAAAGAGTTTCAATAAAGTGGCCCTCACACCACACGCATATCTCCGTTATTTATGAACCGATTCGGAAAATTCTTTTTTTATTTGAATGGGTAGGTATACTTCCAGATTGGTCCCATTTTTATCAAAATCCAGTTCTGATGATGGGATCCATGAGGAATCGAGGGAGCTCCTCAAATATTATAGGTATACATATAGCGATTTTGTTATTTTCATCAACAAATCAAGCGTTTGCATTCAGAAAGTAACATGTGGTAAAGTGGAACTGATGAAAAAGACGACAGATGGCCACGGGAACTCCTCAACGATCTCACGGGTGGCGATACGATATCTATATAAATAAAAAGAGAAGTCCTGACTGACTGACTGAGCGACTCATCAACGCCCAGCCCAAACCCTTGGACCTAGAAAGCTGAAATTTTGCACAGAGGTTCCCTTTATAATGTAGGCAAGGAATAAGGATTTCCCAGTAGTACGTACCCATGGGATATTTTCCGACATCTACGCGGGCGAAGCCGCGGGCAAAAGCTAGTCTCGAATAAAATAGTTAAGCGATAATAGGACGAATCTTTCAAATAAATGGTTCTGATGAAAATGGTACCATCGAACCGATCTGATGAAGAAGCCGGAAGATAGGCATCGGAACTCAGTAATAAAACAATGTATACTAGCCGTGTTTGAGCTTATTGGAATTGTCACGAGGTGCACTCTGGCTA
Organism: Cosmia trapezina; assembly: GCA_905163495.3. Classification (NCBI taxonomy): domain Eukaryota; kingdom Metazoa; phylum Arthropoda; class Insecta; order Lepidoptera; family Noctuidae; genus Cosmia; species Cosmia trapezina. The sequence goes on from LR991036.1 coordinate 359,472, forward strand.
TATATGCCGCTTCAAATTGCGCTACTTGAGTTGTATGTTATGCGTGGCCTTGATTGTCAGAAGGCAGATTTCGTAGCCTCGTTATCTCCGTCAACATAAAACTACGCCTACCAAACTTCTGACACCACTTAGCGCGACGTATATTTTCCTTTTTTTAAAGTGACCATCTCAGGAGTATACCTTTTCAAATAAAATATTTGAAATGGTATACTCCTGAGATGGTCGCATTATATATCTTTAAGTTTTGATGAGTGGCTTTTGAGTTAGTTTCAATAATTTAATACGTATTTTTCCCATTTAGTGTATGTTGTAATGATAATGAAAAATAAGATGCTCTAATTTATTTTGCAGAGTGGTATTCAGATGTGTGGGGTAGGTACCACTAAAAAGTGAAAAGTAAAAACTTTTTACAAAAAAAAAAAACAACCGACTCCCAAAAAAAACACTACAAAGTGAAAAATAACTTTAATTTCGGAAGTCGGTGGCAAAAAAAAACGAAACTAAATAAAAAACCAAAGACACCGACTTCCGAAATTAAAGTTATACACTTTGTAGTGTTTTTTTTTTGGGAGTCGGTTGTTTTTTTTTTGTAAAAAGTTTTTATTTTTCACTTTGCCCGGGATTCCGAAATGGACAAATTTATAGAATCGAATGTATTATTTACTTACGTTCAGGTGTTGGTTAACCTTTTAAGTGCTTGGCTAAATATCAATTGCCAGCGCTTTACTTGTTATTTCCGAGCCGTATATTTAGAACAGCAGCAGCGCTTTAGTTGATATTTCCGAGCCGTATATTTAGAACAGCAGCAGCGCTTTAGTTGATATTTCCGAGCCGTATATTTAGAACAGCAGCAGCGCTTTAGTTGATATTTCCGAGCCGTATATTTAGAACAGCAGCAGCGCTTTACTTGATATTTCCGAGCCGTATATTTAGAACAGCAGCAGCGCTTTAGTTGATATTTCCGAGCCGTATATTTAGAACAGCAGCAGCGCTTTAGTTGATATTTCCGAGCCGTATATTTAGAACAGCAGCAGCGCTTTAGTTGATATTTCCGAGCCGTATATTTAGAACAGCAGCAGCGCTTTAGTTGATATTTCCGAGCCGTATATTTAGAACAGCAGCAGCGCTTTAGTTGATATTTCCGAGCCGTATATTTAGAACAGCAGCAGCGCTTTAGTTGATATTTCCGAGCCGTATATTTAGAACAGCAGCAGCGCTTTACTTGATATTTCCGAGCCGTATATTTAGAACAGCAGCAGCGCTTTAGTTGATATTTCCGAGCCGTATATTTAGAACAGCAGCAGCGCTTTACTTGATATTTCCGAGCCGTATATTTAGAACAGCAGCAGCGCTTTACTTGATATTTCCGAGCCGTATATTTAGAGAACCGTTTCTAGGAGTGTTTTGTCCAGAATTAAATGGAAATGTCCAGAAATAAAGGAAGAACTTGTGATAACATTAATTGATGCAAAACCAATATTTTACGAAGTATTTGCAAAAAAAAATGTCTTTCGGGACTTTTGACATCGATATTATGTAGTAATGGAGTTTTCGCACCGTATTTCTTATGCCTGAATAAAGATAATCCCGGTGGTAAATCTTCATTAGGATTTATTTCGCAGATTTGGCATTAATTTAACTTATTTCCCGGCACACCATAGAAGTTGCTTTCCAATGATATAAGGACATAATATATCATTCAACAACATCACATAACATATAGTCACATAAGTTGAAACTTTTGTATGGTAGCAGAGCTTTTGACGACACGGTTGGCACAGTGGTTGAGCGATTGACTGCTGCGCAGCATGTCGCGGGTTCGATTCCCGCACGGAACAAATATTTGTACGACCTACAAGTATTTGTTCCGAGTCTGGGTGTTTTTCTATCTATTATAATATGTATGTATTTACAAAAAAAAAATGTATCTAAGTAGTTTATCAGCCATCTCGTTACCATAACACAAGCATTAGGTTGCTTAGCTTGGGACTAGATGGCGTTGTGTGAAATGTCCAAGGATATTTATTTATTATTTATTTATTTTATAAATAACAGCGTTATTCAAATGGCCTGTAGCAGCAATCATGCTATTCTGTGAACGAGTACCTAAACTTGAAATATTCACGGTTTATTTTTAGTAATGTGCGTTTTGTTTGTACAGAATAAACTAGATTTCTTTCTTTCTTTCAATTATTTTGCGCTAGTTTCAGCGATTGTTTTAGAAACTGTTAAAAAACCCAACCATCTGTAATGTACAGACGCCAGCACATCAAGCTACTACAATCTGTCAAATTTCTTTCGCTAAAGCTGTCAAATTTTCCCAATCAACCTTGAACCTAATGTTCAAGGTTTGGGAAAATTTGACAGTTTCGGGTGGCATGACCTGCTGGCGTCTGTACTACAATTCTTGCAAATAAATTTCATTTCATTCCATTACATATAATAAATTAGGAGTTATCATACACATTACATACGTGTTGATTCTTAGGACGTATATAGCAATGTTCTTTTCACAGAATATATGAGATCCGCTCTCATGTCATGTGCAATAGTAACAATAACGAGAGGGCGTACTCCTGACACTTTTATACAAACGAATTTGTGAAACACAACTTTAATCTTTATTAGTTACTAATTGTCCACCTGACAGGCGTCCGCACGTGACGCATTGTCTCTCGACCCGGAAGGTATACAGTACACGAATATTTGCAATCGCCAATGTTAACAAAACAGTAAACATGCGATTGCAGATTAAGGTGTAGTGAAATCAAACGATGATTATCCTAAAATCTATACAACATTAGTTTTTGTTTATACTAAACCTCTTAAGGGGTCATTGTACTCATCATTATGAACAACTTTTACTATGGGACCAAACCAGAAATCGCGAAAAAAAAATCAGCTGTTCAGTACATTTATCTACATCAAATTCGCAACAAACAGCTGATTTTTTTTTCGCGATTTCAAGGTTGGTCCCATAGAAAAAAATGTTCAAAATGATGAGTACAATGACACCTTAAGAGGTTTAGTATAAACAAAAACTAATGTTGTATAAAGCCCCATTAAAATAAATGGACAAATGTTCACAGGGTGATCTACCCATGAATATGAACAACGTATGTAAAAGCATAGCAATACATATTTAATTGTCACTAATATTTGGGTCGCTCTTCTTTTCTACCGACAGCACGTACTTACACTCACACTTTTGAATATTAGGTCAAAAATATATTTGTAAAAAGCAGTAATAATGAAAACGGAACTGTTAAGATTATTTTAATGGTTGAATTGTCAAAAACAGTATTGTAAAACTGAATATTTAGGAAGAAAAACGATATTTTTTCAGACATTGTCATTGTCGATGAAAAAGAAGAACCACCCATTTGTGTATTGAATAGTCTATGCTATGCTATAGTTTGAACCAATAAATGATTTCAATTAATTAGTAAATAGACTTCCGTTGCTAACTAACACATATTATATAATTATTGTCAAAGCTGCACCGTAACATATGGCTTTGCCTGACGTGGCGGTCGCGTGAGGCGCAGAGGCACGAAACGCGACGAGCTGACGCACGCTTAGCATGACCGCCATAGAAACGGGTTTTGTCGACGGAAGAATAGACAAAATGCCAGATAGTAGAAATATTTGTACGCATTGTACGCGTCTAAGCACGGCAAAGTGTAGTTTTGTCTATTCTTCCGTCGACAACGTCGTCCTGCTAAGCGTGCACTTTGTAACTTAATTCCGATATTTTTCATTTAAAGCGAGTCGACGGCGCAAAATGGGGTCGGTGACAGGAGAGCGCTGCTCCGGCGCACACGGCTGTGCGAGCGGCTCCTGCGCGCGCGCGAGCAGGCGCTCGTGCAGCGCGGCGTGGCGGCGCAGGCGCTCGCTGCGCGGCGCGCGCGCGCTGTCGGCGTCCCACGTGCGCAGGCGGCGCGGCCCGGCGCCCACCAGCTCGGACGCCGACGCGCTGACGTCGCTGAGGCTGGCGCACTCACTCACCCGCAGCGCGGAGTCGGCGCGCGCGTCCGCGTGGCCGGCGCGGATCAGCTCGGCGCTCAGGCACGCGTCCTCCGCGCCGCGCGTGTCGATCAGCAGCGTCTCCAGCACGTCGTGCTGCGCGACGGACGAATTGATGGAATGTCAAACCAACTTATGTACACTTGCGTCACACCGATACAATACACATTTACAAGAAAGAGGAGCCGCAGCCGCGCGACCCGCGCAGGGCAGGCGCACGCTCACCTCGGTGTCCACGGCGACGACGTTCGCGTACAGGCGCGCGTCCTGCACGTGGCGCAGGAAGTGCGCGGCCGCCGCGTGCGGCCAGCGCCGGCCGGCCGCGGAGGGCCGCACGGCCGCCAGGCGCGCGCGCACGGCCTGCGCCGGCAGCGCGGCCCAGGCGCGGCGCAGCGCGCGCAGGCCGCTCACGGGCACCGCGTCCACCGTGCCGTAGTCCACGTGCCGCACCTGAAGCCGCACGACCACGTTAGCGGCGTGTTCACGCGGCCGCCAGCCTTCCACGTGAATACACCCTTAGCTAGTTTTTAGGGTTCCTTACCAAAATGGTAAAAAGGAACCACTCAGTCTGTCTGTCTAGTCACAGCTGGATATCTCAAGAACTACTAATGCTATCAACTTTAAATTTGAAACAGTTTTAGATGACGTTTTCCCCAACCACTTTGTTAATAAGAAAGAAAGAAGAAAACTCTTTTTTTTTGCAACACGGACTGAAAGGGGGTCTTAAAAACTCAAAGTGGGGCTACTAGGCCATGTGGGGTATCATATGAAATAACGCTGTTTGTACATACTCAAACATTTTTAGGGTTCCGTACTTCAAAAGGAAAAAACGGAACCTTTATAGGATCACTTCGCTGTCTGTCTGTCTGTCTGACTGTATGTCAGTCTGTCAAGACCCTTTTTCTCAGGAACGCATGGAGGTATCAAGTTGAAATTAATATCAAATACGTAGGTCTATGGTCCCTTGGAGTTCTAAAAAAATTAAGCTTCTAAGTCAACGCAATAAAAAATACGGCCATTTATCTATTACATATAATAAAATTGTAGAAAAGTGGTGTCTGTACAATGGAAATATATAAAAAAAAAGTAGCAGGGGTTGTTATTATATCGATGCCGAACCCGAGATTGTAGTTAAATTTTTTTTTGTCTGTTTATCTGTTTGTCTGTTTGTCTGTGTGTTTGTGCACGCTAATATCAGAAACGGCTTATTCGATTTACATGCGGTTTTCACTAATATACTGTAGTAAGCTTCACTTAACATTTAGTGTTTATTTCATGTCAATCGGTTCATAAATGAAAAAGTTATGTCAAAATCACGGCGAACATTTGTTAAGCTATTCTATCAGAGTACGAATACGCCTCGCGCCGCACATACGGGTATTTGAACCTAAAAGCTGGCCAAAAATATTTTCAATCAATCAATCAATCAATCAATCAAAAGTTTATTGTGGATCATAGGTATGTATTGTACAGTTCTTGATTTTTGTCTCTAAATGTGTCTATAGATGTCAATCATTACGAATATATTGTTATTTTCATTTATGTCGTCACACATCTATCTATCTATACAAGGTGTAAAATAAGTAACCCACAACCTCTTAAGGGGTCATTGTACTCATCATTATGAACAACTTTTACTACACTGGTCATCAAAAAAATCGACCCACCCACTTTTTGTTTAATATTTATCGATTGTTTCACAGATAAGCTGTTTCACACGTTTGTTTTTTATTTTGAGGGTCGGATATGATGTTTGACATCTTGTTTGTCGTAAATCTTATTGCACTTGAAGGTACTTAACAATTTTTTATACAGAAGTACTGTCGAGTGCTGATTTGGTGGTTTTACGTCGAAACAAATTCGAACCGTTCTTTCAGTCCGAAACAGACTTTTGTAGGGATTTCTTGTTAATAACGTTAAGTTTATTTACCAAGGCTGTAGATTTGATTACTTTACTTAAAAATAATGGACACTACTGAGGCTGAGGCGGCCCAAGTGGTGGCTTTGCTCCAACAAGGCTTAAGTCAACGTGTCGTGGCCAGGAGGTTACAACTGAGCCGTTCTGCAGTGCGGCGAGTTTACCAAAGGTTCCTGGAAACTGGCCAGTATCGAAGAAGATCTGGATCTGGAAGGCATAGGGTGACATCTCAAAGGGATGATCGCTTTATAGTGGTATCAGCTCTACGAAATCGACATCAGTCGGGTGTTGATCTCCAGCGACGCTTACGTGAAGTTCGGGGTGTGGCTATAAGTGATAGTACTGTAAGAAGAAGACTTCGTGAGCAAAATTTAAGTCCACACAAGCCTGCAACAGGACCACAATTGACCACAGCTCATCAACAAGCCAGACTTCAATTTGCCCGTAATCACATCAACTGGACTATAGGTCAATGGGAGTCAGTTCTTTTTAGTGATGAGAGTCGAATGACTTTATACGGTTCTGATGGACGCCGCAATGTGATGCGAAGGCCAGGTGAACGTTATACTCAGTGTTGCATCAGAGAAACTGTCAGTTATGGTGGGGGCTCTGTAATGTTTTGGGCTGGGATATCTTTGACTGGACGCACGGAGCTGGTTTTCATACGAAGAGGTGCTTTAACTGCCGCACGCTACATCACAGAGATCTTAGAAGACCATGTGGTGCCATATGCCGGCTATATTGGTGAGAACTTTGAATTAAGGCATGATAATGCACGACCACACGTAGCGCCCATCACCACCAATTACCTTGAAGAGGTCGGCATTCGGGTTATGTCCTGGCCAGCAAGAAGCCCCGATCTTAACCCGATAGAGCATATGTGGGACACCCTAAAACAAAAGGTTAGAGCCCTTAATCCAGCCCCGACAACATTAGGAGACCTGGAAACCGCCATTACGGAAGAATGGGCCCGAATCCCTCAAGAGACTATCAAAATCTTGATAAGGTCGTTAAAACGGCGAATGCAGGCCGTCACTCGAGCAAGAGGAGGGAATACGCAATATTAATTTGAAACAATTGTGTACATAACACTTATGGCAAAAAAACTACAGCGTTTTTAAAATTAATCAAAAAATGGTGTAAAATTAAGGATTTTGATTTTTAAATCAAAATTCTTTAAAAAAAAAACATTTTGAAGTTTAAATTGTGATAAAATTGGTGTAAATAAACAAGTTAAATAAAACATTTCATTACTAGAACATTTTGTTTGGTTTTGCCTAAGAAAAACGTGATGTGCGGTAAAAACGCAGGTGGGCCGATTTTTTTGATGACCAGTGTATGAGACCAAACCTGAAATCGCGAAAAAAAAATCAGCTGTTCAGTACATTTTGACGAATTAAGGCTCTTACAGACAGAGGCGATATCGCGTCGCGACGCGATATTTTTCTACGGATATAATATCGAAATATCGCGTCGCGACCGCGATATCGCCTCTGTCTGTAAGAGCCTTTATGCGAACATAAATGTATTGAACAGCTGATTTTTTTTTCGCGATTCCGCGAAAATTTTTTTTTGTAATGTGTTTGTTTTTCGATGTCGAGTATGTGGACGAAGTTCTTGCAGTTAATTTTTTTACACCTAATATACAAGGTGATTTTTTAATGACCAGCCAAATTTTCACAGGCTGTTCTACCCATGAATATGAACAACTTTCACTATGGGACCAACTTTGAAATCGCAAAAAAAATATCAGCTGTTTCATACATTTTGATCGAGTAGGTATTGAACTTTTGTAGGAAACCGCTGGTTTTTTTTTCGTGATTTCAAAGTTGGTCCCATAGTGAAAGTTGTTCATATTCATGGGTAGAACACCCTGTGAAAATTTGGCTGGTCATTTAAAAATCACCCTGTATATAAAATTCAAAGTCCTGACTGACTGATTGATTGACTGACTGATATATCAACGCACAGCCCAAACCGCTGGACCTAGAGACTTATACAGTGTAGGCATCCACTAAGGAAGGATTTTTGGAAATTCCATCCCTAAAGGGGACAAATAGGGGATGAAAGTTTGTATGAAAAATCTTATTCCTTGAGTTAATAGACTTGAAACTTGGCATGAATATTTATCTAAGTAAATTATAAAGTTTTTTACTGCGGGGCTTGATTAACTCGAAAATTTGTGTAAATAATCTTTCAGTCAAGTTACGGAAATACCCTAAACGACTTTTTAAAATTCCATCCCTGTGGGTGTGAAAACAGGGAATATAGTTTATATGAAAAATGTTTGATTAAATAATTTGAAACTTTGCACAAATATTTGCCTAAGCAAGTAATAAAGTTTGTCGTTAATAGTTTTTCCCCCAGAGGAAAGGGTAGAGGGGAAAGGGAGAAGGGTAGGGGGTGGTGAGGAGGGAAAGGGGAAGGGGAGGGGTGATGAGGAATTTGATGAATGTCGTGGCTATCATGAGGAGGAAAAGGGGAAGAGGAGGGTGTGGTGAGAGGGAGGGGAGGGGTGGTGAGGAGGGAAAGGGGAGGATGATGGAGGGAAGGGGAGAGCGATACGAGGGTGTAGTGAGGGAGGAGGTGTAGTGGGTGTGGAGAAGGAAAGAGGGTAGGTAGACGGAGAGGGGAAAGCGGTGAAGGGGGTGTGGGACAGGGTGAGGGGGAGGGGGAGGTTAGCGGGAAAGGGATGTGGTGAAGGGTATGAGAGGGAGAGGGATTGGGAAGCGTGAGGGGGTGAGAGGGAGAAGTGAGGGGGATGATAGGGGAGAGTGAGAGGTGGTTAGAGTGAGAGGAGGAGAAGTAAGAGGGAGAGGGGGGACGAGTGCCCTTACACCTTAAAGTTGCTATTTGTATAGCACTGATTCATTGAAGAAACCCAGCCCGACAGAAATGACCGAAAAATAGAAAGTCGGAAACTCGAAACGGCACAAAAACAGAAGTAAACTCCCGTCGGAGCTGACACACACTTTTTTTGGTTGGTTTGAACGCCCTAATCTCTGGAACTAACAGTCGGACTTAATAATTATTTTTGCATTTGATAAGCCCAATTGTTAAGGAAGACTATAAGCATATCACATCACAACAAACACACACACACACACAACACTCAACACTCAAGGACCCTTAGGTGTCGGAAGAAGAAAAAATGTCAGAAAGAACGCTAAGCGAAAACGAAGTAATAGCGCGGGCAGGCAATGCGATCCGACATCCACGCGGGCGAAGCCGCGGGCAAAAGCTAGTGCAACATATTTTGATACTCGCAAGTAAATCAAAATCTATCGGGTACTTCCCGTTGACCTAGAATCATGAAATTTGGCAATAAGCAAGGTCTCGCAGCACAAGTAAAGGAAAAAGTCCAAACGGCTGGACCGATTTGGATGAAATTTGGTATGTAGATAGCTTGCCCTGGATTAACACATAGGCTACTTTTTATCCCGGTCTACGCGGGTGGAACCGCGGGGCGCAGCTAGTACTAATAATAAAGCTGAAGAGTTTGTTTTTTGTTTGTTTGTTGGAACGCGCTAAGCTCTGGAACTGCCAGTTGGATTTGAATAATTATTTTTACTTTTAACAGCCCTGTACGGGTAAGGTACATTTAAATGATAGTCTGATATAGGGGTTCAACTTATGTATTGAAAGTCACACAGAAAAACGCCCAAAACTGATAACTGATCAACACGCGGCGAATGAGTCCTTTATTGCTAGCGCAACCGATGCTACGCGACCACTGCTTGCTAACTCCAATACATGCATTTTATTCATTCGCTGCGCGTTGATGTCAGCATAAAAGTAATACAATTGATACGTACGGGTTTGCTCGTACAAGCCCAATTGTTGAGGAAAGCTACAGGCTACTTAAAATCACGTTAGGTTAAGAGCCGAGCAAAACGATAAAAAAGTCAGAAAGAAAACGGAAGTAATAGCGCGGGCAGGCGATGCGATGCGATGCGATGCGGTGGTGGACAAGAAATTTCACGCGGACGAAGTCGCGAGCAGAAGCTAGTTTGAAATAAATGCTTCGAGTTTTTAAATTCAACCGCTATCTGTCATGATGAATAAATAGTACTGACCAGGAACAATAAAACGATCGAGTCCCTCCCCCTCCACCCTCCCCTATAACTAAGAATAAGCAAGAATACCTTGACGGTGTCGCTGTCGACGATCTTGACGATGACGGAGCGGTGCCAGTCGTTCTCGTAGAGCGTGGAGCAGTAGTGGCCCACGCGCACGGCGCCGCGGGCCAGCGCGCGCCCGCGGCCCTCGCCGTTGTAGTACAGCCTGCAACACGCGACACGCAACATGCAGCGGCGGCACCCTGGCCTGGCCGCAGAGACTGTTGCTCTGTACCGACCACACCTTGTTCTTATCAGTTGTGTTGAATGTTACGCATGCACCCGGACCGTTCGGTGTCTAGAAATGCACTGAACTACTGAAATTACAGGAGTTATTAATACAATATTATTGCCAAGTGCCGCGTCGGCAAGTGTTCGGTACATTTGTACAAGTTTTTTTTCCGCGGCACAAAGATAAAGTGCTGAAACTTTGTTTCCCATGAATTTGGGGTTTTATTATAGCTAGCAGGGCTAGTGTACGCAGGGCTACAGATCAAGCTATACATTTCCAGTATAAGCTGATCTCGCATTGTATAGGATTTCCTTACAGTGAGAGGTCAGTGTAAACTGGAAATGTATAGCTTGATGTGTAGCCGTGTGTACAACAAATAGAATGTTGTTCAGGTGGAAGCAAAGGCGTCGGCAACATTTCCTAGATCGCGGGTGTAGTGAACTCACGACATCTCGTCCATGATGGCCTCCATGGCCAGGTTGTAGCGCTCCCCGAGGCGGATGAGCCAGAAGTGCGACGGCGAGTACACCTCGCCCACCATGACCTCCAGCATGGCGCCGGCCCGGCAGTCCGCCAGCGACAGCGCCGGGATGCTCTCCAGGAAGTGCACGCAGTCCGCGGGGAACACGTCCGGGTCCTGCGCACACCACACACACTCTAACTTTATGCCATCAAACAGCCAAACATCACAAACTCAAACTCAAACCTACAGCACGCGTAGCATGACCATTAATAATAATAATAATAATAATGATAGCCGATAGCCTCGACCAACATCTTTCGAGGCTCTCGTTAGGCGGTTGGATCAAGGGCCAGATTCAGAAGGCAGTACTCCTCGATACGGCTCGTATTGTGAGGAGGTTCCTATCTCTGCAGCCCTAACCACCGGTAGCTTGGACCCTGCTCCCGACACCGGCGGACCACTATTTTTTATATTTTTAAATGTTTTTTATTTATTTTTTAAGAAATATTTAAAAATGTATTTTATAAGGAAAAAATATGAATAAACGAAATAATAATAATAATAATAATATTTATTCAAGTTAAAAGTAAAACAGTAAATACAATTTTGCTTAAATATATGTCAAGTTCACTAGTGTTAATTGCCTGAACTAGGACATCCTGTGTTTCAGGCGAGAGAAAGGTAAAAACATTATAAAATAATCACTGTAATTATATAAAATAAAATAGTCTTATAATAGGTATTTATGTAAAGTGTAAATAGTAAAAAATAAAAATTACTTCCTAAAGTCTTAGATACTAACTTAGCGAACTAATTAAAAATAAATAGTACACCAAACAATCTTTATGAAATTACAACTAACAATTTCTCTGTATCTTCATAGGACATACTTTGAAGAGCTACCTTGAGAGCTTTCTTGCAATTTCCATAATTTAGGGAATAGATATTTGCTTTTGCATTTAGTCTGTTATAGAGTAGCGGTCCAAGAAAAAAATGAAATTTGGCTGTGAAAGCATGTCTTGTACTATTTGTGGGGCAAACAATATCTTTTCGTCTCTTTTTAGTAAATTCAGTGCTGTAGGGAAGGGCTGCGTGTTGTTTTAGTACAATGCTCATTATGAATAGTTGTCGAACTGTTAGTACTTCACAAGATTTATAGAGCAGGTTAGTGGGAAAGAGGAAAGGACGGCAAGTTGATACCTTGAGAATCGCTCTTTGAGCTCTTTCGATGGTTAGCAATAGAGTTTTACATGCTCCACCCCATGAGGTAATGCAGTACGTCAAAATTGACTGACATAGAGCAAAGTAAACTTGCCTAATTAGTGTTGGGTCAGCAATATATCGTAGTTTCTTGAATACGAATATCAGCTTACGAATTCTACTATTTAGAGCTTCCATATGCTGTTTAAATGTCAGGGTTTCATCAATTATAACACCCAAGTATTTAATTTTATCAGACTTATTAATTTTGGGACACATGAACGGGCAATCAGCAGGTACTGTACAACAATGAGCATACAAAGTTGATGGAATAGTAGAAGTTTGTTTTCGCATCGAAAACTTTATATAATTTGTCTTGCCCGTATTTAGAGTTAGTGAGTTAAGCTGAAGCCATTTATTTACAACACTGAAGCCGTCTTGCGCGAGCTTGTAGACTTCATGTTCCGATTCAGCCGAAAAAATAAGGGCAGTGTCATCAGCGTAAGATATTATTGTGCCATGCTTTAGCTTTAGATTACAAAGGTCATTTATGTATATCAGAAACAAAGTAGGCCCTAAAATACTTCCTTGGGGAACACCAAAAGAAGTATTTTTTTGGTCTGCGCTGAGAACACTGCCAATCTTCACGCACTGAGTACGGTCTTCTAAATAACTTTTGAAGAGTTTCAGCTGAATACCTCTTATGCCCACTGTCTCAAGCTTGCGCAAAAGAATAGGAATGGAAACTGTGTCAAAAGCTTTGGCGAGGTCCAGGAAAATTCCTATTGTATGGTTACCCTTGTCAAGTTCTTGAGCCAGATAGTCAGTCAGATGATGAACCGCATCGGCAGTTGAAAGTTTAGGTCTAAATCCAAACTGCCGTTCCGATAAAATTAATTTGTCCTCCAGATATTTGAACAATCTTTTGTTTATTATTTTTTCCAATATTTTAGACATAGACGGCAGTAGAGAAATAGGTCTGTAATTGGTTACTTGCTCTTTACTGCCTGATTTATATATAGGGACAACAACTGCTTTTTTGAGGCAGTCTGGAAAAATACCCAAAGATAAACACATGCGAAAAATGTAAGTCAGTGGTGGTACTAAAATTTTCCTGAACTGTTTAACAATTTTATTTGATATGTTATCCCAACCAACTGCACAGTCGTCTTTCAAAGTCATGATTATACTTTCTATCTCAGTCTCGTCAGTATCTAGCAGTGCAAAGGATGTTAAAATGGAACTATCTGTAAAAGGGGTGCTCGTTAGATAAGGTGATTGACTCCGATAATTTTCTGCCAGACACTTTCCAACATTAACAAAGAAATTATTTGCTATGTTAGCAGACGTCAGCTGTGACGAGTGCGCTTGTAATAAACCTGAAGATGACTCATTTTGTTTCGGTGAATATGTTATATTTTTAATACATTTCCAGATCTTTTTACTACTTGTTCCAGCCTTTTCTAATGCAGTTTTATCGTAGTTGCTTTTAACTTTTTTGAGTAGATCATTACAAAAATTACGATATCTTTTGTATGACAGTTGCAACATAGTATTATCTGGGTGAGATTTAGCTTTCATGTGCAGTTTATCTCTGTGCTTCATACATCGGATAAGACCTGTTGTGATCCAGGGTTTTATGTTGCAATTTTTGTTGCTCAACTGCGATATGACCGTATTTTTCTGAATTGCATGTCGAACATTTTCAATTACATACAACATACAAAACTGCGGGTCAACGGAATTATAGACTGAATCAAAGTTGATGACGCGCAAATCTTCTTCAAGTTTATTTATATTCAATTTCGAAATTGTGCGAGTGTTTTGCTTAGGTATGTTACAATCTAGAGTTAGTAGGACAGCATAGTGATCGGTTATTGTCGAGTTAACAACAAGTGCAAGTGAGGGGTAGTTTGATTTTAGCATGACATGATCCAAGCAGGAGCCACTATGATGTGTAGGAAAGCTGTGCGCGGAGAGTAGCCCATGATATGCACATAGGTTGAGGTAGTCCTGAGCAGAAGCATCAGTACTTCCTGGAAGAATATTGATGTTAATATCTCCAATTACAATCAAGTTTTTGATGGATGATAGGTTCTGTAAGATATCATTCAGCGATTCAGTAAAATTGCTAATATTTTTAAAGGAGGGAGGTCGATATAATGCTACTATAGCAAAGTTTGATCCAATCTTCACTACCAAACTGTTGCAGTCGTGCATATTAGGTTCCTCAACAGAGACCTTGAGATGATTCCTTACATAAACTATCACCCCATCATTTTGATTGTAATTCCTATTACTTTTGTACATATTATATCCCGATATTAATGGTATGTTATATTGCTTGGCAAGCCAACATTCGGTTAAAACAATAACGTCACAATTTATGTCTAACCGTTGTTGAAAGGTGCAAAAGCTATCAAAATTCTTAAAAATACTGCGAATATTTTGTGTCAGTACGGTTAATGGAGTTTTGTAGTCGGAAAGATATTGTTTACAATTTTCAGCTTCACAAACTTTTGACTCGGATACAGAGAAATTATCTAACTCATTAATTATATTATTAACCATAACTGTGGTACTATACTATAAATATAAACTTAAAAGGTCTAAAAGAATTACTTATTACCGGCGCTCTTAGGCGCCTGCATAATCAATAGAGTTAATATACCTTTTTTCGGCCATTATTTTCGCCGGGCACTCAGCAGCGCCTGTATTGTGCTTGTCTGGCTTTTTGTAATAAAAGCAAGTAGCGCATTTTGGCTCATCTCCCTTTTTTGGGCATTCTTTGATTGAGTGGCCCTGATCGCCACAGTGACCGCAGGTATAGGACGTCTGCCGACAAAACTTGGCAGCATGACCATACTGCTGGCACTTATAACATCGTGTAACTAAAGTGAAATCTCTCACAGGGCATGATGACCAGTTCACAAATACTCGGTCTTTTGAGATCAGGGCTTTGCGAATGACTGCAGGTACTTCAAGTACGTAGTTACAGTGCTCAGCATCTTTCCTACCGGACTTATGGCTTACTCTAATTGAGGTCAAAAACGTCTCAAGGCTGCAGTCCTGTTGTTTCCCGGCCAGATTTTGGTTATACAAACACGCCAAAACCTCATTTTCTGCCATGGATGTCGGCACTCCTATGATGACAACCCTAGGCTTCCTTTTATAAGGCTCGTCGACTGTTAGGCCTGACTTTTTTAGCTGCTCCGATTGCCTCAGCTTCTCGATGTCGTCTTTCGTCTCGGTGCTGATAATAACACCGCCATTTTTGGTCTTGCGCAGGCCTCTGACATGAAGCTTCATCTGTTCAGGGCATATAATTTTTTGGACGAGAGATTTTGTCTCATCACTGGTCCTCAATTTATCTTGCGGATAAATGGCCACAGAACTTACGTTTGATGGCTGGATATAGTTGTTGGCGCCTTTCTTCACCATGTCAGAAAAGGAAGTTCCCAGTGCAGGTTTAATCGACTCTCCGACTTTCAACTTGAGTTCCTTTAGTTGCTGCGAAAGGTCGAGTTGGCTTTCGAGTGCCTTCACAGCATTGTGAGAATGTAAGGCTTTACATTTCATGGACTGGTACTGTACGGCCATCTGCGATGTTCCATGTCCAACCTTCCGGCACAAGGCATTGATGCGCTGTTTCTGGTCCGAGTTCAGCTTGCCTTCTGCTGCAATAGTACACACCTCTTGAAGGCTCTGCTCAATGGTCGTCATCCAGTTCTGAATTTCTGGGGTCGGTATTCCTTCGAAGTCATCGTGCTTTTGGCTCGGAGCTTGAGGGGCAGGCGCGGGTACGGCTGTCCGCGTGGGTGTAGGCGGCGGGGAGCGAGCACACCTACTTTTCTGGCTGAAGGGACTATCCTCCATTGTGTAACGGGTTATTTATTTGTTAATCACTAATCATCTTCATAAATACACCTTACATAAACCAAAAGTATGACTCAGTTTACTTTACTACCGGCTATTTGTAAAAACTAGTTCACGATTTCGCAAGTAAATTAATTGTTTGTATTAATATTGTTCGATACGTCTGTTCACTACGACCGCCGATCGATCGATTCTTGACCATCATAGAAAGGAGTTTTGTCGACGGAAGAATAGACACTAATTTTAATGACGTTTCCGTGTAGACGACATTCTTTGTTTTATCAACGGATTTCTTTTCTGTTTAATTCTCAATTTTTAATAATATAAGTGACGTATATAAAGACAACTACACCAATTATTCACAAAGTGACGAACAACCGTATTTAGTAAAAAAAAAACAGTAATGTTGGCCTTACCCTTAACCATTTCCTTGGTAATGTCCCATTAACTAAATGATGTAAAATAGAAGAAGATAGCTTTGTCCTTCTATTAATTATCACAGTTTTGCGTTCAAAACGTTCTCCTGTAAAATCATGATTTTGTAGATAAGCGTAATACTTTGCGGCCACCGAGTAGAAAGTATTCTACAGTCTGGAGCATGGCGATTATAAAATCAAAAGTGTCTTCACTACCCTAAACAATTTTCAGTTGTCAGTGTGATTGTGACAGTTTGGGATAGAAAACTTTTTTGTTTCTTTCGAAATAGTCTACATAATATTTAATATAGATTTAAAAAATAATCTAAAAACCATTTTTGTATGCGCCTTAAAAATAATAAAATAATCTCCGGAGGTCTTGATGACCTAAGAGGACATACACAAAAACCGGTCAAGAGCGAGTCAGACTCGCGCACCGAGGGTTCCGTTCCGATTTCTTAAAAAGGGTGCTATTTACAGACATCTTTTTATTTCTCCTGTAATCTTTACATAAACTTCTATCATTCTATCACAGAATAATTTCAGATTTTTCTCGTCCTCCTATCCTGAGTGCAGCAGCCAGATCATGGTGTACTTTAGAACGGACTATCATAATTAAATGCGTATATAAATATTCGTGTCTGTACTTTAGACCATTGAGGAGTTCCCTGGTCTGGAGCCAACCCTGGGTGCAGCAGCCAGATCATGGTGTACTTTAGAACGGACTATCATAATTAAATGCGTATATAAATATTCGTGTCTGTACTTTAGACCATTGAGGAGTTCCCTGGTCTGGAGCCAACCCTGGGTGCAGCAGCCAGATCATGGTGTACTTTAGAACGGACTATCATAATTAAATGCGTATATAAATATTCGTGTCTGTACTTTAGACCATTGAGGAGTTCCCTGGTCTGGAGCCAACCCTGGGTGCAGCAGCCAGATCATGGTGTACTTTAGAACGGACTATCATAATTAAATGCGTATATAAATATTCGTGTCTGTACTTTAGACCATTGAGGAGTTCCCTGGTCTGGAGCCAACCCTGGGTGCAGCAGCCAGATCATGGTGTACTTTAGAACGGACTATCATAATTAAATGCGTATATAAATATTCGTGTCTGTACTTTAGACCATTGAGGAGTTCCCTGGTCTGGAGCCAACCCTGGGTGCAGCAGCCAGATCATGGTGTACTTTAGAACGGACTATCATAATTAAATGCGTATATAAATATTCGTGTCTGTACTTTAGACCATTGAGGAGTTCCCTGGTCTGGAGCCAACCCTGGGTGCAGCAGCCAGATCATGGTGTACTTTAGAACGGACTATCATAATTAAATGCGTATATAAATATTCGTGTCTGTACTTTAGACCATTGAGGAGTTCCCTGGTCTGGAGCCAACCCTGGGTGCAGCAGCCAGATCATGGTGTACTTTAGAACGGACTATCATAATTAAATGCGTATATAAATATTCGTGTCTGTACTTTAGACCATTGAGGAGTTCCCTGGTCTGGAGCCAACCCTGGGTGCAGCAGCCAGATCATGGTGTACTTTAGAACGGACTATCATAATTAAATGCGTATATAAATATTCGTGTCTGTACTTTAGACCATTGAGGAGTTCCCTGGTCTGGAGCCAACCCTGGGTGCAGCAGCCAGATCATGGTGTACTTTAGAACGGACTATCATAATTAAATGCGTATATAAATATTCGTGTCTGTACTTTAGACCATTGAGGAGTTCCCTGGTCTGGAGCCAACCCTGGGTGCAGCAGCCAGATCATGGTGTACTTTAGAACGGACTATCATAATTAAATGCGTATATAAATATTCGTGTCTGTACTTTAGACCATTGAGGAGTTCCCTGGTCTGGAGCCAACCCTGGGTGCAGCAGCCAGATCATGGTGGACTTTAGAACGGACTATCATAATTAAATGCGGATATAAATATTCGTGTCTGTACTTTAGACCATTGAGGAGTTCCCTGGTCTGGAGCCAACCCTGGGTGCAGCAGCCAGATCATGGTGTACTTTAGAACGGACTATCATAATTAAATGCGGATATAAATATTCGTGTCTGTACTTTAGACCATTGAGGAGTTCCCTGGTCTGGAGCCAACCCTGGGTGCAGCAGCCAGATCATGGTGGACTTTAGAACGGACTATCATAATTAAATGCGGATATAAATATTCGTGTCTGTACTTTAGACCATTGAGGAGTTCCCTGGTCTGGAGCCAACCCTGGGTGCAGCAGCCAGATCATGGTGTACTTTAGAACGGACTATCATAATTAAATGCGTATATAAATATTCGTGTCTGTACTTTAGACCATTGAGGAGTTCCCTGGTCTGGAGCCAACCCTGGGTGCAGCAGCCAGATCATGGTGGACTTTAGAACGGACTATCATAATTAAATGCGGATATAAATATTCGTGTCTGTACTTTAGACCATTGAGGAGTTCCCTGGTCTGGAGCCAACCCTGGGTGCAGCAGCCAGATCATGGTGGACTTTAGAACGGACTATCATAATTAAATGCGGATATAAATATTCGTGTCTGTACTTTAGACCATTGAGGAGTTCCCTGGTCTGGAGCCAACCCTGGGTGCAGCAGCCAGATCATGGTGTACTTTAGAACGGACTATCATAATTAAATGCGTATATAAATATTCGTGTCTGTACTTTAGACCATTGAGGAGTTCCCTGGTCTGGAGCCAACCCTGGGTGCAGCAGCCAGATCATGGTGGACTTTAGAACGGACTATCATAATTAAATGCGGATATAAATATTCGTGTCTGTACTTTAGACCATTGAGGAGTTCCCTGGTCTGGAGCCAACCCTGGGTGCAGCAGCCAGATCATGGTGTACTTTAGAACGGACTATCATAATTAAATGCGTATATAAATATTCGTGTCTGTACTTTAGACCATTGAGGAGTTCCCTGGTCTGGAGCCAACCCTGGGTGCAGCAGCCAGATCATGGTGGACTTTAGAACGGACTATCATAATTAAATGCGGATATAAATATTCGTGTCTGTACTTTAGACCATTGAGGAGTTCCCTGGTCTGGAGCCAACCCTGGGTGCAGCAGCCAGATCATGGTGTACTTTAGAACGGACTATCATAATTAAATGCGTATATAAATATTCGTGTCTGTACTTTAGACCATTGAGGAGTTCCCTGGTCTGGAGCCAACCCTGGGTGCAGCAGCCAGATCATGGTGTACTTTAGAACGGACTATCATAATTAAATGCGTATATAAATATTCGTGTCTGTACTTTAGACCATTGAGGAGTTCCCTGGTCTGGAGCCAACCCTGGGTGCAGCAGCCAGATCATGGTGGACTTTAGAACAGACTATCATAATTAAATGCGGATATAAATATTCGTGTCTGTACTTTAGACCATTGAGGAGTTCCCTGGTCTGGAGCCAACCCTGGGTGCAGCAGCCAGATCATGGTGTACTTTAGAACGGACTATCATAATTAAATGCGTATATAAATATTCGTGTCTGTACTTTAGACCATTGAGGAGTTCCCTGGTCTGGAGCCAACCCTGGGTGCAGCAGCCAGATCATGGTGTACTTTAGAACGGACTATCATAATTAAATGCGTATATAAATATTCGTGTCTGTACTTTAGACCATTGAGGAGTTCCCTGGTCTGGAGCCAACCCTGGGTGCAGCAGCCAGGTCATGGTGGACTCTGAAACGCATTGTCATCGAGTTGTGAGCTACCCTGAAAGTTTCAGCCGGATAGCCAATCGGGAAGTGCTCGAAAGATATTCAAGATCCCACCCAGAACGACAGACAGACAAACAAGAAAGTGACTTAAGGATGATGCGCAGTGGTCGCCCGCGAAATTCAATGTTTTTTGGGTTTTTTTGCAATTTGCAGGTTTGAGTCAGGTTGTATCTTGATCAAAGTATGATACGCGGCAGTAAAACATATGTATTTATATAATTTTAACCATAAAAATCATCAATACATCTCTCTAAGTTAGATTTCGTGCAGATTCGTGAAACGAACGAAATCTAACGAATCTGCACGAAATCTAACTTAGAGAGATGTATTGACGATTTTTATGGTTAAAATTATATAAATACATATGTTTACGGGCTACACACACAGCGCAATCACCTTAATAAAAACGTGGTACTAATAATAAAAAAAACACCTAGACAAAGATCGTTAGCAACGAAAGACAAAATGACAGATTGTAGAAAGATTTCTACAGTGCGATGTCAAAAATGGAGAAACGAAATGTCACTTTGTATAGAAAGAGATGTCAATTCTTCGTAGAGATAGAAGTGGTCATGCTTTGCAGGCAGATATTATGAGTTAGTAATAAGGTAGATATTAATCAATTGTTGTATTTTCATATACTGGGCGATGTGGTCGCTACGCGACAAAGCCGTTTCATAAAATAATGAAGCTGCTTTTTGAACAATTTGAAAACATTGCAAAAGCGTGACGCTGTGACCAAGAATAAACTAGATTCCCTATTAGCGCCTTTTAACCTTTTTAGCAATGTATTATAGGTACTAGAAGTAAGATGGATGTGACTCACGAATTGGATGCCGGGCAGCGCGTCGTCGGGGTCGGGCTCGGCCGGGCGCTGCGCGAGCGCGCCGCGCGCCGCGCGCACGCGCAGCGCGGGCGGCGCGGGCGCGGCGCGGCGCCGCTCCGTCAGCAGCCAGTCGCCCGTGTCCTCGGGCCGCGTGATCTGCACGCGCGCCTCCAGCACGTAGGCCAGGCTGACGATGCTCGTGTAGCCGAAGCGCGTGAAGTTCAGCTCGCGGCTGTAGCGCTCCCTGTGACACACGCGCGAGGAAATGCACTTTTAAGGAATGCACTTTTCTACGATCATAAAATTCTCGCGATTCCGGAATTGATAAATTTAGTACTTTTTAGGGTTCCGTACTTCCGTAGTCAACGAAGAACCTTTATAGTTGGGCTATGTCCGTCTCTCTGTCCGCGGCTTAGCTCAGAGACTCTGTACTAGAAAGCTGCAGTTTGGCATGCCTGGGTAAGTTGGTATTACTCACGCCGACAAAGTGCTAAAATAAAACATGCACAAAGCTTGTGCTTTCAGTGCTCTACAACTTAGATGCGAACCAATCAGATACAGTTGCGCTCCGAGAACTTGCGCCACGGGAACCTGATCAGATTTCTGTTCATCGGTAAATAATACCAAACAAAGCATATTGCTGAGTAGACAGTATCAACATTGAGTTTCACAGCAATTGCATTCCAAGCAGCTTGACCCTGCCCCTTTTTATGGCCTGTACCATTACACTGTCTTCAATATTCAATAAATTACTTGTGGACTATGTAAGAATTCTAACCTCGCCTGCATACAACATTACAGGTGCAGCCACTGACATGCAATGAATGCTCACATGAGGTCAGCTGGCTGTCTGACCAACTCACCGGTAAAGCCTTATGAGATCTGTGCACCACACTCCCTCCGGAGCGGCAGTGATCAGCTCCATTATCTCCGACTTTAGCTCCTCAAACTGACGAGCCTTTGTACTGCTGGTACCTGAAGAGAGAAGTATTACTTCTTAAGTATTCATTTCTTCTACTTCGTGAGTTTATTGCCATTCAATCAAGTTAGTTGGTGATTTTTTTAGGATTATAAAGGTCCAAAGATGTAGGTATTTGATATTAATTTCAACTTGATACCTCCACGCGTTCCTGAGAAAAAGGGTATTGACAGACTGAGAACCTTGATTTTTTTTTATGTGACAGAATTACAAATTAACAATTTTCGGACTTTTTCCTTTACTTGTGTTGTGAGTCCTTGCCTTTCATGGTTAGGTGGTCTAGGACAACGAGAAGTACCCTATAGGTTTTCATTTACTTGGAAGTATCGAAATATGTCGCATAAATGGCCGTATTTTTTTATTGCGTAAACTTAGAAGCTTGATTTTTTTAGAACTGCAAGGGACCATAGACCTACGTATTTGGTGTAAACAACTTGATACCTCCACGCGTTCCTGAGAAAAAGGCTCTTGACAGACAGACAGACGGACAAACAAGTGACCCTATAAGGGTTCCGTTTTTTCCTTTTGAGGTATGGAACCCTAAAAAACGCGCAAATCATTTTTGCTTTTGACTTCAGTTTTACTAAGGAGGCACCTGTGCGTCATTGTACATAAGCAGTTTCAAAAGTGCGTGCAATTTCAAAATATTTGATTTTTAAGATTACTTAATTGTTTTTTTCAACATGAAAAATGTCGTATACACATTCAACAAAAATCTTGTACAACATTATAATTAAACTTTCGCGATTTGTACACATTATGAAACAATATCGAGAACGGGTCTTATCGCGATATTCCTTTTTTACGAGGTAAACAGTACGAAGTTTCGACCGCCTAGCAGCGATCGGATCACGGGAGGACTGATGACAGCTCAGCGACGTCTTCGTAAAGTGCAGGTATGTGGAACTACCCTCACTTGGTCTTCACAATTTAAAAATAAACATCGCGATAAGACCCGTTCTCGATATTGTTTTATAATTATAATTAAATTCGTCATACCTCGCTCCATGTCCGACACAACTGGACTTTATCACTAATCTAACCACAAAATGAATAAAAAAAACTCAAATGTATACAAAAGAAACTACACTGCATTCAGCAATATCGCTATCGACTACGTTATTCGTTCAGTTTAATCACCCCCACATGACAGTCACCTAAATGTCATTGAAAGATGTGGGAATACCTCAACTACAAAAAATATAATAACAAACAGTATTAATAAGATAAGCCTCATTTGGCGTCGCGTTATTTGGTGGCGGCCCAGTGTGCGTCGCGACGGTGGAAGTACAAATTTATTTCAATTTGAAATGTTTTACCATGATTTCAAATGTTTTTGCCTACTGTGCATTTCGGCAGGTAAATAATGTTAATAATCGTATCTTAGATTTGGTATTGTTGACGTTTGAGTAAAGTTACTTGTGGCACAGAATAAATAATAGTACTAACGTACAGAAGTTGCACTCCTTTGATCTTGAAGAAAGCCGCTTTTACAATAGCCTACAAAATCATTTTCCACCCACGCGCAAGCTAAATTGCACTTAAGGCGGGGTGAAAGCAAGCGCCGTAGGTATTAAATGCTTACCGCAGCCCCCGCAAGGAGTAGCGATACGTAATAAATTACGATGCGCGGGAAACGCGCGCCAAGCGCACCGCTCATGAGTTCATGAACTCGAGTAGGTACTATGTTGCGTCACAGAATAGAGCAATGCAGTAGATAAATTAAAATAAATAAAAATAACTACTTATACATATTTATTTTCGTGAATAAGGTGGATTTAAAATCTGACTGACACGAAGACCTTTACCCGTACGATTCAAAACTACGCGCCGCGCACCATTTTACTTTACGAAGGTGTCGCATGGCGTGGGGAATAGTAGTTTCTGTCATTCCCCACGATACCACACCAGTGGTATCGTTTTCAGTGGTGTCGCTGTCGTGGAGAATGACAGAAACTACTATTCCCCACGCCATGCGACACCACCGACTGTATTGTGCTGTTAGTGATGTCCAGCTACATAACAATGATGTGTTACATAACAATTTAGACCTTATTGACATTCATGTTTTTTTGTTAAATTCAGCTTCCAGATCATTTACCAAGTATCTTGGGCCAAAAAAAACAAAGGGTTTGTAAAATATCAATAAGGTCGAAATTAGCTTGACACCCTAAAAATGATGTGCATAATAATCTAGACACTTTCTGAGGTGTCAAGCGAATTTAGACCTTATTGACATTCATGTTTTTTTGTTAAATTCAGCTTCCAGATCATTTACCGAGTATTCTGGACCAAAAAAACAAAGGGTTTGTAAAATGTCAATAAGGTCGAAATTAGCTTGAGACCTTTATCGTTTTCAGCGAACTTAAATACCACGAAATGACCGTTCATTCCCCACGACACCACTGGTGGTGTCGTCGGGAATGACAGAAACTAGTATTCCCCACGACACCAATGACTGCATTGTGAGTGATGTCCAGCTAATTTTTAAACGTAACAATGATGTGTTATTTTTAAACGACTTCAAAAACGGAGGAGAATATCAATTCAGTTGTATTTTTTTTTTTTATGTTTGTTACTGCAGTACTCCGTCATTTAGAAGCCGATTTGGAAAGTTCTTTTTTTATTTTATTCGTTATGTCAACACAAAAAAAAAAACGGAGGGGCATAACTTCTTACGCTCTAGTTTTTTTTTTCTTGAGAGGATGTGATTACGGTCAAAATGAAAATCCAAGATGGCGGCTGCAAAAATTTTCAAATTTTTCGACATGGGCGTCAATTTCGTGATATTTGAGGTCGCTGAAAACGATAATGGGGTCAAAATGAAAATCCAAGATGGCGGCTGCGAAAATTTTCTAATTTTTCGTCATGGGTGTCATTTTCGTGATATTTGAGGTCGCTGAAAACGATAGTGGGGTCAAAATGAAAATCCAAGATGGCGGCTGCGAAAATTTTTAAATTTTTCAACATGGGTGTCATTTTCGTGATATTTGAGGTCGCTGAAAACGATAGTGGGGCCAATATGAAAATCCAAGATGGCGGCTGCGAAAATTTCCTAATTTTCGGTCATGGGTATCATTTTCGTGATATTTGAGGTCGCTGAAAACGATAGTGGGGTCAAAATGAGAATCCAAGATGGCGGCTGCGAAAATTTCCTAATTTTTCGTCATGGGTGTCATTTTCGTGATATTTTAGGTCACTGAAAGCGATAGTGGGGTCAAAATGAAAATCCAAGATGGCGGCTGCGAAAATTTCGTAATTTTTCGTCATGGGTGTCATTTTCGTGATATTTGAGGTCGCTGAAAACGATAGTGGGGTCAAAATGAAAATCCAAGATGGCGGCTGCGAAAATTTTCAAATTTTTCGACATGGGTGTCATTTTCGTGATATTTGAGGTCGCTGCAAACGATAGTGGGGTCAAAATGAATGACTATCGTTTTCAGCGATCTAAAATATCACGAAAATGACACCCATGATGAAAAGTTAGGAAATTTTCGTAGCCGCTATCTTGGATTTTCATTTTGACCCCGATATCGTTTTCAGCGACCTAAAATATCGCGAAAATGACACCCATGACGAACAGTTAGGGAATTTTCGCAGCCGCCGTCTTGGATTTTCATTTTGACCCCACTATCGTTTTCAGCGACCTAAAATATCACGAAAATGACACCCATGACGAAAAATTAGGAAATTTTCGCAGCCGCCATCTTGGATTTTCATTTTGACCCCACAATCGTTTTCTGCGACATAAAATATCACGAAAATGACACCCATGACGAAAAATTTGGAAATTTTCACACCCGCCATCTTGGATTTTCATTTTGACCCCGCTATCGTTTTCAGCGACCTAAAATATCACGAAAATGACACCCATGACGAAAAATTAGAAAATTTTCGCAGCCGCCATCTTGGATTTTCATTTTGACCCCACTATCGGTTTCAGCGACCTCAAATATCACGAAAATGACACCTGTGTCGAAAAATTTGATAATTTTCGCAGCCGCCATCTTGGATTTTCATTTTGACCCCACTATCGTTTTCAGCGACCTAAAATATCACGAAAATGACACCCATGACGAAAAATTAGGATATTCGCAGCCGCCATCTTGGATTTTCATTTTGACCTCACTATCGTTTTCAGCGACCTAAAATATCACGAAAATGACATCCATGACCGAAAATTAGGAAATTTTCGCAGCCGCCATCTTGGATTTTCATTTTGACCCCACTATCGTTTTCAGCGACTTAAAATATCACGAAAACGACACCCATGACGAAAAATTAGGAAATTTTTGCAGCCGCCATCTTGGATTTTCATTTTGACCCCACTATCGTTTTCAGCGACCTAAAGTGTTTAGGCGCAGCACTTGTTTTCTGTGTGTTATTAGCTTACTTGCTCCTTGCTCAATACTTGATCGGATGGTGAACGAGACTCAGGTTGCATTCTTTTCATTTCGTTGTCTGTCACTTGTATTTTGCGTTTGTAATTACAATCACTCTCTTCATTAGTTTATTTCACCTTCAATACCGTTAATAATTACCACGTAACACTAATTTTTTATTGTATATTCTACTTCAACACATTAATTATTGTTTACACTACACAGCCGTCATGTTTTACATTTATTTATTTTGTGTTGTTATGCGTCGTGAGCGCACTGGCACTCGCGTTCCTTTGCTTGTCATTACTGTGCCCACAGATTATAACTAGTATTGGTAATGCCACAGATACTTTGTGGGTAGACAAGTAATGTGGTAACGCGGGGCGCTCACACGCGGACTGAATTAAGTTTTTTTTTTTTTAATATTTATTATTTGTGTTTGTAACGTTTTACATTTTATCTATTTGTATCTATTTATAATTATTTATGTATTTTAGTATATCTGCCCGTGACATCACAGCGGGCCCTATCAGAATACCAGCGCTGCGACACTCATGTTAAGTGCCGCAGCATCATGCTGAGATAGGGACCTTTTGGCCTCGTACAGGACTTTTTTTGTTTTTTTTTGTTTTTATTTACTTATTTTAATTTTTTTTATATATATATTTTGTTTGTTTTCAACTTTTATTTTGTGTTTTAGTTTTAGTTCTGTGCGAGTCCCAATAAATACTTTTTCTTTCTTTCTTTCTTTCTTTCAAAATATCACGAAAATGACACCCATGACGAAAAATTAGGAAATTTTCGCAGCCGCCATCTTGGATTTTCATTTTGACCCCACTATCGTTTTCAGCGACCTAAAATAACACGAAAATGACACCCATGACGAAAAGTTAGGAAATTTTCGCAGCCGCCATCTTGGATTTTCATTTTGACCCCGCTATCGTTTTCAGCGACCTTAAATATCACGAAAATGACACCCATGACGAAAAATTTGGAAATTTTCACAGCCGCCATCTTGGATTTTCATTTTGACCCCGCTATCGTTTTCAGCGACCTAAAATATCACGAAAATGACACCCATGACGAAAAATTAGGAAATTTTCGCAGCCGCCATCTTGGATTTTCATTTTGACCCCACTATCGGTTTCAGCGACCTCAAATATCACGAAAATGACACCTGTGTCGAAAAATTTGATAATTTTCGCAGCCGCCATCTTGGATTTTCATTTCGACCCCACTATCGTTTTCAGCGACCTAAAATAACACGAAAATGACACCCATGACGAAAAGTTAGGAAATTTTCGCAGCCGCCATCTTGGATTTTCATTTTGACCCCGCTATCGTTTTCAGCGACCTTAAATATCACGAAAATGACACCCATGTCGAAAAATTTGGAAATTTTCGCAGCCGCCATCTTGGATTTTCATTTTGACCCCACTATCGTTTTCAGCGACCTCAAATATCACGAAAATGACATCCATGACCGAAAATTAGGAAATTTTCGCAGCCGCCATCTTGGATTTTCATTTTGACCCCACTATCGTTTTCAGCGACCTAAAATATCACGAAAACGACACCCATGACGAAAAATTAGGAAATTTTCGCAGCCGCCATCTTGGATTTTCAGTTTGACCCCACTATCGTTTTCAGCGACCTAAAATATCACGAAAATGACACCCATGACGAAAAGTTAGGAAATTTTCGCAGCCGCCATCTTGGATTTTCATTTTGACCCCACTATCGTTTTCAGCGACCTCAAATATCACGAATATGACACCCATGTCGAAAAATTTGAAAATTTTCGCAGCCGCCATCTTGGATTTTCATTTTGACCCCACTATCGTTTTCAGCGACCTAAAATATCACGAAAATAACACCCATGACGAAAAATTTGGAAATTTTCGCAGCCGCCATCTTGGATTTTCATTTTGACCCCACTATCGTTTTCAGCGACCTAAAATATCACGAAAACGACACCCATGACGAAAAATTGGAAATTTTTGCAGCCGCCATCTTGGATTTTCATTTTGACCTTGAAATACAAAAAAAAAATAAGAAGATACCTAATTAGAAAAAAAACTTAATTTAAAAAAAAAATCTTATTTATGTAGGTATACAGAAAAATACATTTGAGGGCCTACTTATTTTCTGAACATCCCTGCCCAACCCTTTGAAAGAATTCAGGCGTGATGTTATGAAGAAATCTCATTTCCTATCCGATATTCATTATAAAACCACCCGTACTAACTTTATTCTGTGGCACCTACCTACTTTGAGATTTGAAAATAGTGAACCAAAAATTTGCGCGTCAGGCGGCTTTATAAGCTCCAGTGTAGGGTTCAAATTCAACTGTTTTACACACTTGATGCGATTGGTAAACATAGGCCGTGATAAAAATAAATACCAATAAAGCTTTTGCGCGCGTGACGTCTTTATTTACATAGGCATAGCGTTCAAATTCAACTGTTTTCAACACATGTTAATTTGTGCCGGTCGCAGCCGGTGACAGAAGTTAGCGGGGGTGGCGGGTTCGCAAAATTGGCACACGTCCGACCTCCATCACGTTCCGCTCGGGACTAAAAGACACGGAGCGAGCGCAAAACACTTGACATTGGAATTAGTGATATAAATATTTTGATATTTCAAATTATGATAGCCGTTATAAATTACATTTTTTACGACCTTTATTATGGCATAAGTTTTATTGTTCAAAGCCTAATATAAATCAAATGAAATAAGATATAGATCATAATTTAGACTTGTCTTTGCGATTTAATTGGATGCAGTAAAGTGCAAGTAATCGTGTATCGGACGGCCGAAATTTGTAGATGGAAGTCTGAACTAAGTAATATATTTTTTTCAAAATTTAAATCCGTGTTATCTACGAATAAAACACTAAACAAAACGACGTTTTTACGGCTCTCACCGCCTTAATCGCCGCGCTTGAGAGTTGTTATTACTTTGTGTGCTTTCTCGACCGTAACATGCCTACGTCGCTTAACCGAGTACTAGGGCTGTTCTGTTGTCTTTTATTATTGTATATACCGGATGACTTTTTTTACCGTCTCGAAAAAAATGGGTATATTAGGTGAACGGAGTAGATGCCTATGGCATAGCTGTTTTTTTTTTATTTTTTTTTTGAAAAGTTCTAATCATATGCAGGCTGCATATGATTTGAATTTTGATATTTTTAAACGATTTATTATTATTTTTCAAAATTTCTGTTTTTAAGGTACAAAAACCGGTCAAGAGCGAGTCGGACTCGCGCACCGAGGGTTCCGTTCCGATTTCTGAAAAAGTGTGCTACTTAGAGACATCGTTTTTTTACGTTTAAACTTCTATTACATAGAATAATTTCAAATTTTTCGCTTTGCAAACTTCGGAGATAAGGGGGGGGGGGGACGGTATTTTTTTTTACATTTTACATCAAAAGTCGAAAACTATGTGGCCTAAAAAAAAATAAAAAATAGTTTGAGAATGTGAAAACAGCGCTCTTTCATATGATACCCCACATGCCCTAGTAGCCCCACTTTAAATTTTTAATACCCCCTTTCAGTGCCCCAGTTGCAAAAAAAAATATAATTATTTTTATTTCATTCTTATTTGCAAAATAGTGGGTCAACGTCATCTAAAACTATTCTAAATTTCAAGTTGATAGCATTAGTAGTTCTTGAGATATCCAGCTGTGACAGACAGACAGACAGACTGAGTCACACCATAAGGGTTCCTTTTTTACCATTTTGGTACGCAACCCTAAAAATTAAAAGTTTACATCGAATTTGTAGTATTTATTGGTACTTTGATATTTTTTTCTGTCTAAGCTATTAAAAAAAAAACTAGGTATGCCATAGGCTTCTCAAATCAAATCAAAGATTTTGATTTGATTTGATTTGATAGGCTTCTACTCTGTTCACCTAATACACCCAATTTTTTTCGAGACGGTAAAAAAAGTCATCCGGTATATATGAGTTGTATCAGATAAGACATTACATCAAAGTGAAACAACTCTAGATATAGGTACTGTATTTAGAGTTGTTTCACTTTGATGTAATGTCTTATAAATTTTTTCCATTCTCTGAAGTTCCTAAGTATTATTAAATTTTAATGTAGCAAAAATCCTAAATCTAACAAATAATTTTAATAAATTAAACTTTGAGTTCTTCTGTTTACTAGAACATCCGTCCACACAACAACTGCTAGTATTACGTTTTAATTTTGATGTCATAAGTAGTCATAACGAAGGGTGCACAAAAAACAAAAATAAAATAATAATAAATACGACGGGTTCGGTCAGAACCTCAGAGGCGCGGCGCGGGCAGCGGTGCGTGGCGTGATTGCGTCGTACGTGACTCGCTGAGCGCGTATAGACCCCGACTGACTAGCAACCCTTAGTTGCCGCGCGCTGTAGGTACTTATCTCGAGCGTAATGTACCAGTGCAAGAGGCCTGCTTGGGGGTACAACTCTCTGAGGTGAAGGACCTTTAGTTAAGAGGAAACGTGGGTGCTCTTTTCTCCATACAAAAAGATACAAACGCTCTCGCCTGTTTTCTTTCTGGTTAATGACCATAAAGCAATAATTTTTTACAGAAATATAAATATCAGTTACTTGTATGCCCCTATGTTTTCCTTCTTGATGATATATTATTTTTATAAAAACTAGAAAGAACCCTCCAAAAATGCTCAAAATTGCTTATTCAGACCGCTGTCAACAGACGCCTAGTGTACCAATTTGACAACTATTAACGAAAAAAGAAAACATAGGGGCATAGCATATATCCTTCTTATTCAGTTTATGAAATATCTTTTAAATTGGTCCAATATTGGAGGAGGAAATAGGCGAGAGCCAAACCTCGAAATGTGACTTTTTACACAGGCTATTTAGTCGAATCTGCAGGTGTCCTTATCGCACTAATTCGAGGGTGGAGCGCTCGCAGAGCGACAGCAATACCTTCTTAAAATACCTAATTTTTCGCCCCCATTTCCTCTTAATATTGATGCACAACATCCTCCGCTGGTCATTAGCGCCAGGCTTTCTCATCGGGAACGGGGGATAGCCGGGGGCTTTCTCAGAATGAAAGTGTTTCGTCACAATACAGGTGGAACTTTAATCGTTTGACAGTCCATGAATGAACCATATTTAACATATGTGGTCTGCTCCACTGTTTGAACGTACCTATACTGTGTCTGCACATGGGACAGTGAGCCTGTTAATGAAGCTCATATTCTAGGTTAGTAAATTAAATCCTTGTGAGTGTGTTCTTAAGAAAAATGTTTAAGTAAAAATAACTCTCCTTTTTTGGCTTCACCGCAGTCGGGTAATAAAGCATACAATGCGTTTCAACTAAGAATAGGAAAGTCAATGACCTCTAACTGTCAACTGAAGCTAGAAATGTAAGGCTTGCAAAGTTTTGTAGTGATAACCTTATCCATTTTAGTTATGTTTTTGGAATTTGTTTTTGTTAAAATATGTCACTG
Source organism: Cosmia trapezina (assembly GCA_905163495.3). Lineage (NCBI taxonomy): Eukaryota > Metazoa > Arthropoda > Insecta > Lepidoptera > Noctuidae > Cosmia > Cosmia trapezina. The sequence goes on from LR991036.1 coordinate 391,111, forward strand.
ACTTGGCAAATGTGTTAACGAGATGCTATTTAGCTAAATCTTCACAATATGGCCCAAGGTCATCCCTATTCTTAGTTGAAACGCATTGTAGGTTATTTATCCAGAATAGTACACATCTGATTTGTTAAAAGATATCAAACAACTGGCTCCCAGGGTGGTTATGAAATGTTTTCTTGTTTTCGAACTTGTGTCAAATTAAAGATGGCTTCAACTCATGGATGTCTACAACAGACTTCAAAAGTACCTGCAAGTGGATCCGAAATAGTTCTGCAACTTTATTAGGAGTAAGCGATCTAGGCGCAATAGACCCAGTCACCAAGGACGGCTTGTTGCTGAAGGAGGAGTGTGCGGATCCACTCGCTGCAGAGAAGCGGCCGGGGCTGGACCCGGTAGCAGCAAGCGCGTTTACATCTCCCTAACTACATAATTAGCTATATAAATAAAAAGAAAAGTCCTGACTGACTCATCGGCTCCCAGCCCAAACCCTTGCGACCTAGAAAACTGAAATTTTGCATAGACGTTCCTTTTATAATGTAGACAAAGAATAAGGATTTTTCAAAATTCCTCGCTTATAGGAGTAAAATCGGGGATGAAAGTTTGCATGAAAATCGTATTTTTAGGGTTCCGTACCAAAATGGTAAAAAGGAACCCAGACCCTATGGGTCAGTCTGTCTGTCTGTTACAGCTGGATATCTCAAGAACTACTAATGCTATCATCTTGTAATTTGGAATAGTTTTAGATGACGTTTGCCCAACTATTTTGCAAATAAGAAAGAAATAAAAATATATATGTTTTTAGGGTTCCGTACCAAAATGGTAAAAAGGAACCCTTATGGTGTCACTCAGTCTGTCTGTCTGTCTGTCTGTCACAGCTGGATATCTCAAGAACCACTAATGCTATCAACTTGAAATTTAGAATAGTTTTAGATGACGTTGACCCAAATATTTTGCAAATAAGAAAGAAATTAAAATATTTATATTTTTTTTGCAACAGGGACTGAAAGGGGGTCTTAAAAATTCAAAGTGCGGCTACTAGGGCATGTGGGGTATCATATGAATGAGCACTATTTGCACATTCTTAAACATTTTTTAATTTTTTTTTAGGCCGCATAGTTTTCGACTTTTGATGAAAAATGTAAAAAAAAATACCGTTCCCCCCCCATTATCTCCGAAGTTTGCAAAGGGAAAAATCTGAAATTATTCTATGTGATAGAAGTTTATGTAAAGATTACAGGAAAAATAAAACGATGTCTCTAAATACCACACTTTTTCAGAAATCGGAACGGAACCCTCGGTGCGCGAGTCCGACTCGCTCTTGACCGGTTTTTTGTTGCAACATTGACTGAAGACCCCCTGTCTTAAAAAATCGAAGTGAGACTACTAGGGCATGTGGGGTATCAAATGAAAGAGCGCTGTTTGCTCATTCTCAAACATTTTTTTGTTTATTTTTAGGCCCCATAGTTTTCGACTTTTGATGAAAAATGTAAAAAAAAATACCATTTCCTCCTGTTGATTTATTTGATTTAATTATTTACAAAAATCAATCTTTAGTCGATTCTGTAATAATCGATATGTCGTAGGTACCTACTTATTATATAAATACTACCCACCATTATTATTACTTCACTTTTCGTTAGCGCCTTAATAAGAAAGAAAGACGGACGTATAAAACTTCCTAGTGACTTTTAACTGGCTAATAATAATCTATACATTTTAAAAAGCCCATAACTCGTTTTATTAAAGTATTACAACCTAGATTTCCTATACCCCCCCCCCCCCTTTATCTCCGAAGTTTGCATAGAGAAAAATCTGAAATTATTGTATGTGATAGAAGTTTATGTAAAGATTACAGGAAAAATAAAACGATGTCTCTTAATAGCAGAGAAAAATAGAACGGAACCCTCGGTGCGCGAGTCCGACTCGCTCTTGACCGGTTTTTTGTAGTATAAACCAAGAAAATTGGTATTAGCATACTGGTTAAAAATTAAAAACCACGTGTTTCAGAGTTTTTGGAAAGTCATCCCCTAAGGGGGAAAAATAGGGGATGAAAGTTTGTAAGGACAAATAATGGCGTTAAGCCTTTTGTTTAGCAATTACGAATGGCGTGTTTTGGCGTTTTTGGAAAATCATCCCCTAGAGGGTTAAAAAAACTCATCATCGCTCAGACCGACTTTCACCATCACCAAAGACACTTTAGTCATTCAGAGAACAATAACTTTAGCAAGTTCCGTACCTGTAATTATTTTGCTAACTATTTTTTCGAAATGCCCACGGGATAGGGAATAAAGAGGATTTATACAGGGTGGAGCGAACATCGACGCGCAAACGGTTCCCGCGCCACGTATTCAGTACATCATTCTGAGCCCCCTATAAAGAGGATTTATACAGGGTGGAGCGAACATCGACGCGCAAACGGTTCCCGCGCCACGTATTCAGTACATCATTCTGAGCCCCCTATAAAGAGGATTTATACAGGGTGGAGCGAACATCGACGCGCAAACGGTTCCCGCGCCACGTATTCAGTACATCATTCTGAGCCCCCTATAAAGAGGATTTATACAGGGTGGAGCGAACATCGACGCGCAAACGGTTCCCGCGCCACGTATTCAGTACATCATTCTGAGCCCCCTATAAAGAGGATTTATACAGGGTGGAGCGAACATCGACGCGCAAACGGTTCCCGCGCCACGTATTCAGTACATCATTCTGAGCCCCCTATAAAGAGGATTTATACAGGGTGGAGCGAATATCGACGCGCAAACGGTTCCCGCGCCACGTATTCAGTACATCATTCTGAGCCCCCTATAAAGAAGTTTTTCATCGGTTATTGAAAAAAAATCTGCTCTTCTATACACTTTGACCGTGTAGGTATTGCACTATTGTATTACCCTGTCTTACATAGGGTAATTTTAATCCCGGTAATACGTTCCCGTGAGATATTTTCCGACATCCGCGCGGGCGAAGGCGCGGACAAAAGCTAGTATTGAATACTAGCTTTTGGCCGCGGCTTCGCCCGCGTTTATTATACATATACATATAGTATATAAACCTTCCTCTTGAATCACTCTATGTATCAAAAAAAACCGCATCAAAATCCGTTGCGTAGTTTTAAAGATCTAAGCATACATAGGGACAGACAGACAGCGGGAAGTGACTTTGTTTTATACTATGTAGTGATACATAATACGATATAATGCAGTTATGGAGATGTAAACCTATAATCAGAATAAAAAGAAACTCACTTGATGATGTATGTCTCCCTGAATCATCATCCTGGAACAGAGCTCCACCTTTCTCAGAAACAGCCTCGTCAAAATTATGTAAACTATTGTACAGTGGAAGGCGTTTCTTAAGGAAATTCTTGACATCATCACTAGTCACCGTTGTGTGGTTCTTGTAGTGGTCAACATTCTCCTTGTTCTGGCTGGTGCTGTTGGTGACAATGTCCGGAGCTTTCACCTGCGCCTCTTTCCGCTCTTCAATGACGGGTGGTTTGTGTTTGGCAAATGAATTGTAAATGCGATCTTGTTTAGGTGGGTCCACTTTAGCTTCTTGTATGCTTCTCCTTTTTGTTTTACTGTTAGTGTACAAAGAATTTTATATTTATCATTTAAACACACAACAAAAAGTCTTTGATGTGCATTTAGTACTGAGTAAATGTAGAAGTTAAAATTGTTCAAGGTAGTATTTTATATGCTTACACTTTTGCAGTAGAAGGTACTTTTGATCTCTGTACAAAATTATCAATGTGCTTTGATGACTCTGGTACAATCACGGTGAGTATTGGATTTGCTTGTGGGCCAGATAACTGAAAACAAACAGATATTATGTTACTTGAGCAAGCTTTTAACAATTTACTTGTGTGTTAGGTTGTTAATTACTAATTACAGTGTGCAATGGTAGCAAATGTGTGCATGTCTTAAATGACTAATAAGTTATAATTGAAGGTTTATATAATAAACACTTTACCTTTACTACATAAAACAATAAAATATAAGTAAAAGTCTTTTTAAAAGCAAGCTTTATTTAAGTTAAAAAGTACTTAAAACTTATGCAAACATAAAACTTAAATATTTTCATAAAAGCTTGAGGCTCATCTTTAAGTGTAGACGTTCACTCCTCGAGCTTTTATGAACATATTAAAGTTCTGTTTATATTTTATTTAGTATTTTTAGTTCAATAACAATTTTTTTTTTTTAAATCTATTATAAAGAGGAAAGATTTGTTTGTTTGTACCGAATAGGCTCCGAAACTACTCGACCGATTTTAACCATTTTTTCACCAATAGAAAGCTAAATTATCAGAAAGTAACATAGGCTATAATTTATTTTCAAAAAATTTAGAGATCCTTAAGAAAATTGCAATAATATAACCCAAATTTTGCCTATAAAATTCATTATTTGGCTTGCGTTGAGAAAACTATTGATGATACATAAAAAGTATGTACTACATGATTAAAGTACTCATTATAACCTTAAAAAAAGTCCTCGAGGCAATATATCTAACTATCATAGTTAAGTCATAATAACGTGGGTTTTTCGAAAATCTACCCATAAGGGGGTGAAAAGAGGTAGTAAATTTTTCAGGGGAGGATTTTACTGCGGGGCTTGATTAACTTGAAAGAGGGGCAGAGGGAGAAGGCTGGTGATGAGGGAAAGAGGGGGATAGGGGCAGGTGTTGGTGAGAAGAGGAAGGGGTGGTGAGGGGTAAGGGGGAGGGGAGGGGTTGGTGAGGGGAGGAGAGGGAGAGGAAGGGGATGGGGTGGTGAGGGAGAGAGGGGGAAGTGGAAGTGGTGAAGGGGGTGAGAGGGGCGGGGAAAGGTTAGCGGGAAGGGGATACGGTGAACGAACATGCTAATCTCTGCAACTAACAGACTTTGAAATTTTTTTTTGCATTTATATCCCAAATCTTAGGACCTTTACGTGCCAAGCTAAAAGAAAAAAAGGCAGAAATAACGCTATGTGAAAACGAAATAATAGCGCGGGCAGGCAATGCGATGCGACGGGGTGGGCCGAGGGATAGAGAAATTTCACGCGGACGTTGCGGGCAGCAGCTAGTATATTTATAATACAAATGATAATTTAAAATAAAAATATAATTTTTTTTTAAAGATTTTTACCTATATGTATTTAATTAAATATAAGTAAAAATCTTTTTTAAATCAATTAATAATGTTTTTTATTTCATTATTTAAATTGGACCTTTTGTTTAGGAGTTATAAAAATTATAAAAGTAAGAAAAATGCCATATTGTGAGCAAACAGCCCTAAGCTTAGTCTATTAGTTACCTACACATTTTATTTTTATTGATTGTTGTAATTGCACTAAATCACTGGAAGACTGGAACTACCAGTCGGATTTGAAAAAATCTTTTAGCAATTGATAGCCAAATTCTTGGGGAAGGCTACAGGCTATTTAAAATCACGCTAGGGGTGGTCCGCAACACCAGGCTGCAGGCCTGTAGGCTAACCAGACTTTTATTATGTCTGGACTGGAATGGTGTGCGCCTGGTGACGGGAACTATCACAGGACACTGCTCACTAAATAAACACTTCCACACAATAGGAATAACAGACAGTCCTCAGTGCAGGGCTTGCATGGAGGCTGAGGAAACCATTGTGCATGTGCTCTTTGAAAGCACAGGTGTCACCCAGATTAGAACAGAAACCCTCGGAACACCCAGATCTTTCACGGATGTTCTTAACAGACTTGATCAAGTTCTGGAGGGAGGTGGGCTGGTTGGAATAACCCCCCAACGGCCGCCATGGCCCACCCACAATGGTCCACATGAAGGACTAAGTGCGGATACCAAATCCTCGAATATAGAACATAGCAAATAGAACTATCATCACACTAAAACCCTTAGGAGCCGAGCAAAAATAAAAAAGTATGAAAGAATGTTAAGCAAAAACGAAGTAATAACGCGGGCAGGCGATGGGAAGCGACGGGGTTGGTCGGGTGAACTAGAAATTTCACGCGGGCGAAGTTGCGGGCAGAAGTTACTATTTTGCTAGAGAGACAAGAAAAGATTTTAATCGGCAGAACGCCAGTACTCACCAGAAAGCTGTCGCTGCAACGCTCCCTGAGGAAGGTGACAAAGTCCCTGTATCCCATCCTGGACAACGGAATATGTGAACCCAACAGCTTCGAGTAGTCGCGCATCAACAGGCGCGAATCCATCTGCGTCGGGCTCGACACCACCAACGAGCGAAGCCTCATTTTCACCTCTTTTATTAATTCTTCTTCCATCTTTGCTAACACTTACGAAACACTCACTCAAGGCTACACATCAAGAGACACCAACCACTTGACCACGTCCTATAAGTTCCGTTTGTTTGATTATTAACACTATTGAATGCTGAATGTTATTATCAGCCTTAGACCTTATTGTATCGACATAAAAATAAAAACATTAAAGTGCAAATAGGCAGCTTAATATTATAGTATTAAAGAAATAATGAACAATTTTGCAATAGTAAAGATCAATGCTGAAAACTTAGATTATGAAATGGCTGAAAATGATAGAATAAACACTTGCTGAAATAGTCAAATAGTAGAAAATTAATATAGTTCTTGAAGGGACATTCTTCACGTATTTCACAGTCGTGAGCACAGAACACTATTACTCTGGTCGTGAGTCGTCCGCACAGCACAGGCACACAGAGTGAAAGCATACAATTACTTATACTTTAGTCGTCCTTAGACGGCTTCATCACCGCTTCACGACTTCTTTTCCAACTTCCAAGTTGAAGTCACAGAGCATAACTTTATTCCAAGTTCCAGGCTTCCAGCAATTCCAACCCGGGTATATATGTTCTGTGATTCCAACGTATAGTATAATGTACTCTGTGATTCCAACTGCCAAGCCAAAGCCAAAGTCAAAGAGTAAAGTAAGTATAGAGAGAAAGAGTGGCAACTCTGTGGTAAAATTTGCATGTATGGAAAGTGCTGCCACCATACGTTTGGTGGGTGAACTAAGGGTCTAATGTATACACATACCTACCTATGCATACTGAGTAGGTACTCATAGTATGCATACCAGCTATAGCTATAGGTAGGTACCTATCTATATAACTATCGTACGAGTTTATAAATTATGGGCAATCGGGTTATAATATAATTTTAAAAACACGTATGCAGTTCAGGAAAATGTCCGTTTATTATTACCAATCAATCAGTCTTGAATGTGGGATCAAAATGGTGATCACTGCTTTTGTTCTTTAAAATCTTCATACAATCACTTTCTCTAACCTCGCCGCCAACAGCCGCTATCCAAGCAGTGAACAAATCGGGCCTCGTAGTGGTTGTCAGGGTTTGGGAACCGGTGAAGAGGTAGGTACACCGTATGCCACTGAAATTGGAATGAAATTAATGAATAGCAGACGGCTAAATAAAACTTTTTCTTACTTTTATTAAAGGTACGGTACGGTAGTAAACACTTACATAAAGCATCACAGCCAAAAATACAATATCTTCTTGGGGGTTCACTCATTCTTGGGAGTTCGTTCAAAACAACTAATATGACTAATGAACATTGCTAACGAAAAACAAAGTATAACAATAATAGGAAATAATAAAAACAAAACTCAACAAAACAAATAACAGAATTAACTGAGATAAACTCGAAATGCGCATCAACAACGTCGGGAACGAGTTGACAATGGCCGAAAATCCCACAGATTAGATAGCTAGAAAATCCGAAATGTTTTTATGACAAGCAAGACAAGATGGCTGCCAAGTTTTGTTATCACACCAAACTCCAGATGTCGCTGTCATCTATGGAAATTGATGACAGTGTTATGTGTGCCCCCCCTGGCCAAAGTGCATAGATAATACACACACACACTTAAGAAGCTCAAGCCAGTGCCAGTCTGTGTAATCCATAGATTAGTGTAATCTATGGTGCCACAGTATTGCAATGTCCTCAGAAGAACTCTAAGCAGAAGAACAACTGTTCTTCTGAAGCAATGTGGAAGCAATGTCTCTTGTGTACTACAAAGCACATTAATTTGTATATTCCCAAATTCCCAATAATAGATTGAATGATTTGATTCACTAGGAGGAGCTCGTGGCTAAGTAATAACAGCCGCACGGGTCGATCCGTCAGGTTAAGCTACGCTTGCCGGGGTTGGTCATGTTAGCCAAACAAAGTGCTTTCATTGTTACAAAATGCGTCGATTAATTTAACTTTCTTGGACAGTTTTTGCACTGTGCGAATGTATTGACATTGGCTTCAGTTCAAAATATGGAAGATTTCTTACGTTAAGGCGAAAGCGCCAGGGTAGCCCGCGAAATTCAAAATTTCTTACGTTTTTTTGCCATTTTTAGGTCAGTGTGAGCTTGTATGTTGATACAAATATGATTCGCGGCCGTAGCTAATATGGTTTTACAGAATTATAATCATTACAATCAGCAATACAACTCCATAATTTAGCATTTACCTCAAACCTCATGATTTCATGAAATCGCTAGATTTGAGGTAAATGCTAACTTATGGAGTTGTATTGCTGATTCTAATGATTATAATTCTGTAAATCCATATTAGCTACGGCCGCGAATCATATTCTAATCAACATACAAGCTCACACTGACCTACAAATTGCAAAAAACGTAAGAAATTTTGAATTTCGCGGGCTACCCTGGCGTATCATCCTTAAACCTCATTTCTAATACCACATAACCTAGAAAAAGTATTATATTGCTGTTTCTTGACCTGCCACGCGGTGGCTCGATCTAGTTGTATATTATCTAAGCAAATTCCTGTACTCATTGTACTATTTGTACTCGCTCCTTGTGCCAAAGGCCAAAGTCACAGTGGTGCTTTGTCGATTGTCTATTGTTTATGTTTACAAAGAGTTTATCTTCAAGGAACAGAATGTAATAAAATATGTAGAGGGCATGGTCGGCGTTATCTATGACGATTCACGGGACATCGTTAAAGCGCTCACGCTAACTTGGAACGCAATTAAATCGATTACAGTGCAACTCGGAACGCACCCATGGTCTGTGACACTGACAGGCCTGACAGCTGACAGTCAGTGACAGTGGAACTGCTGACTGACTGGACGTACGATTGTCGTCTGCTGTCTTGTTTTGGTGTGGTCAGATTGTTCAATAGTCGAATTACGTAAGTTTATTTTGGAAATACAAAACGAACGAGATGTCGTTCCTACTAAAGCGCACCGTCGGTGCTGGATGCAGCTTAGGGCGCAACATTCTAAACAATGTGAAGACGCCTGTTGTACTGCGTGTCGCTACAAAAGCCGACCAAGCAGCTCCTCAAACGGAGACTCGACCAACGGTAGCTAAAGTGGATCAACTTCAGAAGACTCATTTGGTTGATTTTGGAAAATACATCGCTGAATGTATGCCTAAATACGTACAGAAAGTGCAACTAACTGCAGGTAACGAGCTGGAAGTTCTTATTCCTCCAGAAGGAGTTATTCCAGTGTTGCAGTTTCTGAAGGACAACCACAGCGCACAGTTCACGAACCTCGTGGACATCGCCGGTATGGACGTGCCCAACCGACCCAACAGGTTCGAGATCATATACAACTTGCTTTCCCTGCGTTACAACGCTAGAATCAGAGTCAAGACATACACTGACGAGTTGACCCCTGTAGACTCTGCCAATGACGTATTTAAAGCTGCCAATTGGTACGAAAGAGAAATATGGGATATGTATGGTGTCTTCTTTGCCAACCATCCTGATTTGAGAAGAATTTTGACTGATTATGGTTTTGAGGGTCACCCCTTCAGGAAGGACTTCCCACTGAGTGGCTACGTGGAGGTGCGTTATGATGATGAACAGAAGCGTGTAGTGGTGGAGCCCTTAGAACTGGCTCAAGAGTTCCGGCGCTTTGAGCTTAGTGCTCCATGGGAACAGTTCCCCAACTTCCGCAGTAACCCCGCTTCAGAGGAAGTTGTGAACCCCGCCGAAGACAAACCAAAAGAATGAAGCAGTTTAATATATTCTCAACAAATAGGTCATTTATGTAATTGATGTTAATAAAAACTTACTAAAACTTGATTGTTGAATTAGATTAGCAAATATTGTACTTTCAATCATAAGCTTTCATCAGGACTGTAGTTGCAGTACCAAGCAACATTGGAAAATCATCCTTATGTACTCTATTACACAGAATAGTGTCAATTTGTAAAGATGTTTCTAGGCAATTTAATTATAACCAGACAGCTTACAAGTTTAATTTATTATGAACTAGCGGACCTGACAGATTGTCCTGGCTGAACCATCCTAGAACCCCACTGCAGCGCCACCTACCGGGTCCTATTGTGTTTTCAAACCATCCAGGAACCCATTCAAATATACACATAAAATTTCATCTAAATCGGTCCAGCCGTTGTCATACCACGTTTTATCCGTTTTTTTTAAAGTATCCTATGTCCGTCTCCTGGTTCTAAGCTACCTCCCCACCAATTTTCAGCCAAAGCGGTTCAGCCGTTCTTGAGTTATAAAAAGTGTAACTAACACGACTTTCTTTTATATACAGCGTGTTTCTTAGGTGTCAATCCAGTGCGAGATGATATCAGAGTACCATACCCATCGATTTAACATCCATGTATGTTCTACGATTTTTTGTAGTTTTCGAGTTATAATTTTTTTCGATATTTTCCTGATTCAACAAGATAATGGTTTTAAAAAATGACATCTTTTTTTTGGATCAACTTTGATAGGGCATTATTTGCTGAAATCGAAGTTATGGAATTGTATTGCTGATTCTAATGATTATAATTCTGTAAAGCCATATTAGCTACGCCTGAGAATCATATTTTAATCAACATACAAGCTCACACTGACCTACAAATTGCAAAAAATATAAGAAATTTTGAATTTCGCGGGCTACCCTGGCGCATCATCCTTAAAAGAAACACCCTGTATATAGACTAGACATTTTATCCAGACAGCTTACAAGTTTAATTTATTATGAACTAGCTCCTGCACGCGACTTCGTCCGCGCGAAATTTCTTGTTCCCCCGAACCACGCCATCGCATCGCCTGCCCGCGCTATTAATTCGTTTGCGCTTAGCGTCCTTTCTGACGAACTTTTTCTTTTTGCTCGGCTCCTAAGGGCCCTAGCGTGATGTTAAATAGCCTGTAGCCTTCCTCAAGAATTGTGCTATAATATGCAAAAAGATTTTATCAAATCCGACGGGGGTATTTCCAGAGATTAGCGTGTTCAAACAAACTAACAAAAAAAAAAAACCCGTGTTATTCCACCATTAATATTGAAATAATAAATTGAGAGGGTCATCAATCAGCGGAAAATCTCGCAATTGAGAAAAATTACGTATTTGCACAAGGCGTTGTGATGACAGATAGCGATCTATGGGTAAATAGATAAAACGTCCGCACTAAGCGTGTTCTATGCTCAAGAGCATAACCAGCCTAGAATATTCCCACTGGTGGGACACAGGCCTCGTGTCTTCGAGAGGGAGTGGGCCTTATTCCACCACGCGGGCCCAGTGCGGGTTGGTGGATGTCTTCGAATTTTTGGTTCTAGGACATGCCGGTTTCCTCACGATATTTTCCTTCACCGTTTTCAGAGCAGTGGTGATAATATTTACACAGTAAAGCGCCAGTCTGAGTTCGAACTCACGACCTACAACTCGTTAGTCGGGTCCGATACCACTGGGCCACCACTGCTTCCACTCTCAAGAGCGTGAGCGGTATGATTAACCCATAGACTTATAAAAAAGGAGGACTCCACGCCACGCATATCGAAAGTGAAGCACAGTAAGTATGCCGTTTTTACAAACACGTCTCACGCACACAGATCGGTACGGTGCTTCACTTTCGATATGCGTGGCGCGGAGTCCTCCTTTTTTATACGTCTATGCAAAGAGTAAAGTAAGTATAGAGAGTTTAACCAAACGTATGTCGAAAAAGTAATTTTTAGGGTTCCGTAACAAAATGGTAAAAAGGAACCCTTATGGTGCGACTCAGTCTGTCTGTCACAGCTGGATATCTCAAGAACTACTAATGCTATCAACTTGAAAATTTGGAACAGTTTTAGATGACGTTTACCCAACTATTTTGCAAATAAGAAAGAAATAAAAATATTTCAATTTTTTTTGTAACACGGACTGAAAGGGGGTCTTAAAAATTGAAAGTGTTGGTACTAGGGCATGTGGGGTATCATATGAAAGAGCGATGTGTGCACATTCTCAAACATGCTTTTAATGCCGGCCGTATAGTTTTCGACTTTTTATGAAAAATGTAAAAAAAATCCCTATTCTCCGAAGTTTTCAAAGAGAAAAATTTGAAATTATTCTATGTGATAGAAGTTTATGTAGGTACTTGAAGATTACAGGAAAAATAAAACGATGTGTCTAGCACACTTTTTCAGAAAGAACCTCCGCCAACTTAATATAAACGATTGTACAGTGTGGCGAAGGTCATGAAAACAAGCATGCAAATCACGGATTTACCACATAGGGGATTGAATATATAACCGTACGTAGGGTATGTCGAATACAAGCGACCGAACCGCTGCACCACGCCTTAGGAATGCGCGGCGAGGCGGGGACGGAACTGACGAATGAGCGGCGGCGGGGTGCCGTGAGCGGTCAACCGTCTCGCCGCGCACATACCTCAGGCGCGGAACAGCGATATCGGTCAAACTATACTTTTACTGTTTTGTTACAGCCAATTTGAATTGAAAATGAGTAATAAGTAATGCATTTTAGGTGAACGATTGTTTATTTCAATAGATTGTTTGATTTGAAGTATTGTCAATAGATTGAATGTAAGTTGAATGCACTAGCGGCGGTATCGGTATCTCTTGAAGTGGAACCACAGCTGGAAGATGTTGTTGTGGAAGTGGCAGCGGAAGCCGCGCTTGTACGAGTACTCCCACTCGCGGTTCACGATCTTGAAGGCGATGTCCTCGTAGGGCGGGCCCGCGTGGAAGCGCAGCACGGCGAAGTCGGGGTTCTCGGGACACGCTTTCTGAAAACAACATGCGACTAACTTGTCATTCACTTTCTTTTTTCAGGTAACATTAGAATCAATAAGTGTAATAATGCGATTGAGGTTTCCCTTCGACAATCAATATCCAGTTGAAACTAGATGAGTACAGACTCTTTTTTTTCCAGAAAATATAATATCAACTTGAATTCAGAATCTTAGATAATTTACATTCATGTCATGTGGAATATTACGCAAAGCTAAGACAGCAGATGGCGCCACTTTGACACGAGGTAAACAAAGCAAACTGTCAAAGGCAACAATAGCATATCAGTAGATTGTAAACACCGGATTTCTCAAACAGTCACCTAGCCATAGATATTTTTTTATAACCTGTACGGATCCGGCTCGAGGGACCAAATTGTACGGTTGTAGTAGTTAACTTCGTTCATAACCATAGATGACAGAATACGCCTAAGCATGTTTTTCTGTTTACGTTATTTATTTATCCCCCTTATAACTATCATTACAGGTTTCATTACCTAATGCGATACTACGGTACATAAATTACATCTAATATTAAAATGATTTACAATTTAAAATGATTAAGACCTTAACCTTCTTAATTGTTATCTAGTGCACTGATGCCCTCTGGCGGGAGCAATTGGCAGTAAGGTTCCCTAACTGCGCCCACAGCAGCTATATCAGACACTATGACACTATGTCTAATTACGATCCCATGTACATGATCCGATTATACTTAATGGTTCTGTGTCTAAGTTGATTTTTGAGGAAACTTTACAAAAGGTTACTCAAAAATCAACTACAGATAATCAACTAAGTATAGACAATCAACTATAGATAAACAAATATTGGTTGCATCACGCACAATGGTCCACATGAAGGACTAAGCGCGGAAACCAAATCCTTAACATAGACATAGAATATTAGTTGCAATGGATTTTGAACTTTGTCTCGTATGACATTGAGTTTGTTTTTTCCAAAACTTGATAATTATTATCTAACATTCTGAATTGAAGAAAAAAGGAGGCTTATGTTATGGCTAAGTAATAACGGTCGCACGGCTCGATCGATCACGTTAAGCTACGCTTGCCGCGGTTGATCCGTTAATGGGTAACCATTTTGACATACCATGAGCGCTCCATGCCTCCGGAAAGCAAGGCTGTCATTCGAGGATCTCTGACAGTCGTTACGTGTCGTCAGAAGCCCGAAAGTCTGACAGCCAGTCTTACCAGTAACTGGGTTGTGGAGGACAGATAGGCAGTCGCTCTGTGTAAAATACTGGTATTCAGCTGCATCTGGTTAGAAAGGCTAGGCAGATGATGTTCGTGGCGGTCCTGCTAGGCTGCGCTGACACACGTCGCATACTGACCAGGGAGAACTCGGGCGTGGCGCTCTTGTCGATGAGGTCCGGGTAGAAGATGTTGAACTTGTAGCCCTGCACGATCTTGGGCGGCGGGTTGTCCATGTCGTAGTGCGTCTGGTTGTACTTGTTCCACTCGAAGCCCGTGTGCACTCTGTGAGCAAGCGACGCCGTCAACAGATATTCACGTCTAATAAACTGGATCTAGCTAGTTTACTAGAATATACTACGCTTATTCAGTTAGTCAGTGACACCTCGCGAAACCGATTGGTATCAATATCTATTTACCAATGAACATACAGTAGTGTTATTTTCTGTGAAAGATGATATTATTTATTTATTATTATTTATTTATTTATTTATTAACTCATCATCACCACTCATTTCCTAATTCAATAGTGTGGCCTTAATTATTTTGTTTTATTATTTAAGAATAGATGGGGGTGACTATCGAGGTGCGTCTGTACAAAATGTGCCTTGTGGAAACTCCGCATAGGGGTTTGGTCGGGTACAGTTAGCATGAGCCTTTCAACATTTCTAACTACTAAATATACCCGAGTTGGAGTATCATAATTGGGTATATTTAGGACCTAGTATTGCGTGACTACATGCTACTAAATATATCCGGCCAGCGAAAGCGTCTGTAATGAATTATGAAGTTATGGTACCTTTTTAAATAGTGAGGCATAGTCGAGGAGCATTGCGGGGTTCAAAAAAAATTACCACCAAGGGGACGGAACCTAACCTGTCCGAGCTCGCTTCGTTTGCTCTTGCATCCGAAGTGTTTAGTGTCGAAATAGGATATATTTAGTAATGATTTATTTTAAACTGTTGCTACTAAACATACCCGAGTAGCGGTATCTTAGCGGCGGTACATTTAGCGGTGCTCACTCCAAAATGCCATCTCCTGACTATACCCGAAGTCGGTCGGGGTCCGTGACGTCACTGCATCCGCACAAGGTACATTGAGTACGGACGACTAATAGAGAAGTACGGGAGGTGCGCCGACCACAAATACATTGGGATAAGGGCAGGAGAGTGATGATGTTAGCTATGAAAGACGAAGTATACGTTCACCTGTTGAAGTATCTGGGCTTCCGGGGGCGGTACTTGTCGGCCCACAGGCACGGCTGCTCCGGCAGCGCGTGCTCCACGCTGAACTGCGCCTCGTCGGGCGCCGCGCCCATCGCGCGCCGCGCCTCGCGCTCCAGCGCCGCCGTGCCGCAGCCCGCCGGGGGCTCCATCTGCCGTGCACACGAACATATTATGTCAATGTGTAATGTTTGTTTGTTCATTATTTATTTTAAGAAAAAAGCGGAGTCATCACACCACATACATTACACTTACGCGATTATTACCTATGTCCACCATTGGTTTGGCCACCACTGGGGGACAGCGAAACAACTTTTAAAAATTATTCTCGTTGTCCACCACTGGGGGACAGACTTAACTCAAAACACTTTAAAGTTGCTTCTGCAGACCTGAAATCGCGAAAAAAAAATCAGCTGTTCAGTACATTTCGACGAGTTTGATGTAGATAAATGTACTGAACAGCTAATTTTTTTTTCAGGATAAACCTGTATCTCAGCTATCATAAGTGTACAAGTACGCGGCGGGCCCCGTCCGCGGGGCTAATTCAGTAGGTCAGAAGGTATAAGAGTTACGCGATAGAAAGAGAGGCAACTTGTAGTTGAATATAACTGTAGGTAATAAGCGTTGTGCGACCTGAATTGCACTTTATTGTGTGGTAGCAAGAGTCGCTTTTTATTTAAATGATTTTGCGGAGTGTCCCATCTGTATTAACACAATCTATACATCATACAGTCGTCCGACGAAGCCGTCTAGACAAGGCAATCGTGCGGGGTGTGAGGGGCGAGACGCGGGAGGCGCGAGCCCGAGCTGCATACATCCACCGTGTTCGTAGCTCGGGACACAATTTTCAGGGCTATCGTGTTGATATTTTATTATTGTTTTAATTTATTATTATTATTTAATTTATGTACACAGAAAAATACAGAGATACGACATAGTAACATTTGAGTGCCTGCTTGCTTATTTCTCAAGTTTTTTTGGAACGGACGGTACGAACTTGGCGGATGGGGGCTAGGCCGTGGGGCTAGGGGAAGATAAAAGACAATGTTTATGTTATGTTCTTTCTCCAGAATCAGCTTACATAATGACAGGTTACATGAGTTAAGTACTAAAATTGTTTATTTTATTTGACAAAAATATAATTTAATGTATTGTGTTGCGTAAATTATTTTGCATAGGTACTATTGTATAGAATCTAGTTCTTCTAACTGAACTGAGCTGTGCTGCTGGGGAGTTTGTTCCGCTACTTCTTCTTCCCAGCTAAAGCACTTGGAAGTGGTGAAGGGCGGGCGTTTTGTGGGGACTGTCTTACTGTCATTTCGACGTTCAAAAAGTGCTGATTCTCAGCCTAATTTGAATAAATAAATTTTGATTTTGATTTTGGGTTGAAAAAAATTTAATATTTTTCCGTCACGAAATCCCGCCACGACCCTTGTGTGTTTTGTTTTTATATTCTAATATTTAAAAATGTAACATAAGTGTATAAAATAGGAAAATAATAATAATGACATGGGTGTCATTTTCATATTTGGTTTTTGAGTCCAAGATGGCGGATGAATAAATTTTCAAATTTTTCGTCATTGGTGTCATTTTCATGGTTTTTGAGCTCGCTGAAAACGATAACGAGATCAAAATGAAAATCCAAGATGGCGGCTGCGAAAATTTTTAAATTTTTCGTCATGGGTGTCGTTTCTTTTGCTTTTGAGGACGATAAAACCGATAATGTGGTCAAAATGAAAATGGATTTTGACAAAAAAATTAGAAATTTTCGCAGCCGCCTTCTTGAATTTTGATTTTCACCTGGTTATCGTTTTCAGCGACCTCAAAAACCATGAGAATGACATGCATGTTGAAATAAATATACTAAAGAGAATAATAATAAAAAAAAAAACTTAAGAAATAAGCACTCAAATGTCGTTTATAATAATTGTTGTTGTTAGGAGGTTCCTCTCTCTGGAGCCCTGACCGCCGGTAGCTTGGACCCTGTTCCCGATATCGGTGGGCTACTATTTTTATATTTTTAAATGTTTTTATATTCTTTTTATTCTAATATTTAAAAATGTAAACAGTATGTGTAAAATGAAATAAAAGAAATAATAATAATAATGTTGATCTCAAATAAACAAATTAATTAATTAATATCGTTTACTTGGGACAACCCTTGCTGTTGCGACAGTGTCTACACGTTGTCGGCATTTACCACGAGATCAAAGGCGTCGTCCTACTGTATGTTTTTATACTGTGGTATTAATCTGTGCCGTAGCCGAGTTCGGCATGGGAGACACACACCTTGCCCTGGTCGCGGCGCGCCGCGGCGGCCGCGTGCAGGCCGGCGCGCAGGTAGGCGAGCCGCTGCTCGTCCAGCGCCGGCTCCGTCAGCAGCGTGGCCGGCTCCAGCGCGCCCGGCGCCAGGCATGCGGGCGAGTAGCGCCCCGAGCGGTACAGCGCCACGCTAGCCGCGCACTGCTCGTCCTCAGCGTCGGAGCCCGAGCCGGCCTCCTCGTCCGCGGCCTCCGCCCCTGCCTGCTCCTCCGCCGTGCCAGCAGACGCGGACGCTTCGCCCAGCGGCTCCGCAGGCTGCGCCGCCTCGGGACTCTGCGACCTGATAGTGAAACAACTAAGTATTAGCTTTGTGAAATGACAAAACTAGTAAATGCATCGCACAACTTGAACCGACTTCGTAGCACTTTCTGTTGTAAAGTAACTGTCATTATTATGCAATTAAGGGCTTCTTTTACATCACAGCCAAATAAGTATTCCCTCCCGAATAATGTATGTTACAATTATATGTGAAGACGATGCACTATCTAGAACTATACTACAATAGGTACAAACAGTTAAGGGTGAAGCAATCTATGTATATCTATATAAATAAAAAGAGTAGTCCTGACTGACTCATCAACGCCCAGCCCAAACTCTTGAACCTAGAGAGCTGAAATTTAGCACAGAACCTCTGTGCAACCTGATCATTGCTCACATGCTATCTGCTTTGTAAAATTGTCAGGACAAAGTTTGTATGAAAGAAAATGTTTGAAAAATTGTACGGACAGTAAAAAAATTGGTTAAAAATCTCCACATAAAAAAGTGAGTGAGCTAAATAGACAGAAGACAGCAGGGACACCTTCTTGACAGATTGAGGTTTGGTTGTTCCATTTGTTACAGTAAAACATTGTAAATAGACAGAAGACAGCAGGGACACCTTCTTGACAGATTGAGGTTTGGTTGTTCCATTTGTTACAGTAAAACATTGTAAATAGACAGAAGACAGCAGGGACACCTTCTTGACAGATTGAGGTTTGGTTGTTCCATTTGTTACAGTAAAACATTGTAAATAGACAGAAGACAGCAGGGACACCTTCTTGACAGATTGAGGTTTGGTTGTTCCATTTGTTACAGTAAAACATTGTAAATAGACAGAAGACAGCAGGGACACCTTCTTGACAGATTGAGGTTTGGTTGTTCCATTTGTTACAGTAAAACATTGTAAATAGACAGAAGACAGCAGGGACACCTTCTTGACAGATTGAGGTTTGGTTGTTCCATTTGTTACAGTAAAACATTGTAAATAGACAGAAGACAGCAGGGACACCTTCTTGACAGATTGAGGTTTGGTTGTTCCATTTGTTACAGTAAAACATTGTAAATAGACAGAAGACAGCAGGGACACCTTCTTGACAGATTGAGGTTTGGTTGTTCCATTTGTTACAGTAAAACATTGTAAATAGACAGAAGACAGCAGGGACACCTTCTTGACAGATTGAGGTTTGGTTGTTCCATTTGTTACAGTAAAACATTGTAAATAGACAGAAGACAGCAGGGACACCTTCTTGACAGATTGAGGTTTGGTTGTTCCATTTGTTACAGTAAAACATTGTAAATAGACAGAAGACAGCAGGGACACCTTCTTGACAGATTGAGGTTTGGTTGTTCCATTTGTTACAGTAAAACATTGTAAATAGACAGAAGACAGCAGGGACACCTTCTTGACAGATTGAGGTTTGGTTGTTCCATTTGTTACAGTAAAACATTGTAAATAGACAGAAGACAGCAGGGACACCTTCTTGACAGATTGAGGTTTGGTTGTTCCATTTGTTACAGTAAAACATTGTAAATAGACAGAAGACAGCAGGGACACCTTCTTGACAGATTGAGGTTTGGTTGTTCCATTTGTTACAGTAAAACATTGTAAATAGACAGAAGACAGCAGGGACACCTTCTTGACAGATTGAGGTTTGGTTGTTCCATTTGTTACAGTAAAACATTGTAAATAGACAGAAGACAGCAGGGACACCTTCTTGACAGATTGAGGTTTGGTTGTTCCATTTGTTACAGTAAAACATTGTAAATAGACAGAAGACAGCAGGGACACCTTCTTGACAGATTGAGGTTTGGTTGTTCCATTTGTTACAGTAAAACATTGTAAATAGACAGAAGACAGCAGGGACACCTTCTTGACAGATTGAGGTTTGGTTGTTCCATTTGTTACAGTAAAACATTGTAAATAGACAGAAGACAGCAGGGACACCTTCTTGACAGATTGAGGTTTGGTTGTTCCATTTGTTACAGTAAAACATTGTAAATAGACAGAAGACAGCAGGGACACCTTCTTGACAGATTGAGGTTTGGTTGTTCCATTTGTTACAGTAAAACATTGTAAATAGACAGAAGACAGCAGGGACACCTTCTTGACAGATTGAGGTTTGGTTGTTCCATTTGTTACAGTAAAACATTGTAAATAGACAGAAGACAGCAGGGACACCTTCTTGACAGATTGAGGTTTGGTTGTTCCATTTGTTACAGTAAAACATTGTAAATAGACAGAAGACAGCAGGGACACCTTCTTGACAGATTGAGGTTTGGTTGTTCCATTTGTTACAGTAAAACATTGTAAATAGACAGAAGACAGCAGGGACACCTTCTTGACAGATTGAGGTTTGGTTGTTCCATTTGTTACAGTAAAACATTGTAAATAGACAGAAGACAGCAGGGACACCTTCTTGACAGATTGAGGTTTGGTTGTTCCATTTGTTACAGTAAAACATTGTAAATAGACAGAAGACAGCAGGGACACCTTCTTGACAGATTGAGGTTTGGTTGTTCCATTTGTTACAGTAAAACATTGTAAATAGACAGAAGACAGCAGGGACACCTTCTTGACAGATTGAGGTTTGGTTGTTCCATTTGTTACAGTAAAACATTGTAAATAGACAGAAGACAGCAGGGACACCTTCTTGACAGATTGAGGTTTGGTTGTTCCATTTGTTACAGTAAAACATTGTAAATAGACAGAAGACAGCAGGGACACCTTCTTGACAGATTGAGGTTTGGTTGTTCCATTTGTTACAGTAAAACATTGTAAATAGACAGAAGACAGCAGGGACACCTTCTTGACAGATTGAGGTTTGGTTGTTCCATTTGTTACAGTAAAACATTGTAAATAGACAGAAGACAGCAGGGACACCTTCTTGACAGATTGAGGTTTGGTTGTTCCATTTGTTACAGTAAAACATTGTAAATAGACAGAAGACAGCAGGGACACCTTCTTGACAGATTGAGGTTTGGTTGTTCCATTTGTTACAGTAAAACATTGTAAATAGACAGAAGACAGCAGGGACACCTTCTTGACAGATTGAGGTTTGGTTGTTCCATTTGTTACAGTAAAACATTGTAAATAGACAGAAGACAGCAGGGACACCTTCTTGACAGATTGAGGTTTGGTTGTTCCATTTGTTACAGTAAAACATTGTAAATAGACAGAAGACAGCAGGGACACCTTCTTGACAGATTGAGGTTTGGTTGTTCCATTTGTTACAGTAAAACATTGTAAATAGACAGAAGACAGCAGGGACACCTTCTTGACAGATTGAGGTTTGGTTGTTCCATTTGTTACAGTAAAACATTGTAAATAGACAGAAGACAGCAGGGACACCTTCTTGACAGATTGAGGTTTGGTTGTTCCATTTGTTACAGTAAAACATTGTAAATAGACAGAAGACAGCAGGGACACCTTCTTGACAGATTGAGGTTTGGTTGTTCCATTTGTTACAGTAAAACATTGTAAATAGACAGAAGACAGCAGGGACACCTTCTTGACAGATTGAGGTTTGGTTGTTCCATTTGTTACAGTAAAACATTGTAAATAGACAGAAGACAGCAGGGACACCTTCTTGACAGATTGAGGTTTGGTTGTTCCATTTGTTACAGTAAAACATTGTAAATAGACAGAAGACAGCAGGGACACCTTCTTGACAGATTGAGGTTTGGTTGTTCCATTTGTTACAGTAAAACATTGTAAATAGACAGAAGACAGCAGGGACACCTTCTTGACAGATTGAGGTTTGGTTGTTCCATTTGTTACAGTAAAACATTGTAAATAGACAGAAGACAGCAGGGACACCTTCTTGACAGATTGAGGTTTGGTTGTTCCATTTGTTACAGTAAAACATTGTAAATAGACAGAAGACAGCAGGGACACCTTCTTGACAGATTGAGGTTTGGTTGTTCCATTTGTTACAGTAAAACATTGTAAATAGACAGAAGACAGCAGGGACACCTTCTTGACAGATTGAGGTTTGGTTGTTCCATTTCCATTACAGTAAAACATTGTAAAGATATTTAACATTACAACAACAACATTTATCTGTTTTAATTGTCTTTTTATTTCATTACATGGATACTAGGTACTGTAACTTAGGTACTGTAGTTACTTAGGTACTGTAAAGGGAAGATTTAGTGTAATTTTCTTCATTAGTACACCCGTGCGAAAAATAGTATAAATACTGTATCGGGCTTATTACAAAACGAGGTTTTTCTTCTGCCATGGTTTAAACCATCGAGCCTTTTTTGTATTAAGAACCTAGCTGTGATAGAAATACAGTTCTTTATACAAAACGGACAACTTAGTCCGGTACTAAGTTGTCAGTTTTGTAAAACTGACACCTTAATGTATCGGAATAAAGTTCGAAATTCAAAAAGGATTTTAAGATGAACCTTGTTTTGTAATAAGACGGTTTGTGTTTACTATAAATTTTAGTATTAAGTGTGTGTACCTGTACGCGCCCTCCTCCTGCTTGACGGCAGGTTGTGCAGGTTGCGCGGATTGCGCGGGCTGCGCGGACTGCGCGGGCTGCGCGGAATGCGCGGGCTGCGCGTGCGCGGGCTGCACGCCCTGCTCCTGCTTCAGCAGCTGCAGCTTGCGGCGCAGGTTGGTCTGGTGGCGGTCGCGCAGGCGCGCGCGCGACATGTGCGCTGCAAGCGATACGTCACATCAGCGCACTGACCGAATGCGGCTCCATGACAACACATACATGCCAGAGCCTACAGAACGCCGCCTGCACGATCCTTTTGCCTCGTTTACGTTCCTAAAGATAGTGCAATCCACGAAGACGCGCCCCACCACTCCTCCTAACCGTATACAGTATATGTGTGCAACGGTTAGGAGTAGTGGGGCGCGTCTTCGTGGATTGCACTATCTATACATCTGGTGACACACGCGCGCCGGTTGCGAGTACGACGCACCCGAGCTTTCTGAAGAACATCACCAATAAGTTCATTGATGTCTTCCTAGGGCGTCTTTTGTTAGTCGCTTTCATTCATCCTCCCAACATGACCAAACCATCTAAGCACTCTTTACAAAAAAAATAAATAACAAAAACTTAAACTGCTACTTAAGTAACTAATACTTTTGAATGAATGAATGAATGAAATGCACCGACCCCAGAGTGGTTTGACCAGACTCGATTACTCGAATGAACCCAAAGATTGACACTAGCCCTTGTTCATCTCTTGCTCGATCTGCGTCTGCAGCGCCCCAGCGGCGCGTCACACCGTGTACATTACCCTTGAGCTGGCTGAGCAGGCTCTCCCAGTAGCCCACGTCCACGCCGTCGTGGCGGCCGCTGATCTTCTGCTCGATCTGCGTCTGCAGCGCCCCAGCGGCGCGTCACACCGTGTACATTACCCTTGAGCTGGCTGAGCAGGCTCTCCCAGTAGCCCACGTCCACGCCGTCGTGGCGGCCGCTGATCTTCTGCTCGATCTGCGTCTGCAGCGCCCCAGCGGCGCGTCACACCGTGTACATTACCCTTGAGCTGGCTGAGCAGGCTCTCCCAGTAGCCCACGTCCACGCCGTCGTGGCGGCCGCTGATCTTCTGCTCGATCTGCGTCTGCAGCGCCCCAGCGGCGCGTCACACCGTGTACATTACCCTTGAGCTGGCTGAGCAGGCTCTCCCAGTAGCCCACGTCCACGCCGTCGTGGCGGCCGCTGATCTTCTGCTCGATCTGCGTCTGCAGCGCCCCAGCGGCGCGTCACACCGTGTACATTACCCTTGAGCTGGCTGAGCAGGCTCTCCCAGTAGCCCACGTCCACGCCGTCGTGGCGGCCGCTGATCTTCTGCTCGATCTGCGTCTGCAGCGCCCCAGCGGCGCGTCACACCGTGTACATTACCCTTGAGCTGGCTGAGCAGGCTCTCCCAGTAGCCCACGTCCACGCCGTCGTGGCGGCCGCTGATCTTCTGCTCGATCTGCGTCTGCAGCGCCCCAGCGGCGCGTCACACCGTGTACATTACCCTTGAGCTGGCTGAGCAGGCTCTCCCAGTAGCCCACGTCCACGCCGTCGTGGCGGCCGCTGATCTTCTGCTCGATCTGCGTCTGCAGCGCCCCAGCGGCGCGTCACACCGTGTACATTACCCTTGAGCTGGCTGAGCAGGCTCTCCCAGTAGCCCACGTCCACGCCGTCGTGGCGGCCGCTGATCTTCTGCTCGATCTGCGTCTGCAGCGCCCCAGCGGCGCGTCACACCGTGTACATTACCCTTGAGCTGGCTGAGCAGGCTCTCCCAGTAGCCCACGTCCACGCCGTCGTGGCGGCCGCTGATCTTCTGCTCGATCTGCGTCTGCAGCGCCCCAGCGGCGCGTCACACCGTGTACATTACCCTTGAGCTGGCTGAGCAGGCTCTCCCAGTAGCCCACGTCCACGCCGTCGTGGCGGCCGCTGATCTTCTGCTCGATCTGCGTCTGCAGCGCCTCCAGCTGCACGCCCGTCTTGCCCTTGAATATCTGCCCCAACAAACACACACATTACATTATTACAGGACCAGTGTCCACGGGGCGGCGGCAAGCGTGCCACCACACCGCAGTTGCGACGTCGACGTCGAACGTCACCTCAACAACCAAGCAATTATTTATAATACAAAGGTAATTGAGTTTATACAAAGCAAAGCTATTCTTACTATGGGTTTGCATTGAAAACATGTAACATGATATGCTGCGATACTTGACATGTCAAACAAATCTCACAATTTGTTTTGTTGAATTAGCGTTCGCACTGCTCGAAACATGAGTGACAGATGTCAAGATTTGTTGTTGACTGCGTTCGCACTGTTGGTGAAAAGCGTAGACAGAGAATTCTATAGACCGCTGGATATCTTCCTTTGCATTCACACAAGAAAAAGAAGAACATATTAACGTCACTAGCATACAAAAGAGACAGAGTAAAAATATTTCTGTCCTTTATCGCGTGCCGGCTATGACCATCGATGTGCGCAACAAGTTTGACGTTTATGGCGGCTGCAGATTGAAATACAATTGTTTAATATTGAATACATCGAGATTATACACAAAATATTACCTTTTCGTGCTCAATTCTGTATTATTACATTTGTGCAAATGTGCAAAATGGTAAAGTGCAGTGTAATAAACTCTAAAAGTGATAGTTTGATGAAGATTTCCGGATTGTCCTTTCACTCGTAAGTATTCGATCTTTTTATGTATTCGATCGCTTTGTGTTCTGCTATTTCTAATCAAATAGTCGCAGTAATGTACAAACACTACAAACTAATTTGTATATTGTGTTAAATCTCATAAAATCGTGATTTGCGCAATATTTTTATTTTCTTACCTCGAAATTCAGTGTTGCCACTTTTTGACGGGAAATTTACCCTTTAATATGGGTAAAATTAATTTTGAAAGCAATGGCTTTATAAAAATATTTTATTTCAGACCTTGATCCATTGATATTAGTACTACACATTCTTATAAGCTATGTTAGTAACAAACGTAATAATAGTTTTTAATTCATCTGCACTTACCATTATGCCCCTCATTGGGTACATGTTGTGCATGTATAATGCGTCATAATGGTGCAGCACGGCTGTTCACTGATGATCTTCTGAATGTCGTTGACGCTCCCACGTACTCTGCGCATCATAGAAGCATTCTTTTTACGCAATATGGTATTGGAACCATCAGTATGTACTTCGGCAAACATACCTGATGCACTGCAGTAACGTGGAAGCCTCAACAACATCCTGAAAATATTGTTATACTGAACTCTGAAGACGTCGTATGCCGTCTGCGTCTATCGATCCCACAGAGTGCACATGTACAAAGATTGGCAAAACGCATTATCGAGTTATTTTTACTTCTGGTGTACAACGTGCAAACCTGCGGGCTAACATATTGCATGCTATATAGCTACTACTATAGGTACTATAAAAATATAAATCACTTAAAAATCTTGAAACTAAGCAAGATCACTGGTAAAAATTAAAGGTAATGAAAAAAATCTTATTAAACTTGCGGATTTCCAAATAAACTCGAAGTAAGAAACATGTGGATTACTGCTACAAGGAGTTCCAGGATTGAGGTGTGAGCACTATGTAGCTACTATAAAACTTCCTTTTGCTGGGTACGTCTCTCAATGACTTGAATGTGACCTGGCGGTTGAGAGTAGGTCACTCAAATGTCTCGCTGCTGGTGGCGTAAGTGTCAGATCATCAAAATGGTTGAGCTAATTGGTGCTGATCCATGCGTCATGTTCGTGAACGGGCGCCGTCAGTTGGGACTGGCTTCTTAGCTGCCACGGCTTATTTATAATTTTCAATTTAGTTGTTTTTAGTTTTTATATTTTTATTACGGACGCTTTTAACGTGCACGTCTGTCTACATTGTTCTCACATGTATATTTTCAAAATGAACGATAGGTATAGCCAATATTTTGTAAAATATTTTGATTTAAAAGAGTGTCCGTGGAGTTTCTTGCCCATTCATCTCCATAGGGACCTACTACGCTTTTATGGGCAACTAGCTTCATCTTTCTGACTGACCGACCCCTTGACAATTCAAAAGTGCCTGTAATTGGTTTATTTGAAATAAATGCTTTAAGTTTGAGTTTGAATAAAACATTGTAGTCGCATCATTACTCATATTTTTTATTTCTCATCATGGAAACATGAAATACAAACCTCATTTAAAAAATCTTATTTTATGAAGAATATTGGGTAAAATGTACATCACTTGGTAACCCTAAACAAAAGATGTACTTTTTTTCTGTCCCTTTCGACGTCACGGATTCCATGAGTCTATAGAATTCACTGTCTTCGGTGAAAAGCATGTGGTGTAACATGTCGCATTAGTGTCAAATAATATGAAACGTCAAACATGTTGCACGTCACCAAGCTGAGTGACAATGCGACAATGCGAACGCGAGTTGATACATTGCCAGGAAACCATGGAAACGGAGATTTCAACATGTTTTTAACGGAATGTTTCGCCAATGCAAACGCACGGTTACAATCCTCAGCAGCTCCAACAGTATCTTCAAATGTTAATTAATTAGTTGAGGTTGTGGAGCAGGACCAGCATGGAGCCAAGCATTTTTATCATTTATGTAATCCCCCAACGTATAATGCCAGCCTGCATAGTGCAACGAGCAGCAAAAGAAATAAATAAACAACAAATTTTGAAGTATGCAGTTTTGAGCTCCAGCAAGGCCATACTGCCGGACAACGCAGAGCTGATTAGTAAGTGTAGTGTGTCCTGGCAGTGTTACCTGTGTGACGTCCTCGGCCACCGCCTGGTGCACGCCGTCGCGGCGCGCGTCGGGCGCGGCCAGGCGGCGCAGCTTGTTGAGCTCGTCCAGCACGATGGTCTGCACGTCCTCCCAGTACGCCTGGTTCGCGTTGTTCTCCAGCTCCTTGTACACCTGCAACAACAACACCACGTTCTAACCACACATCGCGCTACGTTGGAACTACCCAAACAGCTAGCGACCTAGTTTCAAATGTCAAACAACTAATGTCACAGAGTCCTACATCGCGCAAGCAAGATATTCCCGACACATAACACTCGTTTCATTGCAGGATCTTCCCTTTTCAATGAAGGATCTGCACACCTTGGTTCTCCACCTGCAAAGCTCCTGTACCTTGATATCCTCGAGCAGATCCTCGAGGTCCTGCGTCTGCAGCCCGTTGAGGTAGGTGTAGGGCTCGTGCATCTCCAGCGCGTCCACGCACTCCTCCGAGCTCACGTACCACGCCAGCAGGTCTATAGGTTTGGCTGTAAATAATTTTATTATTTGTTTACTGTAATTTATCATAGCTTTATACAAGGTGTAAGGGACAGCCCTCCGCAAACTAACAGGGTGCATTCAGCTCCTCATTTTGAATCATATTACACCGGAAATTTTCTCAGGAAAATTTTTCCAATTTTTTTTCAGTTACATTTTCATTATTTCAATGTAAAATTGCATTTTGTGTTCGCAGCACTCCATTTATGTAAAAAAAACTGAAAAAA
Organism: Cosmia trapezina; assembly: GCA_905163495.3. Taxonomy (NCBI): domain Eukaryota; kingdom Metazoa; phylum Arthropoda; class Insecta; order Lepidoptera; family Noctuidae; genus Cosmia; species Cosmia trapezina. The sequence goes on from LR991036.1 coordinate 419,081, forward strand.
AAACAGCAAAAAAAAACCAGCAATGGATGTTGAAATACTCTAACCAACGACGCGTGAAATCAGCTGTTCACTTTCTGTCTAGCTACAGCGTTCATCAAACTCACCGCATACCTATTACCTACCCCTCCCAACCAGTAATAGAAGCTCCAATTTGTGCACAAAAACACAAACAAATCAGGTTTATTGGATTCCCTTAACGTTCCTGAAAAAATTTCATGTACCGGTCATCTTAGTATGACATACTGAATTCGCACTATCAGTTTGCGGAGGGCTGTCCCTTACACCCTGTATATTAGCTTTTCTGCAGTAATTTTTGGGCAATTAACAAACTAATTAACAAAAAATATTTTTTAATCAATTAGCCATGCCATGCCGGCCATGGCTAATTTTATGAATTTTCCACCTCGCTGTCTTTGAAGGCCGATTTTAGCCAAAGTAGCCCCTTTAAGTACCACTTTTTTTTAATGATTATGAAAGCCGAGAGTCTGACGCGTATTTAGAGGCTTATTTAGGAACCATTAAATCACCTATTTAATTTTTAATTTACTTGAATTGAAGTATGACTTCAATTTTCAACTGTAAATTATAAACTAAATAGGTGCTTCACCGAACCCAATTTTTTTACTTTAGATCAACATTTTCATAACTTTTATCACAGTCATGAAGCTGATTATTTTATGCATAAAAGTACAACTCATGAAGATTCAGTTCCAAAAAATAAATCTCGAAAATATTTTTTCCTTTGTTTTTAAGAAATTTTTTAAGTTGGTCAGGTCGAGAAATCTCAAAAATTCAGAAAAAAAATCATAACTCAAAAACTATGAGAAATCGCGGAACATACATGTGGGTGATTCGGATAGTCCATGATACGAGGAACCTACTTTTTTTTTATTTGGACGTCAATCTTCCGGCCACCCTGTATATGATAGTACGGAACGGACTCGCGCACGAGTCCGTTCCGTACCAAAATGCTAAAAAGGAATTATGGTGCGACTCAGTCTGTCTGTCTGTCACAACTGGATATCTCATGAACTACTAATGCTATCAACTTAGAAACTAACAACAAATAAGAAAGAAATAAAAATATCAGGGACTGAAAGGGGGTCTTCATAATTCGAAGTGGGGAGTTTTTGTGTGCCATGCAGACATTTTGTGAGCCACAGACTCGATCGCACAAAAACTGTGTCGTCTGCGTTGCACCTTAACCTAGGAACTTGAAACGTGATAATGTTATTATTACGTATATTTTACTAACTAATAACAATATTCATAAATCAGATTTGGTGCGGAACCCTAAAAGTGCGAAATCCGACACGCACTTGGCAGGTTTTTTTTAATTGGTTAATAAAGACTGCTTCTGGTTCAAAATGTTATCAACATTTAGCATTCGCTATAGCTTCATCACATTTAGGAAGGAAGATATAATTCGTACCTCGTCCGTCGCGGATGCGTATCTGCGAGCGCAGACGCGCCTGGTGCAGGTGGAAGGCGTCCTCCTGGCGCGCCCACGTGTGGAACTGCTGCGTCTCCCGCGCGCGCGCCGCCGCCGCCGCCTCCGTCTCGCGCGCCGCGCGCTCCGCCTCGCGCTCCAGGCGCCGCTGCTTCACCTGCGTGCGACCGAAGCGCTCACCATGACGTCCTCCAGTACCTACCTACCTAGCTATGTTGAAGTCTCATGTAATAGGCGACGAGGCTGTTGCCATCAACGGGCACAAATCCAGACTCAGGACCCAGGACCTCATACTTAGCAGTACTGCTAGCGACCAACGAGACAGTCAATATAACTAACATACTTATTACTAAGCACTATGGCAATCAGAACCTGCAATCCTATTGGATTCTAGAGGGATTTCTAATAAAGAAACTCCACCTCAACAGCTTCAAAAGTTGTCTTAAGGAGATAGGAAGGGCTCCATCTTAGACTTGTCCAATCTGATACTGAGACAATCAAAACATTACCTTCTCCAGCTCTATTTTGTTTTCCAACTGCTTCTGCCTGTTGAGTGCCTCCAACTCGTCCCGGGACACAGTCTTGACGCCCTCCTTGGCAAGTTTCTTAGTCCATACAAAGGTGTTGGTGAGTGCTGAGTCTCCGAAGGGGTTGTCTTGATTGGTGTAGCACTGGTACTCATTGTCCCAGCCCATGCGCTCGCGACGCTTGCGCTCCTTCTCTTGCTTTTCTCTGAGACGTCGAGCCCTGAACAATGAGTGCACAGAAGAGCTCTATGTATTGTGTGGCTGTTCTATGTTATTTAATGCTTAACACACTCAGCGCCAATCTCCTCATTGGCGCTGAGTGTGTTAGGCATTAATTGTTGAAAAATGCCAAGAATATAACTATCCACTATACATGGCATTTGTGGACTATAATAAAGCATTCGACTCTTTGGAACATCAATTCATTTGGGAAGCCCTGAAAAATCAAGGAATAGAAAAGAAATATATAAGGTTGATAAGGAATGTATATTCTAACAGCAAAGCACGAATAAAACTAGAAACAGAGGGGGAGATTTTCCCAATACACAGGGGAGTGAGGCAGGGAGACTCACTCTCGCCAAAACTTTTTTCAGCAGTGCTAGAGGAAGTCATTAGGAAGATGGATGGGACAACATGGGAATTAACATCAATGGAACATGTTTGAATCACCTCAGATTCGCAGATGACTTAATACTTATAACAGATAACCCGGAAAGCCTTCAAAACATGTTCCAAGATTTGTCACGTGAGAGTAAAAACGTAGGCCTAACAATAAACAAAACAAAGACCAAAGTATTAACAGATCGCGAATAAACATCTCAGTGGACGAGGAGGAAATAGAATATGTAAATTCCTATATATACCTGGGCCAACTTATTGCATTCAACAACCAAATGGACTCAGAGATAGAGAGACGGGTAGCCAATGCATGGAAGAGATATTGGTCTATCAAGGAAGTGCTAAAAGGCAAACAATATAATATTGCAACAAAAAGGAAAATATACAACAGATGCATATTGCCAATATTAAGTTACGGTTGCCAGACCTGGGCTAACACACAAAAACAGGACCAAAAACTGATTACATGTCAAAGAGCCATGGAGAGGAGTGTTTTAGGTTACACAAAAAGGGATAGAAAAAGAGCTGTAGATATAAGACACATTACGAAAATCGAAGATGTTGTAGTCCACACAAAAAAACTCAAATGGAGGTGGGTAGGCCACATGATGAGAGATAACTGTAATAAGTGGACAAAAGATATGACAGAATGGACCCCTAGATTTCAAACAAAAAGGAAAAGAGGGAGACAAAGGAAACGTTGGTCTGACGAAATCAGAAAGATTGCGGGTCCATTGTGGCACAGAAGAACCCAAACTAGAGTGGACTGGAAAGAGCTGGAGGAGGCCTTCGTGTCGCAAAGACACGCTAACGCCCAATAATAATTTATATAAGTACCTATTATGAGATTTTATTTTAAATAAGTATGAAAAAACTATGAAATATTAATGTTAAATTGAATAATTAATTAATTATGAATTATGTGATTATGGAATGTTAGCAATAAAGGCTTAATAATAACACTCAACGCCAAGGGACCTTTGAGGCAAAAGTAGTGGAATAAGATTATGGAATGTTAGCAATAAAGGCTTAATAATAACACTCAACGCCAAGGGACCTTTGAGGCAAAAGTAGTGGAATAAACTATTTGTTTTTGCTTAATTTGCTTCTTCTCAAAATGTTCATATTAAATATTCACAACAGTGTATAAATCAGTATAAACCGGCCTGTGAAGTTGTGTTCTAGACGTGTATCACCAGTTATTCAATGACCTGGGACAAACACATTAGCCTGTATAAGAGGATATACACTGGCGCTGAGCGTGTTAAAAAGTACTGCTTCCCAGATTTGAATTGAATTAATTATGACTTTAATTGATATAACAACAAACCCAAAATCCACTATGATGGTAATTTCTTTGTCATTCTCTGGATCACATAGAAGTTACAACTGCTTTAACTCTTAACTACTGACGTAAATGACATTCTTCACCGAAACTGTTATTCATTCAAAACTTAATTTTGCATGGGAGCATGTTCACACCATTTTAGGTAGTTTCCTAGTTCTAGTAAAGTTTGTTTGTTTTTTCTTAATCTCTAAGCATGTTCATTAATAAATATTTTTCTATGAATATTTTTACTGTTATATTTATCATCACACCTTCTGTTAGAAATATTGTATTGTATAAAAATAAATAGAAACATTAAATACTCTTGATGACTGGCTCAGAGATTTCTGATTCAGAAATTAATATTGTTTGTGTTGTGTGTCAGTGGTAGTGTTACGAAATTACACGTCAGTGGATGAGGGTTAAGAAGATTGATAAACAAGATCACCAGTTCTAAAAGATTACAACTGCTATCCTGAGCCCAGACAAACCACCTCTGCACTGTACAGGTACAATGTCAACATACCTCTTTTCCTCTGGTGTTTCATTGGCCTTCAGTTGTTCCTTCTGATTTTTCTTCTCATCCTTCAGTCGGAGTCGCTCGGTCTCCAGCCTCTGCAACAGCTTCAGCTCCTCCTCGCCACTGTCACTACTGGAACTACTGCTGGATGAATGTCTTTTCTTTTTTTTACTCTTCTTATGCTTGGAGTCTCTTCTTTCTCTACTTGAGGACCTATGCTTCGAAGGTCTTGGCGAATGAGACCGTGTTCTGTCGTAGCTTTTGTGTTTCCAGTCCCTGCGATGTTCCACTGATCTGCTTTTGGAACGCTCGCGTCGTTTTACTTCGTGACGAGATGACCTGACGGAAAATGGGGAAACTTTTAATGAGTAAGGTTAGTTCAGATACTGTTTTATGGAAAGCTGAGTTTTTAGTACTATGATAAAGGCAGAAATTGTTGTGAAATCTATAAAAGCATAATGAACACGAATCACAACATTGCTTGCACTCACATTTCTTCTAAGAATTGCTACAAACACACTACAAGTAACTTGTTAAGAGTACAGTTATGATTATTGGTGTAGCATAATTTGCTGAAAACGTTGGATTCACAAGTAGTTTTTTTGTTACTTTGTAAAGTTTTGTTCTACGAAAATAATACAAGGTGGTGTATGAACAAAGCACTGAGACAGACAGCAGGACAGCAGCAGCACTGACTGACTGACAAGTGACAGTGACACTTGACAGCTTGCAGCTTGCTTGTCACTGTTTTGACAGACAAATATTTCGTCAGGAAATCTAATGAATCGGCCGTATATAGAGTATTCAAATCGGCGCGGCGCGACGTGACCCGCAATAAATTCTTCTTTCATCCGCTTGCGTCCGTCTGTAAGATCCTTTCCTACCTTGCCGGAGGGTAAATGCAAGAAAAAGTAAAGGTAAGGTACGCACAGTGTAACTTTTCACATTGAAACTGCTTTTTACTCGCCTAATCAACTTTTTACTATTTTATTCCCAAAAAAATATGGCCTACTGGCGTAGACAGAGAACAGCATTCTCTATCTATACAGGATGTTTCTCACAGAGTACTTTTACTTATAGGGAGTGTCAAGCCAGTGCGAGCTGATAGCAGAGCAGAGTACCATACCTATCGATTTATAACCCCATGTATGTTCTACGACTTTTTGTAGTTTTCGAGTCATTTTAACTTGAAAACTACAAATCGATATTTTTCCGGCTTTAAAAAATTATATCTTCTTTTTGGGTCAACTTTGCTGACTCGAATTATTTGCTGAAATCGGTCGTTGAAAGTGGTGTATCTGAAATCTTGAGATTTTCACATTGTATAATTTATTTTATCTTTGCAATATTATATTAATTCATATGATTTTATATTATATCTAATCCTCCACGTGTAAGCTCAGTTGTTGATTTCCTTCTATATGATCCATTCTTATCGCACTGAAATTCACTGAATGTCAGTGAGCAGTGACAGATGGTGACAGAACTCTTGAGTATTAATGTTCTGTGTGACAGCTGACAGAACCAAAGAGGGAACAGTCAGATCACAACAATACAACAATACTACTTAATCTGTGGATCACAACACAATCAATTTTGGATTGGATCATGGGTGGGAAGTTGGAAGCGAACGTGAAGTACTTTAATTTAATTATTTCAAGACTGGAGTAAAGTTATAGAATAATATCTGTAATAACAAGGTGGTTAATGATTAGATTCTTTAAAACTCTGTGTAGAAAAAACGTCATCAACAGTCGATGTGGTGTTCTAACTGTGAAACATTGGTAACTGTATTACTCAAGAAATAAACTTTCGAAAATGTCCTTCCTCCGGGGCTCCGAGAACTATGTGTGGTGTACGACTAGCGTCCTGGGAAAGGGTGCTACGGGAGCGGTATTCCAGGGTGTCAACAAGAACAACGGAGAGCCCGTCGCTGTGAAGACGTTCAACCAGCTGAGTCACATGCGACCGCACGATGTGCAGATGAGGGAGTTTGAAGTGCTCAAGAAGGTGAAGCACGAGAACATCGTGAAACTGCTCGCCATCGAGGAGGAGCAGGAGGGCCGCGGAAAAGTCATTGTCATGGAGCTGTGCACCGGAGGTAGCTTGTTCAACATACTCGACGACCCTGAGAATACGTACGGCCTTCAAGAACACGAGTTTCTATTAGTGTTAGAGCACTTAACAGCTGGCATGAAGCATTTGCGTGATAATAACTTAGTACATAGAGATCTCAAGCCTGGGAACATAATGAAATACATAAACGAGGATGGCACTACCACATACAAACTCACGGACTTTGGAGCCGCGAGAGAATTGCAGGAGGAGGAACAATTTGTGTCTTTGTATGGCACTGAAGAGTACCTGCACCCTGACATGTACGAGCGAGCAGTGTTACGCAAGCCTGTGGGGAAGAGTTTTGGGGCAACAGTAGACCTGTGGTCCATAGGTGTCACACTGTACCATGTGGCTACAGGACAGTTGCCATTCAGACCATATGGAGGAAGGAGAAACAAAGAGACCATGTTCTATATAACTACAAAGAAGGCATCCGGAGTCATTGCAGTAAGTATCTAAATCATTCATCAGATTACAATTTATAGACCATTCAGAAGCCTTGACTCAGTAGTCCGCAGCCCCACAGCCGCCACCACTCGGCAACATAACCAGCACTATTGTAATATTGTATCACTATTATCATTTTGCTATTCTTTTAGTATAAAGTGACAAGAGGAGCAATAAGTAATATTTTGTATAAACAACATGTTGTAGAATTGATGGCATAACTGCTTAAGGGGTCATTGTACTCATCAAGAATAAAAGAGATTTTACATTATAAACAATATTATTTTGTCAGGGAACACAAACAACGGAGAATGGTCCAATAGACTGGGCCCGTGATCTGCCATCCCACTGTCAGCTGAGCGTGGGCTTACGCAAGCTAGTTACACCACTCCTAGCGGGCCTGCTAGAAGTGGACCCTCACAGGATCTGGACATTCGACAGGTTCTTCTCTGAGGTTCAAGTGGCCACATCCACAACCCCTGTGCATGTGTTTCACGTTAATAAAGCAGCTAGCATAAAGGTAAGAAAGATACTATCTACATAGTTATCTATTAAGAAATATTTCCTGTTGTGTAAAGAACATCCATTTCAAATGCGAAGTGTAACAAACAACTATAATTAAGTACTGGAAACTTTTACTTTGCTACTTGTAGGTACTTATTTTTATTGCCAATGTCATGGCCAATGCAGTCATTTAGGCTACATATATAATTGTAGTAATTATTCTACAAGCTGCTACCACATAATTGGTAGTTCTGCTTTATGTGCTACATTAAAAGTCAATTACATGAACTCATGTTTACGACATGATCTATGCAGTTCGGAAGTAGGTGGCGGTGATTGTGACATTCTATTCTCTTAGCAGGATATATTATCCAAATTTCTGTGGCGCAACACTTGTCATGCCTCTACCGCCGCCGACGCCTGCGCCGGCGCGGATTCGATCGTGAACAATACCTACAAGCAATCACCATTGTCCAAACACTGATTGGCGTGCAGTCGCATTTTTATTAGGGAATGTTAATAATTATTATGACTACGTAATTATGCGCCAGCTTGTGACTGCACGCGAGTTATGTAGCAGCGAGGTGATTACCACACGAAACATTGAGGATATTTACCGTAATTAAGTTTCCGACAAGTCTGCAAAACAAAAACACTGTGGTGGAGCCACAAGTGCGAATGTTTCAAAACATAACAAACATTTAGCTGTTTGTCCCTTCTAACTTGCGCTAAGTCAGAACTGGTGTTCCGATGAGGCTCCACGGTACTTTAACACCCGCGCGTCCGAAACTTCACAATTTTAAAGCATGTTGCGTTCAAGAATTTTACATGCGCAGGGTATGTAAAATTCTTGAACGCAATTAAATATCTCGGAATAACTAGACAACAATGTAACATACAAAATCCACATTTCTGCCCTATCCTCCAGAGTGCGGAAATTAATACAGGTCTTGAAATAAACTCCGCGATTCCAGTATCGACATCTTGCGGGTCTATTTCGCTCTCTGCCAGTCAACAATACAATATTGTATCTGTATATTGATACTCAGTGGTAAAATCACATTTATTACGCTAAAGAGGGCGCAATGAGCTCTGATCAAGGTTGCACTAAAAAAACCTTTCAGGTTCCCTACAGACCTAATTAACCAGGAGTTTCAAGTCCTCAGGGTCCAACAAATATTCATTCTCCAAGCAACGCTTAAATACCACACAGCAATAGAAAAATAGCCTGACTGATAAAATGACTGATAATAAACAAGCGTGTCTTCAGAGTACCAACCTCCAAATCCGAGCTAGCTAGACCTGCACCTATTGTTCCCACCCCAACACTTACAATAAAGTTAGCAAAATCTGTGACATAAGGGACTGTAAATAAATAAATAAATGTTTATTTCAAAAACTTACAATATGTTACGTATTATTCTTTAGGGAATATCCATTTATAAAAAAATTTTACTTGTGTTAGGAAAATTCCAACCATCAGCACCAACTGTCTCAATCACCACCTGTAAGAAATCCCTTACTTCAGTTCTTTTTAAACTATCGTACGATGACACCGAAGCCTTAGTATTAGCACTATAATACACATACCATCACACCCACTCACACACACCATCACACCCACTCATGCACACCATCACACCCGCACACACCCTCATACCCAGACACACACCATCACACCCACTCACAACCACACACACAGACACACCCCATCATACCCACTCACACACCATAACACCAAGCCCAACGTAAACCATTGTTAGAGTTCCGTACCAAAATGGTAAAAAAGGAACCCTTATGGTGTGACTCAGTCTGTCTGTCTGTCTGTCACAGCTGGATATCTCAAGAACTACTAATGCTATCAACTTGAAATTTGGAACAGTTTTAGATGACGTTTACCCAACTATTTTGCAAATAAGAAAGAAGTAAAAATATTTATATTTTTTTTGAAACAGGGACCGAAAGAGGGTCTTAAAAATTAAAAGTGGAGCTACTAGGGCATATGGGGTATCAAATGTAAGAGCGCTACTTGCACATTCTCAAACATTTTTTTTTTAGGCTGCATAGTTTTCGACTTGATGAAAAATGTAAAAAAAAAATACGCCGAAGTTTGCAAAGTTTAAAAATCTGAAATTATTCTAAAATTATTATTATTTTTATTCTGAAATTATTGAAGTTTATCTAAAGATTACAGGAAATATAAAATGGTGTCTCTAAATAGCACACTTTTTCAGAAATCGGAACGGAACCCTCGGTGCGCTAGTCCGACTCGCTCTTGACCGGTTTTTTTTAATTATGGGTTCAGAATGTCACAAATGTTTTAAATACTTTATTTGAACTCTTATCTCTTGTAACTTATGAGGAGCACGTGGCTAAGTAATAACAGCCGCACGGGTCGATCCGTCAGGTTAAGCTACGCTTGCAGGGGTTGGTCAGTGGATGGGTGACCATCTTTACATACCGAGACTCCTCCGTGCCTCGGAAAGCATGTTAAGCCGTTGGTCCCGGCTGTCATTCGTGGATCTTTGGCAGTCGTTACGGGTCGTCAGAAGCCCGAAAGTCTGACAACCAGTCTTACCAAGGGGTATCGTATTACCCAGTAACTGGGTTGTGGAGGTCAGACAGGCAGTCGCTCCACTTAAAATACTGGTATTCAGCTGCATCCGGTTAGACTGGAAGCCGACCCCAACATAGTTGGGAAAAGGCTAGGCAGATAGATCTCTTGTAACTTATTATAATCTAACATCCTCAAACTGTAAGGTAACCCTTATAACTTTGTTAAACTCGTACTCCTGAGCCACAAGATACAAGCGACGCTTAGTTTGTGCGCACCGAACATATCACATGTTAAACTTTTTAAACTTTCGCGATTTGTACACATTATAAAACAATATCGAGAACGGGTCTTATCGCGATATAAAAACGAAACGAAACGTCGGGAAACAAGTAGGTACCTGTTTACCTCGTAAAAAAGGAATATGGCGATAAGACCCGTTCTCGATATTGTTTTATAATATCACATGTTGTATTCTTACTTTTTGATGAATAAACTTTATTATTATTATACAAACAGGTGTTCCTGAAGCCGGACGAGAAGTACGAGCACCTGCAGACGTACATCTGCGAGCAGACCAGCGTGGTGGCCGAGTCGCAGATCCTGCTGCACCAGGACAAGCTCATGCTGACCGTCGTGGACGACAACACGCTGGGTACGCAGCAGCCCGTCCCCCTCACCAGCTACATACCAGTGCACTGCTCCATCCTCGGCACGCAGCATGCCCTCTTTGTGCACCCTGTAGTAACTAATACTTTTGGAAACTAAACAAACAAACAATTAAAGTTTACTTGACTTGAAACAATCGTGAGCATTCATGTGATTCACGAAAGTTTTAAATGATTGATAAGTGTGTTAGTATAACTGATATAAAAACCTTCCAATAATTTGTAGGAATTCATTCACATGTGTCAAATAATGAAACTCAAAATAAAGTTTCATCATTTTCATGGCTGCAAACTTATACAGTAAGTATATCTTTCGAGGTTAACTGAGCGACATTGGTGCAGGCGCAGATTATCCAGAGACGACGGCGGAGGAGCCGCTGATGCTGTTCAACAAGAACAACAACAACGTCAGCATGGCGCCGGAGCCCGAGATCCCCAAGTTCCCCGTCTTCCCCAACATCGTGTCCGTGGAGAACGACGCCAGCCAGGCGAAGGTGAGTGCTCAAACATCGTGACCTAGGAGAACGACGCCAATCAGACCATGCAAGGTGAGTGCTCAAACATCGTGACCTAGGAGAACGACGCCAATCAGACCATGCAAGGTGAGTGCTCAAACATCGTGACCTAGGAGAACGACGCCAGTCAGACCAAGGTGAGTGCTCAAACATCGTGACCTAGGAGAACGACGCCAGTCAGACCAAGGTGAGTGCTCAAACATCGTGACCTAGGAGAACGACGCCAATCAGACCATGCAAGGTGAGTGCTCAAACATCGTGACCTAGGAGAACGACGCCAGCCAGGCGAAGGTGAGTCCTCAAACATCGTGACCTAGGAGAACGACGCCAATCAGACTATGCAAGGTGAGTGCTCAAACATCGTGACCTAGGAGAACGACGCCAGCCAGGCGAAGGTGAGTGCTCAAACATCGTGACCTAGGAGAACGACGCCAATCAGACCATGCAAGGTGAGTGCTCAAACATCGTGACCTAGGAGAACGACGCCAGTCAGACCAAGGTGAGTGCTCAAACATCGTGACCTAGGAGAACGACGCCAGTCAGACCAAGGTGAGTGCTCAAACATCGTGACCTAGGAGAACGACGCCAATCAGACCATGCAAGGTGAGTGCTCAAACATCGTGACCTAGGAGAACGACGCCAGCCAGGCGAAGGTGAGTCCTCAAACATCGTGACCTATGAGAACGACGCCAATCAGACCATGCAAGGTGAGTGCTCAAACATCGTGACCTAGGAGAACGACGCCAGCCAGGCGAAGGTGAGTGCTCACACATCGTGACCTAGGAGAACGACGCCAATCAGATCATGCAAGGTGAGTGCTCAAACATCGTGACCTAGGAGAACGACGCCAGTCAGACCAAGGTGAGTGCTCAAACATCGTGACCTAGGAGAACGACGCCAGTCAGACCAAGGTGAGTGCTCAAACATCGTGACCTAGGAGAACGACGCCAATCAGACCATGCAAGGTGAGTGCTCAAACATCGTGACCTAGGAGAACGACGCCAATCAGACCATGCAAGGTGAGTGCTCAAACATCGTGACCTAGGAGAACGACGCCAATCAGACCATGCAAGGTGAGTGCTCAAACATCGTGACCTAGGAGAACGACGCCAGCCAGGCGAAGGTGAGTCCTCAAACATCGTGACCTAGGAGAACGACGCCAATCAGACCATGCAAGGTGAGTGCTCAAACATCGTGACCTAGGAGAACGACGCCAGCCAGGCGACGGTGAGTCCTCAATCATCGTGACCTAGGAGAACGACGCCAATCAGACCATACAAGGTGAGTGCTCAAACATCGTGACCTAGGAGAACGACGCCAGCCAGGCGAAGGTGAGTCCTCAAACATCGTGACCTAGGAGAACGACGCCAATCAGACCATGCAAGGTGAGTCCTCAAACATCGTGACCTAGGAGAACGACGCCAATCAGACCATGCAAGGTGAGTGCTCAAACATCGTGACCTAGGAGAACGACGCCAGTCAGACCAAGGTGAGTGCTCAAACATCGTGACCTAGGAGAACGACGCCAGTCAGACCAAGGTGAGTGCTCAAACATCTATCTTCTTAAATAACTTTAAAACGATTTATTTTAAAATTATAAAAAAAAAATATTTGAGACCCTCATAGAAAGCCCTTTCATTTGATATGTCACACGGTACAGTTTGCAAAACTTTTTTTTTTAATTTTCTTATTTGTCCCCTAAAAGTGACCAACATATTCAAAATTCATTTATTTACTTTAGTCGTACGTATTTGGGTCACAGACATCCATATGTGTACCAAATTTCAACTTAATTGGTCCATTAGATTCGGAGCAAATTGGCTGTGACAGACGGACAGACAGACAGACTCACGAGTGATCCTATAAGGGTTCCGTTTTATTCCTTTTGAGGTACGGAACCCTAAAAATGGATTCTTAGACCTTTTTTTTACTACATCAATCAATCTGCCTAGCCTTTTCCCAACTATGTTGCGGTCGGCTTGCAGTGTAATCGGATGCAGCTGAAATAAAAGCTTTTTATTACTACATAATTATGGTACATAAATTTAAAAAAAAAAATGATGACTGTTGTTCACTGCTGATACATGAAATAATAAGTTTACAAAAAAGTGTACATAATATATGTTATTGATTTGTATGGTGTGTCAGACGGCGTGTAGCGTCGGGCACGTGATCAGGCGGCGCGTGGAGGCGGTGTGCGCGGCGTCCGTGCTGTGCGGCGCCTGCGTGTCGCGCTGGGGCGCGCTGCTGGGCGCGCGACTGGCGCGCGTGGCGGCGCGCGCCGACGCGCTGCACGCGCACGCGCACCTCACGCACACGGCGGCGCGCGCGCTCGACCTGGCCGCGCACGCAGCCAGCAACGCGCAGGTGAGTGCTATGGAGCATGTTGTTCAATATGAATTACCACAAGAATGTCCGTGGATACCCAAATATTAAAAAAAAATTGTTTTATGTGGTAAAGTTATAAAATAACGGTCTGTTATCTAGGTTCATATTTAGATGTTGGCAGATAAAAGCTAGCTACACACACACACACACACATAACACAACACATAATGTAGGTCATGCGTAAAAAAGAAATTAAATTTCTTTTTTCGACGGTGACCTTGATTTTCCTTCTAAATTATGATTATGATGATGTGCCTTTAGAGAGAGTTAAGAGTAGCATGTCGCGTGTACGCAGGGCGCGGCTGGCGCGTCCCGCTGGGCGCCCCTGGCGGCGCTGCTGGCGGGCGAGGCCGGCTCGCTGCGCACGGCGGCGGGTGCGCTGGTGGCGCGGCACGCGGCGCCCGCGCTGCGCGCCGAGTTCGACGCGGGCGCGCACCACGCGCCCTGCCCCAGCGAGCTGCGCCTGCACATCAAGGCCAAGACGCTCGTGGAGAGGTCAGTGCGACCACATTTTATATTTTACAAGCCGTACCCTATGGGCTTTCCCATCAGCAATAATAACCCAGCTTCCATACAAACTTTCACACCCCATTTAACCCATGGTGAATCCTAGGGTCTGAAAGTTTGTAACCCCTGTAGGGGTTGAATTAAAAATAATAATAAGCCGACGTTCGCACGGACGTAAAAATATCGCGGTGATTTTTGTTTCGCGCACTGGATTTTCAACGCTCTGCTTAGCGCCAAGAGTTGAAAATCCAACAGTGTGTTTTTCGTCGCGCTGGGATGCACTCTGTTGTTGCTAGGTTGGATTCTCGAAGCTCGGCTCAACACCGAGAGTTGAATATCCAGTGTGCGATAAAATCCCGCCGCGATATTTTTACGACCGTGCGAACGTCGGCTGTGACATACTGAAAATACCTGAGAAAATAAAATGTATTTAATAACCTTTCCTTGTCAATTGGGTAAAAGCCAAAATAATAACTTTATTTTTTATTTTTATGTACATTTTTTTAGGGTTCCGTTTCAAAATGGTGCGACACAGTCTGTCTGGCTGTCTGTCACAGCTGCATATCTCAAGAACTGCTAATACTATCAACTTGAAATTTGGAACAGTTTTAGATGACGTTTACTCAACTATTTTGCAAATAAGAAAGAAACAAAAAAATATGTTTTTTGCAACAGGGAGTGAAAGTGTGTCTTAAAAATTTGGGGCTACTAGGTCATTTACGATATCATAAATGAAAGAGCGCTGTTTGCACATTCTCAAACATTTTTTAATTTTTTTAGGCCGCGTAGTTTTCGACTTTTGATGAAAAATGAAAAAAAAAAAACCGCCCCTGCCTCATCTCCGAAGTTTGCATAGAGAAAAATCTGAAATTATTCCATGTGTGATAGAAGTTTATGTAAACATTACAGGAAAAATAAAACGATGTCTCTAAATAGCACACTTTTTCAGAAATCGGAACGGAACCCTCGTGAGTTTTTATACCTTAGGTGAATTTTTTAACTTTAAGACTTAATTCCTACTACGAAACTATGTAATGAATTGTATTTGTGAATTTTGTATTTTATTTTTATTTTTGACTGTAATACTTTGACTCTAAAGAATAATAACGAATGTGTATGACTAATAGTAAATTTTCGCATGCCTCCTACAGGTGAGATGTGTAAAGCACTTCTTTATTGTAACACCAATTGTACCATATCTCTGGCGAAATAAAGATTTATGATTTATGAGCGAGTCCGAGCTGTCCGAGGCTCAGCTGCGCGCTGTCTGCTGGGATGTAGTGCTGTTAGACTTGGGTATTGATGGGCTGCACGTCATGTTGCAGACTGCGCGACTGTAGTGCTGTTAGACTTGGGTATTGATGGGCTGCACGTCATGTTGCAGACTGCGCGACTGTAGTGCTGTTAGACTTGGGTATTGATGGGCTGCACGTCATGTTGCAGACTGCGCGACTGTAGTGCTGTTAGACTTGGGTATTGATGGGCTGCACGTCATGTTGCAGACTGCGCGACTGTAGTGCTGTTAGACTTGGGTATTGATGGGCTGCACGTCATGTTGCAGACTGCGCGACTGTAGTGCTGTTAGACTTGGGTATTGATGGGCTGCACGTCATGTTGCAGACTGCGCGACTGTAGTGCTGTTAGACTTGGGTATTGATGGGCTGCACGTCATGTTGCAGACTGCGCGACTGTAGTGCTGTTAGACTTGGGTTATTGATGGGCTGCACGTCATGTTGCAGACTGCGCGACTGTAGTGCTGTTAGACTTGGGTATTGATGGGCTGCACGTCATGTTGCAGACTGCGCGGCTGTAGTGCTGTTAGACTTGGGTTATTGATGGGCTGCACGTCATGTTGCAGACTGCGCGACTGTAGTGCTGTTAGACTTGGGTATTGATGGGCTGCACGTCATGTTGCAGACTGCGCGACTGTAGTGCTGTTAGACTTGGGTATTGATGGGCTGCACGTCATGTTGCAGACTGCGCGACTGTAGTGCTGTTAGACTTGGGTTATTGATGGGCTGCACGTCATGTTGCAGACTGCGCGACTGTAGTGCTGTTAGACTTGGGTATTGATGGGCTGCACGTCATGTTGCAGACTGCGCGACTGTAGTGCTGTTAGACTTGGGTATTGATGGGCTGCACGTCATGTTGCAGACTGCGCGACTGTAGTGCTGTTAGACTTGGGTTATTGATGGGCTGCACGTCATGTTGCAGACTGCGCGACTGTAGTGCTGTTAGACTTGGGTATTGATGGGCTGCACGTCATGTTGCAGACTGCGCGACTGTAGTGCTGTTAGACTTGGGTTATTGATGGGCTGCACGTCATGTTGCAGACTGCGCGACTGTAGTGCTGTTAGACTTGGGTATTGATGGGCTGCACGTCATGTTGCAGACTGCGCGACTGTAGTGCTGTTAGACTTGGGTATTGATGGGCTGCACGTCATGTTGCAGACTGCGCGACTGTAGTGCTGTTAGACTTGGGTTATTGATGGGCTGCACGTCATGTTGCAGACTGCGCGACTGTAGTGCTGTTAGACTTGGGTATTGATTGGCGGCACGTCATGTTGCAGACTGCGCGACTGTAGTGCTGTTAGACTTGGGTTATTGATGGGCTGCACGTCATGTTGCAGACTGCGCGACTGTAGTGCTGTTAGACTTGGGTTATTGATGGGCTGCACGTCATGTTGCAGACTGCGCGACTGTAGTGCTGTTAGACTTGGGTTATTGATGGGCTGCACGTCATGTTGCAGACTGCGCGACTGTAGTGCTGTTAGACTTGGGTATTGATTGGCGGCACGTCATGTTGCAGACTGCGCGACTGTAGTGCTGTTAGACTTGGGTATTGATTGGCGGCACGTCATGTTGCAGACTGCGCGACTGTAGTGCTGTTAGACTTGGGTTATTGATGGGCTGCACGTCATGTTGCAGACTGCGCGACTCGTGGCAGCACCTGGTGCGCGACCGCGCCACGCGCTCGCTCACCTACAACGACGAGCAGTTCCACGTGCTGGAGCGCATCACCGTCGCCGAGACCGGCCGGCGCGCGCGGGCGCTGCTGCAGAAGGCGTCGCCGCTGGCGCGCGCGCGGGCCGACGCCATCGCCGACTGGTGAGACATGACGTCACACTAGTACGTACAGAGACCGGCAGACAATTTTAGACCATTTTTGTACGAGCTCTATCGCAACAATGAAACAATTTAATAATTTGAAACTTCTGTATATCATGTATCATATACTGTATTTAATCAACAAATACTAAAAACGCCGATTCACGAGGTATTTTGTTTAAATATGGGCGATCTTCTGCAACTGCAAAAAATAACCTTGTAATTCACAGTATCATTATGAAATACAAAGTTATGATTGTTAAACATTTATTATGGTACGGAACCCTTGGTGTGCGAGTCGGATTCGCTCTTGGCCGGTTTTTTTTTATTTTACATTTTTAGCGTACAATACCCACTGCTTTTCTTACTGGCCTATTCTAAAAAGTTTCAGTGCCCCCCCCCCCCCCCCCCGTATAACTTACATCATAACAACAATAATGTCCGTTCTGTCGGCAGGTACAAGGTGGCGCAGACGGTGTACCTGCAGACGCAGATCCTGGACAAGGACGTGTCGAGCGCCGAGCTGAAGCTGCTGACGCTGGCGGCGCGCATCCAGGACGCCGAGCACGCGCTGCGCGACCACGTCAGCGACGCGCAGGCGCAGGTCTGTGCCCCAGCAACAACTGCCGCCTTTCGTATTATAATCTCATAATACAATATGCTACATTTATAAGGAACTGGCTGACCCGATAGATGTTGTACTGTCCAAATTTCAATAATTCATTAAAAAGAAAAAGAGAAAAGCATTCAGTTACTCCCCAATGTTCCGGTGACTTTCCAATGTTTCTTTCCCTAAAAACCTTATGCGGACTGTAATGAGGAACTAGGTATTATCATAACACCTGTGTTGCCAGTCAGCCAGTGGAGCCAGTCTGCTCCCAACCAGTAGGTTCTGGTTTTATGCAATATAAATAGATTGAAGTGACTTAGTGAATTCAAATTTCAAAATAGTTAATATCATACGTGTGTGATAATGGTCAATATGTTGCCTTTACAGCTGAACGCGTCAAAGGCGGAGCCAGGCGCTGAGAAAGCGAACGACGTGGGAATCCGCGCGCACAAGACGAACGGAGCGCGTGCGGCCGAGCCAGCGTGCGCGCCGTCCGGCGTGGCTCACGGCGTGCCGGCCGGCGTGGGCGCGCGCGGCGCCGGCGTGCGCGCGCTGCTTGCGGCGCACGACGAGTTGGCCAGCGCGCTCAAAGGGAACACCGCGCTGCTCAGCAAGCTCAACAACCTCACGCACTCGCTCACACCCTAGCGCCCGCCACTCGGCCCGCACGACGAACACGACGGCTCCTCCGACTGCAGCGAGCAGCTGTACTCGGAGTCGCCGTCGTCGTCGGCCCGCAGCGCTCTGGACTCGGCCGACAGTCGCTCGGCGTCGAGCGCGGGCTCGTGCGGCTTCGCGTCGGGCGCGCGTACCGTCATCTACGCGCCCGCGAGCGACCTGCCCGCGGACGCGCCGCGCGTGCGCAGCGGGAACAGCTCGTGCGCCATCGGGTAACGCCCGCTACGTTCACACTGTCTCTATACAGTTTACAGACTTATTCTATGTTATATTTACCATCGGGGAGAAAGGATTAGTCAATCGACAGAAGTCGCTTGCCCAGAGTGCACCGGACGAAGGTCGGAAGGTGTCACTCGAAGAGGCTCCTGTCATGTTCCCCACGCGATAAGAATAAGGATGCCAGATTTACCAGAGGAAGAATACAATTCATTGTTAATTTAATATTTGATAGCAGAGCAAAACATTAAGAAGTTGATATTTCATCATAGCATTAATAACTGCCTCGCTAATAATAATTACCTACAGAACCCTTATTCATAAAAATAAACAAACAAATAAACTTATTTTAGTTAAAAACTGTTTTTACAGTTTCTTTCGAATTGTGATTTGAGTTTCAAAGGAGACAAAACACTTATTATTAGCTAAAATAGGTTTGTAGAGCGTTTTAGTTTTTATGAATAAGGGGATAGAGTTTACTTTCCGAACATGAAACAAAACATTTACTGTGGCCTTAGTGCGAGTTTTCATACTTACTCGATCACGTTAACGTAAACGTCATTTTGTACTGAAACTGAATAAGCGCCGTCTGGTGACTAAAATGGGAATCACAATTATTCCATACAAACGTTAACGTAAACGCGATCGATTAAGTATAAAAACTCGCACTAAGCCCTCTGTTCGCGCCGCTGGGACTGGACCTCCTCTCGGTGAGACGGAGAGACATCGTCTACCACGCAGGCCCCGCGTGTGTGGCGGCGGGTGAATGTCGCCACATCTTACTATCCATTGTTTAATTTGTTTAAACTTTAAAGTGTCACAGCGATTCAAATAACTACCAAGGGGTCGTTGATTTTCACACACGTTTATTCAAAATATTTGTAATACAATAACGCTCACGAAGTAAATAAACAAAACGCCTACAGAGGCCAGTGATGTGGACTGAAGAAACTCATTCCGATCTCAGAATATCATTTCTAATTATGTTGTCAAAACTTTGTTTTGGATTATTAAGACTGCACATAACGCAGCATTCCTAATAGATTATATTTGATTTAACAAAAGTATGTTTAGGGAATGTTATAGTTTATTGTAAGCACAGGCGAGGAAGTGCTCGCTCTCTTGACATGGCTCCACTTACACTAACTTTAAAATCGAATGAGACAATCTGACTGCTGAAGATGTTATTGATTGTCTGCAAAATAGTCGCGCCACATGCTGATGTGATCAGTATCAAGAGGTACAGTCGTTTTCGCAGTTATTGTACCTCTGACAGCAGTCTATTAGGAACCATAGAGCAACGCCAATAATGATCACTGTTATGCAAAATGAGAGGTAATAACTGTGAAAGGGAACTGTAGTTCTGTGACTGGATCTGGTACTGCTAGTATATCGTGTGTCGGCCACTGCAGTCGATTACGGACGAATTGGAAATCCAGCAATATGTTATATTCGTAAATTCGAATAAGTGGAAATAGTATTGTAAGTATTAAACATAGCTAGAATAATTAATGTTGATTATAACTTTACAATGTATAAATAGCAATAATTTACTATAGACAAGCATTGTTACTATTATAATGAAAATGAAAATATATTATTTTTTTAGATCATTTGGTTTTATTTCAATCATTATTAATAACTAATGGAATGTATAAACAATATTGTGAAAGTATACCTTTCTAGGTATACTTTCAATATTCAACAGGCGACTTACCATACGGCACAATAACGCAGCATAACAGTATGCCTAATCAAACATTGTTCATACATCTCGCTATAGCATAGAGACATTCAGGACAAATACAACATGCTTCAATAAAAAATAAAATACTTCATTGTATTTCTAACTTACACTCACATTTGTATAAAAAACATAATTACATTGCAATAAAAGTATAAACTTTGATAAATTAGTGTAATAAAAACAATTATCAACAATACAATTCGGATTTGACGAATAAGCTCTTGATTCACATTTTCTTTTTTTTTTCATTTTTTACAAAAATAATGGTCCACCTGTCAACTGACCGCGTGGTCTCGAAAAAGTCGAGATTAGATTACTCGATGCGAATGAATTCATTTCAGGATATCATGCTATCCGTCCGCTGTGAGGCCGGTTGCCCGATTTATATCAATTTCGTTGATATCTAGCCGGTGGCTGAGGGACCAATGATGGTAAACCGTGTTGTGTATTGCTTCTATATTTATGTATAAATACTTGGTGAATGCAAAGGCAGTCCGCGAAATACAAATTTTCTTGCGTTTGTGCAATTTGCAGGTCAGTGTCAGGTTGTATCATGATCAAAATATTCGCGACTATAACAAATATGTATTTACATTTATAACCGTAGAGAGATGAGAATCATCAATACCTACATCTCTTTATGTTGGATTTGTTGTAAAATGTCATGATTTCTGAAATCATTACATTTTACAACAAATCCAACATAACTATGTACGGAGTGTACAACAGTACAAGGATCTATTGGCGCGCGGCCAAAGTCGGTACTAACGCCGCCATCTCGTTTTTTTTATACAATTTCGGTGACGGTGTGTTTGCCAACAACGCCACCCCGCCGACGTCACTCAGGCGCCAACAGCTGCCTGCACTGCCGACTGTCGCTAGTCGAGCAGCTTGCCGCGACCCCGGTCCAGCATCTTGTACTCGCGGTGCGCCGCCTGCACGCGCAGGAACTCCGCGAACAGCGCCTCGAAGTCGATCGCCGGCTTGTTGCTGGCCGACGGGCCGCGCCAGCAGATGCTGTCGAGCTCGGCGGGCTCGACCCTGGCAGAGCACATCGTCATCAGTTAGTATGGCAGGCACCCATGGCTTGCTCGGCGTGCTACCATGTAGGTAAGTTCATAACCTTTCCTGTATTGAGTGGGAGGCTGTTTAATAGTGTGGCTGATACTGCCATGGCCACCATCAGGGATTTTAATTTTGATAACACAAAAAAATTGTCGCCAATTAGTAGGAATTTGTCGCCAAATATCAAAATTTGTCGGTCACTGGTTCCAAAGTTATAAGGGTGAGGTGTGGCCGACCTGGAGAGCGTCTCCCCAGCATGTCTACATTTATATCTCAAAAACTAGGCCACCTAGCGAAGATCTGTTTTCTCCCAAATTTAGTCGTTAATTAGTCGCAAGTTTTCGCCAAGTCACAGATTTAGTCGGGTCTTAGTTTAGAAGATATAATGAGTTCAATTTTTAAGTACAGCTAGATCAAAGACTTTATCGTAAACTCTTCGATCTAGCTCTTGGACTATACTTGGAAATTGAACTCATTAAGTATATCTTCTAAACTTAGACCCGACTAAATGTGTGACTTGCCGTGTGTGGTGCAGTCACAATTTATCGACAGTTTACAATTTCATGAGTTACATTATTAACGTTACATTATTATTATTAAAGTTACATTATTATTAAACTATCGAAGTTCATAATTATTCGGTGACATATTAATGTGAATCTTTCGAAAGAGGACTAGTTGTATGGTAGGAGTGATGCAGTTACGTGGCGAGGTCGGGGTAGACGCGTGCGCAGCTGAGGCGGTTGCGCAGCGCGTGGAAGGCGTCGCTCTGCGGCAGCAGCATGAGCAGCCCGAACATGGCGGCGCGCAGGGGGGCACTGCGCTGCCCGCCCAGCATCTCCAGGCGCAGGTCTGCAACACGACAACACTGTACCACCGATGCTATTCTGTAAACATTTCACTGTGAAACCTTAGGTGAAGTGAACTATCAATAGTGTCAATCAATCCTTCGTGAAATAACAGCTCAATCTCTTCTAGCTCACTTCCGCTAACCGAGCGAGCACACCCGCCGGCACGTCACAGGGCGCGGGGACTCACCGAGCCAGACCAATTTGAGACACTGGCATTCCACGTAAAGCAACAAATAATATCAATGCAACACACTTCCTGACAGCTAATCTGAAGAATTCGTAGAATCTTGCAGTCCTGTTGTAGGTATCCGCGCCTTACACCAATGTCCAAAACAGCAAATGAACTGCTGTGTTGAACGTTGACCAAAGGCGCGAGACACCGCGTAGCAGACGCCGAGTTAAACTAATTAGCAACATTGTAAGCTGTAACATTTTTTATACAATCTGTATCACACAGTTATAATTTTAGAATGTAATGGCGACGTATCACGGGAACAATCTGCAATTCGCACGTGGGGAACGTGGGAGTCGCAGATTGTTCCCGTGGCACTCAAGTGCTCCACTTCCAAAAACCGCATTAACTTACCTGTGCGCTTCACTCGGCTCTTTCAAACTGATCTCTAACGGCTGTTGTTAGTTAAGGATTTATACAAACATCACATGTTATGGATATTGCTAACTCTTTACATTGTTCGGCATTTCCGTGTCCTAAAGATACTGCTCCACGAGAGGCGTATCATGTGTGGGTCCCCTGAAAGTCGAACTGATGGCTCCTGGTGAACGTCGCGAGAATTCGCTGGGTGCGAGAAACTTAGGACCGCTCGATGTAGCGATGCTTGCGACAGGCGCAACGTGTGTGGGTCCCGCGCAAGTCGGACTGATGGCCCCTGGTGAACGTCGCGAGAATTCGCGGGGTGCGAGAAACTTAGCACCGCTCGATGTAGCGATGCTTGCGAGAGGCGCAACGTTGTGGATCCCCCGCAAGGCGGACTGATGGCACCTGGTGAACTTCGCGGGAATCCGCTGGATGCGAGAAACTTAGGACGGCTCGATGTAGCGATGCTTGCGAGAGGCGCATCGTGTGTGGGTCCCCTGCAAGTCGGACTGATAGCTCCTGGTGAATGTCGCGCGTCGCGGGAATCCGCTGAATGCGAGAAACTTAGGATCGCTGGATGTAGCGATGCTTGCGAGAGGCGCAACGTGTGAGGGTCCCCCGGAAGTCGGACTGATGGACTCTGGTGAACGTCGCGAGAATTCGCTGGATGCGAGAAACTTAGCACCGCTCGATGTAGCGATGCTTGCGAGAGGCGCAACATTGTGGATCCCCCGCAAGGCGGACTGATCGCACCTGTTGAACTTCGCGGGAATCCGCTGGCTGCGAGAACCTTAGGATCGCTGGATGTAGCGATGCTTGCGAGAGGCGCAACGTTGTGGATCCCCGCAAGGCGGACTGATAGCACCTGGTGAACTTCGCGGGAATCCGCTGGATGCGAGAAACTTAAGACCGCTCGATGTAGAGACGCTTGCGAGACGCGCAACGTATGTGGGTTCCCCGCAAGTCGGACTAATGGCACCTGGTGAACTTCGTGGGAATCCGCTAGATGCGAGAAAGTTAAGACCGCTCGATGTAGCGATTCTTGCAGGATGCCTATGGCTTCTTCTCTAAATCTCTTCTCATCTTTTGGCTAAGAACGATGATGATGATGATGTAGCCATGTATAGGACAAAGACTAGAACTGGACTAGCTATCTGTGTGTGCAACAACAAGATCAGTAAAAAGAAATCTGGGGGAAAAGTTTCTAATAGGATATTATAAGGTCATTATCTTTAATTAGTGACAATATTAATACATTTATTAGGAATGTTAAAAACGAACGTGAACGTTAAATGTCTGAATTTTAGACCGTATGCTTTGTAAAAACCAACATAGTTAATAATAGTTTTACCCGACTGCGCCAGTTAGTTATGTTTTTCGAGAGTATGTATGTATAATTGTTTGGCGCGCTCTGCGGCCTGAACGGCTCGATGGATTTTAGCTTGAGAGGTGTCGTTAGATTCGTATTTACTGTGAGAGTGACACTGGGTATTTCAAATTAAAAAAAAAACAAAATGGCGGATTTTTGGCGCCAAATTATGTCTTAAAAAAAAAAATTTTTTTCTCAAAACCTGTCGAGTGGGGTATCAAAATAAAGGGTTTTAAAAGGTGATGACAAAAATATACACAACTTACATGGTTAAAAGTACCTACCTCGAACTGACAAATCGTAAAAAACACGTACAATAAAAACATTGCGAAATCATTCACATTTGTAAACTAAAAAGCTGGAAATCAATTTTTTTTTTACAAAGTTTTATTCACGAGTCTAGGAAGAGGAGGGTACTCACATGCAAATATGGGAGATTCGATAAGCTGCACTAACTTATCCACTTCAGTCAAGAAATCCACCGTGATCTCCAGATCTCCGCTGTTTGTTCATAATTAAGGACTTGTACAAAAATCAAATAAAACAAATGTAGGTACAATAAAAAAACATATTTTTGCAAATGTAGAACCGCTTCTAAATATTGGCATTTCCGATACTGCTAGCCATAGAAAGGACAGAAACTGGAATTAATAAAAAACTTATTTATGACAAGTACATTAGTACAGTCAGCAAAGTCGATTAACACTTGCAGTTTTTTAATCTTAACTACTAAGCGAAATATTTAATTCAAATCGGATCAGAAGTACTTTTTAAGAACATTAACTCTTAACAGTTAAACGAAAAAAAAAAGCAGTCTAACGAATCATTTTGTGTTAATTTAGATGATGTCAAAAAGTAGCAGAGTTAACCGACTTGTGTTGCTGGCCGTACCATCATAAAACATTTCTTTCTCATGTGACATCTGCTCAGCGCTCAGCAACAAATAACTGCAGTATTAGTAAAGGATACAACGAGGAGATGAGTTTGTTGCAGTGCGGGTAGTTGTGCGTGAGCAGGCACAGCGACAGCAGCGACACGGGGCTGTGGCACCAGCACGCGTACAGCGCCGCGAACAGCGAGTGCGTCGGCTGCGCGCGCGCGGCAGCCACGGAGTACAGGCCACATGTCAATGATCAGTATCAGTCGAATTCAAATATAGGCAGCTCGTGCGGGGGGAAGGGGGGCGGGGCTGGCTTCAAGGTCGAAATATACAGGGTATAAGTGTAAACAGTGGCAATATTTTAAGGAGTTATTGTAAGTACTCATAATTATGAACGACTTTTACTATGGAACCAAAACTGAAATCGCGAAAAAAAAATCTGCTGTTCAGTACATTTAACATAATTCGTCAAAATGTAGGTAACAGCTGTTTTTTGTTTTTCGCGATTTCAGGTTTGGTCCCATAGTAAAAGTTGTTCATAATGATGAGTACAATGACCGCTTAAACTATTGCCACTGTTTACACTTACACTACACTTACACCCTGTATATCCATGATGACGCTCAGGAATGACGAATTCTTCGCTATCAGAGCCCTAACAAGAACCTTGCCCTAGCCCTAACTTAAAACTCATACCTTAACAACCTTGTAACATTTATGAACGCTTTCAAGGACACTATCGGCCACAGCCGTCAAGACAGTAACGCTTCCATTGTGTCACGTTCAATGTCCGCGAAAGCGTTAACTAACAGCAAATAAGAAATAATGAATATGAAATTTGCATTCGTTGCAACGGATGTTTACACGTGTCTGATTTTTTGACATCAAACTTTGAGTGTCCTTAATCCTTACAGTGGGGTAAACCATCTGGCACATAGTAGCACTGCGGCAGTGCAGCCACGTGAACATATCGCAGCCCGCAGCTAACAGTAGTCACTTGAAACTATGAGTTTAGAAAATCTTTTTTTTTTGTTTGGCCAGCTAATTATGAAACCCTGAACAATGCAGTACCAATATGTTAGTTCTTTCGTGTTGATGGTACCTACGTCTTGTCTCTTTACTCAATATCAGCATCACAACGGCGCGCGCGTGTGTACCGGATGTATGAACGTACACGAAGCAGAAGCAGTATGTAAGGACGTAGCAGGCGGCGTTCTGTAGTTTCTACCGCCGTGGGAGGAAGGCGTGAGTTTATGTGTGTAAGTTGCTTAAAGTTAAGTAATGATTAGCGACTGTTTAAGCCAGGAACGAATTAACCACTGGACCCGACATATAAGCGGACGTACCTTTACCGGTCTTGTCAGTAACCAGGAAATTCTAACCTTGGTCGCTTGTTTTTGCGACAGTCTCAAGCACTTACTTGTCAACAAAACATCTCCCAAAAATAACTAAATGTTCAGTTAAATGGTCTGAAAACTATAGTAGCGGAAGCAGCACTATTTCTTTTCACTTGTAAGTACATTATTGTATTAAATTTATTGTTATTTATCACAAAATTTAATCAAATGTAATGTGGTTGAACGAGTTTTCATACATTTGTATTTTATGTCGGGTCCAGTGGCTCATTCGTTCATGGTTTAACCATACATTTTTGACGTTTAAACGTATGTCAAGTTAAATACATACATACCTATACCTATTTTACATATGGAATGCAATAAACGATTGAGTATTGAGTATTAAATAATCCCCATAATCAATCTATCAATCTGCCTAGCCTTTTCCCAACTATGTTGGGGTCGGCTTCCAGTCTAACCGGATGCAGCTGAATACCAGTATTTTACATGGAGCGACTGCCTATCTGACCTCCACGACCCAGTAACTGGGTAATACGATACCCCTTAGTAAGACTGGTTGTCAGACTTTCAGGCTTCTGAAGGCCCGTAACGACTGTCAAAGATCTACAAATGACAGCCGGGACCAACAGCAACCGAGGAGCCACGAGCTCCTCATAATATAATAGTGCAAAGATCTACAAATGACAGCCGGGACCAACGGCAACGGCATAATATAATAGTGCAAATAATCCCCATAGTATAATAGTGAGAGCACACTGACAGGGTCGAGGAAGTTCCGCAGCTGCAGGCGCAGCTCGAACAGCTCGGCGGACGTGAGCAGGATGGTGTTGAGCACGTCCACCATGGTGCTCACGAAGCGCAGGTTGCGCTCCTGCAGCAGGATCTTGGACAGCGCCTTGTAGATGTCCTCCGCGTTCAGCAACACGCACAGCTGTCTGCCGCACGGAAATTACAACTAACTCAAAGCATTCGTCTCAATTAGGCACCTACATCATTTACAGGCACTGTTGAACTGTCAAGAAGTCGGTCAGTCAGAAAGATGAAGCTAGTCGCCCATTGCAAAGCGTAGTAGGTTCCCATGGAGAAGAACGGGTAAGAAGCTCCACGGACACTGTTAAATCAAAATATTGTTACAACTTTACGTTATTGTTCATACGTTGATTTCAGAATGACTAGTTCTACTAAAAATGTCATAATAGTACATTATGGCGATATTGCTAGCCCGAGCCGTAGGCGAGGGCTACAAGAAAGCAGAGGCTGTAATTATCAAAGCGCACGTATGTCATACGACGTTTTATAACATATTTGCGAGGAAATAAATGAAACTCGAACTTTCTTAAACGAATAAATCTTTAAAAACACACTTTCTGAAAATGAATTTGGATCTTTGCTTGTTTTCCATAAGATGAAATTTTGATACGCTTGTAAGTATCTATCGGTCGATTTTTCAGGCAAGAAGCTTAGAGTAGCCTTTTTCGCTGCCTCTGAGACTTCTGGCGGTGTCGAATGAATAAATTCATCATTACTTGACGACATTTTCAAATAAAAACAATACAGCGAAAAGAAAAAAAGCGCGGAATAATTTTTACTTGTTCACAAATTAGCGATGCGCGCGCATCAGCGCTTTTTTTTTTAAAAGCAAAGGCACAAAAACAGCCAGTATTACTAATAAAGTAAATTAACATTTTTTGTTTTTGTTTGTTATTGTTGCAATTTATTGTCAAAATTAATTAATGAATTCTTTAATTTAATTAAAGTTTATTTTTTATATTTTGTCTCCCAAAGTTAATTTTATTCATAAAATGTTGACCACTTTTCTGACATGAAAACTCTTTGCTAAGATTTAAAAAGTACCGTTAGTTTTAGACGGAGCATCTTGATAAACCTTATGTTTTACCTTATTAAAAAGAAACCCGTGCGTTTTACATTACAATTACGCACAAGTACGTAATGACATACATTACGATATTGAAATTCGTGAAATAAGAGACCCTTTGCGAGCAAATGTGTTATAAAATAATTGAAGTTTTTTAGGGTTCCGCTTATTCGTCGGTTCCGTACCTCAAAAGGAAAAAATGGAACCCTTATAGGATCACTTCGTTATTCGTTTGTATGTCTGTCTGTCTGTCAGTCTGTCAAGACCTAATATAATTTTATCACATTTTTTTTTTAATGTTTACAAACGTACATTTGCAGTTGGATGATTGAGCGTGACGTATAACAATGTACGGGAGAACATGTTTTTTAATTACAATATTAAGTTTCGTTTTTGGGATAAATTTATCCCAACTACGGAACCCTTTATTATGCGTGGTCCGATACGGACTTAGCCGGTTTTTTCCCAAATAACGAATCAACCGATTGTTAGTGTCGAGAGGCTGCAGTTCTGCTTCCACTGCACATGTTGCAGGGCAGCAGCAGTCAGCACAGCAACACTTACCTGATAATAAAGGCGCCTCTATCTTCCAACAGATTATCGTCCGCCGCCAGCAGCCGCAGCAGTGCTCGCAGAAACTTGTAGTAATATGGGCTGGACTCCAGATCACCTGGAATCGAAAAAGCTACATTAGAACCACCGGAGAGCCGCAGGTGCTTACTGCAGAAGTTACTGCTAGCAGAAGGCGCATAATATTTGTAATGATAGCTTTTGGGAATGTTAAGCATCCTGGACTGACAGCGTTGAAAATATTTGTACTAGGTTCAGGGAGCAGTGGCGGACTTTGAAGCTGTCCTCACCTGGCTGCGCGGCGCGCGCGGGCTCGCAGGAGCAGATCTCGGCCAGCACGGCCAGCGAGCGCCGCACCACGTCGTCCGAGCCGTCCGTCAGGCTGCCCACCACGCTCACGAACAGCTTGTCCGTCTGCTGGAACATCTGCCCGCACAAATCACTAACAATCAGCACTCTTGAACGAGATGCGCAGCAAACTCGTCACAACACGTCTGTCTGTGAAGTTATTCCAGTACAAGCCACGCGCCGGCGCACGGCGCACGGTACAGCGGCAAAAATTACGATGTTCCATGCAAATTTTATCCCCTATTCAATCCCTTTAGGGGATGAATTTTCAAGTCCTTTCACTCAGTTTCGTGAAGCTCTTGAACTAAATTTCTTGCTTCTGGACCCAACAGTTTATGCTGGGCGTTGTCTGTTAGTGAATGAATTAAAGACTTCTATTAAGTAGATCGGCTCACCTCGTTGGGCAGCTTGTTGTAGAGGTGCAGGATCCAGTCCAGCGCGGCCACCTTGGTGTGCACGGAGCTGTGGTGCAGCATCTGCGTCAGGATGCCCACCACGGCGTCCAGGTCCAGCTTGCCCTCGGCCTGCTCCGCCTCCGCCTCCCCCTCCGCGGCGCCGGGCGAGGAGGGGGAGGGGGAGGAGTGCTCCGACACCACTAGCTTGGTGAGCTGGAAGTTCACTGTGGCGGCCGTCTCGCGTATGCCTGAACAGTTGCTAAGGACTTCTTGGATGTAAGACGTACACATACATTTTTTATTTCTTCGGTTAACCATATAGGTTTATCATAGTTCAGGTTGATCCCTTTACTATAAACCTACAACTTTAGTTTAAGGCATAATATTGTAAATATGCATTATTTAAATAAATAAAAATAAAATAAAAAATACAGAGATGAAAACAGATTGTTTTAGTAAATTGACCGCAAACTATGTATTGCCGTTATTCAGTAAAACTTAAAAATCAGTGCAAACTGCACATTACAACAGGGTGATTTTTGAAATTCAAATTCAAATTTAGTGCTCACTAAATCACTAAGAGCATATTTAGCTCCATCTTCATCTAGAACACAGTGCTATGAGGTGGTTGTGTGCAAGGATACTCTTCCTGGGCTCGTCGGAGTAGGCGAGGCACGGCAGCACGGCGCACAGGATGCCGGACGCGCTCGCCAGCATGCTCGCGCCCGCCAGCTCCACGAACTCCTTGATCCACGTTATTGCCGTCAACTACAAGCCAAATATATTCTTTACAAGCTTTGCCCGCGTGTATGTCGGAAAATATCCCACGGGAACAAAAATCCTTCCTTTTTCCTTGTCTAAATTAACCCCTTGAGTAATAACCCTCACTATACTTTTCTATCACTCTTCCCCTCTCCCCCTCACCAACCCCTCTCCCCTCCCTACATCAACCTCGCCCTCCCCTTCTCAAAAAGTCTTCTCTTATTCCTCATTTTTTCGAGTTAATCGGACCGTGCGTTAAAATTCCTCCATACAAACTGTGACATCCCCAATCCCTCCTGAGGGGATATTCTTTCTTAGTGCACCCCTAGACTCATAAGGAACCTACGTGCCAAATTTGGAATCTCTAGACCCAGCGGTTTGGGCTGTGCGTTGATATGTCAGTCAGTGTGATTCTTTTAAGGTGTCAAGCCAGTGCGAGCTGATAGCAGAGTACCATACCTATCGATTTAACCCCCAATAATGTTTTCGAGTTATTTTGGATCCCTCATTTCATATCAATGGTAGTGGTTAAGGATAGTAGTAGGTATAAAATTTATGTTTTTATTATCAACTGACTTCTGCTTAATTTTATTTTAATCAGTAAGTACCCGAGGGCAAGTCCCGTATTTTTAACAACGTTCGCAATCTCATCTCAGTCTCAATCTATCTATGCATCCACCCTTTATAATGTAGACAAGGAATAAGGAAGGATTTCCCGGTAGTACGTTCCCGTGGGATATTTTCTGATAAATCACGCGGGCGAAGCTGCGGGCAAAAGCTAGTCAGTCAAAAATTGTATAGCGATTACCTACATTTCTGACATTTGATTGTCGCTGGCATGAGATTGCGACTTGAATTTGAACGTTTTTAGGTACGACGATAATAATTGTCCTTCAGGTTGAGGTTCAGTCCTGACTGGTTAACCGAAACTACTTCTACGACCGCAGCCACTCGACTGACCTGTAGCATTTCCTCCGGCGACTGCGCATGCGTGATGAGGATGTTGATCATGGCCTGGAAGTCCACCCGCGACGGGTCTTTCTTTATACTTCTCAAGAACTCGTTCAACTGAACGTCGCACCTGGAATTATTTACAACTCATTTTAGTAACTTTTCAGAGGAGCTGAAATTTTAAAAGTCCGGGAAGTTAATGGTAAGCAAATTGAGTATGATGTTGAGGATTGATGAATGAACTAAACATGTCCGTAATGTCAAGTCACAACTGTCTTTCATTTCCCTGACAGTACAATGTTGAGAAGTTTATTAGTTTCGGCTTGTCGTTTAGAACACTAGCAAACTGGTCTTTTGTTTAGGATTCGGGGTTTTTGAATATTACCTATATAAGCAGGCATACCATACATAAACGGGTGGAGGCCTGTACTGAGCAGTGGGTGGAACAAAGCTGTCCGCTGATGATGAGGTCCTGCTACTGCTGACTTACATCCGCCTGATCTCCGAGTTGGCATCGTCCAGCATCTTGAAGAGCCCGTCGAGCAGCTCGGGCAGGTGCACGATGAGGTCGATGTCGGGCACGGCGTCCAGCACGGACACCCACGACACGATGAACTGGCGCGCGAATGCGTTGCGCGTGTAGATGCGCTCGCGCAGCATCGGCACGAACGCCGCCAGCTCGAACGTCTGGCTCTCTGTCACTATGTCCTGCCAATAGCAATATAATACAGTGCGAGTCTTCATAAAGTGCACAAACTTAAGGATGTGGTGCAGACCATCAAACTGAACAACTTTTTCCCGGGGACCAACATCGTAATCGTGGAAACAAATCAGTCGTCCCTTACTAAATTTCAATGCCTACTTGACTTGATGGGACGACTGTTTTTTTTTACGATTACAAAATAAAAAAGTAGCATTATTATTAGTTGTTGTAAAAAGTGGAATTATTAGTTGCATTGCATAGCATTAGATCATAACTAAAATGATATTTAATGTTGTGCATTAAAACTTATAGAAATACAGTAGGTATTTTAACTTTAAAATTACGTCTGTAAAATCACGCAAATCGGCAAATTTCGTGTTCGGCCTCTTCGTATAGTTTTTTTATTAAGATTAAATATAGGATTTTAACATAAACACATTATCTTCGGTAGCTAAGTGCTTTAATATAAATAGTTTGGGTTCGGGCCGAAGATCAAGTTTTGTAAATATAACTAAAAATGTGCACAGCCTAGTTGACGGTTGACATACGTCTCTTACAAGTCAACGACAAGACTATGCGACAGTGGGAAGCTTCTAGAAGCTGCGACTCGCCCTTATTGGCCGAGCGGGTATAAGAGGCGTCCCCGCCAGGAGCGTGCCGATTGTGGCCGGAGCGGTTAGAAAAGCCTTCGCGTTATAGGATCTTGATTGCTGGTATCTATTGAAAGGTCTTAAGGAGTACTTTCTGAATATTGTAAATAATGTTAACCCATTAAACCAACAAATATTTCGCTTAGACAACGATAGGCGAAGGTGCCCCTAGCACTAAAAAAACGGCGCTTGAACTTTCTTATCACTGAGTACTAAGTACTCGGTCGAAAGTCTTTACTTTCAACCGAGTACCAATGATAAGAAAGTTCAATTCAACCGCTAACTGACTGACTTACCTACTTTGGAAGGTAATCCAAGATGAATTTAAGCAAGGTGATCAAAGTATTGCATTGCACAGCATGAGATGGAACTGAACATTTAAAATAAAACAATTAAAAAATAATAGCTGTTAAGTTTGCGCGGGCGTCGATTAGGTACTGTGTGCTCTGTTTATGCATTTTTATCTGGCGACGCGTCACGGTAAACACGATTAGGGACAGGTTTGTCTTACAATAATAAAATGTAACTTGCAGTAAAGTCAAGTAAATATGTTTAAATACTATTTCATCGGTACACGCATTTTGTTGGAAAATATCAAATGTAATTCAGGCAAATACAGTAAGTACCTACCTACCTACAAAAATGATAAAGTCAATTTTTCAATACTCTACAATGAGGCGTACGTGAGGCGAGGCGGTGCGGTGCTGAGTCATCGAAACCCTGTGCTGGACCAAACGAGATATGTACATGAGACCATGTGCATTGTTTAATACCTATTTGCTACGAAAAAAAAATCAGCTGTTCAGTACATTTATGTTCGCATAATTCGTCAAAATGTACTGAACAGCTGATTTTTTTTTCGCGATTTCAGGTTTGGTCCCATAGTAAAAGTTGTTTATAATGATGAGTACAATGACCCCTTAAGAGGATAACGGTGATTAAAATTACACCCAGTATAATGAAATCTTTGCGTTAAGAAATATATCAAAGAAATAAAGTGGTCAGCCATTCTAACGACAGGTTGGCTGACCACTTCCAAGTTCTCATAGTTTTAGCGTTGTATTAACCGCGTTGTTAATGTGAATATTTACTACCTGTTTGCTACTTAACATATATTTTTTACACAACTTTAAGAAGCTCCTATAAAAAGTTATTAATAAAAACCATTAAAACGCCTGTACCTACATCAATTATTTACGTCTATTCTTCTCAGAATAATTGCAAACAATGTTTTTGCAGCCGCGTAGTGGCTTATGTGTGGCTAAGTGGCTTATCGTTTTTATTCTTAAGAATATGAGTATGTATGTACTTGTATTTCTTATCGCAAAGGTAGCAAATATTTAATTATAGGTAGTAAATAGTAGCAAATAGGTATTAAACAGTGCACAAGGTCTCATTTGGTCCAGCCATCCTGACGGCCACAAAAATCCTGACTTTTCTGACCGTCACGATCAGCACCGCCTCGACAACAACAATTATTCAACTCGAACATAGTTGATGGCAGAGCTTGCACAAACAAAGCATACATAGGTACGTATACATGTATACACAGTATACACCAGTGCAGGTGCAAATTCATACAAGTAAGTACCAAATAAGTAAGTACAAATTTCATAGCTTCCGTTTTTTTTTTTTTTTTTAAATTTTATTTCATTTCATTTCATACAAGTACCAACTCATTGTAATTATTTGTAAATGGCTTTTGCCCGCGGCTTCGCCCTCGTGGATGTCGGAAAATATCCCACGGGAACGAAAATCCTTCCTTATTCCTAGTCTACATTACAAAGGGAACCACTGACCCCTCACCCCACCTGCTCTACCTCTAAACCCCCTCTCCGCCCCACCCCTCTCCCTCTAAACCCGCTCTCACCCTACCTGTCATCCCTCCCTCAATCCCTCTAACGCCGTCTTACCCCACCCCCTCTCAATGTAACACCCTCACCCTCCCCCGCGCCATGCCAAACTCCCCCTCTCGCTCCCCCTCAGCTCCTCACCACTTACCTCCCTCCCCTCTCCAAACCCTACCCCTCGTCACACCCTTCTCCCGCACTACACCCTCCCCCCTCACTACACCCTCCTATACCTCTTCGGCCTCACCAACCCCTCTCCCCCTCCCCTTGAAACCCTTGGTGCCCACGAACCTTCTATTTTGAACTTTATGCAGTTCTAGAAATTCGGTGTTAAGTCGCTTGTGAAATGTGATTCCTCAACCATAAAATGAGACATGTTGTGAAGCCTCGGTTACCTTGACGAGCCTGTCGAGCAGTTCGGCGCCCTGCTTGACCTGCTGCTCGGGGTCGGCGGCGAGGCGTGCCAGGGCATCGAACACGAGCGGGAAGTGCGCCAGCGCCTCGCCTCGCGCGATCTTCAGCACGTTGAACAGCGCCTCGGCCGCCTGGTAGCGCACGCGCGACTCGCCCTCGCTGAAGCACGCCACGATGGGGTGCACCAGCTCCGGCAGGTAGTCGATGCAGCCCTGCGCCACACGTACGATAGTAACAATACCCGCCTGTTGCTGTCCCCCTGCTGGGCAATCGCCTCTTCTCATACAGAGAAGGCACCACAAAGCGGGGGAAACCAGTTGTATGACTTTATGATGAATATACAATGGTAGCTTCAGAAAATTGTTTTCATTTCATTTTAGTAGTGATAAAGTACTTACAACATTTAAATGTTGCCACCACATAAACTTCATGCTTCAGTAAAAGCACTAATTGAATGTTTACTTTGTGTCAATCCCAGAGGGAAGAGCCTGTCCACATGTCCACGTCACGACGTCGTCAACGTGGAACGGTGCGGTGTCGGGGCACGGTGCGTTGCCGCGTCGTGCTAGTGCACGGTACGACAACGTCGCCGTGGAACGGTGCGTTTAGCAGGTCAATTTCAATATAAGGGTGCGTATCCACTGACGCGGAGCTGGGCGGAGCGGAGCGGAGACGTGCAGGAATCGACCAATCATAATGGTTGAAATCCTCATCGCGTCTCTTGCCTCGTCTGTAATTGGACGATTCCTGCACGTCTCCGCTCCGCCCAGCTCCGCGTCAGTGGAAACGCGGCCTAAATAAACTATGAGTGTCTATAAAAATAATTTCAAATATTTTTTTTTTAAATATTAAGTACTTACCACTTATCGTAGAACAAACCACGTTTGAAGTCAGTTATTTATATTTTAGTTGATTGCCAACTAAGTGCTCCAATATCGCTATTAAAATATTTACAAAATTTATTCGTGACAAATTTACGTCACCGTAACGTAAAAATGCACTTTTTACTATATGGTGACGTCAATTTGCATGGTACGTTGTACCGTGCCACATTACCGCACCATTCCATGTTGACGACGTCGTGACATGGAGATATGGACAGGCCCACAATGACAACATGTAATCTGGCAATAAATCTGCTCAGTTATTAACTGTCTCGAGCTTGCTTCAGTTCAGTGACTTGCACTTGATGAGGCTAAAATTGTGCCCTGCAGTGATTGATAATAAACTGAATAGCCAATTATGAAGTGGGATAACTTTTTCCTTCAACACTGACCTTCCCCAAGCCGACAGCCACGGAAGACAGTCCCATGAGCGCTCCATTCTTCACATTGGGGTTGGTGGAGGACATCAGGTCCTGTCCGAGCACCCGGATCAGCCTCTTGATCTGACTTGTGTTCTTTGCGTCACTGAAGTCTTTCACCATCCTGAGATTACAATATTGTTTTAATGCCTTTATTTACAGAATGTGTAAAGGACTTTAGTATCACTACTCTAATAGCTTTTTGAAAAAGTTAGTAATATACTATCAATATGCTATGTCTTATTTATTGAAATTGGTAAGTACCTATAGCGGGAGCAACCACCCAGTCCACCAGTTCACCTGTTATATACAACAAGGCGAAGGCTAATATTGATGTCAACAAGCATCTTAGGAGTCGTCTGTGTGTTTACATTCAGCAGACGAAGCTTATTAATAAATGGGCGGTTTGAATGTAGGAACATACATAGCAACTCACTTCTCAATCTCGACGCCAGCAAATTTCCTCTTGTCATATATCTTGTCGCACAGCCCGCGAACGCAGGCTATGCTCAGCGGTGCGTAGTCTCTTTCCGACATTTCTATTTAGCTCCTAATTACTACACCAAGATCGCGAAATACATCAATACATCAATGAGATCAATGAAACCAAGTTGAATTGAATCAGAAATAAAAAACACCCCCTTCTTGCTACGAATTTTATCGAATATCCTTGTCTTACCCTAGACGAAAAATAGGAAAACAACACAAAGAATGCACCAAATACGACCAAATACCATTTTGATGTTCGTAGTTTCAATCAGCTGCTTATGTCACTCTGACGTACCCGTTTACGTGCGGTAATTAAATCCAGCATTGGTAATGTTGTATGTGAAATTATTGTTTTGTTTTATGGTGTGTCACTGTATTTAGTATCATAATAATAAAAAATGTAAACATTAGCTCAAGCAGAAAAAAAAAACAATTTTCAAAAACAAATCCTGCCCAAAAGGGTCAAAATACCAACAAAGTTTAATTTCTGAACGACAGCAGTGATACCATCCGTTGCTTAAAATTACCCCAGATATACTTTAAAACTTTCGAATAATCAAAAACTAAAAAAAACTGAAATTCAATTCTGAAATTTGAATAATTCTTTTATTAGTGGTAGATATAAAAAAAATATTTAAATTAACACTATACTAGTACTAAAGTAAATGACTAACTAAATATACAAATAAATACAAAATACAAGTTTCCGGATGACATCGATGCGGACGAGTACTTCGACGCCTAAGTGTCCTTTTGTTTTTGTATTTATTTGTATATTTAGTTAGTCATTTAATTTGAATTGGATTTAACTGTATTTCAGTTTTGACACAGAATACATAATATTACAAGTACAGAAGATTCACTCCGCAAAATCATTTAAATAAATAACGACTCTTGCTAGTCTTGCTACGACACAATAAAGTGCAATTCAAGTCGCACATTGCTTATTACCTACAGTTATATTCACCTAGAAGTTGCCTCTCTTTCTATCGCAGAATTCGTATACCATCTGACTCATTAGGCTTGCCTTCTTTACGACGCGGCGCGTGAGTGAGTATTGAACTAACGTGCTAGCCGGCCGGTGTGCGGCAGACCACACTGAATTAGCCCGACAAGTCGAGCTGAAATGCGGAGTGTGCCT
The DNA here is from genome assembly GCA_905163495.3 of Cosmia trapezina. Classification (NCBI taxonomy): domain Eukaryota; kingdom Metazoa; phylum Arthropoda; class Insecta; order Lepidoptera; family Noctuidae; genus Cosmia; species Cosmia trapezina. The sequence continues at coordinate 457,153 of LR991036.1, forward strand.
GGCCGGGTTTTGATTAAAATTTACGTTGTTACGTAACCTTACATACAGCAATATATCATTCATGCTGTGTTCGTTGGCAAAGGACGACATAAATTACGTTAAAGATATGGATAACGTTAAAGTGTAAAACAAATGACGTCCTCCTTTTTTTTGAAAAGTCGGCTAATAAATTGGTAAGAAGTCGGGGTAAAATATTTAGCTTGCAACTGTATTTATATTTAATCACGGGTAAACTACATTAAAATTAAAGTAAGATGGTAACCCAGTTTATCTGCCGTAGTGCGCTTGATGAGTCGTGTCTTACTATTTTGATTTAACTGCGTTATAAAACAATCCAATGTCACTAAGTTCTAAATTGTGGTTTAGTCTAAGTGTTTATTTACCGCGCTAGAGTACATTTGTGCGGCCGCCATGCCTGTGACACTAGTAGACAGGTTGCCCTTGCCGAATCTCAAGGTTTACACCGCGGGAAGTGTTTCGCTGCTTTCCATCGCTGTTTATTACGCGCTGAGTGTGACTAGTGACCCGAACTGGCGCGGGAACGCGACGCTGGCCCGGCAGGACGCAATGGAGCCGGGCGAGGCCGAGCGCCTGGTGCCGGCGCCGGCGCTCAACGGCACCAGGAACGTGAGCGAGCAGGTAGTGGACGTCATGACGTTCATGATGCAGGAGCCGCTCTGCATGTGGGTGAGTACTGGCCAGCACACACAGACGTGCCATCTCTCTGCTACACATAGCTGCTTCAAGCACATGGGAAATCAATCTCTTAACAATAATGTTTTGATAAACAATATTCCCATTTTTCGACTAAATTCCTTATTGAATGTTATTGTTTTTGATAACATGATTGTGTGCCAAAAATAAGGAAGCAAAATGTTGCCTAAATTACAGTTTGTTATCAATTATATATGTATGTTTAAGTGGAATTATTGTAGAGCATAGCAATCTAATCTACTCTGAATTTATAAACATAATAAAAGTAGGTTTTACATTATAGAATAAGAATAAGAATAATTTATTGTATAATAAGTTACATTTGTTGTGTTGTTTCCTGGAACTCACACTAGGATTCCCTGTGTTGTGAGATCCAGGCTCCTTCGTTCCGTTAACATCTGTTGCTACTCGTATACATGAAATAGGTATATATCAAGCCATACTTTTTTAATATAGCTTCTAAATTAGAGCAAAATGAACTAATTACTTTTTATACACAAAAATAGTGTTTTTCTGTGTTAGTTATGACTAGCCAAGGGTTCAGCCCTTTTGGTCGTAGCCAATTAATACGGCGAAGTCCACCGCCTACTCCAACATCCTCTGACCAAAACGAACCACTAGAAAAAGCGCCACCGGCATCCACCGAGGATGACTTACTGGCCGATGTCGTCGCTACGCCGGAGATCCAGAAATGGTTAGGATCCATAGAGACCATTTTAAACGAAGTTTGCTCTACAGTCGCCGAAGGAAAAATGAACTCTGATCAAAAGCTCCGCGTCACCAATCTTTGTCGAAAGGTCGCACATGGGACATCTCAAATGGCTGTCTTATACCAATCCTTGAAGCAAAAATCCATTCAGGCTTACAGCACCGTCCAGTTCCTTCAAGAACAACAGGTCGTAGCAAACTCACTGCAACAATTTAAAGATGTCGTCGAAAAAAAGATAACGCAACCAGAAAGTTCTACTTATGCTAATATGGTGAAAAAGGGTACAGACAAGTTCATTCGCCCAGAAAATTTAAGTTCCGTTGCCATTTACCCTAGCGATAACACTAGTTCTAGTGACGATACCAAAACACTGATACAACAAATTATCTCGCCGGAGGAACTGAAACTTCGGGTCCGTAGTCTAAGAAAAATTAGGAATGGAGGCGTCATTATTAGCACCGATAGCAAAGACGACATTGCTAAATTAAAAAGTTCGGAGAAACTTATTTCGTCAGGCCTTAAAATTGAAGAATCGTCTAAACGCCGACCTAGAATAGCAATTATTGGTGTCCCTGTAGCTCTCAATGAGAAAGTGGTACTGGATTGCATTTTTGAACAAAACCTTTGTACCAAATTGCCGACAACTACCCGAGAGGCCTTTCTTCAAACAATAAAAATTAGCCATAAGTCAGGAAAGAAAGATCGCCCCACATGCAATTATATTCTTGAAGTACCTCCTAGCATCAGAAAAATTATGGTGAACCAAGGCCGTATTTTTATAGATTGGACATCATGCCCAGTAAGAGATTTTACTATTGTGACCCGGTGCTTCAATTGCCAGCAGTTTGGTCACGCAGCCAAGTTCTGCCGCGAAACATCGCCTACTTGCAACCTCTGTGGAGAGACAGGTCACTCATTCAAGGAATGCAGTAACAAAACTTCTCCTCCCCAGTGTGCAACGTGCAAACGTTTCAAGAGGAAATGTGACCACCCAACTGGTGACGTGAATTGCCCAGCACGAAAATACGCTGAAGTGAACTATATTAATTCAATAGACTATGAAGGCGCCTAAGAGCGCCGTCGAATAATTTGTTACTTCGCACATAAACAGTAGATAAGTTAGTTTTTAGTATCATGACAAATCAGCTTATTAGTGATCTAGATAGTTTTTCAGTGTCCGAAGCAATAATTTGTAATCTTGAGGAGTGCCAAAATCATCTTCACACTGGTAAGAAAATGTTAACAGTGCTTTCACAAAACATTCGTAGTATTAATCGAAATTTTAACAGCTTTGAAGTTCTATTACATAATCTTGAAATAAGCTGTGATGTTATTGTACTAACAGAATGTTGGCTCTCCGAACAAACAGCGAATATACCATCTCTAAACGGGTACAATTTACACAAAACCAATAGCCACATTAACCAAAATAGTGGCTTAGTTGTGTATATTAAAAATAACTTAGAAACAAATGTAGAAGAACCCTTATTTCAAGACTGTAATTGCTTGATTATCAAAATTTCCCCCGATACTGTAGTTATGGCTATTTATAGACCTCCATCTCAAAATATTGACAGATTCCTAGACTCTCTTAACATAAACCTAGGAAAAATATCATCTTTTAAAAATATTATACTTTTAGGTGACATTAACATTAACATCGCTTCCGGGAAAATCGATACTCATGCACATAACTATCTGAACATCTGCACATTTCATGGACTTCTACCAGCTCATTATTACCCGACGCACCAGAGTGGATCATGCCTCGACCATATCATTCTAAAGTCAAAAGCGCCCTCCAAAACACTGGTTACTAATACGTCACTTACCGACCATCAAGCCGTTTTACTAACATTGCAAATACATTCACCTAGAAAAAATTGCATGCGCAGCTATTCTAAACTAAACATGACTAATCTTGAAAATGACGTACGAGTTATTAATTTCGACCCCGTTTACAATAATTCTAGTGACCCAAATATTTCGTTACAGTGTTTCATTGATTTGCTACAATATGCGATTAAGAAGAACACTTTAACAAAAGTAATACCTAGAAAGTACAATAACATTAAACCTTGGATTACGCCCGGACTTGTTCGCTGTATCAGACATAGAGACAAACTACACCAAAAAAGTAAACTTTCCCCTAACAATGAAATACTCTCAGTCACTTATAAGCGTTATAGAAACTTCTGCAACAATCTGTTGAAAAAACTGAAAAAACAATATGACAAAGATCAGCTACAGAAGGCGGGAAAAAACAGTAAGCTTATCTGGAAATTTATTAAAAGTAACACATTTAGAACAAAAAACTCAGAACCTCCGCTCGAACTTTTACCAACCGAATTGAACACATCCGCAGAGATGAATAAAGCGAACGATTTCTTTATTAACATTGGGAAAAATCTGGCAGAAAAAAACTTATCACAGAGACATCATTCTATTCAAAGTCCACCAATGAGTCATACTACACTGAACTCTTTTGTTCTATTAGATACGGACGTGAGTGAAGTGATAGGTATAATAGATGGGTTAAAAGACGTCTGCGCCGTCGGTTGGGATGGTATTTCTAATACTGTACTTAAAAGACTTAAATACCTAATTGCCCCTCCACTAACTCACATTTTTCAGATTTGTTTAACCCAAGGAATATTCCCAAAATTGTTAAAAAAAGCCATAGTCACCCCTGTTTTCAAATCCGGAGAAAAAACTTGTATTACTAACTATAGACCTATTTCAGTACTAACGGGACTCTCAAAGATTTTGGAAAGAATCATTAACAACAGACTGGTAAAATATCTTGAAAGTAACAAATTGCTTTCGGATCAACAATTTGGTTTTAGGCCTAAAAGATCAACGAGCCAAGCTGTACACAAACTGACAAATTTTATAAGCAAAAATCTCGATAATGGCATGCATACCATAGGGATCTTTTTAGACCTTGCCAAGGCTTTTGATACCATTTCTTGTTCTCTACTATTATTTAAACTGGAAAAAATTGGGATAAGAGGAGTACAGTTAAAATTGTTATCCGATTATCTTAGCGACCGTTATCAGTCACTAAAAATAGGTAAGTTCACGAGCTCTGAGCTTAAAAATAGTGATTATGGGATCCCACAAGGCAGTATTCTGGGGCCTACCTTATTTTTAATATATATAAATGACCTTTGTCGCTTACAACTCCAAAATGGTTTAATTATGTCATATGCAGATGACACAGCTCTACTGTTCTCAGGTAAATCAAGTGCGGAGGTCTATGAACTTGCTCAGGATGGCTTTAATATTGTGTGTAATTGGCTACATAACAATCTACTAACCTTAAATTCAGATAAAACCAAATTTATTCTCTTTGCAATGAGAAATACTAACGCGATGCTTACTAACCAAAACATTCACGCGCACAATTGTAATACATACGCTGACACATCATGCACTTGTCCCACTTTAACTAAAGCCGACCATATCAAATACCTAGGCGTCACCATTGATACAAACCTTAATTTCCGGAAACACATCGATCTATTATGCACTAGAGTGCGTAAATTAATATACATTTTTAAGAATTTACGGAACATAGCTGACTTTAAATTAATTAAACAAGTTTACTTGGCATTGGGTCAATCTATTATTACCTACTGCATAACCACCTGGGGTGGTGCCGCAAAATCAAGTTTACTACTCCTAGAACGTGCTCAAAGAGCAATTCTAAAAGTCGCCACCTGTCGCCCATTCAGATTTCCCACACACCAGCTTTATATAGAATGCAAGGTGCTAACAGTTCGACAACTGTTTGTTCTAAGTATAGTTTTACTGCAGCACACTGAACTAGATTTTAAACCAGTACCTCCAGACAAGAGAAGAAAGGATCTGGTTTGCACGAACCCTCAGACTAAACATGCTTTTTCTAATCGATTTTATTTATTTCTTGGACTTTTCTTATATAATAAGTTTAATAAATTGCTTCAGATATATAATGTAAGTTATAATAGGTGTAGTATAATTTTATCCGATTATTTAGCAAAACTAAATTACTCAGACACGGAAAAATTACTAGAAGTGCTGAAATAAAGATGCGGACTTAACTGTATTTACCAAGCCTTATAAATATTACTATAATTTTAGTTAAGTATAGATTTAAATTTAACCTGTAAGCCTAGTTCATAATAAGGTAGCGCAAAAGATTGTTCCTGCTTAGACAGTGAAAATATATGTTAATTTAATTAATTGATTGTCATAATTGATAAGTACTGTCGTAGAAATATGGCCTGAAACACAGGTTTAAATAAACCTAGATCGGGCCAGGCACTACATTACCTTCAGAATTTGATTTTTTTGCAACTATAATTTTTATATTTGTCATACCATAGTTTTTAACCAGATTATTATAATACTACTAACATAGGCCTAGATTAATATTTACTACTGAACCATCTATTTACACTCTTTTGTAAACATATTTTTATTTCAATAAATTTTATTTTATTTTTATTTTATAAATTGTGCGTGGTACCTAATTGTTGTTATTGTTGTATGTTATAAATGTATACTTAATAATTTTATAAGAGTTCACCTTATTGAAATATAATGGGGATATTAATAACTCTCTGGAGTCCTGACGGCTGCGGCTGAGTATCCTGGAGTCCTGGACCAAGTTTCCAAAGCTGAACTAGGTACTACTTATTTGTTTCATATTAATAGAAATACTATAAGTACTAAGAAATAAATTTATATGTTTACCAAAAATAATAATGTTATTGTACCTATTACAATATTGTTGTTTGGACTTCATTATAGCCCTCTTTAAAAACATAAGGTATATTCCCGAAAATAAACATCTAGGTAAGTAGGTAATGGGTAATTAAAAAATAAAATTTAAGAAAATAATTATCTGATATGATATAGATTTGAATCGCCCCCAACATTAGTGTGAGAATTTTTCATTAGATTCATAGTATACCATAATTAATACTTTTCTTTCAAAATGTTTGGCTTGGCTGTTCCATTGAACTATTGCATAATGCAACATTAAAGGCCAGTGAATTAATTTTTTACCATAAGCCCATAAGAGTATCTGTGCGATGGCTGCAAAACAACAAAAAAACTACATATTGATAAACATCATAAAATAATTTAGTTGCAATGGAAGTTAAAATTTTATCCCAAAGTATGAAATTGATCTTGTCTCGTTGGCTTTAGATTAGAAATGATCATGCACAGTAGCTACATAGCGGGTACAAACACATTGTAGAAAGAAGTGTTTGGTCTTGAGCAGCTGCACCAGTGCACTCAGCAGTCTCAGGGTGCAGCAACATGGTAATACCTAGTCAAAGTATAGGAGAAACTCCCGAAAGTTCAGTTTTTTCTCAAAGTAGGTAACAAGAGTGTTTCAGTAATCTACATAGTTTGTACGCCCTGAATGCACATTCACAGTCCCGCATTCTGTAGAGCTCGGTGTCCAACACGCTTCACATAAACAGTGTAAACCTGGGGCCACACCAACGGTCAACTTCAGTGCCCATCATCGCCATAAACAACGCGGTAATTATTCCGATAATTATCGCGATAAATTGAGTGGCCACACTTGAACACCACCACCCAAGTTTTCGCCACGTCAATCGGCAATGTGAATGCCGTTGTCAGATTATCGCGATAAGTTGTGGCTACACCTATCATCGCGATGACCAACGACATTTCCCGGCCGGGGCCGTGACATAAAGGCTATAGAAAAGGCATAAGGCTCACAGAAATCTAAATAATAAGCCACTTATTATTTAGATTTCTGTGGGCTATTATATGTTTCTCAAACTCAAAGCATTTATTTCAAATAAACCAATTACAGGTACTTTTGAATGGTCAAGGGGTCGCGGTCGGTCAGTCAGAAAGATGAAGCTATTTATTATTTTGGTTAAACACACTAGCAGCTAATTAGCTGATGAGTTAATTCGCTAGTCGCCCATTCCAAAGCGTAGTAGGTACCTATGAAGAAGAAAGGGCAGGAAACTCCACGGACACTCTTTTAAATCAAAATAATTATGGTTACAAAATATTGGTTACGTCGTTCATGTTGAAATTATACATGTGAGAACGATGAACGTTAAAAGTGTCCGTAATCAATCAATCAATCAATCTGCCTAGCCTTTTCCCAACTATGTTGGGGTCGGCTAAAAGTGTCCGTAATAAAAACATTAAAAAAAACAATTCAAAATTTAGATTAAATTAAAATAAGCCGTGGCAGCTAAGGTATTACTGGTAATACCGGTGGTTACTGGTGGAGGCTGGCCTCCACTGACAGCGTCCATTCACGAACCTGACGCATTGATTAGTTAAATGATCCAACACACGCGCCACCATCAGCGAGACATTAGAGTGAGCATGACATACTCTCTATCTTCAAATGTTAATTAAATAGTTGAGGTTGTGGAGCAGGACCAGCATGGAGCCAAGCATTTTTATCAGTTATGTAATCTCCCAACTTACAATATGCCTGCCTGCATAGTGTGCGTTGTAAACAAGTTTTAAATTTCGACTCATTTAGTTGAAGTATGTGTGGACTTGTGGAGGTATTTTATTGTAACATTTTAAACAGTAGGTATTTCATGAACGATGAGTCTACTTTAGCCAGCAGCCTGAAACCTGGTTGAGTTAATAGGTCCTTATTTCTAGTACTATAATTATGCCTTTCACTTCTTTTATTAAAAAGATGTAATTTTTTTCTTACGTAGGTACATGATTTTTTCGTAGATATATTGACAATGTACCGATTATATATGGCTCTGATGGCTCTTTTCTGCAGAATAAGAATAGACTCGATGTCTGCAGCCCGTCCGCGTATAGAAATGCTACTTCAGTACGTCAGGCGCCCTCAGGCGGAGACGATAGAGTCATTTCCAGACGTTAAACACACGTAAATGCTAATTCCGCGTAAATGCTACTGAATACTTGCATTTACGTGTGTTTTACGCCTGGAAATGCGCTAACTCTAGGTATTCGTCTCCGCCTCTCTCTATACTTAGGTACTTTACTCTTTGTCTCCGCCTGAGGGGACGTACTGAGCACAGATTAGATAGCTAGTACTGAGTTAGCATTTCTATATACGCAGCCCGTCCCCAAAGTAAAATACCGTAAGACATGATACTATGAAAATAACTAAAATAGACTAGCCTCGCGGTATACTTACATCAGTAAATTGACGGATTTTTCTGACAGCATATATGGTGCTGAACTTAACCATCCTGCAAGTGATATTAAATGAGGACCCCGTTGTAGCCTTTAGTCGAGCGTAATCCCCAGGAAAATGGTTTTATCTACGCATTCTAGTTTCTCTTAATTCAATACTATCTCACAATCACTACTTTTGACATTTGGTAAAGAAAATCGGATGCACTTAGTTTTTTTTTTCATTTAATACAAAATTATTAGCAGTGAACCAATTTTGGATCTGCAGCAGGGCGTTATTAACGTTGCGTCGTCAAAATTTGTAGCACGTCTATCTACCTTAAAAATTAATGAAGTGTCATCAGCAAATAACACCATTTGTGGTTGATATTTAATAAATGGAGTAAATAATTAATATACACTAAAAAGAAGAAAGGACCCAATATCGAGCCTTGTAGAACACCCATTTTTACTTTTAAACCGTGTGAATTGACACCATTTATTTGAACTTTCTGTTGTGTATCATTTAAATAAGATTTTACTAAACTGTGCGCAAGTTTTCCCAAGTCCGTAATGCTCAAGTTTCAAGAGTAAGGTTTCGTGATCGACGCAATCAAATGCCTTGGAGAGGTCACAAAAGATTCCTATGGCGTCTTGGTCCTATTCCCACGCGTTAAAAATGTGTTTTAATAAGGTTACACCGTCGTCGGTCGTACAACGTCCTTTGGTGAAACCAAACTGTTAATCGTGTATTTTATTCGTGTTATAATGATTGATCATTTTGATTACCTTATCTTTTAAAACACCTTGCTGAAAACTGGCAACACGGATAAATAAAATAATAATAAAAAAAAAGCCTTTTATTTCCAGTAAATTTACATTCCTTAAAATCTATGTATGTGTTAGTTTTGTTTAGTTTATTCTATGTTATTTATTTGTCTCTTACTTAGTATAATTTTATGTGTATCCTATGTATTATATCATAGTATTTATAGTTAGGTACTTCATATTTTTATTTAATCTACCGGAACCCCAGAATGGGTGAAGGCCTCCTCCAGTGATGCCCATTTGACTCTGTCTTCAGCTACTTTTCTCCAGTTTGGACCAGCTATTGCTTTTATATCATCTTCCCATCTTGTAATAGGTCTACCTCTTGTTCTTTTGCCTAGTGGGCCATTCCAGAATGTTACTCTTTTGGTCCATCTATGATCTGTTAGCCGCGCAACACGGATACGGGTCTATAATTATTTGTGTCTTTACTGCCCCCGGATTTAAAAAGTGGTATTACCTTACGGTATTTCATTAAATCCGGGTTCACAATGTTGTATTTCGTTCACCTCTTGAACAGGATGTGCAGCACTCGGCTCGCAGGCATGTCGCTTGTAAAGCCAGACCAGTAACCTTTACTGCGTAACTCTTGTGTCGCTCACTGATAGTTATTTTCTTATTGCGTATGAATGTTTAATCAACTGCGAACACAACGTACGTAAATATAACCCTAAGATTTGTTTTTGTTCGATAATATCTATAATTCGCAGGTGGTTGTAGCCGTGATATAGTTATAAATCTGCCTAGCCATTTCCCAACTATGTTGGAATCGGCTTCCAGCCAGTCTTAACCGGATGCAGTATTTTATATGGAGTGACTGCGTATCTGCCCTCCACAACCCAGTAACTGGGTAATACGATACCCCTTGGAAAGGTGACCAACTTTACATACCAAGACCCCTCCTCAGTTGCCGTTGGCCCCGGCTGTCATTCGTGGATCTTTGACAGTCGTTACACCTCGTCAGAAGACCGAAAGTCTGACAACCAGTATTACCAAGGGGTATCGTATTACCTAATAACTGGTTTGTTGAGCTCAGTCAGATAGGCAGTCGTTCCATGTAAAATACTTGTATTCACTGCATGCGGTTAGACTGGAAGCCGATCCCGATATAGTTGGGAAAAGGCTAGACATATGATGGTGAATAAAGAATTAAGACTACATACAGTATAATCAAGTTTAATTATGAGGTTGAAAGGTTTCGCTGAATGAGTTCAGCAACTCGTAGATGTCGTCGGCGTGTCGGTCGTTCTAGGGCAACGCCGCGTCATACGGCGTCTCGTCGTTAACTAAACAATGTCATTTATCACTATCAGGGTTATTCTCGGAGTTATTAGCCTCCGAAGCAGCTGTCATAACTCGTACATTTGGAGGTCAGTGCAGTGTGCACGGTGCAACAGACAATATGAGTGCTGCATAGTATAGGCAGAACTCGTAAGTTTCCCGCTCGACCTTATTGTTTTGTGGATTTACACAATGCTTAGGAATTTATAAAATAGACACTTCTAGGCTTAGGAGAGACTCGTCAGTATCGAAACTTACGTAATAGCTGAGATTAGAATGAAGAAAGTTTTTCTGAAAAAAAAAAAACTGGCCAAGTGCGTGTCGGACCACGCATAATGAAGGGTTCCGTAGTTGGGATGAATTTATCCCAAGAACAAACTTAACATTGTAGTTGAAAACATGTTGCCCCCATAGTTCCCCCATACATTCCAACTGCAAAAGTTTGTACGCACAATTTTGAGCCTTGTTGTTTTAAGACTACAGACTAGCTAGACTAACTACTACTACTATTACTACTACACTACTGGACTATTTTACTGTGATCTACCTATGATCTACCTATGTTGTGTGATCTATCCTGTGATCTGTGATAACTATTACCAGTATTTTTTTCAAAATTTTAAGCTCAGCAGTTTCGGAGATAAAACTATAATCATATTAAAAATTTCATTTTAAAATTATAATAAAAATATATTTGAATTCTTCTTTGTTGTTTGAATGAGTTAAACAACAAAGAAGAAACAACTAGAAACAATCCCTTTCATTTGATATGTCACACGGTACACAGTTTGCAAACTTTTTTTTTTTAATTTTCTACTTTTCCCGCCAAAATAGAACGCCATATTAAAAATTCATTTACTTACATTACACGTTCGTGTTTAGGTCACAGAAATTAATTTTTGTAGGTACCAAACAATTTAATCGTTCCAGTAAGGTTCCAGTACTTAGATTCGGAGCAAATCGGCTGTGACAGACGGACAGACAGACAGACATGAGTGATCCTCTATTGGGTTCTGGTTTTTCATTCGGACGTACGGAACCCTAAAAATTAAAAACATCCACTTTAATATGTTAGGTTGTTTGTAGAAAACACTAGCACCTATTCTGGTAAACCGGTGTTTGTAATCTTTATAGATTGTTGCATTTGTTTATAAAACGTAAGTAGGTAAGTACTAGTGATAGTGGGCGCCCGCCCGGGCGGGGCGCGGCGCGGCCGGGTCCCGGGACCATGCCTTGCCGTGGCGACTGAAGATTATATAAAAGAAATAAGATACACTAGATTTTCTCGAAATATTACCTGACTACATTTACTTGCTTCTCTCATCGTCTTCCCAGTTGTTACTCCCAGATGGTACTAGGAACACCCCTTCGTAGTACCATAATATTATATCTGACATCTGCTCCAGGTGAGTGCATGTCATCAAATTATGTCTGTGAGTCTGTCCAGCTTCTAGTCTCCGGTCGGGACGTATGTCGAGTGCGTTGCGTTCATAATCATTTTAGTTATAAAAATATTGTAAGAATTTAGTCAACAGTTGTTATTTGGCGGCGACTCGCGCCTCGCGAGCGAGCGCGCTGAACTTTCAAAGCCTGAGACTTGTTTGTCAAGTCAAAAGCTCTCGGCTTCACAGTGAAAGTCAATATTCAGGTTCTGCACCAAACCGCCTTTTAGCTCTAAAAACGATTATACCTTTCGCTATAAATAAACAAGTCAATATGAATAATGAACATACGATGCATGCCATGTTCGGTGTCGCCAGACTTCGACACAAACAATTCAAGGATGAAGGAGCATTGTCTTCGCCTTGTTTGAACTTGAATGCTATTATGGGATTAAAATTGGACAAAAATAATCGCATTTATTTATTTATTTGATTTACACGGCTGTAGAAACCAATTACTTACACAAATCAATAAGTACAAACATAAACTAATAACAACAATTAAATACTATTATTGTAACGTCCCTGCTAGGGCAGGAAAATTAAAACTTTAGAAATAGGTAGATTACATTAATTTATTTCATAAAAAATATAATTATATAAAGTTAGACTCCAGCAGAAGCTAGCGTGAGTTCTCAATATCGAGCGCGTGTAAAGTTCTAGACCGCCTAGAGAAAACCACTATCCTGGAAGTTCCCGTAGGTATGCAGATGATAGATGGCAGCCAGGTAGGTAGGTCGGTCTTCCAACTGCAGTTAGGATAGCTCGTAGGGTTGTCCAGCCACAGCCCTCGAAGCGTTGGTAATAAATTCTTTTCCGGTACGGAAGAACCCCGATTTGGGGTTACACAGAATTTAGACACAAGATGTGTATATGTATTTATTTTATCTATTTGTAATTTCCTTTGAAAGCAATAATGGTGTGGTAAAATAAAATGCTGTCCAGTCACGGTCACTTTGTTGCTCCGTAGTGCCAAGTGAATGCGCCCGTGCGCCGATCGAGATTCTTCCACCGACCGCGACCTCTCGAAGCGCGCGGACGTTAGCCACACGTTATGGAGTGGGAAGGCACACACCAACCAACGAGTTCGTGCGCGAAGTTCGCGACAGTAATTAAGTACAGCTATAAAATACGTCAGTTGCAAGCGTAAACTATTACATTATACAGTTTGCAAATTGTTATAATTGAAACAACAACGTACAACGTTACAGTACCCCCTTTTTAGCATAGGATTTTTCCTCAGGAAAATCCGCTGACACTGCCACTGATGACATCTGATTTTCGCTACGCAATAGCTCCTATCCCCTTTCATTCATCACACATATTCCCTCATCACATAATTAGTAGCAACACTGTAGTTCTAGTATTGTCACATGCAATCATACTGAGTGTATTGTTTATAGTTAACACATTACACTCACGAAAATCAGACGTAGTTATTAAAATTGTTTAAATAGTACAGAGCAGTCTACATATAACCAAGCTTATGAATATATAGTATGTTATGAAGTGTGATTATGGCTTATTTAGGGAGTAATCAACCGCTCCTTAGAATAACTGTGGTGTAGGGCCATAATTATTAAGCTGAGATCAAGGGGTAGACCGAGATCGGTTAATCACTATGGCTGTAGGGCACATAGTGATCATAGTCAGTAATGAATGGTCATACCATCATACTGTAGGTACCATTGGTTTAGACCAATCTATACTAATATTATAAAGAGGTAAAATTTGTATGTAAGTTTGTAAGTTTGTATGTTTGTAAGTTTGTAAGTTTGTATGTAGGGGGTAATCTCCGGAACCAATGATCCAATTCTAAAAAATTTTTCACTGGTAGAAAGCTACATCATTCCTGAGTGCTATAGGCTATAAATTATATTTATATCATGCATATTAGCCGAGCTATCACAATTTTTGTCTAACAAGTCGGAAAGAAATACCTCTTTAAACAGACTTTTTTGCATGCGCTGCCTAAACGGTTGTTTAAAATTGAGAACAATGTATGGCAGTCTGGTCCGTCTTAAATAATTCTACAAAAAAGTCCGCGACACCATATTTCTATCTTTTATATTTTATCTTTTATACATCTTTTATTGCTTTAAAAAAGTAGTTTTTAGACATACTTACGTTTGGATGATTATTTAAACAACAAAACATTAATCCTTATCAAAATAAGTTATTTTATAATCACAAGGACATCATGGAGATAAGATTTGGTCTTTACAGTATGTCAATTGGTCATACAGTTTCGGAGATAATATAAAATTACTAAATCGCAAAATAACTTTAATTCATACCGGTCGCTCTTGAGCAAACATGTTTAGTGCGGATCAATTTACCCATAGATGGCGTTGTGCAAATAAGTAATTTTTCTGAATTGGGAGATTTTCCGCGGATTGACGACACTCTCGATTTTTTATTTCAATAATGTCGGTGGAATACAGCGGAAGAGTTTGTTTTTTTGTTAGTTTGTTTGAACGCGCTATTTCTGGACCTACCCCAGTTGGATTTGAAAAAATCATTTTTCATTTTATAACCCACTTCTTGATCACGCCCTTAGGAGCCGAGCGCGAAGTAATAGCGCGGGCAGGTGATGCAGAAGGATATAGGCTATTTAACATCTTGCTTTGCTAGGGCCCTTAGGAGCCGAGCGCGAAGTAATAGAGCGGGCAGGTGATGCGGAAGGATATAGGCTATTTAACATCACGCTAGGGCCCTTAGGAGCCGAACGCGAAGTAATAGCGCGGGCAGGTGATGCGGAAGGATATAGGCTATTTAACATCACGCTAGGGCCCTTAGGAGCCGAACGCGAAGTAATAGCGCGGGCAGGTGATGCGGAAGGATATAGGCTATTTAACATCACGGTAGGGCCCTTAGGAGCCGAACGCGAAGTAATAGCGCGGGCAGGCGATACGGAAGGATATAGGCTATTTAACATCTTGCTTTGCTAGGGCCCTTAGGAGCCGAGCGCGAAGTAATAGCGCGGGCAGGCGATGCGGAAGGATATAGGCTATTTATGATCACGGTAGGGCCCTTAGGAGCCGAGCACGAAGTAATAGCGCCGGCAGGCGATGCGGAAGGATATAGTCTATTTAACATCACGTTAGGGCCCTTAGGAGCCGAGCGCGAAGTAATAGCGCGGGCAGGCGATGCGGAAAAATATAGGCTATTTATCATCACGCTAGGGCCCTTAGGAACCGAGCGCGAAGTAATAATGTCGAAGGTTCACGGATAAATGGCTTCATACACTTACTTATGAAGAATTACAAACATATGTAAATACTTAAACTCACTTTCTAATTGTTTATATGCATAACTTGCGCGAACACATTCATGACACAAACACAAACTCACACAAACACACACACACACCCCCACACACATACATCTATAGGTACACTCCACGCACAAACCTACACAATACTTACATACAAACACACAATTGCACGAATAATTACAGTTTTTATTTTTTAGTTCTATTTTTAACTTTTTTATTTTATTTTTTTTAAATTTGTTTTTAGTTTTTAATTTTACTTTTTTAGTCTTTTAGTTTTGCTTTTTCACGACTTTTTGGAGGTGGGCGTTAATGACTGCGACACAGTACTTACTTACTAATGCAGTTGTTATCGTACACAATGTTCCTGTAAACTGAGTTTTTTCGTTTCAATAAATTTATTTATTAAAATTATTTATTATTAAATAGCGCGGGCAAGCGACGCGGAAGGATATAGGCTATTTAACATCACGCTAGGGACCTTAAGAGCCGAGCAAAAAGAAAAAATGTCAGAAAGGATGCTATTAAGCGTAAACGAAGTAATAGCGCGGGCAGGCGTTGCGATGCGATGCGTCGGGGTTGGTGGGTGGGCGGGACAAGAAATTTCACGCGGACGAAGTCGCGGGCAGAAGCTAGTAGCATATAATTGGTTATAGAATAAAAGACATACTTACTAAAAGAGTACAAGTAGGTTATATATGCTGGAGGATGGGTTTTAGCGATACGTACGTTAAGGTTGGTAATGTAATTTGATTATTATTATATTAGTTTATAAGTATTAAGTGGGTTTGGTATTTAGTTTTTGAATTTAGGCTTTGTAATTAGTTAACTTTATATCTTTAATATGCCAATGCCCGATTGATTTTCCAGACGTATCCGCCAATTCGTATACTAATGGTGATTTTTTTCTGATAACTTGGCATTTTACAAATTTAGGAGCCAACTTCTTATTATAATATTTATCTTTGTCACTCTGATAGAAAGTTCGCTTCCATACAACATCACCAATATCAAACTCTGCAGGTTTCCTACGTAAATTGTAGGACTGGCAGTTTCTAGCATGAGCCTGGAGAAGCGCTGCTTGTACCTTGTTAAAAATTGAAGATAAATAGCCTAGGTTTTCTGCATATGAATCACGAGGTACAAAAACAAGATCTTCTTCGTTGACTGAGTTGACAAACTGTGAACCACAAGTAACCAGTTCACGTCCGTATACAAGAAATGACGGAGTATAGCCCGTTGTTTCGTTTACCGAACTATTTACAGCAAACTGAATCTTTGGCACCAGTAGATCCCAGACACGTTGATCGTCAGCAATAAACGTTGAAATTGCTGTCATGATGGTTTTGTTATATCGTTCAACTGTGTTGATGTGAGGCGAGTATTTAGGTGTAAAATGCAAATTGGGAATTTTATATTTGGTAATCATGCGTTTGAGAGTTGAGCTAGCAAATTGTTTTCCGTTATCAAGTATAATAGTAGAGGGTATCCCATGTACGAGTATTACATTTTCTTCGAGGATTCTAGTAACGATTTCCGCGGTTGCTCGCTTAATAGGAAACAAAAGGCAGTATTTACTAAAACAGCACGTAATCACGAATATGTACGAATTTTGTTTTCTTGTAGGAGGTAAAGGTCCGACTAAATCAACACTTATCGTTTGGAATGGCCTAGAACAAACTTTAGGGTCTCCCATTTTGCCTAAAGGGGCATGGTTTTGATGCTTATGAGCTATGCACGCCTCGCAAGCAGAAATAAATTGCTGTACATCCGCGTGCATGCCTGGCCAGTAGTAACATAAAGCAAGACGCTTATATGTCTTAAAGACACCTAAGTGCCCTGCAGAAGGTTCGGAATGATGTTTTTCCAATACAGCACTACGGTGTTCCGCAGGTATTACCTCCTTCCATTCGAATTCTCTACGCAATGGACACATAGTTTTCATATATCTATAAAGTTTCCCGTTTTTCACTAGATAATTAGGAAACGAAGTAGGAGATGACTGGCAACCATTGTAGATGTTAAGGTACCACTCATCTGTAGTTTGCGTATTAATTGGTTGACTATCAACAGCGGTAATAGGTACAGAGCGTGATAGGAAATCTGGAACTACATTTTCCGTACCTCGACGGTGTCTAATCTCAAAATTATACGCTGACAGTCGTACACCCCAGCGAGCTAACCGACCTGTAGGGTTGTTCAATTTTAAAAACCATTTAAGAGCAGAATGGTCCGTGTAGACAATAAATTTTTGGCCATTTTCTACATAACAACGCCGGTGCTCAACCGCTACTAGAACAGCAAGAGCTTCACGCTCAGTAGCACTATAGTTGCGTTCTTGATTGGACAATGACTTGCTCATATAGGCTATGACTCTCTCCTCCCCATTAATGTTTTGAGTCAACACACCACCAATTCCGTAGTCACTCGCATCGGTGTGAATTTCAAATGGTTTTGAATAATCGGGACACGAGAGTACCGAAGCAGACACTAAGCATTCTTTTAATTTATTAAAAGCTGTGTCAACTTCTTCAGACCACAAAAACGATGGTGCTTTTTTGCTTTGTGAGGTTAGTTTGTTCAATGGTGTAGCCAAAGAACTAAAATTTGGAATAAACCTGCGATACCAAGAAGCTGCGCCCAAGAATCGACGAACTTCTTTTCTATTAGCGGGGATTGGATAGTTTTTTATAGCATCTACCTTTTCTGGGTCAGCATGTAAGCCGTTAGCATCGACTACATAACCCAAATATTTTAGTTTGTCTCGAAAAAATTGACTTTTTTTAAAATTTATAGTTAAGTTTGCCGTTTTTAATTTATTTAAAACAAGTAGTAGTAATGAAATATGCTGCTCAAAACTAGAAGAAACAATGATGATATCGTCGACAAACACAAAAACACGATGTTCAAATTCTGGTCCATAGAACAAAATGTCAACCAAACGTTGTTGTGTGGCCGGTGCATTAGTAAGACCAAATGGCATAGATTTGAATTGGTAAGTACCACGGGTTGGTATGTAGAACGCGGTCTTGCATCTATCCTGCTCACTGATCATAATTTGCCAAAAACTTTTAGATAGATCTAGACTAGTTAAATATTTTGCGTCTCGTAAATTATCAAGGATCTCAGAGATATAAGGCAAATTATACGCATCTTTTTTCGTGACGGCGTTTAATTTTCTGCTGTCTAAGCAAAACCTAAGCTCACCAGTTTTTTTAGGTGTGAGTAGTACGGGTGATGACCATGGGCTCTCAGCTGGCTCAACAACATCTTCTTTCAGCATCTCATCTAGTTGCTCCACTAATATGCGTTGCTTCTCTGGAGACATTCTATAATACCTTTGACGAATGGGGGCAGCTTCTCCAGTGTCAATGGTATGCGTTATTAGAGAAGTACGACCAAGACCTCGTACTTCGTATGATATGTCTCGGAACTGCGATATGATATTATCTGCTGTAATTCTCTGATCTTGTGATAAATGATCATACGACTGAAGATGTTCCGAGCCATCTGACTTCAGTTCAGCTAACTGAGCGTCTGATGGGTTCAAAAATAGAACAGCGTTTAAGTGAGTAGGAAACAGACCAAACTTTCGCCAAAAGTCCATGCCTAAGATTAAAGAATTTTTTACTTCAGGAATTATGTGGACATTTAAATTATGTGTTTGATTTTCTAAGGTGAATGGTAATGAAATAATTCCTAAAGATAAAAGTCTCTGCCCACCCGCTGCAACAAATGTCATTGGCTGACCTGAGTTCCATTGGTAATTAGATGAAATAAAACTTTTGTGGAGGTCATTTCCCATTATAGTAACGGCAGAACCTGTGTCAAGTAACCCAATTATAGGTTTACTGTTGACAGTAACTGGAACGTAAGGCCGTGTGTAATCTATACTATTATTACGGATTGAAGAAACAGTATAGCAAGAACAAAATTTTGAAACAGTTTCTAGCCAACTATTCCAATCATTCCTATCAAAATTGGTACTGTTACTGTTTCCGCAACCCGCGCCGCCTAGTTTTTTGTTGCGTTTGAGTGACAATTTGGACAATCCGGAAACTTCACATCCTTCCTTCCACATTTAAAGCAGATAAGAAAGTGTGGTTTTTTACATGAACGCAGTGAATGTGATTTTGATCTACATCTAGGACAGTACACATTTTTCTTTTTATCCTGGTTTTCATGTGCTATTTCATTGATGTGTAAATTTGATTTAGTATCGCCATTATTTTTATGTTTATTGTTATTAGAATTACTACTACTGCTAGGCTGGTTTT
Organism: Cosmia trapezina; assembly: GCA_905163495.3. Lineage (NCBI taxonomy): Eukaryota > Metazoa > Arthropoda > Insecta > Lepidoptera > Noctuidae > Cosmia > Cosmia trapezina. Next base: position 476,836 of record LR991036.1, read on the forward strand.
TATACGAAAATTCTGGTGCTAAGGTTTCAGCACTGTCTTGTGGCGGTTCGCGAAACTGTTTTAGTTTAGTTTGTATGTTTTCGTAGTTCCTACATAGTTTTTGTAGACTACCTATATCGGTTATATCCGCTGACGACGCAAGAGTACTTGCATAGCAAGGTCGAATGTTGTGCAACAATATCTCTAATTGATCCTCTTCTGCTAACTCTTTATCCAAACGTGAAAACATGCCACGCATAATAGAAATGTAAATAGTTATATTTTCTAGTTCACCCTGAGTGCGTGCTCTTATTTCTGATAAAAATTTGTAGTCGAAGTCACTTTGACTGAAATCTTGCTTAAGCAGAGAAACAATGTCATCCCAGGTATTAACCTGATCTTTAACACATCTGAACCAATGAAGAGCATCGTCAGTAAATATCTCGAAGGCAAAAGAGACCATTTGTTCGCGAGGTATTGCTCTGCTCAAAATAAATTCCTCCACCCTCTGTATAAATGCTCGTACGCAAGTTTTTCCAGAGTATTTCAGTTTGCTTATTTCTGTAAACAGCCTACGCTCACAACTGACAGCGACATTAACTGGGTTCGTTACACGATCTGGTTCTGTTTGAGCAGACACCTGTGGCTGAGTAGACAAAGCAGATTGCGGCCTAAGTAATGTTATATCCTTGTATTGGGTATTGAAATTGGCCACGCAAATTTTATAGACCTCCGCTACATCACTGGCTGAATAATTAATTCGGTTTAGTCGATGATATACGTGGTGCAGTAAGTTTTCAGTGCGTGTAAATAAGTTTCTTTCAAATTTTGATTTAAGAATAATTATGTTATTATGAGACTTCAACAGGGACTCTTTCGCCGCTTTCAAGTCATCAATAAGATCTAAATGTGATTCTAAAATATCCTCAGAAGGAAGGGTATAAGACAATTTAACGATTTGCTTTCGCAGCTCATTGACTGAATCAGCACTTACGCCACCACGAACTGCTACTTCATATTCCAGTTCCGCCTTTTGTAAGGATAAATATTTTATAGAATAGGACATCTTCGCTAAATTCCCAATTAATAAAATTAAAAATTTTCAATTTACCCGACAGGTGTGTGTTGCAATATTCACAAAACAAAATAAAAAGTATTAACACAGTAACAGAACAAAATCAGATACTCAAGCTACCAAATCGTGATATAGTAGTATATGAGGGTTGTTTTTTTTTTTTTTTTTTTTTTGGTTAGTTGTGAAATTATAAATATATATATTTTATATGCGAAAAACTAGAAAAATATCACCCTTGGCAGCTTGTAATTAAGTTATAAATACTAACACTACTGATATAGACAGCCAACACCAAAAAAACTAAAAGAAATGCCTAGCAGAAGAGAACTAAACACGGCTCGATATCTACCACTAGTATGGGCGCCACTGTAACGTCCCTGCTAGGGCAGGAAAATTAAAACTTTAGAAATAGGTAGATTACATTAATTTATTTCATAAAAAATATAATTATATAAAGTTAGACTCCAGCAGAAGCTAGCGTGAGTTCTCAATATCGAGCGCGTGTAAAGTTCTAGACCGCCTAGAGAAAACCACTATCCTGGAAGTTCCCGTAGGTATGCAGATGATAGATGGCAGCCAGGTAGGTAGGTCGGTCTTCCAACTGCAGTTAGGATAGCTCGTAGGGTTGTCCAGCCACAGCCCTCGAAGCGTTGGTAATAAATTCTTTTCCGGTACGGAAGAACCCCGATTTGGGGTTACACAGAATTTAGACACAAGATGTGTATATGTATTTATTTTATCTATTTGTAATTTCCTTTGAAAGCAATAATGGTGTGGTAAAATAAAATGCTGTCCAGTCACGGTCACTCTGTTGCTCCGTAGTGCCAAGTGAATGCGCCCGTGCGCCGATCGAGATTCTTCCACCGACCGCGACCTCTCGAAGCGCGCGGACGTTAGCCACACGTTATGGAGTGGGAAGGCACACACCAACCAACGAGTTCGTGCGCGAAGTTCGCGACAGTAATTAAGTACAGCTATAAAATACGTCAGTTGCAAGCGTAAACTATTACATTATACAGTTTGCAAATTGTTATAATTGAAACAACAACGTACAACGTTACATTATGCTCACAAAAATGTAGGCACATAACCATTAAATTGGCGAATTTACTAGCGAACAGATCGCAGTCCGGGGTGGCTTCCACGAGCTTATTTAGTGCGGTCAGCACGCGCGGCACGGGAGACGCAGCACGGGCTGCAGGCCGACACAAGGCACGCTCAGCAGTCGATGTTTTCTGCTACGAAGATTATTATTCGCTGTGTGGAGTCGAATCAGCTCATTATGGATGTGGCAGTGAGCGGAACCATTAGCACCACACTACCATCTCACCACCGCCTCCCATGCAGCAATGGCTCGCATCTCAAACACTAGTCGTTTGTAACTGATTGGTCGGTGGGCAAGAGGTAAATGTTTACCAGTTTTGTAAATCAAAACAATAACGACGATCTGGAAGTGACAGTAGATTTAGGTACTAGAATGAAGTCTACCACTTCAATCTTGCCACAACAGGCTGACGCAATGGCTTTTTAATTGTTTCTGTGATTACGGCATTCAACCGGTTAAGGCTATTTATAATCGCATTTTAAAATATAAGATCTGTACAACAAACCAGTACAATTTGGAATACGTACTACGATCATTAGTACATTATTGTTATCTAGCTCATACGAATAACTGTGTAAACGCTGCTGGCCTTCGCTCGGCGCTGAGAAACAAGTCCACATTCACTCCACACAAATGCACAATAATTAAAAACAATAATATAAATAAAAGACAATAATTGTCAAAATACAAGGAACAGGCAGGCGTAGCTTCCTGTTCTTGTAATCTATCTATTCTGTACTTCTCCAGCTGACTGTAGACATTCAGAATGTGATTAAATGTAGAAACCTTTACTTTTATCTGGGATTGTATACGAGTGTACCTAAACTGTAAAAGCAACAATCATGGATTGTCTGCTAAAAGCGAGAACGTTCTTACAGGCCATATAGTCGGCCCGCTGCTATTTATGTTCCTCGGTCTTCGACCCCAGTTCCGGACCCTTCCGGATCTCACCAATCTTGTTTACAATATTAAGACGCGCAGTTTAAGTTTATCACTGAATGTCGCTTTAATACCTACTATATTTTCGTATAATTTCTGATCTCTAGACTCGTTGGAAAAACGTTTCTAAAAAACAAGTTTGTTTAATTTTTAACCGACTTCCAAAAGGAGGAGGTTCTCAATTCGTCGGAACCTTTTTATTTTTTTTTATTTTTTTTTATTTTTTTTTTATTTTTTTTTTTTATGTATGTTCCCCGATTACTCGAAGATGGCTAGACCGATTTGGATTTTTCTTTTTTTGTTCGAAAGGGTATACGTCCCAAGTGGTCCCATGATCATCAAGTCAGGATCTGATGATGGGATCCCATGGAAATCGAGGGAAACCCTCAAATTTTATGGGCACACCTATATCGATTTCGGTATTTTTTATAGTAACTCGTGCATTTGCTCTCGGAAAGTACCATTCGGTGAGCTGGAACTGATGATGAAGACCACAGAGGGCCATCGGAAATACTCAATTATATCTAAGTATATAACAGGTTGCGATTCGATTACTTTAATATGGTTTATGCTCGTCAAAATAATGGTTATGGTGACTTCACCATGAGCTCCATTTCTCCTGGTTCTTACTAGGAGAACTCCTCAACAATTAACGGCCCTGCATCGGGAAAAGCAACATTTTGTAAAACGTGATGAGCAGCTGACATTGGGTTATTGTAACTTAGATAAATTACAAACTGAACCACTAAAAAGTGAAAAATAAAAACTTTTTTACAAAAACAAAAACCGACTTCCAAAAAAAACACTACAAATTGAAAAATAACTTTAATTTCGGAAGTCGGTGGCAAAAAACTAAAATACAGATCCAAAGACACCGACTTCCGAAATTAAAGTTATTTTTCAATTTGTAGTGTTTTTTTTGGAAGTCGGTTTTTGTTTTTGTAAAAAAGTTTTTTGTTATCATAAAACTTAGTGCGCTGTTTCAAAGTACGCTCGTAATCTGTCTTCCAATGTTCTTGCCATAATAATTGTATTATCAAAGGATCGATAAAGACAGTCATGTCAATAAAATATTCAGTCGCCTCGTTCTACTTCCTGTATCGACAACTACTGGTGTGCGAGGAATTCTAACAGCAATATTATACCGCACGGCTTACATCAAGCAAGCAGATATTAACTGTGCATCAAGTAGATGCTTTGATCCTTGGCTTTGGGAGCCTGTCACTCAGAAAGCTGAACGAGGGCTGTGAGCCTGTGCCTGCGAGAACGTCCGAGAATAAGCTCGGTACAAGTAACGTGTTAGCATTCATTATTATGTCTCTGCAGCACTTGATTGTTTGCCGATTTGGTTGTTGTTTGTTTGTGATCATCGGCAACTCCTAATAAATATATAGGCGAAGGCTTAAGACACATTACACACACACGCACACACATTTAGTTTTTCTTAAAATTCGCCAAGTGCGTAAATCCGCAATCTGCTCCTTGCCCCTTGCTGGTTCCGAGCGCATTACTAATCCGATAGCGTAGTGTTCCATACGTAAATCCGCAATCTGCTCCTTGCCCCTTGCTGGTTCCGAGCGCATTACTAATCCGATAGCGTAGTGTTCCATACGTAAATCCGCAATCTGCTCCTTGCCCCTTGCTGGTTCCGAGCGCATTACTAATCCGATAGCGTAGTGTTCCATACGTAAATCCGCAATCTGCTCCTTGCCCCTTGCTGGTTCCGAGCGCATTACTAATCCGATAGCGTAGTGTTCCATACGTAAATCCGCAATCTGCTCCTTGCCCCTTGCTGGTTCCGAGCGCATTACTAATCCGTTAGCGTAGTGTTCCATTAACCCACACTGCTGATAGTGGGGTAAAAACAGAAAAACATGATTATACACAGATAAATAAATTACGATGTATGTTTATGTAAAAATAAAAACTGTTGGCACATTAGCAACTAGTGAGCAATGCGTTGACTTTTTTATTGTTAAAATTAGTTCTGAAAAGCTAAAAATAGAAGACATAAGCTATCGTCATGTGATGGGATCATGTCAATGTCACTCTGAAGCTATAGCCATTGTAGAAATGAAGTCGCTCCGGAGCGAATGCTATTTGTGTAGACTCTAGGCCCTCAGTAGTTGTAAAAGCAATAAATCTTGTTATCGGCGACTTAATAATATTGTGTTGATGCCGGAACCATTGAATAAAGATTTCGCTGTGACGCCTGATAACATAACCTGCCCCACTCCCCCCACGGTGGGGGGGGGGGATCGATGTTGTTTCCCTGAAACACTAAAATACTTAGAGCAATAAGCTAAAATATGACGACTATTAATAAATTGTGATTAGATACCATCTTACCACATTATTGATGAGATTGAGACTCAATAATAGAAAAATGTCGCTTGCTGAGTCGAACAATAAGGTAACAGCGAAATATGTCTAGCCTTCTGAAGCCCTGGAAAAAAAGGGATTTTGCATCGTTCAGCCGATATTGATTCGGATCATAAAAGTTGGTCGTCCAATTTCCAAACTTAGTGATATATGATAAATATATACGTGTCCCAATTACTGCCAATACTGCCATTGTATCCACTACCATTTTAAGTCAAGTCAAGAACCAGTTTTTATTTTTTGTAAATACGTAGGTAATTATTTTGTATTACTCATACCATAACGCTGCCACTGCTACGCATACTAATTGTTTGTTTACTACAACATTACTTCCCTTATGGGAGTAAAGCTAACTAGGATGCAAGACAACTTGCACGCATTATGTGCTCTACGGGTGTTGTTTGTTTACTACAACATTACTTCCCTTATGGGAGTAAAGCTAACTAGGATACAAGACAACTTGCACGCATTATGTGCTCTACGGGTGTTGTTTGTTTACTACAACATTACTTCCCTTATGGGAGTAAAGCTAACTAGGATACAAGACAACTTGCACGCATTATGTGCTCTACGGGTGTTGTTTGTTTACTACAACATTACTTCCCTTATGGGAGTAAAGCTAACTAGGATGCAAGACAACTTGCACGCATTATGTGCTCTACGGGTGTTGTTTGTTTACTACAACATTACTTCCCTTATGGGAGTAAAGCTAACTAGGATACAAGACAACTTGCACGCATTATGTGCTCTACGGGTGTTGTTTGTTTACTACAACATTACTTCCCTTATGGGAGTAAAGCTAACTAGGATACAAGACAACTTGCACGCATTATGTGCTCTACGGGTGTTGTTTCAGAAGCAAACGGTTGGTTTGCTTCAAACAAGTTACATTGTCGCCTAGTCTACGACTGGCTGATTATCGAGGTGTAGAATGGGAGTACCTAGACTGAAAAACTGTGTTGTCTTGTTCAAATAAAAGAAAAAAAAATGTCACAACAGAAATGATTGGAGATGAAAACAGACAGACCGCTTTTGTTAAGGAAGGAGCCTCATGGCCTCAATGCTATTGATTAGCCGAAAATCCCTGGGGCCCGATAATGTGCGCGACGCCATATCTTAGCTACGTTAATCAACAGGTGTTCAAACGAGGCTCGCACTAAGTGTCTGACAGTGATCTGATGGCCGGCGCCAAGGTTAGCCAAACAATCTATTGTCAAAAAAGCTGAACCCTGAATCAAGCTTGAACGAAGCTTTTTTGTATCATCTGGTTTACCCTGACGTTCGAATTGGTATATTATAAGTTTCAAAGCTCTAAAGTTAATAGGATCGATAATTGAGGTGATGAAGTGATGATGATCGACATTTTTGAAGAAGAATATTTTTGAAAACAAAAGTTCTCGTCAATGATCTATTAGTGGATGAGTATTTAATACACTACAATAATATATTGTTGGTTCTGTTCCCGTAAACAACATTTATCGCCACTGTAAACTGTAATAGCATCGCACAACTTAAATAAAAAACCGGTCAAGAGCGAGTCGGACTCGCGCACCGAGGGTTCCGTTCCGATTTCGGAAAAAGTGTGCTGTTTAGAGACTTCGTTTTAGTAGCTACACTTTGATTTTTTAAGACACCCTTTCAGTCCCTGTTACAAAAAATATATTTTTACTTCTTTCTTATTTGCAATATAATTGGGTAAACATCATCTAAAACTGTTCCAAATTTCAAGTTGATAGCATTAGTAGTTCTTGAGATATCCAGCTGTGACAGACAGACAGACAGACTGAGTCACACCATAAGGGTTCCTTTTTTACCATTTTGGTACGGAACCCTAAAAATAAAATCGTATGATTTTCGGGACACGATTTATAAATCCGTTGTTTACAAAAATACGCCAGCGCTGAATCCGCGAGCCGCGAGCCGTGCCAAAGCTATCGACTTGTTTGTTTAGAGCTCGCCCAACGTCACCACTACGTAATACGCAGCGCAGTAATAATGTGCTTTCTATACTGTCTAAACAATAACAAATAATTTGCTAGACTAAACTAATAAAATGACGAAGGAGTAGTATAGAGAAGAGCGCAAGCCAGAGCATAATAAACTCAATGAAATCCTACATACTTCTGCAATAGTGGATACAGATCAACTACTGCAGAAATCTGCACTGGTCAAACTGAAGGTACACTATGTTAATCCAACCCAGCAAACGCAGGATCTAACGTGATCATAGAAATATTAAAAACAGAACGTGATCGTCATCTTTTGAGCAGATCTTATAAGAAGTAGAGCGAAGATGGTGCATTGGTAAGACGGACGGGAAAGTCGAGAACGTTCGAAATGGCTTCCAGACCACACCACGGTCTGTATTCTGTACATCGCAAGCGTGCGCAATTGATAATATCGTCTACTTTTTATGAATGTCCCAGTACAAACTAGTGCATCAAAGAGCGTGTATTTTCCAGTTTTATGTGACGAAAAAGGCCAACAAGGAAGCACTGAAAATAATACGCTGAGAGTGTACAATTGAAATTATGATTACCTACTTACTGTGAGTGATAAAATTGGAACAATGACCTCTCATGACTAGAGAGACATTAAAAACCGTCCGTACAGTAAAAAGTCCGTTAGTAATATAAATAACGTACTTACCTGTCTAACATAAAATTTGCTGCTTCTAAATCATAAGCATCATGAGCAGGTCAGGTCAGGATCCAAATGATCACATCCAACGGCGACGAAGTAATCTCGAGAGTGATTTTAGTGAGGCTACAGAAACTGAAATAAAAATGGGCGGGGCACCTGGCACGCTGCGAAGACGAAATAATGGGAGTAAAAGAGCCACCATGTGGGCAGGCCCAACAGGAAAAAGAAGACAAGGACGGCCTAGGGAAAGATGGGTCGATGAGATCGGAAAAGTAGCGCCAGAATGGGCCTGCAGCAGCACAGGACAGGAAAGAGTGGCAAGAAAGGGAGGAGGCCTTTACCCAGAGAGGGGTTTCACTATCTCAATTTTTTAGTCATATATATGTACTTTATTTTTTACTATTTTTTCAAGAGGCTATTTTATTTATTTCATTTATGTGGCAGCATTCCAGTGGGAGATCTCTGATGGGATAGGAGTGGTAGGACCCAGTTGATTGGTTGGAACATTTAGAAAGAAAAAAATGGAGACACTCCATGATGAAGACTTTTACATCACGGAATAACGTCAAATTGACGCAACGGTCGGTTTCTTTGTGCAAGAGGAAATCTATGAATTTCCTTGTGTATTGGATATTTCTTACGAGTCATAACTTCACAAGCTTCCAAAACATTTAAGAAGTTGTTATGTCCTTCACTTAACTAGTCACTAAATGATAACCCTACTTGGACGACTTTTTGTAAACATAAATACAAAAGAGCACATAGATAAATATCCATTGGTGATAAAAAAAAATAGTGTTATCACTGAAAAACAAAACCATTATCCAAACACCCTGACTTGATTAATTTGTACATGTAACAAAATAACGATGAGCCTGTGAAGTTAAATGTATAATAGATTTCTCAGATAGGATATCTAGTGCAAGCGTTACTGTTTTAGAGATCAAGTCCACCTTGCGGGCTGCAGCGTTACCTTGCCGCCGACGACGACGACCTAGCGCGGGATGCTGCTATTAACATAATTACAGCTTCTCATTGCCGTTTCTTAATGTTTGTTGAACCTTAATCTCGGTAATCATCTTCATTGTTTTAGCATTGACTTCTGTGGAAGAGAAACTAACGTTGTTGAGCTGTGACGTCATCACTTTCTTCACTGGCGTTTCTATGAACAAATACTGTCGTAATATATCCTCAAAGTGAAAATAGTTTTCTGTTCGTTTCACCGTCACTATTGTGACATTGTCGTTTCACAAGAACACTGACAGATGAATGAGCTGCCTCTTCTGTCAACTGTGATGGATTTTTGACAAGCATTATTGAAAATTCATGGTCCTTTTGTACGGACGTCGAGGTTACGGCAAATGGAATGGTAGCTTTGTTATAAAAGGCAGCTGTTTTTCACACTAGCACATACATTCTAGTATTTAGTCATCTGGAGCCATAAATGCTTGTATGGCTGCTATGTTTCATGCCTCATAAATTGGTACACTGGTTAGAAAAATATTAATTTTGATCTTTCGATTATTGATTGTAATAATGTTCATGCATACTGCGTAGTGTAGTCATTTTGTAAAAGCTGTATACTTACAGAATTGTTTAGGAAATAGCTTTATTTTCTTTTTATATGGAGCTGGTGCCCTCGTTGCTTATTTATACATTTAGAAAGGTTCTTAGCATCAAAAAGAGCCAGTTATTGTAACGGACTAAGTGGTCTAGTTTACATAAATTGTGTGCCGGTCTGCTGGGGCTATGCACCTTGCGTATGCCCGGAACTTAGATCTACGCGAGACACAATGGCTTTTTAATTGTTTCTGTAATTACCGATGCGACAAGTTGATCAAATGAATAATCGTTATATGTTTATCTCCACCACCACCTTGTGTGAGTGTACCTACTTTCTCTAAAACTCATTAATTGCCTTGCCCCGGTTATTGTTATTATCGTTCTGTTGTTACTAAAGTATAACAATAAATATAATTAGTCGGCTGCATATTAGTGTACTATTGTGAAATGAGTGCTGTGCACCATATATGGAAATTGACTTGTATGAAGTTATAACATCATCTTCAGACATGCAATAATCTTGTTATAGTTTAACGCTACAGTCTCTTGACTTTGCCAATTTTGTAAATGATTTGGTGATGATGCAAGAAACAACTGTGTGTTCTAGTTCTAGTGCAATCACGTAGCAGACTCGAAAGACTAGCGAGTAATGAAAGCACCTTACAAATTAATGTACCAGACTACCAGCTGAATGCCGGGAAATCCAACGATCAGCAGCCATGTGCTCATAACGTAAGTAATTGAAGCAGTTGGTAGCACTCCCACGCAGCGGAAGACCAGTACCGGAGGGCCACGTCACCACAGAGCATAACATCGTGTGATGTACACAAGTGACGCCTTGCTGATACTTGCCGAGGCTCCATCTAACAGCTGCATACCGCCGACTCATAAGTAGCAGTCCGCGTGGCTCGCTCCACGTACTCTACACAGTATTAGGTGTCGATGACCGCGCTCATTTGCTAATGACGACGTGATTGATTTGTTACAATTAGAATTCTAATTAACACCTAAAAACAGCTATAAATACATTGTATCAGTGTTAAGCCCAATGATCCCAAATTGTTAGAAATTAATTCAACTATTTGGGATCATTGGACTTACTATTTTCATGAAGAACTCAAAGAAAGAAGAAAGCGGTAAGACGAGCTCACGGGATTGTTTGTATTGAGTGATATGTGTTATCTAATAAATTCCGGCTGTATTACATCTGGGTGCCCGACCTAATTTCACCTGCATCACGCCGACGAAATGACTAGAATAATTATTCGCGTCCTAATAGACTACGCAATGATAACCACGTTTAAATTATAAAGTCATATTTGTCCTCAAATCACAAAATAATAACCTAGGTAGGTATCTAGATTGTATTTTTTGTTTGAACCTTAATGTGCTAGAGCGCATCAGTGCAAAAATATGTCATATTATTTATAGGACAAAATATACTTCTGAAAAATACTGACATGACATCCATTAGTGTTACTATTAAAAACAAAAAAACAATGGATCTGCATGTGCCTGTTTTTGATTAATATTTGAAGAACACAATGACATCATCTTGGATTTTTATCAGTTTGTGCACTTTCGAGGACGGTTTGCTACCTGAGTTTAGGAAAACATTGACACTTGTCATTTCCAAGTTGACCCTCTTTGTGATCTCCACATTATTTCAGTGTTATTGTCATCGAGCAATGGGCGAGACGCTCTCAAGTCTAGACTATTCAACGCATATTGATCGAATACTCGTACTAATTATAAATTGGTACCTACTGCTATGAATAAACAAGAACGCCTCGTCGCAGGCAAATGGTATTTGCGTTCTAAGGCCAAGGATAGCTCAGTGTCAGACTGGGCCAATCATCCAATATTATGTCATTCATGAATTATGTGTAAGTATGCAACTTTTGAGAGGAGCTCGTGGCTAAGTAATAACAGCCGCACGGGTCGATCCGTCAGGTTAAGCTACGCTTGCCGGGGTTGGTCAGTGGATGGGTGACCATCTTTACATATCGAGATTCCTCCGTGCCTCGGAAAGCACGTTAAGCCGTTGGTCCCGGCTGTTATTCGTGGATCTTTGACAGTCGTTACGGGTCGTCAGAAGCCCGAAAGTCTGACAACCAGTCTTACCAAGGGGTATCGTATTACCCAGTTACTGGGTTGTGGAGGTCAGACAGGCAGTCGCTCCATGTAAAATACTGGTATTCAGCTGCATCCGGTTAGACTGGAAGCCGACCCCAACATAGTTGGGAAAAGGCTAGGCAGATTGATTGATGCAACTTTTCTGCAGCCACTTCAATCATTGTTAAATTGTCAGCACTCCATGAGTCAAGAGTTATTTATGAAAACGGTAGTAAATCATACTTTCTACGCTCTTCGTCGGTCATCAATGGTGGCAGGAAGAGAGAAACCTGTGATATATGTCTCATATGATACATGACTAACTTTGTGTCGGTGAACTGCTTAGAAAGTTTTGTTTGAAACCGAATCGTTGCAGTAGCCTTGGATACTACCAGGAACAATAATTATTGTCCGCCTCGCCAAGTTACCACATTTAAAGTAGTGTCCTTTGGAAACCCCAGTGAATGGAAAGTTATATTGTCTATCATCAGTAGCGATCTGACTTTTACTGACAGCAGGTTAGACAAGTTATATGTAAAGATCAGCCGGCACAAACTTGTTGGCAGGCCTTGTTATTGATACGTTCTTCTTGCTACCGGTATGCGATGTTAATTTGATACCAGTCCTTAGTTGCATTCGATTCAAAGCACTTTCATACACATTGTTCGTGTCTATAAAGGCTCCTTCAAACAGCCGCGATTCGCGTCGCGTGTCTCTTTGTAGGAGCTTTAACGCACCTCAACCGAATTATCGAGGCTCGAGTGTGGAGAGAACTCTCAACATGACCTAGCAGCACTACCAGAGTGTTGGATTGTCTCTGCCACAACTAGATTGGTGTCTTACTTATTAAATCCTGACGTAAATTTCCTTGATCCGCCGGCCGGATTGTATAACTTACTCCTTCCTCATCAAGTCATCTATATAAATAAAAAAGTCCTGACTGACTGACTCATCAACGCCCAGCCCAAACCCTCGGACCTAGAAAGCTGACATTTTGCACAGAGGTTCCCTTTATAATGTAGACAAGGAATAAGGAAGGAATTCCCGGGAGTACATTTCCGTGGAATATTTTTCAACATCCACGCGGGGGAAGTCGCTGGCAAAAGCTAGTCATAATTTCAGCCGCATGACGTCTGTTGGACTAGGCCTCACCCAAGCGTCAGTTTTAGAGCGAGCGCGCACTGCGGTGCGTTTCCGGTAGTCCTGCCGCACTGGGCGGGGCCTACAGTAAAAAACGCATGACCGCAGTGCGCGCACTTCAAAGACATTCCATACTTCACAGATTATGCGGTAGAAAAACGCACCGCAATGCGCGCTCGCCCTTAGTGTAACTATTAAACTTCTGTTGCACTATAACTTATCGTGATCGTGATTTGCTAAATAATTTGATGAAGATTAAACGTAATATCCTATCAGAGCGATGGATGGTTTATTAGATGTAGGGCAAACACGTTTCCATCGGATATGCTTCAGTGTGTGGTGTGCGCACACGCAATACCGGCAATCCATTGAGCGGACCTATCACTACAGTGTCTTAGCTCAGAATGTTACTGAACAAATCCGCTTGATTCAATTATTTCTGCTTAAAACTTGTTGTGCTTTCGGAAGCTTAAACTAACATAATATACCTTACCTTGTGAGGTTGTTAAGGACGTTTGCGGTCATAAACAATTGCCAAATGCCATTGAACAGAAAACGCCTTTTGCCATTGAAAATGAAGCCCAATTACCTTCTGTCTTTGTGGTTTAGTTTCATAATGATAACAAGACTAACCATGCTGGTTTGATTTTGTTTGTACACAAACTCTTGAACTATTATTTGCTAACGACGAAGGTCGCGGACTGTACTGTTGCTAGCCTGTCTTAGCTCACTGGGGCTTATTTCTCTCTCAGTTAGTTTTTTATCTTTTACTTATTCAGTACTTACCATAATGTTATGATTACGAGTATGATTCCCGAAGTGGGACAAGACTCCAATCGCCAATCAGAAATTAAGATTGCTCACAATACAAGCTACCAGAGAGACTACAGCTAGGGTTGCCAACTTTTTCTAGAAGAAGTAGAGTATATTTGATTTTAGAGAGGGTCAATAAAGAGTACAGATTATTAAAAAGAGTACCTACCATAGGTACCATTTATTGAACCCTAAGACGACCCACTGGCCAATAAAATAAAAATGTATTTTTTAGCACTTTACATAACAATGTTTTACTACTTGTTTTTAAAAGAATTTTATGACTCCAAACATCCCAATTCTAAGTTAATATAGAATCAGGAGCTCATTTTTAACCAATTTTAATGAAGCCCTTGTTCAGCTCTTCTTGCCACTTCACTTATTGATCGAAGCTGGCATCAGTGAAGATTATGCCAAAAAGGTCAATTTATGTTAAAAGAGTATTTTAGCGTACTCTATTAGTGTTATAGATTCTAGAGTACACCTACAAGAAAAAGAGTACAATACTCTATTTTAGAGTATGGTTGGCAACCCTAACTACAGCTGTCCTCTTAGTTAGCCATATCTTCCGAAATACCTCTCACATCTCCGCGGTAGTCCATTCATTACGCAAACAACCCTTATCAATGTTCTCAACTAGCTTTTGCCGGCGGCTTCGCCCGCGTGGATGTCGGAAACTATCCCACGGGAACGTACTACCGGGATTTAAAGTACCTGTAGCCTGTGTTGATCCAGGTTATAAACTAACTATGTGCCACGTCCAATGTGTACGCGGCGCACGCCATCGCCATTAAACCTCCCAGTCGGCATGATTTTTCCAACATCTTCAACAATCATTGTCATATTTCAGCCAATTTACACTACCTTAATGAATTATACATACTTACTAACTCACTCACATACTCACTCACTCACACTCACTCTCTTACTTTCGTCATTAATCACTCCGTCCATTGGACCGTATGAAAATCCGTTCAATGGTTGATGAGTTTATCGCGTTCAGACAGACAAACGCGGTGGGGGTACTGTAGTGATTTATTATATTTATTTCACACATAAGACGCACATTTTTCAGTTTTAGCTCTCAGACTAAATAAAAAACCAAGACAGTGCTGTCAACAGTGACGTGAGGAACATGTGTGCACTTAGTGAGGTGTAGTTTAGTTGTAGTTCGGTGTAAACGTGTGCGTGTGAGCGTGTATGCACAGAGCGAGGTGTAGTTTTGCGCAAGCTTCACTTTGCTTTTTTATTTGGTCTGAGTTTCAGCAACGTTGCGCCAATTTTATTTGCCTTCACAATTGATTATTTTCACAAATAGGTCGTTAATGATAAATGATTTTGTTTCTGTAAGTATAGGTTTGTACAAAAAATATGATTGACGTGTAAAAGTGTTTGTACAAACACTTTTACACGTCAATCATATTTTTAATAAAAACTAGATGAGGTCGGCGTTTGTTATCAGACTACTCTGAGAAGGAAGGCCGAAACAAACTCGGAGGTCTTTTAAAGTCCAGACATAATCTTGGTCAGATCATGGGAAGACCATGTAGATTGCTGTCTGAAATGGTCTTTTGAGGAAAGAACCACACAGATTGAGTGGGCCTGTCCAGTCAGTGCACGCATTTGTCAATAATCGTGCAGCTCAACTCAGAACTTAGGGAGCTCAACGATTCGACGAACAATAACAAAGAAGGGACATTTGGGTAGGCCGCATAAATTATGTACAAAAAATAATTAAAATTAGGTAAAATAAAATAAAACTCTGCCAGACCATGATTAAAAATAACTGAGAGAAAAAAAAACAACATTCAGTAGATACTTATGTAATAAAAAACCTCATTTTGTCCCTCATCGTTATCACCTCATTTTCCTTGCTATTTTAAATGAATTCAGTTATTTTCGCTTCACTGGAAAAATACCTACTATACTTCATAAATTACCTTAACTGCAGTTACAATTCAATTTATTTCTGACTAATTTGTGCAAATACAAACGCGATACGTTTTCATAAAGATCGATAGGAGAATACGGAATCAAGCTTTTCCCTAGGTTTCATTCCATATTTTAGACTTACAACATGCACTCTTTTGTTCCGCGAGCGTTCTCGGCTTCAAAGACCACTTTGTTCAAGCTACAAATTGTTAAAGACTCACCAAAGGGGACTAAAAGACTTTTTAGGTCGGGTAGCGCCACAGAACTTTTTAGTAAACTACGAACTTTGAAATTGTATATGCACTGTTTTATGTTACTATACCATAGAGTTGCGGCAAAGAGTAGCTAGTTTAGTAAGCTGAAAGATGCGTTTTCCGTGTATTCATATTTCATAGCAATGACGTATTCTTGTTTGTTGCAGACCCTGATCAACATAGCGTACTGTTCGCTGGCGGTATTCGGCTTCGGCGTTCAACGTCTCGTCTTCGGCCAACTACGCGTCGCCGAGGCGCAGCGCGTCAAGGACAAGTTCTGGAACTATGTGTTCTATAAGTTCATCTTCGTGTTCGGCGTCATCAATGTGCAGTACATGGATGAAGTGCTGCTGTGGTGCTCCTGGTTCACTCTCGTCGGCTTCCTGCACCTCCTCGGACAGTTGTGCAAGGATAGGTACGAATATGTAAGTATCTACGATGTTCTTTATGCTATAAGTAAAGTACCTACATAAGGTTCGTGGATATTTTTTGGTCCTTGGGCACGGTTTTCCTGTGCTTATTATTGGAGACAATAGAGGTGACTAAGCTATTGTAATGATATGATTTAGCTTTTACATATTTAGATTTGATCTCTATTTTGCTATTAATACATAATACCTGATAACCTTCAGAATGCAATAAATGATGTAGAAGAAACGGATTTCTGTCTGACATGTTCACTTCTCATACAGAAATCTTAAATCCATATTAATAATAATGCGGAAGAGTTTGTTTTTTTGTTTGTTTGAACGCGCTAATCTCTGGAACTACCAGTCGGATTTGATAAATTCTTTTTGCATTTGATAGCCCGATCCTTGAGGAAGGAAGGCTAACATCAAGCTAGGACCCTTAGGAAAAAAGAAAAGTCAGAGAGAACGCTAGGAGAAAACGAAGTAAAAGCGCCGGCGAACGATGCGATGCGGCGGGGTAAGGTCGGGGGGACAAGAAATTTCACGCGGACGAAGTCGCGGATAGTAGCTAGTTATGTATATTTTGGGAGTTCAACCAGGGCCGTGTTTTTATGATAAATTATGACACGTAAAAAATAGTCAATAAGTAAGTACTCACCAAGTTTAGCGAAGTTTTTAGAACATAAATGTTGCTACATTGTTTGTTAATGTGTAGCGCTCGACATCACCAAACTACACTGATGACGAAATGAATAGTGTCGGTAGTCGGTAGGCCGGTCGGCGCGATGCGGCTCACAGGACAGCACACGCGCTGTTATTTTTATTATGTTAATTAGTTTAAGTCGTACTATGAATAGCTCAGTTAGTTTATTAATAGACTCGCATTATCATAAAATTAAATAGGCACTAATGCCTAGGCCGCACACATCGCGATAACCCGAGGATTCGCGTAATTGCGATGTATGTAGCCAAGTATTCGTGTATACTTCGGAGCTTCGTGCGTAGTCGCAAGGACTTCGCTCCGCTGTCGGTAAACTCGCAGATCAAAGCGTTTTATCGCGATGAACTTCGCTTGCGCGGCCACACTTCAGTCAAGTTCAGTCGGCCCCCACCCTTCGTGCGTAGTGGACGTGTTAAGCTTAAGTTAAACTACACTGCATAATATAGCTGAAGCCGTAACATGGATTGGAGTAATGATAAAATTTTATCATCCACTTCCTCCTTTTTCTTGCTTTTAATTTGTTTTTTACATGACATAAATGTAAAAAATAATTATTTGCTGCCATAAAATACAGAGCAACCGCGGCGACCATTTTGTCTTTTGCGTTTGTACATCGCTCGTACATCACGATAAACTGGACAACACGCACTATGTGGCCGCGCAGCTTCGCTGTAGACCGAAGACGAAGTTTATCGCCCGAATGTCATCGCGATGTGTGCGGCCTAGGCATAATAATAGCATATTCCCATCGCTTTCATTTTCTCGTGAAACTCAAATCATTGTTTTCAAATAAACCAATTACAGGCACTTTTGAATTGTCAAGGGGTCGGTCAGTCAGAAAGATGAAGCTAGTCGCTTATGTAGTTTCTTGCCCGTTCTTCTCCATAGTTACCTATGGAGAAGAACATGAGCGTCCATTGCAAAATTTGTAACGCAGTGGAAGTGAACAGAACCTAAGACAATGATGATCTTCAAAGATATACTCTTGGCTGGTTTCTCATGCCAACTACATGATTAGGATTGCTATTTTTTAATAAGATCAATCAAACAGTAAGTTCACTTCTTAGAGATTTAATGAGGCTTCCGAGTTCCGAGCGGGGGGCGGGCAAGGCGCGGCCGACTTTCCTGTCTTTTGTACATATTTACTTAAACTCTATTTACTTTGTTATAGTCATATGATTAGCTATAGTATATGTGGACTCGTAATGTAAATCCTTCACACTTTGACCTATTTAACTATGATAAGCAAATAAAGTTTTTATAATAACTTATCTAAGTATATACGCATTATCATATAGTCCATTTAAAGACAGCGGAAGGTGTCAATGCTTCATGACTAATTATTTCATTCAGAAGCAGACAAATGGAACAATGATGTTTATTTTGCATTGTAAGTAGAATACTTACGTACCCGTACAGTGCGGGCACATACGTAGTATGTTTAGATGGTATATTGTAGAATTAAAATATGTAAACCTAACGTTAGTTTGAACTTCCGTTAGGATTACACCTTTTTAGGAATGTTAATGAACCTCAAGTGTTCATATCTAAAAACTAACTTATAATTGCATGAATCACATTGTATGAATTAATAAGAATAAAAAAAACTTTTTTACAAAAAAAAAACATTTTCGTTTTTTGCCACCGACTTCTGAAATTAAAGTTATTTTTCACTTTGTAGTGTTGTTTTTGGAAGTCGGTTGTATTTTTTTGTAAAAAAAGTTTTTTATTTTTCACTTTCTGGTGGGTCAGTTTATAATTTAGCTAAGTTACAATAGCCTAATGTCAACTGCTCATCACCTTTTACAAAATATTGCTTTTCCCGATACAGGGACGTTAATTGTTGAGGAGTTCTCCAAGAGAGGTCTTATATAGGTCTTGTACAACTTGACAAAATATGTCTTCGGCGTGACGACTTGAATGTGTTCCGGATGATATAACGTTTCGAACTTGCTCTTTTGACGATACTGGATAATGTGTGCTTCTCATTTTAATAAGCACGGGTTGAATGACTATAATTAGGCATTCACTGCAGCTGTCACTCGAGATAAGAACTAGTAACACAAACAATGGCGTCTTCGTCCCAGACAATGACTGCCGCGGCAGTGCGCACAGACTGTCTGCTGTGCCCCCATGTCCCCAGTACCTCGCACTCTGGCCGCACTTAATGATCTCTTGGATTCTAATCCAACAAACGATCTGTTTGCGGATGAATGGACGAAGATATTATTGGCATGTCAGAAGTACTGCGAGAGGGATTCATGAAAGTACCTATTGCTAATTTTTTTATTGTTTTTGGAACGAAGTTCCTTATCGCGCGTTGTGAAAGGGGGCTAGACGGAAAAAAGTCTCACGAAAAGTTGTCGCGACACTTTTTGCTATAGGTAGCTATTGTAAGCCGTGCGGCGTGCGCATGTTTCTCTGTCTGTCTCTCTCTATCTCTCTCTCTCTTATAGAAAGCAAGCCAGATATTTTCATTTCTATTTCGCATTGAACAGTGTGGTGTCGCGATGATGATGATGATGATGATGATGATGATGATGATGATGATGATGATGATGATGATGATGATGATGATGAGTATAAAAATAAAATTTTGTTACAATTCCTTCACTAATTAATCGAAAGGAACTTCGTTCCATCCGGGTGTCCCTTGACAGCTCTCAAGTTTTATTTTTTATTTTTACAATTTTTTTTTTCTGTGGATGTGTGTGTGTATGTGTGTGTGTTATGTGTCTTTAATTATTGTAATTGTTTTGTAACCGTGCTAATTAAAGTTAAATAAATAAATAAGTGGCATGCACTAGCTCAATTTAAAGAGCAACGCATTGTGTGAGCTGCGCTAAGCATTATTGTATTGAGGAACGGCACTTGTCATGTCATGCACACAATCTCGATTGTTTGGTGTAGCTGAGTGTTCAGCTAAATATAATGGAGATTGACGTCAAGCAAGACATTAGTCTCAGCAGGTACTCCGTTCAGCTCCGGCACGGACGCGGTTGTGGGAATGCCACAGGGCAGGTCTAAAATTAGTCGCAGACTCGCAGTGTTGTGCAGGAACCGGAACGAGTTTAATGTTAATTTATTACATGGAAGCTATTTAATTTGTACTCGTAAACATAATTATAAAATTACGAATGCAATGTTCCAGTGTCATTGGCACAGTATCCTGACTGGATCGAAATGTATGTAAACCTTGCGCCATCCGACCCCGATATCAAAATCAAACTGAGCAGGAAGTCTCGAATCCCTAAGAACATTAATATCAACGACTATGAGTATGTATAATATATTGTAGCTAACCTACTTATGTAATCTATCTACATAAATAGGTTAGGGAAATAACCTTTCCTTTTGGCTTTGCCGGGTCGTCGGGTAAATAGAATTTACATAACATATAAATATTATTTAAATTAACATATAAAGCATAGCTTAAAATACTTAAATATGTGATATAAATACCATATGTATTTATGTCATATTTATAATACACTAGCTTCTGCCCGCGATTTCGCGTGAGATTTCTTGTCCCCCGCCTACTCCGTGGCATCGCATCGCCTGCCCGAGCTATTACTTCGCTTTCGCTTATTGTTTTTTCTGACATTTTTTTTCTCTGCTCATAATGTTCCTAGCGTCATGTTATATAACCTGTAGCCTTCCTCAAGAACTGCGCTCTCAAAAGCAAAAATATTTTTTGCAAATCCGACTGATAGTTCCAGAGATTAGCTCGTTGAAACTGTGCATTGTTACTTATTTTATTTCTAATCCTAACTAATATTATAAATGTGAAAGTGAGTTTGTTTGTTTGTTTGTTACGCTTTCAAGCTAAAACGGCTGAACTGATTTCGATGAAATTTAGTAAGTACATAGGTAGACCATGACCCGCACCCTAATTGCGTAACACACTATCAATCGGAGTTGGTTTCATTTTGACAGTTCAACAACATTCATTGCGTTATTTACGTTGTCGAGGAGACAAATTTTTGGAACATATGAAGCAATGGATTAGCAATTTGTTTCAAAATGATTCAAACTTCGATTGATAATGTGTTACGCAATTAGGGTGCTGGATGGACCATGACCTGTATGTCCTACGTAGGATACTTATTATCCCGGTTATACGTTCCCTTGGGATATTTTCCAACATCCTCGCGGGCGAAGACACGGGCCAAAGCTAGTAGATCATATTTGTATGAAATCTCCCCTTGCCTTCGTGCATGGGCACTGCCGTCTTTGAAGTGGTTGTAATACCTGAACGAACGAATCAATGTTACATCTACTGACTATTATCAGTTTTACCGTGAATCGTGACTCGTGATCGTGATTAGTTGATATAAATCAACCAACACAACAACTTGCTCCTATTTGTGTACTGAACGTGGAATGTAGCCGCAGTCTGCTACTGAACTGTTTGTACAATGAAACCCATTGACTAACTCACGAATTGTAAAATTAAATCGATACTTGAATACGTTTTTAGTGGTTTAAACAGCGACTAATAACCAAATCCTTCCTTGACATACAGGGTGTTTCTTTTAAGGTGTCAAGCCAGTGCGTGTTTACATTTCCATTAACATGAGACACCTCTGAAGTTGATATGCAAAGCAAAGCAGGCTCAGCCTTGTGGGGCTCGCACTCGCTACACTGACGTGTTTACATTTCCATTAACATGAGACACCTCTGAAGTTGATATGCAAAGCAAAGCAGGCTGCAGCCTTGTGGGGCTCGCACTCGCTACACTGACGTGTTTACATTTCCATTAACATGAGACACCTCTGAAGTTGATATGCAAAGCAAAGCAGGCTCAGCCTTGTGGGGCTCGCACTCGCTACACTGACGTGTTTACATTTCCATTAACATGAGACACCTCTGAAGTTGATATGCAAAGCAAAGCAGGCTGCAGCCTTGTGGGGCTCGCACTCGCTACACTGACGTGTTTACATTTCCATTAACATGAGACACCTCTGAAGTTGATATGCAAAGCAAAGCAGGCTCAGCCTTGTGGGGCTCGCACTCGCTACACTGACGTGTTTACATTTCCATTAACATGAGACACTTCTGAAGTTGATATGCAAAGCAAAGCAGGCTCAGCCTTGTGGGGCTCGCACTCGCTACACTGACGTGTTTACATTTCCATTAACATGAGACACCTCTGAAGTTGATATGCAAAGCAAAGCAGGCTCAGCCTTGTGGGGCTCGCACTCGCTACACTGACGTGTTTACATTTCCATTAACATGAGACACCTCTGAAGTTGATATGCAAAGCAAAGCAGGCTGCAGCCTTGTGGGGGTCGCACTCGCTACACTGACGTGTTTACATTTCCATTAACATGAGACACCTCTGAAGTTGATATGCAAAGCAAAGCAGGCTGCAGCCTTGTGGGGCTCGCACTCGCTACACTGACGTGTTTACATTTCCATTAACATGAGACACCTCTGAAGTTGATATGCAAAGCAAAGCAGGCTCAGCCTTGTGGGGCTCGCACTCGCTACACTGACGTGTTTACATTTCCATTAACATGAGACACCTCTGAAGTTGATATGCAAAGCAAAGCAGGCTGCAGCCTTGTGGGGCTCGCACTCGCTACACTGACGTGTTTACATTTCCATTAACATGAGACACCTCTGAAGTTGATATGCAAAGCAAAGCAGGCTGCAGCCTTGTGGGGCTCGCACTCGCTACACTGACGTGTTTACATTTCCATTAACATGAGACACCTCTGAAGTTGATATGCAAAGCAAAGCAGGCTGCAGCCTTGTGGGGCTCGCACTCGCTACACTGACGTGTTTACATTTCCATTAACATGAGACACCTCTGAAGTTGATATGCAAAGCAAAGCAGGCTCAGCCTTGTGGGGCTCGCACTCGCTACACTGACGTGTTTACATTTCCATTAACATGAGACACCTCTGAAGTTGATATGCAAAGCAAAGCAGGCTGCAGCCTTGTGGGGCTCGCACTCGCTACACTGACGTGTTTACATTTCCATTAACATGAGACACCTCTGAAGTTGATATGCAAAGCAAAGCAGGCTGCAGCCTTGTGGGGCTCGCACTCGCTACACTGACGTGTTTACATTTCCATTAACATGAGACACCTCTGAAGTTGATATGCAAAGCAAAGCAGGCTGCAGCCTTGTGGGGCTCGCACTCGCTACACTGACGTGTTTACATTTCCATTAACATGAGACACCTCTGAAGTTGATATGCAAAGCAAAGCAGGCTGCAGCCTTGTGGGGCTCGCACTCGCTACACTGACGTGTTTACATTTCCATTAACATGAGACACCTCTGAAGTTCACCATATTTAAATAAATGCCCTTGGCATTTCATTTCCTTTATTGCTTACTCTAACAAAACGGAATTGGTTTTTAAACCACACTAAAAAATTGTAATAATTATAGTACATTTGCCATTTGCTCCAAAAACGACTAAAGACTCCTACAGACAGGCGCGACACGCGACGCGAATCGCGCTCGGCTCAACTAGGGTTGCCAGATGATAATTTGATCAAGGAGGGCAGATGGGTCTAAAAAGGAGGACAATTACAAATAAACGAATTTTTCACATTATTTTAATCATATTTAGCTGAGCTGCCAATTTTTGCAAGAAGTTCTTGGTTTTCTACAAATAATTATGAAAATCTTCACATGTCATGCGTTTGAAGTTGTATTGAGTAAGAATTAAAGACTTAACTGACTGCACACTTCTCTTCAGTCTGTTCGGCTGTTCCTCTCTTTGCTCCACTGAGTGAATCAGTGAAAAAACGCATGCACGCACGCACGGCGCACGACACGAAATTTTCAACGATGTTTAGTAAAAAGGAGAACTTACAGTAGGCAAGGGAGAACGGGAGGACAAAATATGGAAAAGGAGGACATGTCCTCCTTTTGGATACCATCTGGCAACCCTAGTCTCAAGGCACCGCTCGTCGCGAGCGGTGTCGAGCGGTGTGGTGTGCGCGGTGGAGCTTTGTGCCGCGCCTGTTTGCAGGAGCCTTAACATTGAAGTCGTGACGTTGCTACGTTGGTAATTATCTAGTTGAATTCGACCTCCAAATTATAAAACGTATTAATTTTAGCATCACGCATAAAAACTAAATGCAGACGGAAGTGATGAAAACTAATTACATAGCTGCTCGCAACACCATCAAAAATGCGCAAGCTATGTTCGAAGCCGATCGATGTAAGAAACAACTGCTTTATGAGATTTATCTTCATTGTTCACTGCCTTGAGCCTTGAGTACCAAACTACTTCTGACACTATTAAGCCCCACGCCAGGTGAGGCTAAGCATCCTCAGGATCAATCAAATGTATCTTGGCAGTTTATAAATTGCTCCTACACTGCACACTATTTGTTAAATGTAACGATTAGTGTTGACTGAACAGGGAGGGGGTCTACTCCCTAAGCACGAAGCCCGTAGTTTCGGCCTTCGTTACGGGCGTTTCCTACTCCGTATCACCTATGGATGGATGATTGGTTCGGGGCCCGAAAGAAGTATGAATGACAACACGATTTGACAGTTGTCCCTACTCCCGATGTGTTACTGCCCGTCCAAAAAAAATACTTTTACACTTGTTTTGATGGATCGTTATGTCTGACGGACGTACGGACGGACGGACTTAAGGAGTAGACCCCCTGATTCTGCCGTATACGTAACATCTCGTTTGTGAATTTGCGATTGTGACTGAGGCTGACTGTGACCCCATAGATATACAGGGTGACTTTGAAAACATGCGACAAAATTTAAAGGGGTGTTCTACCCATCATTATGAACAACTTTTACTATGGGACCAAACCTGAAATCGCGAAAAAAAAAAACAGCTGTTCAGTACATTTTGACGAATTATGCGAATATAAATGTACTGAACAGCTGATTTTTTTTTTCGTGATTTCAGGTTTGGTCCCATAGTAAAAGTTGTTCATAATGATGGGTAGAACACCCCTTTAAATTTTGTCGCATGTTTTCAAAGTCAGCCCTGTATAAACCATAAACGTGCTAATTAATAAACCTCGAGGTGAGGCCAATTTAATAAGCAAGGGATTAACTTGTAAGTTGTAATAATTAATGTTTGTGTTTAGCACATAATCCGATGGTGAAAGGAAAATAGACTACAAATTAACACAACGCTACATTAATAATTAGCCAAGGATTACTACGAGAACAGAATTAAATAAATTGCCCCTTTTGAACTTTATTCTGGCCCTTTCGTAACAAAATTCCATGACATAACTTTCTTTTTTTAAATCAACGTTTTTTGAGACGTGCGGTTTCGATTGTTACGACGAAGTTCGTGACATATCTCTACCTGTGTATGCTGTTATCGCTGGGTGCAACAGGCAGCGATATGAGCGGCTGCACCGACTGTGTCGGCACCGTGGCAACAGCGCGCTGCCTATTAGCGACACCACACCACTATCAGAGACTTGTTTGTCTCGTTGCACACAGCTACGCGAGCTGCGAGATTACTGATAAATAACTGTTGCACTGTTTTTCTTTTGTAATTAGATAGGACAGGAAAATTCCAATCATAATGATCACGTGTTGCTGCAGTACTTTCCAGTTACCAGTGAGTCACAGACTAATTGCTGCGGTACTTGATTCAATCAACATAAAAAGCGTGATCATTTTTCTGGCGACAAATCTACCGCCGTGACAATCCTGACATGACGATGTCTGTTTCCAGTTATCCTCGTCGCCGAACACGGGCGGCTGGGCGCACGTGCGCCTGGCGGTGCTGCTGGGCGGCATCCTGGCGGCCGCCACCGCGCTGCTGGGGGCCGCCGCCGCCTGGGGGCTGCCGGCCGGCCGGGACACCTTCGCCTTCATGGCTGCGGAGGTAAGCCACAAGTTCCTTCAATTAGCACGATCTCGTACAACCATGTCATTGCAATGTAACTCATATGTCGGTTAGGTAAGGAATAATTTAGAATGAGATAAAGTTACATTGCCATGACTTACTAATGGTTTTACGTCATTCAAATTTGACCGTGAAGGTGTGAATGTGCTGCTTAACAGCTCTATTATCAATCAATAATTTAGGTCTTTACAGGTGCCATTGTTCTGTGTTCTAGTGTTGTCACATGCTGGTTATGGTTTTCGTTGTAGGCAGCTTCTGTGATGGCATTCGCGCATCTAGCGGAGGTTCCTCATTTTAGATGAATTTAAAATAACTCTTTGTGTGGGCAAACTCGAGATCAAACCCTCTGACTGACTGAAGTTCAAAGATCTACTGCACGCCCACGTAAAACGTAGCGTAGGCGTAGTTAGATCAATTTCCATTGTACAACGAACAGTTTCTAATAGATAGTAGTACTATACATTCCTGCTTGATGACTGTCACTCCTCAAGGTGCAAGGCTAAGGTGTTTCTTGAATAAGGTAATAATTTAAATCGGTCCAGTTATTACGTCATGTGTTCAGAATGTGAAAAACAAAATATGAGGTAACAGAACCTTGAATGTGTAACATAGGTCAGCAGAGTTCGATGCCACGCCAGTAGCTTCCGTGTCGGACGGCTTTGTGAGGTACTGCCATGTGTGACCCGCGGCTGACGTGGCCCATTGTGCTGTAGCGGTTGTAGCATCCGTAGTCATACTCCATGCTGCAATGCTGAGAACTAGCACGTGTAGGTAATGCTTGTTAATAAAAAAAAAATAATAAACCCCCTGCAATTTTATCTGTGTATTGTATACAAAACATTGGTGAGGCAGCGGCCATAGCGCTTCCATAGTTCTAGGTAACCAGTCCACAGCCACCCAAACCCATAGTCCAATATGTTTTGTTTCCATGTTCTGCAATAGTCCTGCACCAACCGGGGGTTGTCCTTGGGTGCACTTGCATAGTGCATACAGGGACCCTCTGTGAGTTGGCTTCGGCCCCCTCGTACGCCTTCCAAAGGTCCGGGACCAGAAGTTTTAAAATAATAATAATAAATGGCACATATTATTTAAGAGCGGGAAGGGAAACATCAAGTCTGAATGTTTGATTGATACAATAGTACCTTATTATTATCATACAATACCTCATTACTAAACATGGCATATTGGAAGAACTTAAAGTAACTGGTCAGTTCCGCATTTACTGGTGCATTCAGTAACCTTGTTTACGTTTGTAGATAAGTACGTAGTTACTTCAATACTGTCATAACCTTGGTTATGTTATAACTGACTGAATTGGATGAATGGAAGTAGACCCCCTGGATGCCGGGCGCAGAATGACAGGAATTGTTTTTTTGTTAATTAAAACCTTTGTTTTTTTTGTACATAAAAATCTTTATTGTAAGTATAACAGTTAGACTCCTTAGGACATAGCTGTAAGTTTGAGCCTAAAGGTGCTCTTCAACTTGTAATGACAGATCGCAGCGAGGACCGACTGACGGATTAAATATCTCTCAGATCTTTGAAACACACGCATCAGCTAATTAGCTGCCTGTTTGTCGCCAAATAACAATAACCCGCAGGGCATACCCTGTAAGTAGTCATACACCAACCGAAGGTTGTCCTAAGATAATCCTGGGTTGCCAGCCTTATTTCTTCAAAAACGTCTAACGGGCCTGTGCGAGTTGGCTTTGGCCCCTCGTACGCGTTCAAAAGGTCCGGAACCCCAAGGTCCCGAGAATTGTCAAGAGACGTAAAAATAATAATAGAAGCTATTCGTGTCGCTGTGGCCGCTGCGGTTTGCGGTTGCGGTCGCCTGCGGAAGAGTACCTAAGTATAGAAACAGCCTGTGGTTGATTGAGAGCATTGTGGTTGGTTGCAGTGCATCCTAGTGCTGGTGGCGGTGCTGCACGTGGTGGCGCGCTACGTGCTGCAGCTGTACGAGGCGGACGTGGCCGGCCCCGTGGCCTACTACACGCACCTGGTGTTCGACGTGAGTATACCAACCGTAACACACCATCATCGTTCTCCTGCCCTCGTGCCAATTTATTAGTCGCCATACTTCTCTATTAGTCCTTTCTAGCCATATCATCTTTCACACAGTCCATCCATCGTTTCTTTGATCTTCCCCTATTCTTATTGCCATCCACTTTTATACTCAAAACTTTCCTCACGACATGTTCCTCATTCCTCCGCACCATATGCCCATACCCTGAGAACAACATAGTCCATGATGAAAAATATAGACGACCTTAAAAAGGCGGCTAAGACAGACTGGATGCGCAAGGCGCAGAACTGGGTTTTGTCACACCTTGTGGGCGAGGCGGGGAGGCTTCATCCAGCAGTAGACTGCGATAGACTGAGTTGAATGTTTGAAGTCACCAACACACGTGCCACTCGCGGTGCGGCTGCGGAGGGAATCATGACATGTTTCTAATCCCAAACAACCTGATATGAGATCTGAGTTCACCTGGGAGTATTTCAGAGGGTCAATTCTCGTATTTTTAACAACGTTCGCAATATCATCTCAAGACTCAATCTGTCAAAAATTGTATAGCGTTTACCTAAATTTTTGACATTTGATTGACGCTGGCATGAGATTGTGAACGTTTTTAGGTACGAGAATTGCCCCTCTGATACATAGCATTGTCAGTAAGCGTCATGTAATGTGATGAAGTACGTTACAGTGTAAACAAATAATTTTCCTGCCTAACATCGCCACATCATTCGCGTCCCGTCACCTTTCCTGACAGTTGCCATCAGAGCAATAAATTGAACTAATGTCACAGATTAATACAGATGGGACACTCCGAAAAATCATTTAAATAAAAAGCGACTCTTGCTACGACACAATTAAGTGCAATTCAGTTCGGAGAACGCTAATTACCTACAGTTACATTCACCTACACATTGTCTCTCTTTCTATCGCGTAACTCTTATACCTTCGGCGCGCGGCAGTCGTACTGAGTTAGCCCCGCGGAAGGGGCCCGCCGTGTACAATGTAGCAAGATACCTAAACTGCGGAGTGTCCCACCTGTATTCATCTGTGCTAATGTAAACATTTTGTAGTGAATTAAGTTTTGATTACCTCCTTAAATGAACCTCTAACACGCAGAGCTAGGTAGCTACATCAATAGCCGCCAGACGCCATCGACCAACAGATACTGACCGATGTAAACTGTGGGACCGATGACGTAGGTAACGATGCAAGGAAGCAACATGGTTGTTACATTGCCCTCCACGTCGCCGTCTGTTATAGATATTGAACTTTTGTTCTTGCTCTCTCAATAGGGATGATGCCTGGGTAAAAAAAAGAAATTCTATTTAGTCCGTCAGTCAGATAATAAAAAAATATTACAAGATACAAGATATATTTATTTCGTAAAACATGAGTAAAAATCATACAGGTCTTATAATTAAAGTGAGGTAGCTCCATGTTTTGCCATTTCTGGCATACAAAATACACACACACACACACACACACACACACACACACACACACACACACACACACAAGTGTTTTGTACACGTATTTTTTGCTTTATCATATTAATAAAAAAATACTTAGCTATCACGCATTAAAGTTGGGGAGTGGGGGCTCGCTACGTCACTTGTACATACAGGGTGTAAGGGACAGCCCTCCGCAAACTAACAGGGTGCATTCAGCTCCTCATTTTGAATCATATTCCACCGGAAATTTTCTCAGGAAAATTTTCTTTTTTTCAATTTTTTTTTCAGTTACATTTTCATTACTTCAATGTAAAATTGCATTGCGTGTTCGCAGCACTCCATTTATGTAAAAAAACTGCAAAAAAAAAACAGCAAAAAAAAAAACCAGCAATGAATGTTGAAATACTCTAACCAACGATGCGTGAAATCAGTTGTTCACTTTCTGTCTAGCTACAGAGTTCATCGAACTCACCGCATACCTATTACCTACCCCTCCCAACCAGTAATAGACGCTCCGATTTGTGCACAAAAACACAAACAAATCAGGTTTATTGGATTCCCTTAACGTTCCTGAAAAAAATTCATGTACCGGTCATCTTAGTATGACATACTGAATTCACCCTATCAGTTTGCGGAGGGCTGTCCCTTACACCCTGTATAAAACCTAGCTACGCGTGACGTCTTTTAACTCAATATATCGCCGTAATTTATTGATTACGTAAAAAAAGAAAAAATACGTGTCCAATATTTTTTAATAATCTCTATGACGGACAAAAAATAAATTTTTAGTCATCATCCCTATTGTAATACCATGACATGATGTCACGGTAGGCAACATTTATTAACATACAATGCCATTAATGTAGATACATGTTATTTTGATAAACACCCACGCTAGATTAAAATGCTATATTGTTTTTCTGTAAGATGATTGGTTGTCCTAAAGAATTTATTTATATAATTTAGCCTGTAAACACGCCTGTCTTAATAAATATTGTCAAAGAGAGTGGAATAGGTTGTTGCATGAGTCGGCACGTCCCATGCATTCTGGGCTCTAATGATGCGCTTACGAAGTCCCAAAATAAGAATCGTTTTTAGTAACCTGCGGATAACCAAGATTCTATACCGATTCGTAATACTTAAAACACAGAATTTAAGATAGCTTCGTTCGGAAAACCTCTCAAAACTCTCTTCGAAACCTACAATATCTCTCTGTAAACAAAAGCTTCCCACACATACCTGGGAAGCTTGGTTATAGTTATCATTTTTTTTTTAATTATCACAATGACAGGGAGTACAAGTGACTTGGCGCCTTTTTACACCCTTTGTAATGTATTATGACATTTAGTCCGTTTTATGTGGCAGCAGTGCAGCGTAAGTAACGGGTTGTGTTGTGTGCAGTCGGTGTCGCTGGTGGCGGAGCTGCTGCACGTGCTGCACATGGTGGTGCACAGCAACATGCTGGTGTCCATGGCGTCGCTGGTGCTGCTCATGCAGCTGCGCCACCTGCTGCACGAGCTGCAGGCGCGCGTGCGCCGCCACCGCCTCTACACCGAGCTCGCCACGCACATGAGCCGCAAGTACGTACCCGCACCTTACTACTACGTGAGCCGTATAAACTCATGTACTTACATAATTCAGGGCGTCACACACACAGAAGACATTATATATTTTATCTACACCCATGCTGTAAAACCCCTATAAAAGTTTCTGAAACAGTTAGCTTATTGCCACCACCACCATAATATCATCCAAACGGGTGTTTTAATGTTGTACTGAATTTCATAATGCAACTCGTTTTCAAAAAAAGAACATTGTAATGCACGCGCGTTTCACTACAACAGCGCCGTAATTTAAAAAAAGAACTTATTCGAATTCACGTCGTATACTATGACGCCGGCCGCCATGTACGAGTATTAGTATTTCAAAAAACTGTTTCAGAACCTTTTATAGAGGATTGATAACATGGATGTATATAAAGTCTTGTATGCAACTGTACATAATTAGGTATTAAAACACTCATGTGACTATTATCACACTCGGCTTCGCCTTGTGTGATAAACCCACTTTCGTGTTTTAATACCCCTTATTATACGTCAGTTGCATAAATAACTATAATATAACGACACGCCACGAGCCACGAGCTCCTCTTAAGATACTCTAGTATCTTTAGAGGAGTTCGTGGCTAAGTAATAACAGCCGCACGGGTCGATCCATCAGGTTAAGCTACGCTTGCCACGGTTGGTCAGTGGATGGGTGACCAACTTTATATACCGAGACTATTCCGTGCCTCGGAAAGCACGTTAAGCCGTTGGTCCCGCCTGTCATTCGTGGATCTTTGACAGTCGTTACGTGTGGTCAGAAGCCCGAAAGTCTGACCACCAGTCTTACCAAGGGGTATCGTATTACTCAGTTACTGGGTTGTGGAGGTCAGATAGACAGTCGCTCCATGTAAAATACTGGTATTCAGCTGCATCCGGTTAGACTGGAAGCCGATCCCAACTCAGTTGGGAAAAGGCAGGCAGATTGATTAGAGTATCTTAAGATACTGGCTGATTTGCGAAGGATAAAATATACAGTAAGATGTTTGGATAAATCATGAAGCGAGTCCCAAGTATCACCAAAACTTCTAATCTAGTCGCTTTATGTAAGTGTACCTACCTATAGTATTATTATACATACAGGGTGTAAGGGACAGCCCTCCGCAGATTGATAGGGTGAATTCAGTACATCATACTAAGATGACCGGTACATGAAATTATTTCAGGAACGTTATGGGAATCCAATAAACCTGATTTGTTTTATTACCTCGCACGCAATGTATTGCTTCCGTGGCAAAACGCACGTAGCGAACGGTAGCGCAGTGAGTGTTCGGCTGCCCCACCCGCCACGGGCTCAATTCTCGCGCCACTTGGCTTAAACTAGCGACAGCGTAGTGCACAAGTTAGTTGAGTAGGTAGATACTTACGCGCAGGTACAGTAAAAGCGACAATAATTTAGCCTTCATTTAATTATTTTTATAACTGAAAGATGTTTAAAGTGGTGTATGGTACCTACTTATTGGTCAGTTTGTCAAGTACGGGTAGGGTTCAATGAAAAATAAAATAAGTAGGTTTTATGAAATAAGGAATAATGTTTTTATTTTGTATTTACGATGATGGCTGTATTCCCTCAAAAACCTTTATCTTTTCTGGCTTGCCTACGTAAAACGTTGTATCGTCTGCGAGGCATTTTTAAACAAATTAATACAAAAGTATTTTCCGCTCAACCAACAACAGTCTAAAACTTAACGAAAATAACGCAGATGAAACAAACAGTCAATAAAAATAAAAAAATACTAAGTACTTGCAAACATGCATTCAGGCTTCTCATTAGCTGCCCTTTCACACAGCGGGAATTCCGCTTTGGTAAAGCGAGTAAAGATAACAAAATAATAAGCACTAGAGTTAATTTTGTGCCAAACAATAGCTACAACTAACGTTGAAGTGGTTTTCGTTTTTTTACCCGACTGCGGCAAGTTAAAAAAGGAGCGTTATGTGTTTTTACCATAAGTACAATGCTTATTACATAGAAAAATAATGTAAATCAATCAGTCTTATTTCAATAGGTATCAAAAATTAATCCTACCTTAGAATCGCTCCGGTCGTATGAGATACGGCTCGAAATGACCTCCACCGAGACCTTCACACACATTGGCACGGCGCAGGGTCTCCCCGTGCAAGCGGGTCAGCAAGTTGGGATCTTCGTTGCAGCTGTAGCGCAGCTGCTGGAATGTGTCTGTGATTCAATCTCGCATTTCTTCCTCACTCGCACATGCACTAACAAACACTTTTTCCTTTACGTAGCCCCACAAAAAGAAGTCTAAAAGTGTGAGACGCGGGCTCCATGATTCCGGCGCAATAGTCGAGCTGCAGTGCGTGTGCCTAGGCGTGGATTTTGACGGACCAGGTCTAAAACTCTTTCTACAGTTGCACCGCGAAGTGGTCTTCCGGCGCCTTCTTGATTGGGAACTATGGGCTGGTTATCTAGCACTCGTTGATAGACATTGGTAATTATCCGGGAGTCTGATGGATGCCGACGGTCAGGATACCTATCGATGTAATTTCTGAGCGCTTCCCTGGCATTTCCCCGAGCTTCCCCGTAGCACATTATCATTTCGCCATATTCACGAGCTTAGTGCTCGTGTAGCCATTTCTCACAGACAACAACACAAATGGGTAAGTACGTAAACTTCACGACGCGACTGCGCGAACAACAGCGAGCGATACTGCGCAGGACACAGTCGCAGGACAACTAAACTGTACTAATGACTACACGAAAAATCACACACAAAAACAGTGTTGTCAACTACTCAAAAAATTTTGCATGTTTCTTGCAAAAATGTTGTACAAAAATACCACTATTTTTAAGCTTGACTAAATGTTAGAGCTGTTATTTTTTTTGGAGAAATGAAACGATTAATTTGTCAATTTAATTCAAAGTTTATGTTAAGCAAATTAATAGTAGTGATAGCCCAGCGTGATAGAAGACTGGGCTTCCATTGCAGAGGGCTTACGTTCGATTCGCGACTCGACTACCAGTCGGTAGCTGCCGTAAAGCCATGAAAAGGCCCTTGGGTGGCTTGGAAACTGGATCCAGTGATCGCTTGAAAAGTAGAATTAATTAAGTAATTAGGTATGTACCTACCACGAATACTCAAGGGCACATTATGTGCGTTTTTCCTTTAGAAATTAAGTGCACTAAAAGATTTGCATTTAACATTAGAGGAGTTCTTATGTGAACCAAGTTTGATCTAACATTTTCGTTCACAAATTGAGGTTTATTAAGTTGGCAATACTGTTGCGACTCGGTAAATCGGAGCGACTCGCTTGTCTCTATTGTATTGTATGCAAGTAGTATGCGGTGAGTTTGATGAACTCTGAAGCTATGCAGAAAGTGAACAGCTGATTTCGCGCGTAGTACGTTAGAGTATTTCGACATACATTGCTGTTTTTTGGATTTTAGCTGTTTTATTTACATAAATGGAGTGCTGCAAACAGAGTATGTAATTTTACATTGAAATAAAGGAATATTAGCCAAAAAAACGTTAAAAAAAATGAAACTTCTCCTGAGAAAATTTCCGGTGGAATATGATTCACAATAAGGAGCTGAATGCACCCTGTTAATTTGTGGAGGGCTGTCCCTTACACCCTGTATATGTATTACTTATTCGTATTTTATAGATCTTTTGTTATTATAGGACGTGTTATAGGTTCTATAGTGTGATGAAATTAAATGTCCGTTCAGTGTTACAGCATGAGTTTATTATTATATTTACTACAACTAAACACGGTACAATAACTAGCATTAGGATGATTATGAAGTGACACTAATGCCGCGAGCAACGGTCAATAGTAATCCGGTAACCGACTTATACAGTCAGTTTCTGCAACAACAACTAAAGTAATCAGTAAAAGTTGGAGACAAAGGTAACAATAAAAACAACAGCTAAAATTGTGAAGAAACAAAATGAACCGTTACTTTGACTTTGTGACGTTACTTTGGCTGTTACTTTTGATGAAGCAACTGGCTGTGAGACTGTCGTGTGTTGTCGTGACGTCGGCTGTGACTGAACTGAGCCGACGTGTGACGTCATACGTACTTAAACGCACGTGTGCATGTGTGGCTTACATACCACTACAATTTCCTCATTATTTTAAAGAAACATTACATTAAGTCTTCGATCAATAATAGCACTATTGCTATTATTGATCGAAGCATTAAGTAGTTAAACATTCGAAGAAAAAAACGAAGGAGAAAAACAGCTTGCAATAAAGCTCCTTTTGGGCTTCGCCGCAGTCGGGTAAAAAAGGATCGATTTCTTTTGTTTGGATTGTAATCGTATACTAATGTACGATGCGTCACATAATGGCTTGTTTATAGTTCACGGTTAGCGGCGACCGATTGACCGATAGCGCAGATGCGGTGACTAACGAGTCGTGGCGTGACCAGTGACGTCACTTGTTGTGACGCGTGAAGAAGTAACAAACACACACACACTCACAAACTTTCGTCTTCATAATATTAGTGTGATAAAGTACGCCTACGCGAAATAGATTAGAGGACGGAGTACCCTAGGGGATGGAGCTCTGGTCCAGGGACAATAAGGAACAACTATATACTAATTATACAGGGTGTAAATGTAAACAGTGGCAATATTTTAAGGGGTCATTGTACTCATCATTATGAACAACTTCTACTATGGTACCAAACCCACCAAACCCGAAATCGCGAAAAAAAAATCAGCTGTTCCCTTCATTTTGACGAATTATGCGAACATAAATATACTGAATAGCTGATTTTTTTTATCGCGATTTCAGGTTTGGTCCCATAGTAAAAGTTGTTCATAATGATGAGTACAATGACCCCTTAAAAGATTGCCACAGTTTACACTTACAGCCTGTATAGGTATTATTTTAGGTAGGTAATTTTACATCTCCTACAAGCACAGAGTGTAAGGGACAGCCCTCCGCAAACTATCAGGGTACATTCAGCTCCTTATTTTGAATCATATTCCACCGGAAAATATCTAAGGAAAATTTTAATTTTTTAATCGTTATTTTAGTTACTATTCCTTTATTTCAATGTTAAATTACATTCTCTGCACACAGCACTCTATTTATGTAAGTAAATAAAACAGATAAAAAAATCTGCAATGGATGTTGACATACTGTAACGAATGACGCGTGAGATTATTGTTCACTGTCTGCCGCTGACCGCACACATATTACCTACCCCTTCCAACCAACAACGACCAACTGATACTCCGATTTGTGCACAAAAACACAAACAAATCAAGTTTATTGGATTCCCTTAACGTTCCTGAAATAATTTCATGTACCGGTCATCTTAGTATGAATTCACCCCAACAGTCTGCGGAGGGCCGTCCCTTACACCCTGTATACTAATTGAATTAAAAGGCAACCGACGTAGATGATGATCAGAAATAAACGCGTTTCAACCATCTCTGGATTGAGATTATGGTTTCTCACATTTTAGGGGGGAGAGGGGTGTTTGAACACCCTAACCCCCCTCCTGTGTACGACCTTCTCAGGGCCTAATGTTAGCCCAACCGGTATGTAGCAAGTACAATGCTTCAAGGACTTGCGCTTGAGTGACATTGACAGACGTGAAATTGTGTTGAACTAACAATATGGCGGCGTTAGTGCGTGTGTTGGTGAGGTATTGAACGAGAGCTATGTCACGTCCACAGCTACCCCATGGCGAGCAAGGAAGAGGTGGAGAAGAACCAGGACAACTGCGCCATCTGCTGGGAGCCCATGAAGGAGGCCAGGAAGCTTCCCTGCTCCCATCTATTCCACAAGTAAGTTGTATACCTCGGCGCCAAATAAACAGTTTTTATGATCTATGATTCTGTTTAATCCGTTATTTTGTAAAGGATAGTGGGCAAAAATGTATGGACGGCACACCCACGTCCGGCGGAGCTTAGACTACTTTTGTTTGGAAGGTATCACAGCCATGTTTCTCTGTGCCAATGGGCATTAAATTCTGTCCCGGGGTTCTGTATTTATTTTAAGTCGAATAACGAAACGAGCATAACATCTATAAAACATTTCTCTTACTTATATTGTGGCGTCATCTAAATCGCCACATGCGAACTACGCCCTCACTCTCACTGACGTCATGCAAAATCCTGCATCGCGCAATCAGAGTTTACCGCGCGACTAGCATATATACAACGTCCCGATATCAACCGTCGTGGGGCAGTTGCCCACCAGACACGACAGTTCACGGCACCCGTCTGGTCGGAGGATCCTCCCTTTTCTATGGAGAATGAGTGAACTTTACACCTCATGCCTCTACAATATTTAACAAAACAAGCTCAATATCTGAGCAGTAAAATAAACTAAAAACAAATTCATCTTCTTCTTCTTTTCGTGTCAATAGGGTACTTTTCTTAGATGTTTTTATATTGATTGAGTAAGTGGCCACATTGATCACGGCATCAGTGACATGGTGGTCATCCGAGGTGCAGGTGAACGGGCACTTATCGACACTCCAGCAAGTGGAAGTTGGTACATGCTCTGATCACAAGCACAGCACTCGCACCAGGTGTTGGGTGGGTCAATAATCCCCCACTTCGACAAATTGTATCTGCAGCCGCCTACTTGGGTACGTTAAGAGCTTTCCTTATAGGCCACTATAGATCACGTCCGATAGTTAAATGTCCCCGGGGCTTAACGAAGTCGGAAAGTGGATCGTTATTTCCTTTATTTAATTTCCCTATATATCATTTACATTTTTAAATATTTTTATAATAAGATAACATAAAAAAAAACATTTAAAAATATAAAAAATAGTAGCCCACCGGTATCGGCCACTACGCGTGCCGTGTCTAGGAATACTGCTTTCTGACTCAAGCCCTTGACCCAGCCGCGCAATGAGATCCTCCTAAGGTGTTGGTCGAGGCTCTCCGCAATTAGGCCATTAACCGTAACGATTATCGGTACAATGATTGCAGAGTCCACGTCCCACATGTCGACAACCTCGTATGCTAAGTCATGATACTTGATTTTTTAGTCTTTCTCAGCTTTCACGAGATTCTCGTAATGAGGGACAGCGATATCAGCACGGCGCTCTCGTCAATCTATCACCACAATATCAGGCTTATGGCTACAATAGTCCTGTCAGTGATGGATAGATCGATCCCAGTACAATGTGGTGAGATCATTCTCGAGAACTGGGTTGGGCAAATATCTGTAAAATGGTACTTCAGACTGACTCCACAAGGTTGTACTGCAAGGCTAGTTGCTGGTGGATAATCTTAACCACTAGATTCTGTCTGTGCAAGTACTCGCCATTAGCAAACGAGAAAAATCGGAAACAATATGTCGGATTGGTTCACCGGGACGGTGGCATGCCTGACAGATGTCCTTGACAACGTATTTCCGATAATTATAATTACTCGTCCTGACAACTTCATCCATAATTGCACAGACGAAACCTTCAGTTTCTCCGAAGAGGTCGGCGAAACGCAGCCAGGATACAGACGACAAAAAGTCTACATCAGGCCCATGGAGAGCCCCGAAAAAGCGTCAGTGAAGATCTTTGCCTTGCCATATTTCCTTACGATCGTTAGTATCAAGTACTGCAGGATTGCGACAGTTCTCTTTCGCCAAGGAGAGTGGGGTGAGGCGTTTGTCCACCGCAAGCACATCTCGATGCATCCCCACGTTGGTTTCTAGGAAATATTCCCTGAGACTGCATATCTCGCGATTGTGGAAGGTCTTAGCATTTAAAAAGCCTCGACCGTCACACTTTCGCGGGATATTCAGTCTCATTACCAATGACCGTGGGTGATGCACGATACGCAGTCAGCAGAGTACGGGCCCTCCTATCCAGGGCGTCGAGTTCGGTCTGAGTTCATTTGAGTACGCCGAAACAGTACATCAAAACCGGCATGACCCAACCGCCTGATAGAAGACTACCCGGCCGGCTTTGCCGGTTAAATACTTTCTTTAGGCGGCCAAGAAGCGCTCCTTCAGCGATTGTTTTATGTCAGTAACATTGATGCCCAACGCTTCCGACATACCCAAATACTTGCAGGTTTTGGTTGAAGAGAGGGATCTAAGGTGTATGGAATCCGAGAGTTGGGTTCCCACGGATTCCATAATCCAGGGGAGATTCGCTTTACATGCATGACTGCACATTTGTCCACACGAAATTCCATCCTGATGGCGCTACTGAAGGTTTCTGTTAACTTTAACAGTAATATATATTTTTTTTTTTGCAAAAGAAATGTATAGAGCTGGTATAAAAATGCTAATATCTCCAGAACCGCAAAAATAACGATAATATCCTTGCACACGGTTATATAACTATTTATTTATGATTTTTTGAGATACTTTTTAGAACTAGATCTTTTGCGGTTTTTTTAAAACCTTAACAAAGTTAAGTTGAAAAAAGTTAAGTTATTTAATGACCTCCGGGATAATTTTTTTTTCGCTTGAATTAAAAATGGTTATTTTTGTTAGGTGTTTCGAGTCATATTTATTAGATAGCTGGCGTAGCTGGGTGTATCTTGCCCACTGTCCTTTACAATTTTACATGCATTTTAGAAATAGTTCTGACAAAAAGTTGCAAAAAAAGTGCTTTCTTTTTTTTTCCTAAAAAAGATCTCTATAAAGCTGGGGCACTCATGGCCATTTGGATTAAATCAAATGGATGGGCGCCGCCAAAATACTAAAATACTTGCATAGGAAATTGATTCGTGTTGCCTTGTAAATAAGGAGCATAATCGTATGCCACGCGACGCATGTTCCGTCAGATGTGCGACCACCCTAAGTTGAAATGGCCCGACAAAGTCTGGACGGGGGGCCAAAAAGCTGAACATGGTCGGACAAATCCGGACGATTGGTAATCCTACTGTAACGCGCATCATGAACAAAATAGGTACCGATATTATCTGTTCTGTAACGAGCACTAGAAAGAAAATACGTCTATTAGCGGTGAATATGACGCAAAGTGTAATTATTGTTAACTAGCACTTCCCCCGCGGCTTCGCCCGCGCGGATGTCGGAAAATATCCCACGGGAACGTGCTACTCCTTCCATATTCCTTGTCTACATTATAAAGGGAACTTCTGTGCAAAATTTCAGCTTTCTAGATCCAAGGGTTTGGGCTGGATGTTGATGACCAGACTGTCAGTTTTTTGTTTTGTTTTTTGTTTCTCTGTATGTAATGACCTAAATAAATGAATTGTAAAAGGAGCTTTAATCCTGCCGACAAGTGTTTATAAAAATAAATGCTTTTTTTTTTTAAGTCAGGACTTCTCTTTTTATTTCTAAAGATTAATCAACATCAGTAATTGTGATATAACACAACACACACACACACATACACATATATATTGTATATTGTGTTTGTGTGTGTGTATGGCAACAACAATCTGATGTGTAGCTTGTAGTTGCACCCGCCGCGCGGCAGGTCACGCGCCCTCGTGTAACTGTGTGTGTGTGCAGCTCGTGCCTGTGCCAGTGGGTGCAGCAGGACGCGTCGTGCCCCACGTGCCGGCGCGCGCTGGCGGCCGCGGGGCCCGCGCGCCCCTCGCAGGGGCCCGCCAGGCACCCCAATCATCTGTTCCACTTCGACGGTAAGTCGCGCCAAGCTTGATACACTACTTGTTACAATGTTGAGTACCTATTTTATTCAAAATTAATGAACGGGCTCTCAAAATTTATTTTATTTTATTATATTCGGGAAACTTACAGCTAAAGTAGACAATATCCTTATACAATATGAATCTGAAGGCCATTTACAAGTTTCCACTGATAAAAATTTAAAATTTAAATTGAAACGTACAAAATACCTACTTGTAACATAAATTAGGAAACAAATAGTACACGATCAACAAACACAAACTTAAAAACATTTATACACAAACAATTACTCTGTCGTAAAGAGGCTCTTCACCAACAAATGCCTAAGCCGAGAAACACTGGTATTGAATATATCCAAATCAGGTTCACCAGACAGTTTATTAAAACTTCTGCTCGCACGGATTAGAAACGAGTTCTGCCTGTACGCGGACTTGGAATGAGGGATATGCAACAACTAGGTTTGCGAAGCATTTTACAGTGTGTAACTAATCCTAAACTGCCTAACAGCTCGGGGCAATCTATAGCACCATTAGCAACTTTAAACAAGTACGTCATATCTGCAATGCGTCTGCGCTCATACAGTGGTAAGATATGAAACCTCTTGCATCGCGCTATATAACTGGAAGTATATTTCCTAGTTTTATACTGCAAGAACCGTAGGAAACGCTTTTGAATTCCTTCAATTCTGTTTATATAAATATTATAATTAGGGTTCCACACTTGTGAGGCGTACTCCAAATGGCTGCGGACAAAAGCACAATAAAGAATTTTAAGCGTTTTTACGTTTTTGAAATCAGCCGATAACCCAAGTATAAATCCAAGTGCCTTGGAAGCTTTATTAACAACGTTTTCGACGTATGCATCAAAGAGCAACTTAGAATCAAACGTTACACCCAGGACCCTGATTACGCTTATCCTGTTTATAGCAGTATTATGTAACTTATACTGAAATGTGATTGGGTGTGGTTTAAGTGTGTAGGTACTAACAAAACATTTAGAAACATTCAGTTCAAGTTTATTGAGGAGACAATAATTTTGAAGTCCATCCAAATCCCGCTGTAAACTAAAACAGTCGGAAAGTTCTGTTATAGGGCATAAAATTTTCATATCGTCGGCGTAGAGAATTATTTTAGACCGTGTAAAGCACGAATCAATGTCATTTATAAAAATAATAAAAAGTAAAGGACCCAAAAGGGATCCTTGTGGTATTCTCGAGGGTATTTTAACAGTTACAGAACTGTATCCATTCAGTAAAACTGTTTGACAGCGGTTCTCAATATAAGATGCAAACCATCTGAATAAATCACCTCTGATACCCATTGCAAGCAGCTTGCGTAAAAGGGCACCGTGATCTATACGATCAAATGCCTTGCTGTAATCAGTGTAGACCACATCCACTTGAGAGGGTTCAGACATGGCGGAGGATAAGTAGTCGGAACAGATAAGCAAATTTGACACAATGGACCTGTTTTTTAAGAAACCATGTTGATAGTTATTAAGAGATTGTTTAATAGCACTATAAACTGAAGAGTAAACAATTTTTTCCAAAACCTTGGCAAACAAACAAAGCTTAGATATTGGCCTGTAGTTTTCTACATTATCTTTAGGGCCTTTTTTATGCACGGGGGTAATAAAAGCTGTCTTCCAAACGTGTGGCATCACTCCCTCACTAAGAGAACGCCGAAATAATAGGGTAAGTGGCAACGCTAAGCTTTGTGCGCACTGAACTATAAGTACAGCAGGAATACCATCAGGTCCAGCTGACTTGTTCACATCTGTTAGAATTAGGTTACTAAGAATAATAAATACTCATGTAACTTGCAGTGGTTATATTTGAGAAAGTAAAAGTATATTATAAAAAATACGTTTTTCTTCCATTGACAACTCTAAAGACAGTAACTAATAAATAATCAGTTGCCAGGGAACAATAGAGAAGACTCTACTGTTAAACCATAGTGGATTACAACCTTCATGGTTCAACACCCCCACTTAATCCACTATGTTGTGTGCAGAACACATGTTTCTGCTTACCAACTCCCTTTGTCATCATATCAGCAGGCATAAGGGCAGTCTCACAATATTCAACACTAATTACCCTTTGCTCTGCTAACTCCCTAACGATCAGGATCATCGGACACATGGAAATTAAATACCATGTCTTTCTCCCGCCTCGGAACCCTATTCCGAGCAGGGTAACGTCTCGAATTTTTCAAATCTTCTGCCACAGGACGCTCTAAGTCGACAGAAGCTGAACTTTGCAAATCCTCAGAGTCGTAAAAATTATCTCCAGAATCCGATCTCATCAGTGAACTAGCCCTCACTGTACTAGATGCACTTCCAGTTTCTTCTTCGTTTACATTCGAACTAGCCACCGGAACCCCCACTGCAACAGGACCAGCAATCCTTGGAACCTCTGGTTGAGTAGTGGAACGACTAATTCCAGGAATGTCATACGGTAGTAAATCTACGATCACAGCATCCTTCTTAGAAACAGGAACAGCGATTTCATGTTTCTTTTTAATACTCACGAAAAAAAATTTCCATAAATGTAGCATCTCGAGCGATGATAATCCTCCTTGGATTATCCTCCAAATTGATAAATCGGTACGCCTTCGAATTGGTCGAATACCCAGTCATTATCATTTGAACAGTCTTTGGATCAAACTTCTTGCGACTATGATCCTTTACCAGAACCTGAGCTCTACATCCGAATATTTTCAGATTCGATAGATCGACTCTCTCTCCTGTAAAAACCTCCTCTGGAACTTTATCCTTGATGGCCATTGTAGGAGATCGGTTCTTCAGGTACACGGCACAACCAACAGCTTCTCCGTTGGTATACTCAGTGCCATTATCGCTACGAAATTTCTTTATTTTTTCACACTTTCTTTTAGTAACGCTGCCATCACAGTTTCTGTCGAAATCTGTATGTTCGAATGCTCTAATGTCATCACCAGGGAATTGAAGGCATCTGTCAAACCAGCCAGCATTACAATCCCGACGAACTCGTCATCAAGACCAGCTTTTATGCTTATTAACGACTGACTCGTAGTCTGAATGTCATTCAAGTACTCCTCCATAGTGCTGAACATTGATAGTTTGACGTTGAACAGCATCCGCAACAGATATAGCCGCCGCAGTAGTCCACCGTCAGCATACGCTCGCTTTATTACTAACCAAGTATCTCTCGCTGTTTTGACATGCATTATCATGGGATATATTTTCTCCGTGCACATAAGGCAAATTTTGCTTCTAGCTTTGGCA
Source organism: Cosmia trapezina (assembly GCA_905163495.3). Taxonomy (NCBI): domain Eukaryota; kingdom Metazoa; phylum Arthropoda; class Insecta; order Lepidoptera; family Noctuidae; genus Cosmia; species Cosmia trapezina. The sequence continues at coordinate 520,658 of LR991036.1, forward strand.
TCTCTCTTTTTTGCTTCCACTGAATCTAGCTTAAAATCATCACTAATGCACTCCCATAAGTCCACGTCAGTCAGAAACATTTCCATGGCAAAGGCCCATGTGCCATAGTTGGCCTGCCCCGAAAGTTTCTCAAAACTCCTAACAGCTTCCATATTTGAAATTGAGATCAGATACTTCTCCACTTACTCAGATTATCATACCAGATCTAGTCTGGGCCCATAACCTGTTAGAATTAGGTTACTAAGAATAATAAATACTCATGTAACTTGCAGTGGTTATATTTGAGAAAGTAAAAGTATATTATAAAAAATACGTTGTTACTAAGAATAATAAATACTCTTGTAACTTGCAGTGGTTATATTTGAGAAAGTAAAAGTATATTATAAAGTAAAACACAAAATACGTTTTTCTTCCATTGACAACTCTAAAGACAGTAACTAATAAATAATCAGTTGCCAGGGAACAATAGAGAAGACTCTACTGTTAAACCATAGTGGATTACAACCTTCATGGTTCAACAACATCAATAGCCTTTAGGAGTTTTAATACCTCAGTTTCGCAGACTTCAATAGAGCTCATGTCAGAGGAAGACGTTTGATAAAGACAATGCATGTTGCTATCCAACTGCGTCACATCAGGTATAGTGTTATGGAGGAAATTAAACTTAAAAACTTCACTGAACATATTGCAAATTTCATCTCCCTGTCCCGACGAGCTATCTCCATACTTCATAACCGACGGAAATGTATTTGAGGACTGTTGCCTGCCTTTGACAAAAGACCAAAAAGCTTTAGGCGAATTCTTAATACTATTTTCTATTACCTCAATGTAACTGTCATACATATCTTTTTCTAATAATTTAGCACGATTTCGCAAAGTTATAAACGAATCATAGTCTGACAAATTGCCGTATTTCTTAAACTTGCGAGTGATATTTAAATTTTTCTTTAAGAATTTTGATTAGAGGGGTTTTATACCAAGGGGGTAATTAGTCGTAGACTTTATGATTTTAGTTGGTATGAAAGTTTCACACAATTTATTTAGTCTACTCAATAGTAAGATAACCATGGAAGTAATAGGTATTTTATCACCAAACGAATTCATTTCGGTACTTTGACCGTTGCATCAATAGGGTGTTACACCCATTGTTGAACAGTGTCTCAATTAGATTCTATAGCGCTAATAAGCCATTTAAAAAAAAACACAAAATTTTGATTCAATAGAATAAGTAAGTACCTTAAAAATGCATTTATTTTTTACAAATTTCACGCGAAAACGTTGGACGCAGTGGACGCCATATTGCTCTGTGGTCATGACGTCAGACGGCAGTGTAAACAAACACTATAAATACGCTGATCAGTTGACATTTACACTTTTTTATTTACACAGAGGTCAATCTGCCTAGCCTTTTCCCAACTATGTTGGGGTCAGCTTCCAGTCTAACCGGATGCAGCTGAATACCAGTATTTTTACACAGCGGTATGACGTAATAACATGACGGCTACTTTCATGGTGTTCGAAAACAGATTAAAAAACTGAAAACTTTGCATTGAATTCTAAAACTTATATTGTTATTTTATGAACTAAAACTAACATTTTCCGACTAATTTTTGCCTAAGCTATCTAAATAATATATTTTTAGATTTTCTCCTATAGAGTACAATACCGTATTCTGTCCACTCTATGTGAAATAAATACACAAAGAAAAATAAAACTCAAATTAACAAAACTCTTTGGCAACAAAAAAAGCAGCGTCAAAAGTCAAAAGAAACAAAACCATTCAAACGTGTGACGTTTGTGTCACAGCAACAGTTCCCTTCAAACTAAATTCCCGTCAGGACAACAGTGAACAATATCCCTGCTCCCAATGGCACTATGAGTTAAATGAGACAGCGGCTCGGCGTGTACGCAGTAGTCCTCAGTGCGCTGTGCTGTGCCGTTGCGTGCCTGCTGTTGCGGATGCACGTGCTGGAATGGAACCCGACAGGTCAGCAGCGACCCTGCGGCGCAGCCACACGGCCAGCCGGCACTTGTGAATATTATGATGATGACATCAATGTATCCCGTACTGGACTCGCGAGCAGGAATCACAGTTCATTATTGCCCTACCTTGAAAATAAATAGTATAAATATGACAATATAAAAAAACAAAGCCGCTTTTGTGTCTGTCTGTGTCCGCGTTGTTCTTCTAAAATACGCAACGGATTTTTTTTTTGTATTTCCAAAAGGCAATGTGGGTACGTATGCTTTTCATTATTCATTACATTATCGATACCCATCACATCTGAGAAGTTTTGCTAGTTAATTTAATTCGCTTTACGTTTGACGCAAGTTCCGTGTGTTCGCTGTAGTGACTGCAGATGTAACATGTCGTGTGTGCGCAGGGTCTCGCTACGTGTCGTGGCTGCCGAGCTTCTCGGTGGAGGTGACGCGCGTGCGCTCGGAGGCGCTGGCCGGCGCGCAGCTGGACGCCGCGGCCGCGCAGCTCGCGCTCATGTTCCCGCAGCACTCGCGCGCCGCGCTGCACGCCGACCTGGCGCGCACGCGCTCCGCTGACCTCACGCTCGACAACATCCTGGAGGGCCGCCTGCCCGCGCACCATGGTATGTCAACTACTCTACACTCTGTCGCCCATATTCCCGCAGCACTCGCACCATGGTATGTCAACTACTCTACACTCTGTCGCCCATATTCCTGCAGCACTCGCACCATGGTATGTCAACTACTCTACACTCTGTCGCCCATATTCCTGCAGCACTCGCACCATGGTATGTCAACTACTCTACACTCTGTCGCCCATATTCCTGCAGCACTCGCACCATGGTATGTCAACTACTCTACACTCTGTCGCCCATATTCCTGCAGCTCTCGCACCATGGTATGTCAACTACTCTACACTCTGTCGCCCATATTCCTGCAGCACTCGCACCATGGTATGTCAACTACTCTACACTCTGCCGCCCATATTCCTGCAGCTCTCGCACCATGGTATGTCAACTACTCTACACTCTGTCGCCCATATTCCTGCAGCTCTCGCACCATGGTATGTCAACTACTCTACACTGTGTCGCCTATATTCCCGCAGCACTCGCACCATGGTATGTCAACTACTCTACACTCTGTCGCCCATATTCCTGCAGCTCTCGCACCATGGTATGTCAACTACTCTACACTCTGTCTCTCATATTCCCGCAGCATTCGCACCATGATATGTCAACTACTCTACACTCTGTCGCTCATATTCCCGCAGCACTCGCACCATGGTATGTCAACTACTCTACACTCTGTCGCTCATATTCCCGCAGCACTCGCACCATGGTATGTCAACTACTCTACACTGTGTCGGCCATATTCCCGCAGCACTCGCACCATGGTATGTCAACTACTCTACACTGTGTCGGCCATATTCCCGCAGCACTCGCACCATGGTATGTGAACTACTCTACACTCTGTCGCCCATATTCCCGCAGCTCTCGCACCATGGTATGTCAACTACTCTACACTCTGTCGCTCAAATTCCCGCAGCACTCGCTCCATTGTATGTGAACTACTCTACACTATGTCGCCTATATTCCCGCAGCACTCGCACCATGGTATGTCAACTACTCTACACTCTGTCGCTCATATTCCCGCAGCACTCGCACCATGGTATGTCAACTATTCTACACTCTGTCGCTCATATTCCCGCAGCACTCGCTCCATGGTATGTCAACTACTCTACACTCTGTCGCTCATATTCCCGCAGCACTCGCTCCATGGTATGTCAACTACTCTACACTGTGTCGCCTATATTCCCGCAGCACTCGCACCATGGTATGTGAACTACTCTACACTCTGTCGACCATATTCCCGCAGCATTCGCACCATGGTATGTGAACTACTCTACACTCTGTCGCTCATAGTCCCGCAGCACTTTGTTTACATTATCATCAGATACTTGTGGAACAGACTACAGAGTGTGTAAACGTACCTTAGATGCCGATTTGTATTGCGACCTACAAATAGTGCTTTGATTTGATTATTTGAATACTAAACCTGAACTTCTGATGTTTTGATTTGACAATATTGATTGAATTTAATTTTATCACCTCAATTAATCTACTAATCAATAATTGTTGGAAAAGTGGAGAGGATTCCCCGAGTGGTGGTTGCGTAAGAATTTAACATAAAGTTTCGTGATTACTTTCAGACATGTTACCTCCGGAGCCCATAGCTCCCCCGGTGGCCGCGCTCGAGCCCGAGCCAGCACCCGTGCCGTCTCCCGTGCAGGCGCCCCTGCCGGGCCCCGGGCGGCCGCCCGTGCCCGAGCCCGTGCTTGTGGACGCGGCCACGCTCACCGCCGCCGCCTTCGGGCCGTTCTCCGCGGCGGAGTCGTCCGGCGTGACGTCGCGGGCGGGCGGCTCGCGCTCGGCCAGCCCGCCGGGCCTCGAGCTCGACGACAGGTGAGTGGCGCGCGACGGTCGGCCGCGCCGGGCGCGTGCGCGTGCTGCGTGCAGTACTGACGAGTGCCCTCCCCGCAGGCCGGGCGAGCGCTTCCCGCAGTGCGCGGCGGAGCGCGAGGCGCAGCTGGCGCGGCGCAAGCAGCAGCTGCTGGCGGCCGCGCGGCGCCGCTACGAGGCCCGGCGCGCGGCGCACGCGCAGGCCGCGCCCGCGCCGCACGCGCCGCCGCGCTGCTGAGCGGCGACAGGATAACGCCACGTATTATACTGTGTTACGACCCGACTCTTTATTTTTAGTGAGTAGCCATAAATATTGATTTAATGTAAATACTTCATCCTTTGTGATATTTTAATAAGTGTAAAATTAGTATGACCTCTTACATCGACGAGGCTGGCCGTGCGCTGAGTAACGTTCAGTGGGCGGCGGCGACGGGCGCTGCATCGAAGGGCCTTATTATATTATTAGACGCTTGACGCGCCGATTTATTTTTCTATTTTATCTTTGAGAGTGTATTTTTCTATTTAATAAAAAGTATATAAAAATATCATCGTCCATAGTTTGTAGTTAACCATTAAATGTACACGAACTTGTAAATTATTAATACCAGTTTGATCTCCTTTAATTGTAATTAAATGTTTTCAATATAATTATAGTACCTTTTTTTTTTTAATTTCACGAGTTAGTGAACAATGCGTGTTTATAGTTAGTAGTGAGCGGCGCACCGAAAACAAATATTTAAAATAAAATGAAATAAACGTACAAGTAACTAGCGACCTACCCCGCAGCCCGCACACTGCTCGCTGTAAACATGTGTTTTAGATGTAATATTTTGTGTCTCGCAACTTATTGTAACGATAGTTTTATAAGATTTTTCACACATTTTCTGTTTTCAAGTAACACAATTTACATAGGTTTTATCATTGCCTAACAAAAAACTGTATAAAAAAAACATTTAACTGTGAGTTTTTGTACTTATTTTATACATGTGTGTACGGCTCCCTGCCTAACGATAAACTAAATTTGATTATAAATGTGATATTAGTAACTTGACTAAATTATGTTTAGTAAGTAGAGCGGCTAGCTGAGATGTGTTGCAGTGCAGATAGTAAACATAGAGCGCATGACGACGCCATGCGACCCCTGGGGGAGACAAGTACTTATTTATGATAATGATAATTGTGTTTAGTTCTGTTTATAGCCACGTTAGGTTACTACTGATACATTTAACATAACGATGAAAATTGATTCATGACTAGTCAAAATAAAAATAAATTAATATTACAAATGATTGTGTATTTTACTCACCTAGTCACCTCAATACGAAGCTACCGATGTCGCCGCTGCTGCTGTGTATTTCGGAGTTTTACTTTAGCTTTGCGCTTCAAAACACGTGTCGAGCGCAACACCATTATAGATAGTGCAATCCACGAAGACGCGCCCCACCACTCCGCCTAACCGTATACAGTATATGTGTGCAACGGTTAGGAGTAGTGGGGCGCGTCTTCGTGGATTGCACTATCTATACCTACACAAGGTCAAGGTGATTTGTTTGTGTGTGCATCTGGACTGAGGGCCCACCGCCTTTGATTTGCGAGAAGAGCAAGCAGTTTAAAAACGAGTTTGTTTCTCCAAGTGTATAATCTATAGTTTGTTTGACAGAGTTCTCGCCATTAAACATAACCCGTTCTCCACAACCTTGCTTGTCCTCCCGCATGAACAATTATCGATCTGTTTCCTTTGGAGACTGGGTTTAGCACACCGTCAATTTCATCACTCTGTCTACAGCGTCCAGCTGTCTGAGATTCGTGAATAATAGGTCTCGTATAGTGCTCTCCATGCTGAATTATCATTTCGTTATATTTGAATTTTTCTGTTCGTTTTTGTTTTCTTGTAACGAAATCCAATGTTATGGAGTATTTTCTGAAGTTTCTCGACTCCCTATAAGATTAATATCTTCTTGGAGCACATTATTTTAATAACTTTGGTACTTATTGTGGGAATTTCTTTCCGCATAGTGTAAATGAATTTTTCTTCTTGTCACCGAGATCGACTCGTCCATAGGCTACCTATATATCTCGTAGACAGATAAATGAGACTCGTCCACTTCAATTTTACCTTTCGTCTTCCTTCTTCCGCCTTTCCAACAGAGATGTGTTAAAAACTGCGTAATCGTCAAAGGGAAGAAGTAGCCTTTCAATGTTTTTAAATAAAATAAAATTACGATAAATCTCTTTGACAGCAATGATAACAATATAGGTCACTAGGTATAGATAGTGCAATCCACGAAGACGCGCCCCACTATTCCTCCTAACCGTATACAGTATATGTGTGCAACGGTAGGAGTAGTGGGGCGCGTCTTCGTGGATTGCACTATCTATATGAAGCTAGGTAGGTCTAAACAGTTTGTGAAGACCGAAGCAGACCTGAGAGACGACGTATTTATGCCCCACGGTAGGTACTAGTACTCGGGTAAGTATATAAATATAAACCTCTTTACAGCAAAGCTAAGCCAATCCGGAGTCGGCATACGATGGCGCCTCGAGTGGCATTCGAGGGGCCACCAGGCATGCCCCTGCCCCGTGGCTTACCACGGAATGCTGCAGGCATTCCGCACTGTGGCATACCGCGGGATGCTGCCGGCATGCCGCACTGTGGCATACCGCGGGATCGGGATGCTGCCGGCATGCCGCACTGTGGCATACCGCGGGATCGGGATGCTGCCGGCATGCCGCAGTATCCAGTATAAAGTACTCTGTGGTGCGCTGGCGGTATCGCTGAGCAGAGCTTTAGAAGTGAAGTTCAAATAAAATAACTAAGTATTACTAATTTATTTACCTAATTCATTTTATAATTTTGATAACTGAAGTTGACAAAATAATTGAAATCTGAGTTAATAAATTAAAAATGAAAATAAAGAAAACCCTAGAAGATTATGTTAGTAAGTCCGACTACCTGAAGACTGCTGCTTGGCTGCCAAGTGTACAGGAGTACAGGACAATTGGCAGCCAAGCAGCAGCAGCCGAAATATTTTGAGCAAGTGGCTGCTTGTGTGCGGGCTCCAGTGAGCCGTTGGTTGCTACCGCAACGTGTCCATGTGTACAGGACAATTGGCAGCCAAGCAGCAGCAGCCGAAATATTTTGAGCAAGTGGCTGCTTGTGTGCGGGCTCCAGTGAGCCGTTGGTTGCTACCGCAACGTGTCCATGTGTACAGGACAATTGGCAGCCAAGCAGCAGCAGCCGAAATATTTTGAGCAAGTGGCTGCTTGTGTGCGGGCTCCAGTGAGCCGTTGGTTGCTACCGCAACGTGTCCATGTGTACAGGACAATTGACAGCCAAGCAGCAGCAGCCGAAATATTTTGAGCAAGTGGCTGCTCGTGTGCGGGCTCCAGTGAGCCGTTGGTTGCTACCGCAACGTGTCCATGCCACTATAATCCTCACTTCTGAAAACTTCATGAAAATCAATTTGAGAATGCCAAAAAAAGTCAAGAAATAGTCACCGAGGTAAAAAAAATAGTCTTGTTATAACTACGTAGTTACACAGCGTTTTTTTACAGTTGTTTTATCTCACGAAAGCGGGTGAGCCATACTTGTAGATGTAATGCGTATAGACACGCGCTCTTGTGTGCGTACCTGCAGGTAGCGCGCTACCGAGCTTACGCACACAAAGACATGATTTGATTTTCATGAGGTTTTCAAAAGTGAGGATGGCATGGACACTCCACACAACCAGGCTGCCTGCCCTTATGATTCAGTAATTAAAATGTAAAAACTTCCTGGTTGCGTGCAATTTTCTTTTACTCCTAACTTATTAGTACTTGTAACATTCTTATCAGTAAGGGACTCACATAACAAGCACTTAGTTTAACAGTTTTATTTGGAGATTTTCTTATCCAATAGGTAATAAAAAATACAAATTAATTTATCCTATGAAGTTGATGACAACAATGTGCAACACAAGGTGAGCAAATATGAAGTCCGCAAAGCCTCGCTCCGCACTCAAACCCTGGAACTCGTTCTTGTTCTCTGGGTTAACTTGTAGGCGTAGGCATACTGAAACCAAGAATATATGGGTACTGTTAGTGCTGCTGTAGGTTATTATCATCTTGTATACAGTTATGTGTGATATTTACATTTGTCCTGAAACTAATCGCAAAGTACTTACCTCCAAGAACGAAAGAGCTGACAGTAGAAATAAAACCGCTCAAGAATGAATTGAAGGGAAAAGTGCCGACAAGGCAGCAGTACACAAACTGAATTACAGCAGTCAGAAATATGTATAATAAATACGCATCAATGATCTTCAACTTTTTAGGTGTTTTACTTGCGTATTCCTGGTACAATTTAGGAATTACAGACGTTAAGGAGGTCATTTTGCAGTTTAATTAAAAGATCTATACGGCTTTTACAATGCTCAAATTCTTCTTCACAACTACAGACAGAAAACGTCAGAAGCTTGACGTATAATACTTTGACAAGAAAATTACACGTCATGTTATGCGATTGGTTGATTAAAAAACCGTAAAATCGTGTGCAACGATAATTTTCGTATCCTCTATTTCTTTTTTTTTTTTTTTTGTTCCTTGTGCTATTGCTTGTGTATTTGGCTAGGATCATGCTTGATGCTGATCACCATGCTGCCTGCCTAGTCATCAGTGTAGGGAAGTTATTCTCAGGGTGTGTGTTGGGTCTATTTTAGATGAAATTGAATGCACGTTTAACAGTAAAAAGGTTTAACAATAGTAAAACACAGTAAAAGGGCTAGAGCAGGGGTTTAAAGTCCCCATTGCCGCCCTTAAGGGGGATGCGCAGTGGTAGCCTGCCAAATTCATTTTTTTTGGGTTTTTTGCAATTTGCAGGTCCGTGTCAAAATCACACACACATCTCCATCTCCATTCCATCCATCACATCTCTCTAAGTTAGATTTCGTGCAGATTCGTCGAACGAACGAAATCTAACGAATCTGCATGAAATCTAACTTAGAGAGGTGTATTGATGATTTTTATGGTTAAAATTATTGTAAATACGTATGTTTTACTATCGCGTATTGTTCTTTGATCAAGTTACAACCCGACACGGACCTGAAAATTGCAAAAAACCCAAAAAAAATTGAATTTCGCGGGCTAACACTGCGCATCCGTGTAAGGGCACGATCTCACACATTCTATTAAGGCCGCGTTACATCAGTTTATTTTTTGATAACCAACCAAGGTCTTAGAGCATTTAACCTAACAACCTAACCAAGGTAGATCCAGCTAAAGTCTGATATATTGAGTATAATTAAGTTTGATATATTTTATCCATAGGTATTGTAAAAGCGCCTACACACGGCCCTAAAATCAGAGGCAATATCGGGAGAGTGGTGGAGGGATGAAATCGGCTACCACTCTACACACGTCCCTGACAGTTAGTACCACAGAGTACAATATACAGGGTGACCTGAAATTAGTGGCGGACCCGTTAAGGTTGATGCGCCAGGGTAGCCCGCGAAATTCAAAATTTCTTACGTTTTTTGCAATTTGTAGGTCAGTGTGAGCTTGTATGTTGATTAAAATATGATTCGCGGCCATAGCTAATATGGCTTTATAGAATTATAGTCATTGGAATCAGCAATACAACTCCATAAGTTAGCATTTACCTCAAATGTAGCGATTTCATGAAATCATGAGGTTTGAGGTAAATGCTAACTTATGGAGCTGTATTGCTGATTCTAATGATTATAATTCTGTAAAGCCATACTAGCTATGGCCGCGAATCATATTATAATCAACATACAAGCTCACACTGACCTACAAATTGCAAAAAACGTAAGAAATTTTGAATTTCGCGGGCTACCCTGGCGCTTTCGCCTTAAGGGGTGATAGTAGGGATCAATTCCAGTCGATATCACTCTTAGACCTACTGTCCTAAAGTTAACCCATTTCAGGATATTCCTACTTAAAGAATTTTACAAAAAATACCCTACTTTAAATCTTAAAATAGCTGTAAATCCTAAAAATTGGTCTTTCTGGTACTTTTTTTTTTTGTTTTGCATCAAAGATATTCTAAGTAAGGAATTATTAATAGCGATATCTTCGTAAATGTCGGTATCTTACGCGAAAATCGATTTTTTTGTAAAATTCTTTAAGTAGGAATATCTTGAAATGGTTTAACTTTAGGACAGTAGGTCTAAGAATGATATCGACTGGAATTGTTGCCTACTATCACCCCTTAACGGGTCCGCCACTAATTTCAGGTCACCCTGTATATAGGGTTGTTAGTACGTAAACCACCGTGCAGCAAAGCGCTCGTCGATACAAGATGCCGCCTACACTCTCAAAAAATAAAAAATAGGCATCGCAGGTCGGCCATCGTAGTGTCTTTACCGACCTCTTCATTGTATCCTTGTACTGCCTCATGTTGCGGTTAAAATACTCTTAATGTTTTGTATCCCATAAATACGACAACTCCTTGAAAAGATCAATTGTTTTCGTCTAGGCCTCTCGCTTCTCCTTCGCCATATCTCCGCACGAAATAAAAATTGATTTACAAAAACACGTCCTGTTGCCACTACAGTCGCACACGCACTGCGGTGAAATCGGATCCGATTTCGCTACACACGGACGGACAACGCTCCCTAGACGATAATCGGCCCTAAATCGTGAGCTCGCCTGAACCAATTTCTGAGTTAGGGGTAATAATAATAATACTGATTATGATATGCCTACTCATCACGAGGCGATCAAGGGAGCGATCTAGGGCGCTCCCCACCACTTCCCTGATATTGCCTCTGATTTTAGGGCCGTGTGTAGACGCTTTAAGTAAATCCAAGATCATCATACCAGCTCACACAGACCTACAAATTGCAAAAAACGTAAGAAATTTTGAATTTCGCGGGCTACCCTGGCGCTTCATCAGTTTCTTATTTTTCCTAAGTAAACCTCTATGTGGTAGACACAATATCCGAACGCAGTGAGGTGACATTTTATTTGAGGTAAATTCGTTTCAGTCATAAAAATATCAATATTTAGCGTTAAAAAAGAGTCATCTCTCTTTTTCTTTATAGTACAGAAAAGGACAGCATATATCAATGCTTAGAAATACAATTTATACTTTCAGTTCACTGTATTGTGAATTTGTGCATGTCATTCGTGGTGCACTGATTTGTAAATTAAATTGTTCAAATATTAATTGTACTGAAAGTATTATTTTTAGAAATTAAAATGCTGAGTGTTAATGAAAACTTTCCTGAATATGCAGTACCCGGCGCTAAACAAGTTCGCTTCGAGCCGTACGCTGACAATGGAGGGAGCATCGTTGCTATTGCCGGTGATGATTACGCTGTAATAGGTGCTGATACCCGTCTGAGTACGGGCTTTTCGATTTACACAAGAGAACAGAAGAAACTGTTCAAGTTGTCGGAGAAGACTGTCCTGGGCGCGACGGGCTGCTGGTGCGACACGCTCACCCTGACGCGCCTACTGTCCGCGAGGATGCAGATGTACGAGCACGAACACAACAAGTCCATGTCTACGCCCGCCGTCGCTCAGATGCTCTCCACCATGCTGTACTACAAGCGGTTCTTCCCTTACTACGTGTCCAATGTCTTGGCCGGGTTGGATGCCGATGGAAAAGGTTGTGTATACAGTTATGATCCGATCGGTCATTGCGAGCGCTCCAACTACCGTGCCGGCGGGTCAGCAGGCGCACAGCTGCAGCCTCTGCTCGACAATCAAATAGGACTCAAGAACATGCAGAATGTTACAGAGGCCCCCTTACCTAGGGAGAAGGCTTTGGCCCTTCTGAAGGATGTGTTCATCAGTGCCGCCGAGCGTGATATCTATACTGGAGACTGCATCTACATATTGATCATCACTGCAAGTGGTATCCAAGAAGAGAAATTTGAATTGCGTAAAGATTAATTTGAAATAAATGTAATTTCTTAAATGTTTGTTTCATTTGTATCTTATAACAGGAAAGATGAGGTATGTTGATAGCATCAGTCTTGTAACCATTTCCTTGATATTAGAATGAGACAGTTCTTCCCTAGGTTGGCTGTCAAGCTCACTAGATCCAACCTCCTATCTACCTGTTGCTACTACTGCGACTTCTGAATATTGCAAGACAGACTAGTTATAAGACTTGAGCTTCCGACTGCCCAACTGTTTAACAGCTAAGCCGTTACCTACTTCCTATTCTAACATTACTGTACTCTGTGGTTGAAAAGCAATGGAAAATAAATAACAACAGTAACAAGTAACTGAATTTATTATTTAAAAATAATTACAAGGTAACTACAATATAACTTACACACTTTGTTCATTACTATTTACAATGTTTATTAAAACGGAATAACATTTCATACTTTTACTTATTGTACTTAGGCATAACAAATATACTCTGTGGAAAGATTTTATCAAACATTTCACTTACTACTTCTTGTTTGGCTACATCACCAACTAGAGTAGCTTTTAACCTTGGAGGGGTGGTGTTGCCAGCAACGAGAGGATGGATGTTGTAGCACAGCTCTACTGTTCCCTTAGGCGGGATAGTGACTGATATTTTCTTGTATCCTGAGAACATGTAAGCATCAGTGCCCTCTACTGTCACACTAAGTCTGATAGGGGTACTACACTTGCCAAACAAAGTGCATTTCAATGGAACTGATGTAAGCAGTTCCACCACCTGAGGATAATTGACTTCAATGGCTATAGGACAGTCGTCAATGGGCAGTCCCGACAGTGCCGTGCTGCTCATCACACAGTGGTTGGTGTTGCTCTTCCGCCGCCATGTTATATTGTAAAGACCAACTCTGGTTGGATTATCTTTTGGTTTGTACTTTGCTTGTATACATACTGCATCAGAGGCAACATTCCCTTCGGCAACCTCCAGGTTACTGATACAGGACGACGGCTTGACGTCATCACTGTTCCTGAAGCAGTCCACCACTTCTAACTCTGTGTCCACTATCAGCAAGTCCCATGGACTCAAAATTTTTATTTGTGGCATCACTATGAAGGGATCATCCACAAAACACTTGGCAATGGGTTTGAAGTTTGTGGCTACAAAATTTGTAGAAACCTCAAATGGTTTAATCACTGTAATTTTTGTAGAGAACTCTTTAGTGCATTCCAATTTAGATATTTCAGGAAGATCAATAATGTAAGTTACTTTTATTTGTACAGTTGTAGTAGCTGTTCTGTTTGTTTTCAAATAAAATGTATTTACATGGCTGCCCGATGTGCCAATTCTTCCAACCTGTATGTTTAGTGGTTGTGTTTGTGGTTCCCCTTCTTGCAAACTCAATTCTGTTACAGAATCAGGATTGGGATTGTCAGGGGAACTTAACAGAGAAAGTGTTATATTAACATCATAGATAGCACTGTCTTCATTATTTGTGATTGTGAATATTGATGGAAACCATTCACCTTGAAGTGCTGGACTTGAATTCGTGACAAGTAGTGATACTTTACAATCTCGTGATGTGATCGAAGCTACTGTCAAAGGTACAATGCAGTCAAATTCATAGTCTGCCTTAGGGCTCCTTATAAAGTGCAACAATTCTGGATGGATAGCCGACTCTGTAGCTTTGTTTCCTTCTATTTTGAAATTCAAAACTATCTTGCGTTTTCTGTCTGTGTCAAGCACAAAAGACACATTCTTAATATGGAGATCTGACCCACTATCATGAGGATTTGGTTTAAATTGACATAAAAATCTCTTTACTTTGCCACCTTGCAAGGAAATACTAGTGTTGCCATCATCTGTGATTGGAATTTCAATAGTCTCTGTGTGACTGCATATGGCGACAGAGGCATTTCTTGCTTCAAGAACTGTGGTATACAAGAGTCTGACATACAGTTCTAAATCAATTATTTCATCCATCCTGTATTTTGGTTGCTTAAATTTTGGCTTCACCTCTAAGAAGCTAGATATGTTAGCCATGTCTACAGACACTGTGAGGGGCTCTTTCTCAATGGCTGCCTGCCACAGCTCCAGAGCCTTGTGCTGGGAGGAGGCTGGCAGGTCGGGCTCTGCAGCAGGTATGTTCAAGTTGAGAACAGACATGATATTCCTAAATATTCTGTCCTTATCATTGTTTGGCACTTGAATATACTTAGAGAGTGCCTCTATTGACAACTGAAGATAGTCTTGTATTTTTCCTGACAAGTATGCACATTGTAATGCTCGGTTTAGAACATGGGAAGCTAAAAACCACCACTTTTCTCTCCGGTAGTCCCACAGCATATGTGTCAATAATGTGAGAGCCTTGCCATAATCAGCTGAATAAAAGTATTCATTAGCCATCTCCACCACTAGCTGCTTCCTCATCCGAGGAGAGTGGAATGTTTTGAACTGTGAGATGGCACAGCCCAAGAAGCTGATGATCATTGCAGAGTGGTTAAAAACTCTTTCATTATACTGTAGAGCCAGAACAGCTGCTTGCTCCTTTTGTGGGTCGTGAGGGTCAGCACTGAGGCGGCCCGGCCTCCAAGGCCTTTGTCCATAAAACTCCACAATGCCTTCCAGTGGATCAGGGGCTGGAGGGTAAGCTGTGGCCTCGGTGCATACAGACCTCATAGCTTGCCTTCTCTTCACCGTGAACTGAGCTGCATGTTGGTAGTAGAAGCCAGGGTGCTGGGACTGTATAGCTGGAAGTCCTGCGCGGATTGCTTCATCAAACAACTCTCCAAAGGCACTGTACTGTCTTGCAATCCAAGCATAATGTTCAAACAACAGTTCTGTTGATCCAATACGATTCTTATATCTTTCAATGTGTGACTTCAGTTGGGCAATAGCATCTCTGGGCAGGTTGAGAGCAAACAATAATTTACAAAGTTTATAATTGATGTAGCCTGCTACAGTTCTGACTTCATGTGTATTGGTGTCAACAATCCTGGTCTCCAGCAGGTTGTTGTAAGCATGCATGTAGTGCTTGTGTGCCGTACTCAAATCTTGCTTCAACTCATTAAGATAACCCAGTTTAAACTGATGTCTCACAAATAAATACTGATGAGTTGTTTTGTTGAGATGATCTCTATGCTGTTTAATATTTTTAGTTTCATGATGATAGTAGTTCTGGGCAATATCATAGAATGCATTCTCCAGGCGGACAATGTACCCCATGAGGTGATCACTGTGAGGCAGCACAAACAGGGACTTGGACTGTATCTCACAGGCAGCACACAGGGCCTGCGCGCGCTCGGCGCCCAGCATGTACTCGGAAGGGGGCGGGGACAGCCGGCTCTGGATGACCACAACCGCCACGCGCGTCGTGTGACCCTCCACTGCAGCGCGGATTGATTGCACTTTGGAAGCACACTCAATGATTTTTTCATTCCACTGTGGATCATTCCAGTCCATATCGTAAAATATGACTACAACCGCGGGTATCAGAGATACCCGCTTGTGAATCCAGTTCTTTTTGAGGACTCCCTTCGGAATATACCACTCGTACGAGCTCCGTTTAGGCTTGACTACAGGAAACTCGAAGGTATTGTTCAGCAACTTGAAGCGCACGGGCGTGCGGTCTGCGCGGCGGTTGTTAGAGAACGCGTCCCAGATCTCCTTGTGCACGGCATTGTTCACCGCATCGAGCCCAGACAAACCGATCAGTGCGAGGGGCTTCAGAATTATCTCGGACGGAAACTCCGTATAGTCACTCGGCATCGTCGCCATTGTGATCACTTCACTGGCTTTTGCGTCTAACACAATAATAATCACGGGTTAGGATTTCATTTCATGTCACCACTATGTATTTGCGTACGTTATTTTATTATTTCTCCAATCTCCAACGCAACTCCCCCATCATTTGCCAAAATTGCTAATCGCTAATGAAACGTCAAATTCAATTGACACTTGACACTTGACAGAATGTATATAATTTGTGTAGGTACTTACTGTATGTTGTATGTACACACGGCTACACATCAAGCTATACTATTCCAGTTTACACTGACGTCTCATTGCAAAGAAATCCTATACAATGCGAGATCAGCTTATACTAGAAATGTAAAGCTTGATCTGTAGCCGTGCGTACCATGGAATTACTATTTCTAAAGTTGAAAATTTTTTTTTTTAACCTATATTGTCCCAATTCTGGGCAAAGATCTCCCCCATAGCTTTCCACTCTTCCTTGTGTGTTACTTTCTCAGGCCAACCTCCCACTTGGGTCCTTTTGCGTGATTACTCTGTCCCATCTGTCCCGATGTCCGATCCGTTAAGACCCTCCCAATCCCACTTCACCTTAGCAGACTGTTGCCCACATCCGCGATTCCTGTTTTAGAGCGAATCAAGGTTCGCGGTTTCCCTAGAATATAACGTAAGTCATAACGTAGCGTGAGCGTAACGTATTGGGCCAATACAGGGGGGCTAAAACGACCACTTTGGCAGAATCAGGATAATTTTATGAATAATATTTGAAATCGTAAAACGGTCACAAACTAACAATTCATAATATATTGTCAATTTGTGACCGTTTTACGATTTCAAATATTGTTCATAATATTATCCTATTATGATTCTGCCAAAGTGGCCGTTTTAGCCCCCCAGGACTACGCTGCGCTAGGCTACGCTCCAGGGATAAAAGTGGTCACCTTCATCAGTGAAGTCAATTTCTTTGACTTGCCTTTGTCTTGTTTTAGCTTGCCAATGGGGAGAGACACTGCGAAAATATCCCACTAGGAGTCACATCGTCGCTGGTGTTGTTTACCTGTCAAACACCTTATTAGGGGAGCTACTGCTCGATTTTTGCGACCTATTTTATACCGAATAATTTCTATAGTGGTTTAATAATGACTAATCATGAATGAGTGAGCCACTGCACCCTTAGAGCATTTTAAATGATCTAAGGCTGCACCATGTGAGAATCCAAAGTGTCAAAAAAGTAGGCCAGCATGTAAAAATTGTAAAAAATACTTTAAAAAAAGAAGATTTTTTTTTAAATTTGCCCTAAAACTTTATGGGACTATTTTTGGGATCAACTTCTACCCACCCCAAAAAAATAGTCAGCTGTATGGAAGTAGAAAGTAGAAAATTAATTAAAAAAATAAAAATTAGTCTAGGAATAATATGTCAGTCGCGAAAATGGCACATCGGGCTAGAATTATATTATGGGCTTTATGGGTAATAGGGCAAAATCAAAATGGTCAAAGGAACAATTTTGAAGGAAAGTAAACCTGGATTTTTGGTTTTTTGAAAAAGTTTCTGCCACAGCCAGGAATAGAACATGTTTTTTTACAAAGATTTTTTATTGCACTAAACCTTTGCACTAAACAAATGTAATGAGCAGATTCAAAAGAAATGCATTTTTTATATTTTTGTAATTTATGAAAAACCATAGAAATTGCGTAAAACTGACACTTCCTTTTACACAAAGTATTTCTTTGCATTATTTGATCCTTGTCAGCAAGATTTTACTTCAGTATGAAATACAGGGTACTTTTTTATAAGTGGAATCGGGTTCGATTTACCGGTTCAGGCAGAAGCTTTTTCAAAAAACAAAAAATGCAATTTTATTTTCCTACAAAATGAGGTCATGGTTCCTTTGACCGCTTTGACCCATAGTCTCGAATTAGCTCTGATTTGCCATCGCAAGAATCAATTTCATTTACGAGACTGAAATTTATATTCCCCCGTAGTATTTCCCCCACTTCCTTGTAGCTGAGTATTTGTTATGGGTTGAAGATGATGATGATGATGATGATGAAGATAATTCCAAAATCCGTCCCTGTTTGAGTTGAGGAGTAAAATTGCAACTTTGAATATCAAACTACCTAAGTGAGGTCGAGTCGAGGAAATCATGAGAATTTGACTTAGAATATGGGTGTTAGATAGTCTACAGTTTCTGCGATTGTTTGCAAGAGAACTTGATTGAATAGGAAATCACACATTTACTGGCCAGTGGTGACAGATGAACGAAACTTTTAACGTCAAACGTACAAAAGTCACAGTGACGGTCTGTCACTTTACTGTCACTGTCACTTGCATTTACTCAATGCAATTTATTGCTTGCTGATTGTGTTGTGTTGAATGAATGCATAAATTCGATAAATTCCATTGAAATGTATATTTGATTAAATTATTCTCGAACCAAGGAAAGTTTGTGTGTTATACTATCTTAATCTTTATTAGTTGCTCATTCATTGGTCACGCAATGGCTTCTCAAGCTTTAGCCTCGTTAACTGCTACCTACACCGATTCCGAGGGCGAGGAAGATATGGAAGATCAGACACCAGAAAAGGAGGAACACAGAGAAACTCAGTCAGTGCCTACTAGCCCTAAAAAGATTGAAGACAGTAACCAACCCGCCTCGGCTCCCGTAACTCCAAAAAGAAGATTAGTTTCATATGTGGACGACACGGTGGTGTCTGACGAGGAGCCGCTCTCGCCTGCAGCAGAGAACCAAGATGACATGCGGCGCCTGTCGATGGAGACGGACACGGACGAGGCCGTACCACGCTCCGAGCCCGACGAGTGCGAGGACGGCGTCACTATACCGCCTGAACCGTCCGGGAAATGTCCCAAGGAGCTCCAAGATTCTATCGCTAAGTTTTACAGCCGAATGTTAAATGAAGGACTAGATATGAACAGGATTATACAAGATAAGAAGAACTTTCGAAACCCAAGCATATATGAAAAGCTAATACAGTTCTGTGATATTAATGAATTAGATACAAATTACCCTCCTGAGATCTATGACCCACTCAAGTGGGGCAAGGAGTCCTATTATGATGAATTATCCAGAGTACAGAAATTAGAGATGGATAGAAGGGAGAAAGAAAAGAAAGAGAAACTTGCTAAAATAGATTTTATAACAGGAGTAGCAAAGAAATCTGAGAGTGATGATGAAAAGAAGAGGAAGTCTAAATGGGACCAGGCGGCACCCAATGTATCCAACAAGCCGACAATCAAGCAGCCCGGGCTGGTGCAACAACCGCTCACCAGCAATGTCACTGGAACTAAGGGAACCATCATCTCAGCATTTGGTTCTTTGCCGAAGAAACCAAAACTTTGACTGGAAACTAAAAAAGATTAACTAATAAAAAAAATAAAGATGAAGAATGTTATTCGTCAGTTTTAATTTTATGTTGCAGAGACCTGGGGGCCTACTCCCTAAGCACGTAGTTTCGGCCTTCGTTACGGGCGTTTCTTACTCTGTATCACTTGCGGATGTATGATTGGTTCGGGGCCCGAACGAAGTATGAATGACAACACGATTTGACAGTTGTCCCTACTCCCGAAGTGTTTTTGCCCGTCCAAAAAATTTAACTTTTACACTTGTTTTGATGGATCGTAATGTCAGACGGACGGATGACATAAGATCTGTATTTATTTTACCTATGTTAACAAATAAAATAAATAAATAAATAAATAAATAAATGAATGGACGGACGGAAAGATGGACAGACTTAGGGAGTAGGCCCCCTGTTGTGTTGTGGTGGATTTAAACTGAAATACATACCATAATCATTATTTTTACACAGCACATCTATATCTATACTAATAATAAAGCTGAAGAGTTTTTTTGTTTGTTTGTTTGAATATGTTAATCTCTGGAACTACCAGAGGGATTAGAATTTTTTTTTAATTATTCCAATAATTATAAATAAAAACATATTATAATGTCAACGGTTGGTCCAAAATATTCAATCAAAAATCATTATTACAATATTTCAGATTAAATTTTATAAAAGAGCATGTCAATTTAAAATGATTCCATTAAAAATTCATTCACATCATAATATGCTTTACTATCTAAAAAAGATTTTACTTTCCTTTTAAATGCTTCTATGCTTAGCTCTTTCCAGCTATTGGGAAGCTTATTGTAAATAATGGGAGCCATACAAAAAAAACACTCATAAGTGCAGTCTGAGATCTATGTTTGGAACCATTTACCGTTGTGAGCACTGACTTCTAACTTGTTTAGTAGAGTTCAGTGGTTGTATGACTTAAACATTATTTATACCAATTTTCAAGTTAATTGAAGCAAGCAGTAAAATCCACCCCCTTAAACTTTATTACTATTACCCTTTTCCACCCTGTTACAAGTAAATTTTTGAAACATAATTTTTGTACCGAGTTTTGAGTTAATCCTACAGAAGCCTACAGCACATTAAAAATTTTCCTTACTAACTTTGACACTCCACTTACTTTACTCTTTGGACACTCCCTAAATCCTCTGTGAGGGGTTGTTTTAAAAAACTAAAAGTGAGATTATCACTTTTAGTTTTTTAAAACAACCCCTCACTATTTACAAGTAAATTACCTATCTGCCAGGTTTCAAGTTTATATTCCTTTACATACAAGACTTTATCTACATCCATGTTATCAGTCCTCTCTAAGGGCGAGCGCGCATTGCGGTGCGTTTCCGGTAGTTCTGCCTCAGTGGGCGGGGCCTACAATAACAAAACGCATGACCGCAGTGCGCGAACTTCAAAGACATTCCATAGGTACTTCACAGATTTTGCGGTAGAAAAACGCACCGCAATGCGCGCTCGCCCTAAAAGGTTCTGAAACAGTTTTTTGCAATACTAATACTCGTATCGAACATGGCGGCCGGCGTCATATTATACGACGTGAATTCGAATAAGTTCTTTTTAGGGTTCCGTACCAAAATGGTAAAAAAGGAACCCTTATGGTGTGACTCAGTCTGTCTGTCTGTCTGTCACAGCTGGATATCTCAAGAACTACTAATGCTATCAACTTGAAATTTGGAACACTTTTAGATAATATTTTGCCAACTATTTTGCAAATAAGAAAGAAATAAAAATATATGTATTTTTTTTGCAACAGGGACTGAAAGGGGGTCTTAAAAATTCAAAGTGGGGCTACTAAGGCATGTGGGGTATCATATGAAAGAACGCTGTTTGCACATTTTTAAACATTTTTTAAATTTTTTTTTAGGCCGCACAGTGTTCGACTTTTGATGAAAAATGTAAAAAAAATACCGTCCC
Organism: Cosmia trapezina; assembly: GCA_905163495.3. Taxonomy (NCBI): domain Eukaryota; kingdom Metazoa; phylum Arthropoda; class Insecta; order Lepidoptera; family Noctuidae; genus Cosmia; species Cosmia trapezina. The sequence goes on from LR991036.1 coordinate 542,029, forward strand.
CCCCCCCCCCCCCCTTGTCTCCGAAGTTTGCAAAGAGAAAAATCTGAAATTATTCTATGTGATAGAAGTTTATGTAAAGATTACAAGAAAAATAAAACGATGTCTCTAAATAGCACACTTTTTCAGAAATCGGAACGGAACCCTTGGTGCGCGAGTCTGACTCGCTCTTGACCAGTTTTTTTAAATTACGGCGCTGTTGTGAAACGCGCGTGCATTACAATGTTCTTTTTTTGAAAACGAGTTGCATTATGAAATTCAGTACAACATTAAAGCTGAGATTAAAGCACCCGTTTGGATGATATTATGGTTACTATGACACTGGCTGTGTTATGTTGGCAATAAGCTAACTGTTTCAGAGACTTTTATGGAGGATTTATGGCATGTGTGTAGATCTCGTGTCACTGACCTCTATTTGTACAAGAATAGAGGTCAGTGTCTCGTGTAGATAAACCAAAGAGTAAAGTAAGTATAGAGATAAACTGACATAACGAACCGATGGAAATAAAACAGACACTACTCGTATTTCACAGGCAAATGTTATGTCAAGTTGTGGCTTGTGGTCTCAGACCAAAACGGTAAAGCATTTTTTTGTAATAAATAGGTATATGGCTTGTGGCCGCACCTAACTCTGTTTCTGAGATTAGAGCGGTCAATCGCATAGACAAACAGACAAAAACTCTGAAAATCATTGTTTTAGATTCTATTGCGTTAATAAAGACCACCATTTATACATTTTCTCAAATATCTTCCATGTATGTACAGATAGCAGCGATCAGTTACACAACATATAACCATATAACATAATACATATATAAAAAATTTATTAATAAGTAGCTTACATGATAAACTACAGTTAGTTTAGTTTGTACATGGCATACATAGCTGTCTTATAAACTAAAATGTTAAAGAAAACACCCGTACAACTAGAATTATCTGTCTACGCAAGGTCTACGCGTACAACAATAACAAAGGTCATAGGACTCCCTTTTTATAAACTAGGCAGAAAAACCTGTCTGTATCTTAGGAAAGAGTATCAAGAGTATCCAGTAACTTGATACATTTAATAGTCTGTGAATAAGCCATCTTCACTTCATTTTTTTCGTTGGCAACTCATGCTAAATTAATTTCCATAGTGATGTACCCATTTTTATTATTTAAACGTCACTTTCACTTCAGTCATAAATATTCGAATATTCGGGACGTATGACGAAATTGGCACTTCCACTTGTTTATTTACAAAATACTCAGCTTGATGAGCTGAGCTTGCTTGCTTGCATAATAGTTGTTAGTACGATATAAATAATTGCAGAAATATTGTACAATTCACTGCAGAAGCTGCAATTTTGTCAGTTATCGATTTTGATAGGCTTTGAGTTATGACATGATTTCATGAATCGGTATTTCGGTAATCATGTTAATAGAACAACACTAAAAAGTGTTGGGTTGCGGGTGCGGGAGGGTGGGTATATATATAAACACAACAAACCTTTGTTTGTCGCGAAGTTCGTCGATAGGTACTCGTTTCGCGTCATTTCATATCGCGTCCATCTGACGCAGTTCCAATTACGCGCAGTTTGTGTCGTAGTATTGTTGTTATTTACATTGTGGAATGGCCGAGGCGCCCGAGAGCGAGCCTATGGCATCGTCTAGCGAGGGCGTGGTCGGGCCTGACGCGAAAGATGCCGACGAGCCATTGACAAAAAAACGTAAAATTACTGACAAAGAGGGGAGCGACAAGCTCGAGCACAGGCTGGGGGGCATCCTGTGCTGCGCAGTTTGCCTGGACCTGCCTCAGGCGGCCGTGTATCAGGTATTTTAAAACAGCTGACAGTGTCGATGCTCGCATCAGCTGTTTTACAAATCTTTTCCTTTGTTACGTAAGCAGCTGAGCCTTCAGCTCACTGCATACATTCGCGTCGTGGCGACGCCTGCACGACGTCGCTGGATCCCTCACCATTGTGAGAGTAGTAGATTGTATGGCGTCAATGTAATGTATTGAATCACTTGGTTGTCATTGTAAAGTTGCCCTCTGTGGGTGTTGTTACCTAGTATTATGGATTGTGTTCATTTATTTTATTATTCAATTAGTCAATGTATAAGTGACCTATGACCTATTTGTCTGTATTGTGTACATAATCTGAGCAAATTGTGTTAAGAGTGTCAGTACATCTAGGAGTTAAGAATCTGTGATATTGTATAGGATAACTAGTGTGTATGGTCATTAGAATAGCAACTAAACTTAGCCTGTATACACTCTTGTAACATTTCATTTTTAATAAAGAAATGTTTGAGAGATTTACTTCTTTCTTTATTCAGAAATCCCCTTTACAATCCCCATCCCAAATTCAATTCAAACATCCTTTTTGTTTTTTATTGCGAAATCTAACATTTTTTTACCACTTATGAATATTTTGTATTTTATAATTTAGTAAAAGAGTATTCTTGCCAATTTCTAGCACCAATTTGTAAAAAAAAACAGTATTTCTAAAGTAACAGTAAATTTTTTATGAAAAATATTAATTTTTGATTATGTTGGAAAAAGAATCACGAAATTGAATTAGATGAAAGAAAAAAATATCAAAAAGGCAAAATTAAGATCAGTTGTTCAGCATACTTAACTTTTTTTTTTCTGTTACAGCAGTATTTATTATGTGTAGTTTGATTACAGGTGGCACACGCAATCACGGCCAGAGGTAGACCATGTAGCACACACATACATGCATTTTAATTTCTCTAATATATTTATAATGTAAAACAACGCAAGAGGCCTCGTTTCTGAAAAAAAAAATAGGACTTTTTTTTTCAGAAATAACAATGTTCTAAATGTATGCAAGAGGCCTTCTTGCATACATTTAGAACATTGTATGAACATTACACCTTTCACATACATTGTACAAATTAGTATAGTACACAAACAAGTAACTGTTTTAAAAAAATATATGTCAGCCACCAGCGCTCCATACTGACAGCGGTGTTACATTGCAGTGTAGCAATGGGCACCTGATGTGCGCGCCTTGCTTCACGCACCTGCTGGCGGACGCGCGCCTGCGCGACGAGGCGGCCACGTGCCCCAACTGCCGCGTGGAGATCTCCAAGACGTCGGCGTCGCGCAACCTCGCCGTGGAGAAGACGGTGTCGGAGCTGCCGTCCGAGTGCAAGTTCTGCACGCGCGTGTTCCCGCGCCACTCGCTGCAGCACCACGAGGAGAACACGTGCGAGGACAGGTGACGCCCGCTATACACCCTATCTACTTCGTTTCATTACACACACATCTTCTGCCGATATCGCGCTGCTATGTTCCAGTAGTTTAGCTGCCACACATTTATAGACAGATATTAATTACGTTACAATGTATAATTGCTTTTAAAATTAAAGCTAGTTTTGAATTATGGAACTTAACAGTGAAAAGGGGGCAGACAGTAGGTAATTAGTAAGAAAGATGGCCGCTCCTGAGCGACGCAGAGCAGAGTTCATACTCAGCAGTAGAACCACTAGCCAGTACATATAGACAGTACTTAGAGTAACGCCTACTAAACAAGGCCACATATTTCTTCCCCCAGGAAGTTCAAGTTCTCGCAAATCGTAGTCGATCCGTCCCCCGACAGGCGCTTCCTCGATAGTTTGGTTCGCATTGTGTCCAGCGTGTACTGCCTGCTGGTGAGCGCGCTGCGCAGCGCGCTGCCGCCCGCCGGCCGCGCGCCGCTCAAGCGCCGTAGGGCCCGCAGGTGTGTCCGCGCGGCGCACGGCGCTGACCTGTTCACTAACATAGCTGTACGAGTATCGCTTGGTGACAGGTAACACCTGGTGTAATGCGAACCGAACTCATCGCCTGCATTGCTTGATTCGTGTCCTGTATAGCATCAGATGTAACCCAGTCTTGTCAGGTGGCTTTGCTATCCTAACGCATGATGGTCTATGTCATGGATTGGTGCTATTAATTTTCTCATAACTCTTGAAATCCTGTTTGCAATTTTGCGGTGCCATCAACCATAAGGCTGCTATGGTAATCTCAGAGCCTGCGGCCGGTGTATAGTGCGCAATAAGCATGACGGACTCGCGTGACTGTACCTGAAGGCTGGCGTGTTGCGCAGGCTGACGGGCTGCCGCTTCGCGTGCATCGGCTGCCCGTGGCGGGGCCCGGCGCACGAGGCGGGCGCGCACGAGGCGCAGTGCGCGCACCCCCGCAAGTCGGCCGCCGACGTGGTGGCCGTGCTGGCCGAGCGCGACAAGCGCTGCAAGGAGGCCAACTTCATCTACAGCCAGGTGCTCGACCTGCTCTCCTACGAAAAAATTACTTTTAATGGTGAGTTTATAGTACCACACCGTGTCAAACACATTATGCATCCTCCTTACCCTGAGTTCTTACCAGTTCCGGGTTAATATCATACATGCACAGCTTGGTGCTCTCCAGGGCGCACTGATCTAAGAGACCTACACTCCCAATCACAAGTGTTCGCGCGGTTGTTGTTGTTGATTATTTTTTGGTATTACATTACTTAGTTGATATTGAGTTTAGAATTCGTGGAACACGCAACTGGTGTTGGAAGTGTAGTGCTCCCTGATTGCAAATTAGGTCAAACTTATTGTCATTAACAGTTTCATGCATGCAGGAAAAACTTTTAGTTGAGACCCACAATTATTAGAAAGTACCTATGTACTTACTTGGGTCTCCATTATTTGCCCTAACTTTTGGAACATTTTTGTCAATTACAATCCTTACTAACTCATGAACTTTTACTAATGACCAACTTTTGATTGTACCCAAAAACTTAAATGGCAGTGCATTCAAATCTCTGACTTGTCAGATCTCATATTAGCTGTTATGGCGGACCTTATTGGGTGACCGAGCAAAATGCCGGCGCTCAATCAAGTCTCTGACTTGTCAGATCTCATATTGGCTGTCGTGGCTGACCTTAGTGGGTGACCGAGCAAAATGCCGGCGCTCAATCAAGTCTCTGACTTGTCAGATCTCATATTGGCTGTCGTGGCTGACGCTCACCGAACACAGTGCCCGCAATCAATCAAAGTTAACATGAGATGTGACAGCGTCTTCCGAAACTCGTATAAACGAGGCTTAATCCCTGGCATATTGTGTCGCATGTTATGTTGAGGCTTGAGAGCAGTGGCGCACTAACAACGTTAATAAAGAATGTATCGCAGACCTGCAGCTGAAGCCGTACCGCACGGAGGAATTCTTGCATAAGTTGTACTACGAGACGTCCCGGTTCTCCGCCTTCGGCCACCAGTGGGTGGTGAAGGCCTTCGTCAACAAGAACCAGCGCGACCCCACGCAGAGCTCGCAACGGGAGATCACCTATCAGGTATGGGCCTGCGGGCTGCGGCCATCAGCCTGTCTGTCACACCAGCACTCGAACACGAGGACGGCGGCGAAGCGAGGAACCCGTACGGAGGTGGACCACACTGCCGACATAATAGTCTGCGGTTTAGGGCCTGGTGCTCGGCAAGGAATGCTTCCTTGCATTGAGTTGGTCGATCTGGCATCGTCACGTTGTCCATCATGCTCATGTTGGGCGACGTCACGCTGTAGGGTGTGCAGTACTTGGACCGCCACTGGCGGATCCTGCACAACCTGAAGCAGGAGTTGAGCTACATTAGGTTATCGTCGTCCATCATGCTCATGTTGGTCGACGCCACGCTGTAGGGTGTGCAGTACTTGGGCCGCCACTGGCGGATCCTGCACAGCCTGAAGCAGGAGTTGAGCTACATTAGGTTATCGTCGTCCATCATGCTCATGTTGGTCGACGCCACGCTGTAGGGTGTGCAGTACTTGGGCCGCCACTGGCGGATCCTGCAAAGCCTGAAGCAGGAGTTGAGCTACATTAGGTTATCGTCGTCCATCATGCTCATGTTGGTCGACGCCACGCTGTAGGGTGTGCAGTACTTGGGCCGCCACTGGCGGATCCTGCACAGCCTGAAACAGGAGTTTTATTTTATTTTATTTTATTTTATTAATTTTAAGAAAACTTACAGCTAAAACATTCAAGTAATCAGAATAAATATGTAGAAGAAGGCCAATTACAAGTTTCCACTTATATAAAGTTATGTATAGAATTTACAAAACGGTACAAACAGCGTGAGAATTAAACATAGAAACAACTGAAGAGAATAAACAAAAATTAAAATACGTTAAACACAACAAATTTACATTTCAAAGAAAAAGTTACTTAATTTTTTTTTTAAATTCTGAACACTATTTGAGAATAAATCAAGCTCAACATCCTGGCACACAATATTGAACATTCGACATGCTCTTAAAATATATGAATTTTGCCTGTAAATAGTTTTCGCAATGGGTACATGAAGGAGATGAGGTCTACGACGAAACACAGACGGTACACGAAGTCCAATCTTGGCCACCAGCTCAGGGACATCAGAAGACCCGTTCATTATATTAAATAGGAAAGCAAGATCTGCAATTTTCCTTCGTTCATGTAATGGAAGAATGTGAAATTTCTTACACCGACTAGTATAGTTAGGAAGATAAGTATTAGAACGATATTGGGTGTACCTTAAAAATCGCCTTTGTATACTTTCAAGGCGATTAATATAAACATTGTAATTAGGATTCCAAATTTGAGAAGCATATTCGAGATGGCTACGGACAAAAGCACAATATAGAATTTTCATCGTTTTGACATTCTTGAACTCAGAGGAGACCCTAAAAATAAAACCCAACGCTTTGGAAGCCTTGTTGACTATATTGTCAATGTGCGCATCAAACAAAAGCTTTGAGTCAAAAATTACACCAAGATCCTTGATGACGTTAACTCTGGCAATTGAGGTATTCGAAAATTTATAGTCATAAATAATAGGGTTTGGCTTACGAGTAAATGTACACACATGACACTTTGAGATATTTAAATCCAACCTATTTCGATCGCAGTAATCATGGAACCGGTCCAGATCCTCCTGTAATAGGTGTGCATCCTCAATGGTTGACACTTGACTCAGAATTTTCATGTCATCCGCGTATAATAAAATTTTAGAATTAAAGAAACAAGAGGCGATGTCATTAACAAAAATATTGAATAAAAGAGGTCCCAATAAAGATCCTTGGGGAACCCCCGAGGGAATGTACCTCGCTCTCGAGGTATAACCGTTGAGGACTACAGTCTGGCATCTATTTTCAACATATGATACAAACCATCTGTACAAGCTACCCCTCACACCAATTCCTAGCAATTTGCGCATAAGAAGCGCATGATCTATTCGATCAAAACATTTGCTGTAGTCAGTGTATATAACGTCGACCTGAGACCTCCTGGACATATGCTCTGAAAGATAGTCACTACAGACCACGAGATTGGATGTGGTGGAACGACCTCTTAAAAATCCATGTTGGTGTTCGGAGAAACTTAGTTTCAGTGAAGAAGAAAGTTGTACGTGTACGATTTTCTCCATAATTTTAGCGAACACGCAGAGTTTGGAGATCGGCCTATAGTTTTCAACGCAATCCTTAGGTCCTTTTTTATGAATCGGCGTTATATACGCTGACTTCCAGATTGATGGCACCTCTCCCAAGTCAAATGACCGTTTGAATAATAATGTCAATGGAATGGATAGACATCTGGCACATTTGATAATAAAAATTGGTGAAATATCATCCGGACCAGCGGATTTATTAGGATCCACTTGCTTTAGCAAGCGAAATACCTCCTCCTCCCGCACATCAATAGAGCAGATGTCTGATACGAGACCCGTAGACTGATCCATTGTTGCAGAGGCTGAGGATTCATTTGCGTCGCGTCGTTCTTGGAAGTTCGAAAAGAAATAGTCGCCAAACATATTGCAGATTTCCTCCCCGTGACCAGACGACACTTCACCAAACTTTAGTATAGAGGGGTAACAGTTGGTTTGTTGTTTAGATTTAACATATTGCCAAAAAGCCCTAGGATTTTTAGAAATGGCTAATTCAATGTTTGCAATATAATCGTCAAACATTTCCTTCTCCAGATCTTTAGCCCGTTGACGTAAGGTAACAAAAGATTGATAGTCTGATAGATTCCCATAGGTTTTAAACTTTGAGTGAAATTTTGACTTTTCTTTAATTATTTTAATAAGAGGGCTTTTGTACCAAGGAGGATACTTACCCCTTGGAGCGATAGTTTTAGATGGAATATGTTTATTATGAAGCAAGTTGATAGTGTCATAAAAGAAATTAACAGCTTCATCAAGAGGCCTACAATTTAGTTCAAATGGCCAATCAATTGCCATCATTTTTTCAATTATGGCGTCATAATTCGCCTGAGCATATAAAAACTTGATTCGAGGCCGAGAATGCAGCTGATGAAGTTGAACGAAATCTGCAGAGATGCAAAGTGCCTTATGGTGTGAGTCCTCGTGCACTAGAGGATCCAGGCTGCAAGTGACAGCTACTTCACTAATAATAATAATAATAATAAAAATATTTATTTCATAAAACAAGAACACACTGTTAGACAAGACAAGGTCAAGGATCCTATTGTTTACATTACGATGTGAGTTGTACTGTAGCAAATTGCAAGCGGTGAGAGTATCACAAAAGCTGGTTTGAATGGGACCTTGCAAATTACCAGGACACAGATGGTCACCGTCCGCCGCAGCGTGCCAGTCAATATTCGGTTGGTTAAAATCACCTACCACTAAAAACTTATCTGCGGGGTGTTTAAGAATAATATCAGCTAAATTACTAGAAAAATTATTGAGTTGTATCATCAAAGAATTGCCAGATTGCTGGCTACATATATACACAACACATAAATTAATTTTATAGGTTACTTTTGGTTTATTTTGCTGTAAAGTTAAGGTAACCCACAGATCCTCAAACAGTTGAGCTACATTAGGTTATCGTCGTCCATCATGCTCATGTTGGTCGACGCCACGCTGTAGGGTGTGCAGTACTTGGGCCGCCACTGGCGGATCCTGCACAGCCTGAAGCAGGAGTTGAGCTACATTAGGTTATCGTCGTCCATCATGCTCATGTTGGTCGACGCCACGCTGTAGGGTGTGCAGTACTTGGGCCGCCACTGGCGGATCCTGCACAGCCTGAAGCAGGAGTTGAGCTACATTAGGTTATCGTCGTAGCATCACTTGTGCAGTACTTGGAGCGCCACTGGCGGATCCTGCGCAGCCTGAAGCAGGAGTTGAGCTACATTAGGTTATCGTCGTCCATCATGCTCATGTTGGTCGACGCCACGCTGTAGGGTGTGCAGTACTTGGGCCGCCACTGGCGGATCCTGCACAGCCTGAAGCAGGAGTTGAGCTACATTAGGTTATCGTCGTCCATCATGCTCATGTTGGTCGACGCCACGCTGTAGGGTGTGCAGTACTTGGGCCGCCACTGGCGGATCCTGCACAGCCTGAAGCAGGAGTTGAGCTACATTAGGTTATCGTCGTAGCATCACTTGTGCAGTACTTGGACCGCCACTGGCGGATCCTGCGCAGCCTGAAGCAGGAGTTGAGCTACATTAGGTTATCGTCGTAGCATCATTTGTGCAGTACTTGGACCGCCACTGGCGGATCCTGCGCAGCCTGAAGCAGGAGTTGAGCTACATTAGGTTATCGTCGTAGCATCACTTGTGCAGTACTTGGGCCGCCACTGGCGGATCCTGCGCAGCCTGAAGCAGGAGTTGAGCTACATTAGGTTATCGTCGTAGCATCACTTGTGCAGTACTTGGAGCGCCACTGGCGGATCCTGCGCAGCCTGAAGCAGGAGTTGAGCTACATTAGGTTATCGTCGTAGCATCACTTGTGCAGCGGCTGCTCTGCTAGACTAGAGAAATCGATACTTGATCATCATAATGCGCTCAGATTGCCCTGCAGTTGATCCTGAAGAGTAAGACGACGTGCGGGCTCAGCGTGCAGTGGGTGGTGCTGCGCGGGCCGTATGGCGAGGCGCGGCTCAGTCCGCGCGTGTGCTGCCACACGTTCCACGAGGACGCGCCCGACGCCGCGCCCATGCCGCTGCCGCTCGCCGACCTCAACGACACCAACCGCCTGCTCTCCAACAAGGCCATACACTTTAGGTACCACTACGTAACAGATTGCCACCCCACGCCGCGCTCATGCCGCTGCGGTGAGAGGATACGTTAGGGGATTTTTTTTTATCTAAAACCATCGCCTCATCAAGCCTTCGGGACTGGGTGGGATGTGGGAGTAGTAGGGTGGGGGAACACCAAGGGACACGTCAAGTACATTGACATTGACCTCAGGGTCATTGATCCTAAGGTCAAGATGGGCGATTCTCCTGACACTACCAACACTTTGACTTGAGGAGCAAAAACAGTATCTTTTAAAAAAAACGTATTTCTGTCTTTTTGAGATCTAAGTTTTGGAATGGGCAACTAGTTTCAACTTTCTGACTTACCTACTGACAGACTCTTTGACAATTCAAAAGTGCCTGTAATTGGTTTAATTGAAATAAATGCTTTGAGTTTGAGTTTCCTCAGTGCCGCGTTGGTCAACTTTACGTGAGTGTAAGTTCAATTGATTTCAGAAAGACTTTTATTATTGAAGATTGTTAAAAATAATGAAATTGTAGCGGAAGCTAAACTTTGTTGGTAGAAAATTAGAAATACTTGGTGTGTCTTCCTGGCGCATACTGTAGTCAGCATCATTGAAATGTCTGCGTCTGCGTTGGACTGTATTCACCGTGTTGACGGTGACGAGATGCGTGTTGTGACTGACTGTTCGTTTTGCAGGCTCATAATGTTCCTGTCGTCCAAGTGACGCGGCGGCGCGCGCGCAGCGCCGGCCGCGGCCGACCGTCTTGTACCGCTTTACACTCGCACTGTGCGTTTACCAAAGAACAATGCAATCATGCCACTCATACACACGTTTCATTCGCGGTTGCAGATCAATCGAGCAGCAATACAACTCGAATAATAAAATAGTCGGTAGATACTCCAGTTTTATCTATTTGTAATATAATTATTTATTTATCGGGTGTATCATAGTCGTTAAATAATTCATGTAAATGTTATGATTGATCTGTCAAATCAAAACTCATCGCATTATCTACTTTCACACTTCGCTTTTTACTATAAATATTATTATTTCTATCATTATTTCCTTTATAAATTAATAATAGTGTAACGAATCGAAATTCAAAAGCCAGGTGTTCGAGATTATAATTGAGTACAAATTTATATTTATTGGGGTTTTATTCGTTGACTCGTTAGTGATGTAAGTATTGATTTAGAGATGATAATTACTAGTGTAAGCTTTTCGCTTTGAAAAGACGTTTGGTGCGGCTACTAGGTGTGTGAGGATACGATAAGTGTTCATTAAAATCTCGTCAGTGTGATTATTTTTTTATGAAGATCTCTAATGTTATTGTTGTGCGATATTCAAACGGGCAGCTTGCAGGTACATGTACCTAAACACTGAATTGTGATCGAAACATCAGCGACTGTAGCGAATACGCACATTATTACTTGTTATCTGTATATTTGGTAATAATGGCCATAAAATGTATATACGTATTTATACAAATATTTTGAAGAGTTGTGTTTATTATTATATAATATAAATCTTATGTATTTTGCAGCGTGACGTTTAGTTCGGCTCTTGACTGTATGTAATCAACAACATTTTTATTTTTAAACGTAACCCCGGGGACGAGGCCGTGTTACAACAATCATTTTATATAGCGAGTTACTTGTATTTACAAATAGTCATAATTTTGGGTTTCAATTAAAGTGCTAAGTTATTGATGAAATGTGTTGTTTTCATTCATGTGAACCGTATTCCTTGTAGCCGACGCCGACTTTCGCACGGACGTAAAAATATCGCGGCGATTTATTTTCGCGCACTGGATTTTGAACGCTCTACTGAGCGCCGAGAGTTGAAAATCCAACAGTGTTTTTTTTCGACACGCTGGGATGCACTCTGTTGGATTCTCGAAGCTCAGCTCAACACCAAAAGTTGAAAATCCAGTGCGCGATAAAATCTCGCCGCGATATTTTTACGTCGGTCCAAATGTCGGCTTACTGCTCGGTTAAAACTTACTGTTGTTCTAGCTGAAAGTCAAACAGTTCAGCCATGTTTAAACCTTTCTCTAATCAATGACAGAAGTAGATTACTATTTTTGTGCAGATAGAACGGCTGGCAAATAGACGCAGGCGTAATACCTACTACAAAATGAGCATTTCTGTGAATGCCATGACGCCAGGTGTGCCACTGAATATAAGCCGACGTTCGCACGGACGTAAAAAAAATCGCGGCGGGATTTTATAGCGCACTAGATTTTCAACTCTCGGTGTTGAGCCGAGCTTCGAGAATCCACATGAGCGACGAAAAACACATTGTTGGATTTTCAACTCCCGGCGCTAAGCAGAGCGTTGAAAATGCAGTGCGCGAAAAAAAATCGCCGCGATTTTTTTACGCCCGTGTGAACGTCGGCTAAGATAGGATTAAAATAATGCACTTTCATAATGTCATTGATAAAATAATAGTGCTGTAATGGGCTGGAAATGAAGGGATTTATTTGAACGACGAACAATGTTATCAGTAAGGTTTGTGTCTGTTGACGTGCAGCTTGTTCAGCGAGTGGGTGATCTTGCTGGAGCTGGGCTCGTCCGCGCCGCCCTCGCCCGCGCTCCACACGCTGATGGTGGCCGACTCGCCCGCCGTCACCAGTATGTCGCGCTGGGGAACGAAAGTAATCAAATGAAAATACAAGCGTTAAATTAAACTAATTAGCGAAACTCCGCAGACGATCGATCATATCTAAACACGATGAAGTAAAATAAATATACAACATTAGTTTCTGTTTACCCTAAACCCGAAAAGGGATCATTGTACTCATAATTTTGAACAAATTTTTCTATGGGACCAACAACCTTGAAATCGCAAAAAAAAAAATCAGCTGTTCCATACATTTTGTCGATTTAAGTGAACACAAATGTATGGAACAGCTGATTTTTTTTTCGCGATTTGAAAGTTGGTCCCATAGAAAAAATTGTTCAAAATGATGAGTACAATGACCCCTTTTCGGGTTTAGTGTACTTAAACAAAAACTAATCTTGTTTATGTCATCATCTGCCTCTGGCCTCTTCCCAACTAGGTTGGGGTCGGCTTCCAGTCTAACCAGATGCAACTGTAGTCAGTTGCATCTGGTTAGTAGTATTTTACATGGAGCGACTGCCTGTCTGACCTCCACAACCCAGTTACTGGTTAATGTGATACTTGGTAAGCCTGGTTATCAGACTTTCGATCTTCTGACGACACGTAACGACTGACTGTCATAGATCCACGAATGACAGCCGGGACCAACGGCTTAACGTGCTTTCCGAGGCACGGAGAGCTCTTGGTATGTAAAAATGGTTACCCATCCACGGACCAACCGCGGCAAGCGCAGCTTAACCTGTTCGATCAACCCGGCTGTTATTACTTAGCCACAAGCTCCTCATTTATTCACAAGCCCCGAAAAAACAAAAATAAATGTATCTTAAGTATTTGATGTTTTAAAAACATTGGGGTCAACGACCGCTGGTAGTGTTTGTTTTTGTTTTACTTATCGTGTTTCTCTATCGATACTTACTATGCCTGTGAAGTTTAGGTACACGAAAAAAGCTGATATTTCAAGTAATTACAAAACCAGCGGTCGTTGACGCAATTTTTTTTTATCATTTATTGTTTTTTTTTCGTTTCATCATATTTATAAAATTAAATATAGATACCCTTCACGCCTACGAAGTTCCGCTACTTAATTTAATTTGATCCGGTGTAGTTAAGACGTAATTGGGTAACAGAATGTTTATTACGTGTCTACAGAGTATGTTTTGTTTAGAACTCTAGAGCCTAAGCCCTCATTTACGGACGCGTGGCGTCGTCGCGCGTCGCTTTGGGTGGCGCGGCCCGCACTAAATTCAAACATATGTCGCATGTCGTATGTTGTTGTATGCATGTCGCGGGTTCGATTCCCGCACGGAACAAATATTTGTACGACCTACAAGTATTTGTTCCGAGTCTGGGTGTTTTCTATCTATAATATGTATGTATTTACAAAAAAAAAATGTATATAAGTACTTTATCAGCCATCTCGTTACCACAACACAAGCATTAGGTTGCTTAGCTTGGGACTAGATGGCGTTGTGTGCAATGTCCAAGGATATTTATTTATTTATATGACGTTGTATGAGAGCGTTTACGGAGAAGCGATTTTACACGCGTTTGCTTGAAATGCAGGCGGAACCCGCGGATGGCATCGCCGCGTCGCACGCGACGATTATCGCGGCGGCGCACGCAGCGTTGTGGCCAGCTATTGCTGCACTTTCTTTCACGGTAAAAACGAAACGACACTTGCGGCGGGGCCCGCGCCAGCGCACGCCCCGCAACTTCATAAACAACATCGTACATTGCCATATGTTGGTGTTTGCGCGTGTTATGACGCGGCCGCTGCACGCGCCGCCTGTCTGTAAACAGATAAAACGTCCGACGCTCTGCGAGACGCTACGCCGCACGCAACGCGCGACGGCCCGCGTCTCCGTAAACGAAACCTTAAGGCGAGATTCACAGACCGCACTTTTACTTTGCTAAGTAAGCGTTTCACACGAATATCAATATTACTCTCATTAAAATAAGGTTCATATTAGTATGACGAAACGTTTTACTTGGTTTATTCCCGGTCGTCCCCACTGGGTACGAATGGGAACAAAAAAGTTTCGTTCCTCCACAGTGGTGACGATTGGAACTTTTTATTTCCCACTCGTTCCGTTATAGACCGAGAGTCAAAATGCAGTAATGGGGATATCAATAACAGATTTCACGGATTGTTAAAATGTTTTAATTACGACTTTCTGACCAAGAGTGAACAACGTTTTTGATTAAAAATAATTTAAAAAGACTGAATCACAGGTAATCAACGAATTTACAATAATTCTCTCAAAATTATGCATCACAGATAATCAACTTAATACACAAATCCTTACAGTTTTAAGGTGCGTATCACAGATAATCAACTTATTTACATAAATTCTTACAGTTTTAAGGTGCGCATCACAGATAATCAACTTATTTACATAAATTCTTACAGTTTTAAGGTGCGTATCACAGATAAGACCTGTCTAAGACCAAATTACTATCATCTACTCGGTAATTGTAAGTAGTTATGTTGATGTTAGTAACAAACAATAGATACGCAATGACGCACCCTCACCACCCTGGCTTATCGTAGTGCATGACCTTGAAATAGCCAATCTTGTTACTCGCAAATGGGTTCGAATTTTGCCAACTAAAACCGAACAAACCCATTTGCGAGTAACAAGAAGCGCATCAACGACACTTATTGCGGTGCTTGCTTGCGGGGTGAGGGGGTCCCGACCACTTCTGGGATCTAACATTTCCATCTACCGGTCAATAGCCAAACTATCTACTCGTTCTGTCAATTTTATTTTGTAGTAACGTAACTATCTCACACTAGATGTCACTAAGTACAGGATGCAACAGGGTCGTATTCAGAAAATATTTACAAAATGATATAAAAACTACAAAAATAATATTTGGCCATTAAAGGGTCTTTAGGAATCAATGTTGAACAAATTTCAGTACTTAAGATTATTAAAATATGTTAGTACTGAGTACGGTGCCTAAATATTTTTAGTTCCCATGGCATCAAGTGTCGCCATCTAATGTCGGGTAGAATTATGTTTGGAAAATAGGAACATTTACAGAGTTGTGCACAGGACGCCAACAATACACTGACCATAGATAATACACTATATAAAGTAGTAACACTGACTAAGGCCTCATTTACGGAGACGCGGGGCGTCGTGCGGCGCGGTGCGCGGGGCGGCCCGCAATAAATTCAAACATAGGGCGTTCTATGAGAGCATTTATGGAGAAGCGATTAAGATTTCTTACACTTGACGGCCCGCAGCCCGCACCGCGCTCCGCGCCGCGCGACGCCCCGCGTCTCCGTAAATGAGCACTAAGGCCACGCCTACATGATGACGTCAGGCCCTAGTTGAGAATAACAGTGCACAGTTGCTAAGGCCGTCTCCTCTTTAGGCACCCCAATAGTAATTTAGTCGGATAGAGGTAAGGAAACCGTGTTTACGCTTATAAAGAAAACTTAGTAATAGGGTTCCGTTTGGCACCCTTCGGGACCGTAAAAATGATCATAATAACGGAACAAGTGACTCTCGGCTTCGTGAAGAGTATTGTTACACCCGCTACACAAATGAGATGGTACTTACGTCCTTGTGGTACCAGCAGCAGCGCACCGTCTGCCGGTTGGCGGCGAAGTTCGTGCTGGGCTGCAGCTTCCTGTCTGCTATCGTTACCGAGCGCAGCACTTGCCTACAATACAAATTTAAACATTGTTATATCACTGCTAAATGTACGGAAAACAGCATTATTTTAGACTAGCAATTGCCTCGTCCGCTAGAATTTCGTATTTTCTCCTACAAAAATGCATCCCCTCCGCCCTTTTAAACCGGTAGAATTCCCGCTTTTTACCCCCACAAAGGTCGAATTTCCGAAAACCCCTTCTTAATCCTTACACTCCTAGTCCCAGTAGGTGCTGTGCGTTTATATGTCAGTCAGTTTCTCTTTTTATTATAAAACTAGCTTTTGCCCGCAGCTTCGCCCGCGTGGATGTCGGAAAATATCCCACGGGAACGTACTACCGGAAATTCCTTCATTATTCCTTGTCTACATTATAAAGGGAACCTTTGTGCAAAATTTCAGCTTTCTGGGTCCAAGGGTTTGGGCTGGGCGTTGATGAGTCAGTCAATCAGTCAGTCAGTACTTCTCTTTTTATTTATATACGAGGGGGCGTTTTTAAGTTCGCTGAATGGAGGGTGACAAGTGAAAATAAAAATACTAAATTATTTTTCTTTTTCAATATATTCACCTGCTACCCTTATACATTTTTCAGATCTTTCAATTAGCTTATGTATACCTTCATAAAAAAATGTTTTGTCTTTGTCCGAAAAATAAGCTGAAACCGCGTCCTTCACTTCTTCATCAGTTGAAAATTTCTTCCCACGAAGTTCTTTTTTCAGTTTTGGGAAGAGGTAATAATCACTGGTAGCCAGGTCTGGGCTGTAGGGTGGATGGTCTAAAATATCGAAGCCCACCTTATGCAGGGCAGCCAACGCAACACGGCTCTTGTGAACAGGCGCGTTGTCGTGAAGAAGAAGGACACCTTTGATCAATTTACCCCTCCTTTTTTCTTTAATGCTTTCTTTCAACCTCTCGAGGATACAAGCATAGTATTCTCCGGTTATAGAAACGCCTTTATCTTTATAATCGGTCAACAGGATCCCTTCTGAATCCCAAAACACTGTTGCCATGATTTTTCCAGCCGATTGTGACACTTTAAACATCTTGGGTGGTGGTGAGTCTTGTTTCGACTCAGGTTCATAATGATGAACCCAAGTTTCATCTCCAGTAACAATTCGACTTAATAGTCCATCCTTATCTGCGTTACAGAGGTCCAAAAACGTGCGAGAACACTCCACGCGGTATTGTTTTTGAGGCGGCGTGAGCATTCCTGCACTGACCTTTGTCATGCCAAGATGATCGTGTAGAATTTTGAAAATTGTCGTATCCGATACTCCAACCATTTCTGCAAGCTGTTTCTTCTTTAGTCTGGCATCTTCCAATATTATTTTTTCGACTTTTTTTAATGATTTCCGGAGTAGTCACCTCGATCGACCGTCGTGGCAGTGGGTCGTCTTCAAGTGAGGTCCTGCCTTGTTTAAAGAGACTGTGCCACTTGTAAACCGTGGTTTTAACCGGGCAAGAGTCCCCGTAAACTGATTCCATCTCTTCCAGTATATTTTGAACTGACTTTCCTTGCTTGGTAAGGAACTTTATTACGGCACGGTACTCGATTTTTTCCATAATTCACACTTTCTTCCCAATTGAGTTGTTTGCTTGACGATAGTTCAAAGACTAATGATCAGGGACTTGAAAACGAAATGAATTTCGTTCCGTTATCATTAATGTTATCATATAACGTTCCAAAATTTGTAACGATACTAAAACATAAAAATAACAATAACGTTACAAGAAAGAAACGTTAAAGAATATCATTTTCGTAGAACAAAATTTTAAGTAACGTTACAGGTATCAGTAACATTAAGCTTATCCGCTTGTAATAACGTTACAGGTGAAACGTTACAGATTCATTTGTAACGTTATTCTTAAGAACTTTTCTCGCTGACTACCGCTCCGTCGTCGCCCGGTAGCCTCGGCACATACAAAATAAGTACCTACTACTAGACTAGACGACGACGACGCGTTTCGTATGCGTGGCCGCACCGCACACAGCATGGTCATGAAGCTGGCAACGTTGCGTATCGAAATGAATGAATAACGTTATTATATCGTTATACTAATAACGATATATTGATAATATTGTTAGTGAACACTTTAGAGGAGCTCGTGGCTAAGTAATAACAGCCGCACGGGTCGATCCGTCAGGTTAAGCTACGCTTGCCGGGGTTGGTCAGTGGATGGGTGACCATCTTTACATATCGAGATTCCTCCGTGCCTCGGAAAGCACGTTAAGCCGTTGGTCCCGGCTGTTATTCGTGGATCTTTGACAGTCGTTACGGGTCGTCAGAAGCCCGAAAGTCTGACAACCAGTCTTACCAAGGGGTATCGTATTACCCAGTTACTGGGTTGTGGAGGTCAGATAGGCAGTCGCTCCATGTAAAATACTGGTATTCAGCTGCATCCGGTTAGACTGGAAGCCGACCCCAACATAGTTGGGAAAAGGCTAGGCAGATTGATTTGATTGTTAGTGAACACTTTAAGATTTCGTTCCGTTTGTCAGTATCGTTATAGCCAAGGTATTAATTTTGTTACGATCCTGGTGGAACGGTACAAATTATCGGTACTGGAACTACGCGTAACGTTATTTTGAGTAACGTTTCAAGTCCCTGCTAATGATCCAATTATTATTTATTTTTTTATTTTTTTTTGTATGGCATTTCGCAGTGTGACCACTTGGGGTCGAGACTGCTTAACCGGACTATCCTGTGGGTGCCTTAAGCGAACTCAAAGCCTCCAGCCAGGGGCATGTTTACTTATAAACTAAGCGACTGCGCACTAAGGGCACCCCCTGTGGGGTACGGACCTCGGCTTAGGGCGTCGCTGACTAAGAGAGGACAGCAAGGAACAATTGGCTGGCTCAAATCGGGGTTATTATTATTAACAGGGGAGTTTAAAGCTACAGGCTCAGCTACGCCACCAGCTGGCTCGTTATTACCGATCAAGGGAGAATGATCCAATTAAGATAAAACCTGGTATTTATACTAATATTGAGTGGCTGAAGTTGTGGCCATCCCGATAATGACATATTGTTATCCCCTCCCCCCCATTCCGCGAACTTAAAAACGCACCCTCGTAGATAAGACATACATATAAAAGGAGAAACTGACTTGACATTGTCACCGTGAGATTGTAAGAACCGTCAGTTAGCTTATAATCTATTGGTATTATTTCCGTTAGATTATAAACTGTCGAAAAATTGTGAAATGGGTTAGGTTAGGTTAGAACTGTGACCAACCGCGCGCCAGCCGAGCGGTGCAACTAGGCAGTGGCCGCGCCAAGCCAAACGTGGACGTTTGCGAAGCCTCTTTCATTTCCCAGACGAAAGTATAAAGTTAGATTGAATGAGCTGGTGGAGATGAATACACTAATGTATGAGTATATATACGAGTTAAATGGCTAATCTAATGATGACGAAAATGGCAATAAAACAAATAAAAAAAAAACGAACTTTCGGCTTTTAACATCACTGAATTTTTTCAAGATTATGTCATCATTTAACACCATCCGCTATTTTTAATGCAGAACAGTTTGAGAAGTAGGATGCAAGAGCGAGCGTAGCGGTAGCTGGCTCAAAAATTTTAGAACGACGCGCCGCCGCGGATGTTTAAAATTAGGTTGTGTTTGTACCATTCTTACAGAAATAGGATTTATTTTGTTAAGATAATACAAACGCAAGAGTGAGCGCAGTGAGCTCAAAAATTTTATCACTCCGCCCCGAAAAGGAAAGGTTTTCTTTTGACCATAAGTACATATTTTGGCTTTGTAAGTACTTCTTTAGATTTGGGGGCCACCCAGGACCGTGGAGAAAATAAATAAGAATAACTAAACTTTTATCAACTTGGTGAAGCGTAACTTTAGTTGTTATTGTTGTTGTAGCAGATGGAAATTATTTATGTAGGTAAGTAGGTATGTGAATTTACTAGGGTCGAGTCGGAACTATATGAATAGTATCCATTACAGCAGCCTACCCATTGCCTTCATAGGAGCCCGCCACTAGCACCAGCGTGTCGTCTATCGACGTGTATGTGTCCACCAGGTACCAGTCGTCAGCTTTACTTACCCATTGCCTTCATAGGAGCCCGCCAGTAGCACCGGCGTGTCGTCTATCGACGTGTATGTGTCCACCAGGTACCAGTCGTCAGCTTTACTTACCCATTGCCTTCATAGGAGCCCGCCAGTAGCACCGGCGTGTCGTCTATCGACGTGTATGTGTCCACCAGGTACCAGTCGTCAGCTTTACTTACCCATTGCCTTCATAGGAGCCCGCCACTAGCACCAGCGTGTCGTCTATCGACGTGTATGTGTCCACCAGGTACCAGTCGTCAGCTTTACTTACCCATTGCCTTCATAGGACCCCGTCAGTAGCACCGGCGTGTCGTCTATCGACGTGTATGTGTCCACCAGGTACCAGTCGTCAGCTTTACTTACCCATTGCCTTCATAGGAGCCCGCCAGTAGCAGCGGGGTGTCGTCTATCGACGTGTATGTGTCCACCAGGTAACAGTCGTCAGCTTTACTTACCCATTGCCTTCATAGGACCCCGCCAGTAGCACCGGCGTGTCGTCTATCGACGTGTATGTGTCCACCAGGTACCAGTCGTCAGCTTTACTTACCCATTGCCTTCATAGGAGCCCGCCAGTAGCACCGGCGTGTCGTCTATCGACGTGAATGTGTCCACCAGGTAACAGTCGTCAGCTTTACTTACCCATTGCCTTCATAGGAGCCCGCCAGTAGCACCGGCGTGTCGTCTATCGACGTGAATGTGTCCACCAGGTAACAGTCGTCAGCTTTACTTACGAATTGCCTTCATAGGAGCCCGCCAGTAGCACCGGCGTGTCGTCTATCGACGTGTATGTGTCCACCAGGTACCAGTCGTCAGCTTTACTTACCCATTGCCTTCATAGGAGCCCGCCAGTAGCACCGGCGTGTCGTCTATCGACGTGTATGTGTCCACCAGGTACCAGTCGTCAGCTTTACTTACCCATTGCCTTCATAGGAGCCCGCCAGTAGCACCGGCGTGTCGTCTATCGACGTGAATGTGTCCACCAGGTAACAGTCGTCAGCTTTACTTACCCATTGCCTTCATAGGAGCCCGCCAGTAGCACCGGCGTGTCGTCTATCGACGTGAATGTGTCCACCAGGTAACAGTCGTCAGCTTTACTTACGAATTGCCTTCATAGGAGCCCGCCAGTAGCACCGGCGTGTCGTCTATCGACGTGTATGTGTCCACCAGGTACCAGTCGTCAGCTTTACTTACCCATTGCCTTCATAGGAGCCCGCCAGTAGCACCGGCGTGTCGTCTATCGACGTGTATGTGTCCACCAGGTAACAGTCGTCAGCTTTACTTACCCATTGCCTTCATAGGAGCCCGCCAGTAGCACCGGCGTGTCGTCTATCGACGTGTATGTGTCCACCAGGTAACAGTCGTCAGCTTTACTTACCCATTGCCTTCATAGGAGCCCGCCAGTAGCACCGGCGTGTCGTCTATCGACGTGTATGTGTCCACCAGGTAACAGTCGTCAGCTTTACTTCTCTGGAAATAATAGAACAGTAATCTACGTCAATTATGGTTTAAATAAAGGTACTTATTCAATGAATAGATGTCTCAAAATAATCACTGCATGTGGCAACTTCATTGCAATAATTTCGATTATTACTTCTCCCAATTTACTTTTCATGAACATTAATTCTTTAATTTTAATAAATAAAAAACACGCAATCTGGATATAAAAATATTAAATTCACTGACATGATAGACAACATACATACAGCCTAAACTGCTGGGTATAGAAGCATGAAATTTTTAAAGAGTTCCTTATAATAACGAAGGCCAGCACTAAGGAAGGATTTTTGGAAATCCATTCCCTAGAGGGGTCGATAAGGGCCTGCGATTTCGGCGGTATCTCCAGTTGTGGAGCCATAGGCGCGCTTCTCCCAGTCTGCTATGACTTTCGGTACCTCGGTTCACTCGTGCAAAGTGGTCGCGACGTAGGCCGGACAGAAGCACAGAATGAACACTGGATGGATGAAATGGCGGCAGGTCTCGTAACTTAAGGGAAAGATATATAAAACAATGGTAAGACCTGCTGTCTTGTATGGATCAGAATGTTGGGCCACAAAGGGGATGAATGAATGCATGCAGCCGAGATGAGAATGCTAAGAGGGATGTGTGGTGTTACACAAATGGATATAATAAAAACATGAGCACATAAGAGGAAGTCTGAAAGTGGCACCAGTGGTGACAGAAAAGTTATGCGGAAATCGGTTGTTATGGTGTGAGCATGTGATGCGGAGGAATGAGGAAAATGTCGTGAGGAAAGTTTTGAGTATGAATATCGATGTTTATAAAAGTAGGGGGAGACCAAAGAAACAATGGATGGACTGAATGAAAGATGATACGGCTAGAAAGAAGGTGACTACCGAGATGACGACTAATAGAGAAATATGGAAAAAATGGATATGTTGTGCCCACCCCAAATAACTTGGTATAAGGGCTGGAGAGTGATGATTCCCTAGAGGGGTTAAATAGGGGTGAATGTTTGTATGGGAGTTCACCGTTGTTGCCGGTGGGAGGCTTTCCTACACAGCGCACAACAACAAGTTAGATGGCAGCTCACCTTTATACTCCTAGAAACTTTATCCCTAGTGAAACCCCGGAGCATGTCCCCGCTGTCAGCGTCCCACAGCTGCAGATCGTTGGACTGCGTGATGCAGGCCACCTGCTTCTCGCCCAGCCAGGTCAGCTTCTCCACCGAGTTCTCCACGTTGAGGGAGTACGTCAGCGCGTCGTCTTCTGTCAGCTCCATCACATTGAATATGTTCAGAAGGCCGTCCAGAGAACCTGAAGCTAGTATCTCTGTCTTTGTCTTGTGGAATTTCACCTGGAATTAAGGTCATTTGATCTTAGTTGCATAGTGACAGGTGATTGGTGGTGATAAACTCTTGAGTAGTAAATAAGATTATTGAGGCGGAGACTGAGTTGTAACGTCTGTTTGTAATGTATCGAGTTTTTGTAACGCGTTACAGTAGTCAGTGCAGCGAAACGAGCCGCTCGATGCGAGCATTGCGAGCGCATTTTTACCGCCATCGTAATATATAAAAAGAGAAGTCCTGACTGACTCATCAACGCCCAGCCCAAACCATTGGGCCTAGAAAGCTGAAATTTTGTACAGTTTCCCATTATAATGAAGACAAGGAATAAGGAAGGATTTTTATTCCCGTGGAATATTTTCAGACATCCACGCGGGCGAAGCCGCACGGGAAGTGCTAGTTCTGAAATAAATGGAGCACGCTTGAGTCAAGTGCTCGTAGCGAGCGTTCGCCGCGTTTAGTGTATCGCCGTTTTGTAACCAAGCTCGCCTCAAAAATGATACATTACAAACACACGTTACTAGTCAGTCTCTGGTCTTAGAATGATACTACGACATATCTAGGTACTGTTAGATCACTGGTTAAAATAAGTTCACGTATTACGGATAATTGGTTTATTTCACTGCAATACAATACAATCAAACTTCTACTGAACTCTAATAACACACAACAAGGGATAGTTGAATATTTCAACCTTTTAAGACTGTGGTCGCATATTTTCGCGCTCGGATTTTAAACATCTGACGCTCGACGCCGCGTAGCGAGTGCGCGTGTGTGCGTTTTTCCTCATGTACGGCACACAGTTGCGATGCTGCGACGACTAAACGATCTTGATCGTAGCTATGGCGTACCTATATTTTTTTGAAGTAAAAGCTAGAGGTTTACGGAGAAAATAAAAAGACTGTCCACAATACATTATTAGTGTATTTTAATTAAATTTATACAAATATGGATGAAGAAAATAATATTATGTAGGTACTTAAAAAAAATAAACTCATTTTACTTATTTGCTTAAGTATTTGTATACTTATAAGTAATTGAAGTTTTATAAAAGTATTTGTATTTGACGACACGGTTGGCGCAGTGGCTGAGCAATTGACTGCTGCGCAGCATGTTGTGGGTTCGATTCCCGCACGGAACAAATATTTGTACGACCTACAAGTACTTATTTGTTTCCGAGTCTGGGTGTTTTTCTATCTATAATATGTATGTATTTACAAAAAAAAATGTATGTAAGAAGTTTATCAGCCATCTCGTTACCATAACACAAGCATTAGGTTGCTTAGCTTGGGACTAGATGGCGTTGTGTGAAATGTCCAAGGATATTTATTTATTATTTATTTTATTCATTTGTCTAAGGGGATTGATTGACTTTTCCTTGGATCTATAATTTCTGGGAGAACACAATCAGAATAAAATTTTGTTAACAGCGGAGCCATCTTTTGTCCAAAATCATCGTTTTTTTGTGTAAAACAGTTCAATTTAAGCCCGTATGTAGATAAAGACGCCACGCGCTAGCTATAATTATTTATTTTTCTTGCGGCATAGGTTTACCAACCGCATCAAGTGCATAAAACAGTTGAATTTGAACCAACACTAATACATAAATACATAAAGCCGCCTCATGCGCAAATGTTTGGTTTACTGTTTTCAAATTTCAAATAGGTAGGTCATCCCGCTGCCACAGAATAAATAATAGTACTGCTGCGTTCGTGTGGGGTTGGTTTTATAATGTTTATTAGCCTAGGCAGGTATTGTACGTGCCCAGTCGACCTAATGACTATACAGTCGACCACACGTCGCACGTCAGTGGTAAGTGATAAGGATTTGTATAGGTATCGTTTTCATAGTTTTCGATTTCGACTATAGCCAATAGTGAAGTCAAAATTAAAATCCAAGATGGCGGCTGCGAAAATTTTAAAATTTTTCGTCATGGGTGTCGTTTTCATAGTTCTCGAGGATGAAGCTGATAGTGAAGTCAATCATCCTAGAAGGGATGATTGACTGCACTATGCGGCCCAAGAGAGCAATGCAATGGTGGCCCAATGGTAACGATCCCGACATACGAGTAGGTCATGGTTTCGAACTCAGGCAGGCACTTTGTGTAAATAATTTCATCACCACTACTCTCAAATCAGTGAAGGAAAATATCGTGAGGAAACCGCCTAGAACCAAGAATTCGAAGACATGTGACATCTACCAAGCCGCACTGGGTCCTCGTGGTGTATTACGGCCCACTCCCTCTCACCGAGAGGAGCCCTGTGTCCCAGCAGTGGGAACATTATAGGCTGATTATGATTGAGACCCATTATGTTGTGAGCGAGCACGTTTCAGTGCCAGAGGTCATCACTGATGTGAGACGAGAAGATATATTACGCTCAACACCGCCGCGCGCGGCCCTTGTCCGATCAGAGCGCGGCTAGCCGCGCGTGGCAGCCGCGCTCAAATGCCGCTCTATATTTGGACACACCTTTATATAGTGCCTTTATCTATGCCTCACTCGTTTCGTATCGTTTAGTGCGGTCGCGATTTGAGTGTATTTCCCATAGTTTTATTGATGTTTTCCTCGACCCCTGTTTTCTTTCTGCGGACTTCTGATCTTGCTTCTTGTACGAACCTTGCTACCACACCGGACACGGTACGGAGAACCCCGCATAAACGTTGGACTTGAACTTGTTATTTTGTATATTACGACCAGCCTACTGATTTCATATTGGCACCATGGATCGTTGTGTAAATTGTGGCAAAGTGAGTGTGTGAGTGGGAGTTTACGTGGTCGTCGAGCTGAAGAACTTCAAAAATCAGCTGTTAAGTACCTATATGTAGATCGTTATGTAACCTCACTTTTATTACATCTCTTTTAACTCGGAACTCAGACCGCGAAAATCCGCAAAATGTTCAGTGATGGTTTGATAATATAGTAGCTATAAATTGACACCAATTTCATTTTTTTACAACCCAGGCCCAGGCCCAAGTTTATATGACATGGTTTCCGTCTCCTTTGTCACGGATCCACAATAGAGATTGTGGCAGTAGAGATTTCAAATAAAAATCTGATATAAATTTTTTCTCCATATTCATCCTCCAAAATTCTTGTAGCCATCTTGGATTTACATTTTGACTACACTATCGACGTTAGCACCCAGAAGAACCATGAAAACGATACCCATGATGAAAAATTTGAAAATGTTCGCAGCCGCCATCTTGGATTTACATTTTAACGTCACTATCGGCTTTAGCATCCTCGAGAACAATGGGAACGATCCCCATGACGAAAAATTTAAAAATTTTCGCAGCCACCATCTTGGATTTACATTTTGACTAAATTATATTGTATTATTGATATTGTAATTACAATATCAATATTACAAGTAATACAACATAATTCAAGAATTGTAACATAATTCTCCTAAAGTAAGTGTGCCTACCACGTTAGCTTCTTAAAATATTACTTAAATGAAAGGATCAAAAATATTTAGTCGCACTACAATTGACTATATATCACGCGAGGCGCATGCGCGGCGGCGGGAGGTCAACCGACGTAGGTCCTGCGTCGAAGAGCGCCAGAGCGCGACTGACTTAGGCCGTTCGATGCACCCGATTTTATACTCACTTTAAAAAATTATTTTCGTAAATGATTGAAGACAGATATGTTTTATTTTTTACACATATATAGTACAATCTTTCTTCTTACGTATAAAATGATTTGTGTTGCCAAATGACTTTTAGATTCTGAGAAATGACGTGTTTTTTTGTAGTCGATTTCTCGATTTTTGATTATCTTAGACGTGATTAAAATACAAGTTAATGAATTAAAAATCAAACTTTTCTCAATGCAATTTAAATTTCAGGATATGCCTCTTCGAATGAATACCACTTTACCTTCTTAATTAGTAGTAATAATTGGTGTAAGATTACTTCAAAGTTGAGCCTTCGCGCGTCATCTGGAAATCGCGCCTTCGAAATCGACTGTTTTCGTAGTCAATAATTCAATTTGAACAAGTTTTTTTTAATAGACTTTAAATAAAAATATATGATAATTACGATGATTGAAGTCAAAAGAAGCTAAAAAAATAAATTATGTGACCAAAATCACTTCAAAATCTCCCAAGTTCTCGATTTACGTATGAAAAATGCAACAACGCTCTTAACTAAAAGGCGCGAACAAGATTGTTCGTTAAGGCGACGCTATCTGCCTTTTGATGATTTTAAACTGAAGATCACGTCTAAACGGGTAGTGTTAATGATTTCGAAAAAATATATGTTAAATTAGAGCATTTTCTTAATAACTTAATATGTGAATATTTTAGATTATGTTTATGTTAAATAGTGTAATTAATTTGTAAAGTTATGTCTAACGCAGATAAAAAACTGAGAATCACGCAAAAACTGTCCGGCGTATTTTTATGAAGCCTTCACCATTTTAAAGGTAATTTAAGTATTTATGTTTTAGTATACTTACGTGTTTTATTAAAATGCCTTTTGTTTTATGTATAATAAATTAATAATGCGTCTAATTTGGGACAGCGCTCCTTGATGGGCGAGTCCTATTACTGGCTGGACGTACGACGCGTTGCGTGAGCTCAGCACAGAACGCGCAAGCTAACCACTCAAGGTCATTGGCGTATAGTTGCGCCTTAAACACGACTTGATGTAATGTTCAAGAAACTCTAACAAATCAAGCAATGAGAGCAAAAAAAAGTTCACACACGTAATAAAATATTTGTGCATAAATATTTATTTCCTTTTTGAACGAAAATATTACAAATGTTATAATTGTAATTTTGTTAATATTGATATTTTTGTATGCTCTAAATCTAAATATAATGTTATGGTGATTATTATAAACCAATAATGATTATAGGAATGTAAGAATGTCTTAATTTTAACTTTATTATTTATTTATTTGTTTAGTTTTTGTTTTTGTTTTTTAGTGTTAGTTATGCCAAGAAATCTATTATAATTTCTATTCTATTTTGCATGATGTAATTAATTTATTCTAATGTGATGTAATTATTTATTATTTCTGTTAACTATCTAGTGGCACTCATTATAATTTTTTTTTTTTGTTAATATGCGGATAATGTAGTGGGCTGCAATATTGTTATTATTTTGTATTATCTTTTCTCTGTTCCAACACATATTGTAGCTGTTTATTGTCCCTGAATAAAATAAAATAAAATAAAATAAAGTAGCAAATCTCTGAAAGATATATGGAAAGGTCTCTCCAGATTAGCTTGCAGGGGGCCAGGTTATGTCGCTCCGGATCCTTCGGCAGGCAATTAGTCCCTATATTAGATCAGGAGTGCACGTAGGCTTAGTCCACCCGGCCTTTGCACAGCTCCAACGAATTTAATTTGGCGACACGTAATCACAACAAGATGCGCAAAATTGCAACATGTGGCGCGCACGCTGCACCAGACGCACATAAAAAATATTTGACGAATAACACTCTCGACACGACCATTCACTACAACTTCCAATGACCGTCCGTCTCTACATAAATGTTACCAGCTAAATAAACTTATATTGTAAAGTGTATAAAATACCTAGTGTTTCCAACAATTACCCTACAGTTACAAATCAACATAAATTTTGAAAATAATCCAGATTTATAATTGTTTGATATTATTTCACAAGCGTTTTAACACTACTGATGTCTAACCTAGAGACATGCTGACAAACTTCGTGTCTCATAAGTATTTGAGGAGATATGGTCAGCATAGATAATATTATGTTAGTGTTCATTACCTGTGTGATATCATCAGTGTGTGAGTTCCAGTAGCCTCCCAGGGGCTTGGGGAGGCGGTTGTCCCAGAACACCAGGTAGGCGTCGTCCTCCACCACCTGGCTGCCCGCGCACATCACCCGTCCGTTGCAGGAGATGTCCATACACTCATAAGGCCTGACTAGCTGTTCTTCATTATCTGAAATTACACCATATTTTTTTAAGTACTATATACTATACTATTGTACTATAGTATTGTTGTAAAAAGTCTTTGCTCAGCAGTGGGGTGATGCAAGCAGATAGTAACAAGTAAATACTTCAACTATACTGCAGAGGTTTAGGTAGTGAAAAAAAGGTAAACAATCTTGATGTGTCTTTTATCTTATTTTATTTTAAAACCTCGGTTTAAGAATAAAATGCAACTAAAAACCAATGTAAATACAACAATAATGATTACTAAATCAATTGAACCATTAATTTAAGCAGTAGTTTATTTGTGTAATATGCATTTGTGTAAAAAGTTGCATCAAGATTGTTTACCTTTATTTCACCACCTAAACCTTTCTACATACATACAAACATACTACATTCATACAAATAAAATTCTATTCTATTCTATTCTGATATAGATACATACATATAAAACTCACACTTTTTTCAAAAAAAAAAAAACATGAATTACAGATAAGTAAATAAGACCTTGCTTCTTGCCAAATTCCATGATTCTAGGTCCTAGGACAACGGGAAGTACCCTATAGGTTTTGATTTACTTGCGAGTATCAAAATATGTTGCATAAATGGTCGTATTTTTTTATTGTGTTGACTTAGAAGCTTGATTTTATTAAAACACCAGAGGACCACAGACTTACGGATTTGATATTAATTTCAATTTGATACCTCCACGCGTTCCTGAGAAAAAGAGTCTTGACTGACAGACAGACGGACAACGAAGTGATCCTATAAGGGTTCCGTTTTTCCTTTTGAGGTACGGAACTCTAAAAATGAAATACAGGAAATAATAATAATTGGTCTATCATCATTACTGACAGGACTATTGTCGCCAATAAGCCTGATGTAGTGGTGATAGATCGATTAGCGCGCCGCGCAATGATTGTTGATGTTACCATTCCACATGACGAGAACCTCGTGAACGTTGAGAAAGAGAAACAAATAAAATATCTTGACTTAGCACACACAAGGTTGTTGGTTGTGAGCTGTCCATTTTACTTATAGGAAGGAGTGTTTGTGTGGAGTGTGTGGGTGCGTGAGCAGTGGCGGATTTACACATTTGCCGCCAGTAGGCTATTCAAATTTTGCCGCCCCTACTGACTTCTACAATTCGATACCATAGTTCACAATAAATTTTTATTACAATTTTTTTATATACATTTTTTTTTAATTCACAAAACCGTCGACAGGTCGATCGATTAATCAAAATTAAATAATAAAAATAAAAAATTATTGAAAAAAGTAGCTCATACATTAGATCATAATTGAAATGGTCTTTCATGTTGTGCATTAAAACTTATAGAAATACAGTATTATAAGCCGACGTACGCACGGACGTAAAAAAATCGCGGCGGTATGTTATCGCGCACTGGATTTTCAACTCTCGGTTTTGAGCCGAGCTTCGAGAATGGATTCTCGAAGCTCGGCTCAAAACCGAGAGTAACCTAACCTAACCTAACTACAATAGAGTGCATCCCAGCGCGACGAAAAACACACTGTTGGATTTTCAACTCCCGGCGCTAAGCAGAGCGTTGAAAATGCAGTGCGTGAAAAAAAATCGCCGCGAGTTTTTTACGCCCGTACGAACGTCGGCTAACTGTTAAATCACGTAAATCGGCGAAATCGGAAAAAAATCGTGTACGGCCTCTTAAATCAAAATCAAATCAAATCAAATCAAAAATCATTTATTTCAATCCATCGATCATAAAATAAATTCAAATTAATTAATAATATAAATAAAATTTAAATTGTAAAATTAAATGAAAATAAAATTAAATCAAATCAAAATCAATAATCTAAATTAAAAAACACAAAATCAAAATAAAATCACATCAAAATAATTAAATTAAAAACTACAAAATCAAAATAAAATAAAATAAAAAAATTCAATAAAATAAAAATTTAAAATTACTAATAATACGCCTGCCTCTGAGTCATTTGTTTGTTTGTCATTACATTAACCATATAGCAATGGTTAATGTACTGACAATCAAACCTGTTCGCAAATACGCTCAGGATGGTGTTGGAGGTGGTCCGGAGCCTGCGCCCCAGAGATGTGCACCGTTTCCGCATCGTCGTGTAGAAACAGTCGACACGGGCGTCGGCGAACATCCCCGACGCGCTGCAGTGCCGGGGCAGCCCCAACAACACCCTGAACGCATTATTATACTGAACACGGAGAGCGTTGTACTGTTTCTGGGTATATGATACCCACAGGCCAGCTGTGTACAGGGACGTACAAAACGCTCTGAAAAGAGTTATTTTGACGGCCCCCGAGCAACGAGAAAACCTGCGGGCATCTTATGCTGCTAATTTCTACTTAAAATTTGTCCTTCGCTGTAACTGCCGACCTATTATGTTTGCTACCGGCTTTAATTATTTTTTAATCCCAAAAACAGATTAATTTGTCGCCGCTTTAAATATGTACATGCTTTTGTTAGTGCACTTACAGTTTAAAAACAGTACGAACAATATCCTATTAAATTATCTGTTAAACAACCCGGTTGACGGGTTGATGATGATGCTAGAGTGCTTGCGCATTTCGTCACGCTCCCCCGGCTAGGTGTCGGCCCGCATGAATTCATGCGGACCCCGTCACCCTCAGCGGTCATATACGGCCGCAATTCCTCTAGAGAGAGGTGCGCGCGGAACACAGCGCGCCACCGTCTCGGGCCTTTCCCTGTTCAGGCAACAAACTCCCCAAGTCTGTTGCCTGCAGGCCTCACCCTAAGGCGGCCGGAGATTGTTACGATCCCTCCAGCGCCCAGTGCGTCTGCTACGGATTGGAACTTGGAAGGGAGGTTGTATCCTCCTTTTCCCTTTCCGCCGCCTCCTTCGCGACCATCAATTCCTCGCAGAAGGAGGCGTCGGCGTCCCACGCGCTCTCACTTCCGACCATGGACTGGACCATGTCCGGAAGCGAGAGTATCCGCAGCACCAACCGCTACGACGAGGTCACGCTGTTGCACTTGCACGTTGCTTGCCCAAGCGGAGCATTCCTCAAGGGAGCAAGGCATTCCTCAAGGGACGCAGATTATGCCTGCAACAGGACCCCGCTTCGGCTCCCACGCTCGTGCTATCAATTCGGCCAGACACTCTTAGCGAACGTTCATGACATTCGTACACGCACTACAACCTAATTAAGACTACGCAAATACGTTGTGGTGAAGCAGTGGTGGCCCCGTGGTAACGGCCACGACTTACGAGTTGTAGGTCTTGAGTTCGAACCCAGGCAGGCTCTTTACTTTGTGTAAATATTTTCATCACCACTGCTCTCAAACGGTGAAA
Organism: Cosmia trapezina; assembly: GCA_905163495.3. Lineage (NCBI taxonomy): Eukaryota > Metazoa > Arthropoda > Insecta > Lepidoptera > Noctuidae > Cosmia > Cosmia trapezina. The sequence continues at coordinate 574,432 of LR991036.1, forward strand.
AAACATCGTGAAGAAACCGGCATGTCCAAGAACCAAAAATTCGAAGACATGCGTCTACCAACCCGCACTGGGCCCGCGACTCCCTCTCGAAGAGACCTGAGTCCCACCAGTATATAGGTTGTAACTGTAACTGTTGACCATATTATAGGCTGATTATGCCAATACTTGGTACAAAAAAAATATTTAAGTGGTGAAACCACATGTTGATTGAGTTGTGTGAGTGGACCCAAATAACATTTAGGAACCTATTTAATAATGTATTTTTTTTTTATTTCTGTAAGAAGAAAAAATTGTGCTTAATTTGCCGCCCCCTAAAATCTGCCGCCCCAGGCTCCAGCCTACTCAGCCTACTGGTAAATCCGCCACAGTGCGTGAGTGATGAAGAGTTGCCTATTAATACATTATCCTTCTCTTCCTTCACTACTCTCATTTCTTTCTTTCATAAATAGTCTCAGAAAATTATAAATAGTCTTACACTCTTCAGACAAAGGTTTGCTATGAACAATTCAAATGTGAATCACCTTTATACTCCTGCACAGAACCCCTGCCGGTCCTGGTGTCCCACAGTTTGACCAGTCCATCCAGCCCCGCCGAGTACACGAGGTAGTCCTCCTTGGGGTCACATACCACCTCTGTGACGGTCTTCTGATGACCGCTGAGACTATAGACCTTTGTGAGGGATGTGTTATTAAGCTGGTACACCTCTATGGTGTTGTCTGATAGACTTACTGCTAGTTTTAAAGATCTGCAAGTTTCAATTAAATCATACATGTAATGGTTGCCCCAATTATATGATTTTAAAATAAGTATAACAGAATAGACAAAGCATTAAAATATATCAAGAAAAACTGAGAGTAAACAAGCTTCTAAGCAAACAGGTGTTTAATCTAAAAATATAATTTATTACATTTTTTAAGTACTAGCATGGATAAAACATTTTTTATCACGTTTAAGAATTCAAATAACACGACCAATATACTTACTTTGTAGCGTGCAATTTATTAATATAAGATTTTTTAAGTGATACCGCACTTTCTGTTAGTAACTTGTATTTCTTTTGAAACTGTTGTTCTAGAACTTCAGGTTCTACAGTATCTCTATCAACTTCTTCGTTATCCACGATATCAGCCATTTTTATGTCCAGTTATAGTAAGTTTTATTGTTTTTATGAGGTATAACGTGTTCAGTCAGTGGTGTAAACAAACATGTTTGCATGTTTCGTGAAGTTTCGTTTTGTTATTTTGGGGTTATGTCCGGACGGACAGATGACATTTTTGACATTGACAGCTCGCCACAGAGAATCACAGTAATCCATGGACCTAATATCAGTAATCACCATGGACCTAATATACTATATGGTCCATGAAATCACACACTCGCATCGCTAACCAAATGTTCGGATACACGATACATACGCAGTGATGTGGGTTTATGGAAAGTATAGTAAAAACCGTCGCTTCCAGCGAATTAATCCATCCGCACGTACAGTCGCCTCCACCGCCGGATCTCATGAGCTCTTAACAGGTTAACTGCCACGCCCTTAGGCCACGCCGGTCACCGGTGACCTCAAACAATGGGGAGGAAAACTAACTTTTTATCACGCTAGGTGGCACATGATCGACTGTACTTTTTTCATTGATTTGACGCGAAGACAATTCTCTGTCTACGATTTGACGTAACGAACGATTGTCAAATTGTATGGATTTGTTTGTAAAACAATGTACAGTCGTTCAGAGCGCCATCTACAAACAGCTTTGCGTGTGGCTCCCCATTAATTTTCTATTGTGTCTATTGTCTGGCAGCTAATGTGTTAACGATTTTGATATGAATTCAGCGATAACATGAATCATAAAATTGTTGGAACCAATGTTTTAATCACATAGGTAACTTTAATTTGGCAATTGAGTACCTATACAGGGTGTGGCGTAAATAGTGGTCCAACGTTAAGGGGTCGATACACCGTATATTCAGCTATCACATACCACAATTTGAACCATTTTTTTTCCTAGGTCTCAGAATGCAATTTTTTTTAAATTTACAACTCTCTTTAGTATTTTTTTTACGTTTGCATGTGACAGCACATGCATTTCACAGTTAAAAATGAAAAACAAAATTAAAAAATAATCTAATTTATAGAAAAAACAGCCAAATTAGTAAAGCAAGGTGTAAATGTTTAAATAATAATATAAAATGTTTCATTCTGAGATTGGAAAAAAATGTTTCATTCTGAGATTGGAAAAAAAATGGTTCAAATTGTGCTATGTGATAGCTGATCAATTGATCATACGGTGTATCAACCCTTTCAAGTTGGACCACTAATTACGGCACACCCTGTATATATACCTGTACATAATATGTAGTACTAAGTCTTCGGGTGTGAATTACCTGCCTCCAAGTAGTGCTTCCAGAAGCTGGTACCGCCACTTTGACGACAAGTGGCGGGTTTTTGTCTTTTAACAGCTTTGGGAAATACACGGGTCTTCGTAATTTTGCAGTCAACAGCTGAGCAACGGGGCAACTAATTAATTAATCGTAAAAGAAGTCGCTCGATTAAAAAAAAAACCGGTCAAGAGCGAGTCCGACTCGCGCACCGAGGGTTCCGTTCCGATTTCTGAAAAAGTGGAGACATCGTTTTATTTTTCCTGTAATCTTTACATAAACTTCTATCACATAGAGTAATTTCAGCTTTTTTGCTTTGCAAACTTCGGATATATGGGGGGGAACGGTATTTTTTTTTTATATTTTTCATCAAAAGTCGAAAACTATGCGGCCTAAATAAAAGAAAAAAATGTTTGAGAATGTGCAAACAGCGCTCTTTAATATGATACCCCACATGCTCTAGTAGGTATCCCCACTTTGAATTTTTAAGACTCCCTTTCAGTCCCTGTTGCAAAAAAATATAAATACTTTTATTTCTTTCTTATTTGCAAAATAGTTGAGTAAACCGTATCTAAAACTGTTCCAAATTTCAAGTTGATAACATTAGTAGTTCTTGAGATATTCAGGTGTGACAGACAGACAGACTGACTTTTTTACCATTTCGGTACGGAACCCTAAAAATATGGATAGTGACAGCTAGCTGTCAAATTCTTGGACCAGTGATAGTAGCGACATCTGAAGTAAGCAAGTGGCGGTTTTATCCCCATTAATAAATTGAACATTCACATTGATTGACAAGAACAGAGAATTATGTAACAAGCTTCATGTGTAACCTGTGTTTAATCGAAAAAGATGATGATTAAGAAGAAAGAACATAATTTCAAGTTAAACCTTAATAATTTATCCCACTTGACGTCGGCAGTAGGAACCAAGGAACAGCATTGTGTTCTTCTTGCAATTAAAATAACAATATAATTTGGAAATTGGAATATGACAAAAAATAATTAAATAAAAGAAATAACCTGCCAAGTGCGTGTCGGACCACGCACAATGAAGCGTTCCGTAGGTAGTTAAAAAGAATTTAGCCCAAAAACAAAGAGAACATTTTATTTATTTATTATTTAATAACAACCAACTTAAACTAACAGTTTTCACCACACATACAAGTTATCGGTCAATAGGTACTTAGTACACATTACACATACAATCATAAAATTAGATTACTTATAACATATCAACGACATTGTTGTTGATAAACATGTTCTCCCATACGTTGATATACTTACGTCATGCTCAATTCTCTAACTGAAAATGTACCTAAGTTTGTAATCCGATTTTTTTTATGAGATAAAATTACAAATTAACGATTTTCGGACTTTTTCCTTTACTTGTCCTGTGAGACCTTGCTTCTTGCTAAATTTCATGATTCTAGGTCAACGGGAAGTACTCTGTAGGTTTTGATTTACTAGCGAATATCAAAATTATGTCGCATAAATGGCCATATTTTGTTATTGCGTGGACTTAGAAGCTTGATTTTTTAGAGCTTCAAGGGACCATAGGCCTACGTGTTTGATATTAATTTCAACTTGGTACCTCCACGCGTTCCTGAGCCGAGAGAAAAGGGTCATGACAGACTAGCAGACAGACGGACAACGAAGTGATCCTATAAATAAGGGTTCCTTTTTTTTTTTATGTATGCAACCCTAAAAATAGATTATTTACTACTTGTAGGTCGTTCTGCGATGTGTACCTCGATATCTGGGTCCAACGCGTTCTATGTCTCCTGCAGCCAGCCTAGCAGTCAGAATTTTCAGAGGTATTGGAGGAATGCTGTTCATCTCACTTGTTGAATCAGAAAACGCCCAACGGATGTAGCGCTCCATGCGGATGTGATCTAGGAACAATACCATGTACAGTCAGCGTCACGATGTGGGTACCCCCTTGGAAGCACCGGAACTTGCAACGGGGGTAACCACATCGTATTAATAGTTTGTAGTAGGTATTACCTATGGCCGGGTCGACGATAGCGAACGCCCGCTTGACACTCTCCACGGCGACAGTCCTGTTGGCGCCGTGTCTGCCGCCCAGCTCGGCGACCACCTCGCGGATGTACTTGTCCTGCGCCAGCTGGCGCTGCCGGAACAGCTCGCGGGCGAACTCCACGCGGTCAAAGCCTTCTTCATTCTGGAGAGGTACGAGAAAATTGTATAAGTTGACATGGTAAACATACTTAGTTAATTTTCTTTTGAGAAGAACGGTGTTGGGATCTAACTCTCCATGTGCTAGGTTCTGTAGGGTTTTGAATGGTTGTAGCGACCTAATCGACTTCCACTTTGATTCTTTAGCTAAGCAGAAATCTAAAATTTTGAGTTGTTTATCTGTTTTATTGTAAAGTATTAATATTAGTATATCAGTTCAGTACATATATTTATTTTTGTTTGTACTTATAAAACTAAGTCTTTATTTATACCTACATAACATTTTTCTTTTGTTTTAAGTTAGCTCTAAACTGTACTAAGCTAAGCTAAGCTTACAATTAACATAAATTAATTTAGTTCATGTGGTGTTTACCTTTAAGTAATTGTTACACTGTTTAAAGTTTAAGACATGTAATTTTTTTTGCTCAAGATGTTAGTGTAAACAATTGTTGGTAAACCAAAATAAAATAAATAAATTTACAATATTTACACCACTTTTATGGTGAAATGGATTCTATTTATTATGAAACGTTACGGTTAGCAATCTAGGAACTTATTGTTTACTTACATAGTAAAATCAAATCATTTAAAGTTTGCTAACATGGTACAGTGGGCTGCACCAATTGGGTACCCCAGTTGTATTAAGGTTATATTACAACTGGGGTACCCAATGTTTTGTTATGTTACGTAGACTCCTGCGCATACCTACTCTTTGCACGAGTCTACTCGCAACATAACATCACGCCTCGCCTGTACTCCTCGATGGCTTGGGAAGAGGTATACATATATAATTATAGTTACAGTAACACTGGTGCAGGACTCTTATTATATAAAAAAAATTGTGTGTGTGTGTAAAATCTAAAAAGTGTGTTAATAAATACCTCTTGAAACAGTTTATCTAAGTAGATATCGTTGTTGTTGATCTTCAGTTTGAGCTGCTTGCGCACCACGTCCATCAAGTTCTTGATATCCACTTCACTCTTCAGCGGAAACGTCGCTTTCGATATCTTCTCGAACTCTTCGATTGAAATCGTCTGTTGTAGAAAGAAATTTTAGATTGGTAATTACAAAGATTAGTTTAGAATATTATCGAGAACGGGTCTTATCGCGATATTCCTTTTTACGACGTGTACCTACTTGTTTCCCGACGTTTCAATCGCCTTGCGCCTTGCAGTCATTAGCAAATGCAAGCAACGCCGCCGGTCGTCCGACGAGGTCCGCCAGTGTGTAGACGTCATTAGTGTTGTGTGTAGAAGTACCGACACCGATACCGATCGCTGAGCTGTCATCAGTCCTCTCGTGACCACGATCGCTGCAAGGCGGTTGAAACGTCGGGAAACAAGTAGGTACCTGTTTAACTCGTTAATGGAATATCGAGATAAGACCCGTTCTCGATAATATTTTATAATGTGTACAAATCGCGAAAGTTTAAAAAGTTTAATTAGTTTAGAAGTTTTAGAATCGGTCCCAGTTAAGTGCGCTGTGCCTGCAGTTCTGTACCTCCTGGTCCTTGCTGTGCTTGTAGAGGCTGTCCCGCAGCGCCTGCCAGTGGCGGCGGTGGCCCCAGTAATGTGCGCTGTGCCTGCAGTTCTGTACCTCCTGGTCCTTGCTGTGCTTGTATAGGCTGTCCCGCAGCGCCTGCCAGTGGCGGCGGTGGCCCCAGTAATGTGCGCTGTGCCTGCAGTTCTGTAGCTCCTGGTCCTTGCTGTGCTTGTAGAGGCTGTCCCGCAGCGCCTGCCAGTGGCGGCGGTGGCACCAGTAGATGTAGGCTGTGCCTGCAGTTCTGTACCTCCTGGTCCTTGCTGTGCTTGTAGCGGCTGTCCCGCAGCGCCTGCCAGTGGCGGCGGTGGCCCCAGTAATGTGCGCTGTGCCTGCAGTTCTATACCTCCTGGTCCTTGCTGTGCTTGTAGAGGCTGTCCCGCAGCCCTGCCAGTGGCGGCGGTGGCACCAGTAGATGTGCGCTGTGCCTGCAGTTCTGTACCTCCTGGTCCTTGCTGTGTTTGTAGAGGCTGCCCCGCAGCGCCTGCCAGTGGCGGCGGTGGCACCAGTAGATGTGCGCTGTGCCTGCAGTTCTGTACCTCCTGGTCCTTGCTGTGCTTGTAGAGGCTGCCCCGCAGCGCCTGCCAGTGGCGGCGGTGGCACCAGTAGATGTGCGCTGTGCCTGCAGTTCTGTACCTCCTGGTCCTTGCTGTGCTTGTAGATGCTGCCACGCAGCGCCTGCCAGTGGCGGCGGTGGCACCAGTAGATGTGCGCTGTGCCTGCAGTTCTGTACCTCCTGGTCCTTGCTGTGCTTGTAGAGGCTGCCCCGCAGCGCCTGCCAGTGGCGGCGGTGGCCCCAGTAGATGTGCGCTGTGCCTGCAGTTCTGTACCTCCTGGTCCTTGCTGTGCTTGTAGAGGCTGCCCCGCAGCGCCTGCCAGAAGCGGCGGTGGCCCCAGTAGATGTGCGCTGTGCCTGCAGTTCTGTACCTCCTGGTCCTTGCTGTGCTTGTAGAGGCTGCCCCGCAGCGCCTGCCAGTGGCGGCGGTGGCCCCAGTAGATGTGTGCTGTGCCTGCAGTTCTGTACCTCCTGGTCCTTGCTGTGCTTGCTGTCCTTGCTGTGCCTGGTCCTTGCTGTCCCGCAGCGCCTGCCAGTGGCGGCGGTGGCCGCAGTAATGTGCGCTGTGCCTGCAGTTCTGTACCTCCTGGTCCTTGCTGTGCTTGTAGAGGCTGTCCCGCAGCGCCTGCCAGTGGCGGCGGTGGCCCCAGTAGATGTGCTCGCTGAGGTGGCCGTGCAGGACGCCCCAAAACAGCTTCACCTTTACCACCAATTTGTAAAACATTTTAAAACAGTTACTATGGAGTTTCTTGGCATTCTTACTGTATGGAGAAGGGCCTGGGATTTCTTCTCAGAGTAGTCAGATAAGAAACGCCGACCTCATCTAGTTTTAAAAAATATAATTGACGGTTAAAAGTGTTTGTACAGACCTACTTACAGAAATAAATCATTTAGCATTTACTGTTTCGAAGGGGCTATTTTCTCCTTTTAATGGTCTACTTGAAATGAATGATTTGACTTTGACCTGCGGCTCGTCCAGCATCTGCTCGGCGCCTGCGCACAGGTTGTACGCCCACTCCGCGCGCACTGACGGCTGACCGTACCTGGCCAAAACATAAAGATGGATGCAGCTTAGAAAATCGGAGGATAATAATTTAAAAGTGATGTGGGACATAGACTTATGATGCAAAGAGACAAGGTCAAATTTAATTACCTGGCCAAACTTGACAGTCGTGATGGGTAGTTATCGATATGTAATGTCAATGCTGGTAATGTAGTTAAACAAGTACTTGAAATTATGAGACTAGTTAGGGTGCCGTACCAAAATGGTAAAAAGGAACCCTTATGGTGTGACTCAGTCTGTCTGTCTGTCTGTTTGTCACAGCTGGCTACTCAATCAACTACTCATGCTATCAACTTGTCTGTCTGTTTGTCACAGCTGGCTACTCAATCAACTACTCATGCTATGAACTTGTTTGTAATAGTTTTAGATGACGTTTGCCTAACTATTTTGCAAATAAGAAAGAAATAAAAATATATGTTTTTTTTGCAACAGGGACTGAAAGGGGGTCTTAAAAAATTGAAGTGGGGCTGCTAGGGCATGTGGGGTATCATAATGATGAAAGAGCGCTGTTTGCACATTCTCGAACATTTTTTCTTTTTTTGGGCTACATAGTTTTCGGCTTTTGATGAAAAACGTTCAAAAAATATCGTCCCCCCCCCCCTTATCTCCGAAGTTTGCATAGAGAAAAATCTGAAATTAAGTTTATGTATACAGGAAAAATAAAACGATGTCTCTAAATAGCACACTTTTTCAGAAATCATCAACAAAAATTAAATATAAGTAAGTGATGGTGCGGAAACCTCGCGGCCTCGGCGCGCGAGTCCGACTCGATCTTGAACGGTTTTTTTTTAAATCTTCAATCTAGGCACAATGGCAGAGCTTTATCACGTCTGTGAGTTTCGCTAATATAATTTAATTTTCTCCAATTTTTTAACAGCCTACCGCGTATAACAGCACGATAGGGTAGTCCCCACCAGCCCACCTGTCCTCAAAGTAGTGCGTGACATAGTCCTGCATGCAGACGTCCTGGCTGTCCCCCTTGCCGAGCCAGATGTCGTTGATGATGACGCTCACCTCCCGGCGCGACAGGCGCAGGTTGCGCACCTTGCCTTCGTAGCGGAGGTAGGCTGGAATTACGGGATCCATGCCCTAGGAAAATAAAAAAATATATAAAAAAATCAAATAAGCCGACTTCAACAATAGTAGGTACCTACGGTCAGCAACACAAGTCGGTTAACACTGCTACTTTTTGACATCATCTATAAAATCAACACAAAATGATACGATAACCTGCTTTTTAGCATTTCATTTATTAGCTAAGAGTTAATTTTCTTTAAAATTTACATCTGTTCCGATTTTAATGAAGTATTTTTAACCGACTTCCAAAAGGAGGAGGTTCTCAATTCGTCGGAACCTTTTTTTTTTTTATTTTTTTTTTTTTATTTTTTTTTCTTATGTATGTTCCCCGATTACTCGAAAATGGCTAGACCGATTTGGATTTTTCTTTTTTTGTTCGAAAGAGTATACATCCCAAGTGGTCCCATGATCATCAAGTCAGGATCTGATGATGGGATCCCATGGAAATCGAGGGAAACCCTCAAATTTTATGGGCACACCTATATCGATTTCGGTATTTTTTATAGTAACTCGTGCATTTGCTCTCGGAAAGTACCATTTGGTGAGCTGGAACTGATGATGGAAACCACAGAGGGCCATCGGAAATACTCAATTATATCTAAGTACATAACAGGTTGCGATTCGATTACTTTAATATGGTTTATGCTCGTCAAAATAATGGTAATGGTGACTTCACCATGAGCTCCATTTCTCCTGGTTCTTACTAGGAGAACTCCTCAACAATTAACGGCCCTGCATCGGGAAAAGCAACATTTTGTAAAACGTGATGAGCAGCTGACATTGGGTTATTTTAACTTAGATAAATTACAAACTGACCCACTAAAAAGTGAAAAATAAAAACTTTTTTACAAAAACAAAAACCGACTTCCAAAAAAAACACTACAAAGTGAAAAATAACTTTAATTTCGGAAGTCGGTGGCAAAAAACTAAAATACAGATCCAAAGACACCGACTTCCGAAATTAAAGTTATTTTTCACTTTGTAGTGTTTTTTTTGGAAGTCGGTTTTTGTTTTTGTAAAAAAGTTTTTTTCTCAATAATTAAGTTAAGATTTAGAAACCCAAGTGTTAATCGACTTTTGCTGCTGACTGTACCTACAAAGCATGACCACTTCTCAAGTTGTCTGGTGCAGCTGGTGGCAGTCATTGTTAGTCTGTCTGAGATTTGATGGCAACAGTTCCATCAGGCTGCTTCAAAATTAAGTAATCTTGATATCTATCCTACAATGCACGCACAACAATAAAAATAATAAATAAAAATAAAAATGTTCGTAAAACAGATGGTACCTACGGTTAACATGATGGACGCTGTCGGGCACAGCAAAGTAGGAGAGAGGAAGAAGAGCGCTCATTTGTGTTTATAGTATTTACATATTCTAATAATTGTATTTTTATTTTATTATTAATTTTTCTTCTTCTAACATTTAATTTATTTAAGTATTTTAATTAAATATTTTGGCTTTACCTTTATAAAGAATACTCGTACACACATCACATAAATAAATAGATAGGTACGCGGTAAACCTATAACACTGTGTTTGCTGCCGCGCAGTCGGTTAACGGTTTTGACGTGTAAAAGTGTTTGTAGTTTGTACTAACCTAACTACTTACAAAAACTTTTTAACAAAAAAAAAACCAACTTCCAAAAATCACTACAAAGTGAAAAACTTTGATTTTGGAAGTCGGTGTCTTTCGTTTTTTATTTACTTTCTTTTTTTTTTGCCACCGACTTCCGAAATCAAAGTTATTTTTCACTTTGTAGTGATTTTTGGAAGTTGGTTTTTTTTTTGTTAAAAAGTTTTTATTTTTCACTTTTTAGTGGGTCTGTTTATAATTTGTATAAGTTACAATAGTCTAATGTCAATTGCTCATCACATGTTACAAAATATTGCTTTTCCCGATGCTGGGACGTTAATTGTTGAGGAGTTCTGCTGGTAAGAACCAGGAGAACTCCTCAACAACCACTCACCACACGCATTGTGTGACGAGCGGAAATTGCTTAGCAACCATATTAAAGTAATCGAATCGCAACCCGTGAAATATTTATCATTGAGTAGTTCCGGTAGCCATCTGTGGTCTTCATCATCAGTTCCACTTCACCAAGTGGTGCTTTCCGAGAGCAAATGCACGAGCTAATATAAAAAATACCCAAATCGCTATAGGTGTGCCTATAATATTTGAAGAGTTCCTTCGATTTCTCCAGGATCCCATCATCAGAACTGAATTTTCACAAAAATGGGACCATTTGGGAAGTATACCCTTTCCAACAAAAAAATATTTTTTCAAATCGGTTGGCAAGCGACGGAGTTATGCGCAAAAAAAAAATACAAACATTCGAATTGAGAACCTCCTCCTTTTTTAGAAGTCGGTTAAAAATAAAATCATTTATCGACATTATTATTCTCGAAAAATGATCACCTAAGTATATGCAATACTTAGGTAATCACTTTTCGAGACAAAATAAGTAAGTACAGTGCGCTGCATCAATTATACAATGTACCCCAGTTGTATTAAAATTTTTATACAACTGGGGTATCCAATTGATGCAGCCCACTGTACCTAATTTAGCAAATAAAGTATTTGTAATTCTTACAAGGCCATCAAAATGTTCGAGATGGTCACTTTCGGCAGCCGGACCCAGTTCCTTCAGCAGCACTCTGAGGATGTTCCGCGAAGACAGACCGCTCGCCAGCTGCCACCATCTGAAGACAAGCTCATGACCACAAACTGTGTGCTACAGCCTTCAGAACATGCTGCAGTTGTATAGAGAAGCTACAGGCTGCCTTTATGATCACTGGCTGTTGTTACAAGTGTCCGAGTAGTACCTATAGTAGGAACAATGGGAGGTATGTTGGTTGTCCCTAAACCCTATCTTGTGCAAGGAGAGGAGAGGACGAAGCTTATGAAAATCTGCTACTGGAACATAACTAGTAGATGTATATTCCAAAATTACATTATGAAAATGTAATCAAATAGATCAGAAAACGTAGGTACAGTGGGCAGTGGCAATTGGGTACTCCAGTTGTATTGAAATTTTAATACAACGGGGGTACCCAATTGATGCAGCCCACTGTACGTGTGGATGCCAATTTGTACGAGTAGTGCCACTCTCGTCGATGATTTTAAAATTAAATTTTTTAAATGTTATTCAAACAATAGCTGCTGGAGAAAGTGGTGAGATAAAAAGTTGAAACCTTTTATGGATCTGATGACCATTCGTCACATTAGCTATTTCCTCGCTATCCCTATTAGGTCACATTCACTAATAAGTCATCTTGTGCATCTGGTCAGTTTCATATCTCGTATCATGCTCTATTTCGACTCATTCCCAACTCGTCCGATATATACAGTCAGCGTCGAAAATATCGGGACACAAAGATCTCAACACCTAAACAAATTAAACTTTAGGGAGAGTGGCCCGGTCATCAGGGAGAGTGGAACCGGCGAGAGATGTCGTTCGGTGTCCCACAGGGATCGGTCCTGGGGCCGCATCTGTGGGACATCGGGTACGACTGTGTGCTGCGCGCCGACCTCCCTAGCGGCGTCAGCGTGGTATGTTAAGCTGGCGACACGCTCGTCCTGGCGCAGGGGAGGTCGCACCAGGCGGCGGCTGAACTAGCGACACGCGGGGTTGCGACAATCCTCGCGGGTTGTTCGAAAGTGATACCGTGGCCCTGTCATAGCTAGGCAACTGAAGGAACACGGGTGGGTTTTAGTCAGTAAAAGTCAGACATTTGATGATTTCCCATCCACAAAAAAAAAAAAATTTAGGTACCTCAATTGAATACTGTGTTCATTCTAAAACATACCTTGTGTCATTGGATTAAAGTATTGTTCATAGTTTTTAGGGTTCCGTACCAAAATGGTAAAAAAGGAACCCTTATGGTGTGACCCAGTCTGTCTGTCTGTCTGTCTGTCACAGCTGGATATCTCGAGAACTACTAATGCTATCAACTTGAAATTTAGAATAGTTTTAGATGACGTTTACCCAACTATTTTGCAAATAAGAAAGAAATAAAAATATTTATATTTTTTTTGGAACAGGGACTGAAAGGGGGTCTTAAAAATTCAAAGTGGGGCTACTAGGGCATGTGGGGTATCATATGAAAGAGCGCTGTTTGCACATTCTCAAACATAGTTTTTTTTTTTTTTTTAGCCCGCATAGTTTTCGACTTTTGATGAAAAATGTAAAAAAAAATACCGTTCCCCCCCCTTATCTCCGAAGTTTGCAAAGCGCAAAATCTGAAATTATTCTATGTGATAGAAGTTTATGTAAAGATTACAGGAAAAATAAAACGATGTCTTTAAATAGCACAGTTTTTCAGAAATCATCAACAAAAATGACATATAAATGATGGTGCGGAACCCTCGGTGCGCGAGTCCGACTCGCTCTTGACCGGTTTTTTTTATTAAGTTTAGTTCATTTTTGTGTTTAGTTTATTTTTATTTTGTTTCTTATTCATTATGTTTACAGGTACCTACTTCGTAAAAATTAAAACAAGATTTTACGAGTAGGTACTTACCTACCTAATTTATAGTAAAATTTTGTAGTAAGTACTTGCTTACTGAATATATTTGTTTTGTGCTTAATTGTACATATGCATTGGACGAGTTGGGAATGAGTCGAAATAGAGCATGATACGAGATATGAAACTGACCAGATGCACAAGATGACTTATTAGTGAATGTGACTTAATAGGGATAGCGACGAAATAGCTAATGTGACGAATGGTCATCAGATCCCCTTTTATATAGGTAGGTACAGATCAATGTGTTACTAATTGCCTATAAAGAGTCATTGCGCAAGAATTTAACCAGAACAGAGTTAGTTTACAGTTTCATCTGCTACTTTTGGAACAGACATTACAAACATAGTCCAGTGGGGACTTGGCTCACAGAACACATTCGCTCCTTCGTCTCCAACAGCTCCTCCTAGATACATGTCTTTGTAGCTGTTAGTAATGTAATAATAATATATTTATGACCTATCTCGTCCTCCTCCGATAAAATCCGCGCACAGGTCCCACTGCGGGCGCGGAGTGCCCGCGCGCTCCAGCTCGCTGCAGCGCTCCTTCGTCTCCAACAGCTCCTCCTAGATACATGTCTTTGTAGCTGTTAGTAATGTAATAATAATATATTTATGACCTATCTCGTCCTCCTCCGATAAAATCCGCGCACAGGTCCCACTGCGGGCGCGGAGTGCCCGCGCGCTCCAGCTCGCTGCAGCGCTCCTTCGTCTCCAACAGCTCCTCCTAGATACATGTCTTTGTAGCTGTTAGTAATGTAATAATAATATATTTATGACCTATCTCGTCCTCCTCCGATAAAATCCGCGCACAGGTCCCACTGCGGGCGCGGAGTGCCCGCGCGCTCCAGCTCGCTGCAGCGCTCCTTCGTCTCCAACAGCTCCTCCTAGATACATGTCTTTGTAGCTGTTAGTAATGTAATAATAATATATTTATGACCTATCTCGTCCTCCTCCGATAAAATCCGCGCACAGGTCCCACTGCGGGCGCGGAGTGCCCGCGCGCTCCAGCTCGCTGCAGCGCTCCTTCGTCTCCAACAGCTCCTCCTAGATACATGTCTTTGTAGCTGTTAGTAATGTAATAATAATATATTTATGACCTATCTCGTCCTCCTCCGATAAAATCCGCGCACAGGTCCCACTGCGGGCGCGGAGTGCCCGCGCGCTCCAGCTCGCTGCAGCGCTCCTTCGTCTCCAACAGCTCCTCCTAGATACATGTCTTTGTAGCTGTTAGTAATGTAATAATAATATATTTATGACCTATCTCGTCCTCCTCCGATAAAATCCGCGCACAGGTCCCACTGCGGGCGCGGAGTGCCCGCGCGCTCCAGCTCGCTGCAGCGCTCCTTCGTCTCCAACAGCTCCTCCTAGATACATGTCTTTGTAGCTGTTAGTAATGTAATAATAATATATTTATGACCTATCTCGTCCTCCTCCGATAAAATCCGCGCACAGGTCCCACTGCGGGCGCGGAGTGCCCGCGCGCTCCAGCTCGCTGCAGCGCTCCTTCGTCTCCAACAGCTCCTCCTAGATACATGTCTTTGTAGCTGTTAGTAATGTAATAATAATATATTTATGACCTATCTCGTCCTCCTCCGATAAAATCCGCGCACAGGTCCCACTGCGGGCGCGGAGTGCCCGCGCGCTCCAGCTCGCTGCAGCGCTCCTTCGTCTCCAACAGCTCCTCCTCTATACATGTCTTTGTGGCTGTTGGTACATCAATAATAAAATAATTGTGTGTGAAGGAACACATAAAGTACATTAATTTTAAACTGAAATGAAATTAAAAATATCGATCGTCGAAGTCGTAAAAACATCCGAAGCAGGGGCACGGGCGGGTAACGTCATATCTATTGCCACTAACCGGGCGAGCTAGGAATCAAACCCAAGACTCCTGCTAAGCAGTCACGCTTTCGGCTGTCACACCAGAGAGCAGTTAAAGATTAGATAAGAATAAGAAGAGAATATCAATGAAGATATACAGGGTGTAAGGGACAGCCCTCCGCAAACTAACAGGGTTCATTCAGCTCCTCATTGTGAACCATATTCCACCGGAAATTTTCTCAGGGAAATTTTCATTTTTTAAATAATTTTTTCAGTTACATTTTCTTTATTTCAATGTAAAATTGCATTGTGTGTTCGCAACACTCCATTTATGTAAAAAAACAGCAAAAAACAAAACTGAAAACAAAAAAACCAGCAATGGATGTAGAAATACTCTAACGAACGACGCGTGAAATCAGCTGTTCACTTTCTGTCTAGCTACAGAGTTCATCAAACTCACCGCCATAGATTTATAAAAAAAAATGGACTCCACGCTGCGCATATCGAAAGTGAAGCACAGTAAGTATGCCGGGTCCGTTTGTACAAACACGCCTCGCGCACACATTTACATCATAGTATGCCGACCGGCCGCCATTACGTGACACGAGCGACGGCGTCTTTGCAGGTACTCAAATCACGCACACATAGATCGGTAGGGTGCTTCACTTTCGATATGCGTGGCGCGGAGTCCATCTTTTTTTATAAGTCTATGCTCACCGCATACCTATTACCTACCTCTCCCAACCAGTAATAGACGCTCCGATTTGTGCACAAAAACACAAACAAATCAGGTTTATTGGATTCCCATAACGTTCCTGAAAAAATTTCATGTACCGGTCGTCTTAGTATGACATACTGAATTCACCCTATCAGTTTGCGGAGGGCTGTCCCTTACACCCTGTATATAAGGCCCCATTAAAATAGATGGAGCAATTTCCACAGGGTGTTCTACCCATGAATATGAACAACTTTCAGTAGGTATGGGACTAACTCTGAAATCGCGAAAAAAAACATTATATTATCTTTAAAATGGTGAAGATTTCATATACGCTTCATAGTTTTTGCGTGATTCTCAGTTTTTTTATCCGCGTTAGACATGTCGGTTATACCTAGTCGCCTTAATCGTAGCTACACATTGATACAGTATTAAGCATTAATGTTTTTTTTTACATCAATGGTATTAAGAGAACACAAATTGATGAATTCGTGATGTCATATCTTAGTCTGACTGTACCTTAATAGGATTCCTACATACCCAAAAGCCGTTTATTATTATTCCTCAAGAGTTTGTACTCTTCCTCCAGCTTGTCCAGCGCCTTGGACAGGTTGTAGTGCTTCGCCTCCAGAGTGTCGTACTCCCGCCGCGGCACGGTGTCCGCGTATTCGTCACTCATCTTCGTCAGTTCCGTCTGGGTTATAGACAGCTGTTCCCTAGAAAATTTCATTTTAATTAGGGCAGTCCACTGATTTATTTAATATTTTAAAGCCGATACGGATATAGCCTGCAGGTGGAGAATTAATTGGGTCAGTTCAGGATCGAATATATTCTGCATCCTCTGGGTAAGGTATTTAGAGAAACAAGATGAAGTTTTACTGTCCGTCAGACAAAACCTAGAGCTAGCAGAGCCCGTGATTAATTTGTCCCTTCGCCCCAATCTGGCCCCTCAGCAAAAGAAATACCTACAGAAACCTCTATTGGCACTTTGGGAAATCTGGATACCTACGGTCTGGGGCGAACTAAGGGTTATGTATGTTGGACTCTTTAAGTACTGACTAAAGCCCCCCCTGTTCCTTCCACAACGAGTCGGGGGCCCGGAACATACATTAACCCGAAAAAAAAAACGCATAATTGACCTGCATCTATCTAGCGCTATCCTGAGTACGACGGGGTCTCCGTAGGCGTCGTCCACGGGGTAGGAGCTGCCGTCCAGTTCCTTGAGCTTCATCTGCAGCCCCAGGTTCTCGAAGTACAGCGTGTAGCGCGCGTCACGCTCACGCATCAGGCTCAAGTAGTCGGAGAACTTGTCATCGTTGAGCTGGCAATGGGTTGATAACCCAGTTAGTATAAGTAGCTGTGGCTAATAATAAGTAACCATGCTTACTTGAAGCCTGGCGTAACTTAAAACATTTTAAAGGGAGTAGTGAACAACTCCCGGAAAAAAAAGAAAGAGGCTATTGGAGATGAGTTAGTAAACATTGAACAATGGTAAAGGGTTAATAAATGCGCCTGCCAAAGGACAAGCTGTTAAGGCAAGGTTCATGTATCCTTATCCTTTTAGTAGGTACACTGCGATAGAATAATTTAGAATAGTTTATACATTAGTACTAACATAAGTAAAACACGAAATATGGTAGATAAAAACAATATAATTAATTTAACAATAAAGAGTATATTGACGCCACATTTAAGCGATAGTCGCATGTTTTCTTAACATGTTGTGCATAACGCACTCTGAACACACCTGCCGCGCGGCTCACCTTCCGCAATAATGGAACAAAACAAATCTGTGATTCGGTAAGTGGTGTGCAAACTGCGAATTGATATGAAATACTAAATCTGAGTCGCTGAGTCCCATCTCCGACGTCATAATTCAGCAGAAAGATAAGGTTAACATAAACATAGGTGTAAAGCGACATACATATTAAGTTGAACAATATAACAGTAACATTACAGTTTACACAGACATAAAACATTTGAAATGGTTAAGACACAAGGGTTGTCTCGTCCCACTCCACAGAGTACACACCTTCCCCATTTCTTTCTTCAGTTTGCTAGTCTCAAAAGTCAGTTTCAAATTTTGTTCCTTCAAATCTTCATTTTCTTTTAGCAACTTTTTAATTTTGTCATCCCTCTGATTTTTTCTTACAGATATCCCAAATACTCTCTGTAAATGAGTACAGTCTATTTTTTTCAAGTCTCTAGATTCCTTAACCTTTTGACCACTTGTGCCGCAATTATGCGACACATATATCCGTGCCCCTACCGCTCGTGTCGTATTTCTGCGACAGAGACATGCATGACTTTTTCGTTCTATTGTCATCCTATTAACTGCGTGGTACAGCTAAAACCATTATTAAATAGATTTATTGCTCCTCCTTATTTTCTCCTCCTCCTTATTTATTTTAGATATTATTTTATCGATTTGTAGCCGCGCGCTAGAGGCACGGTAATTGATATTTAGCCAAGCGGTCAAAAGGTTAAAACATTATTATAAAAATACAATATGATGTAACAATAACAACAACTTACATTGCGCATGTTACAACAATTTATAGTATAGTTAAAATGTCGCTGCAGACTTGGTGATAAATCATAATCGGAGTAGGGATGTGCGCTAGTTGCGCGCGCTCAGGGCCATTATCGATAACAGAATCATTAAGGTTATCCATTGAAAATTGGCAAAAATGTGTGGAACATGCAGAATTGCTGCAAGATGAAGACTTAAGAAAAGCACATTTATGCGAAGAGTTCATCATTCACGTGGATGATGATGACGATGACTCAGACGAAGAATTTTAATTTTCTATTTTTATTTTTATATATGTATACGTTCTTTTGTTTATATATTTAATATGCTTTGTAGTAAATTTGGTAATAAAATAAAAAAAAATGTGTATTTATTTCTATCACCCATTTATAAATATATAAAACTATTGATATCACTCATCGACTGCAGTAATGCACAGGACTACGTGTGGGCTTGGCCTGCTCATAAGGCCCGTAAGTGGGAAAGAGAGCGAAACACTCGAATGATTTATGACCGAGTCTGCAGCGAGATTTTAACTATACTATAGTTATTTAGTTTACTTGGCTATCTTTCTCACACTAACATAAATACTTCTAGTGTTTTTTTTTTAAATAGTACAAAATATTTCTGCCCTATTTCTTACATTGAAAGAGCTCTTTGAATATTCCTAAGCAATCATTAGCTTGCAGATAATAATATGAACAGTTGTTGTTGTAGTTGTGAAACTATAAGACAACAATAAAATTAAACTCTAAAACTGCTGGCTCAAGTTCTGTTTTTCAATAGCAGAGCTATTAGGACTTGATAAGATGTCATTATGTAAACAGTACTTACTGAAATAGAAGCAAAGATAACATTATTTTCATGTAATTTTAGTTTCTAATATTGCAACTGATTATTTGAACACATTATTTTATTAACCCATAAAACATACAGCTCTACAATGTAGTTTGGATTATAAATGAGAGATGTTAGTCTGACTTAGTGTGGCTATTCAACCAGATCTGGACTTGGTTTCTGATGAGGGAGATGTCAGCTCCGTATGTCCTGCAGCATCCTCCCACGTACCTCACTCCAACGTCCAGCCACTCAGGTACAAAGGTGGCGAGGGCCTCACACTTGTCCCGGTCAATCCAACCTATGTGAGGGTTGTACTTCTCTCCAGAGTTAGGGTATGTGATGAATGGTATGGGAGACTGTGCCTTGTCATCATTGATGCCCTTAAACAACTTCGCAACAATCTTGGGTGAGCAGCAGTTCACACCTACAGCTACTAACTGGTTGGGGTTCAAGTCCCAACACTTCTTCACGGCTGTCTTGAAGTCTTCTCCATGTGATAATGAATGCTCATCTTTACAACTGAAACTCAACCAGCCCTTCATTTTAGGGTACTCTTTTAATATCTTCACAAGCATTTCAGCTTCTTTCAGACAGGGTATTGTCTCAAAAGCTAGGAAATCAACTCCAGCTTCAACCAGGGCCCTGATGCGGGGCATGTGCCACTCCCTCATGGTGTCGAGAGCTGTGACATCTGCGTAGTTGCCGCTGTACTCGGAGCCGTCGTGCAGGTGCGCGCCGTAAGGCCCGATCGAGCCGGCGATCAGAGGAGTCCGAGTGTGGTGTCCTGTCTCACGACATTCTTCTAAGTATGTGTCGCGGGCGCGCTTGGCAAGTCCCACTGCGTGTTTAATGAGAGCGTATCCTGTCTCAGGAGTAAGGTCAAGATGTTTAACGAAGCCCCCGACTGACGCTTGGTAAGTATTGGTCATGATAACGTCGGAGCCGGCCCGCAAGAAGTCCAGATGTGTGTTGACTACATCATCAGGGTGCGTCTGTAGGAACCGCGCACTCCACAGCGGGTCACCGTCCGCGGAGGTGCCGACATGGCACGACAGCTGCGTTGAGAAGCCTCCGTCCAGGACCAACACGGTCGGTGTTACGTCGCCGGTTGCTGGCATTGTGCACAACAAATAAGGAAAACAACTACTATGGAAATTACTATTCTGCCAATTATTTTGTGCTGACGTCGGAACAGTAGCACTTGTAAGGAAAGTCAGTAACTGTGTATTTGATTTTTGTAAAAATAAGTTTCTACGAGAGAATTTGTTTGTTTGTAATTTTTTTGTTGACTTGTGATTGAAATATGTCAAATTATTGTCAATGTCACTTAGTAAAAAAAAAAAAAAAAATATGTTTAGAACGCAGTATTTTGGGTGTTTTGGGTTCTTGGGTGATATTATAAAATTAAATATGGTTACCGCCGTAACATCATCATCATACAATATTATGCAATTTATGTCTACTTACATCCTGTGTAATAAATTGACAAATACGTTCATCTCGTATTTTAATTGCATATTCATAAGCTTGTTTTATTTCACTGAGGATTCCAGAATATGTTATCGTACCATCAATTAAGCTTTTAAAAGCTTCTTGATAAATCTGAAAAATTGAATAAATTAATGAAAACAAAATTTACAAATTGGCTATACGATAACGAACACGCCAGATTATTTCAGACTTACCTCCAGAACTTCATCGCGGTGTAATTGCTGTACTTCTAGTAATTCGCTGTCGGGCTTTTTAAGTCGTTTGAGTTTGTCCGTTATCTGATTTTCGATAACTTTCACGTGTTTTGGAACACTAATCATAATTAACGAAAAATTTGTGTAAAATCTAGTAATCGTCAACCGATTTTCTTTTATCTTTGAAGTGGTTTGTTGTGGTGGTGATTATCTCTTTCGGTTTATCAGTTTATGGGTTCTACTAAATTGAACAACGGGAAACTAACAACTATGAAAACTCGAGGTTAAAAAAATAGTTTCAGGGTGCCTTTATTGTAGCCGTCGTCGTAATACATGGTCTTACATGGTGGTTTGGATTTATTTTGTTTTTAAGTTTCCGGTTAAACCATAGACAAAACCGTAAACATGTACTAAACCTCCAAAAGTGAGACAAAAGAGCAAAAGAGTGACTTATGCTGCCATCTTTCGAAAGCTTTGTAAATTATTTTCCTGACGTCACTGACATGACATGAAATTACGGAAATTAGAAATGGCTGCGATGGGTAGTGGACGGGGAACGATGGATTCCCAAAATCAAGTGCAAAGTGATACTGTAGATCGTTTAAAATTGCTTTATCCTAATGTTAACGAAGAAGAAACCCCGTTACCAAGATCATGGAGTACTAAGGATAAATTCAGCTACATCGGGTTGTCGCAAAATAATCTTCGAGTCCATTACAAAGGTAAGAACTTTCAAGGTTTGTTTATGGATTAGTAATTCGCAAAACTCTTCGTCAATGCACTCTAAAGTAATTCTAATGTTATTGAGAAGAGTTTTGTCTAGTTTAATATTAGTAATAAGCCGTCTGACGTGTCATAACAGCTTGTAGTGTGGTGACTGTCGTTGCAGTAGTCAAACAAAGAAATCAGCTGATCGTATATTTTGTAACAACACAAGAATATGATAGCTGTTTGTATCAACATCGAAATAGATTTAAAATTACGATAGAAGCTTGTAATTGTCAATCCCCGTCGGCTCATACAACAAAATCCGTGTATTATTTTACAAGGTCTCCTCCTCTAAAATGGCAGACAAAAATGTTTTCAAAAGTATACTTTCATGAATAGGCCCTTACTCGATACTCCCAACATAATGGTATTTTTTTTACTAATGCTTTCAATGATTATTTATTGATACATTAGTTACCTAAATTTTTAAGTACAAGTATTGTCCATGTTATTAATAATAATTATATTAGGTATGTAATTCATCATACAACAATTCTATATTTCTTGTGTAATAATATTAAAATAATGCAAGTTTTGTTTTCCAAGATTGTGATTCTGATGTTTTGGTTTGTTTTATTGATTCCAAGCCCTTTTTGTAGGCCTTCCGTCACTTTTTCCACTCTTTCTGATATTGTGCTAGTATTGGTTAATCCTAAACAATATTGGCAAGCATTGCTCAAATCTTCTGGATTTGCCTAATTTTCATTATTCTTATGCATTCAGAACACAAATTAAAGTGAGAGCCACATAAACTCATTTTTAAATAACTTGATTTTCGAAATTGCAGGAACGATGTTGTCCCTCTAAAATTGCATTATTTCTGTACAAATACTATTCTGTAATGCAATGTAAATGTATTCACCTGTCAGTGGCTCAAGGTCTGGGCTCCGGGGTTATCAGTGATATGACAACATCTGAACGTAACATGCTGACTATAAGAACATAATGTTATTGCTTTTTGATTATCAGTGAATCAACAAAGATGGATGTTCCCATATTTTATTCAATTAGTAAATTTTGCTTTTTATTCTCCTTCTTTGTGCTACTGGCACAACGGTATTTGAAATGTTGTTAGTCCAAAACAGCCACTTGCACGGAGTCGTCAGTGGTAGTGGCAGCACAGATGAAATTGTTTTTTATTGATTTTGATGTTTCGATATTGAGTTGAGTCTGGTCTTACCAGCATTTGACACTTACATAATAGAGAAAAGGCAAGTAATGATTCTTCTCAGTTATAGAGAGAAAACAATACTTGATCTTAATTCTTAATGGAAATGAAAACAACGCAAAATAATCCAAACAAAAACATGATTGTCATTCACAACCAGAGATTGCATAATTGGATTTTTTTTTTGTCGGCCTGCACTGCCCCACTCCTGGGCAAAGGCCTCCCTCCACTCCTTCCACCGGCCGCGCTCCTTCCACCGGCCGCGAGCCCTTCCAGCGTCTTCCTTCCAGTTTTGGCGGAATCTGTCCTGTTCATCCCGCCATCTCCTACATGGCCTGCCACAGCCCCGCCCCTCTGTCTCAGGGCACCAGTTCTGGTCCCACAGTTTGTCCGGCATTCTGCAGACATGTCCTGCCTAGTCCCATTTAAGTTGGGTAGCCTTTTCAGCCATATCAACTACAGCTAGACACAAAAGCGTGAAAAAATGGGGGCGCCACTTGCCATACATTATAAAATTTAAACTTTAAAAACCATTTTTCTGACAGAACTTTAGATAGGTAGTCTTATTAATTTTAAATCAATCTAATCGTTTTCGTGCCCATTTGTTGCCTGTTAAAACACAGACTGAGACAAGACTGTGAAAGATTAAAAGTTAGTGCCGTTTCTAGATGTTTTTACCGGACTGTATCATTGTTTTGGAGCGCAGTATTGTGTTTCAAACACGATCCGTTAATTTAACCCCTGGTATACTGGAGAAAAAAAAAAAAAAAAAAAAAAAAAAAAAATGGTATACTCCGCTCCATTGCTCGTTGGCAGACCTTGAGTTTGGATGCATATATTTACCAAAAGTTAATTATTGGATAAGAAATTATGGAAGGAGCTTCTTAATATAAATCCCGGGTTTCCAGAAAATCCGGGAATGCACAACTAAATTGGATACTTACATAATATGGAAACAACTTCTTAAATATGTGGTTTTATTTATTTAAAAAAGACTGGGAAACCGGGATCACAACATAACTATTTTGTATGCTTGTTTTTACTTGAAATTAATTTTTAACATTACTTATCCTGATGTTTGCTATGCCAGCCAGTTTGGCAACCTACTTTACAACATTAGCTAGCATTCGATTCTATAGTCAAAAAGTACTAAATTTATCAATTCTGGAATCGCGAGATTTTTACGATCGATACAAAAGTGCATACCGTATTAGCCAACACCTGAACGTAAGTAAATACACATTCGATTCTATAATCAGAACTCTAAATTGGTTGATCCCGGAATTCTGGGATTTCTTCGATACAAAAGCTCATTCAAACTCAAACTCAAACTCAAAGCATTTATTTCAATTAAACCAATTACAGGCACTTTTGAATTGTCAAAGAGTCGGTCAGTAGGTAAGTCAGAAAGTTGAAGCTAGTTGCCCATTCCAAAACGTAGATCTATGGAGAAGAACGGGCATAAAACTCCACGGACACTCTTTTAAATCAAAATATAGTTACAAAATATTGGTTACATCATTCATGTTGAAATTATACATGTGAGAACGATGAACGTTAAAAGCGTCCGTAATAAAAAAAATAAAAAAAAAAACAATTCAAAATTAAAATTAAAATAAGCCGTGGCAGCTAAGCTATGACCAGCCTCCACCAACAGCGCCCGTTCACAAACCTGATGTATGGATTCGTTAAATGATCCAACACACGCGCCACCATCAGCGAGGCATTAGAGTGAGCATGACACACTCTCAGCCGCCAGGGCACATCCAAGTCAAATAAAGATGTACCCAGTAAATGGTAGCTTTAGAGACATAGTACTCACACATGTACTAAGCAATTATACAATACAAAGGTGATTGAGTCTACACAATGCAAAGCTATTCTTACAATCTTCAGCAGTTGCTTAACAGTATCTTCAAATGTTAATTAATTAGTTGAGGTTGTGGAGCAGGACCAGCATGGAGCCAAGCATTTTTATCATTTATGTAATCCCCCAACTTATAATATGCCTGCCTGCATAGTGTGCGTTTTATACAAGTTTTAAATTTCGTCTCATTTAGTTGAAGTATGTGTGGAGGTATTTTATTGTAACATTTTAAACAGTACCCCATGAACGATGAGTCTACTTTAGCCAGCCTGAAACCTGGTTGAGCTAATAGGTCCTTATTTCTAGTATTATAATTATGCCTTTCACCTCTTTTATTAAAAAGATGTAAATTTTTTCTTACGTACATGATGTTTTCGTAGATATATTGACAAGGTACCGTCATGATGTTAATATCCTTAAACAGTTCCCTTAGAGAATCGCGCCTGCGAAGATTATATATGGCTCTGATGGCTCGTTTTTGCAGAATAAAAATGGACTCGATATCTGCAGCCCGTCCCCAAAGTAAAATACCGTAAGACATGATACTGTGAAAGTAACTAAAATAGACTAGCCTCGCGGTATCTACATCAGTAAATTGACGGATTTTTCTGACAGCATAAGCTGCTGAACTTAGCCGTCCTGCAAGTGATATTAAATGAGGACCCCATTGTAGCCTTGAGTCGAGCGTAATCCCCAGGAAAACGGTTTTATCGACGAATTCTAGTTTCTCTTGATTCAATACTATCTCACAATCACTACTTTTGACATTTGGTAAAGAAAATCTGATGCACTTAGTTTTTTTCCCATTTAATACTAAATTATTAGCAGTGAACCAATTTTGCCATATTAGCCAACACCTCCATTTTAGGTAAATATGCATCCGATTATCCGATCTTTATTCATAATACAGGAGGATGCGCTAAGGTAGCCCGCGAAATTCAAATTTTCTTACGTTTTTTGCAATTTGCAGGTCATTGCAGGGGGTCTAAAACGGCCACTTTGGCAGAATCATAATAGGATAAGGATAATATTATGAATAATATTTGAAATCGTAAAACGGTCACAAACTGACAATCTATACTAATATAATATACATATAATAATAATAATAACGGACCTTATCTCCCGGGAGTAGTCTTGTTCCTCATCTCTGGCTTGCCTTTATTGGCCGGCTGAAGTGAACACTGACGGGAACAGAGCTCCCACCTCATTCTTGCCTTTATTGGCTGGCTTGAGTGGAGATTCGCAAGAGCAAACGTGCTCGGAGGAAGGAAGTATTCCAGTAAGTGTTTGTAGGGATCTTGACCATCTTCCGGGCTCTGGGATTGTTCTGAGAACTTTGGGATACCTCTCCACTCCTCACAAGCACCTCAGGACATGTTGCCCCCTTGCCGTTACGACACTATGTGCTAGCGACCGTTTTCGGGGGCCCATTACCTTTATATAACTTTTTGAATTATTCTATTCGGACATTCCATTCGAAAAATATCACGAGTTTAAAAATGTAAGTATTAGAAAAAAGTCGCGTGGTCGCCGCTCACCCTGCTCGGCTAGCTAGGCAACACCACCAGGAGTGGTGAGGAGGGAGAAGGGGAGGGGTTGGAAAGGGTGTGGGGAGGGGAGAGGGGTAGGGGAGAGGGTGAGGGGAGGGGTCAGTGAGGGTGTGGAGAGGAGTGAGTGAGGGGGAGGTGTTGATGAGGTGAAAGGGAGAGAGAGAGGAGGAGGGTGACGTGGTGAAGGGGGTGTGAGAGAGGGTTGGGGGAGGTTAGCGAAAAAGTGATGCGGTGAGAGTGGTGAGAGGGGGAGGGGGATGGAGAGGGGAGGGGAGGAGGTCAGAGGGAGCGGTCACGCCTTAACGGCTGAACGAATTTGGATGAAAGGGATAGAGATAGACCATTGACCTGGGTTAGCACCTTAGCACATAGAATACTTTTTATTCCGGTAGTACGTTCCCGTGAAACAATTTCCGACATCCACGCAGGCGGAGCCGCGGGCAACAGCTAGTTCATAATATTATCCTATTATGATTCTGCCAAAGTGGCCGTTTTAGCCCCCCTGGTTGTATGTTGATTAAATATGATTCGCGGTCGTAACTACCATGGCTTTAAAATCTATAAAGAAAACTATTCTTTATGGTTTTAGAGTAAACAACATTCTTAAAATCTAAATCAAGACGGGTATTTTAACACCACAATAAACACTAATGTATGTTGTCCTGTGATGCCAATCATCATATCACTACGTATATTAAAGCATTGTTTTGTGTCAAGTGTCCACGCGTCATAAGTCGGGACAAAATCTAGACACCAATGTTTTTGGCCACAGAACAGATAATATCTGTTCTGTGTTTTTGGCAAAGCTGCCTGTTGCCAATAAAACCCGTACATAATAAACTACTTAGTTACCAAGCTGTATGAATCGCGGCGCTGAGCTGCCGGTAAAGCGCGATAAGTGTGGCGAACCCACAACTTATCTTAGTTCACTATTATTATTTGCGTTAACAATAAAACCGGCCAAGTGCGTTTCGGACCACGCACAATGAAGGGTTCCGTAGTTAGGATGAATTATCTCAAGAACAAACTTGAGATGGTAGTTGAATAACATGTTCTCCCATAGGTACCAACTTCAAATGTAAGTTCGTATTGTACGCACAATATTGAGATACCATCATCATTTTAAGACCACAGATTTCTTATAAATGTGCGTTTACCTTTAGCATTCCGTTTTTTAGGGTTCCGTACCTCAAAAGGAAAAAACGGAACCCTTATGTATGTCAAGACCCCTTTTCTCAGGAACGCGTGGAGGTATCAAGTTGAAATTAATATCAACTACGTGGGTTTATGATCCCTTGGAGCTCTAAAAAATTAAGCGATTTATGCGACATTTTGATACTCGCAAATCAAAACATAAGGGTACTTCCCGTTGACCTAGAATCATGAAATTTGGCATGGAGCAAGGTCTCACAGCACAAGTAAAGGGAAAATTCCGAAAATCGTTAATTTGTAATTTTATCGCATAAAATTTTTTTTTTTGGGAATTCTAGGTTTTCAACTACCCCTTTATTGTGCGTGGTCCGGCACGTACTTGGCCACTTTTTTTTCCTTACGTACGGAACCCTAAAAATAAAGTGCGATGCTTATAAACAGCGCTAACTGGGCTTTCAGACACAATTTACATATATCCGAGCTAGCCTGAGAACAGTCGGGGTAGTGACGTCTCTAGCCAGCTCAATAGCAACTTAGCAAGGACCATTAATGGCTCCTCTGGGGACCTTAGTTTAATGTAGGTGGTCCTTTGTTCTGTGTTTGCGTTGCAGACAGCAGTGGTATTTCTATTCGATCGATCTGACAATAGGAGCTCCGTTTTCGTCTTCATATGGAGAAGTATCAGTTCTTATCTTACAGGAATACTTCAGTTGCAAGCTTTGCTCCGCAATTCCACTCTTTCTAAATACGTATAAAGGAGACACCATAATAGATTTTACAGTTGGAAGTCTTCGACGTATTGTTTGGATTGTGTTGTGCTGATAAAAGAAGTTGAGAAGGTAATATAGTAGATAGCTCGCTGTCAAAACTATCCGGAAAGCACACTTGCGTAAAAGAGAACTACGTAGCTGACATTTCATGGAGTACTGAGGTGACGTGTGCGTCAGTGTCGTTCAGTGATGTATGGAGTCGTGCAGTCGTGGCTGGTTGCGGTGGCAGACAGCTCATGTTGCTGTTAACAAGTCTTCAGCATAAAGTGGCGCGTGTTGCTTCTTCGACACCTGCTTTCTGGTCGTCTTGTTTAGATTGGCCCCGTTTCGGACCCCAGCTTAGAATTTTTGGTCTCATTCATAGAGGACGTGAAATCCTCCTGATCCAGTAGCTAAGAACAAGAACATTGTCATGTATGCAATGTATTTTCCGACAAGAGAAAAATTGCAGTTTGTGTAACTTAGCAATATTTTATGTACTTGTCCTAGTAGAATGATCGGAGTAAATGATGTAAAAGGTATTAATTTGATGCAAGTTTTTTTAGTTTGTGTAATTTTTATTTTTAAAGCATAAATGATGCGTACCATGAACCCAAGAAAATATAGTATATTATACAAGTATAAAGCATTCGCAATAATAATATGAATATCATGCTCGTGATTGTTATTTTTGTACATTTTAAAATAAATCTTATTTTTCGCATTATGTGCAGTGTGTTTCGAAATGCTAAGTTTCAATATATCCATTATCCGATTAATCCCTGGTAGATTCAGTTCCATCGATAGAGTTTCCTAATCATTTTTGGATTTGGCTGATTATATGCAGACGTACGAAGCACTTGATGGATATGGCTGAGCTATGAAGTATTAGCTTCGCAATATCTGAGAAGATATTTGTATAAACATGACTATTGATTTATTGAAGTACATGTCGAGTGCAGAATTTGGTATTGTAACCGGATTCGTGAGGTCGGGTGCGCTCGGGGCCCTGTATCGACCGGGGGCTGACGCGCCGGTTGTTGACCGCCGCTGCGCCTGCAGGCTGCCCGGGTCCGGTTCACTCCGGTTCACGCCGGTGCACTCCGCCTAATTCCGCGTCTAGACTTGGGGCAAGGACCCTGGGGGTGCTGACAATGCAATTTGTACCACCTTTTGTTGTCTGCCGGCTTTATTATTCCCGCGTGGCTTCGCTAATGTTCCTCCACCCACTCAATGTCGCTTTATTATTTGTATACAAGTGAGCTCTGGAAACTTTGTTTTTGGGCCCAGTTTTGGTATTCAGTTTCTGTTCAATTAAATATTCGTTATCATGCGCGCATTGCGTCGTAATGCTCTATGGAGCGGACACTAATGTGTGTTGATGTGCCCCAGGTAGATGTTGAGTGCTCTGCACTTTTTGTTGGGTCGTATTCATAACAATCATAACTCAAGCCAGCTACTGAACTGAAACGACTCTTATTTCATAGTGGAGCAGCAGTAATGAGTGTAATGTGTTCATGGTATCGGGCTTGTACACCAATAATCATTAATAGTAATTAGTTTGCATCAAGTGGGTGTTGTACTTACCTTAACTTGGAACCTTGTACACATATAAATTGCCTTTCTGAGTAAACTTGAAGGGCACATGAAAGTGTTTCGTCTGACATTTACTAATTGTATATTCAGAGATATTTTTCGGGAATGTGGTGAAAAATAGAACTGCAGCGAAGGACATCCCGATCAATATGGCACCGGGTAGCTAGTGGCTCAATTAATTCTTAAATTGAATAACAAAAAGAGATGTAAGAATGTTAAATTCCCTGGAGTCGTATAAAATGGGCGATGAGCTTGTATGTTACACAATAACATGAATTTTACCAATATTGTATTAGTTACTGTACACCCACACGCCACACGCGTCAAGGCCCCGACTACTTGGAAACACAGCTCATATTTAGCAATCTCACGAGTCACGGCACTGCCAGAAGTGTTTACCACTCTCAAAAGGTGAAAACAAAAAGATGTGATAGTCCCGGGACCAGTAGCTGGCAGCAGGTCCTTGTGGCCGCCACAATGTGCCGGCTAACGACCCACGCAACCAGTTGACCAGCTTGTCGCTCTAGGTTGATCGCTCACGTCGCCCAGACTGGTTTTTGTATGTTTTCGAAGCAAACCACTAGTGTAGTCAGGCAAGGGTCACCCATCAACAA
The DNA here is from genome assembly GCA_905163495.3 of Cosmia trapezina. Taxonomy (NCBI): domain Eukaryota; kingdom Metazoa; phylum Arthropoda; class Insecta; order Lepidoptera; family Noctuidae; genus Cosmia; species Cosmia trapezina. The sequence continues at coordinate 604,831 of LR991036.1, forward strand.
GTTGCGTAAGCTTTTGTCGAAAACTTTCGTACACTTTATCCCAATTTCAGTTGATTTACAGGTTTTATTATTTTCCATTTATTGTTGCACAATGTCTTCTATTACATGGCTCGCAGCGTAATCATAAGCTTTCATATTAAAACCTGTTTTCAGTGTTAAGTCATTATATCGTAAAACTAGCCGTAAGTTTCATGGTACGAGGAACTCATTAGGGAACCGATATACTTGTGAAAACAAAGTGACAAATTGTTTTAAAATGAGTGCGTTTACGTTTTGTTTCTACAAAGTTGCGTTCGTGAGTATGGTGGCGAGGATTGTAGGGAATATTAATGAGGATTAAGTGCGTCGCGTGCTCAGCTCATATGTTGAGCATTACTTTATGAGGAAGTCTACGCCGAGCTCGATTTGTGTCCTACTAAAGGACCCGATGACTTTGCAATTCTTGAGCGTTTACTTTAAGTAGTGCAAGCCTTTATTTGTTCACTGATCTACTGAAACTGAAGCCAAACTTTGGTTGCAGTATACATTTATGAAGAGGCTGAAACTTTCAGCCTTAAAATTAGACCAGTATTATTTGAATACAATATTGATGACGTGCGGGGCAAACATGAAACTTTTTGCTGCATTTAAAAGAACAAGAACTTGGTCTTTTAAAAGACAGTTAATAATTGCCCGACTTTAGAAAAGTACTCTTTTTGATGTCTTTACAACATTGCATTTCTATAAAACTACAAAGAACAACGCGAGAATACAAAGAAAGCGATTTCATGCAATATGAAAGTCGCTCGACTCCACTATTCTAACAGCAGCATGTATTATCCGGTTAATCGTCCGGGCTGAGTGCACAGCCTAGCGGTAGCCCTATTTGTAAAATCACTTACATGCAGAGGGACATTCATAAAATCAATACTAATACTTTGTGGAACGTGCGCGCGAATAATACGCGACCGTGATTGGCTTGATGGAAGGGTACGCACTACCCAGAGCTTTGACTTGTGCGACTCTAATCACTCACCGAACTGAATTTGCTTCAGGCTACTTTGAAGAGACAAGGGAGTAAACAGCAATCAATTCCGGCTAGCCACGTAAAATAACTTGTGTTTATGTAAATAGCTAATATTCATATTATTCCTAGCATAGTAGTTTGCTGAAGACTCTTAGGATGAAAGTTGAATAATATTGAACTTTCGAGAGAGATACGTTATAATTAAAAATGCCAGAAGTAGGTCACTTCCGTTAGGTTGAAAGTGTTGTGTGTTGTTGATCTGAAGTTTTAAATACTTTTAGAGGCATGAGGGACAGGGTGTAAATTTCACTCATCCGCCATTGAAAAGGGAGGATCCTCCGACCAGACGGGTGTCGTGTCTGATGGGCTACTGCCCGACGGCTGATGTCGGGACGTTGTATACAGGGTGTTTGGCGCATGGACCGACACAATTTTTTGGGGGATTGGGGGGGTCATTTTCTAGGTTTCACCTAAAGACCTCCATGTCCTAAGTGTGACGGTAATTGAGATATGTTTTTTTTTGTGCTTTCTTTGAATTACCCAAAATCTCGCCTTTGAATCGATATATTTTTTTTGTTTATGGTTGCAATAGAACAAAATAAATTTTATAATAGTCTGCAATGTATTTTTATTCTAAATAAATTATTATTTGATGTAATTGATCAGTAGAAAATGACTTACGTGCTTCCAAAGTCTTAAAAATGTTTAAATGTATGAAAAGTTACTACTCTTAAATTCATTTTTTTTTTAAATAAAGCCATTTTGACCTTATTTTTATCTCAAAAAGTTCTTTAGCTTATACCCTTTCTAAGGGTATGCTACACGCTATGAAAAACAATTCAAATGTAGTCAAAATACTAGTTAGAGAGTCAGTTATGGAGTGTTTTAAGAAAAGACTTATTACGGTTACTATATTTTTTTATTTTATTTCGAATAAGAATACATTGTAGACTATAATAAAATTTATTTTGTTCTTTTACAACCATAAACAAAAAAAATATATCGATTCAAAGGCGAGATTTTGGGTAATTCAAAGAAAGAACAAAAAAAAAATAAAACTATTACCGTCACACTTAGGACATGGAGGTCTTTAGGTGAAACCTAGCAAATGACCCCCCCAATCCCCCAAAAAATTGTGTCGGTCCATGCGCCAAACACCCTGTATATGCTAGTCGCGTGGTAAACTCTAATTGCGCGATGCAGGATTGCGTGACGTCATGTCATATTGATGCGTAGTTCGTATGTGGCGATGTAGATGCCGCCACATCACTCCCCTCCGGGGACCGGAGGTCGATAGTGGGCTGAGTCGTGTATCTTGCGATGCTTGCCAGTGCCAGTTGTGGTTCCAGTGAGTCGGAACCGGGTGCCGCATAGTTCACGGTGAGTCGGAACTGTCTGCGGTGATACCCCAGTGAGTCGGAGTGTACAGCGCTGGGTTGAAGTTGAGGCTGAAGGTGATGACCAGGAATGCGCGTCCGCTGTATGCTGGTGGTCAGGATACCCGTTGAAGGCGTGGATGCTGGCTGGCTGTGTAACTCGCCGCTCGAAAGCTTGAGGAAGTGATGCTGATGACGTCACGCTGAAGTAGTTGCACGAAGGCTGCGTGACATTCATACTCAGGGTCACCAGTTTAGAGGCATGAGGGACAGGGTGTAAAGTTCACTCATCCGCCATTGAAAAGGGAGGATCCTCCGACCAGACGGGTGTCGTGTCTGGTGGGCTACTGCCCGACGGTTGATGTCGGGACGTTGTATACAGGGTGAAATTGAATAGATGCGACAAAATTTAAGGGGGTGTTCGACGCATCAATATGAACAACTTTTACTATGGGACCAAACCTGAAATCGCGAAAAAAAAATCAGCTGTTCAGTACATTTAATGTTCGCATAATTCGTCAAAATGTACTGAACAGCTGATTTTTTTTTCGTTATTTCAGGTTTGGTCCATAGTAAAAGTTGTTCATATTGATGCGTAGAACACCCCCTTAAATTTTGTCGCATCTATTCAATTTCACCCTGTATATGCTAGTCGCGTGGTAAACTCTAATTGCGCGATGCAGGATTGCGTTACGTCATGTCATATTGATGCGAAGTTCGTATTTGGCGATGTAGATGCCGCCACATACTTGTGAAGCTACCATTACAGAAGAAGAGTTATTGTTAGATATTTCAAACGCTGAACTCCACAAACACTTTAATGATGCACCGTTAAATTACACAAATGCAAACAAGACAGCTATTGACCACTTGTAAAGCACTTCTAAGAAGCTTATTCGCAGTTCCTTTTCCATTAAATTGGATCTAAACAAGTAAATACAACGATATTCCCAAATGTTGGCTCCCTGGTGACGCTGAGAGCGGTCCGATGCAGTGACACCGTATTACTGCCAACCGGTTCGCCAAGAAACATAACTGTACTACACAGGTATCACGCGAAAACGAACTCGCGTTTGGATTTTGCTGTAACTGGGTGTAATTTCTGGGACATTAGTTGATCAAAAATTTTGATTACAGATAGTTACAACGATTAAGATGTAAATGATGCTAATGAATAAGTAGTATTATCACATCGACATAATACAAATGCAAAACATTATGGGAAACCGGTCGTGTTTTTTATAATATTTACTCGTGCGACAAAAACAAACCAGATCCAAGGTTCCTGATTATGGTAACAGCAACCAACAAGTTTTTAATATTATGTAGCACCTCAACCTATTTAATTCTAAATAAGTTTTTTGATTTTTATGTCTCAAGTAAAACTAGACGAAATATAATATTTTATTATTTTTACATTTTAATACCGTCATTTAATTTCCTTACCCGTCTCCGACATTGGTGACCCCGACGCGACGTGAGGGACCGACCGCGTCGTTTTGATGACGTCATCATCAGCACAAACTAAGTTCTGGTTATCCGCACGTGTAGTGTCTGGTGGTGGACTGGTGGATAGGATGTGTTGTCTGGGTTGCAGTGTGAAGGCCGGTTTAATACGGTCTATCGATATTCGATATGGTAACCTGTTTGCCATTCAGAAGCAAACTGAAGACTTTACCACTTTTAATGTAGCGAACAGACCATCTTATAACATCATATTGTATTGAAACCTACATTTACGAATAAATTTGAATTTGATTTGATTTAATTTCCTTACACATCTCCTACAATAATTATATTTTTATAAATTTCTTGTCATGTCGTAGACGACCCTAAAGCACACTGAATAATTATTATTCATCGTTAAAATTCATAACAATATCGGGTTTACTTAAATTTAAATATTGTGATGGCAAAAGAGGTATGGGCTACTTTTCTGCTATATTTTTATCAATTCGTACGTTTCTGCTCAATCCTTGTAAATCGATCCCAGATATCACAGCTGCTGTAGTAGCTCATCTAATCCCGTGGGTGGGTGTCCTAAAAAGGATGGATCTGTTTTATTTGGAAGCAGTTGGAAACAGTTGCAGTTGTTTTAATTGGAAACTGGTGTCCATACTATCGAAGGAAAGACTTTAAGAGTAAAGCATTAGAAAATATGCAAGTAAATAATGAATAGTTTCACTGCATCCTTTTCACTCACCCTTTGATGGCAGAGAGTGCGCTACATTCAACACAAAAGCTATAGTAGTAGGTGGTTGCCCATTTTTCTGTGGGAGTCACTTGAGGTTGAGGAGCTAGAACAGGGCCGTATGTTCTAATCTCCCCCGGTTCTTGTGTCGAGTGCTTGGCTTTGTGTACGCTGCACAGATCAATGCAGGAGCACAGAAAAGGTTTTTTAGCTTCGCGCTTGGTTTCCAAGTTACTTGTTTATTACGATGGCAACTACACTGACCAGAAACAACACTTTCCAACAAAAATCATAACTCCCATGTAGGGATCAGTGCCCTGTCCACATACGCTTGGCGACAGGCTCATTTTGTGTGGTCGACTGCTCCGCTCGGCGCTTGTTGAGGGTGACCCAAAGCCAATTAAATTGTTGGCAATGCGAACTATTATCATGTTCCCTATTTTCCGTGAAAATCCACACGCGGTTTTCAATGGAAGTGCAATACGTGATCCGTTCTTCACATGCAGCGTTCGTGTGCCTGAAGGTCTACAGGGAAAGGAGAAAGGACGCTCGTAGGTTAATTTCTTGTTGGAAACAATTTCCATTAAGCGCCTTCTCCGAAACAAGTGTGGTGAGGATAGCAGGGCTGGAATGGTACAATTCATGGAACGGAAACTTATAAGTTATACTTAATGGAGGCTTAATGGCACAGAAGGATTTTATGAAGAGTTTTATTAACAATACAATAATAGCAATAGTTTCGCCCCATATTACATGGGACTGAATACTGAAGCATAACTGGCGAAATTTGGGTGTACCATTCTGCCCCACCCTCCGGGGAAACTAGGCGTGATGTATTGTGTTTTATTAACAACCCAGAAACAATATTATAAGTTTCAAGAGCATGACGTTACACTGAATAGAACCAAAAGCTTGGGGTGGAGGCCTGAAGAGGCTCTAGACTTCAGGGCGAGCTCAAGTACTCTCGAAGCCACAACAATTTTGTTTAAATAGTTACAGGAGTCGAGACAACTGAGATAAATCCCCACATAGATGTTCACTGTGCAATTGGTGTAGGTTTAATAGGGTGATAAACGGACAAAGCATTTAACGTCGTCGAATAATTAAAGAATTCCCTTACGAGGAAATCAAATTACAGTTTGCCATGATCTAGGATTTGATATCCTACCGATACGTATTCTCTCGTAGCGTTCCTTATGAAGACAAAATTAATTTACACAGTATGGAATTCATTAAACTTATAAATGATGATGTTACAAGTTTAGAATAGTCGTCGTTGATGATGGTGGTGACGCGGAAGCTAAAAACTCAACTCAAACTCTGCCAAATTAAAATTAAATTTCGGATCTGCTACTCAAGTGACGATGATTTCAGCGATAGTATTCATGACAACAGTTTTATGTGCGTCGAAAACATTAATAATATTATTGCTGTCTGCGATTACACGGTCAAAGATCACTTTGTTTTGGCAATTGTTCATCTGTAACCTGTTCAGACGGTTCAACCGCGGAACCCTACAACCTTTGCTCGTCATGAAGATTATAAAATACTTCGATGAAAACTCCCCGAAACCTAAAAAAAGAAATATGTAAATCCTGAATGGTTTATTTTGTTGCGCCCAATTTATATGGTTCATGATGAATGCTGTGGAATCAGCTGTCTGGACTAGGCACCTAAACATATTTGGCAAGGTTTAACTTTTGTCCTGCAATATTGAACGTAGGTAATAGCAAATCCGAATTGAATCACTATTGGGCGACTCAATCTGCCTTTTACGATCTACTTTCACAGTGGTCGAACAAATTCATGTTGTCTCTCGGTCCCCTCACAAATTGCAAGAAAGTTTTTCTCTTGGATATGTTTGGGAGCTCAATAACATGACCCATCCCTCGTCAGTTCCTTTCGCCTAACCCACAGTTTATTATCTTGTGATAGTTCACCGCATGTGGGCTAGTTGCGACTGAAATAGAATTTTCTTTGTTTTATTATGCAGGGAAACACTGTTGGCTTTTCTTTGTCTAACTAGTGTATTCCTTCTTTGGATATTGTTAAGTTGCAGTGCAATAGTATTTTAGTGGTTAACACTTAATCTGTATGTTTTATATAATGAGGAGTAACAGATCATAGCGTACTAACTCCGTCCATCCAAAAAGGAGGGTACGAAACGGATTTTTGTTATTTTTTATACCTTCTTATTTTTATTTTTATTTTTTTCTTTTTCCTTCTTCTTATTTGTAAAAATCTAACACCTAAGGACATTTGATTTGATATTGATATATTTATCTGATACTAGATTTCTTCTTTCTTTTTCTTTTTTAAAGTTTTTATAATTTTTTTTTTTATATTTCTAACTCATGTCGGAATATGACGTATGAAATCGAATTAATTTCTCTAGTAAAAAAGAACCAAATGTACGTAACGTTTCAAAAAGTATTAAATCCAAATCCGTTGCATGTCCTATCATTAAAATATAACAGCTTATCTCAAAAGTTATATTGATGGAGTTAATAATACAGTTCGATTGGTTACTCCTCAAATTAATTATTCGGCTGTTTTTGCTATTAGTGGTTGGTCGCTACGTGAAGTCTGTTACAAAAACAGACAATGCTCAGCAGTACAATATGTATAAATTATAATTCCACACCTGCACGCCTGATCCCACACTTTTCGAAACCTTTTTATCTTATTACGCATCCCAATTATATTTTATGGTTGGTTGGAATATCATATCGTTTAACAAGTTACCGATCTCAGGGGACAAGGGTGGTATTGGTAATGTAATGAATGAGGTAACACTGGCTGAAGGGCACCTCGGCGCACACTGCGCAGACGCTCACGCGGGTGACACGATCTATGATAATATGAATGAATGCTCGCCAGCTACGTGAACTGGTTTCATTAGTGGTGGTAACGATGACCCGGTGACGTCTGAGATAATACGTGACGATACTAATGATATTGTTATCTCTATCATACAAACTGTCGCACACGATTTCTCCTTGGAGGCACAGCTTTCTTCGCATTGAACAGTTTAGAAAATCGATGGATCTTGGATAAACATAAAACACACCTTGAAGACTGTTGTCGGGATACAAAACAAATGACACTTTTGTATGTTACAAACAAACAGTTTTTGTTTCAACTGATGAAGTTTTGTTGTCGTATCGCCGATTGTGTTTTTAAAGAAAATTTTCAAATTACCCACTGGAGTGCATGTATGTATATTATTTCAGCATTTCGAGCTATGTAGATGTTTGTTGGGTAATTAAAATACGCATCAGATCAGCGCCTTGTGTCGCTGTCACGCGTGTCTCCGGGTCCATTGTCTGCCAGTCGATCAACCATGCTTTGAATATAATTTACTACCACCCTATGCTGATAAGCAAATAACGCTGCGACGCATTGTTCTCCACTCTTTGTTCTCCGCGGCCGCTTGAACTGCGCACTGTTTTACTTTTACATAATTAGGCATATTAATATTTAATTCACATTATCTTTTACGGCTCTTCGATTAGGGCCTCTCGCACTGACTGATAACTACGCAGTAGCCTTAACGAAACGACTGAACCTACGTATAGAACATCAGATGTTTCGGATAGTAAACAGAGTATTAATATTTATAAGAATTGTAAAGTTTATAGAGGCGCGGTGGAGCGACCCCGCGCTCGTGTCACGGCACCTTGCCAAATGTTACATGTTGAGATCTAAGGTTAATCTAATGCTGGTTATATTGACGTTGAGTACTTTAACAAGCTCCTAGCGCTTTCCGCTCGTGTTAAATCGGCTTTCATGCACTCGAGTAGGCGTCGCTATCGCTATGTCAGAATAAGACGTAGTATGCCTTAACCGAACAAAGGAATCAGGGGAAGGAATAGGGAGATCCTAAACATAGCAGGGCAACGGCGGCAAAGGGCTGCCGTTGCTTTCAAAATGGGACCGAAATGGTGCATCCTACTAACTGGGTCAAGCTCGCTTGCGTCGGGTCGCCCGCCACGTGCTCCCCCCCGCTGCCACACTCCTCTCTTGACACTGCTCATTCACAAATACACCCAAACTTGACGTGTTACCGTCTATTTTTCCTTGTGTCTATTTCTAGTACCATCGGCCTTGTCGAAGCCCCGATGTACGAATCTAACTCAATTCTATTTGGAACTCTGGCCCTTTGTGTTAGAGTATCATTTTGTTGTACAAGTAACTTTTGTAATTAGATATAACAATGAGTGTTCATAATGACTGAGTTGCAAGGAGCGCTGAGTTTTGCTTTTAAAATTTCTGCGGTCAGGCAGTCGAGCTAGTATCTGTTTCCCGGCGCCTACTGTTCCAAGTGCGGCTGTTATTTTACAACCAGCTTATTGTTTTTCAAAAAAACGTAATGAATCTACTTTTTTGATTTTTTGCTTACCTAGAGGCTTGACGGTAGCCGGTAAACTCCTTCAGTCACAGGTTGGAGCGATTCCATAAGTATTAAATAAAAACTTGTGTGAACGGTGAGGAAAAGCTATAAAAATAAGAAAGTTAAATGTTTGCTCTCAAACTAGATTTTATAAACATCTTCGCTAAAGAGGCCAACTTTTCTCAGGAACAAAATTATATTTTCCTGGCGATAGAGCTCTTTATGAAGCAGCTTGTCCGGGGTTACTATCACCACCTTCAGCAGCACTGCTGTGTTCCGGTTTCAAGGTTATGGATGTGGTTGTCGGACTGCCGTGTAATTACTGGAACCTGAGACATTTTGGCTTTGCGTCTGGAGTTCTGGAGCAATGGCAATGCGGCTGCTTTGGCAGTGGCATTGCAGATGTCCAAAGGCGGCTTTGATCAGGCGGGCCGTTGGCTCCTTTACCATCCAATAACAAAAACAGAAACTAGGAATTCGTCAAGGCGTCTTTAACGTGATTTATCAAATTAATTTTATGAAGATTATCAATACATACATGCGTCAGCTACGTGCAAATGTGAATTATAATTGGATAAGTAGTAAGTCGGCTGAGCATAATATGCAACAGAGCGCTCTGGGTTGTGATAGTGAAAGTCAGACCGTTCGTGACATACTTTTTGATTTTCTGCCGCTATTGAAAGTCCCCATTTTTCTTGCGTCAGACAGTTGAATAGTCCAAAATGTACAGCTCCCTGAAATGCCACCCTCGCGTTTCGATAAATAAAGGGACGTTTGAAACTACTCCTCTCTTATCTATAGTTTCCGTTTCCGCGTTAGAATTGGTGTGTTCGGCTTTTTAAAGCGCTGAGTGCGCTTGGCTATCCATTCCTGGCCTAAGTGAAATCCTTTTGATTCCATGAATGTCCGCAGTTTTGTTTTGTTGCTAACTGTCTGTTTATCAATATAGTCAAAGAACACATGTATTGTTAGTATTGTGGTTCCTATTTTTTGTGCTTAAATTACTTGTCAATGTTCGAATATTCCAGAAGTGCTATCGGAGGATGCAGACTAATTGTGTATCCTATTCTTTTTGTACCAATTTTTATATGATATTCTAGTTTGGGCTTGCCAATTGCCAACATAATAATTAATTTATTCCCTCAAGTCGATTCACAACGCTTACATCACGTAGCAGTTAGCCGCAAGCGCAACGTTACACTATTATCGGAATTGTCTGAGTGAAAGAGGTCAGAGAGTGCTTATCGCATTGTTTTTATCGGTGCCAAATTAGTCTGTGCGGCGATGTAGGCTGAAGACAGCCAATGGCAGGTCAAGTTCAGTTTGCTTGCGTTGCCATAATGTGTCATACATGATCTTTTAAAAGTGGTATAATTAGGTCGTAGGTATCTTGTAACCCTCCATACCATGGTACCCGTTAATCTTCTAAATACTTCCAGGTATAACAAAGTTTGAAAGGCACAAAACTTTGGGTTATTGTTCTTTGTCACGACATTAATAAAAAACGCGTTTGAATCGTAACGATGACGGTCGACGCCTCCGCCTCGCAACTATTTTTTTGGTTCACTTGCGTGAATTGTGTTATGTAGCTATATGTAAATATTGATAAATGTGCCCACTTAACGAGAAGCCGAGGAGTCAGGAGCAATTTTTCTACGAGTCAGGTCAATTTATTCAGCCGAGACCCGAGTCCATAATCGTAACTCTTTCAACTTTTGAATACGTTTGGGAAAGTCTGTCATTCACAGAGCTCGATTGTGTCAAATAAGGTTCTCTTCGTGTCCACGTCCTTTTCTTTATTGTCGAGTTTCAATCCATGTGTGGCATAACTTTGATCAATAAAGTGCTGGGTTGTAGCTGGAAAACTTTTCCCCTGAGTGTGCGACCCCGTGGGTACATTCCAGGAAGCCTTAGTTATTTTCAATATTCAAGCTAGCTTTGCATCGACTATTCAACTTCTATTTTCAGTTTGCTTGGCATATTTCTAACCTGTCTCTATGTTTGCTTTGTTTTATTCTGGTTGATATTGACTGTTAGTCATAGAAGAGAATATTTAAATGCAAGGCCAGATATAGCCGTAGACGTAGTTTTATCTTTTCATAACAGTGTCAGAAACTCAACGGCTTCTCTTTTTCACGACTGTAACAAAAGCATTGACATTGACAAAAGATAAGCTGCAGAAGCGCTGACGCCGCTGATTAAGTGACAGTGTGCAATGTTATTATAAAATACATGATTAAATATGATCGTATTGAAACCCGAGTCCTCTCCTTGAGTGAGGTTGTGTATTGCGACACCGACATTGATTCTAATATTATGTCGGGCCGTGTTACCACGCAGACTGATCACGCTTCTACAGCAAATTGTCTTTGTGTAACAAAACGGGGCAGTTCTAGGAGTACATCTGAACAAGGTGCAATCACATTCGTTCTAAAACAAACAGCGCTTTACATCCTCTAAATATTATTATGGATATTCGGTTACGTGAGAGCCCATTGGAGAAATATTTCAAAGAGTTTTGGAGCCAGCCTGCCTGAGATAAATTACTTACGTGTAGGGTGATATATTATTCAGACGTTGTTTTATTGTATTCCTTCGTGGAAATTTTAATTCTGTGACTGTCTCAGTCTCTCAGTCAAGACAAAATAAAGCTTTTTATATTTTCGCCGCAAGAATTTAGCTTCTAAAATCTTTTCGAAAGTCGTTCCCCATTAATCAGCTAAAATATACTTACTTTGGTAAGGTGCTCGACAATTCTTTCGCCTACTGAAGGTTGAGTTGTTCCTTTTGCATATTCAATAAGCGTGCTACTAGCTACAAACTTATGATTAGCGAGGCAGTAGTCGGAAAGCAATCAGTGGTTGGCACGCGAGACATGGCGTGGGCTCTAGCATGTCTTCATATAAATTGACGTCGACAAGCTCGTCTCTGAGGTAAGGTTGGTGAACGCATCGCGTTTTGTTTCCCAACTTTTGTTCGTTAACATTACTTGGGGTTGGGTAGGTACCCAATAAAGAATCGATAGTTATCAACGTAGCTCGTAGCTCATTAGATCAATGCTGTTTTGTTTGTTCGATAACGATGCAATTATGTTTCTCATTAGCTTTAAGTAGTCACAAGTTTTGTTTCCTGTTGGCTTCTTTGCCCTTTACGGTAGATGACGTAATTCCTGCAGAAAGATTACCAAGAGAGTGAGATTACCTAACTCCCCATGCATAATTCTTAATAGCCAATAATCATGGAACAAGTTTATTCAATTTTCATTGAAGGAATTATAAAATGTTACGGTACAAGAACCAGTGGACAGTAATGGAAAGCGACATTTTAAGTCGCATCGTTAACTTGAACGGTTATGAAGCCGGTGAATGTAAGCGAAAGTTATGCATCAAAACTAAATGAATCCTTATTCCTTAGCAGCGAATAGATTTGACTTGGCAACGGAAAATGTACAAATGACTACATAAATAAACGTGGGATACTGGCGTAATAGCCACGCTTGGCAGGCCACTAGGTGATTGCAATGTTATTAGTGTACAGGTGAATGCTGCCCAGCAGGTGCATTCATACACATATGTAGGTATTTGATTTCGGTATTGCCTTTTACGGCACATGCGCTGAAGGAGATAATCTGTCGGATCATATCTTATGCCTAGTTGCCATGGCATTGTCAATTATGCTATTGGTTATCTTGCAAAGCCATGTGCTCTGAAGTTAGTACAGAGTACAGCGCTTGGCTCGAATTAACTCCAAACTTACTCGTGACTTGTCGATAGCCGTATCCGCAGTTCAAGCCGCAGCTTTACAGTTTTTGGCCACCGTCCCGGTGGGATCCTAAACTTGAAAGATTAATGAGCACAGGCTTCTTTACTGTTTAAACAGCAATGTGATTTTTGGTTCTGAATAATTTACTGTAAACCATGGGCATAGAGTGTATCTTCTGCTTATCTGCTGCGCAGTTGTGAGATCAATTGAGGAAATTGGGTCACTGGGTCGCTATGGTGCTTGTACACAGGCTTGGGACGGGCCTTGGAATAAATTCTTATATTTTTATATTTTACACTGTCAGATTCTGTATATTTTTTATTGTCATGTTTGTAGTAGAACACTGTGTTAGAGATTAGTGAAACTGAATAGAAAAATCTGAAATGTAGGTGTTGCTCACTCGCTCCTTTGTTTAAGACTTTCTGCATGTGAAGTCCTAGTCCCCTACTTGCTCACTTGTTTACTGGAGTGGTATCGTAGCATTACATCACATGGATTCCTGCGAGAACATTTTACTTCATTATTTATTCAGCGTCCGTCCGACATGATTACTTTTGTTGCGGTTTCAAAACATGCTGTGCGAATATTTGATTCTCTTTTCCAGTTATGTCGTAAATCTGGGAGCAAAAACTTAGATCTCTCATGGATTGTATTGCTTCTACATTTCATGAGCTGGTTTATTGAGTATTCTGAGGTTATTGAGAGCTGGGCCTCAAGTCTGCTATTACAATAGTGTCAAAATGGTCTATCATTGATTTCATAATTGTTGATTTTGACAAGTTTGGTAATCTACTAATATAATGGCGTCATTATGACTTTCCAATGGTCAACCACTGACACTCCATTGTATGAAATTATGAATTTAGCAGATTACGAACTTTTAGCAAAATGACAATGCAGTGACAATGGGATCGTGTTGGAATGTAAAAAATAGCAGACTTGGGACCCAGGTGTATTGACGCACTAGCAACTAGAATCAGTTTCTCTGGTTTCATTATAGTTATCATTATCAGTTATCATCACAAATGATATGGCATTATATTAAGCGCTTTGATTATAGCCTACTCATTTCATTGACAGCTCACATTATAGAAGGATTGACAGTTAATAAACAGAATTTAATGATAGATGAATGTACACATTTACATATTCTTTCAAGTCCTTAGCTTCACAGTTGATTTTAGAGCGCCTCAATACCGAAAATTAAAATGGTGAAATGTAATTTAATATCGTCTGCACAAGTGTGCACTAATAGTTTGGAGTTTCTTACCCACTGTTCTCCATCCGAAACGACCTTTTGGAAGGGGCACCTAGAATCAATTCTTTTTTCTGGTAAATTTTGACGTTCTTAGGTGCCATTTAATGGTCTACTTTTTATAATTAATGATTTGACTTAGTGTAATATTCTTTCAAGTCCTTTAGTTTCACAGTTGATTTTAGAGCGCCTCAATACCGAAAATTAAAATGGTGAAATGTAATTTAATGTCGTCTGCACAAGTGTGCACTAATAGTTCGGAGTTTCTTACCCACTGTTCTCCATCCGAAATGACCTTTTGGAAGGGGCACCTAGAATCAATTCTTTTTTCTGGTAAATTTTGACGTTCTTAGGTGCCATTTAATGGTCTACTTTTTATAATGAATGATTTGACTTAGTGCAAAATAAAATGTCTGCACGTCTAGGTAGAACTGCAAACATTTTATTTTATCAACTGCTCTATTATGTCGCATTTGTCTATATATAAGCGATCTGCTCATTTGTGCTGGAACTTCTAACGTAACTAAGTAACTTCCCACTCTTATCTTACGCAGTTTTGCAAAACCTTATAAATACTTTGACACGCTCAATTTTACAAATTACCTTATAGTGACTATGTTGACTAAGTGTTGATTAGGTAGAGAATGAATGCTCCTTATGAGCTCGATTATCTTTATTAACGTTAAAAATTAGGTGGCTTTCAACTCCACCCTTTCCAAGTTATAGAAATAAATTCAGTGACGGAAATCCCGTTAGCGACCATTCAAGGTCCTGGTGAGCCAACCACGCGTCCTGCTGAGATGGTAATCGTGAGATAAAGACGTAGAGTACACAGCTCGTGTGTTTCAGGCAGCGTGCAAAGGATTTGTGTCGAAACATGTATCGGAGTTAATTTAATTTGAAGTAATCGCTCGGATGCTATGGGCGGGAGCGAGGCCGCAGCGCCCGCATGGCAACCGCTCCACGCGCTAATTGTTTCCACGCGCACGTCAGCCATACCTTTGCCATATTCTATGCACTTGTTCATTGCAGTTTTTTTCTTCTACAGTTATTGACGTGTAAATCACGCTGCACGGTACATTTTCACAGTGCTTCTCTTTTATTTAGGTTTTGTTGGCATTTTAACTTTATGGCAACAAAGGCTGTTTTCATTTTTTATCACCAG
The DNA here is from genome assembly GCA_905163495.3 of Cosmia trapezina. Lineage (NCBI taxonomy): Eukaryota > Metazoa > Arthropoda > Insecta > Lepidoptera > Noctuidae > Cosmia > Cosmia trapezina. The sequence goes on from LR991036.1 coordinate 619,979, forward strand.
TTGTTTTAACAGGTTGTAACCTTGGCAGTTCATGGCGCTTTCCTTCTGTTTCTATGAATCCTCTAACTGTTATTGTTATTTTTCGTGTCTTTATTTTTCTACCTTAATTCTGACGTTTTTATGGTTTAAAATGTATTGAGAAATAACGATTATATCCCTTTATCTTAATAACTTTTATTTCTTTGTTTGTAATGGTTTTAATATCTTTGTTTAGCACGGTTCGCGTGCAATGTAAATAATACAATTGAGGAAAATCTCCATAAGACGTTTAATTTACTTCATAAGTGCTACTTGGTGGACTGATGGCCATACGAGATCCATCAGAAAAACAAGGGTTTTCTTGGATTTAAAAATAATTCAATGCATTCGAGTGTAATTTCCTAAACAATAAAATATTCTTATTCTTAATTTACGTGAACTTTGTATCTTATCTACAGATATATTACAAGTTTTTCATTTAACTTCATTATGTTTATCAAAGTGTGTTTCATAATCAGTATCAAGCATTATCTTAACATCATTATGAGTATACCTCTTTATTACCAGTCTGGGTATTCTTGTGTGAGGAGGGGGAGACCTATAAGTGTGTGTCGAACAGTTTACTTCCCGCGGCTGTATTCATAATACAGATTTCCCAAGAAACAACACATTCTGCCATGTGCTCTGCATAATTGTTTATCGCGAAGTTATTGTTGTTTTAGTTTATATACTGACAGTAGATTACTCGTTGATAAGGCTTAGAATAATCGTAGTATTAACTCTAGAAGTAATGAGTAGCATATATAATATTCGGCTCCATAGCACCACTATGCTCTAAACGCTCGTGTGCCGGTAGTCAGCACATTGCATGCCGTGTTCGCGCGAACGCATGCATCCATTGCTACCGCGGCTTTCAATTTGAGCAAGCTTTACTGGCGTTAGCGCGCAATGTAACGTAGCTAAGCGGGATCATCGTCGGAGGCGCGTGTGCCTCAGCTTGCGGCGCGGCATCTCGCTGCTCGTGTCGCCGAGCAGCCAGAAGCGTAAGTGGTGTGTATGGGGTCCGACTGTGGATCGTTTTAATGGACGGATGTTTTCTCTATTTGTTGTAAGGTGGGACGCAGGGCCCGGGCCGCCGACCCCACCTGCCCTACCTCCACTTACGCCTCTGGATGTATCGTACGTCAACATACATACAACTATGTCTGTGCTTACGCATCTTGCTAATAAACAGTGCTAATTTATTCTACGTGTTTAATATTTAAATAATTAATAACGAGTACATATCGCGTGTATGTACGTCGGTCGGGCTGCAAGTAGACCGTGAGAGGTGTTGGTACGCAGTAAGTGGCGTGTGCCGTGTGGACACGGGCAGGCCGCGCTGCGGGGCTGTTTGTTAGCAACTGCGTGCCACCGTCATCTACGTGTTCCGTAACGTTGTCGGGATACGCCTCGAGTGTCTTAATCTCTGTATGCTTTTCTTCTAGTACCGTCGACATGTGCTTTGGCTTTGTCAAACGTTCCAGATTAGCTAGACGACTCGTTTTGACGTCAGGCTCAAGTACGCTCTGCGTCAGTGACACCTGTATCAAGCGGAGCACATGTCGACTTATTTCTGTCACGCAGCTAGAACTCTTAGTAGTACGTGAACAATATTTCACTTTTGCACATTTACATTAATGCTGTATTTGTTTTAATTTACTATAACTTACCCAATTGCTACTCATTAGTTTAGCCTGTTTTAATTTTTGAATTAAAGTTGATTATTGTTAAATCAACCAAACTGTTGAATGCATGATTGTGATTGACTTGCAAATTACTGTTTAATTGTCAGCATATACGTGGAACTCGTGCAATATTGTTATTGTCCTCTACATAGTTTCATATTATATGTCAGCGTTATTCACTGTTTCCTGCTTCTGATATTTGCATGTTGAATAAAAAACGCGTGTTTCATACGGCGGATCATTTGAAAGACTTGACGTCTTTTTGTGACTGTCTATATAACTTGCTGATTGAAGTCAATAACGGTTGTTCTTAAGTAAGTCACGTAGCTCGTAAATTTTCGAGATAGTATTAATACCCGACAGTTCCGTAGTATGGTGTGCGAGTGTGCACCACCGCACAACGTTATTGGCCCATAAACATTCAGATAAGGCAGACTATGTTGAACACGGTCCGAACACTCCAGGCGCTGGGATGCGCGTCGCTCCGGGAACGGAATGTCTTAATCGAAATGAGTGACTCACGCCGGCTAGTCCACCTCACTACGGAGATGCTACACTTCCTGCATTTGTTTTCCAGCGCTCGCACACACAGACAATACCGTTTGCATGTAATCCCGCATGCACTACGCGAGACTCCCCTCATATCCCCGTTGAACTCTGAACATACCAGCGCTGCGTCAGTCTGCGTGTCCCTGCCACCAGTGTAGGAAATGGACGCACAATCGCGCACGCACGCGAATGGATGCGCGTAATCTGTGCTCGAGTATGAACGCTACCTCGCAGGCGTGAGTCAGTGTTGCAGCGGTGGCCACCTGCAGCCCGGGGGCAACGGTCCGCTAACGATTGTGGCTAATTTTGTCCATACTCACAGGGCCCACACCGCGAGCCGCTATTTTTCCCTAGTCTCTCCATTGTTCTTGCCAAGTGACGAGCGACGCGTTGCCTTGCTCGTTTCGTCGGATTTACTATTAGGTGTGGCCTACTTTAGTAAATAGAATAAAACTATTACGTGATAGAAATGTGAGATTGTCTTCACTACTTCTCTACTTTCCAAGTAGAATATTTAAATAACAGAAAAGCATTCTACATTTCATTTAATTGAAACAGAAAGGCAGAGGTTGCAGCAAACGCTATTATGCGGCCACCCATCATTATCTGATATATTATTGATGAACAAGGCCTGCGACGGTGGACAGCGCATTATTATTGCAGAACACGTATCCAGAAATAACGCCAGCAGTACTAGATACATTTCCAATACATTGGAGCTTCACATAGTCGCGTAAACTCGTCGTTTAATTAAATTCGTAGACATACCTATTGTTTGTATGATCCATTAGGCCATTTGTTTTAAATACATCGCATTACCTATCGAGTATTGAGCTCTGATAGTTTGTTTGTAGGAAACGCGAGTGTGTCGACCTCGCGTACGCCTTGACATTTGTCGAATGTTTGAGACCAGTTGGGCCGACGCCAACGCACCAAACTTTTGCCCATCAGCTCAGTAATCGAGAAACGAGCCCTTTCATGGTGCGCTGCCATTCGTAACTGATTGGAAACTTATGTTCATAAAATGTTGCGCATTACGTGTCCATTAGCGATAATGTTTGAGTCGAGTGTTCCCAAGTTATCGAAGGTCAAGATTGCGAGTGACGGGAGCCGGGGCGATGAACTGATGATATTCTCGTCAAGCACTGCCTCCTTGAGATGGACAAGTCATGTTTACTCCGCTGCCGGCTTTTGACTGGATACCAAAAATGTTCTTTCTTTGTTTTTAATTTTGAAGCATATATTACTATGTTTTTGAAACATTTTGCTTCATGTTTTTTAATATAGTCTAGTTTTCCGGTTATTATCTGGCCCAATTTGAATTTCTTTGCTGCCTTTACTCTAAATCGAGAACGTGCCGTTGAGAGTCCGCCGCTGCGTAGTTCTTAAAAATATTTAGGACATGCGTTAGAGATAGAGGTTATAGAATGATAGTGATTTCATGTGATTGTGCTTTGTGATCGGAGCCGAACCTTCTTTGTAAGTGGTTGCATGTAATGAGTCAGTCGTTATGCCGTTTGATATCATTGTAGCTTCGAAGGTAACGCTCTATTGATTCCTCGAATGCTGTGTGCATTTGTTTGTCCGTTTATATATGTAAATACTTCGACTTGTTTACTTCTGTTTCTTTGTACTCTTTAACAAGTTGAGTATTCGGACGAATAGTCGTACGGCTTCCTTCATCCTACTGAACATTTACCGTTACATATTATAGTACCGCAAGTTGACGCCACATTCACATAGTGTTACGAATTGCTATGATATAGTAATTTAGCACATATTCCTTTCGGTCAGACAACCTAATTAGCATATCAACAGTCGTAAATGCGAATCACTTTGCCTCTATGTGTTGGATTTCTTCAACAAAATGCATGTAGCTTTCAACTCCGTTATAAAATCCGCCATATATCATCAGCGAGTGTTTCGTCCCACACATATCCAGTGGTTTTATCTACGCGTTGTTGTGTAAACACGTGGCGGTTCGTTAACCGGTGTTGTTGTTCTCATGCGTACGCGCAGCTCTGATGTGTGCGTTCACGTGCTCCCATCCGCGAGGCAGGGTAGCACGGGATGGGTGGAAGCGCTTCGTGGAAATAGGTTGATACATCATTCAATTGCTTTTGTTTAGTGTCGAGTCAATTATTCACTAATGACTAGCACGAGTAGTCGTTTTTACAGATTTTCTGCTTCCGCATCAGAATTAGATTTCTATTTCAAGAATAATTTGTTCCAATCGCCGTTTATTTAGGTTTGTAACGTTGTTGTAGACCTTTCCCGTCTAAATGGTACCTAAGATTACTTAACCGTCTCTCGGGCCTCGGGACTGCAATCATTACGTGCTTTGCCCGTGTGTGTGCTGCTATCGCATTTAGTGTCACTGATAACAGACAGGGACAGCAGAGCACAGATATTATTATATCGTTCAGGTCTGGTGACTGGTGACCGCTTTAACATAATTTGTTTTTATAATTCGATTCGTGTTCATTAAAACATGAATCAAAGACGTGATACAAAACGGCACAGTCATCAACATTAATTTGTCCGTTGGCCATTGTTCCACGTGTTTGTTACCAAACGTTGGCGTGTTGGTGGCCAACGTTATGTAGCGTAGCGTTGTATCGTTTCAAGTGTTTGGCCTTGAGATAGACTAATCGTTTTTCACAATATACGAGAGTTATTCAAATGTGAGCCGTAGTTTGTTTGCTCAAGTTTTATTTTCGTCTGTTGGTTGCAAATAATTTGCTCTGCATTGTTGTTGCTGTGTCCGCGACACTCGTAGTTTGTGCGTCCCCATAATTTATGGTATTTAATTTAAACCGTGTTTACTTTTTGGCTGGAGGTCGTTAGCATTCCCCATTGGCCTTGTTTTAAAATTCGTCCACATTTCGTATTTGGCTAACGTTCAGGATGTTTTTTCGTAGACTCAAATTCTCGGACACTTGTTATTCACGTTGTATGTGAATAATTAATATAGTTATGTTGATTTGAACTGATAATAATACCTATATACGACTACGAGTAGTATCATGTACCTATGATCAACTTTCTGGTTTCTGATGAGAAATATTTTGCTGAACCACAAGTCACTGGTATATTTGGAACATTAATAACTGTACACAAATATTGCTTAACGGCTTAAAACTTTTAGAGGTTTCTGCCAAATACACGTATCAGCGCTCCTACGTGTGTTGGCAAAGTCAATTAGCAGATTCCAAACTTTCTTATTTGTTTATGTGCCTTGTAGTTAATGAATACGTCAATAACGACGGTTACCATAATTGGCTTCTCAAGAGTGTTGGCTCAGTAAATAACAGTACTTATGTACAGCCGGGCCTTTTCATTGGAACCTGCGCGAAAGTGCTCCATCGAGTTACTTTACCTTGTCACGGCACTTGAAGGACAGCCGACGCAGATCCCCGGCTCGTGGTGTAAAACTACTAGTTCTCATAAAATACTGTACCAGGTGGCCAAGGGTCTATATTACAGTTGCTTTGGCTACTATTATCCATGTCAATTTTTATCCTTACTTTTGTAACAACGGTCGCACTTCGCCACTGGCACACAAACGGGGTACAGTACAACGATAGGTATAATCAGTTAACTTAAGAGCTTGAGACAATGTTCTGCTGCACACAGTAGGTACCCGATAAGTTATGTACTCGTATGCCACTAACAGCTTGCTTATTCCACTTTCATTATTGGGCCTCCACACAAAGTCACTTTCTACAAGTCCTAATTAGAACTTAAAATTGTGTAGGTAATTAGCTGTACAATTTTTATTGCTGTTTACTTATGTTATTGAGAATATCACATAATATTCATTTAATTACCATAGGCGAAAGTGGCTTTGTACTAGTATTTACTTCTAGTGCCTTTATTTCGCTTCGAAAAGTTTCGAACAAAATCTCTTCTACGGTACGAGGATCTTGTGGCGCGTGGCCAAGGTTGGTTCTAACGCCGCCATCTTCTTTTTTCAATACATTTTTCAAAACAATAGCACAAATGTTTACAAACAGCGCCCCCCGGCAATGTCATTCGAGCGCCAACAGATCCTTGTAGCATTCCCAGCTTCAATGATGATGTTATCAGACGTAGAGGACGATACATGTTCTTATGAAGGGGTCCTTGCTGTACGTGGTATGACTGTAAACATGGGTGGTGACGTGTGCAGGTCATGGCAAGACACACAAGGACGCGGCCAGCGTGCGCGCGACGAACCCCATCCCCGCGGCCTGCGGCCTCTACTACTTCGAGGTGCGCATCGTGTCCAAGGGCCGCGATGGATACATGGGCATCGGCCTGTCTGCGCATGGAGTTAACATGAACAGATTACCTGGTGAGTGAACCAACGAACATCCTGATGGAGGCTTTAAAAGCGACACTTTTTTCTTTATTTTCGACTGAGACAGGATCCATCTGATCTGATTTTTGGGTAATCTGTGGTTGTTCAATAAATGTATATTTTTGCCAATACCTTTGGTCATCCTGAAGTACAAATTCAACAACTTATCGCTTCTATAAAGTTAATGATGCATATCAAACATAATCATTTTAAAGTTTATCGGTTTACCTACCCTGATTAGCAATAAAGTAAAATGGTTAGCAGGTAGTAGAAGTACAAAATAAACTGACTCATCTTAGTTAAATGTTTGATAAGACAGTCATTCAATAAATTAACCATAATATCGAATGTGCTTTTTTGCATCGAATGTGTTCAGGATTAACAATCTACCTGGAGTCCTGTCCAGAGATGAGTGCAATAAATAAGCTTGGTTTTAAGGTTATTTATAATGCTCACCTAGCTTCAGTTGTGGAGGAAAAGGACAGCATCATTCTCCAGGCCTTATACCAATGTATTTGGGGTCGGCGTAACGTGTCCTTTTCATCCATACTTCTCTATTAGTCGTCACTGCCTTTCTAGCTATATCATCATCCACACAGTCCATTTATCGTTTCTTTGGTCTTCTCCTACTCTTATTATGTGGACTAAAAGGACATTGCAATATAATGTTATCCTCTTCACTATAAACCCTCCTGGCACCTTCCAGGCTGGGACAAGCACTCGTACGGCTACCACGGCGACGACGGGCACTCGTTCTGCTCGTCGGGCACGGGCCAGCCCTACGGGCCCACCTTCACCACGGGCGACGTCATCGGCTGCGGCGTCAACCTCGTCGACAACACATGCTTCTACACCAAGAATGGACACCATCTCGGCATCGCATTCAGAGGACTACCGGTACGTATCAGAGGGTTATAGAAATCTGGGACCGAAGTTATCATATTCATTTGTTGCTTTCCATAATGTATAAAAGATGTTACAAAAAAGCTAAGTACAAATTGTAATCCCTGTTAGGGCAAAGCTGCAGGGTAAAAAATATGTATATATTTAGGACAGGTCAAAATGATATGATATTGGTACAAATACAAATAATAATAATAATATAATGTATGTATGTATATGGTACAAATTCGTCTGAAATTTCTCTTTTAATCCAGTATTAACCATATTACTGTAACAACCTAGTTTTGGGGAAATTGTGGTGCTAGCGAGATTTTTAAGGAAAAGAAAAGCTTCAGAAGTTAAAAGAACCTGACCTGTTCTTGAGCTTCATGCAGTATGTTTACTGATCGACTCATACATTGTAGCCTATTCCCACTTCGGCTTTGGCTTCCAGCCTAACCGGATGCAGCTGAATACCAGTATTTTACATGGAGCGACTGCCTATCTGACCTCCACAACCCATTCACTGGGTAATACGATACCCTTTAGTAAGACTGGTTGTCAGACTTTCGGGCTTTTGACGGCCCGTGACGACTGTCAAAGATCCACGAATGACAGCCGGGAACAACGGCTCAACGTGCTTTCCGAGGCACGGAGGAGTCTCGGTGTGTAAAGATGGTCACCCATCCACAGACCAACCCCGGCAAGCGTAGCGTAGATTGTGTAATAATAATAATGTCAAATGATAGTGCACTAAAATCAATTATTTTTACTGACTAATCATAAATGTTTAAAGTGATACATGTCATCATCTTACATAACGTTCTTATCATATCGTGATGACCAAGTTACCTTACTGCGTATGCTACAGGTTCATTCAATTCTTTGATATAACATGATTGTGTCGCGTGCCGTTCTTCTGTTGCACTGTGTTGTCGGAGTGGTGGCAGCTGCTCGCCGCCTACAGCGTATTATATCAGTGACATCTCGCGTGGGTTCCCGACAACACATGCAACTAGGCGTACCCATTTATATCCGGATCACGGCGGGGATTTTCCTACCGTTCATAATGTAGGTATACTGTTGTGGCACAAGACTAAATAAGGAGCAGACGGAAAGCTTCCTAAAGAGTATAAAATTTTTACCTACTTTCTTAGGGCTGTCACTCAGTTAATGAAAATAACAAACCGGGCAAGTGCGAGTCGGGATTTGGCAATGAGCAAGGACGGACGGTATCGATTTTGATGTGAAGCACAATTATAAATTGGCTGCACAATCAATTTCATATAATATTCATATAGATTCATATAATTTTTTTTTTGCTGACCATAAGTTGCAAACCACCTATATATTCGTGATCGAAGATACCCTATTCTACAAAGTGCCTGCTTTGGGACAGTTCGAAATTTAAAGACAAAAGCTAAGTTACCACATGTGATGTTCCAGCCCAACCTGTACCCCACGGTGGGGCTGCAGACGCCGGGCGAGGTGGTGGACGCCAACTTCGGCCAGCAGCCCTTCGTGTTCGACATCGAGGACATGCTGCGCGAGCTGCGCGCGCGCACGCGCCTCGCCATCGACGAGTTCCCGCTGCCCGACGACCAGGGCCAGTGGCAGCAGGTGTTGCACCGGTGAGACTAACCCATCTCTAACGGAAAACCTAATAACACTGCCTGAGCCGGGTATCGAACCCAGGACTCATGGGGTCCTGGTCTAGCCACCACGTCCACGAGACAACGGGCAGATAACATTACGGTTATAGAACTAGTGGATATAAATATTCAATGTTTCCATACAAATTAATTACTATATTATTTTCAACAAGTTCGGCGCTTGGATCGGAGCATTGTTATTTATATATGGTTACGCAGACGAGGCCCAGAAAGAGATTTTGTTGATTATGTACCATTTTCTACCAAATCTTTGTGTGCCTGCCACAAAACTTGGCTAGTTCATTGACCATAATCAATTAGCTCTTTTATACACATAATGTCTTTAAATATTGTAATTGCTTTTTAACCGTGCTAATATTTTTTTTTGTGGATGGGATATCATCAAATGACTTCTACCGCTCTTAGTGGAGCGGAAGGGCGTGTCAAACTTTTACTGACTAAAACCACATATTAATACAGATGGGACACTCCGCAGTTTAGTTATGAAGCTACAAGTACACGGCGGGCCCCGTCCGCGGGGCTAATTCAGTAGAAATGCCGCGCGCCGAAGTTATAAGAGTTACGCGATAGAAAGAGAGGCAATGTGTAGGTGAATATAACTGTAGGTAATTAACGTTCTGCGAACTGAATTGCACTTTATTGTGTTGTAGCAAGAGTCGCTTTTTATTTAAATGATTTTGGGGAGTGTCACATCTGTATTAATTTGTGCTAAAACCCACCCGTGTTCCTTCAGTTGCCTATGCCAGGGCCGCGGTATCTCTTTCAAACAACTCGCGGCATTCTGTTAACCCCTGTACTCCTGTTGTGTTCCGAGCTGCCCCGATGGTGCCGGCAGCCTCATTACGCCCCGCTTGTGCCCGCAGCATGGTGTCGACGTACCTGGTGCACCACGGCTACTGCAGCACGGCGCAGGCCTTCTCGCGCGCCACCGGCCAGCCCATCGACGAGGACATAGCCTCCATTAAAAATAGACAAAGTAAGACATCTGTTGACTTGCTGTACCTGGGTTTCGTACTATACTCATTTGTGGGATAGTTTGAGCGCCGCGCATGTCAAGTTGTCCGTAATCACCGCGCATGGTCCAAAATTCGCTTTATGCTCAAGTGGGCCTAGCTGACGCAGCTGTGAGGCACACAATACGGTTCTAACTAAGTGTTCGTCTTTCTTAATATTTTCTCTTGACAATTCCCTCTATTCTCGCGAACAACAGAACTACTGAGACTAGAGGGACAATTTGCGTAACAGAAGTGTCATGCGAATTATCAAGCGATTTTGAACTATGTAAGTTTTTATCTAATGTTGCCTGAGGGGGCTAAAACGGCCACTTTGGCAGAATCATAATAGGATAATAGGTATTTAGGAATCACATTTGAAATCGTAAAACGGTCACAAACTGACAATTCACAATTTATCTGCGTACAATTCAAGCGCACAATTCATCTGTTTGACAGTTTTGTATGGAGATTCGTAAAATGGTTCACAAATTCTGAATTGCTTTATTGAAGTTTAATGTCAAATAGCACAATCATAATAAATTGCTGGGAATTCAGGAAATGAATCGCTTTTAGAAGAATTGCTTAATGTGGCCGTTTTAGGGACCCTGGTATCTATTAAGAGGAAAGGCGGGTGGCCAGTTAGGTATTTTAAGAAGGTATTCCTGTCGCTCTGCGAGCGCTCCGCCCTCGAATTCGTGCGATAAGGACAACTGCAGATCCGACTAAATAGCCAATGTAAAAAGTCACATTTCGAGGTTTGGCTCTCGCCTATTTCCTCCTCCAATATTGGACCAATTTGAAAGATATTTCATAAACTGAATAAGAAGGATATATATTATGCCCCTATGTTTTTCTTTTTTCGTTAATAGTTGTCAAATTGGTACACTAGGCGTCTGTTGACAGCGGTCTGAATAGGTAATTTTGAGCATTTTTGGAGGGTTCTAGTTCCTATAAAAATAATATATCATCAAAAAGGAAAACATAGGGGCATACAATTAACTGATATTTATATTTCTGTAAAAAAATCATTGCTTTATGGTCATTAACCAGAAAGGAAACAGGCGAGAGCGTTTGTATCTTTTTGTATGGAGAAAAGAGCACCCACGTTTCCTTTTAATAGAAACGGAGGGATGTCGCATTGCGGGTTACGTCGGTGCTTTTAAATTTTCTGTTTCTGTAAGTCGGTAATATTTACCTCTGATTGTTTGTGTGGTGTTTGTTCGTATATTTGAGTGAGTTGACGCGGTGTTCCAGGAGTATCGAAGCTGGTGGTGTCGGGGCGCATCGGCGAGGCCATCGAGGTGACGCGCGCGCTGTACCCGGGGCTGCTGGAGCGCGACCTGGACCTGCTGTTCCTGCTCAAGTACCGCCAGTTCGTGGAGATGGTGAACGGCTCCGACGCAGAGGTACCCGAGGTACACTAGCCACACCACGACAGCCGCACGGCATTTATTTAAATCTTAACAACAGTGAAGATTACTACATTGATGCTTACAATAATATAGAATACTTTTAAAATGATGATAATTATTTATGGACTGTAAATTAATTGGAAAAAAATTGTTTGATTTGTACTTAAAATTTTTTCAATTCATTTTGTATAACGTTTGCAAGTCTTCTGGGAGTTTATTAAGAAATTAAGGTATAAACTAGTATACCATGTGTAGGACTGTAGGTACAGTCAGCAACAGAAGTCGGTTAACTCTCTACTTTTTGACATCATCTAAATTAACACAAAATTATTCGATAAACTGCTTTTTTTTACGTTAAACTATTAAGAGTTAATGTGTAAGTGTTAATCGAGATTTGTTGCTGAGTGTAGTATATGCTTGAGGTGTAAAGTAACGGCATGTCCCCGCAGTGCGGTGACAAGGGCGGCGCCAGCAACGGCGTGGCCACGTCCGTCATCTCGCACACCAGCCGCGCGCCCAGCGCCAACGGCCACCAGGACAAGCACACCAACGGTACGCTGCCATGCGCCTGGTTGCTCCGGCGGGAGCACTCTGGGACCGCAGGGGCCACCCTCTCAAAGACAAAGTTGAAATGACTTTTATGGCATAAGATGGCAATTATAAAAACCCGGTCAAGAGCGAGTCGGACTCGCGCACCGAGGGTTCCGTTCCGATTTCTCAAAAAATGTGCTATTTAGAGACCGTTTTTTTTTTCCTGTAATCTTTACATAAACTTCTATCACATAGAATAATTTCAGATTTTTCTCTATGCAAACTTCATATAATAGGGGGGGCTAAATTCTCAACTATGCGGCCTAAAAAAATTAAAAAATGTTTGGGAATGTGCAAACAGCGCTCTTTTATATGATACCCCATAGACAGACAGACAGACTGACTGAGTGTTACGCTCACCATAAGGGTTCCTTTTTATCATTTTGGTACGGAACCCTAACAAATGCGAAAGTATCTGTCTGTTACTGCTTCACGGCTGAACGGATTTCAATGAAATTTGGCACACAGTTACACCATTGACCTGGGTTAGGAACTTAAGACATTTCCGACGTCCACTAAGCTAAAGTCGCGGGCAAAAGCTACTATGTTATAAGGACACAGGGGACATTCTGCGATGAGTTTATTAGTGTAACATACTCACGGAAGGAGATTTACCTAATCTTCACCAACACTAAATGGTTCAATAATATAATGTCGACGTGTATGTCTGTCTCACCAGGCGTGTCGGACACGATAGAGGACGGGCGCGCGCACGAGTCCGCGGACGACGTGGACATGTCGCCCCCGCCGCCACACACCAACGGCGCGCACGCAGGTACCTGTGCTAGACTTACCTACGTACCCTACGTTACTACTTATATTCCCGAGTTACCACAGATAGCGTGCTGAACAGATGACTTGCATTACTCTCGACGCTCCTGTGCGCCGCACTCATGCGCAACACTCGTACGCACGTCTACAGATCAAGCTATACATTTCCAGTATAAGCACAGATTAATACAGATGGGACACTCCGCAAAATCATTTAAATAAAAAGCGACTCTTGCTACGACACAATAAAGTGCAATTCAGGTCGCACTACGCTTATTACCTACAATTATATTCAACTACAAGGGGCCGGCCTCGTACTTGTAGCTTCATACCTAAACTGCGGAGTGTCCCATCTGTATTATTATGATTTATTATTATTATTCATTTATTCAAGTAACAAGGACTCATTAATACACACATAATTCGCTATATAAATACATAAAACACACACAATACATTAAACATTCCAATACAAAACATTATTAATCTGTGGTTTAAGCTGATCTCGATTTGTATAGGATTTCCTTACAATGAGAGGTCAGTGTAAACTGGAAATGTATAGCTTGATGTGTAGCCGTGTGTACATGCGCGGTTAATCAAGGGGATTTGAAATCACTAAATGCGTTTAACGTTACACATGATTTCATTGTGTCTTTGTCATCTTCAAACGATTGACAGAAACAGAACGATCTTGTTGACGTTTAGCGCTAATGTGTGGTGCAAGCGGCTCGTAATCGCGAGGCACACAGCTACTTTTCCAGTATAGGTTGATTTCAGTTTGCCAGCAGCAGCAAATAATGTATCCTGGTTATGTCTGCAAATATTGGTTGTAAACAAGTTAATTCGATATTTTATGACTAAATTGTATTTAAATAAGATTGTGTTTTGTTGCGGGCTGACAACTAGGTATTGTTTCACTGGATGCTTAGCTGGCTAAGGGCTAACTTGACCAAAGTCGAATATCTGTTATCTGTGGAATATGACATTTAACGACTGACAGTTTTTGTATGAAGAAACTGTCAAAAATTCAAAATTTTTTTGAAGGTTAAGAACTAAACTGAAGACTTGTACTGGGTATAAAAGTTTGTTCGAATTCACCCTAAGCGATTTAAATCCGATGATAAAGGATTCCAATATGAACAAAAGATGGGTTCGATTCCCATTGAAAATACTAATAAATATTGATTTACATATCACCACTTGATATGTTGTCGAGTTATTTACAATTTATTTAACATTTTTAAATAAACAAAGATAGTCAAACACTTAATTTTTAATTTCAAAATATGGCCCCTAAAATATAATAATTATACTATTCACAAATTAGCAACCCATCCATAAAGAAATATTATATCTAATTATAAGTATGGATAATTTGAAAAACGTCAAATACAATATTATTAATTAATATTATGTACCCTATTATTAGATTACAATAATATGTTTTTTTTTTATTATTTGAATTTATATATTATTTGCACACCATACTCATTCATTATTATTATTTTATTTAGTCACATTTATCATTTTTATTATTATTCGCCCTTTTATTTTAGTTTTGCATGAATATGTACATAATGAGCTAGTTCAGATTAACATAGGTTAAACTTATAAATAAAATGTATGCTATCGTCTATGATTATAAGGCCGGTTTCACACCCCCGACAGTTACGCGTCGTGCGTCTTATCTTGTGTGTCCGTTCTTTAGTTGCGGCAGTAGCTTACTGCACCTAATTAACGTTGTAGAAGAGTAATATTACCTACTAATATAAAATTAAGCGCTAGTATTAACATGTAGTTTAGTAACTACGCAAGTTTAGAGGTAAATAGAAACACATTTAGATACACTTTACATACAGTACGGCTTGATTTCTAATTACCTCTTTACAATTTTGATACCAATTCGGCAAGTAATTTGGTAGAAATAAGGGTAAAATTTGGTAGAAATAAGGGTATAATTTGGTAGAAATAATGTTATGATTTGGTAAAAATAAGGGTATACTTGGTACAAAACCGTAAGTGGGTTGTGGTGTTACTTATGGCAACTCTGCAACCTGCTTGCTACGGGCAGTAGGAAAGTTCCACAACAAGCTGTGGGCCACAATTACATTTGATTATGATGACAAAAATATGGACTTTCAGAGGAACTATACGAGTACAACAGCCATATTTAAAATATTGTTTATTTCTTTAATTTCGTTATTATGTTCGAGGGTTATTGCATAACAAAATTTATTTGGGTAAAAATAAAAGTGCGGATGCGTTTAGAAACTTACACACTTATACTGCATTTGAAAAAAGATTATTTCAATTAAACATTTGTACAGTCCGTTTAACCGATTTTGATTTCTATTCCGTAGGCATAAGGATGGCAATAAAAGCAAAAACATGCTTACAATACCAACTGTTTACTGCAGCTGCCATGTGTCATGCTCTCAACGCAATAGAAGTTAAAATCGGTTGAGCGGACTGTAAAAAGGTTTATTTAAATGTCCAATGTTACTTCAAACGGAGTATAGTAAGTTGGCATGTGTTTAATAAAGTTTGGAGGCTTGAGAACTAACAGCTCATGTGACATCGCATTAGACTCGACATCACTCACCGGCACTTAATGCATATTTTGTTTTATTTTTTCCGTTAAGTTGGATTTAGTTCGCGTGAGGCGGCGCTTACGCATGTCGAGTAACCATGAGGTGCTAGTTGTGACATCAATGACCGTATACCGAGCGAAAGAGTGGGATCAATATCGGTAAAATTTCGATTAGAATCTCGAAAAAATATGTTGTGGTGAAAATAATGCCATGTTCTAATACGTCAATGATGATAACTAGCATCTCAATCACGCTACTGCTAAATTGAAGCCGCTTTCACAGCGACCACGAACTCGAAATAACTAGGACGCTGTGTATCATCGCCTGACCATAGTGCCGTGTCCTAGCTGGGTTGCTCCACAGCGCGTTAGGTTCAGAGCAAAAACAAAATACATACGATCACGCGGTATTTTGAGATGTACAGTCGAGCTCGTAATCGCTTTACCACCCGGAGGTTGAATGACACCTTGCACGTCATAAAACGTTGAGCTATACAACATTATAGTTAGGGAGGCGAGGTAGCTAAATGGCGTAATTCAACGGCGCCGTCGAGACCTATCAAAATCGAAAGATTAAATAATTTCGAACAGAAAAGCTCGTATGGTAAAAACCATTTTAGCGGTGGGTTTGGCGTGTACGGTTTTTCAAAAATGTTAAAAAAAACAGTTACTTGGGCATTCTCGAGCGCGTCAGATATTCATACTACGTATGCCCCAAGTGCCTCTGATAACAACGGTATACTAATCTGCCGGTTTGCGCGGTGGGTGTAGGCATATAAAGTAGTCAAAAATACAAAAAAAAAAAAAATTACTCGAGCACGTCAGATTTTCGGAAGGGGTGTTAAGTAGGCCCCAAGGAAGCTCCCTTTAAAAAAACTGACGATTTCGGCGTGACGATAAGTTACGATGAATTTTTGAAAATGCAAAAAAAATAAGTTTTTTTGAAATACTCGAGCGCGTCAGATTTTCATAGGGGAGGTTTATCTCGGTATCCTGAAAGCATATTTTCTTAATCTGACAAAAATGTTGGTGGGTTCTCTTAATCTGACCGAAAAAGGTTTTTTGGTTTCTTTTTTTTCCTTTCTTTCTCCTTGATAAAACGGAGAATTTATGAATGACAATAAAGCGATAATGAAATGTAGTATGAATTGTATTATTTATTGTATAAAAAAATGAAATGATATAAAAATTGTATTATAATTGTATTGTTATGTATGGCCTTTACATTTTTGCTCAATACAATTCATCTTCTTCTTCACTGGAACTTTCATATTGTGGCTTCTCATCCACAATTCTTTCCTGCTGAGTGCCTGCAACATCCGTAACAATTATTTCTATTCAGTAATTTTGTTGAGAGAATATTATAGAAGTACAAAAATTTACCTGAATCAAGCGTCTCGTCATTGCTGTCCTCAGTGTCATTCTCGTTGCCCAGAATATCCGGCGATACAACAACATTTTCATACGCATCGGGCAATTGATTTCCGATAAACCACGTGAACTCGAATTTATTATTATTTTCATTCCACCCATGATCGGTTGGTGCAAGGTCAGTGATGTCGGATTTGTAAGCATTCCTCCACAAATTGGCGATGTACCGAGTTCTGAGGCAATGTTGGTACCTATAGCTCTGACTGGCATGAAAATTGTCGAGAAGCTTTAGAAAAAAAAATTTTTTGAGATATAATAAAAGTCACATAATTTAATCATCGTTATTTCATTTCAATTTTTTTTAACACCCTCATTTCGAGATATACTCAAAAAACCGGGAGTTTGAGTTTTTATGATGCTTCAAATCAAAAAGTTTTAACTTTGGACAAAAATGTAAAGAGACCTTTTTTGTGTAAAATAAAATTACCTTTTTAGTTTATTTAAACTTTTTTTTTGTAAAATGTATCGTTCGCGACTTATATGCCGCAACGCGTTTTTCGGAAGACGAAATGGCTCCTCCACACTTCGGGTCATGCGGATTATATTCTTCAAAATAAAAAATAAAAAAATCGCGCGCGAGAATGCCGGATTAACGTTTTTTTTTTACAAGTTCGCGACCATATAACTAGGCGGCGTCAAGGACTTATCGTCAGATTAGTTAAATTTAGTCTTAAAACACTAAAATCAACCCCCAATATCTTAATCTGACGCGCTCGAGTATTTCAGACTATCGATTTTTTTTTACTAATCTGATCGTCTATCCTAGGCGCGCGTCACTACATATAGAGCTAAATACTTTACAAGGTTGTTCTATTAGGTCTAAGGTATCTCTCATATCTTAAACTGCCACGCTCGAGTATTACCGAAATTCCCTTACTCGCCTCCCTAACTATTAGTTTTTGTTTACACTAAACCCGAAAAGGGGTCATTGTACTCATCATTTTGAATTTTTTTTTTCTATGGGACGAACATTGAAATCGCGAAAAAAAATCAGCTGCTCCATACATTTGTGTTCACTTAAATCGACCGAAAGTATGGAACAGCCGATTTTGTTTTCGAGATTTCAAGGATGGTCCCATAGAAAAAGTTGTTCAAAATTATGAGTACAATGACCCCTTTTCGGGTTTAGGGTAAATAAAAACTAATGTTGTATAAGGCCCCATTAAAATAGATGGACAAATTTTCACAGGGTGTTCTACCCATGAATATGAACAACTTTCACTGTGGGACTAACTCTAAAATCGCGTAAAAAAAAATCACTGTTCAGTAAATTTATCTACACCAAACACGTCAAAATGTAGGGAGCAGCTGATTTTTTTTTTGTGATTTCTGGTTTGGTCCCGTAGTAAAAGTTGTTCATATTCATGGGTAGAACACCCTGTGAAAATTTGTCCATCTATTTTAATGGGACCTTATATATTTCTGCTGTAAGACCAATTTGACATTTAGACGTGAATTTTAAATTTACTGAGAGCTTTTATCAAAAGCTAAAAAGCAATTAGTCGAGCGACTTTACCCTCGGTGACGCACATCCCAGCTGGGACGCGGGGCCAGTTGGTGGTCGCTGTGGCGCGGCGGGGCCGGGGCCCGGGGGCCCGGGGAGTGGTGAGTGACGCGGCCGTGACGCGCATGCTTGTAGGTGTGGAGGCGCTGCCGCTGGTCAAGGGCATGCCGGGAGTGACGGCCAGCATCGCCGCGCTCATGCCCGACTTCCACACGGGTGGGTAACCGTACCTTATGTGTTCATCAGTCTCCTGCTCTGGTTCCCAGCGATAGGCCCCGACTATACATTATCCTTGCTGTTATACATAGATGAATCGATTCCAGAGTTTCCCAAATCAATTTTCAAGTTAAGCAAGCTACTTTCACTGAAGAAGTTAACCATAAAGTGCAAAATATTGGATTGGAAATATTTGCGGACCAGCTCGCTGTATGTATAACTCATTATACAGGGTGTAAGGGACAGCCCTCCGAAAACTGATAGGGTGAATTCAGTATGTCATACTAAGATGACCGGTACATGAAATTTTTGAGGAACGTTAAGGGACTCCAAGAAACCTGATTTGTTTGTGTTTTTGTGCAGAAATCGGAGCGTCTATTACTGGTTGGGAGGGGTAGGTAATGGTATGCGGTGAGTTCGATGAACTCTGTAGCTAGACAGAAAGTGAACAGCTGATTTCACGCGTCGTTGGTTAGAGTATTTCAACATCCATTGCTGGTTTTTTTTTTTGCTGTTTTTTTTGCAGTTTTTTTTTTTACATAAATGGAGTGCTGCGAACACAATGCAATTTTACATTGAAATAATGAAAATGTAACTGAATTTTTTTTTGAAAAAATGAAAATTTTCCTGAGAAAATTTCCGGTGGAATATGATTCAGAATGAGGAGCTGAATGCACCCTGTTAGTTTGCGGAGGGCTGTCCCTTACACCCTGTATTACTGTACTTCTGCCATCTTGCGTCGAGCTTTAGATTATAGACTCGAGCATTATTTGTGAGCTGTTGTTGAATTGATATGATTAGCTATGCGATAGTGAGGGTCAGGGTAGAGTTTGACAAAGTTAGAAGCGCATTCCATTCTAGCAATATGGAAATGTTAGGTCGTAGTCAACAAAAGGTATAGTTAAAGGAACCAGAGCACTCCTTGGTCTCATCGCTTCGACTGCAGACACCTTCATCGGCAGTACACGTGACGTTCTCATCCGCAATGTTTAGCATCTCCTGTGTCCCTGATGTCCCTGCGCTTGTCCAAAATGGCCTGTTCTCTGATACTCCCAGAAGTGTTCGCTGCCATGATATAGCTGTGCTTGTATTATAGAACTAACCTCACGGCCGGAGCATCTGTGCACTGTATACGGGGCTGTTGTAGAAAATCATTTTCATCAGTGATTTTCTACAGTCGGTACGGATTCTCTGCAATATGACCAAACATATACTAGAAAGGTTTAGGTACATAAATAACGGTAAACAATCTTGATGTGAAATTTTACACAAACACATATTAAACAAATAAACTACTGCTTAAATTAATGGTTCAATTGATTTAGTAATCATTATTGTTGTATTTACATTGGTTTTTAGTTGCATTTTATTTTTAAGCTGAGGTTTTAAAAGATAAAAGACACATCAAGATTGTTTACCTTTATTTAACTACCAATACTGCAGAGGTTTAGGTAGTGAAGAAAAGTTAAACAATCTTGATGTGTCTTTTATCTTATTTTATTTTAAAATAAAAAAGATAAAAGACATATCAAGATTGTTTACCTTTATTTAACTACCAATACTGCAGAGGTTTAGGTAGTGAAGAAAAGGTAAACAATCTTGATGTGTCTTTTATCTTATTTTATTTTAAAATAAAAAAGATAAAAGACATATCAAGATTGTTTACCTTTATTTAACTACCAATACTGCAGAGGTTTAGGTAGTGAAGAAAAGGTAAACAATCTTGATGTGTCTTTTATCTTATTTTATTTTATTTTAAAATAAAAAAGATAAAAGACATATCAAGATTGTTTACCTTTATTTAACTACCAATACTGCAGAGGTTTAGGTAGTGAAGAAAAGGTAAACAATCTTGATGTGTCTTTTATCTTATTTTATTTTAAAATAAAAAAGATAAAAGACATATCAAGATTGTTTACCTTTATTTAACTACCAATACTGCAGAGGTTTAGGTAGTGAAGAAAAGGTAAACAATCTTGATGTGTCTTTTATCTTATTTTATTTTAAAATAAAAAAGATAAAAGACACATCAAGATTGTTTACCTTTATTTAACTACCAATACTGCAGAGGTTTAGGTAGTGAAGAAAAGGTAAACAATCTTGATGTGTCTTTTATCTTATTTTATTTTAAAACATCGGTTTAAAAATAAAATGCAACTAAAAACCAATGTAAATACAACAATAATGATTACTAAATCAATTGAACCATTAATTTAAGCAGTAGTTATTTGTTTAATATGCATTTGTGTAAAAAGTTGCATCAAGATTGTTTACCTTTATTTCACCACCTAAACCTTTCTGATATAAACCTTTCTAGTATAGTTGTACGACGTGAAATGATCTGCAGTCACCTTTTGTATTGCAATGTGGCGTAGCATAATGTATGCCGTGCATCCATTCATGATGTTCATTGGTGCAGTTGGTCATAGTGCACATTCGTCTCCAACAGCCCCGAGATCATTAACTGTCCCACACACAATGTTTGTCGGTAAGGTGGGTAGTGTTGTTTGCATTACTCCGTGTTTAGAGGTAAACACAGTAAGTACTGACTTGAACAGTTTATTTTTATTTATTACTTTCAGCTTAATTTACAAAATTAATCACGGTTTTTCTTTTTGCATTCATTTTGGGTAACACGAACTTATTTATGGTTATACTAATAAGGTTTGGCTGAGGGTTATTAGATTATATGGGTTGGTGTCATTTAGCATTTAAATAACATAAAGTTTGTAAATTAAGTTGAGGTGCAGTAGTACCCAACTGATATGGCTTACCGAGGTACCTGCGCAGAAGATGAATTTTCAAAGCGCGGGAAATGCTATTGACCAATCGGCACGCTCCACGCACCGCGCTTATTTTTCCTGTACCGCTATTGGTCGGCAGCTGCCGCCATGTTAGCGCGCGCCGTGTGGCATGTTAGTCAGCCGCCACACTTGCGAGTGAGACGTAACTAACAGCTGCAGTGTATTACGAACCTTATAGTAGTAATCTAAGGTTGATTGTTTTAAGCAGTCTCGTTAATCTTCGGGGCCATACTTTTTTTTCTGTGCGAACGAAGATTCACGACGCGCCTTCAGTTGGGTACCACTGTAATGACGCACGTGTTACATATGATTTGCTCGTGACGTTGCAGCGTGTAGCGAATGTTGCATGTGTCGTACTGTGCCGGCGCGCGCGCAGCGCGAGGGATGGTACGATGGCATGACTGGAGTAACGCTTATTATTATACACCCAAGTATATTATTATATTTAATATATTATACGTATAATATACCGACAGGGGCTACACTAACGCATGGACGGTCTGACACACCGCTCGGTGTAAGTTTGTGTCTCGACACGGTTTTACTTGACCTCCTTAGCACTGAGTTTTTAATTCATTTCTTTCGCTCCCGACTTGGATCAGAAATAAGAAACTTATAATCATTTTATTTTCTAGTCTTAGTTTAATATACTAATCTGTACAGATGTGTTGGTAGAGGGACCCAGACATACATATTATAATGCCGATTTCAGTTTTACCGAATTCAAGAAAATGCTAAAGTCTCTAAAGCTTATTTTCAGTTATTTTCTAAAAGATTTTAAGTTATATCAATGCCAAATATGATAATTAGTAACACTTATCATGAAACTTTAATAAAAGCTGTGTCCCTTTACGACCGCTCACCGTGTACCGCGGTGTCGTGCTAACGCGCGCTTGCTGTACGCAGCAGACGCGGACGGCTGCGGCTCGCGCGCCTCCGTGGAGCGCATGCTCGCCTTCGGACGGGAGCTGTACGCCATGAGCCAGAAGCTGCAGCAGGACCAGTTCGTCAAGTCGATGCTTGAGGTAAGAAACGGATGGACGAGTTTATGGAAAAATAACGACAGCAGAAATGATAGTACTAATAATTTATTAATCTAAAGTTATACCGGCGCCGGCGCCGGCGGCCGAGGCAGTCGTCATCATACAATTGAAACATTTACGATGTCGGCTCAAATTGGTGAAACGTAACATGAAATGTAATACACGTTGAAACTAATCGCCGCTCTAATGTTATTAGAGCGGCTGATTTGTGTTACATTTCACCAATACATTTGTATAAGATAATCGGTATAAGATGCCTTGAGTTCCAATTTTGGTGTATTTTGAAACAGCGCACAGTGTCAAAGGTTTAAAAGACAGCCCCCCTCCCAACCAAAACTCGTGCTCTTCACTAACTGGCCAGTGTTGAGAGGAACAAGTGGCGCTACCACAGATCATAGAACACAGATATGTTTAGTACACAAATTTATTCGTGTTCAGATATCTCCGCGTTTCTCCCACTTAATTCACTAATGTCATCAAGCCGCTTTGCGGCCAGATGCGTTCGCAAGCGCCACGGCTTACCATATCTCCTGTGTTTTTATGATCTGAGGGCGCTACTGTCGAGGAACAAGTGGCGCTACAAACTGTCCAGGAACACGTCTGTCTGTTTATATTGAAACTGTTGCGTGGTACTTTGCAGGACGCGTTCAGTCTGCTGGCGTACAGCAACCCGTGGGACAGCCCGGTGGGCTGGCAGCTGGAGCCCGTGCGGCGCGAGGCCGTGTGCGAGGCGCTCAACTCCGCCATATTGGGTAAGTTGCCGCCCATGTTGTGGGTGTGCGGGGGGGGGGGGGGGGAGCGTCTCAAGCGGGTTTAAAACAATCGGAGGTAACGAAAGTCCGAGTACAGTCTTGAGACTTGTTAAATTAATGTTTTTGTTGCTCTGTAATTTTGGTCTGTGTACTTAACCAGTGGCGGCGCTAGGCCAAACGTGGACGTCGCCGGCTCCAGCTTTGCGAGACCTCATTAATATCCCAGTCGATAGAAAAATGTTCATTTCAATGAGCTGAATTATACACTAATGTACATGAGTTTTATTGCTAATCCAAAGACGAACTGTTCAGCTGTTAGCCTCAACTGATTTTGTCCAAGATTATGTCATTCGTCACTTAACTAACACCAACCACTATTTCTAATGCAGAAATGACAGAAATAAGAAATGTTTTGTTAAGTTCTACCGCAGAATATATAATAATACAAGTACAGAAGATTCACTCCTAGAAGTTGCCTCTTTCTATTGAGTAATTCTTATACCTTCTGACTCGTTAGGGTTGTCTTCTTTTACGACGCGGCGCGTGAGTGAGTATCGAACTGACGTGCGAGCCGGCCGACGCGGCAGCCCACACTGAATTAGCTCGACAAGTCGAGCCCACCGCGTACTTGTAGCTTCATACCTAAAATGCGGAGTGCGCCTGGCCTGGTTATATAGAAAACTTTGGGAATATTAGGAGAATGCAGGACGCAAGAGCGAGCGCGAGAATTTTAGCACCCTGCCTCGGAAACGTTTTCTTTTGACCATACATACAGATATAGGAGATAATATGTCGTTGGTGACTTATGCAGAGCGAGCGAAGCGAGCTCGAAGATTTTAGTACCAGTCTCAGATAGGTAGGTAAAATATTCTTTTGAACATTTATACAGAAATAGGAGTTTGAAAAGAAAGAAAATGTACAATGAAAGAGCGAGTGAAGCGAGCTCGAAAATTTTAGCATGCTACGTTTATTATAAAACAATATCGATGCTACGTTATATTTAGCACACGTAAGGGGGCCTCCAACTACAAACTGCCTCTTTGTTACTGAACGTATTTTGGTCTTGGTTGTGTGGTGGATTTGATTAAAAAGTGCTTCTCGAGATTTAGGGGCCACCTAGGACCTGGGGCCAGGGGGGAAATAACCACAAATAACAAAACTTTTAATAACTTGTAAAACGTTTTTGCGAGGCCCCCCCAGGCGCGAGGCCCCCAGCGGTCGCGGACGTCGCCGCTGCCTGCCGCCGCCATGTGTTAGCGATCGAGTGGTGGCACCAGTGACGTACATGTTCATTTGTTCATGTCTGGAAAGATGCTGTTGGTTTGGTTATGTTGTTTGTGGACTAAACGGAGTATTAATATAATAATTATGTATTATATTTGACAGAGGCGCAGGGCATGAAGTGGATCTCCCCGGTGGAGGCGTGCGTGTCGCACTCGCGCGAGCTGCTGCGGCGCATGGCGCGCGCCGGCCTGGGCGCCTGCGCCTTCGCCGACCTGGGCGCGCTGCTGCGGCGCTGACCCGTGCGCCGCCCGCCCCGCGCGCCCGCCCCGCGGCCCCGCCCGCGTCGCCTGCGGGAAGTGCGGCGCCACTGACTGCTGCGCCGGTCCCGCTCCGCCCGCCGCGCGCCGCCAGGACCCGACCTGGAGCGGCACCTGTCGCTGAATATGAACGTCCCGTCACCGGCAAACTTGAACAATTGACAACTGAATACCACTCGGAGCCTCTGTTCACTTTTCAAACTTGCCCCGGCCACTTGTACACACAAGAAAACGGCAAGAGACCACAAAATACAACGCAATGTGAATTGTTGCTCGAGAAATTTTGCAGCAACTGAAGTAATTAGAATTATTTATAGTATAATAACGTCGTTCTCGAAAATTTCTTATTATATTTCACGGAGAACTAATATGCGTAATCAAACAAAATTAAAATGTTCATAATATGGCCTGGCTGACTGATTAAACGTAAATCTAAATTAGCGAGCGAGGAGCACGGACTGACTGAGGCATCACGCGTCCACAACCCTGGGACATGCTCACCGACGACCGAGGCAGCGAGGACACGAGGAGGCGAACCAAAACAGATCGTGTTACAATTGTACATAAAGATCAATTTCCAAAACAACGATCTGCGGCCCGAAATAAACGCACATTGAATGCCTTAGTGACGATTCATTTAGTTATGAGTATAACCACGAGGCGCGCGTGAGACGTTCAGACGCCAAATATATGTGCTATTATAGACGTGTTTAACGCTTAGCAAGAGGTTGCTTAAGCTTTACTGTGGGTGATGTGATAGCGGCTCGAGGGGCGCCGCGCGCGGAGCTGTCGGCTAAGGTTGGCGCGTTGTTGCCATTCATTGCAATAGTTCGGTATCTGTAGATTGAAGGAAGTGACTGCTTTTAAAACTGCCAATCCAACAACAGTCGGACTTTTTATGTAAAGTTAATAGTTGGTAAGAGAGCCGGCCCGCAGCTGCGGCCGCGCTCCGGCCTCCCTCGAGCATTTTTATATTTACGAAGTGAGAAATATAAAAATATAAACGTGTAATAATATTTAACTGTGTGCTCCGCTATGACCTCGACGATAAAGGACGTTGTGAAATATGAGTTTAAATTCGAATGTAGCTGTAATATGTGTCGGAAATGCGCTGTATATTGTCTCTAGCGTATATTATAGATATATTGTTATATAAATTAAACAAGGTAATTGTAACGCTCGCGGCGAGACACTGTTGTCGTATTATACTTTTTTAATATTTTATTTTCATGTATATTTTATCGATACACAAACGGTGGAGTTCTCTAGTCAGACGATTCTGAACATCACTAGAGATCTTGAAGTTGCGTGTATGCGAAAGTCGATTATTATCATCAATTATTTTGATATCGATTTTTGTTTTTAACTCAGCGAATATCATTTCGGTGCGGCACTGTACAGATCATTGTAGTAGCAGTTCATTTTTAGTCAGAAATCGAGCAACGAGTCATGTTTGTGAAAGACTCGAATACCGCAACAG
This sequence comes from Cosmia trapezina, assembly GCA_905163495.3. Classification (NCBI taxonomy): domain Eukaryota; kingdom Metazoa; phylum Arthropoda; class Insecta; order Lepidoptera; family Noctuidae; genus Cosmia; species Cosmia trapezina. The sequence continues at coordinate 646,261 of LR991036.1, forward strand.
TGTTTCCGCGGAACTTTAATATAGAGATATATAACGTGAGAAGAGTAGACATACTAAGAATTACGAATTGATTTGTTGCTATTGCATTTAGGTTATGTACCTGACTTCTTCTTAGAAGCAAGTTAGGAAATCCCCGAAATATCGTATTTTTCGTAGGTCTCACGATATGTAGCTCTAAATGCAATAATGATCATCCGGCAGTCACGGCTCACGGCGACGCAACGTGACATACGAACTTATACATTCAGTTGAACTATCATGAACTGTTAGTTAACTAAGCGTGAGATAGCACTCGCACCGCAATAATCAGTGAGTGCCGTCGGCAGTTATTAGTTCAGTTTGACATTTTAATAGTGAAGTCTGTATTTTTAAAACTTCAGATATGTTTTTATATATTAACAGGGAACAATGATTTGGTTGTCAACACAATCTTATGAAATATGCTAAGAAAAAGTTCCTGAATATTTTCATTAAAATCGCAAGTCTGATTTTATTAGCTTATTACTAGTTTGAATGTGTGAACTTGAGACAATATTACGATACATGTTTATGATTTCCCTACTTAGCGTATACTTGAATGATGTGTATAAGTTTGTATGTATATGCGCTCGGATATTAACGAGACCACAGTGCACTGTATTCTTCTGGTCTCGCTAATATGTGGGCACAGCGAGCACGCAACCTCCGCTGCCGACGCCTCGTGTAATGTTCTGTAAAGATCAGTCTACAATATTGTTCTTATATTGTATTGTTTTCTTTTTTAATAATATATTATGTTTAAACCGCTCACTTGACTTTAATTCCATTCCTCACTTATCATTTTACGAACAAATAATATCTTACTAATAATATCTGCAACATAATAATAATATCTTTCCTCAAAAAGGCTCAGACGATGGATGACCTTATGTCACCCATCATCGCGGGTATTTGTTTGCGTTAAAAAAGGAGTTCGGTCGTCAAGGAGGTTTCAGACTCTCCTGTGTGCACACCAGCGTATGTACTGTCTGTCTGTGCTGCTGATACAGGAGTGTACAACCAGTCTGTGTAGTTACCATGGGTCTCAAACTCAAACTTAAACTCAACCAAGTGTACCATGGGTACACTGTTGAGACTCGAAATGTTATGTTTAAAATATGAGTTGATGTACAGTCAGCGTCAATAATATCGGAACGAACAGACTGTTCAAAATGATCTAAGCAACTATGAAAATGAAATATTTACTCAATGACACAAGGAATGTTTCAAACTGAAGACAGTACATGACAACTGTCATTCTGACAAGAACTTTATCCAATTGAGATAAAGTTGAATTTTCTTAGTTGTTGAGATCATTTTGAACAGTCTGTCTGTTCGTACCGATATTTTTGACGATGACTGTACCATCGCGGAATTTTTTTTTAATTGTAAGTATCAGTGCTGTGTACCATCGCGGACATTTGCGGTGAACCACTTTTCAACCTTATTACCTTAGCAATAAGGTCGAAAAGTGGTTCATCACAAATGTCCGTGATGGTATATAGATAGACACATACTTATAAAAGTTTTTTACAAAAAAAAAAAAAAAGTCAGTTTTTTTTTACCAAAAAACAACACTAAAAAGTGAGTAATAACTTTAATTTCGGAAATCGGTGTCAGGCGGTCATACGGGGTGGAAGGGACATCGCCGCGCAAACGGTTACCACGTATTCGGTACATCATTCTGACCGATGAAAAATTTCTATAAGTATAGGGGGAAATTTTTCATCGGTTATTACAACAAAAATCTGCAGTTTCCTACAATAGTGCAATACCTACACGGTCAAAATGTATAGAAGAGCAGATATTTTTCAATAACCGATGAAAAATTTCTATACATATAGGGGGCTCAGAATGATGTACTGAATACGTGGTAACCGTTTGCGCGTCGATGGCCCTTCCACCCTGTATGTATTTTCGTTTTTTGCCACCGACTTACAATGATTAAAGGGCTGTCTTGTAGGGCTCAGAATGTTGTGCCACAAAAGGAATGAATGAAAGGGAATTGCTTGCAGCCGAGATGAGAATGCTAAGAGGGATGTGTGTTGTTACGCCAATGGATAGAATGAGAAATGAGTATTTACGAGGAAGTCTGAAAGTGACACCGGTGACCTGCCGGTGACTGAACAGTTGTGCCGAAATCAGTAAACATGGTATGTGATGCGGGGGAATGTGAAAATATAGGAAAATGTCGCGAGGAAGGTGTTGAGAATGAATGGCTATACGAGTAGGGGCAGACAGGGGCAGACCAAAGCAACGATGGATGGACTGTGTGGATGATATAGCCAGAAAGTGTGTAAACCTCACGCTACACGTCACGCTTAAATTAAATACCTATACCATTGTTATGGAAGAGCGGAGCCTTCTAACACAGGCATTATCTGCCTAAAAGGAGACTTCGAATACAAATTTGTAACTATTTGCTGATTTGTGACAATAAAGAATTTTTTATTTATTTTTATAAATGCGATGATGCTCGTTGTGGGGCGACGAATGGAAACAAATAACGGTAACGATAAAGGTTCCCCAATGATGTCATAATATTAATTTATATAACATACCTAACGTAATTCGTAATTCGTGTAAAAAAGTAAGAGTAAGTAAAAGAGTAAGTCAAGAGTAAGTCGGACTCGAGCACCGAGGGTTCCGTTCCGATTTCTGAAAAAGTTTATAGACATCGTTTTATTTTTCCTGTAATCTTTACATAAACTTCTATCATATAGAATAATTTCAGATTTTTCTCTTTGTAAACTTCGGAGATAAGGGGGGAACGGTATTTTTTTTTACATTTTTCATCAAAAGTCGTAAACTATGCAGCCTAAAAAAAAGAAAAAAGATGTTTAAGAATGTGCAAACAGCGTTCTTTCATATCGAGCCTTTTCAGGAAGAAGATCGTAACCGCCATTTTGCATACAGGAGAATGTTTTTTTTAAATATTTCTCAAAATATTTATAGCATCAATTTGAAATTTTTACTTGGTGTTAAATGGGCACCTCCCTATTAATTCAAATGTTAAGATTTGACTCAGTACTCTATAATCTATATACGCTACAATATTATACTCTATAAAATATTAAAACCGTTTTTGGGATTTTTGGCACTTACGATGTTCTTCCTGAAAAGGCTCGTGGGGCTACTAGGGCATGTGGGGTATCATAATATGATACCCCACATGCCCTAGTAGCCCCACTTTGAATTTTTAAGACCCCCTTTCAGTCCCTGTTGCACAATAAATATAAATATTTTTATTTCTTTCTTATTTGCAAAATAGTTGGGTAAACGTCATCTAAAACTGTTCCTCTCAAGTTGATAGCATTAGTAGTTCTTGAGATATCCAGCTGTGACAGACATACAGACAGACTTAGTCACACCATAAAGGTTCCTTTTTTACCATTTTGGTACGGCACCCTAAAAAGAAGTGACATTTTTCTTGTCAAAAATCTAACAAGTGAATAACTAAAGAGGGCGCGCGCCTGCCGAGTGCGCGCGTGTGCGCGCCTTGGGCAGACTTCTGGAATCTTCCACGTTGACACACGTCATTTGCATTAGGTGAGGGTATGACTGCATGCACTTGCACACATATATGCGAGGCGTTAACAAAGGGGGTGACGACCGAGATGACGACTTAAGGGTGAGCGTCCACTGGTCCGCGCCGGCCGCACCGCACGCACGCAAAGCAGCCGATTTTGGTTTGCTATGTATGCATTCATAAGCACTGCGTCCACTACCGGTAGAGTGCGTTTCATCAAACAGTTCCTATGCCGTAATGTTGGCTCCACTGTTAAATTAACACATGGACCTATTAGGTCCACGCTTAAGCAACGTTAGCCAATCGTGTTCGTCCTACAACAGTGGAGCCAACATTACAGAATAGGAACTATTTGATGAAACGCACTCTACCGACCGCATTTTCATTTCTTCATACAAACAAACCAAAATCTGTTGCGTGCCGTGCGTGCATTGCGGCCGGCGCGGGCCAGTGGACGGTAGGAAGAAAAAGACATGCTGCGCCCATCCCAAATAAATTGGAATAAGGACAGGAGAATGACGATGATGACGGAACTGGCACAATAAAACACGAATTTATAGGTACTTAATGGCGCCTGCAGATAACGATTCATTGAATAATTATGTTAATTGTGCAAAAATTATTGAAGGACATATTCAATAAATTAAGGAGGAAGGTGATTGTGGATCAACCCTCGCCCCGGTCCAGCCAGGCCGTTCTTTACGAAATCAATCGGTTTTGATAAAATCGGTAAAATGTCGAAGGCGGAATTTAAATTACGGGTTTTTTAATTTTCCTCGTATTATTATTAAAAATGTAGAATTTAGTCAGTAATCGATTTGGTGAGGACAGTTAGGTACCTTAGGTAGTTAGGTACCTACTGTTTGTTACACAGAATTACTTTATTTATTGTGCCTGTCACATGTCTTAAGTAGGTACTTACCTACCTATTTAATTTACCGGTTGACCATGGTCGATAAACACTTCTGCAGCCCATGTACCATGATCCATTGTACTATTGGGGAGACCGGGTATGGTTGTCTCACGGGTTGGTTGTCACAGCGCGGTCAGAACAGAAAACATAACGAGCGAATACGAACATTGCGAGTGCATAAACTAACTAACCAACTAACCAATAAATTAATAATATATTTTATTCTATTGTAATTCATGTTCTTAATAAATCTTAGTTTATTCCACTCAAGCACCTTCCGTGTTTTAACATTTTATATTTTTCTTTTTTTTTAATGTAAATATTCACAATTTTGAATTTTGAATTCTGAATTTCGAATTCAAAATGTATTTTATTATATATGTTCATAAGTTTTTATTTTTAAGTTAATTACGTTGTTGTTTTTAGTGAATGCTGTGTATACCTGTAATAGGCATGCATGCCAGTACTTTTATTATACATTACTGTGTCTTATAATTTTTTTGTATGTAAAGTGCCCCTTAACATTAAGCATCGATCGCGGTCTCTAACAGTGCCCCGTAACATTAAGCATTGATCGCGTTCTCTAACAGTGCCCCGTAACATTAAGCATCGATCGCGGTCTCTAACAGTGCCCCGTAACATTAAGCATCGATCGCGGTCTCTAACAGTGCCCCGTAACATTAAGTATCGATCGCGGTCTCTAACAGTGCCCCGTAACATTAAGCATCGATCGCGGTCTCTAACAGTGCCCCGTAACATTAAGCATCGATCGTGGTCTCTAACAGTGCCCCTTAACATTAAGCATCGATCGCGGTCTCTAACAGTGCCCGGTAACATTAAGCATGGATCGCGGTCTCTAACAGTGCCCCTTAACATTAAGCATCGATCGCGGTCTCTAACAGTGCCCCTTAACATTAAACATCGATCGCGGTCTCTAACAGTGCCCGGTAACATTAAGCATGGATCGCGGTCTCTAACAGTGCCCCGTAACATTAAGCATCGATCGCGGTCTCTAACAGTGCCCCTTAACATTAAGCATCGATCGCGGTCTCTAACAGTGCCCGGTAACTTTAAGCATGGATCGCAGTCTCTAACAGTGCCCCGTAACATTAAGCATCGATCGCGGTCTCTAACAGTGCCCCTTAACATTAAGCATCGATCGCGGTCTCTAACAGTGCCCGGTAACATTAAGCATGGATCGCGGTCTCTAACAGTGCCCCGTAACATTAAGCATCGATCGCGGTCTCTAACAGTGCCCCGTAACATTAAGCATCGATCGCGGTCTCTAACAGTGCCCCTTAACATTAAGCATCGATCGCGGTCTCTAACAGTGCCCCGTAACATTAAGCATCGATCGTGGTCTCTAACAGTGCCCCTTAACATTAAGCATCGATCGCGGTCTCTAACAGTGCCCGGTAACATTAAGCATGGATCGCGGTCTCTAACAGTGCCCCTTAACATTAAGCATCGATCGCGGTCTCTAACAGTGCCCCTTAACATTAAGCATCGATCGCGGTCTCTAACAGTGCCCGGTAACATTAAGCATGGATCGCGGTCTCTAACAGTGCCCCTTAACATTAAGCATCGATCGCGGTCTCTAACAGTGCCCCTTAACATTAAGCATCGATCGCGGTCTCTAACAGTGCCCCTTAACATTAAGCATCGATCGCGGTCTTATCGAGTAGTTGAAACACAGTCATATTCTCTCATACATTCCAACTGCAAAAATGTAAGTTTATTCGCACCATATTAAGAGATTTGCCATGTTATTTTAAGAACATACGACTTCTTATAAGTTTTCCTATAATCTCTATGCATAGAACATTTTCAGTATTTTTAAAAGAAAATTAGGCTCAGTAGTTTCGGAGTTAAGGGGCGGAATGGTAATGTTTAATTTATTTTCTTAGATAGCTCTAAAACAATTTTATTACAAGGTACGCACGGCTACACATCAAGCTATACATTTCCAGTTTACACTGACCTCCTATTGTAAGGAAATCCTATACAATGCGAGATCAGCTTATACTGGAAATGTATAGCTTGATCTGTAGTCGTGCGTACAATTTGCAAAACTTTTTTTTAAACTTTCTTATTTGCCTCACAAAAGTGACCTTTTATTCAAAATTAATTTATTTACGTTACACGTCCATGTTTGAGTCACAGAAATTCATATGTGTACCAAATTTCAACTTAATGGGTCCATTAGATTCGGAGCAAAATGTCTTAGACAGACGGACAGACCGACATAAACACGAGTGATGCTATAAGGGTTCCATTTTTTCATTCAGACGTACGGAACCCTAATAACTTGGAATAAACCCTGGACTCTATCGAGGTACCCGTTGGGTCCTTGAAGAAGTCCTTTCTCAACCCATTTACTTTGTAGTTATCGGTTACAGGGCTCGAAATAATAACTCTAGCCTAACACCGTCTACTGCTGACCATACCACGAGCCTCTCCAATATCCGCCACAACCTTCAGCCTCCCAACTTTCTCAAGCACTTCATGATAATTGCAGAAGTTACAAGTGCGTAACTTTTTAGAGTACTTAATTTACGTACGAGATGCTTAGCTAGGTACCTATGTCCCAAAAGTTAGGTAGGTACTTCAATACAGTACATAATTCGTAATAGGACCTACTTAAGTATCTACCTACTACTTAAATACACCAAATAACCAGCTACTTAAACTCAATTAGATACGGTACTTACGAATCGGTTGTCTCCTTGAAAAACTTGGGGCAAATGAACTAAGTAAATAAAAGTCGCATTGCCAGAAATACGACAGCGGTAGTCAATTCATTGAATATCACGTTATCTCTGTTCCAACAGCTCCGGGACCTGAGGTCCAGTGTGCACGGAGGGGGAGGGGGAGTACGGGGGAGGGGGTCGCGAGAAATTGAATGAAAACATTGAATATTTATTCTGAGACGATGCCAGTGCACCGCTGCGGGCCGCGGGCAAATACTATGCGCTGGGGAAGATGTGACAGACGGGTGGTATCTTGTAAAAAAACCGGCCAAGTGCGTGTTAGACCACGCACAATAAAGAGTTCCGTAGTTGAAAAGAATTTATCCAAAAAACAAACTTTTGTCTATATCTATAAAAGGAAAGCGTTACTGACTGACTGACTGACTGACTGACTGATCTATCAACATACAGCTGAAACTACTGAACGGATTGAGCTGAAATTTGGAACACAGGTAGCTATTATGACCTAGGCATCCGCTAAGAAAGGGTTTTCGGAAATTCGACCTTTAAGGGGGTAAAAAGGGGGATATTGTTTGTATGAAAAATCTTATTCCTTGAGTTAATAAACTTGAAGCTTGGCACGAATATTTATCTAATTAAATTATGATTTTTGTGATTTTTTGTTTTTCTAAACTACCCCCTAAAGGGGAATTGGGGGGTCTCAAAGTTTGTATGGAAAAATTTTAACGCGCAATCCGATTAACTCAAAACTCAGTATTTATACTTAAAACCAAAAATAAAGAATAATGTGTGTCAGGGTTTTTCGAAAATCTACCTGTAAAGGGGTGAAAAGGGGTAGTCAATTTCACTGGGGAGGATTTTACTGCGTGGCTTGATTAACTCGAAAATTGGTGTAAATAATCTTTGAGTCAAGTTATGGAAATATCTCAAACCATTTTTTTTAATTCCACCCCTGTGGGGGTGAAAACAGGGAATACAATTTACATGAAAAATGTTATTCATTTGGTTTTAATTGACTTGAACTTGGCACAAATATTTGCCTAAGTTTGTCATGATTAGGTTTTTAACACTACCCCGGAGGGAGGGTTAGAGGGGGAGGGGCAAGGGAGGGGTGGTGAGGAGTGTGAGGGGGAGGATGATGGACGCAGGGTGAAAGGGCAGGAATTGGTGAGGAGAGGAGGAAGACATGGTGAAGGCTGATGGGTGGGGAGGGGTTGGTGAGCCGGAGGTGGAGGAGAGGGGGAGAGGGAGGGGACGGGGTGGTGAGAGAGAGAGAGAGAGCGAAGGGGAAGTGGTGAAGGGGGTGTGAGAGTGAGTGAGAGGGGGAGGGAGAGGTAGCGGAAGGGGATGTGGTGAAGGAACGAGCTAAACTCTGGAACTACCCTACCAGTCGGACTTTAAAAAATCTTTTTACATTAATGATAGCCCAAATCTTATAGAAGGCATATTTAACATCACTCTAGGACCCTTAGGTGCCGAGCAAAAAGAAAAAAAGTCTGAAAGAACGCTAAGTGAAAACGAAGTAATAGCGCGGGTAGGCAATGCGATGCGACGGGGTGGGTCGAGCAAAAAATAAATTTTACGCGGACGAAGTCGCGGGCAGAAGCTAGTATGTGATAATTTGATAAATTACAAATTAACAATTTTATTTTTTTCACAATGTACACAGTTACACGGCTCGTTTTCGAACTTTTTCCTTTACTTGTGCTGTGAGACCTTGCTTCTTGCCAACTTTCATAATTCTAGATCAACGGGAAGTACCCTATAGGTTTTGATTTCCTAAAATTCTCGCTTTGTTCAGAGTAGACAAGCTCACACGTCAAACCACAAGACGCGCGTCCCGCTTTACAAACGCGGTCTTCCCGCGTCGCGGTGGCGTGGCGCAGGTGTGCAAGGCCCCATAAGGTAACACGGTCAGCGTCCGCCGCGCGACTGACGCTCCCGCTTTGCAGTCGCTTTGGTCGCTCAGGTGTGGCCGAAGCTCTACAGTTTCCTAGAGTTTGTTCACTAATCGTCTAACGATCTTCTGAGCCACGTTATGCTTCGATTTCGTGTGTATCGAACTCCGAGTCTTCAGGAACTACCTACTAGTACCTGGTAGGTACTTGTCACAGAAATGATCCTGCATAGCTGGTCAGTCAGTCTTGTCTTGTCTTGTCTAGTCTGCGAGAGCACTTCTTTGTCGTTCCGGGATGATCTTGTGGCTCTCCTTTTAATATTTGATCTGCATATTTATAAATCGTGCTCGGACTGTTTGCGTCGCCCCTCGAGCGTGTTTTCAGATTTATAGTTTATTTCATTTCGTGTGAGGAGCTGTTCGACTGACATCAGCCCATTGTTTACCGTACATTCTCCAGGAAGCGTATGCTCTGGAATATTTTATATGAATCGTATTTGTCCGCAATCTTTAAAGAATTCTGAATTTATAGCACAATAACGCTCTACGAATGCAAGTGGACACAGTATATTACACTCGACGGTAATGTTGTTTTGTGAAGCGCAGTTATACTCGCAAGATGTCAAGCAAGTTCCGCGAATATTATTATTGGTTTCCTTGCAAAATGTCCTATATTATATTGCCTATTTTATATTATTTACATTTAAATAGGTACGTATAAAAACCTGGTTAAAATAAAGTTATTTTTCTAGCTATTATCCTTTGACTATGACCGATATAATAGTACTTCTGTGCCGATAAACTGTGACCACAGAACGCTATGCCTATGACAGCCTTGTTATTTACTAGGACTTAAACGGCATAATTATATATAAGTAGGTTTTACTATCATCAATAATATTAGCAGAAACTTTGAGTCATTTGTCGCGAGGTCGTTTGAAATATTTTAAGGCTTCATTATAATACTTACAACCAGTCCTTGCCCTGCTTAAATACTAATAAGTTACCTAGGTTTGTAGGTAGACCATCTGCGCACCGTGCTAACTGCTAACGACTCATTAAACCTGCGAGAGTGGCTCTCTAGTCAAAGGAAATGAGCGCGTGCCCACAACAGTGGAGATATCCTCTGTGAAGCAACGCGCTTGCCCAACGAGGCAACGATTGTCGAGATACGCATGCGAGAAGAATTAATAATATGTAGGACGTGTAGGTAGAGCCCAGGTTCCTAATCTACGCATACATCAGTTAGGTACAGCTGACGCTGAAAGTGCAACTTTACTAAGTTTTTTGATAAGGGATTTGTGGATACATTTTTCTAACAGAAAAGTTACAAACCTATGACTAGAGCTCTCCTTAAATAAAGAACAGGCTCATTTATAGCAGTGACATAAAACCAAGCACTACAATTAAAAAAAAAAACCGGTCAAGAGCAAGTCGGACTCGCGCACCGAGTGTTCCGTTCCGATTTCTGAAAAAGTGTGCTATTTAGAGACATCGTTTTATTTTCCTGTAATCTTTACATAAACTTCTATCACATAGAATAATTTCTGATTTTTCTCTATGCAAACTTCGGACAAAGTCAAAAACTATGCGGCATAAAAAAAATAAAAAAATGTTTGAGAATGTACAAACAGCTTTCTTTCATATGATTCCCCACATAGTAGGCCCAATTCATCGATCTTGATATTTTCGGGCTGTCGCAATCTAAATTTAAAAGACTGGTTTCACAATCTCTTGCAAGTCGCCAATAAGACGGATGCTTATGTGATCCGCTTCCTTCGATTCGTCGGTTTGTAGTGTTTTTCTTTTAAAATGTGTACTTTTTATTATTTTATTTTTTTTCTTCTCATTTAGCATGCGTTCGTTATCAATGTTATCATACTCAAATGTCATTTCGTGGACAATAATGTGGGTTACACGTTTTCTCGACTGTTAAATTACTACTTTGTAAATGCTGTACTGTATACCTAACTGTTTTTTGTCCCAAATAAATAAAATAAAATAAATAAATAAATTTGGAATTTTTAAGACATTTCAGTCACTGTAGCAAAAAAAAAATCTTATTTGCAAAATAGTTGGATAAAACGTCATATAAACTGTTACAAATTTCGAGTTGATAGCATTAGTAGTTCTTGAGATATCCAGCTGTGATAGACAGACAGACAGACAGACTGAGTCTCACCATAAGGGTTCCTTTTTTACCATTTTGGTACGGAACCCTAAAAATTATCTCGTCTAATGAAGTTCTAACTATCGTGAAATCATAGAAAGTTTTAACTACGCGTCCTGGCTGGGTGCCTTGAAAATATAATATGTTAGCTGAAGCCTGGCAGGAGTATTGAAACAACTTAACATAGACTACGAGTACTGACTAGGACATGACACCTTTATTCCCACTTCCCCCTCACATCTATACGCACATTACAGTTCATGGCACTCTCGCAGGGCACGTACCCCTGCAGGCCGTGCTCACACAGCAGGCCCAGCAGGAACCGCCCCTGGTGGCTCGAGGGCATGTCGGTGACGGACAGCTGCTGGTCTATGTGCATCACCTGGGTTCTGTTGGCTGTGCTCGCTGGCCAGCGGACTGGTAGAAGTTGTGTGGGCAGCGGTGTTGGGTCCCTGCAACATGAAGGGTAGGATTGAGTAGTGTCATGGTGGCGAATAATTAGCTGGGAGGCAAATCCTTGCAGATTATTATTACGTCAATCTGTCTCGCCTTTTCCCAACTATGTTGGGGTCGGCTTCCAGTCTAACCGGATGCAGCTGAATACCAGTATTTTACATGGAGCGACTGCCTGTCTGACCTCCACAACCCAGTAACTGGGTAATACGATACCCCTTAGTAAGACTGGTTTTCAGACTTTCGGGCTTCTGACGACCCGTAACGACTGTTAAAGATCCACGAATGACAGCCGGGTCCAACGGCTTAACGTGCTTTCTGAGGCACGGAGAAGTCTCGGTATGTAAAGATGGTCACCCATCCACGGACCAACCCCGGCAAGCGTAGCCCCGTGCGGCTGTTATTACCTAGCCACGAGCTCCAGGTACCTACATACTTGAATTGGCTAAGACTGAGTTTTCGACACTTTTCTGTAATTAATTTCCACAACATTTCAGTACTATTTCTGGCTTCATCCCAACTGTCACCGATCCCGTCTCTGCACGATTTACAATGACCTAGCAAATATCTACAGTATAAGTTATTTCAACAAGGAGGCCTAGTTACCATACTGTCCATATATAAACTGTGAATTTTTGTTAATTGTAAATCGTGAAGAGATGGGATCGGTGAGAGTTATTTTCGACTTAGTACTTACCTAAATTGAAATGATCTAATATCAAACTTTCGGAAAAACCTACATATTAAACTTTTTTCTACCACGTTAAGAAGCATTGATGTAATAAATACCTACATCAATGATAAGAAGGCATATTTTAGTTAGGATATTGCATTGCATATCGCCACTTCCTGTGATTATCTTGACAAACGCCGACAATGTTATATTATAATCTGCCAGCCTTTTCCCAACTATGTTGTGGTCTACTTCCAGTCTAACCGGATGATGAATACCAGTATTTTACATGGAGCGACTGTCTATCTGTTCTCCACAACCCACTGGGTAATACGACACCCCTTGGTAAGACTGATTGTCAGACTTTCGGGCTTTTGACGACAATGCTAGACAAAGTAATATTCAATTCCAAGTAACACTACTCTACTGTTAGTACTAACTTAGAGTAGACTATGTTTACTTCACATTTACGTTTTTATTGTTCTTGTTTACAATCTTAAAACAGCGAGGTTTGTCTTGCAGCAGCGTCACCGTTACTGGCACCGAAACTGAGTGACGGAAATTTTAAAAAAAGGACGTTTTGGTGTCAGTAGGATATCTTGAAAACGTCAGTGATAATTTTGTTTTATGATACCTACCGTTTGTTTTTTCTTACACCTATGCTACAAATCCTAGTTTTATAATAATTATGGTAGTCAGGGGGCCACTCCCTAAGTCCGTCTGTCCGTCCGTCCCACAGTCCGTCCGTCTGTCATAACGATCCATCAAAAAAACCGATCGGGAGTAGGGACAACTGTCAAATAGTGATGTCATTCATATTTCGTTCGGGCCTCGAACCAATCATACATCCGTAGGTGATACGGAGTAGGAAACGCCCGTAACGAAGGCCGAAACTACGGGCTTCGTGCTTAGGGAGTTGACGCCCAGGTCAAAATCATCATCAGCTTTGTCGAGTGCGCTACTAAGTGCTGGAGAAACGACCAGATCGATGTTAGTAACAAGCACGTTGTACCTAATGAGTTTACTATTAATAAAATTGTTACAAACTTTTATAGTCGTTGCGATATCTTACACTCTGGTTTTAATGTGTAAACGTATATACAAACAAAATTAATACATATTTAAGAAGTAAAACATTAAACATTATTGTAATGGTCCAGTCTCATACTCGCACAAATAATGATTGACATGTTCATGTTCGGTAATGCGCATTGACGGTGCATTGGATGGTGTAACCCCATGGACGGAATGTGACGTTGATTAAGGATAATATTATGTATTTTGGTAAACTCACCCGAACTTCATAAAGTTGGTCAACATGGTGGTGTGCCTGTCGATGACTAATCTGTCAGAGTCGCTCAGCTGCAAGCTCAGACCTCCCGGCTTGAACAAGTAGAACACGTCATCCGAGTGAGTCGCCCCTCTCACTCCGAGCCCACGACCGAACACGACGCTCCCGAAATTACGTCCTCCTTTGTAAGAGAACATGTAATTATACACCGGTTTGTCTGAATACTTCGCTATCAGCTTTGAGAACGCGTCCACCGCTCCGTAGGCTATCCAGTCCGAATAATAGTCCACACCGCCTTTGACCGAGGCTTTACTATTCAACCTTTGTTTTCCAAAGTAATGCGAACGAATTTTCTTGGCTATTTGTATTTTATCTGCGTCGGAACACCAGGAAAATACCGATGGCAGCCTATCTACGAAGTTATTGTCTAAATATTCTAACGTTCTTTGGTTATTGAGTCCGTAGAACAAGGTGCCTTCACTGTCGGTGACGCCGACCATTATCGGCACTTTATAAAAGTCTCCCGACGTGATGATATTGTATGGCGTGTCGTGGAAGAAGGGCTCGCTGAAGTTCGTGTCGGCACACGGCGCGTACTTGAAGTACCGCGGGTCTACTGAAGAGCCTCGTGTTGCTGACAGTACATCACTCAAGGAAGACTTTAGAAAAGTATTGTAAATATCTCGTTCAGTCCGCACTGTTGCCAACTTAGCGGCGTCTTCGAGAGCTGGAGTGAGCGGCTCCGGGTTGAAGGACCACGGCGTCAGAGCTACTCCACTCATCATTACCGCTTTGTGGAATAGTCCTTTGCTACGTTTGGACAAGAAGTGCATCGCAGTGGAGGTAGCTCCCGCACTATGTCCCGAAATGGTCACATTGTCCGGATCTCCGCCGAAAGCTGCTATATTCTTCCGGATCCATTTTAAAGCTGCTACTTGGTCCTTCAGTCCGAGGTTTGCAACATTGTTTAAGCATAAGAAACCTAGGACGCCTAATCTATAGTTGACTGTTACGACTATCACGTTCTTTTTGACTAGAAATTCGGGGTCGTAATGCCACTTGCTGCCGTAGTAATACGCTCCACCATGGAAGAAGACTAGGACGGGCAGGCTGCGGCCTGCTGCGGCGTGCTGCGGGCTGTACACGTCGAGCGTGTGACAGTCCTCGACACCCAGCTTGAAGATGGCGACGGCCTGTGCGCAGGAGTCGAACTGAGACACCGCGTGGAACGTGCCGCTCCATTTTCTCGGTGGTTTCGGTGCCTGCGACAAGAGTTCATAATTTTTAACTATGTCCAGATTGTATAATAATTATACAGGGTGTAAGTGGTAAAAATTCGCCAAAATGTAGGGAACAGCTGATTTTTTTTTTTGCGATTTCAGGTTTGGTCCCGTAGTAAAAGTTGTTCATAATGATGAGTACAATGACCCCTTAAAAGATTGCCACTGTTTACACTTACACCCTGTATGTAGGTAGAATAATAACACAATTTAAGTTTGGGATTTACTTAGTCTTCACATATCGTTAGGTGGCTTCAATATAAAAAAACCGGGCAAGAGCGAGTCGGACTCGCGCACCGAGGGTTCCGTTCCGATTTTTGAAAAAGTGTGCTATTTAGAGACATCGTTTTATTTTTCCTGTAATCTTTACATAAACTTCTATCACATAGAATATTTTCAGATTTTTCTCTTTGAAAACTTCGGAGATAAGTGGGGGGAATGATATTTTTTTTTACATTTTTCATCAAAAGTCGAACACTAAAAAAAAAAAATATGTTTGAGAATGTGCAAACAGCGCTCTTTCATATGATACCCCACATGACCTAGTAGCTCCACTTTGAATTTTTAAGACCCCCTTTCACCCCATGTTGCAAAAAAAAATACATATATTTTTATTTCTTTCTTATTTGCAAAATAGTTGGGTAAACGTAATCTAAAACCATTCTAAATTTCAAGTTGATAGGACTAGTAGTTCTTGAGATATCCAGCTGTGACAGACAGACAGACAGACAGACAGACAGACTGAGTCACACCATAAGCGTTCCTTTTTTACCATTTTGGTACGGAACCCTAAAAATAGACATAGTATTGAATGAAAATACAATAACATTAGTAGACAGCGTAAAATTCTTAGGTATTCACATTGACGAAAGCCTAAACTGGAAAAAAGAATTGATAGCTGTACAAAGTTCAATTAGCTCAGCTTGCTATGCCCTAAGAAGTTTTCGAGATGTGATCGCTTTTGAGCAGTTAAAGGTGGTATATTACTCGCTTGTTGAGTCAAAGTTTAGGTACAGTATCACTCTATGGGGAGGTAGTTATGCTTACAATATAAATACAGCTTTCATTATACAAAAAAAGGCCATAAGAACAATGGTGAAATTTTTTTTAAAATTTCCAATGTGTAATTCGTTTAATTTTTAATTTTTGTAATTATGTCTGAAATTTTCAACACAATGTAAAAATTGTTTATGAAATAAATGAAATGAAATGAAATGATAATATGGGAGAGATATAATGATGTCTGATAATTGTAACTAAACTTTCAGATAATTAACTTAGTTGTTTCATGGCTATTTCAGCATAAGTTGTTGAAGTTGTTGTTAATTGTCGAACATTTCGTGAGTGATTTATTTTTTTAATAAATTGTTTACACGACCAAGAAGTTTAGCAAGACATACTTACCGCAGAATGTTCCAGGCATTTCCCAACCGTCTCACCGGGGAGTGAGATTAACATTTAAATATTTCTCATATTAATATGTGCACGACTCATACACTATGCAGATTACTTTCGCAGTGATATTACAAACCATATACTCACTTGGAATCTCTCGCTGACGGCGTACGGGATCCCGTAATACCGGTTCTGTCCGGAGAAGCCTCGGAGCCCCCTTAATTTACCCTGGCTTACTTCCACGACCGGCGCGTACAAGAATAAGCCGCACACATGCTGCACACACACAATATACACCAACACTCCGTATCTCATGTTTACCGACGAAATACTTCGAATTTGTGTTTGGTGCTGCTCATTTATAGTACCTAGGTGGACACTACATGTGGTGCCGCTCCGTTAGGGATTAACACAGTTCGGTGGTAAGGTCAATATCTTCATAACCTTTGGGTTACTTTGACTAGATCATGCACTTCATCGATTTCGGTTATAAACATGTGTTTGTATCATAAAACAATTAAAAGTTCCCAAGCCGGTTGTTTACCTTTTTACTGGTGCTGTGTCACAATGGTTTCATTTAGTAGGTATACATTGGAGTAATATTTTTCCGCAGTTTTGTGTAACGGAATTCATAAGTCTGATTAATTTCATTTACAAAATGATTAATTTTATTTAACGTTGGATAAATGACTAAATTACTGAGAAACATTTCTTTACAATTTGTCTAGAGTCCTATAAAATATTATTTAAGATTTAAGTTAAGTTTAGATTGTAGGTATATAGAACAGGTAGATACTGTTAAGTTCACTTTTATAACACAATAACAAAAGAAACTTTGTCGTTCAACTTTCCGGTTCACTTCAAGTTCACAGATGAAGTTCATCTGAGTGGAAGCCAAGATGTTGCGTGAGAGGCGGTCTGCTGCACACTGGTAGGGAAAGTACACGATCTCAGGCGAGCGGCCCGCTGCGCTTGCGCAAGTGCACTGCAATGTTTGCCAAGTGTCCGCAAACTGTTATAGGCATTATTTGCTGATCGTCAGGTGACAGTGTGTCTATTCTAGTTTTTCCTTTAATTGATTTTGTAACAATTCTTAATGTGGTTTCTTTGAATTGTGTAGTAACAGTACTCGAAGTTCTTAAGATATTGATTGCGGTAATTGTTTGGACAACGAAATGGTAACTTTTTTTTTCACTTATAACTGGTAAAGTAACGATTTTGACATCGTTCTTTTAAACTTTAAACTGCATTGCTGTACTTACCTAAACTGTAAATACTAAAGGGTCATTTTATTATTAACCCGTTGCATGCCAATTAGCAGACACAATAGATTTTTTATTGTTATCTGCACACCTGGGTGTCAATCGACGTTTAAAGAGTTAAGTTAGTGCGTTTTATACTTAAAGTAGTAAAGTTCAGTTTATTCCGGTCCTATGTTCAACTGCATTGGTGTATAAAAACTGAAGCTAGGTAGCAGGTTTCTGCCGCGGGCTTACTCCTCGCCCTCGCTCTCTTTTGATTTAGTAAGGGCGAACGTTTCGGCCTGCCCGATTGAATTTAACTTTAAGCATATTAACAGTAATAAAAGCTTTTAAGCAAATTAAGATCAAACTGACCGAAGATCTTTGGGGAATGTCCATTAAAGTCTGTACCTCAATAATTGAGACTATAGCGCCTTACTTAGCCTTAATATTTAATTTTTGTGTAGATCAAGGAGTTTTCCCGGATTTAATGAAATACAGTAAGGTAATTCCACTTTTTAAATCCGGAGACAGTAAAGACAAAAATAATTGTAGACCAGTGTATGTGTTGCCGGTTTTCAGCAAGGTGTTTGAAAAGGTAATGCTTAATCAAATGCTTAATCACTTTAACACGAATAAAATTAGATCAACAGTTTGGTTTCACCAAAGGACGTTGTACGACCGACGCCGGTGTAACCTTATTAAAACACATTTTTAACGCGTGGGAAGAGGCCCAAGACGCCATAGGCATTTTTTGTGACCTCTCCAAGGCATTTGATTGCGTCGATCATGAAACCTTACTCTTGAAACTTGAGCATTACGGACTTGGAAAACTTGCCCTCAGTTTAGTAAAATGATAGACAACAGCAAGTTCAAATAAATGGTGTCAATTCCCTCTGTTTAAAAGTTAAAATGGGTGTTCCACAAAGCTCGATATTGGGTCCTTTCCTCTTTGTAGTGTATATTAATGATTTACTCCATTTATTAAAAAATCAACCACAAATGGTGCTTTTTGCTTCATTAATTTATAAGGTAGATAGACGTGCTACAAATTTCGACGACGTTAATAACGCCCTACTGCAGATCCAGAATTGGTTCACTGCTAATTATTTAGTAAAATGGGAAAAAAACTAAGTGCATCAGATTTTCTTTACCAAATGTCAAAAGTAGTGATTGTGAGATAGTATTGAATCAAGAGAAACTAGAATTCGTCGATAAAACCGTTTTCCTGGGGATTACGCTCGACTCAAGGCTACAATGGGGTCCTCATTTAATATCACTTGCAGGACGGCTAAGTTCAGCAGCTTATGCTTTCAGAAAAATCCGTCAATTTACTGATGTAGATACCGCGAGGCTAGTCTATTTTAGTTACTTTCATAGTATCATGTCTTACGGTATTTTACTTTGGGGACGGGCTGCAGATATCGAGTCCATTTTTATTCTGCAGAAACGAGCCATCAGAGCCAGTACATAGTACTCACACATGTGCTAACATGTACTATGTACCTACTCTAAAGCTACCATTTACTGGGTACGTCTTTATTTGACTTGGATGTGCCCTGGCGGCTGAGAGTGTGTCATGCTCACTCTAATGCCCCGCTGATGGTGGCGCGTGTGTTGGATCATTTAACGAATCCATACGTCAGGTTCGTGAACGGGCGCTGTTGGTGGAGGCTGGTCATACCTTAGCTGCCACGGCTTATTTTAATTTTGAATTGTTTTTTTTTTATTTTTTTATTACGGACGCTTTTAACGTTCATCGTTCTCACATGTATAATTTCAACATGAATGATGTAACCAATATTTTGTAACCATATATTGATTTAAAAGAGTGTCCGTGGAGTTTCTTGCCCGTTCTTCTCCACAGATCTACGTTTTGGAATGGGCAACTAGCTTCAACTTTCTGACTTACCTACTGACCGACTCTTTGACAATTCAAAAGTGCCTGTAATTGGTTTAATTGAAATAAATGCTTTGAGTTTGAGTTTGTAAAAATCTCACCGTGAAAACCTAGGTGAAGTGAATTGTCATTCTACCTGCCGGTCGATTCTGTAAAAATCTCACCGTGAAAACTTAGGTGAAGTGAGTTTGTTTTTGCTAGGAATTGACACTATTGACAGCTCACGCCACGCTCACTTCACCTAAGTTTTCACGGTGAGATGGTTACAGCCGGTCGATTCTGTAAAAATCTCACCGTGAAAACTTGGGTGAAGTGAGTTTGTTTTTGCTAGGAATTGACACTATTGACAGCTCACTCCACGCTCAGTTCACCTAACTTTTCACGGTGAGATGGTTACAGAATCGCACTGCAGAATCGCACTGCTGATGCTAGGGATTGACACTATTGACAGCTCACTCCACGCTCACTTCACCTAAGTTTTCACGGTGATATTTGTATCGAATAGCACTGCTGACGAACTGGTTAAGTGAAGCGTAGGGAGGTGACGAGCCGGTTGGCGCAGCGCGAGCGGAGGCCGTTCGCATTCCATAGTGATTCGCATAATGTACCTACAAATGTCAGTAGAAATATTATGCCTAACTAAAATAAAGGACTGCCTCGTTAATCTAGCGCTGCTGCTAACGACGAGGTCCTGGGTTCAATTCCCAGCTCGGGCAAAGTGATATTGGGTTATCCCATCAGAAATTTCTCACTATGCTCGGACTTTTAATTAGCTGCAGTAAAATGACACTTCTTAACTGCCATTTCGTTAAAAAATGTTCCTATTTGATACCGAAATGACAGTAGAAATGACAATATAAGTGTCATTTTACTGCAGCTAATTAAAAGTCCGATACAGTAAAATTACACTTCTTAACTGTCATTCCGTTAAAAAATGTTCCTATTTGATACCGAAATGACAGTAGAAATGACAATATAAGTGTCATTTTACTGCAGCTAATTAAAAGTCCGATACAGTAAAATTACACTTCTTAACTGTCATTCCGTTAAAAAATGTTCCTATTTGATACCGAAATGACAGTAGAAATGACAATATAAGTGTCATTTTACTGCAGCTAATTAAAAGTCCGATACAGTAAAATTACACTTCTTAACTGTCATTCCGTTAAAAAATGTTCCTATTTGATACCGAAATGACAATATAAGTGTCATTTTACTTCAGCTAATTAAAAGTCCGATACAGTAAAATTACACTTCTTAACTGTCATTCCGTTAAAAAATGTTCCTATTTGATACCGAAATGACAGTAGAAATGACAATATAAGTGTCATTTTACTTCAGCTAATTAAAAGTCCGATACAGTAAAATTACACTTCTTAACTGTCATTCCGTTAAAAAATGTTCCTATTTGATACCGAAATGACAGTAGAAATGACAATAGAAGTGTCATTTTACTGCAGCTAATTAAAAGTCCGATACAGTAAAATTACACTTCTTAACTGTCATTCCGTTAAAAAATGTTCCTATTTGATACCGAAATGACAGTAGAAATGACAATATAAGTGTCATTTTACTTCAGCTAATTAAAAGTCCGATACAGTAAAATTACACTTCTTAACTGTCATTCCGTTAAAAAATGTTCCTATTTGATACCGAAATGACAGTAGAAATGACAATATAAGTGTCATTTTACTTCAGCTAATTAAAAGTCCGATACAGTAAAATTACACTTCTTAACTGTCATTCCGTTAAAAAATGTTCCTATTTGATACCGAAATGACAGTAGAAATGACAATATAAGTGTCATTTTACTTCAGCTAATTAAAAGTCCGATACAGTAAAATTACACTTCTTAACTGTCATTCCGTTAAAAAATGTTCCTATTTGATACCGAAATGACAGTAGAAATGACAATATAAGTGTCATTTTACTTCAGCTAATTAAAAGTCCGATACAGTAAAATTACACTTCTTAACTGTCATTCCGTTAAAAAATGTTCCTATTTGATAGCGAAATGACAGTGGAAATGACAGTATAAGTGTAATTTTACTGCAGTTAGTTAAAAGTTCGACGCAGAAAAAGGACACTTCTTAACTGCCATTTCGTTAAAAAACGTTCCTATTTGATAGCGAAATGACAGTAGAAATGACAATATAAGTGTCATTTTACTGCAGCTAATTAAAAGTCCGTCGCAGTAAAATGAACTGTACCTGTATCTGTATGTCAGTGACAATGACACTTCTTAACTGCCATTTCGTTAAAAAATGTTCCTATTTGATAGCGAAATGACAGTATAAGTGTCATTTTACTGCAGCTAATTAAAAGTCCGACGCAGTAAAATGACACTTCTTAACTGACATTTAGTTAAAAAATGTTCCTATTTGATAGCGAAATGACAGTAGAAATGACAATATAAGTGTCATTTACTGCAGCTAATTAAAAGTCCGACGCAGTAAAATGACACTTCTTAACTGCCATTTCGTTAAAAAATGTTCCTATTTGATAGCGAAATGACAGTGGAAATGACAGTATAAGTGTCATTTTACTGCAGCTCATTAAAAGTCCGACTCTAGTAGCCCGGAGTCTGGATTTCTGCCCTGTTAAAGGCTTGCCCAACCGAAATGATGATGTAGTATTAGGGACACCTCTGCCCAACCCATCGGGGAATGCAGGCGTGATGTAATGCCTAAGTATAGATTGTTGTGCAAGTGACACATGATCCACATGATCCATGGCGCAGGGAAACATTTATTGTGTGATGCAACGAATTTTTGAGTAGGTACGGTGAGGGCGAAATAAATAAATAAATATTCTTGGACATTTCACACAACGCCATCTAGTACCAAGCTAAGCAACCTAATGCTTGTGTTATGGTAACGAGATGGCTGATAAACTACTTACATAATTTTTTTTTTTGTAAATACATACATATTATACACCACTAATTTTTAATTAGTCCAAATACTTAAAGGCCTTATTAGAGGAGGTCTTGTTATTATATATGTAAAGTCTCAATAAATAATATTCATAAACAGCAAAGTTATTGGCGTTTGTTTATATCCCAAAATGTCACTCAATTTATGGAAATATTGTGTATTGTTGTTGTAGGCTATTCATAGTTGTATTCATTCTCTCGCTCTAGCATTCGCGTGCTCTCGCTCGAACTTGCCCCGCCTCCAACAGCTGTTATCGTATCATAATCATGAATTTACCAATTATGACAAATTTTTGTGGACAATTTTGGTTTTTCGTTTTTTTTACTTTTGACTACACAAATATGATCAGTAACGAGTACGGATAGAGCCCCATTTTTTTTGTACTAATTAAAAAATAGCGGTGTAGATAGAAAAACACCCAGACTCGGAACAAATACTTGTACAAATATTTGTTCCGTGCGGGAATCGAACCCGCGACATGCAGCGCAGCTGTCAATCGCTCAACCACTGCGCCAACCGTGTCGTCAAAAGTCGAAATGCGGAATAAGTGTGTCAAGCAATAAAACTAGTTGCCCGTTGCTGGGATGTTATTTGGCCATTATTTAGAGTTCTTTACCTACTAGTAACTGATGCCAGTTTGTAAAATTTAACACTAATTTCCATGGTCTGCCCCCTTCAAGATTCCCAGTCCGTTACGGAACAACTGGAATAATAAACCTATTTAGACAGGATCACTATTAAATAAGTTATAGAGATAATTAAACATGCTAATAAAAAAAAAATACAGTTTTGTTCAACTCATACTTCTACTCAAAAACTAGACTAACAGCGGACGTTGACCCAAAAAAAAACGGTTTGATAAATCGATTGATTAGGTATACTATACCTACTCCCTACTCGTGATAAACATTGGTAATAGATATAAAATGACATTGAAAACCTAATTTTAAATTCAATAGAACAGTTTAAAACTTTAAAATAATCGCATTGCATCTTTACTGCAATTACATGATCGTGTGCCGCCAGAGAGATGACAATTGCACCGTAGGGTACAGTTCTGCATGCAAATTAAATATTTACTGAACGGTTTATTACGAGCTAGACGTGACGCGAATGGTGACGGACGTAAATAAGACGGCTTTATACAGTAAAATTGTTTAAATCCAAGTATAATACCACCACTCTATTCTACAGTTTATAATAAAGATTGTGGTCAATGCAATACTACGACATACTGGCGAGCATGGCCGGGTTATAAGTTAATTCATTTGAAACGAAACAATGTATTTATATTGTTCACTCTAAACTTATATTGTAAACTAGGTGTAATATTATATACTTAATTGAGTTAGTAACTGCATTAATTAACTCGCTCGTTAGTTATAATGCGCGTTAATTGTGTTGCGTAACTTTGTTATTGAATTAAAGCCCAGATTCCTGAAAACGATCAAAAAGGTGGTTTTTTAAAGCTGTGTATCTCATAAACCGTAAACAATTTTGACATGTAAAAAAAATATGATATTTTCAAGTCGTTTTCGCATACAGTGATGGAAGCCAAAACATAATTATACATATTTTAATGCACCAAAAAAATCTTTAAACATACCTCCTAATAATCTTTAAAAGCAGTTTATCCCTTCATTAACAATTATAATTATAATTAAAAATATACCATGAAATGTCAAATTCCAAACTGCATCCAGTGATGGATTACTTTTTATTAAATAGTTAATTTCTAATTTTATACGATTTTATTTGCATTTTTACGACATAATTTCCGTGCGCGTGAGAATCTTCTATCTCGTGCGTCAAACTAGACAGCCATAACGCTATTTCACTTACACACCGAGCTAAACCAAGCTTGGAACCAGGGCCTTAAACATGCCTAACATATATCTGTGAAGGTTAATCTATTCTGTTATTATTTATATATCATATTGTATAAATAAATAATGATTCGAATGGCTATTATCTACGTTTAAAGTCATTTTAAATATAATATCTTATACACGCTTTAGAATAACCAATAATACAGTTGTAACACTTACGTATATTTTGCGAAGTTTGTCCACATGGTAACCATCCGGCTGATCATGTTCTTCTCCGCAGAATGCAGCAGAGGGAAAGCATGAGGCTTGAAGAGGTAGAACAGTTCATCAGCATGTGAGGCTCCATTCACCAGGTCCCGAAACCCAGACACTATCTTTGGCATGTTCCTCAACCCATTGTACCTGAACAGGTAGTAATATATAGTCCTAGTATAAAGTTCCGACTCTAATACCACAGGGAATTTAATATGTACGTCAGAGTATAAATCGACCATGTCTGTGATCGCTCGCTTGGAAACTCTAAATCTTCTTGCAAAGTCTTCAAAGGATCCATGGGAACAGTATTATTTTTGATAGTACCATAATCTGCTGATACGAAGTATATTCCTTCTTTGTCTGTATACCCAATAATCATTGGCACTTTAGTGTAGTTTCCAGATTTGATATTATGTCAGCTGGGTATTCAGTGACCACAGGATCTACTGCTTCTATTGGTTGTTCAACGCAAGGAACAAATAAGTTTTTCTCAGCAAGGCAAAACTTGTCTTCGAAGTTACTGATAGTAGTCAGGATTTCTTTAGCTGTTTTATTTGACAGAATACTGTAGATCTCTCGAGGGTCTTTGGTGAAGTATCCAAGTTTTTTGACTAGAGCGCTTGCTGTCTCTATAGGGTCGTGCTGGAGTCCCCAGGGTACCAATGAAGACCAGCTTTGTAGTATAGCTTTATGAAATAAACCCTTAGCAGCTGGCGATAGCATCATGCATGAAGGAGGTAGAAACTGCACCAGCACTTTCGCCTTTCGCTTCGATATTCTCCTGAATCCATTTCAAAGCAGCTATTTGGTCTTTCAATCCAGCATTTCCTGGCGCTTCTTTTATACCCAAACATAGGAATCCTTCGACGCTAAGTCTATAGTTAATACCAACAAATATCACATCGTTTTCAGCTATGAAATCACCACCATACAGGAATGGGGATCCGGTGCCGCTGAAGAAGCATCCTCCGTGGATGTAGACCATGACGGGTAGAGGTTTCGCGATCCGAGTAGGGGTGTAGATGTTAAGTTTCAAGCAGTTCGGCTCCCCGATGATGATGCCTCCTGAGTGCTGAGGGCACCAAGTATTCTCATCGACGGCCTCGAAGATTCCCGTCCACGTCGGAGGCGGCAGCGGGGCCTGAAAATATTGAAAAAGTATGTTAATTCTATCGTCGGAAAGTTTGAGACTATTGAATATAATGTTCAGGAGCTTTCCGTGGGTTTGATAACTTGGAACTTTGAGGCGCAACCAATGGTGCAACACATTGATTTAGTACTTTTTCAATTTGCTCTGTAGGCACTGGGAAGTCATTATTCCATATTGCGAAAGAATCGACCTCGAGACGACCTTGGCATTTTTGTTTACTAGCACTATGAATAAAGAAATGCAAGGTTCTTATTACAATAAATCAAGTATTTCTACGAATAGAGAAATACTTAAGTAGAAATGAAATACTTTTTTGCAACACTTAACCAAAGAGAATGCACTGAGATGTATTGTTGATAATCACATTTTTAGCTAGTGACAGTAACTATTCAGTGCCAGGTTAAATATTAGGTTATAGGCGGTCATCAAACCGCGTCCTATCTTTTCTAAATCTGGGATCCGAATATATGACTTCACTCTCACCAACCGCACTTGGAACAACTGGGTCAATAAACTCAGCTAGTAATATATAGTTACCTAGCGCCATAAACATGTCAACTGTCAAAGTAATGACATAACCACACGAATTCATTAAACCCAACGTCCGCATTTGTTACAAGTTCTGAGTTAATATTATTTTGTGCAGTGTGCAGTGGGTGAAGGTCGGCGGAACAAGCGCCCTTGGCTTTGATAGCTGGACGTGACGTCACACTTATGCCATACTGGGGGGCTAAAACGGCCACTTTGGCAGAATCATAATAGGATAATATTATGAATAATATTTGAAATCGTAAAACGGTCACAAACTGACAATTCATTGTCAGTTTGTGACCGTTTTACGATTTTGGCTGCGAAAATATCGGTGCGACGTATTGGACCGTGTTATGCAGAAAGCAGCCATATGGCACTTTTCCCAAAATTGCCAGATTTTTATTATTTAAATGTTACAGATGTCGTTTTAAAACACAGCCAACTTACTTGGCTGGTTTATGCTTTATTGTGATTTCTACAAAATATGCGATTTTGTATAAAACAGCCACGTCTAAAAACGCAATTATTAATATTAATAGCAACGGTTCGAAATACTGGATAGGATAAAAAAAATTACAATATATATACCAATATGTCTCAAATATAAAATAATCAAAAAAATAATATACAACCGAAGTGCAACCATCGACAGAAAAAAATCTTATATCTCAGTTTGTACTTTTGTCCACATGGCTGCCTTCTGCATAACACGGTCCTATTATGCTTATGTGTTTATTTTGATTCGTGCATCTCTGGTGTTGTTCAACTTGTGACATTTTTAAATAACCTTGGCATTTTATTCTTGTTTAGGTGATTGTTGTTTTTATAACAGGTATAAAAAAATAGACGTAAAAAAGACGTTGCTTGTCACAAGGAGTTTTCCTGCATAATTAATGTATTATTCTAAGGTATTATTTCTGTAAGTAGATCTTTTGACACTTTTACTTATCAATTTTTTGTCAATATTTTAAAACTAGATGCCGCCGGCATTTCCTAGCTGACTGATTCCTGACAAGAAATTCCGAAACAAACTCACAAGCAAAGACATTAAATATTATAAAATCGTAATCCAATACTTATGTCCTAGTGGTCAAAAGTCGCTCAGTCTTGTGTGGTACGCCTGCTTGTGTGTCACGTCACATTCGTCCACCAAATGAATATTATTTTCGAAGAAAATATGTCGAATTGTACATTGTGGTATTGCCTCGTAGTGATAAAATGACTGGATTCAACTACGGTTTATTTTCGTTACTATTTTATAATTTATCGAGTATTAAGATAAATTAAATAATTTTCTTAGATATGTCAAACTATCTGACGCTTGTTAAATCAAAGGTTGGTGTCGGTAAAAGTGTAGGTATCGGATATTCATGTCATAATGGGCTATTATATAATTTTGCTATATTATGCTAGATGGCGTCACTGAGACATGGGATAAGTTTTTGTATGACATTTCCTCTGATAGCCTCTCTGTAGTATCTTACATCTCTTTGCTCAGAGGTCATGGTCTCTTTTAAAGTTCAAACATATATATTATTAGGATTTTATGTGAGTCTAACAATGTAGGGCTATGTCTGGAAGGGCCTTTTGGAAGGAAGAACCATGCAGATTTGAGTAGACCTGTCCCAGCAGATGGCATGCATACATTCAGTCATCGTGTAGCTCAAACCTATTTTAGGGAGCTCAACGGCCCGCAACACAACGCTACCAGATTTGCAGGAAAGGACATGGTCTTTTTTGGTACTTTATTCCGAGATAATTTAACCACTGTAAAGAAAATCATCACAGATAATACTGCACAATAGACTGCCTAATCTCAAGTTTCGAGCTGGAAATTGCCTGCATTTTTGAGAAAATAATTTAGAAAGATTTAAGGTGATTGCCCGCGAAATTCAATTTTTTTTTGGGTTTTTTTTTGTATATAAATACATGTTTTATTGCCGCGTATCATACATTGATCAAGATACAACCTGACACAGACCTGAAAATTGCAAAAAACTAAAAAAAAAAATGAATTTCTCGGGCTACCCTGGCCCTTTCGCCTTAAGATTATGAATCGTGGTACTTTATTCAAAGAACGCAACCACAGATTATGTTGTACACACGGCTACACAACAAGCTATATATTTCCAGTTTACACTGACCTCTCATTGTAAGGAAATCATACACAATGCGAGATCAGCTTATACTGGCGTATAGCTTGATCTGTAGCCGTGCGTACTATTCGGAAAATTGTATTGTCTTGTGACTGATAATAGGTAGGAGATGAGGAAATAAAATTAAAAAAACAGTACTAAAGTATTTTTTAAAATGTGTATTTATTAATCAAAATACTCTCTTACTAATATTCCATCCAAAAAAGATGCAGGTGGGGAAATATTGTCTTGAACTCTTGATTGACCGTGCCCATCCTAAAGACCAAACAATAGTAACAACATGAGCACAACTACCAAGGGTCCTTGCCTACACCTAATGCAACTACAATAGTAAGCACAGAACATGCTCTCTTGCCAGTTATTTGACACCGCGTCCGATAATATACAGAGTGTAAGTGTAAACAATGGCAACCTTTAAAGGGTTCATTGTAAAGCAGCGGCGCGTTGTATAATACTTTTAGCTGCTAATATTATGACTTTTCGACTGCGCTTTACAAAATGTAGGTAATGTAATGTAATGTAATGTAATGTACTTACTATGAACATTATGGTCACCCTATAAATTTTTCTCATATAAAAAGTTAAAAATGAATTTTCTCTTAAAGTATAATATTTAGAAGGACGGACGATATGTTACAATTTAATTAAGAAATAGTTAAAAGCTTATTCTAATTTGTGTTCATCTATGAGGTCGAGCCTAGTCAATAAAGCCGAAAATATTGGGCTCTCAGTTCAGACGTTTTAGTAAAATTCGACTTTCATTTACTTCTAAATAATTAGCTTTTGTGTCATTATTTCTTTTTAACTAATTCACCTATATATATCTAAGTAAAATATGTTAAAGTCGTATTTATGTATTTCTTCAGATAAATTCATGTTTTGCAGATTCCTCAGAACAGACAATAATGAATTGAGGGGCCTAGATATATCGCCATAAATCTGTAATGTCATATTCTACAGATTTGGGAATTTCTTAAAATATTTAAGAAATTCTTAACTAAATTCATAAATAAAAATTATTAACACAGAAATAGTACTTACTGAGATTTAGACTATGCCACTTTATGCAAGCGTCTGGATTGAGGGCCCAAGTTATTTAATCGTAAAAGTTTTAATTCACGTTTAAGAAATTTATGGACCTTTGCTTTAAGTTTTTACTATTTTTAACTAAATCCCCCATAAGTCTTATTTCGTTTCGCAAGGGTTCAAAAAACGGGCCCTCAATCCATATGCACATTATTTTATCTGTTTGATGATTATAACTTGCCGGATATACGCTGGCTTCCAAAGCATAACGGCAACGCTACAGCCATAGACTGTAATAGCAATAACTCACTGAGCGAACATATGAGTAACTTCATGTCACTACTTAACGCCGCGCAGTTTAACAATATCTTAAATCATAATGGTCGTACATTAGATTTATTAATAAGCAACACAAACTGCATCACATCCATACCGACATGTACATTACTACCTATTGATGATCATCACCCTCCCTTCTATGCCACTATCACCTACAAATCTAAATATAAAAAAATTGTACAAGCGAAAACATTAAACTATAATTATTATAAAGCAGATTATGAACAAATTAACCACGATTTGTGTAAAATTGAATGGGATCAGACCTTAAATGGGCTCTCAGTTGAGCAGTGCGTTAGCACATTCTATAATATTGTCTTTGGTTCTATTAAAAACCACACTCCTACATGCCATTCTAAATCTTCAAGATTCCCAGTTTGGTTCTCAAGATCACTTATACGTATATTTAATAACAAAAATAAAGCCCGGATTAAATGGAAAACGTATAATAACCTCTCAGATTACGAGCAGTTTTCTTTTCTCAGGCAAAGATTCCAAATAGAATGTAAAAAGAATTATATTAAATACTAGCTTTTGCCCGCGACGTCGTCCGCGTTTCCGTCGTTTTTCGTAAAAAAGTACCATTATGTCCTTCCTCACGGTTCAGTGGTTTTGATGTAACAGACAGATTAACTTTCGGAAATATAATATGTCAATCCACAATACTGTTGAAAAATATCGCAATAAGGAACCGCAGAATATTATTATTAATAGCTGTGCCCGCGACTCCGTCAGCGTGTAACTCCTTGTATGTTATTAAGTTAATGTATTGGACTGCTAAGCTATCGGGAGTTACACGTGTTATTGTGAGTCAACCATAAAAGATAGACATATGCTGTTGTGGGATATTTTTTAGATAATTCTATGTAGCTTTAACCATTAAGGCTGCACACGCGACGGAAGCTTAAAAAATGGAGCAACTTCTCCCGTTTTCCCAACATTTCCTTTCACTGCTCTGCTCCTATTGATTGTAGCGTGATGAAAAGTATACTATAACCTCCCCAGGAGTATGAAGAATAATTGTACCAAGTTTCGTTAAAATCCGTCGAGTAGTTTTTGTTTCTATAAGGAACATACAGACAGACAGACAGACAGACAGACAGACAGACAGACAGACAAAAATTTTACTGATTGCATTTTTGGCATCAGTATCGATCACTAATTACCCCCTGATAGTTATTTTGAAAATATATATCATGTACAGAATTGACCTCTCTACAGATTTATTATAAGTATAGAATAGATATAAATGGTGTAGAAGACAATATAAAAAAATGTTAAGAATTTATTGAGTTATGTTGCTAATCGTAAAGCCAATGCTGGTATACCAGCTACTGTATTTTACAAAAATCTAAGTTCTAGTGACCCAAATGCGATCTGTAATATGTTCTCAAACTTTTTTCAGTCGGTCTATGAAGCTACCACTTTTAATAGCAATGAATGGTTGCCCCCTGAAACGTTTGCAGATAATTGTGTTATTATTAACCGTATAGCTTTTAGTCGGGATCAGGTATTGCATGCCTTACAGACATTAGATATAACAAAAGGTCCAGGCCCACCTTTCTTTATTAAAAAAAAACCGGCCAAGTGCGTGTCGGACCACGCACAATGAAGGGTTCCGTAGTTGAAAAAACAAACTTAACATTGGATATCAAATAAAACTTATGTCATAAAATTACAAATTCACAGTTTTCGGACTTTTTCCTTTATTTGTGCTGTGAGACCTTGCTTCTTGCCAAATTTCATTATTCTAGGTCAACGGAAAGTACCCTATAGGTTTTGATTTATTTGCGACAGTTGCGAGTATCAAAATGTGTCGCAAAATGCCCGTATTTTTTTATTGCGTTGACTTAGAAGCTTGAGTTTTTTAGGACTTCAAGAGACCATAGACTTTCGTATTTGATATTAATTTCAATTTGATACAGATGCGTTCCTCAGAAAAAGGGTCTTGACACACTGACAACTTTGAAAATATTTTTTTATGTGATAGAATTACAAATTAACCATTTTCGGACTATTTCCTATATTTGTGTTGTGAGACTGTGGATGTAGTATTAGGGGCTAATAATTTAATTTGACCCTGTATATTATAAACAGCCGCACGGGTCGAACCATCAGGTTAAGCTACGCTTGCCGGGGTTGGTCAGTGGATGGGGGACCATCTTTACATACCGAGACTCCTCTGTGCCTCGGAAAGCACGTTAAGCCGTTGGTCTCGGCTGTCATTTGTGGATCTTTGACAGTCGTTATGGGTCGTCAGAAGCCCGAAAGTTTGACAACCAGTCTTACCAATGGGTATCGTATACCCAGTTACTGGGTTGTGGAGGTCAGACAGGCAGTCGCTCCATGTAAAATACTGTCCGTCCCTTAAAAAGTTAAAACGTCAACATTGTTTTAAATTAAGACGTACAAAATTTAGTTTGCATGAAAACAATTTGGAAGAAACTTTTCAGACAGATTTCAAAGAAACCATCTCTTGAGTAAAGTTGAAACGAAAATAGGTTTTTAACGAATGAGAAGTCGCGAACAATAATAGTAAGTGCATTAAACATAAATATAATAGTGATATAATATAAAGAGCGGTCGTCTCGCTCGCTGGATGCTGTACAGCTGCTTCATACTGGAGCTGGTGTATTGTAAGTTAGCGAGTTCAGATCAAGTTAGAACCTGCGTTCTTAATGGGTGCAGGTGATGGGGAAGTTAAGGGGGGTGCGCTGTGGTAGCCCGCGAAATTGTTTTGGTTTTTGGGTTTTTTGCAATTTGCAGGTCCGTGTGAGGTTGTATCTTGATCAAAATATGATACGCGACAGTAAAACATATGTATTTACATAATTTTAACTATAAAAATAAATCATCAATACACTTTCTAAGTTAGATTTCGTCCAGATTGGTCAAATTTCGGAAATCAGATGAATCCGTAGGAAATCTAACTTAGAGAGATAAATGTTGATGATTTTGATGGAAAAAACTATGTTAATACATTTATGTTTTACTGTCGCGTATCATGTTTTGATCAAGATACAACCTGACACGGACCTACAAATTGCATAAAATGCAAGAAAATTTGAATTCCGCGGGCTACCCAGCGGATCCCTCTTAAAGCAGATAACATAACAATCAGTACAAGTCTAAAAAACTTTAGAAGTTAAGTATCTTATTAACGGGCTATCTGCTGGTCCCTTGCTAACGCAACCGGTAACCTATCAGAAAGTGTGCATGTTTTCAAGGTGGGCTCGCATGTTTTGATTCTATATATTCCAACTTATTTTATTGAGGAGCTCGTGGCTAAGTGAGGAGCTCGTGGCTAAGTAATTACAGCCGCACGGGTCGATCCATCAGGTTAAGCTACGCTTGCCGAGGTTGCTCAGTGGATGGGTGACCATCTTTACATACCGAGACTCCTCCGTGCCTCGGAAAGCACGTTAAGCCGTTGGTCCCGGCTGTCATTCGTGGATCTTTGACAGTCGTTACGGGTCGTTAGAAGCCCGAAAGTCTGACAACCAGTCTTACCAAAGGGGAATCGTATTACCCAGTTACTGGGTTGTGGAGGTCAGATAGCAGTCGCTCCATGTAAAATACTGGTATTCAACTGCATCCGGTCAGACTGGAAGCCGACCCCAACATAGTTGGGAAAAAGCTAGTTAGTTGTTGCTAGTTAGTTATTGCTAGTTAGTTATTGCTAGTTAGTTATTGCTAGTTAGTTATTGCTAGTTAGTTATTGCTAGTTAGTTATTGCTAGTTAGTTATTGCTAGTTAGTTATTGCTAGTTAGTTATTGCTAGTTAGTTATTGCTAGTTAGTTATTGCTAGTTAGTTATTGCTAGTTAGTTATTGCTAGTTAGTTATTGCTAGTTAGTTATTGCTAGTTAGTTATTGCTAGTTAGTTATTGCTAGTTAGTTATTGCTAGTTAGTTATTGCTAGTTAGTTATTGCTAGTTAGTTATTGCTAGTTAGTTATTGCTAGTTAGTTATTGCTAGTTAGTTATTGCTAGTTAGTTATTGCTAGTTAGTTATTGCTAGTTAGTTATTGCTAGTTAGTTATTGCTAGTTAGTTATTGCTAGTTAGTTATTGCTAGTTAGTTATTGCTAGTTAGTTATTGCTAGTTAGTTATTGCTAGTTAGTTATTGCTAGTTAGTTATTGCTAGTTAGTTATTGCTAGTTAGTTATTGCTAGTTAGTTATTGCTAGTTAGTTATTGCTAGTTAGTTATTGCTAGTTAGTTATTGCTAGTTAGTTATTGCTAGTTAGTTATTGCTAGTTAGTTATTGCTAGTTAGTTATTGCTAGTTAGTTGTTGCTAGTTAGTTATTGCTAGTTAGTTATTGCTAGTTAGTTATTGCTAGTTAGTTATTGCTAGTTAGTTATTGCTAGTTAGTTATTGCTAGTTAGTTATTGCTAGTTAGCTAGTTAGTTAGTTATTGGATTTCCTTATTATGCAGCTGAATACCAGTATTCAGCTGCATCCGGTTAGACTGGAAGCCGACCCCAACATAGTTGGGAAAAGGCAGGCAGATTGATATAAGGTTTACTTTATTAGGATCTTCTGTTAATGACCTTCGCATAGGTAGTTAAATCAGTGTGCTACCAAGAGATAAGTTCACCCCGTCGCATAAAAGCGAGCCAGAGCAAACATCCCATCGTCCATCGTTGCTTTACCCTTTTGGGGATTACAGCTTGATAGTAAAGCCGGGATTTTTCTCGTTTCAGTTAGGAACTGCAGTGAAAAAGTTTTAATCACTTGATAAGTTTCAAGTGATACTTTCAGCGTTGGAATGTTCCGGCTATGTGCGTTATAGTGTATCTACGAACTTGTTTGAAGTGAAAACTTCATCAGACCAATATAGGGTGAAAGTCTTTGAACAATTACTTCCAAAGAATGCCTATGTAAAGTTTACAATATCATGAATACGGCCCAACTGAGCCCTCTTCACTAAATTGTTGTTTAATCAATCAAAACGAATTTACGCAGCGAGCGCTAAATTGATTCCTTGCTTAAAAAAGCGCTTTTTCCGGGCGAAGTTGATCGTTGGGTCAGCGCCTCAGCGCCTCAGCGCGGCGGAGCCGGGCCGGTCCTCCGGTGTGGAGGCCGTCCAACGAGATAACTTTTGAATTAAAACGCCGAGGAAGTCCTTTCCTCGTCCAATTTGCATGTTTGCCCAGTTTATAACAATTAGCCGCCGCTTCCCGGGTATTTTTCTTTATTACCAGGATTAGCGCGGCCCGCTCGTCGCAAGGGTACCGACTTGCGCTTAATTATGCTTTATATATGAATGCTGTGCGATTGCCCCGTTTATTGCGCAGTTAAATAGCTCTTACTGTGCTTAGTGGGCAGCTTCGCATAGTTTTATAGGGGAATGGCTCTTAATTAAGGTTTTTGTTTAGTCTTGAGGCGCATTACAGAACGACTTGCGAACAGTGCGCGTAAACCGTAATAGTTATTAATGCAACTGACGTATAATAAGGGGTATTAAAACACGAATGAGTGTTTTAATACCTAATTATGGACAGTAGTCTTGTATGCAAGACTTTATCTACATCCATGTTATCAATCCTCTATAAAAGGTTCTGAAACAGTTTTTTGCAATACTAATACTCGTATCGAACATGGAGGCCGGCGTCATAGTAAACGACGTGAATTCGAATGTTCTTTTTTTAAATTACGGCGCTGTTGTAGTGAAACGCGCGTGCATTACAATGTTCTTTTTTTGAAAACGAGTTGCATTATTGAAATTCAGTACAACATTAAAGCACCCGTTTGGATGCTATTATGGTTACCATGGTTACTACGATACTGGCTGTTTTAATGTTGGCAATAAGCTAACTGTTTCAGAAACTTTTATAGAGGATTTATAGCATGGGTGTAGATAAAATAATTTCGTTATAAGTAACTAAAACTCATTTTCTTACACACTGAATTACTATGCGTGTCAAATAAGAATAGGATCGCGCTTGCTGCCCACTTCACACGATAGCTGTCAAATTAAGACGCATTAGTAATGAGGTTCGCGAGTATTGCCATAGTATTGCGGAACAAAATGGCGTCTTGACAGTACTATTCTTATTTGGCACACATAGTACTGATCTACACGTATGGTTTACAAAAACCGAATCAATTCGCATTCAAATTGAAAACATGTGAAATTCAAAATCAATACGTTTGTGAAGAGATAGATGAGATGTCCTGCTGCGTATCTCCTCAAAAATACCTAATATAATCTATCATCTTCTATCTATCTATACAACGTGTAATGCTAAATGCGCAAAACCTCTTAAGGGGTCATTGTACTCATCATTATGAACAACTTTTACTATGGGACCAAACCTGAAATCGCGAAAAAAAAATCAGCTGTTCAGTACATTTGTGTTCGCAAATTTCGTCAAAATGTACTGAACAGCTGATTTTTTTTTCGCGATTTCAGGTTTGGCCCCATAGTAAAAGTTGTTCATAATGATGAGTACAATGACCCCTTAAGAGGTTTTGCGCATTTAGCATTACACGTTGTATAAATAAAAAGAGAAGTCCTGACTGACTGACTGATTGACTGACTCATCAACGCCCAGCCCAAACCCTTGGACCTATAAAGCTGAAATTTTGCACAGAGGGGAACCTTTATAATGTAGATAAGGAATAAGGAAGGAATTCCCGGTAGCACGTTCCCGTGGGATATTTTCCGATATCCGCTGGTAAAAGCTAGTGGTATTAAGGGCCTCGTTTCTATTAATCCAATGTAATAACTCCACACTAGCAATCAAGCGTATGATTACTCCAACATTAACATAATAACCGCGTGTACGCAAACGTGTTACTGTGAGTGTAGTGGAGAGTGTCAGCAGCAGGACAGCCGCCGTGCTCGTTACATCTACAGCCCTTAAGGAGACACAAGTTGAAAACTTACAAACATAATCAGCTAAGTTCATCCGGAGATGTACAGACGGAAAGTGAGCTCGTAAGTTATTACAACAAGTGTTTTGCGAATACAATTTGGCGGATTATTTTTGTGAATGTCAAATTGATGACGATGAATGATGAATTGATGATAGAGTAGTAATATAAAATAAATAAATAATAAAATATATTTTAATGACATAAAAATGGAGTTACATTTACAATTGAAGCCCTGACTCCTGAGCTAGGTGGTACCTGTGTTACAGGAGTCAGTGTCTTCATTTTGGAACATTTACAGTTTATGCAACAAAATTAAAAATAATAAATAAAAAAACAAAGGAAAATTAGTGCATGCATGCTCTTGAGTGGTGTGTAAGTGAGTGTGTTGTATTTTGTGTGTGTGAGGGTGTGTGTGTGTATTTGTATGAGTGGTTGTACTTGGTGACTGGACTTTGGGTTAAATATCTGATTTCGTTTGCCTTAATTACTATTTAATTATCACGTGTATTGTTCTTTAAGTAAGTTTTCCGTCTGTTGGTAGTCCAATGTTTGAAGCCATGTGTTAGTATTATCTTAGTTTTATTTTTTGTTAGTGGGTTGTAGTTAAGGATTCTGTTGACTTTATTATCAATATAAGTAGCTAGATATAGACGTTGTCGCCGAGCGGATGCAGTCTTACATTTGACTGCGCGACATACATTAATGACAGTTCTCTTAGGTTTGGTTGCGTGGTTTACCGGAGTGATTTCATGCTGTTTCCTGATGAGATTGAGAAGGTATAGTTGTCTTACTGGAAGTACTTGACAACTTTCATACAGGGTTTTTGTAGGGAACCGGTACGGTTTGAAGGTCATGACTTTTAACAAAGATCTTTGGGCTCTCTCGAGGTGAATCATATAGGTTTTACAAGCCCCTCCCCATGCCGTAACACAGTAACCTACAATTGACTGTGCTAGTGCTATATACACCAAACGGAGAAGCTTAAAGCCGGCCACTTGCCGAAGTCTCTTAAACGCCCATATAAGTGTCCTGACCCGTGAGGCAGTTTGCTGAATGTGGGGACGCCAACTAAGTCCCTCATCCAGAATCACACCCAGGTACTTAAGAGCGTTAACGTCGCGCACGCTGGCAACGTCACATTTCCAAAGGTTTTTCGTGATTATTTTAATAAATTTAAATCATAGGACAATTTCCTCTCTCAAATTCTTAGATCGTTGGTATTTATAAGTATGTATGCTATTTTTTTACAGTAATTTTGATATTTACTATTTAAAAAATAGAATAATAGAAAATAATTGACAATATTTCATTTTCTAAGAGTAAATACCAAAATAACCGTCAAAAAATAGCATACATACTTATAAACACCAACGATCTAAGAATTTGAGAGAGGAAATTGTCATTTGATTTAAATTTATTAAAATAATCACAAAAAACCTTTATAAATGCGACGTTGCCAGCGTGCGCGACGTTAACGCTCTTAAAGTCTAGTGTGTTGTAAAAATCTAGTTTTAGGCTTCCGTACATCAAAACGAAAAAAAGAACCCATATAGGATCACTTCGTTGTCCGTTCGTTTTTCTCAGGAACAGACCCTTTTTCTCAGGAACGCATGGAGGTATCAAATTGATATTAATATCAAATACTAGTAGGTCTATGGTCCCTTGGAGTTCTAAAAAAATCAAGCCAATGGCCGTATTTTTACCCTCTTACAAATAAAACACGGAATAAAGTTTTATCAGGGATAACAAAGGAATAACCATACATTTTCATATTTAAATATGGAATAGCTTTATTCTGTGTTTATTTGTAAGAGGGTTAGGGTTCCGTACCTCAAAAGGAAAAAACGGAACCCTTATAGGATCACTTGTTTGTCCGTCTGTCTGTCTGTCTGTCTGTCAAGACCCTTTTTCTCAGGAACGCGTGGAGGTATCAAGTTGAAATTAATATCATATATGTAGGTCTGTGGTCTCTTGAAGTCCTAAAAAACTGAAGCTTCTAAGTCAATGGAATAAAAACATACGGCCATTTATGCGACATATTTTATAATGTTTACCTAGCGGTGTATCTATGGCAGGACTTTTAATTAGCTGCAGTAAAACGACACTTCTTATGTAATTAGGGTTCCGTACCAAAATTGTAAAAAAGAAACTCTTATGGTGTCTGTCTGTCACAGCTGGATATCTCAAGAACTCCTAATGCTATCAACTTGAAACTTAGAATAGTTTTAGACGACGTTTACCCAACTATTTTTTAAATAAGAAAGTAGTAAAAATATTTTTATTTTTTTTGTAACAGGGGCTGAAAGGTCTTCAAAATTAAAAGTGGAGCTACTAGGGCATATGAAAGAGCGCTGTTTGCACATTCTCAAAAATTTTTAAATTTTTTTTTAGACCCCATAGTTTTCTACTTTTGATGAAAAATGTAAAAAAAAGACCGTTCCGACCCCTTAACTCCGAAGTTTGCAAAGATAAAAATCTGAAATTATTCTATGTGATAGAAGTTTATGTAAAGTTTACAGGAAAAATAAAACGATGTCTCTAAATAGCACACTTTTCCAGAAATCGGGACGGAACCCTCGGTGCGCGAGTCCGACTCGCTCTTGACCGGTTTTATTTTTAGTGTCATTTCGCCATCAAATGGGAACATTTTTTAACGAAATGATAGATAAGAAGTGTCACTTTACTGCAGCTAATTCCGCGCATAGTATTGTTTACTGCAGCTAATTCCGCGCATAGTATTGTTTACATGCGTATGGTCCTCTATGACATTTACTTCGTCTCAACGCATTAAATTGTGTCTGCAAGGGCAAGTTGAAAGCTTACGCAGATACAGACAGAGTGAGATGCAAGCACACACAGTATCTAAAGCGCCTCTCATATTGTAATTCAATAAACTTATTTGTGTGCATTGTGTCTCACAGACTGGATCAAATACATAAGTAATGTGTTCTTATACTTAAATATTTATTCTGATTCGCACAATATAGCTTCGTGGCTCAGTTCAACGTACTTAAATACTCTCAAGGCTTCAAGAAAATTCTGAAAACTTTCTGAGAAATTTCTCTCACTTTGAATTTAGCAACTCGTCTTAGTTCTCATTATACTTTGAAATATTTGTTACTAGCGTTTGTCTGCGGTTTCACTTGTGTAGGGTTCCAGTAGTGGTTGTATTATGTTTAAGAGTTGACGATGAGTCTCTGTGTTAAATTAAATTTCTCCTTTATTGGTTCATGGAAAACAACTTTACTTACTTACATTTATTTGCTTTTATATTCTTACTAGCGGACCCGACAGTCGTTGTCCTGTCTGAACGATCCTAGAACCCGACTGCAGCGCTACCTACCGAGTCCAATTTTGTTTTCAAACCATCCAGGAACCCATTCAAATATACACACAAAATTTCATCTAAATCGGTCCAGCCGTTGTTATACCACGTTTTATAGGTTTTTTTTAAAAGTATCCTATGACCGTCTCCTGGTTCTAAGCTGCCTCCCCACCAATTTTCAGGCAAATCAGTTCAGCCGTTCTTGAGTTATAAATAGTGTAACTAACACGACTTTCTTTTATATATTTAGCAAGGACGCCTGTTATATGACACTTATAAGTTCAGCAAAGTACCTATTACTGAGGATTCCTTTCCGGTAATTTTCACTACAATCCCTTATTGTGGATTCCTTCCAAGTCGCTGAAATTATGATCTAGCCTTCTATGGTACGTCATGCAGCCGTTCGAGAAATTTTCTTTCCCGAAGTAAGCTAAGAGCCTATTCAACCACTTCTTCTGATCGTTATTTGGTTGTAACCTGTGACCAGGCATGACCCAACTTCCAGCATTACCTGGCGACGAAAAACAAAACATTAATGCAACAAACTAACTCATTATTCATGTTTATTGCTCATTTTAAATTGCTGAAACAAGCTAGTGTTATCTTTATTAGTTCCCAAGGCGGCCATGCGGAGGATCTTGTTAGACTTGGAAGTCTGTAGTGCTGGAAGTGTGTGTCTGTAGTCTCACGATGAGTTCGGCTGTAGTTTTTATTGCACTTGAGTACAATTTGATAGTTATCCGATTGCTTACTTAGTTACTATTTTTGTAATGTTCATTAGGGTTCCGTACCCAAATGGTAAAAAGGAACCCTTATGGTGTGACTCAGTCTGTCTATCTGTCTGTCACAGCTGGACATCTCAAGAACTACTCATGCTATCAACTTGAAATTTAGAATAGTTTTAGATGACGTTTACCCAACTATTTTGCAAATAAGAAAGAAATAAAAATATTTATATTTTTTTTGCAACATGGGCTGAAAGGGGGTCTTAAAAATTTAAAGTAGTACTAGGGCATGTAGTGTATGAAAGAGCGCTCTTTGCACATTCTCAAACTATTTTTTATTTTTTTTTACGCCGCATAGTTTTCAACTTTTGATGAAAAATGTAAAAAAAAATACCGTTCAACCCGGGGGGGGGGGGTTGAACGGTATTTTTTTTTACATTTTTACTATCTCCGAAGTTTGCAAAGAGAAAAATCTGAAATTATTCTATGTGATAGAAGTTTATGTAAAGATTACAGGAAAAATAAAACGATGTCTCTAAGTGGCACACTTTTTCAGAAATCGGAACGGAACCCTCGGTGCGCGAGTCCGACTCGCTCTTGACCAGTTTTTTTTTTAAATTGGGTTTATGATGTTTGGAGCTATATACTGACTCTTTGTCTTTGTTTGTGTAAAACTTTGTTTAAGTGATTGTTACAATGAATAGTTTTAAATTGAAGAATTGCCAGTGGATTTACTACCAGTTAGTTAAGCTTTAAAGTAGGAACCTTATCGCTCTAAGTTGTTAGTAGATTTCATTATTTTATATTTTTATAGGCGTTTTGCAAGATGCAGTTCTTGGATTTCTTATTATCCTCGAATGCGCACATTTCTTACGGCTTAATGCTTTTGACAGCATTATAATTTTATAATGTAAGATAAAAGCATTTTATTTATTTATTTCAATTGGTCTTACGAGCTAACAGACATACCATCCAAACGCTCATATGATTAATTTCCTTACAATTCAATTGTGGCTACACACACTCGTCTCCTTATTATACAATAGATTTTATAAAATAGCAATAGTGCCCATGTCTATAAATAATAATAAAAATTAGATTACAACGACGAATTAATACAGCAGCTGAATATAATGTCAGTTTAGTGTCAATTAATATAATGTTAGTTTAGTGTCAAATAATATAATGTCAGTTTAGTGTCAACTAATAGTGATCAATTCAACTCAGTTATTATGTAATGTCATTTAAAATGATACGAAATTTATTATACAAATGTCCTAATCCATCGGCAAATAAGTCCAGTTCGTGGTGCTGAGCAAGTTTATAAATTATTTCGTAACATTGTAGCTGAAAACCAGCTAGGTTCTGCCATAGCTAGGTTCTGCCATAGCTAGGTTCTGCCATAGCTAGGTTCTGCCATACATTGATGTACGTCACGGTCAATTCTCCAACTGCAAGTATGTAACTTTGTAATCGCAAACAATATTTTTTTTGGTATAAAACTACATATTAACGATATTCGGACTTTTACTTAAGGAGGATGCGCTGTGGTAGCCCGGGAAATTCAAAATTTCTTGCTTTTTATGCAATTTGCAGGTCCGTGTGAGGTTGTGTCTTGATCGAAATATGATACGCGCAAATAAAAATATGTATTTACATAATTTTAACCATAAAAATCATCAATACATTTCTCTAAGTTATATTTCGTGCAGATTCGTTAGATTTTGTTCGTTCGACGAATCTATACGTGTCATATTTTGATCAAGATACAACCTGACACGGACCTGCAACTTGCACAAAACCCAAAAAAAAAATGAATTTCGAGGGCTACCACTGCGCATTCCCCTTAACAAGTGTTGTAAGACCTTTCTTCATGCCAAATTTCATGATTCTAGGTCAACGGGAACTTATAGGTTTTGATTTATTTGCAAGTGTCAAAATATGCAGTTTAAATGGCCGTATCAATTTTTTTAATTGTGTTGATTTAGAAACTTGTTTTTTTTAGCACTCCACGTGTTCCTAAGAAAAAGGATCTTGACAGACTGACAGACAGACGGACAACAAGTGATCCTATAAGGGTTCAGTTTATTCCTTTTGAGGTATGGAACCCCAAAAATAACGCTGAAAGAAACCCTGGGGCCCTTCGGGTCAAGAGGAAAAACAATCCGATTGTTACTTTATATTATCGCACAGTGGGCTATCCTCCCGGCCGCAGTCGACATGTATCAATACATTACAAGATCAAACATTTGAGGTCGGCCATCGCTGGGTCCGACTGCGGCTCAATTAGAGCCACGGGCCCTATTCAAATATCAGAGGGTCAGCCCTATTACGCTGCATCGGATCCGACCTATTTGCTTTTCATTAAATCATGCTTGTAGAACAAAGATCCGGGTAGAGAGGTCGGTTTACGTATTTTTTGGCGGAAGGTTTGTGGAAACATGGAATACGAGTATTTGCTGCTGATTAACTTCGCTATGTTGAAAAATATTACATGCCTACAGACTGCGCACGACTATAATATATACTTGACTTAATAGTCAAGTATATATTATAGTCGTGCGCAGTCTGTAGTAGTATAATTACTACTGACTACGCTACACGTTACTGCTACGCGTCACAGCTACGCCGCTACGCTTCCTGCCTACGTGGCTACGCTACCTGCCTACGCGGCTACGCATTCCTGTCTACGCGGCTACGCATTCCTGTCTACGCGGCTACGCATTCCTGTCTATGCGGCTACGTTTTCCTGGCTACGCGGCTATTCTGTTTACGCTGCCAAATCTTTTTTAGGGTTCCGTACCAAAATGGTAAAAAAGGAACCCTTATGGTGTGACTCAGTCTGTCTGTCTGTCTGTCTGTCTGTCCGTCTGTCACAGCTGAAAAACTCAGGAACTACTGATGCTATCAACTTGAAATTTAAAATCGTTTTAGATGACGTTTACCCAACTATTTTGCAAATAAGAAATAAATAAAAATATTCGTATTTTTTTTGCAACAGGGACTGAAAGGGGGTCTTAAAAATTTAAAGTGGGGCTACTGGGGCATGTGGGGTATCATATAAAAGAGCGCTATTTGCACATTCTTAAACTATTTTTAATTTTTTTTTAGGCCACATAGTTTTCGACTTTTGATGCAAAATGTAAAAAAAAATACCGTTCCCTCCCCCCCCCCCCCCCCCCTTATCTCCAAAGTTTGCAA
Source organism: Cosmia trapezina (assembly GCA_905163495.3). Classification (NCBI taxonomy): domain Eukaryota; kingdom Metazoa; phylum Arthropoda; class Insecta; order Lepidoptera; family Noctuidae; genus Cosmia; species Cosmia trapezina. Next base: position 690,089 of record LR991036.1, read on the forward strand.
AGAGAAAAATCTGAAATAATTCTATGTGATAGAAGTTTATGTAAAGATTACAGGAAAAATAAAACGATGTCTCTAAGTAACACACTTTTTCAGAAATCAGAACGGAACCCTCGGTGCACGAGTCCGACTCGCTCTTGACTGGTTTTTTTTTTTTTGTTTCACAAAATAAACATCAGCAGCAAGCTATTTATTTCTAAAAACGTGTGGGTGAGCACTGCTCTGCTAGCTCGGTTAGGGAAACCTGTGTTAAGGAAAGCAGTGCGGTCCCCTGAGGTAACAATGACGTAAAGTTAGATAGTGCTCCTGATGTTATTGTTAATTTTGGAGAATTGATTTAGACATTAAAAAAAAGATTAAGATAGTTAGATAATATTATGTGTGTGTGTGTGATTGGGTGTGGATGATTATAACATGATGCATGATAAAACTCTCTCTCATTCGCGACAATCTGTTGAAATGACATACTATGATCATAGTAGGTACTGTAGAGGTTTTATTATTATGTACAAGCCAAAGTATGGATAACTGGCTGACATTCCGATCATTCAAACATCGAATATTCTTATAAAAAGTGATGGTCGCTTTTTATAAGGATTGTCAGATAGCGGATAGCTAGGGCTCCGCGTAGGACCTAGGGAGTGAATTATAATTTGATTCTTATATTAATATAGCGGGCTTCAGCCCCATTTCTTCTATGCACTACTGTCTTTTTATTATAAAGTAGTTAGCCTCCCGCTGTGAGGTTCGAGCCCTCACAGTACCTATGTCATTTCAACAGATAGTCGCGAATTTTTGCAATTTGAAAGTCATTCCCAAAATTCGTGTTTTTTGAACCGTGTTTATGATCCCGCCGCCTCTGTGCTCCGTAAGCATCACAAGTAGACAGCAGTGGGGTTGCTACCGTGCAGACAACTCCTGGTCAAACAGCGCCAGTCTTAACTAGGTACAGGGGAACATTGTGCGCTTTATGTAGATCAGCGGAAGAGCACAGATGAGATGGGTTTAGGTTTTGTAGGCTTATTAGTTTCGCTGATTATAATTATTGTGAAAGAACCTCTGAAAACGTTTTTTTAAAAAGAGACGTTATAAATAAACATAAATAAATAAAATATAATATAGAAATAGAATAGAATAGAATAGAATATTTATTTATGTTTTAAGACTTACAGCTAAACAAAAAAAAAACTTTTTTACAAAAACAAAAACCGACTTCCAAAAAAAACACTACAAAGTGAAAAATAACTTTAATTTCGGAAGTCGGTGTCTTTGGATCTGTATTTTAGTTTTTTGCCACCGACTTCCGAAATTAAAGTTATTTTTCACTTTGTAGTGTTTTTTTTGGAAGTCGGTTTTTGTTTTTGTAAAAAAGTTTTTATTTTTCACTTGTTAGTGGTTCAGTTTGTAATTTATCTAAGTTACAATAACGCAATGTCAACTGCTCATCACGTTTTACAAAATGTTGCTTTTCCCGATGCAGGGACGTTAATTGTTGAGGAGTTCTCCTAGTAAGAACCAGGACAAATGGAGCTCATGGTGAAGTCACCATTACCATTATTTTGACGAGCATAAACCATATTAAAGTAATCGAATCGCAACCTGTTATATACTTAGATATAATTGAGTATTTCCGATGGCCCTCTGTGGTCTTCATCATCAGTTCCAGTTCACCGAATGGTACTTTCCGAGAGCAAATGCACGAGTTACTATAAAAAATACCGAAATCGATATAGGTGTGCCCATAAAATTTGAGGGTTTCCCTCGATTTCCATGGGATCCCATCATCAGATCCTGACTTGATGATCATGGAACCACTTGGGACGTATACCCTTTCGAACAAAAAAAGAAAAATCCAAATCGGTCTAGCCATTTTCGAGTAATCGGGGAACATACATAAAAAAAAAATAAAAAAAAAAAGGTTCCGACGAATTGAGAACCTCCTCCTTTTGGAAGTCGGTTAATAAATAGTATAACTGTCAGCCATACAAATGTTCACTTATAGAAACAGAATAGTGGACATGACAGCACTGCCCTCAAAAAAGAGAAAAAAACCGGTCAAGAGCGAGTCGGATTCGTGCACCAAGGGTTCCGTTCCGATTACTGAATGTGTGCTAATTAGAGACATCGTTTTATTTTTCCTATAATCTTTACATAATCTTCTATCACATAGAATAATTTCAGATTTTTCTCTATGCCAGCTTCGGAGATAAGCGGAGGGAACGGTATTTTTTTTTACATTTTCATCAAAAGTCGAAAGTTAAGCGGCTTAAAACAAGAAAAAAAAATTGAGAATGTGCAAACGGCGCTTTTTCATATGATACCCCATATTCCCTAGTAGCCCCACTTCAAATATTTAAGCCCCTGTTCCTGTTGCAAAAAAAAAAACTTTCTTATTTGCAAAATAGTTGGGCAAATGTCATCTAAAATTGTTCCAAATTTCAAGTTGATGAAGTGGAACTGATGATGAAGACCACAGATGGCTACCGGAACTACTCAATGATAAATATTTCACGGGTTGCGATTCGATTACTTTAATATGGTTGCTAAGCAATTTCCGCTCGTCTCACAATGCGTGTGGTGAGTGGTTGTTGAGGAGTTCTCCTGGTTCTTACCAGCAGAACTCCTCAACAATTAACGTCCCAGTATCGGGAAAAGCAATATTTTGTAACATGTGATGAGTAATTGACATTAGACTATTGTAACTTATACAAATTATAAACAGACCCACTAAAAAGCGAGAAATAAAAACTTTTTCACAAAAAAAAAACCGACTTCCAAAAATCACTACAAAGTGAAAAATAACTTTGATTTCGGAAGTCGGTGGCAAAAAAAAAGAAAGTAAATAAAAAACAAAAGACACCGACTTCCGAAATCAAAGTTATTTTTCACTTTGTGGTGATTTTTGGAAGTCGGTTTTTTTTTGTGAAAAGGTTTTTTTTGAAGTCGTTTTTTTTTTTGTTAAAAAGTTTTTATTTCTCGCTTCTTAGTGGGTCTGTTTATAATTTGTATAAGTTACAATAGTCTAATGTCAATTGCTCATCACATGTTACAAAATATTGCTTTTCCCGATGCTGGGACGTTAATTGTTGAGGAGTTCTGCTGGTAAGAACCACGAGAACTCCTCAACAACCACTCAACACACGCATTGTGTGACGAGCGGAAATTGCTTAGCAACCATATTAAAGTAATCGAATCGCAACCCGTGAAATATTTATCATTGAGTAGTTCCGGTAGCCATCTGTGGTCTTCATCATCAGTTCCACTTCACCAAGTGGTGCTTTCCGAGAGCAAATGCACGAGCTACTATAAAAAATACCCAAATTGCTATAGGTGTGCCTATAATATTTGAAGAGTTCCTTTGATTTCTCCGGGATAACATCATCAGAACTGGATTTTGACAAAAATGGGACCATTTGGGATGTATACCCTTTCCAACAAAAAAAAAAAAATTCAAATCGGTTGGCAAGCGACGGAGTTATGCGCGAACAAACATAAAAAATAAATACAAACATCCGAATTGAGAACCTCCTCCTTTTTTAGAAGTCGGTTAAAATTTACAAATGATCAATTTTCGGACTTTTTACTTTACTTGTGCTGTGAGACCTTGCTTCTTGCCTTTCATGATTCTAGGTTAACGGGAAGTACACATATAGTTTTTGATATACTTGCGAGTATCAAAATATGTCGTATAAATTTTTTTATTGCGATAACCTAGAAGCTTGAGTTTTGTACAACTCCAAGGGACCATAGACGAGGTCTATGGTCCCTTGGAGTTGTGGTGTAGCTTTTGATATAAATTTCAACTTGATACCGATATATAATTAGTGACCGATACTTAAACACATGGTAACAAACAACTTTTACTATTGGACCAAACCTGAAATCGCGAACAAAAAATCAGCGGCCCCATACATTCATTTTCGCACTCGTCAAAATGTAGGGAGCAGCTGTTTTTTTTCGCGATTTCAGGTTTGGTCCCATAGTAAAAGTTGTTTGTTACCATGAGTACAATCATGTGTTTAAGCATCGGTCACTAATTACCAGTCACCCTATATATGTTTTCCAAGGGTAAAAAAAAGAAACAGTAATTACTTTGCGTACATAATTATATTCATTATGTTAATATCACACCCAAAATCACAATAATTATTATAATTAACTTAAAGTCTACAGATAACTAACAGAGCTACTGACATAAACTATTGTTGCAATTACTTCTCATTAGTCAATACATAAATTAGACTAGATATTTATCACCACACAAAACACTAATAAACTTAATTACAACTGAAACTGTAGGCTTCAGAACAATGATCTTGTATTTTACATCACAAATATCAAAGGCCTACATTTAATTTTGATTATGGGCTGTATTTCTAAAAATGTTCATGTACTTAGGTAAAAAAAAACCGGGCAAGAGCGAGTCAGACTCGCGCACCGAGGGTTCCGTTCCGATTTCTGAAAAAGTGTGCTATTTAGAGACATCGTTTTATTTTTCCTGTAATCTTTACATAAACTTCTATCACATAGAATATTTTCAGATTTTTCTCTTTGCAAACTTCGGAGATAAGGGGGGGGGGGGGGGGAACGGTATTTTTTTTTACATTTTTCATCAAAAGTCGAACACTGTGCGGCCTAAAAAAAAAAAAAATATGTTTGAGAATGTGCAAACAGCGCTCTTTCATATGATACCCCACATGACCTAGTAGCTCCACTTTGAATTTTTAAGACCCCCTTTCACCCCATGTTGCAAAAAAAATACATATATTTTTATTTCTTTCTTATTTGCAAAATAGTTGGGTAAACGTCATCTAAAACTGTTCCAAATTTCAAGTCGATAGCACTAGAAGTTCTTGAGATATCCAGCTGTGACAGACAGACAGACAGACAGACAGAAGTCACACCATAAGGGTTCCTTTTTTACCATTTTGGTATGGAAACCTAAAAACGAATATTGAAGAGCCAAACACTATGGCGTTTGTTTATAAACGTAACTTAGCGTTAAGTAATGAGTAGATAGATAGAATACTCTTAAATTTTTTATTTTTTTTCAGTAGCGACTGATTAACCGTTAATTTTTGACGTTTAAACGTCTCTTAACTTTAAGCAACGTTTATAAATAGAGGGTATAACTTATACAGGGTGTAACTGTAAACAGTGGCAATATTTTAAGAGGTCATTGTACTCATCATTATGAACAACTTTTACTATGGGACGAAAACTGAAATCGCGAAAAAAAAATCAGCTGTCCCTACATTTTGACGAATGCGAACATAAATGTACTGAACAGCTGATTTTTTTCGCAATTTCAGGTTTGGTCCCATAATAAAAGTTGTTCATAATGATGAGTACAATGACCCCTTAAAACATTGCCACTGTTTACACTTACACCCTGTAGATACTGAGTGTTTCATCTTTCAATCGTGAGTAGACAATAAATGATTTGATTTTGATTTGAACATAACATGACGCCTGTACTCCCCGAAGGGTTAGGCAGAGCTGTACCTGTAGCACCCACATTGTGCCCGTTATGTTTAAATCCCACGTAACAGGGGGCGAGCCTGTCGCCGTCACCTAATCCAGACTCCGGGCCGCTAGCGACAAATTCCATTTGGAAAAACACTTATAACATTTTGCCGAACCCAGATCAACCCAACAAAGCAGCTAATTATTTAAATGAGGAAATATCTCGCTTAATGCATCATTAGATACCTGGACCTATGCAAAACATCATACAAATACAATTCAATGAAATAATAATTTAACTTCTTATTTATTAATATTTAGAAGTAAGAAAAAAATAGTTCGACGTTGTAGAAATACACGTAAAATCTCGATCTTAGTGAACAATTTTCAATATTATTTAGTGCATAATAGTGAATTGACAAGATTTTAGAAACTGCTCGTGCTAAGTAGTAAAGACATCTAGAAACCCTTGCGCCTGCCCATCACCTTCTTCTATCAATATCTCATAACTATAAACTAATTAAATATGTTTATTTACATTATTTACAAATGAGTAGGTACATTTCATCTTTGACCATTCGCCTGAAGAATGAAGAGAACCCAATATGTCACACTTCAAAATCAAATACTTAGTAGTAGAATTGGATCATCGACAATATTACGCAGGTGGCATCAAATAGTAGTAGAATTGGATCATCGACAGTATTACGCAGGTGGCATCAAATAGTAATAGAATTGGATCATCGACAATATTACGCAGGTGGCATCAAATAGTAGTAGAATTGGATCATCGACAATATTACGCAGGTGGCATCAAATAGTAGTAGAATTGGATAATCGACAATATTACGCAGGTGGCATCAAATAGTAGTAGAATGGGATCATCGACAATATTACGCAGGTGGCATCAAATAGTAGTAGAATTGGATCATCGACAATATTACGCAGGTGGCATCAAATAGTAGTAGAATTGGATCATCGACAATATTACGCAGGTGGCATCAAATAGTAGTAGAATTGGATCATCGACAATATTACGCAGGTGCCATCAAATAGTAGTAGAATTGGATCATCGACAATATTACGCAGGTGGCATCAAATAGTAGTAGAATTGGATCATCGACAATATTACGCAGGTGGCATCAAATAGTAGTAGAATTGGATCATCGACAATATTACGCAGGTGGCATCAAATAGTAGTAGAATTGGATCATCGACAATATTACGCAGGTGGCATCAAATAGTAGTAGAATTGGATCATCGACAATATTACGCAGGTGGCATCAAATAGTAGTAGAATTAGATCATCGACAATATTACGTAGGTGGTATCAAATAGTAGTAGAATTGGATCATCGACAATATTACGCAGGTGGCATCAAATAGTAGTAGAATTGGATCATCGACAATATTACGTAGGTGGTATCAAATAGTAGTAGAATTGGATCATCGACAATATTACGTAGGTGGTATCAAATAGTAGTAGAATTGGATCATCGACAATATTGCCCGGGGCGTCAAATCGAGAGCATCACTATTACACTAACGCGAGTATAGAACACAGCTGCTATATCTAGTGATTTGTACACAAGTTATGTGCGAGTTGATCGCGAGGTACGTGAGGACATCACATATTGCACGTTGACGGTAACTTTTACAAATACGAGGACATTATGCGCTCGATTTCACGTGTTGTACGTAAAATGTTTCGTATGCACCACTGTGACAAGACATACCTAATGTCACTTTTGAAACAAATCATATTATCACAAAATCCACGCCAGCTAATAAATGGCCACATCTCGCCCCCCTGTGGGTCCCGGCATCATCATCAGCCTAGAAACAGCTTTACAACTGGACATTGAATCCAGATGATGTCTTGGTGTCGATATAATAACACCAAACTGATCACGTTTCCATCTACATAGCGTCCTCTTTGGCCACTGCTAGACTAAGTGAACGAGATATGACATCTAATCCGTGGCACATGTCTTGTCACAGGTTTTTTCCTTATAAATGTTATAACTTTAATTGCTCAGCTGCCGCCAGAGCAGCATGATGCTGGAACTGCTTCTCCCCGTAGTGTTTCCTGCGGAACTTGTTGTAGGTGTCGTTCCACAGCCTGACCGAGGCCTGCTCCCACAGCGGGGCGGTGGACACCTGCGCGTCGATGATCAGCGCCGTCGGGTTCTGGCGCCGGGAGGGACGCCAGCGGAACGGCAGCAGGCGCGAGGGTTGTGGGGTCGGGTCACTGGAAGTATAAATTAGGACTTTCGATGAATACAGGGTGGCCGGAACATTGACGTCCAAAAATAAAATTTCGGTCCCTCGTATCGTGGGGTATTCGAATCACCCCCATGTATGTTCCGCGACTTTTCATAGTTTTCGAGTTATGAATTTTTTTCTGAATGTTTGAAAATTTTCGACCTGACCAACCTAAAAAAATTCTAAAAAAAAAAGTAGAGGGTTTTATCGAGTTTCTTTTTTTGCAACTGAATTTTCATAAGTAGTACTTTTATGCATAAAATAATCAGCTTCGTAACTGTGATGAAAGTTATGAAAATGTTGATCTAAAGTGAAAAATTTACGTTCGGTAAATTATGACTCAAATTTTAAACTTCAAATTAAAAATCTAAACAGGTGACTTCATGGTTCTCAAGTAGGCTTCAAGAATGCGCCAAACTCTCAGCTTTCATAATCATTAAAAAACGTAGGACTTAATGGGGCTAACTTTGGCCTTAATCGGCCTTCAAAGACTGCGAGGTGGAAAATTCTTAAAATTAGCTATCTGATTAATAAATTTTTTTTTCCATTTTCTCGCTCCTAAGGTTATTTAGTTTGCTAACCAAAAATGACTGCAGGAAAGCTAAGATTTAAACACGGAGATTTTTTTAAATGTTAGTTTAATGAATTTTGCGCGATCCGTTCTCGTGGACTATGGGTTGTAAACGAGGGTGCAACTCTTTTACCTGCAATAACAATGGACCGAGAGGAAAAGAGACCGAATTATTGCTATCTCTCTCACGCAAGGCGCGCAACCGAAGCCAACGCAAAACAAGTACCTCAGTCGTACTCACATTGTGTTTACTGCTATACGCGTGTCGCCATTTTGTCTTTACAACACTCGCTTTGCCCACGGACTCCGCTGCCTACTTGTTTGACTACTTTGCTCGTTTATTGGACTGTGTTTTGCATTCTGATTTGGACTTTTTTTACGTGGAAGTGTAAAAAATGAGTTACACGTTAAGTGAATATGCAGAAATGCATTATTTTTATGGAGTTGCACAAGGAAACGGCCATGAAGCAGCGCGACTGTATCGCGAACAACTTCAACGTCGTGGTGGGCCGCAACCTGAGCGATATCCCGACCATCGTGTTTTTATTAACACGCACAACACTTTGATGGCAGGCCGCATTCCTGGTCGACGCGGCAGTCATGAAGGAATCCCTAGAGCTAACCCGGATCGCAGAGAAATGGTGCTGGAAGAAGTTCAGCGAAATCCGTCTACGAGTACGAGAAGTATGGCTCGTGCTCTGAACATCCCAAGGACTTCTATCCAAGACATTCTTCACGATGAAGAATACCACGCGTTCCACATCCGACGAGTCCAAGCTTTACTGCCTACAGATCACCAATTGCGCGTTGATTTTTGCCAAACCATGTTACGAAAAGAGCAAGAGGATCCTGGATTTTTCAATAAAGTTTTATGGTCAGATGAGTCACGATTTGAGCGATCCGGAATATTCAATATTCATAATTACCACACGTGGGCGAATGAAAATCCACTCGAAGTGAGAGCTTCGACATTTCAACATCGCTTCAGCGTTAACTTGTGGTCTGGTATCCTCAATGGCGAACTAATTGGTCCGTTTGAACTGCCGTCCAGACTTGATGGAGAAACATACAAAAACTTTTTGGAAAATGAACTTCCATTGTTGCTGGCAGATGTGAATCTCGAACTCAGACGAACCATGGTGTTGCAAAATGACGGCGCCCCGTGTCACTATGCAACCCAGGTCCGAAATTACTTAGATGAAACATACCCCAACAGATGGATCGGACGCAGCGGACCAATTAGGTGGCCTCCACGCTCACCTGATCTCAACCCCATCGATTTCTTTATTTGGGGCTATTACAAGGAAATAGCATACGCCCGAGACTGTTCAAGTGAACAAGAGCTGAGGCAGTTGATTGCAGAAGCTGAACGTGTTGTGAGAGAGAACAGAGACGCTTTTAGACGATTGCCAGACAATTTCTTACGTAGGTGTAGAATGTGTATTGCTGCTGGTGGTGGCCACTTTGAAAACCTTTTGTAAATGTTAAAAATAAATTAAGTACTTTTTTCACATTATCATCTGTGTTTTATTCAAAACCACTTTTTACGTAAAACTTTTCTTACCCAACTCTGAAACTATTTGTTGGTTAGTTTTCAGTATTCTTATCATTAATTAACCTTAGGAACGAGAAAATAGCCAAAAAAAAATAATTACTCAGATGGGTAATTTTAAGAATTTTTCCACCTCGCTGTCTTTGAAGGCCGATTTTAAACAAAGTAGCCCTATTAAGTACTTCATTTTTTTTATGATTATGAAAGCTGAGAGTCTGGCGCATTCTTGAAGCCTACTTAGGAATTATGAAGTCACCTGTTAAGATTTTTAATTTAAAGTTGAAAATTTGAGTCATAATTTACCGAACGTAAATTTTTCACTTTAGATCAACATTTTCATAACTTTCATCACAGTTACGAAGCTGATTATTTTATGCATAAAAGTACTACTTATGAAAATTCAGTTGCAAAAAAAGAAACTCGATAAAACCCTCTACTTTTTTTTTTAGAATTTTTTTAGGTTGGTCAGGTCGAAAATTTTCAAACATTCAGAAAAAAATTCATAACTCGAAAACTATGAAAAGTCGCGGAACATACATGGGGGTGATTCGAATACCCCACGATACGAGGGACCGAAATTTTATTTTTGGACGTCAATGTTCCGGCCACCCTGTATACAGGGTTATTGGTAAAACACCAGCAACCTCTTAAGGGGTCATTATACTCATCATTATGAACAACTTTTACTATGGGACTAAACCTGAAATCGCGAAAAAAAAATCAGCTGTTCAGTACATTTATCTGTATCAAACTCGTCAAAATGTAGGGAGCAGCACCCTAATTGCGTAACACATTATCGATCGGAGTTGGTTTCATTTTGAAACAAATTGCTAATCCATTGCTTCATATGTTCGAAAAATTTGTCTGCTCGACAACATAAATAACGCAATGAATGTTGTTGAACTGTCAAAATGAAACCAACTCCGATTGATAACTTGTTACGCAATTAGGGTGCAGCTGATTTTTTTTTCGCGATTTCAGGTTTGATCCCATAGTAAAAGTTGTTCATACTGATGAGTACAATGACCCCTTAAGAGGTTGCTGGTGTTTTACCAATAACCCTGTATAAGAGGTGATGTGGAAAAGAGTAACGTTGAAAAAAAAAACCGGGCAAGTGCGTGTCGGACCACGCACAATAAAGGGTTCCGTAGTTGAAAAGAATTTATCCCAAAAACAAATTTAACATTGTTACGGAAAAAAAATATTTTTCTACGTAATAAAACTACAAATTAATAATTTTCGGACTTTTTCCTTTAATTGTGCTGTGAGACCTTGCTTCTTGCCAAATTTCATAATTCTAGGTCAACGGGAAGTAGGTACCCTGTAGGTTTTGATTTATTTGCGAGTATCAAAATATGTCGTATATATGGCCGTATTTTTTTATCGCGATGTAGTAGCTTGATTTTTTTAGAGCTGCAAGGAACTACAGACTTACGTATTTGATATTAATTTCAACTTGATACCTCCACGCGTTCCTGAGAAAAAGGGTCTTGACAGACTGACAGACAGACAGACAGACGGACAAACAAGTGATCCAATAAGGGTTCCGTTTTTTCCTTTTGAGGTACGGAACCCTAAAAAAAACAGAATACTTGGAATAAAATTAATGGAGCACCAAAAATCATTTTAGTAAAACAATAATAGAAATCATAAAGTGGTTAGCAATGATTTTATTAGGTTGTGGAATAGAAACTGTGTACCAGGAACATATTTCAGACAATATTGAATTTGTACCAAAGGACCAATACTCTGATAATTACATAATGTTTGTAGAGCACGGAGCGTATACTACTCGTGATAAACATTGGTAATAGATATAAAATGACATTGAAAACCTTATTTTAAATTGAATTAAACAGTTTATAATAATCGCATTGCATCTTTACTGCAATTACATGATCGTGTGCCGCCAGAGAGATGACAACTGCACCGTAGCGTACAGTTCTGCATGCAAATTAAATATTTACTGAACGGTTTATTACGAGCTAGACGTGACGCGAATGGTGGCGGACGTAAATAAGACGGCTTTATACAATAAAATTGTATAAATCCAAGTATAATACGGGTGCTCCACTCTATTCTACAGTTTATAATAAAGATTGTGGTCAATGCAATACTAGGACATACTGGCGAGCATGGCCGGGTTAAGGCTCTTACAGACAGAGGCGATATCGCGTCGGCGACGCGATATTGCGATATTATATCCGTAGAACAATATCGCGTTGGGACGCGATATCGCCTCTGTCTGTAAGAGCCTTTATAAGTTAATTCATTTGAAACGAAACAATGTATTTATATTGTTCACTCTAAACTTATATTGTAAACTAGGTGTAATATTATATACTTAATTGAGTTAGTAACTGCATTAATTAACTCGCTCGTTAGTTATAATGCGCGTTAATTGTGTTGCGTAACTTTGTTCTTGAATTAAACATGCCTAACATATATCTGTGAAGGTTAATCTATTCTGTTATTATTTATGTATTATATTGTATAAATAAATAATGATTCGAATGCACATTATCTACTTTAAAGTCATTTTAAATATAATATCTTATATACGCTTTAGAATAACCAATAATACAGTGTAACACTTACGTATATTTTGCGAAGTTTGTCCACATGGTCACCATCCGGCTGATCATGTTCTTCTCCGCAGAATGCAGCAGAGGGAACGCATGAGGCTTGAAGAGGTAGAACAGTTCATCAGCATGTGAGGCTCCATTCACCAGCTCCCGAAACCCAGACACTATCTTTGGCATGTTCCTCAACCCATTGTACCTGAACAGGTAGTAATATATAGGCTGGTCAGTAGTCCTAGTATAAAGTTCCGACTCTAATACCACAGGGAATTTAATATGTACGTCAGAGTATAAATCGACCATGTCTGTGATGAAGTCTTCGGCGTAAGACGAGAAGTAATGTCGCTTTATCGCCTCCGCTGTACAGTTCTTGTCGAACTCGCTTGGAAACTCTAAATCTTCTTGCAAAGTCTTCAAAGGATCTATGGCAACAGTATTATTTTTGATACTAGTACCATAATCTGCTGATACGAAGTATATTCCTTCTTTGTCTGTATACCCAATAATCATTGGCACTTTAGTGTAGTTTCCAGATTTGATTATGTCAGCTGGGTATTCAGTGACCACAGGATTTACTCCCTCTATTGGTTGTTCAACGCAAGGAACAAATAAGTTTTTCTCAGCAAGGCAAAACTTGTCTTCGAAGTTGCTGATAGTAGTCAGGATTTCTTTTGCTGTTTTATTTGACAGAATATTGTGGATCTCTCGAGGGTCTTTGGTGAAGTATCCTAGTTTTTTGACTAGAGCGCTTGCTGTCTCTATAGGGTCGTGCTGGAGTCCCCAGGGTACCAATGAAGACCCGCTTTGTAGTATAGCTTTATGAAATAAACCCTTAGCAGCTGGCGATAGCATCATGAAGGAGGTAGAAACTGCACCAGCACTTTCGCCAAATAGAGTCACATCGTTAGAATCTCCACCAAACGCTTCGATATTCTCCTGAATCCATTTCAAAGCAGCTATTTGGTCTTTCAATCCAGCATTTCCTGGCGCTTCTTTTATACCCAAACATAGGAATCCTTCGACGCTAAGTCTATAGTTAATACCAACAAATATCACATCGTTTTCAGCTATGAAATCACCACCATACAGGAATGGGGATCCGGTGCCGCTGAAGAAGCATCCTCCGTGGATGTAGACCATGACGGGTAGAGGTTTCGCGATCTGAGTAGGGGTGTAGATGTTAAGTTTCAAGCAGTTCGGCTCCCCGATGATGATGCCTCCTGAGTGCTGAGGGCACCAAGTATTCTCATCGACGGCCTCGAAGATTCCCGTCCACGTCGGAGGCGGCAGCGGGGCCTGAAAATATTGAAAAAGTATGTTAATTCTATCGTCGGAAAGTTTGAGACTATTGAATATAATGTTCAGGAACTTTCCGAGGCTTTGATAACTTGGAACTTTGAGGCGCAGCACATTGATTTAGTACTTTTTCAATTTGCTCTGTAGGCGCTGGGAAGTTATTATTCCATATTGCGAAAGAATCAACCTCGAGACGACCTTGGCATTTTTGTTTACTAGCACTATGAATAAAGAGATGCAAGGTTCTTATTACAATAAATCAAATATTTCTACGAATAGAGAAATACTTAAGTAGAAATTAAATACTATTTTGCAACACTTAACCAAAGAGAATGCACTGAGATGTATTGTTGATAATCACATTTTTAGCTAGTCACAGTAGCTATTCAGTGCCAGGTTAAATATTAGGTTATAGGGGGTCATCAAACCGCGTCATAACTTTTCTAAATCTGGGATCCGAATCTATGACTTCACTCTCACCAACCGCACTTGGAACAACTGGGTCAATAAACTCATGCTAGTAATATATAGTTACCTAGCGCCATAAACATGTCAACTGTCAAAGTAATGACATAACCACACGAATTCATTAAACCCAACGTCCGCATTTGTACAAGTTCTGAGTTAATATTATTTTGTGCAGTGTGCAGTGGGTGAAGGTCGGCGGAACAAGCGCCCTTGGCTTTGATAGCTGGACGTGATGTCACACTTATGCGATACAGGTCGGCTGCGAAGATATCGGGGCGACGTATTATGCTTATGCTTTTATTTTGATTCGTGCATCTCTGGTGTTGTTCAACTTGTGACATTTTTAAATAACCTTGGCATGTTATCCTTGTTTAGGTGATTGTTGTCTTTATAACCGGTATAAAAAAAAAATTGACGTAAAAAAGACGTTGCTTGTCTTTCTGTAAGTAAATCTTTTGACACTTTTACTTGTAAATTTTTTGTTCGATATTTTAAAATCCTAGCTGACTGATTCCTGACAAGAAATTCCGAAACAAACTTGACGAAGTCATGGTCTCAGTCAATCGTGTAGATCTAAGTTCAGCGGGTTAGTTTTATGTCCAGGTACTGATAACTTGAATGGGTTGCCCCCAAACATATTTTTATATTCTGAGCTACCATCTACCACAAGTTAACCTTGCGGTTATATTGACATGTAGATTTGTTGTATTGTGTGATAGCTATTTAGCACCTAGTCCAGGTATTCGCTGTATAACCTTCAGCTGCATTATAAAATTAGAGATATACATAGACAAGATAGTTCTATTCGTAATATCAAGGTCTGTCTGGTGCAAAATAAAGTCCTTTTCTCAGTGATCGCCTTGACCGAACGATTTGCGAGCGGTTCACCCTGACTGCGCGATTGCGGATCGCCTGTGGTTTTATATTCTAACTCGCATGTAGGTAATTGCTTGTAGGGGCAATAAATATGTACCTATAAATCTAAGATCAAGTATAGTCAACAAAATGATTATACATTAGGATGAAAATACCCGACACCGACTTCAAATGTAATTTTTAAATAAGTACAAGAGTTCATCAAAATCGCAAGTATAAAATCTACATGCAATTGGGGTATGTAACGCGCTATGGATACATACAAACGTTGCCCTGCAAGTTGATTACCTCTAGCGGTGAGGTTTTGTCTCTGACGTCCAGATCTGGATAGTGATATTGGATTTCTTGTTAGGAAATCCTCAATAGGAACAGTACAGTCGTGTCCTGTGCTGGCTATAGGGCCGCCCGATAGTACGCGTGCCCTTATTGCGTGAATACCGAACTTCAGACACCTCTCACTACAGAGTACTAACTGTCTGCACCTTTGCAGGGATTACAGGTGAAAATATCACAAGAGCAGGAAAATTCATAAACAATGATAATATGCATGAGTGAACTCAGTCAGGTCACAGAATACATAATAGTACTAACGGTCAGGTCGTGAATTAGTTGGGTCATGACCATTTGATCGATGCTTGCAAAATCCATGTTTGTCTGATTAACATTCTGAATAATATATGAATGAATTTGTGTCGATTGTCGCTTATTTATGCATTTATGACAATTAAGCTTAGCATTCATAGCATGTGAATTAATTAATTATTCGCATATGACTATTATTTTTGAAATTGGTGAGGATTAGATTGCGAAGGTTAGATGAAAAATAAAACAAGAGTTGATTTGTAGACCAACAAGATAGAATATATTATTATTATGTATTAGAATTTTATAATGTAGCGTCACTCAGGCTGTGTGTTTTCAAGATGTATATACATATATTATACTGTGGTCCGAATTTTTATATTTGCATTAGTACCCTATTAATGAAAATAAATTATTTATATTGTCCAATATCGATACTTTATAAAGAAACACTGATCCTAAAGCAAAGTCAGCGACAAAAATCGTTAACACTTTTGTTTTTAAAATCTTAATTATTGAACTAAACATTTCATTAAAATCGGAACAGAAATAAAACTAAAAGAATATTAACTCTTAGCTATAATATGAAATGCTGAAACACTATGTCATCATCTGCCCAGCCTTTTCCCAACTATGTTGGGGTCGGCTTCATGTCTAACCGGATGCAGCTTAGTGCTAGTATTTTAAATGGACCGAAAATGTATCGAATAATTTTGTGTCAATTTAAATATTATGTCAATGCGACTAACACTGCTGTCTCGTTCTGAACAGCTGTTTTTTTTTCGCGATTTCAGGTTTGGTCCCATAGTAAAAGTTGTTCATAATGATGAGTACAATGACCCCCTAAGAGGTTTTGCGCATTTAACGTTACACGTTGTATAAGGTGAATCGACTTTTGTCTCTGACCGTACCTACCTTTATATCAACAACAACTTAAGGACACTAAAATGCATGCATAAACATAGCCATATTTCTATAAAGTTCCTCCCGTCCGTCAGTAGCAAGCACAACCTCTAAGCCTTGAAACTTCAACCCTTTGTTTTTCTTTGATTCCTGAACAGCAGTAAGGCGGGTACAGGCGGAGGTAACCGGCTAATAACTAGTCGTTGCAAGTTCGCGCAACTATGCGAGTGAGGAGTTCCGATCTGTAACGATGCGAACTATGCGAGTGAGGAGTTTCGATCTGTAACGATGCGAACTATGCGAGTGAGGAGTTCCGATCTGTAACGATGCGAACTATGCGAGTGAGGAGTTCCGATCTGTAACGATGCGAACTATGCGAGTGAGGAGTTCCGATCTGTAACGATGCGAACTATGCGAGTGAGGAGTTCCGATCTGTAACGATGCGAACTATGCGAGTGAGGAGTTCCGATCTGTAACGATGCGAACTATGCGAGTGAGGAGTTCCGATCTGTAACGATGCGAACTATGCGAGTGAGGAGTTCCGATCTGTAACGATGCGAACTATGCGAGTGAGGAGTTCCGATCTGTAACGATGCGAACTATGCGAGTGAGGAGTTCCGATCTGTAACGATGCGAACTATGCGAGTGAGGAGTTCCGATCTGTAACGATGCGAACTATGCGAGTGAGGAGTTCCGATCTGTAACGATGCGAACTATGCGAGTGAGGAGTTCCGATCTGTAACGATGTGAACTCGGAACTACGTCCTAAGTACCTTGTGGAATATTGTAAGAGTTTATATAATGTAGACTCGGATTTATTGGTTGCAGGAGCTGCTTTTGGCTGTGTACAATCACACTTTTTTTGTTGTGTCGTTGACCCAAGATAATATGAAGTGTTTTACTAAGTGCAAATATCATGTTGATATTGTATTATAGATAACTTTTATTTATGGAGTAACTAAGGCGGTTTGACAGCTTTTGTATACAAAATATGACAGTTTGAAAATCAGCCATAATTTTTTTTTCAATCAAATTAAATTAAAAGTCATTTATTCAAACAGGCAGCAGAGAATCAACACTTTTCGAACGTCAAAATTACATAAGACAGTCCCCACAAAACGCCCACCGTTCACCACTTCCTAGTGCTTTAGCTGGGAAGAAGAAGTAGCGCAACAAACTGTCCAGCAGCACAGCTGTCTGTTCATGTAGAAAAACTTTATTCTATACAATAGTACGCAAAATAAATTACTTACATTACGCAACACAACACATTAAAATAAATAATTTGTCAAATAAAATAAACAATTTGAACTCATATAAAGTATCAGTGGGTAACTTGAGTTAATCACAGCGACCTACTATAATTCTTATCGTTTAAGTAGTCGTTGATAGAATAGTATGCCTTTGAGGTAGGATTTTACTTTAGCTTTAAACGCATTAAAAGGCAAATCTAGTAAAGAAAGTTCAAAGATTCCGTTACTTACAAACATACAGGTGAAGCTAATAAAAGCGTGTTAAAAATATAAAGGAACAAAACCCTCACCTGGAACCTATTCGTCTCGTCGACAGTCGCGTACGGAATGCCGAAGTACTGGAAGAACTTGCCGTTCCTGCTGACGGTGCCGCGCACCAGCCCGCCGCGCGTGCGCAGCGCCGGCGTCGGCTGCTGCAGCATGCGCGCCGCCAGCAGCGACAGCAGCACCAACCACTTCATGGCACTGGAAACCATCAGAAAGCAACTATTTAATTTCCATCTTTTTCTTGCTGCCCTTGTCCCGTGCTACTTGGGGTCGGTTTTCTTCAGTATCATCTCTCACACAATCCACCCTTCTTTGCGTTGTTCGTCCTCTCCCTCTCCATCATTCTTAGCGTGCCGATAGCAAACTAAATATAATCGGCCCAGAATTTGACTTACGAGTTTTGCACCTCTATCCGTTAACTGCAAGAATAACAAAATTCCTAAATCTATCAAAGAGTTCAATTTAAATGGATTTAAAAAGAAACTCAAAAGATTTCTTATGTAATAAATGTTATTATAATTTAAACGACTAAATGATACTTTGACATCTTAAGGCGCGGACTGACTACGATTTTAAACGTCACACAACCGCGTAATCTATTGTCACCATTAGCTGGCTTGAAATAAGGTTGAAAATTTAAAATAATATTTGTGTTGCCGATACGTGACTAATCTGCGAATGTGCATTTATTTTGCCGGTTTTCTTTAGATTATTTATAATATACACAATAAATTAAATTTTATAACTGTCCGGTTTAAGTTAAAAAAAAATGCTAATTCTATTAAATTCTTAAAAAAAACCAATGTCGTTATCGCTGAAAATACAGAGATGTTCGACGCCAAAGTTTATTTTTGTGGAGCAACTTCCAATTTTTTTATTGGGAATATTAAACTATTTTTTACTATTCTAATCGGTTAAAGTTTTTCTTTAAACCCTTCTGTGTCCACTGTATTTTTTGCGTCGGATAATTTCATTGCGTTACGTCATACTCGACAATCCAAGAAACCAATATTTGTGAATGTTGAACACTGCGCCTTAAAATTGAATTTTAATCTTTTATACTTTGACATATTACTCTTTGATACTTTGACATTATATAAATACTTTGACATCCTAAATAAAATGTGTGTTTATGATATTATTTCTATCTGACATAAGTATCTCAAATTTTAGTTTTAATGTGTTTTATGCAATCAATAATGTTAATATTATATAATCAAATAAATTAATAATAATAAATAGATAATAAAATCTGTCCTGTAATAAATGTATGTACAGTGGGCTGCACCAATTGGGTACCCCAATTGTATTCAAATTAACTTTGCTACAACTTTGCAATTCAAACAATACATCCATACGAATAACACAAAAAGTGTTTCTTAGCCTGGACGAGATTCAAACCATCGAATCATTGGTTATACAATGATTATCGCGAGCTCTTACCAACTAAGCCAGTTAGGTAGTTAATAACTCAATGAATTTTCAATCTACTTGGCTTTATAACTCTGTCTCTGTCTATGAAATCGCAGTGAATGATTAGTTTTTTATTAGAGGGTAGTTATGCATACATCTTACTAATCTATAATACCGTCTGATGAGTCTAGTTTTGCTTCACCTTTCGCATTTGTGTAGGAACTCGTTTGTCTCAGTTGGCAAAATATGTTTATTATGGTAACTCTAAATTATCAAATCAAATTATTGTAAAATTTAAATCTTTATAGTTTTGTTACATAATATCAATGAAAAATATTATTCAATGATAATATTAAAGTATTTTATTTTTTATTGATTTTTTAATTCTTTATAAATATTTCTAAAATAAAATAAAAAGAAATAAAAAAAACAAAATAAAAAAAATACAATTTAAAAATACAAAAAAAAAACTTACTTAAAATAGAAAAATACTTTATATTAAAAAATGTATAATGCATGACAAAAAACACAATTCGTGCCTATGATTTGAACCTCCAATCTTATGCACGGCAAGCGGTCTTGAAAACCTCTGGTCTATTTAGACGTTGAATAACTTTTCGTAAATGTCAACCCTATTATTACTTGTCGTTATACGCAATATTAGAAGTATTAACGTTATATTGAAAAAGAAACAGACAGTAAAAATAAATACTAAAAACTAAACTTATTTATTCACAAAAACAATACATTAATTATAATAAAATGTTTTTGCAAAATACAAAAACCAATTTCGGCCTATCGTGGATTTGAACCCACATGTCTTTTGAGGGGTATCCCATTGATGCAGCCCACTGTACCTACCTAATATTTGCACGCCACACTTGGCAGAATGTGACGATACCTGTGACTAATCTTAAGACCATTTAATGTACCATGTTCTGACAAATAAATAAATGATTATGATTATGATTAACATTTTTTATGTTCATCACTTTTTAATTTTTTTATTAAGTACATTTCCATGTAAAAATAGAAATCATGAATAGTATCAGAAATATTCTCTGATGGATAGCGAAGGTAGAAGGGATGTTTCGGAGTTCTAACGACTAGATTCATCGAATTGGACGTCCCTAAGGAATACTTCGGGATCTACGGTGAATTCTTCTGGTGAACTAATAAGTATCAGTTTGTGAACAGTAACTAAGTATCTAAAAATTCTCGAAAGAAGTGTAATTCTTCAGGTCTTTCAAATTAACTGAATTTCGACTGCCCATCAGAGTATTCAACCGTATCGAAACGACTAAACTAATATAGGTACAGTTTGTTTTTTCCTCAGTAAACTTCATCATGAATAGGTAAAAAAAAAACTATAAACAAAAATCAAAAAAAAAAAAAATCCATAAATAAATTTCTATAAAGTCCCGGAAAATTACTGACAAAGTTGAGACGATTATATTAATCTTGATGGTCGAGGTAACCAAGCGGTGAAGTAATTTACCCAGTTTCGGCGTAAAAAGACCACATTTGAAGATCAAAGGTGACGTCATACTACCTGAACTTAGGACCGGTTCATATAAAATAATCCACACAATAACAGGTCAACACATTTTCTTGTCGTGATGAGATGCAATTATTTCGGAATAAAATGTTCAGTTTGTTGTTGTCGGGTTAGCGACTGATACTGCAGCACCTACTGTGTATACTGTAGTTTTTAAACGGTACTTCTAATATTAATTTTATTTTAGTACTTGAAAACAAAAAAAAAACTCGCTCCGAGGGTTCCGAACTGATTTCTGAAAAAGTGTGATGATTAGTGATTACGTTTTAATTTTCCTGTAAGCTTTACATAAACTTCTATCACATAGAATAATTTCAGATGCAAACTCCGGAGATAAGGGGGAAGACAGACTGTGTCGCACCATATGGGTTCCTTTTTACCATTTTGGTACGGAACCCTAAAAACTAAAATGTTAATGGCATTGTTTTAAATACAATAAAATATCGGCACACGTCATTCAAATACCTAATTAACATGGATGAATATGGTAACAAGGAGTAAAAGTTAACTTCAACCAACGTTTAATTTAAATAAGCGTTTCATAAGCAACCGTTTACTTTTATTTAATTTCATCCTAAAAATAAAAAATTAATAACTTTTTCACTCTTTCAAAAACAACTAAATATTTTTTACCACAAACCGACTTCAAAGCTTTGTTTTGGCTTAAAATTTTGAAAAAAAAAAATGTTTTTTTTAATGTGACATTAAAAAAAATGTTTTTTTTTTATTGTAACATTAAAAAAAAAACATTTTTTTTTTCTATATTTTAACTAATCTTAACAATAATTATAAACATGAACTCACCTTGATTTATTTTATTTCACATAAATAATAAATTGTCCACTTTTTATATGAACTAGTAAGTTTTATCGCAATAGAGTTGCGCGCGCGCTCTCCAGTTGTCTGATGTCTACTATTATTGTGGCCCTCGGGTAATTATTATTGATGCCAGACGCGGACAGTCGGAGGTACCTAAGGTAACGCCACCGAACGCCACACAGAAAATGACAATTATAAAATATATTTTATAAGCATACATTAATAATCTTTAAGTAGGACATCCTTTTCTGTTATTTTTTGGTAGGTAAGTACCTGTATACGAATCCTGTGCAAGTGTCACAAAATAAATATGATTCATAGTAAGTAGGCAGGTAGTGAACGGTGAACGGTATTCGATTTATGAAAGAAATAAGGAAAATTGATGATTACGTTGTAATAAGAAATTCCACTATTTATGTATTTGTATTTTAATTTTTTGTTTTGACCCGTCCCGACCCGAAATATGTACAGTTAACAGCACATCATTAAAACTCAAAAAACTAAACTCAAGAAACAAAACCAAAAATAATAAACAAATAAAACGTTAACTGTAAATTTTTTCCAACTATTTTGTTCGGCTTCCTGTCTAATCCGTTTACTTTCAAAGTATTCAGTTGGATGGACTTTCAACCGATATTATAAAGTCAATATTTCTGGCTTCTTACTACCCTTAATGATGAGAGGCATCATTAATTCATCTTTTATTAAACTATCGAAGATAGGTACATGATTCGATCCGTGCATCGGAACGGATGTACATAATTGCCTCTGACCGCAACAAGTAATTCACTTGGCTAATCGATCAATCAACAGTAGTATCTATTTATATACAGCTGTGGACAATAATTAGGAACGATTGATACCGAAGTCACATTTCGATTAGTCCAGAACGATAAACAAGTTGGTGTTATTTTTATATCAATTTATTGTATTTATGGTTTAATAGTACATACAAGATAGGTACGCAAAGTAGTTGGACTTCTATTAATAATTGAACTATAGGTAC
Source organism: Cosmia trapezina (assembly GCA_905163495.3). Classification (NCBI taxonomy): domain Eukaryota; kingdom Metazoa; phylum Arthropoda; class Insecta; order Lepidoptera; family Noctuidae; genus Cosmia; species Cosmia trapezina. The sequence continues at coordinate 712,962 of LR991036.1, forward strand.
TCCATTTGAACTACCTATTCGAAACTTCCCAGCTGTGCACAAATAATTAGGAAATTACTTCATTTATTAAATGATATCAGGATTATAGGTTTTACAACTGCTTACAAAATTAACCATAATATTTTGTAGGGTGACCCTTGCTTATAATAACTGCTCTGCAGCGACGGGGCATCTAATTTATTACATTTTTACGTTTCAACAGAAATAGTGCTCCAAGATTCGATTTATTCGGGTCTAATACCATCATCTTCCTGCCCTCATCCCGTGCTACGTGGGGTCGGCGCAACACGTTTTCTTCTTCCACTCTCCCCTGTCAACCGTCACGCTCATCACTCCCTTCTCTTTCATATCATTCCTCACACACTCCATCCACCTTTTCTTTGGCCTTCCTCTGCCTCTCCATCCATCACTCTTTTAGTCACATGCGTTTCTTCTCTCCCCATCACATGCCCATACCAACACAAACGATTTCCTTTCAACTTTTCTGTCACTGGCGCCACTTTCAAACTTACTCTTAATATACTCATTTCTTACTTTATCCATTCTCGTCACACCCACACATCCATCTCAACATTATCATCTCCGCTGCATGCAATCTTGTTTCATCCGTCTTCTTCACTGCCCAGCATTCCGATCCATAAAGTACGATTCCGGTGTAATACCAACAAACTAATAGGTAGCACTGGTATTTGTTTGAACTCATATTTATTTTCTATTCCGAAGGGATACCATTGTATACCATTGTATGAAGAAGAGAGAAGGTACAGTCAGTCAACAAAGGTATAAGACAGTTCATTCCAATTACTTGCCCTTATAGCAGCCACACTCTTCTTTACTTCTCCCCATAGATTTTCGGGGCTGTTTGCAGGCCAATCTAACTCTTCTTCGTTTCGCTCTTGACAGAGCGGTCGTGGTCACGATGAACTGTGTCCAGGCGCAGGTGTAGTCGTACCTCTCGCCATATGCTTCTGAAGCCTTATAGTGCGAGTTTTTATTAACGTTACCTTACGTCAATTTGTATGGAATAATTGTGATTCCCATTATAGTCACCAGACGGCGCTTATTTCAGTTTCAGTGGCCTTAGTGCGAGTTTTTACACTTACTCGATCGCGTTTACGTTAACGTTGACGTATGTCAATTCGTATGGAATAATTGTTTCCCATTATAGTCACCATGCAGGCGGCGCTTATTCATTTTCAGTACAAATTGACGTTTACTTTAACGTGATCGAGTAAGTATGAAAACTCGCACTAAGGCCACTGTACATACTGAAATTTACGTTAACGTGATCGAGTAAGTATGAAAACTCGCACTAAGGCCACTGTACATACTGAAATTTACGTTAACGTGATCGAGTAAGTATGAAAACTCGCACTAAGGCCACTGTACATACTGAAATTTACGTTAACGTGATCGAGTAAGTATGAAAACTCGCACTAAGGCCACTGTACATACTGAAATTTACGTTAACGTGATCGAGTAAGTATGAAAACTCGCACTAAGGCCACTGTACATACTGAAATTTACGTTAACGTGATCGAGTAAGTATGAAAACTCGCACTAAGGCCACTGTACATACTGAAATTTACGTTAACGTGATCGAGTAAGTATGAAAACTCGCACTAAGGCCACTGTACATACTGAAATTTACGTTAACGTGATCGAGTAAGTATGAAAACTCGCACTAAGGCCACTGTACATACTGAAATTTACGTTAACGTGATCGAGTAAGTATGAAAACTCGCACTAAGGCCACTGTACATACTGAAATTTACGTTAACGTGATCGAGTAAGTATGAAAACTCGCACTAAGGCCACTGTACATACTGAAATTTACGTTAACGTGATCGAGTAAGTATAAAAACTCGCACTAAGCCCTCTGTTACAACCGCGGTACAACATTATTGGTAGTGTTGAATTTGCTTTTGAAGCAAATTCAACACTACCAATAATAATAATCGTTTTCCGGGTTTATGGATCACAACTTCCCTTTTTACCCATGATTTTGAAATAGTTATGCGCTCTTTTGACTGAAAAAACGTAGGAGAAAGTAACGGGAAATCAAAAAAGAAAAACCGGCCAAGTGCGTGTCGGACCACGCACTATGAAGGGTTCCGTAGTTGGGTTGAATTTATCCCAAGAATAAGCTTAACATTGTAGTTGAAAAACATGTTTTGCTAAATGGTTGCTTTTGGATGTAAAAAAATAGTTTTCACAGACCCGCAACATTTTTGAACGGCCTATCCAACGATACCCCGCACCATGGGATAGACGAGAAAAAAATATCATCCCCACTTTACGTGCATGGGAGGCCCTACAATTTTTTTTCAATATTTTATTTTACTATTTTAATTAATATGTATAGGTATGCCAAATTACAGCTTTCTAGTACTAAGAGTCTCCAAGTTATGCCGCGGACAGACGGACAGGCAGACGGATATGGCCAAACTATAAGGAAAACAAATTTTTAGGGTTGCGTAGTCAAAAATTTGTTTTCGAAATTCAAACTTGAGAACATATTTTTTTGCGTTCTTAATTATTTGTCCAGCGGCCAGGGGGGCTAAAACGGCCACTTTGGCAGAATCATAATAGGATAATATTATGAATAATATTTGAAATCGTAAAACGGTCACAAACTGACAATTCATAATATACAGTCATACATATATTGTCAGTTTGTGACCGTTTCATAATATTATCCTATTATGGTTCTGCCAAAGTGGCCGTTTTAGCCCCTCAGTACTTTTGTAATACAGCCAATTTACTATACTTAATTAATTTTTAATGAGAATTGTAATTATTTTGATTATTGAGTCAATTAATCTGCCTGCTTTTTCCCAACTATGTTGTGGTCGGATTCCAGTCTAACCGGATGCAGCTGAATACCACTATTTTACATGAAGCGACTGCCTATTTAACCTCTACAACACAGTAACTGGGTAATACGATACCCCTTGGTAAGACTGGGTGTCAGACTTTCGGGCTTCTGACGACCCGTAACGACGACTGTCAAAGATCCACGAATGACAGCCGGGACTAACGACTTAACGTGTTTTCAGAGGCACGTAGGAGCCTCGGTTTGTAAAGACCCATCCACGGACCAACCCCGGCAAATGTAGCTTAACCTGTTGTATTGACTCGTACGGCTATTATTACTTCAATAATTTGATACAAAAGTAAAATCAACTTATTTAACCAAAAGTGAGTTCGTTATCAGTTCTAATGATATGTCCACAACTGTATGTATCCTATGTCGCAGATATATTGTAGAATGATATGTCCACAACTGTATGTATCCTATGTCGCAGATATATTGTAGAATGATATGTCCACAACTGTATGTATCCTATGTCGCAGATATATTGTAGAATGATATGTCCACAACTGTATGTATCCTATGTCGCAGATATATTGTAGAATGATATGTCCACAACTGTATGTATCCTATGTCGCAGATATATTGTAGAATGATATGTCCACAACTGTATGTATCCTATGTCGCAGATATATTGTAGAATCCGCTGTTTTACAAATCTGCTAGTTGTTTTAAAAATCTGTGCCGTTATGTAAAACAACTGAAGGACTTATAGCGGTTTTACATAATTATGTAATTACTGAACATTAACGTAGGATTGTCTAAACGTTTGGCGTTTATCAATGCAGCGGGTCAACGATTACAGGTTAATATGTAAAACAGCGTGAAATGAAACGTCAGATTGTAGATTTTAGTTCTAAATTTTGACGATTGTGGCTCTGTGTGTCATGAAAACAATAATTGCGTCAGAAACAGAAATAAATACGTAATATGAGTGAAAATGACCCTAACTTGACTGAAAACAGTGATTGGACAATCCTACTAATATTATATACGCGAAAGTTTGTGAGGATGGATGGATGGATAAAAACTACTGAACGGATTTTGATGAAATTTGGCACACAGTTAGTTCAAACCACACCTGGTTTAACACATAGGATACTTTTTATACCTATATTATATCGGGTTCGAGACTTAGGCGCTACTAGTTTTCAAAGTTTTATGTAAGACTAAAAATACTAAATACCCAAGTTTCCCACACGAAACAAATATTTAGTACGACCTACAAGTATTTGTTCCGAGTCTGGGTGTTTTTCTATCTGTAATTTGTATGTATTTACAAAAAAAAAAAATGTATTTAAGTAGTTTATCAGCCATTTCGTTACCATAACACAAGCATTAGGTTGCTTAGCTTGGGACTAGATGGCGTTGTGTGAAATGTCCAAGGATATTTTTTTTTTTAATAGGTATTACGGGCTGGTATCCGCAACTCCACATCAATGCGTGTATTTTGCGTAATAACGAAGTAATGTTTGATTAGTACAAGGATGACTACACGGCTTATTATTATAACACAATGTTACCTATGTTGTTCTTACTGAATGGTCAATTAATAAGGTATTAAATATAATGACTACCAATAAAATTAAATGCTCACCAAAATGGGGAAATGCTCACCAAATCTGCGTCGACCTGCTGACGAAAACCCTAACCCTAGACGGTCGACGTCAGGGGCACCGCGAGGATTAGTTGGTTAGGTTCCTTTAAACTCTGCAGACAGAAATAGGAGCCCCACGAAGCTGGGCTCCGTCGACCTGCTGTCAGTTTTCAAAAGTTATAATTTCACAAAATGGTTCTAATTTTGGTGAGCATTTATCCATTCTGGCAGGTACCTATTTCGAATTTTTTGGTAGTAAAATAGGTAAGTACTTTTCTGATAGGAGTTTAAACACAAGCTAACTAATAAAGACACAGCATCTAATTATACTCGAGACGATTAACACAAAAATAGGACGAGTTGTTCTCTATCCACAGAACAGAGGTGCCGCAACCTGACCCGCTGAGCCCGCTGAGCCCTGACCAATCACGTTATCTGTTATCTCTTGTCAATGTGTGAAACAACACAGATGACACATTTACAGCAATTGCTCGTCTACACGACCTTCTCACCGAGTCAACGATCAACTGTGAACTCTGCGCTGAATTTGTGCAAGATACGTGTTTGTAAGGTTATATAGCCGCAGAATTCATCTCGTGTCAGCTCGAGATAACCACTAATAGTAAATGTGGTGAAAATATTAGTCAGTCTGCAAGGTTAGTAGTGGGGCTCTAGGTCTGACTGCCCAAGGAGCGTTGAAAACCACTAATATTATAAAAGCGAAAGTTTGTGTGTGTGTTTGTATGTATGTTACTTCTTCACGCTCAAACGGTTGGACCGATTTGGATGAAATTTGGTATGTAGATAGCTTATACCCTGGATTAATACACAGGCTACTTTTTATCCCGGTCTACGTGGGTGAACCCGTGGGGCGCAGCTAGTTCTGTTATAAATATTAGCCCAAAACCAACTACTGCTAAATATAATAATAATCATTTTATTATCAGGCAACTAGGCCCATAGATAAAATACACAAAATATCTTAAACAATAATAAACTAATACATATGAATAAATCTTATTAAAAACTATAACTATACACGTAAATATGGGAATACCAAACCAATGACAAGTCCAAGAGGGATTGAATTAATCAGCAAGCTTGGCAGACAGGCTGGTGATAGCAGACACTCAGACAGGGCACTGCAGGCTGGTCATCATCTTGGCAAAATTAATTCCTTGGTCTCCCTTAGGCTTTACGCAGAAGTAGATTCAATCTGCCTAGCCTTTTCCCAACTATGTTGGGGTCGGCTTCCAGTCTAACTGGATGCAGGTGAATACCAGTATTTTACATGGAGCGGCTGCCTATCTGACCTCCACAACCCAGTAACAGGGCAATACGATACCCCTTGGTAAAAGACTGGTTGTCAGACTTTCGGGCTTCTGACGACCCGTAACGACTGTCAAAGATCCACAAATGACAGCCGGGACCAACGGCTTAACGTGCTTTCCGAGGAGTCTCGGTATGTAAAGATGGTCACCCATCCACGGACCAACCCCGGCAAACGTAGCTTAACCTGACGGATCGACTCAGGCGGCTGTATTACTTAGCCACGAGCTCCTCCACGCACAAGTAGACTGTAGTAGATTATTGTTTGACCTTCGAAGTTGAGTTACGACCTTTCGGCATCCACCGCAGGACGTCATTGCGTTTATGAAACGTTTGTTTGTTATTGTATACTTCGGGACTGTTTGCCCTTTGCTGATTCATGCATATTGATCATGAGTGTCATGACCTCGATGTTCTCTTCAAATTTAACAAAGACAATCAGTTGTTGGCGATAAACGACTTTGTTAAGTCGGTATTAATTTAAAGCTGAATAAAAAAGTGATTACTTTTCTTTCTTTGTCAAAATCAAGGTTTAAATACCTATACAGGGTGGTCTAGCTTCATCGTTGCATTTACATTCTTATACTCTGTCCAGCACACACCTGTCAGTTGGACATTTCTAGTTGTAATAAGGATCAAATTCGCAAAACACATATTCGTTAGAATGAAACTGACAGGTGTCAAAAAGTGAATAACCTAGTGGACAGAGTATAGGACACTATATCCCTAACTTTTAGCAGAGTAATTGACAAATTACTCTGCTAAACGTTCTGTATTAAAAAAAAACTGGTCAAGAGCGAGTCGGACTCGCGCACCGAGGGTTCCGTTCCGATTCCTGAAAAAGTGTGCTACTTAGAGACATTGTTTTATTTTTCCTGTAATCTTTACATAAACTTCTATCACATAGAATAATTTCAGATTTTTCCCTTTGCAAACTTCGGAGATAAGGGGGGGAACGGTATTTTTTTTACATTTTTCATGAAAAGTCGAAAACTATGAATATAATAATATTGATAAAAAAAAATAAAAAATAGTTTGAGAATGTGCAAACAACGTTATTTCATATGATAACCCACATGCCCTAGTAGCCCCACTTTAAATTTTTAAGACCCCCTTTCAGTCCCTGTTGCAAAAAAAATATAAATATTTTTATTTCTTTCTTATTTGCAAAATAGTTGGGTAAACGTCATCTAAAACTGTTCCAAATTTCAAGTTGATAGCATTAGTAGTTATTTAGATATCCAGATGTGACAGACAGACTGACAGACTGAGTGACACCATAAGGGTTCCTTTTTTACCATTTGGGTACGGAACCCTAAAAACCAGCCAAGTAGCTACGTTTCGGCCCACGCACAATGAACGGTTCCGGATTCCAACTGCAAAATGTAAGTTTATTTTCAGACTTATTTCCTTTACTTGTGTCGAAATACAATCAAGTAGTTATTGAAAGTTGTTTATAATATTGAATTAACTATCAAATAATTCTAATGTGATACAGAACAATCCCTGCATGATACGTCACACCCGGCGGGTGCCTACTTGGTGTGGCCAGCAGTCCTTAACATATAACAGCTGCCTGCCTATAATGTGGACGGACCTTGAAGTAAGCACATTTCACCCCGAGAATGTTTGTTATTGGCGCACGAGCCGAGTTTGTACCACTTTCTGTTTCATTGGTGCATTCACTCAACTTTGTTTCAAGATCGTTTTTTTTAGTGTTTTTGTATGTACACTCCTTTGCAAAAAAAACGGGCACCTTACAGTCATTGGCTTTTCTATGGATAATATTAATATATTTAATATGTCATTACTTCATTAGCATAAATGATTAGAAATTTCTTATTATCATTGAGAATATAGTTTTTAACCCTTAAATCCTGGAATCGGTGTTTTAGTCAATGTAAACAGAGAGTCGTGTTAAATGGAATTTTTTAGGGTATAATTAAATGAAGACTACGAGTATTTTTATGGTATTTTAATAAAAAAAAAACATTAAAAAATAAAAATTAATAACGAGTATGACCTCCTCTTGCATCGATTAAGGCATGTAATCGTCTTGGCATGCTTTCCACCAGGCTTTTGATGGTGTCCTGTGGAATGTGTTCCCACTTAGCCGAAATCACACGTTTAAGCTCCCTGATGTTTTGTGGAAGGGGTTGGACAGATCGTACTCGCCTGTTTAGGAGGTTCCAGACGTGCTCAATAGTGTTAAGGTCGGGGCTCCGCGCTAGCCAATCCAGACGACGAATACCGACCTCTTGCATATAAGCATCTGCGTCGCCAGAACGGTGGTCCCGAGCATTATCGTCCATGTAAATGGCATCTTCACCAATTACAGTCAGTGCGGGCTGTGCATGTTGACAAATTATTCCTGTTATGTACCTTTGCGCATTTAGTGAGCCATTTTCAATGAACACTATCTCGGTACGATAGCTGGAAGTTACGCCCGCTCAAAACATAACGGACCTTCCACCATAAGGGGTGATTTCTTCAAAACACACGTCGGTATAGCGTTCCCCTGGTCTTCGTAACACTCGCCGACGTCGGTCCTCACCATTAAGACAAATTCGAGCCTCATCGGAGAAGAGTACGCTACTCGAGCTACCTAGTGTCCAAGATAGACAATTTCTAGTGAACCTCAGTCGAGCAATTCGGTGCTCACGGAGTAACTTGGGGGCCCGCGCTGGTCGTCGACTGCGTATATCAACCGCTAAAAGCCTTCTCCTCACTGTCCATAGGCTAACTTGTGCTCCTCGTACCTCTTCAAGGTTTCTTTTGAGGTCTTTGTAACTGCATTTACGGTTCCTCAGCGCCTGAGTCACTAAAAAGCGGTCGTCTCGTGGTTGCGTGCAACGTTTTCTCCCAGAACCTTGCCTTCTTTGAACGGAACTTGTCTCTTGGTATCGAGTCCAGGTTCTTTGGACGGTGGAACGGCTCACGTTTAACCGCTGTGAGCCGTAACATTGGCTACACCCCACTTCCAGCAGCGCTATAATTTTACTGGCTCTTATTGCTTTTTCTGCCATCACAATCGACACAAAGATATCTGTTTTAAGTCACAATAAGGCAGGATTATGCGACAAACATAAATTATTCTAATAAAAATAACGAGAAGTTAGTTTTAGTTGCCTTGATAACCTTTTAACCGCAAACCCGTGAATAGTAAGTAAAAAGTCATAAACTGAAAAAGGGATTATTACTTTTAAAAACAACTGTTTCGAACTTGAAATTAACTTTTTTTTCATACCCAGACTCTTTATTAAGTGCCAGTAACATAGTTTAGCTATTAAAACCTCTTTAGAACTAAATGATTACAAATAATGTAGAAAAATCCAAACTGCCCGTTTTTTTTGCAAAGGAGTTTATTAACATAATATGCAATTTAATCTATATTTTTTTTGTCTTTTAAGGTGACAATTCAAAATGCTCTGATTGTAAACAAATGATTAGTTTTTGGACTAATCAGGCATTATTTCGTCTATTCATCAGGAGGCCAATGTTTGGTTTGAATAACTTGTGAGTTCATCGTTGCGATAATAATAGGTCTGTACCTGTGAAATTACCGATTTTTGATACCGGCTAGTGTGAAGATCAATATCTTTCATTCTATTTAGAATTCCAAATTCAAATTAATTTTATAATATAGCATGATACTTATTTAAAAAAAATCAGTTGTTCATTTTGTTTTACCGCCGTTTGATTTTCTTTGATATCGATGTTTCTGTAACCATAGAGAAATTGAAATAGCGCGCTATTTTCGAATACGCTTCCCGTCGTGGCACCAACGCAGCATAGACAGCACGCAATATTAACGACGTGTATGGACAAGGTACCGCAAGTGAACGCACGGTGCGTTTTTGGTTTGATCACTTTCGTTCTGGAAATTTTGATCTCAACAATGAGCCCCGGGAAAAAATTTCAAATCCAATGAGGCGGAGAAAAAAGCCTTTAAAGAATTCATCAATTCCCGTCCCCAGGATTTCTATTGCCGAGGCATCAACGAACTTTCATTAAAATGGCAAAAGTGCATCGACAATGTTTCTTTAAAAAAAAGTTGTTTGATTTTTTCTATGTAAAACAGTAATTTCATAGTTTATAGGTTAGGTTAGGATTAATGAAAAACCTCCATGATCGTCTAGCACAGTGTCCACAGTAATAAAAGGTACCGCTGTAGTAATACAAACAACAGTTAAAGCCGAGGGCGCACTGTGTCATCATTGCACTAATTGCAGTGCAATAGGCTCACGCACACAATACCGCTATCGACATGTCGGCGCGGCGGACATTGAGACACCAAGCATTTGATTGGCATCGCTCGGATGGATTTCCTGTTAATTTGTACTAACGCCTTGCTTGCACTGTGCTGTTGATTTAGTACTGTTAGCGTGTAAACGAAGGATTTATCAAGTCGATTTTACTAACGTTGAAACTATACAATCAATCTACCTAGCCTTTTCCCAACCATGTTGGGGTCGGCTTTCAGTCTAACCGGATGCAGCTGAATACCAGTATTTTACATGGAGCGACTGCCTATCTGACCTCCACAACCCAGTAACTGGGTAATACGATACCCCTTGGTAAGACTGGTTGTCAGACTTTCGGGCTTCAGACGACCCGTAACGACTGTCAAAGATCCACGAATGACAGCCGGGACCAACGGCTTAACGTGCTTTCAGAGGCACGTCGAAACTATGCATAGTATAAAACCTCTTCGTGTCTGTTTGTGTGATCGCTTAGATTCTTAATTGTACAATGAATATTGATGCGATTTTCACCATGATTTATCTTAGAGCATTTATTCTAGAAGGTTTATGAGCACAGAAATCTCGCTTTTATGACATCTCGCCACTGCACCCGTGCAGAGCAGGGGAGGCGCACTAGTTCATGATTAAGATATTCGTCTTCAGGTCTACTGCCTATGGGTTCCTTCTAGCAACCGTGCACCGTCGTCAACCACAACAGTGCTCACCTGATGGTGAGCTCCTATCTTCTATTCTTTAAAAATAAAAATAAAAGTCCTGACTGACTGACTGACTCATCAACGCTCAGCCCAAACCCTTGGACCTAGAAAGCTGAAATTTAGCACAGAGGTTCCCTTTATAATGTAGACAATGAATAAGGAAGGAATTCCCGAGAGTACGTACCCGCGGGCGAAGCCGCTGGCAAAAGCTAGTTAATATAAAAAAATACTAACATAGGCCGACTTAGATAGTCGTAATAGAAAGTGTTAGTGAAAATTAAAAGTGTTGTGTTGTGATTATAAAATACTGCGAAATATTACACTACACATGTATAATGTATGGGCTTAGCGGTACATAGTGAGGGTCGGTTTTACTATCGTGTGTGACGGGATAACTTCAAGTAGAAACTAATACTTACAACATTAGTTTTTGTTTACACTAAACCCGAAAAGGGGTAATTGTACTCAATATTTTGAACAATTTTTTCTATGGGACCAACCTTGAAATCGCAAAATAAAATCTGCTGTTTCATACATTTGTGTTCACTTAAATCGACAAAATGTATGGAACAGCTGATTTTTTTTCGCGATTTCTAGGTTGGTCCCATAGAAAAAGTTGTTGAAAATGAGAAGTACAATGACCCCTTTTCGGGTTTAGGGTAAACAAAAACTAATGTTGTATATAACCTATAATATTTAAGGGAAATTTCTCAAAAAAAAAAAAAAAAACGTAAGTATTCTTCATCGGCCTCACGCTACGCCCATGTGTACAACAGGAATGCTCCGGTCAGCTGTAATGCCTGCACACAATACACTAGTATCTGGGCTACGACACGCTACTCGCAAATCGTAACATTTAATCACTATACCATTTCAAATATCGCAAACAAACACACCTGGTTCAATAGCACATCACTTCAACACAACAGGTACCAATTTTTGGGAACATCACTAGTCAATCGGTGCAATTTTTCGCGCATCGTATTTCGAAATCACTACTAATGGTGTTAGATTCGCGAATGTATGCGCGCGCGCAGCACGTTATCACTTGCGCGCGAGTCTCGCGACTTTGGCCATCGCGCGTGATATCGGGGCGAGACGAGGCTTTCACAACGAAGGTTGTTTGACAATACATCATAGAACAGGTGGTCACCGGTGGTGCTGGTGGTGCTGGTGCTAGGGACCGAGTTATCAATGGTTACGTAAAAAGCACGTGTACTTGGCTGGAGTGTTTACGTGACATTGGCGCTTATTGCAATGTTGGTGTTCATTTGGAATTTATGAGCCACGAACTGCGATGTTGGGTAATTGATGTACTTGTGAGAATTTGTAATGAATTGTACTTGTGCATTCATTTATTTGTGTTCTAACACACAATACACAAGATTTTCCAATAGTGCGGGAAACGATGTTTTGAGCTTCTTTAATACATCTCTGATCTCTCTGTTGTATCTTCGGATTTTTGCGTCACGAACTTGCGGTGTAAGAATGGGATGTAGCTTTAAATTCTTAAAACTAAACTTGACCAACTTACTTTCAATGTCAAGAATTACGATATCCTTTGAGAGTTGTGTTCTTATTGAGCAAAGCATCACATTTTCATCTAGATCATGATCTAAACCGTCTGTCTGAGTAGGTCACAAATTATTACTAGACAACTGCGAAGACGCAGACGGTCCTGTCTTGGTTTTCTTTCATGATAACTCTTAACTGCCCAATATAGTAAGAGGTTTTTAGCCACAATATCACCATCATCATCTTTAGACCATTTATGCTGTACCAGACGTTATAATATTGTCAGTGAAAACGTTTCCTGACCGCACGGATATCTTAACTGCCTGCCTACATTTATTTTTATCATACCAAGTAGGCCCATTTAGAATTGAGGTAAATGTCGCTTATACCCACTTGGTCGGAGACGTGCAATCTTCTCTCAATGTGTTACACGTGACCGGTCAGCATGTCACATAATATAAGTACTTTGGTATGATGTTAGTTAAGTACTTCAGTTATTGCTTCAGGCATACTTGAGTTCAGAGAAACTGAGTAAAGTATCTACGTGATTTGGTCAACTTCTTGAGCTTGGCGCTTACGTGATATTTGCTTGTAATCATGAAGAGGTTCGTCAAACTATTGCTATATTTTAGGACTTCCTACATTGTCGTCATTCATTTTGTGTGTTTATTCATTACAAATAAACGATTTGATTTGATTTGATTCATCTACATTTATGACCTCTTCTTCTATTGCACTTATTGTGTTGCGGGAGAGCTGGGCTTGAGAAATGGGCTTGCCCATTTCAGATACAGTCCGTCAACATTTCAAAAAGGAGAGTTAACTCTCAATATCTTCACTCTCTGGGACATAATATCCGTACGATAGCCTATTTGATGTGGTTCAGTAATAACAGGCGCACGGGGCAATCGCTGCGCTTGCTGGTGTTGATCCGCTGATTGGACCATCTTTACATACCAAGACCTTTAGATTTTTGACAGTCGTTACGAGTCGTCAGAAGCCCGAAAGTCTGACAACCAGTCTTACCAAGGAGTATAATATTACCCAGTAACTGGGTTGTGGAGATCAGATCTCCATCGCTCCATCCTTTAATTAATTGTTGCACGTGCAAATGTTACCCTAAGTCATTAAGTCAGAAATGTATGTAGTGTAAACAATTGTTGGTTAACCTAAATAAATAAATGTAAAGTAGGTACTGGTTTTCAACTGCATCTGGTTACACTGGAAGCTGACCCCAACATAGTTGGGAAAAGGCTAGGCAGATGTTTGCTACTATAGCCTACTTCTACTAGTTAGAATTAGAACTACGTTTCTAATTCACGCAAACAAATTGGTTAGAGAAGTGGTCACGATTTCTTTAATACAAAAAAATATTAACTAGGGAAAGAAAAAGTCTTTTGTATATACATTTTTTCATTGTTACAATAATTTATTTACAAATAAATGCTACAAAGTAAGGAATCTTTTGTGATCACTCCTGTCATGACATTTAGCATAATATTGATGGATCATCATTATTCATCATGCCTGCATTTCCAGAAAGGTACACGTGTGAGGTATTTCTGACTCCTAAGTCACAGGAACTTACACCTAGTTTAGGAGTCAGAGTATTTAAACTTTGAACTTTGTAATAAGCCTAATAAGTGTTAGTCATAAGGATATTGTTATGAGCTTTTGGTGAAATAAAGAATTTATTTATTTATTTTATTTTTATTTTATACCCACATTTCGTCAGGTATGTTATAAAAGTCCGATGTGAGAAATAAAAAACCTAACTAATTAATACCACTGCCCGACCCGGTTACTGAACCCAGAACCCTACGTTAGCAGTCGCATTAGAGATCACTAACACCTTGGGTGCAACCAGGGATACAACAAATAAGTACAAATTGCATAACTTTAGATAGGTACTGCTTTTTTGAGCAATTCACGAAACATTAAAATAAATATAAGTCTAATTAAGTACAATGTAGAATGAGTATTTAATAAAAGTTTGATTGTTGAGTAGATTCTTCGCATAACTTTTTTTTGTTTTGTGGGTGGGAAATCATCAAATGACTTCTCCCGCTCTGGGTGGAGCGGAAGGGCGTGTCAGACTTTTACTGACTAAAACCCACCCGTGTTCCTTCAGTTGCCTATGCCAGGGCCGCGGTATCTCTTTCGAACAACCCGCGATCCCGGCGCCATCGAATACCTATCCTTACAAAAACACTTATTTTCTAAGTGTGACAGGTTCACGACAAGGGATCGGCTTCAAATTATGCTAATAATGATATGATAATCGTTTGTTGGGAACAGAAAACAAATGCATTCAGAGATAGCAATGTTATACGATGATAGCTCTGCAATAGGCTACCAACGACTCCCGGTGAGAGGGTAGGCTGTTCCAAGATTAAACATAATGTAGATATTTTAACAAAACTTGAACTTTGAAAGCGATTTTATTGTACAAATAGACTTTGATTCTAAAGCTAACATTTAAGGCAAGCAAATTAATTATAACATTATTGTTTGCATAGCTTCTGTTTGATTACATATCATTGACATATTGTTTTTCTAACATAAATACATAAAAATAACTTAGCACCATAAATGAATCACATAATGACATTGACCACTTTAAAGGCTGGTCTTTGAAAACTAACCCTAAATAACAATGTCCCTTGAACGACTTTTGGAAACTTTAAACACATTTATTAGTTTTCTCTTTTCTCACTTTTTAATCTCAGTCATCACATCAAAACTAATACAAACATTAGTCATTCTACCCTCCTATACAAAGAATATGTCGTATTCCAAAACCGGAGACCATCATCAGCTTCGTTCCAAATTGGTTCCATGGCGCATTCCTTGTCTATCAGAAGTAGACGAGGGTTCTGCACTGCTGCTCGCTCCCATTTCGGTGAGATTGAAGACGATGGTGGTGTAGGATCACTGGAAGATAATAAAAATACGTCGGAAAATATATAGGAACATCATCTGCCTAGCCTTTTCCCAACCATGTTGGGGTCGGCTTCCTGTCTAACCGGATGCAGCTGAATACCAGTATTTTACAGTAGCTTTTGCCAGCGGCTTCGCCCGCGTGGATGTCGGAAAATATCCCACGGGAACGTACCACCGGGAATTCCTTCCTTATTCCTTGTCTAACTTATAAAGGCAACCTTTGTGCAAAATTTCAGCTTTCTAGGTCCAAGGGTTTGGGCTGGGCGTTGATGAGTCAGTCAATCAGTCAGTCAGGACATCTCTTTTTATTTATATAGATTAAGCGACTACCTATCTGACCTCCACAACTCAGACTGGGTAGTACGGACCCCTTCGTAAGACTGGTTTGTTTTATTTTATTTGGGAAACAAACGTTGGACGTCAGATGCCCGAAAGTCTGCAGACTTTCGGGCATCTGACGTCCCGTAACGACTGTCAAAGATCCATGAACGTACTTTCCGAGGTACGGCCCCTCCATGCCTCGGAAAGCACGTTCGTGGACCTTTGTTGGTATGTAAAGATGGTCACCCATCCACGGACTAACCACACAACCACGGACCAACATAGGAACAAAATACAATAAATGGGTCTTGAAAAAGCATTGGAAATGAAAATAAGATTATCTAGAGCTGTTGTTTTTTTTTAAACATAATATAGCCAGAATTAATTATTATTTAGTTAACATTATTTCAATTAAAATTAAGGCGGATCCTCATCACATCACTTACTAACAACTGAAAATCGAAACATTTTTTTGAGCTTGAAATAATTTTTACAAAGAAAACTGCCACAACAAATAAAATAAAACTAAATCTGATTCGAAAATTAAGTTATCTAGGTCTCGGTCAACAGCCAATCATCTTAAAATATTCTTCCATCCAACGATAATAACCAACATTTTGTTGCAACACATTGCGCGGCTCCAAGTCATTCAATCCACAGCTGCAAAGTAATTCATTCACTCCTTCATCTCGCTGGTACTGTTTCAGAATAGTTTAATACATAACAAATGTTTTCTGTACATATGAAAGCATTTCATCTTGGTCTTACTGAATTAAATTGTGTTTTTACAAAGCATTTGTGCAAATGAGGTTAAAAGTGTTTGTGTTGTGTTAACTTTTGTTTTTCATTCAAGGTTATTATGCATTCGAAGTAAGTAAATATAATTGTTATGTCCAATCGTGAACTGCAAGAACTGTGTGGCAGGGTTATGGGGTCAAGTCCATCGAGAACTCAAGGTGAGCTCAATATACTGTTGGTTCTATTCTAATGGAATCATAAAACTTAATGGTCGGAAGGATCGGAAAACTAAAGAAATTTTAATAATTAATTCGGCTTACCTGTATTTCGCAAAGTTCGTCCACAGAGTAGTAAACTTGTCAATGAAGCTCACTTCGGTAAACGCCGGTAAGGTCAAGGTGCTGAAGAGATAGAATAATTCATCGGCGTGTGTCGCTCCCGGGGACTTGCGGAACCCAAACATTAACTTAGCAAAGTTTAGTAACCCATCGTAATTGAATTTGTAAGCATACACAGGCTCGTTTAACGTCTGTAGAAACAGATCCAAGGTAGCTAATACCGGGTAAGTTATAGCCGCGTCACCTTCGAAACGTGCCAACTTTTCTAAGGAAGACTTCTCTTTTGTAATTTTCTCTCCAACCATGTAAAGCTCATTCAGCCTATTCGCTGTTTTCACCTTTACATCATCTGAAGGGAAAGTCAGATCTCTCGGTAACGCTTTATAGAAATCTATCTTAGCCAGTGTAGTGTCGTTCTCTTTACCAGCAAAATAGAAACCTTCGGCGCTATTGAAACCAATTATTACAGGGACCTTGTTATATTTGCCCTGCGTTATCAAATTGTAAGGACTGTCAGACAAAAATGGGTTTACTCTATGAATTTTCTTTTCAATGCACGGCACGAATAGGTTTTCTGATACTACGACATCACCTTCTTTTCTAGGAACACGATACGTCAAGAGATCTTCAGCAGGCATATTGTTGAATAAATTGTAGATTTCTTTAGGGTTTGTGGTTGTGTGGCCCATTTGTTGAGCGAGTAGACTAGCTGTCTCCAAAGGCTCAAGTTGTAAGGCCCAATACCCTAAGGCTGAACCACTTTGCATGATAGCTCTATTGAACAGTCCTTTAGACATTGGAGATAGTAGGTGATAAGAAACTGAAGCAGATCCAGCACTTTCTCCAAAAATGGTCACGTTATCCGGGTCACCTCCGAACACTCTTATATTCCTCTTCACCCACTTGAGTGCTTGCACTTGATCTTTCAGTCCAATATTGCCTGGTGCTTCTTCTATCCCCAGACATAGGAAGCCTAGAATTTCCAATCTATAGTTGAAGGTGACTAAGATTACTCCATGTTTGACAAAGTACTTGGGACCGTAGATGAAGGGAGATCCCGAGCCGTCTCTGAATCCTCCTCCGTGTATGAACACCATGACAGGCAGGGGGCTGTCACTCGGCTCAATGGGGGTGTACACGTTGACGGTGAGGCAGTCTTCATCGCCCAGGATGCGAGTACTGGTGAAGCGTTGCTTGCATCTGATGTGTTCGTTGTGAGCGTTGAACACACCTTCCCATTTTGGATTCGGTTCAGCTTCCTGGAATCGAAAATATTCAAACATTAATACTCGTACGTCAACTAATCAATTGGGAAATACAGTATTCTATAATGGATATTTGATTGATTCTATTTACAGTTACTCCTCACTCAGATATTTACAATAACACTTGAAATACTGCAGTCATAACAAAGACTGACATTTCATTAAAAATGTAACGCGACAATTAGTCGACACTTCATAACACGGGGAGGTGTGATTAGTCGGCTAGGTAGCAATCACAAGTAGATTAGTACCGACGACGTTCGTCGTTACGTTCATCATTATTAACTTCTGCTATTACCAGTCCTTCATAGAAACTATTACAACTTAATTGTTTCTGAATACTTCTCATCAATTCTCATTCACGGTATGTTAAAATAGTAATGTTAGTAATTACTTTATGTTTGGTATTTAATATTATAAATCAATAGATTTGTGTAGCATTGCCTATTAGGACATACATAAATTGGCTCACAGTCAACATTTATAACTTTTGTTAAGTTTTTGAGGTGTCACGGATCCTACATACAATCATACAAACATAAACTCATGCCTTATTTCCATGGGGGTATTAAGGATTCTATTCTTTCCAAATATCATTTAATTTAGGAATCGTCTCTTAAGCTAAGGACCCTTTTTTAAGGCATATTGCCTTCATCTTTAAAAAAGAGAAACTTACTTGGAACCTGTGTGTGACGGTGGCGTACGGTATGCCGAAGTACTGCAGGTATGATCCGTCCGGGGCCACCGAGCCCCGAGCTTGCCCACCACTCAGCTGCACTGGCGCTGTCGGCTGGGGCACCAGCGGAGCCACCCACACCGAGATCAGCACCAACAGCTTCAAACTTGACAACGACTTTACATAGTTCTTCATTTTATTCAGTACGTCAATGACACTAACTCTGATTACACTGGCTATTGAAACTCATTTTAAAAATCACGCTAGTCGTAGCTAGAAACTTCAATAAAGTATCTTAGAAGTCAATACCATCATTGCACAATGTGTTCAATAGTCCTCACTCTCTAAGTCTCAATATGCAACTGACGGTGATGGTGCGTATTTTCTCTTACGTAGATGGATATAAGATGCCAACGTGTCTATTCGTGTGACCGGTTTTTATGCC
Source organism: Cosmia trapezina (assembly GCA_905163495.3). NCBI lineage: Eukaryota > Metazoa > Arthropoda > Insecta > Lepidoptera > Noctuidae > Cosmia > Cosmia trapezina. The sequence goes on from LR991036.1 coordinate 731,964, forward strand.
ATCATCATAGGTACAAAGTCCAGGTTGTGGAACTGGTCAATCACCAAATCCAATGAGAACCTGAAAAGAGAAGAGACTACTTTTAATCTGGCTAAAGACTGAGGTGAGGTGAGGTTTGAGGTTTGAGGTCCCCTTGAAAGATTTCATTTGAGAACAAACGACTTACAGTATATATACAGGGTGGCCGGAACATTGACGTCCAAAAATAAAATTTCGGTCCCTCGTATCGTGGGGTATTCGAATCACCCCCATGTATGTTCCGCGACTTTTCATAGTTTTCGAGTTATGAATTTTTTTCTGAATGTTTGAAAATTTTCGACCTGACCAACCTAAAAAAATTCTAAAAAAAAAAGTAGAGGGTTTTATCGAGTTTCTTTTTTTGCAACTGAATTTTCATAAGTAGTACTTTTATGCATAAAATAATCAGCTTCGTAACTGTGATGAAAGTTATGAAAATGTTGATCTAAAGTGAAAAATTTACGTTCGGTAAATTATGACTTAAATTTTCAACTTCAAATTAAAAATCTAAACAGGTGACTTCATGGTTCTCAAGTAGGCTTCAAGAATCCGCCAGACTCTCAGCTTTCATAATCATTAAAAAACGTAGGACTTAATGGGGCTAACTTTGGCCTTAATCGGCCTTCAAAGACTGCGAGGTGGAAAATTCTTAAAATTAGCTATCTGATTAATATTTTTTTTTTCCCATTTTCTCGCTCCTAAGGTTATTTAGTTTGCTAACCAAAAATGACTGCAGGAAAGCTAAGATTTAAACACGGAGATTTTTTTAAATGTTAGTTTAATGAATTTTGCGCGATCCGTTCTCGTGGACTATGGGTTGTAAACGAGGGTGCAACTCTTTTACCTGCAATAACAATCCACTCGAAGTGAGAGCTTCGACATTTCAACATCGCTTCAGCGTTAACTTGTGGTCTGGTATCCTCAATGGCGAACTAATTGGTCCGTTTGAACTGCCGTCCAGACTTGATGGAGAAACATACAAAAACTTTTTGGAAAATGAACTTCCATTGTTGCTGGCAGATGTGAATCTCGAACTCAGACGAACCATGGTGTTGCAAAATGACGGCGCCCCGTGTCACTATGCAACCCAGGTCCGAAATTACTTAGATGAAACATACCCCAACAGATGGATCGGACGCAGCGGACCAATTAGGTGGCCTCCACGCTCACCTGATCTCAACCCCATCGATTTCTTTATTTGGGGCTATTACAAGGAAATAGCATACGCCCGAGACTGTTCAAGTGAACAAGAGCTGAGGCAGTTGATTGCAGAAGCTGAACGTGTTGTGAGAGAGAACAGAGACGCTTTTAGACGATTGCCAGACAATTTCTTACGTAGGTGTAGAATGTGTATTGCTGCTGGTGGTGGCCACTTTGAAAACCTTTTGTAAATGTTAAAAATAAATTAAGTACTTTTTTCACATTATCATCTGTGTTTTATTCAAAACCACTTTTTACGTAAAACTTTTCTTACCCAACTCTGAAACTATTTGTTGGTTAGTTTTCAGTATTCTTATCATTAATTAACCTTAGGAACGAGAAAATAGCCAAAAAAAAATAATTACCCAGATGGGTAATTTTAAGAATTTTTCCACCTCGCTGTCTTTGAAGGCCGATTTTAAACAAAGTAGCCCTATTAAGTACTTCATTTTTTTTATGATTATGAAAGCTGAGAGTCTGGCGCATTCTTGAAGCCTACTTAGGAATTATGAAGTCACCGGTTAAGATTTTTAATTTAAAGTTGAAAATTTGAGTCATAATTTACCGAACGTAAATTTTTCACTTTAGATCAACATTTTCATAACTTTCATCACAGTTACGAAGCTGATTATTTTATGCATAAAAGTACTACTTATGAAAATTCAGTTGCAAAAAAAGAAACTCGATAAAACCCTCTACTTTTTTTTTAGAATTTTTTTAGGTTGGTCAGATCGAAAATTTTCAAACATTCAGAAAAAAATTCATAACTCGAAAACTATGAAAAGTCGCGGAACATACATGGGGGTGATTCGAATACCCCACGATACGAGGGACCGAAATTTTATTTTTGGACGTCAATGTTCCGGCCACCCTGTATTTCAACTTCATCTTCTCCGGGCAATAGACTTCGAATATTACATGCCCTAAATGCTCGTAGTCTACATCAGAGTTTTGCTACTGCTAGAAAGATTAGTTCAACAGATTGCATGAATACCGGTTAAGTCTACATAACTAACTAGAACTATTGAACGGTGCGTGTCTTCAAATGCTTTGCGATTGCTTGTGTTTCAGCAAACTAGTTTCAAACACGTTATTTGCAATGATGTTGACCCGAGTAAGATTCTTTTGAGGTAGATATCAATAATTAAGTTTCTATAATCATAAGATGGTCTTATTGTAATCTGCAGGTGCTCTAGTATGCTTTGCATTTTTCCGTACCTATTTGGAATAGTGTGTTATTGTGGCAAAAGTGTATTATGTACTTATATTTTATTATGTCAGTTGGTTGGACGGATAGTCTTTGCATGGTCAAAACAATTTTGTGACCAAGTTCTGAGACTTTTGTAGAAATCTACATAAGATTTTATTTTTCAAGATATAAATTTATTAAACACGTTTTATGTTAGCTGATCTACGAAAGTACTTAACTATGACTTTAAAGTCAATGGTACTCATTATAGAAACCCAGAGTCTTTATAAATTGTGAATAATTCCCAATCTGAATTACATATTAAATTGGATCTTGAATTAGACTAATGAAAATAGCTTCCAGCGAATAAAACGAAGAATATTTAGAATTTAAATCCAAGTACGATATTATGTTTGTGAAGCATCTTGTATAATATAATTGGTTAATCATTGAGACGTCTGAGTACTCAATAATGATCTGTTTTTGTTCGTTAAGGATCTTATTAACCCTAATAAGCACATTGAGACGGTATCTTTAGAAAACTTGGAGGTTATTTAGAGAATTTACTTTCGTCATAAATGATTTTCCGTTATAAGTCGAACCCGGACAGTCAGTTTCGACTTGACTAAAATGGAAGTTCTGGAGAGTAAAAATATTTAGGATTCCTGATCACGAAATACTAAGCCAGCACGCAGCGAGCACGGTGGTGTTTAAAGTATGTGATTTTTTGTGTAGAACTGCCAGTTTATCTCCGTGAGAACTTAAAAGTGAAGTGACCTTGAAGTGAGCTGTCATTCCAGCCGGTGTATTCTGTAAAAATCTCACCGTGACAACTTAGGCGAAGTGAACTTAGGTGAAGCTGATGCTAGAGATTGACACTATTGACAGCTCACTTCACGGTGCGATTTTAACGGAATACATCAGCTAAACCCTACTCATTGACTCATTCGCCTCGAAGCAGAATTGTAGTAATAGATCAACAGGGTAACATCTAGCAGCAGACTGTTTGTGAGCTATACTATCATCCTGCTAGGCAAATGGTCTATCCGCTTGCCTAGCAAGAACGAACCAGTCCCATGTTTATCTGGTTTTAACCGGTTTCAAATAAAGGAGGAGGTTCTCAGTCTGTCGGACACTCTTTTTTTGTTAATTACTTAGGTATTTATACTTCAAAAGGAACTTGTTGTGGGTTTTAAATAATATACATGTATTGGTGAGATTTTATTATGTTGACTTGTCTTGGTATTATTATGACGCGTTCTAGAAATATGATAAGGTCAATGCTAGCTCTATTTTTATCATAAAAATGTAGAATTGTAGAATTCACTCCATTACATGTAAAATACTTGTATTCAGCTGTATCCGGTTAGACTGGAAGCCGACCCCGAGCTAATGAAATAAAATGTCAAAAGGAATATTACAAAGTTGAGAGGAATTTAGATTAAGGTGATTAATAAAATTAAACATAACATGACGTCGGCTTTCCCCGAAGGGTTCGGCAGAGGTGTAGCTATAGTACTTCCACATACACACTCGTATGTAGGTATAAAATGTTAGGTAAGTAACTACTAACAATTTCACTCAAGTCTTTAAAAATAAAAAAAATTAACCGGTTAAAAGCGAGTCGGACTCGCGCACCGAGGGTTCCGTCCCGATTTCTGGAAAAGTATGCTATTAAGAGACATCGTTTTATTTTTCCTGTAATCTTTACATAAACTTCTATCACATAGAATAATTTCAGATTTTTCTCTTTGCAAACTTCGGAGATAAGGGGACGGTATTTTATTTTACAAGTTTCATCAAAAATCGAATACTATGCGGCCTAAAAAAAAAATAAAAAAATGTTTGAGAATATGCAAACGGCGCTCTTTCCTATGATACCCCACATGTCCTAGTAGCCCTACTTTGAATTTATAAGACCCCCTTTCAGTCCCTGTCGCAGAAAAACCATATATATTTTATTTTTTTTCTAATTTGCAAAATAGTTGGCCAAACGTCATCTAAAACTTCCAAATTTTAAGTAGCATTCTAGTATTTCTTGACATATCCAGCTGTGACAGACAGACATATAGACAGACTGAGGGTACATAAGGGTTCCTTTTTACCATTTTGGTACGGAACCCTAAATACTACAATTGTATTATTTACTATTTAACATGAGTCACAATAATAAACTAATACCGCTATCACTGACCCCAGTTGATTCACAAGCAAGCACAATCATTATCAATTGTCTATCAACCTTGCACCTACGTAATAAGATGTAAATCAGATTGCTAGATAGCGGCACCTACGACATTGTCATTCAAAACACATGACGTTACTATTCAGCCCACTTACAAATAGGTTTCCACAGCAATATCCACTAGGAAATGTCACACAAAATCATAAAATCACTACACTTTTTCATACAACTTCTCACACTCAGAATTCACACTTGTTCTTATAAAACGTACATTTTTGGTTGATCTTGTTTTTAAAGTAAAATGTGATAGTTGCTTTCACAGTTACGACGACGCGTATGCCCGTGCGTCTGGGCGCTGCTTGAATGCGCGCGCGCAGCGCAGACAACCGGTTGTTAGGGTTCCGTACCAAAATGGTAAAAAAGGAACCCTTATGGTGTGACTCAGTCTGTCTGTCTATCTGTCACAGCTGGATATCTCATGAACTACTAATGCTATCAACTTGAAATTTGGAACAGTTTTGGATGACGTTTACTGAACTATTTTGCAAATAAGAAAGAAATAAAAATATTTATATTTTTTTTGCAACAGTGACTGAAAGGGGGGTCTTAAAAATTAAAAGTGGGGCTAAAGAGCACTGTTTGTACATTCTCAAAAAAAAATTTTTTCCTTTTTTTAGACCGTATAGTTTTCGACTTTTGATGAAAAATGTAAAATTAAATACCGTTCCCCCCCCCTTATCTCCGAAGTTTGCAAAGAGAAAAATCTGAAATAATTCTATGTGATAGAAGTTTATGTAAAGATTACAGGAAAAATAAAACGATGTCTCTAAATAGCACACTTTTTTAGAAATCGGAACGAAACCCTCGGTGCGCGAGTCCGACTCGCTCTTGACCAGTTTTTTTAATATTATTATGTCACTACACGATACCGCTTCTTGCTAATCAATATAACATCGTTCCGTAACCCGTGTATTAGTGGTTTCCCGATTCATATTTTGATTGTGGGTTTCCTTTATCTAATAATAATACCATCCTGTAATTCGTTACCCTGGCCCCGGCAGGGCAAAGACCTCTTCTCTTACTGACTATGGCCATTGATCTCTTCGCTTGATCACTACTTTTCAATAATTTCAGTTCATTAACACGTTCACGGACAATACGTCGAGAGACGTTAATTATGATATTCATAATATGGCACTACAGCTGTAGGCGGCGATTTAAAATCCACCAAAAGTAGAATTCCGTCCACGGCCGACTATTTCTCATAGCATTTATAGAAAGGATATGACTCTGTGCCGTTTTAGGCTACAATACAGACCGCTAGTGCCACACTCCTGCGCGTGCACACAAGTTACCTCTGTCACGCAAACATTGAAAGAACACGTCCGCCTACAGGCGATTACGTCTCTGACCGTTACTGCCGCAACTCATACTTTTAAAACCGAGTAATGTGGCAATCCGTCCCCAGACGTGATGCCACGTTGTATGGAAAGTTTGTGTGCCTTAACACAAATTGTTGAGAGTGGTTTTGTGTCCGTGAACATGTTAAGTTCAGGTTTCCTGACGGTGTTCATAGGATTTTTTTCTAATCCGAGATTAAGATAGTTATAGAAAAAATGCTTATCTTAACATAGTCTCATCTGCAAGTGGATAATGAGTGTAATATTGTTAAAAAATGCTTATCTTAACATAGTTTCATCTGCAAGTGGATAATGAGTGTAATATTGTTAAAAAATGCTTATCCTAACATAGTCTCATCTGCAAGTGGATAATGAATGTAATATTGTTAAAAAATGCTTATCTTAACATAGTTTCATCTGCAAGTGGATAATGAGTGTAATATTGTTAAAAAATGCTTATCCTAACATAGTCTCATCTGCAAGTGGATAATGAATGTAATATTGTTAAAAAATGCTTATCTTAACATAGTCTCACCTGCAAGTGGATAATGAGTGTAATATTGTTAAAAAATGCTTATCTTAACATAGTCTCATCTGCAAGTGGATAATGAGTGTAATATTGTTAAAAAATGCTTATCTTAACATAGTCTCATCTGCAAGTGGATAATGAGTGTAATATTGTTAAAAAATGCTTATCTTAACATAGTCTCATCTGCAAGTGGATAATGAGTGTAATATTGTTAAAAAAAACCGGTCAAGAGCGAGTCGGACTCGCGCACCGAGGGTTCCGTACCATCATTTAAATGTAATTTTTGTTGATGATTTCTGAAAAACTGTGCTATTTAGAGACATAATTTTATTTTTCCTGTAATTTTTACATAAACTTCTATCACATAGAATAATTTCAGATTTTTCTCTTTGCAAACTTCGGAGATAAGGGGCCCCCCCCTTATCTCCGAAGTTTGCAAAGAGAAAAACGGTATTTTTTTTTTACATTTTTCATCAAAAGTCGAAAACTATGCGGGCTAAAAAAAAGAAAAAAAATGTTTGTGAATGTGCAAACAGAGTTCTTTCATATGATACCCCAAATGCCATACCTACTAGCTCCACTTTGAATTTTTAAGACCCCCTTTCAGTCCCTGGTGCAAAAAAAATATAAATATTTTTATTTCTTTCTTATTTGCAAAATAATTGAATACACGCCATCTAAAACTGTTCCAAATTTCAAGTTGATAGCATTAGTAGTTGTTGAGATATCCAGCTGTGACAGACAGACAGACAGACAGACAGACTGAGTCACACCATAAGGGTTCCTTTTTTACCATTTTGGTACGGAACCCTAAAAAACTGAGAGAGAGTTTTACCTGTTTTAAGCAAATTACTAGTGTTTATTCTTGTATTTCACTCGACGTATTCCTGCAGAATGTCGCGTCATAGTAAAAATGCAACAAAATGAAGCAAATGTACTCCCGAAGTTTAGTAGTTTTTGAGTTCGTTACGTTTTTTTTAATGAAAATTCCTAGACTAAATCATTTGAAGCCAATTAAAAGAATGATTTACGGCGCGACTATACTGGAATTTAAGTTACTGTTATAGCTAGATGCCACAGCAGATTTTTGCTAATAATTATAAGTTCAAAATGCCTAGAACTTTGGCAAAGATCAATAATTAAGCATTTTATTTTTCGCAATTTTTGTATTTACTTCATAAAAAATCTACTCTATCTCAAAAACTACTTAACATCGGTAGAAAATTTTGTGGCTTAATTTGTTGCATTATGATGACGTCCTGCAAGGAGTTACCACTAACCCTGTAGATTATTTTCAAGTTAATTTTCTTGCACATAGATGTTTTGTCTCTGCATAATCCTAAAGTAGACTTGTGAAAATGGCTGGTATTAAGTCCGTGCAACATTGCTGGTGTTCGAATTGAAATGCGGTTGTGCTGGCCCTTAAGTGGAAATAGGTGCGTTACTATGGTTATTTTAGAATTGAGTTTCAATATTTAAACTTTTTGCTTCGCCCAGGCCACAGAAAGTGCTAAATGTTATCAAACGGGCACTAAACATATCATAAACTACCATGTACCACTTCGGTACTTTAGTGCCTCTAGTGGCATCACGGTCGTTTCGCTACATGTCTATGTAGCGGTAAGTCGTAAACTAGGACATTACTACAAATGTACGGTTTGAGAGATGTCACATCACATTTATTACGTTTTCCACATGGGTAGGTACACATTTAACGGTCACATTGGTTCATGAAGTTAGTTCATTAATTAGAGTAAGCTGAACTGAGCGCGATGCAGTTGTCAAACAATTCGATAACATGACTCTTGACTAACATAGACTAGTTACCCCTTCGTCGATGGTTATTGCTATCTACAAGATTATCTATAAGTTACTTCTGGAAATTAAAGAGAAATTACATGTTGATACTTTTTCATTTGACAGTTGAAATTGAGGTTAATTAGGGTACGGAACCCTAGTTCCGTACCAAAATTGTAAAAAAAGGAACCCTTATGGTGAGACTCAGTCTGTCTGTCTGTCTGTCACAGCTGGATATCTCAAGCACTACTAATGCTATCAACTTGAAATTTAGAATAGTTTTAGATGACGTTTACCGAACTATTTTGCAAATAAGAAAGATATAAAAATATTTATATTTTTTTTGCAACAGGGACTGAAAGAGTGTCTTAAAAATTCAAAGTGGGGCTACTAGGGCATGTGGGGTATCATATGAAAGAAAGCTATTTGCACATTCTCAAACATTTTTTTATTTTTTTTAGGCCTCATAGTTTTCGACTTTTGATGAAAAATGTAAAAAATAATACGTTCCCCCCCCTTATCTCCGAAGTTTGCAAAGAGAAAAATCTGAAATTGTTCTGTGTGATAGAAGTTTATACAGGGTGACTGGTAATTAGTGACCGATACTTAAACACATGATTGTACTCATGATAACAAACAACTTTTACTATGGGACCAAACCTGAAATCGCGAAAAAAAAAAATCAGCTGTTCCCTATTTTTTTTTTTTTAGAGCATGGGAAATCATCGAATGACTTCTCCCGCTAAACACATGATTGTACTCATAATAACAGACAACTTTCCCAAAAAAATTTTTTTTTTAAATTTTCAAATCGCATTTATGACCCTAGTCATTCCAATAAGATATTGAGTACCTAACAAGAATAATACACGTGGAGCTCGTGGCTAAGCAGTAACAGACGCACGGGTCGATCCATCAGGTTAAGCTACGCTTGCCGGGGTTGGTCCGTGGATGGGTGACCATCTTCACATACCGAGACACCTCCGTGCCTCGGAAAGCACGTTAAGCCGTTGGTCCTGGCTGTAATTGGTGGATCTTTGACAGTCGTTACGGGTCGTCAGAACCCCGAAAGTCTGACAATCAGTCTTACCCAGGGGTATCGAATTACCCAGTTACTGGGTTGTGGAGGTCAGATAGGCAGTCGCTCCATGTAAAATACTGCCAGACCCCAACCCCCACACCCGACCCCAACATAGTTGGGAAATGGCTAGGCAGATTGATTTTAACAAGAATAACATCATCCATAATAATACCACTATCAGCTGTTAGTTAACCCGTCGCATGCCAATTAGCAGAGCAGTGGTGGCCCAGTGGTAACGGCCGTGACTTACGAGTTGTAGGTTCGGAGTTTCGGACACTGACAGGCGCTTTACTTTGTGTAAATTATTTCATCACCACTGCTCTCAAAACGGTGAAGGAAAACATCGTGAGGAAACCGGCATGTCCTAGAACCAAAAATTCGAAGACATGTGACATCTACCAACTCGCACTGGGTCCGCGTGTTGGATTACAGCCCACTCCCTCTCACCGAGAGGAGGCCTGTGTCCCAGCAGTGGGAACATTATAGGCTGCCTATGTTACACTAATTAGCAGACACAATAGATTTATAATTGTTATCCGTACAATCGACAAAGTTAATTTAGTTTCCTACTTATTCCTTTTTACAAACAAAACTATCCACTTTTAACATGCATTATCCTTTTTTCATTAATTGAGAACAAACGTACCTACTTACCATGCGCACGTTGTCAATTGTTAGTCGCTTGACCCCGTTATTCTATCTCTCCGATATTCTCCGTGTGGCTGCGTACCTACGAAATATCTAGGCACCGGGCGCGATCCCGGTAAAAGTAGGCACGCACAACACCTTATCGCTCACACTGCACACCTTTACACGCACGTGCTTAATTCTAATACCGGTTAGTAGTAGCAGTTTAAATTAACACTAATAATTAACGAAATGACAAAACACTATCTACGGAATCACACTAAACAACAGTGAATTCTCAGTGAATTCAGTGAAGTATAACAGTAAGTAGGGCGGAGCACCGAACGAGCTTCGACAGCCGCGGAGGAGCCGTTTAGGTACGCAGTCTTTCCTTGTCGGCAGCACCAGTATTACTAAGCTAATTACAAACTTTCGGAGTAAACACGCGGCGTGCCTCAAAGAAGTACTCCTTTATGAGGTATGCATCTTGCTTTATTGTTTATTTAAAACTATTTTGAAAACACATCTTTACTGCGAACTAGAATTCTATTAAGGTCGATTTACATCAGACGAGCGAATGCTCATTCTATCCCCACTATATCAAATTCTTTTAGTGTAAACAGGCGTAGAGCATTCTTTCGTTGTTCTTAGTGCGTTCGCAAAGATTCTATGGAATATTCTAAGAATACTCGCTCGCTCGATGTAAGCGGCGCTAGAGCGCGCGAACAGATGCTTAGAGCGTTCTTGCGTGTTCGGACGTGCTCGCGCCCCTGAGCGGTCTCTTCAAAGCGTTCTTGTGTTCTAGCTCTTGTTCTAGCTCTAGCTCTTTGTTCGTTTGATGCAAACGCTGAATACGAGTTTTCGTTTACACTAAAAGACCACGAAAGAATGCTCTTGTTCTAGCTCTAGCTCTTTGTTCGTTTGATGTAAATCGACCTTTACTAGAAGGATTTTAGGAATAACCCAAACGAGCAAACCATTTACAAATTGTAGACAATGGATGTTACTGCGGCGCTCTGCGATAAGCATATTCAATAGGTACGTGACTCATAAAACGCCGCCGCCGGCGATCTCGCCTCTATTGTTTATTTGAAACTGTTTAGAAAACTGCGAACTATTACTAGTAAGTATTCCTAAAGGAATGCACATTTTGTCAATAATCTGTGCTTATACAATCCAGCAAACAATTTACAAATTATAGACAATAGATTTTACTGCGAAGCTCGGCGTTAAGCAAATACAATAGTTATGTCTTTCATAAAACATCTGCTACTTTCTAAAGGTTATAATTTAAATGGTTGTTTTCGCAAAAGTAAAAAAAACACAAATTATGTTCATGCTAAACCTTGAACAAATCTGGTAGGTATTTTCGTACCTACTTTACGTGCGTGCGCTACAACTAAATGCATTATTGTTCATGCTATTCCCATCCCACATTTCTAGGCTTTGGACTAGCAGTCTGTCTACGATATTTGAGTTTAAATCAGAAATATTCGGGAGCCGGTAGGCATTTAGCGCGCGTAAGTAGGTATGTGGAGTGCAATATCTGTATAGGTACAAGTAGGTTTGAAATGACTGGTGTGGTTAAAAAATTGGAATCAACTTGGCTATTTACAACGCTAACGCTAACTTGGCTATTTAAATAATTGAGTAATCTAAATGATTTAAATGAAGTCACATTGATTGTTGCATGTGTCCACTTTGCACAGCACATTTAGTGGCATATTTAGTGATATGAGCCCGCACGCGCTGCAGAACTCTAGTGTGACTGTCACTTTTAACGAAGGCACCCCGCATCCGTGTACGTTTGTACCTAGGTAAAAAAAAAAAATAATATCCTTGGAAATTTCACACAACGCCATCTAGTCCCAAGCTAAGCAACCTAATGCTTGTATTATGGTAACGAGATGGTAGTGATGATGATGATGTAGTTAACAAAAAGTTGTACAAAACCGCCGTGTTTAGTAGTACTGTACTTTTAATATGCAACGTAAGGTACAGTAGTACCCAACTAATAAGGCGCGTCGTGAATCTCGTGAAGTCGTGAATCGTCGTGTGAAAAGAAAGTATGGCCCTGAGATTAACGAGAATGCTTAAAACTTACAATCAATCTTAGATTACTTCATAATACACTGCAGCTGTTAGTTTTCTCTCACTCGCAAGTATGGCGGCTGACTAACATTATGCTGGCAGTTGCCGACCAATAGCGGTACAAGAGAAAGAAGCACGGTGCGTGGAGCGTGCCGATTGGTCAATAGCATTTCCCGCGCTTTGAAAATTCATCTTCTGCGCAGGTACCTCGGTAAGCCATATCAGTACGCACAATGGTCCACATGAAGGACTAAGTGCGGAAACCAAATCCTTAACATAGAAGCCATATCAGTTGGGTACTACTGTATACTACTAACAAAACAAGGTGCGCGCGCCTTTGCGCTATCAACTGTTAATAGCTTTACCGGTAATCCCGTTCTATCTCATGTGTACTCTATTTTGCAATAAGATTTGACATTCAAAGAAACCTTTTTTACAGTCCGTTCAACCGATTTTGACTTCTAATGCGTTGGAGGCATGATAATGGAAGCTGCAGTAAACAGTTGGTATTGTAACCACTTTTTTGCCTTTAATCTCATCCTTAAGCCTTCCGAATAGAAGTAGAAAATCGGTTGAAAGGACTGTAAAAAAGGTTTGTTTAAATGTCTAATCTTATTGTAAATGGAGTATAGGTAAGTAGGTATTACTAATACTATCGGCGTGTATTCGATCAATAGTACTAATTCCGATTCTGTATTTGTAGAGCTTGTCTACTCTAAAATGACGCGTCCTATTACTTAAATCTGTAGACGTACACTACAGTAATTGCAGTAGTCGGGCGCGTCATTTCATTTGTCATTTTTTCAGTACGCGATCGTTTAAGTGCTATTTATGGAGAGCGGTGGATTGGTCGCGGGGGCCAGTTGCTTGGCCTCCGCGGTCACCGGATTTAACACCATTAGACTTTTTTTTGTGGGGGCGTGTAAAAGACTTAGTCTACCGAGATGGACCAGTACATACTCCCGATGAACTAAGAACTAGGATTGAAAACAGTTTCGAAATAGTGAAAAGTGACACTAGAATTCTGCAGCGCGTGCAGGCTCATATTACTAAACGTGCCACTAAATGTGTTGAAGTGCAAGGTGGACACATGCAACAATTAATGTGAGGTCATTAAATCATTTAATTAAAAAAAACTTTAGTACCTAAGTAAGTAGTTGATTTAGTAATCGTTGTAAATAGCCAAGTTGATTCCAATTTTTTAACCACGCCAGTCATTTCAAGTTTTATTTGTACTCGTACCTATAAAGATACTAGCTTCCTGCCCGCGGCTTCGCCCGCGTGGAATTCGGTTATTTCGCGCCTCCAAAGCCTTTTTTCGTGATAAAATTTAGCCTATGTCCTTTTTCAAGGTCTGTTCTATCTCTGTACCAAATTTCGTCAAAATCAGTTCAGCCGTTTTACGTAAAAGCGTAATAGACAGACAGACAGACAGACAGAGTTAATTTAGCATTTATAATATTAGTATGGATTGCACTCCACATACCTACTTGCGCGCGCTAAATGGCTACCGGCTGCCGCCGGACCTCACACAATCTGTTTTGTATGGATAGAGGCTATAACGTCATTGCGTATGCTACTTAGTTACTTACTTAGAGGGCAATTATAGCGGCATGCATGATTTAAAAGGGAGTTCAAAGGCACCGCTAGTCGGGCGACATGAAGTGTACTTGTGTCACGTCGCGCGTTGTGCTTCTTTGTAGGAGCCTTAACTGTAGAGTAGTAAAGCAACCTGTGCCTGTAGCAACGCGACTAGCAACATTATAAAATTAATTTTGCCGAATACTTGATGATTAAACGAACTTACCAAGTGAAGTTCTATCATAATTATACGTAGCACTCCGTTCGAAGAGATAAGTATCCTGAAATAAAGCATTATTGACACAATGTAGTACCGCATAGGTGCCACTGTTCATACACTATTGTTGAAAGTATTTAAAAAAGTCAAATTCATCCTCCTGTCACTGTCAACGTCACCCGGCTCCCGCGCTCCCCAGACCCGCTTGTCATTTAGTTACGAGTCTATTAACTTGATATTACCAATATTTGTGGGTTGCCCAGCTCTGCTGTGGGTTGGGTGGGAATTGATACTTATCTCTTCGAACGGAGTGCTACGTATAATTATGATAGAACTTCACTTGGTAAGTTCGTTTAATCATCAATTATACTTGCACTCCGTTCTCGAGATAAGTATCCTGAAATAAAGCATTATTGACACAATGTAGACGTTGAGAGTAGTTTTTGGGAATATCACAGTTAACCATAAAAAATAAAAACCTTAAATATATAAGTACTTGATTAACCCCTCAAGTGTCTGAGTTTTGCTAATTTTAGACCCAAAACCCCAGCGAGTGGGGAGGGTTGGGGGTTAGTTGCGAACCCCATAGGTTCACAACTACTGATAATGATATTTTTTCCATCGGATGAGGTTTTTTTACGTTTATATATATGTGGTCTAAGCTTATATACCTATTATGTAAAGTTTTGTCCTTTTGCACACTTTGGGTTCATTTGACACGCGGGGAGAGAGGGGGGGTTAGCTACGAACTCCATAGGTTCACAACTAATGATGATGATTGGTTTTCCATCGGATGATGTTTTTTTACATTTATATATATGTGATATAAGCTTATATACCTAACAAAAAAAGAGTTTTTCTTATGCACACATGGGGTGCATTCGACACTTGAGGGGTTAATATAAATTGTTTATTTATTTTAACTTACAACTTATGGTAATGTATCTCACTCTTAATTATAATTAACTATAATCAGTAGGAAATGTAATACTTTTATTATTATATATATAAAAAAAAAATAAAAAAAAAAAAAACAAGAGACATCGTGTCCCCCTTACGAATTATTAACTATTGCTCTAGCTAGGGAGGTGTGATCATCATCACCTACAATCACTCTGTTATAGAAACGTCCGAACGTTTTTGAAGTGCCGCTCCAGCCAGCGGTCTGTCGGATGGTATCGATGTTGACGCCTAATTGGTGAGCTTTAGAGGTAGCGGCATGGCGGGTGCTATGTGCCGTGAATATATTAACATCAATACCGCAGTCTTTTAATGTTCCCTTTATCCACCGACTAATGGTTTGTGTGGTCACAATGTTGTGAGGTTTTTTGTATGAAATAAATAGATTGTCTGTTTTGCGCAAAGCAGCGGTTTGGTTAATGTATGAGAGTAAAGTAGTGGCTGGGCATATTTCCAGTTTGTCTGTGAAGAAAGGTATGTGAAGAACGGGCTGATTGATACCAACTTTTGAGGTCTTTACAAGATCAGGTATTTTTATGATTATTTTGCTATGTTGTGATTCTACATTGCTCAATTTAATTTTTTGAAGGGTTTGTACCCGGTGGGCTGTCGTAAGCGCCAATAAAGTGATGGATTTCTTTGTTAATCTCTCTAATGTGAGAGATTCGTTAGGAAACCAAGTTTTTAGGAAGTCCAGTACCTTAGACGTGTCCCATGTTATGCTATACTTAGGAACAGGGGGACGAAGCCTGAACACACCTTTATAGAATCTCTTTATTCTGTCATCTAATGATACATGTGATCCGATTATAAGAGATAAAGCTCCTCTATAGCTATTTAGTGTTCCATATTGAATACCTGATTGGTATACTTGAGTAAGAAAATATATGATCCTAGGTACTGAACTTTCAAACACATTGTAGTTATTGTTAGAGCAAAAGTTGTACCATCGTTTTAAGCATACATCATATTGCTTGATGGAGTTACTACTTAACGATGCCAGCATGATGTCAATGGATGATGGTGGTACACTTCTTCTCAACAGCGCCGCCCGCACAAGACTCCGGCAACCAGGGTAAGATTCCGATGAATCTGTCCTTTGCTGGAATGGGAGATAATAACATTTTTGGTAGGCTCGAAAATAATTAGCTCAGATACTAATAATTTCCTAAATACTGGGTACCATGGCTGTGTGGGCCACATTGGGACCACGACAATGCCTTTGGCTTGGTCTGTCATTATTTTTCGAAGGGTTTTTAGGATAACAGCAAAGGGAGGAAACGCATAAAAGTAAAAAGGAGCCCAATTCATAGTAAATGCGTCAATTGTAAATGCATCAGGGTCTTGTTTCCATGAAACATAAGTGTGACATTTCTTGTTAATGCGACTGGCAAATAGGTCTATATTAGCGGAACCAAACTTTGTTGATATTCTTTGGAAAGCTGTATCTTTTAGTTTCCATTCAATATCGGGATGAGAACGGCGTGACTCCGCGTCAGCTACCTCATTGTCCATTGATTTTATATATGAGGCGACTACAAAGATTTTTCGCTGCTCACACCACTGCCAAATGGCTTTTGCGACTTCAGTCAAGTGAGGAAATTGCACGCCACCCATCCGGTTGATGTAACTAATAGCGGTAGAATTATCTATGTGTATTAAAATTTGGCAGTCTGAACAATTTTTTGCAAAAGTCTTAAGAGTGATAAATGCGGCTAGAAGTTCTAGTTGATTAATGTGAAATTTTTTCTCGGCGTTGGACCATGGGCCACTGGCAGTGTCACTCCCACAGACAGCGCCCCACCCCGTAGTTGAGGCGTCAGAGTATAACTCCAAACTGAAGTTGTCGTGCCTAATCTTTTTTACAGCGTGAGGGAGGGCTTTAAGCCACCATTCAAGGTCTGACCGTAAAGAAAAAGGAATTTTCATAACTTTATCATAATTTTCATGACCTTGAAGGTTTAGAAATTTACAGCGTTCTAATTGTTTCGTATAGAGCCATCCATATTCAATAGCTGGACACGCAGACACCAATAGTCCAACAATTTGGGCAAACAATCTTATTTTACAATTTTGTAATTTCATGAAATGTTTTATTTCGCTAATAATGCGATTTCTTTTATCAGAAGGTAGTTGAACTTTCATCTCATGGGTATTAATGATATAGCCGAGGTATTTACACATGTGAGAGGGTGTGAGGACGCTCTTGTTTGTGTTTATTATGAATCCTAGACTAGTAAGAAACTGTTTAGTTATGTTTACATTTTCTAGGCAGCTTTCTTGGGAGTCAGATATCAAACAAAGATCATCTAAATATATGCTAGAAATATAGCCAGCTGATCTCAATATTTTTACCACCGGTTTCATAATTTTGGTAAAAATGTATG
Organism: Cosmia trapezina; assembly: GCA_905163495.3. Taxonomy (NCBI): domain Eukaryota; kingdom Metazoa; phylum Arthropoda; class Insecta; order Lepidoptera; family Noctuidae; genus Cosmia; species Cosmia trapezina. The sequence continues at coordinate 749,226 of LR991036.1, forward strand.
GAGATGTGTTCAGACCAAATGGCAGGCAATTGAACTGATATAGAATATTGTTATAGATAAATCTTAAATATTTCTTGGAATCATCAGCCATTTTTACTAAAAAATAAGCATCTTTCAGGTCTATTGTTGCCATAACGCTATCTCTAGATACTAGTTTCAGAACTGTGCGCAGGTCTTCGAGTTTAAAATGATTTGTTTGGATGTGTTTATTTAGGTTCTTTAGATTAAGAATAAATCTCATTTTTCCGTTTGGTTTTGGTGTTAGAAAAACACTAGAGATGAATTGGTTTTCACATGGTGTACATGGGGATATAGCTCCTATTCTAAGAAGATCTGATATAGCTTCCTCATACTGTGCTATTTCTGTTAGTGAGTAGCTAGGAATTGTAGGTAACGTTAGTTGTTCTACAGGTTCAGAAAATGTGATATTATAGCCCGATATCCATGATAGGATCGTCTTATCTTTGGTAATGTGTAACCATTGGTTATAAAATAAAGATAAGCGTCCTGCATAATTTACCTCCTCTACGGTCGACGATAGTTGTTGAACTTCTGCGGATGTGATGACGTCTTGTATGATCTGTTGTGCTGATTCTGGTGAGGGGCAGTCTGCCGCGACTTCTGTGTTGTTGCCGGCGGTTTCCGGTTCGGAGCCGCCGGCCCCTTCACGTTTAAATGATTGCTCTTAGACGTTGACGGCTGCGGCTTCTTATTGTTGTTGTATGTGCTTTTTATTTCGGCACTAGATTTGGAAACGGCTTTGGCTGTCCTGAGTGTGTCTGGTAGGTTCTCACCAAACAAAAGCTTGTCAATCTTGGAATTAAGTATCTGGGTTTTTACATCCTTTTTAAGTACGGAAGTGCTAAACATTCTTCTTGTAACGGAATCAGAATGTTGTATATCGCATAACATTCTATTTGCATCCATTAATTTTTTAAGAAGCTCATGATTCTTATCTTGGGAACCCAGAATCTGAGATGTAGCCGATGCAATGCAAGAAATAGCCGAACCCAGAAGTTTTTGTTTAGCTTCTATAGCCTTGTCTCGGTTAGACAGAGACTCTGGCAAGGCAGCCCTTATTTCGGCATTTATTGAGGGTGCGCCTAGAAGAACACCATTTGACGGCAATAGGTACCTTTGTTGGAGTTCTTTTTTGGCTTCTTTAGTAAGCCCAGAGGTTGTAATATGTTGTAATCGACTAGCCAACTCTTTGTGTATTTCTGGCCCATAATGTTCTTTGTTGGCAGGATCATCTCCGAGAATTTCCAGTATTTCTGTGTCGAGGGCAATGTCCTCATCCTCTTTGTTTTGTATCTCACTTGAGGGTTGGTCCTTGTTTGTTACGTCTAAATCAGTAATTATGTCAGTGTTTGACGAAGGTGGAGGTATTTCTATTGTCTCCGGAAGGATTTGTTCTACAGAAGGAACATCATCATAATTTGTGGGCTCTGCCATCAGTTCTTCCAATAAGTTGTCTGGAATGATTTATAGGCAGTATGAGTATTGAAAATACCCATAGGTAGGTAGGACCTACCTAAAAAAAACGCATAATTTATGTGAATTATACTTTATACTCTAACTAGGTAAGTAGGTAGGCATAATTGTGTGTTTAAAGTGTACGTTTCTGTGTGCATTGGAAAAACCCATAGGTAGATCCGATCGCTTATTGTGATTGCATAGTTTAAACAAACTACCAAGTACAATCATTTTTTAGAATGTAGTGTGACAGTCCAAGGAACAGCCCGAGCACATTCATAACAATAAATGCAGTGAGACAGTCCATAGATCAGCTCGAGAATGCATTTTGTTTAGAACCAGAGATTATAGAAACTATGGCAATAGGTTAGATACTAGATATGTTTTGATGGTAGGTACGATAGTGTAATGCGGTGAGACAGTCCGATAATCAGCTCGATTGCATTGTATCGTATTCACTTGTAGAAGAAAAAGTACTTAAATAATAAATATCTACGTACCGTCATTTGTCGGTTCCATTTGTTCACCCGAGCTATCACTAGAACTCGAGGAATCCTGCTGTTTTTTACGAACACGTTTTATCTTCTTTTGAAGCTTTTTTAGTTTTTCATTAAGGTAATCATAATTATGCTTGCGTTTTGGCATAATTATAAATTTATAACACTAAAAATTTTTGGTGCGAAAAAGTTTATGCAGAACAGTTGAGCACTAAAACGCGAATGACAAGCGGGTCTGGGGAGCGCGGGAGCCGGGTGACGTTGACAGTGACAGGAGGATGAATTTGACTTTTTTAAATACTTTCAACAATAGTGTATGAACAGTGGCACCTATGCGGTACTACATTGTGTCAATAATGCTTTATTTCAGGATACTTATCTCGAGAACGGAGTGCAAGTATAATTCTGATTTAAACTCAAATATCGTAGACAGACTGCTAGTCTAGCCTAGAAAAGTGGGATGGGAAACTTGGAATAGCTTGAACAATAATGCATTTAGTGGTAGCGCACGCACGTAAAGTAGGTACGAAAATACCTACTAGATAGTTGTGAAGGACAGCCGCTAGCCGTACCCTTAGTTTATGTAAGCTTTAGCATGAAAATATTTGTGTTATTTTTACTTTTGCGAAAACAACCATTTAAATTATAACCTTTAGAAAGTAGCAGATGTTTTATGAAAGACGTACATATTGTATTTGCTTTTTTTCGCCGAGTTTCGCAGTAAAATCTATTGTCTATAATTTGTAAATGGTTTGCTGGATTGTATAAGCGCAGATTATTGACAAAATGTGCATTCCTTTAGGAATACTTACTAGTAATAGTTCGCAGTAATGATGTGTTTTCTAAACAGTTTCAAATAAACAAAAGAGGCGAGATCGCCGGCGGCGGCGTTTTATGAGTCACGTACCTATTGAATATGCTTATCGCAGAGCGCCGCAGTAACATCCATTGTCTACAATTTGTAAATGGTTTGCTCGTTTGGGTTATTCCTAAAATCCTTCTAGTAATAGAATTCTAGTTCGCAGTAAAGATGTGTTTTCAAAATAGTTTTAAATAAACAATAAAGCAAGATGCATACCTCATAAAGGAGTACTTCTTTGAGGCACGCCGCGTGTTTACTCCGAAAGTTTGTAATTAGCTTAGTAATACTGGTGCTGCCGACAAGGAAAGACTGCGTACCTAAACGGCTCCTCCGCGGCTGTCGAAGCTCGTTCGGTGCTCCGCCCTACTTACTGTTATACTTCACTGAATTCACTGAGAATTCACTGTTGTTTAGTGTGATTCCGTAGATAGTGTTTTGTCATTTCGTTAATTATTAGTGTTAGTTAAAACTGCTACTACTAACCGGTATTAGAATTAAGCACGTGCGTGTAAATGTGTGCAGTGTGAACGATAAGGTGTTGTGCGTGCCTACTTTTACCGGGATCGCGCTCGGTGCCTAGATATTTCGTAGGTATGCAGCCACACGGAGAATATCGGAGAGATAGAATAACGGGGTCAAGCGACTAACAATTGACAACGTGCGCATGGTAAGTACGTTTGTTCTCAATTAATGAAAAAAGCATAATGCATGTTAAAAGTGGATAGTTTTGTTTGTAAAAAGGAATAAGTAGGAAACTAAATTAACTTTGTCGATTGTACGGATAACAATTATAAATCTATTGTGTCTGCTAATTAGTGTAACATAGGCAGCCTATAATGTTCCCACTGCTGGGACACAGGCCTCCTCTCGGTGAGAGGGAGTGGGCTGTAATCCAACACGCGGACCCAGTGCGGGTTGGTAGATGTCACATGTCTTCGAATTTTTGGTTCTAGGACATGCCGGTTTCCTCACGATGTTTTCCTTCACCGTTTTGAGAGCAGTGGTGATGAAATAATTTACACAAAGTAAAGCGCCTGTCAGTGTCCGAAACTCCGAACCTACAACTCGTAAGTCACGGCCGTTACCACTGGGCCACCACTGCTCTGCTAATTGGCATGCGACGGGTTAACTAACAGCTGATAGTGGTATTATTATGGATGATGTTATTCTTGTTAAAATCAATCTGCCTAGCCATTTCCCAACTATGTTGGGGTTGGGTGTGGGGGTTGGGGTCTGGCAGTATTTTACATGGAGCGACTGCCTATCTGACCTCCACAACCCAGTAACTGGGTAATTCGATACCCCTGGGTAAGACTGATTGTCAGACTTTCGGGGTTCTGACGACCCGTAACGACTGTCAAAGATCCACCAATTACAGCCAGGACCAACGGCTTAACGTGCTTTCCGAGGCACGGAGGTGTCTCGGTATGTGAAGATGGTCACCCATCCACGGACCAACCCCGGCAAGCGTAGCTTAACCTGATGGATCGACCCGTGCGTCTGTTACTGCTTAGCCACGAGCTTCACGTGTATTATTCTTGTTAGGTACTCATCTTATTGGAATGATTAGGGTCATAAATGCGATTTGTAAATTTAAAAAAAAAATTTTTTGGGAAAGTTGTCTGTTATTATGAGTACAATCATGTGTTTAGCGGGAGAAGTCATTTGATGGTTTCCCATGCACAAAAAAAAAAAATAGGGAACAGCTGATTTTTTTTTTTCGCGATTTCAGGTTTGGTCCCATAGTAAAAGTTGTTTGTTATCATGAGTACAATCATGTGTTTAAGTATCGGTCACTAATTACCAGTCACCCTATATAAAGATTACAGGAAAAATAAAACGATGTCTCTAAATAGCACACTTTTTCAGAAATCGGAACGGAACCCTCGGTGCGCGAGTCCGACCCGCTCTTGACCGGTTTTTTTTAATAACTTCATTGTAAGTGAACCAGCAATTTTTCAGCCTGAACAAAGTGGAAGATAATTAAAAATCTTGAATTATACACTAAAATTCTCCATCAAAACATTCGCAGTATCAACAAAAATTATGATAACTTATGTATCCTATTAAAGCGAATAAAGGTAAACTGTGATATTATCATCCTATCCAGTGTTGGTTGTCTTGTGCAAACAGCTTACCTGCTATAGATGACTACGTCTCTTTTAGCACCACTAAACACTACAACCAAAATGACGGACTAGTTATCTATACTACTAAACACCTGGAATTGCAGCTAGATGAACCCGCGTTCAGCGACGCTTATTGTATGGTAATTATAATGGGACTTTATGACACGGTTATAATATTGCATTATACAGACCGCACTGTTTCAAAAATATTGAGATTTTCCTAAACTCGCTGGACAAACTAATATCTGAGTTATCATACTTTAAAAATATCCTTATAGTTGGCGACATAAACATGACAACTTGACTCAAATCAAAACGTGTCCCGTTATCTCGACTACTGACATTCCACGGTTTAATCTCTGCCTATGACATTCCTACTAGATCTAAAAGCTGTATTGATCACGTCATTATTAAAACAAAGCTACCCTCATTATCGCTTAAGTATACTAAACTCGGACATAACCGACCACGAAGCAGTTCTTTTCTGTTTGGAAACTAAAAATAACAAAAGCACGTTGAACAGGAAAAAATTCTTCGATAAAGTAAACTACAACAGTATCATTGTGGAATGTTAAAATATTGATTTTTCGCAAATACTGAAAGAGCGTGATCCAAACGTCTCTTTTACTTTATTCATACAACAAACCAACAATTAATAGTTACATATTCAATCAATATCAGAATTCCGCGCAACAAAGTAACATTAAAGCCTTGGATCACAGTAGGACTCAGATGTGTCGGAAACCGGGATAGGATGCATTTTAAACTAAAAAAAGAATATAATAATCAAGTACTTGCAACTACTTATAAGAGGTAAGTACAGAAATTTTTGCAATCGTATTATAAAGCAATGTAGAAGACAATATGAAAAACATGAACTTGAGCTGGCCAAAAATAATAGTAAGAAGCTCTGGAGTAGTATTAAAAAAATAACAAACATAAACAAAACAAACATACCACGAACTGCATACGTTAGAACAAACGCCTATCCTATCTAGTAACGCAATAAATGGCTTCTTCGCAAATATAGGCGCCCAATTAGCGAATGCCATACCGACGACTCAACCGATTTCCGACATTAATTCTCATAGTACTCATTGCTCGTCCTTTGTTCTCTTAGACACTGACTGTGAGGAGGTTGCCTGTATAATTGAGAACCTAAAATCGGACTGCAGCACGGGCTGGGATGGCATCTCGAATAGAGTTCTGAAATTAATTAAGGAATACATAGCGTCCCCCACTCACGAAGATATTTAGAAAGAAAAGAACGAAAGAAAGAAAGAAAATACGTTTCTTTGCGCTAAACATGACGCAAAGAACAACAAAATAAAATAACTATTTATAAAACAAGTAATAACTGTTTTAGGCAGGGTATGTTTCCCAATGCTCTCAAACAGTCTACAGTTATTCCCATACACAAGAACGGTAGAAGAGACTGTGTCAACAATTTATTATCGTCCAATTTCACTCCTACCTTCTTTGTCTAAAATCGTAGAAAGATATTAATAGGATAGGAGGCTCGTAAACTTTTTGGAAAATAAAAAGATACTTGCGGATGCCCAGTATGGCTTTAGACAGGGAAAATCGACAGACGTTGCGGTACACAACTTTATCGAATCATCAATCATCATTGCAACGAAATTGGACGAGAAAAAGAAATGCCTTACAATTTTCCTAGACCTTGCAAAGGCCTTTGACACGGTCTCTTCTGATAATCTTTTGGCAAAGCTTGTAAACATGGGTACAAGAGGATTGGAACTGCTCCTTTTTAAAGACTACCTTAAAAATCGTACTCAAAGGGTAGGCGAAACTGTAAGTGGGGAGAGCTCGGTAATCTTCGGAGTCCCTCAAGACAGTATTCTGGGCCCATCGCTTTTCCTGTGCGATATAACTCTTTAAACGTCGATGGACACCCAAGAGTGCACATAACAATAAAAACTCCAAAACTCAGCCAAAAAATCTAATCTCTCTCTCTCTTAAAAATCTAGTCTGCTAATTAGCGTGCGACGGGTTAAATAACCTCTGAAAACTCCAAAACTGCAAAATTACCTCATACGCTAATGATACCCTTACCTTCTACGTAGACACCTGGAACGAAGTTTTTAAATACGACCAAGAAGGCTTCACCACAGTCTGCCACTGGCTTGCCTCAAACTTTCTAACTCTAAATACCACTAAAACCATTTATCTAACTTTTTCATTACGGAGCACTTCCATCCCATCACACGGCATAATCGCACATTCTTGTCCTCAACAAATAGCCTTAGCTTGTAACTGTCATCATATTAATAAATCTAAATCCGTTAAATACCTGGGTGTAATAATAGATGACAACTTAAACTTCAACGAACATATTAGTAATGTCTCCAAGAGAGTCCGTAAACTTACTTTATGTCTTTAAAAATCTTCGGCACTTAGCGGACTCTAAAGTCATACGAACTGTGTACCTGGCGCTATGTCAGTCTGTCCTCACCTACTGCATCTCTTCATGGGGTGGAGCAGCCAAAACGCACCTTCTTGAATTAGAAAGAGCTCAAAGACTCATCCTAAAATGCCAGTCTATTCAAACCGCGCCTTTTTCTTACGGCAGACATGTATCAACATGCTGAAGTTTCAATTATACGTCCTCGCTGCTATATTTAAACAACATGCCTCCCAGAACTTTAGTTGTTTTAACCCAGTTCTAAAAAGAAGGCTTGCTCATCAAATCTGCCAAACTAGACCGTGTAGGACGAGTTTCAGCCGACATTTCTTCTTTTTCCAAGGGCCACGTCTGTATAATATTGCAGATAAGCTGCTTACTATTTATCCACTAACAAAAATTTAATGTAGGCGTAAGGTCTCAAATAAATAATAATATTTTTTTTTTCTATATGTTTTATTATTATTTTATTGAATGGCAAAACTTTCATTCAATTATTGTACTTATGCCATTTTATAGAAATCACACGCGTGTAAACACTTGCATGCAAAATTCTTGAATGGCAATAGAATTGAACGTCCTTCATGGCATGCACTTATTGCTCTTGAACGTTCCTGAAACTCTTTTTTTAAATCTTTATTTCGTAATGGAGGATTGTTCATATTTGAACATAATAATAATATCACAAAACTCAAATTAAGTAGTACAAATCATACAGTGGATGAAGGTGATCTATTTTTAATACCTCTATTTGTAAGTCTCTAAAGCAACTTGGCCTCCTCCGAAAGAGGAAAAGACAAAATGCTATTACACCATCCAACACTAAAAGGAGACACCACGTTTTGAAGAACCAAATATCTAAATGCTTCGTTACGAACACATTCCATCAAGATATATATGATATACGTCCTCTACATCATGCATTCAGTACAATTCGAAGAATTAACTTTTCCCATCAAGCATCCAAACTTATTTAATGGAATGTGTCCTGAGCGAAGTCTAAAACTCGTCACAATGTTCCTTAACATATTGCATTTTTCAAACCAAGGAACTCGAGGCAAAGCTGGTTACAAAGTTCTGTACCAAATTCCTTTGGTAAGTGATCTTTTGTCAAAATATTCAGACCACAATTTGGTAGAAAACTCTTTAAAAGTACCTATTAAATTCGTGTAGTAAGGCAAGCAATTGGAACTATTACCACCAACCGCAGCTTCTCTGACCAATTTATCTACAGCATCATTACCAATTAAACCAATCTGGGAAGGTATCCATTGCAATATTACTTTCCTATTTATAGTGTTAAGTTTGGATATGGTACTTAATATGTAATAAGCCAAGGGAATACCCCTGATCATATGAGTACATCGTACTAAATGGTGAAGGGCACTTTTAGCATCGGTAAATATTACAAAATTAATATCTTTATCAATTGATCTAATGTATGACAGTGATTCTGCAATACCGATGAGTTCAGCGTGCATAGTGGATATTTGAAGATTATTTACATTAAGCCTTATGAACTCATTTGTTTGTATATCTTGAAAAGCCACGCCTACCCCTGTTTGTCCTTGGAAGCATCTGAATATATTTTGTATTTTAAATTGATGTTTAGGTTTACCCACGTTATGAATTTCAAAACTTATAAAACTACTTGTATCTAAATTATTAATCCAGGTATGTAAAGCAAACATCTCCAGTTGCTTGCTCAATTGTACAGGCAGTGATTGCATGTGAATCGTCACTAACAAGGGTGTTTTCTTGGATCTCCAATATAAATTTTGACTACGTATACGTTTTGATTATGTATACATACCTGCACCGTGTAAATGGAGCTTTATGTTATGGTAATTTCTTCTAGAGACACCACTCGTTTTTGTGACTTCATCTCGTTTCATAAAATTATATCTATGAATTTATTTGTTAGGTCCAAAGGTTAAAATCATCGTGGAAGACATGGGTTTATTGACCTTGGTTAATAATTGAGATACAGCCTCTAAAATTATATTATACGATGCGGATTATTTATTATAATTATTTATTTGTGTAGAAACATGCCTAGCCCCAACATTTACTTACAACAAAATAATATCTCAACGTTTATTTATATTTTACTATTTTAATTGAATTGACTATCGCCTATAAAGACTATGATGGTCACACTACACTATTCAAATTAGTATGAAAATAACTACAATTAATGAAAGACAACAGCAAAATGAATTTATTTAGCGAATTAATACAATGAGTAGGTCATGCGTTGGGTCGTCTTCGAGCATGAATACAATGCCTAGGTCATGCAGTGGGTCGTCTTGGGGGCGGGGTAATGATGCAGTATAATTGTTATTTTATTAAATTACCAATTATTTTTTTATTATTTTTGATATACACATATATTTACTTGGAGGTGCGGAAATAAGTAAACGAGTGTCTTGATTGAGCGCTGGTTTATTACTGGTGTTAACATGGGCCCACACACACATTCACAATGTAAGAACTATGTGTGAGTGGCAAGCGCAAACACATCATTCCTCCACACTAATATAATTACGAAACCTGTTTTATGTGTATTTATATGATATGTTACAAAACATTTATTATTTTACACAATCAATGGTAATATTAAATTATTTATACTATGTACAAGTAGGTATAAAAAAAAAATAAAAAAAAAAAGAGCTCATAGGGCATCAAAAAATTCGTCCGCATCGCTGTCAGTGGGAAAAGTGCCCAAAAGACTGGCGGCATTGCCACGCTGGATGGCAATGCTAATTCTTTGGGCCAAAAATAGGCCAGCTCTCTGGTCCCGTGTGGAGTCGACCAACCGCTTGGCGATGTCCCGAAATACTCGATGAGCACTCGGACCCCAAGGCCCTAGTGTTTCAACCCCAAACGGCTCAAACAAATAGCTTCCAATAAGGTTGTTATATTTGCGCCGTTTGAGGTTTTCTGCACCTGCAGCAGCCGCTCCAACGCAGCACGCCGTGCTAGGAAGATGGGATGGCGCGAGGGTGTCGACACAGGTTGCATCCCACACCAAAGGCCTACCCAACTTCCAAGGCATTATGGTCATTCCGTCTGGTCTCTTCCCATCGTCGCGCGCCAGGCCATTAGGTTCTAAAACAGCTGGCACCCCGGCGGTGACAAGAGCCCGACGGATGATGTCGTTAATGCTGGCGTGTCGTGCCATCCGGCCAGCACTTTTGCTGCAGGATAGGCCATGGTGTCCGAGGCAGTCGACTCCTTCACCGCACTGACAGCGATGCGCAGCCCCGCAAGGAGCCCCCAAACGCAAACATGTAGCGAGCCGGAATGTGGTGTCACTCAGCATAGTGCCTATGTTGGGTGACGGTAGTGCCTGAAGCATTATTAAAAAACTTCATTATTTTAAAACTTAATGTATCTGTAACAATTACAACTTATAATTATAATTAAATTAAATAAATTTGAATGTGCCTTACAAACTTGCTCGTAGGTCTAGATATCAGTTGCTTCGCGCTAAGGGCTTTAAAACCAATCTGGGTCATTTTTCCGCCATTGATAGAATGCAGATTCAATTTTGTCGCCTGTCACGCTCACCCAGCGTGGATATTGATATGTCTTACTCTTTATATAAAGTCAAGTCTGTCTTGCATAGGGCATTAACATAAAGGTGAAAAAAACTTTTTAACAAAAAAAAAAAAAACCGACTTCCAAAAATCACTACAAAGTGAAAAATAACTTTGATTTCGGAAGTCGGTGTCTTTCGTTTTTTATTTACTTTCTTTTTTTTTTGCCACCGACTTCCGAAATCAAAGTTATTTTTCACTTTGTAGTGATTTTTGGAAGTCGGTTTTTTTTTTTTTTGTTAAAAAGTTTTTATTTCTCGCTTTTTAGTGGGTCTGTTTATAATTTGTATAAGTTACAATAGTCTAATGTCAACTGCTCATCACATGTTACAAAATATTGCTTTTCCCGATGCTGGGACGTTAATTGTTGAGGAGTTCTGCTGGTAAGAACCAGGAGAACTCCTCAACAACCACTCACCACACGCATTGTGTGACGGGCGGAAATTGCTTAGCAACCATATTAAAGTAATCGAATCGCAACACGTAAAATATTTATCATTGAGTAGTTCCGGTAGCCATCTGTGGTCTTCATCATCAGTTCCACTTCACCAAGTGGTGCTTTCCGAGAGCAAATGCACGAGCTACTATAAAAAATACCCAAATCGCTATAGGTGTGCCTATAATATTTGAAGAGTTCCTTCGATTTCTCCAGGATCCCATCATCAGAACTGGATTTTGACAAAAATGGGACCATTTGGGAAGTATACCCTTTCCAACAAAAAAATAATTTTTCAAATCGGTGGGCAAGCGACGGAGTTATGCGCGAACAAACATAAAAAAAAAAAAAAAAAAAAAAAAAAAATACAAACATCCGAATTGAGAACCTCCTCCTTTTTTAGAAGTCGGTTAAAAATTAATATTGTTTTTTCTATTGTGTCTTTCACTTACATTACTATCTAAATTAGTAAATTATGTTTTGTAACTGTATTTCCTACTCCTATGTTTAATGCATGCCGTGGCAGCCTTTAATTAAGGCTACACTATAAAATGTAAAAATAATATTGGTATTTTCAGCATGTATTTTTGGTGTATGCTTTGTTGGTTGTCCTTAAATAAATAAAATAAAATAAAAATAAAAATAATGACCTATTTGTAAAATCCAGTATAATCTATTCTCTTTCTTGTGCGCTGAGAACATGCACGTGACACTTGCATCCCTGCATGATCCTGCGCAGCAGCCGTGGCTGGAGGAGCCTGGGTATCTGCTGCTTCAAGTAAGGATTGTCCTGCATTTTCGGCTCACGGTATCTGTTAATACAGACTTATTCCTGTCAACTTCAACGCTAGTTGCAGCCGTAGTAACCGGCTCTGGCCTCTGTTCCGCCTCCATTGATTTCTCTGAATCTGCATTCACTACGGTGCCGGTGCTTAGTGGACTTGATTCAACGGCCGGGATGGATACTAGTGCTGGTGATATAAACGGTACCGGTGAAATCGATGGACTAGGATCGAGTCGGAGTGCGAAGGCTTTTGTCTCCAGATCCCACGGTGGCAGTCCGGCAAGTAGGCTTGCCACCTCACCGGAGACCGTGTGGTATCCCCGGACTAGCCGGATGACCGCCTGCCGTTCAACCGGCAGGCTGGTCGCCGCCTCAAGGAGCGCGCCCACACCGGCACCGCGTAAATGTCCATGGACCTTCCACCTCCTGGCTGCATCATGAGTCTCTCGAATCTTAAGTGCAATATAGGTTATAAAAATTCTATCATCAAACGTTCTAAACCGAATCGTTCTCTTTTATGCCTGCAAGAATGTGGTGATAAAAATCTGGGTAAATGGTTTCAAATATCTGACGAAATGAGTATTTGTCGTGTTGCGTGTCTGCCGAGCAGCGTATCTGTCGAGTTCTGTTTCTAACAATTTGCGAGTCTATCCTCAGATATGACGAAATGCGTATTTGACCACATGCATTTCTGACGACATACTAGTGATCCATTAAATTTTGATCTTCAACTAGCACTCTAAACATTCTTTTCCCTATTGCCTTATTTATTACTCCTAACTTCCAAGTCTCTTTTCTACCACTGTACCACCGAACCCACACCTGTCACCTGCTGCAAAAATTCTTGTGCGACATTCTTTCTATTATAAAGCTCGATTCCATCTTGATTGGCCAAGGCACACTTACATTCTATACAGTATGTAGAATGACGTTCTTTCCATTTTAAAGCTCAATTCCATCTTGATTGGCCAAGGCACACTTACGTTCTATACAGTATGTAGAATGATGTTCTTTCTATTTTAAAGCTCAATTCCAGCTTGATTGGCCAAGGCACACTTACATTCTGTACAGTATGTAGAATGATGTTCTTTCTATTATAAAGCTCGAGTCCATCTAGATTGGCCAAGGCACACTTACATTCTGTACAGTATGTAGAATGATGTTCTTTCTATTTTAAAGCTCAATTCCAGCTTGATTGGCAAAGGCACACTTACATTCTGTACAGTATGTAGAATGATGTTCTTTCTATTATAAAGCTCGAGTCCATCTAGATTGGCCAAGGCACACTTACATTCTGTACAGTATGTAGAATGATGTTCTTTCTATTTTAAAGCTCAATTCCAGCTTGATTGGCCAAGGCACACTTACATTCTGTGCAGTATGTAGAATGATGTTCTTTCTATTTTAAAGCTCAATTCCAGCTTGATTGGCCAAAGCACACTTACATTCTCTACAGTATGTAGAATGATGTTCTTTCTATTTTAAAGCTCAATTCCAGCTTGATTGGCCAAGGCACACTTACATTCTGTGCAGTATGTAGAATGATGTTCTTTCTATTTTAAAGCTCAATTCCAGCTTTATTGGCCAAGGCACACTTACATTCTGTGCAGTATGTAGAATGATGTTCTTTCTATTTTAAAGCTCAATTCCAGCTTGATTGGCCAAGGCACACTTACATTCTGTGCAGTATGTAGAATGATGTTCTTTCTATTTTAAAGCTCAATTCCAGCTTGATTGGCCAAGGCACACTTACATTCTGTACAGTATGTAGAATAATGTTCTTTCTATTTTAAAGCTCAATTCCAGCTTTATTGGCCAAGGCACACTTACATTCTGTGCAGTATGTAGAATGATGTTCTTTCTATTTTAAAGCTCAATTCCAGCTTGATTGGCCAAGGCACACTTACATTCTGTACAGTATGTAGAATAATGTTCTTTCTATTTTAAAGCTCAATTCCAGCTTGATTGGCCAAGGCACACTTACATTCTGTGCAGTATGTAGAATGATGTTCTTTCTATTTTAAAGCTCAATTCCAGCTTGATTGGCCAAGGCATTATTACTTTAAAAACATTTAATTTTAAAATATGATCACTTTTCATACACTCGATCGAAACAATAAAAATAAGCTCAACTAACGACCACCAACGATTTCCTTAGATTGATTCGGGTTAGAGATGTCTTTATTATTTCCCATAAGAAATTTCACTTACATGAGAAATATTTAACTATCTTATAAACATAATTGATTGAACGTACAGTGTTGGCATGATGATTGTGAATGTGATTTGTTTTGTTTTGTGGTGGTGGGTGACGACACTTTAGTTGACGACGATTCATTTTGTTGATGATTCATTTGATTCAATTTTATTATTATTTATATTTTATTATTAGGTACGCAATAGGTACATTAGTATGTAGGAAACTGTTAACAGACATAAAAGTTATCTAATACATGTGTGAGTACTATGTACCTACTCTAAAGCTACCATTTACTGGGTACGTCTTTATTTGACTTGGATGTGCCCTGGCGGCTGAGAGTGTGTCATGCTCACTCTAATGCCTCGCTGATGGTGGCGCGTGTGTTGGATCATTTAACGAATCCATACATCAGGTTTGTGAACGGGCGCTGTTGGTGGAGGCTGGTCATACCTTAGCTGCCACGGCTTATTTTAATTTTAATTTTGAATTGTTTTTTTTAAATTATTTTATTACGGATGCTTTTAACGTTCATCGTTCTCACATGTATAATTTCAACATGAATGATGTAACCAATATTTTGTAACTATATTTTGATTTAAAAGAGTGTCCGTGGAGTTTCTTGCCCGTTCTTCTCCATAGATCTACGTTTTGGAATGGGCAACTAGCTTCAACTTTCTGACTTGCCTACTGACCGACTCTTTGACAATTCAAAAGTGCCTGTAATTGGTTTAATTGAAATAAATGCTTTGAGTTTGAGTTTGAGTTTAATCCGGGTTGTGAATGTAAACTTACTAGCTTTAGCCATCTGCTTCGCCCGCGTACATGTCGGAGGTTATCCCACTGGAACATACTACCGGGATAAAAAAATAGCTTGGTTCTATTCCAGACTATAATCTATCTCTGTGCAAAATTTCATCCAGATCCGTTCAGCCGTTCTGGGGTGATTGAGTAACAATGGATGTTTAATCCAAACTTTCGCATTTTTATTATTAGGGGTGTTGGGGGGTGGGGGCTGGCATAGGCAACTGAAAGAACACGGGTGGGTTTTAGTCAGTAAAAGTCTCACACGCCCTTCCGCTCCACCCAGAGCGGGAGAAGTTATTTGATGATTTCCCACCCTCAAAAAAAAAAAAAAAAAAAAAAGGGGTGAATTCGACCAAATTTTTATAATCAGGTCTTAATCTTCGAATAAATGTTGGTTTTTTGACAGTTTCTCTATACAAAAACTGTCAGTCGTCAATTTTATTCCACGGATCAAAGATATCCGACTTTCGTCAAATTACAAACAAGGCACTTCAAAATATTTTTTTATGTGATAAAATTACAAATTAACAATTTTCGGACTTTTCCTTTACTTGTGCTGTAAGCTTGCTTCTTGCCAAATTTCAGGATTCTAGGACAACGAGAAATAATACCCTAATAAAATATCAAAATATGTCACATAAATAGCCGTATTTTTTTATTGCGTTGACTTAGACGTTTGATTTTTTTTAGAGCTCGAAGGGACCGTATACCTACGCGTTTGATATTAATTTCAACTTGATACGTTTACGCGTTCCTGAGAAAAAGGGTCTTGACAGACAGACAGACAGACACACAGACAGACAGACAGACGGACAACGAAGTGGTCTTATAAGGGTTCCGTTTTTTCCTCTTGAGGTAGAAAACCCTAAAAATGACAAAAAATTAAAAGAGTATGCTTATGGTTTGGTCATGCGGAGAGGATGAATGAAAAGCGACTGACAAAAGGTATTTACAAGGCAGATGTGAGTGGAAACGGTGTGGGGACGCCCTAGGAAGGCTTATGTATAGTGACCTTATTGGTGATGTTCTTCAGAAAGGTCAGGTGCGTAGTACTCGCTGCCGGCGTGCGTGTACGCCCAGATGTAGGAACGTAAACCAGGCAAAAGCAGTATTTAAGGATCGTAGCAGGTGGCGTTCTGTGGTTTGTGCCTACCGCCATTACCGCGAAGTTAGAACTGTCAAAGCTTAGAATTCTTAGCCAAGTAACCATTTAATAGTCACCATTTTCTTTACTTAAGAATTCTAAGTTCTAACTTCAAGCAATTATTAAATTATAGAAAGAAAAGCAATTACTTTTACTGAAGTAATTACTTTTACTTGACTATAAATACGAGTGTGACTCATCAACGCCCAGCCAAAACCATTTTTTTTTTGTGGATGGGAAAGCATCAAATGACTTCTCACGCTCTGGGTGGAGCGGAAGGGCGTGTCAGACTTTTACTGACTAAAACCCACCCGTGTTCCTTCAGTTGCCTATGCCAGAGCCACGGTATCTTTTTGAAACAGCCCGCGACCCCGGCGGCATCGGCCCTATTGGACCCCATATTTTGCTGACATCTCTTTGAGGCGCGCGTGGAACGCAACGTGCCGTCGACCCGGGCCTGGTCCTTACCGGACGGCGAGCTACAGCCCACTCTCACCGTCCGCAAGCCGCCTCCTGCTTCGCGAGCATTACTGCTTCGCAGAAGGAGGTGACGGCCTCCCATGCACTCTCGCTCCGCACCATGGCCTGGACCAGGCTCGGACGCGAGAGATCGCCGCCGCCGATCGCCTCCGTGAGAACACGGCGGTGCTCCGGCCAAGCCGGGCAGACCTCCACTGTGTCCTACGGGCGATCCACACAATGGTGACACCCGGGCGTTTCCTCCCGCCTTATGCAGAACAGGAACCTCCCGAAACAACCGTGTCCGGTGAGGACCTGCGTCAGGCGGAAGGTGAGGACACCGTGGCGCCTCTTCCACCACTCCTCAAAGAGGGGACTTATCGCCGCAATTGTGGCGTGCCCAACCCCAGCCAAAACCCTTGGACCTAGAAAGCTGAAATTTTGCACAGAGGTTCCCTTTATAATCTAGACAAGGAAAAAGGAAGGAATTCCCGGTAGTATGTCAATCAATCACTTTATTTTCAGGCAACTGAAAGACCATAGAAAAATACTCAAAATAATACTATCAACAGTATGACCCTGTGATGTTCCCGTGGAATATTTTCCGACATCTACCTAAAATTAAAATATCAAGGAAAGAGAATATCAATGTGATTTAGCAAAGATTCTTGGAACTCTGAATTGCAATGAATTTATGGGAAAATTGACATTTGACTGATATGAATCAATTCATTACCAAATAATTGTAATAAAAATAAGCTCTTGTACCTAAGTACTCAAAATAATTTAATGCTTTGCAGAAAATTTCTAAATTTATAATTTTTGCGGTTTTTTTAAAAATAATAATAAAAATCTTTATTTATCGATATACATACAGAGTTCGACGTTACAGTTTGACATTTGGTTTAAAAATAAATTAATCGTTTCTGTTGCAAAATCTGTACAAAGAATAATACTCTACCTCTTAGGCTAGCTAGGTTGTACTGTATTTTGTTTTGGCAGTAACGCTTCTTCAACATTCTCTAAGGCGGGTATTAGCTGTCCACAGCACCAGCATTGAGAACAATTAATAATATCTCTAGACTTACTATTAGGGTTCCGTACCAAAATGGTAAAAAGGAACCCTTATGGTGTGGTCTGTCTGTCTGTCACAGCTCTCGAAATCTACTAATGCTATCTGATAAATGATAAATGATTTATTTTCTGTAAGTAGGTTTGTACAAACACTTTTACACGTCAATCATATTTTTTAAAACTAGATGACGTCGACGTTTCGTATCTGACTTTAGTTTAGTTTAGAAAAATTCTTTATTATCATAAAAAATATACATAGCTGTAGAACTTAAAAATAAGGTAACAGTTACACTAATATTAATAACAACACTTTTACAGGCTAGTGAGCACCTTTATAAGTATACAATAATAACGGCTACTAACTTATTACAACATGAGGGATCTATTAATTAAACCTTTAACATAAACGTATGAAATTATTGTGATAATTTCATTTATAAAATGAGCGGGGGTAGAAGAAAATACATAAGTACGCGCTTAGCGTAAGTGCGACCGGTGCAATCGGTAGCTCAGGTGATCGCGCGTGACCACCAGCGGCGCACGAGCTACCGCGCCCCCCGCGCGCTCACCTGTGTATGGTGAGAGCGGGGAAGCGCAGAACCGTATCTGACTACTCTGAGAAGAAACGCCGAAACAAACTCAGAGGTCACAGTCTCTTTTAAAGTCCAGACATAATCTTGGTCAGATCATGTGAAGACCATGTAGATTGCTGTCTGAAATGGTCTTTTGAGGAAAGACCCACACAGATGGAGTGGACCTGTCCAGTAAGTGCACGTGTTAGATTGTTCACATTTATATGAAAATAACTATTGTTAATTAAAGTTGTAAAGCAATAATCACGTATAAAACATAACTGGTAAACAGAACTTGCATAAATAACAAAGACAATGTCAACTGTCACAAGACAAGTGACGTTGACATTAGGTACGGTCTATCTCAACATTATTTATCAATTCATTCTATTCTCACCGCGAGTTAATATTTTGAGAAACAGTTTTAATTTAAAATAAATGTAATTATCAATTCCTGGATTTATATTTCAAAGACTGAATAATTGATCTTAATATTTAAGTGAAGTAATCTCATAAGGCAGAATAAGAAATATTGTGACTGAAAAGACTAGAGTCCAAACCAATGTTATGACGCAGTACTGCGTGATCAAGATTAAAGTTTATTAATGTTAACTTTACGAATTGATAATATAATGATCAATAGTATGATACTTTAATATTTCTTAGATTTTACATTGCAATTTCTATGTACCAAATTGTTCCTAAAAGATTGTAAGCCAAAAACTGTAATGATGAGCTGTGATTGGTAGATACTAAAACTCATCAGATAATACTTAAAATATTAGCATTATAGCCATTGCTTATTTAAAAAGTATTTCAATATGTTTTAAAATAGTCCTATTACATAAGTTTTGTTTATTAATAAATATTATAATAGATATTCAGCCAAAACTGTAAGGTGGCTCTGTGATTGGTTGAAAAGATTGGAACAAGGTGGGAACCTTTGGGATTTCTGAAACTATAAAAAGGCATGTAACCGCCGCACGGGCGGACTCGTTGCGCTAGCTGTCTAACGGAAAGACCCTCTGGTGTCTGCCGTAATTATATTAAGCTGCCAATGAGATCCTCGCCACAAGGAGAGGTACACTAACGTGGAAACTCTGGCTGGCAGGCCAAAAGTGAGCTGGTACACCGTGCCGCGAAAGCTCTGGCCAAATTCTCCAAGAACTTACTGTGCTAACTGTTCGACGGTACAGACTCTAACCCCAGGGTCCCATGTCCGTTCTTTAAAGTTGCCTAAAGTTTCCCACATACCTACGAAGGATATCACACCTAGGAAATAGTACTGGGTGATTTGTGAAGCAGGAGCTCTGTACAAATTCTATAAAGATGAGTATTAACTTTATCTAAATACCATGTCTCTTAGCCATTCCATATAATTTCTGTGTAAAATGTACCTATTGGGCATCACCCTTGTTATTAGGTACTGACCTAATATACCTAAGTATACAATGTGTATCTATTTGTGATAATATAATAACATCTAAGGTTCTGTCATATATAAATGTAAAAGTGTAACTCGTGTGATTTTGTTGTTTACCAAATATAAATGTAGTTAAAATGCTATCAGGTTTTTATTGTTTTCCTACAAAAATACCCTTGTACTAAGTTTTGTTTGGTTAGCTAGAAATAGGTTCAATTCCTATTTCTAATATTGATGTACTGTGCTGTGATTTATACCCTTGAACTAGGTTTCGTTAGGTTAGCTAGAAATAGGTTCAATTCCTATTTCTAATATTGAATTACTGTGCTGTGATTTTGTTGTTATTGGTTTCCTACAAAATATACTTTTGTACTAGGTTTCGTTAGGTTAGCTAGAAATAGGTTCAATTCCTATTTCTAATATTGAATTACTATACATTGGTGAGATTTAATTTATTATAGAGCATATTTTCTTTTATCAGAAGTGGGATCGCCCAAGAAATAAAAAATATTAAACCTAATTAATTGTTTGTTTGTGTTTACGTTATAGATACCTGAACTTAAAATGGACAAAGATCTGCTGGAGGGTCTACTTGGCGCTATTCGTGATGCTGTGTCTACGAAGTATCGTCACGATGACGTCGCGCTTCCGTTGTTTGATCCTGACAAGTCTCAAAATGGAGCGGAGTCATGGTGCAAGAGTATCGAGGCTATCAGCAAGGAATTTGACTGGAGTAGTATCCAGTCAGCAGCAAAAGCTGGTAAGGCCTTACGAGGTTCTGCGTTAAACTGGTTCGAGTCTTGGGAGCCCGAAAAAGGTCGTAGTTGGAATAATTTCAAGATTGATATCACTGCTTTGTACCCGGAAAGAAAGAACCTTTCTGAAAAATTAACAAAAGCTGTTCTTTATACATCTGACTCAGCTGATAATTATTGTGAATATGCTAGAGAAAAACTTAGATTATTGAATAACTGTAAAATATGTTTTACGGAAACACAATTAATCGAGCTTGTTTGCGGCGGTATTAGCGATTTCAATATAAAAACTGCATCTTTAAATAATAATGCAACTTCTACCTCCGAATTAATAACCTCTCTATCAGCTTGGACTAAAAACCGAAAGAGATCTTTTGATAGGTCGTCTTCAAGTAGTGTCAGTACGTCGTCAGGTTCAAATGAAGCTAAACGTGTTAGGTCTGATAATGTTATTGATAAAACCAATTTTATTAACAAAGACAAACGTTGCCATAATTGTAACAAGTTAGGACATTTAAAAAATAATTGTTATTTAAATAAACCTGAGATATGTTCTTATTGTAAAAAAAAGGGCCATATAATAGATGATTGTTGGCACAAACAATACGTAGACAAAAAAATACCAACGTAAATACATGTAGCAAGGGATAGCGATTTTCATTATAATTGTAGTATAGGAAGGAATGCAGTACAATTCTCTGACATAAAAATAATTACCGATTTATCCGGAAGTAAATTAAATCTCATACCTCTCTTGCAGGAAAATAGAGTTTAGAACTAAAATTGCGGACATTTTACATTTCCCGTACTGTATAGACCGGTGAGCTTAGACTTAAAAGTGATCAAATAATTTATTATCGTCCATACCGCCTCGCCCCCATAGAGAGAGAGATAAAGTTAAAGAGATTGTTAAAAAACTTTTAGATTTTAAAATAATTCGCGAAAGTGATTCATCTTTTGCAAGCCCAGTAATATTCGTAAAAAAAAAAAAAAAAAGATGGCGCTGATTCAGAGCCTTAAATAAAATAACTGAAAGATCGATACCCTCTTCCTCTTCTTTTCTTCCCAATACTTGGGAAATAATATTTCAAAAGGAGTTATTCCAAGTGAGAGTAAAGTTTCTGCATTAACTCTCCCCTACCTAGCAATGTAAAACAAATACGTCAATTCATGGGTTTAGCTAGTTATTTCAGAAAATACGTAATTGCTTACGTACGTACTGCTTGTATAGCAAAACTAACAAAAAAAAATATCAAAAATGGGAATGGGGACCTGAACAGAATACTGCACGACAGTACGTTATAAACCATCTTGCCTCCAAACCTTTGCTAACAATATTTAACCCTACATTAGAAACTGAATTACATACTGATGCCAGCGCGATTGGTTACGGTGCTATTTTTGATACAAAAAGTCAATAATAAAACTAGAGTCGTTACTTAATATGTACAGAAAGTAAATCGCATTCAGGTCCAAAACAGGGTCTTGTACATCCAATAATTAAAACACCCATACCATTCCATACGGTTCATTTAGATTGTACAGGTCCATTCTCGACATCAGCCGAAGGATTTAAATACATTTTGATCATAGTTCACTAAATATTAATAATAGTTATTCACTAAATATTGTATTCTAAAAGCATTAAAAACTTTAAATGGTTCTGAAATGATTGACATTATTCGCGACACGTGATGTTCGGAACTCCGTCCTTAGTTGTTACAGATAAAGGCACGAATGTTAACACTAACCAGATTAGGTCTTTGTTTAATGAATGGCAAGTTAATCATCATAATGATCGCTACAGGTACCCTTAGAAGTAACGGTCAAGTAGAGATATGTCATGGCTATAATAAATATGCTTATTGCGGAATGTTACAAGTCAGACTGGCCGAAAGGTCGATATGGAAAGTTCAAGTTTCGCTCCCTTGGGATTACTGATAGGTCATCATAAAAATACCATGTGTACAGGCTCAATTAAATGATGTTGCTAATCCAAATAATGTAGGACACATTATTGATGTTCATGCAGAGCGTAACTTAGCTATGCAAAGACATAATCTAGTTGCTGAAAATGTCAAGAAACGTTTTGATTCCCCTAGGCGTGATACTATAGCCTATAATATTGAGACATTGTTTACGTTAACCAAGATCATAGACGCCATAGTAAATTAAGTCCTAAATTTAAAGGGCCCTATGAGATTGTTGACGTTTTGGAAAACTATAGATTTGCCTTAAAAGGAAAAGGAACTTTACGAGATATAACCATTGCAAAAGAAAAGCTAAGAAAATGGGCAGGCGAGTGGGTTGATCAGAACGTTTCTGTGGAAAATAATTTATAAGAAAGCGATTAAAGCAATATTATTATTTTTTTCTCTTTATAACTATAACGTATTTTTGTTTCATTTTATTTTGATGTGACTAGCCATAACATTTTTTTTTATATTACAACCGTGTTAGATTAGTAATTATTAAACAATAGTTAAGTATCACAATGTTAAAAAAAAAAAAAAAGTTTTGGCTAGCTATTTGATTTTAGTACTCAAGTTATTATGGGACTAACCCTTGTTTGTATAATGCAAGTATTCACATAGATGAAACTTTGTAATAAGTATTCACATAGATGAAACTTTGTAATAAGTATTCACAAAGATGAAACTTTGTAAAAGTATTCACATAGATGAAACTTTGTAAAAGTATTCACATAGATGAAACTTGGTAAAAGTATTCACATAGATGAAACTTGGTAAAAGTATTCACATAGATGAAACTTGGTAAAAGTATTCACATAGATGAAACTTGGTAAAAGTATTCACATAGATGAAACTTGGTAAAAGTATTCACATAGATGAAACTTGGTAAAAGTATTCACATAGATGATGCTTGGATAATAGATTCTGGTGCTGTGAGGCTCACAGGCTCAGAATTGGGTGCAAGTGTTCACATAGAGGAAACTTGGCATCAAATAAGTAAGATTCCAGTAGTCAAGTTGATACTGAGAATTGGATGTAAGTGTTCACATAGAGGAAACTTGACATCAATATGCAAGATTCTAGTGCTCACATATAGATGAGGCTGAGAATAAAATACTAGTGTTCACAAAGATGACACTATATTACATTGTTAGATTTTAGTGCATAAAAACTAAGTTTTAAGACTATGACATTGTAAGTACTTTGAGAGCAAAGTACTATTCAGTATGGCCGTGTTAGATTGTTCACATTTATATGAAAATAACTATTGTTAATTAAAGTTGTAAAGCAATAATCACGTATAAAACATAACTGGTAAACAGAACTTGCATAAATAACAAAGACAATGTCAACTGTCACAAGACAAGTGACGTTGACATTAGGTACGGTCTATCTCAACATTATTTATCAATTCATTCTATTCTCACCGCGAGTTAATATTTTGAGAAACAGTTTTAATTTAAAATAAATGTAATTATCAATTCCTGGATTTATATTTCAAAGACTGAATAATTGATCTTAATATTTAAGTGAAGTAATCTCATAAGGCAGAATAAGAAATATTGTGACTGAAAAGACTAGAGTCCAAACCAATGTTATGACGCAGTACTGCGTGATCAAGATTAAAGTTTATTAATGTTAACTTTACGAATTGATAATATAATGATCAATAGTATGATACTTTAATATTTCTTAGATTTTACATTGCAATTTCTATGTACCAAATTGTTCCTAAAAGATTGTAAGCCAAAAACTGTAATGATGAGCTGTGATTGGTAGATACTAAAACTCATCAGATAATACTTAAAATATTAGCATTATAGCCATTGCCATAGACTTATAAAAAAAAAGTCTATGGCCATTGCTTATTTAAAAAGTATTTCAATATGTTTTAAAATAGTCCTATTACATAAGTTTTGTTTATTAATAAATATTATAATAGATATTCAGCCAAAACTGTAAGGTGGCTCTGTGATTGGTTGAAAAGATTGGAACAAGGTGGGAACCTTTGGGATTTCTGAAACTATAAAAAGGCATGTAACCGCCGCACGGGCGGACTCGTTGCGCTAGCTGTCTAACGGAAAGACCCTCTGGTGTCTGCCGTAATTATATTAAGCTGCCAATGAGATCCTCGCCACAAGGAGAGGTACACTAACGTGGAAACTCTGGCTGGCAGGCCAAAAGTGAGCTGGTACACCGTGCCGCGAAAGCTCTGGCCAAATTCTCCAAGAACTTACTGTGCTAACTGTTCGACGGTACAGACTCTAACCCCAGGGTCCCATGTCCGTTCTTTAAAGTTGCCTAAAGTTTCCCACATACCTACGAAGGATATCACACCTAGGAAATAGTACTGGGTGATTTGTGAAGCAGGAGCTCTGTACAAATTCTATAAAGATGAGTATTAACTTTATCTAAATACCATGTCTCTTAGCCATTCCATATAATTTCTGTGTAAAATGTACCTATTGGGCATCACCCTTGTTATTAGGTACTGACCTAATATACCTAAGTATACAATGTGTATCTATTTGTGATAATATAATAACATCTAAGGTTCTGTCATATATAAATGTAAAAGTGTAACTCGTGTGATTTTGTTGTTTACCAAATATAAATGTAGTTAAAATGCTATCAGGTTTTTATTGTTTTCCTACAAAAATACCCTTGTACTAAGTTTTGTTTGGTTGGCTAGAAATAGGTTCAATTCCTATTTCTAATATTGATGTACTGTGCTGTGATTTATACCCTTGAACTAGGTTTCGTTAGGTTAGCTAGAAATAGGTTCAATTCCTATTTCTAATATTGAATTACTGTGCTGTGATTTTGTTGTTATTGGTTTCCTACAAAATATACTTTTGTACTAGGTTTCGTTAGGTTAGCTAGAAATAGGTTCAATTCCTATTTCTAATATTGAATTACTATACATTGGTGAGATTTAATTTATTATAGAGCATATTTTCTTTTACACGCATGTGTCAGTAATCGTGCAGCTCAACTCAAAACTTAAGGCGGTGAGAGCCGTAAAAACGTCGTTTTGTTTAGTGTTTTATTCGTAGATAACACGGATTTAAATTTTGAAAAAAATATATTACTTAGTTCAGACTTCCATCTACAAATTTCGGCCGTCCGATACACGATTACTTGCACTTTACTGCATCCAATTAAATCGCAAAGGCAAGTCTAAATTATGATCTATATCTTATTTCATTTGATTCATATTAGGCTTTGAACAATAAAACTTATGCCATAATAAAGGTCGTAAAAAATGTAATTTATAACGGCTATCATAATTTGAAATATCAAAATATTTATATCACTAATTCCAATGTCAAGTGTTTTGCGCTCGCTCCGTGTCGTTTAGTCCCGAGCGGAACGTGATGGAGGTCGGACGTGTGCCAATTTTTCGAACCCGCCACCCCCGCTAACTTCTGTCACCGGCTGCGACCGGCACAAATTAACATGTGTTGAAAACAGTTGAATTTGAACGCTATGCCTATGTAAATAAAGACGTCACGCGCGCAAAAGCTTTATTGGTATTTATTTTTATCACGGCCTATGTTTACCAATCGCATCAAGTGTGTAAAACAGTTGAATTTGAACCCTACACTGGAGCTTATAAAGCCGCCTGACGCGCAAATTTTTGGTTCACTATTTTCAAATCTCAAATAGGTAGGTGCCACAGAATAAAGTTAGTACGGGTGGTTTTATAATGAATATCGGATAGGAAATGAGATTTCTTCATAACATCACGCCTGAATTCTTTCAAAGGGTTGGGCAGGGATGTTCAGAAAATAAGTAGGCCCTCAAATGTATTTTTCTGTATACCTACATAAATAAGTTTTTTTTTTTTTAAATTAAGTTTTTTTTCTAATTAGGTATCTTCTTATTTTTTTTTTTGTATTTCAAGGTCAAAATGAAAATCCAAGATGGCGGCTGCAAAAATTTCCAATTTTTCGTCATGGGTGTCGTTTTCGTGATATTTTAGGTCGCTGAAAACGATAGTGGGGTCAAAATGAAAATCCAAGATGGCGGCTGCGAAAATTTCCAAATTTTTCGTCATGGGTGTTATTTTCGTGATATTTTAGGTCGCTGAAAACGATAGTGGGGTCAAAATGAAAATCCAAGATGGCGGCTGCGAAAATTTTAAAATTTTTCGACATGGGTGTCATATTCGTGATATTTGAGGTCGCTGAAAACGATAGTGGGGTCAAAATGAAAATCCAAGATGGCGGCTGCGAAAATTTCCTAACTTTTCGTCATGGGTGTCATTTTCGTGATATTTTAGGTCGCTGAAAACGATAGTGGGGTCAAAATGAAAATCCAAGATAGCGGCTGCGAAAATTTCCAAATTTTTCGTCATGGGTGTCATTTTCGTGATATTTTAGGTCGCTGAAAACGATAGTGGGGTCAAAATCAAAATCCAAGATGGCGGCTGCAAAAATTTCCTAATTTTTCGTCATGGGTGTCGTTTTCGTGATATTTTAGGTCGCTGAAAACGATAGTGGGGTCAAAATGAAAATCCAAGATGGCGGCTGCGAAAATTTCCTAATTTTTCGTCATGGGTGTCATTTTCGTGATATTTTAGGTCGCTGAAAACGATAGTGGGGTCAAAATGAAAATCCAAGATAGCGGCTGCGAAAATTTTCAAATTTTTCGACATGGGTGTCATTTTCGTGATATTTGAGGTCGCTGAAACCGATAGTGGGGTCAAAATGAAAATCCAAGATGGCGGCTGCGAAAATTTCCTAATTTTTCGTCATGGGTGTCATTTTCGTGATATTTTAGGTCGCTGAAAACGATAGCGGGGTCAAAATGAAAATCCAAGATGGCGGCTGTGAAAATTTCCAAATTTTTCGTCATGGGTGTCATTTTCGTGATATTTAAGGTCGCTGAAAACGATAGCGGGGTCAAAATGAAAATCCAAGATGGCGGCTGCGAAAATTTCCTAACATTTCGTCATGGGTGTCATTTTCGTATTATTTTAGGTCGCTGAAAACGATAGTGGGGTCAAAATGAAAATCCAAGATGGCGGCTGCGAAAATTATCAAATTTTTCGACACAGGTGTCATTTTCGTGATATTTGAGGTCGCTGAAACCGATAGTGGGGTCAAAATGAAAATCCAAGATGGCGGCTGCGAAAATTTCCTAATTTTTCGTCATGGGTGTCATTTTCGTGATATTTTAGGTCGCTGAAAACGATAGCGGGGTCAAAGTGAAAATCCAAGATGGCGGCTGTGAAAATTTCCAAATTTTTCGTCATGGGTGTCATTTTCGTGATATTTAAGGTCGCTGAAAACGATAGCGGGGTCAAAATGAAAATCCAAGATGGCGGCTGCGAAAATTTCCTAACTTTTCGTCATGGGTGTCATTTTCGTGATATTTTAGGTCGCTGAAAACGATAGCGGGGTCAAAATGAAAATCCAAGATGGCGGCTGTGCAAATTTCCAAATTTTTCGTCATGGGTGTCATTTTCGTGATATTTTAGGTCGCTGAAAACGATAGCGGGGTCAAAATGAAAATCCAAGATGGCGGCTGTGAAAATTTCCAAATTTTTCGTCATGGGTGTCATTTTCGTGATATTTAAGGTCGCTGAAAACGATAGCGGGGTCAAAATGAAAATCCAAGATGGCGGCTGCGAAAATTTCCTAACTTTTCGTCATGGGTGTCATTTTCGTGATATTTTAGGTCGCTGAAAACGATAGTGGGGTCAAAATGAAAATCCAAGATGGCGGCTGCGAAAATTTCCTAATTTTTCGTCATGGGTGTCATTTTCGTGATATTTTAGGTCGCTGAAAACGATAGTGGGGTCAAAATGAAAATCCAAGATGGCGGCTGCAAAAATTTCCTAATTTTTCGTCAGGGGTGTCGTTTTCGTGATATTTTAGGTCGCTGAAAACGATAGCGGGGTCAAAGTGAAAATCCAAGATGGCGGCTGTGAAAATTTCCAAATTTTTCGTCATGGGTGTCCTTTTCGTGATATTTAAGGTCGCTGAAAACGATAGCGGGGTCAAAATGAAAATCCAAGATGGCGGCTGCGAAAATTTCCTAACTTTTCGTCATGGGTGTCATTTTCGTGATATTTTAGGTCGCTGAAAACGATAGTGGGGTCAAAATGAAAATCCAAGATGGCCGCTGCGAAAATTATCAAATTTTTCGACACAGGTGTCATTTTCGTGATATTTGAGGTCGCTGAAACCGATAGTGGGGTCAAAATGAAAATCCAAGATGGCGGCTGCGAAAATTTCCTAATTTTTCGTCATGGGTGTCATTTTCGTGATATTTTAGGTCGCTGAAAACGATAGCGGGGTCAAAATTAAAATCCAAGATGGCGGCTGTGAAAATTTCCAAATTTTTCGTCATGGGTGTCATTTTCGTGATATTTTAGGTCGCTGAAAACGATAGTGGGGTCAAAATGAAAATCCAAGATGGCGGCTGCGAAAATTCCCTAACTGTTCGTCATGGGTGTCATTTTCGTGATATTTTAGGTCGCTGAAAACGATAGCGGGGTCAAAATGAAAATCCAAGATAGCGGCTACGAAAATTTCCTAACTTTTCATCATGGGTGTCATTTTCGTGATATTTTAGATCGCTGAAAACGATAGTCATTCATTTTGACCCCACTATCGTTTGCAGCGACCTCAAATATCACGAAAATGACACTAATGTCGAAAAATTTGAAAATTTTCGCAGCCGCCATCTTGGATTTTCATTTTGACCCCACTATCGTTTTCAGCGACCTCAAATATCACGAAAATGACACCCATGACGAAAAATTACGAAATTTTCGCAGCCGCCATCTTGGATTTTCATTTTGACCCCACTATCGCTTTCAGTGACCTAAAATATCACGAAAATGACACCCATGACGAAAAATTAGGAAATTTTCGCAGCCGCCATCTTGGATTCTCATTTTGACCCCACTATCGTTTTCAGCGACCTCAAATATCACGAAAATGATACCCATGACCGAAAATTAGGAAATTTTCGCAGCCGCCATCTTGGATTTTCATTTTGACCCCACTATCGCTTTCAGTGACCTAAAATATCACGAAAATGACACCCATGACGAAAAATTACGAAATTTTCGCAGCCGCCATCTTGGATTTTCATTTTGACCCCACTATCGCTTTCAGTGACCTAAAATATCACGAAAATGACACCCATGACGAAAAATTAGGAAATTTTCGCAGCCGCCATCTTGGATTCTCATTTTGACCCCACTATCGTTTTCAGCGACCTCAAATATCACGAAAATGATACCCATGACCGAAAATTAGGAAATTTTCGCAGCCGCCATCTTGGATTTTCATATTGGCCCCACTATCGTTTTCAGCGACCTCAAATATCACGAAAATTTTTAAATTTTTCAACATGGGTGTCATACCCATGTTGAAAAATTTAAAAATTTTCGCAGCCGCCATCTTGGATTTTCATTTTGACCCCACTATCGTTTTCAGCGACCTCAAATATCACGAAAATGACACCCATGACGAAAAATTAGAAAATTTTCGCAGCCGCCATCTTGGATTTTCATTTTGACCCCAATATCGTTTTCAGCGACCTCAAATATCACGAAATTGACGCCCATGTCGAAAAATTCGAAAATTTTTGCTGCCGCCATCTTGGATTTTCATTTTGACCGTAATCCCATCCTCTCAAGAAAAAAAAAACTAGAGCGTAAGAAGTTATACCCCTCCGTTTTTTTTTTTTGTGTTGACATAACGAATAAAATAAAAAAAGAACTTTCCAAATCGGCTTCTAAATGACGGAGTACTGCAGTAACAAACATAAAAAAAAAATAATACAACTGAATTGATATTCTCCTCCGTTTTTGAAGTCGTTTAAAAATAACACATCATTGTTACGTTTAAAAATTAGCTGGACATCACTCACAATGCAGTCATTGGTGTCGTGGGGAATACTAGTTTCTGTCATTCCCGACGACACCACCAGTGGTGTCGTGGGGAATGAACGGTCATTTCGTGGTATTTAAGTTCGCTGAAAACGATAAAAGTCTCAAGCTAATTTCGACCTTATTGACATTTTACAAACCCTTTGTTTTTTTGGTCCAGAATACTCGGTAAATGATCTGGAAGCTGAATTTAACAAAAAAACATGAATGTCAATAAGGTCTAAATTCGCTTGACACCTCAGAAAGTGTCTAGATTATTATGCACATCATTTCTAGGGTGTCAAGCTAATTTCGACCTTATAGACATTTTACAAACCATTTGTTTTTTTGGTCCAAGATACTTGGTAAATGGTCTGGAAGCTAAATTTAACAAAAAAACATGAATGTCAATAAGGTCTAAATTGTTATGTAACACATCATTGTTATGTAGCTGGACATCACTAACAGCACAATACAGTCGGTGGTGTCGCATGGCGTGGGGAATAGTAGTTTCTGTCATTCCCCACGACAGCGACACCACTGAAAACGATACCACTCGTGTGGTATCGTGGGGAATGACAGAAACTACTATTCCCCACGCCATGCGACACCTTCGTAAAGTAAAATGGTGCGCGGCGCGTAGTTTTGAATCGTACGGGTAAAGGTCTTCGTGTCAGTCAGATTTTAAATCCACCTTATTCACGAAAATAAATATGTATAAGTAGTTATTTTTATTTATTTTAACTGTTCAAGTTTACAATGCATACCTAATCTGTCTAAAACTTTAAAAAATACTTACTAGAAAAATAAAACAAAATAAACTTGTATACTAATCAGTTCAAGTTTATCTACTGCATTGCTCTATTCTGTGACGCAACATAGTACCTACTCGAGTTCATGAACTCATGAGCGGTGCGCTTGGCGCGCGTTTCCCGCGCATCGTAATTTATTACGTATCGCTACTCCTTGCGGGGGCTGCGGTAAGCATTTAATACCTACGGCGCTTGCTTTCACCCCGCCTTAAGGCTTATCAACTTAAAATTTGGAACAGTTTTAGATGAAGTTTGCCGAACTATTTTGCAAATAAGAAAGAAATGAAAAATGTTTTTTTTTGCAATAGGGACTGAAAGGGGGTCTTAAAAATTCGAAGTGGGGCTACTAAGGCATGTGGGGTATCATATGAAAGAGCGCTGTTTGCAAATTCTCAAACATTTTTTTGTTTATTTTTAGGCCGCATAGTTTTCGACTTTTGATGAAAAATGTAAAAAAAATACCGTGCCCTCCCCTTATCTCCGAAGTTTGCACAGAGAAAAATCTGAAATTATTCTATGTGATAGAAGTTTATGTAAAAATTACCGGAAAAATAAAACGATGTCTCTAAGTAGCACACTTTTTCAGACATCGGAA
Organism: Cosmia trapezina; assembly: GCA_905163495.3. Lineage (NCBI taxonomy): Eukaryota > Metazoa > Arthropoda > Insecta > Lepidoptera > Noctuidae > Cosmia > Cosmia trapezina. The sequence continues at coordinate 781,139 of LR991036.1, forward strand.
CGGAACACTCGGTGCGCGAGTCCGACTCGCTCTTGACCGGTTTTTTTTTCAATGGTAGCGCTGTCAGTTAGCAGCTATCCACGCAGTAATTCAATGCCACTGCATTAATTTATACAACGAAGATCGAAGAGTGCTCGTGGACATTGTGTGCTACAGACGTGAACAGTTAATAAATTGTGCAAATTATTATAATGTTGTGAGTTTGCGAGTGACCTCAACAAAGGTACCAATGTTGAAGTGTGTGTGAGCGTATTACGGATTACATAATACAGGATAATTATGTATAATTGTGACCGTAATTTTTTGTGTACACACGGCTACACATCAAGCTATACATAACCAGTTTACACTGACCTCTCATTGTAAGGAAATCCTATACAATGCGAGATCAGCTTATACTGGACTGGACTTTTCACATGTATATTTTCAATATGAACGATGTAACCAATATTATGTAAAATATTTGATTTAAGGCGAAAGCGCCAGGGTAGCCCGTGAAATTCAAAATTTCTTACGTTTTTTGCAATTTGTAGGTCAGTGTGATCTTGTATGTTGATTAAAATAATTATGATTCGCGGCCATATCATTTCATTTTTGTATCATAAAAACAGAAATTTTGAAAAAAAAAATTAATCTTAAAAAATATTGAAATTGAAATCATATGCATCCTGCATATGATTTCAATTTCATGATGTTTTTTTTTATTAAATTTTATTTTTGAAAAAAAAAAAAAAGTTACGTATGCCATAGGCTTCTACTCCGTTCACCTAATATACCCAGTTTTTTTCGAGACGGTAAAAAAAGTCATCCGGTATACTAACTACCGTATTTTTTTTTCCCCATCCAAAACTAACCGTTTATCTGCGGGGGGGGGGGGGGGGTTGTTGGGTGGACCACTTGACCGTAACAAAAATTAGCACTTATTTCAGAAATGGATCCCTAAACCGAAAAATTGTTTTAACAAACCCACAATATTTTTGAAAGACCCATCCAACAACACTCGACACCAATGGGGTGGACGAGAAAAAAAATACATCCCCAATTTACGTACAGAAGGTACCTGCCCTAAAATATTTTTTTTTTATTGTAATTTTGTCATGCTTACATATCGATACCCATCACAGGAGCGGAGTTCCGTTAACTAATTTAATTTGACCCTGTATAAGCTCATAATAATAATAATATCCCCATCGCCGTATCTCTACATTGACGTCGTGGTGGGGCTTGCGCGCTCCAAACTCTGGGTCTGTGCCAGTAGAGTTTACTTTGCAGAAACAGATCTAGGGTGAGGTGCCAGAATAAAAGTGATACAGAAACCCGCAGGGCAGCATGTGGCGAGCTGTTGGGTAGTAGCGACCCCACGGACCCTATCTCCCGGGAGAAGTCTTGTTCCTCACCTCTGGCTTGCCTTTATTGACCGGCTGGAGTGAGCACTGATGAGCAACAGAGCTCCCACCTCATTCTTGCCTTTATGTGCCAGCTTGAGTGGAGATTCGCAAGAGCTAACATGCTCGGAGGAAGGAAGTATTCCAGTAAGTGCTTGTAGGGATCTTGACCATCTTCCGGGCTCTGGGATTGTCCTGATAGCCGTGGAATGTCTCTCCACTTCTCAAGCACCTCAGGACATGTTGCCCCCTTGACGATACTTCACTATGTGCTAGCGACCATTTCCGGGGGCCATTGTTGAGTGTGCAAGTCACCCCCTGCCATTTTATCTGTGTATATTATGTCAGACAGGGGACATAGTTCTACCATAGTTCAAATTCAAATTCAAATTCAAATTCAAATTCTTTATTGCGAACTAAGTGTACAATTTTGAAGATGTTAACAAATATATAGGTTCTTAGAACTTAGTTGCCTGTTAAGGCATTGCAATTTAAATTGTTATAAATGATAAAGTCTCAATACTACAGTTAAACAATTTACATTACATTAATAATTATCATTGTTCATACATTTTATATTATATCAGACTATTCTTACAGTTTATATCACATTATAATTATCAAGTATCAACAATCTTTTAGTATTATATATTATATAATTATTTTTCTTCAAGGAATTCCTTTACAGAGTAATATGCCTTTTTAATCAGGAAGTCTTTTAGCTTCCTTTTAAAAATACCAATTGAGTGTTGGTTCTTAATGTCTATGGGTAACTTATTATATATTTTGATGCCCATACAAAAAATGCTATTGCTATACACTGCAGTGTGGGATGTTTTATTGCGTAATGTATTTTTGAGTCTACTGCTTGTTAATGTGTCATAGCTACTGATATTTGATTTAACTAAAATTGAGGCCGCGTAGATATATAGAGCAGGGAGGGTTAATATCTTGAGATTTACGAAATGAGGTTTACATGAATTGGTTTGGTGTATCCCACATATTGATCTAATACACTTTTTTTGTGCCTTGAACGCAATTTCCTTATCAGATGAGTATCCCCAATATAGTATCCCATAAGATAGAGTGGATCCCACATAAGCATGATAAGCACTAAGCAGTGTGGTTTGGTTAGATACTTTTTTGAGCATGTAGAGGGCATAAGAGAATTGATTTAATTTGTTACATACACTATTTACATGCGTTTTCCATGTCATATTAGAATCTATATAGATACCTAGAAATTTTGTACTAGTAACCTCAGACACAGTTGCGTTATTGTGCTCAATAGATAATGGAATTGATTTTGCGTTTTTATTCTTGAAGTTCATGTAATGGGTTTTTGAAAGATTTATTTTTAGATTATTTATTGTAAGCCAATTTATTAATTTAGATAGGGAATCGTTTATTTCTAGTTCATGATTTTTATTTTTGTTATTTGTGAAAAGAGCCGTACTGTCATCTGCAAATAAAACCATAGGGTGCTGAATAGCATTAGGTATATCATTTATATAAATGAGAAATAGTAGTGGTCCTAGTATCGAACCTTGAGGTACACCATATTTTATAGATCTTGGGCTCGATGTATATTTAATTTCTGTTTTTGTGAATGGACATAATTGTGTTATTTCAGTGAACTGTAGTCTATTACTGAGATAGGATTTGATTATTTCTAGTGCTTTACCTCGAACTCCGTAAATTTCTAGTTTCTGTAGTAGTAGTCCATGGTCAACATTATCAAAAGCTTTTGACATGTCCATGTATAGGGCTGTGACCTGATTTTTTTTATCTAGTTCCGTTATAACTTTTTGTAAAAACTGATGCATTGCTGTATTAACTGATTTCCCTTTTCTGAATCCAACTTGATTATCTATTATTATTTGATTTTTTTCAAAATATTCACTAAGATTATTATATAGTACTCTTTCAAATATTTTAGCCATTATTGGAATGAGAGCGATAGGTCTATAACATCGTACATCTTCCGTGTTTTCTTTTTTGAATATTGGTGTAACTACAGTACCCAATTCACTATAGCCATCCAAACCTATAGCCGATACTTTACACCTACCATAAACAGCTGTTTAGACTATGAAGCATTCGTTTCATTATCAAAGCGATAGCTCGTATTCAAAAGGTGAAGGTATAACCATTTAGTGGACATGAACAATTAATTTCAGTTGATAAACGGAATTGAAGTGGATAAGAATGTTGTCAGTGACAATTTTAATTTAAGATAATTTGTAAAAATGTGTTTTATACAAAAGTGACACTTACCAAGTGTAGTGTGACTGTGGACTATAGTGACAATGTCACTCTTTAGTGTGAAGTGGTTAGTGTTGTGGTCGCTATGGGCTGCTCGGTTGGTTCGCCAGCCTACTGCCACTCTTCAGCTGAGCAATGGGCCCCTGAGAGGGTCCATATCCCCTGATGGCTTACACAAGAGTTACCTCGCCATACCTTACGCCAGCGTACCACATCGGTTTCAGGTAAGTGTATGACGAGCTGAGTTTAGGTTGTGCTATACTTATTGTAATTTATACAATCATGTAATTAAAAACAATGTTGAGGAATTAGACGTACCCGTAACCTCGTCAGTCAAATTATAAAGATAATTAAAGTTGATTTTGCTTATATAGTTCAGCAGAGACAAGAGAAATCATATTTTAAATAGAGTAGTTTATGTAGTAGTTTATCTTGAAGCCCAGAGAGGTGACATGGCGATTGTTAAACGTAATAACTTATAACCCAACACAAACAAACAACACACAGGCATGTGTGTTGTTTGTTTTTCAACTCAAAAAACACAAACTCACACAAAACACAAACAACACACATAATGTTTGTTTTGATTGAAACATGCTTTTTCTAGGCTCCAGGTCCTGAACCAAAATGGAAAAGTACCTTCGAAGCAGTCAATGAAAACGTGAGGTGTACCCAGAGCGTCGCAAACACCTGGACAGTTGGCCGCACTGACTGCCTCACTCTCAACGTCTTCACTGCCTTGGATGCAAGCCCCGACTCCAAACTACCAGTCATGTTCTTCATCCATGGAGGAGGATACTTCGAAGGCTCAGGGAACATGGTCCTCTACGGTCCAAATTATTTAGTACCCAAAGGTGTCATCCTCGTCACTATTAACTACAGACTCAACATACAAGGCTTCCTCTGCCTGGGCATCAAAGAAAACCCTGGTAACGCCGCCATGAAAGACCAGGTCGCTGCACTGAGATGGGTACAGAGGAATATAAGGAAGTTTGGAGGAGATCCTGACAATGTCACGATATTTGGGGAGAGTGCTGGAGCGGCATCAGTCTCCTTCCACTTGTATTCTCCGATGTCGAAAGGTCTCTTCCATAAAGCTATCACTCAAAGTGGATCGGCTATCGCTCCGTGGGCATATCAGTTCAAACCAGTATTCTTGGCAAGTTTGCTGGCCAAGACTATGTTGTATGAGTCACAGGACGCACAGGAGCTGTACAAGTATTTCATGACTAAGTCTAATGACGAACTTATCCTTACCAGAGTGCCGAGAGCGGAGGGTAATATGGTTACTTCTGAAATATTATACACGCCGTGCACTGAGAAGCCAATAGAAGGTGTGGAAGCATTTTTAACAGAATCACCATACGATCTTCTCACACAAGGAAAATATAATAAAGTTCCTATGATCATAGGCACTAATAGTGAAGAGGGGTTGTTAATATTAGGGATGGATAACGACACCATGATACCTCGTTTAAAGTTTGAGAAATCATTGCCGAAGAATCTGGAAATTCTGGACATTACAACTAAGCAAGAGGTAGCTAAAGAGTTAGAAAGATTATATATGGAGGGGGAAGAAATTTCTGTTGACTCCGTAGCAAAAATATCGAGATGGTACGGAGAGCCGACCCTGAGCTTCCCTTCGTTGGCTGAGACGGAGATGCTGCTGAAGACTTCAGACCAGCCTATTTACAACTACTTGTTTCAGTATGCGGGCGGGAGGAATATTCCAAAGTTCCTTCTACCCAAAAAGTTGAAGACAGTATCAGGAGCTACACATGCTGATGATATTTTCTACATATTCTCGCAGACTGTCATATTTTCCAATTTTGAGAAGGAAATGATAGACAAAATGACAACGATGTGGACAAACTTCGCAAAATATGGGTAAGTGTGACCGCTTTACAAAATTTATCTTCACCGCAACCCCCGTGCGTGTATGACAATATCTAAGAACGTAAACGAGGCAAAAGCAGCATGTAAATGTGCAGTATGTATGTAGCATGTGTATGTGCTGGGAAGAGTTTATGTATATGTGATAAGTTTAGTTTATAGGAGTGAATCTACGACAGGCAACTTAGTATATTTAAGACGATTATATTATGATGGGCAAATTGCCAAGTAACCTTCACGTATAAGTGACAATTGACAATGCACTCGTAGAACCTTAGCTTTATCGAGGGTTAAATACGCTTTTAATCATGCTTGGGCATCTGAACTGCATTAAAAAGAATTGTACGCAGTTTAATGATAACTGTGAGAGAGTATTCTTAAACGCATGATTCTTTGTAGACTTGGAATGATTAACAAAAGCGAGAGCCTTAGAATAAAATAATGGTTTTCCGTCAAAAAAGTAAAAACAAATGATCAATATCATCGATTATTACTATAGAATTAAATTGATTATTTGCGATTTCAAAATAAACTAATGATGACAGTGATCTAAATATCTAAAACGCAAGCGGAACGGATACACATAAACGTTTTGATATTTCTTAAAATCATACATTTCAACCATATTTTTTCTGACTATTCCTTAAATAAACATGAATGCTATTTATTTTTCTATAATTTTAGGTGAAAATATCTTGAGGTGGGAACCCCGAAATAATGTTATTTTGTCAAAGTGACATGACTGCGAAGTGAGACGTGTCGCGCTCTGATTGGCGTTCAATGTCACTTGACCAATGGCTATATTTTTACGTAATTATTTCTCAAAAATATTAATTAATCTAAAATCATGTTCAAAACTAAGTTGACTTTTTATACTTTTAGCTCACAACCATTGTACATAATAAAATTCAGAAAGTATTTTTCTTACAGTCAACTAGCCTATTACTTACGTTAAATTATTCTAATTATTTAGAATTATTTGTCACCCTGACTTATTTAAAAAACAATAAGTAACTAGTATTTTCGGTACGGACGAAATTGTGTCTCGATTTATCGCAATATGTTCTTTGTAGGAATTTTCACATTTCACAACGTATTGCTTGACAAATGACTTATGACTTATCAGTAATCATTATTTTCAATGGCTTCAATGACAAATAACAGTTTCTGTTTTTATTTCCAGACAGCCAACACCCGAAGACTCCAGCTTGCCCGTGAAGTGGCTCAGCACTAATAGTTCAACACCAACATGCTTGGTGATTGCCGAGCAGCTCCACACGGCGCCGCTGTGGTACAACCACAGACTCAAATACTTGCGACAAGTCTACTCCAAGTTCAGAAGGAAAAGTTAACAACTAACTAGAACTCTTTATTATAATTTTATTACTTAATTAATTACCTGCTTGAGATGTTTTGAATAGGGTTTTTTTCAACAAAAAGCTTGTCTTGCATTTAGATTTTGCTCCCACATTTGTTGAAACTTGAAATGGTAATGGTATTTTTATTTAAATAGGTACGTGTCTCGGTTGTGATTAATTTAACGATGTTATTAAAGTTCTTAAATAAATAAGCATGGGTAGGTACTTATAATAATATTATATGCTACACTGGTGTCTTCTGCCTGTTTAGATATTACTATGCAAGTAGGTATATTAAATGACTGACCATAGCGGAATAGCTCTACATTCCTTCCTATCTTTATTGTGTGTCATCAGATCAATGAACTTGGTTAGTTTATAATCTAACTCGTGAGATTGCAAACTGTCGATAAATTTGGATCGTACTGATTATAATATAACGTGTTAATTTTCGACAGTTTAAAATCTATCCATGTCAAACCATCAAATTGTAAACTGGCATTATACTTGAATGCGATGGAACGCACGTTGCGCGCTGATTGGTTGAACTTAAACGTTATTTGCCCCGCGCCGCTATATTTGACTGCCATCTGTCATTCACTGTCGTTCGTTAATCGCTGAATGTAAACAAACAGATAAATCTTTGTGGTTTTCAATAGTTGAAAATAACTAAAAGTAGTACTATGTATACAAGGTGTAAAATAAATAACCCTCAACCTCTTAAGGGGTCACTGTACTCATCATTATGAACAACTGTTACTATGGGACCAAACCAGGAATCGCGAAAAAAAAAATCAGCTGCTCCCTACATTTTGACGAGTTTGATGTAGATAAATGTACTGGTCAGCTGGTTTTTTTTCGCGATTTCAGGTTTGGTGCCATAGTAAAAGTTGTTCATAATGATGAGTACAATGACCCCTTAAGAGGTTGTGGGTTATTTATTTTACACCTTGTATATTAAGTGAACTACAATTAAACAAGCATTGGTGAAGTTTCACTGATAAATAACTGTACTTTTGGTTTGAATATTTTTTTATTTGTGAAGCTGTAAGTATTCAATTTATTACCATGTCGGATATTGAAAATACTCTTCTACAAAACGCTGAAATCCAGTTATTGTTGATCAAGAACAATTTACCATTGAATTGCAAAAGTATTTCAGTGGGCATAATGAAGACAGTAAAAAATTGGAATGGACAAGACGTGAAAGAATTCAAAGTGTAATCTAATTGTTAGACGACTATAATACAGCAAAATTTTTGGGAAGGCGACCAACAAATAAACAATACCATCACGCAAATAAATAAAAGATAGTGAACCCTGTCGGTAAGTGCAGGTACGCTCACAATTTGACGGGTTGACATGGATAGATTATAAACTATCGAAAATTAATACGTTACTTATTGTAAGCAGTATGGTACAGTCGCCATTTATCGACAGTTTACAATTTCACGAGTTGCATTATAAACTATCGAAGTTCATACGGTGAAGATATTGAAACGATTCTACTGTTAAGATGAGTGACATCACAAATAAAAGACTTGCGAGAGATGGTTAGCTGAAGTCATAGTTTAGAATTACCTTCCCAGCAACGATGCAAGCGCCGCCCGAAGGCAATCTCCGCCCATTGCTTACACTGAATGATTGACGTTAGCATGAATATGGACCGCCATTTTGTCCACGGAGCCTTCCTTAAAAGTCTGTAAAAAAATATTTCTCTCCTAAACTGGCGTATTTTGCTAAATTCACTTTGCAAAAACCAACTTAATGATATTAATTTAAAGACTATCTGTTCTATATAAATACAATAAATAAAATTGCTTTTGCCTACAATCATGCAGGAGCAAACAGCATGTGTTTACCGCATGAATGCAGTGACTAATGAAGCAGTAGGTATTTTAATAAATTAAACCTATTTTATTTTTTAAATATATTCCAAAGTAGGACACTGGCAACAGAGATAAAAGTTATCTAATCCAGTTTGTGAATATAAACTTATATGGACACTATAGATAAGATATCTTTGTATGTAGCTGACACATAACGAATATAGGGGTCTAATGAAAGTTCCCAGCTCTTGCGCCTGGCCTCCTTATAACTAAATCATGCTCCCGATTTGCCTACATTACTTTAATAAATAAATATTAACATGTCAAGATCCTATGTTTTTCCTAAGATATTGTAATGCATTAACGTAAAAAGTCTATATTGATCATGTTTTGTTTAAACGTTACGTTACGTGTTACGTTTATTATCTACAACAACAAAAAAATAGGTACTTAGACACTCACACACATACTCACACACTTAGGTACATAGTCATTCTCCTAGCGTTATACATAGCTGGACATCTTGCAAAGTGTCTTTATTTACAAATTAGCTGCGACATGTTCATAAATTGTTCCGTACGGGTACAATGTCCAAAGTATAGTTTCTTTGATGTCAATTAAAATTAAACCTGATATAGTAAAAAACTAGCAACAAGTTTTATTATTCCAAGTATCATCATAGTCATAAGATGACGTCAGTCAAAAAAACGTGTTGCTGCAAAACAGGAAAATCGTTAACTTATTGGATTATCGAACGATTTGCCAAAACCAAAACAGTGTCCCCGTTGACATACGAGTAACATAACATAACATAATCAGCCTATAACGTTCCCACTGCTGGGACACAGGCCTCCTCTCGGTGAGAGGGAGTGGGCCGGCGGCATCCACCACGCGGCCCAGTGCGGGTTGGTGGATGTCACATAATATCTTCTAATTTTTGGTTCTAGGTTTCCTCACGGTGTTTTCCTTCACCGTTTTGAGAGCAGTGGTGATGAAATAATTTACACAAAGTTCCTGCTTGGGATCGACCCCATGACCTACTGGTAAGTCGCGCCGTTATCACTGGATCACCACTGCTCTCGTTTAGTTATATACGATTATACAAGAGTAGATCGATATTAAAAAAAAAATGAAACCTAATAAGTACTTTTAATTAAAATGTCAAGGAAAAAAAACTACTTAAGTGAAACATGGAATGAATTTGTGAGAAAATTCAAACTCAAACTCAAACTCAAAGCATTTATTTCAATGAAACCAATTACAGGCACTTTTGAATTGTCAAAGAGTCGGACAGTAGGTAAGTCAGAAAGTTGAAGCTAGTTGCCCATTCCAAAACGTAGATCTATGGAGAAGAACGGGCAAGAAACTCCACGGACACTCTTTTAAATCAAAATATGGTTACAAAATATTGGTTACATCATTCATGTTGAAATTATACAATGTGAGAACGATGAACGTTAAAAGCGTCCGTATTAAAGAAATAAAAAAAACAATTCAAAATTAAAATTAAAATAAGCCGTGGCAGCTAAGGTATGACCAGCCTCCATTGTTCTACAAGCCGCTTTTCCAGAATGATGAAAATAATTTGACTGATAAATTACCAAAAAAATACATAATTCAAACATGTCCCAATGTCATAAATAAGCATCATTCATGTAGGTACCTCCACTAAAACGGTTAAAATAATTTTATACTTTTCAGAAAACATCTGAATTTATAATTTTCGCTGTTTGCCCGTACCACGGTGGCATTGATTTTGTGAATGAAGTGTGCTCGTGGACATTGTGTGCTACAGACGTGTATAGTTACTGTTTTGTGCAAATAATTATTATGTGAATTCGCAAGTGACCTTGACAAGTACCATTGTTGAAGTGTGTGTGTGAGCGTACCACAGATTACATAATACAGGATATTATTATGCCCCCCCTAGCATCCGTTCAAACTGATCGGAGATGTCTGTTTACATGCATTGAGTACTGACAAGCTATACAACGTGTAACGTTAAATGCGCAAAACCTCTTAAGGGGTCATTGTACTCATCATTATGAACAACTTTTACTATGAGACCAAACCTGTAATCGCGAAAAAAAATCAGCTGTACCATTTTGACGAATTATGCGAACATAAATGTACTGAACTGGTGATTTTTTTTCGCGATTTCGCGGTTTGGTCCCATAGTAAAAGTTGTTCTTAATGATGAGTACAATGACCCCTTAAGAGGTTTTGCGCATTTAACGTTACACGTTGTATATGCTATTATATTTTTGTTTACTTTTACTGTAATAATAATAGCTTCGATAATTTTATCATACGTTTATTTTCAAACAAGATAATATTTACATGTAACAGACTTAAAATAATAATATGGACGGGAAGACATGGAGGGGAAATAATCATAAGTCATCAAAAAATTCGTCCACATCGCTGTCAATAGGAAAAGTAGCCAAAAGGCTTCGATAATTTGAATGTTTTTAGGGTTCCGTACCTCAAAAGGAAAAAACGGAACCCTTTATAGGACCACTTCGTTGTCCATCTGTCTGTCAGTCTGTTAAGACCCTTTTTCTCGGGAACGCGTGGAGGTATCAAGTTGAAATTAATATCAAGTACGTAAATATATGGTCCCTTGGAGTTCTAAAAAAAATCAAGCTTCTAAGTCAACACAATAAAAAAATACGGCCATTTATGCATTTATGCGACATATTTTGATACTCGCAAGTAAAATCAAAACCTACGGGTACTTCCCATTGTCCTAGAATCATGAAATTTGGCAAGAAGCAAGGTCTCTCAGCACAAGTAAAGGAAAAAGACCGACAATTGTTAATTTGTAATTATAACACATAAAAATTGTTTTTTTTTTGTATTACTATTACAATGTGGGATAAATTCTTTTCAACTACGGAATCCTTCATTGTGCGTGGTCCGACACGCACTTTGCCGGTTTTTTTATAACCTCAAAAGCATCAACAAAAGTAACTGCAAACTTGTTCTATCATTTAACCTTCCGAGAGTTATCCAATGTTACCGTTCGCTTTTGGCGATAAGGCCGCCTATTTTAACACACCAGTTTTTGGAGTCTAGTTCAGTAAAGAATATTTGTTTTAATCTTGTGTCATTTGCCATATCCAGTCTGTAGTGGTGCTGTATGCTGGTGGTATCGAGCGCGTTCCCTGTGCGGTTTGCGAACGTTCCCTTGACATATCGATCCCAGCCATGTATTATTGATGCGATTAGTACGGGCACGCAGATTTCCCTCGCGTGGTACAAGTCGTGGATAGCCTTGTGTGGTAGTGCCTGTGATACAAAATATTTAGGTTCCTAGGGTCCTTTGAAAAGGTTTGTTGGCTTGTTTTCGTTGATATTGAGGATTGTAGGTATATTTGAAGCATTCCCATTTGAGCACCTATTTTCTGAGCACCGATTTTTAGAGCACCCAAGGTATTCCCATTTCAGCACCTACGGTCCAGTAGCTTCTAGTGATGGGGTGTTTATTAAAACATATCGATACAAACATTCTGAAAGTCAAGATCTGCCTCCTAAGACTTTACCTCACTACTGACTTTGACCTCAAGGACACCAACCATGAATATTGACCTGTTACTGCTCCTAAGAATCGCTGATCTTGACTTTCGGAATGTTAACGTTGAGATCAAGGTCAATGACCCTGCGGTTAAAGTCAATGACCCTGAGTTCAAGGTCAGTGACCTTAGGAGGCAGATCATGATTTTCGGAATTTTGACCTTGAGGTCAAGGTCAGCCTTAGGAGACCTTAGGAGAATGGCAGAATTTGACTTCCGGAATTTGACCTCGAGGTCAAGGTCAATGACCCTGAAGGCAAGGCCAATGACCCTGAGGTCCAAATCAGTCACTTTAAGAGCATCACAGATTTTGACCTTCCGATTTTTGACCTGGACCTCAAGGTCAACATTCCGAAAGTCAAATTCTACAATTCTCCTAAGGTCAATGACCCTGACCCTGAGGTCAAGGTCATTGGCCCGGACCCTAAGGTCAAGGTCAATGGCCCTGACCCTGAGGTCAAGGTTAATGAACCTGACCCTGAGGTCAAGGTCAGTGACCTTAGGAGAATTGTAGAATTTGACTTTAGTAATTTTGACCTTGAGGTCCAGGCAAAATTCGGAAAGTCAAAATCTGTGATGCTCCTAAAGTGACTGATTTGGACCTAAAGCTGACCTTGACCTTGAGGTCCAGGTCAAAATTCGGAAGGTCAAAATCTGTGATGCTCCTAAAGTGACTGATTTGGACCTAAGGCTAACCTTGACCTCAAGGTCAAAATTCCGAAAATCATGATCTGCCTGCTAAGGTCACTGACCTTGAACTCAGGGTCATTGACTTTAACCGCAGGGTCATTGACCTTGATCTCAACGTTAACATTCCGAAAGTCAAGATCAGCGATTCTTAGGAGCAGTAACAGGTCAATATTCATGGTTGGTGTCCTTGAGGTCAAGGTCAGTGACTTTAGGAGGCAGATCTTGACTTTCAGAATATTTGTATCGATATGTTTTAATAAACACCCCATCACTAGAAGCTACTGGACCGTAGGTGCTCAAATGGGAATACCTTGGGTGCTCTAAAAATCGGTGCTCAGAAAATAGGTGCTCAAATAGGAATGCTTCGTATATTTGCATCCAGGAGTAGTTTCCCGGCCTCTGTTTAAGATACTTTAGTGATATACAAGGTTGATATGAGCGAGAGGCATTAAATTAAACCACTTATACTCTCTAGTATAAGTGGTTTAATGTAATGCCTCTGCATAGTGCATAGTGTTAACTCGGAACTATTAAAAAAAGTTTAGGATAAAATTAAGAAGAAACTTTTTTCGAACAAACAAAATACCTAGTAGGTAATCGAATTAAAATGTAAACATCCTTTGTAGAGATTTCCACTGACCTGCGTAACAAAACGGCAACGTCGCGTCAAAAATTCTGTCGTTTTAAGGTATGTATGACCCTATGGTAGGTAGGTATGACCCTAGATAACTATGCGTACCTAACTCACTCCGACCACACTTTATCATAAAGACTTGAAGAGATAGGGAAGCATGGCATAAAAGTGAGGTGAGCTGTACTCAGCAATGGTTGGAGCGAGGCTGCCAATGAGAATTATGATGGTGATGATGTTCAAAAGACTTCATTCAAGACAATCTTCCTGCGGCATAAGTAGCATTTGCTTCTAACCCAGAGGTAGAACATACCTCATGGTGTTAACCACCATTGTTTATTGTAATTAATGAATTAGTAATGTCCATATTATTATTTGTACCCTAGACAAGGTGTTCTCCTGTATCTTAGTCCTACTTGTAGGTATATTAGATAGTGAATGTCTGAGGTAGATAATGACATAATATCTCGATACTTTATCACCTACCATAAACAGCTGTTTAGACTGAGGCATTCGTTTCGCTTCGTTATCAAAGCGATAGCTCGCATTCAAAGGGCGAAGGTCTTGCCATTCAGTGGACATGAACAATTACTTTCAGTTGATAAACGGAATTGCAGTGGATAGGAACGTTGTCAGTGACAAGTTTAATTGATAATTTGTGAAAATGTGTTTTATAGAAAACTGACACTTACCAAAGTGTAGTGTAACTGTGGACTATAGTAACAATGTCACTCTTTAGTGTGAAGTGGTTAGTGTTGTGGTCGCTATGGGCTGCTCGGTTGGTTCGCCAGCCTACTGCCACTCTTCAGCTGAGCAATGGGCCCGTGAGAGGGTCCATATCCCCTGATGGCTTACACAAGAGTTACCTCGCCATACCTTACGCCAGCGTACCACATCGGTTTCAGGTAAGTGTATGACGAGCTAAATTTAGCTTATGCTATACTTATTGCAATTTATTCTCCCTCAGTCATAAGCGAAACAGTTTGTAACAATCATGTAATTAAAAATAATGATGAGGAATCAGACGTTAGACCTCGTCAAATAAACAAATATTAAAGTTGATTTTGCTAATACTCGTATCATTTAGCAGAGACAAAAGAAAATTTATCTTTTCACAAACTACTGATTTTATCAGTAGTTTGTGTAGTAGCCTATCTCGAAGCTGAAAGAGCTGACATTATGAGGATTGTGGAATCGAAATAACTTTACAGAATCGTAACTCTCACATACGTTTTTCAGGCTCCAGGTCCTGAACCAACATGGGAGAGTACTTTCGAAGCAGTCAACGAAAACGTAAGGTGTACCCAAAGCATCGCAGACACCTGGACTGTCGGCCGCACTGACTGCCTAACCCTCAACGTCTTCACTCCCTTGGATGCCAGCACCGGCTCCAAGCTACCAGTCATGTTCTTCATCCACGGAGGAGGATACTTCAAAGGCTCAGGAAGCATGGTCTTCTATGGTCCTAATTATTTAGTACCTAAAGGTGTCATCCTCGTCACCATAAACTACAGACTCAACATACAAGGCTTCCTATGCCTGGGCATCAAAGAAAACCCTGGTAACGCCGCCATGAAAGACCAGGTCGCTGCACTGAGATGGGTGCAGACGAATATAAAGAAGTTTGGAGGAGATCCTGATAATGTCACGATATTTGGGGAGAGTGCTGGAGCGGCATCAGTCTCCTTCCACTTGTATTCTCCGATGTCGAAAGGTCTCTTCCACAAAGCTATCACTCAAAGTGGGTCGGCCATCGCACCGTGGGCATATCAGTTCAAACCAGTATTCCTGGCAAGTTTGCTGGCCAAGACCATGCTATATGAGTCGCAGGACGCGCAGGAGCTGTACAAGTATTTTATGACTAAGTCTAATGATGAACTTATCCTTACCAGAGTGCCGAGAGCGGAGGGTAATACGATTATTTCTGAAATATTATACACGCCGTGCACTGAAAAGCCAATAGAAGGTGTGGAAGCATTTTTAACAGAATCACCATACGATCTTCTCACACAAGGAAAATATAATAAAGTTCCTATGATCATAGGCACTAATAGTGAAGAGGGGTTGTTACTACTAGGGATGGATAACGACACCATGATACCTCGTTTAAAGTTTGAGAAATCATTGCCGAAGAATCTGGAAATTCTGGACATTACAACGAAGCAAGAGGTAGCTAAAGAGTTAGAAAGATTATATATGGAGGGGGAAGAAATTTCTGTTGACTCCGTATCAAAAATATCGAGATGGTACGGAGAGCCGAACCTGAACTTCCCTTCATTGGCTGAGACGGAGATGCTGCTGAAGACTTCAGACCAGCCTATTTACAACTACTTGTTCCAGTATGCGGGCGGGAGGAATATTCCAAAGTTCTTTCTACCCAAAAAGTTGAAGACAGTATCAGGAGCTACCCATGCTGATGATATTTTCTACATATTCTCGCAGACTGTCTTATTTTCCAATTTTGAGAAGGAAATGATAGACAAAGTGACGACAATGTGGACAAACTTCGCAAAATATGGGTAAGTGTGACCGCCCGTGACAATACTATTATTATATTAATAAGGGGCAAAATATATGAAAATAAAAAAAAAGTTTTGCAAACTGTACCGTGTGACATATCAAATGAAAGAGCTATTATGGTCTCAAACATACAACGTGTAATGTTAAATGCGCAAAACTTCTTAAGGGGTCATTGTACTCATCATTATGAACAACTTTTACTACGGGACCAAACCTGAAATAAAAAGAATCAGCTGTTCAGTACATTTTGACGAATTATGCGAACATAAATGTACTGAACAGCTGATTTTTTTTTCGCCATTTCAGGTTTGGTCCTATAGTAAAAGTTGTTCGTAATGATGAGTACAATGAGAATTAAGAGAATTAAGAGAATTAAGAGGTTTTGCGCATTTAACATTACACGTTGTATATTTTTTTATAATTTTAAAATAAATCGTTTTAAAGTTATTTAAAAAAATTGACCCCCCATCTCCGAAACTACGGAGCCTAAAATTTTAAAAAAAATACAGAAAATAGTTCTATACGAAATCCTATAAGAAGTTTGTTGTCTTAAAATAACATGGTGAATCTCTCAATAGTGTGAGTACAAACTTACGTTTACTGTTGGAATGTATGGGGGAACATGTTTTTCAACTATAATGTTATTAATTTCATCCCAACTACGGAATCCTTCATTGTGCGTAGTCCGAAACGCACTTGGCCGGTTTTTTCCCTACGACGACGCACCAAGATGTGTCTCCTAAGGCCACTGACCTTGAACTGAGGATCATTGACTTCAAGCGCAGGGTCATTGACCTTGATCTCAAGATCAGCCATTCTTAGGAGCAGTAACAGGTCAATATTCATGGTGGGGACCTTCGTGCGGTTGACCTTGAGGTCAAGGTCAGTGACCTTAGGGGGCAGATCTTGACTTTCAGAATGTTTGTATCGATATGTTTTATTATACACCCCATCACTAGAAGCTACTGGACCGTAGGTGCTCAAACGGGAATAATGTTGAATATTTTTTATTGGTCGCCTTTGAGCACCACGTTAAAATATTGATTGGTGCTCAAATGGGAATACCTTGGGTGCTCTAAAAATCGGTGCTCAGAAAATAGGTGCTCAAATGGGAATGCTTCGTTTTAAAGATATTAGCGAAAAACTCAAAAGTGGGGGGGACTTTTATCTCATACTCCGGCTGACCTCCTAGACGCGGGGACTTTTAGTATGTTTACTCCATAAGCACCCTGAACACTTTCTGAAGAAATCGCTTACGTCCCAGCTCACGCACTCTACGACTCCTTTGTTGAGTGGACATTACGCAAATACGTAAATTAAGAGAGAGAGAAAGAGAGTTCAAGTTTTTGAGTCTTAACAATCTCAGGAGAAATGTTGATCACTATGTCAATGGCTTAAATGACTAATAACAGTTTCTGTTCTTATTTCCAGACAGCCAACACCCGAAGGCTCCAGCTTGCCCCTGAAGTGGCTCAACACTAACAGTTCAACACCAACATGCTTGGTGATTGCCGAGCAGTTCCACACGGCGCCGCTGTGGTACAACCACAGGCTCAAATACTTGCGACAAGTCTACTCCAAGTTCAGAAGGAAAAGTTAACAACTAACTAGAACGCACTAGTAAAATTGTATTTTCTAATTACCTATTTTGAATTATTTTTAATGGGATTTTTTTAATAGGAAACGTTTCTTGCCTAGTCATTTTGTTTGCAACTAGATTGTGTACCCAGATGTGTTAAAACTGGAAATGGTAATGGTTCTTATCACAGAACAGATAAAAGTCTGTTCCGTGGTTTTTTTGGTTGTGATTAATATGGTAATGTTGATCAGTTCCCGCACTGGGCCCGCGTGGTGGATTACAGCCCACTCACTCTCGAAGAAAGGAGCCTGTGTCCCAGCAGTGGGAATAACATAGGCTGATTATAGTGATTTTTAACTTAACGATGTTATTTATTAAAGTTCTTAATTTAATAAGCAAGCTACTTGCCTTCTGCTTGTTTAGTTATTTGACAAGTAGGTATATTTTATTTAATCACTGCCCATAGCTGAATACCTCTGAATTCCTTCCTATCTTGTACTTATTGTGTGTATTTATTGAAAAGATCAAACAATTCAACTGTTAAGATAAGTAACCACGCAAACAAAAGAAATGCGAGAGATGATTAGTTGAAGCCGTAGTGTGGAGCTGGCTCCCAGCTACGATCCGAACTACCGTCGTTTGGCACAAGTACGCTCCTTTACTATTGACCTCTGCTCGTAAACTGAAGGGACACTCGAGTGCATTCCCTAATTAGGGCAGGCAGGACCTTCCGAGGGTCGACCGAGTGGAACTTTGAACATTCCCCGACCAGGAATTATTTATTTTATTGCCGGAATGAAGAGTCACCGATGCGTTGAGAATTTCTCAGCGAACGTCTTGGGCCTTCATTAATTTTGGAACTCCATTAAGCGACGTTCGTTTGCATTTAAAAACCAAGTTCTATTCAACATTTTCAGCCATTTCCATTGCTCAATAAACTGGCTCTAAAATTAAAATGGTTTGACGATAAACTGTGTTTTAATACTCTCTTTGTTTGTGCATTGATCCCGACTGAAAGCGAATCGAGAGCTGCCTCTAAAAGCGAAACATAAAACGTGTAGCATTCGAGAGTTCGTAATCGCCAATCTTAAAACCGTAGGTACCGACGGAAACTAAATTTCCGGTATTTGAGAAAGTAAGCCGCTTACCGTGTCGGTGTCTTATTAAAGCTCGCCTGAATGGGGCTGGGCGGCTGCAGGGGCTGGGCGGCGGCAGGGCGGCTGGCCGAATGAATGAATGTTTGTGAAACTATCCGGCTTAATCTTGGACCCTTTCGCTCCCCCGCGGTAAGCTGCTCTGTAAATAGGCGAAAATCGTCCCACAGACACATCGGCGGGTTTGCTATTGTTTGCTGTTTAATGAGAAACCTTTTTAAAAAAGTTAATGGGAATCTGGTGGCTTTATTCCTGGCGTAATCTGGGATTGCCTGAGATCTGAGAGATTTGTTCAGCGCACACGTTGCCAACATTGTAGAGTGTTTTGGCTTTGACAACTTTAAGAGAGTTCGTTTAGTCTTTCAAAACGTCTTCTAACGAAAATTTGTAAAGAAAATCCGTAACTTGCTTAGCAAGTTTATGAAACGTTGCCTAATTCTGAACTTTTTTAGGTTTGCGTAAAATATTATCGTGAAACGAGCTTAACTAGTTGGAGAATTTTTTCGGATGAAAAAAAAAACTGAGCTTAAGGGTAGCGTGGATTGCTAAACTAACTACTAATGAAGCTAACAAAAAATATGAAAAAAAAATAGAACGAAAACTTTCTGTAAATCAGTTCTATAAATTGGATTTCAGGTGAATGTCATTGTATTGTCGAAAGTAGTTTGGCGTAAAATAAGGAAAATGTAGGTAGTGGTATGTCTAAGTGGATGTCATAAGAAACGACAGTAAACAATCTCTCTCTTGGCATGTCAAGGGCGGGACTACACATGCATCTAGCTGGTACAATACTATGCAAGTAGGTAGCGGATATGCCATGGTGACGTTAACCAATCAGGAGTTGTAATGGCACACGGCATGAAAGCTACTTGCATACTTTGTGCAAGTTACACAAAAGTCAGTGCAAGAGGCATGTGTATTCTCGCCGCTATGTATTTATTTGTAAGCTACGACAGAATTACCAACATTTTTTTCGTCGGTAAAACAAAATACCAAACTCGCAAAAAACCATCATAGAACGCCAAAAAAATAAAAATGCTCAATGACTCGTCGGAAAAAATGTATGCCTTAAAATACAGCGTATTCCTGAAAATACACGTAATCCCCACCGCGGTACTATTTACCATAATCCCGTGTTATCGGACGAACGCACACGGACATATTTCCCGGCCGCCGGCAAACCACCCATTAGTGGTTTATCGACGACCGGTGCAGTGTGCGCACGGCTTTATTTTAGTCTATGACAGGTGCGAAGGGCTGCGTAAAGACTTTGTAATTTAAATAAACCAGTTGGAACTACTTTCTTCCAAAAAACCCTTACTTTGTAATGAAAAAAACAGATTCTTTAAATTGTTTAACATTCTAATAAAATTCGTCAAACAAAAAGATCTAAATAATGTTTGCAAAGTGCGACGGCTAGGTTCATTTCGCAGTAAAGTGTTATTGAGTTTTATATGAGTCTACATATTTATAAGGCAGTGGCAAAAGTGATTGACTGATGTATCAACGCACAGACCAAACCGCTGGACCTAGAGACTTGAAATTTTGCACATAGATACCTTATACAGTGTAGGCATCCACTAAGTAAGGATTTTTGGAAATTCCATCCCTAAAGCGGACAAATAGGGGATGAAAGTTTGTATGAACAATCTTATTCCTCGAGTTAATAGACTTGAAACTTCCACGCGGGCGAAGCCGCGGGAAAAAGCTAGTTACATATTAAGAGACTTAAACATAACTGGTGAAATGTGGTTGTACTGTCCACACCTGACCCCTGTCCAACCCTTCGTGGAATACTGGCGTGATGAAGAGTTCTGATTCACAAACACCTCTCCAACTTTTGTTGTTTCGAACCAAAACACACACATTTGCAAAACTATTCGTCCTCAGATATTTCCGGGTCCGTCCATGTAGGTACATTTTAAACACGATTTACCTCCTTTTGCATACAATAATAAGATATCGGATCTCAATAGAGCAAGCCTTTTGCCTGGAGGCGAGGAGCGGACAAATACGGACAGATACGGACAAATGTGGGACTCCATGGGGCAACGTGATGGCGGATAAAACAATGGGTCAACTGGGGTATACCTGCATGTATCTTGTGCGTGTATAGTATACGTATGTATTGGTGAAAGGGTGCACAGAAAGTATCTTGATGAGGATATTATATTGCTAGACTCCTCCGCAGAACAATACTTGGTGCGAACTCTGTTGTTCCTCGTCTTTACAAATTTTGACTCAGCCAAGTTTCATAAAAAATCTACTAATTACTAGTAGGTGTTTGGTAATATTTTTCTTATTTGGGCTTTATAGAAAAAAAACAAACATTGATTTCACTGTCACTTGGTTTGGATTCTTTTTACTTTTCAACAAATACCCAATCAGAGTGTGATCTGCTTTATGTGTTATGCAAGTTATGTATCCGTTTGGGTATATGTCATAGTCAAAGCTCGATATGCAGTCTCTTCGTGGAATTACTGGTTTATCCTGGGTTTGACCAAAGCCTTCGGGCAAAGGCCGAAATAAAGTCCAATTTCGGCCTTTGACTATAGTATTTTTGGTCAAACCTAGAAGTTCCTAACTCTTCAGTCAAACGTCGAAAGTAAAATTATCTGTTTCGGGCTTTGCCTAGTCGATCCTAGAAGCGAATGGCAGACTCGGTCAAACGTCGACGTCAAGGACACCCTTTTTTTTTTTTTTTTTTTTGAGGGTGGGAAATCATCAAATAACTTCTCCCGGTCTGGGTGGAGCGGAAGGGCGTGTCAGACTTTTACTGACTAAAACCCACCCGTGTTCCTTCAGTTGCCTATGCCAGGGCCGCGGTAACCCCTTCGGACAATCCGCGACCCCAGCGGCGTCGGCCCTATTGGGCCCCGTCACTTGCTGACATCTCTTTGAGGCGCGCGTGGAACACAACGCGCCGTCGACTCGGGCCTGGGGGCCTACTCCCTAAGCACGAAGCTCATAGCTTCGGCCTTCGTTACGGGCGTTTCTTACTCCGTATCACCTACGGATGGATGATTGGTTCGGGCCCCGAACGAAGTATGAATGACAACATGATTTTCCAGGTGTCCCTAATCCCGATGTGTTTTTGCCCGTCCGAAAAATTTAACTTTTACACTTGTTTTGATGGATCGTAATGTCAGACGGACGGATGAACGGACGGACGGAAAGACGGACGGACTTAGGGAGTAGGACCCCTGGTCCTTACCGGACGGCGAGCTACCCGCTGCTCACCGTCCGCAGGCCCGCGCCTACGGTGGCCGGAAATCGCCCCGCGATTCCCGCCGCCCAGGGCGTCTCCTGCGGCGACTGAGGGCGTGAGGCTGCCTCTCCCTCACGCGTTCCGCCTCCTCCTTCGCGAGCATCACTGCTTCGCAGAAGGAGGTGACGGCCTCCCATGCGCTCTCGCTCCGCCCCATGGCCTGGACCAGGCTCGGACGCGAGAGATCGCCGCCGCCGATCGCCTCCGTGAGAACACGGCGGTGCTCTGCCCCAGCCGGGCAGACCTCCACTGTATGCTCCACCGTGTCCTCCGGGCGATCCGCACAATGGTAACACCCGGGCGTTTCCTCCCGCCTTATGCGAAACAGGAACCTCCCGAAACAACCGTGTCCGGTGAGGACCTGCGTCAGGCGGAAGGTGAGGACGCCGTGGCGCCTCTCTAACCACTCCTCAAAGAGGGGACTTATCGCCGCAATTGTGGCCCAGTCAAGGACACCCTGAGGTTCAGTTTTGTTTACTTAAAACCCTGCACAGCGAGGCTCCGTCCACCTGCTGACGAAAACCCTAACCCAAGCCTAACCTAGGTGTTTTGAGGTTAGTTAGTTTGACTGGTCAAACCCCGATTTCATTAAATTGAGTTTCGACGTTTGCCTGACCAAATTAGTTTCTCCTAGGTTTGACTAAAATTCTTTAGTCAGAGGCCGAAAAACTTCATTTGTTTGGGCTTTGACTGAAACTTCAGGTTAGACCTGAGGATTGACTAGTTAAACCTAAGAGCGCCGGAGCTACGAGGTTTGACTAAAACATATGCACAACTAAATGATATCAATACGTCATGTATAAAACAAACCATCAATCCCCGATAGCCCCTGCTGTTACCCCAGGATCATGAGAGCGCAATCATAATTCACTTTCATATTGCTCTCCCATCTTTTATGAACATTCGATTCAAAAATCGAGCTGACACCCCGCAACTCGATACCGAAACATTAAAATCGATTTACGGACGTTTTTCCATGACACGCTGACAAACCGACGACCTCTCCTATCGGATTCAATTCCCCACATTATCTACATAATAAATTTCACGTGAGTATGCACGTAGGTTTAAACCGAAACGTTCGCAGTTATCGTTTCGTGTTCCTACCATTTATCTGGGCGTTAATTGTTAAACCCGAGATGGAACGTTAACGGGAGTACGGACTTAGGTAAGGTTGGCCGAAATTTGCTAAAGATAAACTAAAAACGGTGGCACTGTCGTATGACAATAACCTCAGCGGTCGACTACGAATCTGGTGAAATAACCGAAAATAACCCGTGGACAAGACACAGGCGATAGCGATTATTAATTTTGATGATTGCTTTCTGACCAAGTAGGAAAAGGAACAGCTAGATCACAACTGAAGCTTTCATAAAAGTCATTTTATGGCTGAATCTTTGACGACTTGTTCGATAAGGCAGTTATAGTCAATCTATCTATATATATAAAATTCAAAGTCCTGACTGACTGACTGACTGACTGATTGACTGACTGATATATCAACGCACAGCCCAAACCGCTGGACCTAGAGACTTGAAATTTTGCACATAGATACCTTATACAGTGTAGGCATCCACTAAGGAAGGGTTTTTGGAAATTCCATCCCTAAGGGGGACAAATAGGGGATGAAAGTTTGTATGAAAAATCTTATTCTTTGAGTTAATAGACTTGAAACTTGGCATGAATATTTATCTAAGTAAATTATAAAGTTTGACATTTTTAGTTTTTTTTAAACCACCCCCTCAGAAGGGATTGGGGGGTGTCAAAGTTTGTATCAACGCACAGCCCAAACCGCTGTGTCTAGAGATTCTAAATTTGGCACGTAGGTTCCTTGTGAGGTCTAAGGGTGTACTAAGAAAGGATTTTTCAAAATTCAACCCCTAAGTAGGTGAAACGGTGGTCCAAAGTTTGTATGAAAAAACTTAGTCCTTGATTTAATAGACTTGAAACTTGTCTCGAATATTTATCTAAGTACATAAACTATAAAGTTTGTCATTTTTAGTTTTTCTAAACTACCCCCTCAGGAGGGATTGGGGGTCTCAAAGTTTGTATGTAGGAATTTTAACGCACGTTCCGATTTACTCGAAACTCAGTATTTATACTTGAAATAAAAAATGACGAATAACGTGTAACAGGGTTTTTCGAATATCCACCCCTAAAGGGTTGAAAAGGGGTAGTCAATTTTACAGGGCAGGTTTTACTGCGGGGCTTAGCTCGAAAATTGGTGTAAATAATCTTTCTTTTAAGTTACGGAAATCTCACAAACGATTTTTTTAAATTGTATCCCTGTGGGGGTGAAAACAGGGATATAGTTTATATGAAAAATCTTATTCATTTGCTTAATTAAGTTGAAACTTGGCACAAATACTTGCCTAAGCGAGTAATAAAATTTGTCATTAATAGTTTTTTCCCCAGAGGGAAAGAAGGAAGGGTAGAGGGGAAGGTGGGAATGGGAGGGAGTGGTGAGCAGGGAAAGGGGAAGGGGAGAGGGTGGTGAGGGGGGAAGGGGAGATTGTGGTGAGAGAGAGGGAGGGTAGGGGTGGTGAGGAGGAGGCTGAGGGGGAGGATGATAAGGGGGGCGAGGGATAGGAGAGCATAGGAGGGGGAGGGTGTGGAGAAGGGAAGAGGTGTGACGACGGGGCGGGGAGGTTAGCGGGAAAGTTATGTGGTGAGGGGGTGATAGGGAGACAGGGATGGAGAGAGTGAGGGGGTGAAAGAGTGCAGTGATGGGGAGGGTAAGAGAGTGGGAAGGGGAGGGGTAGAGAGAGAGGAGGGGTGAAAGGGAGATTAGGGGGAAGAGGCAGCAGTGCCTTTACACCTTAAAGTTGCTTTTTGTATAGCACTGATTCATTAAAGAAACCCAGCCCGACAGAAATTACTGAAAAATAGAAAGTCGGAAACTCGGAGCGACACAAAAAACAGCAGTAAACTCCAGTCGTGCGACGGAGCTGACACGCTTTTTTTATTTGTTTGAACGCGCTAATCTCAGGAACTACCAGTCGGACTTTAATAATTATTTTTGCATTTCATAGCCCAATTCTTAAGGAAGGCTATAGGCGTATTTAACATCACACTAAAACTCTTAAGTGCCGAGAAAAAAAAAGAGAGAAGGAACGCTAAGCGAAAACGAAGTAATAGCGCGGGAAGGCAATGCGATGCGACAGGGTGGGTTGGGTGAACATGAAATTTTACGCGGAAGAAGTCGCGGGCAGAAGTTATCTCAATATTTTTGTTCCTGTGGCATATTTTCCGACATTCACGCGGGCGAAGCCGCGGGCAAAAGCTAGTGATATTATAAAGGAAAGATTATGCTACGTTCATAATGAGCGGCGGGCGTTCGGATATTGTTGCGTTGTTATTACAAATGTACTTATACATATACAGGGTGTAAGGGACAGCCCTCCGCAAACTGATAGGGTGAATTCAGCATGTCATACTAAGATGACCGGTACATGAAATTTTTTCAGGAACGTTAAGGGAATATAATAAACCTGATTTGTTTGTGTTTTTGTGCACAAATCGGAGCGTCTATTACTGGTTGGGAGGGGTGTAGGTAATAGGTATGCGGTGAGTTCGATGAACTCTGTAGCTAGACAGAAAGTGAACAGCTGATTTCACGCGTCGTTGGTTAGAGTATTTCGACATCCATTGCTGGTTTTTTTTTCTGTTTTTTTTTGCAGTTTTTTTACATAAATGGAGTGCTGCGAACACATAATGCAATTTTACATTGCAATAATGAAAATTTAACTGAAAAAAATTAGAAAAAATGAAAATTTACTGGAGAAAATTTCCGGTGGAATATGATTCAAAATGAGGAGCTGAATGAACCCTGTTAGTTTGCGGAGGGCTGTCCCTTACACCCTGTATGTAGGTGTACAGTAGTTATCAACTACGACTGCGATAGATACCACGGAACGTATGATACAGAAAAAGATAGCTTGGCATTTTAGATAAACTGTCCTGTCACGCCACGGACACGCTTTGTTTCGTTCGTTGCTATTAGCCGACTGAATGAAATGACAAACAATTGTCTGCATTTTTGGCTGCAACCATTTGCGCGCGCTAATTATATAATATCATTGGTTATAGTAATGATAACAACGTCTCATTTCTAGAAAAGGCATGGTTTGAAGGTTATATCTTCCTCAATATTGGATAATCACTCTAGGCAATGGCCTCTCTCAATGTTCTCCAGTTCTTGCCAATCAGTTTTAAAGAAAGGCATCCACTTCTTGTACCGACGTCCCGTCTCGGGGGACCTAAGTGTTCTACTCTTTTTGCGACCGACTTGATTATGAAAAATATTAGGAATCGCCCTCCACTTTTCTCTCAGCCCCTATATTTACCGGGCACGTGCAAAAATGTCCCCTATTCGACCGGCATTACTCACCCTATCTACCTGCTAATGCCCCCTATAAATATTGCATATGATAGCTACGGCGGCTAAGTTGCCACTGTGCCCTATCTGAGAGCGGGCGCCGGCGAGTGGCTCATGTTTGTGTTAATCGTTATTGGACCACTTGTTTATATTTTTGGGAGCAGAAAATAGAGTGGTTATATGAGAAGGTATGTTTTGATAAATTATGGGTTAGGATTTATGTTTTGACAGCCCATCTAGGTAGAGGCCCTTTATGAGTACTTTGAATGTGTGTGATGAGCAGAAATATTGGTATTGGTCCCAGATCTGTGGGCCCAGGTTCAATCACAAGGTTGGGAAGTGATACTGTTGGTTCCAGGTTCAATTACAAGGTTGGGCAGTGATACTGTTGGTCCAGGTTCAATTACAAGGTTGGGCAGTGATACTGTTGGTCCCAGGTTCAATCACAAGGTTGGGCAGTGATACTGTTGGTCCCAGGTTCAATCACAAGGTTGGGCAGTGATACTGTTGGTCCCAGGTTCAATCACAAGGCTATTGGTCCCGGGTTCAATCACAAGGTTGGGCAGTGATACTTTTGGTCCCAGGTTCAATCACAAGGTTTGGCAGTGATACTGTTGGTCCCAGGTTCAATCACAAGGTTCGGCAGTGATACTGTTGGTCCCAGGTTCAATCACAAGGTTGGGCAGTGATACTGTTGGTCCCAGGTTCAATCACAAGGTTTGGCAGTGATACTGTTGGTCCCAGGTTCAATCACAAGGTTCGGCAGTGATACTGTTGGTCTCAGGTTCAATCACAAGGTTGGGCAGTGATACTGTTGGTCCCAGGTTCAATCACAAGGTTGGGCAGTGATACTGTTGGTCCCAGGTTCAATCACAAGGTTGGGCAGTGATACTGTTGGTCCCAGGTTCAATCACAAGGTTGGGCAGTGATACTGTTGGTCCCGGGTTCAATCACAAGGTTGGGCAATGATACTATTGGGTTTTACTAAAAATATATCTGACTGAGCGGCCCTGAGCCTGGATTATGCTCTTTTGATGGCAATGGGTTCGCCCCTATTACATCGGACTTGAACATAACGGGCGACTTGTGGGTGTAGGGATCACCTCTGCATGTCCTTTGGAGAGATACAAGCGTAATATTAACAACTGCATGAGGCTTTGGTTTTGTAACGACATCTATATTGCAAGTAGGTACCTATAGCATTGTCATAATTCTGTTAACTATCGACCAAATGCATGTATAACAGTAATTGTGCTTGTAAGCAGACATCGAAATTGCATGTCTTACTGAACTCGACATCGTATGTAGGCTTGAAGACATGTCACGGTTGCTTGATTCGATTCTAAGAATTCTAACTAGATTGACTTAACATCGCTGCATTAGTTATATGTATTGATAGCATAATCCTTCGTTTGCTACTACTAGACTTAGGTATTAATTACTTAGGTATTTATTTAGGGGTAATGGCTACTCCTATCTTAGCTTTTCTAATCAAATAAATAAATAAATCTAAGTAGGTAGGTACGTTAATTTCATACATATTTTTTTTTCGTTCCTACTTCACTAAACAGACATACCTCGTAGAGAGATAGAGAGATATCTAATATCTAGTACCTCCGTCTATTGCAATATTAGTCGACATACATTGAAAAACACGTGTGCTCATTCGTCATAGTGTACCTTCTAGCTAACGTAATTCGTACTTTTAAACTTTATGAATACAGTACATCGATATTTTAAACTTCGAAGTTCAGTAATACAGTCTTCAATTATTTATATCAAAAGCGCCTGATATATTTCTACAGGCAATATTACTTTCGCGAGCGTAAGTAGCAAAGTGCCTACAGAAATAAAATAGCAAGAGGATTTACCTACCGTTGCTATACCCAAAATAATTTAATTCTGTTACCAGGTCATTATCGATACTTCAATATAACGAAATTATAAACAGGCTTGAAATGCTTGATTGCCTATTATGAACGAAATTGTAATAATTAAGTAGAAATAATTTACTGTCGATTGGCTTTGTCGTGTAACGATCATGATTAGATTTCTAATTATTTTCTTAGAAGTACCTAATATATACATGGTGGAATTTTGTAATGCCACCTGAAGGGAAAGTACTCTTAATACTGTAGATAGAAAATTTTACTCAAAGAAAACATTCCTTTATTTTTAGGGTTCCGTACCTCAAAAGGAAAAAACGGAACCCTTATAGGATCACTCGTGTGTCTGTCTGTCCGTCTGTCCGTCTGTCACAGCCCATTTGCTCCGAATGTAATGGACCGATTAAGTTAAAATTTGGTACACATATGGATTTCTGTGACCCAAACACGTACAGTTAAAGTAAATATATGAATTTTGAATATGAGAGTCACTTTTAGGGGGAAAATAAGAAAATTAAAAAAAAAAGTTTTGTAAACTGTACCGAATGACATATCAAATAAAAGGGCTTACTATGAGGGTCTCAAATATATATTTTTTATAATTTTAAAATTTATTGTTTTAAAGTTATTTAAGAAAATAGACGAAAATTGACCATTCCCCCCCCCTTATCTCCGAAACTACTGAGCCTAAAATTTTGGAAAAAATGTAGAAAATAGTTCTATACCTGTAGATTACAGGAAAACCTATAAGAAGTCTGTGGTCTTAAAATAACATGGTAAATCTATATATATAAAAAAATCAAAGTCCTGACTGAGTCACTGACTAATATACCAACGCACAGCCCAAACCAATGGACCTAGAGACTTGAAATTTTGCACATAGATACCTTATATAGTGTAAACATCCAGTAAGGAAGGATTTTTGAAAATTCCATCCCTAAGGGGGTAAAATATGGGATGAAAGTTTGTATGAAAAATCCTATCCCTTGAGGTAATAGACTTGAAACTTAGCACGAATATTCATCTAAGTAAATTATAAAGTTTATCTATTATTTTTTTAATTCAAAAATTGTATAAAGCGGAAACTTTGTCAGAAAGCCTTTTATACTGTCAAAGACTATATTGAGGACAAAAAGGCTTGGGATTGAGCTGCTCCAATAAATTTACACTATTAATGTTGATTTAAATACCTTTTTACATATTCTATACAATGACATGAATATTTACTTTGTAAAGTATTACTTATACTATTTTTAATTATTGTGAATGTGAAGACTACGTGGATCATTGTTTTTTATTTATTTTATCCTTTTCTCAGTTTTAGTTATAGTCTGACAGTTTGAGTAATTTATGCGGCCTACCCAAATGTCTTTTCTTTGGTATTGTTCGTCGAATCGTTAAGCTCCTTAAGTTTTGAGTTGAGCTGCACGATTACTGACAAATGCGTGCACTGACTGGACAGGTCCACTCAATCTGTGTGGTTCTTTCATCAAAAGACCATTTCAGACTGCAATCTACATGGTCTTCACATGATCTGACCAAGATTATGTCTGGACTTTAAAAGAGACTGTGACCTCTGAGTTTGTTTCGGCGTTTCTTCTCAGAGTAATCAATCTGCCTTCTCAGAGTAGTCAGATAGGAAACGTCGAACTCATCTAGTTTTAAAAAAAAATGTTTGACGTGTAAAAGTGTTTGTACAAACCTACTTACAGAAAATAAATCATTTATCATTTATCATTTATCATATTTAGTTTTCCTAAACTAACCCCTAAGGAGGGATTGGGGGTGGCAAAGTTTGTATGGAGGAGCTTTAACACGCGGTCCGATTAACTCAAAACTCAGTTTTTATACTTTAGACCAAAAATTAAGACTAACGTGTATTAGGGTTTTCCAAAAATCTACCCCTAAGGGGTGAAAAATTAATTTTATAGCGGAGAATAATGTTATAACTCTAAAATTGGTGTAAATAATGTTTGAGTCAAGTTATGGAAACATACCAGACGATTTTTGAAATTCTTTAGGTATCTGTGTTCGTGAAAACAGAGATACAGTTTATATGAAAAATCTTATTAATTTGGTTAATGAACTTGAAACTTAGCACAAATACTTGCTTATGTAAGTAATAATGTTTGTCATTATTAGTTTTTCAAAACTACGCCTCAAATGAGGTTTAGGGATGTTAAAGTTTGTATAGAAGAATTTTAAAGCGCAGTCCGATTAAAAAATGGTACTTTGAGTCAAGTTAGGAAACTTGCCAAACGAATTTTCACCGATTTTGACGGCATATAGCTGATGTTTCAAGGAGTAACTTAGGCTATTTTTTTTTATTTTAGAAAAATAATTAGAGTACCGCGCAAGAAAATTAAAATCCATGAAATCAGACAACCACGTACAGCCCAGTAAAAACTTACTAAGCCTCCGCTGTCTATTACGGCTATAACAACAAATAATAAAAATAAAGCAAAGTTAAAAATTTAGAGGGTTGGTCCCCATACAACAAACTTTTCATTTTGAAAAAAAAAAAAAAAAAATCTAGCATGTGGGGTGTCATGTCATTATTTCATCACCGCTGCTCTCAAAACGGTGAAGGAAAACATCGTGAGGAAACCGGCATGTCCTAGAACCAAAAATTCGAAGACATGTGACATCTACCAACCCGCACTGGGCCCGCGTGGTGGATTACGGCCCACTCCCTCTCACCAAGATGAGGCCTGTGTCCCAGCAGTGGGAACATTATAGGCTGATTATGTGTTATGTGGGGTGTCATCGCCTAGAACTCATTGAATAGAGTACAAACATATTTTTTTTTATCTTTTAAAATTAAGAAATAGGGGGCCGTAAAAGTTGTAAATTTTTGTACGAGCTCTAGCGCAACAATTCAACAAATTAGGAATTTGAAACTTCTTTATACCATGTAAGTACCATGAATACTGAAAACGGCGATTCATAAGGTATTTTGTTTAAACATGGGTGATTTTCTGCAACTGCAAAAAATAACCTTGTAATTCACTGTATCATTATAAAATAAGTAAAAAGTTATCTTTGCGATTGTTAAACGTATAATATGGTACGGAACCCTTCGTGCGCGAGTCCGACTCGCACTTCTATACTAATATTATAAAGAGGTAACATTTGTATGTAAGTTTGTAAGTTTGTATGTTTGTAAGTTTGTATGTAGGGGGTAATCTCCGGAACTAATGATCCAATTCTAAAAATTTTTTCACAAGTAGAAAGCTACATTATTCCTGAGTGCTATAGGCTATAAATTATATTTATATCATGCATATTAGCCGAGCTATCATAATTTTTGTCTAACAAGTCGGAAAGAAATACCTCTTTAAACAGACTTTTTTGTATGCGCTGCCTAAACGGTTGTTTGTAATTGAGAATAATGTATGGCAGTCTGGTCCGTCTTAAATAATTCTACAAAAAAGTCCGCGACACCATATTTCTATCTTGTATATTTTATCTTTTATACATCTTTTATTGCTTTAAAAAAGTATTTTTTAGACATACTTACGTTTGGATGATTATTTAAACAACAAAACATTAATCCTTATCAAAATAAGTTATTTTATGATCACAAGGACATCATTTACAGTATGTCAATTGGTCATACAGTTTCGGAGATAATATAAAATTACTAAAACGCAAAATAACTTTAATTCATACCGGTCGCTCTTGAGCGAACATGTTTAGTGCGGACGTTGTGCAAATAAGTAATTTTTCTGAATTGCGAGATTTTCCGCGGATTGACGACCCTCTCGATTTATTATTTCAATAATGTCGGTGGAATACAGCGGAAGAGTTTGTTTCTTTGTTAGTTTGTTTGAACGCGCTATCTCTGGAACTACCCCAGTCGGATTTGAAAAAATCTTTTTGCATTTTATAACCCAGTTCTTGAGGAGGGCTATAGGCTATATAACATCACGCTAGGGCCCTTAGGAGCCGAGCGCGAAGTAATAGCGCGGGCAGGCGATGCGGAAGGATATAGGCTATTTAACATCACGCTAGGGCCCTTAGAAGCCGAGCGCGAAGTAATAGCGTGGGCAGGCGATGCGGAAGGATATAGGCTATTTAACATCACGCTAGGGTCCTTAGGAGCCGAGCGCGAAGTAGTAGCGCGGGCAGGCGATGCGGAAGGACATAGGCTATTTAACATCACGCTAGGACCTTTAGGAGCCGAGCGCCAAGTAATAGCGCGGGCAGGCGATGCGGAAGGATATAGGCTATTTAACATCACGCTAGGGCCCTTAGGAGCCGAGCGCGAAGTAATAGCGCGGGCAGGCGATGCGGAAGGATATAGGCTATTTAACATGACGCTAGGGCCCTTAGAAGCCGAGCGCGAAGTAATAGCGCGGTCAGGCGATGCGGAAAGATGTAGTCTATTTAACATCACGCTAGGGCCCTTAGGAGCCGAGCGCGAAGTAATAGCGCGGGCAGGCGATGCGGAAGGATATAGGCTATTTAACATCACGCTAGGGCCCTTAGAAGCCGAGCGCGAAGTAATAGCGCGGGCAGGCGATGCGGAAGGATATAGGCTATTTAACATCACGCTAGGGCCCTTAGGAGCCGAGCGCGAAGTAGTAGCGCGGGCAGGCGATGCGGAAGGACATAGGCTATTTAACATCACGCTAGGACCCTTAGGAGCCGAGCGCCAAGTAATAGCGCGGCAGGCGATGCGGAAGGATATAGGCTATTTAACATCACGCTAGGGCCTTTAGGAGCCGAGCGCGAAGTAATAGCGCGGGCAGGCGATGCGGAAGGATATAGGCTATTTAACATCACGCTAGGGGCCCGAGCGCGAAGTAATAGCGCGGGCAGGCGACGCGGAAGGATATAGTCTATTTAACATCACGCTAGGGCCCTTAGGAGCCGAGCGCGAAGTAATAGCGGGGGCAGGCGATGCGGAAGGATATAATTATGCTATTTAACATCACGCTAGAGCCCTTAGGAGCTGAGCAAAAAGAAAAAATGTCAGAAAGGATGCTTAAGCGCAAACGAAGTAATAGCGCGGGCAGGCGTTGCGATGCGATGCGTCGTTGGGGACAAGAAATTTCACGCGGACGAAGTCGCGGGCAGAAGCTAGTGTTTAATATAAAGAAAACTACATTCAAAGATTTTCGAAGAATTCGTTTGCCACACCCGGGAATCGAACCGACTAAAATCTGTAAAAATTACACCCTGTACTTTTATTGCATTGATCGTTAGGATCAAATAAGGATGAAATCTCTCTAACAAACTTGGTAAATTAAATGATAGGAAAACCATGAAATCTTCAATTTTAATTTTTAATATTTTTTAAATCTTAAATTTCAAGCGAATTTTTGAAAATCTTTGAATGCAGTTTTCTTTCTATTCAAAAATAAAGGAATGTTTTCTTTGAGTAAAATTTTCTATCTGCAGTATTAAGAGTACTTTCCCTTCAGGTGGCATTACAAAATTCCACCCTGTATAACTGTTTAGTGAATTTTCACCAAAAATAACATCTCATTTTGAATTTTACGATTACTACAAAACCAACCGCAAGGTAAGTAGTATTTGTAAACCTTACAGTTAGGTTTCAATTCAATCTCAGATGAGACAATCGCAAAATGCATGACTGTCTGTATCAGGTATCTAATTAGTATTTATGATTAGTTACCGATCTATAATTATGTAATTACAGAGAGCTTCGGTACTACATATTTACCTACAAGTAGGCTCGACCTGTTAATTGAGAGGTGATTGATTAGACCTAATTAGTAATTAGGTACGAGTAACTCTAGATCAGGTGGCGAGATTAGCCGGTGCGCCTGATGTGTTGTGATTTACTGATTGTGTTACTATATTGTGTTAGTTAGCATGGCTCGGAGATAGAGGCTTGCATTGTACTGGTTGATATTGATTTCTGTTTATAATATACTAGCAGCGCCCCGCGGTTTTACTCGCGTAAGTCTCGAACACGTAAGAATATCGGGATAAAAAGTATTACATGACATGTGTGTAGTGTGTTGTGTGTGTGTGTTGTATGTATTATGTGTATCCAGGTTATAAACTATCTGTGCCAAATTTCATCAAAATCAGCAGTGCGATTCTGTAACCATCTCACCGTGAAAACTTTGGTGAAGTGAGCGTGGAGTAAGCTGTCAATAGTGTCAATTCCTAGCAAAAACACACTCACTTCACCGAAGTTTTCACGGTGAGATTTTTACAGAATCGACCGGCAGTTCCGTAGTTTTTGCGTAAAGGGATCTTTATGTAGGTAAGCGAGCACAAAACACACAATACTGACAAAAAATATAGCAGTATGTTAAGAAACGGTAAAATGGGCCTATAATACAAGAGTCTTTTACTTATGTACTTAAATATACCTGTACTCCAAATATAACAATATATATATATATCTCTGTCAAAATGTGGTAGTAACTAGGGATAATGGGGCTAACGTCGTTTGAACCGAATACCTACGAACTTCGGCCGAACATTCGGTGAAAATAAAAAAATCGGCAGAACTTCGGTTATTATCACCTCGCTGTATAGTTTTTTGGCACGAATATTTTTATATTCTGAGCGACTTTTCAGAGGCAGGAAATGTATACGAACAAAACGAAAGTACATAAGTAACATACTTACTCCTGCCGGATAACGCAGAATCCATGGTGTTTTTGCACCATCACCTGCCCTTGGTCAATTTTAGATACCCACTAGGAGGTAATAGGTAAGATTTCATTTAACACTTTCATAAAATTTACAATATTCAGTGATTTTTGGCGACAATAATTTTTAGATGTAACATTTCTGATAATGTAAATACAGCAATATGTAAGTGTAAGTATGTAACACAAAATAAATAAATGCTTATGATTTATTTTTTATTATTGTACTCAAAACAGTTGAGTTATTTTAATATTTTCTTGTATCGAATATTCGGCATTTGAACCGAATTTCGGCCGAATAAAGTTCGATTCAAGCCGCCGAAGTTTAGTTAAACTGAATGTGAAACGAATTTCGGCCCATCCCCAGTATAGTTAGTTAGTATAGTTAGTTAGTTTATCAGCCATCTCGTTACCATAACACAAGCATTAGGTTGCTTAGCTTGGGACTAGATGGCGTTGTGTGAAATGTCCAAGGATATTTATTTATTTATTTATTATTTTATAGTTCGCGTCACGTAAAAAGACCGCTGACCAGCGGACAACACTAACTTTATATAGAGTGTGTCACGTAATAAGAGCGCTGGCCAACCGCACAGCCATACCATACAATTTTTACGTGACGTAAACTAATACACCGTATGGTTGTGCGGTTGCATGGCCAGTGCGCTTATTACGTGACATGATCTATGTCTATAAGGGCCCTCGCCCACGGCGACTTTTTGTAGCGATGCTGCAGTGTCGCGTTTGCATCGCGACTGAATCTGGGCCCGTGGGCGAGGGCACACAGCTAGCGACCGCTTCGCGACTGTATCGATCAGGACGCGCGACAGCATCGCTACTGCATCGCTACAAAAAGTCGCCGTGAGCGAGGGCCCTTAGTTACAGTGTTGCGGTTCGACAGCGGTCTTTTTACGTGGCGCGAATTGTAGTAACAATCTGTATGGTCGGTGCAATATTATTTTAATATCTACTTTTTACTAAGCAGCTACAGCCACCACTTCGTTCGCTCTGAGGGCCGAAACATCATATTACCGCACAAGTGCACTACTGACATTTATGTGCACTGGCTGAGAGCACTACACGATAACACGATCCTTGTTTAACATAATGATGATCGGAATCAGTTTCAATCGTCATTTGACACACAGAGGGCATTCGATGGCTTTACGTCAATTGTCATTGAGGTACGTGTAATGTGTGATCGGTTAACGTGTGTACATATTATGTCATGTAAGTACAATAGCAGTGAAGGTGTCATGTTGTCATGTACGATGATACAATGACCTGTGTTCGATGATTTAAATCACCTTGTTTAATTAGTAGGTAAATTAAGTGACTGGCAATTTGCACAGTGTGTATAATTGCATCAATGATGATAACATAACATCACTCGTACGTTTTGCACAGTGTGTATAATTGCATCAATGATGATAACATAACATCACGTGTGTGTTGTGCGCAGTATGTACAATTGCATTAATGATGATAACATAACATCACGCATGTGTTTCGCACAGTGTGTATAATTGCATCAATGATGATAACATAACATCACTCGTATGTTTTGCACAGTATGTATAATTGCATCAATGATGATAAAATAACATTACTCGTATGTTTTGCACAGTGTGTATAATTGCATCAATGATAATAACATAAGATCACGCGTGTGTTTTGCACAGTGTGTATAATTGCATCAATGATGATAACATAACATCACTCGTATGTTTTGCACAGTGTATATAATTGCATCAATGATGATAACATAACATCACGCGTGTGTTTTGCACAGTGTGTATTATTGCATCAATGATGATAACATAAGATCACGCGTGTGTTTTGCACAGTGTGTATAGTTCCATCAATGATGATAACATAAGATCACGCGTGTGTTTTGCACAGTGTGTATAATTCCATCAATGATGATAACATAAGATCACGCGTGTGTTTTGCACAGTGTGTATAATTGCATCAATGATGATAACATAACATCACTCGTATGTTTTGCACAGTGTATATAATTGCATCAATGATGATAACATAACATCACGCGTGTGTTTTGCACAGTGTGTATTATTGCATCAATGATGATAACATAAGATCACGCGTGTGTTTTGCACAGTGTGTATAGTTCCATCAATGATGATAACATAAGATCACGCGTGTGTTTTGCACAGTGTGTATAATTGCATCAATGATGTTAGCATAACATGACGTGTGTGGTGTGCATAATATGTATAACTGCACCAATGAGGATAACAACATCACGTGTATGTTTTCGAAGGCGTAAGCAGAAAGGTGTTCAGTACTACCCTCATTTTAACAGTTATGTGTAAGTTTCATGTACTTAATAACGCGAGCCCGCTGCAGGGCCAAAATCTGGACTCCGGGCTGCTAGTGAGAAATTCCACAATATTATTATAGCCATTTTCTTCCGTGATAGAGAGTTAGAGACATACCTAAAACACTTCTATAATGCTCGGTTTAGATACTTATAAAACTTTCATAAAACCAACAGGTAACATTTTACCATAGCGATAGTGTTTTATTTTATTTTCGAAACTGCAGAAAACGAAAGCTATTTTATTAACTTATTTTTTATTTTTACTATGCGTATATTTACTATTATTTCGCGGACATTGTTGTGGGTTACACGTTTACCTAGTTTTAATTCATTCTGTCACACTTAAATTGCAATGTGTAACTGTTATAATTGTCCCATTAAAGTAAAATAAAATAAAATAAATAAAGCTATAAGTACCTAACTGCAATCCTGCTGCACCCATCAGCAATCACAGCATAACTCTGATTTTTCTGGTGATATATCTGCTGGAAATACATAATATTAATCACCAAACATTAGGGTAGCCCCAATGCTAAGGTCATCGCAGTGGTTAATACGCCGTGTCGTGATTTATAGTCCCGGGTTCGACGCCGGCCGGATATGATTATTGTACGTTACAAATCATTACTGCCTACCCATTTATGTTGCGTTATGGTATGTTTGCTTTATGTATTGCGAAATATGCGCTGTTTAGCAATGTGGTGTTTTGTGATGATTGTGGAGAAAACAAAATGTTATGTTTATTTGGATTACGTTTGTTTGACCAATTTACTTTGGCCATAAAGCGTAAGCTAAATGTGTATTGGGAAAGCCTTAATTTGCGGTTTAGATTAATGAAGAAACTCCTCTGACACGTTTGCAAAGGTGAAAATCTTGCAAATAGGTATCTCTAACAACCACTTAATTCCCCCTGCAATTTATATTCACCTTATGTAAACTCAATCGTAAAAACAAAAAATCACTTTCAGTTTTATTTTCATTTCAAAAAACCTTAAAACCAGAGCTAATATTCTAACTATTCGCCTCAAAGCGACGGCCCCCACGTATACTATCGAAATTGCAAAAAAGCCATTTTCGTTTTATTGCACTAATAGCAAGTAGAGATAAAGATGTACAATTCTATATAAAAATTATGTACCAATTTTTATACCCTCAACTATTTTTCAATCGAACAAAATCGAAAATACATAAAATGAACATACTAAAACATCGACCTTAAAATCGCTCTCCTGTAAAGTAGAGGTTTTGCAGTTTCAATACTTTACGTGGGGGCCGTCGAAGGTTCTATTAATTAGCATTTAACAGCCAAATTTAGCTCCCTAGCGGTTTTGCTCTTAAAATATTAGTAGGCGTTTCATTTCTTTTAGAAGTTACTTGTACAAAATTAAAGGGTTTGCGAAGGGCATGGAGGGTAAGTTGGGATATTTCCATGTTTGTACGTCAGTGGGGGTGTGTAATGTGTAATTAAGTTAATTAGAGGACGTCATATACGGTTTAGTTAGGGCTAAACATCGTGCCTAAGGGTCGGGGCTCGGGAGTCGTGCAACTAGATACTGGGGTAAATACGTGGTGTGGGGTAAGAGCAATAATATTGTTTGAAATTATCCTGTAGGTTTATAGAAATATGAAAAGGTTTAGCTTGATCAAGTATTATCATTGGAGAAGGTAAACATCGTGAGGAAACCTGGACTTCATGTGTAGTTAGTATAATTATGTCTGAAATCGCCAACCCGTCGTATTATGTTATGTTCCCTAATCACGGGGCGATTGGATGAGATGTATTTCGTACTTTTTAGCCCCCGACGGAAACAGACCCCTCTGTTTCCGTTGGGTTATAAGTTTAACGTGTGTATCTGTGTATCTTTTGTGGCATCGTAGCTCCCAAACGACTGAGCCAATTTTGATTTTTTTGTTCTGTTTGATAGGCGACTTGATCAAGAATGTTCAAATTAAAATTTTCAAATTCATTTAGTGGTAGTATTCTTAGCTATGATTCAAGAAAATCTTTTCAACCGTTTAAAGATTATCAGCTCTTTTCTAGTTGATGAATGGATGTGAGCATCTTCCACAGATCTGATCGAGTCGAAATTTGGTATTCTGTTACTTCAATGATATTAGAAGAACATAGTAACCATGAACTGATGCTGCACCATCACCTGGAGTTTGCAGGATACACAACTCCCTCACCAACTTACAGCAGAGGTATCGCGTTTGGGCTCATTGAAATGGTCTCAATGAATAGGTTATAGATAGATGGCAATCAGGGTCTGATGATGGAGTAGCAAAAAAATTAAGGTAAACTAGTGTCGGGAGTTTTTTTTAACTTTTAACTTGTGCATCGCTAATGTCAAGGGAGTGTAAAAGTCTGCACTTATTGGGTGTATTCGTGTCCCGGGGTATGGTATGGTAAACATGTTTTATTGGGTGTATTCGTGTCCCGGGGTATGGTATGGTAAACATGTTTTATTGGGTGTATTCGTGTCCCGGGGTATGGTATGGTAAACATGTTTTATTGGGTGTATTCGTGTCCCGGGGTATGGTATGGTAAACATGTTTTATTGGGTGTATTCGTGTCCCGGGGTATGGTATGGTAAACATGTTTTATTGGGTGTATTCGTGTCCCGGGGTATGGTATGGTAAACATGTTTTATTGGGTGTATTCGTGTCCCGGGGTATGGTATGGTAAACATGTTTTCCAGATAGACTAAATTGTTATTGTTATGTTATGCATGACTGTAATACCATTAGATACAAGTGTTTACTTGACATTACGAACATAAAAAAAAAGATTGAATAAATTCTTGAACAGTTTCTTAAAATGTCGCGTAGATAAATTAATGGTTCTTGTTTGATTACTTCGATGTGGTCTAGATATACAGGGCTATTTTTAAATGACTAGCTAAATTTTCACAGGGTGTTCTACCCATGAATATGAACAACTTTCACTATGGGACCAACTTTGAAATCACGAAAAAAAAAACCAGCGGTTTCCTACAAAAGTTCAATACTCGATCAAAATGTATGAAACAGCTGATATTTTTTTTGCGATTTCAAAGTTGGTCCCATAGTGAAAGTTGTTCATATTCATGGGTAGAACACCCTGTGAAAATTTAGCTAGTCATTTAAAAATAGCCCTGTATAATTATAATTATGACATAAAATGTCATCTGCTCATGTTTTCCCATATCCTGAAATATCAATATTTTTACTACATAATGTATTCCCTTTCAAATTATTATCTCGGCTCGTTTGCACAATTTAGCGGTTTTATTAATTCATACAATATTAGTTCGGCTGAGCCGTCGATTAGCGGGTTCAGTAGTAAGTTATGTAATCAGGCCGCGGGCGGCGCTGACTCGCTACATTTGCGGAACCCTAATTAAACTTAATTACATAATAGGTTAACACGCATCACTATTAATATACATGTGTAAGGTAAATACGCGGATTCATTAGATTTTGCGCTGTGTTAATGTTTCAGAATCAAATAATATCATTGTGTATCAATAATTGGTTAAATTTGTACTTATTTATTCATTTAGCATTGATGAATATGTTTTTTCTACGACTAAGTAGTACAAATCTTTTACTACGACTCAGTAGTACAAATCTTTTACTACGACTCAGTAGTACAAATCTTTTACTACGACTCAGTAGTACAAATCTTTTACTACGACTCAGTAGTACAAATCTTTTACACACATGTAAATACTTATTTCATATTATGAAAGGAAGTCATATTAATCACTAGGCTTGCTTTCTACGAGTTAGTGATTTCTAATTTAAGGTGAGTAGTGCTGCCAAGGCCAACTAGCGCTACATTGAGGAAAAAATAATAAGTCTGAAGATATGGAGTATTTTGTAATTTCCTATGGTCACATTTTTAGTCACAAAAGGTAGAATTATTGTATCAAAAAAATCAACACTAAACATTCTAGTTTCGAAAGCTCATATGACTAAAAATGTGAAAATAGGAAATTTCAAAATGTTCCATCGCTCCAGACTTATTATTTTTAGGGTTCTGTACCAAAATGGTAAAAAGGAACCCTTATGGTGCGACTCAGTCACACTAAGGTAAAAATAAAATAATAAGGTATGATATTATGTTTGTCACAGCTGGATATCTCAAGAACTACTAATGCTATCAACTTGAAATTTGGAACAGTTTTAGATGATGTTTACCCCACAATCTTGAAAATAGGAAAGAAATATATGTATGTATTTTCTTTACTAGTGTATGTGGGGTATCATTTGAAAGAGCGCTGTTTGCACATTCAAACATTTTTTAATTTTTTTAGGCCGCATTGTTTTCGACTTTTGATGAAAAATGTAAAAAAAATACACCCCCCTTATCTCCGAAGTTTGCATAAAAAAAATCTCAAAGATAAAACGATGTCTCTTTTTCAGAAATCAGAACGGAACCCTCGGTGCGCGGGTCCGCCTGGCTCTTGACCGGTTTTTTTCTCAATGGCGGCGCTAATAAGCAGCACTACTCGCCTTAAAGAACAAACTTCAGAAAAGTTATTATTTTACCATTCACGTCTGGTTGTGACAATGAGCTAATGTAAACCAATGTCCGCTAAACTCTACATAGGTAATTATTCCGTCGCGTATCATAAATCAAATTCAAAATCTTCTGAAGACATAGTTAGATGACAATACCTCAACGAACAATAGTGTTGCCAGACGTGTTTTTGTCCCGCAGGTCAGTGACCCCGGGACAACACAGGCTTCTAAGAAATCTAGACTTATTTTAATGTCTGCCTTTTTGTGGGAATCCGAAGCATGCGCAGTTTAGAAAGTCCTGATTGTTAGGTACTGGGTTCTTGTTTGTGTCACATGATATCGGTATGAGATATGTGTTTGTGTTTTTTAGGGTTCTGTGCGTCTGAATGAAAAAATGGAACCTTTGTAGGATCACTCCAATTCTGTCTACCTGTCCGTCTGTCACAGTCGATTTTCTCAGAATCTACTGGACACAAATATGATTTTTTATGACCCAATTACGAATGTGTCACGTAAATAAATCAATTTTGAATATGGAGTCCACTTTTGGGGGAAAAATAGAAAATAAAAAAAGTTTTGCAAACTGTACCGTGTGAGATGTCAAATGAAAGGGCTTGTTATGAGGATTTCAAATGTATTTTTTAAAATTTTAAAACAAATTGTTTTAAAGTTATTAAAGAAAATAGATGAAAATTAACGATTCCTCTTCCCCCCTCCGAAATTGCTTAGCCTAAAATTTTGAAGAAATCAGAGAATACCTACTACTTATACTTATAGATTATTGTTCTATACTTATAGATTACAGGAAAACCTGTAAGAAGTCTATGGTTTTAAAATAACATGGTAAATCATTTCACTTTGCGTACAAAATTTTTGCAGATGAAGTGTAACTATTGTAGTTGAAAAACATGTTAAGTTTGTTTTTGGGATAAATATTCATTTCAACTACGGAACCCTTCTTTGTGCGTGGTCCGACACGCACTTGGCCGGTTTTTTATGTTTTGCTGTATATTTACCTATTTGTAGTTATATTTTTAGACTGTTCCCTTAGAATTGGATTGTCTATTTTTCAGATCAATATCATCTTCACCATCATCATCATGTCAGTCAAAAGACGTCCATAGCTGGACCTATGTCCAGCTATGGACGTCTTTTGACTGACATGCTTGGGGGACGCCTATGCGTCCCCCAAGCACCGCCACTTCGACCGGTTCTGTGCTTCCCGCATCCAGCGGATTCCTGCGGCCTGTACAAGGTCATCGGTCCACCTTGTTGGAGGCCTTCCAACGTACCGTAACGTTAAATATCAATAAGCCATGTAAATATAACATTGTTATTAGTAACGTTACCGGTACTGTTGCAGCAGAACAAATCGGAAACCAGTCGTCAGAAAACGTTGAAACTCTTGACAAACGAATCGGTGGATGCCTATGGTGCTATTAACATTCAAAGAACACTCAATCTGCCTAGCCTTTTCCCAACTATGTTGGGGTCAGTTTCCAGTCTAACCGGATGCAGCTGAATACCAGTATTTTACATGGAGCTACTGCCTATCTGACCTCCACAACCCAGTACTGGATAATACGATACCCCATGGTAAGACTGGTTCTCAGACTTTCGGGCTTCTGACGACCCGTAACGACTGTCAAAGATCCACGGATGACAGCCGGGACCAACGGTTTAACGTGCTTTCCGAGGCACGGAGTAGTCTCGGTATGTAAAGATGGTCACCCATCCACGGACCAACCCCGGCAAGCGTAGCTTAACCTGATGGATCGACCCGTGCGGCTGTTATTACTTACCCACGAGCTCCTCCTCATTCAAAGAACACTGCTGACTATTAAAACATTCACACTGGGCATCACAATGAACATTCATCTGAAAGTTACACGAAATAACCTTATAATACCTCTATTGGAAAAACTTGTGACAATTCCTGTAAGTACCTAAATCCTAGATATTCGAACACGATATCACGTAACCATAACCTTTCCATTCGCCGCATCAGCCAGATTGGAGCTGATCCTGAACCGATCCATCAAACTATGACATAACCTAGGGTCTCTCTTCTGTAAGGACATAAGGCGGTAAGTGAGTTTCACACTGATTTCAATAGAAAAAAAAAAAAACCGGTCAAGTGCGAGTCGGACTCGCGCACGAAGGGTTCCGTACCATATTATATGTTTAAGAGCCATTTCACGTTTTCGGACGAATATCTAAGATTTTAGTCGCCTAATTTACCATCTTAGGTAAAACTCTGACATTGTTGAATACATTTAAAAGAAAGACCAATCTTTCGTATTGAATGTTAATGTAACACATTTACAAAAACTTATTTGTTTACTTTGTGGCGATTAATCTCCCACAACTAGTTTGCATAAAAATCATCGCAGAGTCAATTTCAGACTCGTAAATCTATCATTAATATTCATAAATTTTACTTTTAAAAATACATAAAGCATCAGACATATAATTTTGTTGACTTTTAATGTACTAGAATATCGATTATTAATAACATTAATTAATAAAAAAATAAAGTCTCGGGGCAGTTTTTACGTTTTATACCGCTATTTAATGGCGATTTTTTGGTTTGAATAACGCGTAATTAAATTTTAAAAAATATGTCAAAATAAACTATGTTCTTTAACAAAACTAATTTTAAAGTTTTGTTAAAATCCCTTCATTTATTTAGACATAATAGCGTTATTAACATCACTCTAAATTAGAATAAATTACGTTGCATAAGCGGGCACCGATTATTACAGCGCGCGCGCCCATCGAGGAAGGACCTGTGTCATTTTTTCCCGCCTCCTGATGTCCAAGCTCACGTATCGTGAACGCATTATTTTAATACAACTGCAATATTAAAATTTCGTTAAAATTTGGTGAAATGGCTCTTAACAATCGCAAAGATAACTGTTTACTTATTTTATAATAATACTGTGAATTACAAGGTTAT
This sequence comes from Cosmia trapezina, assembly GCA_905163495.3. NCBI lineage: Eukaryota > Metazoa > Arthropoda > Insecta > Lepidoptera > Noctuidae > Cosmia > Cosmia trapezina. The sequence continues at coordinate 825,997 of LR991036.1, forward strand.
TTTTTGCAGTTGCAGAAAATCACCCATGTTTAAACAAAATACCTTATGAATCGCCGTTTTCAGTATTGTTGATTAAATACAGTATTCATGGTACCTACATGGTATAAAGAAGTTTCAAATTCCTAATTTGTTGAATTGTTGCGCTAGAGCTCGTACAAAAATGGTCTAAAATTTACAACATTTGCGGCCCCCTCTTTCTTAATTTTAAAAGATTTAAAAAAATATTTTTTTACTCTACTCAATGAGTTCTAGACGATGACACCCCACATGCTAGATTAAAATTTTTTTTTTTTTTTTTTCAAAATGAAAAGTTTATTGTATGGGGATCGACCCCTTACATTTTTAACTTTGCTTTATTTTTATTATTTGTTGTTATAGCCGTAATAGACAGCGGAGGCTTAGTAAGTTTGTACTGGACTGTACGTGGTTGTCTGATTTCATGGATTTTAATTTTCTTGCGCGGAACCCTAATTATTTTTCTAAAATAAAATAGCCTAAGTTACTCCTTAAAACATCAGCTATATGTCGTCAAAATCGGTGAAAATTCGTTTGGCAAGTTTCCTAACTTGACTCAAAGTACCATTTTTTTAATCGGACTGCGCTTTAAAATTCTTCTATACAAACTTTAACATCCCTAACCTCATTTGAGGCGTAGTTTTGAAAAACGAATAATGACAAACATTATTACTTACTTATGCAAGTATTTGTGCTAAGTTTCAAGTTCATTAACCAAATTAATAAGATTTTTCATATAAACTGTATCTCTGTTTTCACGAACACAAAGAATTTCAAAAATCGTCTGGTATGTTTCCATAACTTGGCTCAAACATTATTTACACCAATTTTCGAGTTAATCAATCCCCAATAAAATCCTCCGCTATAAAATTAACTTTTCACTCCTTAGGGGTAGATTTTTGGAAAACCCTGATACACGTTAGTCTTAATTTTTGGTCTCAAGTATAAAAACTGAGTTTTGAGTTAATCGGACCGCGTGTTAAAGTTCTTCCATACAAACTTTGACACCCCAATCCCTCCTTAGACCCCCCAAAGGAGGGATTGGGGTGTCAAAGTTTAGGAAAAAACTAAAAATGATAAACTTTATAATTTACTTAGATGAATATTCGTTCTAAGTTTCAAGTCTATTAACTCAAGGGATAGGATTTTTCATACAAAACTTTCATGCCCTATTTTACCCCCTTAGGGATAGAATTTCCAGAAATCCTTCCTTAGTGGATGTTTACACTATATAAGGTATCTATGTGCAAAATTTCAAGTCTCTAGGTCCATTGGTTTGGGCTGTGCGTTGATATATTAGTCAGTGACTCAGTCAGGACTTTGATTTTTTTATATATATAGATTTACCATGTTATTTTAAGACTATAGACTTCTTATAGGTTTTCCTGTAATCTACAGGTATAGAACTATTTTCTATATTTTTTTCAAAATTTTAGGCTCAGTAGTTTCGGAGATAAGGGGGGGGGGAATGGTCAATTTTCGTCAATTTTCTTAAATAACTTTAAAACAATACATTTTAAAATTATAAAAAAAATATATTTGAGATCCTCACAGTAAGCCCTTTCATTTGATATGTCACACGGTACAGTTTACAAACTTTCTTTTTTTAATTTTCTTATTTTCGCCCTAAAAGTGACTCTCATATTCAAAATTCATATATTTACTTTAGCTGTACGTATTTGGGTCACAGAAATCCATATGTGTACCAAATTTTAACTTAATCGGTCCATTAGATTCGGAGCAAATTGCCTGTGACAGACGGACAGACGGACAGACAGACAGACAGACAGACAGACACACGAGTGATCCTATAAGGGTTCCGTTTTTTCCTTTTGAGGTACGGAACCCTAAAAAGGTCAACTTTTAGGCCTTTCTCCGAACCTGCCAACAAAAACCTTTGCACTTACTTGTACGTATATATATTACATTTAATTAGAGCCCCTTGAAGAGCCACGTAGCAAAGAATAATACTAGTTAAATAGAAGGTAAGCAACATTGCATTGGTATCTATTAAAGTTGATTTGTAACTAATCAAATTTTTGGGGTTTAGGGAGCTCAACTGTTGAGCTCCTCAAACCCTGAGTTGAGCTACACGATTGTTGACAAATGCTTAAACTGACTGGACAGGTCCACTCAAATGGTTCTTTCCTCCAAATACCATTTCAGACATGGATCTACATTGTCCTCACATGATCTGACCAAGATCCCACTTCTGACAAAAACTTTTACGTTGTTGTTTTGTGGTGAATGCTGTGTACACCTGTAATAGGCATACATACCAGTATTTTTATTATCTTTTACTTGTTTAATTTCAATGTATGTACTGCTGTTGGTGTACCTAATAAATAAAATAAAAAAAAAGATTACGTCTGGACTTTAAAAGAGACTTTGACCCCCTTTTTTTTTTTTTTTTTTTTTTTTGAGGGTGGGAAATCATCAAATAACTTCTCCCGCTCTGGGTGGAGCGGAAGGGCGTGTCAGAGACTAAAACCCACCCGTGTTCCTTCAGTTGCCTATGCCAGGGCCGCGGTAACCCCTTCGGACAATCCGCGACCCCAGCGGCGTCGGCCCTATTGGACCCCGTCACTTGCTGACATCTCTTTGAGGCGCGCGTGGAACACAACGCGCCGTCGACTCGGGCCTGGTCCTTACTGGACGGCGAGCTACCCGCTGCTCACCGTCCGCAGGCCCGCGCTTACGGTGGCCGGAAATCACCCCGCGATTCCCGCCGCCCAGGGCGTCTCCTGCGGCGACTGAGGGCGTGAGGCTGCCTCTCCCTCACGCGTTCCGCCTACTCCTTCGCGAGCATCACTGCTTCGCAGAAGGAGGTGACGGCCTCCCATGCACTCTCGCTCCGCACCATGGCCTGGACCAGGCTCGGACGCGAGAGATCGCCGCCGCCGATCGCCTCCGTGAGAACACGGCGGTGCTCTCCCCAAGCCGGGCAGACCTCCACTGTATGCTCCACCGTGTCCTCCGGGCGATCCGCACAATGGTAACACCCGGGCGTTTCCTCCCGCCTTATGCGAAACAGGAACCTCCCGAAACAACCGTGTCCGGTGAGGACCTGCGTCAGGCGGAAGGTGAGGACGCCGTGGCGCCTCTCTAACCACTCCTCAAAGAGGGGACTTATCGCCGCAATTGTGGCGTGCCCAGCGCTGGGTTGCGACAGTCGCGCTCTCCATGCCGCCATGAGATCCCGCCGGAGCTCTGTCCGCTGTACCGTGATTTCTCGCGGCAGCGGAGTTACGCCCCGGCGCTTCGCCTCCTCGCGCCACTCCCACACGTGCGCGAGGACCTTTGCCTCCAGATCCCACGGCGGCAATCCGGCAAGGAGGCTCGCCGCCTCCCGGGAGACCGTGCGGTATCCCCGGACTAGCCGGATTGCCATGACCCTCTGGGACGCGTTCAACCTGCCGGCTGGTCCCAGCCTTAGGTAACGCGCCCACACCGGTGCTCCGTAAAGGGCCATGGACCGCACGACCCCCGCGTAGAGCCTCCGGCAGGAGGCGTTTGGACCCCCCAGATTGGGCAGGAGCCGCCTCAAGGCAGCCCCAGCCCGTGCCAGTCTGGGAGCCAAACGTCGGAAATGCTCCACGAAGTTCCACCGGCTGTCGAGGACGAGTCCCAGGTACTTCATCGTCGACCCGACTCCGATGTGAACCCCTCCCACCGTTATTTCGGAACCCGACGGTGGCGCATTCCGAGGACCATGAAAACACATGGCCTCGGACTTGTGCAAGGCCACCTCGAGTCCCAACTGCCGGATCCTCTCCACGACTATCGCAACCCCGCGTGTCGCTAAGTCAGCCGCCGCCTGGTGCCTGCCCTTGCGCCAGAACCAGCGTGTCGTCAGCGTAACATACTACGCTGACGCCGCTAGGGAGGTCGGCGCGCAGCACCCAGTCGTAACCGATGTCCCACAAATGCGGCCCCAAGACCGATCCCTGTGGGACACCGCACGACATCTCTCGCCGGTTCCACTCTCCCTGATGACCGGGGAGATGACGGCCCTGTCCGTCAGATAGGCCTCGACCACTCGACAGAGGTAGGTCGGCATCCGGTGATACCGGAATGCCTCCCTGATGCAACTCCAGGGCAGGGTATTAAAGGCGTTGGCGATGTCTAGGGACACCGCCAAGACGACCCCACCCCGGGCCACTGCATCCCCCGTCGTGAGGGTTCGCACGCGCATGATGGCGTAGACTTTGACCCCTGAGTTTGTTTCGCCATTTCTTCTCAGGGTACTCAAATAGGAAATGTCGACTTCATCTAGCTTATTTTTTAAATAATTTTTTTTTTTAATATGACGTGTAAAAGTGATTCCAATATCCTATTTACAATTTCACACAGCAAACAATTTCATTTCATTTCATTTCATTTCAGTACCTATTTGTTAAGAACGGATGTAGTATTTTAGGTTACGTATGCACGTCGGCCATAGCAAAAGGCTTTGAGAAACGTAGGCTTTGATTGATATTCAACTCGATACAGGGACCAGGCATCAAAGCATATCTCTATGCAAACGTTTGTATGTATTCAGTCAGATGGATTGCGTTCAAACTGCAAAATGCGTTTTGAATTGAGTTAGCTTTTAGCGGGGCCTTTGTGACGATGTTCAGGATGGCCCTTAGGCATACTTACTGATAGACAATCGTATTGCCGTCTATTTTCATTTGCAGTTGGAGGATTCTCCCTTTCATCGCAGGATTATCACACGGGCTGCACGTCAGTGGACCTAACACTTGAGCTGGCCTAGCGGAGTACAGAGTTTGAATAGAATAAGTGGCCATATAAACTGATTTGGTGTCACTGTCGTGCGGCCTCCGCACTGGTGAGCGTGACGTGATCATCACACTAATCACACTTCACACTAATATTATAAAGGCGAAAGTGTGTGAGTGTGTGTGTATGTTTGTTACTTCTTTACGCTCAAACGGCTGGACCAATTTAGATGAAATTTCGTATGTAGATAGCTTATACCCTGGAATAACACATAGGCTACTTTTTATCCCGGTATACGCCGGTGAAACCGCGGGGCGCAGCTAGTCATTAATATAATAGTCTCGATCTATGCTACACTTTGCGTCCAGACACACACGTGGTCGGTAAGTTGAAAAAGTAGGGACCGAGAGGTTGAAACGAACTTTTAAGCACCAAGAGGCGAGTTGAAAACCTCCATTACGACTTTATCAACGTCAACGTGACTTATAGTGAAGGAAAACATCGCGAGGAAATCTAGAATTATTGATGGTCTGAAATCGCTAACGCAGCAGTCAGCAAGCGTGGGGCAATACTCAAACCTTTATTGTATACCTAAGGTCTTTCTGCACACCTTATACCTACATAAGTTTTGAGTATTGAAGTCATCCAAATTATAGCCTGATATCATCGTTACTATGATGGAAAATAAACTCATAGCTCTAACAATAATAGGGTTCAAAGTTTTCCAGCTAAAAGTTAAAATACAAAATTTTCCGTCTCAATTCTCCAGCACGTTCCAAAGTGTAGTTAAGGCTACAAGTGCCAGTACTCTGCTGTCCGCATTAGACGGTAGCTGGCGCAATTTTTCATAGAACACTACTTTGTACCTGGACAAGAACGGGTATAAATTAATTAAGAGCCAACATGGACGTCGAACTGTGTGTACGAGGAGGTAGGGAGTTGTGGGTTGTGGATGTGGCAATGTGGATTACCTTCATGTTTTACTTGGAACACGATGGGCGCCCTCAGAACAGGACAAAATAGATGTCGCAATAAGCAATATTCACAGTCCCATGTTCGTTTTGAATGGTTGAACTTAGAACGTCGAATGCAGACTAACAAGTTCTTAAATTCCCTGTAAAATGAGGACTGCGTAATATATAAATCAGTGATGAGCAATGAGCATAGACATGTATTAGTTCTATCATGATGAGCATAGACAGACATCTATATTTCTATCATGGTGAGCTAGTTAGCGAACACACTAACCTAGGATATTATATACAGATACGAAAAAAGGAAACAAAACCATCGGGACGTGGATTACGTTAGGTACTATGGTTACGGAGCTATCATCGGACAACCGCGCATGCGCCCTAGCGCGGTCCCCATATACGTTTTCATTGTATATGGGGTCTTGGTCGATCCGAAGTGGACTTTAATAGAAAAAAAAAAATTGTATAGTATTATGTTGTTAAGAAATCTGTATCTTAATACAACTTTTTAATTTTATTTCAGTTGTTCATGCATAAATTCTGTCATTATGGTGCTACTTTTGAATTTATAATCAGAACTTTACGACATGAGTGTAGATATAAGATATAAACACTACAGGAAAGTCTACGTTTGTTTGTCTTCCCTAAAGAGGAAATATAAAACAAACGGTGCTTGAAAATCCGCCTGAAATATTTCCTCTGAAACTAAAAACTAAACTTGCTTAAAGAGCAACATCCGCGGCTTCTGACTCTTTGCGCGCAATCAACTAACAAAGTGAACTAATTTGATTGGTTCGCAGTGGACGCTGCAAGAACAAGAATTTATTTATACAAATCATTGCATTTGTTTAATTTGCGCCGTGCCGTGCCGTCCCGCCCGCGCCGTGCCGTGCCGTCTGCACCGCGCCGTGCCGTGCCGTGGTCGGTCCTGTCTCACACAATCACATTACAAATTAGTTGCTTGTATGTGCACTTTTGACACTCTTGGTTTGTCTTGTAGGATCGGAAAGTGGCTGAAACTGGAAAATTGGTTGGTTTTAAAAATCATGTGTTGCTGTTTCGAGTGGGTTTTAGTTTCTGTGTTTGATTTTGTCGGGAAAACTGTGGAACTGTGTATTCAATCAACTTATATTCTTTGCTTGGAACATTTTCTCTCGAGCACAGTAGTTAAACACAACAGACCTAAATTAGTATTTGACGACACGGTTGGCGCAGTGGTTGAGCGATTGACTGCTGCGCTGCATGTCGCGGGTTCGATTCCCGCACGGAACAAATATTTGTACGACCTACAAGTTTTTCTATCTATAATATGTATGTATTTACAAAAAAAAATGTATATAAGTAAAGTACCCGTCACGAGAAGCTATAAATTATGTAAACAAACATCTTTTACTAAGTAAACATTTTATACTGCGAGATAATAATAAATTGACCATATTCAATCGACATGAAATATAGACGGGTTATATGAAAGTAACAACCTATTTAATTTAGTCGGATCATATTTTAACGACGCAAAGCGCTATCGTTTGTGTTTCTTGGTACCGGAACGCGTCCGTCGCAGGGATTGTAAACTATCGGGACGCCATTTTGAAATAAACGCGTCATTCGAGTTTCGAATGCGTACGAGTTAACATGTCACTGATTCTGACACAGAAATGGAAACATCTGAATCTGACGAATAATTATTCTTAAATAATATATTTTAATTAATATTTGTTACTTAATAATTTATTAAATCTTAAACAAATTCATTTTTTTTGTTGGTCCAAATGTTGTGAACTCCTGAACACTTGTTTACAAAATTTATAGCTTCTCATGACGGTTACTTTAGTTTATCAGCCATCTCGTTACCATAACACAAGCATTAGGTGGCTTAGCTTGGGACTAGATGGCGTTGTGTGAAATGTCCAAGGATATTTATTTATTTATTATTTATTTAGTATGTTTTCAATTTTCATAAAGGATAAAGTTAGTAAATGACGATGCCAGTTTTTTATAAATACCTACTTATACGGCCTTATTACGAAACGAGGTTTTTCTTCTGTCTTGGTTTAAACCATCGAGTCGGTTTTTGTAATAAGAATCTAACTGTGATAGAAATAATACAGTTCTGACTTCTATATACAAAACTGACAACTTAGTCCGATACTAATTTGTCAGTTTTGTAAAACTTACAAATTAATGTGTCGGAATAAAGTTCGAAACTCAAAAAAGGGTCCATTGGTTGGGACGGGAGTTTGAAGATGAACCTTGTTTTTTTAATAAGACGGATAGGGTTTAAACGAGTTGGGTTGGTTGGTTGTTCTATCTTTTCAAATCACGTAACAATAAACTAGTAGGTACCTACTCGCGTATATTGTAGTAGGTACTTTTAATTTACAACAGCCACAAAAACACCAAAAAAAGAATTGACCTTTCGTCCACAGTAGTTCAAAGTTACATCCAAATATAAACTCATACAATTACAACCCCGCATTCCCTTTCAAAGCCAACATGAAAAGAGATAAAAAGCTTCCTACATAGCCGCCTGTCCGTGATCAATATATCAACCGAAAGGATATCGGGACGTCGCTCGTCGGTAAATCATACCGCACACCAATACTCAGGGCACACGTTAGAGCCGCCATGCTGGCTAATTCTACGTCACATCCCTGGCCCGGAGCTGGGGGACATGCAATTGTATAAATATTACTAGCTTTTGCCCGCGGCTTCGCCCGCGTGTATGTCGGAACATATCCCGCGGGAACAAAAATTCTTCCTTATTTTTTATCTCCATTAGAAAGGCGAACCTCTGTGCAAAATTTCAGCTTTATAGATCCAAGGGTTTGGACTGGGCGTTGATTAGTCAGTCAGTCAGGACGTTTCTTTTTACTATATTGAGATAGCTTCTGCCCACGACTTCATCCGCGTGAAATTTCTTGTTCCCCGACCCACCCCTCTCATCGCACTGCCTGTCCGTGCTATTACTCCGACGCACGACTCGAGTTTACTCCTGTTTTTGTGCCGTTCCGAGTTTCCGACTTTCTATTTTTTGGTAATTTCTGCCGGGCTGGGTTTCTTCAATGATTCAGTGCTATACAAATAGCAACTCCAAGGTGTAAAGGCACTCCCCCCCCCTCTTACCCCTCCTCCTTTCACTCTAACGCCCTCTCACCCCCCTCCCCCTCCCCCCTTGTCATCCTCCCCTATCATACCACTCTCAACCCTCACCCTCCCCTCGCCCTTCATCGCTTTCCCCTCCCCCTCTACCCTCACCAACTCCTCCTCCCTTCCCCTCTTCCCTTTTCCACACCCTCCCACTCACTACTCCACTACACTCCAATCCCTCTCCGCCTTCTCCTCTTCCCTCCATCATCCGCCCCCTGGCAAATAGTTGGGGATATTTCTGTAACTTGACTGAAAGATTATTTACACTAATTTTCGAGTTAATCAAGCCCCGTAGTATAAAACGTGCGCTGTAAAATTGACTACCCCTTTTCACCCCTTTAGGGGTAGATTTTCGAAAAAGTCTGATACACGTTGTTCTTCATTTTTGGTCTCAAGTATAAATACTGAGTTTCGAGTTAATCGGAACGCGCGTTAAAATTCCTCCATACAAACTTTGAAACCCCCAAACCCTCCTGAGGGGGTAGTTTAGGAAAACTAAAAATGAGAAACATTATAATTTACTTAGACATTATATTCGTGCCAAGTTTCAAGTCTATTAACTCAAGGAATAAGATTTTTCATACAAAGTTTCATCCCCTATTTGTGCCCTTTAGGGATGGAATTTCCAAAAATCCTTCCTTAGTGGATGCCTACACTGTATAAGGTATCTATGTGCAAAATTTCAAGTCTCTAGGTCCAGCGGTTTGGGCTGTGCGTTGATATATCAGTCAGTCAATCAGTCAGTCAGGACTTTGAATTTTATATATATAGATTTTTGTAGTATGATGGGAATTTTTAATGTAGTGTGTTTTATGGGTTTTATGTTGACATAGGGTGAAATTTTAATGGTTGTTTTCCTCTTAAAGGGTAATTTAACTCATCATTATGAACAACTTTTGCTATGGGACCAAAATCAGCCGCTCCCTACATTTTGACGAGTTTGATGTAGTTAAATGAATTACTGAGCAGCCAATTTTTTTTTGCGATTTCAGGTTTGGTCCCATAGTAAAAGTTGTTAATAATGATGAGTACGATGACCCTTTAAAAGGAAAACAACCATTAAAATTTGACGTTGTATATCTATACTAATATTATAAAGAGGTAAAATTTGTATGTAAGTTTGTAAGTTTGTATGTAGGGGGTAATCTCCGGAACTAATGATCCAATTCTAAAAATTTTTTCACTGGTAGAAAGCTACATTATTCCTGAGTGCTATAGGCTATAAATTATATTTATATCATGCATATTAGCCGAGCTATCACAAGTTTTGTCTAACAAGTCGGAAAGAAATACCTCTTTAAACAGACTTTTTTGCATGCGCTGCCTAAACGGTTGTTTATAATTGATTTGATAACAATGTATGGCAGTTTGGTCCGTCTTAAATAATTCTACAAAAAAGTCCGCGACACCATATTTCTATCTTTTATATTTTATCTTTTATACATCTTTTATTGTTTTAAAAAAGTATTTTTTAGACATACTTACGGTTGGATGATTATTTAAACAACAAAACATTAATCCTTATCAAAATAAGATATTTTATGATCACAAGGACATCATGGAGATAAGATTTGGCCTTTACAGTATGGCAATTGGTCATACAGTTTCGGAGATAATATAAAATTACTAAAACGCAAAATAACTTTAATTCATACCAGTTCCTCTTGAGCAAACATGTTTAGAGCGGACGTTTTATCAATTTACCCATAGATGGCGTTGTGCAAAATGTCGGTGGAATACAGCGGAAGAGTTTGTTTTTAGGGTTCCATACCAAAATGGTAAAAAAGGAACCCTTATGGTGTGACTCAGTCTGTCTGTCTGTCTCTCTGTCTGTCACAGCTGGATATCTCAAGAACTACTAATGCTATCAACTTGAAATTTGGAACAGTTTTAGATAATATTTACCCAACTATTTTGCAAATAAGAAACAAATAAAACGATATGTATTTTTTTTGCAACATGGGCTGAAAGGGGGTCTTAAAAATTCAAAGTTGGGCTACTAGGTCATGTGGGGTATCATATGAAAGAGCGCTGTTTGCTGTTTTTAGGCCGCACAGTGTTCGACTTTTGATGAAAAATGTAAAAAAAAATACCGTTCCCCCCCCCCCCTTATCTCCGAAGTTTGCAAAGAGAAAAATCTGAAATTATTCTATGTGATGCAAGTTTATGTAAAGATAACAGGAAAAAAAAAACGATGTCTCTAAATAGCACATTTTTTCAGAAATCGGAACGGAACCCTCTGTGCGCGAGTCCGACTCGCTCTTCACCGGTTTTTTTTTGTTAGTTTGTTTGAACGCGCTATCTCTGGAACTACCCCAGTCGGATTTGAAAAAATCTTTTTGCATTTTATAACCCAGTTCTTGAGGAGGGCTATAGGCTATTTAACATCACGCTAGGGCCCTTAGGAGCCGAGCGCTAAGTAATAGCGCGGGCAGGCGATGCGGAAGGATATAGGCTATTTAACATCACGCTAGGCCCCTTAGGAGCCGAGCGCGAAGTAATAGCGCGGGCAGGCGATGCGGAAGGATATAGGCTATTTAACATCACGCTAAGACCCTTAGGAGCCGAGCGCGAAGTAATAGCGTGGGCAGGCGATGCGGAAGGATATAGGCTATTTAACATCACGCTAGGGCCCTTAGGAGCCGAGCGCGAAGTAATAGCGCGGGCAGGCGATGGAGAAGGATATAGGCTATTTGACATCACGCTAGGGCCCTTAGGAGCCGAGCGCGAAGTAATAGCGCGGGCAGGCGATGCGGAAGGATATAGGCTATTTAACATCACGCTAGGGCCCTTAGGAGCCTAGCACGAAGTAATAGCGCGGGCAGGCGATGCGGAAGGTTATAGGCTATTTAACATCACGCTAGGGCCCTTAGGAGCCGAGCGCGAAGTAATAGCGCAGGCAGGCGATGCGGAAGGATATAGGATATTTAACATCACGCTAGGGCCCTTAGGAGCCGAGCGCGAAGTAATAGCGCGGGCAAGCGATGGGGAAGGATATAGTATATTTAACATCACGCTAGGGCCCTTAGGAGCCGAGCGCGAAGTAATAGCGCATGCAGGCGATGCGGAAGGATATAGTCTATTTAACATCACGCTATGGCCCTTAGGAGCCGTGCGCGAAGTAATAGCACGGGCAGGCATTGCGATGCGATGCGTCGGGGTTGGTGGGTGGGGGGTACAAGAAATTTAACGCGGACGAAGTCGCGGGCAGAAGCTAGTAAATAAATAAAAAGAGATGCCCTGTCTGACTGAACGCCCAGCCTAAACCCTTGAACCTAGAAAGCTGTAATTTTGCGCAGAGGTTCCTTTTATAATGTAGACAAGGAATAAGGAAAGATTTCCTGGTATAATACGTTCCCGTGGGTTATTTTCCGACATCCACGCGGGCGAAGCCTTCGGCAAAAGCTAGTCCTATATCTAGAATTTAATGTTTTGACTTGGATTGGTACCTTGTTAAAAAACGCACGCACATTACTAGGCAGTTTTTGTCAGCCCCGACCCCTGCTCGAGCCAGCCCGCGCTGCTGAACTTTAAATTCGTCCCTAACCAGCCTGTCCCTCCTTGCTGTTCTCCCCCCAGCAACGCCCTAAGCCGAGGGAGCCTCAGGGAGTGCCCTCAGAGAGTGGTCGCTAGTTTCTAAGTTTTATGACCTGGCTGCAGGCCTTAATTTATTGAGGCACCCACAAGAAAGTCCGGTTATGCAGACGACAACCTGCGACCTGTTGACCTGCGAGATGCCATTCACAAGACAAACAACCGGCCAAGTGCGTGTCGGACCACGCACAGTGAAGGGTTCCGTAGTTGAAAAGAATTTATCCTAAAAACAAACTTAACATTGGATCCAAAAAAAAAAGTTTTTTTATGTCATAAAATTACAAATTAACAATTTTTAGTTTTTTCCTTTACTTGTGATATGAGACCTTGCTTCTTGCCAAATTTCATTATTCTAGGTCAACGGGAAGTACCCTATAGGTTTTGATTTACTTCCAAGTATCAAAATATGCCACATAAATGGCTGTATTTTTTTATTGCGTTGACTTAGAAGATTGATTTTTTCAGGACTTCAAGAGACCTTAGATCTACGTATTTGATATTAATTTCAACTTGATACCTCGACGTGTCCCTGAGAAAAAGGGTCTTGACAGACTGACAGACAGACAGACGGACAACAAAGTGATCCTATAAGGGTTCCGTTTTTTCCTTTTGAGGTACGGAACCCTAAAAACAACCGGTACGTCGATTCTGTAAAATTCAAACAACAACTCTCATCTCACATCGCTATTTACTCTCACTTCGCATCACTTCTTCTCGCTTGTTTTTATTTGACACTGAATTTGAACGCCAATCAAGAAACTCACAGCGGATTCAGCCGGTCGATTCTGTAAAAATCTCACCGTGAAAACTTAGGTGAAGTGAGTTTGTTTTTGCTAGGAATTGACACTATTGACAGCTTACTCCACGCTCACTTCACCTAAGTTTTCACGGTGTGATGGTTACAGAATCGCACTGCAGATTCGAAGTTTAGAATGAGGTCTTACAGAATCACATGGATGTTCAGTTTTTGTTGTATTTGGCAAGTCTTGGCAAATCATTCAGCACTATCATTATATTAGAGATCTCGTCTATTCCGAGGATTTATATCATTTGCTTTCTTTATAGATGGCAACGGTAACAAACCAAGATTGCTACCGTTGAACATTATATTAAACACTGGATTGACACGAGTCATCAGTTTGAAGGCCACAATGACATATTAAGATACATACTCGTACCAATTATGCTGGCTGGGATCTTAAAATCTGACACACCTACTGATTTGATAACATCCGTTTGGTATTTAATGCTTTCTTTGCTTCGTTGCATTCAATATTGCTCTAGTAAACAGAGGGCCACCAACTACAGCAACAAAGAAATTCGGTAAACTTTCGTGAAACCCAATAGCCGTAACATGATGTGTATTTCAAGTGCGTATCACTATATCCGTGTGTTTATCACCATAATATCCGTATGTTCATCACAGACATAACAGAACTGTAATTCCGCCGAACCGACACATGAACTACCTCGATTACGCACAGTTCAAATACTTTTATTATTTGCGCGGGGGTGCGCTCGCGCGGCACTAATCTTCGCCAATGTTCGGCAATATTCGGTAGTGTTCGTGTAAAAAATGTTCCTTCTTTATTAGGGCGGTGGCTCGCGGTCGAGTGCGATAGTTCGCAACTACTGCCCCAACTGGACATAGATTAGGGGAGAAATTGCGCAGAAGCGGCGGGATTAGTGGGGGGTGAAAGATTAGAAAGGACTGTTGGGCAGAACTGAAAAGCTGTTTCTGCTGAAATTTGAAGCACCAGGCACTATATGACGAATATCTTTAAGAGTATGCGCCCCAATTAAGCCATTTATTATTAGATTAAGAAATTCCAGATTTCATACAATTCGTCTTTCATTTAATAAAGTTGTTGCCAAGCGAGGCCTCGGACAAGCTGGCGTGACCTAGAGGTATTTATGGGAGCTGGGCCGGAGAAGGCAACATACAGGGGAAAGCTAAGTCCTTTGCCCAGCAGTGGGACAGTACGGGTTCATTAAAAAGAAAAGTTAAATATTTTTGCATTCAATGGTTAATTTCAGCGGACATATAAACTACTTAACTACCAATAGTTATTCACAATCTGTTTGGATGAGCACTATCTACGTTAACATAAATTCCACCACCCCCCACCACACTTACTAAGCCACCCATTACGCAGGGTAGGCACAATACCATCGAAACAACTGTCCCCTCTACAATATTTAGTATCCTTAGGATATGGCCGTCCAAAACAAGCCGGGGGTAAATGAGCCGCGACCCATTAGCTTCAAATTGTCCGTGGCAGACAACTGCCCGTCTATTTATGTAGCTGACCTCTCTGCTTACCCTACTATTGGCCTTTACTTATGATGTACTGCACTGACTTGTGTTTACGCACGAGGATATTGGTTTGGTGAAAAAGTTGTGGAAGAAACTTCCTTGTATTCACATAGAATTTCCTATGATGATGTCTATTTTTTCGGTTAGGCAAACAGTTATGGAAGTTGGCTATGTCTTGTCTCGTACGATAAAGCACGTATTGTAACTAAAGACTATACTTGGGTCAGTTACCATTATGTTGTGACATTTGAGTATTACCCAATCAAAGTTTTGTGTTTTTTAGGTTTCCGTATGTACGAATGAAAAAACGGGACCATTATAAGATCACTCGCTCGTGTGTCTGTCCTGTCAGTCCGTCTGTCACAGCCAATTTGCTCTGAATGTAACGGACCGTGGTACACATATCAATTTCGGTGACGGATATGGGGGTCACTTTTGGGAAGCAATTAAGTAAGTAAATTTAAATAAAGTTTTGCAGACATCGTGTGACGTATCCAATGAAAGGACTTACTGTGAGGATCTGTAGTATATTTTATTATACTTTTAAAATAAATAGTTTTAAAATTATTTAAGAGAATATATGAAAATTTACCATTCTCCCCGTTAAATCCCAAAGTAATGAGCCTAAAATAAAAAATAAAAACAGAAAATGGTCTTAAAATAAGACTGTAACCACTGTCTCACAATACACATCTTTGACTTTGACTTTGACTTTGAACGTGTTTGTCAACTACAATGGTAAGTTTGTTTGAGTTTGTTCTTGGAATACATTCATCCCAACTACGGAACCCTTCATTGTACGTGGTCCGACACGCACTAGCCCGGTTTTTTTTTCAATCACATTATTTTGTGAATAAATAATTAATAATATTGATTGTTAGAATATTCATATTATATTATTTTTATTATTTTGATTTGATTTGATTTGATTCATTCAGCTTAAAGATAAAGATAAAGATAAAGATAAAGATAAATTTATTTGTTAAAACACGTGTAACATGATACATGAATGCACATACTGATGGAAAATATTGTTATTGGACCAACATGTTTTGCCTCACTCGGCGTACAAAATGTTTTTATTATTATGTAGTAATTAAATTAGCAATTATAAATTATTTAATGTCAGTTTCTTAAATAAAATTAGATTCATTGTTAAATATAGTCAATAATTCAATGTTACAAAATATGTCCAATTAAAAATACAATTAAATCCACAATAAAATTCAAAATTCATCATTTAAAAAATCAGCAATGTTGTAGTAGCACTTATCAGTAAGCAACTTTTTGAGTGTTTTCTTAAATAAATTAAAATTCAATTGCTTAATATCATTCGGAATTTTATTGTATATTAATGGGGCCATGCATACAACACTTTTCCTTAGAAGTGCTGTTTTGGCAGCGTATGACCGCACCCAAAGTCTATACTTCTCACGTCTATTTCTGTCGTAATTATTTGACAAAAGCGGAAACCATTGAGGATTACTTTTTACAAATACAGCCATTTCCAATATGTAGAGTGACGGGAGTGTTAAAATTCTGTGCTTCATGAACATTGGTCTGCAACTGTCCATAGTTTGTAACCCAAACATAGCCCGTACACAACGCTTTTGTGCTTTGAACACTGTGTCTTTATTCGTTGAATTGCCCCAGAAAATTATCCCAAATCTCAATAAGGATTCAACAAGTCCATAATAGGCCGTTAGTAAGGTGTTTGTATTTATTGTGGGTTATGTCGTATTAAAGGAAAAACGGATTCCAAAGTAAATCAGCTATAATATAATAAAGTACAAGATAAGTACACCATTAGCAGAGCGTAGTTACGAGAGAAGAAAGTTGGTAAAAAGGCGGGCTGTCAACTTCTATTTTTGACAAGTGTGACAGTTGACAGTTCTAATCAGTGTAGATGCGTTCCAATATTATTGATTAAACTATTTTCTTAATTCGTAACACCCTTCCTCAATAAAATTGGTACGCATTCTTTACAATTACAAACTTATATTTATTTATATCTTCTATTGTAGCTATCATATGAAATTACATTACACATTAAGTAATACTATTATCTATCCATGAATTTAATTATTTAACATACTACACAACTTGTTAAATACTTCTTTATTTAAACCTTTAGTAAACATATCTGCTATTTGTTTCCCCGTTGCTACATATCTTAACTGTACAATATTATTTTCTACCTTATCTCTAACAAAATGATATTTCAAATCAATATGTTTTAATCTTTGATGTTTTTCAGGGTTTTTGGCAACATGAATAGCTGACTGATTATCAATATAAATAATAAAATTATTACAACCTACGCCAATTTCTTTTACTAGATTGTAAATCCAACAACCTTCAGCTACCCCTTTTGCTAATGCCACATATTCTGACTCTGTTGATGATAGAGCAGTAGGGGGAAGTGGGGCACCTTCATACAAGGGGCACCCTCATACACTAGAGATATCTGTTGTTGGGCACACAGAAATTGAACGACTATGCGTGTGTGCGTAGCTTATTTATAAGTGTATTGGCTCACGGAGTTTGACAGCAGTCGGTGCGAAACGCGCGATGCAGTGACACGAAAAGTGATTCGGCTACGTCTAAGTAATTGTATAACCTCACTTTGAACATATTTTTATTGATGTAAGCTGTTTTCTAGATTATTCAATACTATTCCATTTAAATGATAATAGGGTCAAGTTTGTAAATTGATACGTGAATAATGATTTAGAAGGTTGGTTTTTTTTTAGGAATGTTTTTATTTCATTTTCTTGTGATGGGGTAGGTTCATACAGCAGTACGCGGGGTACATTCATACTGTATGAATGTAACTACTTATTAAAATTGTTGATTATTGATACTACTACTAAATAAGAACTAAGCAATCGACTTAGGTATTTAAATACTGATATGACTGATCAGAAAGACTGATAAGTTTTAAGTTTATTCAGTGTTATAAAACCAAAACTACCTACATTTATGTTATTCTCTTTTTCACTTAGTATTTTTCGGTTATTACTTAGTATTTTATGCTCATATAGACTAATTGCTTTTGTTTTCGAAAATATTGTATTTTCATATTTTGATTTTGATAAATAATTAAACATTTCACACTCAATTTGTGTATTTTTTCACATGTATGAATCTGCCCCATAGCGTGTATGAAAGTGCCCCACATGCGGGGCACTTTC
Source organism: Cosmia trapezina (assembly GCA_905163495.3). Classification (NCBI taxonomy): domain Eukaryota; kingdom Metazoa; phylum Arthropoda; class Insecta; order Lepidoptera; family Noctuidae; genus Cosmia; species Cosmia trapezina. The sequence continues at coordinate 843,966 of LR991036.1, forward strand.
ATACATTTTTTTTATTTTTTATTAACTTTGACAGAAAGCCGCACAAGTGTATTTACACAAATTACATATTTTTGATATAAAGTCAGATAGCAAGACTATTAGTTTTTGATGAATCGATACAGATATTGATACTAGAGAAAATTCTGTATAACAAAATATAAAAACTGTATGAGGCTGCCCCACCTTCCCCTACATTGTTGCTTTGAGCTGCACCAAGATACTGTGCAACCAAAGAGCTTCATTATGTACCCTGAAGTGGACTTTCTTTCCAGCTTATCTCCAGCCCAATCTGCATCTGTATATTCTATCCTACTAGTACATCCTTAGAATTTCTTCTGAAAATTAATTTGTAGTCTAATGTTCCTTTGATGTATCTTAGTATTCTTTTTAACGCCTTCCATAGGTTTTCATCTGCAAAAACTTGATATCTACTCAGATAACTAACAGCAAAACAGATGTCTGGCCTTGTGCCCAACATAGCATACATAAGGCTTCCGACTACCTGTCTGCATCTTTTCACCATATCATTGTCTTTGGCTGGTTCTGTTGATAGTATTAAGCCTGTCTCTATAGGTGTCATCGCCGGGTTACATTCTTCCATTCCATACTTTTTAAGTAGGTCTTCTAAATACTGTCTTTGATCTAGTTCAAGCCTGTCTTCTTCTTCTGTTATATTGATTCCTAAGTATTTCATTTTCTTATTACCCATGTCAGTCATTTCAAAGTTTCTTTTTAGTGATTGTTTCAGTTTCTCAACTTCTTCCTGTTTCTCTGCTATAATTATTAAATCGTCGACATATAGGAGTAAGTAGAATCTTTTATTCGCCTTGTAGTACATGCAGTAGTCTGACTTGCTTCGAATAAACCCTTCCTCTTTCATATAATTATTGAATCTGTCATTCCAGTTCCTTGGTGACTTCTTTAAGCCGTACAGTGACTTCTGTAATTTTAGTACTTTTCCATCATATTTATGTATACTTCTTCTTCTATAATCCCATAAAGGAATGCACTCTTCACGTCCATCTGTGTCATTTTCAAGTTGTACTTACAGGCTATGGATAAAAGGATTCTCAAAGTTGGCAATTTTGCCACTGGTGTGTATATCTCCGAGTGGTCAAAATCATCTACCTGTTGAAAACCCCTTGCTACTAGTCTTGCTTTATAGATATCCTTATTCTTCTCTCCTTTCTTTATTTTAAGAACCCATTTTGTATCTATCACTTTCTTTCCTTTCAGTGGTTCTTCTACTATCCATGTATTGTTTTTCTCTAATGCTATCAGTTCTCTTTCTATAGCTTCTTTCCACTTCTGTGAGTCTTCTCCTTTGATTGCTTGGTCATAAGTTAGTTGTTCTTCTGTGCATGCCTTAAATCCTGTATAATAATCTCCATACTTCTTTGGCTTCTTGATTTCCCTTGTCCTAGTCTTCTGTGGTTTCTCCACTGGTAACTCACTAAAAGAACTTTCATCTTCTGTTTCTTCACATGACTCATAGTGCTCTTCTCTTCTGTGTCCACTTCTTTCTTCTCCTTCTTCAAGTATATTACTCTCTTGCTGTATATTAGTCTCTCTTCTGTTGATTTCTTCTTTTCCCTGTGTCTTCTGTAAATCTCTTTCTTCTCCTTCTTCAAGTATATTACTCTCTTGCTGTATATTAGTCTCTCTTCTGTTGATTTCTGTTTTTCCATCTCTCTTCTGTAAATCTCTTTCTGTTCTTCTGTCTTCTGTATCTATTCTTCCACTTTCTGTTGTTGTGTCATTCCAAGTTTCTATTTTTTCTTCTTGCTCTTCTTGTCTTCTGTCTTCTGCCTGCTGTCTGTGTTTTCTTCTATTGCTATTTGTGTCATCTTCACAATCAATGTGAACTATTCTGCTCTTCTGTTTGTCTTCTGTCTTTTCTTGGATGAATACCACATCTCTATATGTGTTGACTTCTTTGTTTTGAAAACATACTCTGTAGCCTTTGCAATTTATCCCATATCCAACAAATACTCCTTTCTTGCTCTTTGCATCCCACTTGAGTCTTCTTTCCTTTGGTATGTGTACATAAACTTCTGTTCCAAATATTTTTAACTCTTCTATATTAAAACTTCTTTTATATAATAATTCAAACGGTGTCTTGCCATGAATTGGTGATTTACCTGTTCTATTTAATGTATAAACTGCTGTGCTAGTGGCTTCTGCCCATAGTTCCTTCTGTAACTTCTTTCCGTGGAGCATGGTTCTGGCTGCTTCTACTATTGTTCTCATCTCTCGTTCAGCTCGACCATTATGTTCGGGTGTGTAAGCAACTGTGGTCTGGTGAGTAATCCCCCTCACTTTCAATATTTGACTTACCTCTTTGTTGACAAACTCTCCTCCATTATCTGATCTCATTTTCTGAATTTTGTACCCACTTTCATTTTTGAAAGTTATGATAAAATTTTGAATACTATTTTTTGTCTCATATTTATTTTTTAGAAAATATACAAACCTGTACCCCGTAAAGTCATCTTTGAATAACAAAAAATATTTAGAACCACCTATTGAAACTTTTTCCATTGGACCACATAAATCCATATGAATCAATTCTCCAGGTACACTGGCTCTGTTATCACTACTCTGGAAAGGTACCCTACTTTGCTTACCCTCCAAACATGCTGTGCATTGATCAGTCAACCCTTCATGTTTTACATTGTTTTTGGTTAAAATCTCCTTGACATAACCTATATTTTGGTGTGCAAGTCTTTCATGCCATTCTGCAATTGATGTTAAAGCTAATTCAGTATGAAATTTAAAATTCATGTGATACAATTTACCTACTCTGTTTGCTGTACACATAACTTCTCTATTTTTAGTAAATTGACATCCTTCTTTTGTTGAAGTCATAGTATAACCTTTATCTAAGCAACATGATACAGAAAATAAATTTACTGTTAAACCTGGTACAAATAAAACATCCAGCATTATATAAGGTGCATACTCTTTGCCGTTGTATCCATGAAAATTTATTTTGCCTATACCCTGTACTTTCAGTTTATTACCGTCTCCTAATATTACAAATCTATTCTTTAATATATCTGTATAGTCTGTAAATAACTCTCTTTTGAAACACATATGTTCACTCGCCCCTGTATCCAAAACCCAATCTTTATTTTGGATCAATTTGTAATTATTCAGGATAAAAGCATTGTGATTACCTTTATGTTGCCCTTGCCTGCTTCTGCAGTCCTTGTATATATGACCCATTTTTCCACAAAAGTTACACTTCCGCACTTTACAGTCTTTCTTTAAGTGTCCAGCTTTACCACGGATAAAACACTTTAGTTCAGTTTTATTGACCTGTAATTTTTTGTTGTTTCTTTTTGCCATAAGGGCTGATGATGACGGAGTTTCCTTTCCTGTACGCTCCTCTTCCACAAGTAATCTTGCTGTCAAATTCTTCATATTCTGTTCACTTTCAGGTACTGACTCCCATGCTGAGATGAAGTGTCGGTATTTATCAGGCAGGCTCATGACAATCTTTGTGACTACCATCTTCTCAGAAAGATCTTCTCCATTATTTCTTAACTGATTGGCAAGTTCCTCAACTTTGGATATGAATGCTGCCATTGGTTCCTCGAACTCCGTGCTGTAAAACTTCTGTTGAATAAGGTGTACTCCGACCTTAGATTTTGCTTCATAAATTGTGTTCAATTTCTCCCACATTTGACAAGCAGATTTGCATGCCAATAAATAAGAAAGTATCTTCTCTTCTATTCTTGTTACTATTATTTCTTGCGCTTTTCTGTCTACTTCTTTGCCTTCAGTGGATGACGGCTCTTTGAGTAACGCGTCGTACCACCCCTTGGACCTTAGTACAATTGTGATTTGGAACCTCCATAGTGCCCAATTGTTATCATTTAGAACTAATGCGCCGTCTTTTCTTTCCATCTTCTATTTTTCTTTTATGTCTTCTGTAGATTTCTTCTGTTATTCCCGTCTGTAATGACCCGGAAGCGGTCGACTTCTTCTGTTCAGTACAATTGCTCGGTGCCGGTAATCCTAGCACCCACGCGGAGCTTTCTTCTGTCGTCTGTTGGTGTCTTGTCTTACTTCTGTGTGATTTCCATGCCTGGGCCCATAACCTATTGTGGGTTATGTCGTATTAAAGGAAAAACGGATTCCAAAGTAAATCAGCTATAATATAATAAAGTACAAGATAAGTACACCATTAGCAGAGCGTAGTTACGAGAGAAGAAAGTTGGTAAAAAGGCGGGCTGTCAACTTCTATTTTTGACAAGTGTGACAGTTGACAGTTCTAATCAGTGTAGATGCGTTCCAATATTATTGATTAAACTATTTTCTTAATTCGTAACAGTATTGACAGTAGGAGTAAGTTTATAGAGAGCAAACGACGAGCTGCTGATTTTTTTACTTAGTTCATTAATCTGTTTTTTCCAATTTAATTGCCGATCAATGATTAATCCCAAAAATCGGGCTGTCTCTGCTTCTTGTATGTTATTGTCATTGTAAGATAAATTAAATTTTGACAAATTATGTGATTTTTCCCGTTGACTAAAATGCATTATATTAGTTTTATTAAGATTAATTTTCAAATTATTGTTGCTAAGCCAGGTAATTATATAATTTAATGAATTATTTGCGTCAAAATTATAGTCAGATAAATTTTTGGATGCTATGGTTACAGTACTGTCATCAGCGAATAATGTCATAGGTTCCTTAGTTGCCTTTGGTATGTCATTAATATATAATAAGAACAGGGGAGGGCCCAATACACTTCCCTGGGGCACACCATACGTAATAAGACGCTTTTGAGAAGAGATGATCTGAAGCTTTTTAGTTTTAATATTGAATTTTGATATTTGAGTTATATGTTGACGGTCAGTTAGATATGATTTTAACAATTCTAAGACATTACCTCTTATCCCGTAGGCTTCAAGTTTATCTAGCAGAATCTTGTGGTCTACATAGTCGAAAGCTTGGGACATGTCACAGTAAATAGAACAAACCGGTAACGATTTGTCAACATGAGTTGAGACAGTGTATATAAAGTCGTAAATAGCCATATTAATGTTTCTACTTTTTCTGAAACCTTTCTGTTCATCACATAGGATTTTATGTTGTTCTAAGTACCTGTTGAGTTCATTATATAAATATTTCTCAAAAACTTTTGAGAATACGGAAATTAATGCTATGGGTCTATAGTTCTCCATTAAATATTTATCTCCTTTTTTAAATAAGGGTTTAATTATTGACAGCTTGAGATCTTTCGGAAATGACCCACTCAGTATACAAAGGTTCATAATATGGCTTAAGTGTCGAGAAATATCTTCACTCACTGCTTTGATCACGATCGTTGAAATACCGTCATACCCTACACTACTCGTGTTTTTAAGACTTGATATAATCTTCTGCATATGATAAGGAAGACTTGGGGATAGAAACATTGAGTTCGGTTGGTGATTGATTAGAGCTGTGGTATCCTTACCAGCGCCTGGGAGAGGTTTAACTTTTTCAATAAAATTGTTATTAAATGCATTGGCAATTTTTTTAGGATTTGTTGTCAATTCATCGTTAATTCTTAATTCGACTGTCGTCTCCTTAGGTATATTTAATTTATTATGATTTATAAGTTGCCATGCCGTTCTACTCTTATTAGTCGATGTACTTATTTTATAATTGTTTTGTGCGCGCTTAGTAAGATTTATAATTCGTTTAAGCAGTTTAGAATAGCTAGTATATTTTTGTTTATTAGTTGATGATGGCTCCCGTCTGAACTTCCAGAGTAATTCTCTTTTATTTTTACTACACACTTTAATCCCGCGCGATATCCATTTTGGCTTGGTAGTTACTTGCACAGTGATTTGGATTAGTGGAAAGCACAAATCGTAAAGTAATTTAAATATTTTAATAAAATGATGATACGCTGCTGACGGATCATCGGTTTTATATATGTCATCAAAAGAAAGGCTTTTAATAAGTTTTTTAAATTTTTGAATGTTCTCTAAACTGAAATCCCGTTTCATTTTACGCCAATGTTTTAATTTAAATATTTTCTTAACTGGTAGTTTAATTAATTGGGCAGTATGGTCAGATAAGCCAAATTCCAACACATCCGTCTTACACTTTTTATTAAAGTTATGGGCAAAGTTATCTAGACAAGTATTACTGGATAATCTTGTAGGCTGTTTAAGTGCTAATGTAAGATTATATTTTAACAGTAAACACTCGAAATCTAAAGTAACATTGTTACACTTCATGACATCTATGTTGAAGTCACCAGCTATAACAGTATTATGATTTTTTAGTCTAGAAATACATTTTAGTACCTTGTCAAGCCTACCAAAAAACAAATTGAGGTTACTTTGTACCGGTACTCGATATATACAAACTATTATTATTTTGGAGTCAAGTAATTCAATTGCACAACATTCGATTACGTTACTTATGGACAATTGACTAATTTGAGAAATTTCTTTAAACTTATGCACCTTACTAACTAGAATACAGGCACCACCTCTTTTACTGCAAGTACGACTATAACATGCCGCGAGTTCATAATTATTTATTTTCAGGTGTTGTTCATAACCCGCTAACATAAAGTGTTCCGTGACACATATCACATCCACGTCAATATTTTTGTCTTTAAGTTCTTCTATATTTACTAATAGTGGGTCAGATTTGTTCAAAAGTCCCGCAATATTTTGATGCAGAACATTAAGATATTTAAAATCGAAAAAATAAAGAATTAAAATTCGAAAGCGCACATGAGTCTTTCAAATTTGAAGCTAAATGAATACTGACCTCTCATTGTAAGGAAATCCTATACAACGTGAGATCAGCTTATACTGGAAATGTATAGCTTGATCTGTAGCCGTGCGTACCTGTATTATCCACTGCCAACCTGCCAACTTACCTTCCTCGGCCAAGCAGCCTGCGACGATAACTTTACTGGGACTAATGATGAACATAAGAAGTTTAAATTATCCTTTATTAATTTATGTCGGCAAAATTCTTGGATTAATGTTGTACTTACTGACATATATTGCTGCATGGTTATACATCAATAGAAAGAGAGACAGATAACAAATACCTTTTCACTGACTAACAAATACATGAAGCAGCTGAAACTCTTTATGAAATGCCTCTCTTATTATTTTATTAATATGATAGTGAAATTAATGCATTACGGTCACAATGCTATGCTCAAAGTGTTGTTGTACCCATTTCTCAATATTGACTTTTATATTTTATGCGGGCTGAAAAGCAGCTGGTACTATGCTTTTTTATTTTTACATTTGTATGGCTGCTGGGTTGCTTTAATGGCTAGTTTGATAAATGGATAGAAAGAGTACTTACTAATAAATTAAGTGGTTTAGGTACAGATGTTGTAATTATAAAATAACGCTATGTCTAGCAGTCATCGGCGTACAAATAGTATTTTGGTTTAAAAGAAAAGGTAATTATAATGTGTCAGAAAAATGAATGAATGAATGTGTTTGAATGTGTTGTGAATAAAGATCGAGTACCTACTAAATAATATACTTAATTAGGGAGATGGCCCAGCCCAAGTACCTACTTAGTATATAAAGTGATTTTTAATTGGTACCTATATTTTCTTTAAATCTTAAGCGTCGCTTAAACCCATAACACGGTTTCCTAACGCCGACCCTCGGCAATTGTGTTATGGGTTTTTGATAAGTTTATACAACGTGTAACGCTAAATGCGCAAACCTCTTAAGGGGTCATTGTACTCATCATTATGAACAACTTTTACTATGGGACCAAACCAGAAATCGCGAAAAAAAATCAGCTGTTCAGTACATTTATGTTCGCATAATTCGTCAAAATGTACTGAACAGCTGATTTTTTTTTTCGCGATTTCTTGTTTGGTCCCATAGTAAAAGTTGTTCATAATGATGAGTACAATGACCCCTTAAGAGGTTTTGCGCATTTAACGTTACACGTTGTATAGAAAACTTAAAGTAGTAGCCACGAAAAAAAAAGTCTGGCTAGCTCAAGAGTTTCACCAGACGAAAAAAAATCGGATTGAGGATAAAACTTATTTATTTATTTATTAAAACTTTATGCACAAGTAAAAAAATACTGTACAAAGGCGGACTTAATGCCTGAGGCATTTTCTACCAGTCAACCTTAGGGTGATGCAGAGACAAAACATGGTAGGTACAACATAAGGGATAGATAACTCGAAAAAGAATAAATACTAATAAATACATAGATAAATACATACATATAAACAAAATAAAGTTTGTCAGGAGAAATAACGAAAGGTAGAGGAGAAAAAGAATCCAGCAAATCAGCGCTGCGATGAGATTTATTATAGACGATTGTTAAAAAAAATTGAATATCACACTTTTCACTGTACGATGTTTCCCTTTAAGGTACAGTTCGTGTCTTATAAGTTTGCCACTCTGAAGCAGGCTGCAAATGACTGCGCAGGAGTCAATATCATACTAATGCAGCAGCGCGATTGTTTAAAAAAATACTAAGTCAAAAATGCTATTACTCTGTATCAGATTTTTTAAATGACAAGACTTTATAGCTTCATGTAATAAATTGTAGTGTAAGTTAAAAGTACATAATATAGTAAGTTATAAAAATTTTTGCATGCCATGAGGCAGAATGTATAAGGACTCAAAATATTGTAACACCTAATTGTATTACTTACATTCTATGCAAATAAATAAATCTATTCTATTCTATTCTAGCGCGCCATGTCATGCGCATCGGAAAGCCAGGTTTCAGAGCGGCAACCTTACGTGACGCTCACTGTACTGAATAGCCTACAGGCAATAGATCAGATACGAGCTGCTGTGGTCAATGTATCTTTGCTGCATTGAATGATTCAATAATTGTTCTCTTATTATTATGGTCTTAGTCAATCTGCCTAGCCTTTTCCCAACTATGTTGGGGTCAGCTTCCAGTCTAACCGGATGCAGCTTCTAAATACCAGTATTTTACATGGAACGAGTGCCTATCTGACCTCGACAACTGGACAAGACTGGTTTTTCAGACCTTCGGGATTCTGACGACTCGTAACGACCGACTGACAAAGATCCACGAATGACAGTCGGGATCAACGGCTTAACCCCTCAAGTGTCTGAGTTTGGCTAATTTTAGACCCAAAACCCCAGCGAGTGGGGAGGGTTGGGGGTTAGATGCGAACCCCATAGGTTCACAACTACTGATAATGATATGTTTTGCATCGGACGATGTTTTTTTACGTTTATATATATGTGATCTAAGCTTATATACCTAACAAAAAAAGGGTTTTTCTTATGCACACATGGGGTGCATTCGACACTTGAGGGGTTAACGTGCTTTCCGAGGCACGGAGGAATCTCGGTATATGTAAAAATGCCCTGGAAGGCTGACCAATTACGACCATTTTAGACGGACCAACCGCGGCAAGCCACGAGCTCCTCAGGAGATATTGTTATGCTCTTAGTACTGAGTAATTAATACCAGTACCATAGACTTATAAAAAAAGATGGACTCCGCGCCACGCATATCGAAAGTGAAGCACCCTACCGATCTATGTGTGCGTGATTTGAGTACCTGCAAAGACGCCGTCGCTCGTGTCACGTAATGGCGGCCGGTCGGCATACTGTGATGAAAATGTGTGCGCGAGGCGTGTTTGTACAAACGGAGCCGGCATACTTACTGTGCTTCACTTTCGATATGCGCAGCGCGGAGTCCATCTTTTTTTATAAGTCTATGACCAGTACACAGGAAGGTTATTATTATTAATTTCAAAAGCGAAATCGTGTTCAATGATTAGCGACAGCTTCGGTACACTACCGGTGCTTCGCTGCCGTCATAACTAATTATGAAATATAATTAACATAAGCTATTTATTGGTCCTCTAATCCACTAGGTACATGAGCTACTTATTACCCGCACGAGCTACTTATTGCTCGTACAAGTCACACCCGTACAGAACCTCACTCAAGGTTCAAGCATTATTTAAGGTGCCCCTAGTCGGCGGCTCGAACTCGTTGGTGGTGGTGTGGCTAATATGCATGCCATTTAGGTACTTTATTTATTTATTTAGTTTTTATGTATTTAGTGAAATAGACGATGATTTACAACGACAAAGAGCGTATGAAATTTCGTGAACACATTTTGGGCATTTAGATATTATGAAAAAACTACTGGATGTATTTATTTAAAATAAATTTATTTAAATTTAAATTTTTCAATGAATTATATATCCCTGTACGCTAATAACTTTGTCATTTTCATACTCCGAGAGCTAATAATTTATCCCCAAAGATGTTAAAATTAGTGTTGAAATATAGAAGTTTTGACGCTCATAACTTCCCAGACTAATATTTTTTTCCGATTCTGCTTCCATACAGGGATAATGGCGAGAAAAATTTAAATAATTTTTAGTTTTGAACGTACACCGTCAAACAGACGAGTAATCACCAAACTACGTTTGTATGGAAGAATGAGCGACTAGCGTGCCCTTAAAACTAGTTTCAACCAATCAAATGGCTTTAAACTAGTTTTAAGTAATGCTTGAGCCTTGGCAATACGTAGACTAGTGGAGCTTATAACACTAACGTTGTAGTAGTAAATAATAGGTCTTTACCTATGAAATTGCCGTTTTGTATGAAAAAATTTAAACTATTTTTTTTTATGTATTTTTTATTTGTATTAATCGAAGTAATCACCCATGCAATCAATGCATCTTTGCCAACGCAGTGGCAGTTTATTGATGCCCTTCTTAAAGAAATCAGCTGGTCGGGAGGCAACAAATTCTTCAAAGGCATTTTGTACTGCCTCTCGGGTATTGAATTTTTTTCCCGCCAAGAAGTTATCCAAATTCTGGAAAAAGTAGTAGTCTGTAGGCGCAAGGTCTGGTGAGTAGGGCGGATGACGGAGAGCTTCCAACCCCAGTTCTTGCAACTTGGAGACCGTCTGCTGTGCAGTATGAGGTCGCGCGTTGTCGTGCAGGAGCAGCGGAGACGAGCGATTGACCAATGCTGGTTGGAGATATGCCAGCTTCTCCATCATTGTGTTCAGTTCTTCACAGTACACATCTGCAGTAATGTTCACCCCGTTTGGTAAGAAGCTGTGATGAATCACACCGGCGCTAGACCACCAAACAGTGACCATCACTTTTCTAGGGGTAAGTTTTCGTTTAGGGCATTGTTTAGGTGCTGAACCAGGATCCAACTAACTTGCTGAGCACTTGCGGTTATCAAACAGAATCCATTTTTCATCGCAGGTAACAATGCGGTTCAAAATTCCTTCATTTGTGTGTCTGTTGAGCAGTGCAAGGCACGTCTCGACGCGTACTTCGCGCTGGCGATCATTGAGTTCGTGGGGCATCCATTTGTCAAGCTTTTTTACCTTGCCAATTTGACGCAAATGGACCAATATTGTTTCGACGCTAACGTCGAAAGCTGCTGCTAATTTAGCCGTAGATTGTGTATCATCAGCTTCCACAATCGCCTTTAATTCGTAATTGTCGACCGAAGTCTTTGGACGACCGCGAGGTTCATTTTTCAGGTCGAAATTTCCAGAACGGAAGCGAGCAAACCAATAACAGGCGGTGCGTTGGTTTGTAGTGTTAGCTCCGTAAACGTCGTTGATGTTGCGTGCCGCTTGTGCCGCGTTGCTGCCACGACGGTACTCATATTCCATAATTACTCGAATTTTTTAACGTATCCATGATGACGAAAAAGATTGAAATGCGATGAAAATGTAACACTAAATCAATAAACAAATGACTACTTTTGGAAAAAAAAATCCATGTTTTTAAAATAAAATTAATTTGAAATTAGAATTCTTAGCCAAACAAAAATTATTTTGATTTGAAATGGCCAGTACTGCAGAACGGCAATTTCATAGGCAAAGACCTAATATAATCGAATGTTCGAGTCAGCTGTCTTACGTTTGTTTATAACTTGGGTGTGGTTTGTTTTCTCTTCAAATAAAATACAATGTTATTTGTCGAAACTTGAACATTATCGGTCGGGTCGGTATTCTCCGTCGTATAATAAACGGATTTGCATTTACTTTTCTTGTAAAGTTTCCCTAAGTACCGACTAAATTGTCCGATATATTCAAATCACATATGAAAAAAAAACCGGTTAAGAGCGAGTCGGACTCGCGCACCGAGGGTTCCGTTCCGATTTCTGAAAAAGTGTGCTACTTAGAGACATCGTTTTATTTTTCCTGTAATCTTTACATAAACTTCTATCACATAGAATCATTTCAGATTTTTCTCTTTGCAAACTTCGGAGATAAGGGGGGAGGGAACGGTATTTTTTTTTACATTTTTCATCAAAAGTCGGAAACTATGCGGCCTAAAATTAAAAAATAGTTTGAGAATGTGCAAATAGCGTTCTTTCATATGATACCCCACATGCCCTAGTAGCCCCCCCCCAACTTTAAATTTTTAAGACCCCCTTACAGATCAGTAGTTCTTGAGATATCTAGCTGTGACAGACAGACAGACAGACAGACAGACGGACTGAGTCACACCATAAGGGTTCCTTTTTTACCATTTTGCTACGAATAACGTGACACCTTGACGTAGGGTGTCCATTTGCGTAGCAATGAATTTCCCTGGCTGTACCTATTAATAATCATTTCCAGCTCTAATTATAACACCTACTTACCTACTTTGCCACATATGTTACTTACAAGGAATTTATTTTTCTTTGTCATAATATTTCACTGCACTTGCAGCACAGTGGTATATTGAATTGATTTTTTAGTTACTTGGTACTCGTTGACTGTGATTATGTCTTTTTCTTTTTGACACGTGACATTTTTGTATTATTGAATTGTTATATTATTATTTTTTTTTTCTCACTTTTTTTGTTTATATTGATTATTGATGTAGTAAACTTATTTTTTTTTAATATTTTTTCCTTTTGACATTAATATTTTCTTATTTTATTTTTTATTTTTGAGATATTAAATTATTTAAATTATGTAACTTATTAATAAATTAGGTTTAAATGCCATCCATAAATATTTGTCCGCCTTCTGGTATAGCATAGCGCGCTTGTATATATATTTTTTAACATCTATTATTGTACCTATGTTAACAAATGATTAAATGACTTATGACTTATGAATTCATACATAAAGAATGTATAAAACCATTCATTCAAAAATGTATCGCCAGTGATTTGTCCAACAATGTTTGAATGTACCTCCATCAATACCTTCATAACGTAAATGCTATATAAAATATGAGGCAGTACAGAAGCAGTCCATTGAGCAGCGACTCCCGGCGCACGAGTTGTGGCCACAGCATGAATTAATAACCGCTGCAATTAATATAACAACGCTCGATGGCCGCACTCCACGTATTTATTAAGAAACTTATAAATCATTACATGGCGTAGGGCTGGGAGACAGTTCTGAGGCGGCCTAAATATTATAATAAAGACCACAACATAAAAAATGCCATGGATACCTACACAGGATTTCCTCCGTAAATAACTATGATCATTATGTAATGCTCGGAGGACCAATTTTTTTCGGCCCTTGGTACAGATACAATTTTATTACACAAATGGCGACTGCTAACATTTTCCTATGATGTGAGATTTGTGAATGTCGAAGGGTATTAGGTAGGTAGGTAAATATTCTTATCCTGAGGTCACTGCAGGCTAGGATAATATACCTCTTTTTTTTTACCTTTTTGTACTACTATGAACCAAACCAAACACTGAAGTTTTTAATCTAAAAATGGTAAATGATTTTATTTCTGTAAGTAAAAATCAATCTGCCTAGCCTTTTCCCAACTATGTTGGGGTCGGCTTCCAGTCTAACCGGATGCAGCTGAATACCAGTATTTTACATGGAGCGACTGCCTGTCTGACCTCCACAACCCAGTAACTGGGTAATACGATACCCCTTGGTAAGACTGGTTGTCAGACTTTCGGGCTTCTGACGACCCGTAACGACTGTCAAAGATCCACGTATGACAGCCGGGACCAACGGCTTAACGTGCTTTCCGAGGCACGGAGGAGTCTCGGTATGTAAAGATGGTCACCCATCCACTGACCAACCCCGGCAAGCGTAGTTTAACCCGATGGATCGACCCGTGCGGCTGTAATTACTTAGCCACGAGCTCCTCTTGAGGTTTCTGTAAGTAGGTTTGTAAAAACACTTTTACACGTCAGTCATATTTTTATTGAATTACTCTGAGAAGAAAGGTCGAAACAAACTCAGAGGTCACAGTCTCTTTTAAAGTCCAGACATAATCTTGTTCAGATCATGTGAAGACTATGTAGGTTGGTATCTGAAATGGTCTTTTGAGGAAAGAACCACACAGATTGAGTGGGCCTGTCCAGTCAGTGCACGCATTTGTCAGTATTCGTGCAGATCACCTCAGTACTTAAGGAGGTAGGCAGGTACTGAGGGTTGCGGTGGTATGTGGTCATGTGTATTATGTACCTACTTATATCAAAACTACTAACACTGCCACAGCAGCAGATTTCTAGAGAGTCTAATACATTATGTATACATTTATATCTGTTAATTTATGTATATGGTGTAGGTAGACAGGGACATAGTAAAGAGTAGGTACCTATTCAATTCTATGTATAATTTTCAGTTCCAATCCAAAGAAATCTTTTGCCGATCGTTAGACTTTCAAAAGCTCCAGTATGATTGACTTCAATAATAAATAGTTTTTCTTTTTTCTCGTGTTATCCATATCATCCGGCAGCCCTACCTCGGCCTGGGCCGGCGGGACGCACCCCCATTAGGGGGGTATTCCGCAGAAATTACTGGCAATACATCATCGAGATGTTTTTAATAAGCGCCAGTGTTGCCAGGCTCTTGACAGACTACCACGTTCAATGGATTGTTTCAGTCTTCTGTATGAAGTATTGATGTACTGTATCGCGTGCTGTCTGTTTTGTTATTGCTAACAATGTGTGTATTTTTTATTGGTATACTTTATGGCTGTTTCATGTTTAATAAATGGTTAAAAAAGCAAGTCCCTAGAAAAATCTACTCCTTTCTTGAACCAGAATTTGAACACCCATTTCATTTCGGGGAAATTAATGTTTGCACTTGCCTTTTCATATCTTAAAGACCATTCTGTATAACTGCAATTAAAATGCAAAAATAAATAAAGCCCGACGTTTTTATTGAAAATGGTTATCCTGAAACAAAAAAACCGCAAAGATAAGTCGAATACTCCACTATTAGCACTTTCCGTGGTCGAACAATCGCGTCCATCTATCAGTAGCGCATCAATACACGCGCTCAATGCGACGTCACATAAAGGCCATCGTCCACCGCCCATCATCCATCGCCCATCGTTGTTCAAAACGACCAACATTCGCAAAAAGCGCCGATTTAATTGCGGACGCTTCTTTGTCCCATTGTACTCCGTTCTCACTTATATATACCAGCACAACCTTGTTTTTGCACACCATTAACTAATTTTCAACCTTATTCTGTCAGCAACAAAGTTGTAAATGCTGAAGTTCAGGTGTGGTTCTAGGGTTGTCGCGCATTAAAATTACAATGAAACATGGTTGGACGAGCCGATAGTCGTCGGCAGCGAAGTGGTCGATTATGTAAATGAAGTGAATTCGTAACGCATCGCCCCTGATTTATATCGAGCGATTCCTTTTCTAAAAAGCTTCGTATAATTTTAATTGACCGTTATTGGTTTCTTCCGTTATTTGGAAATCAATTGAGACGTTATGAATGTCCGATAAAATATTCTGCCGTGATTTAAATGTGGCTTGAATTGGAATTTGAAAATACGCTCTTTGATTTCACTAGTTACGTGATTTGTAGTGTTTTTATAGTAATTTGGTAAGATTTATGTGAGCGCAAACAAGTATTTGAAATAGCCTACTTCCTTTACGGTGTGCTGTTATTAATGGTAGCTGCTCGCTCCTTAGCAATAATGATTAATTTACAAATTGATACATCGGTCATTGAGCCTCCGGGAAGCGAATAAATTGTAATCAAATAAAATTGATCGCTTTTATACCTACGTAAATAAAATTGGCGCTCGTGGCTAAGTAATAACAGCTGCACGGGTGGGGTTGGTCCGTGGATGGGTGATCATCTTTACATACCGAGACTACTCCGCGCCTCGGAAAGCACGTTAAGCCGTTGGTCCCGGTTGTCATTCCTGGATCTTTGACCGTCGTTACGGGTCGTCAGAAGCCCGAAAGTCTGACAACCAGTCTTATCAAGGGGTATCGTATTACCCAGTCACTGGGTTGTGGAGGTAAGATAGGCAGTCGCTCCATGTCAAATACTGGTATTCAGCTGCATGCGGTTAGACTGGAAGCCGACCCCAACACAGTTCGGAAAAGGCAGGCAGATTGATTGACCTACGTAAAATAGGCAATTCAATTCCAGCTTCGAAGTAACCGAGGTTCACAAACTGGTTTGCATTTAATTCTACTAAAAACAATGTAGAACCTAGAACCATAATTAAATACTTGTACCTAAATCTGATCTGGGGGCACGGGAGTGCGGGGGCACGGCTCGTCTTGGCGGGGGCCAAGACGAGCCAAGCGAAGCGCAAGGGCACTACCTACCTTTTCTCGAAGCACTTCGTCGTATTTTTGAACCTTCTTAACTTGGGTTTGGATTATACCAGATAAACAAAATTTTCGGGATATAAAAAAAATAAATAAATAAATAAGCATTTAACACGTTGAACGCCATGTGGCCCACCGGTGGGCCTATCGTAGTCTTCCGGTCGGGCCAAGCCAAAATCAGGTAATTGGTAATTTTCATCAACTTGAGATTTTCATTCCAAAGTTTATAAAATGTCGTAATTTGTATGGAAAATAAATATTTGCGACTTCTACAGTCTAGTTTATAAGATATTGTAAAAGGCTCACAGGTGGGCCCCGTGGCCTCGTACAAAGGACTGTGTACATTTCCGTTCGCGGGGGCCACGGGGTCACGCTACGGCCCACCCGGCGCGCGCGCTTCGGGAGTAATCGGGAGTAGTGATATACTCCGGCCGATCAATATCGCGCGCTGCGTCGATAAGTGAGGGATCGCTTACGCTTTTCCCGCCAAAAATGTATGATCTTCAACATTTTGAGTTGAATAATCCTAGCATCTTGCAATAACCCTGATAAAAACTACAAGTTTATGTTGGATTTGAAAACCACGCCGTCCGGTTCGCCTACAGGGCCACGCGGCTCACTTCCATACGCGTTTTGTTTGATAGCTGCAATCTGTGGCTTGTAGGAAGCGTTTCCGTAGTACCTATCACGCGGCTCACGGGTGACCCCCGTGGCTCGAATGGTTCAGTAAGACAAGGCTCACCGGTGAGCCCCATGGCCTGAATGGAAATACCCGATTTTTCACATGGCGTTCAACGTGTTAATTCACAAACTCTACACCTTAGTCAAAATATGTGGCTTGGCCGTTTCGCTACCGTCACATGGGCGTAAGGTGAAAAATGTATTCACTGTTCATTACTTTTCTGTTATACAATAGTTCTTGTAGTAACGAAACGGCCAAGCCTCATATTTTGACTAAGGTGTAGAGTTTGTGAAGTTAGGGCTTGGAGAGTTAGGCGTGTAGAGTTAGAAGCTTGGCTCTACATGAGATCTGATAGCTTTTTGTCAGTGCGAGCTATATGTGGTCTCGTCTTGGCAACATTTTACATGAAAATGTTTTTGGTGGGATTTATTTATCTCAAAGACCTAGTTGACATTTAATAACGACATTCTTTAGAGTATTTACCACAGATTCAAAGAGTAGGTACATTAATCACTGCTGGACACAAAGTTGTCATCATCATTCCACCTCAAGAGACGTTCATACGTTGATTAGGGACAAAAAGACTACGACTGTTCGTGGCTATAGTTTCTGCGAACTCATTGATAAGTGATGAGTGTGGCCGGTGCGCCGGCGCTGGTTTTTTTGATGAGCGCTTTGAACTTTATAGTCGGAGAGACTGGAACTTAAGAAATTAATTAAGAATAGTTTTGGAAATTACGTAAAACACACAAGAAATCTAACAAAATTACTACTCATTAGAGTTAGGACCATGAACAGACGAACACGAGTGGTCAGGCGTGGTGAGAGAAAATTGTATTCAGAAATAGCGTCAACTCCCAAAATTGTAGAGAGTTTGTAACCCATGGCTTTTCCTTCTTTTGTAGAGCTACGAGTATACAAATGAGGAGCTCGTGGCTAAGTAATAACAGCCGCACGGATCGATCCATCTGGTTAAGCTACGCTTCCCGGGGTTGGTCCGTGGATGGGTGACATTCGTGTGTCTGTCATTCGTGGATCTTTGACAGTCGTTATGGGTCGTCAGAAGACCGAAAGTCTGACAACCAGTCTTACCAAGGGGTATCGTATTACCCAGTTACTGATAGGTTGTGGAGGTCAGATAAGCAGTCGCTCCATGTAAAATACTGGTATTCAGCTGCATCCGGTTAGACTGGAAGCCGACCCCAACATAGTTGGGAAAAGGCTAGGCAGATTGATTGTAGAGCTATACAAATCATAAATACTGTAAATTATATTATCGATGTTAGCATAATTTTGACTACCAACATATAATACAGGTACAGGGTGTATCAGAAAGATGTGGTACAGACCATTAAACTGAACAACTTTTTCCCGCGGACCAACATCATAATCGTAAAAAAAAATCAGTTGTCCTTTACATTTGGTCAAGTAGATATTGAAATTTTGTATAGGACGCCTAATTTTTTTTACGATTAAGATGTTGGTCCCCGGGAAAAAGTTGTTCAGTTTGATGGTATGTACCACATCCTTAACTTTGTGCACATCTTTCTGGTACATCTATACATATAAATAGAAAGAGAAGTCCTGACTGACTGACTGATTGACTGACTCATCAACGCCCAGCCTAAACCCTTGGATCCAAAGCTGAATGCACAGAGGTTCCCTTTATAATGTAGACTAGGAATAAGGAAGGAATCCCCGGTAGTACGTTCTCGTGGGATATTTCGATAATCACGCGGGCAAAGCCGCTGGCGACAGCTACTCCTGTATAAAATATGAACACTTGCGACGTGAAACACACCCCAGCTCCTCTACAACAACAAAATTCGCTCACATTGCATGCACATCCGTCGATTAACTAGCAGTAATTATAATAACGATTATCATTGCTCAACATCCACATCCCCAGACATCCACAGTCCGTCCAGGTGTCCTGTAATTGCTGCTTAACGCGCTCGGCGGCCACAAAGCAAACTTTGTAATTAACGCCAAATTTATTGCATCCGCTGACACTAAATCTACCTTTCTTATAAAATTTGGCTTTGAAATGTTAATTTTTAGGGTTGTGTGAAACTAGAGGTTTTTAGTTTCTCAAATGACTAGCTGCACTCTGCGGTTTTACCCGCGTAGACCGGGATAAAAAGTAGCCTGTGTGTTAATCCAGGTTGTCAGCTACCTCCATGCCAAATCTTATCAAAATTGGTCCAGCCGTTTGAGCGTGAAGAAGTAACAAACATACTAACACACACACACTCACAAACTTTCGCCTTGAGGTATAATATTAGTGTCATGTGATGCTTACATTTGTTTGCATAATGCAGTTCGATGTTTAGTAGAGTGCATGTGTTAAGACTCAGATTTCATCACCACTGCTCTCAAAACTGTGAAGGAAAACATCGTGAGGAAACCGGCTTGTCCTAGAACCAAAAATTCGAGTGTGCGTTAGGACATTCGTTGTGACATCTACCAACCCGCACTGGCCCGCGTGGTGGATTACGGCCCACTCCCTCTCACCGGGAGGAGGCCTGTGTCCCAGCAGTTGGAGCATTATAGGCTGATTATGTATGTCTTAAGAGGCCGTACACGAAATTTTGCCGATTTCGCTGAATTACGTGATTTTACAGTTATATTATAATATCTTTGAAGTAGCTCATTCGTTAGATCATAATTGAAATGATCTTTGATGTTGTGCATTAAAACTTATAGAAATATATTATAAGTGTGAAATTATTTCTGTAAAATCACGCAAATTAGCGAAATCGACAAAATTTCGTATATGGCTTCTTATGTAGATTGTGAAGGTTTACAAATTGCTAGAGTTTAGTAGAGTGCCAGAGCTTAGCTTTGTAGAACTAGGGCTTAGTAGAGTAGCTAGGTAAGTAAAGTGAGAGGTAAGAGGTAAGAGTGCAAGAGTTGACTGACTGTGATCAGCGATGACATAATATGCTCATCATCACATATTTGTGTCAGTTTTCTACGCGCATTTTCTTGGTGCGCTTTCTACTCGGTCCAACATCTGGCCGAATGTCAATTTTCGGTAAAAACCGCACATTTAGGTTCATCGCTATAAATATGTTATTAGTAAGTTTCATAAGACATGTGCCATTACCACGTTTTTAGGAATTTGGAGGGTCGTTGGAAAGTTTTTGTGTTCATCAACAATTAATTAGTATTGGAATGTTCAACACTTTCATTTCGGATTCTTAATTTGGCAGATGTTTTGGATTTCATATTTAATTGGCTTTTAGTAGTGTTATAAGAATGTGTAGTGTTGCAACTGAGTAGGAAGAATGATAATGCTTTAAATGACGCTTCGTAATTTCTGAAAGTTTTTAGGGTTCCGTACCAAAGTGATAAAAAGAAACCCTTATGGTGAGACTCAGTCTGTCTGTCTGTCTGTCACAGCTGGATATCTCAAGAACTACTAATAGGTACTATCAATTTGAAATTTGGAACATTTTGAGATGACGTTTACCCAACAATTTTTTTCGACTTTTGATGAAAAATACTGTCCCCCATAACTCTGAAGTTTGCATAGAGAAAAAGCTGAAATTATTCTATGTGATAGAAGTTTATGTAAAGATTACAGGAAAAATAAAACGATGTCTCTAAATAGCACAGTTTTTCAGAAATCGGAACGGCACCCTCGGTGAGCGAGTCCGACTCGCTCTTGACCGGTTTTTTTTATTTCTGTTTAATTGTGGCCGAATTTGATAAAAACATTTCTGAGTTTGATATTCCTTAATGGTAATGTAGGCGTGTATTATATAGGTTCATAACAGGGATGTTGCGGATATTCGCATCCGCATCCGCATATGCGGAACATCTGCATCGATTTAGACATCCGCATCTGCATCCGCATCCGCATAAATCGATGCGGAGCTGATGCGGATGCGGATGTGTAGCAGGTCGCGACAACAAAGGAAGGGGCGGACCCGGCGAGTGGCACGTGTCGACCGCGCGTGCTGATTGACCAATAATTCTTATCAGCTCCACCAGCCAGTGTTCCAAGTGAACAGTTATTTAGTAGCGCAGGATTAATATACGAACCCTTGCGAAACAGACTGGAGTCCGAAAAGGCGGCCATTCTACTTTTCATTAAATATAATTTTATTTTATTTTATTTTATTTTACAGAAAGCTTACAGACTAATAGCTAAAATTTACAATATTTCGTAGGTCGGAAAAATTGCTAATGACAAGCTTAATGCTTTACAATTAATGCTCCAATATTCAAATTTAATTACTAAAATAATGAATCAGTAATAGTAATTCACTTGCTACTTTATTATTAAATAAAGAAAGAATAAATATTACTGTCTTTTTTTTTACTCTACCCACACTTAAGTTTTTTGTACAGATCCGCATCCACATCCGCATCCGCGGATGTGAGCCTCTTAAAATCCGCATCCGCAGCCACTTCCGCGGATGTGAAAAAATCTGCATCCGCAACATCCCTGGTTCATAATATAGATATGATATGGCGGTCGAAACTACCTTCATGACATAACAATGCTCTTTGATCTATTGTAACTGCTGTGATCTTGGGCGGATATTGGTGCAACCGATTCTCTAATGGATCAATCAATCTGCGTAGCCTTCTCCCAACTATGTTGGGGTCGGCTTCCGGTCTAACCGGATGCAGCTGAATACCAGTATTTTACATGGAGCGACTGCCTATCTGACCTCCACAACCCAGTAACTGGGTAATACGATACCTCTTGGTAAGACTGGTTGTCAGACTTTCGGGCTTCTGACGACCCATAACGACTGTCAAAGATCCAATGACAGCCGGGACCAACGGCTTAATGTGCTTTCCGAGGCACGGAGGAGTCTCGGTATGTAAAGATGGTCACCCATCCACTGACCAACCCCGGCAAGCGTAGCTTAACCTGATGGATCGACCCGTGCGGCTGTTATTACTTAGCCACGAGCTCCTCGATTCTCTAATGGATACAGGTCGCAATGTGCTGTACGCTAATACAAAGCTATGTCTAGCTACCTACCCGCGATGGGCTTCTCGAGTTTATCGCTCTTATATACGGTAGCCTGATATTACCATTGATGGTGTCGCATAACCAGCCTATAATGTTCCCACTGCTGGGACGTGGTCTCCTCTCTGTGAGGGGGGCTGTAATGCACCACGCGGGAAAAGTGTGGGTTGGTAGATGTCACGTCTTCGAATTTTTGGCTCTAGAACTAACGGTTTCCGAGAGCAGTGGTGATGAAATTATTTACACAAAGTGTTTTACTTTGTGTTTTCCATTCATATTCATTGTTAAAATAGTGTGTTACTGATAAATAAATCCCATCGATGTACCTGCTCGGCTTCCACAGCTGGACATGTCACACGGGCCCTCCTAAGTTTCGCCACAAAAAACAAACACTTTCTTATAAAACAATATCGAGAACGGGTCTTATCGCGATCTTCCTCTTCTCTTCTTCTTCTTTTCTTTTTCTTCTCTTCTTCTTCTTCTTTTTCTTCTTCTTCTTCTTTTCTTCGAGGAAGTTCGCGATAAGACCCGTTCTCGATATCTATCTATATATATAAAATTCAAAGTCCTGACTGACTGATTGATTGACTGACTGATATATCAACGCACAGCACAAACCGCTGGACCTAGAGACTTGAAATTTTGCACATAGATACCTTATACAGTGTAGGAATCCACTAAGAAAGGATTTTTAGAAATTCCATCCCTAAGGGTGTCAAATAGGGGATGAAAGTTTGTATGAAAAATCTTATTCCTTTAGTTAATAGATTTGAAACTTCGCATGAATATTTATCTAAGTAAATTATAAAGTTTGTCATTTTTAGTTTTCCTAAACTACCCCCTCAGAAGGGATGGGCGGTGTTAAAGTTTGAATGGAGGAATTTTAACGCGCGGTCCGATTAACACAAAACTCAGTATATACTTGAGATCAAAATTGAAGAATATCTTATATCAAGGTTTTTCGTTAGTGAGGAGGGCGAGGGAGAGGATGATGTAGGGAGGGGAGAGGGATAGGAGAGTGCAGTGAGAGGGGAAGGTGTAGTGAGGTGTGGAGAAGGGAAGAGGGTGAGGGGAGGAGCTGGTGCGGGTAGAGGGGGTGGGGACAGCGGTGAAGGGGGTGTGAGAGTGTGTGAAAGTGGGGAGGTTAGCGGAAAAGTGATGTGGTGAGGGGGTGATAGGGAGAGCGGAATGGAGAGGGTGAAGTGGTGAGAGGGGGCGGTGAGGTGATCATGGGGAGGGTGAGACGGGAGAGAAGGGGATGGGTGAGAGGGAGATTAGAGGGAGAGGTGAGAGGTAGGGTAAGAGGGGGGAACGAGTGCCTTTACACCTTAAAGTTGCTTTTTGTATAGCACTGATTCGTTAAAGAAACCCAGCCCGACAGAAATGACTGAAAAATAGAAAGTTGGAAACTCGGAACGGCACAAAAAAACAGGAGTAAACTACAGTCATGCGTCGGAGCTGACACACACACTTTTTTTTGTTTGTTTGAACGCGCTAATCTCTGGAAGTACCAGTCGGACTTTAATAATTATTTTTGCATTTGATAGCCCAATTCTATAGGCATATTTAATATCACTCTAAGACTCTTAGATGCCAAGCAAAAAGAAAAAAAAGTCAGAAAGAACGCTAAGAAAACGAAGTAATAGCTCGGGCAGGCAATGCGATGAAAGGGGTGGGTCGGGGGAGCAAGAAATTTCACGAGGACGAATTGGCGGGCAGAAGCTATCTCAATATTTTTGTTCCTGTGGCATAATTTCCGACATCCACGCGGGCGAAGTCGCGGGCAAAAGCTAGTTGTTTTATAATGTGTACAAATCGCGAAAGTTTAAAAAGTTTAAACACTTTCTTTCCATGAAAGCTTGCGTTCAACTAACCTTCCCTTAGCTGGAACCTAAAGTTACTCCGCTGATCATCATCTACCCAGCCTGCCCCCAACTATGTTGGAGTGGGCTTCCAGTACTTTACATGAAGCGACTGACCTTCACCACCCAGTTACTGGGTAATACGATACCCCTTGGTAGGACTGGTTGTCAGACTTTCGGACTTCTGACGACCCTTAACGACTGTCAAAGATCCAAGAATGACAACCGTGACCAACTTACCGTTTAACGTGCTTTCCGAATCATGGAGGGGTCTCGGTATGTAAAGATGGTCACATATCCACGGAACAACCGCGTCAATGGTCACCCACAAACAACCGCGGAAACGGTAGCTTAACCTGATCGATCGCCCCGTGCGGTTGTTATTACTTAGCTATGAGCCCCTCTTAATTAGATAGAGAGAGTTAATCTCCGATGATATCCTAAACAAATACGTCAACTGCAACAGATCCGCTTCAACAGTAATCTGTGTAGTGTGGCGGCAATCAATCAGGGATGTTAAGACAGCAGGCTATCGGTTCGCCATTACTAACTAGCCTTGGGGAGGCCTGAGCCTCCGGGGCTCCAGGCCTCCGAGAGCTAAATTGAACAGTTGCGTGAGATCTATACAGCGGGCTAATCGTAAAGCATTTGCAAACCTTTCGTGCGTTATTTGCTTTGTTGAGCATTCCAATTTGTCAAATATACGGGTGTAAGTGTAAACAGTGGTAATCTTTTAAAAGGTCATTGTACTCATCATTGTCAACAACTTTTATTAAGGGACCAAATCAGCTGTTCAGTTAGGTACCTACTATGTTCGCATAATTCGTAGTAAAAATGTAGGGAACAACTGATTTTTTTTCGCGATATCAGATTTGGTCCCATAGTAAAAGTTGTTCATAATGATGAGTACAATGACCCCTTAAAAGACTGCCCTTATTTACACTTACACCCTGTATAATGATGCAATGGGTTTAGCATACATACATACCTACGGAGAGGAGCTCGTGGCTAAGTAATAACAGCTGCACGGGTCGATCCGTCAGGTTAAGCTACGCTTAACGGGTTACGGGTTGGTCAGTGGATGGGTGACCATCTTTACATACCGAGACTCCTCCGTGCCTCGGAAAGCACGTTAAGCCGTTGGTCCCGGCTGTCATTCGTGGATCTTTGACAGTCGTTATGGGTCATCAGAAGCCTGAAAGTCTGACCACCAGTCTTACCAAGGTGTATCAAAATAAATAAAAATAAAATAAAATAAATTATTTTCAGGTAAATTACACCCATTGCCAGACATGTCAAATAAATCAAATAAAATTAAAAACAGATCAAATTAAATTAAAATAAACCAAAATAATAAAACATCGTATTACCCAGTTACTGGGTTGTGGAGGTCAGATAGGCAGTCGCTCCATGTAAAATACAGATATTCAGCTGCATCCGGTTAGACTGGAAGCCGACCCCAACATTGCTGGGTTCTTCTCCCCACGGGGGTAGGCAGAAACTACAGACCGCCGCCTGCTACGATACTTACATACTGCTTTTGCCTCGTTTACGTTCATACATGGGTCATACACGCACAGAGTTGGCAATTTCTTTCAAAATGTTTCGAATTGTGTGATTGTAAGTGTATTACGAAATTAGGATGCTGGTTTGTAGGTGTGTGTGTAAATTAGGATGCTGGTTTGTAGGTGTGTGTGTAAATTAGGATGCTGGTTTGTAGGTGTGTGTGTAAATTAGGATGCTGGTTTGTAGGTGTGTGTGTAAATTAGGATGCTGGTTTGTAGGTGTGTGTGTAAATTAGGATGCTGGTTTGTAGGTGCGTGTGTAAATTAGGATGCTGGTTTTTAGGTGCGTGTGTAAATTAGGATGCTGGTTTGTAGGTGCGTGTGTAAATTAGGATGCTGGTTTGTAGGTGCGTGTGTAAATTAGGATGCTGGTTTTTAGGTGCGTGTGTAAATGATGATCTGGTATATTATTTTCAACTTCTTATTTAGATTCGATTATGCAACTTGGACATTCGGACACCTTTTAGAATTGGTCAGACGTACATGAAAAAAAATAAGAATTATCAAAATATAATAATGTTTATGTAAAGTTGTTTTAGTTTTTCGATAAACGCCTATACTTACTTACTTACATATTTTTTGCCTGATGGTTTTATGGTTTTTAATTACATTCGTTTTAAATGATTCGATCAAACCCACAATAATTTTGTTTTATTACTCATTTTGTACAAAATTGTGGATTTTGTGGTTTGGAATTAGTTTCCTATTTTACTCGGCTATCAATTTGTTTTATTTTCACGAAAGCTGTATTGGTTTGCATGCGTTAAAACTGTACAATTTCTGTTTTTAGGGTTCCGTACCTCAAAAGGAAAAAACGGAACCCTTATAGGATTACTTGTTTGTCCGTCTGTCTGTCTGTCTGTCTGTCAGTCTATCAAGACCGTTTTTCTCAAGAACGCGTGAAGCTATCAAGCTGAAATTAATATCAAATACGTAAGTCTATGGTCAATTGGAGTTCTAAAAAGATCAAACTTCTAAGTCAACGCAATAAAAAAATACGGCCATTTATGCGACATTTTTTGATACTCGCAAATAAATCAAAACCTGTAGGGTACTTCCCGTCGTCCTAGAATCACGAAATTTGGCAAAAAGCAAGGTCTCACAACACAAATATAGGAAAAAGTCCGAAAACTGTTAATTTGTAATCCATACTAATATTATAAATTCGAAAGTAACTCTGTCTGTCTGTCTGTCTGTCTGTCTGTCTGTCTGTCTGTCTGTCTGTCTGTCTGTTACCTTTTCACGCCTAAACCACTGAACGGATTTCGATAAAATTTGGCAAGGCTATAGATGGTATCCTGGGGACGGACATAGGCTACTTTTTTTTTCAAAAATAATTCTACAGGGGGTGATATAGGGGATGAAAGTTTGTATGGGAAACTCAGTATTTCTTAAGTTAGGGATGTGAAAATTAAAATTTATGCTTTTGATAAGAAATAAAGAAATATGCGATTCAGCGTTTTTGAAAAATCATCCCCTAAGGGGGTAAAATAGGGGTTGATTTTAAAATTTACAAAACTGCATGGGTTTCGACAAAATTTGGCAAGGCTTTATATAGCATCCCGGGGAAGGCCAAAGGATACTATTTTTTTCAAAAATAATACTACAGGGGGTGATATAGGGGATGAAAGTTTGTAAGGGAAACCCAGTATTTCTTAAGTTAGTGATAACAAATTTATGCTATTGGTAGGAAATTAATAAATATGCGGTTCAGCGTTTTTGAAAAATCATCCCCTAAGGGGGTAAAACAGGGGTTGATTTTAAAATTTACAAAACTGCACGGATTTCGATAAAATTTGGCAAGGCTTTATATAGTATCCTGGGGAAAGACACAGGCTACTTTCAAAAACAATACTACAGGGGGTGATATAGGGGATGAAAGTTTGTAAGGGAAACCCAGTATTTCTTAAGTTAGGGATAACAAATTTATGCTATTGGTAGGAAATTAAGAAATATGCGGTTCAGCATTTTTGAAAAATCATCCCCTAAGGGGGTTAAATAGGGGTTGATTTTAAAATTTACAAAACTGCACGGATTTCGATAAAATTTGGCAAGGCTTTATATAGAATCCTGGGGAAGGACAAAGGATACTTTCAAAAACAATACTACAGGGGGTGATATAGGGGATGAAAGTTTGTAAGGGAAACCCAGTATTTCTTAAGTTAGGGATGTGAAAATTAAAATATATGCTTTTGATAGGAAATAAAGAAATATGCGGTTCACCGTTTTTGAAAAATCATCTCCTAAGGGTGTAAAATAGGGGTTGATTTTAAAATTTACAAAACTGCACGGATTTCGACAAAATTTGGCAAGGCTTTATATAGCATACTGGGAAAGGACATAGGATACTTTCAAAAACAATACTACAGGGGGTGATATAGGGGATGAAAGTTTGTAAGGGAAACCCAGTATTTCTTAAGTTAGGGATAACAAATTTATGCTATTGGTAGGAAATTAAGAAATATGCGGTTCAGCATTTTTGAAAAATCATCCTCTAAGGGGGTTAAATAGGGGTTGATTTCAAAATTTACAAAACTGCACGGATTTCGATAATATTTGGCAAGGCTTTATAGCATCCTGATGGACACAGGCTACTTTTGGTCTTAAAAAATAATCCTACAGGGGGCGATATAGGGGATGAAATTTTGTATGGGAAACTCAGTATTTCTTAAGTTAGGGATGTGAAAATTAAAATGTATGCTTTTGATAAGCAATAAAGAAATATGCGGTTCAGCGTTTTTGAAAAATCATCCCCTAAGGGGGTAAAATAGGGGTTGATTTTAAAATTTACAAAACTACACGGATTTCGACAAAATTTAACAAGTCTTTATCTAGCATCCTGGGAAAGGACATAGGGTACTATTTTTTTTTTAAATAATACTACGGGGGGTGATATAGGGGATGAAAGTTTGTAAGGGAAACCCAGTATTTCTTAAGTTAGGGATAACAAATTTATGCTATTGGTAAGAAGTTAAAAAATATGCGGGTCAGCGTTTTTTAAAAATCATCCCCTAAGTGGGTAAAATAGGGGTTGATTTTAAAATTTACAAAACTGCACGGATTTCGTTAAAATTTGGCAAGGTTATAGATAGCATCCTGGGAAAGGATATGGGCTACTTTTTGTCTTAAAACATAATCCTACAAGGGGTGATAAAAGGGATGAAAGTTTGTATGGGAAACCCAGCATTTCTTAAGTTAGGGATGTGAAAATTAAAATGTATGCTTTTGATAAGCAATAAAGAAATATGCGGTTCAGCGTTTTTGAAAAATCATCCCCTAAGGGGGTAAAATAGGGGTTGATTTTAAAATTTACAAAACTGCACGGATTTCGACAAAATTTAACAAGGCTTTATCTAGCATCCTGGGAAAGGACATAGGGTACTATTTTTTTTTTTTAATAGTACTACAGGGGGTGATATAGGGGATGAAAGTTTGTAAGGGAAACCCAGTATTTCTTAAGTTAGGGATAACAAATTTATGCTATTGGTAAGAAGTTAAAAAATATGCGGGTCAGCGTTTTTTAAAAATCATCCCTTAAGTGGGTAAAATAGGGGTTGATATTAAAATTTACAAAACTGCACGGATTTCGATAAAATTTGGCAAGGTTATAGATAGCATCCTGGGAAAGGATATGGGCTACTTTTTGTCTTAAAACATAATCCTACAAGGGGTGATAAAAGGGATGAAAGTTTGTATGGGAAACCCAGCATTTCTTAAGTTAGGGATATGCCCTATGTTTTCCACATGAACGTTCCCATGGGATATTTTCCGACATCCACGCGGGCGAAGCCGCGGGCAAAAGCTAGTTAAAAATATTTTTAAAGTTGTCAGTGTGTCAAGACCCTTTTTCTCAGGAAAGCGTAGAGGTATCAAGTTGAAATTAATATTAAATACGTAGGTCTATGGTCTCTTGAAGTCCTAAAAAAGTCAAGCTTCTAAGTCAACGCAGTAAAAAAATACGGCCATTTTGCGACACATTTTGATACTCGCAACTGTCTTAAGTAAATCAAAACCGGGTACTTCCCGTTGACCTAGAATAATGAAATTTGGCAAGAAGCAAGGTCTCCCAGCGCAAGTAAAGGAAAAAGTCCGAAAATTGTGAATTTGTAATTTTATGACATATTTTTTTATTTTTTATATCCAATGTTTAGTTTGTTTTTGGCTTTTGGAGAAGCTCGTAGCTAAGTTATAACAGCATAACGCACGGGTCGATCCATCAGGTTAAGCTACGCTTGCCGGGGTTTGTCCGTGGATGGGTGACCATCTTTACATATCGAGACTCCTCTGCGCCTCGGAAAGCATGTAAAGGCGTTGCTCCCGGCTGTCATTTGTGGATCTTTGACAGTCGTTACGGGTTGTCAGAAGCCCGAAAGTCTGACAACCAGTCTTACCAAGGGTTATCGTACTGCCCAGTTACTGGGTTGTGGAGGTCAGATAGGCAGTCGCTCCATGTAAAATACTGGTATTCAGCTGCATACGGTTAGACTGGAAGCCGACCCCAACTACGGGAAAAGGCTAGGCAGATTGATTTGATTGTTAAGTTTGTTTTTGGGATAAGTTCTTTTCAACTACGGAACAATTCATTGCGCGTGGTCCGACACGCACTTGGCCGATTTTTTTTTTAAATTAATCGCTCTAATCGCTAAGTACCTAAAATCAAATTCGCTTATAGCAACGCGGTTTGACAATCATTTTCTTGGTGTTCACATTTATGGCGTTTTAAATGATTTCTGAATTAAATGAAATGATAATGACACATATTTACTTGTATAAAATGTCTATAAAACATCTTTACACGGCAAAAAGAAATAATAACAATATTTTAAAAAAGAGCTCGCTAGTTATCAATGCATACACGTTTCAACTTTAACTTTCTTTTGGTGGTTTCTTTTATCATGTCCACTGCAGAGCATCTATACTAATAATAAAGCTAAAGGGTTTTTTGTTTGTTTGTTTGAACGCGCTAATCTCTGAAACTACCAGTCGGATTTGAAAAATTCTTTTTGCATTTGATAGCCCAGTTCTTGAGGAAGACTGTGGGTTATATAACATCACGCTATGACCTTTAGGAGCCGATCAAAAAGAAAAAAAGTCAGAAGAACTCTAAGCGAAAAAGATGCAATTGCGCGGGTGCGATGAGACGGGGTGGGACGGGGGAACAAGAAATTTCATCCAGACGAAGTCGCGGGCAGAAATTAGTACATAGATATACTGGGTGTAATTTTAATCACCGTTATCCTCTTAAGGGGTCATTGTACTCATCATTATAAACAACTTTTACTATGGGACCAAACCTGAAATCGCGAAAAAAAAATCAGCTGTTCAGTACATTTTGACGAATTATGCGAACATAAATGTACTAAACAGCTGATTTTTTTTTCGCGATTTCCGGTTTGGTCCCATAGTAAAAGTTGTTCATAATGATGAGTACAATGACCCCTTAAGAGGATAACGGTGATTAAAATTACACCCTGTATAGCAGTAGCAAATACACACGGCAAGTCGGCAACACATCAAGCTATACACATTTCCAGTTTACACTGACCGCTCATTGTAAGGAAATTTAATACAATGCGAGATCAGCTTATACTGGAAATGTATAGCTTGATCTGTAGCCCTGCGTACCAGCGAGCTGGCTCTAGCGCCAATTCCCACGTAACATCAAAGTCAGTCACTTCACCTCATGGTATCACAATTCACCATGAAATTGGTACATTGTTATACTTTTGATACCCGTACCGCACTGCCTGAAGCGATTTATGTGCATAATAATTTGGAAGACAATTTGAGAACAGTAACAACTGCCCGTTTGTCCCCTACGGGCGATAAGAGTCTGAATATTATATACTTGAGACTGTATTAATAAATAACTCTAATTGGATAGCGGTTAGAATAATGTCCATTTGTTGTTGTTTGTTGATTGTTGTCTCTTAAGATACTGATTGAAAAAACGAAAATGGAAAATTGTTATCGGAACTGCATGAAAAAAATCAGTTTTATTTATTTAAAACATAAGTTAACAGTGTTAACTATAAATAGGAAAAAAAATACAACAGAAAAACTTATAATATGACGACACGGTTGGCGCAGTGGTTGAGCGATTGACTGCTGCGTAGCATGTCGCGGGTTTGATTCCCGCACGGAACAAATATTTGTACGACCTACAGGTATTTGTTCCGAGTCTGGGTGTTTTTCTATCTATAATATGTATGTATTTACAAAAAAAAAATGTATATAAGTAGTTTATCAGCCATCTCGTTACCATAACACAAGCATTAGGTTGCTTAGCTTGGGACTAGATGGCGTTGTGTGAAATGTCCAAGGATATTTATTTATTTATTATAATATGTTTTTGTAATATTATGCCTACATCTTAGGCCATTTTACAAGTTAATTTAACAGTGATAGTGAAATTCAGGTTATTTTTATTATAGTTGGTATCTAATCAATCAATACATCTAAAAGTTTCAGCGCTTTGCTAGTGAGAAGTGAAAACCATCATAAATAATGCGCTAACAGATAACAGGCAACAATGTATTACTAACTAGCTTTTTCCCGCGGCTTCGCCCGCGTGGATGTCCCCGATTTTTGGACCCCCGTTTTCCTTAGGGGTTGAATTTTGAAAAATCCTTTCTTTAGTGCACCTCTAGACCTCATAAGGAACCTACGTGCCAAATTTGGAATCTCTAGGCCCCGCGGTTTGGGCTGTGCGTTGATACATCATTCAATCACTTTTAAGGGGTCATTGTACTCATCATTATGAACAACTTTGACTACGGGACAAAACCTGAAATCGCGAAAAAAAAAATCAGTTGTTCAGTACATTATATCTATATTAAACTCGTCAAAATGTAGGGAGCAGTTGATTTTTTTTCGCGATTTCAGGTTTGGTTTCATAGTAAAAGTTGTTCACAATGATGAGTACAATGATGATGATGATGAGTACAAATTTTCTCATTCGATTTTGAATTTAACGGTTTATAATCATTTGGAGAAATTTGATGGTATGGCATAACCGATGTGCTGCTGTCTGTACATACCTACTACTTATATAATATATTATCCTAGCTTTTATATTAGCTTATCTTATCTTATCTTAATGACCCTTTAAAAATATTTCGTGTTTGAATAGATACACCTTATATAGAACATATTGTAGTGACGATGACGTATTGAATTTCAGTAATTACTTATACAATTTTTTTAATGTACCTAATGTACCTAATCATTGACATAATAAAAAAAAACTCAGAATGAAAATCCAACTCTGGCAGCCTCATAAATTAATTTCCAGCGTGATATTCTATTTACACTGGTGACGTCATAAATGTATGACGTAATAGGTAAACATAGAGAGGCTCTGCGGAATCTAACGACCTATTTCACGCCAGCTCATACGGACCGTGTGGCCTAATGGATAAGGCGTCGGACTTCGGATCCGAAGATTGCAGGTTCGAGTCCTGTCACGGTCGCAAATTTCTATTTTTGTTTCTAACATTTTTTTTCTTAATGTTTTTAGCGTAGTAACTACTCGTATATGCTCTAATATGCTCTACGATAGATTTTTTAGTTTTAACTTGTATTTTTTTTGCAATGTTATCAAAGTATGTATAGTGTTAAAAGTAGACGGAGAGTCACGGGTCACGTCTGAATATCCGAATGGGGTAAGCAGTAATACACCTATTTACCATGTAATTACACTAATGAGAATGTTGGAGTATAGATTATTCCCAATATTTTGGAAATGACAAAACTTAACGCTCTCAAGGACACTGAACGAGAAACAATAGAAGTTTTTACAAGCTTTTATTATTATTATTATGTAATTTCACCTGTCCCGGTGTCTGTCTGTCTGTAATCTAATCTTGCAAGTTAAATTTGACCCACTTCCTGGTTTCTGATTGAGCTGAAATTTTACATGTCTATGTAAATTGGATGACAATGCAATATTATTATGACATGGAGCTGATCTGATGATGGAGCCGGAAGGTGGACATGAGAATTCAGTATTAAAACGACGCAACCCTATGGTCTTTGGGCTTGTTTGATTCGTTTTGACAAGGAGTCCTGGATAATATCCAGACTAATTAAGTTTATTTTACTAAAAAAGTTTGTTTTAATTTAAAAAAAAAAACACTTGTATTGTTATGACGTCTATTGGACGTTTAGAGTCCTTGAAACTCTTGAAAGCGTTAATAAAGATTGCCTTGTAAAACAATATCGAGAACGGGTCTTATCGCGATATTCTTCGGGAAACAAGTAGGTACCTGTTTACCTCGTAAAAAAGAATATCGCGATAAGACCCGTTCTCGATATTGTTTTATAATGTGTACAAATCGCGAAATTTTAAAAAGATTGCCTTATTTTGGAATTGAACCCTGAAATAAATACCTAATCACAGTGTCGTAAGAAAAGTGCGAATGCTAAACAATGTAAAAGTGAAAACTGTCATAATCACCACTCTTGGCAGACAAATTGGTGATTACAGTTTGTTTAATAGTAGAATGCTTCTGTCAAAGCATCCCTTGATCCCCGTATTGATAGCCGTCTTGTGTAACAATTTCCGATGAGAAATGCAGTTCTATTGTTTCCGAGAAAACCACTCGGTAGTTCACTGTCATTGCTCAAAGATTTAGCTCGACCTTAAAATCTAAACACTAAATTGTTTCCTAGATTAGTATCTATTGCTATTCTCAGAATGTCTACTAGGAATAGTGGCAATGTAGCTTTCATTGTAGGCATCCGAGAGTTATCGGTGGCATCCTAGGGATTTCTAAATTAGTCCTTTTGTCTACTACCTCAGGGTCCAGGGGACTGAGAACAGTTTTTATGCAAAAATACCGCACTGGGTAGATTACACGTCTGCGGTTAAAAGCCTGAAAAATTACAACTGTTAATTTTGCATAGAAATTAAAAAAGGAAATTATCATGTTTTGGTTTAATTATTTTTGCGGAAAATGAAGAATGATGCTTGTGGAATTAGTTTACGGTGTTGTGGTTTATGTTTAAATTATATTTATGGTGTTTGTGTACCCGCGCACGCGGCGAGGTGATTATATTTCCGTTGATAAGAACACTGCTGATAGCGCTTTGTGGTAATACCTATGTATGGTTTTGGTAATATCAATTGCGTTAGGTATTTGCATGTGAATTCTGATTGGTGTGTTTTGGATTGATTCTTACCTGGTTTTATCGCTGCTTCAAAAGAACATAGTGCGTCTAACCAGACGCTCAGCTCTTGGATACAGCTAGATAGGGTTACCAGACCAAAATAAAAAAATCTAAACTTCGATCTTAATTTAGTCGGCCATTGGCCTAAAAGTTGGACAGTCCACAAAACACACACACACACACCTAAGTAGATACTATTGTTTGTCTCCATTAATATTTAGCTTGACATCGGTATATCGGAGGTAATGCATTAATCATAGGGTTCAACAAAAACAAACAACCTATATAGTCATTCTTCACAAGTAGGTAATGATATGATGAAATTGGAGATTTTGTAAATGTTTAATAATAAAAGGACGCATTTTATAAGTACATGCATACGTTGTTAGTTATAAGGACTTCACGTTTCTGTTTTAAAAAGCACAAAATCAAAGTATCTAATAGTGCAAGATACAAACAGTACCTACTAAGTATTAGAAACTGCACAAATATGTGTAGAGTTTCTAGTCCTGTATAGTCTTTCATTCAAGTAACTGTAATTCAATAGTACGTAAGTGCTAAAGCAGTTGGTCAAACACGGGTAATCCTTTTGATGTGGGGTTACCCAGTGATAACTTTCAACTAGATTAGGCGTCGACATCTTTTGTCAACCTACAATATAAAAAGAAATTTAATTAAGAATCCTACTATTGAAATAATTTATGAGGAGCTCGTGGTAATCTTTTAAAAGGTCATTGTACTCATCATTGTCAACAACTTTTATTAAGGGACCAAACCTGATATCGCGAAAAAAAAATCAGCTGTTCAGTAGGTACCTACTATGTTCGCATAATTCGTAGTAAAAATGTAGGGAACAACTGATTTTTTTTCGCGATATCAGATTTGGTCCCATAGTAAAAGTTGTTCATAATGATGAGTACAATGACCCCTTAAAAGCCTTCCCTTATTTACACTTACACCCTGTATAATGATGCAATGGGTTTAGCATACATACATACCTACGGAGAGGAGCTCGTGGCTAAGTAATAACAGCCGCACGGGTCGATTCGTCAGGTTAAGCTACGCTTGCCGGGGTTGGTCAGTGACGTGGGTGACCATCTTTACATACCGAGACTCCTCCATGCCTCGGAAAGCACGTTCAGCCGTTGGTCCCGGCTGTCATTCGTGGATCTTTAACAGTCGGTACGTGTAGTCAGAAGGCCGAAAGTCTGACAACCAGCCTTACCAAGGGGTATCGTATTTACCCAGTCACTGGTTGTGGAGGTCAGAAGGCAGTCGCTCCATGGCAAATACTGGTATTCAGCTGCATCCGGTTAGACTAGAAGCCGACCTCAACATATAGTTGGGAAAAGGCTAGGCAGATTGACTATTAAAATAATTTATATCCAAACGAAATGTTTCTGAAGCTTGGCAACCCTAGCCTTAAACAGTGGCACTCGATAGGCATCCGCGGATAGCGTTAATTGATCGTCCGCAGCGGTTCCGGGAACAGCCCAAGGTAACGGCGTCCCAGGGTCACTTGAGGGGTCACTGACATTTAGCTTGGAGTCTTTTTGGTCCTTTTCGGGACATTGTTTAGTCTAGACGTTTTGGTCCACTTTTTAGCGGACTTTTTTGTTAGCTTTGGGTTTAGCTTGTTATTGTGGTGTATTCATACCTTTTTTTGGGATTGAAGTTGGTTTGTCGCATACCAGTGTCATTCGATTGTAACTTAAGGCTGGCGAGTGAAATGTCGCGAGTTCGAACCCTGCGCGTTGCATTATTGACGTGAAAAGCCCCATATCGTGCCTATGTATATTTTTAAACATATACCAACAACTATAACATAATCTGTATAAATAAAAAAACCGCATCCAAATCGGTTCAGCCGTTTAAGAGCTACGGTGCCACAGACAGACACACATACACACACACACATAGCGGTCATACTTATAACACCCCTCTTTTTGCGTCGGGGATTAAAAAAGAGAAGTCCTGACTGACTGACTGACTGACTGACTGACTCATCAACGCCCAGCCCAGCCCTTGAACCTAGAAAGTTGAAATTTTGCACAGAGGTTTCCTTTGTTGGATATTTTCCTACATCCACGCGGGCGAAGCCACGTGGGAAGTACTAGTGTATAATATTATCATCAGCATATTATTTTAGAGTATTGTAAACAAGTTTCACTAAACTAGATACCATCAATTACCTAATGTTGCTTTATTTGCCAAAATGATAAAGAAGGCATCTCATTTCAAAATGCCAACATATTCAAATATTTATAAATAATACTAGTTTGGTCAAATCTAGTTGGAACCAAGAAAATGACAAAAAAAAATTGCCAATTTATTTTGTCGTCATCAACCTAGCCGTCAAATTTGGTTCCATCCAACTTATCCAGCTGCTGCTCAAACCCCAATTTTCCCTTCTAATACTAAACTAAGTACACACTCGACCAGCAAAACATCTGGCCACCCAACCCGGCCGTGTCCCAACAACTTC
The DNA here is from genome assembly GCA_905163495.3 of Cosmia trapezina. Taxonomy (NCBI): domain Eukaryota; kingdom Metazoa; phylum Arthropoda; class Insecta; order Lepidoptera; family Noctuidae; genus Cosmia; species Cosmia trapezina. The sequence goes on from LR991036.1 coordinate 881,280, forward strand.
TGCGCCAGAATAAAACAGCGTAAGTGGCCGGAAGTAATCCGCGGAGTTGCGCTGACCCGCCGATAAATTAGCATGCATAATGTATGCGCAAGACCTTACCAGCCCTTAGGATTATACCGACGTAGGAACGGGGAGTGGATGAGGTAATTATTTTGTACTTCTTTGCACCCGTGCGTAGTTTCCGCATCGGATAACCTCTCTTGATCAAAATCAACTCGTTGCTAAGCCATGAAAACATATGGATGAGATGCTAGTATGGGTGTAGTACGCACTGTGTACGTGTTCCACCATCCGTATCAAACATATGGATGAGATGCTAGTATGGGTGTAGTACGCACTGTGTACGTGTTCCACCATCCGTATCAAACATATGGATGAGATGCTAGTATGGGTGTAGTACGCACTGTGTACGTGTTCCACCATCCGTATCAAACATATGGATGAGATGCTAGTATGGGTGTAGTACGCACTGTGTACGTGTTCCACCATCCGTATCAAACATATGGATGAGATGCTAGTATGGGTGTAGTACGCACTGTGTACGTGTTCCACCATCCGTATCAAACATATGGATGAGATGCTAGTATGGGTGTAGTACGCACTGTGTACGTGTTCCACCATCCGTATCAAACATATGGATGAGATGCTAGTATGGGTGTAGTACGCACTGTGTACGTGTTCCACCATCCGTATCAAACAAAACCAGTCTCTTTGTATTCTGACGCTGAGTTTTTGGAGATGCTGGATACCATCCTACCATGGTGGAGTCAAATACATACCTGGAAGCAAGAATACTGATTCTTACCTAGGCACCAGTTCCACTTGCTATAAATTGGATTGCATTGTAGAAAGAAAATGAGGAGTTCGTGGCTAAGTAATAACAGCCGCACGGGTCGATCTATCAGCTTAAGCTAAGCTTGCCGGTGTTGGTCAGTGGATGGGTGACCACCGGTGCCTCGGAAAGCACGCTAAGTCGTTGGTTGACAGTCGTTACGGGTCGTCAGAAGCCCGAAAGTCTGATAACCAGTCTTACCAATGGGTTATTTTATGGGTTAATTACCCAGTTACTGGGTTGTGGAGGTCAGGCAGTCGCTCTATGTAAATTACTGGTATTCAGCTGCATCCGGTTAGACTGGAAGCTGACCCCAACATCGTTGGGAAAAGGCTAGGCAGATTGATATTGTAGAAAGAAAATGGGGCCTTTGTATTATTCTACTAGCGTTTTACAGAAGAAACTCTGTCACCCGTCAGCTGGAGGACAGCCAGATTGTCAAGGTGCATAAAAAACTAAGGAGCGCCATCAACACATTGAAGAAAGTACAGACGCCAGCACATTAAGCCACCCGAAACTGTCAACTTTTCCCAATTAACTTTGAACCTGCTTTAGCGATAAAGATTAAAATGTATTAAAGAAATTTGACAGATTTTAGTAGTGATGTGCTGGCTTCTGTACATAATATTGATGATTCAGAAGTAGTATTTGTGGGATCCGGTCAATAGTACGGTCAGGAAACGAATCGCAAGCGTGCCACTGGCGTCATCACGTGATCCACCCACACCTACAGCGCGCTTCTGTAGAGTCGTGGTGTTTTAAGTCCATGGCGAGGAGTACAGTCTAGTGTCTGATCGCATCGGGGTTACTACGCCACGGAACTGTATTCGATTCGTTGTGCTCAGTAGTTGTGTTAATTTTAATTTGGAGTGATTGTGATTTTAATAATGACCGAGTATAGCACCCAGTGTGTTTTCATTGCACGAAACCTATTTCCTGGCCACATGGTGTCTGAATCTATCTGAGTAAATTCTGATGATCCCGATATACTGATAAAAAATAGCCTTCTCCACTGCATCATAATGCATGGTGACCGTCATAAAATATTCGTGTTCCGTGTGTCCAGGAACGCGGAGCAAACACTTGACGGTTTTTACAAAAAGGTGGCAACAGTAGACCCGCTATATAATGAGTACAGACTGCACAGATTCCTATGTTTTGTTTGTAGGTATGTGTGTGTCTGAGTTCGAATTTATAGTCTGGCTTTTAGGTACCTATTCTTTAGAATTTTTGTTTGAAGATAATGTTTAAATAATAAACCATGTTCTACTCTGACCAGCAGCGGTCAATGGACGTCTAGGTCCAGAAGTGGGCTGTTCCAAGCTAGACAAAATTATACTGTTCTACATCGTGGGGCCTAGACAAGTGAAGGTCGCTTTCATAGCGTTTCCAATTTCTAGAACGACTTTCAACAGTATTGAGAGACGCTCGTGGCTAACAGTCGCACAGGTCGACTTGCCGCGGTTGTTCCGTGTATGGGTGACCATCTTTATAACATAACGAGACCCCTCCGTGCCTCGAAAATAGTTCCAGCAATAATTCCTGGATCTTTGACAGTCTTTACAGGTCGTCAGAAGCCCGAAAGTCAAACAAACAGTCTTGACCAAGGGTTATTGTATTACCCAGTAACTGGGTTGTGGAGGTCAGATAGGCAGTCGCTCCTTGTAAAATATTGGTATTCAGCTGCATCCGGTTAGACTGACCGACCGCAACATAGTTGGGAATGATGACTTTTAACAGGATTGACATAAGTACCTAACCTTTTCAGTAGTTTATGTCAGTTCCATACTCGAGGAGCTCGTGGCTAAGTAATAACAGCCGCACGGGTCGATCCATCAGGTTAAGCTACGCTTGCCGGGGTTGGTCCATGGATGGGAGACCTATCTTTACATACCGAGACTTCTCCGTGGTGGAAAGCACGTTAAGCCGTTGGTCCCGGCTGTCATTCGTGGATCTTTGACAGTCGTTACGAGTCGTCAGAAGCCCGAAAGTCTGACAACCAGTCTTACCAAGAGGTATCGCATTACCCAGTTACTGGGTTGTGGAGGTCAGACAGGCAGTCGCTCCATGTAAAATTCTGGTATTCAGCTGCATCCGGTTAGACTGGAAGCCGACCCCAACATAGTTGGGAAAAGGCTAGGCAGATTGATTGATGTCAGTTCCATACAATTTTGACTTTTCCATCAACGCTACCTCTGGCTGATAGAATGTCACTTTCTCCAGGCCTCAGGTCCTTTTCAAAGCCACAAGTAAAGCTGCTCTATATTATATCCTTCTGAGCGCGGTTGTCTTTTAGCGGTTTTAATGGTCCTTCTGTACTTTCTTATTATGCTCTCAAGCCCTATAGACCTTTCATCGCTCTGGAAGGTGCGATTCTGAGTGTATCGGTCCACTCGCCGCTTATACCTACGAATACGGTTCGCCCATGCATACACTTTCTGCTTCAGGAAGTCGATGCGCTCTGTGACACGGGACATATAGTCCTGAGGGCTGACATCAGTCCCTGAGAACGCCCGTCTCACAAAGCGCATCACTCTGGGGCGAGTATTGCCCTTCCTGAAGTAGGGGGCCTACTCCCTAAGTTCGTCCGTCTTTCCGTCCGTCCGTCTATCCGTCCGTCTGACATTACGATCCATCAAAACAAGGGTAAAAGTTAATTTTTTCGGACGGGCAAAAACACATCGGGAGTAGGGACAACTGGCAAATCATGTTGTCATTCATACTTCCTTCGGGCCCCGAACCAATCATCCAACCGTAGGTGATACGGAGTAAGAAACGCCCGTAACGAAGGCCGAAACTACGGGCTTCGTGCTTAGAGAGTAGTCCCCAGATTAGTTTGCCGATGAGCGCTCTGCCCCCACCAATACGGCGCTCAATTTTGTTTTGTCTCCAACCCCAATTACTTTCGAGGGAAACTCCATTTTCATTCATTTATTAATATGTATTTTTTAAACAATCTTGTGAACAAAAATATGGTTCTGTTAATATGGTAGCCTTTTATACGTTATATTTTGAAGGTGTTAAGTGGTATACCTAGTAAAACGAGTATGTTTACCTTATGGCAAGAGAGGCACAGGTTCGATTAAGTAAACACCTAGTGTGCACGAAATAATTATATTTTTTATGGCATTTTCTAATGATCTTGTTAGTTTTAATGACTCCCAAGATACAGGCAATTAATGTAAAGTCATAATTTTATGAGTTTCTGAAATAATAACTTATGACAGTAAACTAGCACATGGTGTACCATCCGACAGCCACACTCCACAGTAACTGCCATCTAAACTTAGATCAACAATACGCACCACAATTGCTAACTTTTATTTTAGTTGCAGCACCACTAAATCAAATTTAATAACGCACTAAAAATAAAAGTACTTACATTACGCTCGTAAAGTGTCCAAATTTTTTTCAGTGCCACTAAAAGGTACCACAAACTGCTTTGTCTCAGTTAGTCAACACCTAATCAAAGAAAATACCACTACACTACGAATAACACTATCATATTTACTAAAGTCGCATCCACTACCTGTTTATTCCGACCCTAAATCTGAAACACGAGTACAAAACCCGCAATGGATAGCATTTAAAGCGAAACATCAGCAGTTATTTGTTTCGTGGTGATGGCAGTACCGTGTATAGTCGTCAACATAAATTCGTGGGTATAATCGCGCCAATAACTCACTCGTGACAATGCTACTAGTGATTTCGAGATGTCACATATGGCGGTTAGGTTGGTACTACACCGGGTGTGAAGTTTGCTAGTTAGCATTGAGATATTTTATGTGGCAGTTGATTTTATTAGTTTGTTAAAAGTTTTAGTGCTGTTGGATTTATACGATTGTCTATGGTGGAGGTTGACATAATTTACAAGTGCAGTTTTGAAGAGCAGAGAAGTTCGAAGAGAAAGAGGGTTGCCTGAGCAAGATAGCAGGCAGATTTTCTACCATTGGGATTTCGTTTATGTCTCATGAATATTGTATACTTGGCATCTTGACAAACGTCTGGGAATTGCTAGAGGGACAGTTGACTTAGACGACAGATAGGTCCATATGTTTGTTAAGGGGTGGCGAATACTGGCAACCAAAATAGACAACCCACCCGTTGTGTCTCTGCCCGCACGTCATGTCTCCGCCACATAATGTAGCGCGACACGACAAACAAGTAATAACAGCGACTAATTGTCGCAGCGACGCGCGACTGCGCCGGTGCGGAGATCCGGCGCTGCAGGCGACTGTACGTGCGGATGGATTGATGTATGGGCTCTAGTGCGCTAGCCGAGGATAGAAAGAAATACGGAGAAAATACGAATCGAATAAAAAAATTGTATGTAAAACGATGTTTCAGTTCAGATTAAAAGTCCATCCATCTAAGCATTGAATTGACAGCAAATATTTTGGATTAAAAAAAAACCATGTTTTCATACAATATTTTGACCATTGACTTTGGGCTATGTTGTTGTCAACTTGAATAAAATGTTTTCATTAAAACCAGCTCATATTGTTTTCAAAAAAGATTTAAAACCACTTTACAAAAATAATGTATTTTCGCGATTAAAAAATATGAATGCCTTTTAAAAGCGTTGGAACTGTAAATAATGTGAAGCTTATATTTCTATAGCATTCATCTAGATTTATGTCTGAAATCGCTGAAACTACACAAACATTTCATAATGGGACTAAAAAATATGTTTCTCTTGTAATACTTATGAGATTTTAGTAATTATGCTGTTAGTCTTATTAATTAACCTCGTTTTATCAAACTTGCACCTTCTGGAAGTTGGCAGCATGACTTTTCTAAAACCATTTTACAGCAATTACCAAACTATCAATGTCTAAAGCCGGCTTTTCACTAAGGGATGTAATATATATTACATCTTGAGCTATCTATGAATGGGATGTAATATATATTAGCACAGTGTGAACGGTCTCGTACAAAATGTATGACGAGCGATAAAATATTATATGTAATACTAGCTTTTGCCCGCGACTTCGTCCGCGTTTCCGTCGTTTTTCGTAAAAAAGTACCATATGTCCTTCCTCACGGTTCAGTGGTTTTGATGTAACAGACAGATTAACTTTCGTATTTTAGTAGGGAAATATGTCAATCCACAATACTGTTGAAAAATATCGCAATAAGGAACCGCAGAATATTATTATTAATAGCTGTGCCCGCGACTCCGTCGACGTGTAACTCCTTGTATGTTATTAAGTTAATGTATTGGACTGCTAAGCTATCGGGAGTTAAACGTGTTATTGAGTTAACCATAAAAGATAGACATATGCTGTTGTGGGATATTTTTTAAATAATTTTATGTAGAACATTTCCGTAATAAATTATTTCTATGTAGCTTTAACCATTAAGGCTGCACACGCGACGGAAGCTTAAAAAATGGAGCAACTTCTCCCGTTTTCCCAACATTTCCCTTCACTGCTCTGCTCCTATTGATTGTAGCGTGATAAAAAGTATACTATAACCTCCCCAGGAGTATGAAGAATAATTGTATTAAGTTTCGTTAAAATCCGTCGAGTAGTTTTTGTTTCTATAAGGAACATACAGACAGACAGACAGACAAAAATTTTACTGATTGCATTTTTGGCATCAGTATCGATCACTAATTACCCCCTGATAGTTATTTTGAAAATATATATCATGTACAGAATTGACCTCTCTGCAGATTTATTATAAGTATAGATATGTCCCATCGTGCCCGCTTTAAAGTTATAATGGCTGTATTTTCAATAATAATTGATGTGATACAAAAATCTTTTGCTAATAACTTACTACTAAAATTGGCTAGCGGCGCATTGTAATCTAGGTTTGTGAGACTAGGTATACTACTAATTCAGATGAAATTGGGGAGCCACTAATCAAAAACCATAAAATACATTTTGTATTTTTTTTTAAAAAGTGTGAAAATCTAACTTAAGGCTGCAGTCTTGCAAAATTCAATCGCGGCGAATTATTTGCGCTTCTTTGTACTTTTTTTAAACAAAAGTAATGAAATAACATGAAATATTATTATAGCAAGTGAATAACCATAATATAAGTAATAGCTGGTTATTTTCTTAAGTTCATCTGGGTGGATTATGTTAGGTAAATCAAGCGTTAAATACAGCTCTTTCGCGCCAACAACATTTCGAGTTAGGTTTGTGCGCTGACATTGGGCAATAAAAATTTTATTTAGAAAATCTGTTCACGACATAATTGTTCCCAAATTCTCGTCATAAAAATGCGCTAATTACTTTTTCCAAATTATCTTTAATTTTCTTAATTCGGATGCCGCAATGTCATCGAAATTCTCTGTTTTTATCACTTAATAAACGGTCTGTTTCATAATAACAGTGCATCGTATGCATGTAAAATTTGGTTTGTTTAATGCCAAAAGTTCAATAAAGCAAATACTAAGAAAATAGTATCTAAATCATTTTACTCTAACAGTAATAATAATCTCAAAAGACCTCCAAAACAGAGTTTATGAACAAGAATTGCGAGGGAAATTCCTTAGTGGGTCGGAGCGTTTTGGAGGTCTTTTGAGATTATTATTACTGTTAAAGTAAGATGATTTAGATGCAATTTTTTTAGCGTTTGCTTTATTGAACTCTTGGCATTAAACTAACCAAATTTTACATGCATACGATGCATTGTTATTATGAAACAAACCGTTTATTAAGTGATAAAAACAGAGAATTTCGATGACATTGCGGCATCCAAATTAAGAAAATTAAAGATAATTTGAAAAAAGTAATTAGAGCATTTTTATGACGAGAATTTAGGAACAATTATGTCCTGAACAGATTTTCTAAATAAAATTTGTATTGCCCAATGTAAGCGCACAAACCTAACTCGAAATGTTGTTGGCGCGAAAGAGTTGTATTTAACGCTTGATTTACCTAACATAATCCACCCAGATGAACTTAAGAAAATAACCAGCTATTACTTATATTATGGTTATTCACGTGCTATAATAATATTTCATGTTATTTCATTACTTTTGTTTAAAAAAAAAATACAAAGTTGCGCAAATAATTCGTCGCGAGTGAATTTTGCAAGACTGCAGCCTTAAGTAATTAATTTTTCTTAAAACAAAGTTAGGTAAGTTAAGTTAATAAATTCATCATAAAAACTGTTTTTATAACGGTTTTTGTTCCAGCCCTTTTGGATTTATGGGGTTTTAGATCAAGTTAGTTAGTTGATTTATAGACATTTATCGATATTTATCGGCCGATCATCGTTTAACGCATACAGGACTTCAGATGCGTTCACAAAAATAGTACTTATTGTACAAACATTAATCGAAACAAAAAAAAAAACATACTTGGTCAATAACGGCTTTTGCTCCGTCACTCCTCTAAGTAGTATGGTGCCTTTTGATTCTCTCCTTCCATTCACAATAAGCAATGTTTGTACTGGCTAACCTGAAGCCAGGCTACTGACTATCCTCCATTCAAACTTTTGTGAAAATGAAACACCCTGCAGCAGCCCTTCTCTATCTTGCAAAACATGGAGTATAATCAAAACAAACAGTACCTATCTATGACATGTTATATTTTTATTCGTCTGCACGCATGTGACGCGCCGATAAATCCCGGCGTTTAATTATTAATAACGCCATGCGCTGCCACATGGGCCCGCTAATGGAGAACCGACGTGCTGCTGTTGTTTCTAAGACGCGGAATGATTTATCATGGAATTTGAGCATCAGAATGGAGAGAAAATAATCAGCTTATAACTTTCCCGGTTCTGAAAGTCAGGCCTCCAATCTGTGAGACGAAGTGGGTCAACACGCGGACTCAGTGCAGGTGGATGGACGTCATAATGTCTTTGAATTGGGCTTATCTAGAATATTTTGAAGTTAAAACTTCTTGAAGCGCGTTGAGTGATTTTTGGTAGGGGGAAATGGTTACCGCGACACTTCAACACCGTGATAATTATGCTATGCATAGTTTTACGTTTAGTTTCCACTTCTCTCGGCAGTCCTCCTTACTGCCAATTTTTTTAAATTTAGTCCCAATGTGCTGCTACGCATCATAGATAGGGGAAAAATAAATCTTTTTTTAAATTTTTTTTTAATCATTATTTCTATCTGGCATACAAACAATCATCTAGTTAGTGCTTGCTAGGTGATATGTCACTCTCGTATTTAAAACTAGTCTCAAGATACTACCATGAGAGTAGAATCGCAACAAGGACAGAAAAAGTAAACATCGGAAAAGCACCATTTGCATCTTTTCATTAATTTTGGTACTAAGGGCCGATTTTTTGATCCGTAGTTAACTCAACCAATAAAAATAGTAACTAATTAAAAATGTGGGTCACATTTTGCCAAAGCTCACATTAGTTGAGTTAACTACGGATCAAAAAACTGGCCCCAAAAACTTACGTGACCAGCAGCAGGTAACCGGAACACCGTAAAACTTCCACTTTTTCGTCGCACAGTTAGCCGTATTGCTACCATTACAAGCCCAAAAAATAGTGTATAGTCAATTGTATAAAAAAAGACTGATACAAAGATATCTTATAAAAAGATCTAGCAATTAGATTAGCTAGATTTTTTTTTGTCAAGATTGACAGAAAAAAATTCGCAAAAAGGAGACGAAAAAAGTTTTTCGTCTCGAAATGCTCAATATTTTGAGCGACAACTATTATTTTTTTGTAACTATAAAAAGGAAATTTAATCAACTAGAGAAAGGGAAGGCCTTTAGTGTGGGACGCAACGTGTGTCGATACTCTTGCGCCATCCCATCTTCCTGGCTCGGCGTGCTGTGCTGGCACTGCTACTGCGGCTGCGGAAAACCTCAAGCGGCGGAAATATAGTAACCTTATCGGTAATTATATTTTCGAGCCGTTTGGGGTTGAAACCCTTGGGCCGTGGGGTCCAAGTGCGCTTGTTTTATTCAACGAAATCTCCAAACGGCTAGTTGACACTTCCCGTGACCCGAGGGCTGGCTTTTACTTTGGCCAGAGGCTTAGCATTGCCATACAACGTGGCAATGCCGCCAGTCTCTTGGGTACTTTACCAGTCGACAGCGATGCGGAGGAATTTTTCGACGCCATATTTTAGTTTTTTAATAGTTTAGTTAGGATATAATTTTGTTGATTATTAATTATACTTATTATTAGTTAAAAAAAAAAAAATTAAAACACTCATGTGTCACTAGAGAAATATGTAAAAAGATTTTAACTTATTCGTGTATTTTTTTGTAAATTAAATTAAAACTGCGAAATAACTTTCACATTGGCGGACACTACATTCTACTAAAATCGCCATTTTCAACCGTATTTTTATACTTTAAATACGATTTGCTACCTGACCTTGAAGATTTGCGTCTTGACCTCTCAAATGACCTCTGTACATTATTACAAGCTGAACAGTCACCCCACAAATTCACTAGCAGCAACTAGGTACCACTACAAACTAAGTACTTGTATAATTGCATGTTACTGGCAACACTGTTAGCATTCTCCGACACATCTTGCCATCACATCCACACTTAGCAGCAACACAGCACACAGACTGTGCACAAATGTATACGAGCTGTGTACTGTTGTACATATTATGTGTGTTATGTGTAGTGTGTGATCTCCGACATCTGGACGACGAGTGGCCCTCGGGCGACACGTGAGTAGTGCGAGGTGGGCAGTGAAGCAAGTGTGGATAGTGCTTCAATAGTTGTGGATATTAAGATAGATCTTCTCTTGTATCGAGCTAAACGATGATAGTTCATAATGTATTTACATCTATACTTCTTCTATTCTATATCTATACTAATAATCAAGCTGAAGAGTTTGTGTGTGTCACAGATAGTCAGTGTCACAACTTACTATTGTGACACTTGCATGAAATGGTTTTAACACGGATTTAAGGGTGTTAATTTAATTAACAATTAATTTATCTGACTGTATATCTCCTGTTTCTCTGTCTACCGTACACTATGTCCTTTATGAATCGGTCAGCTCGCGTGACGAGCGTCCACACCTCAGTCCGCTCATGTTAAGAGCATACTTTTCTGCAATACATCACGGTATCGGTAAGGGTTGGTACCGATAACATGAGAAACGGATGCAGTTATTAGGAAATAATTATTTTAGTACCTCTTTGTCGTGTTTCAGTCTAAAGTATATTTGATAGATTCCTCACTGAAATAAGCTTTAAACTGTGTCCTTTTACAATAGAAAAACCTCTAGGAAACTAGATTATTTTGCCATGCGATTAGGTACAATAAATTGGTGAATGAGATCTCCTATCAGAAAATTACGTGACTACTATTATTATTACACATTTTTTTTACAAACATACATTTGTACTATCCCTACCCGGTTATTACAGCAGTAAACTAAATACAAGGGTTGCTAATAGCTTCATAATTCGTGGCGAGCACTTCTCACGGCTTTATTTCGGGTTGGCACGGCATGCCGGTCGGCGGCCATGCGCCGTATTGGGAGGTCGGCTTTATTAGGTAATGATAAGAGTATTGATAAGTTTACTCATTAGAAAACGAGAGGATACGAACGAGAGGGAACGGGAGAACGGGAGGGTATGCATAGTCATCATTTATACAAAATATTAATAATTCAGTTAAAAATATAATATCCTAATTTAACTAAAACTATTAAAAAACCGGCCAAGTGCGTGTCGGACTTCGCACATTTAGGGTTCCGTACCAAATCTGATTAATCAATGTATTAAGGAATACATATCTTGAGGTAACCGGCATGTCCTTTAACCAAAAATTCGAAAAATCGTGACATCTACCAACTTGCACTGAGCCACGTGGTGGATTACCAGCCCACACTCCTCTCAGAGAGGAGGCTTGCTTCCCAGCAAGGGGAACGTTATAGGCTGATTATGCTATAATTAAGTGTTATAAGAAACGAGCCTATAATTGCTTTCACTATGCACAATTCCTTACCCGGAGTCAATAATTATGGATTTGTGCATAGTAAAAAGGTGAATAGCAAATTGGCAACTACTGAAAAATCCCGCTGAAGGGAATGTTACTATAATCGGTGATCGACAGATAAGTAATGGGTTATGTTAACGATGACGGGGCTAAAGATAAACTAATTGTAAGGATGCAGTTCCTCATTATCTTTGGTAACACTCTTGAAACGAGGATGACAACCCTGTCAACTTCACCTAACTATTCAAAAAGACTCTTTGTGTCCTCAGATTTTTCAGTCTCCTTCCATTTTATAGCTCCGAGTTTAAGAAGGACGTTTTGTTAACGCGATGTGTCAGCTAAACTTGACTTTATATAAATCCTTAGCCATCTAGGATCCAGGTATCTAGGTCACAGTTACGTCTGTTTAACTGAGTTCCACCTGTGTGCTAGTTTCAAGGTGTTTATTTCGAATGGACCAATGTACAGGGAATTTGAATAGAGGCTTTAGTTGCTACGTTCTTAGAATTCATCTGAATGGTGAAACTCTGCCGTTACGGGGCATTTGAAGTTTAACCTAGTTTTGAAGAATTCGGGCTTTATTTTCCGTTCCTACAACATGTCTTGTGAACCGGCTGTTGAGTAAAGAGGTGCTGGATTCATTCTCATTTTGGACAAGCATTTATAGGTTTTCGTGCATGTATTTATTTAGAGATGCCTGTGTTATATTCGGAAAACCGTACCTGGGAAGTTCTTCTTTTCAAGCGACAACACCTCCGACGCATTTTTAGGGTTCCGTACCAAAATGGTGAAAAAGGAACCCTTATGGTGTGACTCAGTCTGTCTGTCTGTCTGTATGTCTGTCACAGCTGGATATCTCAAGAACTACTAATGCTATCAACTTGAAACTTGGAACAGTTTTAGGTAACGTTTACTCAACTATTTTGCAAATAAGAAAGAAATCAAAATATTTATATTTTTTATGCAACAGGGATTGAAAGGGGGTCTTAAAAATTCAAAGTGGGGCTACTAGGGCATGTGGAGTATCATATGAAAGAACGCTGTTTGCACATTTTGAAACATTTTTTTAATTTTTTTTAGGCCGCGTAGTTTTCGACTTTTGATGAAAATTGTAAAAAAAAATACCGTTCCCCCCTTATCTCCAAAGTTTGCAAAGACAAAAATCTGAAATTATTCCATGTGATAGAAGTTTATGTAAAGATTAGAGGAAAAATAAAAAGATGTCTCTAAATAGCACACTTTTTCAGAAATCGGAACGGAACCCTCGGTGCGCGAGTCCGACTCGCTCTTGACCGGTTTTTTGAGTATTATAACACTTTGTAAAAAGTAGTAATAATAAAAACGGAAGTGATTAAGATTATTTTAATGGTTCTATTGTCAAAATGATCTTTGTGAAAAAAAAAAGATTATTTTTGGAGGGGACATCATTGTCGACGAAAAAGAAGATCGACCTACCTAAAGTAATAATATTTTTTATTGTTTTAGCGATAAGTAAGACTGCTGTACTTTTCACTAATTTTTATTGTTTTAGCGATAAGTAAGACTGCTGTACTTTTCACTAATTTTTATTGTTTTAGCGATAAGTAAAACTGCTGTACTTTTCACTAATTTTTATTGTTTTAGCGATAAGTAAGACTGCTGTACTTTTCACTAATTTTTATTGTTTTAGCGATAAGTAAGACTGCTGTACTTTTCACTAATTTTTATTGTTTTAGCGATAAGTAAGACTGCTGTACTTTTCACTAATTTTTATTGTTTTAGCGATAAGTAAGACTGCTGTACTTTTCACTAATTTTTATTGTTTTAGCGATAAGTAAGACTGTTGTACTTTTCACTAATTTTTATTGTTTTAGCGATAAGTAAGACTGCTGTAATTTTCACTAATTTTGATTTTTTTTCCTGTTTTATTTATCCTGTTTGTATAACAGGTAGGTACTTTACACAGTTGACAGTTGATAAATTACCGTTTTAAGAGGATAATTACTTAATAATTACCAGAATTATAATGATGAATAAGCTCTTCTAAAAAAAGTCAAAAATAAGGTGTATCTACCAACAGTACAAAGGTAACAAGCTTCATGAAAAAATCAGGAAAATTTCAAAAAATTCTAGTCATCATTAAAATTCCTCATATTCTTTCAAAACCGAAGGGTAAACAGTTAGGTGCAGTTAAACTATGTGCTAGATAACGAGCGGCTTCAAATGAGCTCAGTTACTCGCGTGTGCAGAAGTGGTGTACTGTAGCTGCTGCCAATGTCTCTTCAGGGAGACATTATACACTCGCCTTGGGGGTGCTGCCAGTGCGAGCGGGGAGCGGACCGATTTGTGAAGGCCTATACTACCTCAAATGGCTTTCCATGATCCTCCGTTATGTCGAAAATACTGCAGCATTACTTTTGAAATAAATATATGGTAAAGTTTACGATTTATGTTAGGTACTATGTTAGACGAAAACAGGATTCCATAAAATTTTATCGATAGAAAAACAATACATAGTTACCTCCAAACCGAACAATAAACCGCTGATATTCAAAAAGTGCTTCAAATGGAGTTGGCTCCTTAAAACTTTTGGCAGATGACGCTAGCATAGCTTTCACCTGTCACATTTGTTTACTCAATTTGTGTGTTCGGTTTTGTAAATTTTTTTATCAAAATACCAGGATTGATGTTATGATAAACATGTACTCAACAGGAAGAATAAGCGAGCTAAAGGCTGAACTCTGAAAAAAACGAGGTGCTTCTTTACAAGGAAGTAAAGCAGACCTTATTGAAAGGTATACTCTTAAAATTATACATCAAGCTATTTTATTTATGAAATGGTTTTGTTTGTAGGAAGTATACATTTCATAATACTTTTCGCCAATTACACAATACTACAAAAAGCCGAATTAGACCACTTTTTTTTATTACTTTCTTTAACCTTTTATTTTTAATTCTACAGCTATCGGAAATTGGTGTGGTCCTATTTCTTTGCAATAAGGCACTTCACATTTCTTAGGCATTTTGTAAAATCTTAAACAAACAAATACTTCATACAAATTAATATAATTTTGGTTAAAGCTATGCTAGCGCCACTTTGACAGTAGCCAACCCCATTAGTTCATGAAACTTTGCATACTAACTGAACTAACTATAAAGCAGGTCTTTTTTTTATTTTTTTTTATTACCATTATTTTCACCGTAAAAAGCAATTACCTAAACTATCGGCGCCCTGCACCGCACTCAGTCTTGCTCTCACTTAGTCTGCGAGCAGTATCGTGCGAGCGAGATAAAAACCTGAGATAGTATAGGCTCGTAACGAGTGGTATCTAGGTTGATTGCTGGACTTATAGAACCAACAGTGCGATCTAGCGAGTTTAAGCCTTTTTTTTTAAGAGTTTAGCCGGTCGTAGACGCGGCAAGCACTGTGCCCGGTTGCGCCGTGAGCCGGCGCTAGTACCGGCATCGTGTGCATGGCTTCTTAGTCTCCCATACATTACTGACGACCGAACGTAGACCCGGTTTGACGCCGGGCTTAGCTCCGGCGTAAAACCGTCTCTTGGGCATGAGCGCTTAAGCATATTCGCCACGAAAAAATACTGCAGAGATTGTAAATGCTGGAAATTGACAGAATCACAATCATAATATTTTATTGATATAATTTTGAAACCCACACGGACTGAAGCGACATGAAATCAAGAGAGCTCAAGAAAAAAGCCTTACAACATAACCCCTTATGGTGCGCTTACACGGGCAGCTAAAAATGCGCAATTCTTGGTAATTTCTCTACAATATCAGTCATCATCTTCCTGCCCTTACCCCATGTTACTTGGGGTCGGCGCAACACGTTTTCTTCTTCCATTCTCCCCTGTCAACCGTCACGCTATCATTCACTCCCTTCTCTTGCATATGATTCCTCACACAATCCATTCATCTTTTGTTTGGCTTTTCTCTACAATATCAGTATTGCCGTAAATTGATAGGTGTTGCCAAGCCGTCATAGTTAACCACAATGGCCAAAAATTAAACAATGAATTTCCCTTTACAGCATGGTAAGAACTAACAACACCATAGTTCTATGATTACGCCTGATGGGAATCCCCATCGTCAAACATTACGGACAACCTACCATACAAACTTTCATACTCAATTTAACCCCTTTAGGGGATGAATTTAAAAAACCCTTTCATAGTGCTCACCTACGTTGTAGCAACTCCTGTACCAGATTTCATGCTTCTAGACCCAGTGGCAGTTCAGTGGCTTAGTGGCGTTGTCTGACACTGAATTAATGAATTTAAGATTTTTAATATCTGTGTATTCCGCTACGACTGGAACCACATCCTGGCATCGAATACTTTACAACAAGCCCACTCGAGCGGCGAGGATCAGCCGGAGACACCGCTATTGCCATTATTGGCATCAGCTGAATTAATTTTATCGGCACCACGTTAACTATACGTTCATATGCAACTAATTCCTTGGTTCAGAAATGCAGTTGATATTATTTTAGTTGAAATTGCCTCTGGATTATTTTAAAGTCTTCGTCTTTCTAACGGAATCTCAAAACGATACTTGTTCCCAATTCATGACTGGCTGATTGAATGAGTTAATGGGTTATCTAATCTGCAATTATATTCTGCTATAAATCGTTAATGAGCTGTTTAAATGATTGAACAATTCTATAAATTTTTTGTCCAAATCATGTATTATACTTTCGGCGGTCACTAGAAAGAAAAGCCTATTTGAACGATGTCCCAACAATGATCCACATTAAAACGATTCAGACATCCACAAACCCCTCAGGGGAAGCAAGTCCAAAGTTAGATACGAAAATGGCTTCCAAAAGTTAACATTTGTTCAATTTCCATCTTCATTACTAAAGTATCACGTATAAACTACCCTACTTTTGTGGTACGAAAAAGTGTCAAAACTCCATTCGTCAGGTCAAAGTTAATATCCCTCAGGGGACGGAAGAAATACAAGCCGAGACCGTAATAAGTGAGGCAAGTTCTCGAGGAAAAATTGGAATTAATAATTCAGATATAGATGGCGGCGCTCGCAGACTTAATATTGAGGTAATTGGGATATTAAAAAATACATATTAAGTTGTGAAACGAAGTGCCCTTAATGAGCTTTTGAATGGTTATTTGAGAATAGAGATGTAAGTGGTGAGTGGGGATTTACAGATGTTCAAGTTGGAAGTTACAGATGTGCAAGTTGGAAGTTACACGAGGTATAAAATGAAATGAAATGAAATTGTTTATTCTGTAAATAGGATATCGAAATCACTTTTACACATTATTATTATTATTATTTTTTAAAATAAGCTAGATGAAGTCGACATTTCCTATCTGACTACCCTGAGAAGAAATGGCGAAACAAACTCAGGGGTCAAAGTCTCTTTTAAAGTCCAGACATAATCTTGGTCAGATCATGTGAGGACCATGTAGATCCAGTCTGAAATGGTCTGGTATAACTTAAGTAACGCACAACCTCTTAAAGGGTCATTGTACTCATCATTATGAACAACTTTTACTATGGGGCCAAACTGAAATCGCAAAAAAAAAATCAGCGGTTCTCTACATTTTGACGAGTAATGCAAATATAAATGTTGGGAACTTGATTTATTTTCGCGATTTCAGGTTTGGTACTCTATTAAAAGTTGTTCATAATTATGAGTACAATGACCCCGTAAGAGGTTGTGCATTATTTAAGTTACACCGTGTTTAATTGCGATTGTTTGTCGTAATTGAAATAGTGTTATTACGGGACATAATATTGATTTCCAAGAAAAAGGCCCCAGATTGTTACATAACCGTAAGATACTGAATTATTGGAATGTGAAAACCATCTTTCCACTGTAATTGATCGTCAAGAATAAGCTCATCTAATAGTAATCGTGGTTCTTGATTCGATTTTATTCGTAGTCGCGCACGCTCATATGCCTAAACATATAGGTGGACAAATTTTCACAAGGTCTTCTGCCCATGAATATGAACAACTTTTACTATGGGACCAAACTTGAAAACGCGAAAAAAAAAATCAGCTGCTCCCTACATTTTGACTAGTTTGGTGTAGATAAATGTACCTACTGAACAGCAGATTTTTTTCGCGATTTCAGAGTTAGTCCCATAGTGAAAGTTGTTCATAATCCTGTGAAATTTTTGTCCATCTATTTTAATGAGACCTATAGTAACACACCACACGCCTTACAAATTCACAATATCGTGTTTCGGTCCAATATTTCAGTTCAATTTTAGGGCCTGAAGATAGACAATGTACCTAATAGCTGGGCGTCTGTGCTTGCATAGAAAACAATTTGTTACGGACCGGCTTTAGGTTCGTTGTCCAGGGCGTCAGGCGGCGGCGGCGCTACACAAAGATGTATAGCTTTGACGTTTACTCTGTGTGCTACGAGCCGTGTGCCTGGACGGGCGACTCGTGTTGAGATGCAGCTATTGTTTCGTTCATACGGTTCAGCCTTTGTGTTAGGTGTTGGTTATTGGATATTGTTGATAGACTCGCCTGAAACATGTTGAGGTACAGAGGTGTTTTAGAAAGTTATTATCATTATGAAATTGGGTAAAGTTCATAGTTTAGTGACATTGCGGTTAATTGTAATCATGTTTTAATTGAAGAAGACATGAGTGGATGAAGGTGATATGTCGCAAAATTCTAATTTCGAGAAAATTGAGTTCAAAGTTTCGCATAAACATTTTAGGATATTTAAAAAACGCCTTTAATGTATTTTTATTCAATAAGGGTGTCTGGCGGCGCCAACCGTTTAGTATTTTTTAAATAGGGGAGAAATTAAAGAATTGAATTCAATTCCACATTCTACCAATATTGATTAAAAATAATATGTAGGTACATGACACCTGCATCGAGTAGTGAATTTTTAAAATAGCCACAAACGTAGTTGTTTTAAGGTTTAAAATGTTTGTAACGTAAACGCACCTAATAACGACCCGTTAAAATCCGCGCTCATTACCGCCTATTCAGAAAACTATAATTTTTATGTCATGTATTAAAGCTACACAATTGGTTGCTTTAAAAAAAATGTAGATGTATTTGTATTGCAAATGTTCATCTCTTGTTTGTGTGCGTAACTCGACGATTTAAATAATAATTGCTCAGTTCGTCCGTGGACGCCGACCTTAGTGCATTTTCCATAGAGTGGCATTCCCGATGGCGTAAGTATTCTTGTTTCTTTCTTAGCAGAAGAATAAATCGTCAAGCATTTTAATGTAACTTTTAGTTCTTTTGATGCATTTTTGATACTTTCAAGAACACAAGTAATGATTCATTTTAATGAGATACTATTTAATTTTGCTTAAAATTCAATATTAAAAATAGGCGGTAATAGGAACAAATATCACAATTTTATTCCTATTGTCGACCCATGTCGCTGATAAGTACTTGTCGTATTTTTTGTGTGCCATGATTTTTGTTAAAATGCATAAATTAATAGGCAGGAGGCTATACTAACTCAGTTCCTTAGTATGTTAACTTATATTTGAGCTATTAACGCCATATATTCAAGAGCTTTAGTAGCCGTATACACTAACTTTGTTCTTATGTAAATATTTTGATGAATAAAGGAGGTATAATTTTTAAATAGTGTATTTTTACTGTTGAAATATCATTATTATTAAATATTTTTAGCAACCGCACCACTTAAAATCATATACATGTAAAAAAATCACATGTATTTACACAATTCTATTCAATCATGTATTTACACAATTCTATTCAATACACATTCCGGTAATCGGTTATACGATTTCCTTTAAAAAAACCTATTACCGATCTACTTGTAACTACTACTAAACTTAAGAGGCGGTTTACAGTCAAATGCCTTTTCTACTGTTTTAATAGACCACATTTTGTATTTTTCATTCTATTTACGAGTTATGGTACTTTTTCAATTAGCGGCGCTAGTGGACGGTAAGCCGCCTCATAAATGTTATTGTAATTTTATATGACTATGTTACATTTTTACTAAGATTCTATAATGCCATTTACTGTTGTATAATACCAAATGCCCCCATTGGTTATATATTACAGTAGTTATAATCAATGCTGGCCTTTGGTAATTTGTTATACATAATTCGTATAAATATGATATTTTTTATTGATTTAACGCTGTTAAGAATATACTATTATAAGAATACATATAATTGTTAAGTGTTGATAGCATTCTGTACTGTGTTGGAGCATTTATATAAACATTGCAATATACACGAGCATTTTTATTTAACTTTAACGGTTGCATTTATTTAGTGGTCGGTATTAGGTGTCACATAAACGGTATTAGGCACACACCCGATATTTTGAGTCGGTGATAGGGACATGACCCTTTTTCCTTTTATTTAATTTTTAATTTTTAAGTAATTCTTTGATTATCTGTTCTTACACATAACTAAAAAAATCGATAATTTCAGTACTTGAAAAATTATTTTTATTGAAGCCACATATATTAAGAATGTGCTTATTTTTTGGATATCAATCTGAACTCCGCTTAAACTGGCGGTAATGGGTGCGTTTACGTTATGTACATAACACCACCATCCATACATAGAACAGCAAAGATCACCTTCATCCACTCATGTCTTCTTTAACCATCTAAAATAGTTTTAATCTAAAAAGCTTTCCAAATTTTCTCTCTTTCAACTCTTCCCGAGACGTATAGTACGGTATATCGTCTTCGTCTGATTCTAACCCGTCATCTGATGGCCCATTCTCGTACCTAAAAACGTTCACAATCTCATGCCAGCGTCAATCAAATGTCAAAAATGTAGGTAAACGCTATACAATTTTTGACAGATTGAGACTGAGGTGAGATTGCGAACTTTGTTAAAAATACGAGAATTGCCCCTCTGATATCTCGCCATTTTCTAAACGCTGAAGCAGTTTTGCTATCTCCCTATCTGAAAACAACACACCACATGCAAAACCAAACCTCCAACAAGCTCAAAACATAATAAACGCAACCCAAAATGAAACTACAATCACTTTTTCTAAGATTCCCAAAAAAGAACGTTAGTGCATGATGTATCGAAATCGATACATGGATAAAAACGAACTTTTGAGAAACAAATATAACATAAAAGTGCAAAATACAAACATCTGCGTATAGATTACAGACTTACCTTCCATGCTGGTATTTTTTCAAGAAAAAATATTCGTAATTTCCCGGTATGGCACCAGATACGAATTTGAAATTTTCACAACAACTACTTGCTTGCGACCAAAGACATTGTGGGCAAAAAAAAAAGGCAAATTGTCAGAACTGTCACATGTCTATTCTTTTTTTTTTAGTAATAATAGGTAACGATAAGATTGGCCATTCTACCTGACACGTCAGTTTAAAAATAAAATCGGAATATGGCTCTGAAGTCTTAGTATCGTTTTCGATACTTTATGCATTACGTGCACACATGTTTACGAAACCCGAAGCGTGCGGCTTCACGTCACTGTTGACAGCGCTATGTCTTGATTTTTATTTAGTCTGAGACTCTATACATTTACTCGATATCTGCATATATCGTCAAACATCATAACCCACCCTCTGCCAAAGCCAAATCAATTACATTGTTACATCTCTCGGCTCCAAATTTGGCCACATTGAGTCGCCTGTAACCTGGCAACCCCCTCCCGCACATACGTCACTGCAGATAGCACGGAGGGCCGAGCATGACGACTAAACACGATATCTTCTTACCCGTATGTTAAAATTGTATCGCCAATGTATCTTAAAATTGTCAGAGGTGATTAGAAACAATCATTGGTTCCCTTTAACTACATAAGAACGAAGTTAGATGTTTAAGAGGTCACTTGCATCACAAATCACTAATAGTACATTATGATATAAGTGCGGTAAGTTGAAAATTACGGCCGAGGCGATATTGCTACAAGAAAGCAGAGGCTGTAATTATCAAAGCGCACGTATGTCATACGACGTTTTATAACATATTTGCGAGGAAATAAATAAAACTCGGAATTTCTTACACGAATAAATCTTTAAAAACACACTTTCTGAAAATGCAAATGATCTTCAAATAGCCGACAGAAAAAGAAGGATGTTTTAAATTCGTTTGGGCCTAAACCTTAGTTACTAAAACGAAACAAGTAGTTTTTAACAAAACCCTGTCTGCTCAGTCACTTTGAAACAATTGTTAGTGTTAAATAACTTAGACGACACTATAATGAACCAGACTTTAGCTAAACCTTTTTAAATTTTTATCGCCTCGCCAAACAAATTGACAAAAGATAGTTAAGGACACAAAAGATAAAGTTATTTCATCAGCAATTTGTTACACTTTCCACTAAACTTTGACAATTAAAAGGACTGAACAAGTTCAAAGAAAAAAGGAAATAATTACGTTCTTTAACGACAGACTCTCAAAGCAACACGTCGTCGTCCGCCGGCTGGCTGCAGAAGTAACTTTGTACGGAACTTGTTCAAGTATGGTTCAAGTGTTCAAGCCATGAACAGGCTAGTCAAATTCTTCTAATTCTTACTGTTTCTTATTTCAGTATTTTTAAGGTTCCGTACTTTAAAAGGAAGAAACGGAACCCTTATAGGATCACTTCGTTGTCCGTCTGACTGTCTGACAGTCTGTCAAGACCCTTTTTCTCAGGAACGCGTGGAGGTATCAAGTTGAAATTAATATCAAATACTCTAGGTCTATGATTTCTTGCGAGTTCTAAAAAAATCAAGCTTTTAGGTCAACGCATTAAAAAAATACGGCCACTTATGCGACATATTTTGATACTCGCAAGTAAATCAAAACCCGGGGTACTTCTCGTTGACGTAGAATAATGAAATTTGGCAAGAAGCGCAGGTCTCACAGCACATTTAAAGGAAAAAGTCCGAAAATAGTTAATTTGTAATTTTAGCACATATAAATAATATTTTTTTGCGATTACAATGTTAAGTTTGTTTTTGGTATAAATTCTTTTCAACTACGAAACCCTTCATTGTGCGTGGTCCGACACGCACTTGGCTGGTTTCTACCCGACTACGGCGAAGCAAAAAGGAGGGTTATGATTTTGAAACCTTACTCTTGAAACTTGAGCATTACGGACTTGGAAAACTTGCCCTCAGTTTAGTAAAATCTTATTTAAATGATAGACAACAGCAAGTTCAAATAAATGGTGTCAATTCACTCTGTTTAAAAGTTAAAATGGGTGTTCCACAAGGCTCGATATTGGGTCCTTTCCTCTTTTTAGTGTATATTAATGATTTACTCCATTTATTAAAAAATCAACCACAAATGGTGCTATTTGCTGATGATACTTCATTAATTTTTAAGGTAGATAGACGTGCTACAAATTTTGACGACGTTAATAACGCCCTACTGCAGATCCAAAATTGGTTCACTGCTAATAATTTAGTATTAAATGGGAAAAAAACTAAGTGCATCAGATTTTCTTTACCAAATGTCAAAAGTAGTGATTGTGAGATAGTATTGAATCAAGAGAAACTAGAATTCGTCGATAAAACCGTTTTCCTGGGGATTACGCTCGACTCAAGGCTACAATGGGGTCCTCATTTAATATCACTTGCAGGACGGCTAAGTTCAGCAGCTTATGCTGTCAGAAAAATCCGTCAATTTACTGATGTAGATACCGCGAGGCTAGTCTATTTTAGTTACTTTCATAGTATCATGTCTTACGGTATTTTACTTTGGGGACGGGCTGCAGATATCGAGTCCATTTTTATTCTGCAGAAACGAGCCATCAGAGCCATATATAATCTTCGCAGGCGCGATTCTCTAAGGGAACTGTTTAAGGATATTAACATCATGACGGTACCTTGTCAATATATCTACGAAAACATCATGTACGTAAGAAAAAATTTACATCTTTTTAATAAAAGAGGTGAAAGGCATAATTATAATACTAGAAATAAGGACCTATTAGCTCAACCAGGTTTTAGGCTGGCTAAAGTAGACTCATCGTTCATGGGGTACTGTTTAAAATGTTACAATAAAATACCTCCACACATACTTCAACTAAATGAGACGAAATTTAAAACTTGTATAAAACGCACACTATGCAGGCAGGCATATTATAAATTGGGGGATTACATAAATGATAAAAATGCTTGGCTCCATGCTGGTCCTGCTCCACAACCTCAACTAATTAATTAACATTTGAAGATACTGTTGGAACTGCTGAAGATTGTAAGAATAGCTTTGCATGTGTAGACTAAATCACCTTGTATTGTATAATTGCTTAGCACATGTGTGAGTACTATGTACCTACTCTAAAGCTACCATTTACTGGGTACGTCTTTATTTGACTTGGATGTGCCCTGGCGGCTGAGAGTGTGTCATGCTCACTCTAATGCCTCGCTGATGGTGGCGCGTGTGTTGGATCATTTAACGAATCCATTTGTCAGGTTCGTGAACGGGCGCTGTTGGTGGAGGCTGGTCATACCTTAGCTGCCACGGCTTATTTTAATTTTAATTTTGAATTGTTTTTTTATTTTTTTATTCCGGACGCTTTTAACGTTCATCGTTCTCACATGTATAATTTCAATATGAATGATGTAACCAATATTTTGTAACCATATTTTGATTTAAAAGAGTGTCCGTGGAGTTTCTTGCCCGTTCTTCTCCATAGATCTACGTTTTGGAATGGGCAACTAGCTTCAACTTTCTGACTTACCTACTGACCGACTCTTTGACAATTCAAAAGTGCCTGTAATTGGTTTAATTGAAATAAATGCTTTGAGTTTGAGTTTGAGTTTGAGTTTGACCGGTATGTATGTATGTATGTTCATCTGTTCCCTCATAACTTCTAAACGACTTATCATAATTTGATAAATAAGGTGTCGTTAGAAGCGTCTTGACCGTCCGCTGGTTACAGGCTATGTGCCGTCATGTTAAATTGAATATGGCGCCCTCTAGAGGACTGAAAGTCATGAACTAAAAAAAAAATTAATCATGGCGTGTGGGGTATCAAATGAAAGGGCTTAATTAGCACATTTCAAAAATATATATATTGTTAGCTATTGCTCTCAGCTTTGCTTGCATTCACCCGATAATTGGGAATAATTTCTAAAATCACGCATCAGATGGGAGCCAAACATAATTATTTTCTCTGCAAACCTACCCAAAATACTTACATATGTGTAATAATTATTCTTCTTTAAAAATGTAAAGTGGCTTTGCAAATACTTTATCACGAAATTATAACACCAAAATAATTTAAATCAATCAACTCAGTCTACCGCAGTCTACTGCTGGACATAGGCCTCTCCCAGGCTGCGCCACAACACCCTGTCCTCCGCCTTCCGCATCCAGTCTGTGCCAGCCACTTTCTTCAGCTCCTCGGTCCATCTAGCTGGGGGCGTCCCACACTACGCTTACGCGGTCTCCACTCCAGGACTCATCTGCTCCACCAGCCATCGGTCCTTCGACAAACATGGCCAGCCCACTGCCACTTCAGTTTGCTTATTCTGTAAGCTATGTCGGTTAAATAATTTAAATAAAAAGTAAGTTTAAAAACTAAAACCCGACTTCTGAAAAATCACGTTCTTAAAAGTATGAAACAAGAAAATATTCTCATCTGAAATTAGAAAAAGACAAATTAAAAATCCGGAGTCACACGTAATCTGTTTCATTCATGTTTAATAACATGACGTGTGACTCCGGATTATTAATTTGTCTTTTTCTAATTTCAGATGAGAATATTTTCAGTAGGTCGGGTTTTAGTTTTTAAACTTACTTTTTTTTTGTGTCAAAATTGGTGAATTGACATGAAATCACATGATGATCATCTGAGCTGCAATTTACAAAAACGTATAGCATAAGCAGTATCAGAATATAGCGTTCCCACTGCTGGGACACTGGGCTCCTCTCTGTGAGAGGGAGTGGGCCGTAATTATTATTATTCATTTTATTATCAGGCAACTAGGCCCATAGATAAAATACAAAAAATATCTTAAATAATAATAAACTAATACATATGAATAAATCTTATTAAAAAACTATAACGTTCTATACACATAACGTGGTCGGCGTCGTGTTCCGCTGCGTGGTGTCGCGTAACAGTCCTCGGAAACGTCGAAATATGACACCTTTCGGCCAAAAGTCCTATTTTAAGAAGGTCTGTAGATGTTGGGTTGGAACTCGTACCACGAACGACGTAAAGTTGATGTTGTGGCGCGACTCCAACCTTTCGACCCTCAGAGTCCAGTCGGTCTTCACCTTCAAATACTGCACGACTTCCTCAACCCTTGTGGAGTGAAACAGGCGCGAGATGTACAGCTGCGTCGTAGGCACAGCAGGGCGCAGTAGCATGTAATCCACCACGCGGCCCAGTGCGGGGTACATGTCAAATGTCTTCGAATTTTCGGTTTGATTGATTTTCGCGGAATATCTGAGTGCTTCCCCTCAAACCAAAGGCCAAAAGGTGATTGCGCTGAAAAATCATCAATACATCTGTCTAAGTTAGATTTCGTGCAGATTCGTCAAACGAACGAAATCTATCGAATCTGCACGAAATCTAACTTAGACAGATGTATTGATGATTTTTATGGTTAAAATTATATAAATACATATGTTTCATTGCCGCGTCTCATGCTTTGATCAAGGTACAACCTGACGCGGACCTGCAAATTGCGAAAAACTAAAAAAAAAAAATGAATTTCGCGGGCTACCACTGACTGCGCATCATCCTTAAATATTATAACAAACAAATAACTCATAAAATGTCCAACAGATAACGCTTGTAAATAATATTCCCTAAATCATTGTTATCTCCGAATATAAAGCACTTAGCAGACCTGCGGATAAAAACACGGTTATTATCCGAAACTACATAGGTAAACACCCTATTTCACCTCACTATTTTTTTTTCAAACGACCATTGTTAAACTTTCTACAATTCAAGATTTGTATTCGGAATAATGACCGTTGTCATTATTCCAAATACAAATCTTGAAACCAGAAATCGCGAAAAAAAAAATCAACTGCTTCCTATATTTTGACGAGTTTGCTATGGATAAATGTACCTACTGAACACTGAACAGCAGATTTTTTTTTCGCGATCAGGTTTGGTCCCATACTAAAAGTTGTTCATAATGACCCCTTAAGAGTTCTCGTGTATGAATAGATACTACTTTGTGTAACCCTTCGGTGAGTACACGCGTGGTATTATGTTTATAATAATTATTACCATAATGAAGCACTGTACATAAATAGCAGCAAAAAAGAGTACAAAAAAGGCAAACAAACAAACATTAGGGCTTTTCAATAAATATTGAAGCACAATTAAGTTGATACTGATACCGCATCAGTCATGAATCTGCGCCTAGGTCATTAGGCAAAGGAAAACAGGCATTAGGCGGTCGGCACAGAGTTGATTAATTGTCGAAGGCCAAAGGCCGGCGGGCCGGGCCATAAATAAAAATAAAATACGGCCTTAAGTCGATACCAGGGTTGTAGGCATCGGGACAAGCCGGTGTCCCAGATAACCGCGGCGGATATATCCGAAAAGGAAAATTGAAATCGCTATTTTTTTCTTTTGTGCAAGGTACGATTTGAAAAAAGGTTTTATGCTTTTCTGCTATAATTTAATAATTTATTTAAATACCATTTATTTGTAATATTTTTATAACCAGTACTTTAGTGACTGATTTGATTAAATACCGCAGTTACGAGTACTATGTAGGTCCGGGGGGCCTAAAACGGCCACATTAAGCAATTCCTCTAAAAGCGATTCATTTCCTGAATTCCCAGCAATTTATTATGACTGACGTGTTTGACGTATTTGACATCAAACTTCAATAAAGCAATTCGTAATTTGTGGATCATTTTACGAATCTCCATACAAAACTGTCAAACAGATGAATTGCGTGCTATGAATTGTCAGTTTGTGACCGTTTTACGATTTCAAATATGATTCATAATACCTATTATCCTATTATGATTCTGCCAAAAGTGACCGTTTTAGCCCTCCATTACTTTAGTGACTGATTTAATTAAATACCGCAGTTGCAAGTACTATGTAGGTATGTTCTGATCGCAGTAATAACTTGGCAACTTAAAGTTGGTCGCTAATCGACTGAAAGAGATACGAACTTAGAGGATTCGGCAGAAGATTGTGCATGTTCATACAGTTTTGAGAAGTCATATGTTTCTGTTAGTAACCTATGTATAATTGAGGTAGACGGATTTTTTCGTTTTATTAGTATTTTAGGGTTCCGTACCAAAATGGTAAAAAAGGAACCCTTATGTGACTCAGTCTGTCTGTTTGTCTGTCTGTCTGTATGTCTGTCACAGCTGGATCTCTCAAGAACTACTAATGTTATCAACTTGAAATTTGGAACAGTTTTAGATGACGTTTACCCAACTATTTTGCAGATAAGATAGAAGTAAAAATGTTTATATTTTTTTGTAACCCCCTTTCAGTCCGTAAGGGGGTCTTAAAACATCAGTGTGGCTACTAGGGCATGTGGGATATCATATGAAAGAACGCTGCTTGCACATTCTTAATTTTTTTAATTTTATTTTTTTAGGCCGCATAGTTTTCGACTTTTGATGAAAAATGTAAAATAAAATACCATTCCCCCCTTATCTCCGAAGTTTGAAAAGATAAAAATCTGAAATTATTCTATGTGATAGAAGTTTATGTAAAGATTACAGGAAAAATAAAACGATGTCTCTAAATAGCACACATTTTCAGAAATCGGAACGGAACCCTCGGTGCGCGAGTCCGACTCGCTCTTGACCGGTTTTATTTTTTATTAATTGTCGGTACTTCATGTGCAAACAGAAATTGCTTAAACATTTTGGGTATGTAGGCACATGCCACCACCACCAGCAAGCCACACCATACCATCACACCAAACCATACCATTCACACCAAACCATTGTGCGATTATTCCATACCATTGTGGGTGTACTACGGTACAGTAAAACCCAAGTAATATGGCTTATGGATGTACCTGCGCAGAAGATGAATTTTCAAAGCGCGGGAAGAGCTATTGACCAATCGACACGCTCCACGCTTTTTCCTGTACCACTATTGGTCGGTAGCTGCCGCCATGTTAGCGCGCGGCGCTTGACAGCCGCCATACTTGCGAGTGAGACGGAACTAACAGCTGCAGTGTATTATGAACCTTATAGTAGTAATGTAAGGTTGATTGTAAGTTTTAAGTATTCTCGTTAATCTTCGGGGCCATACTTTCTTTTCTGTGCGAACGAAGATTCACGACGCGCCTTATTAGTTGAGTACTACTTTACTCCTCTGCCCAACCCTCCCCGAGAATTACATGCGTGACGATATGCGTTTTATGTTATTTTAGGGACAAAAACAAGCATTTTGAATAAAACGTTAATAAAAATGATGTTTTAAAGTAAGTTTAGCAAGATAAGTAGGTTATATCCGTTTTGTCGGATATTTATAATCTTACCGCCATCCTTGTTTCTTAGTAGCGATCCAGCCGAATCTTCGGTTAACTTCTTTGTGAAAATGTTTCATTCATTGGTCTCTTTTCGAGGTAACTAAGGCAGAAAAAAGTGTCTCATATTTCGCGGCACTGCGTCCTTTATATTACCTGTGTATGCGACGTTATTTATTTACATGGTTTTGCTCTGAAAGTAAAATAAAGGGGTGAAAGTGTTTGAACTTTCATGTCTGTCATACTTCATTAATATTTATATTTATATCAGTGTTGTCATTCGTGGAACTTTGACAGTCATTACTCTCTCTGACAACCAGCCTTACCAAGGGGTATCGTATTACCCAGTTACTGAGTTGTGGAGGTCAGATAGGCAGTGTCTCCATGTAAAATACTGGTATTCAGCTGCATCCGGTTCGGCTGGAAGCCGACCCCAACATAGTTGGGAAAAGGCTAGGCAGATGATGATTTATATTAGTTAGTAAATATCCAGTGCTGAGAGAGAGTAGGGAATACCAAAAAAATGATTTATGGACTGTGTGACAGATTACAATTATGGCTAGAAAGGGGTTTTTTATTTTTTGTTTTTTGTTTTTTGAGGGTGGGAAATCATCAAATAACTTCTCCCGCTCTGGGTGGAGCGGAAGGGCGTGTCAGACTTTTACTGACTAAAACCCACCCGTGTTCCTTCAGTTGCCTATGCCAGGGCCGCGGTATCTTCTTCAAACAACCCGCGACCCCAGCGGTGTCGGCCCTATTGGACCCCATCACTTGCTGACATCTCTTTGAGGCGCGCGTGGAACACAACGCGCCGTCGACTCGGGCCTGCCGGTCGATTCTGTAAAAATCTCACCGTGAAAACTTAGGTGAAGTGAGTTTGTTTTTTCTAGGAATTGACACTATTGACAGCTCACTCCACGCTCACTTCACCTAAGTTTTCACGGTGAGATGGTTACAGAATCGCACTGCTGGTCCTTATCGGACGGCGAGCTACCCGCTACTCACCGTCCGCAGGCCCGCGCCTTCTGTGGCCGGAAATCGCCTCCCGATTCCCGCCGCCCAGGGCGACTACCGAAAGACTATGGAAGAAAAATACATATTGTGCTGACCCCAAATATATTGGGATGAGAGCAGGAGAATGTTGAGTATTGTGATCTAAAAAATACATATTGTGCTGACCCCAAATATATTGGGATGAGAGCAAGAGAATGTTGAGTATTGTGATCTAAAAAATACATATTGTGCTGACCCCAAATATATTGGGATGAGAGCAGGAGAATGTTGAGTATTGTGATCTAAAAAATACATATTGTGCTGACCCCTAATATATTGGGATGAGAGCAGGAGAATGTTGAGTATTGTGATCTAAAAAATACATATTGTGCTGACCCCAAATATATTGGGATGAGAGCAGGAGAATGTTGAGTATTGTGATCTAAAAAATACATATTGTGCTGACCCCAAATATATTGGGATGAGAGCAGGAGAATGTTGAGTATTGTGATCTAAAAAATACATATTGTGCTGACCCCTAATATATTGGGATGAGAGCAGGAGAATGTTGAGTATTGTGATCTAAAAAATACATATTGTGCTGACCCCAAATATATTGGGATGAGAGCAAGAGAATGTTGAGTATTGTGATCTAAAAAATACATATTGTGCTGACCCCAAATATATTGGGATGAGAGCAGGAGAATGTTGAGTATTGTGATCTGGAAAAACTTGCACGCAGGCTTAAAAAAAAAGAAGAAAATAATGAAAAAAAAAGCTAAAAAAAAGTGAAGAAAAAAAATAAAAAATAATAATGAATGATGATGAATAATGAATGTATAAAACCAGTCTTACCGTGGGATATCGTATTACCCAGTTACTGGGTTGTGGAGGTCAGATAGGCCGTCGCTCCATATAAAATATTGTTATACAGGGTGACCTGAAAGTAGTGGCGGACCCGTTAAGGGGTGATAGTAGGGATCAATTCCAGTCGATATCACTCTTAGACCTACTGTCCTAAAGTTAACCCATTTCAGGATATTCCTACTTAAAGAATTTTACAAAAAATACCCTACTTTAAATCTTAAAATAGCCGTAAATCCTAAAAATTGGTCTTTCTGGTACTTTTTTTGCAAAACAAAAAAAAAATGGTCCAAAAAGACCAATTTTTACGATTTAAAGTAGGATTTATTTGTAAAATTCTTTAAGTAGGAATATCTTGAAATGGGTTAACTTTAGGACAGTAGGTCTAAGAGTGATATCGACTGGAATTGATGCCTACTATCACCCCTTAACGGGTCCGCCACTAATTTCAGGTCACCCTGTATAATAAATGTGGAAAGAATAATGGTGCTCATTTATGATACCTACAGCTGGGTAAAGGTCGCAAATCCTCTGCCCAAGTAGGTTATGGACCTAGCCAGGCAAACTTCATACAGAAAAAGTTATTAATAATATGTATATCTATTTACATTATTTAAATTACGCTCTCTATTGTAGAACTTTACCATTCCCTTCGACTTTGAAACTGAGCGCTCTCCCTAATGTTTGAAACTATTGTCTGCCAAACTTCAGCCTCTTGAAGATAACTGTAGAAGTCACGCCGACCGTAACATATTGATGCAAATTTACATTGAATACAGCTGACTATGATAACTAATACTTAGTTTAAGTTGTTCGTGGGTTTATCCATAGGTACCAACTAGTAAAATTAAAATTTAAGCATGATTTTTGGAAAGCGTACAGGGCCCCAAGTCTGCTATTTTTTACATTCCAACACGATCCCATTGTCACTGCATTGTCATTTTGCTAAAAGTTCGTAATCTGCTAAATTCATAATTTCATACAATGGAGTGTAGTGGTTGACCATTGGAAAGTCATAATGACGCCATTATGACGCCATTATATTAGAAGATTACCAAACTTGTCAAAATCAACAATTATGAAATCAATGATAGACCATTCTGACAGTATTGTAATAGCAGACTCGAGGCCTGGTCTTGGTAATAATATCGCATTCCAATGATTCGACGAGATTCATGTAGCCAATTGCTGGACCCAAGAACTCAGTAAAGTAGTCGATACTCTCTCTGCCTAGCCTTTTCCCAACTATGTTGGAGTCGGCTTCCAGTCTAACCAGATGCAGCTGAATACCAGTATTTTACATGGACTGCCTATCTGGCCTCCGCAAACCAGTAATTGGGTAATACGATATCCCTTGGTAAGACTGGTTATCTGACGACCCGTAACGACTGTCAAAGATCCATGAATGACAGCCGGGACCAACGGCTTAACGTACTTTCCGAGGCACGAAGGAGTGGCGGTATGTAAAGATGGTCACCCATCCACTGACCAAACCAGCAAGCGCAGCGTAACCTGATGGATCGACCCGTACGGCTGTTATTACTTAGCCACGAGCACCTCAATTGGTCGACACTTATAGAATAAAAAATTGTAATTACAAACAGGTCAGGCCAGGTAATTGTCCTAACTATTATATTATATTCTATTCTATTCTAAAAGTAGCCTAGCAACCATAGATATAAGAAAGAAGGTAGCAACCTACGAGGTTTTACTGTTAATATAAACAAAGTTCAAAGAAAATCACTTAACCAGGAAAAATATCCAATTACTCTTACAAAATTAATAACCGTACAGCTGAAATAACATCTGAAAATATAAACTTACAAAAAACATTTGTGCGAACAATTGTCGGTGTGTTTTCCTGAAGCTGGGGGCCCAATACATTATGTAAAAACTTTGCTTTACTGTGTCATGAAGGTAAACACTAATAAAAAGTGTACGGAACCAACTTGTCGTAAACTACGTTTATGTATGTGTAGTCTCAACTACGTGGGGAAACATTCAAAATTCATGAAGGAGAAGGTTCAATGCTGTGTCGTTTAGATCATATTTTATCTGCGCGTGGGTAATACAAATACTCAATAGGTAAAGGGTTTTCGTCAGAAACATAGGTTATTTATTACGTATGTATGTACATCTCAACTTCACAGAATGAAAATAAAGGAAAAAAATATGTTTATTTGTCACATAAGAAGGAAGGAACACTAAAATCCTATCCTACTTAATATAAATGTGAAAGTTTGGATGGATTAAAAAAAAAAAAACAAATTGTGTAAATGTTTGTTACTCAATTACGCCTGAACTGCTGAACGGATCTGGATGAAATTTGGCACAGAGATAGATTAGTCTGGAATAGCACATAAGCTACTTTTTATCCCGGTAGTATGTTTCCGTGGGTTAATTTCCGAATTCTGGCAAAAGCTATTAAACACAGAAGAAAAAATAAACCGAACTTCACTTACCAATTTGTTTGAGTGGATTAGGCGCACAATGCCACATTCGCAAAATGACATACTTATTGACAAAAATGACACATTCGCAAAATGACATACTTATTGAAAAAATGACACATTCGCAAAATGACATACTTATTGACAAAAATGACACATTCGCAAATTGTCTTTTCTCAAAATGCCACACTAGCAAAATGCCACACTATCAAAATGACACATTCTTAAAATTTTGGTTTTGTTTCGTTTTGACATTGTGCGAAAAATTATTTTGAGAAAAGGCATTTTGCGAAAATGGCATTTTGCTAATGTGACGTTTTGCGAATGTGGCATTGTGCGCCTAATGCGTTTGAGTGGCGACAGCGGCAGCGTGATGAATTTGGCATTTCCCCTTTAAACGTTGGTTTATGGTCCATGTTCAGAAGCGTTTTTCTTGTTTTTAAACTGTGCCATGTAATCTAAATTGACGACTGCTATTTTACAGAGGTTTACATTTGGCTTTTGAGGAGTGGATTATTAGATTTGCTCTTAATTTGGAGTTGTTAGAAGGAGGCCTTCTTCGCTTCATTTTATGTTGACAATATTTTGGTTCTTTCCAATTCTTGTCGATGTTTTTTTAGATGCCATCGATCAGTAGGTAGGGTAAGAAGTAAGCAAGGAGAAGGAGCACAAGGAGCGCATAAGGAGTTTGTGTAGGTAAACATCACGGGACATTACATCGGAATAGATACGCGATCTATGTAGGTAGGTACTATACAGGATGAAATTTAAAATATGTTCCAAATCAAAATGGGAGATTGTATTACTCATCATTATGAACAACTTTTACTGTAGGAAAAAACCTGAAATCGCGAAAAAAAAATCAGCTGTTCAGTACATTTTGACGAGTTTGATGTAGATAGATGTACTGAACAGCTGATTTTTTTTGCTGATGAGTACAATCTCCCATTTCAATTAGGCACATGTTTTAAATATCATCCCTTATGTACCCACAAAATTATATCTTTAGAGTATTCGTTTTTGGACGAAGAAACTAATTATAATAAAACTATTGTGTTTTTAAACATTGTTATAATATTTCACATATTTTTATTTCAGAAGAGAAATAATTGTAAAGAAGATTTTAGACTGTATTTTCACAACAGTTATTGGTATTGTTAGCCTACGTAACTAGCAAGCTATTTTGTCTAAACATGTGTGTGTTATAGTAATGTTTTCTACCTAGTAATGAGGAGCACCCTGAAAACAAAAAGAAGTCATTAGTATCATACTAATTAATAATAAAATACTTAATATGTATAATTATAAATACATATTTGGCAAATAATATTAATAATAATTATACCTATTAGTCTACCTTTTAGCATGGAACATTATTCCATTCTGTATCTGGAGAAGAGCGTTGTTAACTGCGCTACAGGTCATACTTTTGCAGCTATCATCGTTTTACTTTTGTACCTACTTCTTGTGTTATTGTTCCGAAATATTAAAAAAAAAAAATTTTAGTCATCAAGACAAAATCAAATCATATTTTTACTTTTCGGTGCTGGACGCTTATACACTATTCATAGAGAAATAAATAAATAGACTCACACAATTCAAAAGCTAGTCGGCTTATGACACTATTCTCCAAATATCTGGAATTTCATTTGTTAGAATGCCAAATATCAGTTTCAGCAAAACGGACACAGACCATTCAATATGTCGGAAAAATGCTAACATGAAAAAGAAAATACACAGCCTTTAACAAGATTTCCTTTCAAGACCAACTCAGCATGAACTAGTTCTAGGTAAAAAGTGTCATAAACAGGCAATTTGTAGGTAGGGGCCGCAAAACTTTCAGCAAATATGTCAGAATACAAGGGGAAATAAGTGGAAATGTTAGGAATTTTCCAAAAAGTAGTGTGTTCAATTTAATAGCAATAAGTCAGTGGAGGCGCGTGGCGTTCGCTTGACGCAGCGATTTCACACTTTGGTGTGCAAACTCCTTTACACCGTCCGATTTTATTACTCTCTCATAATAATGTTAATAAAGACTCAGTTTTAATAGTGTTCTAAGAAATGGAAATGAATTTTTGTAACTGTGATATTAGGTTTTTTTCTCGGAACCTTTAGACGAACATGTCGAAATAATGTTTTATTTTCAGCATTTTATTTTAATATTCTGCTTTGTTTGATTGTTGAAACAAGAAACATGAAATGTTATTTAGTTATATTTTTTGTGGAGCTCTATTTTAATAGTATTGTTAAAACGTGAATGTAGTCATTTCATCATTTATTTTCTACATGACCTACTTACATTACATAATTCGAAATAAGCAACTTACATGACTGTCTAAATAACCATTTGGGCTTGACAGTAACTAAAGAGAAGAGTAGTTTATGAAACTGTTACATTATTGCATACCTAGTGTAATGTGCAGCTTTATGCACTACTTTATCTAAACTTATAGAATTTCATCAAAAACACAATAATAGGTAATATAATAAAGGTACCTATACAGGCTGAAATTTTAATCGTTTTAATCCTCTTAAGGGGTCATTGTACTCATCATTATGAACAACTTTTACTATGGGACCAAACCTGAAATCGCGAAAAAAAAATCAGCTGCTCCCTACATTTTGACGAGTTTGATGTAGATAAATGTACTGAACAGCTGATTTTTTTTTCGCGATTTCAGGTTTGGTCCCATAGTAAAAGTTGTTCATAATGATGAGTACAATGACCGCTTAAGAGTATTAAAACGATTAAAATTTCACCCTGTATAATAATAATTTGATCGCTGTCTGAACATGGAAGGTATTTGAGAAAACTATTAGGGGGGTCTTTCTTAACGCAATAGAACCCAAAATAATGATTTTTAGAATTTTTGTCTGTTTTTCTGTGCGTTTGTGCACGCTAATCTCAGAAACGGCTAAACCGATTTGGGTGCGGTTTTCACTAATGTTTGTGGTAAGCTTCACTTAACATTTAGTGTTTATTATTTAAATCGGTTCACAAGAAAGATAGGTCAGTTTGGAAAAATGGAAAAAATATGAAAGAAAATTTTTAAAAGGATTATTGGAAATTTCGGGAAAACTGAAAGTGCATTTTATTATTATTTTGCTTAAACACACTAGCAGCTAATTAGCTGATGCGTGTGTGAATTTTGTATGGGAATTTTGTATGAATGATTGAAATTTGGACAAGACAACGACTATCGGGTGAGCTCGTCATAAATATGGCGCCCAAATCCAACATTCCACCACGGGGGGAAACACCACACACGGAGCAAATACAAAGGCACCACAGCAGCAACCGATAGCTGTTGCGATATGGAGCCGCCAGATAAAATAAATAAATAAATAAATAAATATATCCTTGGACATTTCACACAACGCCATCTAGTCCCAAGCTAAGCAACCTAATGCTTGTGTTATGGTAACGAGATGGCTGATAAACTACTTAAATACATTTTTTTTTTGTAAATACATACATATTATAGATAGAAAAACACCCAGACTCGGAACAAATACTTGTAGGTCGTACAAATATTAAAAAATCGTCGTCGTAAAATGTGGAAACAGTGGTGCCCAACCAGAGTTTCCACATTTTATCTGGCAGCCTAATATGCTAAGTCTAATATGCTAAGTCTAATATGCACATTATTCACAAATATTGACTTGACCATATACTAAAAAAAATACACTTCCGTCACGACTCGAATCCAACACATTAAAATTAGATCAAAAATCGTGCGTTCTAAACGCCCCGGGGCACGTACAGTCAGCGTTTCTTTAACAAGTAAGTGTTTATTTTTGCCGTCCACTCGGCGACGGAACCCGCTGCCCGCTGCCCACTGCTGGGAGTGGGATCGCTTTGTGAACGAAATGGGGAAGTTATTTCATATCACTTTAGAGCTTAGAGCTGAAGGTTTTGGTGGGTCTAGTGTTTATTTGACATCGCAATCTGCTTGCGATTTGTACTTTGGAAATCATAATTGAAGATCTTTAGTGCCATCTTTTGACATGAATGATGCGTTGTCTTGTAAATCATAATAACCAATAATATAAATGCAAAGTTGAGTTTATTTGTTTGTTTGTTACACTTTCACGCTAAAACGGCTGAACCTGGATGAAGTTTTGGCACATGGGTAGAACATGACCTAGGTTAGGACATAGGATACTACACTTACGTGCAATAAAATCGATCCACCCCATTCTCTTCGATATGAAACGAGAAAATTTAACAAGTTTAATTAACAATAACCTAATATATTGTGTACTAAAACCTTCCTGACTGTATGTAGATTACGTAAGTGAAAAAAATATCATAACTGATTCATTACTTTTTGAGAAAAACGCGAATTTAAAAACATACAGATCGAATGAAAAACCTTCCTTTTTTCTAGTTGGTTAAAAATTCAAGTCAAACGATCAATAAACGAACAGTAATAAACAAAATTAAGCTTATGTCAACTTCACTGACAAAAAAAGTCACGCAGTTTTTTCAAACAAAAGTGATTGATGAGAACATCAGAAGAATCGAGTCGATCTTGTCAAGAATATTGCTTTTATCAAAGTATATGTGTATGTGTAAATAAACTTTATCTTACCTACCTTCACACAGTATAAAATAATTAAAATAAATACATTCATATCTTTGAGCTATCGTCTCTCAAATAGAGAGCATGGGGTGGGCCAATTTTTTTGCACGCAAGTGTATTTATCCCGATATTCCCACGGGATCAATTGGTCGGGTAACTAATACGCTAGATGCTGGAACTTCAGCACAAAAAATGTTTGTCTTATCTCCTTCGGATCGTCTTTAAACGTTGAAGTGTTTATGCATTGTATCTGTCTTCTGTTTTTTTTTTTCGAAATATAATCTCTTATAGCTTTCAAACCACACCTATTTCCAAAGTGTACAATCCGTGAGGCGTAAGGGTCCTCGCCCACGGCGACTTTTTGTAGCGATGCTGTCACGCGTTTACGAAATGCGCGACTGCATCGCTACTAACGCGCGTTAGTCGCATTTGCAACGCGCTACAGAAGCGATGCCAACGCGCTACTAACGCGCTACAGTATCGTGACTGTATCGATGCAAACGCGCGACCGTGTCGGACGACATCGGGGAGAGAACATAGGGAGGGTGGCGCGTGAGTGGAGAACCGAGCTTTCGTTGCCTACGCTTCGGCTGCTTACGTAAAAGCAGCACCAAAGACAACGTGACTAATGTTGCCTCAACAGAGTCCATCTTGCAACTGTACCGATCGCAGGTATTTTTGTGCCGTTACTGAATCGCGTTTGCATCGCGACAGAAGCGCGCCAGTATAGCGTTTGCATCGCGACTGAATCTAGGCCCGTGGGCGAGGGCACACAGCTAGCGACCGCTTCGCGACTGTATCACTACAAAAAGTCGCCGTGGGCGAGGGCCCTTAGGTGGGCTTTGCATTTGTGTGAGTGATCACCAAAATGGTACGAGAGCCCGTGACCAACATTTTTGTCTTATCGTTTTACGTAAGACACAATTTTCAATCGTCTTATCGTTTTACGTTTTACAACGATGCGATATGGTTTTGGTCATGGCCTCTCGTACTAAAAGAACAAAAGCCGATTGCCAAAAAGCAGTATAAACCGGTTTTAATCCAAGCAAAGGACGCGTCGCGCTCTAGGCCGGACGTCACACCTACACTATCTATGTGCACTCACACAAATGCAAAGCTCAGCTTAAACCTCTCGGACTGTATTTTACATATTACAGCACTGCACAAAAATAAATTGTACTGAAATAAATGAATCGCCAGACAAGATAACAACCTGAAATCACGCAAAAACAATCGCAGCGACTTCAAAGTTGATTAACTCGCAAAAATATTGAAGCCGTCCAATTTTAATTAAGTTTTCAACTTCCAAAAATAGTCGAAACATAATTTGGTCCATCTTTAAAGTCTCTTCGCGCGAAATGTTTAAAGTAGTAAGAGTTGTGCGAGCGGTTCGAGTTGTACGAGTTGTGCGAGTTTCGTCCAACCAAGATATGTTCGCAGTTAAGGAAATTGATAAAGTTTGTAACGGAAAGGTTGGAATTATTGAAAGTCGTGAGCACAACAAAATTCAATAAGTGACTGTCTCTGATTGGGAAACTCTGGGGAGGGTGTATCGGGAGGGGAGAGGGAGCAAGCCACGAGAGGTCGCGGGAGGCTCGTGAGAGGCCTCCGAATTGGCAGAATCATAATAGGATAATAGGTATTATGAATCATATTTGAAATCGTAAAACGGTCACAAACTGACAATTCATAATTTATCTGTGTACAATTCATAGCACGTAATTCGTCTGTTTGTCAGTTTTGTATGGAGATTCGTAAAATGGTACACAAATTATGAATTGTTTTATTGAAGTTTAATGTCAAATACATCAATTAAATAATAATAATAAATAAATAAATATCCGTGGACATTTCACACAACAAATAGCAAATAGCACAATCATAATAAATTGCTGGAAATTCAGGCAATGAATCGCTTTTAGAGGAATTGCTTATTGTGGCCGTTTTAGGCCCCTGCTCGGCTGTTGAATGACACATTGACAAAATATGAGTTTAATATATGTACCTGTGGGGGCATCTACTTCGCCAAATGCGAACTACGCATCACAATGACGTCAAGCAAAATTCCTGCATCGCGCAATCAGGGTTTTCCGCGCGACTAGCATATATACTCAATGTCCTGACATCAACCGTCGGGCAGTAGCCCACCAGACACAACACCCGTCTGGTCGGACAATCCTCCCTTTTCTATGGAGGATGAGTGAACTTTACACCCTGTTCCTCATGCCTCTATATAGGTACCTATGCAATGTCCAAGTAATAAATTGCAATATGGAACAGTATCGTTCAAACGCAAGCTGAACTTAGGTTGGGTATATTAAAGTTTAAAGGTATGTTTTTCCAATAACACATTTGTTTACAAGTTTGGGAGCAAAATGCAGGATTGTCGGTAAATGGAGCAGAAAGAAGGGTTTCTGACTCAGTTTTGAATAGCTGTAAGTCACATTACGAAGGGTTTATACTTCTTTATAAATCCTCTGAAGTCTGAACTGAAATGCAACCTCGCTCTGTCTTCTTGATTATCTGCGCAGTGCTACTTTGAAACCTGTATGTCAAGCAGTTGTCAACAGTCCAGTCTTTTGACGTTAAACGTTCAAGACCTCGGTGAAATTATGATTACGAAATAACAAATTAATAGCAAAAAGGGACTCAATCAAGCTTATTGGCTACCCAAATGCTATATGAGAGCCAGTAAGGCAAGATTAAATCTTTGAAGTAAGGTTCTCTGAAAACCCACTGCACCATTGAAATTGTGATCATATTACGTAATACAAAGTAATGATTACAACCAGCCCTCTGTGCCCAACCGCCAGGGTCCTTCAAGTCACCATAATCGACCTGATGATGATCCTTCAGGCCTGTGGGAAGATATAGATGTGCTGCTGCAACTTCTGTGGTAGTCTAAGATGTATATTCTGCATCACCGGCATTGCTTATTTGTTTCACCTGATTGGGATCGAGTGTGACTGTGCGTGCTGGAAATGTCAATGTTGTATTAGTGATGATAATTGATCAATTCATAAATTGTTTTGTTTTTCCTTTACAATTGTGTTGGTTTTCAAAAATACTAAATAGCTTCACAGAAAACGACCTACGTGACCATTAATGGAATAAATCAATACAGCTGCAGTCGATGAAGTTAAATATCCAGGCACATATATTATAACATCTGCATTAGCAGGAAAAGCACAGTAAAAAAAGACGTTGTGAGCTGGCGACTAGAAACGCAACCTCACTATTACCATTCATAATAAAAGGAAATAAGACAGACTCATGTATCGAATGGTGATAGTACCTTATATGATATATGGTTTGAAAGTATAGCACTCATTACAGCTAACAGTTCAAGACTGAGAAGTTATGAGAGAGCTATCTTGAGATACTTGATTAACTACACGAGGAATAAACTAAGACAAAAGAAAATGCATGAAATCTTAGGCAGAAAAACCGTAACCACATGCATCATGGACCTCAGGATGACTATCTCATCCGTGTTCACAAGCGCTGGGAACCAACACCTGTTACATGCAGCAATGCAGACAAGGTCAAATCTAAGAAAGTCGCCTGACTTATTTACACATGGAATGACAATCAAACACAGGACATGACTTCATTCGACAAGGACATCAATTTTTGAATGGATACGGCTGAAGAACGAGGTAAGATCAAGAGGCTGCTAGCAAGATTTACAAGAAAGACGGATGGTAGCGAAACCTCTAACGAAGATTTTGGATACATCAACGTATAACACAGCATATCAGTGACATAGAAAAGTAAGGAGCTCGTGGCTACATAATAACAGTCGCACGGGTCGATCCATCAGGTTAAGCTACGCTTGCCGGGGTTGGTCCGTGGATGGGTGACCATCTTTGCACACCGAGACTCCTCCGTGCCTCGGAAAGCACGTTAAGCCGTTGATCCCGGCTGTCATTCGTGGATCTTTGACAGTCGTTACGGGTCGTCAGAAGCTCGAAATCAGACAACCAGTCTTAACCAAGGGGTATCGTATTACCCAGTTACTGGGTTGTGGAAGTCAGATAGGCAGTCGCTCCATGTAAAATACTGGTATTCAGCTGCATCCGGTGAGACTGGAAGCCGACCCCAACATAGTTGGGAAAAGGCTAGGCATATTGAAGGTGTATTTATATTTTGCTGTATTGTCAATTAAATGCATTTTTCTTTCTTTCTTTATTTTTTCCATAAACAATATCCAATCGACGATTGTCGAAGCAAATATTGGAACGGTTTCTTGTCGCTCTCACAGTCGCTACCCGCTCACCCGACGCACCAGCCGCCATACTTCCTTGACTTGTAAACGTTTACGATGTTTTCTTTCAACTACAAGCCAGTGTGTTTATGTCCTGCGCTCAACGAGTTTTTTACTTTATCACCAAGTTTATCGGTACTTTCTGCTATTACTGGCGCGGCTACTGCGACAAATAAAAGTACAAGTTACTGCCATTCTGGTTTACACGACAATTAGTGATGTTCATAAAAGTAAATAAGATGAAATTGTAAATAACATGAAGTTGGTAAACAGGTTTATTGGGCGATAAAAGTAATCTGCTAATGTTGTGTTGTGTACTTGTTGTGACAAGGGTAGTTTCTGTTACTGGTACCCTGGTACCTATGCCTTGGATCTATATCTAAGGTATACAGGATAAGTTTTTAAGCAGTCCGCAAATTTTCACAGGGTATATTCTACCCATTAATATGAACAACTTTTACTATGGGAACAAACCTGAAATCGCGAAAAAAAAATCTGCTGTTCCCTACATTACATATCAAAGTTAGTCCCATAGTGACAGTTGTTCATATTCA
This sequence comes from Cosmia trapezina, assembly GCA_905163495.3. Taxonomy (NCBI): domain Eukaryota; kingdom Metazoa; phylum Arthropoda; class Insecta; order Lepidoptera; family Noctuidae; genus Cosmia; species Cosmia trapezina. The sequence goes on from LR991036.1 coordinate 924,128, forward strand.
TGGGTAGAACACCTTGGAACTTATCCTGTATTTATGGTACCTAAGTTTTGGATATAGATACCTTCATAGATACGTTTACTTCGTTAGACTGGTCAGTAACAATTATTTGTGAAACTTTGAAATAATTAAACTTTTTAAACTTTCGCGATTTGTACACATTATAAAACACTATCGAAAACGGGTCTTATCGCGATATTCTTTTTAACGAGGTAAACAGGTACCTACTTGTTTCCCGACGTTTCGACCGCCTTGCTTGCTTGCTTGTTTGAAAAGAATATCGCGATAAGACCCGTTTTCGATAGTTCTATGAAATAATGTTTTGTTGATTTTTTCATTCTATTCAAAATACTTGTTACGTTTCTTTTAAAAATCTTTCAGGACTGATTGATTTCCTAACGCCAGTTAACGACTAGAAACACAAAAAGAGGCAGCATAGTTTTTCCTTGACCAACCCTGACTTATAAACACTCCTTTTCGGCATTACATGGTAGAAAAACAAAACAAAACAACACCTGCCCAACACAAGTATAACAAATATGCGATATCATCGCTATAACTTGCTATAATTCCATAAGGGATGTTTTTATCGCGGGTTGCATTATGCGGGTGCACGTTTGTACCCCGCCGCGCCCCGCGGAGCCCCGCTGTACCCCGCGAGCCCCGCGCCTCATAAACATACATAAATGCAGGATTAATGAAAGGTCGCCCATGGCTGCCTTTTAGCGAGGAGCCTCGATTTTTGCCTGTTCTTTATGTGGAGGCACGGATTGTACTCGAGGCAATGAGCGGGTGACGGCTCGTGCTGAATGGTAGCTGATGGTGTGGATTGTGTGTGAACTTAATTAGTTTTTAGGGTTCCGTACCAAAATGGTAAAAAAGGAACCCTTATGGTGTGACTCAGTCTATCTGTCTGTCTGTCTGTCCGTCTGTCTGTCTGTCTGTCTGTCTGTCTGTCTGTCTGTCACAGCTGGATATCTCAATAATGCTATCATCTTGAAATTTGGAACAGTTATAGATGACGTTTACCCAACTATTTTGCAAATAAGAAAGAAATAAAAATAAATGTGTTTTTTTTTGCAACAGGGACTGAAAGGGGGTCTTAAAAATTTAAAGTGGAGCTACTATGACATGTGGGGTATCATATGAAAGAGCGCTATTTGAAAATTCTCAAACATTTTTTTATTTTTTTTTTAGGCCGCATAGTTTTCGACTTTTTATGAAAAAAGTAAAAAAAAATACCGTTCCCCCCCGCTTATCTCCGAAGTTTGCAAAGCGATAAATCTGAAATTATTCTATGTGATAGATGTGTATGTAAAGATTACAGGAAAAATAAAACGATGTCTCTAAAAAGCACACTTTTTCAGAAATCGGAACGGAACGCGAGTACCACTCGCTCTTGACCGGTTTTTCTTTGTTAATTGAGGATAGTGAACCCTTTTTTTGTTTGATTTGTTTGTTTGTAAACAATTTGACAACGCCATTTAGCCACGAACGCCGCGATCGTCGCGAGCCACCAATTGTCAGCGCCAGCGTTGTCAAATCTAAACTAATAGGTATTATAAAAAGAACAGATTTGTTTGTATGTTTGTTTGTAATGGAAAAAATACTTAATCGATTATAAAAAATGTTTCACCTATAGAAAGTTACATTGCACAGTTGCAGTTGCATTGTTGCATTGTTGTTAGCTGTAGGTGTTTTATCGACTTCTACGCGAACGAATTCGCGGGGAGAAGCTATAGTTGTATTATTATTTTCAAATTGTTTTTATTTGTAACTACCTGACCCGACAGTCGTTGTCCTGTCCAATTTTCAATAATTCATACAAAATTCCCATAGAAAATGCACTTTCAGTTTTCCCGAATTATCCAATTTTTCCGGTAATTTTTATTTTTTTTCTTTCCTAAGAACCTGATTAGGAACATTTTAAAACAAAAAGCCAAATCGGTCCAGCTGTTCTGAATTTATACGCTTATCAACGAACATCATTTAGTTTTTACTAAATATGTATAATTATGTAGATTTTGTGCAGTTGTGCATGTTATAGGTACTGCAGAAATAATTTTAAAAAGTAATAAACAATTATTTAAATTCAATTTTTTAGTCGTCTTGTTTGTTAAACCCCATTTTCTCCAGCAGTCTTGTCTGCTACTAAACTCGACTATCAGCTTCGCACTCCGCAGGACCCCTGTGGAGCACCATTACCTAAACAGATTGCATGCACAAACATCCGGAGATGCGCCACTCACTGGCATCGTCAGCAGGAATTCGAGCACCATTACCATACGTCTTTTAGGTTCTGGTGGCTTAGTAAGAGGAAACGTGGGTGCTCTTTTCTCCATACAAAAAGATACAAACGCTCTCGCCTGTTTTCTTTCTGGTTAATGACCATAAAGCGATGATTTTTTACAGAAATATAAATATCAGTTACTTGTATGCCCCTATGTTTTCCTTTTTGATGATATATTATTTTTATAAGAACTAGAACCCTCAAAAAATGCTCAAAATTGCCTATTCAGACCGCTGTCAACAGACGCCTAGTGTACCAATTTGACAACTATTAACGAAAAAAGAAAAACATAGGGGCACAGTATATATCCTTCTTATTCAGTTTATGAAATATCTTTTAAATTGGTCCAATATTGGAGGAGGAAATAGGCGAGAGCCAAACCTCGAAATGTGACTTTTTACATTGGCTATTTAGTCGGATCTGCAGTTGTCCTTATCGCACGAATTCGAGGGCGGAGCGCTCGCAGAGCGACAGCAATACCTTCTTAAAATACCTAATTTTCAAAGTCTGGCCACCCGCCTTTCCTCTTAAGTATTGACTACTATTTAGTGGAAAGTGTGTAGTGTGTGTGTGTGTAGTGACTTCTTCATACTCTATTGTAGCGTTATGTATCCCATAATATCTGCTAAAATTAATGATTTATGGCGACATTTGCCATCACCATGATTGTTAATCTATCTATCTATATATTTAAAGGCAAAAGTGATTGACTGATGTATCAACGCACAGCCCAAACCGCTGGACCTAGAGATTCCTTTGGCACGTAGGTTCCTTATGAGGTCTCGGGGTGCATCTAGGATTTTTCAAAATTCAACCCCTAAGGGTGTGAAACGGGGGTCCAAAGTTTGTATGAAAAATCTTACTCCTAGTGTTAATAGACTTCAAACTTCCACGCGGGCGAAGCCGCGGGAAAAAACTAGTACATAAATATTAGAAATATGTTGTTATAATATTTACCAAAAGATAATTTTTGGCTAAGAAACTATGGAAGCGGCTTCTTATATATTATTTTCTTATTAATCCCGGATTTCAGAAAATCTGGGAATGCACAAACTAATCCGATACATAGTCTTAAATATGTGGTATTATTTATTTAAAAAATACCGGGATCACATTACTATTCATGTGCTTGTTTACTTGAAATTCATATTTTTAATATTACTTATCCGTTCTATGCCAGTTTGTAAAGTAGGTTTACTTTAGGAAATTAGCTAGCATTCGATTCTATAGTCAAAAAGTATTAAATTTATCAATTCAAGTGCATCAGAACACTAAATTTGTCGATCCCGGAATTCCCGGATTTTTTCGATACAAAGATGGCATTCCATAATAGTCAATACCTCAACTTTGAAATACCTCAATTAATCTGCCTAGACTTTTCCCAACTATGTTGGGGTCGACTTCCAGTCTAACCGGATGCAGCTGAATACCAGTATTTTACATGGAGTGACTGCCTATCTGACCTCCATAACCCAGTAACTGAGTAATACGATACCACTGGGTAAGACTGGTTATCAGACTTTCGGGGTTCTGACGACCCGTAACGACTGTCAAAGATCCACGAATGACAGCCGGGACCAACGGCTTAACGTGCTTTCCGAGGCACGGAGGAGTCTTGGTATGTAAAGATGGTCACCCATCCACTGACCAACCCCAGCAAGCGTAGCTTAACCTGATAGATCGACCCAGCTATTATTACTTAGCCACGAACTTTGGAATACCTGTCCATCTGAATATTCAATTTTTAGTGATCTGATAAGTGATTACATTTTAAAAATGTAGTAGTCCTTGACTCATCTTAGCTAAGATGATGCGACCAATTTTCTATTGAAGACAGTTATTACCTTCGAGACCATTATCTTGGATAAGTTTTCCCACAACGTTTTTGTAATAGATACACACAAGCTAAATATATATGCAAACGAAAATACTGAACACGAAGTACTATTCAAATGAATAGAGCAGTTCTTTTACTTAAAAAATTATGCTCAAGTGCTCGCTCTGGTCTGGAAAATTAAAAAAGCAGCTAAATAGCACATTACTAAGTTAGTGAATTAGCATAATATGAACGTGCTCATATCAAAAGAGCTAACTTAAAAACTAAGCTAAACACACTTAGAGTGAGTCCTTAAGGTGGGGTGTGACGTATGATATAAGCGTAAGCGGGGCGGGAATATCTTAGGATGAATTGAATTAATCGTAGGGGGAGTTCTGTAGTTTCTGCCTACCCTCTTGGGAAGAAGGCGTGACTATAATTAAGGTAAATTTAATTAAATAGGCAGTTGGTTTTGAAATTGTAACTTTGGTGACGTGTTCCCATAGATCGTCCGGTGTTTAGCACAAGGGCAATTTTTTCAATTTTGGTGGACACACTAGACTTTGAACTAAAATATCTCAAAAAGATATCGAGATATTCTCAGACCTCTTGAAGATCCTTCTAGCTTGGATTTCTATTCTTATACCAGGTCCTTATTTTTCACGACAACTGAAGAAAAAAATTCGTCAACAAAATTGAAAAAAAATGCACTATGCATGCCCTACAAGTTGCAATTTTTTGACATTGACGGTGCCTTTTGTTTCGTAGCAGGAAGCCGGATTTCATAGTAGAAAATGTTTCTACTGAGACGCGGTTGATTGTGCCAATTTCTTTTAATATTATTTTTAATGGAATCCGAATAACGTTGATTTTAGCGAACATTTTTGTTAGTTTGTATTAGTATTAGTAGTAGTATAGTATTTCGCACTAAGTGATTGATTAATCACTTAGTGCGAAAAAAGGTTACACAATGTTTTTTTTTACTTCCCACCAAATGAATGACCGCAGTATGCTCTTATATTTTTATTTCTTTCCAGACCCCGCACTCACAGCCATTCTATCCACCCTATCCATCATCAAGCCGCCAATAAAGAAGTCCATTCACGAATTTACGTAAAACTTCTAACAATTTTTATCACTTACATTTACAGCGTAATAAACCACGCACAATCCCATGTCTTACAACTTGGGCCTAGTTATTTAAGTGCCATTCTTAACAATGTTTGGCTTCGACGTCGTTGCGACGTAAACGCTAGGAAAACATGGCTCCCCTTTGAAATAACTTAAAAGAAACTGCCGGGAAATTTATACTGTCATTCATTAAAACGAGGAAGTAAGGGACTCCACTCAATTGGAATGACCGTCTCTGACGTGACGCGAGTTGACGTCACACGGTGCCAGAGAGTAATGGTGTTGGACATTTGTGTCTCCTTTGACTTGCAGTAATTTCGATTGGGGCATGTCCAAGCGACAAATGGGTCGATCTGCGAGGCTTAGTTATATTTGATGCGTTGCCCTTAAGAGCCCAAACTACTTCAGCTTTTTATCTCGCTCGCACGATACTGCTCGCGGACTGAGTGTGGTCCTCGGCGCCGATATTTTAGGTAACTGCTTTTTACGGTGAAAATAATAGTAATTTGAAAAAAAATAAAAACATCAGACCTGCTTTATAGTTAGTTAAGTTAGTGTGAAAAGTTTCATGATCTAATTTGAAGTGTTTTTTGAATGCCAGCGGTTTATTGTTCAGTTTGGAGGTAACTTTGGAATTTTCTTCTATCGAGAAAATTTTATGGAATCGTGTCATCGTCAAACATTAACATTAATACTCACCTACGAAACATTTGTGTTGATGATAACTGTTCTGTGGAAATATTAAAGTCGCGAGGTGATTATGCGTCATTTAAGTTAACTGTGCCAACAAAACATGTTGAGACTTATCTGAAACCTGAAAATTGGGCAGAAGATGTTCATATTAAACCATGGAGCAGTGGATTTCGAAAGTCACAGTAGCATGAGGGTTAGTAAACATCAGAAGACATACATTTTTTTTTATCAGAATGTTCGTGGTCTGCGCTCAAAGCTGGACATTTGTAAAAAGGCCATATTAGTTGAATCAGCTGATTTATATGCATTTACGGAGACTTTTTTGACTAGTAGTGTATGTGATGCTGAATTGTTTCCCAAGGGATATACTGTCTTGCGTCAGGACCGTGCTGGCGATGCAGGATGGGGTGGTGTACTGCTCGCGGTACGTAATCAGTATAAAGTGCAGCAAGTAGTCGATATTGACGGCTACTCGAGCGACATTGAGGTGGTGATCGGAATTATAACACTAAAGTGTAATAAAATCATATGTTGTGTCGTGTACATACCTCCTAGTTCGAGTGATAGCAAGTACATTGATACCTTTTGTGTGTTAGAGAATGTTGTTGCAAAATTCGATAAATTTGACGTGTTAATATTAGGCGATTTTAATTTAAACTCTTGTAGTGAAACTGTTATCATGCATTATAATTATTTGTTATCTTTCTGTAAATTAAAGCAACACAATTCCATTTGCAATAAATATGGTAAGATGTTAGATTTGGTGCTGAGCAGTTTGGACGTTGAGATGATTGATGTAAGTGGAGACGTAGAGCCAGTGGTCCCGGCTGACGCTTATCACCCGCCACTATCAGTGAGTGTGCGAAATAAGTGTTGTGTGCCCCCGCGAGGTCGCATGGCGAGCGCGCGTCACTATCCTGTGTGTGAGGATGATAAGCTGGCAGAATGGAATTTCCGTAAAGTTGATTTCCAATCTTTATATGGTGACTTGTATTTAATAAAATGGGACGATATATTTTCACAAACTGACGTTGACGAAGCTGTCGCATTACTTTACAGCAAGTTACATGAAGTTTTTGATAAACATGTACCAAAAAAAAATAAAAAACATCAGAATTCGAAGTACCAGTATCCGGTGTGGTTTACACCTGTCATAATTAAAACTTTAAAAGATAAATATTTTCACTTAAAAAAATTTAAGCAGTTTAAATTAGAGTTCAATCAGGAATTATACAAATATTATAGACAGCGAGCTAAAGAGCTAATCAATCAGGCATATAACGAATATATCCAACGGACAGAGGGGGATATAAAGAGGGATCCTAAAAGTTTTTGGAATTTTGTAAAAGGGCAGCAGGCTTCTAGACAAACGAGCACTGAGTTCGAATATGATGGACGGATCGTAGTTGGGGTAGACGCAGCAAATGCGTTTGCTGAGTACTTCAGTTCAGTGTTTCTACCGTATGACCCTGTTCTATCAGCAGCCAATGCTGAGCTGGTAGCAACAGACCCACTGTGCTCCTCGCGGATCGCTATAGATGTAATTGACTCAGCCGACATATCAGTAGCAATTCGACGCCTAAAAGCCCATTCATCTGCAGGGCCTGATGGCATTCCACCCTTCATTCTTAAAGACTGCTTAGAAATATTTAAAGAACCACTTCTATTTGTCTATAACTTAGCCCTACAAACAGCTTCTTATCCTGCTGAGTGGAAAATTTCACGGGTTACCCCTGTGCCCAAGGGTGGTGCCAGGTCAAATTTGACCAACTACAGGCCTATTGCGGTTCTGTCAGCCTTCGGCAAGGTCTTTGAGTCTATACTTAATCGGTACATCACCAGGCAGATCAAGACCCAACTAGCTGAGTGTCAGCATGGTTTTAGAGCTGGTAAATCCACTGTGACAAACCACATTAATTTTGTAGACTTTGCTGTCACCGAAATGGATAAAAATAAGCAAGTCGACGTAGCTTATTTTGATTTTAAAAAAGCGTTCGATCGTGTCCAAAATGACGTCCTACTTAAAAAATTATCCGCAATAGGATTTACCCCCAAGTTGCTTCAACTCTTTTCGAGCTATTTCACTGACCGTTTTCAGTATGTTCAAATCTCTGGACATAAATCTGCACCTTACATAACTTGCTCTGGTGTAAGCCAGGGTAGCACCGTGGGGCCTACGCAGTTTATTGTTATGGCCAATGACTTGCCGAAGGTCGTCAGGACTGCACGATGTCTCATGTTTGCGGATGACCTAAAGTTATTCTTGGGTATTAATAGCGAGCATGACTGTGAGGCGCTGCAGAGGGATATTGATATGGTGGTAAAATGGAGTGAAGCCAATCACTTAGAATTTAACACTTCTAAGTGCAAGACTATTTCTTTTACCCGTTCGCGTGCGCCCATTCAGCATAACTACCACATATCTGGTGTCCCTCTGGAGCGCGTCAACGAAATAAAAGATCTTGGACTGACCTTAGATGTGAATATGACCTTTAATCAGCACATTAATAATATCTGTAGCAAGGCTTTCCAATCTCTTGGGTTTGTTATGAGACAGGCAAGTAGGTTTAAAGACAGGAATGCTATACTCACTCTTTATTATGCGTTTGTACGTAGCAAACTTGAATACAATGCGCTGGTATGGGATCCACATGAGCAAAAGTATAAGCTCATGATAGAAAGGGTCCAACGAAAATTTGCTCGCTACCTATATAAAAAAATATATGGGTATTATCCCTATTTGTATCCGTCTCTGTTTGTTGCGGGAATGGTAGGCATCAACACGTTGGAGCTGCGACGCAAATGTGCGCTTTTGATGCACTACTACTTATTGCTAAATAATAAGATCGATGACGCGACTACTCTAGCTCGCTGTTCATTGTTTGCTCCGGACCGGCTGCGGCAGACGCGCGCCTGTGCCTCGCGGGGCCTGTTCGCGGCTCCGCCAGCCCGTACCCATACTGCTTGATATGCCCCCACAACACAGGCGATCAATCTGCTGAACGCCCTGATTGCTCAGGAGCCGGATGTTGACATATTTAATTACAGCAGCAAATCTATGTATAATGTTTGCATGAGGTTTTTTAGTTGAATGCCATAGCATACAACTAGAAAACTTCATGCAACAACATATTGTTGGCTTGCTGCACGCTTTGGTGTACACTGTAAGTGCAGCAAGCAATTGTTACATAAATAAATAAATAAATAAATAATCTTCCACTTTACCATATATTTAATTCAAGATGAATGCTGCAGTATTTTCGACATAACGGAGGATCATGCTAACCCATTAGCTCTTAATGTGTTGGGGGACTGATTGTGACACTTCCTAAGTTTACCAAATGACAACTTTCAGGATTTCTGTATCTCTCAATCGGTATGTAATTGCGATGCGGATTTGTCGCGGTCAAATATCGTTGCTATCATGTAAACTAACTTTAGTTATATTCAGCAAAGGCTGACTTTCCCACATAAAACTGCCCTCATAATATTTTCACAGCCATTACGGGCTGCTCCGATAAAGTGTGTTGAATCTCTAAAGCTCTGCAAAGTGGGTTATACCGAGACTTAATTTTATTTTTTAATGACATCAATTTGACGAGTCTCGTAAGATGTCGCAATCACCTCCAGAACTCGCATATTTTAAATTTGGACGGTTTACGACCACGTTTTATGGCACTAGCAATCTCAATTTGAATATATTGTCTACGTGTACCCATGGTTCACGTTACCGTGGTCTTCATTTTTGTGATGGTTTACAGTCTACAGACCCAGCTTTATTGAAAGTTAGTAGAGACTACCCTACCTGTTCCAAATAGAAGTAAAAGAATTTAGCCAAGTATTTCTTAATTCAAATGATAAACCTCTTCATTGGTATAATATTTATATTTTATCTTCTTGCACACATACAAACTTGGTACAGCAGCAATATTTAACAAACAATTTAACTAGGCACTCAATAAGTATCAAAGTAGACTAGATTTCCAGACAACCTTTAGGTTCCGAGGCTCTAAGAGAACTATCTTCTAAACTAGGCGACGGGCGCCCCAAATATCACGTCTTTAGGGTTCCGTACCTCAAAAGGAAAAAACGGAACCCTTATAGGATCACTTGTTTGTCCGTCTGTCAGTCTGTCAAGACCCTTTTTCTCAGGAACGCGTGGAGGTATCAAGTTGAAATTAATATCACATACGCAGATTTGTGGCCCCTTGAAGTCCTAAAAAACTCAAGCTTCGAAGTCAATGCAATACAAACATACGGCCATTATGCGACATATTTTGATACTCGAAAGTAAATCAAAACCTATAGGGTACTTCCCTTTGTTCTAGAATCATGAAATTTGGCAAGAAGCAAGGTCGTACAACACAAATAAAGGAAAAAGTTCAAAAATTGTTAATTTGTAATTCTATCACATAAAGAAAATGTTCAAGTCTATCAGTCTGTCAAGACCCTTTTCCTCAAGGACACGTGGAGATATCAAGTTGAAATTTATATTAAATAGGTAAATCTATGGTCCCTTTGAGTTCTAAAAAAATCAAGCTTCTAAGTCAACGCAATAAAAAAATACGGCCATTTTGCGACACATTTTGATACTCGCAACTGTCGCAAGTAAATCAAAACCTATAGGGTACGTCCCGTTGACCTAGAATAATGAAGTTTGGCAAGAAGCAAGGTCTCCCAGCACAAGTGAAGGAAAAAGTCCGAAAATTGTGAATTTGTAATTTTATGGCATAAAAAGAGTATTTTTGGGATCCAATGTTAAGTTTGTTTTTGGGATACATTCTTTTCAACTACGGAACCCTTCATTGTGCGTGGTCCGACACGTACTTGGCCGGTTTTTACATTGCGCTAGAATACACAATTACTTTTGGCGGTAACAGTCAAATGAGATACTTTTAACTTTATATTTAGCATTTAACACCAAGAAAACTTATTATTATTTGGAAATCATGACTTAATAGATTTTAGAACCACACCAAACCTCGCAGTATACTTTCTGGAGGGATTAATTAATTTGATTATTGATTTTAATTCTCACACAGCTCCAAAACACCTCAAAATAAATAAAGAAAGCAACTAAAAAATCGTAACTCGTATATATGTATGAGGATTATTGTGCCAAATTAGATGGCAGGTGGTGAAAAAGTTATCCGATCGCTGTGCACTCTGGGGAGTTCGCCCAATAAAGGACGAATGAAAAAATGGCCGCGATGACGTGATCGAACGGCCTCCCTACTTTGTCCTATCCCAAGGCCTGGTACGTCCTGTTAGAGCACTCTGAGGCCTTTTGAGGCCTATTTACTCTCGCCTCGTAACGCTGCATTTTAGGTTTGAGAAACGGGTATGTTTTTGTAGATGGAAATAGTCTGTCCGTGAATGCGTTACCTGTTATTATTTTAAATACTGCTTAGAATTTTTTGTTATATTTCCACTTTCGTCAAAAACGAATTCAAACTTTTGCACATTTTGAGTGGCATTTGAGATTATTGAATATTTGAAATTAAAATTTTTCTGGTGAAATTTTGATGAGAATGTTACGATTTTTCAATAGACGTGTTTAAGCAGAGGTTTGGTTCAGAAGTTTTTGATTTTTCCGAGACTAAATTAATCACTATAGCCTATTACATTACCAAGTTTTTATACGGTGATCAAAGGATATATTTTATGGCAAAAAAAAAATCTGTGAAGTATTTAAAATAATACTGCACTACGATTGGACCTGTGACCATGTGCCTAGAGCAAGGTCGGTTTCAATGATCAAAGAACTCCGATGGCATTTGAAAGGGTACCTAGTCAGAATTCAAAAAAATTGACATGGAGTAAACATTGGAAATCATAATTGCCCAATCATTCACATGCGGAGATCAGAGATCTGATGAATGAATGAAAAGAATGAAGCATGTTATATAACACAGATTATTAGACCAATCAAGAGCGAATAACATCAGCAAAACCCTGCGACGAAACAAAAACAAATTAAAATATTATAAAATCTCGGAGAATCTCAATTAGTTGCAAGAACCTTGTTAGCAGGAGTCGTTGCAATAATACAAGTTTAATTAATTTCCTTCAGTTTCATTCACTCAACAGAGGGGCAATTCTCGTATTTCTAACAACGTTCGCAATCTCATCTTAGTCTCAATCTGTCAAAAATCGTGTAGCGTTTACCTACATTTTTGACATTTGATTGACGCTGGCATGAGATTGTGAACGTTTTTAGGTACGAGAATTGGCCATCAGAGGGGCAATTCTCGTACCTAAAAACGTTCACAATCTCATGCCAGCGTCAATCAAATGTCAAAAATGTAGGTAAACGCTGTACAATTTTTGACAGATTGAGTCTTGAGATGATATTGCGAACGTTGTTAAAAATACGAGAATTGCCCCTCTGATCTCGCTCGTTTTGTGCAATGGAGAAATGCAGAGGTGGGTGATGTAAAGTAGCTAGATGCTAGATACTTCAAGAGAATGTAACTACATTAATTTGTAATAAAACTGACGGTTCAGACGGTTCATAGATTTCAGGAGACACATACATATGTATTATGTAGGGTGCGTGTATGATATGAACGTAAACGAAGCGAAAGTAGAATGTAAGTGTAGGAAATCTAGGTTCTAACACTTTAATAAAACGAGTTATGGGCTTTTTAAAATGTATAGATTATTATTAGCCAATTAAAAATCACTAGGAAGTTTATACATCCGTCTTGATCAAAGTGCAAACGAGAAGTGAAGTAATAAGAATGGTGGGTAGTATTTATATAATAATTAGGTACCTACGATGTATCGATTATTACAGAATCGACTAAAGATTGATTTTTGTAAATAATTAAATCAAATAAATCAACAGTAAGGATCGTAGCTGGTGGCGGTATGTAGTTTCTGCCTACCCCCAGGGGGAGATGGCGTGAGGTTGAGTATGTAGGAACGGAGACGAACCTATCCGTTAACTAAGTTTTGGGCAGATTTTACTCGTATGATAGATATCAATCTGCCTAGCCTTTTCCCAACTATGTTGGGGTCGGCTTCCAGTCTAACCGGATGCAGCTGAATACCAGTATTTTACATGACATGGAGCGACTGCCTGTCTGACCTCCACAACCCAGTAACTGGGTAATACGATACCCCTTGGTAAGACTGGTTGTCAGACTTTCAGGCTTCTGACGACCCGTAACGACTGCCAAAGATCCACGAATGACAGCCGGGACCAACGGCTTAACGTGCTTTCCGAGGCACGGAGGAGTCTCGGTATGTAAAGATGGTCACCCATCCACTGACCAACCCCGGCAAGCGTAGCTTAACCTCATGGATCGACCCGTTATGATAGAACTGATCAATAAAATAATTGTTTGCACTACTCACTTTTAGATGATACCTAAAGAAGAACGATTTTTTTTTGTTCCTACATAAATATAAACGCACACATCTAAAGAAAATGTTTTGCTTGTTGTAAGAAAAGCATGCATTTCTCGTTAGAATAGAAGCTCAACATGTTTTGGTTGTTTTTGTCCCAGTTATTATTAGTCATGTGCGGTATGTTTTATTACTTTGCGCGGTGATTGAAACTCAAACTCAAAGCATTTATTTCAAATAAATCAACTTTTAAATTGAGAGGGGGGGGGGGGGGCAGTCAGAAAGATCTATCATCTATCTATCAGAAGCTAGTCGCCCATTCCAAATCGTAGTTGGTACCTATGGAGGGGAACGAGCAAGAAAGTCCACAGACACTCTTTTAAATCAAAAAATGGTTACAAAATATTAGTTACCTACATCATTCATGTTGAAATTATACATGTGAGAACGATGCAGAACGTTAAAAGCGTCCGTAATAAAAAAAATAAAATAAATTAACTAAATTAAAATAAGCCGTGGCAGCTAAGGTATGACCAGCCTCCACCAACAGCGCCCGTTCACGAACCTGACGCATGGATTAGTCAAATCACAGAACAGATAGTTTATCTGTTCTGTGAGTCAAATGATCCAACACACGCGCCACCATCAGCGAGACATTAGAGGCATACTTTTCTGGGGAGCAAGTTATGATTATAATACTCAAAAAGCTTTTGTAGTTAATTCAGAAAAGAGCAGTCAGAACCATAGCTAGAATTCAACAGCAAGAATCATGCAAGCCTCATTTTAACGACTTAGATATATTGACAGTCCCAAGCTTGTACATTTTGGTCCTACTTAGTCACTTATCAAAATATATGTTTGAATAAGAGACTGAAGATGAAAGGCAAAAAAGGGAGAGCACAAGAAGGAAAGATCTACAGTTGAAGCAAGTGCCTCACCTGAACGTTGTAAAGCATAGCGCCTACCTTCGTACGTACTTCGTCTTTAAAAATGTTTAATAAACTGCCGACAGAAATAAAAAGTCTAGTATATACAAATGAGTTTCAGAATAAGCTTAAACGGTTCTTGTTAAATAAGTGTCTCTATTCTATTGATGAATTATAAATTAATTTAATAGTCGGAATTAACATAATTTTATTGATTGAAATGAAAATTTTATTGAATTTTATTAAATGACATGTATGACATTAATTTTTATATTTTTTTTTTTTTTTTTTTTGTTATTGTTATTATTATTTTGATTTATTAATGTAATTTGGATTATTGTAATGATTTAAATATGTACCTTTTGCATGCATAAATTCAGACATGATGTAAAAATCGTTATTGAATAAATGAATTGAATTGGTTCAGTCACCATGTTCAACACCTGACAGCAAATTGTTCAGAGGTGTTTAGGAAATAATGCTACCGAAACAATTCGTATTAAAATACACATACGTACAGCCATTTCCCATGGGAGTAGGCAGAACACTACCTACTACGACTGCTACATACTCCTAGTATTTAAAAGAGGCATCTAATATTCAAAAATGGAGGATTATATTCAGGCTACGGAGGAGCTCGTGGCAAAGTAATAACAGCAGCACGGGTCGATCCATTAGGTTAAGCTGCGCTTGCTATGGTTGATCCGTGGATGGGTGACCATCTTAACATACTGAGACTTCTCCGTGCCTCGGAAAGCACGTTAAGCCGTTGGTCCCGGCTGACATTCGTGGATCCTTGACAGTCGTTACGGGTCGTCAGATGCCCGAAAGTCTGACAAGCAGTCTTACCAAGGGGTATTGTATAACCCAATTACTGGGTTGTGGAGGTCAGATAGGCAGTCGCTCCATGTAAAATACTGGTATTTAGCTGCATCCGGTTAGACTGGAAGCCGACCCCAACATAGTTGGGAAAAGGATAGGCAGATTGATTTTATCAATGAAAATCAATGATGATTGAATGATTACCAATTCTCCAACAACCCCAAAGGAAACAAATTCCAACAAATCGAAATCTTCACCACATCGCGCCATTTTGTATATGATTGGCAATTTTGTATGTCGCGTCACGCGAGCAGCATTGCTTAACTCGTTATTAAAACGAGGCTCAATATCGCGATACCTGTTCTTAACCCCTGCCTTTGATCTTCACACTTTGATGTCTTCTGATTGAGACCTACATTCACTTTGTGACTCCTGAAAAGAGCTTACAAACCTTAGGATACTGCCACTGAAATTTCAACCATGAAGGTTGAGGGGTAAGGTTGGATTTTCATTGTAAGTTGTGTCATTGGTTTCGCACGAGTAAGAAACCATGTTTTTTTCCGTATATCAACAGATTTCGTAATGAGCAGCGGGAGTACAAGTGCAAATAAGTATGTTATCATTACTGCGGTGCTGTGGGTAGCGTGTTTGATGTCGGTGCGAGGCAGTCTCGTGGGTAGGCCGTGATCGTGGCAGATCGGTGACGTGTGAATTTTAAGTAGTTTTCTTAAGGTGACACGTCTTTTGGAGGGAGAAATATTGTTTTATTGATAACGGATCGCGCAGGTTTTTGTTTTTGTAACTGCGTCATTCAGAACCTACAAAGTGGCGTGTAAGTTTATTTGATTTGAGACGTTGTTGTCCAATCGCAAATTGGACCAATCGCGCCTAAAGGCATTTAAGTAGTCTAAAATTACTTCAGATTGCCATCCCTAGAATGGACAGTTAAAGAACAGTTTATATGGAAAAAATAAAAATGTGGTTTTACGTTTTTGCGTGCAAAGTTCCGTACCAAAATGGTAAAAAAGGAACACTTATGGTGTGACTCAGTCTGTCTGTCTGTCTGTCACAGCTGGATATCTCAAGAACTACTAATGCTATCAACTTGAAATTAGGAACAGTTTTAGATGACGTTTACCCAACTATTTTGCAAATAAGAAAAAAATAAAAATATTTGTTTTTTTTTGCAACAGGGACTGAAAGTGGAGTCTTAAATATTTAAAGTGGGGCTACTAGAGCATGTGGGGTATCATATGAAAGAACGCTGTGTACACATTCTCAAAAAAAAATTAATTTTTTTTTTAGGCCGCATAGTGTTCGACTTTTGATGAAAAATGTAAAAAAAATACCGTCCCCCCCTTATCTCCGAAGTTTGTTAAGAGAAAAATCTGAAATTATTCTATGTGATAGAAGTGTATGTAAAGATTACAGGAAAAATAAAACGATGTCTCTAAATAGCACACTTTTTCAGAAATCGGAACGGAACCCTCGGTGCGCGAGTCCGACTCGCTCTTGACCGGTTTTTTTATTTATATAGATTTGTATGTGAAGGCGTGTTATGACAAATAAATTATCTGTATCTTTAGGTAGGTACAGTCAACGGCCAGAAGTCCACTTACACCGCAATGACCATTATCGCCTGCGCTATACGGGCTGCGGCGCTTATACCTATACGGGCTGCGGCGCCGAAGAAGGTCATAAGTAAACTAATATTGCTATGCCATTGTTTTGTGACATTGCTAGTCGACTTCTAGCTGTTACTGTACATCCGCTTAGACTAGAAGCCAACCCCGAAATATGTAATAGGAAAAAAGCTGGACAGATGATGATGATATATAATTTTCAATTTATATTTGTTGGTACTGCGCCCTGATAAAACTAAATCATATTGCCAGCCGTGATAAAAAAAAACCGGTCAAGAGCGAGTCGGACTCGCGCACCGAGGGTTCCGTACCATCATTTATATGTAATTTTTGTTGATGATTTCTGAAAAACTGTGCTATTTAAAGACTTCATAAATTTCTATCACATAGAATAATTTCAGATTTTTCGCTTAGCAAACTTCGGAGATAAGGGCGGGAGAACGGTATTTTTTTTTAATTTTTCATCAAAAGTCGAAAACTATGCGGGCTAAAAAAAAAGAAAAAATATGTTTGAGAATGTGCAAGCAGCGCTCTTTCATATGATACCCCACACGCCCTAGTAGCCCCACTTTGAATTTTTAAGACCCCTTTCAGTCCCTGTTGCAAAAAAATAGTTGGGTAAACGTCATATAAAACTATTCTAAATTTCAAGTTGATAGCATTAGTAGTTCTCGAGATATCCAGCTGTGACAGACAGACAGACAGACAGATAGGCTGAGTCACACCATAAGGGTTCCTTTTTTACCATTTTGGTACGGAACCCTAATAAATTGCTAGCGGCAAAGATTCCACTATTAATCAAAGGAAATGACGTCACTGTTTCTCATTATTATACATTTCTCTTCTTTACTAGATAACTATCAGAATACCAGCGCTGCAACACTTATGTTATATGTCGCAGCATCATGCTGAGATAGGGACCTTATGTTATATGTCGCAGCATCATGCTGAGATAGGGACCTTATGTTATATGTCGCAGCATCATGCTGAGATAGGGACCTTATGTTATATGTCGCAGCATCATGCTGAGGTAGGGACCTCTTGGCTTCGTACAGGACTTTCTGTTTTTTATTTTTGTATAATTTTGTTTCTTTATTTTTGTTTTTAACTTATATCATTGTGGTTTTAGTTTTAGTTGGTGATCTTCCTGTGCGAGTCACAATAAATACTTTTTCTTTCTTTCTTTTCTTTCTATCTTTTCCAAGATATAATGAAAGTATGGCAAATTGTAGGGCCATATGTCGGTGGCAACGTCCCGTCGTATGTGCTCGCGAAAGTAACTTTATCTGCTCTGCGCCCTTCACGTATGTGCTCGCGAAAGTAACTTTATTTGACGACACGGTTGGCGCAGTGGTTGAGCTATTGACTGCTGCGCAGCATGTCGCGGGTTCGATTCCCGCACGGAACAAATATTTGTACGACCTACAAGTATTTGTTCCGAGTCTGGGTGTTTTTCTATCTATAATATGTATGTATTTACAAAAAAAAAATGTATATAAGTAGTTTATCAGCCATCTCGTTACCATAACACGAGCATTAGGTTGCTTAGCTTGGGACTAGATGGCGTTGTGTGAAATGTCCAAGGATATTTATTTATTTATTTATTTTATCTGCTCTGCGCCCTTCACGTATGTGCTCGCGAAAGTAACTTTATCTGCTCTGCGCCCTTCACGTATGTGCTCGCGAAAGTAACTTTATCTGCTCTGCGCCCTTCACGCACAGCCCTATACAGACTGATGTATTTGATTAATGCGAATCATTTTGTGGACAATTGTTAACTTTATTTTAATTGTGGGTGTTAAAGCTCGGATCAGCTAATACGTTAAATGGTCATTGGAAAAAATCGTTCTTTCAATATTAAAATTTACTTTTCAAGTCAAAAATTCGATTTATTGAGGAAACAGGACGAGCAGATGGTCTAATTGATTGAAATTATTTAGCAAAAGTAATGATTAATTAATCTCTATGAATTAACTAGCTTTTGGCAGCGGCTTCGTCCGCGTGGATGTCGGAAATCATCCCACTGGAACCGTAAATTTTTCCGGTATGAAATGTAGCCTATCTGCTATTCCAGACTTTAATCTATCTTGTGTCAAATTTCAACCAAATCCGTTCAGCCATTCTGGCGTGATTGAATAACCAACATCCATCCATCTAAACTTTAGCATTTATAATAGTACTAGCTGCGCCCCGCGGTTTCCGGGACCGGGTAGACCGGGATAAAAAGTAGCCTAGTACTAATCCAGGGTATACTGGAGTTGCATCAGGGAGGCATTGCGGTATCACCGGATGCCGACCTACCTCTGTCGAGTGGTCGAGGCCTATCTGACGGACAGGGCCGTCATCTACCCCGGTCATCAGGGAGAGTGGAACCGGCGAGAGATGTCGTGCGGTGTCCCACAGGGATCGGTCTTGGGGCCGCATTTGTGGGACATCGGCTACGACTGGGTGCTGCGCGCCGACCTCCCTGGCGGCGTCAGCGTAGTATGTTACGCTGACGACACGCTGGTCCTGGCGCAAGGGAGGTCGCACCAGGCGGCGGCGGACTTAGCGACACGCGGGGTTGCGATAGTCGTGGAGAGGATCCGGCAGTTGGGACTCGAGGTGGCCTTGCACAAGTCCGAGGCCATGTGTTTTCATGGTCCTCGGAATGCGCCACCGTCGGGTTCCGAAATAACGGTGGGAGGGGTTCACATCGGAGTCGGGTCGACGATGAAGTACCTGGGACTCGTCCTCGACAGCCGGTGGAACTTCGTGGAGTACTTCCGACGTTTGGCTCCCAGACTGGCACGGGCTGGGGCTGCCTTGAGGCGGCTCCTGCCCAATCTGGGGGGTCCAAACGCCTCCTGCCGGAGGCTCTACGCGGGGGTCGTGCGGTCCATGGCCCTTTACGGAGCACCGGTGTGGGCGCGTTCCCTAAGGCTGGGACCAGCCGGCAGGTTGAACGCGTCCCAGAGGGTCATGGCCATCCGGCTAGTCCGGGGATACCGCACGGTCTCCCGGGAGGCGGCGAGCCTCCTTGCCGGATTGCCGCCGTGGGATCTGGAGGCAAAGGTCCTCGCGCACGTGTGGGAGTGGCGCGAGGAGGCGAAACGCCGGGGCGTAACTCCGCTGCCGCGAGAAATCACGGTACAGCGGCCAGAGCTCCGGCGGGATCTCATGGCGGCATGGAGAGCGCGACTGTCGCAACCCAGCGCTGGGCACGCCACAATAGCGGCGATAAGTCCCCTCTTTGAGGAGTGGCTAGAGAGGCGCCACGGCGTCCTCACCCTCCGCCTGACGCAGGTCCTCACCGGACACGGTTGTTTCGGGAGGTTCCTGTTTCGCATAAGGCGGGAGGAAACGCCCGGGTGTTTCCACTGTGTGGATCGCCCGGAGGACACGGTGGAGCATACAGTGGAGGTCTGCCCGGCTTGGGCAGAGCACCGCCGTGTTCTCACGGAGGCGATCGGCGGCGGCGATCTCTCGCGTCCGAGCCTGGTCCAGGCCATGGTGCGGAGCGAGAGTGCATGGGAGGCCGTCACCTCCTTCTGCGAAGCAGTGATGCTAGCGAAGGAGGAGGCGGAACGCGTGAGGGAGAGGCAGCCTCACGCCCTCAGTCGCCGCAGGAGACGCCCTGGGCGGCGGGAATCGCGGGGCGATTCCCGGCCACCGTAGGCGCGGGCCTGCGGACGGTGAGCAGCGGGTAGCTCGCCGTCCGGTAAGGACCAGGCCCGAGTCGACGGCGCGTTGTGTTCCACGCGCGCCTCAAAGAGATGTCAGCAAGTGACGGGGCCCAATAGGGCCGACGCCGCTGGGGTCGCGGGTTGTCTGAAAGGGTTACCGCGGCCCTGGCATAGGCAACTGAAGGAACACAGGTGGGTTTTAGTCAGTAAAAGTCTGACACGCCCTCCCGCTCCACCCAGAGCGGGAGAAGTTATTTGATGATTTCCCACCCTCAAAAAAAAAAAAAAAAAAAAAGGGTATAAGCAATCTACATACCAAATTTCATCTAAATGATATCGGCCGTTTGAGCGTGAAGAAGTAACAAACATACACACACACAATCACAAACTTTCGACTTTACTGTGTGAAGTAAGATAAGATTTGCTTTAAAGGACGTGGTACACAACGACGTACAAATAGTTTCAATACCTGATCGAAACTTAATAGGTAACTTTTATATCCCTTTGATCAACATTATCTTTTTCTTAGTGACAAGTAATTAACGTCTAAACAAACACACAAAACAAACAGACAACTAAAATAAGACAAAATCTCAGCACCTATATCCCTCTATATAGCTAGTCTTCATCAATTGCGGGCTGAACGCGCCTAATCTCCCCCACATCAAATATGAAGGCGCGCAAAGCAACAGCCTGTACACTAGTCATGCATATTTAAGGCTCTCCACGTAAGGCTTTATAAGCCGCCAGGTAATGAGCTTGTGCATTAGTTCTACAATAGTATTGATGTTCAGCTAATTCAACACGTAGACAAGGTCAGGAGAGGTTATTTGGGAGGTTTTTGGGTAGTTCTAAGGGTTATTCTGAATTTAAGGTGATCTTTTCAAAAACTGATGAGAAGGGAGGTGCCACAAGTAAAGAGAGGGTTACGATGCCCAATAGTTGAAAGTCAAATCGATTTTTCAATTAGTTCTTAAAAAGGCACTTTTGATTGTCAAAATTTACATGAAAAAGAAGACTTCAATCTTCTTGCCCCCGCTAAAAGGTGGTTTCATATGGAAATGAATGAGCAAGAAACTCCATCCTCCTGACTGACCTTGTACCACAGTTGTACTAAGCACCCACAAGTCCGCATATAGGCAGAACTCGTGTCTAATCCATGCGAGCATGAAACGTCACGTTTGACTTAGCTTTTTGGTTTAGTAGAATACCATTTATGATATTTTGGAACTTTTGCAGCAATTTTTCTGACATGTGAACGTTTTTTAAGTACGAGAATTGGCCTTCAGATGTTTTAATAAACTGTCTGGTGAACATGATTTGGATATATTCAATACCAGTGTTTCTCGGCTTAGGCATTTGTTGGTGAAGAGCTTCTTTACGACAGAGTAATTGTTTGTGTATAAATGTTTTTAAGTTTGTGTTGGTTGATCGTGTACTATTTGTTTCCTAATTTATGTTATAAGTAGGTATTTTGTACCGATATCTTTTTTTTTTCAAATTTCAATTTTCAATGTTTATCAGTGGAAACTTGTAAATGGCCTTCAGTTTCATATTGTATATGGATGTTGTCTAGTTTAGCTGTAAGTTTCACGAACATAGTAAAATAAAATAAATAAAAATAAAATCCTAAAAAACAAACAAATCTTCTTGCAGTGTTTTTTTTTTCAGTTTAAAAGTAACCCCTAAACAGACCAAATCCTGAATATATATGAATATATGAATAGAATCTGACATACAGGGTGAAATTTGAATCGTTTTAATCCTCTTAAGGGGTCATTCTACTCATCATTATGAACAACTTTTACTATGGGACCAAACCTGAAATCGCGAAAAAAAAAATCAAGCGGTTCTCTACATTTTGACGAGTTAATGCAAATATAAATCTTGGGAACTTGATTTTTTTTCGCGATTTCAGGTTTGTCCCATAGTAAAAGTTGTTCATAATGATGAGTAAAATGACCCCTTAAGAGGATTAAAACGATTAAAATTTCACCTTGTATAAAGTGGTGCCTGTAGTGAGGAGGTTAAAAGATCTTTTTACAATATTTTGTCCATGGATTGTGGATAAAGTCGGACTTTGTATTAATAGACATAGCTCATGATTCTAATTCAAAACTCTTTATTGCATTCATGTGTACATTTAGTTGTTACAATAATTGAAGTAGGTTCTAACATGAAACCCGGTTAGGGCACGGTAAAATAATAACAATTTTAACATACTATTAATAATAACATAATAGTAAGAGTATTATACAGGGTGTAAGGGACAGCCCTCCGCAAACTAACAGGCTACATTCAGCTCCTCATTTTGAATCATATTCCACCGGAAAGTTTCTCAGGGAAATTTTCATTTTTTAAATATTTTTTCAGTTACATTTTCTTTATTTCAATGTTAAATTACATTGTATGTTCGCAGCACCCCATTTATGTAAAAAAAACAATAAAAAAAACCAGCAATGGCTGTTGAAATACTCTAACGAACGACGCGTGAAATCAGCTGTTCACTTTCTGTCTAGCTGCAGAGTTCATCGAACTCACCATATACCTATTACCTACCCCTCCCAACCAGTAACAGATGCTCCGATTTGTGCACAAAAACACAAACAAATCAGGTTTATTGGATTCCCATAACGTTCCTGAAATAATTTCATGTACCGGTCATCTTAGTATGATATACTGAATTCACCGTATCAGTCTGCGGAGGGCTGTCCCTTACACCCTGTATGTATGCCATTTTATTTTTGGATCCAAAGACTTTTGCTGGTGGACCAGTCTCTAGACGTAATTTTACTAAACGGTACTCTTATAATACATTCTTATGGCATTGAACTGCACTAGACTGGCACTTACTAACAAAAACAATAACAATTCTACCATTTTCACCCTATTGTACGTACTTGTAATATGGATAACTGATACTTCTCACACTCGTAGGTACCGCTAGCAAGTAAATAGTTCTCACAAATGTAATTCTAAGGCTAGCAACTAGTGCGGAGAGATCCACAAGCGTGCAATGTGTGAGCATAGATAATATCTAGAATCTGCGGTGGTGTCTGTCTGTAGACAACAAGTATTATTATTTTACTTCTACTTTATCCAAATAAAAATCGTATTTATCTAGGTGCTGATGAGTAAGAGTACCTATGACCAATGGAAAGCAGAATGGCTGCCGATATTCCTATCTAACGTGGAGCCTAATGTTTCTGGTGCTTTCCTCCGTTTTTTAGACGCCTGCCCCAAGCCTGAGATCTGCTGTTAAATGTCATGTTAAAGCTCTATAAATGTCATGTTAAAGCTCTATAAATGTCATGTTAAAGCTCTATAAATGTCATGTTAAAGCTCTATAAATGTCATGTTAAAGCTCTATAAATGCCAGCCGAAAGATGTTCAGAGCTGGACATAGCCTCTCCCAATCATTGCCATAGAAACCAATCTTGTGCTTATAATGCAAACGATCGCCAAGATAAGTCATGTTTACCGCAATTATATGTATTTTCTATGCCACAAAAAGCGAACATAACAATAGTCATTTTTAATATGTTAAAAACAGGGAAAGAAAATTGTACTGAATTTCATTCTTCCTCTAGGGGGAGAATGTGATTTAAAGGAATACTTACCGAAATTTATACTGAACTACATCTGTATTTACACCATTGAGTTAACGTTTATGTATTTGAAGAAAACAAAAACGCGGCAAATTCCTAGACTAATATTTTTTTGTCGGAAAAGCAAAGGCATCAAGCTCATACGGCCTCGTCGGTTTTCGTAATTTTATTTAATAATCATAACTGCATAATAAATGCGTATTCCTTTTTCAAAAAGATGTATAATGCTTTAATTTATTTTTATAAATAAGTTAATGTTCTAAAATGCTTATCTCATATTGTTATTGTGTTAATTTTTTCGCAAATGGTACGAAAAGTAGAGTATTTTCCTCGGTGATAAAGCTGTCTTAGTCTTGGGTGAACTTAAATCTCTCGCTACACTCAGGACTTGTCTTAAATCCCTCGCTTCGCTCGTGATTTCAGTTTTTAACACCCTCGCTACGCTCGGGAGTAAACCTCGAGTCCTTCGTTACGCTCGCGATTTAAATCGTCACCCGCGACAGAAGACACTGCTTTATCCCCTTGGTTAATAATCTACTATTTCTTTCTTTCTTTCTATAATAATATCAAAAACCAACCACACTCACCATGGAATTCAACAACATCTAAAATATCGTATGTACAGGAATTCAGTACCCGGGGTCGCGGGTTGTTCGAAAGAGATACCGTGCCCCTGGCATAGGCAACTGAAGGAACACGGGTGGGTTTTAGTCAGTAAAAGTCTGACACGCCCTTCCGCTCCACCCAGAGCGGGAGAAGTCATTTGATGATTTCCCATCCACAAAAAAAAAAGCATTCAGTACCAGGGTTTTCTCAAGCCCACTTGATCCTTTAAAATAAACGAGAGTTTGGATATATTCGTTTTGTGTAAACAGACTTTAAGAATTAGTTAGTTGTTTTATCATTGTTCACGCAAATTCTATGAAATGTTCTTTACCTCGAGCAGAGTCAGGGGGCGTGCTTCGTGCGACACGGGAGCCGGAATCCGTGGCAGTGCGCCGGAGCGTGTAAGCCTGCGTGTCGGGTTGCGGGCCGGGCAGACGGCGCGGCGGCCTGCCGGTGCTGTGTGTGTATGCGCAGCTAGATATATGCAGGTGGAAGGTACCGGCTGGCTATATGCAGCTATGGAACGTGTTTGGTTGCAAAAATATCTGTAATAGGGGGTATAATAATAATATTTATGTAGTTGTATATTAATATTTGGTAGAGTTATGGAAAGGATGTCCAATCTGGGAAGACTATGCTATAGTCTGTTCCAAAAATACCTGATGAAAATCTAAACAGATGGTTTTTTTTTTTTTGGCAGTTGAGCCGATGTCGACTATTCTGCCAATGTCAACTTTGTACTTTGTGGTAGATCTACAGATGTTAGTCGCTAAAAGAAAAACAAAGACAAAGGTTAAATGGGCAACATAAATAATCTAAATTACAATCATATATACAATAGCATGATAAATAGCACTAAAACAAATACAATACATATTTACATAAATATTACGACCCAGCAACAATTTAATATTATTTTCGTTTAAAAAAGTAGTTAAAATTTTAATAATTTTGGGAGAGAAGTGGGTTTTTTTAAAAATCTTTTTTAACCTGTGGATGACAGTTTGTAGTGTCAGTTGTAAATTGAGTGCTTTGATGATGACATAATCCGAAATTATAATTTTAAATCACCATAAAGATGTTTTCTATTTCAAATTAAAAAAAAAACATCGTTATTTGGAGCAGTTAATAGACAATTACATAATTATTCTGTTAATGAGTTACTACGGAAGCCACATGTGCAGAAGGCATTATTTGGCAAACTTCAATTTTATAAATTCTTTTTGATACGGACACGTTTGATATGGGTTTTGAACTTTCCATCGCTACCAACTTTGGCAACTTGTTATAAAAGCTGTTTATAAGAAATGACTTGCTTGTTTTAGTTAATCTTTTAGAATTTTTTCTATAGGACCAACCTGAAAATCGCGAAAAAAAATCAGCTGTTCCATACATTTTGTCGATTGGGTATCATAATTTCATGTCTACTGCGTGTATTTCTGTTATGGAAACTGCTTCTTTTTAACCGACTTCTGAAAAAGGAGGAGGTTATTATTTTTGAAAAGTGCTAAGTTTTAGCGAACATACAAAATACTTTCTAAGATATAAAGAGAAGGCAGAGTCAGTATCAATTTCTTTGAATTTGTTTCTAAGGGACTCGTGAGGAGCCATTTTATAGATCGCTCGGATTGCCCTCTTCTATAAAATTAAATTGAACCTACGTCAGATGCCGATCCCCACAACAAAACGCCATAAGACATTATACTGTGAAAATAAGAAAAATATACTAACCCAGCTGTGGGCTATATCAGTTAATTGCTTTATTTTCTTACTTCAAGCATACCCCCGAAAGAGTTATTTTGAATCTAAAGTAATTCCTGAAAATACTTTCTTGCCATCAAGTTTTAAATTTAGACCAACATGGGGTACATTTGGTAATGAGAACTTAAGACATTTAATTTTGTTCGCATTAAGTGAAATATTATTAGCTGCGAACCATTTCGAAAGAACAGGCAGACTACCGTTGACATCAAGATATGTAAGACATCCGTATCTTTCCTATCTACTTTAAAAAATAAGATAAATGTCGTCAGCGAATAGAATTAGGTATATCCAACTTTATATAATTGAAACCTTCGAAATATACATGAATGTGTTACAACTTCCCATTAGTGAGCAACTGCCATCAGCGTAAGAATTTAACCTGAACACTTCAACAGGGTTTGTTTATTCTAAATATCGTTTCTAATTCTAAATCTCCATATTCTGAAAAACGTATCATATTTTTATGTCAATAAACCTAAGTTGGTAATACTATGGTACTTAATCTATGAGACTCCATTTTAGTTGTCAGACGTTAATGAGTAAGCCAACAAAAATGCGTTCCACAATTCAACATTTGTACAATAGAACGTACGAGTGGGTATACGTGGGCGCATGCATCAGTCCGTACTCCATGAACTAGTGGTGAAGTGCCAATTAAACCCCGCAGGCCGGTGTACCCTCGTCCTCAGTTTTAGCATAATGCTTACAAAGACCCATCTTATACCCGCCAGCCCCGTTCGCCCCGGTTGCCCGAGTTGCCCCGCCTGCCCTCAAAAGTGGTGTTTACTGTTAAATATAGATTGATCTTGGGTAGTTCTACAATAAATGAACATGATGTGTTACTAGTGTTTGTGTTGTGTGTAAGGTTTTAGAAAATAAACATGATGTGTTACTAGTGTTTGTGTTGTGTGTAAGGTTTTAGAAAATAAACATGATGTGTTACTAGTGTTTGTGTTGTGTGTAAGGTTTTAGAAAATAAACCTTGCCTAGTGTTTATTACATGATGTGTTACTAGTGTTTGTGTTGTGTGTAAGGTTTTAGAAAATAAACGTTGCCTAGTGTTTATTACATGATGTGTTACTAGTGTTTGTGTTGTGTGTAAGGTTTTAGAAAATAAACGTTGCCTAGTGTTTATTACATGATGTGTTACTAGTCTTTGTGTTGTGTGTAAGGTTTTAGAAAATAAACGTTGCCTAGTGTTTATTACATGATGTGTTACTAGTGTTTGTGTTGTGTGTAAGGTTTTAGAAAATAAACGTTGCCTAGTGTTTATTACATGATGTGTTACTAGTGTTTGTGTTGTGTGTAAGGTTTTAGAAAATAAACGTTGCCTAGTGTTTATTACATGATGTGTAACTAGTGTTTGTGTTGTGTGTAAGGTTTTAGAAAATAAACGTTGCCTAGTGTTTATTACATGATGTGTAACTAGTGTTTGTGTTGTGTGTAAGGTTTTAGTGTTTGTGTTGTGTGTAAGGTTTTAGAAAATAAACGTTGCCTAGTGTTTATTTTTTAGGCATTTTTTTTCGCAAATGAAAACATTTGAGTTACTTAATTTAGTTTATTTGATTTAAAACGTCAAAATTATAATAATTGTACCAAGACGGAGCGACAGACTAACTTTCTGATTATAATTGACAGATTTCTCGACGAAGTTCACAAGAGCCTTCAAGTTTGACTAAGCTTTCATAGTAACTTAGCAAGTTGTTCACAATAAACAGCAAATTAAACAACACCGCAGAACACACAACTAAGTAGGTATGTTTGTATAAGGACCCATCTCAACTCTAAGCAAGAAATGGCTCCACATATTTCACGAGACAATACAATCTCGAGAAACGGAGATATCTGCGAGAGTATAAAACAAAACACTCGCGCAATTATTACAAAATCATTGCTCAACTGCTACAGTTAAAAGTTAATAATATCACCTCTGGGAGGAACCGAAGTCCTTACGCACGACCGGCGACTTGCAAGCAACTCGCAAATTCACAAAATGGCCGATTTAAATCTGTTTTGTGGGCACGAGAGGCGAATACCAAAATTTATCTCTTCACTCCACTGGTTTGATTTGAAATTATCGTCGTTAAGGAGTTACACACTTTCTGCGCCAACGAGTTACCACTGTGATTTCAGATTTATTTTGCAAACTTTAAAATTGTACCTCGAAAAACTTTCCTCGACCTCTAACCTCTACTTCATAAAATTCAATGTCATTCAGCAGATGCTTACCTGAGCGGTAAACGTAACTTTGTATTTCCCACCCTAAAGGTAAGGGGTTCCTGAATAGGTGTTTTTTCTGTAGCTGGTGGATGTGATTTTCCTTAAGGCTGTCAGTGTTGTGCATGTTATGGTACTCGTAAATATTGTGGATTTTCCGCTGTATGCATCGTCCTCTTTGTGGAGGCGCTCACGCGTTGCTTTCCGGGAGGAAGAGGAGCTCTAAAGGATATACCGCTAAACTACTCCGGGTAGCTAGTAAATATTAGAGGGACGGGATGTGCATGAAAAATATAGGAATTTTGCTAGTTTTTAGGGTTCCTTACCAAAATGGTAAAAAGGAACCCTTATGGTGCGACTCAGTCTGTCTGTTTGTCACAGCTGGATATCTCAAGAACTACTAATGCTAATAATAATTTGGAACAGTTTTAGATGACGTTTGCCCAACTATTTTGCAAATAAGAAAGAAACAAAAATATGTACTTATATATTTTTTGCAACAGAGACTGAAATGGGTTCTTAAAAATTCGAAGTGGTGCTACTAAGGCATGTGGGGTATCATATGAAAGAACGCTGTTGGCACATTCTCAAACATTTTTTTAATTTTTTTAAGCCGCATAGTTTTCGACTTTTGATGAAAAATGTAAAAACAAATACCATTCCCCCCCTTATCTCTGAAGTTTGCATAGAGAAAGATCTGAAATTATTCTATGTGATAGAAGTTTACGTAAAGATTACAGAAAAAATAAAACGATGTCTCTAAATAGCACACTTTTTCAGAAATCAGATCGGAACCCTGGGTGCGCGAGTTCGACTCTCTCTTGACCGGTTTTTTTTACGCTCAGCTCAACATAACAATAAATTTCCTGATATTCCTTTAACCCGTCACTACATTTATTGTTTAGAGGTGAAACGCACGTTTAATATTACTAAAGAATTCATTTAATTTATCAAGATCACCTTCATGATAATGGACCTCTTATGCTTGTAAAATATCTATTACCTGATGAGGTATTATATTAACCAAAACAGTAAACTTATTTTATATTTGTCTGCTTGCTTACCTAATTCCGTTACCACTTAGAGCTCTGCTCACCCTATAAATCGGAATCTCAGCGTTAAGTTAGCTCTTTGCTGTGTCGAGTATTTTTGAAAGACCTTGTCACCCTTGTACTATAGAAGTTAGCGCGGGCGTATTACGAAACAAAATTGATGTGCCGCAACTGTTGGGCAACATTATTTTAAATTATATGTTTAGATGTATAATTAGATGTAAATTATGAGTTATTTTAAAAAAATGGCTTTTTTAGGGTTCCGTACCCGAAGGGTCCAAACGGAGCTCGTCACTCACGTGTCCGTCAGTCCGTCGCGTCGTCTGTCACACAGGTTTTACAGCCAAACGCTGAGAATTGTCAAAAAATATTTTTAAACATTTTTAAGGGGCGTACAACTAAAGGGGGGCGAGAAAAAAAAAATTGTCATACCCCATCGAGTGTGGTATCGTTGTTTATAGCTCTTTGAGTAGATAATCATACCAGAATCATACAATACACGGGAGGACATACAAACAAAATATTCTTTGCGCCATAAAAACAGATTAAATCCACCGCAATACTTCACTCTTCTAGCCCATATGCTATGTCAATAAAGTACCCAATTTTGGATCACCGTTTCACCCCTTTAGGGGTTGAATTTTGAAAAATCCTTTCTTAGTGCACCCCTAGACCTCATAAGGAACCTACGTGCCAAATTTGGAATTTCTAGACCAAGCGGTTTGGGCTGTGGGTTGATACATCAGTCAATCACTTTTGCCTTTTACACATATATATAGATAGTATTTTAAATCAGATTTTGGTACGAAACCCTAAATATGTGAAGGCCGACACACATGGCCGGTTTTTTTATACTTATTTATAACTATTATGAGACAAGAGACGGGCTTCATCTATAAACAAGATTACTCGTGTAGGTCCGAAGAATAATAACCCCTCCTTTTACTTTGCCGTAGTCGGGTTAAAAAGGATATAGGGGTAGAATATCGCGAGGGAAACTAATCAAACCTCTATGTAGATAATAGGTAAGAGGGAACCATTTATATTATACCGTGTGACTACTGAGTCGGAAGAACATTATCAGTTCGCCACAATCGCCCAACATACTTTTTGCCCATAATACCCTTGCCTTCGTGTCTTCTCCGCGACAGGGGAACACAATATCCTTTAGAAAGTCGGGTAGTATCTCGTGACAGGGGGCGAATCGCCAAATTTTCAATTAACCGCCAAATATAAGGTGACGGCTTGGACTCGCCCCGTTCAATTAAATTGTGCTAAGAAACGGTACTTATTGGAAAGGAAGTAAGTGACAGCTCGGTTGTTGGAATTGAATGGGAAATAATTATAATGGATTTTGTTTTTGTTGATGAATTACGTTTTAATTGTTGTCATGGTTTCTATGGAAATGGTAATAAATGAATGTAATTTTTTATTCGAAACTTTTAATACATTGGTCATGTATTTTAAACATTAAAGTTTAAAAACATATTATTCATGTCTCTGCATGAACCGGCCACTATAGGTAGGACTAACTAAAAAATAACTAAGAAAAGAAATTAATCAAAGTTAATTAGTACATTTTTTTAAAGTCTTTTAAGGACACTGACGAGACACAATTATTAACCGAAAAAAACCGGTCAAGAGCGAGTCGGACTCGCGCACCGAGGGTTCCGTACCATCATTTATAGGTATGTAATTTTTGTTTAATGATTTCTGAAAAACTGTGCTATTTAGAGACATCGTTTTATTTTTTCTGTAAGCTTTACATAAACTTCTATCACATGGAATGGTTTCAGATTTTTTTCTTTGCAAACTTCGGAGATGAACAAAAGTAGTAGTTGTGCATTTTTTTTTCATCATTTTTCATCAAAGTCGAAAACTATGCGACCTAAAAAAAATTTAAAAACATTTAAAAATGTGCAAACAGCGCTCTTTCATATGATACCCCACATGCCCTAGTAGCCCCACTTTGAATTTTTAAGACCCCCTTTCAGTCTGTTGCAAAAAAAAATCTATATTTTTATTTCTTTCTTATTTGCTTAAACGTCATCTAAAACCGTTCCAAATTTCAAGTTGATAGCATTAGTAGTTCTTGAGATCTCCAGCTGTGACAGACAGACAGACAGACAGACCGACCGACAGACAGACAGACTGAGTCACACCATAAGGGTTCCTTTTTTACCATTTTGGTACGGAAACCTAAAAAGGAGGAGGTACTCAAGTCGACACGTATGTATTTTTTTACACATAACTTTTTACAAAGTTGTCCGATTCGAAAGATTCTTGTTTTATTCGGAAGGGTATACCTCGAAGTTGGTCCCATGTAAAATTTATTAACTTTTCTTATACTTAAGTAGTTTTTTCCCACTTTTTACGTGGATGATGGTCTAATTTCTTTGGCAGGTGGTGGTACTCGAATTTGTGTGGGGTAGTACCACAGCTAAAAAAAGAAAAATAAAAACTTTTTTAACAAGCGACTTTAATTTCGGAAGTCGGTGGCAAAAAACGAAATTACAAAACCACAGACACCGACTTCCGAATTTAAAGTTATTGGAACGAAGTTCCTTATCGCGCGTTGTGAAAGGGGGCTAGACGGAAAAAATTCTCACGAAAAGTTGTCACGACACTTTTTGCTATAGTAAGCTATTGTAAGCCGTGCGGCGTGCGCATGTTTCTCTGTCTGTCTCTCTCTCTCTCTCTTATAGAAAGCAAGCCAGATATTTTCATTTCTATTTCGCATTGAACAGTGTGGTGTCGCGATGATGATGATGATGATGATGATGATAAGTATAAAAATAAAATTTTATTACAATTCCTTCACTAATTAATCGAAAGGAACTTCGTTCCATCCGGGTGTCCCTTGACACCTCTCAAGTTTTTTTTTCACTTTGTAGTGTTTTTTTTTTGGAAGTCGGTTGTTATTTTTTGTAAAAAAGTTTATATACAGACCGTTTACAGTTATTTTAAGTCTAAAGTAAAGTAAAGTAAAGTAAAGTAAAGACTTGTTTGCACAGATTGTAGGTACAGTAAATAAGGTGAAAGTTAAAATATGGGTGATTCTTTTACAATCTACCTAATAGGCATGCAAAATTATTGTAAAAGAGTGAATTAAAATATATTGAGATGCAAATTATGACATATTTAAATTATTTTTGAGGTACCTATCAAAGCGTTGATAAACCTTCAGTTATCAAAGAATATAAAAGTAAATAATAGCTACACAATAATAAATACGTCCCTGAATTTTCTTGCTCATATCCCCCGCAAGGATTAGATTATCTAGGTACTCCAATACACATAATACAGTCCTAGAATTACATCTCGAACTCATCAAGCAACACCAAGAGCTTCTATTGACTCAGTTAACAGGTACCGTAGTTAATACTAATACTTACTAGTACTGCTACAACAGTTAACGGCAAATTAAGCCGTGTACCCACTGCCGCGTATTGACACTGCGTCTAGCCAGAGTTAGGCTAAACTCCGGTCTAGATTATATCTCAACTGAGCTAAGTTTCAGTCTGTATTTGTACGTGTTAATGGTCGGAATTTGATGGTTCATGTTTAGGTTATGTATTAAGTTAGTGTGATTGTGTAATGTGGGAAGTGAAGTGGGGTTTGTGTTAAATAAACATTGTTATTTTCAGAGATAGAAAGTTTTGGAGTAAATGTTGTGAGGCAGCAAATGTTGATAGTAATTTGTATCAAATTAAAATCAATTTAATTTCTATATCAATCAATCAGCCTAGCCTTTTCCTAAATATGTTGGGGTCGGCTTCCAGTCTAACTGGATGCAGCTGAATACTGGATGGATGTATTGTACATGGAGCGACTGCCTATCTGATCTCTACAACCCAGTAACTGGGTAATACGCTTTGGTAAGAATGGTTGTCAGACTTTCGGGCTTCTGACGACCAAGATCCACGAATGACAGCCGGGACCAACGGCTTGACGTGCTTTCCGAGGCACGGAGGAGTCTCGGTATGTAAAGATGGCCACCCATTCACTGACCAACCCCGGCAAGCGTAGCTTAACCTGATGGATCGACCCGTGTAGCTGTTATTACTTAGCTACGAGTTCCTCCAGCGATAATTGACCCAAAAAAAAATCAAATAATATATATATTTTTTTAATTTAATTTCTATATGCGGGAGCAGAAGTATTCTGTTTTTTTGAAAATTACGTCATAATTCCTCAGCTTCTACTTACTACTGCTACATAATTATAGCAACCGTTATTAAACAATGAAGATGCGAATCCACTTTTTACCGTAACTTACACTTTATTACGGTTGTTCTTGCATTACATCTATCATCCCTCAACAACCCCAAGAAATAAAAGTAGCCTTACAGCCTCCTCAGGATAATAAACCAACTAACACACAAAACCCCTCCTTACGATTCAGGTAAAGGGACACTTAACCCAACGCAGCCACGAGCCCCCCATCACGCCGACAGGAATCGTGGCACGCAGTAACAGCGAAGCTGCTGCGATACTAACAAACATTCATATAAAAAGAATAAAAAGGGGACTAGTTTATTCACAAAAGCAAATGACATTTATATGGTAAGAGGCGATCGTAAAAGTTGATATTATACCGTAGGGCTGTGCGTGGGCGCTGTGTCGATACAACAATTACATAAAAAAAGTATTGTTTTGTTAACGTTTTCAATCTTTATTGGTGTATATTTTAGTATTTCTAAAATTGTAATGTTTACAAATATTGAAGGTATGCATAGAGAAGATCTTTTCAGTTCCTCATACATTTTGCGAACAGGTTTGATTGTCAGTACATTAAGCATTGTTATATGGTTAATGTAATGACAAACAAACAGATGACTCAGAGGCAGGCATATTATTAATCATTTTAAATTTTTATTTTATTTTAATTTTGTAGTTTTTAATTTAATTGTTATGAATTTAATTTTATTTATTTGATTTGATTTGATTGGAAAATCCACATAACAAACGATAACTTTGTATTTAAGATTTCTAATTAAAATGGCAAATAAAAAAATTGGTAAAAGATGTACCAGAAAAAAATTGTCCGGTTCGCAAACCAACAGATGCATGTCAAATAAAAACAAACGACAGAGTAGCAAAGATACTAAATAGGACCCAAATTATACGTCACAATAACCTATTTCATAGTCGCAACTTGGTGCTAGCAACATGTTACTGCAAGGCTCCGCTGAAAGCCATACATTCAGCTTTGATACCTCGTGTGACAGCCTAATGGGCAACGAGAGTGAACTCGTTCAGCCAAGCTCCGTAATGAAGTAATCAGTCACATGTCCGACTAATTTTGAAGCAAAACACGTTTGGAAATTTGAGTTTGTGCCAATATGTGGATGCATGTACTCGGGGAAGGCTTTAGACGTCCACTGCAGGCTGTCGATCAGTTCATCAAAAGGTTTGGGCGAATATCGGAAAATGATTTGGTC
Source organism: Cosmia trapezina (assembly GCA_905163495.3). Lineage (NCBI taxonomy): Eukaryota > Metazoa > Arthropoda > Insecta > Lepidoptera > Noctuidae > Cosmia > Cosmia trapezina. The sequence continues at coordinate 959,155 of LR991036.1, forward strand.
AAAAACAAAGACTTCGTTGGCAAAGCTCTCGGAGTAGCTTTACGAAAGTCGATTTTGAGCTATTTTCCTGTAGCCTATGAACCAATCAGACAGAAGAACGACTTGCAAAAAAAAACATCACCGTCGAAACGTCTATAATTATTTTATCGATAATCGCACCATCGCATCCCTATCACACATATAAGGACACTAAAATTCGTGCACAAAATTCTAGTGGAATAAATAAATAGCACAATAAAGTTGGGCAGGTATTCGCGTAGAGATTATGTTAAAATAGCGATTCCCAGTATATTTAGTTTATGAACTTTTGTTTGGATGCTGTTGAGATGCTAATGAGATGCGAGATCCTTTTTTTGTTTTTGTTTTTTAAACTGTCAGGTTTATTGTTTTTGTTTATAGATGGAGACGTTGTATTAGAATGTGTAGTCTTGTTAGTTATATTTTTGTTTTAGCCTTTTGCTGCCTTTTTGCATAGTTCATTTTAGTAGTTTAGTTATTAAACCCGTGCCTCGGATAGCACGTTAAGCCGTTGGTCCCGGCTGTCATTCTTGGATCTATGACAGTCGTTACGAGTCGTCAGAAGCCCGAAAGTCTGACAACCAGTCTTACCAAGTGGTATCGTGTTACCCAGTTAATGGGTTGTGAAGGTCAGATTGGCAGTCGCTCCATGTAAAATACTGGTATTCAGCTGCATCTGGTTAGACTGGAAGCCGACCCCAACGTAGTTGGGAAAAGGCTAGGTAGATTGATTGATTTTAAGTTATTAAATACTTAATACATTTTTCCTTTTGTAAACATACGTAATAATGCTGTCGAGATTTTTATCTTTCAAAGTTGTGATACTGCGTACTGTTTGATAAGAAGGAAAGTCAGAGATAACGGCATCTAATTCTACGCCAAGAATTATGAGATTAGATGCAAAGTAATCTCACACCTCTAAACATATCACACCACACCTCAGGGCGTGCTACTATCAGACAATCTCCGGTATAATTCGCTGCGAATTTACTGCAAATACGGTTTGCAATCAATTGGATCGCATCGCCAAAACAAACGGGCGCCCAACAATATCGTTAGGGGATGAGCGGATGTGACGTCACAGACAGCCGCCATGCTAATGGCTAATGCGTGTCGCCGGAAGTCCTGGCCCGGAAACGGAGCGGACATCTCGCGAAATTATCATTTAACATTTTATTACTGTACGGAGCATACGGCTTAATTCAGTTGTTTTGTTTGCTGGTATAATGTGTAGGTGTGGCAGACTGGTAGCGCCTCCTTAGTCTGGGATACGCGACCTGGTTTTTTTTGGAAAGGGAACTTTTGGCCTCACTTAGGTAAAGAGTCTATAACTCAAGACCCTCCTATCTCAGACACCTTTCTCTGTTTAAGATGGTGTATTTTATTAACTACATAAAGTGCTTGTAATATGATATGGAGATACAATAAATATTTATGATTATGATTATTATGATTCTAATAAGTATATTCGTTGGACTAGAAAATCATACAAATCTAAAATCTGTTTGTTATTCGTATTACTTACGTGAGAATTATTGAATAACTAGTTTCACCCCCGTAGACCGATATAGAAAGTAGCGTATGTGTTAATCCAGGGTATAAGCTATCTACATACCAATTTTCATCCAAATCTGTCTGGCCGTTTGACCGTGAAGAAGTAACAAACATACAAACACACACAAACTTTCACCTTTAAAATATTAGTTCTTGATAATTTATCTGTTTTACATATCTGAGAAATATTGAATAAATTGCTTAGTTGTTCGTTAGTATGGACAACGTCCGTAAGTATCAAAAATGGACCATGTTTTACAAGAGTTAATAACATGGTTAAAAGTAACGTTTGCATTTAATATTAAAAATGTTTTTCCCTCTTCTACATATTACGTATCTGTAAATAAATATTTTATAATTTTTGGAGGTCCACTGACAGCGAACGGGATTGCAGACACAGATATACTGTATTCGGATATTCACAAAATGATTTACAACATCACTTTGTATACCTACATTTATCAAGCAAATACTCAATTTCAATTCAGCGGTACTGCTCTCCTGTATTTATTGGGGAAATATTAAACAACAAATAATAAACCAGGGTCGAATACGTTTTATTAAGGCGCTGGGTATCCCTCATTTAGAACTTGGCATTAAATTTTTCTCATTATCCGTTGCAGTTGAAATAGGTACGTAACTAATATTGTATGTATTAAAGATTCACTCTGGGCTGTGGTTTTCTACAAATTTTATTTTGTCTTACATATTTTTTCTTTTAATCTTTTTTTATTTGTATGGTCGGAAAAAAATTCAAAATGACCTCGATTCCATTTTTTGTATTCATTGTATTACTTTAAAATGTTGGTGACGTTGTAAAGATTTCTGTGGTTTTCTTTGCTGTTTAAAAAAATTACCATTTTTATAATTAATCAAAAATAGTGCATTTTGATACAAGTGGAGAACGTTTGCTATTGCATTCGAGGCGGAATTAACACCCGAGCCGTAGGCGAAGTTGGTTTTGAGCCGAGAACTGCAATAAAAAATGTCCACGAGTATCAAACGACGTTTTTCAATACACTTTTGAAGAAATAAAATAAAATAACGGAAAATATTTTTGTCATGAATTATTAGGAAAATATGATTTAAATTTTCTTTTTTTTCGCGCTTTGCTTTCGCCAGGTTGAAGAGAGAAGTAAAAGTATAAAGCCTATAATAAACAGCCTAATATGAATAATAGAAAATTCAAATATTTTCGAGTTTAGAACACAAATAAATGTTAATTTGTTCATAAACGTTTTGTTATTGTAATAATCTTAGTTTTTGATGATATTCTATTTATAAACATAATATAAATATTCAAAAAATATTAACGCCGTAAAGACGCATACCTCTTTGCCGAGATTAAAAAAAAACATTCACCTCTGAATAGAGAGTTGTGAATAGAGGCATTGAACCAATTTGGACTAAGTATAGGTATAAGTTATCTGTGGCAATTTTTATTCCCGCACACATGCGGGAAAATAAAAAATCACACGCGTGTGAAATACATTGCATTGTGAACCTAACCGTAGTGCGATATGAACCAGTTTTCGAGGAAGTGTATTGAAAAAAATATTTTATGTAATTTTTACTTTGCTAATGTATGGACTTTGCTCGTCGAGGTCATTGGCGTCACCTAGCGCCTTAAACAGCAAATAATAGAACAGGGGCGGACTCGTTATAATTTCAATATTGAGTGACGTGGCGCGGCTGACATTGTAGACAATTTAATAAGATGGCCGAGTGTTCCGTTACCGTTCTGTTCGGTATCAAGTTACTCGATTGTTTTCACCTTCAGAATGAGGTTGTTCAAGGTCTAAGATTCTTTGGGTATTTTGGTGTAAGTACATTTAAATACAGTTTTTAGTTGTGATTGTTCTAACAGATGAACTTATTATCGTTGTATACAAACGAGGGAAAAGGAGTCCTTTTGGGTGAAAACACTACCAGAGTGTATCTACTGGTCTGAATTAAGAAATTTAAACTTAATGAAACCCTCAACATACAAAAGTTGAAGTCTGTGTTATGTCGAAGTACAACGAAGAAACAAATTTTTAAAGGTGTCCTTCCAGAACCTTCCATTACAAAATCTGTACCTAAATAACAACAAAATACATATTAAGGCGCGGAATCCAATCCAAGAATTCAATCCAAGAAACCAATTTTTGTGAATATTGAGCTAACAGCTCAATATTCACAAAAATTGGTTTCTTGGATTGTCGAGTATGACGTAACGCAATGAAACTATCCGACGCAAAAAATACAGTGGATAGAGAAGGGTTTAAAGAAAAATTTTAACCGAATAGAATAGTAAAAAATAGTTTAATATTCCCAATAAAAAATTTGGAAGTTGCTCCACAAAAATAAACTTTTGGGGTCGAACATCTCTATTTTCAGCGATAACGACATTCTTTTTTTTAACAATTTAATAGTATTAACATTATTTTAAAACTTTAACCGGACAATAATTTAATTTATTGTATATTTTCTAAATAATCTAAAGAAAACCCCGAAAATAAATGCATATTCGCAGCTTAGTCACATTTCGGCAACACAAATATTATTTTCGATTTTCAACCTTATTACAAGCCAGCTAATGGTGACAATAGATTACGCGGTTGTGTGCCGTTTAAAATCGTAGTCAGTCTGCGCCTTAATACATCTAGCTACGAGAATAACAAACCATGTTCATCCCCCGACACATCCCCACACCACGCCAACACACACTTGGCACTTCAAAAGCCAGCATTTTTATTCAAAATAAAGCTTGCAAGGCTAACGCGTTACCCCGTCGCCGCTCAGGGTCTCGAATAACCCGGGACTCAACGCTGCGTTCAAAACGACCCACAAATCATATGGCGGAATTCCTAACTTACCGTTTCCTGGGAAGTGAGATATATACGTATATATGACGATGGCGGAGAGAGATTTTTGTAAGGCGACTGTTTGTTTACAATGAGTATTTTGTTTGTAGCATACTTACTTAAGTTTAAGCAAATTGAAGTAAATTTGTTGTTTTTCACCATTGATAAAGGTGCACAAGATAGAAAACTAAGTATCATTTCCTTCCAAAACCTGAGTTTTATCTAGCAACTAGCTGCGCACCGCGGTTTCACCCGCGTAGATTGGAATAAATAAATAAAATAAAATAAAATAAATATCCTTGGACATTTCACACAACGCCATCTAGTCCCAAGCTAAGCAATCTAATGCTTGTGTTATGGTAATGAGATGGCTGATAAACTACTTATATACATTTTTTTTTTTTGTAAATACATACATATTAAAAAAAAAAAAAAGTAATAGTAATAAAAAGTAGTAAAAGTAGTATTTACAAAAAAAAAAAAATGTATGTAAGTAACATAATTTTTTTTTTTTTGTAAATACATACATATTAAAAAAAAAAAAAGTAATAGTAATAAAAAGTAGTATATGTGTAAATTCAGGGTTTCAGCTACACCCTATTTAGCAATACCAAATTTTATCAAATTTGGTCCAGCCGTTTGAGCTTGAGCTAACAAACACAAACATTCGCCTTTATATAATATTAGTGTGATAGATTTCGTTATTGATATGTAAGAAATACTTTTAATTCGTTCACTTATCTAGAAAGAAAAGAAAGAAAATACATTTATTTAGCACAGACTAACTAAGAGGCACACAAAATAATAATTATGCTTGCGTTTACATTTCTTCTTGAGTAGGTACGTTACAGTATTTTCCGCAATCTTATGTGAATCTTTATTGTTACTTAATAAAAAAGCAGTCAAAAATAATATCTTATAAGCAAACCCATGTACAACACATAGCAACACAATTTTACCTCGGCGACGCAGTCGCTTGTAGCGGAGTGGCTTTATGTGGCTCGCTTTAGTGCTTCCTTTTGTGTCGCAGATTTGATTCCCGGCCGCTCCACCTGCCTATCCCCTCTTTGATATGAAAATATTTAAGTACCTACTTAATAATAACTTGCATGGAACACTGATCTCTTGAAAAAGGGATTTTGATCTAATAATAAGTTGTTTCAACATTTAAGTTGTCCCTAACCTTTAGGTACTGAGGTCACATGTTATTTTCTAAAGGTTTTAAACTAATATTTGTTCGTAAAATGTGTCGACTTTATGCCCTTTGGTAGAAGAAGTTCCAGACGGTATGGGTAAGCCTGAATTCACATGTTAGAGGCAATGTCACTCCAATGTTGATGAACGTTAGTTTATATTGTGAATTTGTGATTATTATTGAGAGAGAAGAAATTAAAGCTAGAATATGAACTAAATTAGTTTTGGTCGACCTACACATGAAATAAAACTTTATGAGTGAACCCTAAGATTGAATGTCACTTGACTTGCCCGTCATAAAACGACGTGACAATTTTATTTTTATTATAACTCAGCGTATTTGTCATAATATAGATCTCGCATGTATCTAAATTATAGGAAAGCAAGGCATTATCAAAACAAAAAAACATTAAACAAAAAATACAAAAATTAAACACTAAAACAAAAAAAAAACAAAATGGAATACTATGAAATTGAAATTGAATTTTCTTACAAATGCTGGTTTTTTTTTTTTGTAAATTACAATAACTAACTAACTACCTACTTAAAAATTTACATTTTATCCATAGACTTATAAAAAAAGATGGACTCCGCGCTGCGCATATCGAAAGTGAAGCACAGTAAGTATGCCGGGTCCGTTTGTACAAACACGCCTCGCGCACACATTTACATCATAGTATGCCGACCGGCCGCCATTACGTGACACGAGCGACGGCGTCTTTGCAGGTACTCAAATCACGCACACATAGATCGGTAGGGTGCTTCACTTTCGATATGCGTGGCGCGGAGTCCATCTTTTTTTATAAGTCTATGATTTTATCAAAGATACTTTTCTTAATCTTAAATATACATTATATAACACTAGCTTTTGCCAGTGGCTTCGCTCCAGTGGATGTTGGAAAATATCCCACGGGAACGTACTACCGGGAATTCCTTCCTTGTCTACATTAGAAATGAATCTCTGTACAAAATTTCAGCTTTCTAGGTCAAAGTGTTTGGGCTGGTCGTTGATGAGTCAGTCAGTCAGTCAGCAGTTCTTCTTTTTATATGAATACATTTTGTTCTTAAACAGACATTTATTATTAGACAAGATCACATCACAATAAATCAAACCATAATTGAAAACGAAAAAACACCGATTCAAAGCTCCGTACTCCGTACCCTTCCTTACAAAACATTTGAAGGTTTTTAAAGACGACTCCTTAACGCCACGTGATCGGAATGAGGGGTAGGCTGTCAACCAAGGTTTGATGTAGGTAAATTGTGTTCGTATCGGCTCCGTTTCGGACCCGCGGACGTGAGACGGATCCGATACGGGGCGCGGCGGTCCGGGTTTATAAATTATTGAGGCATGAATTTTAGTAGCAGTGTTTGGTAGAAGTTTTGGATAACTTACGTTTGTCTTGTGTTAAGGCCGTTTGGTTTGTACTTGTGAACTAATTATTGACGGTGGATTTATTTATTATGTAAAGAAAAGAAACGAAAGGAAAGAAAATTCATGTCATTTATTTAGCACAGATGTCTATTTGGTACAGTCTGTGCTTTAGAAAGAGACAGACATTCAAGTGTGAGTGACAGAGACGGCGCTATATATGTGTCATATTAATTGTACAGTCAGGGAAATTAATTGTTAATCAAATCGACAACCTGCGTCGATTAGTTAAAGCAAATTCATACAACTGTCATTCTGTTACAGTTGTATGAAATTGCTATAAAAACTGTCACAGAATGACAACTGTGATTTAAATATACCTATATACGGACAATTTAAATTGGTAGTCAATTTGCGCAGTGGTGGCCCAGTGGTAATGCCCCGACTTACGAGTTGTAGGTCGTGGGTTCGAACCCAGACAGGCGCTTTACTTTGTGTAAATTGTTTCATCACCACCGCTCTCAAAACGGTGAAGGAAAACATCGTGAGGAAACCGGCATGTCCTAGAACCAAAAATTTGAAGACATGTGACATCTACCAACCCGCACTGGGCCCGCGTGGTGGATTACGGCCCACTCCCTCTCACCGAGAGGAGGCCTGTGTCCCAGCAGTGGGAACATTAATGGCTGATTATACAATTTGCTTAGCAATTTTCCCTGACTTTACCTAAGAAATGACCTGTTATGAGACACATCTTTGGAGAAATAAAGCCTGGTCCCTCATACGACAACAATTAGGTACCTACCTGCTTGTCACTCTAAACCACACGAAACCATTAATTTTTAAAGCACATAATACAGCACATTATATTTATTAAGAGCCTACCTTTTTTTTTTTTTTTTTGAGGGTGGGAAATCATCAAATAACTTCTCCCGCTCTGGGTGGAGCGGGAGGGCGTGTCAGACTTTTACTGACTAAAACCCACCCGTGTTCCTTCAGTTGCCTATGCCAGGGCCGCGGTAACCCTTTCAGACAACCCGCGACCCCAGCGGCGTCGGCCCTATTGGGCCCCGTCACTTGCTGACATCTCTTTGAGGCGCGCGTGGAACACGACGCGCCGTCGACTCGGGCCTGGTCCTTACCGGACGGCGAGCTACCCGCTGCTCACCGTCCGCAGGCCCGCGCCTACGGTGGCCGGAAATCGCCCCGCGATTCCCGCCGCCCAGGGCGTCTCCTGCGGCGACTGAGGGCGTGAGGCTGCCTCTCCCTCACGCGTTCCGCCTCCTCCTTCGCGAGCATCACTGCTTCGCAGAAGGAGGTGACGGCCTCCCATGCACTCTCGCTCCGCACCATGGCCTGGACCAGGCTCGGACGCGAGAGATCGCCGCCGCCGATCGCCTCCGTGAGAACACGGCGGTGCTCTGCCCAAGCCGGGCAGACCTCCACTGTATGCTCCACCGTGTCCTCCGGGCGATCTACACAATGGAAACACCCGGGCGTTTCCTCCCGCCTTATGCGAAACAGGAACCTCCCGAAACAACCGTGTCCGGTGAGGACCTGCGTCAGGCGGAAGGTGAGGACGCCGTGGCGCCTCTCTAACCACTCCTCAAAGAGGGGACTTATCGCCGCTATTGTGGCGTGCCCAGCGCTGGGTTGCGACAGTCGCGCTCTCCATGCCGCCATGAGATCCCGCCGGAGCTCTGTCCGCTGTACCGTGATTTCTCGCGGCAGCGGAGTTACGCCCCGGCGCTTCGCCTCCTCGCGCCACTCCCACACGTGCGCGAGGACCTTTGCCTCCAGATCCCACGGCGGCAATCCGGCAAGGAGGCTCGCCGCCTCCCGGGAGACCGTGCGGTATCCCCGGACTAGCCGGATGGCCATGACCCTCTGGGACGCGTTCAACCTGCCGTCTGGTCCCAGCCTTAGGGAACGCGCCCACACCGGTGCTCCGTAAAGGGCCATGGACCGCACGACCCCCGCGTAGAGCCTCCGGCAGGAGGCGTTTGGACCCCCCAGATTGGGCAGGAGCCGCCTCAAGGCAGCCCCAGCCCGTGCCAGTCTGGGAGCCAAACGTCGGAAGTGCTCCACGAAGTTCCACCGGCTGTCGAGGACGAGTCCCAGGTACTTCATCGTCGACCCGACACCGATGTGAACCCCTCCCACCGTTATTTCGGAACCCGACGGTGGCGCATTCCGAGGACCATGAAAACACATGGCCTCGGACTTGTGCAAGGCCACCTCGAGTCCCAACTGCCGGATCCTCTCCACGACTATCGCAACCCCGCGTGTCGCTAGTTCAGCCGCCGCCTGGTGCGACCTCCCCTGCGCCAGGACCAGCGTGTCGTCAGCGTAACATACTACGCTGACGCCGCTTGGGAGGTCGGCGCGCAGCACCCAGTCGTAACCGATGTCCCACAGATGCGGCCCCAAGACCGATCCCTGTGGGACACCGCACGACATCTCTCGCCGGTTCCACTCTCCCTGATGACCGGGGTAGATGACGGCCCTGTCCGTCAGATAGGCCTCGACCACTCGACAGAGGTAGGTCGGCATCCGGTGATACCGCAATGCCTCCCTGATGCAACTCCAGGGCAGGGTATTAAAGGCGTTGGCGATGTCTAGGGACACCGCCAAGACGACCCCACCCCGGGCCACTGCATCCCCCGTCGTGAGGGCTCGCACGCGCATGATGGCGTCCACCGTAGAGCGCCCCTTGCGGAAACCAAACTGGGTCTCCGCCAAATCCGGCCCCTCCTGCACCAGCCACCCGACGAGGCGGTCTGCAATTACTCTTTCAAAGAGCTTGCCCACCTCGTCGAGCAGCACGATGGGCCGGTAAGCGGACGGAGAGTCCGCAGGGCGCCCCGGCTTCTTAATGAGGACCAGTTTCCCCGTCTTCCAGCGAAGTGGGAACTGGCCCCTCTCCAAGCATGCGCTTAGGAGCCCCCCTAGTCGAGGCCCGAGAGCCCCAAAGGCCAGAACCCAGGCTCTTCCAGGTAAGCCGTCGGGTCCTGGGGCGGTATTTTTGGCACTAAGCCTACGTACCGCCGCTCTCAACTCTACCTCGGTCACTTCCGGAGTATCAACGTCGTCGTCGGTGTCGTGGTCCGCAGCGGGCACCGCATGAGGCGGAGCCATAGGCGGGGGAGTATGTTCCCCTCGCGAAGGGAACAGAGCGCTCACCACGTCCTCCACGAGCTCGGGCCGGAGACTCTGCGTCAGCGGGGGCGCCCATGGGCGGAGTTTCTCCCGCACCAACTTGTAGGGGCGCCCCCATGGGTCTCTATTCAGAGTCTCCAGCGACTCCTCGCGGCCCAGATCCCTGGACCGCAAGATCTCCGCTCGGAGGGCGGTCTTCGCCGCTCTGTACCCCTCGTACAGCTCCGCCTGAATGGCTTCCGTATCCGGAGGGCGGATACGGAGCCTGTGGTGCCTGGTGTACAGGCGTCGCGCGGCGACGCACGCCTCGCGCAGTGCCGTCAGCTCCGGCGACCACCAATACACCTGGCGAAAGGCGCGACTGGGCTGGACCCGGGGCATTGCCACGTCGCACACTTCGGACATGGCCTCCCGGAACCACTCCGCCTCGTCGTTGATGTCGGCAGGCCTGTCCGGTGGTGACACCCAGGCCTGCACGATCGAGGCTTCCAGGAGGAGCTCCCGGTCCAGCTTCTTCAGCGCCCACCGCGGACCACTCGGGGCCTGTCGGACCGGCGCGCTCGAGGTATGGGCGGAGACGTCAAACCGGATGTACCGGTGATCGGAATAGGTCTCCACCCCCTCCATGACGCGCCAGTCAACCACGTGCGGCAGCAGAGCGGGGCTGGCGAACGAGATGTCCACCACCGACTCGCCCCGCATCCGCACACACGTGGGGACAGAACCCCGGTTTAGGACGACCAGGCCTGTCTCCAGAGCCCAGTCCTCCACCATCCTGCCCCGTGTGTCCGTACACCGGGAACCCCAAGCCACATTCTTGGCGTTGAAGTCCCCGAGGACAAGCACGGGAAGGGAACCATACCCGACGACGACGGTTTTCAACTCCGCAAGGGAGTTGTGGAACTCGGCGAGAGTTCGGCTCGGGGAGAAGTATGTCCCCACCACGACAATCCCCCCGAACCGTGCTGCGACGCAACCCTGTCCCTTCTTGACGGCTTCAAGGGACAGGGTACCGGCGGCGGCCGACGAAATGAGGGTCACTGAGCCGCTCAGGTCCTCCACCCAGTAATCACTGGGCGGGACAAAGTACGGCTCAGCGACCACGGCGATGTTAATCGACCACTGCGCCATGCTCTGGATCAACAGATCCTGAGCGGCGGCGCAGTGGTTGATGTTCGCCTGGAGGAGGCGCAATGGGGCCACTACTGGCATTCCATTGCAGCCCCCTCCTGAGCCCCCTGTGAGAGCTCCGCCGCAGTGGGTACGGCGGTGACGGCATTGGGGGCGGCAGCGACGGCGGCGCCTGTGGCGACGGCTGCAGCGGTGACGGCGATAGAGGGGGCGGAGGGCTTGCCCTTGCCCCGGGCTTTCGCGGGTGGACCACAGCTCTTGCTTCCAGCCCGGTGATCGGCCGGCTTGCCAGCTGCCGCACATAGGTAGCAGTGCGGCGTGGCATTGCACGAGCCGGCCTTGTGACCGGGCTGACCACAGCGGAAGCAATTACTGCTGCGGTCCACCTCCGAGGTGCATTTGGCTCCCACGTGGTTGCCCACTTGGCAACGGAAGCACCTCAGAGGTCTGGGTTCCAGCAGTTTTACCCGCGTGGAGTCCCAGCCCACCTGGAATCTCGGGCCCTCCCCAGCGATCTTGTTGGCCGCCGATACGGGGCAGCTCACCGTAACGGCTCGCAACCCCGTAGAGTCTGGACGGATGGTGCCTATCTTCACCTGCTCGATAGCGCACCCCCCCGTCTTGACCACAGCGGCCACAACTTCCCCCTCTGTCACAGAGTCGTCCAGACCCAGGATGCGCATGTCAGCGCACTTGGCGGGTCTGGACACTCGGGCTTCGTCCGTATTTAAGGACGCCCTAAGCCTTTCGGCCAGAGCGTCAGCGGTCGGGCCACTAGCCGCACCGGGGATCTCGAGCATACGAGCCCCAGTCGCCGTGACCCTTACTCGCATGCCCTTTGTGACACCGATCTCCTCCAAGTTCACCGCCGCCCGCGCCTTGGTGAGCACGTCGCGGTAGGACACGCCCCTCTTCTCCGCTTCCGGCTGTAGTGTGATCACTACAGCTGCGGACTTTGGGGCGCGCAACCTCGCCGCGACGCTTCTCTCCTTGCGCCGACGCCGCCTCTCCTTCCGCTTGGCCGCCCTTGCCGCCTTGCCCTCCTTCTTCTTCTCCCCGGCTACCTGCCATTCGGCGTCAGCCGGAGGAGATTTAGAAGGCGGGGGCGGCCGCGTCGTCGTCGCCGCCGCCACAGCCGGGGCCTTCTCAGGCGCCTTGGCAGGCGCCTTCGCAGGCGCCTTCGCAGGCACCTTTTCAGGAGCGGCCCCGCCCTTCGCCTGCCCCGCCGACCCAGGTTTGGGCGTGGCGGCTGTGGCGGCTGCGTACGATGCCGCCTTTGGCTGGCCCGAGGCCTGCCGGCTCGCCGCCAGCGGGGGCCGGAGGACAATGCCCTCCAGGACAGAGAACCGGCTGTTGAACGCAGCCAGTTCCTTCCGCACCAGGGTCAGAAGTCTGTCCTCTGCGGGCCCAAGCCCGCTCTGCCCCTGCTGCGCCCCCTCCTGCGGCGCCTTCTGAGGGCCGGCATCGCGGAGCCTGGCCAGGTCCGCTCGGAGCTCCTCGTTCTCCTTTCGGAGAAGCTCCATGGCGGCTGTCAAGCGGGCGACCTCCGCCCGCATTTCTGACATGCCGTCCGACGGAGGCCCTTGAAGCAGGGCCTCCGCTGCCGCCATAATGGAGGCCTTGGCTGCGGGTATGGCCTTGTCCTTAGAAGATTGCTTCTTCTTCAAGGCCACATCCCTCACTGCAGCAGCCACGACCTCCGCGAACTTGGCCCGCTCCGCCTTGGAGCCACCAGCGGCGTCCGACTCATCGCCAGACGCCTCCAGAGTGCTCCCCTCGGCCGAGCCGACGGAGTCATCCTCCTCGGCTGCCCGGCTCTTGCTCATTAAGAGCCTACCTCAACTTTTTATCTCGCTCGCACGATACTGCTCGCAGACTAAGTGAGAGCGAGACTGATTGCGATGCTGGGCGTCGATAGTTTAACTTATTGCTTTTTACGGTGAAAATAATGGTAATTTGAAAAAATAAAAAACATAAGTCCTGCTTTATAGTTAGTTCAGTTAGTATGCAAAGTTTCATGATCTAATTTGAAGTACTTTTTGAATACCAGCGGTTTATTGTTCGGTCTGGAGGTAACTTTGGATTTTTTTTCTATCGAGAAAATTTTAAGGAATCGTGTTTTCGTCTAACATAGTTGTTACGGACGCCGAGCATAGTGTGAATTAAAAGACTATGAAAGTTGTGCAGGATAGCTGCTTCATTAGTTAGCGTGGTAATATCATAGTCTTTAGGCATGTGGTATTTTCAGTTTGTGGATAATTAGCATTCAGCTTTAAGTCTAACAGATGCTAGAGATTCCCACGGCGCCCGAAATGTTTTGTTTTGCTTATCGCCGGGCGTTTTCGCAGTAAAATGCATTGTTTTATATTCTAAAATGTTTACTAGCGGCACTGTTAAAGGAACTCATTATTGTCGAGACCTTTTGTTGAATAGGTAACAGTTCTGCGTAAATTGTAATCCGCACAAAATATCTTTCTTAGTTTTAGGAAACGAATTATTTGTTGTCGGTGTCTATTGATATGCATTTCTTTAGCCTTTTGTAATAATTCTAAGAAAGTTTGTTTTTATGTGTTTACAATAGTTTTAAATAGCGTAGCCAGTACTTTGTTAGACCACCCAAAGCGTGGGAAATAGTAGGGATAGAACTAACGCCACTGGGGCATATAAAAAGCCTTACTTGTAAAACCAAAGTCAGTCAGTCGGCCTACAGCTCTACAAGAAGAATAAACTAGAAGACAACAGCAAGAAGTCTTTTATTACTCCAACCTAATACAGTCCACCACAGTCTGGTCCTTCGAGCCGGATAATTCTGAAGAACGAAGAACCAGCGCCAACCAAGCGGCAGAAAAACGAAGAAATCTGCGGCAAGAGCAAGAATCTACGAGGCCGACTGCATCGACCGACCGATCGAACGACCGGTCCCGAAGAATCGACGTACCTACGACGCGCCGCCATACCGACCCGACGTACCCAATCGTCGCTGGGTCGAAGAGGGGCTGCATTGAAGAGGGGCTACGTTGAAGAGGGGCAACGTTGAAGAGGGGCCGCGTTGAAGAGGGCCACGTTGAAGAGGGGCCGCGTTGAAGAGGGTCCACGTTGAAGAGGGGCCACGTTGAAGAGGGGCCGCGATAGAAGAGGGCCGCGTGAAGAAAACGAGGGCCGGGTTAAGAAAGAAGAGGGACGCGTAAAGAAAACGAGGGCCGGGTCAAGAAAGAAGAGGGCCGAGTCGAAAAAACTTCAAGATGGTGGTCACCAGAAGCCAAGGGGAATTAGCGGAAATCGAGGAGCAGCAGCGTCGCATCCAAGAACAGGAGGCGCGCCACAGAGAAGCTGAGCGAATAGAGCAAGAACGATTGAGAAGAATCTCACTGGACCCGCCGGCATCACCATTTTGGAAATCAGCGGACGCCAGTACAGCGGGACCATCCGGACTTCGGGCTACTGCGGAGCAACGAAAGCCATCACCGACTAGATCCATCAGGTCAACAACCAGCGTGACAACACGACTACGGATGGCGGAACTGGAGGCAGCAGAGAAGCTAGCGACGATCCGAAGAAAGGAGTTGGAGTTGGAGGCCGACCTAGTCAAAAAGAGACTAGCAGCCGAAGTATCCGCGATCAACGATGAATACAGCGTGCACGAAGAAGCCACTCCTCCCCGTGAAGAACCACATCAGAAAGTGGACAACTGGTTGAGGACGAACCCCCTCAACTCTCGGGAAGAAGAAGGAACCAGGGAAGCCAGGGAAGAGCCAAAGCAAATACGCTTCGAAGCACCGCGAGGAAGATCGCCAACTCCAACAAGGAAGAACAGCATCGAGCACTTGGCCGCCACATTGGAGAAGATGGCCAAACCCAGGCCTCGACACACTGACCTGCCGACCTTCTCCGGAGCAGCCAACGAATGGTTGCCATTCAAAGCAGCAGTTCGAGATACGACCGAGATGTACCAAGTGTCAGCAGCGGAAAACATCCTGAGGCTAAGGAGCTGCCTCAAAGGGGAAGCAAGAGACGCCGTGGCCGCCCTTCTGCATACAGCTACAGATCCGGACGTCATCATGAAGACCCTCGAGCAATGCTTTGGAAGACCTGAAGTCATCATCGACCGAGCACTAGAAGACCTCAAGAAACTTCCGAAACCTGGATCATCAGCAGCCGAACTCAACAGCTTCGCCATCAAGTTGCAGAACATCATCTGCGTGCTGAAGACAATCGACCGAAGAGGCTACCTGTTCAACCCCCTGATGACGCGAGAAGTATTGGACAAGCTCAGCCCGCATCTTCGATCCCGCTGGTGCGACTACGCCTACGACCACGAAGGAATGACTGACCCGGAGATCGTCATTTTATCCCGTTTCCTGATGAGAGAAGCGGACAGAGCACTGCGGTATACATACACCCCGTCTACGAGCAGCACAAACCAGAAGAAGGATACTCGACCCATCGTGACACTCAAGAAGAAAGCGAGCGTCTTCACTACGATCGAGAGCGCAGAAGAAAAGGTCAAGTGCCCCAAATGCGAGCAAGCTCATGTCCTGACACAGTGCCCGACGTACAAGGCACTTACTGTGGACGAGCGATGGAGCTTGGTAAAGGAGAAGAAGATATGCTTCAAATGCGCCCAGAAGCAACACAGGCGCACACACTGCAAAGCAAAGGCGTGCGGCGTGGACGAGTGTCGCCGCCCGCATCATGCGACTCTTCATCAAGTACGAGAAGCAAAGACTGAAGAAAAGAAGACAGATGCACCCAAGGAGGAAGCGGTCCTGTCCCTAGCAACCCGACCAGCTGCCGGACCAAGAGCAGTCTTGCTGAAGATGTGCCCTGTCGTCATAGCCGGACCACGGGGGGAGGTGAAGACGTATGCTCTACTGGATGAAGGAGCTACAATCACCCTCATCGATGAAGAACTAGCAGCGAGCATCGGAGCGGAGGGACCAGCGCAACCTCTCCACCTGAACGGGGTCAACATGTCACAGCAAGAGATAAAGAGTCAGCTGGTGGATATTCAAGTCAGAGGATTGAAGAGCGACGAGAACTACAAGGTCAGAGCGAGGACTATGAAGAATCTCCGCCTCCATCGTCAATCCGTTCCTGACACCCTACTGGACTACGAGCATCTGAGGGACCTGACACCAGAAGAGGTGTGCTACGATGTGGCCCGTCCTGGAATCCTGATGGGGACAGACCACTGGGAATGCATCGTGTCCCGCGAGCTACGAGTCGGCGGCCCTGATCAACCGGCCGCATCAAGAACACAACTAGGATGGGTGGTGCACGGAACCGCGCCACGCAAGACCATCTATCAAGAGGGAAACGTGCTGCACGTCTTCGAGCCTGAACGAACGCCGAGGACAAGCGAGCAAGAACTCCACGACTTAGTCGAAGCCCACTTCAAGATCAACGCACTCGGCATCCAGGGGAAGCCGCGAGTCAAGGAAACCGATCAGCGAGCTATCGACATCGTCAGGAAAACGACCAAGAAGATCGACACCGGGTACGAAGTTGGACTGCCGTGGCGACGAGATGACGTCATCATGCCACCAAGCTACGGGCAGGCGCTCCGCCGACTAAAGAAGATAGAACAAAAAATGGACGCCGACCCCGAGTTTGCAGCTGAATACACGAAGCAGATCAACAACCTCTTGGATAAGGGGTACGCAACGCCGTGCGATGGATCAGAAGAAGCGAGCGCCATCTGCTGGTACCTGCCACACTTCGCCGTGCAGAACCCGAACAAACCCGGCAAGCATAGGCTGGTATTCGACGCAGCGGCTAAAAGCAACGGCGTGTGCCTGAACGACGAGCTGCTGGAGGGGCCCGATCTACTATTATCACTGCCAGGGATCTTATTCAGATTCCGAGAGAAGACAGTGGCGATCACAGCGGACGTGCAAGAAATGTTCCTGAGGATCCGAATAAGACAGCAAGATCAACCAGCGCAGCAGTTCCTGTGGCGAGGCGACGAACGAGTAGAGCCTCCAAAGAAGTACAAGATGGCCAGCATGATCTTCGGCGCAGCGAGCTCCCCGTACATGGCCCACTATGTCCGCAACCATAACGCGGATGTACACGGGCAGGAGTATCCACGAGCGCTGGAAGCCATCAAGAAGAGTCACTACATGGACGACCTGGTAGCCAGCTACGAAGACACGAAGGAAGCTTGGAAGGCGGTCGAAGAAACGAGAACAGTACACGCGCATGCGGGGTTCACGCTACGAGGATGGAGCTCCAGCGACAAGTCGGTACTACGCGACGTGCCACCAGAACTGCACGCCACCGCTCCCACAACACTGGGGGGAGATCAGCCCGAGAGCAAGATCTTGGGACTATTCTGGAACGCAGAACGAGATGAGCTGGGATTCAACACGTCGATGAGCCGAGTTCCAGCTGAAGTAAGGACAAGAACTCGCGCGCCGACCAAACGTGAAGCCCTCAGCGCCGTGATGTCCATCTACGACCCACTAGGACTGCTGAGCCACTACACCATACGATCGAAGATCATACTGCAGAACTTGTGGCGCCTCCAGACGACGTGGGATGAGCAGATTCCGGAAGAAGAGAACGAACTCTTTGCATCATGGCTCGCGCGTCTTCCCGAGCTCGCCCAGCTTCGACTACCAAGATGCTACGTGACACGGAAGTACGAGCGCATCGACTTACACATCCTGTGCGACGCCAGTGAGCAAGCCTACGCGACCGTGGCCTACTGGAGAGTGAAGAATGTTGACGGGAGCCTGAACGTCGTGTTGGTCGCCGCCAAAGCTAAGGTGGCGCCTCGACGAGCGCAGACCATACCACGCCTGGAACTGCAAGCTGCGGTCATCGGAGCAAGACTCGCCGACACTGTGAAGAAGGAGCATCGAATCAACATCAGCCAGACGACCTACTGGACCGACTCATCCACCGTGGTACATTGGATTCACCACGACATGCGACGCTACACGCCATTCGTCGCGCACCGACTAGGGGAAATCGCCGAGCTAACCCAGAAAGAAGAGTGGCGTTGGCTACCCACCGCAAGCAACGTAGCCGACGACGCCACGCGACTCGTCGACACACCCATCAGTGCAACGGATCGCTGGTTCCAGGGGCCCGACTTCCTGTTCCTACCAGAGGAGCAATGGCCTAGAACAACGACGTCCGAGCAAGAGGACGAAGAGGTCCTCCACATCAGCGAGAAGACAGAACGAGACAGCTGGAACCGAACCCCGCCCGTTTCTCGAAGTATGAAGTCTTGGTGAGGGCCACCGCTCGAGCAATCGCCTTCACCGACATCTGCCGTCGACGAGCAACAGCGATGGAACATCGCCACATCCAGCGCGCCGAGGCCGAGCTGATACGACAGGCGCAAGAAGACAGTTTCGGCGAGGAACTGAAGAGGATCCGGTCTGCACGCCCGCTGACAAAAGCGAGCCGGCTGTACCGGCTGGATCCAGTATTGGAAGACGATGTCCTGAAGGTGCGGGCCGGATCGAGGCCTCTTCCGCGCCGACCGAGACGAAGCGGCCAATCATACTGGATGGCCGTCATCAGCTGACCAAGCTCCTTGTACTCCGGGAGCACTGCGCTGCGGGTCACGCCAACAGAGAGCGCGTGACGAACGACCTGCGACAGCGGTACTGGGTCATCCACTTACGGCCCACAGTACGCGCTGTCGAGAAGAACTGCGCCTTCTGCAAGAGACGGCGAGCAACGCCGCAAACGCCAGCTACGGGAGACCTGCCACACGCCCGCCTTGACCCCTTCCACCGCCCGTTCACTAATCGCGGGGTGGACTACTTCGGACCAATGATGGTCAAGGTCGGGCGACGCCGAGAAAAGAGGTGGGGCGCACTCTTCACGTGCCTCACCTCCCGCGCCGTGCACATCGAGCTCGTCGCATCACTCTCCACTGACTCAGCAATCATGGCGCTGAGACGTATGGCCGCACGCAGAGGGTGGCCCCGAGTGATGTACTCCGACAACGCAACCAACTTCCGCGGAGCTGACCAAGAGCTACGCAACGCCTACGCCGAGTGGATGCTTGCCCTGCGAGACGAGGGGCTACTGCATCGAATGGAGTGGCGCTTCATACCTCCTGGCGCGCCCAACCAAGGTGGCGCGTGGGAGCGAATGGTGCGCTCCGTGAAGACTGCTCTCAGCATCACTCTTCGAGAGAAGGCGCCAGCAGAAGAAGTCTTGAGAACTCTACTCACCGAAGCCGAGTTCTCCATCAACGCAAGACCACTGACCCACGTTAGCGTGAACCCCAGCGATCCAGAGGCCCTTACACCGAACCACTTCCTGTTGGGGTCATCGGAAGGGCTGCCAACGACGGGACCCTGCGACGAGGCTGACAGAAGAACATGGCGAGTTAGTCAAGCACTCGCTGACCACTTCTGGCGACGCTGGCTGCGCGAGTACCTACCCACTCTGGTACCTCGCGGCGAGCCGCAGAACGATGTGCGTCCAATGCAAGCTGGCGACGTGGTCCTCGTGGTCGACAACACGCTGCCCCGGAACACCTGGCCGATGGGAGTCGTCGAGCGCACGCATCGTGGACCGGACGGCGGCATCAGGGTCGTCGAGGTGCGCACCAGAGCCGGCGTCTTCCGACGCCCCGTGAGCAAGCTCGTCGTCGTATTGAAGATCGAGGAGGCTACGCGAGCTGCGCCGGGGGGAGAGCTGTTACGGACGCCGAGCATAGTGTGAATTAAAAGACTATGAAAGTTGTGCAGGATAGCTGCTTCATTAGTTAGCGTGGTAATATCATAGTCTTTAGGCATGTGGTATTTTCAGTTTGTGGATAATTAGCATTCAGCTTTAAGTCTAACAGATGCTAGAGATTCCCACGGCGCCCGAAATGTTTTGTTTTGCTTATCGCCGGGCGTTTTCGCAGTAAAATGCATTGTTTTATATTCTAAAATGTTTACTAGCGGCACTGTTAAAGGAACTCATTATTGTCGAGACCTTTTGTTGAATAGGTAACAGTTCTGCGTAAATTGTAATCCGCACAAAATATCTTTCTTAGTTTTAGGAAACGAATTATTTGTTGTCGGTGTCTATTGATATGCATTTCTTTAGCCTTTTGTAATAATTCTAAGAAAGTTTGTTTTTATGTGTTTACAATAGTTTTAAATAGCGTAGCCAGTACTTTGTTAGACCACCCAAAGCGTGGGAAATAGTAGGGATAGAACTAACGCCACTGGGGCATATAAAAAGCCTTACTTGTAAAACCAAAGTCAGTCAGTCGGCCTACAGCTCTACAAGAAGAATAAACTAGAAGACAACAGCAAGAAGTCTTTTATTACTCCAACCTAATACAGTCCACCACAATAGTACTCAATACTCAATACTCAATATCTTTAATGCTTTACCATAGTGTGTACTTAGGTGGTATAGTATATAATTTGAGAGTACCTAATATTAATCCTCAATTTATTTCAAAATTAATGCTGCAGTATTTTTCACATAACGGAGGATCATGCTAAGCCATTTGAGTTACTATAAATAGGCTCTTAACTCTTTGAATTAATAACATTTCTAAAATCCTCAATAATATTTATAACTGTTCAGACAGATAGCGGCGTATAACCCGCTGGGGATATCGGGGATCTGCCTGTATGTGTTCCTCCATAGTGGGGGTCTGGGGGAGTCGCCCGGAGACGGCGCGTGCTTGTCAACTGTGAGACTGGGGTAATCAGGTTAAGGGGGAATGAGGATTAGACGTCTTTATAGTTCGGTTTTTAGGGTTCCGTACCAAAATGGTAAAAAAGGATCCCTTATGGTGTGACTCAGACTGTCTGTCCGTCTGTCTGTCTGTCTGTCTGTCTGTCTGTCTGTCTGTCACAGCTGGATATATCAAGAAATACTTATGCTATTAACTTGAAATTTAGAATAGTTTTAGATGACATTTACCCAACAATTTTGCAAATAAGAAAGAAGTAAAAATAATTATATTTTTTTTTGTAGAAGGGACTGTAAGGGGGTCTTAAAAATTCAAAGGTTGGCTACTAGGGCATGTGGGGTATCATATGAAAGAGCGCGGTTTGCACATTCTTAAACATCTTTTAATTTTTTTTTAGGCCGCATAGTTTTCGACTTTTGATGAAAAATGTAAAAAAAAATACCATTCCCCCCCCCCCCTATCTCCAAAGTTTGCAAAGATAAAAATCTGAAATTATTCTACCTATGTAAAGATTACAGGAAAAATAAAACGATGTCTCTAAATAACACACTTTTTCAGAAATCGGAACGGAACCCTCGGTGCGCGAGTCCGTCTCGCTCTTGACCGGTTTTTAGTTTTTGCTATTAGAATTTAACAGTGAATCAAAGTAAGCGTATGGAGCGTGGAGGTCTCGATAGCAAAGATAGTATGGGCGTCGGTGAACTTATACAAAGATAGTATGGGCGTCGGTGAACTTATACAAAGATAGTATGGGCGTCGGTGAACTTATACAAAGATAGTATGGGCATCGGTGAACTTATACAAAGATAGTATGGGCGTCGGTGAACTTATAAAAAGATAGTATGGGCGTCGGTGAATTTATACAAAGATAGTATGGGCGTCGGTGAACTTATACAATAGCAAGAAAATATCCTCTTTCTAATTGCATCTATACACTGCATTGACATGTAGGCCACATTCTGAGTATAACTAGCTTCATTTTTCTGACTGACCGACCCAAGACCGACCCTTTGACAGTTCAAAAGTGCCTGTAATTGGTTTATTTGAAATAAATGCTTTGAGTTTGAGTTTGAGTATACAGTCAAAAATATCGAGACGAAGAGACTGTTGAAAATGATCTAAACAACTAAAAAAATTAAACTTTATCTAAATTAGATTCTTGAAGTTCTTGTAATTTTTTATTAATTATTTTTTTACTGATGGCATTTTTAGTTTATTATTTTTCGGCTACATTCACTTAATAATGATAACTACTTATTTAAATATTTGTACGCCGTCATCGGCAACACATAGTGAACTTATATATTTTATCTACACCCACGCTATAAATCCTCTATAAAAGTTTTTGAAACAGTTAGCTTATTGCCAACAAAAACAGCCAGTGTTATAGTAACCATGGTAACCATAATAGCATCCAAACGGGTGCTTTAATGTTGTACTGAAATCATAATGCAACTCGTTTTCAAAAAAAGAACATTATAATGCACGCGCGTTTCACTACAACAGCGCCGTAATTAAAAAAAGAACTTATTCGAATTCACGGCTTATACTATGACGCCGGCCGCCATGTTCGATACGAGTATTATTATTGCAAAAAAATGTTTCAGAACCTTTTATAGAGGATTCATAACATGGATGTAGATAAAGTCTTGTATGCAACTGTACATAATTAGGTATTAAAACACTCATGTGATACTATTATCACACTCGGCTTCGCCTTGTGTGATAAACCCACATTCGTGTTTTAATACCCCTTATTATACGTCAGTTGCATAAATAAAAATAACTATTATGAACAACACCAGTTTTTTTACACCACCTATGTTTTACAAATAAAACTTTGAATTTGATTTTGAATGACAATTGTCGTGTCAGTGTCTTCATTCTGAAACATTCCTTGTATCATTGAATTAATATTTTATTTTCATAGTTGTTTAGATCATTTTGAACAGTCTGTTCGTCCTGATATTATTGACGCAGACTGTACCTGATAAACAAATGTGGTGCAAATTCTAACATCCTGAAAACGGGTGTTTGAAAAACAACATTTACTTACTTAATATTTTTTAAAAAATACGAAATTGTGTAGGTATAAAACATGCTTTATTAAATTAGGTTCCCGCCACTAGATACGGAAAAGTAACTAATGAATTAAGTTCAACCTCCTCATTTGAAATCGATGCAATCAAATAAATGATTAAGTCCTTTTAAGGACACTTCCCACAGCCTCCATCCGCAAAATATCCTAATCTCTCTCACATTTTCATTTTCCCTGTATATTTTTTTCAAAGCTGCCTAAAACATATTAATGGACCAATCGAGAGGTCACGGGGTCGCCTGTGACGTCAGCAGTCCGGTAATTATGTGTAATGAGGCTATCCGGTACATTCACCCGGGTAATACGGTATTCCGGGCAAATCACCCGGTTTTATTGGGCACATCCTTGCGCGAGACGGTGTCTATGTTTTTAAATGCTTTTTTTCTGTTCTATGTAATCGTAATTATGTGAACACGGTGTTATTAAAATAACTGTAAATAATATGTGTTTACCATTAAATAAACGAAATAAAATCATGGTAATCATGTCCTTTTTCAATAAAAGATCGCCAGCTACGAAAGTACGTAGCATTGCTACGCGGCGTAGCGGCCTACGCAAGGGTTACGGTACGGTTACTGGCGTAGCAAGTGCCGTAGCGGTCTGCCATGCATGACGACTCCTGAAACGTATTTGATTCCACCTGCAGCTAGTCATGAAGTCCGTTACTAAGATTTAGTCTACCCTGAAATTGTTGATCTGGATAGTTTTCTCGTAGCTTTATACTGTATTCGATTTAATGTTTTGTGTTGGATAATGTAAATTATTTTGCATACTAAAGAATCAAGTTTTTCTAACTGAACAGACAGCTATGCTGCTGGACAGTTTGTTCCGCTACTTCTTCTTCCCAGCTAAAGCACTAGGAAGTGGTGAAGGGCGGGCGGTTTGGAGGACTGTCTTATGTAATTTTGACGTTCGAAAGGTGCTGCCTAGTTTGAATATATGACTTTTGCTTTTGGTTTTACATTTACAAAAAAAAGACAAGAATTAAATTCATTTATTATTTTTGTGAACACAGGGTATAACGCAGGAGACGCCCTGGGCGGCGGGAATCGCGGGGCGATTTCCGGCCACCGTAGGCGCGGGCCTGCGGACGGTGAGCAGCGGGTAGCTCGCCGTCCGGTAAGGACCAGGCCCGAGTCGACGGCGCGTTGTGTTCCACGCGCGCCTCAAAGAGATGTCAGCAAGTGACGGGGCCCAATAGGGCCGACGCCGCTGGGGTCGCGGATTGTCCGAAGGGGTTACCGCGGCCCTGGCATAGGCAACTGAAGGAACACGGGTGGGTTTTAGTCAGTAAAAGTCTGACACGCCCTTCCGCTCCACCCAGAGCGGGAGAAGTTATTTGATGATTTCCCACCCTCAAAAAAAAAAAAAAAAAAAGGGTATAAATGTTCGAAAGAGATACCGTGGCCCTGCCATAGGCAACTGAAGGATCACGGGTGGGTTTTAGTGAGTAAAAGTCTGACACGCCCTTCCGCTCCACCCAGAGCGGGAGAAGTTATTTGATGATTTCCCACCCTCAAAAAAAAAAAAAAAAAAAAATGGTTTAAATGTTCGAAAGAGATACCGTGGCCCTGCCATAGGCAACTGAAGGAACACGGGTGGGTTTTAGTCAGTAAAAGTCTGACACGCCCTTCCGCTCCACCTAGAGCGGGAGAAGTTATTTGATGATTTCCCACCCTCAAAAAAAAAAAAAAAAAAATGGTATAAATGTTCGAAAGAGATACCGTGGCCCTGCCATAGGCAACTGAAGGAACACGGGTGGGTTTTAGTCAGTAAAAGTCTGACACGCCCTTCCGCTCCACCTAGAGCGGGAGAAGTCATTTGATGATTTCCCATACACAAAAAAAGGGTATAAATGTAACTATAAAACACCAGGAAAGATACATATTTGCTTCGCACATGCTTCTCCGGCAAAATACAAACATTTCTTTCTGAATAAAATGAAGCAAGACTATGAAATAAACAAAAAATCTTTATTTACAGCATCGATCCTAATATAACACACGCATCCGTCTTCCGGAAATGTATCTTTTAAGCCTCCGTACTATTTCAATGCTTACCTTTGTAAGAATGACGTCACTAGCGCTTGTCGTATATCCATTGCGCGTCCAATACATCTCTTCAAAAGTATCTCTAGAAGAAAGACAGTAATGTATGTTAAACAAAGAGATGTGATTTGTAATATTATGATAAATATTCTACGAATGTACCCCCCCACCGTGATTTTTACCACCGAATTTATTTACATGGGTAACTAAATTACCACTATTGGGGTAAAGAGAGTTGGGAGGATCGAGGCTCGTATAATATGCAAGTATGTTTGATAGAAGCCGATATATATTTATTGTATGTCTTTCTGTACATTGCGCTGAAGTGAGTTCATTGCAGGTTTTATAGATATGTTAGAATAGAAGTAAGGAGTGGTTTATCAAGATGTGCGAGGTGGCGTTTTATTTATGAGATGAGGTAAAATTAACAAAAGATTGCGTTGCATATATTTTTATAGAGTTGCGTAGAATATTGGTGAGTCAGCTTTACGAGTAATATAATATAAGGCCGATATTTTTTTAGTGTTTCGTTGGTTTGGCAAAACAAATGTGACCGAAATACTTAAGTCAACCGATTCTGAAAATATTTTCTATCGTCTCCACACAGACTTGTAAGTACGTAAACAAAAAATATTTTTACTCATTTTAAACATTCATACAACATAAAAGCGTCTATTCTAACAACCACTCGTTATAATGAGACAAAGAACCGATTATAAGTAACTCAAAAAGCGTGCGCTTGTGATGGAAGTGGGCGCGAACATAAAATTATTTATTATTATTTATCCGATACACGCAGTAAACTCGAGTTATTGTACATAGTTCGTTAGCCTTACATTATCGAGACGCGGAGTGTAATTGGTGGGCTGAATACACCCCTAGTGTGTTTAGAGCTCACGATTTGTTTTGATTTTTAAGTTTTGTTTACGATTTATGTGTAAAAATCATTCCGTTGGAATGATGATGTTTTGCTATTTAAAAAAAACCGGTCAAGAGCGAGTCGGACTCGCGCACCGATGGTTCTGTATCACCATTTATATGTAATTTTTGTTGATGATTTCTGAAAAACTGCTATTTAGAGACATTGTTTTATTTTTACTGTAATCTATACATAAATTTCTATCACATAGAATAATTCAGAATAAATCAGATTTTGCTCTATGCAAACTTCGGAGATAAGGTATTTTTTTAACGGTATTTTTTTAACATTTTTCATCAAAAGTCGAAAACTATGCTGCCTAAAAAAAGAAAAAAAAATGTTTGTGAATGTGCGAACAGCGTTCTTTCATATGATAGGTACCCCACATGCCCTAGTAGCCCCACTTCGATTTTTAAGACCCCCTTTCAGACCCTGTTGCAAAAAATCATAGATATTTTTATTTCTTTCTTATTTGCAAAATATTTGGGCAAACGTCATCTAAAACTGCTCCAGATTTTAAGTTCTTGAGATATCCAGCTGTAACAGACAGACAGGCAGACTGAGTCGCACCATAATTCCTTTTTACCATTTTGGTACGGAACCCTAAAAACGTACTCAATAATCGCAATAATTTTTATTAAACAATATACAAATTAACACTATACTAGTAGGTACTAAAGTAAATGACTATCTAAATATACAAATAAATACAAAAACAAAAGGACACTTAGGCGTCGAAGTACTCGTCCGCATCGATGTCATCCGGAAACGTGCCCAGAAGACTGCCAGCATTGCCACGTTGAATGGCAATGCTAATTCTTTGGCCAAAGAACGAGCCAGCCCTCTGGTCACGTGATGTCTCGACCAGTCGCCGAGAAATTTCCTTAAAAAGAAAACGCGCACTTGGGCCCCATGACCCGAGCGTTTCGACCCCAAACGGCTCAAAACTATAGTTACCTATAAGGTTACAGTATTTGCGCCGCTTGAGGGTCTCAGCAGCCGCAGCAGCGGCGCCAGCACAGCCCGCCGTGCTTGGAACATGAGATGGCGCAAGGGTGTCGACACAGGTTGCGTCCCACACCAGAGGCCTACCCATCTTCCAAGGCAACAATGTCATGCCATCTGGTCTCTTCCCATCGTCACGTACCAAGCCGTTTGGTTCTAATACCGCTGGTACGCCGGCGGTGGCAAGAGCTCGACGAATAATATCGTTGATGCTGGCGTGCCGTGCTATGCGACCTGCGCTCCTGCAGCAGGACAGGCCATGGTGCCCGAGACTGTCGACAGCTTCACCGCAGTGACACCGATGCGGAGCGACACAAGGTGCGCCCAAGCGGAGACAAGTAGCGAGCCGAAACGATGAATCATCCATCATAGTGCCTATGGTGGATGACGGGAGCGCCTGAAGCCACAAGCCCGACATCGCAATAATTATACCGAATTTCGGCCAAGGGTACGAGATATTTTAATGCAGGAGTGTGTGCGCAAACACTCGGTGATGCACTCTCTCTTTCCTTACTCTCACAGTCCGACGGGATTGTAATAATACGATCATAGTATCAAGCATATTCCGTCTAGCAGCTATAGCATAAAGTGCAGTTATCTGAAGAAGACAAAAATCAATTAGAATGGAAAGTTTATTTAGTTACTACGAAAATTGACAGTAATACCTAATCGGCCTTATTACAAAACGAGGTTTTCATTCTGTCATGGTTTAAACCATCGAGCCAGTTTTTGTAACACGAACCTAGCTGTGATAGAAATACAGTTCTTTATACAAAACTGATGACAAGTTAGTCCGGTACTAAGTGGTCAGTTTTGTAAAACTGACAACTGAATGTGCCGGGAATGAAGTTTAAAATTCAAAAAAGGTTCCATGGCTTAAACCTTGGTTTGAAGATGAACCTTGTTTTGTAATAAGACGGAATAAGTCTAACTTTTAACTTAAAGGAATTTATACAACACAGTAATCAATGGAAAAAAAAAGTTTGGTTTTATGGAAAGTCATGATATAAGTACAGAGAAGTACAATTTATACTTGTGTACACAAGCATCGTATCGCAACCGTATCGTATACTGTAAACCACCCTTTCTACACGACTCCCTCTTTTACAGGAGCTCGTTAAGACACATTCATGTTTGCCATCGTAACGGATATTTCAGCCATCCACCAACCACCATCCACTATCCACCACCGTTCCGCTGTTGCTCGGCAATCGTTACATTTATTTATAATAACTTTGTTTGTCGATCACTCGCTGTTGAGAATTGCCCTTAATTCTGCCAGATTGTTTAGGCTTGTTACACACGAAGACACTGCTTACATTGATGCAAGAAAACAAAAGAGTTTGGTGTATAGAAAACAAATAAATATCGTTCCTATGCACAGGCAATGTTCATTGTTATTGTGAGTGCAATAAGGTTTGAAATATAAGACACACTTAGAGAAGTTAAAAGTAAGAAAGATAAACAATTCTAAAAATGAACGCCCCTCCACAGCGTTTACGCTCACATGCAAAGAAGTGTGTAGACGCAATACATAATTAATTGGTCTTTTTCATTGGTTGCTCAGTCACTGGCAAGTACGGTCAACAACTAAACTAAATAAATACCTTACAGACAAAAAGAGAACACAATTTGTTTTTATGCAAACGGTACCTACAATACGGCCGCCGTATCTTGGCGAGTCCGAACTTCGCGCAGAACGCTGCGCAGTAACATTTTTAGGAATCAAATGGCGACATGAGGCGAGTGTGAGTGAGAGAACATGCGCGAAAGTTCGGAGAGCCTATGTTCAGACTCGCCAAGATACGGCGGCCGTACTGTACCCGACTTGCCCAAACGCCGAATAACCGGATTTGTCGGCCAACTAGTGTATAAATGACACGAACGCGCGACAGAGCGAACGTGTCGTTCCATACAAAGCGCGTGCTCCCCGCTGTACAATATTGTTACCTGGACTGATCGTACGATTAGTTCCCCTCTAAGTGCGGCGACGAGTCCATGTTGACAGTAAATTTGCCACACGCACACAAGTAAAGTTTTGCAATTAGTATTTCCCCTCACACATTGAAATGATCACGTTTGGTGGAGTGGCATTCATTTATAGAATGGTCAACACTACTACAAGGATCGCTTAGCACTCGAGTGACACTGAAACGGGGGCGCTGTTGGTATACATTTGAGCAATTATTTTGTGAAATATTAGGTCTTTACTTACGAAATTGCCGTTCTGCAGTACTGGCCATTTCAAATCAAAATAATTTTTGTTTGGCTAAGAATTCTAATTTCAAATTAATTTTATTTTAAAAACATGGATTTTTTTTCCAAAAGTAGTCATTTGTTTATTGATTAGTGTTACATTTTCATCGCATTTCAATCTTTTTCGTCATCATGGATACGTTAAAAATTCGAGCAATTATGGAATATGAGTACCGTCGTGGCAGCAACGCGGCACAAGCGGCACGCAACATCAACGACGTTTACGGAGCTAACACTACAAACCAACGCACCACCTGTTATTGGTTTGCTCGCTTCCGTTCTGGAAATTTCGACCTGAAAAACGAACCTCGCGGTCGTCCGAAGACTTTGGTCGACAATTGTAACAAATCTACTAGCCTACAGAAATAAAAGGGGGCTAAAGTAAGACTTGAAACATATATATATTGAAAACTAAAAGATAAAAAATACAGACCAGTTTTTTAAAAAACACATCCTACCTAACACACACAGTTATTTAACGCGAAGGTAGAGGATAGCTTGAAGTAGTAATTTGAGTAAGTCCAGGTTAGGCAAACACGCACGGATAGTTTGGAAGAGAAGATTTTGAATTGATTCGCTCCGATAAATTAATGGTTATTTTCTATAACCCTCCTTCAGGGATCGACCGCAGTCGGGTAAGTTTTAGTCACTGAGTTAGTTTTCCCGGTCGAAGAATACGTCTTTTAGGAGATGTTTCGTTTATAGCTTCCGGAGCAGAACTGCTAGTCTCCGAGTCTTCCATACATCGGTTCATCAGCGTTTTTCAAAAACGTCTTCCAATTTCAGATCCTTTCCACATTTGAAGCTTTCCGTCATCAGAATGCCAAACGCCACAGTCAATGCTTGAATCTGCCAGTAATATACGTTGAAAAACCTCTAACCTCTTCGATGAATTTCAAGTGTGTGTGGATTAATTTTATAAAAGTAATTTATGATACAGCTATTCAATAATAAATCAAAATTATCTATAAAATACAATATTTGACCTAACATATTGATAAAAAGAATTTAGATTACATAAATCAAAAGAAACGTTTATAGTCTATGCCATTATGAAACTCTATGAGAGATAGATAGAAGAAAAAGTAAAGACAGCCTGACGTAAGTGTCATAACAATGAAAAATACCTATAGGTGTTTTTATTTCAGATTTTAAAGAAAACGAATTGTTTTAGACCAATTCACAAGTTACAATGTAAATCTTTATAAAAGATAAATAAAAATGGATGCAGTGTAAGAAATTGTAGTAAGTGATGTAGTGAAATAAATAGATACTATATTTCCCCATCAACCCCGAGAAAATTTTCAACTCAATTGAAAATTTTGAAGGTTAAAAATATTACAGCATTCACAAAACGTACATACTTCATTCAAACACACCGACATCTTACGAAGTTAGGTCAGGTAGGATTCACATTCAATGATCACTACTCAACTTGATAAATCAATAACAGTAGGCTTATTTTCGGAGTTGTAATCCGCTCACGTCTAAAACCATTAATAAAATATATTTAACAAGGGCTTATTTTTATGGAGTTGTTAGCCGCTCCAGAAGATTCAAGGTTTAAGAAAAACCTCAAGTTTAAGAAAACTTAAGTTTAAGAGAGAAAACTCAAGTTAGTTTGAGTTTAAGAATAACCAAGTTTAAGAAAAACTTAGTTTAAGAGAGAGAACTCGTTAGTTAGAGTTCAAGTTTAAGAAAGGCTCAAGGGAGACTTGAGTTTAAGAATTAGAGGATTTAAGAAAACCTCTAAGGATAAAGAATGCATTAGGGGCTTGTTTAAAGAGTTGCTACCGCTCAGAAAGAAAAAAAAAATGCATTAGAGGCTTATTTAGGGAGTTGCTACCGCTCAAAAAATAATGCATTAGAGGCTTATTTAGAGAGTTGCTACCGCTCCAAAAAGAAAAAAAAAATGCATTAGAGGCTTATTTAGGGAGTTGCTACCGCTCAAAAAGAAAAAGGTGGAATAAGTTTTTACCGAATAGTTTTAAATGAGAGGGAGTATTTTAATGTTGAAGGTGAAATAATAAGTTTAAAAAAATAAAAATATTCAAGTAATAAATTAAAGAAAATATCTCAAACGAGAAAAGATTTCTAAAAAGTCCTGGGAAGTTGTTTAAAAGTTCAAAGAAAATAATTCTATCTTCGAATATAAATAGGATTAAAACATTTTAAAGGGAGGTAAGTAAGGGTTAATGAGTGCAAAAGACGACTCAAAGAGAGTGAGTGCTAAAGACGACTCAAGGGAGTTTAAGAGGGTCTATTAATATTAAAGAGGTCCCTTAGTATTTAAGAGGTCCCCTAGTATTTAAGAGGTCCCTTAGCATAGAAGAGGTCCCTTAGTATAGAAGAGGTTCCTTAGTATAGAAGAGGTCCCTTAGTATATAAGAGGTCCCTTAGTATGTAAGAGGTCCCTTAGTACATAAGAGGTCTAAGAGGTCTCCTAGAGGGTTTAAGAGGTCTCCCAGAGGGTTTAAGAGGTCTCCTAGAGGGTTTAAGAGGTCTCCTAGAGGGTTTAAGAGGACTCCCAGAGGGTTTAAGAGGACTCCCAGAGGGTTTAAGAGGTCTCCCAGAGGGTTTAAGAGGTCTCCTAGAGGGTTTAAGAGGACTCGAGGGTTTAAGAGGACTCCTAGAGGGTTTAAAAGGACTTTAGAGGGTTAAGACGACTCCTAGAGGGTTTAAGAGGACTCTAGAGGATCCGAATTAATGATGCGACTATAAAATAACCACAAACAAAAAGAAAGGCACAGAGGCACATCGAAAGTTTATGTGTGTAAGAGTGTAGAATAGTAAAGTATTTGTAATAGGTGTTATATAGATATTAGGTTTGTATAAACGACTATAGGATATTCTCCTATAGTACGTCGAAGAGTAAACCAAACCCCAACTTGTAAGTGACCACGAATGGTTTTAAGAACACTCACAAGCGAAGAATGGGTACGATTACCAGTGGGTAAACGTATGTGGTGTGCAAGTGTGTGGGGTGCAGAATAATGATGTAGAAGTAGAGAGTTATGTGTAGGTGGTAACGATTACAGGATATTCTCCTATAATACGTCGTAGAGTAAGCCAAACTCAACTTGAAAGTGACCACGAATGGTTTTAAGAACACTCGCAAGCAAAGAATGGATGCCAATTACCAGTGGGTAAAGGAATGTGTGTGGGGGTGTAGTATAAGTTTGTTAAGTATGTGCTGAAGAGGAAAGTAAGTTAGTATTAGACCTACCTGAAACCTAATACATGTTATAAAAAAGAGACTAAGCCAAATATGAGTCCGAAAAAAAATAGTACTAGAGATAGTTTATTTTAGGATTTTGAAAAAGATTTGAAAGGGCTAGCTTTGATTTTATATTGGGCGCCAGACTGTAACAAATCTACTAGCCTACAGAAATAAAAGGGGGCTAAAGTAAGACTTGAAACATATATATATTGAAAACTAAAAGATAAAAAATACAGACCAGTTTTTTAAAAAACACATCCTACCTAACACACACAGTTATTTAACGCGAAGGTAGAGGATAGCTTGAAGTAGTAATTTGAGTAAGTCCAGGTTAGGCAAACACGCACGGATAGTTTGGAAGAGAAGATTTTGAATTGATTCGCTCCGATAAATTAATGGTTATTTTCTATAACCCTCCTTCAGGGATCGACCGCAGTCGGGTAAGTTTTAGTCACTGAGTTAGTTTTCCCGGTCGAAGAATACGTCTTTTAGGAGATGTTTCGTTTATAGCTTCCGGAGCAGAACTGCTAGTCTCCGAGTCTTCCATACATCGGTTCATCAGCGTTTTTCAAAAACGTCTTCCAATTTCAGATCCTTTCCACATTTGAAGCTTTCCGTCATCAGAATGCCAAACGCCACAGTCAATGCTTGAATCTGCCAGTAATATACGTTGAAAAACCTCTAACCTCTTCGATGAATTTCAAGTGTGTGTGGATTAATTTTATAAAAGTAATTTATGATACAGCTATTCAATAATAAATCAAAATTATCTATAAAATACAATATTTGACCTAACATATTGATAAAAAGAATTTAGATTACATAAATCAAAAGAAACGTTTATAGTCTATGCCATTATGAAACTCTATGAGAGATAGATAGAAGAAAAAGTAAAGACAGCCTGACGTAAGTGTCATAACAATGAAAAATACCTATAGGTGTTTTTATTTCAGATTTTAAAGAAAACGAATTGTTTTAGACCAATTCACAAGTTACAATGTAAATCTTTATAAAAGATAAATAAAAATGGATGCAGTGTAAGAAATTGTAGTAAGTGATGTAGTGAAATAAATAGATACTATACAATTACGAATTAAAGGCGATTGTGGAAGCTGATGATACACAATCTACGGCTGAATTAGCAGCAGCTTTCGACGTTAGCGTCAAAACAATATTGGTCCCTTTGCGTCAAATTGGCAAGGTAAAAAAGCTTGACAAATGGGTGCCCCACGAACTTAATGATCGCCAGCGCGAAGTACGCGTCGAGACGTGCCTTGCACTGCTCAACAGACACACAAATGAAGGAATTTTGAACCGCATTGTTACCTGCGATGAAAAATGGATTCTGTTTGATAACCGCAAAAAACCGCAAGCGCTCAGAAAGTTGGTTGGATCCTGGTTCAGCACCTAAACAATGCCCTAACGAAAACTTACCCCTAGAAAAGTGATGGTCACTGTTTGGTGGTCTAGCGCCGGTGTGATTCATCACAGCTTCTTACCAAACGGGGTGAGCATTACTGCAGATGTGTATTGTGAAGAACTGAACACAATGATGGAGAAGCTGGCACATCTCTAACCAGCATTGGTCAATCGCTCGTCTCCGCTGCTCCTGCACGACAACGCGCGACCTCATACTGCACAGCAGACGGTCTCCAAGTTGCAAGAACTGGGGTTGGAAGCTCTCCGTCATCCGCCCTACTCACCAGACCTTGCGCCTACAGACTACTACTTTTTCCGGAATTTGGATAACTTCTTGGCGGGAAAAAAAATCAATACCCGAGAGGCAGTACAAAATGCCTTTGAAGAATTTGTTGCCTCCCAACCAGCTGATTTCTTTAAGAAGGGCATCAATAAACTGCCACTGCGTTGGCAAAGATGCATTGATTGCATGGGTGATAACTTCGATTAATACAAATAAAAAATACATGAAAAAAATTAGTTTAAATTTTTTCATACAAAACGGCAATTTCATAGGTAAAGACCTATTATGACAGTGAAATGAATTGAAAAAAAATGGCATCATTAGTTCCGATTTTGGGCACGTGCTTAAATAACCGTGTAGCGCTATAGTAGCAGTCTTGCTATATACCTCTTTTGTTGGCTGTACTTATTTATCTTTATGGAACAGGCGTAGCTGCGTTTTCCGAAGGGTGTCATGAGAAGTAAATAAGGGTTAACACCAGGTGGTGGTCAGCAAACATTAATAATATCTCTGCGAACACTGTATCTATCTGCCAAGCCTTTTCCCAACTATGTTGGGGTCGGCTTCCAGTCTAACCGGATGCAGCTGAATACCAGTATTTTACGTGGAGCGACTGCCTATCTGACCTCCACAACCCAGTTACTGCGTAATACGATACCCCTTGGTAAGACTGGTTGTCGGACTTTCGGGCTTCTGACGACCCGTAACGACTGTCAAAGATTCATGCTGCTTTCCGTGCTTTCCGAGGCACGGAGGAATCTCGCTATGTAAAGATGTTCACCCATCCATTGACCAACCCCGGCAACACTGTACACATAATAGTACCAAAATAAATGTTTCACTTTATTTATTTTAATTTTATTTATTTATTTAAATCTCCAACAGAAGCTACACAATTTCATGCAAGTTTACAAAAACAGGGACAAATTAGTGTGCATTTCGAATTAGAGAGCACATAATTCTCTTATAATCTAGTTAGGTAGATACAGTAAGTTTGACAACGCGAAAATAATAAAATAAATCTTAACACGAAAATTATAGAAAGGAAACAAAATGAAATAAAAATAAAGGAATAATAATGCAGAGCTTTATAATACTTTTCCAAATAATTTTGATGCGGAGAAAAAACATTTGCGCCACTTTCTGATAATACGTATGTCTCGGTGTGCAAAACGCCTTATTACAATCGTCTTGATAAATTACAAATAATGTTTCAGCTCAATGTTATTTTAGTCCCGGTTTTATTGATACCGGGATATTTATTTATGTTTATAGCGTTTGTGGGTAGTTTCTGGTTGAAAAGTGGGGAACCGGGAAATTGTCGAGGGCATTGAATTTGTCGACTGTCGGACGTGAGAGAGAGGGTCGAAGTTAGGTGTGGGCTATTATTATGTAATTATTATTACTTAAATGATAAATGAGGAGCTCGTGGCTAAGTAATAACAGCCGCACGGGTCGATCCATTAGGTTAAGCTACGGTTGCCGGGGTTGGTCCGTGGATGGGTGACCATCTTTACATACCGAGACTCCTCCATGCCTCGGAAAGCACGGTAAGCCGTTGGTCCCGGCTGTCATTTGTGGATCTTTGACAGTCGTTACGGGTCTTCAGATGCTCCAAAGTCTGACAACCAGTCTTATCAAGGGGTATCGTATTGCCCAGTTACTGGGTTGTGGAGGTCAGATAGGCAGTCGCTCCATGTAAAATACTGGTATTCAGCTGCATCTGGTTAGACTGGAAGCCGACCCCAACGTAGTTGGGAAAAGACTGGGCAGATTGATATATTCCTTAAATGATAAATGAATCTATTTCTGTAAGTAGGTTTGTACAAACACTTTTACACGTCAAACATATTTTTATCTGACTACTCTGAGAAGAAAGGCCGAAACAAACTCAGAGGTCACAGACTCTTTTAAAGTCCAGACAAAATCTTGGTCAGATCATGTAGATTGCTGTCTGAAATGGTCTTTTGAGGAAAGGACCACACAGATTGAGTGGACTTGTTCTTCGCCAGGGGCTCGTGGCAAAATAATAACAGCCGCACTGGTCCATAGAAGGTTAAACTACGCTTGCTGGGGTCGGTTCAGATGAGTGACCATTAATTACATATCGAAACTCTCAAGCCTCGGAAAGTACTTTAAGCCGTTGGTCCCGGCTGTCATTCGTAAATCTCTGACAGTCGTTATGGGTAGTCATAAAACCCAAAAAGCCTGACAACCAGTCTTTCCAAGGGTATCGTGTTATCCAGTAACTGGGTTGTGACTAGTGGAGTAAGTACAGATAGGCAGTAGCTCCATGTAAAATACTGGCATTCAGCTGCATCCGGTTGGACTGAAAGCCTATCCAAAATAGTGGGGAAAAAACTAGGCAGATTGATTGATATTAAGGCTTCCCGCAGACAGACGCAACGCAACTCCGTTAGAACAATTTTAATGGAGTTTTCATAGAAATTGTTCCACCAGTGACGACGCGGCGTCGACGTCGGGTCGCGCCGTTGCGTCGCGACCTGCACAAGCCTTTATTCTTCGCCTTAAGCCAAGGCCGTACACATCGCGATAACCCGAAGATTCGCGTAATTGCGATGTATGTAGCCAAGTATTCGCGTATACTTCGGAGCTTCGTGCGTAGTCGCAAGGACTTCGCTCCGCTGTCGGTAAACTCTCGCAGATCAAAGCGTTTTATCGCGATGAACTTCGCTTGCGCGGCCACACTTCAGTCGGCCCCCACCCCATACTAGTCTATGCCCCACCCTTCGTACGTAGTGGACGTGTTAAGTTAAACTACAGTGCATAATATCTTATATAAGTAATAATAATAGTTCTTGATTTGTGAATAGTTATCATCCACTTCCTCCTTTTTGTTGCTTTTAATTTGTTTTTTACATGACATAAATGTAAAAAAATAATTATTTGCTGCCATAAAATACAGAGCAACCGCGGCGTCCATTTTGTTTTTTGCGTTTGTACATCGCTCGTACATCACGATAAACTGGACAACACGCACTATGTGGCCGCGCAGCTTCGCTGTAGACCGAAGACGAAGTTTATCGCCCGAATGTCATCGCGATGTGTGCGGCCTAAGCATTAGAAATAGTACCTACCTACTAACGGCGGGTAATCAACTTACGTTTGAGTTCAGCATGAAATATACTCACAGGGCTACAGCCTGTGAGTATATTCATTAGTTAGTTACTCTGTTTCCGAATGTATTTAATGCGATCAGGATACCTATCCATTTATGCAGGTTTACTTAAATGTAGTTACAGTCCGCGAGGCCTAAGCTGAGCTTTGCATTTGTGTGAGTGCACATACAAGGTGTAACATAAATAACCCACAACCTCTTAAAGCGTCATTGTACTCATCATTATGAACAACTTTTACTATGGGACCAAACCTGAAATCGCGAGAAATAATCAGCTGACCAGTACATTTACCTACATCAAACTCGTCAAAATGTAGGGAGCAGCTGATTTTTTTTTCGCGATTCCAGGTTTGGTCGCATAGTAAAAGTTGTTCATAATGATGAGTACAATGACCCCTTAAGAGGTTGTGGGTTATTTATGTTACACCCTGTAGATAGTGTAGGTGTGACATCCGGCCTAGAGCGCGACGCGTCCATTGCTTGGTTTAAAACCGGTTTATACTGCTTTTTGGCAATCGGCCTGAGGCGCGGCGCGTCCCTCGTGCGACGCAACTCCGCTTCTTTTGGTGATCACTCACACTAATGCCAAACTCAGCTTAGGTCCCGCGGACTGTACACTGACAATTACTAATAATAAGCATACATAACAAATGTAGTACAATAAAGTACAATAACTTATTTCAACAATCACACTCATATTATTAAGGCGAAAGTTTGTGAGTGTGTGTGTGTGTGTTTGTTACTTCTTCACGCTGTACTTCTTCACGATGAAATTTGGTATGTAGATAGCTTACACCTTGGATTAATACATAGCTACTTTTTATCTGCCAAATGCGTGCACTGACTGGACATTTCAGACACCAATCTACAAGGTCTTCACATGATCTGACTAAGATTATGTCTGGACTTTAAAAGAGACTGTGACCTCTGAGCTTGTTTCGGCGTTTCTTCTCAGAGTAGTCAGATAGGAAACGTCGACCTCATCTAGTTTAAAAAAAAATATGATTGACGTGTAAAAGTGTTTGTACAAACCTACTTACAGAAAATAAATCATAGGTTTCTAATAATTATTTCTGCAAAAAAAACCTAAAATAAGATTAATTTTCTGTAATTTTCTGCAAATTATCACTACCATTTTCATTCACACAAACAAAACGTTTGACGCACTTATAAAACAATAGCCTCACTAATAAAACAATAGCCTCACTAATAAAACAATAGCCTCGCTAATCTAAAGCGACACAGTTTCCGCTCAATTTGAGTGCTTACCCGACACCAACCTAGGTGGGTTTAAAACTCATTTCTTTACCGCTAACCAGAATTTATTGACACCTGGAAGTGTACGTTTTCGTCTTACAATATACAAACTGGACAGGCCAAGTTACACTGGTTCCTTGCATTACGAAAGCGACTCACGTACGGGCATTCCGCTCTGATCTCACGTGCTTTCGAAATTGGCGAGTCGAACGGAAATGTTCCCGTAAGTCTAACGTGTGTACGCCGCCTAAAATTTTTTATACAAATTCTTAAAAGAAAGATTTTTTTTTTGGAGTGTTTTGAAAATAAGAGTTTATTGTTATTGTGTTTATTTTTGGGTTATTTGGACGTGTTTTGCGTACTTATATAATTGAGATGAGATTTTTTCGTGTTGTTTAAAGTTGATGTTTTAAACAAACCTGTGCACATACCTACCTAAAAGTTGATGCAGTGGTTTTAATAAGAAAATTATTTTCGGGAGCAAATTGCTTAATCTTTGTACTCTGGTAATGATGCCATAATTAAGGCTGTCATTCGTGGATCTTTGACAGTCGTTACGGGTCGTCAGAAGCCCGAAAGTCTGACAACCAGTCTTACCAAGGGGTATCGTGTTACCCAGTTACTGACTTGTGGAGGTCAGATAGGCAGTCGCTCCATATAAAATACTGGTATTCACCTGCATCTGGTTAGACTGGAAGCCGACCCCAACATAGTTGGGAAAAGGCTAGGCAGATTGAATTAAGGGTGAGACCAGTAAGAAGTTATTTTTCACTGTTGAATGCTCAACACTCATGAAATCTTTTTCGAACGCACTAATCAATCTGCCTTGGCTTTTCCCAACTATGTTGGGGTCGGCTTCCAGTCTAACCAGATGCAGCTGGATACCAGTATTTTACATGGAGCGACAGCCTATCTGACCTCCACAACCCAGTAACTGGGTAATACGATATCCCTAAGACTGGTTGTCAGACTTTCGGGATTCTGACGACCCGTAACGACTGTCAAAGATCCACGAATGACAGCCGGGACCAACGATATGTAAAGATGGTCACCCATCCACGGACCAACCACGGCAAGCGCAGCTTAACCTGACGGATCGACCCATGCGCCTGTTATTACTTAGCCACGAGCTCCTCTCCAACGCACTACTGCCTAATTATTTGTGTAAAGTCCTGGCCGCTGCTCTATTGGCATTTAAATTTCAATAATCAGTATTTTTTCGAATCCGCACGTCAATGCAGTCCGTTTATTTAACAGCACTCCCATTCAGCACAGTCGGGTAAAAGTAAGCCTCTTTTTAAATCACGAGTAAGCCGACCGCGCTTCGCAGCCGCTTTACAGATTTTTCAGCAGCTTTGGGATCGCTGGATGGCAGTTTAAATCGCTTTAAAACTTTTTATTGAATTAAAATGCAAAGTTGACGTGAAATATGTTTTATCAAGTATTGGAAGTTCTGATTTTGAAAGTAATTTCCATTATGGATCGATAATAAATATATGGCATCTTTTAACCCGACTGCTGAGAATAATTGTATTGTGTACCAGTTGTATTATTTTTTTTTAATATAGGGTTTTTCAATAGGGACGCTCGAACTTTGATAGCGTATAGCGGCCATCTTGTTAAAGTGACAGCTGTCAAATTTTATGGGATTATTTATTTAGTCTTTACATTTCACCATGGAACGCTACACGCTTCAACAACGCGTTGAAATTATTCAAATTTATTATCAAAATCAGTGCTCTATTCGACCAACGTTTCGTGTCTTTGTGTATTTCGCGTGGTGGCGACATCAACTGGCTACCAAGATCGTGTGACT
Organism: Cosmia trapezina; assembly: GCA_905163495.3. NCBI lineage: Eukaryota > Metazoa > Arthropoda > Insecta > Lepidoptera > Noctuidae > Cosmia > Cosmia trapezina. Next base: position 999,559 of record LR991036.1, read on the forward strand.
TAATACCACTCAACCAACTAACTTAACTTTCTGTGGGGCTACGTGAAATCTCTGGTTTATGTAGACAAACCACAGACAATTGCCACCCTGAAAGCCAACATAAGTCGCGTTATTCATAAAATTGAGCAACAGCGCGGAGCCGCGGCGGCCATGCCGAAATTATATTCCATAAATAATGTCATTGAATGTCCTTTAAAATAAAAATAAAAATGATGCAATATCACTTACAGAAGTTGTTTTATTTAATTTCAAAGCTCGAGCGCTCTTAATGAAAAGCCCTTTACAACTGGGGTACCCAATTGATGCAGCCCACTTTACCTATAGGTACACAAAACTATGATAAAAGTTGAAGTAGCTAAGAAATTATCTAAAGTTACTATGTTTTCATTATTACAAAAAAGGTCTATCAACAAACTAGATTCAGAATATTTAAGTAAAAATATTGTGAAACACTATTAGGTATTTAGAGGCATGAGGAACAGGGTGTAAAGTTCACTCATCCTCCATAGAAAAGGGAGGATTCTCCGACCAGACGGGTGTCGTGTCTGGTGGGCTACTGCCCGACGGTTGATGTTGGGACGTTGTATATATGCTAGTCGCGTGGTAAACTGTAATTGCGCGATGCAGGTTTGCGTGACGTCATGTCATTGATGCGTAGTTCATATGTGGCGGTGTAGATGCCGCCACAGGTAGGTACCTACTGTAGAGACTTCAACCTTATGCGTTGTAGCATGCAACATTCGCGGTAATTAAATAGATTACGAGAAGAATATGCATTTGAATATAGAAGAAAAAAGTGGTATGTGCTAATCCAGGGTGTCAGCTACTTCCACACCAAATTTCGTCAAAATCGGTCGAGCCGTTTGAGTTTGAAAGAGTAGCATATATATTTTGAATTCCTTACTCATCCCATGGGAACACTACATTTTTCCGGGATAAAAAGTAGCCTACATGTTAATCTAGGGTATAAGCTGTCCACATAACAAATTTAATCCAAATCGGTCCAGCCGTTTGAGCGTGAAGAAGTAAATAAATAAATAAATATCCTTGGACATTTCACACAACGCCATCTAGTCCCAAGCTAAGCAACCTAATGCTTGTGTTATGGTAACGAGATGGCTGATAAACTACTTATATACATTTTTTTTGTAAATACATACATATTATAGATAGAAAAACACCCAGACTCGGAACAAATACTTGTAGGCCGTACAAATATTTGTTCCGTGCGGGAATCGAACCCGCGACATGCTGCGCAGCAGTCAATCGCTCAACCACTGCGCCAACCGTGTCGTCAAAAGTAACAAACATACACACACACACGCACACACTCACAAACTTTCGCCTTTATAATATTAGTGTGATGATAGGTCAGTTAGATGGCCGCGGGACAAAAAGCTAGCTAGTACATAGGGGAGTGATATGTAGGTTCGAATGACGTTTTTTTGAAGGTCGCCATTTCGAAAAATTTTGCTAGTGTCGAAAACTCATTAAATCGAAAACCGCTATATCGAATGACGTCATCGCGAAGGTCGCCATTTCGAAAAATTTTACTAGTGTCGAAAACTCATTAAATCGAAAACCGCTATATCGAATGACGTCATCGCGAAGGTCGCCATTTCGAAAAATTTTGCGAGCAGTACCCCCAGTTCGGAGGTCATGGTATCGAAGTCCGATGTTGAGTTAATTTGTCTTTTTTTTTTCCCCAAATCAAATTAAAAGAACATGCTCTCTGTGTCTCGTCTCATTGGGGTCGTGAGTTCGATTCCCAGACAAATTAACTCAACATCGGATTTCGATACCATGACTTTCGAACTGGCGTACTGCTCGCAAAATTTTTCGAAATGGCGACCTTCGCGATAACGTCATTCGATATAGCGGTTTTCGATTTAATGAGTATTCGAACTGCCGTACCACTCGCAATTTTTTTCAAAATGGCGACCTTCGCAAAAACGTCATTCGAACCTACATATCACTCCCAGTAAATAGATGTATTTAAAAATAATAACATAACAAATATTATTAGAGTTCTACGTGAATAGTCTATCACTTAAACGGTCCCAAGGAAGGGAGGGTCCTTCCGACCCTCACAGTAACTACTACTTTAAACTCGATTTGTACCAAAATGCTGCATTATAAGTTTAAATTTTAAACATAACATCATTATTATCATGTAGATATGTGCACCGTGCCGTATCTGTTGTTCAGTATTCGCCTTCCCGGCAGGTTACAAAGCACAAACATTATTTCTCTATTCTCCTTAGTGTACTATTTTAAATGCATAATTATTTATTTCCGTACGGAACCCGGAATTCAACTACGGAAGTTACCTACATAAGTAAACTTGTGAAAATGTATATTGTCGTTGGAATTATTATATTACTACTATTTCATAAGCAAAATAGACCTTCTTAAAAAAGTACCTGCTAACTGTATGAGTCTTTAATCGAGATCTAAACCAAGGTCTTTATAATTCTACAATATTCCATTTTACATTTAAGAAAATGAATAGGTATTCGAGTATTTTATATCTTATAATATGCCATGTAATTTTCAAAAAACCTTTTTTACAAAAAATTATAACCGACTTCCAAAAAAACACTACAAAGTGAAAAAAATAACTTTCGGTGTCTTTGGTTTTGTAATTTCGTTTTTTGCCACCGACTTCCGATATTAAAGTAATTTTTCACTTTTAGTGTTTTTTTGGAAGTCGGTTGATATATTTTGTAAAAAAGTTTTTTTTTTACTTTTTTATCACCTCACACAAATTCGAATACCTGCAAAAGAAATTAGGACATCATTAGAAATTAGAAAAAAATACCTACGTATAATTAAAGCTAACTCAAAAACTACCCTAAGCAAAGTTAATAAATTTTACATGGGACCAACTTCGAGGAATACCCTCCCGAATAAAACAAAAGTCTGACAACTCTGTAAAAAGTTATGCGTGGTCATTCTTAAAAAAAATATATACGTGTTGATTGCAACTGCTTTTATCTTCTGACCCAAAAAAAATATGCATGTTGACTGCAACTGCTTTTATCTTCTGACCCAAAAAAAATATGCATGTTGACTGCAACTGCTTTTATCTTCTGACCCTAAAAAAATATACGTGCTGACTGCAACTGCTTTTATCTTCTGACCCTAAAAAAATATACGTGTTGACTGCAACTGCTTTTATCTTCTGACCCTAAAAAAATATGCATGTTGACTGCAACTGCTTTTATCTTCTGACCCTAAAAAAATATACGTGTTGACTGCAACTGCTTTTATCTTCTGACCCTAAAAAAATATACGTGTTGACTGCAACTGCTTTTATCTTCTGACCCTAAAAAAATATACGTGTTGACTGCAACTGCTTTTATCTTCTGACCCTAAAAAATCTAAGCTACAATAAACGCTACAATTTATTAGCTTCTCGCACATCTCCATCAACAAGCAAGCATAACGTTCCCGAAAACCCCTGAAAAATGTGCAAACGCATATTTTTTCTAAAAACTCCAACTAAACTAGACAGAGTGGGTGCGCTTTATGAAATATCGCAGTTTTCAGCTTATACAGTCGTTCGATATTTTCAGCGGCTAGTTTCAGCCGGGCATTTATCTAGGAGTATAGGAGTATAGATAGGCATTTTTATATCCCCCGTGAGTTATGATCATCCCGGGTGGAGAGATATTTATAATGAATTTTGTGGGGATATAGTCGAGTGGATTTTTGTGACGGGCTGATTTAGAACTTTAAACAATTTTTGAGGATTGAGTGTCCCTGGGGTTTGATACGGAATATGGTAATAATGCAACAGTTTGTTTTGTGTCTAAGGCCTGTAAATTAGGAGCAGCGTTTCTTGGAGCGCGCAGTTGAGCGTTTAAGGGTAAATTAACCCTTAAAAGCTCAAAAAAAAAAAATAGGGGGTTTAAATTTTGTGTTTTTATAATTCCAAAAAAAACAAATTGATTTCCGTATTCATTTGCTTAAGGCCATACGTCCACGACGTTACTCAAAAGTAACGTGTTACAACTAGTTATTAACGCGTTAGTACGTCGCGTCGTGTGCTGACTGAGATACTAGTGCTGTGACATTCTGGCTACTTATTGGTCATTTGAGATTGTAACGCGTTAATTTTGAGTAGGCGTTGTGACCGTGATTTTGAGTAGGCGTTGTGACCGTGGTTTTGAGTAGGCGTTGTGACCGTGATTTTGAGTAGGCGTTGTGACCGTGATTTTGAGTAGGTAGTCAAAAACACGGTCACAAACCGTGATTTTACGTACCTAGGCGTTGTGACCGTGATTACGGTCGCCTATATAGATCTACACCACTCAAGGGTGTAATGTTGACTTTAGTTTAGAGACAACGTTGATTACATAAACAGACACACAAAAACATTGGCCGCTAGTGATCAGGGAATATTAGGAACAGGAGTTGCAATAAAACAACAACCAAATATCAACAAACAAAGTCATTGATTGTATTAAAAGTTACAATAAATTAATGTTGTGCTGTAAAATTACACTCGAGTAACTCGACAACATGTCAACATCAAATAAACACCAAGCGACACAACCACAACGAAAATTAATACAAAATCAAAATCAATACGGCTATTAACCCAAATTAAAACCATATCCACGTTTAATTAATTCATTTAAAAGGCAAACAGAATAAAAAATCATTTTACACTATATTACTTCCAATATCTGGTGTACAATCGAACCAATAATTTCGCTTTGGGACAAAACAAAACGTTGTATTTAACGGCTGCCACTGCGGGGAGGGTTGTACCCGCGTAATTAAATTTGAAAATCATCGGAAACGTATTAATTGTTAAGCTGTGGCCAGGAAACTAGCGGTTGAGGCGACGTGAGGAGCGTTAGCAATGGCGAAATAATAAAAGCAAACATAAGTACCTATATATCAAACAATTAAAAGTAGCATTGATCAAATAAGTTTTTAGGAAATAATACATTTATTCCGCCATACGAATATGAAGAAGCTTTGTCTATTCCCCGTCTAATCATAATGTTTAAAAACAAAGAATAAAAGATAATACACCTTTTAAAAGAAGATATATGAGAATCATCCCTTACTAACTCCCGCTATATTCATAGCCCGCAGTAATCCCGATGTTACTCATTAAGTCAATGAGATCGCTTTGATGTGACAACCAGATTAATTGGCACTTAGTTCTTTTTCCCTGTATCACGGTCATGTGATGAAAAATTTCTGGAGACTTATAGTGAAGGACAGCTCTGAAACATTGTTCTTTACGAATGACTTGTGATTGTCAAAATGTGTCTATTGCTTAATCCATTGCATTCTAATTTCAAACGTTTTTGTTTGTTTCTGGTAAATCAACTCTACGACTGATGAAATCTGTTGCTGCAAAAACTAAGTTTGCCTATATTAAATATTATGTAGCCAACTTTAGAGACCAGGGCCGGATTTAGGGGAGGGCAACCGGGGCGAAAGCCCCGGGGCCTCCACAAGCAGGGGGCCTCCACAATAGAGACTTCGGAAAAAAAAAATTCTTTCAAATTTCAACTAGTAAACCTAGTAAACATCTTTTCCTTTGATATTTTTTTTTCGCTTTTACCTTTACCTACAGCCTAAAGTACTTTATACATACATGATTATTTGATTATATTAATCTTAAATATTAACAGAAATCATTGATCTATATTTGTTCACTCCAATCAGGCAATCAGTGAAATGTCAAAATCTCAAATGGCCCTGATAAGCACTTCCAATTTACTACCCATCTTGAGGGAGTACCCCAATGGCTCAATGGCTCAGTGGGGTGGTACTTGCCCGCAACCTCGGAGGTTGGGTATTCGATTCCGTGTCCCATTTAAAAAAAATATATATATATATATATATACGTATAAATTAATTGCAGTATGTGAACAATTGGTGTTCTTCAATTCTTAAACAAAAACAAATCAATTATTATTGACTAATTGGTAATTTTTTTTCATAAATCTGTCACCCAAGGAGAAATACAAAGTATCCGCCTTCATCCCAGTGGTTGACCAGCTATCTGTTTCTCTTACTGAAAGATTGCATGCCTATGAAGCTGTACGTTCGAGATTTGGATTTCTGAATCACATCGAGAAGATGGATGCTGAAAATTTGCACGCTGCAGCAGAGGCATTGGTGAAAGTGTATACGGGTGATTTAGAGCCTAGCCTTGGTAACGAGTTGGTTCAATTTGTGTCTTTGATTGAATCATACAAAAAGGACTATGGAAAAGATCAATCGCCGGAACTATTTTACTACCAAATTCTCGAAGATCAAAATTTCAGAGCTACATTCCCAAACCTCGAAATTGCATTGAGAATGTATTTGGTTTTGATGGTATCAAATTGCACTGGAGAGCGCTCATTTTCAAAAATGAAAATTATAAAAAATAGGCTTCGAACCACGATGGGACAAAACCGTCTATCAAAGCTTTCTCTCCTGAGCATTGAAAGCGATTTACTCCGAGAACTGGATTTCAGCGAAATCATCAACGATTTTTCGGCAAAAAAAGCTCGAAAGGTTCCGTTCGTTAACACTAAAATTTAATTTCAGATAATTCTTGTTTCCGATTATATTTATATGTGTTTGTTAAATACTAAGAGAATCTACTTGGTTTCACAATAAATTATTTATTGAAAAACTCGACTGAAAAAAATTGTTCATTTTATTTGGAAAATAATTTAGGGCAAGGGGGCCTCCACTCCTTTGTTGCCCCGAGGCCTCTGGACCCCTAAATCCGGCCCTGTTAGAGACAAACACATGAAGGACATGATTACGTTCCCCGTGTATCGTACGTAACGTAAAGGCTGCTTTTCCACAATAGATGTGCTATGCTACGTTGCTATGGATGCGTTTGCTACCCACCAATCATATTCATTGGTCCACATAGCACAGCACTGGTGGAAACGGGTTTAACTAAGCTATGTTTTTTATAAGGACTAGCTGCGCCCCGCGGTTTCACCCGCGTAGACCGATATAAAAAGTAGCCTATGTGTTATTCCAGGGTATAAGCTATCCATATATCAAATTTCATCCAAATCGGTCCCGCCGTTTGAGCGTGAAGAAGTAACAAACATACACACACACACTCACAAACTTTCGCCTATTAATATTAGTGTGATGCGTGCTGTGGATGCGTGCTGTGGATGCGTGCTATGGATACGAGCTATGGATGGGAGCAATGGATGCGCGAGTGGAGTAGCTATGTGCATCTTCCTCGCACAGCTACCTCGCGGCGGCGCATCTTCGTAGCACTTCTTACTCGCTCCGCTACATCTAGCTCAGGGATGGGGAAACTACGGCCCGCGGGCCATCTCCGGCCCGCGAAGCGTTGAAATCCGGCCCGCGAGCATCAAACAAAAATCATGCAGAAACAACAACAACAACAAGCAACAACAACAACAACAGTTCCACATGTCACATGTCCCCACAAAGACCAGCACTCCTCAACCTTCTACTTCGTAGCTTAAAAAGTTTAATTTAATTGCAATTTGCAATTTCTTTCATAATTCAATAGTTATTTTGTAATATTGCACGGTAAATTAGTGTTTCAGAAAATTCATATCAATATTTTTATTTCAGTACTTAAATAATAATAGCCAAAAATGCAACAACTTGGCCCGCCGTAAGTATACATATTTCGTTAGTAAATATTGTCACGCGAAGGAAAAAGTTTCCCCATCCTTGATCTAGCTTAAGCGCCATCTATAGCCCGTGCGCGTTAACATGGCACCTGGCTCGAGTGAATTACGTGTAAAGAACTGAGTGCAAAAAATTATTGAGTTTTATTTTAGTTTTTTGAATATCATCATTTAATTTGCGCTGAGTAGTTTCTCATACCATACAAACATAGTGTTTAGACACAATTTTGTTTTCGAGCCAGGTGCCATGTTTACGTGCACGGGTTATACACGAGCGTGAAAATCGCGGCGATAATTTTTGTAGGCACAGCGCGACTATCGCCGCGATTCTCTCGCCTGTGGAGACGGCTCCACGGGCGGCGGTGTGCATCAGTGTCATCACACGGTCACATAGTTTCGTAGCTTAGCTTTCACATTCTCGCAGCATTGCGGTATAGCACATCTCTCTTGTAGAAAAGCAGCCTTAAACTGTGACGTAGCAGTAACGTTTTGCGGCGACACAGGTTAATCTTATTAGAGTTAGAATGTGTTGGCTTGTGTACTCGTAGAAATGATTTAGATTAGGAAATCTTTTGTGAAAAAACTTGTTAAAAAAATTATTAAAAAAACCTTTATAACACATTTGCTCGTAAAGGGTCTCTTATTTCACCAATTTCAATATCGTAATGTATGTCATTACGTACTTGTGCGTTATCGTAAAGTAAAACGCACGAGTTTCTTTAATAAGGTAACCCGTACGGTTTGTCATGATGCTCCGTCTAAAACGAACGGTACTTTTTTAAATCTTAGCAAAGAGTTTTATGTCAGAAAAGTGGTCAACATTTTATGAATAAAATTAACTTTGGGATAAAATGAAATTAAAGAATTAAATGTTAAACATTTAATTCTTTAATTTAATTCATTTTGACAATAAATTAGAACCATTTGTAACAGAAACAAAAAATATTAATTTAATTTAATAATACTGGCTGTTTTTGTGTCTTTGTCTTAAAAAAAAAGCGCTGATGCGTGCGCATCGCTAATTTGTGAACAAGTAAAAATTATTCCGCGTGCTTTTTCTTTTCGCTGTATTGTTTTTATTTGAAAATGTTATCAAGTTATGATGAATTTATTCATTCGACACCGCCAGAAGTCTCAGAGGCAGCGAAATAGGCTACTCTAAGCCTCTTGCCCGAAAAATCGACCGATAGATACTTACAAGCATCGTATGGAAAACAAGCAAAGATGAATGAAAATTCATTTTCAGAAAGTGTGTTTTTAAAGATTTATTCGTTTAAGAAAGTCCGAGTTTTATTTATTTCCTCGCAAATCCATACTAATATTATAAATTCGAAAGTAACTCTGTCTGTCTGTCTGTCTGTCTATCTGTCTGTCTGTCTGTCTGTCTGTCTGTCTGTCTGTCTGTCTGTCTGTTACCTTTTCACGCCTAAACCACTGAACGGATTTCGATAAAATTTGGCAAGGCTATAGATGGTATCCTGGGGACGGACATAGGCTACTTTTTTTTTCAAAAATAATCCTACAGGGGGTGATATAGGGGATGAAAGTTTGTATGGGAAACTCAGTATTTCTTAAGTTAGGGATGTGAAAATTAAAATGTATGCTTTTGATAGGAAATAAAGAAATATGCGGTTCAGTGTTTTTGAAAAATCATCCCCTAAGGGGGTAAAATAGGGGTTGATTTTAAAATTTACAAAACTGCATGGATTTCGACAAAATTTGGCAAGGCTTTATAAAGCATCCAGGGGAAGGCCATAGGATACTTTTTTTTTCAAAAATAATCCTACAGGGGGTGATATAGGGGATGAAAGTTTGTATGGGAAACTCAGTATTTCTTAAGTTAGGGATGTGAAAATTAAAATGTATGCTTTTGATAGGAAATAAAGAAATATGCGGTTCAGTGTTTTTGAAAAATCATCCCCTAAGGGGGTAAAATAGGGGTTGATTTTAAAATTTACAAAACTGCATGGATTTCGACAAAATTTGGCAAGGCTTTATAAAGCATCCAGGGGAAGGCCATAGGATACTATTTTTTTCAAAAATAATACTACGGGGGGTGATATAGGGGATGAAAGTTTGTAAGGGAAACCCAGTATTTCTTAAGTTAGGGATAACAAATTTATGCTATTGGTAGGAAATTAAGAAATATGCGGTTCAGCGTTTTTGAAAAATCATCCCCTAAGGGGGTAAAATAGGGGTTGATTTTAAAATTTACAAAACTGCACGGATTTCGATAAAATTTGGCAAGGCTTTATATAGCATCCTGGGGAAGGACACAGGCTACTTTTGGTCTTAAAAAATAATCCTACAGGGGGTGATATAGGGGATGAAAGTTTGTATGGGAAACTCAGTATTTCTTAAGTTAGGGATGTGAAAATTAAAATGTATGCTTCTGATAGGAAATAAAGAAATATGCGGTTCAGCGTTTTTGAAAAATCATCCCCTAAGGGGGTAAAATTGGGGTTGATTTTAAAATTTACAAAACTGCACGGATTTCGACAAAATTTGGCAAGGCTTTATATAGCATCCTGGGAAAGGACATAGGATACTTTCAAAAACAATACTATAGGGTGTGATATAGGGTATGAAAGTTTGTAAGGAAACCCAGTATTTCTTAAGTTAGGGATAAAAAATTTATGCTATTGGTAGGAAATTAAGAAATATGCGATTCAGCATTTTTGAAAAATCATCCCCTAAGGCGTAAAATAGGGGTTGATTTTAGAATTTACAAAACTGCACGGATTTCGATAAAATTTGGCAAGGCTTTATATAACATCCTAGGGAAGGACACAGGCTACTTTTGGTCTTAAAAAATAATCTTACAGGGGGTGATATAGGGGATGAAAGTTTGTATGGGAAACTCAGTATTTCTTAAGTTAGGCATGTGAAAATTAAAATGTATGCTTTTGATAGGAAATAAAGAAATATGCTGTTCAGCGTTTTTGAAAAATCATCCCCTAAGTGGTTAAAATAGGGGTTGATTTTAAAATTTACAAAACTGCAAGGATTTCGACAAAATTTGGCAAGGCTTTATATAGCATCCTGAGAAAGGACATAGGATACTTTCAAAAACAAGTACAGGGGGTGATATAGGGGATGAAAGTTTGTAAGGAAACCCAGTATTTCTTAAGTTAGGGATAAAAAATTTATGCTATTGGTAGGAAATTAAGAAATATGCGATTCAGCATTTTTGAAAAATCCTCCCCTAAGGGGTAAAATAGGGGTTTATTTTAAAATTTACAAAACTGCACGGATTTCGATAAAATTTGGCAAGGTTTTATATAACATCCTGGGGAAGGAAACAGGCTACTTTTGGTCTTAAAAAATAATCCAACAGGGGGTGATATAGGGGATGAAAGTTTGTATGGGAAACTCAGTATTTCTTAAGTTAGGGATGTGAAAATTAAAATGTATGCTTCTGATAGGAAATAAAGAAATATGCGGTTCAGCGTTTTTGAAAAATCATCCCCTAAGGGGGTAAAATTAGGGTTGATTTTAAAATTTACAAAACTGCACGGATTACGACAAAATTTGGCAAGGCTTTATATAGCATCCTGGGAAAGGACATAGGATACTTTCAAAAACAATACTACAGGGTGTGATATAGGGGATGAAAGTTTGTAAGGAAACCCAGTATTTCTTAAGTTAGGGATAAAAAATTTATGCTATTGGTAGGAAATTAAGAAATATGCGATTCAGCATTTTTGAAAAATCATCCCCTAAGGGGTAAAATAGGGGTTGATTTTAAAATTTACAAAACTGCACGGATTTCGATAAAATTTGGCAAGGCTTTATATAACATCCTGGGGAAGGATACAGGTTACTTTTGGTCTTAAAAAATAATCTTACAGGTGGTGATATAGGGGATGAAAGTTTGTATGGGAAACTCAGTATTTCTTAAGTTAGGGATGTGAAAATTAAAATGTATGCTTTTGATAGGAAATAAAGAAATATGCGGTTCAGCGTTTTTGAAAAATCATCCCCTAAGGGGTTAAAATAGGGGTTGATTTTAAAATTTACAAAACTGCAAGGATTTCGACAAAATTTGGCAAGGCTTTATATAGCATCCTGGGAAAGGACATAGGATACTATTTTTTTTCAAAAATAATACTACGGGGGGGTGACATAGGGGATGAAAGTTTGTAAGCGAAACCCAGTATTTCTTAAGTAAGGGATAACAAATTTATGCTATTGGTAAGAAGTTAAGAAATATGCGGGTCAGCGTTTTTTAAAAATCATCCCCTAAGTGGGTAAAATAGGGATTGATTTTAAAATTTACAAAACTGCACGGATTTCGATAAAATTTGGCAAGGCTATAGATAGCATCCTGGGAAAGGACATGGGCTACTTTTTGTCTTCAAACATTATCCTACAAGGGGTGATAAAAGGGATGAAAGTTTGTATGGGAAACCCAGCATTTCTTAAGTTAGGGATATGCCCTATGTTTTCCACATGAACGTTCCCATGGGATATTTTCCGACATCCACGCGGGCGAAGCCGCGGGCAAAAGCTAGTATGTTATAAAACGTCGTATGACATACGTGCGCTTTGATAATTACAGCCTCTGCTTTCTTGTAGCCCTCGCCTACGGCTCGGGCTAGCAATATCGGCTCGGCTGTAATTTTCAACTTACCGCACTTATATCATAATGTACTATTATTTCACTAAAAGTCATATCAATATCTTTATGAATACAAAAAAAAAGACTCCTAAATAAAGGCAAATATTTAAATACTCTGACTCCAAAAACAATGGGGGAAAGTACCTGTAAGTTATAACTTGTAAGGCATTAAATAAATAACTAAATAAATATTTATTTATGGATATCCAAGTTTTTCTTTGCACTGTCTAAGTCAAATAACAAACTTGTGCGTATTACGCAAATTCTAGATTCAACACACAGTCTGACTTCGTACGTGACAAAAAAAAGCTGTCTCCTTTAAATCCCCGCTGGTTTCCTGGGCCGCCACAGCCCCGATGATGCTCATTAAGGCAATGAGTTCAGTCTGATGTGACGACCAGATAAATTGGCTCTTAGTACACTTTGTACTGTTTATGGCTATTAAGGACTTGTTACAATGCAAATAATGTTGAAGTTTGTTTGCTGTGGGATTAAGTTTTAATCTGGCTGTGATTTTGTTATATAAACAACAATTATTGAAATTATATGGAATGTATTTTTTATTCTTACTAAGGCACTAAGTCGAACCAGTACTCGCCTGGTCACATGCACATATATGTAGATACTATATACCTACATTAGTTAGTCGTGTCGTGGTCCGTCATTGAAATGCTTTGGCATTCTGTTTTTGGCATTGGTGGTTTGAGTTTGTAACTCGTTACTTTTAAGTAACATCGTGGACGAACTGGCGTAGTTTTAATTTAGCTGTGGGTTTGTCACCTAAAGACAAAAATTATTATATTTTTTTTACTTAAAAACTCATCTAAATTCTAAAATACTTTTTCCTATCGAAGTGAAACTTTATCGATATCAGGTAAGACTCTTCAATAAAAAATATTTCGGTGCACAAAAAACATCCCCAGTGACGCCGAGCGCGCTCGTGTATCACATAACAACACTCCTGTATCCCGGAAGGGGTAGGCAGAAAATATACACCTCTGTTTATAGTATGTGTGCTAAGAATGCAAATATAATATCACATATACTACTATGTCTATTTGCGAGGAGCTCGTGGCTATGTAATAACAGCCGCACGGCTCGATCCATCAGGTTAAGCTGCGCTTGCCGGGGTTGGTCCGTGGATGGGTGACCATCTTTACATATTGAGACTTCTCCGTGCCTCGAAAAGCACGTTAAGCCGTTGGTCCCGGCTGTCATTCCTAAATCTTTGACAGTCGTTACGGGTCGTCAGAAGCTCGAGTCTGACAACCAGTCTTAACAAGGGGTATCGTATTACCCAGTAACTGGGTTATGAAGGTCAGATAGGCAGTCGCTCCATGTAAAATACTGGTATTCAGCTGCATCCGGTTAGACTGGAAGCCGACCCCAACATACTTGGGAATAGGCTAGGCAGATTGATTATGTGTATCTGCGAGATAAGTAGGTAATAGGGGCGAGTATGTTGCTATCTACGTATGTATTTCTCTTTAGTTTAATTACAATCAAATGAAACCTTCACAATTTGCTCCATTATCTACACATATATAATTATTATTATATATTATTATCTACCCATATATAATTATTATTATTATATATTATTATGTTGCATACCGACAGTAGATTAGTAGGTACCAAATAATAGCAATCAGTTCCGCCAGACACAGTCGGTGATCTACAACATGATCGTGTGCTGACAATTCAATAGGCCCCATTACATTGACTCGGGAACCGAATTTGTGACCGAGTGGAGCATTAATATTGTATTAATGGAATTAACTGACTACATTATAGAGTAGGATACAGGAGGAGAGATCTGGCTAAGTAAAGTAATAACATCCGCACGGGTCGATCCATCAGGTTAAGCTACTCTTGCCGGGTTTGGTCAATAGATGGGAGACCATTTTTGCATCCGAGACTCCTCCGTGCCTCGGAAAGCACGTTAAGCCGTTGGTCCCGGCTGTCATTCGTGGATCTTTGACAGTCGTTACGGGTCGTCAGTTCCAAGCTTGGTTTAGCTCGGTGTATAAGTGAAATGGCTTTATGGCTGTCTAGTTTGACGCACGAGATAGAAGATTCTCACGCGCACCGGAATTATGTCGTAAATGTGCAAATAAAATCGTATAAAATTAGAAATTAACTATTTAATAAAAAGTAATCCATCACTGGATGCAGTTTGGAATTTGACATTTCATGGTATATTTTTAATTATAATTATAATTGCTAATTAAGGGATAAACAGCTTTTAAAGATTATTATGAGGTATGTTTAAAGATTTTTTTGGTGCATTAAAGTATGTTTAATTATGTTTTGGCTTCCATCACTGTATTCGAAAAGGACTTGAAAATATCATATTTTTTTTACATGTCAAAATTCAATCAATCTGCCTAGCCTTTTCCCAACTATGTTGGGGTCGGCTTCCAGTCTAACCGGATGCAGCTGAATACCAGTATTTTACATGGAGCGACTGCCTATCTGACCTCCACAACCCAGTTACTGGGTAATACGATACCCCTTGGTAAGACTGGTTGTCAGACTTTCGGGCTTCTGACGACCCGTAACGACTGTCAAAGATCCACGAATAACAGCCGGGACCAACGGCTTAACGTGCTTTCCGAGGCACGGAGGAATCTCGGTATGTAAAGATGGTCACCCATCCACTGACCAACCCCGGCAAGCGTAGCTTAACCTGACGGATCGACCCGTGCGGCTGTTATTATTTAGCCACGAGCTTTTTACATGTCATGCTTTTTACATGTCAAAATTATTTACGGTTTATGAGATACACAGCTTTAAAAAATCACCTTTTTGATCGTTTTCAGGAAATCTGCGCCTTAATGAATAGGTGGTAATAGGTAGGTAGTAATCAGGGTCTGATGATGGAGTAGCAAAAACAATGAAGATACGATAATTTTAACGTGTACGTTTTTGGAACATCGTTCCCACACTCATAATTTCAACTTTAATGATATAACCAATATTTTGATTATAAGAGTGTCCGTACTTTCTTGCTCGTTCTTCTCCATAGGTTAAACTCAATCTCAAACTCAAAGCATTTATTTCAAATAAACCAATTACAGGCACTTTTGAATTGTCAAGGGGTTGGCCTTGGGTCGGTCAGTCAGAAAAATGAAGCTAGTTGCCCATTCCAAAGCGTAGATCCTGGAGAAGAACGGGCAAGAAACTCCACGGACACTCTTTTAAATCAAATATTTTACATAATATTGGTTACATCGTTCATATTGAAAATATAGATGTGAGAACAATTTAGAAAGACGTGCACGTTAAAAGCGTCCGTAATGAAAAAGATAAAAACTAAAAACAACTAAATTAAAAATAAGCCGTGGCAGCTAAGAGACGACCAGTCCCAACTGACGGCGCCCGTTCACGAACATGACGCATGGATCAGCACCAATTAGCTCAGCCATTTTGAAGGGAACTTAATGATCCAACACACACGCCACCACCAGCGAGACATTTGATTGAGCATGACATACTCTCAACCGCCAGGGCACATTCAAGTCAGTGAAAGACGAACTCAGTAAAAGGTAGCTTTATATTAGCTACATAGTGCTCACACATGTGCTATGCAATTATACAATACCAAGAGATTGAATTTAAACAATGCAAAGAAAATTTTGTCTCTAGCTCCGACAATATTTTCGAATGCTAATCAATTAGTTTAAATGTCCTTGTGGAGCAGGACCAGCATTTAGCCAAGCATTTTTGTCAGCAATGTAATCTCCTAACTTATAATATGCCTGGCTGCATAGTGTGCGTTTTATACATGATTTAAATTTCGTTTCATTTAACTGGAGTATGTGCGGAGGTATTTTATTATAACATTTTAAACAGTATCCCATGAAGGATGAGTCTACTTTAGCTAGTCTGAAACCTGGTTGAACTAAATGGTCCCTATTTCTAGTCCTATAATTGTGTCTTTCACCTCTTTTACCGAAAAGATTTAGATTTAGAGGTTGTACCCAGTAAGCTTAGGAATGGGCGGCTAGCGTCATATTTCTGGCTCACTGACTCCTTGACAATTCAAAAGTGCCTGTAATTGGTTTAATTGAAATAAAAGCTTTGAATCTGAGTTTAAAGGACTTTTATGATAACCATGGAAAGATTTTTACAGTAAATACGTATAGACAGATCCAAATTCACACACAAATCAACAACTACCAACACCAAACGTTCGCTAAATCACACGTTATCAGTTTCAACATTAACATATATTAACTAAATTAACAATGACGTAAGGCATAGCACAAACAGTTAGCCTCTCCCGATGGATAAATTGAATTACATCAGACCCGGTTTAACCCGATTAAAATCTGCAAGCGCGGCGCGGATTGGATTGTGAACGAACGTTACGTGTTGGCGCTCAACTATTTTTAAAACTAGCGTTAATTGGTTTGTTGTAATGAATTGTCCGTGTGTGCAGGGGCGAGTGTGCAGGGGCGAGTGTGCGGGGTGGTGTTGCAGGGGTTTGTGTAGGTTTGCAGTTTGAAGGAAGGGGAAGTATTGTTCAGTGGTGGTTTTTTCGTGTTGCTTGCAGTAATATTTTAGCAAAGTTGCTTATTTTACGGTGCATACTGGATAGGGCTAGTGTGAATCTTTGGGTTCATTCGAGAAATCGAGTCTGGTTAAACCACGCTGGGATCGGTGCATTTCATTAATTCATTCATTCATTCAAAGTTGTGGATTGGTTGTTGTAAAGATTTTCACATAAGTAAATGAATCTTAGAGGCATGAGGAACAGGGTGTAAAGTTCACTCATCCTCCATAGAAAAGGGAGGACTCCGACACCCGTCTGCACGTCTGGTCCTGTCTGGTGGGAAACTGCCCGACGGGTGATGTCGGGACGTTGTATACAACATTAGTTTTTGTTTACCCTAAACCTGAAAAGGGGTCATTGTACTCATCATTATGATCAACTTTTACTATGGGACCATATCTGAAATCGTCGAAATCATTTTGACGAATTATGCGAACATAAATGTACTGAACAGTTAATTTTTTTTTCGCGATTTTAGGTTTGGTCCTGTAGTAAAAGTTGTTCATAATGATGAGTACAATGACCCCTTAAAATATTGCCACTGTTTACACTTACACTTGTGGATTGGTTGTTGTAAAGTTTTTCACATGGGTAAATGTTTAGTCTATAGAGGCATGAGGAACAGGGTGTAAAGTTCACTTATCACCAGACGGGTGTCGTGTCTGGTGGGCAACTGCCCGACGGTTGATGTCGGACATTGTATATATGCTAGTCGCGCGGTAAACTTTGATTGCGCGATGCAGGATTTGCTTGACGTCAGTGTGATGCGTAGTTCGTATGTGGCGATGTAGATGGCGCCACAAGTCTATAAAATATCAAAATGTACGTTTTGGTAATGGTAAACGCCTTTTACCAATGAAACTGGATGAAGGTAAGGCTTGCTGAAAAAATGAGCCGGCTGAAATAGTCACAGCTTTGCTTATCTGATAATCTTATTTGAGTTTAAAAAGCAGCCTACTGTGATAAAGATAAAAAGTCATACTAAGATCTGCTGTTTCTGTACCATTAGGTGCCGTGAATATACGTCGTGAGTTCTCGCGCGAACTAACGCTGACTGGGAATCATTAGGGCTGTGATATACAGGAAGAAGGGCTATAGCGAAAGTTCCGGTAGAAGATAAAAATTTCCGGTTGCCATGGACTGCTTCTCTTTAATGACGGGTTAGTCCAGTCTTTACGAATCTCGTCGTTTTTCAAATTTTGAAAAAACTGATGCTTCTTAAAATTTTAGTGCACCACTTAATTCATCATCTGCCTAGCCTTTTCTTTCCCGACTATGCTGGGATTAGCTTCCATTCTAACCGGATGCAGCTGAATACCAGTATTTCACATGGAGCGACTGCCTGTCTGACCCCTACAACCAAGTTACTGGGTAATACGATACCCCTTGGTAAGACTGGTTGTCAGACTTTCGGGCTTCTAAGGACCCGTAACGACTGTCAAAGATTCAATGACAACCGGGACCAACGGCTTAACGTGCTTTCCCAGGCACGGAGGTGTCTTGGTATGTAAAGATGGTCACTTATCCACGGACCAACCCCAAGCGAAGCTTAACCGGATTGACCCGTGCGGCTGATATTACTTAATACTTTTGCACCACTTAATACTTTTGTTAAATGTCGTAGATGTCGATGCATTTGATATTATTATCTATCAACTTGTCTATCGCTATCCAATGATGAACATCTTTCAGGTTCAAGTAGAAGTCTCAGAAAAAAGTGAACAGGCAAAAGAACTTTCATTAGATTTTCTCCATTTTAGTAGCTTGACTGTACTACAAAGTACCTCTTAACAAAATACACAACATGCCCGAAAATAATTTGAGTTTCTTCAACGCGGCGCGAGCGTAATGGTAATTGGTAGGGTGTGGCCAGGGAAACACAGTTTATGTACCTACCACAGTACACACCGCGTACACGACTACAGAGTAGGGAAACACAGAGTAGCTGGGGTCAATGTACTGGGGACATCGGATGACTTGTGATCCTGCAAGGGTGGAAAACTACACACCAAATGTTATCTGATTATTTCAAATTTTCTTTGATAAGGGGTCCCTTGATAATAGTTCAGTCAACCCGTTTGTTCTCTCATAATACTTCTTCAATGTGAAAATATTGTACCTTTTTGGGTTTTATGTTTTAAAAACCTGAAAATAGGCTTGAGACTTAACGCAATGACCTGAAAATATTAGGGTGTACCTACCCATTGTGTAGATCTCAGCTTTAGCCCTTCGGAGAGTACAATGTTGTGTTGTTATTAAAAAAAACTGCCTAAGTGCGTGTCGGACCGAGCACAATGAAGGGTTCCGTAGTTGAAGAATATGATCTCCCATTATATATTGTTATACGTCACAGACGTATTAAGTTTGTAATCCAAAAAAAAAATATGTTATAAAATTACAAAATTTAATCATTTTCGGACTTATTCCTTGTGCTTTGAGACCTTGCTTCTTGACAAATTTCATGATTCTAGGTCAACGTGCCCTATGAGTTTTGATTTACTTGCGAGTATCAAAATATGTCGCATAAATGGCCGTATTTTCTAATTGCGTTGACCTTGAAGCTTTATTTTTTTAGAGCTCCAAGGGACCATATACCCTACGTATTTGATATTAAATTCAACTTATACTTCCACGCGTTCCTGCGGAAAAGGATCTTGACAAACTGACAGACAGACAGACGGACAACGAAGTGATCCTATAAGGGTTCCGTTTTTTTCTTTTGCGGTATGGAACCCTAAAAACCGAAAGACGAAGAAGAGAATATAAGTTGCTTCATACGAAATTATATTTAGAACACACAGACAGATCTTATGTATCCTTGACAACAGGGGTTTAGGAAGCCATTAAAATTATACGTGGTTACTTTTTCATGTGAATATTTTTCCGTATCAGCACGGAACAGTAATTTCCTTATAGAAAATGCTCGTGTTTTTGATAAAAGAACGCCTTGGTTTTTATCCTTAGCAACTTACAATAAAACAATATTATTTATTGTAATATTTACAATAAAATTATGTTATTAATAAGTTAATATCATAATTTTCTTGTGATACTCGACCTCCAACTAGGTGTTATTCCAGGAAAGAAGCCATTTTTTTTAGGTAGGATAGTGTAGGCCTGTCAACAAGTACCTGCTGAGTCAAGTACTTGTTTACAGGCCTACACTGTCCTCCCATACCTATTAATACTGTCATTTGGAAATATTGTAAAAGCCAATTATTTTTAAAAGAGTAACCATGGAGTTTCTTGTCGGCTCTTCTCCAAAAGAAACGACCAATTTGGAACCGTGCACCTAGCTTCTGACGTTTAATGTGGCCATGTAGGTTTATATGAAACTACCACTTCACTTTGATGTCGAAAATATCCCACGGGAACATACTACCGGGAATTCCTTCCTTATTTCTTGTCTACATTATAAAGGGAACCTCTGTGCAAAATTTCAGCTTTCTAGGTCCAAGGGTTTGGGCTGGGCGTTGATGAGTCAGTCAATCATTCAGTCAGGACTTCTCTTTTTTTATTTATATATATAAAAGATAGAAGATAATATATTTTGATTTTGATTTGTTCCCAGTCTAATCGGTCAAACTCTCTGTCCCGACACTACTCTGTGCAATATTTCACGCACCAGTAAGACATAGTGTACAATTATCACTAATTCGGTAATGCGGTGTCTGTCAATCTGTGTGTCAATGTCTCTATGCTGTGGTTAGGCTGTAACATTACATGACATGGGCGGAGCCTAATCATAATGTTTTCCTCAAAAAATGTTTGAATTGTATTAGTTATAGTGCTGTTACGACAGGTTCATGAGTTCGGTTCAAAACCAGTATATTAGGCGTACAGAAATCTTAATAATAAGGCACTAAAGAGGCATAATCCCCACTCAAGCCAGCCAATAAAGGCAAGAAAGAGGTGGGAGCACTGTTCCTCGTCATTTTTCACTCCAGCCGGCCAATAAGGCAAGCCAGAGGTGAAGAACAAGACTTCTCCCAGGAGATATGGTCCGTGGGGTCGCTAATGCCCAACAGCTCGCCACACGCTGCCCTGCGGAGTCATGTATCCCTCTTGGTCTGGCTTCTCACCCTAGACCTGTTCCGACAAAGTAAACTAGGCACTATTATTTAGATTTCTGTGACTGACGATATCTGACGAAATTACAGTTTACTAATACATACCGATCTATTATCAAATGCAGCCCTAAAAGTACAAACTAAAGTATTGAATAGATAGTTAGAGGAGAACCTTTTGAGATTTAAATTCCCAGAAAGTTGTTGTCATCTGCCTGCCTTTTACCAACTATTTTGGGGTCGGCTTCCAGATAACCGGATGCAGCTGAAGACCAGTATTTTACATGGAGTGATTGCGTATCTGACCTCCACAGCCCGGTCACTGGGTAATACGATACCCCTTGGTAAGACTGGTTGTCAGACTTTCGGGTTTCCGACGACCCGTAACGACTGTCGAAGATCCACGAATGACAGCCGCAGCAGTGCTTTCCGAGGCACGGAGGGGTCTTGGTATGTGAAGGTCACCCATCCACGGAGAAACCGATCGGTCTAGCCGTGCGGCTGTTATTACTTAGCCACAAGCCCCTCTGGCCCCCCAAAATTCCCAGGAATTTGTACTTAAGATTAATTAAGTACACTTTTACGAAAAATTAACACCAATTTGGACAACTAATTGTTTCTAAACGACTCAACTAACAATTATTTAGCAATTTTTTTCTACTTAGGCTCTCTAGCACTTTACAACCAAAAAACATCGCTTCATATGAACACATACGAACTCTTATAATTAACTAATTCTTATTAAGGTGCCGAAGCATCCGTTTATTAAAAGCGTATTAGTGATAAAATATGTTTTTCGGGTTGTTGAGCGGTGTAATTAAAGCCTTATTATATGAGTACATGTTTGCTTGGAGGGAGAACTCGAGTGAGTAATTATAAAGTAGATGGTAGATGTAATTGGTGGGTGGGCAGAGTTTCAAGTGTGTTGAATTTCTGGGCCGAAATGAGATTATTTCCACACGAGTAAGGAATGGAAATTGAAGATGACTGTGTAGCCTTTCTATCTAACCTGTGACTAAAATATTACTACAATTTGATAAAAAAGGCATCCTCCGAAACTGTAAGTTATTTTGCGAGATGATGATGATGACTGCAGTTACCGAAAAGTGTGTGTTCAATTCGCAAGTCACTGCACACACATCCTCAGCCAATGAACAACACTTGACGACATATCATTTGCCCCTCGTCATGGAAGAAGACTTTTGGCCGCAGGACGTGGTATTCCGTCGCTTCCGCGGACAAGTTCCACAGGACAGCACAAAGCCAAGCTAGTGCAAAGTGCTAGTAACATAATCTTAAGCTTTATTTATTAACACAAGTTTTTAAGTTTATATTCAAATACATAGACGTATAAAAAAAGGAGGACTCCGCGCCACGCTTAACGAGAGTGAAGCACAGTAAGTATGCCGGGACCGTTTGTACAAACACGCCTCACGCACACATTTACATCATAGTATGCCGACCGGCCGCCATTACGTGACACGAGCGACGGTGTCTTTGCAGGTACTCAAATCACGCACACATGATCGGTACGGTGCTTCACTTTCGATATGCGTGGCGCGGAGTCCTCCTTTTTTTATACGTTATTTATATATGGGCCTGTGTCGCCTGAAATAAATGGTTTATTTATTTATTTCTTGTATAATCATCAGTTCAAGTAATCGGTTAAAAGGACGGTCTAGTGAAATATACAAGGTCACTCTGAAAGGTTATGCGGAAATCGGATGTCATGTTGTGTGATGCGGAGGAATGAGGAAAATGTCGTGAGGAAAGTTTTGAGAATGAATGTCGATGACTATAAGAGAAGGGGAAGATCAAAGCAATGTATGGACTGTGTGAGCGATAACATGGCTAGAAAGGGAGTGACTACCGAGATGACGACTAATAGAGAAGTATGGAAAAAAGGGACATGTTGTGCCAACCCCAAATAGATAGGTATAAAGGACAGGAGAATGATGACTCTCTTGTGACTCACACTCATCAGGTAAGACGACGATTCTTGACAATGTCCTTTTGAGTTACTAAGCGAGCCAAATAAGAATAGTACTATCAAGATGCCATTTTGTTAAGCAATACTCGCGAACTTCATTACCAATGCGCACTAATTTGACAGCTATCGTATATTTGATAGCTTAGATAATACAGGGTGGCCGGAACATTGACGTCCAAAAATAAAATTTCGGTCCCTCGTATCGTGGGGTATTCGAATCACCCCCATGTATGTTCCGCGACTTTTCATAGTTTTCGAGTTATGAATTTTTTTCTGAATGTTTGAAAATTTTCGACGTGACCAACCTAAAAAAATTCTAAAAAAAAAAGTAGAGGGTTTTATCGAGTTTCTTTTTTTGCAACTGAATTTTCATAAGTAGTACTTTTATGCATAAAATAATCAGCTTCGTAACTGTGATGAAAGTTATGAAAATGTTGATCTAAAGTGAAAAATTTACGTTCGGTAAATTATGACTCAAATTTTCAACTTTAAATTAAAAATCTTAACAGGTGACTTCATAATTCCTAAGTAGGCTTCAAGAATGCGCCAGACTCTCAGCTTTCATAATCATAAAAAAAATGAAGTACTTAATAGGGCTACTTTGTTTAAAATCGGCCTTCAAAGACAGCGAGGTGGAAAAAAACTTAAAATTACCCATCTGAGTAATTATTTTTTTTTGGCTATTTTCTCGTTCCTAAGGTTAATTAATGATAAGAATACTGAAAACTATTCATAATTACCACACGTGGGCGAATGAAAATCCACTCGAAGTGAGAGCTTCGACATTTCAACATCGCTTCAGCGTTAACTTGTGGTCTGGTATCCTCAATGGCGAACTAATTGGTCCGTTTGAACTGCCGTCCAGACTTGATGGAGAAACATACAAAAACTTTTTGGAAAATGAACTTCCATTGTTGCTGGCAGATGTGAATCTCGAACTCAGACGAACCATGGTGTTGCAAAATGACGGCGCCCCGTGTCACTATGCAACCCAGGTCCGAAATTACTTAGATGAAACATACCCCAACAGATGGATCGGACGCAGCGGACCAATTAGGTGGCCTCCACGCTCACCTGATCTCAACCCCATCGATTTCTTTATTTGGGGCTATTACAAGGAAATAGCATACGCCCGAGACTGTTCAAGTGAACAAGAGCTGAGGCAGTTGATTGCAGAAGCTGAACGTGTTGTGAGAGAGAACAGAGACGCTTTTAGACGATTGCCAGACAATTTCTTACGTAGGTGTAGAATGTGTATTGCTGCTGGTGGTGGCCACTTTGAAAACCTTTTGTAAATGTTAAAAATAAATTAAGTACTTTTTTCACATTATCATCTGTGTTTTATTCAAAACCACTTTTTACGTAAAACTTTTCTTACCCAACTCTGAAACTATTTGTTGGTTAGTTTTCAGTATTCTTATCATTAATTAACCTTAGGAACGAGAAAATAGCCAAAAAAAAATTATTACTCAGATGGGTAATTTTAAGAATTTTTCCACCTCGCTGTCTTTGAAGGCCGATTTTAAACAAAGTAGCCCTATTAAGTACTTCATTTTTTTTATGATTATGAAAGCTGAGAGTCTGGCGCATTCTTGAAGCCTACTTAGGAATTATGAAGTCACCTGTTAAGATTTTTAATTTAAAGTTGAAAATTTGAGTCATAATTTACCGAACGTAAATTTTTCACTTTAGATCAACATTTTCATAACTTTCATCACAGTTACGAAGCTGATTATTTTATGCATAAAAGTACTACTTATGAAAATTCAGTTGCAAAAAAAGAAACTCGATAAAACCCTCTACTTTTTTTTTTAGAATTTTTTTAGGTTGGTCAGGTCGAAAATTTTCAAACATTCAGAAAAAAATTCATAACTCGAAAACTATGAAAAGTCGCGGAACATACATGGGGGTGATTCGAATACCCCACGATACGAGGGACCGAAATTTTATTTTTGGACGTCAATGTTCCGGCCACCCTGTATACATCTAGATCGAGCCACCGCGTGGCCGGTCATGAGACAGCAATATTAACAGTGAAAGTACTTTGTTTGGCAACATTTTTAAAGCAAAAATACGGCACGCCGTAAGGGACAGAAGATACGATGCTTTGTCTCAATTTTCCTAATTATTTCGTATATATGTGTCTCACTTCCACACTTCACACTGTAATCATAGCAACGTCTAGATGTATAATATCATTGTTTGATAGCTATCGGCAGTACTAATTTGACAGCTATCGTGTATTTGACAGCTATCGTGTATTTGACAGCTATCGTGTATTTGACAGCTATCGTGTATTTGACAGCTATCAAGTATTTGACGGCTATCGTGTATTTGACAGCTATCGGCAGTACTAATTTGACAGCTATCGTGTATTTGACAGCTATCGTGTATTTGACAGCTATCGTGTATTTGACAGCTATCAAGTATTTGACAGCTATCGTGTATTTGACAGCTATCGGCAGTACTAATTTGACAGCTATCGTGTATTTGACAGCTATCGGCAGTACTAATTTGACAGCTATCGTGTATTTGACAGCTATCGTGTATTTGACAGCTATCGTGTATTTGACAGCTATCAAGTATTTAACAGCTATCGTGTATTTGACAGCTATCGGCAGTACTAATTTGACAGCTATCGTGTATTTGACAGCTATCGTGTATTTGACAGCTATCGGCAGTACTAATTTGACAGCTATCGTGTATTTGACAGCTATCGGCAGTACTAATTTGACAGCTATCGTGTAATTGACAGCTATCGGCAGTACTAATTTGACAGCTATCGTGTGTTTGACAGCTATCGGCAGTACTAATTTGACAGCTATCGTGTATTTGACAGCTGTCGGCAGTACTAATTTGAAAGCTATCGTGTATTTGACAGCTATCGGCAGTACTAATTTGACAGCTATCGTGTGTTTGACAGCTATCGGCAGTACTAATTTGACAGCTATCGTGTATTTGACAGCTATCGGCAGTACTAATTTGACAGCTATCGTGTATTTGACAGCTATCGGCAGTACTAATTTGACAGCTATCGTGTATTTGACAGCTATCAGCAGTACTAATTTGACAGCTATCGTGTATTTGACAGCTATCGGCAGTACTAATTTGACAGCTATCGTGTATTTGACAGCTATCGGCAGTACTAATTTGACAGCTATCGTGTATTTGACAGCTATCGGCAGTACTAATTTGACAGCTATCGTGTATTTGACAGCTATCGGCAGTACTAATTTGACAACTATCGTGTATTTGACAACTATCGGCAGTACTAATTTGACAGCTATCGTGTATTTGACAGCTATCGGCAGTACTAATTTGACAGCTATCGTGTATTTGACAGCTATCGGCAGTACTAATTTGACAGCTATCGTGTATTTGACAGCTATCGGCAGTACTAATTTGACAGCTATCGTGTGAAGTTGGCAGTAAGCGCGATCATATTCTTAGTTGGCTTGCATAGTACACAACTTCAAGAGGCTTGGCTTGGCTTGGATATCAGGGGCTTATTTTTACTGGGAGCGGCACAGGACAGGGCAACAGATGAAGGA
This sequence comes from Cosmia trapezina, assembly GCA_905163495.3. Taxonomy (NCBI): domain Eukaryota; kingdom Metazoa; phylum Arthropoda; class Insecta; order Lepidoptera; family Noctuidae; genus Cosmia; species Cosmia trapezina. The sequence continues at coordinate 1,026,001 of LR991036.1, forward strand.
GTTATCTTAAGAATTTGTTTAAGCGCACACATCCTCCTCATTAGCCGCCTCTCATTAACCTACACTATCAGTATAATGACGCTCCGTAAATCACTCGACACCACACTATAGATTGATTTACTATCCATTGCCGGTCGTTTATCAATCGCTCCCCCTAATTATTGAAGGAAATACGCATTGTAGCGAAAATGTGACTAATTGATCGCGATGTGTGAGCTCAGATTTGTTTTGTTGTGATTTTGACTTGTTAAGTAATTGAGTATGTTTAAAGGGCTTGAATTACTTGTGAAATAGGCAAAGTTATGGGTGTGAGTTTTTAACCGACGATAAAAAAGGAGGAGGTTCTAACGTTCTAACTATACGACACATATTTTTAGGGTTCCGTACCGAAATGGTAAAAAAGGAACCCTTATGGTGTCACTAAGTCTGTCTGTCGGTCTGTCTGTCTGTCTGTCTGTCTGTCTGTCTGTCACAGATGGATATCTCAAGAACTACTAATGCTATCAACTTGAAATTTAGAGTAGTTTTAGATGACGTTGACCCAACTATTTTGCAAATAAGAAAGAAATTAAAATATTTATATTTTTTTTGCAACAGGGACTGAAGGGGGTCTTAAAAAAACAAAGTGGGGCTACTAGGGCATGTGGGATATCATATAAAAGAGCGCTGTTTGCAAATTCTCAAGCATTTTTTTTCTGTTTTTTAGGCCGCATATTTTTCGACTTCTGATGAAAAATGTAAAAAAATACCGTTCCCCCTTATCTCCGAAGTTTGCAAAGAGAAAAATCTGAAATTATTTAATGTGATAGTATTTTATGTAAAGATTACAGGAAAAATAAAACGATGTCTCTAAATAGCACACTTTTTCAGAAATCGGAACGGAACCCTCGGTGCGCGAGTCCGACTCGCTCTTGACCGGTTTTTTTTTTTGTAAGTATGACCACCATAATTTTTTACAGAGTTGTCCGATTTGAAAAAAAGTGAAAAATAAAACTTTTAACCGACTTCAAAAAAAGGAGGAGATGTTTGTTACCTCAGTACTCCGTCATTTATGAACCGATTCGGAAAATTCTTTTTTTATTTGAAAGGGTATACTTCCAGATTGGTCCCATTTTTGTCAAAATCCAGTTCTGATGATGGGATCCATGAGGAATCGAGGGAACTCCTCAAATATTATAGGCATACATATAGTTATTTTGAAAGTATCATCTGATGAAGTGGAACTGATGAAGAAGACCACGGGAACTCCTCAACGATGATAAGTATTTCACGTGTGGCGATAGGATATCACGATTAATAGTTAAGCGACTATGACGAAGCTTTAAATAAATGGTTCTGATGAAAATGGTACCATCGAACCGATCTGCATCGGAACTCAGTAATAAAACAATGTATCCTAGCCGTGTTTGGGCTTATTGGAATTGTCATGAGGTGCACTCTGGCTATAAACGATTTAATGCTAACTATATGCCGCTTCAATTGCGCTACTTGAGTTGTATGTTATGTGTGGCCTTGATTGTCAGAAGGCAGATTTCGTAGCCTCGTTATCTCCATCAACTAAAACTACGCCTACCGAACTTCTGACGCCTGTTTGCAAAGTTTTTATTTCAAAAGGTATACTCCTGAGATGGTCGCATAAAAATATCTTCAAGTTCTGATGAGTGGCTTTTGAGTTAGCTTCAATAATTTAATACGTAATATGTTTCCCATTAAATTTAGTCTATGTGGATGATGCTCTAATTTATTTTGCAGAGTGGTATTCAGATTTGTGTGGGGTAGGCACCACTAAAAAGTGAAAAATAAAAACTTTTTACAAGAAAAAAACAACCGACTCCCAAAAAAACACTACAAAGTGAAATATAACTTTAATTTCGGAAGTCGGTGGCAAAAAAAACGAAAGTAAATAAAAAACCAAAGACACCGACTTCCGAAATTAAAGTTATTTTTCACTTTGTAGTGTTTTTTTGGGAGTCGGTTGTTTTTTTTTTCAAAAAAAAAAAAACAACCGACTTCCAAAAACAACACTAAAATGTGAAAAATAACTATAATTACGGAAGTTGGTGGCAAAGAACGAAAACACATTTAACCAGACATCGACTTCCGAAATTAAAGTTAATTTTCACTTTGTAATGTTGTTTTTGGAAGTCGGTTGTATTTTTTGTAAAAACGTTTTTTTATTTATTTATTTATTTATTTATTTATTTATGTAACAATTGCTTGCTGCACTTACAGTGTACACCAAAGCGTGCAGCAAGCCAACAATATGTTGTTGCATGAAGTTTTCTAGTTGTATGCTATGGCATTCAACTAAAAAACCTCATGCAAACATTATACATAGATTTGCTGCTGTAATTAAATATGTCAACATCCGGCTCCTGAGCAATCAGGGCGTTCAGCAGATTGATCGCCTGTGTTGTGGGGGCATATCGAGCAGTATGGGTACGGGCTGGCGGAGCCGCGAACAGGCCCCGCGAGGCACAGGCGCGCGACTGCCGCAGCCGGTCCGGAGCAAACAATGAACAGCGAGCTAGAGTAGTCGCGTCATCGATCTTATTATTTAGCAATAAGTAGTAGTGCATCAAAAGCGCACATTTGCGTCGCAGCTCCAACGTGTTGATGCCTACCATTCCCGCAACAAACAGAGACGGATACAAATAGGGATAATACCCATATATTTTTTTATATAGGTAGCGAGCAAATTTTCGTTGGACCCTTTCTATCATGAGCTTATACTTTTGCTCATGTGGATCCCATACCAGCGCATTGTATTCAAGTTTGCTACGTACAAACGCATAATAAAGAGTGAGTACAGCATTCCTGTCTTTAAACCTACTTGCCTGTCTCATAACAAACCCAAGAGATTGGAAAGCCTTGCTACAGATATTATTAATGTGCTGATTAAAGGTCATATTCACATCTAAGGTCAGTCCAAGATCTTTTATTTCGTTGACGCGCTCCAGAGGGACACCCGATATGTGGTAGTTATGCTGAATGGGCGCACGCGAACGGGTAAAAGAAATAGTCTTGCACTTAGAAGTGTTAAATTCTAAGTGATTGGCTTCACTCCATTTTACCACCATATCAATATCCCTCTGCAGCGCCTCACAGTCATGCTCGCTATTAATACCCAAGAATAACTTTAGGTCATCCGCAAACATGAGACATCGTGCAGTCCTGACGACCTTCGGCAAGTCATTGGCCATAACAATAAACTGCGTAGGCCCCACGGTGCTACCCTGGCTTACACCAGAGCAAGTTATGTAAGGTGCAGATTTATGTCCAGAGATTTGAACATACTGAAAACGGTCAGTGAAATAGCTCGAAAAGAGTTGAAGCAACTTGGGGGTAAATCCTATTGCGGATAATTTTTTAAGTAGGACGTCATTTTGGACACGATCGAACGCTTTTTTAAAATCAAAATAAGCTACGTCGACTTGCTTATTTTTATCCATTTCGGTGACAGCAAAGTCTACAAAATTAATGTGGTTTGTCACAGTGGATTTACCAGCTCTAAAACCATGCTGACACTCAGCTAGTTGGGTCTTGATCTGCCTGGTGATGTACCGATTAAGTATAGACTCAAAGACCTTGCCGAAGGCTGACAGAACCGCAATAGGCCTGTAGTTGGTCAAATTTGACCTGGCACCACCCTTGGGCACAGGGGTAACCCGTGAAATTTTCCACTCAGCAGGATAAGAAGCTGTTTGTAGGGCTAAGTTATAGACAAATAGAAGTGGTTCTTTAAATATTTCTAAGCAGTCTTTAAGAATGAAGGGTGGAATGCCATCAGGCCCTGCAGATGAATGGGCTTTTAGGCGGCGAATTGCTACTGATATGTCGGCTGAGTCAATTACATCTATAGCGATCCGCGAGGAGCACAGTGGGTCTGTTGCTACCAGCTCAGCATTGGCTGCTGATAGAACAGGGTCATACGGTAGAAACACTGAACTGAAGTACTCAGCAAACGCATTTGCTGCGTCTACCCCAACTACGATCCGTCCATCATATTCGAACTCAGTGCTCGTTTGTCTAGAAGCCTGCTGCCCTTTTACAAAATTCCAAAAACTTTTAGGATCCCTCTTTATATCCCCCTCTGTCCGTTGGATATATTCGTTATATGCCTGATTGATTAGCTCTTTAGCTCGCTGTCTATAATATTTGTATAATTCCTGATTGAACTCTAATTTAAACTGCTTAAATTTTTTTAAGTGAAAATATTTATCTTTTAAAGTTTTAATTATGACAGGTGTAAACCACACCGGATACTGGTACTTCGAATTCTGATGTTTTTTATTTTTTTTTGGTACATGTTTATCAAAAACTTCATGTAACTTGCTGTAAAGTAATGCGACAGCTTCGTCAACGTCAGTTTGTGAAAATATATCGTCCCATTTTATTAAATACAAGTCACCATATAAAGATTGGAAATCAACTTTACGGAAATTCCATTCTGCCAGCTTATCATCCTCACACACAGGATAGTGACGCGCGCTCGCCATGCGACCTCGCGGGGGCACACAACACTTATTTCGCACACTCACTGATAGTGGCGGGTGATAAGCGTCAGCCGGGACCACTGGCTCTACGTCTCCACTTACATCAATCATCTCAACGTCCAAACTGCTCAGCACCAAATCTAACATCTTACCATATTTATTGCAAATGGAATTGTGTTGCTTTAATTTACAGAAAGATAACAAATAATTATAATGCATGATAACAGTTTCACTACAAGAGTTTAAATTAAAATCGCCTAATATTAACACGTCAAATTTATCGAATTTTGCAACAACATTCTCTAACACACAAAAGGTATCAATGTACTTGCTATCACTCGAACTAGGAGGTATGTACACGACACAACATATGATTTTATTACACTTTAGTGTTATAATTCCGATCACCACCTCAATGTCGCTCGAGTAGCCGTCAATATCGACTACTTGCTGCACTTTATACTGATTACGTACCGCGAGCAGTACACCACCCCATCCTGCATCGCCAGCACGGTCCTGACGCAAGACAGTATATCCCGTGGGAAACAATTCAGCATCACATACACTACTAGTCAAAAAAGTCTCCGTAAATGCATATAAATCAGCTGATTCAACTAATATGGCCTTTTTACAAATGTCCAGCTTTGAGCGCAGACCACGAACATTCTGATAAAAAAAAAATGTATGTCTTCTGATGTTTACTAACCCTCATGTTACTGTGACTTTCGAAATCCACTGCTCCATGGTTTAATATGAACATCTTCTGCCCAATTTTCAGGTTTCAGATAAGTCTCAACATGTTTTGTTGGCACAGTTAACTTAAATGACGCATAATCACCTCGCGACTTTAATATTTCCACAGAACAGTTATCATCAACACAAATGTTTCGTAGGTGAGTAATCACTTGATCAGCTGTGGTACCAGTTTGGACGTAGTACAAATGCAAATACGATTTCCTCTCCGCCGCGGCTAATACACATTTAGCCGAACCCGGGGCAGCCGTTCCACGAGTCACATTATTAGGTGCACGGCGCGATCTTTGCCGTTTGACTTCAACCCAGTCCGAATCATTGCTGTTATCATTTAGCTGCGCAAGATTCACCGGCGCGGGCGGCGCTATTGTGTTTACGATGCGAAGTTGTGACGTTTCTGACGTCAGCGATGGAGTCGGAGTAGGAGGTCCACTGAGGCACGTTGCCACATTCGGCTCAATCGCTTCCAGTCGGCCCGTGAGCGAGACAGGTGATACGCTGCGCGCTCCCTTTGTTTTACGAGCGCCCACGGAGAGCGCCGTCTCAGCCCGAGCACGGGCTTCGCGCACTGGCCGTTGGGTCTGCTGCACAACGCTGACGGTGCTCTTACCCACTTTTGCTCCGATTTTTGTGGTTACCGCCGCTGAACTCGAATCCTCACTAATACCAATAAGTTTTCGTATTAATTGTGTTTGGTCGAATACGATCTTTTCTAGCGAAACTATTCTGTTTCCCAATGAGTGCACAGTTTTAGTAAGCTCGCCAATTGTAGTTTCCAACGATTTGCCCGACATTTCTAATACTTTAAAATAATTTGTACGGAGCAATTAGCAAACGACCTCCAGCCTCGACGGTGGCGGGGGGTTTCATTTATTAACTGTTATTTACATTTTTAAATGTAAATAACAGTTTTTACCAATGTAACAACTAAAGTTCAGTACCCCAACGTGATATAAGATGGAATTCTAATTGTATACCATGTATTTCAAGTAACTAAGTATTACGAGCAAACTATAAGTAGATTAGATCGTATACGTAACGGTTATAGGTAATTAATGGTTTCCTAAGGGAAGCTTCCATTACCTACTAAACACTGTATTGAAAATATTAGCTGGTAAGTATGGAAACATACGTTCCGTCGGGTGGCTCGGCTCGGTTATTAGGTTTTTATTTATTTACTAGCTTTTGCCCGCGACTTCGTCCGCGTTTCCGTCGTTTTTCGTAAAAAAGTACCATATGTCCTTCCTCACGGTTCCGTGGTTTTGATGTAACAGACAGATTAACTTTCGTATTATAGTAGGGAAATATACTAAGTCAATCCACAATACTGTTGAAAAATATCGCAATAAGGAACCGCAGAATATTATTATTAATAGCTAACCATTAAGGCTGCACACGCGACGGAAGCTTAAAAAAATGGAGCAACTTCTCCCGTTTTCCCAACATTTCCTTTCACTGCTCTGCTCCTATTGATTGTAGCGTGATGAAAAGTATACTATAACTTCCCCAGGAGTATGAAGAATAATTGTACCAAGTTTCGTTAAAATCCGTCGAGTAGTTTTTGTTTCTATAAGGAACATACAGGCAGACAGACAGACAGACAAAAATTTTACTGATTGCATTTTTGGCATCAGTATCGATCACTAATTACCCCCTGATAGTTATTTTGAAAATATATATCATGTACAGAATTGACCTCTCTACAGATTTATTATAAGTATAGATTTATTTAGGATCTCCATCAAAAGATGTACACAATACATGAAACATAAATAAAGGGAACATCAGGTACCAAGTAGGTGTACTCCCTCACTTACAGAAGACCACAGCATGCACAAAAATGTTAACAACAAAGCTAAAAAAGTTAAAATATTAATAATAAGTAAAATAATAAAGCTATCATTGTTCCGATTGTAGTAACGGCCAACGGCCTGATGGCCGAAAGCCTCGATCAACATCTCTTGAGGCTCTCGTTAGGCGGTTGGATCAAGGGCCAGATTCAGAAGGCAGTACTCCTCGATACGGCTCGTATTGTGAGGAGGTTCCTATCTCTGCAGCCCTAACCGCCGGTAGCTTGGACCCTGCTCCCGACACCGGCGGACTTCTATTTTTTTATATTTTTAAATGTTTTTTTTCTACATCTTTTTGTTTAAGAAATATTTAAAAATGTAACTAAATGAGATAAGAAATGAATAAACGAGTAAAATAAAAAAAAATCACTTACCTAGTGTTTTAGCTGGGAAGAAAAAGTGGCGCAACAAACTCCCCAGCAGCACAGCTGCCTTTTCAGTTGGAAAAGTTCAGTTTTGCCAGTCAAAACACGACAATTGGTTATATTGTCGCATTGGCTGTTTTGTTGTTAGAAAGAAAGACATTTTCTTAAATAACTTTTTATATTGTGTTGAACCCATTCATCTCACGATTGCTTAACTTTTTCAAAAGACGCAAAGATCTTCAATCCTTGCTCCTCATGTGATTTTGTACTCCAATTTTACTATGCACCAAAATTACTCAATCGAGTTTAACGATCGCCAGAGACAAACATTGGCTATACACACAGAGGCTATAAATTATTTTAGCGTCCATGGAGTATAGGCATGCAGATTTCCTTAATCGCCGTCATGGCTAGCGGCATCGGACGCGTGTTTAGGAGACGTTGGCTTAGGGAGGATAGCACTGAATTGATTTATCGGCTTTATTTTGACAAGTAGATATATGAAAAAAACAATATTTAGAATCATTGAATGCAAACTAGACAGATGTAATTTCAGTGGATACTTAGATAACTTATGGCTAATTTTTCAATCGTCAGATAATTTTTGTATAAGGATTTATCTATATATACCTACCTTATATAAAAATTGGCGGTTGACAGCTTTTGTTTCAAAAATATGTCAAACTGTCATATTTATTCTTCAGATAAAATTTATCTGTCTATTGAAAAATTTGCCCTTAGTTACTTGAAAATTTAAGCACATCTGATGAATTACACAACTTGTCAAAAACAGTTAATCAGCAAACAATAGCATGTTGCTTACCATGATCAGCCGTGTGATTCTGTAAGACGTCCTTCTAAACTTCCAACCAGCCGGTCGATTCTGTAAAAATCTCACCGTGAAAACTTAGGTGAAGTGAGTTTGTTTTTGCTAGGAATTGACACTATTGACAGCTCACTCCACGATCACTTCACCTAAGATTTCACGGTGAGATGGTTACAGAATCGCACTGCTGAATCCGCTGCGAGTTTCTTGATGGGCATTCTAAAAACTCGGTTGATAATTCGAATTTAAACTAGCGCTACCCTTGCGAGCGCGTCAGCGAGTTGAACTAAATTGACCGTGAGATTTTGACAGATAAAGTATGAGATGACGTAAGAAGTAGCATTCAGTAGGTAAGGTAATTCCCTGTCACTTCGACGCTCACTTCGCACTCGAACGATTCAAAGTGTCAAGTAAAAAACAAGTGAGAAGAAGTGATGCGAAGTGAGAGTGAATAGCGATGTGAGATGCGAGTTGTTGTTTGAATTTTACAGAATCTACGTACTGGTTGTATCAGTGTTGAGATTTGGCATAATATTTTGGGGCAATTGTAGTGAAAGGGAAAGCATTTTTAAAGTCGTTTCATTTACATATACATCGAGCTGATACTAGTTTAAAATGGTAAGGCCACATCCACACTATCCGCAAGCGCGACGTGCCTGGTCGTACGCGCGGCGTCTAAAGGCGGTGTATTTGCGCGTCACACGCAGCGCCGCTGTGACCCAATTAACTGATGCGCACATCTGTGTGTCGCATCGCATCCACGTTGTTATGAATACTGTGGAAAGATATATGAACGCTGCGTTTCGTACATACTTTCGGCCTTAAAATTGGAACGAGAAAAGTTTGATCGTGGGACAGATACTACACCTACAAGGCCAACATGTCGTTAGTGTATGAAATTTACAGGGTGTACGCGTAAACAGTGGCAATATTTTAAGGGGTCATTGTACTCATCATTATGAACAACTTTTACTATGGGACCAAACCTGAAATCGCAAAAAAAAATCAGCTGTTCCCTACATTTTGACGAATTATGCGAACATAAATGTGCTGGAACAGCAGATTTTTCAGGGTTGGTCCCATAATAAAAGTTGTTCATAATGATGAGTACAATGACCCCTTAAAAGATGGCCACTGTTTACACTTACACCCCGTATAACCACTGAAAGTTTTCTGAGTTCTTTGCGACAGTTGCGAAAAATCATGGGCACTACGATAGACGGTTCATCTACATAAATGTATAAATAAAATAAAATAAAAATAAAAAAATTTTGCCTTTTATTTCCTTTAGGTAATAAATTAATTCCAAATTTTTAAAATATAATTTTAGTAAGGTTTTTTTTTTGTGCACTAATTTACACTTGCAAAAACCCCTCCACAGGTAAAGGCCGTCTCCAACGCTAACCAATCTTCTCTGGATTTTGCTACTTTAACCCAGTTTAACCCAGTTTTAGAAAATAGGTACATAAACAGGAACATAAATGTAAAAAAAAGAAATAAATAAAAATATATAAATAAAAAGAGAAGTCCTGATTGACTGATTGACTCACTCATCAATGCCCAGCCCAAACCCTTGAACCTAGAAAACTGAAATTTTGCACAGAGGTTCCCTTTATAATGCAGACAAGGATAAGGAAGGATTTCCCGGTAGCACGTTCCCGTGGGATATTTCCCGACATCCACGCGGGCGAAGTCGCGGGCAAAAGCTAGTGTTAGATAAACTGAGTGCCCTACGGGTTGGTATCAGAATGACTGGATCGCAAATTGACCACGTCGCTCTCAGTCCAAATCTCAAAATGTCTAAATCTCAAAATACCTGAGTCGCAAAATGACTACATCACTTTTAGTCCACATCTCATAATGTCTAAATCTCAAAATACCTAACTCGCAAAATGACTACATCGCAAAAAGTCCGAACAGTTGTGTAGGCACCTATACATTCATCTCTTTGGTTCTTATTGTGACTTCTTGTCACAATAAGAACCAAAGTATTTATGTTATAAAATCACCTATTTTGGGTAATGTATTATACTTACTTAAAAAAAAAATTAAAGGGCTTGTGGCTAAGTAACAGCCGGACGGGTCAATGGATCAGGTTAAGCTAAGCTTGCCACGGTTGGTTCGTGGATGGGTGGCCTTCTTTAAATACCCCGTGTTTCGGAAAGCACGTTAAGCCGTTGGTCCCGGCTATCATTCGTGACGGGTCGTCAGAAGCCCGTAGGTAGGTCTGACAACCAGTCTTACTAAGGGGTATCGTGTTACCCAGTTACTGGGTTCTGGAGGTTAGAATTAGGCAGTCGCTCCATGTAGAATACTGGTATTCAGCTGCATCTGGTTAAACTGGAAGCCGACCCCAACATAGCTGGGAAAAGGCTAGGCAGATGATGATGATGAAGTATGATGTATCCTCTGATATCAACCCTGTGTATAGGTGCCTACACAACTGTTCGGACTTTTTGCGATATAGTCATTTTGCGAGTTAGGTATTTTCAGATTTAGACATTTTGAGATTTGGACTAAGAGCGACGTGGTCAATTTGCGATCCAGTCATTCTGTTACCAACCCGTGAGTGCTCCAGGGATGCAATATTCAGAGAGGCATATTTTCCTTCCTTACCACAACATTTATAACAAACCGTGACCTCTCTGCCAAGATTTTCCATAGTATAAACAAACATATTACATAAACTTTTATTTACAATCTATAAAATTCCCACCACAAAAATCAAAACACGCACAAAAATTTAATACGATCAAATAATCACCAGCATTAACCACAGAATTGAGTTGGCAAACATTAAATTAATCTATATCGGTCGATCAGTTCCCGAGGTTGGCTCACACGTACGCACATTTAGATCAGCTACGAGATATGTGAATATGCATAGAGAGGAGCAGAAGGTTTAATCCATAATACTTATCTACCTAACCATTGCTGCCACTCATATTATAGATGTGAAAGTAGTTATGTCTGTCTGTCTGATACCTTTTCAAGCCTTAATAACGGCTGAACGGATTTTGATGAAATTTGGCTCATTAAGACCATGATCTGAGGAGGTCGCGGCTAAGTAATAACAGTCGCACGGGTCGATCCATCAGGCTACGCTTGCCGGGGTTGGTCCGTGGATGGATGACCATCTTTACATACCGAGACTCCTCCGTGCCTCGGAAAGCACGTTAAGCTGTTGGTCCGGCTGTCATTCGTGGATCTTTGACAGTCGTTACGGCCAGCATGCTGTTAGCGCTCCCACTCGCCGCACCAGCGACGTGCCTCTCTTGCGCATAGTGGCGTGGAAGCAATCCACGCGCGCTTCCGCAAACATAGTCGATGCGCTGCAATAGCGGGGGAGCGCCAACATCATCCTGAACGCGTTGCTGAACTGGACGCGAAGGGCGCTGTACAAACATAGTCGATACGCTGCAGTAGCGGGGGAGCGCCAACATCATCCTGAACGCGTTGCTGAACTGGACGCGAAGGGCGCTGTACAAACATAGTCGATACGCTGCAGTAGCGGGGGAGCGCCAACATCATCCTGAACGCGTTGCTGAACTGGACGCGAAGGGCGCTGTACAAACATAGTCGATACGCTGCAGTAGCGGGGGAGCGCCAACATCATCCTGAACGCGTTGCTGAACTGGACGCGAAGGGCGCTGTACAAACATAGTCGATACGCTGCAGTAGCGGGGGAGCGCCAACATCATCCTGAACGCGTTGCTGAACTGGACGCGAAGGGCGCTGTACAAACATAGTCGATACGCTGCAGTAGCGGGGGAGCGCCAACATCATCCTGAACGCGTTGCTGAACTGGACGCGAAGGGCGCTGTACAAACATAGTCGATACGCTGCAGTAGCGGGGGAGCGCCAACATCATCCTGAACGCGTTGCTGAACTGGACGCGAAGGGCGCTGTACAAACATAGTCGATACGCTGCAGTAGCGGGGGAGCGCCAACATCATCCTGAACGCGTTGCTGAACTGGACGCGAAGGGCGCTGTACAAACATAGTCGATACGCTGCAGTAGCGGGGGAGCGCCAACATCATCCTGAACGCGTTGCTGAACTGGACGCGAAGGGCGCGGTACAAACATAGTCGATGCGCTGCAGTCGCGGGGGAGCGCCAACATCATCCTGAACGCGTTGCTGAACTGGACGCGAAGGGCGCTGTACAAACATAGTCGATGCGCTGCAATAGCGGGGGAGCGCCAACATCATCCTGAACGCGTTGCTGAACTGGACGCGAAGGGCGCTGTACAAACATAGTCGATGCGCTGCAGTAGCGGGGGAGCGCCAACATCATCCTGAACGCGTTGCTGAACTGGACGCGAAGGGCGCTGTACAAACATAGTCGATGCGCTGCAATAGCGGGGGAGCGCCAACATCATCCTGAACGCGTTGCTGAACTGGACGCGAAGGGCGCTGTACAAACATAGTCGATACGCTGCAGTAGCGGGGGAGCGCCAACATCATCCTGAACGCGTTGCTGAACTGGACGCGAAGGGCGCTGTACAAACATAGTCGATGCGCTGCAGTAGCGGGGGAGCGCCAACATCATCCTGAACGTGTTGCTGAACTGGACGCGAAGGGCGCTGTACAAACATAGTCGATGCGCTGCAGTAGCGGGGGAGCGCCAACATCATCCTGAACGCGTTGCTGAACTGGACGCGAAGGGCGCTGTACAAACATAGTCGATGCGCTGCAATAGCGGGGGAGCGCCAACATCATCCTGAACGCGTTGCTGAACTGGACGCGAAGGGCGCTGTACAAACATAGTCGATGCGCTGCAATAGCGGGGGAGCGCCAACATCATCCTGAACGCGTTGCTGAACTGGACGCGAAGGGCGCTGTACAAACATAGTCGATACGCTGCAGTAGCGGGGGAGCGCCAACATCATCCTGAACGCGTTGCTGAACTGGACGCGAAGGGCGCTGTACAAACATAGTCGATGCGCTGCAATAGCGGGGGAGCGCCAACATCATCCTGAACGCGTTGCTGAACTGGACGCGAAGGGCGCTGTACAAACATAGTCGATGCGCTGCAATAGCGGGGGAGCGCCAACATCATCCTGAACGCGTTGTTGAACTGGACGCGAAGGGCGCTGTACGACCTCTGCGTATAGTCAGTCCACGAAAAGGCTAGGCAGATTTATCTGGGTTAGGATATATTAAGATTACGTTCCCGTTGGATAATATCCGACCTACATGCGGGCGGAACCGCGGGAAGAAACTAGTAATAGAACAAAATATGTCGTGAATTTGTCAGTAGCAACCAGAAAGCCAATCCTCGTACTAACAAACGTTCGAGTTCTGTCGCAATTTCATGTTAGCGACAATCAATGGTAAAAACTTGTCAAAAATTTAGGAGGGTTTTTGACAGATTGATACTGATTGCGAACGTTCTTAAAATAAGTACGAGAATAGCCGTTTTGAAGTCTAGATTAGTTGCTAGCGGCAGTAGGCTCGCTCACCCCCACAATCTTCTATCTATCTTCTATCTATCTATCTATATAAATAAAAAGAGAAGTCCTGACTGACTGTCTAACTGACTGACCGACTGACTCATCAACGCCCAGCCCAAACCCTTGGACCTAGAAAGCTGAAATTTTGCACAGAGGTTCCCTTTATAATGTAGATAAGGAATAAGGAAGGAATTCCCGGTAGCAGGTTCCCTTGGGATATTTTCCGACATCCACGCGGGCGAAGCCGCGGGCAAAAGCTAGTACTTTGAATATAACTGGCGAAATGTGAACTTATTAATTGGCTTCCACACGATCATGCGTAAGCGCAGTGCTTCGATGCTGGCGCGGGTGCGTGGCGGCGCCATCTTGGCCGCGTGCGCCGGCTGATGGGACTCGGTGCTGATGGCGCACTGGATAGGTCTTCACGCGAGGGCAAGCGCCTAACTGTTATAACCTACTTTTTACTTTTACTAACACTAAGCTAGAATATTGTTACTAACAAAATGGACAAATGTCTGAAATATATTATAAACTAGCTGACCCGAAAGACGTTGTCCTGTCCCAATTTCAATAATTTAAAATTCCCATAGAAAATCAACTTTTAGTTTTTCCGAATTTTCCAATTTTCCGCCAACTTTTCCATTTTTTCTCTACTTAAGAACCATCTTCTGACAATAACAAACACAAAAAAAAAAAAGAATTAGCGAAATTGTTCCATCCGTTCACGCGTGATGCGATGACCAAGGGAAATAGGGATTCATTTTTATATATACAGGGTTACTGGTAACTCGACCACTTCCTTGCAGGATGTCATAGTAGGGTTAAAATGCAAAAAAATAAGCCACCAAATGTTCTACCGAAATTCAGTTTATTTTTCGTTATTTTTATTTTTGTCCGACAAAAATTCAGTTTATTTTTCGTTATTTTTATTTTTGTCCAACAAAAATTACGAAAATAAAACGTTTAATTAATGAGCTTTGCCAAAGTTTTAGGCATTTTTGAACTTTTAATTATTAGCAAAGAACTGCTGCTGCACCAGCTATATTATAAACTTAAATTCCAGTATCGTCGCGCCGTAAATCATTTTTAAATTGGATTTTTCATATAAAAACTAAAAATAGAAGTAACTCAAAAACCTGAATTTCGGTAGAACATTTGGTCGCTTAATTTTTTGCATTTTAACCCTAATATGACATCCTGCAACGAAGTGGTCGAGTTACCAGTAACCCTGTATATATATACAGGGTGTAAGGGACAGCCCTCCGCAAACTAATACGGTGAATTCAGTATGTCATACTAAGATGACCGGTACATGAAATTTTTTTAGGAACGTTAAGGGAATCCAATAAACCTGATTTGTTTGTGTTTTTGTGCACAAATCGGAGCATCTATTACTGGTTGGGAGGGGTAGGTAATAGATAAGCGGTGAGTTTGATGAACTCTGTAGTTAGACAGAAAGTGAACAGCTGATTTCACGCGTCGTTGGTTAGTTTTTTTTTTTGCTGTTTTTTTTACATAAATGGAGTGCTGCGAACACACAATGCAATTTTACATTGAGATAATGAAAATGTAACTGAAAAAAAAAAAAAAAAAAATTTCCTGAGCAAATTTCCGGCGGAATATGATTCAAAATGAGGAGCTGAATGAGGGTGCATTCAGCTCCTCATTTTGAATCATATTCCAACGGCAATTTTTTCAGGAAAATTTCCATTTTTAAATATTTTTTTCAATTACATTTTCTTTATTTCAATGTAAAATTACATTGTGTGTTCGCAGCACTCCATTTATGTAAAAAAACAAAACCAGCAATGAATGTAGAAATACTCTAACGAACGACGCCTGAAATCAGCTGTTCACTTTCTGTCTAGCTACAGAGTTCATCGAACTCACCGCATACCTATTACCTACCTCTCCGACCCAGTAATAGACGCTCCGATTTGTGCACAAAAACACATACAAATCAGATTTATTGGATTCCCACAACTTTCCTGAAATAATTTCATGTACCGGTCATCTCAGTATGACATACTGAATTCACCCTATCAGTTTGCGGAGGGCTGTCCCTTACACCCTGTATTGTTAGCATGCAGACGAAACAACGCCCTGTAGACATTGTTAAACTGGATTCGCAGAGAATTGTACCCTTTGGGTATATCTCAACCACCTATAAAATTACATAGATGACCTATAAGTGTATGACAAATACATGACAAATACACACACCATGAACATAGACAACACACGTAACGTGACATCACGCCTTAATTCCCAAAGGGCTAGGCAGAGGTGTAAGTACACCAACACCATGAACGTCATTTTAAAACCATGAACCTTTTCAATATCCATGTTTGTTGTGTCCCAGGCGATTAGCAGCGCACTCGACCTCGTTAGATGAAAGAAGCTATTCATTGGGACACATTAAAATTACGATTTATAGACGAGTGCGATGTTTACTACGCATGCGCTGATCGCTGCTGATTGTACTTGTTCTGGAGAGGATTACGAAATGATGCAGGAGCTGGATTTGAAAAATAAGTCATCTATAATGGATTTGCACCAATGTGTTTGCTTCAATGGCTTCATACGTTAAGATGTATTTTCTTATTTCATCCAACACTCCACTGAATTATGTGTAGATAATGAATAAACCTAAAATGAATACCTAAAATAACTTTCATAAAACTTAACAGCTTCTGAAGACGGTGCCAAGCGAAGGTGCATTGAAGAATTGAAGACACCGACTTCGGAAGCTGTTTTGAATGAAAGCTTTTTTATGAAAGTTAAGTATTTTATTCGTTTTAGGTTTTGAAGTCAATTTTTACTTTTTTTAAAGTAAATTTATTTTTCCATTTTTATTTGAATATACAATATAAGCCCAAGACGAAAGAAAAGAAGAATCATCAAAATCCGCTTAGAAACGCCGGAGATACAGTACATTTATGCATATAACTACGTACATAAGAATATGAATCTAATGTTATATACTACTAAAATCTTCCTGAAAGTATGTAGATCACGTTAATGAAAGAATCATCAAAATTGGTTCATTAGTTTTTGAGAAAATCGCGGACAAACAAACATAGATACATACGGATCAAATACAGAACCTCCTTTATTGAAGGCGGTTAAAAATGGTGTGAAATCGCAACACTTAGTGAGCAAGCGTGGTGATCATGCTCGTTCTTTTTCTGTGTGGGAAGATGCCCAATCTGGTAAGACTGAAAGCTAACCCCAACATAGTTGGGAAAAGGATAGAAGAAGAATAGAAGGAAGCAACAAAAAGTGGAAAAAATAAAGAATCAACAGTATCAGAGACAGATCCTAAACATAACATAACTTAGTATTAAAGCCTAAGGACTAATTTGATAAGACTCAATTACAGAAGTCCCAACAATTCGCGATATTATGGTAATAGTAAGAGCGAGTCCCAAACCAAGTTCAAACGCTACCAGCAACAGTAATAGCGCATACAATTGCGCACAATAGTTACCGGATCGGTTCGTACGAGCTCCGATGTTCACCGGAATAGTTACACAACTTCTAGGCTAGTTTCTGTCAGCACTGCCGGACGAGAATACTGTGCCGGAACACTTTTTATTCAGGTTTTTTTTGTGCAATTTGGTTGTGTCTTTTTTATTAAAAACCGCCCAAGTGCGTGACGGACCATGCACAATGAATGGTTCCGTAGTTGAAAATAAATTATCACAAAAACAAACTAAGTATTGACTTTGTCCTCTACTTGTGCTGTGAGACCTTGCTTCTTGCCAAATTTTATTATTCTAGGTCAACAGCAAGTACCCTATAGGTTTGGATTTACTTGCGAATATTAAAATATGACGCATAAATGGCCGTATTTTTTTATTGCGTTGACTTAGAAGCTTGATTTTTTTTAAACTCCAAGAACTACGTATTTGATATTAATTTCAACTTGATACCTCCACGCTTTCCTGAGATATAAGGGTCTTGACGGACTGACAGACAGACAAACGGACAACGAAGTGATGCTATAAGGGTTCCGTATTTTCCTTTTGAGGTACGGAACCCTAAAAATGATAAAACTGTTGTTCAAATTGTATGAGTTACTGAGCTACTGAACTCAGCATTAAACGGCCTTTCCTTAATTTGTATAACTGATCTAAGAATGACTGCCTATCGATTGTTGAGCTTGAAGTCCTGAGTTTGATATCTGGGTCGGAATACTGTTACAGGTCATTAAGCAATTCTCAGAAACAGCCCGAAGTTTTGATTTGAAGGTACACCGTTAATACCAATAGGCTCGCCCCTTGTAACATGGAACTTACAACGTAAACACCAAACTGCGGGTAAATATACAATACAAACAACTTTGCTTACCCTTACTGAGAATCGAGGCGTGACGTTTTGAATCTGTTATGTCCTTCCAAAACGCGAGATCAAGAAACACAACGACCTCACAAATGCTTGTTAGTTTTCAATGCCACACTTAAAACTTTAAACATAAAAACATGTCCCATAAAAGTGGGTCATTTATTTGTCCCCAACAATACACAGCAAGTAACATAAGTGGTGACTGTCGGTACAGTGTAGTGCAATAGAGTTTCTTAACTATTCCCACTCGGACGGCTGCACACTTTATTGTGCTAGACTGCTAACTCGGGGGATTTCAATGAGATGATTTCTCGAGGGACAGACTTGAGGCTGTGAGGGTTTTGCTGTTTTAATTGAAGAAAATAGAAGTTTTGCTAAGAAGCCATTATAGTAATAGGCATATCCTGACTTCGTAAGTAAGTTTCCTTCAGTTTTTGTGAATGTGAGAACGTTCCAGGCCTAGTAGACTGTACATTTGTTGACTGTTTTCTATCTTGTTAAGTACCTGGTAGTTGTTGAAAGGCCTACATTGTCCTCCCATACCTATTAACACTGTTACTTGAAAATATTGTAAAAGCCAATTATTTTTTTATTTTAAAAGTGTAACCATGGAGTTTCTTGCCGGCTCTTCTCCATAGGAAGCGAACAATTTGGAACCGTGCACCTAGCTTCTTAGGTTTATGTGAAATAAAATATTTTGATTTTTCAACTTTCCATGCGTTCCACGAGGAAATTAAAAGGCCACCTCTTTGCTAATCGCAGGGTTGTATCGCAAAACATCGCCAGATGGCTTACCAAAAACTGATGAGCCAATTTACACCTACGTATTGGCTGATAGGTCATAACCAGGCAAGCGACTTTTGCCGGGTGGTAAAGACGTGAAGTCGATTATCTTAAAGGGCTATAAGGTATTTAAAAGAATGGATAGTTGTAGCCCCTAATCAGAATATAATGTCGTCTATCAAAAATCCGTTGGTGATAACAAATTATCCATATAAAAGGCTTAATACATTTCGACCGTGATTTTTCCGTAAATTGGTCAACTTTGGCGTTCTTATTCTGGAAACTGAAAGATTTCGACAACTTTGACTTATTGAGTGGTGGAGAATAATTATTAGGATAGTCCATAGTAGTCTCGCTGTTTGTTTTTTTTTCTTATCTATTTAAATAAATAAAGACAAAATTTCGAAGCAAATTTTTCATAAAATTCGCGACTGCATTTTTCCGAGCTCGTGGATTAATAAGCAAATGAAATGAAAAATATATAATAATATCTCTTAAATAGTGGTTTAGTTCATAGCGGCCTCAGAATTTTGAAATATATGCATTTAATAGCTATAAAAAAATCCGATTCAAACCCATTAAACTCCTAAAAACGCTCAGGATACGTAAAATTTATACCAGAATAAACGTTGATTCCCAAGAAATTGGAATTATATACCTTAAAAAAAATATAACACTCAAAATAAACGTAATTACATCTGCCAAATTGCTACATAATGCGATGCGTCGCGTCGCCGGGCTTCAAACACAACTTATCTGTCAAAACGCAATTTTGTGATAGGGCTCTTAATGGCTCAACAGTTAAATGAGCATGATAGTCTTGTTATAAGATCTCAACTAACGGGCAATTCAGCATCCAAGATACAATAACTTACATCAGAACACAACAATGAAAGTTCTTCCATAAATCGTGGCTTCCATTCGGGCACAATGTCGCAGGTAAATGAGTATTTTCGTCGACTGGGCTGGGCAAACAATAATGGGCAATTCCCAGTAATGACCGCGGTATGAACGGTACACTCGCTGGCGAATGTAGCGATAGATGAAAGTAATACTTATGTAATATGATGAGAATAGTACATTTTGATACAAGTGGAGAACGTTTGTTATTGCATTCGAGGCGGAATTAACACCTCAGCCGTAGGCGAGGTTGTTTTTGAGCCGAGGACTGCAATAACAAATGTCCACGAGTATCAAACGACGTCTTTCAATACACTTTTGAAGAAATAAAATAAAATAACGGAAAATATTTTTGTCATGAATTATTAGGAAACTATGATTTAAATTTTCTTTTTTTTTTTCGCGTTTTCTTTCGACAGGTTGAAGGAGAAGCAAAGGTATAAAGCCAATAAACAGCCTAATATGAAAAATAGAAAATTCAAATATTTTCGAGTTTAGAACACAAATAAATGTTAATTTATTTATAAACGTTTTTTTATTGTAATAATCATAGTTTTTTATGATATTATATTTATAAACATTATTTAA
Source organism: Cosmia trapezina (assembly GCA_905163495.3). Classification (NCBI taxonomy): domain Eukaryota; kingdom Metazoa; phylum Arthropoda; class Insecta; order Lepidoptera; family Noctuidae; genus Cosmia; species Cosmia trapezina. The sequence continues at coordinate 1,046,364 of LR991036.1, forward strand.
ATATTCAAAAAATATTAACGCCGTAAAGACGCATACTTCTTTGCCGAGATTAAAAAAAAAGTTGTGAATAGAGGCATTGAACCAATTTGGACTATAGTGCGCGCGTTTTGATGAAATAAAACAAGGTAACTTGGATTGTGAAATAAAACCGTTGTTTGCACAGAGATAAAACTTGACAATATTAAATTGACAGTTATTTTTTCATAAAAAGTTTTTACACTTCCCCTCAAACAACATCCATCATTAGATATCCTCACATTACACCACACCAGTCATACCCAGACTTAGATCGCGCACACACTTATTAAATGCCACACGACCTAATGGTTTTGTCAGCACATCTGCTGGGTTATCTTCCGTACACACATAATTCAGACGTACAACATTCTGAGCAATGCAATCTCTGACATAGTGCGCCCTTATATCTATATGTTTCGTCCTTCTATGCGCTACAGGATTGTACGCAAGTTTAATAGCACTCTGATTGTCTACGAAAATGCAAATAGACCCAAGACATTCACCTCTTATAAATGCATTCAGCTGCCGCAAGTGAACTGCTTCCTTGGTTGCCTCTGAAAGAGCAATGTATTCGGTTTCCGTTGACGACAGTGCCACACAAGCTTGCTTCCGGCATTCCCAGTTAATCAACGAGTTTCCGCATCTAAAAATAAACCCAGAATAAGATTTTCTATCTTTGATGTTCCCTCCCCAGTCAGCATCTACGAATCCCGTGATGTCCTGCACCGGCGACTTGAGAAATATCAAACATAGATCCCTTGTACCCTTTAGGTATCTCAAGATATGTTTAGCAGCTTTCCAATGGCGTTCCTCACAACATGAGTTGTACTGCGCCAAAAAATTGACCGCAGCTGCAATATCCGGGCGTGTGTTACAGGCCAAATAGTTCAGCGACCCTATGAGCGCCTGATAACTACGAGAGTCTTGGCAGGATAAGGGCTTACCTCCTTCCCCTTCCGCCAAGGCTTTATGGAAATTCATTTCCGTCGGAGTTTTCACTGGTTTGCAGTCAGACATACCATAATTATCCAATATCTTTGAAATAAGTCTCTCTTGGTTCAAATATATTCCGGTGTCCGTCTTAAACAAAAGCATACCCAAAACTTGTCTCGCTTCCCCTAAATCCTTTATCTTGAAATGTTTACAAAGATTGTCTAATAAAACTTCCTTCTGCTGTTTGTCTTTGTAAAATAATAAAAAATCGTCAACATATAAAGCGATATAAAAATCATTATTTTTGTAAAGACAGCTATCAAAGTCACAGCGTTTGAAGTTCAAAGACAATAACACTTCATTTACTTTTTCATTCCAAGACCGTGAAGCTTGTTTGAGGCCGTATATCGCTTTTTCTAGTAAGCAAACTTTTTCCTTCGAGTTTTCGTCTATACAACCCTCCGGCTGTCGCATATAAACTCTTTCATGCAAATCACCGTTCAGAAAGGCGGTGTTCACATCGAAGTGACTGATGAACAAATCCTTTTCAACAGCCAACGATAGCAGCAATCTAACTGTCGATCTTTTCACGACCGGTGAATAAGTTTCGAAGTAGTCGACCCCGTAGGACTGAGTGAAACCCTTCGCCACAAGTCGAGCTTTATAGGTCTTGTTACCATCTGCATCAAACTTGTACTTAAAGATCCACTTGTTTCCCACGACTTTAGCTCCAGGTGGCTTGTTGACGAGCTTCCAGACCTTGTTCTCGTACATCGAATCCATCTCTTTCTTCATGGCTTCCTTCCAGTTATCCTTATCTTGCCAACTTAAGGCTTCCTTCACTGTCAAAGGCTCCAGCTCTTCTGTACAGCATGCAAGTCCATGAAGATTTCCTTCTCGGATTCTACTACGTAGAGGATAACGACATTCACCTTCGTTTGACTCTCCTCTATTTATAGTCTCTTCAACTTCAACATTTTCCACCACGACATTTTCTGCTCCGCCATCACCCGTTTCTCCCATCTCCACTTCCGCGTCTTCATATACTTCAGCCTCATCTGTGAAACTCGGCCCTTGAGAAGCTTCTGCACTACCAGGTGACGAACCTGACTGGCCTTCTACCTTTGCAAGTTCCCAGAATACTTCAGCATCCTTGTCACTGCTACCTACGAGCTGACTAGAATCCGCTGAAACTGCTGCTATAGAGTCCTCCAAGAAAACTACATCCCTTGCTCTAACAATGACGCGAGGATTACTGGGATTTATGAAACGATATCCTTTGGTTTCTTCACAGTAACCAACAAAGATATGTTCTACCGCTTTAGGGCTCCATTTCTTCCGAGTTTCCTTGGGCACGTGCACAAACGCCTTCGTTCCAAAAACTCTGAAATGATCGAATGACTGAGCCTTCCCTGTCCACAACTCCTCAGGAATCTTACCATTATTGCCACTGTGAGGCAGCCTGTTCTTCGTATAAACAGCCGTATAACATGCCTCTGCCCACAGTCTCGCACTCAGACCCTTTTCCGCCAACATAGCACGAGCCATCTCCACAATAGTGCGGTTTGCTCGCTCCACTACGCCATTCTGCTCTGGAGTATAGGGAACAGTCAACTGATGTTTTATACCCTTTTGTTGTAGAAACCCATCAAATTTCCTGTTCACAAATTCTGTTCCATTGTCCGTGCGTATGCACTTTACCTTTAACCCGGTTTCAACCTCTACACTAGTTAGAAAGACTTTAAAATTATCGAAAACCTGATCTTTTGATTTAAGGAAAAATACAAAAGATTTACGTGTAAAATCATCTAAAATAACTAGCATATACCGAGATCCACCATACGTGGGTTCAGACATTGGACCACAGATATCTGCGTGAACCAGTTGCAGTCTTTCGACTGCCCTCTCAGCCTCACCAACTGAAAAGGTAAACGATGTGCCTTCCCCTTAATACATGCGACACAAGGCTCCATTACGCTTGTTCCAAAATCCATACCCGGAAGCTTACGTAAATCTCCCTCATTTACGTGTCCAAGCCGCCGGTGCCACAACATCAAAGGATTACCTGCTTTCACTGACGCCAACGCAGTCTCATCTACAACCGCCTGACAACCTTCAAGCTTGTAGATTCCTGAAACTTCACTTGCGGTAGCCAGAAGCAATTTTTCCTTGAAATGGCCTGGAACCAAATGGTGAATTAGCTTGCACCCATCTCTGTCAAAACTTACCTTCCATCCTTTCTCTACTAATTTAGATACTGATAACAGATTAACACGCAAACCGGGTACATACATGACATCCCTCACAGCAAGCATTCGTCCTTTCAAACTCACCATGATATCACCCTTACCCTTGCTTTCCATCGTATCATTATTCGCACATGTTACATTACTCATACCAACATTCATAACCAAATCTTTGAACCAATGTTTCTGGAAAGACATATGTGAAGATGCTCCGCTGTCGATGTACCACTCCGTCGGATTGAAGGAGTCCCCGGCGCTGAATGAAGACAGGCTCACGATCGCGACGTCACTCAGTTTGGAGATGGAACCTGCTTTCCTTCCTTCAGGACAGTCCGGCTTCTTATGTCCACTCTTTCCACATTTAAAGCATTTAACTTTATTCATATTCAAATCTTTGTTCCCATTCCGCTTCTTACTCTTACTCACAGCCAATGCCGAGTCCGCTGAAGGCAATGTACTACAACCTTGACGTGAATTCTCCTGCAGTAATTTCTGCCGTACGTTTTCTGAAGTCAACTTCATCCCAGAGTGTTCCAGTGCCATTCGCATAGGCCTCAACTCTTCAGGTAGTCCTCTCAATAACACGACAGCTACAAGATCATCGTCAAATCCGGTGGCAATATCCTTCAACTTTTGAGAAAGAGACATAACTGCAGCAACATATTCATGCATCGACGAGTGTCTCTCTAGCTTCTCATCCATCAACGCGTTCATGAGGGTAATCCTGCGATTTACGCCTTTGTCCTCAAACGCTTTCGCTAAATTATCCCAAGCATCTTTAGCATGATTTGAATTTTGAACATACGCATAAAGCGTAGGTTCCAGGTGTAAACAAATTATAGCTAATGCGTCTTGGTCCTTCTCGATGGCGGTGGAGTCTTTGGAATCCGGGTAGTTTGTTGTATACATGAACAATTTTTCTCGTATGAGAACCATTTTAATTGCGAATTTCCATGTAGAGTAATCATCAAGGCCGCAAAGGTTCTTGATGGCAAATTGCATAGTGACTGGGCCCATAACCTTTTGATGAAATAAAACAAGGTAACTTGGATTGTGAAATAAAACCGTTGTTTGCACCTGAGGTTTGCACAGAGATAAAACTTGACAATATTAAATTGACAGTTATTTTTTCATAAAAAGTTTTTACAGCGCGGAACTAGTTGGCCGCTCCTTAGGTGGCGACAGGGGTGATAATAATGATAATGATAATTATAATTAATAATTAATGAAAAAAACATTAAACACATGCATGCACCACCATGTGTGTGTGCACCACCATTAAACCTACTTATCATCATCTTTGTTCAATCATCCTCATTAGCTAAGGCGCGGCCAACTAGTTCCGCACGCACTATAAGTATAGGTATAAGTTATCTGTGGCAATTTTTATTCCCGCACACGTGCGGGAAAAGGAAAAATCGCACGCGTGTGAAATACATTGCATTGAACCTAATCGTAGTGCGATATATATCAGTTTTCGAGGAAGTGTATTGAAAAATACTTTTTTTTAAAACGTCTATTTTTGTATCTATATTAACTGCTGGATAAAGGATTCTTCAAGTTTTGTCAAAAATAAATTAGTTTAAAAAAAAAACAATACCTATATACATATATAAAGTGATTAACGAGAAAATTAATTTCACTGTAAAAAGAAGCGTAATTCGAAAGCACCCCACGCTTTTTTCTACAATGACATTAATTTTCTAGTTAATCACTTTATTCTTATATGGGGAAGATGATTTATTTGCAAAATATATGCTATATTAAATAATTGTAATAACAATTAAGTCATTATTATTAAATTTCCTGATAATTATAGTATTCATGGACATATATTTACAAATTAATAACATAATAAATAAACTAAAACTATAACAATAAATAGAAAAAAGAAAAAAAAAAAAAATTAATATATATATAAAATATATATTAAAATATATATATAAAATATATATTAAAATATATTCTTATATTGAAAAATTTATTTTTTACTTTTTAGTTGAGGTTAATGGTATTAAAACTATAATTTATTTTTCAAATTTTTAGTATAAATTCCCAAATAAAATTGATTCTGTATTATTATATTTATGTAGGTATTATAATTATACATATATTACCTATATATTTTTTAAGTATATTTTATTATTTTTATTTTAAATCATTGTATTGTCACCGGCCCCTGATAACTGTGCAAAATTTCGAATTAATCTGACTGAATCATTTAAAGTGGGTAAAAACCGAGTTCAAAGACTCCGTTACATACAAACATACAGGTGAAGCTAATAAAAGCATGTTAAAAATCTGTTTAATGCCAAACTTTTTTATAAATTGTGTATACTTTGACCATATTCGACAAATCGATTAAACACAAAAAAAAATATTACTAAGCTAATGGGCTTAGCACACTTGTAAACATGGTGCTTTCAACAATTCCAATTTTCCATAGTGTAAGTACATTTCTTGAAAACATATCTACAAGAGCGCACGCCATTTCAACACTCAACTTTAAAATAGCAAACAAATTCTTGAACCAATATTCCTTGCACGTGTACTCTCTACTAGTATCCCTGCCGAGCCCTTTAAATCACATAATCACGGCGTGTCGCAACGACTCAGCGGTTAATAGAGCATGCTGTCCAATGTGAGGTACGTGAGTCATTGATTACACTTCAACGCGACTGGCGCGTCGTTCTGACTCGAGTTAAGGCAGCAAATGGTTATAATAGGTAGCTTGTTTTAAGTTTCATGATACCGGGAGGCCTAAAACGGCCACATTAAGCAATTCCTCTAAAAGCGATTCATTTCCTGAATTCCCAGCAATTTATTATGATTGTGCTATTTGACGTATTTGACATTAAACTTCAATAAAGCAATTCATAATTTGTGAACCATTTTACGAATCTCCATACAAAGCTGTCAAACAGATGAATTGCGTGCTATGAATTTTACGCAGATAAATTATGAATTGTCAGTTTGTGACCGTTTTATGATTTCTAATATGATTCATAATACTTAACATCCTATTATGATTCTGCCAAAGTGGCCGTTTTAGCCCCCCTGACCTGTACCTACCTACCTGTTTACGGCACGACAAAGGTCACTTCTAATAAATAATATTTATTATTAATTCATTTATTTCAGACCAAGTCCATAGTTCACACATTAATAAAAATAAAATCACATAAAAACATGTCATTAAAATAATCAAAACATTCAAATCAAATAAAATAAAATTACACAATACATTTAAATAAATTAAATATAGATTAAAATTAAATTATTAAACGTTAAACAGTCAATAAATCAAAAACAAAATTAATCATACACAAGACAACATAATCAATAATAATAAATAAATTTTAAAAATATCTCAAATAATACGAGAGGCGCTAACATGAAGCTGCATCCACCTCTGTATCAGGGACAGGTCCCACCGCTCGGACAATACCCTCAGGAGACCGTTCGAGCTGCTTCGTAGGCGACCTAATAGTGAGGCGCTCCGCTTCCTTATGATCGCGAAAAAATCGTCGGTCCGCGCCTCAGCAAACATAGTCGAAGCACTACAAAACCGCGGAAGCCCTAACAGTATCCTGAAAGCATTGTTGTACTGCACGCGCAGTGCGCTATACGCCCGCTGCGTAAAGTTGGTCCACAGGCTGCACGTGTAAAACGACTGACAATATGCCTTAAATAAAGTTACCTTCACAGGTCTAGTACATCGCGCAAACCTGCGAGCCAACATATTACACCGGACAGATAGCGCCCTGCGCTCCCTCTCAATATCCAAATTGTCACACAAGTCGTCAGAGACCCAGTGACCCAGGTACTTGAAATGCTGCACTCTTTTTAAAGGAATGCCGCAAAGAGTGACCGGCGGTACAGTTGAGTAACATTTGGTACCGGCTTTAAAGATCATAAATTCACTCTTTTTAGCATTGTAACTGAGCCCATGGGCCTCCGTGTAAGACTCACAAATGCGCAAAAGTTTACGTAACGCACCGATCGATGGGCTCAGCAACACCATATCGTCCGCGTAACTAATATTGTTCATACAAACTCCGTCTATGGAACATCCAATATTAGTGCTGCTGAGCTCACCGATCAGTCGGTTCATGTACAGGTTAAAGAGGCGAGGGGAGGATAACCCCCCCTGCCTCACGCCGCATTCCAACCCATACACGTCCGACTGCGCACCCGCCCACCTAACAGTATTCTGCTGCTTACTGTACCAGTACCGCAGCAAGGAAACAATCTCCCGTGGCACATCTGTTTCACATTTTAGCTTCTGCCATAGCTTGTCATAACACACCAGATCAAAAGCTTTTGAAAGATCTAAAAAACATGCGTATACTGGTGTGTTTCTGTCCGTATAGTACTGAACAGTCTGCTTGAGACAGAGGATAGCACTCTCAGTTGACAAACCGGGTCTGAACCCAAACTGTGCGTCATGCAAGTGGAGGTGCTTCTCCAACTGTCGGTCAAGCAAACTATCCAGCACCTTAGCTATGACAGTCGCAAGCGAGATCGGCCTGTAATTAGACAGATCCGATGAGTCACCCGTCTTATCCTTAACTATAGGCACTACGACTGTGTGCATTAATTGATCGGGTAAATAACCATGACTAACACACAAGTTAAATAACAGTGCAAGGACTCTTGGCAGGTGTACGCCCGCGTACTTCAAGTGCTCGATGCTAAGGCTATCGTGACCTGGGGACTTGCCTCTCACCATCTTATTTATAATTTGGGCCACATCCTTGGCGGAGAATCTAATGTTAACATGCCCAGGGCGATCCTCAGCAGCGAGCACCTGCGACGCGGACCCGAGCGGTGATACCACACCAAAATGCCGCTGAAAGGCGCAGGCTATGTCCCGCGGCTCATGCGCACCACCAACACTCGCCGGAGAGCCCGATCTTGGATTCAGTTTATGGGTATTTTTCCAAAAATCATGAAAGTTTTTATTCCCATGATGTTCCGCAATGATGTCCATCTTTATTTGATATTCATTATCCTGGCAGTACTTTAATTTTTCTTTAAATAGTTTCCTAGACTCACACATATTATTATAATCATGTCCAGACCTAGGACGCCCATAATACACCCACGTCTGAAAACAAAGCCTGGCCCTCCGGTGAGCGTCACTAACATGCCTGTTCCAACCCGTTACATACTTAAAACTGTTGCGCTTAGGTGCGATGCAGCTTCTCTTAGCAGCTTCAGTCAAAATATTTACAATATTATTATACATCCCATCTATTATCATTTTATGGTTCTGATCACTACACATTACATCTGCACAATTACAAAACTCTGATGGGAAGTCAATCTGCTTTAATCTTAAATTACAGTAACTAGTATAGTCTTGTATTTGGTTATTGTCCCTAAGTCCCCATTTTATATAATTGAAAGTATTTGAGCTGGTTGTAACTTTAGGTTTAATAATATTCACATTACATTCAATCAGTAACGGAAAGTGATCGGACCAGTATGTATCGTACAGCACGCACACATCCACAACTGTGCACCGCGCCGCACCTGTCACTACACAGTGATCGAGCCATCGGTGGCACCCGTGCGCGTCACTCACAAATGTATACGTATCGCGAGGCAGCCACTCAATGTCTAGACACGACCACGATTGATCCGTGCAAAAAGCTAACAACTCATTAGCAAACAGCTCACCTGGGTGCGCGTTGAAGTCTCCGAGAATGAACACAGATTCCACATCATTACTTTCAATAATCGCGTTTAACTCACTGAGGCACTCTGTAAACTCGGTCAGATTTTCTATCGAGTCAGTAGGCATGTACACTGATATGACTAGCATAGACCTGTCCTGAAACACTACCTTTACCGCAGTGAGACGCACACTCGTACACGCAATCACAGACACTGTTGGAAACGTCGCCTTCCTCCAAAGCAAAGCGACTCCACCATACGGTCTTTCTCTAAGCACTCCAGCGGATGTATCAACAGCAGACTTTCCAGTAAAGGAAAATGCGTCATCAATGCTGCCCAGAAACTGTACGTCGTGAGGCAAAAGCCAAGTTTCCTGCAGTGCCACAATGTCCGCCGTCTCACAGAGACCCTTCACACATTCCACCGACCTAGTGACACTCTTGCAGTTAAATGTAACAAGCTTAATTGTACTATCCATTTATATCTATCTAATATGTATAAAAAAAAAATCCTATGCTCACATTTTTAGTCAGATGTTGTAAATTATTTTTTTGAGGAGCTCGTGTCTAAGTAATAACAAGCCTCACGGGTCGATCCACCAGGTTAAGCTACGCTTGCCGGGATTGGTCCGCAGATGGTGCCTCGGAAAGCACGTTAAGCCGTTGGTCCCGGCTGTCATTCGTGGATCTTTGACAGTCGTTACGGGTCGTCAGAAGCCCGAAAGTCTGACAACCGGTATCGTATTATCCAGTTACTGGGTTGTGGAGGTCAGATAGGCAGTCGCTTCATGTAAAATACTCGTATTCAGCTGCATCCGGTTAGATTGGAAGCCGACCCTAACATAGTTGGGAAAAGGCTAGGCAGATTGTAGTAAAATTTTTTGTATAAAAATCAACACTAAACTGCCAAGGTTTGAAGCCTTATTAATTATTTGGCGTTAACTGCTAAGGCTTCGAAACTAGGAAGTATAATGTTATCTTTTTTTAAAAAAAAAAATTCTACCTCATTTGACTAAAAATGTGAGCATAGGAAATTTCAAACTGTTCCATAACTCCAGACTTATGATTTTTTTCTCAAAGATGGCGCTAGTTGTCGCAGTTGACGCTCAATAACACCAGAAAAAAAACCGGTCAAGAGCGAGTCGGACTCGCGCACCGCGGGTTCCGTTCCGATTTCTGAAAAAGTGTGCTATTTAGAGACATCGTTTTATTTTTCCTGTAATTTTTACATAAACTTCTATCACATAGAATAATTTCAGATTTCTCTCTTTGTAAACTTCGGAGATAAGGGGGGGAACGGTATTTTTTTTTACATTTTTCATCAAAAGTCGAAAACTATGCGGCCCAAAAAAAATAAAAAAAATGTTTGAGAATGTGCAAACAGCGCTCTTTCATATGATACCCTACATGTCCTAGTAGCTCCACTTTTAATTTTCAAGACCCCCTTTCAGCCCCTGTTGCAAAAAAAAAATAAACACTTTTATTTCTTTCTTATTTGCAAAATAGTTGGGTAAACGTCATATAAAACTGTTCTAAATTTCAAGTTGATAGGATTAGTAGTTCTTGAGATATCCGGCTGTGACAGACAGACAGACAGACGGACGGACAGACAGACAGACAGACAGACAGACAGACAGACAGACAGACTGAGTCACACCATAAGGGTTCCTTTTTTACCATTTTGGTACGGAACCCTAACAAATCTTAATCAGTAAACACGCCGCACTAATTCAAGTCTAAAACCAAAATGGCCAACCGAACTAGCAACAAAGGTACTTTTCCCATGCTTTATGGGGACATTTTCTTGTTCTAGCCATCCCTGTTGACTTTTAAAGCAGGCCATAAACTAGTCCATAAGATAATTTAAAACACCCGGGCGGGCGATGCCGCGGGATAAAGCTAGCGGCGATATATCACCAGTCGGAACGCCTTTACAATGCACTCAGACGTACGTATAATTTTATATATATCCCCCAATGAAAAGTCGGATTATTACGGGAGGAAACAGTGTGTTTGTTTTACAACATAAATGTTGAAAGAGGTACTTAAAATTGGCTCAGTAATTTTTATCCTTTGTATGTATGTTTTTGTACTTTACCGCCAAAACATTATACAGGGTTCTGGTTATTGACCAATATCTTCTTATGGAGTCACTGAAATACTCATCATTATAGAACCACTTTTACTATGGGACCAAACCTGAAATCGCGAAAAAAAATAATTATTTTTTATTAAATAGATATAAATGGTAATATTGATTGATATTAGCTGGTTCTACTGCAGAATAAACGTTTAGGCCGCGGTATGGAACTATAGACATGACAAAACTATGTTTTTCTCAGCATACTTGGGTACTTAGATATCTGCAAGTCGATTGTGTCTTAGATAAACATAGCTCTTACAACATTTTGAAAACGGAATTTGGTGCATAAGCAGAGTTTCAGGTTTTAGTATCATAACAAAAATAGAATGCGTAACAACAGCACAAAATTTAAATTATTTTTTTCATAATCATAGCAACTTATCAGTTATTAGCGATGTTCATTTACTCCCTGACGTGCTATTACATAACTAATATCGCTGTGAAAAAGCGAGCAATTTTCTGAAAGCGACATGTAAAAGTTTCACTGAGTACTCAACAAAATGTTAGTGGACGCACTAGAAGTTTTAAACGCGACTGGTAAAGACATTCAAAGACTGACATGTTACAATTTTTTTTTTTGCCTTTGATGATGAAAATGTCTGGGTATGTTTATCTATCTATATAAATAAAAAGAGAAGTCCTGACTGACTGACTGACTGACTGACTGATTGACTGACTCATCAACGCCCAGCCCAAACCCTTGCACCTACAAAGCTTAAATTTTGTACAGAGGTTCCCTTTATAATGTAGACAAGGAATAAGGAAGGAATTCGCGTTAGGGTTCCCTTGGGATATTTCCGACATCCACGCGAGTGAAGCCGCGGGCAATAGCTAGTGAAATATAATTACACAGTCATCTTCAATTTGATTTTTCCGCCGCTTCTTCTACATGTTACCATAGACCATAGACAATGTAACACGTTCCTTCTAAACTGAGGAGTATTATTCATCCACTTACGATTAAGAAAGCATTACACATTTTAGATAAATATTTTTTTTCTCTTGGTACTTACTTCTGGAAATAATTCAGTTGGTTTTGAGCGATTAATTTGGCACAGAATGCGTCTATGGTATATTATCTCAAGTTCTCATATTCTCGCACAGGTCTTTTTTTTTGTTTGATTTTTTTATTTTTTGTTTCTTAACATGCTCCTTCTTTAATGTATTTCCTGTGCGTGTCCCAAATGAAATAAGTATTTTTATTTCTTGGAATGATTGAAATTCACCTAGCAAAAATGGTCGCTTCGTAAAATTTTCGTACTGTCCTTCATTTGAGCTGCTGCGTTTTTTCCGCGTATTGCGTGTCACCACCGCGTAGTCTATCATAACCTGTCGGGATCGCATACTCACTCATCAGTCAACGGTCGCGTGCTGTTAAACGTCAACCGTGTTTGGGATTCACAATTTTCACTAATTAAAAATAGTAGTTTTAAAGTTTGCGTGACTTAGGCGTATACATAGTTGTTTCTATAATATTATTACGTTAATAGAATGTTTTAGTAGTCATTATGTAGGTGGGAATTACTTTATGTAAAGTTATTTCCTTGACTGGGACTATTTATTCAAGTAAAGGCGAGTTTTATTCTACTACTACTCGTATTATAAATGTGAAAGTTTGTCAATCACGCAAAAACGGTTAAACGGATTTAGATGAAATTTGGCATACAAATAGTTTTATAACCTAGATTAACACTTAGAATACTTTTTATCCCGGTAGTACGTTCCACGCGGGCGAAGCTGCGGGTAACGGCTAGTTTATAAATAAAATTGTTCTAAGAGTATTCCTTCGATTCTTTTGATCGATTTCAGAGGAAATTGTTAGTGTAATTTATTTGGAAAACTGATAATTTGGCGGACAATCGGACTGATGTCACCCGTGGTCTGGATTCGTGCCCGGTTGATGGCAATAGGCTCGCCCCCTAGTACTTGACGAATTGTGGGTGTACTATAGGTGCACTTCTGCCTATCACTTTGGGGAATAAGACATGACGTTATGTACTCAAAGCATTTATTTCAATTAAACCAATTACAGGCACTTTTGAATTGTCAAAGAGTCGGTCAGTAGGTAAGTCAGAAAGTTGAAGCTAGTTGCCCATTCCAAAACGTAGATCTATGGAGAAGAACGGGCAAGAAACTCCACGGACACTCTTTTAAATCAAAATATGGATACAAAATATTGGTTACATCATTCATGTTGAAATTATACGTGTGAGAACGATGAACGTTAAAAGCGTCCGTAATAAAAAAAAACAATTCAAAATTTAAATTAAAATAAGCCGTGGCAGCTAAGGTATGACCAGCCTCCACCAACAGCGCCCGTTCACGAACCTGACGTATGGATTCGTTAAATGATCCAACACACGCGCCACCATCAGCGAGGCATTAGAGTGAGCAAGACACACTCTCAGCCGCCAGGGCACATCCAAGTCAAAGAATGACGTACCTAGTAAATGGTAGCTTTAGGTACATAGTACTCACACATGTGCCAAAAAACCAAACTGGTATGCACCGCTCTGTGACGTTTTAGACAAGAATCATGTGGCAAATGCGAATACCTGTTTATTTTTCGTTTACAAAATTAACTTTACGAGGTTGTTTAAAATCAATTTCAGTCAGGTGGGCGTCACCCTGTTTGCTAACTTACACCAATAAAAGTACACATGTAGGTATCAGAGTCTGAAATCCAATATCAGATTATTAGAGTGGCCTGCCATGATTCAATTGGGAAATTAGGTCACCGGAGCTCACACAGGCGCTGGGCTGGCGACCTTACACTGCTTGCGACCAATTGCGACTAATCTAATTTGTTATGGCGCACATAATTATGTAGGGCCGAATATTAATCTCGTAGGTTCTCGTAGAACTTCTTGATTAGCTTCTTGAATTATTATTACTTTTTTTTTTTAATTTCAGTGCGCTCATTATTATACAGGGTGTAAGGGACAGCCCTCCGCAAACTGATAGGGTGAATTCAGTATGTCATACTAAGATGACCGGTACATGAATTTTTTTCAGGAACGTTAAGGGAATCCAATAAACCTGATTTGTTTGTGTTTTTGTGCACAAATCGGAGCGTCTATTACTGGTTGGGAGGGGAAGGTAATAGGTATGCGGTGAGTTCGTCGAACTCTGTAGCTAGACAGAAAGTGAACAGCTGATTTCACGCGTCGTTGGTTAGAGTATTTCAACATCCATTGCTGGTTTTTTTTTGCTGTTTTTTTTGCAGTTTTTTTTACATAAATGGAGTGCTGCGAACACACAATGCAATTTTACGTTGAATAATGAAAATGTAACTGAAAAAAAAATTGAAAAAATGAAAATTTTCCTGAGAAAATTTCCGGTGGAATATGATTCAAAATGAGGAGCTGAATGCACCCTGTTAGTCTGCGGAGGGCTGTCCCTTACACCCTGTATTTTTTTGTTGTTCTTCTTTCCCTGTTTACTATTAGTTAAATATTAAGGAGACGGTTGTATCCCTCTTTGTTTTGTTATAAACAAATAAAATTTTACTGCTATAATGTCAACTGCTCCCCCAGTAGGTGATAATAAGAAAGTGCTGTATTTACCTATAATTGTTTGTTACATTTGGTTCTATATTTTCTGTTGCATCCTGTAATTTATTTAGTGTATACGAACGTTGGTAAATCTAAATAAATAAATAAAATTAGCTTTTTCTCGACGGTTTTGTCGTTGTAAAACCACTTGTTTTAAAAGAAGAAATTATTATTTGTATTGGGAACAGTCAACATCTGCCTAGCCTTTCCCAATTATTTTGTTTATTAGGTTTTAGTGTTGCTTGGTATTTTTAATTTTGAATGTTTAGATTTTTAAGTATTAGCAGTTAGTTGATTTTTCAATTTATTTGGGTGTGTGTTTGCAAACCACTATTGTATTGGGGTCATCTTGTAAAGTTATTGTGTAAGCTTAACATTTTAGATCAACCCGTGCAGCTGCTATTACTTAACCACAGGCCCCTCTTAAACAGGATAAGTTTTTTTTGTTGTTGTACCCATAAATATGAACAACTTTTACTATGGGACTAACTTTGATTCGCAAAAAAAAATCTGCTGTTCAGTACATTTATCTACACCAAACTCATCAAAATGTGACGGTGACGGTTTGGGCCCCTAGTAAAAGTTGTTCATATTCATGGGTAGAACGCTTCTGGACTACAATGGTGTGAAAATTTGCGCACTGCTAAAAATATTATCCTGAACACAGTTATGTATCTACGACTTAAACATAAGAATATTAATAGGTATTGAGGAGTAGACGGCGACGAGTAATTTGTTTACCAATGTTTTCAGTTATTCAATGAATTGGTCCTTAATTTTTCAATCTTTAGGTAAGGAAAATACCAACAAAGTGTTGCTCGTTTTCCCCAACTAACTACCCATGTAGTTAGACTCAAGAAATATGTTACAGGGCCTAATTTCACGATGTCGGAGTAGCCGCTACTTACCGAATAAATTCAAAAAGGGAAAAGAATTTGTATGAAATTATGTGCCAAGTAAGTTAATAGGAACTTAATCGTAGGTGGTGAAACAGCTGGCCCTTAGTGTTTCTTAAAATGATCTAGATAACAGGACGGGACAGGAAAAAATCTGATTTGCATAAAATGTCATGAATGACTAGACAATCGAATAAGTTTTATAATCTTTATGAGTCTGTCCTTAAAACATCCGCAGAGAGTTATTCTCAATCGAACGGCTTAAATAACAAATGCCCCCATTTTAATATAAAATATGTACAGCAACATCGACTTTCAATTTCCCTTCCTCCAGTTGCCAAACTTGCGAAATCCTTAAAAAAATACTCCCGCATTCCTTCCATTACGATTCATTCATTATATAGAGACGTCAATTTCCGGCTGCCATGTTGGATCGGTGCCCGTTCGCAATCTCCAGCGGATATGACGTTTTGATCATTTAAAAACACCCCCCAAGTACATGTTACTGCCAAGTTTTGGGAAACGGCCTATTTAGATATTTTATTATAGTAGGTACTTCTTTTAAGAACCTTGGATGATGTCCTAAAGTTTACTATGATAATAACAAGATTTCGAATAATCTAGGAGACAATTTGTAGGTGGAATTTATTGGGTTAGTTTGAACTGAATTTGAACTGTCGCTTCGTTAAATGAAGACTGACGGGTCGTCGTAACTCGTAACGTACAGTGAGTTTGAAAATGCCAAGACTTTTCTTCGAAGCTAGTCGATTAGCCAAAACACTGGCATTAGAGACGACCCGGGCACATAATATACCCAAAACCTGAATTAACCAACCCATAGACCACAAAATCTTACTCTCTACAACCGACCCCTAAAAATTGTTTGCTCAAAGTTTAAAATTAAATTACAACAGAAAGTTGCGAACAAGAAATGAAACAATTGGACCGTCAAGTCCACTGCGACTACTGCGAGCCAATAGCGGTTGAGAGCGCCATTAAAATAATATAAGCCTTGGGCTCCGTAGTGAGCGGAAACACTGCTAATTAGCGACGGGTCGGGGATGCGGAGGAGATAGGGACGAGAAGTAGGGACGGGTACGTAAAGAAATATGGAGTTTCTGGTCACAATGAGAGAGATAAAGAACTTGGTGAAATCGGAGAGCTAGGTGTCCAAAGAGAAGTCAATAAATAAATAAAATAAATAAATATCCTTGGACATTTCACACAACGCCATCTAGTCCCAAGCTAAGCAACCTAATGCTTGTGTTATGGTAACGAGATGGCTGATAAACTACTTATATACATTTTTTTTTGTAAATACATACTTATTATACATAGAAAAACACCCAGACTCGGAACAAATACTTGTAGGTCGTACAAATATTTGTTCCGTGCGGGAATCGAACCCGCGACATGCTGCGCAGCAGTCAATCCCTCAACCACTGCGCCAACCGTGTCGTCACGAACAATTGAGAAGTCAATGAACAATCAATGGATGTTCATATTTTGTGAGTTGAACGGGTAGACACATCGATGTATCTCATTTGTTTTTATTTACGTTGAAACAAACAATCGACGGTATGGCTGGTTCGTAAATTCAAGGTCACTCATGGAACGGGCTATGGCGGAGCATCGAGCTGGATGGCGTGCGATTGGAGAGGCCTGTGTGGGCTGCTGTAGGCTGATGATGATGATGAAACAATCGACCTTTCAGACTGTACTAGACACTGAATGAATGAATTTTGACAGTAAACCACTGAAAGAAAGAATAACGTTTATTTGGACACAGTTCGTGTAACACAAAATACAAATAACAAAATTTTAAAGAAGTAGAAAAAAAATGTAATTCCCCGAGTTAGGTACACACGGCTACACATCAAGCTAAACATTTCCAGTTTACACTGGCCTCTCATTGTAAGGAAATCCTATACAATGCGAGATCAGCTTATGCTGGAAATGTATGTGGCCGTGCGTACCTAACTCGGGGAATTATATTTTTTTATTACTACTTTTTTTTAATTTTGTTATTTGTATTTTGTGTTATACGAACTGTGTCCAAATAAACGTTATTCTTTCTTTCTTTCAGTGGTTTAGTGTGAAGAGCTAAGTTAGAATAATTCAAATACTTGAAAAGCGCAACAAAAAAGAAATACCTGAGGAGCCGTGCCCGCTCACAAAACTCCCCTGAATGTTGCCCACCGTTGCGCGCCGGTAGCAAGTGTACAGAGTTTTCATAATGGTGGATTGTTTTCGTTCGTATCGAGTGCACATTTCGTGGCTATTCGCTCGGATCACGAAGTTGCCCGAACACTGAACATGCTCTATTGTATAGCTTATTTTGGTGGTTAACGTATTTTGGGTGAGTTAGCCTGTTGTTGTCGAGTTGAGGGCTAGCGTGGAGAATGTTGTTTTTAGGTATTTAACTGAAAACATTTACATGTTCCAGCGTCCTAGACTGAAGTTAGTCCGGTGTAATCCTGATTAACATTTCAGTTTTAGCGTTAGAATTTTCCTTCTCTTGAATAGTGTTTTTATAAACTTCAGATACTAATAATTTCATATACATAATCGGCCCTGTATGTATTAATTTTTAGCTATCGTTATTTGACGTCGAAAACGTGATACAAAGTGTAATATGTTCATCCATTACACTCAATAAAGTTTTTATTTTGATATTTTTGTAATAATCAATTTCTAGTATTTTCTGTTACATAATACATTGTAGGATAATATTTTCTGTTACATAATACTATTATCTACGGCTTACCGCATTAACATTTACGTATAAGGATTTGCTTCAATTTATATTTCGCAGAAATGAGATATTCATTGACTAAGCTCACATGTTGCTCCTGGCAACTTACAATAGCATCTACGTGGGTTTCTATACTTGGAATATGAAACTACCCTCCGGTTTCATATTTGTGAAGATATTTTCCTTTTTGCAAATAAAGTAGGAACCATATTTCTCTACGATTAGGAAGCTTTGGACGTATTAAAGGAAGTAGAATATTAAATTGTATGCAATTCTGCACTAACGAGAGATGTGTAGGTATATCGTCAATAAGATTTGAGAAATTGATAAATATAGCATGCCAGTCATTTTAATGCGATTATTAGAATCTGATAAGTAATTTGCCGAAGATAAAATATCCCACTCCAATTATGTACCTACTGAAAAGATTATTTATTAAAAACTTTCATCTCCTATTGCAAACCTGTCAATATCTACGGCAGTAACTAAAATCAATCTGCCTAGCCTTTTCCCAACTATGTTGGGGTCAGCTTCCAGTCTAACCGGATGCAGCTGAATACTAGTATTTTACATGGAGTGACTGCCTATCTGACCTGCACAACACAGTAACTGGGTAGGTAATACTATATAACTCTTGGTAAGACTGGTTGTCAGACTTTCGGGCTTCTGACGACCCGTAACGACTGTCAAAGATCCACGAATGACAGCCGAGAATACTTTCGGAGGCACGGAGGAGTCTCGGTATATAAAGATGGTCACCCATCCATGGACCAACCCCGGCAAGCGTAGCTTAACCTGATGTATCGACCCGTGCGGCTGTTATTACTTAGCCACGAGCTCCGGCAGTAACTATTAATTGTTGTCATCATTAGACAGTTTGGCTTTACCCCTTACAGTAAAATAAAAAAAAACGGTCAAGAGCGAGTCGGACCCGCGCAACGAGGGTTCCGTTCCGATATCTGAAAAAGTGTGCTACTTAGAGACATCGTTTTATTTTTCCTGTAATCTTTACATAAACTTCTATCACATAGAATAATTTCAGATTTTTCTCTTTGCAAACTTCGGAGACAAGGGGGGTAACGGTATTTTTTTTACATTTTTCATTAAAAGTCGAAAACTATGCGGCCTAAAAAAAATATATATCTTTCATATGATACCCCACATGACCTAGTAGCCCTACTTTAAATTTTTAATACGTTTCAGTCCCTGTTGCAAAAAAAATATAAATATTTTTATTTCTTTCTTATTTGCAAAATAGTTGGGTAAACATCATCTAAAACTATTCTAAATTTCAAGTTGATAGCATTAGTAGTTCTTGAGATATCCAGCTGTGACAGACAGACAGACTGACAGACAGACAGACAGACTGAGTCACACCGGGTTTCTTTTTACCATTTTGGTACGGAACCCTAATTACAAGGACAATTTAACTGGGTACGTATACTTAAAGCGAGGGAGCAGTTGTTTTATTTGTGAACTTTAAACTTCGTTTGTATTTAATTAATGAAGATGAGATATCTGTGACGATCCACAGTTCGTCATATTCAGTAACTATTAGTCTCTTAGGAATCTGCGTTTATTTCGGTTTTCTGAGATAGCGTGACATGATTTGCCTACTGGAGAAAAAAGAGAACTAAACATTACTTTAAAAGAGTTTGTTTCTGCATTTTTCCCATCATCATCATCATCATCAGCTAGGAAATGAAGGCGACATCTAGTTTTAAAATATTGACCAAAAACTGTCATACAAACTCTAGGTACTTATTGAAATAAACATAATTTCATTAACGATTGTCTTTTCTTATCTATGTTCTAAAGTTATATTCTTCAGCATTTGCCTGGATCAAAGCCAGTGGAGAAATCCTTCCCGTGATCAGGGGTCTCGAAATCGCTCTTCTTTTCATTTCACATTTCGTCTTAATAACCTCATTAGTTCATAATTTGATTACCTCAATACAAATCTAAGAAATCGACAGTCAATTGATATTGCTCAAAGCTTCCATTTCAATTACGATTAAGTACAAACCAATTGAGAAACAAACACGACAACAAATACTAACCCATATTTTATTCACCGACCCAAAATGGACCATCTTAAGTAGCTTAAAGAAATAGCCCGAACCGTTCCCATTACTGAGGCTGAATGAGAAAATTTGTATAGAAATTATTCATAAACCGACTTACAGATGGACTTCAAATAATAGATTCCCTTTGGCGTCTACGGTTGCCACTGACAGCTGATTATATGTAAATTATGCCAATTCGTGCCAATTGGCGTGGCCAGTAAAATGGAGGGACTGGTAATTTGTTGAAGCCTTCGCCCAACGTCTTCGGATTTTTAATGAGACCGTTCTGTGATTTGTTTTCAGTTAGACTATGGGAATTATTGGCTGATTTGTTTGTTTGGTTGGGCTAGATCGGGGTAAAAATATATTGTGTACACTAAATGACGAGGTGCGGTTAATGACTTAGTTCGATAAGAATTGCTAGAAGACCAGACATGTTACAACAATAATATACATTTATGCTTTGTTCACATACTCGTATTAACATACAGCTATAACGTTTTGAAATGGGCTAACTGACCGACTCTTTGACAATTGAAAAGTGCCTGTAATTGGTTTAATTGAAATAAATGCTTTGAGTTTGAGTTTGACAGAACGCTAGCAGCTATAAGCAGTACCTTTGTGCTCTTCTATCTTTATGTATTTTTTTCTCCCATAATAGTTTTGTGTGTACTGTAGAGACATCAACCTTAAAGCGTTTTAGCATGCAACCTTCGTGGTAATTAAATAAATTACAAGACAAACCATGATTTGAATAGAGAGCTTAGTCGTCAGTTAGACGGCCACGGGCCGAAAGGCGAGATAGAAAAGTTACTGATATTCTGTATCATGTAGTAGTGTAGTTACTCCCCCCGTGAGATTCAAGTTCTACAGTACCTAAATAGGCTGCACCAGAAAGGTTTTTTTAAAATGTTATTAAAAGGAGTTTTTATCCACACGGATATGCCAACTCCATCGCATCATATTAACAATCAATTAACTATCATTGAATTAACTACTTACTATGTGCGAAACAGAATCATTGACTGGGCTTCACCAGGCCACACAACCTCTTTGCAATTGCTGACGTAGGGTTCGTTAAAATGGTTTGAATTAGTCCAATATCCAAAATATTAAATACTAGCTGACCCGACAGACGTTGTCCTGTCTTAGCTATGAATATTCTAATGTAAACGCGCGAAGTTCCTGAAGGCGCAAGCTGAGTACATTTTGAATTGTTTAGGAAAACTTAATTTATACTTTAAGAATGAACCTAAGATTTTTTGCTGAAAAGTAAAATACCGGAATAAATTTATACTTAGTAAAAAGTCAAGAACATGAAAATGATTAATTGGAGCCAATTAATTTGAAAAAAAAAATTGTTTTGAGTATGAATGTTAATGGCTATATGAGTAGGGGAAGATCAAGAAACGATGGATGGACTGTGTGAAAGATGATATGGTTATAAAGGGGGTGACTACCGAGATGACGACTAATAGAGAAGTATGGAAGAAAGGGACATGTTGCGCAGACCCAAAATAAATTGGGATAGTAGGTTGTTACCATAGGCCTATAAAAAATCTGAGGTTGTTACTTGTATCAAATCTCCACATATTTAGTACAGTAGTGTTAGTAAATTGACGTTATAACAATAAACTGTGTAGAAGTTTCTTTCATACAAACTTTGTCCTGACAATAACAAATACAACAAAAAAGAATTAGCCAAATACGTGCATCCGTTCTGAAGTGATGCGCGTACCTACATACATTCGGCAATTGATTTTTATTTTAGAATACTACATAAGTAGCTGACCCGCCAGACGACCTGTCAAAAATTCAATAAATCGAACGGCAGCAAAACAAATGAACAACTGATTATAAAATGAATTTGAATTTGGAATTCTAAAAAGAATGAAAGTTTCCCGACAGACATTGCCCTGGCCTTTCATGTATGAGAAAATGAATTTTCTTCATATTTTTTTGTGAATTTTCCTATGTTTTTAGTAGTTATTCTGCTATTCGGGACGGAGACAAATACAACAAATCAAAAACCATGAAAATTGGTCCAGTAGTTCTCGAGTTATAAGTGTTCGAACAAACCCGACTTTGTTTTATATATATAGATTCAAATATTTCATTTGAATTCTCTAATCAATGATTCCCTTTCATTCTTTCTCTCAACACAGTCCATCAACAGGTGTTGCACATCTTCAATTTTTCGATAAAACGCGATTACGATGTTGGTCCCATGGAGAAAGTTGTTCAGTTTGATGGTTTGTACCACATCCTTAAGTTTAAACACACTTTTCCGGTACAGGCTGTTTATAAATAAACGCTGCGATCTACAAACTCTTGAGTTTACTCTAATTCATTTTCTATATTCATCTTCCTAAACATTATGCATCTAAACATTTGAAAGGGCTCACACAGGGCATTTTAAAAGACTTATATATACTGTAGAGTATTATGGAGGTACCTATTTACAAGTCTTTCTCAGTCATTTACTACAAAAGATTAAATACACTTGCAATAGCCTCGTCGTAATTTACTCATGACACACGTTTTCCTAAATCTATATCGATCACAAAGGAAAAGTAAACTATTTCTATAACCAAGGATTCCATGTCTAGTGACATCATCGAATCTTTCGGGAGCTGAGTAAGGGGTTCTATTTTCTATAGAGTACTGAAGAATGGGGTCATGTGAGTCATTTACCTTTGCGGGTATATGGGTGTATGGTTCTACACCATTGGTAGTGGTTTATAATGGTGCAAGGATGAAAGCATAACATGACCTATATGCCGCCGAGTGGCTGACATCTGTTGTTTTTGTTCGGCTTGTTAGGATGCATTGAGATTAATTACTATCAAAGACAGCGTTGATGTCATTGAAAAGATTTTGTTGAAGTTTTTTATTTCTTTAAGGATTTAAGAATAATCGTCGTAAGCATTAATAGGTTACGCTTTTGCAATATGGGTCACGGGTTCGGTTACCACGCGGAGTACCTCAACATTAGTGTATTCTACATAGAGAGCCTAACAATGCTCTGTTGCTACTCGTAACGCGGATCCAAGTAATGGGATAAATTCAAAGATTTAAATCATTAGATTCGCCCTACCGCGTCAAAAAATTTGTTGTGACACCTCTGACAAACAATGACGCAGTGACTTGACTTGATTGACATGGAAACGCTATGTGAGGTCACTCTTCTCAGTATGGACACTTTTTCACGTGACTTAGTACGGTGAGGGCTAATCTAGCGATTTAAATCTTTGGATAAATCTTTTTGCGCTGTGTAGGATAAACTTACATAAACATGAGTACGGAACCCACCTGACATCACAAATACAAAAACCCTAACATTTTACGATGACTTATTTATTGTTCGCACTTTATTTCAAAGACTGTGCCATTAGTTAGCATATTTCGCTTCCATTTTAATTTTAAATCCAACCAAATGAAATTCAACCCTATATATATAGATCTAAGGTTCAATTTTGATTGGTGTTATGACTAAGACAATTTCTTTTGATCAGCCAATAAATTCAGGCGATTTCGACAGAAGTTAGCTCGTTAACGAGTGAGCTTTTGTTAGAATTATTTGTTTAAACAACAATCGGGTGATAGGTTCGTGTAGAAAGTGTTTGTCAATATGTCATGTAAGTACCTACCTACTGAGTTCGGAAGTTGTTGGTCCTTTCAGTCTGTTGATAGATGTTGTTGTTGTTGTTGTAAGATGTGCTTTGAACTTTAGAAGTACTTTTGTGTTTTGGTTCTGTTGAAATGGTTATTTATTTTCATCTTCAAGAGAGTTTTTGGTTAATTTATTACATATAATTATTTAATCATGAATTCATGACTAAATATATATTTTTTTATTTTATTACTTCATTTACTGAATACTAACTTTTGCCCGTGGCTTTGGCCTCGTCGAGGTCGGAAATTATCTCACGGAAACGTACCCTATGTCCTAAACCAGGTCATGGTCTAACCATGTGCCAAATTTCATCTAAATCCATTCAGCCGTTTTAGCGTGAAAGCATTACAAACAAACAAACCACTATCGCATTAATTAGGGTTCCGTACCAAAATGGTAAAAAAGGAACCCTTATGGTGTGACTCAGTCTGTCTGTCTGTCTGTCCGTCTGTCTGTCTGTCACAGCTGGATATCTTAAGAACTACTTACTAATGCTATCAACTTGAAATTTGGAACAGTTTTAGATGACGTTTACCCAAGTATTTTGCAAATAAGAAAGAAATAAAAATATATGTTTTTTTTTTGCAACAGGGACTGAAGGTCTTAAAAATTCAAATTGGAGCTACTAGAGCATGTGGGGTATCATATGAAAGAACGCTGTCTGCAAATTCTCAAACATTTTTTAATTTTTTTTTAGACCGCACAGTTTTCGACTTTTGATTAAAAATGTAAAAAAAAATACCGTTCCCCCTTATCTCCGAAGTTTGCAAAGAGAAAAATCTGAAATTATTCTATGTGATAGAAGTTTATGTAAAGATTACAGGAAAAATAAAACGATGTCTCTAAATGGCACACTTTTTCAGAAATCGGAACGGAACCCTGGGTGCGCGAGTCCGACTCGCTCTTAACCGTGTTTTTTTATAATAGGTATTAGTTAGGATTGACCTATCCTTTGTTGCTCATGACGTCTTTGTGGAAACTTAACCCTTCATCGCCTGTTTTCTCTTCAAAGAAACACTAAAGTTAAAATACTATTAAAAACCAGCGTAACACTGCCAATGATCTGTGAGGTCCTGCACTAATTCCTCCACCTCTAGTCTCTAACAGCGCCATCTATCACTTCAAACATAATCACACGCAGCTTCTAAACTACGTAGATACCTATAAATACATTTATTTCCCTACAAATGACACGAGGCCGTGACTCCAGACAATATGTTACGTCACGACTGTTCCTAATTCCTATTTGAAGTTTAACATTTGGGGATCAAAGGACCAACTTATCCACACAAATCTTGTGAACTCTACACCGTTGAAATAAGGTTAAATTTACTATGTTTTGCAGTTTGTAAACTTTGTCGTTTTGATGTATGAGTGTGACAAAGCAACAGTTTTAAGATTTGAGACAAGTATTAAGTGTAGTTGTTATACAGTTGTTTATTGATCGTGTGGAGTGACATAATGAGGTGTGCTGGATTGTTGTTTTAATTGGACACTAGAAATGATGGACATATTTTGGACATAACCCATTAAGAGATGTCAATAAAAGTGTTGCTGTTAAGGCGCAGATTTCCTGAAAACGATCAAAAAGGTGGTTTTTTAAAGCTGTGTATCTCATAAACTGTAAACAATTTTGGTATGTAAATAAAATATGATATTTTCAAGTCCTTTTCGCATACAGTGATGGAAGCCAAAACATACTTTAAGCACCAAAAAAATCTTTAAACATACCTCCTAATAATCTTTAAAAGCTATTTATCCCTTAATTAGCAATTATAATTATAATTAAAAATATACCATGAAATGTCAAATTCCAAACTGCATCCAGTGATGGATTACTTTTTATTAAATAGTTAATTTCTAATTTTATACGATTTTATTTGCACTTTTACAACATAATTCCGGTGCGCGTGAGAATCTTCTATCTCGTGCGTCAAACTAGACAGCCATAAAGCCATTTCACTTACACACCGAGCTAAACCAAGCTTGGAACCAGGGCCTTAAATGTGAAATATTTTGTGCGTCAAATTGGCAGTTGTTTAGAAATATTGCTTGTAATTTATTAATAGTCGTAAGTTGGGCGCAGCGGTGTGCTATAATAGTACTCAAGTGCTTTATATTGTCAATTAGAAATGTTATAAATAGGTAGTACTTACAAGCAAAATAAATAGGTAGCTAAGGATCAATTTATTTTACTATCGAGAATATTAATTATTACTAACCTTATAAAGTTTAAGTACACCATGTTTTAAGGCGCAGATTTCCTGAAAACGATCAAAAAGGTGGTTTTTTGAAGCTGTTTATCTCATAAACCGTAAATAATTTTGACATGTAAAAAAAATATGATATTTTCAAGTCCTTTTCGCATACAGTGATGGAAGCCAAAACATAATTAAACATACTTTAATGCACCAAAAAAATCTTTAAACATACCTCCTAATAATCTTTAGAAGCAGTTTATCCCTTCATTAGCAATTTATAATTATAATTAAAAATATACCATGAAATGTCAAATTCCAAACTGCATCCAGTGATGGATTACTTTTTATTAAATAGTTAATTTCTATTTTTATACGATTTTATTTGCACTTTTACGACATAATTCCGGTGCGCGTGAGAATCTTCTATCTCGTGCGTCAAACTAGAGAGCCATAACGCCATTTCACTTACACACCGAGCTAAACCAAGCTTGGAACCAGGGCCTTAACATAAAAAACCGGCCAAGTGCGTGTCGGACCACGCACAATGAAGGGTTCCGTAGGTAGTTGAAAATAATTTACCCCAAAAATTAACATTGTAGTTGAAAGACATGTTCTTCCATACATTGATATACGTCACGGTCAATTCTCCAACTGCTAATTTAAGTTTGTAAACCGAAAAATGTTTTTTTTTATGTGATAGAATTACAAATTAATAATTTTCCGACTTTTTCCTTTATTTGAGCTGTGAGACCTTGCTTATTGCCAAATTTCATTATTGTAGGTCAACGGTAAGTACCCTATAGGTTTTCATTAACTTGCGAGTATCAAAATTTGTCGCATAAATAGCCGTATACAGGGTGTAAGGGACAGCCCTCCGCAAACTAACAGGGTGCATTCAGCTCCTTATTCTGAAGTATATTCCACCGGAAATTTTCTCAGGAAAATTTTCATATTTTTTATCGTTTTTCAGTTACTTTTCCTTTATTTCAATGTAATAATACATTGTGTGTACGCAGCACTCCATTTATGTAAAAAAAAACAGCAAAAAAAAACCAGCAATGGATGTTGAAATACTCTAACGACCGACGCGTGAAATCAGCTGTCCACCTTCTACCTAGGTTACAGAGTTCATCGAACTCACCGCATACCTATTACCTACCCCTCCCAACCAATAACAGACGCTCCGATTTGTGCACAAAAACACAAACAAATCAGGTTTATTGGATTCCCATAGGGTTCCTGAAATAATTTCATGTACCGGTCATCTTAGTATGTTAGACTGAATTCACCCTATCAGTCTGCGGAGGGCTGTCCCTTACACCCTGTATTTTTATTGCGTTAACTTAGAAGCTTAATTTTTATAGAGCTCCAAGAACCATAAACTTACGTATCTGATATTAATTTCAACTTGATACCTCCACGCGTTCCTGCGAAGGTTTTCATTAACTTGCGAGTATCAAAATATGTCGCATAAATAGCCGTATCTTTTTATTGCGTTGACTAAAAA
The DNA here is from genome assembly GCA_905163495.3 of Cosmia trapezina. Classification (NCBI taxonomy): domain Eukaryota; kingdom Metazoa; phylum Arthropoda; class Insecta; order Lepidoptera; family Noctuidae; genus Cosmia; species Cosmia trapezina. The sequence goes on from LR991036.1 coordinate 1,074,040, forward strand.
GCTTGATTTTTGTAGAGCTCCAAGAACTATAAACTTAGTTATCTGATATTAATTTCAACTTGATACCTCCACGCGTTCCTGCGAAACAGGGTCTTGACAGACTGACAGACAGACAACGAAGTGATCCTAAAGGTTCCGTTTTACCCTTTTGAGGTACGCAACCCTAAAAATTAATTAAAAGTATGATGTTATAATAACTATAACTACTCAATCAGTCTGAATAATCTTGCCAAGAAAAAAGCACTCATAAAATAAAGTAAAATAAATTGCGATACATATTATTATTTTAAGGTATTTTCTACATACTCATAACTACCGGTAACTCCTAATTACCGCCCAACAATACTTGCACTACATTAATTACCCATCCAATTTTAAGTATTACATCATTAACACCGTAATGAATGGTGTGCAAACTGTAACCTCTCGTCTGAACTAAACCCTGCTGCACATTAGTTATTATGATTGATGGCGCGTGCGCAGGGCTGCCACGCTCGCTCGCTGCTGACAGGAGAGGCCATCATTAGATATGGACACGCTATCATTGGAAAATGAAAGCTGTATTTGAACTGGACACTGTTTTCTAGGATGGAGTGTGTCTTTTCGTTACCGAAGCCCATAAGTCTGATAACCAGTCTTTTTTTTTTTTTTTTTTTTTTTTTTTGTATTCACCCGTAATCACAGGGCGTTTCATGTGTCCTCTGACGTGTATGATCAGAGATTTTTTTTGAACATTTTATTTTAATACTTTATACAGTGTAACTTTCTAACTAATTTTGCTTACATTCATTTGAGTGCTTTTTATTAAGTTTCTATTACATTTTTTAAATAGCTTATTATTTTAACAGGTGTTTACTTATACTCTACTTATTTGATTACTTCTCAATATATTCTCATAATACTTGAAAGTATATCTTTTTATGCTTTGTTTCTTTTAACAACTTTGGCAGCTATTTCCTTGCAGTACTTTAAGAATTTAGGTCTAACTTGTTTATTTTGCATGATTTTAGGTATCGTTTCTAAGTTTATGTCCATTTCAGTTTCTGATTCAAAATTAAATTTGTCTTTTTCTAATATTGGACACTCCATAATAACCAGTCTTAACAAGAGGTATATGGTTTCTAAGTTTATGTCCATTTCAGTTTCTGATTCAAAATTAAATTTGTCTTTTTCTAATATTGGACACTCCATAATAACCAGTCTTACCAAGAGGTATATGGTTACCTAGTAACTGGGTTGTGGAGGTCAGATAGGCAGTCGTTCCATGTAAAATTCTGGTATTCATCTGCATTCAGTTAGATTTGAAGCTAACCCCAACGCAGTTGTGAAAAGGATAGGCAGATGATGGTGAGTACCTATGTATTTTCTTGCTGATTACATGTGAGAAGGTCTACCTATGTCATGTAGTAGACGATTTACACCTAAAATAATGACGATGATAATTAAATAAAAAAAACCGATCAAGAGCGAGTCGGACTCGCGCTCCGAGAGTTCCGTTCCGATTTCTGAAAAAGTGCGCTATTTAGAGACATAGTTTTATTTTTCCTGTAATCTTTACATAAGCTTCTAGCACATAGAATAATTATTTCAGATTTTTCTCTATGCAAACTTCAGATATACGGGGGGGGGGGGGGGGGATGGTATATATTTTTATTTAATTTTTCATCAGAAGTCTAAAAGTATGCGGCCTAAAAAAATAAAAAAAATGTGCAAACAGCGCACTTTTATATGATATTCCACATCTAGTAGCCCCCACCTGAAATTCTTAAGACCCCCTTTCAGTCACTGTTGCAAAAAAAAAAAAAAACTTAAATGCTAAACAATTGGACAAACGTCATCTAAAACTGTTCCAAATTTCAAATTGATAGCATGAGATATCCAGCTGTGACAGACAGACAGACTGACTGAGTCGTACCATAAGGGATCCTTTTTACCATTTTGGTACGGAATCCTAAAACGACAACATAATTACATAAGTATAAAAATACATATTAGTTAGAGTCATGTAAGTACATTTACGTTCTTACAAACTGCGCCAAAGCACATGGAACCACATCTTGCATTTAACATTTTTATTGCCGACTTCATTGCCCATCAAACTCCTTGCTTTAATCACAGGGTTATCAGACATTTGTTATATTATCTCATGTTTTTCTAGTCCTCATAATTCAATAAAGAAACAAAACAATTTTGTAGCTACAGAATCATAACCTCCTACATAAGGAACTTACTAGATCAGAATTAGTAGCTTGCACCTACATATTGAACTAGTACGCACGGCTACAGATCAAGCTATACATTTCCAGTATAAGCTGATCTCGCATTGTATAGGATTTCTTTACAATGAGAGGTCATTATAAACTGGTTTTGTATAGCTTGATGTGTAGCCGTGTGTACCATGTGGTTATATCAGGAGAACTGTGGTCTTCCAGAAGGCTTGTGGTCTTCCAGGGAAATTGTGGTCTTCATACGCACCAACTTCTATCTCACTGAACATATCCAGGGTACAAAGTAATCATTAGTTTAGATGCCACTTTCATTCTACAAGGGTCGTAGTTTATATTATTATTTTAACTTAGTGGTTTTGCGTACAAAACCCTTGTGGTTTTAAAACAAGCCCGTCGGATTGCTTTTGAAGTAAGTTCAAATTTTGTAATGGGTGGGTACTAATATTATTATCTCGTTGAACTGTCAAAGTTCTGCCTCTTGGGAGTTAGGTTCAGAGAGCTATTAAGTAGTAGGCCAGACGACGTTACTAGAATCTATCTAGAGTAGGTACATGCAGGGTTTAAAAGGTTGGAGTTTTTGAATGAGGGATATTTTTGGACTTAATATTGTCTAATACTTTAGATTAAATAAAATGAGAAAGACAAATCTTATCAGGGACATCAATTATCTTTCAAGTAATAAATAAGCATTTGGCATTACCTTTAGAACAACTTGACTATTAATTTCACCTGTCTCTTTAATTAAGAGAACATAATTATTGCACCTGAATACCACAGCAACATTTTTAGGGTGCCAACGGTACCCTATTACAAAGGCTCCGCCGGCTGTCCGTCCGTCTGTCACAGGGCTGTATCTTTTAAAACCTACACTCCAAAATTTCAAGTGGCTACTATGGCCGCTATAACAAGATATTATAAAAAACAAAATAAAGTTAAAAATTTAAAAGGTAGTGTTCAATACTGTAGTGGTACGGAACCCTTAATATGCGAGTCCGACTCATACTTCGCCAGCTTTTCATATCGCACTTGGTATTAAAACAGCACACCATGCTCTCCTATAACATTGAAAGTACTAATAAGAGACGGAATGATATTGTATGTGAGTCAAATGCATCATCTAAATATGTCTTTGTAAACAGATTTTATACATTTTTAGGCCCATTTCTGTACAATAAATTAAATAGGAAATTAAGTATCTATAAATTAAATAATTACGACTGTAAAAAGATTATTCTGCAATTTTTACTTAGCATAGCATACAGTGAGACAGAGGATTTACTCGTTGTCTGTAAATAAAACATGTTAGTCTTTTAAGTTAATATTTAAGTTTTAAGTAGTCTTGTACGTTGTTAATTTTATATTTTATAATTCTAAGCACCTCTATAGCCTGAAACACAGGTTCTACCTAGTTCAGGCAAATGAGCAACTGTGTCCTCTTTAATGTTTAAGATAAGTTATTGTAAATCTGCACCATTTCATAAATAAACGATTTTATTATTTTTTTATTATTTATATACTTGTCCGGTTTTTTTTTAAAGAATTTATGACCTCTTAAAATATTGCCATTGTTTACACTTACACCGTGTATAAGTAAATTAAAATTATTTTCCTTTAATGTCAGCACTATATACATTTTATTTCGACAATCAAACAATAAAACTAAAATCTAAAACAGCATGTAAGTGACAACCCTACAGGTAACAGAGGTTAGTACGTAGCTAGCTATTAAAGTTTTAGTTGAGACACTCGTTGTGTTAAATGTCACGCTTTGGGCTGCGCCGGGCGCATCGCGCATGCTCTAGAGATGATGATACCACGTGAGATTAAGGCACTTAAATAATATAGGTGAGATTAGACACTAGTGTGATATTGTATACTTATGCAGGTAGGCACCTGCATAATATAGGTAAGATTAGACGCTAGTGTGATATTGTATACTTATGCAGGTAGGCACCTACATAATATAGGTAAGATTAGACGCTAGTGTGATATTGTATACTTATGCAGGTAGGCACCTACATAATATAGGTGAGATTAGACGCTAGTGTGATATTGTATACTTATGCAGGTAGGCACCTACATAATATAGGTAAGATTAGACGCTAGTGTGATATTGTATACTTATGCAGGTAGGCACCTACATAATATAGATGAGATTAGACGCTACTGTGATATTGTATACTTATGCAGGTAGGCACCTACATAATATAGGTGAGATTAGACGCTAGTGTGATATCGTATACTTATGCAGGTAGGCACCTACATAATATAGGTAAGATTAGACGCTAGTGTGATATTGTATACTTATGCAGGTAGGCACCTACATAATATAGGTGAAATTAGACGCTAGTGTGATATTGTATACTTATGCAGGTAGGCACCTACATAATATAGGTAAGATTAGACGCTAGTGTGATATTGTATACTTATGCAGGTAGGCACCTACATAATATAGGTGAGATTAGACGCTAGTGTGATATTGTATACTTATGCAGGTAGGCACCTACATAATATAGGTAAGATTAGACGCTAGTGTGATATTGTATACTTATGCAGGTAGGCACCTACATAATATAGGTAAGATTAGACGCTAGTGTGATATTGTATACTTATGCAGGTAGGCATCATACATAATGTTTGCGCCTGACTTTATAGTGTCCGTGACAGGTTGCTGCTTCTTTTCGATAAGGCGCACATAACTGGAGGTAGACTCCGCACAAAAATAAATCTGCCAAGGAAGGTGTTCTACCTGACTTTTTAAAAAAGTAATTGAAAAAACCATTCTCAAGAAGGTGACATCGGTCCGTACAAGTTGATACAGAAAATCATTTGTTTTATACCTAAATGTATTTAAATTATAATAGAACGAAGTTTTCTACAGTTATTCAGATTAAATTCACTGTTTAAAGTAAAACTCCTACGTTTTATTGAGCGCCAAGCTCCAGTGTCTCGGAGTAGACATAGTGGCGACCGTGACAGGACGAGAACGTACGATCTTCGGATAACCAAGGTCTAGCTGGAGTTGGCCAGCACCGCGCCGCAACCATCAGTTGGTCAGCACCGCGCCGCATCTAGCCTTTGGGAGAAACAAGTATATCGGAAGAATAGGAGCAGTACTTAGCACCGCCGGACCTTGATGCTAAATACAGCGTCACACCGCAGCGCAGCAGCATTTCTGCAGCTAAGTGCCCTTCCTTAATTCCTAAACTTCCTTCTATACCTACGTCCTTATCCAATTTCTGTATGGTTTTTTCACTTGTGCGATTTCACATTTTTCATAGGGTCACCTTCGTCAAGGTTACAGTATTGCGTCATACTTTTTTAAATGATGTTTCTTTCTTTATATTTCTACAAATCCGCTAGTAATTAGTGTTATTGACTATTCGCAAGATTACTACGTTGTATATTTCTAATTTTTTACCGTTTTTGTGGATTTCAAGCGGATCATTCAAGTACATTTCATATCTCAAAGTACCTACCTACATACCTAAAGTTATTAGTGTACCTATTTCTTCTAGGAAATTAATTCCACAGGTTGCCGTGCCTATCTAGTTCCATTTAAAGATTATTCCGCCGAACATTTCAGATTGCCCAAGTTTCCCGTGCATCGCTGAGTGTCGTTGCCGCAGAGCGCAGCGCCCGCGCAGCGTCCGTGCAGCCTAAGGCTGTGCGCAGACCGGCGCCTGCGAGGACGCTGCTGGACAATACCACCTTCGTGAAATGGGAGGAACACCGTAACGCGTTGTCAACAGACACCCCCACACTTAAGGAATTTTATAAATTTTTAAACGATCGTGCAACCGTGCTTGAGTCCTTGCACCGCAGCAAATCAGATAACACATTTAACCCTAATCATGAAAAACAGCGTCCAGAAGGCCATTCAAAAAAACCGGAACACAAACGTCATACTAAAGCATGTGCATACATTAGTAGTAGTAACCAACCACAAACACAATCATCCTCGTCGTACCTCTGCCCATGCTGTAATGCTGATCATAAAATATTTGATTGTCCATCGTTCAAGGCAAAGAGCATAAGCGAGCGTATAGCCGAGGCCACTAAATTGAAATTGTGTCTTAATTGTTTAAGGTCGGGTCACCCTACGTTTAAATGTCGTTTCGGCCGTTGTCGTGAATGCAACAAAAGACACAATTCTATGTTGCACCTTCCTACTGGTGCAGCTGACAGCACCGACAGTTCTTCTGAGACGTTAGTTAACTGTAACAATCAAGGTAACAAATATGCTCTTCTTTGCACTGCCTTGATTGAAATAGTCAATCCCAAGACTAATAAACGTGAAACAGTACGCGCCTTACTTGATTGTGGCAGCCAATCCTCTTTCATAAGTCTAAGCCTGAAACAAAGGTTATCATTAGAGGACTGCCCTATCAATGCTGCAAAGGTAATCGGTTTTGGCAACAATGAAGAAGGTACGATAACTGAATATTGCATTGCCCAATTAAAATCGATAAATACACCATTCAACGTTATCTCTAACTTTTATGTTATGAAGGAACTAACTTCTTTACTTCCCAGTGCGGTAATCGATATTAGATCGTTTAATATTCCCAAGGATATTATCTTGGCAGACCCTAAATTCTATCAGCCTTCTTTCATAGACATTCTCATAGGCTCAGATTTATTTTGGGACATTATAGGTTGTGAGCAGCGGTCGTTAGGCCCCAATTATCCTAAGTTACACAGCTCAAAGTTGGGCTGGTTGATTGGAGGCCCCCTGCAACATAAACAACACAAGAATATTAAATGCAATCATGTACTTACCCATGAAAACTTAGAATTAAAATTAAATAGATTTTGGGAGCTTGAAGAAATCCCATCTAAATCTTTTCTAAGTGAAAGTGAGCAGGCAAGTGAAACGCATTTTTTGCAGCACACCTGCCGCTTAGAAAATGGCAGATTTTCAGTCAAGTTACCTCTCATTGACTCACCGGATTGTCTTGGTGACTCCTACAACATGGCCAAGAAAAGGTTCTACAATTTAGAACGGCGATTTAGAAAACAGCCTGAAGTTAAGTTGCAGTATATTGAATTTATCAGAGAATATGCAGAATTAGGTCATCTTTCTGAAATTGCACAAAGTAACTTAAATTCTAATTTATGCTATTTCTTACCTCATCATCCTGTATTTAGAGAAAAGAGCGAATCGACAAAAATTCGCGTCGTTTTCGATGCATCGGCTCGCACTTCCTCAGGCCTCTCTGTTAACGACATACAAATGGTTGGGCCTCAAATTCAAGACTCTCTTTTCTCCATATTAATTCGAGCTCGTTTCTATAAATATCTTTTAGCAGCAGACGTAGAAAAATTATTTCGTCAAATATTGGTGGAAGAGTCAGATCGAAATCTTCAGCTTATTCTATGGAGAGAAGACGAGCGTCAGCCTCTTAAAACGTTACGTTTAAATACGGTGACTTATGGTTTCACAAGCGCAAGTTATTTGAGCACAAGGTGTCTTTGGCAGTCGGGTGAGGAGTGCGAGGATCCACTCATTAGGACGATTATACAACATGATCTATACGTAGATGACTTAATAACTGGCTGTAATTCTGAGGAGGAACTTATACATATTCAAAAGGCTGTATCAGAAGCCCTTAATGCAGCGTGTTTTAATCTACGAAAATATAAATCTAATTCGTCTAGCGTTCTTGAAGTCTGCTCCGAAAACTCTACAGACACGCTTATCATTAGTGAGTCCTCAAATGCTCTTGGTTTAGGGTGGAATGCTAAAACTGATAGTCTACATTATTCTTTCGAAATTCCTCCTATCAATGATAAGATCACGAAGCGCTATATTTTATCAACATCGTTTAAAATCTTTGACCCACTCGGTTTTGTCAGCCCCTGTATTGTTATTCCTAAATTAATAATGCAGCAACTTTGGCTTGACAAGGTTGGCTGGGACGAACCTCTTTCAGATGAAATAGAAAAGGCTTGGCGTAAGTTTTCCAATAATCTATCTTGTCTAGCTACATTTACACTGCCGAGAAAGGTTCTATGTGACTCACCTGCTGTTACAGAGCTACATATGTTCAGTGACGCCTCCCAAAGGGCTTATGGCGCTTGCGTCTACATAAGGTCTATTGACGAAGCAGGTATCGTGCATGTTAACCTTTTGTGTTCTAAGTCAAAGGTGGCACCAATCAAGGCCTGTACTATACCTCGTTTGGAGCTTTGTGCCGCATTACTAGCTGTCAGACTCTGCAAGGCCGCCGTCGATTCCTTGAGGTTCCCAATAACACGTAAACTGTATTGGTGTGACTCCAGCGTGGTCCTTGCTTGGCTGCATACTAGCGCTAGAAGGTTAAAGACCTTCGTGGCTAATAGAATAGCAGAAATACTGGAACTGTCAGATGTTTCTTGTTGGCGTTATGTACCTACCTCTCAGAATCCTGCTGATCTTGTTTCGCGCGGCGTGTATCCCGAAGAGCTTAAAGATCATAGTCTGTGGTGGTCAGGGCCCGAGTTTTTACTTCAAGGCGAATCTTCTTGGCCTACCTTACCAAATAAACACGAGTCTGAAATTCCTGAAATAAAATCGAATATTGTTGCTAAGCTAGATAATTCTTCGATAATTCCATTTCATAAATATAGTAAATTACACAAGATACAGCAAGATTATGCTTATACATTAAGATATTTTTATAATTTGCGCAATCCTAATTCTAGGCGTCTTGATGCCCTTAATTTAGAAGAATTACAAAATTCATTTCGTCTTTTATGCCGCAAGGCTCAACAAGAATCTTTTCCTGTTGAGTACGATTTGTTGTCTAAAGAAAAATCAATTAGTACAAAATCACCCATCATATCGCTTACACCTTTCATGGACGACAATGGGTTGATACGAGTAGGAGGCCGGCTGGATGCTTCGGATATTTCATTTAGCAGCAAACACCCTATTCTATTACATTCCTCGCACCATTTCACGAAATTAATCTTTGAGCGGGAACACGGTCTACACAAATTACACGCTGGCCCACAACTTCTCCTCGCTAGTGTCAGGCAATACGTGTGGCCTATCAATGGGCGACACCTCGCTAGGAGAACGGTGCGCAACTGCATCATATGCAGAAAGGTACAGGGCAAGACTTTAACACCCTTAATGGGGAACTTGCCCTGGCAGCGCGTTACGGTGGATTTCCCGTTCCGTAGTGTAGGTATAGATTTTGCCGGACCCTTCTTTGTCTCAAATAGAAAGGGTCGCGGATCAAGAGTCACAAAATGCTATTTATGCATTTTTGTTTGCTTAAGGTACAAGTGTGTCCACTTGGAGGCGGTAAGTGATCTTTCGAAGGACGCTTTCATTCTTACCTTGCGAAGGTTCATATCTCGTCGGGGTAAGCCTGCTGAAATTTTTAGTGACAACGGCCGCAATTTTGTGGCCGCTGCCAAAGAAATAGGCAACTTTTTAAAGCACCACCGCCAAGCAATTACAAATTTTTCTAACGAGGAAGAAATTAAATTTTTGTTTTCACCTGCTTACGCTCCTCACTTTGGTGGTATCTGGGAGGCCGGCGTAAAATCCGCTAAGTATCACATAAGACGTGTAATGGGCAACACGCATTTAACTTTTGAAGAGATATCCACGTTGTTCGCACAAGTGGAAGCCATATTGAATAGTCGCCCACTTTATCCCATGTCCTCGTCTCCAAATGATCTCCTTTACCTCACCCCAGGGCACTTCCTGCTTGGACGGCCGCTTACTGCGCTGCCTTCACCGAGCCTAGAAAACTGCAATCCCACTCAATTGAAGCGCTACCAACGACTTGAACAAATACGGCAGCACTTTTGGAGGAGATGGCAAAGGGAGTACCTGGCGGAGTTGCAGCAAAGATCAAAATGGCGAACCAATGATACTCCACTGAACGTTGGCGACCTAGTGCTGCTTCAGGAAGACAACTTACCACCATTGTGCTGGCGAATAGGCCGAATCAGCAAACTCTTTCCTGGTCCTGATGGAGTATGTCGTGTAGCAGATGTTCAAACAACACAAGGAAGTTACCGAAGGCCCTTCAAGCGACTTTGCCCTCTACCAGCGACGGAGCATCTAATCGAGTGAGAGTTAAAAGCCGGAGACTTTTAACGGCGGGGAAGATGTTTGCGCCTGACTTTATAGTGTCCGTGACAGGTTGCTGCTTCTTTTCGATAAGGCGCACATAACTGGCGGTAGACTCCGCACAAAAATAAATCTGCCAAGGAAGGTGTTCTACCTGACTTTTTAAAAAAGTAAAAAAAAAAACCATTCTCAAGAAGGTGACATCGGTCCGTACAAGTCGATACAGAAATTCATTTGTTTATACCTAAATGTATCTAAATTATAATAGAACGAAGTTTTCTACAGTTACCTATTAGATTAAATTCACTGTTTAAAGTAAAACTCCTACGTTTTATTGAGCGCCAAGCTCCAGTGTCTCGGAGTAGACACATAATATAGGTAAGATTAGACGCTAGTGTGATATTGTATACTTATGCAGGTAGGCACCTACATAATATAGGTAAGATTAGACGCTAGTGTGATATTGTATACTTATGCAGGTAGGCATCTACATAATATAGGTAAGATTAGACGCTAGTGTGATATTGTATACTTATGCAGGTAGGCACCTACATAATATAGGTAAGATTAGACGCTAGTGTGATATTGTATACTTATGCAGGTAGGCATCATACACAAGTAAGATTAGGTGTAAGTATAGGTATATTACAAATAGATTCTTGAAAACGAAATATTAAGTCGTATCTAATTTTGAAATTGCTAAATCATGCTCGTATGGGTACTTATACTTCTATGTTGTGGTTATAATAAACTTAGAGGAGCTCGTGGCTAAGTAATCACAGCCGCTCGGGTCGATCTATCAGGTTAAGCTACGCTTGCCGGGGTTGGTCCGTGGATGGATGACCATCTTTACATACCTAGACTCCTCCGTGCCTCGGAAAGCATGTTAAGCCGTTGGTCCCACGGGTCGTCAGAAGCCCGAAAGTCTGACAACCAGTCTTACCAAGGGGTATCGTATTACCCAGTTACTGTGGGTTGTGGAGGTCAGATAGGCAGTCGCTTCATGTAAATTACTGGTATTCAGCTGCATCCAAATAGACTGGAAGCCGACCCCAACATAGTTGGGACAAGGCTAGGCAGATTGATTGATTATACCTACTTATTTAGTTTATTACTTGAAATAGTTCACGTTTAGGAAAACTTGCAAACTGAAGCCAGTTTCTTAATTAAGAGCCTAAACTACCTCAAATGGCTTAGCATGATCCTCCATTATGTCGAAAATACTGCAACATTAATTTTGAAATAAATATATGGTAAAGTTGAGGATTAATGATTGTTATCTAAGTACTATGTTTGACGAAAACACGAATCCGTAAAATTATCTCGATAGAAAAAAAATCCAAAGTTACCTCCAAACCGAACGATAAACCGCTGGTATTCAAGAAATACTTCAAATTAGATCATGAAACTTTGCATATGCTAGCTGAACTAAATATAAAGCAGGTCTTGTGTTTTTATTTTTTCAAATTACCATTATTTTCACCGTAAAAAGCAATTACCTAAACTATCGGCGCCCAGCACCGCACTCAGTCTCGCTCTCCCTCAGTCCGCGAGCAGTATCGTGCGAGCGAGATAAAAAGCTGAGGGTGTATGGGCTCTTAAATGCAAAGGACAGGTGCCAATCTTGATTGCTGTAATGCTAGCCTAGTCATGTAAGGAAGTATCTCATTTCCGTAGTAAAGAGGATTAAGGGCTATTAACTCAATAAAAATCGTAATTAGTAATGTTAGCTACAATTTTCAATGATGAATACAATGTTGTAGATATAAATAAATAACGAACTTTTATGTAATCCAAACCAACTGAAACACTAGGGCCATGGGCTCCGAGTGCCCTCTTGGTTTTTTGGGACATCGCCAAGCGGTTGGTTGACTCTACACGTGACCAATGGGCATGGCCTATTTTTGGCCCAAGAATTAGCATTGCCATACAACGTGGCAATGCTGCCAACCTTTTTGGCACTTTTCCTGTCGACAGCGATGCGGACGAATTTTTTGATGCCCTGTGATTTTTTTTAAAGATATTAGTTTTTTTAAGACTGTTAGATTTTAAATTATGTAAATAAAATAAAGAGAACTAACTCTATAAAATCTCCTTACAAATTACAGTTGCGCAAACGCAGCTTCAGTGGCACATCGACGGCCGATTCGCCGCCATCTGGCGCCGTAATAGATCCTCACCCACCAGACCATCACGCTACCATAACCCCGATAAGATCAACCATTGCCGGCCTATAACTACGAGCAATCTACTCAACAACTGTAATACAGTAATGGATACCGATTTAGGCGACTCAGTCGTATTATTTTCTGGTTTCAAAGTGGGATGGCCTTCCATTATCTCAATGACACAACTTTAAATCATGTTTCCATTTCGTGTAAGTAGTATATTAGTATCTGAAGTAATTGCTGTTTTGTTTACTATTATTAAAGCTTAAGAGGAAATGTGGGTGCTCTTTTCTCCATACAAAAAGATACAAACGCTCTCGCCCGTTTTCTTTCTGGTTAATGACCATAAAGCAATGATTTTTTACAGAAATATAAATATCAGTTACTTGTATGCCCCTATGTTTTCCTTTTTGATGATATATTATTTTTATAAGAACTAGAACCCTCCAAAAATGCTCATAATTGCCTATTCAGACCGCTGTCGACAGACGCCTAGTGTACCAATTTGACAAGTATTAACGAAAAAAGAAAAACATAGGGGCATAGTATATATCCTTCTTATTCAGTTTATGAAATATCTTTTAAATTGGTCCAATATTGGAGGAGGAAATAGGCGAGAGCCAAACCTCGAAATGTGACTTTTTACATAGGCTATTTAGTCGGATCTGCAGTTGTCCTTATTGCACGAATTCGAGGGCGGAGCGCTCGCAGAGCGACAGCAATACCTTCTTAAAATACCTAATTTTCAAAAGTTTGGCCACCCGCCTTTCCTCTTAAGTTTTGTTTATAAAGTTGGAGTTACAGAAAGAGAAGCTAGTGTGGAGATCAGCCACTCGAGGAGTACAGCGTGATGACTATGTAGAAGCTAGTGTGGAGATCAGCCACTCGAGGAGTACAGCGTGATGACTATGTAGAAGCTAGTGTGCAGATCAGCCACTCGAGGAATACAGCGTGATGACTATGTAGAAGGCAGTGATGTAGGCTCATGTTAATTCTCAATATGACACCCAAAGTAAGCTGTAAAAATGTGAAAAATCATCTAAAGGTCATGATCTACGTTGCCAACTCGTAGTCACACCAGATTATCACATCAGTATGAAAAACATGATTTGTTTTCTCGTTTGTCACACCCATGATTTTTCCACACCATGTATACGATAATTGCTAGTGCAGTACCTTTAAGGTTTTACATATTTCTGTCCACAGATCTTTAATAGCTTTTGGTATGATTGTAGGAAAGATGAGATTGTGAAAACTTTTCATCAATGCATTACAAAGAGTAATTCTTGCATTACATCTGCACTTGCACCTAAACATAATTTATTATTCCACGATCGCTAACCCCTCTGCCTATCTTGGTCTTCCTCTATGTGTACTGTGAGGGGTCGGCCCTCACGGGGGGCTGTAGCAACTCTATAAATTAAAGAGGGATCTGCTTATTGAACTCTGTTATAATATTTAATTATCAATATATCCATCGGCCCGTGGCCGCCCTGATTTCTGTCACCTATTCTAAAATTCAAAGTCAGGACGCGCAGTGCGCGCGAAATTAATTTTTTTTGGGGTTTTTGCAGGTCCGTGTCAGGTTGTATCTGGATCAAAATATGACACGCGGCATTAAAACATATGTATTTATATAATTTTAACCATAAAAAGGTACAACCTCACACGAACCTGCAAATTGCAAAAAACTCAAGAAAATTTGAATTTCGCGGGCTACACAGCGCAATCACCTTAAATAGTTGAAACAACCACGGAGGTTGCGAAGGTTCAAAGCCTCTACGAGTACATAATATAATAATAACTCATAGCGTAGAGATTAGCAAATCAACAAGTAGCATGTGGTGGTATTAATTGCTTAGGTTTTAATTGCGTAGCATATCGTAAAAAACATTACGAGATTCAATCTAGATTCATATCAAATGGGTTTAAATCATTTGTGTTATAACTTCAACATTAATTATAGCAAGGTGCTTTCTCCATAATATTCCTGAAACTTGTCTAGATAATCATAGGCTCATAAGATAGTGCTATTGACAATAAAGCTGGGCTAGAAATAGTTCGCAGCTGATGTGCACTTACCTTACTTACTACTTACTTATTACTTACTTTTTGAAATAGAGCTGTTTATGATTTACAAATTGGATTGACAGGTGTCTATTCTTTTCCACCCTGGGAGCTAAAACGGCCACTTTGGCAGAATTATCTATCTTTATAAATAAAAAGAGAAGTCCTGACTGACTGACTGATTGACTGACTCATCAACGACCAGCCCAAACCCTTGAACCTAGAAAGCTGAAATTTTGCACAGAGGTTCCCTTTATAATGTAGACAAGGAATAAGGAAGGATTACCCGGTAGCATGTTCCCTAGGGATATTTTCCGACATCCACGTGGGCGAAGCCACGCGGGAAGTGCTAGTAATAGGATAATCTAGGTACTATGAATCATATTTTAAATATTAAAACGGTCACAAACTGACAATTCATAATTTTTCTGCGTACAATTCATAGCACGCAATTCATCTGTTTGACAGTTTTGTTTCGAGATTCGTAAAATGGTCCACAAATTACCTATGAATTGCTTTATTGACGTTCAATGTCAAATAGCACAATCATAATAAATTGCTGAGAATTCAGGAAATGAATCACTTTTAGAGGAATTGCTTAATGTGGTCGTTTTAGGCCCGCTGGCGTCTTGTACAATGTGAAGATGACAACACGACAGTAAATGAAAAAACACACAATGACAGTAAATTAATGATTTTGGAACTATCAAATAAATCCTAACATTGAAATTAAAAAAGTTATTTTTGCAACAAACTATACGTAAATAGTAGTGATAGACCGACTGTGGATTTTGCCAATATATATTACATAATATTATATTTATATACTTGCTATAAAGTGACTAAATCAATCTGCCTAGCCTTTTCCCAACTATGTTGGGGTCGGCTTCCAGTCTAACTGGATGCAGCTGAATACCAGTATTTTACATGGAGCGACTGCCTATCTGACCTCTACAACCCAGTAACTGGGTAAGACTAGTTGTCAGACTTTCGGGCTTCTGACGACCCGTAACGACTGCCAAAGATACACGAATGACAGCCGGGACCAACGGCTTAACGTGCTTTCCGAGGCACGGAGGAGTCTCGGTATGTAAAGATGGTCATCCATCCACTGACCAACCCTGGCAAGCGTAGCTTAACCTGATGGATCGACCCGTGCGGCTGTTATTACTTAGCCACGAGCTCCTCTTATCTCCTTTTATCGTGTTGAGATATCGATACCCATCAATATAGTGACTAAACTAGAGGATATATTTAATTGAATTTTCTTATACAGACTGGAAACGTCATTAGATATACGTAGTTTAATTTACTGTCGTCTCTACCTTGTAGGTACAGGGGTTTTGTCTAGAGGATCCCATCACCATCAAAAAGCAATAATTACCTATATACATAAGTAATATTTTGTCAACTAACTATAGAAGATTGGATAACGTTGTTTTGATCAAACAATCACACACCTATAAAAGGTAACTCTGCTGTCAAGCAGATTGCCCATTAGAGACTTGAAGAAGCCGTCAGAAAGAAAAGGCACCTACATTGTTATGGTACTTTAATCAAAAGCGGGTGCATTGTGCACACAGACCAATCTGTGTCTCTGGTCACAGAAATAATAGAAGTACAAGTACTCGGGTCCTAAGTACCGGTAGCACGTGTTGGAGCAGTAAGTTAGTCTGCGGTAGAACACGGTCTGTGTATACTGTAGCGAATGATCACAGTAAGCCGACGTACGCACGGACGAAAAAAAATCGCAGCGGGATTTTATCGCGCACTGGATTTTCAACTCTCGGTGTTCAGCCGAGCTTTGAGAATCCAACCTAAGAAAAACAGAGTGCATCCCAGCGCGACGAAAAACACACTGTTGGATTTTCAACTGGCAGAGCGTTGAAAATGCAGTGCGCAACAAAAAAAAATTGCCGCGATTTTTTTACGCCCGTGAGAGCAGAGGTGATGAAATAATTCACACAAAGTAAAGCGCCTGTCTGGGCTCGAACCTACGACCTAAAACTTGTAAGTACAACATAATACTGACTTGAAAATTGCAAAAATCGTCAGAAAATTTGAATTTCAGGGGTTATCCTGGCGCTTTTTTCAGTTATATTTGAAAGTGACGTTTTATAAAATAAGTTCTTATTCAGAAACAGTCTTCAAGACATAGTGTTAATGAAAATTGATTTGTAAGTCTCTGAGTGCTGCAATGATCTTTTGGCACCTGAATGACATCCACGGGGGACAATGTTGCTAAATATTTATGAAATTATCACATAAATTATTATTGTACTGGCAAAACAAGATGGCGGATGACTAGTTCCGATTTTGGCCACGCGCCAGAAGATTCTTGTAGCAATAACTACGTATAGGTCCACGTGAATGTGCCATGCAAAACATAAACACATACACCAGTAACTAATCAAAATCTCTAATATTTCTATCAATAGATGACAAGTTTACTAAGAAATTAATCTTATACATATTTATAAACAATATTCTTAATAGGATTTGTTTAGAGTCCCGTACATGATGGCGCCACCATCGACCCCAGTTGATGATAAATAAATTAATAGAAATCTCAGATTTATGCAACGACCTGTCGATTTCTTATGATAATGATGCTATAACTTGTGATATGGCTTACCTCGGTGTATAATCATATGATAATATTGAAGCTGTGGAAACCATTCTGGGTAGGCACGCTGCTATTCAAGTGTACGTAAAATATTTTGATGGGATTATCGTGGATGAGTAATAACAGCTGCAAGAGTCATATTAGTCATATTAGTCTGAATAATCATTCTTATCATAACAGCTCAAGGCCATATTTGGTAGAGTATAGTATGAAAGTCCTGGGGGGGCTTGTGGCTACGTTATAACAGCCGCACAGGTTAAACTACACTTGCCGCAGTTTATCCGTGTATGGGTGACCATCTTTACAGACCAAGACCCCTCCGTGCCTCGGAAACCACGTTAAGCCGTTGGTCCCGGCTGTCATTCGTGAATCTATGACAGTCGTTACGGGTTGTCAGAAGCTAGAAAGTCTAACAACCAGTCTTACCAAGTTGTATCGTATTACCCAGTAACTGGGTTGTTGAGGTCAGATAGGTAGTCGTTCCATGTAAAATACTAGTGTTGAGCTGCATCCAGTTAGACTGGAAGCCGACCCCAACAAAGTTGGGAAAAGGCTAGGCAGATGAGTATGAAAGTCCTGCAAGATTCTTTTTTTAACCGACTTCTAAAAAAGGAGGAGGTTCTCAATTCGGATGTTTGTATTTTTTTTTTTTTTTTATGTTTGTTCGCGCATAACTCGGTCACTTGCCATCCGATTTGAAAAAATATTTTTTTGTTGGAAAGGGTATACTTCCCAAATGGTCCCATTTTTGTCAAAATCCAGTTCTGATGATGGGATCCTGGAGAAATCGAAGGAACTCTTCAAATATTATAGGCACACCTATAGCGATTTGGGTATTTTTTATAGTATCGTGCCTTTGCTCTCGGAAAGCACCACTTGGTGAAGTGGAACTGATGATGAAGACCACAGATGGCTACCGGAACTTCTCAATGATAAATATTTCTCGGGTTGCGATTCGATTACTTTAATATGGTTGCTAAGCAATTTCCGCTCGTCACACAATGCGTGTGGTGAGTGGTTGTTGAGGAGTTCTCCTGGTTCTTACCAGCAGAACTCCTCAACAATTAACGTCCCAGCATCGGGAAAAGCAATATTTTGTAACATGTTATGAGCAATTGACATTAGACTATTGTAACTTATACAAATTATAAACAGACCCACTAAAACGCGAGAAATAAAAACTTTTTAACAAAAAAAATGTCGATCCATTAGAAAGAAAAAAATGTCGATCCAAGAGAAAAGGTCCATTAGATTCGGAGCAAATTGGCTGTGACAGACGGACAGACAGACACACGAGTGATCCTATAAGGGTTCCTTTTTTCCTTTTGAGGTACGAAACCCTAAAAAAGAAAGTAAATAAAAAACGAAAGACACCGACTTCCGAAATCAAAGTTATTTTTCACTTTGTAGTGATTTTTGGAAGTCGGTTTTTTTTTTGTTAAAAAGTTTTTTAAACTTTGGGTCGTATTGGGATTTGTTTTTATTACTTTTCCAGTGTGAAAAAGGGTTAGACCGTCTTCCGATCTCTATTTAGCACATGCAGAAAAAACAGATATCAGCAGTTCACAAACAAAACAACCGATATTTGTTGTTCATGAGTGAAGACCTATTTCTGGCGAAAAGAGTACACTAATCCGACACAAGAATCTCCCAACAATATTTACTCCAACTGCCAAGAAATCACAGCAAGTCTTCCAAACAATCAGTTCCACATTACTACTCGTGTTCGTCAAAACTCCTGGTGCTGACAGCCCCCCCCACTGCCCCAGCCTACCGACCAGATAATAGCTTTTCCCTGTAACAGTATCGTATCAGAAATCTTTATTAGGTAATTATTTCTGGGCCGCCCCCCGTCGCTAACTATGACAAACATATTTGTGTTTTGTTCGCTCAAGTACGGAAGTGCTGGTAATCATTTACGCTGGATATTTTTGCAAGGTAAGGTTTGGTTTTGTTGCTACGCATTGTAGCTTTCTCATGTTGTCTAGCTTCAGCAGTTTGTCGTTTGATTAAACCTGCGTGTTAGATCAAATTGGCATTGGTCATCTTAGATGTACTTGTATGGCCTGGTTTAGATTGACAATCTCAAAGGACGAGACACAGACCTACTCCTTTTGATTCGTTCACGTTCATTCATACATCTGACTTTTCTGAAGAACATCACCAATAAGGCCACTATGTGTCGTTCTAGAATTTAACTGCTGCATCCGGTTAGACTGGAAGCCAACCCCAATATAGTTGAGAAAAGGCTAGGGCTAGGCAGATTGAAGTCGTTCTAGAATTTGACTTACCAAGCACAAAGTGATCAAGATAAGCCTGGATAAGTCTAGCTCAAAAACATGCAGATTGGTGCAATAGAGAGCCCTGTAAGTCTGCTGGGCATGTTCAACAAAGGGTGAAGTGAGGCTGAGATGATGATGGCAGTTTAAATTTTGAAAACATGATTAAGTTTTCCTCAAACGAAAGATATAAGGCCGTTCATAATTAAGTCATAAAAGAAAAACATAGTACTTATTTAGATGGACCAATCCGAAATTGCCTACAACAAACACATATCTATTGTTGTATTACTTACCAAACAACCCATTAGAACAATGACCACTTACCTACATGATACTAGCGCGTCCTCAAATCATAACAATCAATAACGTAACATAACTGCAGGCATGACAAATGACCGGGGGGTGAGGCTGGCACAGGGAGGGGTGAAGAGGGGTGTCGAAGGTAAGACGCCGATAACTCAGGCCAACGGCCGAGTTTGTGCGAAAAACAAAGAAAGGTGGCACAATATATTTGTTACTTATACGTAGGGTGACTGTGGATGTCTAAGGGTTTTGGAGATAAAAAAAAAAAAAAAAATATAACTTTATTTCCCAATTTACAATTTTACCTATGACAATAACTTGATTTTAGGACAATATTCTTTAAAATTGCATAAATAAATCAATGATTACTCCACTGGCACCAAAGCTAAGATTAAACTTGTGTTATGGGTGCCAGGGTTCTCTCTGTTAATACATTCCTCAATTTATACAAAAACTAGTACGGAGTTACACTGGGTAAGTAGCTATCAATTGATTACAAAAAGAAAACTATGTTATAAAATTAAGAAACAAGCAATAGAAAAAATTATAATTATATAAGAAAAATAATAATCTATAGCCTCTCTCTAGTGTGAATTTGGTGAGGTATGTGGTGTAAAGTGTAAGTGTATGACTGTATATGTCGTGTGTATGTGTCGTGTGTATGTATTATGTATATGTGTCGTGTGTGTGTGTGTGATGTATGCGCTTGTAGTATGTTAGTGTTGTTCGAAAAAGCAAAAGCAGAAACTTTTTAGAAAAGCTTTCCCAGTAACTTTTCAGTCAGCCTTGATACAGCATTTACCTCATGGAAGGACTCGTCCAGTCAGCTTTAGACATTGCTGGATTCCGAACGCATTCGCAAATTTCAGGGTGCTGCTGGTGTCACATAAAGATGTCCAGTGCTGGACATAAGCCTCCTCGCTCTCATAGGCCGTCTGTATTTAAGGGGTGTTGTGCGGGGATGCTAAAGTAGACTTTGGACATTAAAATTGCATAATTACTGCAGTTTTGATATAGCATGGTGCTTAATTTATTTGTGCCGTTTAGGGTTTTTCGTCATTAATTTCATTCAAAATATAAGATTTTTTTTTTTAATTTTGCTGTCAAAGATTCACAAAAAAAAATATGCAAATAAAATAGAACCAATCAGCACTTTCCTCCAAAGGATAGTTACATGGTTTCCCCAATTATAGACAACTAGATTTTCTCCGTGGATTTTCCCTTTAGGGGTTGTGTTTCTGAAAATATCCCGGTGGGTGCCAACGCCAGGGGTAAAAACATCCCTTTTATTGAGTTCGCCCCGTTTTTATAACTTTTATTACAATTTTTTTTTATAAAACTTGTTATGACCGCCTTTGTACTAATTTGAGGATGAACAAAAATAAGTTACTTAATCATTTTATTTTAGACTGGGGACATTTTTTTCTGTTAGGGGAGCAGGCTTCTGAAGCAATAACTTTGTGGTATTTTTGAGGAAGTTACCAGTCTTAATAAAACTGGAGACAATTGTTTTATTATTGCCTGTTTTTACTTACATTATATTTGTGGTCATTATAGACAGGGTGACCTACCTACCCTTTACGTTTGATCCGTTATTTACGGGACACCCTGTATAAGCTGTGATTTTTTAAATAAATTTGACTTGTGACAACTGCTTGGCAGAGGCTTCGTTTATGTGGAATTCCAAAAAAAATTGAGTTGAAGGACCAAAACTAGGAACTGCCAACAGATATAAACGTGATTTAACAACATTCCATTGGATCCATTCACAATTTTCATCAAACGCAATCGATCGCACTCTAATCTCTTAATCCCCATCAATTTGTCAATCCCCATTCAATAACTCGTAAACAAAATCAACAATATTGGCCTAAAAAAATTAACGGCACAGAAACCCGTTTACCCGCAAAATGGTAACCGTCCTCCAATACAAATCCGACAAATAAAACAATATTTTATCTTAATTACTTCCATCCCAAATGACCATTCAAATACGTGGCACGGGATTCGAACCCATGACCGATCCGTAATTAATTTCGCCGTGAACATTGACAAACGGACCGGCCGGGATAAATCTACTGCGTATATCATTACGATTTGGGGCCTTTTCCCTTTATAAATACGCGTTGGCCGGTGTAGGGTGGTGCCTTAAATTCGGGTACTCCGTTGTTTACGCTTATTAGCGGGTGAGTTGCGAGATTAATTAAATGAAGTTATTGCTTAAACCTATTTTATTACACATTTATTTTTTTGCCGTTTCTGGTCCTTTAGTTCAATTTACTGTTTAGGTACTTATCAACTCATAATTTTGAATGTCTGGCTTCAGAGGTTTTCCAGCGATGTAATACTTACTTATGAATCAAAATCCATATTATTTCAGGCATAACCTAATAGCTGAGTATCTTCAAACAAATTGGACGTCTCTCATTTTCATTCCAAGAAACCGCTTATTAAGTTAAGTAAATCGGTTTTCTCTCCAACCTCTCACTTATTAGCCTGCACTGCCCAAAGTTATTTCATTCCTAATATGGCCATTCCCTCCCCACATTATACGATAGTTTTTGTCAACGTGTGCCTTAGGACCGCCATTGTCACAATTTTCCTCAATTAACATTTACTGTTGCCAAACGCAGTGAAAATGTGCGGAAGATGGGCCATAATGCCTGTAGCCGATAACGAGTGCCATGGGCCATATTACGTGCATATTGATAGTGTTATTATTGTATTGTAAACTAGCTTTTGCCCGCAGCTTCACCCGCGTGGATGTCGAAAAATATCCCAAGGGAACCTGGTACCGGGAATTCCTTCCTTATTCCTTGTCTACATTATAAAGGGAACCTCTGTGCAAAATTTCAGCTTTCTAGGTCCAAGGGTTTGGGCTGGGCGTTAATGAGTCAGTAAATCAGTCAGTCAATCAGTCAGTCAGGATTTCTCTTTTTATTAATATAGAAGATGGTTAGATTAGGTATGTGTTATTGGGTTTTTCCAACTGGGATTTCTCAGTAGCAGCCCGGGTCTGGATTTTTGACAGGTGGATGTCCTGTTACATGGGACTCAAACATATCTGATGAAATGTAGGTGTAGGTACTATAGGTACACCTCTACTTAACCCTTCGAGGAATATTGGCCGTATGTTATGTTAGATATAAGTATATTGGTACTTTAGTCGTGGTTATTAGTATAAGTGTTTGCTCCAAATTGTGCTGCAATTGTACAATCGTTGCGTGATTGAAGTACTATTGTTGTTATTCAATTTAAAACAAAGATACTTCAATCACGCAATCATTGTAAAGCTGGTTCTCTGAGTCTGATGATTGTTTACACGGTTTAAACTACTTCACTTTGTTTTGCAATTAGGACTTGTGGTGGAACCACGACCCGAATCTGAGGACATCTTTAGGCTGATAACTTGCCTTGAAAAAGGCCAACGGCCATATGAAGGACAGTGATTAGTTGACAAAATTTCAGAGGTATTTTCATATACCTAACCTATATTTCTTGGTTTTGTTACTGGATATCAATGATACTACTATGGTAATATTCTATCAGAAAGTTTGTATGTTTGAATGTTTGTTACTCAATCACGCAAAAGTGGCGGAACGGATTTGGATGAAATTTAGCACACCTAAAGGTGGATTAACACATAAGATACTTTCATTCCGGTAGTACAGTCAGCGTCAATAATATCGGGACGAACAACCTGTTAAAAAAAATCTAAACTATGAAAATGAAATATTAACTCAAGGACACAAGGAATGTTTCAGAAACAAGACAGTAGATAGTGTAGATACACGACAACTATAATTCTGACAAGAACTTTATCCGATTGAGATAAAGTTTAATTTTCTTAGTTATTGGGACTATTTTGAACAGTCTGTTGGTCCCGATATTTTTGACGCGGAATATACATTCCCGTGGGTGAATTCCGACCCCCAGAAGCTAGTGAACAATAATACCAATAACACGTACAGTCTTTGCAAACAGATGATTCCGATTCTAAATAAGTATAATCCGTAAGATACAATCCGCAGTAGTACATCCTCAATCCACCTTCACTTCCAGGGAGTTTTCCACCCAGTGTGCACTAATGCCTCACTACTCAATCCAGTTTTTGTAGTTTTACAGATTGCGTTAATTTCTATTACAATAATTACATGTATCAGTTTTGGGTAGAGATAAACTACGATAACATGGCGAGCCCCTCCAAAATTCAAAACGTTTGAAAGTATTTGTGAAAGTATTTACAATGCACCACCAAGATTCACAACGCATGTGTGCGTAATGAGACGGCCGTCAAACAAAAACAAATCCACGGATTTGTTGCTCGACTAGTCACGTCTCTACACACATTGAAACAGTGATTTGGAGGGGCGCGCCATGTTATCGTAGTTTACCTATAGTACTCGTACGGGCTACAGATCAAGCAATACAATTCCAGTATAAGCTGATCTCGCATTGTATAGGATTTCCGTACAGTGAGATGTCAGTCAATCTGCCTAGCCTTTTCCCAACTATGTTGGGGTCGGCTTCCAGTCTAACCGGATGCAGCTGAATACCAGTATTTTACATGGAGCGACTGCCTATCTAACCTCCACAACCCAGAACTGGGTAATACGATACCCCTTGGTAAGACTGGTTGTCAGACTTTCGGGCTTCTGACGACCCGTAACGACTGTCAAAGATCCACGAATGACAGCCGGGATCAACGGCTTAACGTGCTTTCCGAGGCACGGAGGAGTCTCGGTATGTAAAGATGGTCACCCATCCACTGACCAACACCGGCAAGCGTAGCTTAACCTGATGGATCGACCCGTGCGGCTGTTATTACTTAGCCACGAGCTCCTGTATCACAATGAGAGGTCAGTATAAACTAGAAATGTATAGCTTGATGTGTAGCCGTGTGTTTGTATAACTAAAACAATCATTACACCGATAAAGATTACTCAATGTATTAAGTTGTTTATGCTCAGATTGGTGATTTCTATATAATCAACATCCTTATCATAAGCCTACGATTACTTGCGGCATTTTATTACAATCTTTAGCACTCCATTATCAATCTCTATCTACTCGTAAATAAGTAGTTTCTTTTGAAAATCTTTACTTACATTACCAATAATCTTGTTGTTGAAGAAACTCTTCAAATAAACATTGTTTAAGTTCCTCATTATCACTAGTTTGCAATTATAGAAAATACCTTGACGGCAGTATTAAGTGTATGCTGTTTATCCTATTACTTAGCGCTCATTTTCCTCTAGACTATTTAGTACAAAAATAGTACATTTTGATACAAGTGGAGAATGTTTATTAGCCGTAGGCGAGGTTGTTTTTGAGCCGAGAATGGCAATGACAAATGTACACGTGTATCAAACGACGTTTTTCAATACACTTTTGAAGAAATAAAAATAAAATAACGAAAAGTATTTTTGTCATGAATTATTAGGAATTCTTTCGCTAGGTTGAAGTAGAAGCAAAGTTAGGAAGCTAATAAACAGCCTAATATGAAAAATAGAAAATTAAAATATTTTTGAGTTTAGAACACAAATAAATGTTAATTTGTTTATAAACGTTTTTTTTTTACTGTATTAATCATAGTTTTTGTATATTCTATTTTTATATTCTATTTATAAACGTTATTGAAATATTCAAAAAGTATTAACGCCGTAAAGACGCATATCTCTTTGCCGTGATAAAAAAAAAACATTCACCTCCGAATAGAGAGGACCGTCTCGCGCCAGTTTCATTTTCGCACTTGGCACCGGCAAGTGCCAAAAAAATCTCGGACTTTACGTACATTGCTGGACATACTAGGTAGACTTTGAAGACAGCTTGGCAGTCTTCACGATGTTTGCAAGGGCTTCTTTTACACATGAGGCAGAGGCCTTGACAATAATGCCGCATAAATGGCGTAATTAAAAACGATTCTTTACTTTGCCACCAATTGGATGATGTGGACCGACTTAAATGGCACAAGTGTTACACTTACGTAACCGTCTGTCGATGATAAAATCTATTGATTTGCACACGTAGCTGATAACCCTAGCATGTTGTCACAATCCATAATTATACATTTTGTACAGGTATAAATATTACGTCAGTGTTATGCTGTTTCGAAACACAAAACACAAGATAAATAAAAAGATGCAATGATAAGATAAAACTTTTAAGGAATGAAAACACTGGTTATATAAATACATTACGTTGCCAAAAAAAAAACGATTGTATATTTCTATGATAGCATATTAAGCACTATGAGGCCTTAAATAGAGTTCAAAATCTTCACTTTCACTAATTCAATTTTGATTTTACAGCCCCTTCAAACTGAGCCAGTCCAGGTAGGTTTCCCTTCTGGTACCAATCTTCTTCCTGCAGTAAGCTCCACCATGCGTTCAGCCTAGCATATTTTTCATCCACAGGCACTAAGGTAGATAAAGTGGATATGCTGGCAACACATGACACATCAGCCACCGTCAAATGGTCTCCTGCCACGAACTTTGACTTCTGCAAGTATTTGTCCAAAATGTCATAACCAGCATTCACCCCTTCGACTTGTTGCGGAGTGAGCTCTTTTAATCCCTCAGTCAGGATTGCTTTCACCATTCCTCTGATGGCGGGAAAGAGGATGGCCGTATCAAAATACATCCTCGAATCTATTGTAGCTCTTACACTCAGCTCGTTAGGGTACAATGTCGCTCGTTTTTCTGCACCATATTTGGAAACTAGATACGTGATGATTGCGTGGCTGTCAGAGAGCAGAAAATCACCATCTTCTAACAGAGGAATGGAGTGTAAAGGGTTTTTCTCCAAGTATTCTGGTGTCCAGTTGTCTCCGGTCAGGATGTTACATTCTTGTGTGTCGTAGTTCAGCTTGAGGATTTCTGCCGTCATCAGGACGGCGCGGACCGGCGGGCTGGCGTCGAGTTTGTATATTTTGAGCGGCATGTTCACTGGGTTGATGTTTGCACGGAACTGAAGGCTGGTAATCTCAACATCGACTTATATCAGCTATTAGTGATAAAAAAGATAACGATGCAAACTTTGAACGCTGTCGTAATGTAGTTGAAAAGAATGCTCGTTTAAGTGATTAAAAAAGCAGCAAAAAAATAGTGACGTCTCTAGATTTTTTTTAAATTCAATGTTGATTATTTTAAAGGTCGATAAGATTGAACTTCGTCCAGTCGTGTGTGTGCCATATCAATAAAACGAGTGATTATTTTCCGTAAGTTGTGGCTAAGTAATAACAGCCGCATGGGTCAATCGATCAGGTTAAGCTACGCTTGCCGATGTTGGTCCGTTGATGGGTGACAATCTTTAAATTCAAATTCAAATTAAAATTATTTATTTGCCAGAAAATACGTTCTATTCAACCAGCAAGCGTGCAAATTAAATTCAATAAAGTCATCTATTTTCAATTTCATGTCGTACCCAAAACACAAAAAGAAACAGACCAAAACCAAACCAAAATTAACATTGTTGCGTTTCAATAAGTAGGTACTTTAAATTTTCCGATTATAAAAATTAACAAAACTTAAACAATATAATAAAATTTTCACTACAATTGTAAAAGTATCTCATGTTGTGCTAAAATATTAGTCATTCAACAAGGTTTCGACTTTTCGGGTTCGAAAACAAAGATTTTTCAAAGAAACTTCAATCTGGATATTCATTGGGATAGATACCTCAGTTCTACTAAATATATTATAATATTACTAGCTTTTGCCCGCGGCTTCGCCCGCGTTTATTATACATATTATGAACCTTCCTCTTCCTTCCTCTATCTATTAAAAAAAACGCATCAAAATCCGTTGCTTAGTTTTAAAGATCTAAGCATACATAGGGACAGACAGACAGCGGGGAGCGACTTTGTTTTATACTATGTAGTGATAGTGATGACGACTACAATTTTCAAATATTTTTTTAACAAAAATATTTTTTTACCTGCAAACAAACGAATCATCCCTCTTACATAACTCCATCCAATTACCAGTAACATTCAAATATCGAACCAATTAATTTCGTTTCAACGCTGGCGTTTTGACGGTAAAAAAACAAAGCCAAAGGGAGGCAAGCACGTAATCTGAGCATGAAATATAGCAAGATAAAATCACGGGTAGTTATCTGAATAAAGTCGTTCCCATTCAAATGTGCGCTGAAAACTGTGAGAGGCCATTTCGGCTGGACCTTTGTTGGTGAACAAGTGATAAGAGGTAGCGGGTTCCAATGTATGAGGGTGGAGTTGACTTTGTCTGTATACCGAATTGAGTTATAATGTACGTAGTAGGGGAGACCGGGGCTGATTGACTAGTTTTAACATTTT
The DNA here is from genome assembly GCA_905163495.3 of Cosmia trapezina. Classification (NCBI taxonomy): domain Eukaryota; kingdom Metazoa; phylum Arthropoda; class Insecta; order Lepidoptera; family Noctuidae; genus Cosmia; species Cosmia trapezina. The sequence goes on from LR991036.1 coordinate 1,102,105, forward strand.
TGTATAGAACTGCGAAACTAAATTTGATACAAAACTACCTATATATATCAGCTCTAAATAGTGCATTTTACTGACTATTAATAGTGCTTATTTGAAGTTTCTTACGTTGTAAGAAGAAGTTTGTCTGTCACAGCTGGACATCCTAAGAACTACTAATGCTATCAACTTTAAATTTGGAACAGTTTTAGATGACGTTTACTCAACTATTTTGCAAATAAGAAAGAAACAAAAATATTTTTTTTCTTGCAACGGGGATTGAAAGGGGATCTTAAAAATTCAAAATGGAGCTACTAGCATGTGGGGTATCATATGAAAGAACGCTGTTTGCAAATTCTCAAACATTTTTTTTTAGACCGCATAGTTCTCGATTTTTGATGAAAAATGTAAAAAAAAATTACAGTTCCACCTTATCTCCGAAGTTTGCATAGCGAAAAATCAGGAATTATTCTATGTGATAGAAGTTTATGTAAAGATTACAGGAAAAATAAAACGATGTCTCTAAATAGCACACCTTTTCAGAAATCGGAGTCCGACTTGCTCTTGTTTAAACATACTTTAATACTATGAACAAGCGAAATATGGATGTCTCAGACACCGTTATCATTCCCTTAGGAGAAAACAGGCTAGCTGTAGTGTTGAATCCTCATATTCGTGCTACGAGAGAGCTGAAACTCTTTCGTTTTTCGCTTTATCTTTCATTTTAAACCAACCCCGGTGGCCCGATTACGACCAGGTACACACTCAAAGCTGGATTTCGATATAGCTGTTAAGGCCGTTTACCATGTATCACGCTTTTTAGCTACGGGATAACGGCAGAGACCGAAATAAAAGTGTTTTTGTATGACTATCAAGCGGTGGGCTGTTGGGCTGTAAAAGTGTATGGGCTAGCTTTGCGGACAGGGTTGGTTTGCTATGTTTGTTTTAGATAACAGGGATGATTCAAATAATTGTGTGGATTCTTCGTCCAAGGGACAACCAGTTTCAGGTATCACCGTTAGATCTAACCGTGGGTTAGAAGTTTGGGCGAATAAAGAGTATCCGTAAAATCACCCGCTGTTTTAGTTGGGCCGAGGATAAAAGAAAAATATTAATAGAACTAGCTTCTGCCCGCGACTTCGTCCGCGTAAAATTTATTTTTTGCTCGACTCACCCCGTCGCATCGCATTGCCTACCCGCGCTATTACTTCGTTTTCACTTAGCGTTCTTTCAGATTTTTTTTCTTTTTGATCGGCACCTAAGGGTCCTAGAGTGATGTTAAATATGCCTTCTATAAGATTTGGACTATCATTAATGCAAAAAGATTTTTTAAAGTCCGACTGGTAGAGTAGTTCCAGAGATTAGCTCGTTCCTTCACCACATCCCCTTCCGCTACCTCTCCCTCCCCCTCTCACTCACTCTCACACCCCCTTCACCACTTCCCCTTCGCTCTCTCTCTCTCTCACCACCCCGTCCCCTCCCTCTCCCGCTCTCCTCCACCTCCGGCTCACCAACCCCTCCCCACCCCTCAGCCTTCACCATGTCTTCCTCCTCTCCTCACCAATTCCTGCCCTTTCTCCCTGCGTCCATCATCCTCCCCCTCACACTCCTCACCACTCCTCCCTTGCCCCTCCCCCACTAACCCTCCCTCCGGGGTAGTTTTAAAAAACTAATTATGACAAAATTAGGCAAATATTTGTGCCAAGTTTCAAGTCAATTAAAACCAAATGAATAACATTTTTCATGTAAATTGTATTCCCTGTTTTCACCCCCACAGGGGTGGAATTATAAAAAATGGGTTGAGATATTTCCATAACTTGACTCAAAGATTATTTACACCAATTTTCGAGTTAATCAAGCCACGCAGTAAAATCCTCCCCAGTGAAATTGACTACCCCTTTTCACCCCGTTACAGATAGATTTTCGAAAAACCCTGACACACATTAATTCTTTATTTTTGGTTTTAAGTATAAATACTGAGTTTTGAGTTAATCGGATTGCGCGTTTTCCATACAAACTTTGAGACCCCCCAATTCCCCTTTAGAGGGTAGTTTAGAAAAACAAAAAATCACAAAAATCATAATTTACTTAGATAAATATTCGTGCCAAGTTTCAAGTTTATTAACTCAAGCAATAAGATTTTTCATACAAACAATATCCCCCCTTTTTACCCCCTTGAAGGTCGAATTTCCAAAAACCCTTTCTTAGCGGATGCCTAGGTCATAATAGCTACCTGTGTTCCAAATTTCAGCCCAATCCGTTCAGTGGTTTCAGCTGTGTGTTGATAGATCAGTCAGTCAGTCAGTCAGTCAGTCAGTAACGCTTTCCTTTTATAGATATAGAAGATTAGAATATTAATAGAACATTTAATTAGAGAGAATTAGAATATGTATAGAATTATTGCTACGTCTGAAAATGTAACAAATATAATAAGCAAAGTGAAAATAAGAGTTATCTAATAAAACAAAAAACCGGCCAAGTGCGTGTCGGACTTCACACATTTATGGTTCAGTACCAAAGATTTATCAATTATTGGTATTTATTGGTAAAATATACATACCTCAATTCATAGGTCAATTTGAAGGTAAAAAAAATTCATCGGACAAAAATTTTGTAGGTAAATAAAAAAAGGCTTACTTTGGTGGCGTCTCATTCCTTTGTTTTCCAATATTTTTGAAAACAAAAAATACTATATTTATTTACTAATGAGTTCTAAACAACGAAACCCCATTCGATGGGGTACGACCAAATTTTTTTTTCGCGCCCCCCTTTATCTGTATGAGAGTCCCCCCTTAAATACATAAAAAATATTTTTTGACAATTTGTATGGCTTTGGGTCAATGAGATGTTTATACTGTGAAAAATTGAAGATTGTAGCTCCAACCGTTTGGCTGTAAAACCTGTGTGACAGACGACGGACAGACACGGTGAGTACACAGCAATAGGGTTTCGTTTAGATTCGGGTACGGAACTCTAGAAAGATAATTTTTGTTGCAATGGCGTCTCAAGCGCAATTTACATCATTTCATACATGGTAATCATATCTTGAGATAAGTCATGGAATCAGGCGTTACTTTGCAAAAATCCGTAACAGTATTTATTTATTTAATTTATTTTACAATTTATGTACACACAGAAAAATACAAAGAGATACATAATACTTAAAATTAGGAGTACAAAGGTACTGCTTATTTCTTTAGAAATTTCTTCCAGCAGACCTGCGAAAGGAGAAATGAAAAAGAAATGTAGACAATAGTGTGTGAGAACAAGAAGAGAAAAATATGATGCGAAGTCTTAAACTAAAATATTAAATATACCTACACATATAACGCAAAACAAAAAATTAACGTATACTTAAATAAATACATAAAGCTAAAATATATAAACATGCATATACTATAAATAAATACTCACATTTGAGAGGAAAGGTATTGCTCTTTTAATCGATATTTGAACAGCGACACAGTTTTTAAGTCGCGAATGCTAGGCGGAAGCGAGTTCCACAATCTTACAGCATGGACAGATAAGGAATAAGAATAGTAGTAGCAGTATTAAGATATGCAAACATAATTTAGTTTTAATTCCGCAATAACTAGATCCAGGCTTGGATGCTTAATACAGCAAAGCCAATATATGCACGTGTCGAGTATTACAAGGTTTGGGTTGCATGTTGCATCATAATAACTGAAATTTCTGCATGTACATATTTCTGCAGGCGTAATATTATCTTACTTATAACATATTTTTGTTGATACCTCCAATCGCCTACGTCTGGCATTCATCCATTTATATCCAAAATATGATAGTAATCAAGTATAATAATGACTTGGGACATTTTATCAATAGGCTAGGAGCGGTGATGTGCAGATAAAATAAAATAAAAAACCGGTCAAGAGCGCGTCGGACTCGCGCACCGAGGGTTCCGTTCCGATTTCTGAAAAAGTGTGCTATTTAGAGACATCTTTTTATTTTTCCTGTAATCTTTACATAAATTTCTATCACATAGAATAATTTCAGATTTTTCTCTTTGCAAACTTCGGAGATAAGGGTACGGTATTTTTTTTTACATTTTTCATCAGAACTCGAAAACTATGCGGCCTAAAAAAAAGAAAAAAAATGTTTGAGAATGTACAAACAGCGTTTTTTCATATGATACCCCACATGCCCTAGTAGCTCCACTTTGATTTTTAAGACCCCCTTTCAGTCCCTGTTGCAAAAAAAAATATAAATATTTTAATTTCTTTCTTATTTGCTAAATAGTTGGGTAAACGTCATCTAAAACTATTTCAAATTTCAAGTTAATAGCATTAGTAGTTCTTGAGATATCCAGCTGTGACAGACAGACAGACTGAGTGACACCATAAGGGTTCCTTTTTTACCATTTTGGTACGGAACCCTAAAAATAATGATATCCTTGGGCATTTCACACAATGGTGATGGTGGCATGGTCTTATCAGTGAGATCACTTCACCGACGATGAAGTCACTGTTAATTTTACCAAAACCAACTATGGATAATCTGTCTATTTGTGGATGAGGCTCAAAATCTAGCTGTTTACTACGGAAATAAACTAGAGCACGCCCGGCGTCCACGACACAACGTTATACACTCAAATAATCAATGAGTCGGCAGAATCCAATCCATTGCCTAGTTAACAACGCATTTAGGTCGCATCGTGTACGAACCGCCATTTGAAGTACTAGTGCTTTGACATTTGAAGTACTAGTGCTGTGACATTTGAAGTACTAGTGCTGTGACATTTGAAGTACTAGTGCTGTGACATTTGAAGTACTAGTGCTGTGACATTTGAAGTACTAGTGCTGTGACATTTGAAGTACTAGTGCTGTGACATTTGAAGTACTAGTGCTGTGACATTTGAAGTACTAGTGCTGTGACATTTGAAGTACTAGTGCTGTGACATTTGAAGTACTAGTGCTGTGACATTTGAAGTACTAGTGCTGTGACATTTGAAGTACTAGTGCTGTTACAATTGAAGTACTAGTGCTGTTACATTTGAAGTACTAGTGCTGTGACATTCTGGCTACTCATGGGTGGTATGAAGTAGCGCGTGGACGATGGGCTGAAGCTAGTGTGTTTCCTAAGACTGCGGTGGCCACCACATAGCCTCCATAATTTACCGTCAATTGACGTCATTAAAACTTTTTTGAAAGTAAGTTGTGTGTTTCCCTAGAGAGCGTTTTTAGGGGTTCGTACCCAAAGGATAAAACGAGACCCTATTAATAAAACTCCGCTGAACATCCGTCTGTCCATCCGTCTGTATGTCCGTCTGTCACCAGGCAATATCTCATGAACCGTGATAGTTAGTTGAAATTTTCACAAATGATGTATTTCTATTGCCGCTATAACAACAAATACTAAAGAAACATAATAAAATAAATATTTAAGCGGGCTCCCATACAACAAACGTGTTTTTTTTGTTCGTTTTTGCTCGATATTGATAACAGCAACACGCTTGAAATATTCACAGAATATTTAGTTATACATTCGCTTTAAAAATAAATAATTAAATTAAAATACAGTACCTACGTGTGATTTTTTTCCGTTTTTTAGATAATGGTACGGAACCCTTCGTGCGCGAGTCCGACTCGCACTTGGCCGGTTTTTGACACTGTAATGTCCAGCACCGGTGGTAAACTTGATTAAAAGTTTTAAAAGCCTCAAAGTACACCTGCACCCATACCCTGCAAAACACAACAGCTTTCTAAAACCAAAAACGATGATAATGTAAACACAAAATAAACCAATTCAAGCATCCTTAAATCTAAACATTCTCTTCCCTGATTAGCGAGTAACGTGTATACAGGGTGATATAAACAGTGTATACAGGGTGTAACATACTAATAACAGCATAACGACGTATTGTGGAAGTCGATGGAAGGCGCTCGGGATGTCTAATGGATGCCGCTTTGTACACTTTCAACGTGAAATCATAAAAATTGTTGGCAAGCGCGAAATGGAAGCTGTTGCGGGAATCCGTGTTATATTTTTAAAGAATAATAGAAATGTGTGAAGAATTGTATTTGTATTTCTGTTGACTTACAATGAGATAAAAATGCTTGTTGAAATGAAAAGAAAGGTTGGATTTCAATTTTTTATTTTGTTAGAACTTTTAATTGGACACATGTTATTTTTTTCAGTATGCCAGACATCTTGTAATTGAACAACGGACTAATGACCAGGTGATCTACTCCCGAAGCACGAAGCCAGTAGTAGGAAACGCCCGTAACAAACACCGTAGTTTCGGTCTTCATTACGGGCGTTTCCTACTCCGTATCACCTACGGATACGAATACGGATTGGTTGGGGGCCCGAACGAAGTATGAATGAATGACAACATGAATTGACAGTTGTCCCTACTCCAGATGTGATTTTGCCCGTCCGAAAAATTTAACTTTTACACTTTTTTTGATGGATTGTTATGCCAGACGGACGGACGGACGGATGGACGCCCAGGAAGGTTTTTTTTTTAAATATTTGACAAGTTAGGTACCTATTCATTCTTATTCATAAAGCCATCGAGTGTTCTTCTTCTTCATGACGCTGGCACCACTGTATTTCAGATCCTGTTGCCCAAAGCCAAAAACTTCGCCACATCCACAGCGTCGTCCATAGCAGCGCAGAAGTCACTGTGGCTACATGTTTTGGGCCACAGAGGGCAGTATAAGAGGTGGAGCATAGTTTGCGACATAGCTCCTCATCCACAGCCTGCTGCCGTTCCGTCGAGGTAGCCCTACTATATCAGGTCGGAGTTACATTTTCCCACTTGTGTCTGGAGTCGGTTCAGGGACTTCCAAGTGCCCCGCAGAGAGATGCTCTTGTGGTGGTAGATAATAAGCCATCGAGTGTAAGTATCTATATGAATAACCCCTCAAGTGTCGAATGCACCCCATGTGTGCATAAGAAAAACCCTTTTTTTATTAGGTATATAAGCTTATATCACATATATATAAACGTAAAAAAACATCATCCGATGGAAAACCAATAATCATCATTAGTTGTGAACCTATGGAGTTCGCAGCTAACCCCTCCTCCCCCCCGCGTGTCAAATGCACCCCAATTGTGCAAAAGGACAAAACTTTACATAATAGGTATATAAGCTTAGATCACATATATATAAACGTAAAAAAACATCATCCGATGGTCAACATTCATCATCAGTAGTTGTGAACCTATGGGGTTCCCAACTAACCCCCAACCCTCCCCACTCGCTGGGGTTTTAGGTCTAAAATTAGCCAAACTCAGACACTTGAGGGGATAAAAAGAGAAGTCCTGACTGACTGACTGACTCATCAACACCCAGCCCAAACCCTTGGACCTAGAAAGCTGAAACTTTGTACAGAGGTTCCCGTTATAATATCAGTATTAAGGAAGGATTTCCCGGTAGTAAATTCCCGTGGAATGTTTCCCGACATCCGTGTGTGCGAAGCCGCGAGGGAAAGCAAGTTATACTTAAATAAAAAATAAAAATATTTATTGCATTTAAACAAATTCTTGCATTTAAATAATGTTGTAAGTAAATGAAACATTGCGAATTTCGGAAAATCTGTTTAAAAATCGCTACACCAATCAACACTTTTCCTCACCATTATGATAAACTGAACCCTAAAACGTACTGGATGTATATTTTATAGCATCCAAACAAAATAATGTTCGCGAGTAAGCTAGCTAAAATCAACTTATTGGTATCTCGCAGAGTTTCGTATAATACGCGGGATATACGCACACACAAGGCTGCCGTTTTACGAGATAATATAAAGAAATATTTAACGACCCTTGTACCATCACCCTATGTTGGCTAAAAAGGTTTTTATCTCGTAATTTTATTTTTATTCTTTTGTTAGATATTTTCCGTTTTTCGTCGAATTTCTTACAGGCTGCTTGATTTTCTGGGACGATGAAGTCTTTATTAGTTTACTAATTAATTTTAGAGGGACTGCTAAATTAGTTTATTTTTCTTTGAAAAGAGTAAGTATTTAGCTGTTTGTTATGGCTTGAAAAATAGGTCATAATAATATCAACCTGTTGTTGTCCTCGGCAAAGGTAAAAAGCATCTTCTCATACGGAGAAGGAACGGAAGAAAGAAGCTTGCTCAATGCGTGTTTGTGTTGGCTATTTTGAGAGAGATAGAGAAATTTAATGTTATCCGATATTAATCCTCAGTGTTGTCTGTCACCATTACCTACTCAGAACCACAGAGGGGGCATAATCGACGACACGGTTGGCGCAGTGGTTGAGCGATTGACTGCTGCGCAGCTTGTCGCGGGTTCGATTCCCGCACGGAACAAATATTTGTACGACCTACAAGTATTTGTTCCGAGTCGGGTGTTTTTCTATCTATAATATGTATGTATTTACAAAAAAAAAAAATGTATATATGTAGTATATCAGCCATCTCGTTACCATATCACAAGCATTAGGTTGCTTAGCTTGGGACTAGATGGCGTTGTGTGAAATGTCCAAGGATATTTATTTATTTAATCAAGAACCCCTCACACGTCAAGTGCAAACACAGGGTGTGCATAACACATTAGCTGCCAGACAATAGACACAATAGAAAATTAATTGTTTGAGATCACCGGTGACCGGCGTGGCAGTTAACCTGTTAAGGAAAAACCTTTACATTATATATAAGCGTAAAAAAACATCATCCGATGGAAAACCAATCATCATCAGTAGTTGTGAACCAATGGGGTTCGCAACTACCCCCCCTCCCACCCCTCCTGTGGGGTTTTTGGTTTATAAATTAGTACAAAGCGACGCGTAAAGGGTTAAGTCTCAATTATTTCATAATCTATGTTTCAGTCTACAAAAGTTAATGTCGGCACCATGCTTCATGGACACCCACTTTTGTTAGATTTTTAAAGTTTAGTTTTAATTTTGTATTTAATTTTACCATACATTTGTTATTTAAGCTGTAAATAAATCGTAATATATAAAAATCAATGCCACTTTTCGTCGTAATTTTATAACTCAAGAACGGCTGGGCCGATTTAGCTGATTTTGGTTTTGAAATGTTTGACGTAGTCTAGGGCAGGTTTAAACGATGAGAAAAATTGGAAAAGTTGCCAGGAAAATTGGAAAATTTATATGGGAATATTGAAATTGGGACAGGACAACGTCTGTCGGGGTCAGCTAGTTCTTTTTAAAAGTTAATTGCCTCAATTAGCGTGTTGCTAATATTAACATAACATTACGCCTGTAATCCTCGGAGGGTTAGGCAGAGGTGTAACCTTGGAATTCTAAAAGCATCAAGCTTCCTTAAAAGAATCAAGACCTACGTATTTCTACGTATTTCAACTTTATACCTCCACGCGATCCTGAGAAAATGGTTCTTCACAGACTGACAGATACACAGAAGGACAACGAAGTGATACTATAAGGATTCCGGTTTTTCCTTTTGAGGCGCGGAACCCTAAAAATTAATAGATAGGGTCACCCGTTAAGTCCCATGTAATAGAAGGCAAGCCTATTGCAATCAACCGGGCACAAATTCAGACTCCGGTCTGCTACTGAGGAATTTCTGGTGGAAAACACATATAACACATTGCCCGACATGGGAAGTAAACCCAGGAAGGACCCCAGGACTCAGCAGTACCGCTTGCTATCACTAGATCAACGAGACAGACTGTCTACTAAATATCAGCCACTCAGCGGGAAAAACCGGTCAAGAGCGAGTCGGACTCGCGCACCGATGGTTCCGTACCATCATTTATATGTAATTTTTGTTTCATGATTTCTGAAAAACTGTGCTATGTAGAGACATCATTTTATTTCTCCTGTAATTTATACAAAAACTTCTATCACAAAGAATAATTTCAGATTTTTCTCTTTGCAAACTTCGGAGATATGGGGGGGGGGGGACGGTATTTTTTTTACATTTTTCATCAAAAGTCGAAAACTATGCGGCCTAAAAAAAAATGTTTGAGAATGTGCAAACAGTGCTCTTTCATATGATACCCCACATGCCCTAGTAGCCCCACTTTGAATTTTTAAGGCCCCATTTTCAGTCACTGTTGCAAAAAAAAAAATATTTCTTTCTTATTTGCAAAATAGTTGGGTAAACGTCTCCTAAAACTGTTCTAAATTTCAAGTTCATAGCATTAGTAGTTCTTGAGATATCCCCCATGTCACACGATAAGGGTTCCTTTTTTACCATTTTGGTACGGAACCCTAAAAAGCATTACTTAACCATAGATAAAAAACATGGCATTACAATATACCCTCCATGAAAGATAGGCACCGTACATAATTGTTGATAAAAAGTCAGAGCTGTTCTGTAGGAGCCGGCGGGATGCTGCAGGGATCTGTTGTACGAAAACAAGCCTCCAGATAGGACGATACAATCGTTATTAGATTTATATTAACAGCCCTGTGGCTCGGGACAGGAAAACGGCTACAGTGCGAAATTAAATGGGAAAAAACCGGTCAAGAGCGAGTCGGACTCGCGCACCGAGGATTCCGTCCCGATTTCTGTGTGAAATTTTCAGACATCGTTTTATTTTTCCTGTAATCTGTACATAATCTTCTATCACATAGAATAATTTCAGATTTTTATACTTGCAAACTTCGGAGTTAAGGTCTTTTTTTTTACATTTTTCATCAAAAGTCGAAAACTATGGGGCCTAAAAAAAATAAAAAAATGTGTGAGAATGTGCAAACAGCGCCCTTTCATATGATACCCCACATGCCCTAGTATCCCTACTTTGAATTTTGAAGACCCCCTTTCAGTCCCCGTTACAAATAAAATATAAATACTTTTACTTCTTTCTTACTTGCAAAATTGTTGGGTAAACATCATCTAAAATTTTTCAAAATTTCAAGTTGATAGCATTAGTAGTTCTTGAGATATCCAGCTGTGACAGACAGACAGACAGACAGACTGAGTCACACCATAAGGGTTCCTTTTTTACCATTTTGGTACGGAACCCTAAAAAACACTACAAAGTGAAAAATAACTTTTTCGGAAGTCGCTGTCAAAAATCTAAAATACAGATCCAAAGACACCAACTTCAGCAATGACAGTTAATTTTCACTGTGTAGTTTTTATTTCAGAAATCGGTTGTTTTTTTTTTTTTGTGTAAAAAATTTTTAACCTAAGCCTTCCTGAATACCTACATTTTCTGAACGAAACGGGCAGCAATTTAAAACAAAAAAAATTTTACACGCTCCAGGACTCTATTTTTCACTTCCTCAACTTGTAAACGCAAAACTGTACACTTTTTCTGCTCTCAATTGTACAGTAAAATTGTATCAAGCGGCCTCGTTAGACGAGCCATTATATTGTGTCTGCGTCATTACTCAAATTTGGCGAATTTTTCCTTATCAACCGTTATTGTAGCAATGTAGCCACGTACCCTGAAGTTACCCTGCCGTTACCCTGGCTACAGCGGGCCCTCTGTGCGACATGGAGTAGTTAGCACATGGAGTGATATCAAAATAGTGCGTGACAGCTGCTAATAATCTTATTAGCATCAGTGTATCACCGCGACTGTCAATAGGAAATTCACGACAAAACTAATGACATACGATGACATAATTATGTCTATTTGGATTACTTATGCATTATCATTTCGCCTCTTTGTGAGAAAAAGGTGATATTTCGAAAAAGTTGTTTTTTTTTATTATTCGATAGTTGACTATTCGATTGTAGAATATTTTATGTATTTTTAAATGTTTATTAAATTACTCATTTAACGTAAAAACACATTAATTTACTTGTTATTTTTATTTCAACATATCGCTTCCTGTACAATTGTATTTTTTTAGCACGTTTTTCTCGCAAAGATGCGATTTAACTCTTTAAAGATTGACACCCAGGTGTGCAGATAACAATAAAAAATCTATTGTGTCTACTAATTAGCGTGCGACGGGTTAATCTACAGTGTAATTTTCAGCAACAGAAAACATGTAGAGTTTTAAATCTAAATATTCACTTTCGTTGATTTCCTGTTATTATCGCAATTTCATTATGAACATTCAATTTAGAGGTGTGACAGGTGCCCATGGTTATCAGTACACTGAAATCATTTTTATGAAGCTCGCATTATCACTCCATTCATTATTTATTTCGAGACAAGACAAAAATATACTCGTAATGATAATTTTATTGGTTTCTCCTTTCTTTGAAGTTGACAATTTTTTGCTCGAAGAGATGCTGGATATAAAAGAGTTCATGTGTTTAGTGGTAATGTGGTTTTATGTGTTTTTTATGGCGTATTTGATATGTGGGTCGTTATTATTTTTCATCAACAATGACATGTCCCCTCCGAAAAAAAATCGTTTTGCTTCCTAAATATTCAGGTGACGAGTGTGACAATATTTTTTTGCACAAAAATTCTTTTGATAATACAACCATTAAAATAATCTTTAAGATGTCACTACACACTAGCACTAGGGCAATGGGAAGTACCCTATTGGTTTTGATTTACATGCGAGTATCAAAATATGTCGCATAAATGGCCGTATTTTTTATTGCGTTGACATAAAAGCCTGATTTTTTAGAACTGTAAGGGACCATCCATCCATCAGAGACCTACGTATTTGATATTAATTTCAACTTGATATCTTCACGCATTCCTGAGTCAGGCAGACGAACCCTAAAAGTAACGGTAGTCGAATGGCTTTATCGTCGAACTAGCCACAGCGGGAAGTCGTGAGTTCAAAGCCAAAGTTGCAGTCTTGATAATTATGACTCTAATCACAAACATATAAAACAATAAATAAGTATAGATATCTACTAAAGCCCTAAAAGGATCCACGTCGCGATAATACTTAAATTAGAATAAACCTATAAGTTGGTCCCAAGTTATAAGTAATATTTAATGTGACGAAGTTGGTAAATTAGTAACATAATATTTTGGCTGGTATTAGGGACACGCCATCCACTTCCGTGTTCGGTACTGATAATGGAGAAATCTTTGTTTTTGTGTTCATTGATATTTCTATAAAACCAGCGCCTTTTCTGTCTGTCGCGATTTCTAAGCTCGGATCTTCAATTTATTTTAATTAAATCCTAACTATCACACTAATATCATAAAGGCGAAAGTTTTTGTGTGTGTATGTTTGTTACTTCTTCACGCTCAAACGGCTAGACCGATTTGGATGAAATTTTGTATGTAGATAGCTTATACCCTAGATTACCATAAAGGCTACTTTTCAATTCGGTCTACGCGAGTGAAACCGCGGGGCGCAGCTAGTAATATTATAAATGCGAAAAAGAGTTTGTTTGTTACGCTTTCACGCTGAAACGGCTGAACAGATTTGGTTGCAATTGGGCACATGGGTAGATCAGCACCTGGACAAGGATATAAGCTACTTTCCATCCTAGATCGTAGATGAAGTCGTGGGCAATGGCTAGTAAACGAGACCAACAGCTAATTGATGAGACACCGCCTACAGGTAAATATCACAGTGAATGAAAAAAGGGTTAAGAAATGTGAACTTTAATGGTGTATTCATCAAAATAAAAAATAAAATATCCTTGGACATTTCACACAACGCCATCTAGTCCCAAGCTAAGCAACCTAATGCTTGTGTTGTGGTAACGAGATGGCTGATAAACTACTTATATACATTTTTTTTTTGTAAATACATACATATTATAGATAGAAAAACACCCAGACTCGGAACAAATACTTGTAGGCCGTACAAATATTTGTTCCGTGCGGGAATCGAACCCGCGACATGCGAAATACAGTGATGAAGCGTAGTTGAACGTAGTGATCAAACCAGTTCTTTCTTTTTTATGAAAAGAGACTCATTGCCATGCAGTTTCATTTCCTGGCTGGTAAGCTCAGAAAAAAATGTCTACATCTTTCGTGACTTCGCGACGCGTCACTAGTATACAGACAGGGCTCAGTTTCAACAAAATTTGTTAAGTTTTAATGGTGTAACGTCGACGTTGACGTGGAAATGCGTCAAGGTAGGAGCGTCCTTGACGTGACACGACTTTGTACAAGTTTTGTTTGCTATTTACTGTTATTGGAGACAATTATACTCCGCCTTATATTTCAAAGTTCAAATTTTCTACTTTGAAGTACGAGTATTATAAGGCAGGCCTGCAGGTTGAAAGACGGTGGAAGGCTCGGGTCGGTGAAAAGCCGGGGAAGAGGCACGTTATTAGGGTTCCGTACCAAAATGGTAAAAAGACTCAGGCTCTCTGTCTGTCACAGCTGGATATCTTAAGAACTACCTACTAATGCTATCAACTTGAAAGGAACAGTTTTAGATGACGTTTACCCAACTATTTATGAAATAAGAAAGAAATTTTTTTAAGAGATAAAAAAAAAGTCTTACTCAACTCCTACTTTAAGTAATAACACTACCAGCGGTCATTGACCCAAAAAAAAAAAATCAGCAAATCTTTTTTATTTGTCGTGTTTATATATCGATACCTGCTGATATCGGCTGTCATTCGTGGATCTTTGACAGTCGTTACGAGTCGTCAGAAACCCGAAAGTCTGACAACCAGTCTTACCAAAGGGTATCGTATTATCCAGTAACTAGGTTGTGGAGGTCAGATAGGCAGTCGCTCCATGTAAAATACTGGTATTCAGCTGCATCCGGTTAGACTGGAAGGCGACACCTTCATAGTTGGGAAAAGGCTGGGCAGATTATATACAGGGTGGAATTTTGTAATGCTACCCGAAGGGAAAGTACTCTTAATACTGTAGAAAGAAAACTGCATTCAAAGATTTTCAAAAATTCGCTTGAAATTTAAGATTTAATTTAAGATTAAAACATTAAAATTGAAGATTTCATGGTTTTCCTATCATTTAATTTATCAAGTTTGTTAGAGAGATTTCATCCTTAGTTGATCCTAACGATCAATGCAATAAAAGTACAGGATGTAATTTTTACAGATTTTAGTCGGTTCGATTCCCGGGTGTGGCAAACGAATTTTCGAAAATCTTTGAATGTAGTTTACTTTATATTAAAAAATAAAGGAATGTTTTCTTTGAGTAAAATTTTCTATCTACAGTATTAAGAGTACTATCCCTTCAGGTGGCATTACAAAATTCCACCCTGTATATTATATATCGATACCTCAAACGTCTGCAGAGTTTCGCAAGAAAATTAAATTTGTCCCCGCACAACATCTATTTACTGTGAAGAGTAAACCTAATTAAACATCTAATTACAATTTGCTTAGTAGGTACGAGCAATATTCATGGAAGTTCATTACGGTGCAGGGTATTAATTATTAATTACGGTGGCGCTTTAGATGCTCAGGGCTGCAGGCTGTGCTAACAAAACATGTGGTCACTTAATACAGCTTACTTGTGTACATTCTGTTTAGTTGTTGAATCTGTACAATTTAAGATTATTTTGTTTACATCGATAATTTTGTGATTTGAGGAGCTCGTAGCTCAGTAATAACAGCCGCACGGGACTATCCATCAGGTTAAGCTACGCTTGCCGGTGTTGGTCCGTGGTTGGGTGACCATCTTTACACACCAAGACTCCTCCGTGCCTCGGAAAGCACGTTAAGCCGTTGGTCCCGGCTGTCATTCGTGGATCTTTGACAGTCGTTACGGGTCGTCAGAAGCCCGAAAGTCTGACAACCAGTCTTACCAAGGGATATCGTATTACCCAGTTACTGGGTTGTGGAAGTCTTAAAGGCAGTCGCCCCATGTGAAATGCCGTGTTCAGCTGCATCCGGTTAGACTGGAAGCCGACCCCGACTTAGTTGGGAAAAGGCTAGGCAGATTGATTGATTGATTTTTGCTGTACTAAAACAGAAATATTTTTTCGATAGAAAAATAATCCAAAGTAGCACTGTCTATTTTCTGTTTTATACGTAAACAGTTCCTTATTGTTTTGTAAAATTTGCTACAAATCGAAGGTATTTAAATATGTTAAGAACTTACTAAGCTAAAAATTTATTTAAGTAGAGCATTCTGTCATAAATCTACATTTCTACGGAGCGCGTTTAAATTCCGGTGCGTGTGACAGTCTTCTATCTCGCGCGTCAAACTAGGCAGCCATAACGCCATTTCACTTACACACCGAGCTAAATCACGCTTCGATATATACTGTAAAAGGTCTTTTTGCGAAAAATTCTTCCTGAAAAGTGTACTTTTTCTGACACCAAGTAGTATTTCCGTATATGGGTATTTATTTATTGATGTGACACTTCAACGACTTAGGTACCTAAGGGTACCTAATTTAAAAAAAAATCGTATGCGCCATTTTTAACCGACTTCTAAAAAAGGAGGAGGTTCTCAATTCGGATGTTTGTATTTTTTTTTTTTTTTTTTTTTTTTTTTTTTTATGTTTGTTCGCGCATAACTCCGTCGCTTGCCAACCGATTTGAAAAAATATTTTTTTGTTGGAAAGGGTATACTTCCCAAATGGTCCCATTTTTTTCAAAATCCAGTTCTGATGATGGGATCCTGGAGAAATCGAAGGAACTCTTCAAATATTATAGGCACACCTATAGCGATTTGGGTATTTTTTATAGTAGCTTGTGCATTTGCTCTCGGAAAGCACCACTTGGTGAAGTGGAACTGATGATGAAGACCACAGATGGCTACCGGAACTACTCAATGATAAATATTTCACGGGTTGCGATTCGATTACTTTAATATGGTTGCTAAGCAATTTCCGCTCGTCAAACAATGCGTGTGGTGAGTGGTTGTTGAGGAGTTCTCCTGGTTCTTACCAGCAGAACTCCTCAACAATTAACGTCCCAGCATCGGGAAAAGCAATATTTTGTAACATGTGATGAGCAATTGACATTAGACTATTGTAACTTATACAAATTATAAACAGACCCACTAAAAAGCGAGAAATAAAAACTTTTTAACAAAAAAAAAACCGACTTCCAAAAATCACTACAAAGTGAAAAATAACTTTGATTTCGGAAGTCGGTGACAAAAAAAAAAGAAAGTAAATAAAAAACGAAAGACACCGACTTCCGAAATCAAAGTTATTTTTCACTTTGTAGTGATTTTTGGAAGTCGGTTTTTTTTTTGTTAAAAAGTTTTTTGAATTTTTATTTTGACCAGATAGAAAGTATACACAAGAAAGTCGCTTGGAACTTATTAGAACGCTTTTTTACCCGACTGCGGCGAAGCCCAAAAGGATGTATGTATGTGTGTATGTCCGTTTCTTTGTTTCCTCGTTACTCCTAAACGAATGAACGGATTTGGATAAATTATACGTCTTTAGATTTGTCTTGGTGGCGCGAGTGTCACTGTCTACATTAACATCAAAAATAAAGTAAAATGGCGGATTTGGGGTGACATATTGTGGAGTTCGAAGTTTTTTTGTTTGTCTTCTAATACCATCGAGTGGGGTATCAAAATAAAGAGTTTTAAAAGGTGATTACAAAAGTATGTATGTACAACTTATATGTTTAAAAGTAAATGGAAGTGACAAATTGAATTTTGATAAAAAAAAATTGCTTTGAGCAGAGGACCTCAAAGGCTTGGCTATTTGTGAACTTCGTCTGCGAAATCTTTCACATTTGTAAACTAAAAAGCTAGAAATTAAAAAAAACTAAAAAAATCCGACTGCAGTAACAAACTAAACCTGAAAAGCTAAAAACAAGCCCATTTTAAATTTAATAAAAGTTGGAAGCAGGCGGGACCCATTCCATTTTTATATTTTCAAACTCAAACGGGTCCCGCCTGCTTCCAACTTTTATTAAATTTAAAATGTTTTTAGCTTTTCAGTTTTAGTTTTTTACTGCAGTCGAGTTTTTTAGTTTTTTTTTTTTAAATTACTTTTTTATGTTACGTGTCGATTTCTACCAGTTCACTACTACCACAATTTGTTCCAATAATTTCAATAAAGAAGAAGTGAAGCTTATATTAGCAAAAGATTCTCTATTCCAAAATCGATAGGTAGCCATTTCCACCATTTCGAATTAAAATTCAAATGACATCATGCTCATACCTTAATCACCTCACGGCACTAACAGCAAAGTAACTCTTTGCTCCAGCCCCTTACTTTAGAACTCACGTAAAACCAATTCCGAACTCCAAAATAAAGCCGTTTACAAACTAAGAATGGTATTAGAATCGCGTCGCAATCTCTGTAAAACATTCGGCGTGTCGTTTGTAAGCTTAATTACAGATCCGTGGGACGGACGAACGGATCCCCACGTGAGCTGCCTGTGATATTAGTTCGCCAATTTTCATATTAGCTTAAATAATATGTTAGGTTAATTGATGACGTAAACAGGAAGAGAAAGCGATTTAAATGACTGTGTTATCTTATTATGCCTACTAGAAGTTGTGATTCTGTACGGTGCACTTAAATTTACCCCATAATATTATTACTTACAGTATTGCGAAAAAAAACTATAATACCTAATATAATTTGTTTTTTTTTTCAGATGAATCCAGAAAGAGAAAACTCGACGAAAATCAAAATCAAAAGACATTTATTCAAATTAGGCTGACAATCACCAGTCAAAATTACATAACACAGTCCCCACAAAACGCCCGCCCTTCACCACATCCTAGTGCTTTAGCTGGGAAGAAGAAGTAGCGGAACAAACTGCCCAGCAGCACAGCTGTCTGTTCAGTTAGAAGAACTAGATTCTATACAATAGTACGCAAAAAAAATTACATAACGCAACACAAAGAAAAAAATCAATCTGCCTAGCCTTTTCCCAACAATGTTGGGGTCGGCTTCCAGTCTAACCGGATGGACCTAAATAACAGTATTTTACATGGAACGACTGCCTATCTGACCTCCATAACCCAGTAACTGGGTAATACGATACCCCTTGGTAAGACTGGTTGTCCGACTTTCAGGCTTCTGACGACCCGTAATGACTGTCAAAGATCCATGAATGACAGCCGGGACCAACGGCTTAACGTGCTTTCCGAGGCACGGAGGAGTCTTGGTATGTAACCTGATGGATCCACCCGTGCGGTTGTAATTACCAAGCTACTCTTCTTTAATTCAAGTGATTAATAAATAATTAATGTTTTATAGAACATGTTAATGCATCCCAGTTCATTACTTCTGTTTTAAATGATCTTGGTGTTTTCAGAATAAAAAGCAATAATTATTTTAAGTTACTTAGTGTCTAAACACACTATGCCGAAGTTACGCGACCGAAGTTCCGCGGCTGATGTTACGTTCCGACGTGTTCGGCTGATATTACACACCATAAGTGCCGAACTTACGCGGCGGAAATTCAGCTGCGGAACTTCAGTGTCTTGAAACCCCCCCGTCCCCGCCCCGGATCTTCTTCGGTAATCGAACCGAACTTCGGTCGCGTATAATGTGTGCTCTACAGAATACGTTGCCGCCGCATTGCCGCTGAACTTACGCCCGACCGAAGTTCGGCTGTACGCTAGAACGCAACGTAATTTCGTCAGAGTGTGTCGTCAGTAATTCAAATAGCATTGCAGGCGTAATCATGCCGAACTTCGGTCGCGTAACTTCGGCATAGTGTGTTTAGACACTTAGACTTAGGCATAGCCGAATAAAATCTGCCAGGTTAATTTCAACAAGAGATTTTTTTGTGTCATTTCGGTGGGATTTTTTTATTTCAATGCTATCTAAAACAAATAAAACTTTAGCCTATTTTATGACATTGTGCGTGAGTGGACTTCAAATATCATCAAAACTTACATAAATATTTAAGGATGAATTTTTAAGAGTCCACTGAAATGAAAAGTGTCTTCTGAAATGATAAAAATGACCACCGAAATGATAGACTGTGTACCGAAATGAAATAAATCCACCGAAATGATACAGCTAAGCAGCAGCTAAGTTTTTTTTTAAGTATTATTTATTTTTTTGTTTTGCCTCTTTAATTTAGTCTGTGCTAAATAAATGTGTTTCTTTCTTTCTTTGTTTCTAAGAATAACCGTGCCGGGCAGCCAGGGTTCCGTACTTTGTTAGGTTTGATTTCCACAAATTTTAGATAATCACTGAGACAGGACAGTACACAGTTATTTTAATATCATCATTAATATACAGATATTACAGTTAGTACTACATATAATTATCATTCTTTGAGATTACAATAACCTCAAAGAATGATATTAATGTAATATTTATTATGTAATGTTTATTATGATATGAATGAGTGTTGTTTCTTTACTTATATAACCTTTGGTAAATCTTCTGGTTCTTGTTGTGTGATACACTCTAGGTAAAGTAAAATAAAGTACATTACAAAACTATGACTTTGTATTTGACACCAGGATCTCTACAACTTTATGGTTTTATTATTTCGGAGATACATTTCATTTCGGTGGACTGTAATTGGTATAACAGTCCACCGAATCCACTGAAATGATAACACTGAGATGATAAAATAGAGGTTGTTCTACATTTAACTCACAAATAAAATTATTAAAAAAATATGAACACTACTCAAACAAAATAGTACTTACGTCGAATTTAATCCACAATTTTGAAACAAATTAAACGAGTCTAGCACGAATTATAACTGCCACCGAAATGAAACTATTTTTGTCCCCATATTACTGCAATGATAAATTTACTTTTTTGGCGGGAAACCGCAAGACGTTGGGACCAGTGCGTTCGCGCCGAGAGCTTGAGCAGAGGGCCTACTCCCTAAGTCCGTCCGTCTATCCGTCCGTCCGTTTTCCGTCCGTCTGATATAAAGATGCATTAAAACATGTGTAAAAGTTAAAATTTTCGGACGTGCAAAAACACATCGGGAGTAGGGACAACTGTCAAATCGTGTTGTCATTCATACTTCGTTCGGGTCTCGAACCAATCATCTGTCCGTAGGTGATACGGAGTAGGAAATGCCCGTAACGGAGGCCGAAACTACGGACTTCGTGCTAAGGGAGTAGACCCCCTGGTCTGATCCGAAGTGAGGAAAGGTGAGAGGGGCGTAACAACGCAAAGTTGACGTGGCTATTCTACTAAAACTTACTGTCCTTTGAAATGATAACTTTTTTCCAGACAAAAGTTAACTGCCTGTCAAATCCATGAGAAAGAAGATAAACAAACAAAAATAGTTTTATTTAATAATATAATTTAATGATAACAAAATCGATTTAAATCCATATTACGAATGTATTTGCAGGGGAAGGTATTTTATGAGCAGAATTGGGTTCAGGACAGGCCACCGTGATGATAAAATAACACTGTAATTTTATTTATTTTTTGTAAGAGGGTAAAAATCAATGTTTTTTTTTGCCAAGGTAAAAGTACTAACGTTATTGAGAAAAAATATTTAAAATTAAAAATCAGCACGTTGCACTACCGTTCTCAGGTTTGCCGTGTATTTTGTTTGCTTGCGCAATTCACCCTGCCAAGCTGTTGGAGAAAACCTCTTTAAACATGTACCGCATGGGCCTATTTCACGATATCCGAATAGCCACTACTCACCGAATAAATTGAAAGTGAGAATAATATTCTCATATATTATATGAGAATAGTAATGGAGAAAAGTGGTGAAACACCGGCACCACCTACGATTAAGTTCCTATTAACTTACTTGGCAGATAATTTCATACAAATTCTGTTCGGATATCGTGAAAACCTTAGACTTATAAATTATAATAATAATAAATAAAATAAAAATGTTTATTGCATTTAAACAAATTCTTAGCTCACATGAGTTAGGAGATCACCTTTTAAGCAAGGAATTGCTTGTGACTCCGCCCTTCCGCTTAACATAATCACAGGTATGCAATTGTTAACAAAAACAAAAGATAAACCAAAATAATTAGAAATACAAAATACAACAAGGAGCGCATTTGTGTGTTGTGTATGAGTGAATTTTTGAACGTGTGTGTGTGTGTGTGTGAGTGGGGGTGTGTGTGTGAGTGTGAGAGAGAGGATATGTGTTCGTGTGTAATGGAGTGAGCGTGGAATTGAATACATGAGTTTATTTTATAAGGGTTTCTGTTTAGGATTAGGTTAGGTTAGCCCTGAAATTAAGAAACGAAACAAACTATTTTCACGATCAACCTCAGCAATTTGTTCATCAAAACTCAATATCCAACCCTGATTGTTTACTCGCCAAATCTCTTCACTTACACCATCCAAAACCCGAAGCGATCCAAACTTCTGCTGAGCAAGTTGGCGGCGCGTGCGGCGTGTGCTCTTTAGCGTGTGTTTTGATGCCGCTGCCACCTGTATTGTAATTAGTTTAACTACGTGTACGACTTACCGCACTCAATATTAAAAGGGATTGCTTTGAATATCCGTTTGGGTATCTTTAAGTTAGAGGTGGAATTGGATTTATAGATAACTGGCATATGAAATCTTTTACTAAGATACAGACGACATCTTGTACCATAAAGCTTTGGTTTCCTAGAAAAGTGGTTCCGTCGTTTATAACGGCCGTGATGAAATCCTGTCATTTTCACCACTATTTAAAAAACCGGTCACAAGAGCGACTCGGACTCGTGCACCGAGGGTTCCGTTCCGATTTCTGAAAAAGTGTGCTATTTAGAGACATCGTTTAATTTTTCCTGTAATCTTTACATAAACTTCTATCACATAGAATAATTTCAGATTTTTCTCTATGCAAACTTCGGAGATAAGGGGGGAACGATATTTTTTTTACATTTTTCATCAAAAGTCGAAATCTATGCGACCCAAAAAAAAAAAAAATGTTTGAGAATGTGCAAATAGCGCTCTTTAATAATGATACCACGAGTACAATGACCCCTTAAAAGGTTGACAATGTTTACACTTACACCCTGTAATTAATGCATTGCAGATCTATTTGATGCATACAGAAGCATTTACCATCAATGATAAAGCTCCTGTTAAGGCCCTGGTTTCAAGCTTGGTTTAGCTCGGTGTGTAAGTGAAATGGCGTTATGGCTGTCTAGTTTGACGCACGAGATAGAAGATTCTCACGCGCACCGGAATTATGTCGTAAAAGTGCAAATAAAATCGTATAAAATTAGAAATTAACTATTTAATAAAAAGTAATCCATCACTAGATGCACTTTGGAATTTGACATTTCATGGTATATTTTTAATTATAACTATAATTGCTAATGAAGGGATAAACAGCTTTTAAAGATTGTTAGGAGGTATGTTTAAAGATTTTTTTGGTGCATTAAAGTATGTTTAATTATGTTTTGGCTTCCATCACTGTATGCGAAAAGGACTTGAAAATATCTTTTTTTTTTACCATGTCAAAATTATTTACGGTTTATGAGATACACAGCTTTAAAAAACCACCTTTTTGATCGTTTTCAGGAAATCTGCGCCTTAACAGTTCAGTAGTACAAGCCTTCCGCCCGATTGACACCGTACTTAATTTGCAAGCTCCTATTAATATCGAACGGTGATATTCCTGGTATTTCCAATTACATTCAACATGCTTGTTTGTGTGCATCCTGTAGGTATAAGGCACACATTACATTCGGTATACACATTGGTTCGCCGAATCTGGCTTTGAAGTGATATACCTGATGTGACACAGACGAAGCTATGTGCTAATGCTAGGGAGTAAACCGAAACTGCGGGCTCCGTTACGGGCGGATCCTACTCCGTATCACCTACGGATGGATGATTGCTTTGGGTCCCGAACGAAGTATGAATGACAACACTATTTGACAGTTGTCCCTACTCCCGATGTGTTTTTGCCCGTCCGTAAAATTAACTTTTACACTTGTTTTGATGGATCGTTATGTCAGACGGACGGACGGACGGACTTACGGAGTAGAACCCCTGTTACGACTGCATTTTGGACTAGTACTAAAATTTATCTAGCTATTTATCTCTGTGTAGATCAGTCTATACCTATTTGCATGGTGCATGTTGTCAAACAGAGGATTATATTATTACTAGCTGCGCTCCGCGGTTTCTCCCGCGTAGACCGGGATAAAAGTATCCTTTGTGTTAATCCAGGGTATAAGCTATCTACATACCAAATTTCATCCAAAACGGTTCAGCAGTTTGACACACACACAAATATACACTCAAAAACTTTTAACTTTAAAATAGGTGATTTATTTATTTTCAGACAACATGATCAATTTTGTTAGTAAATAATAATAGTGCTTAAAACTACCTATGTAAGTTCACACATAAACGCATACAATTAAACTTTTTAAACTTTCGCGATTTGTACACATTATAAAACACTATCGAAAACGGGTCTTATCGCGATATTCTTTTTAACGAGGTAAACAGGTACCTACTAGGGTCGAAACGTCGGGAAACAAGTAGGTACCTGTTTACCTCGTTAAAAAGAATATCGCGATAAGACCCGTTTTCGATAGTGTTTTATAACGTATACAATGTTTGAAGAACGGACATACCTGCCCGCTATCACACTCAGGATAATGTTCAAATCAAATCAAAAATCAAAAGTCATTTATTCAAACTATGCTGAGAATCAGCACTTTTTGAACGTCGAAATTACATAAGACAGTCCCCAAAAACGCCCGCCCTTCACCACTTCCTAGTGCTTTAGCTGGGAAGAAGAAGTAGCGGAACAAACTCCCCAGCAGCACAGCTGTCTGTTCAGTTAGAAGAACTAGATTCTATACAATAGTACCTATGCAAAATAATGTTGCTAATACGCACTCTACGATAGTGACGTCGCTTTCTGTGTCAAACCTTCTGTGTATGAGCGAAAACTTACGTACTGAAGTAGACAAAATGATTATTAAATGCCCCTGCTCTTACCTTAAGCTAATAACGGAAGGGTAACAACGTCAACAGGAAATTCTAAGAATCAGATATGACGAAGCGGTATAATGACGCCAATCTGTGCCAGTGTTTTTGAAGCCTTTTAAAAAAACCCCGCAAATTGCGAGTCGGACCAAGCACAATGAAGGGTTCCGTAGTTGAAAAAATGTATCCCAAAAAAAAACTTGACATTGAAATCGCAAAATAAATT
Source organism: Cosmia trapezina (assembly GCA_905163495.3). Classification (NCBI taxonomy): domain Eukaryota; kingdom Metazoa; phylum Arthropoda; class Insecta; order Lepidoptera; family Noctuidae; genus Cosmia; species Cosmia trapezina. The sequence goes on from LR991036.1 coordinate 1,126,922, forward strand.
ACAAACTAACATTTTTCGGACTTTTTTCTTTACTTGTGCTGTGAAACCTTACTTCTTGCCAAATTTTATGATTCTAGGACAACGGGAAGTACCCTATAGGTTTTGATTTACTTACGAGTATCAAATATGTCGCATAAATGACCATATTTTTTTATTGCGTTGACTTAGACGCTTGATTTGTTTAGAACTCCAAGGGACCATAGATTTACGTATTTGGTATTAATTTCAACTTGATACCTCCACGCCTTCCTAAAAAAAAAAAGAATCCTAGAAAAATGGTCTTGACAGACGGACAACGAAATGATCCTTATAAATAAGGGTTCCGTTTTTTTCCTTTTGGGGTACGGAACCCTAAAAACATCATTGTATTGACTACAGATCTATTGCCATGATGATAATCATTACGCTTGGCAGATACTTTAGACGGTATAACGAAACCCTTTGAACGCTCAATTCTTTCCCAAACCAATTCAACAATAAAATATAACTATCATTTTACACCAGAAAAATACCAGTCTCATATTTAAAAAAAAAGAAGCAACAAAACGTAGTAGCTATGTGCGGCACTTGTGCAAAGTTGGGCGTAACAAGAGTTTGTCTTAGCGTCGTCAGACGTAGCCCGCGGCCGGGCGCTAACGACTGCACTCCTGGCTCCTCCGTCCTCGCCCACCTTAATGCTCGCACTGTCCTCGGATTAATTATTTGTGGAGTTTTTACAGTAACATGTTGGCACTTAGAGATAAATAATAAAATGTTTTGTAATTGTCCCAGGGAGAGGAAGAAAATGCCTATTTTCTTACTGAATACGGTATTTTACTCTATAGGAGAAAAAATCTAAAAATTAGATAGCTTAGGCAAAAAAAAATGTTAGCTTTAGTTCGTAAAATAACAATATAAATTTTAAAATTCAATTCAAAGTTTTCAGTTTTTTTTTATCGGTTTTCTAAGACCATGAAAGTAGCCGCCCGGTTATTACGTCATTACGGTAGTATAGAGTCAATGTCAACTTTCAACTGATCAGCGTATAAAAAGTGTTTGTTTACTGAATAACTGACGATGACGTCATGACCACAGAGCAATATGGCGTCCACTGCGGCTAGCGTTTTCGCGCGAAATATGAAAATGTAAAATTTTAATGCATTTTTATGGCACTATAGAATCTAATTGAGACACTTTTCAAAAATGGGTGTAATACCCTATTGACATGCTCGCTCGTTGCGTGTCGAAGGTTTCCGACCATAAGTTTAGTGTCGACTGTTTCTGTTTTTAGGGTTCCGTACCAAAATGGTAAAAAAGGAACCCTTATGGTATGACTCTGTCTGTCTGTCCGTCTGTCACAGCTAGATATTTCAAGAACTACTACTGCTATCAACTTGAAATGTGGAAAAATTTTAGACGATGTTTACCCAACAATTTTGCAAGTAAGAAAATATTTATATTGTTTTTGTAACAGGGACTCAAGGGTGTCTTCAAAATTCAAGGTGGGGCTATTAGAGCATGTGGGGTATCATATGAAAGGGCACTGTTTGCACATTCTCAAACGTTTTTTTATTTTTTTTAGGCCCCATAGTTTTCGACTTTTGATGAAAAATGTAAAAAAATATACCGTTTCCCCACCCCCCCCCCCCTTAACTCCGAAGTTTGCAAAGATAAAAATCTGAAATTATTCTATGTGATAGAAGTTTATGTAAAGATTACAGGAAAAATAAAACGATGTCTCTAAATAGCACACTTTTTCAGAAATCGGGACGGAACCCTCGGTGCGCGAGTCCGACTCGCACTTGACCGGTTTTTTTTCTTAGATACATTTATTTTTAGAGGGAATTACCAGTGACTTATAAAATCTAGTCCTGGTATCAACTATGAAGTGAGTAAACTCGCCAATTAATGCTCGTTTCTTATGCACAGAAGCGAAGCCTGCAGTGACTAAATAACAGGGCGCTATATAGGAAAATTGACCGAGGCTAGTTGCTTTAATTAACATATTATTGTGATAGTATGATGAGCTCGTGCCTAGTAATAACAGCCGGGCACGGGTCGATCCATCAGGTTAAGCCACGCTTGCCGGTGTTGGTCCGTAGATGGGTAACGAACACCACTACATACTGAGACTCCTCCCGGCTTCGGAAAAAACGTTAAGCCGTTGGTCCCGGCTGTCATTCGTGAATCTTTGACTGTCGTTACGGATTGTCAGAAGCCCGAGACTCTGACAACCAGTCCTACCAAGGGGTATCAAATTACCCAGTTACTGGGTTGTAGAGGTCAGATAGGCAGTCGCTCCATGTAAAATACTGGTATTCAGTTGCATCCGGTTAGACTGGAAGCCGACCCCAACATAATTGGAAAAAAGCTAGGGAGATTGATTGATTGATTGGATAGTATTATGATTAAACTTTTTAAACTTTCGCGATTTTTACACATTCATTTGCACATCGAGAACGGGTCTTATCGCGATATTCCTTTTTACTAGGTAAACAGGTACTTACTTGTTTCCCGAGTATTATGATAGATGTAGAAATCTCAACAGTTTCTTTTGCATAAAAATCCACGATTTTACATCAACTTTTTTAATTCCTTCAAGATGCCAAATTACTTGTGACGTCTCACACACAAAATACACACACTTATGTTCTCACTAAGAAATACCTACTGTGCTAGTATAGACAAATGTGTCAAGATAACATTTTACGGCATTTTACCGCAGTAAACGGAGAGGCAGCTTTTAAGGGAGACGCCGCGCGGAATAACAATGTTTATTGTACGACGATCGGGAATATTCACTGGCTGGTTTATGTTCTTGTGTTTATGTAAGTGATTGATAATTAGTTCACTTGATTTCTGAGCTTATTTGGCGGCTAAATAGGTAGATAGAACAGTATTCACGTACTTTATTGGCTGGTTCCTCGATATGAGGTTAAAGAACGCTGATAGATGTTTAATGTTGCGACAGAGCTCATTATTTCTTCATTTTTGAAGATAAGAAAAAAAAATTGTATCTACTCTAGTCGATGACAAAAAAAAATCTTACCCTAGCATGTTATGTGGGGTTCGTTCTTTTGTAAGATTTTTTTTATTTTCAAAATAAAAAGTTTATTGTACCTAAATGGACCCTCTTTAATTTTTTATTTTATTTTATTCTTCGGGTACGGAACCCTAAAAGATAGATAGATAGATAAAACATTTATTTGATGCACACAAAAGACACAGCACAACACACAAAAGTACAATTAAATTATTACACTTCACATGAGTAGATATAAAAATTAAAAAAAAAAGTGCCAACATCCAAAAAAAAAAATAAAGAAAAACATACATAAAATATAGAAATGAAAGTGGCAATAGGACATAACATACATAACTTCAAGTAAAGATTATAGGTACCTACACAGTGCGGTGTGCGTCTCAAGGCACAAGCCTAAAAAGCAGTGTGGCTAAAAGCAGCTGCCTAACCCTTCGGGGATTACAGGAGTCACGGTATGTTATAATTGTAACTTAGTTATAATAAAATTATAACCCTTTTGTAGGTGTTAGGTATTTTATAGTATAGTCTGCATTAGTGCCCAGTTGTCAGCAATAGGCTCGACCCTATTACGTCGGACTTGAACATTATTTATAGATAAAACTCTACCCTTTGGATAAAACAGTCGCTAGTAGTATTTTAGGTATCAAATCATAATGAATATGTCATCATAGATTGTCTTGATAAGAAGGATATTCAATCAATTTTTCAAATTATACTGAAAAGAGTTTTCTAATTAAATGTAACCATCACACCAGTTTTTGCCTCATTATTATACAAAACCGGTTATTGGGACACACTACACTATACAAATCTGAATAAAAATCCATACAATACATTATTATATCTTCAAGTGCTACCACCACAGTTCACACCGCTTTGTGAGGCACCCTTAAGCCCTGCTCACCCCACAACAAACCGGTTGTGTGTCACGCTTATAGAACGTTTTGCGTCGAGTAGCGTGCCTAATGAGTAGGGTTGGCGAATGACACTGCTTCGAAATGTCCCTGGTGTATTTATGTCTGTTTGTTTTGAACAAGTTACTTACGAAGGCTGAAATGACATACTTGGATTTAGTTAAGACTCAGATAAATACCAACGGCCTTGAGCGGTTAGCTTGCGTGTTCTGTGCTGAGCTCACGCAACGCGTCGTACGTCCACACTGTAATAGAACTCCCCATCATGGAGCGCTGTCGCAAATTAGACGCATTATTAATTTATCATACATCAAATAAAAGTTATTCAATTAAAACACGTATACTAAAAGATAGATAATTAAATTGTCTTTAAAATGGTGAAGTTTTCATAAAAATATGCTTGATAGTTTTTGCGTGATTCTCAGTTTATTATCTGCGTTAGACATAACTTTACAAATTAATTACACTATGTAATTTAAACATAATCTTTTATTAATTAAGTTATTAAGAAAATGCTCTAATTTAACATATTTGTTTTTTAAATCATTAACACTACTCATTTAGACGAGATCTGCAGTTTAAAATCATTAAAAGTCTCTTATCTTCGCCTTAAGATGCGGACTTACTACGATTTTAAACGGCACAGAACCGCGTAATCTATTTTCACCATTAGCTGGCTTGAAATAAGGTTGAAAATTGAAAACAATATTGATGTGACTAAGCTGCAAATGTGCATTTATTTTCCGGGTTTTCTTTAGATTATTCAGAATATACACAGTAAATTAAATAATTATCTGGTTAAAGTTTAACAATAATGCTAATTCTATTAAATTCTTAAAAAAATTAATGTCGTTATCCCTGAAAATACAGAGATGTTCAACGCCAAAGTTTATTTTTGTGGAGCAACTTCCAATTTTTTTATTGGGAATATCAAACTATTTTTTACTATTCTATTCGGTTAACATTTTTCTTTAAACCCTTCTCTGTCCACTGTATTTTTTGCGTCGGATAGTTTCATTGCGTTACGTCATAGTCGACAATCCAAGAAACCAATATTTGTGATTATTGAGCTAACAACGCGCCTTAAAGAAGCTTTTAACATAGCTTAAAAATATTTTAGAAATGATAGCCAATAATCTGACAGATAAATTCTATCTTAAAACTCAAGACAATAAAATGGCAAGGATGAATTTGTTAGCAATTTTAAAGCTCAATAATGAAGTGATTTTTTGAAGATTACGCGTTTATTTCGATTCATTCGACCTAACTATCTAGGTTTACCTGATAGTCCATTGTTAGATTTAATTATACTTTCTCCCTCTTCAATTGCCCTATAATATGTAAGGCTCAATTTACATTGCCACGGAACGGAATGGAAGCGAGTTTCCGAAAAATGAACTTTATGTCAATTGAATTAGATACGAGCTTGTAAATGCGGGAATTACCGAGAATGCGCGAGAATTCTCCAGAAAACGCGCGACCTGTTATAAGTTACTTTACACTACTTATTGACAAAGTTTTTAGGATTTGTAGGTATAAAAAAAAATTCGCTTCCATTCCATTCCGCAGCAATTTAAATTGAGTTGAGCCTAATGTATATAAAACCTTAGATTTTTTCAAACCGAAGGCTACCAAACCCAAATATCAAAACACCAAAAGTTCCCGCGGCAACCCTACTGACAATAAGCGTGTGGCCCCTAAACGTGACAGAATGATAAGCGTGTCGAATGCGCGACTTGATTGAAACGACGCCGCTTGTGTGTGTCTACAGCGAGTCGATGAATAGGCGAATTATCATAACTTGTACTTCGCAGTTTGATACATAGACTGTTGTGAGAGAAATAGGTTATGAAGCTGCTCTTTGTACTCTCGATTTTGTTGAACCCTTTGATTTGTGTTGCAGTGTTAATTCTTGTAATGTTGGAAGGAGGTACTTACCTATAATTTTGAAACAATGATCTCGCTCTGATTGACGTTCAATGTCACGTGAGCAATGGCTATATTTTTACGTAATTATTTCTCAAAAATATTAATTAATCTAAAATCATTTACAAAACTAAGTTGAATTTTGATACTTTTAGCTCACAACCCTTCTACATTATAAAATTCATAAGGTAGGTACTCCTTAGGTAATTCCGAGTTGCAAAATGCTACTATTCAATTAATGATTATTTTAAATGAAAGATGACTGATTTTATCTGAAATGGCACCACAAATATACCTAATGTTTATTGTAATTTTGATTGACTTTGCTATATTTTGACATTTTTAGGGTTCCTTACCTCAAAAGGATAAAACGGAACCCTTATAGGTTCACTTCGTTGTCCGTCTGTCTGTCTGTCTGTATGTCCGTCTGCCTGTCAAGACCCTTTATCTCAGGAAAGCGTGGAGGTATCAAGTTGAAATTAATATCAAATACGTAAGTCAATAATAGTCCCGTAGATTTCTAAAAAAATCAAGCTTCTAAGTCGACCCAATAAAAAAATACGGCCATTTATGCGACATTTTTTGGTACTCGCAATTAAATCAAAACCTATAGGGTACTTCCCGTTGACCTAGAATCATGAAATTTGGCAAAAAGCAAGGTCATAAAGCACAAGTAAAGGAAAAAGTCTAAAAATTTATTATTTGTAGTTTTGTCACATAAAAAAAATAGTTTTTGGTTTTCTTTTTCTGGCAAAATGTGGGTGTACTACAGGTACACCTCTGCCGAACCCTTCGGGGAAACAAGGCGTGATGATATGTTTAAGAATAGTTTTTTGCGAATACAATCTTAAATATGCAGTTGGAGAATTGTCCGTGACGTATATCAATGTGTGGGAGAACATGATTTTCAACTCAGTGTTAAGTTTGTGTTCGGAATAAATTATTTTCAACTATACGGAACCCTTCATTGTGCGTGCTCCGACACGCACTTGGCCGGGTTTTTTTACTGTCAACTAGCCTATTGCATGAAATGGCTTTAAGACGGCAAATTGATAATTAGGTTTAGCGTGTCAATTTACTGACTAATTAATTTTCCTGACTGTACCGACTTATATTAATTTGATATCTATGCAAATCTTAAATGCTAAATACTACTACGCCAGCTAGCATTGGCGGGCGCTCGATTATTGTAGTTTGTGTGTATATGCCGACTAATTCACCCGATAACTTGCCTATGTTTACGGAAGTGTTAGGTGAGATCAGTGCAGTGGTTGCGAGCGGTGGGGTCGAGAGTTTGTTTATACTGGGTGATTTTAATGCACATCCAAGCGAATTAGTTTTTAGGGAACTTACTAGTTTCTGCGCGGATCAGTCGTTTGTTTGTGCTGATATTGAAAAACTAGGTATAAGTTCTAGCAGCTACACTTTTACTAGTGAGGCACATGGATGTAGGAGGTGGCTTGATCATTGTATAGTCTCTTTGTCTGCCTGGGTTTCAGTAAACAAGGTTACTATAAAGGAGGACGTGTATTAGGGTGTCCCTTATTTTTCAAAGTTTTAATTTTACAATGCATAGGCTATTGTTTTATTCATTTGGGCTTAAAATACCCGAAAACAATTTTTTTACTTATTCGGAACAGTGCAACCCGTGCCGACTCGCGCGCAAACATGTCCATACAAATTGCGTCACAGATGCGCCGCGGTCTCGTTGTTATTGTCACTTTTTCTCGGCTTATCGGGTAGTTAGCACGGATCGTTTTATAATTCGAAGATGTCAGTGGAACTTAGAAGCAATAAAAAAAATATTTTCTTGGTTGGTGAAGTAAATCACCAAATAACAGGTGCAAAGTTACCGTCTAATCGTCAAGTTCTCGCAGTTCTACTTTTCAACATACGTGAAGTGAAGTTGACTGTTAGTGAAAGCGCAAATCTTGTCATTCGGGAGTGCAATATATTCTGGGAAAAGGCTAGAATACCTACCAGAGCTGTTCCTAATTGTGTTAAGAAGTTAGTGGACCTTTATCAGGTCTGGCGCGAGCTGCAAAAAAATAGCAAGAAGATTCAGAATTTACATAGGCGCCGCGAGGAGAACTTTCAACTTGAATTAGATAATTTATTTGATATCGCACACGCTGATGCTCTTGAAAGAATAAAAGTCGAAGAAGATAACATTTTCTTGCAAAAGCAAAGAGAACCAGGGCGTCCAGGATGCTTAGCGGGTGTTGACAAAAAGTTGGCTGAAATTGAAGAACGGGCCAGGCTGAGAAAATACGCAGAAGATAAAAATAAACTAAAGCAAATGCCTTCCAAGAGCTCATTGGAATCTGCTACATTACAGAGCCTTGATACACATGAAGACATAGAAGAACAGTCTACAAGCTCTGAAGAAAACCTGGAAGAACCTCTGCCATCCACTTCTCAACCTGTAAGTTTTTTAACTACGTCGACAAAAAGAGGAAGAAAAGATTTTATTACATCTAAATTAGTTGCAACTTTAGACAGATGTCAATTAAGCATCAGAGATTCCGTTTATATAATTCAGTCTGTAGTAGAAGCACTTGGTCTTAGTTCTGACGAGTACCCGATCAACAAGTCATCTATTCAACGCATACGAACACAAATGAGAAAAGATAGAGCGGGATCCATTAAATCCGATTTTCAGAATAACGTGCCCGAAGTAGTTACTGTTCATTGGGATGGAAAATTGTTACCTGATCTGGACGTAAGAAGTTCTAAAGAGTTCTAAAGAGTTTCTGTCAAGAGTAAAGACTTATTTTCACGACTGAAACTTGACTGTAGTTTCCTTCATGAAATTGTATCTTCATGGAAAGGCAACGCGGCGTTTGTGGAAGCTAAAAAGAAGGTTTCTAGCTTAAAAGCAGTTAATGACACTGCTGAAAGAGCTGTTAAACTAATGACAGACTTTCATGGTTTGATTACGCAGATGCAGAACAGAAGCAGTTCTTATTACGTTGTGTACAAGAACACAGAAAAAATTACCCAGACTGTAAAAAAGAGACTTTGAAGAAGAAATATCCAAATAAATAAATATAGTAATTGTATCTTTTTACCTAATTACATGAAAAGCATTATATACATTTGTGATTTCATCAATATTTATCTAATATAATGGTTTTAAGTGATCATCTACAACTACATTTACGAACACTTTAAGCAGGTATTTTCTAAAACTTTGAGGCCCCGTCGGCACGGGTTACAATCAACGTAGGAAGTTGAAATTCTGTATTTAGGTAACTAGTAGACTAATAAACACAATAGCGGGGTATGCGTTTCAAAATTTAAAAAAAAATTTTTTTCGCCCGTATAAGGGACACCCTAACGTGTATACGTCAGATCATCTACCACTTTGCGTCGAGTGCGACTTAAATATAGTAAGACCTAAGCGGGTAACAATTCCTACTCCTTGCAATAAAGTTGTTTGGGGGGAGCGAAATGCCTCACAAATTGACAGGTACCGTGAGCTATGTCATAGTAAGCTGCGTGAGATTGATTTCCCTCCAGAGTTTCAAGAGTGTAGCCATAGTTTTTGTAATTTGGGCGAGCACAAAGCTATTTTAGATGAATTATATAGTAAAATATCATGTGCATTATGTGATGCCGCCGAGCAAACATATGAAAAGGTAGGTACTGTAGTTAGAAGTAGGAATCACAAGACATTGTGCGGGTGGAATTACCATGTAAGAGATGCTCACCGGGAGGCCAGGCTTAAATTCGAAATGTGGGTTTTACACAATCGGCCAACCTCTGGAGTTATTTTTGAACAAATGCGAGTGGCCCGTAACATCTTCAAGGCTCGAATAAAATGGTGCCAAAAAAACCAGGAGCAAATAAAGATGGATATGATAGCAAAATCTAGAGCAACAAATAATTTCGCTAAGTTTTGGAAGTCCACGAGTAAGCTTGATATTAGGCCTGGCCTCTCTGTGAATGTCAGTGGGAGAGGTGACCCGGGGGAGATTGCAAATATGTTCAAGGAGCATTTTACAGTGCAGTCTCCTCTGGGTCCCTCAGTTGATATGGTCAATGCTGGGCCTGAAATTCAGGGAGTGCAGTCATTAATGTTCTTTTCAGCCAGACAAGTTGCAGCTGTAATTAAAAATATGAGCAGAGGCAAATCTCCCGGACATGACGGGCTCAGTATTGAGCATTTCAAGTTTGCTGGTGTTCATCTGCCAAGGGTTTTGTCGGTATTTTATACCATGTGCCTAAGTCACTCTTACTTGCCGGCAAAACTAATGAAAACTGTGGTGGTTCCCATCGTTAAGAATAGGACGGGCGACATATCAGATAAGTCAAACTATCGACCTTATATCTCTCGCAACCACAATGACAAAAGTGCTGGACGGTATGATTGATTCTAGCTTGAAGGAGTGTCTATCCGTGCATGACTCACAGTTCGGGTTTCAAGCTGGACTGTCAACGGAAAGCGCCATAGTAAGTCTCAAACATACCGTGCAGTATTACACTGATCGTAAAACGCCGGTATACGCCTGTTTTCTGGATCTCTCCAGAGCATTCGATCTGGTAAATTATGATGTACTCTGGAGGGAGCTTGGGGATAGGGGTGTACCGGCAGGAGTCCTCAGGATCCTACAGTATTGGTATGGGAACCAAGAAAATGTTGTAAAGTGGTCCAATGCACTTTCTGAGACATACAGGTTAGAATGTGGCGTGAGACAAGGGGGCTTGACATCCCCTAGGCTATTTAGCACATATATAGATGGCCTAATTGTGCACCTCAGCAACATGCGGGTCGGATGTAGCGTCCATGGTGTGAAAGTAAATAGTATCAGCTACGCTGATGACATGGCGTTGCTGGCGCCGACGGTTGTTTATAATGTTAAGAAGTGCGAATACATTGTCTTTAGGGCCGGCGGTGAATGTCCAGATACTATACCTAACATTACCCTTAACGGCTTGAACGTCAAAAGAGTGACTAAATTAAAATATCTAGGGCATTTCCTCACTGACGACCTTAAGGACAATGTTGATATTGAAAGGGAGCGTAGGGCATTGGCGGTCCGAGGTAACATGTTGGCCCGAAGATTCGCTCGGTGTAGCAATCTAGTGAAAGTAACACTTTTTAAGACATATTGCCAGTGCTTTTACACGGGGAATCTTTGGGTCAACTATACCAAAAGAACGCTGGATGACCTACGCGTACTATATAATAATATTTTTAGGATACTGTTGGGACTGCCACGATGGTGCAGCGCTTCTTCTATGTTTGCGCAAAGCCGAACTGACGGCTTCCACGCCGTCATTCGTAAGAAAACCGCGTCGCTGTTGTCAAGGTTGCGGGCGAGTGACAACAGCATTCTTAAAACTGTGGCGGAGAGTATCGACTCTCCGATTATTATAAGTTTTGTGAGAAGGACAATCACTAACCATTAACTGGGGATGTCCTTTTCACAACACTATTTATTTATTTATTGTCTTTTCTATTGTTTGAGTTACTCGTACTAACACTAGTATTAAGTTATAATATTGTTTACTAACACGTTGGATCATTGTTGTCCGAAAAATAAAGAATATAATAATAATAATAAATACAACTCTAGTAGGTAGGTATTATTTTTATTATCTTTTTTATTTTTCGGCTTATTTTTTAATTTAGTTGTTTTTAGTTTTTATCTTTTTTTTTTATTACGGACGCTTTTAACGTGCACGTCTTTCTACATTGTTCTCACATGTATATTTTCAATATGAACGATGTAACCAATATTTTGTAAAATATTTGATTTTAAAAGAGTGTCCGTGGAGTTTCTTGCCTGTTCTTCTCCATAGGATCTACGCTTTGGAATGGGCAATCTAACTTCATTTTTCTGACTGACCGACCCAAGACCGACCCTTTGACAATTCAAAAGTGCCTGTAATTGGTTTATTTGAAATAAATGCTTTGAGTTTGAGATTGAGTTTGGGTACTTAATATTTTTCTTTACCAAAGAAAGAATCAAATCTAGGACCTTAACTTAGCAGCTAGCCTTCCAGCCACTGATCCCATGGCAAAGCCATTAAAATGAACTACTTAGAGGAAATGGTTAGTAATGACGCCAGTAAAACGAAGTAATTAATACTAGAATATTATGACTTCCTGCATTACAATTACTGTAAGTGATGCTCCTCCATATTTTGAGATCCTGTAAAGGGTTATGGAAAGGAAAATCATCTATTAAATTTTCTTTTAAGAGCTCATAATAACTCAACTTTTTATCTCGCTCGCACGATACCTACTGCTCGCGGACTGAGTGAGAGCGAAACTGAGTGCGGTGCTGGGCGCCGATAGTTTAGGTACTTAATTGCTTTTTACAGTGAAAATAACGGCAATTTGAAAAAAAAAAAAAAATAAGACCCACTGCTTTATAGTTAGTTTCAGTTAGTATGCAAAGTTTCATGATCTAATTTGAAGTATTTTTTTGATTACTATCGGTTTGGAGGTAACATTGGATTTTTTTCGAAAGGGAAAATTTTATGGAATCGTGTTTTCGTCAAACATAGTAATCCCCAATTTCACCATCATCATTAATCCTCAAGTTTACCGTATATTTTGAAAATTCTTTTTTTGTTTGGAAGGGTATCCTTCTAAACAAAAAACGGCCAAGTGAGTGTCGGCACACGCACAATGAAGGGTTCCGTAGTTGAAAATAATTTATCCTAAAAACAAAGTTAACGATGGATACCACAATTTTTTTTTTTAAGTATGTCATAAAACTACAAATTAACTAGAATAATGAAATTTGGCAAGAAGCAATTGGACTTGTTCCTTAACTTGTGCTGGGAGACCTGGGAAGTACCCTATGGGTTTTGATTTACTTACGACAGTTGCGAGTACAAAAGAGGAGCTCGTGGCTAAGTAATAACAGCTGCACGGGTCGATCCATGAGGTTAAGCTACACTTGCCGGGGTTGGTCAGTGGACGGGTGACCATCTGTACATATCGAGACCCCTCCGTGCCTCGGAAAGCACGTTATGCCGTTGGTCCCGGCTGTCATTCGTGGATCTTTGACAGACGGTACGGGTCGTCAGAAGCCCGAAAGTCTGACAACCAGTCTTACCAAGGGTTATCGTATTACCCAGTTACTGGGTTGTGGAGGTCAGAGAGGCAGTCGCTCCATGTAAAATACTGGTATTCAGCTGCATCCGGTTAGACTGGATGCCGACCCCAACATAGTTGGGAAAAGGCTAGGCAGATTGATTTGAGTTGCGAGTGCAAAAATGTGTCGCAATTACAGGCCGTATTTTTTTATTTCGTTGACTCAGAAGATTGTTTTTTTTTAAACTCTAAGGAACTATAGACTTACGTATTTGGTATTAATTTCAACTTGATGTCTCTACGCGTCCTTGAGAAAAAGGGTCTTGACCGGATATCTATGGTCTTGACAGACTGACAGACATGACATTTTTTTATGTGATAGAATTACAAATTAACATTTTTCACACTTTTCCCTGTACTTGTCCTGTGAGACCTTGCTTCTTGCCAAATTTCATTATTCTAGGTCAACGGGAAGTACCCTATAGATTTTGATTTACTTGCGACCGTTGCGAGTATCAAAATATGTCCCATAAATGGCCGTATGTTTTTATTGCGTTGACTTAGAAACTTGAGTTTTTTAGGACTTCAAGAGACTATAGACTTACGTATTTGATATTAATTTCAACTTGATATCTCCACGCGTTCCTGAGAAAAAGGGTCTTCACAGACAGACAGACAGACGGACAACAAAGTGATCTTATAAGGGTTCCGTTTTTCCTTTTGAGGTACGGAAACCTACAAAAGAATTTTTAAAATCTTATTGACGGAGAAATCGCGTAACAAACACACGAAAAAAAATACATAGGTACAGTCGAATTGAGAACCTCCTCCTTTTTGGATGTCGGGTAAAAAGAAGTACCTACATTGCTGCTATTTTCGAAAATCTTAAAAGACAAGATTTATAAATATATCTCACGCTATAAAGCATAAATTATTTATTAGTTCAGTAGTTTGCGGAAATCGTTGTCTTTGTAATTCGATAGATGGCGCTGCTTGTAGATCGATTTAGTGGTGCTGAAACAAGAAACTTCTTTTTATTCCACTAAATACATTTCAAAGTTTTTAAATCCATAAAACTTACCTTCATAGTAATACGAACACAGGTTTCAACACAATTAACTGATTTTAACGCTAGAAATAATCTTTGTTTACAGTTATAGTTCCCAAAGTATGCAATAGATGGCTGTAGGGGTCTGTAGAATTATTATGTGAACGCTCATAATCGACCTACAACCAAAAATTCGAAGACATTGTGACCCGCGTGGTGGATTATGCCCCATTCCCTCTTCCCAGAAGTGGGAACATTATAGGTTGATTATGAAACCGACAAATTGTGAATTGTTGTCAAACTTGTATGCGACGAACGCACCATGCGCTAATAATAGCCAAGTAACAGCGACCAAACTGGAAGAAGCGCTCTACCAATCAGGGATAGTTTACAATTTTACGAGTGATAAAATCGGACAGATTTGTAAACCCCGTCGGTAACTTGTGTAGCTTCAACTTTCTGACTTACCTACTGACCGACTCTTTGACAATTCAAAAGTGCCTGTAATTGGTTTTTTAATTGAAATAAATGCTTTGAGTTTGAGTTTGAGCTCGTTCACAATTTGACGGTTACGACTTACTTACAAGTACCTAGATCGTAGGTTCGAACCCAGACAGGCGCTTTACTTTGCGTATATTGTTTCTTCACCACTGCTCTCAAAACGGTGAAGGAAAACTTCGTGAGGAAACGGCCGCGCTAGAATTAAAAATTCTAAGAAATGTGACATCTACCAACCTGTAGCCCGCGTGGTGGATTACAGCCCACTCCCACTCCAAGAGAGGAGGCCTGTGTCCTCGCAGTGGACAATAGGCTGATTTTGTTTCACACACATGACATACAGTAGGTCGACATCTGTCTTCGGTCGACATGGTCGACATATAGAGCAGAGAGAAGGAAGTAAGTAGCCGTAGACAACGGTGTAGGTACATTTTTCTTTATGCCTAAAGCTAAGATACACTAACCCAATGATGTTAATTAATACCTTATTGCACTAACCGGTCATTCATTGATTAAATTATGGGTTCATGACTAAAATAACAACAATTATGATTAAAATAGGCTTGCAAAATCTAATATTCTTTTATATCGAGTAGACAACTTAACAGAAAACTCTCTGTGAGTGTTTATAAAAAAAAATCTAAGAAATTAATACGATGAGGAGAAAAATGAAGCAAACAAAATGAGAAGAGCCTCTCGGATGGTACTTGAGAATAAGTGGTAATCTCGATGAAATAATTTCCGGAACGAATCTTTAATGTGGCCATGAAAACGGCGGGGTTTTAAACCGATTTAGAAAACGGCGACGAATTGGTGATCTACATGCAGTACGCTCTAAGTAAGTACCTACTTACCATATTGGTAGAATAATCCGGAAGAGTTTATAGGGATACTAATCACACTGTCACACTAGTATTATAAAGGCAAAAGTTTGTGAGTGTGTGTGTGCTAGTAGGTTTTTTCTTCTTTTAGTTTTAGTTAGAAACTAGCTGCGCCCCGCGGTTTCACTCGCGTAGACCGGGATAAAAAGTAGCCTTTGTGTTAATCCAGGGTATAAGCTATCTACATACTAAATTTCATCCAAATTGGTTGAGCCGTTTGAGCGTGAAGAAGTAACAAACAAACATACAAACACACATACACCCACACACACACACACAAACTTTCGCCTTTTTAATATTAGTGTGATCGTTTAGGCTAACTTATAAAAAAATCTAAGACAATCAATGTAATATGTACTTTAGCCGAAACACATAAAGCATCTTATAATTATTTTTTCAAATACGGGATAGATTTTTTATAAATAAGTAATATTGTTGGTTTCATGGCCCTATTGTTTTTCTCCCTCGGCCTGTTTGCACTAATTGCCTCCAATATTTTGTTTGTATTGATTTCTTGATTAAACGTTAGCTCTTAAGTATGTTCTGATTTTTATTAAAATCAGTTTAATGATCAATTTTTTTTTAATTGCTACAAAGGGTCATTTATAATAGCAATTAAAAAAAATTGTATTATTGGATTATACAGGCCCTCACAGGGGGATATTCTAACTATAAATGAGGAGACGTACACGGGTGGGACGGGGCTGAAGTCCGCTATATTAAAAGAATCAATAAAATATATCACACACTGCCTACGCAGAGCCCGAGCTAAAATCTATCTGTCAATTCTTAAAGAAAAGCGAGCACTTTTTCTTAAGGCTACAGTCTTGCAAAATTCACTCGCGGCGAATTATTTGCGCAACTTTGTGTTTTTTTTTAAACAAAAGTGATGAAATAACATGAAATATTATTATTGAACGTGAATAACCATAATATAAGTAATAGCTGGTTATTTTTTTTAAGTTCATCTGGGTGGATTATGTTAGGTAAATCAAGCGTTAAATACAGCTCTTTCGCGCCAACAACGATTCGAGTTATGTTTGTGCACTTGCATTGGGTAATACAAATTTTATTTAGAAAATCTGTTCAGCGCATAATTGTTTCCATATTCTTGTCTTCAAAATGCGCTGATTACTTTTTTCTAATTATCTTTCATTTTCTTAATTCAGATGTCACAATGTCATCGAAATTCTCTGTTTTTATCTCTTAATAAACGGTTTGTTTCATAATAACAAAGCATCATATGCATGTAAGATTTGGTTGGTTTAGTGCCAAGAGTTCAATAAAGCAAATACTAAAAAAAATAGCATCTAAATCACCTTAGTCTAACAATAATAATAATCTCAAAAGACCTCCAAAACAGAGTTTATGAACAAGAATTTTCAACAACAAACAAAAGTTTAGATTTAAACACAATTAATGTAGACGATGCATGTAAAGAACTAACTGAATCTGACAGTACATTGAATTTAATGGTAAAGGATAAAATATGTAATGATAGCAATTTTTTTCGTATATGACAGAATACATGTACTTCATCAAAATATGAATGGTTTACTACACAAAGCTGATGAATTAACCGTAAATTTAAATAATATTAACAATAATAATAACATAATTGATGTGGTGTGTGTTACCGAGCATAATATGGTAACAGATGATACTAAATTTCTCCAAATTCCCAATTATACTATAGCGGCAAATTTCTCAAGAACAAATAGAAATGGTGGTTCATGTATCCTAGTACGAAATAACCATAAATTTAAGATTGTACACGAAGCAAAGCTTGTAAGCGTATCCAACCTCATTGAGTGTTCGGCTATTGAATTGTTAGAGCATAAGTTAATTATAATATGTATATATAGGCCTCCAAAGACTAAAAGGGATTGTTTAGAAATATTTTTTGAACGTCTAACGGCTATGCTCGCAAAATTATGTACTAAATGTAAGAAAATTGTTATTTGTGGTGATTATAATATTGATCGACTAAAAGATACTCCTGTTTCGAGAGAGTTTGAAGACTTATTACGGAGCTTTAACTTAAAACTTGCAATAAATGAACCAACACGTTTGCAAAGCAAAACGTGCATTGATAACATTGCTCATAATATAAGAGGCTGTAAACAAAGTGTCTTAGAACTAGCACTCTCTGATCATACAGCACAAATACTATCTTGTCCTGTTAGGAAAACGTACTCAATAAGGCACTGGTACAAATTTAGAAGAGACTATAGCAACGAAAATGTTGAAAAATTTATTAAATGTTTAAAAGCCCTGACTTTTAATGACTGCTATGGAAAAAGTGATCCAAATGCTGCTTTTGAAGAATTCCATAAACTATTTAAACTTTTCTATGACCTCTGCTTTCCAAACATAAAAATTAAGGTTCCAATCATGCGAAATACTAAATGGCTCAGTAAAGGATTAAAGACATGCTCCCTCCGTAAAAGAACACTACTTAAAACATATCGACTATCAGGTAATAATAGAGATAGGAGTGATTTTAAGAAATATGCAAAAAGGTATAAAAAAATCATAAAACTCACGCAAAGGTCGCAAAACAACTATCATATCCAAACAGCCACAAATAAATCTAAAGCAGTGTGGCAAATAATAAATAAATACAAAAACAATAACCCCCCTGAAAAAATTAATAGAATTAAATATAATAACCAACTTATAACTGCTCCTGATGCTATAGCACAAACATTCAACAACTTTTTCATTGATGACATTTCAAAACTAACGAATAATACAATAAACTACGCTAATATTCTAACCCATAACAAACCAAACTCCTGTTTCTTAGCCCCTGTTACCCCTAACGAAGTTGTCAAAATAATCATGGCATTAAAAAACACTAACAGTACAGGTTATGATGGAATTTCCACTAAAATAATAAAACGTGTAGTGTATGAAATTGCTCCAATCATCACCTACATAATAAATCAGTGTCTTGAACAAGGAATTTTCCCGACATATTTAAAAACTACTGTAGTTACACCAATATTCAAAAAAGAAAACACGGAAGATGTACGATGTTATAGACCTATCGCTCTCATTCCAATAATGGCTAAAATATTTGAAAGAGTACTATATAATAATCTTAGTGAATATTTTGAAAAAAATCAAATAATAATAGATAATCAAGTTGGATTCAGAAAAGGGAAATCAGTTAATACAGCAATGCATCAGTTTTTACAAAAAGTTATAACGGAACTAGATAAAAAAAATCAGGTTACAGCCCTATACATGGACATGTCAAAAGCTTTTGATAATGTTGACCATGGACTACTACTACAGAAACTAGAAATTTACGGAGTTCGAGGTAAAGCACTAGAAATAATCAAATCATATCTCAGTAATAGACTACAGTTCACTGAAATAACACAATTATGTCCATTCACAAAAACAGAAATTAAATATACATCGAGCCCAAGATCTATAAAATATGGTGTACCTCAAGGTTCGATACTAGGACCACTACTATTTCTCATTTATATAAATGATATACCTAATGCTATTCGGCACCCTATGGTTTTATTTGCAGATGACAGTACGGCTCTTTTCACAAATAACAAAAATAAAAATCATGAACTAGAAATAAACGATTCCCTATCTAAATTAATAAATTGGCTTACAATAAATAATCTAAAAATAAATCTTTCAAAAACCCATTACATGAATTTCAAGAATAAAAACGCAAAATCAATTCCATTATCTATTGAGCACAATAACGCAACTGTGTCTGAGGTTACTAGTACAAAATTTCTAGGTATCTATATAGATTCTAATATGACATGGAAAACACATGTAAATAGTGTATGTAACAAATTAAATCAATTCTCTTATGCCCTCTACATGCTCAAAAAAGTATCTAACCAAACCACACTGCTTAGTGCTTATCATGCTTATGTGGGATCCACTCTATCTTATGGGATACTATATTGGGGATACTCATCTGATAAGGAAATTGCGTTCAAGGCACAAAAAAAGTGTATTAGATCAATATGTGGGATACACCAAACCAATTCATGTAAACCTCATTTCGTAAATCTCAAGATATTAACGCTCCCTGCTTTATATATCTACGCGGCCTCAATTTTAGTTAAATCAAACATCAGTAGCTATGACACATTAACAAGCAGTAGACTCAAAAATACATTACGCAATAAAACATCCCACACTGCAGTGTATAGCAATAGCATTTTTTGTATGGGCATCAAAATATATAATAAGTTACCCATAGACATTAAGAACCAACACTCAATTGGTATTTTTAAAAGGAAGCTAAAAGACTTCCTGATTAAAAAGGCTTATTACTCTGTAAAGGAATTCCTTGAAGAAAAATAATTATATATTATATAATATTAAAAGATTGTTGATACTTGATAATTATAATGTGATATAAACTGTAAGAATAGTCTGATATAATATAGAATGTATGAACAATGATAATTATTAATATAATGTAAATTGTTGAACTGTAATATTGAGTACCTATACTTTTTGATTTATAACAATTTAAATTGCAATGCCTTAACAGGCAACTAAGTTCTAAGAACCTATACATTTGTTAACATCTTCAAAATTGTACACTTAGTTCGCAATAAAGAATTTGAATTTGAAATTTGAAGAATTGCGAGGGAAATTTCTTAGTGGGTCGGAGCGTTTTGTAGGTCTTTTGAGATTATTATTATTGTTAGACTAAGGTGATTTAGATGCTATTTTTTTAGTACTTGCTTTATTGAACTCTTGGCATTAAATTAACTAACTTTTACATGCATACGATGCATTGTTATTATGAAACAAACCGTTTATTAAGAGCTAAAAACAGAGAATTTCGATGACATTGTGACATCTGAATTAAGAAAATGAAAGATAATTAGAAAAAAGTAATCAGCGCATTTTGAAGACAAGAATATGGAAACAATTATGCGCTGAACAGATTTTCTAAATAAAATTTGTATTGCCCAATGCAAGTGCACAAACATAACTCGAATCGTTGCTGGCTCGAAAGAGCTGTATTTAACGCTTGATTTACCTAACATAATCCACCCAGATGAACTTAAAAAAAACTACCATCTATTACTTATATTATGGTTATTCACGTACTATAATAATATTTCATGTTATTTCATTACTTTTGTTTAAAAAAAAACACAAAGTTGCGCAAATAATTCGCCGCGAGTGAATTTTGCAAGACTGCGCCAACAACGATTCGAGTTATGTTTGTGCACTTGCATTGGGCAATACAAATTTTATTTAGAAAATCTGTTCAGCGCATAATTGTTTCCATATTCTTGTCTTCAAAATGCGCTGATTACTTTTTTTTGATTATCTTTCATTTTCATAATTCAGGTGTCACAATGTCATCGAAATTCTCTGTTTTTAGCTCTTAATAAACGGTTTGTTTCATAATAACAAAGCATCGTATGCATGTAAGATTTGGTTGGTTTAATGCCAAGAGTTCAATAAAGCAAATACTAAAAAAAATAGCATCTAAATCACCTTAGTCTAACAATAATAATAATCTCAAAAGACCTCCAAAACGCTCCGACCCACTAAGAAATTTCCCTCGCAATTCTTGTTCATAAACTCTGTTTTGGAGGTCTTTTGAGATTATTATTATTGTTAGAGTAAGATGATTTAGGTGCAATTTTTTTTAGTGTTTGCTTTATTGAACTCTTGGCATTAAATTAACCAACTTTTACATGCATACGATGCTTTGTTATTATGAAACAAACCGTTTATTAAGAGATAAAAACAGAGAATTTCGATGACATTGTGACATCTGAATTAAGAAAATGAAAGATAATTAAAAAAAAGTAATCAGCGCATTTTGAAGACAAGAATATGGAAACAATTATGCGCTGAACAGATTTTCTAAATAAAATTTGTATTCCCCAATGCAAGTGCACAAACATAACTCGAATCGTTGTTGGCGCGAAAGAGCTGTATTTAACGGTTGATTTACCTAACATAATCCACCCAGATGAACTTAAAAAAAACTACCATCTATTACTTATATTATGGTTATTCACGTGCTATATTAATATTTCATGTTATTTCATTACTTTTGTTTAAAAAAAATACAAAGTTGCGCAAATAATTCGCCGCGAGTGAATTTTGCAAGACTGCAGCCTTAAGATTATTTCGTGCAAAAGCATGAAACCAAATAAAAAAAATAAAAAATAAATCAATAACCAGCCTTGAAATCGCGAAATAAAAAATCTGCTGTTCCATACATTTTGTCGTTTTAAGTGAACACAAATGTAGGGAACAGCTGATTTTTTTTTTCGCGATTTCAAGGTAGGTCCCATAGAAAAAATTGTTCAATTCAAAATGATGAGTACAATGACCCCTTTTCGGGTTTAGTGTAAACAAAAACTAATGTTGTATAATTATGTATCTAAATTAGATAAAGTATAAATTAATAATATCCAATCCAATATGTCCTTTTCATCTTTAAAGTTCTTTGCACCACCAAAACCTTAGCTAATCCACATGGATTTGAATATTCAAATAAACCTCATTTGTTTTATAACCTACTTGACTAACTATCTGCTAAGAATATTAACTTAAGTAATTAAGGGAATAAGATAAAGATCTCTGCTAACCCGTGATGCATCACTAACACCGCTTAACCCTCAGTTGTGAGGGTTCAATAGGGTCGGGTTCGAACTTGTAACCTTCCGATCAAGTTCGTAAGTTGAACTGTTTGAACTATCGCCGCTTCGATGAGACTCATTAATCATTATGTCCTCGATTAGGGCGGGAAGAAGAGGTTGATTCATTTATAATAAGTTCTATAATAATCTAGTAAGTAACAGTTATAAACTCGGTCTATAGTATAGTTAAAATCTCGCTGCAGACTTGGTCATAAATCATAATCGGAGTACGGATGTGCGCTAGTTGCGCGCGCTCAAGGCCATTATCGATAACAGATGATGACGATGACTCAGACGAAGAATTTTAAGTTTCTATTTTTAGTTTTATACATAAGTTCTTTTGTTTATATATTTAACCCCTCAAGTGTCTGAGTTTGGCTGATTTTAGACCCAAAACCCCCGCGAGTGGGGAGGGTTGGGGGTTAGTTGCGAACCCCATAGGTTCACAACTACTGATAGTGATATGTTTTCCATTGGATGATGTTTTTTTACGTTTATATACAGGGTGTAAGGGACAGCCCTCCGCAAACTGATAGGGTGAATTCAGTATGTCATACTAAGATGACCGGTACATGAAATTTTTTCAGGAACGTTAAGGGACTCCAATAAACCTGATTTGTTTGTGTTTTTGTGCATAAATCGGAGCGTCTATTACTGGTTGAGAGGGGTAGGTAATAGGTATGCGGTGAGTTCGATGAACTCTGTAGCTAGACAGAAAGTGAACAGCTGATTTCACGCGTCGTTGGTTAGAGTATTTCAACATCCATTGCTGGTTTTTTTTTGCTGTTTTTTTTTTCAGTTTTTTTTACATAAATGTAGTGATGCGAACACACAGTGCAATTTTACATTGAAATAATGAAAATGTAACTGAATTTTTTTTTTGAAAAAATGAAAATTTTCCTGAGAAAATTTCCGGTGGAATATGATTCAAAATGAGAAGCTGAATGCACCCTGTTAGTTTGCGGACGGCTGTCCCTTACACCCTGTATACGTGATCTAAGCTTATATACCTATTATGTAATGTTTTGTCCTTTTGCACACTTGGGGTGCATTTGACACGCGGGGGGGGAGGGGAGGTTAGCTGCGAACTCCATAAGTTCACAACTAATGATTTGATTGGTTTTCAATCGGATGATGGTTTTGTACATTTATATATATGTGATATAAGCTTATGTACCGAACAAAAAAACGGTTTTTCTTATGCACACATGGGGTGCATTCGACACTTGAGGGGTTAATATGCTTTGTAGTCAATTTGGTAATAAAATAAAAAAAATGAGTATTTATTTCTATCACCCATTTATAAATATATAAAACTGTCGATATCACTCATCGACTGCAGTAATGCACAGGACTACGTGTGGGCGTGGCCTGTCCATAAGGTCCGTGAGTGGGAAAGAGAGCGAAACACTCGAATGATTTATGACCGAGTCTGCAACGATATTTTAACTATACTATAGTGGTTGCAAATGCTGTGGGTTTAATTCCCAGGTCGGGCAAAATTTTATTGGGTTTTTCCATCTGAAATTTCTGAGTAGGAGTCCAGAGTCCATTTGATGGCAATAGGCTCGCCCTATTACATGGGGCTTACACATAACTCGCGAAATGGGTAGGTACCTACACCTCTGCCTAACCCTGAGGGGAATACAGAAGTGATGTTATATTTATGTAAAGAAGGTCTTACGTTTATACAGGGTGACTGGATCTGGACCCGCCATAGGGAATTCGCATATAGAGGAGGTCATTTGCTAATTATCGAACCTTACTTTCCCTAGCTTAAGTTTTGTAGTTTGGGAGATATGTCAATTTTTATACTTTATTGAGATTTTCCAAAATTTGACCTTCAAGCATTCACAACTTTTTTTTTGCATTATTTTAGTAGTTTTTTTTATTATTTGTTGGTAGTCATAAACATTGGTGATTAAAATACTTTGGAACTTCCCTCAAACTAGGGTTAAAAATAAGATAGAACGCTTTTAAAAAAAATATTATAAAAAAAAATATCTTTACGATCAAATTCAACCTGAAATAAAAAAAAAACTGCGGTGTTTCAATAATTAATTTTAATTTATGTTAGTTCTCTAGTTCGTCATCTTTCTAACGGTATTTAATTTGTATTTAAAAAGTTACTAACTTAAAAAAAACAATTCAGTAAAGGTTTGTTGAAGCGAATTGTGCAAATTATTTTTTGCAAATTTATGACTAGGTAGGTAGAAATTAAATGCTTAGTGTACTTACGTTATTTATTATTTAAAAAAAATACTTTTACAATGTAAAACAAGAAATTTGGAAAAGATATCGGGCATCAAAAGCAAAAATTAAAATTGAGTTGAAATTAAAGATTCTGCTCGAATTGCTGCCCGCGATTTCTGATACATGCCCGATATCTTTTCCTAATTTCCGTGGTGGTAACTTTAAACCTAATTTCTTCTTTCATAACTGAAAAAGCATTGTTAATTTTTTGAATTAATTCTTCTTTTGTCATTATTTCTTCTTTGTAGACCAACTCTTTGGCCCGGCCCCAAACGTAGAAATCGAGCGGTGTCAAGTCTGGCGACCGTGCCGGCCATTCAGTTGGCCCACCTCTACCGATCCACGAATCAGGGAACGAATTATTTAAAAGTTCTCGGACGTCCAGCCTAAAATGCGCTGGGCACCCATCATGTTGAAACACAATAGGCGTGTCGTAGGTTATTACTTCCGACAGCAGATTAGGCAAGACGTCCATTAAAAATTCGAAGTAACTTTCCCCATTTAAAATGTCTGGTAGGAAATGGGGTCCAATAATTTTACGTCCAATAACACCAGCCCACACATTAACGGAAAATTTCCGTTGGACCGATGTTACCCTTTTTTTATGGGTGTTATCATGGGCCCAGTTGTGCAAATTGTGCAAATTGGTGATGCCTTCTCGGGAGAAATGTGACTCGTCGGTCCAAAGAATACGCTTCAGGTATGTTGGGTCGTCGACATCGGTGTGAAGAATGAAGCGACAGAAATTCATCCTCCTTTCGTAGTCGCCAGTTTCAAGCCCTGCCAATAATCCATTTGTCAATTATTTTCATAAATGTCATTCTAAAAACAAAATTTGTACATACCTAAAATTTTACCATTTATTGTTGAAGATTATGGTACATTTAAGCTCGTCGTAATAATTACAATTTCTTTAATGCTGAACATAACAGCGCACGCTTTAATTATTAAAAATAGGTAATACAACAGGAGGAGGAGCACGTGGCTACGTAATAACAGCTGCACGGGTCACAGGAGGAGCTCGTGGCTAAGTAATAACAGCCGCACGGGTCGATCCATCAGATTAAGCTACGCTTATCGGTGTTGTCCGTGGATGCGTGACCATCTTTACATAACGAGACTCCTCCGTGCCCCGGAAAGCACGCTCATGGATCTTTGACAGTCGTTACGGGTCGTCAGAAGCCCTAGTCTGACAACCAGTCTTACTAAGGGGTATCATATTACCCAATCACTGGGTTATGGAGGTCAGATAGGCAGTTGCTATGTAAAAAACTCGAATTCAGCTGCATCCGGTTAGACTGGAAGCCGACCCCAACATAGTTGGGAAAAGGCTAGGTGGATTGATTAAGGTAATACAACATAAAATGGCTAGGTAAGTAGATGTAGTATGATAGGCAATACCGAAAGTAATACCTAATTAGGTACATAAATAAACTAAAAATTACCTTGAACTTTTGTGTAATGATACGGGTGTTGATGATCCCGATGTATCACTGACCAGACTTTCCACTGGCTGACGCCCAAAGCGGCAGCTACCACTCTGGTGCTAGTCGTGGGATCTTCTTCAAAAGCTGCCAAAATCTGGTGATCAATCTCAACAGGTAATTGCCGCACAGCTACTCGGGGTTCCCTGGCGTTCAAGTTACCCGTTTCTCTTAACCGGCGATATGTGGTAGAAAATGTGTCACGGTCAGGTAAGCGTCTGTTTGGATATCGCTCTTGGTAAATTCGCCGCGCTTCGCGGGTGTTACTGTGTGCAGCACCATACGCCAGCAGCATGTCGGCGTATTCTTCACTTGTAAATCCTGGCATTTTAAAACGAAAATGCAAAAATGACGAAGGAAAACAGCACGATCGGTTGCACGTGTGAGCGACCAAACAATCAAACACAAACTGAACAAATAATTTCGGTGCAGTCAGTCCCTGCCAAAATCAAAGGCTTAAGTAAAAATAAAGAAGAGTAGCATGGCCCTTCCCTTAGCGTAAGAAAGAGACAAAACATGACGCTGCATTCCACGCATTCCTTATTCCTGACATCATGCAAAAGGGACCGTTGCCGCCGTTAGCGGCCTCAGGTAGCAACAAACCTTTACTGAATTGGACGGTACGACAATTACAAATAATAATGTTTTTTTTTAAAGTAGCAATTTTATTAATACAAATTAAGTACCGTTAAAAAGGTGACAAACTAGAGAACTAACTTTAATTAAAATTAATTATTGTAACACCTCAGTTTTTTTTTTATTTCAGGTTGAATTTGATCGTAAAGATATTTTTTTCATATTTTTTTTTTTAAAAGCTTTCTATCTTATTTTTTAACCCTAGTTTGAGGGAAGTTCCGAGGTATTTTAATCACCAATGTTTATGACTACCAACAAATAATAAAAAAAAACTACTAAATTAGTGCAAAAAAAAGTTGTGAATGCTTGAAGGTCAAATTTTGGAAAAATCTCAATAAAGTATAAAAATTGACATATCTCCCAAACTATAAAACTTTAGCTAGGGAAAGTAAGGTCCAATAATTAGCAAATGACCTCCTCTATATGCGAATTTTCTATGGCGGGTCCAGATCCAGTCACCCTGTATATAGGGTGACTGGTAATTAGTGACCGATACCTAAACACATGATTGTGCTCATGATAACAAACAACTTTTACTATGGGACCAAACCTGAAATCGCGAAAAAAAAATCAGCTGCCCCATACATTCATGTTCGCATAACTCGTCAAAATGTAGGGAGCAGCTGATTTTTTTTTCGCGATTTCAGGTTTGGCCCCATAGTAAAAGTTGTTTGTTATCATGAGCACAATCATGGGTTTAGGTATCGGTCACTAATTACCAGTCACCCTATATATCTAACATGACTGAATTATTCAGGGCTTTAGTACACTTCTTCTTCATTCTGACATTTCAGAAGTGTTGCCAATAATAAAACGGTCCTGCTAAAAACGGAACGCATATAAGCGAAATTAAAAAAAATATTTCTTGAATTTAAGGTCTCGATTAGAAAAAATAAAACTTAAAAATTGACTGATAATTTTAAAATAGTAAACAGATTTTTTTATTACAAATTATTGAAGTAAGTAATTATTTTTCTTACACAGGAATCCCTGGCCGCTAATCAATAGGTTACAAAACTTTTTTAGGAATACCTTTTTGTTTGTAAGATCTTTGCTACTTATAACTACAGACAGACAACGATGATGATATTAGTGATACTGATACTTAATAAAAATAAATATTAAAATTTTAAAAATATTGTCTTTTTTTTCATTTAGTCATATAAAACTAATATTTTAGTTAACTAGTATGCATTGAATGCACAGAACAAACACTATTTGCATTGTCATATAATTTAAGAACTTGATCTCATTCTCTTTCATATTTTTTGTTATTTTATATCCAAAAAAATCTAGTCACATAAATAACTTATAAAAAAGGACAAGACCAAAAAGGTTTATGATATCTGAAGTGTCAAAAAATTACAGCGGTCAGAATTCCGTTGAATTAAAAATCTAATTGTAGTTCAATTCAACTGACTCGCATGATGCTTTCGCGGCGGAAGTGTACTAAGGACCTAAAGCTTTGAAAATACTGTGTTTTCTAAATGTGCTCGTTCTTTAGAGCTGAACAGCTTCGAAAAAGGTCTACAACAGTAAACATAGGTATTTATTCCTGTGTATATGTTAGGTAGGTATCTACGTACCTACTAAGTATAACATAGTTATAAGTTTTTAAACTGTCATGATCACTAACATTATTATTAACACAAACGGGATATTTACAAAAAAAAAATGGATGGTAAATATCCCGTTTGTGTTAATGATAATATTTTAACATAGTTATTGTACAGTCGGCAACGAAAATCAATACTTTCTTCTTTCTTTTCTTTCTGTAATTTACTAATCAAACTAACTTATCTAAAGTTTACCCCACACTCGGCTTACTTTAACATAAGGCGTTCAGGTCTTTTAATAAATGTATTTATCTACACCCATGCTACAAATCCTGTATAAAAGTTTCTGAAACAGTTAGCTTACTGCCAACACTAAAACAGCCAGTGTTATAGTAACCATGGTAACCATAATAGCATCCAAACGAGTGCTTTAATGTTGTACTGAATTTCATAATGCAACTCGTTTTCAAAAAAAGAACATTGTAATGCACGCGCGTTTCACTACAACAGCGCCGTAATTTAAAAAAATAGCTTATTCGAATTCACGTCGTATACTATGACGCCGGCCGCCATGTTCGATACGAGTATTAGTATTGCAAAAAACTGTTTCAGAACCTTTTATAGAGGATTGATAACATGGATGTAGATAAAGTCTTGTATGCAACTGTACATAATTAGGTATTAAAACACTCATGTGATAACATTATCACACTTGGCTTCGCCTCGTGTGATAAACCCACATTCGTGTTTTAATACCCCTTATTATACGTCAGTTGCATGAATAACTATTATACCGTCAAGTAATTTATATTGCCGCCCTTACGAGGTGTATCTTGCACTAAACATTAAAAAATAAAGACCGAATAAAAACCCAAGTGTCATACAAACACTAACAAAGTTTTGAAACCATTACTATGACAGGGAGACGCGCTTAGCAACTAAATAATAAAAATAAAAAATCTAATCCAAAGGTACGCACGGTTACGGATCAAGCTATACATATCCAGTATAAGCTGATCTCGCATTGTAAGGAAATCATATACAATGCGAGATCAGCTTATACTGGAAATGTATAGCTTGATCTGTTATAGCCGTGCGTACATAATTATTAGAAGCGACATCTGCTGATCCTAGGTTCGATTCCCGGCGGCAACTTACACAGGCCTAGCAACAAGACAGCTGCATGAAAAAGGATAATTGTTTTAATTTATTGCAAACACTTTCTCTGCGTTTTAAAATAATGTTAAAATTGTGAAACACAATTTTTTCATTTTTATTTGAAACAGCATTTTATTAAGCTGGAATTTGTGTTTTAGCTTATAAATTATAGTGATAAGAATTACACACGTATTTAGTTAATTTATATTGAAACTACTTAATTTATTACAATCTTTTAGCTTTAACAAACATTCGAAGAGCTTAACGTAACGAATTTGTAAAACACAGGACCGCGATCGTAGGTAGGTACCTATAAAATTTCCATAAAGCTAGGCGTCAATAATAAGTAGGCACATGAACGAAGCTTGAATGCCACCAAGCTTCTATAATTTCAACTCCATGAACTTATTCCAAAAATTGGGAATAGAAGCAAATTATCAATCTCTTAGAATGTAAGTTAATTACGATAAAATATACTTGCATCAGCTACTTCGATTATTATGTAGGTATTTGATTTTCTTTGGTGAATTTTGGCTGATTTTGATTTAAAAAAAATTAACAGTTGTTGTTACCCGGTTGAGACGACTTTGATTTACGAGTAGTGGGTCTAACGTTCAAACCCAGGCAAGCACTTTACTTTTTTCACATACCCTGAATACCCCACTGGACTTGTGTGGTAGACTACACCCTACTCCCTCTCTCAGAGGAGGCCTGCGTCCGTACAAGCAGTGGGAACGTTATATGCTATTAGGGTTCTATACCAAAATGGTAAATAAGGAACCCTTATGGTGTGACTCAGTCTGTCTGTCTGTCTGTCTGTCTGTCACAGCTGCATATCTCAAGAACTACTAATGCTATCAATTTGAAATTTGGAACACTTTTAGATGACGTTTACCCAACAATTTTGCAAATAAGAAAAAAGTAAAAATATTTATATTTTTTTGTAACGTGGACTGAAAGGGGGTCTTAAAAATTCAAAGTGATTCTACTAGGGCATGTCGGGTATCATATGAAAGAACGCTGCTTGCACATTCTTAAACTATTTTTTATTTTTTTTAGGCCACACAGTTTTCGACTTTTGATGAAAAATGTAAAAAAAATGCCGCCCCCCCTCCCTTATCTCCGAAGTTTGCAAAGATAAAAATCTGAAATTATTCTATGTGATAGAAATTTATGGATTACAGGAAAAATAAAACGATGTCTCTAAATAGCACACTTTTTCAGAAATCGGAACGGAACCCTCGGTGCGCGAGTCCGACTCGCTCTTGACCGGTTTTTTATTAGGTACTTATCCTATACTATCCCACTGTAAGGGCTCCCTCAAGTTCTTCCCAGACCTCTTTTCCCGCCTCGAACCTTACGACGTTTATGCTACTTATTTTTTTCAACTCCCAATTATATAGCGTGACACTAAAAGCTTTGAAAGGTACCAACATACAACAATATTCTGTGGTAAACAGTGGCTAAATGACACCTTAATAGTAGCAGAGAGTGGATGATTGACACGCAGCGCGTGCGCGGCAGCTCGCGTGTCGGATGGCAGTAATGCCACTAGTGTCACTACTTCCACGATTACAGAATTAATTGCTCTGTATCTACGTGTGAAATGATGTGGAGAAGTTTATTTTAATTTTAAAGTGTTTAAATCTAAATTGACTTACTACGCTTGCTGCAGTCGGTACGTCGATGGGTGACCATTTTTTTTTGTGGATGGAAATCATCAAATGACTTCTCCCGCTCTGGGTGAAGTGGAGGGCGTGTCAGACTTTTACTGACTAAAACCCAACTGTGTTCCTTCAGTTACATATGCCAGGGCCACGGTATCTCTTTCGAACAACCCGCGACCCTGGCGGCATCGACCCCATCGGACCCCATCACTGCTGAAATCTCTTTGAGGCGCGCGTGGAACACGACGCGCCGTCGACCCAGGCCTGGTCTTTACTGGACGGCGAGTTACCCATTGCTTTCCGTCATGGGTGACCATCCATTACATATGGAGACTCCTCCGTGCCCCGGAAAGGTCGCGGCTGTCATTTGTAGATCTTTGACAGTCGTTACGTGTCTGATAACCTATCTTAGCAAGGGGTATCGTGTAACTGTATTGTGGAGGTCAGATTGGCAGTTGCTCCATTTAAATACTGGTATTCAGCTGCATTCAGAGACTGGAAGCGGACCTCAACATAGTTGGGAAAAGGCTAGGCAGATGGTGATCTATTTTTCAAAGGCTACAGAACAAACTTATTCAGTAGATAGGTGCTGTAGCTCTCAAATAAGTCTCTGACAAGCAACCTAGCTGACATAAACAATGTTTACTGCTGATTGGTAGACAGAAATAACAATAACATCATGTACATTGACAGAAAACTTCTAACTAAAATTATTATATATAAAAAAAAAAAAGAAAAATGATTAAATAATAATAAATAAAATAATAAATAAAGATTTATTGAACAAAAATGGTTGAACAATCAAACACAAACAACACCACGAGTATACAATAATAGCGTATTACAATTATATAACCACTAGTGTTATAAGCAGTCTGTATGAATCTGGTATCCAAAGAAAGATTTAACTTGTGTTATGGATACCAGCATTCTCACATAAATGACATACAAAGGTTACATTGGTTGCAACAGACGACGATGTCAAGATTAAAATATATATGTAGATTTATTGATGTAAATGATTATGATTATGAACTGACAAATTTAATAGGCTCTAAGGACCGTATTAGGGAACGTCACTCAATACTCAAGCAAGTACATACTAGATTCTAGCCATTTGATTGGTTGAAACTAGTTTTAAGTAGTGACGTTCTGTAATATGGGACTTAGTGTTCCTTCGGCCCTTAGCCGACGATCGCACGGACGTAAAAGAATCGCGGCGGGATTTTATCGCGCACTGGATTTTCAACTCTCGGTGTTGAGCCGAGCTTTGAAAATCCAACCTAACAAAAACAGAGAGCATCCCAGCGCGACGAAAAACACGCTGTTTGATTTTCAACTCCCGGCGCTAGAGCGTTGAAAATGCAGTGCGCGAAAAAAAACGCCGCGATTTTTTACGCCCGTGGGAACGTCGGCTTAGTGTAATAAATCTGCACACTAATTGCGTAACTATAGATCACTATATAGCCGCACGGGTCGACCCATCAGGTTAAGCTACGCTTGCCGGTGTTGGTCGGTGGATGGGTGACCATATTTACATGCCGAGACTCCTCCGTGCCTCGGAAAGCATCTTAAGTCGTTGGCGGTCATTCGTGGATCTTTGACAGTCGTTACGGGTCGTCAGAAGCCCGAAAGTCTGACAACCAGTCTAACCAAGGGGTAATAGGTAATACGGGCTGGTATCCGCAACTCCACGTCAATGTGCGTATTTTGCGTATGGTTATTTTACCAAAGGGTATCGTATAACCCAGTTACTGGGTTGTGGAGGTCAGATAGGCAGTCGCTCCATGTAAAATACAGGTATTCAGCTGCATCCGGTTAGACTGCAAGCCGACCCCAATATAGTTGGGAAAAGGCTAGGCAGATACTCAATACTCAATACTTTATTTGCATTCCACAATGTGTATAAGATGGTAATTTAAACATATGTGATCATTATGGACCCTGTCGGGCACAGCAACAATATGTGATGTCGGGCACAGCAATAATATGTGATGTCGGGCACAGCAACAATATGTGATGTCGGGCACAGCAATAATATGTGATGTCGGGCACAGCAACAATATGTGATGTCGGGCACAGCAATAATATGTGATGTCGGGCACAGCAACAATAGCAGGAGAGAGGAAGCTTTGAAACTTAAATCTAATATTACTTAAATCTAGCTTAAATCTGATATTATTGCTTACTGAACTTATATAATAATATATTCATTTAATCGGTACCAAGTCATGCCAGATTGGACATGATTGGATAATTGTTTAACAAAATTATTGAAACGGCGCCTATGATGTATATTAACGATCTTTAAGATATATCTTCTTGCTACTAAAATACGATATCGATCATCTGTTGCATTTTTTTTTGCATTTTTATGTTTTTTTACACATTTTGATACTTAATTTTGTTGCGATCAATTATTGTCAAAAATCGAGCAAATCTATAGGCACCCTAAATCAAATCAAATCAAATCAATCTTTATTTATAAACTACATATCGTTTGTTTTGCGAACACGATACATTAGGTTGTAATCATGTTGCGGATTTTACCCATACCAGATAGTCAGAAACCTGAAAATCTGACAACAAACCTAGTCATTGGAAGACCTTCATCATATCTTTATCAATATTCAAAACTATAAATTAATCCACCAATCAAAAACTAGGTCATTTAACCGACTTGCCACACAAATATGCGGTATAGTAGTTTGGCACAAGCCGGTCTCACAGCTGATGCCGCCACCACCTGCTCCAGGTGCGCGCGCGTCGATTGACAAGTGCAATTTGTATGTGTGTGAGTAGAGATGAGGAGGATCGGTGCAGTAGGCTATGGTGGCCATTTCTTTTCATCGTTTATTTTTTATAAGTCTGTAATTAAATTATATTGGTGCTGTGTGAGATGCAATCAGGTTTTGTTTATTAAAGTTTTGTGTTACGGAATTATCATTATATGTATTTTTTTCTTAATTAGATTTTTATTAACGTTTTAATTATTTTTTACTTGGGTATTGTAAAGTCATTTTAACTTTTTAAACGTCGATTGCACACCCAGGTGTACAGATAACAATAAAAAATAAATTGTGTCTGCTAATTGGCGTACGACGAGTTAAATATGAAATGTGATTTTATTAGATAACTAATTGAGTTTAAAGTTTCACTATGTTATTAAAGGTATGTAATACGAGTATTTTAGAATTAAAAGTTTTAAGCATTTAGTGCACTGTTTTCCTCTTCCAGCTCCAATTTTTAGCGACCAGATCGCCCGTTGGGTCACCCTGTGTAAAATTTCTACATATAAATTTGTAATTTTTATGGTGTACATAATAAAAAGTATTCTATCTATCTATCTAACAATGAATACCTGAAATCAATAGTTACGAGGCACCCTTGACGATCTGAACAACGCTTCTGACGCCGCAATAAATATGACCACCTACTGGGTCCACACAGTATAGGTATGGATGATGTACAGTCGAAGAAAAAGAAGAAGAAGAAGAATAGTAGTTATGAGCAGCCTCACAATGATGGCTGATTCACTGTCGTGTTATTTTTACATCCCATGACTAACAACATTATTTTGTCGTAAATCACTCAAAAGGAAATAAAAACTTAGCTAAGCGTAATAAATGCATTCACTTGAGGTGAAGTTTCTATCTTTAAACCCTTCGTGTTGAAATTCTTAACAGTTGTTTTTAATCGGTGTTTTATTTTTAGGAAATAGCATTCGTCATATCAATAAATTCAAAAAAAATATCTTTTTCCCTGGAATGAAGATCAAAGTAGTCTTTCCAATTTTGTAAACATAAATTTAAAAAACTAAGGTTCTGTTATAAAATTTTGAAATAATAAAAGCCGATTAAATTATTTTCAAACTGTCCATTTTACCCCACACTACCCTTACCTACGATGCGTAATCGCCGGCGCACGCAGCCGCCGACCAACGGCAGGGCATTCACGAAATTTTAAAATTCGAATTTTCTGAATGAGCAAGATGCTAGTAGGTAGTAATATAACGGTTCTTGCATCTGGCATAAAACAGCTGATTTTGACGTGTGTACCTATGACATTGTCAATTTACAGTTGAATGGTCCCGTTGAAGAATATGAATGGATGTTTTGAATTTTAGTATAGAAAGATAAGGGTTGCGAATTAATTGTTTAGACTTTAGATATAGCGGTAGCAGTTGTTTGATAGTTATGATGTTAATAGCAATTTATTGCACACCACATGTGTTCGTCTAGTGTTTATTTCCTAGTTATTAAGTCTGTGTACTAGCTGCTTATTAGCCAGGGTGTAGGTACTAATTAATAGTCTAATCATTAGACAAATTACTTTTTTTTATGGGCTAAGGCTGACTTCGCTATTAAATGATTTTTTATCCGGGTATACTTAAAACAATTAGGGAGCAATTAAAACTTTTCTCTTTTTATAAAATTTAAGACCCATCATTGAAATGCTAATAAGTATTTGTAAATCATTTAGCAAGACACTAGGGATTACGTATCACCTGTAAATAATGTTGAGCTGCACGATTACTGACAAATGCGTGCACTGACTGGACAGGTCCACTCGTATGGTTCTTCCTCAAAAGACCATCTTAGACATGCATGGTCCTCATACGGCTTGACCAAGGTGATGTCTGGACTTTAATAGAGACTGTGACCTCTGAGTTTGTTTTGGTCTTTCTTCTCGGAGTACTTAGTTGGTTAAGAAACACCGAACTTATATAGTTTTAAAACATGTTTTATTTTATTGTGTAAAAGTGTTTTTACACATGTTTTGAAACGATTGCTCATGGTTTGTTCAACGAAATCTCCAAACGGCTGGTTGATACTTCCCGTGACCCAACGGCTGGCTTTTACCTTGGCCAGAGACTAAGCATTGCCATACAACGTGGCAATTCCGACAGTCTTATGGGTACTTTACCAGTCGACTGCGATGCGGAGGAATTTTTGACGCCATTTTAGTTAGTTTAGGATATTATATTTTTATGTTAATAATTTGTAAATAACTTTTAAGTATGCAAAGTAAATACCATTATGAAACACAAATTTACACAAATAAATGTAATTATCATTTATTATAATTTATTGTGGTCTACAAAATGACTCATGTTTTGCTTTTCTCAGAGCACCATGTAGTTCTAATAAGTTATTTTACATTTTGCCTACTTATAAAGTTAACGCAGTAATGTTACTCATAGCTTAAACATGCGCACTTAACTTCCTCAGGGCATTTCTTTCCAGGATAAAAACTAGATAAGTACTAAGTATTCTTAGTCATAAAACTTTTACGTAACCGTTATTAGTTTACGCAATGAACTTTTAACAGTGGCTATAGGCAAAACCGCCGGCGGTAGCTTGTGTTTTATGTAACTAATTATTATGAGAAAAAAATATCATAATTAGTAATTTTGTATAAAGTGTTGAACTGTAGTCACCTGCAGTAACAAACAAATCATTTATGATTCCGATATGAAAAAAACATACATCTGTTTATATTGGTTCACATGCAGACCCATGCATATAGTACCTACCTATAATTAACCTATAATGTTCTCACTCCTGGGAGAGGGAGCGGGCCGTAATCCACCACGCGGGCCCAGTGCGAGTTGCTAGATGTCACATGTCTTCGAATTTTTGGTTCTAGGACATGCCGGTTTCGTCACGATTTTTTCCTTCACCGTTTTGAGAGCAGTAGTGAAGAAATAATTTACACAAAGTAAAGCGCCTGCTTGGGTTCGAACCTACGACCGGCCGTTATCACCACGCCACCACTGCTCTATAAGGGTTTCATGAAAAGAATAAAGGTTAGTCGTAATAAAATCAGTAAAAAATTTGAACTTGATGTCCAAAGCACAGCAGGTTCGCGATGAGCAAAGTTATTGTGTTCGTTTCACCCGCGCGGCCATGGCGTTAAAAAAAAAACTATACCAAAATTGTGTAACAATTTGTAAAAGTTGACTCCCAAAACCACAAAGCTATGGTTAAAAAGTTAGAAGGGTTTGAACGTGGCCGCGCCATAGAACCGCGGAGATCTCAGAAACTAAGCGTTGCACAGACCTGAAATTTTGGTAAATAACAGATTCAATTTGTAAACAATTTGTAAAAATATAGAAAGAAATCCCAGGTTAATATTTTAGGAGCTGTGAGACTAAAACCCCGTGGCCGCGCCATCGAAACGGTGACAAAAACGTGATAGCCGATATCTCGCTGAAAAAGCATCGCAGACGTCTAGAGTTTTTTGTAAAACCCAGATTTGAATTTGTCAAAACTTACAAAAATGCAACAAAAAATACTAGGTTAATATTTTAGGAGCTGTGAGACTAAAACCCCGTGGCCGCGCCATCGAAACGGTGACAAAAACGTTATCACCGATATCTCGCTGAAAAAGCATCGCAGAGGTCTGAAGTTTTTTGTAAAACCTAGATTTGAATTTGTCAAAACTTGTAAAAATACAACAAAAAATCCTAGGTTTATATTTCAGGAACCGCGCCATAGAAACGGTGAAAAACACGTTATCGCCGATATCTCACTGAAAAAGCATCGCAGAGGTCTGAAATTATTTGTAAAACCTAGATTTGAATTTGTCAAAATTTGTAAAAATATAACGAAAAATCCTAGGTTTATATTTCAGGAGCCGCGCCATTGAAACGGTGAAAAATATGTTATCGCCGATATCTCGCTGAAAAAGCATCGCAGAGGTCTGAAGTTTTTTGTAAAACCTAGATTTGAATTTGTCAAAACTTGTAAAAATACAACAAAAAATCCTAGGTTTATATTTCAGGAGCTGTAAGACTACAACCCAATGGCCGCGCCATCGAAACGGTGAAAAAAACGTGATAGCCGATATCTCGCTGAAAAAGCATCGCATACGTCTAGAGTTTTTTGTAAAACCCAGATTTGAATTTGTCAAAACTTACAAAAATGCAACAAAAAATACTAGGTTTATATTTTAGGAGCTGTGAGACTAAAACCCCGTGGCCGCGCCATCGAAACGGTGACAAAAACGTTATCACCGATATCTCGCTGAAAAGGCATCGCAGAGGTCTGAAGTTTTTTGTAAAACCTAGATTTGAATTTGTCAAAACTTGTAAAAATACAACAAAAGATCCTAGGTTTATATTTCAGGACCCGCGCCATAGAAACGGTGAAAAACACGTTATCGCCGATATCTCACTGAAAAAGCATCGCAGAAGTCTGAAATTATTTGTAAAACCTAGATTTGAATTTGTCAAAATTTGTAAAAATATAACAAAAATCCTAGATTTATATTTCAGGAGCCGCGCCATTGAAACAGATAAAAACACGTTATCGCCGATATCTCAGTGAAAAAGCATCGCAGAGGTCTGAAGTTTTTTGTAAAACCTACATTTGAATTAGATAATTTTTTTACAAATAAAACAAAAATCCTATTTCACAAAAAACCGTATTTCACCGTTTCAATGGTGCGGCTCCTGAAATATAAATCTAGGATTTTTTGTTATATTTTTACAAATTTTGACAAATTCAAATCTAGGTTTTACAAATAATTTCAGACTTCTGCGATGCTTTTTCAGTGAGATATCGGCGATAACGTGTTTTTCACCGTTTCTATGGCGCGGGTCCTGAAATATAAACCTAGGATTTTTTGTTGTATTTTTACAAATTTTGACAAATTCAAATCTAGGTTTTACAAAAAACTTCAGACCTCTGCGATGCTTTTTCAGCGAGATATCGGTGATAACGTTTTTGTCACCGTTTCGATGGCGCGGCCACGGGGTTTTAGTCTCACAGCTCCTAAAATATTAACCTAGTATTTTTTGTTGCATTTTTGTAAGTTTTGACAAATTCAAATCTGGGTTTTACAAAAACTCTAGACGTCTGCGATGCTTTTTCAGCGAGATATCGGCTATCACGTTTTTTTCACCGTTTCGATGGCGCGGCCATGGGGTTCTAGTCTTACAGCTCCTGAAATATAAACCTAGGATTTTTTGTTGTATTTTTACAAGTTTTGACAAATTCAAATCTAGGTTTTACAAAAAACTTCAGACCTCTGCGATGCTTTTTCAGCGAGATATCGGCGATAACATATTTTTCACCGTTTGAATGGCGCGGCCATGGGGTTCTAGTCTTACAGCTCCTGAAATATAAACCTAGGATTTTTTGTTGTATTTTTACAAATTGTGACAAATTCAAATCTAGGTTTTACAAAAAACTTCAGACCTCTGCGATGCTTTTTCAGTGAGATATCGGCGATAACGTGTTTTTCACCGTTTCAATGGCGCGGCTCCTGAAATATAAACCTAGGATTTTTTGTTATTTTTTTACAAATTTTGACAAATTCAAATCTAGGTTTTACAAATAATTCCAGACCTCTGCGATGCTTTGTCAGTGAGATATCGGCGATAACGGGTTTTTCACCGTTTCTATGGCGCGGGTCCTGAAATATAAACCTAGGATTTTTGTTGTATTTTTACAAGTTTTGACAAATTCTAATCTAGGTTTTACAAAAAACTTCAGACCTCTGCGATGCTTTTTCAGCGAGATATCGGTGATAACGTTTTTGTCACCGTTTCGATGGCGCGGCCACGGGGTTTTAGTCTCACAGCTCCTAAAATATTAACCTAGGATTTTTTTCTATATTTTTACAAATTGTTTACAAATTGAATCTGTTATTTACCAAAATTTCAGGTCTGTGCAACACTTAGTTTCTGAGATCTCCGTGGCCGCGCGGTTCTCCGCGTTTCGATGGCGCGGCCACGTTCAAACCCTTCTAACTTTTTAACCATAGCTTTGACAAATTTGAGGTTTTGCGAGTGAACTTTTACAAATTGTTACAAAATGTTGGCATAGTTTTTTTTTTTTTTAACGCCATGGCCGCGCGGTTGAAACGAACACGGGATTACGTATCACCTGTAAATAATGTTGAGCTGCACGATTACTGACAAATGCGTGCACTGACTGGACAGGTCCACTCAAAGGGGAATGCCTGAAAAATGCTTGAAATAGACAGAAACTACTTACAGTCCTTAATTCTATTTAGAATAAATTAGGTATAATGAAATAATTCTCAAGTTTGTATACCTAGGGTGAAAATATAACGATCTTTAAAATATTTAACTTGATATCCGTCTAATTCCTTCTTATTTTATCATGGAGGTCAGTGTTTATTTGACATGAGTAATCGACATTCAGCCAAACAGGAATCGTCAAATAATCTTTAACGAACTATTTTATAGAATTATTGCACAGTTATCATTCATTTAATATAATTCGACCTATTTATACCGTAAATCTAATTAAAATAATATATGCATGCCAATATTAATTAAAAGCAAATTATTTTCAAAATAGAAAACGTATCGTAGGCTGTATGCATCATAATGTCCTTTGCTTTACTGACACTTTGACATTACTGCATTTCATTTTTTCGATTGTTGATTTGATCGATTCATGGTTTTGCGTTTGCGACTTGAGTTACTAGTATATTACTTTTTAGGATATTTAACGACGACTTTGGCCATTTTTTAAGGATTTTGATTTTACTTCTGTACACGTTACCCATTTTTGAACACGGGCTTAGATTGGACCCGCCGAAATTTCGACTCGGCTTTTTGACGACGGACCTGAACCTGCTTTATATTATACGACGCTGCTATTATTTCGGACTTGTGCCGTGTTTATTTAAAAATGGATAGAAACGTACACTGTGTTAATTGCTATCTCGATATTGCATCGATGAGAAGTAATCTTATATTAGTGCAAAATGATGAAGTACGTCGTTTAATACAGGCATGGATAACACCACAAGCTGTAAGTACTGAGATTCCCTAGGTGTCTTGCCTATTTATGTTGAACGCACTGACATACAACAATAAGTACATTGTGTTTTGTTCTTTTTCACAGGTTGAACAAGACAGTGTTGTTTGTGATGCATGTCTAAGATTAGCAATTCAAACTATCACCGAGACACCAGGAACCAGTCGACCAGATAGTCGACAAGTAGGCATATATAACATCGTTATTGTAACTGCCTAGTGGGACGGCGAACAGTTGGTACCTGTGCTCATACTATGTCAATAATATGGTACTTAGCTTGGGCCCGGTACCAATCCAATATCTATCCTCCTGCACAGTTTCTTTATGATATATTAGTGGTTTTTAATGATGATTAAAACATTTAAATGCTGTTTTGTTGTATAATTATTGCATATTAATCCCTAACCTTGACTTAACCTTTATTTTAGAAAAAATGATTGGAACTGGCTTCTACCTAGTTTTTTGATAATTATTGAATTTGTAATGGATTCCCTACGATTTGTAGTGCAATTTGGCGTATATTTCATTGTTGTCCATTTCAAGCATTTTTTTGTGTGGCTGATGGGCAATT
Source organism: Cosmia trapezina (assembly GCA_905163495.3). Taxonomy (NCBI): domain Eukaryota; kingdom Metazoa; phylum Arthropoda; class Insecta; order Lepidoptera; family Noctuidae; genus Cosmia; species Cosmia trapezina. Next base: position 1,168,061 of record LR991036.1, read on the forward strand.
CCCTTTGTATGGTTCTTCCTCAAAAGACCATCTTAGACATGCATGGTCCTCATACGGCTTGACCAAGGTGATGTCTGGACTTTAATAGAGACTGTGACCTCTGAGTTTGTTTTGGTCTTTCTTCTCGGAGTACTTAGTTGGTTAAGAAACACCGAACTTATATAGTTTTAAAACATGTTTTATTTTATTGTGTAAAAGTGTTTTTACACATGTTTTGAAACCCTCGAGTCCGATTGCTCATGGTTTGTTCAACGAAATCTCCAAACGGCTGGTTGATACTTCCCGTGACCCAACGGCTGGCTTTTACCATGGCCAGAGACTAAGCATTGCCATACAACGTGGCAATTCCGACAGTCTTATGGGTACTTTACCAGTCGACTGCGATGCGGAGGAATTTTTGACGCCATTTTAGTTAGTTTAGGATATTATATTTTTATGTTAATAATTTGTAAATAACTTTTAAGTATGCAAAGTAAATACCATTATGAAACACAAATTTACACAAATAAATGTAATTATCATTTATTATAATTTATTGTGGTCTACAAAATGACTCATGTTTTGCTTTTCTCAGAGCACCATGTAGTTCTAATAAGTTATTTTACATTTTGCCTACTTATAAAGTTAACGCAGTAATGTTACTCATAGCTTAAACATGCGCACTTAACTTCCTCAGGGCATTTCTTTCCAGGATAAAAACTAGATAAGTACTAAGTATTCTTAGTCATAAAACTTTTACGTAACCGTTATTAGTTTACGCAATGAACTTTTAACAGTGGCTATAGGTAAAACCGCCGGCGGTAGCTTGTGTTTTATGTAACTAATTATTATGAGAAAAAAAAAATCATAATTAGTAATTTTGTATAAAGTGTTGAACTGTAGTCACCTGCAGTAACAAACAAATCATTTATGATTCCGATATGAAAAAAACATACATCTGTTTATATTGGTTCACATGCAGACCCATGCATATAGTACCTACCTATAATTAACCTATAATGTTCTCACTCCTGGGAGAGGGAGCGGGCCGTAATCCACCACGCGGGCCCAGTGCGAGTTGCTCGATGTCACATGTCTTCGAATTTTTGGTTCTAGGACATGCCGGTTTCGTCACGATTTTTTCCTTCACCGTTTTGAGAGCAGTAGTGAAGAAATAATTTACACAAAGTAAAGCGCCTGCTTGGGTTCGAACCTACGACCGGCCGTTATCACCACGCCACCACTGCTCTATAAGGGTTTCATGAAAAGAATAAAGGTTAGTCGTAATAAAATCAGTAAAAAATTTGAACTTGATGTCCAAAGCACAGCAGGTTCGCGATGAGCAAAGTTATTGTGTTCGTTTCACCCGCGCGGCCATGGCGTTAAAAAAAAAAACTATACCAAAATTGTTACACAATTTGTAAAAGTTGACTCCCAAAACCACAAATTTGTCAAAGCTATGGTTAAAAAGTTAGAAGGGTTTGAACGTGGCCGCGCCATAGAACCGCGGAGATCTCAGAAACTAAGCGTTGCACAGACCTGAAATTTTGGTAAATAACAGATTCAATTTGTAAATAATTTGTAAAAATACAGAAAAAAATCCTAGGTTAATATTTTAGGAGCTGTGAGACTAAAACCCCGTGGCCGCGCCATTGAAACGGTGAAAAAAACGTGATAGCCGATATCTCGCTGAAAAAGCATCGCAGACGTCTAGAGTTTTTTTTAAAACCTAGATTTGAATTTGTCAAAACTTACAAAAATGCAATAAAAAATCCTAGGTTTATATTTCAGGAGCTGTAAGACTAGGACCTCATGGCCGCGCCATCCAATTTTATTTTATTTATTTTAAAAATTACCCAAATCGCTGTAGGCATACCAACAGCGATTTGGGTAATTTTTATAAAATTTGAGGGTTTCCCTCGACTTCCGAGGGATCCCCTCATCAGATTCAGATTTGATAACAACGGACCACCTTGAAAGCACACCCTTTCAAACAAAAAAAGAATTTTCAAAATCGGTCCACAATTGACGGAGAAATCTGTGAATATACATAAAAAAAAAATATATACGCGACGAATTGATAACCTCCTCCTTTTTGTTGTTTTTGAAAATTCGATTAAAAATAGTTTTTTTTTTCATTTCTGAGTACCTCGGGTAGTTTGTTGTACATTTTTATTGACATAACCAGTATGTGTAAAAGGCTTGGTACCTACGTTACAAGCCGCGCGCCAGTTTTCGAATATACGTTGTCAGTGAAGGTGTATGTTTCATTTGTGCTCCGATACCTTCAGCAGCTCCCATATTTCTCACAGTGGACTAGATAAGTGCATTTTTAAACGCTGCATTTCTGTCCTCTGAGAAGGACACAGAAATTTGGTCTGGAGGACTATTCAATTAGACTACTCTAGTAGAAGATACTTTCCCAAACGAACCGCTTCACAAGGAACCCACCACGAAGAGTTCCACTACGAAAGTTACCACCTTGAAAAATTGCCAATTATTGTACTTATAGCAAAAACTGTTCGGTAATTGTCGGTTACATTTCGCACTTTCACCGAAGCAGTTATCTACTCGCATCGCATCGCATCGTAATTTCTTTTTAATAAACTTCTAAAGGGCGCCGTCGAATTATACGGCAGTTGCTTGCGCACAACATACCAAATATTTTGAAATACCAAATAGTGGCTATTCTATGGCGTCTATACGACAATAGGTGCATTCTTTTAGAAGTTAAGTATCATTTATATCGAAGAATACAACGTCCGTTATTAGTTGCATTATTATTAATTAAAAAATAATTAACGAGAACGGAAAATGCCCGATTCTCTATTCGGGTTCGTTTGAGGGGAACGCTACAAAATAGTAACTTTTATGGTAGAAAATGTTTAAGTGGTAAATAAAGTAGGTATTATTATTATTACAGAGGTATAAAGTTCACTCATCCTCCATAGTAAATGGAGGATCATCCGACCAGACGGGTGTTGTGTCTGGTGGGCTACTGCCCGACGGTTGATGTCGGGACGTTGTATATATGCTAGTCGCGCGGTAAACGGTGATTGCGCGATGCAGGTTGCGTGACGTCATGTCATTTTGATGCGTAGTTCGTATGTGGCGATGTAGGTGCCGCCACATTATTAGGTATTTCGTAACATACCTAAGTTAATTTTTATGCACCAAGCAGATTCAAGAATGACTGACTCTCTTACAGACCACACGTAACCAAAACTACTGAATACAAAATATAGTAAGTAAGATTTCTAACATACGTTCTTGTAGGGTGTAACGTTGAAAAGTCTAGGCATATTTAGGACCGTTGGTCTAGTCTAGTGGTCGCTAGCGTGACTGCGCTGAGCATGAGTTCCTGGGTTTGATTCCTGAGTCGGGCAAAGTGTTATTGGATTTTTCTGTCTGGAATTTGTTAGCAGCAGTCCGGAGTCTGACTTTGTGCCCGGTTGATGGCAATAATAGGCTCGCCCCCCATTGCATGGGACTTAAATACAACAGGCGAAATGTGGGTGATAGGTACACCTCTGCCCAACCCTTTGCGGATTAAAGGTGTGATGTTATGTTACATCACCTGTCTCTTTCATCTATAAACGATTGAAAGAAACAGAAAGATGTTTTACATTCGTTTAGATGTAATTTAGTGATTTGTGGTCCAAGTGGGCCTTAGTGTTTCAATCTGCCTAGCTTTTTCGTAACTATGCTGGGGTTGGCTTCCAGTCTAACCAGATGCAGCTGAATACCAATATTTAACACTGACCTCCACAACCTTGTTACCGGCTACCACGATACCCCTTGGTAAGACTGGTTGTCAGACTTTTGGGCTTCTGACTGCCCATAACAACTGTCAAAGATCTACAAATGACACCGGGGCCAACGGCTCAACGTGCTTTCCGAGGCAACGACGGGTCTCGAAATGTAGTAAATAGAAATATAGTCTCGTGTTATAATAAATAAATAAATAAATAAAATTCCACATCAAATATTGTATATTCTTTTTATTTCCAGCCTTTTATTTCCACATCAAATATTGTATATTCTAAATGTTTGTTAGTCGTGTTAGTACATTTAACTTATAAATCCTGTGTTAGTATTTATTAGGTTAGCTATTTTTCTTGGATGTGGATCCCTCTTGGGTAAAGACCTCCTTCTTCTTCCATAATTCTCTATCTTTGCTTAAGGCTATTCAGTTTTGCCCTGCTTTTGCAATGATATCATCACCGTCTAGCAGCTGGTTTGCTGACAAGACTGGTTTTAAGACTTTTGGGCTTCTAACTACCCGTAACAACTGTCAAAGATCTACGAATGACACCGGGGCCAACGGCTTAACATGCTTTCCGAGGCAACGAGGGGTCTCGAAATGTAATAAAAAAAAATATAGTCTCACATTACTAGCTTCCCCACAATATTTCATGATCAACATTCTGACCGCTTGTCCCTACGAGTATTATTGTAACATCCGATGTTGATGAGCTCTTTCTGATCACGTTTTAAGAAACAATTTACTTCTTGCTTCATCTGTATATGAGAAGAGATTGTTATTAAGTTATGGATAGCTGATTGCTTACTCACAGGTTGTATTTTTTGGATGGAAGTTCATAATGACTGGAAATAATGTCAACGCCAATGAATCTGGGGGCACGATAGTGCCCACGCCAAAGCGAGCCAAAAACAAAAATCAGGGTCACTACTTACCTACCTTTTCTCGAAGCGTTTCGTAGTATTTTCAAACTGACATAGCTTCGGACTAGCTTTTATGCTATATTAATACCTATTAAAATACGTCAAGGTCATCACTGACTGACTCACTCACCAAAACGTCTAGGGCACTTCCCGAAGTCCTAAAAAGTTGAAATTTTGTATGCAGGCACAAACTTGCACAAAAACAACAAAACAATTAAGAAACCCGTAACTTTCACACTTCAAACCCCGTTAATGTGGAGGTGCAAGTCTGTATTTCTTACGGATGACAGCTCATTACAATATTACCGCTTAAATAAAAAAAAATAGAGCACACTACAAAAATCATTTCATGTAAAGTAGGTTGCCAAGACTTACATATTCCCTATAAGATCTAAGTATCTATTCTGAACATTTATTAAGTCTCGTTAACAGCGTTAAGACGAAAAAAAACCGGTCAAGAGCGAGTCGCGCGCCGAGGGTTCCGTACCGAGTTCTGAAAAAGTGTGCTATTTAGAGACGTCGTTTTATTTTTCCTGTAATCTTTACATAAACTTCTATCACATAGAATAATTTCAGATTTTTCTCTTTGCAAACTTCGGAGATAAAGGGGAATGGCATTTTTTTTTACATTTTTCATCAAAGGTCAAAAACTATGCGGCCTAAAAGAAATAAAAAAATGTTTGAGAATGTGCAAACAGCGCTCTTTCATATGATACCCCACACGCCCTAGTAGCCCAACTTTGAATTTTTAAGACCCCCTTGCAGCCCCTGTTGCAAAAAAAAATATCTATATTTTTATTTCTTTCTTATTTGCAAAATAGTTGGGTAAACGTCATCTAAACTGTTTTAAATTTCAAGTTGATAGCATTAGCAGTTCTTGAGATATCCAGCTCTGACAGACAGACAGACTGAGTCACACCATAAGGGTTACTTTTTTACCATTTTGGTTTGGAACCCTAAACACAACGATTGCTAACTCCTAAATTTTCAAATTTTTAATGACTATATTTCTCCAACTCCCATCCTATAAATAGCCTGACCAATTGACCACAGGGTCAGTGAGCCGGACAGATGTAGCCCGTTGGCCGAGCAACAATGATAATAGCTCGGCCACGCACTTAGCGTTACTTGAAGCTAACTTAACACTAGTTGTCAACTTAATTACATACGAGTAATTCTAGGTGACACATTTTTTGTTTAGGTGTTGTTAGGGCTTACGCCGAGTTCTATAATCGTTACTTAAGGTGATTGCGCTGTGTAGCCCGCGAAATTCAATTTCAACAGACACACGAGTGATCCTATAAGGGTTCCGTTTTTTTTCCTTTTGAGGTACGGAACCCTAAAAACGTAAAAAATCCTAGTCGCTGTTTTTTTTTTTCTTAGGTATCTTGTATACTGGGTGTAATTTTAATCACCGTTATCCTCTTAAGAGGTCATTGTACTCATCATTATAAACAACTTTTACTAAGGGACCAAACCTGAAATCGCGAAAGAAATCAGCTGTTCAGTACATTTTGACGAATTATGCGAACATAAATGTACTGAACAGCTGATTTTTTTTTCGCGATTTCAGGTTTGGTCCCATAGTAAAAGTTGTTCATAATGATAAGTACAATGACCCCTTAAGAGGATAACGGTGATTAAAATTACACCCTGTATATTATGGCTCTTTTTTACCTGAAAATAAATGGTTTATTTATTTATTTCATCTCAATGACAATCAAACATTTTTGACAAATTTTGGATTTGTCAAAAATGTTGGGGAAATAAAATTGTTGGATTTAGTTCTTAAAACTACGGAAATTTCCGCTCTGATGTTTTATTAGGACTAAATGATCTTGTTATTAGGAAACTACAATGTGCAGCTGCACATGTGTAGTTTAGCTAGTATAGCGAAATGGCAATCATCTCGTCGGTTGTTTTAGCAATTTCATGAGTGAAACGGCTAAACACACAGCCAGACAGACAGAGCGGCTCTTACAGACAGAGGCGATATCGCGTCGCGACATGTCGCGTAGCGGTGTTGCGACGCGATAATATCGCAATATCACTCGCGATATCGCATCTGTCTGTAAGAGCCTTAATATGGCGCTTCTGGGTAGTTTTTTGAATTCGCGCTTGACACCTTCACACAGTCAGTACCCATGAACCAATCAATCAATCTGCCTAGCCTTTTTCCAACTATGTTGGGGTTGGCTTCCAGTCTAACCGGATGCAGTTGAATACCAGTATTTTAAATGGAGCGACTGCCTATCTGACCTCAGCAACCCAGTTACTGGGTAATACATTACACCTCGGTAAGACTGGTTATCAGACTTTCGAGCTTCTGACGACCCGTAACGACTGTCAAAGATCCACGAATGACAGCCGGGACCAACGGCTTAACGTGCTTTCCGAGGCACGGAGGGGTCTCGGTATGTAAAGATGGTCACCCATTTACGGGCCAACCGCGGTAAGCGTAGCTTAACCTGATGGATCGACCCGTGCGGCTGATATAACTAAATAGTCAGCAAAATTATTATTCAAGCTATGTCCTAGTCCTAACTAATATTATAAATGCAAAAGTGAGTTTGTTTGTTAAGAGGAAACAAGGACGTTTGTTGCTCTTTTCTCCATACAAAAAGATACAAACGCTCTCGCCTGTTTTCTTTCTGGTTAATGACCATAAAGCAATGATTTTTTACAGAAATATAAATATCCTTGTATGCCCCTATGTTTTCCTTTTTGATGATATATTATTTTTATAAGAACTAGAACCCTCCAAAAATGCTCAAAATTGCCTATTCAGACCGCTGTCAACAGACGCCTAGTGTACCAATTTGACAACTATTAACGAAAAAAGAAAAACATAGGGGCATAATATATATCCTTCTTATTCAGTTCATGAAATATCTTTTAAATTGGTCCAATATTGGAGGAGGAAATAGGCGAGAGCCAAACCTCGAAATGTGACTTTGTACATAGGCTATTTAGTCGGATCTGCAGTTGTCCTTATCGCACGAATTCGAGGGCGGAGCGCTCGCAGAGCGACAGCAATACCTTCTTAAAATACCTAATTTTCAAAAGTCTGGCCACCCAACTTTCCTCTTAAGCTTTCACGCTAAAATCCCAGAATGGATTTGGATGAAATTTGGCACATGGATAGACCATGAACTAAAGAAGGACATAGGCTACTTTTTATCCTGGATCGCAGCCAAAGTCGCGGGCAGCAGTTAGTAAACCATAAAGCTTATGGTTGTAAAAATTATATGCTGGAAAATTACCCCTCGAATCAAATCAGTACCCGTTATACAATTAAGTCGCCGTCCATAGAAATTAAATCGCCCACGTGCATCCAACCTAACATTTACCTAATTACCGGCTTTGTTTAACAATCATAATGTTATCACACTTATCATTAACTGATGACTTTAACTAAGTTATAACGTAAATTAGTACACTGGCTTATTATCAAGTTATTTTGCTTATCTTGTTAATTAAGATTTTGAGGTGTATACGAGATGTTTTATAGTCTGTGGCGCTAATTATGAGATAATTATGAACATAACTTCACGCTGGAGGTATTGGAGTAAGCAGTGATAGAAGATTAGAAGAATTTATTGAACAGTTTTTTTGTTAAGACAGGTGATTTTTCTTTTGGACTTTCTTCTGTGTGTCTCTTTATGTCAGAAACCTTTGTTTGGAATATCTTCTTGGTAATTATGGCAATATTTTCTGCTTACAGTTTAGTGTAACGGTTTTTGGAAGCCTCATGTTCAGCGGTGAAACTATCTATTGTTGGAGTAATGTATGCCATATTTTTAGGGTTCCGTACCAAAATGGTGAAAAAGCAACCCTTACGGTCTCACTCAGTCTGTCTGTCTGTCTGTCTGTCTGTCTGTCACAGATGGATATCTCAAGAACTACTAATGCTATCAACTTGAAATTTGGAACGTGTACCCAACTATTTTGCAAATAAGAAAGAAATAAAAATATTTATATTTTTTTTGCAACCGGGACTGAAAGGGGCTCTTAAAAATTTAAAGTAGGGCTACTAGGGTATTTGGGGTATCATATGAAAGGGCGCTGTTTGCACATTCTCAAACATTTTTTTGTTTTTTTTTTAGGCCGCATAGTTTTTGGCCTTTGATGAAAAATGCAAAAAAAAATGCCGTTCCCCCTTATCTCCGAAGTTTGCAAAGAGAAAAACCTGAAATTATTGTATGTGATAGAAGTTTATGTAAAGATTACAGGAAAAATAAAACGATGTCTCTAAATATCACACTTTTTCATAAATCGGAACGGAACCCTCGGTGCGCGAGTCCGACTCGCTCTTGACCGGTTTATTTATAAAGGTTCGAATAAAATAAAATTAAATGTTTATTTCTTTAAGTACATTTTTTTACACGTCGATATTTTTTACACGTCGATATTTTTTACACGTCGATATTTTTTACACGTCGATATTTTAGGTGGCGCCAGCATTTGCTAGCTGACTGGTTCCTGAGAAGAAATACAAAAACCAACTCAGCCGTCTTGCGGTGAGTTGCACAAAACCACATTAACTAGTTATTGTTAATGGGGACTTCAAATTCATGCCATCCCTTATATTATGTATCAAAAAGAAAGTGAGAGCATCAATTCACAGTTTCCATTAAAGTATTGTGGTTTTCTGCAACTCACCGTTAGTCTCTTTTAATCAATCAATCTGCCCGCCTTTTCCCAACTATGTTGGGGTCGGCTTCCAGTCTAACCGGAGGCAGCTGAATACCAGTATTTTACATGGAGCGACTGCCTATCTGACCTCCACAACCCAGTAACTGGGTAATAGATGATGACCCATCCTCGGATCAACCCCGGCAAGTGTAGCTTAACCTGATGGATCGATCCGTGCTATTATTTAAACATGAGCTGTAAAAGTCATCTTGATGTACCTGATTACATTCTAATCACACTAATATTTATAAAGGCGAAAGTTTGTGAGTGTTTGTTTTACTTCTTCTCGCTCAAACGGCTGGACCGATTTAGATGAAATTTGGTATGTAGATAGCTTATACCCTGGATTAACACATAGGCTACTTTTTATTCCGGTCTACGCGGGTGAAACCGCGGGGCTTTTTTTTTTTTTGTTGATTGCATGTATACCTCTACTTTGTTTCTTATTAATTTCTTGTGTGTTGTTATATTGTTTTATTTTTATTTGTAATTGTGTTTTGAAAATTTTGCTGTACAACGCCTTAGATTTATTTAAATCTGTTATGTTGTACACGTATATCTTAAATAAATAAATAAAAATAAATAAATAAATTTAATCCCACATTTGCTTATAAAATCTCCAAGATCGGTTATAAAACCACAATTAAAAAAAAACAAAACTATTAGCCAGATTGCAATCACTGATGATGACAAATACAACACCGAACTTCACCAACAAATTAACATAATCCTACCATTAAATCATTAAGCCATTAAATAATAAATTGTACATTACAATACTGAGGTCACAGATTCGGAGGTCGCTAACCCTGCGCGCACGCTCGCTTGTCGACGCGTGTCAAATGATCTACATAAATATAAGAACCAACTTTGTTTGCCATCCCTGGAACAATCGACATACAATATTAAACTTTAATAGAGAGAAATAAGAGTGGTATTGGAATTTGTCAGTGGGTAGTAGGCGTGAAATAGGGTTGGCATTTTTTCAAAATGAGATGCCCACATCCGATTGTTTTTATTCAAAATGCTGGAAACATTTAATTGTGTATACGTAATGTTAGGAAATAGTTGAAATGCAGATTACACTGTTTTGTTCGTGTATCGTTTGGTTGCTACGCGGTTCGTGGTTCCGTGTCAGCAACCACGTTTTGGTCGATAACGAGATCAGATTTGATGTTAATAATGTTTTTTCGAGCGTTTCATTCGAGTTTTGTTGGTTTTTAAGTGGTTCCTCAACCGTAATGGCCTAAAAGTGATATTGACCGGCAATTTGTTCAAACATTCTTTTTGTACGCAAGGGTTATTTCTGAATAATTTGGATATGTGTTGCTAAGACGAGACAGCCCTAGTATTAGGGATGGGCTTGAACGCAACTGTCATAATTTTGAGACGAGGTGCAAACGTCTGTCTTTGTGTAATATAAACTTCAAAGGCGTTCAATTTTAATATTATTTCGCATTCGCTTTATAACATAAGATTTTCCAACTTAAACTATTATTTTTCAATTTTCAAAGGCCTGTCGTTTTGTTAAAGGCTTCGAAGCCATTATCTGCCTTATTAGTGTCAGGTGCATCAAAACTAGACATCTATTTCAAGTAGTTAAGTTAGCCCATTATTTTAATAATACACACAAGAAAATTGATAGGCAAATCGAACAATAAAATTGCTTATTTTATCTCTCTCTATATTTTTCTATCATTATTTTTGCATATCGTATCAAAATAGATCGATATCATGATATCATGTTAGATGCACATGTCACCACTGTCTTCATTATTTAAAGATCAACATTGCAAAATACTTCTTCTCCTCAAATATGCATACAAAAATGTATGACACTCATACAATGGAACAAAAGCATTGCGTCACACTACAGTAAATCACGCGTGGATTATAAAAAGAAATGTAGTTACTACTCTTTCAATTTAAAATGTCCTATTCAGAGCTGATGGCTCAAGATCGATGCATCACTATAAAATATGTAGCCTAATAACTTATGAGTGGCCAACTTTATATTACTGGCCAAAAAATTTGAAATCTGAACATTTTAAAAGTAAAATTGTTTATGGCAACTGCATTTTGAATTTTGTTTTCCGAACGTTAGGTAGGTAAGTATTGCAAAGATGTTAAGAGCAGTTCTTATGGACTCTATGTGGAAGAGTTAAAGGTGGATTTTCGATGTGTGTGTTAAGGAAGTTTGTTCAAATCTGGAGGTGACGAGGTAGGAAAATATTCGGCTTCAGAACATAGATGTCGAGTGATAGTGCGTGACATATTTCAGGGTTGCCAGTTGGTAGAAGTTGTTTTCGTGATTTTAGTAAATGACTAACGTATCAAGTTTTTATTACTGAAATGTGAGTAATTTTTGTTGACAAGAAATTAGGTATTTATTGAACACGAAATTAAGAAAGGGTCGAGTAACTTGTATTAGTGGTAATAGTGACAGAACATTACCTATGGTATGGTAAACCATATAATTATGTAACTTTCACTGGAAACATTAGAATAACTGGACTTAGACACTCAGTGCACTTATAGCGTGATGTGATTGATTGTAATTAAATAAAAACTTTTTACAAAAAACAAAACCGACTTCCAAAAAAACACTACAAAGTGAAAAATAACTTTAATTTCGGAAGTCGGTGTCTTTGGATCAGTATTTTAGGTTTTTGCACCCAACTTCCGAAATTAAAGTTATTTTTCACTTTGTAGTGTTTTTTTTGGAAGTCGGTTTTGTTTTTTGTAAAAAAGTTTTTATTTTTCACTTTTTAGTGGGTCAGTTTGTAATTTATCTAAGTTACAATAAGCCATTGTCAACTGCTCATCACGTTTTACAAAATATTGCTTTTCCCGATGCAGGGACGTTAATTGTTGAGGAGTTCTCCTAGTAAGAACCAGAAGAACTGGTGCTCATGGTGAAGTCACCATCACCATTATGCATTTTGACGAGCATAAACCATATTAAAGTAATCGAATCGCAACCTAACCTGTTATATACTTAGATATAATTGAGCATTTCCGATGGCCATCTGTGATCTTCATCATCAGTTCCAGTTCACCAAATGGTACTTTCGAGAGCAAATGCACGAGTGAGTAATCGGGGAACATAAATTAAAAAAAAAAGAATAAAAAAATAAAAAAAAAAAAGGTTCCGACGAATTGAGAACCTCCTCCTTTCGGTCGGTCAAAAATGAAAGATCCACGACGAGTGACGACACTTGAGTAGCTCAACTCAAGCACGCAGCAGTGAGCCCCACTGCAAACCATGCTGATTGGCATATCTTTTCACCACGGCATAACTTCTATTCTCATATCCTCTCCTATCACAAAACCATCCGCATCACAATGCCCATCTCACCTCGTATAATGAAATGAAATGTTATCTTCTGTAAGTAGATCTTATAAGACACTTTTACAAGTCAATTTTTGGTCAATATTTTGAAACTAATGACGCCGGCATTTCCTGTCTTACTGGTACTGATTCCTGAGAAGAAATGTTGAAATAAACTCACAGGTTATGGTCTCTTTCGAATTCCGAACATTATATAATTAAGATGTGTGAGTCTAACAATGCAGTGCTCTGTCTGAGAGGGCCTTTACCATACCATATCCACGCGGAATAGAAATTTTATATTATATCTACTAATAATACCTAGTAATAAAATTAAAGTAAGTGATACATGATTATGAACGGGCAACCCTACATGATACATGGTGTTTATTTCGTTGCGCTGACGCATCCCGGTGAGTCACGATCAGTTTAGGTAAACCGAGCGTTATGCGCGTGTTGTACACTCTACTACGCGGTACGCGGGGCGTAGTACTACGACTAATTAGTTAGGTGATATTTTTGGATGTGAAGATGAGATTTGATGCGTGAGTCATACTTGGGAATGGGTGTCATCGGTTGAGAATGCTCGTAAAATGTAATAAAATATTAATAGTTTTTAGCTATAAGTTTTAAGTCCAGGTTTGGTCAAATTATAGAAACAATGGCCTCATTTTTTTAATTGCTGTCTGGACCTACTCTTGGCTTCAATCACGCCTGGGACCTAATTCACTATGACCACTTAAGGATTCCTTACTTCGAAACCACGTCAATTCCTTGAGCTAATCACGACATCTGATAAATGAAACCACCTATAAAAACTGGCCAAGTGCGAGTCAGACTCGCACACGAAGGGTTCCATACCTTCGTTTAACAATCGCAAAGATAACTTTCTATTTCATAATGGTACTGTAAATTACAAGGTTATTTTTTGCAGTTGCAGAAAGCACCCATATTTAAACAAAATACTTTATGAATCGGCGTTTTTAGTATTTGTTAAACTAATACAGTGTAAGGGATATGATATACAAACGTTTCAAATTCATAACTTGCTTAATTGTTGCGATAGAGCTCTTACAAAAATTATCTAAAATTGTCAAACTTTACTTTACTTTAAGAAATAGGTGGCCACCTATTTCTTCATTTTTGAACATAAAAAAATATATAACTTTTGGTACCTTTTGGTACCCTCGTTTAAGGAACCCTAAAAAGTACTCTGTGATGGGTTTCTACAAGACACGATATTGACGTTTTTTACCCGTGGTAAGACAAAACGGGGAATCATAGAGAATTGGGGGCCTGGTGGAAAGCGATGTATGAAGTCTATGATGGAACGAGCGTGCCCAGAAGGTACCTGTTCATACTCTTGCTTTGAAGGCAGACGTGTTATGTGTGGAACACAGACCCTGGCAGAGAGTTCCACACTTTGGCTGTGCGCAAAACATTTTTGTCTCACTTTTGATAATTTGAGTTTAATTGGTGCCTTATCAAATCAACTATATTTAATAGTAGGTAGCTGTATGCACAGGTTTTGTTACTCAGAAGTTTTTTGAACATATAAAGCAAGTTTTCTACATAGTCAGATTCCTTCTTCTTGTGATCTTCCACTCGTGTGCCTGCTCACATCTCGCTTGCCAGCCGTCCGCTCGTGCTAGTGACAGATCTGCAGTGCGATTCTGTAACCATCTCACCGTGAAAACTTTGGTGAAGTGAGCGTGGCGTAAGCTGTCAATAGTGTCAATTTCTAGCAAAAACAAACTCACTTCACCTAAGTTTTCACGGTGAGATTTTTACAGAATCGACCGGCAGCTCCTCAACTACTGCAGACACGTGGACTCGGCTTCTATGTACACCGACCAGTTCATATCTATGTACACCGACCAGTTCATATCTATGTACACCGACCAGTTCATATCTATGTACACCGACCAGTTCATATCTATGTACACCGACCAGTTCATATCTATGTACACCGACCAGTTCATATCTATGTACACCGACCAGTTCATATCTATGTACACCGACCAGTTCATATCTATGTACACCGACCAGTTCATATCTATGTACACCGACCAGTTCATATCTATGTACACCGACCAGTTCATATCTATGTACACCGACCAGTTCATATCTATGTACACCGACCAGTTCATATCTATGTACACCGACCAGTTCATATTTAAGTACTTACGTCAATCAATCTGCCTAGCCTTTTCCCAACTATGTTGGGGTCGGCTTCCAGTCTAACCGGATGCAGCTGAATACCAGTACTTTACATGGAGCGCCTGCCTATCTGACCACAACCCAGTAACTGGGCAATACGATACCCCTTGGAATCTGTGCCCTTGATAAGACTGGTTTTCAGACTATCGGGCTTCTGACGACTCGTAATGATTGTCAAAGATCCACGAATGACAGCCGGGACCAAAGGCTTTCTCAGGCACGGAGGAGTCTCGGTATGTAAAGATGGTCACATATCCTCGGACCAACCCCGGCAAGCGTAGCTTAACCTGATAGATCGACCCGTGCGGCTTGTTATTACTTAGCCACGAGTTAGTACGTGCTACGGAAGTCGTTCTACTGCTGTATACTTGTTACAGCTCAAATATTACTGGTTGACAAAGTCAGGCCAGGCTAAAGCCTGACTTGGCGGGTTAGGTGCTATCGAGGAAACTTACATCTGACCAATTTGAAAACAAACTCCTACTGTGCACACGATGACCACATCAGCAAGCGTTATAGCTGCCGAGTGCTGCAAGCAAGAGTAGTCCTTAAGCTGAGCGTCCACTGGTCCGCACCGGCCGCACCGCACGCACGGCACGCAACGTATTGAACAGATTTGCCGATGGCATGCGTCCACTGTCCACTGGTCCGCGCCGGCCGGCCGGAACGCACGCACGGCACGCAACGTATTGAACGGATTTGCCGATGACATGCGTCCACTGTCCACTGGTCCGCTCATGTCTATGAGCACGAGTCTAAACATTATTATTATTTTTAATTTTTATAATAAAGTACAACACAGAAATGCAGTCAGAAACCAGAAACTCATTTTTTTTTTTAAGTTTATAAAGACTAGTCTTTGTACTAGTCTAGATAAAAAAATTGTAAATGTTATGCTTCGTCAATCCCTAGAATCAGTAGGATGACACTGACAGATGCAGTGAGTTAAAAAATGCGTTCCGTGCCGGTGACTTATGACGTCACCAGCACGCAACGCCTTTTTTGCTCACATATGCCGGCGGTCGGTGCGGCTGGTACCGGTAGTGGACGCAGTGCTATATCAATTCATAGAGAGCGAACCGAAATCCGTTGCGTGCCGTGCGTGCGGTGCGGCCGGTGCGGACCAGTGGACGCTCACCTTTACGGTGTATAGATGTTAGTTTCTTCCAAAGTACCTGTGGATGCGTTGTCACATAAAGTTGGGGATCACCACAGAGGCAAAAATGTCAATTTAGGCTAGGCGATGCCGAAGTCTAAAATATAATAAAAAACCTGTATTCCAAAATGGCTGTACCTATGGAATAAATCACTAATATTATTTTTCTTGCTAGGCTAGGATCTTACCGACGACACCACGCTCGGCGGTAGCATTGGCGACCATTTAACCAAAACGCGAAACACTAAACCTCTTAGACAACAATTTCATCCATAGTGATCTCCGATCACATCCACCTTAAATCCTGAGCTGAGCTACACGATTGTTGACAAATGCTTGCACTGACTGGACAGGTCCACTCTTTGTATGGTTCTTTCCTCAGAAGACCATTTCAGACATGGATCTACATGGTCCTCACATGTTCTGACCAAGATTATGTCTGGACTTTAAAAGAGACTTTGACCACTGAGTTTGTTCCGCCATTTCTTCTCAGTGTAGTCAGATAGGAAATGTCGATTTCATCTAGCTTATTTTTTTTATTTTTTTTAATATGTCGTGTAAAAGTGATTCCGATATCCTATTTACAAAATAAACAATTTCATTTCATTTCACAACTTTTGGTAGCTAATAGTACCTACATATAATTGATTGATACAATCAAATTACAATAATCAACCTCATACTGTTGTTCTGATCGAAACCTCAAGAAAGAATAATAAAGTGTTTCATTATTCCACTCTGAGAAGTTAAACTTTAACGCCTAGCATGCTATGCATAACATTCATTATTCCACTCTGAGAAATTAAACTTTAACGCCTAGCATGCTATGCATATCATTTATTATTTCCTAGATTTTTTCTGAAGATTTGCCTGAGTTTGTAGGTACAAAGTTTACAATTATCTAGCCTAACGATGATTGGCTAAGCAGATAGTACTTCTCTGTCAGTGTGACTGGCGATAATATCACATTTTATGCGGGCCATTAAAATGCTATAAAAAGTAGCCAAGTGTGAAATGTATTTAGTTTTTTGTTTGCAAAACATGTGCATAGTAAATGTTGAAAAACCTAGGATTAGGTTCCCTATTGCCGTACATTGTCGTAGTCATATACTGAAAAAAAAACCGGTCAAGAGCGAGTCGGACTCGCGCACCGAGGGTTCCGTTCCGATTCCTGAAAAAGTGTGCTATTTAGACACATCGTTTTATTTTTCCTGTAATCTTTACATAAACTTCTATCACATAGAATTATTTCAGATTTTTATCTTTGCAAACTTCGGAGATAAGGGGGGGGGGACGTTATTTTTTTTTTACATTTTTCATCAAAACTCGAAAACTATGCGGCCTAAAAAAAATAAAAAAATGTTTGAGAATCTGCAAGCAGCGTTCTTTCATATGATACTCCACACGCCCTAGTAGCCCAACTTTGAATTTTTAAGACCCCCTTTCAATCCCTGTTACAAAAAAAAAAAATTTTTTTACTTCTTTCTTATTTGAAAAATAGTTGGGTAAACGTCATATAAAACTGTTCTAAATTAAAAGTTGATAGCATTAGTAGTTCTTGAGATATCCAGTTGTGACAGACAGACAGACAGACAGACAGACAGACAGACAGGCAGACAGACAGACAGACAGACTGAGTCACACCATAAGGGTTCCTTTTTTACCATTTTGGTACGGAACCCTAAAAAGAAAAAATTGAGTTTGTTTTAAAACTAGCTGTGTCCCGCGACTTTGTTTGCGTGGAAGTCGTAAGATACACAATATAATTAACAGCCATATTTTAATAAAACTTCCTCGTTCCCCGACCCGCCGCCTTGCTTCTCCCGGCCGCGCTATTACTTCGTTTTCGTTTAGAGTTCTTTCAGACTTTTTTTATTTTTGATTTGCTCCTAAGGGTTATAGCGTGATGTTAAATAGCCTATAACTATCCTCGAGATAGCACCGTTCTCGAGGATAGTTATAGGCTATTTAAAAGCAAAAAGAATTTTTCAAATCCGTCTTTTTATTCGCAATTTCATGGGTTTATTTTTATTTGCGCAGACCCCTAATTCTTTTTCCAAAATAAAAGTACCTTAACTTATCTTCTTATAACATCAGCTACCTGTGCTAGTGAAAGTCCCGTCAAAATCGGTCTAGCCGTTTCGGAGAATAGTTGAAACAAACAGACAGGCCGATAGAGAAAAACTTTAAAAACGTTTTTTTTTTTGTTTTCAGTATCGTATATACTTTCTGAAGCATTTAGTAAAAAGCTGTTATTTTGACATTACAAACAGACACTTCAATTTTATTTCTTAGTATCGATGTATAAATTAAGTTTACTCTCTTAGGAAAATAAGCAAGTAAGTGCGAAGTTACACAGATATAACTTTATCATTTATTGTGAACGATTTGTGACAAGAATAGGTACCTAGTTTGTAGTAACTTTATAAGCAGCTAAGTTACACAGATATAACTTTATCATTTATTGTGAACGATTTGTGACAAGAATAGGTACCTAGTTTGTAGTAACTTTATAAGCAGCTAAGTTACACAGATATAACTTTATCATTTATTGTGAACGATTTGTGACAAGAATAGGTACCTAGTTTGTAGTAACTTTATAAGCAGCTAAGTTACACAGATATAACTTTATCATTTATTGTGAACGATTTGTGACAAGAATAGGTACCTAGTTTGTAGTAACTTTATAAGCAGCTAAGTTACACAGATATAACTTTATCATTTATTGTGAACGATTTGTGACAAGAATAGGTACCTAGTTTGTAGTAACTTTATAAGCAAGCTCAGCTTAGCTTTTTTTCTCAAGCTTAGCTTGCAGGTACAAAACAGCTGAAGAAAAGAAGAGCATTATAGTACATTCATAATTTTGAAAACTCTGCCTTAAAAACAATTGACTAACTAATAAGTACCAAAGGATTAAAATACAGGGAAAGGTATATCGCAAAGTAATAGGTAGGTACTTGTTGTTATGGCTATACGAGTAGGAGAAGTCCAAAGAAACGATGGTGGACTTTGTGAAAGATGATATGGCTAGAATTATTGAAGAAAAAGACATGTTGCCCCGACCACAAATAAAAAGAAATAAGGGCAGGAGAATGATGAGTACGTAGGTACTTGTTGCCATAGAAAAACACCTTAGTTCAATTTCTACCGTTTTTCTACATTCTGACAGACCTCTAAGCGTAGCATCTATTTCTAACGCCCACCTGCCCTATTTATTGAGATAACATAAAGCTGAGCCATTTTAATGTTGCATATTGAAAGTTAATCATCACGCTATTATTCCATACAAGGCAGGCACAACTCTAAGTATGTATGTTTAGAATATCATCTGATCTTAATATACAGGCCTAAGGTGGTCGATAGAAGGCTCTTACAGAGGCGATATCGCGTCGCGACGCGATATTGCGATATTATATCCGTAGAACAATTTCTATGGAATCGCGCGCGACCATAAACATAGGAGCGACGCGATATCGCCTCTGTCTGTAAGAGCCTTAAAGCGTTAGGTAGTGTCACATACTACGATGTAGCATGTCAGTGAGTGTCAGATACTATGGCGTAGCACGTCAGTGAGTATCAGATACT
This sequence comes from Cosmia trapezina, assembly GCA_905163495.3. Classification (NCBI taxonomy): domain Eukaryota; kingdom Metazoa; phylum Arthropoda; class Insecta; order Lepidoptera; family Noctuidae; genus Cosmia; species Cosmia trapezina. Next base: position 1,187,716 of record LR991036.1, read on the forward strand.
ACAGCGTAGCATGTCAGTGAGTGTCAGAGACTACGGCGTAGCATGTCAGTCAGTGTCAGATACTATGGCGTAGCACGTCAGTGAGTATCAGATACTACAGCGTAGCATGTCAGTGAGTGTCAGAGACTACGGCGTAGCATGTCAGTCAGTGTCAGATACTATGGCGTAGCATGCCAGTCAGTGTCAGATACTACGGCGTAGCATTCAGTGAGTGTCAGATACTATGGCGTAGCATGCCAGTCAGTGTCATAAACTATTACGTACACAAAATTAAAAGTCCATGTTTTTCCAGAATATCTAACTAAACAGTATAATAATAATTATTTTCATTATAACTACGGCATCAAATGATTTGCGATTAAAATCTATAAGGATCTACATTATGTCCACTATCTGCATAAGTCCTATAGCATAACATAGCTAATAAATAATGCATAAAACTGAATTCAACTAGTTACTTAGATAATTTAATACTGATTGACGGACAGATGCAAAAAAGTTATATTTTATACAATGTGTTTTTAAAATAGTATGTTTCATTAAGCTAGTGTAGTAATAGGGTCTCAGGGTGTTAAAACGTGTCCATTGTAACAAAATGCTTTTTCAAAAAAAGCGGCCAAGTGTGAGTCGGACGCGCACACAAAAGGTTCCGTACCGCCGTACAATATTTGACAATACCTATTTCCGAAAAAGCCCAAAAAACTCATTTCTTGTATAATACTTAAATAAAAAAATAAAGTTAAAAATTAAAGGAGGATTTTTAAGTTTATACATTTTAATTACTTGTTGTTATCATGGATGAGTGACCATCAGTCTTTACATACCGAGACTCCTCCGTGCCTCGGAAAGCAAGTTAAGCCGTTGGTCCCGGCTGTGATTCGTGGATCTTTGACAGTCGTTACGGGTCGTCAGAAGTCCGCAAGTCTGACAACCAGTCTTACCAAGGGGTATCGTATTAACCAGTTACTGTGTTGTGGAGGTCAGATAGGCAGTCGCTCCATGTAAAATACTGGTATTCAGCTGTATCCGGTTAGACTGGAAGCCGACACCAACATAGTTGGGAAAAGGCTAGGCAGAATTAATAAATGTTGTTAAAGCGGCCATAGTAAACACAAAATCTCAATTGTTTCAAAATATACAGCCCTGACAGACAGACGGACGAACAGCGGAGCCTTAGTAATGGGATCCCGTTGGCACCCTTTGTATACCGAATCCTAAAAACTTTTAGACAGGTTTCTATCTCTAAATCAGCATTAATATCAACCGATGTCCGTCTATTCTGTCAACTAAACTAGTGTTTATATTAGACATCTATCGATTTGCCTGCAACACTGTGTCTCACAGACAGGTGCTCAGTATTTCTAGCACATTTATTATCTACCTGGACTTCAAACCATCGCTTCATGATAATAAGCGGGTATTGGAAACAGCCAGGAATAGTTAAGGATCTTTTTAGGACGAAAATGGACTAGAAAAGGCTAGCTGTATGTTTACGTTTATGATTTTTGTCCTTATTTAGTTTATTAGTTAGTTGGTGGACTGGATACTGTTAGATATTTTTAATAAGGTTTGCAAGGTGTGAGGAGACAGGTTTTATCTATTACTTATCATACTAAAATGCGTGATCGATACGAGGCAAGATTTTACTCAATACTCAATACTCAACCATTTATTGCATTCCATATGTAAAATAAAAAGATGGTATAATACGATGGTGGTGATGGTATGGGGTAGTTTATCCACGAAATTCAAATTTTCTGTCGTTTTTTTGCAATTTGCAAGTCCTTAGGTACATATTAGGTTGTATGCTGATTATACATATTATGTAGTATGATTCGCGACCGTAACAAATATGTATTTACATAATTATAAGCATTAGAATCAGTAATACAACTTCTAAAGTTAGTATAATCCTCAAAAGTCAAGATTTCATGAAATAGTCATTCAACAGAATTAATGATTATAATTTTGTAAATACATACCCACTTGCTACGATCGTGAGTCATACTATCGATATACAACCAAATACTGACTTGGAAATTGCAAAAAACGTAGGTAACTTTGAATTTCGCGGCCTACCATGGCGCTTCCCCCCCTATATGGTTTTGCTTGGACTTTGAAATACTTAAGAATGTGCATAATGTTTAGATATCTATAAGAACTTGTGACTACAATTCAGCTATCCTTAAATCATGAAGATTCAAACTCAAACTCAAACTCAAAGCATTTATTTCAATTAAACCAATTACAGGCACTTTTAAACTGTCAAAGAGTCGGTCAGTAGGTAAGTCAGAAAGTTGAAGCTAGTTGCCCATTCCAAAACGTAGATCTCTATGGAGAAGAACGGGCAAGAAACTCCACGGACACTCTTTTAAATCAAAATATGGTTACAATCTTTATTTATCTTTTCAAAACAAGAATTAAGTTTTTATTGAAAACGAAATATAATTTTCTTTATAACTCTGTTTTGAAAACCAAGCATCTCTAGCTGCAAGTGCCTCTAATAAAACTCACTACCTACGCATATCATCGGATAGGCGCACAGCTCTGCTGAGCCCGGTACACGCGAGTATTGGGCGGTCCCGAGGCGCAAGAGCGATGGACTCATCGATCACAAATTGAAGGGCTCGAGCCTCCGTTCGCTTTCACACTCGGATTTGTAACGTGACTTTAGTTTCACGTGTTCCGACTGTGGGACTTGGCTGTTAGTTTGCGTATTATATTTTTAATTTTTGTTTTTTAACACATAATTAGTAAAAGTAGATATCATTTAGATAGGATGCAGTGGCCAATGGATTCATAAGGAACCTTTTGAATCTATTACGAAAAAAAACAGGTCAAGAGCGAGTCGGACTCGAGCACCGAAGGTTCCGTTCCATTTTTGAAAAAGTGTGCTATTTTAGAGACATCGTTTTATTTTTCTTGTAATTTTTACATAAACTTCTATCACATAGAATAATTTCAGATTTTTCTCTATGCAAACTTCGGAGATACGAATGGTATTTTTTTAAATTCTTTTTTAATCAAAAGTCGAAAACTATGCAACCTAAAAAAAGAAAAAAAAAGTGTAAACAGCGCTCTTTCATATGATGCCCCACATACCCCAGCAGCCTCACTTCGAATTTTAAGATCCGAGATTTTTAAGAATTTATTTCTTTCTTATTTGCAAAATAGTAGGACAAACGTCATCTAAAAATTTCAAGTTTATAGCATTAGTAGTTCTTGAGATATCCAGCTGTGACAGACGGACATACTGACTGGTATCATTTTAGTACGGAACCCTAAAAAAATATTGATCGCCTCATGTTCTATGTTAAGACCACTATTACCTCGACCTACTACCAAAACAATTTGGATGAAGACTTCCAAAGAGAGAGAGAGGTTGCTTGGTAACTAGAAATTAACATACAAATATTATCGAGAGCTTTTAGACAATAACTCTATTGTATCCATTATTTTTCAAGCATAATTGTTATTTTCCTAGAATCACAAGATCTTTAGACATCAAAACCACTGATAGAGCCTCACATGACTTCCAAAGTCAGTGTTATTAAAACTTATTTATGTTACTGTGAAAGTTTTATTTACCGGTAAATCCTAAGATTTACCAAATCTCACCGGTAAAAGCCCGAATTGTTCTAAAATAATCTTTAACAAATATTTGTACGACCTACAAGTATTTGTTCCGAGTCTGGGTGTTTTTCTATCTATAATATGTATTTATTTACAAAAAAAAATGTATACAAGTAGTTTATCAGCCATCTCCTTACCATAACACAAGCATTAGGTTGCTTAGCTTGGGACTAGATGGCGTTGTGTGAAATGTCCAAGAATAATTATTTATTATTTGTTTATTTACATACAATGCTGGCTATAATCTCTCATGATTCATCCCAAACATTTGAATGCCACGCTGATTTAATTATAATGATTAAAGACCTCGACAGCTGCTGATCAGATGGTGTTAAACAAGCGTCATTTACTACAATATGTTTGTGTAATTGTAATCTGAGCATCAAAGAGAAACAGTGGCTCGTTCCCAACATATGTGAGTTGTTATTGTAATAGAAAACTGATAGTTTATTGTAGCTTCATATTGTTATGTCTATGAAGCTCGAAACGTCGGCAAAAAGTGTGTAAACTCTGACATTTAGTACAAACATTAGGTACCTATTAAGATATTGGAGTCTGAAAATAATTACTTACAATACTTGTTTACTTTTTTTTTCTTTTTCTTTTCAGTAACTGGGTTGTGGAGGTTATCTGACATCAGTCAGTCAGGCAGTCGCTCCGTGTAAAGTAATGGTATTCAGCTGCATCCGGTCAGACTGGAAGCCGACGTACGTTTTTATAGTTCCGTACATCAAAAGGAAAAAATGGAACCCTTTTATGATCACTTCGTTGGCCGTCTGTCTGTCAGTCTGTCAGGACCCTTTTTCTCAGGAACGCATAGAGGTATACCGAGCTGAAATTAATATAAAATACGTATGTCTATATTGTCTATGGTCCCTTGGAGCTCTAAAAAAATCAATCTTCTAAGTCAACGCTATAAAAAAAAATTGTCACTTATAGAGCTATAAGTGACAAATTTTGATACTCGCAAGTAAATCAAAACCTTCTACTTCTACGGGTACTTCCAGTTGACCTAGAATCATGAAATTTGGCAAGAAGCAAGGACTCACAGCACCAGTAAAGGAAAAAGTCCAGAAATTGTTAATTTCTAATTTTGTCACATAGAAAAATATTTTTTTGGGGATTACAAATTTAAATTTGCAGTTTGAGAATAGATCATGTATCCGTCACTAGTTCATATATCGGAGAACATTTTTTTCAAATACAATGTTAAGTTAATTTTTGGGATAAATTCTTTTATATTTAAAATCACTTGTGAAGAATTCTAATTTCAAATTAATTTTATTTTAAAAACATGGATTTTTTTTTCCAAAAGTAGTCATTTGTTTATTGATTAGTGTTACATTTTCATCGCATTTCAATCTTTTTCGTCATCATGGATACGTTAAAAATTCGAGTAATTATGGAATATGAGTACCGTCGTGGCAGCAACGCGGCACAAGCGGCACGCAACATCAACGACGTTTACGGAGCTAACACTACAAACCAACGCACCACCTGTTATTGGTTTGCTCGCTTCCGTTCTGGAAATTTCGACCTGAAAAATGAACCTCGCGGTCGTCCGAAGACTTTGGTCGACAATTACGAATTAAAGGCGATTGTGGAAGCTGATGATACACAATCTACGGCTGAATTAGCAGCAGCTTTCGACGTTAGCGTCAAAACAATATTGGTCCATTTGCGTCAAATTGGCAAGGTAAAAAAGCTTGACAAATGGGTGCCCCACGAACTCAATGATCGCCAGCGCGAAGTACGCGTCGAGACGTGCCTTGCACTGCTCAACAGACACACAAATGAAGGAATTTTGAACCGCATTGTTACCTGCGATGAAAAATGGATTCTGTTTGATAACCGCAAGCGCTCAGCAAGTTGGTTGGATCCTGGTTCAGCACCTAAACAATGCCCTAAACGAAAACTTACCCCTACAAAAGTGATGGTCACTGTTTGGTGGTCTAGCGCCGGTGTGATTCGTCACAGCTTCTTACCAAACGGGGTGAGCATTACTGAAGATGTGTACTGTGAAGAACTGAACACAATGATGGAGAAGCAGGCACATCTCCAACCAGCATTGGTCAATCGCTCGTCTCCGGTGCTCCTGCACGACAATGCGCGACCTCATACTGCACAGCAGACGGTCTTCAAGTTGCAAGAACTGGGGTTGGAAGCTCTCCGTCATCCGCCCTACTCACCAGACCTTGCGCCTACAGACTACTACTTTTACCAGAATTTGGATAACTTCTTGGCGGGAAAAAAATTCAATACCCGAGAGGCAGTACAAAATGCCTTTGAAGAATTTGTTGCCTCCCGACCAGCTGATTTCTTTAAGAAGGGCATCAATAAACTGCCACTGCGTTGGCAAAGATGCATTGATTGCATGGGTGATTACTTCGATTAATACAAATAAAAAATACATGAAAAAAATTCGTTTAAATTTTTTAATACAAAACGGCAATTTCATAGGTAAAGACCTATAGTCTAACTATTCAAGGACAAAATCTATTCCAAATGCTTCTAATCTAAACCTATGTTACTTTTTACACCAGATCAACTAGACAAACTTAACCCCCCAATGTGAACATCCAAACACGGTGCCCAGTACACAACCCTCAATAATGATCCCGACATTTCTATTCAAGGGAGGCAATATTAATAAGTTGGTCCTTCGTACCCCGGGCCCCGGCGGCCCCGGCGGCCTATCGCACAATACTTAACATGTAATGCCCGATCCCTTCGTACGGAGATTAAGGCCTATTTTATTTTTAAATCGCTTTTTGAAGAAGGTCTATTAGATGCGAAATTGAAAGAATATTGATTTTTTTGAAGCTTTTGTGATTATATTTTGATTAGGATGTATGGGGGAGAGGAAATTGAGCTCTTCGTTGTGATAAGAACAGAAAAGTAGGTATTGATATGGATGCTTAGTCGTTTATTAGGGTTCAGTCTGTCTGTCCCTCTGTCACAGCTAGATATCTCAAGAACTACTAATGCTATCAACTTGAAATTTGGAACGGTTTTAGATGACGTTTGCCCAACTATTTTGCAAATACGAAAGAATTTTTTTTTATTGCAACAGGTATTGAGACGGTCTTAAAAAAATTAAGTGGGTCTACTAGGGCATGTGGATATTATAAGAGAGAGCGCTGTTTGCACATTCTCAACCATTTTTCGAAAACATGTAAAAAAAATACCGCGCCCCCACCCCTTTATCTCCGAAGTTTGCATAGAGAAAAATCTGAAATTATTCTATGTGATAGAAGTTTATGTAAAGACTACAGGAAAAATAAAACGATGTCTCTAAAAAGCACATTTTTTCAGAAATCGGAACGGAACCATCGTTGCGCGAGCCCGACTCGCTCTTGACCGGTTTTTTGAATGGATCTCGAATAATTGGAGTGTATTGATTGCTCGTGGCTAAATGATAACAGCCGCATGGGCCTGGTTTGCCGCCGTCGGTTCGTGGATGGGTGACCATTCATTACATATTAAGATCTCTCGCTGGTGATCCCGGCTGTAATTCGTGGATCTTTGACAGACGTTACGGGTAGTCCAAAATTCTGAAAAGCTGTCTTACCAAGGGGTCATGGGGTATTGTGTTACCCAGAAACTGGGTTGTGGAGATCTGATAGGCAGTCGCTCCTTGTACTGGTATTCAGCTGCATGCGGTTAGACTGGAAGCCGACCCCAACATAGTTGGGAAAAGGCTAGGCAGATTGATTTTGTTGATTGATGTGACATGTTGTAGGATATTCTGAAGTACACTTCCAAAAGTCCTGATGGTGTTCATTTCATCACGCTCACCACATTATTAATTCTACATCTTCCATATTAAGGGAATGGGTCAGTAAAAAGGTTTTAGCTTTCATTTTAAATACAATTTGCACTTACTTTTATATCTAAACATGTCATAATGTAAGACTGGTTGGTACACCCAACACCTTCACTGGTACACCCAGCTATAATTATTCTAATTTAATTTATGCTTTCGTACTTCTCAAAAAGGTGGTAAAATATAGGCTATATAGATATAAATTGTATGTAGCCTTATCTATAGAAACAAACTATCCGTTACATAAGAATTTTAAACGCACATATATTATTTTATTTAAATTGAATTGTAGGAGACTTAATGAATTTGTGTACGGCGTCATGTTTACTAGGTTTAAAGAGAAATTGTTATTAACTCACCTATGTATAAAACTGGCTAATCAAGCAAAAATAAACTCAAATACTTAGATATAAGAGTGAATGTGGCAGTCTCTAAAATTGCTTCAATAGTTCTAAGGGTTAATTTACATTGGAGTTTGAAATTCGAACTATTTTTTACTATTAACTAGCTGTTTGTGCCAGGCGTCGCCCGGATGAATACCAAATTTCCAATTTTTCCAGTGTATTTTCCAAACAAATATTTCGTATAAACGTTACAAAGAAATCCGAACAGATAAAAAAAAAATCAGACAAGTCGGTGGTTTATTTTTACAGGTTTTCTTTTTTTTTTTGACATATTATAAAACGGGTTAAGAGCAGTGGTGATCCAGAGGTAACGGCAAAGACTTACGAGTTGTAGGTCGTGAGTTCGAACCTGCCTGCCTAGGTTTGAACTCACGACCTACATGACTTTACTTTGTGTGAATATTTTCATCACCGCTGCTCAAAACGGTGAAGGAAAACATCGTGAGGAAACTGGCATGTCCTAGAACCAAAAATTGGAAGACATGTGACATCTACATGTCATTAAATCAAAATAAATGTTATTTCATAAAATTTAGTAGAAAAAGAAAGATAACTCAAAATTATTACTCGATTAATAACAGCCGACTCCAAGAAGTTGATACTATTAGGGATCTTGGTGTTTTGGTAGATAGTAGTTTATGTTTTAGGAGTCATTACGACCAAATGATTAGTCGGGCATCTAAATTGTCAGGTTTCATCGTCAGGGAAATGAAAATTTTTAAAGAACCAATTCTAACAATTTCCGTTTACAACAGCGTTATTCGCAGTATTTTGGAGTATTGCAGTACGGTGTGGAACCCGTTTTATCAGGTGCACTCTGATCGGATAGAGCGCGTTCAAAAAAGGTTTTTATACCACTTATGTTACTCAGATAACAGATGTCATAGTCTCAACTCGTATAGCGCTAGGCTAAGTCATTATAAAATGAAATCTTTAAGCGCACGTAGGAAATCTTTAGATTTCATGTTTTTGTTTAAATTAATAAATGGTTTAATAGATTCACCCGAGCTTTTAGAAAAAGTGACATTTAGTATCCCACGTAGTAGTAGCCGTTTAATTAACCGAATGACTTTCGTTCTGCCACATACTCGAACTAACATAGGTAATTTTTCACCCATTTGCCGCATGCTTTCTCTTGCGAATTCCATTCGTGGTGAAATAGATGTCTTTGCTGGTTCTGTGGCCTCAGTTAGGACTAAGCTTAGAGTCTTAATTGTATAATCATGTTTATATTTATTTTTTCTGTTTCTAAACTTTTCATTATGTGTCTGTGGAAAATTTCACAATTTGTAAGTTTTGTTTAACTTTTCTTGTATAAATTAATAAGTATTTAGTAAGTGTTTAACATAAAAATGCATGCTAGATTCACATCCAGTAGATGTCAATCAGACCTATTGTGTTAGAACTGTTTTATTGCGTTTGAGATTGTACATCAGTTTTGTGAATTAAATAAAAAAAAAAAAAAAAAAAAAAAAAAAAAAAAAAAAAAAAAAAAAAAAAAAAAAAAAATCTACCAACCCGCAATAGACCCGCGTGGTAGATTACGGCCCACTCCCTCTCGAAGTTAAGAGGCCTGTGTCCCAGCAGTGGGAACTCTATTGGCTGATTATGTATATGTCATAGTCAAAGGTCGATATGCAGTCTCTTGCCGCAATTACTGGTTTATACTAGGTTTGACCAAAGCCTTCGGGCAAACGCCGAAATAAATTCCAATTTCGGCTTTTGACTAAAGTATTTTTGTTAGGTTTCTTTAAAACCTGCAGACAGAAAATACACACCACACAGCGGGGCTCCATCGACCTGCTGACGAAAACCCTAACCCAAGCCTAACCTAGGTGTTTTGAGGTTAGTTAGTTTGACTGGTCAAACCCTGATTTCATTAAATTGAGTTTCAACGATTGTCTGACCAAATTAGTTTCTCCTTATAGGTTTGACTAAAATTCTTTAGTCAGAGGCCGAAAAACTTCATTGGTTTAGGCTTTGACTGAGACTTCAAGTCAGACCTGAGGATTGACTAGTCAAACCTAGGAGCGCCGGAGCTTCTGGGTTTCACTTTTATCTTACATAAAAATGGGTGACGTAATAATGGCGTACAATCTCAGTAAAATCTGACCTTGTCATTTGGTGTTCAGTTTCAAATGACATATGGCATGGTATGTCCTTGATTCATGAAGCATTAAACAAAATAAGTGACGCAATTGTTATAAAGCCGAATTTGATACCTACGTACTGTAGAATTTCATTCTACACTTCGAGATTTTTCGTAATAAAACCTCATTTAATTTGATGAAATATTTAACAGTAGCACTTCCCACGCGGCCCGCGTGGATGTCGTAATATATCCCTCGGGAACGTACTACCGGGAATTCCTTCCCTATTCCTTGTCTACATTATAAAGGGAACCTCTGTGCAAAATTTCAGCTTTCTAGGTCCAAGGGTTTGGGCTGGGCGTTGATGAGTCATTCAGTCAGTCAGTCAGTCAGGACTTCTCTTTTTATTATTTAGAAAGATTGATAGATTATTTTTGCATTGGCAGTATTCTTGTCATTGTTTTCTTTTGACTTTTTAATGTATCTATTGACACATTTTTCGACTATTTTTTCAGTTGTTTTCTGAGTTGTCATTATCGAATTCTACTCCAGGGGGCTGGGGTCGCGGGTCGTCTGAAAGGGTTACCGCGGCCCTGGCATAGGCAACTGAAGGAACACGGGTGGGTTTTAGTCAGTAAAAGTCTGACACGCCCTCCCGCTCCACCCAGAGCGGGAGAAGTTATTTGATGATTTCCCACCCTCAAAAAAAAAAAAAAAAAAAAAAAAAAGGGGGTCTAAAACGGCCACTTCGGCAGAATCATAATATCCATAGGTATTATGAATCATATTTGAAATCGTAAAACGGTCACAAACTGACAATTCGTGATTTATCTGCGTACAATTCATAGCACGCAATTAATCTGTCTAACAGTTTTGTATGGAGATTCGTAAAATGGTAACACAAATTATGAATTGCGTTATTGAAGTTTAATGTCAAATACGTCAATCATACTAAATTGCTGGGAATTCAGGAAATGAACCGCTTTTAGAGGAATTGCTTAATGTGGGCGTTTTAGGGGCCCCCAGACTTTCAAGTCAAAATCTTGTCTCACATTTTTACAAAATTAACCAGCTTTAATGGATACTGTGAGTGTTTGAGACTGTGACCTATGCTACGAGATGCTATGAACATCTAACTCGAGATATCGAAACTATAATAAATTGAATTTTGCAACGACCAAAGAACGTGCAGGTTTATGCCTTTGGAAGCCTCTTTTTACTTATAATATAATTGTTTGGAAGTGGTACGCTTCAAGCCAGGTATTTGGTCCCACCCACGGGTTCAGCAGTGGATTTTATGAAATTCAAAAAATGCACAAATTACCTAATCATGAGATATTTCTATAATAATATGTTTTGTATCTTTGCCTATTTTTATATTTTAGAGACCAATAACGAAATCATACGTTTTTAAAGTGGCAGAAATTAATGATTTTAATTTTATTACGTTACACTATCTATTAAACAACTTTACTCTAAAATTCTACAGCTAATGATTAAAAAAATTAACAAGCCCCTTAATAAATTCCAACACACTTTTTATTTAAATAAACCCACCAGTTTATGACCAGTTTAATCAGCCTATAACATTCCCACTGCTGGGACACAGGCCTCCTCTCAGTTAGAGGGAGATCTACTATGTGTTAATAAAATATATAAATTGATAAAAAACAAAGTGCAAAAGTTATTATTTGTACATAATATTTTTTAGTTTTTCAACTTGGCAATTTCCCTCAGTTTATTTTCGACACCACGTGTAATTGCTCCTTAACAAGGCATAACTTCAGCCTGGGGCAGGTGGCGGCTATCTAGCAGATCTAGCTCGGTTATAATACATAACTCAATAGCTACACGTCTGTCCGTACCTGACACTATTCGATACTATTTTATGCTTTAAGGCTTGGATGGAGTAGTGAATGAATGGAGTGCTCAAACGCATGGCAAAAGTTTAGGTGCTGGTGAAAGAAACAGACGCGACGTGAAATTATGGTCTGCTAGCGGAAACGACAGACGTTGCCGATCCTAGAACCCGACTGCCGCGCCACCTACCGGGTCCAATTCTGTTTTCAAACTATCCAGGAACCCATTAAAATATACACACAAAATTTCATCTAAATCGGTCCAGCCGTTTAGGAGGAGTTAGGTGACAAACACACGTACAGAAGAATTTTATAGATGAGTAAAGTCTAGAACGTGTGTCAGAATATAATTAGGAGTATTATTATGAAATCACAATTCAAGGATTTGTATTTATAGAATAAATTACGCGAAATAGACGCATCGTATTTGTGACAAGAGACTGTGTTTGATCATCAAATGATGATATACACGCTGCGTTTTTTGTACATTTTGTCTCACTTCTTTTTTTTTTTGTTGACACTCCAGTCGCTCACTATTCTGTGTACAACTGGAAATTTAGAAACTACTCGGTATCGGCTACTGCAGTTGATCTCTGAACTTAATAACTCAAGTGATAACTGTGGCTTAAGGCTGGTAACGTTAAATACATATTATTGCTTAGTTATCGTAGAATAATAAATACTAACCTGTTCAACATTGTGTTAAAATATGGTGATTGGGTACCGGTACTGTTTTGATAGGACCGGACCTATGTGAGAACTAGGCTAGCGTCAATTTCACTAGCGACTCGCCCCTGCTTTACATGGTTTTTACGACTTTATAAAACATCGAGTTTTTTTATATTATGTAAGTTTGATATTAATGAGAATTAATTATCAAAAAAAAAGTTGAGTATTAAAGTTTCGGAATAAATTCTCGAAATGATAGTGAAAATTGCATCAAAATTTGTTGCGTAGTAGCTTAGAAGAACACAACGCGGTGTCACAGACACAAAAAGCGACTTTAATGGTATATTACCGGGCCGAGAGAGCTCTGCTCGGGTGAAAATAGAAAACGAATTTTCCCAGAAATTAGACATAGGTAGATCTATTTTGAATAAGCCTTCCTACTTTTTTAACATCAATACTTAGATGGCGCCTGGAAAAATTAATCGAGATTTAACAAAAGACAAGAGTTTAAATACAATAAGTATTTAAAAACTTTTTGGTGTTTTCTTAAGTTTATAAAACATATTTACACAATTTTGGAGCTTTTTTAGGACAATGAAAGTTAAAAATTATAAAAAAGTATTGAGTATGTTTTATTGTATTCTAAAATTGAAAAAAAAAATTACACTAAACTAACTTTTTTCAACTTCACGTTACGAACGAATATTTTTGCGTGAAAATACGAAGAAGACGAATTTTCTCAGATAGGTATGAGTCCTAGCTAGATATTGCAAGTTTCATCGAAATCGTTAATCGGAAAGTGATTACAAATTATATACAGGGTGTAAGTGAACAGTGACAATCTTATAACAGGTCATTGTACTCATCATTGTGAACAACTTTTACTTTGGTCACATACTAAAAGTTGTTCATAATAATGAGTACAATGATCCCTTAAAAGATCACTGTTTACACTTACAGCCTGTATAATACAAATGTTGCTAATTTAATAGTTATGGACGAAAAGCTTACAAAATACTAAGTATCTAATAATCTCTTAATTTCTACAACTGCCGATCGAAATTAATTAATAATAGCCGTTCAGAGAATCACACAGAAAGCACGGAACTGCGATTTATTTTCATATCAGCGCCATTTCCAACACGAACACAAATAAGCCCGGCAGCAAACCTCCATCCTAATTACTGAGCAATATCTATAAATAAAATAGTAGGGTAGAACACCCAGTTGTAGGCCCAATGCCTACAGAGGCGCGGCGGGTAGAAGCTGTAGTAAGCGGATATTGCCACGGGTCGGCAATCACTGATTTCCGCTTTTCCGCTACCAATAATACTGAGGCGTATCGATTTATCCGCTATCCGCCATGTCTGTTTGTTTTGATGTCGAACTGTGTATAAAACTGTTTAAACACGGTTAATTAATAATTAAGTTTAGTGGTACACCGCAAAATGATCAACATTAGGGAGATTAGATAATTTCCTGTTGGTATAATTGATTTTTCGCGTAGGTAACTAGTGTCATGATTTCCAAATAATAATATTTTTTGTTGATTTAAAATACTGAATTTAGAGTTGAAAGTATGTGATTTGACTCAGATGATTTTGTATCTGTGTTTTCGAGTAGTTAAAAAGTGTCTCATTAGACATTTACCGCCAAAAAGTATAGCTGAATGTTGGTAAAAAAACGTGATGTTTGGAGCGTCGCCTAGTTTCTAAGTTAGTTCTCTTGGAGCCTGGGAACCTAAAGGTTGTCTAGAAATATAGTTTTTACTGATACTTATTGATTGCCTAGTTAAATTGTTTGTTAAATATTGCTACGCTGTACCAAGTTTGTATGTGTGCGAGAAGGTAAAATATAGTGTTTACTGATACTTATTGATTGCCTAGTTAAATTGTTTGTTAAATATTGCTACGCTGTACCAAGTTTGTATGTGTGCAAGAAGGTAAAATATAGTTTTTACTGATACTTATTGTTTGCCTACTTAAATTGTTTGTTAAATATTGCTACGCTGTACCAAGTTTGTATGTGTGCAAGAAGGTAAAATATAGTTTTTACTGATATTTATTGATTGCCTAGTTAAATTGTTTGTTAAATATTGCTACGCTGTACCAAGTTTGTATGTGTGCAAGAAGGTAAAATATAGTTTTTACTGATACTTATTGATTGCGTAGTTAAATTGTTTGTTAAATATTGCTACGCTGTACCAAGTTTGTATGTGTGCAAGAAGGTAAAATATAGTTTTTACTGATACTTATTGATTGCGTAGTTAAATTGTTTGTTAAATATTGCTACGCTGTACCAAGTTTGTATGTGTGCAAGAAGGTAAAATATAGTTTTTACTGATACTTATTGATTGTCTAGTTAAATTATTTGTTAAATATTGCTACGCTGTACCAAGTTTGTATGTGTGCAAGAAGGTAAAATATAGTTTTTACTGATACTTATTGATTGCCTAGTTAAATTGTTTGTTAAATATTGCTACGCTGTACCAAGTTTGTATGTGTGCAAGAAGGTAAAATATAGTTTTTACTGATACTTATTGATTGCCTAGTTAAATTGTTTGTTAAATATTGCTACGCTGTACCAAGTTTGTATGTGTGCAAGAAGGTAAAATATAGTTTTTACTGATACTTATTGATTGCCTAGTTAAATTGTTTGTTAAATATTGCTACGCTGTACCAAGTTTGTATGTGTGCGAGAAGGTAAAATATAGTTTTTACTGATACTTATTGATTGCCTAGTTAAATTGTTTGTTAAATATTGCTACGCTGTACCAAGTTTGTATGTGTGCAAGAAGGTAAAATATAGTTTTTACTGATACTTATTGATTGCCTAGTTAAATTGTTTGTTAAATATTGCTACGCTGTACCAAGTTTGTATGTGTGCAAGAAGGTAAAATATAGTTTTTACTGATACTTATTGATTGCCTAGTTAAATTGTTTGTTAAATATTGCTACGCTGTACCAAGTTTGTATGTGTGCAAGAAGGTAAAATATAAATGTTAACTAATGAAGAAGTTTATCATTCGTGATCATTTCACTAGGTTTTGATTTTGAGCGTTGGTTGTAGTTTGTTTTTGCGGGTCCTGAAAGAAAAGATTTCATGAGATCGTTTCATGATTTAAAAAAAACATTTTTAAACAAAATTTAATATTTACACGACTACATGTGACATTCAATTCGAACAACAAAAACCCAATTTAGTTTGTTTTCTTAACAATATATAAATTCAAATCTGCACGGTCTCAAACAAAACCTAATCGTGAACACGGCTTAGGTCTCTGTGACCTCTAAAGGCTTTCCTTTTTACTTTTTAGGGTTCCGTACCTCAAAAGGAAAAAAACTCACTTCGAAAAAAAAAATTATGACATTGTAATTTTTAATGAATATTGGTATGTTTCTTTTTATGAATGACATTATCTTTAGCAGATTTACCTTGCATGTTAATAGATTTGTATGTATTAAGACAAAACATAGCGTACTATTTTATATGTAAGACCTAATTGTATACCTACCTATGTTTCACAAACAAACATTATGATTATGATTATGAAATCACTTCGTTGTCCGTCTGTCTGTCTGTCAGTTTATAAAGACTCTTTTTCTTAGTAACGCGTGGAGGTTTCAAGTTGAAATTAATATCAAATACGAAAGTTTATGTTCCCTTGGAGATCTAAAAAAATCAAGCTTCTAAGTCAACGCAATAAAAAAATATGGCCATATACGCAACATATTTGATATTCGCAATTAAATCAAAACATAAAAGGTACTTCCAGTTGTCCTAGAATCATGAAAGGAAAGAAGCACAAGTAAAGTAAAAAGTGCAAAATTGTTAATTAGTAATTATATCACATAAAAAATATTTTCAAGTCTGTCAGTCTGTCAAAGGCCCTTTTTTCTCAGAAACGCGTGGATGTTTCAAGTTGAAATTAATATCAAATACATAAGTTTATGGTCAGAGTTCTAAAAAAATCAAGCTTCTATATCAACGCAATAAAAAAATACAGCCATTTATGCGACATATTTTGATACTCGCAAGTAAATCATAACTTATAGCGTACCTACTTCCCGTTGAATAATGAAATGTGGCAAGAAGCAGTCGGCGTCGTTTGACGCAGTCGGGTAAAAAGTCAGAATATTGATAATTTGTAATTTTATCACATAAAAAAATCTTTTTGGGATCACAATGTTAAGTATGTTTTTGGGATAAATTATTTTCAACTACAGAACCTTTCATTGTGCGTATTCCGACACGCACTTGGCCAGTTTTTTTCTGTATCAAGCCTAGGTACTGACATGAATAAGCACGTTGTTTGCAAAGGTCCAAGGCTCTTACGGCACACGCCCATTTGATCGTGATAGATTGGACCTGATTCCCATCGACCTTCGATCCTTACATTTTCGCACTCTCTTTCAAGATTTGACCTAAAATATCTTACACAATACCTAATAAGTGGGTCGTTTTAGGTGTGTCGAAGTTTTGCCAAATATCCGAGAAAGGAGTGGTAACTAATATTTTAGTTTTATTTATTTTCTAGCTTTTGAGGCAGTAGCTTCGCTTGCGTAGATGTCGGAAATTATTCCTTGGAAACCGTACATTTTTCCAAGATAAAAAGTAGCTAAAAAGTGCTATTTCAAACTATAATCTATCTCTCTGTCAAATTTCATCCAGATCTGTTCTGCCGTTCTGGCATGATTGACTACCTAACAAACATCCATTCAAACTTTCGCATTTATAACATTAGTAGGATAATAAAGTATCATTTATTTATTTACACATAGTAAAATATATACAGATACGTCATATCAGGAGTTAAAAAAAATTCTAAGCCCTGGAAAAAACAAAATTTAATGCAAGATGATTTATATTTTTCGGAAATAAAAAACTGAGATCTGAATAATAAAATATGACCATCTGCAAATTCCCCATTTAATTAACGAGCTCAAAACAAAACTCCACCCAAAACCGAATCCAATACATTCATAAATTTCGTTGTAAAATCATCTAAATCTTCTAATTGTTTCTGAGACAGTATTGTGTAGGCCTGTAGCCCCACGAGCCTACAGTCATTTGCCGTCAGACCCACTATTGTGCCCTATGAAATATGGGGCAATTAAATCTGAGTTATGATTTAACTACCCCTAAATTTTTAAGATACACCCCGAAAAATTAATCATGCTTTGAATTAGGTTGTTGTAAAGAGTTGAAAATTGTAGGTGTTTTGGAATTTTGTGCTCGAAAGGGTTGAATATATCCTTTTAAATAATTACCTTTGATGAAAGATGTATAAACCATAATAAACCATAATCAAAAGCGATGATATATTTTGTTGCAAGTTCTTCTCCAATAAAACAAAACTTATCTGTATGAAGAGCTCGTGGGCTAAGTAATAACAGCCGTACGGGTCGATACATTAGGTTAAGCTATGCTTGCCGGGGTTAGTCCGTGGATGGGTGACCATCTTTACATACCGAGACTTCTCCGTGCCTCGGAAAGCACGTTAAGCCGTTGGTCCCGCCTGTCATTCGTGGGTCTTTGACAGTCGTTACGGGTCGACAGACGCCCGAAAGTCAGAGACAACCAGTCTTACCAAGGGGTATCGTATTAAAGTTACTGGGTGGTGGAGGTCAGATAGGCAGTCGCTCCATATGAAATTCTGGTATTCAGCTGCATCCAGTTAGACTGGAAACCGACCCCGACATAGTTGGGAAAAGGCTAGGCTGATTGAGTTTACTTTTATTGTCTGTCTATTTAAGTTAAGATCAGCGAGTTAGTGTCGGAACACGCTTACAGTTGGAAACGGTTTAATATTGACAGGTCAACAACATTCATTGCGTTATTTAAGTTATCGAGCAGACCAAAGCAATGGATTAGTAATCTGCTTCAAAATGATTTAGATTCCGATTAATAGTTTGTTAAGCAATTATGGTGCTAATCTTTTTGGAAAGCAATCAAACAAACTTTTAACATCATCTTTCTATCGTGATACCGTCACTCTACTGAGTGACACTGAGTGATACTGATATACTTATCAGTCAGCATACCCAATACTCAATACTCAATATCTTTATTGCTTTACCATAATGTGTACTTAGGTGGTATAGTATATAATTGAGATCATTATGGACCCTGTAGGGCACAGCAAAAGGGTAGGAGAGAGGAAGCCCTGTTTTAGGAGATCATGAATAACTATTATTGCTATATTATTTAATTTAATTTATTATTGCTCGTATTTCTAATTATTTTAATTGCATTATTATTTTTGTTATATTATTTTATTATTATATTACATTATTTATTATTATCATTTATTGTTATATTAATAAATACCATAACATACCATTTTTATTTTAAACATGTCTATAAATTGCGTGACTATCACTAATTTTTGTTATCAATTTTTATTCTTATGTCATTTTTTATTATATTAGTTTTTTATTATACCAGTCAGTCACAGTCAGTATGCCTGTTTTAACTAAGGTATATTTCTAAGTCTTACACTCGTATTTATAGTCAAGTAAAAGTAATTGCTCAACCAATGATTTTCTTTCTATAGTTTAGTAATTGCTTGAAGTTAGAACTGTCAAAGCTTAGAATTCTTAGCCAAGTAATAGTCACTATTTTCTTTACTTAAGAATTCTACCCTCAAGTATGAATTATTACTTAGTAGCAAGTAATTACTCAAGTAATTACTTTGATTATAAATACGAGCCTTAGCATTACTTAAATATTGTCATTCATGGCGATTGTGACATTGCGTACCCAAAGATCGTATTAAGGAGGTGGTCTATTTTGCCATAACATTGATGGGCATATACAGGGTGTTTACATTACGCCTTGCTGCCATTATCACTGTTTGTAAAGCGTATATCATACAATAGGATGTTATTATTAAACAATAACACAGTTTCCGTCAGCTGGGGGAATTAAATTAACTTGAATGGTGCTTTAGATGACGCGTATGTAACACTTATGTGTGCTTGTATAATAACTTATGTATGGTTGCCGATAAAGAAATAGCCATCTATATATTATAAGATCACGCCTGTATTCCTCGTCGGGATTTCTCATTGCTCTATATTATTAATTCGGAAGTAACTCTGTCCGTCTGCATAGTTATTACATTTTCACGACTAAACCGCTCAACGGATTTCGATAAAATATGACATGTATGCAAACACTGGCGTGGTCAAAGGCGGCGCTAGTCTATTTCAAATTGATGTTGATAATATTAAATTATTTTTAAGTTTTCCCTCAAAAATAATAATAAATTATTACAAATATTTCAGAATTTTGTGCGAAAAATTGCAAGCGGTGAAAGTGGTTTATACAGGGTGTAAGGGACAGCCCTCCGCAAACTGATAGGGTAAATTCAGTATGTCATACTAAGATGACCGGTACATGAAATTTTTTCAGGAACGTTAAGGGAATCCAATAAACCTGATTTGTTTTTGTTTGTGTTTTGTGCACAAATCGGAACGTCTATTACTGGTTGGGAGGGGTAGGTAATAGGTATGCGGTGAGTTCGATGAACTCTGTACCTATACAGAAAGTGAACAGCTGATTTCACGCGTCGTTGGTTACAGTATTTCAACATCCATTGCTGGTTTTTTTTTTTTTTGCTGTTTTTTGTGCAGTTTTTTTATATAAATGGAGTGCTGCGAACACACAATGCAATTTTACATTGAAATAATGACAATATAACTGAAAAAAAAATTGAGAAAATGAAAATTTTTCTGAGAAAATTTCCGGTGGAATATGATTTAAAATGAGGAGCTGAATGCACCCTGTTAGTTTGCGGAGGGCTGTCCCTTACACCCTGTATTTTTTTTTGATGCCCTTGATGTAAATCTGATTTTAACTCAAATCCGGAAAAATAAAGTAGTTGCTGTTGAAGACGCCTCCTCTGGAATAGCGTACACGTTGCTAAATAGTGGCTGATTCGGTACTTAAACAGCCATTATAAACATAGCTCATGAGGAAATGTCAGTTAGTAACATTAGTAAAAACAGCGAGTAAACTGGTAAACTGTTGGTTTGGAGCGAATGAACGATGTCCTACAAAAGTGTAATGGAAGCACTGAATCGAACTATCAAAGACTAGCTTCGCCCGCGTGGATGTCGGGAAATATCCCAAGGGAACGTACGACCGGGAATTCCTTGCTTATTCGTTGTCTACATTATAAAGGGAACCTCTGTGCAAAATTTCAGCTTTCTAGGCCCAAGGGTTTGGGCTGGGCGTTGATGAGTCAGTCAGTCAGTCAGGACTTCTCTTTTTATTTATTTATATATATAATACCTATATATAGATATAGATAACAGATTTAAAATAATATAATATGTAAGTATATAAAAAAGGAGGGGAATGGATCATAGGGCATCACAAAATTCGTCCGCATCGCTGTCAACAGGAATAGTGCCCAATTATAGGCTGGCAGCATTGCCACATTGTATGGCAATGCTGAGTTTTTGGACAAAAAATAAGCCAGCCCTCTGGTCACCTACGATATCCTACAAAAGTGTAATCGAAGCACTAAATCGATATATCAAAGATATCAAGAGCAACCAAAATATTATGGAAAATATGGTGGTACTGCTAGATGGCGATTTTAGGTAGTCTCTTGGGATAATTTCCGACTGCCACGCGAGCGAAACCGCGGGCAAAAGCTAGTTTCTCTTTATTTTCAAACAGCCTTTCAGAATGCATACGAATGTTTTGTGAGTATTTTAGGACTCAGCACTAATGTAATCTCCCGTGCGTGATAGATTTTCCAAACATGCAGCAGTATCTTATCTGACTACAAGCTGACTTATAGATTTTCCAAACATGCAGCATCTTATCTCACTACAAGCTGACTTATAGCTTCACACCTCCGCTTCCCCTAACGTCCCCATCAAGGGCGTTGCCCCCATCCCCCATACGACACAATGCCTTCGGACAGGGGACATTTGTGTGCCATGGTGTAGACGTGACCGGACCATTGCCATGCCAACGTGTCCCAAGAAGCCTTTCCTGTCCTTTAAAAAGTCCAAAATAGATTTTCCTTATAAATAAGCCTTATTTGGGAAGTATGGGGGTAGAAATGAAATAGGGTTGGGTATGCACGTTTTTAGCTGTGATTTTTAGGTAAATTTTTGTGTTTGCAATTTTGGGTACTTGTGTAAAGGCTGGTTTTAGGGTTCCGTACCAAAATGGTAAAAAAGGAACCCTTATGGTGTCACTCAGTCTGTCTGTCTGTCTGTCCGTCTGTCTGTCACAGCTGGATATCTCAAGAACTACTAATGCTATCAACTTGAAATTTGGAACAGTTTTATATGACGTTTACCCAACTATTTTGCTGATAAAAAAGATGTGAAAATATATGTATTTTTTTTGTAATAGGTGCTGAAAGGGGGTCTTAAAAATTCAAAGTAGGGCTACTAGGGCATGTGAGGTATCATATGAAAGAGCGCTGTTTGCACATTCTTAATTTTTTTTTAATTTTTTTTTAGGCCGCATAATTTGCGACTTTTGATGAAAAATGTAAAAAAAATACCGTTCCCAAGGGGGGAACGGTATTTTGTTTTAGGTTGCATAGTTTTCGACTTTTGATTAAAAAAGAATTAAAAAAAATACCATTCGTATCTCCGAAGTTTGCAAAGGGAAAAATCTGAAATTATTCTGTGTGATAGAAGTTTATGTAAAGATTACAGGAAAAATAAAATGATGTCTCTAAATAGCACACTTTTTAACCAACTTCCAAAAAAGGAGGAGGTTCTCAATTCGGTTGTGTTTTTTTTTTTTTTTTTATGTTTCAGTACTCCGTCATTTATGAACCGATTCGGAAAATTCTTTTTTTATTTGAAAGGGTATACTTACAGATTGGTCCCATTTTTATCAAAATCCAGTTCTGATGATGGGATCCATGAGGAATCGAGGGAACTCCTCAAATATTATAGTCTACTTCTAGGTGCATATAACTGTAGGTAAGTTAACACTGTGCGTCCTGAATTGAACTATGTATGTATAATGTGTCGTAGCAAGAGTGACTATTTATTTAACCCGTCGCACGCCAGTTAGCAGACACAATAGATTTTCTATTGTTATCTGAACACCGGGGTGTGCAATCGACGTTTAAATAGTTAAGTAAGTATTTCTAAAAAAACACAAAGAAAATTTTGTAAAATTATTACCAACGAGAGATGAACTGATAATTTTTTTAAATCATGTAAGTAATCTGCGAGCTTGTTTGGTTTTTTTTTAAAGCCATCTATCTCACTAGGTACATTAAGTAAATAACATTGATGATTTTATACAGAGTGACATTATGGGCATCCTCTTAAGGGGTCATTGTGCTCATCATTATGAACAACTTTTACTATGGGACCAAACTTTTTTTTTTATGGGAAATCATCATATGACTTATTCTCCCGCTCTGGGTGGAGCGGAAGGGCGTGTCAGACTTTTACTGACTAAAACCCACCCGTGTTCCTTCAGTTGCCTATGCCAGGGCCATGGAATCTCTTTCGAACAACCCTGGGACCACAACTGAAATCGCAAAAAAAAAACACGTTCGCATAAGGGTCCGTTCACACAGACCGGCTCGGAGAGCATCGGCGCGCATTTTTCTTTTCACACAGACCGGATCGTATGCGCTTGGAGTTGGTCGGAGCGGAGCCGCCAACTATTTCACATAGATCGGCTGGAAGCGACCTGAAAGCGGATGCGCTTGGAGCCGGTCGGAATCGCTCGCAGCCGGTCGGAATCGCTCGCAGCCGGTCGGAATCGCTCACAGCCGGTCGGAATCGCTCGCAGCCGGTCGGAATCGCTCGCAGCCGGTCGGAATCGCTCACAGCCGGTCGGAATCGCTCGCAGCCGGTCGGAATCGCTCGCAGCCGGTCGGAATCGCTCGCAGCCGGTCGGAATCGCTCACAGCCGGTCGGAATCGCTCGCAGCCGGTCGGAATCGCTCGCAGCCGGTCGGAATCGCTCGCAGCCGGTCGGAATCGCTCGCAGCCGGTCGGAATCGCTCGCAGCCGGTCGGAATCGCTCGCAGCCGGTCGGATACGCTCGCAGCGCGTCGGATGCGCTCGCAGCCGGTCGGATGCGCTCGGAGCCGGTCGGATGCGCTCGGAGCCGGTCGTATGCGCTCGGAGCCGGATGGATACACTGCAAAGGCAGTACCAGTCTTCCACGCAGTCCAAGTTTTGTTTTCGGTGTTAACGTGTGCTTTTC
The DNA here is from genome assembly GCA_905163495.3 of Cosmia trapezina. NCBI lineage: Eukaryota > Metazoa > Arthropoda > Insecta > Lepidoptera > Noctuidae > Cosmia > Cosmia trapezina. Next base: position 1,211,410 of record LR991036.1, read on the forward strand.
GGAACATGGATTTAGATAGCTCCGATGAAGAAATATATTTGTTAGCAAGATTGTTTGAAGCAGAACAAAACAAACGAAAGCGCAAGCGGAGACAAATATGGGCAAAAAAGGATTGAAAGGATTGTGCTATCAAAATGGCGGTCGGCGTGGGGAAGCGCGGACGCAATCGGAACCGATCGGCTGCGCGAGCGAGAAAGAGCACGCAATCGGAGCCGATCGGCTGCGCGAGCGAGAAAGAGCACGCAATCGGAACCGATCGGCTGCGCGAGCGTTAAAGAGCATGCAATCGGAGCCAAACGGCTACACGATCGAGAAAAAGTACGCGATCGGAGCCGGTCAGCTCCTATTATTATTTCACACCAAGCGCCTTCAAGCATTCTTAATCACAAAAGCAGTGCACATGCAAAAATAAACCTTAATACAAATACTAAAAACTCTGTTTTCAACGTGATAAGAATCTGCTCTCCTCTCCGAGCCGGTCTGTGTGAACGGACCCTAAGTCGTCAAAATGCAGGGAACAGCTGATTTTTTTTCGCGATTTCAGGTTTCGATTCAATTTCATCCTATATAGGTAGATGGACACTTGGGTACCTGTCTACTTACTTTTGCCTGCACTAGTGTAAAAAAGCATTTACATAATGGTATGGTAATATGGTATGGCAATTACATACTTAGTTGGTATCAATGGTTTTCTTTCCTCGCTACTTTCAATTACGCTGAACACCTGTCACCATGTCAATATTACATGCAAAGCAATTTAACTCTTATTCCAACTATCTTTATAGACCGGATAACAACATTTATCAATGACATTTAGAGACGCAATTCTATAATCTGGCTTAATATAATAGACATTAAAACATCGTAAACTGAAGTAGTTCCTGTGATTGACATTCTCACTCAATTCCAAAATTAACATAGAAATGATGAAGCCGTATCTTCAAACGTAGTTAGTTACCCAAATTACTACAGTTACCGTTAAACTATGGTTAAACTAACTATTACGTAACCTTGTTACAGTAAACAGTAAAAGAAATAACCTAATCTGGTTAAAGTCTGACAAAACAGCTAAGGGCTTTGACCCTAACCGAAGAGATGTGGGGTACGCGGGACAGTTGTCGGCCCTGATTTGTTTTTAATTAAGTTTCGCTTTGAAGTTAGTTTGGGTTTCATTTGTGATTAAATATGGTGAGTGATTTATGATTGCGTTCACAGATTAGATTTGAGTACGAGTATGCGAGATAGGGTTAGATAATGAAGAGTTAAGAGATCTCGTAATCTAGTAAGTAGTTTTATATTGCAAATGAAATCAAATCAAATCAAATCATTTATTAATTTGCGGAAATGGGTACACACGAAAAGGTCTTAAACAAGCAATAGAGTAATATTGAAAGCAAGCAAGTAAAATAAAAAGAAGCAAAAAAGCAAGCAAGTGTAATATTTCTTTTTTTTTGTATTTATTTTTCGGCGGTAACTCTCAGAACAACATAATTCACCTCAATCGTCTACCTCTTTGGTAAAATACGAAATAAAAGCGACATACTTTTCTCTCTATTTGAATAACAAGCGTACTCCTTCACTTATCTGAAATTACCATAAAAAACTAGTATCTCATAATAGGTGTCGTCACCCTCGGAACATATTCGACCTATTTTCGGTAAGCCACATGTCTCAGATTACCGTACAAGTATAAAAGAAAAAAAAATGAGATTGTTAATAATAGCGACATGTTACTACATACTACTAACATGTTGTTAGTAGTTAATTTGTTTGTCTGTACGTAAACAGAGTATCGTGTTTATGGGGAAGGTTCGTGTTAGCGCGAAAGTAAATATGCTAGGGACGATAGTTGGTACTTCCACCCTATAAGCTGTAATGTCTTTTTACACGAGATTTTCTCCGATACGTGGACGGTTAGTTTTTAAGTTCTTCTTGAAGTTTAGTTAATGAGGGCTGTTAAAAATTAGTTTTGGATGCGATAGTGATCTTTGAACTTTGTAAGGAATAGTAATTATGATTTTAAGATTTTGTTCTGGTTCTCTTTTATATTTTCAGTTGACATTTTCCTGGTTAACTTCATATGGCCATAAAAAGAACTTGCTTCAAGAGTGGATCCTGAGAAGGAAGCTCGTTTCTCGAGAACATAAAGTTTTAGATCGCTAAGTAAGTAGGTATAATGTTTTCTTTAAAAAAGAAATTGACGTTGTATGAAAGTTTCAGAACATAATTTTCAGCAACTGAATGACAGGTTTGTTGAAGACATCTTTATAATTAAATTTCTTGTCTTGCCGATGGCAAAATAATCATAAAGAAAAAAAGTCATTTTTGGTAATTATAGGTAATAAATAAAAATAAAATAACCTTTATTTCGGACAAGTATCATCCGTAGTGGATTAGTACACAGAAATCTTAGGACTATGTTAGTAAAGCTTAATATTATTATTACTTTGCAACAAGATGATTCTGAGAGATGCATCTCTTAATGGTGCTATGCATTATCGAAGAGTCGTATCTCCCAGCTATGATTTGTAATGAGTGGCCGTTAAAGATAATATAAAGTGAATGACTCAATATTTCGCCAAGTGTTGAGTTGCATGGTTCCGATTCCGATCCAACGACTTCCTAAGCTACGAGTAAATGCTTGCCACTGTACATGACATGACATCATTTCTCGAAGGGCTAGGAACAAGTGTACCTATAGTACTTACTCCCACATTCCGCCCGTTATGTCCCATGTAATAGCGGGCCAGCCTATTGCCAACAACCGGGCACAAATCCAGACTCCGCGCTGCTACTCAGAAATTCCAGATTGAAAAACCCAACACTTTGCTTGACTCCGGAAAGAACCCAGGACCTCATAGCGCTTGCAACCACTAGACTATACAGGTACACACGGCTACAAATTTACACTGACCTCTCATTGTAAGACGTAAGACAAGACGTAAAGATATAGTTTGTCAGCACTACAGATGTAATTACTCATTCAACCAAACGATTTCTTTGCTTCCAAGGACCACAATTATATAATAAACTCAATAGGAAATTGAAAATCTACTCTCTTTCAACTTCGTCCCTCAAGAAATCTGTTACAAATTTTCTACTTATGAATAACTACCTGGATACAGAACGCCTGCTTTTCTCTGATAATAACCCACCCTAGCCATTCCACCGAGATCATAACACACATTTTGCACCGACACAACACACATCATAACTACAACAAACACACGATCACCATAAACACACACGTACATACAAACACACACATACACATACATACATACATACAAACACACACACACACCAAAAATCACGAATAATCCAAATATCAAATAAATAAATAGTAATTTTTCGAATTCTGTAATTATGGTCTTTAGTTTAAAACACTTGTTCTGCCTACAATTTAGTATGTGAAATTGAAGTATGTATGGGCTTGTACCACCGTTGCAACACCTAATATAGATCGTTAACTAGCATAAATCGAGTGTTCATAGTGATACATTTTAATGTTAACAGTTTTTGGTTTTTAAATAAATTATTATTATTATTAAATTATTATTAAAAATTAAATTGTAAGGAAATCCTATACAATGCGAGATCATTCATTTCATTTCATTTATTTCACTAACAATTTTTACATTGTATTGAAAATTTCATACATGCATAGTTACAAAATTTTAAAAAAAACGGCCAAGTGCATGTCGGACTACGCACAATGAAGGGTTCCGTAGTTGGGATGAATAATTCCAAGAACAAACTTAACATTATAGTTGAAAAACAAGTTATACCATACATTCCAACAGTAAAATGTAAGTTTGTACTCATAATATTGAGAGATTTACCATGTTATTTTAAGACCACAAACTTCTTATAGGTTTTGCTGTAATCTACAGGCATAGAACTATTTTCTGTATTTTTTTTTTCAAAATTTTAGGCTCAGTAGTTTCGAAGATGAATGGTCAATTTTCCTCTATTTTCTTAAATAACTTTAAAACGATTTATTTTAAAATTATAAAAAAATATATTTGAGACCCTCATAGTCGAGTCCTTTCATTTGATATGTCACACGGTACAGTTTGCAAAACTTTTTTTTTTAATATCCTTATTTGCCCCCTAAAAGTGACTCCCATATTCAAAATTCAATTATTTACTTTAGCCGTACGTGTTTGGGTCACAAGAATCCATCATATTATGTATACCAAATTTCAACTTGATCGGTCCAGTAGATTCGGAGCAAATTGGCTGTGACAGACGGATAGACAGACAGACAGACACACGAGTGATCCTACAAGGTTTCCGTTTTTCCTTTTGAGGTACGGAACCCTAAAAATAAACACCTTATACTGGAAATGTGCAGCTTGATCTGTAGCCGTGCGTACTTTCTTCTCGCTTATTATAATTTACTTATTAAGAGCCAGGTTTCTAGGTAGGGTTAGTATTAATCTTCACCCGAATAGAATAGAATAGATGTATGTATTTTCTTTCCACAAATTACAGCTTAAAGTTAAAATATGCTACAGATACAATGTCGTACTTAATTTGTGGAAGACTGATGCCTAAACTAAGTTTTAGAAAAACCTGTAAGTCAGTTCACCAGAAATAATAGAATAGAAACCAGAATAGGCTAGAGAATTCGAAGATTAATCAGAAAAAAATAAGTTATTGTAATAAATAACTTAAGTAACGTGAGTTTAATTTCAAAAATAATTAAATCTTTTGCAGAATTGGGTAGAGAAAGGAGAAGATACTTTTATTTGATTTTAATAGTTTTACTATTTTTATTTTCGTTATTATAATATTATTTACAATATACAAGGTAACACTAAAAAAACCGGCCAAGTGCGAGACGGACTCGCACACAAAGGGTTCCGTAGGTACCATATTATATGTTTAACAATCGCAAAGATAACTTTGTATTTCGTAATGATACTGTGAATTACAACGTTATTTTTTGCAGTTGCAGAAAATCGCCCATATTTAAACAAAATACCTTACGAGTCGCCGTTTTTAGTATTTCTTGATTAAGTACAGTATAAGGTACATTATATAATAGAGCTCGTACAAAAATGGTATAAATTTAACAACTTTTACGGCCCCCTATTTCTTCATTTTAGAAGATAAAAAAAAATATCTGTGTACTCTACTCGAAGAGTTCTACACAATAACATCCCCACACACAAGTTATTTTTTTTTTCAAAATGAAAACTTTTCTGTATGGGGTAAAAAAAAGTAAAGTTAAAATTAAAGGGGGCGCCCCCTTTAATTTTAACTTTACTTTATTTTTATTATTTGTTGTTATAGTCGTAATAGAAATACACAATCTGTGAAAATTTCAACTCTCTACCTATTAAGGTTCATGAGATACAGACCTGTGACAGACGGATGAACGGACGGACGGACAGCGGAGGCTTAGTAAGTTTGTACGCACAATATTGAGATACTAGCTAGACTGCCCGTGGCTTTGCCCGGCGTGGTTGTCTGATTTCATGGGTTTTAATTTTCTTATGATTGTTTATTTTTCATCAAAAGTATAAAATATACTGAATACTGAGTTTCAAGTTAATAGGACTGCGTTTTAAAAATCTTCCGTACAAACTTTAACATCCCTAAACCCCCTTTGAGGGGAAGTTTTGAAAAACTAATAATGACAAACTTTATTACTTACTTAAGCAAATATTTGTGCTAAGTTTCAAGTTCATTAACCAAAACAATAAGATTTTTCATATAAACTGTATCCCCGTTTTTACCCCCACAGGGGTAGAATTTCAAAAATCATCTGGGATGTTTCCATAACTTGGGTCAAACATTATTTACACCAATTTTCGAGTTAATCAATCCCCAATAAAATCCTCCGCTGTAAAATTTGCTACCCCTTTTCACCCCTTAGGGGTAGATTTTTGGAAAACCCTGATACTCGTTAGTTAGTCTCTATTTTTGGTCTCAAGTACAAAAACTGAGTTTTAAGTAAATCGGACCGCGTGTTAAAATTCCTCCATACAAACTTTGACATCCACCAATCCCGTCTTCTGGGGTCGCGGGTTGTTCGAAAGAGATACCGTGGCCCTGCCATAGGCAACTGAAGAAACACGGGTGGGTTTTAGTCAGTAAAAGTATGACACGCCCTTCCGCTCCACCCGGAGCGGGAGAAGTCATTTGATTTTCCATCCACAAAAAAAGGGGGTAGTTTAGGAAAACTAAAAATGATTAATTTTATACATTAGATGAATATACGTGCTAAGTTTCAAGTCTAATAACTCAAGAAATAAGATTTTTCATACAAACTTTCATCCTCTATTTTATTTCCTTAGGGATGGAATTTTCAAAAATTCTTCCTTAATGGATGTTTACACTATATAAGGTATCTATGTGCAAAATTTCATGTCTCTAGGTCCAGTGGTTTGGACTGTGCGTTGATTATAATTAGACATTGAGTCAGTCAGGACTTTGAATTTTTTTATATATAGATTTACAAGACCACAAACTTCTCATAGGTTTTTCTGTAATCTATAGGTAAAGAACTATTTTCTGTATTTTTTTCAAAATTTTAGGCTCATTAGTTTCGGAGATAAGGGGGGGGAATGGTCAATTTTCGTCTATTTTCTTAAATAACTACAAAACTATTTAGTTTAAAATTATAAAAAAAATATATTTGAGACCCTCACAGTAAGACCTTTCATTTGATATGTCACACGGTACAGTTTGCAAAACTTTTTTTTTAATTGTACTTATTTTCCCCCAAAATCCCACCCCATACTCAAAATTCATTTATTTACGTTACATGTCCGTGTTTGGGTTACCAAAATACATATGTGTACCAAGTTTCAACTTAATCGGTTCATTAGATTCGGAGCAAATTGGCTGTGACAGACGGACAGACAGACAGACACACGAGTGATCCTATAAGGGTTCCGTTTTTTCCTTTTGAGGTACGGAACCCTAAAAATATAAAATATGTACAAGTATATAATAAAAAAAATAAAAACGGGAAAAGCTCATTGGGCATCAAAAAATTCGTCCGCATTGCTGTTTTTGTTTTAATTAAATCAGAAAAAGGAGGGAGAGAATAACGATCGTGGTAAAGGCACTAAGGGCCCTCGCTCACGGCGACTTTTTGTAGCGATGCAGTAGCGATGTCGTCGCGCGTTTGCATCGATACAGTCGCGATGCGGTGCTATCTGTTTGCCCTCGCCTACACCACGATTCGATTCGAGTAGCGATTAACGAAACGCGCGACAGCATCGCTACAAAAAGTCGCCGTGGGCGAGGGCCCTAAGATTCGGGAGCTATTTTGTATCTCACTCATACACAATGTGCAAGAAGTGTACTTCATCATCATCATCATCACCATTGCGAGAATTGTTCCACCCACTGCTGAGAATAGCCTCCTCCTTTTTATGCCATGCGTCCCTGGTCTGCGCGAAGTGAATACTTACTCATTAGGAAACAGAAAACGGTTTCTTCTATAGCTAAGGCTTCCTACGTAAGTGGGGTCATTAATAAGTTGATAAATATGGTGTAATTCCGCGGGTCTCGCGAGTCTCCCTCGTGCCAGTCATCGCCCGCTATCGCACACCTCATCTTAACTGATTTTTAGCTTTGTCGACTTGAGGTCTCGAAGTAAGCGGGCTTGGAGTAAGCTTAGCCATTTATAAAGGGTGTAGCAAAGTGTAAACAGTGACAATATTTTAAGGGGTCATTGTACTCATCATTATGAACAACTTTTACTATGGGACCAAACCTGAAATCGCGAAAAAAAATCAGCTGTTCCCTACATTTTGACGCATTATGCAAACATAAATGTGGTAGTGAAACATTTGCTGCAGATTTTTTTTTAATAATAATAATAACCCCACCGCAGTATCTCTACGTTGACGTCGTGGTGGGGCTTGCGCGCTCCGAATTTTAGGTCTGTGCTGGTAGAATTTACTTTGCCGGAACAGGTCTAGGGTGAGGAGCCAGACCAAGAGAGATACAGAAACCCGCAGAGCAGCATGTGGCAAGCTGTTGGGCAGTTGCGACCCCACGGACCCTATCTCCCGGGAGAAGTCTTGTTACTCACCTCTCGCTTACCTTTATTGGCCGGCTGGAGTGAACACTGACGAGGATCAGAGCTCTCACCTCTTTCTTGCCTTTATTGGCCGGTTTGAGTGCAGATTCGCAAGAGCAAACGTGCTCGGAGGAAGGAAGTATTCCAGTAAGATGCTGGTAGGGATCTTGACCGTACTTCCTGGATTGTCCTGATAGCCGTGGGATACCACTCCACTCCTCACAAGCGCCTCAGGACATGTTGCCCCCTTGCCGCTACGACACTATGTGCTAGCGACCGTTTTCTGGGGCCCATTATTGAGTGTGCAAGTCACCGCCTGCCATTTTATCTGTGTATTGTATACAAAATATTAGTGAGGCATGGGCGTTTCCATAGTTCTAGGTAACCAGTCCACAGCCACCCAAACCCATAGTGTAATATGTTTTGTTTCCATGTTCTGCAATAGTCCTGCACCAACCGGGGGGTTGTCCTTGGGTGCACTTGCATAGTGCATACAGGGATAATCGTCGGTCGGTGCCTCCTCATAATTTAAAATTGTCTAAGGGGCCTCTGCGAGTTGGCTTCGGCCCCTCGTACGCCTTCCAAAGGTCCGGGACACCTGGGTCCCGAGATAAGTCAAAGACGTTTTAAAATAATAATAATAAAATTTAATAATAATAATAATTTCAGATTTTTCTCTATGCAAACTTCGGAGACAAGGGCCGGAGGGGAACGGTATTTTTTTTTACATTTTTTATCAAAAGTCCATAAAAGTAAGAAGTTTGTGAATTTCTAGAACTGTACTTTTATGGCTTTTTATTAAATTAACTTGTCTGTGATACCTACTATTCAATACTATTCGCTAATTATAAAAAACATAACATCGCATTCAATCAATCGATTATATGTACAAAACTGCGAAATGGCGAGTTTAAGTTTCACGCGAATCAAATAGCGCCTGTCAAGCAAACATAGCAATTCACCGCAAAAAGAAATATAAATCAGCAGTTTTTAAAATCATAACATACAAATAAATTACCCTTCCTATATTAGCGAGAACATAAATTAAAGTAAGCTTTAATCAAGGACCAAAAAAAAACCCATTAATTTATGTACAAATCGCTCTGTTCGTAGCCCTACCACTAAAGCCACAGGATTAATGACATCGCCTTCAAGCGTTCATTAATAATTTACGTTTTTATGCACATTGCGTGACGACTGGGACGTTTACCTTACTTTTAATTATACTAGCTGCTGCACGCGGCTCCGGCTGTGTTTTGCTTTAGATTCCTGTTGTGTTTTGCACTGATATGATATCTACTGTTAATGAGTAATGGTAGCCATCAATCTGCCTAGCCTATTCCCAACTATGTTGGGGTCGGCTTGCAGTCTAACCGGATGCAGCTGAATACCAGTATTTTACAAACAGCGACTGTCTATCTGACTTCCACAACCCAGTAACTGGGTAATACGATACCCTATGGTAAGACTGGTTGTCTGAATTTCGGGCTTCTGACGACCCGTAACGACTGTCAAAGATCCACGAATGACAGCCGGGACCAACGGAGGCACAGAGGGGTCTCAGTAACTAAAAATGGTCACCCATCCCACTGATCAACTCCGGCAAGCGTTGATTTACCTGATGGATCGACCCTTGCAGCTATTATTACTTAGCCACGAGCTCCTCGGTTAACGGTAGACCCAATAGTGTGTAACTCAGTTTCTGAAAGTATTTTCAATTAGATTTGTCGTCAATTTGGCGTGTTTTTGATATTTTCGCTTTTTACAAGTTAACATGAGATTTGCCAGTTAATTGAGCATTCTGTAATATTGATTGTTTGATTTGTAGGTTAAGAAGGTGTTTGATGGCTTTAACTTTTAAACTTACTAGTTGCGCCCGCGGTTTCACCTGCGTAGACCGGAATAAAAAGTAGCCTATATGTTAATCCAGGGTATAAGCTATCTTCATACCAAATTTCATCCAAATCGGTTTAGCCGTTTGAGCGTGAAGAAGTAACAAACATACACGCACTCACAAACTATAGCCTTTATAATAATATATTAGTGTGATGATTTAATTGTTATGTACGAAGTATCTTTCAGGAAAGATCATCATCATCTCAGCTGAAACACGTCCACTACTGGACATAGGCCTCCCACAAGAAATATACAACTAGATAATTTGCTGAGTCTTCGTCACCGTTTATTCTAGAAAGGGACTGTAAATTACTTACCTTCATTAAGGCGCAGATTTCCTGAAAACGATCAAAAAGGTGGTTTTTTAAAGCTGTGTATCTCATAAACCGTAAATAATTTTGACATGTAAAAAAAAATATGATATTTTCAAGTCCTTTTCGCATACAGTGATGGAATCCAAAACATAATTAAACATACTTTAATGCACCAAAAAAATCTTTAAACATACCTCCTAATAATCTTTAAAAGCTGTTTATCCCTTCATTAGCAATTATAATTATAGTTAAAAATATACTATGAAATGTCAAATTCCAAACTGCATCCAGTGATGGATTACTTTTTATTAAATAGTTAATTTCTAAATTTATACGATTTTATTTGCACTTTTACGACATAATTCCGGTGCGCGTGAGAATCTTCTATCTCGTGCCTCAAACTAGACAGCCATAAAGCCATTTCACTTACACACCGAGCTAAACCAAGCTTGGAACCAGGGCCTTAATACCTACTCTCAATTATATACTTAAATTTTCATCTCTATAAGCAAGAATTAATGTTTATTCCATAACAGAGTTTCTTGCCCGTTCTTCTCGCTATAAATAAAACATATTACGCTTTGGAATGGGCGACTAGCTTCATATTTCTGACTGACCGAATCTTTGACAGTTCAAAAGTACCTGTAATTGGTTTATTTGAAACTAGCCGTTGCCTTCGCCCGCGTGGATGTCGGAAATTATCCCATGGAAAACTACTACCGGGATAAAAAGTATCCTATGTCTTAATCCAGGTTATAAACTATCTGTGTGCCAAATTTCATCCAAATCCGTTCTGCCGTTTTTGCGTGATTGAGTTATGCCTAGGCCGCACACATCGCGATAACCCGAAGATTCGCGTAATTGCGATGTATGTAGCCAAGTATTCGCGTATACTTCGGAGCTTCGTGCGTAGTCGCAAGGACTTCGCTCCGCTGTCGGTAAACTCTCGCAGATCAAAGCGTTTTATCGCGATGAACTTCGCTTGCGCGGCCACACTTCAGTCGGCCCCCACCCTTCGTGCGTAGTGGACGTGTTAAGTTAAACTACAGTGCATAATATAGCTGAAGCCGTAACATGGATTGGAATTTGTGAATATTTATCATCCACTTCCTCCTTTTCTTGCTTTTAATTTGTTTTTTACATGACATAAAAGTAAACAATAATTATTTGCTGCCATAAAATACAGAGCAACCGCGGCGTCCATTTTGTTTTTTGCGTTTGTACATCGCTCGTAACATCACGATAAACTTGACAACACGCACTATGTGGCCGCGAAGCTTCGCTGTAGACCGAAGACGAAGTTTATCGCCCGAATGTCAAACATCCAAACAACTTCAAAAACTTTCACATTTATAATATTAAGTAGGATTAGTAGGATACTATCCTATAATAAATACTTTGAGTTTGAACATACCTACAAACAAACTTACAATACTCATATAGCAATATGAAATAATTATTTATTTATGTTGATAAATTCGTATTCAGCTATATTTGTCGCTGTTGTGTAAATATAAATAATAATAAATGTTTAGTGAAACACGCGAAACGAACCTAAATAACATAATCAAAACGGACTTGACAGTTGTACATAATTAAGGTAAAATAGTTAGGGCAGGAAACTTGATGTATTCGTTTTTATTAATTAGCTTTTTTCAGCTTTTTTTCGTGGACATCTGAAGGCTAGTTCCTGTAATTAATAAAAAAAGTAAATTTAAAAATCACATAACTCGTTTAATATCTTGATTCCATCTTTTTTACAGTTTTTTTTATTTTTTTATTTAACACTTGTTTTTTTGTTATTTGCATATGCAATATACAGGGTGTAAGTGTAAACAGTGGCAACTTTTGAAGGGGTCATTGTACTCATCATTATGAACAACTTTTACTATGGGACCAAACCTGAAATCGCGAAAAAAAATCTGCTGTTCTGTACATTTATGTTCGCATAATTCATCAAAATGTAGGGAACAGCTGATTTTTTTCGCGATTTCAGGTTTGATCCCATAGTAAAAGTTGTTCATAATGATGAATATAATGACCCTTTAAAAGATTGCCGCTGTTTACACTTACATCCTGTATAAATATTATAATTTTGCTATAATTCAATTCAAATCAATTCAATTTCTTTATTTCATACTAATGTGTCCATATAGTGTTAGTAATTCCATGTAAAAAAACTTAAAAATAAATGTTAGTAGGTACATATACAAGAGGAACTATTTTACGTGGATGTGTATCCATTGCCTCCATAGAGGACTTTCTATTTTCTCAGCAATGACCCTCAGGTAGCTAATCAGGTACCGACATAGCTAGCAGAATAAGCAAACTGAAGTGGCAGTGGGCTGGCCATGTTTGTCGAAGGACCGATGGCCGGTGGAGCAGACGGGTCCTGGAGTGGAGACCTCGTATCGGTAAGCGTAGTGTGGGACGCCCCCAGCTAGATGGACCGACGACCTGAAGAAAGTGGCTGGGACAGACTGGATGCGGAAGGCGGAGGACAGGGTGTTGTGGCGCAGACTGGGAGAGGCCTGTGTCCAGCAGTGGGCTGCGGTAGGCTGAGTTGATTGGTTGAGCTAATCAGGTGGTAATTATGCTTCGTCACTCCCACAATTAAGACTAATCTAACGACACCTCATAATTGTATCCATCAAGCCGTTTAGGCTACAGAGCGTGCCAAAAGAAAGACATACATACATAATACTCTCGAAAAAAATTACACTTCTTCTGGGGCAGTCGGGTAAAACCGTTCAAAATGTAGTCAAAATCTCACATCAGCGGCCATCAATGACCCAAACTTGTCAAAAAAGTATGAAAATGAGAGTTATTTGTGACAGATTAAGACATTAGAATGCGAACGGCATTGATATAAAAAAATTAAATTTAAAATTTAAAAAACCCCCAACGCAATAAAGAAAAGGGAATATTTAAAAAGTCAAAAATAATACCTATCGTTGAGCCATTAAATTCGATTGAGTAATACCTATATATATTTTAATTACAGAAATTGATGGATGGCACGATAGGGTTTGCTCATTGAATTGGCGCTATAATTTCGCGGCGGGGTACCGCATATGTACATAGTCAATCAAGTGAAGGGTCTGACTTACTTATGCGGTACCCCGCCGTGACATTATAGCGCCAATTCAATGAGCAAACCTTATCGTGCCATCCATCAATTTCTGTAATTAAAATATATATAGGTATTACTCAATCGAATTTAATGGCTCAACGATAGGTATTATTTTTGACTTTTTAAATATTCCCTTTTCTTTTTTGCGTTGGGGGTTTTTTAAATTTTTAATTTAATTTTTATTTTAACATTTTTAAACTTTTTAAACAATTTAACAACATAGAAATGCATTTTTATAACTGCAGAATGTTAAGTTTCTCTGCACATAACATTAACCTATAATGATGCCACCATCGTACTGCTAATAGAATTAAATACTGATAAAAAAAACGAATACAAACACTACTATCTGCTATTTCATTTTTCAAGAGTGTAATAGTGTGCTGGATATCCTGACTGCAACATCAGCTCATCGTGTAGCCACCATTGCATTGTATGTAGAATAAAATACTGATCAAAACGAATCCAAACACGACATATCTGCTATTACTTTATCATGAGTTTGCTAGTGTGCTGGACATCCTGGCTGCAGCATCAGCTCATCGTGTTGCCACCATTGCATTGTAAGCAGAATCAAATACTGATGTAAATGAATCCAAACACGACATATCTGCTATTACTTTTTCAAGAGTGTTCTAGTGTGCTGGACATCCTGGCTGCAGCATCAGCTCATCGTGTTGCCACCATTGCATTGTATGTAGAATCAAATACTGATGTAAATGAATCCAAACACGACATATCTGCTATTACTTTTTCAAGAGTGTTCTAGTGTGCTGGACATCCTGGCTGCAGCATCAGCTCATCCTGTTGCCACCATTGCATTGTATATAGAATCAAATACTGATGTAAATGAATCCAAAGACGACATTTCTGCTATTATTTTTTCAAGAGTGTATCCAGCACGCTAGTGCTGGATATCCTGGCTGCAGCATCAGACCAAGAATTCCATAATCTTGCATAGATAGATAGCATACATGGATGTTTCAAATTTTAGGTCACACTAAGGTTTGAAAGTAAAGTAAATACCCATTACGCGTCTAAGATCCCTACCGCAGCTAACAAAAGAGTGGATAACTTTGAAACAGCTAAACTGATTTTGATAAAACAAGTCTAAGAACCATCGCTAGAAAACCTGCTTTCAAATAAAAAAAACCGCATCCAAATCAGTCAACCCGTTTAAGCGCTATGGTGCCACAGACAGACACACAGACACACACACACACACACACACACACATAGCGGTCAAACTTATAACACCCCTGTTTTTGCGTCGGGGGTTAAAAAGTAAAGATACGGTCATCCGTACATTTGCCTTTTTTTTTTTTTTTTTTTTGAGGGTGGGAAATCATCAAATAACTTCTCCCGCTCTGGGTGGAGCGGGAGGGCGTGTCAGACTTTTACTGACTACAACCCACCCGTGTTCCTTCAGTTGCCTATGCCAGGGCCGCAGTAACCCCTTCAGACAACCCGCGGCGACCCCTGCCTGACGCGTTCGCCACACAGAAACACTAACGCCATCTATTAGAACTACTCTTAACTACGATGTCGATCGGTGCAGGCTGCTTGTAGACGTAACCTTGTAAGAGCGGCGTGGTATTTTTCGAGATATAAAGAAATTATGAAAACTTTTATTTTTCAAAAATTATATTTATTGCAGTTTGTTTGTATAAATAATAAAATTTTCATTGGTTTTTGTTATTCTTGACATATTTTCCATTTTGTATTCGTAGTGTTTTCTGACATTGTATATCTTTCAATTATTGACCTTTAATAAATGTAATTTATGATTAATAACACAGGTTGTTCCATTAAGTGAGAGTTTGTGTAAAATTAAATCTTATTGTAATATAATTAAATCTTTAGTTCATCGGTTAAAACGCACGCCGTTGCAAAGTTATGTCGCACAGCGGTACGGTCTTGTGGGCGTGGCTTCGCGTCGTCGAAGACAATTTATTTGTAGTAGGAAAGTAGAAAAGAAAATTGTTTTAAATAATGTTAGAAGTTGATTTAATGACATATTTTTGACTTACAGGTGATACGAAATGTTACATTTTTTTTGTTGTGTTTTTTGTCGTAGTTCACGCAACCCTTTACGATAAAATTTGGCTTTTTTGCCTTTAAAATTTACGACCGCACCCGAAGATAGCCGATCGCGGACTAGTTCACTTGGGTTTAGGGGAGGATCATTCTCGGACCACGTTCGTGCCGTCATTTTAACATGCCGTCCGCCCAGTCCTTACGCAGTAATATATAAGTCAATGGCGAACGGTCTTAAACCACGGGAATTGCCGCTCAGAAGCCTTACAAGGCTGTATTCTGTAGAGCTACTTTTATGGTCGCTTATTAGTCTACTAGGCTTTACGAATGTCACCTTGTACCATCCCAGGTTATTATTCAGGGTTTTTAGGGTTCCGTACTAAAATGGTAAAAAGGAACTCTTCTGGTGCGACTCAGTCAGTCTGTCCCTCTGTCCGTCTGTCCGTCTGTCACAGCTGGATGTCTCAAGAACTACTAATGCTATCAACTTGAAATTTAGAACAGTTTTAGATAACGTTTGCACAACTATTTTGCAAATAAGTAAGAAATAAAGTTTTTTTTTTTGCTAAATGATCTCAAAAATTCGAAGGCTACTAAGGCACGTGGGGTATCATAATATGAAAGAACGCTATTTCACGTTCTCAAACATTTTTTTTTGATGAAAAATGTAAAAAAAAATATTGTTGGCCCTTATCTCCGAAGTTTACATAGAGAAAAATCTGAAATTATTCTATGCGATAGAAGTTTATGTACCTATCTAAAGATTACAGGAAAAATAAAACGATGTCTCTAAATAGCACACATTCAGAAATCACCAAAAAAATTACAATGATGGTACGGGACGCTCGTAGCGCCGAGTCCGACTTGCTCCTGTCCAGTTTTTTTATTATTTACATGAGTTGGGCCCAGTTGGTGAAAAGATTTAAGTCATTCTGAAAAAGTTGGCAAAGTGTTGACGGCCCTGGGATCGTAGCATGAGCAAAAAAATTTATTGAGAAAGCTTTTTAGAAAAACATGAACTAAATGGCAGAATTTGAGTGTGAGTAAACTGGTGATCATGGCTTGTTCTTTTATGAGAATACGTAATTAATTTTGCCAAAAATGTAAATAAATGCCTTCTATTAAATGCCTTCTATAACACTGCTGTTACCTGATAAATGGTGCCGATTCTGTTGTACACCGAACTAAACTAACTAAACTATCACTAAAATTCCTTACTTTTTTCTATGAGAATCTTAGAGCTATTCTGCAAAAAAAAACCTCTAAATTTAGAAAAAAAATTGACACAACTAAAATTGAGTTTGCCAAACGTGACTCCGCGTGGTATAGTGGTCGTATATTTGACCCGGTGGCTTTAATTGGAACTAACGAAATCACTATGAAAAGTGAGAAGGCTTGTCATATTTTGTTTACAGACAATCCGACATCGCCGCCGTTACCGTGACAGATATTTTTTAGAGCTGGAGGGGGGCAGGGAGGGGTCAGCTTCAACGTGTTTTTGTGGATTTTTTTTTGGTACCTACCTACGTGTTGAGGGTTACGGGTTTAAGGGTTTTATAAAGCGGGCCAAATTTTCATTATTTTTGCGATAGGACACACCGTTTTCGAGATATATGGAAAAGAAAAAAAAATACAGTACTGTTTTTGCACTTGAAGTCAAGGTGATTGTGTGAATTTTAGGTCATGACAACTAATCTTATTTCACAGCTTTTTAATCGCGATTAAAAATAGTCTAATTTAGTTTGACAATCGAAATTTTAGGTGAAAAAACGTCAAATTCAGAATAGCAAAATTGCCATTTTCACTAAATTATAATCTCAGTACAATCTTAGTGCTGTCAAACTAAAATTTAGTTAAGTTGTGTCACTTTAATCAACTTCTGAATGGGAAATCGTCGTTTGACAGGAATAAACTAAATTTTAGTGATTTTTAGTCTAGTTTAGAGGCATTTGTGACAAGAGAATCGGCACCAGTGCCTCATAAACTACAACTAAAAATTGTACAAACTTTGGGAGTTTTGTACAATGCCAGCTTAGTAAAACAATACCAAACGAAACTAATATAATACTAATTCCAACTAAAGTTTTCCCCCAATAAATAGGCTGTAACATAACTTTTTATCATTTTGAAATGTTTGTTAAGTCATTTTGTTAAATAAAACACAGCCACATACCGTCTAATTAAAATAAAATCTAATTACACCGACGTTTAGGCCAACGTACTAATATCGTAGTAACTGTACTTAATGTATTGTTTAAACTTATCATAATCATAATTTTTAATTGTTGTAATTTTTCTGAATGGGCTAACCAGGAAGCCAGGCCCGGCAGAATGGTATGGCTTTGTGTACCATATTTATGGGGGTAGATACCATCGGAAGGCGTGAAGATGTTGTATTTTTATTAATTATGATGTTCGCGTTTTTAATTTATTGATGGTGAGGATTATACATCATGGTGCATAGCGGGTTTGTGGGAGAATTATTGCTGCAACTAAATCTGGAAAGAATGTAACAAATTATGAAGATAACTTAGATAACATTATATTTTAATAATCAAGGCATTTAGGTCCACTTGCAAGTTTATGGGTACATAGAGGCATGAGGAACAGGGTGTAAATTTCACTCATCCTCAATAGAAAAGGGAGGATCCTCCGACCAGACGGGTGTCGTGGTGGGCAACTGCCCGACGATTGATGTCGGGACGTCGTACATAAGCTAACCGCGCAACTCTGATTGCGCGATGCAGGATTTTGCGTGACGTCAGTGTGATGCGTAGTTCACATGTGGCGATGTAGATGCCGCCACAGGTTATCCTAAATAACTCGGAGTTAACTGCTAACTCAGGGTTAATCAAATACTGTAATTATCTTGCGCCACAAAGAGTTATGTAAACCTAGGGTTAAACTTTTAAATATTTATCCCACTTATGTGGGATGTTGTTCGACGTTATAGTAACTAAGTGAAAATTCGGTACTATACAACGTGTAACGTTGAATGCGCAAAACCTCTTAAGGGGTCATTGTACTTATCATTATGAACAACTTTTACTATGGGACCAAACCTGAAATCGCGAAAAAAAAATCAGCTGTTCAGTACATTTTGACGAATTATGCTAACATAAATGTACTAAACAGCTGATTTTTTTTTCGCGATTTCAGGTTTGGTCCCATAGTAAAAGTTGTTCACAATGATGAGTACAATGACCCCTTAAGAGGTTTTGCGCATTTAACGTTACACGTTGTATAAGCAAGCATTAAATTCGTGAATGCATATCTATATATATAAAACAAAGTCGGGTTTGTTCGAACACTTATAACTCGAGAACTACGGGACCAATTTTCATGGTTTTTGATTTGTTGTATTTGTCTCCGTCCCGAATAGCAGAATAACTATTAAAAACATAGGAAAATTCACAAAAAAATATGAAGAAAATTCATTTTCTCATACATGAAAGGGCAGGGCAATGTCTGTCGGGAAACTTTCATTCTTTTTAGAATTCCAAATTCAAATTCATTTTATAATCAGTTGTTCATTTGTTTTGCTGCCGTTCGATTTATTGAACTTTTGGCAGGTCGTCTGGCGGGTCAGCTACTTATGTAGTATTCTAAAATAAAAATCAATTGCCGAATGTATGTAGGTACGCGCATCACTTCAGAACGGATGCACGTATTTGGCTAATTCTTTTTTGTTGTATTTGTAATTGTCAGGACAAAGTTTGTATGAAAGAAACTTCTACACAGTTTATTGTTATAACGTCAATTTACTAACACTACTGTACTAAATATGTGGAGATTTGATACAAGTAACAACCTCAGATTTTTTATAGGCCTATGGTAACAACCTACTATCCCAATTTATTTTGGGTCTGCGCAACATGTCCCTTTCTTCCATACTTCTCTATTAGTCGTCATCTCGGTAGTCACCCCCTTTATAACCATATCATCTTTCACACAGTCCATCCATCGTTTCTTGATCTTCCCCTACTCATACAGCCATTGACATTCATACTCAAAACAATTTTTTTTTCAAATTAATTGGCTCCAATTAATCATTTTCATGTTCTTGACTTTTTACTAAGTATAAATTTATTCCGGTATTTTACTTTTCAGCAAAAAATCTTAGGTTCATTCTTAAAATATAAATTAAGTTTTCCTAAACAATTCAAAATGTACTCAGCTTGCGCCTTCAGGAACTTCGCGCCTTTACATTAGAATACTCATAGCTAAGACAGGACAACGTCTGTCGGGTCAGCTAGTATGTATATATATATTATAGGCGCTATTTCATATACGCTATTTTAGGATTGGTCCCATAGTAAAAGTTGTTCATAATGATGAGTACAATGACCTCTTAAAAGATTGCCATTGTTTACACTTACACCCTGTATTATGCCTTCAACAAAACATATTATTTAGAAAGTTAACATAACTCCCATACAACACCAAGACAACTTACAAAGCACTAAACCTCCAACAACTTGCAACAACAACAACTGCAAGTTGTTCACTTCAGGGCACAGAAACATAAAATCGATGAGCATTCACAATGAGTGTACTTAGCAATGATACGATCGCGTGCGATATGAAATATGTAAGTGCTGTGTGTCGCAGTCAGCGGGGATGTAGGAAAGGATGGATGTGGAAGAAACCGGTTCTCCGCTTCTTCTTGTGTATCGGCACAAAGTTTACGAGACTAGCCGGTGTCTTGGTTTTATTCTTCTTTTCGAGTCGATAGCAAATTTAAAAATATTATAATATGTTAGACTAGCTTTTTCCCGCGGCTTCGCCCGCGTGGATGTCGGAAAATATCTCACGGGAACGTACTACCACCTTGTCTACATTATAAAGGAAAGTTCTGGGCAAAATTTCAGCTTTCTAGGGTGTGGGCTCGGTCTTGATGAGTCAGTCAGGACTTCTCTTTTGGGGGTTCCGTACCAAAATGGTAAAAAGGAACCCTTATGGTGCGACTTAGTCCGTCTGTCACAGCTGGAAGGGGATATCTCAAGAACTACTAATGCTATCAACTTGAAATTTGGAACAGTTTTAGATGAGGTTTGCTCAACTGCAGAATGCAAATAAGAAAGATTTTTTTGCAGCAGGGACTGAAAGGGGGTCTTAAAAATTTGAAATGGGCCTACTAGGGCTACTAATGTGGGAAAGACCGATATTTGCACATTCTGAAACATTTCGACATTTTTCAGTTTTCGACTTTTGATGAAAAATGTAAAAAAATACAGTCGCGCCCCCCCCCCCCATTTCCCAAAGGTTTGCATAGAAAAAAATCTGAAATTATTCTTTCTGATCTAGACTTATAAAAAAAGATGGACTCCGCGCCACGCATATCGAAAGTGAAGCACCGTACCGATCTATGTGTGCGTGACCTGCAAAGACGCCTTCGCTCGTGTCACGTAATGGCGGCCGGTCGGCATACTATGATGTAAATGTGTGCGCGAGGCGTGTTTGTACAAACGTTCCCGGCATACTTACTGTGCTTCACTTTCGATATGCGCAGCGCGGAGTCCATCTTTTTTTTATAAGTCTATGTTTCTGATAGAATTTTATGTAAAAATTACAGGAAAACTAAAACGATGTCTCTAAATAGCACACTTTTTTAGAAATCATCAACAAAAATTACGTAAGTATATGACGGTACGGAACCCTCGGTGCGCGAGTCCGACTAGCTCTTGACCCGTTTTTTTTTATTATTTTTAAAGATGAGTTAGCCCAAGTGAAAGTTTCAAGGTGAAAAAAATTAAGTCATTCAGAAAAAATTGGCAATGTGTTGACAGCCCTAGGATCGTAGCATGCGCAAAAATGTTCGTGTTGACTGTTTCCATTTGAAAGTTGTAGTAGACTGCACATTGTATTAACTCTAGTCATTAGTCCATTGAACTTTACCCCAGCAGCACTACATCGTTCCTAACATCAGTCTCCATGGATTAGCCAGGATTAAAATGTCAGCAAGAAGCCATTACAGCTCCATTCACGACGTTATTAAGTAATACGATAACAATTTGCCTCATTGGGCTTTAGTTCAATTTAAACTCGTTTGACATCAGAATGTCTATCGAATTCCCTAAATGTGACACGTAATAGGGCTAAATAGAAATGCATGATTCGATGGAGACGGTAGTTCGATGATTCGGTTAAGACGTAGTTATATTAACCGCCGTACTAACAGACGTCGATTAACGTTAATGGGTCATTAACGTTGACTTGAATAGTCAAGTCAGGAACTCAGGGCTATATTGGCAGGTGGTAACTGAAGTAACCACTTATACTGACTATTGAATACGAATAGTAAGAATAGTCTTTCTCTCTTTCTCTTCTATCGTGTCAGCCCGGTGTTACTTATTATAGTATAGTTAAAATTTCGCTGCAGACTCGGTCATAAATCAGTTCGAGTGTTTCGCTCTCTTTTCCACTCACGGGCCTTATGGGCAGTCCACGCCCACACGTAGTCCTGCAATGCTATTCTGTAAACATCTCAACCATGATAACTTAAGTGAAGTGAGCGTGAAGTGAGCTGTCATTCCACCTGATGCTAGGGATTGACACTATTGACAGGTCACTTTAAGATCACTTCACCTGAGTTTTCACGGTGAGTTATTTACAGAATAGCACTACTGTGCATTACTGCAGTCGATGAGTGATATCGATAGTTTTATATATTTATAAATGGGTGATAGAAATAAATACACATTTTTTTTTATTACCAAATTTACTACAAAGCATATTAAATATATAAACAAAAGAACGTTTATATAAAACTAAAAATAGAAAATTAAAATTCTTCGTCTGTGTCATCGCCATCATCTGTTATCGATAATGGCCTTGAGCGCGCACAACTAGCGCACATCCCTACTCCGATTATGATTTATGACCAAGTCTGCAGCGAGATTTTAACTATACTATAGTAGCGCAATGCATAGTAAGTGTCTAAACACACTATGCCAAAGTTACGCGACCGAAGTTCGAAATGATTACGCCGGCAATGCTATTTAAATTACTGACGAAGTGTCGATACACTATGCCGAAATTACGTTGCGTTCTAGCGTACAGCCGAACTTCGGTCGGGCATAAGTTCAGCGGCAATTCGGCGGCAAACGTATTCCGTAGAGCACACATTATACGCGACCGAAGTTCGGTTCGATTGCCGAAGAAGTTTCAAGACACTGAAGTTCCACAACTGAATTTCCGCCGCGTAAGTTCGGACTTATGGTGTGTCATATCAGCCGAACACGTCGGAACGTAACGTCAGCCGCGGAACTTCGGTCGCATAACTTCGGCATAGTGTCTTTCGAACCTATTAGTTAAAATGCTCCGAGTTTACAAAACTCTACATTTATTTATTTAACCTGACTTAACGTGGAAGTGGACTTTACTGAATTAAAACTCGCACACGGGATTAAAAGTGAGGAAAAAAAGGGAGGAGCTCGTGGCTAAGTAATAACAGCCGCACGGGTCGATCCGTCAGGTTAAGCTAGGCTTGCCGGGGTTGGTCAGTGGATGGGTGACCATCTTTAGATACCGAGATTCTTCCGTGCCTCGGAAAGCACGTTAAGCCGTTGGTCCCGGCTGTTATTCGTGGATCTTTGACAGTCGTTACGGGTCGTCAGAAGCCCAAAAGTCTGACAACCAGTCTTACCAAGGGGTATCGTATTACCCAGTTACTGGGTTGTGGAGGTCAGACAGGCAGTCGCTCCATGTAAAATACTGGTATTCAGAAGCCGACCCCAACATAGTTGGGAAAAGGCCAGCCAGATTGACACGGGATTAAAAGTTGTTCTAAATTCATAATGATGCGCTTTTACCTGTATAGTCAGCGCACGATTATATTTTAATAGATCATCTTCATCTGCGTCATCATCTGCCTAGTATTCATCTCCCAACTATGTTTGGTTCGGCTTCCAGTATACGAGTAACTAGATGCAGTAGAATACTAGTATCGAACATGAAGCGACTGCCTATCTGACCTCCACAACCCTGGGTTGTGGAGGTCAGATAGGCAATCGCGACCCGTAACGACTGTCAAAGATCCACGAATAACAGCCAACGGCTTAACGTGCTTTCCGAGGCACGGAGGAATCTCGGTATCTAAAGATGGTCACCCATCCACGGACCAACTGCGGCAAGCTTAGCTTAACCTGACGGATCGGCCCAAGCGGCTATTATTACTTAGCCACGAGCCCCGTTATATAACTTGGAGTAGTGGTTAAAATATGAGCGTATTGGGATGGCAGTAGGTCCAAGGGCTGGTTGTCCAAGGTGCGCCGAACGTACTTCTGTTGTCTTTTAATGCTGAATTGGTTGTATTGAATACATAGTTTAATTTAAGGCTTGTCCACCGTAAAAAGCGCGGTCACTGTCGGACTGCATCGAAAAGAAAGAGAAGCGCGATGACACAACGCTTACAAAATATGAAGTAATTACCGATTTACAAAAAATCTAGGGATTGGACTAAAAAAGTAATCACTTGAAATCATTCCTTGTTATTTTGTAAAGCACTGTATAAATTTATGAACACTTTTAATGAAAACTGTAGGAGTAATAATGGTAAAAACTCGAAAAAATAGACATAAATAGACCTGGGTTTAGCCTTTTTTTTTTAGTTCTACAAACTAAAATAGATTTGAGGACACATGAAACCACTTCTTATGTATTCTAGATTATTGTGTATTTTTTTCTATCAAAAAGGTGCTACAGTTATTGTAAAAAATGGAAACAAAGTTAAGTACTTATTTTCGCCGTATTTTAGGGAGGACCAGTGCCACGATTTTCTAAGGGTGGCCTAAATTAATCGCAACAAATTGCTTTAATCAACGTCTGTGAATGTGAATGTAAACACGTTCAAAAGGACTACTAATTATTTGAAATACCCTACTGAGAATTTGCGAAAGTCAAAATTACATACATAATAATTGAACGTTAATTTCGGATATTTACTCCAATCATATCAGCTATTGAAATGAAATGAGATTTTAATGTACGAGAAGACGAATGAAATGAGATTCGTTAAAATTATTTCAATTTTATTATTTCATTCCGAAAATATTAATGACATGGGCTTCATTTAAAGGCAAACTGAGCTTTGCTTTCCCAATATTTATATAGAATCTTCTCAAAATAACGTAGGTTCAATCAAACTCAAACTCAAAGCATTTATTTCAATTAAACTAATTACCTACTGCCACTTTTGAATTGTCAAAGAGTCGGTCAGTTAGTCAGACAGTTGAAGCTAGTTGCCCATTCCAAAACGTAGATCTATGGAGAAGAACGGGCAAGAAACTCCGAAATAAAAATAAAAAAATAAAAAAAAATAAATAAAAATAAAAAGTTTAAAGTTACTAAATCTAAGTAATAACAGACTGTAGTGATAGATTCTCTTCTCACAGGCACTATTTCTTAGCGCAACAGAATATCTCGTCTCAAGAATTTTACGATGTGCTCAAGATAGTAAACAGCTGATTCTCGTCGTTTTTTTTTTTTGTTGCTTCGAGAATTCGTTATAGGCACGGCACATGGCAGGTAAGATTCTACTACAAGACGTGTTTGAGTATTATTTTGATACAGATAATACACAACCTAAACCATTGAAAGTAGAAGAAAAATGAAAAGACTTCATTAGTTAGAGAATATAAAAAACCGGTCAAGAGCGAGTTGGACTCGCGCACCGAGGGTTCCGTTCTGTTCCGATTTCTGAAAAAGTGTGTTATTTAGAGACATTGTTTTATTTTTCCTGTAATCTTTACATAAATTTCTATCACATAGAATAATTTCAGATTTTTCGCTTTGCAAACTTCGGAGATAAGGGGGGAACGGTATTTTTTTTTACATTTTTCATCAAAAGTCGAAAACTATGCGGCCTAAAAAAAAGAAAAAATATGTTTAAGAATGTGCAAATAGCGCTCTTTCATATGATACCCCACATGCCCTAGTAGCTCCACTTTCAATTTTTAAGATGCCCTTTCAGTCCCTGTTGCAAAAAAAATATAAATATTTTTATTTCTTTCTTATTTGCAAAATAGTTGAGTAAACGTCATCTAAGACTGTTTCAAATTTCAAGTTGATAGCATTAGTAGTTCTTGAGATATCCAGCTGTGACAGACAGACAGACAGACAGACAGACTGAGTCACACCATAAGGGTTCCTTTTTTACCATTTTGGTACGGAACCCTAAAAATGTAGCTACTATTAATAAAAGTATTTTGGAATGTGGAACTTGAACAGTATCTTCAATTCTTTCGTCGATTCTGTAAAATTCAAACAACAACTCGCTATTCACTCTCACTTGGCATCACTTAGCTGAAGTGTTTGTCTCAGCACTTGTTTTTAACCGACTTCTGAAAAAAGGAGGAGGTTATCAATTCGGCTGTTTAATTATTTTTTTTTTATGTATGTTCGGGCATAACTTCGTCATATATTATATAGACGATTTGCAAAATTCTTTTTTTGTTTAAAAGGGTATACTCTCGAGGTGGTCCCATTGTCACCAAGTCAGAATCTGAAGAGAGGATCCCATGGAAATCGAGAGAAACCCTCAGATTTTATAGGCACTCCTATAGCGATTTGGGTATTTTTTATAGAAACTCGTGCATTTGCTCTCGGAAAGTATCATTTAGTGAAGTGAAACTGATGATGAAGACCACAGATGGCCATCGGAACTACTCAATTATACCTAAGTATTTCACGGGCTGCGATTCGATTACTTTAATATGGTTGCTAAGTAATTTATACTCGTCAAAATGCATAATGGTGATGATAACTTCACCATGGAGCTCCACTTCTCCTGATTCATACTAGGAGAACTCCTCAACAATTAACGTCCCTGCAACGGGAATAGCAATATTTTGTAAAAGTTGACATTGGGCTATTGTAACTTAGATAAAATTACAAACTGACCCACTAAAAAATAAAAAATTTTTTACAAAAAAAAAAACAACTGACTTCACTTTGTAGTGTTTTTTTTTTGGAAGTCGGTTGTTGTTTTTTTTTGTAAAAAAGTTTTTTTATTTGATACTTTGAATTTAGAACGCCAATCAAGAAACTCACAGCGGTTTAGATTCGAAGTTTAGAATGAGGTCTTACAGAATCACACGGCTGGTTTTACGGGGGGTTGCCTAACATAGTTATTTTTTGACAATTTGTTTTTCTTCTATCTTGTGTAGCTACGAGTAGAACTTGCGTGGTTTTCAAACGTAGGGAACGTTTGAAAACCACGCAGGTTTGAAGCCACAGTTAGATGTCAGTTATTTCGCGTTGTCGCACTTGGGTGAACTTCACGCTTCATCGTTTGGGTGCGAGGCAGGTACCCGAAATCACTATACCTCGGACATACGTTGTAAAACATTCACAAAGGGCATGGAAACGAAAAAAATGGTACACCGTCAAAGATTAAGTGTGTGTTTTGTTACTTTGGTCGTCATAACATCTTGGCTACTGAGTATAGGTTTTCGTTGAGTACTTTGGTCGTCATAACATCTTGGCTACTGAGTATAGGTTTTCGTTGAGTACTTTGGTCGTCATAACATCTTGGCTACTGAGTATAGGTTTTCGTTGAGTACTTTGGTCGTCATAACATCTTGGCTACTGAGTATAGGTTTTCGTTGAGTACTTTGGTCGTCATAACATCTTGGCTACTGAGTATAGGTTTTCGTTGAGTACTTTGGTCGTCATAACATCTTGGCTACTGAGTATAGGTTTTCGTTGAGTACTTTGGTCGTCATAACATCTTGGCTACTGAGTATAGGTTTTCGTTGAGTACTTTGGTCGTCATAACATCTTGGCTACTGAGTATAGGTTTTCGTTGAGTACTTTGGTCGTCATAACATCTTGGCTACTGAGTATAGGTTTTCGTTGAGTACTTTGGTCGTCATAACATCTTGGCTACTGAGTATAGGTTTTCGTTGAGTACTTTGGTCGTCATAACATCTTGGCTACTGAGTATAGGTTTTCGTTGAGTACTTTGGTCGTCATAACATCTTGGCTACTGAGTATAGGTTTTCGTTGAGTACTTTGGTCGTCATAACATCTTGGCTACTGAGTATAGGTTTTCGTTGAGTACTTTGGTCGTCATAACATCTTGGCTACTGAGTATAGGTTTTCGTTGAGTACTTTGGTCGTCATAACATCTTGGCCACTGAGTATAGGTTTTCGTTGAGTACTTTGGTCGTCATAACATCTTGGCTACTGAGTATAGGTTTTCGTTGAGAAATGCAGTTGTATATTAGAATTCTTAATTGGAAGAGCCGCCGCTTCAACTGGTTATACCAAAGAAACCTTTTAAATGGCAATTTTAAGCAATATTATTGTACATTACTTACCTTTATAGATATTAGGCTGTAAGATTTACGAGAAATAAATAAACAAATAACATGAGAGTGAAACTACAGGGTGTAATTTTAATCACCGTTATCCTCTTAAGGGGTCATTGTACTCATCATTATGAACAACTTTTACTATGGGCCAAACCTGAAGTCGCGAAAAAAAAATCAGCTGTTCAGTACATTTCAATCAATCTGCCTAGCCTTTTCCCAACTATGTTGGGGTCGGCTTCCAGTCTAACCGGATGCAGCTGAATACCAGTATTTTACATGGAGCGACTGCCTATCTGACCTTCACAACCCAGTAACTGGGTAATACGATACCCCTTGGTAAGACTGGTTGTCAGACTTTCGGGCTTCTGACGACCCGTAATGACTGTCAAAGATCCACGAATGACAGGCGGGACCAACGACTTAACGTGCTTTCCGAGGCACGGAGGAGTCTCGGTATGTAAAGTTGGTCACCCATCCACTGACCAACCCCGGCAAGCGTAGCTTAACCTGATGGATCGACTCGTGCGGCTGTTATTACTTAGCCACGAGCTCCTGTTCAGTACATTTATGTTCGCATAATTCGTCAAAATGTACTGAACAGCTGATTTTTTTTTCACGATTTCAGGTTTGGTCCCATAGTAAAAGTTGTTTATAATGATGAGTACAATGACCCCTTAAGAGGATAACGGTGATTAAAATTACACCCAGTATAGGTACCGAAATTATTTTGTTTCCTTTAGTAAGTATGATGCCCTGCTCTAACAGTGAACCTGGAGTCTTCGCCTTATGGGCTCTTAATGCAGTCAATTCGGTAGGAAAAAAAAAACACGCATAAGGAAAATATAAACTAGAATGCAAAAACTTATAGAAATTATTCAGTGAATCCATATCACGAACCAATTAATATTTCGAGCTTCACTTCTACGAATCATATATTTTGTACCTTAGGATAGCTTTTGCCCACGGCTTTGCCCGCGTGGATGTCGGAAAATATCCCACGGGAATGTCCTACCGGGAATTCCTTCCTTATTCCTTGTCTACATTATAAAGGGAACCCCTGTGCAAAATTTCAGCTTTCTAGGTCCACGGGTTTAGGCTGGGCGTTGATGAGTCAGTCAATCTGTGAGTCAGTCAGGACTTTTCTTTTTATTTGTATAGATAGATAGATAGATTGACAGATATTATTTTCAAAATGTTGTCACTTCTGCTACATCTGTTGATTCGACCAATATTACCTACAACGCATCGCCCGCGCCCCATTTAAACACAAAACCGTCCCATCTGCATCCTACTCTATGCGTTCACCAGCGGATGCACAAAAGCAGGCCCGTCAAACTGGTTCCCACTTTTTTTGCCCCTACGGCCTCGGAGCCGCGCACACACGTACGCGGTCTGTGTGTGTGTTCGCGTGTGTGTGTGCGTGATCAGCTGATGGCAACAGCTGTAGTGTGATCAATCGGTTTAAATACGTAATGTTGGTATGCGAGGAAATGCGGAGGTATGCCCGAGGGAACGGAAGGATTGATGGAATTTGAGTGTCTAATTGATGTTGTGGTCTTTTTGGTAATGGTAGAGTGAAGATAATTATGGAATTTTTAGTTTAGTCTGTATGCGACAGATAGGCAATACTTGTATATTGATATGTTGTGTAGCCTTGATATGTTTATGATGAAGAAGGTGATGGAGGTTGGTGGTGGTGGGCGGTTGGTTGGACACGACAGTGTTCGATAGATTCGAGTTTAGAATCTGTCACTAAATAGCTGTTCCGTCAAGGAGAAAAGTCGTTTATATTTGTGCTCTTAATAAATGTGTTCGATCCAAGTAGCCTCTTCATTTCAATAGAAGGAAACAAAAGTCCTGAAAATTTAGAGTACCTACATACATTATGTATTTGTTTGTGAAGTTACTACTACCCAAATGTCCTTTCTTTGGTTGTTCGTCGAGTTGTTGAGCTCCTTAAATCCTGAGTTGAGCTACACGATTGTTGACAATAAATGCTTGCACTGACTGGACAGGTCCACTCAAATTTTTATGGTTATAAATGATAAATGATAAATGATAAATGATTTATTTTCTGTAAGTAGGTTTGTACAAACACTTTTACACGTCAAACATATTTTTTTTTAAACTAGATGAGTTCGACGTTTCCTATCTGACTACTCTGAGAAGAAACGCCGAAACAAACTCAGAGGTCACAGTCTCTTTTAAAGTCCAGACATTATCTTGGTCAGATCATGTGAAGACCATGCAGATTGCAGTCAGAAATGGTCTTTTGATGAAAGAACCACACAGATTGAGTGGACCTGTCCAGTCAGTGCACGCATTTGTCAGTAATCGTGCAGCTCAACTCAAAACTTAAGGAGCTTAACGATTCAACGAACAATACCAAAGAAAAGACATTTGGGTAGGCCGCATAAATTACTCAAACTGTCAGACTATAACTAAAACTGAGAAAAGGATAAAATAAATAAAAAACAATGATCCACGTAGTCTTCACATTCACAATAATTAAAAATAGTATAACAAACAAAATATTCATGTCATTGTATAGAATATGTAAAAAGGTATTTAAATCAACATTAATAGTGTAAATTTATTGGAGCAGCTCAAACCCAAGCCTTTTTGTCCTCAATATAGTCTTTGACAGTATAAAAGGCTTTCTGACAAAGTTTCCGCTTTATACAATTTTTGAATTTATTAAGGCTTAGTTCTTGAATGTGGCTAGGTAGTTTATTATAAAAACGTATACATTGGCAACTAAACGAACCACTTATTTTCTTCAGCCTGGTTGTAGGAACAACAAATTTGTGTTTGTTTCTAGTATTCACATTATGGACGTCACTGTATTTTTTAAACAAATTGATATTTTTATGAGCATACAAAAGATTTTCATAGATATACTGAGAAGGCACAGTCATTATATTAATTTCTTTAAATTTATCTGTGAGGGAGTGTCTGGGACTTAATTTGTAAATTGAACGAATAGCCCTTTTTTGTAAAACAAAAATTGTCTGAATATCGGCGGCATTTCCCCACAACAGAATACCGTACGACATCACACTATGAAAATAACTAAAGTAAACTAAACGGGCTGTCTCTAAACAAGTTAAATCACGAATTTTCCTAACGGCGGTTCATTCCTCAAAAGACCATTTCAGACATGGATCTACATGGTCCTCACATGATCTGACCAAGATTATGTCTGCACTTTAAAAGAGACTATGACC
Source organism: Cosmia trapezina (assembly GCA_905163495.3). Lineage (NCBI taxonomy): Eukaryota > Metazoa > Arthropoda > Insecta > Lepidoptera > Noctuidae > Cosmia > Cosmia trapezina. The sequence goes on from LR991036.1 coordinate 1,242,381, forward strand.
CCTGAGTTTGTTTCGGAATATCTTCTCAGGGTAGGCCGGTAGTCAGATAGGAAATGTCGATTTTATCTAGCTTATTTTTCAAATATATATATTTTTTTATTAAGACGTGTAAAAGTGATTCCGATATCCTATTAACAGAATAAACAATTTCATTTCATTTCTTTTCTTAGGGCAGTTGCAAAAATAACCTAGTTAAGACTAATACAATCTGAAAAGTCAGCACCCTTACCTACCTTGTTGATCTTAACTGCTAATCTTCTAAGTAAAATGTTGTGTTTATCATTGTATTTAACTACCTTTGTTGTTTTTTATATCGTTTAAGTTGTACTAGAAAAAGATTTAGTTTCTTTTAGATCCTCTGGTGCAATTCCAATTTTTATTCTCACACTGAAAATTTATATTAGGCAATTAAGCACAATAACTGCCAAGTGATTACCCTTATTACAAAGGCCAAGGGTATTGCCAGTATTGCCATCATCAAGTCGTAATAACTTACTCTTTTACGACTAACAAATGAACAGTTTAGGATTGTTCCTGGAAACCTGGTATAAAGTATCAGGCAGGTATAAAATACCAGGTGCTCGCTACATTTGGAACTCGACCAGCGCAGCGGTGTGAAAATTACGTCATAGTGAGAATTTAACAATGACATTTTTGCCATAGTCAATGCATGGACTAATCATGCTTATAAGCCATCCAGCCGTTTAAGTTTTAGTTAAATCATTGTAATTATACGAAATGGTTAAACTTGAAGTAGGAACTTACAGTTTCAACACGTATACTCCATCGGTTTAGGTAATTAAAAGAAACCGGTCAAGAGCGAGACGGACTCGCGCACCGAGGGTTCCGTTCCGATTTCTGAAAAAGTGCTATTTAGAGCCATCGTTTTATTTTTCCTGTAATCTTTACATAAACTTCTATCACATAGAATAATTTCAGATTTTTCTCTTTGCAAATTTCGGAGATAAGGGGGGGGGGAACGGTATTTTTTTTTACATTTTTCATCAAAAGTCGAAAACTATGCGGCCTAAAAAAAAATAAAAAATGTTTGAGAATGTGCAAACAGCGCTATTTCATATGATACCCCACATGCCTTAGTAGCCCCACTTTGAATTTTTAAGACCCCCCTTCAGTACCTGATGCAAATAAAATATAAATATTTTTATTTCTTTCTTATTTGCAAAATAGTTGGGTAAACGTCAAAGTTGATAGCATTAGTAGTTCTTGAGATATCCAGCTGTGACAGACAGACAGACAGACAGACAGATAGACAGACTGAGTCACACCATATGAGTTCCGTTTTACCATTTTGGTACGGAACCCTAAAAAGGTAAATTGAAGAGTACAACTGTGTCGTAGCATGCCAACTGAAGTGACAGTTATTACGTTTAGTCGGTTAACCAGACACGTGGTTTTTTTTAGTTTACCTTGATGTAATTACCTAAACCGATGGAGTATAAATACCGTAGCTTTTTAGCTATGTGATGATGATGAATGAACCATTAGAACCAAAGCAGGCTATGTTATTGATGGTCAGTTAAAGGAATCAATTGTCAACTGTAAGGGTGATTTCATTTCATGTGGTGTAGTCATTTGTAAGGGATACCCTGGGCAGTTCTTTTAGCATCAAACTTGCTGACTAATTTATCTTTTCACCTTAGTTCCTGCGACACGAGGAAAGAACTAATTCTTACTTAACTTATTATGAAGTTGAGTAACGAACTCACTTACAGAAGCTTACATAATAAACTTTTTAAAACGTAAGCCTTTCAATTTAAATCCCTTTAGAATTTAAATTCTATGTTTTCTTTTCTACAACTCGCATAGATATTTTCCTTATCTTTGCGATAGATGGCGCTACTTTACATACATTTTATTTTTATTGGTTTACTGGCTTTACTTTCAAGTTTACAGCGAGTACAATATAAGTAATACTAAGATATTTGTTAGTTTATTGTTAAAAATACAAAAGTTATCAATTCAATTGACATAAACAAGTTAGGTAGCAGGTGATAGTTTCTACAAAGCTACAAACGCCTGCGCACAGCGAAAGGTGAAAAGTGTTCATAATAAAATATGGCATGTAACTGAATAGCTTGAATTAATACTCAATTAATTTTATTACTTTGAAAAATACAGTCGTAAGTTTGATAAAGTAAAAAAAAATGTGTTAAACTTAAATGTTTAAATGGTGAACTTTTTTACTTTAAGTTATGATTATAAGGATTTGCTTACAAGAATTTGCTTTTACTGCACTTACAGTTGTTTATGAAACATTATGAAAGTATTTCTTGTGGGTGATCAGTAGTAAATGTCTCACCAATAAATGTGTGTAGAAAATGCATAAGTTTGTTGCTAGCTAAGCTATAATTCTTGGTTCTCCTTCTACATTTAGCGTATCATTTAGTTGCCTTCGTCCCTTACAAACAGGTCTTCTCTTTATCCAAAATTAAATATTGGACCGAAGTTTGAAATTTTGTTTTTAGAGTTCCGTACCTCAAAAGGAAAAAACGGAACCCTTATACGAGCACTATGTTGTCCGTCTGTCTGTCAAGACCTTTTTTCTCAGGTACGCGTAAAGGTGTCAAGTTGAAATTAATATCAAATACGTAAGTATATTATCTCTTGGAGCTCTAAAAAAATCAAGCTTCTAAGTCAACGCAGTAAAAAAATAAGGTCATTTATGAGACATTATTTAGATACTCGCAAGTAAATCAAAACCTATAGGGTACTTACCGGTGACCTAGAATCATGAAATTTGGCAAGAAGCAAGGTCTTACAGCACAAGTAAAAGAAAAAACCCGAAAAATTGTTAATTTGTAATTTTATCGCATAAAATTTTTATTTTTTTTGGGATTCCTAGTTTTTCAGCGCGTGGTCCAACATACACTTGACCGGTTTTTTTTCTATTCAATCTGTTGTACAATCCCATGTTACAGTGACTGATATTGACTGTCATTTATTACCTAACCAAACAGAACCACATCAGCTCAAGATGAAAGTGTTACCACCGATGAGCCGTCGACTGTACCACGGTAAACAACCATTTATTCCAGAGGATGTATGTTAATATTACAAACGTTTATTTTAACAAGCTTTTACCGCTGAACCACAGAAAGCTTTGATAGCAAAGCTTAATATTCTGTGGCGGTCAGTTGGTTAAATAAACTAAACTGTAAGTAAGTTCAACTAACTCTATCTAACAACTTATTTACATTTAGGTACTGTATTTATATTGTAGGTAGTCTACCAAATAATTAAGAGGAAACGTGGGTGCTCTTTTCTCCATACAAAAAGATACAAACGCTCTCGCCTGTTTTCTTTCTGGTTAATGACCATAAAGCAATGATTTTTTACAGAAATATAAATATCAGTTAATTGTATGCCCCTATGTTTTCCTTTTTGATGATATATTATTTTTATAGGAACTAGAACCCTCCAAAAACGCTCAAAATTGCCTATTCAGACCGCTGTCAACAGACGCCTAGTGTACCAATTTGACAACTATTAACGAAAAATAAAAACATAGGGGCATAATATATATCCTTCTTATGTTTATGAAATATCTTTTAAATTGGTACAATATTGGAGGAGGAAATAGGCAAGAGCCAAACCTCGAAATGTGACTTTTTACATAGGCTATTTAGTCGGATCTGCAGTTGTCCTTATCGCACGAATTCGAGGGCGGAGCGCTCGCAGAGCGACAGCAATACCTTCTTAAAATACCTAACTGGCCACCCGCCTTTCCTCCAAATGTTTGCTTCATTAAAAGGTAATAGGTGAAATAATCCCTTTCAAGAAAATTACAGATAACAGTTGATTTTGTCTTCATGTCGCTATATGTAGGCCTTTATCCAATAGTGGACGATGACCCCAATATGTTGGGAAAATGCCTATGACGATGAATAAATTAGAACTTTGATTTTGTTAGAAATCTAAAACTCGTGTAAGCTTGGTAAGTTCCTTTACCCCTAATGTTGGGAAGATGTTGCCTTATCTTAAGAGCCTATACTACCTACCTCAGGTTTTTATCTCGCTCACAGACTAAGTGAGAGCGAGACTGAGTGCGGTGCTGGGCGTCTAAATTAATGGTAATTTGAAAAAAATAAAAAACATAAGACCTGCTTCATAGTTAGTTCAGTTATTATGCAAAGTTTCATGATATAATTTGAAGTATTATTTTAATACCACAGCGGTTTATTGTTCCATAATTTTGGATTTTATTTCTATCGAGAAAATTTTATGGAATCGTGTTTTCGTCTAACATAGTACCTAACATTAATCCTCAACTTTACCATATATTTATTTCCGTATTTTCGACATAACGGAGCATCATGGTAAGCCATTTTTATTTTATTTATTTATTTGAGGTAGTATTAGGCCCTTAAGAGTAACCAGGAAATCATATTTCATGAACTGTATTTTATAAACGATAATTACCTATGAATTTAATCGCTCGGCAATGATCTTTTATTCATTTCCTCACTGGTAGAAGATTACTGGCAACTGTTACATAGTTCTGCATTCCTAGTACTTCTATTGAACTATTGAACATAGTTCAAAATGACTGAACGTCACACATCACTCAGGTCACAATTTAAAAATCGAATGCATTCGTGCACCTTGCCTCCCGTCGAGCTTTACAAAAAAAGAACAATTAACGTCGCACAAATAAAACTGCTCGATCCCTTTCTGGCACATTCGAACCTTCCATATCACATGTTTGGCCTGTCTCTGTCACTCCACCCCATATCTCTTGTACTTTTTTCGAAACCCTCTCATTACTACACGGGCTACACACACTACCAGCTCAGCTGAGTTGTGTAAACACAGGGTGTTTGTTTATTTGTGTTGTGTTGGTGTGTATGTGTGGGTAGTCAGCTGAGTAAATCCTTTAAGCAACACGTGTCTTGTGTGTGTGCGTGTGTGCGTTTTGTTTAGGTGCCGAAGTGTACAGGATGGGAGATGTAATTTTAGATGATTTTTCATAAGATCTTTAGCTTTTGAAGTTTGGGCATTTAAAAGGCATTTGTTTGTGGTTATCCTAATAATAAACTTGTTTATTCCTTCACACAAACAGTGAAGAGAAACATAAAAGTGAAGTTATCGTAAAGAAAATTTCAATCAATCTGCCTAGCCTTTTTCCAACTGCGTTGGGGTCGGCTTCCAGTCTAACGGGATGCAGCTGAATACCATTATTTTACATGGAGCGGCTGCCTATCTGACCTCCTCAAACCAGTAACTGGACAATACGATACCTCTTGGTAAGACTAGTTGTCAGACTTTCGGGCTTCTGACGACCCGTAACGACTGTCAAAGATCCATAAATGACAGCCGGGACCAACGGCTTAACGTGCTTTCCGAGGCACGGAGGAGTCTCGATATGTAAAGATGGTCACCCATCCACGGACCAACCCCGTCAAGCGTAGCTTAACCTGATGGATCAACACGTGCGGCTGTTATAACTTAGCCACGAGCTCCTCGTAAAGAAAACTTATAAAACCTAAAAGTTCGATATTTTGTCAAAGAACTTTACAAAATTAAGATATTCTACTCGCTAGGTTACTAGGATAACATAAATTTAAAATAACAAGACACTGTAATTATAAATTGGATGCCTTTGATGTCTCAAATGTCGTGTAATTGACATTTCATTTAGTCGTCTATTTATTGTAACTTCGCGTGACATAATTATTGACTGTGCTCATTGAATTATTATTTTCAAAGAAAATAATTGACTGTTCTAATAAATAACTTAACATTTAAAATGTAAGTTTAGTTGTTTTTCGTTTAAATTACTCTCTATCAATCATCATAAGTAAGTGTGTAAACGTCATGTGTTCTTGAGCTTGAGCATTTTGACAAACGGGTAGGTAGGTACTTGAGTATCCGGCCATAATTACGAAATTATGTGCTGTGCAATTTATAAACACGCAATTATGAAATTAAACACTTTGTAGTTTTGGAACGCATCTTCAACGTTGGGTTTCTAAATTAATACGTACTGATCGTTGCTACGAGGAGGACAGGAGCTCGTGGCTAAGTAATAACAGCCACACGGGTCGAAACATCAGGTTAAGCTACGCTTGCCGGATCCGTGGATGGGTGACCATCTTTATATACCGAGACTCCCCCGTGCCTCGGAAAGCACGTTAAGCCGTTGGTCCCGGCTGTCATTCGTGGATCTTTGACAGTCGTTACGGGTTGTCAGAAGCCCGAAAGTCTGACAACCAGTCTTACCAAGGGGTATCGTATTTTCCGAGTTACTGGGTTGTGGGGGTCAGATAGGCAGTCGCTCCATGTAAAATACTGGTATTCAGCTGCATAAGGTTAGACTGGAAGCCGACCCCAAAATAGTTGGGAAAAGGCAGGCAGATTGATTGATCGTTGCTTTGAATCGTAACTTTAGAAGCAGATTTGGACCTTCGAAATGACCTGTCATAAAAACCTTTATAGAATTGCCCGACATGCTATCCATATCATGTTAAAATACGTAAAAGTTTGCTATCAGTAAGATGTTCGAAATCAAGTAAAATCTAAACCCAAACTAACAAAGCTATAAAAATATCACACAGTCCACCATAGCATATAGTATACAATTACCATCAAATTACTTACTTATCTATATCGGCATATTTCTAGGGAATCCAAAAAAAAAGTACCACAAGATGGCCTTGAAGTCATATGGGCTGCGCCGGCGCAACAGCTGATGTTACCTGACACTGACGTCACGCACACCAATACACTACACCCACACAGTTGTAGGGTAGGGAGGGTGTATGTGTGTGACGCTTTACCAGATAATTTTCGAAGAATAGTTTATATAATACCAGGTAGGAAGTTACAGAAGGCTCATATGTATTTTCTTCTATTGAAATGAATTAAAAATTATGTTAATATATAAAATGAAGTTTATTTCTCTAAAACGATCTTTTAAGACACTTTTGCTCAGTATTTTATAACTACATGTCCCTGAGACGAAATGCCGAAACAAACTCAGAGGTCATACTATTTACGAGTTATACGGTATTAGACAATCAGTCAGATAGGTCAAGGAATTGTTTGACCAATGTCCGCTGAAATTTCCTTTGAATCATTACTCTAGGAGGTTTTTTTAATACACCTAGCCTACTCTTGATAACTCAATCTGTCTAGCCATTTCCCAACTATGTATGTCAGATGCAGCTGAATACCAGTATTTTACATGAAGCGACTGCCTATCTGACCTCCACAATCCAGTTACTGTGTAATACGATACCTCTTGGTAAGTGTCAAACTTGGACTTCTGACGACCCGTAACGTCTGTCAAAGATCCACGAATGACAGCCGCGACCAACGGCTTAACGTGCTTTCCGGGGCACGGAGGAGTCTCCATACTTATTGGATGGTCACCCATCCGCGAACCGACCACGCAATCGTAGCTGTATCTTCTACCCGAGCGGTAAGCAGTTAGCCACGAGCCCGTCTCTTGTTATTTTGCAATTTTTTTATCGATAATAATAAGAAAACAGATACAATGACGGTTTTCTCAAATGACGTTCACTAGGCGGCAGCACTGAAACGTCAGGTCCGGCCACCTGTCAAAAGTGTCAAAGCGCCTATGTTTTCTTTAATCTTGACTGAACGATGAACGAATGAATGAAACGAATGATGAATGTTGTCATATATTTTATATTCATTGTCGAAATGGAAGAACTCTTGACAAACTGGCGCCAACTGGTGTCGTGAATTTTCAGGAAAATTCTCATTCATTTGAAAAGTATATCGAGTCCCACATTTGTATTTCTTGAATCTACGTATACTACCTAGTACTTTTCAAACTTGTCTGAAGTGAAACTTCTTAATCCATCTTTTTTGTACGTTAGGGTAGCGACCGGTGTGAGTGTGCGTGAGAAGCTTTATCAGTTAACTTTTGAAGAATTTAATAGTATTCGGATGTGTTCTAGGAGCTCCGTAAACTTGTATTTAGTTACAGCCATACTGAGTCATAGAAATCAATGGTTTACCCTAAGGTCCATTATACCAAGGTATTCGTTGAAGTTAAAGGTACTACGACAAATAAGATTTTAGTAACTTGGGACTCTTGGAAATCTCACCAAAGTTTGCAAGAAACTTTTATTCCGGTAGGTGTATTAAATACCAGCTGCGGCCCGCAGTTTCACCCTCGTAGACCTGGATAAAAATGTAGCCTATGTGTTAATCCAAGGTGTAGGCTATGCATACCAAATTTCATCCAAATTGGTTTAGCCGTTTGAGCGTGAAGAAGTAACAAACATATAAACACACTCACAGACTTTTGCCTTTATAATATTAGTGACACATACCGGAATAAAATGTCTTACAAAACTTAAAACAAGTAAGAGAATCGTATTCAAAACCTTCGAGTTACGAAAATATCCCAAACACAATGATTTGTGTCTTGTCACAAACATGAACACATTCCCACAAACAGACAATTTAACTTGAACATAATTGATACATAAGTAATATTTTCTCATCACAAAAAGTGTCAATACCATAAAGTTTCTATTGAAGCCAATAACGAGGATCTACAAAATAATTGCTGTAGATTAATCACCCAATAGGGACCCAGCGACTGAGAGAAACAGTAATCACTCAAAATGTATTTACAATAAGCCAACTGCGGAATGACGCGACGTTTTCTCTTCAAACTTAAATATTTCGTCCAATATCCTCTAAGGAAGAATATTGGGTAGTTTATTCTTGTTTATGTTACAATTGGGATGTAAAAAATAATGTCAGCTGCTAGTCAAGTTAGAAGGGGTTGAAATCAAATTAAGTGTTTCATTTCACACGTCATTTGTTTATTTCAATTGTGGTAGAAAAAACAAGCCGTGCTTTGGCGATTAATCTAGAAACGACTCGTAATTCTTCATACTTATGCCACACGCAGGATTATTATTTAGCATTATTTTATTTATGAACCCCTCAAGTGTCGAATGCACCCCATGTGTGCATCTTTAATCGTGGTATATAAGCTTATATCGCATATATATAAATGTAAAAAAACATCATCCGATGGAAAACCAATCATCATCAGTAGTTGTGCACCTATGGAGTTCACAACTAACCCCCCTCCCCCCTAGCGCGTCAAATGCACTCCATATGTGCATAAGGACAAAACTTTACATAGTAGGTATATAAGCTAAAATCACATTTATACAGGGTTATTTGTAAAACACCAGTAAGCTCTTAAGGGGTCATTATACTCATCATTATGAACAACTTTTACTATGGGACCAAACCTGAAATCGCGAAAAAAAAAATCAGCTGTTCAGTACATTTATCTACATCAAACTCGTCAAAATGTAGGGAGCAAAAGTTGTTCATAATGATGAGTATAATGACCCCTTAAGAGGTTACTGGTGTTTTACAAATAACCCCGTATAAACGCAAAAAAACACCATCCGATGGAAAACATAACCCCATCAGTAGTTGTGAACCTATAGGGTTCGCAACTAACCCCCCAACGGGGGGGGTTTTGGGTCTAAAAATAGCCCAAACTCAGACACCAACCAACCCGCACTGGGTCCGCGTGGTGAATTATGGCCCACTCCCTCTCGAAGAGAGGAGGCCTGTCTCCCAGCAGTGGGAACATTATAGGCTGATTATGCTATTATTTTACTTGAGATTACGCTCGAAAATAGCCGTTCACTAAGAAATTATTCTATCTTCGATAAGGCTGAATAAGACTGCTGTGGCTGCTAAAAATCGTTTTATAGTTTCAAAGTTTGATTCAAGCTACTAACTCCCTTATATGCAAAGTTATAAAACAACTACAATATAGCACTGCCTTCATTGAGTTATTTATCAGTATCATCGTTATCCTATCCTATTCCCAAGTGGCTTGGCTTCCAGTATAACCAGATGCGTCTCAAGGCGATTGCCATCTGACTTCCGCAACACGACGAGCTATATTATACCGGTGTATTTGCATGATGGAAAAAAAATGCAGCGAATTCTTGTTCCTTTTCTTGTTCTTGCTTTTTTTTCATTTGTAAAACAAAACAATCTAGAATTAAAAATAAATTCTTTAAAATACTTTATTCCTAGTGATGGTAACTTTGAAGGAAGAACTATAACTTAAATTAGTCCAAAACAAGTTCAAATCTAAAAATAGAGCAGTGGTGGCCCAGTAGTAAAGGCCGTGACTTACGAGTTGTACTTTTTTGGTCGTAGGTTTGAAACCAGACAAGTGTAAATAGTTTCATCACTACTGCTCTCAAAACGGTGAAGAAAAACATCGTGAGGAAACTGACATGTTCTGGAAACAAAAATTCGAAGACATATGACATCTACCAACCCGCACTGGAGCCACGTGGTGGATAACATTACAACCCGTTATACGCTGATTATGCTCAGTATAAATTTTCAAGGAATCGGTATTAGTTATACACAAAATTTGTTCTTGCTATAAATCCAAAAAGACGGTTATTCCAATCAGCTGACAAATCTCAATTTCTGAATAAAATGTTCGTAGAATCGAAAAACCTTCGTACACTATGAATAACGTAGCAGCACATGCAAAAGAAACTTTTAGATGTATTGCAAAAAAAAGCTCAAGACGTTTATGAACAAACTTCCAACATAAAGCAGAAGAGACAGGTAGATTTTTTTCTATAGTAAAGCGATTGAAAAACTTGGTAATACATAATGGTCTTTATAAACAGGGAATAAGGACGATCAGGAATATGGGCTTTAGAGACTTGTAATAAAATGGTTCCTTTAAAATTGGTACAGTCTACAGATAATATTGAGCCTTAATATTATGCAAATATGCAGTTCGTACGTTTACTTGCAAAGTTACAGAAAAATATTAATAGAAATAAGAATGAAACAAATTGATAACAATTAGCAACATTTGTTTTTTGAAAAGATTGAAATAATATTGTAACGCAAAATCACATTTCTCCGGCGCGCCGGGCGTAAGTCCGTCTCAAAACTTGTATTAGAATAGCCTCAAAACACTGTCTAAATCCGTCTAATAGCTTTCGAGAGAGATCTAACGATATATGTAGACATATTAGTATAGATATATAGAAATAAGAATCAAACAAATTGATAACAATTAACAACATTTGTTTTTGAAAAGATTGAAATAATATTGTAACGCAAAATCACATTTCACCGGCGCGCGGGGCGTAAGTCCGTCTCAAAACTTGTTTTACAATAGCCTCAAAACACTGTCCATAATACATATATCTTTGGACCTCTCTCAAAGGCTACTAGATGGATTTACATCTAGTAGCCTTTGAGAGAGGTCCAAAGATATATGTAGTATGTACAACTATACATAAAAGCAGACGAGAATTTGTTTTCATGAAAATAAATAAATATGTGAGAACGGATATAATAAAGTGTGCAGACAATTTGCGATCTTCAATAGCCGCAGTGCGTAACTGCCAGTTTATCGCTTCTCTCGTAATTACAACAGGGAATACTACTCCCCTTAATGTAAAAACAGTATGAATATAATACAATTTAGCTAAACACATGAGCAGTCCTTCACCGCCCGTTTCCAGCAATATTATCCCCATAATAGACGTGACAGTTACCAAATGCGCACACTAATTTATCTGCACCATATTCCCTTTGCAGCTACTCTAAACAGCTGATGTTTTATCATAAACAATATTTACTACATCACTGAAACTTCAACTCTATTCATAAACCGTTAGGGTTGGGATTTTCATACGCGCTCTCAATCAACCCAGCAACGTTTATTTTTTGCTCTCTCACGTGTGAGATGTTTGCATGTGTGCGTTCGCCCTTCGCTTTTTTCTATTTTCTGGCCTTACCAGTCCTCTGAAAGGGTGGGCATACAAATACTACAACGCATTACTTGCATAAGTTAGATGTATTGTTTTGATTTGTACGTTTTGTACTTTTTTGGACAATACGTCTTGGATTTTTTTATGGTTCTATTGTGGGTCTGGTTTTGAATCTTGTATTGTAATCCCCCGTCTCATATAATTGACCAGGTATGTGTGTAGGTAGACGATTAGGGTAGATCAGGATTGAAAAAGAAAGAAAGTGGAACCAGTTTAGAATTCTCTTTTGTTTGACCACTGTCTTTGAGTTAGAGCTCCCAAAAGACTTCACAATGCAACAATCGGAATTACTAACTGAAATTGTACTGCAGGTACGAGTTGACGAATACCGCACTCGGTAAGACTGCTTTTAAACACACAATATGCAGGTCTACATACATTCTCTCAGCTGTCTAATACATCTTGTCTTTGGTAAGATCTTCTATGATATCAAACCAACGAACATTACTTCAACAGATTTGTTTCAAAATAGGGCGAGGGATTTCAAAGCTTTTACTTAGAATACAATACTAATGCCAATCACAGTATCAACACCAAGGGTCCCTCCACCCTAAGGAAATAAAAATTCTAATTTATGTCCAAACTGACCTACTCCACAAGTCCACACCATTAATTCTTTTATAGAACTACAGCCATTGTATTTCTCGTATAGGGATTATTATAGTGAGTATTATACTATTGTATTCGACCAAAGAGTATGGATCAAAGAGTGGCCAGGACATTTGCATAAGTTGCCAACCGGTACAATCAACGCAGCGTGGTACCGGGTACCTACCTACTGTCACAAGTACTGGCGTATGGTGTGAGGCAAGTATTAAAGGGCTATTGTTTAGGTTTGCTCTGTTATTCGGGAGGGAGGCAGCGGCCACGTGTTTTGTAAGGACGGCGGTGATTGCCGCGAATGGATAGAAATTGTTCGACGAGATCGGCTGTCGAAACCTGCTCTAAAGAAAGATCCGTTTGTTAACCGGAGCTTATTAACCCGGCAAAATTGATAGTGTACATACATAGCCATCGGTTGAAATCCTAACGATTTTACTCCTACAATAAAGGAGATGTTTTATAAATGTATGGAGCCTGGGCTAGTACTATGTACACTATATGTAAATATCGCTATACAATTTATTAGCCGTTTTTTAATGTCAATTTTCTATCATTTGTCTTCGTTTAATTGTAGATTAAAATTAACTCGATCAAGGAGAGCAACACAAAATAAATATGGTGGATCAGCAATATGCGAAATGTCATTTCGACAATGACAGATGACACTTAACTGATGTCTATGTATTATCTGTGAAAAAAACACAAAAAATGAATACCAAAACACTTGGGCTTCGTTATAGTTATAATAATTAAATAGGACTACATCTACAGGACTCTATTCGATTGCGGCAGCAATATTATATTACCTATTCAAGCAGTTAAGAGATTGGTTATATTGTTGTCAAAAGGAGGAGCGAGAAACGAAGGCTTGAATGTTATTTTCTTCAGCTTCACTCTATATTGTTAGCCTATGAATCGATAACTCATAGGATAGCAGTGAGCTGTGCAGTACAGTACCTTACAACTGCAAGTAATTGTTAGAGTTGTTATCTATTCCTATTACACAGTAACAGCTGAGAAGAATTCAACTATTCTAGTCCAACTAGGCAGCAACAATTATTGAAACAAGTTCTATAATAATTACTTTCTAGTATTAGCGACATTAAGAGAATGAGAACTTGGTCATGTGATGTATACATATAAATAAAACAACTTGTTGGGACTTATGATTTTATTTATGTTCTACAATATCATCCCCTATTAACCTTTTAAGCGCTTGGCTTATCAATTGCCGTGCCCCTAGCACGCAGCTACAAATCAATAAAATTATACTTACAATGAAAAAGTCATAAATGTTCTGTGTCGCAGAAATGCAACACAAGCGGTCAAAAGGTTAATATTCCATCCAGGAATGACGCCGGTGCTTCTATGCTCTCATACTCATACTACTCATATTATTAAAGTCTAATTTATTTATTTCATCATCCTGTACACAGCCTCGGCATTGACTATCTAATTTTTTGTGAATGTATTAGAGAACTGATACTGCTCCAGAAACTCCCAGTTGTATAATGATTTATGTTCATTACATACTCTTGCATTTTCCAGCACTCTATTACATTCTACGTAGATACAAGCCGGTACAAAGCAATGAGCACTTGTCTGTGTTGTGTGTGTAAAACCGTCAATTGTTATTGATACACTTGGTTGCTAGATATCAAATTGTTCAACTTCTTTCTCCATTCCTACATTTTCCCTTGCACGTGTCCAGCAGTTGGAACAAAGAAGCGCATGTTCTGGTAACTGAAACAACACAAGAAAACAATTTACTTATACAGGCAACAGAAAGGGTAATAGTTAAATATATGAAATAGTAAGTTGGTACTGATATGTGAGGCTTAGCTCTACGATTTACAATTGACTTATAGTTGCTAGTTAGAGTCTAACAAGTCCACAGTTACGTTACTTGTGTATAGTAGTTTAGTATAAAAAAATATAACCTCATTGGGATAAATTCTAGCTGCAACTTCATCTCTCACAGAACCACTAGTCACGTGTGTTAGCCTTCGGTGTAGCAACATTCTACAATATGCACACATAGTCTTGGTGAAGGTTAGACGGACCTGGAGTTCGCTCTCTTTGATTGCGTTTGATCTTCAATCCTTGTGGCACGCTTCACATTTCTACGTGCTGATACCCAACAAGCATAGCAAACCAGTCCTCCTGGTGGAATCTGAATAAAAAAAACAAATACAATATGTATTGGCTATTGACACAGTTATTTAATTCTAAAAATGTAAATAAGTAAGTAGTTAATGTTACCTCTCTTGGATATATTGCTGGTGTTATTGTGGTTTGTTCAGGTCCTTCATGTATGGAGTGGCTGCGTGTTTGGCCAAGAGACCGTTGGCACCATACACATACATTAATATCAACAGCAGGAGCTGCTATGATTCCTTGTTGTTGTATTGTATGCCGAGTATGTACCCAACAAGCAAAACATATTAGTATTATACGTAGCCACCCTCGGGTATCTAAAACAAAAAATGTGATATATATGTGATAATAAGTAGGTATAGTACTAAGTATTTGGATAACTCTTCTTGACTGTTATTTTTTTTCCTGCAACATTGTTGTCTTGGATCACAATGAAACATCTGCATTCATTTTGATTCATACAAATTAATTTAAAAAAGAAAACAAAGGAGATGCTTACCTCTCTTAGAGCAATTGTTTCAGCAATGTACTGTCTTTCAGCAGCCTCAGGAATACAGTGGGCACGCCTATGAAACAAATATGTCCTACACCTGACAAACATTGCTGTCAAGGTGATGCTGGAATTCATGATCTTCATGTGCCAAAGCACTATCAGTAGACAGTTCTTGCAGTATATTGCCAAAGCATTGTGAGCATATTACTCCATTTTCATGAACCTAAAACAAAACAAGAGAGAGGTTAAATAGTGTTTATAGTTAAAAGACGTTACAGTGTAGAAATAAAATAAAATGTTTTTACCTGATGACCAAGATATCTCTCGATGACCGAAATTATTTCGGGACCCATAGCATCAGCATCATAATATTGTTAATTTTCGTCTAATAAAGAGGTGCACTGTAGGCACGCCATTGTCAATATAAACTGGAATAAGTTTGAGTTACAATATGTTAGAATATGGAACAAAGGGAAGAAAACATCACATGGAAATAGCATTTGAACAAAACAACAAATAGGCAAATGCACTGGATAAAGGGGACATACCTGAAACTGAACTTTTTATGGTAGATTATCACATACACGACGGGATCATAATCACAGGCGAATCGGATACCATATAAAAAAACCGAGGTCAACAGAGAAGCAATCAATCAATGTTCGTAGTAGTAAACTGGGTCGCAAAACAAATCCGAAACACTTCCAATAAAATTCAACACGCGCGATCACAATACAGAATACATACAATGATTCAAAGACATCTGTCTAAGTCGTCAAACGTCATGACAAACACAACTGTCATGGCTACTCTAAAAGTAGGGATAACACAATAAAAAACTTCCCAAATAATCATTTGTGTATGACTGTACTCTTCTTCAAATTAATTTGTGTGTATTTTTATGAAAATCCCCTATTTTTATCATAATTATCTATCCAGTGTACACAGAGGTAGCCCAAAAATCAAACATCTCCTTTGGCAATTGAAGGAACATTTTCGAGTCTCCTTATTTCTGATAAATATTTTTATTTCAACAAGTCAGAACAGTTATGCTGGGGCCACATCAACGTCAACGGCAATGTCCATGATCGCCATAAAAACGTGGTAATTGGGCCACACTTGAATGGTCAACGTCAATGCTCATTCAATTTGGCGAACGTCAATCGGCAATTTTAATGCTGTTGTCTAACTATCGCGATCAATTGTGGCTACACCTACGGCCTACGTCCGTCATCTACGGCGTTTTCCGTTGGTGTAAAGTTTCTTACTTTATCCACAAACTCTCAAAAACATAAATGTTTAAAACCGTTTAAAACCGAGAGCGAACGTTCCAGAACGCTCGCGTAAAACATTCCGCGCTTTACACCACGTGCAGCCATCACGTGTTTAATACGAGCCGTGGCCGTAAAACAACCGAACTGCGGACAAAGTCGGACAAATAACGTTACTCCAGTAGCAACACCTACTAACAAAAGGTTTTGGGATTTTGATTATGAAATGCGCAAAGAAGGTTAAATGAAAACCTACAATACGCTTGATTCTTTTCATTTCTTGAATTTAATAATTTGGCAAGTGATGATGCTCGTATAAATGGAGGTTCCGTATGACATTATTATGACATTAACAATTATTATTACAATTTACAATTATTTATTTAATCTGACATTTCAAATTTTTGACATTATAATCTCTTTCTTTCCTTTTTTTTGTATTATTGTTTGTCTAGTATGACTATTTTGTACGCTATAAATGGCAAAATTACATATTTTGCCATTTATAGCGTACAAAATAGTCATATTAATTATAACCTGTATACTTTTACTCATGTTTCACAAAATAAACATAATCTTATATCTAATGAAATATAATACCTTTAATAAATTATAGTAAAATACCAAAAGAATACAAAGATTTAAACACAAATATGTTAAAAAAAAAAGATGCGAAATTTATTAGCAGAGAAATGTTACTATCACACAAATGACTTCTTGAATGATACTTTTTGATTATTTAATATTGCTTTTGGACAAAATATATTTCTATTAATCACATTATAATTTAACTTTGACACTTTGTTATTGTTCGATATTTTACCTAGACATTATATTTTGTACTTAATTCAATTTGTACGCCATAATTGGCAAAACATGTTCGTACATTTTTATAATTTATATACCCTGCATACCCGACCCGTCGGTGTGTAAACGCATGTTTTTTGACAAATAAATGATCTCTATCTCTATCTCTAATCTTATATCATATGTTGCCAATATTAAGAGGAACCGTGGGTGCTCTTTTCTCCATACAAAAAGATACAAACGCTCTCGCCTGTTTTCTTTCTGGTTAATGACCATAAAGCAATGATTTTTTACAGAAATATAAATATCAGCTACTTGTATGCCCCTATGTTTTCCTTTTTGATGATATATTATTTTTATAAGAACTAGAACTCTCAAAAAATGCTCAAAATTGCTTATTCAGACCGCTGTCAACAGACGCCTAGTGTACCAATTTAACAACTATTAACGACAAACGAAAAACAAAGGGGCATAGTATATATCCTTCTTATTCAGTTTATGAAATATCTTTTAAATTGGTCCAATATTGGAGGAGGAAATAGGCGAGAGCCAAACTTCGAAATGTGACTTTTTACACAGACTATTTAGTCGAATCTGCAGTTGTCCTTATCGCACGAATTCCAGGGTGGAGCGCTCGCAGAGCGACAGCAATACCTTCTTAAAATACCTAATTTTTCGCCCCCATTTCCTCTTAAACAGTTGATTAACTCTGATAATGGCGTATAGTATGCTTACGCCAGGAGCAGCAAATACTGCGTTACCGTGTTTGGTCAGATCTCAGGGATGCGTAAGTCCAGGGATGAGTGACCGGCTTCAGTTTTCATCTCGATGGGTCTCTTGGATGCAATTAATAATATTTTGCGGTAGACATCGGAAAGGATTTCTGATTGAAACTCTTAGCCAAATTCTGAGCTGACTCCATTTAGATTGCTGAAGAAGAACTTTGTTGATAGCAGTTAACCACTGGACATGGTTAGATCCTAAATTACACGTTCTATATTTAAATGAGAAAAATATTTAATTTTTGCTTCCTATTTTTTTTTAGCAATTACTGTTGAAGATAGACTGATTGAGAAAACTTTAGTGTTCTTATACAAGAGAACAATGACAAAGGGTTTTCTTTTTGGACAACGGAACCTTAAAAAAGGAATTAAGATTTTTACAACTTAGTTAATACTTTTTGATGACAGACGAGATGTTATCAAGTTCATTTGACCACGGTTTTGATGAAGTCAAGTTTTCTGCAGCTCACGATCGTAAAAAAAATTTGGAAATGGAAAAAAAAACTTTTTTGTGGTCCTGGCGTGAAGGTTTGTTTCAACTTATGGATTATAAGACCTTCTGAACTTCTACTTCAATCAATTAGATTTTTTGCTTTTCACGTTAAACATAAAATGGCAAGATGAAAGCGAATTTGTTAACGAGTGTGTCATAAAATTCAGGTGAAGTGATTCTGTCATCCTACTATATTATTAACGTGAAAGTTTGTATGTTTGGATGTTTGTTACTCAATCACGCAAAAACGGCTGAACGGATTTGGATGAGATTTCGTTTAGAGATAGTTACCTGGATTAAGACATAGGATACTTTTCATCCCGGTAGAAGGTTCCCGTGGGATAATTTCCGACATACACGCGGGCGAAGCCGCTGGCGATAGCTTGTATAAATTTAAGTTGTGTTTTGATCGAGATAAGTTTAATCGTTTTGGTGAAGTTGATAAAGTAAATAAGAATTAATTATTAAAGTAAATAAACTCTTGTGTTCGTAGAAGAATTACTTACGGAGCTCAAGGTCAGGATGCCACTAATAATAATAAACAGCATGACACTACCAACATTTAAACTAAACATAGGTACTACGGTCAGCAACAGAAGTTAGTTAACACTGTTACTTTTTGACCTACGAACACAAAATTATATGATAGCCTGCTTTTTAGCATTTCATTAATTTCATTTCATTTCATCAGTTAATTTCTTTTAGAATTTACATCTGTTCCGATTTTAATGAAGTATTTTGCTCAATAATTAGATTTCGAAAACTGAAGTGTTAATCGATTTTTGTTGCTGACTATACCTACCTTCAAAAGTAAACACCAACACCTGTATAAAAATAATATTCCAAAATCTATGTAGTAGTGGTATATGTAAAAACAGGTACAAGGAAATCCTCTCTTAAAAACTTCCGAGAAACGACCGAGAATTTCTTGGAACTACCTGCTTAATACTCTAAAGTGTTTTTATGTTACTATTTTGCTTATACCAAGATCACTTTTACAACTGTAAAAAAACTTGCACACTCTTATCTGAAAGAGACAAAGTTCAATTTAGCATGGTTACATATCTCGTGGGTGCAGTTCAAATGGGGGTGGATGAAAAAATTAAGGAAAGAAATTAAACAAAAGTAGGGCTTGAGGGCTCCATAAATCAATACGGAATCGAATAGCCATAGACACTTAAATAACGTTTTTTTTGGAAGATGGATGCTGCCTGCTAATGCTGCAGGCGATTTTGTTACAAAAACCATCTTTAAAATCATTAAATTTCTTGTAATCTAGAGTAGAATGTGAAAATTGATCAGTAGACTCGTTATGATTTGGAAGTTCAAGTTTAACCCTTATGTTATAAATACAAAGCTCACATCAAGATTTATATCAGTATCAAAGAAACAGGAAAACCAATAGTAAACTAAAACTTGGAAGATATTGCAGCAAGCGTTTTAAATCTTAATTCTTAGATGATTTCTAAGAATTAAGATTTAAAACGCTTGCAAATTTTATCAACACATTCTGGAATAAGGGAACAGATGCTTCTTTGTATCTCTAGAAGAGCTCGTGGCTAAGTAATAACAGCCGCAAGGGTCGATCTATCAGATTAAGCTACGCTTGCCGGTGTTGCGTCCGTGGATGGGTGACCATGTTTAAATACCGAGACTCCTCCGTGCCTCAGAAAGCACGCTAAGCCGTTGGTCCCAGCTGTCATTCGTGGATCTTTGACAGTCGTTACGGGTCGTCAGAAGCCCGAAAGTCTGACAACCAGTCTTACCAAGGGGTATCGTATTAACCAGTTAATGGGTTATGGAGGCCAGATAGGCAGTCGCTCCATGTAAAATACTGGTATTCAGCTGCATCCGGTTAGACTGGAAGCCGACCCCAACATAGTTGGGAAAAGGCTAGGCAGATTGATGCTTCTTTGTATCTCGTGCAAGAAATTATAGGCAAATTAATTAATGAACATGGCGTAATCCTTAAGCCAAGTAATCACACTAATATTATAAATGCGAAAGTTTGTGAGTGTGTGTGTGTATGTTTGTTACTTCTTCACGCTCAAACGGCTGGACCGATTTGGATGAAATTTGGTATGTAGATAGCTTATACCCTGGATTAACACATAGGCTACTGTTTTTCCCGGTATACGCGGGTAAAACGGCGGGGCACAGCTAGTGAATACATAATTATATTCTAAGGCCTGTAAAGGCTATTCTCCAAAGTTGACGTGCAAGAACTATGTGAAAGGGAAGGAAATAAGAATACAGGTGCAAATGAAGTGAACAACATATTTCCTTTGAAGTGGTTTGACTTCCGTCTGATGATGGCGTACACAGCTGACACATCTGTTTCTACTTCAGTATGTTCTTCAGAAAGTGGATGGTTAGTTTCTGCTTCATTGAAATTGCTGACTGTGCTTTTACGAGAGGCAACTGCCTTCTAATTTATAGTCTCTATAATCCTTGGTAGACCTTGCTTTACCATCACACTTCACACCATATATCATACTAATAAAAGCTAACGAAACTACACTATAAAGGAGAAAGTTTGTGAGTGTTTGTTTGTTACTTCTTCACGCTCAAACGGCAGGACTAATTTTGATAAAATTTGGTGTGGAGGCAACTGCCACCCTGGATTAACACATAGGCTACTTTTTATCCCGGTCTTCGCGACTGAAACCCGGAGTCACACTAATATTATAAAGGCGAATGTTTGTGGGTGTGTGTGTGTTTGTATGTTTTTAGGGTTCCGTACCTCAAAAGGAAAAAACGGAACCCTTATAGGATCACTTGTTTGTCCGTCTGTCTGTCTCTGTCTGTCAGTCTGTCAGCTGTAATTAATATAAAAAACGTAGGTTTATGGTCACTTAGAGTTCTAAAAATATCGAACTTCTAAGTCAACGCAATAAAAAAATACGGCCATTTATGCGACATTTTTTGATACTCGCAAGTAAATCAAAACCTATAGGGTACTTCCCGCCGTCCTAGAATCATGAAATTTGGCAAGAAGCAAGGTCTCGCAACACAAATATAGGTAAAAGTCCGAAAATTGTTAATTTGTAATTCTATCACATAAAAAAATATTTTCAAAGTTGTCAGTGTGTCAAGACCCTTTTTCTGAGGAACGCATAGAGGTATCAAGTTGAAATTAAAAAGTCCGAAAATTGTGAATTTGTAATTTTATGATATATTTTTTTTGATATCCAATATTAAGTTTGTTTTTGGGATAAATTTCTTTTCAACTACGGAACCCTTCATTGTGCGTGGTCCGACATGCACTTGGCCGGTTTTTTTTGTTACTTCTTCACGCTCAAACGGCTGGACTAATTTTGATAAAATTTGGTATGGAGGCAACTGACACCCTGAATTTACACATAGGCTACTTTTTATACCGGTCTACGTGGGTCAAACCGCAGGGCGCAGCTATAGTCACACTAATATTATAAAGGCGAACGTTTGTGATTGCGTTATGTGTTTGTTACTTTTTCAAAAGGCTGGACCGATTTTAATGAAATTTGGTATATAGATAGCTTATACTCTGGATTAACACACAAGTTAATTTTTGTCTCCGCCTACGCAGGCGAAACCGCCAGGCGCTGCTAATTAAAGTGATAATGGATGGTGTTTGCTGAGTCTACTTAAAACGAATTTAATTTTCGAGAAATACAAAAAATAACCTTGCATTAGTTGCATCACATCACACAGCTAACAAAACAGAACTATATATATTGAAACCCGCAGCATTAAACACAACAAGTCAGAGAAACAGATCTCGGAAACCAATAAAACCCATTGACTGCCAAAAATTCAGTCGAGTTGCAAACTTGGAGCAAATCAGACGCTTCGTACAGCCACTGAGAGCTCCAAACTTTTGCGAATATTCAAAAAGGGTTTGCCAAATAAAATTTCATCTCACGAACTGAGAAAGTTGAACCAACTTCTTCAACTGGTCTTCTATAAAGTGTTTGTAACATCTGTTGTATGGACAGCCGGACAAACTTACTTCTGCAGTTCTCTCTAACCTTATTACCAAGTGATACAGTCGAATTTCCGTTGTTTTGTGAGGTTGTGAAATGGCTTGCGTTGGTTTTGTACTCCGGCTAGAATGCTTGTTCATAAAAATAAAGGGGTATGTGTATGAATGGGAATGAATAATTTTGGAAGTTTAATCCTTTTATTAAAATGTTGGAATTATTTTAATGATCTGGGAATGAAATAAAACTATATGAGAATGTGAGCGACTTTTTGTCACAAGAATAGAAAGTCAGTTTTAATGGTTTTGTTACCCATGAATGTTACCTTTACCACCAAACGCGCATTAAAATTATAATGGGTAGTAAGTTAACTCCTTAGCTTAGAACTTAGCGTTTATTAATGAGAGGGTAGATTAGAAGCTAGGTCAGTATATTTATAACCTCTCAAGCCCCGCTGTGTCACGTCACGATATCGTACCGCTCCCCGCCCGTACCGTCAAGTGTAAGTTCATAAATAAGTAGTCATTCTCACTTAAGGCGAAAGCGCCAGGGTAGCCCGCGAAATTCAAAATTTCTTACGTTTTTTGCAATTTGAAGGTCAGTGTGAGCTTGTATGTTGATTGAAATATGATTCGCGGCCGTAGCTAATATGGCTTTACAGAATTATAATCAATACAACTCCATAAGTTAGCATTTACCTCAAACCTCATGATTTCATGAAATCGCTAGATTTGAGATAAATGCTAACTTATGGAGTTGTATTGCTGATTCTAATGATTATAATTCTGTAAAGCCGTATTAGCTACGGCCGCGAATCATATTTTAATCAACATACAAGCTCACACTGACCTACAAAGTGCAAAAAACGTAAGAAGTTTTGAATTTCGCGGGCTACCCTGGCGCATCAACCTTAAATGTCTCGCTGATGGTGGCGTGTGTTGGATCATTCGGTTCCCTACAAAATGGTTGAGCTGGATGGTGCGGTGACGTTGAGACTGGTCATCTGATCATCTCTTATCTGCCAGGGCTTATTTTTAATTTTATATTTTAACTTGTTTTTAAGTAAGTACCTATTTTTTATTTTTTTACATTGTTTTCACATGTAGAAGCAACAAATATAATGTACCAAGGATGTTGTATTACTTATCTTGATTTAAAAGAGTGTCCGTGGAGTTTCTTGCCCGTTCTTCTCCATAGATCTACGTTTGGGAATGGGCAACTTTCTGACTTACCTACTGACCGACTCTTTGACAATTCAAAAGTGCCTGTAATTGGTTTAATTGAAATAAATGCTAAGAGTTTGAGTACAGGGTGAATTTTTCAAGTGGGCGTGGATGGCCAAATTCGAAACTAATGGGTTTGAGGAATATTGTAATGCTGAATGCAGTACAATCTTTGAGACGTTGAATCCAGCTATGTATTGAAAACAATGGTCATCATTTTGAACAATTAATCAGTAAAGGTTTAATAGGTAAGTAACATGAAAAATAAAAAAAGTATTTTGTTAAAAATGAGCTGTTTCCGTTAGTTTGCTGTATGTTATTACTTCCCAGTATTCAATCCTTATTAGCGACTCTATCGAATGGTGTATACAGTGTTTTTTTTTTCGGGTTTCGATTCGGGTTCGATTCCTAGCTAGAAATGTTGATTTTTAAAAAATCCAATGATGCAGTTTTCATCAAAATCAAGCCCGAGACTACTTTCAGTACTTTTTGCTATTCCTCACAGTATCGGATTTGGCCATCCACGCCCACTTGAAAAATTCACCCTGTATAGGCAAAGAGTGATTGATAGAGGAAATTATGGCATCTAACTTAGTAATAAATAAAGATTCAGAGTAACAAACGTCTATTTAATTATCATGAGAAAATTATACTTTTTGCAATACTTTAACAAGATCATTGACACACACGTCAAGAGCTTATTTCTATTTTTAAATATATATCTTATAGATAAACTTGTGCCAGCATTATGATCATCCAACACCTTCTCCTAATGTGCACCCAAGTGGCTGAACCGTCACTATCCACACATGAGTGTTGCACAGTGTCTTGCAAATTTCACCTTAGACAGTGGCTTCGTCATAATATCAGCTAACTGAGTCTCTGTTGGGCAGTAGCTGACATTAACCAATCCTTTCACGAATTGTTCGTGGATAAAATGATATCGCACATCTATGTGCTTCGATCTCTTGTTAAAGGAGCCAGACTTAATTAGTTGTATTGAACTTTGGTTGTCAACATATAAGTGTATTTTCAAGTCCAAGTCTGTAATTTCCTTCAGCAGGGAATTGAGGTACATTGCCTCTTTGCAGCAGTCTGCAGCCGCTATGTACTCTGCCTCGGTCGATGACAGAGCAACGATTGGCTGTCTTTTGGATCCCCATGTTATAGGTCCATTAGCTATCATAAGAACGCTGCCAGATGTGCTTCGTCTTGTCAGAGGATCTCCAGCATAATCAGAGTCAGTGTAAGCATCGATTCTTTCAATTCGGCTATTTCTTTTGAAGAGTATACCTTTATCTTTAGTGCCAATCAAATATTTAAATATTTTCTTCACTTTCGTGACATCTTCTTTACTGGGATTTTCTACTTTTCTGCTGACTTGATTAACAGCTTGGGCGATGTCTGGTCTTGTTCGAGTGGACAAATACAGTAAACTTCCCACTGCTTCCCTATAAGGGTATTCCTTCTCCTGGGGAGTTTCCTGTGTCACCTTTGCATCGTTACTTCCAGGCGTCTCACAAGGTTTAGCGTTTTCCATACTATACTTTTTCAGCATGCCATTTATATAATTCTTTTGAGTCAACTTAATTCCTTCTTTACAATTATTTATTTCTATACCCAGATAAGTTTTTGGGTTTTCAATTTTTTTTATTTCGAATTTTGTTTCAAGTTTTGACAGTATATGTTCTATCTCTTTCTTGTCTTTACCGATGACTAGTCCATCATCAACAAATACAGCAATAATAATGGTCTTATCTTTGTTAATAAAAACGCATCTGTCAGTCTTGATTGTCTTGAAACCTAGGTCAAACATTGCACGGGTAAAAGTTTTATTCCATGTGAATGGTGCTTGTTTTAAACCATATAACGACTTTTTCAGTCGGCATACTTTATGAGTAGTATCACAGGTAGTTTTATAGCCAACAGGTACTTTCATGTAAACTTCATCTGTCAGTTCGCCGTACAAGAAAGCGGTTTTGACGTCAAAAGTACAGAAATGATAATTTTTAGATGCGGCAATTGCTAACAAGGTCTTAAGAACAGACTGACTTACAACTGGACTATATATTTCTTCAAAATCCAAGCTGCCCTTCTGCTCACAGCCGCGTACGACTAATCTGGCCTTGTAAGTTCCGTCATCTTTTATTCTAAATACCCATTTGTTAGACAATACTTTGTGTCCTTTGGCTTCTTCTTTATCGACTAGTATCCAAGTATTATTTTTCTCGAGCGATTTCATTTCAGATTGTATTGCCTTCTCCCAATTTTCTTTATCATTGCCTGATACAGCTTCTTGAAAAGTAAGTAAACTGTCATTACTGTTCTCAGATATCAGCATATTTACACAACTGTTTACAGCTCCTAGCTCATAGTCTTTAGTCCAAGCTGGTAACCTTCTTTCTCTTATTGGCCTTTCACTTGTTGTGGACAATTCAGTTTCAATTTGCATGGGCTGTAACGAGTCTGAAGTAGACGGAGTTGGTTCCTGAAAAGTTAAATTATCGTCGATTGTTTTTTCTTGTAATTCAATTTCTATTTGTTCTTTTGCTTCAGGATCTAGTTCTTCCGGTTGGAAATCTTTGTATTCGACCGCAGGATTCTTGTCAAAATGCATCTTTTCAATTATTTTTACATCTCTGCTAAAGATTACATCTTTCTTTTCCGGTACGTAAATTCTGAAGGCTTTTGCGTTTATTGCGTAGCCCATAAATACACCTTCCGTAGCTTTCGGAGACAGTTTTCCTTTACGCCTTTTGTTGAGAAAGAATGCTTTACTACCAAAAACATGTAGGTGGTTTCCACATGGTGTTTTCCTAACCCACTTTTCGTATGGTGTGCTACCATTTAGCGCCTTTGCTGGGCTTCTGTTAATAAGGTAGTTTGCAGTGTTCACTGCCTCTGCCCATAAGCTTGGAGGAGCGTTGGAGTCGATCATTAAACATCTCGCTTTATCCATTAGCGATCTGTTCTTTCTTTCGCTAACTCCGTTTTGCTGCGGTGTATATGGTGCTGTCAGTCTTCGTTTTACGCCATTTTCTTTTAGGAACTTATCGAACTCTTTGTTCCTGTACTCACCACCATTATCGGACTGCAGGTTTTGTATTTTCTTTTTTAAAAACATTTCCACTCTGGATTTATATTCTTTGAACTTTTCAAATACGTCATTTTTATTTTTAATAAAATAAATACAGCAATATCTCGTATAATCGTCGACGAATGTCACATAATAGCGTGATCCGCCCAGTGATTCTACTTCGAATGGCCCACATACATCACTGTGTATGATTTCCAATGGCTCACTTGAGATACGACCATGGCTTGTAAATGGTAGGGCTGCCATTTTGCCTTTTATGCATGTTTCGCACGTATTCAACTTCACTTGTTTTAATACTAGCCCTCGCATCATCTGATTATCAACCATCATCTTCAGATCCTTTTCGTTAATGTGGCCTAATTTTCGGTGCCATGTCATAGTCTTATTTTCATTTGTAGGAGCCCAATTTGCTGTCTCGCATTGTTCAAAATCCAGGTAGTATAGTCCGTTTTTTCTTTCTGCACTAAGAACAGTTTTTTTCTTTTCCATGATGTAAGCTTTTTCTTTTGTGAATAATACATCGAAGCCATTATCAGTTATTTTGCTGACTGACATGAGATTTGTCGATATTTCGGGTACATATAGTGCATCATTTAGGTTATAATCTTGGTTCTCCTTGCAGACCACTACTTTCCCTTTTCCTTTAACTTGGGTAGTATATTTGTCTGAAGCCAATTTTAGTGTGTCTGATGTGGAATTTATGTTTAAAAACATACTTTTTTCCGCCGTCATATGAGAAGTGCAGCCACTATCCAAACACCACATTCCATCTTTTATATTGGAGTTGTCTAATGTTAAACATACATTAAAATTCTTTTCTGGCTTCTTGTTGTTTGAAGAATTCTGTTTCTTCTTTGACCAACATGCTTCAGTGGAATGACCCTTTTTGTTGCAATTTTTGCATGATATAGAATTATTAAACTTCTTTTTCTGCTTGACATACAATGCCTCTGAACTTTGTTCACTTTGACCTTGCTGTCTTGCGTCATTTTCTTCGGTAATTTTTATCTTTAAATCTTCGGGACTTGGCAGAATATCTCTCGACTCAATTGCTATACGGAAACTTTCGAAGGTAGTTGGCAAACTGTAAAGCATCATTATGCTAAGCAGCTCTGAATTTATTTTTACATCCATGTCTTCCAACTTTCCTACCACATCCATAAAATGGTTCAAATGGTCTCTTACATCTTCTTGTGGACTCATTTTTTTTAATACCAATTGCTTCAACAATGTAGCTTTTCTGGCAGGTCCAGTACTTTGATGTATAGATTTTAGTTTGTCCCATACCTCTTTCGACGTGTTACATCCTTTTATCTGTTTGAGTTCAGCAGGAGACATCAGAAGAAGTAACTCAGATCTGGCCTTCAAATCTTGCTTTTTGAAAAAAAATATCTCTTCAGCAGTGGCGGTCGCCGCCAGTTTAATGTCACCGCTTGCGTAATCCCATAGCTCACATTTAATGAGAACAGCCTGTGCTTGTAGGCTCCAGGTGTCGTAATTACTTTTTGTTAGCAGTTCTATGCATCGAGATGTCGACGCCATTTTTTTTCTTTTCGTCACTTCGCGTTTTTTCTCCGGCAAATTTTATGAACTACATTTATTATTTTATCACTAATTTAATTGCTCTGCTACCACTGATAGAGGAAATTATGGCATCTAACTTAGTAATAAATAAAGATTCAGAGTAACAAACGTCTATTTAATTATCATGAGAAAATTATACTTTTTGCAATACTTTAACAAGATCATTGACACACACGTCAAGAGCTTATTTCTATTTTTAAATATATATCTTATAGATAAACTTGTGCCAGCATTATGATCATCCAACAGTGATTCTATAGACCATAGAGTGAAACTCAAAAGTTCCTCTAGAGGGCCTTGTGAGGTTTAATGAAACAACAGTTACTATAAAAACAACTTCGCACTCAAATCTGTTGCGTTTAATGTCACCTGTTTTGTGATAGATGGCGCTACTTATTCTAAAATGTTTTGCTTGTTTCCAAGCTGACAATTTTCAGTAACCAATCAATCTGCCTAGCCTTTTCCCAACTATGTTGGGGTCGGCTTCCAGTCTAACCGGATGCAGCTGAATACCAGTATTTTACATGGAGTGACTGCCTATCTGACCTCCACAACCCAGATACTGGGTAATACGATACCTTTTGGTAAGACTGTTTATCAGACTTTCGGGCTTCTGACGACCCGTAACGACTGTCAAAGATCTACGAATAACAGCCGGGACCAACGGCTTAACGTGCTTTCCGAGGCACGGAGGAATCTCGGTATGTAAAGATGGTCACCCATCCACGGACCAACCCTGGCAAGCGTAGCTTAACCTGACGGATCGACCCGTGCGGCTGTTATTACTTAGCCACGAGCTCCTGACAATTTTCATTAACAAAAAAGTCAAAACCCTTCCTCCATTTCACTACAAAACATGCGTATAATTCAGCACTTTCTATCCTTGTTCACATCCACGAAACAGAGTTAGAAGTAGGTACTTTTCGTATCTGCCGTCCTAGTCACACACGTGTACCTACCTAACGTGAACAAATCAGTCGCATTAACAATTAATCTGCCCTCTAATTGGCGCCGTGCTAGCAGAGCTTGCATTATACGCTGCACTCGTTTACAAGTTAAATCGGGGAAACGGAACGCCAATTAATTGAAGGGACTTTCCGGGCCAAGCGGTAGTGTTGCGGGACTTAGAGCTACGAATGGCGGACGAGGTAATATTTTTGAGTTTTAGTTTAGTTCGAGCAGCTCGTGGCTAAGTAATAACAGCCGCACGGGTCGATCCACCAGGTTAAGCTACGCTTGCCGGGGTTGGTCCGTGGATGAGTGACCATCTTTACACTCCGAGACTCCTCCGAGCCTCGGAAAGCACGTTAAGCCGTTGGTCCCGGCTGTCATTCGTGGATCTTTGACAGTCGTTACGGGTCGTCAGAAGCCCGAAAGTCTGACAACCAGTCTTACCAAGGGGTATCGTATTAGTTACTGGGTTGTGGAGGTCAGATAGGCAGTCGCTCCATGTAAAATACAGGTATTCAGCTGCATCCGGTTAGTGTGGAAGCCAACCCCAACGTAGTTGGTAAAAGGCTAGGCAGATTGAGTTTAGTTTTATTTTAGTATATTTATAGATAGGCTGTTCCCCGTTTGCAGTATTATGGTAAGGTCGTGAACTGGCGCCGTCAGTTGGGGCTGGTCGTCTCTTAGCTGCCACGGCTTATTTTTAATTTAGTTTTTAACGACGTTTGTAACGTGCACGTCTTTCTACATTGTTCTCGCATGTATATTTTCAACATGAATGATGTAACCAATATTTTTTAACAATATTTCGATTTAAAAGTGTGTCTGTGGAGTTTCTTGCCCGTTCTTCTCCATAGGAACCTACTACGCTTTGGAACTAGCTTCATCTATCTGACTGACCGACCCTTTGACAATTCAAAAGTCCCTGTAATTGGTTTATTTGAAATAAATGCTTTGAGCTTGAGTTTGAGTTTTTTGGTACGGTACAGCCCGTGAGGTTTAAGCTGAGCTTTGCATTTGTGTGAGTGCACATAGATAGTGTAGGTGTGACGTCCGGCCTAGAGAGCGATTCGCCCTTTGCTTGGTTTAAAACCGGTTTATACTACTTTTTGGCAATTGGCTTTTGTTCTTTTAATACGAGAGGCCGTTATCAAAACCATGTCGCATCGTTGTAAAACGTAAAACGATTGAAGATTTTGTCTTACGTAAGACGATAAGACAAAAATTTTGGTCACGGGTTCTTGTACTGATCACTCACACAAATACAAAACCCACCTTCCTCACGAACAGCTCAGTCGTTAAAGTAAGTCATCGATATTTAGAAAGAGACTGAGTGTACGGCCGGAAACCGTACTAATTTCTAATTGAGTTCTTAAGTTTCATGCAATACTGCTTACATGGGAACGTCTAAGTTTTTGATAGTAAATTTACAAGGTAAGTACCTAGTTTAGGGGCCTTACAAACTGTACCTAAGTCATGGGCTAAGTAGGTACTTACCTGCTTAGTGGGCACAGTAGGTAAGTGCGAATCAACTTGTGTCTAGTGGTTGCGTATCAGTGACAGGATTACTCCGCAAACTTTCATGGTCAAGGTCTTATTCCAAGTTTTAAAGGACCGTTTTACGTAAAATGAGAAAGGACCATTCCAGGAATTTGTCTTTTGGGTACCCCGATCTTATTACCAAGAAAATCAATCTGCCTAGCCTTTTCCCAACTATATTGGGGTCGGCTTCCAGTCTAATCGGATGCAGCTGAATACCAGTATTTTACATGGAGTGATGGCCTATCTGACCTCCACAACCCAGTAACTGGGTAAGTAATACGATACCCCTTGCTACTGGGTGGTTGATTGGATACTGGTTGTCACACTTTCGGGCTTCTGACGACCCGTAACGACAAATGTCCACAAATGACAGCCGGGACCAACGGCTTAACGTGCTTTCCGAGGCACGGAGGAGTCTCTGGTCATCCATCCACGGACTGCGGCTGTCATTACTTAGCCACGAGCTCTTATTGTCATCAGCAGGGTATAAACCTTTCTTTCGACTTGGCACTGTCAACAACAGTGGACCTCTAGATCCACCTGTGGTCCTGAGAGTCCGACAAAGTGGTATCCTATCAGTGACTAGCTTTTGCCAGCAGCTTTGCCGCGTTTACGTCGGAAAATATCCCACGGGAACGTACTACCGGGAATTCCTTCCTTATTCCTGGTCTACATTATAAAGAGAATGCAAAATCAGCTTTCTAGGTCCAAGGGTTTAGGCTGGTCATTGATGAATCAGTCAATTAGTCAGATACTCAGTCAGGACTTCTCTTTTTATTTATTAAGATAGATAACGGCGATGGAAAAGTCAAAAATGTAGTGGATTGATAATTTACCAAAAAAGCTTTTTGTCTATCTTGTTGAAAATCGTACAAATATAAAACGGTTTGAATTCAATTGTCACTTTGTCTTCACTACATCCAGTCATATGCTTCTATCCCTGATGCGAACTCGCTCTAAAACGTTTTCTAATTTCATTCTAATTCCATTCGTAGCTTACATAACTGATGTCTAGAGTAAAACTACTTTACAACTGTGTGTACTTGTATTCTAGCTCATTTACAAGTACATATCGACTGTAAGAACCAATTTAAATTATTGTCAACTTAACGACGCACTGCGCCGCTTGTGCACTCTGGCTTAATTGCGCAATTTGCACAAACTCTGCATTGTGGCTTATTAATGCCTCGAGTTGTCTTTGAATGTTTAAGTGTATTGGTTGTTAATTACCTGTTCGTGTCACATTATTTTGGGACTGTTTAAATTATTTGAACAGAATGGAGTGGTGTTTGTGAATTCAAACCTTTGCTCGATGTAATGATTGTTGGATACAATGGGTAATGTTATCTGCATAATCACTTCATCCTAATCATATTACTAGTCGATTCGGCAGCTGAACACGGGCCTTCTTGTAAATCACTCAAGTGACATTAGGTATGTAGATTGAGACACAATACATAAGTCAAATCTATCTATCTAAGTATATAAATAAAAAGAGAAGTCGTGACTGATTGACTGACTCATCAACGCCCAGCCCGAACCCTTGGACCTAGAAAGCTAAAATTTTGCGTAGGTTCCCTTTTTACCCGACTGCGGCGAATCTCAAAAGGAGGGTTATTTATTTGACCTGGGGCCCTACCATCAACTTTTAAAATACTTGCCAAGTACAGGACAGGTCAACTTAGCAGGTTAACCTGTCAGGTTTTCTATTTGTACCATGAGCATTTCCGTCTGACCTGCAATGTATCGACTTCAGACCTGCTTTGTTATCGCTGGACGGTGCGCGATAATATAAACAAACGTTCTGAAATACTTCTTCGCAATGTTACCGGTTTTACGGTTTTAAAGAACTAGATAAAATTAATGTATTAACAGTTTATACTGATCAAGAGAATTCTAAAAAAACTATGTTTCGTAGCAAACAATCTTATTTAACACGATTATGACGTTGGAGACCCTTGGATACTTAAGAAAAGTAAGTGCCTACTTGAAAATCTTACCAAAGTTATTTTCGAACGACTAGCTTTAAGTTTAAGTATGAAATAAGTACCAATGTTGTCAAATCCACAAAAAGTTACGAGTTTATTTTGTAAATTCAAGTGGGTTCCTTTTTTGTAAGTTTATAAGAAACTGTTTCTGTAAATAAATCTGAAATGCACACATTTGTATTGTGTCCGTTGTTGCGAGTGGTAAGAAAGTGCAGTTATTTGGTGATAATGACTTTCAGGAGAGTTTCATATGAATAATTGGAAACACTGTGGGATTTTATTTATATAATCACAAGGACATTGCAATGGGCTGCAATAAAAGTGATCAAGCTTGAGAAATGTCCCGCAGATTGTGGATAGAGGTGACGGAAAATTTGAATTCCATTGTTTGTGGTGCTATCAAAGATTTCAACCTAATTGCTAAGCAAGTTAGGGTCAATATCAGTATTTTACCTACATGAAATCACCCCTACCGCTAGGTACCTAGGTTGGGCAGCTGTAAGTTGGTTTTATATTACCTACCTAATTATATTATCTTATCTAATTATATTAATTAATTATATTATCATTGCAAGGGTCAAATAGGTACGAGTTCTTTAGTGAGCCTATACCGTTTGACAAACATTCCGTTCTGCAAGTCAAAAGGTTTTAACATGCTTCTCAAAACTTGCCTTTCGATTTTCGCGATTTGTTTCTCACTGTTTTTAACAGCATCATCCTCAAGAAACTCGAAAATTTCATCTTCGTCACACATCTAAAATAAACGGCAAAATATTGTTTTTTTTTGTTGTCTCTAATTTTAATTAACGCCACAATAGTATTAAATTCACAAACTAACATGTACTTACGTTTTTTATTTTAAATTAAAGAAAACAGTTCAATAAAAGTTAGTTTTACAAGCCTGCTTAATATGGCTGCAGGGCAGGTCAGTGTTCAAGTGCTCACATGTCAAAAAGGACTTGATGGTACAGCTTGTTGCAGGTCAGACCGCTGAAATGTTGTCACGTGACCACTGCCCGGCTTTAACCACGTGATCGCTGGCTCGCCTGTTATTTGACGCGTTCATGGTACAAAATAGCCCGACAGTTCACTTTCCGTCGAAAATTGACCTGCTATAAGAGTTCATGGTAGGCCCCCTGTATGTAAGTATGTATGTATGTCCGTTTCTTTGTTCCCTCGTAACTCCTAAACGAATAAACGGATTTGAATAAATTATACGTCTCTATATTTGTCTTGGTGGCGCGAGTGTCACTGGTTAACATCAAAAATAAAGTAAAATGGCGGATTTGGGGTGACATATTGTGGAGTTCGAAATTTTTTTGTCTTCTAATACCATCGAGAGGAGTATCAAAATGAAGGGTTTTAAAAGGTGATTACAAAAATATACTGATATGTTTAAAAGTAATTCGAAGTGACAAATCGAATTTTGATAAAAAAAAATTGCTTTGAGCAGAGTTAGGACCTTCGAGGTCCTAACTCTGCTCAAAGCAATTTTTTTTTTAGCCTTATTTGTGCACTTATCCAAAAAAGCTTTTAAATAACCCTCAGGGCCAAAACTCTTTGCAAAAACTAAATCGTCTGCGAAATCTTACACATTTGTAAACTAAAAAGCTGGAAATAAAAAAAGTAATTAAAAAAACTAAAAAACCCGACTGCAGTAAAAAACTAAAACTGAAAAACTAAAAACAAGCCCATTTTAAATTTAATAAAAGTTGGAAGCAGGCGGGACCCATTCCATTTTTATATTTTCAATCACAAACGGGTCCCGCCTGCTTCCAACTTTTATTAAATTTAAAATGGGCTTGTTTTTAGTTTTTCAGTTTTAGTTTTTTACTGCAGTCGGGTTTTTTAGTTTTTTTAATTACTTTTTTTTCTCTATAATGTAGACAAGGAAGGATTTCCCGGTAGTACGTTCCCGTGGTATATTTTACGATATCCACGCGGGCGAAGCCGCGGGCAAAGCTAGTCCTAAATATTTATTTATTTATTTGGTACACCAACAGCAGTACAAAAAAAATATAAAACAGAGTAATAGGTAACTTATTAAAAGTACTGGTATATAGCCAGGTATGCCTATTATAGGTACTTATTCACAGCAATCAATCTGCCTACCCTTTTCCCAACTATGTTGGGGTCAGCTTCCAGTCTAACCGGATGCAGCTGAATACCAGTATTTTACATGGAGCGACTGCCTATCTGACCTCCACAACCCAGTTACTGGGTAATACGATACCCCTTGGTAAGACTGGTTGACCAACGGCTTAACGTGCTTTCCGAGGCACGGAGGAATCTCGTTATGTAAAGATGGTCACCCATCCACTGACCAACCCCGGCAAGCGGATCGACTTAACCGTACTTATTCACAGCATTCACCACAAAACCACATCGTAATTAACTTAAAAAAACTTACGAAAATATAAAATACAATTATTAGAAATCAAAATTCAAAATAGTGGATCACGGAAGTTGAAATATATGAGATATTTGTCTCTCATACTATTTAAACGACGTTTCGTTTTTTGAGGGCTTTAACATAAATCAACTTTATCTACAGCTATCATACTCAAATATATGCAGGAACGTAAACGGGACTTTCACATAATTTACAACCTAAACAAGCAAAGCTCCTAACAGTAACTAACAATCAACTAAAAACTATCTCTATTAAAATAAAATTATGCCACAACTTCCACCA
This sequence comes from Cosmia trapezina, assembly GCA_905163495.3. Classification (NCBI taxonomy): domain Eukaryota; kingdom Metazoa; phylum Arthropoda; class Insecta; order Lepidoptera; family Noctuidae; genus Cosmia; species Cosmia trapezina. The sequence continues at coordinate 1,277,878 of LR991036.1, forward strand.
GGAACCAAAGCATTCCCCAATTGACTCTTACGATAACGACTAATTTATATCCCAGACAATACTAGAACACATAAAAACGGTAAATAAATACGAAGAGCAGTTAAAACTCCACAATTAGATAAGAGACAACGACAAATTGCTAACGCGGCAACAAATCTAAACAACAACTGGTAACAAATAGCCGTATTTCAGACCACCACTAATTTACAATTAATGTACGGTTTAAGATGCAGTTTAGACCAGTTAAGGAGACCAAAACTAATGGCACACTCGATGCTAAAGTAAAATGGATTAGATGCTACTGTGCAGTGTGGCTTCGATCTCTCTTGGAGGGTTACCGACTTCTACAGTTTGAAGGGCGGATTTGGGGGTTAGAATTGATTTTATGTGACTGTCTTTTGGTGTCTTGAGGCTGTAGCGTGGATGAGCTGCTTCGACGCCACTTGACCCCTCTGCTTATTAACTTTTTAAGTCCATTATTGTCTGACTGCACGGCAAAATCCTTCATAGTTTCCTCTCGATATTTTCCTTCACAAAAGTATATTATTGAATTGAAAAAGTTTTATTGGTGCTTGCCTGGGTTTGGACCCACTACCTCGTACATGGCAGGTGAAGCTTTAACCTCTGGGCCATCATGTCGGAGAACAACAAGAATTCTATAGACCTTCCAAAGCTACCATACAAAGTTATTGTCCTTTGGTATGATTGTGTTGATGGAAAGACTAACAGGAGCTGCCATGTTTTCTTAGCATTCGTTTCAAACTCCAGCATTTTCATCTTTAACCCATTGAATGTCAAGGTCAATCGAACCCCATAGGTTCACAATACTGTAAGCCCGCCGTCGCCATCGGATGATGGTTTTTACGTTTCTGATATACATTTAACATAATTATTATTAATGTATGTAAGTGGCTGATCATGGAATGAATATAGACAGTATAATTATGTAATTAACACTTGTATGTAACCCATGCATCACAAATAACGATTTGATTTGATTTAATTTGTAAAGTTTTTCCTTAAGATCCAATGGTGTATCACGGAAGACTCATCATTCTATTGCCCTTATCTCAATATATTTGGGGTCGGCGCAACATGTCCTTTTTACCCAACTACGGCAAAGCCAAAAGGAAGGGTTATGATTTTAGCAGTCTATGTATGTATGTAAGTATGTAAGTATTCAAGTATGTATATAAGTATGTATTTACGGCTACGGTGGAACACATCCACCGTAGCGCCTAAATTACTGAACCGATTTTTATGAATGAGGTATCGACAGATTTGTAATAATGGTCCGGGTGACATAGGTTACATAAATTCTTCCTAAATGTAATGTATGGTACACGTAAATTTCTGACCTCGAAAAAAATTAAATTGAGATAATCATGACATGTTTGGTATCAAAAGAAAGGTCTTCACGAGCACATTACAAATATGTATATACCTATGTCATTATTGTTTAAGTAAATAAATATTTTGAATTTTTTAGATCAATTTTATTTTTCCGTAGTCTTACAGTTTTTTAAACTTTATTCTTGTTTCCATACTTCTCTATTAGTTGTCATCTCATGCGACACTGAACGAGCCATATTCCAGGATCCAATTTATTTCTATGATGTTAAAAATAAAAACTTTTTTACAAAAAAAAAAACCGACTTCCAAAAAAAACACTACAAACTGAAAAATAACTTTAATTTCGGAAGTCGGTGTCTTTGGATCTGTATTTTAGTTTTTTGCCACCGACTTCCGAAATTAAAGTTATTTTTCAGTTTGTAGTGTTTTTTTTGGAAGTCGGTTTTTTTTTTTGTAAAAAAGTTTTTATTTTTCACTTTTTAGTGGTTCAGTTTGTAATTTATCTAAGTTACAATAACCCAATGTCAACTGCTCATCACGTTTTACAAAATATTGCTTTTCCCGATGCAGGGACGTTAATTGTTGAGGAGTTCTCCTAGTAAGAACCAGGAGAACTGGAGCTCATGGTGAAGTCACCATTACCATTATGCATTTTGACGAGCATAAACCATATTAAAGTAATCGAATCGCAACCTGTGATATACTTAGATATAATTGAGTATTTCCGATGGCCCTCTGTGGTCTTCATCATCAGTTCCAGTTCACCGAATGGTATTTTCCGAGAGCAAATGCACGAGTTACTATAAAAAATACCGAAATCGATATAGGTGTGCCAATAAAATTTGAGGGTTTCCCTCGATTTCCATGGGATCCCATCATCAGATCCTGACTTGATGATCATGGGACCACTTGGGAAGTATACCCTTTCGAACAAAAAAAGAAAAATCCAAATCGGTAAAGCCATTTTCGAGTAATCGGGGAACATACATAAAAAAAAAAAAAAAAAAAAAAAAAAAAAAAAAAAAAAAAAAAAAAAAAAAAAAAAGGTTCCGACGAATTGAGAACCTCCTCCTTTTGGAAGTCGGTTAAAAAGGATCTCTAGGAATTATAGTTGTATTGTATCTCAACTACAATAAATGCGTCAGACTATTGGAATGGCCTATTCTTAACCAGCCTGTTCACAAGATGACATGCACGGCTTTTGAACAATCATTCTATTCTGTGAATGAGTTCCTAAATTTTAAAGAGTGACATAAGTAATTAATTAATATTTTTTTATGTATATATATAATTTTACAAATGTTTGACATTATTATTCTCAATTTAATAATTATGATTTATGTTTTAAATTTATTAGATTATTAATTTATGACAATGTATTAAATTATATTATTATTATTAGGTTGCATGCTAGTTTTAGCGAATTGTATCAGAAACTTTCAAAAACCCGACCATCTATAATGTACTACAATTCTTTCAATTAAAATTTCATTTCATTTCATTTCATTTTCATTTCATTTCATTTCATCAGCTGCATCCGGTTAGGCTAGAAGCCGACTCCGACATAGTTGGGAAAAGGCTAGGCAGATGATCATGGTTACTAAAGCACAACCTGCGTCAAAACTGACCAACCTTTTCCTGTTTCCCAATATTTGTAAGTAGAAAACTATAACAAAAGCGTAACACTCCGTAAATTAAAGAAACTCCATCTGTTATCCTCACAATATAAAAACATATTGTAGCTAAATGAATTCGGGAGAGGGCAGAGATGCCAAATGTGCGAATAATGATGATGAATTATGATCCAATGGAGGCGAGTCATGCTGAGATTGTTTCCGTTAAGATGTGGGGGGGGGGGGGGGGTGCTTTATGTACTGCGTTTTGTGTTTTATGGAGTTTATCGTGAAGGGTTTGGGTGACAACACGATGATTTTCAACCGACTTCAAAAAAGGAGGGTCTGTATGCGACCCGTATGTAGGTTTGTATGTATGTTTGTATGTCCGGGGTTTTCTCAAAAACTTATGAACCAATTTTGATGATTCTTTCATTGGCGTGATCTACATAATTTCAGGAAGGTTTTATTATGTAATACATTAGGTAATCATTGTTATGTACAAAGTTATAGGCATAAATGTACTGTATCTCCAGATTCTTCTTTTCGTTCGTCTTGGGCATAAATAATTGTTTAGTCAACTAAAAGTGAAAAAATTAATTTACTTTAAAAAAGTAAAAAAACCGACTTCAAAAACCTAAAACGAATAGCATAACTTTTTTGATTTAAAACTTAACAACTTTTGAAGTCGGTTTCTTCTGACACAAGGAATGTTTCAGAATGAAGGCAGTACCTAGTACCTACACGACAACTGTCATTCTGACAAGAACTTTATCCAATTGAGATAAAGTTTAACTTTCTTAGTTGTTGAGATCATTTTGAACAGTCTGTTCACCCCGATATTTTTGACGCTGACTCTACGTAGATACGTTTCTGTCGAAGTTCAATACATATTTTATCAACACAATACATATAAAAAATAACCCACACCTGCTTCCAAAATCAATACACAAATTGAACAACAAAACAGCACGTGTACAGCTTAATTAGTTTAAAGATTCATGTACGCCCAATGTACGCCGAATATACGTTCAATGTACGCTCGATGTACGCTCACCTATGACGGCTAATAAACGCTGAGCGTCGTAGCCATGCAAATTAATCACACAGAAATATTCATGCCGACACATGCCATGAAATGATAATGAACCCGTATTGTTATTGGGTGCAAGGGAGGGGAGGCCGCGAATAACGTTATAGTGAAAACTTTGTCCATTGTAATCAATAGTATTGGCAGTGAATCTTTATTTATGCATGTTCTGTAGTATAAGGTTTCCAACAAACACCCAGCATTGTCCTCCGCTCTCAGACTGATAAACCAATTTAGACTCCGGTTGCGAGAGAATGTTGAAAACTTAGTTTAATGCAATCAATATTATTGGCAGTGAATCTTTCTTTTTTTACGCAACGTCTATCTCGACCCCATCTGTTGTTTTTTTTTTTCATCCGCACTGACATTCAGCCATGGACCAAATTGCTTGAGTGCGAGGCTTTTGACTACTTTGTATGTTTATATTTTATGACCTCATTTGTAATGTGCGTTAAAATAATTATATTTTATATTAATAAAGACAATATATAATATTTTATCGTATTATTATATACCATTTAAAGCATTAACATAATAACCCAGATAGAATATCAAATATACAAACACAATAACTAAAAATATAATATCAAAAGTCTTTTGCCTCTCTTGCAAGATGGACGACACGGTACACAGCTTTTACAATTTCATTCCTACTCAGGGTTCCCCTTGTGTAGAATGACACTCTGAGCTTACTTAGCAACGCGGAAAAGGCGGCAGCGTTGCTCTCGGCGAACATATCAGTCGCACTACACCGCCAGGGCAAGTTCATCAATAGCCCGGTAAGCATTATTTATACTGTAAACTCCCCGATCCGCTACCATCTCATCACTCACACCACACCCCCAAACACAGGGTTAGATACCGCTCGTGTAAAACAATACCGTTTACAATAGAATGCCTCTGTCTGCACAATTAGTATAGAGAAATTGCTTTTGACCCAATCCTGTCTACTAAACAAATGCCATATCCGCTTCTGTGCCATTCCGGCTTCCAGGCTTCTTCTTTGACGGCTTCGGCTTCGGCTTCCAATGCTCTTGGAAATATGTGCTTTATAGAGATTGCTCTGCTGGAGTACAGCCTGTTTGGAGAGCGGAGATTTTAGCCTTTGATGTTAGCCTGCGTGTGTGAGACCCGATGAATACCTATAGCCTTTTGGTTAGGTCGAATCTTTGGCTAGTATGGTCTAGGAATTTGTTTGACGTGCGTTTTGTGCGTGTATGGTTATAACAAATTAGACTATCAAACAAATTACATTTGAAACAAACAGATTCGCTTGCATTCAAATTGTAGAAAAAAAAAAAAACGACAAACAACAACAAATAGAATAGAATAGAATAGAAAGATGTTTATTTCCCTCGTTCATATGTTACATTATGTCCACAGGTCGGTGGTGTATTCGACCGGTGGGTGTGTCAGGTACTTACAGTCACCTATGTTTGTCTGAGAGATCTCTTTAAGTGTTGTGTAGTGTGTGCTGTGTGTTTGTTAGTGTGTACAGAATAAACTTATATTATAATGTTGTTCTATTAAGCAACAAACAACGTATCAAAAGATAGCAATGAAATTCTTGCTCGGAACAAATATTTGTAGCATACAGGGGCTACCACCACCTCTGCAGCAGTATTCATTAATTAATCTTAATGAAGTATGGAAAAGAGGTGGAGCTTTCGCCGATACCCTACACACCCGAAACACAACACAGTTTTGTGGTAATACTTCCGGTACCAACCTATTAGTTCATAAGAGGCTGTACACGAAATGTTACCGATTTTGCTGATTTACGTGATTTTACAATTATAATTAAGTACTTCTATAAGTTTTATTGCATAACATGAAATATCATTTCAATTATATAATGTATATAATGTATGAACTACTTTTTTATTTTTAGTAAGTATTTATTTGATTAATCGACCTAAACCTGCGACAGTTTTGTGAATTTTTGCTGTAAGAGGCTTAAAATATCACATATTTACGAATCGTTTTGACGTCTGAAGGGTTTGGAAAAATTACAATATTCTTGTGAAAGTTGTATAATATACAATTAATGAATCACTTTTTACAACTTTCATATAAAATTTTTGAGTAAAAAAATATTCAACTTAGTCAAGTTTTAGAGAAAATTGTCAAAGAATTGCTTTTGATTCCGGCTACTTAGAACTCTCGTTAATAAAATTAAAACAACAAAAACCAACTTCAATTAAAAAAAAAAAAAATGCAAAAAATTAAAAACGTTTGGCATAAAAAATCTTTTAAAACAACATATTTGTCGCATTATAAAAAAGTGGCTTATTCATTACATCATAATTGAATGATCTTTCATGTTGTGCATTAAAACTTATAGAAATACAGTATTTTTAACCGACTTCCAAAAGGAGGAGGTTCTCAATTCGTCGGAACCTTTTTTTTTTTTTTTTTTTATGTATGTTCCCCGATTACTCGAAAATGGCTAAACCGATTTGGATTTTTCTTTTTTGTTCGAAAGGGTATACGTTCCAAGTGGTCCCATGATCATCAAGTCAGGATCTGATGATGGGAATCCCATGGAAATCGAGGGAAACCCTCAAATTTTATGGGCACACCTATATCGATTTCGGTATTTTTTATAGTAACTCGTGCATTTGCACTCGGAAAGTACCACCGAATGGAACTGGAACTGATGATGAAGACCACAGAGGGCCATCGGAAATACTCAAGTATATCTAAGTATATAACAGGTTAGGTTGCGATTCGATTACTTTAATATGGTTTATGCTCGTCAAAATAATGGTAATGGTGACTTCACCATGAGCTCCATTTCTCCTGGTTCTTACTAGGAGAACTCCTCAACAATTAACGTCCCTGCATCGGGAAAAGCAACATTTTGTAAAACGTGATGAGCAGTTGACATTGGGTTATTGTAACTTAGATAAATTACAAACTGAACCACTAAAAAGTGAAAAATAAAAACTTTTTTACAAAAACAAAAACCGACTTCCAAAAAAAACACTACAAAGTGAAAAATAACTTTAATTTCGGAAGTCGGTGGCACCGACTTCCGAAATTAATGTTATTTTTCACTTTGTAGTGTTTTTTTTGGAAGTCGGTTTTTGTTTTTGTAAAAAAGTTTTAACTGAAAAATTACGCCTGTAAAATCACACACCTCTTAAGTAATATTGCAAGTAATGATTCAGCAATATGTAAGTAGCTACAAGTAATTACAATCTTGTGATCTTTCATCCCGGCGCGTTAATCATCGCTCCACAAGAACTAAGGGAGGAATAGTCTTTACCAAGTTTCTAGGGACCATTAATTTCAATGAGGTTTTGAGGGGTAGTGGTGGATTTTCTGGTGTCATCGATCATTGATATTATAAGTGGTAAAAACCTTGGAAAATAATTACTGTATTTACTGAACATAATAATCTATCAAGAATTTGGTGCAGTAACGCTCGAACCACTCAACCTTATTTTATACAGTCAGTCATCACAAATGCTGTTTCTTTTGTCATTAGAATCTGACTCTAACATGAAAATAAATACAAAAAAAAAAACTGGTTTATATTTATAAAACATTTATGTGTATAAAAGGGTGAAATAAAACATATTATTTTAGCTCGAGAAAATACACAGTCGCCGTTTTTTCATCCCTAAACAAGCATTTAATAATAAAAACATACGGTAATGAATTAAATAAATATGTTCGTACCGTGAGATCAAAGCTATGTATAAATATAATGTCTGTTTGTATGTTTATCTCTTTGATAACTGCGAGTGTACTGATGATATCGTTTCCGCAAACTTGGTTCTGGGTAGGGTTGCCTCATTAAAGTTGGCTCTCAGCTGTTTTGCACTTCTATATGAAACCGGAATAACACTACAACACAATCGCTTTTTATGTCCGTCTGTGTGACCGCGTTGTTCTTCTAAACTTTGCAATGGATTTTAATGCGGTTTTCAACATCATTTAGAGCATTTATTCCGGAAGGTTTAGTATACATCAATCTGCATAGCCTTTTCCCAACTACGTTGGGGTCGGCTTCCAGTCTAACCGGATGCCGCTGAATACCAGTATTTTACATGAAGCGACTGCCTATCTGACCTCCACAACCTAGTAACTGGGCAATACGATACCCCTTGGTAAGACTAGTTGTCAGACTTTCTGGCTTCTGACGACCCGTAACGACTGTCAAAGATCCACAAATAACAGCCGCGACCAACGGCTCATGTGGCTGTTATAACTTAGCCACGAGCTCCTCACCACGAGGTTTAGTATACATAATTCTTTAATATTTAACTTAATAATAAAGAAATCTCGATGTTATCAGATCCTAAAAACCGTGCAAAGCAGGAGTCGGTCAATACAAATGGTTAAAAAAGCCAATAAGCCATAAATGCCAGCCCTAGCGCCAGCAAATGTTAGCCACATCCAGGTTATGAAGTCTGCGTACCATCAAAGGGGTGAGTGACGCGTTCGCGAAGATTTTCATATGGAGATCGGAGAGGAATTAATATTGGCACGATGTACTGTCGACAAAACGACACCTTGACACCTTAAAGTTGATTTTTGTATACATACACTGATTCACAATGCCTCTATGGTCCTTTCTTTGTCCTACAAATGCAGCTTGCAAGCAGAATTGAAATGCCTGCCGTTTGTCGATTTCTTCGTACACGCTTTGGAATGGGCAAATCTTCATCGTTCTGTCTAACTGACTCCTTGACAATTGAAAAGTGCCTGTAATTCATTGAAATACATACTATATTGGGTTGAGTTTGAGTTTGAGATAATATAGCAGTATGGGTTCCGTACCAAAATGGTAAAAAGGAACGTTTATTGTGCGACTCAGTCTGTCTATCTGTCTGTCTGTCTGTCACAGCTGGATATCTCAAGGACTACTAATGCTATCAACTTGAAATTTGGAACAGTTTAAGATGACGTTTACCCAACTATTTTGAAAATAAGAAAAAAATAAAAATATTTACATTTTTTTTGCAACAAGGACTGGTCTTAAAAAATCAAAGTGGGGCTACTAGGGCATGTGGGGTATCATATGAAAGAACGCAGTTTGCACATTCCCAAACATTTTTTTTATTTTTTTTAGGCCGCATAGTATTCGACATTTGATGAAAAATGTAAAAAAATACCGCTCCCTCCTTATATCCGAAATTTGCAAAGAGAAAAATCTGAAATTATTCTATGTGATAGCAGTTTATGTAAAGATTACAGGAAAAATAAAACCATATCTCTAAACAGCACACTTTTTCAGAAATTGGAACGGAACCCTGAGTGCGCGAGTCCGACTCGCACTTGACCGTTTTTTTTTTTTGTAGTGTTTATCTGTCTCGGTGATTTAGTGGTTCCGAGCGCTATTACTGAGCATGAGGTCCTGTGTTCGATTTCCATGTCGGGCAAAGTGTCATTGGGTTTTTCTACTAGGAATTTCTCAGTCAGCCCGAAGTTTGGATGTGTGCCCGATTGATGGCCCCCTATCACAAGGGACTTATACGTAACTTGCGAGGAGCTCGTGGCTAAGTAATAATAGCCGCATGGGTCGATCCATCAGGTTAAGCTGCGCTTGCCGGGGTTGGTCTGTGGATGGGTGACCATCTTTACATACCGAGACTGCTCCGTGCCTCGGAAAGCACGTTAAGCCGTTGGTCCCGGCTGTCATACCAAGGGGTATCGTATTACCCATTTACTGGGTTGTGGGGTCAGACAGGTGGTCGCTCCATGTAAAATACTGATATTCAGCTGCATCCGGTTAGACTGGAAGCCGACCCCAACATAGTTGGGAAAAGGCTAGGCAGATTGATTATACATAACATGTGAAATGTTAGTATACATATACCTGCCTACCGCTCCAGGAAATACAGACATGATGTCATGTACTGCATAACCTCCATCCTTTTTAACCGACTTCAAAAAGGAGGAGGTTCTCAATTCGGTTGTATGTTTTTTTTTTTTTTTTTTGTATGTTTGTTACCTCAGTAGGTACTCCGTCATTTATGAACCGATTCGGAAAATTCTTTTTTTATTTGAAAGGGTATACTTCCAGATTGGTCCCATTTTGATCAAAATCCAGTTCTGATGATGGGATCCATGAGGAATCGAGGGAAATCTTCAAATATTATAGGCATACATATACGTATTTTGGTATTTTCATCAACAAATCAGGCGTTTGCATTCAGAAAGTATCATCTGGTGAAGTGGAACTGATGAAGAAGACCACAGAAAGCCACGGGAACTCCTCAACGATGATAAGTATTTCACGGGTGGCGATAAGATATCTCGATTAATAGTTAAGCGACTATGACGAAGCTTTAAATAAATGGTACCATCGAAGCGATCTGATGAAGAAGCCGGAAGGTAGGCATCGGAACTCAGTAATAAAACAATGTATCCTTGCCGTGTTTGGGCTTATTGGAATCGTCATGATGTGCACTCTGGCTATAAATGATTCAAATTTCGCTAGGTACTTGAGTTGTCAACTAAAACTACGCCTACCAAACTTCTGACACGACTTAGCGCGACGTATTTGCTTTTTGCAACGTTTTTATTTGAAATGGTGTACTCCTGAGATGGTCGCATAAAAATATCTTCAAGTTCTGATGAGTGGCTTTTGAGTTAGCTTCAATAATTTAATACGTATTTTTCCCATTTAGTCTATGTGGATGATCTCTAATTTATTTTGCAGAGTGGTGTTCAGATTTGTGTGGGGTAGGCACCACTAATAAGTGAAAAATATTTTTTTTTACAAAAAAAAAACAACCGACTTCCAAAAAAACACTACAAAGTGAAAAATAACTTTAATTTCGGAAGTCGGTGGCAAAAAATAACTTTAATTTCGGAAGTCGGTGGCAAAAAAAACGGAAGTAAATAAAAAACCAAAGACACCGACTTCCGAAATTAAAGTTATTTTTCACTTTGTAGTGTTTTTTAGCAAAACAATTTTAATAACATTCTCTAAAAATTCAACATCTCGCAGTCGCAAACATTTTTTCCTACCGTCTAGACAGCATAACTTACTACGTCACATGTTCCCGAAAAAGCGCACAGAGATGTTAAAGTTGCAGCGAGTGCTTCAACCAGATACGATCTAACATAATTCCGGAAATTACAAGTTCTTATCATGTTTTAAAACACGGTGAAACACGACGTTACCAGAGACGTAAGTTTGTGACGCCGACTGAATTTTAATAAAGTTGCCGTTTCCAACTGGAAATCTTTCAGCGGTAGAATGTTTTTAAGCGGGATTTAAAAGAGTTTTTATTTTACTGGTGGATTGTTTTAATTGGTTTCGTTTTTTGGTTTTTTGAGTTGTATGGTTATTTATGGAAATGCATGTGACTAAAAGAGTGATGAATACACTTAATGATGGAGGAGGCGGGAGAAAAAGGCCAAAGAAAAGACGGAAGGATTGTGTGGCTGGCCACGGCTGGAGTTTACTCCTATTTTTTGTGCAATTCCGAATTTCTATTTTTCGGTCATTACTGTCGGGCAGGGCTTCTTTGATGCTATACAAAAAGCAACTTTAAGGTGTCAGTTGCGCTCGTCTTCCCCCCTTTCATCCCCTCCCGTCCCTCTCCCCATCACCAAGCAATACCTTCTCCCTCTCCCCCTTCTGCCCCACACCACACCCTTCCCTACCTCCTCCTCAGCAACCAATCGTCTCTTCCTCTCCGCCCTCACCACCCCTTCCCACCCCTCCCCCTCCCTCTCACCAACCAATCCCCTCCCTCCCTCTCCCCTCACTACCCAGCCCCCTTTCCCCTCCCCGCCCCTCTCCCTTTTACTCACACTCCCCTCTCTCTCCCAATCACCACCCCTCCCTTCCCTCTCCCCTCACCACCTTCTCCCAAGCCCTCTACCCTCCTCTTCCCCTTCTCACCCTCTCTCCTCACCACCTTCCCTCTCCCTATCGTATATCGTATTTCGCTCCTCATATTTTTTCCATACTGGGAGCCTTACATGAAACTCCAAAAATACACCACATTAAATCTTCTCCCACAATTTTCATAAAATCTCTTTACAAATTACCTGCGCCCCTGCTCCCCCGAACAATGCAAATTACACGTACAGGCACTAAGTAGCGATCCGACGCTCGCTCATTTCCGACAGGTAGACCACTTGACAGCTATTTTCAATTAACTCCTGCGAGCTGCAGAATGCGAACTAATTAATGCCAAGTTTTCAATTGTAATTTGAGTTGAATGAACAATAACATCATTTTAAAAGGATTAAGAGCTATTTTAATATGAAAAGTGTATTTAGGTTTGAGTATATTTATTTATTTATTGAGCAAGGCACACCAACGATATATTTACAAGGGTAAATAACAATAGGTTACTCAGTCTTTAGTACTGTGTAAATATGTACATCACTTATAGGCGTGCACAACATTCATAATAATTTTTATTTTTTTTTATTTTTTATTTTATTGTGTACCTATACTTATGAGAAAAATTTCAAGCACATGATTAAATAAATAATTTTTGTTTTTAATTCTTATGTGCCACAGCCATTGCACGGACTGCAGAATGTGAAGAATTTGTATAGAAAGAAACGGTTGTAATTACTTTCTAGAATTTTTGTGCTTTTCGCAGATAAACCAAAACTGTATCAAGAATCATTTTTATTTGCAGAAAATACCAGTCGTAGATGTTGGTAGGTTATGTACAGTCTATATTTTGCTTTTTAAGGCATACAAATTAATTTTACATTAGTATCTAACAATATAATATTTATTTATTTATTTATTATTTATTTATTTATTTATTTAGGTCAACCAACAATTGTTTACAACTACATACATTTCTGAACTTAATGACTATGGTAACATTTGCACGTGCAACAATTAATTAAAGGTTAACACCACATGCACAAAAAAAAAAAACGAAACTAGGAATTATACAATACTTAATAATAAAATTTAAAAAAAAAATATATAAATTAAATTAAAATGAACTAATTTAAAATTACAACGGGAGACACCGACAAACCAAAACAACAAAATTATTTTTTTATAATAAAATGCGGTTATGAAAAACGCATAAAACAAAATTTGTTAGATAATAGTAAAACAATAAGTGTGGTCAACAAGTGTATCAACACAAAATAAATGACTGATCAAATTATAAATTGATTAAATTACAATTGATTAATTAACATAAGAATACAATTAAGAATACAATTATTTGAATATTTGAGTAAATTATTCAAAAAAAATGTGTTCTAATAGAAATAAAAGACAGATACACTACAAAACTGTAGGCACCGTTTTTTTTCTTTATGTTGTATAATTTCTTGTAAAGTAATGGAACTATCAACTTAATTCAAATGGAATAATCAGCTTAATTTTAATAATTGTGTAGGTACTCGTAATAGTAAAACACAATACCTAGGTATTATTAAAATCTAATTGTGTAAGTACTAGGTACCTACATTACAAAAAAAAATAAAAAGTAAAAAAAAGAATTGTAACATGATTTTATTTTAGTGTCAGAACCCTGAGGAGCTCGTGGCTAAGTAATTACAGCCGCACGGGTCGATCCATCAGGTTAAACTACGCTTGTCGGGGTTGGTCAGTGGATGGGTGACCATCTTTACATACCGAGAGTCCTCCGTGCCTCGGAAAGCACATTGAGCCGTTAGTCCGGCTGTCGTTCGTGGATCTTTGACAGTCGTTACGGGTCGTTCGAACGTCATTACCCAGTTACTGGTTATGAAGGTCAGATAGGCAGTCGCTCCATGTAAAATACTGGTATTCAGTTGCTTCCAGTTAGACTGGAGGCCGACTCCAACATAGTTGGGTTTTGGCTAGGCAGACTGAACCCAGAGGTAACTGTCTGGCTTGGAGAAAAAGACCTTTTGTCATAATTATAGTGAAGGCTGTGGAAGGAAAGATGGGCATTAATCACACTTCCTTACTCCTAAACTTATGGTTACATGCGTTTTACGAAACCACTAGATAAAATACGTCCGCGTGAAATTTTTGTTTTAACCATAGACATAAAAAACCGGTCAAGTGCGAGTCGGACTCGCGCACGAAGGGTTCCGTACCATATTATATGTTTAACAATCGCAAAGATAACTTTTTACTTATTGTATAATGATACTGTGAATTACAAGGTTATTTTTTGCAGTTGCAGAAAATCACCCATGTTTAAACAAAATACCTTATGAATCGCCGTTTTCAGTATTGTTGATTAAATACAGTATTCATGGTACCTACATGGTATAAAGAAGTTTCAAATTCCTAATTTGTTGAATTGTTGCGCTAGAGCTCGTACAAAAATGGTCTAAAATTTACAACTTTTGCGGCCCCCTATTTCTTAAATTTAAAAGATAAAAAAAAAATATGTTTGTACTCTACTCAATGAGTTCTAGACGATGACACCCCACATGCTAGATTAAAATTTTTATTTTTTTTTCAAAATGAAAAGTTTATTGTATGGGGACCGACCCCTTATGTTTTGCTTTATTTTTATTATTTGTTGTTATAGCCGTAATAGACAGCGGAGGCTTAGTAAGTTTGTACTGGACTGTACGTGGTTGTCTGATTTCATGGATTTTAATTTTCTTGCGCGGAACCCTAATTATGTTGTAATGTTTTATTTAGGCTATTTTTATTTTTCTAAAATAAAAATAGCCTAAATAAAACATCAGCTATATGCCGTCAAAATCGGTGAAAATTCGTTTGGCAAGTTTCCTAACTTGACTCAAAGTACCATTTTTTTAATCGGACTGCGCTTTAAAGTTCTTCTATACAAACTTTAACATCCCTAAACTTCATTTGAGGCGTAGTTTTGAAAAACTAATAATGAAAAACATTATTACTTACTTATGCAAGTATTTGTGCTAAGTTTCAAGTTCATTAACCAAATTATAAGATTTTTCATATAAACTGTATCTCTGTTTTCACGAACATGTATAAAGAATTTCAAAAATCGTCTGGTATGTTTCCATAACTTGACTCAAACATTATTTACACCAATTTTAGAGTTAATCCAGCCCCCAATAAAATCCTCCGCTATAAAATTAACTTTTCACCCCATAAGGTTAGATTTTTGGAAAACCCTGATACACGTTAGTCTTAATTTTTGGTCTCAAGTATAAAATCTGAGTTTTGAGTTAATCGGACCGCGTGTTAAAGTTCCTCCATACAAACTTTGACACCCCCAATCCCTCCTTAGGGGGTAGTTTAGGAAAACTAAAAATGATAAACTTTATAATTTACTTAGATGAATATTCGTGCTAAGTTTCAAGTCTATTAACTCAAGGGATAGGATTTTTCATACAAACTTTCATCCCCTATTTTACCCCCTTAGGGATTGAATTTCAAAAACCCTTCCTTCGTGGATGTTAACACTATATAAGGTATCTATGTGCAAAATTTCAAGTCTCTAGGTCCATTGGTTTGGGCTGTGCGTTGATATATTAGTCAGTGACTCAGTCAGGACTTTGATTTTTAATATATATAGATGTACCATGTTATTTTCAGACCACAGACTTCTTATAGGTTTTCCTGTAATCTACCGGTATAGAACTATTTTCTATATTTTTTTCAAAATTTTAGGCTCAGTAGCTTCGGAGATAAGGGGGGGGGGGGGAATGGTCAATTTTCGTAAATTTTCTTAAATAACTTTAAAACAATATATTTTAAAATTATAAAAAAAATATATTTTCGACCCTCATAGTAAGCCCTTTCATTTGATATGTCACACGGTACAGTTTACAAAACTTTTTTTTTTAAATTTCTTATTTTCCCCCTAAAAGTGACTCTCATATTCAAAATTCATATATTTACTTTAGCTGTACGTGTTTGGGTCACAGAAATCCATATGTGTACCAAATTTGAACTTAATCGGTCCATAAGATTCGGAGCAAATTGGCTGTGACAGACGGACAGACGGACAGACAGACAGACACACGAGTGATCCTATAAGGGTTCCGTTTTTTCCTTTTGAGGTACGGAACCCTAAAAAGGAAGACTCCACGCCACGTATATTGAAAGTGAAGCACAGTAAGTATACAGTAAGTAGACCCTTTGTACAAATACGCCTCACGCACACATTTACATCATAGAATGCCGACCGGCCGCCATTACGTGACACGAGCGACGGCGTCTTTGCAGGTACTCAAATCACGCACGCATAGATAGGTACGGTGCTTTATCCAAATCCGTTCAGTAGTTTCAAAAGCATTAAAAACAAACAAACCAAAAACAAACTCACTTCCGCATTTACAAAATTATATAGTATATACAGGGTGTTTGGCGCATGGACCGACACAATTTTTTGGGGGATTGGGGGGGTCATTTGCTAGGTTTCACCTAAAGACCTCCATGTCCTAAGTGTGACGGTAATAGTTTTTTTTTTTTTTTGTTCTTTCTTTGAATTACCCAAAATCTCGCCTTTGAATCGATATATTTTTTTTGTTTATGGTTGTAAAAGAACAAAATAATTTTTATTATAGTCTACAATGTATTCTTATTCGAAATAAAATAAAAAAATATAGGAACCGTAATAAGTCTTTTCTTAAAACACTCCATAACTGACTCTCTAACTAGTATTTTGACTACATTTGAATTGTTTTTCATAGCGTGTAGCATACCCTTAGAAAGGGTACAAGCTAAAGAACTTTTTGAGATAAAAATAAGGTCAAAATGGCTTTATTTAAAAAAAAAATGAATTTAAGAGTAGTAACTTTTCATACATTTAAACATTTTTAAGACTTTGGAAGCACGTAAGTCATTTTCTACTGATCAATTACATCAAATAATAATTTATTTAGAATAAAAATACATTGCAGACTATTATAAAATTTATTTTGTTCTATTGCAACCATAAACAAAAAAAATATATTGATTCAAAGGCGAGATTTTGGGTAATTCAAAGAAAGCACAAAAAAAAACATATCTCAATTACCGTCACACTTAGGACATGGAGGTCTTTAGGTGAAACCTAGCAAATGACCCCCCCAATCCCCCAAAAAATTGTGTCGGTCCATGCGCCAAACACCCTGTATATATTATACAGTTAGGATAGCTCTCGGCAATACTTAGCCCCCTACTTGTGAAAGAATTTTTGCAATCGAATCAGTATAAGTTCCGAAAGTTACCCTGGTTGTCTACTGTTACCTCCTACATACAAACTCACAAATTTTACCACTCTATAATATTAATAAAGCTAAAGAGATTAAGTCTGACGATGGCGTTGCGTTTACAAAATCAGACAAAGTACAAACATTCCAGTCTACATTCCTCATTACGTTTCCAGGACAGAGAAATACTCTAACTGTATTGAACCAACAGCTCGGCATCCAGACTACTCGAAGGAAACAAACATGTCTTCACTTACCGGCCGACAGGGTGGAACAAGACACACGCTCTGCGCTGGACAGGTCAATTTTCAATTAAAGCGCCTCTAGAGCGGTGTTGATTGGGTTTTATTGTTAAATGCCTGATTTAAAACGGGTACCTACAGCGTAGTGGAGCGAAATATATGCTTTTGGAATGGTGTTATGTCAGTTATTCGCGAATAAGGGATTTTTTGGGAGTTAATAAAAAAGCATTTACTTCGGATGAAACAAGAAATCGCTGCCCGTAGTCAAAACTACCAGAAAAAATTAACCAAACATGTCAACTCTCTGGCT
This sequence comes from Cosmia trapezina, assembly GCA_905163495.3. Classification (NCBI taxonomy): domain Eukaryota; kingdom Metazoa; phylum Arthropoda; class Insecta; order Lepidoptera; family Noctuidae; genus Cosmia; species Cosmia trapezina. The sequence continues at coordinate 1,295,569 of LR991036.1, forward strand.
GCTGATTTAGTGGGATCTGGAATGGGATCTGGGTGTTCCAACTCTAATAAACCAGTTCCCAATGGAATAGGCGAGGGTGGTCAATGGACAATTCCTCGCTGCTTCAAAGACTAATTGCAGAATAACTTCGACCAAAAGAGCAGCCAAATGTCTTAGGACAGATTTTTGCGTTAAGCAGGGTACAAAAAAAAACGGTCAAGAGCGCGTCGGACTCGCGCACCAAGGGTTCCGTACCATCATTTGTATTTAATTTTTGTTGATGATTTCTGAAAAAGTGTGCTATTTAGAGACATCGTTTCATTTTTCCTGTAATCTTTACATAAGCTTCTATCACAGAATAATTTCACATTTTTTTCTAAGCAAACTTCGGAGATAAGGGGGCGGGGGGGGCGGTATTTTTATTAAAAAATTTCATCGAAAACTATGTGGTCTAAAAAAACCGGCCAAGTGCGTGTCGGACCACGCACAGTGAAGGGTTCCGTAGTTGAAAACAATTTAAGTATCCCTAAAACAAACTTAACATTGTAATCCCAAAAACATATATCGTTAAGTGATAAAGTTACAAATTAACAATTTTCGGACGTTTTCCTTTACTTATGCTGTGAGACCTTGCTCCTTGAAAAAAATACATGATTCTAGGACAACGGGAAGTACGCCATAGGTTTTGATTTACTTGCGAGTATCAAAATATGTCGCATAAATGGCCGTATTTAATCGGCAATCTGAATGCCGTTGTAAAATTATCGCGATAAGTTGTGGCTACACCTACGGCCTACGTCCGTCATCGCGATAATCAATGGCATATCCCGTTGGTGTGGCCCCGACATCAGTGCTGCTATATAGGGTGTAGGTAAGTGTAAACAGTGGCAATATTTTAAGGGGTCATTGTACACATCATTATGAACTACTTTTACTAAGGGATCAAACCTCAAATCGCGAAAAAAAAACAGCTGTTCAGTACATTTCTGTTCGCATAATTCGTCAAAATGTAGGGAACAGCAGATTTTTTTTTTTGCGATTTAAGATTTGGTCCCATTGTAAAAGTTGTTCATAATGATGAGTACAATGACCCCTTAAAAGATTGCCAATGTTTACACCATGTATTTCGAAACATCTCTACGCTATCTGCTTTGCAGTTCGGGTGGCCATAAGCGCCAAATCTGTTTTCTCAAAAGCTGCACCACCGTTCTGGTTGCCTTTAAGAGGAAATGTGGGTGCTCTTTTCTCCATACAAAACGATAAACGCTCTCGCCTGTTTTTTTTCTGGTTAATGACCATAAAGCAATGATTTTTTACAGAAATATAAATATCAGTTACTTGTATGCCCCTATGTTTTCCTTTTTGATGATATATTATTGTTATAAGAACTAGAACCCTCCAAAAATCCTCAAAATTGCCTATTCAGACCGCTGTTAACAGACGCCTAGTGTACCAATTTAACAACTATTAACGAAAAAAAAAACATAGGGGCATAGTATATATCCTTCTTATTCAGTTTATGAAATATCTTTTAAATTGGTCCAATATTGGAGGAGGAAATAGGCGAGAGCCAAACCTCGAAATGTGACTTTTTACATTGGCTATTTAGTCGGATCTGCAGTTGTCCTTATCGCACGAATTCGAGGGTGGAGCGCTCGCAGAGCGACAGCAATACCTTCTTAAAATACCTAATTTTCAAAAGTCTGGCCACCCGCCTTTCCTCTTAACAACTTATAACATGAATAAAACTCGGAACCGGAAACCTGAAATAAAAATGTTCTCAATTAAACTCAAAGGGCGTAGTTTTTCTAAACGTAACCGTACCGTATTGATTTATATCACGTGTAAATTTACTTCAATCCCATTAAAAGTAAATCAAAGTGGGTACTAAATCGTCAGTCTGACTACCACCCAGAATAACTTGGTCCTTTAGTACATATGGACTCCCTGGTCCTTCGAGCTTTTGCTGATGTTTGGCGAGGGTAGGAAGACCATGTTATACTGGGGGATAAGGCGTAGTGTAGAACCACAAACCGAGTTTTGGGCAGTCAACGTTTGTGCAATGTTAGTGAGATCATAAATTTTGAATTTTTTATTCTATTTATATTGTATGCGATTCAATTGATGGTAATCTTTGTCGCATGTAAAATGTTTTAGTATTATCTTTATAGCTTGATTGTGAAATTAATGTTTGGGAATCGGTTGGTTTGAGAACTCGCATTAAGAATGCTCGCAGAAAACGATTATAATATGGAGTTGCGTGTTTTATGATAAGAACTACGACGTGAAAGTCCATAATTATAAGCGTAAAACAAACTTCAGCTTTACTGTGTATTTTTTACCCGAATACGGCAAAGCCAAAAGGAAGGGCTATGATTTTAGCAGTCTAGGGTTATTTTTAAAACACCAGTAACCTCTTAAGGGGTCATTGTACTCATCATCATGAACAACTTTTACTGTGGTACCAAACCTGAAATCGCGAAAAAAAATCAGCTGTTCAGTACATTTATCTACATCAAACTCGTCGAAATGTACTGAACAGCTGATTTTTTTTTCGCGATTTCTGGTTTGGTCCCATAGTAAAAGTTGTTCATAATGATGAGTACAATGACCCCTTAAGAGGTTACTGGTGTTTTAAAAATAACCCTGTATAAGTATGTGTTTACGTGTGTTCCACCGTAGCGCCTAAATTACTGAACCGATTTTGATGAATGAGGTATCAGTAGATTCGAAATAATGGTCCGGGTGACATAGGCTATATAAATTCTCCCTAAACTTAATATGGTGGACTTAACACGTAAATTTCTGACCTCGAAAAAAATTAAATTGAGATAATCATGACATGTTTGATATTAAAAGAAAGGTCTTGACGAGCACATTACAAATATGTATATACCTATGTCATTATTGTTTATGTAAATAAATATTTTGAACTTTTTAGATCAATTTTATTTTTCCATAGTCGGGTTACAGTTTTTTAAACTTTATTCTTGTTATTATGTACATCGAATGCTTACGATTGATTTTGGATTTCTACATGACATGATTAGGTATAAATAATCATCTACTATGTAAGGTGTAAGTGTAAATAGTGGCAATCTAATAAGGGGTCATTGTACTGATAATTATGAACAACTTTTACTATGGGACCAAACCTGAAATCACGAAAAAAAAATCAGCTGTTCCCTACACTTTGACGAATTATGCGAACATAAATGTACTGAACAGCTGATTTTTAGGGTTCCGTACCTCAAATGGAAAAAACGGAATTCTTATAGGATCACTTGTTTGTCCGTCTGCCTGTCTGTGTGTCTGTCAGTCTGTTAAGACCCTTTTTCTCAGGAACGCGTGGAGGTATCAAGTTGAAATTAATATCAAATACATATGTCTATAGTCTCTTGAAGTCCTAAAAAACTCAAGCTTCTAAGTCAATGCAATAAAAACATACGGCCATATAAGCGACATATTTTGATACTCGCAAGTAAATCAAAACCTATAGGGTACTTCCCGATGTTCTAGAATCATGAAATTTGGCAAGAAGCAAGGTCGTATAACACAAATAAAGGCAAAAGTCCGAAAATTGTTAATTTGTAATTCTATCACATAAAAAAAATGTTCAAGCCTGTCAGTCTGTCAAGACTCTTTTCCTCAAGGATGCGTGGAGATATCAAGTTGAAATTAATATTAAATAGGTAAGTCTATGATCCCTAAGAGTACTAAAACAATCAAGCTTCTAAGTCAACGCAATAAAAAAATACGGTCATTTTGCGACACATTTTGATACTCGCAACTTCCGCAAGTAAATCAAAACCTACTTCCCGTTGACCTAGAATAATGAAATTTGGCAAGAAGCAAGGTCTCACAGCACAAGTAAAGGAAAAAGTCCGAAAATTGTGAATTTGTAATTTTATGACATATTTTTTTTTTGGAATATTAGGTAAGTTTGTTTTGGGATAAATTCTTTTCAACTACGGAACCCTTCATTGTGCGTGGTCCGACACGCACTTGGCCGGTTTTTTTCATGATTTCAGGCTTTGGTCCCATAGTAAAAGTTGTTCAACGATTACTATCAACGATTACTTAAACGATAAGAATAGTTGGTCGCTGTGATTAACTCAAGACAATGTTTATGTTATGTTCTTTCTCCAGAATCAGCTTACATAATGACAGGTTACATGAGTTAAGTACTAAAATTGTTTATTTTATTTGACAAAAATATAATTTAATGTATTGTGTTGCGTAAATTATTTTGCATAGGTACTATTGTATAGAATCTAGTTCTTCTAACTGAACAGACAGCTGTGCTGCTGGACAGTTTGTTCCGCTACTTCTTCTTCCCAGCTAAAGCACTAGGAAGTGGTGAAGGGCGGGCGTTTTGTGGGGACTGTCTTACTGTAATTTCAACGTTCAAAAAGTGCTGATTCTCAGCCTAATTTGAATAAATGACTTTTGATTTTGATTTTGTTCATTGAATAATGATAAGTATTAAAATATTGCCGCTGTTTACACTTACACCCTGTATAACATTTGAGATTGAAAATCAATTTCACTAAATAAATTGTAGGAACAAACCCGCGTCCACTGTTTACCAACATCAAAACTTCAACATAATTAATGTTCACATTTTCACAACTATTTAAAAGCTTAACAAACTAAGCGTACTACTGTTTTGTAAACCCGACACTGGACAGCTGTTTAGTTATAACTTTACTAGCTTTTGCCCGCGGTTTCACCCGCGTGGATATCAGAAAATATCCCAAGGGAACCTGCTACCGGGAATTCCTTCCTTATTCCTTGTCTACATTATAAAAGGAACCTCTGTGCAAAATTTCAGCTTTCTAAGTCCAAGGGTTTGGGCTGGGCGTTGATGAGTCAGTCAATCAGTCAGGACTTCTCTTTTTATTTATAAGCAAAAAAGTGATTTTAACATAAATAACGGTGTTTATAGTAACACAATAATATTACGATAGTAACCCGACCCTGATGGTCAACTGCGCATAATGTGACGTCTGTTGTGATACGGTGACCCTTACTATGGTTTTGCGATCAAAAAGACCAGTAATTTTATAACTTTCTGGTTGCTAATAATACCTAATAAGGCTGGCGCGTTTTGTCACCTCTCTCGCTCACACGGAACCAAAGTTTAAAAGATACTTTTTAACCGACTCTTTGAAAATTATAATCAACTATAGGATTAGTAAAAATCAATCTGCCTAGCCTTTTAATCAGTCTAACCGGATGCAGCTGAATACCAGTATTTTACATGGAGCGACTGCCTATCTGACCTCCACAACACAGTAAGTGGGTAATACGATACCCCTTGGTAAGGCCGGTTGTCAGACTTTCGGGCTTCTGACGACCCGTAACGACTGTCAAAGATCCACGAATGACAGCCGGGACCAAACGGCTTAACGTGCTTTTCGAGGCACGGATAGTAAATAATGTTAATTTAATCGTCATAATAAAATTTTGTGTTTTTCTCAAAAGTGTTGATTAGTTAATATTGATGTCAAAGGATTTTCATGAATGTGCCTTAAATAAAGGCAGAAGTGCAGTACCAGCTCAATTGCCGAAGTGATTGAGTGGTTCCCTTCTGCACTACGAGTCGATTCCCGTGTCGAACCAATATTTGTTTAGCCTACGAATAGTTTTCCAGGTTTGGGTGTTTGTGTGTGGGAGTTTTTTGGGAATGGAACCCACTCTGTGGAACATTTTTCGAGAGACTATACACAAACTAGGTTTTAATTTGTGAAAAGTGTAGTTACGATTATTGAGTTTAACTCAATGAGAAAGGTTTAGACTCAACTTTTGAGATTGTATCGGTATTTCTCCTAAAATGTAAAAATTACATACTATATCAGCCATAACGATAGTGGAAAAGTCAAAAATGTATTGTATTTATCCAACAGAATTGACATACAATTTTTCGGTAGCTTTCAACAGAAAGTCGTTGTCGAAATACGAAACACTTTTTACAAAAGCGATTTCCATTTGCCTGGGCTCTATGGCCTCATCTAAAATGTACTACATATAAAGTAAGGCTCGAATTTATAATCAAAGTAATTACTTGAGTAATTACTTGCTACTAAGTAATTTCATAGGTACTTGAGGGTAGAATTCCTAAGTAAAGAAAATGGTGACTATTACTTGGCTAAGAATTCTAAGCTTTGACGGTTCTAACTTCAAGCAATTACTAAACTATAGAAAGAAAATCATTGCTTGTGCAATTACTTTTACTTGACTATAAATACGAGTGTAAAAGTGCAACATGACCGAGAAGCGGCCAAATATTGAACGGAGTCGTCTTCTGTCACGTTGAAGGCTAATACTCATTTTGGGTTTGTTAATACCACGGTTAATACCTACAGTACCTAAATTTTACCATTTCTGCAAATAAGCGGCATAGTTTCACGTTCTCATTACTTTATCATTCTTAACTATCGACTTCCTCTAGTACTACAAAAGCTTTCTTCTACCCACTTACTGTTGATATCCTATCACACAATAATCCATTGTCTCCACGTGTTTAGTTAATGTTTTTGCGTCCAACTACTAGTACTTAGTTTATAAACACTTTGATTCATATTATTTTACGCAAAACGCTTTTTTTTCGACGTAATTTATAAAAGTTTGTAAATAACTATTGTGTTACCAGGATGTTTTTAAATTATCTCTTTGTGATTTTTAAATGGAAAAGAATAATTTTATTTTGTTTATATTTGTTTTAAAATGTTTTGATACGCAGTACGTAGTTCACGACAGCTAGAACAATCATTTATTCATATTTTTAGTTCCTGGTTCTAAATATTTAGTCACGAAAGGAGGGACGAAACGCATGTGACTAAAAGAGTGATGAATATATATGTTGAAGGATGGAGATGGAGAGGAAGACCAAAGAAAAGATGGATGGATTGTGTGAGGAATGATATGAAAGAGAAGGGAGTGAATGATAGCGTGATGGTTGACAGGGGAGAGTGGAAAAAGAAAACGTGGTGCGTCAGCCCCACGTAGGGAACCTCGTACTACGTGGTAGTACGAGATAAGGGCAAGAAGATGAATTGTTCTAAATATTTTAAGTCATGATTCAAGTCAAGAAGAGTTGAGAGTGGAGGAGTAGCAGAACTCCTTGAGGAAACTCCTTTTTGTCCAAGGAAGTATAGGTACCATCATACTTGTTCTTGTCATCAAGAACCTTCCTTCATTCTTCCTTCATACTTTCTTCCTTCTTCCTTCATACTACATTTCATACTTCTTTCTACATTCTTCATACTTCTTTCTTCATACTTCTTTCTACATTCTTCCTTCTTCCTTCATACTTGTTCTTGTCATCAAGAACCTTCATCAAGCCTTCGACCTTGGAAACCAAATCGAAAGTAATATAGCAATGGGCTGCATCAATGCTGTTTTGCAGTAAAAATACGCTGACCGTATTTCCCCATCTGCAAGAACTTCTTCCACAGCTGACCCCATTCTGCATAAATAATAAAACTTCCAACAACACCATTTACGATATCAAAATTAAATGCAATAACTGCACCTGATACGGAGGCTCCTCGTCCAGCTCTCAATTATTCCGCCCCAGCGTTTACGATCAGATCGATTGGACGGCGGCTCGTAAAACATTCAGCACTATTACGTGTCCCCGACGTCACTTAAATTGGTGTGACTCGTGTCGTGGTGGTGGGGAATTTTAGATTTTGTTGGGTTCCGTGGGACTTTATTTGGTGGGTTTATTCCAGGTTTTGTTCGTTATGAATTCCTGGATTTTACTCAAAGTTATTTAGAAAGTGCTGTCAAATATATCTCTTGAGGCCATCTGTTGAGCCAGGTCAACTCAAAGCTGCTATGGCTCTTTTTTCAAAAGGCCCTTCCAGACATGCCTCTACATTGTTCGACTCGCATAAAATCCTAATAATATATACTTTAAAAGAGGAGGAGAGGAGAAAGAGGAGCTGGTGGCTAAGTTATAACAGCTGCACGGGTCGATCCAGCAGGTTAAGCTACGCTTGCTGGGTTGGTCCATGGATGGGTGACCATCTTTACATACCGAGCCTCCTCCGTGCCTTGGAAAGCACGTTAAGCCGTTGGTTCCGACTGTTATTCGTGGATCTTTGACAGTCGTTACGGGTCGTCAGAAGCCCGAAAGTCTGACAAACAGTCTTACCAAGGGGTATCGTACCCAGTAACTGGGTTGTGTCAGTTAGTAAATGCCGGTGCGATCTAGTTTTAAAATATTGACGTGTAAAGTGCAAAAGTGTCATAAAAGATCTACAGAAATAAAAAAAATATATATTTCACTTCATTTCAATAAATAAGTAACTAGGTTTTGCCAGCGGCTTCACCTGCCTGGATGTCGGTTAAATATACCACGAGAACATAGGTACTACCGGAGAAAATCCTAGCTTATTCCTTTTCTACATTATAAAGGGAACCTCTGTGCAAAATTTCAACTTTCTAGGTCCAAGGGTTTGGGCTGGGCGTTGATGAGTCAGTCAGTCAGTCAGGACTTCTCTTTTTGTAATTTATATAAATGTAAGGTATCCATGAGAGTGATATCAGAAATAACAGAATAGTTAGTTGCTTAGTTAGTTTGGAGTTATGTTCATTGATTATGATTGATGGTGGTATGTTGACAGTTGTGAAGTTGCCCAGAAAAAGAAGCAGATTGAAATAAAAATACAAGTAGAAAATATTTATTTATTTATTTATTTATTTATTTATTTATTTATTTATTTATTTATTCTTCGGAAAGCTTACAGTCTAATATCTTTAAAGGTAAGTTATGTACAATATCGCTTACAATTGCCATTTAAAAGCTTCCACAAATTAAAAACTATGTACCTAAAATTAAAAAAGAAAGAAATAGAACATACAAAAATTAAAATTAAAAATAAAATCTACAAATTTTTCTAAACAAAACAAAACATATTCATCTTTAAAAAAACAAAACATAAAAAGATAATTATTAGTATCTGATAACTGTGACAGTTTATTGTGCTAAAACATAATATTAATGATGAGTAATGCTACTCATTGCGGTCTATAACAAAGTATTCATTGTTTATAGTTCTTCTTAATGTGCTAGGGCTGGTTTTAAATAGATCAACATCAAAATATCTCCAAAAATGAACGTTGACATATTAGATTAGCAAGCTTAAATCTATGCTGTTACTGAATCACAGGAGTACGTTCCCAGCCTTCGTAATGTCATAATCAACCGCCTTTCACGGTATCCACATAAACATCTGAAATGGCTTGTTCACTTCCAAGAGTCGAACACTTAGGAATAGATTCACCATTACAGTTACACACGAGTTACTAACTTTAGTAGTCGTCACCTCAACTGACAGACAATAGTCAGCGTTCAGAGGAAGCTGACACAGCCTGACACTACTGTCAATAGAGCTAGGAATAGTTATCGTACATTGTTACTTGTTAGTGTAAGTTCAACTGGTGCTTAAGGTTGAACTAGTCGCGGGCTCGAACTCACGGGTGGGGTTGGCAAAAAGCACGCTATCTCACCTGGCATCGTTTCCGACAGATATAGTATCATAGATGAGTTTAGTTAGACGCTAGTAAAATATTAAATAATTAGTGTAGTAAAGTAAAACTAGTAAAGTGAAACGAGCGCATACAAATCTACGAAAAATCCTTTGGAAGATCGAGTTGTATGAAAACATCTCTGCATAAATCAATTTAATATAAATTAAGTTTATTGAACTTTTCGATAATTGAGCTTTGTCAGTACCGACTTTGTTTTGTTGCGTAACTTTTTAATGGCTTTCTATTTTACTATTCTGTTTCCGCACAGATAACATTAATAAGCAAAACGATAATTATCATGTTTAATTTTGGATGCACAATGTCAAACAGTGGAGTGATACCACCCCGAAATTTGTATGGAAAAAATATCGACTAGTTCCACCTTAACGCTTTGAAATGAGACACAATATAAATTTTATTGTTTTTACTGCTATGGCCCTATAGTGTCCCTCAGTGTTAAACTGTATGATCACACGTTGTTAGTCCGATAATATGATTAGTTTAAGTTAACAATGGTTTAGCGAACCTTCAGGAGCCAGTTCTTACTGTTCTTTTATCCATTTGACTAGGGTTCTCATCAGACATTGTTTTCTTCTCAGTCCTATCATTTAGATCACTAACTAATAAATGCGAAAGTGAGTTTGTTTGTTTGTTACGCATTCACGCTAAAAAAGCTCTACGGATTTGGATGAAACTTCGCACATGGATAGACCATGACCTGGAAAAGGACATAGGCTACGTTTTGGCCTAGATCGCAGACTAAGTCGAGCGCTAGAACAATTCCCTTGGTCACGCCATAACTTGAGAACGACTTTACCGATTTCATTTATCTTTTTTTTAATACTTTGTAGAAAGTTCTTACGGAAACAAAAATTAAGAAAATTGGAAAATTTTAGAAAACTTAACGACTATTTTTAACTTCGTGCGTTTACATTAGAATATTCATAGCTAAGACAGGACAACGTCTGTTGGGTCAGCTAGTTACTTATAATTATATTTCCTGCCTAACCCCAAGCTAGAAAGGTGTGATATTTGTACCCACATAATGATCTACGACTGCGTGTGCGCGGTAAACTTATATTCCCATTATACAATTACCTAACAAGTCCTCGGTAAGCCGTCCTGCATAATAATGGGACGAAGGATACGTTTCCTAATGTGGACCAAAATAACCCCTAATATAATTTATTTCGTGCATGGTCTCCATATATCTTGTTAACATAATGTTATGTGATTTATACGAGGAATCAAAAGCCTAAGTCTTGGAGAAAACCATCCTTGGAATAGAGCTGGTCCTTATGCCCTACATATTCACACAGAAGGACCAAGCAAATATCAACTTTTAGCCATATTAACAGGAGTAAAGGCAATCTTTCAAGTCATTGAATGAATACCTTCTAATTTTATTAACAGTTATCTTAAGGTTTTGTAACAACATTTTTGAACCACGTAACTCCGAAACATTTTGGTAGCTACGTATAATTAGTGTCAGAAGTGGCGTGAAAACTTGTCTGTGAAATACCACTGTTATACATAATATATCAAATTCGCCTGGGGTTGCGTAACGGGGGCTCGCAGGGGTAGCCTCGGGGATGAAACTCGATATTATTTCTAATGCTATTATTTCCATGACAGTTTGGACTTTGGTGAAGTGAATGAAATTGGTAGTGCAATTAAGTGGTTGTATTGTATGTAGATTGTTTTTTATGGAGAGGTAGAAAAGAAAATATCGCCACATACGAACTACGCATTACAATGACATGACGTCACGCAACCTGCATCGCGCAATTAGAGTTTACCGCGTGACTAGCATTTATATACAACGTCTCAACATCAACCGTTGGGCAGTTGCCCACCAGATACAACACCAGTCTGGTCGGAGGATCCTCCCTTTTCAGTAGAGGATGAGTGAACTTTACACCCTGTTCCTCGATATCCTGGTTTGACCTCTGAAAATACAATATTCGTTTAAAATAGTATTTCTAAATTCCAAAACAATCGTAAATCTCTTCTACAATCTGTAAAAATTATTCAAACTCTGATATATGATGTATACGTGGCAGCCCTATTTATTCGAACAACCCTTTTCTAAATGTTAGACAGTTAATATTTCAGAGAGTTGAAAATTGGAATTTCGATGAAGACGCTTCATGGTTATAGTGGTTTTAACGCCTGCTGCCAGATCCTGGATTTGATTCACCACTTTCGGGAATTTTAGACCCGAAATTAGAAATGACACTCAAGTGCCCTTTAGAATTCATGGAACAAGAAATCAGTTATTTAACTTTTCATGTACTTACCTACTAACTTACTATACAAGCTGGAATAATAATTTCAAGGAAGTTATGAAGTAAGTAGGTAAATGCAGGAAAGGCCATTAATTATTATGGACATGATTATCTTCTACAATAAATGTTCAAAAAGGAGAGAACCACGCTTAAAACAGAAGTAAATAAATAAGAGTAATAAGCCTGTTATATCACTCTGCGTAGCCTTTTCCCAACTATGTTGGGGTCGGTTTCTAGTCTAACCGGGTGCAGCTGAATACCAGTATTTTACATGGAGCGACTGCCTATCTGACCTCCACAACCCAGTAACTGGGTAATACGATACCCCTTGGTATGACTGGTTTCCGAGGCACAGAGGAGTCTCGGTATGTAAAGATGGTCACCCATTCACGGACTAACTCCGGCAAGCGTAGCTTATCCTGACGGATTGCCTCGTGAGGCTGTTATTACTTAGCCACGAGCTCCTCAGTTCAGTCAGATTCCCAGGTATGGTCTATTGGAAAAAAGCGATCCAAATAATGGGTAGAATATGCGGCTTTCGGCTTCGGAATGTGTCTTTTTATACCCAGTATGGGTTTTAATCTGCAACGTTGTGCATGTACACTTAAATAAACACCATCCACCACTTCCTAGTCCAGGTTTCCCTTGTCGCGTGTCACGAGAAAATTCATTTGACAGCACCAACATAATCGCTATTTAAAACGTGTGCCTCTTTACCATCGAAACCTCATTTATCTTTACCTGTACCAAACTTTCTACCAGCACACCTTAACTAAACGGTCTGACACCAGTTTAGACCCGCGATAGCTCTAGACCAGGCAACAGATCTGTGCCCCACATTTGATAAGGTTACTCCGTACGTGCCGATAAGCCAGTATGACTAACTCTGGGACCGTTAGCTGGTGGTGCAAGTTTTGGTCTCGGAGATTTGGTCTGTTTGATTTGGCTTGGCTTTACAAATAGAGTCAACATTATCGGGTTTCTGGAAGTTTCTAGGATTTGAATTAGTTATTAGTAAGGTATACCGTACGAAAGGGCGAAAATACACATGCCATCAGCTGATACAAAACTATGCAAGTACACTGAAAAGAATAATTTCTTACTACACCACATTAAAGTGATTTCATTAAGACTTACTGACTTTATACAATAAGAAGAAGTGTTAAGTATGTTTTTGGGATAAATTATTTTCAACTACGGACCCTTTCATTGTGCGTGGTGCCACGCACATTGGCAGGTTTAATTTAAATAGACATGATTTAAAAGTAGGTGGCACCTAATGGTAATTATTCAGAACATTCTTTATAAGTTATTTTACGAGAACCTAAGAGGGAAAACGAATATGTGGGTCACTAACACTTCTTTCTTGATAACCATGTTCTAAAAATATTCTTATTACACAGACCTTAATATTTCTTCCCCACGCTTGTGTCTCATCCTTCAAACCCCACAATCCTAATTAGCAACCCAACAAATTGAAACTTAAAGCGCTTGCAATAAAGGCATTTATGTGATTTCTCGATTGTTGAGTCGGTGACTCATGTTGATAACAATAATGTTCCTGTTTCGTACGGGCCGGTTGCTTGGTCAATTATGTGATCTAATCTGGTTCAGTGCTAAACTCTGTAGGCGAGAGTAATGGGAAGGATGATCAGATTGATCAGAATGATCAGTGATGAAGTTTAATAAATTAGCGATGTTATGCTAAGGGCTAAGTAATAACAGCCGCACGAGTCGATCCATCAGGTTAAGCTACGCTTGCCGGGGTTGGTCCGTAGATGGCTGACCATCTTTACATACCGAGTCTCCTCCGGGCCTTGGAAAGCACGTTAAGCCGTTGGTCCCGGCTGTCATTCGTGGATCTTGACAGTCGTTACGGGTCGTCAGAAGCCCGAAAGTCTGACAACCAGTCTTACCAAGGGGTATCGTATTACCCAGTTACTGGTTGTGGAGGTCAGATAGGCTGTCGCTCCATGTAAAATACTGGTATTCAGCTGAATCTGGTTACACTGGAAGCCGACCCCAACATAGTTGGGAAAAGGCTAGGCAGATTGATTGATTGAGTTCCTATATTAACTTACTTGGCAAATGATTACATAAAAATTCTGTTCCATATCTGAATTTATTCGGTGAGTAGTGGCTAATTTGGACATCGTGAGATAGGCCCTAAATACTGATGTTTTTGTCTGGATTTGATGTAAACAATGACCAGATAATATGAGGATGACGAATACAATGTAAGTTTAAGTTGGATAGAAAATCTGTAGTCTCTATCCGTTAGGCTTACTTTTGTTTAGCTGGAAAAAAGAACTAGCTAAATTGTAGTTCTTTGGTAGAGTAACATTCGAGCATAAAACAATGATATTATATAATACAGAGGTAGATATGGCACTAGTGCGCGCAAATTGTTGCAGCCAAATGTAGACAATTGTAGTCATTTCATTCAGTCGGCTAATAGCAGCGAGCGGAAAAAAGCGTGTCCGTGGCGTGACAGTATATCTAAAATGCCAAGCTATCTCTTTCTGTATCATATGTTCGGTAGTACCTATCGCAGTCGTAGTTAAAAAAAAATACACCTATAATATGTAAGTAGGTACATTAATTTTTAATAACAACGCAACAATATCCAAACGCCGCTCAGTATGAACGCAGCATGTCTTTCCTTTGTAATATCATTGGCATAAAAGCATAAAGGTACTCGACTTTTATCTTAATTAAAATTAACAAACACAGATATTAAACATTATGATAGCAAACCATAAAAACCTTCTCCTTTATTACTCATTTGGACAGACAAAAGCGAGCTCCACTCTAATTTGGTGAAAACACGCGTTGTTTCTTTTTGTACAATAACGAAAGACCATACATTTCATTACTCATTTAATAAAATAACAAAAATGAACAAAATATCTATTCTTTCACCTCTCCCGTGCCATTTATGTTATTAAAAAATAAACATTGCGGTTAGAACTGGTCTAATCCGGCGCGATCCGGTTTTCACACGTCACAAGGGGTGCGTTTCGCCAACTTTTTTGTTTTTAGGGCAAAACACCTTCGGTGGTGTGAAAAAATTATTAGGTAGCCGCTAAATGTAGATTTTCTCGGCTGTGGCAACGTTGGGGAAATAAAGATGTAACATGTATGAAAATATTAGGGAAAAATGCTGTTTTTCGTGTGGAACAAAATTTTTAGCCATGGTAGGAGTTTTGATATTGTTTTGAATTAAATTATCAAGAGTTTGGGACCGATGTTTAAATGGAAGAACATAATTACATTCATTAGTGTATCAACAACCGGTCACTAATAATAATATTGGACTCTCCCAGATAGATCAAAAATAAACATGATTAGGTCAGACAGATAAATATTCACTGTAGGTACTCATCATTATGAATAACTTTTACTAGGGGACCAAACCTGAAATCGCGAAAAAAAACAGCTGTTCAGTACATTTATGTTCGCATAATTCGTAAACATGTAGGGAACAGCAGATTTTTTTTTTCGCGATTTCAGGTTTGGTCCTATAGTAAAAGTTGTTCATAATGATGAGTACCTACAATGACACCTTAAAAGATTGCCACTGTTTACACTTACACCCTGTATATAGGTTATATTAATCTGGTGATATTAGCTTTTTATAAGATAATACTGCTTGCCTTGTGTCTCTTAGACAACCAAACAAGACCCGTGAGCAAAATGATCAGTAAGCCGACGTTCGCACGGACGTAAAAATATCGCGGCGGGATTTTATCACGCACTGGCTAAGCAGAGCGTTGAAAATCCAGTGAGCGAAACAAAATCGCCGCGATTTTTTTACGCCCGTGCGAACGTCGACTAAACCCCCGTTTCCACGAGCGTAATAAAATCGCGGCGGGATTTTATCGCGCACTGGATTTTCAACTCTCGGTGTTGAGCCGAGCTTCGAGAATCCAACTTAACAAAAACAGAGTGCATCCCAGCGCTACGCTCGTGGAAACGGGGGTTTAGTCGAGGCGTCGACTAAACCATTCCACGAGCGTAATAAAATCGCGGCGGGATTTTCAACTCTCTGCTTAGCGCCGGGAGTTGAAAATCCAACAGTGTGTTTTTCGTCGCGCTGGGGGATGCACTCTGTTTTTGTTAGATTGGATTCTGAACGCTCGGTTCAACAACGAGAGTTGAAAATCCAGTGCGCGATAAAATCCCGCCGCGATTTTATTACGCTCGTGCGAACACTAAAACAATTACAACCACAATAATTTAACAATAACATAATCAGCTGCATACGTACTTTGTGCTCGGCTGTACAGTTGTTACGCAAGAGCTACGTGGTTTATCACGGCATGAATCACTTCTGTAGCCGCCTGTCCCGCGTCATTGTGCTGTTTATTGTAATGTACAATCACAGATGTCTGTTTGCGCAGTCGCAGACGCTGGAAATTGACGTGTTTTGGATAGTGTTACGCGTACTTAGAAACGTGTTACTTTTGACATGTAGAGCTGAGTTATAAGCTGTGCGCATTTATACAAAAGATGTAACAAAAACTTTTTAGAAAAAAAAGAACAACCGACTTCCAAAAAAACTGCAAAGTGAAAAATAACTTTAATTTCGGAAGTCGGTGTCTTTGGATCTGTATTTTAGTTTTTTTGTAACAGACTTCCGAAATTAAAAATATTGTTCACTTTGTAGTGTTTTTTTGGAAGTCTTTTTTTTGTATAAGACCTAAAGTTTTTTATTTTTCACTTTGTAGTGGGTCAGTTTGTAATTTATCTAAGTTACAATAACCTACTGTCAACTGCTCATCACCTTTTACAAAATATTGCTTTTCCCGATGCAGGGTTTTTAATTGTTGAGGAGTTCTCCTAGTAAGAACCAGGAGACCTGGAGCTGATGGTTAAGTCACCATCACCATAAGTATTGTGACGAGCATAAATTGCTTTGTAACCATTTTAAAGTAAACATTTAAAAGACAACCCATGAAATACTTAGGTATTATTGAGTAGTTCCGATGGCCATTGTGGTCTTCATCATCAGTTCCACCTCACCAAAATGTTTCAATAGGTGTGCCCATAAAATTTGAGGGTTTCCCTCGATTTCCATGGGATTCCTTCATCAGATTGAGTATTGAGTTGTTTATTTATTTTATATATTTATTTATAAGTTTAAAAATTATCTATAAATTATATATTATGTATATTGAAACTGTTTGTACTCCCCGTCACTTGTCCCTAAAGGTTCATTAGAAAACCAGCGTCAGGCAGCATCTGTCTGGCATTAATGCTGAAATGGACCTTTTTGGCGCAGCCGTGAGGCACACACTATTGTGGTTATAATATTATTTTCGCATTGTTTTATTCTTTTGTATGTTTGTGTTTCACGAACTGTGTCCAAATAAACGTTTTTCTTTCTTTCTTTCTTTTCTTTCAGATTCTGACTTGGTAGCAATGGGACCACCTCGAGAGCATAGCCTTTAAAATAAAATAAAAAATTGCAAATCCGTCTATATTTATGACCGAGTTATGCCCGAATATACATAAAAAAAATATAAACAAAAATCAATCAATCTGCCTAGCCTTTTCCCAACTATGTTGGGGTTGGCTTCCAGTCTAACCGGATGCAGCTGAATACCAGTATTTTACATGGAGCGACTGCCTATCTGACCTCCACAACCCAGTTACTGGATAATACGATACCCCTTGGTAAGACTGGTTGTCAGACTTTCGGGCTTGTTGGAAATCTAGGTTCTAACACTTCAATAAAACGAGTTACTGGCTTTTTTAAAATGTATAGATTATTATTAGCCAATTATAAGTCACTAGGAAGGTTATACGTCCATCTTTATCAAGGCTCAAACATGAAGTAAGGTAATAATAATGGTGGGTAGTATTTATATAATAAGTACCTACGATATATCGATTATTGCAGAATCGACTAAAGATTGATTTTTGTAAGTAAGTAAATCAATTATATCAACACGCCCCCTCAAAAATTGATCTATCTAATTATACAAACAAAATAAATCAAAGTAACTAATACCTAAATGACCGGAACATATTCACTTCCTAGTGTTTGCTGGGAAATACATCTCATGGTCCAACATTTGCTGCCAAGGATTAAGGAAAACCCAGAAAACCTTAATCAAACCATTTCATTAAATTATTATTAGTAATAATTAAATTAATCATAAATCATATTATTATGTAGAATCACAAAACATTAAATCAGTATCTTATTCTAAGCCCATTTTACTTCTCATCTCTTGAAAAGTGATAGCGGGTCAGAACATCTGCCAACTGCTGAACTGTTGGAATGTAATTTTATTTTATTACATTTTTTTAAAAATCTGTTCCTTAGATAAATGATACTTTATATCTATGTTTTGTGATTGGTTGGATTATTTGCAATGCGTATACAGCTATTGTTATCCTCATAGATTATGATAGGTTTACAAATAGTGCATATTAAATTTATTTAATACTGTTTTTGTGTATGCACTTTGATCTAATGTTATTTCATTACATGATTGTAATTTTTATACCAAGATACATTTTTTCCTTTCTTTTATATCTGTCTAAAAAAGTCATTTTGAATTTACTCATTAAATACCTTTTAAAATTATTAATTGTTTCAATATCAGCACATACTGTTAGGTTAAAACATCTTCAAATAAAATGACATATATGTTTAGGTACGTATATCTCCATTGTCTAGCAAATATTTGAATGAAGAATTTTGAAAACCTTCTTCTTTAACAAGAGATACCCTCAGGGACTTTCCTATAAATATCTCCCTTTAATTCGTCATTTAGAAAGGCAGTTTTGACATCCTTAAGATGAACTAGAAAATTAAATTGATTCACAAAAGCAAGATACATCTGAAACTGCTATCGCTACTCATGCTACTGGTGCGAAAGTTTTATTATAGCCCGTGAGGTATTCTTGACTGAAACCCCGTGCAACAAGTAGTGTTTTTTTTTATCTTAAAGGTTTTCCAAATTCATCATGTTTTATAGGAAATATCCATTTACAGTAAATTGACAATGTTTTTATTTTCAGCTCTTGGTACTAAAGCCAAGTATTATTTAGATAATTTAGTTCGTCCCTAATTGCAATTCCTCACTCAGATCTGTTTTGATCTCTTCTAATGAATTTGTTATTTTACATAGAATAGACTGAGCACACAAAATGGCAATCATCATCATCGTCTTTACTATAGGAAATACGCGGACGATTTTTTGGCCTGTTTTTTTTTTTTTTTTTTTTTTTTTAACGTCAGGATTTTATTTGTGTTTTCTTTTGGTGAAGACGGGTTATCAGAAAGAATTTATATCAATTATTTGCTCCGATTCAATTAAATTATCATGGTTTAATTTGCGAATTTTACACTCGTGTTCATCAGATTTAGTCCATAGACGTATCCGATTTAGAACTGTCAGAGTCATTAGACTTGACCGGCACTGACTTGGATATTATTACATCATCAGTTTTGCCGTGAGAATGTTTAATATTCCCTTCAGTACCCATCAGATTTAGCACATAGACGTATCTGATTTCGAACTGTCAGAGTTATGAGACTTGACCGGCACTGACTTGGATATTACATCATCAGTTTTGCCGTGAGAATTTTTAATATTCCCTTCAGACTTGAGGATTGACCTGGATTTAAAAAATCCAGTCTCATCAACAATAACATCCCTGACTACTATGTAATTTTTCGCACTCTGGGTTCCAAACTTTACAGCGTTTGGTTCATAACCCACAAGTATCACTTTCCATGATTTTTGATCAAACTTGGTCTTACTGCTTTTATTATTGAACGTAAACAGTTGAACCTTCAATTTTTTTTTAAAATTTAATTTGAAGTTTTGTATCATGCCACATTTCGAATGGTGTTTTTGAAAGTTTCAAAGTTTTAGTTTTACACTTTGTTTAATATTGAGCGAGCTTTTTCAGTAATGATTCTGACCATACATTCAGAAACGCCATTCGACTGTGGTGTTCTCGGAACTATTAAATGATATGATATTTTTTTTCTGATATCCCTCTCTCTACACAATAAATATCCTTTCATTTCAGTCGATAAATGTTTGCCTCGCTTTTAGCCACGAAATCTTTAAAAACAGCAAACACGTCTGATTTTTATAGGTTAAATAGGTACGTAACAAAGTATTGCGTATACTCATCAACAAAAATTACAAGGTAGTTTTTAGTTGGGGGTAGGTATAAACAGTAACAATAGTCCACAAACATCTGAGTGCACAATAAATAATAGCTGTTTAACATGACTTTTATTTTTGACCTCATATGAACGGAAGTCGACTTTGTTTCCTATTTATACAGCATTGCAGTTTCGATTTGGCTGGTGTCATCAACCATTTTATTTTTAATATTTTTTTTTTAATTTCGATGAATTAATTTTTTTCTTATTATGACCAAAGCCATAGTTTGTACATATTTTTATTACTGCATACTTGAGAAACAGATTGACACTTATTTACAGATGCCATTAAGTCTACAGCAATTAAATTATTTTTCAACATACCTTGCATGATAGTTTTATTAACCTTACGTATTGTGCTCCTTGCTGGTCGAAAATGACTGTCAACCCAGCACGTTGCATTTTCGTTAAGAACCGCAGGTGGTACCGCAGCACAGAAGAGCACGTCCTCCAAAACTTCTTGAACGCTCATGTTGCTGGTCACATACATCGTTCCCTGAAATAAATTCACCATTTTTAGCAATAGAAATTTTAATGGCGTTTGCAAGACGGTGTGACTAATGAAAAGATCTTCCCTGTTTATAATATGGTCCGATGTTCCAGAAACCAACAGGAAAGCTTGATAGTCTGCCATCATAAAAGTCTTCCCTGTTTATAATATGGTCCGATGTTCCAGAAACCAATCCAATGATCCCTGTTTATAATATGGTCCGATGTTCCAGAAACCAATGATCCGCTTGATAGTTTGCCATCATAAAAGCAAAGCCAGAAAAATAGCTCGACGTGGATGTTTCACTGATCTCAACTGCCTGGACCGTCCTTCTTCTCTCCGTATTTTCTGCTGCTGCTGTAATGTTTGAGCTCTTTTGAAGTAGAAGCAGTTGTTTTCACATGCTTCTTGCAGCCACAGGGATAATACTTCACGAACGAGCTTATTCTTCTGTTTGTTAACCTTCTGGTTGAAGCTATTTTTCCCTTTATTATTTTGAGAATTATCGAATTTTATTTTTCGAAATTCCTATCCATTTTTCCTCTCAACTTGCAAAACTTTGACGCTGGTATTACTGTACTCATTTCTAAACATAACTTCATGATCCAAAAGCCTTGGTTTAACGAATGCTAGCATTAAACTATCCTCCGTTAAAGTTTCGATCGCAATTATCACACCATCATATTTTGCGGGTAGGGTTAGCAACAAATGAGCTACCTCGCGTGGCGTGGTTTGGCGGCGGCGCCGCGTGCTGGCTAACAATTCGATGATCAAATCATCAAAAATTGTTAAATTTTTTATGAGTATGCCGTCACCTACTCGACGATAACACTTTTTTATCACGTCCATTTCACTTAACAATGCCCGTATTTTTTAATTTAAATTTTAACCACTTATATTGCAGTAAAAACGTAACCTGGTCCCATAACCTGTTGGAAATCTAGGTTCTAACACTTCAATAAAACGAGTTACTGGCTTTTTTAAAATGTATAGATTATTATTAGCCAATTATAAGTCACTAGGAAGGTTATACGTCCATCTTTATCAAGGCTCAAACATGAAGTAAGGTAATAATAATGGTGGGTAGTATTTATATAATAAGTACCTACGATATATCGATTATTGCAGAATCGACTAAAGATTGATTTTTGTAAGTAAGTAAATCAATTATATCAACAGGGCTTCTGACGACCCGTAACGACTGTCCACGAATAACAGCGGGAACCAACGGCTTAACGTGCTTTCCGAGGCACGGAGAAATCTCGGTATGTAAAGATCACCCATCCACTGACCAACCCCGGCAAGCGTAGCTTAACCTGACTGATCGACCTGTGCGGCTGTTATTACTTAGCCACGAGGAAAAAAAATCAGTCAAGAGCGAGTTGAACTCGCGCACCGAGGGTTCCGTTCTGATTTCTGAAAAAGTGTGCTATTTAGAGACATCGTTTTATTTTTCCTGTAATCTTTACATAAACTTCTATCACATAGAATAATTTCAGATTTTTCCCTTTGCAAACTTCAGAGATAAGGGGGGGGAACGGTATTATTTTTTACATTTTTCATCAAAAGTCGAAAACTATGTGGCCTAAAAAAAATTTAAAAAATTTAAGAATGTGATTTTAAGATTTGAGTGAATTTAAGATGTTCATATGATACCCCACATATCCTAGTAGCCCCACTTTGAATTTTTAAGACCCCCTTTCAGCACCTGTTACAAAAAAAAATACAAATATTTTTATTCCTTTCTTATTTGCAAAATAGTTGGGTAAACGTCATATAAAACTGTTCCAAATTTCAAGTTGATAGCATTAGTAGTTCTTGAAATATCCAGCTGTGACAGACAGACAGACAGACAGACTGAGTGACACCATAAGGGTTCCTTTTTTACCATTTTGGTACGGAACCCTAAAATATATACATCCAAACTGATAACCTCCTCCTTTGTTTGGAAGTCATATAAAAATACTGAACACGTAATACATATCTGTAGCCTGTTTAAAACTGTTACACAAGACTATTGAAACAGTATACAGCCAAGCCTGCGTGGGCCCTGAGCCCTTCAACTGCGAGTTCAGTACGTCAAAGGGCACACTTCTGATGCAATAAAGTACAAATTTAATATGTAACGTTTAATATCCTCTCAGTTTGACTACACAACATTTCATTTTGTTTCCAAGCTAAACAAGGCTTTAGGGTGCTTTTCCACCATGGGCTATACAGCTATGCTGCGAGAATGTAAAAGCTAAGCTACGAAACTATGTGACCGTTTCCACTGATGCTAAGCTATGTAGGGGAACCTTACACCATCCATGCACGCATCCATAGCACGCATCCTTCCATATAAAAAACCGGCCAAGTGCGTGTCGGACCACACACAATGAAGGGTTCCGTAGTTGAAAAGAATTTATCCCGAAAACAAAGTTAACATTGGATATCAAAACAAATAAAAATGATGTCATTAAATTACAAATTCACAATTTTCGGACTTTTTCCTTTACTTCCACTGGGAGACCTTGCTTCTTGCCAAATTTTAGGACGACGGGAAGTACCCTGAAGTACCCTATAGGTTTTGATTTACTTGCGACAGTTGTGAGTATCTAAATGTGTCGCAAAATGGCCGTATTTTTTTATTGCGTTGATTTAGAAGCTTGAGTTTTTTAGAACTTCAAGAGACTATAGACCTACGTATTTGGTATTAATTTCAACTTGATACCTTTACGCCTTCCTGAGAAAAAGGGTCTTGACAGACTGACAACTTTGAAAATATTTTTTTATGTGATAGAATTACAAATTAACAATTTTTGGACTTTTACCTTTATTTGTATTGTGAGTCTTTATTTCTTGCCAATTTTCATGATTCTAGGAAGACGGGAAGTACCCAATAGGTTTTGATTTACTTGCGAGTATCAAAAAATGTCGCATAAATGGCTGTATTTTTTTATTGCGTTGACTTAGAAGTTTGATCTTTTTAGGACTTCAAGGGACCATAGACTTACGTATTTGATATTAATTTCAGCTTGATACCTTCACGCGTTCCTGAGAAAAATGGTCTTGACAGACTGACAGACAGACAGACAGACGGACAAACAAGTGATCCTATAAGGGTTCCGTTTTTTCCTTTTGAGGTACGGAACCCTAAAAACGTAGCTTAGTTGAATCAGTTTCCACCAGTGCTATGCTATGTGGACCAATGAATATGATTGGTGGATATCAAACTCATCCATATACAAAGTGTAACATAAATAACGCACAACCTTTTAAGGGTCCATAGTACTCTCCATTATGAACAACTTTCATTAAGGGACCAAACCTGAAATCGCGAAAAAAAACAGCTGAGCAGTATTTATCTACATTAAACTCGTCAAAATGTAGGGAGCCGCTGATTTTTTTTTCGCAATTTCAGATTTGGGCCCATAGTAAATGTTGTTCATAATGGTGAGTACTATGACCCCTTAAAAGGTTGTGCGTTATTTATGTTACACCTTGTACAATGCGTTTCAACTAAGAATAGGAATGACCTTTTGCCATAATGTGAAAATTTAGCAAAACAGCACCTCGTTTACATATTTGCAAAGTCAGTGACATATTTTAACAAAAACAAATTCCAGAAACAGAACTAAAATGGGTAAGGATAACACTACAAAACTTTCCAAGCCGTATATTTCTAGTTTCAGTTGACAGTTAGAGGTCATTGACGTTCCTATTCTTAGTGTATCGCATTGTATATGGATGTGTTTGCAATGGTGGATTCATAGCAACGTAGCATAGCACACCGCTGGTGGAAAGGCATCCTTATTCTGGTTTTGTACTGTATTTGGTTTAGTGCGCGACTTCTTCTATCTTCTCATTCTTTTAGGGGGAAAAAGTTACTTTAAATACTCAACACTCGTCTGCCCTAAAGCCGGATTTACATTACGAAACTAGTTGCGGAAACTTATAGCTATTCATTAATAGTTTCACGTGTAAATAGATAATTATTTACACGTGAAACTATTAATGACTAAGTTTGCGCAACTACCTATTTTCGTAATGTAAATCCGTCAAATTATGTGAGTGATTTTTCACATATTTTTCCTTAACGTCATTATCATCTACCTAGCCTTTTCCCAACTATGTTAGGGTCAGCTTCTAGTCTAAGCGGATGCAGCTGGATACCTGTATTTTACATGGAGCGACTGCCTATCTGACCTCCACAACCCACTCACTGGGTATACGATAGGTTGTCGACTTTCGGGCTTCTGAAGACCCGTAATGATTTTTTTCCTTATCGGATTGTGTTTAATTTTGCCCATCTGAGTAATTATGATGATAGCAGATATCATTATTGTTATAATTTGGCTTGATTAAATCAAACCAAACAAAATTATGACATAAGGATTTATACTTAGGTAACACTGGTCTACAAAATGTAACTTTTTGTATGCCTTTCAATTGAATACTTTATTTTTATATTGCTTTAAGGTTACTGAATAGAAAAACAAGAATATGTTTTTTTAATTAGCTCTTATTTTACCAGTCGTACCCACGATTTGTCTTGGTTTTTAATTTTAATTCCAAAATAATGGAAGTAAGCAGTTTCTAAACGTTGTGTTATTGAGCATCTTTGGTTAGTAAGGGTCACCTTACCACAAATGTAGCAAAAATTGTCTGCACTATTAACACATTTACGCGACATAACGAAAACTGTAGATTTTTCACTAAAAATGTAAAAAAACGGTAACAATTTCACGTTTTAACTGTTGAACAAAACACAGTCAGCGTTAAACGCAACAAACAAATGTGAAATAATAAAAATTTTCCGCGGGTAATCACTAAATATTTTGAGTTATCATCATTAATGTGATATATCTGTCGCGCTACCCGCTATTATATTTATATGGCATAAATGCACAATAAGAGCTAACTATGAATTTTAACTTGTATATTTATGTTCAGCGAGTGGAATACAATCAATATAGTATATTTTCATGTAAAAGGCAATTTTGATGTAGACCAGTGTAATTATTCTTGTTTACGAAGGTATATACATAAATGTACTGTATCTCCGGCATTTCTAAGCGGGTTTTGATGATTCTTTTTTCGTTCGTCTTGGGCATAAGTAAATCTATGTAAGTAATTGTATAAGTCAAATAAAAATTTAAAAATAAATTTACAAAAAAAAAAAAAAAATACAAACCGACTTCCAAAACATAAAACAATAAAATAACTTAAAAAAGAAAAACGTAACAGCTTCTGAAGTCGGAGTCTGTAATTCGCCCTAGCTTGGCACCGACTTCAGAAGTTGTTAAGGTTTTTTTTAAAGTAAATCTATTCGTTCTAGGTTTTGGAAGTCGGTTTTTCCTTTTCTTTTAAATAAATTTATTTTACCATAATGTTGTATGTTTGTCTTATGACTTGAGACAATCAAATAACTACTAAATACAGTTTTAAATTACTTAATCTATTAAGTTTCGGTTATTTTGAACACGCCTTTTTCTTTCTTACATGTTTCATCGACATAAAAGAGACATTTCTCCTTCAAAAGTGTTATGCTCGACTTGCCTCGCTCAAAGCACAAGAAGACTGCTATAAATAATTAAGTGAGTAATAGAGGCATAGCCCCTAGTTAGCTCGCTGCTAATTACAGCTGCTGCCCGAGTTGTATTGCACTCATTAAATCATCATCATATTAGTAAGTAAACGTCTACAGTTTTAGTTTAGTTTATTTCTTAATAATTATCAATGTACTTTGATAATTTTTAGGGTTCCGTACCAAAATGGTAAAAAAGGAACCCTTATGGTCTCACTCAGTCTGTCTGTCTGTCTGTCTGTCTGTCACAGCTGGATATCTCGAGAACTACTGATGCTATCAACTTGAAATTTAGAATAATTTTAGATGACGTTTACCTAACTATTTTGCAAATAAGAAAGAAATTATTTTTTTTTTTTTTTGCAACAGGGACTGAAAAGGGGCCTTAAAAATTCAAAGTGGGGCTACTAGTGCATGTGGGGTATCACATGAAAGAGCGTTGTTTGCAAATTCTCAAACATATTTTTTCTTTTTTTTATCCCGCACAGTTTTCGACTTTTGATGAAAAATGTAAAAAAATAAAACTTGAGAGGTGTAAAGGGACACCCGGATGGAACGAAGTTCCTTTCGATTAATTAGTGAAGGAATTGTAATAAAATTTTATTTTTATACTTATCATCATCATCATCATCATCATCATCATCATCATCATCATCATCATCATCATCATCATCATCATCATCATCGCGACACCACACTGTTCAATGCGAAATAGAAATGAAAATATCTGGCTTGCTTTCTATAAGAGAGAGAGAGAGACAGACAGAGAAACATGCGCACGCCGCACGGCTTACAATAGCTTACTAAAGCAAAAAGTGTCGTGACAACTTTTCGTGAGACTTTTTTCCGTCTAGCCCCCCTTTCACAACGCGCGATGACCTTCGTTCCAAAAATACCGTTCCCCCCCTTATCTCCGAAGTTTGCAAAGCGAAAAATCTGAAATTGTTCTATGTGATAGAAGTTTATGTAAAGATTACAGGAAAAATAAAACGATGTCTCTAAATAGCACACTTTTCACACACACGCACACTTTCAGAAATCGGAACGGAACCCTCGGTGCGCGAGTCCGACTCGCTCTTGACCGGTTTTTTTGATAAGTTCAGTGTTTCATGTTCTGTTTGTTTACAGGTAATTCCCGATAGACTGTGATATAGGCTGTTATTAAAGGAAACCCTTGATAATTTATTTCTTGATCAACTATAATTCGTTGGGAAACAATTATAGTGAAAGGTTTTTTACTGGCGTATCTATTATATCAATTTTATTAACTTCGCTTGGGTCGTTTTCGAGTTAGCTTCGTATAATACGTATTTAATACACTTTGTGTATCTTGATGTCACTTCGGTAACACAGCAAGTAGTGGTATACGAATAGGTACGGTTAGGTAGGTAAATAAATCAATCTTCATGGCCTTTTCCCAACTATGTTGAGGTCGGCTTCCAGTCTAACCGGATGCAGCTGAATACCAGTATTTTACATGGAACGACTGCCTATCTGACCTCCACAAACCAGTTACTAGGTAATACGATACCCCTTGGTAAGACTGGTTGTCAGACTTTCGGGCTTCTGACGACCCGTAACGACTGTCAAAGATCCACGAATAACAGCCGGGACCAACGGCTTAACGTGCTTTCCGAGGCACGGAGGAGGCTCGGTATGTAAAGATGGTCACCCATCCACTGACCAACCCCGGCAAGTGTAGCTTAACCTGACGGATCGAACCGTGTGGCTGTTATTACTTAGCCATGAGCCTGGTGGTAGATAGGTAAATACCTTTTTTTTATGTAGATAATACCTACCATAACTAAAAAGTGAAAAAGAAAAAAAACTATTTTACAAAAAAACACTATACATTGAAAAATAACTTTAATTTTGGAAGACGGTGACAAAAAACTAAAATAAAGCTCTAAAGACACCGATTTCCGAAATTAAAGTTATTTCTCATTTTCACGTTGTAGTGTTTTTTGTTTATAAAAAAAGTTTTTTTTTTTCGTCATACTGTCTTAGTTATTGACTGCCTTCTATAAGCAAAATGCGACAGCCAATCCTTACAATTTTTCACTCCACAACACGATATAATTCTACTGCTATTACTCCTTAAACTGAAGCGGCTGTATAAATATCTGATGAGGTAATAGGCCGGTAACTATCAGTTAGTTTGTCAGTAATTACAGGCGTTACCGACGTTTGCCTGAGATTCCTTATTCATTGATAACCTGCACTAACTTCTGGGCTAGAACTGTCGTAAAGTATTGTTTTCTAACTCGAAGAAAATCTATGACTGTTCCTTTTTCTACAGGAATATTAAATTGTTTCGTTACTTTTATCGTGTTTATGTTTTAGATATTTACTTATAACAAAAAATAAATGACCAATGATTATGTAGCATGGATTCATTATGATGGTCGTATTATATGGTCGTATAATTTGGGAGAAGGCAGGAACCAGCAGCTAAAAGCAAGTCATTCAGAAGCAACAATCCCGAGTGAATGCATCCACGGTAGCCATTTTTAATTACAAAAGTAAACCAAACCAGCACTTCGTTAAATTCTAAGCGGTCAGGTAGATACATCAAATTCAAAGAAGGGTGACGCTTAATAGCGGGGAAGAGCGATTTACAATATTCTTGGGCTGTTGTGCGTAGGTAATAACATGTACTATAAACTTTTCTAAGTACAAGATAGTAGAAATTTACAATGGCTTTGCTTTTCATGTTTGTAAGTTTAAGTGTTTGTAACAAATCTTAACTTAAACCATACTTAACTTCAAATCATCATCTGCCTAGCCTTTTCCTAACTATGTTGGGGTCGGCTTCCAGTCTAACCGGATGCAGCTGAATACCAGTATTTTACATGGAGCGACTGCCTATTTGACCTCCACATCCCGGTTTCTAGGTAATACTCGTACGATACCCCTTGTTAACACTGGTTGTCAGACTTTCGGCCTTCTGACGACCCGTAACGACTATCAAATATCCACGAATGATAGCCGGGACCAACGGCTTAACGTGCTTTCCGAGGCAGGGTATGTAAAGATGGTCACCCATGCACGGACCAACCCCGGCAAGCTTAGCTTAACCTAATCGATCGAACCGTGTGGCTGTTATTACTTAGCCACAAACCTACTGAACTTCAAATATCTGCTAGAAAGAGCATCAACAAAATATTATAACGAATTTTCCTGAGTTCCGCATACTATCTTGTACCCTACTGTAATTTGTTAAGAACAGTTTTCTCCAAGTTTTACATCACCAGGTGCTCAGGAGGTATGTTTACAGCTTGACTTTCTGAAAGTTAAAACATTTAATTCAAGAAACGATTGATATCAAATCAGTATTTTATATCTGCAGAATCTCTCTCAGATCCCAAGCAGACAAAAAACACTTTGAAATATTATAAACGGAATAATCACGACCTGCCTCCATAGAACCACTCACCCGCTACCCGCTCCTCGACACCCAATCCTCAGTCCTCATAGTGATGAGATAGCACCCGAAGACAGACAGTTTAATCGGTCCCTTTACTTAATACAATCTGCGCTCGGATCTAAATTAATGCAAGTATAGCCCGTAGTGCGGTGGGACTTTTTGCTGTAGTGTTTTTGGTGTAGGCAGAGTAAGAGGTTTAGTTGTTGAGTTGATGTTGTAGAGAATATTGCCTTGCCATTTTCTAAATAAAATTTTTGTAGATCAATATAATGTTTAGATGGATACTCGAAGCGAGCACAATTTATGCGGTCCACTCCACGTATAGGAGCGTGAACCATATCTTCCTAATATAAACATTCAGCAACTATCTATCAATGAAAACAGCTAAGCAAATAAAACCCAACCGTTAAAATACCGAACAACAAACAATCCTTACAAATCTAGAAGTGAAGTCCAAATGTTCCGTAAAATCAGTTTCATTGGTTCTGTATCGAATATTTTCATGACAAATGCCTGCTATATTTCAGACAGGCTATCTCGCTCGTGCCAACAACTGTTACTGTTTAAACCTTTGCACTTTATACGTAGCTATGTTAGGGGAGATTTACATTTTCTTTTTTGATCGTGTCTGCAGAATTATTTTAGAGCTACTGAAAATCAATCCAATTGTAATGACAGTAAAGATCACTGTGATTTTGATGGACTTGTCAGTGGAAGAAATCCAACAACAACCTTATTTTATCGAGAGTAAAGTTCACTGTGATTTTGACATCAGTGATGTGAAATCAGAGGTCTTTGGTAAAAATATTCTGCTACTCAGGGTGCGCAGCCGCTGGTAGAATGGATAGTTTACCGAGCGAGCTCTCCCACTCAACAGTAACTTCGTATAGATTGTGTCACGTAATAAGACCGCTGGCCAACCGCACAACTGTAACTTTATATAGATCGTGTCACGTAATAAGACCGCTGGCCAACCGCACAACTGTAACTTTATATAGATCGTGTCACGTAATAAGACCGCTGGCCAACCGCACAACTGTAACTTTATATAGATCGTGTCACGTAATAAGCCCGCTGGCCAACCGCACAACTGTAACTTTATATAGATCGTGTCACGTAATAAGACCGCTGGCCAACCGCACAACTGTAACTTTATATAGATCGTGTCACGTAATAAGACCGCTGGCCAACCGCACAACTGTAACTTTATATAGATCGTGTCACGTAATAAGACCGCTGGCCAACCGCAAAACTGTAACTTTATATAGATCGTGTCACTTAATAAGACCGCTGGCCAACCGCACAACTGTAACTTTATATAGATCGTGTCACGTAATAAGACCGCTGGCCAACCGCACAACTGTAACTTTATATAGATCGTGTCACGTAATAAGACCGCTGGCCAACCGCAAAACTGTAACTTTATATAGATCGTGTCACTTAATAAGACCGCTAGCCAACCGCACAACTGTAACTTTATATAGATCGTGTCACGTAATAAGACCGCTGGCCAACCGCAAAACTGTAACTTTATATAGATCGTGTCACTTAATAAGACCGCTGGCCAACCGCACAACTGTAACTTTATATAGATCGTGTCACGTAATAAGACCGCTGGCCAACCGCAAAACTGTAACTTTATATAGATCGTGTCACTTAATAAGACCGCTGGCCAACCGCACAACTGTAACTTTATATAGATCGTGTCACGTAATAAGACCGCTGGCCAACCGCAAAACTGTAACTTTATATAGATCGTGTCACTTAATAAGACCGCTGGCCAACCGCACAACTGTAACTTTATATAGATCGTGTCACGTAATAAGACCGCTGGCCAACCGCACAACTGTAACTTTATATAGATCGTGTCAACTAATAAGACCGCTGGCCAACCGCACAACTGTAACTTCGTATAGATTGTGTCAACTAATAAGACCGCTGGCCAACCGCACAACTGTAACTTTATATAGATCGTGTCACGTAATAAGACCGCTGGCCAACCGCACAACTGTAACTTTATATAGATCGTGTCACGCAATAAGACCGCTGGCCAACCGCACAACTGTAACTTTATAAAGATCGTGTCACGTAATAAGACCGCTGGCCAACCGCACAACTGTAACTTTGTATAGAGTGTGTCACGTAATAAGACCGCTGGCCAACCGCACAACTGTAACTTTGTATAGAGTGTGTCACGTAATAAGACCGCTGGCCAACCGCACAACTGTAACTTTGTATAGAGTGTGTCACGTAATAAGACCGCTGGCCAACCGCACAACTGTAACTTTGTATAGAGTGTGTCACGTAATAAGACCGCTGGCCAACCGCACAACTGTAACTTTGTATAGAGTGTGTCACGTAATAAGAGCGCTGGCAAACCGCACAACTGTAACTTTATATAGATCGTGTCACGTAATAAGACCGCTGGCCAACCGCACAACTGTAACTTTGTATAGAGTGTGTCACGTAATAAGACCGCTGGCCAACCGCACAACTGTAACTTTATATAGATCGTGTCACGTAATAAGACCGCTGGCCAACCGCACAACTGTAACTTTGTATAGAGTGTGTCACGTAATAAGACCGCTGGCCAACCGCACAACTGTAACTTTGTATAGAGTGTGTCACGTAATAAGACCGCTGGCCAACCGCACAACTGTAACTTTGTATAGAGTGTGTCACGTAATAAGACCGCTGGCCAACCGCACAACTGTAACTTTATATAGATCGTGTCACGTAATAAGACCGCTGGCCAACCGCACAACTGTAACTTTATATAGATCGTGTCACGCAATAAGACCGCTGGCCAACCGCACAACTGTAACTTTGTATAGAGTGTGTCACGTAATAAGACCGCTGGCCAACCGCACAACTGTAACTTTGTATAGAGTGTGTCACGTAATAAGACCGCTGGCCAACCGCACAACTGTAACTTTGTATAGAGTGTGTCACGTAATAAGACCGCTGGCCAACCGCACAACTGTAACTTTGTATAGAGTGTGTCACGTAATAAGACCGCTGGCCAACCGCACAACTGTAACTTTGTATAGAGTGTGTCACGTAATAAGACCGCTGGCCAACCGCACAACTGTAACTTTGTATAGAGTGTGTCACGTAATAAGACCGCTGGCCAACCGCACAACTGTAACTTTGTATAGAGTGTGTCACGTAATAAGACCGCTGGCCAACCGCACAACTGTAACTTTATATAGATCGTGTCACGCAATAAGACCGCTGGCCAACCGCACAACTGTAACTTTATATAGATCGTGTCACGTAATAAGACCGCTGGCCAACCGCACAACTGTAACTTTGTATAGAGTGTGTCACGTAATAAGACCGCTGGCCAACCGCACAACTGTAACTTTGTATAGAGTGTGTCACGTAATAAGACCGCTGGCCAACCGCACAACTGTAACTTTGTATAGAGTGTGTCACGTAATAAGACCGCTGGCCAACCGCACAACTGTAACTTTATATAGATCGTGTCACGCAATAAGACCGCTGGCCAACCGCACAACTGTAACTTTATATAGATCGTGTCACGTAATAAGACCGCTGGCCAACCGCACAACTGTAACTTTATATAGATCGTGTCACGCAATAAGACCGCTGGCCAACCGCACAACTGTAACTTTATATAGATCGTGTCACGTAATAAGACCGCTGGCCAACCGCACAGCCATACTTACCATTTTTACATGACGTGAACTAATACAACGTATGGTTTTGCGGTTGGTCAGTGCGCTTTTTACGTGACACGATCTATACAACGTTACAGTTGCGCGGTTGGCCAGCGGTATTTTTACGTCGCGTTAACTTCATGTGTGACCGTATATGAAATCAATCATTAACATAAACAATTGTTTGCAAAAAGAGTTGAATGATTGAAGTAATAGTGAAGGAGAGTAATGTATATTCAAAATTAATGCAACAGCACTACTTGAAACGCCACTAGGCTTAAACAACAGACCCATATATTATTACAATATATATCCTAATATGTATATTGTGCAATTAACCCAAGTCTAACCGTTAACCATAAAACGAGTTAAGGGTTAACAAATTAAATTATTCTAGAATTATATGCGTGGTTCGTTTTATTGAGAAAGGTGTGGGTTCAGACGGAGAGTAGTTATGTCATTTAATTAGATTGTAATAATGAATAAATAAGTGTCTTTATTAATCAAATAAAACAGGAATGGGGCGATTCCCATTTTCGTAATAATTGGTTTACGGTTCGTTATATTTCAATTATTAAAGAAAATAAAAGATGAAGGCAATTATTATTACATTTATAATTTAGTACCTAGCTTTAGTATTCCATGCTACGGCAAAAGCGTATTATAGAATTATTAGCTACTGTGTAGCTCCCTAGTTAAGTACTCAATCAGCAGAGTTCCACCTTTGAGATTTGCCAGAGGGCTATGGAATGGAGTATTCTGGGTATCAAACTAACAGACTGGGTTAAGAATACGACCCTCCATTCCATCACAAAGATAACTGGTGTCACTTGGAAACCTTCCACGCTGAAATGGAACTGGGCTGGACACATCTGCCGCATGATGTGCAAAACTTACGACCCAATCCGTCAAAACAAGGTTCATCTTCAAACCCAGGTTTTTTTCCATCTTCAAACCATGGACCCTTTTTTATTTATTTATTTATTTATTTATTTAACACTTCAAGCACAAATGTACAGAGCCTACCTTTTTTCAATTTCGAACTTTATTCCGACATATTAGGATGTCAGTTTTGTATAAAGAACTGTATTCTATGTTCTATCACAGCTACGTTCTTATTACAAAAACTGGCTCGATGGTTTAAACCATGACAGAAGAAAAGCCTTGTTTTGTAATAAGGCCGAATGGGTTCCTCTTAATGGCAAGCTACATCGCGGCAGGCGCAGACGGAGTTGGCGTGGTGAGCTGGACTCCTTCAACAAGTACTGGTCCTTGTAGCTTTAAACAGAGAGAAGTGGAAAGAGAGTGAGACTGGTCATCTCTTATCTGCCAGGGCTTATTTTTAGTCTTATATTTTGAATTTTTTTTTTTACATTGTTCTCACATTTAGAAGCAACAAAAATTATCACACAGGATGTTGAATTACTTATCTTGATTTAAAAGAGTGTCCGTGGAGTTTCTTGCCCGTTCTTCTCCATAGATATCTACGTTTTGGAATGGGCAACTAGCTTCAACTTTCTGACTAACTGACCGACTCTTTGACAATTCAAAAGTGTCTGTAATTGGTTTAATTGAAATATATGCTTTGATTAAGTTGAGTTGAGTTTTAATTTAAACTCGATACCATTATATATACCAACAATAATAAAAAAGTTCATATTTCAAGATTGAAAATAATGATTTGACGTTTTTAAAATATCACTTCCCAGTTGGATGTCAAACGCAGAAATGGTAAAGTGTGTTGCGTCGTGTGAACAAGTCTTTGCGTTGACGGTTTAGCGAATTCTGGCGGCGGTAAGTTTAGTAGTTCGAAGTTTATAGAGATACTCGTAAAATGTACTAAACTAATATTTGTTTTAACAGTAAGTGTAAATTGTACAGTCAGTTA
Organism: Cosmia trapezina; assembly: GCA_905163495.3. Taxonomy (NCBI): domain Eukaryota; kingdom Metazoa; phylum Arthropoda; class Insecta; order Lepidoptera; family Noctuidae; genus Cosmia; species Cosmia trapezina. Next base: position 1,330,633 of record LR991036.1, read on the forward strand.
TAGCAATTAGCTGACCCACCCTTGCATACATGGTTGAGATTTTTTAGAAAACCTACGAATCGATAGAATTTTATAATTCTTTTATATTTTATTGAAACACCTATAACTAATTAAATCAAATCAATCTGCCTAGCCTTTTCCCGACTATGTTGGGGTCGGCTTCCAGTCTAACCGGATACAGCTGAACACCAGTATTTGGAGCGACTGCCTATCTGACCTCCACAACCCAGTTACTGGGTAATACGATACCCCTTGGTAAGACTGGTTGTCAGACTTCCGGGCTTCTGACGACCCGTAACGACTGTCAAAGATCCACGAATAACAGCCGGGACCAACGGCTTAGCGTGCTTTCCGAGGCACGGAGGAGTCTCGGTATGTAAAGATGGTCACCCATCCACTGAGCAACCCCGGAAAGCGTAGCTTAACCTGATGGATTGATCCGTGCGGCTGTTATTACTTAGCCACGAGCCTCGATAAGTTATAACATAATAGTCAGTCATAAAAACCACCGACAGAAGTTTAGTGAAAACTTGAAAGCGTCACGTGACGCGTGATGTGACGCCAACTCGTAAGACCCCCAAAAAACCCCCCAAAAACCCCTACCAAAAGTCGCCCAATGTGCTTGTAGAAGTTTTCACTTCAAAAATAACATACAAATCTGTAACATTACCTAAGATCCGTATACCTAATATTAAACCTGATAATTGGTATCGAAAATTATAATAACAAAATAATGTAAAATTACCCACATTTTCGTCTAAAACAAACGTTAAACAAACTAAAATGCGCATAAATTAAGTCCCAAAGGCTTTCATGATAGGCCGTAAAATACAAAGTATTAACAACGGCTTGTGTGGAATAGTGAAGAAAATCCATTTTCACATCAATCCAGTCACGAATGACGGTGTGGCCCCAAAATTAGCAGTTAAAGTTTTTAATGTATCTGCTTGATACTGCTACAAAGTAGAATAGGGACTTGGGTCGTAATACGTGAGCTTATTTACATAGGGGTTTTTTGTTGAATAAAAGCTTATAAAGAGTCTACGGTTTTATGCCATAAGTATGGGCAGTAAAGCTTATTATCCTACACCAATCAGTCTGCTTTATAAAAGGATTAAATATAATGACTAGCAAAAAAATTCATTGCTCACCAAAATGGATAAATGCTCACCAAATCTGCGTCGACCTGCTGACGAAAACCCTAACCCTAGACGGTCGACGTTAGGGACACCCCGAGGTTTGGTTGGTTAGGTTCCTTTAAACCCTGCAGACAGAAATAGAAGCCCCGCAAGCGGGGCTCCGTCGACCTGCTGTCAGTTTTCTAAAGTTATAATTTCACAATAAAATGGTTTTAATTTTGGTGAGCGTTTATGCATTTTGGTGAGCATTTATCCATTCTGGCATTCGAAGTTTTTGGTAGTAAAATAGGTACTTTTCTGGTAGGCGTTTAAACACAAGCCCTTTATAAACGGTGTCTTATTTTTTAATGTTTTTCATCATCTACGAGTATGTCGGTTACCTTGGTTCTCCTGCGGATCTCTTCATTTCTGATTCCATCACGTAGGGAAACTCCGAGCATAGCCCTCACCATTTCCCTTGGGGTGACTTTTAGCTGCTACAAAGTAGAATAGGGACTTGGGTCGTAATACGTGAGCTTATTTACATAGGGGTTTTTTGTTGAATAAAAGCTTATAAAGAGTCTACGGTTTTATGCCATAAGTATGGGCAGTAAAGCTTATTATCCTACACCAATCAGTCTGCTTTATAAAAGGATTAAATATAATGACTAGCAAAAAAATTCATTGCTCACCAAAATGGATAAATGCTCACCAAATCTGCGTCGACCTGCTGACGAAAACCCTAACCCTAGACGGTCGACGTTAGGGACACCCCGAGGTTTGGTTGGTTAGGTTCCTTTAAACCCTGCAGACAGAAATAGAAGCCCCGCAAGCGGGGCTCCGTCGACCTGCTGTCAGTTTTCTAAAGTTATAATTTCACAATAAAATGGTTTTAATTTTGGTGAGCGTTTATGCATTTTGGTGAGCATTTATCCATTCTGGCATTCGAAGTTTTTGGTAGTAAAATAGGTACTTTTCTGGTAGGCGTTTAAACACAAGCCCTTTATAAACGGTGTCTTATTTTTTAATGTTTTTCATCATCTACGAGTATGTCGGTTACCTTGGTTCTCCTGCGGATCTCTTCATTTCTGATTCCATCACGTAGGGAAACTCCGAGCATAGCCCTCACCATTTCCCTTGGGGTGACTTTTAGCCTTCTAATTAGGCACATTGTGTTCCAAAATAACAATTTATTAATAACTACTTAGCCGTTGCCCGCAACTTCGCCCGCGTGGATGTCGGGAAAAACGGAAACCTACTACCGGAATTAAAAGTAACCTATATGTTAATCCAGGTTATAAAAATATCTGTCTGCCAAATTTCATCCAAATCTATTAAGCCGTTTTTACGTGATTTAGTAAAAAACATCCGAACATCTTCAGAAACTTGCACATTTATAATATTAGTAGGAAGTAGGATGTACTAATAAATTCCAAAAGAAGATTTGAATTTCACCACTAGATTTTATGTTTTTGATAGAAAAAATAAAAAAGTTTCATTTATAAAAACATACCTAACATTTAGTAATTGAGAAAAACGCTTCACCTCATGTCCTAACCAAAGCGATCGGTCGCGCGAATACGCCATCATGCATCTTCGCGAAAGAAATAATTGATGTTTATTTTGCTTTTTTTTTACTTTTCCCTGAGTTTGTTTCTTCTCAGGAGTAGTCAGATTGAAAATGTCGACTCCATCCAGCTTATTTTTATAAATATGACGTATAAAAGTAATTCCGAACCTATTTACAGAATAAAAAAAATAATTTCACAAGTCCCGCCTGTAAATAAGTACTCAATAACAAAAAATCCTTACGTAACTTGGTTTTCAACAGAACACAATACAAACACAAAGCCCTGAGGCCCCTGAGGCCCTGGCTGTGAATTTCAAGGTTTTCATGGAGCTATCACGTTTCGAGTACACAATCAGCATTTCCTAGAATTTCCAACTCTGAATTTTGTTATATATTCAGCCGGTTATTTTGCGCGTTATCAAACTACCAGGAATTTGATAACAAGACACTCGTGTAATGTATCTTTTTAGATGTACAGCATTAGTTTTTGTTTATACTAAACCCGAAAAGGGGTCATTGTACTCATCATTTTGAACAACTTTTACTATGGGACCAAACCTGAAATAGCGAAAAAAAATCAGCTGTTCAGTACATTTATCTACATCAAACTCGTCAAAATGTACTGAACAGCTGATTTTTTTTCGCGATTTCAAGGTTGGTCCCATAGTAAAATTTGTTTAAAATGATGAGTACAATGACGCCTTTTCGGGTTTAGTATAAAGAAAAATTAATGTTGTATAGGAAATTTACAAAGCCTAAAATACATACCTACTCTTTATTGTACACTATTATTATTGTAAAGAACATCTAACCTCGTTGGTAATACCTACAAAAAAAAACTAATTTCGGCGGCCAGAGATGAAACATGTGTCATGTCATGTGACATGAAACAATCGACAGAGTCGGGGTCACATCAACGGGATATGCCGTTGATTATCGCGATGAAGGGCGTAGGCTGTAGGTGTAGCCACAACTTATTGCGATAATTTGACAGAATATTGACCGAATTTAACTACCACGACGTTTATGGCGATGATGGGCATTGACGTTGACGTTGGTGTTGCCCGGGCATACGTGATTACAAACAAAAACTACTCATGATTCATGCTCGGTTTCTGAGGTTTTTAAACGCAGTTTATCCATTCAATAGTGATTATTGGTTCGATATCACGTTTCTGAACACGTCGTTAAGAAAGAATTTAGCTTAAAAGTCGAGTGTATTATTATCGACGGTCTGTTATCTGAGGACTTCAAAATCCGAGCATAAGGAAGGAATTCGCTTGAATAGATAATTTTGTCGAATCAATAGCTATTGAGACTTTTAACTCCGTATAAGAATTCTTCAGAAAACTGATGCCCCGTGATATATTTTCGGATATATTTTGAGTTCAAAATTGTAAACAAAAAGTAATGATTTACTATCTATAGCCGCATAGTTTTCGACTTTTGATGAAAACTCTAAAAAAAATACCGTCCCCCCCCCATTTCTCCGAAGTTTGCATAGAGAAACATCTGAAATTATTCTAGGTATGTGATAGAAGTCTAAGTAAAGATTACAGGAAAATGAAACGATGTCTTTAAATAACACCCTTTTTAGGGTTCCGTAGTCAACAGGGAACCCTTATAGTTTCGCTATGTCCGTCCGTCAGTCTGTCTGTCTGTCTGTCCGTCCGCAGCTTAGCTCAGAGACTCTTAGTACTAGAAAGCTATAATTTGGCATGAATATAGATATTCATCACGCCGACAAAGTGGTAAAATAAAATCATGAAAAAAAATTTTTTTAGGGTACCTTCTGTACACGTAAAGTGGGGGATGTTTTTTTTTTCTCGTCTACCCCATGGTGTGGGATGTTGTTGGTTGGTTGTCTTTCAAAAATATTGCGGATTTGTGAAAACAGTATTTCGATTTAGGGATCGGTTTCTGAAATATTGAGCTTTAAAGTGCTGATTTTTGTTAGAGTCAAGTGTGTCCCCCCCCTGCCAGCTAAACGGTTAGTTTTGGATAGGTGAAACAATTCACGGTAGTAGTATATATAACGAAATTAAAAGGAAAACTACCACAGCTAAGAAGGCTTTTCAAGTTTACGAGTAATAGTCAACCAACTTGTAAAAAGTACTTTGAACAGTAAAAATTTCGTACAAATTCCATTAAAAATTACTTATGTGACATTGTTAGTTGTGTAAAACAGGTAGTAAATATAAGTTTATGAACCATGTAAAAATATACAAAAATAAAATCATAACATTCTTATTAATAATGATTTCTAAATTAATAATATTTACGCTCGAACAACGTCGACGGGCGGCGGCGTGCACTACAGAACCCTATTACTGCGCGTGGCCCGACACGCACTTGGCCGATTTTCAGAAATCGGAACGGAACCATCGGTGCGCGAGTTCGACACGCTCTTGACCGGTTTTTTAATGTTTTATAATCTAATTCAAACTTATCTACCAACCTTTGAAGTATTTTGGACACAACATTTTCCAAACACTCCAAACTCCTTGTAAAATACAAATATTCAGCTGCAGGTGTATCCAGTTCGACTAGAATTCGATCCAATATAGTTGGCTAGACAGATGGATGGATTTTTCACTCAAACACAAAATTGATTCGTCAAACCAGGTTCGACTCTTCATCAATCAGGTGTTCCAGGTCCCAAGCTTTCGCAGCCCACCCGGGGTAGCGTGATATAATCCCATATCTGTCACTGTGTCCCATTCGGTGACGGCTAACGTTAAATACGGTGCGTTTACTACGCGTTTACGAGCATAAAACAAAACAATATAAAGTTTCCCTACAATTTTCTATTGCTTTTAACTAAATTGATATTTACGAAACTGTTATACAGGTTGTGTTTGAAGCTTGTAGTTATTGTGAATTTAGAGGCATGAGGAACAGGGTGTAAAGTTCACTCATCCTCCATAGAAAAGGGAGGATCCTCCGACCAGACGGGTGTTGTGTCTGGTGGGCTACTGCCCGACGGTTGATGTCGGGACGTTGTATATATGCTAATCGCGTGGTAAACTCTAATTGCGCGATGCAGGTTTGCGTGACGTCATGTCATTGATGCGTAGTTCATATGTGGCGATGTAGATGCCGCCACATCACTCCCCTCCGGAGACCGGAGGTCGATAGTGGGCTGAGTCGTGTATCTTGCGATGCTTGCCAGTGCCAGTTGTGGTTCCAGTGAGTCGGAACCGGGTGCCGCATAGTTCACGGTGAGTCGGAACTGTCTGCGGTGATACCCCAGTGAGTCGGGGTGGCGCTGCGTTATGCTCCAGTGAGTCGGAGTGTACAGCGCTGGGTTGAGGCTGAAGGTGATGACCAGGAATGCGCGTCCGCTGCATGCTGGTGGTCAGGATACCTGTTGAAGCCGTGGATGCTGGCTGGCTGTGTGACTCACCGCTCGAAAGCTTGAGAAAGTGATGCTGATGACGTCACGCTGAAGGAGTTGCACGAAGGCTGCGCTGACGTTCATGCTCGGGGTCACCAGTTTAGAGGCATGAGGAACAGGGTGTAAAGTTCACTCATACTCCATTGAAAAGGGAGGATCCTCCGACCAGACGGGTGTTGTGTCTGGTGGGCTACTGCCCGACGGTTGATGTCGGCACGTTGTATATATGCTAATCGCGTGGTAAACTCTAATTGCGCGATGCAGGTTTGCGTGACGTCATGTCATTGATTCGTAGTTCATATGTGGCGATGTAGATGCAGCCACATTTGACTTTGGAAATACATTTTTTTTGGTCTGATTTTATGTCAAACTTCTTCTGTCTAAGAACTTTGGTTTAAGATAACTTACATTCAAGTAATAGTACCTAGTAGTAATTAGTAATTTTGACACGCGTATATAAGTTAAGTAGCTTAGGTATTATATTTATCGACATTTTTATCTCACGAAACGGTGTGACAAAAGTCGATGACAAGAGTAACTAATAATTAACTAAATTATTACCCAGTCGTAGACTGCAATAGGCGCAGAAAAATAGTAGAATGTCATGCACTTGATATCTGAAGGCCAGTAATTCTCGTACTTATTTAATGTCAAAAATGTAAATACCTAAACGCTATACAAAACGCGTTAAAAATACGGGAATTGCCCCTCTGTTAATGTACCTAGTCAAAACAAAACAAAAGAAAGAAAATCATAATCAAACCCTTCTGAACGATTGTCCTACTCACTGACACCTGAGGGGCAATTCTCGTATTTTTAACAACGTTCGCAATCTCATCTCAGTCTCAATCTGTCAAAAATTGTATAGCGTTTACCTTAATTTTTGACATTTGATTGACGCTGTCATGAGATTGTGAACGTTTTTAGGTACGAGAATTGGCCATCTGTTTAGTTGAACAGCTTCTGTTGTATTGAATGCCTTATTACCGTAGATATAAGAAAGAAGCATATTACGTACCAATCTTGCACCAGATTGCACCTTGGAAATAGATCTATCTACGTTATATAATTAAATGTAGAATTGACATAGCAACATGAAGAGACGGCTATAGTATGGTTAAAATCTCGCTGCAGACTCGGTCATAAATCATTTGAGTGTTTCGCTCTATTTCCCATTCACGGGCCTTATGGGCAGGCCACGCCCACACGTAGTCCTGTGCATTACTGCAGTCGATGAGTGATATCGATAGTTTTATATATTTATAAATGGGTGATACAAATAAATACACATTTTTTTTTATTACCAAATTTACTACAAAGCATATTAAACATATAAAGAAAAGAACGTATATATAAAAATAAAAATAGAAAATTAAAATTCTTCGTCTGAGTCATCGTCATCATCTGTTATCGATAATGGCCTTGAGCGCGCGCAACTAGCGCACATCCCTACTCCGATTATGATTTATGACCAAGTCTGCAGCGAGATTTTAACTATACTATAACAGTTTACTGCCACCACCTACACCAATATGCCGTGCTGCACAACTCCCCATCGTTACAGAATTGAGGATACAATTGACAGATTCACGCTCATTGGCCGTGATTGGGGAACGAATGAGTTCGCTCTGGAGTGAAGGATGGTACAAGTCTACGAGTACATTGATAATATTGTAGATCGTTTAGTCTGGCTTGAGAGTTTAATCACACGTAATGTAATAGCAACGATTTTTTAAATTATACAACGTGTCGTTTTGAAAAGGAGGAGGAGGAGCTCGTGGCTAAGTAATAACAGGCGCACGGGTCGATCCATCAGGTTAAGCTGCGATTACCGGGGTTGGTCAGTGGAGGGGTGACCATCTTTACATACCGAGACTCCTCCGTGCCTCGGAAAGCACGTTAAGCCGTTGGTCCCGGCTGTCATTCGTGGATCTTTGACAGTCGTTACGGGTCGTCAGAAGCCCGAAAGTCTGACAACCAGTCTTACCAAGGGGTATCGTATTACCCAGTTCTGGGTTGTGGAGGTCAGATAGGCAGTCGCTCCATGTAAAATACTGGTATTCAGCTGTATCCGGTTAGACTGGAAGCCGACACCAACATAGTTGGGAAAAGGATGGTCAGATTGATTTTGACAACGTGTCGTTTTGCATCCTCGTCAAATTTCAGCGTGTGATACAGAACATCAAACAGACCAACATCGTAATCGCGAGAAAAATTTTCAACTTTCCCATAGAAAACTTCCAATACCTTCTCGACGCAAATGTATGGGACGGCTGATTATTTTTTCGCGATTACGATGTTGGAGCCATGGAAAAAGTTGTTCGGTTTGATGGTCTATAATAGTCTATACCACACCCTTAAATTTGACGAGGATGTAAAGCGACACGTTGTCTATAAGACTTTGATTGTAGATGCTAAGCTGAAGTTGTAGTGGCCTATTGATGTGTCGGAGGATTCACAAAGGATATAATTAATTATGGTTGTTTTATCAGACGAGTTTTGCAGTGAAACCGCGGATTGTCAAACGTGACAATGGGTGTTGGTGACTATAGATGTACCTCTGCCCAACCCTGGAGGAACCCCAGGCGTAATGTTATGCTAAATTATGATATACTAGCTGACCCGACAGACGCGTTGCCCTATCCAAATTATGATATACTAGCTGACCCGACAGACGCGTTGCCCTATCCAAATTATGATATACTAGCTGGCCCGACAGACGCGTTGCCCTATCCAAATTATGATATACTAGCTGGCCCGACAGACGCGTTGCCCTATCCAAATTATGATATACTACCTGACCCGACAGACGCGTTGCCCTATCCGAATTATGATATACTAGCTGACCCGACAGACGCGTTGCCCTATCCAAATTATGATATACTACCTGACCCGACAGACCCGTTGCCCTATCCGAATTATGATATACTAGCTGGCCTGACAGACGCGTTGCCCTATCCAAATTATGATATACTAGCTGGCCCGACAGACGCGTTGCCCTATCCAAATTATGATATACTAGCTGGACCGACAGACGCGTTGCCCTATCCAAATTATGATATACTAGCTGGCCCGACAGACGCGTTGCCCTATCCAAATTATGATATACTAGCTGGCCCGACAGACGCGTTGCCCTATCCAAATTATGATATACTAGCTGGCCCGACAGACGCGTTGCCCTATCCAAATTATGATATACTAGCTGGCCCGACAGACGCGTTGCCCTATCCAAATTTCATGCATGAGAAAATTAATTTTCTTCTTTTTTTTTGTGTTATCCAACAAATCAAACATCGTAAAAATCGGTGCAGCCGTTCTTGAGTTATAAAATGGTGTAAATAACCCTACTTTGTTTTATATCTTTACATAAGTTTATACGGCTGTAAAAGAAACAACAGGGCTGAATTGGTACATAAATAGCTACTTTGTGGTTGATTCGATGATAAAATAATATTCACTAAAGTTGATTGCATAAACGTTGAACATTTTCATAGCAATTAGTAGTAAAAACTAATTATTTTTATTATTTCCACAAAAAAGAAAGTAGAACTTCTTTGCATAATTGTATCCTAAGCAGTGCAGGTGATACTTTCAGAACCACTTAAGTTCTAAGCTTAGCTCTAAAATTAGAATATTACACTAACAACATAATATAAAACAATAATTTTAGTAATTTTAGAGCTCTTTGTGAAAGACAACTTTTATGGGACACTACACCACCGCCATATAACTTTTATTTTCTACAAAGCAGTGCTGCAGTTTCAGTAATAAGCCCTATTATGAAAATTGTCACCCTGCGTGTACCCCATTAAATAATCGGAAAACCTTGTTATTGCACCTGCATACCCAAGGTTTTCCGACACCTATTTATAAGCGACTAACAACTCGCCCCAACTTTCCACACAGGGGATGCAATGGCAGCATATCAAAATATTACCTACGATTTCTGTGCTATATACTAGCTGGTAGTCGTTTCGAGCGTTTCCTGGATGTCGGAAAATATCCAACGGAACGTACTACCGGGAATTCCTTCATTATTCCTTGTCTACATTACAGAGAAAACCTCTGTGCAAAATTTTAGCTTTCTGGGTCCAAGGGTTTGGGCTGGGCGTTGATGAATCAGTTAATCAGTCAGTCAGGACTTCTCTTGTTATTTATATAGATAGATAAAAAAGAGAGCTCATGGCTGAGTTATAACAGCCGCACGGGTCGGTCCATCAGGTTAAGCTGCGCTTACCGGGGTTGGTCGGTGGAGGGTGACCATCTTTACATACCGAGACACCTCCGTGCCTCGGAAAGCACGTTAAGCCATTGGTCCCGGCTGTCATTCGTGGATCTTTGACAGTCGTTACGGGTCGTCAGAAGCCCGAAAGTCTGACAATCAGTCTTACCAAGGGGTATTGTATTACCCAGTTACTAGGTTGTGGAGGTCAGATAGGCAGTCGCTGCATGTAAATACAGGTATTCAGCTGCATCCAGTTAGACTGGAAGCCGACCCTAACATAGTTGGGAAAAGGCTGGGTAACTCGCGCCTTCCGTTCCGTTCCGTTCATACATTTAGTCATACACGCATCAAAATCCATTACCTATGTAGTTTAGAAGCACACCTAACCTAAACTTTCCATGGGGCGAACTATTCGGCCTTGAAAAATTAAAACACAAGGAAAAATCAACTACAATTTTGTGGTGTGTAACCACAAATACTTAACTAAAATGCGTAGAAAATATTCAGCCGAGTCGTTTTAGACATTTCGTGAGGACACCGCTTTCCGGCTACAATAAAAATATGTAAATTGAGGCACCGTCGAGGAAACCATTCCGCTTAATTGCAATCCCACCACCGACGGTTTATATATTAAAATCACGCGACAACCTTAATGAGTGTATCTATAGGTATTGTGTTTGTATTGTGCTGGTTGAGGTTTGGAACTGTATTTGGTTTAGAAGGTTACAGAAATATACCGGATGACTTTTTTACCGTCTCGAAAAAAATTGGGTATATTAGGTGAACGGAGTAGAAGCCTATGGCATACCTAACTTTTTTTTTTTTTTGAAAAAAAAAAAAATCAAAAAAATCAAAACTCTAATCATATGCAGGCTGCATAATAATATGATTTGAATTTCAATATTTTAAAACGATTTATTATTTATTTTCAAAATTTCTGTTTTTAAATGGTACAAAAATGAAAAGTTTACATCGAATTTGTAGTATTTATTGGTACTTAGATAATTTTTTCTGTCTAAGATATTAAAAAAAAAAAAAACTAGGTATGCCATAGGCTTCTACTCTGTTCACCTATTAAACCCAATTTTTTTCGAGACGGTAAAAAAAGTCATCCGGTATACCTACCAGCCTGTAATTTTGACCCACAGTTGAAATTGTGTACCCCAGTTGTTTCGTTTGCCCAACTATTTGCAAATAAGAAAGAAATATTTTTTTTGTAACAGGGACTGAAAGGGGGTCTTAAAAATTCGAAGTGGGGCTATTAGGGCATGTGAAAGAACGCTGTTTGCATATTCTTAATTTTTTTTTTTAAGCCGCGTAGTTTTCGACTTTTGATGGGAAAATGTAAAAAAATACCATTCCCTCTTTTCTCCGATGTTTGCATACAGAAAAATCTGAAATTATTGTATATGATAGAAGTTTATATATAAAAAACCGGTCCGATCCGATTTCTGAAAAAGTATGCTATTTAGAGACATCGTTTTATTTTTCCTGTAATGTTTACATAAACTTCTATCATATACAATAATTTCAGATTTTTGTCTATGCAAACTTCGGAGACAAGAGGGGCCGAGTGGTATTTTTTTTTACGTTTTCTCATCAAAAGTCGAAAACTTCGCGGCTTAAAAAAAAAAACTTATTAAGAATATGCAAACAGCGTTCTTTCACATACCCTAGTAGCCCCACTTCGAATTTTTAAGACCCCCTTTCAGTCCCTGTTGCAAAAAAAAAATTTCTTTCTTATTTGCAAATAGTTGGGCAAACGTCATCTAAAACTATTCCAAAGTTCAAGTTGATAGCATTAGTAGTTTTTGAGATATCCAGCTGTGACAGACAAACAGACAGAATGAGACTTTTTACCATTTTGATACGGAACGCTCAAAATTACGTTTTTTCGTAGAAATGATGAATTTTAGTGAATTAATCATCAAAATAATGTAGGTCTATCCGATATTATAGATGAATACAAAAGAGTGACTCTGATTCCGAGTAAATTCAATTTCCAATGAAATTGTATTCATGCCATACTGTAAAAATAAATAAAATAAAATAAGCTTTATTTTCCTTCTACAGTTTTGTTTGACTTAGCTAATAATTAATTGATACAAAATTTTACTCTTATAATGTTAACACTAAGTTTCTTAATTTCTATGTACCGTTATTCGATATATTATGTACAAGGACCGCTATATAGCGGTGAAAGCCTCCTCCATTCGTTTCCATGCTATCCTATCTGTAGCTACTCTACTCCAAATTTTACCTACTATTTTTGCTATATCGTCGCTCCATCTCATTTGTGGTCTCCCTTGTCTGCGTTTTTTATGCCATACTGTATTAACATTAATTAATTCTCGAAACCAATGAAACACAGTAGTCGGAAAATACAAAATAGCTTAAAGATAAATAAATATTCATCGTTAATGTAAAATTTAGCGTACTATAACAATACTATTTTACAAATGAAAATCAATTCTCACATTGGTTACAAAGTTAAAATACAATGAAAAATATTCAATACAAGTTCAATTTTATATCCAATATTAACTAAAAATGGAAACTGAATACACTCAACAAATTGTTGCCAAACATAGATCCTCTGTTCCGTTAACCCAACAAATAACAAAAGTAAACACATATGATTCGCTGAATGGAAATAAAAAATCCATTTACCATGCCTCCTGGCCATGTAAAGGTACCAATTGTCGAAAAACCCAGCTATTCTGACAGCTCTATGCCTTATACCCGGGTTTGATACGAGAGAAGGGATCACGGCGGGTCAGTATAAGCTAGCCGCTTCCAGTATACATTATGTCCGTACTATGTTTGCACGGTCGCGAGTGCATAACCGGAGGCGATGCAGTCCGGTTGATTTTTTATTTTTTATACCCGGGTCTGTTGAGAGCTGGGCGTTAATCAATACTTTGTACATGCTGCACGCAAAACAAAAAAAAACACGTATTGTTTTGTACACGGATAACATTTTTTATCCGGATCTACGTCCGGATATGGGCAAAATGAAAGAGTGTATTAAATCGATCGTGAACAATATTTAATATTCGCTTTGTGTTGGTTTTTGTGAGGGTGAAAATAGAGCCTGGCTCTGCATTATTCGCGCGTAAAAGTTGGCTTAGGAAATGGGTTGACGCTGCGCTTTTGCAAAAAAACGTGAATAGCGCGGCTTTTTGGTTCACCACGAGGCCTTATTGCTTTTTATTGGGGAATTTTAACGTAATAAAAGTATTCTGAGTGTAGATTAGATAGGTATTTGCTTGATTAATCATATTTTCAAGTTTTAAACTTCTATTTAATTAATTAATTGAACTTGCTTATTAATTAAAGTCGATAAAGTAAGGAGAGACCCATAAATTAATAACTACTATAAATAAACCTAAATCTGTAAAAAGTATTTAAAATAATAATTATTGGGGGAAACAAATGCAATTGGACAAAAATATTATCAAAATATTACACTCGAATTATGACCAAGTAAAAACACCGAACGAATATTAAAATTACAAAATAATTTTCCCTTAATTAAACGCGAGCTTTCAATTAACATCCGAAAATTAATCCTTATCTAATTACGAAAAATATTTCGGAAATATTTTCTGTAAAATGCACTGTCTACGCGTCCTCAGAAAATGTTCAAAGCTTTTAAAATAACAGAAAAAAGAGTGGAGAAAAAGCGCGTATTTCAATGGAGTATGCAAATGAGAGGCTTAAGCATGTTACATAAAGATAAAAAGATACTCTGAGAGCGAGGATTAATGCGTATCAAAACGGAATTAAACATTTATTTTCATGTAAAATATTATATTTTTGTGCAGAGCAGGGAATTGGGTTGTATCAACTTTTAAGGGTATTTATTGAAAGGATTACTATAGTAACAGTAAAAGCTGATAATGAAAATCAAAAAACAAAACCTTTTTTTTGTAACCTGAAGCATAAATAAACTTTTTTTTTTCTTACATAAATCCGAATTGCGATTCATGACGACATTTCGGAGCTTAATATGCTGTCTCATAATGTTATGGGGTCGAAAGACCTGCAACTATTTGTTACCCGACTACAATCCGGAAGTCTGGTAGCCTAGAATTTCTTGGTTTCTTAGTTGGTTTCTTGGTAGCCTGGAGTCTGGATTTGTGCCCGGTTGATAGTAATAGGCTTGCCCTCTCTATTGCATGGGACTTAAAACATAACTGTCGAAATGTACTATATGTACACCTCTGCCCAACCCTTGGGGGAAACAAGGTGTGATATTATTTTCAAGCAAAGAGGGTTTTCATGAAAATTCACACCACCAGTGAATATACACCGACAATTAATAGAAAAAAAACCGGTTAAGAGCGAGTCGGACTCGCGCACCGAGGGTTCCGTTCCGATTTGTGAAAAATTGTGCTTTTTAGAGACATCGTTTTATAGTTCCTGTAATCTATACATAAACTTCTATCACATAGAATAATTTCAGATTTTTCTCTTTGCAAACTTGGGAGATGGGGGGAAGGGGGGGGGGTGGTTTACATTTTTTATCAAAAGTCGAGAACTATGCGGCTTAAAAAAAATAAAAATACATTGGAGAGTGCGCAAACAGCGTTCTTTCATACCCCACATGTCCTAGTAGCCCCGATTTGATTTTTTAAGACCGCCTTTCAGTCCCTGTTGCAAAAAAAATATAAATATTTTTTTTTCTTTCTTATTTGCAAAATAGTTGGGTAAATGTCATCTAAAACTATTCCAAATTTCAAGTTGATAGCATTAGTAGTTCTTGAGATATCCCGCTGTGACAGAGAGACCGACTGAGTCACACCATAAGGATTCCTTTTTTATTACCATTTTGGTACGGAACCCTAATATGCGATGACGTTCATCATTCAGTCACGACTAAAGAAAATATAAGCGCTTTGACACATTTGACAGGTGCCCGGACTCAGTGCTGCCACCTAGTGAACATCATTTCAGAAAACCCTCAAGGGGTTAGCTGCAATAATTACCACGCTTGGCTAACGGATTGGTGATCACTACTTATTTGACCTGGTGAAGGCTGCAGGAATCCGCTGAATGCGGGAAGTACTGAACCGGTCGAAGTAGCGGTGCTTGGGACCCATCCTATGGGTGAAATGATGAAGACTTATTTGTTATAGAAGACATAAAGATGATGCTATACAATATGACTTACAAGTAGGATCCCATGCTCATTTGGCACCTCAGTGAGTGATTATTTTTATTTTTTTAAAGTTAACAAGCTTTTATTCAACTTGAATGTATGTATGTATGCTCGCGTGGAATCTTGCTACTCAATTTTGAAGCAGATATCTTCAACCAATTGAGCTGAAATTTTGTATACACGTTTAGTTTGGATGACAATACACGATAACCTGTGTGACGTCATTCTAAATCCAATATGGCGGACCATCCAAGATTGTGGAATAGTTATTTTTAATGAATTTGTACAATATGGGTATCAAATGAAAGGGCTTGTTGAGAGTAACTCGAAAAATAATGTGACGTCATTCTAAATCCAATATGGCGGAACATCCAAGATGGCGGAATAGTTATTTTTAATGCACTTCTACAATATGAGTATCAAATGGAAGAACTCGAAAAATATTTTTTCTTCTTTTTAGAGCATTTAAACAAAACCTTTTTTTTTTAAAAAGGTTTTTTTGCTTTTCATTTTTCTGTCCCTTCCAGTATACGCAAATCTTCTCCCTACATCTAGCAACATATAGAGCACTTTGACAACCCTCAACGTTAAGTATTTAAAAATTAAAAACAAAGGGAACTTTTTCCCATGAACAGGCACTCGAGACAAGTTGAGCCTGAGCTTGTTGAGCAATGTCGAGTAATGCTGAGGCAAAGTTGAGTGGTGTTTATGTTTACCGCAGTCACGGACGAACGCGGATGTTTTTAATTAGACTACTTTTACGCGTCATTAGCGATTTTATTTTTTATTAGTGTTCTCTTGATTTTAATTTGTTTTAATTGCAGATATCGATGGCCAGTTACTTACCTTGTAGAAGAAGTTTTCAGAACCGGCAGACCTTACTTACTTTCTGAATGACATAATGTATGAGGTGTTAGTAGGTACTTTGAATGTACGTATACCTGCTAGCTTGGTCCGACGGCCAATTTTTAGGTGTCTGGTGCCAAAGTTACGTAAAAAATATGAATAGTCACTTTTCTTAAAGTCTGACTGCTGATTTTTATGTATATTTTAAAGAATATTGTTAATAATTAATACTTTATGTGTACTGTATTAATACTGTTGTTAATCAATACTGTCAGACACTTGTCTTCCCGCCAGCGGTTTTTTCCGCCAGACGCTTAAAGGATCTTGCTTTATTGTTTTGAGTGATAAATCTTCATAGATATTTCGTCTACACCTACACGTAGTGGTCAATACAGAATTTAACAGAAAGCTGTGGTCAAATATTTAAGGATGTGGTACAGACCATCAAACTGAACCACTTTCTCCATTGGACCAACACCGTAATCGCGAAAAAATTATCAATTGTCCCATACAAACCTTCAATGCTTACTCGGTCCAATGTATGGGACGGCTGATTATTTTTTCTCGATTATGTTCATCCGTAAGCATATTTCGAGAGGGGTAGGCAATGAGATCACCCGTGGAAGTTACTCTAAAGCCTTTCCTGTAGCATGGTACCTATATCCTGAAAAAAACAAAACAAAAAAAATTAAAGAAACAGCGTTTTGTCTATATCACGGTAGTCAAAAGTGATCGTTTAACAACTAAATATATACACACAAAAAATAAACCAAATAAGGCATAGAATATTCTACTTTGAATGGCTTCATCGAAAATGAATGGCTGTTAAAATTAACTATGTATTGTGTGGGTAGGACCACTTTTGACAGCTTATCAATTCAAGGTTCGAGTTATGTCAATATGACTTATATGGACATACACCACACACTCCTGTTTTAATATATGTCTATATTGGTAAAGACATGTTGTAGGAAAAATTTCAAAGTAATTAATTAAATGAATTTGAATATTTTTGACATTAGATGCTCCTTAAATGGTAGAACGAATTCCTGTTTGGGAGAAAAATATAGATGCTTACGTACTTGGGTATGAAATCATCTTTATTAGTATGTTATTGCCTGAATAGTTAAATAGTTGAAGTGCTGCAATTGAGCATGAACTCCAAGGTTCAATTACTAGCACAGGCAGGCAAACAGCGGTCCAGGGCATAGAACTGTGACTTTTAAAATGTCATAAACATCGCCTCTTAGGTTGGTTTTCTATATTCAATCCGCCTAGCCTTTTCCCAACTATGTTGGGGAGGGTCGGCTTCCAGTCTAATCAGATGCAGCTGAATACCTGTATTTTACATGGAGCGACTGCCTATCTGACCTCCACAACACAGTAACTGGGTAATACGATACCTCTTGGTAAGACTGGTTGTCAGACTTTCGGGCTTCTGACGACTCGTCACAACTGTCAAAGATCCTCGAATGACAGCCGGGACCAACGGCTTAACGTGCTTTCCGAGGCACGGAGGAGTCTCGGTACGTAAAGATGGCCACCCATCCACGGACCAACCCTGGCAAGCGTAGCTTAACCTGATGGATCGACCCGTGCGGCTGTTATTACTTAGCCACGAGCTCATGTTTTTTCTTTTAATACTACTTGTGTGAAATAGTTTGTCTTGGAACGTGCCAAAAATACGCAGCACTTGGCACGCAAGTTTTATCCGGAGAAAACGGAGCCTTTGGATGTGTGCTGAGGATTACAGGCTGCTAATAATAATTTCTAATAAAAAACCCAATAACACTTCCCGAACCAGAATCTTACGCTCAGCTCCGTACATGACTACAGGACATAGAAGAATACATGTGAGATTGACCAGACGAAGACCATAGTGCTGGTCTTTTTAACCGACTTCTAAAAAAGGAGGAGGTTCTCAATTCGGATGTTTCTATTTTTTTTTTTATGTTTGTTCGCGCATCTCCGTCACTTGTCAACCGATTTGAAAAATTATTTTTTTGTTGTAAAGGGTATACTTCCCAAATGGTCCCATTTTTGTCAAAATCTAGTTCTGATGATGGGATCCTGGAGAAATCGAAGGAACTCTTCAAATATTATAGGCACACCTATAGCGATTTGGGTATTTTTTATAGTAGCTCGTGCATTTGCTCTCGGAAAGCACCACTTGGTGAAGTGGAACTGATGATGAAGACCACAGATGGCTACCGGAACTACTGAATGATAAATATTTCACGGGTTGCGATTCGATTACTTTAATATGGTTGCTAAGCAATTTCCGCTCGTCACACAATGCGTGTGGTGAGTGGTTGTTGAGGAGTTCTCCTAGTTCTTACCAGCAGGACTCCTCAACAAATAACGTCCCAGCATCGGGAAAAGCAATATTTTGTAACATGTGATGAGCAATTGACATTAGACTATTGTAACTTATACAAATTATAAACAGACCCACTAAAAAGCGAGAAATAAAAACTTTTTAACAAAAAAAAAAACCGACTTCCAAAAATCACTACAAAGTGAAAAATAACTTTGATTTCGGAAGTCGGTGGCAAAAAAAAAGAAAGTAAATAAAAAACGAAAGACACCGACTTCCGAAATCAAAGTTATTTTTCACTTTGTAGTGATTTTTGGAAGTCGGTTTTTTTTTTGTTAAAAAGTTTTTATTACTTTTAAGATATGGATGGAGCCTTAAGGCTTATCCGTCGCAAAAAGCGCGGTCACTGTCGGACTGCATAGAAAAGAAAGAGAAGCGCGATGACACAACGCTTGCAAAATGTGAAGTAATTATCGATTTACAAAAAATCTGTTGATTAAACTAAAAAAGTAATGACAAGAAATCATTCCTTATTAGTTTGTAATGAATTGTATAAATTTATTAACATTTTTAATGAAAATTGTAGGAGTAATATGGTAACAAATAGAAAAAATAGACCGAAATAGACCTGGATTTAGGATTTTTTTTCCTTTTCTAAATCTATTTTAGTTTGTAGAACACAAACTAAAATAGATTTCAGGATACATGAAATCACTTCTTATGTATTGTAGATTACTGTGTATTTTTTCCTATCAGAAAGAAGCTATAGTTACTGTAAAAGATGGTTACAAAGTTACTTAGTTTCGCCGTATTTTAGGAAGGAGCAGCCTTAAAAGGTCATTAGCACACACCCTTTCTAGTCGTTGTCGCTAGTTTTCACTTACGACTGAAGCAGAGTATACGCGAGTTAGCGTCACCGAGTAAAGGTAACTGGTGTCACTGTCTCGAAGGTGACGGTTCAGTTTCGATCACTGTTCAGAAAGACCGCAGCGTTCTTATAGAGGTTTTCACTTAAAAACCGTAAAGAGCGAGTGGGACTCGCGCACCGAGGGTTCCGTTCCGATTTCTGAAAAAGTGTGCTATTTAGAGACATCGTTTTATTTTTCCTGTAATCTTTACATAAAGTTCTATCACATAGAATAATTTGAGATTTTTCTCTTTGCAAACTTCGAAGATAGGGGGGGGGGGGACGGTATTTTTTTTTTACATTTTTCATCAGAAGTCGAAAACTATGCGGCCTAAAAAATAGTTTTTTTTTTTTGAGAATTTGCAAACAGCGCTCTTTCATATGATACCCCACATGCCCTAGTAGCCCCACTTTAATTTTTTAAGACCCCCTTTCAGTCCCTGTTGCAAAAAAAATATAAATATTTTAATTTGACGACACGGTTGGCGCAGTGGTTGAGCGATTGACTGCTGCGCAGCATGTCGCGGGTTCGATTCCCGCACGGAACAAATATTTTTGTACGACCTACAAGTATTTTTTCCGAGTCTGGGTGTTTTTCTATCTATAATATGTATGTATTTACAAAAAAAAAATGTATATAAGTAGTTTATCAGCCATCTCGTTACCATAACACAAGCATTAGGTTGCTTAGCTTGGAACTAGATGGCGTTGTGTGAAATGTTCAAGGATATTTATTTATTTATTTCTTTCTTTCTTATTTGCAAAATAGTTGGGTCAACGTCATTTATAACTATTCTAAATTTCAAGTTGATAGCATTAGTATTTCTTGAGATATCCAGCTGTGACAGACAGACCGACAGACAGACAGACAGACAGACAGACAGACAGACTGAGTGACACCATAAGGATTCCTTTTTTACCATTTTGGTACGGAACCCTAAAAATCACACTAATATTATAAAGGCGAAAGTTTGTGAATGTGTGTGTGTGTGTTTGTATGTTTGTTACTTCTTCACGTTCAAATGGCTGGACTGATGTGTATTATACCAAGTTTCTCTACAGTACTGGCATTGTATGGTAATTACCTTTATGTAATACCTACAATATTAGTTGAGAATAAGGTTTCTTTTTAATAGGTAATTGTTATGTATTGGGAGATTTTTTTTAAGGTGTTGGCTATGAGAGTTGTAGACTAATATTTGCATGCCGTATGATGTAAAATGAGATTTTATAGTTGATCTGAGAGAAATGTTTTGTGAAAAAAGTAAAACGAATGACCACAGGGTTATTTTTAATCAGCTAGCTAAATTCCGCAGAGGCGATGGGTATCGAATATCTAAAAATGATAATCAAATCAAATCAAATAATCTTTATTGCAATCCATAATGTGGTATAGGTGGTAAGTAATAGTTTTAGAAACAACCATGGTCCCTGTCGGGCACAGCTTAGCAAGCTTTTAGGTAAGAGAGAGGAAGAGCGCTTTTATTTCCTATCACTAATTTATTTATTCCCTGAAACTATTGAATTTATACAACAAATTATTTATTAATTAATTGATAATTTTTTTGTGGGTTTTTGTAGTTTTTAGGGTTCCGTACCAAAATGGTAACAAAGGAACCCTTATGGTGTGACTCAGTCTGTCTGTCTGTCTGTCACAGCTGGATATCTCAAGAACTACTAAAGCTATCAACTTGAAATTTGGAACAGTTTTAGATGACGTTTACTCAACTATTTTGCAAATAAGTAAGAAGTAAAAATATTTATATTTTTTTGTAACATGGACTGAAAGGGGGTCTTAAAAATACAAAGTGGGGCTACTAGGGCATGTGGGGTATCATATGAAAGAGCGCTGTTTGCACATTCTCAAACATTTTTTTTATTTTTTTTTTTGATCCGCATAGTTTTCGACTTTTGATGAAAAATGTAGAAAAACAATACCGTTCCCCCCCCTTATCTCCGAAGTTTGCAAAGAGAAAAACCTGAAATTATTCTATGTTATAGAAGTTTATGTAAATATTACAGGAAAAATAAAACGATGTCTCTAAATAGCACACTTTTTCAAAAATCAGAACGGAACCCTCGATGCGCGAGTCCGACTCGCTCTTGACCGGTTTTTTTGTAGCTCCACCGGCAGAAAACCGGTTCCGATATCAAATTTACAGAATAAACACTCACTTCATTTAATTTCTGCCGTAGGTACAGTAGCGTTGCTGTGTTCTGTGTGAAAGCGAATTGGTATCGTAACGGGGTTTGAAGCATTAGTATGCCCAAACGGAGCATAATTATGGACTACTCAAATATTTCTTTTTATAATTCTATATGCGCTGTTGAATGAATGAACGAATGAAATGCACCAATCCCAGCGTGGTTTAACCAGACTCGATTTCTCGAATGAACCCAAAGATTCACACTAGCCCCTGTTGCCTCTTGTTGCATGGTGCAACAGAGACCATTGTATATCAAGGAGTAGACCGGGGGGCGCGGTAATGGTGGGGAAGACATGCCCTTAGGATATGGATAAGGATTATACAGCCTATCCAGTATGCACCGTAAAATAAGCCATGGAATAGTGGAGAGACGGGTAATATAATTATGGATGGGCTTTTTTAAGACGACGCCGCCATGTTGCTTCAAGTTCAGCTTCCCCGGTGAATCTTTTGGCGTTTAAATTGCGTTTTCGACTCTTTTTCTGTTGCTGCTACTTATGCTATAAGATAGATAATCTGCCTCCTGTATTAAAATTCGCTATCCGCTTTTCTGTCTGTCTGTCAAGACCCTTTTTCTCAGGACCGCGTGGGGTTGTCAAGTTGAAATTAATATTATAAAACGTGTAACATTAAATGCGCAAAACCTCTTAAGTACTCATCATTATGAACAACTTTTACTATGGGACCAAACATGAAATCGCGAAAAAAAATCAGCTTTTATTTTGACGAATTATGCGAACATAAATGTAGGTACTGAACAGCAGATTTTTTTCCATTTCGGGTTTGGGTTCATAGTAAAAGTTGTTCATAATGATGAGTACAATGACCCCTTAAGAGGTTTTGCGCATTTAACGTTACACGTTGTATAAATTACGGCCATTTATGCAACATATTTTGCTACTAGAAAATAAATCAAAACCTCTAAGGTACCTACCTACTTCCCGTTGACCTAGAATCATAAAATTTATCAAGAAGCAAGGTCTCACAGCAGAAGTAAAGGAAAAGTCCAAAAATCGGTATTTTGTAGTCTTATCACCAAAAAAAACAATATTTTGCGATTGGAGAATTGACCGTGACGATGTCGAAGTACAGGAGAACATATGTTTTTCACCTAAAATAATTATAAATTTATCCCAACTTCGGAACCCTTCACTGTGCGTGATCCGACACGCACTGGGCTCGTTTTTTTTTGTATCAGGCCAAATTGTCGTCGTGTTTTGGCCCTCATACTTTACTAAACAAAATCTTCAATTTTTATAATCATGAAAAAGAAAAGTCAAAGTAGATTTTGAGGACAAAAATTGATTCGTGCAGCCGAAATACGTCAAAAGGGACGGGACTTCTTTGGGATATAAGAGGCTCATTACACATCATCTTAGTTTTTGAGATAGCAGCACACCTGCGACGCATCTAGCTTTGCAGATGTCCATAACTGCGGTGGTAACCACATAAGGTGAACCGCCTCAGATTACAACCCATAATATAAAAAAAATAAACGGCTAATCAGCTGTTTAAAGCCTGCGGCTATCTCCCTGAAGCTTAATGAGTTCGACAGGATACATAAACGATAGCATCGAATTCTAAGCTAT
Organism: Cosmia trapezina; assembly: GCA_905163495.3. Classification (NCBI taxonomy): domain Eukaryota; kingdom Metazoa; phylum Arthropoda; class Insecta; order Lepidoptera; family Noctuidae; genus Cosmia; species Cosmia trapezina. The sequence goes on from LR991036.1 coordinate 1,353,973, forward strand.
TGCCTTCTTTCACCTGTTGTGAAAATACCACAGAAAGTCTGGAAGGTTTAACATCTAAGTGGCCGAGCAGGCAAGGCTTTAAATAAATAGACACACACTTAGTACAATATTATACAGTGCATAATTATAATACTAATGGCACACACTGTCAGATATATTCGATAGTGGTTTATCCCTAAGCATTAAAAAGGAATAAATCTTTCACCAGGGTGGTACGGTCAACTGCACATTAACACTAATACTTGAGCTACAAAAATCAACCTTACTACTACAAAATAAAGACTTAAATTCAAAAAGTTACCATGGACTTGCGGTTAACTGTACTTAAAGGTCTCGTACCCATCACTTATAAACCGTCTGCCACTAGGAAACATCCCCAAACATGCCTTTAGCTATTTACTTAACATTTAACTCCCCGATTAAAGTAATCACCGTTCAACCGACAAGAATTATAGCTTTCTTTGTAAAAACTACTAATTAAATAAGTTCATTTTCAATTTATGTCTTGTCCAATAAATTATTCGTCGAGTCGCTAAATATCGCTAGCCTTCGTATGTTCTTCCGTATATGGTTCGTAAATGAGCCGATTGGTCGTCGCTAATTAGTGTGTCTGTCTGTACGTTTATTACAGATAAAACGTCTTTATGGATGTAGGATCTGGTTTATAATTGGTGCTTTCTAGTGGACGTTTTGAGATATTTTTGTGGAGTAAGTTTTAAAAGATATCAGGTAATGCAATTGGAATTATTGTAAGCTGTTATAGGGGGAAAAATAAATTTAAGCAATTCATTTCAACCATAGCAGAGAAGAGCTATGTTAAGGTATCTTTTCCTCCAGGATAATGGAAAAGATACCTAACAAGGATGGAATTTGGGACAGCTTTATCCAGCAGTAGAAGCTTAAGAGAGTGACTGATTAGTAAATAATTGATTAGCTATGACTGAGGTAATGGTTCCCATTTATATGGACATATTTAGGTAACATTGAGGTAGCAGTAAAAACAGGCAAAAATTTTCACAAAAAATAAAAAAAAGTAATTAAAAAACTAAAAAACCCGACTGCAGTAAAAAACTGAAAAGCTAAAAACAAGCCCATTTTAAATTTAATAAAAGTTGGAAGCAGGCGGGACCCGTTTGTGATTGAAAATATAAAAATGGAATGGGTCCCGCCTGCTTCCAACTTTTATTAAATTTAAAATGGGCTTGTTTTTAGCTTTTCAGTTTTTTACTGCAGTCGGGTTTTTTAGTTTTTTTAATTACTTTTTTTATTTACAGCTTTTTAGTTTACAAATGTGAAAGATTTCGCAGACGATTTAGTTCTTGCAAAGAGTTTTGACCCTGAGGGTTATTTAAAAGCTTTTTTGGATAAGTGCACAAATAGCCAAGCCTTCGAGGTCCTAACTCTGCTCAAAGCAAATTTTTTTTTATCAAAATTCGATTTGTCACTTCGAATTACTTTTAATAATATAAGTTGTATATATTTTTGTAATCACCTTTTAAAACCCTTCATTTTGATATCCCACTCGATGGTATTAGAAGACAAAAAAAAAATCGAACTCCACAATATGTCACCCCAAATCCGCCATTTTACGTTATTTTTTATGTTAATGTAGCCAGTGACACTCGCGCCACCAAGACAAATCTAAACACGTATAATTTATCCAAATCCGTTCATTCGTTTAAGAGTTACGAGGGAACAAAGAAACGGACATACATACATAATTACATACAGGTCAAATACATAACCCTCCTTTTGGACTTCGCCACAGTCGGGTAATAAAAACATTTCTTACAAAATATCAATCGCCTATCGCGGTCCACTGCTGAACATAGCTCCACCCAGTCTATCCCAGCCACTTTCTTCAGGTCGTCGGTCCATCTAGCTGGGGGGCATCATCCACTCCAAGACTCGTCTGATCCACCAGCCATCAGTCCTTCGAGAAACAGCCAGCCCATTGTCACTTCAGTTTGCTTACTCTGCAGGCTATGTCCGTTACTCCGGTTCTTTTCCGGATAGCTTCATTCCTGATTTTATCCTTCAAAAAAACTTCATGCATAGCCCGCTTCACAGCGCGCTGAGCGACCTTGAATTTGTGGACCAGCCTGACTTACAAAATATACTGACTAACATTGCCTATTTTTTTTTTTTTTGGTAGTTTGTTTAGCTTTAAGGCAGGATATATTCAGAGTTAAGCCAACCTTTTACAGATTTAACGCCCAAAAAAATCACAAACAAAAAAGTCAAGCTTATAACCTCAACATTTGATCTCAACGAAACTATCTATATGTAAAACAATACAGAATCGGTAACAGAATTTTATACAAAAAGAAAATCCCCAAAAAAATAGCAATACGGAGACACTCGATGTGTTCCCAGCAAGGGATTTGTTTTCAGCATTCGTACTAGAAAGAAAGAAAAAAAATTGTCGAACATCAACGTTTTTTCTGCCGGTACAAGGCCTGAAGCTGTGAGCTCCCAACGAACTGAGAGCATTAAGGATGGTACGGGATACTAAAAAGAGTTTGTTAACACGTTTGTGAATTACAATTGGAGAGAGTTTAAAGAGAAATAGTGAGGACATTAGTGAGTGGAAGTACCGTTTGTTTTGTTTCCGTGAATCTACTTAAATGGAGAGGTGCTTGCTTCACGATTTCCCATATTGGGATTGATATTTATTTGGGTTACTCATATTGTAGTGTAAGTGTTTCTTACAAAAAGCTATCCTATATCGAAGGTTAAATAAAGCACCAGCCTGCAACAATATTAAATTCTGTTTTCTTTTTCATTGGCTAATGTTTTATTTGGGTGATTTAAAATCTAACAGACTTAAAAAAATTAATATGTACAAGTGTAATACAAAAAGGAGGGGAAATGATCATAGGGCATCAAAAAATTCATCCGCATCGCTGTCGAAAGGAAAAGTGCTCAAAAGGCTGCCAGCATTGCTACGTTGTATGGCAAGGCTAATTCTTTGGCCAAAAAATAGGCCAGCCCTTTGGTCATTTGGGTGATAATTTTGAACTTCAGCAAATGTTTTTCATTGAATAAAACTATTTTAAACTATTTTTCTCAATAATTTGTAGTCATGAGGTACTTTAAACTAGTCTAAATATTTATTTACTCAGATCACAAAATAATGATTTCTAAATATTTATATTGTCCCATTTGACAGCCCTACTTCTAGTACCTACGTCAATCTGGCCACAGGGCAATTCAACGTAAACGAAACAAATACAGTTCAAAGTTAAGATATTGTGAGCATGTCGTGTCGTTACAGTTACCTAACTTATAATAGCTTCTGAAACTTGTAACCTTGTCTTGTTTGAAATTAAAAGCGGTTGTTTGTTGTGAGTTTGAGTTTTCTTCTTTGGCTTAGAATTTTTTTCAACTTGTTTTTAAAACGTGTTTTTTTTAATCCACTCCATTCTGAAGACCAATTCTCGTATCTACAAACGTTCAAATTTAAGTCGTAATTTCATGCCAGCGATAATCAAATGCCGCCAGGGTCGCGGGTTGTTCGAAAGAGATACCGTGGCCCTAGCACAGGCAACTGCAGGAACACGGATGGGTTTTAGTCAGTTAAAGTCTAACACGGCCTGGAACCCTGCGTAGAAGATTTGAAATTTCTCATCAAGAAAAAAAAGTGATAGTCAAATGTCAAAAATATAGGTAAACGCAATACAAGTTTTGACAGATTGTGATTGAGATGAGATTGCTAACGTTGTTAAAAATACGGGAATTGCCGCTCTGATGGCTGTTCTTGTTGACAACAAAAATAAAGCATTTAGCCAATAATCATATACTCACAAACTGACAGTAAGATAATAGCAGCCTATTACTGTCCCCTGCTGGGCTAAGGCCTCTTCTCACACACAGAAGGCACCAGCACTGATCACCACGCTAGCTCAAGACGGGTTGGCGATTCCATGCAGACATAAAAATATTGACTACAAGTCCAGTACATCGATTCTGTAAAAATAATTCAAACCACAACTCGCATCTCACATCGCTATTCACTCTCACTTCGCATCACTTCTTCTCACTTGTTTTTTTTTTTGACACTTTGAATCGGGTTCGAGTGCGAAGTGAGCGTCGAAGTGACAGGGAATTACCTTGCTGAATGCCACTTCTTACGTCATCTCATACTTTATCTGTCAAAATCTCACGGTCAATTTAGTTCAACTCGCTGACACGTAGCGCTAGTGTAAATTCGAATAATCAACCGAGTTTTTAGAATGCCAATCAAGAAACTTACAGCGGATTCGGATTCGAAGTTTAGAATGAGGTCTTACAGAATCACACGGCTGGTTTGCACCTATGTCAGTAATGTCCAAGATAAACTCAAAAGTTACTTATTGATTTCAAAAAGTCACTTGCCCGGATTTGAACTCACAACCTCGTGAGCATTGGGTCATCACGACATCCCATTCTAATACCGCAAAATACCAATTAGTTAGCCAAACGTGGTGATAATGGCGCTATCCCTTTCTTTGTAAGTATCTCGTGCTGACACGAGCTATAACGATGTAAAAGAATAACTCATGCAGAGAGAGAGAGGTGGAAAGAGAGTAGGGAGGCCTTTGCCCAGCAGTTAAGAAAATAAAAACAAATAAGTCATGCAAGCAGGTAAGTATCAGCACTGACGACCCAGCATGCAACTAGAAATAACATCGTTTAGTATGGGAGTGACTACACATATCGATGCGGAATCGGCTTGAGTCGGAAGAGCTTTACGAAGTGAAAAAGACGCCATTCGCCTCGTTTCGGTTTGGAAGATGCGACTCGGCGCTACTTGACACCGCGTTCGAAGTTCAAACTTAAGGCTCCTCCTTCCTAAAATACGGTGAAACTAAGTAACTTTGTGACCATCTTTTACAGTAACTATAGCTACTTTTTGATAGCAAAAAATACACAGCAATCTACAACACATAAGAAGTGATTTCATTACTGTCCTGAAATCTATTTTAGTTTGTAGAACTAAGGGGAAAAAATCTAAATCCAGGTCTATTTCTGTCTATTTTTTTCTAGTTTTTACCATATTACTTCTACAATTTTCATTAAAACTGTTCATGAATTTATACATTCTCTACAAAATAACAAGGAATGATTTCATGTCATTACTTTTTAGTCCAATCAATATTTTTTTTGTAAATCGATAATTACTTCATGTTTTGCAAGCTTTGTGTCATCGCCCTTCTCATTCTTTTCTATGCAGTCCGACAGTGACCGCGATTTAGGTCCTGTAGTCCCATTAAAATTTAACACTAACCTACTCGCGCTTTTTACGGCGGACAAGCCTTAAAGCGACAAGTGTGGTGTCACTGACGTGATCGGCTCAAGCCGATTCCGCGTCGGTAAGTGTGCTCACTCCCTATGGGGCCAGTTACAGTGAGGTCCAATTTATGGATTGGGGTCTGAAGTTTAATATGAGCACAATAAAAAAAAAGCTTGACTAAGGTGATTGCGCTGTAGTAGGCCGCGAAATTCAAATTTTCTTCAGTTTTTTTGAAATTTGCAAGTCGGTGTTAGGTTGTATGTTGATTAAAGTATAGTAGTAAGTTACGCGGCTATAAAAAAATATATATTTACATAGTTTTAATCATAAGAATCATCAATATATCTTTCTTTGTTAGATTTGTTCTGAAATGATTTCCTAAATCAAACTTAAAGAGAACCAAGCTAACTTAGAGAGTATGTATTGATGATTTTTATCGTTATAAATACATATAATTTTTATTGGCACTAATCATATTTCGATCAAGATATAATCTGACACTGACTTGCAAGTTGCAAAAAAACGTAACAAAATTTGAATTTCGCGGCTACTACTGCGGATCCCCCTTAAGTTAGTTATTCAGTCAATCAATCTGGCTAGCCTTTTCCCAACTATGTTGGGGTCAGCTTCCAGTATAACTGGATGCAGCTAAATACCAGTATTTTACATGGAGCGACTGCCTGTCTGACCTCCAAAACCCAGTAACTAACTGAATAATACGATTACCCTTGGTAAGACTGCTTGTCAGACTTTTGAGCTTCTGACGACCCGTACCGACTGTCAAAGATCCACGAATGACAGCCGGGACCAACGGCTTAACGTGCTTTCCGAGGCACGGAAGGAGTCTCGGTATGTAAAGATGGTCCCCATACACTGACCAATTCCGGCAAACGTAGCTTAACCTGATGGATCGACCCGTGCGGCTATTATTACTTAGCCACGAGCTCCTCGAGTTAGTTATTTAGTATTCAAACAAAATCACATCGCCAATCCAAAAGTCATAATTGAAAATGTGAAACAAGCGAACTGCTTCAATTACAGTTACAACTCACTCATCGGCAGTTACTGAAACAGGACTGAATTAGTTCTGCTGGAGGTTTTACAGGTGCATTGTTGGATAAGGAACTGCATACCATACGACCACGACTGGTCGTTGATGGATATCTCTAAGCGACCAGACGTTATCGTAGTTAAGAACTTGTTATATACGAGACCTTCTTTTTCATGTTTATACAGGGTGTAATGTTAATCGTCTTTATCATCTTAAGGGGTCATTGTACTCATTATGAACAACTTTTAGTATGGGACCAAACCTGAAATCGCGAAAAAAAATCAACTCATCAAAATGTAGGGAGCAGCCCTACATTTTGATGAGTTTGATGTAGATAAATGTACGGAACAGCTGATTTTTTTTCGTGATTTCGGGTTTGGTGGCTTAATAAAAGTTGTTCATAATGATGAGTACAACGAACCATTAAGAGGATAAAGACTATAAAAAATACACCCTGTTTATAGATAGATTTAGATCAGTCAAGTAAATCAATTTTCATAAAGTTTTAGACCTATTTTTGACAATTTAATTACAGTTTAATCTAGATTTAGTCAAGTAAATCAATTTTCATAAAATTTTAGATCTATTTTTGTCAATTTAATTACAGTTAATTAAAGAAAATTGAATATTAAGAGTAGTTAAAACTTAAAAATCATCTTAATTAAATTCAGAAGGCGTTATACACCTCAAAGAACACTGAAATAAAAACTAGTTCATTAAAAGATTTTGCTTTGCTTTACTTGCAACGTTAATTAGTTAGTTTAGATCAAAGCTTGCAAGCTGAAGTATATAACCACTTTTTATTTCAGTTCGCCAATTGCAAAAAATACCAGTAGCAAGCTAATCAGTATCTTTGTAGGTATATGTACTTCAAAACTCCCTTCAAACCCGCTTAATCTCTGCTCACCCCGCCACACGAACTAACACTTAGTCGTGTCGTCTCCGCAACGCGGAACCAAAAACCTAACGTCATACTCAATGAAAAAACAAACGCTTAAATATCCCTAGCTGGCTCATATTTGAATAGTTCACCGTTTTGCGGGCTCTGGCGTTTCACTAGAAATATGTATTTCAGCGCTAAACTACCTCAACGCAGCTACCGACAGGAATTTCGTCCGAAAACTTTCATTGGCCGTAAAATTTAATGAACATTTTTGCTGCGCGTTTTTCTGGTGAAGTCCCGAAGGTTTTGCGCTGTTCACACTCGTGGCGTTAGCGCAGTTGTGTAACATGAACCAGAATTCAAAACCAGAATTTAAAAAAAAAATCTATTTGGCTTTTAACATTATATGAATTCCTTATCAAACTTAGCCTTTTCCCAACTAGCACAATAAAATAGCTTTTTCCCAACTATGTTGGAGTCATCTTCCAGTCTAACAGGATGCATCTCAATATTGTACATGGAGTGACTGCCCATTTGACCTCCACAATCCAGTAACTGGGTAATACGATATCCCTTGGTCAGACAGACTGGTTGTCAAGACTTTCGGGCGTCTGAGGACTCGTAACGACTGCCACAGATCCACGAATGACAGCCGGGACCAACGGCTTAACGTGCTTTCCGAGGCACGGAGGAGTCTCGGTATGTAAAGATAGTCAACCATCCACTGATCAACCCCGGCAAGCGAAGCTTAACGTGATGGATCGACCCGTGCAGTTATAAAAAAAAAAAATATTATCAAATCCAGTATCCGGGCCGCAAATGAAAAATCCTTATGGTAAAATAAAAAATCTAATACCACTATGCCCGAACTGAGCGTAACCTATGGATCTTTATAACGGCTCTACGAGAATACCTCAAAACTAATGATAACTTACCGAGTTACTAGCAGCACCGCCAGGAAAGCCGGAAACACGTGTATAATTATTATTAACGCACTATTCACGAACTCATATAAAGAAAATAGGCAAGTCTATTTTGGTGTTCGTACGAACATGACTAAAACATTCGAAGGCCAGAGTTCACGATGCCAATTAGGCATTATACTGGCAGGTGCTTAGGTCCCACCTACACGACTGATAACCAGTTTGCTACCTATTGCGTGGGGTGATATGCTTGCTGATCTAAGGTCATAGTTATACTGCCTGTTAGAATACAAGGAGAAGAGATAAAATATATATGTTACTGTAAAAGCCCAGACTGCGGTAAATCCTAGAATTTACCGGTAAATCCTAAGATTTACCAAGTCTCATCGGTATATTCCGAATCTCTTTCGATCTCAATAGTCCGAATTGCTAAATAATAATCCTAAATTTCGGACTTGTACCGCCATTGAGTCAGTAAATCCTAAGTTTTACCGCAGACACCGGTAAAAGTCCGAAATCAAAAATTGAAATTGTCGTGTCATAATAATGATTGTACCGAATAACGAAATGATTATCAAAATACTGTTTAGCTTACTTAGCCAAAATAGGTGTTAACTAGTGAGAAGTAATTTTTATTTGTGTTATTATTTTAAATTTAATTTTTATAAAACATGCTAAATATATTTTAAGACTTGACTAATAACAATAATAACGATAGTAATGTTAAATAAATAGTTTCTGATTATTAATTGCATTGATTTACTCTGAAAACTAACATTAACCGGTATCTGTGATAAAACCTAAGATTTACCAACTGAATGGCCGGTAAAAGCCAGAAATTGATGATTATTATAGAACAATTCAGACTTTTAACGGTGAGACTTGGTAAATCTTAGGATTTACCGGTAAATCCTAAGATTTACCGCAGTTCGGGCTTTCACAGTAACATATAGGTACATAACATCACGCCTGCCCCGAAGGGTTAGGCAGAGGTGTATCTGTAATTCAATTTTACTTTTAGCTATGTAGTAGGGGTTGCACACTATTAACCCCTCAAGTGTCTGAGTTTGGCTAATTTTAGACCCAAAACCCCAGCGAGTGGGGAGGGTTGGGGGTTAGTTGCGAACCCCATAGGTTCACAACTACTGATAATGATATTTTTTCCATCGGATGATGTTTTTTTACGTTTATATATATGTGATCTAAGCTTATATACCTATTATGTAAACTTTTGTCCTTTTGCACACTTTGGCTAAAAAGCCTATTGCTATCAACTAATCCAAACTCCGGGCTATTACTGAGAAATTCCAGATAGAAAAACCTAATTACACTTTACCTAGAACCTAAGAGCTCATGCTCAGCAGTAGTCCTTGCGACCACTATACCAACGAGGCAGTCAGCAGGCAACGAGGAGAAGAGCCAAACACATTATTATTATCATAAAAAAGAACTGTAAAAAAAAAACAATACCTTAAGGTTGGCAACACGACGCAGCTTCGAGTTATAAAGTTACAAGTTTACAAGATACGCAAGCTCAGTCGACCTTGGCATCAATTCACAACCATAGACTAGGAAATTGTGGATTTAGAGTAAAGCCATCTGAAATACTTAGCTTACCAAAAGGAGATAAAGCAAGAAACAGTTTATACATTTTCTTGTGTGATTCAAGAGTATTTGTCAAGTTGAAACTTATCATCGTTAAATCATCATTCCGGCCTAAAAACGTAGTCACTGCTGGACATAGGTCTCACCCAAGCAGGTTCTTGCATCCAGTGGTCTCCCGGGACCTTCACTAGAACCACAATATAAATATGGACGGTACGGAAACAATGAACAAACGTACGAAACAGCACACACACAGACGCGCGCACCGACGACACACTTTTGTGCGATCGAGTCTGTGGCGCACAAAATGTCTGCATAGCACACAATAAGTCCGTCGCGGATTGTACGCAGACTCAACACACACGACGCACATCTTCGATCATTCTGTCGGTCGAAGAGTAGGGAAGTAGACGCTATGTCCCATACTAAAAGTGTGCGTCGTCTGCGTTAGCGCGTGTTGAAGCAAACGTTCTATTTTTTTCGTGCACTTTTGTGCGTCGCGGCGCGGCGCGGTTTGCCAGAATGACACGGTTTTTTTGTGCGCCGGACTTTTTGCGCGTCGTGTGCGTTACTGCATAATTATGATTGTTTAGGTTCTATTTTTACAGACGCAAAAGTGCGTCACGGATAGTCTGTCGTCTGCACTGCACATAATATACTGAGAGCACCGCGACAATCGCTTGAGGCCTCGACGGTGCGCGTGTCTGTGTGAGTTTGCCGTTTCGACCGTACGTGTGTTCTTCCTCACTGTCCATATATATATTGTGCTAGAACGCTTCTCCCAGAACCCGCAATTCAAGCTGAACAAAGATTAATTTAAAGACGGCAATTAATTCTTAAGTCATCAATATGAACAACTCAGAATGTTAATAATGCCTGACGAAGCATTATGCAATTGCAAGAAGCTAAGAGATGGCATCTCAAAACACACGTAAAGATACCAGGCTTCCACAAAGACCACCCAGAAAAAAACCATCATAAAACCATGTTTAATCTTGTAGCCACGTTTAATATTCTACTTCCGTCACCCCACTGTCCCTTTATCCCCCCGCTTCCGTACCTACGTGCAGATCGTACGGTCATCAAGAAAAACACGTGTAATATCAATAGCTGACAAACGGCGCACGCGCATGATACGAACACACCTGGCCGGCTAATTGTCACGTCTTGATACTGCATTAATTCAGACGTATGTTATGATTACTTATGATATTAGTTATTGTTTTAATTAGGTGTTAGCACGTTTAATTGGGTTAGCAGATTTAATAATAACATAGATTATTACCATGCATTAAAATAGTCGAAATTCGTGATGACGTCGATCGTACTTATTTGACATCTGAGCGGCAATTCCCGTATTTTTAACAACGTTCGCAATCTCATCTCAGTCTCAATCTGTCAAAAATTGTATAGCGTTTACCTACATTTCTGACATTTGATTGTCGCTGGCATGACATTGCGACTTGAATTTGAAAGTTTTTAGGTATGAGAATTGGCCTTCTGATCTCAGGCAATCAATATGTCTAGCCTTTTCCCAACTATATGGGAATCGGCTTCCAGTCAAACCGGGATGCAGCTGAATACCAGTACTTTACATGGAGCGACTGCCTATCTGACTTTCACAACCAAGTTACTGGGTAACACGATACCCCTTGGTAAGACTGGTTGTCAGATTTTTGGGGCTTGACTGTCAAAGATATATATATGAATGACAGCCGGGACCAACGGCTTAAGGTGAGTATAGATGCTAACTACCATTGAGAAAAAAATAATAAGTCTAAGGATATGTAACATTTTGAAATTTTCTATGCTCACATTTTTACTCATATGAGTCAGAATTTTTTTTTATACAAAATTTCCACCTCATCTGACTTAAAATGTTATACAGGGTGTAAGGGACAGCCCTCCGCAAACTGATAGGGTGAATTCAGTATGCCATACTAAGATGACCGGTACATGAATTTTTTTCAGGAACGTTAAGGGACTCCAATAAACCTGATTTGTTTGTGGTTTTGTGCACAAATCGGAGCGTCTATCACTGGTTGGGAGGGGTAGGTAATAGGTATGCAGTGAGTTCGATGAACTCTGTAGCTAGACAGAAAGTGAACAGCTGATTTCACGCGTCGTTGGTTAGAGTATTTCAACATCCATTGCTGGTTTTTTTTGCTGTTTTTTTGCATTTTTTTTACATAAATGGAGTGTTGCGAACACACAATGCAATTTTACATTGAAATAATGAAAATGTATCTGAAAAATTTTTTGAAAAAATGAAAATTTTCCTGAGAAAATTTCCGGTGGAATATGATTCAGGATGAGGAGCTGAATGCACCCTGTTAGTTTGCGGAGGGCTGTCCCTTACACCCTGTATAAAGACTTATAATTTTTTCTACGTACCTAATTTCGTTGCTAATTTAACTAAGTGACGTAACTGATTCGAAGCACATTTTACAGGGCAAGCTATTTTTCTTTTTTTTTTGTAAACTGTAGTTACGTCGGTCTCGATTTTTGCATTATCATGGGGACCGTAAGGTATAGGTACAGATACGCCGATTAGACAGATCGATTTGACTTGGAAAATTTATCAAATTTCTATAGTTAGTTAATTGCTATAGTTAGGTCGGCTATCGGCTTAGCCCAAATGTCAGATACGTCAGTTAGATTAGCGACGATTTCAATTCAATTCAATTCAAATAATTTATTTCAATCAACAGCTGGATCATAGTATTAGGTACATTAAAATGAAAATTACTAGAAAAATAAATAAAAATGAGACAAAACGCAACATACAATTACATTATAAATTACAATTTAAATCGGCAAAGTCAACAAATTAAAATTTGAAATAATCATAAACGTCATGTATTTAAAAATAAAATAAAAAAAACCTCATAGAAAAATTATTATTTAATCATTATCATTTATTCAAACATTTTAATATTGAAAAATAGAAAAGAGGGACAGATATTGAACAACTACGTGATATTAATCTGATTATTTCATATTTTTTATTTTTTATTTTATTGATTTGAGAAGCGTGAATAATCGGAGCTCGTCATTTTCTGTATGAGAAGAATCCTTTGTCCTAAAGCAGCCTTTTAGCAGATACATATAGAATAGCCAGCCACATCGAATAAATACTACAAAAAATCCAAAATCACATTCCATTCAAAAAACATGCATCGCTACAATGTTACCAGAATCCTCAAAACTTTTATACACAAGACAATAATTTTAATATTTTCAATAGCTGCCGTACCACTGAATTCCTGGAATTATTTTCCAATATTTATTTCAACGGGTTTTTATTCCGCAGTACTTTCACGATCGCGTTATGCGCTCCTAGTATTTTTCCAATTTTATAAAAGCATTTTCTGTCTGGTTTGTAGTATACTGTAGTATTTTTAGGGTTCCGTACCAAAATGGTAAAAAGGAACCCTTATGGTGCGACTCAGTCTGTCTGTCAGGTCTGTCGCAGCTAGATATATCAAGAACTAGGTACTAATGCTATCAACTTAAAATTTGGAACAGTTTTAGATGACGTTTACCCAACTATTTTGCAAAAAAAAAGAAATATTTCTTTTTTTTTTTGGTACAGGCACTTAAGACCCGGGGGTCTTAAAAATTCAAAGTGGGACTACTAGGGCATGTGGGGTATCATATGAAAGTGCGCTGTTTGCAAATTCTCAAACATTTTTTTATTTTTTTTAGGCCGCATAGTTTTTGACTTTTCATGAAAAACGTAAAAAAAAACACCGTTCTCTTATCTCCGAAAAATCTAAATTATTTTATGTGATAGAAGTTTATGTAAAGATTACAGGAAAAATAAAACGATGTCTCTAAATGGCACACTTTTTCAGAAACCGGAACGGAACCCTCGCCTCGGTGCGCGAGTCCGAGTGATCGCTCTTGACTGGCTTTTTTTTTATAAAGTGGTTGCTATGGTTTCTATAAGGGTTGCAGGTATGATTGGTTTGTGATTGTTGTAATTACAAATGATACTGTTAAATGTAGTCTTTGAAATCACTTTAGAATAAAATTTAAATACTGTTTTGGCAAACGTTTTTGTTTGTATGTATAGGTGTCTCTATAACCTCTGTTCTAGCGGACTTCTGAATTGGGTCTAGAGACCGGTATGAAAGTACCCTATGTCTTAATGTAGGTTATAAACTATCTGTGAACCAAATTTAATCCAAATTCAAACTCAAACTCAAAGCATTTATTTCAATTAAACCAATTACAGGCACTTTTGAATTGTCAAAGAGTCGGTCAGTAGGTAAGTCAGAAAGTTGAAGCTAGTTGCCCATTCCAAAACGTAGATCTATGGAGAAGAACGGGCAAGAAACTCCACGGACACTCTTTTAAATCAAAATATGGTTACAAAATATTGGTTAAATCATTCATGTTGAAATTATACATGTGAGAACGATGAACGCTAAAAGCGTCCGTAATAAAAAAATAAAAAAAACAATTAAAAATTAAAATTAAAATAAAAACTTTTTAACAAAAAAAAAACCGACTTCCAAAAATCACTACAAAGTGAAAAATAACTTTGATTTCGGGAGTCGGTGTCTTTTGTTTTTTATTTACTTTCTTTTTTTTTGCCACCGACTTCCGAAATCAAAGTTATTTTTCACTTTGTAGTGATTTTTGGAAGTCGGTTTTTTTTGTTAAAAAGTTTTTATTTCTCGCTTTTTAGTGGGACTGTTTATAATTTGTATAAGTTACAATATAAATGTCAATTGCTCATCACACGTTACAAAATATTGCTTTTCCCGATGCTGGGACGTTAATAGTTTAGTTCTCCTGGTTCTTACCAGCAGAACTCCTCAACAACCACTCACCACACGCATTGTGTGACGAGCGGAAATTGCTTAGCAACCATATTAAAGTAATCGAATCGCAACCCGTGAAATATTTATCATTGAGTAGTTCCGGTAGCCATCTGTGGTCTTCATCATCAGTTCCACTTCACCAAGTGGCGCTTTCCGAGAGCAAATGCACGAGCTACTATAAAAAATACCCAAATCGCTAGAGGTGTGCCTATAATATTTGAAGAGTTCCTGCGATTTCTCCAGGATCCATCAGAACTGGATTTTGACAAAAATGGGACCATTTAGGAAGTATACCCTTTCCAACAAAAAAATAATTTTTCAATTCGGTGGGCAAGCGACGGACTTATGCGCGAACAAACATAAAAAATAAAAAAAAAATACAAACATCCGAATTGAGAACCTCCTCCTTTTTTAGAAGTCGGTTAATAAGCCGTGGCAGCTAAGGTATGACCAGCCTCCACCAACAGCGCCCGTTCACGAACCTGACGTATGGATTCGTTAAATGATCCAACACACGCGCCACCATCAGCGAGGCATTAGAGTGAGCATGACACACTCTCAGCCGCCAGGGCACATCCAAGTCAAATAAAGACGTACCCAGTAAATGGTAGCTTTAGAGTAGGTACATAGTACTCACACATGTGCTAAGCAATTATACAATACAATGGTGATTGAGTCTACACAATGCAAAGCTATTCTTACAATCTTCAGCAGTTCCAACAGTATCTTCAAATGTTAATTAATTAGTTGAGGTTGTGGAGCAGGACCAGCATGGAGCCAAGCATTTTTATCATTTATGTAATCCCCCAACGTATAATATGCCTGCCTGCATAGTGTGCGTTTTATACAAGTTTTAAATTTCGTCTCATTTAGTTGAAGTATGTGAGGTATGTACAAATCCGTTCAGCTATTTTTGCGTGACTGAGTGAGAATCATCCAAACATATAACATTTCACATTTATTATTATCAAAAGGATTTAGGAGCTCATGGCTAAGTAATAACAGCTGTACGGGTCGAACCATCAGGTTAAGGTACGCTTGCCGGGGTGTGGTGACCATCTTTACATACTGAGACTCATCCGTGCCTCGGAAAGCACGTTAAGCCGTTGGTCCCAGCTGTCATTCGTGGATCTTTGGCAGCTGCTACGGGTCGTTAGAAGCCCGAAAGTCTGTGACAACCAAGTCTTACCAAGGGGTATCGTATTACCCAGTTACTGGGTTGTGGAGGTCAGATAGGCAGTCGGTCTATGTAAAATACTGGTATTCAGCTGCATCCGGTTAGATTGGAAGCCGACCCCAACATAGTTGGGAAAAGGTAGATTTATTATCAATATGATTATCATAATCCTTCTCATAGATGGACAAAAAAGTCTGTTGTGAAAATACCCTTCATTTCTTCGTTTACCGAATCGTCTCAAGTCACCTCTTTTCAATTTTCGCAACGTAAGTGCAATATTTTTTTTTTATTATTTATTTATTTACATACATACGCTACCATTACAGAGTGTCCCAATTCGGTAGTGCATTTAACTTACAATAAAAAATCATGCAATAACTTATTGTCACACCGGAGCCGCAACTGTCCTTTCTACTGGTAAGTACAAGATATTCTTTGCGCAGGCGCAACTGCGAGTCAACAGTGCAGTTAGTATCATTTACATATTACTAGAACTGTAGATTGTTAACTTATTTCTATAAAACTTTATTGGGAACCAGTTACCTTTGGATTGGGGGGCTACCTGTCAATAATTGTAATTGGGGTAATGTAATGTGATTGTAATGGGTCGGTCGATGGTTAAGCAACTCTTGCTGCAGTTGGTTTGTGGATGCACGAAAAGCCATAGGTCCTGGCTGTCATTCGATTGTCGTTACGGGTTGTCAGAAGCCCAAAAGTCTGAGAACCAGTCTTACTAAAAGGTGTTGAGACGGGACGGGATGAGGGCGGCGAGTCTATTGCCATCAAACGGGGGCAAATCCAGACTCCGGGTAGCTATGGACAAATTCTAGATGGAAAACCCAAAAAAATATTGACCAACCTGGGAAGATAAGATAAGATAATCATTTTTTTGCTCAAACATGAGTACAATACATGCAACACAAATTGTCAGCATGCAAGAGATGTTAAAAGTAAACATAAAACAGATCATCACGATTGCCTCAAAACAATGGCATGCAAATATTATTAATACAATATTATTTATAATGTCATTCCGAGTCAAATTATCTAAAAATGTCATGATAATTATAAGAACATTAAAATAAATAAATCAGTAAAAAAAAACAAAAAAAAAAAATTCTCATCAAAAAACTCATTCAAATTATAATAAGCTTTATCTACACCCATGCTATAAATCCTCTATAAAAGTTTCTGAAACAGTTAGCTTATTGCCAACGTTAAAACAGCCAGTGTCATACTAACCATGGTAACATTATAGCATCCAAACGGGTGTTTTAATGTTGTACTGAATTTCATAATGCAACTCCTTTTTAAAAAAAAGAACATTGTAATGCACGTGCGTTTCACTACAACAGCGCCGTAATTTAAAAAAAGAACTTATTCGAATTCACGTCGTATACTATGACGCCGGCCGCCATGTTCGATACGGTATTAGTATTGCAAAAAACTGTTTCAGAACCTTTTCTAGAGGATTGATAACATGGATGTAGATAAAGTCTTGTATGCAACTGTACATAATTAGGTATTAAAACACTCATGTGATACTATTATCACACGAGGCGAATACCCCTTATTATACGTCAGTTGCATAAATAACTATTATCTGCTTTAAAATTAATAACTTTCTGTTTAAACGCTACATCACTTAACTGCTTCCAGTTTTTAGGAAATTTACTATAGATTTTTGGAGCCATGCAAAAGACACTTTTACGCATAAGTGCCGTTCTATATTAATGTAGGCAAATTTGAGTATTGACACGTCTATTACGAGGAAATCGATCTGCCATGATCTGGAATCGAACCCACTAGATCAATGAAGTTGTCTATTACAAAAACTACTTAAAAATCACTCAACTAGCAAAGCGTCTGGTGCCAAGCCATGCAACACAGCAAGATAATTAATGTATCATGAATATTAAACACCACTCGTATTGTTTGCAAGCGTGTGATTATTGAATTAGTCTGCATTTATAATGCTAAGCTTCTAATTGACCTATGACTTAGTAATGGTGTTCCTTGTTGATAGGCTTTTGCAAACATTATAATAATTGAATTCAATTATTTATTTCTATTAGAAAGGGCTTACCTGCCTTGCAAGGATGCAGAACGTGAAAATTAAAGTGTTGTGGAACAGTCGGGTTATGTACACCTTAGCCACGCTTTCTTTTCTGTTTAGCAACTGAACCAAATGTGTTCTGCCAGCGTCTTTTTGCACACATGTTTAAAGATTTAAGTTCATTAAGTTCATTGACTCATTGACCTAGTGATCCAATTCTACAGAGTGTTCAAATTTAGTCACAGTTGTCTTCACTCCACTCTGTCAGGTACGTGTCGATGTGAGGCAATTGATCAAGTAACGCACCACACCTAACTTGGATTAGTCGTAGACAATCGTTTTAGTTGGACTTTTCACGTGGACTCGGTCTGTGACAAGTTGCGGGCCATACTGGCTAAATTCTATTTTTTCTCAACATGTACATTGCATTAGCGGAATCAATTATAGCATACGGAATCACGAGTTATGGGCGAACATTTAAAAAAATTATTGAAAGAATTTCCAAACTGCAAGTTAGAATTTTAAAACTCATTGTTCCCAGAAAAATAAAACACCAATATAAAGATAACGTCATCGAACTATTTAAATATTGTAAAATTTTGCCAGTACAGACTAGGCTCAACATGGCCCTCTTGATTGAGCAATTTAATAACAAGAGCATTCAAATACCCATAACTCATAAAATAATCACGTATCACCAAAAATAAACTAACTGTACCTCAGACTAGAAACTATTATGGCAGGCGAACAGTAAAATTTTTAATTCCCACAATAATCAATCAAATACCAAAATCTATTAAAAACGACATAAACTCGAAAAACTATAAGCAAAAATACAAAAAATACTATTACAACTACTTATATAACTTAGTTTAATAAAATAATTTAATAAGCACTAATAACAAAAACAAGTAAAATCGGAGCAACCTGTATATGAATAGTGAGCAGCTCAGATTTGAAACATTACCTACATGTGACTCGCTTAGTTACTGATAGATGTTTACGGCGCGTGAAAAAATTACGCTACCTACATTATTATTTTAATTACTTGTATTTGCTTTGTGTGTATTTGTTTTGATGTTGTTATAACGAATGTGAGTACCAATACAAACCATCTCTGGTTTAATGGTATAGTAAAAAAAAAAAAAAAAAAAAAACTCAAAATTAAAGCTCTACTTTTTGACCTAATTACTAGACCGATTTCGTTAATTTTTTGTACATCGTCAGCAAAGACGTTAACAAGTATGTGGTTAAATTTATTGCATATGTGAGTTCCATACTGTATATTTTATAGTATTAAAGAATTAACTCTAAAAACTTAAGGGAGTGCTTTAGAACATCGAACTGAATTACTTTTATTACCGGACCAACTTTGAAATCGCGAAAAAAAAATCAGCTGCTCCGTAAATTTTAACGGACGACGAACGAACACGATACGAACTAAGGCTCATATTTATAATCAAAGTAATTACTTGAGTAATTACTTGCTACTAAGTAATTTTATACTCGAGGGTAAGCTTTGACAGTTCTAACTTCAAGCAATTACTAAACTATAGAATGAAAATCATTGCTTAATTGACTACAAATACAATTGTAAAAATATAGGCATTCGTGGATCTTTGACAGTCGTTACGGGTCGTCAGAAGCCCGAAAGTCTGACAACCAGTCTTACCAAGGGGTATCGTATTACCCAGTTACTGGGTTGTGGAGGTCAGACAGGCAGTCGCTCCATGTAAAGAAAGAAAGAAAGAAAGAAAAAAATACGTTTATTTGCGGTAAACATGACGCAAAGCACAACAAAATAAAAATAACAATTTGTAAAACAAGTTTGGGGAAAATATGCGTCACATCTACGCAAAACGGCTACCGCTCAGCATAATGCCGCGACCCCATGCGAAACGTAGCCCCAGCGCTGGTTTTCATGTAAAATGCTGGTATTCAGCTGCATCCGGTTAGACTGGAAGCCGACCCCAACATAGTTGGGAAAAGGTTAGGCAGATTGATTGAGCAAGAAGTGGAGCGCTATGTACTTACTGCTTCCATTAAATGTTTATGGTGACTGGCTTCTCTAGATGTCCATTCTATTGAGCAAGTAAGTAAGTTAAGGTGGAACTAGTCGATATTTTTTCCATACAAATTTCGGGGTTGTATTACTCCATTGTTTGACATAGTGCATCCAAAGTTAAACATGATATCGTTTTGTCTTATTATTAATGTTGTCTGTGCGGAAACAGAATAGTAAAATAAAAAGCCATTAATAAGTTATCAGCCAACAAAGATTCGTTTTTCTTGTTAATTTAACGCAACTATGGGCGTAAATAAGTAACAAAAAAAGTGTGAAATCTTCAAAACAAAGTCGGTACCGACAAAGCTCAATTATCGAAAAGTTCACTAAACTTCATTTGTAATTGATTTATGCAGAGGTTTTTTCATAAAACTCGATCGTCCAAAGAACTTTTCGTAAATTTTTACGCGCTCGTTTCACTAATACTAGTTTTACTTTACTACTACTAACTATTTATTATTTTACTAGCGTCTAACTGCTCATCAATGATACTATCTCTGTCGGGAACGATGCCAGGTGAGATAGCGTGCTTTTTGGCCAAACCCACCAGTGAGTTCGAGCCCGCGACTAGTTCAACCTTAAAAAGCCTGACTTAAGAGGAAACGTGGGTGCTCTTTTCTTCATACAAAAAGATACAAACGCTCTCGCCTGTTTTTTTTCTGGTTAATGACCATAAAGCAATGATTTTTTACAGAAATATAAATATCAGTTAATTGTATGCCCTATGTTTTCCTTTTTGATGATATATTATTTTTATAGGAACTAGAACCCTCCAAAAATGCTCAAAATTGCCTATTCAGACCGCTGTCAACAGACGCCTAGTGTACCAATTTGACAAGTATTAACGAAAAAAAAAAGCATAGGGGCATAGTATGTATCCTTCTTATTCAGTTTATGAAATATCTTTTAAATTGGTCCAATATTGGAGGAGGAAATAGGCGAGAGCCAAACCTCGAAATGTGACTTTTTACATAGGCTATTTAGTCGGATCTGCAGTTGTCCTTATCGCACGAATTCGAGGGCGGAGCGCTCGCAGAGCGACAGCAATACCTTCTTAAAATACCTAACTGGCCACCCGCCTTTCCTCTTAAGTCGAACCAATTTATCTACTTTCCATAGCTTGATAGCTCACAATTTAGTCCCATTTCCTTTTCCAAATGCCCAATTAACATGTAAATGATTAATAACAAAAGATAATATAAACCAAACTGCGTTTATAACTAGTAATATAGAAATAATCCACAGATTCACATTATGTAGGTATATAGTACAAACAATCCAACAATTATTTTGTCATACCTCTATTGCCAATACCGATGTCCTTGCTTGATTTACCAACTTGCATAAACTGTCACTAACACCTTTATCGCGACTACTGTAAGCCTAAATTCAAATAAATTACATATAAGTGTTAACTTAGTATTCACGTACTTTGGCATAATTTTATTGCAGTTGCTGTAGCTCTTCGGACGACCACATAGAGTTGAAATTGCATTGATGTAGATGTATGTGCGTTTGTTTGTATAGTTTGTAACCATGAACCGAAGGGCGCCGAAGAACCATACATTAACATTTAGGGTATGAAATTGAGCGCTTATACTCGTACAAATAGAGTAACGGTTTCTGCTGGAGCCTCAGCTTAGTTGAGACGATTTCATCTTCATTTCCATTTCGCCCAATGCTTGCACTATAAGGGATCACTGTCGAAGGAAAACGGCAAAATACGAAACTAGGTCAATGTGTGTTTAATTTGAACTAGCTGCGCCCCGCGGTTTCACCCGCGTAGACAGGAATAAAATGTAGCATATGTGTTAATCCAGGCGTAAGCAGGTGTAAGCTATCTACATACCAAATTTCATACAAATCGGTCCAGCCGTTTGAGCGTGAAGAAGTAACAAACATACACACTCACACGCTCACAAACTTTCGCCTTTACAATATTAGTGCGATTGTATATTACCACTGTAAGACTAAATTATGTACTTCTAAGACTACTGTCATGCCTGCAAAATTAACTCTGAATATATTATTTTTGACTTTGAGTACAGTAGGCCGCATGTCAGTGTGAGTGGGTAACAAAACTAGTAAAAGCTGGCCTCTTATTTTGTTAAATCGCTGCACTTGCCACAGGTGAGGCCTACATGGCCCCTGGGGTTTCAAGGGCCATGCTTAAAACCCGCCTATCGCGCCCTTTGACGGGGACGTAGCGACAGGTAAGCCTCCGTCTCGGCCAGCTCCTTGGTCAAGCTGTCTCCACCAAGGCCCTGGTTCCAAGCTTGGTTTAGCTCGGTGTGTAAGTGAAATGGCGTTATGGCTGTCTAGTTTGACGCACGAGATAGAAGATTCTCACGCGCACCGGAATTATGTCGTAAAAGTGCAAATAAAATCGTATAAAATTAAAAATTAACTATTTAATAAAAAGTAATCCATCACTGGATGCAGTTTGGAATTTGACATTTCATGGTATATTTTAAATTATAATTATAATTGCTAATGAAGGGATAAACAGCTTTTAAAGATTATTAAGAGGTATGTTTAAAGATTTTTTTGGTGCATTAAAGTATGTTCAATTATGTTTTGGCTTCCATCACTGTATGCGAAAAGGACTTGAAAATATCATATTTTTTTATATGTCAAAATTATTTACGGTTTATGAGATACACAGCTTTAAAAAACCACCTTTTTGATCGTTTTCAGGAAATCTGCGCCTTAACTGTACCAATGTGAATATCTCTGTCACCATACATTTAAAAATCTCCATAATTTTATACTCCCAGTTCCCACCCATCCCTCTTCCAAACCTACCCTTAACCGACCTGACAAATCTCCTAATTTACGACGACCATCAACCGTTACCATTGAACTTCCACAAACCATAATGATAAGCCACCAACATAAATTGTATACAGCGTGTAACAATAAAAATGTAAACATTACAGATCATACAATTAGATAATATAGGTACAATGGATAAGTCGTAGAGTTACGACCGTGAAGTGATGACGGGGAATGAGAGTTTACGAGTGTCAGCTGTGAATGTGAGGTAATTCAAAGTTGCTTGTAATGATAATATCATTGCGTTTGTGCTTGAGATATTAAATAAAACAAGAGCTTAAGGCGCAGATTTCCTGAAAACAATCAAAAACGTGGTTTTTTAAAGCTGTGTATCTCATAAACCGTAAATAATTTTGACATGTAAAAAAAATATGATATTTTCAAGTCCTTTTCGCATACATTGATGGAAGCCAAAACATAATTAAATATACTTTAATGCACCAAAAAAAACTTTAAACATACGTCCTAATAATCTTTAAAAGTTTATCCCTTCATTAGCAATTATAATTATAATTAAAAATATACCATGAAATGTCAAATTTCAAACTGCATCCAGTGATGGATTACTTTTTATTAAATAGTTAATTTCTAATTTTATACGATTTAATTTGCACTTTTACGACATAATTCCGGTGCGCGTGAGAATCTTCTATCTCGTGCGTCAAACTAGACAGCCATAACGCCATTTCACTTACACACCGAGCTAAACCAAGCTTGGAACCAGGGCCTTAAGTTAACAGCCTGTAGGCTGTACAGTCGAGGCTCATGGCCTATTATTAAAAAAAAATTGGTATTATTCGCCTTACTTGTTAAATGTGTTTTCAGAATGTTGAACTCTGATTTGCCCTGGATTTTTTACGTAGATTCTACTTTTTAGGGTTCCATACCTCAAAAGGAAAAAAATGGAACCCTTATAGGATCACTCGTGTGTCTGTCTGTCTGTCTGTCTGTCTGTCTGTCCGTCTGTCTGTCAAGACCCTTTTTCTCAGGAACGCGTGGAGGTATCAAGTTGAAATTAATACCAAATACGTAAGTCTATAGTCTCTTGGAGTTGTAAAAAAATCAAGCTTCTAAGTCAACGCAATAAAAAAATACTGCCGTTTATGCGATATATTTTGATACTCGCTAGTAAATCAAAACCTATAGGGTACTTCCAGTTGACCTACAACCATGAAATTTGGCAAGAAGCAAGGTCTTACAGCACAAGTAATGGAAAAAGTCCGAAAATTGGTAATTTATAATTTTATCACATAAAAAATACTTTCAAGTATGTCATTTGTCAAGGCCCTTTTTCTCAGGAACGCGTGGAGGTATCAAGTTGAAATTAATATTAAATACGTAGGTCTACGATCACTTAGAGCTCTAAAAAGCTCTCAAGCTTCTAAATCAACGCAATAAAAAAAAAACAACCGACTTCCAAAAAAACGCTACAAAGTGAAAAATAACTTTAATTTCGGAAGTCGGTGTCTTTGCAGAGCCAAAGACACCGACTTCCGAAATTACAGTAATTTTTCACTTTGTAGCGTTTTTTTGTAAGTCGGTTGTTTTTTTTTTGTAAAAAAGTTTTTTTTTTCACCTTTTAGTGGGCCAGTTTGTAATTTATCTAAGTTACAATAGCCTAATCATCACCTTTTACAAAATATTGTTTTTGCCGATACAAGGACGTTAATTGTTGAGGAGTTCTCCTATTAAGGTACCAGGAGAACTGGAACTGATGGTGAAGGCACCATCAACTCCACTTCACGAGCATAATTGTTTAGCAACCATATTAAAGTAATCGAATCGCAACCCAAGTGAAATACGTATTATTGAGTAGTTCTGAAGAACATCTGTGGTCTTCCTCACCAGTTCCACTTCACTAAATGGTGCTTTCCGGGAGCAAATGCACAAGTTACTATAAAAAATACTCAAATCGCTATAGGAGTGCCTATAAAATTTGAGGGTTTCCCTCGATTTCCATGGGATTCCCTCATCAGATTCTGACTTGGTGACAATGGGACCACCTCAAAAGCACACCCTTTCAAACAAACAAAGAATTTTCAAAATCGGTCCACAATTGACGGAGAAATCGGTGTATATACATAAAAAAATATATACGAGTATATACGCGACGAATCCTTTTTGTTTTTAAAAAGTCGGTTAAAAAATAGCTTTTGCTTTTTTTTCTGGCAAAATGTGCGTGTACACCTCTGGCCAAGCCTTCGGGGAAACAAGGCGTGATGTTATTTTTTAACCGACTTTTCAAAAACAAAAAGGAGGAGGTTATCAATTCGTCGCGTATATATATATTTTTTTAATGTATGTACACCGATTTCTCCGTCAATTGTGGACCGATTTTGAAATTTCTTGTTTTGTTTGAAAGGGTGTTTATGAATAGTTTTTTGCGAATACAAACTTAAATATGCAGTTGGACAATAAAATTGTCCGTGACGTATATGTGTATGGGAGAACAAGTTTTTCAACACAATGTGAAGTTTGTCTTTGGGACAAATTCTTTTCAACCACGGAACCCTCATTGTGCGTGGTCCGACACGCACTTGGCCGGTTTTTTTAAATACACCTGATTTTTTTTAAATCGTGAATATAATTTATTAACGTAGTCTTAAAATAATTTGATTGTAGGTACATACTAGTTTTAAACTACCAAAAACCAATTGACCTTTGCTTCTCTTTCAACCTGGCGAAATCAAAGCGCGGAAAAAAAAAGAAAATTTAAATCGTAGTTCCCTATTAATTCATGACAAAATTATTTTCCGTTATTTTATGTGTTTTTAGGGTTCCGTACCTCAAAAGGAAAAAACGGAACCCTTATAGGAGTGTGTCTGTCTGTCTGTCCATCTGTCCGTCTGTCACAGCCAATTTGCTCCGAATCTAATGGACCGATTAAGTTAAAATTTGGTACACATATGGATTTCTGTGACCCAAACACGTACAGCTAAAGTAAATATATGAATTTTGAATATGAGAGTCACTTTTAGGGGGAAAATAAGAAAATTAAAAAAAAAAGTTTTGTAAACTGTACCGTGTGACATATCAAATGAAAAGGCTTACTATGAGGGTCTCAAATATATTTCTTTTATAATTTTAAAATATACTGTTTTAAAGTTATTTAAGAAAATTGTCGAAAATTGACCATTCCCCCCCCCCTTATCTCCGAAACTACTGAGCCTAAAATTTTGAAAAAAATATAGAAATTAGTTCTATACCTGTAGATTACAGGAAAACCTATAAGAAGTCTGTGGTTTTAAAATAACATGGTAAATCTATATATATAAAAAAAATCAAAGTCCTCACTGAGTCACTGACTAAATCAACGCAACGCACAGCCCAAACCAATGGCCCTAGAGACTTGAAATTTTGCACATAGATACTTTATATAACTAGTGTAAACATCCACTAAGGAAGGATTTTTGGAAATTCCATCCCTAAGGGGTAAAATAGGGGATGAAAATTTGTATGAAAAATCCTATCCCTTGAGTTAAGAAACTTAGCACGAATATTCATCTAAGTAAATTATAAAGTTTATCATTTTTAGTTTTCCTACACTACCCCCTAATAAGGAGGTATTGGGGGTGTCAAAGTTTGTATGGAGGAACTTTAACACGCGGTTCGATTAACTCAAAACTCAGTTTTTATACTTGAGACCAAAAATTAAGACTAACGTGTATAAGGGTTTTCCAAAAATCTACCCTTATGGTGTGAAAAGTTAATTTTATAGCGGAGGATTATATTGGGGGCTTGATTAGCTCTAAAATAATGTTTGATGTAAATAATGTTTGAGTCAAGTTATGGAAACATACCAGACGATTTTTGAAATTCTTTATCTGTGTTCGTGAAAACAGAGATACAGTTTATATGAAAAATCTTATTAATTTGGTTAATGAACTTGAAACTTAGCACAAATACTTGCATAAGTAAGTAATAATGTTTGTTATTATTAGTTTTTCAAAACTACTCCTCAAATGAGGTTTAGGGATATTAAAGTTTGTATACAAGAATTTTAAAGCGCAGTCCGATTAAAAAAATGGTAGGTACTTTGAGTCAAGTTAGGAAACTTGCCAAACGAATTTTCACCGATTTTGACGGCATATAGCTGAGGGGCAATTCTCGTATTTTTAACAACGTTCGCAATCTCATCTCAGTCTCAATCTGTCAAAAATTGTATAGCGTTTACCTACATTTTTGACATTTGATTGACGCTGGCATGAGATTGTGAACGTTTTTAGGTACGAGCATTGGCCATCTGATATTTTAAGGAGTAACTTAGGCTATTTTTATTTTAGAAAAATAAACAACCACGTACAGTCCAGTACAAACTTACTAAGCCTCCGCTGTCTATTACGACTATAACAACAAATAATAAAAATAAAGCAAAGTTAAAAATTTAAGGGGTCGGTCCCCACACAACTTTTCATTTTGAACAAAAAATAAAAAAAATAATCTAGCATGTGAGGTGTCATCGTCTAGAAGTCATTGAGTAGAGTACAAACATATATTTTTTTTATCTTTTAAAATTAAGAAATAGGGGTCCGCAAAAGTTGTAAATTTTAGACCATTTTTGTACGAGCTCTAGCGCAACAATTCAACAAATTAGGAATTTGAAACTTCTTTATACCATGTAGGTACCATGAATACTGTATTTAATCAACAATACTGAAAACGGCGATTCATAAGGTATTTTGTTTAAACATGAGTGATTTTCTGCAACTGCAAAAAATAACCTTGTAATTCACAGTATCATTATAAAATAAGTAAAAAGTTATCTTTGCGATTGTTAAACATATATTATGGTACGGAACCCTTCGTGCGCGAGTCCGACTCGCACTTGACCGGTTTTTTATTTTATTTCTTCAAAAGTATATTGAAAAACGTCGTTTGATACTCGTGGACATTTGTTATTGCAGTTCTCGGCTCAAAAACAACCTCGCCTACTGCTCGGGTGTTTTAATTTCGCCTCGAACGCAATAACAAACGTTCTCCA
The DNA here is from genome assembly GCA_905163495.3 of Cosmia trapezina. Taxonomy (NCBI): domain Eukaryota; kingdom Metazoa; phylum Arthropoda; class Insecta; order Lepidoptera; family Noctuidae; genus Cosmia; species Cosmia trapezina. The sequence continues at coordinate 1,381,656 of LR991036.1, forward strand.
CTTGTGTTGATATAATTGATTTACTTACTTACAAAAATCAATCTTTAGTCGATTCTGCAATAATCGATATATCGTAGGTACTTATTATATAAATACTACCCACCATTATTATTACCTTACTTCATGTTTGAGCCTTGATATAGACGGACGTATAACCTTCCTAGTGACTTTCAATTGGCTAATAATAATCTATACATTTTAAAAAGCCTATAACTCGTTTTATTGAAGTGTAAGAACTTAAATTTCCAACAGGTTATGGGACCAGGTTACGTTTTTACTGCAATATAAGTGGTTAAAATTTAAATAAAAAATACAGGCATTGTTAAGTGAAATGGACGTATAAAAAAATCCAAAAAGTGTTATCGTCGAGTAGGTGACGTCATACTCATAAAACATTTAACAATTTTTGATGATTTGATCATCGAATTGTTAGCCACCACGCCGCCGCCAAACCACGCCACGCGAGGTAGCACATTAGTTGCTCAACCTACCCCCATCTAATGATGGCGTGATAATTGCGATTGCAAATTTAACCCCTCAAGTGTCGAATGCACCCCATGTGTGCATAAGAAAAACCCTTTTTTTGTTAGGTATATAAGCTTATATCACATATATGTAAATGTAAAAAAACATCATCCGATGGAAAACCAATCATCATCATTAGTTGTGAACCTATGGAGTTCGTAGCTAACCCCCCCTCCCCCCCGCCTGTCAAATGCACCCAAAGTGTGCAAAAGGACAAAACTTTACATAATAGGTATATAAGCTTAGATCACATATATATAAACGTAAAAAAACATCATCCGATGGAAAAAATATCATCATCAGTAGTTGTCAACCTATGGGGTTCGCAACTAACCCCCAACCCTCACCACTCGCTGGGGTTTTGGGTCTAAAATTAGGCAAACTCAGACACTTGAGGGGTTAACAGATGATAAGTTAATGCTAGCAGTCGTTAAACCAAGGCTTTTGGATCATGAAGTCAAGTTTAAAAATGAGTCCAGTGATACCAGTGTCAAAAGTTTTTCAATTTGAGCGGAAAATGGACAGGAATTTCGAAAAACAAAATTGGATAATTCTCAAAATAATAAAGGGAATAATAGCATCAACTAGAAGGTTAACAAGCAGAAGAATAAGTCTCAGTTCAAGAAGTGTTGTCACTGTGGCCGCAAGGAGCATGTGAAAAACGACAGCAGCAGAAAATACGGATATGAGAAGGACGGTCCAGGCAGTTGAGATCAGTGAACCATCCACGTCGAGCAATTTTACTGGCTTTGCTTTTATGATGGCAGACTATCAAGCGGATCATGATGGAAGCAAAGAACTTACTTTCCTGTTGGTTTCTGGAGCATCGGACCATATTATAAACAGGGAAGATCTTTTCATTAGTCACACCGTCTTCCAAACGCCATTAAAATTTCTATTGCTTAAAATGGTGAATTTATTTCAGGGAACGATGTATGTGACCAGCAACATGGGCGTTCAAGAAGTTTTGGAGAACGTGTTCTCCTATGCTGCGGTACCACCGGTGCGGTGCGGTGCGGTGCGGTTCTTAACGAAAATGCAACGTGCTGGGTTGGCAGTCATTTTCGACCAGCAAGGAGCACAATACGTAAGGTTAATAAAACTATCATGCAAGGTATGTTGAAAAAGTAATTTAATTGCTGTAGACTTAATGGCATCTGTAAATAAGTGTCAATCTGTTTCTCAAGTATGCAGTAATAAAAATATGTACAAACTATGGCTTTGGTGTAAGTAAAAATTAATTCATCGAAATAAAAAATAAAAAATAAAAAAAATAAAATGTAATGGTTGATGACACCAGCCAAATCAAAACAGTAATACCAGCCTGTATGATAAGTTGTGTGAGGCCTGTATAAATATGAAACAAAGTCGACTTCCGTTCATATCAGGTCAAAAATAAAAGTCATGTTAAACAGCTATTATTTATAGTGCACTCAGATGTTTGTGGACTATTGTTACTGTTTATACCTACCCCCAACTAAAAAACTACCTTGTAATTTGTGTTGATGAGTATACGCAATACTTTGTTACGTACCTATTTAACCTATAAAAATCAGACATGTTTGCTGTTTTTAAAGATTTCGTGGCTAAAAGCGAGGCTAAGTTTAATTTAAAATAAGTCAACTTGTACTGCGATAATGGTGGCAAACATTTATCGACTGAAATGAAAGGTTATTTATTGTGTTGAGAGAGAGATATCAGAAAAAAAAATATCATATCATTTAATAGTTCCGAGAACACCACAGTTGAATGGCGTTTCTGAATGTATGGTCAGAATCTTTACTGAAAAAGCTCGCTCAATATTAAACAAAGTGTTTTGGGGCGATACGCAGTATCAACTGTTGTTTATTTGATTAATTTGACCCCAATTAAAACTTTGAAAGTTTTCAAAAACACCATTCGAAATGTGGCATGATACAAAACTAAAAATTAAAAAAAAAAAAAAAAAAAAAAATTGAAGGTTCAACTGTTTACGTTCAATAATAAAAGCAGTAAAACCAAGTTTGATGTAAAATCATGGAAAGGGATACTTGTGGGTTATGAACCAAATGCTATAAAGTTTGGAACCCAGAGTGCGAAAAATTACATAGTAGTCAGGGATGTTATTATTGATGAACACTGAAGGGAATATTAAAAAAAAAAAAAAACAAAAAAGAATTCTCACGGCAAAGCTGATGATGTAATATCCAAGTCAGTGCCGGTCAAGTGTCATAACTCTGACAGTTCTAAATCAGATAATCATACGTCTATGGTCTAAATCTGATGAGCACTGAAGGGAATATTTAAAAAAAAAAAAAAAAAAAAAAAAAAACTCCACGGCAAAGCTGATGATGTAATATCCAAGTCAGTGCCGGTCAAGTCTCATAACTCTGACAGTTCTAAATCAGATACGTCTATGGACTAAATCTGTTGAGCACGAGTGTAAAATTCGCAAATTAAACCATGATAATTTAATTGAATCGTAGCACATAGTTGATAATATTCTTTCTGATAACCCGTCTTCACCAGAAGAAAACACAAATAAAATCCTGACGTTAGAAAAAGCAATAGGCCAAAAATCGTCCGCGTATTTCCTATAGTGAAGACGATGATGATGATTGCCATTTTGTGTGCTCAGTCTATTCTATGTAAAATAAAAAAATTCATTAGAAGAGATCAAAACAGATCTGAGTGAGGAAGTGCAATTAGGGACGAACTAAATTCTCTAAATAATACTTGGCTTTAGTACCAAGAGCTGAAAATAAAAACATTGTCAATTTACTGTAAATGGATATTTCCTATAAAACATGATGAATTTGGAAAACCTTTAAGATAAAAAAAAAAACACTACTTGTTGCAAGGGGTTTCAGTCAAGAATACCTCACGGGCTATAATAAAACTTTCGCACCAGTAGCATGAGTAGCGATAGCAGTTTCAGATGTATCTTGCTTTTGTGAATCAATTTAATTTTCTAGTTCATCTTAGGGATGTCAAAACTGCCTTCTTAAATGACGAATTAAAGGAAGATATTTATATGAAAGTCCCTGAGGGTATCTCTGGTCCAGATAATTATGTGTGTAAATTAAATAAAACACTTTACGGGCTGAAACAGGCAGCTAGGTGTTGGTTTGAAGTCTTTGAGAGATCACTTAAAGAAAAAGGTTTTCAAAATTCTTCATTCAAATATTTGCTAGACAATGGAGATATACATACCTAAGCATATATGTAATTTTATTTGAAGGTGTTTTAACCTAACAGTATGTGCTGATATTGAAACAATTAATAATTTTAAAAGGTATTTAATGAGTAAATTCAAAATGACTTTTTTAGACAGATATAAAAGAAAGGAAAAAATGTATCTTGGTATAAAAATTATAAGCATGTAATGAAATAACATTAGATCAAAGTGCATACACAAAAGCAGTATTAAATAAATTTAATATGCACTATTTGTAAACCTATCATAATCTATGAGGATAACAATGGCTGTATACGCATTGCAAATAATCCAACCAATCACAAAACATAGATATAAAGTATCATTTATCTAAGGAACAGATTAAAAAAAATGTAATAAAATAAAATTACATTCCAACAGTTCAGCAGTTGGCAGATGTTCTGACCCGCTATCACTTTTCAAGAAATGAGAAGTAAAATGGGCTTAGAATAAGATACTGATTTAATGTTTTGTGATTCTACATAATAATATGATTTATGATTAATTTAATTATTACTAAGAATAATTTAATGAAATGGTTTGATTAAGGTTTTCTGGGTTTTCCTTAATCCTTGGCAGCAAATGTTGGACCATGAGATGTATTTCCCAGCAAACACTAGGAAGTGAATATGTTCCGGTCATTTAGGTATTACTTTGATTTATTTTGTTTGTATAATTAGATAGATCAATTTTTGAGGGGGCGTGTTGATATAATTGATTTACTTACTTACAAAAATCAATCTTTAGTCGATTCTGCAATAATCGATATATCGTAGGTACTTATTATATAAATACTACCCACCATTATTATTACCTTACTTCATGTTTGAGCCTTGATATAGACGGACGTATAACCTTCCTAGTGACTTTCAATTGGCTAATAATAATCTATACATTTTAAAAAGCCTATAACTCGTTTTATTGAAGTGTAAGAACCTAAATTTCCAACAACTTGTATCAAAAAGTACTATTTTTTGCACCCGTCACTCACAAACGAAGTAGCAAAGCTTAACGGCAGAACAGGTATTCTAGTAGAACATTTCCTAACTAACTTTTTCACAATAAGCTACAATGTCGGTGGCGGCGGTACAAATACAAAATGACGGATTTTTTTAAGACCTTTCTTTTACATATATCTTTCACAAATAACAGCTGTAGCATTTCACACTTACACTAAACGTCTCGAACAAAAGGGATTCCTTAGCATTTGAGTACACTCCCTTATATAAGCTGTTAGGCATAAAAGTCGAATAAATTCAACTTTTTTCGAATAAATTCAACTTTTTTTGAATAAATTCGACTTTTTCCCAACACTGGCATGTCGTAAAGTTTCCCGCGCGTACAATGTAGAGGTTACGCTGACATGGATTAATCTCATGTTTTGAAAACTTATGGCAAAGAGTTTTTTTTTATAGGTGTGTCGCGATTCTTTTGGAGATTGTTATTGTCTTTATAAATTAATTAAAGTCAATGCTTTAGCTACAAAATATAACGCACTTCGTACAATTAAATTAAGTCTATTAAATTACATTTTATTTTTTGATAAGTCAATGTCAACAATAATCTGCTAATGTCAATGTGAAATGGATTCTTAGAATTTAATTGTATAATAATTTATTAATTACCAGCTATCTTTTATATGTGGTAGACTTACTTCTTGGAATTTATTTCTCGTCGTCTGAGTAAATACAGTGACAAAGCCTCGTGACGATATTATTAATTTCTTGGAACTCATAAATCCTATGTCAATGACATACTGAAAGTTTAAATACAAAATGTTTTGCTACGAAAATTTTACGGTTGAAAATATAATTTTAAAAAAAAAATTAAGTACATATTTCTCTGTAAATTCTCTCGACTTTTAAAATAAAACCGCTTCTACATTAATACTCTGTGCCCAGCGAATGATTCACTGTTGCGCTCGCGCATAAAAACTCATCGACCCACAGTTGACATAGAACGATAAATGCCAAAAATTATCGTAAATTATCGTGCTAATACCGCCTTATGAGCGACAGGAGAATACGCAGTATAAACTTGTATTATACTTTTGTACTCATAAAAATAATATTTTGAGAATCTTTGTTCATGTATTTGAAAAGTTCTTTGAAATTCGATTTCGGTTTTATGATGCGTTTAAAATGATTTTTATTGTCCTTGCATGGTGGAGATCTCGAATGATTGAGGCGTCAGAGTGCTTTTATGCGCGTAAATCGTTACTGCTAATTTTGGAAAGAGGTTTTTAACTTTCATTTTCATGATTACGATCAATTCTTGTAGTTCCTTGTTGGATGTGTCAACAATTCTCGATAAATTATGCATTGCCAACATTAGGAAAACACTAATAAATATTTTCATAAAGTTAAATGTCGTTTCATTTATATTTATTTTATAGGATTTTTTGTACACTTTCTATTTCCAGTTGTATATTGAGTAGACTATATTTTTAAAAACATACCTATTGGAATTAACTGAATACCTACTTCATACGGTGAAATTAGTAAAAGAGTAACGACAAAATACATAGTTGGGAAAGGGACAGATGATTATGATGACAGAAGGAACGTGCATTGCAGGGGCATATGTAATAAAACTAGACTAAGACAGAAGATTTTTTTCTTAATTTTAGTGATATATTAAACAGCACCAATCGTGAAAATGTGTAAATTTTGGCAAATATGTCGCATTGTCAGCTATCTACAACGTGTTAATGAAATAACCCAAAACTTCTTAAGGGGTCATTGTACTCATCATTATGAACAACTTTTACTATGGGACCAAACCTGAAATCGCGAAAAAAAAATCAGCTGTTCAGTACATTTTGACGAATTATGCGAACATAAATGTATTGGACAGCTGATTTTTTTTTCGCGATTCCAGGTTTGGTCCCATAGTAAAAGTTGTTCATAATGATGAGTACAATGACCCCTTAAGAGGTTTTGGGTTATTTCATTAACACGTTGTATACATCTATAAATACAAATTAATGAAATTTAAGTGTCTGTTTGTAATGTCAAAATAACAGCTTTTTACTAAATGCATATCAAAGTAATACGGTAGGTACTCATAACAAAAAAAACAGCATTTGAAATTTTTGTCTGTAATCTCCGAAATGGCTGGACCGATTTTCACAATACTTTCACTAACAAGTAGCTGATGTTTTATGAAGTAACTTAGTGTACTTTTAGGGTTATAATTAGGGTTTCGCGCAACAAAAAAAAAACCCATGAAATTGAAATTGAAAAATTGCATTCGGCATTGCAGCCCAATTCTCGAGGATGATTATAGGCTATTTAACATCACGCTATGGCCCTTAGGAGCCGAGCAAAAAGAAAAAAAGTCTGAAAGTCTAAGCGAAAACGAAGTAATAGCGCGGGCGGGAGAGAGTCAACGCGGCGGGGGGGGGGGGGGGGAGTAGGGAGTTTTATTAAAATGTGGCTGTTATTAATAGTTGCGGGTAGCTGGTATTCAATATAGGAGATCCTGGTTATTGGCGATTTCAGACCATCAAGTCCAGGTAACCTAAGACGCGTTCCGTTGCAGTAACTCACTTGTATACCAGCTTCGTGACAATATGGCAGTACATAATATTTTCCCACGCTAGTCACTCGATATAAATACATATTGCACGTAAGTAGAGCGAGTGCCCGCAACCTATAATTACTAGTGCCATTGTAATATTTTATACCTGAGACGATTTGTATACGAGGTAGGTAAGTTTTAAATAGATTTTCTCTTTGAAAAAGTACTGTAATTCAATAATAATAATATTATGTGATTTCAATGAAGTGTGTGTCGGACCACCAACAATGAATGAATTTTTCCCTAAAACTAACTTGACATTGATCTCCCAAAAAAAAAAATTTTTTTTTAAGTGAAAAAATTACAAATTAACAATTTTCGGACTTTGTCAAAGAACATGCTGTTTTGCCAAATTAAATTATTCCAGTTCAACGGGAAGTACCCTATAGGTTTTAATTTACTTGCGAGTAACAAAATTATGTCGCATAAATGGCCAACCTTTCGAGGGAAATAGACTTGGGGTGAATTCGACCAAACTTTCATACCCAGTCAATCTGCCTAGCCTTTTCCCAACTATGTTGGGGTCGGCTTCCAGTCTAACCGGATGCAGCTGAATACCAGTATTTTACATAGAGCGACTGCCTATCTGACCTCCACAACCCAGTTACTGGGTAATACGATACCCCTTGGTAAGACTGGTTGTCAGACTTTCGGGCTTCTGACGATGTAACGACTGTCAAAGATTCACGAATAACAGCCGGGACCAACGGCTTAACGTGCTTTCCGAGGCACGGAGGAATCTCGTTATGTAAAGATGGTCACCCATCCACTGACCAACCCCGGCAAGCGTAGCTTAACCTGACGGATCGACCCGTGCGGCTGTTATTACTTAGCCACGAGCTCCTCCTTTCATACCCAGTATAAGCCTTAATCTTCAAATAAATTTTGAATTTTTGATGGTTTGTCCATACAAAAATTTTCAGTCGTCAATTTTATTCGACGGATAAAAGATATCTGATTTTGGTCAAATGGAAGTAACTAACTATAATAAAAACTTAACTTGTAATAATGGAATCTTCATTTGATTCCAACATTTCAATTGCCCACGTAATTGGCTGAATGAAGACACGTGTAAGACTTTACTGATGATACGTTGTTTCCTCGAGGTCGCAATAACTTTACCTATAGTTACGGATATAAATATCCTACCCATAGAATTGACTCAACTTAGTGACTCTTTCTCTCAAAACAGGAAAACATTTATTTATTTATTTTAGTTTATCTGTGGCTCACATCTGAGGCGTGATTTTTGAAATTATTCCCAATTATCGGGTGCATGCAAGCAAAGCGGCGAGTAATAGCTAACAATACAATAAAAAAAAAAAAAATGCGCTAATTAAGCCCTTTCATTTGATACCCAACACGGCATCATTAATTTTTTTCTTTCAGGTTATCACTTTATGTCCTCTAGAGGGCGCTATATTTTATTTAATGTGACGTCACATAACCTATAACCAGCGGACGATTAAGACGCTTACACCGATACCTAATTTGTCAAATTATGATAAGTAGTTTAGAAGTTATGAGGGAACAGATGAACATACGTAAGTACGTACACACAAATACCGGTCAATATCATAACCCTCATTTTTGCTTCGTCATAGTCGGGTAAAAATAGCATCTTTTCTGTCCTTACGACAATAACCATTAGTAAGTTTAACGAAACTCGACTCAAACTCTAAACTAAAACTCAAATAACTCTAAAACTGAAGTAGCTGCACAATCAAGGGTTCCGTAGTTGAAAAGAAATTATCTCAAAAACAAACTTAACATTGTAATCCAAAAAAAAAAAAATTTTCACTTGATGAAATTACAAGTTAACAATTTTCGGACTTTTTCCTGTACTTCTAGTGTGTGATCTTGCTTCTTGCCAAATTTCATGTTTCTAGAACAACGGGAAGTACCCTATATGTTTTGATTTACTTGCGAGTATCAAAATATGTCACATAAATGACCGTATTTTTTTATTGCGTTGACTTAGAAAGTTGATTTTTTCAGGACTCCAAGGGAACATAGATCTACGTACTTGATATTAATTTCAACTTGATACCTCCACGCGTTCCTGAGAAAAAGGGTCTTGACAGACTGACAGACAGTCAGACGGACAACGAAGTGATTCTATAAGGGTTCCGTTTTTTTCCTTTTGAGGTACGGAACCCTAAAAACAGCTAGGCTGAAGTCGGAGTGGGCCGGACACGTCGGACGAATGCACCCGGAGAGATGGGCAAAGATCGTCACTCACTGGATGCCTGAGGGAGGACATCGCCGTCGAGGCAGGCCGCGGCGAAGGTGGTGTGACAAAACATGGCCAGAGATCGCACAAGACAGGGAGGTTTGGAAGGAAAAAGGGGAGGCCTTTGCCCAGCAGGGGAAACAATGTAGGCTAACAAAAAAAAAAAAAAAACGATCCGATTTTGTCATACTAAAACCGGGTTTTCACTGCAGTGTTCCAAGTCCAACCATAGCTAGATTGGGACCACACGGAATAATATGTATTCTGTTGCTACCATTTGACAGTGGCTCAATCATCTCGACATCGATGCTGGGAACCAACATGGTGGTCCCGTATAGACGGAAACCGCACAGTTTGGTTTGTTTAATATCGTTATATCATGTTTTATTATAATTTCCTCTACTATGTCATCCATGTTTGTCGCAAAAGTTGAGAATAAAGCGGGACATTGTTACATGGTTAGGTTGTTACAACATAATGGTAAGTATAATGCTTTCAGAAATGTATCATATATAAAAATCACCTATCATAATTTTAAGCAATATCATCTTCATCAATATCATCAACACTTCTTCTTAATTTCATGGTCATGTGTTATTCCCCTTTCTTCATGATGTAAGAATATAGAACACCTAAAATTGTTTTATAGCCCATCAAAATTTTAAGCAGTATCATCATCAACAATACACGTATTATCAATATCCTCTTCATTATTTCATGGTTATATTTGGATATTAATATCAAGCCTTAGGAGCGGGTGATTCTTTGTATTTCACAAATAAAAGGTCTACCTAAATATTGGCCTACCTATAATAATTTTGTTTAGTTCGAAAGTGTCCCCCACACTCATTAGTCGGCATAATACACTCGAACAGTTTGTTAAACTCGTTGTTCGTTTGTGGTCCAGCAGTTAAACTGTTCTGTGGTCAAACTTCGGTGCTTAGGTAAAATAATAAAGTCAGCACAATAGTTAGTCTTTTGATCTTTTCGACTTATCATAGGCTTCATAGGGTGAAAAAATTGAATTTCAAGTCTTTCAGGCATTGAAAAAAATTTAATCAACTCGTAAATGGAACAAGGCTACATCATAAAATTGTTATTAAAACAAGTCCTATTCAAAAAATAATTAATAAAACCTAAATCAAAACTAATATTAAGTACACACACATTATGATAATTTCCTTTAGATTTCAATATAAAATTAAAGGAAAATTTTCAAAAGCAAAATCTAATATTTCATTAAAGATAATTCAAAGTTTGAAATAAACGTCTTTCGGTACTAATGAACTATTATTATTTTCTAACGACAAGCAATCTTAAATTGTGATTATAATAAGCGAAAGCTGGTATTTTTCTCTATTTTATATTCAAATTGAATTCTAATTTTGCTGGCAAGGTTATTCTTTAATTAAGAGAACCACATGACGCTCCATACGTCTTTACTGTAATTGAAAATAAAATTCGAGCGCAAAATGAACTCGAAAATTGCCAAAACTGTTAAGTACTCTCGATTTTAGCCAAAAAAATGTGAAGCAAAGAAATTTTTCACATCAAAAGGCCGTGATTGTTAAAATCGTACAACACCCGAATGACAATGAACGCAGAAAAGATATAAATTACGTAATTCATGCAAATTTAACTGTTTTTTTTGTCCAGAAAAAAAATTCATCCGAAACACTGTGTACGGTTTCGTTTAAAATTCCACAAAAATTGTAACGGTTTATATTTATGAAAGAGAATCTTAAATTGAGGCATTGTCAGTGGACTCCGGCACGATTTTCCCGTCAATCATTACGTTTTTTTCGTTAATTTTTCGAGAGACTGTCCTTTGGCGATGGGTCTTTTGGGCTTTGTGAAATGTCAAAAATGCATTGTGTTTTAAATATTTAATACGGACAAATAAGAGCGCTTTTTAAGCGGTATGTTTATGTTTAAACTGAATGCTTTAAAAAGCTTGTGATGAATCAGAAGAATTATTTTGCTTAGTTTGTAAAAGAAAAATAATTAAGTATGTGTAAGTTTTATTGTAATTTTAATTGACTTTTTATAATTTGACATTTTTTATTTTGACATTTCTATTTTTTATGTAACTCGATTTAATTTATTCAGTATAAGTATTTAATTTTGCTTAGTACCTACCTAATTATTAATTTGCACACCTCAGTAGGTTATAATACAATATACTTTTTTTATACTTGTAACTCTTTTTGTAACCTGTATTATGCAAATAAATTATTTTATTTGATTTTGATTTGATTTTGTCTTTTGTAGAAACTGAAAGATTTGAAACTTTGCAAAAACTGTTTTGTTTTGATGTTTGTAGAGAATTTATTTGGAAATCTATAAATGAAATAGGATATTTGAGGATATGTGATGAAAAGAGGAACATTATTAGAGTACTAGAAATATGGAGCTATTAGTTCAACCAGGTTTCAGACTGACTAAAGTAGAGTGATCCCTCATGGTGTACTGTTTAAAATGTTACAATAAAATACCTTCCCGACTGAGACAAAATTAAAATCTTATTTATAACGTACACTACGCAGGCAGGCATATTTTAAGTTGGGGGATTACATCGGTGATAAAATGCTTGCTCCATGCTGGTCCTGCTCCACCACCACAACTTTGAAGATACTGTTGGAGCTGCTGAAGATTGTAAGACATTTGCATTGTATAAACTCAATCTCCTTTGTATTTTATAATTGCATAACATATGTGTGAGTACCATAGAGCAACCATTTAACCGGGTAACATGTCTTTCATTGACTTGAATGTGCCCCGGCGGCTGAGAATATGTCATGCCCAGGTCAGTGCTCACTCAAATGTCTCGCTGATGGTGGCGTATGAGTTGGATCATTCGGCTCCTTTGAAAATGGTTGACGTAAATGATCCATGCGTTCGTGAACATGTTTTTAGGGTTCCGTACCTCAAAAGGAAAAAACGGAACCCTTATAGGATCACTTTGTTGTCCGTCTGTCTATCTGTCTGTCTGTCAATCTGTCAAGACCCTTTTTCTCAGGAACGCGTGGAGGTATCAATTTGAAATTAATATCAAATACGTAAGTCTATGGTCCCTTGGAGTCCCAAAAACTCAAGCTTCTAAGTCAACGCAATAAAAAGATACGGCCATTTATGCGACATATTTTGATACTCGCAAGTAAATCAAAACTTATAGGGTACTTCCCGTTGTCCTAGAATCATGAAATTTGGCAAGAGGCTAGGTCTTACAGCAGAAATAAAGGAAAAAGTCCGAAATTGTTAATTTGGCATTCTATCACATAAAAAATGTGTTAAAGTCTGTCAGTCTGTCAGACCCTTTTTCTCAGGAACGCGTGAAGGTATCAAGTTGAAATTAATATCAAATACGTATGTTTATAGTTTTTTGGAGATCTAATAAAATTTAGCTCCTATGCCATTTAAGCGACATAGTTTGATACTCGCAAGTAAATCAAAACCTATAGGGTACTTCCCGTTGACCTAGAATAATGAAATTTTGCAAGAAGCAAGGTCTCAGACTCTCGGAGCATAAGTAAAGGAAAAAGTCCGAAAATTGGTAATTTGTAATTTGATCACATAAAAAAAATATTTTTGGAATTTTAATGTTAAGTTTGTTTTTGGGATAAATTCTTTTTAATACGGAACCCTTCATTGTGCGTGATCCGACACGCACTTGGCCGGTTTTTTGTTGTTTCTGTTTGCTACTCTGGACGCTTTTAACGTATAGGTACACACACACACATATGTATTTATTGTATATTCAAAATAACGAGGTAACTAATATTTTTGTAATGATGTAATTTAAAAAGACGTATGAAGGTTTTCGATATCGGAAAACGAGTTATGGAACTCATATAGTGTTGGGCAGGACACCTGGCATGGCGCAGTGATGACAGAGTGGCGTCCAAGGACTAGAAGACGAGATGTCGGTCGTCTGGCGGCGAGATGGGTGGACGAGATTGTTGCCATCGTGAGCAAAACCTGGACGAGGCTAGCGTGGGGATTGGCGCAAGAAAAGAGACCCTAAGCCCAGCAGTGGTTGAAGTTGGATTGTGAATGATGATGATTATAATTTAAAAGAGTGTCCGTGGAGTTTTTTTCCCGTTCTTCTCCATAGGTACTGTAGTGGTTTGTTACAATCAAACCTTAGCATAGATTTATTACTGGCTGACATTTCTATCATTCAAACATCGAATATACTTATAAAAAAGTGATGTTCGCTTTTTATAAGGATTGACAGATAGATTTTAGCTAGGGCTTCACATAGGACCTCGGGAGTGGATCACTTTAAGTTTGAGGTAGATAATTAATAAAAAAGCCTACGGCCCTTAGCCCATTGCCTTGAATCTTTCATTTAACGTAGATAGCCTCCTAATGTTGAGGTTCGAGTCCTCACAGTACCTACTAGATACGCTTTGTAATGGACAATATTAGCTTCATATTTCTGACTGACCGACTCTTTTGGTGTAATGGAAAATATGTTGAGTTTGAGTTTGAGATTTACGATGTCGATACAGCCGCCAGGCACAGTTTATTGTAATGCTAAAGTTATGTCTAGAACCCATTCATACGATAGCTAATAAGAATATTTATTAGTCGGTTGACTTTTACTACTTATATGGGGTAATAGCCAACTGATACCATCTCCGATTCCATTACGAATAATATAAGGGCATGTAACTTAATACCAATAAAAAATTCAAAGCTGGGATTAATTTATTCATAATTATTCAGCTTACACAATTCATTAGGCCCGCATTAGCTGTAGTAATTACAATAAATTTTGCAATAAATTTTAATATTCTCATCATTTAAATGGCAAAATATGAGGATAATTCACAATGTTACTTTCAACCTGACTTATTTTATATCATACATTCAAACTAATATTATAAAGTTTATAAGTACGGTGTAATCTTTGGAACTACTGATCCGATTCCAAAAGCTAACCCATAGTGTCCTTTATGACATAAATTATAAGTCAAACAAAAAAATTCACGCGGATGAAATCGGACAGAAACTAGTAATTTATATTGCTAACGATTAAGCTATAGTAACACAAATAAAAAGCATCTTTTGGAATCAGAATATTATGCGCCGTAACAATATTAGAACATTTCCATAATAAATCTCTTAATACATACCAAAATGTAATCACACGCATACATTAGACTGGAAGACCATTAATCGCATTACCTAATTGAATAATTTATTAAGCACTCAGACAGCTATTAATTAAAAATTTACTATGTATTTGTATACCTACTTAATTCCTCTTCATTAAAAATGTATAGAAAGCCTCAAGATTTTTATGAGGTGTAAAACTTAGAGGTTCTGATTTGGTCTGAAGATGTTAAAATTTTGATGGACACTTCAAAATATATTATTTTGCTAATCGATTTAGTATTCATTACGATTATCATCAGTTCGTTCGTGAATGTTACTGCTGAATAGTTTTCCAATGTTAACTGGCTTCCAAAAAGAAGGAAGTATGTTCGATTTTATGTATTTTTTAAAGGCACACGCGATTTGGTTATTTTTTATAGTAACTCGTGCATAATTGCTCTCGGATAGCACCATCTGGTGAAATACTAGAATGCTGATGGCAATCCTATGTTAAGTTGCCTATAATAACAAGTTGTTACAGACAAGAAGTGGTTTATGAGTATGAGTGTAAGGTTAGGGAAAATTCCTGGAAAATTAATGCTAAAGTAAATTGAGACATGAAGCAAAAAAGTTATAATCGTAGATGACAAAATACATGAACGAGTATATCAAGTCAAAAGCAGAAAGATGCTTCGTTTTGACGTAGAATTTCAACATCAAAATGTTTTGATGAAGCTGCAATTACCTCCACATAACTTATCAATTATGGTGCAGATAGATACGAAAGTAACACTAACCCGCTATGTACCGCATCGCGACACACATCACAGAGTACAATGCTTCATTTACGATCCAAGTCTTAGATAATACAAAGTTGTGACCTTTGCGTACTTATAATGACTTAATAATTCTCTAGTCGATGCTATCTCTCTAAATGGATTGTGGACCGGACTCACGAGTTTTTGTTGTAATTTTTGTGTGTTTTGTTTTTTGTTGGTGACTATACTTTGCAAATTAGGAGGTGGTTAAAGGTAAGGATTTGGGTTTTTTTCTTTTTTTAATCCCGGTATTTGGTCTTAAAAATCAGTTGCAATGGAAAATGTTGTTGAGTGAGCGTTTTAGTGCTTTTTTCTCTCGCTAGAGTGTAACCATATTCTTGTTTTTATTATCTAGGTGCTAGATAATAAAAACAAGAATATGGTTACACTTCCTACGTCTTCCATTTTGCTTTTGGTTTTCCTTTCGACTGTGGTTTCTTGTGTTGTTACATGTCTGAGAGGACCTTTTTCATCATCTCTATGCGTCTTGTTTTCATCACTTACCTCACTTATGACCTGCCCGTTGTGTCTAGTATTCCTCATCATAACCATTCTTATTTTTATTGACTTGAGCTTTCAAAATAATATTCTGATTTGTGCATTATTTGTTATTGCTTTGAATACGATTATTCCTTAAAATGTCAACTTTTTTCTCGGCAACAGCTGCATTAATTTTATTTGGAACTCAACTTAAATAACTGTATTTACCGCTGCTCTTTCTTTTTGTGTACTCAAACGTATACAATCCGTACCTGTATGTTGTGCCGGTCCCGAGGCAGCGTGTCGCGGGTCGTGTCCAACTCCGCGCGCGTGGCACGACCAGCCATTGTAATGGTCATCTTTATGCCTCCTTTTTTTAGATAATTACATACAGCCACTAATTGTACCGTACCGCTTGAGGAGAAACTTTTTTACTTTTCAACTTTGATTAGTTTAAACGTTTCCTCGTTAGTAATCATGTTTTGTTGATTGGTGACTTCAGAAATTTCTAGCTTTCTTATAGTTTGAGACAAGGGTAAAAGTCACAGTATTGTTCAGGTTATTGCTGCGATTTTTGAATACAGTCAGACGACGCTGTCTCCTTCTTCTCAAGTCTTAGCACAGGTGGCTTACTATGAGCGTTTCCAGTGATAGAGAGAGTGACGGTGCTATAGGTCGTATATAGCACCGTCTTTTTCTCTCACTGGAAACGGTCAACTTCTGCCCTGCTATAAGAACTCACAGTAAGCCCCCTGTTAGGTATTAGCTTTGTGAGAACATCTTGTGCCATGATAAATACTTATCGTCTCAGCTAGTTGGTACCGCGAGGACTACCTGCTATCCAGGTCAAATGCCTTAGGGCAACGTTGGAGAAGAAACCAAACATATGATACAATATCATAAAAGCTAGACATTGAGTCTCCGAATAACCGCCTCGATAACCATCTGTCTCCTCTGTCATTCGGAGACCTTGAGAACTGCGATATCTACCACGATTTACAGACGTATTGATATGCAATGTTTATATTTCTATTAGCATAATATCATTGTTAAGGTATGTTTGGGTAAGTTCGGCGCTGGGATAAGACCGTATGAATCAAATTCTGCGTAATTTTTATTCTACCCCGACGGTCCCGGCAGAATAATAAATACGACGACGCGATTATAGTAGAACAATTTCCATGAAATTTGCATAGAAACCGTTTTAATAGAGTCGCGCCTGTCTTCGGGAGCCTTAATAGTGCAGAACACATGTTGTCCGCTTAAAAAATATGAACTTATAGCCAAATTAGCCAGGAATTTGATTCATACTGTCTTATCCCATCGCCGAACGTACTCCAACATATTGGATTGGGGATTGGGGATTCCCAATCCCCAATCCCCAATCCCCCAATCCAACCCAATCCCTAAGTCTTTAATTTTACCAACATGGAAGAAACAGACTGCTATGGGTTTACCATCATTAGGTAGGTAGGTACTGACCCAAAACCATAATTTAAAATCTACAAAAGAATTTTAATGCGCCTAAAACAGTATTGTTAACCATTAATCTAAAATCGGGATCTTTACGACTCATCAATATCAAGGTCGAACGATTTCGAATCGATTCTTTAAATCGATACGATCTATCGAGATGTATCGCGATTATATCGAGATCACGACTCGACCCGCGGTTCAATAGATTATCATATTTCTTTCGTAAAGAACGAGGCCTTTTTAATGAAAATTTAGATGGTGTTGTAATCTTGTGGAAGTATGTTCTTAGTACAATGCCTTAGATCGAGGTTGTATGTGATTAAGTTTGGGAGATAAACAGTTTTACATAATAGGTACTAATATACCTACTTAACTTAAAATTCAAAGCCTGGTCTAAATAACAACCACGCAATTCAAGTTAATGCTTATGCGAAGAGACTCCTCCGTGCCTCGGAAAGCACGTTAAGCCGTTGGTCCCGGCTGTCATTCGTGGATCTTTGACAGCCGTTACGGGTCGTCAGAAGCCCGAAAGTCTGACAACCAGTCTTACCAAGGGGTATCGTATTACCCAGTTTCAGGGTTGTGGAGGTCAGATAGGTAGTCGCTCCATGTAAAATACTGGTATTCAGCTGACCCCAAAATAGTTGGGAAAAGGCTAGACAGGCAGGTTATGCGAAGTGTTGCCGCACTTTCTGAGGTAAGCTCGAGGATGGATGACTATTCAGCTTTTGCTTGTCATAGTGTCCTGTCTCAATTTTTCAAGAACGGACGATCTTAGTAAAGTTGTATCTTCTGTTACTTTGTCTAGGTCCTCTGGCACTTTGTCTAGGTCCTCTGGTACTTTGTCTAGGTACTCTGGTACGTTGTTTAGGTCCTCTGGTACGTTGTCTAGGTCCTCTGGTACGTTGTGTAGGTCTCTGGTACGTTGTGTAGGTCCTCTGGCACTTTGTCTAGGTCCTCTGGTACTTTGTCTAGGTACTCTGGTACGTTGTTTAGGTCCTCTGGTACGTTGTCTAGGTCCTCTGGTACGTTGTGTAGGTCTCTGGTACGTTGTGTAGGTCCTCTGGCACTTTGTCTAGGTCCTCTGGTACTTTGTCTAGGTACTCTGGTACGTTGTCTAGGTCCTCTGGTACGTTGTGTAGGTCTCTGGTACGTTGTGTAGGTCCTCTGCTACTTTGTCTAGGTCCTCTGGTACTTTTTCTAGGTCCTCTGGTACTTTGTCTAGGTCCTCTGGTACTTTGTCTAGGTCCTCTGCTACTTTATCTAGGTCCTCTGGTACTTTGTATAGGTCCTCTGGTACTTTGTCTAGGTCCCCTGGTACTTTGTCTAGGTCCTCTGGTACTTTGTCTAGGTCCTCTGGTACTTTGTCTAGGTCCTATGGTACTTTGTCTAGGTCCTCTGCTACTTTGTCTAGGTCCTCTGCTACTTTGTCTAGGTCCTCTGCTACTTTGTCTAGATCCTCTGCTACTTTGTCTAGGTCCTCTGCTACTTTATCTAGGTCCTCAGGTACTTTGTCTAGGTCCTCTGGTACATTGTCTAGGTCCTCTGGCACTTTATCTAGGTACTCTGGTACTTTTTCTAGGTCCTCTGGTACTTTTGGACGTCTTGACGACACAAGTGTATGTATGTTGTTGTAGTAAAGAAGTAGTGACTTGTTCTTTCCAAAAATAAGAGGTTTTTATCCCGCAATAAGACAATTGCAAGCTAGCATTATTGCCCTCAGTTTTGAAGGTCTCTGCCCACACAACCAGATACAAAACGTATACATAGAAGGCCCACACTTGTATACTTACAGCTAAAGGTTGATATTGGGTGTATTTATGCGGTGCGGTCCGTAGGTCACCCGCGCCGGTACATATCTTATTTTAGATCGCGCCCTTCGCTTGGTCAGCGGGAACCTTTGTACTGAGCGCAAAAACAATTGGTTTTGTGTATTTTTAGAACAACTTATATGATTGTTTTTGTGTTTTGGGGTTCCTGTTGTTGAAAGATGACGTGTAGACATTCTCGAAATTAATTTAGAATAATCTAAAATTAAAAAAAAAAATACAGAAGATCTCTTCGAGATTAAATTAAATTGATAAATGAAAAGTAAGAAAGCAAGACGTTAAACGCAATAACAGCAAAAACAAATTGCAATCACCAACAAAGTGGTTATAAGGAGAATTTATTCCTTTGACTAGAACCAAATTGGGAGGACAGTTAACGTCTTAAATGAAAATATTATGTCTTTTATTTTATTTTGCTTTAACTTAAAACGGCCATTGGCAACTACATTAGTTAAAGACAATTCATTACACAACATTCATGCTCATCCCAAAATACTTTCTTATGATAATGTTTGACATCCATGCAATCATACATAATATCTTCATTTAGAAAATACAGTGCATTTTTAAAATATGTAGTAACCGCTGAGTTTCTTGCCGGCTCTTCTCCATAGAAAACGACCAATTGGAACCGTGCACCTAGCTTCTGAAGTTTCATAAGTGACCATGTCGGTTTACCTATATTAATAAAAAGAGAAACCCTGACTGACTCATCAATGCCAAGCCCAAACCCTTGAAGCTGCAAAATTTCAGCTTTCTAGGTTTATAATATAGACAAGGAATAAGGAAGGATAGGAAGCACTTTCCCGTGGGATATTTTCCGACGTCCGCGTGTGTGAAATAAAATACTTTGAATTTGAGTTCCAAACAGAGTCATGCATGATCTTGTGCTTATGCTATCATTGGCATTATTTATTCAACCCACTTACGTCTGAAAATTAAGCTATTTTTTTGCTACTCCTACATCTTACCCAATGTTGACCGCACTTATCTTACCGTGAGGTATGCTCTTATTATGTGCGTTTTTTGCCGACCCCCCCGCATGGCTACACTGACTATTACTCAAATGGGTACCCCCAATTGACTGCTACGCATTTCTTCCTGGATAGTTTAAATACGAGTTTTTGGCATAGATAGAGCCGAAGGGAAATAGAGTTCACTTCCTGTATTTTGAATCAACACATTATTATGGAGCTAAGGAGTCACCAACTTTGTGAAAAGCCATTATATGATGTAATAAGCAAGACTATTCAGGCGGTGTTGTAAAATCTTACGATCAAACCTGGGGTCAGCCCTAGTCCGTCCGTCCGTCCGTCAGTCCGTCCGTCTGACATACAGATCCATCAGAACAAGTGAAAAAGTTAAATTTTTTCGGACGGCCAAAAACACATCGAGAATAGGGACAACTGTCAAATCGTGTTGTCATTCCCGAACGTAGTATGAATTGACAGTTGTCCCTATTCCCGATGTGTTTTTGCTCGTCCGAAAAAAAAAAAACTTTTTCACTTGTTTTGATGGATCGAACCAATCATCCATCCGTAGGTGATACGGAGTAGGAAACGATCGTAACGAAGGCCGAAACTATGGACTTCGTGCTTAGGGAGTAGACACCCTGATGTGATTGACCATCGCATCGCCACGCCAAGCACCGAAGCAAAACTTAAAACCTCTCCATCAATATTTTTAATACAGGGTGTAAGGGACAGCCCTTCGCAAACTGATAGGGTGAATTCAGTATGTCATACTAAGATGACCGGTACATGAATTTTTTTCAGGAACGTTATGGGAATCCAATAAACCTGATTTGTTTGTGTTTTTGTGCACAAATCGGTGCGTCAATTACTGCTTGGGAGGGGTAGGTAATAGGTATGCGGTGAGTTCAATGAACTCTGCAGCTAGACAGAAAGTGAACAGCTGATTTCACGCGTCGTTGGTTAGAGTATTTTAACATCCATTGCTGGTTTTTTTTTGCTGTTTTTTTTGCAGTTTTTTTACATAAATGGAGTGCTGCGAACACACAATGCAATTTTACATTGAAATAATGAAAATGTAACTGAAAAAAAAAATTAAAAAATGTAAATTTTCCTGAGAAAATTTCCGGTGGAATAATATTCAAAATGAGGAGCTGAATGCACCCTGTGAGTTTGCGGAGGGCTGTCCCTTACACCCTGTATAATATAACGTAGAAAACCTTGATATTATTATCATAAAGAAGAATAAAATAACATACCTCATTCCCTTTGATCATAGGTGCATAAGTATAATGTCCGCCAACTATGCATACAAACAGCCCTTCATATTAAACTAAAAATTCACGTTCCTTCCCGTCAGACATCAAAGTCTTTGAATGAATCCTTACATTCTTGCAATAGATCTACTGATTGACAATGGAGACTACCGAACGACCCCTTAATAGTGCATTTAGGTTACTAAATTGGACTCTGAAACAGGATAATATAAGGTTGAAAGTGGTTTGAGAACTGAGGCTACCTAGACGTTCGCCTGGCGGTCATAAAACAGCCTGTTTTCATAAAACTATTTACTACAATGTTTTTAACATAAACTCCTGCAAAATCAATATTCAACTTTATAACTGAAACGTTATAGCTGAAAATGGTTTAGCAAGTCTCGCCAGGGGTTAAAAACATTTGCTTGTACTATTCAAGTCCGTCAAAAAGATTTATATGACAAAATAATTTTTTTTTTATTGAGCTATTGAGTCGTTTTTTATTGATATCCAATGTGTGCTGTGTAGTTATTTTTATTTTATTTACGGCCCATTACCTGTGGCGTTGTGTTATTTTTATGTTTATAGTCTAATTTAGTGCGTACCTTGAAATCGTAG
This sequence comes from Cosmia trapezina, assembly GCA_905163495.3. Classification (NCBI taxonomy): domain Eukaryota; kingdom Metazoa; phylum Arthropoda; class Insecta; order Lepidoptera; family Noctuidae; genus Cosmia; species Cosmia trapezina. Next base: position 1,403,743 of record LR991036.1, read on the forward strand.
AGTAACTATGACATGGTTTTTATTATTTCCTTTTTTGTACTTTTTTCTTGTAAACAAATAAGTTTGATAATAGCCTAGGAAATATAATATATTATATATGGTTCAGCTATTGTATTTTTATTGCTGAAATACAGAAGATGGAGATTTTGTTTATATAGAAGCCAATCTTCGTACAGTTTCTCATCCAAGGTTGCTGATAGGTACCATTTATGATTAAAAGTAAAATAAATAATCTTCCATCTCCTTTGTAGCAATGATTAAAAATACAGAATTAATTTAAAACGAGTCAGATTCGCGCACCGAGGATTTCCGTACCATCATAATATATGTAATTCTTGTTGATGATTTCTGAAAAACTGTGCTATTTAGAGACATCGTATAATTGTAAGACATAGAATAACTTCTGATTTTTCTCTATGGAAAATTCGGGGATAAGGAGGGGGGTGGGGGGCGGTATTTTTTTAACATTTTTCATCAAAAGTCGAAAACCATGCGGCTTATAAAAAATAAAAAAAAATGTTTGAGAATGTGCAGACAGCGTTCAGCGTATGATACTCCACATGCCCTAGTAACCCCACTTCGAATTTCTAAGACCCCCTTTCAGTCCCTGTTGAAAAAAAAAACATATATTTTTGTTTCTTTCTTATTTGCAAAATAGGTAGTTGGGTAAACGTCATCTAAAACTGTTCCAAATTTCAAGTTGATAGAATTAATATAGTTCTTGAGATATCCAGCTGTGACAGACAGATAGACAGACAGACAGACAGACCAACTGAGTCACACCATAAGGGTTCCTTTTTCCATTTTGCTACGGAACCCTAAAAATGTCTAAGATCTATCAACAAATTACAAAAACAAATAAGCGAAGCTTCTCATTTCTCCAGTCTCTAACACTATAAACAACTTTTAATCTTAAAATTTTAAAAATCTCGACGGCAATCCTTTTAAGTTTGTAAATCGATGCACTGTGCAGGCTTCATCTGACTGACGTCAACCAAAACGTCTTGACCCCCGCCTTTCCCAAGTTACGATCCTTAGAACCTGATTTTACTTGGAACGGGAAGGGGAGGGAAGACCAGGTTATGGTAGCCAAAATGTATGCAAGCGATCCGATGGCTAATATAACTTGAGCCCTCATGTTGAACCTTTTCCCGTTCCTATAGAACGGTTGCAAAGGATTTGCGGGAGGAGTGAGAGGTAATGTAATTCTGGGTACTGCAAGGATCCTTGTACAATGAATTGCATTAAGCGACAGGGCCTCTACGAGCTATGAATGCTCTTAATGTATGGATACGATTTGATCGCTCCGAGCGTTTAGTGCTGTGTATGGTGACCGAGTTGTCGATAAATAAAAAACATCTAAGAAGGTTTATATCAGACGGATAGCATCATCATTATGCATTTGTAATCTTGCCAATCATATTCATCGAGATGACTATAGCCATCATTTTAATTTCATTTTCATTTTCATTTTTCATTTATTTCAGACCAAGTCCATAGTTCACACATTATAATTATATAAAAAACTAAAAATAAAATCACATAAAAACATGTCATTAAAATAATCAAAACATTAAAATGAAATAAAATAAAATTACACAATACATTTCAATACATTAAATATAGATTAAAATTAAATTATTACACGTTAAACAATCAATAAATCAAAAACAAAATTAATCATACACAACATAATCAATAATAATAAGTAAATTTTAAAAGTATCTCAAATAATACGAGAGGCGCTAACATGAAGCTGCATCCACCTCTGTATCAGGGACAGGTCCCACCGCTCGGACAATACCCTCAGGAGACCGTTCGAGCTGCTTCGTAGGCGACCTAATAGTGAGGCGCTCCGCTTCCTTATGATCGCGAAAAAATCATCGGTCCGCGCTTCAGCAAACATAGTCGAAGCACTACAAAACCGCGGAAGCCCTAGCAGTATCCTGAAAGCATTGTTGTACTGCACGCGCAGGGCGCTATACGCCCGCTGCGTAAAGTTGGTCCACAGGCTGCACGTGTAAAACGACTGAAAATATGCCTTAAATAAAGTTACCTTCACAGGTAATAATGTTATGGATAGTTTTGTCTGGTGTTGATCATTGTAATAGAATGGTAAATTTCAAAATAGAAGTCCAAATAGAAATCTAAATGTAAACAGTCTAGTAAATTAGCAACAGCTAAAAGTTATCATATCTACTAGATGCATTCCATATCGAGTTGGAAGTCAACCGCATCACAAGAATTTTCAACCATTAGGGTTATATGTAGATATCCCGAGTTACCACATTTATCAAAATTACCTATTCCAAGTCAATTGTATCCTCACTAATTAAATTCAAACCCATCCATGTATGAGCCCATGCAGTAAATAATTCACTTACCCAGAATAATAGAAGGGTAACTCCAAAAACTCATTATCGTTCAACCAAAGAAACTCGACCCGAAAAACTAGAAATTTAGGGTAAGTACGTAAGCTCGCTTATTTTTTATACACGAATAAATAAGAAAGGATTCAAACAGGCTCCCAAAGATACTGTATCGTATTGTACTGACCCTCGGCTCACAAAAGGATTCTTGAAAAACTTATTCTATTAAAGAATTATCTCATCTGCTGGATATCTTTCGGGTTATTTGTGTTTCCTATTCAGATTATTCGGAGCAATGATTATTAGAATATTCATATGAGATGGTTGAGTTTATATTATGTTTTGTCAACTATAACAGTAATGTATTATGTATATGATTTACCAAAGTTCTTTAGTCCCTGGTTCAAGGTCTTAAAAAAGAGGCATCAGGTTAAAAAAACTGGCCAAGTGCTTGTCGGACCACGCACAATAAAGGGTTCCGTAGTTGAAAAGAATTTATTCCAAAAACAAATTTAATATTGTTAACGAAAAAAAAATAAAAAATAATGTGATAAAACTACAAATTAATTATTTTCGGACTTTTTCCTTTACTTGTGCTGTGAGACCTTGCTTCATGCCAAATTTCATAATTCTAGGTCAACAGGAAGTACCCTATAGGTTTTGATTTATTTATTTGCGAGTATCAAAATATGACGTATAGGTATATGGCCGCTTTTTTTATCGCGATGACTTAGAAGCTTGATTTTTTTAGAACTCCAAGGGACCACAGAGCTACGTTTTTTATATTAATTTCAATGTGATACCTCCACGTGTTCCTGAGAAAAAGGACTAACAGACAAACAGACAGACAGATGGACAACGAAGTGATCCTTTAAAGGTTCCGTTTTTTTCTTTTTGATGTACGTAACCCTAAAAATATTCTCAGCCTTCAGTAATCCTGGACAAATGCTACATCCTACCTTTTAAAAGGAGCAGCACAATATTCGTGCACTTATCGATCAGCACGCGCGGCACGTCACTAGTCGGCGAAAGCTTCAAGTCACGATTGGTTAGCTTACACAAGGATATTATTATTTCTTGCCGTTTCGCCCGCACCGGCAACGGCAACACATTTTTCAATTTTATGTTAGTTATAACAACCAACAATGTTGATTTTTATATGCCTGCGTTATAATATAACTTCACTGGGATTATGACGGCTTAGTACTGTTATCTTTAAAAGCGAATGGATTAATGATAATGCAAGCATGTTTTATGGCATTAAATCTGGGTTGTGAACCATCTTTCTACATAAAATAAAAATAAATGATGGTTAAGTATGGTGTTTTCAAGTTAACATTATAGGTACGTTATAACCTTGGCCACCTCTGTCTCATCATGACGATGCTGTACTTACTTAAGCGTGTTCCTGGTACTTCCTGAGACATTATCATATATTATTGAGCTGTACTTTAAGAACAATTACTGCAAATATCATAAGTGGGATCACTTATCATTATTTTGTAGTGGACTCCTATCAGCTGTTTCCACACAACACACTAGTTGCCTGAGGGTTCATGCAGAAGTCATTTGATGCCGTAACATGTTGTGCTCAAAGGCTTTTGACATGGAACAGGTTTACAAGCTCAATGCCTACCTGTTTCACACAATAGTCCAATGCTCTGAGCCTGTACATTGTATATAGGAGCGATCAGCTGTACAGCCTCATTATTGTCGACGACACGGTTGGCGCAGTGGTTGAGCGATTGACTGCTGCGCAGCATGTCGCGGGTTCGATTCCCGCACGGAACAAATATTTGTACAACCTACAAGTATTTGTTCCGAGTCTGGGTGTTTTTCTATCTATAATATGTATGTATTTACAAAAAAAATGTATATAAGTAGTTTATCAGCCATCTCGTTACCATAACACAAGCATTAGGTTGCTTAGCTTGGGACTAGATGGCGCTGTGTGAAATGTCCAAGGATATTTATTTATTTATTTTATTGTTGTTTGTTTTATTTTTGGGCTTAAGAGTTCTTTCAGGGTTTGGTTTGTTTGATTGAGCTATTTGGCATCTGCCTCAGAATGATTAGTTTGTTATGGAGCGTTGGTCGTTTGACAGCTGTCATTTTTAGGTAGGTATCCATATTTTAGCAGCATGTGTATCTCAATGTATTTTATCAACGACGAAAAGTAGGTACAACAACATTACAAATCTGCAAAAAATGTACATGCCACTTGATATTCTTAAAATTAGAAAATAGTGACCTTTATTTCTAATTTAAAACGTAATGTACGTCCCATCTTCAAGGTCTATAATACTATCAAACAGTTCTTAAGGACAACTTACGTCATCCTAGGCCCAAAAGCATTACTTCCCTCCGATTAAGTCGAGTAAGCAAAAATAATTCGTAACCTTAACATTGCTATTGTTTTAACACAATACAATTGCGTACGCGAATGTAGGCCGGATAGCTTGGCTTTGCCTTAAAAAATATACTTGTTACGATGACAAAATTAATTTTGCTACTCATAAATTAACATTAGAATCTTATGGTATTGGTTTAAAGACCATTTTTATTTGGTCTTTAAGTACAGATGTGTTAAAAATAAATCTTTGTATTTGATTAAACAATTTTATTTGCTCTCAACCTAGTAAAAATCTAAATAGCGTAATAAATTCGTTTATTGTATGTTTATTGAATATTTGTTATTTCGAGAACTATGCCCATGATCTATGGTGACCTTCAGATATCTTCGCGCTCTTTATACGGCTTCGGGTCAACAGAATTATAAATGATATCCCCAAGAACATCAGAATTGTTCGGAGACATTTATCGGATTTATAGTTTACAGACTGTATAAATAATATTGTAACCCTGTGATTGTCGAAGGGTTAATGGGAGCTGAGATTTACAATGAGAAGTTCACATTTATTTTGTTTATATTGTTCTAAAGCCGCTTCATTAGCTACAGCGGAATGTTTCTGTGTTCTGCGTTGTGATTGAGGCATGAAAACCTGTAGTTTCCTATTTTTACAGGAATTTAAAATTGATAACTGTTTTTGCTTTTTTCATGTATAGGATAGAACAGCAACTCAATCAATCTGCCTAGCCTTTTCCCAACTATGTTGGGGTCGGCTTCCAAGTCTAACTGGATGCAGCTGATTACCAGTATTTTAATGAAGCGACTGCCTATCTGACCTCCACAATCCAGGAACTAGGTAATACGACACCCCTTGCTAAGACTGGTGGTTAGACTTTCGGGCTTCTGATGATTCGTAATGACTGTCAAAGATTCACGAATGATAGCTGGGACCAACGGCTTTCCGAGGCATGGAGGAGTCTCTGTATGTAAAGATGGTCACCCATCCACGGACCAACCCCGGCAAGCGTAGCTTAACCTGATGGATTGACCCAGGCGGCTGTTATTACTTAGCCACGAGCTCTTCAAATGTATGTAAGTAAAAACATACAAAAATAAAACAAAACACTATCCCATTATAAGAAAATGGCTACACTTTTAACCCTTTTGCTCAAAACAAACTCCGATGCACCACAATTCATTACTGTCATGGCACACCACCGACAAGTCACTAGCTTACGAAAACACTCCACCATGCTGACACTTCTAAAAAAACAAATATTTCCTTAATTTCCACTACCAACCGAGAAATCGGGAACACCACGACAAAAACTTATTCATCATAGTTTGAGAAGTGTTACTAGTTAAGTGCACGGCAAACAGGGGGTACAAACAGCCAGCCATGATGAATGGCCCGCGAGATAGATAGGGTTAGGTGAAATACTGAGAGTTTTAGCACCACTCAGTGGAGGGACTTACGACCAAAAATTGGATGCGTGTTTTGGAAAATGAGGTGGACAGGACTCACCAGACATCACCCTGCATTCGTTCATAGTTCATAGCAGTGAAAACAGCGTTTATTTTATTATGTGACGTGAGATATAGGTAGATTTGTGAATTGGTTTTAAGTTTTAGTAAATTCTATACAGAGTGTAAGGGACAGCCCTCCGCAAACTGATAGGGTGAATTCAGTATGTCATACTAAGATGACCGGTACATGAATTTTTTTCAGGAACGGTAAGAGAATCCAATAAACCTGATTTGTTTGTGTTTTTGTGCACAAATCGGAGCGTCTATTACTGGTTGGGAGGGGTAGGTAATAGGTATGCGGTGAGTTCGATGAACTCTGTAGCTAGACAAAAAGTGAACAGCTGATTTCACGCGTCGTTGGTTAGAGTATTTCTACATCCATTGCTGGTTTTTTTTGCTGTTTTTTTTTGCAGTTTTTTTTTACATAAATGGAGTGCTGCGAACACACAATGCAATTTTACATTGAAATAATGAAAATGTAACTGACATTTTTTTTGAAAAAACGAAAATTTTCCTAAGAAAATTTCCGGTGGAATATGATTCAAAATGAGGGGCTGAATGCACCCTGTTAGTTTGCGGAGGGCTGTCCCTTACACCCTGTATACATAGTAAAGGGTGAATTTTTCAAGTGGGCGTAGATGGCCAAATTCGAAACTATGAGGAATATTGTAATGCTGACTGCAGTACAATCCTTGAGACGTCGAATCCAGCTATGTATTCAAAACAATGGTCATCATTTTGAACAATTAATCAGTAAAGGTTTAATAGGTAGGTAACATAAGAAAAATAAAAAAAGTATTTTGTTAAAAATGAGCTCTTTCGTTTAGTTTGCCGTATGTCGTACTTCCCAGAATTCGATCCTTATGTTTGTGTTTTTTTTTTTAAATCAACGGGTTCGATTCCTGGCTAGAAATATAGATTTTTTTAAAAATACAATGATGCAGTTTTAATTTTCATCAAAATCGAGTCTTAAACTCCTTTGCGTACTTTTCGCTTTTCGTCATAGTTTCGAATCTGGCCATCCACGCTCACTTGAAAAATTCACCCTGTTTATAATTTGGCGATGTCACAAAACCCTGGATTAGTTCTGGGGTATGATAGACTGCCTTATAAGATAGTTAGATACCCAGGTGTTGAGAAAAATATTGCTTTTTTTCACATTTACATCGCCACCAATTAACTCACTACCTAGCATTCTGAATGCTACAGAAGTTTTAATCCATAGCAATTTTCGCAAGCTAAAATTGGCAATGCAAAAAGTACCCAACTCCACGATAACCGTAGCCTACCACCAGATAATCTATCACAGAATCTCGTACAATCTGAGTAGATTAAACGTTGGTAACGTATTTATTACAGCTCGCATTCAGCCTAACAATACGGTTCGTTTGTTCGAGCGACACGGCTGTTGCAAGAGGTCATAACGTACGCTTTGAACCTCGAGTCATCAAACTGCGGGGCTTGGTGGATATCGGGCACATTGGTACCTTTAGAAGTGAGGTGAATACCGTATATTGTGGACATAGGTATGTGTTGTTATACTCACCTAGCTAACACGCTTATTAGTAAGTTAATATCCGTCTACACTCAAAAGAAGTTGTTTTAACCGATGAAAGAAGGATGAGGTTTTCAAGTTGACGCGAACAACGCTCAACTTTTACATAGCCAATTTTCACGATTTTTTAGGGTTTCGTACCTCAAAAGGAACAAAATAGAACACTTATTGGATCACTTGTTGTCCGTCTGCCTATCTGTCAGTCTATCAAGACCCTTTTTCTCAGGAACGCGGAAAGGTATCAAATTGAAATTAATATGAAATACAGACCGTCTATCTGCCTAGCCTTTTCCCAACTATGTTGGGGTCGGCTTCCAGTCTAACCGGATGCAGCTGAATACCAAGACCGTATTTCATATAAATTTTTTTTTCGTAATCGCGAAAAAAAAATCAGCTGTTCAGTACATTTTGACGAATTATGCGAACATAAATGTACTGAACAGCAGATTTTTTTTTCGCGATTTCAGGTTTGATCCCATAGTAAAAGTTGTTCATAATGATGAGTACAATGACCCCTTAAGAGGTTTTGCGCATTTAGCGTTACACGTTGTATATTCACTTTAAAAATTAATTAGTTAGATTAAAATAAAACAAATATATCAGAGGGTCTCCCATACAACACACGTGATTTTTTTTGCCGTTTTTATAGATAATGGTACGGAACCCTTCATGCGCGAGTCCGACACGCACTTGGTCGATTTTTTTATTCATGTTCTGTTCACTTCAAGTAAAAGACAAAATTGTACAAAAATTGAAGCGTCTAATGCACGTGCGTTTCACTACAACAGCGACGTAATTTAAAAAAGAACTTATTCGAATTCACGTCGTATACTATGACGCCGGCCGCCATGTTCGATACGAGTATTAGTATTGCAAAAACCTGTTTCAGAACCTTTTATAGAGGATTGATAACATGGATGTAGATAAAGTCTTGTATGCAACTGTACATAATTAGGTATTAAAACACTCATGTGATACTCACACACCACATTCGTGTTTTAATACCCCTTATTATACGTCAGTTGCATAAATAACTATTATACACTAACTTATGTACTCCAAGAAAAGTATAGTGTTTGTACGTTAAGTAGTTAGACTATTTAATTATGACATCGTTCCGCACAGATTGTCAAAGTATACCGAAGGTATCCCTGATTATATCACTTGTTACCGATAAGTTGCCGTCCTATCATTAGATACTTACTCACTGTCATTCATTTGTCATTTTAAAACACAGCTTGAAAATTACTGGGGCGACATATCAAAGGACAAATTAGGAGGGGCTGTGCGCATGTCATACACGGTGGCAGGGACATCATAACGAAAACTTTTATCATGGATTCCAGCAAAATTTTACGTGTGTTCGTTTTAATCAGATCTGCTGCATTTGCATTTTGATCGTGTAGGTATTGCAATTTTGTATGGAACAGCGGTTTTTTTAAACCAACAAATGGTTTAAAATAATCAGTGTTATCTACATCATGCGAACTACGCATCACAACGACATGACGTCACGCAATCCTGCATCGCGCAATTAGAGTTTACCACGCGACTAGCATATATACAACGTCCCGACATCAACCGTCAGGCAGTTGCCCACCAGACACGACACCCGTCTGGTCGGAGGATCCTCCCTTTTCAATAGAGGATGAGTGAACTTTACACCCTGTTCCTCATGCCTCTAGACTGGTGACCCCGAGCATGAACGTCAGCGCAGCCTTCGTGCAACTCCTTCAGCGTGACGTCATCAGCATCACTTGCTCAAGCTTTCAAGCGGCGAGTCACACAGCCAGCCAGCATTCATGCTAAAGGTTATCGTTATGTTACTTCTGTATCTATGCCAATATATACAAATAGATCCACCAGATCACTAAAATTAACCAAAGTAATCCGGTTATCAAGACCCTATTATCCAAAATAATTTGTTTCGTCCATCAATTTAGGAACGTTTACGGGTTATTATGCACATATACTTATCAGGAAAATAATGGCCACATAAGTTCCCTAAATTGCTTCATACATGAAGTTCAATCAATCTACATCGACCTTCATTCACTTTGCCATAAAAATACATTACCGATTCATTATGACGGGCAAAGAATCTCTTCCAAAAGTCGGTAGCTTATAATCTGCTAAAGAGCTAACGTTTTAATGAAAATAAGCACATTATAGGTCACGAATTTTTTCAGTCAAATTCAAAATATTTTATTTTACATAAACCTGCATGGGCCTTCATAAAATAAGCTAGGTGGATGGTTCCAATTGATCGTTTCATATGGAGAGAAGCAGTGGTGCTCCAGTGGTAACGGTCGTGACTTACGAGTTGTAGGTCGTAGGTTCGAACCCCGGCAGGCACTTTACTTTCTGTAAATTATTTCATCACCACTGCTCTCAAAACGGTGAAGAAACCTGTCCTAGAACCAAAAATTTTAAGACTTGTGTGATCTACCAACCCGCACTAGACCCGCGTGGTGAATTACGGCCCACTCCCTCACATCGAGAGCCTGTGTCCCAGCAGTGGGAACCTTATAGGCTGATTAGGCAATGGAGAAAAGCTGGCAAGAAACTAAACGGTTACTCTTTTAAAAGTAATTGCTTATGTCACAATGTTAATCGACTTTCGTTACTGAATGACTGACTTCCGAACCATATCTAACGTTATATAGAATTATCAATAAACTGAACCGTACACTAATAATTCCATTCAACATCAGTACATAATTATAATTAGGCATTCGAATCATTAGAGGAAATATTTAGTAAATAAATTACTACAGATAAATAATTGTTCTAATTAATGAGTTATTTGACATAGCTCCTAATAACTACTCGCATTTCAATTCGACAATTTTCTCTACTGAACAAAAACGTCTCAACAAACCCCGTCTCAACAAACCCCGTCTCGTCCCCGTGCCGTCCGCTCTAAACCACACACTGTATTTTATAGTCATTTTTCTTACTCGACAAGTAATAAATCAAACGTTCGTTACATTACTCCGATTGAGTGATTCCATTACAGTTTTTTGCATAACGATTATTATTTTATTGTAGTTTTTCGCATCCCTAGCGTTGCTTTTATCGAATAATAAATCAAATGGTGATGCAGTATTTATTGGTAAGTTCGGATTATTTTGTTGAAATGTTACTTGTCTGGTTTTTTGGCTTCGTGTGTTTGTTGGATTATGGTAGGATTATGGAATGTAAAGGCTTTTACATATTGTAGGATTTACTCTACGTTTCTGAAAGCTTGATCAGTGAATGCGCGGGAAAATCTTATGTAGGTGCGATGAGTTGTGATTCGTTGACTTATGATGACGAAGTAGACACAAATGAAAACCAAAACTACGCAATAGCCAAATAAGATCACCCCTTCACCGAGTTCCTTGGAAAGACTCGCAACAAAGAAATAAAAACCGGTACAGAGCGAGTTTGTCTCGCGCACCGAGGGTTCCGTTCCGATTTCTGAAAAAGTGTGCTATTTAGAGACATCGTTTTATTTTTCCTGTAATCTTTACATAAATTTCTATCACAAAAAATAATTTCAGATTTTTCTTTATGCAATTTTCGGAAAAAAGGGGGGGGATAGGTATTTTTTTTTTACGCTTTTCATCAAAAGTCGAAAACTACGCGGCCTAAATAATAGAAAAAAGAAATGTTTGAGAATGTGCAAATAGCGTTCTTTTATACGCTACCTCACATGCCCTAGTAGCCTCACTTCGAATTTTTAAGACACCCTTTCAGTCCTTATTACAAAAAAAAAAGTATATATTTTTATTTCTTTCTTATTTGCAAAACAGTTGGACAAACGTCACCTAAAAGTGTACCAAATTTCATGTTGTTAGCATTATAGTAGCTCTTGAGATATCCAGCTGTGACAGACGGACAGACAGACAGACTGAGTCGCACCATAAGGGTATCTTTTTACCATTTTAGTACGGAACTCTGAAATCGACAAACATGCCACAATGTCAAAGCAAAAAAATTGTAATTACTATAAATTTCATCTAAGCAACAACTACAAACCCAGTTAGAGAAAACACTAACCACACACCCCACTTACATCGTTCTACAAGTAGGTACATATAATCAGTGTAGTTATCACTATCACCCTCTAATCAGTAGTGAAGAAAGCTGATAAATAGCTGCCCACCTGGCCGAGATTATCTGTTGGCGACAGAGCAGCTTGTAATCAAAGGAAAACATCAGGCTGCAGCTACAAATTGTTGGTGTTGCAAGTAGGCCGTGGCTTTGCACAAATTATAAGCTTTTAAAAGGTGGTTGTTATTTTGTTTGATTAGATAAGGCCATGTTAAGCCCTAAATTTTTTGTAGTCCTATAAAACGAATATCAGGAACAACTATCTTCACACACAAAAATGCTTTAGTCGTGTCTAAAATAAAACCACGTTTTGTCAGAGAGCGACCTTTCGATGCAACGGAACATTTTATTGAGTGAATACAGCACAGATTACATAGATGCAAAGTTAACATATTTCACCACAGGTGGCGCTAGTAGTCATATATTTTGCTATTTCTAACACTCCCACTCAAAATATAACTACTGTCTGAAGTAATAGAATGACTAAAAATATAGTTACACCTTAACAATACCCAAAGCATTCATGAACTTATAATGCTTTGCAGTACCTAAGCTTTTTGTTAGCAAATCTGCAGGCATGTCAGATGTACATACATAATCAACTTGAACAATATTTTGATTAAACATATCTCTGCAGAAATGATACCTCACATCAATATGCTTAGTTCTGTTGTGAAATACAGGGTTTACTAACAGTTTTTGAGCACTCTGGCTGTCATTGTGTAAACAGACTTTATACATTTTTCTGGTTATTTCAAATTGTAAATTTCTCAAATACACTGCCTCTTTGCAGGCCTCTGAAATTGACACATATTCAGCCTCTGTGCTTGAAAGTGCAATACATTTTTGTTTACTACAATTCCATGAAATGACAGCTCCTGACAAAACAAAACAAAAACCTGTATATGATCTCCTGTCATTTATGTTGCTACCCCAATCAGCATCAACATAACCCTCTATATTAACATTAACATTTTTACAATATTTCAAACCTACATCTTTAGTTTTCTTCAAATATCTTAAAATTCTCTTAGCATAGATCCACTGTTCTTCATTATTACAATTATTAAATTGACTAAGGTATGACACTGAATAAGCTATATCGGGTCGAGTAAGAACAGCTAAATACATTAAGCTCCCGATAAGCTGCTGATAAGGATTCTGACATTGAGAAACATTTTCTTTCTTACTCTTTAAGTTTGCCTCCATTGGAGTATTAGCAGTCTTACATTCTGTCATGTTGAATCTACTTAGTAACTGATCAATATACTTTTCTTGACTTAGAGTAACAATATTATTCTGTTTATCAAAATGAACTGCCATACCAAGACATTCCTTAACACATCCCAAGTCTTTGATTTCAAAATTATTACTTAACATGTTTTTAAGATGATTCATCTCATTCTTGTCATTTGAAAAAACGAAAAAATCGTCAACATACAGTGTTACTATGGTTTGTTTACCACCAACAATTTTTGTATAAAGACAAGGTTCAAATTTAGATTTAGCATAACCATCAGCTAACATACAGTTATCCACTTTTTTGTGCCATGCTCGGGATGCCTGTTTGAGCCCATATATAGCCTTCCTTAGTTTCAGAATCTTTTGGTCATCAGAACAAACAAAACCCATTGGTTTTTGCATATATATGGTCTCCTCCAGGTCCCCATTTAAGAAGGCCGTTTTCACATCCAGGTGAACAACATCTAAATTTAATTGTACTGACAATGCAAACAATAACCTTAATGTAGTATGTCTAACTACAGGAGAGAATGTCTCTTCATAGTCTATACCATATTTTTGTGTACAGCCTTTAGCGACCAGTCTGGCCCTATAACGCACACTATTGTCACTTGAATATTTCTTTTTCAACACCCACTTGCACTTTACAACAGTACCACCAATTGGAGCATCAACCACTTCCCAAGCATTGTTGTCCTCGAAGCTTTGCAATTCTTCTTTTACTGCCTGCTCCCAATACTCCTTCTCCGGTCCCTGTAGAGCCTCTTCTAATGTCAGTTCTCCACTGACAGGTTCACACTGCTCTGTGCACATATATCCAAATCTATCAGGCTTTCTTCTTACCCTTGCTGGCAAGAGCTCTTCGTTAACATCTGTATGAACGTCTTCATCAGATGACATTGGATTCTCACTAGGCACATAAGTTTCATCAAGTATATTAGTGCTCTCAACAGAAATAAATGAGTCATCTAGTTGACTGCTGCTGCCTGACACGTCTCCCACTGGATCCTGACATACTGGGTTGACATTTGTCTCATCCACTACAATAATACTCTCCTGGTGAGAATTATTTTCCATAACAACAACATCACGACTGGTTGTGATTGTCCGCGTTACTGGATCATACACTCTGTATCCCTTTATGTCCTCAGGAAAACCTATTAAAATGCATTTTTCTGATTTCTTGTCCCATTTATGTCTTTTCTCCTTGGGTATGTGCTTCATGACGGTGCTTCCAAATATTCTAATGTGGTCGAGGTTTGGCTTTGTGCTTGTCCATAGCTCATATGGTGTACGATCATTCAATCCAGTTTTCACAATTCGATTCTTGATCCTCCAAGGGAAAATCTTTCCATAGGCCCACAGATGTCACAGTGCACTACGTTCAACAGCTCAGTACTCCTGTTGCCTTCATGAGGAAAAGGCAATCGACTCTGCTTACCCTCGCAGCACACAATACAATTCATCTTGCTAATATCAGCCCTTTTGTTGAACATCACTCCTTCTACAGCAGTCTGCATTTTATTCATGTTATAACTGTTAACATGTCCCAATCTACGGTGCCAAAGCTCTGGAGACTCCACTACTGCAGCCAATAAACAGGTAGGCATATTCAGTTTATACACTCCGTTTGTGAGTGACGCTGTAGCTACCAAAACATTCTGTTTATTCAATATTTCACATCCATTGCTAGTGAAATGCACCTTGTTGCCCTGACTTATCAACTGACTAACTGACAAGAGGTTAGTTCTCAAGCTGGGAACACACAATACTTTTTCAACAGTTACATCAAAATCGCACTCATCAGTTGACGTCTTGATTTTTACATTTCCGCAACATGACACGGGTACTGAATCCTGATTAGCGACAAGAATTTCTTTTGTAAAACCAGAATAACACGCGTCGATCACCCAATGTTGATTTGCTGTCAAATGAGAACTTGCGCCGGAGTCGACGTACCACTCATTTTTATGAAAATTTCCATTGAAGAAAACGGCACTAAACGCGTTAGTGGATTTAACTTCACTCTCATTTGTTTTCTTTGCAGATTCACATTTGTTTTCGCACTGATTGCGATAGTGGCCATACTGTTTACAATTATAACATTTGACGTTTTCTTTTCCTTTGACAGATTTGTCAGATTTCGAAATTGACGTTTTTGACTTTGACATTTGTGCAGTGTTGCTACCTTGCTTCCTTTTCCGCTGCTGCCAACTTTTAGATAAAAACGCACTTTCGTTCGACGAGCTGCCAACCTCGGCACTCATATCCAACAATTTTGATTTGATGACGTCAGTACTAACTTCCATGCCAGAATGTTCTAATGCCATGATCATGGGGGCAAATTTTTCCGTTAACCCAGCCAGTAACAAACATCCAACCCACTCATCAGTTAATTGAAAACCTGTCCCTCGTAATTTGTGCGCCGTGTCTACAATCTGAGTTACATATGTAGTCATAGATTCACTGTCTTCCAATCGAATTGAAATCAAATGCCGCAGCAAACTGATCTTCCTTTGAAATCCTGAATCATCAAAGAGTGATTTCAGACGTTGCCATACATCCTGTACTGTTTTCTCATTCTTAATGTGTACGTAAAGCGACGAATCTATTGTCATTACCAATTTTGCTTTCGCCTTCAATGCTTCGCAGTCTGAAACGGCGGTTGCTTCTGGCTTTTTATCAATGTCCACACCTTCTAGTATAAGAAAATTCTGTGCAGCAAAAGCCCATTGATCATAATTTTCACGACCTTTAAGCTTTGGTACGTTGACAATGTAACTGCCGGCCATTGTTCAAAAACACGTTGATGCTACAAACTGTATTCTGCACTCGCAATGTTTTTAATCTGAACAATTCTAGTCCGATCTTTAACACACACACTATAAACTTCGAATCTTCACTTTTAAGCGCGAAATAAGGGACTGGGCCCATAACCTAAAATAAAACCACGTTTTGTCAGAGAGCGACCTTTCGATGCAACGGAACATTTTATTGAGTGAATACAGCACAGATTACATAGATGCAAAGTTAACATATTTCACCACAGGTGGCGCTAGTAGTCATATATTTTGCTATTTCTAACAGTGTCAAATCCACGTTAAAAAGTGCTTCTTGACTTGTTTACTTAATGATTTTTAGGGTTCAGTACCTCAAAAGTAAAAAACAGAACCCCTAAAGGATCACTTCCTTGCACGTCTGTCTTTCAGACAGTCAAGACCTTTTTTCTCAGGAACGCATAGAGGTATCAAGTTGAAATTAATACCAAATACGTCTATGTTTCCTTGGAGTTCTAAAAAAATCAAGCTTCTAAGTCAACGCGATAAAAATACGGCCATTTATGCATGTATTTTGATACTCGTAAGTAAATCAAAACCTATAGCGTACTTACCGGTGACCTAGAATCATGAAATTTGGTAAGAAGCAAAGTCTCACAGCACAAGAAAAGGAAAAAATCCGAAAACTGTTAATTTGTAATTTTATTTTTGGGATAATTTTCAACTACGGACCTTCATTGTTCATGGTCAAACACGTGCTTGACCGGTTTTTTTTCACTATTGCAAAAATGTTAAGGTACTAAAATGCAGTAATTTTGCACAATTTTCTAGATTGTGATATTTATACTTTCTGCCACAACCACAGACGACGCGCGACTTCTAAAAAACCTATCAACCATTTCCAGTGAAGCCAAGATCTCATGAAATGCTTCCCAAAGTAATGACTGAGCACGTTTCATGGCTGTATAAAAGTCTGATGACAATTTACGTGTCGCATCGCCATGCTCCATGCTTTTAGCGTCTTGTAAAAATTTATGTTCTATCGAGTTATGAGGTCGCCAGGATGGACCCTGATTGCTTCCATTTTGTGCCAGGAATTGAGATATTGGATCAGAAGTGAGGATTCTCTTGATGTTGGTGGAACTTGTCATAATGAAAAGCTTTTTGTTTTGTCTTTCTGTGTAGCTTTTGAACTTAGATAGGATAATTGCTCTGAATTTAGCATTTTTTATCTGATAAATCGATCGGTAATAAGAAAGTGGATGATGGAATTTGCAGATGTATGAAAAGAAATTTTGAAGCAATTCGCAGTATCACCAACGTTATTTATTTATTTATTTAAAACTTAAGTATACAGTAATCAGCCTCTTACATTTTAAAATTTTCAGTATAACAAAACGCATTACAATGTCGAACAGCTCCAATTTTCTCTCTAATACAATTCTTTTTCATTTTTTTTTTTCTCTTTATTTAGTTTGGGGTTTTTTATCTAGACAGATATGTCAACCCCATGGTGCCTTTTATCTTATAACATTAAACTTAACACACAAGCTAAACACACAAACTTCACTAAACAATTAAATAATATATAAAACACTTTGTTTAACGATAGAAGTCACCGATGAAGGACTGTGATCAACTTACATAACTTTTTGGCACCTTCTGAAGTTGGTTCGGATAAAATTGATTGTATCAATCCACCGTTAAGCCTATTCAAGTCTGTTTGCTTAGAGCTCAGACGATTGTTTCAAGAGATCCAGCCTCTTCCATTATTAAATTTTCAGAATAACAAAACGCATCACAATGACGAACAGCTCCAATTTTCTCTCTAATACAATTCTTTTTCATTTTTTTTTTTGTCTTTATTTAGTTTGGGGTTTTTTATCTAGACAGATATGTCAACCCCATGGTGCCTTTTATCTTATAACATTAAACTTAACACACAAGCTAAACACACAAACTTCACTAAACAATTAAATAATATATAAAACACTTTGTTTAACGATAGAAGTCACCGATGAAGGACTGTGATCAACTTACATAACTTTTTGGCACCTTCTGAAGTTGGTTCGGATAAAATTCATTGTATCAATCCACCGTTAAGCCTATTCAAGTCTAATTCCTTAGAGCTCAGACGATTGTTTCAAGAGATCCAGCCTCTTCCATTATTAAATTTTCAGATTAACAAAACGCATCACAATGACGAACAGCTCCAATTTTCTCTCTAATACAATTCTTTCTTCATTTCTTATCCTGCCTCTCCCAATCCTGGGACCAATGAATCGACTGTGACTTTAAGAGCGTATATTTACGAGTTTAGTACATTCTTTAAAGTTTACGCTTGTGCATTTCTAGGTTCAGGACCAGATATGAATATTAATGGGATTAGGAAAATAAGAATATACAGAAGAGTTTCTAGGATATTTACGTTATTTACTGTTATACGAGTTTGTCTTGTAATAGAGGTTGCAAATAACAACGTAAGTTCTGCTTGCACTAATATGTTACCAATGAGTATATGATGTTTATGGATAGAGAGGTTTAAATAATTTCATCTGTATACATTTTTTTTTAATTAGAATAGAATAGAATAGAATAGAATACTCTTTATTATGCACACCATAAAAATTACAGATATAAATGTTAAAATTTTACATAGGGTGACACAATGGGCGGTCTTATCGCTAAAAGCGATCTTTTACAGACAACCTTTGGAACCTTTTTAATTAGTATTTAAAAACAAATATATAATTTAATTAAAACATGAGTAAGAAGTACTAGTACTTAATTCGATTAAAAATCCAATGCGAAAAATTGTATCCTATGATTTTATATTCTGTTGAATTATAATGAACGAAAATTAAAAGTTAACTTTATTATTGGTTTTTTGGTGTGTGAAGGCACAAATTCCAGAAAAATTTCTGGAATTTTCAAGAATAGCCAAGATGAATGAGTTTTAGCCCTGATTTGAAGCTTTGAAAGCTTTTTTGCTGCTACATGAAATTGGAGATTATAAGAGTCTGAATACGTAGAAACAATAAAAATACAAGGAACCACAAATTGCAAAATCTATTGTGAGTCAATTCCAGCTCAATTTTCATCACATACGTAGACTTCTCAGCCATAAAGTTGTCTGTACACTTTCGTAAGACCGTCATATACGGGAGAATTCCCATAAAGTACACCACACCAAATTACACTGGCGTTCAAAATAACTCGGCAATGATATAGCGCCTTTTAAGGCCGTTGATGGTGTGCTGGTGGCATGCACTGTAATTCTATGTGAAAGTGGTGTACACTTTAATTTGATCCGCAATGGATGTGAATTTACGGAGCACGTGTGAAAAATAGAAACTGCACTTAAGTTCAGGAGCATGACTTGTTGGTTCCAAGTGGTTGTTACGTAAGTGAGACGGCTGGGGGGGGGTTACGCAGAGAAATAAGTTCGTATATATACGCGTGGAATAATGGCTGATGGAGGTAGAAAAGTCCTCTAAGCTTTATAGAATAGGTAGTATTTAAAAATTACCAATTTTTCCCAACAGAATACGTTCGTCAAAAATATTGTTTGCACATCAAAATTTGCATGTCTAAATAAATTAAACTTAACGTCAGGTTGACGGAGCCCCGCTGCGGGGCTCCTATTTCTGTCTGCAGGGTTTATAGGTACCTAACCAAACCAAACCTCAAGGTGCCCAATAATCATAATTTGTACAAGTTTTGATATCCAATTAGTTAACTTAAGTTTATTACATGCGCATTTGTTGTTTGTGTCTAAATCCGTCCAGCTGTTTCGGAGAGTAGCCGGAACAAACAGACAGACAGACACTTTAATTTTATTTATTTGTATAGATGATACTACCAATTGCATCACACTGCTTGAAAAGTGATCTTGTTTTGAACTGTTTAGTTGTTCTTCGCTGTCGGGTAAAAAGTACTGTTTCAAATACCATACCAATACAAAACATGACTGTTTACACAGATTATAATTAATGCAGTACCCAGGTATCTCTCAACAACCGTACATCTACCTACCCTCACCTTAACGAGCTGCAGGAATCAGTGCGATCCCGTGACCCTGATAATCGGGACACTATTAGCATCGGATGAACGAGCCAGGGATAATGCCGTAATGAACCTCGGTTCGCAGCCTGATTGATGATCGAGGTTTGATGTTATTAGCATAGGTAGATCTTGTACATAACATAAACAGCAAAACAACAAATTGGGAGGTTTAAAAACATTATAGAGCAAAAAATCTGTGAAAAGCGGTATTCATCCTAGACATTACCGTAACTTTGTTTTGTGGATTTTATATCGTCGAAACACATCTGGTACAAGCATAGTCTGGCCACGCTAACTCTGCAGTGAAATTATGGTAGAATTTGGAAATCTGTATAAGACATCACCGTCTGTACTACGGAAAAAAGTAATAAAAACATTCTTAGATAAATAATCTATTATGCAAAAATCAAACGGCAAAATACCAAAATCATTAGATCTACATACACGTCAACTTTTATTATACCAAATGTAAAACTTTTTGGGGTTGCCCATTTATTGCATGGCAGAGTTAGCGTGGCCAGACTCTACCAATTAATAGCCTAGCCTTTTCCCAAGTATGTTGGGGTCGGCTTCCAGTCTAACCGGAGGCAGCTGAATGCCAGTATTTTACATGGAGCGACTGCGTATCTGACCTCCACAACCCAATTACTGGGTAATACGATGCCTCATCGTAAGACTTATCAGATTTTCGGGCTTCTGACGACCCGTAACGACTGTCAAAGATCCACGAATGACACGCGGAACCAACGGCTTAGAGCGGTTTCACACTACGTCCGATCCGAATCCGAGAAATGTCGGTCCGAAGCAGCCACAGTACTATTTGTATGAAGGGTTGCGCACTAGATCCGAACTCTGTCCGTCCGAATTTAGAACATTCCCAATTCGGATTGAACTCGGATCTTGAATTCGGATTCGGATCGGACGTTGCGCAAAACCGCTCTTAACGTGCTTACCGAGGCACGAAGGAGTCTCGGTATGTAAAGATGGTCACCCATCCATCCCGTCGGCTGTTATTACTTAGCCACGAGCTCCTATGGTATCTATCAGGTACAAACATACCCTGAAGTTAAAAATAAAACTATCTTAGGCATGCATTCTGGGCCTCAAGTCTGCTATTACAATAGTGTCAGAATGGTCTATCATTGATTTCATAATTGTTGATTTTGACAAGTTTAGTAATCTACTAATATAATGGCGTCATTATGACTTTCCAATGGTCAACCACTGACACTCCATTGTATGAAATTATGAATTTAGCAGATTACGAACTTTTAGCAAAATGACAATGCAGTGACAATGGGCTCGTGTTGGAATGTAAAAAATAGCAGACTTGGGGCCCTGATGTCTACGTTTTTGGCTTAACTTTTTTTAAACCGTTACTGGATTCAATAAGCTCTTCGGGATAAAGTCCAGGACTAAAATTCATTCTTCTTCTTTAAATATTAATTTGACTTTCTAAGCCCAAACATCAATTAAATCCAAATCCGTCAATATAACAAATACAGGCCCCGATGACTTCCTACCCAAGGCTCCTCCAAAAGGGATTTAGTTCGACGAGCCACGATATCAATGCATTGTCCACAGTGTATCTGATTCCGCTCCGTTTGTATTTGCATACTGTAGCTAGGTGTCCGTAGGGTGTGTTGTCATCTTTAGGTTGTAACATATTATGTGATGATCCGGTTTCCAGAGGTGTCGAATGATTTGTACTTCTCGGAGGGTAATTTGTACTTCTTACTAAAATTGATTATTCCAAAGAACATACATTATAAAACCCACAACTAAATACTGTCATTGGTCATCATCAGAAAGATTCACTGGCTAAAGAACCAGGAATTTTATCAAGAAACTGAGCGTCTAACATTATTTCCATTATAATTCAGAAACTTTAATAACTTCACATGATACAAGAGACTATAGTTGCTTTTAGACAATACAAGAAGTTTCTAGCTGTTGTAGAAAGTTTGGCAATTCTAGGATTGTGTGAAACCACTAGTTCTTTAGTCAGGTACCTAAGTATGTCTTGAAGCTGATCATTTCTGTTGATTAATTTAACAATGGTCTAGCTAGGGACATTTTGAAGAAGTTTACCTAGTTGTAAGTTTTGCACGTATGAGTTTTCTTATCCGAATGCTATTTTGTTTAAGGAATTAATCGGTTTCCAGCCGTGTGATTCTGTAAACCATCATTCTAAACTTATTGGCATTCTAAAAACTCGGTTGATAATTCGAATTTACACTAACGCTACCCTTGCGAGCGTGTCAGCGAGTTGAACTAAATTGCCTGTGAGATTTTGACAGATAAAGTATGAGATTACGTAAGAAGTGGCATGCAGTAAGGTCCTTGTCACTTCGCACTCGAACCCAATTCAAAGTATAAAATTAAAAACCAGCGAGAAGAAGTGATGCGAAGTGAGAGTGAATAGCTATGTGAGATTCGTGTTGTTGTTTGAATTTTACAGAATCGACGTACAGGACAGCTGCTGCTATGGTACTTTAAGACTATTATTACTGAAGTTGCATTAAATATCACTAACTTTGAGACAAGTAGGTATACATATATGCTGCTGAAGTCAAAGTTCTAGGTTTTGTTTATTCTTGCAATAACTACAAACTTGTGACTCTGTATTGATTTTGTGTAACTTCTGGAAATGGCTGTTCTCATGAACTTTCTTATTGAAATGGAAACGTCCACTCCTGCACACTTTTGATGATTGTAGAGAAAGGATCAGTTACTCTCAAAATGAGCTGAGCTTAGCAGATGAAATGGTAGTCGCACTATCTTGTTGTTAGCATAAAGAAGGACTTTTAGACTTTCATAATTCCATGGTAATCATAAAAGGCCACTGTATGAAAGTATCTGAATACCTTAGCATTTAATTGCTTCCTCCAATCCACCTGCCGAATGGACAACTACGATATTAATGCAATATTCCTTGAATATCCTTAATAGTATCGGTTTCTGGTGAAAGCCCATATTCGCGGCTTCGGCCTGATAAGCCTGTATATATGTACATATATTAACATTTGCCACATTATCTCTATCGTTCGCACATTCTCATAAAACACCAATTCACTAGCAAGATATCGGTATCCCGAATTCAATAATTACTATTGATAATTTGATATTTACCGAACGTTAATTCTGCTTGGTAAAAGTATGATTTTTATCATTATGATTATTCTGCAGGCAATGCAAGTTTTCTAGCAGTTATAAGCATCCAATTTCTGTGATAAAGATCGTTGGCTCAATTTTTGTAATAATAATTGAATAACCAACGGATATGTTTTCTATCTTCATAGGATTTGCATTTAATTTTTACCAAAAAAGCTAGGATGACCGTAGGTAAATGCAGAGTCTTATCTACGGTGTGTATAAGGTCTGGCTTTATTTATTTATTTATTTTATTTGTTAACATAGGTAAAAAAATAAATAAATACAGATCTTATGTTTGATTAACAGAGCGCTATGTTATGCCAGGAGGCGTACAAATATGGTTTGCAAATCTAGCATAATATTATAAATCAAAGTCTATTAAAAATAATTGAATAAAAAAGAAACATGCATAATTATGGTATTAAATTAGAAAATAAATTGAACAATTACATATTATTTAATACTCGAATTATGTCGGACCTTAAATGAGGAAATAATGAAATGTCAAAAAAAATAAAAAATCTATGTCAAAATAATTAAAATGTCAAAATTATTTGATGTCACTAATAATAATTGCAATTCTAAATTAATTTGTCATTTAAGAATTCATCAATAGTGTAATAACATTTATCAGATAAGAACAATTTAATTTTTTTCTTAAATAGTGTAAAATTTAATTCTTTTATGGCGTCTGGAATTTTATTATAAATGCGTGGAGCCATACCCAGGATACTATTTTTTACTAATGCAGTTTTACATTTATAATTACTCAAAGAATTTTTGTACTGACTACGAATTGGAACATTTCGTACCATTGTTATTTTTTCAAAAAGGTTGGGATTTGTTTTGACAAAGATACAAATTTCCAATATGTATAACGCCGGTAGCGTAAGGATTTTTAATGATTTAAAGTACGGTGCACAGCTATCATCTTTATGAAAATGTGGTACATACAGTGACAAGCCATATACTTTTCGCTTTCATATGAGTCCTAACTGGTCCTAACAGTGTCGTCAGCAATCTACATAATAGGCCTATTCCTTTTCTTATTTCGGCACGAACTACGTATGTGAGAAAAGCCTTATGAAGGCGTGTTTTAAAAGATCCTCTACTAGTGTCGACACTTAAGTCAGCTCCTCCTTCCTCCGCCTTCTTAAATGGCTTGTCTTTTAACGAAATATGAACATGACACCCCTAACAAATCCCTCCTCTTTTACCTTTCAGAGCAGCCTGTTATTTCATGTTTTAATCGTCATCAGCTTAGCTATCCAATGCTGGGTAAATCCTGTGTGTGTAACAGTGGTATATTTTAATACCAGGTGCGAGCCAGCCCTGGTCAGATTGCCCCGCGGCGTATCGGACGTGCGTGCCCGCTCTGTTGCTCTTTGTAAGCGGTAGCAGTGATAAGCGGAAGCGGTTTAGAGTAGAATGTTCTGGTAGCCATTGAAGTAAGACTAGTTGAAGGAGTAGTAGTACCTAGAACAGCTCTGTATGAAAGAAGTCTGAGCAATGATGTGCTCTGGTTTGAAGTGTATAATTTAAGACAATCGAAACTGTTCAGATTTGTATCGGGGATATCAATGCATTTTCGGCCAGCAATGTCCTTAAGCAACGATGAC
The DNA here is from genome assembly GCA_905163495.3 of Cosmia trapezina. NCBI lineage: Eukaryota > Metazoa > Arthropoda > Insecta > Lepidoptera > Noctuidae > Cosmia > Cosmia trapezina. Next base: position 1,428,501 of record LR991036.1, read on the forward strand.
TACTCAAATTATTCGGATACCAGATAATGTGGGTAAAAATTTCCCCTTTTGGGAGATAATTGATTCTCGACTGGTATTCAGCTGCATCTGGAACTGGAAGCCGACCCCGATATAGTTGAGAAAAGGCTAGGCAGATGATGACCTACATTGATTTGGGTACCTATCAAACATAATAATCATCTGCCTAGCCTTTTCCCAACAATGTTGGGGTCGGCTTCCAGTCCAACCGGATCAAATATAATTCTAAGTATCTATTGCAAAATGGCTGGTGCAAAGGGTTTTTTTACAGTCAACCAGACAGCGAACGCTCAGTTAAATTTAGATGGACATCTAAATCTTTGCTACCGTCAAACGTTGTTCGATTCCCTGGTTGAGAAGACTCAACAGATTGACAAGGTAGAAAAACCAAGAGTTGAATTACTTGGTGAACGTCTTCTTAAAAAAGACTCGAGAACTGATATCTTTCCAACTGCGAGAGGGACCACGAAGGTCCGATGCAAAAATACTCTCACACAAAAAGCAAAAAAAAAAAACAAAATGGCCGTCACAGTGCATAGGATACTGGATAAAATGTTAACAAACTCAGTTCCTTTGAACAAAACACTACTAAAAACCCAATCATCTTGCTACTCCAATATCCTAGACTTTCCAGCACTCCACAGAAATCCCAACAATCTCCCCACTTGCACCACTTACAAGCTTTAACGGGGTTTAATACTGGTACATAGACAAAGTGCCAGAGGTTTATTTCACTAGACTTGGCTTTGCGTCTGGATTGCCGTGGCACAGGTCAATTTATGTCAGTAATTGGTGATAGGACTTCGCATAACGTCGACTCTTGCGCTGAATTAGGGTTTAATTTTAGAGTGAATGGTGATTGGTGATTTGAGTTTGATTGCGTTTGTGCATTAGGGCTTTAGTAGCAGTGGAAGGCTGGATGTGTGGCTTTATGTTAAAAGACGAAGTGTGAACTGTTTTCAAATTGAAATGGTTTTGACCAATTAGTACCTATCTAATGATGGACACGATGTTTCCCTTCATTATAATATTTGAAGTGTCTTAGGTTAACTTAACTACTTATCAGGTCCGTATATGGGCCAGATTATTACAATTTATTATCTTAGTCGTCCATTTGGAGTTTTTTCAATCATGTACCTACACCAGGCATTCCATATCGGTCGTTCGTTATTCGTTGTGCGCCTCAAAGAGATGTCAGCAGTGATGGGGTCCGATAGGGCCGATGCCGCCGGGGTCACTGGTTGTTCGAAAGAGATATCGTGGCCTTGGCACAAGCAACTGAAGGAACACGGGTGGGTTTTAGTCAGTAAAAGTCTGACATGCCCTCCCGCTCCACGCAGAGCGGGAGAAGTCATTTGATGATTTCCCATCCACAAAAAAGAAAGGCTTTTCATATTTGCTAGTACACTACCAAAGTCGGATTGTTCTATAAGCTTACTTTTCATATTTGCTAGTACACTACCAAAGTCGGATTGTTCTATAAGCTTACTTTTCATATTTGCTAGTACACTACCAAAGTCGGATTGTTCTATAAGCTTACTTTTCATATTTGCTAGTACACTACCAAAGTCGGATTGTTCTATAAGCTTACTTTTCATATTTGCTAGTACACTACCAAAGTCGGATTGTTCTATAAGCTTACTGGCTGGCTCATGTGCAAGTCAGAGGCAACAACTAGTCATTTAAGGCCGTCTGAATTGGAATCTCTCCTGTTGCACTATTCATCATCCATACTAATATTATAAATTCGAAAGTAACTGTTTGTCTGTCTGTTACCTTTTCACGCCTAAACCACTGAACGGATTTCGATAAAATTTGGCAAGGCTATAGATGGTATCCTGGGGACGGACATAGGGTACTTTTTTTTTAAGTAATCCTACAGGAGGTGATATAGGGGATGAAAGTTTGTATGAGAAACTCAGTATTTCTTAAGTTAGGGATATAAAAATTCAAATGTATGGATTTGGTAGGAAATAAAGAAAAATGCGGTTTAGCGTTTTTGAAAAACCATCCCCTAAGGGTGTAACATAGGGGTTGATTTTAAAATAGAAGGTATTGGAAATGTAGTCATAGTTCGCATATTAAGGTAACATTTAGTTTTGAGGTAACAATTAACTTATGAACGAGTGGACACTCGGTCAAAAGTTATTTCTTATTAGAGCGTGACTGGAATAATACATTTTAACTAAGTAAACAAAGTCCCCCGCCGCGTATGTCTGTCTGTTTGAATGCTATAATGTCAAAAAGTAACGAACGGATTTTCATTCGGTTTTCACCAATGAACGGAGTGATTCAGTGTATAATTCATTAAGGTTGTGTGTAAATTGGCTGAAATATGATGACGATTGTTGAAGATGTCGAAAAAAATAATGCCGACTTCCCAGTCGGCATGCTTTAAGACGTTAACGATATATCGCAGCGATTTGAGTTTGTTTGAGTTATATTGGACGTCCCTATTTTTTCCTTATGAACGTTCCCATGGGATATTTTCCGACATCCACGCTGGCGAAGCCGCGGGCAAAAGCTAGTAACACATAAAATCACCCCTGGTGTCCCCGAAGGTTTAGACAGAGGTGTATTTATTGACGTGACTGACAAGCAGTCTTACCAAGAGGTATCGTATTACCCAGTTACTGGGTTGTGGTGGTCAGATAGGCAATCACTCCATGTAAAATACTAGTATTCATCTGCATCCGGTTAGACTGGAAGCCGACACCAACACAGTTGGGAAAAAGGCTAGGCAGATTGATTGTACAATTGTTAAAATATAGTGATCTGAGGGGCAATTCTCGTATTTTTAACAACGTTCGCAGTCTCATCTCAGTCTCAATCTGTCAAAAATTGTATAGCGTTTACCTACATTTTTGACATTTGATTGACGCTGGCATGAGATTGTGAACGTTTTTAGGTACGAGAATTGGCCATCTGATGCTTGACAGTTTTTTGATTGGCCATTTGGTAGTTGCTGATTCTGCAGGAGTCACCCAGTTATCAACCTAATGCCGTTATCCCAATGCAGTACCTACCATAATGAACAAGACGATCAAATGAAAAAATAACAAACTGGCTTACTTAAGAAATAACATACATTATCGATCGAGATTAAACTTCTGTTATATGTCGAAAGCTGTTGATTGTTTTCGAGATAGTGAGCGAATGATGCTAATCATTAACAGCAGCTTGTACTAGTGTTATCGTATTAATGGTGTTAAAATAATTATATTGTGTACCGGTGGTACAGCTGCGAAGATAGTATACCCACGAATACGAGGACATACTGCACCCTACGTATATATTGGCACCAACGATTGAAAACATACAGTCACAACACATCTGACATTGGCAGAATTGTCGACATCGGCACCATTGCCATAGAGAAAAATAGAATAGAATAGAATAGAATACAGTGGTAAGAATATTTGCCAATTCAGCAAGGCTGACTACCCAGGGTCATATTATAAAAGCAACTACAATAATTTTTAGTTTAAGCCAGGATGCATCGGACATTTATAAGTGGGTATTTCTAGTCGTGAAGGCATTTTCAATGGTCAACAAGGACTTCCCAATCATTGATGAAACAGTGTAAGGGGAGCAGGATTATCATTGCGGTCACACTTTTAAACAATATTAGAATCCACGGGCGAAGGAGTTTAAGAACACCTGTTTGATAGCAAGTAGAGAACACTATCGCTGAAAACCAGCGCTGGGGCTCCATCTCGCATGGGGTCGCGGCATTATGCTGAGCGGTGGCCATTTTGCGTAGATGTGACGCATATTTTCCCCCAAATTGTATTTAAATAGTTATTTTATTTTATTGTAGTTTGTGTCATGTTTACCGCAAAGAAACGTTTTTTCTTTTCTTTCTTTCTTTCTTTTACTATGTTCTGGTTTGGAGACTATAATATGCTTGCCGGTGAAATCTGCGAAACTTGAGACACTTCAACCACATTCAACTTTGTTAGGGTTCCGTACCAAAATGGTAAAAAAGGAACCTTATGGTGTGACTCAGTCTGTCTGTCTGTCTGTCACAGCTGGATATCTCAAGAACTACTAGTGTTATCAACTTGAAACTTGGAACAGTTTTAGATGGTTTACCCAACTATTTTGTAAATAAGAAAGAAATATAAATATTTAATTTTTTTTTTTGCAACAGGGACTGAAACGGGATCTTAAAAATTCAAAGTGAGGCTACTAGGGCATGTTGGGCATCATGTGAAAGAGCGCTGTTTGCACATTCTCAAACATTTTTTATGTCTTTTTAGGCCGCATACTTTTCGACTTTTGATGAAAAATGTAAAAAAAATACCGTTCCCCCCCTTATCTCCGAAGTTTGCAAAGAGAAAAATCTGAAATTATTCTGTGTGATAGAACTTTATGTAAAGATTACAGGAAAAATAAAACGATGTCTCTTAATAGCACACTTTTCCAGAAATCGGAACGGAACCCTCGGTGCGCGAGTCCGACTCGCTCTTGACCGGTTTTTTTTTTAATGGCAACACAGCAATAATCCACGTGGCGTTACAGGTGTTCACAACGTTAAAGATATTGATATCCCATCTGGTGGCCTATTTATCAATGGACAATATTTTTTCTACAAAATTATCTTATCCGAATATCGACCACATTAAGAATTTCATAAGTACCTATTCTTAAGTAAGTGTAAAGTTTAAAAACTACATAATTAAGCTCCTAATCTTAAAATAATATCTTAATTCCATTCCGAAATATCCCGATGTAAATTGGAGGCGTGCATTTAAAAAATATATGTAATAATGAAGGTACATACATATGGTAGATGACCTATATAGAAATGTAGGACTATTCCTACGTTTGCTTTCTTTTTTGAAGAGATAAGCCGCGGAACATCTGCCTGTGTCACGCGAATACGGAATTTATTGATAACTATGTTTCGCCAGCGGTTTTGTTTGGCGTAAAAATATTGTTGTTTTTACGCGGTAATAGTTTTGCGGCGCTGCGCTGTTTTCTGCAGGCTATAATTTTGTGTTTAATTTAGGTGAGCTTTTCGAGTATCCCGATGATTGATCAAATTGATATGACTTGATATATTCAATAATGTCTCGGCAGATTAATGATCCGCTTGCAATACCAACTTCTAATGACTTAGCTTTAAGATTTTTGTAATCCCTTTCATTCATATATTTATTAGGGCATAGAGAAATAAAGATTGATCTTATTACGTCAGTTTTATTATTGCCAAAAATATATTTATACAAACAAACAAACAGACAAACCAATCCTTTTCACATTATCGATATAGATAGATTGAAAGTGAAATTCTTGAGCGTACTCTAGCCAATAATATAGCAACAGCTGATACAACTGCACAGACCATTTTAAACTTTATTTTAAAGCAATAAGATCTTAATTAGCGCAAGGAATTTGTGTAAGGCCATCAATATATTATAGGATATTTAATTAAAAAAGTACGATCAGAAATATATTAAAAGGATCTTTTTTTCCAGTTGCGTTTTGTTTTCATTAAAAAATATATTTAAAGTGATACGTTGCCACCCGTAATTTTAACATGAAAAAAGTTTGCAAAAAGTAAGCACGTTTTAATTTTAATGTTCCGTTTAATTTTAAATGTAAATTACTTTTATTTCATTGAAATTCCCTAAGTCGCTTTTCAGTCGCCACAGATGACGTCACCGATCGTAAAGATAAACTTGACTGTGTCATTATTGTGTATTATTTTATCATACCGACATCCCTAACCTTTACACTGGAATTGACTGTTATTGTACTTATTAATATTTCCAATGATATAATGTTTTTCAAGGATCACCAAAACTTTCATCTTTATAAAGTTGTGAATAAATTATCGAGTTAAAGATGCTTTTACTTACTTTTCTGAAGTTATGTCGGCACGAGTTGCACTAATAAAGTTTATGTAAGTCCAGACAGGAAGGTTGCTAGCCCCGGGAGCTTTAGAAACTATAATACTTACTTTCAACAAATTAACTAACTAGAAAAGATTATGAACAACGATACGCGTAACAAACTAACAACACAACATAGAGCAACTTTTTAATCAGTCACAATCTAACTAATCATCAAGTTAAACTAAAATTAATCCGAACTCCGATCGCTAATGAATGGTGCATGGAATCAATCTAAATAACTGGCGACGAACCATTATACCATTGTTAATGGTGGCTCGTTTGTATGGGTAATTAATGGTCCTTAAATGGTAACCATCAGTTTTGTAGCGTCTTGTAAACTTGCTCGGTTAAAGGAGACTGCTCATGGGATGATGTGGCAAAGATTTAATAGAAGAGCGTCACCGAATTATTGTTTTTTTTTGTTTTTGGGTAAGTACCCGAGGAGCTCGTGGCTAAGTAATAACAGCCGCACGGGTCGATCCGTCAGGTTAAGCTACGCTTGCCGGGGTTGGTCAGTGGATGGGTGACCATCTTTACACACCGAGATTCCTCCGTGCCTCGGAAAGCACGTTAAGCCGTTGGTCCCGGCTGTTATTCGTGGATCTTTGACAGTCGTTACGGGCCGTCAGAAGCCCGAAAGTCTGACAACCAGTCTTACCAAGGGGTATCGTATTACCCAGTAACTGGGTTGTGGAGGTCAGATAGGCAGTCGCTCCATGTAAAATACTGGTATTCAGCTGCATCCGGTTAGACTGGAAGCCGACCCCAACATAGTTGGGAAAAGACTAGGCAGATTGATTGGGTAAGTACCCGGATAAACCGGCATAGCCCGAAGAATTGGGTAACTTAAGTGGCAGTAGGAAGGTCATGTTATTCGCAGTACAGATGGTCGATTGTCCCAAAAGCACAATACAAATATGATATTGTGCCGAAAGGTTCTGGAATGGCGACTGTGTACCGGAAGACGTAACGTTGGGAGGCTTCCCACAACGTGGACCGATGACCTGAAGGCCGCAGGAATCCACTGGATGCGAGAAGCATAGAACCGGTTGAAGTGGCAGTGTTTGGGGCAATCCTATGTCCGGCAGTGGATGCCTTTCGGCTGAAATGATGATTATATTGATGAGCCGAATAAAAAATGATGATCGATTAATCTGTCTTAATAATTCATTAGGTATTTTACTTGTGTGGAATGATTTCCCGGTTGTACGTACCCGTGGGATACTTTCCGACATCCGCGCCGGCAAAGCCGCGGGCAATAGCTAGTTACTTGTATAATGTCATCATAAGTAAAACTTTTTAAACTTTCGCGATTTGTACACATTATAAAACAACATCGAGAACGGGTCTTATCGCGATATTCTGCTGAGCTGTCATCAGTCCTCCCGTGACCACGATCACTGCAAGGCGGTCGAAACGTCGGGAAACAGCAGGTACCTGCCGGGCTATTCTGTAAAAATCTCACCGTGAAAACTTAGGTGAAGTGAGCTGTTATTCCATCCAAGATGCTAGAGATTGACAGCTCATTCTGAGCTCACTTCACATAATTTTTCACGGTGAGATTTTTACAGAATCGATCGGCTGTTTCCCTCGTAAAAAGGAATATCGCGATAAGACCCGTTCTCGATGTTGTTGTTGTGTTGTTGTTGTTGTGATAAGTAACACTGTATTTCTGCAATTAATACTTTTCGATGTAGGTAGGTAGGTACTGACGTGTAAATCAGTAAAGTCAAATAAAACAGCTAACGAGCAAGCAAAAAGGGTCCAGTAGTGGGGTATTGAGTTAAGACTAGACTCAGTAGCTAGAATAGTCAATTGATAGTAAGGATTGAAAAAATATTCAAAAACTGCCACATATTTTTTTTATCAGACATTTGAAGTCGAAATTCTGAAAAAGCTTGATTTCAGAAAAAGCATTTTCTGAGTGAAAAAAAAAACACACTTCTACTTGCTTGTTGGTACTTAGAAACATCGTATAAAGTCATTTACTATATAAAATTGTAGATAAATTGAGAATTTACTAATAACTAGCTGTGCCCCACGGTTTCACCGGCGTAAACCGGCATAAAAAGTAGTATGTGTTAATCCAGAGTATAAGCTATCTATATATCAAATTTCATCCAAATCGGTCTAGCCGTTTGAGTGTGAAGAACTAACAAACATACACACACATACACACACACTCACAAACTTTCGCCTTTATAATATTAGTGATCAATAATTAAAATCGCGAAATGAAATTTTTCACCCAGATTTACAAAACTTCTTAGATCTTGGAAACTAAATGCCGAGAACTGGACCCTTTTTGCTTGGACGCCCACAGATATACCTACATAAAGAGAAGTTTGCTTTACATAGCAAACCTTGTATCCAACTTCCACCTGCTAAAACAAACTTCTGTGGAGAAATTATTGTTTCCAAGTAAACATCACAAATTACTCCCGTCAGTGCGCACTCCCCTTTACTCTAAGGCCAATTAATTTAATTGAGGTGCTCTTATATTTAGCTGCAGTATGTATTTGTGCTACAATGGTCTGCTGGACACCTGGACACTCCCGCTGACTGCGCTGCAGCGGCTTGAAGATATTCCTGTAGGACAAGAAGATAATTGTATGTAAGAATGTGCTTGCGACAAATAGCGCTTTGTTAGTAATTAATGCTCTATTGTTTGTGAGGTGTACGGCATTCAGGAATTTATCATATTCTTATTATATCGGGACTTGTAAAGGTGGCTGAAGATCCATGGTGGAATATGGTCCATTGTGGTCTCTCGTCTGTTAGTAACAATATTAGGTAACTTATTGTAATCACAAAACTCGGTCCTCCTGGCTAAGTAATAACAGCCGTACGGATCGATCCATCAGGTTAAGCTGCGCTTGCCGGTGTTAGTCCGTAGATGGGTGAACATCTTTACATACCGAGACTCCTCCGTGCCTCGGAAAGCACGTTAAGCCGTTGGTCCCGGCTGTCATTCGTGGATCTTTGACAGTCGTTACGGGTCGTCAGAAGCCCGAAAGTCTGACTACCAGTCTTACCAAGGGGCATCGTATTAACAAGTAATATTCAGCTGCATCCGGTTAGACTGGAAACCGACCCCAACAAAGTTGGGAAAAGGCTAGGCAGATTGTAATCACAAAACTTGTTCCAACTTTCATGAGTCATAAAACACCATCACACACGTAACCAGCTAGATTTTTATTCTTCACTTTAGAGTCAATCTATATTAGAAAACGCTGGGAAAAGTTTTGATGTCAAAGAATGATTGTAAAATTGAACTTACCAGTCAAAAAGTTCAAAAGCTCAAACTTGTTTATCATTCAAACTCCATGAGAAATCAGAAACCCTTATCTTGACAAATCAAGCTATCACTAATGCTTGCATTATGTAATAATATCAACAGTCACATATTTAGAGACCCAACAAAATGAAAAACAACCCTAAAACACTTTGACACCACACCATTTTAACTTTGCAGTTGAAAAAGAGAGCTTCTCAAACATTTTTGATAGGACGCTGATTTTTGGGACGTAAAATTAAGTTGGTTTTTCGGGACATGACAGGAACAAAAGTCGGGCAAAAAACATAGCAATGTTGACTGCTCATTCCACTCGAGTAGGTTTCAAAAAAATATTATCGAGCTTTGGCTGGTGAATAAATTAAGTTTTTCTGTGGTTATTATGGAGTTGTGATGGCGTAGTTTTGTTTAGATTCGGTCCACTTTGAAGTAAGGTTATTGGGAAATGATTATATCCAATTATATGTAAATATTCGGAATTGATCCTATCTTTCTTATCATGTAAGTTTAAATGGGAGAGATGTTTTTTTCATGATTTCATCCACAACGTAACGCTATTTTGGTCATTTTTACCTCAAAAGTTTAAATTAATCTAACTATTCACATTAATGCCATTGCCAGAAATAACTTACTTCGCCGGTTAACATTCATCAGATGGGAAGTATCTCTCCAAGTTCTGCGAACAACTGGAATGGCGCTTTGCTTTTCCGCTGGTGAATATACCTGTCCAGTATAGAACCGTTCCTCCCACGCCAACCTAGTGGATACAGGTCTAAACGAGACGTGACGATTGGACATTAGTGGTTGCCTAAAACCGACCCCAGTATGAATGTTGTATCCACTGACTGGCATTGTGCACCAGAAATTCGTAAGACCCACCGCATTGAGAAGGCAAGGCTACAAACTGACCCACGCCACCTAAAACACTACTACTTCTCAGTGCCTCTGAGGCTTAAAAGCCGTAAAAGTTGGGTGCGTGGGTCCAGCTATTGGCAACACTTCTACAACAAGACGTGGTCTCTGGTGGGAGCTGCTTAAACTCCCAGACAGTTTTATCGCCCCCCTGATAGCTTTCCAGCCCGAAAGTCTGACAACCAGTCTTACCGAGGGATATCGTGTTATCCAGTTACTGTGTTGTAAAGATCAGATAGGCAGTTGCTCCATTTAAATGCTGGTATTCAGCTGTACTCGGTTAGACTGGAAGTCGACCCCAACATAGTTGGGAAACGGCTAGGCAGATGATGATGTCTACAACGACTTTCAACAGAATTGACATAAGATTTTCGGTAGCCTATGTTAGTCTCTTACATTTTTGACTTTTCCATCATTGTTATCGCTGATTCAATGTCACTTTCTCTAGGCCCTCTAGTCTGTAGTTGGTGCCAAAACAGACGAAGCCCTTGGGCACCATAAAAAAGACAGTCATCTATCTATCTATACAACGTGTCGTTTTCCAGATGAAACAATTTTCAGCTGTCCCTTAGAAAACTTCAATACATACTCGACGCAAATGTTGGACGGCTGATATTTTTTTCGCGAATACGATGTTGGTCCCATGGAGAAAGTTGTTCGGTTTGATGTTCTGTACCACACGCTGAAATTAGATGAGGATGCAAAACGACACGTTGTATAAATAAAAAGAGAAGTCCTGACTGACCGACTGACTGACTGACTCATCAACGCCCAGCCCAAACCCTTGGACCTAGAAAGCTGAAATTTTGCACAGAGGTTCCCTTTATAATGTAGACAAGGAATAAGGAAGGAATTCCCGGTAATACGTTCCCGTGGGATATTTTTCGACATCCACGTCAGCGAATCCGCTGGCAAAAGCTACAGTTTTCAGATAAACTACCAGGTACCATCGTATGTTCTACTGGTTTAGTAGTAGGTACAACCATATCAACTGGGTAATCAATCTGTCAGTAAATTGTAACGAGCGACATGATCCTGGAACCTCTATGCGTCAGTAACAGTGCAACATTACAAAGGGCGATGTTCATCAATGGACAGGGGTATTGATATCAAGCACACTGCAGGACTACATGGAGGTAGATAACATACAAATGTTGTGAATGGATGTGTTAGTAGTCATGTTTGTATGTTTTCTGATTATGGTTGGTTACTAATTGAGATGATTTTCAACAGAGAGTTCGAAGATAAAAGATAACAAGAAGTTCCGATATGGAAAGATAAGTTTCCGATAAGGAAAAGGTCACCTTATCTCAGCTAAAAACTATCTGATTGTAACAAGAAGTAAATCTCAGAAACTAATTATTATTGCATAAAAAAACAGTCAGTACAGAGGAGCTCGTGGCTAGATAATAACAGCCGCACGGGTCGATCTATCAGCTTAAGCTACGCTGGCTGGGGTTGGTCAGTGGATGGGTGACCATCTTTACATACTGAGACTCCTCCATGCCTCGGAAAACACGCTAAGCCGTTGGTCCCGGCTGTAATTCGTGGTTCTTTGACAGTTGTTACGGGTCGTCAGAAGCCCGAAAGTCTGACAACCAGTCTTACCAAGGGGTATCGTATTACCCAGTTACTGGGTTGTGGAGGTCAGATAGGCAGTCGCTCATTGTAAAATACTGGTATTCAGCTGCATCCGGTTATACTGGAAGCCGACTCCAACAAAGTTGGGAAAAGGCTAGGCGGATTGATTGAAAACAGTCAGTACGATATTTTCCTGCCACGTGCTTTTTACTTTAGAAAAGGTCAAATTTTAATAAGTACTTCAAAATCAAAAGCAGTATCAGCGTCCTACTTTCAGCTCATGAGAACAGCGACCACCTATCATCATCTGTCAAGCAACGATGAGCAATTTGATAATGAGGAGTGGACGTTGAAGTACAGTATTACGTCATAACCAGCCTATAACGTTCCCACTGCTGGGACACAGGCCTCCTCTCGGTGAGAGGGAGTGGGCCGTAATCAACCACGCGGGCCCAGTGCGGGTTGCTAGATGTCACATGTCTTCGAATTTTTGGTTCTAGGACATGCCGGTTTCCTCACGATGTTTTTCTTCACCGTTTTGAGAGCAGTGGTGATGAAATAATTTACACAAAGTAAAGCGCCTGTCTGGGTTCGAGCCCACGACCTACAACTCGTAAGTCGCGGCCGTTACCACTGGGCCACCACTGTTCAGTATTAAGTATCGAAAAAAATAAGCTTTCCATCTAAACGAATCCGCAGTCCCAGTTAGTTTCCCGTATATTAAAACAAACATACGCTAGTAAAGGTGTGGCTAGTTTAACTACGCGACAATTATTCACAAAACGCGTCCACGACGTCACGCGCACTGAGCGTGATGCGGTCAAAGTGGCGCAGAGGCGACACTGCTTTATGAGCAGGAAATGTATGAGTTCATTGCAGATAGTGAGCAAAATGATAAGTTGTTGTTGACTTTACTGTTAACCTAAAAATATCGCGGCGATTTTATTTCGCGCACTGGCTTTTCAACGCCCCACTTAGAGCTGAGAGTTTAAATTCTACCATGTGTTTTTTTGACGCGCTAGAATGCACTCTGAAAGAAAATAAAGAAAGAAAGAAAAATCGTTTATTCTGCACAAATAAAACGCACATTAGAACATAAAAAATAAAGTACACACATTATGCAAAGGAAGCAAAAGCCTCGTATCCAAGTTGTCTTTTGTTATCAGACCAAAGACAACAATTTAAAACAGTAATTCTACAATACTACTTAGCTTAAGAACTCTACATTGCCTCTGCTCTGTGTTGTGACACTAGGAAATGTCAACAAACATGCAGCAATCAAAACAAAACAAATCCGAATTGCATAGTGGAAAAATAATACTTTTATAACAAAAATAACAAGAACAAATTAATCCGTGCGTCGTATCTGTGCAAGAAAGGTCGTTGCTCAGCAAAATGCCGTGACGTCGGACGAGCCTATCATCAGCGGCGCTGATTTTCAGCAACTACCTATCGAATGACATAATGACGTCCCCCCTGTGTGAACTATGACCTAATAAATCGGGTAAGTAACTTTATTCACATAGATACGTGTGAGTTTAGCTGAACATAATTAACCAATAAATAAAGATAAACATACAGAAGAAAAAAATAAATAAAATAAATAACATACGTACCTAGATGTCTTTAACTATTCGTAACATAAATAAACAAAAATGAAATACATAAATGGCGTCATTATCAATAAGTATACATAATAATTCGTCGTTAGTCGTTAAGTTGGATTCTCAACGCTCGCATCAACAGCGAGAGTTGAAAATCCAGTGCGCGATAAAATCCCGCTGCGATATTTTTACGTCCGTGTGAAAGTCGGCTTAGAGTGCGAGTTGAAGCGCTAATTACCGAAGTGGTTGAGTGAGTTTTATCACCACCATTTGTACTATAGTATAGTTAAAATCTCGCTGCAGACTCGGTCATAAATCATTTGAGTGTTTCGCTCTCTTTCCCACTCACGGGCCTTATGAGCAGGCAACGCCCACACGTAGTCCTGTGCATTACTGCAGTCGATGAGTGATATCGATAGTTTTATATATTTATAAATGGGTGACAGAAATAGATACACTTTTTTTTTATTTTATTACCAAATTTACTACAAAGCATATTAAATATATAAACAAAAGAACGTATATATGAAACTAAAAATAGAAAATTAAAATTCTTCGTCTGAGTCATCGTCATCATCTGTTATCGATAATGGCCTTGAGCGCGCGCAACTAGCGCACATCCCTACTCGTTTTATGATTTATGACCAAGTCTGCAGCGAGATTTTAACTATACTATTAATACAGGCGCGAGTTGCCGCACGACGCGGTATCGCATTGAGAGTCAGTTTTCATAGAAAATGTTCTACGGATAATTTATTACAAGGTGACTGGTAATCAGTGACCGATACCAAAACACATGATTGTACTCATGATAACAAACAACTTTTACTATGGGACCAAACCTGAAATCGCAAAAAAAAAATTTAACAAATAATAAAAATTCTCAACTATCTTGGCATCGGCTTCCAGTCTAACCGGATGCAGCTGTATACCAGTATTTCATATGGAGCGACTGCACTGACCTCCACAACCCAATAACTGGGTAATACGATACGTCTTGGTAAGACTGGTTGTCAGAGTTTCGGGCTTCTGACGACCCGTAATGACTGTCAAAGATCCACGAATGACAGCCGGGACCAACGGCTTAACGTGCTTTCCAAGGCCCGGAGGAGTCTCGATATGTAAAGATGGTCAACCATCCACGGACCAACGCCGGCAAGCGTAGCTTAACCTGATGGATTAACCCTTGCGACTTTTATTACTTAGCCACGAGCTCCTTAGCTAGCTTATACAAGTAATTTACAACCTACAGATAACAAAAGCAAATAATCAGTGGTCTATGTTGGGTAACAACATTAAAGTTATTATCAATCCACTTGTTAAACCGGGAATATTTTAGCTAAAACGTTTTTAATTAATTTTGTCATAATTAATTAATATCTTTTTTTTAATAATTTGCCAAATGTTTGGCATTATTATTCTTAATTTAATTTTTATGATTTATATTTTAATTTAGCTTATTAATTTATGCCAATGTATTAAAATTAGGTTGCATGCTATTTTTAAAATAGAATTGTACTAAAAACTTTTAAAAACCCGACCATCTTTAATGTACTACAATTCTTGCAATTAAAATTTTATTTCATTTCTCATGCAAAATCTGTTAACTTAGACATAAAATTTACCACTAACCTTGACACTTAACAAAACGATCCAAACAAAATCACGTCTGTCCCATCTGTAAAGTTTACAAAGTTAGTCTATGCACAACCCCTTAGCTCGTAAATATCTGAGTGATTTGCATAAGAAACGGCACCAGTCACACTGCGCGCTGCTGAATAAATTACTTACTTTTCACTGCTTTTTTTACTAAGAAACTTTTTTTTATTATATCAGTCTTTTATAGCATGTTACTCTTTAATATTTCTACAGCAATTTGGTCGAGAATAAAGGAGAGCCGGGGGAAGCGGTGGATTGCTGTGTTTTAATAATTGAGGAAGTTGTGGTGACTTTAATTCTTTGTATAATTTGTTTAATTAGGTACCTAGGTACTTATTATACTGATAAAAATAAACACTTCTGGATTATCTGGTTATTTGGAAAGGTTTAGATTTACAAGCACCTACATACCTAGATGTTTTGGGATTGTTTGAAAAAGTTTAGCAAACCTATGTTCGCCTTGTCTTGACGAAGATAAAAAAACCGGTTAAGAATGACCCGACACCGAGACAATCCCCCCCCCCCCCCCGGTTAAAAATGACCTCGGGACTCGCGCACCGAGGGTTTCGTCCGACTTTTGAAAAAGTGTGCTATTTAGAGACATCGTTTTATTTTTCCTGTAATCTTTACATAAACTTCTATCACATGGAATAATTTCAGATTTTTCTCTTTGCAAACTTCGGAGATAAGAGGGGAGCGGTATTTTTTTTCACATTTTTCATCAGAAGTCGAAAACTATGCGGCCTAAAATAAAATAAAAAATGTTTGAGAATGTGCAAACAGCGTTCTTTTATATGATACCCCACATGCCCTAGTAGCCCCACTTCGAAAAAAAAATTCTGTCTTATTTGCAAAATAGTTGGGCAAACGTCATCTAAAACTGTTTCAAATTTCAAGTTGATAGCATTAGTAGTTCTTGAGATATCCAGCTATTACAGACTGACAAACAGACTGTGTCGCACCATAAGGGTTCCTTTTTACCATTTTGGTACAGGACCCTAAAAATATAGGTACTCTTGACGAGTGGGCTATGAATATAATAGGTAATGTGTAGATAGATAGATAGATAGATAGAATACTCTTTATTATGCACACCATATAAGTAAGTAAGTATTGTAGTAGTAGTGGAAGTATTGTTACAAAAACCTCCTTTTTTTTGAAGTCAGTTAAAATCTCATAAATAATGAGCATCACGCACTGCTTATTATTTTTTATCTTAAGCGATCCAATGACTACGTTATTATGACAACAAAAAAAAAAAACTAATTGAATCCAGCCCACGCGTTTCCACGACCAAGGTATATTCAATAATACCTCATTTGTCAATCTATCAATCAGTTGTCAATCCAGAAAATTGATCAACAAAATCGTGAACATGTAATTAGTTTTTTGGAATATAAGTCGTTCGTGGAATTCTTGGAAGATAATAATAAAATGGCCATAGCACTCGTGACATATTTTTCTACAAAAATTCCACAAAAACTAAAATGTTAACGTTTTTGATCAAATGAGAGTGCTGCATGCACTGAGGGTCCCGTCTTGCCATTTTTGATAATGCTGAATTTAAAATATTTTGTTGATAAACAAAGATGTGACGAACAATCAAGAATTTCAGAATAAGTTAGTAGATAAGATGGTTTCACTATCATTCTTTAGATCCATATTAATCGCACACCAGAAAAATATTCTTACATCTAATAATCTACATGCACACCAAATCAATGTTTGCACTACTAATTAACAAATTGAATATCAAAACATATACAAATAATAATCATACATCAATTTTTTTCCAAAGTCACAACGAAAATATTAATAATATAATTATCAAAAATACTAACTGTTCATCAAAAATAACAAATGCACATCTAATAAACTTATTATTGCATTACTTGAATATCAAAATTTGTACAAATTATAATTATTGAGCACCCACGTTCGGTTTGGTTAGGTTCCGTTAAACCCTGCGGACAGAAATAGGAGCCCCGTGCAGCGGAGCTCCGTCGACCTGACGTTAAGTTTAATTTATTTAGACATGCAAATTTTGATGTGCAAACGATTCACATGTATCAAAAATACTATTTGCACATCAAAATTGACCAATTTTGCCCAACAGAATTGTTGGGAAAAATTGATAATTTTTGATGTGCGTTTAAATACTACCCCTATAAATACATATAGAAGAATATTTTAAAAATTATTATTTGAATTTCCACATTCCCAATCTAGAAACATAGTAGGTAATAAAATTCCTTACAGTGTTGCAAAAAAGCTAACAAACTGTGTGGACAGAAAATGAAATAATCGCTGATTGGAGGACCGCATACGTGATCGTTACGCTAGTTTGTATGACACAGGGAATCGAATCACACACTATTATAGTTTTATAGTAACTAACCAACACACTAGGCTTGTTTCTGAAAGTCTAAATTGCAAAAAATAATCCGTTGAAATCAGATTCCGTTAATTTTATTGGCTGTTGGTATTTCCGTGAGCCAATTACAGTAGCTAATTATTTCATTTGACCAGCTACAGCCGATCTATTCTATAAAAATCTTATTGTGAAAACTAAAGTAGTCCAGTAGACAGAAGAATATGCCAATTTAAAAGGTGCAGAGAGTTTGAAGTGAGCTGTATCCCATCTGATGCTAGGGATTGACACAAGTGATAATCACTTCTGGGGGTCAACTCCCTAAGCACAAAGCCCGTAGTTTCGGCGTTCGTTACGGTCATTTCCTACTCCGTATCACCTACGGACAGATGATTGGTTCGGGGCCCGAACGAATTAGTATGAATGACAACACGATTTGACAGTTGTCCCTACAAGCGATGTGTTTTTGACCGTCCGAAAAAATAAACTTTTACACTTGTTTTGACGGATCGTTATGTCAAACGGAATCCCAACGGACGGACGGACGGATAGAGGCACTTAGGGGGTCTCCCCTGGCTCACTTCACCGAAGTTTTTACTAAATAGATCGGCAGATCAGAATATTTATGATATCAGGCTGTAATTGTCTAGGTAAGTAAGTAGGTACCCTTCATCACAATGACAATTTACTGAAAGTAACATGGCAATAACAAAATATTATAACAGCCATTTTAGTATTAAGGGGCCGTATACGAAATTTTGCCGATTTCGCTAATTTACGTGATTTTAAAGACGTAATTTTACAGTCAAAATACTGTATTTCTATAAGTTTTAATGCACAACATAAAATACCATTTCGATGATAATTTAATGAATGAGCTACATTTTTATTTTGCGAGAATTAGGTTGTTTTAAAAGATTTTTTAAATGGCAAATGTTTGTAATTTTTTTGCATTTTGTTTTCAGGAAACGGATTGACTTTGAATTTAAGTTTATTTCTGTCGTTTTCATTTTATAAATGAAGGGTCCACTGCAATAATGATGAATGTCCAAAAAACATTTTTTCTTATTCAGTAATGCCATTCGGTCACTTGACTATGTAGTTATGAAATCGCGTTTACAAACTTAGCAATATCGCTGACAGTCCCGAGATAAAACGTTTTTAATATTTTGGCTACACGGCTAGAACGCTTAACGTCACAGGTGTTCACGACAATAACGATGAATGTCCAGTCGCAGGCGCCTCGCACTGACCGCCATCTTGCTGTCAAAGAAATAATAAATAAATACATATACTTTAACTTTAGTAAACAACATTTCATTACCTTCCGGTCCGAGTTTTTTCACACCGATTATAAATTTAAAACCCAGTTATCTTAAAACAAACGACAGTGGACATTCATCATTATTGCAGTGGACCCTTCAAATGAGAGTTCTAAGTAGTCGAAATCAAAAGCAATTCTTTGCCAATTTTCTCAAAAATTTGACTATGTTGAATATTTTTTTACTCAAAAATTTTATATGAAAGTCGTAAAAAGTGATTCATACATTGTATATACAACTTTCACAGTATAGATATGTAATTTTTTCATACACTTTAGACGCAAAACCGATCCGTAAATATGTGATATTCTAAACCTCTTAAAGCAAAAACACACAAATACTATATTATAACTATAAAATCTCGTCTGTAAAATCACGTAAATCTGCGAAATCAGCAAAATTTTGTGTACGGCCTCTTAAAAGCAAGTACAAAACCTTTTGTCAACCATATCACTCCAAAAACCCACTTCTGATTACAAAATTAAACCAAAGACATGCCATAACTTTCTAGCACCATAAACAAAAAGTCTAATCATAAACAAACAAAGGCTTTCCCCGTAACGTTGTACAATTGTCACGTTAATGACGTCATGCGATGATGGCCGACATCATTGTTCCCATGGCTCGTAATGGGCCATGTAAACATTCTCCCATAATGTTGGCCACGGGGATGTGAAGTATGGAAGAGTAACTCGTGGGATGCTGTGAGGGCTGGATAAGAATACTTATTTACTATTTTTTTTTTCTTCTTTCTTATTCCTTGTCTACATTATAAAAGGAATCTCTGTGCAAAATTGTGTGCGTTATATGTTCAAAGGTTTGGGCTGGGCGTTAATCAGTCAGTCAGTCAGGACTTCTCTTTTTATTTATTTAGATTAGTGAATTTGGTCTCGGTTTCGTTCGAATAAACTTATCATCATGCCTGGATTCCTTGAAGGGGTAGGCACACCCACATTCCCAGTAGATTGTTTGTACACAATTTCGTGTAATTTTCAAGAATTTCGTATCTGAAACATTTACGTTAGATTAAGACAGAGCAATTACTGTAGTACCTACCAATTAGTGTACTTAGCAACAATGTAGTGAAAATAACTGTAAGGGTCGACTTTTTCATTATTATGCAGCTTACGATTAAACTCTTGTAGAGATCTTTTACTGTAAGCCGACGTTTGCACGGACGTAATAATATCGCGCACTGGATTTTCAACTCTCTTTGTTGAGCCGAGCTTCGAGAATCCAAACTAATAACAACAGAGTGCATCCCAGCGCGTCGAAAAAACACTGTTGGATTTTCAACTCTCTTTGTTGAGCCGAGCTTCGAGAATCCAAACTAATAACAACAGAGTGCATCCCAGCGCGTCGAAAAAACACTGTTGGATTTTCAACTCTCTTTGTTGAGCCAAGCTTCGAGAATCCAAACTAATAACAACAGAGTGCATCCCAGCGCGTCGAAAAAACACTGTTGGATTTTCAACTCTCTTTGTTGAGCCAAGCTCCGAGAATCCAAACTAATAACAACAGAAAAACATCCCAGCGCGTCGAAAAAACACTGTTGGATTTTTAACTCTCTTTGTTGAGCCGAGCTTCGAGAATCCAAACTAATAACAACAGAGTGCATTCCAGCGCGTCGAAAAAACACTGTTGGATTTTCAACTCTCTTTGTTGAGCCAAGCTTCGAGAATCCAAACTAATAACAACAGAGTGCATCCCAGCGCGTCGAAAAAACACTGTTGGATTTTCAACTCTCTTTGTTGAGCCAAGCTTCGAGAATCCAAACTAATAACAACAGAAAAACATCCCAGCGCGTCGAAAAAACACTGTTGGATTTTTAACTCTCTTTGTTGAGCCGAGCTTCGAGAATCCAAACTAATAACAACAGAGTGCATCCCAGCGCGTCGAAAAAACACTGTTGGATTTTCAACTCTCTTTGTTGAGCCGAGCTTCGAGAATCCAAACTAATAACAACAGAGTGCATCCCAGCGCGTCGAAAAAACACTGTTGGATTTTCAATTATCGGCGCTAAGCAGAGCGTTGAAAATCCAGTGTGCGAAATAAAATCGTCGCGATAATTTTACGTCCGTGTGAATGTCGACTAAAACTGCACGCCCCTCCACTGCTACAAATGTTTGTATCGTGCAGAGTAAAAGATCTCTACCAAACTGTTGCGTTGAAAATGACGAAAATTAAAAATAATCAAACCACCTACTTATGACTCTGTTTGAGTCCACCACTTTATCAATGAATCAAAAATCATAAGTGTGCCTTACAGAAATACATAAATAATTACAAAAAGCATGCTCAACCACTAAATAACTTCTTATCCTGTCGCCACAATTCTTTGCTCGCAGTCCGCGCGCCGCTGGCACGCATGCTAAGTGATGGCATCTACTTTTTTACGTTTTTTTATCTAAATTAAAAATCAGCGTCGCCCCCCCGCCCCTCCCTCCCTTCCCTGCAAGGTCTAAGGTTACTATAAACATAAAACATTCGCAGCATTGTTTGGCCTATCACAGGTAAAATGATCGAATGTATGGCTATTATCGTAAATTGAGACGACTAGGTGGTCCGATTTCTGATAGTAGGTACGATATTATTGAGAAAATTGCGATTTCTTTTTGGGGGCAGACTCGCGTTGAAAGTATCTAGGACGATACTTTAGGCAAGTACTCAGGTTAACGACGAACCGATTCTTTGGCACCGATTTACAATCTTGGCAAGCACAAGGCTCAGACCACATAAAAAACCAAGACATATAGCGCTTCGAATAATACAGTGAAGCATGCGCAATACTACACCTCGCTCTGTGCATACACGCTCACATGCACACTTTTACATCAAACTAAAACTCAACTACACCTCAATAGTGCACACATGTTTATGAAACCGGCCTCACGTCACTGTTGACAGAACTATGTCTTGGTTTTAGGGTTCCGTACCAAAATGGTAAAAAGGAACCCTTATGGTGCGACTCAGTCTGTCTGTCTGCCTGTCACAGCTGGATATCTCACGATGTTTGCCCAACTATTTTGAAACTAAGAAATTTTTTTTTTTTTGCAACGGACTGAATGGCGGTCTTAAAAATTCGAAGAGGGGCTACTAGGGCACGTGGGGTAACACATGAAAGAGCATTGTTTGAATATTCTCAAACATTGTTTTTCTTTTTTTTAGGCGGCATTGTTTTCGACTTTTGATGAAAAATGTAAAAAAAACATACTGTTCCCCTCCCCCCTTATCTCCGAAGTTTGCATTGAGAAAAGTCTGAAATTATTCTATGTGATAGAAGTTTATATAAAGATTACTTACAGGAAAAATAAAACGATTTTTCAGAAATCATCAACAAAAATTACATGGTACGGACCCTCCGTGCGCGAGTCCAACTCGCTCTTGACCGGTTTTTTTATTTGGTCTGAGGCACGAGGTGACTTATTTATGTTAAAGCAAAAGAAGTTATCATAGGAACCTGCTACCTAATTGCGAAACACATTTTCGTCATCCTATTCAGACTAGTTGGTTTGGCTTCTACCGCAGTTTATTTAAATTTATGTCTTTCGAATTGCGAAGCTACGTTAACGTGTGTAACCAACTCCAATCGTGGTTTGGAGTTTGAAGACAGTAAAGAGTGAACGATAAGCTACTAAAAGGGCTTATATTCGAATTGTAAAACTATTTTGACAGCTGGAAGTTTGTTTGAAATTTACGAGCAGTCGTTTTTGAATCAGAAGGCAACGTCGTGCCCGCAATCATTTTTCTTAGCAATTTGTTTGCGATTTTCTCATAAAATATACATAATTGTTACGAAATTATGTAAGTGAACATCTTCTTGATAAATAGTGAATGTGTTTTTGTGTAGAACCGCGATTGCCTGCAACGCTAAATCAATATTTATGGTATAATAATACCGAGGTTTTTGTTGCTTAGCGCGGAAGAGCAACGCCTCAAAGATGAGCTTATTATAAGCCGCAGACTTTTGAGAAGTGCCTCAACTCTTAAGGCTTTGTGAGGAAGTATTTTCTTTGGCTAATTCAAAGCATTATTTGAATTTTATTAAACCATTAACAGGCACGGAGTTGGTCAGCTCAGAAAGTGAAGATACTTGCCCATTCCAAAACTTACCTATATCATAATGAAGAAATTATGGTTATGAAACACCATGAACACTGTTATCCGCCTGATCTAATTATTACAAAGCAAAAAAGTCCAAGCAAACAACGAACTTTAAACATGGTACCTAAGTGTCTTCAAAAAATGTGCTTAAAGAAATAGGTAACATTTTATTTCAGGGCTTCATTGAAAAAAGCAATAAATATTTATAGGAACAACAAAAAAAGCACAGTTTGAAGCATTTTATGTCAATGTATTATGTAAGGACTGATGAACATACATACAATGCAAATCGCACTATACCACCATCATCATCGTCATCCACAACCCGCCTTCACCCACTGCTGGGCATAGGCCTCTCTTTTCTTGTGGCAATCCAGAAAACATACCACCATACTTACATAGATCAATTTCCACATCATTGTCTGTTCAAGGTAGGTAATATCAATATTTCTATTGTTGAACATTAAATGTGGTGTCTGCAAAGCTCAGATTAAATAAAAAATCAAGACATTATAGCACTGCATACAATACAGTGTAGCATGTGCAACACTACACCTTGTTCTGTACATAAAATTGGATTGGATTGGATTGGTGTAAATATGTGCATGTAAGAGTGTTCTTACATGCACATATTTACACCAATCTACAATAATACTACACCTTCCTATGTAAGTGCACAAGTTTAGGATACTTGAAATGTGAGGCCTCACATCACTGTTGACAGCGCTTTACTGGTTTTGCAATTAGTCTGAGCTTCAAAATGTTAGGCACAGCAACAATGTTACACACATATTTCTTGTTACTGGTGAACACAAATTATATAAGTAGGTAAGGCACCAATAAATGTAGTTGCCATACATACATACCTACAACCTACCTTTATGAATATTTCTTAGCAAATTAAAACAACAAACTAAAATAAAGAAAGTAGTAGGCAACTGAAATTAATTATTATTATATCTTTCAATAGATAAATACCCACATCATTACTATACCTAATATAGTAGTTTGCTAAGTAGATTTGCTGTGCCCGACAGACTCCACATGATCTAATTATAACTTTACCACATAAGAATACCTACAGGAGGAGCCCGTGGCTAAGTAATAACAGCCGCACGGGTTGATCCGTCACGTTAAGCTACGCTTGCCGGGGTTGTTCAATGGATGGGTGACCATCTTTACATACCGAAATTCCTCCGTGCCTCGGAAAGCACGTTAAGCCGTTGGTCCCGGCTGTTATTCGTGGACCTTTGACAGTCGTTACGGGTCGTCAGAAGCCCGAAAGTCTGACTACCAGTCTTACCAAGGGGTATCGTATTACCCAGTAACTGGGTTGTGGAGGTCAGATAGGCAGTCGCTCCACGTAAAATACTGGTATTCAGCTGCATCCGGTTAGACTGGAAGCCGACCCCAACATAGTTGGGAAAAGGCTAGGCAGATAGATAAGAATACCTACATAATATGGAATGCAATAAAAGTATTGAGTAGGTACTTATTGAGAATAATATCCAAGTACATAAGTAGGTACCTGCTATCTAATTTTTTTTAAATATACCTATGTATCCAAGTCATTATTGTGGACTATAAATGTGTATCTTTTATGATGTCCTGTGTGAATCCTCAAAATCAATAGCCTTAATGGTGGTTTTCTAAATATTATGGTAGTTTAGGTACCTACTTGAGAGTTATTTCTAATGTTTATTGTTAGTTTATTTAAACATATTGCGCCGACCCCAAGTCACATGGGATAAGGGCAGGAAGATGATTGTTTGTTTATTATGGAGCCCTTTGCACTGAATTGGTTTTGGTTGAAAGGTACTTACCACAATAATTAGCAATATACAGGGTGTATCAGAAAGGTGTGGTTAAATTTAAGGATGTGGTACAGACCATAAAACAGAACAACTTTCTCCATAGGACCAACATCGTAATCGAGAAAAAATAATATCAGCCGTCCCATACATTTGGGTCGAGTAGGTATTGAAGTTTTGAATCGGACAGCTATTAATTTTTTCTCGATTATGTTGTTGGTCCCTTGGAGAAAGTTGTTCAGTTTGATGATCTGTACCACACCCTTAAATTTGACCACCCTTTCTGGTACACCCTGTATAATTATATCATAGGTTCATCCACCTTTTATCTGTTATCAAATAACTTTGTTTGTGTACTTTTTAGTCAAGGCTCTATCCATCAGTACTTGTAAGGCACATAATCGTTGTTTATAGGTAGCAGAATATTGTTGTTCTCTAAAGTTGATAGATAGTGCATTGAATTAAGGGATAAGGATTTAAGTACTTATGTTCTTTTCTTTATAAATTGCAGGTGTCAGGCTTAACTACATCTGTGAAGTATGGAATGTCTTTGAAGTGCGCGCACTGCTGTGAGAAAAACGCATGCGTTTTAATCACCGTAGACACCGCCGGTGCGCCAGTACCTACGTGCAGGGCCTTAAAATGCCAAATTTCAACTTACTTACTCTACAAATATTTGTTCCAATTCTTTTTGCCCATGTCTAAACACTCGTCAGTGGTTGTAATTGTATTGATAATAAATAAGACAGTTTTTTGTACCTACCATATTTTATTTCTACCTATTTATCTATACACAATGAAAGTAATGAATAACAGTTAATTTAGCTAAACATCACTATTTTCTAAACACTAGAATAATCACTTCTTTATTTTGATAAACCTAGTAAGTACCTACTAGGTAAGCAAGGCTACA
Organism: Cosmia trapezina; assembly: GCA_905163495.3. Lineage (NCBI taxonomy): Eukaryota > Metazoa > Arthropoda > Insecta > Lepidoptera > Noctuidae > Cosmia > Cosmia trapezina. The sequence continues at coordinate 1,453,994 of LR991036.1, forward strand.
GATCAAGCTATACATTGCCAGTATAAGCTTAATGTCGCATTGTATAGGATTTCCTTACAATAAGATGTCAGTGTATACTGGAAATGTATAGCTTGATGTGTAGCCGTGTGTACTCAATTCTTAAACACTTCATAAAATATCAAATTATAATTACCTTTAGTTCATAATGAAACACTTTATAATTAAAGTTTACACTTATCAATTAACACAATATCATAATAATATGTTTATATTGCTGTTGTGAACGACTTCAACAGTTTTCTAAAATAATGACAATGTTTTATGAAAAATCTTCAGTTTCTAGATACAAGATATATATTTATTTTGTAAAACATGAGTAAAATTTTACAGGTCTTATAATTAATGTGAGGTAGCTACATGTTTTGCCATTTGTGGCGTACAAAATTAGTCATACTAGACAAACAAATACAAAAAAAACAAAGAACGAGATTACAATGTCAATTTGAATTAAATTTTAATTAAAATGTCAAAATGTAATCTATACTTAATTACAAAGTCAAAATTTAATTTGAGAATATTACAATATATACAACTAAAATATCATTTATGAATTCATCTACGCTGTAATAGCACTTTTCTAGTAATAACCCCTGAAGGGACTTTGTACTTTGAAAATGAAGTAGTTGCAGAGGAGCAGTGCAGTGATGTCATGTATAGCAGCAACGGGCAACATCTATGCTGCCTTCATATCGTAGGTGAAACGCACCGGGAACTCTCCTACAATTTGAAAACAAAATCACATTATTTCTGCTTGAATAAAGTACTTGAATAATTATAATGTGGCAAACTAGGCATATCAACTATGCCTTTATCAGCCCAGGGCTGGACCAAAAGCCACCGGCCTAGTCTTCCACAACCCAGTTACTGGGTAATACGATTCCCCTTGGTAAGATGTTGACAGACTGTCGGGCTTCTGACAACCTGTAACAACTGCCTAAAATCTTCAAATGACAGCCGGGACCAACGCCTTAACATGCTCACCAAGGCACGGAGGAATCTTTGTAAGTATATAAAAATGGTCACCCATCCACAGATCCTTTAAAACATTAGTTGGGTGTACCTATAGTGTAATGTGACTATGTAGAAAGTTCACCCAAGGGATCAAGTGTCCTGTCTCCCTTAGTAAGTTGCTACACTTGTTTCAATAATTATGTGTCAAAAAGCTTGGGTACCTTCAATGATTTTTATAAAAAATCCATGTTCAATAATATTCGTGCCTTGCCATCAACTTCTTCTTTCAAAATCCCTCCTATATTAGATTGATGTGGGTGGGCAGTGTTCCATTCTTGTATTTTCAGCTAGCACCGTCTGTGAAAATATTATGACCAATGTTTTGTAGTTAATTGTTATTTTGATTACTTAGTGGTTATTATAGTAAATTTATAGCATCTACTTATGTCCAAAAATATCAATTAACAATTATTTGAGTAGCTATTATGTGAGGTTGACAGACTTATGCACCTAATAAATTATTTTAACCACAAAAAATAGTTAACCTCACTCATGGACATATAAAAAAGTACATCACGTAAGGCGCTTGTGTCTACGCAACAAAGGAATGATTGTCCGTATGTGGACAGACCAATAATGTACCTACAGCATGAGATGTGTACGAAGGTACACTTCTACAAACGTTATTCTTGGTTTACTTACTTGTAGGTAGTGCCGATATCGAAATAGTAATAGGTAGTTTTCGCTATTGAGCAAAACAGACTCAAGTCTTAGTGCACCCACTACAAAGCCCTCTGCATCATCAACAGAGCGCTAGTTCTTGACCAGAGAAATCTCCACAATATGTAGATACATCCTAACGTGGTCACTATAAGCCACAAATGTTCCAGAACTAGGTCAGTGGGCCGTCTTATTCATCATAGGCCCATGGTTCCTTTACATAAAAGTACTCTGTGCTTTATTAATAAATAATTTGTATGTTGAAAAATTTATTTTATTATTCAAGGCAGTTTAATCTTTATCAGTGTTGCCAACTTCTCTTTCGTGAGTCCACTAGCGGCGATTCTTCACACTACCAAAAATAAACTAGACAACTTTTTACCCGACTGCGGCGAAGCTCAAAAGGAGGGTTATGTATTTGACCTGTATGTAACTATGTATGTATGTATGTCCGTTTCTTTGTTCCCTCGTAACTCCTAAACGAATGAATGGATTTGGATAAATTATACGTCTCTAAATTTGCCTTGGTGGCGCGAGTGTCACTGGCTATGGCGGATTTGGGATGACATATTGTGGAGTTCGAAATTTTTTTGTCTTCTATATTCGATTTGTCACTTCGAATTACTTTTAAACACTATAAGTTGTATATATTTTTGTAATCACCCTTTAAAACCCTTCATTTTGATATCCAGTGGGATATCACATAACTCCTAAACGAATGAACAGATTTGGATAAATTATAATTATTATCACAAAACCACCATCCACTAAAAGCAAAATTACTCCGCCAGTAGGGATGGCGAAACCCCCCCGTTTCAGTGGAGATTCCAATAAGTTGACAACACTGCTTTTCTATGATTTTTTCATTGGCCACAGATAACAAAAACGTGAAAAGAAAAACGTTTCGTTACTTATTTCAAATATGGTAGTTTTTGGTAGAAAGTGTTTTAAAAATTGGTTTTTAATTTTTCGGCAATCATTGAACGTTTTCATTTATATGCATTAGTAGACCATCAGTTGTAATTAAAACAAAAATAGATTTTAGCACAATAATTCGAAAACAAATAATTCCTATATGATGAAACTAAACGCTTCATCGAAACAGATTTTGAGCAATTGGTTAGTACATCTCTATAAAATTCCTATCGGTCGGGTAATTTTTTATGTCACAATTCCAAATGTAATAGTCAAAAACGACAGGGGTTTGTTTAAATTTGGAATCTATTTCAGAAACAAACTGTGTTACGCAATTAGGGTGCTGGACTGAAGGGCTAAGATAACCACGATATTAAGGATACCCAACAGCGTCTCTCATTGGATATCTTTACTTTCTCTTTGGCGGAGTTCCAGAGGGTGACACTTGACATATTGTCCCCTGTATGACTTCTGCCGATACTTAGAGGCATTACTTGGGACTTGTTAATTATAATCCACGTAAATTGACAGCTATTATTATTTTATAATATATTTCATTTTTGTTGGTGGTGGTGTCTAATCGGTGTTTGGGTCATTTAGAAATTGTAACTACATTGTTGTGTGGGTTCTTACCTGTAAAAACAAAATTAAGAAAAAAAAACTTCCTTGGTGATATTCAATTTATCGTTATGTATTGAAAAAGAAACCTGTCTTCTGCAGTGCGATACTAATAAAGATTTATTAATTACTTACTAGAATTCCACTTGAAGCAGACGATAGTTTAAGTGATAATCCAAGGTTAAACACATCTTAAAATGCGGTACGACATTGTTTTAGTTCTTATTAATTTGCCTAATTTTATGAAAAAATTCCCCAACAATCCTTCAGCTAATAATTCTAAAACTATTACTTAAGTTACATCACTTAACCCGGCAATAAAGATAACTCTAGTGACCACGATAGTAATAAAAAGCTAACAAACTGACTCACAGTACGTAACACCTTACGATGCGCGCACGCATGTGAGTGACTCATGCGCAAGCTACAGGAATGGATGATTTACATCGACTGGTTAGCTAGGTTATGACTTTTTGATTTTTTTAGGCTGAAATATGTAGATCGTAACTTGGTACAGTTTAAAAAATGCTGAGTGCTCTTAATTTGTTCAACGAAATCTCCAAACGGCTCGTTGACACTTCCCGTTACCCAAGGGCTGGTTCCAGAGGATCAGCATTGCCATACAACGTGGCAATGCCGGCAGTCTCTTGGGTACTTTACCAGTTGACAAGATGCGGAGGAATTTTTCGACGCCATGGAAAGATGATGACCTACTTAGCATTTGTTTATAAAAGTCAACTTTTGACTGTATTTTTGTTTGTTGTAATGAAACGAGAAAATCGTAAAAATGCCAAAAATGGAGAAGCTCAAGAAGAAAGTATACAAAGTTCGATTGAAACTGTGTCTAATTACTGTTCCTGGTGGTTTTAGCTTTTTTTTTAATTTTTTATTTATTTATTTTTATATTGCCTGTGCCAGGGCCACGGTGTTGGTTTCGAACAACCCGCGCCCCCAACGGCTGGTGGTTTTAGCTTATTATCATCATCATCCCAATATAAGTAATAGACACGCTTTTCCGAGTTTTTCAAAATTGCTCATAGCTTGAGCCATAATTAAATTGGAATGTCCTTTATTGTAAATTGAACCAATAGCAGTGGTCTACATGAAGCTTTTTCTTTTAGACAAAAACCACAATAGCAAGCAACGCCACGGTAGCAAGTGCAAGCAACGCCGGTCGTCCGACGAGGTCCGCCAGTGTGTAGACGTCCTTAGTGTTGTGTGTAGAAGTACCGACAGTGACATTTATAAAAATTGTGAAGACCAAGTGAGGGTAGATGCACATACCCGCACTTTACGAAGACGTCGCTGAGTGAGTCGTGAGTCCTCCCGTGACCACGATCGCTGCAAGGCGGTCGAAACGTCGGGAAACAAGTAGGTACCTGTTTACCTCGTTAAAAAGAATATCGCGTTAAGACCCGTTTTCGATATTGTTTTATAATGTAAAAACCACGATACTTCACAATCACACTTATCACAATAATCACTTCAGCATCAATCAAAGAATCTCCACAGCTATGGTTTCTCAGATGGTTCCAATCCTCAATGCGGCGTCTCACCGCAGACCAGCATGACCCACCCATAACCTTGCGCCGCATGCCTTCTCACCTGTATAAGTGAGGATCTTATCACATGCTTAATGGAATACTGACTTAACTCAAAAAAGACGATTTTGGGAAATCGCAAAATTTAAAAAAATAAAATAATAAATTAATAAATGCTGCAAGCGTTATGGGCACCTTTGCGCCAGGAACAGTTAGGGGCGGGTTATTTGAAAATTGGTAATTTTGTAGAATATTTGTATTTTCTATTGAATTATTATTTATCATAAAAATATTCATTAATATTATAATTTTTTTTTTCTTTTTTCGCCTCTTGCTATGAGGACTTACTTAACCTTCTTGTTGATGCCTAAAAATAAAAGTGATATATATTAATCATGAATGCTTGTATTTTGAACGTCTATGATTTACTATTGATGAGATGAGATCTGAGTAAAAAAAAAACCGGAAATATAATTCTGACCTACATATCTAATAATGGGTCAATGTTCCAATAAGCATGAGTTATGTCTCCGTCAGCGAATGGTGTTAGCGTTGCTGAGTTCTGGTCCAAACAGGAAAAGAAGAAGAAGAATAATCACTTAAAATACTGAAATCTCAGCCAGCAATGTACACAAAACACAAAGACCTCAACGTTGGCGATAACCAGAGCGCGTTGTAAACTGGGTGAAAGTCTGAGCTGCCGTCTACTGCCTGTGACTCACTCGACGACCGCAACTATGTGTGATGGACGATCATACCAACCTACCAATAGAGTCAATGTTACGTTAGGATGATGAAATTATCTGTAGTATTTCGTGAAGGCTTAGTGACAGAAAGTTAGTCACCTGGAGGTTTCAGTACCGGCCTAAGTATTCACGAGATTGAAACATCTACGAGTCACTTTCAATTTGGTAATGAACGATTTTTTAGAACTTTTTTAATGTCATGCCCGTCTGCACTAAAGTCAGCTAGGTCAGATTTTCACTAAGACACTTTTACCCAAGTCAATGCTAAATATCAAATACACTGATCTGCCTAGCCTTTTCCAAAGTATGTTGGGGTCGGCTTCCAGTCTACCCGGATGCAGCTGAATACCAGCATTTTACATGGAGCAACTGCCTATCTGACCTCCACAACCCAGAACTTGGTAAGACTGGTTGTCAGACTTTCGGGCTTCTGACGATCCGTAACGACTGTCACAGGTCCACGAATGACAGCCGGGACCAACGGCTTAACGTGCTTTCCGAGGCACTGAGGAATCTCGGTATGTCAAGATGGTCACCCATCCACTGACCAACACCGGCAAGCGTATCATAACCTGATGGATCGAGCCGTGCGGCTATTATTACTTAGCCACGAGCTCCTCAAATACACCTAAATACAGACGCATCAGGATGGTATATCGTATTTTTTATTGCTAAGTGCATCCTAGAGAGTTAGACATGAACTTAGTACCTACTCGTAGTTGTCAGTGCAGATAGGCAAGGAAATTGTATCATAAGTCGACATTCGCACGGACATAAAAATATCGCGGCGATTATGTTTCGCGCACTGGATGTTCAACGCTCTGCTTAGCACCGAGAAACGAAAATCCGACAGTGTGTTTTTTCTACGCGCTAGAATGCACTCTATTTTTAGTCCAGTAGAGATATAATATTTTTTCCATTTACCCTTCGATAATTCTAAAGTTTTTTATTTTCGCTGAGTGGATAACTATAGTGAATTCATTGCTATGTACAAAAATGCTAACAGTTTAGAGTTATGCTATAGGTATTAAGTAGGTATTTCCTATTATTTCGTGTTATAACAATGATATAAAATTTAAATTAAAATACTACACTGTTTCTTAATTAGTACTGTCTAAAGTATATATTACTGAAAATGCTAACAGATAGGTACTGTGGAACAATGGAAATCTGAAAATGTCATTTAACTCATTCAATAAAAAAATTAAGTTTTTCAAATCATTTCCTATACACTTAAAGGGATTAGTTATACCTTACAACAAAAGTTCTAACAGCTAAGTAATATGCTTCACAAGTAATTGTATTTTTACTTTGCAATTAGCGAAATATTGAATTTAAGTTTATAAATTTGCGCCCACATATTAGTGATAATAAGCTCTGCTACCATACAAAAGTTTCAACTTGTACGTGCTATGCCTTTTTGTTTAATAAATAAAATACAATTTGGATATTGTGGCGCGCGGTGTAAGTACGACAATTCGTGCAGCGCGACGCGGTGACAATCAGACCCACACTCACTGCAAACGTGCACGCGGCTACACATCAAGCTATGCATGTCCAGTTTACACTGACCTCTCATTGTAAGGTAATCTTATACAATGCGAGATCAGCTTATACTGGATATGTATAGCTTGATCTGTAGCCGTGCGTACCTACCTCTATTGAATGAGGCGCAAAATCATTTCATTACAGTCACACAAATGACTAATACGAGTACAGTCAGCGTCAAAAATATGGGAACGAACAGACTGTTCAAAATGATCTCAAAAACTAAGAAAATTAAACTACTCAATTGGGTAAAGCTCTTGTCAGAATTACAGTGTAATATTATTGTATACTGTCTTCATTCTGAAAACAGTCCGTTCGTCCCGATATTATTGACGCTGATCCAATCCAGTCAGTTATTTTTTCTGTTCCATTCCGTGACCGTGACTTCGCCCGCGCGTAATTATCAACAATTGTCAAAAATAGTCAAAATCCCGGATTCCGGGATTCACAAATTTAGAGTTCTGATTATAGGATCGAATGTATATTTATGTATTGATCGTCAAAATGTCGTGATTCCGGAATTGATAAATTAAGTATTTTTTTTACCATTACTGGGTAGTTAACTTGTTTATCACTAAATTTTCACAGGGGATCATCTACTCTGAACAACTTTCACTATGGCATCAACACGTAAATCACGAAAAATAAATCAGCTGGTCGAGTAGGTATTGAGCTTTTGTATCAAACATCGTAATTTTTTTCGTGATTTCAGAGTTGGTCTCATAATGAAAGCTGCTGAAACTGTAAATCCAAGATGGCGGCTGCGAATATTTTCAAATGTTACTCTAGTATGTACAAAAATGCTAACAGTTTAGAGTTATGCTATAGGTATTAAGTAGGTATTTCCTATTATTTCGTGTTATAACAATAATATAAAATTTAAATTAAAATACTACACTGTTTCTTAATTAATACTATCTAAAGTATATATTACTGAAAATGCTAACAGATAGGTACTGTGGAACAATGGAAATCTGAAAATGTCCCTTAACTCATTCAATAAAAAAATTAAGTTTTTCAAATCATTTCCTATATACTTAAAGGGATTAGTTATACCTTACAACAAAAGTTCTAACAGCTAAGTACAACACAAGGCTTCACAAGAATGTTCAGGCTTCACAAGTTATTGTATTTTTACTTTGCGATTAGTGAAATATTGAATTTAAGTTTGTAAATTTTCGCCTGAACATTCGAGACAATAAGCTCTGCTACCATACAAAAGTTTCAACATATACGTGCTATGGCTTTTGTTTAAATTGCGAATAACTATTTTCCATAACAAGCCGCGTAAGTCAATCTGAGATACTCGTAGAAACAAATGACCGCACCAGTAGGACATACGTTCCAGTCGCAACAAAAATATTCCTCTGACAAACGAATAAAGGTTTCTGTAGTTAGACGATCAGAGACACAAGAGACCATATTATGGGCTGCCGGAATACATAACGACGATTGGAGCCAACAAGTAAGTTCTAGTTGTATTTATAATTCCTACTATCAATATCCTATACCCCATCTAATCCATTCTATTTTTCCTCTATAGAGCCAACACCTCAACTTTAGGTAAATATGCGTCCGAACATACGATCTCTGGTAAAAAAGAACGGAATAGAACTTCGAGGAACGGAGACAAACAGTGGAGACTTCTTTAGGACAACATTTTTTCCGGGATAATTAATCTCCCAAAAGAGTAACATTCTGGAATGGCCTACTAGGCAAAAGAACAAGAGGTAGACCTATTACAAGATGGGAAGATGATATAAAAGCAATAGCTGGTCCAAACTGGAGAAAAGTAGCTGAAGACAAAGTCAAATGGTCATCACTGGAGGAGGCCTTCACCCATTCTGGGGTTCCTGTAGATTAAATAAAAAAATGAAGTACCTAACTATAAATACTATGATATAATACATAGGATACACGTAAAATTATACTAAGTAAGAGACAAATAAATAACATAGAATGAACTAAACAAAACTAACACATACATAGATTTTAAGGAATGTAAATTTACTGGAAATAAAAGGCTTTTTTATTTTTATTTTTTATTTTTTTATAATTAATCTCCCGGGTTTTGGGACATTACATTATTACTAGAGATCGGATAATCGGATGCGTATTAACCTAAAGTTGAGGTGTTGGCTAAGTATGGAGTGGGCTTTTGGATTGAAAGATCCCAGAATTCTGGTATCGGCAAATTTTGACTTCTAATTATAGAATCGAATGTTTTAAGTACTTAAGTTCAGATGTTAGTTAGTATGGATTGTACTTATACATCGAGAAAATGCCGGGATTCCGGAACGACACTTTTTAAGTTCTTATTTTGGAATCGAATGTTTAGTTAGGTACTTGCGTTCAGGTGTTGGCTAATATGGATTGCACTTCTGTATCAAAAAAATTCCGGGATTCACAAATTTTGACTTCTGATCATAGAATCGAATGTATAATTTACTTAAGTGCAGATGTTAGTTAATATGGATTGCACTTATGTATCGGAAAAATCCCGGGGTTCCGGAGCGACAATTTTTAAGTTCTGATTATAGAATCGAATGTATATTTACTTACGTTTAGGCTTTGGCTAATATGGAATGTACCTACTTTTGTATTGATCGTCAAAATGTCGGGATGCCGGAATTGATAAATTAAGTATTTTTTTACTACGAGTATTAGAGGATAACTTTTTATCAGTAAATTTTCACAGGGAATCTTCTACTCATGAACAACTTTCACTATGGCATCAACACGTAAATCACGAAAAATAAATCAGCTGGTCGAGTAGGTATTGAACTTTTGTATCAAACATCGTAATTTTTTTCGTGATTTCAGAGTTGGTCCCATAGTGAAAGCTGCTGAAACTGTAAATCCAAGATGGCGGCTGCGAATATTTTCAAATGTTTTATCATGGGTGTCGTTTTTATGGCTTTCGAGGGTGTTAAGGCCGATAGTGACAATAAAATGTAAATCCAAGATGGCGGCTGCGAATATTTTCTATCTTTTCTAATTTTTCGTCATGGGTGTCGTTTTCTTGGTTTTCGAGACTGTTAAAGCCGATAGTGACGCTTAAATGTAAATCCAAGATGGTGGATGCGAATATTTTCTAATTTTTCTCAATGAGTATCGTTTTCATGGTTTTCGGTGGTGTTAAAGCTGATAGTAACATTAAAATGTAAATCCAAGATGGCGGCTGCGAAAATTATTAAATTTTTCGTCATGGGTGTCGTTTTCATGCTTTTCGAGGGTTTTAAAGGCGATTTACATTTTAACGCCACGTTAAAATGTAAATCCAAGACGGTGGCTGCAAAATTTTCAAACTTTTCGTCATGGGTGTCGTTTTCATGGTTTTTGAGGGTGTTATAGCCGATAGTGACGTTAAAATGTAAATCCAAGATGGCGGCTGCAAAAATTTTCAAGCTTTTTATCATGGGTGTCATTTTAATGGTTTTCGAGGGTGTTAAAGCCGATAATGACGTTAAAATGTAAATCCAAGATGGCGGCTGCGAAAATTTTCCGTCATGGTTTTAGAGTGTGCTAAAGCCGATAGAGGAGTCAAAATGCGTGACGCTTGGCTGATGCCTACTTAACTAACCCTGCGGCAGTGCAGCGCATCGCGTTACAACCTGAAAACACGTGTGATTGTAATTAAAAAACCATCAACATTTTTAAAGCAGGCGCTATCTTGCATTTACATTTTAGTGTCACTATCGGCTTTAACACCCTCGAAAATCATGAAAACGACACCCGTGACGAAAATTTTAAAAATGTTCGCAGCCGCCATCATGTATTTTGATAATGACGTTAAAATGTAAATCCAAGATGGCGGCTGCGAAAATTTTCCGTCATGGTTTTAGAGTGTGCTAAAGCCGATAGAGGAGTCAAAATGCGTGACGCTTGGCTGATGCCTACTTAACTAACCCTGCGGCAGTGCAGCGCATCGCGTTACAACCTGAAAACACGTGTGATTGTAATTAAAAAACCATCAACATTTTTAAAGCAGGCGCTATCTTGCATTTACATTTTAACATCACTATCGGCTTTAACAGCCCCCAAAACCATGAAAACGACACCTTTGACGAAAAATTAGAATATATTCGCATCCACCATCTTGGCTTTACATTTTAGTGTCACTATCGGCTTTAACACTCTCGAAAAGCATGAAAACGACACCTATGACGAAAAATTGGAAAATGTTCGCACCGGCCATCTTGGATTTATATTTTAATGTCACTATTGGCTTTAACACCCTCGAAAAGCATGAAAACGACACCCATGACGAAAAATTTAATAATGTTCGCAGCCGCCATCTTGGATTTACATTTTAATGTTACTATCAGCTTTAACACCACCGAAAACAATGAAAACGACACCCATAACGAAAAATTAGAAAATATTCGCATCCACCATCTTGGATTTACATTTTAGTATCACTATCGGCTTTAACACTATCGAAAACCAAAAAAACGACACCCATGACGAAAAATTAGAAAATATTCGCAGCCGCCATCTTGGATTTACATTTTAGTGTCACTATCGGCCTTAACACCCTCGAAACCAATGAAAACGACACCCATGACGAAACATTTGAAAATATTCGCAGCCGCCATCTTGGATTTACAGTTTCAGCAGCTTTCATTATGGGACCAACTCTAAAATCACGAAAAAAATTACGATGTTTGATACAAAAGCTCAATACCTACTCGACCAGCTGATTTATTTTTCGTGATTTACGTGTTGATGCCATAGTGAAAGTTGTTCATAGTAGATGATCCCCTGTGAAAATTTAGTGATAAACAAGTTACCCAGTAATGGTAAAAAAAATACTTAATTTATCAATTCCGGAATCACGACATTTTGACGATCAATACATAAATATTCATTCGATCCTATAATCAGAACTCTAAATCTGTGATTCCCGGAATCCGGGATTTTGACTATTTTTGACAATTGTTGATAATTACGCGCGGGCGAAGTCACGGTCACGGAATGGAACAGAAAAAATAACTGACTGGATTGGATCAGCGTCAATAATATCGGGACGAACAGACTGTTTTCAGAATGAAGACAGTATACGATAATATTACACTGTAATTCTGACAAGAGCTTTACCCAATTGAGTAGTTTAATTTTCTTAGTTTTTGAGATCATTTTGAACAGTCTGTTCGTTCCCATATTTTTGACGCTGACTGTACTCGTATTAGTCATTTGTGTGACTGTAATGAAATGATTTTGCGCCTCATTCAATAGAGGTAGGTACGCACGGCTACAGATCAAGCTATACATATCCAGTATAAGCTGATCTCGCATTGTATAAGATTACCTTACAATGAGAGGTCAGTGTAAACTGGACATGCATAGCTTGATGTGTAGCCGCGTGCACGTTTGCAGTGAGTGTGGGTCTGATTGTCACCGCGTCGCGCTGCACGAATTTTCGTACTTACACCGCGCGCCACAATATCCAAATTGTATTTTATTTATTAAACAAAAAGGCATAGCACGTACAAGTTGAAACTTTTGTATGGTAGCAGAGCTTATTATCACGAATATGTGGGCGCAAATTTATAAACTTAAATTCAATATTTCGCTAATTGCAAAGTAAAAATACAATTACTTGTGAAGCATATTACTTAGCTGTTAGAACTTTTGTTGTAAGGTATAACTAATCCCTTTAAGTGTATAGGAAATGATTTGAAAAACTTAAATTTTTTATTGAATGAGTTAAAGGACATTTTCAGATTTCCATTGTTCCACAGTACCTATCTGTTAGCATTTTCAGTAATATATACTTTAGATAGTACTAATTAAGAAACAGTGTAGTATTTTAATTTAAATTTTATATTATTGTTATAACACGAAATAATAGGAAATACCTACTTAATACCTATAGCATAACTCTAAACTGTTAGCATTTTTGTACATAGCAATGAATTCACGAAAGTAATCCACTCCGCGAAAATAAAAAACTTTGGAATTATCGAAGGGCATATTCTTTTGTCTACTGGACTATTTTGTGAAGTTGGATTCTCAATACTCAGCTCAATGATGACAGTTGAAAATCCAGTGTGCGATAAAATCCCGAAGCGATATTTTTACGTCCGTGCGAATGTCGGCTACGGAAAACTGAAATTGTAAATTGTAGTTGAAATTGTAAACACGCAATTCAGCACCATCGTTCAAACCCCATAAGTTACCCCAATGTAATTCCTACACATTATGCAAAATAACAGGTAACCCTTTGTGATAACTCCCAAAACATATGCGTTGAAAACCATGTAAGCAATTTGTATCCTTACAGTATCGAGCTAAGCATTTCGCATCCCAAAAGGCGTGGAGCGATATTTAGTAGCTTTGAGTAAAAACTTGTCGAATCACGAGCTTCCAATCTACATTTCTAGATTTTTACTGTCTAGATATTCTACTATCATTCACAGTACTTTCAAATTTAGTAGGATTGTACAGTTTTCCGTCCAAAACGTCAAGAAGTCAAAGAAAAGATTGGACGTCTGACTCCATGATTGTCAGACTAATCAATCTGCCTAGCCTATTCCCAACTATGTTGAGATAGACTTCCATTCTAACCAGATGCAGCTTAATACCAGTATGTTACATGGAGCGACTGCCTATCTGACCTCCACAACCCAGTTACTGAGTAATACGATAACCCTTGGTACAACTGGTTGTCAATGTTTTGGGCTTCTGACGATCCGTAACGACTGTCAAAGATCCACAAATGACAGCCGGGACTTTACGAGGCACGGAGGTGTCTCGGTATGTAAAGATGGTCACCCATCCACGGACGAAACCCGGCAAGCGTAGCTTAACCTGATGGATGGACCCGTGCGGCTGTTATTAGTCACGAGCCCCATGATTGTCAGACCATTAAACAGTATTCAAACTGGTAATTTGTGACTAAATTGCAGAGAATCATCTTTCTATGCTTATAATTTTAACATCTCACTTTTGCAAGTAATGAACAACCCTTCGCACTTGAAATATCTACAGCCATTTTGTAATTTGACGCGGAATTTATTATGTTGATTGATTCACCACGAACCTTACAAAAACTTCTGTCTTTAAAACATTTAATAAGTATTTCACGCCCTGAACAGCTATACGTGAAATAAGTATGTTCTCGTACACCAGGGGGATCTTTATCAACTGCGACGCGATCTCAATTAGCCTGGAGCGGGAACTTGTCGCTACTAATGCGTCAGTATCTATTAGGGAGCTTCACATGAGGTGGAAAAGTCGCTGCGATAAATAGGGTTAAGTCTATCAAGGTGAGGTCAGGGTTGAAAAATATAAAAGGCGAGTGATTTGGAGTCTCTAATAACTGAAGCTTTAGTAAATAAATTTATAAAGAAACTAGCTGCGCCCCGCGGTTTCACACGCGTAAACCGGGATAAAAAATAGCCTATGTGTTAATCCAGCGTATACGCTATCTACATACCAAATTTTATCCACGTTGGTCAAACCGTTTGAGCGTGAAGAAGTAACAAACACACCCTCACAAACTTTCGCCAATATTAGTGTGATGTGCAAATGCTTTTTTATCTGCAAGCGTTGCAATGACTAGGCATGTGTGGGCATTTTTTTTTAAACTGCTACCTACTTTGAAAACAGCTTACTAATATTGTTTTGGATATTTTAGCAAATTCTTGATTTAGTCGAATGATAAATTTTACGAATTTTGCTAGGTATGTTTTTATTTTTATTATATGGAGCTTATTTCAAATAATATATGTAAATAAATAGTAACTTAGATACGTTTTGGTCATGACCGTTACCAAATAATAAGGACAGTACTTCAAGACGTAAGATGCCACATTTCAGGATTTCATTTTGTTACTTTTTTTTTAAAATTTCAGTTGGCAATTTAAGTAAAAACGAAAACTAGTCTTTTGAAACTATTTAATAATTACTCGACACTTCTATGTTATAAAAATGTTAATTATTTGCAACTTGTATGTATGGGACATCCCATAAGTGGGTTGGTAGACATTTTGACGAAAATGCCCGTGTGATGGATGAATGTAGTATTGGTTGGCCGCAATGGTATCACCAGTTTTTCCACCTATGATGGCTGACTGCCCTTAGTCACCGTCGCCAGTAGTCGCCAGTAGTCGCCCTTAGCCACCGTCAGTAGTCGCTTTTTATGACACTCAAGAGATCTATCGATGCTTCGCCAAATAGTAATCCCGCCACTTTCGGACGTTTTACTTGAAATCTTTGTTTTAAAACGCCGCGCACACAGTAAGCATCTGTAAACCCCTTTACTCCCCAGTACGGAGGAGTAATGTGTCGATTTATATGATTTATACCCCCTTCTGTAAACACATACGTTTGATCGTTGCGAGTTGATTAAATTATGCAAAAAACATCGTGTTGCCGACGACTCGTAAACGCGGTTTCTTCAGATGTCTATGTGTGTGTTGTGTTTGTAGGTAGTTTTGTGTATGCGTGTGTATATGTGTGTGTATATTTTGTAGGAATTGATATGAAAGTATTTGGAGATGTAGACAACGGATTTAATTGTTGTAAGTGCCTTGTTGCTGCTTAGTAGGTAGTTTTTAGGGTTTCGTACTTCAAAAGGAAATAACGGAACCCTATAAGGATCACTCGTGTGTCTGTCTGTCTGTCTGTCAGACTGTCAAGACCCTTTTTCGCAGGAACGCGTGGAGGTATCAAGTTGAAATTTATTTCAAACTAGCTTTTGCCCGCGGCTTCGACCGTGTGGATGTCGAAAAACCCAATGTCCCACGGAAACGTGCTACCGGAAAATCCTTATCTACGTTTATTCCTTGTCTACATTGTAAAGGGAACCTCTGTTCAAAATTTCTAGGTCCAAGGGTTTGGGCTGGGCGTTGATGAGTCAGTCAGTCAGTCAGTCAGGACTTCTCTTTTTATTTATATAGATAGAAAAAGACAAGTTAGCTGTCTTTTACTATTGTTGCACTACTTCTTTTTCCCAGCTAAGGCACTAGGAAATGATGAATTGCGGGCCTTTTGTTTCTGGGTACTGTCTTATGTAATTTTGACGTTCGAAAAGTGCTGATTCTAAGCCTAATTTGAATAAATGACTTTTGATATTGATTTTGCTCGAATACCTAAAGTACACATCTGTTTTCATTGATGTTTTAAAGGTTGAACTGCCGAATCATTTTGATGAAATTAGACAACTAGTAACCGCATAAAGGACTAAGGAAAATAATAACAATATTAATGCTAGATTTAAAAAAAAACTTATCACGTAATAAGCAGTCTAGGGCACAGTATTGTTAAAATATGTATCTACCTAATGGTAAGTCGTAATAAGCAGTCTAGGGCACAGTATTGTTAAAATATGTACCTATATACATAATGGTAAGTCATCTTAAACACATTAATCACTGGTCCACAGCTGGGCATAAGTATACGCCCACACACAAGTCTAAATTCCCATTCGCTGACTATTGTGTGTCCACTCACTTAATCATAGTTCAGTTGGCAACGCAAAAACAATACGATTGCGTAAATAGGGCAGTGCCAAACGTAAAAGGTGATCGATTTCGAACGCCCGATGACTCACTAGTGTTGTGACTTCTGATTATTCGACTACTTTGGAATCCGAATAATCGACTACTCGGAAATCGATCAAAGAATAAAAACAAAAAGTAACTGAATAAACTGAGTCATTTTTTGAAAAAGGATTATTTTATAGATACTAAAAATGCTTAATGTTATGAGGTGGCTGACCGCAAGAGACTAAGATTATTTTCAATTGCTTTTTTATGTGGAAACCAGATGCCTTGAATACCTAAAGAGTGATTTTCATAAAAGGGGCAGTATTAATAACACATGCTACTACTATACTATTTTTATTTTTTATAGAACTTGCTCTTGATTTTCGACAGCTTTTATTACCTTGCTAGCTTTTGCCCGCTGCCTCGCCCGCGTGGATGTCGGAAAGTTTCCAACGGGAACGTACTACCGGGAAATACTTAATTATTCCTTGTCTAAATTATAAAGGGAACCTCTGTGCAAAATTTCAGCTTTCTAGGTTTAAGGGTTTGGGCTGGGCGTTGATGAGTCAGTCAGTCAGGACTTCTCTTTTCATTTATATAGGTACATAGATAGATTGGTAAGTGTAGTAACGAAGAATGGCTGCCGAATAATGAGTCCTGAATTTGAGCCCCCGATACCTTTAACTTTGGATATAACTTACACGTGAAACATTGTGAAATATTTGCGCCTAATCACGTAAAACCAGAAGATTTCTAACAAGGTTTTATAATTTGCAGTCGGGTATTTTATTATATGTACTTGCTCAATTTGCGGTGAATAAGTAGATAGTATTTAAGTCTACTGATAAAATCAAGCAACTATCCATACTATAATTGCTCAAAATTAATGATCGGTGTATATTTCGCATAAATATCGAAAATTATTTATTGGTTACTTCACAACAGGATAACTTAAACTATAGCATAATCAAACCCTTAAGCATTGCAAGTGTCTATAAGTGGTTTTATCTATTATGCACGAGCCAGGGATTCAGCTTATTTGCCAACCAATTACATTAAACAAATATTGTCATTCTCTGAATCGCATAAAACTTTACTATTCTAAAATATCATCGAATAACCGCACCTAGCACATCCCTACGTATCACCCAATAATCTCTTGATAACTGTACTTAATTAAGTTATAGCTAATAAGTTATCTTTTAACGGCTAATCAAAGCCTATTTAGATATGCTATCGGCTGCGCATGAGGTGTTATGTGGCTGTTGCCACTTATCTGACTCGAACTTGCCCGGCTTGTTGGCATAATAAGCTCTACCTATGGGTTTTGAATTCGCATCAGGGGTTTTGCAAGCGTTTATGGATTTTATGATACCGTTTTCTTGTAGAGATAGGAGATCTGTTGTGTGAACAAGTGTTTTGTTTTGTAAGTTGAGCTTAAGTCTTGTAAAGTGTGAAATCTGTATCTTTGCCAAAATTTAAAAAGTGTTTAAAATAAGTTTTGTAAGGAATAATTTATTTTAATTTTTCACTAGATGGAGGAGGAGGATGGAGCAGGAGCTCGTGGCTAAGTAATAACAGCCGCACGGGTCGATCTCGCCGGAGTTGGTCAGTGGATGGGTGACCATCTTTACATACCGAGACTCCTCTGTGCCTCGGAAAGCACGTTAAGCTGTTGGTCCCGGCTGTCATTCGCGGATCTTTGACAGTCGTTACGGGTCGTCAGAAGCCCGAAAGTCTGACAACCAGTCTTACCAAGGGGTATCGTATTACCCAGTCTGGGTAGTGGAGGTCAGATTGGCAGTCGTTCCATGTAAAATACTGGTATTCAGCTGCATCCGGTTAGACTCGAAATCGACCCCAACATAGTTGGGAAAAGGCTAGGCAGATTGATTTTTGTTCACTAGATGACCCGAAGTTCACCGGCCAGTGAACTTCGTACACGAGAGACAAAATTTCGTTTATTGTAGATTTTTCGGCTATTTCTTTGGGTTTTTCCTAAATCACCCCAGTATCGAGGCGGAAACAAAAAAATAAATTCAAATCAGTCCAGCCATTTTTGAGTTTATTTGATTTTTATACAGGTTGTAATTTTAATCGTCTTTATCCATTTATGGAGTCATTGTACTAATCATTATGAACAACTTTTACCACGGGACCAAACCTAAAATCGCGAAAAAAACCAGCTATTCCATTTATCTACATCAAAATCATCAAAATGTAAGGAGCAGCAATTTTTTTTTTTCGCAATTTCCGGTTTGGTCTCATAATAAAAGTTGTTCATAATGATTATTACAATGACCCCTTAAGAGGATAAAGACTATTGAAATTACAATCTATATACGAAACTAGAAAAGTTGAAGTAGATGTGTCGACAACACACTATACAGGGCTATTTTTAAATGACTAGCTAAATTTTCACAGGGTGTTCTAACCATGAATATGAACAACTTTCACTATGGGACCAACTTTGAAATCGCAAAAAAAAAATCTGCTGTTTCATACATTTTGATCGAGTAGGTATTGAACTTTTGTAGGAAACCGCTGGTTTTTTTTTCGTGATTTCAAAGTTGGTCCCTTAGTGAAAGTTGTTCATATTCATGGGTAGAACACCCTGTGAAAATTTAGCTAGTCATTTAAAAATAGCCCTGTATATACGGGGTCAAAATAAAATAGTTTGATGATGCACACAGATGTGATGAGTATCGATAACTAAACATGATAACTAGTACATGATGCACACAGATGTGATGAGTATCGATAACTAAACATGATAACTAGTACATGATGCACACAGATGTGATGAGTATCGATAACTAAACATGACAAAATAAAATAGTTTGATGATGCACACAGATGTGATGAGTATCGATAACTAAACATGACAAAACAAAAAAGAAATTATGATGATATTTTTAGGGTTCCGTACCTCAAGAGGAAAAAATAGAACTCTTCTAGGATCACTTCGTTGTCCGTTTGTCTGTCTGTCTGTCAATACCCTTTTTTCTAGGAACGCGTAAAGGTATCAAGTTGATATTAATATCAATACGTAAGTCTACGTCCCTTGGAGCCGTATAAAAATCAAGCTTCTAAGTTCAAAGAAAATACGGCCATTTTGTGCAACACATTTTGATACTCCTAAGTAAATCAAAACGTACCTTTGACATAGAATCATGAAATTTGGCAAGAAGCAAGGTCTCACAGCACAAATATAGGAAAAAGTACGAAAATCTTTAATCTGTCATTTAAACATAACAATTTTTTTTTGGAATTACAAACTTGAATTTGCGGTTCGTGACGTATATCATCAATGTACGGGAGAACATATTTTTGACCTACAATGTTAAGTTTATTTTTGAGATAAATTATTTTCAACTAGGTACGGAATCCTTCATTATGCGTGGTCCGACACGCACTTGTCCGGTTTTTTTTTGGTGTCATCAACCAACGCCGTCAGGCCGGTAGCGTAGTCACTTATAAAATATCAGTCACTTATAAAATATCGGTAGCGTAGTCACTTATAAAATATCAGTCTAATTTTTTTTTTTTTTTTTTGGAATTTACGTATAATCATAAAATTCAATCATAAATCAATACACATCACGGACGTGAAGGACATCGATATCTCATGTGTTTGTATTTTTTTTAGGATTTATTCTTTTATGTACTGATAAAGTACCTATAGAATAAATTTTCTATACTTTAAAATTAATTAAGTCGATAGCCTAAAACATGTTGTGGCCACCTGTACCTAATTGAAGCAGTGCACTAGAATAAAGGCTCCTTCAAGCAAGTGCGACACGCGACGCGAATCGCGCGCAATATTAAGACACCGCTCGTCGCTCGACACGCGGTGCATTTGTGTAGCGTGCGATTCGCGTCGCGTGAAATTCGCGTCGCGTGTCGCGGCAGTTTGTAGGAGCCTTAAAACATAATCTCTTTATAAGATGTATCTATTCAAACACGAAATATCTTAATGGGTCATTGTACTCATCATTAGGAACAACTTTTACTATGGGACAAAACCTGAAATCGCAGTACATTTATCTACAGTGTAGGTAAGTCTACATAATGTGCACAACCTTAAGGATGTGGTGCAGACCATCAAACTGAACAACTTTTTCCCGGGGACCAACATCGTAATCGTAAAAAAAATTAGTCGTCCCATACATTTGGTCCAGTAGGCATTGAAATTTAGTAAGGGGCGACTGATTTTTTTTCCACGATTTCGATATTGGTCCCCGGGAAAAAGTTGATCAGTTTGATGGTCTGCACCACATCCTTAAGTTTGTGCACATTATGTAGACTCACACTACAGGGTGTAAGGGACAGCCCTCCGCTAACTAACAGGGTGCATTCAGCTCCTCATTTTGAATCATATTCTACCGGAAATTTTCTCAGGAAATTTTTAATTTTTTCAATTTTTTTTTCAGTTACATTTTCATTATTTCAATGTAAAATTTGCATTGTGTGTTCGCAGCATTCCATTTATGTAAAAAAAACTGCAAAAAAACAGCAAAAAAAAACCAGCAATGGATGTTGAAATACTCTAACCAACGACGCGTGAAATCAGCTGTTTACTTTCTGTCTAGCTACAGAGTTCATCGAACTCACCGCATACCTATTACCTACCCCTCCCAACCAGTAATAGACGTTCCGATTTGTGCACAAAAACATAAACAAATCAGGTTTATTGGATTCCCTTAACGTTCCTGAAAAAATTTCATGTACCAGTCATCTTAGTAAGACATACTGAATTCACCCTATCAGTTTGCGGAGGGCTGTCCCTTACACCCTGTATATTATCAAACTCGTCAAAATGTAGGGAGCAGTTGATTTTTATTCGCGATCATGTTTGGTCCCATAGTAAAAGTTGTTCATAATGGTGAGTACAAAATAAATAGATAAAACTTAAATATTATAATATGATTAGGTATTTTGTCTAGATATTTTGTTGAAGGCCCTCAATAAATAAATTATTTAAAGCATAAGGTGAGCATGTTAGGATTTTCCTCTGATGTGTCTGGCCGCTGTACTTATTAGATCTTCTAAGATTAGCTCGTCAGCTAGGGCGGTAGCGAGGATGACTACACAGGGTGCGGATTACATAGTGCCTACTTAGCAAAGCTAAACATCGTAGAGATTAATCTAGCGTACATCATAAGACTGCCGAGATGCCTTCACTGCATTGATCCTGCTTTGTTATGAACATAACTCCAAACAAAGTCGCTGTAGGTCTTTACCCATCTTTACCTATGAAACTGACATTTTACATACAGGGTGTAAGGGACAGCCCTCCGCAAACTGATAGGGTGAATTCAGTATGTCATACTAAGATGACCGACCGGTACTTGAAATTTTTTCAGGAACGTTAA
This sequence comes from Cosmia trapezina, assembly GCA_905163495.3. NCBI lineage: Eukaryota > Metazoa > Arthropoda > Insecta > Lepidoptera > Noctuidae > Cosmia > Cosmia trapezina. The sequence continues at coordinate 1,475,923 of LR991036.1, forward strand.
GGGAATCCAATAAACCTGATTTGTTTGTGTTTTTGTGCACAAATCGGAGCGTCTATTACTGGTTCGGAGGGGTAGGTAATAGGTATGTGGTGAGTTCGATGAACTCTGTAGCTAGACAGAAAGTGAACAGCTGATTTCACGCGTCGTTCGTTAGAGTATTTCAACATCCATTGCTGGTTTTTTTTTTGCAGTTTTTTTTACATAAATGGAGTGCTGCGAACACACAATGCAATTTTACATTGAAATAATGAAAATGTAACTGAATTTTTTTTTTGAAAAAATGAAAATTTTCCTAAGAAAATTTCCGGTGGAATATGATTCAAAATGAGGAACTGAATGCACCCTGTTAGTTTGCGGAGGGCTGTCCCTAACACCCTGTATAAAAATTAAACAATTTTTTTAAAGAAACATGGTCTGTGCACTTTTGCCTCTGTAATAGAAATCCTGGGGACGGGAATCGATGAATTCTTTAATGTCCTTTTTCACCTTCTCGTTAGATTTGAAATTTTTCCGCGGGGATCATTGTTGAGATCAAAATATCCAGAACGGAAGCGATCAAACCAAAAACGAACCGTGCGTTCACCTGCGGTACCTTGTCCTTACACGTCGTTAATATTGGGTGCTGTTTGTGCTGCATTGGTGCCACGACGGAACTCGTATTCGAAAATAGCGCACTAATTCGATTTTTCCATGGTTACAGAAACATCGATATCAAAGAAAAATCGAACGGCGGGAAAACAAATGAACAACTGATTTTTTTTTAAATATGCTATAATCATAAAATTAATTTGAATTTAGAATTCTAAATACAATGAAAGATACTGATCTTCACACTAGCTGGTATAAAAAATCAGCAATTTCATAGGTAAAGAACTTATAACACATTTTTGACATAATACTAAGCTATGAGAAACTCTTAAATAGTCCCTAATCTATCTAAGTGACGTAATTGATTCGAAGACAATTTTACAGGGCAAGCTATTTTTTTTTTTTTTTTGGAAAGTGTTGATATATCGGTCTCGATTTTTGCATTATCATTGAGACCGTAAGGCATAGGTACAGATACGCTGATTAGACAGATCGCTTCGACTTGGAAAATGTATCAAATTACTATAGTTAGGTCGGCTATCGGCTTAGTCCAAAATGTCAGATACGTCAGTTAGTCAAATTAGCGACGAAATGAGATCGATGATGACGTGCATTAGAGATGATAAAACCAAACTAAACGAAGCTTTAAAACTAGTACAATCTTCTATAATACAGGCCCTAGTGAATGTTGAATCATCAACAACAACTATCTACCAAAACCAAGTGGGACAACACACCACACAACATTTTTATGAAGAACACACCGAAGTACTCATAATTCCGAGACCCAAATTTCTGAGGCGCCACGTCTCGAAATCGTTGAGATTTAATCGTCTAACATATCGAGTGACCAGAAACAAAAAGCAATATACATAAATTATAGTCGAAATCGTATTAGAAACACGTTTTGCGTAGCGCAGTAGTGATCGAGTTGAGGTTCGCTTAGTGTTGACGATGCGGAGACGGGACGATGCTCCACTCAAAGCCAAATAGCTACAGCGTAGATATTTTGTATTACCGAGTCAATACAGTTTTGATCTGGCTGTAGATGCAGCTCTAACAGATACAGCATACATATTTATCGTAATTCTTACTGGACATCATTTATGTATTAACTGACGAAAATTAAATGTGGGTGTATTTGATGTTGTGATATGTAGTCTATATTGTGCAGAGCATCTATATAAATCCTGAGTTCTATCACCCGTAATTTGCGTGTGAAAATCATTGTTATGGAGATCCACTGTCCAAAAAAGCAGACGGGCAGCAAGATATTCACTTCAGAGGAATTCACTCTCAACAGAACATTTGCTGATTACCTCTTGTTACGTGTTTGCTTTTCTTAGTTTTCGATATAAACTTCTGCAAGTATTTTTTACTAGTCTTCATGACCTTTGGTTTATAAAATCACTAAAACTTCTTCATCATTATTGTTGTAACACACATTCGACGATCTCTTTACTTTAATTCCCTCAATTTATTACCTCCTATTAATCGTCACGACTTCATCACCAACAAAAACTTGTGCCCCATTTCTTTTATCAAGTCGTGCACTATAAAGAACTCCCAAACTGGTTTTTATTAGCACACGGCAGTGCCCGAGAGAGCGCGATGGTTTATTGGATAAGCGTCGTGACCAAGGTTTTGGGTTCTATTCCTGGTTTACAAACATTCGTATATACCTGTTTGGTAGGATTTGTGGGCGTTTTCGACATTTTCTTGAGCTCTGACGTAAGATTTCTAGATTCAAGGTTTGCTTGTTATGGAGAGATCTGAACTATACGCAATGCATGTATGTTTTAAACCACATCTGATATTACTTCTTAGTTTAATAATATCTTGAATAATATTTCTAGAAACTTAACCAGAATCTGTTGCAGCATCCTCTTGTCTGCTAATAATGCTAAACGATACGCGATCACGATGCAACAACTACAGTAAATGATAATAATGTCAGCAATATATCAACAAATCTTCTGAGATTTATTATTTACCTACTATTTTAATATAGAAAAGGTCATGACCTTAACATGAATTGAGCAGTTGACGCCAATAGATGAGTAAAGTCGCGATAAATTAGGCTGTATGGTCACTAATATAGGTACGATTCTCGTATTCTGCTCCCATTTATTCTAAAAGTGATTCTATCTGTGACTAAAAGTTTTTTTAGGGTTCCGTACCCAAAGGGTAAAAAAGGGACCCTTATGGTCTCACTCAGTCTGTCTGTCTGTCTGTCTGTCTGTCACAGCTGGATATCTCAAGAACTACTTATGCTATCAACTTGAAATTTGGAATAGTTTTATATGACGTTTACCCAACTATTTTCCAAATAAGAAAAAAATAAAAATATTTATGTTTTTTTTGTAACAGGTGCTGAAAGGGGGTCTTAAAAATTCAAAGTGGAGCTACTAGGGCATGTGGGGTATCATAATGAAAGGGCGCTGTTTGCATATTCTTAAACATTTTTTTTTTTTGGGCCGCATAGTTTTCGACTTTTGATGAAAAATGTAAAAAAAATACCGTTCCCCCCCCTTATCTCCGAAGTTTGCAAAGAGAAAAATCTGAAATTATTCTATGTGATAGAAGTTTATGTGAAGATTACAGGAAAAATAAAACGATGTCTCTAAATAGCACACTTTTTCAGAAATCGGAACGGAACCCTCGGTGCGCGAGTCCGACTCGCTCTTGTCCGGTTTTTTTTAAATTGCACTTCCTCGCATTCATCATTATCTTGCAGTCTTTCCATATCTAAAAAAAATCTTTGTAGATCGTTTGAGCTGTAAAAATTCTTGTGTACGAAGAATATTCAACCACCTTTTCAACGTTTTTATGATGATAACTGTATCTTGGTATAGAACCTACTCAAGATATCATTATGTGATTATGGAAAACGAGTATTTCTCAATGAAATAATTTAAATGAAGTTATAAATCTACAAGAATATAAAGGGCTATACAACCATGTTTATGATTATGCAAAATTTTGCCAGTGCCTTGGTTTATATTGCTGTTTTAATTAATACCAATATTAATTGGTCAAATTTGCATTAGTTCTGAGAACAGGTCTTCTTGTAATAATATGTGGCGATGGAAATATTTAATCAGGCTGAGCTGATGATTTTCTTTCTTTATTTTCAGAAACAACTTATCCTTGGGGTATTAGAGATCATACAGCAGTCAGTACAAGGAGGAGCCCGTGGCTAAGTAATAACAGCCGCACGGGTCGATCCGTCAGGTTAAGCTACGCTTGCCGGGGTTGGTCAGTGGATGGGTGACCATCTTTACATATCGAGATTCCTCCGTGCCTCGGCAAGCACGTTAAGCCGTTGGTCCCGGCTGTTATTCGTGGATCTTTGACAGTCGTTACGGGTCGTCAGAAGCCCGAAAGTCTGACAACCAGTCTTACCAAGGGGTATCGTATTACCCAGTTACTGGGTTGTGGAGGTCAGATAGGCAGTCGCTCCATGTAAAATACTGGTATTCAGCTGCATCCGGTTAGACTGGAAGCCGACCCCAACATAGTTGGGAAAAGGCTAGGCAGATTGATTGATTGACAGCAGTCAGTACAAATGGCTAAATAAGTAAGGAAAATTTATCTGAGAAGAAATAAGGAAAAATTTGGTCTCAGCCTCAGCTAAGAAAGCTTATGTTGTGAGCTAAGAACCAAAAACGTTTGCCTATTAGGAGACTCTTTTAGAAGAAAAGCACATAAAGACTTATAGACTGACATTAATTTATAGTGTGTCAAAATCTATGAAAAAGCTGCTTCAAAAGTAATACATAGAAATCATAATCATACCACACCATCAAATGTTCGACTAACACTTATATACAATAGTACATACTTACATACATATAATTTACATACAAAACAGAACTCAAAAGTAAATAAACCTCAACATATACATACACACATATACACTATCGAATGCGTAGTTCGGTAGTAGGACAACTCTTGTACGACCTGTTACAAACTTATACCTCCAATATTTGCGATCGACATCAACTCTATCACGAACAAAATAAAGGTGATTAAAGCTTGGGTGAGTAGTTTTTTATTTTGTTTTCATCTCGTCGTCGTAAAGGGCATGAGGACTATGGTAACTGTTCTTCAGACTTATTTAGACGTCGGGTTTTGAAATTGAGTTGAAATTTTTCGACTTTTAAGAGGAGAAAGATTGATGGTTGTAAGGGTTCGGTGATAAATGGGTATTCAATTGCGTTTTAATATGTGAAGATGGGTTTTTGTTGGCGAAATATTGGCTGTGCATGATTTCTTTATGGGTTGAAGGTTTTGCTTATTTTGAATGTCATTGACCTCTTGGTGCCAATGGAGCTTTGGTTCATATCTGTTTCTATTATATGTAAGTACATAAAAGCTAGTTTGTCAGAACGATTGATAACGATTGACCTCTAATTCATATAAATTGTAATGGTTCAACTATTACGATCTATCAAAATAAGTGTTATTATGTTTGATCCTACAAGTGAAATCGTTAGTCTAGTAGATTCTACTATTGTAAATATAAAAATTGTTATTATTGACGAAATGTAGGATTAATGTCCTAACTCTACTATGATTATTTTATTTTCTAACAACATACATGATATGTAGATTGTTTTTCCAACCCTTTACTTATATATCAGTTCCTGCAAAGAAAAGAGAAAAAAAAATGTTTATTCTGCACGAAGAAAGAGCACATTACAAAATAATACAAAAAACCCAAATGCAAAAACTCATATAGAAAAACTATATTTTGTTTTTTTTTTGTTTTGTGTTGCAGATGGAATATACAGATATTAAACGTATATAGCCTATGTCACTATGTCACTCCAACAATAAAAACGAATCTAACGATACAGGCTCATAATTTATTATATTCAAATCCATCAAGCCGTTTATGCTACAGAGCATACCGAAGAAATAGACGTACTTTCTCATACATACACACATACTCTCGAAAAACATTACCTGGGGCAGTTGGATAACAAAATACCCACAAACAAAGCAGCCAAAAGCCTCGTACTCATCAAATAAAAGTTTAGACTTTGACAATTTTCTCCATTGCTTTATGTCAGGGCAGATCATTATATCGTCGCTAATGTAACTAACTGACGTATCTGACATTTTGGACTAAGTCGTTAGCCGACCTAACTACAGTAATTTGATACATTTTCCAAGTCTAATCGATCTGTCTAATCGGCGAATCTGTACCTATGCCTTACGGTCTCCATGATAATGCAAAAATCGAGACCGATATATCTAAAGTTTACAAAAAAAAAAGAAAAATAGCTTGCCCTGTTTTTCTTAGAATCAGTTACGTCACTTAGATTAGCGACGATATGGTCACATCAAGACCAAACAATACACATTACACAATTACTCTGATAGATACCTCTGCTATCTTGTCTTGGCTGCCCTACCGCTGGCACCATCCTGCAAAATCCTCGGTAGCCAGCAGACCCATCCGGGGGGGGCTAAAACGGCCACTTTGGCAGAATCATAATAGGATAATAGGTATTTTTAAATCATATTTGAAATCGTAAAACGGTCACAAAATGACAATTTATAATTTATCTGCGTACAATTAAATAAAACATAACACGCAATTCATCTGTTTGACAGTTTTGTTTGGTTTTTTTTTGTTGACAGCTTTATTGAAGTTTAATGTCAAATAGCACAATCATAATAAATTGCTGGGAATTCAGGAAATGAATCGCTTTCAGAGGAATTGCTTAATGTGGCCGTTTTAGGCCCCCATGTTTCCTTTTCAATTACAACCCCGACACTTTTAAAACAAACGCCACACACTGGCCAAAGCTCTAAACACAATTCAAACAACCCATCGATTCGTTGTCAAGCTACCAATTTCCTGAGCACATCGACTATGAAAGATTGCTTCCTGTTCCAACACCAAGTCTGCTGCCCCCACTGCGAACACAGCGCAATATCTCAAGTTACTTGAACAAGCATTGTCTGGAGTATAAGATGTATAGGGTAATGGTGGTTGAAAGGATGGGATGTATCAACTAATTGATTAGAAGACCTAAGAAACTGTGGGGACGCTACTCAAACTACAAGTTATCTAAAATACTTTTTTACAAAAAAATACGAGTAACCGACTTCCAAAAACAACACTACAAAGTGAAAAACAACTTTAACTTGGGAAATCTGTGTCTGGTTAAATGTACTTCCGTTTTTTGCCACCGACTTCCGAAATCAAAGTTATTTTTCACTTTGTAGTGTTGTTTTTGAAAGTCGGTTGTATTTTTTTTTGTAAAAAAGTTTTTATTTTGCAGTTTTTATTTGTGCTACCTACCCCACACAAATTCGAATACCACTACCTGCAAAAGAAATTAGAACATCATCCACATAAAAGTAGAGAAAAAACAGTATTATTGAAGCTAACTCAAAAGCTACCTAAGCAAATTTAATAATTTTTTTATGGGACCAACTTTGTGGTGTACCCTCTCGAAAAAAACATTTTTTTTTCAAATCAGACTACTCTGTAAAAATGATGCGTGTTGACTTGAGAACCACTATAAATCGAACGTCTTACTCGAACGTTCATAATATCGAATAGTTAATAAATCGAACATTCAATATATCGCACACTCGTTACTTTTGAGTAACGTCGTGGACGATGAGCTGTGAAGTTTCAATATTTTGCTAATCAATTGTTATTGACATTTTCAAGACAATTTGTTAGTCTCCTCAGGAACCAGATGCTTACCACCCAAGATCCTAGGTGTGCTAAAGCGAAGGGATTTTAGAAATAAGTAAACATTCAAAGTATATCAGAGGAATTCTCCATTCGACAGGGCTGGATGATTCTTAAAAAAAATCTTGCTCCATGACGAAATTAGCTATTGGACAATCCCATGAATAGGACTACTCTTAGATGGGATACCAATCAATCAATCTGCCTAGCCTTTTCCCAACTATGATGGGGTCGGCTTCCAGTCTAACCGGATGCAGCTGAATACCAGTATTTTACATAGAGCGACTGCCTGTCTGACCTCCACAACCCAGTAACTGGGTAATACGATACCCCTTGGTAAGACTGATTGTCAGACTTTCGGGTTTCTGACGACCCGTAACGACTGTCAAAGATCCACGAATGACAGCCGGGACCAACGGGTTAACGTGCTTTCCGAGGCACGGAGGAGTCTCGGTGTATAAAGATGGTCACCCATCCACGGACCAACCCCGGCAAGCGTAGCTTAACCTGATGGATCGTCCCGTGCGGCTGTTATTACTTAGCCACGAGCTCCTCAATAGATGGGATACCAACTAAACTAAAATAATTTCGTAGTACATAATATTGAAACTCGACAACTACACTTCGTCAGATTTCTATTAATTTTGTAAAATCCGGCAGTCACTAGCAAACCATGCATGATACCAATATGGTGCCAAACCATTTCAGAATAGAAAATATCGCACAACATTTCCAATTATGAATCCGCAACCACAACAGGTAGGGCAGAACCCGAGGCCCCGCGGAATACAAGAGTTACCAATTATTGTCCGTAATTTGGACATACGCGGCGTATGGCACTGCCCCGGGCGATTCCATTTCACGGCTCTGATATATTATACGCTTTTGATCTCTGAGAGTCTTTGATTTGACCTGAAATTGCACTCTTTGTAAAAAGATACCTACGGGATCATTGGATTGGTTGTTATTTTTTTGACATACATTTTAAAGTCTTTAGGGATTTATTTTGGAATAAGTAATAATAAATATAATATAATATCCTTGGACATTTCACACAACGCCATCTAGTTCCAAGCTAAGCAACCTAATGCTTGTTTTATGGTAACGAGATGGCTGATAAACTACTTATATACATTTTTTTTTTTTGTAAATACATACAATAGAAAAACACCCAGACCCGGAACAAATACTTGTAGGTCGTACAAATATTTGTTCCGTGCGGGAATCGAACCCGCGACATGCTGCGCAGCAGTCAATCGCTCAACCACTGCGCCAACCGTGTCGTCAAGTTAACAAAATACAAGCAAAAAGAAATCTATGATTATCGAAAAGTCCAGAATTTGCCTCCCCAAATGAGTCCTAGGGCAAAACTATCAACGACTTGGAAAGACTGACAGAAATAGAGCGAAATAGAGAATGATTTTAGAAGAGATAAAGAGTATAAAAGTTTTCTGCTCCGAAGGCAGTAAATGAGAAAATAAACCTTTCATAATCTAAATTGAATTAATATCCTCAGTTTCAGTTAATACACACAACACAAACCTAATTGATACTAAAGAGAAAATCCCGAACAACAACGTAAGTGAAGAGATCACAAAAACTAAGAGCCCCAACTCACGGTCCAAGTCGCGAGTCAAAAGTTTCCACATAGCGCAGCGAGCAAACGCCTCAACTTGTGTAAGTTACTTTGACTTCGAAGCGGACGCGTGTAATCGGTTCTATTCACTCATGTGATCGTGGATGTAGGGCTTTATGGACAAGGCTTTGGATTTTGTTGTTGTAAAGAATATTTTATAAACATATCTAACCACTTCACAAAAAACCTGTACAAAAATAGGAATGCATACCTATGAACGGTTTGAACTCGAGAAGATTGTGGGACTCAGCGGATTCAAGATGATAGTTTATGAATTTGTGATATAACTACAAAGAGTTAAATGTCTTCTATAAAATATACCTCAGCCTTATAATTCCTACTTCTTATTGACTATGACTATCTACTTCTACTTCCAAACTAAGTAGAATTTATTACTTGTCCCATTATTGTTTCTGTTGAGACTCCCAACTTTTCTTCCAAGATTTCCTCTAAACACATATTTACACCAGTAGCATATCTGATACCACGTAATCCTGAGTATCTTCCCAATATCCCAAGATAACGTTTGATTTAGAACAGATTTTTAGCAGTTTAGGGTTTGAAAAAAAACTTTTACAAAAAAAAAAACAACCGACTTCCAAAAAAAATACTACAAAGTGAAAAATAACCAACCTTAAATCCAGAAGTCGATGCAAAAAAATAGAACACAGATCCAAAGACACCGACTTCCGAAATTAAAGTTATTTTTCACTTTCTAGATTTTTTTTTGGAAGTCGGTGGTTTTTTTTTTCGTAAAAAAGTTTTTTTTTTTCAACCACAAAACTGCTAAAAACGAGTTCTAAATCAAGCATTATCTAGTATCAATACTGTACCGATCAAGTATGAATATATTTTAATATTGTAAACGCAAACAGAACGGCACTCAGCGGGTGGTATTGCGAATGCGAGGTCACAGATTCTATTCCCATCTGACACAGTGGGTCCAGTGATAACGTCGATACAGAACTTACAGCGGTTTGAAATAATGCTGAGGAGATGCGATAAGGGTAACGCGATAGGTTTAAATTCAAGTGGGTCAGAAAGGTGAAAGAGAAATATTAATTTCAATATATTGTGTATTGTTTCTTTACTTGAGTAAAGTATGACTAAAATAAATAATGTCTAACATAGAAAACCGGCTAGCAAAATGAAGGGTTCCGTACTCCGTAGTTAGGATGAATTTATCCCAAGAACAAACATAACATTGTCGTTGAAAGACATGCCCCCCATACATTCCAATTCCAACTGCAAATGTAAGTTTGTACGCACTATATTGAGTGATTTACCATGTTATTTTAAGACTACAGACTTCCTATAGTATAGAACTATTCTTTGTATTTTTTAGGCTTAGCCGTTTCGGAGATATTATGGGCTTCCTTAATATCTCCGAAACTGCTAAGCCATTATTGCTATAGCCACTATTTAAGTAATATAAGGTCAACGATTTTCTTTAATAACATTATGACTATTTATTTTAAATTTATAGAAAAAATCCTCCTATCAAGCCCTTTCTTTTGTTTATGTCACACGGTACAGTTGCAAAACCTTTTTTTTCTATTTTTTTTTCGCAAGAGTCAACACCATAATTACAATTCATTTACTTACACTACACGTTTGGGTCACAGAAATTCATGTGTACCAAATTTCAACTTAATCGGTCCGTTAGATTCGGAGCAAATCAGCTGTGACAAACGGACAGACAGACGCACGACTACACGATTGATCCTATAAGGGTTCCGTTTTTTCATTCGGGCGTACGGAACCCTAAAAACAAAAGCTTCTGTATTAAATCAAATCAAATCAAAAATCATTTATTTCAATCCATTGATCATAAAATAAGTTCAAATTAATTAATAATATAACTAAAATTAAAATTGTAAAATGAAATCAAAATCATTAAATTAAATTAAAAACCACAAAATCAAAATAAAATCAAATCAAAATCATTAAATTAAATTAAAAACCACAAAATCAAAATAAAATAATATAAAATCAAATCCATTAAATTAAAAACCAATCTGCCTAGCCTTTTCCCAACTAAGTTGGGGTCGGCTTCCAGTATAATCGGATGCAGCTGAATACCAGTATTTTACATGGAACGACTGCCTGTCTGACCTCCACAACCCAGTAACTGAGTAATACGATACCCCTTGGTAAGACTGGTTGTCAGACTTTCGGGCTTCTGACGACCCGTAACGACTGTCAAAGATCCACGAATGACAGCCGGGACCAACGGCTTAACGTGCTTTCCGAGGCACGGAGGAGTCTCGGTATGTAAAGATGGTCACCCATCCACTGACCAACCCCGGCAAGCGTAGCTTAACCTCATGGATCGACCCGTGCGGCTGTTATTACTTAGCCACGAGCTCCTCAAATTAAAAACCACATTAAATTAAAAACCACAAAATCAAAATAAAATAAAATAAAAAATTACAATATAATAAAAATTTAAAATTGCTAATAATACGCCTGCCTCTGAGTCATAAAATACTGGACTATTAAAATACTGGACTGCTACTGCAACTATCCCTCAGTAATGTGAAGTAAGCACTAACGCCTTGTCATGCAGAAAAAAAAACCTGTGACTTACTTCTGCAGAAATCCTTGTAATACCGAGTACTGGGTGATTTTGTGATTGCCACATTAAATTATCAGATAAATCATTTGGAGGGTTGCATTATGTTTTTAGGGTTCCGTACCAAAATGGTAAAAAAGGAACCCTTATGGTGTGACTCAGTCTGTCTGTCTGTCACAGCTGGATATCTCAAGAACTGCTAATGCTATCAACTTGAAATTTGGAACAGTTTTAGATGACGTTTACCCAACTATTTTGCAAATAAGAAAGAAATAAAAATATATGTATTTTTGGGGCTACTAGAGCAAATGGGGTATCATATGAAAGAGCGCTATTTGCACATTATCAAAATTTTTTTTTTATTTTTTTTAAGCCGCACAGTGTTCGACTTTTGATCAAAAATGTAAAAAAAAATACCGTCCCCCCACCCCTTATCTCCGAAGTTCATAAAGAGAAAAATCTGAAATTATTTTACGTGATAGAAGTTTATGTAAAGATTACAGGAAAAATAAAACGATGTCTCTAAATAGCACACTTTTTCAGAAATCGGAACGGAACCCTCGGTGCGCGAGTCCGACTCGCTCTTGACCGGTTTTTTATTCATATGGGTGTACCTACTAAATGTACTTACACATACTGCAAAACCCTACGGGGAATAGAGGCGTGATACATGTATGAAACATTTGAAAGCCCCAGCAGCCGTCACTAGGTCCAAAAAATTTCATCGTCTCCAATCAATCTGCCTAGCCTTTTCCCAACTATGTTGGGGTTGGCTTCTAATCTAACCAGATGCACCTGAATACCAGTATTTTATACCGAGTGACCGCCTATCTGACCTCCACAACCCAGTAACTGGGTAATACGATATCCTTCGTAAGACTGGTTGTCAGATTTTCGGGCTTCTGACGACCCGTAACGACTGTCAAAGATCCACGAATGACAGCCAGCACCAACGGCTTAACGTGCAGGCACGGAGAAGTCTCGGTATGTAAAGATGGTCATCCATCCACTGACCAACCCCGGCAAGCGTAGCTTAACCTGATGGATCGACCCGTGCGACTGTTATTACTTAGCCACGACCTCCTCACATTTCATCGTGTCCAATATACCACCTAATTATAACACCACCGCTGAACTTTGTTGCTCAGGTAAAACCAGATAAAACCCATATCAAAAATAGTCAATTAGGTACATAAACGACTTCTAAATCCACCTTCAGATATAAAAATCGTGATAGGTCAGAGCTGGTCTCCTCGACACCTCGCCTTTCACCACCGATTGATAATTATGGCGCCTATGATAACAGATTAGTTTACCGCTAAAAGTCACCGCGAACCGATTTTAACACCGGTTTATATTGATAAATGATTTAAAGGTAGTTAAATTTTAGGAGTTAATATAAAATACGAGGTGTGCGGATAAAATTAATTAAAGATCAAATGATTTCAATCATACTGGATAATAACCACCAGGGGGATAGCACCACAATCACCAGGCTTGAGAATCGACCATATATCCATATTATAATTACCGGGATGTCAAAGTTATCAAAGATCGAAAAATATCTAAGAACTTTTATGATTAGATTATGTTATGTTAAACTTGAGTATAATCAAGTAGTCTTATTCCGAGACTTACAGAGGAGCTCGTGGCTAAGTAATAACAGCCGCACGAGTCGATCGATCAGGTTAAGCTGCGCTTGCTCTGTGGATTGGTGACCATCGTTACACATCGAGACCCCTCCGTGCCTCGGAAAGCACGTTAAGCTTGGCTGTAATTCGTGGACCTTTGACAGTCGTTACGGGTCGTCAGAAGCCCGAAAGTCTGACAACCAGTCTTACCAAGGGGTATCGTATTACCAGTCACAGGATTGTGGAGGGCAGATAGATAGTCGCTCCATCTAAAATACTGGTATTCAGCTGCATCCGGTTAGACTGGAAGCCGACCCCAATGTATTTAGTTGGGGAAAGGCTAGACAGATTGATTCCGAGTACTTGCATGCATTGGTACTATGGTACCTTATTGCCTGAAGATGACCACATTTATAATAACAAGTCAAAACTAGCTATGTAATTTACAGAAGTTGATGAAATAAACATTTTTTTTAAATCAACTTTTTAACATGGAAAAAGAAACTAGGCAATTTTTGTTAGGTTACATAAATTTTATTTTCGATTAGACACCAAATTACCATGAAAATCCGACCTCAATGATAAGCCATCAACACCAGTTCAAAAACAACTGTAGCTGACACCATTTCGCCAATAAACCATACAACAAAAACCATAATTCATGGCCCCATAAAATTCGTTGTAACATGCCTACCTACCTACCTACCCGCTGACTGGTAAGTCGTAAAGATAAATAATCCTAACGCAATCAGTATCATTAAGAGCCAAATGTAATACGTATGTATCATAAATCAATTTTAGGGTTCCACGGTGTGTTGTAAAAACTGTTACGAGGTTTTATGACTTCGTCGCGGTTCTGTATGTTGGTGTTAATCTGTAATTGGGCGTTAGATGATGGTGATATTGATACAGGGGGCTTTTTTATGGTGATCGTGCAATAATCGTGAATTTATTCATTAAATCATTTTTTATGGTGATCGTGCAATAATCGTGTTTTTATTCATAAAATCATTTTTTTGTGTTAGTGACGGTCAGCAACGAAATTCAATTAACACTGCTACTTTTACACATCTTCTAAATTTAGAAAAAATTATTCGTTATTCTGCTTTTTATAATTTATTTAAAATAGCTAAGAGTAAGTATTTTAAAAATTTTACTTCGAGTTTATTTTTAATCATTTGCTCAATAATTAAGGTTTAGAAAACTGTAGCGACTTTTTTTGTTTATTATTTACAGAATTTTCATGTAATTAGGTATCATTTTCGATTCTGAAAACCGTCTGCGTCTTCTACCTAGTCTGGGGTCCTAAAACGGCCACATTAAGCAATTCCTGTAAAAGCGATTCATTTCCTGAATTCCCAGCAATTGTGCTATTTGACGTATTTGACATTAAACTTCATTAAAGCAATTCATAATTTGTGTACCATTTTACGAATCTCCATACTAAACTGTCAAACATGTATTGGGTGCTATGAATTGTACGCAGATAAATTATGAATTGTCAGTTTGTGACAGTTTTACGATTTCAAATATGATTCCTATTACATATTATCCTATTATGATTCTGCCAAAGTGGCCGTTTTAGCCCCCCTGTTCTCTAGGTAGAAAGAAAAACACATTTGGACAAAAAATATCACTTACTATTTAATACTCCAAATACGAAGGCATTGCAATTACCATCTCCATAACTCATAATCATCTGTTTCAAAACGGCCTTCAAGTTACATAACATTTACCTCCTTATCACAAAGTGTCTCAAGCTCACCGTCTCTCTAAGTGCTCATCGGCTCGAGTGATAAATCACTAAACTCTGACGTCACGCCACACAATATCACCAATTTGTCATCAATATAGTCAAAGAGAAAGCAGCTTCTGTGTAGATAAACGAAAAAGCTGTAATTTGTTGTCGCTACAAGACTCCTTAATTTTTTGGGGCATAGATTATGTTGACAGATGTGTCAATACCAGCCTATAATGTTCCCACTTCTGGGACACAGGCCTCTCTGTGAGGGGGAGTGGGCCGAAATCCACCACGCGAGCTCAGTGCGGGTTGGTGTATGTCACATATCTTCGAATTTTCAGTTCTTGGACATGCTGGTTCCTCACGACGCTTTCCTTCAAAGTTAAGCACAAAGTAAAGCGTATGCTTGATTTCGTAAGTCGGGGCCGATCTTGGGCCACCACTGCTCACTGTGTGTCAATATGGTGGTAATATTTTTGTCACGTTTTCTGTTAATGTTTTTCGTTAATTCTCGACCTCATAGATAGTCTACTAATATCTAGAATAGAATAGACGTGCCTGGTGAGATGTGTGATCACAATGTTTAAAATCCTGTCTTATTGGCTGATCTTTTTATTAAATATGTATATTTTCTGGCTTTTTCAGAGTTGTTTACTAAGGAAATACAATATGTAGCATATAACATGTCATTATTTTGCAGTTACCATACCATACCACCACCCATACAATACCACCATACCAGACCATACCATACCATATTTCTTTTAACATAATTACAGCAGAAAGCAATGTGGCACATCTGAATCGTTTTCTGTTAGATGTTAGTTTTATACAATACGTGTTTGTATCATAGACTTATAAAAAAAGATGGACTCCGCGCCACGCATATCGAAAGTGAAGCACAGTAAGTATGACCGATTGTACAAACACGCCTCGCGCACACATTTACATCATAGTATGCCGACCGGCCGCCATTACGTGACACGAGCGACGGCGTCTTTGCAGGTACTCAAATCATGCACACATAGATCGGTACGGTGCTTCACTTTCGATATGCGTGGCGCGGAGTCCATCTTTTTTTATAAGTCTATGGTTTGTATAAACGTTTTAGAAAGTATCAAAAAGCAGTAAGTTCAAATCAAAACTTTACTCTCACAATAGGTATTTAAGCAGTCAGTACAAGCGTAACTTTGATTCCAATATCAATTTTGATCTTTGAACCCAAACGTCATTTTGATTGACATTTTGACATAACATGATTTCTGCTCAAAATTCAAAGAAGATGAAATTCAAAGGAGTGTCAGATCTTAATGTTTTTTCAATCATTGACCTAAATGGTTCATGTTTTAAACAAACTGTAACTTAAGTTTAGGCGTTAAAAAGCCTATTAACCTATTTCATTTGAAAGTTACTTCACATTTATAGTACGAACTTATTCACTGCAATTTAAACTCTACGTTTCCGAGAATAAAGTTTAAAAAACGTTTAGTGCACTCCTACATCACGGAGTGCGGTAAGTGGATTCTATTGTATGTGTTCTAAGCTACAGAAGCTAATAAGCTATTATATTGTTGTGTAAGCCATTTATATTGGAATGACCCCGAACTATCGATGACCCTACAAAACATTGGGTTGAGAAATGTGAGCTTTTTTGTTAAAGTTTGTTTACATTTTGTTATTATCGCTGTCGTAATTGACGAAAAGCTTCTAAATAGGTATTTATTGATATATAAATATAAGGTTCGTGTAAGACCAACCAGACATGTCAGGTAAATCCGACAGGGATAATAAATGCTCAGCAAACGATATTCGCGTGACTGAATTTTGGGCCAAACAAATTAAAATATTTTTATAAATAAAAAGAGAAGTCCTGACTGACTGACTGACTCATCAACGCCCAGCCCAAACCCTTGGACATAGAAAGCTGAAATTTTGCACAGAGGTTCCCTTTATAATGTAGACAAGGAATAAGGAAGGATTTCCCGGTAGTATGTACGTTCCCGTGGAATATTTTCCGACATCCATGCGGGCGAAGCCACGGGCAAAAGCTAGTTTATTATATAATATTTTGTGTTATTATTGCCATAGCCACGCCAAGAACAAGAAGGGATAATGTTACTTGGTAACTAATAATCATCCAATTTGCTAAAAACCCAATCCATCCATAAATAGGCTGAATTAGTGTTGCAAGCTCATTTTTGGAAAAAGCCACGGTTTAATTCCTGGAACAGAGTAATGCGATTGCCTGCTAATGTCGATAATCAAAATTACGATAAAAATAATACCCTGTAGTATCCATCATACCAAAGGCAAATATGAAATACCCTTTTTATTCATAAAGCATGAAAATCACCAATAAATCTTCCCTAAAAATGAAATGAAGACATAATTTACATCTAAACCCGATACTTTCAAAGCGCAGGTGCATGTAATTGAAAACACTAATGTTATTTTTTTGTTGCCAACGTAATTAATTTATATTTTAATGACTTTGTAATGGCTTTTTTATTAATTTATTGGGGCGTTATAAATTTTTCGTGTTGGGCACACGATTTTGGATGAAAGGGTTGAGTAATTCCAACCCTAGAGAGGGTAAAATTGGAATTGTGGGAGCTAATTAAGAGGGTGATACAGACGACTTGAAAATTAAAGTTTGAGTTCGTTGACTTTATGAATGGAAAGATGTTTGATCTTGTCGTGTGGATTGTATTTGCGATCTCATGATTTCGTAGGAATTGAAAATGTAACGAATGAAAACGAAATTAATTACTGTAATGTTTAAATGAATTATTTACGATGGGTTAGTCCATGTTTTGATTCCTACTGTTTCGCTTGTTTGGTAAAAGAAAAGTTAATTTCTTGCATCCGAACTCATTTTCGTCATATTTCTATGTATTTAAAGACTTGGATTTTCTCTCTCGCTTTTTGAATGTGTACTTATAATTAAATAAAATAAAAAATCTAATCAATCTGCCTAGCCTTTTCCCAACTATGTTGGGGTCGGCTTCCTGTCTAACCGGATGCAGCCGAATACCAGTATTTTACACGGAGCGACTGTTTATTAGATTTATATTAAATCTATATAAATAAAAAGAGAAGTCCTGACTGACTGACTGACTGATTGACTGACTCATCAACGGCCAGCCCAAACCCTTGGACCTAGAAAGCTGAAATTTGGCACAGAGGTTCCCTATATAATGTAGACAAGGAATAAGGAAGGAATTCCCGGTAGCAGGTTTCCTTGGGATATTACTGACATCCACGCGGGCGAAGCCGCGGGCAAAAGCTAGTTTATTATATTTTTCTAACTTAGGACTTTAAAAATATTTTCGTTCGATACACAATAAGTACTTAGATATTTTTTTTTGTCTTAACCCATAATTACACAAAAACTTTATCTAATGCCAGGAAGTAACAGTTACCTATAAAACAATATGGATATTAATTAAAAAGTCAAAATAACACACGTTGCCGACATGGCCGGTTATTAGAGGCACGGTGTGAGGCCCAATTTACATAAATTGTTAAGCTAGTACTTATCTGCACACTTTTATATTATTATTATCATATGAGTTGTACAATGTACAATTTCGAAGTGTTTGAAATGTTATATTTCAACCCAAAGGTGAAACAGTACGTTTAGCATAAAACTGCTTTTTGCAATTTTCTAAACTAACATCTTGGGGCAACCTGTAACGCAGAGATGAAATTAAAACGAACGAGAAAAAAAAAGTCACGCCACTCGAGTTTTTTTCTGTATTATTCACTTTCTTAGGCTCTCTGTACTAAGATACCTATTACCAATATGTGTGAATAAAAACCAAATCCGATAGTTATTCAAACATGAGTCTTTATGTGGTCTGTTGCTGGTTTTCTCCTGTAAGGACTTTCATTAACCCAGTGCTTTTAATTCCGTGTCATCAAAAAAATAATCTAAAACGAACAATTAATTAAATAATAAGTAGAAATAACACATTAGGTAAGTTCCCCGGCATCGCCTGTGATTAAAGTAGCCGTGTGAGGCCGAATTTCCATACGCTGTTAAGGCGATGTAGGCAAGGGAATAAATAGAAAAAAAGTTAATCAAGTTAAAAGATTTAGTACAAAATAGAGGCACAGTACGGAATGAGTGAGATTGCTGTGTTTTGAGATTTGGTAAGCGAGTTCGTCAGGTGTTTTGATTTAAAAAAATATTAGCTCCGATGGAAAATAATGTGCTAGAATTCAATAATATTAAAAATGCATGCAACGTAGAAATAATTTAGAAATCTGTACCTATGTGTACAATACTTTGAAAATACAAAACATTCTAAAATTGAGTCAATGCTGAAACAAACCTTATCTTCAGCAGAACCAATAGCGATTAATGGCATTTGATTAATATTAAAATCAAATACTAAGCCCATAGAGAAACTATTTGATGTTAAAACAAATAAAATCACAATTCCCACTTATCAAACGAATTAACATCACATTCCCCGAAAGAGTTTCATTAGCACTTCCGCGAAAATCAACAAAATTACTTACAGTAAACAAAAAGTTATCAACAATCAGCTCGAAAACTTAAATTCCACTAAAACTGTATCAGTAATTTCCGAGAAAGGAGCCTTAACATACACACATTGCGAACTATTTAATTATACGCCGACAAAGCGAACACATAGCATCGATCAACGAAGTCGACATAGCTACAACTCTAGTGAAAAAAAAAATGAAGCGTTGTTAACCCTAATAACATCATGGGTCATTTAAGGCACAATTAAAATAGCTTGATAGTCGGCAAGTGGAGTGTTACATGTTAGATTATAAGGTAGAGATCTCCGATAGCACAGCGCTGGTAATGTTGCTTGAACACATAATAATTCTGAAGTGATGATTCTTAACGGGAAATGAAGAGTTTCTTTAACTCCGAAACCGTGACTTGGAACTTTGATCAGCGTAAATACTGTTGAGATTATTTTGATACTAGTAGTTTTTTAACTTAGCGTAATTATGTGAATTAGGTCCACAAATGCTAAAAGTCGACTCAAATAAAAAATGTACACTTCACACTTCACAGTATGTTATTTCTATTATAATTACTATAGTACAAAGCAATGCTACTGATAACATTCTCTGAATCACTTGTGATGTCATCCGTGAAAACTCATGGGGTGTTTTATTTTTAACACAACACATTACCGTTCCATGACACAATTTGTCAACAACATAATTTTAATAACATTCGGAATTTTACACGACGAAAACTAAAGCACAAGTAATTTTTCAACACTCCAAACCCCACGCTTACGGCCTGCCTTTTATTTATTATAATATAAACAATTAGGCAGCTATTTATCACTAACGCACATCGTTCCACGGTGAATACATATTAACACTACAAACGTTGCATTTATAATTATGATAAAACCCACTCAGTCGCTGCCGTACTTTTGAAATTAATTGCCGGGGTCACGCGAACCCACCGCCGTTTTTTTAGGGTTAAGGTACCACGATCGATTGATACTAGGGTTGTGGTTATCACCGTAACCTACTTAGTTTTATTTAATTAGATTTTTAGGGTTAAGGTACCACGATCGATTGATACTAGGGTTGTGGTTATCACCGTAACCTACTTAGTTTTATTTAATTAGATTTTTAGGGTTAAGGTACCACGATCGATTGATACCTACTAGGGTTGTGGTTATCACCGTAACCTACTTAGTTTTATTTTAGATTTTTAGGGTTAAGGTACCACGATCGATTGATACTAGGGTTGTGGTTATCACCGTAACCTACTTAGTTTTATTTAATTAGATTTTTACGGTCATATCATTTGTATTGTTTTTTGTTTTTATTGCCTATTGTGTTACTGTTAATTTCCGTCGTGATTTAAACGGGTGGTTGTTTTAACACCTTCGTAACAATGGTGTGTGGTTTTATGGTAGTGTTGGAACTTAATGGTCTGCTTAGAAATTAAAGGTCTAACCTGTTATCTGTCTAATTAAACAACCTGCATGTAATATATGTCCAAATTACTTTCTACAAAATGAAAAGCTACGAAGCGGTAATAAATGCTGATATAGAAAAGTCTATTATAAAAAACATCAGTGCCTTAAGCTTAACATCTTGTATATCTTCACCTGATACAAATTCATTTAATTTTTAAAAGGAATCTTTTTCAACCCCTTCTCAAAATAAATACTGCTAACAAAACACAACATTGTTAGGAGAAAAATAAATTCAACTTGAATAATAGAAAATCTTGAGAAAAATTCAATATTCCGAAGGGTGATTTCTTAATAATTTACGAGTATTAGCCGTCCCTTCTCCGGCGCCCTTAATTTTACATCGCGACGAAAATATAAAAGGGTTATTCAGAAAAATGATGTAATTTAATTCAATTGAATTAAAATTAAACTCGACTGTAATGATTTGGATTTGATAAAAAAGGGGAGTAAGGATTAGGTTACGAAAACAATAACATCTAAAAAGAAAGAAAATTAATGGTACTTATTTCAGTTGTTGCTTTTTCTCTACAAATTCTATCGCGATTTCAGGGTAAATTCGAATAACTACTTAACACACTAAATTGGCTTCAATTCCACTACTGATAAATTCGGGATCCACAAAATACATTGTTTCACCTGAGTTCTGACTTCTATCATTCTATGAAGGACAAAATACTTGCTTGAATTCAATACAGCAAAAGAGATGATTAATTAACTGGCAGAACAGCAACAACTGCACCCTAATTGCGTAACACAGTTTGTTTCTGAAATAGATTCCAAATTTAAACAAACCCCTGTCGTTTTTGACTATTATATTTGGAATTGTGACATAAAAAATTACCCGACCGATAGGAATTTTATAGAGATGTACTAACCAATTGCTCAAAATCTGTTTCGATGAAGCGTTTAGTTTCATCATATAGGAATTATTTGTTTTCGAATTATTGTGCTTAAATCTATTTTTGTTTTAATTACAACTGATGGTCTACTAATGCATATAAATGAAAACGTTCAATGATTGCCGAAAAATTAAAAACCAATTTTTAAAACACTTTCTACCAAAAACTACCATATTTGAAATAAGTAACGAAACGTTTTTCTTTTCACGTTTTTGTTATCTGTGGCCAATGAAAAAATCATAGAAAAGCAGTGTTGTCAACTTATTGGAATCTCCACTGAAACGGGGGGGTTTCGCCATCCCTACTGGCGGAGTAATTTTGCTTTTAGTGGACGGTGGTTTTGTGATAATAATTATAATTTATCCAAATCTGTTCATTCGTTTAGGAGTTATGTGATATCCCACTGGATATCAAAATGAAGGGTTTTAAAAGGTGATTACAAAAATATATACAACTTATAATGTTTAAAAGTAATTCGAAGTGACAAATCGAATAAAGAAGACAAAAAAATTTCGAACTCCACAATATGTCATCTCAAATCCGCCATTTTACTTTATTTTTGATGTTAATGTAGCCAGTGACACTCGCGCCACCAAGGCAAATCTAAAGACGTATAATTTATCCAAATCCGATCATTCGTTTAGGAGTTACGAGGGAACAAAGAAACGGACATACATACATACATAGTTACATACAGGTCAAATACATAACCCTCCTTTTGAGCTTCGCCGCAGTCGGGTAAAAAGTTGTCTAGTTTATTTTTGGTAGTGTGAAGAATCGCCGCTAGCTAGTGGACTCGCGAAAGAGAAGTTGGCAACACTAGTTGTAAATTGAGGAAGTTATCAGTACTGGAAAGAAAGACTTGGAGTATTTTAGAATAATAGAATATAATTTAATAAACCGTACAGAGACGTATATGATAACAAGAGAGAAGAAGGAAGAACAGAGTGACATAATATTATTTCATAAAAAAACATATTTGTCTATTAAGAAGTAAACCTACTTTTATTGAAATAACAACAGCCCCCCTCAATAAAAGTAAACGTTAAGTACAAAAAAAACATGTTAAAAAAAAAACTTAACACACAACTAACTTCATAACATAAACACCAAGACAAACTAATAAGGACAGGCATCTATGAACATATAACACAGTACTTAACATCCATTAAACAAAAGATCTCTAGCATTTTAAAACACAATACATACATTGATCACTACAAGTTTTCTGAAAATTCTGACCAATATTATAATCATGAAATTTATCATAACAACAACGTGGCGCTTGTCTTAAACCGTATAGGTAATGACTTCTTAAACCTAAACTTGGTTTTGTTAACCGGTATGTCAAAATTTTCAGGCAACTTTAAGTATAGATACTCTTTATCATTATTTTCGTTGCGTTTTATTCTAAATACCCACTTACTGTCTACAGTCAACACACCGTCTTCAGACTTGTCAATAAATGTCCAAGTCTGATTATCGGTCAAAGCCTTCATTTCCAACTTCATGGCCTCCTTCCATTTTGAGGCACTTGGGGAAGACCTAGCCTCTTTTAAGGACGTAGGTTCCTCAGACTCTAAAAAGGTAAAATATGAAATGTCATAATCCTGTAAAGCAATAGGTGGTTTTATATTTGCTCTTGGTCGCAAAACCATGGTATCCATACTGTCCGCTACACTTGAAATAGCGCTGTCATTAATAGTTGGTTCATTCTGAACCATATTGTCACTTTCACGACACTCGGAGTTATAAACAGGTACATCCTCAGCATCAGTATAGGAAACGGACGTATCTGAACTTGATGAAACTGCCGACGCAGCAGCACGTAGATCAGCGACATCGAAATTCACCGTGGCAATATGTTCCACTACTTTTCCTGGTAGATTAGTTGGCTCATGGTGTGGCGATATAATTATTTCTCTTTCCAAGGAAAAAGTTTTACTCTCAGGATAAAATATCTTGTAGCCTTTTGTAGTTTCGCCATATCCAACGAATAAACCTCTTCTACTCTTACTATCCAGTTTTCGCCGCCGTTGCTTTGGAATATACGCCCATACTTCAGAGCCGAAAACGCATTTTAAATAAGACACATCAAACTGTTTCTGATAAAAGAGCTCATAAGGCGTTTTATTTTCTTGCGAACTTACTCCTGTTCTGTTAATTACGTAAACAGCAGTATTTACAGCCTCCGCCCATAAGTTGTTTTGAACTTGACTCGCTTTCATTAGTGTACGAGCGGCCTCCATGACTGTTCGCATTTCGCGTTCAATTTTTCCGTTTTGGGCGGGAGTGTACGGGACGGACGTCTGGTGCTTTATTCCCTTCGACTCTAAAATACTTTTCAATTCAGCATTAACAAACTCACCGCCATTATCCGTGCGCAATATCTTAACAGGGCTTCCTTCATTTTCGCAAAGAGCGAGATAAATTTTAATTTTTGAAGTTACCTGACTTTTCTCTTTCAAAAAATATACAGATCGGTAACGCGAATAGTCATCCTTCAGTAGCAGAAAGTAGCGTGAGCCCCCAATGGATAATTCCTCTAAAGGGCCACAAACATCGGCATGAACTATTTCGCCTCGGCTACTCGTTTTCGAAAAGCTAGAATAAGCCGGCGTCCTGCAATGTTTAGCTTCTACACATGCAGTACAAAAATGCTGTTTCATGCAAGAGAGCGACACGTTATTTTTAAGCAATATTTTCTTTACATATGCGAAATTTTGATGAGCGAGTTTCTTATGAAAAAGCATGAATTCACAGTCTCTATTATTGCACACATTTGACGACGTCAGTACGTCAGTTTGACTTGACAAGGCTCTAGACGTGCTAATATTTTTAAATAGCATTTTAAATAAACGGCCATCGCGCTTTGCCAGAGCTATAACCTCTTTGTATTTAATAAACTTACAAATGTTTTGGTCAGACACCATCTGTAGGCCTTTATCTAGCGCACTCGTTGCAGAAAAAAGATTTACATGCAGATCTGGAACATATAAAACAGACTTTAAACTAACGATCGGCCATTCAGTGCCATTATAAGCCTGCAACCGGATGTTCCCCATGCCAAGGGCTTTTATAGTTGTTCCATCACCAAGCTGCACAAAATGATCGTAATCCAAGTCTTTGTATTCTGACATGACTTCTCGGTTTCTGCACATATGTTGAGTGCAACCACTATCCATAAACCATATGTCGTGCGGACTGTTGAAAACAGAAGCTAATAGAGCTTGTTCGACATCATCATTCTTTTTCTTCGTTTTATTATTTTTAAAGAAGCAATTTTTAGTCGGATGACCCATCTTTTTACAATAATTGCAATGTTTGGTTTTATAGCAGTCCTTTTTAGAGTGGCCAGATTTTCCGCACACGGCGCACTCAGTCAGCGCTCTGCTCCCGTTGCCTCGTTGCTGTGCCACAAGTGCAACTGCCACATCGTCTTCAGCGTTAGCTCGTTCTTCTTCCAGCAGCAAACGTGGCACTAGCTCTAAAAGTGTCTGTTTTTCAACCGGGGCAGACTCCCATGCTGAGCGAAAATGTTTAAATCTTTGTGGTAAAGACATTAATATTTTGGTGATGACTAATTTGTCATCAATAGGATCACCAGCTTGTTTTAGTCTGGCCCGAATGTCTTCTAATTTTGATATGAATGTGGAGACTGAATCCGTACCAAACTGAATGGTAAAGAATTTCTGTTGGAGTAGATGGACACTTACGACAGACTCCTTCTCATAAACTGCCTTCAATTTCGTCCACATCTCCGCTGATGTCTCACACGACTGAATGTGTGCGAGTGGCCCATACTGCATTCGCGTGACAATAAGTTCTTGGGCTTTGGCGTCCAGCGCACCCCACTCTTCACATTCTTTTAATAAGTCATCTTTAGGTTTTGTCTTGATCCCCGAAACAATATTATACAATCCTCGACCCTTTAAAACCACTTGTGTTTCAAACTTCCATAACGGCCAATTTTCGCCGTTAAATTTTGAACTGGTCGATATTGAAACCTCCATTTTGTTTTCACCCGTAGCTCGAAAACCGTTTTTGAAAAAACGTTTTATTTTGTAGAACTTACGGTTTTATATTTCTTCCAGGCTGATAAACTGAATTACTGGGCCCATAACCAGTTGTAAATTGAGGAAGTTATCAGTACTGGAAAGAAAGACTTGGAGTATTTTAGAATAATAGAATATAATTTAATAAACCGTACAGAGACGTATATGATAACAAGAGAGAAGAAGGAAGAACAGAGTGACATAATATTATTTCATAAAAAAACATATTTGTCTATTAAGAAGTAAACCTACTTTTATTGAAATAACAACAACACTGATAAAGATTAAACTGCCTTGATTAATAAAATAAATTTTTCAACATACAAATTATTTATTAATAAAGCACAGAGTAGTTATATAAATAAAGGAACCATGGGCCTATGATGAATAAGACGGCCCACTGACCTAGTTCTGGAACATTTGTGGCTTAAAGTGACCACGTTAGGATGTATCTACATATTGTGGAGATTTCTCTGGTCAAGAACTAGCGCTCTGTTGATGATGCAGAGGGCTTTGTAGTGGGTGCACTAAGACTTGAGTCAAGTTGAGTCTGTTTTGCTCAATAGCGAAAACTGCCTATTACTATTTCGATATCGGCACTACCTACAAGTAAGTAAACCAAGAATAACGTTTGTAGAAGACAAGGTGTACCTTCGTACACATCTCATGCTGTAGGTACATTATTGGTCTGTCCACATACGGACAATCATTCCTTTGTTGCGTAGACACAAGCACCTTACGTGATGTACTTTTTTATATGTCCATGAGTGAGGTTAACTATTTTTTGTGGTTAAAATAATTTATTAGGTACATAAGTCTGTCAACCTCACTTAATAGCTACTCAAATAATTGTTAATTGATATTTTTGGACATAAGTAGATGCTATAAATTTACTATAATAACCACTAAGTAATCAAAATAACAATTAACTACAAAACATTGGTCATAATATTTTCACAGACGGTGCTAGCTGAAAATACAAGAATGGAACACTGCCCACCCACATCAATCTAATATAGGAGGGATTTTGAAAGAAGTTGATGGCAAGGCATGAATATTATTGAACATGGATTTTTTATAAAAATCATTGAAGGTACCTACCCAAGCTTTTTGACACATAATTATTGAAACAAGTGTAGCAACTTACTAAGGAAGACAGGACACTTGATCCCTTGGGTGAACTTTCTACATAGTCACATTACACTATAGGTACACCCAACTAATGTTTTAAACTAAAGGATCTGTGGATGGGTGACCATTTTTATATACTTACAAAGATTCCTCCGTGCCTTGGTGAGCATGTTAAGCCGTTGGTCCCGGCTGTCATTTGAAGATTTTAGGCCGTTGTTACAGGTTGTCAGAAGCCTGACAGTCTGTCAACATCTTACCAAGGGGAATCGTATTACCCAGTAACTGGGTTGTGGAAGACTAGGCCGGTGGCTTTTGGTCCAACCATGGGCTGATAAAGGCATAGTGGATATGCCTAGTTTGCCACATTATAATTATTC
Source organism: Cosmia trapezina (assembly GCA_905163495.3). Taxonomy (NCBI): domain Eukaryota; kingdom Metazoa; phylum Arthropoda; class Insecta; order Lepidoptera; family Noctuidae; genus Cosmia; species Cosmia trapezina. The sequence goes on from LR991036.1 coordinate 1,503,267, forward strand.
AAGTACTTTATTCAAGCAGAAATAATGTGATTTTGTTTTCAAATTGTAGGAGAGTTCCCGGTGCGTTTCACCTACGATATGAAGGCAGCATAGATGTTGCCCGTTGCTGCTATACATGACATCACTGCACTGCTGCTCTGCAACTACCTACTTCATTTTCAAAGTACAAAGTCCCTTCGGGGGTTATTACTAGAAAAGTGCTATTACAGTGTAGATGAATTCATAAATGATATTTTAGTTGTATATATTCTAATATTCTCAAATTAAATTTTGACATTTGAATTTTGACTTTGTAATTAAGTATAGATTACATTTTAATTAAAATTTAATTCAAATTGACATTGTAATCTCTTTCTTTGTTTTTTTTTTTTGTATTTGTCTAGTATGACTAATTTTGTACGCCACAAATGGCAAAACATGTAGCTACCTCACATTTATTATAAGACCTGTAAAATTTTACTCATGTTTTACAAAATAAATATATATCTTGTATCTAGAAACTGAAGATTTTTCATAAAACATTGTCATTATTTTAGAAAACTGTTGAAGTCGTTCACAACAGCAATATAAACATATTATTATGATATTGTGTTAATTGATAAGTGTAAACTTTAATTATAAAGTGTTTCATTATGAACTAAAGGTACAAATAAAAATAATTTGATATTTTATGAAGTATTTAAAAATTGAGTACACACGGCTACACATCAAGCTATACATTTCCAGTATACACTGACATCTCATTGTAAGGAAATCCTATACAATGCGACATTAAGCTTATACTGGAAATGTATAGCTTGATCTGTAGCCGTGCCTACCTAGCAGGTACTTACTGGGTTTTTCAAAATAAAGAAGTGATTATTCTAGTGTTTAGAAAATAGTGGTGTTTAGCTAAATTAACTGTCATTCATTACTTTCTTTATGTATAGATAAATAGGTAGAAATAAAATATGGTAGGTACAAAAAACTGTCTTATTTATTATCAATACAATTACAACCACTGACAAGAGTGTTTAGACATGGGCAAAAAGAATTGGAACAAATATTTGTAGTGTAAGTTGAAATTTGGCATTTTAAGGCCCTGCACGTAGGTACTGGCGCACCGGCGGTGCCTACGGTGATTAAAACGCATGCGTTTTTCTCACCGCAGTGCGCGCACTTCAAAGACATTCCATACTTCACAGATGTAGTTAAGCCTGACACCTGCAATTTATAAAGAAAAGAACATAAGTACTTAAATCCTTATCCCTTAAACAATTCAATGCACTATCTATCAACTTTATAGAACAACAATATTCTGCTAGGTACCTATAAACAACGATTATGTGCCTTACAAGTACTGATGGATAGAGCCTTGACTAAAAAGTACACAAACAGAGTTATTTGATAACAGATAAAAGGTGGATGAACCTATGATATAATTATACAGGCTGTACCAGAAAGGGTGGTCAAATTTAAGGGTGTGGTACAGATCATCAAACTGAACAACTTTCTCCAAGGGAACAACAACATAATCGAGAAAAAATTAATAGCTGTCCGATTCAAAACTTCGTGTGCGTACGCGCAGCGGAATGTTGTTGAATTTAAAGATTTTAATTATGCAGATATTTAGTGTATGACGTCGTATAATTGTGTATGGTAAAAAAAAATTTGTGCACGCAACCATTGTGGAGAAATTCACAAAAAACTGATTCCGCTGGGCGAACGTTGTCCTGGCGGAACTTTTTTTAATCCATAGACTTTAGAAGAAAAGAGATGTGTCCAAAAATTAGTGTGTATTTGTGTGTAATTGTGTATGTATGAATAAAACTAGTGCATGCATAAACTTCGGAGAAATTCAAGTTTCCGCTACGCGAACGTTTGGACATTAGCTAGTTTTCATATAAAGCGCTTACATAGAGAGCTGTAGATTTTTACATACGTTGTTTTGAATTTGTTTATATTTGTTTAAAAAACAGATTTAGAAAAAATCGTAGGGCTTAAAAGATAAAAATATAAACGTAAAATACGCTTATTAGGTCTTAGTTCTTAAAGTATGCACTTTGGGGTCTAGATTTTCACGTTTATACAAACCTTGTAAGTGTCTGCAACATGTTGCCAAGTATCAATGATGTTCCGTTAGTAACTAAAGAGTTATAGGACAAATTTACCATGAACAGATCACTGTTTACAAAGCAGTCAAATATCACGACGTTCTGAAGGAATTGCATGGTAATATGTATGTCAATAATTAGTGTATTCATTCAACTATTCTTATGCAAAATTTCATGTCATTAAATTCAGTAATTAAAGAAAAACAATTATAATACTGACGAAGCATCGAAAACCTACATAACCCGACCAAGTTCGGATGGCTACAAAAAAGCGGCCGTGCAATATATTTAGGTAACATCCCAAAATTTACAGTATACTACCGGTATTGAATTGGTATAGGTGATAACACAATTGTTGTTTCGATATAATTTATAGGTCATTTATTTTTGTACACCTACTTTTTTAAATGTATTTGACTATGACAGAAAGTAGGTACTATTTACGTAGGTACTTTATTTAAGTATGCGCTTGAGACTTGATATAATCTAAATATATTATTTAAGACAAATAAAATTCATACAGCTAATTTCTATTGAAGATTTCACGGATCAGGATTCTAACTATAGACCCCTTAGGGAAATTAAATATTTACCACATGTAAGTATGTACTACTGTTTAGGTAAATATTTATCATATTGTAGCTTATTACACTATTTAACCAATAGACTAGGCATGCACGAGCGTTCCCCTTTGCAACTTTAGTGGATCAAACAATCTAATAACTTAAAAAAAACTACTTCTTGAATCGATTTTTTTTTCTTATGTATGTGAGCGTGTTCCCCCGCACCCCACCAAAATATGCAGAATTATTTTGTTCGAAGTTCGGTTTTTATACCAATGTTTTAGTTTATAAGCACTTTTTTAGTGTTGATCAAATCTAAACAACTGAATAGGTTAGTTATGTGATGCGATTTTAATTTTTATTGAAGCTCGAAATATTATACTTACCCTAAGTTTCGTCATCCACGCGAACGAAGTCGCGGGCAGAAGCTAGTTCATAATCTATTTTAGTTAAAACACATTTAAGTCTATTGCTGTCATTGCAAGCGTTTGTTAACGTTATTATAATTACATAATTAAGTATTATACGTAATTAAAAATATTTTTGTACGCGGATATTTAAATAGAGAAGTACTTGTTAATTGAAGATTTGTTTTTATCGTAGATACTGGCGTTATTATTAAAAAAATATTTTTCATTCAAGAAATGCAATTGTTTTATTTTTTCCTAACGCTTGTGTACGCAACTGTACCATATTAATAAATACTATATTGGAAGGTTAAGAACGTTTCTAAGATATATGGCATGGCCGCTTTTTGGTAGCCATCCGAACTTGGTCGGGTTATGTAGGTTTTCGATGCTTCGTCAGTATTATAATTGTTTTTCTTTAATTACTGAATTTAATGACATGAAATTTTGCATAAGAATAGTTGAATGAATACACTAATTATTGACATACATATTACCATGCAATTCCTTCAGAACGTCGTGATATTTGACTGCTTTGTAAACAGTGATCTGTTCATGGTAAATTTGTCCTATAACTCTTTAGTTACTAACGGAACATCATTGATACTTGGCAACATGTTGCAGACACTTACAAGGTTTGTATAAACGTGAAAATCTAGACCCCAAAGTGCATACTTTAAGAACTAAGACCTAATAAGCGTATTTTACGTTTATATTTTTATCTTTTAAGCCCTACGATTTTTTCTAAATCTGTTTTTTAAACAAATATAAACAAATTCAAAACAACGTATGTAAAAATCTACAGCTCTCTATGTAAGCGCTTTATATGAAAACTAGCTAATGGCCAAACGTTCGCGTAGCGGAAACTTGAATTTCTCCGAAGTTTATGCATGCACTAGTTTTATTCATACATACACAATTACACACAAATACACACTAATTTTTGGACACATCTCTTTTCTTCTAAAGTCTATGGATTAAAAAAAGTTCCGCCAGGACAACGTTCGCCCAGCGGAATCAGTTTTTGGTGAATTTCTCCACAATGGTTGCGTGCACAAATTTTTTTTTACCATACACAATTATACGACGTCATACACTAAATATCTGCATAATTAAAATCTTTAAATTCAACAACATTCCGCTGCGCGTACGCACACCAAAACTTCAAATACCTACTCGACCCAAATGTATGGGACGGCTGATATTATTTTTTCTCGATTACGATGTTGGTCCTATGGAGAAAGTTGTTCAGTTTTATGGTCTGTACCACATCCTTAAATTTAACCACACCTTTCTGATACACCCTGTATATTGCTAATTATTGTGGTAAGTACCTTTCAACCAAAACCAATTCAGTGCAAAGGGCTCCATAATAAACTAACAATCATCTTCCTGCCCTTATCCCATGTGACTTGGGGTCGGCGCAATATGTTTAAATAAACTAACAATAAACATTAGAAATAACTCTCAAGTAGGTACCTAAACTACCATAATATTTAGAAAACCACCTTCAAGGCTATTGATTTTGAGGATTCACACAGGACATCCTAAAAGATACACATTTATAGTACACAATAATGACTTGGATACATATATTAAAAAAAAAAATTAGATAGCAGGTACCTACTTATGTACTTGGATATTATTCTCAATAAGTACTCAATACTTTTATTGCATTCCATAATTATGTAGGTATTCTTATCTATCTGCCTAGCCTTTTCCCAACTATGTTGGGGTCGGCTTCCAGTTTAACCGGATTCAGCTGAATACAAGTATTTTACGTGGAGCGACTGCCTATCTGACCTCCACAACCCAGTTACTGGGTAATACAATACCCCTTGGTAAGACTGGTAGTCAGACTTTCGGGCTTCTGACGACCCGTAACGACTGTCAAAGATCCACGAATAACAGCCGGGACCAACGGCTTAACGTGCTTTCCGAGGCACGGAGGAATTTCGGTATGTAAAGATGGTCACCCATCCATTGAACAACCCCGGCAAGCGTAGCTTAACCTGACGGATCAACCCGTGCGGCTGTTATTACGTAGCCACGGGCTCCTGTAGGTATTCTTATGTGGTAAAGTTATAATTAGATCATGTGGAGCCTGTCGGGCACAGCAAAACTACTTAGCAAACTACTATATTAGGTATAGTAATGATGTGGGTATTTATCTATTGAAAGATATAATAATAATTAATTTCAGTTGCCTACTACTTTCTTTATTTTAGTTTGTTGTTTTAATTTGCTAAGAAATATTCATAAAGGTAGGTTGTAGGTATGTATGTATGGCAACTACATTTATTGGTGCCTTACCTACTTATATAATTTGTGTTCACCAGTAACAAGAAATATGTGTGTAACATTGTTGCTGTGCCTAACATTTTGAAGCTCAGACTAATTGCAAAACCAGTAAAGCGCTGTCAACAGTGATGTGAGGCCTCACATTTCGAGTATCCTAAACTTGTGCATGTAAGAACACTCTTACATGCACATATTTACACCAATCCAATCCAATCCAATTTTATGTACAGAACAAGGTGTAGTGTTGCACATGCTACACTGTATTGTATGCAGTGCTATAATGTCTTGATTTTTTATTTAATCTGAGCTTTGCAGACACCACATTTAATGTTCAACAATAGAAATATTGATATTACCTACCTTGAACAGACAATGATGTGGAAATTGATCTATGTAAGTATGGTGGTATGTTTTCTGGATTGCCACAAGAAAAGAGAGGCCTATGCCCAGCAGTGGGTGAAGGCGGGTTGTGGATGACGATGATGATGGTGGTATAGTGCGATTTGCATTGTATGTATGTTCATCAGTCCTTACATAATACATTGACATAAAATGCTTCAAACTGTGCTTTTTTGTTGTTCCTCTATATATTTATTGCTTTTTTCAATGAAGCCCTGAAATAAAATGTTATTTCTTTATGCACATTTTTTGAAGACACTTATGTACCATGTTTAAAGTTCGTTGTTTGCTTGGACTTTTTTGCTTTGTAATAATTTTATTTTAACAGTGTTCATGGAGTTTCATAACCATAATTTCTTCATTGTGATATAGGTAAGTTTTGGAATGGGCAAGTATCTTCACTTTCTGAGCTGACCAACTCCGTGCCTGATAATGGTTTAATAAAATTCAAATAATGCTTTGAATTAGCCAAAGAAAATACTTCCTCACAAAGCCATAAGAGTTGAGGCACTTCTCAAAAGTCTGCGGCTTATAATAAGCTCATCTTTGAGGCGTTGTTCTTCCGCGCTAAGCAACAAAAACCTCGGTATTTAAAATACCCTATATATTGATTTAGCGTTGCAGGCAATCGCGGTTCTACACAAAAACACATTCACTATTTATCAAGAAGATGTTCACTTACATAATTTCGTAACAATTATGGAGATTTTATGAGAAAATCGCAAACAAATTGCTAAGAAAAATGATTGCGGGCACGACGTTGCCTTCTGTTTCAAAAACGACTGCTCGTAAATTTCAAACAAACTTCCAGCTGTCAAAATAGTTTTACAATTCGAATATAAGCCCTTTTAGTAGCTTATCGTTCACTCTTTACTGTCTTCAAACTCCAAACCACGATTGGAGTTGGTTACACACGTTAACGTAGTTTCGCAATTCGAAAGACATAAATTAAAATAAACTGCGGTAGAAGCCAAACCAACTAGTCTGAATAGGATGACGAAAATGTGTTTCGCAATTAGGTAGCTGGTTCGATTCCCGCACGGAACAAATATTTGTACGACCTACAAGTATTGGTTCCGAGTCTGGGTGTTTTTCTATATGTATGTATTTACAAAAAAATAATGTATATAAGTAGTTTATCAGCCATCTCGTTACCATAACACAAGCATTAGGTTGCTTAGCTTGGGACTAGATGGCGTTGTGTTTAATGTCCAAGGATATTTATTTATTTATTTATTAACTGGCCTATTATTGACAGTGATCCTTTTAAGATGTGAGATACTGAACAACATAGCAAAAACTACAAAATGGCTAAGGCTTTTTTTAAGAAGTAGGTAAGTAGTATATTTTATATCATCATAATATACCGTAAAAAAAAAAATCACGATTATTTTAATGAAAACAAACAGCCCATTTCTAGAAAGTGTCTATGACAGACGGACAAACGGAAGCGGAAATGAACACTTCCTTCGACAAAATTTTTAAAAGTCTTCCAAAGAATGAAAATGGGAAATATGACAGGGCCAGTTATTGGCCTAGGGGTGAACGGGTTATAATTATCTGGCTGTCAAAATAGGGGCTGATTGGTGCAAATAACTACACGAGTTGGAGAAATAAAGTTTGGTTGGTGAAAGAGGGATGACTTTAGTTAGGGGTCGTAAAGAGCTAAGTCACTGAGTTTGGGTGAACAAGTATCAATTTAGTTCTGAAGGGTGTTTTCATTTTGTCTCTCTTCTTGTTTATATCCGAGGTCAAAATTACTAATTAGGTCGTCACATATAAGTATTTTGTGTTAGATTATAATTTGATTATTGCCTCTTTAGGGCAATTTCTGCAGAAAGTTAGATGGACTTAGAGTTCTTACAATTTTATTCTCCAAAATTTTAACATTCGGTCCGTTATTTACTCTGCTCATGTTTTAAAAGCTTTGTTTCAAACGTTGTAGGTACAAATTTCGAGACTATTCGAAAATGGCATCGCCATTTTCAAATTTACTTTACAATCCTAGATTTATAATTCGGGAACGTTCGCCCTGGTGCTCTCGGTAAGGTAACGCTTCGTTACCCAAGCCTTGTTTGGTGTTTAATTTAAAGTACCCTCCAATTGGGCCGAACCCTTTTGTTTACGAATTTGGTAGATTTTTTTCTTTTTTCACGATCAAAGGGATAATTGGTGATTATAATCGGGTTTTAGAACAAATGCGTGCGGTTGTAACAGCTCTAGATAGATCGATGAGATTTTTTCTCGGTTTAATTTTGTGTTGGTAAATTGTGTTCTATTAGAGAGTTTATTTGGCATCTAATTGTTACAGTTAATAAATTAAGGCGGCCATATAAGCTGAGTGGTACTTTCTATGAACGTATAAAATAAATGTAGCAATGAAGTGAGACCCTAGTAACCGATACTAACCTAGTTCAAAAAAGGCTCTGCAGAAACAAATTATTTTATGGAGCCTGGTTACTCGTGATTGAGCCATGGGATATAATTACATTTTACAGAAAAAAATCAACATAATTTGGAAGGAATAGAAGAATAATCTCAATTTGGCTAAGTTTGATAAAATCGTTCAGGTGGTTTCAGGATTCAACGCATTCGAATGTAATTTCCTAAACAATAAATTATTCTCATTCTTTATTCAAGAAAATATTAATTTTGTCACTTGGCTGTAAATACAAAATAATATTATGTATAGTTAGCAGAACACTAGGTACAACTGAGTACCTAAACCACTGAGTCATAAAGTGATCGTACATCAAAATAACAAGAGAAATAGATTACTCAAAATAGGCGCTACCAAGTTTTGATGAAGAATTAATTTATTTCTATAATTAACAATTCTGATCTTTGAACCCGACTTAAATTGAAACTCTAACCTACCAAGTCATTAAAACAAATGAACGCAAAACCATCGAGGCGCACGTAATCACAAGTTATATTGTAAGGGTAACAAAACGCGCTTTAGTTAAGTTTCGAGTAACGTTGTAATTAGCGTTCGCTTAGTGACTGAGTATTTTGTATTGGAGTTATTGTTGTGACTTTGATTCTAGGTTATGTAACGTAGGAAAGGTTTCTGGTATTTATTGTGTTTTTGGCCATTTTAGCAATATGAATGTAGACTTTATGGAAAATTCTATACCATTAGACGTTTCAAGAGGGACTTTTCGCTTTTGCACACTTGGCGAATGATGAATTTCGTGTCTGTCAAAGTGTTACACTTTATTCCAAAACTCCCTCCTTCGAAAGTTTATTCCAAAACTCTCTCCTTCGAAATTAAGCATATCTGCAAATAGAGCATTTTAAATGTATTGTAAAAGATTGAACGATGTTTCCTAAACTCATCATTTTTGAGGCTTCTACCAACTTCAAAAGACATCATTGACTACCTAATTAAAATCAAAGCCCCCCTAAAAATATGGAAAATTCTATACCATTAGACGTTTCAAGAGGGACTTTTCGCTTTTGCACACTTGGCGAATGATGAATGTCGTGTCTGTCAAAGTGTTACACTTTATTCCAAAACTCTCTCCTTCGGAACTTTATTCCAAAACTCTCTCCTTCGCAATTAAGCATATCTGCAAAGAGAGCATTTTAAATGTCTTGTAAAGGATTGAACGATGTTTCCTAAACTCATCATTTTTGAGGCTTCTACCAACTTCAAAAGACATCATTAACTACCTAATTAAAATCAAATCCCCCTTACAACTCTAATAATAAATTGGCATCATAGGGATTTTCAATTCTAAGAATCATGACCAGAAACAAAACGCTACCAGCACTCATACAAAAATAAAATTTTCAATAACACGAAATGTCTAACTTTAAAGGCAGATTTCACCAAACTCTGTTAAGTATAATTATGATATTTATTTCTGTAAATTGGTTTTGTAAAATGTTTTAAAACTAGATGAGTTCTGTCTGACTACTCTGAGAGGAAAGACCGAAACTTACTCCTAGTAGCAGGCATAATCTTGGTCAGATCATAATATGTGTTTAGTAAGTTATTTTTTAAATGATGTTGACTTGAATGTGCTGGCGGCTGAGAGTATGTCATGCTCACTCTAATGTCTCGCTGATGGTGGCGCGTGAGTTGGATCATTTAGCTACCTTCAAAATCGTTAGCTGAATGGTGCTGATCCATGCGTCAGGTTCATGAACGGGTGCTGTCAGTGGAAGCTGGTCATATCGTAGCTGCCACGGCTTATTTTAATTTAATTCAAAAGTGCCTGTAATTGGTCTATTTGAAATAAATGCTTTGAGCTGTTTTACTACGAAAACAGTCCGTCAAAATGCTTAACTAGAGATTTAAACAGAACTTGGTGAAATTCGGCCTTAAGCTTCATCAATTAAGAAAGAGTTAATTGTACATCAAAACAAGGATAAGTTATTCATGGTTTTGAAGCGAATAACTCGAGTAGGCCCATTGCACAAAGTGAATTCTTAATACGCGAAATTATAAACGTTTAAGATGCTTAGCACGGACATGATTTGAAAGGGGAGTTAAACTAATGTTGTGAAAACGGAAGGGAGGATGTTAAAAGAGATCTAAATGCTTTTCAAAGGGAGGATTATTATTAAAATTTTGTCATTTATGATGGGCTTTTGAATTCTGAAAATTAGCTCAGAAAAGTTGTTTGGTGAACATAAGCCTCGTAATGTTGGGACCCAACATTCCCAAACGACCCAATCACCTTGGTTGGCACATTCATGCTGAGTGATAGTATTGTTTAATAAATTTTCGCCGAATTAATCAAGGTCACATTATCCCGATATTCCCGATGCAGGACGTCGATATAACTGCTTACCGTCTGATAACTATTAAGAGCTTATACTACCTCAAATGCCTTAGCATGATCCCCCGTTATGTCGAAAATACTGCAGCATTAATTATGAAATAAATATTATGGTAAAGTTGAGGATTAATGTTAGTTAAGTACTATGTTTGACGAAAACACGATTCCATAAAAAAAAATTATAGAAAAAAACTCCAAAGGTACCTCCAAACCGAACAATAAACCGCTGGTATTCAAAAAATACTTCAAATTAGATCATGAAACTTTGCATACTAACTGAATTAACTATAAAGCAGGTCTTATGTTTTTTATCTTTTTCAAATTACCATTATTTTCAACGTAAAAAGCAATTATCTAAACTATCGGTGCCCAGCACCGCACTCAGTCCGCGAGCAGTATCGTGCGAGCGAGATAAAAAGCTGAGGTAGTATGGGCTCTTAAGGCGACGCTATCTGACTTTTGATGATTTTAAACTGAAGATCACGTCTAAACGAGTAGTGTTAATGATTTGGAAAAAATATATGTTAAATTAGAGCATTTTCTTAATAACTTAATATGTGAATATTTTAGATTATGTTAATATTAAATAGTGTCATTAATTTGTAAAGTTATGTCTAACGCAGATAAAAAACTGAGAATCACGCAAAAACTGTCAAGCGTATTTTTATGAAACCTTCACCATTTTAAAGGTAATTTAATTATTTATCTTTTAGTATACGTATTTTATTAAAATGCCTTTTGTTTTATGTATAATTAATTGAGTCTAATTTGGGACAGCGCTCCTTGATGGGCGAGTCCTATTACTGGCTGGACGTACGACGCGTTGCGTGAGCTCAGCACAGAACGCGTAAGCTAACCACTCAAGGTCTTTGGCGTATAGTTCGGCCTTAAATACAAACAATACAAAATTTTTACAACTCAACAAATTTTCACATAACTGGCTAAAATGTGGGTGTATCTACTACAGATGGTATACCTGTAGTAGATACACCCACATTTCGCCCCAGACCATTCACGAATTACAGTCGTGATATTACGATATTATTATGTTTTAATGTCTTACCGTCTTACTAATAAACACAGAATAAAGTTATTTCAAGTTTAAACCTATGAAAATGTATGGTTATTCCTTTGTTATCCCTGATATAACTTTATTCCGTGTTTTATTTGTAAGGGGGTTACAGTTTATCATCTTCAAATGAAATCAAATCAACGCCCATACAGCACACCTTCCGGCCAAAACTCTTCCTTGAGGAAGGTCAGCAAATGGTGAGTCCTTATACGTCGATTAACACCCAGGTGTGCAGATAACAATAAAAAATCTATTGTGTCTGCTAATTGGCGTGCAAGGGGTTAAGAAAATCTTAGATCGTATAAAAGCTTTGTCAATTAAAAAAAAAACCGGTCAAGAGCGAGTCGGACTCGCGCACCGAGGGTTCCGTTCCGATTTCTGAAAAAGTGTGCTACTTAGAGACATCGTTTTATTTTTACTGTAATCTTTACATAAACTTCTATCACATAGAATAATTTCAGATTTTTCGCTTTGCAAACTTCGGAGATAAAGGGGGGGAACGGTATTTTTTTTTACATTTTACATCAAAAGTCGAAAACTATGCGGCCTAAAAAAAAATAAAAAATAGTTTAAGAATGCGCAAACAGCGTTCTTTCATATGATACCCCACATGCCCTAGTAGCCCCACTTTAAATTTTTAAGACTCCCTTTTAGTCCCAGTTGCAAAAAAAAATATAATAATTTTTATTTCTTTCTTATTTGCAAAATAGTTGGGTCAACGTCATCTAAAACTATTCTAAATTTCAAATTGATAGCATTAGTAGTGAGATATCCAGCTGTGACAGACAGACAGACAGACAGACAGACTGAGTCACACCATAAGGGTTCCTTTTTTACCATTTTGGTACGAAACCCTAATTACGCAATTTAATATTTCTTGGTGTGTTTATCTTCCCAGAAAGATGCGAAGATTCGCTTACCAAAACAATCTCCCAGTCAACAAACACAAGTTTGCCCACTGGGACCCTGTCAGTATTCCCCCATCGCGTGCCATCAGCAACAGATCCTTACCATCTTATTGCGTCTTCTATTGCTCTACAAATACACACCGACACCTCAGTATTTGGACACATTTCTATGTCGTATCCACTAAGTCTTGTGTCAATATTTGGTGTGTTCACCTCATTCCTAGTAGGCTCACACTCTTCACCTACATCTGGATCAAACAAAATTGAACTTTCGTCTCCAGTGTTAGAAACTGTATCATCTGCAAATACAAGTTTGCAAGTACATTGTAAAATATACAAGCGTTACGAATAATGTTTACTTTTGCTGCGATTTTCAACTCTGTTGTCATGATTTAAGGGTGATTTCCTCTTGTTTGCCGAGATGATTTTGTTGTTACTCCTCGGAATTTTTCTTGTGAACTACCAGAATTGTTAATCTTATTTAAGCTTCGTAAGCTCCGAATTTGTTTGTCTGTATGTAATTTTATCGCGGTTTCGTGTGAAATATGACTTTATTAGTAATAATATGTCTCATACATAAGTAAAGTCAAGCAATTGGACTATTTTTCTTTCATTTAATCCATTCAGATAATATTATTGTCGTACGGGTCGCAGTTCGCCTGATAATCCATGTACTGGCGTCTCTACATAATGGCAATTAGTGAAAATACTGTCCCTTCATTTAAGGGCGGAAAACACCATGCCAGTAGCTTGTACAAAACTGTGCAAGTAGCTGGCATGCTATTGAGTCATTGAACAATCAGAAGTTGTTATGGTACACGGCATATAAGCTACTTGCATACTTTTGTGCAAGCTAAAGGCATGTGTATCAAGCTACTATAAAATGTCAAATTTCTTTAATAGATTTTCATCTTTATCGCTAAAGCATTCGGTTCAAGGTTGATTGGGATTTTTTTACAGTTTCGGGTGGTACCTGCTGACATCTATACTATTTTTGTCCATTTCTGAAATTACTTAAAACATGCTTAATAAATCTATGACTTTACAATGAAGCACCTCATATCAATAAAATTTTCTAAATCCCACATCAGTTCCTTCACATTAAAACACACAATAGTTTAAAGAATCAGTAATCTAGTTGGGTTTCTATCTTTTTATTTAACCGTACTATAGACTACATGAAGTAAATGGAACACCTTTTTAGCTGCGAGTTTAATATTAACTTGTTTCTATTTTCATAATTCTAGAAATCGCATGAAAGAGAAGACATTTTCTTCTAAAAATATTTTCTGAAAAAAGAAACTATTCAATAAAAAATTGAGGCCATCATCCCTGCCTCCCCCTGTAGCCGACGAGGGATGAAGTAGCTCCCAGTCTTCAATCAGGGGTTGATTCCGCCCTATCATTATGGGGCGGTATGTTACCAGTTCGCTTTTCCCTCATTTGCTATCACTTTGTTGTACTTATTTGAGACTAGCTACAGTAAAACTTTTGTTTTCGGGTAACACAAGAGTATTACGAGATTTTACAGAGTAGTTCTTATTCTCATGCTTTGCAGGACTTATCCTTGAACTTTGATACATAGGCATCATTGAATTGAAGATCATGATTTGAGTCGGGTCGAGAATTTTGACTACATCTTGTATAGTACAATAGGGATGATGCCTGGGTAAAAAAAAATAAATTTTATTTAGTCCGTCAGTCAGATAATAAAAAATATTAGACACGTATTTTTTGCTTTATCATATTAATAAAAAAAATACTTAGCTATCACGCATTAATGTTGGGGAGTGGGGGCTCGCTACGTCACTTGTACGTATAAAACCTAGCTACGCGTGATGTCATGCCATATTTTAACTCAATGTATCGCCGTAATTTTTTGATTACGTAAAAAAAGAAAAAATACGTGTCCAATATTTTTTAATAATCTCTATGACGGACAAAAAATAAATTTTTAGTCATCATCCCTATTTTGTATGTAAAACTAGCTTTAGTCCGAGGCTTCGCCCGCGTGGATATCAGAAAATACGAAAATACCACGGGAACGTTCTACTGGGAAATTCTTCCTTAATCCTTGTCTAAATTATAACGGGAACCTGTGTGCAAAATTACAGCTTTCTAGGTCCAAGCTTTTGGTCTGGGCGTTGACAAGTCAGTCAGTCAGGACTTCTCTTTTTATTTATAAGCCTCATTCTTTGCCATACGATTATTAAATAAACAATAGTACGATCCTAAATAAGATCCTCCTTGAGTCTACTCTTATTAATGGCGTAGTTTTGATCCCTGAAATGCACACAGTGTGATGATAAGGGTAGTATTTACTTTAGTGCTTAAAATGTACTGAACAGCTGATTTTTTTTCGCGATTTCAAGGTTGGTCCCATAGAAAAAGTTGTTCAAAATGATGAGTACAATGACCCCTTTTCCAGTTTAGTGTAAACAAAAACTAATATGCAATATGTGTAGCTTAAGTCAACATGACCAGTAAGTAAATAATTGCCAAAAAATTAAATTTCCTAAAGAAACTCCAAAGTGTATTAAGTACTTGAAGCACAATTTTTGAGCCTAATGAAAAGTGCTAGCGATAATAGCTGGCACTGTGCTCCGCTTTAATCTTCAGTATACAGAATTTTAATTCTATTATATTTTGGAAATAAATTGTACCCATTCAGGAGAGAGCCGCAAATGCTTCATGAATGTTCACTGATTTGACGTTAGCACTAGGAGTTAGGAGTCCTTCACTTTCTTCACGAACTTACTAATGACTTACTAAAATTATAGACTGGCTAAGTCCTGGCTTGTTGGATTCCATATTTTTTTAGTTAGATATTTATAAGAAGTGACATAAAAAGTTTTTGCGAAGTTAGTTAAGTTAAGTTAGTGGTTTCCTTTGCCGAATATCTATCTATTTATCTGTACAACGTTTCGTTTTGCTTTCTCATCTTTCGGGTTGTGCTACAGAACATCATACCGAACAACTTTGTCCATGGGACCAACATCGTATTCGCGAAAAAATTTTTAACTGTCCTTTATAAAACTTCAATACCTACTCGACGCAAATGTAAGGGCTGATTATTTTTTCGCGATTACGATGTTGGTGCCATGGAAAAAGTTGGTTTGATGGGCTTTAAGTAGTAGTAGTTGCCCATCAAAGTGAACAACTTTTTCTTACCCTTAAATTTGACGAGGATGAAAAAATAAAAATGAATTTGTCGAATGTATACATAGGTACGTAAGCGCTACAGAACGGTTGCACCTATTAGGCTAATTCTTTTTTGTAGTGTTTGTATTATTGTCAGGACAAGGTTTATTTGACAGATTTTTTTTTGGAAAATTCACCAAGTGACAGAAATTTTGATGATATTTTTGTATGAAAACAGACAATACAGCCTTAGCCATTGAAGATAGAGACATTAAATTCACCTGGTTGACGTCGGGCACGAACAGCTACATACATATAAAATTTAAATTCTGTTTGTTGGTAAGCCCATCATTTGAGAACAGCTGGATCGACATGGCTATTTTTTTCTGTTTTAAAATTTTTGTAATAGTCCGAATTAGGTTTTCATGGAAGGAAAATTTTACCGGAAGATATTAAAATTTGAGAAAACCTGAACGTCCTTTTTTCTATGGGATTTTTGTATGAAATATTGAAAATTGGACCCCACAGCGTCTGTCAGGTCAGCTAGTCAATCAATCAATCTTCCTAGCCTTTTCCCAAATATGTTGGGAACGGCTTTCAGTCTAACTACAAGTATTTGTTCCGAGTCTGGGTGTTTTTCTATCTATAATATGTATGTATTTACAAAAAAAAAAAAAAATGTATATAAGTAGTTTATCAGCCATCTCGTTACCATAACACAAGCATTAGGTTGCTTAGCTTGGGACTAGATGGCGTTGTGTGAAATGTCCCAGCTGAATGCAAATATTTTATATAGGTTTACACATACCAATTACAAGCGAATTACTGTGCAATACGATACCCCTTGTTAAGACTGGATATATGGGTCTGAACCCATAACGACTATCAAAGATCCACAAATGACAGCCAGGACCAACGGCTTAACGTGCTTTCCGAGGCACGGAAGAGTCCCGGTATGTAAAGATGGTACGGACCAACCCCGACAAGCGTAGCTTAACCTGATGGATCGCCCGTACGGCTGTTATTACTTAGCCACGAGCTCCTCCTCCTAGATTTTTCCAAATACACTACATACCTAATCCTATCTTGAGTATTCTCAAAAAAAAATTATTGACGGAGAAATCGGTGGACATCATAAAGTCGAACATACATGACCTCCTCTTTTTTAGAAGTCGGTCAAAAAGAGTACTAAGAAATCAAAGTAGCTCAATTTGAAGCTACCTACGCACATGCCACTTTCTTAGGAGATTGCTAACTGTTCTAATGACTCCCATAAGGAGTTACTAGTGTCGAAATTAGACCTCTTTGAACCGCTAAATAAAATTGTAAAGAGTAATAATGGAGTACCTACAAGTTTGGTTATAGGTTTTTAGAGTTGTGTGGTAATATTGTTATCGGTATGTGAAGTATCTTCATGCCTGTTGTCATTTTGAGGTGTATTGCCGTATTTTTTTTTTAAAGAAATTTTAAAGACTAACAAGTGATAACAAACTTAAAAATCATGCGTATTAGGTCGGGGAATTTAATAATTACAATTTTTCACATATAGATACCTACTTATACGGTATGGAATTGAATTCATAGGCATTCTCTTAACAGGTCATTGGACTCATCATTATGAACAACTTTTACTATGGGACCAAACCTGAAATCGCGAAAAAAAATCAGCTGTTCCCTACATTTATGTTCGTATAACTCGTCAAATGTAGGGAACAGCTGTTTTTTTTTTTGTGATTTCAGGTTTCTTCCCATAATTATGAACAACTTTTACGATGTTGTAATGTTTTAAAATTTGTTCGATACTGATGAACAACTTTTACTATGGGACGGTACAATAAATAAATAAATAATAAATAAATAAATATCCTTGGACATTTCACACAACGCCATCTAGTCCCAAGCTAAGCAACCTAATGCTTGTGTTATGGTAACGAGATGGCTGATAAATTACTTATATACATTTTTTTTTTGTAAATACATACATATTATAGATAGAAAAACACCCAGACTCAATGACCGGCTTCGCCCACGTGGATGTCGGAAAATATCCCAAGGGAACCTGCTACCAGGAATTCCTTCCTTATACCTTGTCTACAATATAAAGGGCACCTCTGTGCAAAATTTCGGCTTTCTAGGTTCAAGGGTTTGGGCTGGGCGTTGATGAGTCAGTCAGTCAGTCAGTCAGTCAGGACTTCTCTATTACTGGTGCAGGTCCTCAATTAGTGCAGATATAAGGTTGTTGCTGACCCCAGAACCCATGCTTCACATTGTTTCTACTTGCGATTGATTTATGGGTTACCAACGGGTTATGGGTGACTTTAAGGTCACAGATAGGTAACTGATGACTCCTAAGTTAATAAAATTTAAGCCCTGTTTCACCACCTACGATAGCCCGTATGAACTTATTTGTCAGATAATTTCATACAAAGTCACTACTACCGAATAAATTCAAAATCCATTTTTGAATTTATTCAGTAAGTAGTGGCTTTTCGGACATCGTGAAATAGGCCCTTAAGACGGTTCATTTACAATTTGCAATATTTCAAGCAGCTGTTCTGTTCGCTTTTATTCCGGTGTGTCCAGCGGTTTTATTTCACTGACATATAATTAACATGCAAATCTTAAAACATATCCATTCATTAATACTAATGTTATGATAATGTGAGACTTATTCTTATAAAGGGTGTGTTATCTATGAAGAATAAAATAAATTGATTCAGATTGTGGTTTGGCTCGGAATGCGTAGATCCCGGCTGTCATTCGTAGATCTTTGACAGTTGTTACGGGTAGCCAAACAGAGGCCCAAAAGCCTATCAAACGTGTTACCCAGTAGCTATAGGTTGTGGAGGTCAGACAAGTGGTATTCAGCTGGATCCAGTAAAACTGGAAGCCAACACCAACATAGTTGGGGAAATGCTAGGCAGATTGATTAGATTGATTCAAATTGTGGAGAAGATACCTCGCATTTTAAGAGATTTGTTCACTATATCTTTGTACAATTATGTTGTAAAGATAATAACAGTTTTCTTCGTGTTTCTTTCTTTAAAAAATCCAGTTCTCTTAGTAGATTCCTCAACCTCTTTCTTCGAAGATTACCTAAATAAAAACATTGAAGAACTCCTTAAGGAGTTCGTCAATGTTTTTATTTAGGTGGATTGGCTCGGAAAGCGTAGATCCCGGCTGTCATTCGTAGATCTTTGACAGTTGTTACGGTTAGTCAAACAGAGGCCCAAAAGCCTGTCAACCGTGTTACCCAGTAACTATAGGTTGTGGAGGTCAGACAAGTGGTATTCAGCTGGATACAGTAAAACTGGAAGCCAACACCAACATAGTTGGGGAAATGCTAGGCAGATTGATTAGATTGATTCAAATTGTGGAGAAGATACCTCGCATTTTAAGAGATTTGTTCACTATATCTTTGTACAATTATGTTGTAAAGATAATAACAGTTTTCTTCGTGTTTCTTTCTTTAAAAAATCCAGTTCTCTTAGTAGATTCCCCAACCTCTTTCTTCGAAGATTACCTAAATAAAAACATTGAAGAACTCCTTAAGGAGTTCGTCAATGATAAATGATAAATGATAAATGATTTATTTTCTGTAAGTAGGTTTGTACAAACACTTTTACACGTCAAACATATTTTTTTTTAAACTAGATGAGTTCGACGTTTCCTATCTGACTACTCTGAGAAGAAACGCCGAAACAAACTCAGAGGTCACAGTCTCTTTTAAAGTCCAGACATAATCTTGGTCAGATCATGTGAAGACCATGTAGATTGCAGTCTGAAATGGTCTTTTGATGAAAGAACCACACAGATTGAGTGGACCTGTCCAGTCAGTGCACGCATTTGTCAGTAATCGTGCAGCTCAACTCAAAACTTAAGGAGCTTAACGATTCGACGAACAATACCAAAGAAAAGACACTTGGGTAGGCCGCATAAATTACTCAAACTGTCAGACTGTAACTAAAACTGAGAAAAGGATAAAATAAATAAAAAACAATGATCCACGTAGTCTTCACATTCACAATAATTGAAAATAGTATAAGTAATACTTTACAAAGTAAATATTCATGTCATTGTATAGAATATGTAAAAAGGTATTTACATCAACATTAATAGTGTAAATTTATTGGAGCAGCTCAATCCCAAGCCTTTTTGTCCTCAATATAGTCTTTGACAGTATAAAAGGCTTTCTGACAAAGTTTCCGCTTTATACAATTTTTGAATTTATTAAGGCTTAGTTCTTGAATGTGGCTAGGTAGTTTATTATAAAAACGTATACATTGGCAACTAAACGAACCACTTATTTTCTTAAGCCTGGTTGTAGGAACAACAAATTTGTGTTTGTTTCTAGTATTCACATTATGGACGTCACTGTATTTTTTAAACAAATTGATATTTTTATGAGCATACAAAAGATTTTCATAGATATACTGAGAAGGCACAGTCATTATATTAATTTCTTTAAATTTATCTCTGAGGGAGTGTCTGGGACTTAATTTGTAAATTGAACGAATAGCCCTTTTTTGTAAAACAAAAATTGTCTGAATATCGGCGGCATTTCCCCACAACAGAATACCGTACGACATCACACTATGAAAATAACTAAAGTAAACTAAACGGGCTGTCTCTGAACAAGTTAAATCACGAATTTTCCTAACGGCGTATGCTGCAGCGCTAAGCTTTTTCGACAATTTATCTATATGGCGGCCCCATTGAAGTTTGGCATCCAAAGTTATGCCCAAGAACACTGTGGTATCTTCGGGAATCAACTCTTCACCCTTTATGAGAACACTAGTTTTTACTTGTCTAACATGAGGTATAGTGAACTTAATACACTTAGTTTTTTTCTCGTTAAGAAGTAGGTTATTAACATTAAACCAGTTAACTACTTTTGCGAGGGCGCTATTTACACTGTCAGTAACCAGCTGCTGACGTTTGAGTTTAAATAAAAGTGAAGTGTCATCTGCAAACAACACTATATCATGATTGTGTTTCAATGTTTTTATTTACGTGGATTGGCTCGGAAAGCGTAGATCCCGGCTGTCATTCGTAGATCTTTGACAGTTGTTACGGTTAGTCAAACAGAGGCCCAAAAGCCTGTCAACCGTGTTACCCAGTAACTATAGGTTGTGGAGGTCAGACAAGTGGTATTCAGCTGGATCCAGTAAAACTGGAAGCCAACACCAACATAGTTGGGGAAATGCTAGGCAGATTGATTAGATTGATTCAAATTGTGGAGAAGATACCTCGCATTTTAAGAGATTTGTTCACTATATCTTTGTACAATTATGTTGTAAAGATAATAACAGTTTTCTTCGTGTTTCTTTCTTTAAAAAATCCAGTTCTCTTAGTACATTCCTCAACCTCTTTCTTCGAAGTTTACCTAAATAAAAACATTGTCGAACTCCTTGACTGTTAAGCTAAGCTTGGCTGTTGTTAGTTGTTTTAATACTCACAATTATTGCAAGAACAGCCTGTATACACATAAGGGCGGTATAAAAAATGAAGCCTGATGAGGTGTATAATAGTTACAGTACCCTATATATGGATATTACGAGGTTCCGAGGTCCATATCGTGGACACTTAAAGTACCTTTTCACACCTTTGTAGACTAATAAAATTAAAGAAGTTTTATTTCTTGAATGGCTTTTAAAGTATTCTGAATTTACTTTAGGATGTGCCGACGATATGAATGTGCCTATTGTGTTTGGTGAGGACGAACTGGGACGTGAAAAAAGATCATGGATCTATTATGGTTCCCTTGTGAAAAAAGGATGGTGGTAAGTAAGTTTTCACGAAATGACAATCTGTCAAATTGGTGATCACTGCTTTATGAATGTAGGTGAATGCTGCTGGCTGCCTTTTTAACGTTAGCCCTTTGTTCACTGATACGACCACATGCCCGAAAGTAGCCCGGAACGAAAAACGAGGATTGACCAAGAGCCCGAAAGTGTCCCGAAAAGAACGGTGACATCACGCGTTCCGGCTCTTACTTTTTATTTTTTATATTTTTTTTTACGGACCCACCCCTTGCGTTCTAGGTCCTTTGGAAAGGTGGTTAGGTACGCTATATTTTTGTCAAAAGCCGTGAGGTTCGAACAAAGTTAGTCTGTGGTTGAAAATTAGATGTAATACTAATACTATTCTGACACATGATAAGAAGGAAGGACAAATAGAACAAAATAGTTACCCAGTGGTACCCAAAAAACGGCCACAGAAAGACAGGTCGGTGGAACAACATGAGACAGAGTGTCTAGAGAGAGACAGGAATGGAGAAGGTTGAACTGGCAAATAGACGTACAAAATATAAAAAAAACGCCAAATAAAATACTGGCGACTACCCTTTATGTTTGTCCGACTAAAAGGCTACTAATAATTAAAAAAACCGGTCAACAGCGAGTCGGACTCGCGCACCGAGGGTTCCGTTCTGATTTCTGAAAAAGTGTGCTATTTAGAGACATCGTTTTATTTTTCCTGTAATCTTTACATAAACTTCTATCACATAGAATAATTTCAGATTTTTCTCTTTGCGAACTTCGGAGATAATGGGGGGGGAACGGTATTTTTTTTTTACATTTCTCATCAAAAGTCGAAAACTATGCAGACTAAAAAAAAATAAAAAAATGTCAGAGATTGTGCTTTTTCATATGATACCCCACATGCCCTAGTAGCCCCACTTTGAATTTTTAAGACCCCCTTTCAATACCTGTTGCAAAAAGAAAAATATATTTTTATTTCTTTCTTATTTGCAAAGTAGTTGGGCAAACGTCATCTAAAATTGCTCCAAATTTCAAGTGCTTAGCATTAGTAATAGTTCTTGATATATCTAGCTGTGACAGACAGACAGACAGATAGACAGAGTCGCACCATAAGGGTTCCTTTTTACCATTTTGGTACGGAACCCTAAAAACACTATTTTTTTATCTGAAATACATACAGACTAGGGCATAATTACATACATAAGATAATGAACCCCGTCGATTGAATATTATTAGAATAGCAGCTGTGGAACTCGCTCTGCACCTGGAACACTAAGTTTTTCTATCGCTAGATAAGCGTCAATTACACATTAATACCATTAGAGGGCATTTATTTATGAATTATCAAAGCCCCGGCTGCTTCATCGGAACATGTTTTTAAATCGGTGGTGTAGGATCTTTTTCTTGCCCTTTAAGGAAACATTTATTTAAATATTTCACTGTGTATTGTAGATGATAATAACAGCCGCACGGGTTGATCCATCAGGTTAAGCTACGCTTGCCGGGGTTAGTCCGTGGACGGGTGACCAACTTTACATACCGAGACTCCTCCGTGCCTCGGAAGGTCCCGGCTGTCATTCGTGGATCTTTGACAGTCGTTACGGGTCGTCAGAAGCCCGAAAGTCTGGCAACCAGTCTTACCAAGGGGTATCGTATTACCCAGTTTTCTGGATTGTGGAGGTTAGATAAACAGTCCTCCATGTAAAATATTGGTATTCAGCTGCATCCGGTTAGACTGGAAGCCGACCCCAACATAGTTGGGAAAAGGCTAAGGCAGATTGATTGTAGGTGCAAATACAGCCGCAAAACTCTGAAACGAAGTGTACAGGATTGAGGAAAGTCGGTTCTATGTTCTTGATAATTGCGCTTTGTAGAGTCTGTTGGATAAAATAAGGCCACCACCTCCTTATGGTCAAAGAACTGTGTCAAAATAAAATAATCACTGACACAAATCATCATTTTTTAGAATTCCGTACCAAAATGGTAAAAAGGAACCCTTATGGTGTGACTCAGTGTATGTCTGTCTGCCTGTCTGTCTGTCACAGCTGGATATCTCAAGAACTACTAATGCTATTAACTTGAAATTTGGAGCAGTTTTAGATGACGTTTGCCCAACTATTTTTGAAATAAGAAAGAAATATATATATTATGTTTTTTTTTTTGCAACAGGGATTGAAAGGGGTAAAGATAAGGGTTCCTTTTTACCATTTTGGTACGGAACCCTAAAAAGAAACTTTAATCTACACATATTATAATACAATAGTAACGAATAATTTTTGTCTGTTTGTCTGGATGTATTCATGATGTATCTGTTGATAATGTATCTGTTTTTCCAGATTGGCGCAAAAACAGCTGAACGGATATGGATGAAATTTGGCACACAGTCCACAGATAGTTTATAACCTGGACTAACTCATAAGGTACTTTTAATCCCGGTGGTACGGTTCCGTGAGATATTTTCCGTGGTAGCCAGCGAAGCCACTAGCCAAAGCTTAGTAAGCCTCTAAATAAACAACATCTCCTACAGAAAGTAAACGTACTTAAAGATGACAAAACTCTCGCAGATACAAAAAGAAAATCAATTCAAAGGAAAAGGTTTCTCTTCTTTATTGTGTCTTCAATTCCATGTGTGTCAGTAATCCGTATATCGGCGATTGTTTTTAGCTAACATTTCTCCTATCTGTTTGAAACACGATTCTTTTTAATGGTGGTATCTCGGCTGCCATGACGCAATTACCGGAGCTGAGGATTTCATTGCCAAATATTTTCCTTTATCCGTTGAGGAGTGGAGTAAGGGAGAGGTGGTAGCGGTGGGAGAAGGGAAATGGATGAATGAGGGTCTGGTCTCTAGAAGTTTTGGTTGGTAATTTAGGTCTGAACCTGCCGAAAATCTACCGTGAGAAGATCACTGTAGAAGGGAAACTTCTTTTTACGTGTCTTTTTGACTTTTTGTTGTCAAGTTTTGGATGATTTGACCAATGTCAATTTGATAGTTACTCTTACAATTATCATCGGAGGCACCAGATTTTCAGATTGGAAAAATATTTTTTTATATTTTTTTAACTTTTTTTTTTAATAATAAAAAAAAATAAAAAAATCTTTGTTTCTGGATAGCAGAACACCGTATTATAAGAAAAAGATAAAGACTATTGCAGATGCAAAAGCTGTCCTAGAAAACCGCGTCATCCCTCACCTTAAGCTGATCCAATCCTCCCCTGTGTTCATTATTGAAAGGTCCCAATATAGCCTGCACCCGCCCATGCCGCGTCCCTTAATTAGGACATCTTCGATATTACGCCCAAAAGGTGTGCGACCAACGACTGGGCGAGATGTGACTTGGTACTGTATGGACCATTCTTCATTCTTATAAAAAACCATGTCTTACTTAGTTTGGAAGTCAAGAGTTCCTTTCCATGTATGTTCTTTTAATATGCAATAAACATTTTTTTTATTTTTATATTATTTTCATTTTTATAATATATTATTTTTAATTTTTATTTAGTAAATTTTTTTTTTGGAATTTCTCCTTCAGCACTTTTGTTGAAGCGTTTTTATAGCCATCGTAGAGTCCAGCGTGAAGCTACCACCGTGCTACTGGTAAAATAAATATTTATAGCCATCGTAGAGTCCAGCGTGAAGCTACCACCGTGCTACTGGTAAAATAAATATTTATAGCCATCGTAGAGTCCAGCGTGAAGCTACCACCGTGCTACTGGTAAAATAAATATTTATAGCCATCGTAGAGTCCAGCGTGAAGCTACCACCGTGCTACTGGTAAAATAAATATTTATAGCCATCGTAGAGTCCAGCGTGAAGCTACCACCGTGCTACTGGTAAAATAAATATTTATAGCCATCGTAGAGTCCAGCGTGAAGCTACCACCGTGCTACTGGTAAAATAAATATTTATAGCCATCGTAGAGTCCAGCGTGAAGCTACCACCGTGCTACTGGTAAAATAAATATTTATAACAATTCTCATAATTAGTTAGGTAGGTTGCCTATGTTTGTATGTTCTGTGCGTGTCCCAAATAAAATATCTTTGATTATTTTCTATCTGTCAGTTCGTGCCAATAATGATAGATGAAGAAGAAGAAGTTTATAGAAATTTAGAAGGATTTTAGAGAAATAAATTCTTAATGGAGGAGTTCCAAAAGTTTTTAATTGGATATTGAAGTTTCGTTGCGGTTTGAAGCAACTGAAATTACCTAGGCAGACAGACAAGTTGCACGTTTTGTAGGTTTGTTATTGCAGGATTTTCCCGTAAACTAATCGATCTGTGAACTCATTACTTTGCGGGAAATTCCTGCACAATTTATTGCTTAATTGATTTTATTAGGTAGGTACCTACCCATTATAGTTATGACGTCACCATTATGATTACCAAGGCTGTCCGTAAACATAATTTGCTTCACCACAAAACCTTACAAACCTATTGATAATTGCAATACTTAGGTCCTCTTCAGTGCAAATGAGGTCAATGTGGAAAATCACAGTAGTTTTTCTCAGTACCTACCGTTTTGCAATAAATAGGCTAGTTAGACAGTAAGAAAAGTACCTTATGAATTTTATTACTTATTTATTTATTTTATTCAATAACACATACATTTGTTTTAACAGGTAAAAAATAAAAAAACTAATAAAAAAAGCTAATTAAAAAAAAACTAAAACATATTTATGTAGGATCAAAATTATACGTAGTTTTGAAAATGACTTTAGATTAATTAATATTTTTGAGAAATAATTACGTAAAAATATAGTCATTGGTCACGTGACATTGAACGCCAATCAGAGCGTGATACGTCTCACTTTCTTCATCAGTCCTGTCACTTTGACAAAATAACATTGTTTCAGGGTTCCCACCTCAGGATATGTTCCCCTAAAATTATTGGTTAACTTAGAAAAAGTGAATAGCATTTTTTATGAAATATGCAGAAAAAATACGATTGAAATGTATGATTTTAAGAAATACGTATCAAAACGAAAACGTCAGACTGATGCGTTTTCAAAAACTAGCTATTGAGCGTCAGTTTCGCTTGCGTATTAGATACTTAGATCACTATCATTACTTATTTATTTTGAAATCGCAATTTATCGATTTGATTCGACAATAATAATCGATGACAGGCCTAATAAAGATGACGACATCATTCGAGCCGCCATTACTGTCTGCCCCGTTTTGATTACGTAAATTAAATTGAGTTTTATAAATGAAAAATTAATATTTATCAATACTAATTGTTAATATTTTGATGAAATATTATTTTTTTATGGAAAATATACAACAAGGATAATTTTTAATTGGTTTCCTAAAAACTGTCAACTAGCCTATTACATTACTGTAACTTGTGTGTAATATTCTTCATTACACACAAGTTAAGTTAAGTTCGCACATAATCATCAACTTACCTTGTCTTTTCCCAACTATGTTGGGGTCAGCTTCCAGTCTAATCAGATGCAGCTGAATATTTTACATGTATCGGCTTATCTGACCTCCTGAACACAAATACTGGTCAGTTATTGGTTTACAGGGTTGCAGAGGATTTTGTCGGAACATTTTGCAATAAACTTGCGAAATGTTCAATTAGGTACACCTCTGCAAAACGCTTCGGGGATAAGAGGCGTGACGTTTTTTATTTTTGAATTAATTGTAATTACTAACGTGACTAGCATTATTTTAGCACGTGTGTAGAAAAACACACTTCAGCTAATTCACTAGAAACGCTTTTGTAGGAAATTAAGCCGTTTCCTCAGTCACCGTGGTCGCTCTATCCCCAATATTGTATCCAGCTAAGCTTCCTAGTGAAACATCCGCTCATTTCGTCACAGATTTCCTTATAATTGGGCCAATGTCACGATTTTTATTCTCTCTCTGAAACGTGTGAGAATGTTAACCAATTATTTGTGTTTATGAGGTTTTATACCATAATATTAAACAAGCAATAAACATTGAAACTAAACAAATAATACAACAACAAAAAAAAATACAACAACAATAATGTTTAATAATACAACTCTTTAGAAGTTTACTAAAGATCGCTTTTATTTTTGAAAAACAACTTCATTGTGTAGCACTGATTTAAAATGGCTACCCCATCAATGGTAAGTAAATCTTGTAGAATCACAAACAGCATTTTACTAGAGTTAAATTTCGACTGGGTGAGATTTAATTCAGATTTTTCAAAATCCTGAAAAGCCATATAAATAACTAAGTGAAATCTTAGCTAGTTTCCCTTCCAGTTTCAAGATTACCTCGTCAAAAATCTTAAAGATTCATCAGCCTCCATAGATGTGACCAAAGATAATCCTTACCCGGGGCTTCTTCACTAGTTTAATCGCTAAACAGCTCAATTATCTAAGCATTACCCCGACTTTGTTTATACCCTCATCATTCAGGGAGGCTCATTAATCTGGAGTGAAAAAACCTTAAAATAAACAGTATCCAACCAATCCTATAAGGATCGACGGATAATGGGTAAGACGCGACTCGACGCGAGAAGACGCGGGAAGACGCGGTTCTTCGCGGATTAACGCGTTTTACACTTACGTTTGTGAATTAAAAAAGCCGGTCAAGAGCGAGTCGGACTCGCGCTCCGAGGGTTTCGTTCCGATTTCTGTCCCGGCTGTCATTCGTGGATCTTTGACAGTCGTTACGGGTCGTCTGAAGTCCGAAAGTCTGAGAACCAAGGTCAACCAACCAACTATTACACAGTAAATGGATTGTGGAGGTCAGCTAGGCAGTCGCTCCATGTATAATACTGGTTTTCAGCTGCATCCGGTTAGACTGGAAGCCAGATAGTTGGGAAAAGGCTCGGCGGATGAATCATCATGCTTGTCAAAATCAAAACGACAAGTTTTGCCGGCGGCTTCGCCCACGTGGATGTCGGAAAACATCCCACGGGAACGTACTACCGGGAATTCCTTCTTTAGAGGCATGAGGAACAGGGTGTAAAGTGGGCTACTGCCCGACGGTTGATGTCGGGACGTTGTATATATGCTA
Source organism: Cosmia trapezina (assembly GCA_905163495.3). Taxonomy (NCBI): domain Eukaryota; kingdom Metazoa; phylum Arthropoda; class Insecta; order Lepidoptera; family Noctuidae; genus Cosmia; species Cosmia trapezina. The sequence goes on from LR991036.1 coordinate 1,531,701, forward strand.
GTCGCGTGGTAAACTCTAATTGCGCGATGCAGGTTTTTTGCGTGACGTCATGTCATTGATGCGTAGTTCATATGTGGCGATGTAGATGCCGCCACACTTCCTTATTCCTTGTCTACTATAAAGGGAACCTCTGTTTCAGCTTTGTAGGTCCAGGGGTTTGGGCTGGGCGTTGATGAGTCAGTCAATCAGTCAGTCAGGACTTCTCTTTTTATTTATATAGATTACCTATCAGAAAGTTACTAAACTCCGCTGGTTACCTTATTCACAAAATCCCTTAGCCAATAATACCCTCGAGAAGAGAAAATATTGTTTTTCCTATTATATTCCAGGAGCTTGTTACACATTATCATAGTCCATATATTAATATTATTTCCTGTAGGTAAACTAAAGTAATTACGTCACATCCTGTAACATAAATCGACGTGATTAATTAATTATTAGGTCCTTAGTTTTAGCTACATAGCGTACTATGTAAATAATTGTTCCTTGGTTCCTAGATACTTTAAGATTTAATAATATTTAGCCGTTTGGGGTCGAAACGCTCGTGCCGTTTGGGGTCGAACGCTTGGGTCATTGGGCCCGAGTGCGCGTCTACTTTCTCGCCGACTGGTCGAGACTTCACGTGACCCTCAGGGCTGGCTTGTTCTTTGGCCAAAGAATTAGCATTGCCATTCAACGTGGCAACGCTGCCAGTCCTCTGGGCACGTTTCCGGATGACATCGATGCGGACGAGTACTTCGACGCCTAAGTGTCCTTTTGTTTTTGTATTTATTTGTATATTTAGTTAGTCATTTACTTTAGTACCTAGTGTAAATAGTGTTAGTTTATGTTGAAATAAAGAATAAGTTAATCTTTTAGATTTTACCATCCTTTTGGGTTTGCCGCAGTTGGGAAAAAACCGCGCGTTTCCAACTATTTTCCCAGTGTACGTTCTCCTTTATTCCACAGATATAAAGCTATACATTCACGATCTGACATAACAATTGTTTTATACAGGAATCGTGTCACCCTATAACGAAACTTTGCACGTAAATAACTTTGAAGAAGCTCTGGAGTCCGCGGCTGTGCTGTTTATGATGATAATTTTACTGTTTGTAAACATTTGAATGAAAAGAAGGTTAGATGGGAAAGTGAAAAGTTATAACAATGTTTATCTACTTGTCTTTTTTTAGGGTTCCGTACCAAAATGGTAAAAAGGAAGTCTTATGGTGCAACTCAGTCTGTCTGTCTGTCACAGCTGGATACCTCAAGAACTACCAAGGCTATCAACTTGAAATTTGGAACAGTTTTGGATAATGTTTGCTTAACTATTTTGCAAATAAGAAAGAACCAAAAATATGTTTTTTTTTTACAACAGGTACTGAAAGAGGTTCGTAAAAAATCGAAGTGGAGCTACTAGGGCATGTGGGGTATCATAGGAAAGAAGTTGAAAGAACGCTGTGTGCACATTCTCAAACATTTTTTTTCTTTTTTTATGCCGCATAGTTTTCGACTTTTGATGAAAAATGTAAAAAAAAAATACCGTTCTCCCCCCTTCCGAATTTTGCATAGAGAAAAATCTGAAATCATTACATGAGATAGAAGGTTACGTAAATATTACAGTGAAAATAAAATGATGTCTCTAAATATCACACTTTTTCAGAAATCGGAACGGAACCCTTGGTGCGCGAATCCGACTCGCTCTTGACTGATTTTTTTATATCGATGCCGTAGTGCTGTAGCCAAAACCATTTTGTTCTTTAACCCCTGTTAGAAGAAACTTCGGACTTTCAATTTGTACCCTAGCAACACAATCAGCCGAGAAACGTGAGTTAGCATAACATATTTATTTATATTCAGATTATTTTTTGCATTACTAAACATGTCTACCGTAAAAACGCTACATGAAAAATGAACAGTAGTTTTTGCTTACAACTTTATTTTTGCTGCTCACCAACTATTCATAAGCCCCTAACTTTACAGGCATAAAGACGATATTACGAGAGCTTTTTATATTTGAATTGTAAGAGTAACGTTGTGTTTACGCACACGCAAAGCATAAACTCGAACACCCCTTAGGATTTTTGGCGGGCGATCTAATTTCTCGGAAAATGTGCCCCGTGATATAAGTCGGCAGAATCATAATTTGAATCATTGGGACGTAACGCGTTGCTTAGGATGGCTACATACGGCCGACTTGTCGCTGCGACTAAACGTTCGCTGATGCGATTTGTCGCGGCTTTTGGTGGAGTTCGAACTCAAAGCCTCTTGCTTGTCAGTACGTTCCTTCATTTAACTATTGGGCCAATACCCAATACACAATGGGGGATAGGTTTCCTGACACTTCTTTTAAAAGGATCAGTATTCAATATAACTTATCAATATGCATAGTAGGTACTGGAGTCATCTGAAAGTAATGCTCTACTTATGAACGATGACCCGGTACTATTTTGGTACGGCAAGTTACCGTAACAATATATATAATTCTCGTACCTTTGATAAATCTTTAAAAAGAACTTCGTCACTTCGTTATCTTAACCTAGGATTTCAGTAATTTTTATGCATATAAGTTTTTAAGTAAATGTACTTTACATTTCCGCGTGGATGTCAGAAAATATCCCACGGGAACAAAAATCCTTCCTTATTCCTTGTCTAAATTATAAAGGGAACCTCTGTGCAAAATTTCAGATGAGTCAGTCAGTCAGGAAGTTTCTTTTATGTATTAAAAAGATTCATTAATCATTTTCTAACTAATAATATGGACTGTAATGTAATCGGAATTAAGGATTAATTTCGTACTGTTATTATCTTCATCTAGTGCAATACCCACAATATTTTCAAGGCACACAAAATAGTGAACCAATCTTTCTGTACTGAAACCGAACATAGGATGTAACCTTCAGAACCGAACCTTGCAACAACTGAACCACCACAGAGTTCGCAGAACACATCACACCTCACCAGATGACAATCATCATCTTCTCTTATCACAATGACATAACCAATATTTACGAATCGCACATGCGCAGGATTCCTCAGATAAAAATTGAGATAATAATGTAATGTGATCAAGATTCGAATGATGCTCGCCGATGGCATTCCACGTATGTTTACAAGATAACGCTTTCTCGTAAACCGTATCAAAATTATTTGTTACACAAATAATAACGCATGGTGCAGATATGTTTTTAAGTAGTGGGAGATTAAGAAGTCAGCATTTTAAATAAGTTTCTAGAATAGTTAAATAGCATAATGCAATTTTTTTGGGTATTCAAAATTAAAAACTTTATCTGGATTAAAATTAATCAGCCTTATGAAGAAACTGTTGCTATTTTCGAATTTCCCTTTGAGACCAATTTGCATTAGTAATTTCTAATCGATTTTTAAAATCTGCTCCAATAATATTTCAAGGACAAACTCCTATCAAATTGTTCCGAAGGTCAGACTCGCCCAAATTTAGTCTTAATTAAAATTCTAGGTTTTATGTTAAATTAAGACAATTTAGATCGAGAGCCCTCCAGAATATTAGGCTTTGCAAAAATTTTGCATAACTTTTTGTTTAATAGAGTTTTTAGCAATAAAATTGTAGTTAGTATAATTACTAGGTAGGATTATTCTTATTTACATTCACACTCTCTTTGAGTAAGAAGATGAGTAGGATTTGAAGTAGAATTAGCTACGTAGTGCCTAAATTCAGTCTATAATATTATAATTAATCAGTAGGTTATATGTAAAAAATTCAGTGTAAAATAAAATGAGAAATCGAGCTCTTTTTGAAAGAAATACTTCGTTCATAGAAGCACTTCTTGTGGAACAGTTCAATAAATTCCGATTTGAAAAGAAATTAATGATAATTTGACTTTGTATATTGGTAACGATATAGAAACAGAAACACTATTTAAATCAATGAAAATGTTTAAATATTATGTTTATTAAGAGTAATCTGTTAAAATAAATAATTAAAACGCGAGATCTAATCACTTGTAATCCATTTAAATCTTTTAATATTCACGCAGGGATCGTATCATAATCTAATTGGATCATAACTTTAAATTAAATCTCTTGAAAGTATCAATAAGTAATTAAACCTATAAATAAAATAATTTAGTTTAAAAATGAGATAACTTTGATTATAAATGTTCTCGCTTATTAAAAAAATGTTATAAGCTTAATTTCACTATTAAATAGGTATGTAAGTAAGTACTAACTTTAAGTAAGTATAAGTACTAACTGCTTTTTAAAAACGTGAATGACACACGATTCTTTCGTGACCCGATTACCTAACTTACCCATGGGTATGTAAGATTTACATTATATTTATATTTACTAAATATTAGCAATGCAATGTGTGGGGATTGAATATTTTTATACGACAGTGAACTATTAGTAGGCACTGGATTTTCTCATTTTTGTAAATAAAAATGCCTAAAATATTAATTAAAAATAAAAAGTACTGAAAGGTCCTTAAAAACGTTGAAATTAAAGTCGCTATCTCATTTCAGCGACAATCAATGTCTAAAACTTGTCAAAAATGTAGTACTTAAATTAGAGGTTTTTCAAATTTCAAGACTGAGATTAGAATGCGTAGAAAATTGCCCCCTAAGTATCTCAATCTTCATTGAACAACTTAAAAATGAAAAAAAAAATACCTTAACCCGGGGCTCGCTTTTTTAAACATAATTTATCAGATTAGGACATGCTATAAAACCTATAATTTAGCAAAGTGCATGCAACATGATAGTAATGACATCACCAGGAATAGTTCTATGACCATGCAATGAATTCATTTGTTTGATCACATGTTGAAGTAATCAGTAATTCAATGTTTATTCGCTCATTGTTACATTTCCATGAAAACGCATACTAATGGGGATCTTTTTATTTTTTTATTTATTTTGTTTGGTATTTTTAATGTTATTTTGGCACTTGTATTTTAATTACATTCTAATGGTGCCTGTTTTATGGTAGGTATAGTTATAGTCCGGAACGAGGTAATCCGGCAAAGAACCAAAATTGTCGATATAGCTCACAAAATAATCAGCAAGCTAAAGTGGCAAAGGGCCGGCCATATTAGCCGTAGAACCGATGACCGTTGGGGTAGACGAGTTCTCGAGTGGAGACCGTGAATCGGCAAACGTAAGGTAGAACGCCTCAGGCTAGATGGAGCGACGATCTGCGCAGGGTGACTGGTAGCAGCTGGATGAGAGTTGCCGAGAATCAAGCTGGATGGCGTGCAATTGGACATAGACCGCCTATGTCCAGCAGTGGACTGATGTAGGTTGATGATGATGGTGATGATAGAGTTAGTATAACAACAATAATTTGCTGCGACTATAGCGTCGAACCGTTCGCCTTACTCTACTTGTTTGAAACTAGTCAGAAGGTACTAGTTCGAAACTAGTCTGGAACTAGATATAACTGATAATATAATAATAATAATATAATGATTTATTCCGAACTAATACCAACAAACTAATACTACAAATTGAATTATTTAAAAAGTGGTATCCGTTCGGAATAGAAAATAAATTCAAGTTCAAACAAATACCCGTGGTATTAGTTTGTTGGTATTACTTCGGAATAAATCAATAAAATCCCAATTCAAAAGTCTAAAGCCAAATAATTGAAAAAAAAAACAACTTTGAGTTGCATGTCGTGGTTCGTGGTCCGATCGTAGAAATGGCCATATTGCGATCTGCCTGGCCATTTCACGATACGCCGCAATTTCATAATTTGGCCAGTTATATCACGATGCGCCTAGTCGAAAGTCAGGCGGATCGATATTCCCAACTGACCACTGATATTGCAAAGTAGTTGCATTTCACGCCGCTAATGCCCCGACCAAACGGGTTAGGTTAGGTTAGAAGTATGACCAACCACAGAGTATGAGTATGAGTTTTTTTTTTTTTTTTTAATTTATTTACTGAAATTACAATACAGCATGATGATAAGTATGGTTAGTGTATGGTTATGAAGTGTGATGCTGTATGTATGAAGTATGATCATGCTGATATAGGGACCTTTTGACTTCGTAAAACAACCTCTTATAAAAAAAAACAAAAAAAAAAAACAGAAAGTCCTATAAGAGGTCAAAAGGTCCCTCAACGAAGATCACCAACTAAAACTAAACACAATGATAAATCATTGTGTTTAGTCACAATAAATACTTTTTTTTCTTCCTTTCTTTTAAACGCGCGCGAGCCGAGTGAGCTAAGCGAGCAATGCCATGGCAGCAGCCGGGGAGCGCTACGTCATCATGTTGGTCGCAGTTAATTGGCTATTTAGTATTTTAAGGACCCTTAGATAGGAATTATTCGAGTAAGAATAGGTCGAATAGGAATTATTACCCGACTGCGCGGCAGCAAAGACAGGATTATGTTTTTATTCGAATCTAGGTCGATATGGGCATATCGATCGACCACCATGGCTACGGGAAAATCATCCCACTCTTAGCGTTGCACGATATTACGAATATTAGATGCTCAAATCACAAAATTATCAAGGTATTATGGTCATTTCTAACAGCCGCACAGGTCGATCCATCAGGTTAAGATACGCTTGCCGGGGTTGGTCAGTGGAGGGGTGACCATCTTTATATACCGAGACTCCTCCGTGCCTCGGAAAGCAGGGAGAGGTTAGAGGTTAGAGGGAGAGGAGTAATGAGAGGGGTATTAGAGGAAGGGATGAGAGGGACGGGGGAGGGCGAGTACCTTTACACCTTAAAGTTGCTTTTTGTATAGCACTGATTCGTTGAAGAAACGGATATTTTCCGACATCTACGCGGGCGAAGCCGCAGGCAAAAGCTATTTCCTATATAATACTTAAATAAAAAAATAAAGTTAAAAATTAAAGGAGGATTTTTAAGTTTATATATTTTAATTATTTAGGAGGATTATTGAGGAGCTCGTGGTCCACGTTTAGCCGTTGGTCCCGGCTGTCATTTGTGGATCTTTGACAACCGTTACAGGTCGTCAGAAGCCCGAAAGTCTGACAACCAGTCTTACCAAGGGGTATCGTATTGCCCAGTTACTGGGTTGTGGAGGTCAGATAGGCAGTCGTTCCATGTAAAATAGACTGGAAGTCGACCCCAACGTAGTTGGGAAAAGGCTAGGCAGATTTTTTTTTTATGGTCATTTCTACGTTCGGACCACGACACTTAAGTCCTGTGCTACTGACCTACTGACACACATCATCACTGACTTACTACCGATCATCAGTGATGACTAATTTCTTTCCGGATCACCATGTTGTTACAAGCACTCCTGTTACACAAAGGATCGGTTGTAACAAATTGTAACGCACATTGTACCTAGTTACTAACGCGACCTCAAATCGTTCGCCTCGAGTTACATGTAATGTGAAACTTCAAATTAGTGCATGTAAACAAATGGGCCTGATGTTTCGTGTTTATTTTATGATGAATAGAAATAGCTCCTTACTTTATTTAATTCAGTTCAATCAGTAAATGTTTCATGATAAAATTATGTGATGCGGCGACTGCTCGAAGGTAAAGTGATCCGCTTCTTATGAAGGATGCGCTAAGGCAGCCTAACCTTTCGTGGATTATGTGGCGGCATATACACCGCCACATATGAACTACGCATCAATGACATGACGTCACGCAAACCTGCATCGCGCAATTAGAGTTTACCACGCGATTAGCATATATACAACGTCCCGACATCAACCGTCAGGCAGTAGCCCACCAGACACAGCACCCGTCTGGTCGGAGGATCCTCCCTTTTCTACGGAGGATGAGTGAACTTTACACCCTGTTCCGCATGCCTCTAAAATTATAGGCGTGGTGTTATGTATGTTATGACGTATTATACCTAACTAGCTGCGCCCCGCGGTTTCACCCGCTTAGACCGGTATAAAAAGTAGTCTATGTGTTAATTCAGGTTATAAGCTATCTACATACCAAATCTCATCCAAATCGGTTCAGCCGTTTGAGCGTGAAGAAGTAACAAACATACACACACACTCAGAAACTTTCGCCTTTATAATATTACGCCACACTAACGTCAATGTCAATGCCCATCATCGCCATAAACATCGCGGTAGCTAAATTCGGTCAAGATTCAGTCAAATCATAGCGGTAAGTGTTGGCTATGGCTACACCTACGGCCAACGTTCTTCATCGCGATAATCAACGGCATATCCCGGTAATGTGGTCGCGACATGAGTGTGACGATTTTATTTATTGAGGGATAATAAACAGCTACAATATAAAATATGACAATAAAAAAAAATATATAAGGAGTGTTAACAATATTGTGGCCCACTACATTATCCGCATATTACAAACAAATATGGTACAGAGTGCCACTGGATAAGCAATAAAATGAACTAATAATTATCACACAATACAATAAAAATATTAATACTCTAATATTTAAAAATGTAACAAATGTGTGTAAAGCGAAATAAAGGAAACAATAAAAACAATAAAAATAATAAGAAGAAGAAAAATAAATGACTTAACAAAATATCAATAAGCACAAATAGAAATATTAAAAATATAGGACTATCATTCATTAATATTATCATCATTACTACATAGAAGTTTCATTACATGCCATTCGAATTTAGCTTTTGAGCATATAAAAAAAATGAAGTTTTGATTATAAGAATCTACAATACACGAACAGGGCAGCGCAAACCAGAATTAGTACGACATTAATTTTATGATAAATTAATTATTTTCGACTATTGACGTAAACCTACTTCTACTAACATCTAAATAAACAGTCCTGCTGAGTACCAATAAAGCAATCTCATCCAAATCAGTGCAGCCGTTTGAGCGTGAAGAAGTAACAAACATACACACACACTCACAAACTTTCGCCTTTATAATATTACGCCACACTAACGTCAATGTCAATGCCCATCATCGCCATAAACATCGCGGTAGCTAAATTCGGTCAAGATTCAGTCAAATTATAGCGGTAAGTGTTGGCTACACCTACGGCCAACGTCCTTCATCGCGATAATCAACGGCATATCCCGTTAATGTGGTCGCGACATGAGTGTGATGATAAATTAATTATTTTCGTACTCTTGACGAGAACCTACTTCTACTATCAGCTGAGTTACTCAGCAGGACTGTTTATTTAGATTAGTAGGAGCAAACTACTAAAACGCAACCAATATTGCTAGTTATCTTTAAAATTAATACACGAACAAGATTTTAATTACTATAAACTCCATCCAAACTTAGAATCCATGGTTTGCCAATTACTAGACCGATATTAACTAGACTTTAACTGACAAGTCAAACACTAAACTTCACACGAGTATTAATCCATCTCCAAACTAAAAATAGTTTCTGAAAGTAAACTTTATTCTGTAAGCTGCAGAGTTTTATCTCAATTGAAAGATAAAGTATCGGAGTTCAGTTTTAGTGAGTTTTGGTGTAACAATTATTATTATTATCAGTTTACTAAGTAAGTCAGTTGCGTGAATTGATGATAATGTAACGTGCGCCGGCGCAGACCAATATGACGTTAGATATTTTGTAGTGCTGATAGTGTTAGTGCGAGTTCTTTGGCTTTAATAATTGAAATCTAATAGGGATGCGCCTGGGTGAAAACAATTAAATTCTATTTAGTTCGTCAGTCAGGCAATAAAAAAATATTAGACACGTATTTTTTGCTTTATCATCCTACTATACTACTAATATTATAAATGTGAAAGTTTGTATGTTTGGATGTTTGTTACTCAATCACGCAAAAACGGTTGAACGGATTTGGATGAAATTTGGTATACAGATAGTTTATAACCTGGATTAAGACATAGGATACTCTTCATGCCGGTAGAAGGTTCCCGTGGGATAATTTCCGACATCCGCGCGGGCGAAGCCGCGGGCTACGGCTAGTAAATAATAAAAAACTTTTTTACAAAAAAAAAATAACCGACTTCCAAAAAAAACCTCCGAAATTAAAGTTATTTTTAACCGACTTCAAAAAAAGGAGGAGGTTCCCAATTCGGTTGTGTTTTTTTTTTTATGTTTCTTACCTCAGTACTCCGTCATTTATGAATTATTTATTAATATTTAAATAAGGTTTATAAATAGAATATCATCAAAAACCATGATTATTACAATAAAAAACGTTTAGGAACAAATTAACATTCAAATATTTTTCATATTAGGATGTTTATTGGCTTTATACCTTTGCTTCTCCTTCAAGCTGGCGAAAGCAAAACGCGGAAAAAAAAGAAAATTTAAATCATAGTTTCCTAATAACTCATGACAAAAATATTTTTCGTTATTTTATTTTATTTCTTCAAAAGTGTATTGAAAAACGTCGTTTGATACACGTGGACCTTTGTTATTGCAGTTCTCGGCTCAAAAACAACCTCGCCTACGGCTCGGGTGTTAATTCCGCCTCGAATGCAATAACAAACATTCTCCACTTGTATCGAAATCTACTGTCTGTTTTTTACTGTCGTTTTAGCGTGCAAGCGTAGCAAACAAACAAACTGACTATCGCATTTATACCACTAGCTAGGATGCCCATAGAAACTTAATTACCAATTAATCGTTACCAATACCAAAGTTAGAAGTAAATCTAATGGGGCTAACTGAATAGTGTCAGGAGGTCAGAGGGCACCACTCCGTCATTCAGAAGCTTCGGAGATCTGGTACTCATATAATGTTTTGATCTTTTGATCTTACGGCGGGGATTTCAATTGGCTTTTCACTCTTGGATCAGAAGTTGGGCTATTAATAATAAAGCGCTATCTGTTCCCTCTGTTATAGAGCGCGTATAAGTAGAAAACCACAAATTCGATTGATATGATTTTAATTTGAATTAATAAAAATAAAATAAAATAAATAATAAATATCCTAGGACATTTCACACAACGCCATCTAGTCCCAAGCTAAGCAACCTAATGCTTGTGTTATGGTAACGAGATGGCTGATAAACTACTTATATACATTTTTTTTTTTTTGTAAATACATACATATTATAGATAGAAAAACACCCAGACTCGGAACAAATACTTGTAGGTCGTACAAATATTTGTTCCGTGCGGGAATCGAACCCGCGACATGCTGCGCAGCAGTCAATCGCTCAACCACTGCGCCAACCGTGTCGTCAAATTCATTCTTTGGCGTTTCGTTCGTTCGTTTGTAGTTTCTATAAATATTGTATTTATACAAGGTTGATATGTGCGAGAGGCATTAAATTAAACCATATATACTTTGTATCATTTTCAGCCTCTACATTAAAAATCACATAAATAGAAGTAATAGATTAGTCACATTTTTTAGTTTTTTCTTTGTTGAAACACGATGTATCTGCCCTAACAGCTGACTAAGTACCTGCGCTTAAAACGACAGAATTTTTGACGCGACGTTGCCGTTTTGTTACGCAGGTCAGTGGAATCTACAAAGGATGTTTACATTTTAATTCGATTACTAGCTATTTTATTTGTTCGAAAAAAGTTTTTTTCTTATTTTTCTCCCAAACTTTTTTTAATAGTTCCGAGTTAACATTATGTGCCTATAGTAAGTGGTTTAATTTAATGCCTCTCGCTCATATCAACCTTGTACACATACAGGTGTAAACAGTGGCAATATTTTAAGGGGTCATTGTACTCATCATTATGAACAACTTTTACTATGGGACCAAACAGTGGCGTATTTTAAAATTCAGCGCCCCGGGCCTGTAAGGTTTGCCGCCCCATGAATTAACGGAATATAGCAAAAACTTTTAATTATAAAATAAAATCCAGCAGTGCGTCGATGCGGGCTGAGAATGGTGATAATGAACCAATAAACCGGCCAAGTGCGAGTCGGACTCGCACACGAAGGGCTTCGTACCACCGCACAGTGTTCCAATCGTTAAAAAAAATTCCCAATGCTATTTATGGTATTTATCGATCAAGGGATGCATTTAAAATGCACGAGTAAAACACCCACGTATCAATTTAATTTTTTTTTTTTATAATTTTTTTTTATAAATTTTATGGTGACAATTTCATGAAAAAAATTAAAATAAATTCTCAAAACGTAACTGTCCAAGATATTTATTTTATATAAATAAGGTCTGATAAAGCACCTTTGGGCGCATATTCTTCAGTTTTTATTTTTGGAAAATCACCTCCGTATACCGAGTAATTTTTTTTTGTCAGATTTTTGTTTTTATTTTTTTTTCTCGCTAAAAAATCATCTCAACTCGTGATTTTTTTATCAGTGATAGGCCTTGTTACGAGAAATATTTATGTGCTAGTGACAAGTCGCACTTTTGAGGTTTTAAGGAGAAAAAAAATAAAAACGAAAATCAGAAAAAAAAATATTTCTCGGTATCCGGACGTGATTTTCTAAAAATAAAAACTGAAAAATATGCACCCAAAGATGCTTTATCAGACTATATTTATACAAAATAAATATCTTGGACAGTTACGTTTTCAGAATTTAATTAAATTTTTTTCATGAAAAGGTCACCTTCATCATTTAAAAAAAAAGCATTTGAAATTGACACGTGGGAATTTTACTCGTGCGTTTTAAATGCATCCCTTGATCGATAAATTTACCTTAAACAGCAGAGGAAATTTTTTTTTATCGATTGGAACAGTGTGTGCACCGTACCTACAATATTTAACACCAAGTGCAACGACCATGGGTTATGTGGTCGTTGCACTAAGTACCTAAATGATATTTAAAAAACAAAACGAAACAAAAAATATTTTACATCTTAAATTTTAACAATCGCAAAGATAACTTTGTACTTCATAATGATACTGTGAACTACAAAGTTATTTTTGACAGTTGCAGAAAATCACCCAACGAAAACACCCAAACCAACATCAACGAAATCATCATCGATCATTTCAACGAAATACCTTAAGAATCGGCGTTTTTAGTATTTGTTGATTAAGTACAGTATTTAACTACGTACATGATATACAGAAAATTTAAATTCCTATCCTATCTTGTAGCAATAGAGCTCGCACAAAAATGGTCTAAAACTGACAACTTTTGCGGCCCCCTATTTTTTTATTTTTGAAGATAAAAATATAAAAATTATATTTGTACTCTACTCAACGAGTTCTATAATGACTTTAGTGACAATGCCGGGTACGGGTCTTGGGAAATCACCCTATTGATAACTTTTCACTTTTTGGAAAAAGTGCCCATCTTTGACTGTATATACCTATCTTTGCTACCAATAGACCTAGAGTGCTTGAGTTAGGCTCAAATTTTACCCAATTTAGTTTGCTTCACCAAAATAAAGAACAAAGATTTATTTTTAAAAAATAATAAAAAAACAAAACGGATGCAAGTCCCAGAATTTCGCAGTTTTTCGAGCACCATGGGAGTAGCACAAGTTTTTAGTGTTGCAAACTTGGGTATAGACAACTATCAGGGGACCTAACAACATATAAAGGAAAGGAATCGTAGTTAGGTACACACGGCTACACATCAAGCTATACATTTCCAATTTACACTGACCTGTCGTTGTAAGGAAATCCTATACAATACGAGATCAGCTTATACTGGAATTGTATAGCTTGATCTGTAGCCGTGCGTACATGCGCGTTTACGATGTTTACATTTTTTGTGTCGATTGTGACTGGACTACCCCTTTAATTTTTTAATTTAATTAATTAGGTAGGTAGGCTTTTTTAAATTTCTTCAGGCATATAAAGTCTAAAAGAAAGTCGCACAAAGTTGAGAGCGAGGTGCGGCTGCGCCGCCCCTCGCAGCCTGCCGCCCCGGGCCATGGCCCTTTTGGCCCTAGGGTAAATACACCCCTGGGACCAAACCTGAAATCGCGAAAAAAAATCAGCTGTTCAGTACATTTATATTCGCATAATTAGTCAAAATGTGGGGAATGGCTGTATTTTTTCGCGATTTCAAGTTTGGTCTCATAGTAAAAGTTGTTCATAATGATGAGTACAATGACCCCTTAAAATATTGCCACTGTTTACACTTACACCCTGTATAAGTTCAAATAAAATTAGCTAGTGAAACTAGCAGACGTGATGGCTACCGATATCTAAACATGTTAGAACAAAAAGAAATGAATTTGATGAATTTTTTTGGGGTCATCAACCGCAGTTAGTGTGTGTAGTCACTTGAAATACATATTAGTTTAAAAAAAAACTGTTGTTTTTGTGTATTCTTCACAGATGTGATGGGTATTGATATCTAAACATGATACAACAGGAGAAAACAGATTTTCTCAACTCATACTTCAAGTAACAACACTACCTACTTCATTTACTCAAAAAAAAAACTGGCCAAGTGCGTGTCAGATCACGCACAATGAAGGGTTCCGTAGTTGAAAAGAATTCATCCCAAAAACAAACTTAACATTGTAATCCCAAAAAAACATTTGTTTATGTCATAAAATTACAAATGATAATTTTTCGGAGTTTTTCCTTTACTTCTGCTGTGAGACCTTGCTTCTTGCCAAATTTCGTGATTCTAGCATAACAGGAAGTATCCTATAGATTTTGATTTAATTGCGAGTATCAAAATATGTCGCATAAATGGCCGTATTTTTTTATTGTTTTGAGTTAGAAGTTTAATTTTCCTAGAACTCTAAGGGAGCATTGACCTACGTATTTGATAATAATTTCAACTAGATACCTCCACGCGTTCTTGAGAAAAAGGGTCTTGACAGACTGACAGACAGACAGACAGACGGACAAACAAGATATCCTATAAGGGCTCCGTTTGTTCCTTTTGAGGTACGAAACCCTAAAACCCTCAAACATCAACACCCAACTTTGCCCACGTTCCCACATCGAACTAATATCAATTATAATATTTGCCCACGATAACAAACGGGCTCAGTTATATGTGACTTAGATTGTGCCCGCTACTGATAACTTGACAAAAATAGGACGCCTAATTAGAATAACGGCTTTATTTGAGTTTGGCAGACAACCTAATGAACTAAATTGATTATTAAATAAAATAGGTAAGAAGTTCTTTCCGTCGCATTTTATAGGTAACTAAATGGTAGAATATGTCAGTTTGGTAGATAACTGAAGACCAGAACACACGAGTTTTTGAGTGAAAACCCCGAATCAGTAATTAGTGAAGTATGGGACGCCCCCACACCCTCGGACACAATTTTATGGTCGTCCATTTACGACCCTAAAATTGTGTCTCGTCTCTGGGGACGACTTGGATACGAAGGTGAAAAAATTGTCCTATCACCAGCAGTGGACTGTTACTAGTGTCGTCGCAGATAGGTCTAGCCTAAAGGCCAATACTTGAACAGTTACAGATAGGACACTCCGCAGTTTAGGTATGAAGCTACAAGTACGCGGCGGGCCCCGTCCACGTGGCTAATTCAGTAGGTCAGAAGCTATAAGAGTTACGCGATAGAAAGAGAGGCAACTTGGAGTTGAATTTAACTGTAGGTAATAAGCGTTGTGCGACCTGAATTGCACTTTATAATGTCGTAGCAAGAGTCGCTTTTTTATTTAAATGATTTTGCGGAGTGTCCCATCTGTATTAATATGTGACAGTACCTTCCTACTCAATGGCTATAGCTTACCTTAGTTAATCTTCCTAGCCTTTTTGCAACTATATTGGGGTCAGCTTCCAGTCTAACTAAATGCAACTGAATACCAGTATTGTACATGGAGCGACTGCGTATCTGACCTCCACAACCCAGTAACTGGATAATACGGTACCCCTTGGTAAGACTGGTTGTCAGATTTTCAGGCTTTTGACGACCCGTAACGACTGTCAAAGATCCAAGAATGACATCCGAGACCAACGGCTTGACGTGCTTTCCAAGGCACGGAGGAGTTTCGGTATGTAAAATTGGTCACCCATCCACGGTATAACCCCGGCAAGCATAGCTTGATCTGATGGATCGACCCGTGCGGCTTTTATTACTTCCTTTCTACCTCTCCCATAGCTTACCCTAGTATCATGTGTAAATAATTCCGAGAATCTAGGAGCAGTCGTATTCTAGAAGCCTGCTTTATCAGATAATATTATTCTGATTGCTTTGAGAATAGATTCAGAATTGCTTTCAATTAGCTAAGAGTTCCCAGTTTGCAGTTGACTTGACATGTTTTGTAGAGCCTTTTGAGCTGTCCAGTCTTTGAATGGAGTCTGATATATCTGAATATGTATTTTAAAGATAATGTAATTATAGAAGCTGGATTGGATTGATTGGATGCGGAAGTCATAGTGCAACTGAATAAGTTATTGATATATGTTGCTGGCAAAGTTGGTTGGACGTTATAAGTATTCTTGTAAACCCCTCAAACTAGGGTCAACAAGGTCAAACTCACGATGTCTCACTAAGAGAGTGGTTACCACAGATTTAGCTCTATATCTGTTGTAATGGCCCCTACGATAAGCCAAATGAATAATTATTTGTAGTATCGGTGTACGCGAAGTATGGAAGAATTGAATTGAATATTTGAATTTGAATTTAAAACTTTATTATTTTACACAATCAATGGTAATATTAAATTATTTATACTATGTACAAGTACGTAAAAAAAATAAAAAAGAGCTCATAGGGCATCAAAAATTCGTCCGCATCGCTGTCAGTGGGAAAAGTGCCCAAAAGACTGGCGGCATTGCCACGCTGGATGGCAATGCTAATTCTTTGGGCTAAAAATAGGCCCGCCCTCTGGTCCCGTGTGGAGTCGACCAACCGCTTGGTGATGTCCCGAAATACTCGATGAGCACTCGGACTTTCAACCCCAAACGGCTCAAACAAATAGCTTCCAATAAGTTTGAATAACACATGTTGCTCCAACCCCAAATAAATTGGGATATGGGCATGATAATGATGATGATGATGAATTGACGATCGATGTTCGCGCGTATGCTTTGCAAATGCCGACAGTCAGCAGTTCTCAAATAATGAAATCAAGATTGTTACGCCATGTACCATAATCAATATTCATGTCACCGTTATTTTGGACATCCTAAATTCTGGCCTTAGATACACAGGATGTTGCATAGACCAGATATTTACGAGTTGTCTAGAGGTCGCCTCGGTTCTAGGCAAATATGTGTTAGAATTACTTCACAAGTGTTTACATGTTGTACTAATTATTTGAAGATAATTAGGTGTATGATAGTGGCACGTTTTTTGCCAACAGTCTAAGACAATCATTTAATTGTTAATCACTTATTATCATTCTCCTGCTCTGGTCATAATTTATTTGGGATTGGCATAACTTGTCTTCTGTTCCATACTTCTCAACTTATTAGTCGTCAGTCGTCATATCGGTTGTCACACTTTTCTATCCATTCCTTCTTACACACAGTTCTTTGGTCTTTCCTTACTCTTTCTTATAGCCAAGATACATTCATATTCAAAACTTTCCTTACGACATTTTTCCTTAAGGGCTAATCACTACCACAATAATTATTATATCATTCACTTATCTAAGGCAAATAAGCAACGATGTTTATAATTCTCAAACGTGAAATTAGAAAATTATACAATGATAGTATAATTTACTTTACTTGACTTGTGAAAGTGTAATAGAAGATCTACTTACATAAATAAACATGTCATCTCATTACTAATTTCTCATTGCTCGTCATAGCAAACTGTTCCAATGATCACAATATTCTGTTAAGGTAGCTAAGATACAATACACACAACACACATTCTTAAATGTAGGAGTAGTAACCAGTAAACGAGAAAACAAATGAGGATCTAAAAAAACCAAAGAAAAAATGAGAAGAAATAAAACAGTAGATAGTCATTAACACAAGCAATATCATACTACGATCAGCGAACTACTTACACAACCGTAATACACCTCACAAACCAATCGTATTTGTATACGAGGCCTATACCAATATAGCAATAAACCCACTAATTGGGCCATTAAACCATAGGCCAACATTAGAACAGTTATTCGGAATGACGGAGATAATACGAAAACAAATAAGCCATGGTTTTATGGGCGTATCTTGCAATGGGCCAAGGTTAGTATTCTGTATAGCGTGGGTCGCTGTTAGTACAGAGGAGAGGCGAAGGATCTTGAATACTAGAAGTTGTGCTCCAAGGTGGTATTGTTATGTAATTAGAACAATTAGCATAGCCGTGATTGTTGATGGGGTAAACAGAGACGTTATATACTCCAAACAATTTAGCAAATTATGATATTATCCGTTCATATAATCCATTCGTCATCTGTCATCAAGTGGATATCATTTCTGTGGTCACCAATGATTCGGAGTTTAACGTTCGGTTGTAATAATTTATGGGCTTATAACATTTCCGTCATCATAATCAGTATACGTTACTGATCAAAGTTTCTCACTGATGAAATGAACTGCTGTGAATATTCTTTCAATGTTCTCGATTGGCGTGATTGGATTTTGATGATACCTTTACCTAACATAGGTACAGGTTTTACTGAAGGCTGCTATGGCTATTAGCTTAATTTGCTTTGCTGTTGCTTTACTTTTCGTTAGTGAATAAATATATTTTTGAGAAAAGATCTTTACAATCCCAAATGAATTTAATATTGTAAAATTCAAACAATATTTGAGTTTATCTTCTATTTATTTTATAAAATCCCATAATTACGAGAAGCCTTGAGATACGTTAAACATTCATTAAAACTACGAGTAATCGCATTATTTTTATTTTCAATATTTACTTCGGCACATACGAAGAAAAAAGTAAATAGTCCTAATAGTCTTCAAAATTGAACTTTATGTATATGGGAGTAAAAGTTATGAATTCATGTTGGGTAAATAAATGTTAAAACGAAAAGCTCTCGAAGTCAGGGTTGAAAGAGGATATCTGGTCAAGGATAATATGCCCTATATGTTTATTCCTTCACGCTTTTGTAAATTTGATGGGGTAAGTTGAATTTCTGCAATGATTGCTACTTTCTCACCTTAGGTATATCTCTTAGCTCCTTCTAACCGTTAGATAGCTTTCCGTAAACATCTATCTACCGCTACCTACGGGAAGAAGGAAGTTTATTGTTTACTATAAACATGGATCAGCTATACATATGTGTTTAATGTGTAAAACTACTTATAGTAGATGAAGCTCAAACTAAAGCTGTAGCTTCTAGCAGTACATACAACACGCTGCTACGCTTTAGGCGACAACTAAGCAAGGAGGAGAGAATAATGTGGATTACGAAGCTGATCTGAAATGCTTAGTTGTAGAAACTAGGAATACAAATCCTATCTTAAAAATGAGAGATGGTTTGAAGATTTCAGAACGAATATCAATTACTTGATTAAAAACTAAAATGTAAGAAAGAAAGCAAAAAATTTCCAAGTATTCGCTGATAATAAAAAAAATATGTAAGTATATCACTTATATAATAGTTTAATTTAAGCACGTCCTGTGATAATCGCCTTGTTTTATAGAAGATCGTAGTCTATTAAATTAGGTAATAGAAAGCAGAAGATAATGCACATTAAAATAATAAGGGTACATAAAACGGAGAACCCAAATTATAAAGATAATGTAAATTGTAACTGAATACAAGAACAAATTAACAATTTAAAATCCAATAATTCCAAATGAGGCTTCAGCAACAACTGCAATAATCAGACGAGGGAATAAAAATAGACTAAAATGGAGCACATTCGTGTTCAGTATCCAACTGTGACTGTAAATAGGACAGATAAACTACACAGTGCTTATCAACACAATTCTTTCCAACGTACTGCGAACGTGTCCGAACCGGTTCGTTCGTGTCAGAGCGAGATAGACACACTTCAACGAACGAAGGAAAGAGATGCCTAATCGATGCCCGAGTAAGACCACAACACAAACACGAGAAAGATAAACGAATATAGTATAGCTGGTTGCACGTTGCGTTTTCTGCGGAGGTCAGAGTTAATTTAATTTAGACTTTGCGTTCCAGTTTTAGGGTTGGTTTTCGGGTATGCTAGGGAAATATATGATCCTCAGCTGGATAAAGTCTCGATTTTAAGGCCGTGCCCTCGAAAACAGCGGAGTTAAGTTCCTTGAAGTTGGGAGTTGGTTGATTTTAATTTTGCTTATTTGTATAAGTTTTGTGAAGGTCCTGCTTCCTGTCCTTAGTCCATTTGAACTTGGAATCCTGTTACAAGAAAGTATCAGCTTATAAAAAAATTATCCCAAAAACAAACTTAACTTTGTAATCCCAAAATTTTTATGTGTTATATTTAAAAATGAACAATTTTCGGACTTTTTCCTTTATTTGTGCTGTGAGACCTTGCTTGCCTTTCATGATTCTAGGACAACGGGAAGTAGGACCCTATTTATGTTTTGATTTACTTGTGAGTACCAAAATGTGTCGCATTTGCCTTTTTTGCATTTGCTTTGTTTTGCTTCTTTTTTTTTTTCTTTTTTGTGTGTAGCCGTATTTTTTTGCGTAGACTTAGAAGCTTGATTTTTTTGGGACTTGAAGGGACCATAGACCTACGTATTTGATATTAATTTCAACTTAATATTTCGACACCTCCTACGAATAATATCGTAAGTGCGTTTGATCAACTTTACAGTACAGCTGTTCAAAGATCCGATCATTGTTTATTGATGAGTGTTCGGTGAGATGATAACCAATATTATTAATAATTTGCAAGTGAATTACGGTGTATGTAGGTATTAATCCTGTGTAGTAGTTTAATTCATATTGTTTCTTGTTTTTGAGAAAAATCACTTAAGATATTTTACGTCGACCATCATAAGAAGTAAATTATAGTATGTCATACTTACTCTGAATTACGTTGGACAGTATACAAAACTATTTGACGTATGTCATAGATACTACATTCTACTCTGAAAAAATGAGTAAATAATTATTGTAAATAATAGATAATACATTCTACTCCGTTAAAATTGTATATAATGATATAGTAAATGTTGTAACCTTATTGTAATAAAAATAATCGGGAATATTTTTTTAGGAAAGTAATAAAAAAACATGAAATTAAAGATTTTTATTGATAGAAACATCACTATAATTCATACGAATTACAAAAAAGTCATAATCATTTTAAGGTATAAACCTTAGTATAATTGTTATAATTTTTTTTAATCTCTTACTTTGAGATCCATCAATATAACATAAACTTTGACTGAACATAAAAATCTTCTAGGAAAACAAATAAACATAACAATGTCAATTCTTCTTGTTTTAATAACCGTGATACTTTTTAGTAAGACAAGTAGTATAAACTAATCATTTTTAGGATGTAAGAAAACTATTATGCAGTCAGTAACCATTCTTAAACTATGTTAATTTTGTTGCACCTTGTACGTATTTACTAATAATCTTTTTAAAATAACACTATCAGGCTCATTTGAATGGTACAAAAAATAATACTCAATACGTAATAAAGCTGTAAATGCGATTGCGATTTTGGCCAACACAATTATCTGACCAAAATCTAATTTGTTTTTATAAATGTGGCATTTGTTGCATTGGTCCTTCTTGGGAATGTAAAAACTCAGCTTAAAATGTTCGTTAACAATATCACGATATTGCCTTTCAGTATTAGCTATAGAGGAGTATACCTGTTCGTCAAACCATTCTTTGTATAAATCAAATAAACGATTGAAATTCAAATCACCGTCTAAATACAGCTTATCACTTCTAATTCGCGTATAATGAGATTCCACAGGTTGAATGGATTTAATGTGATTACACACACTTTTAATAACGTCTTCGGTTATCACCTTGCGATGATTATCATGGCGTCCTCGCTGGTCCATTTCTATCAAACCACTAGTAACATCTAGTTTTTCCAAAGCAGTGTAGACAAATTGTTCACTAATAGAGAAAGTATTTAAAAATGTCTTCTTACAAACAACCATAAATTCGTCTTCATCGCCTCTGTTCGCTTTCAGTCTATAAATTAAAGTAAAATCACGCCTTGATGCTGTATCAGTAAAAACCCTACGTTTTTTTTGTTTCAGCACCAAGTAAGCTACAAAAGCCCATTGCTTTTCCCTGATAACTAAATTCCAGAATTGATTAAAAATGGATATTCTTTCATCACTACTAATTTTTCGAAGAACTTTTTTGTCTACAATTCTCCGGACACATCGGTTTTAATGATTTCGCAAGCCTAGTGGTACCATCGCAACTCTTATATTCTTTGCCTAAATTTCTTAGCTTCTTCCTCTTATTATCAGTCCAATCTGCAACATGTCGACGTCTAATATTATATCCTCCGTCCGTCCTATCCGTCTATCCTTTCGAGAAATCTTTTTTCGTTTTCTAGAACAACTCGGCGTTGATTCGGAAAATGAAGAAAACGGGGTGTTCGCTTGGGCTGTTGATAGTAGATCAGTAGTAGATGAAATGACTGAATACGGTTCTTGTATATCATTCTCAATATACTAAGGACAGAAGTAATTACTACAATCGTAGTCTAAATGGTTTGTAGTACACTCTGGAGATGGAATGGGTGTGTTATTTTCATCGGACCGGTTACTATTATCCTCGAATGATTCTAATAACAAAATTGTTAAGTTACTATTGTGTACGTATAAATTATATAATTAATTTATTAATGTTATTTTTATACACATACCAGAAAATTGACATGGTTCCCCTTTTTTTGTCCCGCTCGCTTCTATATTAGTAAGTTTTAGTACATCTTCGGAATTTATATCAATATTTTGATTGACTTCGGATAAAGGACCTAAAAAAAAATAGAGCATTTTATCTAATTACGGGTGCCAAGATATTTATTACAATTTAATAGTGCATAAATGGATACTAAAAATCAGTTTTTATAATAAAAAAACGTACTTCTTGGCGATTTTGTGGTACCTACCATGACGGACGTTATTGGCATCTACATCTGAATCAGACAAAAAACTCATCATTTGGTCAATAGCATTCATATCTGCATCCGATGGCATTGGTGATTCTGGAAAAAGAAAATGTAATTTGTTAAATTTTAAAATTTATTGACACGTACAGTGTAGTAAGTTTATAACTTAACGAAGTAATCGATAGGAAGTAGTACATACGATTAAAAAACCATATAAAACACCAACGTAAAACATCGTATGTACATGTTCCGACATAATTTTTAATTCTGTTCCAGTGTAAAATATCTTAATTAATATATACGATATTTTTTTTTCAAGAGAAAGCAACGTAGAATATAGTAAATATAACATACGACATTTTACATCGGTAAGGCTACATATTATTACGTTTACTTAAAAATACAAGTTTTACTACAAATAACAATACAGAATAATTCATACCTTCATTTCTCTCAGGTTCTTCAATTAGAGGCGTTCTTTTAACTACAATATTGTTTTCATAATTTAAATTTTCAACGGTCCCTTTTTTTCGTATTGTATCATTATTTTTGTCTTTTGTTATGATATCAAGAATAATTTGTGCTCTAGATGACATTATTAATTCCTTTTTACGTATAAGTACAAAAAAACAAATGTAAAGCAACAAAAATATAGAAAAGCATTCGCCGCGCGATGAGCGTGCATCTAACCCCGCGTATTTTGTCGCTACTGATAGATACGAGGCGTCCGCGCGTTCCGAGCGTCCCCCGGCCCCCGCGCATTGTATCGGTAGTACTGTATACGATTTTATACTTGGACAAAAGTGAATATACGACATTTTGCAGTCTTGTTAACGAGGCTTTCTATTAGAAATACTGAAATTTCAATAGTTGCAGACGTTAGTCCACATATTTAGAAGTATGAAAATAAAGAAAAGTAAAAAATCGAAATTTGTTGATTACGATACTCTACGTAGGAGGTGTCGATTTATCCCAGTAAATTCAGACCCTAGAATTCAAAAGCAACTTAGAAAATTATTAAAACTTTTAAGAAAGTAATAACTAGTCCATTTGTATAGGTACCAACCTTTTGAGTTGCTATAATATTTTTTGGTCTGCGTTTACTAAGTAAGTGCCTAAGTAGGTATATCATTTATTATCTCATCACAAAGCTGATTTAAAGTTAATGTGTACAAAAAATGTGTGTGTGTTAGGGTGTGTGTGTTACTTAGTTACCAAGTCCGAATTTCCGAACTCGAGTCTCGAGGCCAATTTTTCAAGGCCTCGCTTTTCTCGAGGCCACGTCCTGCTGACGTGAAGTGCTCGATTCGATTCTATCAGATGTCCGAACAACGTTCGCTTGACTGCTAGTACGCCACTATTGTACACTGCGTTTTTTTACTCTTTCCAACAATGTAAACAAGAAAGGCTTCCTCGTTAATCTGGGGGTAAAAGAGGGTGTTAGACGGTTTAGTGCAAATCAGTTTAGATTACAAGTTGTAACTGTTGACTTTACTATGGGTTTTCGTTGGCTTATGATTCTCTTTGATCTATTATGCAAAACCGGTTCTATCTCGGTTTCAGGTTATCATCTTGGTGTGTTCGAAAATAATCACTATGGTATAATTTTAATCGTAGAGAAATTCTACATCTGCATTTAAAAATATCCAAATATATTTTCTTTTATTTTTTTTATTTTTTCTGTTTTCTTTTTTCTTTTTCTTTTTTTATTTTTTTTTTTAATTTCTGTCTCTTGTGATATAGGAACTCCTAGTACAAGACTCAGGGCTACACAGATGTTTCTGACTTCGAAGAGTAATAAAGATTAAAAAAAAATAAAAAAAATATTTTACCGTAACTTTGTCAAGATACAAGATACAAGATTTACGTATTTATTTTGTAAAACATAAGTAAAAGAGAGTGATGAGTGTGTGTTTTTTGTGTCAGTAGTGTATTTATGAGCCCAATGCCCACTGCCCGTACCAATTTCAGGTCAAGTTTTAATGTGTTTTACTGACTAAAATAATAACACAGCCCCACTGCTGGGCAAGGGCCTCTTCTCATACAGATAAGAAGGCAACGGACGAAGATTGATCACCACGCTTGCACAAGACGGGGTTGGCGATTTAAGACTGGCCCGCAAATTACACCACCAACTTCAACACAGTTTGACAGCCGACTGAAGTAACAGTAGCACTAGGAAAAATCTGTTACGTAGTGTTGCCAGAGACATGTTAAAATTTCTTCCATAGATTAGATAATAAACGCAACTAAAAAATGTTGCCGGTTTTTTAAATATTTGTGAATAGTACTCCTTGCTGGGCAATCTTGTAAGGTTTTACGGTATGTCTACAAGTCCAGGTTTCCTCACGATTTTTTTCCTTCACCAATGTCAGTCCAAAAAACCGGTCAAGAGCGAGTCGGACTCGCGCACCGAGGGTTCCGTTCCGATTTCTGAAAAAGTGTGCTATTTAGAGACATCGTTTTATTTTTCCTGTAATTTTTACATAAACTTCTATCACATAGAATAATTTCAGATTTTTGTCTTTGCAAACTTCGGAGATAAGGGGGGGGAACGGTATTTTTTTTTACATTTTTCATCGGAAGTCGAAAACTATGCGGCCTAAAAAAAGAAAAAAATATTTGAGAATGTGCAAACAGCGCTCTTTCATAATGATACCCCACATGCCCTAGTAGCCCCCTTTGTTTTTTTAAGACCCCTTTCAGTCCCCGTTGCAAAAAAAAATATAAATGTTTTAACTTGTTTCTTATTTGCAAAATAGTTGGGTCAACGTCATCTAAAACTATTCTAAATTTCAAGTTGATAGCATTAGTCGTTCTTGAGATATCCATCTGTGACAGACAGACAGACTGAGTGACACCATAAGGGTTCCTTTTTTACCATTTTGGTACGGAACCCTAATAAACTCAGAAAGAAAATATGAATTGAAAAAATCACGTTGGTTCGGATTTGAAGTTTGAATCTACACTTAACCTCGATTGATTAAAAACGGTTGTATATTTTAATCTATTTATAAAAGAAAGTCGTGTTAGTTACACTAACTCAAGAACGGCTGAACCGATTTGTCTGAAAATTGTTGGGGAGGTAGCTTAGAACCAGAAGACGGAAATAGGATTATTTTGTGTGTATATTTGAATGGGTTCCTGGATGGTTTGAAAACACAATTGGATCCGGTAGGTGGCGCTGCAGTCGGGCTCTAGGATCGTTCAGACAGGACAGCGTCTGTCGGGGCCGCTAGTTTTATATAAAAAGTTAATGCAACAAATTGTCTTCTTAGAAACGGAAAAAAATGGACTTGACGTCTTGTCTTCACAGTAAGTTTTTGACCCTTATCAGTTCAACAAGTTGTGCCCATGTCATTATAGGGATGATCTTAGAATCTTAGATGGAACTAATGTGTAACGAACTCTTTCGGGGCTGACGCTGAATAGTGTCACGTCTCAATGAGCTATAGAACGTAGGTAACTTGCCCAGTATAACTTTCGAGATTAAGCTAGAAACGTGGCCGTTTTTTTAATGAGTTCATTGTCTAGTTTTGTGTATTAGTAGTATGTAGAATTGTTGAAGATGATTTTTTGAAATTTAGGCAGTTTTATAAAATCCAGTGCTACAGGGATCTTTAAATGGTGATTGAATACAAATTTACAGAGGGCGTAAATTGTTAGTAAACATTTGTGAAGTTGTATAGAAAAATCCGGCCAAGTGCGTATCGGACCACGCACAAAAGGGTTACAATAATATAATTTATCCCAAAAACAAACTTAACTTTGTGGTTGTAAAAAATGTTCTCCAACAAGTTTGTAATCGAAAAATATAACTATATACCGGATGACTTTTTTTACCATCTCGAAAAAAATTGGGTATATTAGGTGAACGGAGTAGAAGCCTATGGCATACCTAACTTTTTTTTTTTTTCAAAAAAAAAATCAAAAATTCAAATCATATGCAGGCTGCATATGATTTGAATTTCGATAATTAAACGATGTTTTTCTGGTACAAAAATGAAAAGTTTACATCGAATTTGTTCTATTTATTGGTACCTACTTAGATATTTTTTCTGTCTAAGCTATTAAAAAAAAAACTAGGTATGCCATAGACTTCTACTCTGTTCACCTAATATCCCCAATATTTTTCGAGACGGTAAAAAAAGTCATCCGGTATATACAAAGTGTAACGTTAAAGGCGCAAAACCTCTTAAGGGGTCATTGTACTCATTATTATGAACAACTTTTACTATGGGACCAAACCTGAAATCGCGAAAAAAAATCAGTTGTTCAGTACATTTTGACGAATTATGCGAACAGAAATGTACTGAACAGCTGATTTTTTTTTCGCGATTTCAGTTTTGATCCCATAGTAAAAGTTGTTCATAATGATGAGTACAATGCCCCCTTAAGAGGTTTTGCGCATTTAACGTTACACGTTGTATATATTTTAGACTATTTCCTTTACTTGTGCTGTAAGACTGTATTTGATATTAATTTCAACTTGATACCTGCCTATATATATATATTCCTGAGAAAAAAGGTCTTTTGACAGACAGACGGAGGAACGGACGACGAAGGCTGCGATCCTAATAGGATTATTATTCCGCTTTTTCCTTTTGAGGTACGGAACCCTAAAATCAAGATCGGTGCGTTAGTTCCAATTTTGCCCACGTGCCAAACGATCCTTGTTACTATAGGCAAGGGAGGCTGTCAGTAAATAAACGGGTTTTTTTTTAAGGAAATGTCCCTGAAGCCATGTCTTATGTCTTACAAACTGTTCCAATTTGCCCATCTACCTATTCCTTGAGCGAATTTGATCCTGTCCACCGTGCCAATCGTGAAGGACAGGATCAGTTTCGCTCAAGGAATAACCCAAAATTAGTCAAAGCTATGGCGTGAGAGGAGCTCGTGGCTAAGTAATGACAGCTGCACGGGTCGATCCATCAGATTAAGCTACGCTTACCGGGGTTGGTCCGTGGATGGGTGACCATCTCCACATACCAATAATTTATAGCTATAGACAGTCAAAACAACCCATCGACAAGAAGAAGAATGTCTCATCAGTGACTCCATGGTTATGATGGAAGTTATAAGCTACAAGCACACATCTATTCTGTTCTAAGACTTTCCAAAAATGCATCCTTTTCTTCATCTACATTTTATTTATATACATAATTGAATCCTCGAAAACAAATCAGTTTTGTAAGAATAATTACCTATAAATGCTGGTCGTAGGTTTAAACCAAGGCAGGCACTTTACTTTGTGTAAATTATTTCATCACCACTGCTGTCAAAACGGTGAAGGAAAACATCGTGAGGAAACCGGCATGTCCTAGAACCAAAAATTCGAAGACATGTGACATCCGGCAACCCGCACTGTGTCAGCGGGGTATGGCCCACCACTCTCACAGACAGGAGGCCTGTGTCCCAGCAGTGGGAACATAATAGACTGCTTATACACCACACTCACACACATACACACACACACACTAGGTCACCATGGATACTAAAATTGTAGTAGACGACTAGTTAAGCCACATATTGTGTACAATTTAATTATTATACTTCAATCAATCTGCCTAGCCTTTTCCCAACTATGTTGGGGACGGCTTCTATTCTAACCGGATGCAGCTGAACACCAGTATTTTACATGGAGCGACTGCCTATCTGACCTCCACAACCCAGTTACTGTGTAATGACTGGTTGTCAGACTTTCGGGCTTCTGACGACCCGCAACGACTGTCAAAGATCCACGAATGACAGCCGGGACCAACGGCTTAACGTGCTTTCCGAGGCACGGAGGAGTCTCGGTATGTAAAGATGGTCACCCATCCACGGACCAACCCCGGCAAGCGTAGCTTAACCTGATGGATCGACCCGTGCGGCTGGCTGTTATTACTTAGCCACGAGCTCCTCCTTAGCTACGAGAATTTTGATTATGCTTAACCTTTAAAAAAATTGATTGGTTTAGACTCGGCTATTTAGCTGATTAGGTAGATTACATACTATTCGTCATCAGTCATCATTTTACTGACAAAGTTCAATCAAAGTGCAATGATAAACAAACGTACAGACTGATTCATGTCTGATTTCGCTGACTTAGCAACCCGTCATCCAATCACGCTTCACCGACTATTATTAATGATTTCCGATGGCATATGACATCATGTTGCGATAGGTAACTTACTATGCCATACCGGATTATATGAGTTAATTTCCTTTCAATTGTAGAATTAACCTATTGGATTATTATAAAAATTTAAATGTCACGATATTTTCAAAAAAAAAAACCGGCCAAGTGCGTGTCGGACTACGCACAATGAAGGGTTCCGTAGTTGGTAGGAAATTATCCCAAAATCAAACTTAACATAACAGTTGAAAAACATGTTCTCCCATACATTCCAACAGTAAATGTAAGTTTGTACTCACACTATTGAGAGATTTACCATGTTATTTTAAGACTACAAACTTCTTATAGATTTTTCTGTAATCTACAGGTATATACCTACTTTCTGTATTTTTTTTCCAAATTTTAGGATAAGGTGGGGGGAATGGTCAATTTTCGTCTGTTTTTTTAAATAACTTTAAAACTATTTATTTTAAAATGATAAAAAAAAATATATTTGAGACCCTCATAGTGAGCCCTTTCATTTGATATTTCACACGGTACAGTTTGCAAAACTTTTTTTTTAATTCTCTTATTTGCCCCATAAAAGTAAACCCCATATTCAAAATTCATTTATTTACTTTAGCCGTACGTGTTTGGGTCACAGATATCCATATGTGTACCAAATTTCAACTTAATCGGTCCATTAGATTCGGAGCAAATTGGCTGTGACAGACGGACAGACAGACAGACAGACACACGAGTGATCCTATAAGGGTTCCGTTTTTTCCTTTTGAGGTACGGAACCCTAAAAAGGATAATTATAAGGATAATATGTAATCTGTGGTTACCTATAATTAAGTATGCATTACAGGATAACGTATTTATTACGCAAGTTTTATTACTGTAGAAGATAACATTGTAAATTTGTAATGTATTTCGTTGGTTACTATGTTCTGTTAAAAGATTTGGTTTCCGCACTTTTTAATGCTTCATGTGAACCATTGTGTGTTGGTAATCCTTAAATAAATAACTAATTATGGAGGAGGTTTTTTTAATGTATGTACTGGATTTCTCCGTGATTACTGGGCCGATTTACCTACGTGATTCTTCGGAACCCGGTGGCAAAAAAACCGGTCAAGAGCGAGTCGGACTCGCGCACCGAGGGTTCCGTCCCGATTTCTGGAAAAGTGTGCTATTTAGAGACATCGTTTTATTTTTCCTGTAATCTTTACATAAACTTCTGTCACATAGAATAATTTCAGATTTTTATCTTTGCTAACTTCGGACTTAAGGGGGGGAACGATATTTTTTTTTTACATTTTTCATTAAAAGTCGAAAACTATGGGGCCTAAAAAATATTTTTTTTTTTTGAGAATCTGGAAACAGCGCTCTTTTATATGATACCCCACGTGCCCTAGTAGACCTTGAATTTTGAAGACCCCGTTTCGGTCCCTATTACAAAAAAATATAAATATTTTTACTGCTTTCTTATTTGCAAAATAGTTGGGTAAACGTCATCTAAAATTCTTCCAAATTTCAAGTTGATAGCATTAGTAGTTCTTGAGATATCCAGCTTTGACAGACAGACTGAGTCACACCATAAGGGTTCCTTTTTTACAATTTTGTTACGGAACCCTAAAACGAAAATACAAAACCAAAGACATACTTAGACTTAGGAAATAAAGTTAATTTTGTTTTGGTTTGTAAGTAGTTTTTTTTTTAAGTTTTTTTGCTTTAAAAGTAGGTACTATTGCTAAGCGTAGGGTCCTGGGTAGCATAGGGCAGTGTTATTGGTTTCTCCATTAGGGAATTGTCAGTAGCAATCCAACATCTGTATTTTTCCTTATCGCTTTTTTATCTAGCCAAAAAGCTGGTCAACGTACGTACATCCCTACCTAATCCTTCAGGGAACTTTTAAATTAAATTTGGCTACTGAAGAATCAAGACTGGTCAGTCAGTTAGCTCATAACGCAGATCTACGCAAGACACAATGGCTTTTTAATTGTTTTTGTAATTACGGCCATATGAAAGATTTAATGTTCCACTGAACTCACGTTTCTTACAAACTTCATTGCTTTTGCGTTGATCAGTAGTTTTGTTTCGTGTGATTTGACGATGTACGAGTACGTCGATGAGGAGCTCGTGGCTAAGTAATAACAGCCTCACGGGTTGGTCCGTGGATGGGTGACCATCTTTACATACGGAGACTCCTCCGTGCCTCGGAAGAGTGGACCGGTCCACTCAATCTGTGTGGTTCTTTCCTCAAAAGACCATTTCAGACTGCAATCTACATGGTCTTCACATGATCTGACCGAGATTATGTCTGGACTTTAACAGAGACTGTGACTGTGTTTCTTCTCAGAGTAGTCAGATAGGAAACGTCGAACTCATCTAGTTTTAAAAAAAATATGCTTGACGTGTAAAAGTGTTTGTACAAACCTACTTACAGAAAATAAATCATTTATCATTTATCATTTAAAGCCATTGGTCCCAGCTATCATTCGTGGAACTTTGACAGTCGTTACGGGTCGTCAGAAGCCCGAAAGTCTGACAACCAGTCTTACTAAGGTGTATCGTATTACCCAGTTACTGGATTGTGAAGGTCAGATAGGCAGTTGCTCCATGTGAAATACTGGTATTCAGCTGCATCCGGCTAGACTGGAAGCCAACCCCAACATAGTTAGGAAAAGGCTAGGCAGATTGTGATTTGACGATGTCAGACAGAATTCTTTTCTTTTCCTAGGTTCAACTCCCAGGTCGGGTAATGTGTTGTTGGATTTACCTATCAGGAATGATGATACCTATGACACCTATAAGGAATGATGATACCTATCAGGAATGATGATAACTATGATACCTATCAGGAATGATGATACCTATGATACCTATCAAGAATGATGATACCTGTGATACCTATCAGGAATGATGATACCTATGATACCTATCAGGGTTGAAGGCAATAGGCTTGCCCCCTATTACATGGGAATTAAACATAACTGACGAAATGTGGGGTTACTATAGGTACATCTCTGCCCAACTGTTCGCGGAATACAGTCGTGATGTTTTGTTTTATGTTAATTAAATTTTATTGGATGTAGCGTAGCTGCTGGGATTGCGGTCCTGGGTCTAATTCCTGGATTGGGCAGTTTTATTGTGCCAATTAGAGAATTCTCAGTAGTACCTAATTTGTACCTTCTCGTCTTGTTATTGTTACTGGCAACATCTAGGAATAATACCCACTTTTGCGAAACCGTTCGGGGAGTCTTAGAATAAAATTAAGCTACTGATCGATTAGGACATTCTGCTGAAATAACCAACATGATCAAACTTTATCTTGAGTCTTCTTCGTACATTTATGGCACTTTTCCCTTCTTCTATCTTTTCTGTGTTTAATTTACAGTGTTACTTAAATAATTATTATAGAAACTCAATATCTGTATGCTAACAGAAATTTTAAATGCAAACACATCAACTTTTAATACTACACCTATGACTCAAGTCCAATCAAAACGTAATATACAAACAAATTGATTCACAATAATCACATTTCGATTACTTAGTGCGCACACGATGCTTAGTGGACAATCTGATGGTTTCTGATGACGTCACTGGCCTTGACACGGTGACTCAGAGGTTAGGTCATGGTATGTGGAGTACGTAGAAAGTATGTGGATAACATCATTTTAATTGTTGTAATAGAGAGGTGATAATACGTGTTATGGTAACGTTGACGATAGATGAAGGAATTGCGGATTGACGCAGTGGCTGTCGTAGCTTTCCTCTAAGTCTGGAATACGCATATTGTGTGATTAACATTCTGCTATATAATATAGAGTTTGATGAGTTGAAGAAATTTACAAGTCCGTGATAAGGCGTGTCGTACTATAAGGATCGCAGTGCTGGGCATTGAAGAAGACGGATGAAAAAAGATTGCATGCAGCGGTGATGAGAATGTTGAGATGGATATGTGGAGTGACGAGAATGGATAAAGTAAGAAATCAGTCTAAAAGAGGAAGTTTGAAAGTAGCGCCAGTGACAGAAAAGTTGAAAGAAAATCGGTTGGCTTGGTATGGGCATGTGATGAGGAGAGACGAAACGCATGAGACTAAAAGAGTGATGAATATACATGTTGATGGATGGAGAGGGAGAGAAAAACCAAAGAAAAGATGGATGGACTGTGTGAGGAATTATATGAAAGAGAAGGCAGTGAATGATAGCGTGACGGTTGACAGGGGAGAATGGAAGAAGGAAACGTGTTGCGCCGACCCCAAGTAAGGTGGGATAAGGGCAGGAAGATGATGATGAGTTGAAGAAATTCTTTCCTTGAAGGTAAAAATAAAGCTGTCCCAGACCCTATTAAACAAACAAACTTTAATTAATTAATTAAACAAACATGCCAGTACAGTAGCAGTACCTACCCAATAAAATAAGGTTTGAAAAAGACCTATTCTACCATTTAGCGTTTTAATTTGCTCTAAGATAAACTAAAATAATGAATTAACATCAGCTTATCTTGTTCTTCTTGCACCTCTTCTTTAGGTATAGCCCATATAGCATATAACAAACTTTTTATAGCCAACGAGGAATGACGAGAAATTTCAAGGAAGTTTACAAAGTAAAAAAAATCTGTGCGGTCTATTAGGTTCAGGTATAAAAAAGTTATATCAATTACAGCTTGATAAATTGATGAAAAGTAACAATATACCGACCCAGAACTGTCCCAAACCATGGCTTCAACCAATATTCATTTTGTAAGTTAAGCATGAGTGAATATAGAGAGTCAATATTATGTTCGCAAACAAAGAAGTTGGATAAACAAACTTATGCCTAGTCACTGCACAAGTTCATCTGAAAGCGGAAGGGACAGAGAATTACGACCGTCATCCAAACTTATAGTTGTATCAATCATATGAATGGCTATGGATTTGATTGGTTCGGGATATATACATATGGATTTATGGTTTTGTCAGCTACGTTGTATGGCAGCTAACTTGGACAGAACATTTGTGACTGGTGGCGTAGTCAAAATATAGTTCAGTGCTGGTCATTCTGGCAGGAAGTTTTTTGAACATAATTATCCAGCAATTTATTTTTAAATTAAAACATCATAATTACTAACTTAATTTTATATTTGGAAAAATATTACACGCGACATATTGATTGAGATTGATTTATATTCATTAAAAGTATAATATGACTAAAATATTTGTACGCCAATATATTATAATAAGGCTAAACATGATTGGACATAATGTAATTATTATCATCTTGCATGCTCTTGTGTGTATGTACCATGTTTATACAAATAAATAAATCTAATCAAATCTAATCTGCCACCACGCCTAATTTACCCGAAAGGTTAAGCAGAGGGTGTGTGTGAGGGGGGTGTGGTGTCTATGTAAAAATAGATAAGTAGTACCCACATTTCGCCTGTTACGTTTAAGTCTCATGTAACAAGGGACGAGCGCGAGCCTATTGCCGTTAACTGAGGACACATCCAGACTCCGGGCTGCTACAGAGAAATACCTGGCAGAAAATATCTTTTTAGGGTTCCGTACCTCAAAAGGAAAAAAACGGAACCCTTATAGGATCTCTTGTTTGTCCGTCTGTCTGTCTCTCAGTCTGTCAAGACCGTTTTTCTCAGGAACGCGTGGCAGTATCAAGTTGAAATTAATATCAAATACGTAGGTCTGTGGTGTCTTGAAATCCTAAAAAACTCAAGTTTCTAAGTCAATGCAATAAAAACATACGGCCATTTATGTGACATATTTTCATACTCGCAAGTAAATGAAAACCTATAGGGTACTTCCCGTTGTTCTAGAATCATGAAATTTGATAAGAAGCAAGGTCATACAACATAAATAAAGGAAAAAGTCCGAAAATTGTTCATTTATAATTCTATCACATAATGAAAATGTTCAAGTCTGTCAGTCTGTCAAGACCCTTTTTGTCAAGGACGCGTGGAGATATCAAGTTGAAATTAATATTAAATACGTAAGTCTATTGTCCAATAATAGAGTTCTAAAAAAATCAAGCGTCTAAGTGAACGCAATAAAAAAATACGGCCATTTTGCGACACATTTTGATACTCGCAACTGTCGCAAGTAAATCAAAACCTATAGGGTAGTTCCCGTTGACCTAGAATAATGAAATTTGGGAAGAAGCAAGGTCTCCCAGCACAAATAAAGGAAAAAGTCCGAAAATTGTTAATTTGTCATTCTATCACATAAAAAAATTATTCTGGGATCCAATGTTAAGTTTGTTTTTGGGATAAATTCTTTTCAAGTACGGAACCCTTCATTGTGCGTGGTCCGACACGCACTTGGCTGGTTTTTTTTTTGTGGATAGGAAATCATCAAATGACTTCTCCGGCTCTGGGTGGAGCGGAAGGGCGTGTCAGACTTTTACTGACTAAAACCCACCCGTGTTCCTTCAGTTGCCTATGCCAGGGCCGCGGTATTTCTTTCGAACAACCCACGACCCCGGTTAACTCGACCTGGGAATCGAACCCAGGGCGCTTACTATGAGCTCTTATAGCAGAAGTTGAACGTATCCAATGAGAAAGAGTGACGGTGCTATAGGTCGTAATATTAGCTCCGTCACTCTCTCTCACCCCTGGCCCTAATGCCCTAAAGCCCCCTG
The DNA here is from genome assembly GCA_905163495.3 of Cosmia trapezina. Taxonomy (NCBI): domain Eukaryota; kingdom Metazoa; phylum Arthropoda; class Insecta; order Lepidoptera; family Noctuidae; genus Cosmia; species Cosmia trapezina. Next base: position 1,567,178 of record LR991036.1, read on the forward strand.
GACATAATGCTCAGCAGTAGCTCTAGCGATCACCAGACTAACGAACCTCAACAAATTACTCAGCATGATTCAGCCAAATGACGTCCTCTGCTGGCGTACATCTCAAGCATCACCACTTTGGCTAGTCCTGCTCTTCTCGTATCCAGCGGATTCCCGCAACTTTCACCAGGCCATCACCTCATTGTAGATTCGTCCTCGCTGCGCCTTCGCTGAAAAACCACAACCTAATAGGTACTTAATTATGTACATACCAATTTAAAATTAAAAACAAAAGAAAACTGCATTCCGAATTTTATAAATCGGACAAGGACTTTTCCCTTAAAAGCCTGAAAAGATCCTTATTCCTTACAATAATTTCTCATTTGCAAAAAGATAGGCGGGATGTTTGCTATCATAAAAACACAATTAATTTAAATTAAATTATACTCTAATTTGGGATCGCTAACGTTATATTAAAACAGAAATAATAAGGAAAAATACTCGTAGCTTCAGAAAGGTGCCAATTGTGTTTTTCTTTGCAATCCTGGCAAAGACTTCATTTAATTACCTACTCTGCCTCTCATGTTAAATATATATTATGTCAATTTGTAAGAACTTTATTTAATAAACTTGACAACTTACAATTGACACAATAAAAAAAATATAAATAAAAAATATCGTTACTTACTTACTAATTTTAAACTCGGAATTCCGAGTTTTGACAAATTGTTATTTTTTTTTAACATTGGAAATGTTTTTTGATCGGTCCGGTATAGTGAGAAAAGTTCGACATATTTCCGTTATTTCTTCTTCTTTTTTTTTCTATTGCGTTTGAAATATTACCTAATACTTATTAATACCTACAAGGTTAGTAAGCGTTTTCATTTCATTAAATCTTCTCGTAACTTCATAAAACTATTTCTATAAGCACAATTTCTCATAAAACTATTTCTATTTACCTCTATAACAACTGCCACTACTCACCCCTGCCCAAAAACTGCCGTGAAACACAACACATAAAACCGCAGCTTCCAGCCCTTTCAATATTCATAACTTGTTGCAAATTAACGAATTCTGTCAGGTGCGCAGGTTTTGTGCTAATAATTGAAGCAATCATGGGTTTTCGCCCTCAACTCTAATGTGGTCACCACAATGCTATGGGGGTGCATCTGCTTTACTGACTTATATAAAACTAGGTTATTAAGTCCAATTCCTATATCGACGCCTTAGTGTCTAAACTGCCGAAGTTACGCGACCGAAATTCCGCGGCTGATGTTACGTTCCGACGTGTTCGGCTGATATGACACACCATAAGTACCGAACTTACGCGGTGGAAATTCAGTTGTGGAACTTCAGTGTCTTGACCCCCACCGTCCCCGTCCCTCTCGAACCCCGCCCCGGATCTTCTTCGGCAATCGAACCGAACTTCGGTCGCGTATAATGTGTGCTCTACAGAATACGTTGCCGCCGAATTGTCGCTGAACTTACGCCCGACCGAAGTTCGGCTGTACGCTAGAACGCAACGTTATTTCGGCATAGTGTGTCGTCAGTAATTCAAATAGCATTGAAGGCGTAATCATACCGAACTTCGGTCGCATAACTTCGGCATAGTAAGTTTAGACACTTAGAGTGAAAACCTCGTAAGTGTAACAGAAGTAACTTAAAAAACTGCGTGCTGTAAAATTTTTGTACGGCGACTTTTATGTTTTTTTTATTAATTAGTAAGGAATATCATCAATCATAGATGGCGCTACGAGTATCGAATGAACAAATTAGTCAGATAAGGATGTGCGTTGCGAGGTTTTTTTTCCTAGAAACGCAATAAAATAAATTTGAGCAAAAATGCATTTCCGAGGTTTTCACTCTAAGGTGACGATATGAGGAACACGAAACGTCAAAATTACCAATAGGTGGTATTTTGGTGTTGCCATTTTTACAAAAATAAGAGTTTTGATAAGATATAAGTAAGCTAAACTAGTCTACGGATGTAATTGGACTTTTCGGGGTATATGACAGGATTGAAAAACTGTTATGTTAGTCGTTTCAAGAACTACAGGAATTAGGGGGAAAATAAATTCGCATCTTTGCGAGAGAAACGTGCTATCTCAAAAAATGCAATTTTACAGGAAGCGTTTGTAAACTTTAAAAAATTGTGACAAGTTAATTAATGTGTTTTGTACATTAAATGAATTATCTAATAAACTTTTAAAAAATACACAAAACATCTACAATCGAATATTAAATTATAGAATAATAAAAATGTCACGTTTTTCTCGCAAAGAGGCGAATAAATAGTCTGCTTCGTTCTAGTAGTCCTAAGCGCTATTGCTCATGCTCAGTAGTAACGCTTGGTTGGTCCTAGGTTCGATTACCGGGTTAGGCAACCTGTTATCGGGTTTTTCCTTCTGGAATTTTTCAGTAGCAACCCAAATTCTGAATTAATTGGTCCATCAAGGGACTTAAACATAAGTTCTGACTAAATGAGGGCGTGATATTATGTCAAAATAAATCTGCCTAGCCTTTTTTCAACTATATTGGAGTCAGCTTCCAGTCTAACCGGACGCAGCGGGTAATACGATACCCCTTCGTAAGACTGGTTGGGTGCGTTATTATGTTATGGAAAATAATATTGTCTATTTGTTGAGTACCTACCTAAAATAGTGTCGTAGAAAGTTGAAATAATGTTGTAATCCTGATAAAAGTTGCATCATTTAAGATAATTTCTTGGAATTAAGTTACCAGTATAAATTGAATTACACTTGCTGGATGGGGTTCTTATGAAGGATGTCCATTTTAAATGGTTTTGAAGTAGTCGGTTCTAGGGTTCATAAATGTGAAGTCAGATTGCAGATATATTTTATTTTTATTAGTAATCACGTAGTAAATATTGTTACTCTGTCAATGCGACCATTCTTGACTTTATAATAAAAGCAAGATTAATACAAAGCTAAAGTATTTATTCGTTGTTAACATAGGTACTCTGCTGTTGTTAACGCAGATATTTTTATTGCTTAAATCAACTTAACTTAGCTTTACAACTTGCATAATTAAACTACCGACCTACAATTTCTTTTTAAACATTCTTAATTTTAAAGAATAAAATTTTACGTCTTTTTAATGTTTCAAATAATGGTCACCACACCCAGAAGGATGCGGGCAAACTGTAACCACACGGCAGATGGTAGTCGGGACAACGCTAAAAGACAACATAAAGAAAATTAGAGAAGGGCCACACTGCAGGCTCAACTGCTGCAATTTGGCAAGCCATTTGAGTCGTGATGACTAATTTATGAATAATTGTCACCATGACAATGAAATGCAAATGACGCATGACTGATGATATTACGTCATACAAAGGTAAAACAAGCCATCTTTGCCATTGTGACACCCATACAAGGGGGTGACTTTAGGTCTAGCACACATATCAACTCGGAAAGGGATCGTCACCGTATCAACTCAAGCCGAGCAGTATTCTTTGTATGAAACTCTCTACTGCAACGCACACTAATCGGAATCGTAACGTAATCGCCTCGCCTCGGGACAAGCTCACAAGCCTCGGCGATACGGTGACGATCCCTTTCCGAGTTAATAATGTGTGCCCTTTAATCTGCCTTGCAACTCGATAGAAAACGAAATAGAAATTAAGTGTAAAAGATTAACAAAGAAGTTTTTTCAGTGGTTTCTCCGTAAGAAACGAAACGGATTAGAAGGTTTATTGCATCAGTAAATTCAAAGGGCTCGTTTTTATTAGCAGAAGGTATATAACTGCTGTTCACAAGAAGAACCTTCTGTACCTTCAATATTTTTGACGGCCGCATCTTTATTGCGTTCCTTTTGAAGTTTTGACTAAAGGTATGAATGGGCTTCATAATTATAGTGAATCTACGCTGTGGTAAGGGTTTTGTTAAATTGGGCATAATTTCTTGTGCCGAATGTGCTCTTTGGGTAAATTGTTGGGTGTTAAGTTGAAATGGAAATGAGAACATTTTTTAGGCATTATTCGTTTATTTTTTCTTTATTTCATTTGTATATACATATAAATTACATTTTTAAATGTTGAAATATAAAAAGTATAAAAACATTTAAAAATATAAAAAATAGTAGCCCACTGGTATCGGGAACAGGGTCCAAGCTACCGGCGCGGCGGTCAGGGCTGCTGAGAGAGGAACCTCCTAACGATACGCGCCGTGTCCAGAAGTACCGCTTTCTGGATCAAGCCCTTGATTATTTACGTTTATTTTATTATTAATTTGATAAAAATGACAAAAACTCAGAAGGTAGGTACTTCAGTTTATCTAAATAGGTAATTATTTTTTTTTAACTTTCTACGTTTTTAAATTTAAATGATTACTTAACGAAGAACTGTTATAGTTTAATTAATGTTATAATAAATACCTAAAACTGAACTGTTCGCCACGAAGTTAACTTATAATAAATATATTAACAATTACAATAATTAGAGGGTTGTACATGTACAACGGAAAAACCATAAGCACAGATTACTTACTTGCCCTTAAACTACTTTTAAGAGAACAGCTGTTTGAAATGATTACTTACTTACATTTTAATTGGTATTCAATATTGAAGTACAAAGTTAATTGCTGAGTAAATATTTACGTATACATAGATTGAAGTTATTTAAAAAGTTACCTACATTGGCTTTTAAAACTCGGAAACCCGGATAGTTATGCCTATTTCGTTTTCCGAGTTTCGCCCTTTAATTCCCTTCGTTATTAAGGGCATATTGGATTTCATAATAATTTTATTTACAGTCTACTGCTTACCCTTTAGCGATAGGTCACATTGTCTGTTCAAAACTATTTGCTAATATCGGTTGTTTATCAAATCTTCAAAATAGTTCTGATATCTTTTAATAGTCGACTATAAAATCAACAACATAGATTTGTAATTGATCATTAGTTTGTTGCTGTCAACAAAAATAACCAAGTATAGATTTATATTAGAGCAGGCCTAATTTGAAACTTCCATAGCCATAAAACGTAAATGTTGCCCCATTACTTTCTGTTAGCATAATATATAAAAGTTTAATAAACATAAACTTTACTGGAAACAGTTGCCAGCACAACTTACGTAAAACTCCAAAATAAGTGTTCATACATCTAAAATTTGCATTTAAAACGGCCACCGTGGGCTGTGGGTTACGGTTAGCCGGCCACGGCTCGTAACGACGACCGGTCGGACCGGTGCAGCGGGAACCGTGCGCTTCCGCCGGCCGCCGCCGCGAGAGTGCGCTGCGGGGGGAGAGCGGGGCGCTTGCGCGGCGCGGGGCAGGGGCGAACAGCTGAGCGCGCGGGTATATTGACAGCACGTTGCCGCTCAGTCAGTAGGTTCTCTGTCACCGCGGAGTGCGAACGTAGCCGCATAAAGCCCACACCACACGTCGCTCCCGATTGATTATGACACGATCGCCCCGCAGTGCTAACTGAACTGCGGTCGGGACACCGCTAAAATTATGACTTTTGGACTGTTCGCCGGCGACGAAGATAGTAGCAGATATCTCGTTCTAGAAGAGAAAGCTTTTAGGATAGTGTCCAGGTACTGGGAGGTCTCAGGAGTTTCGTCCGCCGAGAGGCTGTGGTTCAGAAACAAACAGAGGCTCCTCGTTGCCCCCTTCGGACTGTTATAAATATTTTTTTAAGAAACTTATGGATTTTTTTTGGACTCAAACAAATTAGTCTTTTAGTGTTTTTAAGTGCAATAGGTGAACTGTGTTTTTTTGTGTTAAGTTTTATTTGGGGTTTATTTTTTTGGATAAATAAAAATGGTGCCCCAACAAGTGTCGGATGTGAGGTCCCTCTCTCCAACCTCGAGTGGTGGAGTACCCGTGTTCGGGTCCCAGCTCGTCGACAAAAACTCATCAACCCCATATACGGATGCCACACAGGTAAGTCCATATACTTACCCACAACTTTTTTCAAAGTGACAAAAGTGAGAATAAAAAGTTTTATAAATCAAAATCAAAATAAAAAACAAAAAAATTGTAAGTACTTATGCAGTTAGAAAATAAAATTAAAGCTTAAAGTAATGAATTTAAAATAAAATAAAGATAAAAAAACACCCATAGAATTTAAAAACTCCAGAAAAGTAAGTAAATTGTTAGGAGGTAAATATTCGAAAAATAATAAAAACAATTCTAACAGAAAAATAAAATTGCTGAACTGCGTCTTAAAAAAATGTTTGCAAACAAAATTAAAGCAAGTCATAAAAACCCGAATTATTGAAATCTTATCTAAAATTCTATCAGTCTAACAACTACTAATAACAAAAATATTTACGCACGCAATCCTAAAATAATAAGTGTGAATCCGTGACATACGCACGAAAATATAACTGTAAGTAACGCCACTACAAAAATATACAAAAGTAACGCGCAATATAATTTTATCGCTCAGAAAGTAGTCAACACATGGCAAAAGGATATATTTTGTAAATATAATATTGCAGATGACGTGTCTTACACCAATAAAATAATAACGCTAAGGAAAAAGTATAATTTAAGTAACCAACACGGAAAATATAATAAGGTCAATTTTATAATTGTTGGATCTACCTACATTTTTTCCGTCTGTCGACTACAACCTAAATACCTACGGGAAAAAAGTTCAACTTCTTAAAATAAATCTCATTTTACAATTCAAAACAACAATACCGCATACAAGCAGGCATTTGTTAAATTAATTAAATTTCTGCTAGGTCGGTGTGTGAAAATGCTAGTCCTTCAAATGGCCCATTTAACTTAAACAATTTGTAATTTCGGTGTGTTGGTTGAAAAGGGTTAGTCCCCTATTATCTTGGAGATAATCGTAATAAACATTCATTGGCCGACGCAGCCATTACCGAGACACTGAAATTCAATTCGCTCACTAAACTGGTTACTAACGAGGAGTAATGATGCACAGACATGCGATCCAGCAGGCCAGCGTAATAAAAAATCCCACGTGGAGTTAAAACACACTTTAAAATCAGAAAATCAGACATTTAAATCGGCGAATAAAATTTAAAACTCGGAAAATTGGTTCCGATAAATTGATTGAACACATTTTAGGGTTGTTTTGGTGAGTTAGCATTTAGCAACGTTTGGGAGTCATTCTAAACTGTTATTCCAAATTTTAATAGTCAAGTCACATGAAAGTAATGCTATTAAACTAAATAGAATTTTAAAATTGATAAGGAACCTAATAATGGAAATGGAAAAAAATCAAGAACATCCATGGAAAATGTGGCAAGATTCTTAAAAAAAAAAACAAACAGTCTGCGGTTCGTACTTTTTTTTGGAAAATAAATTTTGAGGTCTACCTACTCTGAATAAAATAATAACACATTTGAAATTCTTAAATGGGCTATAATGTAAAACCTTGGAACTAAATGTTGAAATTTTTAACAGCCAAACATTACAAAATCTTACATTTGAATAAATTATGAAAACCTTGGAAAGACAAAATAATACGTCCATCACATACGCTGCAATTGAAATTTAATATTGATTACTCCTATAATTGAAACGAGAAGGAACTTGAAAACGTCTAGGTTGACAACACTCATTTATTAGGCAAGCGATGAATAACCAAAAACTGTTGTGAAATAGCGTGTCAAGTCATGTAGAGATTTTCACAAAACCAAGATTAACGATAGAAAACTCTGCCATAAATTAAGCGACCGTGAAATAAATGAGATGGACACTTAAAATGTAAACGTTTCATAAAACTCGGAAGCCGGTAAAGAATAAAATAAACTATCGCACGTTGATGACGGTGATAAATCCACTGCACACACAGTGACGCGGCCGATACGTAAAACACGGTCGGGAGCAACGACACCGCAGCACATTTTATGATTTTTTCGCATTATCGTATTATAAACACCGGCTCACGCGATATCGTATGAAATGAAGCTATAGCAGTCAAAACAATCAATAAAATAAAAAGACATACGATATTAAGGCCATGCTGTATCCATGAAATGCGTCGAGCGGAGAGTGCATTAACATTTCAATGTCAACACGTAACAATGTATTTTTAGTCATCCGCTGGCCGAGCGAGTCTCTCTAGAGACTCGAGAGTTCATACACTCCGAGCCGACACTTTAACTCTCCGAGCATGATAACCTCAGTTTGCGCAGCTCTCGTTACCAATCAGATACAAGGAAATAAAACGTACAAACGTGTGTCGTTGGAAATATAAGGAAACGATTAAACAGTATCATTGCAATATTTAATTGTACTGATTGCACGTAATTAGCAGCATTTCTGTCATCACGACTATTGATTATTGTAAAAAATTACGATTGTTTAGATTCTTTTATAGTAGCTAATATCATAAGTCTAGTCCATGACTAATTGCTTCGGGCAAAAAAGGGGTAGCCCATGAAGAATTAAGTTGTCTTAAAATCCGCAACCGAATCACTGGAAAAAAACCATCTTCGCCAATTTTTTGTTAGACAATAATTATGAAATCGATATGCTTTTATTGGCCAAAAAAGTGGACGTTAAAATTTAGCATTTGGTTGTGTGCAAAAAAATGCAAAATTAACTAAGGGCGGAGCTTTGGATCATTATGTAGCGAGCGACCGACCGAACTGGCTGTGTTATTTTTTGTTAATGTTTTTTTGTTGGACGCGAAGCTGAGTACGGCAACAGTTTTGTTCCACAAGGTTATCTATCGTACTTTTATTTAGCAGTTGCTATTCAGCGTTCTCTAGAGTTATTTAGAAAAAATGTTTCACCCGACTTAAGTGTGTTCGCGGAAAATTTAATTTTCACACTATCGTGCCTTTCTAAATCAGAGTTTTTTGCTGCAATAGTTTTTACTTGTAAGGTGTTTCCGTCAACTCCGTCTCATTCTTTAACTTTATTTTGTCCTTCAAGAGCTATATTCCACACACAAATCCCGAACCTATGAACCTTAACCACGTATCATGACTATTCTCAATATAATTCCCAAGTCTGACTGTATCCCATTACCCCTTCATTACTAAAAGCATAAAACTCGCACAACTTTACTCCGCCAAGCACTAAAAAGCGATTAACGTAGTCATTTGCATTAACGCGAAATCTTTGAAACAATTTACATTGAGTTCGTAGAAAAAGTGTCGTACAAGTAGCAGGGCAACTTCGTGTCTTTTCACTATAATGTTGGCCTTACAACTGTGGCTCACGATATGCAGGCATTTCGAGAATTCTCCGTGTTCGGTATTTCAAGTTCTACCCTAGAATAAGGGCTGATAACGTGATTTGTGGAACAAAGAAAATTTTCAATTGAATTTGTTGTTTTGATTAATAGAAACTATGTTGAATGGTTAAGTTCTTCCTGTATATTGTATTTTCTAAGTATTTAGTGTCACGCTGTTTCTCCGAGTGAGCGAGTCATTTTCCTTTCCGGGTGTAGTTCAACTTCAAATAATTCTACATCTCCGTTTGGAGCTATTAATTCTATATTGGTTATATCCAACACACGTATCGTTCTCTTTAAGGTTGTCAACGCTCCATAAACCATTATACAAAACTATGGAACTACACATAGTATAGTTATACCTTTCCTGTGTGTTACAGTAATAGACTTTTATACGTTGCAGCAAATCAACAGAGTTGCCACCCAAAATTTGTATTACCATAGTTTACACCGCATACAAAACAGTGTTGGCAGCTAAAGCAAATCAACATTTGATTGTGCTCAAACCACTTGCAATTTGCAACTCGTGGGTGTTTTTAATAGCACCATTATAGTTGCGCGTTGCTTAAGAAAATTCTTAGTCTACCTGCGTTTTTGCAACTATAATTTGTACTTGATACTTATTTGGAATGATTTAGAGTATCGCTTCCTTATAGAGAAGGATTAACGTGATATCGTTAGGAGTAATACGGGTGAAATTGTGGTACTTATAAGGTTCTTTGTGTAAGAGGATAATGGTTAAATTTGTCGTTAAATTACGCCTTTGCACTTCATAGGATCCATGTTTTCTTTCATTTCAACATTGGTTCCTTTTGAAACTTATATTTAGATCACCGTTTTGCTTTAATTATAAGGTGTCAGTTTCCTGAGATCAGTAACTAATTTAAAGAATCAATAAAATACAGCAAAAAAGAAAATAATAGATCCAAGAAAATCTCAGCTTACAAGAACGTGGAGAAATTAATTCCTTAATTAACTTTTTTTTTGCGTCTGGAACTGAATTTTACTAATTAAAAAATTAATTTGTTTTCAGACCCTTCATTTTGACTGTAATATTTAGGTCCTTTGGAGAATTGTTAATGGATTTCAGTTTCAGTTATAATTTTTTTTCTCAGGAAATTTTTAAGCCTCGTCGGAGTAAGCCGATTGTGCGCTATTAAAATTCTCTTTCATGTAAAATAATGAAAAGTGTTAAGTTTTGAAGGGATGAAGGGAAATTAATTTTCAGAGCATAATAACGCTTCATTTTGTGATTCATTCAAAATGTCAAAACAAGCACTAGATTAAAATAATGTCCAGGAGAAAATATGGCTGCATAAAAGCAGCTCACTTAAACGATTTTTTCTTTTAAATGACTTAGAAAGTTTTGGAACACCACAACCAAATTCATCTATCATGATTACCTACGTCTTTCGTCAGAAACATCGTCAGAAATTCACGATACACGCTATAAATTAAAAGCTGAAGCCAAAACTAGATTCCTGGCGAAACTCCCACATGAAAACAGAAAGTCTGAAGAGCAATATATGTAGCTATAAATCCGTTTGGGCTCGCGATGACGGCTCATGTCGGTGCAGAAACAAAACTGCTGCACATATAAATCTTTGGTTCGTATTTTCTGCTAGTATTGTTTGTTTCCTTCCCAGTTTTTTTTTGCTATAAGGTACTTTAATTTCTCATTCGGTATACAGCTTTGGTGGGTCCTCTAAATATCTAACTCCGTTACTGGTTTATCCTAAAAAAGACGATTGTTCAATTGAACTAAGTGAGGAAACATACAATTTGAATTTGCTGCATCTACCTGAATCTATTATAATATTATTCTAAAGTTAACTCGGGTAAAACCTGTGCTGTATCAGCTGCTCATCTTTTTATTGTTATTTTTTCCTAGATCATAAAAATCAACAGCCCATTAAAACTAAATGTTATCATGTAGGTACAGAAGTTGCATACATTAAGACTATCTAATCTTATGCAATTATTATTAATTTGGTCTCTGATAAATATACCGAATTATCAACGTTACGGCAACATTTATTTTGTGTAGTATCGCCAAATATATCTTTGCTTTAAAAGGTCGCAGATATATACAAACAATTACGGATATACATTTGTTAGAGTGAAGTCTAATACACCCGCAAAATTAATCCTCTTGATGAATCGTTACCACAAAGGATAATTTTGTTCTTTAAATAGTCCAAAATTTCTAACTCTGACACGCCTATTCCGGATCCATAAATTACAACCCAAACATAACTCTAACCGAAATTTCATCACATTTACAGCCCTGGTTAATCCAAACCGTTAAACCGAAAACACCGTACCCGGAACTTAAGCCTTAAATATTCAGCAGCCTTCAAAACGTTAAAACGGCGTCATTAAGCCGACGGAACTCTAAAAACGATAAACTTTACGAGGAACCAAAGGACGACACTCGATCCCAGACACTTTCGAAAAAAAGAAATTTCTCGTCTGCAAACTTCATTTCCCCTTTATGATGAACATGTGTTTTGTTGTGTAGGTTAGTCAAAGGTAATAAACAGGATAATTTTTTTGTTGGTTTTGATAATATCGAGGACATAAATGACATTTAAACGAATCTTGTTGAGTGAGTCAAACTTGCAGTGCAGTTTTCCAATTTACAAGAAAAACCAAATTCAATTACTTTTTCATGCCAAACCTAATTACATTCGAAGCGGTAGTTACTAATCCAATCTGATTTCCTTGATTCCCAAATCATCGTCGAAATTAGTTCCTAATCCTCCTATAATCCCGAAGACGCCCCTAATATCACAATAACAGAACTATTGATCCCTTACTCGGGTCGTAAGTGGTCGTTGGCTCCAAACTTTTTGTTCTTCCTTCTATTCACTTGCGACTTCTAATCGCGTTACTCTATTAACCCGTGGAAACTGTGGAGAGCCCCTTTATACAATTAGCTACTTATTGACTTGGAAAAATCCTTCCCTCTTTTAATCTAGTTTTTTTTTTAAAAGTTTGCGACTTTTCTCAACACGTTGACACTGGGTGCTTTCCGCTTTTAGAAAAGTTAGCATTGACACCGGTTGGCGTGTTTTACTTTAGAAAAGTATCTAACTCAAATTTCCTGTGCGTTAAACTTTTAAACTAAAAGCCTTTGGGAATTTAAGGAATGAAATAAAATTATACTTGTTCGAGAGTAACTTAAATAAAAGAAAAAAAAAAGAATATAAAACGCGATGCAAAAAGGGTTACATTACCGAGAAACTTTTCTCAAAGTAATTGCAATTCTAAAACGCAACGTTATTTCTATTAAAAGGCTTCCAAGTACAGCTTGAAGCACTCGTGAGCGAGCGAAATGAGCTTAGAGATCCATGCATACATTAAGTTGGATTTAAGTCTAGTCTAAGTGAGGAAGACCTCTGAACTTATAGGTGCGATTGTCCAAGCGTTGACCCTGAGGCGTCTAGACAGACTTACTGGTCTGGTCTGGTATTACTTACGGTTTCCTGCTACTAGGAAAGGAATGAATATTGGATTGTGTCGAATTCAACTTGCAGAACAGTCTAGTATCAATGAGTGTAAACTCATACTACAGCATGTCGCTGGTCTTACTGTAATACTTGTTTCTTCGAACTATAGAATAGTGTCTATCAAAACTGTAACTATACAAATGGTTCTAATGTAAATTCGAAGAACGTCGGTATAAAAATAAGCAAACCAAACTGACGTTCAATTTGTTCGCTTCCCTTTAAAAGTAGTCAATACCTCCATTTTCGTTTTTTACACGATGTGGGTACAGAATTTAAAACGACACTAGCAGTAAACGTCAGCAATAAAGTCTGCCTTAAGCAATCGCATTTCAGGCCCAAAAGTCGGGGAAAAAAGGCAAAAAATTTCGTTCAAACATTTCAACTGCTGTCGTGGAACAAATCGCTCTTTGCAAGCTCAACGTTTGGCTTGAAATTTAAATAGCTTAAAAATAGCTTGAAAAAACAGCATCGGCTGCCGAGGCATTCGCATGATTTATGCCTTCTGTAGCGTGACTATGAGGAACGGCCGGGTAGTTCGGAGAATGCCAGCTAAATTAATCGCTTCGTATTTGGCCGTGTGAATTATCAAAATTCCTCTGAGTCTAACTGAAATAACGGGCGACTAGACTTTCATGAACGCCATAATTTATTGGGGGAAAATGCAAATGTATTTATCCAGCACGAGACTTTGGAAAAATATGTGTAAGCTTGGTTAGGCTCGCTGTAGATTTATTACTCTGTCTTCGAACTTGAATGGGTTTTAAATATAAATTCAAGCGGGTTTGTACGTGTACAATCTTGTATCTTTGAACCGGCAAATTAATATATCCAATTTCTTTGGCAGACTTAGGTGTTAAGTTGCATAGTGCTTCTCTGTTTAACGTACATTTTAATTCTCAAAGTCAAAATAGGTCAAAGCTTCCTACCGGGTCATTCTTCATGAAACTCTACAGCCTACCCCGTTATTAGCCAGCCTCAATCGTATTATATATAAAACTAAAACATCAGGCATATTCGTGTTAACTAATGGTGATTAAATTACTTGTCCTAATTATGTGTTACTAGATAACAGAAGAGCTGTTGTGTTAATGATACTGATAATAATGATACTACACAGTTGGGATTACGTTCTAGATTTGTAGGAGCGTCTGTTTTCGCCTGGACCTCTTTTATAAAAGAAATGGTATCGATGTTAGTATCTTTTTAACTTTCTACATATTTTGTAGCATCGAAATTATCATTTGGGTTATATATTTGGAAATTATTCTTGAAATTTTTATGCTGTTCTTTTGACGGAATTAGCTGACTGACTGAATTATTACTTTGATTTCTTATGAAGTAATACCGGTACTGAATTTGCAGACGCAAACATTTTCACTCACCAGATAGGTGAACTTAGAGCGCCAGAAGTCACTCATAGCGGTTTGGAAGTTACAAATTGCACCAACTCAGCTAAAGTTAAAGATCAAGTCCTACCTTTCCCCTCTGTATAAATAGCGCGAAGTTTTCTTATAAAAACGGTACCTAACGATATTTAACATCTTGCACTTTGCTGAACTAATCAGGAAGCGAGAGATATCTATAATAATATCTTCTTAGAAACTTGGACGGTTCTTAAAAACAAGTTATACTTATAACATGATTACTGCTGATCGACAGTTTTGCGATGTTCCGGAAAAATGTTCGGTTTGTAGGTTGTTATGGCTCATGTAATTATTTTGCTGATGTGGGACTTGGGAGTTAAGAAAGATATGGAGGTAGCTAAACGATAATTGGCTTCTAGGAAGTTAGTTTGCTTTGCTAGAACATTCGTAATCTATTTTTATATTGTGCCATTCATGCTCACATTGTACAGTCAGCGTGGTTACCGGTTCTTCCAAGGGGGGTAACCACATCGTAACGCTGACTGTACCACCATCGGTATAAATTACTGGTATTCAGCTGCATCTGGTTATACTGGAAACGGAACTCAACATAGATGATGAAGATTATTGTATTGTACCATCATCCTCTCTGCTATACTAAAACTAAACCTGTGTGTAGGTACCTATGTTCACACAACAGCAGGTCAAGTTACTACAAACTGTCAAATTTTCTCATTCGATTTTGAACTTAACCATCAACATTTTAAGGCTTAAAATCATTTGTAGAAATTTGACAGTTTGGTATAACCTGATGTGCGGTTGTCTGTACATAGCAATCCATGATTCTATCAACGGACACATCCAAACTAGTTGTAGAATTAACCTGATTCTTATCAGTATAGTTACTTAACACGGCCATGAACTTTGAACAGTTTTTGGATAACTATTCATCTACGATAAGAAGTATGCTGTAATAATATTGAATTGGATTTTTAATGCAAAGCGATACATACATTTGAATATATTAATGGAGTCTGTATATGGATGCATAGATTTATATCTCGGTATTTTTATTTTGGTCTTGGTTCCTTATTTGGTTTGATGTTTTGAATTATACAGGGTGATATATCAAAATATATTAAAAAAACTGAATATTCGCAAATATACGGGCAAAATAATTTTATCATCTTAGCGATATTATTTTTAGAAGTTGATTTATAAAACTTGAATACTAGTGTTACACCCTGTAATCAAAACCTTACTCACGTTCGTTAACCCGTTTTTCTACTCAAACGTAGCATCATTAATTATAATATAACTATAATTTTCACCTTTAATCAAGTGACATGAGAATAAAACAAGATGACATGATTTTCACAAGTTCTTGCTCTAATATTGAGTCGTTAAACTAATAACTAAGATGAACTCATAACTTCGCTTTTTGTACACTTTTTGTTCAAGTTTCTATGAACTAATCAGCTGATATTAAATGAACATTAGGGGTTATGCACACGGCTTACGAAACCTACCGTGGTAATGACTTGCCCCGTAGCTGCTAGGTGCTGCCTTCTGTTGGTATTAGAATAATCATTTTAATAATAAACTAGCGTTATTATTACGATGCTTATTTGTTGTTAGGGTTCCGTACCAAAATGGTAAAAAGGAACCCTTATGGTGTGATTCAGTCTGTCTGTCTATCTGTCACAGCTGGATATCTCAAGAACTAATAATGCTATCAACTTGAAATTTAGAATAGTTGACGTTTACCCAACTATTTTGCAAATAAGAAAGTTTTGCAACAGGGACTGAAAGGGGGTCTTAAAAATTTAAAGTGGGGCTACTAGGTCATGTGGGGTATCATATGAAAGAACGCTGTTTGCACATTCTCAAACTATTTTTTATTTTTTTTTAGGCCGCATAGTTTTAGACTTTTTCTGGAAAATGTAAAAAAAATACCGGTCCCCCCCCCCCCTTATCTCCGAAGTTTGCAAAGAGAAAAATCTGAAATTATTCTATGCGATAGAAGTTTATGTAAAAATTACAGGAAAAATAAAACAATGTCTCTAAGTAGCACACTTTTTCAGAAATCGGAACGGAACCCTCGGTGCGCGAGTCCGACTAGCTCTTGACCGGTTTTTTTTATGAGGTAAAGTTGCTGCTAGTAACATAACTCCAATTCCTTTTGATGACAAACTACTTAGATGAGATTCTTAATGCAATTTTCCCATGCATTATTATAACCTACAAATCAAATTACAATCGCTCAGGTTTTGTATAAAGGTATAGTAATCATAAAGTATAGGATAGAAAAGTCCAGAAATTGAAAACAAAAGAAAAGCAAACATCAAAATAATGCGTCTGTTGAACTCAAGTTCCGTCTAGATAGATATACCTGATAATTCTGTCAGCCACCTCTCAAGGCAGGATTGGCCTATTTCCACCCGGACAGCACGAGATGATGTCATAAAATGCAGATAAGTATAAATCGAATCCGTATCACTAGAAAACATCCGCTAGGTGACGAGTCCGGAAGAATTATGAGCGCACGTATGTTTATCTTAAGTGGTTTGTTTCACTAAATCTTGGGCTTAGCCATGCGGATGTGATTTAAGTTGTGTAGTTACTTGTTTAAGTTAAGTGATAACTGAAGTGTCCGAATATACTTACATAATGTCGGTTGGTTCGGGAATAGACGAAATGTTAGGTAGACTAGACAACACATCTAGTGGTCTTACAAGCCTTATAGCTTAGCTTAGCATTATTTCATCGACGATTGTACTTACCCAACTAGTTCGTGAATAACGGATGAGTTTTTTTACCGTTTTTGAAAAAAAGGGTTTTATAGGTGAAAGGAGTAGAAGCCTATGGCATACCTAGTTTTTTTTTAATAACTTAGACAAATTTATTTAAGTATCAATAAATACGTCAAATTCGAAGTAAACTTTTCATACCAGAACAATAAAAAGATAAATTTTGAAAAAAAAAAAATAAATCTTTAAAACATATCGAAATTCAAATCATAATGCACCCTGCTTATGAAACTAGGTATGCCATATACTACTGCGTTCACCTAATAGGTATAGCCTATTTTTTTCAAGACGGTAAAAAAAGTCATCCGGTATAAAATGACTAGGCTTAACTCGGGTTAACAACAAATAGCTAACACTACAAGTAAGTAAATACTACTTCACACCAAAGTAACAAAACTGCGTCTCACAAAGCTTCTGGAAAGAAAGACCCTGTGAAACTCAAAAGAAACTAAACCAAAAGAATCGTAAACCAAGATGTTTATTAGACCAAAAGCTGGTCTACCGTTGTCACCCTACTCCGTTCCACCATCAAAACTACACGATCTACTGAACTAAATCAAGAACAAGAAAAAAACATGCACAAAAAACTGCAATTGACTCTCAAGGAAAAACCAACCTTAGAGCAGTCATTACAGAGTTGAATGTACTTTAAGGTGGAAGCCGGCACAAGGAAGCCGAAGCAAAACTTGTATACAATTCTGTGGCCTTGAACTTAAAAATATTCGAGGCGAGCTGTTCAAATGTGACCGGTGTGCCTCGAGGCACTCCCGATAAGGCTAGGGTGAGGTTCTCAACGAACAGCATAATAATATTCCGACAAGAATTACTGAGAAGTTTTATTTAATTCACTGAGGAAAGTGATTGAGACGAAGACGAAGGATGAAATGAAAATTTTAAAGAAGATGAGAAATGCAAGGCTGGATTGAACGGAACGGAAGAGTGAGCGGTTTGTTTTAGAAGTTTTCTAAGCAGACAATTTTAAAATAAACCAGTTACCAGATCTTCTGCTAAGGAACAGAAGATAATATTACAAAAAACTTTGGTAACTTTTACTTTTGAATCACTCAAAGCATAATAGATATCTCCAAAAACGAGTTAAATCCAATCAAAAATTTATACATTTTTAACTGAATTCCCAATAACGATGCCTTGGCACTTAATTACATATTCAAGTGCTAACACTGTTCTCTAATTGATGCCTCAGACATATATTTTACGATCTCTGTAACGAGCGAAGCAATTAAATATTTAACGTTAAATCCATTGTTAAAACATCTAATCCTTGTGAATTAATTGAAATACCTACAGAGAACATTAATGTCAAAGGTTAGGGTGTGATGAAAAATGGGAGAGAAAATAAATTCAGATTGGGCAGCTGTGTAAAAATTTGCTGAATTTTTGAATCAGTTTTGATTGCAAGGTGCTGTAATAGGGTTCATGTTAGGTTCATTTGCTTAGCCCACGTTTAATCTAATAAAAATACGTAGGGTGTATGTAATCATCAAAAATTAAAATAAAAGTTGTTTTTTTTAAAGTAACTTTAAATACTCAATCAGAAGTAGCTTTATGTACAAAATCGTTGGAGTCTATATTTGAATCTTCAGAAGACATAAATCTTTTTTATCTTATTTATAAAGCAGGTGCAATTTTCCCATCTAAGGAAGTGTTTTGAATTAACTCCTACTTCAGACAGATAGATTAGTCGGAAGTCAGAGTCACCTTTCATCCTACGGAACCCGAAAGGTCGCGACAAACCGAATCTACATTCAGACAATCTCCGAGATATGTAGATGAGATTCAATGCTGACGATTTATGAAGAAAGCTGAACGAAATATGGCAGCGAGTCGACCGTTTTCATTGAAACTTTTTTACAACCTCCCCTTTAGATGGCAGATAAAATTGCAAATAGACGGACGGAAAAGGGAATTTTATGTGAAGGTGACTTCACGCTTTTTATTTTTTAAGGGGAGCCGGAGCTGTAAAGACGGTTAGTGAAAACAAATTAAGCTTCAACGGTCTGATATTGCCACGAAGGTTTCTTGTTGGGATTGAAAAGGTTTAGCTGACGATAACGCTTTCAATTTCGTAAACGATAGCATCTAAGTTGACAAAATAAACAACAATTTTTATTCCAAGGTTGACTTAATCTTGCATTCGCTTTACTATCTCTAAACACATGCATATATACCACTAATAATTCTTGATGGGTTAAACAGAAGTCACAATTAGTGCCAATGCGTTACTTGAATCCGCATTAAGCTTAATCGTTTGGCATTCGACCTGCATGGAATTATAAATAGCTGATATAGCGTTCTATGTTTAAGTATGTTTCTGTTCTAATATGACAAGAGACGACACTATTCTTATCATATGTTTGCGTCAGTGGTCCATTTTGTTTTTAACTACCTAAATGCAACCAGTTAGCCGTTTCTCCGTCTCCGAGATCACAAAAAGAAAAAAGCGTATCCACAAACCAAAAAGAAACCTTTATCTTTAAATCAAGGGTATCACAAACCGGTTTAAAACGAAAAAAGTCAAGCCAAGCTAAGAACTGACTTGTTACAGCCATGTTCGCTAATACACGACCAATATTTGTTCTGGTGCCAACTCTCAGAGGATCGCACGGGGCTCGGGACGCTCTAGTGAGCAAACAATGTTCTTTAGATGCATTCTGTTTCAGCGTTCGACTCGTCTCGAGGGGCTGGCGACTAATAGTGTTAGTTCCTAGTGCGTTTATGGTATATGCAATTTGGATGGAGAAGTTTTCTTGGAGTTTTGGGTTTAATTTTAATGAGCTGAAATGTGGTTGGTCTGTGTTTGTAGTCTGTTCTACAGATTTTTTACACATATCTTGTGCGTTTTATCTTCAGTATATGCTCTTCATGGTACAATCCGTAAAACATTAATGTGTACTAAAACTGTGTTCAATCCTATAATCAATGAATTAAACTTGTTTTAACTTACAGACCAACTCAGTTACAATCTCTTTCCATTCTGACTATTAACATTACAAATTCCCATAATACTTTAACGAACGTTTATAAAAAGCATAATCTAGTAAAAGTAAGCATACATAATAATATCGCAGAGGCTATAAAAGTACCATTATTAATACCAAACGGACTAAAAACATATACAGGATTCGGGCACTTGAGAACACTTGGCAATCTAGCTGTTGCTACATAGTTTTTATAAGCGCATGTGAGCGATAAATTCAAACATTTACTTCGGTCGAAAACTTCACTTTGTTGTAAATAAAAAGTTCCATATTGTAGTAGAATGTTCTACAGTTGCGACTTTATTACATCTGCGGTCAGGCGTCCAGGGCTGTTTGTTGATTTTCAAGTGTGATTTAAATATATGGCTTTGTTATTTTTAAGTTCGTTAAGAGTTGCTTCATTAGGTATGAGTGGTCTTTTGTTTTCGAATATATTTATTTGTTTGGTATATTTTAAGTATGTGCTCTTAACTATTAGATTTATATTGCATACACATGTTTGTTTCTCTCAATGAACTATTATTCTAACTATTCGAATGTTTTTCTATTTCATGACTTTTAGTGGTCACTTTAGTTTGACATGTAATTGAAAACAACAATCTGCATTTTAACAACAATGAAAAATTTAAAAAATGCAGGAAATATAGTTCAAAATTCTTGAAAGTTTCCATTCACTCCACACTCAACCCTAGACTTGGTTGGGAGCATCTGGCAATGGTTTTACGACATGCAGCTGATGCATCGGGCCGCGTCAGACTGCCAGTTTCCCTGGGACGGCACAGCATCGCCTCCCGGGACCTATGCACAACTTCGTCGTAAAGAATTGTGTGGTTTGAATTCGGTATGCGTTTTAGTTTTGAGCAGTTCCTTTATTAGATTATTCAATACAATGACCACAGAATAACGTCAAGCTAGAATATTAAATTGTTTTTGCACTGACTTAATGACAATAACAAAGTTAATTAGATCAATTTGCCGCGGTTAATTACAAAGACCCAAAAGAAGCAAATAGAGTTCGTGTTCTAATTCGAAAGTCGACCTTCAGTCACTAGACAACACAACAACTAATTCATTTAGTTCCAATCTTAACAACTAAACTCAACTTTAATCCCTCACATACTTTTTTCGTTTATTCTTTTTCAGCACCGAACTTGTTTGTTTCAAGCCCTTAAGCTACTTGATTCAACTTAGCTTACAAGTTTTTCATCCGTTTTTTCGTTTCCAGGAATTTTCCTTTTATTAAAACTTGTACCTAAGTTTACTGAACATACGAATTTGGGATGGGGTCAGTGAATTGTGATCCAGCATCCCCGAATGTACCATTACCGCTACTTGCTGTAATTGCTTTGGGAATACCTCGAGATTCGTGTCAGATGTTTAGCGTTAGATTTTAGGGACCCTGACCGGACATGTTTAGCGTAACAACGTTTTAGTCACCTGGATCGTTCTTACCTCCGAAATCACATTTTGGTAAAGTGCGGCGTCTTATTCCTTATTTAGCAGACACATAACGCCATTTTATTCGACCCTAACATGCCTCTTGCGTTATTTATTCATTGATACACTCATGTATATTTATTTGTACAAAATTGGAAAGACATTTACTTACTGTATCTACATGCGTCTTATTATCAGCTCCAGCAATTGACATGGAAATGTAAATATGTAACGAATTAATATATTCAGAAATAAATTACGGAATTTATTTAAATATTAATGCGAACAGATGCAAATTAAAGTCTAACCTTATTCATAAAAAAACTAAAACGCTATATAAACCTATTTTAGTTATAAAAGTGTTTTATCTTCTCCTTCCAAACTCAAATCTTAATTCGAAAGAAATTGACAAAACACTTCTATAACTAAAATAGGTTTAGGTTTAAAGCGTTTTAGTTTTATGATTATGGGAATTAGACTTTAGTTTAACATAAACGTTGAAGATTATGTAATGACAACAGTTGATTACACTGACGCAATCAAGGGAAATAGTTTGCAAAATGTTGTATTACGAATTCCAATCACGTCGTAAGCCAGAAGTTAGCTGAAACGAGATCGGCTCAAAAGCGAAGATCTTATTGACTGTTCGGCTCGTACCGGCATCTATTGACTCGGTAATGTCTCCCATTTCCGAACCAGCTCTCGGAATAAGAAAAGTTGGTACAGGGGAAAGGGAAAGAGGCCTTTTTGGAGCGCACTAAACTTAATACGTCTTTGATCCAGCAACCCAAAGTTAGAATTAACTGGAACAAAGACACTGACCATCTGGTTAGGACCCCAAAGAAGCGAGTAACTAATTTCAAGTTTAATGAGAAATTCACTCGAAAGGAATAATTCAATTTTCTATATTGTTAATTTGTGTGTTCGTATAGCTTCCAGTTTGGGATTAACAGGATTCCTGGCGAGGGAGTACTTTATTGAAACGCTTTGTACCATTTGTTTGAATTGTGCTCGTTGAGTATAATGCGGCCTATTTTATAACAACTTTCTATAATTAAATCAATGGTTGTAAATTGGTTGGGATTTCTAATACAGATTTTTATTTGATTTGGATTGTTGAAACTTTTGATTTTTGTTTGATTACTTTCTTATTTTATCATTTTATTTTAGATCAATAAACTATAAAGTTAAAATGATTCTAAGTCAAGTACAAGAAACATTAGAAATAGAAATAATTTATTTGCTTACTAGCTCTTGCCCGCGGCTTAGCCGTTTTAGCGTGAAAGCGTAAAAAATAAACAAACTTTCCCTCGCATTTATAACATTGCATTGTTAGGATATAATAGTAGGATAATGTAGTCATGTAGGTATTAAGGTACAATAGTTCAATAAACCTCAGTCAGTATCATTTCATTCTTCCCCACATACCCAATTACCTTCAGAATTTTTATGAGTTCTGGCAAACACACACATTCCCAATTACTTCTAACTTTTACATTTCACCCCCAGCCCGACATGTAAACATTTCATTGCGAGACATCTCAACATATACACATTGCGAGACATCTCAACATATATACGTACGACTATGATTTCTTTATTACGTACCCTTTATCCTTTTGTCCGCCAACGCTCGTTGCTTCTCAAGATATTTCTCTCTCACTGCCTTCTGTATCTTGGAAGATAAGAATGTATTGAATTTTGAAACATAAGGTTTCCCTTTTTATCTCATACCCGAGATTCTTTTATATTTACAGACCAACAAACGTAAAGTGATTCGTCTGAGCACTCTATTATATAAATTGATATTTGTTCCTTTCAAAGTTGAGGATATGTTTAAAAGATTATTTCGTTACAAAGGTTAATGTAATGTTATTGAGTTTGCAGCCTTTTGTTGGGAAGGTGGTGCTTTATTCCATAGTTTCCTGGTCTCTAGCTGGCTTCAGGTTTCCTTTTGAACAAATCATGTGCTCTTCAGCGAGCATATTCTTTAGATTTTCTGGGTCTTCGCCTACATCAATAAATATATCATCGTTTGAAAATATGCTTCCATCTTTAATTTAATTCTAATCCATTACCTCCGCAATTTACTGAGTATTCCTAAATGTCATTGTCCAGAAATCAAATTTAATAGTAATTTTCCACCGTAAATAATTTAATCGATTGGCACTGACAAATTCGTTCATTCTGCACACAGTGCTAGACGTTTTTGTCTAAGATTTATGTCATTACGAACACTGGGTTCCTAGTAACGTATTTGTCTATTTTAAGTCATTTTAACGGGTCACCATTAAAAACTAATTTTGTGCTCATCTGTTTGTGATTTGCCACTTTTTTGTCGTATTCAGTATTTGTAGTGTAAAGTATCTAATGTTGCAATTATTCTTGTTGCAGTATCAATTTGGTTGATATTCATACAAAGATTTGCTTAAGCGTTATTTGCTTTCAAAAAGCACTTGCGTTTGTATGGGTCATATTCTTTATATGGCATCTGACGCCCACAAGTTTTAATCTCACCAAGTTACCGCTAAGATTTAATGAGCTTTGCTAATGTCTCACTTAAACGCAACGCCACGCCACGCAGTCATCTAACCATGAACTAGAAACGCATCAATGACATAAGATTACAAAAATTACATGTAATTAAATTACGTGTGTTTAACAACCACGTAAGCCATGTTTCCCATGTGTATGGGAGATGCTAGCCCCGTTACTGTGGTGTGCTGTAGAATTATGACTACGTGGAAAATTACTGTACAACACAACCAGGCTTTTTGTTCTCACAATGTTTATGATACGTGCTTTTTACTTTACTGTATCTTTACTTATTATGATTGGTAGTTCTTTTTTCTTATGATTTGTCGTTTTCTTTGATGAAATTGTCTTGTTTTATAATTGCTTCTGTTTTATTACTGGGAGATTTAAATTGCTCATCTAATCATTTTCTATCTACCTTAACTTAGACCTTACGATTGTTTAGTAAATTACTTTTAAGTAAGATGAAATGGACTTCGATTGACCGAATATCCCTATTAAATTGTTCACATTTGGTCAAAATCCCATAACATTGACGGAAATTTCACTTTAACACAGTTAGCCATTATAATCAAAATTAATGATATCCAATTTCTCCATCAGATTACTTCAAAACAGCCTACATTCTTCTGATCATTTTAGATAGGCAATTTTATGGCCATTTCTTTAAAAGTTCACGGCAAACCTGCGTTCTGTCCATTGTAATCTTTGTGTCAGCTTGTCACGAAGCAGCCTACATATATGTAATTATAAACGCATTACCGTGATTTACTGTTACAGTAAAACATCATGTTATGTTCTAATATCAAGGCGGAAATTTAAGTATGTTTTTGTGATTTGAATAGCAGGCTTATTTTCGTGCTCGTTATCATTATCAAAGTATGGACATAGGCTGGTTTAAAGGGTATCTTGTTGATTACCAACCCTATTGCTTGCTCAGAGAAATGCTTTTTTTTATACAATAACATATCTTATGAAGAAAATAAATGTAAAATACTGGTATTCAGCTGCATCCGGTTAGACTGGAAGCCGATCCCAACATAGTTGGGAAAAGGCAGGCAGATTTTATATGTTATGAAGAAGCAAGTAGCATTATTAATAATGTGAGGTTATAAATTGAGCTCTCATTAGGATCCAACTTGATATAAAAATGTGTGGGTTGTCTGTGTAGGTGTTTCACCTCATATTTCTTAAAGATATGACCTCCATCATTTTTGCTTAATCATTAATAAAACTGTATTTACGGGCAAAATTTACCTGACCCCACAAACATAATAATATGACCTGTTACGTAACCAACCAGCTGACTAGAAAATTATTGATGGTCTTCATTTAGGTATTTATAGTTTTCCTTATAAACTAAAGAATTTTAATTATAATTATTGTTTTAATAATGTAAGTGCTTAACAATAGGGATGATGACTAAAAATTTATTTTTTGTCCGTCATAGAGATTATTAAAAAATATTGGACCCGTATTTTTTCTTTTTTTACGTAATCAACAAATTACGGCGATACAGTGAGTTAAAATATGGCATGACGTCACGCGTAGCTAGGTCTTATACGTACAAGTGACGTAGCGAGCCCTCACTCCCCATCTTTAATGCGTGATAGCTAAGTAATTTTTTATTAATATGATAAAGCAAAAAATACGTGTCTAATATTTTTTTATTATCTGACTAACGGACTAAATAGAATTTCTTTTTTTTTATCCAGGCATCATCCCTATTGTATGTAGGTATTATTGAGTGACATATGCGTTGTTGCCGCTCTTCGTTCCTGATATTATAACTAAATTAATTTCTGAAGTAATAACAGGGATTGGTTGTATCATGAAATTAATCTTTCCCATTTCGGGAATGGAACCCACAGTCGTTTTCGCAGAAAGTGAACGGATCGCCACTGCGCCATTTATGAAAATGACACTGTTATAATTTTATCTATTAAATGAAGGTCATAGGTACCTACTAGCTTCAAGAGAAAATACTACGATTTACATGACGCGTAGAAAATAAACACGTGCGAGTGGCATCAACACATGCAGCGAACTATTAGACAAAACGCGAAATTACCGCTATTACCCGCTTTGACCGGTATATTCGCTTTCTAAATGTACACTTTGAGAAAATTACAGCGTTTTACAACTGGCTATTTAGTGATTTTCCATTTTAATGAATAACACGTGTTTATGTTTTAAACGACAATTACGAAAAATTTAATTGATTTTTTCGCCCCTAATTACGAAATTGCTGTAACCACCCCTAACGAAAATTGCTCTAATGGTCCCTTATAAAAAAACTTTTTTACAAAAAAAACCGACTTCCAAAAAAACACTACAAAGTGAAAAATAACTTTAATTTCGGAAGTCGGTGTCTTTGGATCTGTATTTTAGTTTTTTGCCACCAACTTCCGAAATTAAAGTTATTTTTCACTTTTTAGTGTTTTTTTTGGAAGTCGGTTTTTTTTTTGTAAAAAGTTTTTATTTTTCACTTTTTAGTGGGTCAATTTGTAATTTATCTACGTTACAATAACCCAATGTCAACTGCTCATCGCGTTTTACAAAATATTGCTTTTCCCGATGCAGGGACGTTAATTGTTGAGGAGTTCTCATAATAAGAACCAGGAGAACTGGAGGTCATGGTGAAGTCACCATTACCATTATGCATTTTGACAAGCATAAACAATATTAAACCATATTAAAGTAATCGAATCGCAACCTGTGATATACTTAGATATAATTGAGTATTTCGGATGGCCATCTGTGGTCTTCATCATCAGTTCCAGTTCACCAAAAGGTACTTTCCGAGAGCAAATGCACGAGTTACTATAAAAAATACCGAAATCGGTATAGGTGTGCCCATAAAATTTGAGGGTTTCCCTCGATTTCCATGGGATCCCATCATCAGATCCTGATTTGATGATCATGGGACCACTTGAGAAGTATACCCTTACGAACAAAAAAAGAAAAATCCAAATCGGTCCAGCCATTTTCGAGTAATCGGGGAACATACATAAAAAAAAGGTTCCGACGAATTGAGTACCTCCTCCTTTTTGAAATTGGTTAAAAATTTCTCTGTTCACCTTTTCAATGCGCAGTATGTCGCGGGTTCGATTCCCGCACGAAAAAAATATTTGTACGACCTACAAGTATTTGTTCCGAGTCTGGGTGTTTTTCTATCTACAATATGTATGTATTTACAAAAAAATATATATACGTAAGTAGTTTATCAGCCATCTCGTTACCATAACACAAGCATTAGGTTGCTTAGCTCGGGACTAGATGGCGTTGTGTGAAATGTCCAAGGATATTTATTATTATTATAATAAAACACTAGCGTAGCGAATACTGCTGCATATCAATCAGCGTGCACATACACGCGCTAATTATAACGATTATATGACAATTTTATCTAACGCGTAACTTACTATCACAACATTAGTCATACTAGATAATGACTTCTGGAAATATCCCTATTTAATAATGCAATTCAATGCAAATTGATTTAATTTAGTACACTGGGTTACTGGGCGGTTGGCTAATATCGACAGTTTAAATACTGGTTGAAGAGTGAATAAGACCCAGGCATTATCCAATCAAAATGAGGGATGGTAAGACGTCAATCCTATCATGTGACCTCCTGCCATATTTGACGTTTTAGCTGTCAATTTGACCTCAAATGGTGCACGTTCGGAAATAATAGTGATAGCCCCGTTCAAGGTTCTATAAATGTTTTGATCGCATTGTATCTACTAATGTTTATAATGATACACCTTTCGATATGGTAGCCATAACCTAGAAGTCATATTTGTAGTTAGGGTAAAAACTGACATAATATCATGGTATTTTTTCCGTTCAAAACTGCACACTCACAATTTAAAGTACACTTCCATAAATATCTATAATTGCAATCACCGAAGCAGGCCCGTCTTAATAAATCTGAGTGTTGGCACGAGGCGAGCTCCGCACAGCTCCAGATCACCGTTCGGGGCTATTCTTCGCCAAGATAGCGAATTATTGGTTCCTGATAGCATAAGTCAGGTTTATAGGATTTATACTAATGGCGTCTGCGTTTAGTTTAGTTAGTGGTGATTTCTAGGGTGGTTTAGGGTATGTTTCAGTGGGCCAACCACAGTGCTCGAAATCTACACTATGCATCAGTGGAAACAGTGTAAGTGGAGTGGAGCGGAGCTGAGCGGACTTTCAAATAAAATATATGAACACGCGGCCCCGGGTCGGACAGAACTTCTCTTTCTTCTCAGAAATCTCCGCCCTGCTCCGCGTCAGTGGAAACACACCCTCAGTGCTAGGGAAGTCTGTTGTATCAACTTACTTACTGTAGTTTCTTTTTGTATTACTGAAGATAAAAAATAAATATTAATAATAAGTAATCATGAAATGAGTGAAAGATTTATTTTCAACTATAATTGTAATAAATTGGCAATGATTTTAACAAGATTATTATTAATTTATCTGGCTCCTTTAAATAGCTAATTTTAAAATTCACATAAGAATTGCTACAGTTTTAGTACTATTTCCCTATTTTTAGCAGTAGGGTTCATCAAACACGCAATATTTTGCACAGAACTAAAACTAAATATAAACCGAATCAGCTGTTCGTCACATGCAACCCGCGTACACCAGTCCACTGAAAGACGTATGTTATCGCGATGTTCTTAAATGATGAGTTGCTTGATATTATGCACATGTGCATATTGTGCATCTCAGTGTCTGTGTTGTGCCTTTAAGCGGTTAACGGAGCTCGTGGTAGATAAAATGTTGGTAAGATTACCATTTAAATATGAATTAAGTAAATGTGAGGAGTCGTTAGTTTCCAGTTAGTTTGGTGGTTGCACCGAACTTTGTGCTATTATGCTTTTAAATTGTGGTTAGGTATATTTTTAAAAGGTTTTATTTTAACGTTGTTTATTTTAGCCATCGCATAGGCACGTGTTCTAACCATAAAACTATGCTACGTTTTGTTTCTGTTCTAAAACAGAAACAATACCTAGCATAATTTTGTTTTTTTTTTTAATTTTTTTTTGTTAGGTACATAATATAACTAATTAGGTACTACATATATGTAAATTTTTGTACAAAAATAAATAATTTCTTTCTTTTTATTATGCGACTAGCTTTTGCCCGCGGCTTCGCCCGCGTGGATGTCGGAAAATATCCCATGGGAACGTTCATGTGGAAAACATAGGGCATATCCCTAACTTAAGAAATGCTGGGTTTCCCATACAAACTTTCATCCCTTTTATCACCCCTTGTAGGATAATGTTTTAAGACAAAAAGTAGCCCATGTCCTTTCCCAGGATGCTATCTATAGCTTTGCCAAATTTTATCGAAATCCGTGCAGTTTTGTAAATTTTAAAATCAATCCCTATTTTACCCACTTAGGGGATGATTTTTAAAAAACGCTGACCCGCATATTTCTTAACTTCTTACCAATAGCATAAATTTGTTATCCCTAACTTAAGAAATACTGGGTTTCCCTTACAAACTTTCATCCCCTATGTCACCCCCCCGTAGTATTATTTTTGAAAAAAATAGTATCCTATGTCCTTTCCCAGGATGCTATATAAAGCCTTGCCAAATTTTGTCGAAATCCTTGCAGTTTTGTAAATTTTAAAATCAACCCCTATTTTAACCCCTTAGGGGATGATTTTTCAAAAACGCTGAACCGCGTATTTCTTTATTTCCTATCAAAAGCATACATTTTAATTTTCACATCCCTAACTTAAGAAATACTGAGTTTCCCATACAAACTTTCATCCCCTATATCACCACCTGTAAGATTATTTTTTAAGACCAAAAGTAGCCTGTATCCTTCCCCAGGATGTTATATAAAGCCTTGCCAAATTTTATCGAAATCCGTGCAGTTTTGTAAATTTTAAAATCAACCCCTATTTTACCCCTTAGGGGATGATTTTTCAAAAATGCTGAATCGCATATTTCTTAATTTCCTACCAATAGCATAAATTTTTTATCCCTAACTTAGGAATACTGGGTTTCCTTACAAACTTTCATCCCCTATATCTCCCTTTGTACTTGTTTTTGAAAGTATCCTATGTCCTTTCCCAGGATGCTATATAAAGCCTTGCCAAATTTTGTCGAAATCCGTGCAGTTTTGTAAATTTTAAAATCAACCCCTATTTTACCCCTTAGGGGATGATTTTTCAAAAATGCTGAGTCGCATATTTCTTAATTTCCTACCAATAGCATAAATTTTTTATCCCTAACTTAGGAATACTGGGTTTCCTTACAAACTTTCATCCCTTATATCACACCCTGTAGTATTGTTTTTGAAAGTATTCTATGTCCTTTCCCAGGATGCTATATAAAGCCTTGCCAAATTTTGTCGAAATCCGTGCAGTTTTGTAAATTTTAAAATCAACCCCAGTTTTACCCCCTTAGGATATGATTTTTCAAAAACGCTGAACCGCATATTTCTTTATTTCCTATCAGAAGCATACATTTTAATTTTCACATCCCTAACTTAAGAAATACTGAGTTTCCCATACAAACTTTCATGCCCTATATCACCCCCTGTAGGATTATTTTTTAAGACCAAAAGTAGCCTGTGTCCTTCCCCAGGATGTTATATAAAGCCTTGCCAAATTTTATCGAAATCCGTGCAGTTTTGTAAATTTTAAAATCAACCCCTATTTTACCCCTTAGGGGATGATTTTTCAAAAATGCTGAATCGCATATTTCCTAATTTCCTACCAATAGCATGATTTTTTTATCCCTAACTTAAGAAATACTGGGTTTCCTTACAAACTTTCATCCCCTATATCACCCCCTGTACTTGTTTTTGAAAGTATCCTATGTCCTTTCCCAGGATGCTATATAAAGCCTTGCCAAATTTTGTCGAAATCCTTGCAGTTTTGTAAATTTTAAAATCAACCCCTATTTTAACCACTTAGGGGATGATTTTACAAAAACGCTGAACCGCATATTTCTTTATTTCCTATCAAAAGCATACATTTTAATTTTCACATGCCTAACTTAAGAAATACTGAGTTTCCCATACAAACTTTCATCCCCTATATCACCCCCTGTAAGATTATTTTTTAAGACCAAAAGTAGCCTGTGTCCTTCCCCAGGATGTTATATAAAGCCCTGCCAAATTTTATCGAAATCCGTGCAGTTTTGTAAATTTTAAAATCAACCCCTATTTTACCCCTTAGGGGATGATTTTTCAAAAATGCTGAATCGCATATTTCTTAATTTCCTACCAATAGCATAATTTTTTTATCCCTAACTTAAGAAATACTGGGTTTCCTTACAAACTTTCATCCCCTATATCACACCCTGTAGTATTGTTTTTGAAATATCCTATGTCCTTTCCCAGGATGCTATATAAAGCCTTGCCAAATTTTGTCGAAATCCGTGCAGTTTTGTAAATTTTAAAATCAACCCCTATTTTACCCCCTTAGGGGATGATTTTTCAAAAACGCTGAACCGCATATTTCTTAATTTCCTACCAATAGCATAAATTTGTTATCCCTAACTTAAGGAATACTGGGTTTCCCTAACAAACTTTCATCCCCTATATCACCCCCTGTAGTATTATTTTTGAAAAAAATAGTATCCTATGGCCTTCCCCTGGATGCTTTATAAAGCCTTGCCAAATTGTGTCGAAATCCATGCAGTTTTGTAAATTTTAAAATCAACCCCTATTTTACCCCCTTAGGGGATGATTTTTCAAAAACGCTGAACCGCATATTTCTTTATTTCCTATCAAAAGCATACATTTTAATTTTCACATCCCTAACTTAAGAAATACTGAGTTTCCCATACAAACTTTCATCCCCTATATCACCACCTGTAAGATTATTTTTTAAGACCAAAAGTAGCCTGTATCCTTCCCCAGGATGTTATATAAAGCCTTGCCAAATTTTATCGAAATCCGTTCAGTGGTTTAGGCGTGAAAAGGTAACAGACAGACAGACAGACAGACAGACAGACAGACAGACAGACAGATAGACAGACAGACAGACAGACAGAGTTACTTTCGAATTTATAATATTAGTATGGATTAACCCCTTATCGGAAAATTGGCAGCATGGCCGTCCTTGTTACCCGTGTTCAGTATACAATACAGTAGAAAATCCATAACAAGCGTAGCTGCGCAGTTACATCACAACACGCGGCGCACGCGCCGCTCTTTACACCGAATATTAGTTATCAATCAACTTCCGTAACCGTCAACAATGTTTTACACGTGGCTCATGTACAGCCTGCTGGTGATAAACTAAAGGTTTTGATGACTATGATATGGTAGAACGGCGATCTATATTGCAAGCTTAAGGGTCAATACCAGGAAAACATGTTATGGGTTTTTGATAAATTTATATAGAAAACTTTTTTTTTTTTTTTTTTAATCTATTTTTATTTAGGGGCTTTTATCAAAGATATGTCAGCCCCATCGTACCCTATTACATTAATTAGCTTACATAAACAGTATTAGGTTACAATATTAATAATGATTTGAGTTATTCTTGGAGGAACGTAATTAAATGGCACAGCTTTTTAATAATCTCCGAAGATGGTACAGATAAGATGGATTGGATTATGCCTACATAAAATTTATTTATTTTAAACTCCTTCACGAATAACTCGCGTTCTACTCCGTTCCGAGCACACTCCATCAGCAAATGTTGCACATCCTCGATTTTATTGCAAACTGTGCAATTAGGAGAATCAGCCTTTTTCATAAGAAATGCAAACTTTGCCGATGGGTAGTGCCCAGAACGGAGTCTTAATATCAATTTAACATAATTTCGATCAAATTTTGTATTCTCGAACCAGGGAACACGAGATGGCTGACCTTGAATGCTTTTGTACCAAATGCCTTTATCCAGAGAAATTTTGAAAAAATGTTGTTTCCAGGAATTAAAACATGCCGATTTAAATTTAGTTATAAATTCCCAATAATCAGGTATATAGTTAATTATACATCCATCGACTACCGCTAATTTGGATATACGGTCAGCCTCCTCATTACCGCTTAGC
Source organism: Cosmia trapezina (assembly GCA_905163495.3). Classification (NCBI taxonomy): domain Eukaryota; kingdom Metazoa; phylum Arthropoda; class Insecta; order Lepidoptera; family Noctuidae; genus Cosmia; species Cosmia trapezina. The sequence goes on from LR991036.1 coordinate 1,600,023, forward strand.
CCAATATGTGCTGGAACCCATTGCAATATAGAAAACTTAAAGTAGTAGCCATGAAAAAAAAAAAAAAAAAGAACTTCTGGCAAGCTCAAGAGTTTCACCAGTCAGTGAAAAAATTGGATTGAGGATAAACCCGTTGGATAAATCTAACTATTATTATACTTATACTTATAAAGAGTACAGAGAACAGTGAACCCACTTATTTTTTCTGTTTTCCATGACATTACTTCTGTTTTGCGTAAAAAGTTCGGAAACTTTCTGAATTTTTGTCTTATCAATTTATTTATAGATTTTGGGTGTGAAAATTCTGAAAATTTCCCAAATTTTCTTAATGGAAAACAAAAAAAATCAATGGTTTCACTGTTCTGTGTTGTTTTTATTTAAGTGTAATATTAATTAGGTGACATTTTACTACCGCTAAAGTTATCAAAATACGGCCGTGCTTTTTGCACGTTTTTAGTGATATTCAATTTTTTTTAACAATCACCTACAAGGTTTATCCTCAATCCGATTTAAGCTAGAGACGTTTTTTTTCGTGGCTACTACTTTAAGTTTTCTATATAAACTTATCCAAAACCCATAACATGGTTTCCTGGTGACCCTTAACTTATGCCCGTTACCCTGCCAGAAATGCCAGTTTGACTTCTACCTTTTACCCTTCCAGGACAACGAGCAGAAGTATAAGTAATGTTAGTGTTTATATTTCCGGTCGCTGACTCTCATCATCAGCCATAGTAAATTACACGTTGTCTGGTATTTTTTGAAGATTTTTCTATTTTATTATGGCTAAATTTTTAAGACACATCAAATTTCTCTTCCTGATTAAAATAAAACCTGGTTCAGTCTACTAATAAGGCTCAAAATCCGTAATAATCGTACCTACGCAGTTACATCATTACACGCGCGGCGCTTGCGCAGGGCTTATTAATAAACAGCCACGTGTATGATATTGTGCGCTTCGTGCGGTGCGGTAGATGTGGGTAGCGTTAGCGGGTTTACAAGGAGTAAGGGATTGGGAGCAATTTAGGGTTATAATAGGGGTGATTATAGCAATTTCGGTAAATTAGTGTAAAGTGTAGAATTTTATAATTAATAGTAATTTCTTTTATCTTGGTTTTGCAAAATCTGTGATAAAGTACCTAATGTAAAATTAATAGTAACAGATGAGTAATCTTCGGGATACCCTAATTCCGTGAAATATTATAGAAACTATTACTGTCACAAAAAAGCACTTTCACCGCTAACTAAGTCTTAATTGTATTTTAACAATCCCATTAAGATTTTATAGATGCATATAAAACAGTTAACTGGCGGTTAGCATTCGTTTAACCAAATCTAGGGTTATTGCGAAAACTTGCTCTTATAACCAGCCCCATAATTTTAAACTGGTTTCATAAATGTTATGATAGCCAATTAGGCATAGAGTTTAAGTTATGATAGCTGTCTGAACACTGAGTCATATTATAGTTGGATTACTAAAGAGAGAACTTATACAATGGTTTAACATTTGTTTTTATTAAAACACATAATCATATCATTTGTTTCATTGTTATTCCTAATTTAAGTTGACAACTTAGAAACATTTTTTTTCTTTTTTCTAATGTCTCACCGTTCAAACCGCTGCCTCTTATGAACATAGCCGCACCTAACCATGCACTCGCGACCATATCTCGTCCGTCCATGATAGCGAGCTCAGTAACGTTATATAAAGTAAACATGCTAATATTTCGATTAAATATTATAATATTAACACCATGTTTGAGCAAACAGAGAAAATTATGGGACTTACTGACTGCACGTAAGCGAATTGTATGGTGGGAAGTATATCGATGTTTTTGAGTTGTTAATGCACTATATTCTAACTAGGTAATGTTATAAACGATAAAGTGAGTTCATTTGTTTGTTTGTTACGCTTTCACGCTAAAACGACTGAACGGATTTAGATGAAATTTGGCACTTGGGTAGATCATGACCGGGAGAAGTACATAGGCTACTTTTCATCCTGGATTGCAGACGAAGTCGTGGGCAACAGCTAGTTAGTAATATTTTTAGTTGGATACAAATTATATATGAAAAGTACCTATTTAAATGGTTTTTGCTAATTAGATCATTCAGATTTTTTATTCTTTTATCTAAGCATGTCAATCACTCGAAAGTATGTGAAGTATTAATTTATCTATTAAAACATTGACCCTGTAATTAACTTTCAAAATGATACAAACAGACAGATTGCAAAATTCGAATGTATGAAATCGAATTTGAAATCCGACTCCCAGTAATCAGTTTCATTTGTCAAAATGAAATCTATTCTTTCAGCTACTGAAATTACATCACTTTATCAAAATTATTACAAAACAATTGATTTTAATCAATAACAACTTTCATAAAGAGTTGCCAACATGGAAAATCCATATTGGCAAACACTTTAGCATATAAATAACCTACTTCTATACGATAAGGTATTGTATAAGATATAAATAAACACATACAATATAACCTCTTCGCAGTTAACTCTTTAAACAACCAATTTATATGTGACCTTAAGAACATAGTTGACTAGAAAATAAATTAAATAACATTACTAGTAGCAGGGCTCGTAAACACTTGGAATTAACGATGCTGGTCTTGGTAATATAATGTGGTGTGCCAAACTCCCTTCCCTGTTAACGTATAGCATTCATCGGCCGTTTTCATCGGGTCTTCTCAGATTTAAATTAGTTGTGTAAATAAAGCTGATGACACGACGGGATTTCAGTTTCTCTTAAGTCGGGAATTCAGGGCTCGTCAACAATTTAGTTAAGTAAATGGGAGATGTCATGTTTGACGGGTAGCAATTGTCACTACGAACATTTGTGGCAGTTTCATCATTGTGTCTGTACTTCTGTAGATGTAATATCTCTTGTTGTAAATGAAGCCCACGGGATGAAGTGGACAGTCTATTTTTGTCGAACCTCGATTAATTTCCCGATTGACTGTTACAGTTTGTACGGGATGGATGATTGATAGGTTGACGCAGCTGTGTTTAGGTGTGTTGCACAACAGCTGATCTTTAGCTGTTGGACATTGACAGTCGATGAAATGGCGTCCTGCCTTGAGATGGTATCTTTAGACTTTAGTTTACTTTCACCAGCTCAGCTGTTTAGATTGTTTGTTTCAACCAAAAAATCATCCACTATTTATAGCTTTAATAAGTGGTTTACCATAGGAGACTGGTCCTGAACGTCTTGTCTACTAAAACAAACACACCGCCTTCACCAATATCTTTGCCCAACGCGGTGATCATGGCTCAATCCTCTGTTGACACAACAAATATAATTTCCACCAGGTTAGAACCTTCCATCACAAGATCGAAAATAAAAATTACAGCCATTTCTTTTTATAGTACACTTTCGCCATTAACTGCGTATCCGGCACGTTTAAGATCGACGCATTAACGTACCGACGGACGTAAACAATGTTATTATTAGTGATTTGTATCGCTGCACGCGATAACTCCTATGGGAATAGATATAACTGGACTGGTACTGTACAAGCACACGTGTTGGACTTTTTATCTGTTTACTCGTTAACGTACCCACTACTTGCACGTATGGGGAAAAGTATGTGGAATATTTTATAGGGGTGAAAGTAGATACAAAAAACTGTGCGGAAAAGTATTGTAATTTGTTTTTTTATCCAAGTTAATGTTTTATTGTGAAAGTTTTTTGCTCTCAAAGTGAGGCTATTTTTCCTTTAATTAATTCATTACGAGTGATTTATTTTTCCAGTTCACAGAATTAAGTTTCAATTAATTAAAATTTAAATGCTACTTTTAATTATGACTTCATAATTTTTTTTATACTTTTCCTATCCTCACATTTGCACACATTAAAACATTTTTATAATAGCTTTCAAATGTAAAAAAAAGTTTAATTTTACCGCATAAAACCTGTGAGTAGTAGCCGTTTTACCGCTTTTTTACCGCCGCCATTATGTCATGTGTCAACTGCACCATCATGAAAGTATTCGTGTTGCCAAGGAATAAATTAAACTATACACTTATGGCGCATGTATGAGCGGGTAGGAACTTTTGTATCGATTTTGAGTTAAAAAAAAAGGAGAAAGTAGTAAATAATGACTTAATAATTATGAGTGGAAGGCTGATTAATTTGCGTTGTTGTGTAACATTTGTCATGAAGAAAGAAAAAAGTTAAACAATTTATGGCTTGCAATTTTAGCGAAATAATAAGGTAGGCAAATAAATTACATAGCTAGATTTTTTGTATTGTGCTCCTTCGATTTTAATTTATAACTTTAACTTGAACTCATATTTTAGTAGGTAGCGGTGACATTGGCAACACCATCAAAATTAAAACAATCCACTCCAAACCACCCCTGTAACATGCCATGAATCAAAGTCCATAATATAATGTTTTCGTCGTCACAAACCATTATAAAAATTAAAAAAAAAACAGCAAATTCGCTATTCCCGTCGCTCCTTGTACTGCACCTACATATTGAAATTATTGCTGACATTACCACCACAATATATGCATTCGCGACACGAAGGTAGAAAGTTTGTGAACTTTTATGAATCGTAAATTCATGTTTTAATTGAGTAATAACGCTGTATATTTAGTAAATTCTTACTAAGTATAGTTCGTTACTATAATAAGCCATGTTTAACTGATTTATGTGGAGATATGTGGGTAATTTCGTGTATAGGTGTGGGCATTTCATTCTTTGGTTTGATTGCTGAATGATTTTAATGTTTAGTATCGCTGTAAAATTTATTTGGTGCAAATTTTCTTTTTATTTGTTCAACATTTTCATTCGGCTGCATTGTAACTCGATTTACGACGCAAAAAGTTTAATGGAGTATAACAAATTAAATTGCCTATTTCTTTTCTTTTTGTTTTACTGTGTCCAGTGATATATATCAGTGATAATATATCACTAAAGTACCCTTATTTACAAGCAGTACAGTCCTTAAGAAAACAATTTCAATTTATTCCCACGAAATATGGGGACTTTCGAAATTAAGAAACTTAAAAAGTCTTCAGAAAGTTGTTAAATCTCGAGACGTTGGGACAAGGTGCTCCTCTCCAAGGCCTCACTTGTGATATCGTGATAGGTGGGCTCGAAGATAAAGTTTCGGTTGAGCCAGTATTATACGATCAGATAGTTAAAATGGCCGGGGTTTGGATCTTTCGAGAATTAGTAGGTAATTGAAATTGAAGGAGTTTTCAACTTGAAAGGCTGACAAATGGCACAGTTTTCAACATCGCTATTTTATTTCCTTCTCCTAATGAAGATTTATCTGCGGATTAAGATAGAACATGACTAAGTTACACCAACAAGAACTACTCTAACTCATACAGACTTATGTCTGTAACGTGACCCCATAAGCCATTGCGAACAGATCTTATGTTTACTAGCGATGTAGCAATATACATATTATTATATACACAAGTTCAATTTGCGCATAAACGTAAAATCCTTCACACAAACGATCACAGTTGCAACGGATACTAGCAAATTACCTACAATACATCATTTAGAGGTTAAAATAATTCGCGCACATACTAAAACTGAGCAGTTTGCTTTCAATCAAAGTCAAATTCAAGCAGAATGCAACATCCTAAATAAATAGGATTATCCTTGAGTTATTATTGGCGGTCCCTATCAAGACATTAGCTCTAGTGATTAAATCAAGTGGTTGATATAGATCGACGGGTAACTGTGTGATTACTGCAGTGATGTAAAGCATGAACGTCGAGTGACGGCGTGCGATGCAACGTGACCTTCAGCACGTGGATCGTTACTTGAATTTAAAACTAAATGACGACTTTGTAATGGAAAAGATATGTAGAGCGTGTCAGGTTCTTACTTTTATGTGGTTAGTCTTACTGAGGCATTGGATTACTCAATTGTTCCCGAAGATGAAAAATAACTGTCAGCATTTCTGACTTAACTGACCATGCAAAAGTTTTCATGACATGGTCTTGAATAAAGCAAAAATCAGCACTTAAACCTCAAAAGCTTATATGGAGTTACACTTCCCAGCCAAAGAAAGAATCTATGGCCCCATATGGTGACCATTATTGCAACATAAATCATGAAGATCTGACAACATTTGGTCATATATTTTCAGGCGAGCTTCGGTCCGTTTGGTCTTACACATCTACTAAACAGATCTGTGTAGCAAAAACTAACTTACATAAGTAAAAATATTACGTCCACTTTTTTGGACATCTTAAAGAGATAGCAATTGAGATCTCTCATGAGGATATTTCTTCATAACGTTTCATATTTGGTCATAAATGTCATCGCTGCTTTTTGATCTAGGATCTTGTTTTTTTTTGGACACTTAACGGTGCTTTTTGGCCACTAGTCTTTGTGATTTTATCTGGATTCTAGGCTAGTTATTACACATCATCTAGACTTTTTTTATGACCTCAAATATAAAATCTACCAAACTTGTTCTTACAGAATAGAACAGCAGAATTTTGCAATGCCTGATCCTAGAAGTCTAAGAATCTCTTCATACCTAGTCGTAATAGTAACATTGTCAAGTCTTGAACTGAGTCCTTAAGGGATAAGAGGCATAAGCACACAGCAAGAGTTTGTTCGTAGATAACTGCAAGGTTGCAAGACCAAAGCAAATGTTTGTTTTAACAATATTTTCTAGCCACTTGGTGTCGACATCAAAATAAACAAGATTCTCTTTTATTGTATTAAGTTTTTATATTGTTTTCCGAGCTTATCTGAGTGTTTGAGAAAATGTACAGTGTATTAGTCGCTTGACTCATCGTATATTAGTTGTACGTTGATTTTCCCTTACTAAGGATACATGGAATTATCTTGGATTTAAGAATTATTAATACAGTGAGTTCAAGTACTTCCAACATGACTTATGTCAGCTAAAGTTTTCACTATTCCTTCTGGACAAAATTCTAATAACATCAACACCACACATAAGTCCGTTGGATTCGAACTTCCAACAATTTCCGTTCCCCCAGCCACAGAGCCACAGAGCCACAGCTTCAAAAACATAAATCCAGATAAAGTTTATGAGACTCATAATAAAGTTAAGTGCTGGTTTTCTTTGATAACGTTAAGTAATAGGATTTCTTTGGGCCTCCCAATTTGTATTAGCTCTACTTTATCTCAGTCTACATGAGGTTTCATAATAATAGGATGGTTTGCTTCTGTGCTCTCTCGGTCATAATGTGGGTCAGATATTTTGCATCCTACGCAAGTTTCGCCTTGCGAGCTACACGTCAAAGGATTACTTTTATCGCTACATTATTTTGATGGACCTCTTGGGATGGATCGATACTATTTTCTGGATGCTTGACTGTATTGGTTGGCCGAATTTTGAGCATGAGAGTTGAGTCAAAGTATATAATGGAACTTTAGAGCATGTAACTGTTCGAGAAAACGATCATCATTATTAACAGCTTATCAATATCGAATTCATTAATTACACAAAACATCAATTTCATTTTATTTTAAAATTCTAGAACAGTCCTTTAATCATTGTCTATTTTAATTTACTATGTCACTCCTATATACTTAAGCATGCCTCAATTATTAGTCACAAAAAGAAGCAAATTGTAGGTTGCGATGCCACCTGTCTCCATATTTTTGCAACTGCCGCCGTTCCCATCTGTTGCATACGGAAACGAACAGTTGTCAATGCGAAATGTTTTTTGGTTGAACACTTGAACAAATACCTGCTTAATGAGGACTGAATTTGCGGCATTGTTTTCTATAATAGACATTATGATTTTGAAAACAGTGTCTGTTAATTTAGGTCCAGGAAGTCTGGGGTAGAGATAGTTCTGGCAAGTTTGAGATCGTTGAGCTTTTACGGATATTTTAGTTCATGTAAAAGGAGAGCTGTAATGGTTTCCGAATGATATTTTCTTCAATTTCAAATTAGAAGATGAATGTTCCCATGTAAAAGAAAAAAGTTCTAAGTATGCGACAAAATGAAAGCCACTAGACCGTCTGCTTATCCAACAAATCACATAAGCCGTTTTTATTTCGTCCTTACAAGGAATACATAAATACGTAGACAATGATCGCACATAAAACCCTAATTCAACCGAGATCCGAATCCCGACCCACACCATAAAAAGTCGTCAATAAAACCTGAATATCTATTCATTTCGAAATCACTATAAAATGAAAAAGAATCAATAGTTTAAAGACAAAAGAATTTAAAGACCAAGCTACACACAATCTTAATCCCTATCCAATTGAAAATAAAAATGAAAATAGTTTGAACAAGCAAGATGTGGGCAAAGCGTAGTGCGGTAGCTTAAAAAATAATCATGAAAGAACGAAAAATGTTTTTAAAACGAAAACATAGTGGAGTAGATAAGAACGCGTTTTATTGTCCCGAAACATGGGGGCGACGAAAAAAACTTACGATACAGGCTGTTTGTGCTCGGAAAAAGGTTTCATTTGATAATAGCTGTCTATTTTGTGTAGGTGTAGCTACTTTAATAATAATAACTTATAACTTAACATAATTACTTAAGCAAGCGTGTCAGTAATTAACTTAGTAAAATCGCTAACTATAATTCTTTTAAAATTAAGTACTGAACTTTAACAAAAGACGAAAAAATAACGCTAGAACTTTCAAACTCTGCACAGACAATATTTTATGTTAATCTGCGTACAAAAAAATGATGCCCCAGACACTATCTACTAAGCAAAGTCTCGTGCAAGTCCAAGAAAAAACCGATACATTATACTTAGTTTCCAGATATAAATCAAGATTTGACGGCTCGCAAATTATTTCCCAGACTTTTTTATAGAAAACTGAACCTGTGTTTCAATGTAAATCGTATCATAATAGATACAGCACATTAATATTATCTATGTATTACTCCGACATGTAAAACAAGTGATTCGTATCATATTTGATACAGAACGATACATCAAAACGTCCTTAGTATCTGATGGGATAGGGCTGCGTCCACTTACTTTTGAAGACAAATTTTTGTATATAGATCTGTCCAGATATGAGTTATGAATAAATGGGTTGTCTTTCCTGTGTTTATTGTACATATCTTACATAGTTTTTGGATTATATTTTCATCGTATAATTAAGCCATATTTGGGGTCATGCATTTATTAAGTTCTCTATAAAGAAATCTATTCCGATTTAGATCTTAATCTTACCCACTTTCGTCTTCATGCTATTGCTTTTCATATTTGGATATATCTTTATAACTAGCAACTTCACCTACATCAAAAATTTATACTTCAATACCGGTTTGTTCTTTATTATTATTATTTCTCTCAATCTCATTTCCTGCGGCCACCCCTACACAATCCAAATTTGGTAGCTATCTGGTCCGAACGTCCCGTCCCTTCAATCAGACAACCCTAAATCCACTACCTGTCCTCATCAATTATATTTTTTTATCGACTGAGTATCTTCTAACATTGTCTAACATCTGCGTCACGGGGTGATCGATGTGATTTAAATACCATTGGTTTTGCCAGGTATATATACTGTTGATTGAAGGATTTTTAGATTCTGGGGGATGAAATAATCGGTGGCTTGTCCAAAAACAAAGATCAGGCAGATAGGACAATAAGTTTGCGTCCAGAGGCTTGAAATATAGAAAGGAAGATCATTTTATCGTGCTCTAAAAACAAACAACCGAATTTAAATAAAATATGTGACAACATTGCTCCCAATTCACCCAAAGTTTCATCTGATAGATCGTCAGTGAAGCTTACACGGCGTTGTTCCGTTGCATTGACTTTTGTAATCGACTAGGGACGAATTATCCTATCTCCTTTTTTGTTTAGAATGTTCGAGATAAGTAACTTTCCGAAATGTTTAAGAGTTCTGGGTGACATTGCGAAAGAGTTACTACCCTCGTAAAATTCATAATTACCGTCTTTTGGCAGGCGATGTTAAGATACAACGTTGCGAGCTTTATGTAACGAACGTTCTGTCAATAGGCTTTCAGGAATCGACTATAAAATAAATTTACTTAATCTTTCAACAAGAGATTTAAGGAGTACTATAATCTGCATGCACCTATAAGCTAAAACTAATGAACAGATTCAATTTAATCAAAGCTTAATAAACTTCAGTATAAAGCTGACCTTTCCAATAAATCACGAGCTTTCAAACCGTAAACAAAACAAAAGTAATCACATAATTTACGAGGGTATTATTCTCGCCGAAAATCCAGCCAAACCACTTCTTAAAACTGCACATCCACGAATCCAGAAAACAAGCAGAATGCACATTAAAAGCACATTTATCGTCAAAACAAAAACTAAGATCGGAAACATTCGTCCGTGAACAAAAAGAAAGAACACCGTCCGGGCAATCTCGATCAAATTGTATAAGAGGATTAAAAGATTTATCGTACAAGACTGAAGGAAATTTTCGGGGAGGCACTCGCTTTTATATCGTTACATTTCTTCTCGTCTGGTTAGCGGTACGTGAGCCAGCATAACTTAACTGGGTGCTTAAAACATTCGTTTATTTGACATGTTTCATGTAAATGTATATTTGGTAATGCGGTTTCGGTCGCTGGGATGTTTCTTTTGTGTTACTGGGGTGAATAAAAATTTAAGTGGTTCGGCTAAAGATGTAACCGTTAGGTCTGTAATCCCTAAAGAGTTAGGCTGAGATTTATCTTTATTCACCCAGAATTTATTGTTGACGATGTTCGTTTATACGTGATAAAAGGAAAAATCCAATTATTAATCGTCTTGGTGTTGAATCGAAACCCACGAAAACCTATCTTATTATTTTACAAATGGAAATAAAACAGCTCTCATTCAGTTACCTACAAGATAAAAGTTTTCTCCGTTATTACTATAAGTTACATATTCCACAAGACAATAGACAGATGATACTTTACATATTTCTCTCATTTACAATTCAGAATAAAAATATTACTTATTCATATTTTTTATCGGTTTATCTGTTCTGACAGTTTTAGGCTCTGGTATTTCCGGATCTTATGAGAAGGTAAATGATTGGGCTTGAGGGTTGACCTCACTGCGGTTTGGGTCTGAATCACAGGGCAAAAAACTGTGAATCACTTGACATCCTTATCAATTTAATTTTCAATGTGCTATTCGATTTTAAAATCAAGTTTCCTTTTCAACAAAACATATAAAAGGAATACGTGTAACAGTATTTCTTACCTATATTGCTTCTTTATTGGCAAAGTGTGCGGTATTTAACAATATATTTTCTATTTTCAGGTAAATAGCAACATTGGCGTGAGCATTACGGTAAGACGGGGCAATACATAAGAAGGGTAATGCAGTATTTTATATCGACTCCTTAACGGCCACTCAGCCTTTACCTGAAGAAGCTATTGCGTTTCCTAACAAAACTATAACAATAAATTTAGCTGAACTTCGTTCCGGTACAACGTGGAACGTTTAACAGCTCACAGTTTACGTTTACTCTGATATATACTTCATTAGCTTGATTTACAATAACGTTTAGATACGTTTTTAGTTTATAGTGTTGTTGGTAATTAGTTTTGCGAATGTTAGTTGCTGTTTACATGTGAAGATTGCACGTTTCGCGTGAGATTTTAATTAATGGTCTCAGACATGAACGTGTGCTGTTTTATTGTAGACTAATATATAATGACATTAATATTTTTATGAAAGTCATGTTCTCTAATGTGCTCGTTAAACGTCTTTTGATACGTATATCGAGTCTAGTGCTTATAAAGTATTGACTCGCATAGTCGTAGCGTGTTCTTCGCTATAAAGTTTGATTCCTTCACGGAGTAGTGTTTCAGGCCTGTACCACACATTTATATATTCTGAACCTAGATGTTTGTGGACGTGATTTGTTTGTAAAACATCATGTTTGTGGATATGCTTTGCATGTAAACCGTTACCAACGATCCTGAATAAATCTATATGAGTGAAACTTTTATCAGCAATAACTTTTCATTTCTTAGACTTTCTTCTATTTCGTTTCGTCTCGTAAAAATAAAATTCAACACGATACTTTTCAGAAACACTTTCCCAAAGCCTGCCTCTTCACCGACGTTCTTTAAACCCCCTTTTTTCTAGCAGACGTCGGGAACAAAGTAATTAAAAACTTCCCTTCGTAGTTAGAAAGCACTTCAATGCTACCAGATTAATACGAGTATCGCGTGTGCTAGCTGCTTTTATTTCAACTATTTCATATTATTTATGGCTCATAGTTGAAATTTGTATCAAAAATGCATGCCCATGTTCTATATATAACCTCGCGTGATATGTTTCTCTGTTTTTATTTTTGTCTGTGACAATCCAAATATGTGTTATTGATTTTATTTTTCGTGGATTTCGTTTTCCTGGTTCATGTTTTCTGTATAGTTGCTGTTGGTTTTGAAAGGTATTATTAGAGTCAGTATTATACATCTTTGGAATAGTATTGGTTGTAATAAAAACAGCGTTACTCAATGCGATTAAAACTAGCTTAAGTAAATCATTACCTCACATTCGATTTCCACATAATGCAGTAGCCACTTCTTCCACTTCACAAAAACCGTACCTACAACAATTATATTCGCCATCATCACATTTCCCAGTACTCAATTCAAAGGGCAAGAGTTCACGCTCACCTAACGAGTACTAATCCAGTCTAACATTAAATATTATGGTTTCCTGCTCCTATCTTTTCAAGTGACATGTTAATTTGTCTGCAAGTAGCCACTTCCTCATTAACTGTTAGTTGCACGTTCGGGTTAAGCTGATCAGCTGTATTAGTCCGTTTGTCTCTATTATATGCTGTGTTTATGAACACAGCATAAATCGTTTATGTAAACTAGTGGTGTGACCCGGTTTTGTTGGTCTTAGTAATCTGAATATCTTGATTAAGGTTTTGAAAAAGATTTTTGATCATGTGATTTTTTTATCATGGAGTGAGATTTCAAAGTTACAGAAGCAATATTAAAATAGAAATGAAGAATAGCATACAAAAAAATACAGCAAGATGACTGATATTAGGCTTTATAAGCGCAACGTCCCTAAAAAGCCTTTTTGATACCAAATGAACAATATCACTTACAGAAGGGAAAGTTACTAACACCAAACCAACCAACAAAATAATGAGCAATCTGACACCGAATAATCAATACACATCCTTCGCATCCTCCTCTCCACAACTTTCCCATTGAAATGAATACAAACAGAATCAAAATCGCTCCAACAATTTTGCAGATCATATTACTCATACACACAGACTTCCTTTTGTGCTAGATACGTTTTGATGATCCGTATCACCGTTGGCCGTTTGATGTATAAATTGCGGTACTAATTAGTGGACGTAGGCAACTAGAGTCATGGAGTTGATTTAATTTTAGCCGGTTCAATTCCTGTTTGAATCATGGTCTTAATAAGCTCTGTTTAGCCAGCCAGGGATTATGCTGAATTCGTAATAATGATGTTGTTTGGGACAATGGGATATTTGCATTTCTAAAATTAATTACGCGTTTGGTAACTAGTTGTATAATCATTAAGGCTGAAATGAGTTGGAAGCAAAATACAACCTCGCTTTTGCGATAGAGCCTCAATATTTTATAAAGACAGAAGATTGATATTAAAATTTGGCCCTGACGAAAACACTGAAAACGTACTGATTATTATACCAATCTGATGCTAGGATTAATAATACGAAAGGAACAAAAACTTTGTCGAACTAAAACTCGTCAAATTCACGAATTTGAACAGTCACGATAACAAACATTGTCAGCAAAGCAATTGAACTAAAAACAACTTCAGAAACTTGCAAAATCAAATAAGACATCTTTTGTTTATTGTTATGGAACCCCATTGAATTTCCATCGAGGCTAACAAATTGAAACAAACTGAAAAGTCGACTTCTAAAGTTTTGAACAGACTTCAAATTGGGACAGGATTCATTAATTCAGTGTAGAGAAGTTGAATTAAATCATTCGAACCTTTAACTCAACAATTTTTGGACACTACCCTTAAATGAAATTGTTCATTTATTAATTTGTTACGATTTCGAAACAAAAAGTGGATTTCGTTACTTCAAAGACTTAGATTGTCTTGTTCAAGTTATAATTTGATGGAATTGAGTGTAACTTGGAGGGCAAGAGCTTTCCAAGTTATTGGTATTGGAGCATCATTGTAATTATTGTTAAAGTTTAGAGTGTTTTGCTTGTGTAGTTATCTGGTACTTGAGCCTGATCTCAAATTTTAAATAGGTTTTTGAATGTTTCTGATCTCAACAACAACTTTGAGCTCTTCGAGATTTGTTACTCGAAAACTTTTAATGCTTGCACACGTATTTACTTCGTGCATTGGCAATAAATATCAAAATGTTTTTTTTTATACGAAAAAGATGTTGTTTTGATAAAAATAATGTAAATAACGTTTAGAAGTATACTGAATGTGTGATACTGAATTAATGCACTACTTCGAGTTGGCTTACTTTTAAGCCTGTAATAAAATTACTAAGACTCTTAAAAATTAAACTAAATTGTTCAGCTCTAGTAGATACCTAGATACGCAAATCAATACTTGTATAAGTATTCAAAACAAAGCGAGCAAAAAATACAACCATCGGAACCCTTTTTTTTTCGCTCAAAAATTATGAAGTATAATGAACCAGCGGGAAGTAAGTTAGCATTAAGTATTCGCATTTCCATAGCTGTCTCTGTCGTAGCAGTTAAAATTTCACTTGGCTAAGCAAAATTTTCTGTCCGCTGCAAAAATCCTTCCCCTTTTAGGGAGAGGGGAGCGCCGAGCGAATTCTTGCATAAAATTTACATCGAGCGGTCCACACAAATTACCATTTCACTTCTTACTCTGATTAAATGTTGTAGAAAAAATATTGCTCTCTAAATGTAAGAGAAAATTCTTGGGTTTTCGACTCATTAAAATTGATGTTTTGTTTTTTTTTTTCGTTTCGGCCCGCCCTGCTCTCGTTCCAGAGTGATTCCCTTCCAGTTTTGCATTTGACTTTTCGGGTACGAGTCTCTTTACATAATTCAATTTGTTTTTCTCCAAAAATGATACGGGCTTTTAAACTCGGCTTCCAAGCCGCGTAGTTTCGTACGAAAAACAGCTGTAACCGACCGCAGGGAATGGCCCATGTAATGTCCTACAAAAAATATGCCAGAACTTGGCAATGGCCGAGTGGGATTCGTCCAAAAAAGGTGTGTGTTACAGCATCTTTCACGCAAAAGGGTGAGAAAACAGCGGAGGCGAAGCAAAGATATTTGGCAGGCCTTTACAGGCTAATGATCCACTTGATTGCGGTTAAGTGACGCTATAAAAATGTCTGGATGTTGCCAACTAGGGGAAAAAAACAGTTGCTCCTCTAAAGTGACTATTTTTCCTGGCAGCCTCCCGATATCATGAGACAATTGCCTTTGCGAACACTTTAAGTGGACGACAATTGATGTTTTCCCACTTCGCTTACACTAACTTAATTTTGTTGTGCTCTCAAAAAGTTTCTTTATATCGTAACGAGCACTTCTTCTTGTATCTTGTGTCAATTTTTGTAGAAAATGTTTTTCTGCGACGCAAAAATTTACTTTGGACAAACAGGTATTGGTTTTAGAGGTAAAAGCATTTATGTAAACAGTAACACCAATATTATCAGATTATATTGCTCAAATCCGAAACATCTTACAGAACAAACCGAAAGCATAAAAATATGTCCTTCCCGAACTTCCGCAGAACCTAAATTGAGTTCAGAAAAAGGCTTCGTAACTTGAACAATCCAAGTTATACCAGTAATATGTCAAAGATTGGAAAATAACTTGTATAAGTGGAAAATTTACTATGAAATCATCATGAAATCGAATGTCTTGATTGAATTATTCTTCCGCAAATCGTTCCATTTCTCGGAAACTCACCATCAATCATCAGTCTGTTGCTATTATATGACAAGCAGTTACTGTGCCAAGTAGGTACGTGATATTTATTTTGATGAAAATCTGACGGCTTGGGAAAACCAGGTGGATTGGATGAAATTTTGATGAGTAATTTTCTTTTAAACACGGATGTGCTTTCTATGTTAATGTACGAACAATGTTGACGGTACTTGGAAGGTGAAAAGGAAAACTTTATAGAATATTGTTTGGATTTAAAATTGATTGACTGTTTTTCGAACAACTCAAGTCACCATACTTTTATTTGATTCATTTAATCATTTCATATGTACCTACTTCTGTCTTTTTATCCAAATGCGGCGAAGCCAAAGGAAGGTTATAATTTAAATGACCTTATCTGTTTACTTCTAATTGCCGCATATTACATGTTTTACTGACAGTTTTCCTTCTTTAACAGTCCTATCTGTATCACCAACTTTTAAAACACCTTAAATATATATACCAGAACCTTCTGCTCTTTTCTCTACACTTTGTGGTAAAACGTCCGAATCTTTGGAAATAACTCGCAGCGGGTGAGCCAGTGAATCGATTTTGAATTCATAATTTAATCTGCTCTGGTCGCGTAGCTCGGAAAATGTTTAATTTGTTCTCTCGATACAAGGGGCCATGCTGGTATTCCGTTGACATCGTGACCGCTAATGTTTTCGCTGGATTTCTATGCAGATTTTGAAAATTTGAATGATTTATTTGAATTGGTATTACCTTCATCAAATGTTGTTTGAGGGTTGTGAGTGATGATGATATACGAGTATATGTACTGTTGATTGTTGTTTATAATCAGTAACGTTATTAATAATTTTGTTCTACTTAGAGTATTATATCAAAATCTATTAGAAGTCAATCACTTTTAGTTTCACATGATTTTGTGGAGCTTAAACTATTTTAAATTGATATTAGGAGGTCAACACCAAAAACCGAAACTAAATCAATTGACCTTTATACAAATTAGTTTAATAGCCCTTTTCCTAAGCCCATCACCGACCGTGAGATACAAACTTGAAGTATCTAAAAATTGTTTAATTAACGCTGTATTCGTAGCTCAGAAGCAAGTAATTTCAGGAGCGACTTTATTAAAAGTTGATACTTACAGTGTTTCTAAAAGTAATATAATACTTTTGGCGTCGGTCGAATAAATGTTTCAATATTCGAGGTCTTCATTAATCACGATAATTGACGTGAAGGGGACTTGGACGGTGGACGCCCCCTTTCCGCCTTCAACTGTGGCTGTGCTTTTGTTTTTTGATAATGGTAAAAAAATTGTTATAACTTCTAGAGGGGCGTCAGTCTTTGTTGTTAACTTTGATTTTGTAAAGGATTATGTAATTTGGATGGTTAGTGAGTGTTAATTTGGGAACAATGGCTTAGCACTTGTAATTCGAATTAATTAGTTTGATTGATATGGGGGAATTGATGACGGTGTGGAAAGAAAAGTTTGATGACGGTGTGGAAAGAAAAGTTTGATGAAATTCTTGAAACAAAGGCAATTCCAGGTGAATATCTGCCACTTTAAATACCTGTTTATATTTATCGTTTTAATAACAAAAGCTCCGTTAAAATGAAAAAGATAAAGAGAGAACAGTAGAAGGTAGATACTAAAAGAAAATCACCTTGAAACTGCAACCCTATCTAGATACTTCACAAAGCCATTACGATGAGCATCCGATTATTAAGACCGTTATTATCAAAAGGAGTAGACAACCTAATTCAAGGAAATAAAATAGAAACAACGATGGGAACCCTGCTTAATGTTGCTCGACGATAACGATTTGATTACCCGATTGTTCGAACAACGAATTATCTTGTACAGCCAAATACAAAAAGGAATTAAGGAAACTTTTTATAAAATAGAGGAAATCCTGCTATTTATATATCTCGCTACTTTTAAGGTCGAATGGATAGAGGCTAGATGTGAACTGATTAGCTAAAATGGAGGAAGTTACGTGGCCTTTGGTTTCTGTTTGCCCTGCCAAGGACGTGTCGTTAAGATACGTGTTTGATTTAGCAAATAAATTTTTGGTACGGCTAGATTAGTTAAGAGGAAACGTGGGTGCTCTTTTCTCCATACAAAAAGATACAAACGCTCTCGCCTGTTTTCTTTCTGGTTAATGACTATAAAGCAATGATTTTTACAGAAATATAAGCCCCTATGTTTTCCTTTTTGATGATATATTATTTTTATAGGAACTAGAACCCTCCAAAAATGCTCAAAATTGCCTATTCAGACCGCTGTCAACAGACGCCTAGTGTACCAATTTGACAACTATTAACGAAAAAAGAAAAACATAGAGGCATAGTATATATCCTTCTTATTCAGTTTATGAAATATCTTTTAAATTGGTCCAATATTGGAGGAGGAAATAGGCGAGAGCCAAACCTCGAAATGTGACTTTTTACACAGGCTATTTAGTCGAATCTGCAGTTGTCCTTATCGCATGAATTCGAGGGTGGAGCGCTCGCAGAGCAACAGCAATACCTTCTTAAAATACCTAATTTTTCATCCCCATTTCCTCTTAAGATAGTCTGTTAAGTTTTTAAATGCAACATAGATAAGATCTTCAAAATATAAGATCCACATAATATGTTAAAGGAAATAAGACCGCGAAATTTTTCCATCTAAAATACTCAATAGTCAATTTCCCTAAGCCTTCCCCAGTATTTGGTTGTCACATTTAATTTGGTCGAAATCGCCTATTAATCATTTATGGAGTCATTAATCAGATATCAGCTTGATATCCTTTCTCATTCCTTCGAACGTTGAGGATTTACTTGACAAATTACTTTTTCGCTTTTCTTGTTTATAAAGGGTGGATTCCTTTTAAAGTTTAGAAAGAAGGGTGTTTTTTTCGATAATGCTGTTAAAGTCAGGGTACTTCATTTTTCAGATTGCAAACTCATTTCGGGAGATAAAGTTGGTGTTCAAAAATCTTCCAGAAAAAAAAAAAGAAACGTCAAAAGCAAATATTACAGGGGCAACATTTATGAATGCAGTGTTTTCACTAGTAGGTACTAAAGTATTCAGAGCCAAACCAAGAATTGTAAACACTAACAAAGTCGAACTTGCAGCAACGAAACCTTAAATCATTGCAGAATTTCGCCAATTCCACCCAGTACTGGTGTGTTTACGTCAAACTTTACCGTAGTCATTTGGGCACGATTTTTATTAACTCCCGAGTCCCGAAGCCAATGCCTGCAGAAAACTTTTGTTGCGCCTTCTTCTCCTTTTTTACGTTCCAAGCTTTTTATGGCTCTGCAGTTCAGTTTATCGTTTATTAAACTGTGTATAGATTGGATATTAAAGAAGGATTTCGTTCTCGTAAAAATTGAGAGATTCTGGGAGATTTTGAGATTCGGTTTTATTCGAGGCTTGAGTCGAAATCAATCGGAAAGTCATGTGTGATGATATTTAATTTGGGGTTTAGAGTGGCTGCGTTAGCTGAATGGTTTTATGGGCTTTTATATGTCAAAGAGTGCTCGTGTGCTTTCGTATTTTCCGGCTTTGCACTTTTATGATGATCTTATAACTCTTACACAAATTGTACTGTTATTACAGCGCCTTACGGGGCTTCTAGCTAGTATACGGCTAATATTCTACAACAAACTACAGTTTTGCTCGTAAGCTTTACTTGCATGCATGTTCCATCCTTTTTTAAGAGCCCTTCTACGTTTATACCAAAGGAATATGCAATATTGTTAAAAAATAGCTAAGCTTTTGTAAACACAATTCAAATAATGAAGTTACCAGCGTTAACTGAATTGTGTAACGTTCATTATTCCACAGATTGCGTATTATTGCTAAATATGTCACTGTATGAGGCTTTTAAGCACCCACGCGGGCTTGAGAGTATCAAGGAGATATTTAAATTCAAACCATTATAATCTTTATTTTAAAAGCAATAAGATTTATACTCCTTTGTAAGTTCTAAACCAGCTGTCAATAATTTATTACGTTCTTATGAAGGGTAATTTTTATTACGGCGCCAGTAACATTGTATCTAACTAATTGGAATCTTGTATAATTTTAATTGTATTAAAGTTTCAATTAATTTAAATATATTGGCGATTTAGATCTTTAATTGCCGTGATTGCGTAATGGGTTTGTGATTTAAGATTGGAATCATTAGTTTTAGTTAATTCTTTGAGTATTGGTGCCACTCCTTCTGTAAGTGCTGTAATAACATACTAAATGGCCGTTTTAAGTGATTTAGCTGTTACATCTACTTCACTTTTTATAGCATTGGTAACCCCAATCCTTTTATCTTTCTTTCACGAATCTTTAAGATAACATTGCTCAGCAATTTTCTTCTTCAAATTATTTAGTTCATTCTAATATACTATTTTAATCTTTCGCCATAAACTGGCAAGGTTATCACCAAAATTACAGTGTTTTAAAGTAGTTTTGTGACACAATCCAAGGTGTAATTTATGCACGGATACCTGCAACAGTCTATAATATATTTTGTTAATGAAATGACATACAAACACAGTTTTGTGGACGTGACTAACTTTTTAGCTACCTATTTTTTTTAGGGTTTTTCTGTGTGATTGCACTTTTGTGGAGGTTAGAGAGAGAGAGATTTTCTACGTGTACGTACGATTATGAATGTTAGGTAATAGTAAACTTAGTCCATATTCGTTCTTGTTTTTATCATCGTCAAAAACTGTTGCGTTGTCTTCTTCACCAATGCCCTGCCAATTCGTTTGCCTTATGAGCATCTGTAGATGACCAGCATGATCTTCTTCTGCCTGTCCTGGTTCCATGTTGCATGAAGTGAGCACATTTCATTCTTCTTCGTCATTCACTCCCTTCATACTAAATCATCACAAATATACATATAATTCTAACACAACACACGTTTTTACTTCAAATCGTTCTCGTTACAATTCCCTTTACTTGCGAGGTGAAGTAAAAAACATCAGAAGGTCAAGCTTCTTATGATCCTACGAGGTAATGACTATAACACGTCATGACGGCACGCAAATGTTCTAGTGTATAGTGTATCAGTTTCGTAATAAGCGCAAGGTTACTATAGTGAGTGATAACACTTAGTTTTTGTTGTATTTATTTTTAATTGTATTTTAGCGAAGTTTGGGTTTAAACCCAATTGGTCTGTTTATCACCATGTTTAATTTGTGTCTTTATGAGGTAATCAACCGGTAACACACTACTCACGGGGAGTGAGAAATTATAAGTGGAAAAAAAGGATTTCATCAAACTAAATAGTATTTCAAGAAACACTCAGAATAAGTTTAATCATCACATCAAGCCAAGAAACTGGTGATTATGTAAAGATAACCAAAACCACATCAATGATGGTATTAACACTCCAATTAGCAATTAAATTTGATTAACTAATTATCTAATTAATTATAATCGAGTTAACTATATTGCATCCGAGTTAACTGGACTAAATACATACATACAAAATAATTAATTAATGTTAATTTCTATGTAAGACGGCTACTAGGCTTACCCTGATTGAGGAAATGGGACGTTTTAGCAATCTAGTCTTAGATAATGGATAGGTACGGTTAGCAACAGAAGTCGGTTAACACTGCTACTTTTTGACATTATCTAAATGAACACAAAATGATTCGATAAACTGCTTTATTTGTATAACTGTTAAGAGTTAATGTTCTTAAAATTTTAAGTACTTTTATGCCGATTTGAATTAAATGTTTCGCTTAATAATTAAGATTAAAAAACTGCAAGTGTTAATCGACTTTTGTTGCTGACTGTACTATATAGCTTTAATAATCTTGTATGGTCAGCAGATAAAGAGCCTTAGTAGTAAGAAATCAGCAGACAAATCAAGTATAGGTATGTCTGCAAATTTTTTCTAGTAAACCCTTCTGACTGGATTTGTCATCCATGCTCTTTTCATTTAAGGGAATTACTAACTAACTTTTCAACGATATCGATTATTGGTTAGTGTATAAATTCTCTTTTTGTACCATCTAGTTTATCTATGGTAGCGATAACGGTTACATGTCTGTGACATTCGAAATGTTTTTTTTATAGACGCCAAATAGTTATGGGCCCCTCAAAAGCACGTAAGATCTTAAAAGTCTTTCAAAGTTAAATGTTTAAAAGTAATATTTTTGAACGTTAGAAAGTTACTCTATCATTTGTTATGTTAAGCAAATAAAGTTGTAAAAGTACAGTCATACTCATAAATATTTTGACACATACTCATAAATATGTTGACACATTTGAATTTCAATTCTGTTCAAATGTAAATATGAGAATTTATACAGATTTTATTAATGTTATGCTATCAACATTGGGTTAACCCTTCATCTCTACGAACATTATTTTGGTAATAAAAAATAAGAGCCCAAAGCGATGCTGTCCTTCACGGAGATCTTATAAAAACAGTTTCTTTCGTACCGAATCAAATAACAGAGTATAAGAATAACAAACAAAATGGTCGTTCTATCGCACTACTTTATCATTACCTTCCATGGTGTTCATAATAGGCGGTTGCCATGACAACGGAAAGCCTTCTCACGGCTCCCAATATCAGGGGAATGGCCAATAAAACTCAAGTATATTCGCTACACAAATTGGTAACTACGTGAGTAAGTAAGTGCTTAAAAATAAATTGGATTTTTTTCAAGTAACTGCTTTTTGCTCGTGATTTTTAAAATAACTAGTGATTTAGGAAAACATGGCACTTTCTGTACGTTTTCTTATAAAAAATAACAATAAAAGCCTAAAGTAATGGCTGGCAATTTTTTTGCCACTAAAATAGAAAGGTTTTTGTGAAAGACAAAACAAATAGAAGCCTTTTTCTTTGAATATTTTAAATGCTAAAAAATTTAGGCTTTGGTGTTACTGAAAATAAAATTGAAAGAAAAATGTTGGTCAAAGAATACGCGTGGATAGAAATGTCTTTGCGGTCTCATTTTTTTTCGGTCTCGTACCTATTTACAAAACAGAATCTAGAATGTGTTCAACTCTAATCCTGTTTCTGACTTTAAAAGATGTCGTGTCTTCTGCGAATTATTAACAAACACAGAAAACTAGAACACCCAACCATATCCATAACATAACTTAAAAAACTCTATAAATTTTCAAATTACAACAAAAATACACTTACAATCGGAACTAAAAAAAAAACGCCCTAAATAACAACTCGACTAATTCATACATTTCATCGTGTCATGAGCTCAACAAAATGAGTGTATCATTATAAAAATCTAAATGTACCCGTTTCTTCAACATTGCTTGACAAGTAAATACTTGACATTGTAATTACAATTCACGCACCCATTGTTTTATAAAATTGTTTGCCGACTAAGTAAAGTTACAGCGAATTTGCATACACCTGAAGCGTTAAAGTTGCTTTTTAATTCGGTGGGGTTATACTACCAAAATTAGACCATGGCGGTCAGAACACGCGATGTAATTCTATTTGAGATTGTTATCTGTTCAATTGATGGTTATATAGTTACGAAATGAGCTTAAAAAATACGATACTGTGGGGTTAGGTTGCGGGTTTAGTAGCGTAGCGAAGCGGTGGAGGGTTGAATAAATAATCCGCCAGTCCGCCAGTGTGTAGACGTCCTTAGTGTTGTGTGTAGAAGTACCGACAGTGACATTTATAAAAATTGTGAAGACCAAGTGAGGGTAGATGCACATACCCGCACTTTACGAAGACGTCGCTGAGCTGTCATCAGTCCTCCCGTGACCACGATCGCTGCAAGGCGGTCGAAACGTCGGGGAACAAGTAGGTACCTGTTTACCTCGTTAAAAAGAATATCGCGATAAGACACGTTTTCGATAGTATTTTATAATGAATAAATAATGTTATGTATATTTTTAATTTACATACAACAATTTTTGTCGTAGTGTTTACGTACAGAAAATATGCAATTTAAGTTTTGTCTAACCGTGACTGTTCAATTGCAAGTCCATTATATTAAAATCAAAGGTCAGAACAACATTCAATTTGGATAATACTTATTTGCTTTCATACTCAAATATTTATACTAATTACCACAAAATAAGAACGCCAAATTTTTTTTTATCAGTTTAACCAAAACGTCATGCGGAAAGAACCCCCCAAAATCGCTTCCTCATTATAAACCCGCTAAATCCAAGCCAACAAAACCTCAGCCCTAGCGTAGTACAGTGCGTGATTTTGTTAATGAAGATCGTTCGAAAAACGTTGTATTTGGTAAAATAACATGAAACGAGTGTGTAAAATCTAATTATTTCTGTTATTATAGCGGGTAGGTAGTATGTTATTTGAGAATTCTCAATCTGACAGTGAACGATTGAGGCGTTAGAATTTGTATTGTACGTAATATGTTATATGTTCATTCTTTAATAGGGTTTCGTACCAAAATGGTAAAAGAAACCCTTTTACGGTGCGAATCAGTCTGCTGTCCGTCTGTCATAGTTGGATGTCATCTTAAGAACTACTAATGCTATCACTATCAACTTGAAATTTGGAAAAGTTTTAGATGACGTTTGTTTGCCCAACTATTTTGCAAAAATAAGAAAGAAATAAAAATCCATTTTTTTTGCAATGGGGTTCATATGAAAGAGTGCTGTTTGCACATCCTAAAATATTTTTTTCCGTTTTATTAGGCCGTAAATTTTCAACTTTTGATGAAAATACCGAAAAATCTGAAATTATTGTATGTGATAGAAGATTATGTAAAGATTACAGGAAAAAAAAATATATCTCTAAACAGTACACTTTTTCAGAAATCATCAACAAAAATTACATTTATTATGATGGTACGGAAGCTTTGGTGCGCGAGTCCGACTCGCTCTTGACCGGTTTTTTTAAGAAGTTGGAAGTTTTTAGGGTTTTTGGGAACGTTAGCGTTTCGACCTACGTTGCTTTACGGTGGACGGTTTTTGTAAATTCTTCAAATTAAGTATTTAATTTTTTTTTTTTAGATTTATTTATTTATATTATTTATTTTTATTTATTTGACTTTGACTTTGTTATGTAGTTTTTTTTCGTTTATCGGACGGTTAATATGTTTATCTTCAGCCAGTTTTATAAAGGGTGATGTACAGTTTATGTTAGGGTAAGGGCACAAGAACATACTGTTGGTTGGATTTGAAAAATCCTTTTAGTTTGTTCTGGATTGGACATTTAAGTACCAACAGCCTTTAACATTAAAGCTTTATTCTACAATAACTTTAGATAGTAATTAATTTCGATTAAAAAAAATGCTCCATTTATCCCACATAGAAACAATTAATCTTTTTACTGTACGTAACATAATCCAAGCAGTGAAACTAACTTCCTTCTTCTAACTAAAACTAAAAAAAATAACGTATTCAAGGTGATTGAACGAGGAAGCGAACCGGCCTTGTTTCGTGAAAGTATGACCTTTATGCCATGGTGCCTTTGGATACGATGTTAATAGGAGTCCGATGAGGTGCAATACATTTTATTGTCTTTATGAACTTATAAGTAGTCTGTTACTGGCTTACTGCAAGGCCAAAGCTTCTTATTGAAAACTAGCTTCTACCCGCGACTTTGTCCACGTGAAATTTCTTATTTTAACATAAAATCATTCCTATGACATTCTGCAATACTGTAGTTTCCCATTTCGCGAAAGAATTTTCGGAATCGAATCGGTTCCGAAGATTACCCCCTACGAACAAACTCACCAATTTTACCTCTTCTTTTTCTTCTCTTCTATTTTTTTCTTCTCCTTCTTATTTTTTTCTTCTTTTCTTTGTATAGAAAAAGCAAAAATGAGCATATTTTGCTTATTGCGATTTCAGAATATTGATAAAGAACAATCTAAAATAAAAACACTACACAACTTACACCGATAGGATGCTTAGCCAAAGTATCCAAATATTATCAACCCTAACCTCTGCACCAACTAAGTCTATTCCTAGCGGCCATTTCTCACAATACCCAGCCAATAGCTACAATAAATTATAAAACCTACACCGCCCATTGCCAAGCGATACGTAAAACTCGACTCGTTCGGTCGGAATGAACGATTAGTGAACGAACGAGATCATATTACCACTGAATAGGTAGGTTCATTCAGAAGGTTCACGGTGCAACTTTAGTACGTCTGGCGCACCCCAGTGGGCATTCCCCTTCGTACCCGACCTTGCTGTTCTATTTGCTGTGGCGTGAGACATCTTGCAAAATAAGAAACAGAATGAAGCATTACATTTTTGAAACGAGGTTCCTTATCGCAAGTTATGTCGTCCTCCAACCTCTGTACATTTGCAGTATGAGAGCTAAGCTGAGAAAAGTGTAAGATTTTCATAATTGAAGTGTGCAAAACACCGATTGTTACAACCGATTGATAATGTGGTACGCAATTAGGGTACCGGTGTCCCACGACAGCTCTCGACATTTTTTTTTTATATTTAATTTTTTTTTACTACTCATAAGATTCAAATTTCCTATGATTGAATAAAACCATTTCATTGCAATGGGTTTTTAAAAGGATAAATTGTGTGCAAAACATGACTTTTAATAATTAAATAGCCCTATCTAACGCCCAAAGATTTTTGAAGCCCGCTGTAACACGCCCACTTTTAAAGTTAATCATTGCAATTCTGCCTAGCCTTTTCTCAACTATATCGGGGTCGGCTCCCACTCTTACTAGATGCAACTGAATACCAACATTTTGCATGAAGCGACTGCCTATCTGACCTCCACAACCCAGTTACTGGGTAACGAGATACCCCTTGGTAAGAATGGTTGTCAGATTTTTTGGGCGTCTGACTCCTCGTAACGACTGTCGAAGATATACAAATGACAGCTTCTTTTTGCTGGATTTTCTTTAAGAAGTCTCAACTAAGTGGAACTTCTGTTTTTACCAGTAGATTTAGCATGTTACGAAGACCTTGGTCGGAGATCGGCCGGGATTGCTCGATATCTTGGTAATCTTGACTTTCACGCCGGAGATTAATTGTGGTACTTTGTGGTTTTTGAGTACGAGACGAAGAATTAATGCACAAGTGCCTTATTGCGTAGATAGAGAGTGACAGTTTTTATTATGTACAATAATATAATGCGTCAGTGCGTAGGCCTTCTTTTTGCGCTGAAAACATACCTCATTAAAATTCAAAGTTAGAAGCGATATAGGAGAAAAAAGTAATATTTCCAACCCGATATCTAAATATATTGTTTCATTTATTTTTACCATTTCTAATCATGCCTATTTATATAACGCTCATTAAAAGAGATGTTCAAGAAGAATCCTACCTCTACCTCTGAATTTAAAGCTTGAATAGAATCAGATTTGAACTAACGATGGATCGAGAATTCAAGCGTTACCGTACCGTCTGCCTGTATTGTGCTCTATTCTCCCAAGAGTATCTTTTCAGCAACTATTTCAGGAATAGAAACCTTATCTCAGCCCAATGAGCTTTCTGATTTTCTCCCCATTTTCATTCAGACTTTTTTCATATTTAAACACAAATAGTACATACTTCTAAAGCCGTATTAATAAACTTCAGAACTCGTTCAACTTCAGACGCAATGATTGAAAACATCGCGCGAAATGATTTCACATGAAAATTGTGTACCTACATATTATTATTGGAGTTCAATATCCAAAATACTTTTTCAAAGAGTTTGAACGGAATAAAAGTTTTCAATTCAACAAAAAAGTTGGGCTTATTGACGTAAATCGACTTTATCATAATAAATTTATTGCCTCGGGCATATTACGGGGTCTTTGTGGGGTGAAAATGCCCGTTGTCGGTCGTGGGATGTTTATGTATGTGTAAAATATGGAAATTTGGTATGAGATTCATTTTAGATTGATTTTTGGTCGTGTTGTGTTATATTTTAAAACGGATTGTAAAGTGATATTCGATTGTGCGTTTCTATTTTTAGCCAAAACATGTTTGAGAACCTGTTTTTTGTTTACACTGGCTTGTTATGTTTAAAACTGAAACGAAAAGAAAAAGTGACTTGACTCCATACTTGGATTTTAATTGATTGACATTTACGAACACAGAAAAAGTGCGAAAACAGGTTAAAAGTTGTCAAAAATAAAGAAAAAATAAAATTTTAATAGATTTGACTAAAACGATTAAAATAAACTGGTATTTAAGTATTGTAATACCTACCAGTTACCATCTATGGGTAAACGTGGGAAGTATTAATAATATCTATTATTTTACTTCGTGACAGTCTTCTAATAATACCAAATGATAATGGAGGTATTATGTTGGCATTAATAGAAAACCTCCTGATTGTGATTTATGTACCTCTTTAAGTATTAAGGTCATTTTTTGTTTAAAAAGGCGAGCGTTTTGTTGCACCGTCTAGTTTTTATTATTATGAGAGGTTCAATCTTTTAGTTGAGTTGAATTTTTGATAATATTTTAAGATAAAAATGTTGAATTGTTTTTATTCAGAAAGTTTTGTGCTTTTGTTGCTTTTGTCTGACTCAGAGAGCTAATAAAAATGGGTTTTTAATTTTATAAATAGCGTTAAAACTGTTAAAATAATTTAAATGGAAGTAAGTAAAGATGAAACCCATAGACTTATAAAAAAAGATGGACTCCGCACCACGCATATCGAAAGTGAAGCACCCTACCGATCTATGTGTGCGTGATTTGAGTACCTGCAAAGACGCCGTCGCTCGTGTAACGTATGGCGGCCGGTAGACTTACTATGGTGTGAATGTGTGCGTGCTGGCTTGTAGACATTAGCGCACTGACTTACTATGGGTGCTTCAGTTATTGTTAAAGGAGACGGCGTCCGCCTTTTTTTTTAGGTCCATGATGAAACCTGGTAAGTTCAGAAAAAAAATAATTTCACATTAGATTTTAATCAAACAAGGAGAGAGAAAGATCCTATTTTTCCACTAATAGGTTGGAAGCACATTTTCTCGTCCATTCGCTTAAAATCTAAATAAAACTCATAATGAAACCAGAAAAGTGACTTCATAAAAATATATTTAAGGCCATATACTTTTATCACGCACCGTCTGAAGGCTTTGGCTCTAAAAACTTGCAAATGTTACACCCTTAACGTTTTATGTGTATATTTTAAGTGATATTCTCGTAAATTCCGTTACTGTTACGTCACGTAAATGTACTGATTTTTTGGTACTTTATGTTTTTTTTTCGCATTTTTGTAAGTAACATTTACATATTATTATCAAGTTGATCTTTGAATAAAAAAATGAAGGTTTTCTTAAATTATCATTTTGTTATTACAATCTACTTATATAATGACTTTAAAAATACACTGAGGATTATGATTATGCACTTTAAAGAGCCCGTAGTAAAACATAAGCTGTAAAAAACCTGTGTTCACTATATTTTATATGTAAAAAATCCTCTAGATTATTACGGCACGTAAAAGTTACAAAAATAGTTCAAAACAACTTTTTGATGCAAAGTTTAATGTAATATTTACTACCATGACTTTTTAATTTTATGGTTCACCATAAGAGTAATCCTACGTTTAATGTCCGTGTTCTAACTATTCTATATCGAATTTTTTTTGAAGTGTTGTTTAAAAAACATTATCCTCATAATGTTCCTTATATATATATATATTAGGTCTTTACCTATGAAATTGCCGTTCTGCAGTACTGGCCATTTCAAATCAAAATAATTTTTGTTTGGCTAAGAATTCTAATTTCAAATTAATTTTATTTTAAAAACATGGATTTTTTTTTCCAAAAGTAGTCATTTGTTTATTGATTAGTGTTACATTTTCATCGCATTTCAATCTTTTTCGTCATCATGGATACGTTAAAAATTCGAGTAATTATGGAATATGAGTACCGTCGTGGCAGCAACGCGGCACAAGCGGCACGCAACATCAACGACGTTTACGGAGCTAACACTACAAACCAACGCACCACCTGTTATTGGTTTGCTCGCTTCCGTTCTGGAAATTTCGACCTGAAAAATGAACCTCGCGGTCGTCCGAAGACTTTGGTCGACAATTACGAATTAAAGGCGATTGTGGAAGCTGATGATACACAATCTACGGCTGAATTAGCAGCAGCTTTCGACGTTAGCGTCAAAACAATATTGGTCCATTTGCGTCAAATTGGCAAGGTAAAAAAGCTTGACAAATGGGTGCCCCACGAACTCAATGATCGCCAGCGCGAAGTACGCGTCGAGACGTGCCTTGCACTGCTCAACAGACACACAAATGAAGGAATTTTGAACCGCATTGTTACCTGCGATGAAAAATGGATTCTGTTTGATAACCGCAAGCGCTCAGCAAGTTGGTTGGATCCTGGTTCAGCACCTAAACAATGCCCTAAACGAAAACTTACCCCTAGAAAAGTGATGGTCACTGTTTGGTGGTCTAGCGCCGGTGTGATTCATCACAGCTTCTTACCAAACGGGGTGAGCATTACTGCAGATGTGTACTGTGAAGAACTGAACACAATGATGGAGAAGCTGGCACATCTCCAACCAGCATTGGTCAATCGCTCGTCTCCGCTGCTCCTGCACGACAACGCGCGACCTCATACTGCACAGCAGACGGTCTCCAAGTTGCAAGAACTGGGGTTGGAAGCTCTCCGTCATCCGCCCTACTCACCAGACCTTGCGCCTACAGACTACTACTTTTTCCAGAATTTGGATAACTTCTTGGCGGGAAAAAAATTCAATACCCGAGAGGCAGTACAAAATGCCTTTGAAGAATTTGTTGCCTCCCGACCAGCTGATTTCTTTAAGGAGGGCATCAATAAACTGCCACTGCGTTGGCAAAGATGCATTGATTGCATGGGTGATTACTTCGATTAATACAAATAAAAAATACATGAAAAAAATTCGTTTAAATTTTTTCATACAAAACGGCAATTTCATAGGTAAAGACCTATTATCTTAGTTTTTCGTGTAGTTAGGGTATTAGCAGACATCTACGTATTTATATATGTCGTCTTACTTTAGTATAAACATTGATGCGGTTATCTCGGAAACTGCTAAACCGGTTTAAGTGATTTTTACATAAATGGAAAGCTTATGTCTTCCTGATCAGCATTAAGTTAAAGTATATAATTATGCTTCACTTATAAAGGTACTTACATGGTTCTGAGTACTTTAAACTCGAAAGATTATTACCGCACTCATGAACAGTATTATTTTGCAGTTTCATACAATGACATACCACGATTTAGTACCATTTAAAATTATGCTTTTCTCGTGATTTAAATTGAGGCGATAGTTATAATATTAAATCACCAGTAAGGCAGCTTATGGTATAACGGAAAGGTCATTCACCCGCTACCGATAAGATTATGCCGAGATAGTTCTAACAGTATCTTTTGCCTGACTTGAGAAACTTGCCAAGAAAACCTTATTTGCTAGCACTAGATTTATAAAACTGATTTAAAATATTAAGACCTCCAAGCAATGTTTTTAAATGTAAAACTTTTCCACATTTTGTACACCAAATGAAAGAAAATCTATATAATTTTGAACAGAAATCCTTATAATCTGAACTTCTTTACGAGTTAGGGGGACATTCAATATAGGGACTAAAGGTGGGCTCAGCGAAGCGCCATTTTATAATAACGCTTATACACATTGGGTATTACTGTAATTTGGGGGAACTCGCCTGGAAGAAGGTACCTACTGGGGTGCACTTGGAACAAAAACTTCAAATTATGGAACGGATATTTTAGGGACGATATTGTTATTAAATGTATTTGTTGATGTGCACTCTGAAATTAGATTAAATTTTGATCATGATGGTTGTGAAAGTTATAACAAAATATTCAGGACCTAAAGCGCTGTTTCTGTCCGACTGCATAGAAAAAAAACTGGTCAAGAGCGAGTCGGACTCGCGCACCGAGGGTTCCGTTCCGATTTCTGAAAAATGTTTTACTTAGATACATCGTTTTATTTTTCCTGTAATCTTTACAGAAACTTCTATCACATAGAATAATTTGATTCTATGTGATAGAAGTTTATGTAAAGATTCACTCTCTAACTCTCTCTTACTCTCTCTCTCTCTCTCTCTCTCTTTCTCTCTCTCTCTCTTTCTCTCTCTCTCTATTTCTCTTTGCAAACTTCGGAGATAAGGGGGGGGGAACGGTATTTTTTTTTTTAAATTAAAAATAGTTTAAGAATGTGCAAACAGCGTTCTTTCATATGATACCCCACATGACCTAGTAGCCCCACTTTAAATTTTTAAGACCCCTTTTCAGTCCCTGTTGCAAAAAAAATATAAATATTTTTATTTCTTACTTATTTGCAAAATAGTTGGGTAAACGTCATCTAAAACTATTCTAAATTTCAAGTTGATAGCATTAGTGGTGCTTGAGATATCCAGATGTGACAGACAGACAGACAGACAGACAAACAGACAGACTGAGTCACACCATAAGGGTTCCTTTTTTACCATTTTGGACAACGGAACCCTACCCTTGTGTACGGAACCCTAAAAAGAAAGGCGCGATGACACAAACTCGGTAATTTATTGCAATATACGAAACAATTATCTATTTACCTACAAAAATCTATTGATTGGACTAAAAAATTAAAACACTATTACGTTAATATGTTGATTGTAGAATAATCTGAAAAAAAAAAAAAATAGAATGATTGCATGTGTATGAGTATGGTTTTTAATTGTTAAAAGAAATTTTTAGAGGTGTATCTTCGTGATTTTTTTCTATCGTATCAAATTATTTGTACTTATTATGTTTTTAATGCACTATCTAACTAGCATTTCTAAACTGATACAACTCAAAAAAGGTCATTTTTTAGGAGACGATAAAAACGTAGGTATATCCTGGAGAATATCATATATTTTTCTGATTTAGTTTACTGCAGTGGATCTTATACTTTTAAGCATTAAAAAACTTGCGATTAGGTCCTGTGATAATGACGTGTATGAAAATCATTTACAGAGGGATAATAACTGGTGCTTATACCACACACCTTTAAATCTGCATTTTATGCAGAGAATGATAACATTTTCAACATAAAGTCTCATTACAATTGCAAAGTGCAATTAATTATTTTAACAATCCCATATTAAACGGAATGCATTATTTAAATGACTTACGTAATTAACTATGATAATATAAATTTACAGTTCAATCTTTTCATATCCATCTTTCAACCACGAAGAGTTTCATTTTCCAGTTCCTGTTTATAATTGTTCAATATAATTATTTTTATGACATTATGTATAGTACAGTAGTACCCAAGTAATAAGGCGCGGCGTGAATCTTCGTTCGCACAGAAAAGAAAGTATGACCCCGAAGAATAACGAGAATACTTAAAACTTACAATCAACCTTAGATCACTACTATAAGGTTCATAATACACTGCAGCTGTTAGTTCCGTCTCACTCGCAAGTATGGCGGCTGTCAAGCGGCGCGCGCTAACATGGCGGCAGCTACCGACCAATAGCGGTACAGGAAAAAGCGTGGAGCGTGCCGATTGGTCAATAGCATTTCCCGGGCTTTGAAAATTCATCTTCTGCGCAGGTATCAATCCACTATTATATCTTGATACTCATACCTCAACCTCTGTTCACCTCAATAAAACAAACAAGTATGAACATAATCAATTCTTTTCCTGGTCCACAATGCATGATAAATCGCACACGTGACAGCTATAATGAAAACACAGTGACAGACATAAGGGCGTGTAACCATGCATGCGACATAGGAAACGTATATTTTAGCATAGCTTTAATAAACATTGGTGATTATACAACACTCCGACAGTATGGTGATGTGAGATTGTAAATAGTTCGGAAATATTCCGTCGATTGGTCACTTGGGCTTGGACCCGGGTTCTCTTTTACAGAAGCTACTTTTACAATGGAAAAAAAAGTCTACATTTTTTTCGAACAAAAAACTTATAAGTTATACACAAAAAAAAATAAGTTACAAAAAATGTCAAAAATAAATCTTGTAACGTAAATATACGTTAAAAAACAAAACACAGTTGCCATAAAAATAACAAGAAGTCGGAATCCCCCGGAAAAATCGGATGCGCAAACATTGTTACAAAGTTGGAATTTACAACTATTGACCATAATAAAATATTTATTTTGATGCGAGTTGACCCTTAGGGCTCTTAGAGATAACAAATAAAGGGCAATGTAGCTGCCGATTCACGCTGTTTTTAGGGTTCCGTACCAAAATGGTAAAAAAGGAACCCCTATGGTGTGACTCAGTCTGTCTGTCTGTCTGTCTGTCTGTCACAACTGGATATCTCAAGAACTACTAATGCTATCAATTTGAAACTTGGAATAGTTTTAGATGACGTTTACCCAACTATTTTGCAAATAAGAAAAAAGTAAAAATATTTATATTTTTTTTGCAACAGGGACTGAAAGCGAGTCTTAAAAATTCAAAGTGGAGCTACTAGTGCATGTGGGGTATCATATGAAAGAGCGCTGTTTGCACATTCTTAAACATTTTTTTTCTTTTTTTTAAGGCCACATAGTTTTCGACTTTTGATGAAAAATGTAAAAAAAATACCGTTCCCCGCCCCTTATCTCCGAAGTTTGCAAAGTGAAAAATCTGAAATTATTCTATGTGATAGAAGTTTCTGTAAAGATTACAGGAAAAATAAAACGATGTCTCTAAATAGCACACTTTTTCAGAAATCGGAACGGAACCCTCGGTGCGCGAGTCCGACTCGCTCTTGACCGGTTTTTTCCAGATTTCTTTGCATGAAAAAGTTATAGTAAATAATTGTTACGTCAAAAATAATTCGATTACTTTAAAAAGCAAACAAACGGAAAACGTGACTTCTTATGTATCAATTACGAATTTCATAAATACACACGCACGGCCCGCCATGTTTTATTCAACTTTTAAATCGTATTATAATTTTTTTTCACAAAATCTAGGTTGTGTTTTAAAAATTTGGCCGGTCGTTCAACTGTGTTGTGGGAGAATTATTTGTAACAATGGATCGTTTTCAAAAAATTCGGTATTTTTCGGTAAAAAATGAACCGTTAATGATGATTTTAATGGTTTTTTTCTTGTTTACAGGTAAGGAGATCTTCTTTTTGACGTCCGTAAGTGGATACGTGAATTTTGCTGTTATAAAAATATGTTGGTGAGTGCGAGGTGGTGATTAGATTATCTCAGAGAAGAACGGTATGGATTTTTTTTTAAAATATCTTATTCATTTGAGAATATTCGCCTATCTATGTACGAATACTTTTTTAAACAGCACACACTGCGAGAAAAAATCTCAGATAAACTGCTAATAAACCAGAAAAAAACCTAAACATCGACAATCAGTCTCGTCGAATTGTGTCTAACGCGGTGGGGTGAACGGCCTCATTATCGGCCTCTCGTGAATAATATATGGGACGAATTTCGCGATTCCACCGGTGACTGTCGTCAGCGTTGCGTCAGAGTCACTCTCATTACAAAAAACATGATATTCAATGATTCAACTGAATATACAGGTCATATTTCGAGGGTTTACTGCGAAAACCAATTTAGTGCAGTCAAGTCAGTTATGATATGAGTTATTGCGTTTTAAAAGTTTATACCTAATTAAAATACTATAATTTTAGTAAATCCATGAATTATCTTCTAAACCGTTTAACGCAGCGCTTAGCCGGTTTTACCAGTATAAAAAGCTCAATATGATAAGAATTTTCATGCATTTATCTAATTTTGCCAAAAATTGTTGGTTAGCAGGTTTTCGCAGTACACCCTCGATTTATCAAATTACAACTAGTTAATAGTTTCTAACCGATAAAGTGACAGTATTATAATCATAATTTCAAACAAGTACCGACTTGTTTCGATGACAACCAACCGCTGGATATTGACTATCACTGCAAGGAATAACAATCAGCTAACACTTTTCCATTGCGTTTTTTCTTCTGAAAATTTGGGTACTGTGTTCAACAAAAGAAGCAATGGATATTCAATCGCCGGCAATATGTAGGGGCAATGTAATACGTTTTCTATTACCCGATCGGTTTAGAAATTCAAAGTTTATCAACCTAAACGAGATCGCGTTTGGAATATAAAGAAATATAATGTTACATTTGAATGCATCCAACGTTCGTTTTGCAAAAGTTATTTTTAACACGAACCTTTTTAAAATTAATATTCTATGCATATGTTTTATGTGTGTTTTGACACGGTTTTTGGTCAGCAGGGTAAAGAAAAGAACTCTAAACGGTTTTCCATCTTTACTATTTTTTTTTTACCTTAAACATACCTAAACAATGAATTTTGCAAATGGCTGTTCTATTCAACAGTTTATAATAACTGCAATAAAATACATGACAAAACGCATTACTAATTTTAATACTCTAAAGTTTATATAAAGAGATTCCTCATGTTTAGATTTAGAGTGACTAATAGAACCCCCAATTTTAGAGTCATTAATAATTATTGACAAATTCACTATCAAAATCAGTGTTTAATTTCAGCATAGTCAAATAAGTCGCAAAGTCAAACGTTCTTGTCAATGCGGGGTCAAAGGCAAACAACCTGGGGTCGGTTCAATGCCTTCACTTTTTTCATTTACGGCTAAAATTTTTGCCTTTATTTAAGCAGTTAATCATGAGTTTTTATTGCTAATCTAACTATGAGTTAATTTTAAATGTGACTGAAATTATTTTGACTAAATAATATTCGGATGCATTTACGTGATTTTATTAAAATTCAATATTGGAGTCATCAACATTATCATCAGAATGGCTTTAAAAAGAAGTTTTTTTTTTTGAAGTCAAGTTATTTAAGACTAGCTGCTGCCCGCGACTTCGTCTGCGTGAATTTTTTTTTTTTGAATGTAAGAATGAGTAAGTACTTTAATCATGTAGAACATACTTTTTATGTATCATCAATAGTTTTCTCAGTGCACGCCAAATAATGAATTTTATAGGCAAAATTTTGCTACTTTGGGTTACATTATTGCAATTTTCTTAAGGATCTCTAAACTTTTTGAAAATAAATTATAGCCTATGTTACTTCCTGATAATTTATCTATCCATTGGTGAAAAAATGGTTAAAATCGGTCCAGTAGTTTTGGAGCCTATTCGGTACAAACAAACAAACAAAAAATCTTTCCTCTTTATAATATTTTTCTTATTTTTTATTTTTGTTTTTCTGGTTCAAGTCTGGCATGAAATTATTCTTTAGCAATTCCAAGTTCTAATTTTTCAGACAGTAATTTTCCTGTTATATTATTATCAATTAGGGTCAGTTATAAACCCAGCTATAATTATCAGTGTAAATAATGTCAGTCCTATCCCAAGGTATTTTACCATGCGTGTGTTGTTTGTATAATAATTATAATATCAGTATCTAATCTCGGCGAGTTCAGTAACCACTGCAATCTATCTGTATAATACATAAGTCATTAAGATAGCAGTTGTGTCATTTGTCAAAAAAGTTTTGAGTAAGTAGGTATATTTATAATGTCATCAAATAAACTGTATGCTATATTTTTTTTAAATATTATCTTCAATATGAGGTAACGGCAATATCCCAACGGATATTGAATGGACTTCCGAGGAGCTCGTGGCTAAGTAATAACAGCCACACGAGTCGATCCATCAGGTTAAGCTACGCTTGCCGGGGTTGTCCGTGGATGGGTGACCATCTTTATATACCGAGACTCCTCCGTGCCTCGGAAAGCACATTAAGCCGTTGGTCCCAGCTGTCATTCGTGGATCTTTGACAGTCGTTACGGGTCGTCAGAAGACCGAAAGTGACAACCAGTCTTACCAAGGGGTATCGTATTACCCAGTTACTGGGTTGTGGAGGTCAGACAGGCAGTCGCTCCATGTAAAATGCTGGTATTCAGCTGCATCCGGTTAGACTGGAAGCCGACCCCGGTATGTCTAACTTTTTACTTTATTTGGAGAAATTAACAGGAATAAATACTTTGTTATAGTCGTAACAACCCACAATGCTAGTCATTTAAAAAAAAACATAATTATTTGACCTTTTTATAACAAAGTATCTTTAGCCTATACTTGAACTTTGATTCCTCATTTGTTTATTATCGGAACAGCTAGGTAATGAGGTCGTTAACCTTATTTTGTTTTTATCAAGATTTAGAAATAGATAATGCTTTTGCTTGATAAACAAATTGGATGACTTTAGGTATAATTTACGTCAAGCAACCAAAAAAATGTAGGTAATTGAAAAATTTTTCTGTAATACTTAACCTATAAACTCAAAACGTAAGCTTTTGAAAGCCAAAAAAAAATTAACTCAATAAACTCGCTTGTGTTTTCTATATTATAAAAAAAAAAATTAATACGCTCAACAAAATAAATCTGAATGTATTTCAATTTAGTACTTACTACAAGAAATGAGTAGGTGTACGCATAAACACTAGAATCAAGTTCGTTGACCCCATTATCTTGGTAAATGTATCGACGCGAACATTTTGCAGCTGTTACTCACGCACTCGATACATTTTTTCACAATAGTATATTTTACAACAATGTTACTCGTAATAAAAATATTGCCTACATTTATCAATCAGTACACTCGGTAGAACATTGACCCATTAGCAATGTATTCAATTAAAACGTTGTTAATTGAATTATGTCATTCTACTTAATTATATGATAATGACTAAATGAGCCCGGTTCCTGAAAGCCTCAAATATTCTACTAAAGCTGATGTCAAATGATTTGATTGGCCTTTGTTGTTTCTGCTAACCAATCATACCAACATATTTGATTTGACAGCAATTTACTGATGAAAAAGCTTGATACTAGCAATATTTTGTTTACTTATGGTTTCGGTTTATTAAATCCTAATATTATAAAAGCGAAAGTTTGTTTGTTACGCTTTCCCGCTAAAACGGCTGAACGGATTAGGCCGAAATGTGGCACATGAGTAGACCATGACTTAGAGAAGGACAGCCTACTTTTTATCCTTAATCGCAGACGAAATCGCGCGCAACAGCTAGTCTATTATAAACTCTAAATCATGATAAATATGATTTAGAGTTTATAATAGACTAACGTGAAAGCCATACGATGTTGATATGAAAACTTGGCACTATTTGCCTCGTGTTTCGAAGATGCGTTGTAAACTTGTAATGTTGTGTGAGTTAAAGTATGTTTATCTGTGCGATAGATGGCGCCACGTGTCGCCTGGTGGACGCGTGGATGTGTTCATGCCAAGTATTAGAATATGTCAAGCGTTACAATAATTTATTATGTCAATTATATTAACAAGTTGTAAAATATTTTACTATGTAGTGTGTTTGTGACGTGTGAAATAACAAACTAACTATGAATGATAACTTTTATGATTAGACTGAAATACTTATGCATGCTGCATGCTGTAAAGAAATACAAAAAAATGATGTATTTTATAGTAGTGCCAAAATTAAATGTCGATTGATGTTTATAGTGTACATAGGTAAATAAGTGTAAATGAATAACAATTTTAAAAGGTTAACAGGTTGAATTGTAATTAAACCAAACAATTAAATATTTCGTATTTGTTGATCCATCCGCCAGCTCAGATAGCAGGCAAATGGTTCAACAAATACGAAATAAAAACACAATCTGTCCATAAATAACAGAGTTACACTCAAACAGATTTATGTTTCACATTAGAAGAAATCTATTTATTTATTATTTAATGGTTTAACCACTTAAGACCAATTAGCTCTTAAAATTAAATAGTCCAAGTCGTTTGCTAGATGTCCTCTCGTAATTACTCCACCATTAATGATCCTCCAGATTTTTTTGTAGGTTTATTATGGGTCGTATTTCTGAGGTCTAGACCCCATTTAAATAGAATTAATTAGTTACTAACAACTTTTATGCATAGCATTACTTTTCCTTATATCACGAGAATTTATCTTCTATGTCAAATATATTTTACATTTCTATATCAAATCCCTGTTCTGGTAAGACTTTATTAAAAATGTTATTCCCTTTTATGTGCCATATTGTTTATTTATGTTCTTTAATAAAACGAGATGTTTGCAAGCATGTTCTGTTGCAAATGTGTTTCTTATCTCGGCGTAAATATTTTTAAGTGCGTATAAAAAGCTGTTGCACTTTTTTATGTGCATTGCAAGTGGATTCAAACGTAGGTAATGTATCAACTTGATACTTTGTAAAAGCTTTCAAGTAATCAATGAGATGATAATTTTTAATGGACTATTAATATTATTCTAGGCGCACTATGTTTTAACAGTATCAATATCAGTGCTGTTTAACGCTATAATGTACACCTGTGGCTGGACATACTAAGATACAACTCTGCCTAACCCTGCGGGGAATCACAAACGTGATTTTGTGTTATTGTGCATCTGCTTGCGATTAGAAGCAAATCATATTACCTCTTATTTATTTGCATTTTCTGTAAATGTAGGAATAGAATAGACAAACTTATTTGTTACTTTAGGTATGATTTAAGACGCATTAATAAACCAAACACCTGACCCAATTAACCCAAAAAAAAAAAATGTTTTAGATTCCTTTTTGTTAAGTACAGCATTTTGTCATTAAATCAAAAAAAAATATGTATTACGTTTATATATTCGCAGACATAATAACATGTTTAATCTAATCTACAAAACCGGTTTCTAATTTCCCGTTGCTAAGCCGAAAGCGAGCCAACAAGCATGCTATTTATAGTTAATTTCGAAGTGACCCACTTAGGAACTTTGTAGATAACCTAACATGGTCCCAGACTTTATCTTGATGCGACATGTCTATCACTTTCCTTTATAAACTGTTTTCAATATGTAAAGATTATTAATTGCGAATTAATTGCATAACTATTACCTACTCACAGTTCTGTACCTACATGTGAAAGAGTAAAAGTAAAGTTGACTTTTTTCTAACTTTTTAAGTGCCTGTTCATCTAGGTTTTAATGAAAAAATATTTAATACGAACATGGATTTTTTTTTTCTAAACCAAGCCAGCTCCAAAAAATTATCCGTGATAGTTTCAGCTTTCTGTTTTATCATTACTTTGAAAACACTACCCTACCCCTGATTCCATTTAATCCTCTCATGACGGCTGGCTTTACATTTTTTTTTGTTCAACCCTTTAAAAGCACGTTTTCGAGCTAAACATAAAAATCGGCGCGAAAATATTCAAAATCAGAATGCCATATTAAAAACATGGCCGGACTTTGCCGGATTAAGGGTGATGTACATCCAGGTTTAATCTACGTTTATCGGCGACGGGCAGGCGGGCATAGTCAATACCGATCGACAGTTTGATCCGTCGGTCCTGCCTGTTATATTGTTTTAATAACTTGTGAATTTATGCCTTTTGAGCTTTTTTCGGGGAAACGTGGTAAAATGTTTTGGGATTTTCTGTGTGGTAGGATTGTTCTATAATAGTGAAATATTTTTTCCTATTTTGTTATTAATCTTTCCCTAGCTTATAGTATTAATGAAGTATGAAACCTCATGCCGTTCTTCTTAGATAAATCCATTGCACTACTGCTGGACACAGGTTCAAACTTTAAATGGCACCACTAACTTCCGAATCTCCATGCCATCTGGTTTTCCATTCCTGAATCTGTCAAAACAATTCAATACGTCAACTCAGTATTTTGCCCCGGTAATGAAATAAAAATAAAGTTGATTCAGGGCATTATTTCACTTTGGCAAAGAAAAATAAGTGTAAATTATTTGTGTACACAATTCGCCTATAGATTGGCGCAGTTGTTTTGGCAAATACGCTTAAGGTTTGGACAGAGTCGCCGAAAAGTTGTGAATTTTACAACTTTTCTTCTTTGATAGATGTCTTGTTTTTATTTAGGGTATTGTGGGGTGGAACGGGGTAAAAAATTGTAGAATAGTAGTGAAATAAAAGAATATTCTTCTTAATGAATGTGTCTCGAAGTTTAGAAGGTTAATATGCTTCTTTTAAATAACTAATTTTGATTATCAGTTGTTGTTAGGCACCTTAATTTACCCTTAAGGCGAAAGCGCCAGGGTCACCCGCAAAATTCAAAATTCTTTACGTTTTTTGCAATTAGCAAGTCAGTGTCAGGTTGTATATTGATCTAAATATGATTCACGGCCAAATCAAATATTTCTTTGTAGAAATATAATCATAAAAATCATCAAAACAACTCTCTAAGTTCATATTACCCTATTGAATGACTA
Organism: Cosmia trapezina; assembly: GCA_905163495.3. Lineage (NCBI taxonomy): Eukaryota > Metazoa > Arthropoda > Insecta > Lepidoptera > Noctuidae > Cosmia > Cosmia trapezina. Next base: position 1,641,976 of record LR991036.1, read on the forward strand.
TTTCATGAAATTATGAGATTTGAGGACAATTCTAACTTTTGAAGTTTTGTATTGCTGATTATAATTATTATAATTCTGTAGAGCCATATTAGGCCGTGAATCATATTTCAATCAACATACAACCTGACACTGACCTGCAAATTACAAAAAACGTAAGACAATTTGAATTTCGCGGGCTACCTTAGCACATCCCCCATAAGCAGTTGAGTAGGGTGAAAATCTAAATCGACAAAATTAACATGAAAATCGAACCCTATACCGTCCACCCCGCACCAATTAGTTTAACAAATAATTTCCAAATTGGAAACCTGCAACCTTTTTTCAACTAGCAAACCTGTTTACCAAAAAAAAAATGTTAACCTACGACTCGCCAACCGAACGCACTGTAATCTACCGTGGTGTTGTAAAGGTTAATGACCGTCGTTACATCGCCGAGGGGGGGGGGGGGGGGTTTAGGGGGGGGGTTGAATCTGAGCACGGATGGGTTTTCCTCCTATACGTTTATTATTTATCTTTCTAACTGTTAGGTAAGCACGAGGGGTGTAATGGGTTTAGTAAATGTGCCGGAGATGATAGGTGAAGATTTTTTTTTTGTTGTGAAGTTTTTGGAAGTATAACAATATGTCTATTTTTTTTTTCTATCAACATGTCTAGTGTTTCCTTTTCGGAGCTTATTTTACTAACAAATCTTGAGCAATTCAATGCTTTTTGTACTCTTATCGGGCCACAAAGCTTTGCTTCAAGTGAAAATAGTATGCATTCAACTTGATTAGTTACGGTGTTGATTGCTCAGTCCGCTTCGTTAACATGTTAGTGTCGTATTACATAGAGGTTATTAAATTTAATTCCAACACATGATTTAAGGAAGTAACGATCAGCTCATCAGTCAATTAGTGAAAGACTTCCCATCTATGAAATCGTGTCCGTTCCGACATCTCCAACCCATCTCCGATGGTGATTTTTCCAACCCTCACAGAAGCACTACAGTATTTATTTCACAGATTACTGTCCGAAAACCACCCTAAACTTTAACTCACCCACCATCATCATGAAAATAATCCGAAACAAAATACCGAAACATTCGTACCTACTAACCCAAACTATTATACTGCTGACCCTAGATTTTGCAGATAACGTAGTACAAGCAGCTTAATCCCATGTTATCATTAGACACACTCGCTGTTCGATAATGACCTTATGCCAAAATAAACTGCGTCACCCACCATCTCTATTACATATGCTATAGAGATGAAAATTAATGTTTTTGGGTGTATTTGTAGGTTGGTATGCTGGTATTGGGGACAAAATAGATAGACGGGTTGATCCTCTTTTGTGATAAATATCTATTGTTCTAGTGTCTTTTCTTTGAAGCCTCATTGGTATCGGATCTTGATGAAAGTGTATCATTAACTTTAATTATAGGGTAAAGGGCAGATATTGAACTAGATAGAGAAACTAATTGCATGGGGCATAGAGATTCTTTGTAGTGATTTAGTCGCAATGAAGTCTTCCATCAACTTGCGTGTTGTGACTCATGCTGTAGGACTTTTAAAATGAAACGTGGACAGAGCAAAATCTAGCTTTAAATTTTAACTACTTAGGTATATCAATCATAAATAAAATATATCACCGAATAATCATAAATATTCAACAATCATAATCTTTAACACGCTTTTATCTCCTCATATACATCTTAAAAGATAAGGAATAAAAGCATATTTTTAAAAGCTCTTAAATTGATACGGCGGCCATTCGGATTACTTCGGATATTGTCGCCTAAGATCGTGACTGGACAAGCACGAAGCGAAAATTTATTTCGACAGTCCACGAAATGTGACCGAATGCATTTTATGTCATTAACTTTTAACGAGAATTAACGATTGGAACGGAAGTAGCTTAAGCTTTTTGGTTAGGTACCTACTTAAAAAGAAACAAAATTTAGAGAGATTTTAGTATAATTATTTCCTGTAATATGCCATTCCTCTAATAGTACCTCGAAAAGGACGTTAAGCCGTTGGTACCGGCTGTTATTCGTGGATCTTTGACAGTCGTTACGGGTCGTCAGAAGCCCGAAAGTCTGACAACCAGTCTTACCAAGGGCTATCGTATTACCCAGTAACTGGGTTGTGGAGGTCAGATAGGCAGTTGCTCAGCTGCATCCGGTTAGACTGGAAGTCGACCCCAACATAGTTGGGAAAAGGCTAGGCAGATTGATTGATGACCTTCCTCTAATAGCTGTTTCACTTGATGTCCAATCAGCACTATAAAGACTGATTTCATAATCACATAATCTTCACATTTTAAAATTGCATTTAATAAAACCCCACCTCCTCTTACCAATTCTTCCCCAACTCAATATAAAAAAATAAACAAAATACAGTCCACCACTCAGCTTTCTACAATATTCATTATAAATAACAGTTGTACAACGATCAATCTTGTGCTGAACGCCCTACTAAATTGTCTTAACACGGACGATCCATTTGTAAGGATTTTGTAAAAAAATGTTATTACTAATGACATGGAAGTAACAGGAAAAGTGCTTGAACTAAACAGATTGAATATTGTTGAAGTAGAAATAATATTACTGATGGATTTTTAAGGTGGAAAGTTTTATTTTTATTTTTAGCGTTTTAGGGTTCCGTACCTCAAAAGGAAAAAACAGAACCCTTATAGGATCACTTGTTTGTCCGTCTGTCTGTCTGTCAGTCTGTCAAGACCGTTTTTATCAGGAACGCGTGAAGGTATACAGCTGAAATTAATATCAAATACGTAGGTCTATGGTCCCTTGGAGTTCTAAAAAGATCAAACTTCTAAGTCAACGCAATAAAAAAATACGGCCATTTATGCGACATTTTTTGGTACTCGCAAGTAAATCAAAACCTATAGGGTACTTCCCGTCGTCCTAAAATCATGAAATTTGGCAAGAAGCAAGGTCTCACAACAAAAATATAGGAAAAAGTCCGAAAACTGTTAATTTGTAATTCTATCACATAAAAAATATTTTCAAAGATGTCAGTGTGTCAAGGCCTTTTTTCTGAGGAACGCATAGAGGTATCAAGTTGAAATTAATATCAAATACGTAGGTCTATAGTTTCTTGAAGTCCTAAAAAACTCAAGCTTCTAAGTCAACGCAATAAATAAATACGGCCATTTTGCGACACATTTTGATACTCGCAACTGTCGCAAGTAAATCAAAACCTATAGGGTAATTCCCGTCGTTCCAGAATCATGAAATTTGGCAAGAAGCAAGGCCTCACAACACAAGTAAAGGAAAAAGTCCGAAAATTGTGAATTTGTAATTTTTGACATATATTTTTTTTTTTTGATATCCAATGTTAATTCTTTTCAACTACGGAACCTTTCATTGTGCGTGGTCTGACATGCACTTGGCCGGTTTTTTTTATCTCTTAACATTATTGCTCAGGGTGCCTCCACCACTTTAACAGTTTTTGTTTTCGTTTTATGTAATGATTTCCTAGTACATTCTGGAAGCATAACTCAATCAATTTCCTAGTACATTCTGGAAGCATAACTCAATCAATTTCCTAGTACATTCTGGAAGCATAACTCAATCAATTTCCTAGTACATTCTGGAAGCATAACTCAATCAATCTTCTCAACCTATTGGAAAATCTATAGAATTTAGTCCGATATCTTAATATACTTCTTCAGCATTTCCACGCCTCCTCGAAAACGGAGACGCTCGTTCAACTGGCCAACAGAACATAAATCTGGCCTCTAGTATCGATCTTTAATACCACTTGGACTTCTGCCCACCCCATAAAATCACCCTTTTACCATAAAACAGAAACCCATTAACGAACCCATCAAAATTCACTTATAAACTTTTCATATAATTCAAAATACTTATTCGAAAATGTATTATTTATTATGGTTCTAGTATCTTCATCTCTTGCTCATTCTATGTCCATGTCAATAATCTTAAGTGTCGTCTTGAAGTATTGCCAGACGTATATAATTTTAGTTTTAGACGTCTAGACTCTAGACTAAAATTAAGTGTCGGGTATGGAAAAGATTTTAGTAAACACGGCTGCATAGGGCTGGGAAAAGTCGATAGTTGGTGTGAAATTGTCGATGTTTTAGTTAATTTCAATGGTGATTGGTGCTAAATAAGTATAGATTTTTTTCTCTGAATTTCATTATATTTACTATATTGATTTTCAATAGCCTTAATTACTTTATAGGTACTTATAAGTATTGAACCTATGATTAATCAATTTATAACAAACAGCATACTTACTTGAAATATTTTCAAAAATATGAGATAGAAACGATAAATAAAGCTCGCAGAAAAACTTCTTAAAACAGTAGTAGCTAGTACACTATCATAACTTTAGTTTATCATACCGAAAGAAATCCACGAGAAATTGGAGCCCGCTACGAAGTGGGGTTGAAAACATTTTGCTCCGATATATCGGAACGGTAGCAAAAATTGGCACAGAATATATCGTAGTGCATATCTCGATCTCCAAAACCCGTATTTACGTTCGCAGGTAACAGAGGAAAGTTTTAGGGTTCCTTACGAAATTGGAAAAGGACATTTTCGTTTTTGCTTACTGTTTGGCTCGTAAATGAAGATGGGATTTGGTATATTTACAATGCATGTGTTTCTTTCTGTTACTCAGCAGTTTGCAACTCTGAACACGAACATGAAAAAAAGTGAGGATACATAGAAAAGCCAAGATGTCGATACTATTCAGTTTGTATCCCATCACTAAAGCTTAGAAGTAATTTAAGCCAAGCGCATATTTAGTGACTTAATTTATATGATTACTAATTGTTTGATGGTCTAATTTGACAGAATTTTAAAAGCCATGCTATAATTTCCATTTTAAACTCGATAATAAAGTATAATTTGAATTGAAACATACATTATTCATGAGCAAGACGTAGATTATTATTTTTTCTCCAGGCTGTATGAGAGTATAACACCCACGCAACTAAAGTCACAGGACTTGAAATACCTACTTCTAATCTTTATAGTTACCGTTTTTTTTTGTGGATGGGAAATCATCAAATGACATCTCTCGCTCTGGGTGGAGCGGGAGGGCGTGTCAGACTTTTACTGACTGAAACCCACCCGTGTTCCTTCAGTTGCCTGTGTACCGCTAATTGATGCCTACGTACCGCTTAAAAAACTTAATTAGTTATAACTATTTAAATAAATAATATTTTAAATCTATTTTCTTAGGTAACAACATTTCCGCGTCGAAGGGACTAACGACACTTAGCTCAATTCCAATTCAAGTATTAGTCTTTAAAGAGCCATTGCATCGATCCAATTTACTCTAGTAAAAAAGAAAATTGCCAGTAAAATTTACGGAACCACAGAGTCAGTTTATATTATTTGTGGAATCGAACGCTGCACATCTGTTCGAGGTGTAGGTTTTTTATTAGGCTGTTATTTCTGCAATCGGAGCCGACTGCCCGCGTGCCCGCCCCGTTTTACATGTTTACATGCTGCGGGGAATTAAAAATTTGTTGCTGCTTTCAATTCAAGTTTTGGTTTCAGAAAATAATGTTAATTGATTTTGTAGTTAGGTTGTTTTCTCGAAAAATAGTTGAAGTTTACTTAACTCTAAAAATACATAGGTAGGTAATTTTAGTACCTAGATTTTTTATGTAACATCTTGTAAAGTTTTCTTCTTTTATTTAATACGGTGTAAAGTTTTCTAACAAGACCGATGAAATGCTGACAAAATATACAAGTCTAATGTGTTAGTTAATAGTAAGTATTAGTAAAACGGTTTGGTGTCCACAACTCGACGCCAACGCGTGTATTTTTGTTAGACATTATTTGAATTCCTAAAATAGTACGAAAAACTTCAGTCTCCACAGCTTTAAGTACAACCAACAATGTGATTAGGTCCTTCTTAAAATACCCACAATTTACATCTACAAGTCACCGAACAATTACTCCAATACATTAATCTTTATATCACTACGCTATCGTTCAAAGGAGCAATACAAAAGCATTGTTAAGCCACACATAGCCTTTTCGACGTTGCCTTAAGGCCGATTTCATTTTACAAAGTAACTTTGAAAGGGCGACTAGACAGCTGTCGTATTCCGTAATATTCTGGGGACTAGACTAGACGTGAAGCCAATGTTTGAACAAATATTTGGATGAATATTGGAGCCAATGTTGGTATGAGAACAGAAACATTTGCCCATTTTGAACTCGCAAAATTAATAAGCAATTTTTTATCAATGTTTCCAAGGTCTGGTTAAATAAATTATAGCACATTTTTCATCTTATCGGTACAAAGAAAAGGTCTCCCCCTCCAATTCTTTACCTCTTACAATCTGTTTATGCCTACGAAGTTAAATTGGAAGTCTTTAAACGGCAAGTTAATTGAAATTCCAAGAAGATGAAACATTATGAGTTATTTTGCGTATTAAATTATACCCGGGTTATTAGAAATTTATACGAGCACTTTGTTATTTAATTCACATTGTAAGTAGCTGTGTATTATAAAAGTGACAGTCGTTAAACTAGTTACAAATATTGCTCAAACGTTTGTCCAAACATTGGCTGCCAACACGTCGCAGACACTCAGTGCACTGCGCTTTATTAAATTCTGGGGAGATTGTTTTTCTGACTGGCGTCCTCGAGTTTCAAGAGGGTTGAACTTCATAACTTTATAGTTAACTTGTTATGATTAATGCTAACTAACTATGAATAGATTAGTTTGCGAAACGTTTGAGAATCGCCCCTTTTAGCGTGAGTTTGTGATTAAAGTTTTGCGTCGAAAAATATAAGTTTTTGAGTTGAATTAAGATGGTTTACGGATGAAAACATTGTGGAAAGAGATTCCCTAGGCAGCTTCTTGATATTTGCAGTTTGAAACTATGACTTCACAATTGTTATTTCTTTTATAACCAACCATTCTTGATACCAGCATGTCTCATTATTTTCCCCATTTTTTGTCTCATTTTTTGCCTTACTTATGTAGCACCACATCTTTATGTAGCCGTACCCAGATTCTCTAGGTCGTTCGTTCATTACGCCTACTCTGCTTTTCTCGTATCTAAGAGCAAATCATGGAGAACATCAATAAATCCAATTATAACTTCAGAACTCAATTCGACCGTCAATCGATCGACCGTTGACACAGCAAACTTTATTGTTTGTTTATTTTTTTCATCAATAGGTAGTAAAAATAAAATGTCGTAAAATTTTTACGATTAACGTTGAAGTGATATCGCAAGGTTGGTTGAACGAACTTTGTTAGTAGGTACATAACTGATGACATACACATACACACACATTTAAACACCTGTATATAAAGATGCGCCACATATATCATAATATTCGAAATGAACTAGCAAACGAACACAACAAAATTATGATTATAAAAAATTATAAAATATCGATGTATGAATTTTTTACTTGTTAGGACTCTGTGCAATGTATTTTTATCATGAAATTGACACAGTTAACTAAATAAAAATGTTATAATTTAATTCGGGGATAAATTATGTGACTTATCACCATTTTGACACTGATGATAATACTTGAATACAAAATAATTAATGTCAAAAACGTTGAAGCAAAAACAAGTAAAGTTACATCTCCACTACATTATGATATTCAAAAATACAATTTTTGTCTCAAACATTCGTAGCCTAAAAATATTTTAAAGTGTTTTCTTTCGTGTGTTTTCCTTACAATGCCTAACGGTCACGATAACCGGTTATCTAATCACGCCACCTTTCACCTCCGAGTCAGTGGGTTTTATCGTCTTCTGACTTACCCTAATGACTGCCATTTCCTTTAATTAAAATTGATTGCTCACCATTTTTCCTAAAAAGTTTCGGTTTTACTTCTAAATCACCCATCGTGACACTGAAAATTGCCACATTTAGACTAATATTATCAACATGCATGAGCCTAAGAACACTATCAGATGATTATATGATAACATTCTCGTCTAAAACAAGTCTTATAAAAACTATCGAATCAGAATAAATAAAGACCTCATTTTCAATAACGTTAGTGCCATTTAAGACGATCCGATCATCTCAAAAAATACATTACGTTTTACCAGAGAATGCCAAGCTAACCGCAAGACAATTGAGTTACGCATATTACGTCAAAACAGCGGCAACGTTGGTAACGAAACACCGGCGGGTGATTGGCTGAAGGATAGCATTCAATCTTGGAGATACCACAAGAATAATAGGTTCGTGTTACGGGCTCGATATCTAATAGTAACAGCCTATTAGAGATCTTGTTCCTGTAGCAGATACCGAGAGTTTAACATTTGTAGGATTTGCTGGAGATAAGATTGGTTTTGGATTATAGTTTCAAATTCATTATTTCAGACCACAGATCCATACAGTGTTTCATGTTGTAGAACTTTTGGACTTTAGCTCTTAGGTGATCTTTAATTGTTTTGAGATACCTACTTAAATTTAGAAATTTACAAAACTACATTATATTAGCAAAACTACACATTGCGTTATCATAAACATCATCAGATCCAACTGTATCAGTATTCGGCTGGACATAATCCTCTCCAATCTCACGCCTATATATGTATGTACTTCAAATCAAATTATTCATTTTTTTCCAAAACAGGCACTAAAAATCAATAACGCAATCCTCCACCTAAGAACAGTAAACATCCAAATTAAATTCCAGCCATACATCATTCGCCCCAATTCGTTAGTTGCGAATAAATAGCAAGCGAGGCGTCCGCGGTAGCAAGCCCTCCATAGTCAAATTATTCACTCTCGCAATCCTAGTAAAGCCAGCAGTCTCCGCCCAGAGCGGGCTGTTCGTGTAATATTAAATTATAGTGGGCCAAGTAAGACATTTCGAAATAGAAAATTGTTTCCATTCGTTGTTTGTGGACTGTGCTCTTAATTCTGATGAATGTGTTTATGTTGCTGCTGGTTTTGGCTAGTTCTTTTGTTAAGGCTTCTGAAGTATCGTTTTGGCTGTATAGCTTTGAAATTATTGAAGGTCAAGCCTTTTTGGTGGATTGGTTACTTTACTTGTTTCTTAGAATTTGGACGTCTTAGCTTATCTCAATCTATCTACTGTTGAATTTAGGCTCGTGATAGGCACGTGATTTTTTCTTATTATTAGATCTAACATTAAATATAACTAAGATCTTGTTTTCTACTTACTTTTGACCTTTAGTTTTATTCTAGTACCGACTCAACTTTGTAAATTCAAAGCTCTAAATTCTCGGAATTATTTATTGTCCTTTAATTCGCAAAGCTCATAACATGAATCTCTCTAAACTTTTATAAAGCGTAGCTGCTTGTTCAACACAAAATACAATTAAACCTGTAAAAAGAGAATTATCAAAGCCATTCCTAGAAAATCTAGCAGCTAATAAGCTTTCAGAGTAAAACAAAAGGGAAAAGACTACTACTTACTTTGTACACTACATTTTTAATTCCTGTTATAAAATTCTGTTTGCTCTCGGCTGCTTTGATGGCAGGGACACATAAATAGACTGCAGCTTCAGCATAATGCATGTCTGGAGTTGTTATTTTATATTTATGGTATTAGTGATCGCCATCTTGGAAAAGGTTCGCCTTTTTATCGTTAGTTGAGTGACTTTTAGCAATGTGTCTTGTGGAGTTAATTTACGGCGAGATGCTACTTACTCTAAATTAATTGTTTGCGTTTATTCTTTATTTTATAAATGGCTTAGTTTTGGGGCTTGCGCTTATAGAAACAGATTCTTTATCATGACGATAAAACGTTCTTTGTGAAAAATCGCTTTACATACAGAAAAAGCATGAAAGTCAACATAAAAAAGCGGCACTTTTTGAAACACAATAATTCTTTGCAGTTGTACAAGCAAGTACAAGTTGACAGCAAACTGTTGCCTGCCTTTTATTTCTCCTATAGGCGCTCCTTGCCAAGTGTTCCAAGTTGTGGCTGGTTCGCAGCCCGCCAGCTCAGCCGTATCGGCGGGACTTTTAAAACTCAACTCTGATACGTTTAATATAGTGTCTACTGCAGGCAAAACTTAAATAATGCCCATAGAAAACTTGTTTCGTGCAAGTTGCGGGGTACGCCGCTCCCGACTAACTTTCCTGTTTGCTTTCAACCGTACGTATTTTATTCTTTCCTCTTTTAATGCGATGCTTTGCATGTCGGTTGCCATCGTAGACGGACCGTGTTTTAAGAGCAAACCTTTTGGGACGTTTTCAAATAGAGGCGTATTGCCTCCGAACGTCGGATTGTGCTTTTAACGTGCGGCCCGCGGGGAATCCTTGCCTGTCCATTGTTTACTTGTGAATATTGTAATGCTCGTAAACTCACGCTAAAAATAGCCTCCCTAAAAGGCAATAAGCATAAACACAACTCTGGAAAGTTGGTTTGAAAAGAGCTTTGCGATATTCAAAACAGGACGAGGGGGCTTAATGTTATTCATGAATGTTAAAGCGTCGCGTTGTTCCCAAACATCGTTTATATTTGTAAGTTACGAAACAATGACACTAACTTAAACTCTGGATGTAAAGACGGGTGTTATCTTGGTTTGATGGCTCACATAAACAACAGATACGGTTTATTGCTTCCCCGCAATTTCGTATTAAATTTCAAAGTTTTGAAGTCTCCGCCTTAATTAAAAGTGACGGTGTATTATATGGATATATATCACCTCGGTCGAGATACAATCTCAACTAGTTCAGATTCACTTAAATTCTGTGCTAACGAGATATTTCAGTAGTCTATAGATAGTATCTATAGATATAGTAGATCCGAAACTTCGCAAGTTTAGGCTAACAAGTATCTGTTAAAGAAAATGAAACAAATTTACGTCTTGCGAGAGAACGGTGAATAAATGGCTTTTAGCTGAAATGCCAACGGGGAAATAAAAGCATAAGCGTGTTTGTTGCTTTAACGCAGAATGAAATGATGTCCAGTGAACGAACGGAAAGAGAATAAATTAAAAGTAAGGATTCAGTCCGACCATTGTTTTTTGTACACTTCATATGTTTTTGTACCAAAGCGTAAGCCGCGTTTACGTTTAAAAATGGATATTTCGCGGTTTTTATTTTAACCTGTCACGGATGACAGCTCAGATGAAATATCGAAAAACTCGGACGCAGGAAACAGTTTTTCTCTTGACCAAAAATTGGCTGCTGGCAATTCCGTTTTCTGAATGAAGACTGGCATAACAGTATGATTCAATCGTTCTTAATACCTAACTCTTTTCTAAATTCCATTATTTTCCAACAAACGTTTTCGAAGCCAATAATTTTCAAGCTTCATCTGAATTGAAACAACCGCTTCATCATTTCCAATAACCGAACCCAAGTGATGCCAAAAATTCTCGCCGAAAAAACTCGCAACAGCGTCAGAAAACATAACAAATATTTTAGGATCATCCAATTCGTTTCGTGAAACGTTCAATATCTGGAGCACCATACGTACGGACGGACAGGAACGTGATAAATTCGTTGAGCAGGCGAGGGAATGACACTGTGATCCCCGCTCATATTTCACAATATCCAAGCGACGCTGGCGTTGTTATAACAAGGATAACTTTGTGTACACCCACCATGTTTTATCTTGCCTCTTTGATTTTGTTGAGGCTGACGACCTTAAGTTTTAATTGCATTCAAATTTACGAAATCCAGCTTTACATAGACGTCTTGTTATATTGGACAAAATGTCGTAGTCATTCCAAAATTCAGGGCCTGCAATTTCTTTTGAAAAAATTGGTTTGCTTCTTTCATGTAAGGTTTCGTTTTGATGGAATTGACCTCTGCTAATTTTAGCACAATAACCCTGGTACATTAATTCTAATAAATTCAACACAAAATTATTAGAATGTATGTATATCATTAGGTTAATAACACACATAACTTCCGGTTAGTATAAAACGAAGGTCATTTCCTATACTCCTTGAAGACGAATTACAATTCAAAACTTATAGGTAGGTACTTATCTAAAATCCTCACATATTTCAATGGTACACAGTCCTAAGGTCCTCAAAACAAATTGGCTATTCAACTCGATATTTGCCAGAATTCCAGCGGACCCCGGGGGACCTTTTGGGGACAATTTTGACAAATAGTTGGACTAATAAATTTTCATTGAAACCCCTGATAACTTTTGCGTCAGCCGTTGAAATTGGGACATTTCACTGAGTTACACTTAACTTAATTAAGAGTTCAATTAGTCTTGACTTAAGTATGATTATAACTTCTTAAGATGTTGTGAGTTCTCTTTGACTATATCTTAATATTATATCAAAAGTCCCGCTAAATTTTGAATGTTTTAATGAAACTCCAAATCCTTTTGGTACACGCGCTGAGGCTGTGGGAAGTCAAATTTAAAATGTTTGCTCCAGTTTCAGACATTTTGGAACTTTCAATAAGTAGGCGAACGAAATCCATGACAGCAAATACAGCATATTTAATATCGATGCGCTCGTTTTTAGCTCAAATGATCTAAATCTTGAACACGTAATCTTCAATTACAATTATCAATTAATCAAATATGTTTCATGCCCTCAATGCGTGCAACATGTCTGAATAAGTTCAAGGTACAATTAAAAATGTTTTGCATAATTAAAACTGTTTGCCGGCTAATATATTCTTTCGCATGTGCGCGATCATATCATGCTGTGGTGTTATTTTTTCTTGGCAACATTACTCGCCCATTATTAGGAGATTGAATCTCGTAGCGTGCACATGAAGCATTTTTTAGTTCACCTCATTTATACGTTACCTTGACGCTGTAATTAACGCAGTGAATTTCGAATGCAGTTTTAGTTTATACATTTATTTTGTTCGCTGCAAAAATTTTCTGATGTTTTATTTCATCAAATTCTTTTGATTTAAATTCTTGTTTAATTTAGCGAAGGTTTTTGACCTGCACGTGATCGTTCATCTTTGAAGCTGCAAATGGGGAATTAAGTCAGTATTTCAAGATAGGAATCTTCTAAATGCTGTGAAACTTCGCCCGTGTCATTTAATTAATTTGAATTATTGTTTTCCATTGCGGCGTTAATGTAATCTGAATGTGTTCTGGAAATTGCAGGCTGCATAATATTATCTGAAATTCAAATCAGATTTTAATTAACAAAATCTGAATGCGCGCGTTGAAACACACATCTTACCTGAATAAGACTGTTACCTGTTTATTCAGATGGCAGACCGAAACGCAGACATTCGGAGTCTGGCATATTTGCGAAGCTAGCGTTTTTGAATAGAACCAACCGGTCGCACTACGTATGTTCTATTTAGTATTTGTCGGTTGCAAATGTAATTTCATTTTGCTTACCGTGTATTTTGGAGTTTGCATTTATGTGTACCTATGAGAATATTCATATTGTGGTGCACCTGCTGGATATCTGACATGATAAAAAATAATAGATACCTGTGTTCTGAACAGTTTTTCGATCACACTGAGAACTGCCAACGGCTATCGTCCGCACACGCCCCCTGCTACCTCTATATCAACCTTTACAACCACATAGTTATTACAAGAGCTTCATATTAATTTCCGAAGTTGATAGATCTGGCGAATTGCATTAAAATTTCAAAGCCTACTGCTGAAACTTGCTGAAAATTTTCATAGTTCCACGAAAAATAACTACAGCAACAAACTCAATTAAAACATCAATTGAAAGTCAAAGTATCCGCTTGAACTTTAATCCCCGATCATAAACTATGCAATTCGTTGGCAAGTTACTTTATTAAAGTTCCATATTAAGAGGTGCAGTGGTTTCGTTGGGACTTCGAGTTTTTACTTCGGAAACATGAAACATTGACAGGGTGGATTTACGAGAGTTCCCGCTTTTCAACGATAACCGAGATGAGCTGAGGAATTCCTTGTAAATATTTTGTTGCTTCTTGTTTTATGGGGCAGTTTTAGAGGGCGTTTGTAATGGAATATTCCAGAAAGTTGAGATACCGAGGATGGTGGATGAAGGGATTAAGGGACTTGTTGGCTATATGACTGCGAAAATTTTTAACAAAGATATGAATAAAAAAATCTATAGGTAAGAATCACTGTGAATTGTCAACGATTTCAGTGCATTAATAATAATCCATTCAATGATCCAAAGAACGAGTAACCAAAATCTAGTGGTTCTTGATAAAAAAAAATAATTCATTAGCTTAACACCGAATATAATTATAAATAACCTTAATGCTTTTTATACACTGTCTCTAAACATAGTCGATGTGTAATTAGTTGCTAACAGACCTAGCATTAAGCTATGTATTACAATTAACTCGGAACATTTTGGGTCATTCAAGAATTCCGTAATGTCTGAAGGAATTTTGAATGTTTAAAAAAAGTATCATTTTATGAAGAAGTAAAAATATAAGAATTTGAAATAGTTTAATATCGAAGCACAAAATCTCATTTCATTGCAGTTTTATATTTGGTTTATGTTATTGAAGAGAGCTTTTGCTAAGATATACTTCGCTAGATAAACAGTTTACTTTAAAAAAAAATCTATTACATTTACTATCGCAGGATTGATCTTTGAGATTCTCCGCCCTTTCAACAAACATCAACTTCTAATATAAATAAGTAAATAAACTTTTACTTATCAACGGTCACATCACACGATGAATTTCTATATCTCTTTCTCTTGTCATAACCGAGAGCATGCTCCGTGAAGATTAATGAGAATTCATCTTTACGAAACATGCTTTCTTCAAATGCTCACGAAAAACCTATTCCATCTTACTCTGGTCGAATTTATCTCAGTTTATTGGCTACCATTGTGGTTTAATGGTCTCCGTGACATTTCACATCATCGTCATTTGTCACGTTTATCTCGACCTTATCGTGTTGCGTTTTAACAGCATGAAGTCTGTGCGTAGCCTTAAGCCGTGCGTGAAAACCGTGTCAGAATTTTATAGCAATTTTAAGAGTATAAGTTATTGTGTTCGTCTGTAACTTGAGTTAAATTGTGACAGTTATTTTGTGTTTAAAGTGTATCTTTATATTTGTTTATTATTGCTTCAAATAACTCATTCGCTTTAATTTTACATTATCTTGTGGCTTTTACAAAGAAGCGTAATGCTTTTTAAGTAGCATCTTTCGTAGTAAAACAATCTCTAACTTCCCAGTCTATATGAATATTATTATCAATTTCTTCAGTTATTGCATGTAAGGCTTCTAATACTATTCTAAGTCGTTCTGTATCCAATTTCTAACTGAATTCATTTTCTATAAACATTATTACATTTTCGGAAAAAAAATGTGTAATTACATTAGATTGTCGAAAGTTAGCAACGTTTGTCACAAGAAACTTTCATTTGATTGTAATTAACAAAGTTCGGTCATACGACTCACGTTTGTTGCTAAGTTTCTAGATTTATTGTCTAATGTCACCTCAGTTGCTTTATTATTAGATTTTGGATTTAAAAGTTGTTGTTTATGTATTAAGTATACTTTTCAAAAGGCCTGGCAATAAACACATCCAATTAAATTTACACTGGAATAATTTAACCCAATGGTTAATGAATCATTTAGTGATGAAATATTTGTCACTGTACTGTAATAAATTGTGGTTTCGTTATCATTCTTTGCTTGGTTAAATTATAGGAAAAACAAGTATATTCAAAGAATTATCCTGAACTCTTATTAAGGAAAAACGTAATGTAGGTAATAAACAGCTTAATAAATAGTATCTTCTATATCACAAAAAGTACCAAAGATTAGAGACATGTAATAAAACTCACAGACTCGTCACTTGCTACTTATAACTTTGCCAAAGAACAAGTATTTACGAAGAGTGTATCTACAAAGTCGTTGCTTTATGAGGTAGAAAATTTCAACTCCTTGTCCTATACTTGGTATGGTAATAACTGCATTTATTACGCATGCAGTTTCTGAAAGTGCTGCACAGGTATGAGACTGAGTTTTATTGTATGACATTAAGACTTTAATGTCTTTGTAGAGGATAGGTATAAAATGCCTTTTGGTTGTTTTGTAAAAGTACCTACAAATTTTAGTTGCGTGGTGCAAAGGTCTATTAAAATTTAAACTGTGTTATACATTGCGATGTTGAAACTCGCCTACTTTTTTATCTTCACTTGATTGAAGCACTCGTCATTTACTTGATGGTTTCCCAATATATTACCTAATTTCATTGATCAAATACAGGATTTCGTATATGTATAGTAGTACACCACAAAACATACGAGACACTATCTTTCACACTAGAATTTAGAACAACCCTTTTTGTCTACAACAACACGTCCTATCTCATATTTTCCTAAAATCTCATTTCTGAAGGTCACTGCCCTGTCTCCATTTTCAGTGAAGTCTCCCCTATAAGTTCAAGCCTAAAGTGCATGAAAGTTGGTAAGCGCCGAGGTGTTATTCCAAAGAAGATGCTCGCATACGTTAAAGCAAACAGCAAGTTTGAATGCACTCCACTCCGTGTTGTTTTTATCGACCACGAATTTTCCCCATCTTTGGAAAACTTAACTATGAAATACTGAGATATGGGTGGTGTTTTCTTTTGATGTGATTCTTTCATTTCTTCCATTGACATGGCATTTTAGACGACGTTTAGCCGAAATTTCTAAAAATAATGGCGTAAAAGTCGTCACAAATGCCACAAAATATTTCGTAATTTAAATAAATAAATATTTTTCACATTCCAAAAATGTATCGCACTCTTAGATTATTCCAAAAAATACTTTACCATTTTCAAAAACTCACAAGCTTTCATAATCCATAAAATATTTTCCAAACAACATCCCTAAATTCTCGAAACAAGTCCAAACCTGAATGCCTTTAAAATCCAATCACACTTCTCTAAACCCGAACCCCTTGCCACCGTATCTCCGGAACGAAGAACAGGCGACATTAGTTCAGAACCGCATCCAGTTGTAAATGATATCGCAAATTGCATTAACACAGTTTACTTTGCATTCATATCGCGAGCAGATTTAAATTTCACAGCTGTTCTTGTCTTATAAGTCTTGTTGTTTTATAACTTCGCATTTCCTCTGAGAAGGTGACACAGAAGTTTAAATGTTTCTTTTTCTTGAGTTTGTATATAATTTGAATGCCGGAGCTAGGTTTCTGTGTGGAGTTTTTCAACTCCGTTTTGTTCATTATTGAGACTTGGCTTTTGGGTATAATTATTATGATTAATACTATTAAGTTTAACTGTACTTTTGATAACAAGCATAGTAAACGATTCTAGTGGTTTTAAATCAAAATCTCTCTCGTCAATTTCCACAGCTAGTCGAACAGCTATATCTATAGTTGAAATTACAATTAATAGTTTTTCAACTTCTCTTCTCCCATCATTATCCCTCAATTGTCTCCAACTTTCAGGACTAAAACCAACTGGTAACATTCCCTTTTCATCTTCCAAGTCTAGACCAAAGCAAATTGCATTACAACTGTTTTATTTTACATTCATTTCATTCACGGAGTCCGGATGATTTAAGTTTTACTTGTTCAAGTCTGGTGTTGTTTCTTGAGGTCGGTGTTTGCTGTTGGATGACACCTGTATAATTCCACGGGTGTTTTGTTATAGTTAGAAAGTTTATTATATATGTAAAAGAATCTCTATGATAAAAGCCTCAAGAATTTGAAACGTGTTATTACATTAACAATTGTCATAATTGATTACAATAAGGTTATAATCATAAAAGTAGGTACATAAAAGGGTCTCTAGAATCATTACTAGCAAGTTAACGATGCTGTGTTGAGTTGATGATTAGTTTAATATAATTATCAAATAAAGAATAATAACCACATTCTTGAAGATTACTTGAATGAAAGAAACACGTAAAAAAAACAAAATATCACAAAACTTTTGCGGTCCTCTAACCGCTAACGTGTAGGAAAATAACCTTTACACACAATCTACAGAAGATTTTCCTCTCCATCTAAGCTGTAAAATAAATCAGCTGATAGCACTACCCTCATAGTCCCGTATTAACGACTGTCCTAACCTACATTTGTGTGAATATTACTCCTACCTATATCATACAAAAATGGTTATTAAAGTGATAACTTAGGGAAGGGAAGAGGCTTATATCTCTGATAGAGAATATGAGAGGTCTTATATTTTTACGAGCGTTTTTAATGAGGACGTAGTGAGTCGTTTATTTATATTGTCTTCTGTGGTTTTAACTCAGGATTGGTCCGTCTTTCCCCCATGCTTGGATCTTGTTAGACAAATGACGTCAAATCGTGATCACTTAACTGTCTGGTGGTGATTATATTAGAGCTTCTCTTTGACCTTTCATCATAGCAGTCATTTAGGAGTTTAGCAATGAACATTTCTCTCTTGTTCTCTCAATTTCTTTAAAGTATTAGCATTTCTCTTGTTCGCTCTTTGTTTTCCTGACTGGTTATTTCATATTTAGCTACATTGCTCTAGCTTGTTTTACCCAAATTTGTCTAGCCATGGTGATTATTTATTATTTATGTCTACAAATAATTCCATGTCCATATATCGGTACTTAAAGGTCACCTTGGATTGTCGAACTCGTGAAAACTTAATAATGATTTATATGACGGAAGATTCCAGTATATTATGCATATTAATATGCATTGTTCTGTAACTGTCAGTTAGCCGTGTATTGGTTTTTAAACTTCATTATTATCATTATGACCTTAGACGAATACTGTAAAATGTTGTTTATGTAATTGTTTCTGAAAATAATAAGTGCATATTTTGGAACTTAATATATTTAAAGTTACATTATTTCCCCATTTAACATTGTCGGTAACATGAATAATATTAAATACAAAATAAATGTTAGCAATAATAAATTTAAAAGCTACGTTTCCAAAATTGTCGTGCTCTGTACTTTACTCATTAACCTTTCAATACTCAACCTTAGATTTACGACACACAACTTAAATCACATAAACATAACGACGTGTCTGTTCCTAACTAGCCTATTTGGCCATAGGGTCATTCATAGCCACAGTTTTGATCTACGCCAGTCAATGCAAGATTCAATAAACATTACGTGGTGGAGCATAAAAAGCGGTCCATTGACATTCGGTGAGCGTTCCCGAGTAATACGTGACGTGTGGGCTAATGACATACAGATGACATACAGATGGTCGTAATTACGCATGTATTATGCCTATGTGTTCTGTAGCGCTTGGAGTAACGTGAGCAGCGTTAAATGTATTTTTTCCATGACTTAATTAAGAATGATCACAGAAAGTATTTATTTTTATATGTATACCAAATTATGTTGCTGACAGTATTATATTGTTTTCATAGGAAAAGTTTTGCCGTATAGTAAATTGTGGTTTATGATAATGTGGCAATGTAACGCATTAACCAGCTGCTAGCAAATGAATATATTACAATAAACATTTTATTACTATGCAGAATTTCTATGGCAATAAAATAATTGTTCAATTGCAATGCTAGCTCGTTAATGTGGAACATAACTCCAAATAATCTGTGATTATGTTAAACACTTCGATTGAATGCACACAGATGTTAATACAGAACCTGCTTGTCATTTGCCTCAAAGGATAGTACCTACTGTTCTGTTTCAAATAGACATGCAAACTATAGTCTTTGACAGCCTAATCTGAAATCACGAAACGTCTTGAATCTATTCTGAAACTTAGGTACAATACCGACTAAGTATAATCGAACTGTCGTGTCTACGTAGACTTTAATAGTCTGTGGCAGCCTTTAAAGCCAACAAGCAGTGGTTCGCTCTACAGAATACATTATACTCAGGAAATCACGACCCATACTAGGATCCAATTTATCTTCCAAAATCATAAATTTTGTATGTAATGATATTTCGCATCCGCCATTTTGGTGTTTAAATAATATTTGTTACTTTGAGGGATTCGAGGTCGATAATAGTTCGATATTTAGAAGTTTTTTTTAATGGGACATTTATAGGCTCTTACAGACAGAGGCGATATCGCGTCGCGACGCGATATTGTTCTACGGATATAATATCGCAATATCAAGTCGCCGACGCGATATCGCCTCTGTCGCTGTGCCGCCTTAATTTATACTACGATTTTTTTTTTGTATCATCTTTAATTTATTACTAGAGTTTTTTATACACCATAGACTAAATATAATCTCCTGGAATATTTTATCGGCCTCTCAGCGGAAAGCATGACCGTGAGAAAGCTGATTTGTTTTATCGAAATGACGACAACATTATCGGAATTATGACACGGACAATTATGGCAAGTCAAGAAACCAATTTCCCTTAATACACTTTCACGTTACAAAACTAATAATAATATTTTTCTAACTACTATCCTATAAAAATGCACCTCTTAAACTGAAAGCTTTTAAAATTATCTTTATTTTCACTACTAAACTATAAACTTAGTATTCCAGTTAATACTGGGTCAAATTAGAAACGGGCTTCAAACAGGAATTGAACCCGAACATGACAATTATCGATTATTAACCACTTAGCCGTTGTGAAACTTTATCATAAATGAACTGGTTCTAAAGCTTTCGTTTATAAGCTTAGGATGGAGGGATTATTAAATTAATGTTTAAAATGTAACTATTAACTTACTTTCCATAGTTGTTAATTTCTTAAGTCTATCTATAATATCATCTTGGAACTAACCCACTGCAAAGCTCTGTTCTCTTAAGACGCAGAAATAAGCCAACGGCCTGAGTGATCAGTAAGGACTCGCCCAACGGGAAGTGCACTCAAAATTGGACGCTGTATTATAAATAAAACGAAGGAAATTTTAATAACACGTATACTAAAAGATAAATAATTAAATTATCTTTAAAATGGTGAAGGATTCATAAAAATACGATTGATAGTTTTTGCGTGACATCACTTCAAAAATTAATTTCACTTTGTAATCTAAACATAATCTGAAATATTCACAGATTAAGTTATTAAGAAAATGCTCTAATTTACGTTGTATTTTTTGAAATAATTAAAACTACTTATTTAATCAGTTTAAAATCATTAAATGTCGGTTATCGTCGCCTTAAGGGGATGACATGAGCATTGTAAAACATAAGCTCATAGGTAACAAATACGGACATTAAATCTAGGTTCCCTAACGATATAATCCTATGTATAAAAAAATATATAAAAATAACCAAGATCCTCCTCATCTACACGTTCTGAAAAACCAAAACTAAAACTCAATATATAAATAAAAACAAAACACACAATAATAAACAAAAGCAAAACATCTCAACTCATGTAGAATACAGCCCGAAGCGTTTGTAAGACATTAATAATATATTATATTACTATTTTTTCTACTCTACATAGAGCGGAAAGCCTGAGGCGCCAATATACCTGTTATAAAGCTGTCGGGCCATTAAAACAGTGATATCAAAGGGCTCTATCGAAAAAATCATTTAACACAAAATTATTCTGTCCTTCCGTATTTAATTTGGTGTAGAAGATAAGCGGTAGCGGGATGAAATTTTTGCATAATGTAAACGGCGCAAATATTCTAAATATCTTATTGAGACTTATATTTTATATTATTATGTTCGAGCAGTTTGGGATTGAAACACTAGGGCTATGAGGCCCAAGTGCTCAATTATTTTTTGAGACATCGCCAAGCAACAAGTCGACTCTTCACGTGACTGGCCTATTTTTTGGCCAAAGAATCAACATTGCCATACAACGTGACAATGAAAATGCTGACACCATTTTGGCCAGTTTTCCTGTTGACAGCTATGCGGACGAATTTTTTGATGCCCGATAATTCTTTCCTTCCCTTTTTATATGCATGTACTTAGTACATTATGATAATTTTTAGACTGTGTCACTGTGAGTTACTGCAAAATTGTGTGTTTCTTCTTGCAAATAAAGATGGCGGTGAATTTATGACAGTGTCATTTTCATGTCAATAATTATCAAACCAGTTTTTATTGACCGACTTTTTAAGCTAAGTTATGCTAATTTATTCTTATAAATTAAGATTTCAGAAAAAAAAACCTCCAGTAACAAGAAAACTTTACTATTTAACTGTATTTTTTTGTAACAGTAGCACGCTTATTATTTACACCAAAAATAATTACAGACAACATTAAACAAGTAGAAGACATATAAATTACATTTGCGCCTGTGGGCGAGTTTCGTAGATCAATCGTTACACACAAACCGACAAGGTCGAGTACCGTAGTTAATAGTATAAAATTTATAACTATCGTAGTTATAATCATTTAAACCGGTCCTATTATACTGAGTAGATGTTTTGTATCGCCAGCAAAAATACGGATTCGCATAATTATTTTAAAACAAAAAATAAATAAAAACAACTTAATCGAGCATTAATATTAAGAAACGTAGTGTTGCTATATATTTTACATTATTTCTAGCATAAAATACTTTTCGTATAACTCGAATAATTTCACATAAAACGCTTATTTCTCTAACTGTACTTCAGTCTAATCACGTCCGCAGATAATCACTCGGATTATGTTTTTTACTAGCAAAGCAAATAATTGTTTGTACTGTAACATAAAGATCGTGGAAGCGAATGTCTTGTTATATCGAGTTCGTGGTAACTGACGGACAAACATATGAATCATATGATTTGGAGGAATGTCCTACTTTCATTATCTAATCTTTGAGAGAACAGCAGTGCGATTCTGTAACCATCTCACCGTGAAAACTTAGGTGAAGTGAACGTACAGTGAACTGTCAATAGTGTTAATTCCTAGCAAAAACAAACTCACTTCACCTAAGTTTTCAGAAACTTGAGAGATTTTTACAGACACGGTGAGATTTTTACAGAATCAACCGGCAGGTTCTATTGATAAATGGATTAGCTTTAATAACACAAAGAATAGCAGTTTTAGTGTTTAGGTTGCAATGAAGGGATCGTCTTTCCATCTAGTTGAAAAGAATCAAAATTTTTCTGCTTACATAAGACGATAAATTGCTATCACCAATATGTTTGCCAGGCATGGTGATTCCAGAACTCCATCAAAGTCATGGGGTTTGCTGACAGAAGTGAAATCTTTTAAACGTAAAAGTATGTGTCGCAGTAAGGTTGTTGTAGCCGTGATATACTTATATCCCTAGGCATAGCTATCTACCGTAATATAGTTATATGAAAACTGTCGGAGTGGCCTAATATCTGCTACCAATACCACCAATACTGCGACCAATTTCGACGCTGCGCTCGCCGGCGGCTTCCGCCGCACCACTCGCTTCGCTCGCTCGGCTTGTGCGTAGTTGGTCACAGTTCTAATCTAATCTATTTGGTTTTAGTGCTCTAAAACTTATACAGGGTGACCCTGAAAGTATGGATCAAATCGAATAGGGGCGTGGGCAAGGTCATTTCCAAAATTTTTAACCCTGCTTTTTTTTTTTATATAGCTGCGTAAAAGTATTACCACAAGAAAGGCCCACTCTTCTATAACGTCCTGAAAAAAAAAATTTATAGCCTCGATAGTTTTTAAAAGATTTTTTTCTTTGACTATGCGAAGTGATGGAAAAAAACAAAAATTGGTCATAACTTTTGAACCGTAAAAAATTGCACGGACATTCACAGGGTCAAAAAGGTTGGAAATGACCTTGTCCACGTCCCTATTCGATTTGATCCATACTTCCAAGGACACCGGGTATAACATGCTCGTATTATAGAATTCCTAGAAAGATAGTTCCGCTTTCATTTAACTATGTATATTACGATAGATAGCTATATCCCTAGGGATATAACTATTCACGGCTATAACCATCTTACTGCGACATATGCATAGCATGTTGCATGTCACGGTGTCGCAGTGACGCGGTGACTAGGACCCGTAAGATTTCCCGCTACCAAAAATCGCTGAACGCGCTTAGAGATGATTTCACTTTAAAAAAAACTTTTTAGCCTTAGAAGCTCTATTAACATCTCCTCCACTCTGCACAGTTAATAAGCATGACATATTACAAAACAAAATGCGCCGTGATATTGTAAGGACTTCTACAATTTGTTCTTTTGACCTGTTTGACGTAACTCTAAGTCATTCTGTCGTTATTCAGTTTTTTTGCTGCGTTTTTTTACGTTTTCAAACTATATTTTTAGTTCGGCTATTAAAACTAGGTATTGTCTAGTTTCAAGGTGATCTGGGATTATAATAAATAACATCTGGTTGCTATTTAGTGAGTCAGCAGATGTAAACGGGTTTTGTGGTCGTAAACTCGTAAGTGACGGGGTAATTATCGGTTAGGGCTTGAAATGACGATCGAATCGCCGGTTAATAGTGCTATATGTCATGTGAAGTCGAAACGTCAGTTCGGTAAGTCTATTGCGAGCCGTCTAGACATGAATACCTATACATTTAACCTGAAAATTAAACTACCGTTTACGTAGGTGACATCTGTATATCAAATGTTATGATTATAAATTATATTGCTCTTGAATTAGAAAAATATTTAATAGATACTCGTACAATTTGAAGTGGTATCATACGCGAAGGTACTTAAGTGTAATCAAGCAGCTTCAATTGAAGGTCTGAATTGACCAAATCAAATCTATCTTTCGTAATAGTAGCAGAGAATAATGATACAAAATACGTTCCGAAACATTTTAGCGTACCACCTATCCGTCATGTTTCGTAACAAATCTTTATACTATTACAGTATTGTGTTATATCAATCTGTGTTCTGCATTGTTCGCCTTAACGCTTGACTTTTACTCAAGGTTAAGTAAAGGTTAACAGTATAAAATGCCACGGCTTCGGTTTATGACATTTTAAAATGTAAGAAATAATATCAAGGATTCCCCTTGATGTAAAATTTTATTTGATTTGAAACTACTGCATACTTTATACAAAATTTGTATTTTTTTTACCATTTTGTTTATAAAAACGAACATAATGGCTATATACCAACTCGGTCAAATATGTATAGAAAATCAGAAACGCGGAAAACTTGCTTCTTTTTTATCACCAACAAAACAATTGATTTGAAAATATAGATATCATAATATTACACGAGGCACCTAAAAATAACTCAAAACATTTACATTTATGAATGAATAATTTCAATTCGTGTCCAAAATTGGAGCCTTATAATAAGCGATTTTAAAACGCATGAGCGATTTCTGTCTGAAATTGAACTCAACAAAACAATAACAAATCACACCTTCCGAGTTTTGACTCCTTTCATCTCAAAACATCGTTGATACGCCATTCCAATATAACTGAAAGCAGAACAAAAGATATTCTTAATATTATTTAGGTAGGTAGTCTAGCCGAGCGTTTAATAATTCTAAGGCTTCTCCTTCCTAAAATACGGCGAAACTAAGTAACTTTGTATCCATCTTTTACAGCATCTTTTTGATAGGAAAAAATACACAGCAATCTACAACACATAAGAAGTGATTTCATCTGTCCCGAAATCTATTTTAGTTTTTAGAACTAAGGGAAAAAAAATCTAAATCCAGGTATATTTCTGTCTATTTTTTCTAGTTTATACCATATTACTCCAACAATTTTCATTAAAAGTGTTCATAAATTTATAAAGTTCTCTACAAAATAATAAGGAATAATTTCATGTCATTAGTTTTTTTTATCTACACCCATGCTATAAATCCTTTATAAAAGTTTCTGAAACAGTTAGCTTATTGCAACATAAAACAGCCAGTGTCATAGTAACCATGGTAACCATAATAGCATCCAAACGGGTGTTTTATTGTTGTACTGAATTTCATAATGCAACTCGTTTTCAAAAAAATAACATTGTAATGCACGCGCGTTTCACTACAACAGCGCCGTAATTAAAAAAAAAGAACTTATTCAAATTCACGTCGTATACTATGACGCCGGCCGCCACGTTCGATACGAGTATTAGTATTGCAAAAAACTGTTTCAGAACCTTTTATGGAGGATTGATAACATGGATAAAGTAGTAATCGTAGATAAAGTCTTGTACTGTACATAATTAGGTATTAAAACACTCATGTGATACTATTATCACACTCGGCTAACCCACATTCGTGTTTGTTTGAGTCAAGTCCAATCAATAGATTTTTTGTAAATCGATAATTACTTTATATTTTGCTTTTTACGGCGGACAAGCCTTAAAGTACCTATTGACAGCATTCTGAAACCCTATTTTACCTACCTCACCTGGAAAGCAAACATTTAAAACAATCACGCCACAAACACACACATCATCTTCTGACACATCGCGTGTTTTGTGGCCCCAGTTTAAAAACCGTGAATTTATTGTTAAAATGTAAAAAACCCTACGTGATGTACGGATCAACCTTGGCCCACAAATGTTTGTTCAGCATTACTGAGAACAATGTAAAAAAAAAAATGGCGCTGGTTGGCACTGGGTGCTACGGGTTCTGCATACATTAAATAATTTTATAAGAAAAAAATGGAATTTCATCGAAACTTTAATAGAATTATAAAGAGGAAAAAAAAATGCATAGGTACTCTACTAATAATATTAGAAACTAAAAGCATACGGAAATCCTAATTCTCTACCATATTCTAATTTTGGTAAAAAATATTAATTTAATTCGAATACCTCAATGCATGCTTCAACTGTAAAAGTACATTAATTAACTTTGAACGGAGATTTTTTTGTTCAGTGCCTAAGTATAAAATTATTAAACAAAAAACGCTCTCAAAACAAATGACAACCAGGACAGACATACATTTATCACTTACTAGCTTTTGCCCGCGGCTTCGCCCGCGTGGAAGTCGGAAAATGTCCCATGGGAACGTACATGTGGAAAACATAGGGCCGTCCGATATAACTGTGCAAACTCAAATCGCTACGATATATCGTTACCGTGTATAGTAGGCATAAAGCTACCAGTCGGCATGATTTTTTCCGACATCTTCAACAGTCGTCGTCATATTTCAGCCAATTTACACAAAACCATAATTAATTACACCGAATCACTCCGTTCATTGGAGAAAACCGTATGAAAATCCGTTCGGTACTTTTTGACATTATCGCATTCAAACAGACACACTTACGCGGCGGGGGGACTTTGTTAATTACTTAAAATTTATTATGCCAGTCACGCTCTAATAACAAATAACTTTTGTCCGAGTGTCCACTCGTTCAAATAATTTCCTCGTAAAAAGCGAGTACTAGTTTATCGCAGCGACAAAGGCTATCAAAGAGCCCCACATTATTCGCTCACTCATGCCCCACATTATTCGTCAACGTCACATAAACGCTTTAAACATAGCGATAGTTAAATTCGGTTAAGATTCGGTCAAATTATCGCCGTAAGTGGTGGCTACACCTAACGGTTATCGCCCTTCAACACGATAATCAACGGCGATGTCTGTATAATGTGGCCCTGGCAGAATACTCGCTGAGAGACTCACGCTTAGTAACATACAGCAGCAGGTCAAGTTACTACAAACTATCAAATTTTCTCATTCGATTTTGAACTTAACTATCAACATTTTACGGTTTAAAATCATTTGGAGAAATTTGACAGTTTGGTTTAACCTGATGTGCTATTGTCTGTACATTCGCATACCAGCGAGTAATTGCTCGTCGCTGTTGTGCACTCGCTGCTCGCTAACTCGTTTTGAGTTGCTACAGTTCATTTTTTAATCCCAGTATAGTAATTTGACAGGTGTAAATGTCAAACAAAAAAATTTAAAAATGATACATGAAAAATTTTGACATGTCAAATATGGGATTAAAAAACGAACTTTAGCTCTACTCATTCCGTTTTATTAATCGCTGACCGTGGGACAGGTGCCTTAAGCCCTTTGAAGTTATATGAAGTGTAAGTTCAGATTTGGAAGGTATTTTTACTCTTTTGTACTGTCAAAAAGGTGATTTGTTCTGGATGTCAGTCTGATTGTGTAGAGTGATTCAATGTTGTCTGGATTCATGACATTGTCTGGTTAGATCTTAGGTTGAATCTATCAGTATTATTTGTATTACAGTCAGACACAGTAAGACACACGGTTGGATTAATCGTAAGGTGATTGCTAGAAGTCTTATTGAAACTGTTTCTGATATTAAAAAACTGGTTTTACAATACTATATTGATAAACCAACACGAGGTGAATGTCAAATTGACATCTTTTTTGTCTCCCACTATAACTCGAGTTGATATCAAAACATTTACAGTATAGATTCTTTGTATTATTACTTTGAGTAGTAAATCTTTTTTATGTTTATTCAAATGATCTATCCATTTATGTATTTGTATAAAAACTCAACTTTATACGTACTTACTTTGTTATTTATGAGTTAAGCTTAAAGTTCATGATATTTTTTTTAATGCTACTTTCTCAGCTTTGCTAAGATTTATTTGCGTTTTATAGGAAAATCGTAAAATTTTCTCGTCGAAAGACATTTCCAAGTATGGCCACATCGACCGGTAATAGTCTTACTTCTTTAATTTGGCTTTACTGCAATCTGTAAAAGGACCAAAAATAGTTATCGCCGAATGAAAATTTCGCAAAAAATCCGCCATTTTCCCCAAAGTCACACAGTGTTACCAACCGAAGTAGGTTACCAGACAAAAATTGTTAATTTATAATTTATTGATCATTCATCAAGTTAGCAAGCATTGTAGAACAAGACAATAATAATCGCCTGTACTTGGTCATGCCAAATTAGTAGACACACAAATATGGTCCCCTGCCTATTTGTATAGTGTTTGTGTACATTAGAGGCAAAGAGTGGGTCACAGATGTGTCACTATTTTGGTAGTAAATTCTTTTAAATTACCATATTACTTAAGAAACACAACGAAATAAAAAGTAAAAACTAAGATTCGAAAAAAAAAACATTTTAAGCAAAATAATTAGATGAACGTACTTTCCGAAACAGAGAAAAGTTTTTACTCTGTTTCGGAGAGTGTGTTGTATTAAAAGACGCATTGTTATTTATTCTCAGTTTTATGACAGTAGACATCTGAAGAAATTGCTGATTGAAGACTATTATACAAATGTTTTTATTCTGAAACACAGTAACAACATAAAAAGTTTAATATTCAGTCCAACAGCATCACAAAACAAAATAGGCAGAAATAAAACCGTGTCACATCTACTAATCCCTAACACACGCTAAAGTGGCGCATCTACATACATTTGAGACACGTTAGCACTTTATAGGTCAAAGTTTGTTAAAATTCACGTCATGTATAGGTACTTATGAATACACGATTATGGTCACAAGTGGGTCAGAGAGGACATATTTTTTGAAAAGGTTTTGACCGACTATTGGTCTACGTAGTACCTATCGATAAAAGTTATGGTGATATGGAAAAAGTACCATGACTTTTGGGGACTTTAATATCCATTTAAGCTTTAAAAAAAAATACAGAAAATATTAAGATTGGCTTGAAATCATGTCAAAGTAGGTACTTATTTCAATTAAGCACCCTGTAAACGTGTTTTCTAAGGGTTAATTTCAAGGCCCACAATAATGATCAAATATCCTTGAACAGTCTATTTCATAAAGCAAAAATAACAGAATCCTTATAGGAAATGATTTCCTGATTGCAAGTTAAGTAAATTGATACATTGTAACAAATCAATTTTACTTATAAGTACTGAACACGGAACAACTCGCGTGTCTGCTCATTAGTCTATGGCTGCATACCATTTAAAAGTCATTACTTCTTTGTATTGTACCCTTGTATCTTAAAAGGGATAAGCAGTGGTTACGTATAGAAGGATAACTTCAGAAGGTCTAATTTTCCCAATGGTAATCACCAAGGCATCTTAGGATTGCGAATGCTGAAAAGCTGCAAATTAACGCATAGACGGGTTTTTAGCATCTAGCTTGGCAGACTGATTAGTGACATTTTGTTTGAGATACGAAAATACATTGACAATTTATTGACATAATCTTATTCTGTTTTATGAATTTAAACAAGCATTATTTCTAATCACTCTGACAAACCCCTAGAGTCCTTGTTTTCAGAATAAGCAAAATAATGAATAGACACAAAGGTCTGAAATTTTGATTAAAATATTTCTACGATCTGAATAGTGCTTCAAAAAACACTAGTTAAAAGAGACACTTGAAATTCTAGAATTGTGTATCCCAGTGGGATGAAGGTTGTACACAAAATATTTTATTCATAATAATCACTCTCTTAGGCAATAAATAAGTCGTTGAAATACTCTTTATGACTTCAGTTTTCATTTTAGTTTTTGATATTAAAATATACCATTTTTACATAAAAAATCCCTTTTAACTTTTAGGTAAGTATTAGTATTAGGTAAGTATTGGAAAGCACTTGAAATTTTTAGAACTAACTTTTCACATGAATTAAAAACAACGAATTTACGATCGCAACTAAGCCTAAATATATAAAAATAAAGCCGAAAATTCTTTTATGCGCCGCTAAAGCCGGCTGTATAAAATAGTGCCGGCATAAAGTAAATAAAATGCATCCCTGTTGCGTTGGGCGACAATCCTTCACTTATACGCAATTTATATTCGCTTCCTAGAGCCGGCATAATCCTGCCTTTTCTCTGGTGCCTGTTTTACATATATCGAGTCAACGCTGCCACTCCACACCAGTACATTTAAATTTAAAACCTATCTGATACATTTTTTGCCAGATTTGACACTTTTATAGCTTAAAAGATGACGTTGTTTTACATGTTTACGCATGTTAACTTTGTATAGGCTTTATCATTCATCAGTTTAAGTTTACTGGCTACCTTGCACTGTGGCAAAAATAACTTTTTATTAAAATAATAAAAAACCAAATTACAATGTTAAATTCCATTATTAATCAAGCCTTCCCCCTTCATTCCAAAAATGATTTATTTCGGCCAACCTCACTTTTTCAGAGTAATTTGAATTGCTAATGCATTAATCTTAATATTTTAATCAACAATGTACATTTCCTAATCGTAATTTAAACCACTAGTGCTTACAATATTAATTTATCATTAGCACAAAAGAGTTATCTTTTGAAAAGAAATTAGTATTGCGACTGCGACTGTATTACATATCTATCTTTATTTCATCCTCTCAAGTATTTATCAAAGATAACGCAGAACAAAAGAGCCAGACAATGTTTTATCTTAAGCTTTCGTACTAAGCTCTATTGTAGCTAAATAAACAGTGTTGAAAAAGAAAGCAACTGAAATAATTTCAATGTTCCGAAATACACCGAGAAACAGCAAAACGTGTTTTCAATTACTTACCAAATAAAAAATAAATCAAGAATTATTAAGAACAGAAATTCCTCGCGAAATAAAATCAAACTTAATAACTTTCAATATGGCGCCAAATTCCAATCTGTATTCCTTGAACCAGTCAAATTGCTTCAGTAATAAGGGTCCGATTTTAATAAAAAAGGAACTTTCATTTTGACTATTATCCACAAACAAAGTGCGGACATCATCTGGGCCCCTCGACAATAGGGGCCCATAATGGGGCCTTCTTTGTTCCGTGTTAAAAGCCCCAAAAGTGTCGAACATCTTCTTCATTAATATTTCCCGGGAGTTTGGCTTTGTGCCCACTGTGCGGACGACATCGATGTAATCTCTTTATACGAGAGCATCTAATTAATTGTTTCGATTAAGTGCAATTTTGATCATTTATTTATTCAATATTGTGCATTTTGAATTATAATAGCATTCAATACCAGTTACAATACTAGAAATACAATATTAAACTCATTAATTATCACTGATACTCGGATAATCTCTGCAAACTAATTTTGATGTATTAAATTAGCGTTGAAACTAATTAAGGAAGAATCGTATATTACATGAAATGAACTAACCAAATTATATTATAAATAGACAGGTAATCTCTGTCATTCACATTAATTTCCATATTGCCAAATTTGTTACCAAATTTGTAACAGAGAACTGTTACAAATTTGCCGCAAATAATATATTTATAAAGGTATTAACACAAATGAACGCCTCGTTAAAACTAACAGATCAATAAAAATACGTATTATACTCAGAACAAACTTTATAAGGCATAAACAGCTTACATACGAGGATTGGACATTAATTTTGGCATTTCAAAAGCCATTTAGCCGGAGAAAATGCCAATACGACTTTTACGCTAAACAAATGCCACTTTTCGCTTAAAATAGATAAGACTTTACTTATATAGAAGTATTTAAATATTGTGAGCATTATGTAGTTATCTAAAGTTGCTTTTATCTGATTGGCCATTAATTCCTTTTAAGCTTACTCTTGATGGTAGAAAGACGGTCGGCAATGGTAGTTTGGTAGTTTTAGTGATAGTTTTTGCATAATAGACTTGAAACTGAAGAGGGTACTTTGGACTAAATAGTATTGACAATAAGTACGTAATTGTACTTAACTTTAATTATCTTAATACTGATGATATTTTAATTGAATAACATTAAGAATTCTACGCCTCTTCATGCACTTAAGTAAAGAGAATGAGCAGAGATTGGATAATCGAGATTAAATATTGATTTTAAAAATTGACTTAAAAATATGAGCTATTTATTCCGATGACTATTTACTTTTATCGATCTAACGATTTAACCCAGTTTCTCCACAAACAAAATTCAATCTTAACCCAATAAAAATAAGCTTCAAATTCATCTAACACATACCCCGTGTTACACTGTCAAAAAGTCGTAGAAAAAAACCGGTCGCATTTAAATAAATTCGTTTCCTCAAAGGAAGTCATTATTAATCATCTTCAAAAACTTTATCCGAGTCGACCTTGTGAGTCGAAGGCTCGCGAAAATTCCGGAATAATATAAAGTGACTAGGAAGTGAGGTAACCTTGGTGAGAACGATACAGGCTGTAACATTAGTAGCGTATGTATGTACAGTCGCGGAAAGTTTTGGTTCGCCACTTTTCAATCTTATTACTAAGGGCATACGGGTGAAAAGTGGTTAAAGTTAAGGCTCATGGTTGGCCGTATATAATAGTGGTAACGCTTTATCTCTATGCCAAGCAAAATGATTAATAAATCATTTGATCATAATAGATATTATTAATTATTATCATTTGGTCGATATTGGTCCATATAGGAAGCAGTTACAAAAACCGGAGTAGAATATGATTTTAGAATTATAAATCTTTGCATTTGTACTAAGACAGCCTATCCTAGAATAAAATATTAAACTATTAAATATACCTACTAGTTTAACTTGAACAAGAGAAAGGATAACATTAACTCTACATCTAAAAATAACTTAAAAACAGAATGTTCTAAGGTCACCTAAACTCTCGATTCGCCAGACATTGATATATAGAGCTGCGGTAGAGCAATCTCTAGTTATCCAGGAAACTAACTGGATGCCCTTGTAGAGTCGGCTCTACGCGCTTACAATAATAAGCGACTTATAAACATATGGTGTTGCCAGCTGATACAGGATGTTCCGTATAGTAACGTCATATAATATATTTTATGAGTGCGAGTGCAATATTGTGTTTTTTGATGATGGATAGGTAATAAATTAATTAATGTAGTTAACAAACTAGTGATAGACAGTTTTTGAACCTAGGATAAATGCAAATTGCCTTTTTTCTATCCAGAAATACAAACTTCATTGACAAAGCTTACCTATATCGAAAACATTTTTTTTTCTTCATATTTTTTTAAACATACGAAATAAATTTGTTGAATTTCTACTCAATATGCAACATACAACCAAGACTAAATTATATAAATTCTCCCAATTTCTATCTAAGGTCGGACTTTTAATTAGCTGATAGTAAAATGAGACTTCTACTGTCATTTCGTTATAAAATGGGAACATTTGTCAACGAAATGACAGTTAAGAAGTGTCATTTTGATGCAACTAATTAAAAGTCCGACTATAGAAACATTACCGTGAGGTATATTGAGTACTAACTATCTATAATACTAAACAATAGCCACACTGCCACCATATAAGGAAGACTAGCAAAACACTATAATTTAGCAACGTCCACGTGCAGCGCACGTGTTGTTTAAAGCCTAGATCGTGCAAACACTGATAAAATACAAAAAGGGAAAGATATTGTGGACCGAACGCACCTTTTCCGGACAAGCTATAGTAAATACCTAATATGCCAGGAAGTTTCATGTTAGTATCTAAGGTAATATGATAATAACATAAGCTTTATTATGAATTATGAGTGAATATGTTAATGACTTTTTTATTGCATACAAATTTCCATAACACGTTTTAATGTTTATTTTCAAATAATGACTTAAAAACAGTAGGTACTGCAACTCTTAAAGCGAATCAATATGAATAATAATTTTGAATTATAACGTTATTTTTCTTCGTAGCAAATTAAATGCAAACCACAAAGAAACATAAAGTACCGTTTAATATTAATTACATAGGACAGCAATCATCCTGAATAACATTGTTCGGAATGAAATAGAAAATAAACTATTTTCTTATGCTCCGACCACAAAGAACTTGAGTTCAAACAATCTAGAATTACAGGCTATACCTTGCAAGCAAGCCTATTAATTTACTCAATTACTTCTACCAGTGCAGTCATTAAATGATTTCTTTAACTGTTAACTATCGAAGGATCTTACAATTTGCTGAAGAACGATTAGGCCCATTCAGGTGTACTTTCTTGACTAACTTTATTATAGGCTTTATATCGTTTTGCTGGGTATTGAGAAATTATATGTCTGTGTCTACAATCATTTAAAATGCTGCAATGTTTATTTCTAATGAATAATGGTAATATTTGTCATATTTCAGTTGAAAAGAATCACTACGTTAAAAGCAATCCAATTGTTAACAACAACTTTACTAGGTACTTTATTTTAATGAATAGGTATCATAGCCGAGACCTAATAAATACAAAAAGCACATGCGACATTTACTGTATTTTAAACATGCAGCAAACTACAAAAACATGGGTACGTTCCCTGTCATTACGTATCTTACTGAGACAGACATGATTCATCAATGTCATTGAATGATTGGCTCAACTATATTTAACTCTGAAGTTCAACTATCGTGCATCCGTTCATAATGCTCAGGATTTTACAATAAAGTAAATATAATACTGCAGCAAAAACAGGATAACTCCGGTTCACTTAAAATCACCCGTGACCAAAAAACTTGTAAGAAGTTCCCAAAATGGCCGCTAAAAGAAGTTTAATTTCAAATAACCAGAAATACTAAAACCAACACAACCTAGCCAAAATAAAAACCGTACGGAAACGACGAAAAAAGCTGCCTAGCAACAGACTGGTCACGAACAACAAACACGTGATTAATCCAGTCACAGCCGTTGCAATTCTGGCCTAAAACAAATTGTAGGAGCCCAAAAAACTCTGCTCAATAATAACTGCGTTTTCAACCTGGATAGCGGACCGCAAAAACTGCTTCCTCAGTTCACCTTGAAACTGTGTGGGTGTTCTGAACTTGATTTAGTTGCTATCGTACAAACCTTTTTTTGTCTTGAATATAAATAAGTTTGGAAAAAAACTTTTTGTCGAGTCGCGCTCAACGAAAGTGGTTTGGTTTAGGGATCCGGGGTCGAACGATGGCGTGATTTAGCAAAGATCTGATTATAAGGAAGAGTTCTTTGCATTTGCATTGTTAATTTGTTGATATCTGGTGGTTAGCCTTGTTGGAGCAGCTTTCTTAAGATAACCTTCACACAGTGTTTGACCCATTCAATGTGTTCACTTTTCTATTTGAAGAGACTGCTTCATTTCCTGTGTGTATCATGCTTGTCTGTTTGACAGGACGAGCAATATTTATTTGTAATTAACTTGTTTGGGTACTTTGTAGAATTATTATTATTAGACGGTCCTTCACTCCACCGGCCTCGGATTCTAATCCAGTCGCATGATACTTTCCCTAAACTCGAACGGTTATCACCAAGGAGACACTATCGGCTTCTGTCCTTAGATCACTTCCTACATGATTTGATAATAACTTCCTGCGTCCTTATACATCCTCGTTAGTCAATGTTTTGTATAAACAAATTACGGAAATGTTTATTGCACTTGAACGTTTTATAGCTCCAGTTGAAGCTATCGTTTCAAATAGAATTTCAAATGGGGTCACTAGTGGCAGACGTTATCGCTGACTGTTTTTGGTCTAATTGCACTGAATTTTGTCCGTGTTTCGTGTAGGTTTTGGCTGCCTTATCACCAGATGTTTAGTCGCGTGAGAACATAAACTAAAGTACACCAAATCTGTGCTAATTCTAATCTAGTTCTACAATATTATATTAAGTTACTAAACTAATCATGATCAGGGTAAACTCAATATGTTTCACTAACTTGAACAAAACATTAACAAACCGACATAACAACGCAATAACTGTGTACAATATTAG
Source organism: Cosmia trapezina (assembly GCA_905163495.3). Classification (NCBI taxonomy): domain Eukaryota; kingdom Metazoa; phylum Arthropoda; class Insecta; order Lepidoptera; family Noctuidae; genus Cosmia; species Cosmia trapezina. The sequence goes on from LR991036.1 coordinate 1,678,183, forward strand.
AGCATTCGACTTGTTTGTAATAATAATAATAATTCCTATGATAACAATATCATTAATAGTGAGGACACTGAATTAATGTTGCACTACCTTGCATACTAATTGGACGTGGCCCGGCTCCGCGAATCGGACATGCCTGAAATAATAATAGTGCTCCCACAATTAAACAGATAACGTTGATTTTCCACCTCGAACGCGAATTTACATTATAGTTGGGCACAAATTGCCTGTAAAATTTGAAAACGTGATCTCGACTAACAAGATTTTCTCTTTTGTTCGCAGACAAAGAAGAACAACCCAAACCACATCAAGAGGCCGATGAACGCGTTCATGGTCTGGTCTCAGATAGAGCGTAGGAAAATATGCGAGCAGACCCCAGACATGCACAACGCGGAGATCTCCAAGAACCTTGGCCGCGTGTGGAAGACGCTCAACGACGAGGAGCGCCAGCCTTTCATCGACGAGGCGGAGAGGCTGCGGCAGCTACACATGAGGGAATACCCCGACTATAAGTACAGGCCGCGCAAGAAGACCGCCAAGTCTGATAGGTCGGGGCCCAAGACCGGAGGCGTGACGAAGCCAAAACGCAAACAGCGCGCAGACTCCAATAACAACAGGGGCGTTGCCAGGCGGAGGAGACCTGTTCCATCGGTGCCGAGTGTACCCGTGGAGACTCCTGCGCCTCCGCCGCTGCCGGCGAGTCCGGCGGGTTCGCCCGACTCCCCGGAATCAGCCTGCTTCTACGAAGACCACAATCGTCGTGAGCAGGCGGACCTAACGGATCTCTACTCCATCACGGACCTGCTGCCGCTGCCTGCGGATTGCGAGGTAGACCTGGAGGCCCTCACGACGGACATCGACTCGTTCGAGACGGCGTCTTCGTCGTCGGGGTCGCACTTCGAGTTCTCGTGCACGCCCGACGTATCGGACATGCTGAGCGAGATCGGCGTGGCGGGCGACTGGGTCGACCACACGTTCTCGTCGTATCTGACGTCGTCTTAGAGCGGTGTTCGGGTCGCCACGGCCGCTGCCGGCCGGTTCCACTGATCTCATGCGGTCGGCCAACGGGCCGCCCCACGGAGGCCGACGACGCGGCGACCGCTCGCCGCTCCGCCTAGAGAGTGCCTATCCAAAATGACGTGTCGACATTTGGATTTAATGTACAAAGTTATTTAATAAGGATCGAGGGTGAAAATTGTTTTGACAACCGACCTCACGGTCGCGTTCCTCTTCGGTTCGTACTGTTACTTTATTCGTTTAGTTTTAAAGTTTCATTTTCGATAACGGCGACGCTTCGTCTAGGAAGCGACATCGGGTTCTATAAACGTAGGCTGTGAGTTGGTTCTTGTTTTGTCGTTTTGCTTTCGTTATTAAATTTATGGTTTCGACACATAATGGAGGTAATTTCCAAACGACACGTCTCAGACGCATCTCAGTAATTAAATCCGTCTGCTCTCCGTCGCCTGTTATTTAGCAACGGGCCAGTCAGGTCGCCCCCCGCGCTCGCATCGCGTTGTCGCGCCGTATTCTGTACGTGTACATTACACGACTTGGCTTCTAGTGCATTCTAAAATTGTGAGTTTGCATTCTACGTCACACCTTCTTTTTTAATTTTATTAACATTTGTACTTTTAAGGGTCGTCTTTTTATTTTTGAAACGTCTTAGATTGAAATATGTATCATTCTTCTTGTAATAGAAAAATAAGACTAGTTATAGTCGTTTGCCTTGCGTTCGTATATACTGTACGTAAGTTCACTTTATACTTTGATGCACACGTAGAGATAGTTAAACATTATTATTTTACTATTGGAAGCTGATCGGTATGTCATTGGTAGAATTTCGGTGTGCGGGAGTAAGTGTTTGTCTCGGTTGGATGCGGTGGGCCCCTACCAAGCTAGTTTGTCACCGGAGCGAGTCGCGCGTACTAGTTCACTTCTGTCGCCTGCTGTATGTATACCGTCTCTTCCGCTACGCGTGTCTCGCTCTCTCAGTAGGAGCGCAGTGGTAGGGCCCCACTGTTTGATTTATATTAAATGTTTCGAGTCGGTCTCGTAAGTTAGGATTCGTAAAGTAAGGTAATATTTGTTCAATGGTAAGGTATGGAATTTTATTGTAAAGCATGATGGCACCTATGGATCGATGTGAAGGGACACTTTCAATTCTCATTTCGTTACTCTTCTTGCTACATTGACAACACAATAACGTCTATAGAAGATACATATCAATAATTGGAATGCGTTGTACCGCGGCACGGTGGGTTATAAAGAAATATTATATTGGATGGGTCAACAAATTGTTAGTTTTCAACACAAAATGTTTTGCTAATTCAAACTCTGTGATTTACTTTATGGATTTTCTAAATTATAAGGTTCTAGTGGAGACTGATATCGCATAGATTAGTTTTAGCAGCGCTAGCTTCTCTAACTCTTTTATTTTTTTGTTAATTTTTAATACTGGGCATAACATTTTATATTGTGAAAAAATAAGTACATATTTTTGATATTTGCGTTGCTGTGGAATACGGATTTCGGACATTTTACAAAATTGTCAATATTATAATAGATAGTCAGAATATTTCAGGATTAGATAGCCAAAAATAACAATCAAATCATAATATTTTAGGTAAATGAAATTACAATCCATTTTGATTCCGATTTTCACAGCAGAGCATAAGCTAAACAAATTGTATTTAAAGAGAAAAAAAAAAGAAAAATTTTTGCTAAAAAATCTGTCAATTCATTGAAAATCGTGTCACTTAAGGGGTAATGTTTAAAGGAATGTTACCTCATTCATTATTAAGATAGATAACCCTTCTACATAATATACCTGTTTTCAAATTGTAACAATATTTGTAGATACTTCTGTGTCCCAAAAATATAAGGGATCCGTTGTGCTCTAGGTAAGAAAGAAAATGCTTTACCTATATTATATTCTTTATATAATATATTATATATGTAAAAAAGTTCATGTAATAATTAGTAAGTGTCTATGAAAACCCATTTAAATAAGGAAAAATGCATAAAACGCGTTATCTATATCTGTCTTGTGTGTCGTAGGGCGATTATATAAGAAAGGACGAAAAATAAATTTGTGCCTAATGAAAAAAAAACTTGAAAATTCTTGTAATACTTATTTTAGTGATGCTCAAACAAGTATTTTAAGCGCGTAGTGTTTAGACGCTGTTAATGGACAAAACTTGTATAAAAGATATTGTAAGATTATATTATTCGATGCCAGATTTGCATTTTGTTTTCTCATTTTGCTTCGTTCGTATGTGATCTAATGGAATTCCTTATTTTTATCTGCAATTGTCGTAAAAGATTTTTCATGTAGCCGTTCATGATTTTATTTCATTCATTCCTTTTTCCAGAAGATTTGAATTTTGTCAAAATGATTTTTTTCTGGAACATTTGTTGTTTGTTATTTCTATAACACTTCATAGCCTTAAATAATTTTATCGTGACTATTTCATTGCTCCTTGTTAACAAAATTAAATTGATTTCGCAGGACGATTGTCATTGGTCGTTTAATGACATGTAGCTAATAAAATAGTTACGTGATCAAATTTTAAAGCCACACAGGTGTTTGATTTTTTTTCATGTTGTTTAAAGTTATTTTCGTGGAATCTTTTATTCTATTTATAAGCATACAAACTATTCCTAATTTGGATACTCTCTCTGCTGGTTCTTTCAAAAGAGGTTGTCGATATGTCTTTCAAATAATCTTTTCAATGGATTGATGTCAAAGAAGTCTTCAAGTATAATCTTGTATTTTGAATGAGGAATTTCATTAAGATCATATTTTCACTGTACAACCAGTCCCTCCGTATCTTCAACTTTGACAATAAAGTGTCATTTCTTTCTGCCTGATTTCTTGTAATGTTTGTTTTCAAAGTCGCTATATTTTTTTCTTCTTTTCTTGCAACTTTCCATGTATGTAATGGGGTTCATAACCAATAATCAACGATTGAAAGCAATATAATATGTCTACGATTAGTGACATCACGCTCAAATTAGTGTAATTCTCTTCTACTAATAAAAATTGTAAGTCGATCTGCCGTTTTCAAACAATAAGCCTAGAATAAGAATTTCAACTACCATTTTAAATTGTAATATTCAATATTGAAAATATTCCGAACGAAACTGTTGTGCTTCAAATGATAATGATTAATTTTCGCATTTTATGCTTGTGTGTAATCAGAGCAAAGGAACATTTAGTTTTGATTCGAAACAGGGCGATTTTCCACAGAATTTTAAAGTTATTTTAATAATGTTTGTTTGCAAAGCCGCTGTACAAATCCTGTAAATATGATTTTTATTAGTGGGTGAGTTCTCAAAACCCCAAGAGTATTTTATAATGCAACATCGAATTTAAAATGTTGTAAATTAGCGCTTCTCTTTCAATAATTATTGGAATTATCAGGGTTTAATAGTTTTCATTTATGTATTTTAGATGTATAAATGTCCCTAAGATTATCATTGCCTTCCTTGGACAATGTTCTTCAAAATTCTTTGCTTAAGGCTTCCTCTCTTCTTAGCCTTAAAATTCTTTTAATGAATACCATGGAAGTATATTTTAATCTCAGGTATGTAAGTATTGAAAAAAAAAATGTTTATAATAATGAAGTCAAAATAAAGCGACACTGTGACAAAAAATTAGAGGGTATATAAAACGTCTTAAGTAAAAATATCATAAAGGACGTAGTTGTTGTAGGATATATATGTAATTATTATATACTTATATATATTAAGTACGTATGTCACGGTCAGATACAAAACTTTTACGAAGTTACTGGGTATTGTGCAGAAATGAATAGTATATTTCGCGTGTTGTCTGGTTAATTGTAGAAATAACCAAGTAGTTTGACCGTGGCATAAGTAGCAAATATTGTTGTGTATCAATTTATCGAGATCGCATGAAATTAAGCTTACAATCTCGCTTTGACCGACTAGATGTATATAACCTGCCAGGTGGACATAATGGAAAGAAGTAATTCACTTGTATCATAAGAATTGGTTATAATAATCTGTAAATGCGATTAAAATGTTAGTGAAATCATTCACAGAACTGAAAAGTTGATATTCTCGTTACGTTGTTAAAAAAAAATTGATCGTAATTATATCTCTGTATCATATGTATCTACGCTATTGTTGATTTATTATAAGCATATTCTATCTTAGTACCTCTCCTTCGGTTTCGAAACAAATGGGAAAGTTTCAAGTTTTAAATTAGGACTTTCTCTAGACCATAACCTGGCCTTTGTAAATATCTTGTACATTGAGACGAATTTGGTCATTAAGACGAAATTAATGTGGTTGATCCTCTTCGATATTGCGTCCACATTTGAAACTATAGAATACGACCAACTCTACAACGATGTTGTTTATTTGGTCGCAGTTAAAGCTACAACCAATGGTCACGATCTAGAGTTGTATGTGCCTAAACCTATTTGCTTCGAAATATTTCAAGACACAACGAATCTTCTGTTCTCTTCTCATTCCTCACGCACTTCATTAATATTAAATAGAAAATAATTGGTGTCTGTAACTCAATATAAACGATAATGTATTATCACCAGACAGTAGTACGCATATATTCGTTGTTATAGTAGAGTGTGTCATAATTATTGGTATCTATAATAACTATTAATAATTAAACAAGAATAATAAAAAATAACGAAAATTTTCGCACAACATGAATCAAGGAACTAACATAAGAGTAAATTTGATAGCTATAAAACATAATGATTAAGAAAATGTTACAGTAAGATGCGATTTTTGTGTTAACGAATTCTTTATCCAGGGGGATACGCCTGCTCTATATAATTATCTATGTATTGTCCAACAATCGCAACAAAAGCTGCTTGTGCGATTGACTCTGTCCTTAATTGTTGAATTGAAAGTTTCAAGTTGATTTACTGTATATAATTATTTTGAACAAATTAGGAACAAAAATGGTCCATTAAATTTTAACAAATAATATTAAGGTAGATGCATGTATACATTCGGAATATATGCTTTGGTGTACAATGCCAAACTTAATACGATGCTAGAAAGCATGGCTTTAACAAATATCGCTAAGGATTGGACTGATGTTTTCATTTTCCAGCTTTTGCCATTGGACTTGTAAATATTTTTGGCCTCGTCGGAAGCTGCATCATTTTTCCGAGACATTCTAGTCTGATAAGACGAACCTTCATCATCAATGGCCCCTGATACCTGATTATTAGTTTGTGTTATTCAATTTATACCAAAAAAATACGAAGCTCTTTCAACACTGTTACCGATGGATCTCTTTGTATGTAGCGATAAAACATTCGGCTTACCAAAAATTGGAAACTGTTGTTTTCAACTTTTTTTTTTTGTAACATTGGTTTTAAAGATTGTATATATTAGATCAGTTTGGTTTATCTTTAAGTAATTAACCCTAGACGGGTACATTTTATTCATCCTTGTCCAATAATTTAGGAGTTCTATTATGTTTAAGTTTTCATACAAGACATATTTTTAACATCGTTTTCCCCTCGTCCGTTGTATAAATTATTGTCACTGTATCTTTAGGTATATACATAAAATGTATGAGTAGTCTTTTAAATGATAGGTACGATTAAATAATAAAGTAGTTATTGATTAATACATAAGACAAACTGTGTAAATTTTGTATTTGTAATTTGTTTCAATGAACATATAATTATTATATATCGTAAAGTAAAACATCCAGTTTTTAAAAAATAACCAGATTTTTATTGAAAATATCCCTCCCCCATAACCTTTAAACATAATAAGTACGAGTATGAGTATACTTAAAACACAAAGCACAATTGAAAAAGTGCCACAACTCACATAAACACACACATAGGTACACTCATATAAAAATATATTAAGCCTAGGCTTTCTGGGTTCTTTAAGCACAAGTAACAGAATAATTGAAAAAAAAACACAATTTATAAATATGTACCCGAAGATGATACCTGTAGTACCCAAATTGAAGCAGATGGTTGAAAACCGCTGGTAACATGGAGAGAGCTGATTGGCTGCTGCCTAAGCCTGTTGTGGACCATGATGAGATCTTCCTGAAACATAAGTAAGTATTTTAAAGTAAAATGAGAGTAAGTACATTGATGAGCACTGGTACTAGAGAATTATGACACTGAAATATTAACGCAATTGAATAGAGACTACTAAAATAGTAAAATGTAATGAATATTGAACACGACGCCGACGGTAAAAGTAAAAATTGGAAGAGGTCAAAGCAGCAAAACCTATTAACAATTTAGTTCCATAAATAAAGAGAGAGAGAGAGAGTACTATTGCAGTACGATGTTATCAATAAACAGGGCTTAGGCAATATCTTATACTGAGGACAGTGAACGACGATAGGCCGAGCTAAATTTATATCTAATTCTAGAATGTAAGGGCCCAATATAATCCCTTGGGTCAACTTCACGTCACTAGTAAAGATAGTACGGCCGACTCTCAGGTCCACTTAGCTAAATGATAATATTAAGAGATTATCAATACTAGAGCATATTAAATTCTCCCTTATGCAATTTCATTAAAGGAGCCTCACAAATAAGGCCTCGGCCGAGGGCCCTATCATCATGTTATTCAAATGTATAGCTTTAATTTCGTATGCCACAGCGCATTAGACGGATCATTACTCATTTTTGATGACGTCATCATATTTGGAGCAATTTTGCAATGCCTTCAAAATTATAATGTTGAAATGTACGCGGATGGCTTTAATTTTGACTTAATGGTTTCACGTAATGGGTATGGGAATGACCTGAGATGTGTCCGTATACGAAATGAGTGGTAAATAAATGTGGGTCTGATGGTACGTTCTAAATTTAATAGGTGAACGAAGCAAAAGGTATTATATATTAGACTACAGATGAAACATGGGCCTTTCTCGCTATGGCTTCTATAAACGACCTTGAAACTTTGAAGGTTGCTATTACTATGATTGATGATCGGAATGACTATGACTATACAATTATTGTCTAACTAAAGAAGAGTGCTGCTTATTAATGCGATATAATAATATTCTTGTGGATCTTATCACTTTGGGTAAAAGGACTCTGTTCATTAAGTGATTTATTGCACGATACAAAATCAGCAGCAATCACTTTAATTAGGTAACATCTGTAACGTATTGAAGTTACTTGCTTATTCATTTTAAAATTAAATACAGGAAAACGAAACAGAAGCATTATTTATTGTTGACAAGGAAGTGGCTATCCTATACAAAGAATATTGTTATCTTTTAAACAAGGTAAATGGTAAGTTAATATGTTTACGAAGGTACAATTTAATCAGGAAGAAATTATTTATTCGAATACAACGTAATTATTGTTGGCACCAATGAGGTTTATATTTACGTGAGGGAATAAAATGATGTAAAAAGTAGAAATAAAACTATCGTTTCTTGCCCTACGTCAAAACAACAGGTCCTTGCAAAAAAAAAGAAAAATTATCTCAACAATCCACCTGTAGCTAGATATAAATAGCGATGTTTCTCCCAAAACAATTCAAAACCCACAAACAATAAGAATAATACCCTAAACAGAAAAAATACAGACCCGAATATCCAACCAACACATCGAAATCAAATCAATCAATCAACTGAACCCACCGAGATCCAATGCTACCCGAAACCCGCCACAATACATCAAAGGCATCCCTAAAACCAGAAATCACATTCCAACTACCCGTAAATGTGGTAAAGAAAAAAAAAAGTCCTGCTCGGGAGCATTAAAGCCACTAAAACAACGAGAAACGATTGTCTGGTAAATACAAATTGAAATCGGCTCAACCAACACCACAGCGTATTTTTTCATCACGTTCGATATCTAGGAGCGTTTGCCGTGAATGCTAAACACTGTTTGGTATTCAGAAGCCAGCGCAAGCTTCTTATCTGTTACATTACAGAGCTAAATATTTTCCTCCTACCTACATATTAATTAACTTGATTGATGGAGCCCCTGTTTTACGATACGATGTACTTTTCGGCTCTAAAGTTGGAAGAAAGATGGGGTGTTGATCTTGAGCTAAGGTAGGAATGAATTTAAATAATTTATAGTGTTGGACTTTGTTGGAGTAGCATTCTCATCTAGAATAAAAATCTATGTGTACTTAATGAAAAAATGGCAGATGAACAATCAGTAATGACTTAGTGTACATTAAGTCATTATACCACTGATTGTTAAAAAAAGAAACAAAGAAAAAGAAAGAAAGAAAAAAACAGAAAGAAGAAAGATCATGAAGTATTTCTTATTAATTACCAATTTTCATCATTATGTACGAAAAACCAAAATTATAATTGCACTCTAGCATTTTGTTAAACTCTTTTCTAGCAGATAGACAGCGGAACAGAAATCACGATGATACAAGAACACAAGGAAGCAGGCATCCTTAGTCTCTTACGCAACATATTCCATCAAGCCCACTCCAGCAATTTCATCCACCATCCAATCAGTATGTAAAACAGATCCCCAATAAACATCCACTAAGAAATCGAGCGCCAAACTAAATTTTCTCAGCTCTTAATCAACTGGAAGACTTTATCAACAACAGTAAATTAATTCAGCTGTATTAATACAACATGGGGATCGGTTTGTACGGAATGAATGCTAAGTAGGTGGGTCCAAATTAATTTCGTATGTTCTTGTAGAGGGCGGTGTCCAAGCGCCTTGTCTTCATGAATATACATAAACAAATTGAACATTCGATTTGCCATATATAGTGGATGGATTTGGATTTGGGATTAATAGTGTGTGAAGGAGTCTGATAGGGGCAAACAGAAAGAAAGATAAAACAAGATTGATAGTGAAAAAAAAATTCATATTTGTTTCTGTTTACACTGTGGCTGTTGGATGTATTTTACGAAACGGACCCAACTTAGATGAAAGTACAAATTTTTTAGCAACGTTTTCTAATTATTTTGAATGTAAATCAATGGTCTTTGTTTTCTTAACCGAGATAGTAACGTCATTGAAAACGTAACATCGGATCAAAACAGGTTAACTTGCAATCAGACTTCTAAGACTGACAAGTTTCTTTACTATATTGCATTAAACAACACCTAAGTTGATTATGAACCTCCACAAAAAAGTCGAAAAAAAGAAAAAAAATAGTAATAAAAATGAAATTTAAGATTCAGTCAACACAAAATACAGTAATTATATTCTAATCAAACGTCCCACTAACATTACAATGCACAACTTAAGTTAACGTCGGCCTTAAATTATACAGCCATATGAGTCCTTAACATTCCCGTATCAATTTTATCGCTTGCTCAACGAGCCAGTGTTTCGTTCGCCAATCGGAACGGCAGACAATCTGTCGCTATGATAAGACAACACTGCTTATCTGAGCTATTTTTAGTGTCACATACTCGACGTTTCCTTGAAGGGGTGAGCAGATAAAGTGTGACCTTTTGAGGAGAAGAAGGTATGTGGCACAGTGGACTTAGTTAGGATAGGTAATACAACACAAGTAATAGTGGTCAATCAAAAGTTTTATAATTATTATGGTGCAATATGTTTTTGGGAACTGACTTTCAAATAATTTGGATTACTGAAAGAGTGGAGTCTCGAAACAAAAAAAAGTTGAGAGGTGTCAAGGGACACCCGGATGGAACGAAGTTCCTTTCGATTAATTAGTGAAGGAATTGTAATAAAATTTTACTAAAAGCTTACTATAGCAAAAAGTGTCGTTACAAATTTTCGTGAGAATTTTTTCCGTCTAGCCCCCTTTCACAACGCGCGATAAGGAACTTCGTTCCAAAACTTCGTTCCAATTATGGGTTTGGAATTACGTAAATTTTCAGGGTTTAACAGGCTAGGTAAATGGCATATGATTGGACAGACCTATGACCAGCAATAGACTGTTATAGGCTGATGATGACGATGATGTTAGGCTAAGTATATTCAACTCGTGCAAGGGTGGTTAGATTTGCAATAACTAAGATTCCTATTTTCACGTTCTATACGTACGTACACGTTGTATATTATTTGCAAGACCTATAATATTATGAAAAAGATGTTGTCCTTGTTTCAGTAATTATCTCATCAATTTACACAGCAATTTAGCACTCGCAGCAAAGTGTTAAAGCATTTTAGTATTTATTTTGCAATTTTATTGCACGATCAAGTAGATTTAAGAGATTAAATCGTATGACCTTAACTTAAGAACGACTATAAAGACCTAACATTTTGATAAAATGGTAGTTTATTTTTATTTTGGAATTCAAGCAAATATATCACAATATTAAGAGTAAAGATTCAGTAAAATATAGTGTAGCCACGCCTGTATAATTCAAAATGTGAGTTAAAGAAGTAGATGTTTTTGAACTCAGAATACTACAGTAAAATGAGGATAACCTAAGGTACGATAAATTAACTACTTTTAGGTGGACATTTATTGTCAAGGTAGAGAAATTAGGCATGACATTGACAATATGGACTATGTCAAAAGTTAGACAGAATCATCAAAATCAAGTCTGACCTTGCTGAATACATTACGACTCATATTATAAGCACCAAAATTAGCACCATTTGTATAACCTATTCCAAAAAATCAAGCAGCATTATAAAATCAATGCATTTTCCAATCACGGATTCTCTATTAGCTCTCCAAATATTTACTTTATTTATACCACGATTATTTCTGCTAACAATTTGACGTCACGTCAGACGTAAATTTATTGTCATTGCCGTCATCCTTGCCACTTGATGTAAATACACAATGTGACCTTAGGATATCAGTCTTCTTGCGTCAGGACTTGACCGATTATGGACTAATTCCGTGATGATCCATAATCAGCTGATTATAAATGCCTGCAGTGTACTGTGTGAAATATATACGAGTTAGCTAGGGTTCAACGTTGAATGGCTTTATCTTATCACCGTCTATTGTTTATTACAGCCGAATGCTAGCTGATTGACTTTTTCTCTGGCATTTGTTTTGTTGACTGCCTCGTACTGGGTTTTTCCATTAGGAATTTCTCAACAGCAGCACGGAGTCTAGGTTTGTACCAAGTTGAAGGCAATAGGCTCGTCCTCTATTACATGGGACTTTAAACATAACTGGCGAAATGTGGGTGTGCTATGGGTGCATCTCTGCCTAACTCTTCGGGGAGTGCGGGCGTGATGCTATGTTAAGTTTTTATTTTTATTTTTAACTATCCCTAATGTAGCTGTAAGAATAAATTGTTAATTTTTGTCCTTTTTCATAAAAAACATGCTTTAATAATTTCATTAATATTAGATGACAATGGCACACAGGAAGTCGTTTATAAACTTGGTAAACACTGTCTTAGTTTAAATTAGTACTTTGTTATTAATGATGAAGTAAACAATTACTTTAAACAATCAGTGACTGACAGATTTGGGTCGGAAGATTGACAGCTCTTCTAGAAATGAAATACTTTCGTAACTAAACCTACTTACTGTGGTATCTAGATAAAACCCTATTTATCTACAATTACTGATTATGAAAATGCGTCTAAAACGTAGATTTTGCGCAAAACACAACAACTTTCTCTAAACCCAGGCACTAGGGACGAGACTGATAACAGAAAAGGCACACAAACAACTCCTTATCAATTATCACCATCTGACCTTGGACAAGGAAGCGTGGCGATGAACTCCTGCGGACATGATCTTGCCATGATGCAAGGTAGAACGATGATTGATGATCAGATTATAAACAATATTAATTCAGATTATTAATTTAATCATATGGAGTTCTTAGTAGGTGCTTGTCCTGGGTTTGAAGGGTACACAATGAAAGGTAATTTTCTTTTTTCTTTTTTTTTTTTGTCATGTCAGATTATAACCAGTAACTTCTGACGAAATGACTTCAAGGTAGATTATATAGTTTGAATCAACAATCTTCCTTCTTCTCTGTCAGTGGGATGAGAAAACTATACTTAATGCTATGAAAACTCAACATGCATTTAGCAAATTGTGTGCAAATTTTTTCTCTGTCCCATTCGACCCATTCTTTCCTTCTTGAACTAAATCCTGTCTGGTAGAAAAAGCATGAGGTCTACAACGGAACGAACACAATCAGAAGAGAGGTGGTTGGAATTAAACAGTTAATATTTCTGAGATCATATCTGAGTGAAAATCATCATGCCATACATTAACTAAATTCTATAGTTAAACAATTATCAATTTCTCTATTTATAGGTAGGTAACATATCTCTATATCCCATGCAGGGTGATTAATGATTCATTGGATCTAGATACCTACGTGACTATAGACTCGTAGTCATATCTAGTAATACTAGTAGTTACGTGTTATAATTTGTATGAATTATTTCGTCAGCCTTAACCATTGTGGAACGTCGATACCTGTGGTTTCTAATGCACCTGATGTTGATGCGTTATCCGTTTTATTATTGAATTTTGTTTCTTTGTGTATTGCTTTGAAGGGTTTGTGTTTTTTAATCAATTTCTCATCTAGCCCATTTATTCTTTGTAGAAGCTGCTTATGCGAAGATACCCAGCAATTAAATTATATTATAAACAGAGCTTTTTTATTGTCATTTCTTATTACGTCTTTTCTGAATGTATCGGGACCATTTCCAAAAAAACCATCATATCTGCATTATAAGCAAATAAATGATTACTGTATCTAATTAGTGGTTAGATATCCTGTCTGTAGTACTTATGCATTTATATTTTGGGGAATAACATACACATTTTACTTGCATCAGTGTTAAAATATGGCTCAAGTAAGTTACTGATAGTGCCACACTGTCTGATATCATTTCTTTATCCTGTCTGACCACGCATTAAATACAGATGAGGCGTCATCTAAACATCACGACACTGAAACATAATGATATGCTTTAGCTCCTACAACAGCCACTCATAATAGACCAAAGCAATTATTCCAATACAAATTAGTTCTAAAAAATCATGCAAGGCGAACAGACAGGCAACACTGACCTAGTGTATAGTTATTAAGTATTTAAGTAACATTGAAACGCACGATAGATGAAGGGCGAGTAACCAGAAAACAGCTGCAGTACAGTTTGTATGTATTGACTCACTTTGAGATAAGGTACAAGGTTATATGCTACTGCCTAGCGTGTGGACTTGGGTGGATGTTGGTTTGTATTCGTTTTAAGGTTATTTTTTGTAGTAATCTGGTTTAGTTTAGTAATTTTTTATGGTTATTCTCCAGAAGAATGCTGAAAGTCTTATGTGGCTTTTCACAAATACCATTATAATATTATTGTATAGATGCTTGATGAAAAACTGTTATTACGTATTGTTGTAGATTAATTCATACTGAGATAATAAATGTAAAAGAGAGTTAGCATACCTACCTGAAGTTATGTGTGAGGTCCATGTGTTGCAGTGGAAATTAATACATAATACAGTGTTGCACAGCTTAGCCCGTCTGCCATAGCGGCTTTGCTATGATGTTGGAGGATTATAATACTCGTTTCTATATGTGTATCTGAAAATAAATAATATTCTGCTGTAAATCTTAATAGTGAATCATCGAAAAGAAAGGATCAGTAATTTTAAGTACATAAATCATTCCTGTAACATGACGAAAAGTAAGACCATTTATTCCTATAACATACAGGTATCAGGGCACGTAAAACCTGGCATCAACCAAGAGCAAATCTTCGTTAAAACGTTGGGTCAATTTTGAACTAACTTCAAACTTAGCCCAGTGTTGAAGCAGCACGCAACCAGTTGATTCACCAGCGTTACTTCCTACATAATTTATAATTTCATGGAGCTTATGCCTCGCTATATCTGGGTTAATTGTTTCATACAGTGATTCATGGACGTCGGCCATTTTGAATTTTTAATCGTATGTTTATTTATCATTAGTTTTTAATTTGCTCAGTTTTTTTTTCACACCTGAATAATTTTAGCGGAGAACCTTCCAGACTCTTGGTAGACTGGAATACTCTGGGAGTTCCAGATTTATGAATGGACTAGCTTTTGCCCGCGGCTTCGCCCGCGTGGATGTCGGAAAATATCCCATGGGAACGTTCATGTGGAAAACATATCATATCCCTAACTTAAGAAATGCTGGGTTTCCCTTACAAACTTTCATCCCCTATATCACCCCCTGTAGTATTGTTTTTGAAAGTATCCTATGTCCTTTCCCAGGATGCTAAATAAATATAAAGCATTGCCAAATTTTGTCGAAATCCGTGCAGTTTTGTAAATTTTAAAATCAACCCCTATTTTACCCCCTTAGGGGATGATTTTTCAAAAACGCTGAACGGCATATTTATTTATTTTCTATCAAAAGCATACATTTTAATTTTCAAATCCCTAACTTAAGAAATACTGAGTTTCCCATACAAACTTTTATCCCCTATATCACCCCCTGTAGGATTATTTTTTAAGACCAAAAGTAGCCTGTGTCCTTCCCCAGGATGCTATATAAAGCCTTGCCAAATTTTGTCGAAATCCGTGCAGTTTTGTAAATTTTAAAATCAACCCTTATTTTACCCCCTTAGGGGACGATTTTTCAAAAATGCTGAACCGCATATTTCTTAATTTCCTACCAATAGCATAAAGTTATCCCTAACTTAAGAAATACTGGGTTTCCCTTACAAACTTTCATCCCCTATATCACCCCCTGTAGTATTATTTTTGAAAAAAATAGTATCCTATGGCCTTCCCCAGGATGCTATATAAAGCCTTGCCAAATAATGTCGAAATCCATGCAGTTTTGTAAATTTTAAAATCAACCCCTATTTTACCCCCTTAGGGGATGATTTTTCAAAAACGCTGAACCGCATATTTCTTTATTTCCTATCAAAAGCATACATTTTAATTTTCACATCCCTAACTTAAGAAATACTGAGTTTCCCATACAAACTTTCATCCCCTATATCACCCCCTATGGGATTATTTTTGAAAAAAAAAGTAGCCTATGTCCGTCCCCAGGATACCATCTATAGCCTTGCCAAATTTTATCGAAATCCGTTCAGTGGTTTAGGCGTGAAAAGGTAACAGACAGACAGACAGACAGACAGACAGACAGACAGACAGACAGACAGACAGACAGACAGACAGAGTTACTTTCGAATTTATAATATTAGTATGGATTGGATAAAGCTAAAAGTAAAGGCCCTAGTGGCTAGCAGTGTTATGAGTTGATACTACTGACGACACGGTTGGCGCAGTGGTTGAGCGATTGACTGCTGCGCAGCATGTCGCGGGTTCGATTCCCGCACGGAACAAATAATTGTACGACCTACAAGTATTTGTTCCGAGTCTGGCTGTTTTTCTATCTATGATATGTATGTATTTACAAAAAAAAAAATGTATATAAGTAGTTTATCAGCCATCTCGTTACCATAACACAAGCATTAGGTTGCTTAGCTTGGGACTAGATGGCGTTGTGTGAAATGTCCAAGGATATTTATTTATTTATTTTATTTATTTATTGGAACGAAATATGGAATGCTCGACAAATTAATATATTATGTCTATTGATATTGTGTCGCGCTGCAAAAGATCTAAAACTAACTAGGCCAACTTTGTTATGCTTGTGTGCGTGACAACTGACAACTGTCATTGTGTTGCATTGTGCTTTACTTGTGTGCGTGCAAATTGCGGCGAGCTGTTAGACGCTATTTTTTTCGACGAGTTCACAGCTTTGACTGTCTATATAGACATATTTATATCTTTAGTAGTTTCATTTTCCTTGTTTATGTTTATTTAGTAACGATTATTGTAATTAATTTTATTGTCAAAATACAAATTTTTAGCTGTTCAGTTAATAAATCAGTAGGTACCTACAAGGAAATAAAAACCCACATATTACGAACTACCTTCTGCCCGCGACTTCGTCCGCGTTAAATTTCTTACACCCCCCACCCACCAACCCCGACGCATCATCGCATCGCAATGCCTGCCCACGCTATTACTTCGCGCTCGGCTCCTAAGGTCCCTAGCGTGATGTTAAATAGACTATATCCTTCCCCATCGCCTGTCCGCGCTATTACTTCGCGCTCGGCTCCTAAGGTCCCTAGCGTGATGTTAAATAGACTATATCCTTCCCCATCGCCTGTCCGCGCTATTACTTCGCGCTCGGCTCCTAAGGTCCCTAGCGTGATGTTAAATAGACTATATCCTTCCCCATCGCCTGTCCGCGCTATTACTTCGCGCTCGGCTCCTAAGGGCCCTAGCGTGATGTTAAATATACTATATCCTTCCCCATCGCCTGTCCGCGCTATTACTTCGCGCTCGGCTCCTAAGGGACCTAGCGTGATGTTAAATATACTATATCCTTCCCCATCGCCTGTCCGCGCTATTACTTCGCGCTCGGCTCCTAAGGGCCCTAGCGTGATGTTAAATATCCTATATCCTTCCGCATCGCCTGCCCGCGCTATTACTTCGCGCTCGGCTCCTAAGGGCCCTAGCGTGATGTCAAATAGCCTATATCCTTCCCCATCGCCTGCCCGCGCTATTACTTCGCGCTCGGCTCCTAAGGGCCCTAGCGTGATTTTAAATAGCCTATATGCAAAAAGATTTTTTCAAATCCGACTAGCGCGTTCAAACAAACCAACAAAAAAACAAACTCTTCCGCTGTATTCCACAGACATTTTGCACAACGCCATCTATGGGTAAATTGATAAAACGTCCGCTCTAAACATGTTTGCTCAAGAGGAACCGGTATGAATTAAAGTTATTTTGCGTTTTAGTAATTTTATATTATCTCCGAAACTGTATGACCAATTGCCATACTGTAAAGACCAAATCTTATCTCCATGATGTCTTTGTGATCATAAAATATCTTATTTTGATAAGGATTAATGTTTTGTTGTTTAAATAATCATCCAAACGTAAGTATGTCTAAAAAATACTTTTTTAAAACAATAAAAGATGTATAAAAGATTAAATATAAAAGATAGAAATATGGTGTCGCGGACTTTTTTGTAGAATTATTTAAGACGGACCAGACTGCCATACATTGTTCTCAATTATAAACAACCGTTTAGGCAGCGCATGCAAAAAAGTCTGTTTAAAGAGGTATTTCTTTCCAACTTGTTAGACAAAACTTGTGATAGCTCGGCTAATATGCATGATATAAATATAATTTATAGCCTATAGCACTCAGGAATAATGTAGCTTTCTACCAGTGAAAAAATTTTTAGAATTGGATCATTAGTTCCGGAGATTACCCCCTACATACAAACTTACATACAAATTTTACCTCTTTATAATATTAGTATAGATATAGTCTGAAACATTGTACAGCATAGCTAA
Source organism: Cosmia trapezina (assembly GCA_905163495.3). NCBI lineage: Eukaryota > Metazoa > Arthropoda > Insecta > Lepidoptera > Noctuidae > Cosmia > Cosmia trapezina. The sequence continues at coordinate 1,696,446 of LR991036.1, forward strand.
CTAGTCGCATGTAGCGCATCGTGATACGCTATCGGTGATTCTGAGGTCGCGCTGATAAGACGGTCGTTGAACTGCCGATTATTTTTATCATAGTGTCACCTTGCTGTGTTTATTATCTAATATTTTGATCGTGATGCTGTGACGTCACAATCATATGATTGGTGAACGTTTTTTAATTCACTATCCATGATGACTCGGCGTGAAATTATTTAAAATCAGCTGGTAAATTTTCTTAGGTTTTTTTTTCGATGATTTATAATTGTAGATCTTGTAGACGTTATAATCACTTCTGTAAGTATTAAAAAAACGTAAGTATAGAATAGGAAAAAGAGATTTTCAAACAGTTCTAGGGCCTAATATGATTTATGGCCTAAATATGTAAGAAAATGCAAGTCTATTTTCTTTTTGACTTGATCTTGAATCAGCTCATTTTGAAACAGAAAAACCCAACACTAAAATTCACGAATAATCACAATTTTCATGCTTATCGAGATGCCATTTCAAATAACAAAAATATTTATATATTAGGTGTAAAAAAATTAACTGCAAGAACTTCGTCCACATACTCGACATCGAAAAACAAACACATTACAAAAAAAAATTTTCGCGGAAACGCGAAAAAAAAATCAGCTGTTCAATACATTTATGTTCGCATAATTCGTCAAAATGTACTGAACAGCTGATTTTTTTTCGCGATTTCAGGTTTGGTCCCATAGTAAAAGTTGTTCATAATGATGAGTACAATGACCCCTTAAGAGGTTGTGGGTTATTTATTTTACACCTTGTATAAAAAAACCTGAACGAAAATATATACCTACTTAGGATTTTTTATATTTTTTTTATATTGCTCAATAAAAATATCGGTATTGAAAATGGATTTCCAAAAATACAGCTCAACCTGTATTCGTATGTAAATAAGTGGTAAATAATTAAAAATACAAACCAACATGAGCAGAAAGGTAGCTTTTTGTTTTTGTAAAAGTATAAAACTGAAAATAAGCCGTCATTTTAATGTGATGTGGGTAACTGCCACTCACGTAGGGAGACGGCTCCACATTTGCAAATGTAGGTAATGTAAAAATAGGTAGGTACATGAAAAATATATAGGGATGAATTTATATTTTTTGTCTTTAAGCAGAACAGGCTATGTTACTTTTAAAAAAAGTAAAGTAAAAACCGACTTCAAAAACCAAAAACAAATAAAATATTTTTCATAAAAACTTAACAGCTTCTGAAGTCGGTGCCAAGCTAAGGTACATTGAAGAATTGAAGACACCGACTGAAGTCGGAGAAATGCCGGACATACAGTACATTTATGCATATGACTTCGTACATAAGAATAATTACAAAATATATTATATACTAATTCCTCAGAAACCTTCCTGAAAGTACCACGTAGTACACACACGCACGCACACGCACAGCACACGCGCAAAGTGCACGTTAGTGAAAGAATCATCAAAATTGGTTTGTTAGTTTTTGAGAATATCGCGGACAAACATACATACATACATACATACGAGTCGAATACAGAACCTCCTTTTGAAATCGGTTAAAAAGGTGATAAATATACTCATCCGCTGTAAATCACTGTTAAGTTGTTTGAAAAAAAAATTGTATGACTTTGACTTCCTTTACTTGAAAATGAAAATGTATCGGAACTAAAAAGGTCCATCTTATCTGTGTAAGTACACCTAGAATATAAGAAAATAAATAAGATTTATTTTTATCATTTATTATTTATTAATAATATGAAAATTATAATTATTATACGTTTAATATACTTAATATGATTTTTTTTCATAATAATTATAAATGAAGCGTTTCAAATTCATAATAACAATAGCACACAATGTTTGCATGCCGAATGGTGAAATATGTCTGTGCTTTAATGTAGCGTATAACACCCATTTTGTATTACCCTTATTTGCAAAATAAATGACTATTCTATTCTTATATATTCTGCAACAGGGTCATTGCATTATTATTACTAATCCGAACAAGTCCTAACATGACCCGAACAACGGTAGGAAAACTAAATGCCTACAGAATTGGGTAGGTGTTGATAAAAATGTTGCAATATTGTGTAATTATTAGTTACTGCGTACCTACATATTTATATAATCTATATAAATAAAAATAGAAGTCCTGACTGACTGAATGACTGATTGACTGACTCATTAACGCCCAGGCCAAACCGTTGAACCTAGAAAGCTGAAATTTTGCACTGACACCTCAGTGTAAAACCGCTTTCTAGGTTCAACGGTTCCCTATGTAATGAAGACAAGGAATAAGGAAGGATTTCCTGGTAGCACGTTCCTGTGGGATATTTTCCAACATCCACGCGGGCGAAGCCGCGAGGGAAGTGCTAGTCAGACAATAATGTTCCCACTGCTGGGACACAGGCCTCCTCTCTATGAGAGGGAGCGGGCCATCCACCACGCGGGCCCAGTGCGGGTTGGTGGATGTCACATGTCTTCGATTTTTAGGAAAAGGAAGCCTTATGGTGTCACTCAGTCTGTCTGTCTGTCTGTCTGTCTGTCACAGCTGGATATCTCAAGAACTACTAATGCTATCAACTTGAAATTTAGAATAGTTTTAGATGACGTTTACCCAACTATTTTGCAAATAAGAAAGAAATTAAAATATTTATATTTTTTTTGCAACAGGGACTGAAAGGGGGTCTTAAAAATTCAAAGTGGGGCTACTAGGGCATGTGGGGTATCATAATGAAAGAGCGCTGTTTGCACATTCTCAAGCATTTTTTTTTCTTTTTTTTAGGCCGCATAGTTTTCGACTTCTGATGAAAAATGTAAAAAAAATACCGTTCCCCCCCCCTATCTCCGAAGTTTGCAAAGAGAAAAATCTGAAATTATTCTATGTGATAGAAGTTTATGTAAAGATTACAGGAAAAATAAAACGATGTCTCTAGATAGCACACTTTATCAGAAATCGGAACGGAACCCTCGGTGCGCGAGTCCGACTCGCTCTTGACCGGTTTTTTTGGTTCTAGGACATGCCGGTTTCCTCCCGATGTTTTCCTTCACCGTTTCGAAAGCAGTGGTGATGAAATAATTTACACAAAGTAAAGCGCCTGTCGGGGTTCGAAGTTTCGAACCTACCAACAAGTCGTAAGTCGTGGCTGTTAGGTACCACGCCACCACTGTTCGCTAATTACTGCGTGTTATTTTAAATTTATATTAAAATTCATTATTAGTCAACAAATACCAGAAATATCCTGCTAATCGTAAGTATGATACATAAGTACTTAAGTACGTCCGGTATACACGAATATTGAGCCATCAGAAGGCTTACTCATTTTTATCTAAGGAAAAAGGGAACAGCTAACATGACGCCTGTATTCCCCAAAGGGTTAGGCAGAGGTACATCACCCATGGTACACCAACATTTCTTCAGGTATGTTTAAGTCATATTGCCATCAACCGGGCAACAATCCAGACTCCGCGCTGCTGCTGAGAAATTCCAGATGGAAAAACCCAATAACACTTTGAGAATAAATAAATAAATAAATATCCTTGGACATTTCACACAACGCCATCTAGTCCCAAGCTAAGCAACCTAATGCTTGTGTCGTGGTAACGAGATGGCTGATAAACTACTTAAATACATTTTTTTTTTGTATATTATAGATAGAAAAACACCCACACTCGGATCAAATACTTGTAGGTCGACAAATATCGGTACAAATATTTGTTCCGTGCGGGAATCGAACCCGCGACATGCTGCGCAGCAGTCAATTGCTCAGCCACTGCGCCAACCGTGTCGTTCCTTTGCCCGACATGGGAATCGAACCCAGGACCTCATGCTCAACAGTTGCGCTTACTAGACCAACGAGGTTTACTAATCTTTACGTATAAAAACCGGTCAAGAGCGAGTCGGACTCGCGCACCGAGGGTTTCGTTCCGATTTCTGAAAAAGTGTGCTATTAAGAGACAACGTTTTATTTTTCCTGTAATCAATAAATAAACTTCTATCACATAGAATCATTTCAGATTTTTGTCTATGCAAACTTCGGAGATAAGGGGGGAACGGTATTTTTTTTTACATTTTTCATCAAAAGTCGAAAACAATGCCGCCTAAAAAAAATTTAAAAAAATTGAGAATGTGCAAATAGCGCTCTTTCATAAATTATACCCCACATACCCTAGTTTCCCTTTTTTGGATTTCTAAGACCCCCTTTAAGTCCCTGTTCCAAAAAAAAACATATATATTATTTCTTATTTGCAAAACGGTTGGGTAAACGTCATCTAAAACTGTTCCAAATTTCAAGTTGATAGCATTAGTAGTTCTTGAGAATATCCAGCTGTGACAGACAGACAGACGGAGTCGCACCATAAGGGTTCCTTTTTACCATTTTGCTACGGAACCCTAAAAAATGAAAGAAATGTTTTGTTCAATTAGATACATGCATGCTTTTTATTCATTTTGTTGATAAAAATAACATGATAGCCTAATTACTTGACACTTTTACTTACTTAATGTAAGTACTACTTTATCTAAATTACTTGAGGTTTTGCGTGACAAATCAACTTAAATTTGTATAATGTGTTCAAGAGAAAATTGAAAGAATGGCTTCTAAAGTGTTGTTTTTATAGTATTAAAGAATTTATGGAACATAAGAATTGAAAATTAGTATGATTATAAGAATATTGAATATAAAATAAACGCATGTTTATAGTATTTGTATAATAATAACATAATAAGGTAAAATTAGTAAAATACAATGACACTTATGTTATAAGATCTCACTTTTAACAAAAAATTTATTTCTAGCAAATAAACTTTTGATTTGATTTGATTTGATATTAATGATAAGTCATTAATATCAAATCAAATCAAAAGTTTATAGTGCGTAGGAATAGTGACGAATAATTTTCTTTTACAATATTTAATTATCAGAACAAAAACATTAATATTGGTAATTCAAACATGACGTCTACTCTGATTGATGAAAAAATATCGGAATGAAAAAATATAGGTATTGGACGCGGGGAAGGTCATTGATAAGAGGTCATTGACCGCGTCTAGGCAGTTATCAATATTATCAGCATTTAAATGAATTTAGATGGCAACTTAGTTCGTCTGTGACAGGAGGTCAACGACTTGCCTAAGGCATATTTGGATTCGATAGAATGATGTCGAAAGATTTTTTTGCGCATTGACATCTATTCACAATGTTGTTTACACTTTTTCGTGAGGGCACGTTTTTTGCCAGAGATAAAAGCACAGACTTTCGACCATTTTTGGTCTATTTCTTGGACGCCAAAACTGACTTGGTCGTGGACAAATGGAAGTCGTTCCTGTCAGTATTTCTGGAGTATTGTGAAATGAGCGTATGCATGTTAAGACCTTAATTTAGACCTTAAATTACGTACCTATACCTAATTACCTATCTATCGATTTTGCCGTTTAAAGTTAAAGTAAAATGAATAGGTAAATGTATCACAGGAAAATACATCTCAATTTTAGGGTTCCGTACCAAAATGGTAAAAAGGAACCCTCATGGTGCGACTCAATCTGTCTGTCTGTCTGTCACAGCTGGATATCTCAAGAACTACTAATCCTATCAACTTGAAATTTGGAACAGTTTTAGATAACGTTTGCTCAACTATTTTTCAAATAAGAAAGAAACTAAAATACATATGTTTTTTTTGCAACATGGACTGAAAGGGTCTTAAAAATTCAGAGTGGGGCTACTAGGGCATGTAGGGTATCATATGAAAGAGCGCTGTTTGCACATTCTCAAATATATTTTTTCGATTTTTTAGGCCGCATAGTTTTCGACTTTTGATGAAAAATGTTTATAAAAATACCGTTACCTCCCCTTATCTCCGAAGTTTGCATAGAGAAAAATCTGAAATTACTCTATGTGATTAAAACAATGTCTCTAAATAGCACACTTTTTCAGAAATTGGAACGGAACCCTCAGTGCGCGAGTCCGACTCGCTGTTGACCGTATGTTTGACTATCATTGTACTCTTCAATTACACACATATACACACCTATTTACTCAACAATACTCACAAACAAACACACAAATACAAATATTCCCCGGGACATATAACAAGTTAATGTCCTGACAAATAAGGAACACGTCCCAAGGTAAATACTTTACACTACTTACGTCAAACATACCTGCCTTCCCTCCCGCCCCTCCCAGTGACCTCCGTTCAATGAAAGCTCATAAACCGTGTTCCCAGAAGGTAACATTATTTGTATTTAAAGGGTCCAGGAGGTACCGCAAACAAAAATGACCCTTACGTTTGGAAGTCGAAAAGATGGAAGATTAATGGCTTAAGACTTAGGTTAAGATGAATGCTGAATAACAAAATTGTGCCTATAACTATACTGAGGAGCTACTGAGGAGCTCGTGGCTAAGTAATTACAGCTGCACGGGTCGATCCAGCAGGTTAAGCTACGCTTGCCGGAGTTGACCGCCTTTACATACCGAGACTTCTCCGTGACTCGGAAAGCACGTTGAGCCGGCTGTCATTCGTGGATCTTTGACAGTCGTTACGGGTCGTCAGAATCCCGAAAGTCTGACACCCAGTCTTATCAAGGGGTATCGTATTACCCAGTTACTAGTTTGTGGAGGTCAGATAGGCAGTCGCTCCATGTAAAATAGACTGGAAAGCGACCCCAACATAGTTGGGAAAAGGCTAGGCAGATTGATTCATTTGGGCAGATTGATTGAACTATACGTTTGTCTTTTCCTAAAGTGTTACTCCTGTGATGTAGGTAAATAGATCTCTTGAATACACACATTTCTGCAATTGTATTTTGTAAAATACATTTTAAGCCTCATCATATTCACCATCATTCATAGGCTGACATCACCCATTACTGGGTCTAGGCGTGGAGTTCCTTGTCCTTTCTTCTCCAAAGTCATCTACGTTTTGGAATCGGCAACTATCTTCAACGTTCTGAGGAACTGACGACTCCTTGACAGTTCAAAAGTGCCTGTAAATGATTTAATTCAAATAAATGCTTTGAGATTAGTATGAGTTAGAGTTTATTAGATAGCCTCACAATCTAACTAAGGAACCAAAATTGGGATATCTCCTAATTTCTTAGGAGATATCCCAATTTTGTTTCCGCACAGCTGTTTACCAAATGCACTTTGAGCTATGGCTAGATCACAAAAATCTTCCTTTACACACACACCCAGTCGTCACACACACACAAACACACAGACAGTCACAAAGACAGATAGTCAGACAGACAGTAGTTTAGCTAGAGTAGTCACTGTAGCTAAAGACGACTGTCTTATTCTGTGTTTGCTACAAACATCTTCGAGTACATCTAGTAAGGACCCCACTGACCCAACCCTTCCGAAGGACATAGGAATGAATAAATAAGTAATGCCCATCAAGCTGCGATGTCCCTTCGACCGCCTTCCGTGTTGGGAGGCAATAACTGCGTCGTCTGTCTCGCAAGCATGTCACGTTCGGCCACCAATGACATTTGATAAGGAAAAGATAAAACTTTAGTGACTTTAGACCACCTGCGGGTGAGAATGTGACGGAATGATGAGATATTTTGATGATTTAACGTGTCGTGTTTAAATTCTCCAAAGAGTAGGCAGAGGGGTCTAAACTCTTTCCAACCATTTATTTCACTTTTGACATAAGCACGCCTATGAAGTTCCTTATTTATTGACAGCCAAACATAGGCGAAAAAATGCAATACTTCATGGACTCTAAAGTAAAATAAATGATTGGAAAGATTATAAGTACACATACATTGCCATCATCTGCCTAACCTTCGTATCCCAAAAATTCTTCAATTTTTACAATAATGTGTATCAATTGCCTTGATGAGCACATTCCAAAAAAGCTAATTAATATAAAATACATTTTTCAGTACAATTTACATGCAAAACAAACATTTCATCTTTGGTTGCTAATGAATTAGTCAGACTTTAGCAAGACTGCGAATGTCTAAATTGACACTAGTACATATAAAATAAAAACATAAAAAAATAAAAAACACGACTGCCATGACAAAAAACGAACTAAAAAAGTTAAAAAAAGTTGTATTCCCTGACTAAACAGATAAATGAAATTGTCATTGCAGTCGGGGGACCGTTTTAAGAACACTTTTGAATCTCCCGACAACAAATGGTAGTCGTATTTTAAAATATATTTAATTATTAATTTTTTTAGCTCTTATTTTTTTAGTAACAAAATTAGATAATGAGTATTAACAACTATATAATTGCTAAGAAAAACGTAGAACTTCTAAAGGTACCTTACACAGGCCAAAATTTCATTCTGTTAGAAGCCGATATTCAGTTGTACACGATCACCGGTTATTATGAAATTAATCCACAATTTGGGCCGGGATAATAAAGCGATTGCTTGCACGCATACCATTAAACTAAATTAAAATTGACTATCACTTACGGAGATACCTTTCCATCGAAGTGTTTAGTAGAAAATTGTAAGTACTTTTAGTGAAAATTCAAAATACTGTTTTGATCACTGAATAAAGTTTTATGGATGAAAATTCGTCAATAGTTGATTTTAGATAAAACGTTTATTTGGTGCACAAAATGAAACTTTTCAACATACAAAAGCACATGAAATAATAACAAATTAATACATGAATGAAAAATACTTACATAGTGCCCATTAACATCGATCCGTCAGGTTAAGCTACGCTTGCCGGGGTTGGTCAGTGGATGGGTGACCATCTTTACATAGGTACTGAGATTCCTCCGTGCCTCGGAAAGCACGTTAAGCCGTTGGTCCCGGCTGCTATTCGTGGATCTTTGACAGTCGTTACGGGTCGTCAGAAGCCCGAAAGTCTGACAACCAGTCTTACCAAGGGGTATCGTATTACCAAGTTACTGGGTTGTGGAGATCAGTTAGGCAGTCGCTCCATGTAAAATACTGGTATTCAGCTGCATCCGGTTAGACTGGAAGCCGGCCCAACATAGTTGGGAAAAGGTTAGGCAGATTGATTTTTTTTGTGCAGTGAAACCCTGATTCTTGCCAAATTTCATGATTTTGTCAGGGGCAAGATTTTGATTTACTTGCGAGTATCAAACTATGTCGCATTTATAGCCGTACTTTTTTCCTGCTCTCTTTTTTTAGAGCTCCAAGGGACCAATATAGACCCACGTACCTATACATATTTGATATTAATTTCAATTTTATATTTTTATATTTGGGGTTGAAACTAGGGCCATGGGGTCCGAGTGCCCTCTTAGTTTTTCGGGACATTGCCAAGCGGTTGGTCGACTCTACACGTCACCAAAGGACATGGCCTATTTTTTGGCCAAAGAATTAGCATTGCCATACAACGTGGCAATGCTGCCAACCTTTCCTTTCGACAGCGATGCGGATGAATTTTTCGACGCCCTATTATTATTTCCCCTCCTTTTTGTATTATACTTGTACATATTATTTTTTTTTAAGTCTGTTACATTTTAAATTATTTTATATTTCCACGCATTCCTGAGAAAAAGGGTTTTGACAGACTGACAGACAGACAATGAAGTCATAAATAAATGGTAAATGATTTATCTCTGTAAGTAAGTTGGTACAAACACTTTTACACGTCAATCATATTTTTAGAAACTAGATGAGGTCGACGCGGCGTTTCCTATCTGACTACTCTGAGAAGAAAGGCCAAAACAAACTCAGAGGTCACAGTGTCTTTTAAAGTCCAGACATAATCTTGGTCAGATCATGTGAAGACCATGTAGATTAGTGTCTGAAATGGTCTTTTGTGGAAAGAACCACACAGATTGAATGGGCCTGTCCAGTCAGTACACGTATTTGTCAGTAATCGTGCAGCTCAACTCAAAACTCCAAGTAATCCTATAACGGTTCCGTTTTTTCCTTTTGGAGTACAGAACCCTAAAAACAAAAACAAAAACATATTTTGAAGACACTAACTGATTGATTGACTGATTTTAATTCATTTGTTACGGACTTTTAATTAGCTGCCGATTATTATTATTTAATTAAAATTTAATTCAAATGTTGTCATTGTAATCTCTTTCTCTGCTTTTTTTTGTATTTGTTTGTGACTAATTTTCTAAGCCTTAAATGGCAAAACATGTAGCTACCTCACATTAATATTATAAGACCTGTCTACTTTTTACTCATGTTTCACAACATAAATATATCTTATCTTATCTTATCTTATCTTATCTTACCTACAATTACTCAATTTGTTATTGACTTTTTTTTTACCCTTTCGATGATTTTTGAGGTTCCTACCCAAACGTCAAACAGTATCAACAGATCTTCACTGCAGGTCAGAATATTTTAAATCGTAAATAGGTATCCAGTTATGGAGCCTCTAACATGGCAAATATCGAAAAGAAATAGTGTGCTACTCCGAATTGCACTTAACCTTTTTTGTAAACTCACTCTTTTATTAAGTTTACTAATTATACATAACATGAAAGTTTTAGTTTTGTTACTGACTTGCCTCATAAAATCAATGTTCATACCTACGAACCGAAAGAAAAATGCATTTTTTGGTGCGGACCTTTTAGTGTAACTTTAAATCTAGTTGCACATGTCATGCCATTGATAAAATTAAAGACAACAATCACTTAGGCGGGTTTCCGACGGAATATTTAGAGCAATGGCTGCCCCACCATGGTGTTTGATGACGCGTTACGCGTTCGCCCCCGCGGTGTGACGCCCGCCTTATTTTGTATACAGGTTGCTGGTTTATTTGTATTAAATAAAATGAGGTATAATTTTTGGAGAAACTTGTCTTGCAACCTCATTGGTAAACGGTTACTAGCCTTGATTTTTGTAATTTTCTTCTTTGGAAATTCGTAAACTTTTGTGTGATGTAAGCAGGAACTAAATACTTACCTAACGCTATTTCCCTATTTATTTTATATTTTCTTCCCAAAGGAATTAAATAGGAAGACATTCTATCAACGTGTCTGTAGGGTAAACTTCTCGTACTAGTGATTGGACACTTAAGTGATTTTAAACAGTAATATTTATTTTGTGGGTTTGTTTTTGAAGCTGAATATGTTAGGTACAATTTTTTTTTAAATTATTTTTTTAAGAGATGTAAGAGATTGGAAATGTAGTCATAGTTCGTATCTTGAATAACATTTAGTCTTATTATTTTTTTTATTCTACTATACAGGGTGTCCCGTAAATAATGGATCAAACGTAACGGGTAGGTAGCTTACCTAATTTCCAACAACTAATTTGAATATTAAAAAAAAAACCGTTACAGTAACCAGGATATTAATTTTTTTTCGAATTTTACGATTTTGTCTTCCAGAATTAAGCTTTTTTAATGCTGTCGCTGCAAATGATGACATTTTTAGGTATGATTTTTATTTAACATTTCTGAATAGCTTACTAATGTTATAAGATACCATTTTTTTGAATACCGTTTTATTTGCCTTAGAAAAAAAATCTTGAGTTGAAAAGTTTTTTCTTTACGATGTTAGGACCAAAATTGAAAAAATTCTCCTGTAAAAAAAATGTATGACACCGAAAACCACCATTATTTTAAAAACTTGTACATTTAATAAGGTTTGCAAATTGGTATAAAACTTACGTCTAGTCTTTATCGTTACAAAGATATTGCTATGAATGTGATGAAGACAGAAAATAAATTAAATTGGTACTATTCCATTTTTTCATTTTCGTAATGGCTTATGCTTGAATGCTTGTAATCGAAGCAGGTAGTTAAGCGGCTAGCATATTCCGACCCGATGACGTCATCTGTCCGGAATTTGGGACCGCTACCTGTGGCGGAGTTGCACCTCAGTCAGCGTGAAGGGGATAGATAGCGCCGCTTTTGTATTTTTGGTAAATTGGTATGAAGTTGTACATTCTAGTCCTTGTCGTTACAAAGATAATTGCTATGAATCTGAGAGGTGCTCCAAATCAACGTTAATAAAAAAAATAAAAAAGTGTGTACATTTAAACTTTTTCTTTAAAATGTGTAACTGTAGTATTTCAGAGGCAATGTTCATTGAATTATTGAGGCGTATGAAAAGAATTAGGAGGCCGTACTAAAAAAAACAGTTAGTTCAAATAAATCGTTTTATTTGGTTTTTACAATAAATGTTCGAATTGCCTTCCCTCTACAAGAATGCAAAGTCTGCATCTCCTAATAAAGGAAGCTCTTATCCGACGGACAAAACGGCTTTGGTTTATTTTTGATGCAGCAGATTGGATGCGCTGTCGTAATTCTTCTTCCGACGTTATTGGATTCTTGTAGACCCTGTCTTTTAAACATCCCCAGTAAAAAAAATCTAGGGGATTTAAATCCGGAGATCGCGGAGGCCACAAAATTGGTCCTAATCGGCCGATCCATCTGTCCGGATAACTTTCATCAAGGTGCGCCCTTACTGCCGTCGCATAGTGAGCGGGGCACCCATCATTTTGCAACCACATTGCTTGCCGTACGTCTTCTGGAACGTTTTCTAATAACCTTGGCAACTCATTCCTTAAAAAATGGAGATAATATTCGGCGTTTAGAGTAGCTGGTAGTTCAAAGGGCCCTATTATTTGCCCATTGATTATTCCCGCCCATAAATTTATTTTAAATTGATGTTGGCTCCTGTCCTCTCGCATCAAATGTGGGTTTATCAGCTGCCAACTGTGCAAATTATGCAAATTTAAATATCCATCTCGGCGGCATGAAGACTCGTCACTCCATAAAATCTTGTTAAAAAACTGCGGGTCCGCCCGAATCATTCTAAGCATCCTTTGGCAAAATTCTATTCTTGGCTGGTAATCACGCGACGTCAGCGTTTGAACACGTTGCACGTGATATGGGTGCAATCGGCACCGTTGTAGCACTCGATGCACCGTCGATCTAGAAATTCCTACGCGTCGCGCTATGACGCGAACGGAGACTGACGGATCTTCCTCGATTTCTCGAAGAATGACTTCGTCATTAACTTGTCGCGGTCGTCCTTCACGGGTACCACCAACTCCGGTGCCAAGAATTCTTCCCTCAAGAAGCGCGTCATGCACTCTAATAAAGACGCGATAATCGGGATAACGAACCAGGTTCGGGTATCTTTCACGGTACAATCTTGCAGCCGCCCTGGCATTACCTCTTGCTTCTCCGTAGATAAAATGCATTTCGGCGTACTGCCGTGGCGTGTACTCATAACGAGGCATTGGGCTGAATAAGGTTTCAGCGCTACTGCACACACGTACAAGCACACACAAACGAATGTTTTCGGAGTCCGTAGGATCGCCAAGTCGTTTGTCCAATACGCAAAGAGTTCCAAATCGATAGGCAAAGCAAAGTCCAAAAACACAGCACAAGTCAAATTTTACAGAAGAAAACACCGAGCCACTGACCGGGAGCGAAAGTTGTCTGACGTAGCAACTCGAAGAGAGACTAGTTACAACTAAACTAATAAAATCAAGCAACAATGAAGCCTGTACGAGTGAAGGGCGCAGGAAAGAACAAAAGAACCTGCGCAACTTCATACCGATTTAACCGATTTACCAAAAAGCGGCGCTATCTATCCCTTTCACACTGACTGAGGTGCAACTCCGCCACAGGTAGCGGTCCCAAATTCCGGACAGATGACGTCATCGGGTCGGAATTATGCTATCCGCTTAACTACCTGCTTCGATTACAAGCATTCAAGCATAAGCCATTACGAAAAGGAAAAAATGGAATAGTACCAATTTAATTTATTTTCTGTCTTCTTCATCACATTCATAGCAATATCTTTGTAACGATAAGGACTAGACGTAAGTTTTATACCAATTTGCAAACCTTATTAAATGTACAAGTTTTTAAAATAATGGTGGTCTTCGGTGTCATACATTTTTTTTACAGGAGAATTTTTTCAATTTTGGTCCTAACATCGTAAAGAAAAAACTTTTCAACTCAAGATTTTTTTTCTAAGGCAAATAAAACGGTATTCAAAAAAATGGTATATTATAACATTAGTAAGCTATTCAGAAATGTTAAATAAAAATCATACCTAAAAATGTCATCATTTGCAGCGACAGCATTAAAAAAGCTTAATTCTGGGAGACAAAATCGTAAAATTCGAAAAAAAAATAATATCCTGGTTACAGTAACGGTTTTTTTTTAAATATTCAAATTAGTTGTTGGAAATTAGGTAAGCTACCTACCCGTTACGTTTGATCCATTATTTACGGGACACCCTGTATAAGCAATGCGAGATTGAAGTTCAAATAAATATTATACAACATATCCCTAAGTAAATCATAGTAAACAAATTAAAAAAAATCTAAAGGTTGAAACACGCCTCAAAACCGTGGCTTTTAGTCAAGTAAGGAAACTAATAAAATTCAATGCATGCTGCACGACCGTTCTGCGATACATATTATAATGTTTTTGCCATTTTTATACACTAATGCAGATGTTTTCCATATCTTTGAATAATCATGTATAAGGAAGCTGTGTGTGTTATTTTAATAGCTTGATTTGAATAGCATTAACGCTCATTTGCACGCTAGTTTCTGCTTTTTTTTTTGGTCTTAGAACTTAGATTTATTGAGTTTTTTTAGTAAGTGTTGCCATTTTGTAGTAATTAGTTTTATGATCGAGGATTTATTAGGATAAAAGCTCAATTTATTACTTATTAATAGCATTTTTGTTTGCTGTTTTAATAAAGCTACTGCCTGAGGAAACAGAAATAATCTAATCACACTAATATTACGAGTACAAAGGCGAAAGTTTGTGAGTGTGTTTGTATGTTAGTTACTTCTTCACACTTAAACGGCTGGACCGATTTATATGAAATTTGGTATGTAGGTAGCTTATACCCTGGATTAACACATCAGCAATTTTTATCCCGGTCTACGCGGGTGAAACCGCGGGGCGGAGCTAGTATTAAACAAATCAAGGAAAGTTTCACAGCCATTTCTCAAACCACCAAATAGATTTTATTTAAAAAATCCTTTCATTTTTAAATAACTAAGTACATGAAAAAACATTTAGTACAAAGAAAAAAAATCCTGACAACACACAACACAAATCAAACAGCCTGTACATTCGTCATATTTCTAAGTAATTTTCTTGAAAGGGAAGCGTTGCTTATTTTGTTTATTCATTTGTAAAATAGATTTTCGGTCGGTGGGCTCTCGTGTTCGCTGATTCTGTACCAACCAGCACTTTGGGACAATTGGTTTTCGATTGACGCGTTTTGTGTGTGATTTTTTAAGACTAATAACTATTTGTTATTTTGGTGTTACTATGGAGGTTGGACATAAGGAGTATTCTATATAATTTTGGGTCGAATTATTGTGTGTAGTGGGAATAAATCACAAACGAAAATCATTAATAATTCTTCGAATTTTGGTCAAAGTTTTGACATTAAGGTATTATTGGAAACACGTCAGAAATCCAGGCAAGGAACCTATATGGGTCGTGTCTAGGATTATAAACAAGGTACAACTTTGTTGAGCTCTATATCCAACTGCATAATGAGGAGCTCGTGGCTAAGTAATAACAGCCACACGGGTCGATCCATCAGGTTAGTCTACGCTTGCCGCGCTCGGTCCATGGATGGGTCAATACCGAGACTCCTCCGTGCCTTGAAAAGCACGTTAAGCCGTTGGTCCCGGCTGTCATTTGTGGATCTTTGACACTCGTCACGGGTCGTCAGAAGCCCGAAAGTCTGACAACCAGTACCAAGGGGTAATGTATTACCCAGTTCCTGGGTTGTAGAGGTCAGATAGGCAGTCGCTCCACTGGTATTCAGCTGCATACGGTTAGACTGGAAGCCGAGACCAACATAGTTGGGAAAAGGCTAGGCAGATTGATTGATCCAACTGCATAGTAAGAGCTTCTTTATGTGTTGGACGAGTTTTTTATTATTATTTAGGTACAACAAGACTATGTAAAACAACATTGTGAAGTTTATACAATAATATAACATCAGACCTGTATTTCCCGAAGGGTTGGGCAGAGGTGTAAATATGCACACCCACATTTCGCCAAGGCGATACCAAAATAAATCGGTGTATTTTTCGTTACCATTTATTTCACTATTGCAGCATGTATGGATTTAATTTTTGGATATATGTTTATTGACTATTTGATCAATACTCTGACTGAAGGAAAACACAATTGGGTTAAATTTCCTCAATAGAATTTAGTTTGAAAAGACGTTTTTTGTATTTTTCTGTAATTCTAAAATCATAAGTAATTTCATTGCAAAATTGCATTCAAAATGTGCGTATTAGAAAATTGAAAACTGGCTGAAAATATTTTTGATGGATAGCTTAATTTATTTTTAAACAATTTTTATTTGATTTGGCGCTTTTATTTCGGTTCCGGTTGTTGTGCATTGTTGCGCTCTCTTTTTTTCGTATGTGGAAGTAACTGACTCTGTTACTTTCATATTCCCGCCAAGTTCACTTTTTACATAATCATCAACCTTAAGTCCCATGGTATGGGGGGCGAGCCTATTGCCATCAACCGGGCACAAAGCCAGACTACGAGCTGCTATTGAGATTCCAGGTGGAAAAACCCAATAAAACTTTGCCCGACCTGGGAATGTACCCAGAACCTCATACTCAGTAGTAGCACTTGCAATCGCTATACGAGCGACAAAATAATAGGTCACTTTTCATATGCCAAAGAGAGACAAACATAGCGGGACAAAGAGGGACACCCTCATGTCAAACCGGATTTTTTAGATTGACACAAATATAGACCAACGAGGCAGTCAAAGTTTAGACAATAATGATTGTCATGATTTCCAAATAATAATACATTTTGTTGATTTAAAATACTGAATTTAGAGTTGAAAGTATGTGATTTGACTCAGATGATTTTGTATCTGTGTTTTCGAGTAGTTAAAAAGTGTCTCATTTGACGTTTACCGCCAAAAGTATTGGTATTTTCTAGCTGGTAGTTAAAAAGTATCTCATTTGACATTTACCGCCAAAAAGTATGGCTGGAAGTTGGTAAAAAAACGTGATGTTTGGAGCGTCACCTAGTTTCTAAGTTAATTCTCTTGGATCTTCGAAACCTAAAGGTTGTCTAGAAATCTAGTCTATACTGATACTTATTGAGTGCTTAGTTAAATAGTTTGTTAAATATTGTTACCCTGTACCAAGTTTGTATGTGTGCAAGAAGATAAAATATAAATATTATATCAATGAAGAGGTTTATCATTTCACTTCAGAAGCGGGGTAAACCCAAAAAGGTACGTAGATAATCTTGAAAATGATAATAATGAATTGCTTGTAATTAATGATATTTAAAACAATTGATAAACGTTAATTTTTGATAAACTTACCAGAGGCGTATGAGAACTAGGTACTTACCTGTTCCTTTATGGATTATTGTATTTTTTTTTATATTGCTATCATTTTGTTGGTTGCCTAAATGAAATTCATGAGCGTGATTTTGGCGTACTGGTGTGGGTGCCGCACATTATGTCAGGGCAACACTCTGATGATGTGCGGTGAAGTACACTGCTGACTGGACTTATCACGCGCTTTGATCAGGGCTACCCTCTGATAGCGCGGGATATATCTCAGCCAGGATGGTGCCTTAGGTTTATGATTTCTGGATAATTTAAATGAAGCAATATTTCTAATTTGATCATGTTTCCATGTTCTTATTGTTGCTACCATTGTAACTTAATTATGGCTATCCCATAAGCCTCTCTATGATATTAATGAACAACAGTTGAACATATTAAAATATTGTATGATAATTTACAAGCAGTTATGTTATGACTCTTAGTAACCATTGCCATGATGATGATAATATGATAAATAATAAGTATACCATGGTTAACTCGGATTATGAGTACCTATTTATTTTATTTTATGATAATTTACAAACAACACGAGGTAAGCATGAATAAATTATTGGTTATGAGTTATGACTATCTCTACCTTACTAATTATTTCCATGATGAATATGATAAATGATAAATGAACCATGGTTGTTCACTCAGATTATGAGTATTTATTTTATTTTATGATAATTTACAAGCAACATGAGGTAAGCATTAATAAATTATTGGTTGCGAGTTTTATTGCCATGATAATAATATGAGATCGTTCACTCGGATTATGAGCAATTTTATTTTATGATAATTTACACGCAACACGAGGTTAGCATAAATAAATTGTTGGTTATGACTATTCCTACCTTAGTAATTGCCATGAAGAACAATATGATAAATGATAAATGACAAATGATAAATGATAATGCCGCGGCCACACTATACGGACATTGCCGTTGATTATCGCTTTGATGGGCGATAACCGTAGGTGTAGCCACCACTTGCTGCGATAATTTGACCGAATTTATCTATCGCGTAGTCTATCGCGATGTTTAAAGCGTTTATGGGCATTGACGTTGGTGTTGCTCCGGCATAAGTGAACTGTAGTTGTTCAGTGGGATTATGTTGGGCGTACTTTGTGACTTCACTGGATTTTGAGTGGATATGATTTTCACTGGATTTTTATGGATTATGGATATTTATGGATGGATATGGTACCTACTTACTGTTACTTATTTTGTACAATTGTTTGTTTTCCATAAATAAATAAATAAATACTGGAACGTTAGTAGGTACTTTGTGATTTCACTGGATTTTATGGATTTTGATGGATGAGTGAGTCACTAGTCGTCGGATTGTGATAATGGGCGTACTTTGTGATTTACCAGTGAATCACTAGTCGTCGGTTAAATTGTTCTAAGTGTGTATAGTAGCTGGACATAATCTATTACCTATTTTAATTGATTGAATAAACGAACTTGGCCAACACTTTATTTTTGCTTGGATTTATTTACATGAATTTTAGCCGCTCACACGAACAACTCGGGAACAGCCTATACCGCGCTCACGTGAGCGGTTAAGTACCAAATGAATTGAAGTTGTGGGTAGGCAAATGATAAATGATACTGATTGTGCTAACGATAAATGGATTTGTTTCAATGGTTGGGTTTGTACGAGCACTTTTGCACGTCAATTAGCTATAATGATGCTTATTGATCTTATGATACTATGATGGATTTTATGATACCATGTTATTTTATGAAAATTATGATGCTTAATGCTTATTGTGCTAAATCATTGGGATATTGAGTACATCTAGCCTTGAATTCTGATATAGTTCTCTAAACTTGTTGATGATGGATTTTATGATACTGTATTATTTTATGATAATGCGTAATGCTTTTTGTTTCCCTTTTTGCTTTTTGCTAGCCTTGTATTCTGATGATGATGGATTTTATTATAACATGTTATTTTACGATGATTATGATGCATAATGCTTTTTGTTCTGAATCATGTGGATATTAAGTTTATCTAGCCTTGAATTCTGATATAGTTCTCTGAGCTTGATGATGATGATATATTTTTTGATATGAATCATTGGGACATTAAGTATATCTAGCCTTGAAGTCTAATAAAGTTCTTTAAGCTTGATGATGATGGTTTTTGATACCGTATTATTTAATGATAATTATGATGCTTAATGCTTTTTGTGCTGAATCATTGGGACATTGAGTATATCTAGCCTTGAATTCTGATATAGCTCTCTGAGCTTGATGATGATAATAGCTTTTATGATACCGTATTATTTAAAGACAATTATGATGCATAATGCTTTTTGTGCTGAATAATTGGGACATTAAGTATATCTAGCCTTGAATTCTGATATAGTCTAAGCTTGATGATGATGATGGTTTTTGATACCGTATTATTTTATGATAATTATGATGCTTAATGCTTTTTGTGCTTGAATCATTGGGACATTGAGTATATCTAGCCTTGAATTCTGACGATGATAGATTTTAGTTAGATTTATGTTTTAAGGTTGTGAATGGATTACGCCCCAAGTATTCTGCATAAAACTTAAATGCTGTTCGTTCGTGAGCGCATCACTTGATAACTGCTGGACCGATTTGGTTATATTTTGTTTTTGCTAAATGTTCGTTAACCCTAATTGGGTTTTATGGGAATAAAAATCTCTCTAAGCTCGACTCATGTGTAAAGATTGTGAATGGATTACGCCCCAAGTAATCTGCATAAATAAAACTTAAATGCTGTTCGTTGGTAAGGGCATCACTTGATAACTGCTGGACCTATTTGGTTATATTTTGTTTTTGCTAAATGTTCGTTAACCTGAATTAGGTTAATTTTGGAATAACTGAACCTCCATTTTCTATGAACTAAAGACCATATTGAGATTTTGATTCAACGTCTATCGGATCAGATAGTATGTAATATTTCCATATTTCAGTGAGGTATAACAATGACATCTGATTTCGAGCCTGGCAATAAAATTATAAATTTTACTAAGCTAAATTAGGTTTTGGGTTTCATTTTGTTTAAGTATAAGTTTTGATATTGCAATAATTATTGCGGGAATTAAAAATGTTACTTTACGCTTGCCATAGTGAATTTTAACCTGAGTTACTGTTAGTTTGTTGATAATATGTCTTGTGATTGAAGAAGGCCATATTGGATGTTCAATTTTTAAAAGTTCGATGACGTTACCCATAAATTGGTTTTATCTTTCTGGATAGGTTAGGTATGATGAGTTTTAAAAGATTAATGCCCTGTTGCTGACATCCTCAGATAAACTCTCAATAGCTATTGAGAGTTATGTGTAACGATAAACATCGGTTAACTGTCAGCGCGTTTCTGAATACGTAACAAGCCAGATGCCGCTAGATGGGTCTGTACAAGAGACCGCGCCTAAAATTGATAGTTTTATTCATAATAATATTTCTTTCGAGGGTAAAAAAGTGGCTTAACACTGTCTTAGTTAATACTGTTATAGATAATGCTTGGACCTAATTTGTCTATCACATTTTAAAAATAAGTGATGTTGTTTCCATGATTACTACGTCAATTAATTATGTAACGATTAAACGGCCAACATTGGTCAGATAAGTTATCTAGTTGAGCTTTTTGGAAACTCACTTTCACAAGTTATAGAACCACTAGCGCTATTGGATAGATAAACCAAAGTTAATTAAAAGTGTCTCAGAAACCGGACATAACTCGCAGTTTTTAAAATGAAAACGTTAACCTATACCTCCTAATTTTGTATGCTATATATTTTTTTTCGCTAAAGGAAGTTATTTGAGCAGAATTTTAAACGGGATTTTTGCACTAGATAACAAAGAGGTTAATTTAAAAAAAAAATAATATGCATTTTGGAATGATATAGTATAAACAGTGACGAGGAAGTTTGTTAATTCACTAGTAAGGGATGTGATCTGATCTTTTTATTGTTGAGGATTAAAAGAATGAAGGATTTGTTTTTATATACAACTTAATTATGGGGATCAAATGTAATCCGAGATACAGGTTTACCACCTAGTTCGGATGCAGATAGTCCTAAAACTTTGTATATTACAAACCAAGCCATTATTCAGCTTATATTGTCATTACTCAATTTTGTAATAAGTGTTCTTATTTTGGTGAAAATAAATAAATAAATAAATAAATATATATGTCAGATAGTATAAACGTCCAAGTACTGTGGGTTGCTCCTTCAGTGACTTTAATGGCGTTCATCTCCTCAAATCGGTTTTTTTATTGCTCCACGAACTCCAAAGTTATAAAATTTTGTTAGCAGCGTGTCGTGTCTAAGCGTATCGAACGTAAAGGTCTTGTATCTGGTTACAAACATATTTTTCTATTACTTTATCGATAAAAAAGGGGGTAAAATAGTACCTAAACGGTCTATAGTTTCCATAGTCAATAGAACTGATTTTTTTTATATACCTATTGAATTCACTACACCAGTGTTTAGTGCTTCCGGGTATTTTCTTGTTTAACACTAGTATTGATTTTGGTTTTAGACAATTAGACAGTAACGCCTGTCTCGTCTCAGATGGATTTTATTTATTTATTGGCAGAATGAACAGTTACATGCTATTCAGGATAAAACTGAGTAGGTACATAATGAAGTAGTAATACTTGCTTTACTTAAAGCTAGATTATTATTTAAGTTAACATGTATAATTGTTGCATACCTTCAAGATAATATCTTAACATTCATTAATATAGTACTTGTTCTCTTTCTAATTATTTTTATATCGCCCGCGTGAATGTCGGTAAATATCCCACGGGAACGTGCCACCGGGAAATCTTTCCTTATTCTTTGTAATAATATAATTCAATCATGATTCGAAAGACACGTGGCACAATCTAATATGATGAGAACGTTATTGTTGTTTTCCTCGGGAACAGTACTTTTAGATTTCGGGATGATCGGTTTGATGGTGTGGGCGTGAAGGGATAGCAAACAAACAAACGTTTAATCACATTTACAATAGTTGAGTAATTTGAAACATAAAGATTGTGATATTTTATGCTAATACACCTAATATTTAACTACTTCTGGAGCAGTGTTTGTGTTGAAAGTTTAGAATTGTGTTATTTGTAGCTTTAGACGACGCAAATTGTGGGCCTGACGCAATGCCCCAAAACCCGAATGTTTTAAATGAGGCTAGTTGTCGATTGTTTGTTGTATTCATAACTGTGGGGTGATCATCTGAACAAATGAGTCTCCGTAGTAGTCGATAGCGATATTGCTAAATGAATTGTACTTTCTTTTGTATACATTTGAGATTTTTAATTATTTTGGTTAAATTAGATATAGGGTCCAGTGTGTGACATATTGCGTTATATTTAGGCAAGATCTTCCTAATACTGATTCTGAATTGTGCATCACCTAATGCTTTTATTTCTAAACTATTTTTTTGAAGACCCCTAAAATGTTTTGATCAACCGATTTGTTTTGTTGCGACCAGACAAATATTGTTTGGTCTTAAACTCACTAGTACCTATCAATAAGGATCATGTCATATTCGAGATGGAGTTGGACGTGGAAGACGTTACAAATAAAAATATTGAACAGGATAGTATTAGAAGGAAGCGCAAAAATTCAAAATGGTGAACTTGTTATCAAGAGAAACTCATAATGTAGATAAAATTTAGAAATTGTTGCCGAAGTTACATATCTGATCCGTATCGAGTTACAAAGGTATTTAACAATGATGATATGAGTATGTTGCGTTAAGTAAGAAAGGTTAGAATTTTGGAAAGCGGTATATATATACGCAGTGGATGGATTTTATCCCTGGTTATTTTGGAACGGATCAGACTGACGAAACGTCAGAAAATGAAGTGAGAATGAACAGTTAAATTAAATGCAGGCAAATGAATGGTATACGTCTATTGTATTCAAAGGTAATGTAAATTGATAAAAGCTAGCGCAATCTGCGCTTAGGATACATAAGGTCTATTGTACATTTTTGTGTTATACATGTTTGTTTTTATACGCAGTGGATGGGATTTATTTATGGTTATCTTGGAACGGATCAGACTGACGAATCGTCAGAAAATGAAGTGAGAATGAATAGTTAAATGAAATGCAGGCAAATGAATGGTTGTCTATTGTATTCAAAGATAATGTAAAATGATAAATGCTAGCGCAATCTGCGCTTAGGATACATAAGGTCTATTGTAAATTTTTGTGTTAAACATGTTTGTTTTTTTGTTTTTCTGTTTTCATGTTGTAATGTACGAGTATATGCGCGATACTGGTTACGCATGGTGCGCGATGCTAGTTGCGCGTGGTGCGTGATGCTGGTTGCGCATAGTGCGCGATTGTGGTTGCGCGTGGTGCGCGATGCTGGTTGCACGTGCTGCGCGATGCTGGTTGCGCGTGGTGCGCCAGGCTGGTTGCGCTTGGTGCGCGAGGCTGGTTGCGCGTGGTGCGCGAGGCTGGTTGCGCGTTGTGCGCGAGGCTGGTTGCGCGATGGTGGTTGCGCGTGGTGCGCGATACTGGTTGCGCGTGGTACGCGATACTGGTTGCGCGTGGTGCGCGAGGCTGGTTGCGCTTGGTGCGCGAGGCTGGTTGCGCGTGGTGCGCAAGGCTGGTTGCGCGTTGTGCGCGAGGCTGGTTGCGCGATACTGGTTGCGCGTGGTGCGCGATGCTGGTTGCGCGTGGTGCGCGATACTGGTTGCGCGTGGTGCGCGATGTTGGTTGCGCGTGGTGCGCGATGCTGGTTACGCGTGGTACGCGATGCTAGTTGCATCGTTGACGCTTATGTCAAATAATACCAACCAATATTATAAATCTGGTTTATTTTCATAAATTATGTTGATACGTAATAGCTAAATTGAATACTTTATACTGTTTCAATATAAATGTGTTCGCTGGTAATATTTATATAGATTTGTATTTATCACTAATTCTTGGACATTGTATCGAGTCGTGGTTGACGAACACGCACCTTCTAGTTAAAAGGCTTAATCTAACTCTTAATGCTATTAAAGTTAATAATTGTCTAACTAGCACAAGAATGTCATGATTTATTTAAAAATTTGTTTTGTGTGTGCCAGGAGGCAACACAGTGTCGGATGGCCGAATGTCATGATTTCCAAATAATAATACATTTTGTTGATTTAAAATACTGAATTTAGAGTTGAAAGTATGTGATTTGACTCAGATGATTTTGTATCTGTGTTTTCGAGTAGTTAAAAAGTGTCTCATTTGACGTTTACCACCAAAAGTATTGGTATTTTCTAGCTGGTAGTTAAAAAGTATCTCATTTGACATTTACCGCCAAAAAGTATGGCTGGAAGTTGGTAAAAAAACGTGATGTTTGGAGCGTCACCTAGTTTCTAAGTTAATTCTCTTGGATCTTCGAAACCTAAAGGTTGTCTAGAAATCTAGTCTATACTGATACTTATTGAGTGCTTAGTTAAATAGTTTGTTAAATATTGTTACCCTGTACCAAGTTTGTATGTGTGCAAGAAGATAAAATATAAATATTATATCAATGAAGAGGTTTATCATTTCATGATAGAGAAATCTTTAGTATCTAACAGGAAAGAAGAAAACGAAATAAAGGTTTTTTAATGTTATTTTACCCAGAAACCTTAGAAACATCACGTCACCCACCATTTAATCAAAAATTTAACATCTCAACAAAACGCCAGCACATAAACCGTATATTATACGTTAATAAAACTCTTAACAGACGAAAGAATTACGCAATTTAGTTTAATTAAAATCGTTTGCCGCCATGTTAGGGTACTACTTGATTAACTTGACGTTTCGGGTAGGATCGTAAAAAACTCGGCGGAAATGACGAACGCATCGAGAGTTTTAGGGGGCAGATAGACTAGGTAACTGAGGTGGAATTAACCCCTCAAGTGTCGAATGCACCCCATGTGTGCATTAGAAAATCCCTTTTTTTGTTAGGTATATAAGCTTATATCACATATATATAAATGTAAAAAAACATCATCCGATGGAAAACCAATAATCATCATTAGTTGTGAATTTATGGAGTTCGCAGCTAACTCCCCCTCCCTCCCCGCGTGTCAAATGCACCCCAAGTGTGCAAAAGGACAAAACTTTACATAATAGGTATATAAGCTTAGATCATATATATAAATATAAACGTAAAAAAACATCATCCGATGGAAAACATATCATCATCAGTAGTTGTGAACCTATGGGGTTCGCAACTAACCCCCAACCCTCCCCACTCGCTGGGGTTTTGGGTCTAAAATTAGCCAAACTCAGACACTTGAGGGGTTAACCCCTCAAGTGTCGAATGCACCCCATGTGTGCATAAGAAAAACCCTTTTTTTGTTCGGTACATAAGCTTATATCACATATAAATGTAAAAAAACATCATCCGATGGAAAACCAATCAAATCATTAGTTGTGAACTTATGGAGTTCGCAGCTAACCTCCCCTCCCCCCCCGCGTGTCAAATGCACCCCAAGTGTGCAAAAGGACAAAACTTTACATAATAGGTATATAAGCTTAGATCACGTATATATAAACGTAAAAAAACATCATCCGATGGAAAACATATCATTATCAGTAGTTGTGAACCTATGGGGTTCGCAACTAACCCCCAAGCCTCCCCACTCGCTGGGGTTTTGGGTCTAAAATCAGCCAAACTCAGACACTTGAGAGGTTAATAAGCAATAAATTGAGCTTTTATCCTAATCAATCCTAGGTCATAATAATAGTTATTTATGCAACTGACGTATAATAATGGGTATTAAAACACGAATGTGGGTTTATCACACGAGGCGAAGCCGAGTGTGATAATAGTACCACATGAGTGTTTTAATACCTAATTATGTACAGTTGCATACAAGACTTTATCTACATCCATGTTATCGATCCTCTATAAAAGGTTCTGAAACAGTTTTTTGCAATACTAATACACGTATCGAACATGGCGGCCGGCGTCATAGTATGCAACGTGAATTCGAATAAGTTCTTTTTTTAAATTACGGCGCTGTTGTAGTGAAACGCGCGTGCATTACAATGTTCTTTTTTTGAAAACGAGTTGCATTATGAAATTCAGTACAACATTAAAACACCCGTTTGGATGCTATTATGGTTACCATGGTTCCTATGACACTGGCTGTTTTAATGTTGGCAATAAGCTAATTGTTTCAGAAACTTTTATAGAGGATTTATAGCATGGGTGTAGATAAAGGTATTTAACTAAACATTATTGTTAATCAATCCTAAGCAAGAGCACTCAACTAGGCTACATATTATTTTTTTAAATATTTTATCTGACGTAAAGTGTAAAGTCAAAGTCAAACCATTTAATTCGAAAATGCACATTACAGGCACTTTTGAACGACAAAAATTAATCGCAGCAATGAACTGCGCATTGCTGCGATTAATTTTTGTCGTTCAAAAGTGCCTATACTACTAATCACCAATACCCACATTAGCCTATTCTGACAACTACTAAAAGTATTACAACGAAAATCAATCAAATGTCTCCTACAAGAACCAAAATATTGACTAGTGACCCACTCCAAAGTATCCTTTTCCCGAATCATCACAAAAAAAATTAAAAACTTCCAAAAATTCGTAAAGAAACCATCTATCACTACCTCAAAAATAACCAGAAGAAAAATAAGGTTCCTTTAGACGTGGCTAAAACCCGTAGCGTTATCGCGTCGCCTTGATTCGTTGGCTTTTACGAGCGAACTTACCTTATCAAGTGTGTACACTCCCTAAATTTATATTAGGAACAGTGTCAAAACATTTTCTTGACATTTTACGAGGTTTTTAAATGAGAAACGGGGTTCCACTAGAGCTCGTCATTTATTTTTTTTACAGTTGGGTTCCTGGTGCATGGAGCCCTAGCTTGAAGATTTCAGGTTGACCAGGTTTTCTTCCACTTCAAAAAATGGAGGAGGTTCTCAGTTCGTCGGAATCTTTTTTTTTATGTATGTTTCCCGATTACTCGATGATGGCTCGACCCGATTTGGAAAATTCTTTATATTATTATATAATTTTTTCTTCTTAGGTGATCCCATTGTCATCAGGTCAGGGTCTGATAATGGGATCTCGGAGAAATCGAGGGAACTCTTCAGATATTACAGGGACACCTTTAGCGATTTGGGAATTTTTATAGTAACTCGTGCATTTACTCTCGTAATGTGCATTTGGTGAAGTGGAACTGATGATGAAGGCTACAGATGGCCATAGGACCTACTCAATAATAAGTATTTCACGGGTTGCGATTCAATTACTTTAACATGGTTGCTAAGCAATTTATGCTCGTCAGAATGTGAAGCTGATGCTGAAGTACCAGAAGAACTCCTCAACAATTAACGTCCCTGCATCGGGAAGAGCATTATTCAATCGACCCCTGCAGCTGTTATTACTTGGCCACAAGCCCCTCACTTGGCCACAAGCCCCTCACTTGGCCACAAGCCCCTCACTTGGCCACAAGCCCCTCACTTGGCCACAAGCCCCTCACGGAATTTTCACGGAATTAGTATGTACTATAGTATAACGTCATAGAATTAACAAAACTCAAAAAAAAAAGGACAAAACTGGCGTTGATTCCGATTTTGGCAATGAGCTAAAGGAACCTTCTAGCAGTGAACGATAATCGATTTTAATCAAATTACCAGGTAAGAAAATAATAGTATTTATAAAAATAAGACTGTACAGAACCTTCAACAAATAGCTCAAAGCTATCTCCCGACGTTTTTTAAAACAACACCTATTCCAGAGACCTAAAGTTTGAGTTGCCAAATTAAGTTGAAACCTACTTACGTCTTTATTAGCAGGTTTATACACCTCATAGGGATTGACAAAGTTTTTCTTGAAACACAGAACCATAAGACTGAGATTGCTCATCACTATTTTGCTGTAGCACCAACACTTACTGTATCAGAAATAGGGTTGAGTTTTGTGTGTTTTAAGTTAATAATAATTTTGCAAACTCTTGAAGTAATAAGCTTAATACTTGGTCTAAATAATGATAAAATGTTTTGTGCGTTGATTTCGTTATGGTGCCACAGTATTCTCATTACTTTTTACATATTTCACGTCGGATAAGGCTTAGCAAAATTCGAGTTTGTAATGGAACTACCTTGTACGGTTTTGGAGAGGTCTTCAACGGAATTGAAGTGAGTTTCCTTGTAACTCGGTTTTCAGTTTAATAATAATATTTGTAGCGGTATTCTGGGAGGAGTTTCCACGTATTTTGGGAAATAGCATGGGTGTGTTAAAGATTTTCGCTGCATCTAGAATACTTTCTGAAAATATTATTGTTCGTAAAGTACCTACCTATCTAAAAGATTTTGATATCAAGGAAACATATAAATAAATAAATAAATAAAATAAATAAATATCCTTGGACATTTCACACAACGCCATCTAGTCCCAAGCTAAGCAACCTAATGCTTGTATTATGGTAACGAGATGGCTGATAAACTACATATATACCTACATTTTTTTTTTTTTAAATACATACATATTATAGATAGAAAAATAATATATATAGAAACAGTCGAACTTTAACTTAATTTAAATTCACGTTTTTCATGGAATTCATATTCGTTGTTATAAGCGAAGATGAATTGATACAACCTTCTTTACTAAAACATTTTAAGAAGTAAAATAAAAAGTTCAGAAATGTCTTATAATGCTGGCCAATAAGAATTTGATTCAATCTTTTTTCAGATTTGCTGACAATGACATCGTACCTATTTTATAGAAGGAGAAGGCATCTCTATCTTTTATTGTTTTGAAAATATGAAAATATTATTGGAATTAATGAACGTGGGATTTATCATTAATTACATAAGAGCAGTCAAGATTTTTGGTTATTCGGGTAAGTTATTTTTATTGCAGGTTTGAGGGTTATTGATGAGTTCTAGTCTAGTTCAAAAAGAACCACAAAATCCTTTGATTAATCTAACAAAACATTACAGAAATACATAACTTTGACATTTCATCCATCCTTATAATACAAATAAATCAGTATTTATCTACAAATTAGTACTGGGTTCTAGCTGCGATTTTGACAATCTACCTAGATGCGTGCTGTCCTGTGCTGTCGCTGGCACTGTTGCTACCGAAACCTCAAGCAGCATAAATATAACAACCTTATTTGTAATTATATTTTCGAGCCGTTTGGGACTTAAATAGTCTAAGCGTTTGGTATTGAAACTCTCGTGTCATATGGTCCTGAACGAGCTGAGCTTCTTTCAAAGATAATATTGAAACGGTTGGTTGACGTGGCAAAACCGCCATGCTGGGCACACTACCAGTCCACGGCGGGTATAGGTGTTAATAATGTTGTTGATATTTTGAATACCTCAGCTCCATAGCCCAGTTCACGTGTAGTCTGTTGCATTTCTCATAAAATATCTACGGTAGACGCTGTCCTTATTGTCACAGAGTAAAATTTCTGCATTCTGCATGCCAAACATTACCACAGCCAATAAAATCCGTCATGAAGAACGAGCCTTCACACCTAAAATCAATACTTACACAAATACCTGTAGTCCAGGACATTCACGAGTCGGCAGCCGAAGCTGGTTAGAAATAAATTGCTGAAGGCGAAATCTATTATTATGTTAAAGAGGTAGCCAGAACGCTGCAGTTTTTGCGCGCCTCCCTCGGATATAAACATGCCGAGTCGCTTTTACGTTGTCCCTTGTGAATGACACAGTGTAGGAATTGTTGTTAAAAGTTGGTCGAAAAAACATTGTTTTCTTTTTGTTTTTGTCTTGTTAGCGTTTGGTAAAAATTGAAGAAGGCTTTGGTGGTAAAAGTTATTGTCTTGCTTGTTTTAAATTGGTAAGTACTTTTATATTACCTACACGGTTCCAGTATTCAGTAGTCAGTTGGTTATAAAATCAATATTTAATTAAATAATACTAAAACGTTTGTGTGCCAGGGAAATGCACCAATATTAATGGTTATTTGAATATGAGAGTTTTCATATTAGTAAGTAGATGTGTTCACAAAATGTTTGTTATGTTATAAATATTTGTACTGTTAACAATGTTTGTGTAAAATTTTTGTTATTTTTGGTTTGTTTTGTTAAGCACTTGTGTTGTTTAGGTTATCTCTGATATTGTATTTTTATTTGTGGAATTTATGAAGTTGTAAAGATAATTTATTCTGACTAAACCATTGTAACTTTCAAGACGTTATCTTGAAAATGTAATTGTCTTACTGAATTCAGTCACATTTTCCTACTCTGTAACACCAGAAGAATTCTCGTTACAGTATTCGAGATAAAGTTAAAATATTATCGTACGGTATCGAGGCGGGCTGCATCCAGCGCGAATAAATGTACTAATACATTTTGAAAACAACAGTTCAATTTCCCCACTGTAGATTTGGACGTATCGTCTCAAGGATGCGAAGAAATGCAACGAATTGTTTCTTTGATTTATCTGTTTGGTGAATTGAATAGTTGGAATTATTGGGTGGGAGGTGGGAATTAGAATTCTTTGATGGTTTTTAGAGATTTTATAGAGACACAAAAGTAGTCGTTAATTTATAAAAGCACTTATATGTCCCGTGTTGTTTGATTACATAAATTGTGTAAGTATGTGATATCAAAATAGAACTTTAATGGAAATAATGTTTTTATTTATGTCAACTCAGCCTATGTAGTCCACTGCATGACATAGGCCTCTATTGATATACAAAACGTAATTTTCGAGGTCTTCCAGATTTGGTACAAAAATATATTTAGTTAAACATTCATTTCACAGTAATTTCTATCATCAAGTTCTGATGTTATGAAAATGTTATTCCAGTTACGAAGCTTTTCATTGAATTGAGCTATAATAATTTAACAGTAGTTATCAACGAGTTCATGGAACTATTCCTGAAAATCGAAACATGCTAACTACCGATAATTTGCTAGAATTGACAAGTATGATGTACCCCTTCATATCAAACCATGATTGCCGTTTATGAGCATGACGTCATGTTCCGATATAATATTAATATTTCACGAACCTATGTTTGTAAAGAGCGAGCGATGGGCTCAGTATAATTTTTCGTTTGAGTCATCCTTTGCTATGTTAGAATAAGTATTTAGAGGCATGAGGTACAGCGTGTAAAGTTCACTCATCCTCCATAGAAAAGGGAGGATCCTCCGACCAGACGGGTGTTGTGTCTGGTGGGCAACTGCCCGATGGTTGATGTCGAGACAAAAAAAAATATATATACTAGTCGCGCGGTAAACTCTGCTTGCGCGATGCAGGATTTTGCGTGACGTCAGTTCGCATGTGGCGATGTAGATGCCGCTACAAGTATCCTATGCTCGTAGACGTCAAAATAGGAGAATTAAACATGGTTGTAAGGACTCTCATCTCGTAAAATATCCTACTCGTAATTTCGTTGTATTTATCCTGTCTCTTGTCGGTTTCAGCAGAGGCTAAAGTCGTTGTGAAGTTATTGGTTAGTTGGTCAGTCCAAAGTACCTACTAAGATAGAAAACTGGGCTGTTTATAGTGCACTGGACAAATATATTCGTATAATTTATCTCAACTACGTAGAAATTAATAATTATCTGCAAAAACTGAAAGCGAAACACTACAAGAGATTTTGCTGTACCAAAACCCAAAACAAAACAGACATACAGTTAAAATTCAAACTGTAAAATTTAAATTCTAGAAACAATAGAATTCCTTTTCGCCCCCGAAGATACCCGGGCACCCCTACCCGGTATTTAACCGGATATATCCTGTGAATGTTACGTCTCGTGGCCGATATTAGAATGTCCGGGATGGTTTTAAAGATCAGCCTTCGAGGATGCTGGATTTTCTTTAGTTGGTTGCGTTACATGCTGGCTTTGTGTTTTTCTCTTTTTATTTATTTATTTCTTTGCTTGTTTCAAGATACATATTGAAGGAAATCGATTGTTCAAGGATGTCTTTTACTGTTCTACAAAAGCGTTATTGTTTATTATATTATTTATTTATTTTGTAGTCTGTATCTCTTTCATAGTTGGGAAAAGGCTAGGCAGATTGATTGTATCTCTTTCATAGATTCTTTTTATGTATTCATTTATTGCATCACAAATAGGTCGAGGTTTAGATAATTTACTGTGACATTTTATTGTAAAGCAATACTGCAGTTTGCTGGACATAGGCCTCATCCAAATTGCAGCATTGCTTGGCTCTCAAACCGTAATGACTTTGAAATGTATACTGTTGGATTAACCCTGTGTCATTGCATGTCTGTCATAGGTACGATGAAAAGCCTAAACAGTATCTATTTCACAATCAACATGGTTTATGCTCATGCAAGACTCATTATTTGCAGATTAATTGGGATTGTAATTATACAGGAGTAGGAATGTTGTGGTTTTGTTTATATTTAGTACCAAATCGTACGTTTCGCTTCGTACATAATCGTCGATTGAGCTCTTAAAATGTGTACTCTAGGTACCTAGTGTTTACATTTTTTCGTCTTGATTTTGAAAGAACTGTTTTTGAAGATGTTTTTAACAAAAAACTTGGACAAGAGTTTTTGATTAAGAAAATACGAGCTTTGCAAAAGAGATTTTTGTTGCATCGTTGTGTAAACAGAAACTTTAGTTCCTTACACATTATACACGGAATCTCTGTGAAAATTTCAGCATTCTAAGTCCAAGTGTTTGGGCTGGACGTTGATGAGTCAGTCAGTGATGATGATGATGATACGATGTTTTCTTTCACCGATGTCATTATTGTCCAAGATAAAATCAGAAAGTACATAATATGAGTTGAAAAAGTCACATTGCCCGGATTTGAACCCCCAACCTCGCAACCATCCAGCTTCTTAGATGATACGGATGAATACAAAACTGTAGTTTAATCCACTTTCAAGTTGCATTCATCCCTTTAATAAAACCTTAATACATCAAGCACCAGACACCATCCCACCGGTCGGTCCAACAAATTAAATCTAATCAAAAAACATCCATCTCATTTTATGATGGTAGTAAAACTGTGAAATCCGAGCCATTGGAACTAAAAAGACGTAAAATGGCGTCCGAATCCGCTGATACGGGATTAGGATGCGATGTTGCAGGAATCAGGTGGAGTGGACTCGTTGTGGCGTCAGCAGAGATGATGCTGAAAGGAATATTTGAACAAATAAAAGAAAATCTGTGACTTAAAGCTTTGCATAAGTAGGGATATTTCACCGATTCAAATTCAATCGTATTGTTTACATTATGTATATGTTCGTTAATGTCCATTGACTTCTTAAAAACTTCAGTTGCCTATCTATTATGAGGAAGAAGTGTATTTTCATTTAGATACAAACTCAAAAACAACACATAAATTTTGATGAAAAAGATCTCTTCTTTGTTCCAAGTAACATTCATCTTCAATAATTTGTCTTCAAAACCTCGAAAAACTGAAAATGAAGCCTGCATTGAACTCCCCACACACGTATTATCGAAAATAAGGGTTATAAACCCTCCCGCCGCCGCCACGCGTTCAGATGATACGGGCTTAAATCGATGCCTTGGCGGTGCAGGTAAACTTGAGCCGATTCCCCGGCCGAGCTAGGTTACAATCCTACAGGTTACCTTTCAGACTTTTACTTAAAAATATTTTCGGCATTCTGTTCTAGATGGTTTTATGTCTACGAATCTATTTGGGAAAGATGGGATTTCTAATTTGGAGTTGTAATTTGATAGTTGGGTTTATGATGTATCGTGTGCGTCTCATTTCATTGTTGGTCCAGCCTTTTTGGTGTATGAGAGTGACAAGTAAATATTGTGAGTTTTTATATTTAGCTGTGGATTTTGTATTAGTAAAGTTATTTTTTTTTTGTCAAAGAGTTATTTCGTGAAGTGAAAAAAGAAAGATAGTAAGAAATATGCTTTTTGGTTTAGAAGTAGGTATTCTACCGGTAAAACTACCAGTTTTTGAACGATACAATGATGACCTTGATGGGTGTACGTGACTTTTGTGGTGTTGCAGTTAAAATGGCGGATCACTGTCGGTCACTTTCGCAATAAAAAAATATCAGATTCGATGGGTCCATTTATCAGAAAAATGTTTCGAATCATTTTAGTGCTTTAGCGTTAGCGAATGCCCACCAATTATCTTTTTCGATACGGGACGCGGGATTACCCCGTATAAAAGTATTTTAGTACGATATCTAAAAGTCACATAACGCAATTTTTCTGATTGTTCATATTACTCAACTAATGTTAGTCAAATATTCAGAATTATCGTATTATTGATTGATACAGTAGTACTCAACTAATAAGGCGCCCCGTGAATCTTCGTTCAACTCAACTAATGTTAGTCAAATATTCAGAATTATCGTATTATTGATTAATACAGTAGTACTCAACTAATAAGGCGCCCCGTGAATCTTCGTTCGCACAGAAAAGAAAGTATGGCCCCGAAGATTAACGAGAATACTTAAAACTTACAATCAACCTTAGATCACTACTATAAGGTTCATAATACACTGCAGCTGTTAGTTCCGTCTCACTCGCAAGTATGGCGGCTGTCAAGCGGCGCGCGCTAACATGGTGGCAGCTACCGACCAATAGCGGTACAGGAAAAAGCGTGAAAATTCATCTTCTGCGCAGGTACATCGATAAGCCATATTACTTGGGTATTCCTGTACCTACTTGTTTGTTAATTTGATATGATAATGATTTTACAGGATGACATTATAAATTTGTGAGTTGGTATAAATAAATATACTTCTAGGTATTACGCAGTTATGGTGGGTAAAACAAGGCCCGAAAATAAGGTCACTTGTAATAGATATTTATTGAGCTACTGGTACATACTATGTCTCATTCATACAATCAATGTGGCAATCTTTTAAGGGGTCATTGTACTCATCATTATGAACAACTTTTACTATGGGACCAAATCTTAAATCGCGAAAAAAAAATCTGTTGTTCCCTACATTTTGTCGAATTGTGCGAACATAAATGTACTGCACAGCTTATTTTTTTTTTGCTATTTCAGGTTTGGTCCCATAGTATAAAGGGCCCTTGCCCACGGCGACTTTTTGTAGCGATGCTGTCGCGCGTTTACGAAATGCGCGACTGCATCGCTACTAACGCGCTTTAGTCGCAATTGCAACGCGCTACAGAAGCGATGCCAACGCGCTACTAACGCGCTACAGTATCGCGACTGTATCGATGCAAACGCGCGACCGTGTCGGACGACATCGGGGAGAGAACAGAGGGAGGGTGGCGCGTGAGTGGAGAACCGAGCTTTCGTTGCCTACGCTTCGGCTGCTTACGTAAAAGCAGCAACAAAGACAACGTGACAAATGTTGCCTCAACGGAGTCCATCCTGCAACAAATTTATCACAATATTTCACCTTTGTCCTCAAGCATCAGTCAATGTATATTGTATGTCATCACTATGACTGAACATTGTTTCCCAAAATACAAGCTTTAGCTTAGTTTGGGAATCAATATCAGCATGTATTGTACTATACATTTCAATTGTTACCCGCTTTAGCCTGCAAAGTTGTGAATGTATCTGGTATCAATAAACAATTTTTATTTTTTTTTTATTTTTTACTGCAGCGATCGCAGGTATTTTTGTGCCGTTATTGAATCGCGTTTGCATCGCGACAGAAGCGCACCAGTGTCGCGTTTGCAACGTGACTGAATCTGGTCCCGTGGGCGAGGGCACACAGCTAGCGACCGCTTCGCGACTGTATCGATGCGGACGCGCGACAGCATCGCTACTGCATCGCTACAAAAAGTCGCCGTGAGCGAGGGCCCTAAGTTGTTCATAATGATGAGTACAATGGTCCCTTAAAAGATTGCCACTGTTTACACTTACAGCCTGTATATATATCTCCATAATACCTGTAGTTAATTCAGGTTTATTGAAACAAGCATAATACCTTTTCATTTTTTTTTTCTGACGAGCTAAATAGAGAGCAATTTAAAAAAACTTCGTATCATGGTTGAATTAACTGCCACGTTTTGCTAATTAGCGCTTTTGAAGCAAAGTGGACGGAATTCGAGCTTGGAACTTCATTCATATATATAGGCCAGTTGAAGTTTTTTATGAAACACATTTTTCTGGACCATTGGAAAAAAGAAAAAAAAAGAAAAATTAATATTAATGAAATGTCGTTTTTACACCTGTAAATGCAACTGAATGGGCTCTGTTTAAATTTGTCTGTCTAACGCCCGGTTCCTCGACGGCTATTCAAATCTAAAATTAACTAACCATGTGTAAAATCTCTTGTTAAGTCGCAAACGAGTTGCACGAACGTTGATTAAGTACTTTGATTTTAATCTTTGATCACTTGACACAACAATCAAATTAGTACAAAAATCTCTTGTTAATTCAGAATTTGGGTTTCTGAACAAACGATTAGGCTCGAATGTCATGTCAAGCCACTGTCAAATGTTGTGTTAGCTAATCTGTCGAGTTTGGGCGATTATCTTTGCGTTCCCTGTGATTTTCTGTTTTCTTTGGATATTTTCTAGATAAAATTAATAAAACAACTTCTGCTACCCATAACGGATTCGAGATTGATTGCTTTTCTACTAAAGATTTGATAACCGGACAGTGATATTTCTTAAAAACAAACGGAACCGTGAGACACTTACGAAGGATTTCTTCGTCGAAAGGATTTCACGTTTTGTTTGTACACAAATCAGTAATACACAAGTAGCAATGGTTAACAGTCATATTCTTACCATTTACTTGTATAAAAATCTAAAACCATCATCATCTACCTAGCCTTTTCCCTACTATGCTAACTATGTTGGGGTCGGCTTTCAGTCTAACCGGCTGCAGCTGAATACCAGTATTTTACATGGAGCGACTGCCTATTTGACCTCCACAACCCAGTAACTGGGTAATACTATACCCCTTGGTAAAACTGGTTGTCAGACTTTTCGGGCTTCTGACGACCCGTAACGACTGTCAAAGATCGACGAATGACAGCCGGGATCAATGGCTCGTGCTTTCTAGCCTCGGTATGTAAAGATGGTCACCCATCCACTGACCAACCCCGGCAAGCGTAGCTTAACCTGATGGATCGACCCGTGTGGCTATTATTACTTAGCCACGAGCTCGAGGAGTATCTGTTCTGATAGCATATTATTAAATATGTAACACTTTTAGTCAGGTTCGTAAAACATGAGGAAAACGTTGTAAGAAAACCCACAAGTTTTTATAATGCATTCAGAATGGGTAATGTCTTAGAATAGAGGTATCACCTGTCACGTTCGTTTTGACGATGCTTGTATTTAAGATTATGGTTTTGGACAGTAGGTATGTAGGTACTATCAGTGTTGTTGGCTTTTTTATTGTGGCTAATTGTCTATTTGTTTAGATGACCGGCTTTTTCTTTGGTTGTCAAACGATCAAATAATTAAGTAGTTATATTAAATTGTAAATATAAATACTTATTATAAATATTATTTTTAAGTTGTCGGCTGTCATTCGTAGATCTTTGACAGTCGTTACGGGTCGTCAGAAGCCAAAAAGTCAGACAACCAGTACCAAGGGGTATCGTATTACCCAGTTACTGGGTTGTGGAGGCAGGCATAGGCAGTCGCTCCATGTAAAATACTGGTATTCAGCTGCATCCAGTTAGCCGACCCCAACATAGTTGGGAAAAGGCAGATTGAACAGATACTCCTCGTATACGTGTTTCATTCACTTTTTGCTTGTTTTAAACCCTTGAGTTTGACGTTCATCATCTCAATTTATTTCACCTGTATGACAGGATTTCCCGATACCTAAATAATTATACAGGGTGTTAGGTTAAACGAGGGACATACTATAACAGAGTGTAGTACTTATGAAAATGAAAAACTTTTACCGTGGAACTAACCCTGAAATATGAAAAAGAAAATCAGCTGTTCTCTGACAAAGTACAAAACCTTCACGATCAAAATGAACGAGACAGCTGATTCTCTTTTTCATATTTCAGCATGGTAAAAGTTGTTGTGCTAACCTAACACCCTGTGTAGTATGAGAAGATGCCTTTGTCCATCAGTGGGGCAGTAATAGGCTTGTACTATGTATATGTATAATATGTATAGGCTTGTACTATGTATATGTATAATATAGGCTTGTACTATGTATATTTATAATATAGGCTTGTACTATGTATATATACAGGGTGTTCGGCGCATGGACCGACACAATTTTTTGGGGGTTTGGGCGGGTCATTTGCTAGGTTTCACCTAAAGACCTCCATGTCCTAAGTGTGACGGTAATTGAGATATGTTTTTTTTTTGTTCTTTCTTTGAATTACCCAAAATCTCGCCTTTGAATCGATATATTTTTTTTGTTTATGGTTTCAATAGAACAAAATAAACTTTATGTATAGTCTGCAATGTATTTTTATTCTAAATAAATTATTATTTGATGTAATTTATCAGTAGAAAATGACTTATGTGCTTCCAAAGTCTTAAAAATGTTTAAATGTATGAAAAATTACTACTCTTAAATTCATTTTTTTTTTTAATAAAGCCATTTTGACGTTATTTTTATCTCAAAAAGTTCTTTAGCTTGTACCCTTTCTAAGGGTATGCTACACGCTATGAAAAACAATTCAAATGTAGTCAAAATACTAGTTAGAGAGTCAGTTATGGAGTGTTTTAAGAAAAGATTTATTACGGTAATTATATTTTTTTATTTTATTTCGAATAAGAATACATTGTAGACTATAATGAAAATTATTTTGTTCTTTTACAACCATAAACAAAAAAAATATATCGATTCAAAGGCGAGATTTTGGGTAATTCAAAGAAAGAACAAAAAAAAACATATCTCAATTACCGTCACACTTAGGACATGGAGGTCTTTAGGTGAAACCTAGCAAATGACACCCCCCCTGCCCCAAAAAATTGTGTCGGTCCATGCGCCGAACACCCTGTATAAAATAGGCTTGTACTATGTATATGTATAAAATAGGCTTGTACTATGTATATGTATAATATAGGCTTTTTCTATGTATATGTATAAAATAGGCTTGTACTATGTATATGTATAAAATAGGCTTGTACTATGTATATGTATAAAAATCATCATCACTTCAGAACGGTTGCACCGGTTTAGCTAATTATTTTTAAGGTACCGTACCTCAAAGAGGAGCTCGTGGCTAAGTAATAACAGCCACACGGGTCGATCCATCGGGTTGAGCTACGCTTGCCGGGGTTGGTCAGTGGATGTGACCATCTTTACATACCGAGACTCCTCCGTGCCTCGGAAAGCACGTTAAGCCGTTGGTTCCCACTGTCATTCGTGGATCTTTGACAGTCGTTACGGGTCGTCAGAAGCCCGAAAGTCTGACAACCAGTCTTACCAAGGGGTACCGTATTACCCAGTTACTGGGTTGTGGAGGTCAGACAGGCAGTCGCTCCATGTAAAATACTGGTATTCAGCTGCATCCGATTAGACTGGAAGCCGACCCCAACATAGTTGGGAAAAGGCTAGGCAGATTGATTGGTACCGTACCTCAAAAGGCAAAAACGGAACCCTTATAGGATCACTCGTGTGTCTGTCTGTCTGTCCGTCTGTCTGACCGATTAAGTTGAAATTTGGTACACTTGAGCGAATGTGCGATATGGATTTCTGTGACCCAAACACGTACGCGTAAATTAAATAAATGAATTTTGAACATGGGGGTCAGTTTTAGGGGGGAAATAAGAAAATTAAAAAAAAAGTATCGCAAACTGTACCGTGTGACATATCAAATGAAATGGATTACTATGAGGGCCTCAAATATATTTTTTTTTATAATTTTAAAATAAATTGTTTTAAAGTTATTTAAGAAAATAGACGAAAATTGACACCTTATCTCCGAAACTAGTAAGTCTAAAATTTTGAAAAAAATACAGAAAATATTACTTTACCTGTAGATTACAGGAAAACATATAAGAAGTTTGTGGTCTTAAAATAACATGGTAAATCTCTCAATATTGTAAGTACAAACTTACATTTACTGTTGGAATGTATGGGAGAATATGTTTTTCAACTATAATGTTAAGTTTGTTCTTGGGGTAATTTCATCCGAACTACGGAACCCTTCATTGTGCGTAGTCCGACGCGCTCTTGACCGGTTTTTTTTGTTGTGTTTTTAATTGTCAGGACAAGGTTTTTAAGAAAGAAAATCCTTGAAAAAATTCCGGGAAAACTGAAAATGCATTTTCTTTGGGAATTTTGTATAAATTATTGACATTTTGACAGGACAACGTTTGTCGGGTCAGCTAGTTATAAATAATTATGAGTCAATAAATTATAATTCTTTGTACAATGTGTACATACTTGTAGTCCGTAGGTAATATGACTTCAGAATATTTCTTTTATATGTTCTGCATAAAGAGGCACTACCATTCACCGGTTTTCACACGACTCTTTTTAGGGTTCCGTACCAAAATGGTAAAAAAGGAACTCTTATGGAACTCTTATCTTACTCAGTCTGTCTGTCCGTCTGTCACAGCTGGATAATGCTATCAACTTGAAATTTGGAATAGTTTTAGATGACGTTTGTTCAACTATTTTGCAAATAAGAAAGAAACAAAAATACATATTGTTTTTTTGCAACAGGGACTGAAAGGGGGTCTTAAAAATTTGAAGTGAGGTTACTAGGGCATGTGGGGTATCATATAAAAGAACGCTGTTTGCACATTCTCAAACATTTTTTTTCTTTTTTTTAAGTCGCATAGTTTTCGACTTTTGAAAAATGTGAAAAAAAAATAACGTTCCCCCCCTTATCTACGAAGTTTGCATAGAAAAAAATCTGAAATTATTCTATGTGATAGTAGTTTATGTATAGATTACAGGAAAAGTAAAAAGATGTCTCTAAATGGCACAGTTTTTCAGAAATTATCAACAAAAATTACATATAAATGATGGTACGGAACCCTTGGTGCGCGAGTACAACTCGCTCTTGACCGGTTTTTGCCATCATTCCAGTTTGCTCACAAATTGTAGGTAAAGGGACAATTACAATTATGACCCACAGCATTTAAAAAAAAAAGAAATAAATGCGTTTTTCCATTCTTATTAGGACATCGTGCTTAATTAAAAAGTCGTGCAAAAATTGAGATTGGCCCTTACATCATACAGTCAAATATCCTCGAAATAAAATTTTCAATCCATAACTTCCATATCGAGCCCAAAGCACCAAATTATAAATTCCTCACAACGGCTGCCACAAACAGAATCAAACCCTATTCTATTGAATTGGAAAGCTGTCATTCCCGGCGCGGACTGAAACACTCCACTTGAATTGTTCCCGGTTTTTCTCGATGTTAGCTTCTTGAAGGCGTATTTCTCCATTTTCGCATGTAAAACAAAAATTTCCCGCATTTTCGTTTGGGTTCGCACCGAGTTGCTGGCGGTGACGGGATTTCGGTAGGGTGGCCATGGTGCAAGGATTTGTGAGAGATCTGGAATTATTCGGGAGAAAACCTAAAAAAGCAACTGGTAATGAAAATAAAACACCATAAAATAAAACTAAATACATAGTACATATAAAGACTGAAATTAGGATTGACTACGTAATAAGCACGTTGAGTTCCGTCTCTTATTTTTAATTTGAGTGACATACGTGGATTTGCTTTGGAATTCAAAGAATTTAGAACGAATAAATTAGTTTAAATTACGACCACATAATTTAAAACTTTATAGCCATAGGCAATCAAGCACAGAAAAAAACTTTTTCGCAATTAAATCACGGATATACAAAACAAAATGTTAAAAACAACAGTTTAACTATGTCATCTAACACACGATTAGAGAAACAACATAATTGTTAAATGTTTTACAAAAAACACAACAAACTGATTCCAAACGCCACTAATAGGCTCGAAGCCAAAGAATTTTCACTAGACGCAGTCTGAACAATTTATTTTCTTCTCGTATTGTTTTATGAGTTATTAATAATGGTGGAACGACTCTATAATTATGGGTCGTTCCGTTAAAAGCTTAATGAATTTGCGAGATTTCTGTTTTTATTGCTCAAATTAAGTGTTATCCCACTTCCCTGGGAATAAAAGAAACGTTGGCGTGTCGGAGATGTTGTTTTTTTCGTACTTTCAGAGGCAAATGATGGACATAAATTTTGTGGGTGATAGCTCGAAAATTGGGTTCTATTTTTACTATATTGCAGTGGTAAATTGCTACTGCTTTTAGTTCTATACTTTTAGTTTGTGTTATAGTAATCTGAATAGCGTGAATACATTGATTAATATATTAAGGTAACTTGTTTGTAGCCGGTTCAAACTGTTTTGAACCTGGTCATAGTTCGAATCTTCAACATACCGATATCAAATATGTAGTTTAATGTTTGTGCTTGGTTTTAAATTTTGTAAAAAATGGAAGTGGTCTTGTAAACTGTCTTATGGAGCGGCTGGCAACTCCTTAAAAGACTAAATAAAAGTCCTCAACTCTTGGGATTGTTCACATAAGATGTTATCCTCAAAACTCCCAGTCTCATAGCCGCCCTAGAATCGCCGGCGAATAGTTTCGCGTCTGTCAGCCGCGTTTGAAGGGGATTTATTATTTTTATTATTGTTTCGCACGACTCAGGCTGCCTTATTTCTCTCCTTAAGTTATGACCGGCAAAAATAGAGAGAATTACCCGACGTACGGCGTTATTAAACCTTTTTACTTCATCCTTGGCTTTTGTTGTTCCTGTAGTGCTGGAATTTATAAAGAAAGGTGATAAAGCTCGGGATTTGACGCAATTTTGTTTATTTGGGTGAAGATTGGCGGTTCGGGCTCGTGTTTTGGTATAATTTCGGGAGCGGTGAAGCGGTTTATTCGTTTATAGGCAGCGGTAAAACAATTGGAATGATTAT
Organism: Cosmia trapezina; assembly: GCA_905163495.3. Classification (NCBI taxonomy): domain Eukaryota; kingdom Metazoa; phylum Arthropoda; class Insecta; order Lepidoptera; family Noctuidae; genus Cosmia; species Cosmia trapezina. The sequence continues at coordinate 1,739,550 of LR991036.1, forward strand.
TGAAACTGTACTGCGTGCGGAGTGATTTGAAAAAAACCGGACAAGTGCGAGTCGGAGTCGCACACGAAGGGTTCCGTACCATATTATATGTTTAACAATCGCAAAGATGACTTTGTATTTCATAATGATACTGTGAATTATTACAAGGTTATTTTTTGCAGTTGCAGAAAATCACATTTAAACAAAATACCTTATGATTTGCTGATTTTAGTATTTGTTGATTAAATACAGTAATATGGTACATGATATACAGAAGTTTCAAATTCCTAATTTGTTGAATTGAGCTCTTACAAAAATGCTCTAAAATTTTTACGGTCCCCTATTTCTTCATTTTAGAAGATAAAAAAAAATATATTTTTACTCCACTCGATGTCGAGTTCTAGGTAATGACATCACATGCTAGGTTATTTTTTTTTTTCAAAACGAAAAGTTTATTGTATCGGGAATTAATTTTTATCTTTGCTTTATTTTTATTGTTTGTTGAAGCCGTAATAGAAATACACAATCTGTGAAAATTTCAACTATCTACCTATTACGGTTCATGAGATAGTGACAGACGGACGGACGGACGGACGGTCAACGGAGGCTTAAGTTCATACACACAATATTGAGAGACTAGCTAGACTGCCTGCGGCTTCGCCCGCGTGGATGTCTGGTTTCATGGGTTTTAATTTTCTTGCGCGGAACCATAATTATTTTTCTAAAATAAAAATAGCCTAAGTTACTCCTTATAACATCATGCCGTACCGTCTATCTGCCGTCAAAATCGGTGTAAATTCGTTTGGGAAGTTTCCATAACTTTACTCAAAGATTACGTAGGTATACCATTTTTTGAATTAATCAAGCCACGCAGTAAAATCCTCCTTTTAAACATTTAAGTATCCCTTTTTGGTCCTTCAGGTAACGACTGTCGAAAAACCCAAAAACTTAATATTGTTTATTTTATATCAAAAGTATAAATACTGAGTTTCAAGTTAATCGGACTGCGCTTTAAAATTCTTCCATACAAACCTTAACATCCCTAAACCCCCATTGAGGGGTAGTTTTGAAAAACTAATAATGACAAACTGTATAAGTATTTGTGCTAAGTTTTAAGTTCATTAACCAAATTAATAAGATTTTTTATAAAAACTGTATCCCTGTTTTCACGCCCACAGGGGTAGAATTTCAAAAATCGTCTGGGGTTTTTCTAAACTTGACTCAAACATTATTTACACCAATTTTCGAGTAAATCAAGCCCCCAATAAAATCCTCTGCTGTAAAATTTACTACCCCTTTTCACGCCTTAGGGGTAGATTTTTGGAAAACTCTGATACACGTTAGTCTTTATTTTTGGTCTCATGTATAAAACTCGAGTTTTGAGTTAATCGGACCGCGTGTTAAAATTCCTCCTTAAAAACTTTGACACCCAAAACACTCCTTAGGGGGTAGGTTTAGGAAAACTAAAAATGATAAACTTTATAATTTACTTAGATGAATATTCGTGGTAAGTTTCAAGTCTATTAACTCAAGGGATAAGATTTTTCATATAAACTTTCATCCCCTATTTTACACCCTTCGGAATGGAATTTCAAAAAATCATTCCTTAATGGATGTTTAAACTGTATAAGGTATCTATGTGCAAAATTTCAAGTTTCCAGGTCCAGCGGTTTGGGCTGTGCGTTGATATATTAGTCTGTGACTCGGTCAGGACTTTGATTTTTTTATAAATATAGATTTACCATGTTATTTTATTACCAAGACTTCTTATAGATTTTCCTGTAATCTATAGGTAAAGAACTATTTTCTGTATTTTTTTCAAAATTTTAGGCTCATTAGTTTCGGAGATAATGGGGGGGGGGGGGAATGGTAAATTTTCGTCTATTTTCTTAAATAACTTCAAAACAATTTATTTTAAAATAATAAAAAAAATATATTTGAGACCCTCACAGTAAGACCTTTCATTTAATATAACACACGGTACGGTTTGCAAAACTTTTTTTTTAATTGTACTTATTTTCCTCCCAAAAGGGACCCCCAGATTCAAAATTCATTTATTTACGTTACATGTCCGTGTTTGGGTTACCAAAATACATATGTGTACCAAGTTTCAACTTAATCGGTTCATTAGATTCGGAGCAAATTGGCTGTGACAGACGGACAGACAGACAGACAGACACACGAGTGATCCTATAAGGGTTCCGTTTTTTCCTTTTGAGGTACGGAACCCTAAAAACGGTACAAATAAGTCTGTTGTCGAAATGTTTTGATGGAAATTATAGGACTAAAGTAAAAGTCAGGTAATATATACCTGTCATAAATAACAAGAATATTATTTGAATGCAATTAAAAATTACGTTTCTATTTCCACATGATATCCTAACTAATATTATAAATGCAAAAGTGAGATTGTTTGTTTGTTACGCTTTCACGCTAAAACGGCTGAACGGATTTGGATGAAATTTGGCACATGGGTAGACCGTGGCCTGGTTTTTAGGACATATGATACTTTTTATTTCGGGCGTACGTTCCCATGGGATAATTTACGACCTAGCGAAATTATAATTAAACAAACATTAAAAAAATGTCTGAAAGGGAATTTATCTTTTAAAGGAACCGTGAAAAGAAATGGATTTTAATTCTCAACAACATGATACACGGTTTACCACGACCACATAGCAACAACATGATACACGGTTTACCACGACCACATAGCAACAACATGATACACGGTTTACCACGACCACATAGCAACAACATGATACACGGTTTACCACGACCACATAGCTACTATCTTTATAATTTATATTTAAACGATACACTTATAATTTTAAAAAAGATGTCCATATTTCAAAATTCGCTTTTGCTTGAAAATTCCATCGTGGCTACCAATTTTAGCGTGACTTAATACTTGGAGTCTAACCCCAGAGTAAGTTGCCGACCAAACTCGGAAGCGACTTTATTAAAATTCAAACTAACTGAAACTTATTATTAGCCTTTGTAATTTTAACGTCTTTTCGGACCTTTTTTTTTGTAAAATTTTAACTTTTCAAGTACCTATGTTGGTTTAAAAGTTGAGCTATATTTATTTTGTAAAATTGAATGATAATAGTTTTTTTTTAACTGGTGAACGGGAGGTCGTGGAATGGATATGTTTTAGTGTTTTATTAGGTACAGGAACATTCATTTTTGTGCATAATTCATATTATTATCGTCGTCAGGTTTGGCCACCGTTTTGACGAAATCATTCGTCTCTTGCCTCAGATCCTGTATTACGTCATGGACCTTTATTACTAAAAACCTATAATATTACTAATTTCTAAGCATAAATATTTCGCTTCGTTGTAAATTGTAAATTGTTTTAAATATACAAAAATATACCTTACTACAAATGTTATAAAGTTCTAAACCCTCGGGCAAATAACAAACATCTCGTTCCCAGACGACAAAAATATTCTACCTCCGTCTCACATTCCTTAATTTTTCGCAAATACCTAATAGTTTCATAGCTACAAGTAGTGGGTAAGCTGCAGTGGCACAAAATCAAGTGGCTCGTCGCAATGTAGGATCGCATAGTTGTACCTGCCTGTCGAAGTAGAGAGAAGATGAGAAAAAAAGCTACTCTTAAACTTCGCTTTTGAGCTGCGGGTTCCGTGTGGCTGTGTTTAGTCTATTGTCATTGGTTGGTTGCATTTCTCTGTGGTATTGTTGTGTTTTATGAATTAGATCTTATTTATGTAGAAAAGTAGAGAGCAGTGGTGGCCCAATGGTAAGGGAGTTGTAGGTCGTAGGTTCGAACCCCTGCAGGCGCTTTACTTTGTGCAAATTTCATCACCACTGCTCTCAAAACCGTACTCCTAGAACCAAACATTCGAAGACATGTGACATCTACCAACCCACTGCCACGGCCACTGCGGGCCCATCACTGGGCCCGCGTGGGGATTAAGGCCAACTCCCTCTCACAGAGAGGAGGCTTGTCTCCCAGCAGTGGGAACATTATAGGCTGATTTTGATTATGTAGAAAAGTTCACGTGAAGAAGAGGGTACCTAGTTTATTGGTGTTCTCAAAGTTACTATCTGAAAACTCTGGAAAATTTAGAACCGCATTTGAAAATCTACTAGAAGAGAATATAGATTTTAAGGTTATAAATTATTTTATGAACGATTTATGTTTAAAAATCTGTCAACCCAATAATTCGAAATCGGAAAAAAACCTTATAAAAAATTAAAATCCGAGACAGCGCACGGACCCCTAAAAATGGTCCGGTACCTAATTGAAAATGCCTAAAATAACCGTCGTGCGACGAAATACCTAAGCGATAACTTGATGCTAACAATTTAGATAATTTTCTTTTAACAATATTTCGTTGTCACAAAGGTTCTCATATTAGATTCTTTCTGAGAAGCTCTCGAGGTTGTATCGATCTTATTTCTATTGATTTTTAGCGAAGGTTGAAACATGTAAAGTAATTGCAATTATAATGATATTTGCATGGCAGGTTTTGCGTTGGAAATTATTAGAGGTAAAGTGAAATTAACTGAATTGGAAATTGGGTTGCGCAATTTAAACCTTTGTATGTGAATGTTTAAAAGCTTCTTGTAAAAGTATTGAAGCTCTTTGAGAGAAATGTTTTGTGCAGCTTAGATGCCATGTTGTTTTTCGGGTCAAAGGCCCAGGTTCCAAGATTGGTTTAGCTCGCTGTGTAAGTGAAATGGCGTTATGGCTGTCTAGTTTGACGCACGAGATAGAAGATTCTCACGCGCACCGGAATTATGTCGTAAAAATGCAAATAAAATCGTATAAAATTAGAAATTAACTATTTAATAAAAAGTAATCCATCACTGGATGCAGTTTAGAATTTGACATTTCATGGTATATTTTTAATTATAATTATAATTGTTAATGAAGGGATAAACTGCTTTTAAAGATTATTAGGAGGTATGTTTAAAGATTTTTTTGGTACATTAAAATATATATAACGTAAACGCACCCATTACCGCCAGTTTAAGCGGAGTTCAGATTGATATCCAAAAAATAAGCACATTCTTAATATGTGGCTTCAATAAAAATATTTTTTCAAGTACTGAAATTATCGATTTTTTTAGTTATGTGTAAGAACAGATAATCAAAGAATTATTAAAAAAATAAAAATTAAATAAAAGGAAAAAGGGCCATGTCCCTATCACCGTCTCAAAATATCGGGTGTGTGCCTAATACCGTTTATGTGACACCTAATACCGACCACTAAATAAATGGAACCGTTAAAGTTAAATAAAAATGCTCGTGTATATTGCACTGTTTATATAAATGCTCCAACACAGTACAGAATGCTATCAACACTTAACAATTATATGTATTCTTATAATAGTATATTCTTAACAGCGTTAAATCAATAAAAAATATCATATTTATACGAATTATGTATAACAAATTACCAAAGGCCAGCATTGATTATAACTACTATAATATATAACCAATGGGGCATTTGGTAATTATGCATAATAATGCATAATTAATGCATAATGCATAATTATATAATTATTATTATATAATTATAATTATTATTTCGTTTATTTATATTTTTTCCTTATAAATAATAAAATACATTTTTAAATATTTCTTAAAAAATAAATAAAAAACATTTAAAAATATAAAAAATGCCGGTGTCGGGAGCAGGGTCCAAGCTACCGGTGGTTAGGGCTGCAGAGATAGGAACCTCCTCACAATACGAGCCGTATCGAGGAGTACTGCCTTCTGAATCTGGCCCTTGATCCAACCGCCTAACGAGAGCCTCGAAAGATGTTGGTCGAGGCTATCGGCTATCAGGCCGTTGGCCGTTACTACAATATTATGTTACTATTATATTATTATTATATATATATATATATATTTATATATATAATAAATTATGCATAATATTGTAATAAATTATTATTATTGCATAATACACTTTACTAATAATAAATAATACTTTATGTTTATTTTCTTTTTTATTACCATATGACTTCCACATATAAATGTTAGCAAAGTATTACTATAATATAATAAAGATTATGTTATTTTAAATCTGTATGTTTATTATGGAATACTATAATGTCTATTAAATAACTTTATGTTTACTTGAAAATAAATACCAAATAAAAAAACATGTAGTGTGGGGTCCGTCGTAAATGTACAAGTAGATCGGTAATAGGTTTTCTTAAAGGAAATCGTATAACCTATTACCGACCCAAGGGAATGTGTATGAATTGTGTAAATACATGTGATTTTTTTACATGTATATGATTTTAAGTGGTGCGCTTGCTAAAAATATTTAATAATTATGATATTTCAACTATAAAAATACACTATTTAAAAAATATACCTCCTTTATTCATCAAAATATTTACATAAGAACAAAGTTAGTGTATAGGGCTACTAAAGCTCTTGAATATATGGCGTTAATAGCTCAAATATAAGTTAACATACTAAGGAACTGAGTTAGTATAGCCTCCTGCCTATTAATTTATGCATTTTAACAAAAATCATGGCATACAAAAAATACGACAAGTACTTATCAGCGACATGGGTCGACAATAGGAATAAAATTGTGATTTTTGTTCCTATTACCGCCTATTTTTAATATTGAATTTTAAGCAAAATAAAATAGTATCTCATTAAAATGAATCATTACTTGTGTTCCTGAAAGTATCAAAAATGCATCAAAAGAACTAGAAGTTACATTAAAATGCTTGACGATATAATCTTCTGCTAAAAAAGAAACAAGAGTACTTACGCCATCGGGAATGCCACACTATGGAAAATGCACTAAGGTCGGCGTCCACGGACGAACTGAGCAATTATTATTTAAATCGTCGAGATACGCACACAAGCAAGAGATGAACATTTGCAATACAAATACATCTACATTTTTTTTAAAGCAACCAATTGTGTAGCTTTAATACATGACATAAAAATGATAGTTTTCTGAATAGGGCGGTAATGAGCGCGGATTTTAACGGGTCGTTATTAGGTGCGTTTACGTTAATTATGTTTTGGCTTCCATCACTGTATGCGAAAAAGACTTGAAAATATCATATTTTTTTACATGTCAAAATTATTTACGGTTTATGAGATACACTGCTTTAAAAAACCACCTTTTTGATCGTTTTCAGGAAATCTGGGCCTTAAAGTGAATGGCCTATCTTCGCAATACACACACTGGCATATTATCTTCAAATCTCCCACAAATTCGTTCCGGACCCAATCTACACTACAAAAGTCCAGTAGGGGCCAAGTATGCTATTTTTTATGATTGATAAAACTTCTTATTTAGAGATAACACTATTAACATTGTGCCAAAATAAATGTCAAAATAACAGGAGATCAAGATTACCAAATACGATATTTTTTTTTAATGGAGTGTAAGTGGTATGCCTTCGAAAAATCATAATGACGTGATTACCAGAACTGTAAAAATCACCATTTACGGTGCCAATGATCGGCCGTCCTGACACTATTGCAATAGCAGCCCCGATGGGCATCGTACACTCAGTAAGCCAAACAGCTCCCGCTCTAAATCAAATAGCTCAAGACTCTCAAATAGAAAAGCATTGCAAATATATTCGAGCCACGAAACAAGCGATCGTTCAGGGGACTGTTCGTCGCGTAATTTTGCTTTATGGCGTCATCTCGCGTAATCCCGCTGCGAATTTTACGCGTCGTTTGCGCGAATCAGTCTCGAGTTCGCGTTTGTACGTAATGTTACGTGGGATTAATAATTTTCTAGTTTTACGTGGTGATAAGTGGTAATTGCTTTTTATCTCTGTTTATTTGTTTGTGTTTTGTTTGCTGGTTGTTTTTAATTTGTCTAGTAATATAATACTACTTACCTGTTCTTAGCAAGGGAATGTGTAGAAATTAACTCCATGTATCTTTCTAGAAAATACTCAACACTATTTAAGGCCCAGATTTCCTGAAAACGATCAAAAAGGTGGTTTTTTAAAGCAGTGTATCTCATAAACCGTAAATAATTTTGACATGTAAAAAAAATATGATATTTTCAAGTCTTTTTGGCATACAGTGATGGAAGCCAAAACATAATTATACATATTTTAATGCACCAAAAAAATCTTTAAACATACCTCCTAATAATCTTTAAAAGCAGTTTATCCCTTCATTAACAATTATAATTATAATTAAAAATATACCATGAAATGTCAAATTCCAAACTGCATCCAGTGATGGATTACTTTTTATTAAATAGTTAATTTCTAATTTTATACGATTTTATTTGCATTTTTACGACATAATTCCGGTGCGCGTGAGAATCTTCTATCTCGTGCGTCAAACTAGACAGCCATAACGCCATTTCACTTACACATCGAGCTAAACCAATCTTGGAACCTGGGCCTTAATGCTTTTGCACACCTCAACGGTTAGTCAAGAAGACTTAGACCTAAATCTCTTAATGAAAAAAAACCGGTCAAGTGCGAGTCGGACTCGCGCACGAAGGGTTCCGTACCATATTATATGTTTAACAATCGCAAAGATAACTTATTACTTATTTTATAATGATACTGTGAATTACAAGGTTATTTTTTGCAGTTGCAGAAAATCACCCACGTTTAAACAAAATACCTTATGAATCGCCGTTTTCAGTATTGTTGATTAAATACAGTATTCATGGTACTTACATGGTATAAAGAAGTTTCAAATTCTTAATTTGTTGAATTGTTGCGCTGGAGCTCGTACAAAAATGGTCTAAAATTTACAACTTTTACGGCCCCTATTTTTTTATTATTTTTTTTTTTATTATTTCTTAATTTTAAAAGATAAAAAAAAAATATGTTTGTACTCTACTCAATGAGTTCTAGACGATGACACCCCACATAACACGTAATCAGCCTATAATGTTCCCACTGCTGGGACACAGGTCTCCTCTCGGTGAGAGGGAGTGGGCTGTAATCCACCACGCGGGGCCAGTGCGGGTTGGTAGATGTCACATGTCTTCGAATATTTGGTTCTAGGACATGCCGGTTTCCTCACGATGTTTTCCTTCACCGTTTTGAGAGCAGCGGTGACAAACATTATTACTTACTTATGCAAGTATTTGTGCTAAGTTTCAAGTTCATTAACCAAATTAATAAGATTTTTCATATAAACTGTATCTCTGTTTTCACGAACACAGATACCTAAAGAATTTCAAAAATCGTCTGGTATGTTTCTATAACTTGACTCAAACATTATTTACACCAATTTTAGAGTTAATCAAGCCCCCAATAAAATCCTCCGCTATAAAATTAACTTTTCACCCCTTAGGGGTAGATTTTTGGAAAACCCTAATACACGTTAGTCTTAATTTTTGGTCTCAAGTATAAAAACTGAGTTTGAGTTAATCGGACCGCGTGTTAAAGTTCCTCCATAAAAACTTTGACACCCCCAATCCCTCCTTAGGGGGTAGTTTAGGAAAACTAAAAATGATAAACTTTATAATTTACTTAGATGAATATTCGTGCTAAGTTTCAAGTCTATTAACTCAAGGGATAGGATTTTTCATACAAACTTTCATCCCCTGTTTTAACCCCTTAGGGATAGAATTTCCAAAAATCCTTCCTTAGTGGATGTTTACACTATATAAGGTATCTATGTGCAAAATTTCAAGTCTCTAGGTCCATTGGTTTGGGCTGTGCGTTGGTATATTAGTCAGTGAGTCAGGCAGGACTTTGATTTTTTTATATATATAGATTTACCATGTTATTTTAACACCACAGACTTCTTATAGGTTTTCCTGTAATCTACAGATATAGAACTAATTTCTATATTTTTTTCAAAATTTTAGGCTCAGTAGTTTCGGAGATAAGGGGGGGGGAATGGTCAATTTTCGTCTATTTTCTTAAATAACTTTAAAACAATAAATTTTAAAATTATAAAAAAATATATTTGAGACCCTCATAGTAAGTCCTTTCATTTGATATGTCACTCGGTACAGTTTACAAAACTTTTTTTTTTAATTTTCTTATTTTCCCCCTAAAAGTGACTCTCATATTCAAAATTCATAAATTTACTTTAGCTGTACGTGTTTGGGTCACAGAAATCCATATGTGTACCAAATTTTAACTTAATCGGTCCATTAGATTCGGAGCAAATTGGCTGTGACAGACGGACAGACAGACACACGAGTGATCCTATAAGGGTTCCGTTTTTTCCTTTTGAGGTACGGAACCCTAAAAATTATAAAAAAATAATTTAAATGTGCATATATTTATATTATGCTGCATAAACATCTTATACTAAACTAACTAACAAACAATACAAATATAATAACCTACCTTAACTAAAACTATTAACAAACTAAAATATAGCGTCGAAAAATTCCTCCGTATCGCAGTCGACTGGTAATAAATAAATAAATAAATAAAATAAATATCCTTGGACATTTCACACAACGCCATCTAGTCCCAAGCTAAGCAACCTAATGCTTGTGTTATGTAACGAGATGGCTGATAAACTACTTATATACATTTATTTATTTTTTTTGTAAATACATACATATTATAGATAAAAAAACACCCAGACTCGGAAAAAATACTTGTAGGTCGTGCAAATATTTGTTCCGTGCGGGAATCGAACCCGCGACATGCTGCGCAGCAGTCAATAGCTCAAACACTGCGCCAACCGTGTCGTCAAATGTACCCAAGAGACTGACAGCATTGCCACGTTGTATGGCAATAGCCTCTGGCCAAGGTAAAAGCCAGCCCTTGGGTCATGAGAAAATTTAAAAATTGTTTCCGAATTTATTCGTAAATGGAGTGTAAAAAGGTCGAATATGTGCACTGGCCCTGGTCAACTCTGGAGAAAAAACAGCTTGAAAATTTCAAGACTAGGACATTTTTCATAAAGTGTCTTCATTTTTAAAACCTGCCAACTTTCTCCGCTGTCATTGTCAAGTACATCACTGTCATCTCACATGTACAGCACGATTTAAATATGAGAAGATGTTAAACAGTATGACAGCACAGTAAACTCACAATGTAAGCAGATTACAATAGTGGTATACAATACAGACATAGTTTCTCACTGTCCTTCGCACTGGTTCAATGTACGATACTGGCTTGCTACCGCGAGGTCTAAACTAGGAGATGAAGCGGTGTAAAACAATATTACTATGTCGGGCGAAAAGTTTTTTCGTATTTTATGTATGTATAAAGTTGTAGTAAAATCTCTTGGCTGTACTCTGTGTATCGGGCTGGTTTTGATACCATTAAAAAGATGACATTAAAAAAAAAGTAACAACGATTTCTCACCATTTTAAATTTTTTTTTTGCCCGCCAAAATGAGTTGAAACTAACAAAGAAATTCGATACATTTTTTTTTTAAAACCGGCCAAGTGCGTGTCGGACCACGCACAATGAAGGGTTCCGTAGTTGAAAAGAATTTATCCCAAAAACAAACTTAACATTGATATCAAAAAAAAAATTATGTCATAAAATAACAAATTCACAATTTTCGCACTTTTTCCTTTAATTGTGCTGTGAGACCTTGCTTCTTGCCAAATTTCATTATTCTAGTTCAACGGGAAGTACCCTATAGGTTTTGATTTACTTGCGACAGTTGCGAGTATCAAAATGTGTCGCAAAATGGCCGTATTTTTTTATTGCCTTGACTTAGAAGCTTGAATTTTTGAGGACTTCCAGAGACTATAGACTTACGTATATGATATTAATTTCAACTTGATACCTTTACGCGTTCCTGAGAAAAAGTGTCTTGACAGAATGATAACTTTGAAAATATTTTTTATGTGATAGAATTACAAATTAACAATTTTCGGAGTTTTTCCTTTACTTGTGTTGTGAGCCCTAGTTTCTTGCCAAATTTCATGATTCTGGGACGACGGGAAGTACCCTATAGGTTTTGATTTACTTGCGAGTATCAAAAATTGTCGCATAAATGGCCATATCTTTTTATTGCGTTGACTTAGAAGTTTGATCTTTTCAGAACTGTAAGGGACCATAGACCTACGTATTTGTTATTAATTTCAGCTTGATACCTTTACGGGTTCCTGAGAAAAACAGTCTTGACAGACTGACAGACAGACAGACAGACAGACGGACAAACAAGTGATCCTATAAGGGTTCCGTTTTTTCCTTTTGAGGTACGGAACCCTAAAAATCAGGTATTCCCTACATTTTGACGAACTATGCGAACATACCTAAATGTACAGAACAGCTGTTTTTTTTTTCACGATTTCAGGTTAGGTCCCATAGTAAAAGTTGTTCATAAAGTGTACAATGACCCCTTCAAAAATTGCCACTGTTTACACTTACGCCCTGTATAAATCAGTTTAGAGTACTAGACAATTAGATAATCCTCATAATCATAGTTCTTTTGTCTGTTTGGTGTACTGTTTTCTGAGACTTGGAGTGAGATTATTGTCCTACTAGCACTAGCGTTGTCGGAAAATATCCCACGGGAACGTACTACCGGGAAATCCTTCCTTATTCCTTGTCTACATTATAAAGGGAACCTCTGTACAAAATTTCAGCTTTCTATGTTCAAAAGTTTGGGCTGGGCGTTGATGAGTCAGTCAGTCAATCAGTCAGGACTTCTCTTTTTATTTATAAGACGAAGAAGAAGATAAGAAGAAGAAGATATTTCCAAGAAAAATCTCTGCTTTAGGCACAGGAACTCCTGTAAAAATGTGAATTCTATACGAGTAACGTTCGAGACAGAAGTTTTGAAGTCCTTTTCTGGTTAGCTTTCCGGCAATCTTAGCAGTTTCCAAGCTCCTCCATACCTACTGCAAGATGACCTTTTTAATCTTTTTTTTTCTTCTTTTTTATTGTTCTTCTTTTTCTTTTCTTTTTAGAATTGTATTTCATTGGACATTTTATTTTAATCATCCGCTACTTCTTCCTTTCCAGCTCCAGCTTCTGCTTTGCCCCAAACCCATAGCTACAACGATAGTGAGTTATCTGGATCGGCTGCCAAGGTGCGCACTGCCAGACTAGTCGACGACGCACGATAACACTGTTTTTATTTCGGGAACTAAACATTGACACGGGATTCCCGCGTGTGTGCGTGTTTGATCAGCAGTGCGGAGACTGACAGATACGAGAACGTACTACATGTGGCTTGTGTTTCGAACGCGTGTTAGGATTTAATTTGGGAAGAGACCCAGATTTAAATCTTTTCATAATCGTTACTTTGTGCCCTTCTAGATTAGCTATCTCGTTAATTTAATTTATTAGATATCATTTACCCAGTTGATTTCTAGCGATGGTTCATCGAACAGACAGACTTACTTAAATTTTTGTTTTTTTTGTTTTAGTTACTGTGCTATATGCTCATAATAGGTCGGAAAGTAATCAATATTATATGTTAGCTACTTAGTCATAGGTAATATTGTGATACCTATAAACCGTAAATGCAAACCTAAAATAACTAGTAATCAACCTATAAGATTCATAATAGGATACACATGTATAGGTTTGTACTTTCCAACATATTGGCGGAGATGTAAAGAAAATAGATGCCTACAGGAAAAAAACAGACCAAGTGCGTGTCGGAGTTCGCACATTTAGGGTTCCTTACCAAATCTGATTTATCAATATTTTGGTATTTGTTAGTAAATTATACGTAATAATAAACAAATAGTACAAGTTTCAATTTCACAGGTCAATGGGAAGTTGTAAAATTGGCTTCTCATTCCATTGTTTTCCAATAATTTTTAAAACGATAATTACGATATTTATCTACTCAATAAGTTCTAAACAATGATACCCCACTCGATGGGATAGGTGAAAAATTTTTTTCGCGCTCCCTTTTATCTGTATGGCTTTGTATTTCAAATATATAAAAATATTTTTTGACAATTTGTAGGGCTTTGGGTCAACAATAAAAATATTGCGACAATTTTAAGACTTTAGCTCCAACCGTGTGGCTTTAAATCTGCGTGACAGACGATGGACGGACACGCGAGTGACAGCAAGAGGGCTCCGTTTGGACTCTTTAGGTACGGAACCCTAAAAAGTGTCTCGTTTCTTAAGTGGATTTAGTCAAAAAAAATTGGTAGTATTATGTGATAATATATCAGTCACTCAGTCCTTATGTACTTGTTCAAATACATCTTGCTTAATAGTCATTATCGTCGTTATGAGTCATTGTCAGCTTCATCGACCATTTTTTGTCGTCTCTATCGATCTCGACAGAAACAAAAAAGCTAGTAAATTATCCAAAGTCCCATACATCCATTGCCATCAGAAAGCAACCCTTTTATGAGAATAACATTTTTGTTATTTATCTCTAATCTTAAAATATCTATTTCCATCTCTCGTCCAATCTCCGTTTCTACAATCATAATTCATTCTTTCGCAGAAAGAATAATTCTCGTTGAATATTAACCAATCTAAGGATAATCCTACCTATATAAAATTCTGTTCTAGATCTTCTGATGTCAGACAATAATTGCCTCTAAGCTGATTCTTTGGAAGGATAAAAATTAATATAATATTCTTTTGGATATGTAGGTACCTAACTCTTGTTGAAAATGATTCGGTGTTAGACTGCATTGTGATTATATTTATAGAACCGATTTTTGTTTATTGGATATTCATCATCATCATCTTCATCTTCATCATCATCATTGGCAGACTTATTTCACCCACTGCTGAGTATATGCCTCCTCTTTTTAGGGTTCCGTACCCAAATGGTAAAAAAGGAACCCTTATGGTGTGACTCAGTCTGTCTGTCTGTCACAGCTGGATATCTCAAGAACTACTAATGCTATCAACATGAAATTTGAAACAGTTTTAGATGACGTTCACCCATCTATTTTGCAAATAAGATAGATATATTTATTTTTATATTTTTTTTGCAACAGGGACTGAAAGGAGGTCTTAAAAATTGATATGAAAGTAGGCTGTTTGCACATTCTCATACATTTTTTTATTTTATTTTTTTAGGCCGCATAGTTTTCGACTTTTGATGAAAAATGTAAAACAAATACCGTTCCCCCCCGCCCCCCTTATCTCCGAAGTTCGCAAAGAGAAAAATCTGAAATTATTCAATGTCATAGAAGTTTATGTAAAAATTACAGGAAAAATAAAACGATGTCTCTAAATAGCACACTTTTTCGGAAATCGGAACGGAACCCTCGGTGCGCGAGTCCGACTCGCTCTTGACCGGTTTTTTTGTGCCATACTTCACCTTCATTAATTATATCTTGCTTTTGTTTAAAGAGTGTTTTACTTCGTTTTACAGTTATTTTTCTTTAAATGTATAGTCATGAATAGTCTTGTTTTTATCTTTATGCTGAGCAATGACTTTTCAACTCAAAACAATTTTTCTTTAGAACCTTTTAAAACCGTGGTGCTGTGGTGGAAAAAATGGCGGAGTAGTTTCATTTAATTTTGAAACTCCTTTTACTTGTAATATTTGCAAGACCCTTTTCTAGATCACTGCGAAATTATTATCAGTATGCAAATGGAACAAATTCTCCTATCAAACTGGTTCAGGCCGGCCTGTATCTATCGCAAACCGGTTGTGTTTATACAAATGTAGATGCTAAAAATTGTATGTTAGTGAATAACAATTTATAATTAGTATTTGCACAGGTGTTACTGCAGTCAGCGCAACGTTAAGCTTTAATTAAATAGTTCCTTTATCATATTTCTATTGTTTGTTGTTTTTCAAACGTTGTGTTGTTTTCCGTTTTGCTTTAACAAATTGATTTAGCTCATCGGCAAGATTATTATGTTCTTCCGCTTTTTCCTAGTTAGCATGATGTTAATTGTAAATTGACCTTTTTAGGTCAATCTTTATTTACAGATCTTGGTTATTTATTTTTTATTATTTTATTATTTATTTATTTATTTATTTATGCTAATACGGTTTGTGGACCAATTACATTAACACATACAGTAAACATAACATAATCATAAAAAAGACAACAAAAAAATAGAACAAAAATATTATAAACAAGACACAGGTTATAAATTTATGTGCTCTCACAAAAGTGAAGACAAGCGCATAAAACTGTTTTGAGATCATCTGCAAATAGGTCACAGTTCGGGTTGGCTTCCATGACGTTATTAAGCGCAGTCAGGGCGCGAGCAGGAACAGGGGATGAGGCGCGGGCCACTGTTCGAGTTGTGGGCAGGGCTAGTAGACGGTGATTTCTACCACGGAGATAGTTGCTTGGAACGTAAAGGCGAATCATATCAATCGTTATGATAACATTCTCAGAAATCTTTAAAACAAAATATCGTTACAGGACAATAATATAATTATGCTACACTTGCGTTTGTATGTTTGGTTATCTATAGGTAACTTGCATCTTACTAACATCTGTAATTATTCCAAAATTAATTAGAGAACTGCCATTTCATTCTTACAAAAAAGAACTAAAAACATGGCTTATTCAAAATAACTTTTATACATTAAAAGATTTTTTTTTATTTTAAGGGTTAAATTAGATTTATTTAGATTTCTATTGTTGTTAAATTGTTTGTTTATTATTGTTGTGTTTTTATTGTTTATTTTATAATGTAGATTAAACCAAAGTATAATAATTAATGTGTCTGGCTATAATTTTAAGTGTTTTGTATTGTTTTTTAGAGTATAGGTTTAATAGGTTTTTATTGTTTATTTTATAATGTAGATTATACCAAAGTATAATAATTAATGTGTCTTCAAATCTATAATTTTAAGTGTTTTGTATTGTTTGTTAGAGTAGGTATAGGTATGTATTATATAAGTTAGGTTTTATGCCTATGTGCATCTATTGTAAATATTCGTATGCCGCTTTTAGCGGCGGATGTGTCCTGAACTAAAATTATAAATACCAACTTTGTTGTACCATATCCGACGAATAAATGTTTTGTCTTTGTCTTTTGTACTAATAACATCAAAGTTATGATGTAATCTCCAACATCTATTTTCTGAAATAACTTCTTATTTATCGGTCACGGTATTCTTACCATTGCCTCTTCTTCACCAACGTTTCTAGGATAACACATTCATGCCGCTTTCCTCAAAATCCCAATTCACAGTCTCATCTGTGCAAATGAAATAATTCAATGGTGTTGCGGAATCCGGGTCAGTTAATTGACAAAGTGACCACGTCCAGGGTCTGAAGGGTCGTACCCTCACAATCACTGGACAATAGGTTTGTGAAGGAACACCTGGTTCGATAAATAAATTGAATGTTGTTAACTGGAATTAGTGGCTAAAGGAGATTGGCATATGGGGTACAGTGGGTTGGGTTCTAATATACAGGTTAATTAACTTTATTTGTCTTGTAACGCCAGTTTTCAACTGATAAAACTGTTAAACCTAATGAATATGCAGGGGGGCTAAAAAGGCCACTTTAGCAGAATCATAATAGGATAATGAATCATATTTGAAATCGTAAAACGGTCACAAACTGACAATTCTTATTTCATCTGTGTACAATTCACAGCACGCAATTCATCAGTTTGACAGTTTTGTATGGAGATTCGTAAAATAGTCCACAAATTATGAATTGCTTTATTGAAGTTTAATGTCAAAAAGCACGATCATAATAAACTCCTGGGAAATCCTCAGTTTTGTAGTAACATCGTTCGATACTGAAGTTGTTCTCATGTTTTTTTTATAGTAGATATTAATTTTTTCTGACTATACAAGTCATAGATACAGCAGTTATACGTTTTCCGTTTACTGAAGTCAGATTTTTTCTAAAACCATTTTTACGATACAGTCACGTAAGCATAGTGATAGACAAACTAGATACTTAAAAGCTATAGATTTTCTTATATTTAAACTACACGAGACTCTCTGAAATCATTTCAAACAGAACTCTGTTAAACCTCTTACCATCAAACGAATTTTATAGCTCATTAAAAACCATTGCACAAGGAAAGAAAACATGGACCACTTGTGCACCTCATAAATAACTGGCCTAAAACAATCCACTACAAAGTGACCACGGACTCTTGAGTGTATCGGCACAATATTTGTGTAGTTTCGTCTTAATCCCAGGGTCTGACGCGAGCGATAAATATTTATTGCCACTAAACGTGAAAAGGTGGAAGGTATAAGCGGGAGCGGATTGCGCGGGTTCTAAATCAAATGATAAATAATTATATTTATTTCTGTAAAACACTTAAACACCTCAAAAGTAAATTGTGTTTTAAAACTAGAAGGGATTTGGTGTTTCTTAACCGACTACTCTTGAGGAGAAAGATCGGAACAAACTCAGAGATCACATAATCATTTATAATCCAAACATAATTTTGGTCAGGCCATATGACGACCATGCATATTAGTGTCTGAGATGCGTCTTTTGAGGATACAACCACAAATAATTGCGGACAACGGCGAACTGACTGCGACACTGGCATCATACTAAACTCGAAAAGAAGTTAAACTAATAATACGGACGGTGACGTTAGTTTGAACAAGCTATTTTATACCAGCTAAAAATCATTTATCAGCCTATAGTGTTCCCACTGCTGGGAGTCAGGCCTCCTCTCGGTGAGAGGGAGTGGTCTGTAATCCACCACGCGAGCCCAGTGCGGGTTAGTAGATGTCACATCCCTTCGAATTTTTGGTTCTAATGTCAGTCTGTGGTAGATTGTTCAGTATCCTAGCTTGTTCCGATAAAGGACAAGCAAAATAGCATTCATCATCATCATCACCTTCCTAATCTTATCCCAGCTACGTGGGGTCGGCGCAACACGTTTTCTTCTTCCATTCTCCCCTGTCAACCGTCACGCTAAGCGTCACGTCAAGCGGGATATCATTACAGTCTCTAATATCGTATTTATTTGTTGGACCAAGTAAATTACATCGCAAAGTCTCATTCCGCACTGATTTCATCAAAACATGTTGCACATCTTCGTCTACTCCACATTCTTCACAGTTGGGCGACGTAACCTTTGTCATCAGAAAGCCAAACTTTTTTGATGGAACTAAATCACTTCTGTTTAGCAGATTTTGATCAGTCACCTACACTGGAAGCTGTGGTTGGATTATAACTGAAAAGCTTCCAACTTTTACCAAACATAAAGATATAAAATCTATTTGTGCGGTACCCGTTGATTCGTCTGTAGATTGTACAGTAATTGTAAGACCCCTTCCACCGATGTTATCAGCATAATGGAGAACATTTGTTGAGCTTTCCAAGATGCCTGATTGACTAAGTTCTATTAATTGTGCTCCGGAATGGTACCACAATTGTTTGAACCGCAACGTTTCTTGATAATTGAATGTTTAATTTTAAATGGCGATGGTTTCAAGGCTATTTAGTTGTCTTAATCTTCCGTGAGGCTTCAATGGGAATTGATAAAGTGTATTGATTGTATTTTGCATTAAAGGAAAGTAGCTTTAGTAGTTTATTGTTAATATCAGCGTTATCGTCTAATGTTAGGTATGGGCTTACCGTTTCTACATCAGAAAGTCTGACAACCAGTCTTACCAAGGGGTATCGTATTACCCAGTTACTGGGTTGTGGAGGTCAGACAGGCAGTCGCTCCATGTAAAATACTGGTATTCAGCTGCATCCGGTTAGACTGGAAGCCGACCCCAACATAGTTGGGAAAAGGCTAGGCAGATTGATTGATCAGAAAGTCATACTAAATTATCCTGGAAAACTATGGTCTTTAATGGAGCGTGAAATGAAAATAATTCATCACATTTTCATTTAAGAGCATTTAAATACCATCTATACTCATTAATATCTCTTTAACTAAACTAAATAATTATGCCTGTACAAGGAGTGGGTTCACTAGTTCAATGCGATTGAAATTGAACTCACGACCTTTACCAGTCAATGCCTTAGCGGCTGTGTTATTGTCACTTAAAATTATTAATATCCCATTAGTACAAATTGCAGTAGTTTAGACATTAATGTCCAGTTTTGTTATAACTTTTATCATCAGAATCTAATTTTTATTTGGCGCATGAAAGGAGAAAATTAGTTTTTCAAAGGTTATCCGTCCGTCTGTCACAGGGTGGTATCTTTTGAACGGGTAAAGTTTTTACAGACTCTGTACTACTACGGCCACTATAAGAACAATAATTAAAATTTTAACATAAACACATAATATTGTAAAAAAAAAAAAAAAAAAATTTAAAACTTTTTATTTCAAATAACATTACATAGTTTTGTTTTGATCACACATCGCTTAATCTTAACACTGAAAGATTATGTGCGAGTGAGGCGTCTCGCTTGTTTACATTAAAATATTTTGTTATTAAAATTAAATTATTTATTTTATTTTATTTGGGAAAACAGACAATCGTACATTGTATATTAAATCTAGATACACAGTATGCTGTAAGTACCTATTTGTGAAAGATCTGGAGGAACTTTGTATTGTTCCACTTTAAGGTAGTATTTTATTATTCGTTTTATTTGCAAAGTGGTTTTTGATTTTAATTTATTAGTTAATTGCTTAGTAGGTAAGTGCTTTAATAAACAATTCGAGTTCGGGGCGACAAGACTGCGTCATTTGTTTTTAGGGAAGCTTCTAGAATCATCTAGAAGCTTCGAGTCGCCCTTATTGGCCGAGCGGGTACGAGAGGCGTTCCCGCCAGGAGCGTGCGGATTGTGGCGGGAGCGGTTACAAAATGTATTCGCGTTATAAAATAAAATTAAGTTAAAAATTAAAGGGGGTTTCCATACAAGAAACGTGTCTTTTTACGAAAGTAATTTTAAATAATGTAGGTAGTATTAAATATGTTAGATGGTTCGTGTGTGAGTCCGACTCGCACTTGACCGCTTCTTTATCATAATTTGTAGGTATTTTTTTTTCTATATCACCTTTGAGATCTCTTTACGTAAAACTACAGTCTTTTGTCATTAATTTATAGTAGCACTTTTATGGTTTCTTTACCTGGATTGGTTTCATTAAGAGGAAACGTGGGTGCTCTTTTCTCCATACAAAAAGATACAAACGCTCTCGCCTGCAATGATTTTTTACAGAAATATAAATATCAGCTACTTGTATGCCCCTATGTTTTCCTTTTTGATGATATATTATTTTTATAAGAACTAGAACCCTCCAAAAATGCTCAAAATTGCCGATTCAGACCGCTGTCAACAGACGCCTAGTGTACCAATTTGACAACTATTACCGAAAAAAGAAAAACATAGGGGCATAGTATATAATTATCCTTCTTATTCAGTTTATGAAATATCTTTTAAATTGGTCCAATATTGGAGGAGGAAATAGGCGAGAGCCAAACCTCGAAATGTGACTTTTTACACAGGCTATTTAGTCGGATCTGCAGTTGTCCTTATCGCACGAATTCGTAAGGCGAAGCGCTCGCAGAGCGACAGCAATACCTTCTTAAAATACCTAATTTTCAGAAGTCTGGCCACCCGCCTTTCCTCTTAAGCACAGGGAGAAGTAGCAGCAGAAGTATTCTGAAGGTTTTTGCGGAGATGCTAGAAGGGTCTAATGAATGCATAGGTTTATCAAGCCGTATGTCGGGCAAAACTTCCTGTGGATGTATTTTGTTTTGTTATACTAACTTATTTACGTTATTAGTAATACCAACACGCTGTGCGTCTTCAAAGCCTGAAAGATTTTATATGATTTACTAACTGACCTAACAGGCGTTGCCCAATCCAAATTTCAATAGTTCATACAAAAATCCAATGAAAAAAGGACGTTCAGTTTTTTCCAAATTTGAAAATTTTCCTGGATTTTTTTACCTATACAGGGCGTTTCTTTTAAGATGTCAAACCAGTGGCAAGCTGATAGCAGAGTACCATACCTATCGATTGTTTAAAGCCATCATCAATCAGGAAAAATATCGAAAAAAATTTATAACTCAAAAACTACAAAAAAATCGTAGAACATACATGGGGGATAAATCGATAGGTATGGTACTCTGCTATCAGCTCGCACTGGCTTGACACCTTAGAAACACCCTGTATATTATTTTACTAAAACCTAATTCAGACTATGAGGAACATTTTAAAACAAAAAAATAGCCAAATAGGTCCAGCCGTTCTAATTTTAGATTCCTGATATACTTAATTTTGGAAATTCAGGATTCTAACATGTCATTGGTGTTTAACTTTCAAATGAATACGCACCCTTTTACTTCCCTCAGTATAAAGGTTTAAGATAACAGTATCTAAATAACTACACATACAAATTATAAAATAAACATACATTTATCTTATCGAAACAATATCAGTTCAATAGTTATTGTTTGTCGAGTCTCCAAGATTAAAAGTCTGACATTATTCCTGATATACTTAATTTTGGAAATTCAGGATTCTAACATGTCATTGGTGTTTAACTTTCAAATGAATACGCACCCTTTTACTTCCCTCAGTATAAAGGTTTAAGATAACAGTATCTAAATAACTACACATACAAATTATAAAATAAACATACATTTATCTTATCGAAACAATATCAGTTCAATAGTTATTGTTTGTCGAGTCTCCAAGATTAAAAGTCTGACATTCATCTGTACATTTATTTATAAGTTCTATAACCTTAACTGTTGATTATATTTGATCGTTTGGTCAATATTTGTTTAGTTTTGTAGCAATAATTACAATATTCATATTTCTATCGTTTAGCTTAGAGTTCACTCCGGGCGCTTTCTGAGGAATTCTTAAACGGAGTTTAAACTCTCAATAGTTATTGATTCTAGGAATTCTTAAACGGAGTTTAAACTCTCAATAGTTATTGATTCTAGGAATTCTTAAACGGAGTTTAAACTCTCAATAGTTATTGATTCTAGGAATTCTTAAACGGAGTTTAAACTCTCAATAGTTATTGATTCTAGGAATTCTTAAACGGAGTTTAAACTCTCAATAGTTATTGATTCTAGGAATTCTTAAACGGAGTTTAAACTCTCAATAGTTATTGATTCTAGGAATTCTTAAACGGAGTTTAAACTCTCAATAGTTATTGATTCTACTAGCGAATTCCTTCCTTGTGTTTCGTTTTTGATATCCTCAGATAAATCCTCGTTAGTAATTCACTCGACTTTTAGCTAAATTCTTCCATTTTACGAAGTGTTCAGAAACACGATATCGAACCAATAATCACTATCGAATGGATAAACTCGTTTAAAAATCTCAGAAATGGGGCATTATCCGTGAATGTTGTGAAATGCGATACAAGTACTAAATATTGTACCTATGTTTAGTACCTATTCCTTAGAATTTTAGGCTTCAAGGTATTTTTTTTACATCTACAGAATTATTTAGTATCATTGTCATTTGAGATCAAATTGATAACCTCAAAGCTCCATATACACAGTCAAAGTTTATTGCCTGTATCATACCATAAAATTGAAGGGCAATTCATTTGCACCGTCTAAAAAACACGTACAATTAAGTCGCATGCGATTTTATTGAATGGCAAAACTTGCATTTATTTATTTATAGCCATTTAATAAAATCACGTAAACACTTGCTTGCAATTCTTAAATAGCAATAAAATTGAACGTGCTATATGGCATGCGATTATTGCTCTTGAATGTTCCAGAAACTTGCACCGTGTAAACGGAGTTTAAGGTGTGGCGGCGTCTACATCGCCACATGCGAACTACACAGCACACTGACGTCACGCAATCCTGCATCGCGCAATCAGAGTTTACCGCGCGACCAGCATAATACAACGTCCCGACATCAACCGTCGGACAGTAGCCCGCCAGACACGACGCCCGTCTGGTGGGAGGATCTTCTCTTTTCTATGGATGATGAGTGAACTTTACACCCTGTGCCTCATGATGCCTCTGTAAAGGGACAGATAGAAAGAGAATATAAGTAAGATAAAGGTAAATAAACAAAATTACGATTTCAAAAAATAATTTCCTGTCTTATTTCGGGTTATCTATCAGAAACATCAAAACATGCCACTTGTCAACCTACGAATAAAATACAGAAAAGTCATAACAGCTTTTCACAATAATTTCTCGGAATAAATATATGTACAAATCTTCACAAATCACCATTTCATAGAACAACTGAAAACGGATAATCATAGCGACATATTGCTTCCTTCTGCTACTGTATTCAATTTTAAACTTTATTTTGAAGCTAGCAAAGTTGAAATTTGAACAACTAAACTCGAAATTGGATTTAAAAAAACTAACACTTTCTAAGAAAGATGTTCCATACTCTCGCTGATGTTTTAATGATATTATAAGATTATGGTTTCTTGTTAAATCTATTATAGTTTTATGTTTCAGTTATTGTATGAAATTAAAGTAGGATTGGAGTCTTGTGGTTTGTCTATGAATAGATCTTCTACATGTAGGATGTTGTAATAGGGCATATTTCATTTTGGAGCTGGATGTGGCAGATTTTATTTTTCCAAATGTGTAGTTCTATACTTTAAAGCTTAGCCTTTTTTCTTTCTATAGCATTGTTTCTCATGCTATACATAAAGCGATCCGATTGGCAATTTTGATACAACATAAAGCGATCCAATTGGCAATTTTGATACAGTCGTCACTGACAGAGTACGTCAGATATATTGTAGCAGACAAGGTGATCAAATACTTCAGAAAAATTTAAAATGTCAATTAGTTCCTTAAACTACAAGTTATCAATATCTAAACATTCATTAATTCATTAATACGAGTATCTGAGCAGATGTTGTCAGTAATTTCTATACACACAACTAACCAAAAATATCTGAACCCTTACAACGTCAAGTGTATCCAAGATCTATTTTCTTTAAATAGTTTGGTTCATCAACATATCAGTTGTATCTTAAACAAATGATTTTCCATACAATTTTATTCCCTTTTCATCGTATTTATACCACAGATACTGTGTTGGTTTTTGGTTCGTCGAGTTAGGTAAGCTCAGTGTTTGTCTGCGTAGAATATACTTGACGTTGTAACTGTTCAGATATTTTTGGTTAGTTGTGTGTATAGAAATTTGTGACAAGCATCTGATCAGATATTACTGAAGTAATGAATGTGTAGATATTAATGATAACTAGTAGTGTATGGAAGTTTTTGATATTTTAAATTGTTCAGAAGTGTTTGGTTACCTTGTCTGCTACAATATATCTGTCGGCGACTGTATATTCTGGTTCAGCTACATTCTTACACAATTTCTTGTCATTATAGCATAAAACACATCCTGAAAGGCTAATTAAGGCAAAAATTAACAGACAGTCAAACTGCTGTGATCGACAAACTAAAAAAAAGCATCAGCCAATCAAACCACAAACAATCACCGGGTGTAACAGTTGTGTTATATTCCATCTAAAGCTCTAAACGCTAAAAAGGTTCAGGAAACTCTTCACGATATCCTTAAGGCGCAGATTTCCTGAAAACGATCAAAAAGGTGTTTTTTTAAAGCTGTGTATCTCATAAACCGTAAATAATTTTACGGTAAAAAAATTTGATATTTTCAAGTCCTTTTCGCATACAGTGATGGAAGCCAAAACATAATTAAACATACTTTAATGCACCAAAAAAATCTTTAAACATACCTCCTAATAATCTTTAAAAGCTGTTTATACCTTCATTAGCAATTATAATTATAATTCAAAATATACCATGAAA
Source organism: Cosmia trapezina (assembly GCA_905163495.3). Lineage (NCBI taxonomy): Eukaryota > Metazoa > Arthropoda > Insecta > Lepidoptera > Noctuidae > Cosmia > Cosmia trapezina. The sequence continues at coordinate 1,765,051 of LR991036.1, forward strand.
TGTCAAATTCCAAACTGCATCCAGTGATGGATTACTTTTTATTAAATAGTTAATTTCTAATTTTATACGATTTTATTTGCACTTTTACGACATAATTCCGGTGCGCGTGAGAATCTTCTATCTCGTTCGTCAAACTAGACAGCCATAAAGCCATTTCACTTACACACCGAGCTAAACCAAGCTTGGAACCAGGGCCTTAATCGAGATCTTTAGCAGAATAAACACCTATCGGCTATATCAATAGCCTGACTATAAGAGCTACTTTCGTAGCCGTACCCGTAGCCAACCTCCTCCCGCCGCTGACTTTCGTTTGTTTTTCTTCCCCCGAGTCCATTGTCGCAGGTGGCGATACCCGTACTCTACAGGGCGTAGAAAGATGGTTCAATATTTAATTTGTGTTATCCCAAGTTTAAAATGTTAATACGTAATTAAATATTAACTTAGTAATATTAATTAAAATTAGGTTTAAGTATCTTAAATCCATACTATTTCTATCTAATATTATAAATTCGAAAGTAACTAGTCTCTGTCTGTCTGTCTGTTACCTTTTCACGGACATCGGAGTAGCACTAGTACGTCCCTGTGGGATAATATCCAAGCTTCACGCGGGTTAAGCCGCGGCAGAAGCTAGTATAGTGTCTTATTTATTTATTTATTTATTACCTACTTAACTTAATCTTAAGTCACTACATTGTACTATTTGGTTTTTGTGTACTGAATAAAAATGTGTTATTATTATACTATATCACTTTGTTTTCGATAGTCTTAACATTGATTTTTAATGACCATTGTGGCGGCATCTACGTCGCCACATACGAACTACGCATCACAATGACATAACGTCACGCAATCCTGCATCGCGCAATTAGAGTTTACTGCGCGACTAGCATATTATATACAACGTCCCGACATCAACCGTCGGGCAGTAGCTCACCAGACACAACACCCGTCTGGTCGGACGATCCTTCCTTTCTATGGACGATGAGTGAACTTTACACCCTGTTCCTCATGCCTCTATACTGGTGACCCCGACGTGATAAACCATCAAGGGCATTATGTTACTTTAGACGTTACATTTCTTGTGACGAAAAATTATAATAACCTTTAAAAATAAACAATTCGCAGGTTTAAAGATAAATGTTTTTGTTAGTGTTTCCCACCTAAATACATTAATCTCTCAAAGCTTCAAACACAGGTCACCTTAGATAAATCAGCCCACAGTCAAAAAAACATCACCCCTTATACAAACATTACTAGAGCGGGCACCAAACCAACGCCTGGACGCAATTAGCAGGTACATTGAAATCGCATTATTGGACGCCGCGCGAAAAGGATCAGCCTGTAGATGTTTTTTTTTTTTTGTGAAAAAGAACCAAGTAGAGGTTTTAGTACGGAAAACTTTGAGTTTGTGGTCAGGATTTCTGATGGTTCATCATCTTCACGGTTTTTGGGGCCAATTAAGGATGCTATGAAAATAGAAATGATTTACAACATCAGTCATATTTTAAAACCGTGTCTCTTCTTCGTCATCATTAGTAGGTATAGTGAATATAGAAATGATTTACAACATCAGTCATGTTTTAAAACCGTGTCTCTTCTTCGTAACCATTAGTATAGTGCAAATAGAAATGATTTACAACATCAGACATGTTTTAAAACCATGTCTCGTCTTCATAATTATTAGTATAGTGTTTTTTTTTTGTGAAAAAGAACTAAGTAGAGGTTTTAGTACGGAAAAATTTGAGTTTGTAGTCAGGACATCTGATGGTTCATCATCTTCACGGTTTTTGGGGCCAATTAAGGATGCTATGAAAATAGAAATGATTTACAACATCAGTCATATTTTAAAACCGTGTCTCTTCTTCGTCATCATTAGTATAGTGAATATAGAAATGATTTACAACATCAGTCATATTTTAAAACCGTGTCAATTCTTCGTCATCATTAGTTCCTACAGTGAAAATAGAAATGATTTACAACATCAAACATGTTTTAAAACCATGTCTCTTCTTCGTAACCATTAGTATAGTGCAAATAGAAATGATTTACAACATCAGACATGTTTTAAAACCATGTCTCGTCTTCATAATTATTAGTATAGTGTTTTTTTTTTGTGAAAAAGAACTAAGTAGAGGTTTTAGTACGGAAAAATTTGAGTTTGTAGTCAGGACATCTGATGGTTCATCATCTTCACGGTTTTTGGGGCCAATTAAGGATGCTATGAAAATAGAAATGATTTACAATATCAGTCATATTTTAAAACCGTGTCTCTTCTTCGTCATCATTAGTATAGTGAATATAGAAATGATTTACAACATCAGTCATATTTTAAAACCGTGTCTCTTCTTCATCATTGCTTCTTTCTTTATTCTGTTCCAGTTCTATAAAAACATTATTTTAACAAAATTCTATGGCGTCGATAATGGAAAATTTTACATTACCTTCAAAATCACCATCAAAACCGTAGCCAATCAATCAAAATCAATCTGCCTAGCCTTTTCCCAACAAAGTTCCGGTCGGCCTCCAGTCTAACCAGATGCAGCAGAATACCAAAACCGTGGCCACTATAAAAATTATTAGTTAACTAGTATTAAAGTAGAAAACTTTTTAGTCCAAAGTTCTATTAGCTTATACTGAAATTTGATTGCAAAGTTTCATCACGACGAAGTTTTAAGGGGCTTAGCAGCAAGTTCTTGAACAGACTCGCTTAGTATCGATTCAGGTAGAACTCTGCCTAGACTCATTGATTTTAGTGGGTAATAGATTTTTATGGCTTCTTTTATGTCAATCTAGGGAGTACTAAACGGGTAAGTCGTTAGACTGGCTATTCAGGATTGTGAGTTTGACCCCCAGCCGCTGCATTTATTGATCTGAAACATACATTGAGCATACGTATATTAAGCTTGGAACGGTGATAAAAATCTTTGAGTAGATTCGATTTAAAAGAACATTCCATACAATTACAATAATTATTTTTCAATACACTTCCTCAAAAACTGGTTCATATCGCACTACGATTAGGTTCACAAAGCAATGTATTTCACACGCGTGCGATTTTTTAAATTCCCACACGTGTGCGGGAATAAATATTTCCACAGATAACTTATAGGTACCTATGAGTTATCTGTGGCAATTTTACTTAGTCCAAATTGGTTCAATGCCTCTATTCACAACTCTCTATTCGGAGGTGCTTGTTTTTTTTTAATCTCGGCAAAGAGATATGCGTCTTTACGGCGTTAATATTTTTTTTTAAATTTATTTATTTAATATCATCAAAAACTATGATTATTACAATAAAAGAAACGTTTATGAACAAATTAACATTTATTTGTGTTCTAAACTCAAAAATATTTGAATTTTCTGTTTTTCATATTAGGCTGTTTATCGGCTTTATACCTTTGCTTCTCCTTCAACCTGGCGAAAGCAAAGCGCGGAAAAAAAAGAAAATTTAAATCATAGTTTCATAATAATTCATGACAAAAATATTGTTCGTTATTTTATTTTATTTCTTCAAATGTGTATTGAAAAACGTCGTTTGATACTCGTGGACATTTGTTATTGCAGTTCTCGGCTCAAAAACAACCTCGCCTACGGCTCGGGTGTTAATTCCGCCTCGAACGCAATAACAAACGTTCTCCACTTGTTTCAAAATGTACTATTTCCGTTTTATCTGACTGCTGGTCAGCATACAGGGTCAGATCCATCCAGGGATCCATTAATTAGACTGGTTTGATTTTACAAAAAAAATCTCGTTTTTTAGTAACTTACAAGAAGAAATAAAAGTAGTCTGCTCACATGTGAAACGTTACAAAGTTACGATGTAGAAATGCTATCGGCAAAGACATCCAACAAAACGTACCTTTCTAAATCAATTGGAAATACAAGTTCAGTACCTAACAATAAAGACCTTACTTCTTCCTGACGCGTTTAATATTCCACTTAAACCTTAAATTGTCTCGTTTTCAAGATATATCTGTTGCAGACCTACCTATTGTACCCTGAGGACATACAACTGGCCGTGCACATAGGCTATTATTTAGAAATTAACATACAATTGATTTAAAACCTTATTCCGTAGCTGATATGACTCAAAATCCAAGTCACGAAAAAATCTTTCAGAAGCATTTCGCTCTGCATTCGAAATCCAACTTGGCTTCAATTCATATAAGGTTCAGATTCGGTGGCTCGAAGCGTGGGTTGCACCGTTTCATTTTGCCACGGTTATCGACATTGGATAAAGGGCTGGCCATTAATCGTACTAAGATAATATCAGTTCAGTAATCGCAGATTGCTAAACGCTCTGTTAGTATGCCCGTGCGGTGTCGATGGACCTTAGTATATAATACTTAAGATGATACATTTCGACTTACCGGATTTTGGGTTCGCAAAAAATCGTTTCGGTTTTGTACCTTTTTAGTTTCTAATTTTATGGAACTGGATTTAAGGAAAATGTTTATAAGTTAAGGCAATTAGGTAATATTGTGAAGATGAAGCAATATTAGAAGGTAGGTATATGACCCGTTTAAGCTTTTTAAGTTCACCCTTCTAATATTAGGACTAATGCCTTACCAGATCATATTATGAGGCAGTTCTTAAAGTTTTCTTAATTCGGAATTTATCTATTTTATAATCCGTTTAGTTTATCTAGACACATTGCATTTCTGAAAACTCAGTAATAAAAAGAATATTATGCTTAAAGATAACTTTATTGAATCGTTAGTATTAACCACCTTATTCATACATAAATAAAACGCTCTAAAAACCTATTTTAGATAAAATAGGCAGTGTTTTGTCAATTTCTTTCATTACGATTTGGAGTTTGAAAGAAGAAGACAAAACACTATTTTAACTAAAATATGTTTGTAGACCAAATCAAATCAAATCAAAATCATTTATTTGCATAAAATGTGGTGGGTACAAAAGATGTTACATATAAAAAGTGCAAAGACACATTCCGCCATGCAGTTTTGCCATGCAAATATTTAATGGATGTTAATGTAACATACAATAAAATTATAGAAAAATAAATAACAGTTGTTGGTAATAAATTCGAGTTTTAGCGTTATGAATCTATGAACGAAAATAACAATATAATGAAGTCAATAGGTACCAATTTGAATTAAAATTACACACTACATAATATTTATAAATACTAAGGTATGTAGCTAGCGACAAGGTAAATACCAAAGTAACTTAAAAATAAGTAACTAAAAGTGACTTCATATAACTAAGTGACTACAATGCATTCCTGTGGTAGGACTGACATGTTTTTAGGGTTCCGGACCAAAATGGTAAAAAAGGAACCCTTATGGTGTGACTCAGTCTGTCTGTCTGTCTGTCTGTCTGTCACAGCTGGATATATTATCTCAAGAACTACTAATGCTATCAACTTGAAATTTAGAATAGTTTTAGATGACGTTAACCCAACTATTTTGCAAATAAGAAAGAAATAAAAATAATTATATTTTTATTGAAACTGGGACTGAAAGGGGGTCTTAAAAAAATTAAAGTAGGGCTACTAGGGCATGTGGGGTATCATATGAAAGAGCGCTATTTGCACATTCTCAAACTATTTTTATTTTTTTTTAAGCCGCATAGTTTTCGACTTTTGATGTAAGATGTAAAAAAAAATACCGTCCCCTAACCCCTCATCTCCGAAGTTTGCAAAGCGAAAAATCTGAAATTATTCTATGTGATAGAAGTTTACGTAAAGATTACAGGAAAAATAAAACGATGTCTCTAAGTAGCACACTTTTTCAGAAATCGGAACGGAACCCTCGGTGCGCGGGTCCGACTCGCTCTTGACCGGTTTTTTTTGTTGAGAAATTCGCTGATTGAACAAAAGCTATGCGATATCAACCATTTTTTCAAAACCACGCAGAATTTTTTGTAAGGTAGTTCTGTTATCCAGTTAGGTAGTGAGTTATATATAAGTGGCGCCATATACACACAACTGCGCCTGAATAGTTCTATCCTGGGTACAGGGATTTTCAATAAATACTGTGTGACTTTTCGTTTGTTAAAACCGTTTTAGTTTTTATGAAAAAGGGTGTTAGAGTTTATCAGAGGATCTCAAACTGCACAAGTCGAGTCGTTTTTGATGATGACTAAGATCAAGCGAGATATCCAGCCTTTTGCGTCTCATTTTTTCACCCTATAAGGCCAAACGACATGAGCCAATTAGCTATAAATATACTCATACATAATTAGCATATAACCTTATTTATAACACGTTTATCAACAAGTGGAAACGGTTCAACATCTCAAACAGGTCGTGACTTGCTCGGGACATGCTCCAGCCTGTCTATCCGTATGTCCCGCCCAATCTCCGTAACCTTGAATTGTGGAGAACGTTCGTTTCTTATGTAACTAGCTTTTGCATCTGAGTTTGCCTACATAGGAGTTAGTTACTTTATTTTGAACCGATTTTCTTTTCTTTTTTTTTTTTTAAATCATGTTCTCCACAACACCCAGCAAAAAAGATGCATTGAATATCTCATGATTTGATGAGTACATGACTTAAGTCAGGTGGTTCTAATTACAAAAAAAATATTGTGTTAGCCGGTAGTCCGTGGTTACATTTTATCGAACAAAATCTGGCTTTCTTAGTATCAAACTCAAACTCAGACTTTTGAATTGTCAAAGAGTCGGTAAGTCAGAAAGATGAATCTAGTTGCAAAGTTTCATGGTCTAATTTATTAGTCATGGTCTAAAAGTACTTCAAATTTTGAAGTACTTTTTGAATACCAGTGGTTTATTGTTCGGTTTGGAGGTAACTTTGGATTTTTTTTCTGTCGAGAAAATTTTATGGAATCGTGTTTTCGTCAATCATAGTACTTAACATTAATCCTCAACTTTATCACAATATTTATTTTCGACATAACGGAGGATCATGCTAAGCCATTTGAGGTAGTATAAGCTCTTAAATACCACACAACTTGCTCTGATTTACATCAGCCAAGCAAAGTAGGCATAAGACCAATTTTATAAAAAGAATTCTAACTATTTTAATGCAGCCGTTTTTCCTTATAGACTTCGTTGAACAGTTAAATTCCGGCATCATACGATGCATTTCTGACTTTGATGACACATGCATCACTGGTGCCTCACTATGTTAGCTATGTTCGATAAATATGCGGATAATTTGATCATCATATTACTTAGTAACGATTTGTTTATCTTTTTTTTTCTCCCGTATCATAACGAGCTGTGGGAGTTCAAGTCGTGATAACGAGTTTTGCCAGTAAGATTAATATTGGTAGCAACGCTGACTGCTAGAGTGAGATGGGCGTAGCTTAGTACAATACGTGCCACGAAAAATGAGACTTGACACACCACGTGGTTTGACTTGCGCAGTAGACGATTTTAGGTCTCTAGCGGCACGGGAAGGGACCGGCCGTCATCGGGGTGGCGGAAAGAGCGCGGGAGGCGTGGTCAAGTCTCATATTTCGTGGAGTGTATACCATACCATACCATCACTGAAGTTTTTTTCCTGTAGCTCATTTATCTCGCTCTAAAAGATTACTTGCATCTTCAAACAATTTATAAAATTAATTAAAATGTTAGGTAACTTTCTCAAAGTTAAGTAGGAGGATTATCCAAGTTTTTTTTTTTTTTTTACAGCTGTAGTTTGCTTAGTTACATAGGTAGCTTGCAAGTTAGTGTATTAATAGGTAAATACATTAAGACTGATCTCTTAAAAATAAAAATATAGAGCAATAAAGTAAAGCAGTTGGTACTAACACTAGATAATAAGTTGTTTTAATATTATGTTACTAACTACTACTACTCTACTATTACTATTTATTCCAAAATAAAAATTATAAAATTATATTAATAATTGAGAACAATTTTTTAAGCAGTCAATTTATCCTACTTCGAGGGAATCTCCCACATTTTTATTCCATAATCTTTATAATATTAAATAACACGCCTCAACATTGTAATCTTCCCTACGTCAATGCATTAGAATAAAAAATCCTTGCACAAAAATATTTAACACAAGCGTTATTGTGCATCCAGCTAGGTATCCTGCAGGTACCCGGCACAATAAGAGCACTAGATGTGCTTCCAATTAACATTATGTTGGACTGACAGACGGAAAAAACATTAACTGATTTTAGTGAAGGACTAGATGTACCACGATTCTGATTTAATCATTTTTTTCAATACACTTCCTCGAAAACTGGTTCATATCGCACTACGATTAGGTAGACAATGCAATGTATTTCACACGCGTGCGATTTTTTATTTTCCCGCACGTGTGCGGGAATAAAAATTGCCACTGATAACTTATGTACCTATGCTTAGTCCAAATTGGTTCAATGCCTCTATTCACAACTCTCTATACGGAGGTGAATGTTTTTTTTTTAATCTCGGCAAAGAGATATGCGTCTTTACGGCGATAATATTTTTTTGAATATTTATATATTGAATATCATCAAAAACTATGATTATTACAATAAAAGAAACGTTTATGAACAAATTAACATTTGTTTGTGTTCTAAAACTCAAAAATATTTGAATTTTCTATTTTTCATATTAGGCTGTTTATCGGCTTTATTATACCTTTGCTTCTCCTTCAACCTGGCGAAAGCAAAGCGCGCAAAAAAAAAGAAAATTTAAATCATAGTTTCATCATAATTCATGACAAAAATATTGTTCGTTATTTTATTTTATTTCTTCAAAAGTGTATTGAAAAACGTCGTTTGATACTCATGGACATTTGTTATTGCAGTTCTCGGCTCAAAAACAAAATTGCGCCGGCCGCTGGTGTTAATTCCGCCTCGAACGCAATAACAAACGTTCTCTACTTGTATCAAAATGTACTATTCTATGGTGGCAGTAATTGAACATTTTTTTGTTAAGGTTCTTTGTTTAATTCTGTAACAAATAGTGGGTTATTTTTTATAATGCAGTTTAAATTCTATTTTTTGTCATTCGTCTGTTTATCGTTTTTTTTTTCGATTGGTCATAATCAAGAAGACTTTGTAGACAATTAAAATAAGTTCTTTTTGTAGTATCCATTGGTATTTTAGCTGATATTATTTCACATAGGACACATGACACCTAACAGATTTCAAACTATAACTAGGCAGCGATAACAACTGAGATGGTTATGCATAGATTCACTGGTTTCATAAAATTAACCTCGTCTATTCAATGTTTTATTTTTCATGAATTATATATTTTCTCACTTTTCACGTTTTTTCACTCCCCGACGCAAAACGTAGCCTACTCCCAAATAATATTCCGTTTTTTGCTCCGTCGAATTGTGCGAAAACTATTTGTGTAATTAAAAATTAACTAACTCGAATACCATCTTCACAAAAACCATAAAATAATGTTGAAGATTGCAAGGTACTTACAATTTACAAAAGCCCAATTTTGATAAAAATTGCTCCATTTCTTACTATAACACTGTAAGATTTATTTTTATTTGTTTTTTTTTTTACATTGTCTGCAATACACTTATGATAACATAATAATAACCCAAATAAACCTATTTTATTTCATCTTTCTTTTCTATTTTGCTTCAATGAAGCCACATCTAGTACATTTAAGTGCGCGCGACTCTCGACCACGTAGGCTCGAGCGGCAAAGACCTGGGGCCAAGGACACGAGTTCGATGCTCGGTGAATAACATCATGTTCACTGCACCCAGCGAACGGTGATGCATTGAAAAATCACTCGGATTGTTTACAGCACTGAAATGAGGTTTTATTTCAATATTATTTAACGTTTTTTTTCATTTATTTGATGGTGAGGAGTCGGTAATTGGTTTTATTGTAATCTTTTTACTGGAAATGCTGGTTATAATTAAAGTTTTTGATATTTTATTTCTCTTTAATGGTATTTTTTTTTTTTCATCTCTGTTGATAGGTACGTATATTCCTTTAGCGTAGAGCTAAATATAATGTTGCTTAATCACACTTCACACTAATATTATAAAAGCGAAAGTTTGTGAGTGTGTTTGTGTGTGTGTTTGTGTGTGTGTTGTAATTGATGCTGTCACTTTCTTTTTGATACAAAATGTAAGGGATAGAATTAATTTAAAGTAGGTATCCATTAAACTAATATTGGTTTCGTGCAAGTCAACGAACATGCCTCCCAAATAAAGTCGTTTATTACTGGTACAGATTTCAAAGGATCGGATTTTGACCTTTCGGTTGGTCAAAGACCGAAGTGCATCTATATTAATGAGTTTTATAGTTATTCAAGGCTGCCCATATTTACTGATTCTCGGTATTTTGTCTTGTGGTGAAGACTTGTTTTACTTACTTTTGAGTGCGGTTGTTGAACGTGGGGTCATAGGTTCGATGCCCGAGTCGGGCAGTGGTTTTTTTTTTCATAAGTAGCATGGAGTCCGGATTTGTGCTATCAGGTTCAGGCTTGTTCCTTATCACAATATGGGATTTAATGATTTCGGTGATATGTGGGTTACACCGCTGCACCGCTTGACGAAGTACAGGCGAGATGCTATATAAATAGCTGCGCCCCGCGGTTTCACCCACGTATACCGGGGTAAAAAATAGCCTATGTGTTAACCCAGGGTATAAGCTATCTGCATATCAAATTTCATCCAAATCGATCCAGCCGTTTGAGCGTGAAGAAGTAACAAACATACAAACACACACTCACAAACTTTCACCTTTACAATATTAGTGAGATGTATTTGTGTTGATTCGTTTTTACTCAGTCGCTCCAAGTTATTCGGTAGAATATATAAAAAAAAATGTGCACTTAATGTGTACGTTTATAGGGGATGTTTTTTATGGCCTCGAATTTAGAAAGTTACTTTTAAGTTTTAGCCGATTTCGAGTACTTTAAACTAATTGGAATTTTCTAAGGATGTCTCCACCCATACTCCAGTAAGCTTGTGCACTAATTTACGGGCACACCGGGTCGTCGCACCGCCTGTAGAGGGCCTTCCCACGCCATGTCTGGGCTGCACGTCTGCTCCTAAACGACCGAAATCGAGCGCTCGCCGCAGCTTCGGCTAAGTTCGGCTCTCGACCGAACTTCGTGTCATATTCGTAAAGGCTTTTAATGGGAGATGTTGCATTGGAAAAATAATCTGAAATTAGCACGCTATGTATGTGGAGCTTGTAAGAACTCAAAAAGGAGGACAGAAGTGTTTTTATAGTCTCAAAGTTCTCTACTGAGAGTATGAAGTCGGTTTGATAACTCCAATGGCGCAATGATTTTCGATTGGCTTCTGCGTGTTCGCGGTCATGGGTTCAGCTCATATTTGTATGGTCAGGAAAAAAATCGTTCCCGTACAGATTCTTTTTGCATTTTATGGGGATATTTTTATAATCACCCTTCGTTGGCCTAATTTGTTAACCTGCTAAGTCCATTTTTCCATAGTTTACAGGATGAATAAAAAACCGAATATTTATCGTTTTCAATCAACTCAGCTATCTCAGAGCTGGACACAGGCCTCTCCCAGGCTGCGCCACAAAACCCTGTCCTCCGCCTTCCGCATCCAGTCTGTCCCAGCCACTTTCTTTAGATCGGTCCATCTAGCTGGTGCGTCTACGCTTGCCGATACGCGGTCTCCACTCCAGGACTCGTCTGCTCCACCAGCCATCGGTCCTTCAACAAACATGGCCAGCCCACTGCCACTTAAGTTTGCTTACTCTGCAAGCTACGAGTATGTCGGTTACTCCGGTTCTTTTTCGGATAACTTCACTCCTGATTTTAACCTTCAAAGAAACTCCGAACAAAGCTCGCAATATATTTATCGCTTTAACAATCGAAAATCTTGAAAATCCCGTTGGTTCTAATAAGCTTCCTTGAGATTTTAAACGTATGACTAATAGCATATCTTACACACCTATCAGGAAAATTAGGAAAACAAATATATTGCCAGCTTTGCTTGGCAGGTTTACGAGTTAGGCCGACGCCTTGACGACCACATTGCCAGTAATCATAACCCTTAACACCATTCTGCCCTATTGAATTCTCAAAGATAATAATATTTCACGAATCGATCCCGCAACATTACCCTCCACAGTCAAATTTGCACCTACTGCCATAATATTTTAATAAACATAAAGCCGCTAATTTGCAAATTACGGCAGAGCGCCACTTATTTCATAATTATCATTAAACGCTTCCTTATAGTTAAGAGGAATCGACTAGTGATATAAAACTTCTGCAGGATGTTGAAGCAGTGGTAATTACGTCAAAAGTAATATTAGTGGCAGCTTTATGATGTAAATAAGATGCTGTCAGGAGTGACGCATTAGGTCTGTATGAGCAAGAGAACGAACACAGCAACAACTAGCTAACTAAAGGTCTATCAAGATCCTTTTTCTCAGGAATGCGTGGAGGCTTCAAAATTAAATTAATATAAAATACGTAAGTCTGCGGTCCCTTGAAGCTCTAAAAAAAACCGGTCAAGAGCGAGTGGGACTCGCGCACCGAGGGTTCCGTTCCGATTTCTGAAAAAGTGTGCTATTTAGAGACATCGTTTTATTTTTCCTGTAATCTTTACATAAACTTCTATCACATAGAATAATTTCAGATTTTTCTCTTGGCAAACTTCGCAGATAAGGGGTGGAGGGGGCGGAACGGTATTTTTTTTACATTTTTCATCAGAAGTCGAAAACTATGCGGCCTAAAAAAAAGGAAAAAATGTTTCAAAATGTGTAAACACTCTTTCATTAACATGCCCTAGTAGCCCCACTTTTATTTTTTAAGGCCCCCTTTCAAATTAAAATATTTATGGTTTTTTTGCAACAGGGTCTTGTTGCAAAAAACCATAAATATTTTAATTTCTTTCTTATTCGCAAAATATAGTCATCTAAAACTATTCTAAATTTCAAGTTAATAGCATTAGTAGTTCTTGAGATATCCAGCTGTGACAGACAGACTGAGTAAGGGTTCCTTTTTTACCATTTTAGTACGGAACCCTAAACATCAAGCTTCTAAGTGAAAGCAATAAAAAATACGGCCGTTTATGCGACCTAATTTGATACTCGCATGATACTTTTAATTCGACGTACTCCTTGCAGGACATCACTATTAGGGTTAAAATGCAACAAATTAAACCACCAAATGTTCTACCGAAATTCAGTTTTTTTTTTTGTAATTTTTGTCTAAGAAAAAAATAAATTGCGAAATATAAAATGTTTCAACTAGTGATCTTTGCCAAAGTTTTAGGCATTTTTCAACTTTTAATTATTAACAATGACTGCTAAAGCATCAGCAACAACTATACCAACTATAAAACTGACAATAACTTAAATAACTTAAAATTAAATTCCAGTAAAGTTGCGCCGTAAATAATTTTTGAATTGTATTTTTCATAAAAAAACTAAAAATCTCAAAACTATTGAATATCGGTGGAACATTTGGTGGCTTAATTTGTTGCATTTTAACCCTACTACTACTTGGCAATTAAAAACGACGGTGGATGCTTTCCTCGAAGTAACTTATTCGCCTCGTTGTGTACAAGTCATTACATCGTAAAATCAATTAGTTAGGCGAATGTAATGATTATGATCAGTTGATTTATTACGGGAGGTTGATTTCATCGATTGATTTCATACCTGCGTCACCATATAGTTTAATCACGAATAAATTAAATTATGGACGGCAGTAAAAAAGATTCGAGTCATTGTAATATGTATGTTGGTATAATTACCTACTCGGTTGTAATAATACTTGTGACTTCTTATGTTTATCATCATGAGATTCCTTTGGTTTAGGTATAGTATTGAGTTCCTTAAATCCTGAGTTGAGCTACACGATTGTTGACAAATGCTTACACTGACTGGACAGGTCCACTCAAATAGGTCTTTCCTCAAAATACCACTTCAGACATGGATCTACATGGTCCTCCTGACCAAGATTATTTCTGCACTTTATAAGAGACCATGAGTTTGTTTCGCCATTTCTTCTCAGGGTAGTCAGTTATGCCGCTGGGGTCGCGGGTTGTTTGAAAAAGATACCGCGGCCCTGGCATAGGCAACTGAAGGAACACGGGTAGGTTTTAGAGAAGTTATTTGATGATTTCCCACCCTCATAGTCAGTTATGAAATGTCGACTTCATCTAGCTTATTTTTTAATGTAAAATCAAAAAAATCTAAATTAAAATATTTTATTTCACATAAACCTACATTTATTTATGTAACAATTGCTTGCTGCACTTACAGTGTACACCAAAGCGTGCAGCATGGGCACTTACGAAACGTCAGATTATAAACTATTTAATAAGAAACAATTTCATTTCATTTTTCATTTCATTATTATGGATCCTGGAGACTCTGGAGAGTTTTCAAAATTATGTAGGTATCTACTAAGACAGCCCAGTAGGTAAGTAGTAAGTGGACGTTCACAAGACGCTTTAAGGCTCATACAGAGGCGATATCGCGTTTCGACGCGATATTGTTCTAAGTATATAATATCGCAATATCGCGCCCCGACGCGATATCGGCTCTGTCTGTAAGAGCCTTTACTGTCCGATATTTTACAGTGAAATGGGATCACACGTCATCATCCCACAGTTCATACGATTAAAAATAAATGGTGTGTGATATACAACTGCTATGCAACCCCAACCTTTAACAGTAAAAAGTTGTGGCGGCATCTACATCGCCACATATGAACTACGCATCAATGACAAGACGTCACGCAATCCTGCATCGCGCAATTAGAGTTTAGCACGCGACTAGCATATATACAACATCCCGACATCAACCGTCGGGCAGTGGCCCACCAGACACAACACCCGTCTGGTCGGAGGATCCTCCCTTTTCTATGGAGGATGAGTGAACTTTACACCCTGTTCCTCATGCCTCTAAAAAGTCATATCATGTGGGCTCACAGAATAGGCTATAGTTGATAGTAAGAAAAATACCTTATGAATTTTATTATGTAGACTGGTTGTGAGCTAAAAGTATCAAAATTCAACCTAGTTTTGTAAATGATTTTAAATTAATTAAACTTTTAAGGCCTCCTAGAAAAAAAAAAGCAGAATATGTTGTTTTGTTTAAGTTTGACCACTGTATGACCAAGGTCATCCCTAGCCCTTACCATGAAACCTTTGAAACTCGTTACTAAATTCAGGATTTATAACAAAGTTTATATACTTCATAAAAGGATTGTTTGATTAATATAATAACACCCACGCAAAAAGAGTGGTTCAAAAAGTCGCCAATAACTCACTTTCAATGATTCTTAAAACATCTTTTTATTACACACCCACACTCAAACTTTGTATATTACTTAACAGTATATACATATTTTATCATTATATTCATAAACGTATTGAAGCTAACGGCAGATAATGATGACTGGGTTCAGTTGGAGTTAGGGTTGTGATGCACTAGGGTGTAAAATAAAATGTTCTCGGTCAAAATGTACCATGATGCAGTGGCTATCTTGTAAAAATATTAAAATTCAACTTTATTTGGTGGCTGTTGAAGCCGTTAACATAATATTCGATATGTACTAACGAAGACAGAAGTGCATGGAGAATTCCAAACCAAAATTGTTTGTACAGGGTTTCATATTTCTTATAGTATTATTATTTCTTAGTAATTATTTTAGGCTTTAAAAGAGACTGTGACCTCTGAGTTTGTTTCGGCGTTTCTTCTCAGAGTAGTCAGATAGGAAACGTCGAACTCATCTAGTTAAAAAAAAAATATGTTTGACGTGTAAAAGTGTTTGTACAAACCTACTTACAGAAAATAAATCATTTATCATTTATCATTTAGGTATTAAAAACCTTATTATGTGCCTCTGCAAAATAAGGTTTTAAGCTTTGCAGTGTTATTTTCATGTTTGAACAGCGCCATCTAGTCGTCTCTTGAAAAGTAATGAAACGTAATGCAAAACCTCACACTCAAAAGTCGACTTTAGGCTCTCCATGCACTTTTGTCTTCAATAGTACCAAAGTGTAGAGTGTAAACCTGTGCCTAAATCTTCGACGAATACAGTCGTGATAGAATTGATACAGCCAAACCCCAAAATACTAGGGCTATTTTGTGGTTTGGCTGTATCAATTCTATCACATATGCTTTTGTAGGGTTCCGTACCCAAAGGGTAAAACGGGACCCTATTACTTAGACTCCGCTGTCCGTCCGTCTGCCACCAGGCTATATCTCGTGAACCGTGATAGTTAGACAGTTTAAATTTTCACAGATGATGTATTTTTGTTGCAACAAAAAATAAATATTTGAGAGGGCTCCCATACAACAACCGTGATTTTTTTGCCGTTTTTATAGATAATGGTACGGAACCCTTCGTGCGCAAGTCCGACTCGCTTTTGGCCGGTTTTTATTTTGGGGTTGACCCCAGTGACTAGATAACAACAGCTTTTTTATACTATAAACCCAAATAAGACTAAGAAGTATATCTTTCTATCATCACATGTTCGCTACGAGGTTCTGCTGTTTGACGACAAATCGAATGCAACCGTCATCAAAAACACTATAGAAAGCTTACGCTCTAGTGGATCAGCGGCTTTACCTTCAGCCTACGCTCTTATTATAAATTATTAAAGGTCTACCACTTTGAGGCTGTATTAGGTCGATCGTTACCTCTGCTGATTGCATGAATGCCTCGGATTATTATAACTTGCATAATTATTGTCTCTTCGCTGTGCATAATTACTGTATACCTTGAAGTTGTAATTGTTTTTGAGTTAAATTATAACACAAACGTGCATTTCAATTCTCACTCACTTTACTAGTGGATTATTTGTTGAACTGGAATACTGTTCATAAGATTTTACTGTGGAGTGAGAGTTAGGTTGGAAATTGGTTATTATTCGTGGGTTTGTAGATTATTCCTATTTGTTTTGGCACGTTTAAGGCTCCTCCTTCCTAAAATACGGCGAAACTAAGTAAATTTGTGACCATCTTTTACAGTAACTATAGCATCTTTTTGACAGGAAAAAATAGACAGCAATCTACAACACATAAGAAGTGATTTCATGTGTCCTGAAATCTATTTTAGTGTGTAGAAATAAGGGGAAAAATCTAAATCCAGGTCAATTTCTGTCTATTTTTTCTAATTTTTACCATATTACTCATGCAATTTTCGTTAAAAGTGTTCATTTTATACAGTTCTCTACAAAATAATAAGGAATGATTTCATGTCATTACTTTTTAGTCCAATCAATAGATTTTTTGTAAATCGATAATTACTTCATATTTTGCAAGCGTTGTGTCATCGTGCTTCTCTTTCTTTTCTATGCAGTCCAACAGTGACCGCGCTTTTTACGGCGGACAAGCCTTAAGAGACTTTTTACGCTAAATTCGCTGGTATCATTCAATAACTAACCTTTGACCCAGCGTCCTAACAGAAGCGATAGTTGCACGAGTACGCGGTCGATATAAATAAATAAATAAATAAATATCCTTGGACATTTCACACAACGCCATCTAGTCCCAAGCTAAGCAACCTAATGCATGTGTTATGGTAACGAGATGGCTGATAAACTACTTATATACATTTTTTTTTAACTTTTTTTTTCTTTTTGATATGATAGTTTGTATGAATGTTAACACAAACGCGACTTGATTGATCGCGCGGCTATGTCATATTCATCTAAAATCGCGCGGACTATCGCTATAGGTTAGGAGGCGGCTTATATTATTGATTTTAGCAAGTATTCGTCTGTGATAAAGGTGCCTTTGTCGATGAAAATATGTTATACTAGCTTTTTCCCGCGGCTTCGCCCGCGTGGAAGTTCCAAGTCTGTTAACTCAAGGAATAAGATTTTTCATAAAAAACTTTGGACCCCCGTTTCACCTCTTTAGGGGGTGAATTTTGAAAAATCCTTTCTTAGTGCACCCCTAGATCTTCTATGGAACCTACGTGTTGGAATCTCTAGACCAAGCGGTTTGGGTTGTGCGTTGATACATCAGTCAATCACTTTTGCTTTTAATATAATTATGTGTATATATAAGATATATATTTGTTACGTATATATACGCAATTGCCACCATTTTGCACGTACATTTTCACAAATATTTACCCATGTTTTGGCGAACGACAACAAAAATTACCCTTATTTTTAGTACTAAAATTTGTAAAGTTCGCCGACAAACGAATGGGTATCAGTATGTGAAATAAAAAAACACCGCAGAGGAGAGATTTATGCGACCAATATTCCGGGGGGATGCAACTCGGGGTGGTTTAAAAATGTATTAGAAAAGTTTTATGATTTATTGTTATTGTATTAGGTATGTTTTTAAGTTTGTGTCTGTATCGTTTTAGGGTTTAAACGTGGGAGGTGGTTAAAGGTTTAAGGTGGGAAAGTAAGAGTGAACGATTATTTCTTTCGGAATTTTAAAATCTTTTGCAATATCCTTTGGTAAGAAATTAGGTACCTAAGCTTCAGTCTTTTCTTGTTATTCATAATTATTAGTCTTTCTCCATATTCTTAACTTATTAGTCTTTGACATACCTTGGGAGCCAGGTAAGGCTTACGAGCACCTTAGACAATTTTAAATGATGAGGAGGTACCAACCGATGATTATCCCTGTATGCACTATGTAAGTGCACCCAAGGACAACCCCCGGTTGGTGCAGGACTATTGCAGAACATGGAAACAAAACATATTGGGCAATGAGTTTGGATGGCTATAATAATGGATCTTGAAATAGGGAATAACTATGTACCCTGCCTGACCAATGTTACATAATATACACGGATAAAATGGCAGGGGGTGACTTGCACACTCAATAATGGACCTCCGGAAACGGTCGCTAGCACATAGTGACGTAGCGATAAGGGGGGCAACAAATCCTGAGGTGCTTGAGGAGTGGAGAGGTATTCCACGGGTATCAGGACAATCCCGGAAGTACGGTCAAGATCTCTACCAGCATCTTATTCGAATACTTCCTTCACACGAGCACGTTTGCTCTTGCGAATCTCCACTCAAGCCGGCCAATAAAGGCAAGAAAGAGGTGGGAGCTTTGTTCCCGTCAGTGTTCACTCAGGCGGACAATAAAGGTAAGCCAGAGGTGAGGAGCAAGACTTCTCCCGGGAGGGTCCGTGGGGTCGCTACTGCCCAACAGCTCGCCACATGCTGCCTTGCAGGTTCATGTATCTCTCTTATTAGTTTTATCATTAGTACCTATACAAATCAGAACATTTTTATGCGCTACCACAATGTAGATTAAAAACCGGACAAGTGCGTGTCGGACCACGCACAATGAAGGGTTCCGTAGTTGGATGAATTTATCCCAAGAACAAACTTATCATTGTAGCTGAAATACATGTTCTGCCATACATTCCAACTGGAAATGTAAGTTTGTACTTACAATATTGAGAGATTTACCATGTTATTTTGAGACCACAGACTTCTTATAGGTTTTCCTGTAATATACAGGAGGTTACAGGAAAACCTATAATAATAAAACTATTGTCTGTGTTTTTTTCAAAATTTTAGGCCCAGTAGTTTTGGAGATAATGGGGGAATGGTCAACTTTCGTCTATTTTCTTAAATAACTATAAAACTATTTGTTTTAAAATTATAAAAAAATATGTTTGAGACCCTCATAGCCCTTTCATTTGATATTTCATACGGTGCAGTTTGCATTTTTTTTATTTTCTTATTTGCACCCCAAAAGTGACCCCATATTCAAAAGTCATTTATTTTCTTTACCCGTCCGTGTTTGGGTCACAGAAATTTATATGTGTACGAAATTTCAACTTAATCGGTCCATTAGATTCGGAGCAAGAGCATTCCTTTAAGAGTTTCGTTTATTCCTTTTGAGGTACGGAACCCTAAAAACACACCAGGACAGGCTACTATCATCAGATTTATTAAATAGAATTTGTTTGAAATGATGTCCCAGGTAATCTAAGTTAGCCGAGAATTATTCAGAGGTGGCGAGACGAATTACTTGTATTTATGCTAGGATAATTTAGATTCTAGAACCACTGCTTACTTTTGTCTTTAATAAGTTTATTTTAGTTTCCAGAAATATTCCGAACTACGTGTTGTTACCTTTTAATAAAAGACTATTCACCCCACAATCAAGAACTTCCTTATCCAACATCTGTTGAGTCAAACAATAATAACATGAATATGAACATACAAGTAACCATATAATATGGAAGCGCATATTATAATCAAATAGAAAACAATAGAGGTGTAGCGAGGTTTTTTATTGCAAGTCGTTAACCCCAGGTCGTCTGACAGTAACCTCTGTGACGTCAGTCAGTCGGTGTAAACGTTTGTCGTTTATGTACACAGGGCAAAGGAGTTAAGTAACCAGACACGCACACTACAAAAATATATCGCTACTGTACGTACTGCTCACAATGACAGCCTCGCACACATCCCTTTCATAGAGTGAGTGCGCTGACGTCTTTTAAATGATAGTGTAACATGATTTCGCAATGTAGGACAGTTGCTCTCGTGGCGCAAAAGGTAAGCATTCAACCTACAGGGACAGAATGATCCGAGTTTGAGCCACGAGTTTACTAAAATATTATTTTTGAGATTTCGTAATTTAAAATGAATATACTAACTGAATAAAGCAATATTCTGACCAGTTTGAGAATCTACCACAAGTATCTCGCCTACTTAAAATTATTTCCCAGTTTAGAAGCTAACTACCCGCTTTAAAAATATATTCCTGCCTTTAATTGTGAACTTATGTAGTCAGTCTGCATTAGCAACTACACATATACTCTTTCTTTTGCACTTGAAGTTTGTGATTGTGATATATTGATTAATTTAGACCATGTATCATTTAACAAGATTTCAAAAAGGTCAGATTATTGTTTTGCATGAGCAAAAAATTTTTTCTATTAGTGAAATTGCAAGGCGCCCAATGCTATCGGTGAGTGAAATTATTTCTAATAAGAATGTATTAATTTACAAATTATGTCACCGTGATCCCACCCAGTAATTTTATTATGATTGTCTGTTGTATCTCATTTAACGAATTGTGGATATGAATAGTTGAATCTAATAGAAAATGACACCGGAATAGTTGAATTTAGTATAATGAGTGGCTATGCAGTTAACAAATAAATACTAATTTTGTTAACTGCCACTCAATCACTCGATAATTATTTAATTATTTAATCATTTCCATTAACGGTTTACACAGTATTACAGTAATAGTTTTTTTATCTATGTTTTGTAATAAAATATTCAAAAATATAAGTAATGAATATGTTTGTAAATGATTAGAAAATAATAATAAAATACAATTTTGAAAAGATTTAATTTTGTTTAAACATTTAAAAATGTAAATTGCATGTATGGTAATTAAACAAAGGATTTATATTCTAAATAAAGTATAATAATATTGTTTAATACTTTTATAAAAAAATAAAAAATGACATTTTATATGTGCACTAATGAATAAAGTAAATAATAAGTGTCATTATTATAGTATATATTATTTTTTATTTGTTATTAGTATGATATTGTGTATTACCTAGGTCACTCGTCCTGCCTTTTTATTTCTATTTTATCGTATTATAATTTTCATTATTACTGACCACTAGCCTTATATATCAATTGTATTTAAGTATATAGATATATATTCTCTGCATTGTATTTATATTGTGTATTTTTTATTTCTTAATTTATAATTTGGGAGGTGTATGTTTAGACCTAATATTTTCACTTTTTTTTTGTAGAGAAAAAACGTTCGACTGTGGGTGCATTGTCACTGAGACAAGCGAAATAAACCGTCGCCTGCCTGGACCGACACCATTGGCTTACACAAATGTTTCGCCTCGGCACCGTGAGATTGTTGCCACCCATACATCAGATCCATTCGCTTAGACCAGGATAATAGCAGCAGCACACAACGTCACTATGCAAACTGTACGGAACCACCTGCAAGCGGACGGTTTGACATGTTGCAGACCGATGCGTAAAATTTTATTATCTACCGTGCACTGTCAAAATCGCGGAATATCGGCACTTCGATTCACAAAACAATGTCGTCATAATTACTGATGAAAAATGTCTTCATCGAAAACCACCACCGACTTATCGTAACATATATAAGTACTACCTTTAAGTTTCAGACATTTTAACGTTTTTAAATCTATTATTTTCCTAGAAATAATTAATAATGGTTGGTAATAATTATAATACCTACTGTTCCCGATACAGGTGGTAAATGTTTTTATTTTAATTTTAATTTTCATAAATGTAGGTAATTTACATCTGTATATAACTGAACTAGCGACCCGGCCTTGATTCGCACGGTTTTTACGACTTGGCAAAACATGGAGGTTTCTATAATATATAAGTTAAATATTTATCATGATAGTGAAAACCGCATCAAAATCTGTGGTGTTAGAAGAACAACGCGGCCACACAGACAGACACGAAAAGCGACTTTATTTTATAATAGATACCTAAACGAAATACTTAATACATTCACAGCATATTTAGCCATAATAAATTAAGTCGGCGGTACTGTGTAGGTAGGAGTGTGTGAGTGATGTTATTGTTACTGGATCAGATTATATTATTATTTGTTATCTATGTGACATGTTTATTCACTCCGCCCATTGTTGTATACATATATAATGGTATAAAAAGATGTAATAGCATGTTCTAAACATATTGTTGTATTTATAATAAAACATGTTTACTTGTGATGTTCTTTTTTTTAAATAAAGATATTTATTAAAAATGGTTTTATTTATTTAAGCAATTTTAAATAAATAAAACATTTTCTTAACAAAAATTGTTCTAATTGCTTTAGCTTAAAATAATAAATCGCAAAAAGAATCATCACTTCAGAGATTTGAACTCACACAGTACTACTCAGAAGTATGATGCCTTATTCATTGGGCTACGAACGCTTAAGTTTTCAATGCGAAATTATGTTATACTATAATTGAGAAGACATTAGCGCACTCACTCGCACATGAACGCGATGTGTGCGTGAGGGCATTGTGTGCTGTACGTAATGAATCGTTTTAACAGTAGTGATACAGTTTTGTAGTGTCACGCACACTACAACACTGGTTACTTATCTCTGTTGCAGAGTGTACATTTGTTAGGTTTTTTAGAACATTTGAAAAAAAAAATGTCCAAATAATATTGGGTGAAACTATTGTCATTAATCCAGGCTGAAATTGAGATTTTTTTATAATCAAACTTCGTCCAACCAGGGTCCATATTCAATTTATATGACAACTAGTTGCGCCCCGCGGTTTCACCCGCGTAGACCGGGATAAAAAGTAGCCTATGTGTTAATCCAGGGTATAGGCTATCTAGATACCAAATTTCATCTAAATTGGTCCAGCCGATCTAGGCTGAAATTGAGATTTTTTTAAGAACAAACATACTCAAACTTCGTCCAACCAGGGTCTTATTTCATTTATATGACAACTAGTTGCTCCCCGCGGTTTCACCCGCGTATACCGGGATAAAAAGTAGCCTATGTGGTAATCCAGGGTATAAGCTATCTACATACCAAATCTCATCTAAATCGGTCCAGCCTTTTGAGCGTGAAGAAGTAACAAACAAACACACACACACACACACTCACAAACTTTCGCCTTTATAGTATTAGTGTTACCAAATTTCATCTAAATTGGTCCAGCCGTTTGATCGTGAAGAAGTAACAAACATACACACACACACACACCCCCACACCCCCACTTGCAAAATTTCGCCTTTATAATATTAGCGTGAAGTGTGATGCGACATAATGTTGTATTTGTCAAAAAATTACAAATATGTCACATTGTCTCGACAGGTGCTGCATAATAAAGTAGAAAACGTATGAAACTTGTAAAATGTTGAATTGTTGCCTGTCAGCTGTTGTCTGTGGGTTTTGTTAATTTTATTTATTTATTTGCTTCGACAACAATGATCCACATTAGTTGGTTAGGTACAAACAACTTTAAAGAAATACTTTATTTAATACACCTAAATATTAAATGATCCCTGCACTAAGGTGCATAATAGCGAAACACTGTCAATCGAAATCTAAATCATTTTGAAGCAAATTGCTAATCCATGGCTTCATTATGTTCGAAAAACTTGTTCATAAATATTGTTGAACTGTCGAAATGAAACCGATTCCGATTGATAGTGTTTTACGCAATTGCCCCGATGGTTGTCGAACCTAGGACCTAGGATTCCATGCTGGGCAGTCACCTTTGCAACCACTGAATCGAGTAGTTTGCTTATTCAAACTTAGTCGTTAAGGCGTGGTATTATCTCAATATTCACAAAAATCGGTTTCTTGGATTTTCGAGTATGACGTTAACGCAATGTATAACTATCCGACGCAAAAAATACAGTGCACAGAGAAGGGCTTACAGAAAAATATTAGCCGAATAGAATAGTAAAAAATAGTTTCCTATTCCCAATAAAAAAATTGGAAGTTGCTCCACAAAAATGAACTTTGGCGTCAAACATCTCTGTATTTGCAGCGATAACGACATTCTTTTTTTTAAGAATTTAATAGAATTAGTATTTAAATTTAACCGGACAATTTTTTAATTTATTTTGTATGTTCTGAATAATCTAAAGAAAACCCGGAAAATAAATGCACATTCGCAGCTTAGTCACATCTCGGCAACACAAATTTTATTTTAAATTTTCAACCTTATTTCAAGCCAGCTAATGGTTGTCACCATTAGCTGGCTTGAAATAAGGTTGAAAATTACGCGATTGTGTGCCGTTTAAAATCGTAGTCAGTCCGCGCCTTAAGCAAACTCCTGGTTGCTGCAACTATGTAGTTCGCCAAATTATTGCATGACAACCATTAAATTTTGGGCTCGCCGCAGTCTGGTAAAAAGAAATGGCGCTTCCCAACTGTCAGATATCTATTCCAATCTCCATTATTTCTAATTCAAAATCTGTTCACACACTCCACTAGATCTGGCCTATAGATTAGGACTGGGTGTGTATTGTGTGTAAGCAATCATAAAGATCATAGCAATTAGCAATTGCGAAGGCTTATGTACTATATACCTACCTACCTAGAGCTATATACCTAGATAATCTACCTGATCAGAAGATTGCTCATGACTTGTATTGTACAGAAAATAAAATGGTTTTATGATTGTTCTTTTAAACTTTGCAATGGCAGCAATTACTTGATAAAATAAATAAAAAGTTCTTTTATAATTTACATATTATTATTATTTAATTTATATATATTTTTTTTTATTGCTCCCGACTACAGAAGTTTTGTTTGTCGAATTCATGAAAAATATATGCCAATACCCATGTTAATATACTTAATAACTGCTATGGCTTACGATTACTGAAGATTGATATGGTTTTGCCTCAAAGTTATAGCATTTAAAGTCGTTACAATTTATTGTCATCAAAAATTCAAAGACCTTTCCAGAAAAGTGGTCCGAAAATCAACGCCAATTATAACAAGAATTAGTGATGACACACACTCCAATAAATTATCGTTATCGATACTCCGCACGCTCGGGGACAACGTATCGACAGCCGACAGCAACACGAATACAATTTGTAAGATAAAATAATGTTTTGGGTTGCGAAACGTTGCGTCACGAACCGACCGAGAAGCATGATTAAACTTGCAAAAGCAAAATACAGCCGAGTAAAGGTTAGTCGGCGGTTAGTGGTGGGATACGATGTCGATGAAAGTAATATTGAATTAGCGTACATAAAGTCCTGTTTATTTTCCCGGAGTTAGCTTTGCTGACTTTCAATTAGTGCTGTAGTTAGAATGACAGGTATTTTAATTTCAAATTTCAAATTTATTTATTAATAATCAGGCAAACAAGAACAGATTGGACGGTGACCCCCAAACTAGACAATCATATTTATGCCTGTATCTTGGGGGTCGGAATTGCAACATTTTCAGAGTTAAGGGTAGTACTTACATGATTATTGCTTTACAGGTGAATATAAACTAAATTTAACTAAACTAAAATCAATGAAAATAAAAATAAAAATAATAAATCAAAATAAAACACTAAATTATACATTGCACAATAGAATCATCAGTGTGAGATCAATAAAAAATAATCACTAAGTAATAATAAAAAGTCTAATCAGTTATTATGAGATTAAACAAAGAATTAAGTGTAGAGTGTAAGTATGAGTATGTGTTAGAGAGTGGGGGTGTGTTGGGGTGTGTGTGTGTGTGTGTGTGATGTGAATGTGAGCTGAGTACAGTTAGTCTGTGTGATTTTGCTTATAATTAATACCTATGTATAAATAATATTTTCTGTTTCATCGTAGGAGAGTGTAAAAAGCCATTTCTTTATTACCTTTTTGCACAGAGATATTTTAAGGTCTTTTATGTTGCAGCACTTTATGACTTTATTGTATATGCGTGGAAATAAGTAGTTCGGGGAACATCTAGCCATAAGAGAGTTTAATTGGGGAATGGGAATCCTAGTTGTGCGCTTTGACATTATTTCTAGGTAATCTGTCCTGATTTTTAATTTTCTATGCATGTGAAGTGTTGCGTTGAGGATAAAAAGCTGACGGACACGGAGGACCGGGAAGTCACTGTAGAGTTTGTTGGTTGAGTACAAGAAAGGCTTCCTGAGCATTACTTTAATGACGGCTCTTTGTGCTCTTCGTACTCGGCTAAAATGTGTGGCATGTGTGTCACCAAAGTATTTTATTTTCACACTTTTTCTGTTTCTGGAAAATCGGCTGGCCTTATACTTGGTATCAATATTAAGCATTTTATCATTCTTACATTATTACTTCACACAGTCTCCAACCATCTAAACTCTATCGACAACACTGTTTATCGAACCTTCCCGTCACTAAAATGGCACGGTACCGATCATTGTCAATGGGTTCGTGATCAAAATATACGTATCCGCTTATTATCTTAATAATTTTGTATACAATCTCGAGCGACTGACTCATTTTTAGTCAGCCAAGGTTTTATGCCAAACGATCTGTTTTTAACTAGTCAGTGGTTGTTTTACGGTGTGATTTTTTATGGGGGAAGTCGTAAAATTTACTATTGATGGTTATGATGGCATGTTTCGTAAAGAGTGCTTTTTAATGTGTGGTCGATTCGTTGTACAGTAAAAGGTACTTAACCTAGCTTCTCTGAACGTGTCATGTGTGTGGGGTCTGGGCTGATGAATTCTTTATGCGCGTGTAAGTAGTTGTTCTGTTGTTTCCCTGTTGTTACTTGTGCTATTGTTCAGAATTCTTAACTTTCCTTTATAATTCGATAGATCAGTTATCGGTATTCATTTTGTTTTTTTCAAATTTCGTGTATCATGTTTTTTTTTAACATTGGTCTTCAATTCTTTGGTTTTGGAAGTTCTGTGTCAGTCTCAATAGGACCTTCATGGCGATTAAAATTGTCATCTTCTAAAAAATATTTTGTTCGTTTAAATTTGTTGGGTAATCGTGGTCAAAGAAAGTGGAATTGCGTGATATCATTTGGCAATCGTATCGACCAAGGCTCTCCTCAATTGTTATTGACACTAACCACTAACATTCGAAACCCCTGAAGGATTTTCCACAGGTCTTAATGTGGGTTCTTTATGTAGGTACCTCCAGAGGGGGTGAATGAGGGTGGAAAAAAAGAGTGCTTTGTCATAGGCATAATTTTCAATTAGTTATGTTTACTCATACTAATATTATTGAAAGTAACTCTTGTCTGTCTGTATGTATGTTACCTTTTCATTTTCAAGCCACAAAACGGATTTCAATAAAATTGGGCAAGGAGATAGATGGCATTTTGGAGAAGGATATAGGCTAATTTTTGTCTCAAAAATAATCCTACAGGGGATGAAAGTTTGTATGGGAAACCTAGCTTTTTTAAATAAAGGAATATGAAAATTAAAATTTACGCGTTTGGTAAGAAATAAAGAATCACGAGTTTCACCGTTTTGTAAATTGTAATTTTTTTTACCACTTGCAAATGACGCAATTTTCTGAATCGCGATGTTAGGTTTCGTGGGATGATTTAAGACCTCTACGTAGACGAAGCCGCGGGCAAAAATTAGTTTTACTGTAAATTACTAGATCCGACAGTCATTGCGCCGAAACGTTGACAGCTGGCTCAATCACCTGACACAAAAAGAGCATACGAACACGGTACGCGGTCACATTGTTTCTCCCCTCTGTTACCACCTAATTTGCGTGCATGATATTTTTGTTGATGGATTAAAATTGTGACCATCTTATGCGCACTTCTGCCTGGAGCTGGAACCCTATTAGACAGTGGACCTCGAAGTCCACCGGCCTTTTCTTCTAATGCATAATATTCTTACTTGGTCTATGCTAAAGTCAAAAATCAAAATCAAGTCATTTATTCAAAGTAGGCAGAGAATCAGCACTTTTTGAACGTAAAAATTACGGCAGTTCCCTAAAAACGCTCGTACTTCACCACTACCACAGTGGAAGCGGAGTGCTTTAGCTGGGAAGAAGAAGTGCAGCAACAAACTCCCCAGCAGCACCGCTGTCTGTTCAGTTAGAAAATCGAATGCAATTAACATACACAAAATTATCATTATTTTATTGGTGTTGAAGTCAAAAGTTGAAACTGGATTCGTCCGTCCGTCCGTCAGTCCATCCGTCTGACTTAGCGATCCATCAGAACAAGAGTAAAAATTAAATTATTCGGACGGGCAAAAACACATCGGGAGTAGAGACAACTGTCAAATCGTGTTGTCATTCATACTTCGTTCGGCCCCGAACCAATCATCCATCCGTAGGTGATACGGAGTAGGAAACGCCCGTAACGAAGGCCGAAACTACGGGATTCGTGCTTAGGGAGTAGCCCTCCTGACAATGAATAATCCGAAAGCGAGACGTGATACGTGTGACATTCGTTATTGAAGACTTCCGTGGGGTATTCCGTGGGTATTCCGTGGGGTTCCGTGGGCCTTTAATTTTCTCTATGGTAGCATAGCAAGCACTTAACTGTTCGCTTTTAGCAGGATTGGAATAGACTCTTCAATTCATTACAGAATAGAGCAGATTGATATATCTTTTATCCGTGGAGTAAAATTGACGACTGACAGTTTTTGTATAGAGAAACTGTCAAAAATTCAAAATTTATTCGATGACTAGCTGCGCCCGTGGTTTCGCGTAGACCGGGATAAAAAGTGACGTATGTGTTAATCCAGGGTATAAGCTATCTACATACCATATTTCATCCATATTGGTCTAGCTATTTGCGCGTGAAGAAGTAACAAACATAAAAACACACACACTCACAAACTTTCGCCTCTATAATATTAGTGTGATAGTGTGATTAAGACTTATGCTGGGTATAAAGGTTTAGTCGAATTTATTAAGACTTAGGTATGCTGGGTATAAAGGTTTAGTCGAATTCACTCTTAATTACATTAGTTTGTATATCTTCCATTAATCCAATATTATCGT
This sequence comes from Cosmia trapezina, assembly GCA_905163495.3. Classification (NCBI taxonomy): domain Eukaryota; kingdom Metazoa; phylum Arthropoda; class Insecta; order Lepidoptera; family Noctuidae; genus Cosmia; species Cosmia trapezina. The sequence continues at coordinate 1,794,374 of LR991036.1, forward strand.
ATTTTGCATCATTTATTTCTGTCTTCTCGATATTTTACAAATACATAATATTATTCTGTTTTGTTAGTTACTATTAATGAATCATCTTTCACTCTAATATATTACGGAGACTTCATCCTGGTAAACCCAGACACATCCTTAACAAATATTGGATATACAACGGTTGGTACGTACACTGGTTGGTATTTTTCGTTTTGCATTAGGATTTTCGATATATCATTATTATTATCCGCTTAAACTTATCCAATGTCACCATATGTCCTTTGCTCATATTAACCTTGTTACCATTTTCGTGAAATAACTTCTAAATAAATTCAAATTGCACAATTATGTGCAATTTGAATTTTATTTGCACGTGAATCCTCATTGATAACGTCAATCTTTTCACAGGGATCTTAATCCTTTTGCTATGTAACATTCCCAACTTTAAATAAACAGTGTTTCAAATTACGTAGCTGATGAAATTGTACTCTAAAGACTTAATTTATATACAAAATGTCAGCATTGTCGATTACTTCAAATCTTCTATCAATACATTGCTCGTTCCATTCCTGTAACTTTGAGACAGTTATGATAAATATGCGCAATGGATACAGAACTATTATAAAGACTTGTTGCTTTATGTGTACGTACCTGTCCTGACTTGTCGAGCCGGGACAACTCACGCATAACCAATGACCTCGGATACTAAGAGGTGTGTCCACTTAAATGTTTTAAAACACGTTAAGTGTGAATCATTGTTATGCTAATTTTATTTCCACATTAATTTACGATTTGCCCGCAAAATCTGCTGCGGTCAGTGCTACAGTGCGTAATTAAATAGAAGTTCAAGTTAAATTACGAATGAAAAGTGTTTTAATTGTTCATTCTGCTATTTGTTAACTTTTTGTCTTAGTCATTTTTGCTTTCAAAAGGGGTGAAAAAATATTGTATATTTTTGATTATATTTTTGTTCCTTGTTGTTTATGATTGTGTGAGGAGCTCGTAGCTAAGTAATAACAGCCGCACGGTTCAAACCATCAGGTTAATTTGCCGTTACGCTTGCCGGGGTTGGTCCGTGCATAGGTGACCATCTTCACGTACCGAGAGTCCTCCGTGCCTCGGAAAGCCGTTGGTCCCGGCTCGGCTGTCATTCGTGGATCTTTGACAGTCGTTACGGATCGTCAGAAACCCGAAAGTCTCACAACCAGTCTTACCAAGGGGTAACGTATTACCCAGTTACTGGGTTGTGGAGGTTAGATATTCAGTTGCTCCATGTATAATACTGGAAACCGACCCCAATATAGTTGGGAAAAGGCTTGGCAGATTGATTGATTGTTGTATATGTGAGCATTATTCTTGGCATATGCCTCGTTTCTTTGGCTTCTTGTTGAAATAGTTTTGATGGACTTAACAATCTAGAGATTTTCTGGGATCTGAAGGCCAATTCTCCTACTAAAAATTCTAGCCACAATCTCATTTAAACGACAGTGAATGTCAGAACTTGTCAAAAATGTAGGTAAGGAGGTTTTTTGACAGATTGAGACTGATACTAGAATGTAAACGATCTTAAAAATATGGAATTTCTTTATTTATCATCTGAGTATTTTCCATTTTTATTAAGGTTATCTATAACCTATTGAATTGGATTGCTTGTTTTCTGTATTCTATTACAATTGCTACTACTCTACGGTTATATTTTTTTCTGCTAAGAGTCTAGTTTTTAGGGTTCCGTACCAAAATGGTAAAAAAGGAACCCTTATGGTGTGACTCAGTCTGCCTGTCTGTCTGTTACAGCTGGATATCTCAAGAACTACTAATGCTATCAACTAGAAATTTGGAACAGTTTTAGATGACGTTTATCCAACTATTTTGCAAATAAGAAAGAAATAAAAATATTTATGTTTTTTTTTGCAACAGGGACTGAAGGGGGGTCTTAAAAATTCAAAGTGGGGTTACTATGGCATTTTGGGTATTATATAAAAGAGCGCTATTTGCACATTCACAAACATATTTTTTCTTTTTTTTAGGCCGCATAGTTTTCGACTTTTGATGAAAAATGTAAAAAAAAATACCGTTCCCCCCCTTATCTCCGAAGTTTGCAAAGCGAAAAATCTGAAATTATTCTATGTGATAGAAGTTTATGTAAAGATTACAGGAAAAGTAAAACGATGTCTCTAAATAGCACACTTTTTCAGAAATCGGAACGGAACCCTCGGTGCGCGAAACCGACTCGCTCTTGACCGGTTTTTTTTAAATACAATTTATGTTTCCTGATACCATGGATATGTTGTATCCACACAAGTTTTTTCAATAAATAAATAAACAAACGGATGCAGTGCGAGATTAATATTTAAATGGCAAGTAAATCACTGACCAACGCCTCATTATAACTGTCCAAGTAAATTATACCTACAAGCTGTCAATACAGTACTCGTAATTTAACTACCATTATTGCGGAAATGACACCTAATGATACATACAGAAGTAATAAATTGACCTTTCGTCTTAACACTATAAACCTTCCAACATCATTGGCCACTGACTCATCGATGCCCGTTACCAATGACTAAGAATTAATTAAATCTGTAGGAACCGATAATACAACACACACCAAAGGAAATCCAACCATAAAAATTACACTAAAAGATTCAAAGTTGATTCATAAAAATCTACCGTTACCATCTCACGAGGGATCGGAGAAAATCGCGCCAATTTAGGATTTTGTTTTAGTTGTAACTGTAGTTTTAAATTATTTTGATGAGGTCCCGGGTTCGATAGTTGGGCCTAAAAACCGTGTTTATGTAAAGGAAATTAATTTTAAAAGGTTTTTTGTCAAAGGTAATTTTGGTATGGTCACGATTTAAAATAACGTTTTTGCGAATTACCTCAATGCGTTGTTAGGTTGGTCGCGCTTGTTGGATACCTAGATTATTATCATAATATTATTATTAAGTATGCATTTTTTGTATCGATCAATCTTAAAACATTGATAAAATGATATCGAAATCCTCGTTTTCGATGCCCTGAATCAGAAGAGAAACAGCGATAGGTACTTTATTTATAAATTTATAATAGCAGCACATAATTTTTTCAACGCTTAACCTAGCTGTAGCTCTCTTAAATTTTGCTATACAGATACCAAAAAATCTCGCAACTTTTTCGTCATTACATCACATTCAAAAATATCGAGTACATTGAGATTGCAATCGATTACAACTTATTGCTTCCTCAAGGAGACATTCCGATTCCTGACTAATTATCAGACAACGCGGTCGATAAGATAACTAATAGGTACTTGCCGATCGACAGAAGTACCTAACGATGCAGAAGTGGACGCAGTGACGTCATTCGATTTGTGTTATCTTATCTCGGGGCAATTGTAAGTAGGATTGGTAGACATTATGGCGATGGTTTAATCAGTACGTATCTTAAGGCGTAGTTCCGTATTGAGGAAGTTTTCACACATAAATAATAGAATTTTTGTCGTTTTCTTTGGATTGTCTTTATTATATTCCTTTTCTGTGGTGTCGATATGAGCTTTATGAGAGAATAGCTCACCCCATGTTAAAAATAATAGGGGTTAAAGTATGAATTTGCCGTTTTATTGTATTCGAATTGACATAGAACCTTCATGGTTTGAGATTTTTGAGTGAAACTTATTTCCTATGAAGTTCTTCGTTTAAAAAATGTGCAACATTCGATTATCGACTTTCAGTTGTTTTTTTTATTCAGATTAGACAAGAAATATGAATACGAGTTCCGACGCGGAAGTAACGCGGCAGAAACAGCTCGCAATATCAATGTTGCGTTTGGAGAGGGGACTGCTAATGAACGCACCGTGCGATTTTGGTTTAAACGCTTTCGTGATGGAAACTTTGATTTGAAGAACGACCCACGTGGAAGACCGCCCACACAGGTGAATAACAATGAATTTGAAAGAGATGGTGGAAACTCTACAGGAACTGCTATTAGAAACCATTCGTCACCCTCCGTATTCGCCAGACCTTGCTCCAATGGACTACCATTTTTTTCGTGATTTGGACAATTTTCTACGTGATAAAAAGTTTTCTTCTCAGGAGGCAGTACAAAATGCTTTCACACAGTTTGTCGAATCTAGATCACGAGAGTTCTATCGCAAAGGCATAAATGACCTTCCTATTAGATGGCAGCAATGTATCGATAATAATGGTAATTATTTTGATTAAATAAATATGTTAAATTAAAAAAAAAACGAATTTCAATTTTTCAGTACAAATTGGCAATTTCATACCTTAACCCCTAATATTAGCTAGTCACAATATGGTTGATACATAACATTAGGTACCTACTTAATTTTTAGGGTTCCGTACCAAAATGGTAAAAAAGGAACCCTTATGGTGTGACTCAGTCTGTCTGTCTGTCTGTCACAGCTGGATATCTCAATAACTACTAATGCTATCAACTTAAAAGAACATCGGTCAAATTTCTATAGAAGCTGGACCTGAGTTTTATTTTCAGTGTACAGAAGCAATGAGATGATATATATGTATGATGAAAGAAAGAAAGAAAGAAAGAAAGAAAAACTATTTTATTCCCGCGAAAAATGACGCACATACTTTAAATTTTTACATAATCCTATAAAATAAAAAACAATTGGGTAGCTAAAATTCAAACTTAAAAAGGAAAAACAAACAAATACTTAATTAAGCGTCACTAACGCGCGAAACGGCTAACGCTCAGCATAATGCCGTGACCCGTGCACGAAGGCACGAGTCAAGGCGCTGGTTTTCAGCGTAAACCGGCAACGTGTCGCCATCTCAGAACCCGTAAAGATTAGGTAAACATAGCTGCGACCGAGATGATGATGTATGATGTGTGTGTATAGTGAGATTTGATTGTTTTATGTAGTAAACACCATCCCTTTTGAAAATAATATCTAAATAGCCAAGATATTTCAATAATGCAAAAATACTTTTGAGGTTATCGGTGTACGGAAATCAAAAGCACAGAATAATCGTCACAAGCGGTACCTAGTTATCAGTCTGTAAAACAATGCCAAGGTCAAACAACAGAAGGAAATCCAAAACAGTACAGTACGTATCACAATATTCACACTAACAACAACAACACAACAACAATGCGAGATCGCAGCGATACTGTAGTGTGTAGTCTTTGCACCCGGCAATTTGACACTAATATATATTAGTGTCAAATTGACACCCGTTGTAATTGACAGTATTGACACTGTCAATCCATGGCGCGCGTCGATGACATATTATGACGTTCCGTTGTACACAATTGAACAAAATGCTGATACTTACTATGAACCCACATAATTATTTTTATGACAAGAATCCAATACATAGTAAAAACAGCACTAGTTGGTTTGGTACACAAGTATATAATTGAATTACATCTAATAACTATTCAGAAAAACGTGAATAATTATAATCTTTGAGTACTAAATCATTTCTTAAGCAAAATGAATCGTCAAAGGTGCGTTCTGAACATGTTATTCTAAATAATTTGCAAATTATGCTATTAAAAAAAAATGTGTTTGTGCTTTTTTTTCTGGCGACTTAAATATCTATTTCTTATGTTTTTTAAGACCTTAAAAATACTAGATTTTTACATATATATGGCATATCTGTACACCACCGCCTCGTAGTCAGGTACGATTTGGCCGTCCTTCTTTAGAACAGTTTTAGATGACGTTTACCCAACTATTTTGCAAATAAGAAATAAGTAAAAATATTTATGTTTTTTTTGTAACAGGGACTGAAAGGGGGTCTTAAAAATTCAAAGTAGGGCTACTAGGGCATGTGGGGTATCATATGAAAGAACGCTGCTTGCACATTTTCAAACATGTTTTTTTTTCGACTTTTGATGAAAAATGTAAAAAAAAATACCGTTCTCCCCGCCCCCCTATCTCCGAAGTTTGCAAAGATAAAAATCTGAAATAATTCTATGTGATAGAAGTTTATGTAAAGATTACAGGAAAAATAAAACGATGTCTCTGAATAGCACACTTTTTCAGGAATCGGAACGGAACCCTCGGTGCGCGAGTCCGACTCGCTCTTGACCGGTTTTTTTTCAGTAAGTATGTTCCTTTATAATAAATTATATTTTTAAATATTAGAATATGAAAAGTATAAAACATTTAAAAATAAAAATTGTTGCCCACCGGTATCGGCAACAGGATCCAAGCTACCGGTGGTCAGGGCTCCTGAGATAGGATTCTCCTAATGATACGCACCGTGTCCAGAAGTACCGCTTTCTTGATGTAGCTCTTGATCCAGCTGCCTAACGAGAGCCTCTTCAGTGTTGATGGAGGCTCTTGGCTATTATGCCATTGGCCTTCACGACTATCGGCACAATAAATTGCTGTATCCACATCCCACATGTCGACAATCTCGCAAGCCAGGTCAAGATAGTTAATCTCTGTCGAGTCCAAGAAACAAGAACGGTGTACAAGAAAATTTTCTTGTACACCGTTCTTGTTTCTTGGACTCTTCTATTTCGCGGGCCGTCAAAATCAAAATCAAAATCGAAATCAAAAGTCATTTATTCAAATTAGGCTGAGAATCAGCACTTTTTGAACGTCGAAATTACAGTAAGACAGTCCCCACAAAACGCCCGCCCTTCACCACTTCCTAGTGCTTTAGCTGGGAAGAAGAAGTAGCGGAACAAACTGTCCAGCAGCACAGCTGTCTGTTCAGTTAGAAGAACTAGATTCTATACAATAGTACCTATGCAAAATAATTTACGCAACACAATACATTAAATTATATTTTTGTCAAATAAAATAAACAATTTTAGTACTTAACTCATAAAACCTGTCATTATGTAAGCTGAGTCTGGAGAAAGAACATAACATAAACATTGTCTTGAGTTAATCACAGCGACCAACTATTCTTATCGTTTAAATAATCATTGATAGAATAGCATGCCTTTGAACAAAGATTGGATTTTACTTTAATTTTAAACGCATTAAAAGGCAAATCTAGCAAAAAAAAGAAGAAGGTAGCTTGTAACAAAGAAGAAGGTAGCTTGTAGCAAAGAAGAAGGTAGCTTGTCACTACGGATCCACCTTAAGCGTATGAATCTTTATATACTAAGCAAAACCCAGTTAAAGTGCGGTCTGTGGATCTTCCTATAAGTATGAATTTATTATTCTTCGTCGCAACGACTCGTAACTTTGGCTAGCAAAAATCCCAATATTTTATCTCTTTTTCTACTATGTAAATGGTAAATGGTAATTACTCAGAAAATTATAAGTAATCTCATTACTAAGAGATCAAGAGGAAAACTTAAATTTAACATCAGTAATTTATCTGTATAGAGTTCAATTATTATAAACTTAGATTAGCTAGAAAAAAAAGCCTACGTGATGAACTGATGATACAGGCATTGCACGTTTTAATTGATCTTTTGAACCTAATTATCGTGATGAGTAATTATCGTCATCTGATTCTTACCACAGTACACACACTGCTACTTTTTGACATCATCGAAATTAACACAAAATGATAGGATAACCTGCTTTTTAGCATTTCATTTATTAGTTAAGAGTTAATTTTCATTAAAATTTACATCTGTTCCAATTTTAATGAAGTATTTTTCTCAATAATTAAGATTTAGAAAACACAAGTGTTTATCGGCTTTTGTTGCTGACTGTAAGTGTTATTGAGGTTTTTCTATCTGAAATTTCTCAGTAGCGACCCGGAGTCTGCCTTTGTGCCCGATTGATGGCAATAGGATCGCCCCCCTTGCATGCCGAATTAATGAGGTTGTACTATAGGAATTCAAGCGTGACGAAATGTGTGTTATACAATGCCGCCTATGCCATATGACCCCCGTATTATTTTGAATATTCATGAAAAATTATCGAAAATATTTTTCATGTCATTCAATTTTTTTTTTTTTTTTTGAGTAGCGTTTGTGATCTTGCTTTACATTTTTTGCCATATTTCCGGTGATATTGGCTTAATTTGGATTATATTTATCATTTCTAAAAGCTAAACTTTTAATAACATGAAAAAAATATTAAAGATAGACTTTTAAACTTAATTTTTCATGAATATTCAGAAAAATACGGGCGATCACATGTCCATGGGTGGCATTGTATATTTTTTATTCATTGATATTGAATTAGTTCAATACTAAACGTTAAGTGAGAACATAAAAATAATAATTAAAACCTACCTTTAACATTATATCTACTCCTCAATATCCTGCACTTAAATATTTTATCAAAGCCGGGAAATATCGAATCTGACATAATATCGTATCTTTACATGCGTTTGTTTTTTTTATTAAAGATAAATATTAAATGCCTACGTGACGCTACCGGCATTGCAAATTGTTTATAGGTACTATGTATATTTTTCTTGACTGTTGACTCTAAACTTTTTGCGATGTTACTATAGAGTAAATAAACGCTCTCGTGGATAAATAATAACAGCCACATGGGTCGACCGAAGTTTAGGTTACGCTTGCCGAGGTCGGTCCGTGGATAGGTGACCATTCATGCCTCGGAATGCACGTTAAACCATTGGTCCCGGCTGTCATTTGTAGATCTTTGACAGTCGTTACGGGTAGTCAGAAGCTCGAAAGTCTAACAACCAGTCTTACCAAGGGGTATCGTATTACCGAGTACCTGGTTTGTGGAGGTGAGCTAGACAGTCGCTCCATGTAAAATACTGGTATTCAGCTGCATACGGATAGACTGGAAGCCGACCCCAACATGGTTGGGAAAAGGGTAAAATAACGACAATCAAAGGCTGAACACATTTGTATGTTTTGGATTTAGTATTATTATCTTTTAGAATTTTAAAGCACGTATTCGAATCGTAAGCTGATTAACGAATTATTGCTTTTTCTACACGCACAAAATATTGATATATTTGATAATTTTAATGATAGATCAGATACCTATAATATTGCCAGCACTTGGTATCGCCCCATGATCTCAAAAATCCGAAATACCGATAAGTATCAAGATTAAAGAAAAATGTTTTAGATACTACTAAATACTACTACTTACTTACTAATACTTTTGTTTTATTCTCGAAGACAAACACCAAGAAGAACCCTTCCTTGGCAGTCAGTCGGGTAAAAATAGGGAGGAAGATGGACGAAGAATTCGACACGAATCATGTACCTATCAAGTCTGGTCTTTGTACATTGTACAAAGTGTGTACCTACGGCTATTGCAGAAGCACTTACCTACATTTATATTTAAAACAACTTAAATATACAGGGTGTAAGGGACAGCCCTCCGCAAACTAACAGGGTGCATTCAGCTCCTCATTTTGAATCATATTCCACCGGAAATTTTCTCAGGAAAATTTTCATTTTTTAAATTTTTTTTTCAGTTACATTTTCATTATGTCAATGTAAAATTGCATTGCACTCCATTTATGTAAAAAAAAAACTGCAAAAAAAGGAAAAAAAAAAACCAGCAATGGATGTTGAAATACTCTAACCAACGACGCGTGAAATCAGCTGTTCACTTTCTGTCTAGCTACAGAGTTCATCGAACTCAACGCATACCTATTACCTACCCCTCCCAACCAGTAATAGACGCTCCGATTTGTGCACAAAAACACAAACAAATCAGGTTTATAGGATTCCCTTAACGTTCCTGAAAAAAATTCATGTACCGGTCATCTTAGTATGACATACTGAATTCACCCTATTAGTTTGCGGAGGGCTGTCCCTTACACCCTGTATACCTATTTTATCTCATAAGGACAGTCACAATACAGACGTAATAATTCGACGTCAGTGAATGACGCATTTCATTGACGTTGACAACTGGTTCTCTCACCCCATTTAGATCAACACGATCAATAATTTTGGGGTCAAATCACCAATGCCAAGTATCGAAATCCCGATACCTACGTGACTAAAATCTTGTAGTCATAATATAATATAAAAATCTGCGGTTATGTATAAGTAACAAGTAACTTATGTAGGTATTATAGGTGTGTCTTAATGTAATTTATGTATTGCACCTGTTTAAGCAAGGATCTAGTAAATACTTTAAGCATTATTATTGTACTTAGATTTTATTGTATTTGGTTCGTTATGATTCAGCTGCTGACTTCCGTTTGAAATTACTTGTTTTTAAATCTTATCTTAACTACCTAGTGTTATTAGGTCCTCATAATTTTATGACTTACTAGCTGCGCTCCGCAGTTTCAGCCGCGTAGACCGGGTTAAAAAGTAACCTATGTGTTAATACAGGGTATAAGCTATCTACATACCAAATTTCATCCAAATCGGTCAAGCCGTTTGAGCGTAAAGAACTAACAAACATACAAACACACACACTCACAAACATTCGCATTTATAATATTAGTATGGTATGATTGCTTTGTTACTGACTACAGCAAAAAGCATTAATTTTCAATATCTTAAGATTTGACACAATTCAGATACTTAAGCCACTTTTTTTTCCTTTTATGAAGTATCACAGGTGGTGACACTTTACATTACAATCTAGGCTATTCTCTAATAAGTTTACAATATGGAATGCAATAAATGAATAATATAAATAAGTAATTTAAATAGTAACTTAAACTGCTAAGTACATACCTAACCTTAAAACCACCCACACCTTCCCCCAACATTAACTTTTGTGCGTATTTTTTCTATTCCTTTGTTTGTCTGTTTGGGCTGCATCAATTGGGTACCCCAGTTGTATTATAGTTATTTATGCAACTGACGTATAATAAGGGGTATTAAAACACGAATGTGGAATAGTATCACATGAGTGTTTTAATACCTAATTATGTACAGTTGCATACAAGACTTTATCTACATCTATGTTATCAGTCCTCTATAAAAGATTCTGAAACAGTTTTTTGCAATACTAATACTCGTATCGAACATGGCGGCTGGCGTCATAGTATACGACGTGAATTCGAACAAGTTCTTTTTTTAAATTACGGCGCTGTTGTAGTGAAACGCGCGTGCATTAAAATGTTCTTTTTTTGAAAACGAGTTGCATTATGAAATTCAGTACAACATTAAAGAACCCGTTTGGATGCTATTATGGTTACCATGGTTACTATGACACTGGCTGTTTTAATGTTGGCAATAAGCTAACTGTTTCAGAAACTTTTATAGAGGACTTATAGCATGGGTGTAGATAAAAATTTTAATACAACTGGGGCACCCAATTGATGCAGCCCACTGTACATAAATGGTTAAATAAATAAATAAATAAAATTAAGAAATTGTTGTCCAATAACGTCTTTCTTATTCACTTTATGTTAAGAAGAAGACAATTCAGAAATCATTGTATGCGCTTACAAAGTCTTTGAAGTCCTCTATCCATCCATTGTTTTGCAATAAGTTGATTGATACGAGTAGATAGACAATCTCCGATATCCTTTACTGCTCCGCCGAACCTAACCTAAAAAGCTAAAAGACGTGAAGATACGCGAACTGGGATCACTTGCAAAAACGTTGTAACTCATAATACAATACATGGGATGGTTAGGCTCCAGGACTATCAGATCTCTATTGAAATTAGTGGTATCTTAGGATCAGTCGAGCCCAAATCATTGAACCTAGGAAAGTGGGGCAAAAGGACTTTGTTTATGTACTTGGATAAACAATGCAGGATAGACTGTTTATATGCAGTATATTTTTATCGAAGCGTCGCTTCTTGAAGTTGTGAAAGAGTATGTCTACGTAGGGCAAGTCATCCAGCTCGGTAGACACAACTTTGAGAAAGAAGCCGACAGAAGGATCCAGTTGGGTTGGGCAGCGTTTGGAAAACTTCGTCAAGTCTTTTCGTCACCTGTCCCGCAATGTTTGAAGACTAAGGTTTTCAACCAGTGCATACGGTGCTGAAACGTGGACACTGACAGTTGGGCTGGTCCACAAATTCAAGGTCGCTCAGCGCACTATGGAGCGGGCTATGCTCGGAGTTTTTTTGAAGGATAAATCAGGAATGAAGTTATCCGGAAAAGAACCGGAGTAATCGACATAGCTTGCAGAATAAGCAAACTGAAGTGGCAGTGGGCATATGCGTGTGGTGTGAGGGCCACTTTATTGAAACTCTTTGAAAATATGCTTAGGATTTAGTGAACATTCCCAAACAATTGTGAAAGTTGGAATCAGATTTTGTGAAAGTCAACTTTGCGAGATATGGACTGTAAAGTGGGGCCCTCAGTTCTCACATAGAGGATTGAGGGCCCGCCTGTACCTGACAAACTATGGACACTACAGATAAAGTCTTTATGCCAAAATCTAAGCTTATACCAAACAAAATTTGTGAAAACAAGATATTATCGCAAAACACTGTCCTACTTGGTATATCTTCGTTCAAAATGGGCCCTCAATCCTCACACACGTAAAAGTTTATCACGCAAATACAATGAAACCATTAACTTACAGCTATTGTTTGTAATCCTATAAGATACTAAATAAATTGTGAAAATTTGTGAAAGCAAGAGCAGGTCACCATTTCTTGTTGTTTGAAAGTTATGACCTTGACAAAATCCGGGCCCTCAATCCTCCATTTATTTTGTTTTCCGTTTGAATACGCTTATCGTATGAAAGATTAGACAAATACAAAATAGTCTCTTTTTGTGAAAAAAATTGTGCAACAAATTCGATACTAGAAAACAATTAAAAGACCCTTTATTGTAAATAAAAATCGAGTTTTATTTTTGTTCCCTGAATTAGGAAATAGGGTGACCACGATACGGTATTTTACTCTATATGAGAAAAAATCTTAAAATATATTATTTAGATAGATTAGGCAAAAAGCAGTCGGAAAATATTAGTTTTAGTTCAATAACAATATAAACTTTAAAATTAAATTCAAAGTTTTCAGGTTTTTTTAATGTTTTCTCAAACCATGAAATAGTAGCCGCCATTTTATGACGTCATTCGGCTGTGTGAATTAAAAAAGTGTCAACTATTAATTGATCAGTGTATCTCTTAGAGCAGGTATAGCTTTCACTTTAAAATCAAAATCTTTTATCTTTATCTTTATCTTTCTAATCCAAAACTCCTCGATTTTATGTGAAAATGTTTGGAACATAATAATCCTTAAATAAAATTAAATATCAACATTCACTACTCCAAGATAATTACCCATACAACTATGTGTATTATAATATACAGGGTGGAATTTTGTAATGACACCTGGAAGGAAGTACTCTTAATAATGCAGATAGAAAATTTTACTCAAAACATTCCTTTATTTTTGAATAGAAAGCAAACTGCATTCAAAGATTTTCGAAATTTCTCTTCTCCCACAACCGGGAATCGAACCGGCTAAAATCTGAAACAATTATACCCTGTACTTTTATTGCATCGATCGTTAGGGTCAATTATAAGGATGAAATCTCTCTAACAAACATGATAAATTAAATGAAAGGAAAACCAGGAAATCTTAAATTAATTTAATTTTTTACAAAAAATGGTAAACTAACTAATTAGTTGCTCGAAATGGGCTCCATTCTCTTGGATACACAAATTTATTCTTTTAACGAATTCATTTCTAGTAACCTTTAATAAAGTGTTGTGGTGAATATTATAAATCGTATTCTGAACTTCAACTCTCAACTCGTTGTCATTCGCATAAGATTTCATGTAAATTTGATTTTTTACATATTCCCACAAAAAAAATCTAATGGGGTGAGATCTGGCGATCTCGCAGGCCATCTGATTGTGCCGTTTGTACCAATCCAGGTATTAAAATGAAAGTATTGTCACCCTACCCTGCTACACACTTCAAAAATAGTTGATTTCGGTATCTATTAAGATTTTTAGTTTAATCGTTATTCTTATTAGTAACAAATAACATCAATTTGTTGCACAATTTTTTTCACAAAAAGAGACTATTTTGTATTTGTCTAATCTTTCATACGATAAGCGTATTCAAACGGAAAACAAAATAAATGGAGGATTGAGGGCCCGGATTTTGTCAAGGTCATAACTTTCAAACAACAAGAAATGGTGACCTGCTCTTGCTTTCACAAATTTTCACAATTTATTTAGTATCTTATAGGATTACAAACAATAGCTGTAAGTTAATGGTTTCATTGTATTTGCGTGATAAACTTTTACGTGTGTGAGGATTGAGGGCCCATTTTGAACGAAGATATACCAAGTAGGACAGTGTTTTGCGATAATATCTTGTTTTCACAAATTTTGTTTGGTATAAGCTTAGATTTTGGCATAAAGACTTTATCTGTAATGTCCATAGTTTGTCAGGTACAGGCGGGCCCTCAATCCTCTATGTGAGAACTGAGGGCCCCACTTTACAGTCCATATCTCGCAAAGTTGACTTTCACAAAATCTGATTCCAACTTTCACAATTGTTTGGGAATGTTCACTAAATCCTAAGCATATTTTCAAAGAGTTTCAATAAAGTGGCCCTCACACCACACGCATATGTGGGCTGGCTATGTTTGTCGAAGGACCGATGGCCGGTGGAGCAGACGGGTCCTGGAGTGGAGACCGCGTATCGGTAAGCGTAGTGTGGGACGCCCCCCAGCTAGATGGACCGACGACCTGAAGAAAGTGGCTGGGACAGACTGGATGCGGAAGGCGGAGGACATGGTGTTGTGGCTCAGCCTGGGAGAGGCCTGTGTCCAGCAGTGGGCTGCGATAGGCTGAGTTGATTGATTCATATTTTTTATTAGATACATGTTCACGATTACTAAATCGAAGCAATGATAATAAAAGCGTTTGTCATTACAAGTGTGTTAAGCCTCGTTTTCAGTGAACAAAAGTTGTGTCCATATGTTTTTTGTTGCTAAAAACATGTTGCTGGCTTTATTTGCACACAGGATATGTGTTTGAAAATGTTTTCAGCAACAGAATATCATGTTTTTTTTATTTTTTGCAGCTATTTTTCCTACTAATTCGCGTCTTTACGCAATTAGGCTATATAGGTCCATTATGTGTCCACGCGTCTTTATTTAACTATGAGGTCCACTAAGTGTCCACGACGCTAAGTGTAGGTATTAATTAAAGTACGTATATTAAAATGTGACAAATGTTGTTAAGTCATGGACGTTTGAAGGAAAACCTAATGAAAACCTTCGAGAGTTTCAATGAAAATGTTCACAAAAACTGTGCAAAAAATATGATAAGTAATAAAATTTCGTAGAAGTTACAATGAAGTCATTGTGAATTTAAATACTTACATTTTGTTTGTATTTAATGTAGGTAGTAATTTAAATATTTCCGAGAAATATGTGATAAACCTCACGTACATGATGAGCAGTTGGTTTTTGGGGTTTTTACCCCTTTTTCTATTGCTTACGCGTAGTGTAGAGTATAAGGTCCTTGTTTTAACTTTAATTTCGGAAAGTAAAACCGCATTTGAAATGAATCAGCGTAAGTATACCACCACAAACTACTGATGCTATTTTACCTTTGTGTGACTATGTGTAAGTAGGTCAAAATCGAAACAAGTCGGAAAGCCCTGATATAAGTTGAGGTGTCAACAGCTAAAAAACGCCAGTGGAGCCTCCCCTTATTTTACTCCTAAAGGAGACTTAACAAAAGTGCTCTGTGAATCAATAGCGATACGGTCAGATATTTGTGTTGGGACCTTGTGCAAAAGGGTATCAAAATCTGACCAAGAAATTTTGAAAAATACTTAGTTGTTTGATTTTTGCCTGCGACTTCGTCTTCGTACTCGTCTCTTTTGCTAAGCTTCTTTTCATATGTTCTTTTTAAGCTGGAAGAATTAAGAAGTTCTTTCAATATTCAAACACACTTCGTAGTCTTACAGGCAGTTGGGCAAAGTGAAAGGAAAACTGTTCAATGCTCCCCGTTATCCTAACATTAACAGTTTTCCATTGGGTTTTCCATTCCAAGGGTATCAGTGCTTCCATTGTCATATTAGGTTGTGCCCTTAAAACGCTTCTGACCAACTGCAAAGTCGATCCATCAATTCTAATCTTGATGATCTTCTTTCGTCACCCTGTGATCGTCAAACTTAAACCCGTTGAACCCCTTTTAGCAGGTTATAAAATTAACCTAAAAGGCCTTTCTAATAGTGCAGTTTTACAATAACTTTTATCTCACTCTCTCTCTCTGTGTTATCTTTATACTCATCTTTTTTTTTTCTTTTTTTTATCGTCAGTGACTGCCTCGTTGGTCTAGTCCTCGCAAGTGCTGCTGCTGAGTTCGAGGTCCTGCGCTGAATATCCGGGTCGGGCAAAGTGTTATTAGGTTTTTCATCTGGATTTCTCAGTAGCGTTTGTATTTGTGACGGTTGATGGCAATAGGCTGGTGGAGGAGCTCGTGGCTAAGTAATAACAGCCGCATGGGTCGATCCATCCATGTTTAAGCTACGCTTACAGGGGTTGGTCCGTGGATGGGTAACCATCTTTACATACAGAGATACCTTTGCGCCTCGGAAAGCACGTAAAGCCGTTGGTCCCCGCTGTTATTCGTGGATCTTTGACAGTGGTTACGTGTCGTCAGAAGCCCGAAAGTCTGACAACCAGTATTACCCGATTACTGGGTTGTGGAGGTCAGATAGGTAGTTGCTCCATGTAAAATACTGATATTCAGCTGCATCCGGTTAGTCTGGAAGCCGACTCCAACATAGTTGGGAAAAGCTGGCTAGGCAGATTGATTTGATGGCAATTTAGGTCCCTCCTGGGGACCTAAAAATAACTGGCAAAATGTGGAAGTACTATAGATACACTTCTACCTAAGCCTTTGGGATACAGGTCTGATGTTGTGTATGTTTATCGTCAGTCTTGTTCCTACCTGTCGATACAATAAAACACTACGCAATTATCTACCACAACATCAATTATAGCACCGCAAATATTAACGTCAACCCGTTTATGTGTCAAGGGTAGATAGAATCAGAGGCAAACAATAAGGCTGTGCCATTAGGACGAGGCACGCCTCTACGTATTGTCGGCTAATGATTTGCATTATCTGTGGTCACTGATTACTGGCTTGTTAGTCGTTTAGCACAACAGTCATTTAGTTACTTACTGCTTTTGAAATTGGTAGAAAAAATATCATAAAAAACATCGCGTTTTGGCTGGCATTCAGTATGCGTACTGCTAAGGTGTGGAACTCCTTGCCAGATTCTTAGTTTTTCAATATATCCTGAAAGTCATCAAGTCCCAAATGAATAAGGTCAAGCGTGCATATAGTTGTCGAAAGCGAGACCACCACGCAAAAACCACGAAAGTAACCACTTAAAAAATATGCGTGTGGTGTGAGGGCCACTTTATTGAAACTCTTTGAAAATATGCTTAGGATTTAGTGAACATTCCCAAACAATTGTGAAAGTTGGAATCAGATTTTGTGAAAGTCAACTTTGCGAGATATGGACTGTAAAGTGGGGCCCTCAGTTCTCACATAGAGGATTGAGGGCCCGCCTGTACCTGACAAACTATGGACACTACAGATAAAGTCTTTATGCCAAAATCTAAGCTTATACCAAACAAAATTTGTGAAAACAAGATATTATCGCAAAACACTGTCCTACTTGGTATATCTTCGTTCAAAATGGGCCCTCAATCCTCACACACGTAAAAGTTTATCACGCAAATACAATGAAACCATTAACATATAGCTATTGTTTGTAATCCTATAAGATACTAAATAAATTGTGAAAATTTGTGAAAGCAAGAGCAGGTCACCATTTCTTGTTGTTTGAAAGTTATGACCTTGACAAAATCCGGGCCCTCTATCCTCCATTTATTTTGTTTTCCGTTTGAATACGCTTATCGTATGAAAGATTAGACAAATACAAAATAGTCTCTTTTTGTGAAAACAATTGTGCAACAAATTCGATACTAGAAAACAATTAAAAGACCCTTTATTGTAAATAAAAATCGAGTTTTATTTTTGTTCCCTGAATTAGGAAATAGGGTGACCACGATACGGTATTTTACTATATATGAGAAAAAATCTTAAAATATATTATTTAGATATATTAGGCAAAAAGCAGTCGGAAAATATTAGTTTTAGTTCAATAACAATATAAATTTTAAAATTAAATTCAAAGTTTTCAGGTTTTTTTAATGTTTTCTCAAACCATGAAATAGTAGCCGCCATTTTATGACGTCATTCGGCTGTGTGAATTAAAAAAGTGTCAACTATTAATTGATCAGTGTATCTCTTAGAGCAGGTATAGCTTTCACTTTAAAATCAAAATCTTTACCGTCCATACGTATTGTGTGTATAGAGTCATGAGGAACAGGGTGTAAAGTTCACTCATCCTTTATTGAAAAGGGAGGACCCTCCGACCAGATGGGTATTGTCTCTGGTGGGCAACTGCCCCACGGTTAATGTGGGGTTGTTGTATACCTATATGCTAGTCGCGCGGTAAACTCTCATTGCGCGATGCAGGTTGCGGGACGTCATGTCCTTGTGATGCGTAGTTCGTATGTGGCGATGTAGATGCCGCCACATGTGTATTACAAGAAGTAACAGGCTAGAATGGAGATGTTACAAGCATTAAAACAACAAATGTGAAAATTAAACTTTTTATTCACTATTTATAAATTACTAGATAAAAAAAATCCTAAAACCCTAATAAAAAAAAACAAAACTATTTTTGGGCACTCGTGGTAACACGTTAAGGTCAGTGTGTTACATCGCCACCTGCGGAACCCCAAATTCCTAAGAAGATGACTAACACCGCATTGTGTTTTATACCGTGAGATTCGCTTCCTCAGCAATCTGATGGCGTGGGATCGAAGATTATTGATTTAGTGTACTTGTGAATCACTCTTGTTTCTCACATCGAACAATTGTCACGTAACCTAGTTTTACTTACTTACTTTAATTAAACCTTTAAATAAAGTCATATCGGTTTTATTTGTATCCCCGATAGCAGCCGAACGTAATTGGCGCAGTCGGTAGGATACTCGCGGTCGGTTTCGCGTAAGAAGGAAGATTTCCGCAATCGTAAAGCCGCCCGTGCGGCTATCCAGTCGCTCCAGAGTATCCAGAATCTACACGTCGTGCTGTATCGAGGAATCCAGACATTGATTACGCAAAGAGGCCGATATAATGTTCATGTAAGTACATTAGATTATTTCTAGTGACCGCTTACTCCTAGCCTGTACTAATATAACTTTCCAAAATTTTCTTTCCACGAAAATCCAGGAATCCTAGGTTAGTTAGAAGTAGTAGAGAGTTAGTAATAGATTCTAGAAGAGATATTAATTTAGATATAATATACGAGGACACAGAATCGTTTTCTGGGAAAATGTCTTTGGATATAGATACCGTTTATAAAGCGTTACGGTTGGTACCCGACTTCGACGGGAACCCGAATGTGCTGACTAGGTTTATTCAATTGTGTGATCATTTAGTTAAAGAATATTATAATGTTCAAGGTGGTTCCGAATTAATTAACTCTGCACTTATTAATGGTATCTTAAATAAAATTGTAGGGTCTGCTGCTCGCTTAATCAACTCGAATGGTATAGCTAGTGATTGGAATGGCATTCGTAAGGCATTAATAAATAATTTCGCTGACCAAAGGGATGAGACCGCTCTTTATAGCGATTTATCTCTTTTAGCACAGGGCTCTAACACTCCGCAAGAATTTTATGAGCGTTGTCAGAATATTTTTAGTACAATTATGACGTATGTTTCCTTACACGATATCTTAAAAACTACTATAGACGCAAAAAGGGATTTATATCAGAAATTAACGCTCCAGGCATTCGTGCGCGGATTAAAAGATCCTGTAGGATCACGCGTGCGTTGTATGCGCCCTCAAAATATAGAACAAGCACTAGAATTTGTCCATGAGGAAACTAATACCATGTATCTGCAAAATCGTAACGACCGTTTGCCTGATAAAATAATTAATAGCAATAATCAACCCGGTAATAATTTTAAAATGCCTTCTCAGCCGTTTTATATGCCTCACCCAAGGTTTAATAATTATAGCATGCCAGGACCTGCACGATTCCAATTTCCAGCTCAACCACCACCTCAGTGGAAACCGAATTATTTCCAACCTCGCCAGTTTGGCCCGACCCGAACTCAGCAAGTGTTTAGGGCACCCCCACCAAACTACAACCGTCAGAATAACCCATTTCAAGTAGTCCAGCAGAATTCTCCTAACCAGCCTAGTGGATCAGTGCAACCACGTCCAATGAGTGGTATTAGTCATTTCGTGAGCAGACAATTACCACCTACTAACGCTTTTTCTGGGCATGATTGGAGCAAATCGGGCAATCCTCCACCCAATAATTATTTTAAAACTCGGGAGATGCATTTTAGTGATTGTTATAATGATCCTTCGTTCAACGATTACTTTACTGATTATGATGGAACTTATTACGGTTACTATGAGTACCCAGAAAATGTTTACTATGAATATCAACCATCCCCTCAGGAATTTTTAGAACATTCTCAGCAGTCCGGAAGCATAAAAGAGGACGCTAAAGAATCTAAGGAGCCGGATTTTCAGAAAACTCCGAAATCCGACAAATTAAAATAGAAATAAATCTCCAAACTCAACGGTACCTTCCATACGTTCAAATTGCGTCACCTCCTCTTAAGCTTTTAATAGATACAGGTGCGAACCAGTCATTTCTATGTCCTAATGCTGTAGAAAAATACTTTAGTGATTTTCCATTAAATTATTCCCCATTCGAAGTGCATAGTGTTCATGCTAAAAGTAGAAACGACTATTCAATTACTTTACCTATTTTTAATGAATTTAATGATTCAAGTACAGTTTCATTTGATATCTATAAGTTCCACGATTACTTTGATGGACTTATTGGTACCGATCTGCTAGAAAAATGGGAGGCTACAATAGATTATAAAAATAAATTATTTACAACTAAGTTTGCTTCAAACCCTATTAGAATCTATGATTCACGTAACACTAATTTATATGAGAATATTATTCCAGCTGGTTCATCTAAATTACTAATGATTCCAATTAACATTCGCGATGGAGATGCTTATGTTCCTGAACAATTCGTTTCAAATTGTATCATACGTGAATGTCTTACTACGGTTAAACAGAATAGAGGTATATTAGAAGTACAGAATCCAACTAGAAATGATATAATCTTTTCAATGGATCGAGCAATGCCTGCAGAAGTTCATAATGTCGAGTGCACGCGCACTAAACAGCAAAAGCAACGCGTAAAAGACGTGCTGTCACGCCTTCGTACAGACCATTTAAATGAAGAAGAACGGATAAATCTAGAATCATTGTGCTCGCAATACGCAGACGTTTTTTATATTGAAGGTGAACAATTATCATTCACAAATAAAATCAAACATTCAATTAAAACCACAGATGAAGCTCCAGTCTATACAAAGAGTTATAGATATCCATATATTCATAGACAGGAAGTACAAGAACAGATAGGTAAAATGTTAGAACAGGGTATAATTAGACCTTCAAATTCTGCTTGGAGTTCTCCTATTTGGGTGGTAGCTAAGAAAGCTGACGCATCAGGAAAAACGAAGTGGCGTATTGTAGTAGATTTTAGAAAACTTAATGAGAAAACCATAGATGACAAGTACCCGATCCCCAATATAGCTGATGTCTTAGACAAATTAGGTAACTGTCAGTATTTTACTACGCTAGACCTAGCTAGTGGATTCTATCAGGTTGAAATGGACCCCCAAGATATTACGAAAACAGCATTCAATGTAGAACATGGGCATTTCGAATTTCTTAGAATGCCCATGGGACTTAAAAATAGTCCATCTACCTTCCAAAGAGTAATGGACAGCGTGTTGAGAGAACTACAGAATACTATTTGTCTAGTATACCTAGATGATATAATAGTTTTTAGTACATCATTGCAAGAGCACATAGTCAACCTAGAAAAAGTTTTTAATAGATTACGCGAATCTAACTTTAAAATACAAATGGACAAATCTGAGTTCCTTAAATTAGAAACAGCTTATCTAGGGCATATAATAGGCAAAGATGGAATAAAGCCTAACCCAGATAAAGTCTCAGTAATACAAAATTACCCCTTACCCAAAACCCCTACCGAAATTAAAAGGTTTTTAGGACTTCTTGGTTACTATAGAAAATTTATCCCCGATTTTGCTAAAATAACCAAACCTATGACTCATAGTTTAAAGAAAGGCTCTAAAATTACACTTGATCAAAATTATGTCGAATGCTTTGAAAAATGTAAGACCCTTCTGGTCAATGATCCAATTCTTCAGTACCCTGACTTTAAAAAAGAATTCATACTCACAACGGACGCTTCAAATTTGGCAATTGGAGCAGTACTTTCACAAGGGCCTATTGGATCTGATAGACCAATAGCTTATGCCTCACGTACGCTTAACTCCAGTGAGATAAACTATAGCACTATTGAAAAAGAACTATTGGCTATAGTGTGGGCAACCAAGTATTTCAGGCCATATTTATTCGGACGAAAATTTAAAATAGTGACCGACCATCGTCCTTTGCAATGGGTGATGAATATTAAAGAACCGAATTCCCGTTTAACCCGTTGGAGATTACGGCTAAGCGAATTTGAATTCACAGTGGTCTATAAGCAGGGAAAACATAACACTAATGCAGATGCATTGTCACGCATAGAAATCCATCATGAAGAAGCTAGTTCAATAGTAGTTAACACGTCACAAGGTGCACCTTCAGACTCAGATTCTAGAACTGAAAGCGCGGATTCTAGGACTTTAAGCGCGCATAGTGATTTAGAAAGTCCCATATTAGAAATCCCTATTTCCGACGATCCCCTTAATAAGTACAATAAGCAAATATATCTTAATGTTGTAGGAGATTTAAAAAGCAGGCCTAGTATTTCTAAACCATTTGAAACACATACTAAAACTGTCATACAAATTTCTAAATCTAGTTTAGAACAAGACGTAATTAGCGCAATTAAAGAATACGTTAATCCAAAAGTAAAGACAGGTATTTTAATTAATCCTACATTAGAAATGTATTCTATAATACCTATAATACAACGATATTTTAAAAATTCTTCAATGAAATTAGTACTTACCAAAACCGAAGTAGAAAACATTAAAGATTATTTCAAGCAACAGGAAATTATAAAGAAATATCATGAAGGCAAAACCAATCATAGAGGCATCAACGAGTGTTATCTAGCATTATCGCGTAGATGCTATTGGCCAAATATGAAAGAGCATGTAATGAAGTATATCAATGAATGTCAAATATGCGGACAAGCTAAATATGATCGCAATCCAGTTAGACCAAGGTTACAAATTGTACCTCCACCTTCAAAGCCTTTTGAGGTTGTACATTTAGATCTGCTTAGTATCGAAATGAATAAGTATCTTATAATAGTAGATGCATTCTCTAAGTATGGTCAAGCATACTTCTTGAGAGATGCTACAGCTATTAGTGTCGTACAAGCCTTACTAAAGTTTTCTACTCATCACGGATTGCCTTTAACTACTGTAACAGACAATGGCCCGGAATTCAACAATCAAATATTTTCTGAATTTACTAGATTGCACAAAATTCAACATCATAAAACCTGCCCTAATACACCTAATGAAAATGGAATGGTAGAACGACTAAATTCTACACTGTTAGAACATTTGCGTATATTAAAATTAGAACAACGAGGAGAATCTATTACTAATCTTATAACTTATGCTATATTGGCATATAATAACTCAATACATAGTTTTACAAAATGTAGGCCTATCGATATAGTTACTGGTCATTTTGATCCCCGGGATCCTTTAGATATGAATCTATCAGAACATCTCTTACAACAATATATCCAGGAACACCGTAGAAGAATGTCAAAAGTATACGATATTCTCAACGACAATTCACTTCACCGCCGCACTGAAATTACTGAAAACGTTAATAAGACTCGCGAACCTGAAAAAGATTATGAACCAGAGCAACAAGTTTTTATTAGGAATCCTTTATGCCATAGGCAAAAGTTAGCAGCTCGATATACTCAGGATACGGTATTAGCAGATTTGCCTATTCATATTTATACCAAAAAGAAGAGAGGCGCCGTGCCTAAGTCACGCCTGAAACGGGTGCCTAATAGTGCTCGTTTGTTACAGGACACTACAAAAACTACTAGTCTTGATCCTGGCCCTGGCCCGAGCGGACGAGATAACGTTAGACAGCCTTAACGATGGACCAGGTATTTTACCCTTTAACCTGGGATCCACAAGAATCATCTCACATTTCCACTCCTTTCTCCAAATTATAAACCTTGATGATATTCGTAATAGTTTAGAGACGGTTAACGATCAATTGCAAAATCTTAAGCCACAATTGATTAATATGTCACGATCTGTCTATGATCCTCACGTTAAACATCTAGGTACTAAATTAGAAGAAATATCGGAACAGCTAGAAACACTTGAGGTAAAGCGTGTTAAAAGAGGTCTCATAGATGGTCTTGGTTCAGTAATAAAGAGCATTTCAGGTAATCTCGATTATACTGATGCACTAAAATACGATAATGCCATTGCAATTTTAAAACAGAATGAAAATGATTTAGTTGGTGAAATGAATCATCAAATAAGTTTAAGTAAGCAGTGGGTTTCGCGTAGCTCAAACGTTACAGATAAAATAGTAGAAAACCAAAATAAAATCGAGAAAATGATTAATTCTATTTTAGCTAGCAATGGTAGACATGAAACAGATACCATTAAATATGCTCATTTGGCACAGTTACTAATGATATTAGGGGACAACATAGATAATTTGTCTAAAGAACTTGACAAATTGCAAAATTTATTAGGATTTATTAGGGCTAAGAGTATTCATAATTCTATATTAAACTATGCTATGTTTAAGGATATGATGACTAGATTAGGTATGTTATATAATAAGGATCAATTTCTAGATATCAGTTTTAGAGAATATTTTGACATAATTAGACTAGGATATTATTACAATGGGAATAAAATAGTGATAGTTATAAAATTTCCGATACTTTATCCTACTAACTTTATCCTATATAAATTATCCCTGGCTCCTAATCATGACAATAAGGTCCTAATTCCAACTTATCCTTTCATAGCGGTTCACGAAAAAGATCTATTGTACATAGAGACAGAATGTCCGAAGTATAGCTACGGTCACCTTTGCGAGGATAATTTAAGTCACCATCACGGCAAGCAATCGGACTGTATCCGGCAGCTTATACTACACCAGAAAATTAATGAATCCTGTCAATTTACATCAGTCATCCTGTCTTCTGAAGCTATGGAGCAGCTAGACGACCAACACTTTATTGTAAGCTTTCCTAAACCTACGAAAGTTCGTTTAACTTGTTCTGAAGATAACTATAGAATGCTGAAAGGGAGCTACTTATCTATCATACCTAAAGGCTGCATGCTAACCACTACAGCATTTACTGCAACCAATCGTCATGATCAAGCTAAGGGAAAGATATTGAAAATTATGGACTTACCAGTTATAAAAGAAAACTCGTATGATGTACCAATGAAAACTATAAAACTAGATACCATTGACCTTGGCAGGTTGCATTCAAGTAACTCTGAAATCGCCCTACAAGAACCTGTAACGCTACAGTCGTCGAACACTGAAGCTATATACCACACTACTATACCGGTATACATTCTACTATCCGGTGCATGTGTACTCATTATCATCATTATGCTCCGACGCCGTAGACTAAATCAACTACAGAAAGCTACTGATGGAATTGATATTAAGGCTAATGATAAGGAGGCCTGCAACACCGAGATTGATCCAGCTTCGCCATCGACACTATTTTCGACTAGAGTTTTCAAATAGTTGCCGATCTCGTGGAGGGAGATGTTACATCGCCACCTGCGGAACCCCAAATTCCTAAGAAGATGACTAACACCGCATTGTGTTTTATACCGTGAGATTCGCTTCCTCAGCAATCTGATGGCGTGGGATCGAAGATTATTGATTTAGTGTACTTGTGAATCACTCTTGTTTCTCACATCGAACAATTGTCACGTAACCTAGTTTTACTTACTTACTTTAATTAAACCTTTAAATAAAGTCATATCGGTTTTATTTGTATCCCCGATAGCAGCCGAACGTAATTAGTGTAAGGTTGTATCTTAGTCAAAATATGATTCGCGACATTAATAATTATGTATTTACATAATTTTAACAATAAAAATAATTAATTACCTACGTAACGCGGCCTTATATAATGTGTGTGAACGTGCACTTAAGCGCGGCAACGGGAGTATACACCCCCGCCCGCGCCCCCGCACTAGCCCGCCAGTGGACAAACTAACGCGGGAGCGTACGTCACGCTCGCTAAAGTTTAAATTTAGTCGCCTAATTTATCATCTTAGGTAAAACTCTGACATTGTTGAATACATTTAAAAGAAAGACCAAACTTTGGTGTAATCAATCTTGTCCTTACCGGACGGCGAGCTACCCACTACTAGACATCCGCAAGCGCGCGCCTAGGGTGGCCGGGAATCGGCTCTCGATTCCCGCCGCCCAGGGCGTCTCCTGCGGCGACTGAGGGCGTGAGGTTGTCTCTCCCTCACGCCTTCCGCCTCCTCCTTCGCGAGCATTACTGCTTCGCAGAAGGAGGTGAGGTG
Organism: Cosmia trapezina; assembly: GCA_905163495.3. Classification (NCBI taxonomy): domain Eukaryota; kingdom Metazoa; phylum Arthropoda; class Insecta; order Lepidoptera; family Noctuidae; genus Cosmia; species Cosmia trapezina. Next base: position 1,820,891 of record LR991036.1, read on the forward strand.
GCGGCCTCCCATGCACTCTCGCTCCGCACCATGGCCTGGATCAGGTTCGGACGCGAGAGATCGCCCCATCGATCGCCTCCGTGGGAGCACGGCGGTGCTCCGCCCAAGCCGGGCAGACCTCCGGGTGTATGCTTCACCGTGTCCTCCAGGCGATCGATGGTGACAACCGAGCGTTTCCTCCCGCCTTATGCGAAACAGGAACCTCCCGAAACAACCGTGTCCGGTGAGGACCAGCGCCAGGCGGAAGGTGAGGACGCCGTGGCGCCTCTCTAACCACTCCTCAAAGAGGGGACTTATCGTCGCAATTGTGACGTGCCCAGCGCTGGGTTGCGACAGTTGCACTCTCCATGTCGCCATGATCCCGCCGGAGCTCTGTCCGCTGTGCCGTAATTTCTCGCGGCAGCGGAGTTACGCCCCGGCGTTTTGCCTCCTCGCGCCACTCCCACACGGCACGGGAGTGCGTGCAGGGCCTTACCGGTGTCTGCGGTAAAATTTAGGGTTTAACGACTGAATACCGGTAAAAGTCCGAAATTAAAGATAGTTTTAGAATAATTCGGGGTTTTACTGGTGAGATTTGGTAAATAATAGGATTTACCCGTAAATCCTAATATTTACCGCAGTTCGCGGTTTTACACTAACATATAGGTAGATGAGTATATATCAAAACAAACTTACATGTACTTATTTGTATGACTATAATAATATTTCCGTAGACAGAGAATTCTAGTAACTATTTTCGTAGTTTTCTCAATCAATTGACATGACATATATAATAAAAAGAACATCACTGTACTTTTTCTTTGTAGTAGTCGCATAGACAAACTAATGAGGTTGAACTCCAAAACTCCTCGATTTTATGTGAAAATGTTTGGAACATAATAATCCTTAAATAAAATTAAATATCAACATTCACTACTCCAAGATAATTACCCATACAACTATGAGTATTATAATATACAGGGTGGAATTTTGTAATGACACCTGGAAGGAAGTACTCTTAATAATGCAGATAGAAAATTTTACTCAAAACATTCCTTTATTTTTGAATAGAAAGCAAACTGCATTCAAAGATTTTCGAAATTTCTCTTCTTCCACAACCGGGAATCGAACCGGCTAAAATCTGAAACAATTATACCCTGTACTTTTATTGCACCGATCGTTAGGGTCAATTATAAGGATGAAATCTCTCTAACAAACATGATAAATTAAATGAAAGGAAAACCAGGAAATCTTAAATTAATTTAATTTTTTACAAAAAATGGTAAACTAACTAATTAGTTGCTCGAAATGGGCTCCATTCTCTTGGATACACAAATTTATTCTTTTAACGAATTCATTTCTAGTAACCTTTAATAAAGTGTTGTGGTGAATATTATAAATCGTATTCTGAACTTCAACTCTCAACTCGTTGTCATTCGCATAAGATTTCATGTAAATTTGATTTTTTACATATTCCCACAAAAAAAAATCTAATGGGGTGAGATCTGGCGATCTCGCAGGCCATCTGATTGTGCCGTTTGTACCAATCCAGGTATTAAAATGAAAGTATTGTCACCCTACCCTGCTACACACTTCAAAAATAGTTGATTTCGGTATCTATTAAGATTTTTAGTTTAATCGTTATTCTTATTAGTAACAAATAACATCAATTTGTTGCACAATTTTTTTCACAAAAAGAGACTATTTTGTATTTGTCTAATCTTTCATACGATAAGCGTATTCAAACGGAAAACAAAATAAATGGAGGATTGAGGGCCCGGATTTTGTCAAGATCATAACTTTCAAACAACAAGAAATGGTGACCTGCTCTTGCTTTCACAAATTTTCACAATTTATTTAGTATCTTATAGGATTACAAACAATAGCTATAAGTTAATGGTTTCATTGTATTTGCGTGATAAACTTTTACGTGTGTGAGGATTGAGGGCCCATTTTGAACGAAGATATACCAAGTAGGACAGTGTTTTGCGATAATATCTTGTTTTCACAAATTTTGTTTGGTATAAGCTTAGATTTTGGCATAAAGACTTTATCTGTAGTGTCCATAGTTTGTCAGGTACAGGCGGGCCCTCAATCCTCTATGTGAGAACTGAGGGCCCCACTTTACAGTCCATATCTCGCAAAGTTGACTTTCACAAAATCTGATTCCAACTTTCACAATTGTTTGGGAATGTTCACTAAATCCTAAGCATATTTTCAAAGAGTTTCAATAAAGTGGCCCTCACACCACACGCATATCTTAAAAAATGTTCTGAAATTGCCAAAATATTCACAGTTAGCATTTCAGCTACGCTCTTTCTTTTTCTGTATGAGAAAAGAGCTTCACCCAAAACTGGGATAAATACAGACTAGGTACTGTACCGGAGTGCTGACTATACTATGCGTTTAATAAACTATAAAATAACTGAAAATAATATTAGGAAAAATATACAACATGTTCCAGAATCGAAGGCACAACCTCTTAAGGGATCATTGTACTCATCATTATGAACAACTTTTACTACAGAACCTAAAATTCTGCTACTCCCTACATTTTGACGTGTTTGATGGTAGATAAACGTACTACGGAGAATAGCTGATTTTTTTTCGCGATATCAGGTTTGGTTCCTTGGCAAAAGTTCTTTGTAATTATAAGTACTAACAACTATACTTAGTTGTACGAGTACTTATCATTGACCCCTTAAACGGTTGTGCCTTCAATTCTGGGATGTTCAATACAATGTGAACATATATTTTTATATTCTGAATTATTATAAATTATTGCAATTAATTGCAGTGATTTGTAATAGTTCAGAATCAAGTTTAATGTTTTTTGTTTTTCTTTGTTTTTTTTATGTGTGCAACATTTGTATGCTGTAAAAATATTTATGTTGTGTGGCAACACACTTTTTTCTTTGTCTTCGAATAAGGTCGTTGAGTGTAACTCGCCATTGTTTTAACTTTTATTTTTTATTCAAGTAAATTCTATAATTTACAAATTCTCTCTCTGTTTTATTTCAGACAGAGAAGTGGTCCTTCGAGCCGGATATGAACCAGCGACCTATGGATCTACAGTCCACGCTTCCCCCCCCCAACTATGTTCAATACAATGTGAACATATATTTTTATATTCTGAATTATTATAAATTATTGCAATTAATTGCAGTGATTTGTAATAGTTCAGAATCAAGTTTAATGTTTTTTGTTTTTCTTTGTTTTTTTTATGTGTGCAACATTTGTATGCTGTAAAAATATTTATGTTGTGTGGCAACACACTTTTTTCTTTGTCTTCGAATAAGGTCGTTGAGTGTAACTCGCCATTGTTTTAACTTTTATTTTTTATTCAAGTAAATTCTATAATTTACAAATTCTCTCTCTGTTTTATTTCAGACAGAGAAGTGGTCCTTCGGGCCTTCGGGTGTCAGTATAAGTTTTTCTTCGATTATCAGTGATTTTTAGGTGGAGAGTAGTGTACTGTGTGCACGCCCTGGCTTGTGCAGGCTGGGACAATGTCTCAATGCCCCGGCGCAACCTCACCCTGACAATATTCTGGGTGATCACATCGAATCACGAAGATTTTATACCGGTTTCACGTCAATAATCGTGAAACATCGCAAAATTGGTGCGATTTGGAAGCCCTCACCCTGACCATATTCTGGGTGTTATACGAAGATTTACGAAGATTCTATTTCAGTTTCGCGGCATAGTCGTGAAATCGTGGAAAATCGCAAAATTGGAGCGATTTTGGAGTTGGAATTTGGATTTTCATCAACATTTTTGTGGATGTGGGTAAATTCTTATACCCACTCTGGTATGTACGTGAATTTATTCTAGCAATTTCAAAAATTGACGTCATCATCGTTCTTCATTCATTCGTCGTAAAGTTGGCACTTGGTCTGTCAATACAAAACATCAAGTGTCACTGTCATATTCCATCAACGTCATTTGAGTTTGACACTCGTGACGTCTTGTCAAATGTCATTCGACTTTGACAGCTCATCGAAGTAAACAAATACAAAGTGTTATTAAATCCAAGTTGTGTTAATAAAATACAAAAACAAAGTGATAAAAGTGTTTGTGCGGTCTAATCATACTAATTACGAGCGGTTAATATACTGTTATAATAAAATGGCTGATTTAAAGAAGCTCAAATTGTCGCGAGCGTCATGCAAAGCAACTTTGACGCGCATTCAAAACTTTGTAGAGGATCCGATAAACCTCGCCTCGGCTACAATAGACCTTTTGGAGGCAAGGAAGGACAAACTTATTACTTCATTAAAACAGTTTGAAGCTCTTCAGTTAGATATATTAAGTTTGGACGAAAATGATTCTGAAGATGTAGGTATTTTTGAGGAACGATTTTTTAAAACCCTTGCTAAGATCAATGAAACTATACGTATGCTTACCCAATCGGAGTCTTCTCAATCCACATGTACTTCAACTTCTAAGTTACCTACTGTAGAAATTCCTACTTATGACGGCAAGGATTTTACAAAATTCAAACCTTTTTATGAACTGTTTATAGCGGTAATAGACAACAACCGTACATTGACGGATGTCCAAAAGCTATTTTATTTAAGAAAGTACCTAGTTGATGACGCTTTGTCAATAATAGTTAACCTACCGTTAGTTAGTCAATCTTATAAAGAAGCCTTAGAATTGTTGAGACAGCGTTATGACAATAAGACACGCTTAATATGTAACCACATTAATTTAATTTTGGATATACCAACAATGCAGAAGGGAACGGCGGCTTCTATAAGAACCTTTGTTTCTCAAGTTAAACAACAGTTATATGCATTAAAAAATCTCGATGAACCAGTGGATAGCTGGGATCGTCTTCTATTGTGTCTACTCTCTAAAAAGCTTGATTTATATACACACAGATCATTTCATTTCGATAGAGATGCTAGAGTTTTACCAACTATGACAGAGTTTTTAGACTTTTTAGAAAAGCGTGCTATGGCGCTGGAGGGTACTATTCCCCTGAAAGGTCATACTACTGAAAATAAATCAAAGAGTACAGTGCGAGTCTCCAATATTGCTGCGCAATCCAATAGATTGTGCGCCTATTGTGATAAAACTGATCATGTAATTTTTACTTGTCCCAAGTTCAAGATGGTTCCTATAGAAACACGTCTGACCTTTGTAAAAGATCACAAATTGTGCTCAATATGTTTAAGATTACATAATGTCAATGACTGTAAGTACAAATTTAAATGTAAAGTTTGTAAGGAATCTCACAATACACTTTTACATGAAAATAAGAAAGAAGCTTCAGTCTCATTATGCTCAAATAGTAACATTTCAAATTGTAATGTTTTATTACCTACAGTTAAGGTTAAAGTCACTGACAAATATGGTCGTGACATATTTGTACGGGCCCTGCTCGACAGTGGGAGCCAGGCTTCCTTTATAACTGACTCTTTAGTGAAAAAGTTATCAATTGTTCCTACTTTGCAATCTACTAATATTATTGGTATTGGTAATAAAACTACAAATATAAATCAGGTTGTTAAGGTACCTGTAAATTCAACGGTATATAATAATATTATATTTAATGTCAATTGCTATGTAGTAGATACAATTACAGCACCACAGCCGCAGCAAATATTAGACATTTCTAAATTGTCCATTCCAGAAAATATTATTTTATCTGATAAAGAATTTAACATCCCTACTGAAATTTCTATATTAATAGGAGCTGACATTTATTTTGATTCTTTGTTAAGTGGTTGTTTTAAATTATTGGATGGTCTTGTATTGCAAAATACTGTTTTTGGCTATGTGGTTGCTGGTAAATCCTGCGTAAGCGGTAACAATGTATGTTCACATCTAGTTTCAAATTTTGCAATCTTCGATGAAAGAAAATTAGAGAATGTTATGGAAAATTTTTGGTTGACGGAGAAAGTGTCTGAACTTCCATTAAAAAAAGTTACAGATGAATTTCAAAAAACTGAAAATATTTTTAAAGAGTCCCTTCAAATTGTTGACAGCACATTCCATGTAGATATGCCGCTTATAGTTCCTAAACATGAGCTACAGCTGGGAGACTCTTTCTCGGTCGCCCTGCAAAGATTTTTAAGTTTGGAAAAAAAACTTAAACGAAATCCAATATTCTTGGAAGAATACAAAAAATTCATAGAACAATATGTAGCATTAGGGCACGCCAAGGAAGTTGATATAAATTCTTATGATCTTAATAATGGTTCTGTTTACTTTTTAGCACATCATGCTGTATTTAACCAAGATAGTAAGACTACAAAGTTGCGAGTGGTTTTCGATGGAAGTATGAAATCCAAAAACAAAACTTCGCTGAATGACGTCATGCTGAATGGGCCTGTGGTTCAAAGTGAGCTCTTTGATATTCTTCTTTTATTTCGAACATATTTATTTATTTTAATTTGTGATATACAAAAAATGTTCCGTGGTGTTTATATTAATGAACATCACACTAGCTTACAGAACATACTTTGGAGGGATGATCCTAATACGCCCATAAGTTGTTTGCAGTTGCAGACAGTAACTTATGGATTGAAAGCCTCTACCTTTTTGGCCACTCGATGCCTAATAGAACTTGCAAATAGGCATAAGAATGAATTACCTCTTGCTGCACAAGCCATGCTTTCAAACACATACGTCGATGACGTACTTGCAGGTTGTGAAGATATAGAGCAACTTAATTTATTAAAGAATCAGCTAATTGAATTACTTAAATTTGGTAATTTTAAATTACACAAATGGTGTTCAAATCATCCTATGGTTTTGGAAGATATCCCAAGTGAATATAAATATTTTGAAGAAATTGACTTGAATAAGGATAATATTATTAAAACTCTAGGATTGAAGTATGATGTTGTAGATGATAATTTCTATTTTCAGACTCCTTTAATACAACCTAATGAACAAATGAACTCTAAAAGAAAGATTCTTAGTTACATAGGAAAATTTTTTGACCCATTGGGTCTTATTAGTCCAATTATAATTGTTGCAAAAATGATTATGCAGGAATTATGGAGTATTAAGATAGGTTGGGATGATATTCTTCCAACAAAATATTCCCAGCTGTGGGAAAAATTTCTAAATAACTTAAATTTAATGAATAAAATTATTGTGCCTCGGTACGTTCAATGTAAAGATTTTTTATCTATTGAGTTAGTGGGTTTTGCAGACGCATCATCAAAAGCTTATGGTGCCTGCCTTTACATAAGAATTTTAAAATCTAATGGGAGTGTTGAAGTAAACCTTCTTTGTTCAAAGTCACGTGTGGCACCTCTAGCCAAGGTACTTACTATACCTCAGTTAGAGTTGAATAGTGCGTTATTGCTTGCCCAACTCACAAAAAGAGTCAGTGATATAATTGGCTCTAGATTTTCGCATTACACACGCTTGCACAGTGATTCTCAAATAGTACTAGCGTGGATACAGTCAGGTAGAGTCAGAGCTAATACTTACGTGAATAATAGAGTTCAACAAATTGTTTCTTATACCGATAGGTCATCCTGGTACTATGTTCGCTCTTCTCAAAACCCTGCTGATATTATCTCCCGCGGGATAGAGCCACAAAAGTTGCAAGAAAATCATTTATGGTGGCATGGTCCACAATACTTATTAAACCCAGATCTAGCTCATAAGCAGCAAAGTTTTACTGAACCAGAAACGGTACCAGACGAATCTTGTCTTATAATTAATGAAGAGCCTTCCCTACCAACCTATTTATTAGAAAAATATTCAAACATAAATAAGTTACAAAGCGTTGTCGCATATATGTATAGGTTTGTAAATAATTCTCTGGGAAAAAACATTATAAAAGATAAAAATTTAACTCCTAAAGAGTTACAGCTAGCTTTGGAATTTATAATTCGTTCCATACAAAGAATCTCATTTTCAGAAGAAGTTAATTCAATTATTAATAATAAAAAAATCAAGTCAGGGCTGGCCAATCTTCATCCATTTATTGATGCACACGGTTTGCTCCGTGTGGGCGGCAGGCTGCAAAATGCAGGCATTCCCCAAGATAAAATGCACCCTATTATTTTGCCAAAAAATTCTAACATAACTTCTTTAATTATAGAAAGAGAGCATTTACGATTATTGCATGCAGGTCCTAGGTTGGTGCTCAGTTCGTTATCACAGAAATTCTGGATAATCAATGGCATTCGAGAGGTAAAAAAGGTAGTGCATAAATGCTTGAAATGTTTTCGTTTGAAAGCTGACACTGCTAAGCAGCTCATGGGTTCACTTCCAAAGGAACGAGTCACACCAACTAGGCCCTTTCAGCATGTCGGCATCGACTTTTGTGGTCCATTTAATTTAAAGGTATCAAGAATCCGGAAACCACTCATAACAAAAGGGTATGTAGCTCTATTTGTTTGTTTTTCCACTAAGGCTATACATGCAGAAGTTGTGTCGGACCTTACAACCCCAACTTTCTTGGCATGCTTTGATCGCTTTATTTCTAGGCGTGGTATACCGTCTAAAGTGTATTGTGATAATGCAAAAACCTTTAAGGGAGCTGAAAATCAGCTAAGGGAATTATACAATGTACAAGCTTCCAGAGCTCATAGAGACTCTATATATAGTTATTGTAAACTTAAGTACATAAAATTTATGTACATTCCTAGCTACTCCCCTGAATTTGGTGGTCTTTGGGAAGCCGGGGTAAAGAGCGTAAAGCATCATCTGAGACGTGTCATTGGCACTCTGTGCCTAACTTATGAAGAGTTTAACACGGTGATAGTACAGATAGAGGGTGTTTTGAACTCTAGACCTCTACTTTCCAGCCCCAATGAAGGTGGATATTTAACTCCAGGTCATTTTCTAATTGGTACGGCTTTGTCTAGTTATCCTGATGTTGATTTACTGGAAATTCCAATAAGTAGACTGAAATTTTGGAAAATTGTGTCTAAACTTAAACAACATTTTTGGAAGGCATGGTCAGCAGACTATCTCACTCAACTCCAGAGCCGTCCCAAGTGGAAACATAGCTCTGATAACCTAAAGGTAGGTGATCTTGTTCTTGTTAAGGATGTAAATGCCTCTCCTTTACAATGGCCTATGGCAATGATTGTCAAAGTGTTTCCTGGGCCAGACAACAATGTAAGAGTAGCTGAAATAAAATTTAAAAATAAAATTTATTTAAGATCCATTGCCAAATTATGTCCTCTGCCAGTGGAATAATGTTATAATTTTCCCACTGCTTAAGCTTGTAAGCTTCCCCCCCCAACTATGTTCAATACAATGTGAACATATATTTTTATATTCTGAATTATTATAAATTATTGCAATTAATTGCAGTGATTTGTAATAGTTCAGAATCAAGTTTAATGTTTTTTGTTTTTCTTTGTTTTTTTTATGTGTGCAACATTTGTATGCTGTAAAAATATTTATGTTGTGTGGCAACACACTTTTTTCTTTGTCTTCGAATAAGGTCGTTGAGTGTAACTCGCCATTGTTTTAACTTTTATTTTTTATTCAAGTAAATTCTATAATTTACAAATTCTCTCTCTGTTTTATTTCAGACAGGGATATGTTGTATATTTAACAAGAGAATATCAGTGACAAGTGACAACCTTCATAGGAAAATAACTAATAAAATAAAGACTTATTCTGATTGGTTTTCCATCGGATGATGTTTTTTTACGTTTAATATGTGATATAAGCTTACATACCTATTATGTAAAGGTTTTTCCTTATGCACACATGGGGTGCATTTGACACTTGAGGGGTTCATATTTTAATTAACCATAAATCACAAAATTTACTAAACGGATTTGACAGCAAACGAGAAACTTGACCATGCTTCCAACAAACGAGGGTCAATCTTGCAATTTGGGGTCGCTTCCGTTTAGACAGTTTAACAGATTGAATGAAATGGATCAAAACAATGAACATCTTTGAACTGACAAAGACAAGTGGTGTTGTTAGATTTGAGCCACTACAAATTACTAGGTATAATAATTCAGTATTTCCGTCATCATCTTAAATGCAGCATAGCCACGGTATTAATTTATTAAAACACAATATTAATTGTGACTTCAATTATTGTCTTTACCCCCGACAAAACAGGTTTAACGTGTGTATTTTCGTACCTATCAGTGTCCATTTGGCACTTATGTAACGTCAGAAGCTAGATGCATGGTTTCTTGGTCATTTCCTATGGAGGAGAACCGGCAAGAAACTCCATGGTCACTCTTTTAAAAATAATTGGCTTTTAGAATGTTCTCAAATTACAGTGTTAATAGCACAGGAGAACAGTGTAGGCCTGTCGACAAGTACCGTCTATAAGTTCACAAGGCCTACAACGTTCTTACGTTGTCAAAATATGCATAGCTTTGCTCACTAACCCTCTCAATCATAGAAATATAAAAAACAGGAGAAGTGGCAAGCGGGCGAATCTGTGTCCGCGCGACATGCTCTTTATGCCGTTCATAGTACAAATTCCGTCTCAGTGCGCTTTCGACTATGACCGTGACAATTTATAAGAATGCCGTGTTGTTCAGTGGTTTCTTGTAAAAACCGAAGCCATGTAAATCATGGAATCACTTTCCATATGTAAATAAATCTGCCTAGCCTTTTCCCAACTATGTTGGGGTCGGCTTCCAGTCTAACCGGATACAGCTGAATACCAGCATTTTACATGGAGCGACTGCCTATCTGACCTCCACAACCCACTGGCTAATACGATACCCCTTGGTAAGACTGGTTGTCAGACTTTCGGGCTTCTGACGACCCGTAACGACTGTCAAAGACCCACGAATAACAGCCAACTAGCAACTTTCCATATGTAAGTACAAATATTTTACCATATTTGTCTTTAACATCATGAAAGTGACAAAGAGAAAAATTGGAGACACAGGGTTCCGATACATTTCAACATATTGGGTACATCTCCTTCTTATATCTATGCTCTCAATTCTACATCCCAGAAACTACGTCTTGCCCCATTTAGATCTGAGCGGTGCAATTATCTGGCGCTCAAACTGAACTACGAACGTACGTTAAAGTTTATCCGCATGTCTCATAAACTGCTTTAACAGAACTGGAGATACGATTGTTTAACTAATTACTTAACTATATAGGTTTATCGATGCTTTTCAAGCTGTTGTTTTGAATTATCTGCAGTGTGTCTTGAGGAATAATTACAACTTTAAATACTTGGCATGGATTTGTTTGCGTTTAGCTTCATTACCTGGTTTCACTATATCAGGGTTGAATTTCAATAAAAAAAAAGATGATATCAGACACCTGAAGGAAACCTTGGGATTAGTTAACGTTTATTGCAGATAGGTACTTAGAACTTTAATGTTTCTCTTTTAAGACAAATAAAATTTGTACGTATCGTATTGTTACTGCAAAGTATTTTGTAGGTAGTAAACACAAACAAAACACAAAAACACAAACACACACACACACACAAACACTAAACACTAAAACACAAACACAACACACACAACACAACACAACACAAACACTAAACACACAAACAAACACAAAACAAAAACACTAAAAACACCCACACACACAACACACACACACACAAACAAAACACACAAACACTTACATTAAGAACCTACTTACCTACAATGTTTAGGCAAATGTTATAGATTTTCAAAGAAAAAAAAGAAAAAATCTTCAGGTATATTTAACTACTGAAACATTTTCATGTAAACGGCGGTAGTGCATAGTCATAATTAGATCGTAACCGATGCGCGGGAGTTGCCATTTTGTTCCACGCAGATATACAATTCAAATGGAAGGACTTTTGACACTAATAATTCCGTAAAAATAAAAAAAATGTCCGAAAACTATATAAAAGATATCTCTTTTTTACTGCAGCATAGATCTATGTTGTGGTTACCATGTAGGTACGCTTTTTCAAAAAGCCAGGTTTAGGAGAGAAGGATGATCATAATAAAAAAACAGCCAAGTGCGTGTGGGACCACGCACAATGAAGTTGAAAAGAATTTATCCCAAAAACAAACTTGACATTGATATTCCAAAATTTGTTTTTTTATGTGATAAAATTACAAATGAACAATTTTTAGACTTTTTCCTTTACTCGTGCTGTAAGACCTTGCTTCTTGCCAAATTTCATTATTCTAGGTCAATGGGAAGTACCCTATAGGTTTTGATTTACTTGCGAGTATCATAATATGTCACATAAATGGCCGTATGTTTGTATTGGGTTGACTCAGAAGCACGCGTTCCTGAGAAAATGGATTTTAGCTCGGTGTGTAAGTGAAATGGCTTTATGGCTGTCTAGTTTGACGCACGAGATAGAAGATTCTCACGCGCACCGGAATTATGTCGTAAAAGTGCAAATAAAATCGTATAAAATTAGAAATTAACTATTTAATAAAAGTAATACATCACTGGATGCAGTTTGGAATTTGACATTCCATGGTATATTTTTAATTATAACTAATTATAATTGCTAGTGAATGGATAAACAGCTTTTAAAGATTATTAGGAGGTATGTTTAAAGATTTTTTTGGTGCATTAAAGTATGTTTAATTATGTTTTGGCTTCCATCACTGTATGCGAAAAGGACTTAAAAATGTCGTATTTTTTTTACATGTCAAATCAAAATTATTTACGGTTTATGAGATACACAGCTTTAAAAAAACCACCTTTTTTATCGTTTTCAGGAAATCTGCGCCTTAACAGACAAACAGACAGACAGACGGACAACGAAGTGATCCTAGTAAGGGTCCCGTTTTGTCCTTTTAGGTACGGAAACCTAAAAACGTTCTCAATTCGAATTTATTCTTTCTAAGCTAAGCTGAAATTCAGATGTCATAAAAAACAATTAAAAATAAAATCCCTGATTACTGACACATGCCACAATAATTAAGTATATTAACACCGATCAGAAACGTGTACTTATAACAACATAGTTAAAAGCACATAATTATGATAATGATATTAGTGGCAACTTAATTTATACTCCGCGTGAAACAAGGGGGCATTATAAGTACGTAATCAGTTTGTAATAAGGTACATTAAAATGTACAATCTCTTTGGAGTTAAATACGGTTGTTAATTGTGCAGTTTTTCTGGATTGTTTGAGGCAGTTATCAATAAATTTTTAGTAGGTATGTTTTAAGGTATTTTCTTATCTTGAAATAATATTGAAGATGCATAGGTTTTACCGACCTCAAACATTCTATGCCACTTGTATGTCATATTACGACAAGGAATTATTTTGGCTTTCTAAACCAGTGTTGCTAAACTATCACTTTTACGCAACTCCAAAAGTGGTAGACAACGCAATTACGAAATCAACTGAACAATATATTTGTGATTAATTCAAGAAAGTATTAACGGAGCAGGAAAACCTTTTCTTAATCGATGCATATTTTATTCTGTTCTATTGCACCAATAGGATTGCGCTGGAAATTGACAAAAAAAAAAAAATTGACAACACCACTTTGTTGTGAACGAAGCAAGACAGCCCAGGCGGCTCTGGCATGTAATGTCATCAAGAGGTGACCGCCGAACTCTTTATTTATTTATTTTATTTATTTATTTAAGGAAAAACAAACAGTAGCACAATAAGAAACAATTCAAATAATCTAAAATATTACATTTAACAATTATGCTACCCACTACGTTCTCCACAGATTACAATTTAGAGTATTTAAAACTAGCTAGAAACACAGATAACAATATAAACCTCGAAACTTATACATATATTTTTAAACTTACGAAGGAAAGAAGAAAAAAAAAAGAAAAAGTTAATTTGTGCGCGTACATTATAAAACTGTACGATTAAGTATCATTAATTAAACATTAAACAATAACTTGCTGATCCTTTAGGGTTGCTTGGATTTGTTGCCTAAACGCATTTTTATTAAGAAAAAGAATGTCGATTGAACTAAACTCATTGTTTTATGTTGCAACCAAACGATGAAGTGGTGAACGCGAGCCAGCGTTGGATTTACAGAGAGTAGTAGCAAATAGACGTCGAGTACGTACCTCACGTACATGAGCTGTTCGAGGAACCAGGTAACTCAGACACCTAACTAAGTCCATACAATCAAAATGATTGCGGCACACATTGAACAGAGTCATAACTTCCAGAAGTTTCCGTTTTGACTTTAAGGTCAGAAGATCATACTTTTTAAGATAAGCTAATGATTTAAATAATGGTAAAGAATGCCTAAGGCATTAAGTCCGCCTTTGTAAGTACCTACCTTATTTGTGCGAGAAGTTTATATAATAAAGATTATATATTACAGGGGATAGGCAGAAACTATACATGTCTTGAATTAATACCATACTTTACAGATCATCTAGATAAGCTATGGAATCAGGCGTTACTTTGCGGAAATCCATGACAGACATAAATTAATTAAAACTAAAAACTCAATACTCAATATCTTTATTGCTTTACCATAATGTGTGCTTAGGTGGTATAACTACATAATTGAGATCATTATGGACCCTGTAGGGCACAGCAAAAGGGTAGGAGAGAGGAAGCCCTGTTTTAGGAGATCATGAATAATTTTTAATGCTATATTATTTAATCTATTTTAATTGCATTATTATTTTTGTTATATTATTTTTATTATTATATGTAGGAAATCTAGGTTCCAACACTTGAATAAAACGAGTTATGGGCTTTTTAAAATGTATACATTATTATTAGCCAATTAAAAGACACTAGGAAGTTTATACGTCCGTCTTTCATAAGGCGCTAACGAGAAGAGAAGTAATAATAATGGTGGGTAGTAAATATAATAAGGATGTACCTACAATGTATCGATTATTACAAAATCGACTAAAGATTGATTTTTGTAAATAATTAAATCAATTAAATCAACATTATATTACATTATTTATTATTATATTAATAATTACCATATCATTACTTAATATATTTTAAACATACCTATAAATTGCGTGATTATCACAAATTTTTGTTATAAATTTTTATTCATATATATTTTTTTATTATATTAGTAATTTCCTTAACATATGCTTTATACATTTCTTCTATTATTTATGTTTATCATACTAATAGAACATTTACATATAAATATTGAATTAGTAGAACATTTTTTGATAGAAATGTCTGTCCATCTAGCTTCTATTCTTTCATTACTTCATTCATTACTAGACTACTACTTTACTTCATTTTCTTTATTGCATTACTTCTCTGCTATTATAAGGGCTTTTAATATTACTTAAGCAATGTATCTACATGGTCAGCCTGAAAAAAATAACATACTATATTGTTGTTTTTATAATAATAAAAAAATGTATAGGTCTAAATTATGTAGCAATACATACATTAAGAGAAACCAGCTGTGAAAATATACATTTTCAAACTGGATTTAGTTCAACCACAAAACATTACTCAGTAATAAAATGCAACCATGTCCGCAATATGTCCCGCGATACATTTACAGAGCGAGCACCATTTTCAACATCCCTATCTGTTTGTTTTATTTTTAGTGCTGATAATAGTAAAATATGCTTGTTAACCGTTTGTATCCCTTAATTACAAAAACGATTAAAAAGCCATTGTGTCTCGCGTGGATCTCCGTTCGAATACGTAAGGTTACCGAGAGACTGTAGAAGAAGTGTTGGCAGACCGTCAGCCAGGTGAGGATATCCTACAGAAGGTCGCGGTGAAGACCTGGATGAGAGACCACAGAACAGGAAAGCAGGGCACAAAAGGGCGCAGGCATAAGCTTCCTTCTTTTGGCAGCATTGTTGCATACACTGCTGATCATAGGTACAGTGTGAGTCTTAAAACAAATCGAAAAAATTAAAAAAAAAAATCTAAAAATAAAAACTTTTTTTATAGCATTTTTTAAATTCTTGTTCGCTGCTGTGACCCCTGTGTAAACAAAATAGTGTAACTTTTAAACTAAACGATCTATCACGATGAACCAAGGAGGAGAGGGAACTCAGGGAGTTTGTTTCGCCATTTCTTCTCAGGGTAGTCAGATAGGAAATGTTGACAGCTTATTTAAAAAATAAAAAATAAAAATAGGAAGAGTAAAAGTGATTTCGATATCCTATTTACAGAATAAACAATTTCATTTCATTTCCTCATAAATTTAAAAAGTAAATAATGCCAGGTTTATAACTCAGTTACAGCATTTCCTATCAACTGTTAAAAAAAAACCGGTCAAGAGCGAGTCGGACTCGCACACCGAGGGCGGAACCCTCGGTGTGCGAGTCCGACTCGCTCTGTGGTGTAGTCTGTGTGGGTGTAGTTCAGAATCGTACCTTGCACATCTACCTACAATTCGTCGCAAAAACATTTTAAAAATACAAAGCATTTTATTTAATAAACATAGTTTTGTTTAAAAAAGTAATGATTTGACTACCCACTCGTAAATGCGTCCTTAATAAGACATTAGTAAATACATTACTTATATACTTACTACCTACATTATATTTCCTGCGCCCCAAGGAAAGGGGCTCCATTTAATTTGTCAGTTCAGACTCATCAGTTGAACGATAAGCACCGAATTCAACGGTGCATAAGGATTGTCTCTGCTGTAGCCATAAATTAATTAAGGGCCGGTTTTTTTTATCCATAGTTAACTCAACCAATTAATGGTTAAAAATAGTACCTAACTAATGGTTGAATTTTGGCTAAATGTGAAATGCTAAACAAAAAAAAAAATTTGTAACCTATGGCATTTTGGCAATAGTCAAAATTCAAGCATTAGTATGTTTAACCAAAGGTTTACTTGACTACGGATCAAGAAACTGGCTAAAGCAAAGACAATCAAAGCAACGAGTGCAGAAACCTCGGAAATTTTCTTCCTGGATTTCCATAGGCATCGATTTTTTTATCTGAAAACGAGCAATCACTGCACTGTTTCTTTAACCTTAGTAATATGTGGAAACGTCGTGGATTGTACATTAGCTTACTTCTAATACGTTGTAATATTTACTGAATAGAATAGAATAGTTTTTTATTTGCACAGAAAGTAGGTACAAGTTACAGGTGTAACATATTTATATTGTACAATTGTTTGTTTTCCCTAAATAAATAAATAAACTAATCCAATGTAAAACATTTATAAAATGCTACTACGCACATACTATATTGAACGGCACGTGACATATTTTCGAACACATTTATTTAATTAATTGAAATACTTACTATTTCAATGAATTTTACCTATTCTAATCTAGCTTACGCCCGCGGCTTCGCCCGCATGGTATGTCGATAAAAAGTAGCCTATGTCCTGTTCTAGGCCATGATCTACCCATGTGTCAAATTTGTTCCAAATCCGTTCAGCCATTTTAGCGTGAAAGCGTTACAAACAAACAAACATACTACTAACTAATGGTACAGATATAGAAGCGGTACCTACGTTGTATTGAAAAAAATCATTTACTGAATTTATAACAATTTCAACTACGCACCTAGACACATCCAGCTGTGCAGATATCCGCTATTTTTATAACAATTTCAACTACGCACCTAGACACATCTAGCCGTGCAGATATCCGCTATTTTTATAACAATTTCAACTACGCACCTAGACACATCTAGCCGTGCAGATATCCGCTATTTTTATAACAATTTCAACTACGCACCTAGACACATCTAGCTGTGCAGATATCCGCTATTTTTATAACAATTTCAACTACGCACCTAGACACATCTAGCTGTGCAGATATCCGCTATTTTTAGTCGTTTGTATTTAGGAATGCAATTTACGTAAAGAAATCATATATTGTATCTAATACTGTTATAATTATCAGTCGTTTATGTACTACATCAGGGCAACGGCCTCCCTTCCCTCCTTCCAATTATCCTTATCTATTGCTGTATCTGTATAATACTAAACATAAGTCAATTATTTGTAATAATACAATACCCAAACTAAGAATATTCTACTTTAATCATAACGTTACCAACATCAATACACCTGAAATTATGTATTTCTATCCTGAAACAGCAAATGTTACGCTACACACAAAAATAGCAAACCAAACCAGAACCAATACTCAACAGAAACTCATATAAACAAGTACGCAACAAAGTGCAACTGCGCTCGCGCCGCTTCCAGCGCGTTCTCCCGCCATTTTCAGCCGCCATGTTTACCCGCGCGGTTCGTCGGCCGGGCGACGCACCAATGGCCTTCACCTCGGCCCCAAGGTCCCTTCCCGGAACAGACGCTGATGATTAATCATCGTCATGATCTGCATTCGGAATGTTTTGTAATGTTTCAGGTTTTCCGAATTTGCGTTTCATAGAATCTTGTGGCGTGGTATTATGAGCAACTGTGTTTATCTTGCGTTGCAGGAAAATAATGTTGTGTTGTGTTTGTGTGTGGTCTCGGTTTTTATAGTGTATTCTATTATTACTAAGTTATTTAAGGAAGGTAACTAAGGGCTTAAGGGATAAATAGACAGCCACTTGCACCAGATCAAAGCACTTGCTTTCGTCAGTACATCATTATCATACTGCACAAATTATGACAACCTACGGTCTAAATGCAAAATGGACCACTAATTATTTGAACATTAAAAAAAATATACCATTAGGTATAGCGCATTAACCCCTCAAGTGTCGAATGCACCCCATGTGTGCATAAGAAAAACCCTTTTTTTGTTAGGTATATAATTAAGCTTATATCACATATATATAAATGTAAAAAAACATCATCCGATGGGAAACCCATCATCATCATTAGTTGTGAACCTATGGAGTTCGCAGCTAACCCCCCCTTCCCCCACGAGTGTCAAATGCACCCTAAGTGTGCAAAAGGACAAAACTTTACATAATAGGTATATAAGCTTAGATCACATATATATAAACGTAAAAAAACATCATCCGATGGAAAACATATCATCATCAGTAGTTGTGAACCTATGGGGTTTGCAACTAACCCCCAACCCTCCCTATTCGCTGGGGTTTTGGGTCTAAATTTAGCCAAACTCAGACACTTGAGGGGTTAAAAAAAACCAGACATGTGAGTGTCGGACCACGCACAATGAAGGGTTCCTTAGTTAGGATGAATTTATCCCAAGAACAAACTTAACATTGTAATCTATAGGTATAGAAATATTTTCTGTTTTTTTTTTCAATATTTTAGGCTCAGTAGTTTTGGAGATAAAGGGGGGTATGGTCAATTTTGATCTATATTCTTAAATTAGTGTAAAACTATTTATTTTAAAATTTAAAAAAATATATATATTTGAGACCCTCACAGTAAGCCCTTTCATTTGATATGTCACACGGAATAGTTTGCAAAACTTTTTCTTTTAATTTTCTTATTTTCCCCCCCACAAGTGAAAAAATTGGTTGTAGAAGAAGGACAGACAGACAGACACATGAGTGATCTTATATGGGTTCCATTTTATATGCGTGTGGTGTGAGGGCCACTTTATTGAAACTCTTTGAAAATATGCTTAGGATTTAGTGAACATTCCCAAACAATTGTGAAAGTTGGAATCAGATTTTGTGAAAGTCAACTTTGCGAGATATGGACTGTAAAGTGGGGCCCTCAGTTCTCACATAGAGGATTGAGGGCCCGCCTGTACCTGACAAACTATGGACACTACAGATAAAGTCTTTATGCCAAAATCTAAGCTTATACCAAACAAAATTTGTGAAAACAAGATATTATCGCAAAACACTGTCCTACTTGGTATATCTTCGTTCAAAATGGGCCCTCAATCCTCACACACGTAAAAGTTTATCACGCAAATACAATGAAACCATTAACTTATAGCTATTGTTTGTAATCCTATAAGATACTAAATAAATTGTGAAAATTTGTGAAAACAAGAGCAGGTCACCATTTCTTGTTGTTTGAAAGTTATGACCTTGACAAAATCCGGGCCCTCAATCCTCCATTTATTTTGTTTTCCGTTTGAATACGCTTATCGTATGAAAGATTAGACAAATACAAAATAGTCTCTTTTTGTGAAAAAAATTGTGCAACAAATTGATGTTATTTGTTACTAATAAGAATAACGATTAAACTAAAAATCTTAACAGATACCGAAATCAACTATTTTTGAAGTGTGTAGCAGGGTAGGGTGACAATACTTTCATTTTAATACCTGGATTGGTACAAACGGCACAATCAGATGGCCTGCGAGATCGCCAGATCTCACCCCATTAGATTTTTTTTGTGGGAATATGTAAAAAATCAAATTTACCTGAAATCTTATGCGAATGACAACGAGTTGAGAGTTGAAGTTCAGAATACGATTTATAATATTCACCACAACACTTTTTTAAAGGTTACTAGAAATGAATTCGTTAAAAGAATAAATTTGTGTATCCAAGAGAATGGAGCCCATTTCGAGCAACTAATTAGTTAGTTTACCATTTTTTGTAAAAAATTAAATTAATTTAAGATTTCCTGGTTTTCCTTTCATTTAATTTATCATGTTTGTTAGAGAGATTTCATCCTTATAATTGACCCTAACGATCGATGCAATAAAAGTACAGGGTATAATTGTTTCAGATTTTAGCCGGTTCGATTCCCGGTTGTGGGAGAAGAGAAATTACGAAAATCTTTGAATGCAGTTTGCTTTCTATTCAAAAATAAAGGAATGTTTTGAGTAAAATTTTCTATCTGCATTATTAAGAGTACTTCCTTCCAGGTGTCATTACAAAATTCCACACTGTATATTATAATACACATAGTTGTATGGGTAATTATCTTGGAGTAGTGAATGTTGATATTTAATTTTATTTAAGGATTATTATGTTCCAAACATTTTCACATAAAATCGAGGAGTTATGGATTAGAAAGATAAAGATAAAGATAAAAGATTTTGATTTTAAAGTGAAAGCTATACCTGCTCTAAGAGATACACTGATCAATTAATAGTTGACACTTTTTTAATTCACACAGCCGAATGACGTCATAAAATGGCGGCTACTATTTCATGGTTTGAGAAAACATTAAAAAACCTGAAAACTTTGAATTTAATTTTAAAATTTATATTGTTATTGAACTAAAACTAATATTTTCCGACTGCTTTTTGCCTAATCTATCTAAATAATATATTTTAAGATTTTTTCTCATATAGAGTAAAATACCGTATTGTGGTCACCCTATTTCCTAATTCAGGGAACAAAAATAAAACGCGATTTTTATTTACAATAAAGGGTCTTTTAATTGTTTTCTAGTATCGAATTTGTTGCACAATTTTTTTCACAAAAAGAGACTATTTTGTATTTGTCTAATCTTTCATACGATAAGCGTATTCAAACGGAAAACAAAATAAATGGAGGATTGAGGGCCCGGATTTTGTCAAGGTCATAACTTTCAAACAACAAGAAATGGTGACCTGCTCTTGTTTTCACAAATTTTCACAATTTATTTAGTATCTTATAGGATTACAAACAATAGCTATAAGTTAATGGTTTCATTGTATTTGCGTGATAAACTTTTACGTGTGTGAGGATTGAGGGCCCATTTTGAACGAAGATATACCAAGTAGGACAGTGTTTTGCGATAATATCTTGTTTTCACAAATTTTGTTTGGTATAAGCTTAGATTTTGGCATAAAGACTTTATCTGTAGTGTCCATAGTTTGTCAGGTACAGGCGGGCCCTCAATCCTCTATGTGAGAACTGAGGGCCCCACTTTACAGTCCATATCTCGCAAAGTTGACTTTCACAAAATCTGATTCCAACTTTCACAATTGTTTGGGAATGTTCACTAAATCCTAAGCATATTTTCAAAGAGTTTCAATAAAGTGGCCCTCACACCACACGCATATTCCATTTTTATTTCCTTTTGAGGTACGAAACCCTAAAAAGTGTTTTTTATCACCAGTCATGCTCATTTCATATCAGGTCATTGAGTGTCTTCAAATCGAGTTGTAAACTATAACCACGAAGTTTACTCTGCTCGAATTGGTAACACCAAACGATCTCAGTCAGCATCTGTGCCACAAGCTCAAGTCTCGATTCTAAAACATTGACACGTTCCTCCAAAACCAACACAAACTTCGTAAACAGACGTGACCAAACATATTCGATTTCAATCTCAAATACAAGTTACGGCCACGTAAATACAGGCTTAACTTTAACTTAGTACCTAGTCTAAATCTTACTAAATAAACTATTTAAACTGTTACGTAGCTATAAATATAACTGACCTTTTCAATAATTTTAAAATAAGACATTTTTCTGCTGAAATAAATAAACAAAGAAAAAGAAAACGAGCAAAATGAATTAATGTAAAAATATTCATAATATTCTTATTTCCATAGCAGATAAAGAAAACGGTCTTATATAATACAAAACATTTTTATATGTATGACATGGACAACCACATCAGAAAAAAAGAAATAAAAAAATCAAGAAAGAAAAAAAAAGAAAAAAAATCGCGAAAGTTTAAAAAGTTTAATCACGTCAGGGTCACCAATTTGTCATAAGTTTATGGTACATGACAAAAGAAATAAAAAAATTGCGCCATAAAACTCGTCACGATTAAATTAGATTCAGGCACTACCTCGCTGCATTGAATTAAAAATAATAAGAGCAATTTAATTGCTCACCGTCACACTTAAAGTTGGCGTAAAACCACGAACAATCGGGCACTCCTCCATAGTTTCTGCGTATCATTATGCCATGATTGGCAACAGTTGGCACAGCCAGTGACCTTGGCAGGTCCCTATAATCCACTCACCTTGACCTGACCGGTGATCGCAAGGTCATTGTCACTTGGCAACCGATGAAGGTATGGCCAGGAAGCTCCGTATGAAAATATACTTAGGACCTAATGCTGGGGCTACACTTTTGTCTTTCGGCACCAAGCAAAACAAATGCTTCATATGGTTTGCTCATAATAATACAAATAAATAAATAAAGAAAGTAAGGAAAGTTGACGTATAAAACTGTTTGGTTTTTACTATTAAAAAAATCATTTATCAAGGTTATTTGCGCCATAAATGATGCAAAAAAGTAAAAAAAAAAATGGGGATTAATATAAATGCGACACATCCAGGCAAGACGGCTACCACTCACTAAAGTGCTGCGGCTCATGTGTGAAACAGAGCCTCGACCAGGATCCCAATTCTGTATGATTCCCCGCTAATATCTTACCCCGTGCAAACCCCGTCCATATCGTCTTGTAGAAATTCTTTTTTATTTATAGGCGGTTTCGTTCATTGAGTCATAGAGAATACTTTATTATCAGATGTCGTGATTAGCTCAAGGAAATGACATGGTTTCGAAGTGAATTAGGGCTCAGTGCACCATTGTAAAGGACTAGGATTTATACAAAGATCGAAATAAATAAATGAGAG
The DNA here is from genome assembly GCA_905163495.3 of Cosmia trapezina. Lineage (NCBI taxonomy): Eukaryota > Metazoa > Arthropoda > Insecta > Lepidoptera > Noctuidae > Cosmia > Cosmia trapezina. Next base: position 1,844,132 of record LR991036.1, read on the forward strand.
AATAATTTAATACCTATACTTATTTTTTTTTAATTTATATTAATAATTTGTACTTAAGGTACAAATAAGGCTACTCTTTCGAAAAAAGCTTAAAAACAGCGTGCAGATGAAGCAGTTTTTCGCCGGAACCTACAGAGAAATTACATCTGAAAAAAATTTTTAGTAATCTACATGATATGAATAGTAATTTGGTTTAGCCATAATTTTTCAATCGGTATCACATAATAAGAAAAAAAAACCCCAAATCACCTCCAAATCGTTAAGATGAAACCATTTTACTCCTTCATTTTTTATCAAAAGAATATAAAAAAAATATGTACTACTTTGCAATACAAACGAAAATGATTTGGTTTTGTTACTTTTTAAAAACATGTATATTTTTTATTATAATAAATTAAAAACCGTGGTTTCAAAAAACCGGCCAAGAGCGAGTCGGACTCGCGCACCGAGGGTTCCGTTCCGATTTCTGAAAAAGTGTGCTATTTAGAGACATCGTTTTATTTTTCCTGTAATCTTTACATAAACTTCTATCACATAGAATAATTTCAGATTTTTCTCTTTACAAACTTCGGAGATAAGGGGGGGGGGGGGGGGGGGAACGGTATTTTTTTTTTACATTTTTCATCAAAAGTCGAACACTGTGCGGCCTAAAAAAAATGTTTGAGAATGTGCAACCAGCGCTCTTTCATTATGATACCCCACATGCCCTAGTAGCCCCACTTTGAATTTATAAGACCCCTTTCAGTCCCTGTTGCAAAAAAAAATACATATATTTTTATTTCTTTCTTATTCGCAAAATACTTGAGTAAACGTCATCTAAAACTGTTCCAAATTTCAAGTTTATAGCATTAGTAGTTCTTGAGATATCCAGCTGTGACAGACAGACAGACAGACAGACAGACAGATAGATAGACAGACAGACAGACTGAGTCACACCATAAGGGTTCCTTTTTTACCATTTCAGTACGGAACCCTAATAAGGAATCGTTAAGTGGTCATAGTGAATTCGGGCGGCCGGCGGCCTGTAGTCATGAAATAATTTACACAAAGTAAAGTTCCTGCCGGGGCTTGAACCCTCGGCCTACGACGCGTAACTCAAAGCACCACTGCAGTATATGTGACACAAGATAATTTAACTTTAGCTTGGCTCGTGTAAAAGCTATGCTAATCTCAACGTAAGTTACAGTTCATGTTAATGGGTGAGATTCTGCGGAAAAGTGGAAAAAGAAGTTTCGAAGTCGGGCTAGTGTATTATAGAGGAATATTTAAAAACCGGTAAAGAACGAGTAGGTCTAGCGCATCAGGGGTTCCGTACCATCATATATGTCATTTTTGTTGATGATTTTTGAGTAGATACATCCTTTTATTTTACCTGTAATCTTTACATAAATTTCTATCACATAGAATTATTTCAGATGTTTCCATTGACGTAGGTATTATATATACCTTATTATTTTTCTCTATAGAAACATCGGAGATAAGGGAAGGGAACAAGGTAAATATCCCGTTTGTGTTAATAATAATGTTAGTGACCATGAAAGTTTAAAAACTTATAGAGTACTTGTAAATTTAAAAAAATACCGTTAAAGTTTAAAAACTTATAGGGGAGGGCCCTATAAGTTTTTAAACTTTAACGGTATTTTTTTAAATTTTTCATCAAAATGTTTGAGAATGTGCAAACAACGTTCTTTCATATGATAACTCTACATGTCCTAGTAGGCCCACTTCAAATTTTTAAGCTCCCTTTTATCCCAGTTCAAAAAAAATAAAAAAATCCTTCTTATTTGAAAAATAGGCAAACGTCATCTAAAACTGTTCCAAACAAGTTGATTGCATAAGTAGTTCTTGAGATATCCAGCTGTGACAGACGGACAGATAGACAGACACACAATAAGGGTTCCTTTTTAGCATTTCGATACGGAACCCTAAAAAGGATTTTCTAGGAAATTACTGTGTAAAAGTGCTTTAAACAGTCCCGTACTATCTTTTGCGCAGGTTAGCCAGCGCCTCTAAAGTTATGTCTTCTAAAACTGAAGAGGACACGTTCTCTTGTGCCAAATTTTCTCTATGTTAATGTAATGATAATCGTTTTTACGATTTAGACTTTACGGACAATCATTCAAATCGCAAATAATTAGGAGTTTTGATAGGACAAGCGGAAGGGTCCTAGCAGTGCATTCGATAGAAACAGGGTACCTAATTATCGTATACAGTTGTTTTATCTCACGAAAGCGGGTGAGCCATACGTAGATGTAATGCGTACTTGTAGATGTAATGCGTACTTGTAGATGTAATGCGTACTTGTAGATGTAATGCGTACTTGTAGATGTAATGCGTACTTGTAGATCTAACGCGTATAGACACGCGCTCTTGTGTGCGTACCTGCAGGTAGCGCGCTCCCGAGCTTACACAGAGAAGTGCATGTAACATTTACACATACAAGTATGGCTCACCCGCTTTCGTGAGATAAAACAACTGTACCATGTTAGAGCTTGTTCACTTTGAAATGACTCGCCCCACTACTATAGTTTGTATACGTACATTACCTACGGAAAATGCGGTAGTGGGGCGCGACATTTCAGAGTGGACAAGCTATACATCATTATAACTTGTTAGAGTTGGGGAAAGAGATATTATGACAAACACAGATTTTTTTTTTATCCTTTATTAAAAAGAACCAGGCTCTTAATAATTCATTACAATCTAGCCTACAAGACTAATAAGCAATTTTAATCTAACTTAATTTTTTACGTGATAATTATTTTAAAACTTAGAATAGTGTTCATTGTACTTTACACAAGTCCGTTCCACTTTCTTAGAGTCTAATATAGTAATATAAACACTTTGTTCATGTGTTATATGAGTGTCATTGTCACTATTATTTCTACACTTTTTACACTACACTAACTAAAAGGTTTTGTTCGTTTTAGTCTTCGCACTATATTAGTCTGGTCTAACAGCTGAATTGCCTCGATGTTCACATGTTGGTGGAGTCGGTGTTCATGGGCCTCAGCAAATTTTTGAATTATGTTGGTAACGGGTTCCATTTTTAAGTCACGATGGAAGTCGTCATTTCTTATATACCAGGGCGCATTAACAATACTCCTGAGTACCTTATTCTGGAATGGCAAACACAGATGATAATCTACATAAATAAAAACCGGCCAAGTGCGAGTCGGACTCGCGCATGAAAGGTTCCGTACCATTATCTATAAAACGGAAAAAAAATCACGATATTAAATATTTGTTTTATTTTAATTTAATTATTGATTTTTAAAATGAATATAATTATAACTAAATATTCGGTAAATATTTCAAACGTCTACCTGGTTACCGTTATCAATATTGAGATAAAACGAGCAAAGAAATCACGTTTGTTGTATGGGAGCCCCCTTAAAAATTTATTTCATTGTGTTTTTTAGTATTTGTTGTTATAGCGGTAATAGAAATACGTCATCTGTGAAAATTGAAACTATCTAACTATCACGGTTCATGATATACAGCCTGGTGACAGACGGACAATCTTAGTACCTAATAGGGTCCCGTTTTACCCTTTAGGTACGGAACTCTAAAACAGAGAAGTCCTGACTGACTGACTCATCAACGCCCAGCCCAAACCCTTGAACCTAGAAAGCTGAAATTTTGCTCAGAGGTTCCCTTTAGTATGTAGACAATAGAAAATGGAAGGAGTTCCCGGTAGTACGTCCCGTGATATATTAAGTTCCCGGTAGTACGTCCCGTGATATATTAAGTTCCCGGTAGTACGTCCCGTGATATATTAAGTTCCCGGTAGTACGTCCCGTGATATATTAAGTTTATGTATAAACTCACGCTTTCTTTCCATGAGGGTAGGCAGAAACTATAGAAAGCCGCCTGCTACAATCCTTATATACTATTTTTGTTTCGTTTACATTCGTTATGTGGCATTCTCTAGTCTAAATGTTGGTGAAAGCCGCATCAAAATCCGTCACATAGTTTAGGAGTCCAACGCGGTCACACAGACTGTCATGAGAAGTTAGTATAATTTATGATATGTACACAACATAAATAAGACATGAGTGACAAGTTTTGACAAGAAGAAAAAACACAAGAACAAATAGACACTAAAAACAAATTCTTCTATGATTTGTGCAGATACGCCTTTATTTATAAACGTTGCTACGGAAAGTATTAGATTTTGTTTCTGAAATATTACAAGAATCCTATCCAAGTCTAATTAGTGTTAATTTATTTCTAACAATCAGCGGATCTATCTTTGACTGATAAGCTTCTCAAGAACACTAATCGTCGAATTAGAGGTCAATGATCCTTTGTACGGAGTTTTTTTTATTAAGTTACTTGTTGCTGATTAACTTTCATATTTATGACGAATTTTTTGTACTGATTTTGAGACGTTATCTATATTCGGGTTAATAGAGTTGACGCTGTCGCATTTACCCGATAACCATGTTCGGAATAGCTGTCGCATTTAACCAATAACCGTGTTCGGAATATTATTAGAAGAGATGAGCCTAATGGGGATTATTGGGCACAATTCCATACTGCTGCAGGTAATTTTTGGCTTAGGAATATAACCCAAGAATTTTGAATAAAAATATACAATGGTGATTGCAACAATGATTGCAATGGTGATTGATGGTGAATGGTGATTGTGACTAGTTGCTGCATGTCACATTAAATGTATTGAAGTGAAATTAGTTAGCACATCAAAAATCTATCTGCCGGCTTCTAGTCCAGCCGGATGCAGATGAATACAAGTATTTTACATAGAGCGACTGCCTATCTGACCTCCACAACCCACTTACTGGGTAACACGATACCCCTTGGTAAGACTACAAGTATTTTACATAGAGCGACTGCCTATCTGACCTCCACAACCCACTTACTGGGTAACACGATACCCCTTGGTAAGACTTTCGGACTTCTGACGACTCGACTCGAATGATTCAATGAATGACAGCCGAGACCAACGGTTTAACATGCTTTCCGATACACGGAGGGGTCTCGGTATGTAAAGATGGACACCCATCCACAGACCGACCCCGGCAAGCGTAGCTTAATCTGATCGATCGACCTACTTATGTGGCTGATATTTATTTTTATTTTATTTATTTCATTGTTAATTTCTCAGGTATTAACCCATAACATCATAATAAATTAAATTATTAAAATTAAATTACATTATTAAAATTAAAATTAATTTAACTTATTACAATTTTAGTTAGCACATGTTCAGGAGTTTTATAACCGATCTATTCTGTAAAATCTCGCCTTGAAAACTTAGGTGAGGTGACCTTGGAATGAGCTGTTATTTCACCAGATGTTAGGGATTGACACACATTACTATGTATGTGTGAAGTATTAAAGTTTCTTACTCAAAATACGGCTGTAGTCAGCGTGTTCGATCTCATCAAAGCCTTTATTGACAGTCCATCAAGCTTACTTCAGCAAAGTTTTTTAACTTGAGATTTTTACAGAATGGATCGGCTGGTTAACAAAATGATAATGATTTTTTTATCACTAGCAAAGTTCTATGCACTTGAAGAGAAATTACCGTGAAGGACGAATAATTGTCAGTCCTCACGTACTTTCTAAATAAAAACCCACTCGCCGTTTTCTCGGAAGAATTATCAACGAGCCGCTTTTATGCAGGCGGGTCTCGTTGACAAATTACTTTGACGATTCTCTCTGAAGTTTCCTTTGATGTAATAATTTGTTCTAAACATCAATTATCGAAGCATATCACAATCTTTTGTTTGAGCACTTGTGAAATGTTTTATGAATGTTTTTAGTCGTGCGTTTTTCATTTGTTAAGTTCTTATGAGAAATAAAGTTCTTTAAACCGAAGATATTAATCTTTTTCTTCTTATAAGATTTTTTTAAATGAAGTATGTACTTACTTGTTTTTCTTCAATGTATCTAAATCAGAAACTTGATTAATTTAAAGCTTTAAAATCTAATCAAGTTTAGCTCTAGGGATTGACAAAAAAAGCTACGAAGAGTAACTGCCAAAAACGAGCAAAAAGATAACCCATATTTTCTGCGTCTTCTAACCATACAAAAAATTAAAACACTGCCTGTTGACGTAATTTCTAAGCCCGTATATTTTTTTATAGCAGTTCAAGTGTTAAAAATTGCGTAGTTTAAAAACAATGGGAACTGATTGCATTAGTTGCGCCATTATAGCTAAAAAACTAGTTTATTTTTGACGTTGGTTGACTACATTTTTGACGTTGGTTGACTACATTTTTGACGTTGGTTGACTACATTTTTGACGTTGGTTGACTACATTTTTGACGTTGGTTGACTACATTTTTGACGTTGGTTGACTACATTTTTGAGATTTTGTGGAGTTGTGTTGTATCTAGTATGTTCGACGGTATCGCTTAGCATCTTCATCGAAGCATTAACTAGGTACTTTAGACGCTGAGTACTGTAGTCTTTGATGAATCGGGGGGGCATACTTTGGGAGGATTATTTGGCTTTGACCAACCTTTAATGATAAGACTGTGAGTATCTAAATCCAGGTCTTCGGGAAAAGAAAGATCATCTGCTGGAACAGGGTGTTTTCTCTCTAGCTGTTAGAATGCCTGGAGAACATGGTGCCTACATCGACGCTGAAGATGATCCCGGCTGCTGTCTGTAATCCATCTTCAATTAATGCTAGCGTTCTTGCGAATCAGTCCATTCCAAAGGCAATTTAAAACAACTGTTACACATTGAGAGCTTGGGTCTAAACCGATCTAATCGCACAGCAGATTCGGCGTAAAATTGAGATGTCTGCAAACATTTTCGATTACTGAAAGATAATAATAAATTCTTATTATTTTTCTAACCTCCAGGAAATAGTGTCTATGCAATTTGGCGATAATGTTGATGGCATTCGAAATGCAACATTGTTTTAGACTTTAAATGTAAAAATAAAGAAAATTTATCATGTGGGACGTGAATCTGGCCCAGACGATCTAAAATAGATTTTTACACGTAATATTATTACCTTGTGATTACTCGGTCTGCTGACTTGAATATCTAAAGCGAATAAATAAAGATTGACGGCCTGATATGAAGCAGGACTGTTTAGGAAATCAGCGCTGAAAGTCATTGAACTGATCCTTTTAGAATTTGTCTTTATACTGATACAGATAATTTACTTATCTTTTGCTCATCTTCGTTTTATTTCGGGCTGGCCTTTATTTCTTGGTGAATCTAATAATAATCCTTGTCTGGGAATAATCAGCCGTATTTTTAGAATTACGAGGTAGTAAACAAAATAATAGAAAAATATACAACTTTGACGCGTGTATTTTGCAACACATTTGGATGGAATATCTGTTGAAAGAATGTCTATCTGATATTGTATGTTAAATTTTTCTATATATAAAATACGTGACAGCTTTTAATTTTTCTTTTAAAGTTTTAGATTAGTAATAATGTACTAATATCAGTTGCTTATAAATGTTGCTTTGCGATACTTTGTCGTTTGCTGATTATCTTTTGAGAAATTGATTTATTTCTTTATTGAATGCAATCCACTATTGCTTCGTCATGCAGTCTTATCTAAATTCGTAGCTCAGAGCGTCAGACAAATATACAATTTATTGAACACCTCCAATTTTATTTTCAAATTCAGTTCTAGCTCTATTCTTTTGTTGATCAATAGCCCTATCAAATTGAATGGCATCATAATCTTTTATATATATCTCGTACAGGAATCTGTTACACCCGAAAAACAAATAAATGTTAGGTTATTCGTTCAGTTTTTGTCTGATTTTTATTGGTCCCAATTATTTTTAGATAATTGCGGGGCTGGGTCGAAAATATTATGGCATAATAGCGGGTTGGCGCAAAAAAGAGAATGAATGAACTTTAATTTTGATTCTTTGGGCACGGTTCAGTTAGCTTAATTTAAAGGATCTATATACCAATACCTATACTGTTAGGTACCTTTTTTTGCTTAAAGATTTTTTCTGGTTTTTCCTGATTATTTCTGGGGTTAATCTTTTTCTTATATACGTACTGGTGATGATTCATTATTAGGATACGAAACCCAAGTTTTTTATTTATTTTTTCGTTCATAGATTGACATTAGTGTCCCTTACCGTGTTGATATGAGTCATGTTATTTCTAGTTTATTTAAGTTTTTGTTGTGCGTTTGATAATACATGATTTATAGGAGTGACTACCTATCTAAGATGGGTGGCAGACTGGCAGGTACCTACTTACATAAAAATAGTTTTGTGGTATTGATGGTTACCTTTTTTATTTTCCATTTCCAATTTTTTCCAATCTTGTGTTAATTTTTATGAGCCGTACTAAACGTTTTTATTAAAACAGTAAGTACTATGTAAAAATTCAACACGTTAAGCCGACGTTCGCTCGGACGTGCGGTGTTGCGACGCGATAATATCGCAATATCGCTCGCGATATCGCCTCTGTCTGTAAGAGCCTTTACGCTGTGGTTATAGTTCTTACATTAGATTTAGAGAAGCTTCTTGATTTCATCATCAGCAAATTTTAAACATGCTTTGATGATGAAAACATTCTATCATCTATTTTGTATTCATCTTTTTCTGTTTTCGTCTGCAGTTACTCATTTTACCCGACTACAAATAAGACCATGGATTCTATGGTATTAAAATTTTTGGTAAAGGATTTTGCGTATTTCACCTTATTTCCAACTTTTCACGTTATTTTTTATTCCTCAGCCTCTTGTTTATATTATACTTAAACCAAAAATCTGTGCAATATTTTTCCCCATTGCATCGAGTGTTTACTTAGTACCAAGGCAACAGTTGAAGGTTAGAGTTCGACGCTCGTGGTCAATGATACTCGGTGGGCGAGACGTCTACGCCGCTTTACCTTAATGGGATTAACAGTGCAGTGTATGTCGATTGGATATGTTTTAATACTTGTGTTGTATGTTATGGCTTTATTCAGGGTTTAGGATCTTGACTTTTGATTTTCGAAGAGTTTGGTAATCTCGTTTTTTTCCATAATCAATTTCTGGTTTCACATTTTATGAGACCTTGTTTTCATGCTGAATAAAAAGTAGGTATATAATTATGTGTTTAATTTAACCCTCTCACGAGGCCGATGTTTAGGCTATGTGTAAACCTCGTCAAAACAATTTTGTTACATAACTCAAATCAAAATCAAATCAAAATTTTTTTTTTTGCTAATATGGGTAATTACGTAAAGTTGTTAAAAATAGAGCATAGTCCAACCATAGTACGCCTTGAGGCAAGCAAATCTCAAAATTTAAACGGTATCATTTTGACGACACCGTTGGCGCAGTGGGTCGATTCCGGATGGAACAAATATTTGTACGACCTACAAGTATTTGTTCCGAGTCTGGGTGTTTTTCTATCTATAATATGTATGTATTTACAAAAAAAAAATGTATATAAGTAGTTTATCAGCCATCTCGTTACCATAACACAAGCATTAGGTTGCTTAGCTTGGGACTAGATGGCGTTGTGTGAAATGTCCAAGGATATTTATTTATAAATTATTTATATTTATTTATCAGCACAACACAGCATTGTTAAATACAATTACTTACAACAATAATTTATAATAAAGCAATAACACAATACTAACATTATTTTATAACAAATAACTTTATTTTATACTTTTTAGGGTTCCGTACCTCAAAAGGAAAAAACGGAACCCTTATAGGATCACTCGTGTGTCTGTCTCTCTGTCCGTCTGTCACAGCCAATTTGCTCCGAATCTAATGAACCGATTAAGTTGAAACTTGGTACACATATGTATTTTGGTAACCCAAACACGGACATGTAACGTAAATAAATGAATTTAGAATATGGGGGTCCCTTTTGGGGGGAAAATACGTACAATTAAAAAAAAAGTTTTACAAACTGTATTGTGTGACATATCAAATGAAAGGTCTTACTATGAGGTCTTCACATATATTTTTTTTATAATTTTAAAATAAATTGTTTTGAAGTTATTTAAGAAAATAGACGAAAATTTACCATCCCCCCCCCCTTATCTCCAAAACTACTGAACCCAAAATTTTGAAAAAAATACAGAAAATAGTTCTTTACCTATAGATTACAGGAAAACCTATCAGAAGTTTATGGTCTTGTAAATCTATATACATAAAATTCAAAGTCCTGACTGACTCATTGATTGATAATAATCAACGCACAGTCCAAACCACTGGACCTAGAGACATGCAATTTTTAACATAGATTCCTTACATAGTGTAAACATCCATTAAGCAAGAATTTTTGAAAATTCCATCCCTAAGGGAATAAAATAGGGGATGAAAGTTTGTATGAAAAATCTTATCTCTTGAGTTATTAGACTTGAAACTTAGCTCGAATATTCATCTAAGATAATTATAAAATTAATCATTATTAGTTTTCCTAAACTACCCCCTTTTTTTTGGGGATGGGAAATCATCAAATGACTTCTCCCGCTCTGGGTGGAGCGGAAGGGCGTGTCATACTTTTACTGACTAAAACCCACCCGTGTTCTTTCAGTTGCCACAGACACACACACACACATTACAGTTCAGTTGTAGTTCAGTTGGCAGGGCCACGGTATCTCTTTCGAACAACCCGCGACCCCAGAAGACGGGATTGGTGGGTGTCAAAGTTTGTATGGAGGAATTTTAACACGCGGTCCGATTTAAGTACTCAAAACTCAGTTTTTGTGCTTGAGACCAAAAATAAAGACTAACTAACGTGTATCAGGGATATCCAAAAATTTACCGCTAAGGGGTGAAAAGCGGTAGTAAATTTTACAGCGGAGGATTTTATTGGGGATTGATTAACTCAAAAATTGGTGTAAATAATGTTTGACCCAAGTTATGAAAACATCCCAGACGATTTTTGAAATTCTACCCCTGTGGGCGTGAAAACAGGGATACAGTTTATATGAAAAATCTTATTAATTTCGTTAATGAACTTGAAACAAGTTTGTCATTATTAGTTTTTCAAAACTACCTCTCAAGGGGGTTTAGGGATGTTAAAGTTTGTATGGAAGAATTTTAAAGCGCAGTCCGATTAACTTGAAACTCAGTATTTATACTTTTAATGAAAAATAAACAATAATAAGAAAATTAGCCGTGGGCAGTCTAGCTAGTATCTCAATATTGTGCGTACAAACTTACTAAGCCTCCGCTGTCCGTCCGTTCGTCCGTCCATCTGTCACAGGGCTGTATCTCATGAACCTTAATAGGTAGAGAGTTGAAATTTTCACAGATTGTGTATTTCTATTACGACTATAACAACAAATAATAAAAATAAAGTAAAGTTAAAATTAAAGGCTTAACTTTAACTTTATTACATTCCCCATACAAAAAAGTTTTCATTGTGAAAAAAAATAAAAAAAATAACCTGTGTGTGGGGCGTGTTATTGTGTAGAACTCGTCGAGTAGAGTACAAAGATATTTTTTTTTTTATCTTCTAAAATTAAGAAATAGGGGGCCGTGAAAGTTGTAAATTTTTGTACGAGCTCTATTATATAATGTACCTTATACTGTAATTAATCTAGAAATAGTAAAAACGGCGAATTATACGGTATTTTGTTTAAATATGGGCGATTTTCTACAACTACAAAAAAAACCTTGTAATTCACAGTATCATTATGAAAACAACAAAGTTATCTTTGCGATTGTTAAACATATAATATGGTACGGAACCCTTTGTGTGCGAGTGCGAATAAAAAAAACCGGCCAAGTGCGAGAGCACTTGGCCGGTTTTTTTTATTTAAACCATATTTTGATAGGTACCTTTAAACGGTGTTCGCAACAACATAGTTTTCATAGAGGGATTGTCTATGTCTCGATGTAGTCTTATCCCTTTGGTTATCATACACATAGCTTATTAAGTAATTATAATGAAAAGCCCCTACCTTATCTATCAAAATAAAGTAGTAAACATTACTCCGAGACGTTTTTAACGACTTCTTCTATGATAAGCAGTTGATACTACATGTATCAGTTGTTTTTACTTCACATGTAAACAGCAAATTATGTGATAGTGAAGTCATAATAAAAAGATGTTTATTATCACCTAATTTGTTTTCATTAATGATAGCTGTTTATCATTATTATAAGAAAATTAAGGTTGAACTGAATGCCGCGATGGTCTAGTCGTCGTATGTGTGACATATATTGACTGGTCCTGGGTTCAATCCGTCAGTCGGGCAAAGTGTTACCATCATTAATAACTATTTGTAGTAGCCTGAAGTATGAATTGGTGCCCGGTTAATGGCAATAGGCTCGTCCATTACCTATCATCATGATCTGCCTAGCCTTTTCCAACTATTTTGGGGTCGGCTTCCAGTCTGAATGGTCTACCAGTATTTTGAAAAATCAAAATCAAAAGTCATTTATTCATATTAGGCTGAAAATCAGCACTTTTTGAACGTCGAAATTACATAAGACAGTCCCCACAAAACGCCCGCCCTTCACCACTTCCTAGTGCTTTAGCTGGGAAGAAGAAGTAGCGCAACAAACTGTCCAGCAGCACAGCTGTCTGTTCAGTTAGAAGAACTTGATTCTATACAATAGTATGCAAAATAATTTACGCAACACAATACGCAAAATTTTATTATTTGTCAAATCAAATAAACAATTTTAGGTACTCATATAACCAGTCATTATGTAAGCTAATTACATGGAGAATAGAATTTGACATGGAGCGTTTCCTATTAAGTTCATGAAAGTATAGTACATTTTGATACAAGTGGAGAACGTTTGTTATTGCGTTCGAGGCGGAATTAACACCCGAGCCGTAGGCGACGTGGTTTTTGAGCCGAGAACTGCAATAACAAATGTCCACGAGTATCAAACGACGTTTTTCAATACACTTTTGAAGAAATAAAATAAAATAACGAACAATATTTTTGTCATGAATTCACATGAATTATGATTTAAATTTTATTTTTTTTCCACGCTTTGCTTTCGCCAGGTTGAAGAAGAAGCAAAGCCGATAAACAGCCTATTAATATGAAAAATAGAAAATTCAAATATTTTTGAGTTTAGAACACAAATAAATGTTAATTTGTTCATGAACGTTTCTTTTACAGTAATAATCATAGTTTTTGATGATATTCAATATATATAAATATTCAAAAAAATATTAACGCCGTAAAGACGCATATCTCTTTGCCAAGATTAAAAAAAAAACATTCAGCTCCGAATAGAGAGTTGTGAATAGAGGCATTGAACCAATTTGGACTAAGCATAGGTATAAGTTATCTGTGGCAATTTTTATTCACGCACACGTGCGGGAAAATAAAAAATCGCACGCGTGTGAAACACATTGCATTGTGAACCTAATCGTAGTGCGATATGAACCAGTTTTCGAGGAAGTGTATTGAAAAAACATTACAAGCGAAATTTAGGTGTTTCATTCACTTCTGCCTACCTCTTTTCAAAGTTATTGGAACTTTCTCGTTCTTGCAGTGGTTGAAAGATGTTATGTTATCCTGCAACCCTGCTTACCCGCTGTCTATACCAATATGATGCGTCATGTTGTAGCTACAAAGTATACTTTGATGCATCAGTAACGTTTTCTGTTAGCTCATCCGACCAAGATTAATGTTCAGGTTCGCAACAGTTCAACCGGGATTTGAACCCACGACCTTCTGACCGCACTTGGCATTGTTAGTTTAGTAATGTAGTCTATTTATACTTGGACAAACAAATTGTTACTAAGACCTAATAACTTAGTAATTTTAACTGTAATATAAACATTACATGAAACAGACAGCGGGACCATTCTGGTTGAGAGTAGCAAGGGACAGGATCCATTGGAAGGAATTGGAGGAGGCCTATGCCGAAAGGCACACCGAACTTAGGGCCCTCTTGTAACCCTATGTTTAGGAATAAAAGGAATAACAAATAAACATTACATATGCCTGCTTTTTCTCGTAGTTGTAGGCAGAGTTGCTGTATTGGTAGGGGAGACCGGGGTTGGAAGTCATATTTACGTTCTTTTGAATTTTTAGTGCCTATAATTCTTGGTATAGCAATGATATTTATATATCAATAGATAATTAAACCACCGCAAAATAAAAACTATGTTTCTTCCGTCTGAATATTCAATAAATGTGACTGACATAATTAATTATTTTAAACTAAACGAATGCTCAATTTTGACATGTTAATTTAATTTATTTTATTTTTTTCATTTGATTTGACTAATATTCTTCCCTCCAATAAATGTGAAATAATTATCATTAAGTATATTAACCAATTGTATCTAATATTCATGAATGCTTAATCTTGTCATGTAATTTTTTTTTTTTTTCTCAAATTTAATCACTTAATTATCTATTGTTATTTCTGTTTAGACCTAGTTATATGTGCATGCTGTGGTCTCCTATAATTGAAGGAGCACACTTGAAAGAAACTTTTTAATTATTGTAATTTATATTGTATATGTGTATCCTTTGTTGGAGATCCCCAAATAAATAAAAAAAAAATAAAAAAATAGACAGTGTATTTAATCTAGTTTAAAAATAAATAACTACTTTTTGACATTAACACTATCCATTGAGGAAAAATTACATATTTTAGAAAAATAAAAGTGTATGGGATGGTCCTCACAGTGTGTGGGATAGGTAGTGACAAGTAAATCAAGAGGGGAAAAAAAACGAACGCACATCTCTCCGTCATGGCTTTTCTGAGCGGACTGAAGGGAAGTGGGGAGGGTGGTGTTGCCTTCGCGATTCTTCGACGCCGATCAATGTTCTTATTCGTTCGTTAAGTTTCCTGTTATAACCAGTGTGACAACCAATCCGTGAGACAACCAGACCCGGTCTCCCCTACTCCCGCGTTTCGCCAGTTATGCTTGATTCCCATGTATGGGGGTGACCCATCAACTAGGCGCATTGTAAGTACCTACCTAACCATCGGGGGCTTTAGGTAATATTAATAAGTAGGTACAGTAGTACCCAAGTAATATGGCTTATCGATGTACCTGCGCAGAAGATGAATTTTCAAAGCGCGGGAAATGCTATTGACCAATCGGCACACTCAACGCTTTTTCCTGTACCGCTGTTGGTCGGTAGCTGCCGCCATGTTAGCGCGCGCCGCTTGACAGCCGCTATACTTGCGAGTGAGACGGAACTAACAGCTGCAGTGTATTATGAACCTTATAGTAGTGATCTAAGGTTGATAGTAAGTTTTAAGCATTCTCGTTAATCTTCGGGGCCATACTTTCTTTTCTGTGCGAACGAAGATTCACGACGCGCCTTATCAGTTGAGTACTACTGTACCACTTCACTAGACAGAAGCTGTCACCTGTACATTATTTTCATCTTTATTTTTGCATTTCAATGTACAGTCAGCAAAAAAAGTCAGTTAACACTTGTGTATTCTAATTATCAATTATTCAGAAAAATACTTCATTAAAATGGGAACAAATGTAAATTTTAAAGAAAATTAACTCTTATCTAATAAATGAAAAATTAAAAAGCAGGTTATCGTATCTTTTTGTGTTAATTTAAATGATGTCAAAAAGTAGCAGTGTTAACCGACTTCTGTTGTTGACCGTACAAAAACACTTTCGAAATAAAAAAAATAGCATGGATGAAAAAACATGTTCGCAATGTATTAACGTGACATCTCTCCCAACTTCCGCACGACAAGCGGGCACTCAACATTTTCCTACATTCCAAAAATATGTGCTTTTCCGTGTACATAAAAAACTCGCTCAATTAACCTGTCGATGGTAACTTGACAAGAGTTCTGAAAGCGACACGGTACACTAAAAACATGATGTTTACGACTCATCTACGGTAACCGTCCGTTTTGAACCCCAGTGTACTAGCTATATCCAGCAATTTATTTTCCACGAAAAACGGGAAATTGAGATTTTTATGTGAAGATATTTATAAAAAAAACCGGTCAAGAGCGAGTCGGACTCGCGCATCGAGGGTTTCGTTCCGATTTCTGAAAAAGTGTGCTATTTAGAGACATCGTTTTATTTTTCTTGTAAACTTTACGTAAACTTCTATCACATAGTAATTTCAGATTTTTCTCTTTGCAAACTTAGGAGATAAGGGGGGCCCTTATCTCCGAAGTTTGCAAAGAGGGGAACGGTATTTTTTTTTACATTTTTCATCAGAAGTCGAAACTATGCGGGTCTAAAAAAAAGGAAAAAAATGTTTGAGAATGTGCAAACAGCGCTCTTTCATATGATACCTCACATGCCCTAGTAGACCCACTTTTATTTTTAAGGCCCCCTTTCAGTCCCTGTTGCAAAAAAAAATATAAATATTTTAAATTCTTTCTTATTTGCAATATAGTTGGGTAAACGTCATCTAAAACTGTTCCAAATTTCAAGTTGATAGCATTAGTAGTTCTTGAGATATCCAGCTGTGACAGACAGACAGACAGACAGACTGAGTCACACCATAAGGGTTCCTTTTTTACCATTTTGGTACGGAACCCTAAAAAAATGTGTATTCGTTTGACGAACGCATTCGCCTTTTGAGGTTGAGTTAGGTAAGAACGCGAGCATATTTTGGGGTGAAATCTTGATGTGACGTCACTAATATTTCTTTGCTGAATCGGGAATGAAGGAGAAATGGGATGGGGCTTGAAGGTAAACATTTTGATTCCTGATTGCGAAACTAATACGTTTTTGGTGTTCATATTTCGTGGCTTGGAAAAACAACGTTGTAATTTGATGAAGCAAGAAATGGTTATGCCATTATTAGTGCTGAATTGTAGTACTTCATAGATATACGATCTATTTCGAATCTTTTACTACTTTGAATCATCAGATTGGTTTTTATTTTGTGCTCACAATATATCCTGAGCCATTTACTTCACACCTTTTCCGTGTTTTCAGATCCGAGTTTGTGACATAGAAACCTACATAAATGAAAGAAAGAAAAGAAAGAAAGAAAAACATTTATTTTTACACAGTTCGTGAAACACAAAAATACACAAGAAGAAAACAATGTGAAAATAATATTATAACAACAATTAGTGTGTGCCTCACGGCTGCGCACCAAAAAGGTCCATTTCAGCATTAATGCCAGACAGATGCTGCCTGACGCTGGTTTTCTAATGAACCTTTAGGTACAAGTGACAGGGAGTACAAACAGTTTCAACATACATAATAGATAATCTAAAGATAATTTTAGTACTTAATCAAAATATAATTACAAAAAAAATGAACCTACTTGATCTAACTTATCAAAAAAGGTGTACTGCCCATTGATATATTAGAGGAAGATATGTTACGCGCTAACATCGCGATTACTAAACCAACTCGGTGCACGACTACATGCACCAAAACTCGCACATCCATGATCACAGTCGTAAGCCTACAGTTACCGATAGAAAAGGACAGAGATAGAAACCGGCGCTGTCGTGCAACCAAAATCACGTTAGCCGCCGAATGTTTACGATTATGAATGACATTGCATGTATCGCTCTCACAAACATGGCAAAGCTTAAATTAAATATTATTATAATTTTCAACAAATTAACATTTTTGGCTGTACTTTCGAGTAAAAAGTAATTCCGTGAAACTTGTTTTTGGTGTTTGATCTATTTGTGCACATTTTGAAAACAAAGGAAGGCATTGTTGAAGGTAAACAATACGCCAGTTAAATAAATATCCTTGGACATTTTTTTTTTTTTTTTTTGTAAATACATACATATTATAGATAGAAAAACACCCAGAGTTCGATTGTGACTAAGGTCAATTGTGTACGTTAGCACAATTTATGCGGTCCACGTCAAGGAGCGCGAACCTTATCTTCCTAATTTATACATCAATGGTACTGCCCGAATTATACTCAAAGGAAGCCGCTGGCAAAACTTAGTCTCTGCATATACATATCCCTATTTATAGTAAAACCTTCCTATTTCCACTCGCAAATAGCCACAGTTATTACAAGCCGGTAAGTCTCTCCAACTTAGAACTTTACCAAATTACACGCGTTTAAAATTCAGGAGTTTTGCTCACTAATCTCTTACTAGTTCGCACCAACCGCGTCCGATGTACAAATATTTACAGGGACGACCCAGCTGAGGTCAATTTTCCAACTACCCGCTACTGAAACATCATAAAAAGCACTCGAATGTTGCAGTAAAAGCAACGTTATTTTGCCAAAACGAGTGTTGAAATTCTAGTGACCGAGCACCAGTCGTAAAATTGCAAACGGGTGCAATATAATCTACGAAATCGAATTTTAAATTTAAATGGCTAAAGTTCATTTTGGGTTGGTAGGATCGTAAAAATCTTTGCTAATCCAAAATGATGTAGGACAGTTAACCTTGATAAGTGATTTTAAACTGTTTGTTGTTGTTTCAGGGTATGTTTTGCAGTGTTTTTCATGAGATACAAGTGCAGTGCACTTTGCCTGCGGTTCAGTGATGCACCTCAGAGCACGAGACTGATTTATGGTTATAATAAATATATGGGTGTTTAATGTTCAAGATTATCTATAGTGAGTAATAAAAGACGGTGTTTGTGTGTAAAATATATGCTAATGTGAATTTTATGTCTAAGATTATTTTGCTCGGAAGTTGGAAAAAATATGTGACATTGTCTCGGTTTTGACTTTAAGGGAGGAACTGGCCTTCGAAACTTTAAACGGGTTTGAGATACAGGGTCGCGGGACGTGGCTTTACTTAAGGTACACCGAGATTTTTATACACATAAACACGTTTTTATAACTCTTGTTTGAAGTAGTAAACAATTTAATTATGATCTAGGGAAATGTATTGTTATTATTGGGTGGGGATATAAATATACTAGGCATACACGATGGAAACGATTTAATATAATTGGCTCGATAGAATTCGCAAAGTTACCTCTTTTCGAGTAATTTTTTCCTCTATTTACCTACTTTTTAGGGTTCCGTACCTCAAAATGATAAACGGAACCCTTATAGGATCACTCGTGTGTTCCCAGTGTGTTTTGAGGTCCTCAGATATTAAACCCTCGATAATAATTCGTTCAGAAACTCGATATCGCACCAATAATCACTATCGAATGGATAAACTCCGTTTAAATATCTCAGAAACCGGGCATGGTAAGTTAACTGCCGTTTATATCTCAGATATTTCAAAGGCATTTTATTTTACTTTACTTACAAAATCTACCATTTTGGTACGTTTTGTTTAACATTATAGCAACTAAACATGTTCCATATTTTATAGTTTTTTTTTTAGAGCAATGGTGGGCCAGTGCTAACGGCCGCGACTAACGAGTTGTAGGTTGTAGGTTCGAACCCAGACAGGCGCTTTGCTTTCTGTGAATTGTTTTATCACCACTGCTCTCAAAACGGTGAAGGAAAAAACAGTGACGAAACCGGCATGACCTAGAACCAAAAATTCGTAGACGTGTCATATCTACCAACCCGCACTGGCCCGCGTGGTGGATTACAGCCCGCTGCCTCTCACCGAGAGGAGGCCTGTGTCCCAGCAGTGGGAACATTATAGGCTGATTATTTTATGTAAAGTAATAATAATAACAAACATTCAAATTGAATTCTAAATAATAAAAAAAACTGCTTGATAAGTGCGATGTACAGTAGTACTCAACTAATACGGCTTATCGATGTACCTGCGCAGAAGATGAATTTTCAAAGCGCGGGCAATGCTATTGACCAATCGGCACGCTCCACGCTTTTTCCTGTACCGCTATTGGTCGGTAGCTGCCGCCATGTTACCGCGCGCCGCTTGACAGCCGCCATACTTGCGAGTGAGACGGAACTAACAGCTGCAGTGTATTATGAACCTTATAGTAGTGATCTAAGGTTGATTGTAAGTTTTAAGTATTCTCGTTAATCTCCGGGGCCATACTTTCTTTTCTGTGCGAACGAAGATTCACGACGCGCCTTATTACTTGGGTACTACTGTACTCATATGATCAGGGGTATTCCCTTGGCTTATTACATATTACGTACCTTAGCCGAACTTAACACTATAAATAGGGAAGTAATATTGTAATGGATACCTTCCCAGATTGGTCTATTGGTAATGAAGCTGTAGATAAATTGGCCAGAGAAGCTGCGGTTGGTGGTATTAATTCCTATTGCTTGCCTTACTACACGAATTTAATCGGTAATGTTAAAGAGTGTTCTACCAAATTGTGGTCTGAATATTTTGACAAAAGATCACTTACCAAAGGAATTTGGTACAGAACTTTGCAACCAGCTTTGCCTCGAGTTCCTTGGTTTGAAAAATGCAATATGGGAAGGTATGACATTGTGACGAGTTTTAGACTTCGCTCAGGACACATTCCATTAAATAAGTTTGGATTCTTGATGGGTAAAGTTAATTCTTCGAAATTGTACTGAATGTGATATTGTAGAGGACGTATATCACATCTTGATGGAATGTGTTCGTAACGAAGCATTTAGATTTTTGGTCCTTCAAAATGTGGTGTCTCCTTTCAATGTTGGATGGTGTAATAGTTTTTTGTCTTTTTCTCTTTCGGAGGAGGCCAAGTTGCTTTATAGACTTACAAATATAGGTATTAAGAATAGATCACCTCCATCCACTGTATGACTTGTAGTTAATTTTAGTTTTGTGATATATATACATGTATATTCTTACGGGGGTGACATGTTCAAATATGAACAAACCCCCATTATTAAATAAAGATTTAAAAAAAAACATTAACATTAATAAATTAAATAAAAATAATAATAAAAATCTACCTTACATAACATTACGCCTGTAATCCCCGAAGGGTTAAGTAGAGGTGTACCTATTATGGTACACCCACATTTTGCCCGATATGTTAAAAAGTCCCATATAATAGGGGGAGGGCGCATTCCATCATCCTCGGGCACAAATCTAGACTCCGGGCTGCTACTGACAAATTCCTGTTGGAAAAACCCAAGCTTTGCTCAACCTAGAAATTAAAAAAAAAAAAAAAAAAAAACATTTATTTTTCAGGTCATTGACCCATATAAAATACAAAACCACAATTAAAAATGATAACTGATTAAATAATGTCAAAGTGAATAATAATTAATTAAATATTAAAATGAATTAAATAATGAAATGAAGTTAAATTATGTCAAAAGCAAATATTATAAATCATTATGTACAGTGGGCTGCATCAATTGGATACCCTAACTGTATTATAACTTCAATACAACTGGGGTACCCAATTGATGCAGCCAACTGTACATTATTACATATTTTACAAAAATGAAACCATCGAATTCCTTACTCCATTCTGGAATTTTCCCTAATAAGAAAATTATTTCTCGAATCCGACGTCATGTTTCGAAAACCATATATCTATATCAACTCTCATATAATACATACGGCCGTAATTTATATTGGCTGATGTACGTAAACAGAGTTTGTTTATTTTATTTAGCAATGGTTTACATTAGCAGTGCATGTGATTTCGAAATCACCTTGGGTGCAACGAGATGTGTGAGCTTGTTTCGTTTAGACATTTTCTTAGTTCAGATATTTGGTTTCTGAATAAAATGGTTGGTGAGTTTAGTGGTTTGTGGTTCAGATTATGCGGTGGGTGAATAGATGTTTTTGCGTGTAAAAATTTGTGCGTTAAAATTGTGTGCTGTCTGTGCTGCGTTGTGCTGTTTGGTTGGTGCGATTTTTTCATGGTTGCAGAACAGCAGAACTAAACATCGATATCAAAGAAAAATCGAACGGCGGGAAAACAAATGAATATTTGTGTTTTTTTTTAATATCATCTATCTATATATCTATAAAAATCAATGCCACTTTTCGTTGTAATTTTATAACTCAAGAACGGCTGGGCCGATTTAGTTGATTTTGGTTTTGAAATGTTTGACGTAGTCCAGGGAAGGTTTAAACGATGAGAAAAATTGGAAAAGTTGCCAGGAAAATTGGAAAATTCTGGAAAACTGAAAGTGGATTTTATATGTGAATATTGAAATTGGGACAGGACAGGGTCTGTCGGCGACAGCTAGTATAATATAGAAATGAATCCCTATTTCCCTTGGTCATCGCATCACGCGTGAACGGATAAAACAATTTCACTAATTCTTTTTTTGTTGTGTTTACTATTGTCAGGAAAGGGTTCTTATGTAGAGAAAAAATTAAAAAGTTGCTGGTAAAATTGGAAAATTCGGGAAAACTGAAAGTGGACTTTCTATGGCAATTTTGAATTATTGAAATTGGGACAGGATAACGTCTATCGGGTCAGCTAGTGCTCTTATAAAAATAGTTTGAATTTGTAATTCTACATAGATAGAAAGATATTAATTGATCTTCATACTAGCCGGTATCAAAAATCGGCAATTTCATAGGTTATGGCAACTTACCTTATTATGTAATTAAGTTAATTTCTTTGTGTGGGAGTCGATAAGCAGCTTTGGTATCTTAGGTACGAAAGGTAATTTTTTTCTGAGAAGAGGCTTATAAATGTGTATGTCTTCATATTTTGTTGTTTTTGTCCTTTTTACAGGCTCTTGTTTCAATATTATTTCTCCTGATGCTAAGCGATTACGGTCGACGTGTACGCTTAGCAAGAAGCTTTTATCTCGAGACACCCAGGTTATTTAATTTACTAATTTACTTCCAAACATCGCTGTATATTTGGAAGTAAATTAGTAAATTAAATCAATAAATGTTCATAATTGATTTCGAAATATAATAAATATACAGGGTATAAGGGACAGCCCTCGGCAAACTGATAGGGTGAATTCAGTATGTCATTCTAAGATGACCGGTACATGAAATTTTTTCAGGAACGTTAAGGGAATCCAATAAACCTGATTTGTTTGTGTTTTTGTGCACAAATCGGAGCGTCTGTTACGGGATGGGAGGGGTAGGTAATACGTATGCGGTGAGTTCGATGAACTCTGCAGCTAGACAGAAAGTGAACAGCTGATTTCACGATCGTTGGTTAGAGTATTTCAACATCCATTGCTGGTTTTTTTTTTGCTGTTTTTTTTGCAGTTTTTTTACATAAATGGAGTGCTGCGAACACACAATGCAATTTAACATTGAAATAATGAAAATGTAACTGAAAAAAAAATTGAAAAAATGAAAATTTTCCTGAGAAAATTTCCGGTGGAATATCATTCAAAATGAGGAGCTGAATACACCCTGTTAGTTTGCGGAGGGCTGTCCCTTACACCCTGTATAAGAATATTTTAGGTCCTTTTTCCTATCTCAAAGATAGGAAGAAGGACCTAAAATATTCTAAATAGTTAAAAGCATTATGTATCAAATGGCTGATTCTTAGGAGGCTGGAGATTGAGTACTGAAAAATGATACCTACGTCACAGTACTTGGTAACTGTTAAGGGCGAGAGCTTCACTTATTTACACATGGCTTGAATAAAACCAGAGTTTTATCATCCTACCTTCCTCCCAAGGACCAAGTCGTGAAAATACTCCACAAATCGAAGCGTATCAGCAGAGATAGCTATTAAAGTTATTTTCACCGCACATTTGCGTGAAAATGTTTTGTTTATATGTAAGGACGTCCGGGTCAAAAGCCGAGCTGTTATTATTGAAATATAACCAAATTTACGAACAGAGAATATTTATACTTTTATAGGTACTTGAAAAATGCAGGGAGGAATGCACTGGGAAGTTTGCGGATGTCAGAATCATGTGTGATGGCTGCCAAAGCGTCGACTACAGCTTATGTAGCGTGCTTCTGAGTCACGACGGATTCTGTGCTGTGCTACTGTTTCCCAATAACTATTTATTTTAAATTCTAGGCATGCGAGCGACATCGTTGACTGCATCATCACTTGACGACACGGTTAGCGCAGTGGTTGATCGCGGGTTCAATTCCCGCACGGAACAAATATTTGTACGACCTACAAGTATTTGTTCCGAGTCTGGGTGTTTTTCTATCTATAATATGTATGTATTTACAAAAAAAAAAAGTTTAATATAAGTAGGTAGTTTATCAGCCATCTCGTTACCATAACACAAGCATTAGGTTGCTTAGCTTGGGACTAGATGGCGTTATGTGAAATGTCCAAGGATATTTATTTATTTACTTATCATCAATCATGGGTCCGAGGCTATCATACATACATACATAAACTCACGGCTCCCTCCCACGGCGGTAGGCAGAAACTACAGAACGCGACCTGCTACGATCCTTGCATACTGCTTTTGCCTCGTGTACGTTCATACATCTGGCCATACACTCACGCTGGTTGAGAGTACTGCGCACCTGACCTTTCTGAAGAACATCACCAATAAAGTCACTATTATGTCTTCCTGGGCGTCCCCTCCCGGCGTTTCCACTCACATCTGCCTTGTAAATACCTTTATCTACACCCATGCTATAAATTCCCTATAAAAGTTTCTGAAACAGTTAGCTTATTGCCAATATTAAAACAGCCAGTGTCATAGTAACCATGGTAACCATAATAGCATCCAAACGGGTGCTTTAATGTTGTACTGAATGTCATAATGCAACTCGTTTTTAAAAAAAAGAACATTGTAATGCACGCGCGTTTCACTACAACAGCGCCGTAATTTTAAAAAAGAACTTATTCGAATTCACGTCGTATACTATGACGCCGGCCGCCATGTTCGATACGAGTATTAGTATTGCAAAAAACAGTTTCAGAACCTTTTATAGAGGATTGATAACATGGATGTAGATAAAGTCTTGTATGATGCAACTGTACATAATTAGGTATTAAAATACTCATGTGATACTATTATCACACGAGGCGAAGCCGAGTGTGATAAACCCACATTCGTGTTTTAATACCCCTTATTATACGTCAGTTGCATAAGTAACTATTTTTAGTCACCTGTCATTCATCCTCTCAACATGCCCTGTTTCATTCTAACTTAGAAGAGTATGCATAGAACTTCTAAGCATAGTCTTTGAAATTTTTGTCACTATATCTTCTTTTAAACCGCACGGTTGCCTTATCACACCAGTCCTCAGCCTGTCAATAATTGTAAAAAAACAATTAAGTATTTATATTTCAATTTCCAAGATCAATCAACTCAGCCTACCGCAGCCCACTGCTGGACACAGGCCTCTCCCAGGCTGCGCCACAACACCCTGTTCTCCGCCTTCCGCATCCAGTCTGTCCCAGCCACTTTCTTCAGGTCGTCGGTCCATCTAGCTGGGGCGCGTCCCACACTACGCTTACCGATACGCGGTCTCCACTCCAGGACCCGTCTGCTCCACCGGCCATCGGTCCTTCGACAAACATGGCCAGCCCACTGCCACTTCAGTTTGCTTATTCTGCTATCTATGTCGGTTACTCCGGTATTTCCAAGATAATATTTGCTTAATCTAAAATCTAATAGTCTTATATTAATAATAATAGTATGTACAAGTATATAAAAAGGGTATAAAATCATAGGGCATCAAAACATTTGTTACATGACACCTGTAGAATTTTCTTTTACGTGGTTTTTGTTAACGATTGGGTTTGATTCCTTGTCAAATAATGTACATTTTCACAAAAACTTAGTATTGATTTTCTCTGGAAACGAACCAAGACTCACTTCACCACTTTCGTTCCCTGAACTATTAAATTGAAACATTCATAATGTTTTCAATAGAATACAAAACACCCAATTCTGCAAACATGATACACAGTTTTCCTCGTAATCTCCCATCTAAGCTACGAAAAAAATATAAAAAATGTCCGAGTATTTATCATTTCCAGTTAGCCGAAATCTGTCCGTCCGTCTGACCGGAAGTTCGTCATTATCGGATGGATTCTTGCTCTCTGGTACGGAGCCAAGTTCACGGCTGTCCACGTAATTCTTATAAAACAGCACTTGATTTTTTTTGGCAGATTCTTAGGAAAATCGTCTAGCGTTTGTTTTGATTTTTGTGTCTCATTTAACGTATAAACATGTAAGTACTGTTTGAGAGATGTTGCAGTATTTTTTTGTGCACGTTTTAATGTAAAATCTGGGTATGTTGACATACTATAATCTCACAAGCAGTGATCATCATCTTTAGCTATAGTTTATACTCCATCGGTTTAGGTAAATAAATAAAGATAAACAAAAAAATTTTTGTCAGTTAACCAGACACTTGGTTTCTTTTGTTTGCCTTTATTTAATTACCTAAAGCGATGGAATATACCTAGCTAGTGCTGATCAACATACCTACTTCGATATTTTCTGACCAGCGGTTATAAAAAAAAAAAAAAATTGTTCAAGACCTAGTTACATGTCTATCGGTGTTGTCTTTTGGTGTCTGTGTGTGTGTGTGTGTGTGTGTTGCTCCGAGAAAGAATTGAACTTGCTATTGCTCTGGATAAGACCAAAAGTAAGCTTCAGTGTGTTTTACATACGATGTCTTTTGAAATTCGCAAAGATGTCTATGTAAATATTGTAAATACTTTAGTTGTCACATAACATAACAACTAAAGTATTTACAATATTTACTCAATCATGATCCACTGTGTACACGGCCAACATTCATATTACTCGCAACTAGCATTCTTATTACAATTACAGTAACTACTGTAAGATACTAACTACTTTATTGCCTGTTAATACCTATTAGGTACTATAGTGGTAACTCATTCGATCTGCATGCCTAAATACTTGCCAGAGACAGTTGGATGGGTGCCCGATTATAAATGAGGAAAATACCTGAGCGGAATATGTATGTTGTACCTAAATAGTATTATTGTGAAATAGTGGAGTGAAAAAAATTACGTATTATTTTTGCCCCAATTGAGAATGGTATCTATTTTTATTAAGAGCGAATTTCACCAATAAAACCAAACTGATATAAAACGCTTTCAAGAGTTAAATAAATAAAATAAATAAATAAATATCCTTGGACATTTCACACAACGCCATCTAGTCCCAAGCTAAGCAACCTAATGCTTGTGTTATGGTAACGAGATGGCTGATAAACTACTTATATACATTTTTTTTTTGTAAATACATACGTATTATAGATAGAAAAACACCCAGACTCGGAACAAATACTTGTAGGTCGTACAAATATTTGTTCCGTGCGGGAATCGAACCCGCGACATGCTGCGCAGCAGTCAATCGCTCAACCACTGCGCCAACCGTGTCGTCAAGTAGTGTCAATATTTGACAGCAATGATGACACTGACAGCTCTTGCGAATTTTACCAATGTTTAGTTTGATTGGTAAAATTTGCTCTCAGTAATCTGGGTTATTTAGTCTAGTATCTCACCTACGGAGCGCAAACATTGTCTCTTACAAAGCGTCAAAAGTCCACACTTGAGTCGCCAACGGGCTATGGAACGAAGTGTACTAGGTGTCAAACTGATATAAAACGCTTTCAAGAGTTGTCAAGTAGTGTCATTATTTCACAGCAATGATGACACTGACAGCTCTTGCGAATTTCACCAATGAAACTGTTTAGTTTCATTGGTAAAATTTGCTCTCGGTAATCTGGGTTATTTAGTCTAGTATCTCACCTACGGAGCGCAAACATTGTCTCGTACAAAGCGTCAAAAGTCCACACTTGAGTCGCCAACGGGCTATGGAACGAAGTATACTAGGTGTCAAACTGATATAAAACGCTTTCAAGAGTTGTCAAGTAGTGTCAATATTTCACAGCAATGATGACATTGACAGCTCTTGCGAATTTCACCAATGAAACTGTTTAGTTTCATTGGTAAAATTTGCTCTCGGTAATCTGGGTTATTTAGTCTAGTATCTCACCTACGGAGCGCAAACATTGTCTCTTACAAAGCGTCAAAAGTCCACACTTGAGTCGCCAACGGGCTATGGAACGAAGTGTACTAGGTGTCAAACTGATATAAAACGCTTTCAAGAGTTGTCAAGTAGTGTCATTATTTCACAGCAATGATGACACTGACAGCTCTTGCGAATTTCACCAATGAAACTGTTTAGTTTCATTGGTAAAATTTGCTCTCGGTAATCTGGGTTATTTAGTCTAGTATCTCACCTACGGAGCGCAAACATTGTATCGTACAAAGCGTCAAAAGTCCACACTTGAGTCGCCAACGGGCTATGGAACGAAGTATACCAGGTGTCAAACTGATATAAAACGCTTTCAAGAGTTGTCAAGTAGTGTCAATATTTCACAGCAATGATGACATTGACAGCTCTTGCGAATTTCACCAATGAAACTGTTTAGTTTCATTGGTAAAATTTGCTCTCGGTAATCTGGGTTATTTAGTCTAGTATCTCACCTACGGAGCGCAAACATTGTATCGTACAAAGCGTCAAAAGTCCACACTTGAGTCGCCAACGGGCTATGGAACGAAGTATACTAGGTGTCAAACTCATAGACCACATTAGGAACTCTATACTTCGTTCCAAAACACATAGAGGACTCCGGTCGCACAGCTAGCTGTCGGATTAAGGCTTATCCGTCGCAAAAAGCGCGGTCACTGTTGGACTGCATAGAAAAGAAAGAGAAGCGCGATGACACAACGCTTGCAAAATATGAAGTAATTATCGATTTACAAAAAATCTGTTGATTAAACTAAAAAAGTAATGACAAGAAATCATTCCTTATTAGTTTGTAAAGAACTGTATAAATTTATGAACACTTTTAATGAAAACTGTAGGAGTAATATGGTAACAACTCGAAAAAATAGACCGAAATAGACCTGCATTTAGGTTTTTTTTTTCCTTAGTTCTACAAACTCCCGTTCCCGTTCCCGTCCCGTTCGTAAATAAATACTTCTGCTTCTTAGGTCCGTATCTGTATAACAAAATTAATGACATTGTAGACATACATGCATTAAATAATAAAGCATGTAAGAAAAAATTGTTTGAATATATCCACAAACTGACCTATGACGAAACCGAAAACCTCCTACATGTACCACTCTAGATTAAAACTTCGCACTCACCCTCCCACACACACTCATTCATTTATACATTCTACACAAACGGAGGCCTACTAATCACACCTATCATATCCTATCATCTATCTTTTTATAATTTCTCTTTTGTTTTTCTTTTTGTGTTTGCATTAATTTTTGTAATTTTAGAGCCGCATTAGTACCTACTTGTTAGCTATTAAATGTTCATTTTTATAGGGAGGATCGCTGTTGTCTGAGATACAGATATTAAATTATCTAGTTCAGACACAGATGTCTTGTAAAACTTATTAGATAAAGCTTAAATGATCTTGGTATTGTAATGAATTTAATGTAATTGATAGTGAAATAAATAAATTATTATTATTATTATTTCTTTTATTTTACTTTTCACACATTTGTTACATTTTTAAATATTAGTATAAAAAGAATAATAAAAACATTTAAAAATATAAAAATAGTAGCCCACCGGTATCGGGAACAGGGTCCAAGCTACCGGCGGTCAGGGCTCCAGAGAGAGGAACCTCCTAACAATGCGGGCCGTGTCCAGAAGTACCGCTTTCTGAATCAAGCCCTTGATCCAGCTGCCCAACGAGAGCCTCCTTAGATGTTGGTCGAGGCTCTTGGCAATTAAGCCATTGGCTGATACGACTATCGGCACAATGACTGCTGAGTCCACATCCCACATGTCGACAACCTCGCGAGCCAAGTCAATATACTTGATTTGTTTATCTTTCTCGGCTTTCACGAGGTTCCCGTCATGGTGGACTGTTATGTCAACAATCATTGCGCGCCGCTCTGTTCGATCCACCACCACTATATGAGACTTATTGGCAACAATAGTCCTGTCAGTGATGATGGATCGGTCCCAGTACAATGTGATATTTCCATTTTCGAGAACTGGGTCGGGCACATACCTATAGTACGGCACTTCCGAGTCCACAAGGCTGTATTTCAGAGCAAGTTGCTGATGGATTATCCTGGCTACAAGGTTGTGTCTATGCAAGTACTCTTCGTTAGCTAGACGAGAACACCCGGAGATAATGTGCCGAATTGATTCTCCCGGTCGGTGGCATGCCCGACAGATGTCAACCGTTCCGTCTTTCACAATAAATCTCCGGTAATTGTTCGTCATGATAACTTCGTCCATAATTGCACAGACAAAACCTTCGGTTTCCCCAAAGAGGTCACCGGAACGCAGCCAGGCTACGGACGCTAGCAAATTTACATTGGGTCCATGTAGGGCCCGGAAAAAGCGTCCGTGGAGCTCCTTACTCTGCCATACCTCCATGCGGTCGTTAGCATCAAGCACTACAGGCTTGCGCCAGTTCTCTTTAGCCAAGGAGAGCGGGGTGAGGCCCTTGTCCACCGCGACCACATCTCGATGCATCCCCACGTCGGTTTCTAGGAAATATTCCCTGAGACTGCATATCTCGCGATTGTGGAGGGTCTTAGCGTTTAAAAAGCCTCGGCCTCCACACTTTCGCGGGATATACAGTCTCATTACCGATGACCGTGGGTGATGCATTCGATATGCAGTCAACAGCGTACGGACCCTCCGATCAAATGGACTCAGAGTTCAGTCTGAGTCCATTTGAGTATGCCGAAAGAGTACATCAAAACCGGCATGACCCAACCGTTGAAGGCGCGCACCTTGTTTCCGCCTTATAGAAGACTATTAAATACTTTTTTCGGGCGGCCAAAGAAGCGCTCCTTCAACGATTGCTTCATGTCAGCAACATTGATGCCTAACGCTTCCGACATACCCAAATACTTATAGGTTTCGGCTGCGGAGAGGGTTCTAAGGTTTATGGAATCCGAGAGTTGGGTTCCCACGGATTCCACAATCTCCCCTCGCTTTACATGCATGACCGCACATTTGTCCACACCAAATTCCATCCTGATGGCGCTACTGAAAGTTTCAGTTACTTTCAGTAGCTCCATCAGTTGCAAATTGCTGGGGGCAAAGAGTTTTAGGTCATCCATGTAGAGGAGGTGGGATATAACCTGACCACCTCTCCTCAGCCGATAGCCTAGACCTGAATCCTCCAGCAGTGTGCTTAGAGGATTCAAGGCTAAGCAGAACCAAAGTGGACTCAAACTATCGCCCTGAAATATACCTCGCTCGATCCTTATCGGTTCGCTATTCCTCTGGATATTTCGACATCCTGGATAGCGAAGGACCGTCCTCCATTGCCCCATACACGACATCAAGAAGGTGCGCAGAGTTGCATCTACTTTATACAACTCCAGCACCCTCATGAGCCATGTATGTGGCACCGAGTCATAGGCCTTCTTATAGTCTATCCAACATGTCGACAGATCCCTACGGGAACGACGAACCTGTGGGCTAATGGCCATATCAATGAGGAGTAGCTCCTTAGTACCACGGGACCCGTTCCTAGATCCATTTTGAGAGGCAGACATGATGGAGTTGGTGTCTATATGTTCGTTAATTTTAGCTCTCAAAATGGATGTAAGAACCTTATAGACCGTCGGTAGACAAGTGATCGGTCTATAATTTTTGGGCTCCGTAGTACTACCTGATTTATGGAGCAGGTGGGTTATTCCTGTCGTTAGGAACTGGGGTAGCGACCCTGACTGTAAGGCTGACTGGTACTGAGCCGCCAAGCGAGCGTGCGACCCGATAAACCATTTGATCCAGAAGTTATGCAGTCCATCCGGGCCTGGAGACTTCCAATTTGGCAACGGACGGACTGCACGAGCTACATCTTGGGGACAGTTGGTAATAGCCCCCATTTCTGGTATTGGATCGCAGGCTCGCCTGACTTCCCGAGCCCAATCACCCTCGGTGTGACTGACAGGCACCGACCAGATACTGCGCCAGAAAGAACACATGGCATCATCATCCGGCAGGCGCGTGTCAGTCACACCTTGGTCCGGTCGCTCCCAACCCCTATAAACCCACCTTTCATCGCTCTGGAAGGTGCGATTCTGAGTGTATCGGTCCACTCGCCGCTCATACCTACGAATACGGTTTGCCCATGCATACACTTTCTGCCTCAGGATGTCGATGCGCTCTGTGACACGGGACATATAGTCCTGAGGGCTGACATCAGTCCCTGAAAACGCCCGCCTCACAAAGCGCATCACTCTGGGGCGAGTATTGCCCTCCCTGAAGCAGATTAGTTTGCCGATGAGCGCTCTGGCCCCACCAATACGGCGCTCAATCCTGCACTGCCAAGCTGGTACGGCTGGATTCGGTCGTGTAGCTCTAGAGTCATTAGCAAATTTGACGTGAGCTACACGACATGCCGCTACAGCCGCGCAGTACAGAATCGAATGAGTATCGGTGAGTTCTTCGCAGTCATCAAAATAGTTTGACAATTGCGAATCCAGAGCCGCCACCAGCGCCCTATTTTTGTTATGCATGGGCAATTGAGGTAAGCGTGGCCTAGTTCGGGTGATACGAACCGATATTCCTGAATCGCACCCTCCAAAGCACTCCTCAATTCCTCATTGCACTGGGTAGTTACGTTTGCAGCCGTGCCATCACTCCCCTCGTCAGCTTGATTTGTGTTGCACTGTGGTGGAGGTGGTACAACAACAGTCTGCGACAGGGGGGCGATAACATGGCTACTCTGTATTTCACTTCGCAAGCGATCAAGTACAGTGACATCCAACAAATGATTACGCTGGATGACCCGCACCTGATCCGACAGTCGTTGTGCCGAAACGTTGAGAGCTGGCTCAAGCACCTGAAAAAGAGAGTGCATCCGAACACGGTACGCGGTCAGATTGTTTCCTCCCTCTGTAGCCCCATAGTATGAGCGCATGACATTCTCATTAATGGCTCGCGTCCATCTCATGCGCTGCACACTTCCGCCGGGAGCTGGGACCCTATCAGAGGCCGGTGGGCCTCGAGGTCCTAAGCCGTCCGGCGGCCGGCGTCCTCCCCGTCGGCGAACAGGTGGTGGCGTCGTGGGCGGAGAGAAATACTCGTCACTCGAGCTCGACGCAACTACCGCGGCCGGTGTCGACACAGCGCTCACAGTGAGGCTGGGTACCGGCGGCGGCGAGGCGGAGCTGAGCGACGAGTCCGGAGGTGGTAGGCGTGCTTTTCGTGCGGCTGATCTCGTCAACATTTATCTTCATTCGTTTTCCTCATTATTTTCTTCTATTCATTGATTTATCGGAGGTGACATCTGTCATGTCACCTCCGATTCTGCAGTTTTTATTAAATTTCTATTTCATTTTGGTAGTGTATGGTCTCTTTTTATAATTTTCAATGGTTTTCTGGTTTCAGGTTTAGTATTGTTGAAAAACTGTTGTAATAATGCGTCAAAATTAATAAAATTGTAAAAATATTAAAATTAGGAAATCGAGCGACGCTGTTGACACGGTGTTGCCAGTTATTATTATTATTATTAAACTAAAATAGATTTCGGGACTCATGAAATCACTTCTTATGTATTGTAGATTACTGTGTATTTTTTCCTATCAGAAAGATGCTATAGTTACTGTAAAAGATGCTTACAAAGTTACTTAGTTTCGCCGTATTTTAGGAAGGAGCAGCCTTAAATTGGAATTGGGCTGGCCACATGTCGGAGCAGCAATACGCAAAAATCACCACTAAGTGGATCCCGAATAGCAGTAAACACTACTCGGCAGACCCAGAAAGAGATGGCAGCATAAGCTGGACTCCTTTTTAATGGATTGACCCGCAATCGCAGAAGACCGAGAAAAGTGGAAAGAAGGTAGCATTTGCCCTGCAATAAGACAACACGGGCTTATACCTAATAAGTACTTAATCAAAATCTAGGTTTTGATTTTGAAAGTCTATTTAATTTAATCTAAGAGCTTGTGGCTAGGTACTAACAGCCGCACGGGTCGATTCATCAGGTTAAGCTATGCTTGCCGGGGTTGGTCAGTGGATGGATGACCATCTTTACATACCAAGACTCCTCCGTGCCTCGGAAAGCACGTTATTTTACCAGAAACCAAGATGTTTTTAAACTGTATCGTCCCACCGGTGGGCAAAGGTCTGCCCCACAGCTTTCTACTCTTCCCTTGTGTGTTGCCTTCTATGGGAAATCTCCCAATATGTAGGTACTCTATTTCTTGAGATAGATTTATTATATAACTGATCGTCAAATCCTGCTCTTTCTTACACTAAGACAAATTGTGATACGACAAAAAACATAATGGTTATGACAATATTCCTCCCTCTACCATTTCGACTAGTCCATTTCGGTCCAAGCTTGATATATATCTACTCTCTCAGTCATAAAATAAATCATATTACAAAACAGGACATCGGAATTAAATGTCATAAAGTTTATATGTATCCCT
Source organism: Cosmia trapezina (assembly GCA_905163495.3). Taxonomy (NCBI): domain Eukaryota; kingdom Metazoa; phylum Arthropoda; class Insecta; order Lepidoptera; family Noctuidae; genus Cosmia; species Cosmia trapezina. The sequence goes on from LR991036.1 coordinate 1,878,202, forward strand.
TTGTGAGGTGTGTGACTGTTCGTCTGTCTGTTATGGTAGGAGAGATTGTAATAGGTTAAGTTACATAATAGAAAATACGTGAAAGTCTAGAGTCAAATCATAGATTTCGCTATTAACTATCTAAATCATAAAATAATAAGAATTATTTATTTGTAAAACCTGTGCAGTCAAGAGAATTAGCAGTCCAATTTTTTTTTTTATGTTGGGCCCTACCAAATTCCAAATTTGACAATTATTTTGCCTAAAATGGTAAGCGATGATACATACAACATAGCAATTCATTAAAAAAAACCGGTCAAGAGCGAGTCGGACTCGCGCACCGAGGGTTCCGTACCATCATTTAAAAAAAAATTCTGTTGATGATTTCTGAAAAAGTGTGACTATTTAGAGACATCGTTTTTTTTTCGTGTAATATTTACATAAACTTCTATCACATAGAATAATTTCAGATTTTTTCTGTGCAAACTTCGGAGATAAGGGACGCAATTTTTTAACGCCTAAAAAAACGAAAAAAAAAAAATGTTTGAGAATGTGCAAACAGCGCTCTTTCATATGATATATGCCCCTAGTAGCCCCACTTCGAATTTTTAAGAGCCCTTTTCAGTCCCTGTTACAAAAAAAAACATTAAAATTTTTATGACTTTCTTATTTGCAAAATTGTTGGGCAAACTTTATATAAAAGTGTTCCAAATTTCAAGTTGATAGCATTAGTAGTTCTTGAGATATCCAGCTGTGACAGACAGACAGACAGGTAGACAGACAGACTGCACTGTAATGGTTCCTTTTCACCATTTTAGTACGGAACCCTGACAAATGATTGCGAAGACTTCTAAACAGTTTTCATTTCGAATATTTACATCTATAATGTGATGACATTTTCAAATATAATTTTCTACTAATCTATCCGACCTTAATTAAATTGCATGAACAATATTCTACGTACAAGAAACTTATCAAAACAATACAGTTGCCAAAATTGTCGACAGCGCCATCTGTCGATTTTACCCGATACTAGAGCGAACCTTGACCGAGTAGTGGGGTCGTTAGCCTGTGAAGCGTGACGCAATAACCTGAAAAGTGCGCAGGAGTCTACGATTGAATGTTTTGGCTATAAAAATAATGGGCTGTGGTTGTGCTAACGATAACTTTGTCATATTTATTTGGTTGTCATTTTGTAATGATTAATGAGGTTAGTGATTTTACTATCGATGTAAACAAGTTTGTGGAAAGATAACTCATTATAATAAATTGTATATTCGTAATCGGTATAATGTGTGTGCTGAAAATAAATCACCATTTCATTTATCTCTTCGTTCATTTGATCTTTCTTTTCCATTCTCGATATGAGTTGTTTTGGAGCCTATGACTGCCATTCCCGACACTTTTTGTTCACTAATTATAATCGAAATTGTTTCAAAAGATTTCATGCATTTATTAAAAAACTGGTCAAGAGCGAGTCGGACTCGCGCACCGAGGGTTCCGTTCCGATTTTTGAAAAGTGTGCTATTTAGAGACATCGTTTTATTTGTCCTGTAATCTTTACATAAACTTCTATCACATAGAATAATTTCAGATTTTTCTCTTTGCAAACTTCGGAGATAAGGGACGCAATTTTTTAACGCCTAAAAAACGGTATTTTTTTTACATTTTTCATCAGAAGTCGAAAACTAGGCGGCCTAAAAAAAAGAAAAAAAAATGTTTGAGAATGTGCAAACAGCGTTCTTTCATGATACCCCACATGCCCTAGTAGCCCCACTTTGATTTTTTAAGACCCCATGTCCCCGTTGCAAAAAAACATAAATATTTTAATTTCTTTCTTATTTGCAAAATAGTTGGGTCAACACGTCTCCTAAAACTGTTCTAAATTTCAAGTTGATAGCATTAGTAGTTCTTGAGATATCCAGCTGTGACAGACAGACAGACAGACAGACTGAGTGACACCATAAGGGTTCCTTTTTTACCATTTTGGTATGGAACCCTAAAACTAGCCTTTGCTCGCGGCTTCGCCCGCGCCCTTCCTCTTGGATCACGCTATTTATTAAAAAAACCGCATCTAAATCCGTAGCGTAGTTTTAAAGATCTAAGCATACATAGGGACAGACAGACAGCCGGTAGCGACTTTGTTTTGTACTATGTAGTGATGCTGATGTAACCATTTTGGTACACCCTAACTAGTTCACTGTTGAACTAGTACGGTCGGCAGCGATTTTTTAACACTGTTACTTTTATTCATCTTATTTTAAATATTTATAATTATTCGACACAAAGCTTTTCAGCATTTCATGTAACAGTCAAAAGTAGATTCTTCTTTTCAGTAGTTTAATACTGCCTTTTTTTGCGGGCCGTAGTTTCTGTAACACCTACTGTTAGCCGTGATCTAACTAAAGATTAGCACTAACTGTTGTTGATACTGATGTTTAGAATTTAAATTCATTAGTTGTTTACAATATTTATTATGTTGTTGGCATCAGATGTTGATGTGTTTATTTTATACCTCTACTAACTATTGTAGCAACACATCTTCCTTAGACGTATATTTTATTGATAATTTATTATTTATCTATATAGAATATGGTAAGGTTTATGGTATTTTGATGAATGGTAAAAAAAAATCTTTTCAGTTTTTTCTCGCGGCTTCATTTCTTAAAATTATCTTCATTTCTTTAATCAAAAATAATGTATGTCTCTGAACGTATCCTAGATGTATGTCTCTAGGATACAAAGTATTCTCTTGCCAAACAGGACGATTGGTTGAGATAATTATGGATGATGATGATGATGATGATGATGATGATGATACCCTGGTGATCTGTCACACAGGGTATCCTAGTATGGACGCTAGTCTCTCACAAAGGATCATATTTTTGATTTTGTAATGTTATAATTAATTATGTTTATTTGTTAATTTATAGAATAGACTAAGTGAACCTTTGTGAAGAGAGAATTATATAAAGATTACTATTACTATTACTATTACTAAGATTACTAATTATGACAAACAATTTTATTTTTTTTTAAGCGCATCATTTTACGTGATATCAAAAGTTCGTTTTATACTGTTTTTGATTTCCTGTCAGTTTCAGCAAATATGAACGTTTTTGTGGATTGCATATATTATTTTGTTTTTAACATAATTTTTTCATTAAACCCTGCGGCTGGAGCAGTGGTGGCCGAGTGGTATTGGCCGCGACTTACGAATTGTAGGCGCAGGTTCGAACCCAAACAGGCGCTTTACTTTGTGTAAATTATTTCATCACCACTGCTCTCAAAACGGTGAAGGAAAACATAATCGTGAGGAAACCGGCATGTCCTAGAACCAGAAATTCGAAGACATGTGACATCTACCAACCCGCTCTGGGCCCGCGTGGTGGAGTACTGCCCACTCCCTCTCACAGAGAGGAGGCCTGTGTCCCAGCAGTGGGAACGTTATAGGCTGATTATGCTGCGGGTGGGTCATCATACCTGTATGTTATAATCAAGTATAATTCCATTTTTAAGGTTCCATACCTCAAAAGGAAAAAACGGTACCCTTATAAGATCATTTCGTTGCCCGTCTGTTTGTGAGTCTGTCAAGAACTTTTTTCTCAGGAATGCTGAATGCTCAAGTTGAAATCAATATCAAATACGTAGATCTCTTGGTCCCTTGGAGTTCTAAAAACATCAAGTTTCTAGTCTACGCAAGTCAGATTTTTCTCTTTGCAAACTTCGGAGATAAGGGCGGGGGGGGATTGGTATTTTTATTTTACATTTTTGATCAGAAGACGAAAACTCTGCGGCCTAAAAAAAATAAAAAAAATGTCGGAGAATGTGCAAACAGCGTTCTTTCATATGATACCCCACATGCCCAAGTAGCCTCACTTTGATTTTTAAAACCCCCTTTCAGTCCCTGTTGCTAAAAAAATATAAATATTTTAATTTCTTTCATATTTGCAAAATAGTTGGGTCGACGTCATCTAAAACTATTCTAAATTTCAAGTTGATAGCATTAGTAGTTCTTGAGATATCCAGCTGTGACAGACAGACAGACAGACTGAGTGACACCATAAGGGTTCCTTTTTTACCATTTTGGTACGGAACCCTAATACAGCCAATTATGCGACATATTTTGATACTCGCAAGTATAGCAAAACCTATAGGGTACTTCCCGTTGACCTAGAATCATGAAATTTGGCAAGAAGCAAGATCTTACAGCACAAGTAAAGGAAAAAGTTCGAAAATTGTTAATCTGTAATTTTATCACATACTTAATTTTTTTTTTGGGTTTACAATGTTTATATACTGCCATCCCAAGTCAGTCCTGGATACATACATATAGCATGAGTCCAGTTCATCCCGCCATGTCCTTCTGGGTCTACCGCTAAGTCATTTGCTGCTTAACTCTATAGCTATTTGCCTACAATAATCCCACTGTGTGAGTGTGTATAAATTTCCGGTTAGTCCCGCTATGCTCTAGTCCCGCTATGCTCGACTCGTAAAATACCTACTAAAAAGTTTCGCTATGCACGAAATCACATTCGCGGGCAGTGATGAAGAAAACTGTTAGTGTGTTCGTTAAATTTTGTGGGTCCAGTATTGACTTACAGCCTCTATTCATAAACATTTCGCTCTGAAATTCATCTGTTTGATTGTCAGAACGAGACAAAACAAATTTTAACTTACAGACGCTTACACTTATACGAATAGCGCTATAAAAAATTTAACTTGAATTCAAACACTTTTCTTTCCAACTGTACCTTCCATTGTTTACGTAAAATCGAAGAATTTCGTGCATAGCGAAACTTTTTTGTAGGTATTTTACGAGTCGAGCATAGCGGGACTAGAGCATAGCGGGACTAACTGTAAATTTCTGATGGGCCAGACAAACTTACTTTATTTCTCCATCAAAAGACGAAAGACTTATCTTTCGCAATAGCAAGTAAGTAGCTAATTCGATACCCCGCAATCAGCATACTGTCGCCTTAGAGTGAAAACCTCAGGAATGCATTTTTGCTCAAATTTATTTTATTTCGTTTCTAGGAGGAAAACCTCGCAACGCACATCCTGATCCGACTAATTTGTTCATTCGATACTCGTAGCGCCATCTATGACAGTACCTAGTATTTGTATGCTCTATGTCAAGTTTTTTGTACGAATACCTACCTCATAAGTAGCATTTTATGCATTTCGGACAATCATATAGAATCGAACAGTTCTCGATATAAAAGCGGGTTAAATTTCCACATTAATTAATAAAAAAAAACATAAAAGACGCCGTAGAAAAATTTTACATCCCGCAGTTTTTCTTCCTCCTGAAAAGTTACTTCTTTTACACTTACGAGGTTTTCACTCTAAGGCGTCGATACGACCAGCTACTCCATAATGATATGAAAAGAGTGAAATCATTCAATTTGCGCAAATTTCTTTCGTTTGTGTCAATTCATATTGAGTCTAAGTATACGCAGTCGGATAGGCCTATCGTAATTACTGTGAAAATTATTCTTAAGCAACTTGAGGTACAGTTGCGAGCAGAAGTACTGAGTTTTTTTTATACAGTTAATTTTTACTCCAGCTACTGGTTGTGTTGGGATAAATAAAGTTTATTTCTGTTGGTCTTGTGACTTTGTTGGAGGGGCGGGAGTCACCTCAAGTAATATTAAAATGGACATAGTTGGCCTGATTTCATAATACATAGAAGTTTGATGATTTAGTCAACCTTAGCATGATACTGGCAGAAATTCTGTCATTCAAACATCGAATAAAAAATATATAAAAAAAACCAAAAAAAAAATGGCGAAGCTTGTTTTTGTTCAATGATAGTAGTCAGATTCTAGCTAGGGCTTCGCGTAGGCAATGTTGTTATTTTGACTAGAAACTGAGTCTTAAAATATAGCGTGCTTCAGCCCCATTCCTCCGGTCTCCCTCTTTTTATTCAGTAGTTACCAACCCCCTGTGAGGGTACCTATTTAAAAAATCACTAAAGTATCTATTTACAATTTCTAACAACACTACATAATACCATCTATCTATCTATGTAAATAAAAAGAGAAGTCCTGACCGACTGACCAGATGACTGACTTGTTCCAGTGGGATATTTTCCGACATCCACGCGGGCGAAACCGCACGGATTTTTTTTTATACAATCATCAATGAAATTAAACTCACATCAATAAACTACAGAGACGTCATTAAGTCAACTGCTTTTCAAGAACACACAATTTTATATTATTTACCTACTCTCGTCTTATTTTGCAAAACACCTAATGGCTATTATTAATATTTTCGACGCCAACCGGATATAAAAGCGGAATTATCATGTACCATTATAAGCGTATTTTGTTAGATTTCTAAGAGTGTTCTTCCGTGCGGAAGCAGGATTTTAATTAGTTTTAAGGAAGAACTCAGTTGTTCAAGTTCATAATCATTTATCAGATGTAGACTGGATGCGGATAAACTTCATGGCATTTTACTTCAATATGATATGATAGCATTACTATTTTGAGGTTTAGGATATGAGGTGGGACTTGACGCTCAAGTATTATTGGTTTTCTAATCGACAATCATGTCTGGCATGGTCAATATTGTCATCATGTCTTAGTAGATCTGTGCCTGTTCTTACTGAGATCTTTCAAAAGCAAACTCTAATCCTCAATGAATGAATGAATGAATGAAATGCACCGATCCCAGCGTGGTTTAAGGCGAAAGCGCCAGGGTAGCCCGCGAAATTCAAAATTTCTTACGTTACGTTTACCCTGGCGCATCATCCTTAACCAGACTCGATTTCTCGAATGAACCCAAAGATTCACACTAGCCCCTGTTGCCTCTTGTTGCATGGTGCAACAGAGACCATTGTATATCAAGGAGTAGACTGGAGAGCGCGGTAATGGTAGGGAAGACATGCCCTTAGGATATGGATAAGGATTATACAGCCTATCCAGTATGCACCGTAAAATAAGCCATGGAATAGTGGAGAGACGGGTGATATAATTATGGATGGGCTTTTTTTAAGACGACGCCGCCATGTTGCTTCAAGTTCAGCTTCCCCCGTGAATCTTTTGGCGTTTAAATTGCGTTTTCGACTCTTTTTCTGTCGCTGCTATGCTATAATATAGATAATCTGCCTTCTCGAGTCTTTTCTGCTTCAGACTAGAAAATCGAACTTAATTTTCTCTTAAACTCACGGCCAATATTTTTTTTTTGTTTTTCTAGTTTCTTAACACTTTTCCACCCATCTCTCCCACGAATCGTCCGTTCCTCTGACAGAATATATAAATTAGGCATAATGATAGTCATCAGCCTCTTCGTTCCTCGTTTACATCATTCTACAATCACATTACATACAATTTGTATGAAACCACTTTGAATAGTTAAATGACGAAATAAATTGTTCTCGTATTATATTGAAAGAGTTGCGTATCTCAGATTGTTGTAAGTGGAATAGGAAGGCTTTGAGTCGTAGTGTAGATACCTACCTACCTACCTACCTACTGCCAACTTTGCTTTACTTTACGGGGGGTATATTTTGGTGCAGAAACCATAAGAGCATTTGCAACATCGATATTTCGGAGCAAGGTTCATTATTGGAACAGTGCCACCATAATTCCAGTTAAAAAAAAAGTTAGACTGCTTTTTTTCTGCTGTTAAACTAAGTTCTTTTTACGGAGATCAACCTGAAGTCGTTTTATCATGAATTTCCTATTAAATTACTATTATAGGTATGTAAAAATCTTCTTTCTAAAAGTATGATTTGAAAGTTCTCTAAGCCTTTATCTATAAGCCTCTTTTTCCTGCCTTTTAGTCGTCAAAAAACCAATTTTATATTACAGAGAACTAAAAATACTGCTCACCCCTACAAAAGGTTCAGCGTAAACATTAAAAGCTAACTATTTGGCTAATTCAACTCAATCATTATTCAGCCATCGTATATCGTACACTGTAAAGACACACGGAATAGGGAATGGTAAATATTTGCTAAGAAACAATATTATTTTCTTTCGCTACGGCTTCGGAGTCCGCCCAATTTGTAGTCGATATGGGTTCGATGTACATAGAGTAACAATCATAATTTGAACAGAACCGACTAAAGGTAATTTCATTTTTATTTTTATTTGTCCAATATCGGACGTATTCCAATTTAATTCACTCATTATTTTTATTATGACGAGCATAAAAGTATGCTTACATAATATACGGGATGGAATTTTTTACCAAATCGTAATGGGAGATTGTACTCATAATTTTACTATCAGACCAAACCTGAAATCACAAAAAAAAAATCAGCTGTTCAATACAATAATCTACATCAAACTCGTCAAAATGTACTGAACAGATGATTTTTTTTTCGCGATTTCAGATTTGGTCCTGTAGTAAAAGTTGTTCGTAATGATGAATAGGTACAACCTCCCATTTCAATTTGTCACGTTTTAAATTTCATCCCGTATAATAATTACTGCAGGCTTAAATAATACTTACGTGATTAGTAATTGATTTTTTTATGCATTACTTCTACAGTAAGCACTGATTTATTTAAACATAGCATTGAACGTACATCATACGTGGTTATGAGATTTCATAATAATAGCTTTCAAAGATTAGTATTGTACTTAAAAGATTTTGCTCAAACGTTATGTTAACTTAAAGTGTTGAATGATTTTCACAGTTAAAAACCTCTTATGATTCCAAGTTCTCTTAATATTCTAGAGTAAAAGTTGAAATGTTTTACTCTTTGGCAGTTAAGACACTCTTGTAGACACTGGTAAATGTAAATACAAGATGTTAGACACTGTAACTTTTTTTTTAGGGTTCCGTGCCCCAAAAGGAAAAAAGGGTCTTGACAGAATGAGTTTCGTTTTTTAGACATAAGGGTTTCGTTATGTCTAAAAAACGAAACTCATTCTGTCAAGACCCTTTTTCTCAGGAACGCGTGATGGTATCAAGTTGAAATTAATATCAAATACGTAGGTCTAATGGTTCCTTATAGTTCTAAAAAAATCAAGCTTCTAAGTCAACGCAATAAAAATACGGCCATTTATGCGACATATTTTGATACTCGCAAGTAAATCAAAACCTATAGGGTACTTCCCGTTGACCTAGAATAATTAAATCTGGCAAGAAGCAAGGTTTCACAGCACAAGTAAAGGAAAAAGTCCAAAACTTGTTAATTTGTAACTTTATCAGATATTTTTTTTTTTTTTGGGATTACAATGTTAAGTTTGTTTTTGGGATAAATTCTTTTCAACTACGGAACCCTTCATTGCGCACTTGACCGATTACATTAGGGGCTCGTGGCTAAATAATAACAGCCGCGCGCGTCGATCGATCAGGTTAAGCTACGCTTGCCGGGGTCGCGGTCTGTCCGTGGATGGGGACCATCTTTACATACCGACATCCCCCGGGCTTCGGAAAGCATGTTAAGCCGTTGGTCCCAGCTGTCATTCTTGGATCTTTGACAGTCTTACCAAGGGGTATCGTACGTAGTTGGGTTGCGAACGTCACATAGGCAATCGCTCAATTAAAATACTGGTATTTAGCTGCATCTGGTTAGACAGAAAGCCGAACCCAACATAGTTGGGAAAAGGCTAGGTAGATGATGATGATAACTTTTGTTTTTTACACTAGAAAAATCTCCTCTTATCCCTTCCCAAACGTAGGCAAAAAACGCGCTTCACCACCGCTTCTACAGACGTGTCACATAATCTTTGCCAATTTGTCAACAAGTCCGAGCACGTAGGCTGCCGACCGACCATGGTAAGCTCAGTTAGAGCGCTGCATAAAAACTAAGCTTTGCTTTGAACTTTGAAATTCAAATGTATTTCGATACGCCGATACGTCTGCCTGATGTATTTTGATAGCGTTTTTACGACATTAAATTATATGTGGGTACCACTGGCTCTAGTAGCAGCTGGGTTTGGTAGACTGTGATCTTGTCCAGCAAAGAATCAAGAGGAAACATAAAATAATTGAATTTTTAGTCGAGTTTAAATGTGAGCCTCCACGAATTTTAATCGATTTTTTTGAATTGAAAACTTCTTGCGTTGAGCGATTTTAAGTCAAAACTTTTTAAAACAATTTTTGGTAGGCGAAATCTTACGGGTTCGCGGCAAATTATAAGCATAGTTTTATCACATTCAAACTATGATACCCAACTGCTAAACGTTCCCCACTTAAATTGTACAAAATTCATGCCTAGAAAATTTCTGCAATGCCAAAAACCTTAGCTAAAGCATCAGCATTTATTCTCTCAATTCCTAGGTCTTCTTTTTATGACAGCTATATTCTGGCACGGAGAAGAATTTACGTCGGGATCGTAAAAAGGCATGAAATGAGTGGATTTTGCACGTACTTTGCCTTGCTCGTGAAATGCGTCCGATTATTCTGAGCACGCGCCGAATATGGGATAGTTTGCGTGACATTGACTGCGCCAAATGCGAGATTTGAATCAATCTTGATTTTGGTATTTATGTAAGTATTAGTTTTTGTTAAAGTTTTTAGTCTGATGTGTATGAAAAACTAAAAAATTGTAATTTGACAAAAACTGACCTTCTAGATACAAGATTTTCCTAGTTTGAAGGGCAGGGGTCTTACTCAACTTTACTTACTTAGAACTTACATAATATGTATAATCATAAAAACAAAAAAAAATTCTAATTCACATCGCTGAAAACTAGTAAAAACGGGTTTCTGTATTTAAATATAAAAGATTAAAATCTTAAGCCAAATATTCATAAAACAACAATTTAATGAATTCATCCGTCACACCACAAAAATGTATCACATCAACAAAAAAAAAACAAAAAATAATACGTAAACAATTCAATAATTTTGGCAACAAAAAACAATTCAAACTTAACGAGGTTTTTGCTTTAATTTTGCTAATGACAATCATTTTGTCATCGCCGTATCAAAAGTCAAAACTGCATCATTAAAGACGAAAATTATTCTCTTGAACATAAAAGTCAAAACTCTTTTCGTACAAAATTCTTGAGTAAACATCTTTGGCAGCATTGGGTTCATCAGATAAGTAGGTACGTTTTAGCAGACATGGCAAAATTCCCAAGTTTTCCTTCGCGGCCTCGTAAATTTTCATTACTATACTAAAATGAGAGAAAAAAGCATTTTTGGAGCGCACCGCGGCCTTATAAAATGTATCATTGTAATGCATAATTGAGATTAAGGATTTCTTAATGGATAAGGTCGGAGCTTTTTAATGAAACCATGTTTGTTTGCTCGTTTTGGTAATAGTTTTCTGATTTTATCTAAACATTGATAGAAAAGGAATTAGTGGCTCGTAGCTAAAGTACGTAAAGCCGCTGGTCCCGGCTGTCATTCGTGGATCTTTGACAGTCGTTACGGGCAGTCAGAAGCCTAAAAGTCTGACAACCAGTCGTACCAAGGGGTATTGTGTTACCCAGTAGGCAACTGGATTGTGGAGGTCAGAAAGCCAGTGGCGGCTCTAAGTAAAATACTGGTATTCAGCTGCATCCGATTAGACTGGAAGGCGACCCCAACATAGGAAAGGAACAGTCTGAGGATGGTGGTAGCCATTTCAAGATTATATTTGCTCATAGGATTTTGAACTTTAAATAAATCATTTGCTATACAAAGTTTGCTTAAAATGTTAAATCTAAAACGGCAATCAGTTACTTCGATCATGATCGTTGAAAATCTACCAATATACATTAAACAAAATCTACCAATATACATTAAACAAAATCTACCAATATACATTAAACAAAATGTTTAATGATAGGTATAAGAGTAGGTACTTATATTTAAGCTGTTACAGAAAAAACGCGTCCTATTTTTATTTTCCCGAATGCAAAAGTGGCATTAAAGCATTTTAAATTAATAAAAGCGTCTGTCGTTTGATACATAATCTGACCTGATTTACATAAACGAATTATGTGCTATAAACAGCGATAAAGAAAATATTTATTTTAAAACTTTTATTATTATCTTTTAAAGAGCTTAATGTTTTGGCATTGCTATAATTTTGACTAAGGAGGGATATTCTTGTGAGGGAAGTGAATGAATAAGTAAGAATAGTAACGAAATCAAAAACATTTAACAACAATAATTGACAAAGCTTAGCTTAACAATTAGTCATAAGCCATTAGTCATTTATTCATTAACAATAATTTGTATTTGAATTTACACAAAAAGAACAAAAAAATAATATAATAAAAATAAAATAAAATCTACAAAATAAAAAATAATTGAATGCTATGATCGCAAATCATTGATGTAAGACAATGGTATCGGTCAGTGCTTAAGTATTATTTCTTAATTATGAAAAAGCTTGATGGATTGAGCAGCCAAAAGAAATTAAATGCATTAGGATTACTATAAATTGTTTATTCTATTGAAACTCGGGAACAGTTCCTTAGAAGTACTCCTTATATTGGTCTCGTTTTCTCGGAACGCAGCAACACTGAATGTACCTACTAGGTATTGGAACAATTTCGGTGACCCAGTTCATATTGACATTGACACAGTGGTCCAAATTTGGCTCCCTGTGGCACTCCAAGTGCGTAAAACACTTACGGTAAATAACCTATATTTGCTCGTAGGCTATATATAAAAATATTACTGACCGCCTAAAATAAGACCAATTTATGAAACCCGCTTGAGGAATTAAAACTATCATCAGACTTGATTAATCATTTCCTAAATCTTCCTGTGTGAGTGGCATCATGGTAAGTGTTTGAGTATTTAAAATTTTAGATTTGGTGATCCACACGCAGGCAGGAAATTAAAGAATCAGGAAAAATGAGGTTTAATCTCAACGACGGCTTAAGGGAAATTGAAAAACAATATAAGAATACATATTTAAAATATAAAAAAACTATATTCAAATAGCCAGAGTTTTGATTAGATAAAACATTTTTTTAGCAAAAACAGGCTTGACAGTGTTTACATTTGAATAGTATTTAATTACATTACAACGTCATGTTAAGATACAAATTTATCTAGCCATTAGTTTGCTATTATTGACTGAAAATCATTTTGTAATCTATGTTCATCTGTTTATCCCATTCCTCCTTAAAACTTGCTACTACTCGTACTTTTTTCGTAGTGTCATTCGCAAAATGGTCAACACAGTAACATTGAAGAGCAAAAAACTTGTGTAAATTGTCACCCACGGAATTGCTATCGCAACTGTCAAGGCCACCACCTAATTCACCAAGTTTATTTCGAATACAAATTTAGTCGTGTGCTAGTATTTGTGACCTTGAGCGTAGAATAACATATATACATATGAGATTAAATTGTCTCAGTATATTGTGGTTGGCCGTAGCGGACGCGTGATATGAATTCAGAGCATTTCTTCTGAGGTCAACGTTGCACGATTGGTTCCTTTAAGAATTCTGGCAATGGGCTGGAAAATGCGAATGGTTTCGTCGAGTTTGTTTAATCGATACTTTTGATGTTGAAGTTCCATAAGTTTTGAATAGAAATATTAAACCCCAGAATAGCAGGGTTGTATTTGGAAAGTTGCTATTGTTATTCTTTTATTTAACACTATAACCTATGGTATCTGAATCTCCCATGCTGTATCTTTGTGAGTGATAAGACCATTGTGGTTGCGGACCGATCTGGACAGGAAATAATCGGCATCCTCGAGGTGAGGACGTCTTTTAGTCCTGTAACAGCTTCATAATCACCAAGGTCTGCGATATAAGCTCCTGCTCCAATTGCAACTTTCGCATATTGAAAAAATGGAATCTCAGAATAGTTTATTACACTAGCACTGTGTCTATGGTTTAATCTGTTTCTCTATGTTCGTGTTATAACAGCTGCATTTGTTTTTTAGTAGCAGAATAAAAGGCAGTGGGTGTGAATCTGGGAAACTTCTTGGAAACTTGGTCTTGATAAAAATCAGCACTGATTTTAATACCTGAGCTCTCCAGTTCCATTATTATGGCTTTGTACTCATTGGGTAATCCAGCCAACATTAATGTACCCAATCATTCATCATTTACTTCAAAAGCTATATTTCTAAGCTTGTAGTAGGCATTCATAATTCTACGCATGTAATCTTCTATGCCGTTGCAATATTCAAGTGACGTATTGATCATGTTTGGTATCCCACAATGCCTCACGATACTATAACATCACCTGATGATAATTATCACTAAGCTAATCGGGGTTTTTTGGGTAGAATTTGTCTCCATTGGATATCACTTTATACTCTTACTCACCGAGATCGAAGTGCTAAACAAATTAAATTTCATTTCCGCCACCGCCACCGAATTTTAAAATACTACCTACGTACTCTCAAATGAATTTTAAAATAGCTTTAATGTTTGACAAGGATCAATAAACGCGTGTATAGTTCTACTACTGCAGTTGCTATGAAGCAATTAGTGTCAATATTAATTGAACAGGCTTAATAATGTTTACGTACAAAACGGTCAGCGGTAATCTGCATCAAAACTCCACTTCTATTCACTTCATAAAATGTTACTCTGCAATTTTCATTTTTAATCAGAAAGTAACCCTCACAAAGCAACGTTCTACCACAACACAGCTAACGATGCCACAATAATAGTGTTATTCAATCCATCGTGTCACATAACTTATTCATCGCCATTTCGCATGGTAACGGACACGAAACCATGCTATATGCTTTATTTACCCCTTCTTTATAACATTTGCAAACCCATTTTACCAGCCCTATCACGGTCAATAGCATCTATGTTGCTGGCGTAAGGTTCAATTTGGAATTTATCATCGTTGAGCCTCTAATAACCGTCTATTTCCGCCGATAATTGCGACGGAGGCACATCAAGTGTGCGTTTTCCCTCGCTTGGCGCACAAGACATGTATTTATGGAGTCCCCTGTAATATACAGAAATTTCGCCCTTGCATATTTCACTTGTGTCTTGATTTTAGTTTTGTTAACTTTTGGGTTCGTGTATTCCAGTTTGATGTTTAAGGAGCTGAGGCGTTTTGGGAATTAATTACTTGAGTGATTAATTGTGGGTGTCTTGATTCATCATAGTCTGTTAATTTACAGTCGTTTTAGGGTTTTGCATCAGCTGGTGCATAATGATGAGTGTACTCAATTATATAATCATCGTCAAGTCGTGTTTTGTATTGCGATCTCCTGTAAGAACATTTTGGTTTAGCAATATAATTTAATCTCATAATCCTGCACGTACTTCTTACGTATCTATTAAAACTGATTCTATTTGTTCAATATAATCTAAGTTTGATTGCAGTTAAACTTAAGCGAATTACAGTTCAGTCTATAATTACAAAATTAGTTCATTTTCCAGAAAGATTTCTTTGCATTTCTTTCTTTCTAGCTATTGAAAATAGATCGGGGACATTACGTGAATATTTAATAGTACCGACTGGTGGTCTTTATTACAATCGAGCGTTTTTGATGAGCCTAACAACTTAATTGTGAACTAAGGCTGCCGTTCAAGTTATGAGCTTTTAGCTATTTAGCATTTTTGCGATGCCTTAGGTTAGGCTACAGGTCTGGAGGAGGGTCACTCCAATGCGTTATTTTGAGCATCGTTAATGTGACTCAATAGGGTTTTTATAACGACAGCGTAATAGTGCAAAAAAATGCCAAGCTTCAACTTCTTTTTATTGTTTTCATTCTTTCATTTCTTTGTTTAGAAGAATAGAAATAGTTGATATTGGATTAAACGCTAACCGTCTTATTACAAAACAAGGTTCATCTTCAAACCCAGGTTTAAACCATGGACCCTTTTTTGAATTTCGAACTTTATTCCGACACATTAAGATGTCAGTTTTGTAAAACTGGACAACTTAGTACCGGACTAATTTGTCAGTTTTGTATAAAGAACTGTATTTCAATCACAGCTAGGTTCTTATTACAAAAACTGGCTCGATGGTTTAAACCATGACAGAAGAAAAACCACGTTTTGTAATAAGACCGTAATAGATACTGTTGAGGTGTAAATACAGTTGGATTTTAAACACGTATAGATCATTGGTATAGATATTGTATTCAGCTAATCAATCTTAGTTGCAACAGTTATTACAAAGTGACGCGTGACAGTTTTACGAACAGAGTATATATATATGGGTCTCAAAAGACTTTCGCACATTAAAACCTTCTTCCTAATAAATACTACCACAGTTTTCCTTAGATATGTACTCTTTTACAAATAAAATGTAACGAAGTTTCTTCCACTTACACCACAATAAGACGCAGCGATTAATGAGTAGTAATTTCCACGGCTGGCAATGCAGTTTCGAACTTATTTATTGATAGGGGCCTCTGATTGGCCCATTAAATTGATTATTATGTTTTATACATTAGATAAATAATACATTTTATTATAGCACGTGGAGAATCGAGATTTGAAATATGTGATTGTTGACCTAAAGTTTGAATCAAGAGCCAATTAATTAAAATGAGGGGCAATTATGCTTTGCCCTACTAACATAACATGGGAAAATAAGTGGAAGATTACGCGAAAGTCTTTTTAAAATTTTTCAAATAACTGTCGCTTTTTGAAATAATTTTTATTTTGTTGTAAATTTTTTTTGATTCGTGAATAAGCCTTGTCTATGAGTTTCAATGGCTATTTGTTTAGAGAACTATATTCTTATTTCCACACATGCATTATGTACTTTTTATTTTATTCTGTTTCTCAATATGCCTACATATGAGTGGTGACGCAGTTTCTGAGTTCGTCGTTTAGTCCTTCCTCACTTCGTGAATGTACAATGTCATAATATATCTTCATCTTCATCCTAGTGTATTCTTGGCCTTTTGCCACCGTCCGTTTTACTGAACATTGGGGAAGTCATATTTCTGGAGCATGTTGCCACCACTGTTTTAGGTAAATGCTATCAATAATTTCTTGGTTCCCCGTATTATCAACACTTATGGTGTATGTTGGTAGCAATTTATTTTTTGGTTGCTTGCTTTGTCGGTATTTTGCCTGTTAAGTTTATATTTAGCGTTAAATTAAAGTCATGTATGTATATCTTTCAAGATCTCTCTATACGGAAAAATACAGAAGACATTTTGCTCTCTAATCTTTTTAACTACGTTTTCTGTACTGACTTAACAACAGTACAGTAAATTATGTTAATTATTATGGCTTATATTATTTCCAATATGAACACGAGTATTTAATTCGTTTGGACAGTGATGATTTTTCAAGTAAATGTTGGTATCTATTTAATATTCCTTTATTTCCATTCGCCAATACTTGAGTAGGTACCGCGAGCCATAAATGTCACGCTATCAGAGTCATTCCTTTAATGATTTCAGGTCAAGAGTTCAACGCACAGCCGATAATTTATTTACCACTAAAACAGAGAATCCTTTTGAAGAACAATGGTCCAATAAAATGGTGTTATCGCGGTATCGGTCAGCAAGTTTATGGTAGCAATTGATAGTATTATCTGCTTCATTCTAATTTGCTTTCCTTTTAATGTTGATTTGTTTGCCAGTAGCTCATTGTAGGCCTTTTAAGGGAGTACCTTAAGGAGCAGGGGAAATGTTTTTTTTATGGAATGACGATGAAATTAAAGGAGAAATTATTGTTATTGCAAATACTGATAATTGCAGGAATGTAATGAAGAATACGTTTGATGATTATAATCCTGTGCCCTTATCTATTATTAGGGGAGTGTCAAAATCATCATTGTCCTAGTGCGAATAAAGGATGGCACCATACAGGACGAATAGCATCATCTATGCTCCATTTTTTTTTTATCATTTATTAACAAGAACCAGGTTCTTAATAATTCATTACAATCTAGCCTACAAGACTAATAAGCAATTTTTATCGTAACTTAATTTTTTACGTGATAATTATTTTAAAACTTAGAACAGTGTTCATTGTACTTTACACAAGTCCGTTCCACTTTCTTAGAGTCTAATATAATAATATAAACTATTATTTCTACACTTTTTACACTACACTAACTCAAAAGGTTTTGTTCGTTTTAGTCTTCGTACTATATTAGTCTGGTCTAACAGCTGAATTGCCTCGATGTTCACATGTTGGTGGAGTCGGTGTTCATGGGCCTCAGCAAAATTTTTGAATTATGTTGGTAACGGGTTCCATTTTTAAGTCACGATGGAGGTCGTCATTTCTTATATACCAGGGCGCATTAACAATACTCCTGAGTACCTTATTCTGGAATGTTTGTATGATTTTGATGTTGGTCGGTTTAGTACAGCCCCACAGTTGTATGCCATATGTCCATATTGGCATAAGAATATGCTTATATAATAGAATTTTATTATGAATCGATAGGCTGGAATTCCGTCCAATCAACCAATACATGTTTTTAAAACGCATGTCTAGTTCCTGTCTTTTCTTTTTAACATGCGCTTTCCAGCGCAGTTTCGCGTCAAGCGTTATGCCAAGATATTTGGCTGTATTTGCGTATGGCACTTGCCATACGCAAATACAGCCAAATATGCTCCATATGGCCCCTGTTTTCTTAACAAAATTGCTTGTTTCTCTGCTATTATAATTATCAGATTTGATCCTTGCACGAAACAAATATTTGACTTGAAATAGTTTTACCGCTTGTGTACCTTTAATTTAAAAAAAAAACATATCTATATCAGGCCATGAAAGTTTATATCTACGCCATTTCTACTTCAAGATCATCAGACCACCTGACGTACAGGACAGGTGCCATGTCTCACAGTACATACCCTCACTGGGACATAATTATGCACATACTAAGTCCATGGCGTGACAAATAGTCACATTGTTCGTTGTTTTGCATACTAGTGCGTACGGCGGGTTTGTCTGAGCTTTGTTTGTGATGCTGGATTAGAACCTTGAGTTTTACTATTGATTAACTTATACAAGCTCAGCTTCAGTCGTAGGGATAGCGACCGAGGTTTGTCGCGTATTCAACCAGAATAACTACAGACCACACCTATAGGAGATCGTCCGGTATCTCGGATCTTCATTTGTTAGTTCTTCTCCTACGGTTTTAAACAACACAGCTACACAAATTGTTTTTATGGTAGCCAGCAGACGGGATTGTGCGTTTGTGAACCACCGCTGCAAGGTATCGGCTGGGCCTGTGGCCTTGCAGCTGTGATGTCACAAGTTGTTTCTGTGTTAATGTTTTACTAACATAGTTTGTAAGTATATTGTTACTAACACTGTGAGTCTTGTTACTTGGTAATTAAATTAAAGTTAATTTACAAACGCAATGTTCTATATTTTCTATATTTTTTTCTCACATCAACGTCAGCCCGGCGAGCACGGCCTACTGTGACATCACACATTTTATCATAGTTTGGGCGATAAAACTGTTTTGTCTTAAATGCTAGCACGGCGGCGTGAGTTAATTTCTTGAATGTGACATAACTTCTTGACGTTTAGTTGGGACTCATTATGTCTTATTTGCTAATATGGGCGCACCAATTATATCACAAATGTCACATTTTGACGGTGACTAAGAAAAATTTTATCACGTTCGTTCGGAGGTGGTGATAAAATTTGAAAATTGAAAAAAATAATGTTTTCCTGCTAATTACTCTGCACCAAATGGCAATAAATTATTTTCTTGCATTGTGTGGTGGTGGTTTATTTGTGTGAAGAATTGCGCGCGATAACAAAAAAAAAATTGTAATAAGTAAATAAATAAATTACTTACTATTTTTTATATATTTAAACGGTTTTTTTTTTAATTTTTAAAAATACATATTTAGACATGTAAATAATGCGCGTCGAAAACAACAAAAAAAAAATAAAGAAATAATTTAAGTACATAGGGTTACTTAAATACTACTTTTTTTTTGGTACCTACATGTTCAGAATAATAGGTTTATGGGTTTCATAAAGGGGGTGCCAAATTTTCATTATTTTTGCGATAGGACACACCGTTTTCGAGTTCTATGCAAAAGAAAAGAAAGAAAAAAGATTTAATTTGATAATTTTTTCAATTTACTATGTCACACTATGAATTTAGCAACAAGAAACGCATGTCGCGCCTCTAGATTATGTCACATGGTTGACCCGTGCTAGCATTTAAGACAAATTCGAAGACATGACATAATTTATCATGTCTTGTCACAAACGTCTTGAGTACGCCCGGGCTCGCCCCGCAGATGCCTTTTGTTTCTTGCACTTGACATTGACAGTTAACTTTTTTTTTATAGTTCAGTCTTTGAATACTGAGGTATACAAACTAACATTTTACACACACATTTTTTTATTACTAGATGCAAAACATTGGCAATGAACGTTCAATGTCATGCGGGTTGGAATTCCGTTCGTGGTGTAACGTTGAAAAAATCCGGAAGAGCGCGGCTACAATGCGCAGGAGCATGTTTTATGCTAATCAACACATAACTATGACAGAAAGCATTTCTATGTAACATCCTTGTGACGTTGGCAGGTTGCCGCGTTCCGGGTTTGTTTTAAAGATTTAAATGATTGTATTGTTATTGTAGAAAATAATAATATAACTGCAAAGTAGGAAATAACTTTTCAAAATAAG
Source organism: Cosmia trapezina (assembly GCA_905163495.3). Taxonomy (NCBI): domain Eukaryota; kingdom Metazoa; phylum Arthropoda; class Insecta; order Lepidoptera; family Noctuidae; genus Cosmia; species Cosmia trapezina. The sequence goes on from LR991036.1 coordinate 1,898,653, forward strand.
TAATAACAGAATATTATAATAATAGCTACCGAATTTTTTTTAAAGAATCGTGGCTAATTAATAAATTCCGCACGGTTCAATCGATCAGGTTAAGCTACGCTTGCTGCGGTCAGTCCGTAGATGGGTGACCATCCATCGAGACCCCTCCGTGCCTCAGAAAGCACGTTAGCTGTTATTCTTGGCTCTTTGACAGTCGTTACGGGTCGTCAAAAGCCCGCAAGTCTGACAACCAGTCAAGGGGTATCGTGTTACCCAGTTACTGGGTTGTGGAGGTCAGATAAGCAGTCGCTCCATGTAAAATACTGGTATTTAGCTGCATCCAGTTAGACTGGAAGCCGACGATTGATAGCTACCGGATTTTGCAGACCTTTTGAAATTAGAAGTTCGAGTTTATATCCTGAAGAATCACTCCTGATACGAAGTTTTAAATTGCGAGGGTGTCAATGAGAATAATATAAGAATAGGACCATGGTAAGACCATAGTACTGACACCAGATTGAACAGCAAAACTGATGAGGGGAGATCAGCTATTAGTAAAAGGATAAAAGATGATGCAAAATGTGATGAAATGTAGCAAGAGCTGCTCCTTGCCATATGTATAATTGTACACTATGCAAGGTTGGCAGTGTGCCTTCTTCCGGGTTTAGCTAGTATTATTTGCTTTACGGAAATGATATAAACACAAACAGTAAGAGTCAAATGTATATAAAACAATAAATTAAGTAGCCGTATACGTGAAAGTATTCAGGTATGGAAGACTAGTGGGGCTGAAATGGCCACTTTGGCAGAATTATAATAGAATAATAGGTATTATGAATGAGAATCATATGTCAAATCGTAAAACGGTCACAAACTGACAATTCATAATTTATCTGCGTACAATTCATAACACGCAATGCATCTGTTTGACAGTTTTGTATGGAGATTTGTAAAATGGTCCACATATTATGAATTGCTTTATTGAAGTTTAATGTCAAATACGTCAACCAACAATCATAATCAATTGCTGGGAATTCAGGAAATGAATCGCTTTTAGAGGAATTGCTTAATGTGGCCGTTTTAGGCCCCCCGATTGGGTTTTGGAATACAAGATATATGTCCTTTGAGAAAAAACTTGTTGGCGATAGATACTTACCTACAATTTCCAAAAATTTCGTCATGACATAAAATTTGAATCTGGAAGTTGCAGCTATCGGCAGCATCCAAAAATACACATTTATAAAAATGTTCTCCACGATACCGCAGAACACTGTAATAATATTCGTCATTCGGTCAATCACTCTCAAGAAAATATCAAGTCAAACATATAAATAACACAAATTCATCTCCGGCCGCATCGCCAGCAAAATAACGATCGCTAATTTGACAAATGTCAAAAAGGAGGAGTGCACACAACCTTGGTGAGCGCAGTTTACATTATGATCCAGAAATAAACGTGCTTCCTTTTGATCTCGGTGAGACATGTTGCACTGAATATATGTGTCCGTAGCTTTACTTCGGACGTTTTAGTGCTCTCGTGTGCATTTCGAAATATGGCCGATATTGCACTCGATATACTATGCCTAGTTCTTGGAAATGAGAGCAGTAACGCTATCAAAATGGCGATGCCAAATGGCGAGGCAGGTCGATGAAACAAATAACAAATCTTACAGTATCTTGGTGGAAATAAGCCTAAGGTTTCTGCCTAACTAAAACATCATCTAGATATACAATGCATGAATAGAAAACTGATGGAGTACCTGATGGGTATTGTAGGTAATCTTACTACTATTATAAATGCGAAAGTTTGGATGGATGGATGGATAGATGGATGGATAGATGGATGGATAGATGGATAGATAGATGGATGGATGGATGGATGTTTGTTATTCAATCACACCAGAACAGCTGAACGGATTCGAATGAAATTTGGAACAGAGATAGACTATTTATAGTCTGGAAATAGCACATATGCTATTTTGGTAGCCACGTCATTAATCAAATTCGTCTTTCGTCAAATTCTGATTTCGTCAAATACTACATTCGTCAAGTCCTTGTTTCATCAAATTCGCTTTTCGTCAAATCTAAGTACAGTTATTCAGAAAAGGTTGATATGCAATCTTGTTGATTAGGAATGAAACCTCTTTCTATTAGGTGTAATGAAAAATTTATAAAAAGTGTATGTTCCCATGGGATAATTTCCGACATCCACGTGAGCCAAAACACTGCCAAAAGCTACTAATAATCTATTACGTAAATCACCTAGTGGAAAGTATGAAAAGTAACTAAATTGCCCTTTTTACAGTCTGTATCTGTAATCTACCAGAAAATGTCATAGCCATCATGAGTCGTCGAAACACTCGTGTCAATGACATTATCATACAGTTTAGTGGAGTTCATTGTGTGTGCGCTATTATTGTACAGCCATTAACTACATTACTTTCCAACGTATAAATCTTTTGATTTGAAGCGGCAATTGACTTTAGTCAAGATGGAGGACTGTCGGAGAGAGGTCGTGGGTTCAGATCCCACCTGTTATTTATTTAACACTTTATTTTATACCGTAACTGCATCGGCTTAGGTAATTAAATAAAGGTAAACAAAAAGAACCATGTGTCTGGTTAACCGACTAAACGTAATACCTGTCACTTCAGTCGTCATGCTACGACACAGTTGTACTCTTCAATTTAGCAACGTTATACATACAACGAATTATAAAGTTGCAATATTGAAGAGTACAACGTACAACTCGTAGCATAACAAGAAGTGACAGGTATTACGTTTAGTCGGTTAACCAAAGAAATGTTTTTATTTGTTTACCTTTATTAAATTACCTACGCCAATGGAGTTTAGTATCATTGGGATAAATATTTAAGAAAATTGAATAACGGGCAGTTTTTAACACACAAGGCAATTTCTTGCAGACAATCTTTGGATAATTTAAAAGAAAGGAGCACTATATCCTAACCTTAGCCTTTGCACTATATCTACCTAGCTATTTATAGTGCACTATCTTACGCTTAGTTACAAAAATGATAAATATGACAATGGTCCTCTAACATACTCGTAGAATATGAGTGTTATTCAGTGTAGCTTTCCTAAAAACCTGGACTGGTTCTGGAATCTTCCAGATCTTCTCTTGATCCTTCAGAGCCACCTACTCCTCAACCCTGAGGGGTCACCCACCCTTATCCAATAATAATCCCACCGAGGTCGTTTCACTTGCGATCATTTACGTTGTAAACGTTAATAAGCTAAAGTTTTTTTGTTTCGTCTGCCGTGTATCCTGTGCGAGCTATCCGTCAATTTGTCTGTCTGTTCGTTTAGGTGTTCGTTATGGGTGCTAAGAGAAGGCTGGTGCTAAATGTAGTGTAGTGAGTTTGGATGGATTTAGTTTCGAACGTACGTAATGTCACTGTTTTTTTTTGGTCTTACTCAATTTTGGAAATGCAGTTTTAATTTAAAATTTAATTTTCTATATTGCAAACTACTAAGTACCTAAATATACAGATGGTAAGTAATTAATAAAAATAGAAACAATTATGGCATTATTTTTTCATACAAATGCCGCAAGGGAAAACAGTTTTTATGAAACATAGATTGTGATTGCAATGTTCGTAAGTACTTTATTTAGTTTATATCTGAAACCTACTTCACTTTCGACCTAAATGGGGATATGAACATACCGGGTGTAAAAAGACACTTGCTGAAGTCGGAAGCCACATATTCTAAACATTATTTGGATCGTTTTTTTCTACTAGACCATACCTGGGAATCCACTGGTTCTAGAGATATTGAAGGTCAAATTCGCATTTTTTTTACTAAAAAATATTCCAAGTGTTATTACTAAACTTTTTCCGACAAGTACCTACGCGTACCGTAGACTGAAGGGGCGGGGCTTAACTCCGTTTGCCTGGGTTCGCGTTACATTTCGCGTAATAAAAAATTGTTTTTTTTTTATACCTTAAAATAAAAGTCGTTGTCCAGCAATATTTTTTGCGCAAAGCTACTTAGTTAGATGTACAGTATGCATAGTTGACGGCTTTTAAAGTAACCCACGTGACAGTATAGTTTTGGTCTACGTAACGATATCCTCCACCTACTGAAAAAAACTTAAGGAAAACATTCAGGAAACTCGTCTAACAAGAAATGGTCGTGAGAGTGTCACAACACACACTTGGCAGGTATGTATAGAAGGTTCGCCACACATACATGTTACATCACTCAATCAAAAACATTGTTATTTTTTATTAGGGTTCCGTACCTCAAAAGGAAAAAACGGAACCCTTATAGGATCACTTCGTTGTCCGTCTGTCTGTCTGTCTGTCTGTCAGTCTGTCAAGACCCGTTTTCTCAGGAACGGGTGGAGGTATCAAGTTGAAATTAATATCAAATACGTAAATTTATGGTCCCTTGGAGTTCTAAAAAAATCAAGTTTCTGAGTCAACGCAAAAAAAATACGGCCATTTATGCGATATATTTTGATATTCGCAAGTAAATCAAAACCTATAGGGTACTTCCCGTTGACCTAGAATCATGAAATTTGGCAAGAAGCAAGATCTCACAGCACAAGTAATGGACAAAGTCCGAAAATTGTTATTTTGTAATTTTATCACATAAAAAAATATTTTCAAGTATATCAGTCTGTCAAGACCCTTTGTCTCAGGATCGCGTGGATGTATCAACTTGAAATTAATATCAAATAGTATGTCTATGAACCCTTAGAGTTCTAAAAAAATCAAGCTTCTAAGTCAACACAATAAAAAATACGACCTTTTATGCGACATCTTTTGGTACTCGCAAGTAAATCAAAACCTATAAGGTACTTCTCGTTGACCTAGAATCATGAAATTTGGTAAGAACCAAGGTCTTACAGCACAAATAATGGGAGAAGTCTGAAAGTTATTAATTTATAATTTTGTCCATAAAAAATATTTTCAAGTATGTCAGTCTGTCAAGACCCTGTTTCTCAGGATCGCGAGAAGGCATTAAGTTACAATTAGTGTAAAATACGTAAGTCTATGATGCCTTGAAGTCGTAAAAAAATCAAGCTTCTAAGTCAACGCAATAAAAAATACGGCCATATAAGCTACTATTATTTTGATACTCGCAAGTAAATCAAAACCTATAGAATACTTCCCGTTGACCTAGAATCAAGAAATTTGCCGAGAAGCAAGGTCTCACAGCACAAGTAAAGGAAAAAGTCCAAAAATTGTTAATTTATAATATTAATGTTAATTTATACAAAAATTTTTTTTGGGATTACAATGTTAGGTTTGTTTTTTGGATAAATTCTTTTGAACTACGGAACCCTTCATTGTGCGTGGTCCGACATGCACTTGGCCGGTTTTTCTTTACTAGCTGACTCGACATACATTGTTCTGTTCAAATTTCAATAATTCAAACAAAAATCCCATAGACGAAACCAATTTCAGTTTCAGTTATTCCCAAATTTTACAAAAACTAATAATTTCAGTTTTGATTGTGTCTCTTTTATCCTTTTTCGAATCTTCGAATGTCTCCTCCGCTCCCATAATTCTTCATGCTTTAAAGCTTTTAGTGCAAAGTTCCAGCTGGTTCAATTGTATCAGCAAGAGATTTTCTGGTTTGAAAAATTATTGCTTAAAATCATTAATCCTGATAAGCTGGAAAATCAGAAATCAGCTAAACACGACTATGTGTATGACTGAATCTACTCTCTGAGTCGATTTATTTAGTAGATACTAGATGTGTTGCCCGCGATTTTGTCTGCGTTTATTTTGTATTTCATTATTTTTTTAATACCATTGAATAGCATGAAAAGTTGCCACATGTTCTTCTCCAGCTCCCAGGCTACCTATCTGTAAAATATCTCAACTATCGGCTCAGTGGTTTAGACGTGAAAAGGTAACAGACAGACAAACAAATAGACAGACTTCTTCACAATATATTCTCGAAGGTTGCTTGCTGAGTTTCATCGTAGATATGTGGATGGTTTGACATGAACTCGTACAGACATACTCCCTACGACAACAAGTCTACTGCAAGACCGTGGCTTTGTCTGAAAACATTTGAAGAGCGAAGCGAGTTACTTTCACATTTTATAATATGTAGTAGTAGATACTAATGTAAGTAGTAGTATACTTACGTTAGTATCATCTGCCCAGCCTCTTCCCAACTATATTGGGGTCGGCTTCCAGTCTACCTGTTTCACATTTTTTTATAATTTCTAATTTTAAGAAAGAAAAAGTATTTACTGAGACTTGCACAGGAAGAAGCGACTGCCTATCTGACCTTCACAACCGAGTTACTGGGTACTACGATACCGACTACTATACGATACTTAACGACTGTGAAAGATCCACGATTGACAGCTAGGACCAACGGCTTAATGTGCTTTCCGTGGGATGGAAAGGTCTTGGTATGTAAAGATGGTCACCGAGCCACGGGCCAACCGCGACAAGCATAGCTTCACCTGATCGATCGACCAGTGAGGCTGTTATTACGTTTATAGCCACAAGCCCCTGTGTATATAATATACATGGTGTAAGTGTAAACAGTGGCAATATTTTAAGGGGTAATTGTACTCATCATTATGAACAACTTTTACTATGGGATCAAACCTGAAATCGCGAAAAAAAATCAGCTGTTCGCTACATTTTGACGAATTATGCGAACATAAAATGTACTGAAATGACGATTTCAGGTTTGGTCCCTTATTAAAAGTTGTTCATAGTGATGAGTACCTTTAAAGATTGCCACTGTTTACACTTACACCCTTTATATTAATATAGTATGTATTTAATAGTAAATGTGTCACAATGAAAGTAATGGGTGATAAAAAAGTGAAATGAGCTAGTAGTTATAAAAGTGAATCACAATTTGTTTGGAGTTGGTCTTCTGCAAGTTCTCATCAGTAGTGTTGACAGATAATGTCATCTGTCACATTGGTCATGAACTCGCGCCAAGTGGCAAGTTCAGTAACAGACGGTTTAGTAATTCTGCTTACTGCTCAGGGAAAACGTCGCTGTATGGTAATTTTAACTTTTTCGTAGAACTTGCTGATTGCCTTTCATTTATTTTAATTGTTGAAATGATAGTAGCATTCAAAGTTTAAGGCTCGTATTTATAGTCAAAGTAATTACTTGCTACTAAGTGCTCGTATTTATAGTCAAAGTAATTACTTGCTACTAAGTGCTCGTATTTATAGTCAAAGTACTTGCTACTAAGTAATTTCATACTTGAGGGTAGAATTCTTAAGTAATGAAAATAGTGACTATTACTTGGCTAAGAATTCTAAGCTTTGACAGTTTTAACTTCAAGCAATTACTAAACTATAGAAAGAAAATCATTGCTTGAGTAATTATTTTTAGTTAAGTAATTACTTTTACTTGACTATAAATACGACTGTTAGACTATCGGGTATTAGTATTTGTTATACAGGGTGCAATTGAACACATGCGACAAAATTTAAGGGGGTGTTCTATGCATCAATATGAACAACTTTTACTATGGGACCAAACCTGAAATCGCGAAAAAAAATCAGCTGTTCAGTACATTTATCTACATCAAACTCGTCGAAATGTACTGAACAGCTGATTTTTTTTTTCGCGATTTCAGGTTTGGGCCCATAGTAAAAGTTGTTCATATTGATGCGTAGAACACCCCCTTAAATGTTGTCGCATGTGTTCAATTGCACCCTGTATAATAAACAGCTAGTAATAAGTAATACCTTTTGTTTTGCGTGGAGAAATGCTCATGCATTCTGCACTACCTCGGGAAGTTGTGCAGTTATGTGGGACTCTAACTTACTAAAACTCCACGGTGTCCTCCTCTGCCGCTTACGGCGGGAACCCGCGGCAGCTGTCCGTCACCGGACCCTCTTCTGCGGAGTACCTCCTATCAGCCACGGCGATTGCAGTGACGACCCCGTGTCTGGGCACCCTTGGTCCCCTGCGACGGGTCAGATCAGTGGCCCCGCCGCCTACAACTTTTAACAACCACAATCATTCTTCAATCTAGAAGGGAAGAGTTAACGCTGGAAGTGCTTTCCTAAAGCCTCGTTATTTCCAAAACTTAATGTTAGTGGTATGTTACAGTACAAGTCATGGGCTCTCTTAACTATAGGCCTATACTTAAGAGGGCCCATGACTTGTACTCCTCCAACTGTCTCCATTTGTATCTGTTTTCTGCTTGCTCCATCCAATTTTTACCAGCTAGTTATAAGTACATACTACTATATAGAACTATAATACCGGAACCAAAAGATTAACGCGTTAGCATTATGCTGAGGTCCTATAGGGTTGCGAAGCGCTGGTTTTTAACTTAAAAATCAAAATCAAAAGTCATTTAATCAAACTAGGCTAACAATCAACACTTTTCGAACGTCAAAATTACATAAGACAGTCCCCCAAAACGCCCGCCCTTCACCACTTCCTAGTGCTTTAGCTGGGAAGAAGAACTGGTTAAATCTTTGGCTCCCACAGCAGGGCATATGTGCCCCCAATCTCCTTCCACTTCTCTCTATCTAGGGCTATTTGGGACCAGTATTTATCAAAGGACTCAATACTCAATATTATCTTTATTGCTTTACCATAATGTGTACTTAGGTGGTATAACTATATAATTGAGATCATTATGGACTCCGGCTAACCCAACCTATCAAGAAGTGGTCAGTACCGATCAAAACAAACACTTCATACCACATTCAAACACATCTCCATTTTATCAGAAGTGGTCAAAAATCTTAAACTCGTCCGGAAAATTCGCCCACAACAATTAACAGTTTACAGAAACTATCTAATCACCCCGCACATATCTTTAAAGGGTCAATCCAAACTCCGAGACAGTTAACAGTGTTTGCACAAAATTAATCCAGTGTAAAAGTAAGGGGTCTGGGCCGGGCCGGAATCCGGCTACGGCTAATGCGACGGCGAGTTGTTCACGCGACGATTTTGGCAGACTCTCAACTGTCACACGCATCGTACATGCCGACTGCGGGTAAAGTTGTCGTGTAGTGCAAGATATGGGAAATACAGAGTTTTAAAAATATCTTTGATAAACTCAAGCCTTATTACAAACTAGGCCTTATTACAAAACGAGGTTTTGCTTCTGTCATGGTTTAAACCATTGAGACAGTTTTTGCTAAGAACCTAGCTGTGATAGAATAGTACATTTTGATACAAGTGGAGTACGTTTGTTATTGCGTTCGAGGCGGAATTAACACTTGAGCCGTAGGCGAGGTTGTTTTTGAGCCGAGAACTGCAATAACAAATGTCCACGAGTATCAAACGACGTTTTTCAATACACTTTTGAAGAAATAAAATAAAATAACGAACAATATTTTTGTCATGAATTATTATGAAACTATGATTTAAATTTTCTTTTTTTTTTCCGCGCTTTGCTTTCGCTAGGTTGAAGGAGAAGCAGAGGTATAAAGCCGATAAACAGCCTAATATGAAAAATAGAAAATTTAAATATTTTTGAGTTTAGAACACAAATAAATGTTAATGTGTTCATAAACGTTTCATTTATTTTAATAATCATAGTTTTTAATGATATTCAATATATAAATATTCAAAAAAATATTAACGCCGTAAAGACGCTTATCTCTTTGCCGAGATTAAAAAGAAAATCATACCTCCGAATAGAGAGTTGTGAATAGAGCCATTGAACCAATTTGGACTAACCATAGGTATAAGTTATCTTTGGCAATTTTTATTCCCGCACACGTGCGGGAAAATAAAAAATCGCACGCGTGTGAAATAAGATAATGAATAAATGACATACTCTTATTTTACAGTACAGAGAGAGTAGATTAGCTAGACATGTATGTTACAGCAACATCATCACATCGCTTTACAGCCTGCAGTGCAGTCCCACCCTAAGACGCGTTGCAAAGGAATTCCTATTCAGCACGGGTCATATTAATCTCTTTCACATTTCCGCGCTAGACGCCGGGATATTGCCAAACGTAGCAGCTAATAGTTGGAATTGTTTCGTTTTAATTAATACGTCATACGACCAGATTTTGGCTTACTGCAGTAGTTTCAAGTGTACTGTGGATAATGTACTGGAGAAATTGCAGGCTTTTTGAATTAACTACATTTGTTAATACTAAAGTCTTTCATTTGTTAATACTTTAGTGTGAAAAAGAAATCTTATTATAACAGAATATTTACAATAAGCTAAATATATACAGGGTGTTTCTCATAACGTGTCAAGCCAGTGCGAGCAGTAACTATAACGTAAGTAACTAAGTACCATACCTATCGAGCTGTAACTATAACGTAAGTAACTAAGTACCATACCTATCGAGCTGTAACTATAACGTAAGTAACTAAGTACCATACCTATCGAGCTGTAACTATAACGTAAGTAACTAAGTACCATACCTATCGATTTAACCTCCATGTATGTTCTACAATTTTTTGTAGTTTTCGAGTTATTTTGGATCCCTCATTTCATATTAATGGTTGTGGTTAAGGATATTAGTAGGTATAAAATTTATGTTTTGATTATCAACTGAGCTCTTGCTAAAACGTACAGGAATAGTAAATATCAGGATTCACAAAAATATGCAAAGCTAATAATAAATTATATTCATCTGAGATTCATTCTTTTGAGAATATCCCTTGATCAATATTCTGGCCTTAAGCTCCATTTACACGGCGCCAGTTTATTGCCTGTGGAATACCATAAAATTGAAAGGCAAATATCTGGCACCGTCTAAACAACACGTACAATATTGTTGCACGATACGGGCAACTTTGAAAACTGGTATAAGCTCGTACAATAAAATCGCATTCAATTCTGGCATGATCTAACATTCGTGCTGTCATTGAAATATGAGTGCGGTGAGTGAGGGTGTGGTACCTAATCGTTGTTGCTATTTTGAGGCAAGAAATCAAATCTAGAACAACTTGAAAAATATCTTGAGAAGCGTTCATTAAAATTTAATGAAATATCATGTCTAGGCAAAACTTGTATGCAATAATCGCCTGCCAATTTTATTGCCTGGTGTAAGTCGCATGCGATTTTATTGAATGGCAAAACTCGCATTCAATTATTGCACATGCCATTTTATGGAATCGCACGCGTCTAAACACTTCATGCAGTTCTTGAATGTCAAAAAACTTGAACGTGCTTTATGGCATGCAATTATTGCTCTTGAACGTTCCAGAAACTTGCCCCGTGTAAACGGCGCTTTATACTTCTAGAGTAACGTCAGGGTTAGTCTTGAATATCCATTTGCAAGTAATAGTCTTTCTGCCTTTTGGTAATTCAACCAGTTCCAAGGTCTCATTCTCCTTTAATGAAACCATTTCATTGTTGATGGCCTCTTGCCATTTGTCTTAATATGCTCTGGACAAAGCCGCTTTAAAAGTTGTAGGTTCATCAGTAAGTACACTCAAAGTCATATTGCAGATATAATAGTTGTATTGACTTAGAGTTCTGAGATTAGTCCGGCCTCTAAAAGTCATTTGACTTTCGCGTTCAATTTCATCTTGAGAGAGGTCCTCATTATTTCCAACTTCCTCGCCTTCATATTCTACAGTGTCATGAAATTGATCAGATTTTTCTGTGTCGATCTGATTTTGACCTGCTGGAACATCATGCCCCTCTTGTGCATCTTGCTCTACATGAACTTCATCTGGTAGCCGTATCCTTTTAGTTGAGGTTGAAGGTTGAGGATTGGAGTAACGATATCTCTTCAAACATCATATATCTCTAGATCTTATCAATTTGTGTTTGATTTTATCCCAAATCCTGTATGTAGCCTATTAATATTCCTTTTGGAGCTAGCTCAGCTTCTGTTGCTTTTGCGGCTGGTATTTGTGGTCTAAATGGCCTACCTTAGATAATGTCTAAGGCTCCAGGGATGGCTTTCATTAAAACCATTATTATCTATCTCCATGACTTGAAATTCTTTGAATCTAGATGTCCTATACCTTGATGCTTCTAAAATCTCCCTATGCATAGCGGTTGATAGCTGATTTCATATTTTACTTTATGAAAATGTACTTCTGTCCTTATTCAATAATCTCACGCTCTGCTACCATATTAAATATGTGGATACTTTAGTGTGAATAAGGAACCTTACTAAAACAGAATATCAATTAGAATATTATTTCATCAGCTAAATATATACTTTAGTTACAATTATAATTCTTTTGCACGATACCACATTTTTAACAATATACTAGATAACCGCGATCTATGATAGGCATATATGATATAGTAAGTAGTCTTTATGCCTTAACAGTTAAACAGTTAGTAGCACTATATTTGGCACAAAAGCGAGAAATACCGTTCTGCCATAACTTCTTCTTCCGTATTGTAAAGGTAATTTAGACACTAAGGCCGCTTGTACACCAAACGAAACTTTACTGTTAGGATGTAAAACCTCCTCCAGACGACTGTCTGATGATTTGCTTGATTGAAAATCGAACTGCCAGACCGTAAAATTTCGTAAAAGGTAATTTAGACAGTAATACCTGTTTTCACTAACACTCAACTAAATGAATGCCTAGTGTTAGTGAAGACGAGCATTTCTGTCTAAATTACCTTTAGAATATGCCTGTAAACAGCAATAATAATCCCATATTATTAAATGAGCAATATTTTTTAGTGTTTTTCTATCTATAATATGTATGTATTTACAAAAAAAAAATGTATATAAGTAGTTTACCTAATGCTTGTGTTATGGTAACGACCATAACACAAGCATTAGGTTGCTTAGCTTGGGACTAGATGGCGTTGTGTGAAATGTCCAAGGATATTTATTTATTTATTTTATTTTGTATTATTATAAATATATGTTATCTTCTATCTATCTATATATCTATCTATAAATAAAAAGAGAAGTCCTGACTGACTGACTGATTGACTGACTCATCAACGCCCAGCCCAAACCCTTGGACCTAGAAAGCTGAAATTTTGCACAGAACCTCTGTGCAAAATTTCAGCCCTTTATAATGTAGACAAGGAATAAGGAAGGAATTCCTGGTAGTATGTTCCCGTAGGATATTTTTCGACATCCACGCAGGCGACGCCGTGAGCAAAAGCTTATAAATGTATATTATTATATGTATTTTAATATATTTTTGTATATTTGTAATCACGTTCTCGAAAACGACGATTTCGATGAATGTTGCACTATAGGTGTTTACGGGGGCGCTAAATCGACCTAGCTAGGATCTCGTTTCCGGAAAAAATCGGTTGTTCTATTTTCACCCGAGCAAAGCTCGGTCGCCCAGATACTGACACCTGAATAAAAACCATAATATGCCAAAAAAAAACATCTGAAAATTGCCACAATTATTTTTTAATTCCGAAATTTGAACCTATATTTTCCTAACCGCAATTGGTCTGACCTTTTGTATCCAATTCCGCTTTCTGCTACCCACATCCAAACCTTCGAGGAAGGAAAAGCCACAAACCGTGGGCGTACCATGGAGTGAGTGACAGCCTAGCGTGCCCAATAGTTTTCTATTGCACACGCACGGTTAGTTCTAATGTTTCCTTAGGGGTCCCCCGTTTTGTTTTTTTAATCTTTTATACATGCTATCAACTGCAGTTTGTGGCTGAAGTAATTATGTTTATTTTTAAACATTGTTTAATGATTATTTAATAATATGTATCAACTCATACCAAGGTACAGATTGTGATTCATTAATCCCAATTTCTTCCCAAAAAAATTTTTTATACAAAAAAAAAGCATCCGACTTCCAAAAAAAAAAACCGGCCTAGTGAGTGGACTTCGCACATTTAGGGTTCCGTGCCAAATCTGATTTATCAATAAATTGGTATTTGCTAGTACAGTATACGTATTAATAAACAGTATCAACAAAATTCAAGTTCATTAGGTCAATGGGATGTTAAAAAATTCTTCGGAACAAAATTTTGTGGCTTTGGTGGCTAAATATTGTACTGTAACAAATAGCATTGTTTCATTATATATAATAGAATATAATAATAAAAAAAAAGACTAAACTTGAAATTGGATTTAAAAAACTAACACTTTCTAAGAAAGATGTTCCATACTCTCGCCCTAAGAATAAATTTTGTAAATTTTGTAGTAGGTATATATGTTTTTATGTTATGTATTTTTGTGGTGTACAATAAAGTAAAAATAAATAAATAAAAAATCTTTCAATAACATAAAAAATGGAGTAACACATAAAAATAATAGAATATTTTTATTTGCATAAAATATGGTACTTATTTAACAGGTCTTAAATATAAAACAGTTCCACATTATATGTTGCTTACTTTTGTCAGAATGCAAAAAAAAAAACAAAAACCGTTGCTAGCATCAAAGCAGGTCATCAGCCAATTAGTTCCAGTAATGTGCCATTAAACAAGGTTTATTAGAGAAGCCACAAACACTATTTACTACAACATTATCATAGTACCTCGATGGCAATTCTTCGAAATAATAAAACATTGCGATGATAAGCAGAATTCTGTGAAAAGTGAATCATGGAGGCGATAGCTTGGAACTGAGGTCAAGAGACGGTTTTAATAATTATTAAATTGCAGTGTTTTGGTGTTTTTCAGTCTGAGAAGCAATTTTTTCTTGTTTAACTGAGAAGGAATGGCTCGGAATGAGCAATTGATGCGTTTTCTGGGATTAAGTAAGATCGCCACTATTTATTCTTTCATTTTTGAGGTTTCCCGATTTATCAAGATAAGTTTTTGGTAAAAAAAATAATTTTTGCCTTTAAAAAAAATGCGGTAGGCGTTGCGCAATATATCTTAGGGGCAGGAATTCATATCAATAACACAAAAAAAAAAACTTAAACAGATTATAATACTGTATAAACTTATAATCACACTAATAATTATTATAAAGGCAAAATTTGTGTGTGTGTGTGTGTATTTTTGTTACTTCTTCACGTTCAAACAGCTGGACCGATTTGGATGAAATTTTGTACGTAGATAGCTTATACCCTGGATTAACACAGACTATTTTTAACCCGGTCTACGCGGGTGAAACCGCGTGGCGCAGCTAGTATTATCATATAACCAACATCGCCATACAACAGAACTGAAAGCAAAGAACCGAACAACACTAGTGTTATCAAATATTTACCGAGGAACCTCCATGTTTACCTTATTATACGACAGATAATTACTGACTAAATTACTAATAGTATTGGCTCAGTATAGTTCGTTGTTTGCTCAGCGGGAATTAATTCTCGACTTCGGCGACGCGGATTTACTTTGAATGAAGATTATGTGTGTGAAAATACACATCACTAGATAAGTATACAATTTAAATTCAGGCTGTAAAATTGACGCAAATAATTTAATGTACGTCTTCTCATCAGAGAAGGGAAGATCCATGTTTGTTTACCAAACAGACCATGTTTGTGTACCACAGAGTTTTTCTTTTTCTTTATTGATGTATAACAGTAGATGCTAAACTTCAGTGGGGCCCACATATATCAAGCCTAGCGGGAAGGCTCAGTTCAGCCGCCTACGCCGTCAGGAAAGTAAGACAATACACTGACGTTGATACAGCTCGGTTAGTCTATTTTAGTTATTTCCATAGCGTTATGTCCTACGGTATTCTGCTATGGGGCAAAGCGGCTGATATTCAAAATATTTTTGTTCTTCAAAAACGAGCTGTTCGAGCAATTTACCAGCTAGGAGCTAGAGTTTCTCTGAGAGAATTTTTTAAGGATATTGGTATTCTCACGGTGGCATCACAGTTCATCTTCGCCAACATCTTATACATTAGGCAAAATATACATTTGTACAGTAAAAACAGTGATATTCACAATATTAACACCAGAAATAAGGACAAATTACGTGCTCCATTTCATCGGCTTCATAAGGTTCATAACTCATTTGTTGGTCTTGGTATAGCTTTTTATAACAAGCTACCTTCTTCTTTGCTAGATTTGCCTTTTAATGCGTTTAAAATTAAAGTTAAATCCAATCTTTGTTCAAAGGCATACTATTCTATCAACGATTACTTAAACGATAAGAATAGTTGGTCGCTGTGATTAACTCAAGACAATGTTTATGTTATGTTCTTTCTCCAGGATTAGCTTACATAATGACAGGTTACATAAGTACTAAAATTGTTTATTTTATTTGACAAAAATATAATTTAATGTATTGTGTTGCGTAAATTATTTTGCATAGGTACTATTGTATAGAATCTAGTTCTTCTAACTGAACAGACAGCTGTGCTGCTGGGGAGTTTGTTCCGCTACTTCTTCTTCCCAGCTAAAGCACTAGGAAGTGGTGAAGGGCGGGCGTTTTGTGGGGACTGTCTTACTGTAATTTTGACGTTCAAAAAGTGCTGATTCTCAGCCTAATTTGAATAAAGGACTTTTGATTTTGATTTTGATGGAATTGTCCAAGTATTTAATGAAGTTAAAAGAAAATGGGCAGACCATAGATAAGATGGATGGATTATGAGAAAGAAGGTTAGGCTAGGAAGGATGGAACTGTAGGATGAGGGCTGATAGAGATGAACGGAAGATTGCTCTGTCGACTCCAAATCAATTGGGATTAGGGCAGGATGAAGACGATTATAAATAACAAAATAAATAATTAACAATATTTATTCAAGTTATAAAATAAAACACTAAATACAGTTTTGCTTAAATCTATGTCAAGTCAACTAGTGTTATTTGGCTGAGCTAGGACATCCTGTGTTTCAGGCGAGAGAAAGGTAAAAACATTAAAATAAAATCACTGTAATTATATAAAATAAAATAGTCATAATAATAGGTATGTAAGTAAAGTATAAATAGTAAAAAAATCATACTTCCTAAAATCTTGGTATAATAACATATCGAACTAATTAAAAATAAATAGTACACCAAACAATTTTTATTTCAATACAACAACTTATCTGTATCTTCATAGGACAAACTTTGAAGAGCTACCTAGAGAGTTTTCTTGCAATTTCCATAATTTAGGAAAGGAATAGATGTTTGCTTTTGCATTTAGTCTGTTACAGAGTATGGTCCAAGGAAAACATGAAATTTGTCTGTGAAAGCATGTCTTGTGGAGCAAATTGATGGAGATTCAGTGGTGTCCAATATTGATGATAAAAAATATTAATTATAAATTCCAGTTGTTGTAGGTACTGGCAACCCGTTGATTAACAAGAAAAGGTTACAGGTTACAGGTCAACAACACAAATCCATAAGCAGCGTATCGCATCCTAATTCTCGGAAACATTTAACGCACGCACGGTGCGCCAACTCTTTTGTGTGGACAAAAAAACCAGTGCGAAAGAGACGAAAAAAATTCGCAATCATTTGTCCATCAGGTACAATGGTCCACCGTTACCCGTTATAATGCAGGATGCTAAATAATTACACATTCATACTCAAATGTACGGTACTGTATTGAAAATGGCACACTTTCTGCCGCGTTGAAGAGCGTTGCACTGTGTTCTGAGCGAGTGTTAAACTGTGGAAAAATTCTGTGTTTTTTTGTTGTTGCTCAGTGCAACGTTTGAGATGTAGGTTAAGATACAGAGATGTCACTGTGTGATTGATATTGTTTTTTTTTTGTGATTTTTTGGGTTTTTGTGAAAATAACAATCTAAGGAGAGCCCTGGTGAAGCCCAGTCAATGATTCCCTTTCGCACATAGTATGTAGTTATTTCAATGATAGTTAATTGATTGTTAATAAGGTACGATAGGGTTGGCATATCCGTGTGGATAAAAACCCCTTTTAATAACATAGAATAAAAAAAATAAAAAAAGGAGAGACAATAAAACGAGAATAGAGAGAAGAAAGAGAGAAGCATGGAGTTGAAAAAAATAAAGAGAAAAAAGGAGAAAACGGAGAAAAAAGAAGAAAAGAATAAAGAACAGAAAGAGAAGGAGAAGGGGAATGAATGAGGAAGTACATATAATTGACGAAAGTGAATATTTGGGCACCTTAGACAGTTTATTAGGGTCTGGGGTTTGTATGCGTGCCTGTAAATCAGTAGCGTACCTAATTTTTACCGACTTCACAAAAAGGAGGAGGTACTATGTTCGGATGATTGTATGTTTTTTTTTTTGTATGTTTGTTCATCGAATACTCCGCCAATTGTCGCCGGATTTTCAAAATTCTTTTTTGTTTGAAAAAAAAAAACAACCGACCGACCGACCAACCGACTCTCGAGGTGGTCTCATTGTCACCAAATCAGAATCTGATCAGGGGATCCCATGGAAATCGAGGGGAACCCTCAAATTTTATAGGCACACCTATAGCGATTTGGGTATTTTTTATAGTAACTCGTGCATTTGCTCTCGGAAAACACCATTTGGTGAAGTGGAACTGATGATGAAGACCACAGATGGCCATCGGAACTACTCAATTTATAAGTATTTCACGGGTTGCGATTCGATTACTTTAATATGGTTGCTACATAATTTATACTCGTCAAAATGCATAATGGTGATGATGACTTCACTATGGAGCTCCAGTTCTCCTGGTTCTTACTAGGAGAACTCCTCAACAATTAACGTCCCTGCATCGGGAAAAGCAATATTTTGTAAAAAGTGACGAGCAGTTGCCATTGGGCTATTGTAACTTAGATAAATTACAAGCTGACCCACTAAAAAGTGAAAAATAAAAACTTTTTTACAATAAAGAAAAACAACCGACTTCCAAAAAAAACACTACAAAGTGAAAAATAACTTTAATTTTGGAAGTCGGTGGCAAAAAACTAAAATGCAGATCCAAAGACACCGACTTCCAAAATTAAAGTTATTTTTCAATTTTAGTGTTTTTTTTGGAAGTCGGTTGTTTTTTTTTTTTTTTTAAAGTTTTTAATTACAGAATTTGGTGTAAAGCAAGTAAGTACTTACTTATATCCTAAATACTAGCATAAGCATAATCAGCCTATAATGTTCCGCTGATGGGACACAACAGGCCTCCCCTCTACGGGAGACCACGCGGGCCCAGTGCGGGTTGGTGGATGTCACATGTCTTCGAATGTTTGGTTCTAGGACATGCCGGTTTCCTCACGATGTTTTCCTTCACCTTTTTGAGAGCAGTGGTGATGAAATTATTTACACAAAGTAAAGCGCCTGATTGGGTTCGAACCCACGATCTACAAGTAACTAGGTAAGTAATTAGAGGGAATTTCTATTTCTAGAAAGGTCGTCCGAAATATTAATCTTCGCCCTTCAAAATCGCTAAAAACTTTTTTACAAAAAAAAACCGACTTCCAAAAAAAACACTACAAAGTGAAAAATAACTTTAATTTCGGAAGTCGGTGTCTTTGGATCTGTATTTTAGTTTTTTGCCACCGACTTCCGAAATTAAAGTTATTTTTCACTTTGTAGTGTTTTTTTTGGAAGTCGGTTTTTTTTTGTAAAAAAGTTTTTATTTTTCACTTTTTAGTGGTTCAGTTTGTAATTTATCTAAGTTACAATAACCCAATGTCAACTGCTCATCACGTTTTACAAAATATTGCTTTTCCCGATGCAGGGACGTTAATTGTTGAGGAGTTCTCCTAGTAAGAACCAGGAGAACTGGAGCTCATGGTGAAGTCACCATTACCATTATGCATTTTGACGAGCATAAACCATATTAAAGTAATCGAATCGCAACCTGTGATATACTTAGATATAATTGAGTATTTCCGATGGCCCTCTGTGGTCTTCATCATCAGTTCCAGTTCACCGAATGGTACTTTCCGAGAGCAAATGCACGAGTTACTATAAAAAATACTGAAATCGATATAGGTGTGCCCATAAAATTTGAGGGTTTCCCTCGATTTCCATGGGATCCCATCATCAGATCCTGACTTGATGACCATGGGACCACTTGGGAAGTATACCCTTTCGAACAAAAAAAGAAAAATCCAAATCGGTCTAGCCATTTTCGAGTAATCGGGGAACATACATAAAAAAAAAAAAGGTTCCGACGAATTGAGAACCTCCTCCTTTTGGAAGTCGGTTAATAAATACCTAACATCTTCAAAATATTCTGCCCAAATAAAAAAAACAATGTAGACAATAATGTAGACATTTTAACAGTTTCAGAACAGCCAAGCATATAAAATCTACGAGAATATTGTCTATTCGCGTGGCGAGTAAAACGTCCGCTTCGGCGAGTCGACGTCAAACGATAATTTGACAAGCAACGCCGCAGTATGGTATTATCTTCTATACATGCTCAGACATGCTCAGTCTCGCCACAAAGTTACTATAGATGGAGTTATACACTTTTGTAGTCGGAATCTCATATTTACTTTATTTGAAAACTCGAGAGTATATGAGTATCCCATCCCGTTCAACCAGCTACGCAGGTGGCTACAGGAGTTCACCCGGAGAGTTAGTGGTCCTCGACACCAGGCTGCAGGCAGTCCAGGCAGACTATGCCATCCCTAGATGGTAGGCTAACCAGGCGTTTAATACACCTGGACAGGAACGGTCTGCGCCTGGTAACGCGAACCATCACGGGACACTGCTTTTCAGAATTAAATTGTATCGAGGAAATTCAAATTTAACCCAATTGTGTTTTCCTTCAGTCAAAGAAGATACTAATCAAATAGTCAATAAACATTATAGTTAATTAAAATTATCCAAAAATTAAATCCATACATGCTGTAATTTTAGTGAAATAAATGGTTACGGAGAAACCTAATTTATTTTGTTATCGCTTAACGGTAATTCAACCATTGGTATGATAAATATTGCCTAAAATACTGAACAATCCAGTCTATAAAAACAAAACAAAAGCTAGCCTTGAGTTAAACCTAGACTGAAATAACAAATGAGTGGAGTATCGTGTTTCTACTGCGTTCTCCCTAAGCTCTATATTAGACATAATTGCTAGTTAAAAAGTCATATCAGTAATTTTCCTGCCTTTTATCTCTATTTAGCTTATTGGATGGGCTGTAAGTAGGTAGGTACTTAGTTTATTATAAACATTGTTGTAGCCGTTTCTTTTTGTCGTCTAGATACGAAGGTATCGACTCAAAAAAAGATACTTGTAGCAATAAAACCTTTATAAAAAAAAAAAACTATGAAAAATAACATGCTCCTCTGGCCATTATGAGTCTTTTCCTAGTTTTCCTGGGTGTCTACTCCCTAAGCACGAAGGCCGTAGTTTCCAGCGACCAACTATTCTTATCGTTTAAGTAATCGTTGATAGAAGGCATACTATTCTATCAACGATTACTTAAACGATAAGAATAGTTGGTCGCTGTGATTAACTCAAGACAATGTTTATGTTATGTTCTTTCTCCAGAATCAGCTTACATAATGACAGGTTATATGAGTTAAGTACTAAAATTGTTTATTTTATTTGACAAAAATATAATTTAATGTATTGTGTTGCGTAAATTATTTTGCGTAGGTACTATTGTATAGAATCTAGTTCTTCTAACTGAACAGACAGCTGTGCTGCTGGACAGTTTGTTCCGCTACTTCTTCTTCCCAGCTAAAGCACTAGGAAGTGTTTAACGGCGGGCGTTTTGTGGGGACTGTCTTACTGTAATATCGACGTTCAAAAAGTGCTGATTCTCAGCCTAATTTGAAAAAATGACTTTTGATTTTGATTTTTGATTTTTCGGCCTTCGTTACGGGAGTTTCCTACTCCGTATCACCTAGGGATGGATGATTGGTTCGGAGCCCGAATTAAGTATGAATGACAACACGATTTGACAGCTGTCCCTACTCCCGATGTGTTTTGTCCGTCCGAAAAATTTAACTTTTACACTAGTTTTGATGGATCATTACCTATGTCAGACGGACGGACGGACTTAGGGAGTAGACCCCCTGAGCCGGAGCTCCTACGTTAAAACCAAAACCATCCCGAAATAAATACTTGAATACAACAATAAATAAAGTGTCGAGAACTTTCGTATCTATTTAACAGCTCATACGTAATTCCTTAACAATAGAACAAGAGGTCGATGAGGCGCTACCTACACCTATTAATTGTCAAAGCGAACAAAAGCTTGTACGAACCGTATTATCGTAATAAGTCACTCATCCATCTTCTCTGACCCATAGCTCAATACTAAAATGTTTCGACCGGGGGGCCAACTTATAGTGGTCGTAAGTTACTACGCAGAACGGTGCTTATATTGACCTCTTTTGTTTTATTAAATGTTCGAAGAGAGGGCTCAAGTTATAGTTGGTGTCATTCACTACGCAGTATCGTCACCCATGTTAGTTTCTGCGCAGTGTTTGCGTGTTGCAGGGAATGCAGTAAAACAATGGCTCCTGTTTTATTATACAACGAGCAGCCACTATAGCGACATTAACTAAAGACACAGGTAGTGCTAGTGGCCAATCATAAAAAATGTAATAAGATATAATAATTAATAAATTTAAAAAAAAATCAGACAAACTAAATAATAAAATAATAACCAAAATTAGGATCGCTCTATGCAAAGGACTCATTTATGAAGCTATTGTTCTATGTTAGCTGGTAAGTTCTTTAACTTTGACCCCTTTTTTTGTTCATCGTTTGTCTATTTTTCTGACCCAGCTGTGAGTTTTTTTTGCACAACCCACAGAAAAAAACTCGAGTGGTGTGACCATTTTTTTCTCGTTCGTTTTAATTTCATCTCTGCGCTTTCCAACATGCTATTTTGGAAAATTGTAAATAAATCAACAAATAACAACGTTTAATGAAATTAAAATATCTTGTCAAGTTAATGTCGTCAAAGCAGCGGCACGTTGTATACTATTGACCAGCCCCTGCTTCACACGTTTTTACAACTCGACAATACATCAAGATTTTTTTTTATAATCTGTTAGTTAAATATTAATGTATTATACACATGAACATTTCGAATAAGTTCTCTAAATTATGGTGAATACCGCATCAAAATCCGTTGCGTAGTTTAGAAGAACAACGTGGTCACACAGACAAACGAGTGAAGTGACTTTAATCTATCTATCTATTTATATTTAATGCTATAATATTAGTATAGATAAACTATAAATTGAAATAAAAACTCTTTCGGCCTTATTACAAAACGAGGTTTTTCTTCTGTCATGGTTTAAACCATCGAGGCAGTTTTTGTAATAAGAACCTAACTGTGATAGAAATACAGTTATTTATACAAAATGGACAACTTAGTCCGGTACTAAGTTATGTAAAACTGACATCTTGATGTGTTAGAATAAAGTTCGTAATTCAAAAAAAGGTCCATGGTTTAAACCTGGGTTTGAAGATGAACCTGGTTTTGTAATAAGACGGTTTCGGTCTTATTACAAAACGAGGTTTTTCTTCTGTCATGGTTTAAACCATCGAGACAGTTTTTGTAATAAGAACCTAGCTGTGATAGAAATACACTTCTTTATATAAAACGGACAACTTAGTCCGGTACTAAGTTGTCAGTTTTGTAAAACTGACATCTTAATGTGTCGGAATAAAATACGTAATTCAAAAAAGGTCCATGGTTTAAACTTGGGTTTGAAGATGAACATTGTTTTGTAATAAGACTGTTCCGGTCTTATTACAAAACGAGGTTTTTCTTCTGCTATGGTTTAAACCATCGAGCCAGTTTTTGTAACAAGAACCTAGCTGTGATAGAAATACACTTCTTTATATAAAACTGACAACTTAGTCCGGTACTAAGTGGTCAGTTTTGTAAAACTGACATCTTAATGTGTTGGAATAAAATACGTAATTCAAAAAAAGGTCCATGGTTTAAACTTGGGTTTGAAGATGAACATTGTTTTGTAATAAGACGGTTTCGGTCTTATTACAAAACGAGGTTTTTCTTCTGTCATGGTTTAAACCATCGAGCCAGTTTTTGTAATAAGAACCTAGCTGTGATAGAAATACACTTCTTTATATAAAACGGACAACTTAGTCCGGTACTAAGTTGTCAGTTTTGTAAAACTGACATCTTAATGTGTCGGAATAAAGTTCGAAATTCAAAAAAAGGGTCCAGGGTCGGACGGATAGCTTTATTATTAGTACTAGCTTCTACCCGCGACTTCATCCGCGTGAAATTTCTTGTTCCTCCGACCCACCCCGTCGCATCGCATTGCCTGCCCGAGCTATTAGATACTACTTCGTTTTTGCTTAGTGTTATTTCTGACTTTGTTTTCTTTTTGCTCGGCTCCCAAGGGTCCTAGCGTGATGTTATATAGCCTTCCCCAAGAATTGTGGGCTATCAGATGCAAATCCGACTGGTAGTTGCAGAGATTAGTGCGTTCAAACAAACAAAAAACAAAGTCTACGCTAAGGTAAGGCTTAAACTAGCTAAGGCTAAAACAAAGTCTAAGCTACTGCTGAGGTCCTCATGGACCTGGGCTCGATTCCCAGGTCGGGCAAAGTGTTGTTATTGGGGGTTTCCATCAGGAATTTCTCAGTAGCATACACGACTGATAAAAAAAAAAAAAAAGTATAGGCTCACCCCTTATTACATAGGAGATAACCGAAATGTGGGTGTTAGTTACACTTCTGCCCACCCCTTTGAGGATTAGGCGTGGTGTAATATTACTACACTGGTCCTTCTGCCAGCCCTCACCTCGTGGTGGGAGTGCAGTGCGCAGGCGTTCCCTCGTTGCACTCATTATTAGATAATTCGAGTTAATCTGCGCGTGCGCTCCAATAGGTGTGGGGTTCGCTGAACTGTTCGTAAATTGGTCAAGTTGTTAGTTTAATGGCTTCATGTTTGTAGCCAGTTAGTGCTGTCTACTGATGTTTGTTTGTTTCGCATGATCTGTCTTATGAATATGATCACGGACAACTTATGGCAAAATGTTTAGGCTTTTTTGTTAAAACCTGTAACAAAGTTAATAAATTTCCTTTAACCACTAATTATTATTATGTGTCTTGACAATTCTCGGGACCCTGGAGTCCCGGACCTTTAAAAGGCGTACGAGGGGCCAAAGCCAACTCGCAGAGGCCCGTTAGACGCTTTCAATGAAATGAGGCACCAACCGACGATTATCCCTGTACGCACCATGCAAGTGCACCCAAGGACAACTCCCGGTTGGTGCAGGACTATTGCAGTATATGGAAATAAAGAGATTGGACTATGGATTTGAGTGGCTAAAGTGAACTGGTTGCCTAGAACTATGAAAGGACTATGGCCCCTGCCGGATCAATGTTTTGTAATACACGGATAAAATGGCAGGGGGTGACTTGCACACACAATAATGGGCCCCCGAAAAGGTCGCTAGCACATAGTGTCGTAGCGGCAAGGGGGCAACATGTCCTGAGGTGCTTGTGAGGAGTGGAGAGGTATCCCACGGTTCTCAGAACAATCCCAGAGCCCGGAAGATGGTCAAGATCCCTACAAACACTTACTGGAATACTTCCTTCCTCCGAGCACGTTTGCTCTTGCGAATCTCCACTCAAACCGGCCAATAAAGGCAAGAAAAAGGTGGGAGCTCTGTTCCTCGTCAGTGTTCACTCCAGCCGGCCAATAAAGGCAAGCGAGAGGTGAGGAACAAGACTTCTCCCGGGAGATAGGGTCCGTGGGGTCGCTACTGCCCAACAGCTCGCCACATGCTGCCCTGCGGGTTTCTGTATCTCTCTTGGTCTGGCTCCTCATCCTAGACCTGTTCCGGCAAAGTGAACTCTACCGGCACAGACCTAAAATTCGGAGCGCGCAAGCCCCACCACGACGTCAACGTAGAGATACTGCGGTTATTTATTTTTCTTTTATTTAATTTTACACATATTTGTTACATTTTTAAATATTAAAATAAAAAGAATATAAAAACATTTAAAAATACATATAAAAATAGTAGCCCACCAGTATCGGGAACAGGGTCCAAGCTACGGTTGGTCAGGACTCCAGAGAGAGCAACCTCCTAACAATACGGGCCGTATCCAGAAGTACCGCTTTCTGAATCAAGCCCTTGATCCAGCTGCCCAATGAGAGCTAAGGTGTTGGTCGAGGCTCTTGGCAATTATTAAGCCATTGGCTGATACGACTATCGGCACAATAATTGCCGAGTCCACATCCCACATGTCGACAATTATTTAATTTATTATTAAAAAGTAATATGTAGTTAGTACCTACATGTATTTTGCACACTTTTAATTTTTGATGTCTATTTTATTTATTTTATTTTATTCACTATGTATAGATACAGACAACAGATTAAAATATACAAAGAATAGCCTTAATAATAAACAGCGAGTGAACCTGAAGTCCATTTATAACTGTACACAACTTATAAAACAAACAATGCAAATTTACAATTAAATCCAGCCTTAACCTATATTGAAAACGAATTTCAATATAGGTTAAGGCTGGATTTAATTGTACATTTTTAAAGAATCAATTTTATTATAAGTGAAATAGAAAAATAACAGAAGAAACAACTCAAATAAAATATGAATAACATTTAAATTGTTACAGGCATTTATTTCAAATAATTTTTACAACATTGGGTGACCTTTTTAGTCAATTTAAATGTTATTCATATTTTATTTGAGTTGTTTTTTCTGTTATTTTTCTCTCTCCTTATAATAAAAAAGTAGCAAGATTATGCTGTATAAACAGGATATTTTTTTAATCAGTGCGCAATTTTACAGGGTGTTCTACCCATGAATATGAACAACTTTTACTATGGGACCAAACCTGAAATTGCGAAAAAAAATTTGTTGCTCCCTACATTTTGACGAGTTTGGTGTAAATAAATCTACTGAACAGCTGATTTTTTTTTTCGTGATTTCAAAGTAAACCCCATAGTGAAAGTTGTTCGTATGAGTAGAACAGCCTGTGAAAATTTGCACACTGCTTTAAAAATTATCCTAATGACATAATTTCCGGTATTTTACGTAGTCACCCATATTTTGAACACAGAGCTCTAATAAATCGCCTTTGAATCGCCTATAAACGGTCTGTGTGTACATTATAGATTGGTGACCATACAGATGAACAATATTATACTATACTCCTCACCAAGGAGCAATATAAAATTATCAGAGAATTCGCCTGCTTAAATAGTTTAGCAGTTCGTAGTATAAATGATAGCATGCAGTTAGCTTTACTGCATATTAAATTGTAGTAAGGTCTAAAAGACAGAGAGGAATCAAATATCACTCCCAGGTCACGCACCTCTGTAACCCTCTCAATAATAACTCTCGATGGATTTGTGGTAGGAATTATATAGTATTAAACTCTGTCTCTTTTTTGTAAATGTAATAAACCTGACACTTTTTTGTAAATGTAATAAACCTGACACTTTTTTATATTCAATGACGTGAAATTCGTATCACACCACTTCACCATAGTATCAACATCTGTTTGGAGAATTTTACAGTCATTAAGATCAGATATTCGTCTAAAATTTTTATATCAGCAGCTAAACATTCTATGGGTATATTTTGTTTTGTAATTTTAAATTCCTCTTAAATCTCAAAAATCTAAAAAACCGGTCAAGAGCGAGTCGGACTCGTGCACCGAGGGTTCCGTTCCGATTTCTGAAAAAGTGTGGTATTTAGAGACACCGTTTTATTTTTCCTGTAATCTTTACATAAACTTCTATCACATAGAATAATTTCAGATTTTCCTCTTTGCAGACTTCGGAGATAAGCCCCCCCCCCTTTTCTTCGAAGTTTGCAAAGACGGTATTTTTTTACATTTTTCATCAAAAGTCGAAAACGCATAGTTTTCGACTTTGATGAAAAATAATAAAATTGTGTTTGAGAATGTGCAAACAGCGCTTTCATAATGATACCCCACATGCCCAAGTAGCCCCACTTTGAATTTTTAAGACCCCTTTCAGTCCCCTGTTGCAAAAAAAAAAAAAATATATTTCTTACTTATTTGCAAAATAGTTGGGTAAACGTCATTTAAAACTGTTCCAAATTTCAAGTTGATAGCATTAGTAGTTCTTGAGATATCCAGCTGTGACAGACAGACAGACTGAGTCGCACCATAAGGGTTCCTTTTTACCATTTTGGTACGGAACCCTAAAAAGCTTGAAATATACCTCAAAGTCCCAATAAACCAAAACCGTCAAAACATTCTCCAGAATTCCAAAAATGTAACAAAACAAACGTGTTTTCTAAAACAATATGACACATAACATTAAACCCACACCACTACTCACAACTGCAATTTGCGCTCAAGTTTACGTTTACGTTTGACGGCCGTACAAATCCGCTTACATTTCACATGTTTACGTTACTGGTTATGTACGTGCCGTTTGTTCTGGCTATTTGCGATTATTTATTGCGGATTTAAATGAGTGTTGTCTCAAATTCGTAGGTTTGTGTGTGTTGGGTCAAATAGAAATAATTTTATGCATGTGTATGTGCTTTATTTGGTCGTAAAAGGCAACTAAGCTATTATTTCATGAGGATGGGCAGTACTGACTGTTAATAACCTCAAGCTCATTGATGTATCAAGCTGACCAATTTTTCTGTTAAAATTTTCCGTTCAAATTAATAGAAGAATAAATAATAATTTAGTGTCTAAGAAATTACATAATCACACACAAACACACACGCACACATTCCACACACACTTACAAACACACCCCGACACCCCACACACACAACACACACCACATTATACACACACATTATTAATCGACAAAATAAAACGTAGTATTTTTCTATTAAAGTTACATAATAGGGTTTCACCAAAAGGAAACACGACAGACATTTAATTACAATATAGCAAAAGGCTAAAGTTGTACAACGCCACATAACGAGGCTGAGGTAAATAAAAAATACAAAATATTATATTTTGATAATTGACACAGTTGACACGTAATTATTTTTATCATCTTATTGTGGAATAGTATCGTGCGAATTATAACTAACACTAACTAAAACTTAGACTTTCACCCATACACATACATAAAAATCATGAAAATATCTTAAGTAAGTACCTACCTAGTTTGAAAGTAATACCGTTTTTATGTTTTGGGTAGACATTACTTCCTGAACTTATTTCATACGGTATTTTGATGTGTACGCGTTCTAGTTTAATTTTTTTTGCATAATTTGAGTGCGTAATAAATAACAGGTTTAAAAGTCACTAAAATCATAAATTATATCTGCGTCATAAAGTAAAGTAACTATTAAAACTTCTGCTTACACCATGCTTAAACATACATTTTTAAAGTTTAAACGTCTCTTAACTTTAATCAACGTTTATACACAAAGTGCCGCTGGAATGACGACATTAATTTGACACGCGTGTACGGTTCCACGTTTTCGTTCTATAAAGAAGTTTTAATTTCATTAAACGTTATTATTTATTGATTTAATTACAATTTTCTAAAATAGCATCATGGGTCAACCTGTAGCGCAGAGATGAAATTAAAACGAACTAGAAAAAAGGCCACAACACTCGAGTTTTATGCTGAGGGTTTTGCAAAAAATTCATTCATGAAGCTACTTACAGCTGGGTCAGCACAATAGACAAACGATGAACAAAAAAAAATTGTTGGTCAATACAGTGATCCTAATTTTAGTTATTATTTTATTAATTACTTTGTTAGTATTTTTTTTTCAATTTGCGATTTATTTCATCTTATTATAATTTGTATGATTACTGGCCACTAGCTCTACCTGTTTCTTTTATTAATGCCGTAATTGCGGAACGTTGTATAAAGGAGTAAATTACACTAGTTTTCGTAAACATTTCACCGCATAACTTACATACATACATGAGCAAAATAAACGCAAAAACGCGCTAAAAACGCAGATGCTACGCTTTCGAGATGGACGCAAATAAACCGACGCACACAATTTACGACAGTGCTCAGCGCACGTGGCGTTTACTGAGTTTTTTTATTGGCGCAATAAGTGATGGTATTGTTTCGTATTTATGCAATTAAGTGTATTTATTTATGTTTACGGAATTTGTTTATTGGTATGCGGGATAGTTGAACTTTGCATGAGACGCTCTCACTCATTGGTTTACCCTAGTAATAATGTATGATCGACATTGATAGTGTTGGTAGTACCTACCTAGGGCTTTGTTAAAAAAGTTTTGCAGAGGCTCTTTGTTTGACTATTGTCAATTTTTTTTTCAGTTAAATTTTTTATCGTTTCGTTCGTCGGGACTCCCTGTACTATGTATCTAGTGATACAACTTGTCTGTTAAGTTGGTTCCAAGCTTGGTTTAGCTCGGTGTGTAAGTCAAATGGCGTTATGGCTGTCTAGTTTGACGCACGAGATAGAAGATTCTCACGCGCACCGGAATTATGTCGTAAAAGTGCAAATAAAATCGTATAAAATTAGAAATTAACTATTTAATAAAAAGTAATCCATCACTGGATGCAGTTTGGAATTTGACATTTCATGGTATATTTTTAATTATAATTATAATTGCTAATGAAACGATAAACAGCTTTTAAAGATTATTAGGAGGTATGTTTAAAGATTTTTTTGGTGCATTAAAGTATGTTTAATTATGTTTTGGCTTCCATCACCGTATGCGAAAAAGACTTGAAAATATCATATTTTTTTTACATGTCAAAATTATTTACGGTTTTTACACAGCTTTAAAAAACCACCTTTTTGATCGTTTTCAGGAAATCTGCGCCTTAACTAGAAAAACTCTGGAGAGTTATTACATTACATTTTCCTGCATTTTTAATAATGTCCCGTGTACAAAGATGTCCTTCTCTGCCCACCCACAAAAAATAGCTGATTAAATTCGACATAGGTACCTATCTATAGATAACCATATTATTATCTTCTCGGAGTAGTCGGATAGGAAACACCGAACTCATGTAGTTTTAAAACATAATTTATTTTTGACGTGACAAAGTGCACAAACGTACAGAAATAAAATCATTTATCTGGTAATCCTGTCATCCTACAGTCGTTAAAGTCGCCCTAATCAGTCATTTGCACCTGAAATATCATAAAATGAAATCATCGTCACCCATAAAAAAGCTAACGCGACACGCGACGGTCAAAAATATATCAAAAAGACATTCTGCCAAAAATACTACCTATATATAATAATACCTTTGACAGTGTCAGATGTAAACTCAACCCGTACACATAATAAGTGTCTGTCTGTCAGTCATCAAACGATTTCTCGGAAACGTAACACGACAAAGGGATTGTCACTTTGTGCCGAATTCGGTTTTATGGACGATAAATTATATGAGAGCCGAAATTGCGAAGTCGCGAACGAATTAAAAATAATTGTTGGGCTTTAGTTATTGTGTAGCTTAAAACAGATTGTGTTAACTGTACTTTAACGTCACGAAAATGACGTCATAAAAATGTATAAGGCATTTTTATGACCTTTTTTAAGGGAGACTATAGGTACTCACTTTTTAAGTGGTTACCGGCTTAATGATTTAGCATGGAGTTGTTGAGTAGCTCGGAGAAGTTGTTCTCATCATCAGCATCATCATTGCCTTGCCCTTATTTTAATTTATCTGGGCTCGCCGCAACATGCCTTTTTCTTCAATACTTCTAAAATATAAGGTTTCTATTCATACTCGAAATCTGTTGTCATTGTAATCATCATTATGAACAACTTTTACTATGGGACCAAACCTGAAATCGCGAAAAAAAAATCAACTGCTCCCTACATTTTGACGAATTTGATAGGTATAGGATAAAAATGTACTGAACAGCTGATTTATTTTTTTAGCTATTTCAGGTTTGGTCCCATAGTAAAAGTTGTTCATAATGATGAGTACAATGACCCCTAAAAAGATTGCCACTGTTTACACTTACACCCTGGATAATATAGTCGTCATCTCGGTAGTCACCTCCTTTCTATCCACATGGCTAGTTGATGTGAAAGATATGATCTTTCACATCAACTAGCCATGTGGATAGAAAGAAAACCGTACATAGCTCATCCTTCGTTTCTAATGTGGATGGATATCCACATTCATACCTATAACTTTCCTCACAAAATTTTCCAGAACTCACTCTCATAGTATGAATCAATCGTTCATTCTATCACAGCCCAGGGCATAATTAGGGTCCCTCCCAGATGCTTTTACAACACTCGCGTACCATGTTATTTTTAGGAATCAAACTCTTCTTTCATATTTTCCAAACCGATTAAAAATCAATAATGATTTTCTACAATTAATTTAAAATATACAAATCTGGAAAAATTTTGGCAGTCGACACAAGTTAGATGCGACCCGCCATGCTTTTAAATGTAACCTCACGTAACAAATTGAGTTGTATGAAGCAAAAATATTATAACAGTCATATTTTTCGTGCGTCCAAAGTTATTTGTATGGAATAGTACATTTTGATACAAGTGGAGTACGTTTGTTATTGCGTTCGAGGCGGAATTAACACTCGAGCCATAGGCGACGTTGTTTTGGAGCCGAGAACTGCAATAACAAATGTCCACGAGTATCAAACGACGTTTTTCAATACACTTTTGAAGAAATAAAATAAAATAACGGACAACATTTTTGTAATGAATTATTATGAAACTATGATTAAAATTTTCTTTTTTTTTCCGCGCTTTGATTTTGCCAGGTTGAGGAGAAGCAAAGGTATAAAGCCGATAAACAGCCTAATATGAAAAATAGAAAATTCAAATATTTTTGAGTTTAGAACACAAATAAATGTTAATTTGTTCATAAACGTTTCTTTTATTGTAATAATCGTAGTTTTTGATGATATTCAATATATAAATATTCAAAAAAATATTAACGCCGTAAAGACGCATATCTCTTTGCCGAGATTAAAAAAAAAACATTCACCTCCGAATAGAGAGTTGTGAATAGAGGCATTGAACCAATTTGGACTAAGTATAGGTATAAGTTATCTGTGGCAATTTTTATTCCCGCACATGTGCGGGAAAATAAAAAATCGCGCGCGTGTCAAATACATTGCATTGTGAACCTAATCGTAGTGCGATATGAACCAATTTTCGGGGAAGTGTATTGAAAAATATTTAATTTTACAAACTCACTAAAGGTTCCGCACGCATAATCATGTTTTAACGCTTGTGAAGGTTTTGTTACTTTAAAGATTAATCAATATCATTAGTAATTTTGTTTTTAATAGGTACTACAAATACCTACAATGTACCAACTAATACGTTAAACTTCCGAGGCTACAGTACCGTTATCCATAATGCTACCCCATAAAAGTCTCGGGACCTATGAAAACATGGCTTTCCATTCAAATTTCATACTTAACAAAATGCAAATGACGAAGTAATATAAAATTTGTATTGCAAACAACCAAGTCGTAAGTTATTCTTTGGGCTAGACTCAAATTTGAAGGTAAGTAATAAGTTGTAAAAGTCCCGTTTGCTTTTCAAACGTCATTAGCAGGTCGTAAACGTCAATACTGCAGATTATGAGCCTTAATGAACTTGGTAATATTGTCATAATCAGTATGATTAGGAATCAAGTTTTAATAGAAGCGTAGGTTAGGATGCAAGGATAACTGACGCCTTCTTCGCATGGGGATAGGCAGAAACTACACGCTACGAAGATCCTTACACACTCCTTTTGCCAAGTTTACGTTCATAACTCTGGTCATACACACACGCCGGTTGCAAGTACTACGCACCTGACCTTTCTGAAGAACATCACCAATAAGGTCACTAATATGTCCTCTTAAGGCGTTTCCACTGACATCTGCCTTGTAAATACCTTTTGTTAGTCGCCTTTCTTTCAAGTTCTCAACATGACCTAACTATAAAGCATAGGTACTCTTTTCAATTGTTGTCATCAATCAACAACAATGGCAGTTATGACATTTTTCTGTAATAATCCCTTGGTTGATAATGATTTGAAAAAACAAATTTTACTCTTACCCCCCATCCAAATATAATTACTTGGGGTCGGCGCAGCATATCTTCTGCTTCCATTATGATTATAATTTGAAAATAATTATGTAAGTTAAATTATTCGTTAAAAACCACTCCATTATTTGAACGTGTGGAACTTAAAACCAACCGGTGCAAAGTAAACTCTACATCATCGTGACGAATCGCAAAACGTTCAAAAGTTTTACTAAACGCGGCGCTTTTGATGTTTTAATTATTATTTTGGTTTATTACCCGTAAATGGTTATTACTTGTTGGTTATCGCAACCTTCTTGTTTTTATTTGTTTGTGTCAGTAATTGAGTAACTGTTTTGACTCCTGCAGAAGTCGGTAATACTCGTAAAAGCTGCGTTTTGAGGTTATGTGAAATTAGCGGAGATAAGGAAATGGTGATGCTTTAACGGTTAAGAATGTTTTTTACAAGTAATTGCGAAGGTAACCATACACAAAAAAGGCAATGAATACTCCCAAGAACTTTCTGTAAAAGTGACAGAAATGAGACTTTGCAAATGGTAAACGCTCGTTCTATTATAGACCTCATCGATGTCTCTCTAACAAGCGAGAACGTAATCAGGAGCAGACCCATTTATTCATAAAACAAAAACCAACAATTCAGCAATATTAATAAGACATAGAAAGAAAAATATTATTCATTTCGATTACCGGCTTGCTAATTATAGCTTTTTTAACAAAGTTACTTGTCTTCGTAATCTTGGTGTGCAGATGGACTCGAAACTCTAACTGAATATCCATATAGAAAATATTACTAGATGTTTGGTTTTGTGATGGAGAGCATCTAGAGAATTCCACCGTCCCTCCACTTTCTTACACTTGTAATAAGTCCATTGTTGGACCGCAATTATATTACGCAGTACCGATTTGGAATCCCTGTTATGCTAAATATTATGAAATTACAGAATTATTTAACGTAAGTAAGTACCTTCATGCTGTACAGATGTTTTCGGAAAAAAGTACAGTACCAGTCGCTTCTAATATGACCAACCAAGCAGCGTACGTCTTGACTGTAACAAAAGTTACGTTACAGTCAAGACGTACGCTGCTTGAGACAATGAATTTATTTAATACTAGCTGCGCCCCGCGGTTTCACCTGCGTAGACTGAGATAAAAAGTAGTGGATACAAATCCAACAAATAAAACATCGTAAAAATTTATTCAGCCGTTCTTGAGTTGGTGTACCTACATAACCCGACTTTATACTACTGTTTGTTTTCCTTAAGTAATAATATAAAATAAAACATTTCTCCAACAGAAAAACTAATTGATGTTCGAATTTTGATTATTTATTTAGGATCTCCTACAAAATATATACTCGTACATGAAACAATGACTTGAAGAGAGCAAAAGGTAATTGTAATAATATGACAAGCAAAGCATAAAACAGTTGTCTGTTGATGATACACTAGGGGTATACCATAAATCTTCTCTCTATCAGCTGATAAAATCTTTTCATTCTTTTCTGTATTTCTTGAATCTTTAGTAAACAATAGCAAATGAATCACTCCAGATTTTTAAGCAGGAACGCTCTCGTCATCATCCTACATACACACTTCATCTTCAATTGACGCTTACAAGGGACACGCGACGTTTACAATTTTACGTTTTATCTGCTTACATCAGCTGGAAAATTTCCTTTTGACTCACTCGCTGTTTCATCTGTATCATTTGTTGCACTTTTAGCCTTCATTATACTTTATGCGGAACTGTTTGTAGTGTTCGAAAGTATGCAATTTTGTGATGCATCAATGGTATTCACATTTTGAGAAACATCAATGCTAGTTTAGCTATGTCTTTCTGCGTTGTTAACAAAAATTGCTGACTTTTAAATATTTTCACTTATGTAGTTACACGCAATACTGTTCTGTGCTTACCGCATCCTGGATGCGGGAAGCACAGAACAGGTCGAAGCGGCGGTGCTTGGAGGATGTCCAGCAGTGGACATCTTTCGACTGAAATGATGATGATGATGTAGAATCCTAAAATAGCTTGTGCCAATGCTGGAGAGGAAAAAACCCTGAAAAAGTGGAGTCTAATTAGCTCTTTTTAAAAAATGTTTTGTAGGATCTTAATCAAAGGCAAATTAGTGATTGTTATACGCACTGGTTTTTACTAAAGAACTTCTTTGTTATTATTATTATGTTACTCCTACATATGTACATCGCAGCATACATACAAACAGCATACCTTGGCAAATAAAAACACATTTTTTTTTACTTACACCTTTTAAGGTAGGTAGTCCGTTCACTAAGTTCTACTAAACCATTCTTATACTATACTACTATACTATAATCAGCCTTTAATGTTCCCACTGCTGGGACACAGGCCTCCTCTCTTTTAGAGGGAGTGGGCTGTAATCCACCACGCGGGCCCAGTGCGGGTTGGTATTGTCACATGTGTTCGAATGTTTGGTTCTAGGATATGCCGGTTTCCTCACGATGTTTTCCTTTACCGTTTTGAAAGCAGTGGTGATGAAATTATTTCCTTTTCCTTTTGAGAGCTTCTGTTGCGTGCTCTGCGTAAACAGTTAAAGTTACGCAACAATCATATATGACGGAAATGTTCCTCTTAAAAAGTTCTATAAAAAAATCTACGATGGCACATGTCTATCTTTTAAGGTTAGCTTCACTATAACTTATTTGTTGTTGTTGGACCAGTCGGATTAAAAAAAATATTTTTGCATTTGATAGACCAATTCTTGAGGAAGGCTATGGCTATGGGCTATTTAAAATCATGCTAGGAGCAATAGGAGCCGAGAAAAAATAAAAAAAGTCAGAAAGAACGTTAAGCGAAAACGAAGTAATAGCTTGGACAGACGATGCGATACGACGGGGTGGATCGGGGGGACAATAAATTTTACGCGGAAGAAGTCGCGGGCAGCAACTAGTCTTCAATATACTTAACACATTAATATACAGGCTGATAATGATTACAGGAAACCCAGATGGCTTTCATACACATTCGAGGAAGAAGTAATTACTGAATATAAAGCAATTACTAACGAGTAGTATGATCTGTTTCGTGTTATCACCAGATGTAATGTAGGGTACACGCGATTTTTTTCCACGAAGTGTCGACTTCAGTTTTCCTCGTTCTGAAAAATTGTGGGGGATTCCGATGATGAGACTAATCACATGTGATAGTGACTAAACGGAGGCACTGTTGCGTGTAATTACTTTGTGATGAGAGATTCCATTTAATTTCATATTATGTACTTTGTGTTTATTGCACTTTTTCCTTGTGTAAAATGATTAGGTATCAGATGACGCTGCGTTTTGTGAGGTCAAACATTAATTGTGTGCAACTCATTGTGAAAGATTATTAGGTAGGGGGTAGCATCTCATAAGGGTTTGATGTGTACTGGGCAGGTGTACACTTGCACAGGAATAGGAAATAGGAGATAATTAGTGTATATATTGTTTTGTTTACTAACAAATTACTAACACCTTCTTTATTTTATGTTATTTTTTATTTCATTTTTTTTTTGTTTTGTGTGTACTACTAACAACTGTACTAACACCGTCTTTCGAATATTGTATGCACTGTTGTTAAATTAATTAAATAAGGGTTTTTTATGAAGATGGGTGTAAACCAAATGAACATAGAACCAGTACGCGAGCATTTTTTTTCTTTTTTTTTTGTATAATTTTTTCTTACTTTTTTAATTTTTTTTTTCTTTATTTTATTATTATTTTTGATGTTGTTTTATTATTTTCTTGATTTTCTTGACATTTTACTATAATAACCTCACCCGCCTTATCTCTACGTTCACGTCGTGGTGGGGCTTGCGCGCTCTGAACTCTAGGTCTGTGACGGTAGAGTTCACTTTGCCGAAATGGTTCTAGGGTGAGGAGTCAGACCAAGAGAGACACAGAAACCCACAGGGCAGTATGTGGCAAAAATGAAAATACAATAAAATGACACTACATACCTTACACAGAAACAAACTCACGCTTTTTTATTGTTGCACATGAAAGAAAAAATACAAATTTTCATTAACATACACATTTACGAGGCTATTTCCAATCACCGCTTGTTGATCTTGGTTGCATATTATATCCTATCAGCAAGGTCCATAACTGTACTATTTCTACACGACATGTGTTTAGTTAAAAACTTATCTTTGTACTTATACCACATAATACAAAATAGTACAAGTACTAAACCTTTAATTTCAATATACAAGCCATTTAAGTCCTTAACAGTAATAACGAAAGTGATAACACAACTATCCGTTAACCTACACCTCTTGACACTTGCCTGGGCCTCAAGTCTGCTATTACAATAGTGTCAGAATGGTCTATCATTGATTTCATAATTGTAGATTTTGACAAATTTGGTAATCTACTAATATAATGGCGTCATAATGGCGTCATTATGACTTTCCAATGGTCAACCACTGACACTTTATTGTAAGAAATTATGAATTTAGCAGATTACGAACTTTTAGCAAAATGACAATGCAGTGCCAATGGGATCGTGTTGGAATGACGAATTTCCAAAAACATTTCTAGCAGACTTGGGGCCCTGAATCGTAAGAACTAGTAACAAGTCTAAAGCTAAATGCTCCCGCCATTACGAACGGTTTTATTTAATTACCTCCGTAATTACATATCAGATTGTTTACAGGCTAGTTATTAATTCTACAGTTTAATTATATTACCTATTATACCCAGTGGGTTGCTTATGGCTATTGTTTTGCATAAATAAACGATTTTATGTATAAGCCTACTGATGTGCGCATTATTAGGTAAATATAATTAGTCATTTGTGTATTAAATTGATATTATGTTTTTTAAACGATTTTTAAATAACGTATAATGTAGCATTCAAATGGATTGAACCCTTATGGTGCGACTCAGTCTGTCTGTCTGTCCGTCTGTCACAGCTGCAATGCTATCAACTTGAAATTTGGAACAGTTTTAGATGAGGTTTGCCCAACTATTTAGCAAATAGGAATAAAAAAAATATTATTTTGTTTGCAATGGACTGAAAGGGGTATTAAGAAAATCGAAGAGGGGCTACTAGGGCATGTAGGATTTCATATGAAAGAGCGCTGTTTGCACATTCTCAGACATTTTTTTCTTTTTTTAGGCCGCATATCTACTTTTCGAGTTATGATGAAAAATGTAAAAAAAGATACCGGTCCCCCTTATCTCCGAAGATATTTTGCATCTGAAATCTGAAATTATTCTATGTAATAAAAGTATAAGTAAAGATTACAGGAAAAATAAAACGATGTCTCTAAATAGCAGATTTTTTTCAGAAATCGGAACGGAACCCTCGGTGCGCGAGTCCGACTCGCTCTTGAGCGGTTTTTTTTTGATGATATAGGCATAGATACAGGGTGATTGGAAGATGGGTGCAAAGTTTTAAGGCGAAGATAGTACAGACAATTAAGAACCATTTAAGCCATGGCTGTCTTAGACCAAGTCTTACCATTTTTTTTTAACCTAATTTTTATGATTTTTTTCGAAAACTTCCAAAATTTTAACTAAACTGCTTATTTATGGCCAAATTGATGATAAATAAATCCATTTTTATTTAATTTAATTATACTAATGTGCAAGCAGTCTACCATAACATGTTTTAGGCCTCTGTGTCGTTAGACATTTTTTTTACAGACATTTGAATCACATAAAAATTAAAAAAATTCATAAATATTTATTGTAAACCTTATTTTTAAAAAAAATGGAGGGTTCTTTTTTGTTCAAACCTTTTTGAAAATATGCTTGATAATTGTTTTTTCATTTGAGGTATCATTTACGTGGATATCTTACAAATTATTGAAATTAGGACCTACAAAACAATTTGAGGGAGAAAAGTTAAATTTTAGGCAGACTAAATAAAGGCCTAAATATGTTTTGCTAGATTGCTTACACATTACTTTAATTAAATTAAATAAATGAAATGAATTCATTTCTCATTCAATTTGGCCATAAATAAGCAATTTAGTTAAAATTTTGGGAATTTTCGATAAAAATCATAAAAATTAGGTTAAAAAAATGGTAAGGCTTCGTCTAAGACAACCATGGCTTAAATGGTTCTAAATTGTCTGTACTATATTCGCCTTAAAGCTTTGCACCCATCTTCCAATCACCCTGTTTATTATATTTCTATGGAGATAGGTATTTACATCAAAGAACTACTTACATATTTGATATTCTATGATGGTTTTATGGTGGTGGACGAACTCGTGAACTGAAAAATAAATACAATTTTGTATCGAGACATTATAACAGAAGTCAAAAGGCTCAGGTATCTTGTTTTGGTTCAAAACAACACGCATGATTTTTTAACGCCACATGAGTGTTAGTATAGCGTACATAAATAGTGAAAACATAACAAAAATAAAAATCCGAACGGAAGGAACAAATAATACAGACAACGCCATCTACCGGCCGCCTCAAAAGACCAGTTAGTTGTATGCACATAATTGCGATTTAAACATAATAACGAGTGCGGAAAGTAAACACTGGTCGACCTCGGGTTATCGAACCGTAGTACTACGGATACCTACTACGTTTATACCTACACATTTAACATAAATATTATTATACTTCGGTAGGCATGGAGGTATTTACATACTTAGGCTATTCTTTATATTTTTAAACTGACTACTATGTAAACCAATTTGCGGTCACTCACTCACTGTTAGGAGTAAACACTTGTTAATTGTGAGTTTGTGACACTTTAAAAGCATTAGTTTTACCTAACTATCTTGTTATCTTAGTACCTATATACATAAAGTATGTAGGTAGGTATAGACATAATGGTTATGTTTGTATCCAGAAATTTTCGAATAAAAGTCCTAGCCATTGCTTTTAAATTATATCAATGGTCCTAGCCAAATATTTGATTTAAAAAATTAGGTATGCAAGAACGAGAATTTGCTGTAGGTCTCAGTGGTCCCGGCTGTCATTCGTGGATCTATGACAGTAGTTACGGGTCGTCAGAAACCCGAAAGTCTGAGAACCAGTCTTACCAAGGGGTATCGTATTACCCAGTTACTGGGTAATACGATACCCGTCAGATACACAGTCACTTCATGTAAAATACTGATATTCAGCTGCATCCGGTTAGACTGGAAGCCGACCCAAAATAGTTGGGAAAAGGCTAAGCTGATAATGGTCAGTATGCTTACCTACTGAATAGCTAGGTTATCACTTTGGTTGTTATTCGCAGATAGAGGATCGATATATTTTATTAAACACCCCATCACTAGAAGCTACCACAGGTACTCAAAAGGGAATAAAGTTGAATATTTTATATTGTTCCACCACGCAATGTAGCACCACGTTAAAATATTGATTCTCAAACTCAAACTCAAACTCAAAGCATTTATTTCAATTAAACCAATTACAGGCACTTTTGAATTGTCAAAGAGTCGGTCAGTAGGTAAGTCAGAAAGTTGAAGCTAGTTGCCCATTCCAAAACGTAGATCTATGGAGAAGAACGGGCAAGAAACTCCACGGACACTCTTTTAAATCAAAATATGGTTACAAAATATTGGTTACATCATTCATGTTGAAATTATACATGTGAGAACGATGAACGTTAAAAGCGTCCGTATTAAAAAAATAAAAAAAAAACAATTCAAAAATTAAAATTAAAATAAGCCGTGGCAGCTAAGGTATGACCAGCCTCCACCAACAGCGCCCTTTGACGAACCTGACGTATGGATTCGTTAAATGATCCAACCACACGCGCCACCATCAGCGAGGCATTAGAGTGAGCATGACACACTCTCAGCCGCCAGGGCACATCCAAGTCAAATAAAGACGTACCCAGTAAATGGTAGCTTTAGAGTAGGTACATAGTACTCACACATGTGCTAAGCAATTATACAATACAAGGTGATTGAGTCTACACAATGCAAAGCTATTCTTACAATCTTCAGCAGTTCCAACAGTATCTTCATAATTAACTAGTTGAGGTTGTGGAGCAGGACCAGCATGGAGCCAAGCATTTTTATCATTTATGTAATCCCCCAATTTATAATATGCCTGCCTGCATAGTGTGCGTTTTATACAAGTTTTAAATTTCGTCTCATTTAGTTGTAGTATGTGTGGAGGTATTTTATTGTAACATTTTAAACAGTACCCCATGAACGATGAGTCTACTTTAGCCAGCCTGAAACCTGGTTGAGCTAATAGGTCCTTATTTCTAGTATTATAATTATGCCTTTCACCTCTTTTATT
Source organism: Cosmia trapezina (assembly GCA_905163495.3). Taxonomy (NCBI): domain Eukaryota; kingdom Metazoa; phylum Arthropoda; class Insecta; order Lepidoptera; family Noctuidae; genus Cosmia; species Cosmia trapezina. Next base: position 1,940,533 of record LR991036.1, read on the forward strand.
AAAAAGATGTAAATTTTTTCTTACGTACATGATGTTTTCGTAGATATATTGACAAGGTACCGTCATGATGTTAATATCCTTAAACAGTTCCCTTAGAGAATCGCGCCTGCGAAGATTATATATGGCTCTGATGGCTCGTTTCTGCAGAATAAAAATGGACTCGATATCTGCAGCCCGTCCCCAAAGTAGAATACCGTAAGACATGATACTATGAAAGTAACTAAAATAGACTAGCCTCGCGGTATCTACATCAGTAAATTGACGGATTTTTATGACAGCATAAGCTGCTGAACTTAGCCGTCCTGCAAGTGATATTAAATGAGGACCCCATTGTAGCCTTGAGTCGAGCGTAATCCCCAGGAAAACGGTTTTATCGACGAATTCTAGTTTCTCTTGATTCAATACTATCTGACAATCACTACTTTTGACATTTGGTAAAGAAAATCTGATGCACTTAGTTTTTTTCCCATTTAATACTAAATTATTAGCAGTGAACCAATTTTGGATCTGCAGTAGGGCGTTATTAACGTCGTCAAAATTTGTAGCACGTCTATCTACCTTAAAAATTAATGAAGTATCATCAGCAAATAGCACCATTTGTGGTTGATTTTTTAATAAATGGAGTAAATCATTAATATACACTAAAAAGAGGAAAGGACCCAATATCGAGCCTTGTGGAACACCCATTTTAACTTTTAGACAGAGTGAATTGACACCATTTATTTGAACTTGCTGTTGTCTATCATTTAAATAAGATTTTACTAAACTGAGGGCAAGTTTTCCAAGTCCGTAATGCTCAAGTTTCAAGAGTAAGGTTTCATGATCGACGCAATCAAATGCCTTGGAGAGGTCACAAAAAATGCCTATGGCGTCTTGGGCCTCTTCCCACGCGTTAAAAATGTGTTTTAATAAGGTTACACCGGCGTCGGTCGTACAACGTCCTTTGGTGAAACCAAACTGTTGATCGTGAAGTATTTTATTCGTGTTAAAGTGATTGAGCATTTGATTAAGCATTACCTTTTCAAACACCTTGCTGAAAACCGGCAACACGGATACTGGTCTATAATTATTTTTGTCTTTACTGTCTCCGGATTTAAAAAGTGGAATTACTTTACTGTATTTCATTAAATCCGGGAAAACTCCTTGATCTACACAAAAATTAAATATTAAGGCTAAGTAAGGCGCTATAGTCTCAATTATGGAGGTACAGACTTTAATGGACATTCCCCAAAGATCTTCGGTCAGTTTGATCTTAATTTGCTTAAAAGCTTTTATTACTGTTATGGGGTTAATATGCTTAAAGTTAAATTCAATCGGGCAGGCCGAAACGTTCGCCCTTACTAAATCAAAAGACAGCGAGGGCGAGGAGTTTAAGACCTCAGTAGTTTTAAGTGGGATACTGGTAAAGAAATTTACAAATTCTTGAGCAACTTCTTTGCTATCGGAAATGAGACCACATGACGACTCCAGTGTGTAATCAATATTATGCTTTCTGTTCCTGTTCGTTTCACTGTTGATAATTTTCCAAACTGTCTTTATTTTATTATCTGCTGATTTAACCTTGTTGCTAATGTATAAGGCTTTAGCTGCCTTACAAGTGTTCTTAAAAACTCTAGAGTAAGTAGCAACATACTTATTAAAAGTTTCCGTGTTAATATAAGGCTTAAGGCCATACAGCTCGAAAAGTCTTTCCCTACTTTTCCTGAGTCCTTTAGTTGCCCAGTCACTAAATAGAAACTTAGGGCTGATGGTTTTTTTGATCTTCTTAAATGAATTATCGAACTCTGTTTGGACTACCGAAAAGAATTCTTTATACAAAATATTAACATTGTTCATTTTCAGTTCTTGATCATTTAACTTACAAATTAAAGTGTTATTAAATTTATTTAAATTAACAGATGTTATTGGTCTGGATTGTATCTGCACTTTTTGCATAGTTATGTTGGACTCAAAAGTTACGGTTTGACCACTGTGATCAGAAGGGAGATAATCAACAATGGATTTATCTAAATAGTCACAACAACAGAAAACATTATCAATACATGTAGCAGTAGTCGTGGTTATTCGGGTAGGTTCTACAAACACATTTGATAAATTAAATGATTTAAACAAATTTAATAATCTACTGGTATTTGAATTATTTTCTAAAATATTAATATTGAAGTCGCCACAGATAATTACTGACTTATTACCAGCTGCAAGTCTTGACATAACTTCTTCCATTACTGGCTCAAATATAGAGTAGTTTTGATAATTTGGGGGTCTGTAAACGCACACTATGACATGCTTATCTAGCTCAACACAGGAAAGTTCAATACTATGTTCAAACGATAGTTCAACTATGTCTTTACGATTTTTCGATTTAATACAATTTTTAATTAGGATTAATGAACCACCACGCGCCATTGATGTTCGATTAAAACAACTGGCCACACTATAATTCTCATAATTAATTAACATTTCGTAATCTTTTAACCAATGCTCGGTTAAACAAATAATGTCAAACTTTGTTTTTTCTAAAAACAATTCAATTTCCAATTGTTTGGATGAAAAACCTTGAATATTTTGATGATTAGTGCTCAAATGGGAATACCTTTTGTTAGCATGTATCTGGTAACCCTACTTATTTAATCGACTAATACTCGTATGTCATTCAATCGATTATTCGTTCATCATAATATTCACTGTCATTCTCTATGGAAGATATCTGACAGCCGGCCCTTCATGTTCGAGACGCCGCCGCGCCGCGCGCCGAGCAGTGAGAATTTAGCGTAGTGAATTGGTGTAATTTTTGCTCGTGTCTTGTCTGAATGCGAAGAGGCCTAAGCTCTGCAGTAGTACAGTAATAGGCTGATATTATTATTAAGCTAAAAGAATCCCTTGTTTACACTTCCAGCAAAATACCTAATGAACACGTGTGCAACTGTGCATACCTACATTATACGATTAAATCCATATACGGTTATATACCTGTTGTAGATAACGCAAGGATCAATGTAGATGCCGCCACAGCGTCATCGGCTGGTGCGAAAAATTGAGATTTGCACGCAATATTATTATGTTGTTGAGCTGTTTGATTAGGTTCAAGGATTTCGGTAAAGGCGTTCGCTGATTACGGTACCAGTGTTAATAATTTAACGCCAGAACTAAATATGTAAACAAGTTAGAACAAGGCTTTTTTAGCTTAAGAGCGCAGGCTGGCAACGTCGCATTGCTAGAGATTTTTCGTAATTATTTCATGAAATTTAAATCAAACGACAATTTCCTCTGACAAATTCTTAGATCGTTGGTTTTTATAAGCCTTAGAATTAAACATTGTTTTTGCCTAATACTTAGACGATATTCCGCGATTGTAGGTTTTTAGAAAAAAACCGGCCAAGTGCGTGTCGGACTACGCAAAATGAAGGGTTCCGTAGTTAGTATGAAGTCATCCCAAGAACAAACTTAATATTATAGTTGAAATACATGTTCTACCATACATTCAAACAGTAAATGTAAGTTTGTACTCACAATATTGAGAGATTTACCATGCTATCTTAAGACCACAAACTTCTTATAGGTTTTCCTGTAATGTACAGGTATAGACCTATTTTCTGTATTTTTTCCAAAATTTTAGGCTCAGTACTTTCGGAGATAATGGTGATTTTTCGTCTATTTTCTTAAATAACTTTAAAACTATTTATTTTAAAATTATAAAAAAATATATTTCAGACTCTCATAGTAAGCCCTTCCATTTGACATGTCACACGGTATAGTTTGCAAAACTTTTTTTTTTTATTTTCTTATTTGCCCCTAAAAGTGACCCCCATATTCAAAATTCATTTATTTTCTTTAGTTGTGCGTGTTTGGGTCACAGAAATCCATATGTGTACAAAATTTCAACTTAATCGGTCTATTAGATTCGGAGCAAATTGGCTGTGACAGACCGACAGACAGACAGACAGACACACGAGTGATCCTATAAGGGTTCCGTTTTTAGGGTTCCGTACCAAAATGGTAAAAAAGGAACCCTTATGGTGTGACTCAGTCTGTCTGTCTGTCTGTCTATCTGTCTGTCTGTCTGTCTGTCTGTCACAGCTGGATATCTCAAAAACTTCTAATGCTATTAACTTGAAATTTAGAATAGTTTTTGATGACGTTTACCCAACTATTTTGCAAATAATAAAGAAATAAAAATAATTATATTTTTTTTGCAACTGGGTCTTAAAAATTTAAAGTGGGGCTACTAGGGCATGTGGGGTATCATATGAAAGAACGCTGTTTGCACATTCTCAAACTATTTTTTATTTTTTTTTAGGTTGCATAGTTTTCGACTTTTGATGTAAAATGTAAAAAAAATACCGTTCCCCCCCTTATCTCCGAAGTTTGCAAAGCGAAAAATCTGAAATTATTCTATGTGATAGAAGTTTATGTAAAGATTACAGGAAAAATAAAACCATGTCTCTAAGTAGCACACTTTTTCAGAAATCGGAACGGAACCCTCGGTGCGCGAGTCCGACTCGCTCTTGACCGGTTTTATTTTTTCCTTTTGAGGTACGGAACCCTAAAAACCTGTGGTCACGTAATCATGGCTTCATCTTATATGTTTTTGTGTACTTCAGCAGTTGTAGGAACAGATGATTGCTAACGAAGCTGGATCGCAAAAGAAAAGGAAAATAGTATGTACCAAAGTCATCAAAAACACCTAAAAAAATTACGTTCACGGTAATCCAATACGTTTCAAGCAAATCAACATAATAAAACGCACTTCGACTTGAACAGGTATTTTTTTTATTAATACTTACGTTTCTCGACTTATAAATTTAACCTTTTTCAATAAAAAGTATGATCTTTTTGTTTTCTGCTCCGACTTCCTTGTTTCCATAATACTATCTGCATGTTTAAAGTACGCTTCGGGGGTCACACTAAAAGTTTTTATCTACACCCATGCCATAAATCCTCCATAAAAGTCTCTGAAACAGTTAGCTTATTGACAACATTAAAACAGCCAGTGTCATAGTAACCATGGTAACCATAATTATATAGATCGGACTAACTTACCTAGTGACGTCCGATCCTTAATTATGTGAAGTGATCTCGTCCTCATTGTATACTGTGTAGTTTGTACCTCGTACACACTCGTCAATCACATTATTTAAAGATGAAAGCCTTCATCATAGAAAAAATATTAAAAAATAAAAATATTTTATCTGTGGTCCGTCCGCCGGCGCGCACTGTCCTGACATCTGTCAATCATTCTTTCAAAGCATTAGAACGGGACTTCCCGATGACCGATACGGACATCGTATAGTCCCGGCATAGTGCATACAGCACAACACAACTTTTAGAAGGGGTTTAGATAATGCAATCCATTACACATAAGTAGGTTGATTATCTGGGAAGGGCTGGGATACAATGAGGACGAGATCACTTCACATAATTAAGGATCGGACGTCACTAGGTAAGTTAGTCCGATCTATATAATTATGCTTCGTGATCTCGTCCTCATTGTATACTGTGTAGATGTTCAAAGAACAAAGTTGTGTTGGTAATAAGTTCAGCATATTGTATAATAGTTGAACATTGTAACTTAACATGTTATTCTAAGTTTTTTACTTACTCATTCATTATAAATGTATTTCTATCTATGAACCAGTCTTCCAGTTACATTAACATAATTTAAAATTCTCTAAATGCTATTAGTTCCTGGAATTCTTATTCAGTCCTGAATCAACTAGTCTCATTAATAATCTAATATGACACACATCAATTATCTACTTATAATCAGACATTTAACATTGACATTAAAATGTAACAACCACTGTGTATAGAGCACACAGCTTGTGCAAAAGCTCTAGCTTGCACAGGGATTACTAATGGTTGAGAATTTGTCCTTCAGAGGTCTTTTAAGTTGAAGTAGAGGCATGTCTGTTAATTTGGAAATATCTATTCCACTACTACTTAAATTTTGTTTCATCCATCTACTAATGGTTGCAGTAGAGGTGGCATGAAAAGGTTTTCTCATAGTTCTAATTAATGATTTACAATCTTTTCTTATACCTACTCTTAGTAAAATCTAGATAGGGAAAAAAGGGGCTAGGATACATTCTCTTTAAGAAATGATAATATAAAATTGAGTTGAGATCTACCAGGTGAAGAAGTTTCAATTATTTCTGGAATCTTTATGTAAATGTTATCCTCATTATCAAATGTTATCAATACTAATGAGTGACAAGGTTTGAATTCTATGTGCTGTTACAAGAGCTAAATGGTTACTTACAAATTTTTTGTTACTTATTGTAAACTAAGGTTTTAGTTAGGAAATAAATTAGATAACCCAACGATACTGGGGTCCCAAACTATTTCATACTTAGGGTTCTTTGGTCTTAATTTAAATATAAGAACCCCCCTCTCACTGCTCCCCTCCCCCCTCCAAAATCTTGACACTATCATATGAGCCAATGTGGGGGCCTAAAACTACAAAAATTGTTTACTATTATTACACAGCGCACTCATTAAGGCATTGAGTGAGCCATATGACAATCCCTCAATAAAACTTAGTGGTCAAAAATAATATCACCATGGTGACTCAGCCTAGGAGGGGTCAATATCTTGATTCCTACAGAAGGGAATCTGCTGATTTAGAGTAGATTCATATTGTTTTCTTGTTTTGGAAGCTATTAATTAAAAGGATCAGACTTCCTCTTCTCAGAAAAGCGTTCCTGATAATAATATGGCGGCAATCGGTGTGAGACCGTGCATCTACAGAGCATGTAAGTACCTGGGTCAGGTAGCCATGATGTGTCATTCTGACACTTAGTAGTGGAGCTGCTTGCAAACAGGGTCAATGCGGGGCTGACACAGTTTAACAACAAATGACTTGTGGGCTGTATCACATCACTTCCATTCAATTTTTATTCTAGGTTGTCCAGGTTCTACATTTGCCATAGTGTTTTCTTTGGACTAATATAAGATGCATAAACCCATATATTTTGTTTTTCCTCGCACCATTGCTACAATTAAAGTCTAGTTAAGCTATTCAGATAAGTAAAACAAGTACCACCCATCTTATGATGATATAGGCTATGACATTGTGATATCTATTCTAAGTAATTCCTCACAGTATCTGAGTTTGCTTGCAATTTTTTTGAGCCCTACAAACGCTTGAACACGTTTCAAGGTAATTTATATGGAACTTTCTATCATTAGCAGTCCAGTGCCCATGGCTTTTGATATCATTACATACCAGGTCCCAGCCAGTTTGAAAAGCATCAGAGAATATTTCCCAGACAAAGTCAAGTTGTTTAATCTTATTGTGATTTGTTGAAATGTGAAACAACCAATAACCTTTGCTAATAGATGATTTTGAATTTGATTCTAGTTTTGTTGAACTTGCAAATACCTAAATGATTTTGAATTTTAATTTGAATCTAGTTCTGACCTTGTTATTTTCATTATTGTTTTTAAGGCCACCATATTTTACAGTTGGGCATGCTGTAACAAGAATACTTACCTAATAATTATGCAAACTCTATTAATTGCATCTCATTTTTATGGAATAAAAGATAAACTATCTTTTTCTGAGGGAGTGAAATGGCAAACTGAACTGAATCTAACAAAAAACCTAGATACTGGCAGCACTGTCTGGGCTCTAGGACACACTTTTCAGTATTAATAATAAATCTTAGATTTTTTAACGCAGTTTGAGTAGTAGACACATTCTAACATTTTACATATTTGAATCGGCAAGACACAGAATATTGTCAAGATATATGTGACAGAAAGTGACACTAATAACTTCAGGTGACAGCCACCTGGCTTCGTGATTTGTAAATACAAATATATACTGGAGATACCTCTAAGATATTTATTTTCCTATGGGTAATAAATAATATGCATTTATTATAATTACCTATTGTAGGCAAAGAGTATACTGTCCTTAAATCGACCAGTTTAGTTCAGTGTGTATACTTATTGTATTTTTAATCTCAAAGTGCCATTTAATTTTGGGGAAAATTATAAAAAAATATTATTGACAGTAGAACATGTTTCTATGGCACCTAACTGTAAGAGATTATTAATAATAATAAAATAATAATAACCATTTTATTATCAGGCAACTAGGCCCATACATAAAATACATTATCTAATTTATTAGGAAATTTGTATGGATATATTAAGATTGCTTTCTTTTTTAATGAAGTTTTTATTCAGAAGTTTCAAAAGGAAACTCAGTGAAAGGTAGTTTATAGTCCTTGATTCACTCATGTATGGTTGGATTACTAGTAATAATATTACATACTTCAGAAAAATACTGCAATCTACCATTGTGTATCTGAGCTAGTTACAGTTCGGTTCCAGTACTGTTTGATGTCATTGAATTTATCTTGAAGCCCGACCAGGTAATCAGATAATCAATATCTGTTTGTTCCATCCATCCATTCTTTCATTTTCTTATTAAGGCTGGGTAGCATTGATGATCTCCGTGTGATGCAATGATCATGATAAATGTCACAGTAGTCTAGCTGAGTCACTTAACGTTTTGATTTGATGCACTCCCTTGTGAGACTATTAAATTGTTAAGGACTTTGCCAGTGGATTTAATGGCAACAGCCATTGTAATCTGCTGCAGTTGATTCCACTTTCATTTACTGTTTCTGCCACTAAGATTACAGGTGTTTCATACTTCTTTTAAATGTTTTGCTTCTTAATTGCTATCTATAATTGGTGACCTGACCACCATGTGGCCAGACTGCCGTGCTGTTCCATAGGTAAGGTAGCTAACTGTACCGCCCCCCTCTTCTCTGAGTAGATTGTCAATACTTGAAGGTAAGACTTTAGGTTGTGGTATAGATACCATTACAATCACAGCCTCCTTCTAGTTGTATTGTAGTAGAATTTAAGTACTAACATAGTATATTTAAGTTAGATTGTATACAACATCTAGAATTGTAAGTATTTTGGAATTTTAGAAAAACAACTGGAAGTTGTCTGATAAATAAATCAATTAAAATTGGCAGCATTGAGTCCGGCTGCGTCGGAATCGGTCAAGTGATACACAACTCCTTGAACGTGTTGGACTGTAGTGTATTCCACGGAAGCGGGCTTCATACTCATCTACAAAGAACAATTGAAGTTCAGTTCCAGACTGCATAAATCTAAATCCACGGCTAACCTCTCGTGCTAGCTCTAGGGACACAGCAGGGACGTGTTTGTAACACTGAACGTATTATACCTTCGGCTAACCTCTCGTGAAAGCTCTTGTGGTGTCGTTCTTTTGCAAGTATACAGCATATTTAATGTTCTCATGGTTAACCTCTCGTGAAAACTCTTAGAGACACCTAGGGGTCTAATAGCAGAGACGTGTTTTAACATTGAACGAATAGACCATCGACTAACCTCTCGTGAAAGCTCGTGTGGTCGTTCTTTTGTAAGTATACGGCACAGATAATGTTCTCATGGTTAACCTCTCGTGAAAACTTTTAAGAGACTGCTAAGGATCCAACAGAGGCGTGTTTTTAACACTGAACGTATATACCATCGGCTAACCTCTCGTGAAAACTCATGTGGTGTCGTTCTTTATTAAGTATACGGCACAGTTAATGTTCTCATGGTTAACTTCTAGTAAGAACTGTTACAAGACTGTTAAGCATCCAGGAGGGACGTGTTTTTAACACTGAATGTATAGACCATCGGCTCGTGTGATGTAGTTCTTTCGTAAGTATATGGCACAGTTAATTCTCATGGTTAACCTCTCGTGAAACCTAGAGAGACTGATGTGCATATTGCGGCATCCAAGGTAAATTATAGAAAAAGGATTTAAAATAAAGGCAAATTGTTAGGTTTATCAAGAAACTTACTTGAGTTTCAAGACGACTCCGTTTTCGCTTTTCCACTCGATTTTCCAGATCTCGCAGACGTTCGTTCAGCTCCTCCATTTCCTTGTCTCGGATTCTTCGATATTTTTCCATTTCGTTAAAATTTTTCTTAGGTTTTTAACGAAAAACGTGATCAACGCGCGGCACAAAAAAGTACAATGATTGACAGATGTCAGGACAGTGCGCGCCGGCGGACGGACCACAGATAAAATATTTTTATTTTTTAATATTTTTTCTATGATGAAGGCTTTCATCTTTAAATAATGTGATTGACGAGTGTGTACGAGGTACAAACTACACAGTATACAATGAGGACGAGATCACGAAGCATAATAGCATCCAAACGGGTGCTTTAATGTTGTACTGAATTTAATAATGCAACTCGTTTTCAAAAAAAGAACATTGTAATGCACGCGCGTTTCACTACAACAGCGCCGTAATTTAAAAAAAAGAACTTATTCGAATTCACGTCGTATACTATGACGCCGGCCGCCATGTTCGATACGAGTATTAGTATTGCAAAAAACTGTTTCAGAACCTTTTATAGAGGACTGATAACATGGATGTAGATAAAGTCTTGTATGCAACTGTACATAATTAGGTATTAAAACACCCATGTGATACTATTATCACACGAGGCGAACCCACATTCGTGTTTTAATACCCCTTATTATACGTCAGTTGCATAAATAACTATTAGAATAGGACAGTAAGAAAAGCAGCCGTTAGAGTTGTCTTGGAAAATGTTAAACAGCAGCGCCCAAGAAGCAGGATCCTCCTCCACCACGACAACGCTCCAGCTCACTCCGCCAGACGGACTATCGAATGTTTGTCTATCGAATTGTTGAGTTAGTGAGTCATCCTCCTTACAGCCCTGACCTGATACTTATTGTGAATTTTATTTATTTCAAAAAATAAAAGATAAACTTAGAGGAATTCGTTTTATGAGCCTGCTTAGAAAGGAACGGAATTATTTCGAAAAGCAATAAAAATATTAACAGGCTTCTACATTATTCCGTTTTTTATTTTTCTAAAAACTTTCAGTCTGACCCACGTATTACTTATAGACGTTCAGAGACTATAAATAAATATAATATTCCTTTCACGCCTCGTTTTGAACACCTGATTATCATACGATTCCATGCGCACGCGCTTGTTTCCTTCTTACGCTGCACAGTGGTCACAAAGTATCGAATTATCGGGGAGTTATTACCTAATACTTTGTGTGTAACCCACTCAGACTGTGGGGGCTCTAATATCACAACATTTAAATAGATATTAGTGCGTAAAATCATGACTAGATCTAATTAAATCCTGCATGCTCCTACGCAGTGAATTGTTCTATAATGTAGATCGGAAATGATCGGGACCACTCGTGTAGATTCGGTAAATATTGAGCGGTATTTAGAGTGCACTTGCCCGTATTCATGCTCGTGCAAGTACAGTCAGTAAGACAGGTTTCTTTTTAAATAGTTTTTGTTACTGTTTCTAGAGAATATTCTATTAGCTTAAATAAATAAACAGCTACAATAAAAAAAGAAAGCTTCACGAAAGGTGTTTTCTTTTTATGATGACCAAAAAGTACACTCACTTTTATTTTTTTAGTGACATTTTTTTTCTCAAAAATATAGTTTTTGTATAAGTTTAGATAAATATTGCAAGGTTTTTCAAAAACTACATTTTTAATATAATTTAATTGTGATTTTAGGTAACTTTGATGCTGGCTATACTGGCAGAACAACATGTTTTCAATGTAAAAAAATAAAAACATTATCTAAACATAGTTTCATTGCGGTTTTGTACAGTGAATAATACATATTTTGTGATAGGTACTTAACACTTGTTGATGTAAACATTATAAAACTGGACTTATTGACTTGTTATTTACTGTTTCGAATATTTTGATCTGTTTTTCAAAGGAAATACTGTGTATACACAGTGTGTGTGTGTGTGTATGTGTGTGCGGAAGTCATTTATTGCGGAAGTCATTTTTTACAATATTTATTTTTAACCGCCTTAAAAGGAGGAGGTTATAGTTTTTCTCGTAGTAAAAGTTTGGTTTTACGAATGCATTGTTTTTGTTTGGGTACAGATGTGATATTTAAAAATATGCAGCCATATTTTACTAAATTAACTAAATCAAAGTGGCTGGGGCAGACTGGGTGCGGAAGGCGGAGGACAGGGTGTTGTGGCGCAGACTGGGAGAGGCCTATGTCCAGCGGTGGACTGCGATAGGCTGAGTTGATTGATTGATGAATTTTGTAATTTTGTTTTATTAGCGAACTAGCTTTATTAGCGAACTAGCTTTATTAGCGAACTAGCTTTATTAGCGAACTAGCTTTATTAGCGAACTAGCTTTATTAGCGAACTAGCTTTATTAGCGAACTAGCTTTATTAGCGAACTAGCTTTATTAGCGAACTAGCTTTATTAGCGAACTAGCTTTATTAGCGAACTAGCTTTATTAGCGAACTAGCTTTATTAGCGAACTAGCTTTATTAGCGAACTAGCTTTATTAGCGAACTAGCTTTATTAGCGAACTAGCTTTATTAGCGAACTAGCTTTATTAGCGAACTAGCTTTATTAGCGAACTAGCTTTATTAGCGAACTAGCTTTATTAGCGAACTAGCTTTATTAGCGAACTAGCTTTATTAGCGAACTAGCTTCTGCCAGCAGCTTCGCCCGCGTTTATGTCGGAAAATATCCCACGGAAACGTACTACCAGGAATTCCTTCCTTATTACTTGTCTACATTATAAAGGGAACCTCTGTGCAAAATTTCAGCATTCTAGGTCCAAGGGTTTGGGCTGGGCGTTGATGAGTCAGTCAATCAGTCAGTCCAAATTTTATTTGGATTCCCTATATACAGGCATGCCTAAATTGGGAATCCAGTAATTCAAGAATTTTCTTACTGCGGACGTTTGAGGTAATGTTTTTAGTGAGATGATGGAGCGGCCCTAGTGTCCGTAACACAAGTTAATTCCTAGCACGGAACTGGGTTTTGCTTCGCTGTCCATTATGACGTTCCTAACTCTCACTCGTGATGTAGTATTTAAGTTAACCTGTACTCAAAGTTTTGAAAATAAAGATTTTATTATTATTATTTATTATTATTATTAGTCTGTCAAGACTTCTCTTTTTATTTATATAGATTACTGTGGGTGGTAAGTAACGTTCTTATCTGAGCCTAGGACCAGCAAGTCTAGCACAGATACAACATCGTTTAATTATCACAAACACAACTCTCAACTCTAACGAGAGTTCTAGTGTCAAACTCTCGAAAGTGTAGACACAGCCGACACCAGCGTATCGTACACTGCACCATGTAATAATACTTGCAATTAGAGCAAATAGCAGTTGCAAGTGTCATCGCGCTCGCAGACGGTCTACACGCGTAACGTGACACTTGGAGTGTCGGGCGCTATGCACTGTGGGTGAAATGTACGCGACGAGGATAAAAAAGGGATTTTTTTAAATTTTATTTTTTGCTTCGTTTTGCTGGTTTTTGGTGGAGAATAGGAGGAATTCTTATCGGTTTCATTTTTGTGGGAGTCATAAGAGGTGTCTGTCGATTTGGAGGTGGGTGAGCAACTCTGATGCAGAGTAAATGACTGTGAAATGATACCTAAGTACATAATGTATAATATCCTTATAACAGTAATAACACTTACTGTAGGCGCGCGATATGAGTGCAGTTCTGAGGAATGTGACCTAATTAGCGACAATGAACGGAGTTCGATATTTTTCTTTGACACCTTAAAAGTGGACGTTCAAACTGCTTGTATCTGTTAGTATTTTAACACATTTTATTTATTATATTTGCGCTAGATATTTTTATTACAAGCTATGGTATAAAAAAAAGAAAATATCATGCATATATTCCCTACTTTAAGAAAACTGTGGGAAAGCCGGAAATCTTAATCAAACAAGTTTGTTATTGTAAAAAATATATATTGTAATTTTAATCATCATCAGTTTCGACTATCACATATATGGCATAATCGGAGTCACTATCATCGCTGTCATCGCCGACCGCTATCGATAAGCGCGCGAGCGAGAGACATAGTTTGTAGTTTAGTGCTGACCTTGCAGCACAGCACTAAACTACAGGCGGCCGCGGCGAGGTGTCGACGGGCGGGGGGAGTTGCACCCTCCCCGCTCCTCATACCTCGACTGCACTCAGATCGCGCCTACTGTAGATACTAGCGATTTTTGAAATTAACCTGTTACGTACCGTTCCCTTTGCAGTTGGTATTACGTACCTACTGAATTAATTCTTAGAGATTTTAGAATAGTGTTTTCTTCACCCCACAACTGGTAATCAGGCTTTTATGTGTAATTGCCGAGGGTGTTGATTTGAATAAGCTTCCGGTGTTTGCTCATCGCCCATTCGTGGAGCCGTCGGATTGGTTGCGGATGAGCACACTAGCGCCGCGCTCCTGCGTGTTTTTTCACTGTACTACATACCATACGGTTGTCGGCGCATACACGCGACGCGCGATTTCTACTTTTCTACGAAAATAAGGTCCTTCGGTGAAAACGTGCTACAATCCCCGCAAGATACCAGATATACCCTGAACCAGCGCCTGTGGAAAAATATGTGAGGTGGAATTTAAGCAAGATTCAGAACTATCGAACGCGCCTTCAAGCCCCTCGGTGTGCGAAGCGGTGGGACGGCAGCGACCGGTAAGTTTTATTCGAGTCTTCACTTTCTACAGCACAAACCTAACAGGTTAATTTCAAAAATCGCTCGTTTAGAACAGTGTACAGGGACTTATCCCTGGACACTATTCTAAACGAGCGATATTAGCAACCCGAGCCTGCCTGCTATTAGCATCAGCCATACAATTACCGTTGAAACAAATAAAAATAATACCCCTATTCAAAAGAACCAACACAAAATTCGTATCAAACCTTACATTATTCAAAACAAAACTAACACAACACAGTTCTTACAACGAACAAAACTTTCACTCTTCAACGAAACAAAACCTTTACAAGAAATAAAAATAAATGAAAAATTCCACTTTTTCCAAACACATGTTGTGTGGCGCACTGTGCGCTTGGTCTCCAGCGACGACTTACGCCATAATCTGTCTTGCTATTCAGCTCAAAGCTGGCGTGTTCAGGTACATTCTTGAAATTCAGCCGCTGAAAGTAGAATTTCAGAGGACATTTCAGTACTGGTTTTGCGCGATATTTTTTTGTTTTTACCTGCTTGTTTCTTGACTCTTTTTTTTTAGTTTCAAGGACTTCAGTTTACAAGCAGGGTTTGTAAGGACTAAGGAAGTAAAAGGATATACATAAATTCATAGCTTTGTCTTTGGTTTTTAGCTTTGCCGTCTGGATGGCTAATGGTTTCGCGTGGGTGTTTTTACACGACTTCCCAAAAAGGAGTATAATGTTTTCAGGGTTAGCAACCCTGAAAACCACCATAACTTTTTATTACATACAGCTACTTACCAGGCCATCGTCTGCCTAGCCTATTCCCAACGATGTTGGGGTCAACTTCCAGTCTACCCGGATGCAGCTGAATACCAGTATTTTACATGAAGCGACTGCCTATCTAATCTCCACAACCCAGTTACTGGGTAATACGATACCCCTTGGTAAGACTGGTTGTCAGACTTTCGGGTTTCTGACGAGGTAACGGCTGTCAAAGATCTACGATTGTCAGCCGGTACCAACGGTTTAACATGGTTTCCGAGGCACGGAGGGGTCTTGGTATGTAAAGATGGTCACTGATTGATCAACCTGTGCGGCTGTTATTACTTAGCCACAAGCCACAATTACTTATTAGGTATCATGTCAAAATTATCACACTCAATAATAAAATAAATAAAATAAATATCCTTGGACATTTCACACAACGCCATCTAGTCCCCTAAGCAACCTAATGCTTGTGTTATGGTAACGAGATGGCTGATAAACTACTTATACAACGTATAACGATAAATGCGCAAAACCTCTTAAGGGGTCATTGTACTCATCATTATGAACAACTTTTACTATGGGACCAAACCTGAAATCGCGAAAAAAAAATCAGCTGTTCACTACATTTATGTTCGCATAATTCGTCAAAATGTACTGAACGGCTGATTTTTTTTTTCGCGATTTCATGTTTGGTCCCATAGTAAAAGCTGTTCATAATGATGAGTACATTGACCCCTTAAGAGGTTTTGCGCATTTAACGTTACACGTTGTATACATTTTTTTTTTTGTAAATATATTATATACATATTATAGATAGAAAAACACCCAGACCTTTACCTGAAATCGCGAAAAAAAAAATCAGCTGTTCACTACATTTATGTTCGCATAATTCGTCAAAATGTACTGAACGGCTGATTTTTTTTTTCGCGATTTCATGTTTGGTCCCATAGTAAAAGCTGTTCATAATGATGAGTACATTGACCCCTTAAGAGGTTTTGCGCATTTAACGTTACACGTTGTATACATTTTTTTTTTTGTAAATATATTATATACATATTATAGATAGAAAAACACCCAGACTAGGAACAAATACTATACGCAGAAAAAGTTTTGCGCACTATAAGACCTACCATTTTAATCCTTTTAAAAGAGGCATGAAATTAATCTTTTACCTTCTTCCAAGTCTGCTGGCAAAGGGATTCCCCCCTTTACCATTTTTAGGTAGAAGCTTACAATTATAATAATGGTTGATGACTAATTTTATTCTCGAACATTAATTCCGGTCAACAATTTTATTTACCAGTGACCCAGAGTGACCGTTTGCCTAACATTCGATAGGACCAAAGTGCATCCGTGGACTTTGGTCAAGTACCAAAGTACCTAAACGGATGTAAGCATTATGCTTAGTTCAGCATTATGTTATTATTAAAATAAACCTGATATTTATACAGTTATTCCAATAATCCAACATAAACAATATACGCATGAGTTGTTGTTAATTAATAAATGTAACGTATTTTGTTTTGTTTTTACAGAGCAGCTATCAATAATTATTGCGGTTACCAGTATTCTTATTGGATAGGTATTAAATGGGCTACCCGCCGCGGCATGATCAAAGGCATACCGACAAAGAATAAGTAATGAAATAGATTTGTTAATATATTTCCGGAATGTTTTCGACATTTGCATTTGAATGTAGATATAAAATTTTTAAGAAAAGTTAATTTAAAAATGATCATAAATTATTCTTTTACGAAACTGCGACGGGATGTTTAATGAATTTGATGTTTTTATTTATTTCTAGCCAGAATTATATTGGAGTTGATATGGATCTCAGAAATACGTAGGAAAATGTCACCCATGTTTTCCTGTAATAAACAATTTTGGAACTGACAAGTAGCATACCTTAAAAACATTCACATACTATTGCTAAGAGGGCTGTTGCATTTCATCACCTGTCTCGCTCATACGGGACCTTATGTTTAAGATTGTTTAAAACTTTTTTACAAAAAAAAACCGACTTCCAAAAAAAACACTACAAAGTGAAAAATAACTTTAATTTCGGAAGTCGGTGTCTTTGGATCTGTATTTTAGTTTTTGCCACCGACTTCCGAAATTAAAGTTATTTTTCACTTTGTAGTGTTTGTTTTGGAAGTCGTTTTTTTTTTTTGTAAAAAAGTTTTTATTTTTCACTTTTTAGTGGTTCAGTTTGTAATTTATCTAAGTTACAATAGCCCAATGTCAACTGCTCATCACGTTTTACAAAATATTGCTTTTCCCGATGCAGGGACGTTAATTGTTTAGGAGTTCTCCTAGTAAGACCAGAAGAACTGGAGCTCATGGTGAAGTCACCATCACCATTATGCATTTTGACGAGCATAAACCATATTAAAGTAATCGAATCGCTACCTGTGATATACTTAGATATAATTGAGTATTTCCGATGGCCCTCTGTGGTCTTCATCATCAGTTCCAGTTCACCGAATGGTACTTTCCGAGAGTAAATGCACGAGTTACTATAAAAAATACCGAAATCGATATAGGTGTGCCCATAAAATTTGAGGGTTTCCCTCGATTTCCATGGGATCCCATCGTCAGATCCTGACTTGATGATCATGGGACCACTTGGGAAGTATACCCTTTCGAACAAAAAAAGAAAAATCCAAATCGGTCTAGCCATTTTCGAGTAATCGGGGAACATACATAAAAAAAAAAAAAAAATAAAAAAAAAAAGATTCCGACGAATTGAGAACCTCCTCCTTTTGGAAGTCGGTTAAAAATGAAAATATCCTTTTTTGAAAAATGAAAGCTTAAAAATTAGGTTCCGTGTGAGCGAGAGAGGTGACAAATTGCGACAGCTCTCTTAAGGCGGTGAGAGCCGTAAAAACGTCGTTTTGTTTAGTGTTTTATTCGTAGATAACACGGATTTAAATTTTGAAAAAAATAAATTACTTAGTTCAGACTTCCATCTACAAATTTCGGCCGTCCGATACACGATTACTTGCACTTTACTGCATCCAATTAAATCGCAAAGACAAGTCTAAATTATGATCTATATCTTATTTCATTTGATTTATATTAGGCTTTGAACAATAAAACTTATGCCATAATAAAGGTCGTAAAAAATGTAATTTATAACGGCTATCATAATTTGAAATATCAAAATATTTATATCACTAATTCCAATGTCAAGTGTTTTGCGCTCGCTCCGTGTCGTTTAGTCCCGAGCGGAACGTGATGGAGGTCGGACGTGTGCCAATTTTTCGAACCCGCCACCCCCGCTAACTTCTGTCACCGGCTGCGACCGGCACAAATTAACATGTGTTGAAAACAGTTGAATTTGAACGCTATGCCTATGTAAATAAAGACGTCACGCGCGCAAAAGCTTTATTGGTATTTATTTTTATCACGGCCTATGTTTACCAATCGCATCAAGTGTGTAAAACAGTTGAATTTGAACCCTACACTGGAGCTTATAAAGCCGCCTGACGCGCAAATTTTTGGTTCACTATTTTCAAATCTCAAATAGGTAGGTGCCACAGAATAAAGTTAGTACGGGTGGTTTTATAATGAATATCGGATAGGAAATGAGATTTCTTCATAACATCACGCCTGAATTCTTTCAAAGGGTTGGGCAGGGATGTTCAGAAAATAAGTAGGCCCTCAAATGTATTTTTCTGTATACCTACATAAATAAGATTTTTTTTTAAAATTAAGTTTTTTTTCTAATTAGGTATTTTCTTATTTTTTTTTGTATTTCAAGGTCAAAATGAAAATCCAAGATGGCGGCTGCAAAAATTTCCAATTTTTCGTCATGGGTGTCGTTTTCGTGATATTTTAGGTCGCTGAAAACGATAGCGGGGTCAAAATGAAAATCCAAGATGGCGGCTGTGAAAATTTCCAAATTTTTCGTCATGGGTGTCATTTTCGTGATATTTAAGGTCGCTGAAAACGATAGCGGGGTCAAAATGAAAATCCAAGATGGCGGCTGCGAAAATTTCCTAACTTTTCGTCATGGGTGTCATTTTCGTGTTATTTTAGGTCGCTGAAAACGATAGTGGGGTCAAACTGAAAATCCAAGATGGCGGCTGCGAAAATTTCCTAACTTTTCGTCATGGGTGTCATTTTCGTGATATTTTAGGTCGCTGAAAACGATAGTGGGATCAAAATGAAAATCCAAGATGGCGGCTGCGAAAATTTCCTAATTTTTCGTCATGGGAGTCATTTTCGTGATATTTTAGGTCGCTGAAAACGATAGTGGGGTCAAAATGAAAATCCAAGATGGCGGCTGCAAAAATTTCCTAATTTTTCGTCATGGGTGTCGTTTTCGTGATATTTTAGGTCGCTGAAAACGATAGTGGGGTCAAAATGAAAATCCAAGATGGCGGCTGCCAAAATTTCCTAATTTTCGGTCATGGATGTCATTTTCGTGATATTTTAGGTCGCTGAAAACGATAGTGGGGTCAAAATGAAAATCCAAGATGGCGGCTGCGAAAATTTCCTAATTTTCGGTCATGGATGTCATTTTCGTGATATTTTAGGTCGCTGAAAACGATAGTGAGGTCAAAATGAAAATCCAAGATGGCGGCTGCGAATATCCTAATTTTTCGTCATGGGTGTCATTTTCGTGATATTTTAGGTCGCTGAAAACGATAGTGGGGTCAAAATGAAAATCCAAGATGGCGGCTGCGAAAATTATCAAATTTTTCGACACAGGTGTCATTTTCGTGATATTTGAGGTCGCTGAAACCGATAGTGGGGTCAAAATGAAAATCCAAGATGGCGGCTGCGAAAATTTCCAAATTTTTCGTCATGGGTGTCATTTTCGTGATATTTTAGGTCGCTGAAAACGATAGTGAGGTCAAAATGAAAATCCAAGATGGCGGCTGCGAAAATTTCCTAATTTTTCGTCATGGGTGTCATTTTCGTGATATTTTAGGTCGCTGAAAACGATAGTGGGCTCAAAATGAAAATCCAAGATGGCGGCTGCGAAAATTTCCTAATTTTCGGTCATGGATGTCATTTTCGTGATATTTGAGGTCGCTGAAAACGATAGTGGGGTCAAAATGAAAATCCAAGATGGCGGCTGCGAAAATTCCCTAACTGTTCGTCATGGGTGTCATTTTCGTGATATTTTAGGTCGCTGAAAACGATAGCGGGGTCAAAATGAAAATCCAAGATAGCGGCTACGAAAATTTCCTAACTTTTCATCATGGGTGTCATTTTCGTGATATTTTAGATCGCTGAAAACGATAGTCATTCATTTTGACCCCACTATCGTTTGCAGCGACCTCAAATATCACGAAAATGACACCCATGTCGAAAAATTTGAAAATTTTCGCAGCCGCCATCTTGGATTTTCATTTTGACCCCACTATCGTTTTCAGCGACCTCAAATATCACGAAAATGACACCCATGACGAAAAATTACGAAATTTTCGCAGCCGCCATCTTGGATTTTCATTTTGACCCCACTATCGCTTTCAGTGACCTAAAATATCACGAAAATGACACCCATGACGAAAAATTAGGAAATTTTCGTAGCCGCCATCTTGGATTCTCATTTTGACCCCACTATCGTTTTCAGCGACCTCAAATATCACGAAAATGATACCCATGACCGAAAATTAGGAAATTTTCGCAGCCGCCATCTTGGATTTTCATATTGGCCCCACTATCGTTTTCAGCGACCTCAAATATCACGAAAATGACACCCATGTTGAAAAATTTAAAAATTTTCGCAGCCGCCATCTTGGATTTTCATTTTGACCCCACTATCGTTTTCAGCGACCTCAAATATCACGAAAATGACACCCATGACGAAAAATTAGAAAATTTTTGCAGCCGCCATCTTGGATTTTCATTTTGACCCCATTATCGTTTTCAGCGACCTCAAATATCACGAAATTGACGCCCATGTCGAAAAATTCGAAAATTTTTGCAGCCGCCATCTTGGATTTTCATTTTGACAGTAATCACATCCTCTCAAGAAAAAAAAAAACTAGAGCGTTAGAAGTTATGCCCCTCCGTTTTTTTTTTTTGTGTTGACATAACGAATAAAATAAAAAAAGAACTTTCCAAATCGGCTTCTAAATGACGGAGTACTGCAGTAACAAACATAAAAAAAAAAAAAATACAACTGAATTGATATTCTCCTCCGTTTTTGAAGTCGTTTAAAAATAACACATCATTGTTACGTTTAAAAATTAACTGGACATCACTCACAATGCAGTCATTGGTGTCGTGGGGAATACTAGTTTCTGTCATTCCCGACGACACCACCAGTGGTGTCGTGGGGAATGAACGGTCATTTTGTGGTATTTAAGTTCGCTGAAAACGATAAAGGTCTCAAGCTAATTTCGACCTTATTGACATTTTACAAACCCTTTGTTTTTTTGGTCCAGAATACTCGGTAAATGATCTGGAAGCTGAATTTAACAAAAAAACATGAATGTCAATAAGGTCTAAATTCGCTTGACACCTCAGAAAGTGTCTAGATTATTATGCACATCATTTTTAGGGTGTCAAGCTAATTTCGACCTTATTGATATTTTACAAACCCTTTGTTTTTTTGGCCCAAGATACTTGGTAAATGATCTGGAAGCTGAATTTAACAAAAAAACATGAATGTCAATAAGGTCTAAATTCGCTTGACACCTCAGAAAGTGTCTAGATTATTATGCACATCATTTCTAGGGTGTCAAGCTAATTTCGACCTTATAGACATTTTACAAACCATTTGTTTTTTTGGTCCAAGATACTTGGTAAATGGTCTGGAAGCTAAATTTAACAAATAAACATGAATGTCAATAAGGTCTAAATTGTTATGTAACACATCATTGTTATGTAGCTGGACATCACTAACAGCACAATACAGTCGGTGGTGTCGCATGGCGTGGGGAATAGTAGTTTCTGTCATTCCCCACGACAGCGACACCACTGAAAACGATACCACTGGTGTGGTATCGTGGGGAATGACAGAAACTACTATTCCCCACGCCATGCGACACCTTCGTAAAGTAAAATGGTGCGCGGCGCGTAGTTTTGAATCGTACGGGTAAAGGTCTTCGTGTCAGTCAGATTTTAAATCCACCTTATTCACGAAAACAAATATGTATAAGTAGTTATTTTTATTTATTTTAACTGTTCAAGTTTACAATGCATACCTAATCTGTCTAAAACTTTAAAAAATACTTACTAGAAAAATAAAACAAAATAAACTTGTATACTAATCAGTTCAAGTTTATCTACTGCATTGCTCTATTCTGTGACGCAACATAGTACCTACTCGAGTTCATGAACTCATGAGCGGTGCGCTTGGCGCGCGTTTCCCGCGCATCGTAATTTATTACGTATCGCTACTCCTTGCGGGGGCTGCGGTAAGCATTTAATACCTACGGCGCTTGCTTTCACCCCGCCTTAAGTACCTACCCAAATGTCTTTTCTTTGGTATTGTTCGTCGACTCGTTGAGCTCCTTAAGTTTTGAGTTGAGCTGAACGATTACTGACAAATGCGTGCACAGATTGAGTGGACCTGTCCAGTCGGACAGGTCCACTCAATCTGTGTGGTTCTTTCCTCAAATGACCATTTCAGACACCAATCTACATGGTCTTCACATGATCTGACCAAGATTATGTCTGGACTTTAAAAGAGACTGTGACCTCTGAGTTTGTTTCGGCGTTTCTTCTCAAAATAGTCAGATAGGAAACGTCGATCTCATCAAGTTTAAAAAAAATGTTTGATGTGTAAAAGTGTTTGTACAAACCCACTTACAGAAAATAAATCATTTATCATTTAAGTAAGTTTTTTAGCCACCTAATCGCCTAAATAAACACCTAAGTGAGTTTTTTAGCCACCATACGATTAGGCATAAACCCAAACAATATTAAACAGTCCTATCTACACTAAATACTTGCTCAGCAACTCGACAAACTGACTCACTGCACAGCTGCGGCCGCGCCATATTAACAGATAGTAATTTTAATTCAATCTCCACACGTATTTGTAGGAAAACAGTGGTGTTTGTAATTGTTTACATTACATCGTATTGACTTATCTCTGTGACCTATTATCTCCTGGTACTATTTATTGCTAACTAGCGACCCTCCCCTACTTCACACGGTTTTTATGACCGGACAAAAAATCGTTCTTTTTATGAATATGCAAAATATTAATTTAATGTGGGCTGCATCAATTGGGTACCCCGGTTGTATTATAGTTATTTATGCAACTGACGTATAATAAGGGGTCTTAAAACACGAATGTGGGTTTATCACACGAGGCGAAGCCGAGTGAGAGACATGAGTGTTTTAATACTATAGTATCTATTTATTTCACTACATCACTTACTACAATTTCTTACACTGCATCCATTTTTATTTATCTTTTATAAAGATTTACATTGTAATTTGTGAATTGGTCTAAAACAATTCGTTTTCTTTAAAATCTGAAATAAAAACACCTATAGGTATTTTTCATTGTTATGACACTTACGTCAGGCTGTCAAGCTGTCTTTACTTTTTCTTCTATTTTTCATAGAGTTTCATACTGGCTTGGAATCTATGATCTTTCCTTTTGATTTATATAATTTAAATTCTTTTTATCAATATGTTAGGTCAAATATTGTATTTTATAGATAATTTTGATTTACTATTGAATGGCTGTATCTTAAATTACTTTTATAAAATTAATGCACACACTCTTGAAATTCATCGAAGAGGTTAGAGGTTTTTCAACGTATATTACTGGCAGATTCAAGCATTGACTGTGGCGTTTGGCATTCTGATGACGGAAAACTTCAAATGTGGAAAGGATATGAAATGGGAAGACGATTTCGAAAAACGCTGATGATCGATGGGTGGAAGACTCGGAGACGATGAGTTCTGCTCCGGAAGCTATAAACGAAACATCTCCTAAAAGTATTCTTCGACCGGGAAAACTAACTCAGTGACTAAAACTTACCCGACTGCGGTCGATCCCTGAAGGAGGGTTATAGAAAATAACCATTAATTTATCGGAGCGAATCAATTCAAAATCTTCTCTTCCAAACTATCCGTGCGTGTTTGCCTAACCTGGACTTACTCAAATTACTACTTCAAGCTATCCTCTACCTTCGCGTTAAATAACTGTGTGTGTTAGGTAGGATGTGTTTTTTAAAAAACTGGTCTGTATTTTTTATCTTTTAGTTTTCAATATATATATGTTTCAAGTCTTACTTTAGCCCCCTTTTATTTCTGTAGGCTAGTAGATTTGTTACAGTCTGGCGCCCAATATAAAATCAAAGCTAGCCCTTACAAATCTTTTTCAAAATTCTAAAATAAACTATCTCTAGTACTATTTTTATTCGGACTCTTATTTGGCTTAGTCTTTTTTTTAAAACATGTATTAGGTTCCAGGTAGGTCTAATACTAACTTACTTTCCTCTTCAGCACATACTTAACAAACTTATACTACACCCCCACACACATTCCATTACCCACTGGTAATTGGCATCCATTCTTTGCTTGCGAGTGTTCTTAAAACCATTCGTGGTCACTTTCAAGTTGAGTTTGGCTTACTCTACAACGTATTATAGGAGAATATCCTGTAATCGTTACCACCTACACATAACTCTCTACTTCTACATCATTATTCTGCACCCCACACACTTGCACACCACTACGTTTACCCACTGGTAATCGTACCCATTCTTCGCTTGTGAGTGTTCTTAAAACCATCCGTGGTCACTTACAAGTTGGGGTTTGGTTTACTCTTCGACGTACTATAGGAGAATATCCTGTAGTCGTTTATACAAAACTAATATCTATATAACACCTATTACAAATACTTCACTATTCTACACTCTTACACACATACAACTTTCGATGTGCCTCTGTGCCTTTCTTTTTGTTTGTGGTTATTTTATAGTCGCATCATTAATTCGGATCCTCTAGGAATCCTCTAAACCCTCTAGGAGACCTCTAAACCCTCTCGGATACCACTAAACCCTCTGGGAGTCCTCTGAAACCCTCTGGGAGACCTCTTTACCCTCTAGGAGTCCTCTTAACCCTCTAGAGTCCTCTTAAACCCTCTAGGAGTCCTCTGAAACCCTCTAGGAGTCCTCTGAAACCCTCTAGGAGTCCTCTTAAACCCTCTGGGAGACCTCTTAAACCCTCTGCGAGACCTCTTAAACCCTCTGCGAGACCTCTTAAACCCTCTGCGAGACCTCTTAAACCCTCTAGGATTCCTCTTAAACCCTCTAGGAGACCTCTTAGACCTCTTATATACTAAGGGACCTCCTCTATACTAAGGGACCTCCTCTATACTAAGGGACCTCCTCTATACTAAGGGACCTCCTCTATACTAAGGGACCTCCTCTATACTAAGGGACCTCCTCTATACTAAGGGACCTCCTCTATACTAAGGGACCTCCTCTATACTAAGGAACCTCCTCTATACTAAGGGACCTCCTCTATACTAAGGGACCTCCTCTATACTAAGGGACCTCCTCTATACTAAGGGACCTCCTCTATACTAAGGGACCTCCTCTATACTAAGGGACCTCCTCTATACTAAGGGACCTCTTATATACTAAGAGACCTCTTAAATGCTCTAGGAACCCTCTTAAACCCTCTAGGAAACCTCTTAGACCCTCTAGGAACCCTCTTATACACTAAAGGTTTTCTTCTATACTAAGGGACCTCCTCTATACTAAGGGACCTCCTCTATACTAAGGGACCTCCTCTATACTAAGGGACCTCCTCTATACTAAGGGACCTCCTCTATACTAAGGGACCTCCTCTATACTAAGGGACCTCCTCTATACTAAGGGACCTCTTCTATACTAAGGACCTCTTATATACTAATGGACCTCTTATATGCTAAGGAACCCTCTTAAACTCTCTTGAGTCGTCTTTTGCACTCATTAACCCTTACTTACCTCCCTTTAAAATATTTTAATCCTATTTAACATTAATCTTTAACCATGGATAGAATTATTATCTTTGAACTTTTAAACAACTTCCCAGGACTTTTTAGAAATCTTTTCTCTTTTGAGATATTTTCTTTAATTTATTACTTGAATATTTTTTTTTAAACTTATTATTTCACCTTCAACATTAAAATACTCCCTCTCTCATTTAAAACTATTCGGTAAAAACTTATTCCACCTTTTTCTTTTTGAGCGGTAGCAACTCCCTAAATAAGCCTCTAATGCATTTTTTTTTCTTTTTGGAGCGGTAGCAACTCTCTAAATAAGCCTCTAATGCATTATTTTTTGAACGGTAGCAACTCCTTAAATAAGCCTCTAATGCATTTTTTTTTTCTTTTTGGAGCGGTAGCAACTCTCTAAATAAGCCTCTAATGCATTATTTTCTGAGCGGTAGCAACTCCCTAAATAAGCCCCTAATGCATTTTTATTTTCTTTCTGAGCGGTAGCAACTCATTAAACAAGCCCCTAATGCATTCTCTATTCTTAGAGGTTTTCTTAAATCCTCTAATTCTTAAACTCAAGTTTTCCTTGAGGCTTTCTTAAACTTGAACTCTAACTAACGAGTTCTCTCTCTTTTTCATTTTTCTTAAACTTGGGTTATTCTTAAACTCAAACTAACTTGAGTTTTCTCTCTTAAACTTGGTTTTTCTTAAACCTTGAATCTTCTGGAGCGGCTAACAACTCCATAAAAATAAGCCCTTGTTAAATATATTTTATTAATGGTTTTAGACGTGAGCGGATTACAACTCCGAAAATAAGCCTACTGTTATTGATTTATCAGGTTGAGTAGTGATCATTGAATGTGAATCCTACCTGACCTAACTTCGTAAGATGTCGGTGTGATTGAATGAAGTATGTACGTTTTGTGAATGCTGTAATATTTTTAACCTTCAAAATTTTCAATTGAGTTGAAAATTTTCTCGGGGTTGATGGGGAAATATAGTATCTATTTATTTCACTACATCACTTACTACAATTTCTTACACTGCATCCATTTTTATTTATCTTTTATAAAGATTTACATTGTAATTTGTGAATTGGTCTAAAACAATTCGTTTTCTTTAAAATCTGAAATAAAAACACCTATAGGTATTTTTCATTGTTATGACACTTACGTCAGGCTGTCAAGCTGTCTTTACTTTTTCTTCTATTTTTCATAGAGTTTCATACTGGCTTGGAATCTATGATCTTTCCTTTTGATTTATATAATTTAAATTCTTTTTATCAATATGTTAGGTCAAATATTGTATTTTATAGATAATTTTGATTTACTATTGAATGGCTGTATCTTAAATTACTTTTATAAAATTAATGCACACACTCTTGAAATTCATCGAAGAGGTTAGAGGTTTTTCAACGTATATTACTGGCAGATTCAAGCATTGACTGTGGCGTTTGGCATTCTGATGACGGAAAACTTCAAATGTGGAAAGGATATGAAATGGGAAGACGATTTCGAAAAACGCTGATGATCGATGGGTGGAAGACTCGGAGACGATGAGTTCTGCTCCGGAAGCTATAAACGAAACATCTCCTAAAAGTATTCTTCGACCGGGAAAACTAACTCAGTGACTAAAACTTACCCGACTGCGGTCGATCCCTGAAGGAGGGTTATAGAAAATAACCATTAATTTATCGGAGCGAATCAATTCAAAATCTTCTCTTCCAAACTATCCGTGCGTGTTTGCCTAACCTGGACTTACTCAAATTACTACTTCAAGCTATCCTCTACCTTCGCGTTAAATAACTGTGTGTGTTAGGTAGGATGTGTTTTTTAAAAAACTGGTCTGTATTTTTTATCTTTTAGTTTTCAATATATATATGTTTCAAGTCTTACTTTAGCCCCCTTTTATTTCTGTAGGCTAGTAGATTTGTTACAATACCTAATTATGTACAGTTGCATACAAGACTTTATCTACATCCATGTTATGAATCCTCTATAAAAGGTTCTGAAACAGTTTTTTGTAATACTAATACTCGTATCGAACATGGTGCCCGGCGTCATAGTATATACGACGGGAATTCGAATAAGTTCTTTTTTTAAATTACGGCGCTGTTGTAGTGAAACGTGCGTGCATTACAATGTTCTTTTGTTGAAAACGAGTTGCATTATGACATTCAGTACAACATTATAACACCCGTTTTTTATGATATTATGGTTACTATGACACTGGTTGTTTTAATGTTGGCAATAAGCTAACTGTTTCAGAAACTTTTATAGAGAATTTATAGCATGGGTGTAGATAAAAGTTTTAATACAACTGGGGTACCCAATTGATGAAGTCCACTGTAAACCAGTGGTGGCCCAGTGGTAACGGCCACGACTTTCCAGTTGTAGGTCGTGGGTTCGAACCCGGGCAGGTGCTTTATGTTAAAGTTGGGTGGTAAGGATATAGGAAAACAGTTAATAAGAGAAACGAAATTATATTGAAAAATCTGAATGACATTTTTATCAACAGTAAAGTATTGCTAGGCAACACAACCATAGAGTGCTAATAATGCATTCATCCACACTTTACTTGTGTATATAATTTTATTACCAATGCTCTCAAAACTATCGTGAGGAAACCGACATGTCCTAGAACCAAAAATCGAAGACATGTGACATCTACCAACCCGCACTGGGCCCGCGTGGTGGATTACTGCCCACTCCCTCTCACAGAGAGGAGGCCTGTGTCCCAGCAGTGGAAACATTATAGGCTGATTACATGATATGCATATGCTACACATAAACGTTTTAGATAACATTATCTAAATGATGGTGAAAACTGCATTATAATCCGTTGTGGAGTTTAGAAGAACTACGCGGTCATACAGACAGACATGAAAAGCGACATTTCATTTTATAATATATATATACACTCCTTTGCAAAAAAAAACGGGCGGTTTGGATTTTTCTACATTATTGGTAATCATTTAGTTCTAAAGAGGTTTAATAGCCAAACTATGTTACTGGCACTTAATAAAGAGTC
The DNA here is from genome assembly GCA_905163495.3 of Cosmia trapezina. NCBI lineage: Eukaryota > Metazoa > Arthropoda > Insecta > Lepidoptera > Noctuidae > Cosmia > Cosmia trapezina. The sequence continues at coordinate 1,969,762 of LR991036.1, forward strand.
TGGGTATGAAAAAAAAGTTAATTTCAAATTCGAAACTGTTGTTTTTAAAAATAATAATGCCTTTTTCAGTTGATGACTTTTTACTCACTATTCGCGGGTTTGCGGTTAAAAGGTTATCAGGCAACTAAAACTAATTTCTCGTTATTTTTATTACAATAATTTGTTTGTCGCATAATCCTGCCTTATTGCGACTTAAACAGATATATCTTTGTGTCGATTGTAATGGCAGAAAAAGCACTAAGAGCTAGTAAAATTATAGCGCTGCTGGAAGTGGGTTGTAGCCTATGTTACGGGTCACAGCGGTTAAGCGTGAGTCGTTCAACCGTCCAAAGAGCCTGGACTCGATACCAAGAGACAGGCTCCGTTTAAAGAAGGCAAGGTTCTGGGAGAAAATGTTGCACACAACCACGAGACGACCGCTTTTTAGTGACTCAGGCGCTGAGGAACCGCAAGTGCAGTTACATAGACCTCAAAAGAAACCTTGAAGAGGTACGAGGAGCACAGATTAGCCTATGGAAAGTGAGGAGGAGGCTTTTAGCCGTTGATATACGCAGTCGACGACCAGCGTGGGCCCCCAACTTACTCCGTGAGCACCGGATTGCTCGACTGAGGTTCACTAGAAATTGTCTATCTTGGACACTAGGTAACTGGAGTAGCGTACTCTTCTCCGATGAGGCTCAAATTTGTCTAAATGGTGAGGACCGACGTCGGCGAGTGTTACGAAGACCAGGGGAACGCTATGCCGACGTGAGTTTTGAAGAAATCACCCCTTATGGTGGAAGGTCCGTTATGTTTTGGGCGGGCGTAACTTCCAGCTATTGTACCGAGATAGTGTTCATTGAAAATGGGTCACTAAATGCGCAAAGGTACACAACAGGAATAATTTGTCAACATGCACAGCCCGCACTGACTGTAATTGGTGAAGATGCCTTTTACATGGATGATAATGCTCGGGACCACCGTTCTGGCGACGTAGATGCTTATATGCAAGAGGTCGGTATTCGTCGTCTGTTTTGGCTAGCGCGGAGCCCCGACCTTAACCCCATTGAGCATGTCTGGGACCTTCTAAAAAGGCGAGTACGATCTGTCCAACGCCTTCCACAAAACATCAGGGAGCTTAAATGTGTGATTTCGGCTGAGTGGGAACACATTCCACAGGACACCATCAAAAGCCTGGTGGAAAGCATGCCAAGACGATTACATGCCGTAATCGCTGCAAGGGGAGGTAATTCTCGTTATTAATTTTTATTTTTTAATGTCTTTTTTAAATTAAAATACCATAAAAATACTCGTAGTCTTAATTTAATTATACCCTAAAAATTTCCATTTTAACACGACTCTCTGTTTACATTGACTAAAACACCGATTCCAGGATTGAAGCGTTAAAAACTATATTCTCAATGATAATAAGAAATTTCTAGTCATTTATGCTAATAACATACTAAAAATATTAACATTATCCATAGAAAAGCCAATGACTGCAAGGTGCCCGTTTTTTTTGCAAAGGAGTTTAGATGTTTTATAGATAGACCGACCAACCCATCTTTTGTCTTAGCTGTTGTAAGGTACTACATACTTTCGTCCATGTCTGGAACATAGATACTGTTATCGAAGTGTAAGTAGTACGACCCTTGTAGATAATATTGTTTTTAGAGTAATTAATCCATACTAATATTATAAATTCGAAAGTAACTCTGTCTGTCTGTCTGTCTTTCTGTCTGTCTGTTACCTTTTCACGCCTAAACCACTGAACGGATTTCGATAAAATTTGGCAAGGCTATAGATGGTATCCTGGGGACGGACATAGGCTAATTTTTTTTAACAAAAATAATCCTACAGGGGGTGATATAGGAGATGAAAGTTTGTATGGGAAACTCAGTATTTCTTAAGTTAGGGATGTGAAAATTGAGGTGCGGTGACAGGAAACCTCCCCGAGTGTCCGTGGGCTGGAGTTCCCTTACGGATACGTCCGTGGGGAAGGCCAGTCTTCGGGACGGTGCACCCTGGGGTGCGGGCAATGGTTCCCCTTAGGCACAAGTGCCTAAGGGGTTTCGTTGCCCGTATGCCAATATCCTGTCGGAGGAACGCTCCAACGTGTGTCCCTCTGCTCTAAGCAGAGACGCACAGCGGCGGAGTAAGAACGGGCTCGGTGTGCACTATCCCTGCCGCCGGGCAGGCAGAAGGAAGTCATTCATCCACCATCAATCATCATCATCCCCGCCACCATACACCATTCATCATTCACCACATCATCATTCCCATCCCATCATCCACCATCAATCATCATCATCCCCGCTACCATACACCATTCATCATTCACCACATCATCATTCCCATCCCATCATCCACCATCATCATTCCCATCATCATTTCCATTTTCATTTCGTCATTTCCTTCTGCCACCGTTAGTCTCGTAGCCCCGAAGATCGTTCAAGGTCATGTCTCTGACTTTTGACGGGGGTCGAGGGTCTTGGCTTAACCGCCCGGACCGCGAGGTAGAAAACCTCTATAAAAAATCACCCCAAATCTCCAAGCGGCGGCGCACCGTGAGGGAGGTTGTAAGCTTGGTTAATGGGTAGCTTAATTAGCCGCTAGTGGGAACCACTTATTTTTTTGAGCAAGTACAGAATGTTTTTTACTCGTGGGAACAACAATGGAACCAATTTTAAAAAACAAAAACCGACGAGAAGAGGAGAAGGAGAGGAGTGATGCGGGGTCGGAGTCCGACGCCGCATCGGGAGCGAAGGGCACGAAAGGCTCTTTTAAGAGCCCGGAGTGCGTATTGGTGGCGGCCGCTGGTAGGAAGGCATTCCTGAAGCGGAACGTGGAGGTTGGACCGGGGGATGGCCAGGGGTCTTCCTCGGACGGCGGAAGGGGCTCGGCTCCTAAATGTGCTCGCCGGGGCCTAGGATGGACCCGGAAAAAGAGTAAGAGCCGGCCAAACACGCAGGAGGAAGAATCAGTCGGCTCGGCCGGAGGGAGCACTAGGGAGGCGTCTGGCGATGAGTCGGACGCCGCTGCTGACTTCAATTCGGAGCGGGCCAGGTTTGCGGAGGTCGTGGCTGCTGCAGTCAAGTGTGTGTCCTTGAAAAAGAAACAATCTTCCAAAGACAAGGCCATACCTGCAGCCAAGGCCTCCATTATGGCGGCAGCGGAAGTCCTGCTCCAAGGGCCTCCGCCGGACGGCATGTCAGAAATGCGGGCGGAGGTCGCCCGCTTGACAGCCGCCATGGAGCTTCTCCGAAAGGAGAACGAGGAGCTCCGAGCGGACCTGGCCAGGCTCCGCGATGCCGGCCCTCAGAAGGCGCCGCAGGAGGGGGCGCAGCAGGGGCAGAGCGGGCTTGGGCCTGCAGAGGAGAAGCTACTGACCCTGGTGCGGAAGGAACTGGCTGCGTTCAACAGCCGGTTCTCTGTCCTGGAGGGCATTGTCCTCCGGCCCCCGCTGGCGGCGAGCCGGCAGGCCTCGGGCCAGCCAAAGGCGGCATCGTACGCCGCCGCCACAGCCGCCACACCCAAACCTGGGTTGGCGGGGCAGGCGAAGGGCGGGGCCGCTCCTGCAAAGGCGCCTGCGAAGGCGCCTGCGAAGGCGCCTGCCAAGGCGCCTGAGAAGGCCCCGGCTGTGGCGGCGACGACGACGCGGCCGCCCCCGCCTTCTAAATCTCCTCCGGCTGACGCCGAATGGCAGGTAGCCGGGGAGAAGAAGAAGGAGGGCAAGGCGGCAAGGGCGGCTAAACGGAAGGAGAGGCGGCGTAGGCGCAAGGAGAGAAGCGTCGCGGCGAGGTTGCGCGCCCCAAAGTCCGCAGCTGTAGTGATCACACTACAGCCGGAAGCGGAGAAGAAGGGCGTGTCCTACCGCGACGTGCTCACCAAGGCGCGGGCGGCGGTGAACCTGGAGGAGATCGGTGTCACAAAGGGCATGCGAATTAGGGTCACGGCGACTGGGGCTCGTATGCTCGAGATCCCCGGTGCGGCTAGTGGCCCGACCGCTGACGCTCTGGCCGAAAGGCTTAGGGCGTCCTTAAATGCGGACGAAGCCCGAGTGTCCAGACCCGCCAAGTGCGCAGACATGCGCATCCTGGGTCTGGACGACTCTGTGACAGAGGGGGAAGTTGTGGCCGCCGTGGTCAAGACTGGGGGGTGCGCTATCGAGCAGGTGAGGGTAGGCACCATCCGTCCAGACTCCACGGGGTTGCGAGCCGTTACGGTGAGCTGCCCCGTATCGGCGGCCAACAAAATCGTTGGGGAGGGCCCGAGATTCCAGGTGGGCTGGGACTCCACGCGGGTAAAACTGCTGGAACCCAGACCTCTGAGGTGCTTCCGTTGCCAGGTGGGCAACCACGTAGGAGCCAAATGCACCTCGGAGGTGGACCGCAGCAGTAATTGCTTCCGCTGTGGTCAGCCCGGTCACAAGGCCGGCTCGTGCAATGCCACGCCGCACTGCTACCTGTGTGCGGCAGCTGGCAAGCCGGCCGATCACCGGGCTGGAAGCAAGGGCTGTGGTCCACCCACGAAAGCCCGGGGCAAGGGCAAGCCCCCCGCCCCCTCTACCGCCGTCACCGCCGCAGCCGTCGCCACAGGCGCCGCCGTCGCTGCCGCCCCCACTGCCGTCGCCGCCGTACCCACTGCGGCGGAGCCCTCACAGGGGGCTCAGGAGGGGGCTGAAATGGAATGCCAGTAGTGGCCCCATTACGCCTCCTCCAGGCGAACATCAACCACTGCGCCGCCGCTCAGGATCTGTTGATCCAGAGCATGGCGCAGTGGTCGATTAACATCGCCGTGGTCGCTGAGCCGTACTTTGTCCCGCCCAGTGATTACTGGGTGGAGGACCTGAGCGGCTCAGTGACCCTCATTTCGTCGGCCGCCGCCGGTACCCTGTCCCTTGAAGCCGTCAAGAAGGGACAGGGTTGCGTCGCAGCACGGTTCGGGGGGATTGTCGTGGTGGGGACATACTTCTCCCCGAACCGAACTCTCGCCGAGTTCCACAACTCCCTTGTTGAAAACCGTCGTCGTCGGGTTTCGTTCCCTTCCCGTGCTTGTCCTCGGGGACTTCAACGCCAAGAATGTGGCTTGGGGTTCCCGGTGTACGGACACACGGGGCAGGATGGTGGAGGACTGGGCTCTGGAGACAGGCCTGGTCGTCCTAAACCGGGGTTCTGTCCCCACGTGTGTGCGGATGCGGGGCGAGTCGGTGGTGGACATCTCGTTCGCCAGCCCCGCTCTGTTGCCGCACGTGGTTGACTGGCGCGTCATGGAGGGGGTGGAGACCTATTCCGATCACCGGTACATCCGGTTTGACGTCTCCGCCCATACCTCGAGCGCGCCGGTCCGACAGGCCCCGAGTGGTCCGCGGTGGGCGCTGAAGAAGCTGGACCGGGAGCTCCTCCTGGAAGCCTCGATCGTGCAGGCCTGGGTGTCACCACCGGACAGGCCTGCCGACATCAACGACGAGGCGGAGTGGTTCCGGGAGGCCATGTCCGAGGTGTGCGACGTGGCAATGCCCCGGGTCCAGCCCAGTCGCGCCTTTCGCCAGGTGTATTGGTGGTCGCCGGAGCTGACGGCTCTGCGCGAGGCGTGCGTCGCCGCGCGACGCCTGTACACCAGGCACCGCAGGCTCCGTATCCGCCCTCCGGATACGGAAGCCATTCAGGCGGAGCTGTACGAGGGGTACAGAGCGGCGAAGACCGCCCTCCGAGCGGAGATCTTGCGGTCCAGGGATCTGGGCCGCGAGGAGTCGCTGGAGACTCTGAACAGAGACCCATGGGGGCGCCCCTACAAGTTGGTGCGGGAGAAACTCCGCCCATGGGCGCCCCCGCTGACGCAGAGTCTCCGGCCCGAGCTCGTGGAGGACGTGGTGAGCGCTCTGTTCCCCTCGCGAGGGGAACATACTCCCCCGCCTATGGCTCCGCCTCATGCGGTGCCCGCTGCGGACCACGACACCGACGACGACGTTGATGCTCCGGAAGTGACCGAGGTAGAGTTGAGAGCGGCGGTACGTAGGCTCAGTGCCAAAAATACCGCCCCAGGACCCGACGGCTTACCTGGAAGAGCCTGGGTTCTGGCCTTTGGGGCTCTCGGGCCTCGACTAGGGGGGCTCCTAAGCGCATGCTTGGAGAGGGGCCAGTTCCCACTTCGCTGGAAGACGGGGAAACTGGTCCTCATTAAGAAGCCGGGGCGCCCTGCGGACTCTCCGTCCGCTTACCGGCCCATCGTGCTGCTCGACGAGGTGGGCAAGCTCTTTGAAAGAGTAATTGCAGACCGCCTCGTCTGGTGGCTGGTGCAGGAGGGGCCGGATTTGGCGGAGACCCAGTTTGGTTTCCGCAAGGGGCGCTCTACGGTGGACGCCATCATGCGCGTGCGAGCCCTCACGACGGGGGATGCAGTGGCCCGGGGTGGGGTCGTCTTGGCGGTGTCCCTAGACATCGCCAACGCCTTTAATACCCTGCCCTGGAGTTGCATCAGGGAGGCATTGCGGTATCACCGGATGCCGACCTACCTCTGTCGAGTGGTCGAGGCCTATCTGACGGACAGGGCCGTCATCTACCCCGGTCATCAGGGAGAGTGGAACCGGCGAGAGATGTCGTGCGGTGTCCCACAGGGATCGGTCTTGGGGCCGCATTTGTGGGACATCGGCTACGACTGGGTGCTGCGCGCCGACCTCCCTGGCGGCGTCAGCGTAGTATGTTACGCTGACGACACGCTGGTCCTGGCGCAAGGGAGGTCGCACCAGGCGGCGGCGGACTTAGCGACACGCGGGGTTGCGATAGTCGTGGAGAGGATCCGGCAGTTGGGACTCGAGGTGGCCTTGCACAAGTCCGAGGCCATGTGTTTTCATGGTCCTCGGAATGCGCCACCGTCGGGTTCTGAAATAACGGTGGGAGGGGTTCACATCGGAGTCGGGTCGACGATGAAGTACCTGGGACTCGTCCTCGACAGCCGGTGGAACTTCGTGGAGCACTTTCGACGTTTGGCTCCCAGACTGGCACGGGCTGGGGCTGCCTTGAGGCGGCTCCTGCCCAATCTGGGGGGTCCAAACGCCTCCTGCCGGAGGCTCTACGCGGGGGTCGTGCGGTCCATGGCCCTTTACGGAGCACCGGTGTGGGCGCGTTCCCTAAGGCTGGGACCAGCCGGCAGGTTGAACGCGTCCCAGAGGGTCATGGCCATCCGGCTAGTCCGGGGATACCGCACGGTCTCCCGAGAGGCGGCGAGCCTCCTTGCCGGATCGCCGCCGTGGGATCTGGAGGCAAAGGTCCTCGCGCACGTGTGGGAGTGGCGCGAGGAGGCGAAACGCCGGGGCGTAACTCCGCTGCCGCGAGAAATCACGGTACGGCGGACAGAGCTCCGGCGGGATCTCATGGCGGCATGGAGAGCGCGACTGTCGCAGCCCAGCGCTGGGCACGCCACAATAGCGGCGATAAGTCCCCTCTTTGAGGAGTGGCTAGAGAGGCGCCACGGCGTCCTCACCTTCCGCCTGACGCAGGTCCTCACCGGACACGGTTGTTTCGGGAGGTTCCTGTTTCGCATAAGGCGGGAGGAAACGCCCGGGTGTTTCCACTGTGTGGATCGCCCGGAGGACACGGTGGAGCATACAGTGGAGGTCTGCCCGGCTTGGGCAGAGCACCGCCGTGTTCTCACGGAGGCGATCGGCGGCGGCGATCTCTCGCGTCCGAGCCTGGTCCAGGCCATGGTGCGGAGCGAGAGTGCATGGGAGGCCGTCACCTCCTTCTGCGAAGCAGTGATGCTAGCGAAGGAGGAGGCGGAACGCGTGAGGGAGAGGCAGCCTCACGCCCTCAGTCGCCGCAGGAGACGCCCTGGGCGGCGGGAATCGCGGGGCGATTTCCGGCCACCGTAGGCGCGGGCCTGCGGACGGTGAGCAGCGGGTAGCTCGCCGTCCGGTAAGGACCAGGCCAGAGTCGACGGCGCGTTGTGTTCCACGCGCGCCTCAAAGAGATGTCAGCAAGTGACGGGGCCCAATAGGGCCGACGCCGCTGGGGTCGCGGGTTGTCTGAAAGGGTTACCGCGGCCCTGGCATAGGCAACTGAAGGAACACGGGTGGGTTTTAGTCAGTAAAAGTCTGACACGCCCTCCCGCTCCACCCAGAGCGGGAGAAGTTATTTGATGATTTCCCACCCTCAAAAAAAAAAAAAAAAAAAAAAAAAAGGGATGTGAAAATTAAAATATATGCTTTTGATAGGAAATAAAGAAATATGCGGTTCAGCGTTTTTGAAAAATCATCCCCTAAGGTGGTAAAATAGGGGTTGATTTTAAAATTTACAAAACTGCAAGGATTTCGACAAAATTTGGCAAGGCTTTATATAGCATCCTGGGAAAGGACATAGGATACTATTTTTTTCAAAAATAATACTACAGGGGGTGATATAGGGGATGAAAGTTTGTAAGGGAAACCCAGTATTTCTTAAGTTAGGGATAACAAATTTATGCTATTGGTAAGAAGTTAAGAAATATGCGGGTCAGCATTTTTTAAAAATCACCTCTAAGTGGGTAAAATAGGGGTTGATTTTAAAATTTACAAAACTGCACGGATTTCGATAAAATTTGGCAAGGCTATAGATAGCAGCCTGGGAAAGGACATGGGCTACTTTTTGTCTTAAAACATAATCCTACAAGGGGTGATAAAAGGGATGAAAGTTTGTATGGGAAACCCAGCATTTCTTAAGTTAGGGATATGCCCTATGTTTTCCACATGAACGTTCCCATGGGATATTTTCCGACATCCACGCAGCCGAAGCCGCGGGCAAAAGCTAGTTAGGAAATATAATTAAGATGAGCGTTGAAAATAAGTCATATGAAACTGATAAGTAAGCTATAGGTATAACAAATGAATGCGTTTAGTTTTTCTTCATACCTACTTACTTTAAGTGGTGCAATTTGTTCATAATAATATGGCCAAAATACAACACAACAATAAATACAGTGTGGCCAACAGCAAATACCAAGTTCTTAGATTATGTTAACTGACGTAAAAGGCGATATAAGGTTTAATAGACCAGGGTCGATAATTTTTAAAACCAAAAAAAAATAATAGTAGGATGAAACCCATTGGAAAAGGAATAGAGGATGAAAGTGAAAGGTAAAATAAATTACGGGCGATCTGAGGTCGGGAAGTGGATAGGGGGAGGTTTTAAGGGTAAAAAACGGTTTATCTCGATTTCCGGCAAAACTAAAAGTCCTATGAAAAAAGTTAAATGGCAAAGTAATGGTAATAAAAAGATCGTCAACTTTTGTATTTACATTTTTTGTAATGGGTTTCATCCTACTATTTTTTTTTTCACCTTTTTACCATTTTCAAAGGCTTCAGCCCTGGTCTATAAGTTGAGAACAATACTATCAGCACACAGAAGGGTCTGATATTAGAGAAACATTGCATTTGGCAATCTGTAACTGCGTTGACTAAGCCATTCGTTGTTCATTTGTACAGTCACAGACTCGGCTATATTATTTAGAATTTGACGACATGATAAAGATAATTAGCTATAAATCTTGCAACCATAAAAGACGCCTTACTTGGCCGCCTGCTTACCTCAAATTGTTAAACTACGTACCTACCCAAGCCGCGGTACTAATTTAGCAAATGAAATCTAAACTCGGTCAGTCCGTAGCTGCGTGGATTACTCACGAACATTACAGTTTTGTTGTTCAAAAAGGAGCAAACGGGAACTTAGGACCAAAAGACCGTTTCGGTATTAATGGCGCGTGATGTGTGCAGAAATTCGAGGATTTTAATGATTGTAAGGCCGGTGTGGCATGTAGATGTTGTTTAAGAATAATTAATTTGCAAGTTAAGATTCTTTTCTCAAACATGCATGCAAATATTGTCATTATTTTCGCAAAAAGAACACGCGAAGTATCGAATTTACGGTCAAAGAAAATCAAATCCATTGCAGGAGCGTTTTTTGAATTTGGAACATTACACCGCTCCAGCAATGTTGTATGAAACGGCGTGCTGGGGTTATTGAATACTCTTTGATTGGATCTCTTTGCTTAGTATAAATTGCGTTCACGTGGCTGTATAGCCATAAATGACTTTCGGCACAGATTTTACTTAGAAAATTGGCGGCAAAACTAAAAATTCATCTTGATTTGAAAATTTATATAAATATAAATTTAATACTTAATTAAAATGAGTTCCAACGGTTCAGAGTGAAATGGAGATTGACTGTAGGTACTCCACCAGATTTAAGATCAGAAGCCAAATTGGCAATGGAAAACCTGCTTCCAGCGAAGTCAAAAGAAAAATACATGAAAGTAGGCATAAAGTAGGTGTATAAAAATTTTATGATTTGGAAAAAAAAGAAAAAAGTGAACATTTTCTCCGAAACAGTATTTTTGGCGTATTTTAATGAGATTGCTAAAATTAAAAACCCATCTACATTATGGGCAATTTATTCCATGCTGAAATGTACAGTTCATGTTAAAAACGGCATTAACTTGAAAAATTAATGAAACTTAACTACTTTCATTTCTCTGCATTCTTTTGAGAAAAGCACTAGGTATATATGCCTCGGCGGAAATGCCAATTGCTTGTCTCGTATTAGTGAAGTCCTCGCCTACGGCTCGGCCTTCAAACTCATACTCAACCTGCAATTGCCTATTTCACGGCCTTTGCAATAATGTACTATTTCTCAAACATGCATGGAAATATTGTCATTATTTTCGAAAAAAGAACACGCGAAGTATCGAATTTACGGTCAAAGAAAATCAAATCCATTGCAGGAGCGTTTTTTGAATTTGGAACATTACACCGCTCCAGCAATGTTGTATGAAACGGCGTGCTGGGGTTATTAAATACTCTTTGATTGGATCTCTTTGCTTAGTATAAATTGCGTTCACGTGGCTGTATAGCCATAAATGCGTTTGCCTAGATAGAAAATTGGCGGCAAAACTGAAAATATATCTTGATTTGAAAATTTATATTTACCTGAGTACATAATAAATATAATACTTAATTAAAATGAGTTCCAACGGTTCAGAGTGAAATGGAGATTGATTATAGGTACTCCACCAGATTTAATATCAGAAGCCAAATTGGCAATGGAAAACCTGCTTCCAGCGAAGTCACAAGAAAAATACATGAAAGTAGGTACTTACTTAAGTATATGAAAATTTTATGATTTGGACAAACGAGAAAAAAGTGAACATTTTCTCCGAAACAGTATTTTTGGCGTATTTTAATGAGATTGCTAAAACTAAAAACCCATCTACATTATGGGCTATTTGTTCTATGCTGAAATGTACAGTTCATATTAAAAACGGCATTAACTTGAAAGATTATGGAAACTTAACTACTTTCATTTCCCTGCATTCTTTTGAGAAAAGCACTATACTATATGCCTCGGCGGAAATGGCAATTGCTTGTCTCGTATTAGTGACATACTCGACCTGCAATTGCCTATTTCACGGCCTTTGCAATAATGTACTATTTAGACACGACCTCGGAGATAAATAATAATATTTGGAATATAAAAAATAGAAAAAGTTAAAGCTTTATTTTGTCAAATCATTCATTTGATAGAAGCTTGACATAATTCAAAAATAGCAATTTTTGGTTATGATTTAAAAGTTTAAAACCAGCGGTAATAGTGCGATGAAGCATAAAGTCACCGTCATTTTTAGGCTTAGCATAATGTTGTTTTCGCAGCAAAAATAATAAAATTTGACGTGTTCACCTCTACTGTATACTCAACTTAAAATTGCAGATTTTTTAGATAAGTCACCCTTCTTGCCAATGAGCGAAATATTAAATACAATAAAAAATCTAACACTAAAATATTAATACTATGTTCAAGTACTTACATGTGGGAAAAAAGAAGGGGCAGTGATCAAAAAGATTCGTCCGTTTTACGATTTCAAATATTATTCATAATATTATCCTATTATGATTCTGCCAAAGTGGCCGTTTTAGCCCCCCAGATCATTTGTAAGTGGGAAAAGTGCCCAAAAGGCTGGCAATATTGCCACGTTTGATGGCTATGCTGATTTTTTTGCCTAAATAAACGCCAGGGCTGTTGTCATGTGTGATGAGTCGACCAACTGCAAAATAGCAAAAAAACCAAAAAAAAAAAAAATTTTTTTCGGGTTTTTTGCAATTTGCAGGTCCGTGTCAGGTTTTATCTTGATCAAAGTATGATACGCGGCACTAAAACATATGTATTTACCTACATAATTTTAAACATCAAAATCATCAATACATCTCTCTAAGTTAGATTTCGTGCAGATTCGTCAAACGAATTAAATCTAACGAATCGGAAAAAAAAATTACTAGGGCTAGTCATCTTGTTAAGGTAAAATGGGAACACCTATACAGAATAGTAATCTAAGCACATAATATTTTCATCTAACGGATTATACTATACATTAGAATTTAATGATAAAAGAAATAAATACTCATAAGCAATCAATCTACCTAGCCTTTTCCCAACTATGTTGGGGTCGGCTTCCAGTCTAACCGGATGCAGCCGAATACCAGTATTTTACATGGAGCGACTGCCTATCTGACCTCCACAACCCAGTTACTGGGTAATACGATACCCCTTGGTAAGACTGGTTGTCAGACTTTCGGGCTTCTGACGACCCGTAACGACTGTCAAAGATCCACAAATGACAGCCGGGACCAACGGCTTAACGTGCTTTCCGAGGCACGGAGGAGTCTCGGTATGTAAAGATGGTCACCCATCCACTGACCAACCCCGGCAAGCGTAGCTTAACCTCATGCAAAATAAATACTCATAAGCAATCAGTGCCTAATAAGCTAATTTCACTTCACATTGTTTTTCAAGCAAACATGGCCCTTCACGTTTATACATACAAGGAAGTTTCCCATCCAATTATTAACTGCCCTAGTTTCAAGTCCCACAGGAAGAAAGGGATGATTTATTTTTAGCCAAGGACAATTAATACATCTGCAGGGATGTGTGTGTGTGTTTAATTCCAGGATTTTACTGTTTCTGTGTCAGAAAGTTAATCGAGTAAAACAATTAGTCCCAGGTGTTAAGTATTCTTAGAAGCTATGATTTTATTTAGTTTCTGTTAAAGCCGTGTTGTGATTTTCCACGCTTAGAATGGGAGAAATAAATTATTTATGATGATCGTATCGGTTGATTGTAATCGAGTCTGATGTTAATCGAAGCAAGCTGTATTATTAATTTACAATCTCTCCAACCATTTACTTCACTTTTGACAGAAGCACGCCTATAAACTTCTTTATTTATTGACAGGCAACCATAGACGAAAAAATGCAATACGTCAAGGACGCTGTTTTTTCTTGACATTTTTCTTTAAAATAAAATAAGTACTTTCTCTGTCAAGGAAATTAAAGTTTTAAGTAGATACCTACGTCGTCGATATAAAAGAAGGTAACCTTCTACATTAAAACCTCTCGTAAACAATGCATTTAATTTTCATTTTAATGACGCTAAAGGTACAGCTAGCAACAAAAGTGGCTAAATGAATTTTGTTTTCCAAAACGTTCATGAAAACTAGGTGTGTGTCACTAAGTTAAAACAATTCAAATAACTGCATGAAAAGTTTTCATGAAGATATTTTGTAAATTCCAAAAAAAAGTTAAAAAGGAACATGTTGCGCCGAGCCCAAATTTAATAGATTGGGATAAGTGCAGGAGAATGATGATTTTGTCAATTCTAACTTTTTTTGCTAACCATACAAATTGCGCAGTTTAATAATCAAGCAGCTGACAAGATCTGTTTTCCGTCACCGGGATGATCATCAAAACAATCGGGAATTATACCGACATGTTAATGTCATAAAGAAGGATTAACTCCATAAATAAGTTGGCAACATTTTAAAGGATTACTCACACACATGCAGCTCGAAATTGTGTGCAAGAGAACCAGTGTGTGTAATGCTTTATTTGGTGCAATGGAAGATTTGTAACTCGTTTTGGTAATTATCATTTGTGATTTCATTTAGAGATTAAAGTAGTGAAACACACTTTGGGTCAGACTAAAGATAGATAGAGAAAACTAGTTTATTAGAGAACGACTTAAACTGAGGACTATGCTATATTTTAACTCGAGAGCAATATTTCTTTTACCGTATCCCTGATTTTCTTCACATTAAGAAAATAACCGGAAATATTAAAAAACAGACCACTCATAAAATCGGTTCGTAAAACTTTGTTTTTCTTGGCTGCAGTCTTTCGTATGTAAATTTTAATTTTTTCGTCAGAACCGTTTCTCTTATTGGGAAATATTTCACCTGTTTTTGCAAATTTTAAATAAAAGAGACTTAAAATAATCAAGTTTTTCATAAGGATTGTGATGTGAAACTTTAACGTAACATACCTACTTATTATGAAATTATACCTTCGAGGCATTTCATGGAATTAAACTAAAGGTATCTTTAAGTACAGCCTTGTTGAATACCGAGAAGGAAATATATAATTACAAATTCCATAAATGAGGAGCATAGGAACGAAACAGGACAAATCCGTTTTTTGACAAAAACTTTTTTTTATATGGTTAAAAATGTTGAATTACATTGTTTCCGCACCTTACAACCGAAAGGAGATCATATGCCCTTCATTTTTAGGGTTCCGTACCAAAATGGTAAAAAAGGAACCCTTATGGTGTGACTCAGTCTGTCTGTCTGTCTGTCTGTCTGTCTGTCTGTCTGTCACAGCTGGATATCTCAAGAACTACTAATGCTATCAACTTGAAATTTGGAACAGTTTTAGATAATATTTACCCAATTATTTTGCAAATAAGAAAGACATAAAAATATATGTATTTTTTTTTTGCAACATGGGCTGAAAGGGGGTCTTAAAAATTCAAAGTGGGGCTACTAGGTCATGTGGGGTATCATATGAAAGAACGCTGTTTGCACATTCTCAAATATATTTTTATTTTTTTTAGGCCGCACAGTGTTCGACTTTTGATGAAAAATGTAAAAATAAATACCGTTCCGCCCCCCCCCTTTCTCCGAAGTTTGCAAAGATAAAAATCAGAAATTATTCTATGTAATAGAAGTTTATGTAAAGATTACAGGAAAAATAAAACGATGTCTCTAAATTGCACACTTTTTCAAAAATCGGAACGGAACCCTCGGTGCGTGAGTGCGACTCGCTCTTGACCGGTTTTACATTTAAAAGTAGCCTGTTTGTACAAAAAGGGATAAATCCATAACTCGGTTACTGTAAGACAGTTTTCTTTAATTTCTGAAAGTTTTGCTGAAAAAAAGCACAAAGTCATGTATTTCGGATATTATTATGATAATGGAGCTTTTCTTAATAAGTATATTTTCAAAATTGTCCGTTCTTTCGCAGTATTAAAAGAGGCGGTAGTTCCCATTACATTTATTCTATGGAACATGACGTCATCGGACAAAATGAGATATTTTTTTTTATTTGTACAACCTTAAACTAGCGATTCACCCGTGCTCGCTTCTTAGTGACGTCACGGCACAAAATCGGATTTAATTTTTCCCAAATTGTTCCATGTTTCGTGATGCTTTTTTTTATCCTCAAATGAAAGCATTTTGTAAATAATTACAAATTACGCATTGGATTCAAATAAATGAACAGTTTTCAAACACGAAAACCTATAGCAATCAAGTCACACAAGTGACACTAAATAATTATTTACTAGTGGCCAGTTTGATAGTAATTTATTGTAAAAGAGTCTTGTTTTCCTTGTTCTATAGAACAATCACATTAATAATAATTATCATAAAGGTGAAAGTTTGTGAGTGCGTGTGTTTGTATGTTTGTTACTCCTCCACGCTCAAACGGCTGTATCGATTTGGATGAAATTTGGAATGTAGATAGCTGATAATCTGGATTAACACATAGGTTACTTTTTATATAATACCGGTCTACGCGGGTGAAACCGCGGGCCGGAGCTACTTTGAGGAATAAAAATACTTTAATGTTCCATAATACAAATAAGAAAAAATTGTCTTATTTTGTCCAATGACGTCATGTTCCATAGAACAAATGGGAGCTACCGAAAAGAGGCTTTATCTTAAAGTAGGTTTTGCAAGCGGCTTCGCCCGCGTGCTTGTCGGAAATTATCCCACGGGAACGTACTACGGGGATAAATAAAAAGTATTCTATGTCCCAATCCAGGTCATGGTTTTCCCATGTGCCAAACTTCATCCAAATCCGATCAGCAGTTTTAGCATGAAAGCGGTTCAACAATCAAACAAACAAAATCACTTTCGCATTTATAATTTAGTTACGATTTAGTACAATTTTAAACGACAAACAAATTGCAGGCTAAAATTATTGTCTAGTATTAAATATTGACCTTAAAATTAAGTCCACTCTAAGTACCTATCTACTTTGATATTCTAACATAATTCTCTACCTACCTCAAGACGTTTCACATAAAATGATACGTAATTACGTATTAAATAACATACCGTGTTCATTTGCCTTTCCAATGAGCATCAGATCGAACGCTAATCCATATTCATACCAGGAAATATAATAAAATAATGACGCATAGAAACCCATATTACGATAATTAAATCAGAGTGCGACCCTAAGTGGTCCTAAATGCAAGGGAGCGGGGCAAAGACTCTACCAACCAAACAAATATAGTGCGCAAGAGTTGAATACTCGAGAATATTTTATTATCTGTAAACATTCACACACGCGCGAGTATAGAAGAGCCAAGTAGTCTTGATCGGTTGTTTATTATTGTTGCAGAATGACAAACTCTGTGCACTTTTTCAAGGTTATGTATACTAAGTGGCATATTTTCTATACAAAAGCTGTCAAACCACAATATTTATTCCAGGGTTACGTGACTGTTTTAAAATTAGCCCTTTTTTGTGGATGGGAAATCATCAAATGACTTCTCCCGCTCTGGGTGGATCGGAAGGGCGTGTCAGACTTTTACTGACTAAAACCCACCCGTGTTCCTTCAGTTGCCTATGCCAGGGCCGCGGTATCTCTTTCGAACAAACCGCGACCCCAGCGGCAAAATCAGCTCTTAAAAGAACAAACAACGGGTTATGTTAGGGTGCAGACCACAGATCATAATATGTGTATATATGATCTGTGGCGCAGATGCATTTTCTTTAACGGTCTGCTTGAATACTGAGTCGATAGTCCTTGTCATAATAAAAGTTTCAGGTTTTCCGGCCACAATTCAATCTCGTTTTCTTATGCTTTACATTTGATTATACAAAATATAGTTTAGTAGGTAGGTAACCTGCACTTTAGGTGAAGAGTTACTCAGCAGATAAAGGTAAATCAGCAAACAAATAAATTACCTAATAACCACAAACCACGCGCCACGAACGAATAACAATCATTGTTTTTAAATAATATAGTGGTTTTCTTCACAGCCAATTAAAAACAATGAATCAACTTTAATGAACTACTGCTCTAGTAAAGTAACTAAAAGTTATCTAGTAATATTCAACCTAAATTGAAGTAAAACATTGAAAATTGAAAAAGTTTTATAATGAAAATAGTAATTTCAGTTCGGAGAGTTCTCCCTATAAAAATATTTAGGTATTCAAAAAGTTGTTTTGTTTAACTTTGATTAATGATAACAGTTCCAATATTATGCGGAGAAAGCAGATGTTTTATTACAGATAAACAATTAATAATACTAAAGGTGGGTTGCACCATCTTACTTTAATAATAACAAATATCGCACCTCTAGTTAAAGTAGCTGTTATACAAAAAATGGGTTGCTCCATTTTAAAATTTGTTAGCTGACGTCATAACTTTAACTGCAACCTTAAGAGGAAACGTGGGTGCTCTTTTCTCCATACAAAATGATACAAACGCTCTCGCCTGTTTTCTTTCTGGTTAATGACCATAAAGCAATGATTTTTTACAGAAATATAAATATCAGTTACTTGTATGCCCCTATGTTTTCCTTTTTGATCATATATTATTTTTATAAGAACTAGAACCCTCCAAAAATGCTCAAAATTGCCTATTCAGACCGCTGTGAACAGACGCCTAGTGTACCAATTTGACAACTATTAACGAAAAAAGAAAAACATAGGGGCATAGTATATATCCTTCTTATTCAGTTAGGAAATAGGCGAGAGCCAAACCTCAAAATGTGACTTTTTACATAGGCTATTTAGTCGGATCTGCAGTAGTCGCACGAATTCGAGGTCGGAGCGCTCGCAGAGCGACAGCAATACCTTCTTAAAATACCTAATTTTCAAAAGTCTGGCCACCCGCCTTTCCTCTTAACGGCCCACGCTTCGCTGATTAATGTTATTGCTAATAATGCCATTCTGTCAGACGCGTACCTACTTTGATATCTTAAACTAAGCTGCTACCGGGTGAAACACATTTCGCAATAATTTTTAAAGCAGACAGCGTTACAGTTATTGTCAAATATGACATAAACCTTTACTTTAACTAACAACTATTTGGTGCAACCCAGCCTAGTCAATTAGGAAATACCTACACTTTACTGCCTGTCTTCAAGATTTGTTCTAGATAGGATTACTTAAAAAAAACAGTAAGTATTTTGTTCATATAATTTATTTGCTTTCGACATTATTTATCAAATATAATAAATAAATAAATATATTAATTAATATCCTTGAACATTTCACACAACGCCATCTAGTTCCAAGCTAAGCAACCTAATGCTTGTGTTATGGTAACGAGATGGCTGATAAACTACTTATATACATTTTTTTTTTTTTTTTTGTAAATACATACATATTATAGATAGAAAAACACCCAGACTCGGAACAAATACTTGTAGGTCGTACAAATATTTACTTTAGAGGCATGAGGAACAGGGTGTAAAGTTCACTCATCCTCCATTGAAAAGGGAGGATCCTCCGACCAGACGGGTGTTGTGTCTGGTGGGCTACTGCCCGACGGTTGATGTCGGGACGTTGTATATATGCTACTCGCGTCGTAAACTCTAATTACGCGATGCAGGTTTGCGTGACGTCATGTCATTGATGCGTAGTTCATATGTGGCTATGTAGATGCCGCCACAATACCAAGTAGGTAAGTGCGAGAAGTACAGCTACATACGGGCTCTGTATTAATCACGGCTATTTCAGTAACAGCCTCTTTTAATGGACACTCCATTCTATACCGTACCTGCTACCATCTTTGCTCAGCTTAGCATGGTTATTAAAACCAAAAATATTTTTTTTAAACAAGTTATTTACTTAAATTTATCGCACTAAAAAAAACACACAAAACAAAGGTACAAAGGCGGACTATGCCTTAGACATTCTCTTCCAGTCAACCAAGGGTAAAAATTATAAATTAATTAATTATAAATAGAATAAATATGCCCACAAAAAAAAACATTACTGCAAATTGATCAAAACTATAGATCGCGCTATACATACATTTGTGTTGATGTAAACAAGCCGTCGACACGCGCTCACTCACACACACTTACTTCCATGTGTGTGTCTCACATGTACGCGCTAGCATTGAGCCAGGTCGTGGCACCCGCGCGTGCGCAGGGTTTATTTGTACGTTTATGCGCGCGTATCTACGTTAAACCTGTCACACACAGCAGCTATAATGTATATAATGTATAATGTATGTATGCATCTTGGGATGTACATTTCACATTGCCGTAAAGTACAGCATATTTAGTATATAGGTAGTTTAGGTACTTAATGTACCCGTAGCTTTTATTAGTTTGATTTCGAACGTTTTTTTTATTTAATGTACCTATATTTTTTATTTTCTATACATTAAATGTAGCTATATTTCCGTGTCGCTAGTACGCACGGCTACAAATCAAGCTATACATATCCAGTATAAGCTGATCTCGTATTGTATAGGATTTCCTTACAATGAGAGGTCACATTGCCGTAAAGTACAGCATATTTAGTATATAGGTAGTTTAGGTACTTAATGTACCCATAGCTTTTATTAGTTTGATTTCGAACGTTTTTTTTTTTTAATGTACCTATATTTTTTATTTTCTATACATTAAATTTCCGTGTCGCTAGTACGCACGGCTACAAATCAAGCTATACATATCCAGTATAAGCTGATCTCGTATTGTATAGGATTTCCTTACAATGAGAGGTCACATTGCCGTAAAGTACAGCATATTTAGTATATAGGTAGTTTAGGTACTTAATGTACCCATAGCTTTTATTAGTTTGATTTCGAACGTTTTTTTTTTTAATGTACCTATATTTTTTATTTTCTATACATTAAATTTCCGTGTCGCTAGTACGCACGGCTACAAATCAAGCTATACATATCCAGTATAAGCTGATCTCGTATTGTATAGGATTTCCTTACAATGAGAGGTCAGTGTAAACTGGAAATGTATAGCTTGATGTGTAGCCGTGTGTACATCATGAATTATGTAAAAACATATCTTCATATTGCTGCCTTATTGGGGCTCTAGTAGATAATATCCTTCTCGTTTTATGACAAGATGTTTGAAACATATGTCTAGCAATGCTATACATTTTTGCATTGCAGGTGTCGTGTGTGACAGCCTTAACTAGTATATAACAACAGATTGGCTCTATGATTGAACTTATTACGACGTAATGGAATACTGGATTTTGAAATTGTGATTTGATTAAGGGCGCTTTGGTTTTATTATCTGGGGTAATTGTGACAGCTATGGTTGCTGGCAGAAGTGTATTGAGAACTGGTTTAGAACGAAGGCTTTCACTGATCAAAGGAAGGGAAGTAGCGCCATCTAGTTGGTAAATCTTTTGAATGTATAGCATTATTTGCAAACAATAATTTTACAATATTTTTTCAAAGATGTTCTTACAGGAATACTTCTTGTTAGTGTAATTAATTGAAGCTTATTAATAATAATCCATCATTATTAATAATCACCGGTAAATGTGATTAATTTCTTACTTTTACCTCGACTTTCGGTAATTATTAATAATGATAGACAATTATTATTCACTCTTACCGTAAAATATACATAAGTATTACATTGAAGTTGATTAGTGTCTGTCTGTGTGATGGCGTTTTTCTTCTTAACTGCGCAACTGATTTGGTGCAGTTATCGCCATCATTTAAATAATTTATTCCGGAAGGTTTATGTTAATAATACAATCATAATTAATGCAGGTATAGCATAGAAATCTGGGTGTTTTCACATGTCGCCACATCAGTACGTTGTACGCACGGCTACAGGTCAGGTTATAATTTTCCAGTATAAGCTGATCTCGCATTGTATAAGATTTCCTTGTCAGTGTAAACTGGAAATGTATAGCTTGATGTGTAGCCGTGTGTACCCGCGCGAAGCAGGGGCAGGTCGCTATTTATTGATTGCTAGCTTATGCCCGTGGCTTCGTCTGCGTGGATGTCAGAAATTATCCCACGGGAATGTACTACCGGGACTAAAAATTATTCTATGCCCTAATCCAGGTTATGGTCTAGCCATGTGCCAAATTTCATCTAAATCCGTCCAGATGTTTGAGCGTGAAAGCGTAACAAACAAACACACGTTCGCATTTATTATTTTTAGTTAAGACTAGCTGCGCCCCGCGATTTCACCTGCGTTTACCGGGATAAAAAGTAGCCTATGTGTTAATCCAGGGTATAAGCTATCTACATACCAAATTTCATACAAATCGGTCCCGCCGTTTGAGCGTGAAGAAGTAACAAACATAGACACACACACTCACAAACTTTCGTCTTTATAATATTAAGTGTGATGTGATGTGATTAACTATGCCGTTAGGTACCTATATTTTGCCGATGGGGTCGCGGGTTGCCGCTGGGGTCGCGGGTTGTCTAAAGGGGTTACCGCGGCCCTAGCATAGGCAACTGAAGGAACACGGGTGGGTTTTAGTCAGTAAAAGTCTGACACGCCCTTCCGCTCCACCCAGAGCGGGAGAAGTTATTTGATGATTTCCCACCCTCAAAAAAA
The DNA here is from genome assembly GCA_905163495.3 of Cosmia trapezina. NCBI lineage: Eukaryota > Metazoa > Arthropoda > Insecta > Lepidoptera > Noctuidae > Cosmia > Cosmia trapezina. Next base: position 1,991,619 of record LR991036.1, read on the forward strand.
AAAAAAAAAAAAAGGTACCCATATTTCGAACGCAAAGGAAAACTTCGCAACATCCATGGATAAATTAGCTTATTCATAGAAATAATTTACGCTTTTGCAAAGATTACCATTCATTGGTTAGAAAATCGGTTAGTTATACATATAATAGTCATATGACCTTGCTAACGCGTTTGGAAACGCTCTGATACAATGAAGTAAGTAAGTACCACGTTAAAATGGAAAAATACCACATAGTTAAAACGATATATTTTTTGTAACCAACCCAGTTTTTGCCAGCAGTAAATTGATCTGACTAATAAAATGTGTGATTTTCCTCAATCATTGTATTTAATAATTGCATTCGTATCTAGTCTATCAGGAAAATACCCCCATTTTCATTATTATTGCAGTAATTTGAGAAATGAGGATTTGTAAAGCCTACAGCAGTTTTACTTTCTTCTTCTTCGCTTCGCTCTTGAACAGAGCGATCGTGGTCACGATGAGCTGTGTCCAGTCGCAGGAGTAGTCGTTACTCGCCTCACCATTTATCTCCATCTGGTTCGGTTAGAAGTCAGTCCGGCACATTCATTGACAGGGCCTCCAACCGCGGATTTTACATGGTCGGTCCACCTCATCGGTGACCGCCTGCGTGGCCTATTACCTTCCAGTCTGCCCTGCACCACAAGACGCTCTAAGGAGTCATTGTTCCGCCTGGAGAGATGCCCAAAGAACTTAAGTATCCGAGACTGTACTAGTGCTGATAGACGCAGTTTGATGCCGAGTTCTTGGAGTATGGAGACGTTTGTGCGGAATTCAGTCCATGATACACCAAGCATTCTTCTCCAGCACCACATTTCTAGAGCATCTACTTTTTTCTTTTCCAGTTCTCGTAATGTCACGCTGCGTACAGAAATATGGGGAATACAAGAGTACGGACGAGCCTGATCTTAGTGGCCTTAGTTCTGCTGCGATTGTTCACTGGTCTACATCAAAATTGCCTTTTACATGAAAATATACTATATTGATTGTATTCCACTCGCTGAACATCTCAAGCATACAGTTCAATACTATATAGATCGCAAAACGTCGGTGTACGCCTGTTTCCTTGATCTTTCCAGAGCCTTCGATCTTGTCTCGTATGATGTGCTCTGGGAAAAGATGGTAAACAGGGGTATACCCGCGGAAATATGTGGACTACTGCAACATTGGTACGGTAATCAGATCAATCATGTGAAGTGAGACGGTACGCTTTCTGAACCGTATGGGTTGGAGTGCGGGGTCAGACAAGGAGGTCTGACATCTCCCAGGCTCTTCAACCTCTATGTAAATGACCTCATAGAGGGACTCAGCAGCATGCGTGTCGGATGCAGTGTTGATGGGGTTAGCATTAACAACATTAACTACGCTGATGACATGGTGCTGCTGGGTCCGTCTGCGGGGGCAATCAGAGAGTTGCTTAAGACTTGTGAAGCCTACGCTGCCGCACATGGATTGATTTACAATGTGAAGAAATGTAAATACATGGTCTTTGAGGTCGGCGGCAAGTGCCGTGAAGTGGGACCCGAGCTAATTATAGGCGGATCAGTAGTTGAAAGGGTATCCGCTTTTAAGTACTTAGGTCACGTTCTTTCCGACGACCTTAAGGACCATGTAGATATAGAGAGGGAGCGCAGGGCACTCGCAGTCCGGTGTAACATGTTGACCCGTAGATTTGCTCGGTGTACGGACCTAGTAAAGATCACCATTTTCAAGGCTTACTGCCAGAGTTTGTACACGAGTAATCTATGGGTCAGTTACACCAAAAAATCTTTGGATGTCCTGCGCGTCCAGTATAATAATGGGTTCAGGATGCTGTTGGGACTTCCTCGCTACTGCAGCGCGTCAGATATGTTTGCCCAAGCTCGTACCGACGGGTTTCACGCGATTGTGCGGAAAAAAACAGCTTCGCTGCTGAGGAGAGTTAGAGACAGTCGCAACAGCATCTTGAGAACTATAGCGGAGAGCTTCAGTTCTCCAATTATAAAACAGTTTGTGCGGAGGGTGATTGGTACTAACACTAGATAGTAAGTTGTTTTAATATTATGTTACTAACACTCTATGGATTACTTGTTCCGAAATAAAAATCATTTAATTTAATTTAATTAATTAATAAATATACAAGTTAAAATTCATAGTTAGCTCTTATTGTGCATTTATGGCATATACATATAATAGCGGGTAGCGCGACAGATATATCACATTAATGATGATAACTCAAAATATTTAGTGATTACCCGCGGAAAAAATTTATTATTTCACATTTGTTTGTTGCGTTTAACGCTGACTGTGTTTTGTTCAACAGTTAAAACGTGAAATTGTTAACGTTTTTTTACATTTTTAATGAAAAATCTACAGTTTTCGTTATGTCGCGTAAATGTGTTAATAGTGCAGACAATTTTTGCTACATTTGTGGTAAGGTGACCCTTACTAACCAAAGATGCTCAATAACACAAAACGTTTAGAAACTGCTTACTTCCATTATTTTGGAATTAAAATTAAAAACCAAGACAAATCGTGGGTACCACTGGTAAAATAAGAGCTAATTAAAAAAACATATTCTTGTTTTTCTATTCAGTAACCTTAAAGCAATATAAAAATAAAGTTTTCAATTGAAAGGCACACAAAAAGTTACATTTTGTAGACCAGTGTTATGATGCATTTTAGAGCCTCACAAATCAAGTTTGATGACTGGCTCAAACCGACATGAAGGAAGTAGATAGGATATGATTATCAACTATCATGAACTACCTCGTCATCATCATCTGTCTAGACTTTTACCAACTATGTGTTGCAGCTGAATACAATTATTTTACATGGAGTGACTGCTTATCTGGCCTCCACAACCTATTACTTGGTAATACGACACCCCTCTTGGCAAGACTGGTTGTCAGACTTTCGGGCTTCTGACTACCAGTAACGATTGTCAAAGATCTACACTACACAAATGACAGCCGGGACTGTTAAAGTGCTTTCCAAGGCACGTAGGGGTCTTGATATGTAATGGGTGGTCACCCATCCACAGACTGACCTCTACAAGCGTTGCTTAACCTTGAAGATCAAACCTTGTGGTTGTTAGTATTGAGACACGAGCCCCATGAACTACCTCTGCACCCTAATTGCTTAACACAATTGTGGATGGGAAATCATCAAATAACTTCTCCCGCTCTGGGTGGAGCGGAAGGGCGTGTCAGACTTTTACTGACTAAAACCCACCCGTGTACCTTCAGTTGCCTATGCCAGGGCCATGGTTTCTCTTTCGTACAACTCGTGACCCTGGTAGGTTCTCTTATTCTTTATTTCCCAATACATTGCTTCATAGGTTTACAACAGCTGCGTACAGTTACAGCGGCTATAACTGGACATGGGTCATTTAATAAACACCTCTTTGTTATAGGAGTCACAGACAGTCCGCTGTGCAGGGCCTGCATGGAGGACGACGAGACAGCAGCTCATGTGCTTCTAAACTGCCCGGTGGTCGCCGCATACAGGGCAAAGTACTTCGGTAACCCAGGTACCATCCGGGAAGTTGTCAGTAATGTCAAGGTACCCTCCTTGAGGTTGTCAGTAACATCAAGGCGCTGCTGGCCTTCTTTGAGGAGCTGGGGTGGATCGAATGATCGATTTTCCCACCCATACGCAAAATAAGCGCATTGACGTGTAGTTGCGTATTACCTATTACCTATTATTCATAGGTTTAATAAATTCGTCTGCTCAACAGCGAAAATAATGCAATGAACGTGGCTGAGCTGTCGAAATGAAACGCATTGCGATCGATTGTTTTACTCGTATGTATATTACAAAATTACCCCTTATGTCGTACAGTCAGCCACAGCATTAGCTGACCCACCCTTGCATTAATGGTTGAGATTTTTTAGAAAACGAATCGATAGAATTTTATAATTCTTTTATACTTCTTTTATATTTTATTTAAATACCTATAATAAATAAAATATAAAATAATTATAAAATTCCATCGATTCGTTTTCTAAAAAATCTCAACAATTTATGCAAGGGTGGGTCAGCTAATGCTGTGGCTGACTGTACTTAAGGACCACACTAAGGCCACAGAATAATGTAGCTCAGTAGTTTATCTGGGCAGTGACCTTGAATTAATTACCAACGGCCGCTCGGTAGATAAACACGCGTCCGTCCGTGCGTAACTGCTGTGCACTCGAACTGTCGCGATATAGGTACTAAGATTTTGATGCGCGTCGTTTCGGCCGTTTTCTATGTAAATAAACTAAAAGTACTGTAACATTTTTATACTGTGGTAAGTCTACGGTCAGAACATGAACATAATCAGCCAAATAATGTTCATACTACTGAAAGTCAGGCCTCCTCTCTCTAAGGTGAATCCAACCTAACAACAACAGAGTGCATCCCAGCGCGACGAAAAACACACTGGTGAATTTTCAAATTCTGGCGCTAAGCAGAGCGCGAGCGTTGAAAATGCAGTGCGTGAAAAAAATCACCGCGATTTTTTTTACGTCCGTGCGAACGTCGGCTTAGTCTCATCTAACTACCGATGTTCATATTAGAAGGTACGCACGTGTATAGCTTTATTTACTTCCTCCAAATTAAAGAGGAAGGAAATCCTTATTTCCGTCAAGTTTCCTCAGGAAGAGGAACTGTGTTATAAATACTGAATTATGTTAAAAGCTGATCATTGTAGTTATGTGAGTAAATGTTTCCTCCTACCTGTAGTGTGGCTTATAATATTATTTTGTTGCTATTGATTCTAACATTTTCGTAATATAATAATGCCACTTTAACAAGGAATTTTAAGGCCCAAAATTGATATATTGACTATGGGTTTAATTTTTCAGACATGACGATTTTTCTAGGATTCTTTTTTTTTGTGGATGGGGAAATCATCAAATGACTTCTCCCGCTCTGGGTGGAGCGGAAGGCCGTGTCAGATTTTTACTGACTAAAACCCACCCGTGTTCCTTCAGTTGCCTGTGCCAGAGCCACAGTATCTCTTTCGAACAACCCGCGACCCCGGCGGCTGCTAGGATTCTCTAGTCTACTACTTCAAAGCTTAAGTCTCTTTTTTTGTAAAATAACTATAATCACTGTTGTATTACTTAATAATAATGATACAGTACTACATATTCATAGAAAATGGCCAAAACGTCGCTTCGAAATCTCAGTATATACCAGTACGCAACAGTTCAAGTGTGCGGCAGTTACGCACGGACGGACGCGTATTTATATAACGAGCGGCAGTAGGTAACTAATTCAAGGTTACTGCCCACATCAACTACTGTAGGTCTATTATTCTGTGGTTGTGTAAAACATATCGACACACTTACTCATGCTTTAGTTTATACCTACTTACTTGCGAGACAGAAGAACAAAACTTAGTAAAAATACTAATACCATACTGTTTTTTAGGGTTCCGTAGTCAACAAGTAACCCTTATAGTTTCGTTATGTCCGTCCGTCTGTCCGTCCGCATCTTAGCTCAGAGAATCTTAGTACTAGAAAGTTATAATTTGGCATTGATATACATATTCATCACGCCGACAAAGTGGTAAAATAAAATCATGGAAAAATTTTTTTTTTTGGGTACCTTTTGTAAAGTGGGGATGATTCATGAAACAACAAAAATCCCTCTTCTTAGTCCGCATTATTGTGCAACTACGGAACCCTATTACTGCGCGTGGTCGCACTTGGCCAGTTTTTATTTTTAGGTACATTGTAATAAAGGTAATAAGAGGAGCTCGTGGCTAAGTAATAACAGCCGCACGGGTCGATTGATCAGGTTAAGCTACGCTTGCCGGGGTTGGTCCTTAGATGGGTGATCATCTTTACATACCGAGACTCCTCCCGTGCTTCGGAAAGCACGTTAAGGCGAAAGCGCCAGGGTAGCCCGCCAAATTCAAAATTTCGTACGTTTTTTGCAATTTGTAGGTCAGTGTGAGCTTGTATGTTGATTAAAATATGATTCGCGGCCGTAGCTAATATGACTTTACAGAATTATAATCATTAGAATCAGCAATACAACTCCATAAGTTAGCATTTACCTCAAACCTCATGATTTCATGAAATCGCTACATTTGAGGTAAAATGCTAACTTATGGAGCTTAAGCCGTTGGTCCCGGCTGTCAATCGTGGATTTTTGACAGTCGTTACGGGTCGTCAGAACCCCGAAAGTCTGACAACCAGTATCACCAAGGGGTATCGTATTACCCAGTTACTGGGTTGTGGAAGTCAGATAGGCAATCGCTCCATGTGAAATACTGGTATTCAGCTGCATCCGGTTAGACTGGAAGCCGACCCTAACATAGTTGGGAAAAGGCTAGAGGTAGGTAGATGATGTAATCCAGGTCATCAAGTCAATATTTCAAGGACTACCAAAGTTAGAAGCGTCTATAATTTTTTTCAAATAAATAATATTCATTCGGAGGAATGAGGAAAATGTCGTGAGGAAAGTTTTGAGTATGAATGTCGATGGCTATAAGAGTAGGGGAAGACCAAAGAAACGATGGATGGACTGTGTGAAAGATGATATGGCTAGAAAGGGGGTGACTACCGAGATGACGACTAATAGTGAAGTATGGAAAACGACCCCAAATAGATTGAGGTAAGGGCAGGAGAATGATGATGATGAAATAATATTCATACTTCATTTTAACATTTAAATTGATCATCACAAGCAAGGTAAACGTCCTTAACATCCTCACACGTAATAATTGACTGCACATGACCTAAATCAGCATGCGATCTTAAACAAACGAACAAACATGTAGACATGCAACTTCTATCTCGTGTTTAACGCCATGCGGAAGACCACGGTTATTAAAATTCTGCTCACGAGGAAACAATTGAAAAGGTCATACATACGCTACAATGTGTGGGTGTGTGGTAGGAACACTCACGGAAAAGTTGTGGCCGTGAATATTCACGGCTTCATTAACTATGGGTAGGGCAGTAGGTGTTAACGGACAGTGCTTGTTAGTTCAGGGACTTTTCCCTGCAGAGGCATCCCATTGCTGGGAAAAGTTACGCCTGGTAAAAACTTGTACTACTAGTATTTATCCTGGGCTTTAAATACAGTGTAGAGTATCTACCTGTGGTTTTTTAAGACCTTTAATATGAATTCTATTCTTGGAGGAATAAAAGTGATGAGGTCAGAGGAAAAGACCCAAATATGATATTAGGACAGAACTGAGGGCCTTGACAAATGGCATTGACTTTGAAGCGATTGTATTTCTACAATAACTATAGTTTCAAAGTGACTTTGACATGATCTAGTGACAAATCATATCAAATTATTTATTTTTGCAGAAAACACTGTTACAATGGTGTTATTAAATGTACATGTTTCAAGTAATTCCACCGTAAGGCATACAAAATGTACACAATTATGGTTTATCAAAATCAAGATTGACATAAAAAAAAATATAAAATTAGAAAAAATAAAATTTGATATTAAATTAATGGGATGTCTTTCTTAAAGTTATATTAATACAGATTTATTATTTATTTAATAATAATAATTAAATTATTTCAATGTCGTTCCTATAATTATTCCAATACATTAACAGATTAATTATCGTAATTGTTAGATTACTTGCTGTCACTGTAAGTTCTTGAGTTTTCACGAATATCGAAATTTCGGTAGCTTTATGTCAAACCCATTTTTTTGTCTTTACTACTAGCATAATAGCTAGCTAATCGAATGTTACTTTGTCCCCTGTTTATTTTATTTTAAATACTCATAAAACATGAAACTATTCAATCTGCCTAGCGTTTTCCCAACTATGTTGGGGTCGGCTTCCAGTCTAACCGGCTGCAGCCGAATACCAGTATTTTACATGGAGCGACTGACTATCTGACCTCCATAACCCAGTTACTGGGTAATACGATAACCCTTGGTAAGACTGGTTGTCAGACTTTCGGGCTTCTGACGACCTGTAACGACTGTCAAAGATCCACGAATAACAGCTGGGACCAACGGCTTAACGTGCTTTCCGAGGCACGGAGAAATCTCGGTATGTAAAGATGGTCACCCCCATCCACTGACCATGAAAACATGAAACTATTATCATCTTAAAATAAAAATCCCACTGCTGAGAAAAGTTACGCCCAGTATAATACCAGCCACTATTTCAGAAAATTAAAAAACCCAATACCAAGCCAATTCTTAGCTAGTATTGTATTGGACGTAAACTGCCTTTGGAGTATGGTTTACAAGATCTTTAGTATATTTTTTTATAAGCCACCATTACCCACAAGAAACAAACCATAACAGTTAGGAACTACTCCGTCTAATTCAGTATCACGGACACTAGCAATAAGCCAACAATCGCTACAAGAAGTACTATACCTACTAACGGCCGCACTCTCAAACATTCCATTACTTGAGCGTGTTTACTTCGACTTTTGTCGCAATTTAGGTGTATTAGCCACCTGTTTTTTTTTTTGTCGCGTTGGAAATCTTCATGGATGTCCTCTACCCTGGGGTGGCCACCTCTGCCTCAACTTCATACAGGTGCTATGTTATTCATTATTTCGCAAACGATAGTCATCCCCGTTTTTAGGGTTCCGTACCAAAATGGTAAAAAAGGAACCCTTATGGTGTGACTCAGTCTGTCTGTCTGTCTGTCACAGCTGGATATCTCAAGAACTACTAATGCTATCAACTTGAAATTTGGATTAGTTTTAGATGACATTTATCCAACTATTTTGCAAATAAGAAAGAAGTAAAAATATTTACATTTTTTTTGTAAAAGGGAATGAATGTCTTAAAAATTCAAAGTGGGGCTACTAGGGCATGTGGGGTATCATATGAAAGAACGCTATTTGTACATTCTCAAACTTTTTTAAAATTTTTTTTAGGCCGTATAGTTTTCGACTTTTGATGAAAAATGTGAAAAAAAATACCGTTCCCGCCCCCCCCCTTATCTCCGAAGTTTGCAAAGATAAAAATCTGAAATTTTTCTATGTGATAGAAATTTATGCAAAGATTTCAGGAAAAATAAAACGATGTCTCTAAATAGCACAATTTTTCAGAAATCGGAACGGAACCCTCGGTGCGCGAGTCCGTCTCGCTCTTGACCGGTTTTTTTTCATCGTGTACTTCTCTCCATGTTTCTGTCTTCAGCCAGTCGAGGAACAGTTTAATATCATAACATTAATATAACATCTTGTCTGTATTCCTCAAAGGGTTAAGTGGAGGTGTACCTATAATAAATCCACATTTCGCCAGCTCTGTTTAAGTTCCATATAATAGGGGGCCAGCCTATTGCCATCAAACGAGTACTCCGACTTCGGCAGTAACAGTCGAAATTCAGGATGAAAAAACCCAATATAATTTCGACCGTTTTGTTATTCGAACCCAGGACCTCATGCTCAGTAGTAGCACTTGTGATCACTAGACTAACGAGGCCGTGCAACGAGCGTGGTTCAAAATTGTATAACAAATTGCCTTGTCATATTAGAAATAGTAAGAATAATAATGAATTCAAAAGTAATCTCTTTAAGCTACTAAATGACAAGGTATATTACTCAGTGAAGGAGTTTCTGGATGACAATTTTTTATAATTTATATTTTAATTATTTTTTTGCAATATTTTGACATTATGTATTTTTTTTATTTTTTATTTCCTTATTTTATTATGACAATTTTATGATTTGACATGCTTGCATATCTTTGACATTGTTATTTCTTTTATTTCTACTGCAAAGTTTTTTTTTAATCTGTTTTTGTATGCCTATCGGCCGGACATGGTTTGTACAATAGACATTTATATTGAAAAACACCAGTAATCACCTATGATCACAAAATAAATAAATGAAATTAAATGAAATGAAAATGAAACTATTGTCTCTAAAAGCTGTCTCTGCATACGGCCGTAAGACATAACGCTTGTTAGTCTAAAAACTGTGCCAGTAGAGGAAACAATTGTAAAGGTCATGTAAGCCACATTAGTTATATGGTACGTGGTCCTAAAATGGTATGTTTTGACATTTTGTTCCGCGTTGCAACTAGATATGGCGCTGACGGAAAAGTAAGGCATAAGTATGTTGTTGATTTATGGCAGTAGACCACCTAGATCGTGAGGTATTGGGGAAGGAGAGCGAAGTAAGTGTAAACAGTGGTAATCTTTTAACATTTCACACACTCACTGTAGCCATTATTATGCACAGCTTTTACTACGAAACCAAACCTGAAATCGCGAAAAAAAAAATCAGCTGTTCAGTACATTTATGTTCGCATAATTCGTCAAAATGTAGGGAAGAGCAGATTTTTTTTCGCGATTGCAGGTTTGGTCCCATAGTAAAAGTTGGTTATAATGATGAGTACAATGACCCCTTAAAAGATTGCCACTGTTTACTTGTATACAACATCCTCACATCAACCGTCGCGTCGGGTAGAAGCCCACCAGACTCAACATATGTCTAGTCGAAGGATCCTCACTTTTATGAGTGAACTTTACACTCTCTGTGAGGAACATGGTGTAATAAAGTTCACTCATTCTCATACCTCTATAGTTAAAAGGGTTCTCGAAGGCCTCGTAGCTGACTTTTTTTCTCTCGTACCGATTAGAGAAATACCTTACGAAGTGGTAATAATAATTAGGCAGTCAACAAGGTTTATGGGGAGCTAACTGACGCATTTAAGTATCTCTGAGGTTTCTCTGAAGTGTCACGAAAATACACCCTAAATCTCATTTGTTTAAACAAGTTTGTACCTCAACAAATATCTGGCCACGACACTGATCTTCGTGTTCTAAAATTTGCACCTTGAAAGACATACGGCTATGACTTTTGGAGCATTTCAAAATCTTCAATCACATCATAGCCAGGAGGTCCAGCGTAAGGGTGCGTTTCCAGTGACGCGGAGCTGGGCGGAGCGGAGCGGAGACGTGCAGGAATCGACCAATCTTAATGGTTGAAATCCTCATCGCGTCTTTTGCCTCGTTTGTAATTGGACGATTCCTGCACGTCTCCGCTCCACTCCGCCCAGCTCCGCGTCAGTGGAAACGCGGCCTAATCCTCTACATATAAAATAAATTCTGTATCAAAATAAATGAGAAAAAAGACCTTGTGGCTGTTTAGCAACATTTTCCGCGGCCGATAATCGGATGGGGTGACCTAGCGAATTCTTTACTTGACCTCCACCGTACATTTAGATGCAAATATCTCTCTAACAATGCAATAGGCAGGCTATGATAATGATAATATAAATTCCTTTGAGATGATCTCATAATTTTATGCACAAGTTTTCATGATCATCGGGGGATGAAGAGAGAAAACATTTTGTGTGATGGGCATTTGCTATTGTTAAAGAAATGATTATGAATAACATTTGCTGTTTTATTAATTAATAAACACAGAGTAAAATTATACCAAACATAAGCCGCGAAAAATGTGGGTATTAGGTACTTTTGAAATCATTGGTATTAGGATAAGCACAGCACAATCAGTCTTATAATGTTCCCAATGTCACATGTCGTCGAATTTTTGGTTTTATGACATGCCGGTTTCCTCACGATGTTTTCCTTCACCGTTTTTTAAACAGTGGTGATGAAATTACTAACACAAAGTAAAGCGCCTGCCTGGGTTCGAACTTACGACCTACAACATCTAAGTCAAGGCCGTTAACACTGTGTCACCAGTGCTCATATTATTATGGGGTATAGTTAAACTGTGACTATTAGCTACTAGCTTTTGCCCGCAGTTTCGACCGCGTGGATGTCGGAAATTATACCATGGGAACCGTACATTTTTCCGGTATAAAATAACCTGTGTACTATTCCAGACTATAATCTATCTCTGTGCAAAATTTCATCGAGATCCGTGCAGCCGTTCTGGCGTGATTGAGTAACAAACATCCATCCATTCATACAAACTTTCGCATTTATTACTTTTTTTTTTCGTAAGTAAGATTAGTTATGTTTATTGGTTGTAATTTTATAGTCAGAACTTATTAATAAAGGCGGTAAGGGTTCTATAATAAAATGCTAAAAACTGTTGGAAATATTGAACAATTTTCCACTATTACTAGATTAAAACTTACATAATCGTAACCGCAAGACCTAGGTTTTAAAACCAGTCTTTACACACGCTACTTACTTTCGATAAACGTACATTTCCACGGCAATATTATCTAATTATTAATTTTAATTACAGTATTGAGTACTGAGAATACTAGTACTAGTTCTATTTCTCATAAAAATAAATGGTGGAAACAGAATTTCCCATCTGTATTATATTCAAATTCAGTGACCCTGAAAATGGGTACCACGAGTTTATAGTATACGCAAAAAATATAGATGCTTTTTGAATACGTGGCATTTCCAATGCATTACATTATATATTAGATACTTTACCATGTTGTTCAGTAAATTTTCTACTTTTTTTCTTCTTCTCCATATGTTAGACAAAGCTCTTTGCTATGGCAGTCACAGCCTGTTGGAAATCCTGAAATAGAGTCTGCATATATGAACGGTACGCAATAATGCTGGTTCCCAGATAGTAATAACTGAGGTATATTTCCATCGGACACTTTTTTATGTCATAGGATATTTTTAGACAGGATAATATCTGTATCTATTTAATAGCTAATCTAATACTAAACTAATCGTTCAATATGATCGTTTACAACATGTAATTAATACCCAATTAATGAGCTGAAATGATAAATAAACGCACATAAACTCATCATCAATTAACATAATATCATAACAATCATAATGACGTCTATAAATTGATTTAATAGTAATTGTTCTTTTATGTGCAAACCGCGCGTATACTACTCCATGTTTTTTTCCATTGTTTACGTTCTCATCGGAAGCGATCGTAAGTGTTCGAGTTTTTCCGGTTTATCTGGCTTTTGTTAATAATTTGTTGACTTATTCCTGTTTTATGGGGAAATTGGCGGAATGTGATTAATTGACATGAGATGAGAGTATAATTTTCTTCCTGTGTTCAGATATAATTTGCGGTTACATTATGCCGGTGATACACGTGTAGAGTTGCTTAGTGAATAGGTATTATGAATTTATTTACTTTATCTCTATATTTTATAAGTATGTACGTGCTTAATAGCTTCCGTATTGTCTTAAGTATAGTTTGTCGTGATACCCAGTCTTGTTCGTAACTTATACGTTGATTTATCTTCAGAAATTATTAATTCTGTTTGGTGATTGGATACCTTGTTATTATTGTTCCACGGTCAGTCGTAGCTTGTGGCTAAGTAATAACAACCGCACGGGTCGATCTATCAGGTTAAGCTACACTTGCCGGGGTTGGATGGGTGACCATCTTTACAAACTGAGACTCCTCCGTGCCTCGGAAAGCACGTTAAGCCGTTGGTCCCGGCTGTCATTCGTGGATCTTTGACAGTCGTTACAGGTCGTCAGAAGCCGGAAAGTCTGACAACCAGTCTTACCAAGGGGTATCTATTACCCAGTAATTGCTGGGTTGTGAAGGACAGATAGGCAGTCGCTCCATGTAAAATATTGGTTTTCAGCTGCATCTGGTTAGACTAGAAACCGACCCTAGCTAGACCCGACCCATTAGCTAGCTACTTCATTTTTATTAAATATTCTGTTAGTAAACACTAAACAGATCTGATTTAATTAAAAATGGCTTTCTAAGCTGATATCTTTAAAACTGAAATAATACAGATGTATCCACCAGATAACCTTCCAATACCTGGTTGCGCTTGCGCCTCGTCAAATGAACAACAATCTCAGGTTCAATAGCTCGCCAAGGTCAAAAGGACATTCTTTTTATACACTTTTATCGTCCCCGTGACAAACATTAAGTACTTATATTCGCAAAAGGAGTTGACAGACCTTATGCAAAAGTGGAGGTCCACCGAGTAGTTAATTCACAGAAACTTCAAATAAATCAGCACCCTAATTGCCTAATACATTATCAATTGGAGTTGGTTTCATTTTGACAATTCAACAACATTCATGGCGTTATTTACGTTGTCGAGTAGACAATTTTTCGAACATGTGAAGCAATGGATTAACAATTTGTTTCAAAATGAAACTAATTCCGAACGATAATGTGTTAAGCAATTAGGTTTAGTCTGCAACTTTTTTTTTCTGCGCATCCAAATTGATAGACAATCTTTTTATTTTAAATTATGTTTTTTTCTTGATTATGATGCTTCTATACATACTCAGACGCATGTGTTAATGGCAAAACTCATTAGAACCAATGGGATTATGGAGTACTAACGTAGTCATTCGTGGTACTATCACTCCTTGTTTGTACCGCCGATTTATTACAGAAATTAAATGACTATGATATTATACAAAGAATTATAACCCTCCTTTTTACTTCGCCGTAGTCGGTTAAATACTAAGTAAAACGTAGAATTCTGAAAAGACAAATAAACGTACCAAGTAAAGGATTGCTTTATCTCTTTTTATTGATGCAAACTTGTCAACGTGATCGGAGGAGGTCGTCGCTTTCAATTTAACTTTTAAGATTTTCTTTTTATATCGTGTCCAGTATCCGGCCCCTGGATATTTTCGGTTAGGCAACGAACGGACTGCATGAGTTCCATCTTGGCATCTGATGGTAATTACCTCCATTTCTGGTAATGGATCGCACGCTAGTTCGACCTTCCGAGTCTTGTTACCTTCGGTGTGACTGACAGGCACCGACCAGATGCTGCGCCAGAACGAACACATGACGTCATTATCCAACAGGCGCGTGTCGGCCGTTCGGTTGCTCCCAAGCCCTATAAACCAGTGTTGGACAAATCAAATTTTTTCAATCAATTGATCAGTCATGGCTGATTAAATCATGGCTAATTTAGTTATGACTAATTTGAAGATTTTATTCATAATCATTACTAAAAAGCAATAAATCAGTCAGTAGTAATCGTTAGTTTTAATCATGATTTTATGACTGATGGTTATGATAAACTTATGTATAATAACAAAAATTGCATCATATTTTATTTATTTACTTACCTACTAATTAATTAAACTTTGTGCATAATAAATGTATGTGCATCATGTATCATTTTACAAATTGAATGGTTAACTTATTAAAACACTTTAATTAGGCTTGCTAAATACCTACCAAACGATCAAAAATAGAAACATTGAAAAGCTTATTTCGCAGCACTGCCCTGCCAATCCAAAAGACTGTAAGTCGACTTACAGTGTTTTAGCTTAACAACGCCCAATCAGTTTTTTGAAGTCTGTTTAATACCCCTGCCCAACTTTTTTTCTATTACAATGTATATTTGGCAAGTTGTGGCTACCAAAAAAACACAGTATTACGTTCAAATTATGGTTTAAACATGCTAAAAAATCAATTATCTCACATGTGGTTTTCAAAAGTTACAGTATATTGGATTGGCAGGGCAGAGCATCTTTCTGTAGTCAGCACGGTGGCTGAAGAATAATAAAAAAATACTGTTATTCAAAATTCGTGTAACCTCTGTTTCAACTCCCTACTCTGTGGCAACAAAATGCAGTTAGCAGCAAGTTGGCTGCATTCGTAAACCGCTGTGCAAATATTGATTTTGTGATTTAAACTCCATGATTAATTACCTGCCAAGTTTATTGTCTTGCCGCCATGTTTGAACGAGAATATTGGTTGTTGGTACTGTGTAAATTACTTGAGAGCGTTGACTTGCTGCAATGTCAGACAGGGCTTCGGGAGGAATGCTCAGGACCAGGGGGTCTACTCCTTAAGCATGAAGCCCGTAGTTAGGCCTTCGTTACGAGCGTTTCCTATTCCGTATCATATTCGGCTCGAACGAAGTATGAATGACAACACAATTTGACAGCTGTCCCTACTCCCGATCTGCTTTTGCCCGTCCGAAAAATTTAAATTTTACACTTGTTTTGATGGATCGTTATGTCAGACGGACGGACTGACGGACGGACGGATGGACGGACGGACTTAGGGAGTAGAACCCTTTTCTTTTTTTTTTTGTGGATGGGAAATCATCAAATGACTTCTCCCGCTCTGGGTGGAGCGGAAGGGCGTGTCAGACTTTTACTGACTAAAGCCCACCCGTATTCCTTCAGTTGCCTATGCCAGGGGCACGGTATCTTTTTTAAACTACCCGCGACCCCAGCGAGCGGCATCGGCCCTTTTGGACCCCATCTTTTGCTGACATCTCTTTGAGGCGCGCGTGGAACACAACGCGCCGTCGACTCGGGCCTGCAGTGCGATTCTGTAACCATCTCACCGTGAAAACTTAGGTGAAGTGAGCGTGGAGTGAGCTGTCAATAGTGTCAATTCCTAGCAAAAACAAACTCACTTCACCTAAGTTTTCACGGTGAGATTTTTACAGAATGGACCGGCTGGTCCTTGGAGTAGACCCCCTGCCGTGTGATTCTGTATCTGTAAGACCTCATTCTAAACTTCGAATCTGCAGTGCGATTCTGTAACCATCTCACCGTGAAAACTTAGGTGAAGTGAGCGTGGAGTGAGCTGTCAATAGTGTCAATTCCTAGCAAAAACAAACTCACTTCACCTAAGTTTCACGGTGAGATTTTTACAGAATCGACCGGCTGAAACCGCTGTGAGTTTCTTGATCGGTCTTCTAAATTCAAAGTGTCAAATAAAAAACAAGTGAGCAGAAGTGATGCGAAGTGCGATGTGAGATGCGAAGTGCGATGTGAGATGCGAGTTGTTGTTTCACTTTTACAGAATCGACGTACAGGGGGCCTAAAACGGCCACATTAAGCAATTCTTCTAAAAGCGATTCATTTCCTGAATTCCCAGCAATTTATTATGATTGTGCTATTTGACATTAAACTTCAATAAAGCCATTCATAATTTGTGGACCATTTTACTTGCGTTTTACTATTTTACTGGATTAATTGCGTGCTGTGTTTTATTTAATTGTACGCAGATAAATTATGAATTGTCAGATGAATTTTAATAATTATGATTCATAAATACCTAAATTATCCTAGTATGATTTTGCCAAAGTGGCCGTTTTAGCCCCCAGGCCGTAAGTATGAAAAAAACATCTGATTTTGTAGTGTTGACCATAAGACTCATAATTTAATAAGAGTTAGTTTTGCTAAGCCTGGAAGTGTCCCATAAAGGGTGGTGGCAGAGCCTGGCTGGCTAGGTTGGGCGAAGTGTTTTTGGGTTTTTGATTTTGGAAATTTTTGTAACAACCCACGGGCGGTGCCAGGATTTGTGCACGGTTAAAGGCAATAGCTCTTATAGGCATAACACAACTGGATATTTATGTGCGTGTGCTATTTTCTACCCACGTCGATAATAAACTCATTTTTATGCTTACAATGTAAATACAAACATTGTAAATCCACTTTGAAAATTGTCAACCCAAGAATCGAACCCCAGTGCCATCAACTACCGACACTAATGAAACATGTAATTAAATTTATAAATATTAATCAAGTACGGTTAGCACGCGAACACGAACGGTGGAAAGTTTTGAACATAAAGTGCAGGAAAAATTAGGTTTTAACGTTGGAAAATGTTTTTTTTTAATGTTTGTGCATGTGTTTTGTTTAATGTAGAGCTATAAATTAACGAATTAAAAGGTTTGAATGCACTTTTGATATCTACAAAATAATTTTCTAGTGGTCAACAAATAAAGTTGGTCAAAATTAAAATCAACTATCTCTACAACAATCAATCAATCTGCCTAGCCTTTTCCCAACTATGTTGGGGTCGGCTTCCAGTCTAACCGAATGCAGCTGAATACCAGTATTTTACATGGAGCGACTGCCTGTCTGACCTCTACAACCCAGTAACTGGGTAATACGATACCCCTTGGTAAGACTGGTTGTCAGACTTTCGGGCTTCTGACGACCCGTAACGACTGTCAAAGATTCACGAATAACAGCCGGGACCAACGGCTTAACGTGCTTTCCGAGGCACGGAGGAATCTCGTTATGTAAAGATTGTCACCCATCCACTGACCAACCCCGGCAAGCGTAGCTTAACCTGACGGATCGACCCGTGCGGCTGTTATTACTTAGCCACGAGCTCCTCTATCTAGGGTGTACCATAATAACTAATACTAGGTATTCTAGGTAAAACAAGGGAAATATAAGTGGGTAAACATAGATTTGTAGTAAAAAAAAAGGTTAAAATCATTAAGTAATTTCTAGGAAGTCTTCAAAATATTAATTAATTGAATAATAACATTTTCGTATTTAGCAAAATTCGCAGTGGTTTTTAGGGTTTCCCTTATAGTTTCGTCATGTTCGTCTGTCTGTCAGCGGCTTAGCTCAGAGACTAGAAAACACTATAATTGAGTATACCTACATAATAATATTAATCACACCAACAAAGTGGTAAAATAGTTAAACACTTGAAAAAAAAAAATTGCAAGTACGGTTAGGTATTTCCCTTGCACGTAAAGCGGGGATGAAATTTTTTTTTCGTCCATTCCATGGCATTAAATACCATGGAATGGACCTATCTAGCGATGCCAAATTTTGGTATCGCAAGATAGGCCATTCAAATATTGATTCTTAGATTCAGGGATCCGTTTGCGTAATATTTGCGTAAGCTCTAAAGTACTTTTGGTTAGAGTCAAGAGTGTCGTCCCCTAAAATTGGCTATGTGAAAAATATGACGTCAGTATAACGAAGTTTCTTTCTTCGTTTCTGTGTTCATGACATAGATTTTTCATCTTATCTAATAGCGGCAAACTATATCTTTAAGCCTTCGTAATAAAAAAGCTTGTCAGGAAGGTAGCGTGGCTGACTTCACGCCTCGCACCGGATATTTACTCAAGTGTAGGCACTCGAGGATGCTGTTTTTATTATCTACTTAGTTTATATATTTTTATTTCAATGTCTTCGATGAAAGGCAGAATCTAGTACGCGGAGTCATATATTTCAGGAATATATTTCATTTCTAGTTCTTGTGGAGCTCGTGGCTTAGTAATAACAGTCGCACGGGTAGTTTGCTACGGTTGGTCCATGGATGGGTGACCATCTTTACATACCGAGACTCCTCCGTGCCTCGGAAAGTGGTTGTCATTCTTGGATATTTGACAGTCGTTACGGGTCGTCAGAAGCCCGAAAGTCTGACAACCAGTCTTACCAGGGGTATCGTATACCCAGTTACTGGATTGCGGAGGTCATGTAGACAGTCGCTCCATGTAAAATACTGGTGCTCTCAAAATATACACAAAACATAATTAAATAATATTGCAACCCACAACGCTGTTCACATATTAAATATAGGATACATAACAGTGAAAATTACCTGTTTTTTGTAGAAATATTCTATTTTTGAATTTGTTATCAAAACTTCGAGTTCTCTAGAAGTCTAGACGCAGTAATGACTACCATACTCATATGCCTACTTACCTATAATAATAGATATTTGAAATTCCCCCAGACTGACGACGGCCGCCATTACGCTTCCACGCGGAAACTTCGAGTATTAGCCACTTAAAGTAATTACTCACACTTGTAATTATCTACAGAACGTTTAAAATTGATATCATGGTGATGATGAACTATTTATTTGTTCTTTCTATTGCATTTTGAGGTGAAATTTCTTCATTAATAGTTGTATAGAAAATAAAGCCTAAAAGTCTGACAACCAGTCTTGCCCGGTAACCGGGTAGGAGGTCAGATAGGCAGTCGCTCCAAGTAAAATACTAGTATTCAGCTGCATCAGGTTAGACTGGAAGCCGACACCAATATAGTTGGGAAAACGCTAGGCAGATTGATTGATAGCTGGGTCGGATAATTAAGCTTAAACATGTAGGTTGAAAAGGTACATGGCTTATGATAAAAATAACTATTAAAATTCAAAATAAAAATGTATTTCTCTGTGTATTTAGCTAATATTTTCCAGCGTGTGACCAACAAAGTCCGAGATTGCTATCGTTCGACAAGTGGTGACGTCAGAGTGTCATACAATCATACAATAATAATTATAGACTTGATATCGATTGTGGGGCGTCTCGCTGTCTGTTGTCACGTATGCAATCGTAAGTCACGACATTTGTGGTAAGATAGTTTCGCAATAGTTACGGCAAATATATAATTATAAAATAAATGCGCGCGCAGCACCCTAGGTACCCGTGATAGAAGTGAAACTTCTTAAAGAAAACTGGCTAAGTGCGAGTCGGACCACGCACAATGAAGGGTGCCGTAGTTGAAAAAGAATTTATCCTAATCTCATTTTTTTTTTCTAAGTGTTAAAATTACAAAGTATCACGTACAGAGGCGATATCGCGTCGCGACGTGTCGCGTAGCGTGTTGCGACAAGATAATATCGCAATATCGCTCGCGATATCGCCTCTGTCTGTGCTTGTGCTGTGAGACCTTGCGTCTTGCCAAATTTCATAATTTTAGGTCAACGGAAAGTACCTTATAAGTTTTGATTTACTTGCGAGTATCAAAATAATATGTCACATAAAATGGCCGTATTTTTTACCCGACTATGGCAAAGCCAAAAGGAAGGGTTATGATTTTAGCAGTCTATGTATGTAAGTATGTACCTATATAAGTATGTATTTTTACCCGACTACGGCAAAGCCAAAAGGAAGGGTTATGATTTTAGCAGTCTACTTGTGTATGTATGTATATAAGTATGTCTTTACGTGTGTTCCACCGTAGCGCCTAAATTACAGAATCGATTTTGATGAATGAGGTATCAGTAGATTCGAAATAATGGTCCGGGTGACATAGGCTATATAAATTCTCCCTAAATTTAATATGTTGGACTTATCACGTAAATTTCTGACCTCGAAAAAAATTAAATTGAAATAATCATGACATGTTTTGTATTAAAATAAAGGTCTTGAC
Source organism: Cosmia trapezina (assembly GCA_905163495.3). Lineage (NCBI taxonomy): Eukaryota > Metazoa > Arthropoda > Insecta > Lepidoptera > Noctuidae > Cosmia > Cosmia trapezina. The sequence goes on from LR991036.1 coordinate 2,012,395, forward strand.
GAGCACATTACAAATATGTATACACTACCTATGTCATTATTGTTTAACTGAATAAATATTTTGAACTTTTTAGATCAATTTTATTTTTCCGTAGTCGGGTTACTACAGTTTTTTAAACTTTATTCTTGTTTATTGCGTTGACTTAGATGCTTGATTTTTTCAGAGCTTCAAGAGACCATAAATAGACTTACGTATTTGGTATTAATTTCAGCTTTATACCTCTATGCGTTTCTGAGACAGACTGACATACAGATCCTTCCATATTTTTGCATCAGCGTTTTTCAAATCAAAAATCCATCTTCCAATTTTAGATCCTTTCCACATGAAGTTTTCGGGTGTATATCATAGTTGCGAAGTTCATTAACGCGATGTACGTTACTGCGAAAGTTCATTGCCGCGATGTACATTACTGCGAAAGTTTAATATCGCGAAGTTCGTTGTTGCGAAAGTTCTCTATTGCGATGATTGCAGTTTCGATAACACGCTATTGCAACGTAGGTCATGTAGGAGGGTTGCTGATACTGGTGGTAGTGGAAATATGTATTATATTGTTGAACATGACAATAAATGAACAAAAATTGTAAGCCACTATCTAAGTATATCGCACACTAGGTACTTAATCTACATAAATAACACATAAAAACGTAATAGTTTTCTCTCTGCCGGCTACTGTTAAAATGATAGCAATCACATGAATGCAAAATATTGATCTGTTCATGCTCATGTTTATAATATTACTTACTTATTTTCCATAATATAAAATTACTACTATGTTACTATGTGCGGAGTACATGAGTTTTGTTTTTTTTGTTATTTTTTTTTTGTTGCAATTACAAGTCTACTTAAATAGGTACATGAATTTTGTTTATGTTTATTTTATTATTGTCATCTTTTGGCCCAATTATAATAAAATTTGCTTACAATTTTTGTTCATTTATTGTCATGTTCAACAATATAATACATATTTCCACTACCACCAGTATCAGCAACCCTCCTACATGACCTACGTTGCAATAGCGTGTTATCGAAACTGCAATCATCGCATTAGAGAACTTTTGCAACAACGAACTTTGCGATATTAAACTTTCGCAGTAACGCACATCGCGGCAATGAACTTTCGCAGTAACGTACATCGCGTTAATGAACTTCGCAACTATGATATACACCCGAAGTTTTCCGTCATCAGAATGCCAAATGCCAATAGTCAATGCTTGCAGCGGCCAGTAGCATGTACATTGAAAAATCTCTACGATGAATTTCTAAGTGCGTGTGGATTAATTTTATAAAAGTAATTTAAGATAGTTATTCAATAATAAATCAAAATTATATTAAAAAATACAATATTTGACCTAACATATTGATAAAAAGAATTTAAATTATATAAATCAAAAGGAAAGTTCATAGACTCTAAGCCAGTAAGAAACTCTATGAGAGAAAGCCAGATAGAAGAATAAGTAATGACAGCTTGACAACCTGACATTAAGTGTCATAACAAAGAAAATTTATAGAAAACGAATTGTTTTAGACCAATTCGCAATATATGAATGTAAATCTTTATAAAAGATAAATAAAAATGGATGCAAAGTGTAGGTAAATATAGTAAGTGATGTAGTGTAATAAATAGATACTATACCGGAACCTTTACAGGTTCCGTTTTTTCTTTTGAGGTACGCGGAACCATACAAAACACGGAAAATTAAATAACGACCTACTTACGTAATTAATTATTTCAAACCCACCTCAATCAAACAAACCGAACCTGAGACGGTGCATGTAAACCTTGATTCAATTAACCGATATAAAGCAAAACTTGACCTCGAATCGGTTAATCTGATTCTAAACGATTCTCGATTGGTATTCGGTTCTCGTGTAGAGGTCGGTCGTGTAGAGGTTCGTCGTCCATGACAAGGTTATGAGGAAGAACCGAGGTAATTGGGGCAATAACCGCGCAGTACAGGCACGGATATTAATTGTTTATCAAATTGATTTACTGTGTTAACATATAACATGATGCTGGGAATTCCCAAAGGGTTAGGCAGAGGTGAGGATCGCCGACTTTTAATTATCTTAAACTAAAGATCACTTCTAAATAATTAGTGTTAATGACTTAAAAAAATATAAGGTCCCATTAAAATAGATGGACAAATTATCACAGGGTGGTCTACCCATGAATATTCATGAACAAATTTCACTATGGGACTAACTCTGAAGTCGCGAATAAAAAAATCAGCTGTTCAGTACATTTATCTACACCAAACTCGTCAAAATGTAGGGAGTAGCCAATGATATATTACCTTTAGATGCGTTACTCGGGCTCAAAAATGGGAAATTAAATGAAGGGTAATTGCCCGGCGTGATATCAGTCACGCACGCGCGCCAGTGAACATGTAGCAGCTAGTGACGTAATTAAATAAGTATATTCATCTCTTTCTTACAACAGGTATCGGCCATGCGTCTTTCCTTTTCTTTGCGGCCAGTATATACTGGTATGTTGGTACATCATGGCTTACGCTGTTTCTGAAAGCACTGATGTTCGTGTATGACGCGTCTATCTTTAATACGTCATTGGGAGTATCTGATTTTTTTTTCGCGATTTCATGTTTGGTCCAATAGTAAAAGTTGTTCATATAGATGGGTAGAACACCCTGTTAAAATTTGTCCAACTATTTTAATGGGACCTTGTAAGAGCATTTTCTTAATAACTTAATATGTTAATAATAATATTTTAGATTTTATTAGATGGTATTTCGTACAACTGTCAAAGAATGACTGCCAGCTGTCAAAGAAAGACAGCTGTGATTCAAATATACGAACAATTTAACTCAATATTCAAGTTACTTTGCTAAATAATTATTCAAATATACGAACAATTTAACTCAATATTCAAGTTACTTTGCTAAATAATTATTCAAATATACGAACAATTTAACTCAATATTCAAGTTACTTTGCTAAATAATTATTCAAATATACGAACAATTTAACTCAATATTCAAGTTACTTTGCTAAATAATTATTTAAATATACGAACAATTTAACTCAATATTCAAGTTACTTTGCTAAATAATTAATTCCCCTGACTATACACACTTTTGATATTTACTTATGTTTTGTGAGTGTATATCGTTAATTAGTAGTCTGTTTACTAGATGATGTCGTGGTACTTGAGTCACTGATAAACAAACACTTACATGTGAAACACATGTTAAGAGATTAGTAGGTACGTCCTTTGAGACTAGATTTATTATTTCCATATCTTGCAATAATCCTGCACCAACCGGCGGTTGTCCTTGGGTGCAGTGCAGTTGCATAGTGCGTACAGGGATAATCGTCGGTTGGTGCCTCATTTCATTGAAAGCGTTTAAAGGGCTTCTGCGAGTTGGCTTTGGCCCCTCGTACGCCTTCCAAAGGTCCGGGACCCCAGAGTCTCGAGATATGTAATAGTTATTTATGCAACTGACGTATAATAAGGGGTATTAAGACACGAATGTCGCCTCGTGTGATAATAGTATCACATGAGTGTTTTAATACCTAATTATGTACAGTTGCATACAAGACTTTATCTACATCCATGTTATCAATCCTCTATAAAAGGTTCTGAAACGGTTTTTTGCAATACTCGTATCGAACATGGCGGCCGGCGTTATAGTATACAACGTGACGAATTCGAATAAGTTCTTTTTTTAAATTACGGCGCTGTTGTAGTGAAACGCGCGTGCATTACAATGTTCTTTTTTTGAAAACGAGTTGCATTATGAAATTCAGTACAACATTAAAGCACCCGTTTGGATGCTATTATGGTTACCATGGTTACTATGACACTGGTTGTTTTAATGTTGGCAATAAGCTAACTGATTCAAAAACTTTTATAGAGGATAGCAGGGGTGTAGATAAACGTATAAATAATAATAATTAGCCTATAATGTTCCCCCTACTAAGACAGCCTCCTACTCTCGATGAGATACCCCGCGGGTCCAGTGCGGGTTGGTAGAATGTCATAATTATGTCTTCGAATTTTTGGTTCTAGGATATGCCGGTTTATCTTCACGTCTTTGAGAGCAGTGGTTATGAAATAATTAGGAGGAGCAGGAGCTCGTCGCTAAGTAATAACAGCCGCACGGGTCGATTCATCAGGTTAAGCTACGCTTGTCAGGGTTGGTCCGTGGATGAGTGACCATCTTTACATACCGGGTCTCCTCCGTGCCTCGGAAAGCACGTTAAGCCGTTGGTCCCGGCTGTCATTCGTGGATCTTTGACCATCTTTACGGGTCGTCAGAAGCCCGAAAGTCTGACAACCAGTCTTACCATGGGGTATCGCATTTACCCAGTTACTGGGTTGTGGAGGTCAGATAGGTAGTCGCTCCTTGTAAAATACTGGTATTCAGCTGCATCAGGTTAGACTGGAATCCGATCCCAACATAGTTGGGAAAAGGCTAGGCAGATTGGTGATGAAGTAATTTACACAAAGTAAAGCGCCTGTGGTCGGGGCCGTTACAGTGGACCACCACTGCTCTGGCAATAGGCTTGCCAGAGCAGTCCAGGTGGGTAACAAGCCTTTGCCTACCTCATCGAGGAATACAGTCGTGAACATAACATCACGTACAGATGTCGATATCTTCCTCCTTGTGGTAAGCACCGCAGTTACAACGACAAGGTTAAAGGAAGATCTGCGAGGTAATTGGTGCAACAACCGCCCTCGTACACACCTACAATATTTACATAAATGAATATGTCAGTAAACTGTGGGTTATTACTAGCTGCACCCCGCGGTTTCACCCGCGTAGACCGGTATAAGAAGTAGTATATGTGTTAATCCAGGGTGTAAGCTTTGTATATACCAAATCTCATCCAAATCGGTTCAGCCGTTTGAGTGTGATGAATTAACAAACGTACACATACACACACACTCACAAACTTTCGTATTTATAAAATAGTAGATGATGTGTACACAGTCTCCTCTGTGTATTTATATTTTGTTTTGAACTTTTGCCTCGTTGGACGGAAGACACAGGCTGAGCATGAGGTCCTGGGTTTGAAAAACCCAATAACACTTTGTCCTCCACAAAGTGTTATTGGGTTTTTCCATCTGGAATTTCTCAGTAGCAGTCCAGAGGCTGCATTTGTACCCGGTTGACGGCAATAGGCTCGCCACCTAGTACATGGGATTTACACATAAATGTCAAAATGTGGGAGTGCTATATAGGTGCACCTAGGCTCTGACTAACCTTTAGGGGAATAAAGGCGTTGTTATATGTATTATGAACTTTTATATAGAAAATTTGTTATTGCCAGCAAATTCATTCGCATAAGCACTTATCAAATAAAAACTTTATAAGTCAAGGGTAATATTTTGACCTACATGGAGGTTTACCTAATTGCTTACCGTAACTTAAGGTGATATATGTGAAAAACGAACAAAGCGAAAGAAAGTGACAGAGTCAATTAGTTCCACATGCGAATAAAACAATGCGCTGGAACAAAAATAAAAGCGCCAAATTAAATAAAAATTGTTTAAAAATAAAATAAGCTATCTATCAAAAATATTTTCAGCCAGAGTTTTCAATTACCTAATACTCGTGCGCACAATTTGAATGCAATTTGGCAATTAAATTACTTAGGATTTTAGGATAACAGAAAAAACATATAAGTAGAGGATTTTTAGAAATTAAATTACCTATATCGAGGAAATTTAACCCACTTGTGTTTTTCTTCAGTCAGAGTATTAATCAAATAGTCAATAAACATATATCCAAAAATTAAATCCATACATGCTGCAATAGTGAAATAAATGGTTACGAAAAATACGCTGATTTATTTTGGTATCGCCTTAAGATCAAGCATTAGCATACACTTTTCAAATTTTGTAGCAGTGACCTTAGGAGAATTGTAGAATTTGACTTTCGTAATTTTGACCTTGAGGTCCAGGTCAAAATTCGGAAAGTCAAAATCTGTGATGCTCCTAAAGTGACTGATTTAGACCTAAGGCTGACCTTGACCTCAAGGTCAAAATTCAGAAAATCATGATTTGCCTCCTAAGGTCACTGACCTTGAACTCAGGGTCATTGACTTTAATCGCAGGGTCATTGACCTTGATCTCAACGTTAACATTCCGAAAGTCAAGATCAGCGATTCTTAGGAGCAGGTCAATATTCATGGTTGGTGTCCTTGAGGTCAAGGTCAGTGACTTTAGGAGGCAGATCTTGTTTTTCAGAATTTTTGTATCGATATGTTTTAATAAACACCCCATCACTAGAAGCTACTGGACCGTAGGTGCTCAAATGGGAATACCTTGGGTGCTCTAAAAATCGGTGCTCAGAAAATAGGTGCTCAAATGGGAATGCTTCGATTTTTCGATTTCTGGTGTCAGGAAACCAAGGAGAAGATATAGGTAAACTATTGGCTTGTGTCCAATTAAATCTGTGATGATTTATTTTGACATTGATATGAGTATTAATCATAACAAAAAGGTCAAAAGGAAGAGGTGTGTATGAACTAATCGGTGCAATAACCGCGCCTGAGTAACACACCTTCAACATTAACATATGAATGTGTTGTTACGTTACTGTTAATCATTTTAATTCATAAGTAATCAACACGAGGTGTTACTTTAATGTGAACCAAAAACGATTTAATGTAAATCTTTTGGGTGTCCGCGCAAATTATGATTATGAGCAGCCGGAAGAAATATTTAGGGTTTAAATAAAATGATACCCATGTGAAAATCATCAAAAACTCTCTGAAACCGCGAAATGAAGCCTTAAGGACTAGTGTTTCGAATACTATTACGTTTTTAAATTAGACTGAATTTGTTACAATATGAGGACTAGAACTATATCTGTAGACCCAATACTTTCAGAGATAAATAAAGGTTCTAAGTTTAACTATTTTGTTAGATTTTTCCATCCAAAAATGTTTTAAATCAAAGCATAGGCTAAAGTCTATCAATGCAAAGGATTCCTTAGATTATGTTGGACCCAAGTTTTAATCTATAGTTGTCGCGTTTTAGCATGGCAATAGCAGTCATTGCCCTTTCCTAATACCTCTCCCTAGGAACTCAAATATGGTTTTTCGTTATTGAAACATGTTAAAAATCACGATAAATATTGATTCAGGACGCTAACGGACTTTATTTCAGTCTTTAAAATAAAGAATGCTACAAAATGTAGGTGGGGGTCAGTGACCGCTATTGCAATGCTTAAACGAGCCAACTATACCTATCTCTACCTAACTACTCTTTCTACACACAGGTACCTACTAAGCACTAATAAATTATTTGTTTACATGCTACCATTGACATGGAAACATTACAATTAAACTATAAATAGATAAACAATAGTCATTGTTTTTATGATTGGCAACAATGTGACTTGGCATGACATCTGCTAATGAAAGAAAAAAAAACCGGTCAAGAGCGAGTCGGACTCGCGCACCGAGGGTTCCGTCCCGATTTCTGAAAAAGTGTGCTATTTAGAGACATCGTTTTATTTTTCCTGTAATCTTTACATAAACTTCTATCACATAGAACAATTTCAGATTTTTATCTTTGCAAACTTTGGAGTTAAGGGGGGAGAACGGTCTTTTTTTTACATTTTTCATCAAAAGTTGAAAACTATGGGGCCTAAAAAAAATTAAAAAATGTTTATGAATGTGCAAATAGCGCCCTTTCATATGATACCCCACATGCCCTAATAGCCCCACTTTGAATTTTGAAGACCCCCTTTCAGTCCCTGTTACAAAAACAATATAAATATTTTTACTTCTTTCTTACTTGCAAAATTGTTGGGTAAACATCATCTAAAATTGTTCCAAATTTCAAGTTGATAGCATTAGTAGTTCTTGAGATATCTAGCTGTGACAGACAGACAGACAGACAGACTGAGTCACACCATAAGGGTTTTTTTTTACCATTTTGGTACGGAACCCTAAAAACATGTGAACATGAAACTGTATTATGAGATGCAACTTTGTATCGACTCGGGTTTCTAAAATTTATACAGGGTGTTTGGCGCATGGACCGACACAATTTTTCCAGGGATTGGGGGGGTCATTAGCTAGGTTTTACCCATACACCCTTTGTCCCAAATGTCACGGTTGGTTACATATGATTTTTTTTTTAAAAAGAAAAAAAATGCCCAAAATGTTTCCTTTAATTCGAAATAACTTTTTTGTTTGTGGGTGTAGTGGCACAAAACAAATTTTGTTGCATTCTCCAAAATATTTTAAATCTAAAAACATCTTTGTTTGATACAACTGGTTTCAAGAAACTTCCTTACAAGCTTCCAAAGTTACATTTTTTTATTTATCGAATGAAATTTTACAACTTCTAAATTCAATTTAAAAAAAACCAAAAGCCATTTTGAACTTAGCTTTATTTCAAAAAGTTCTTTAGTTGATACCCTTTCTAACGGTATGCTACATGTCATAGAAATTATTCATTATGTAGTCAAAATACTAGTTAAGAGAGTCAGGGTTAAGAAAAGACTTTTTAAGGTTATTTTGTTTTTATTAAACTAAAGTTATAAAAAAGGAGGCAAAACACCGGGAGAGGTGGAAAGTAAAGGGGGAAGCCTTTACCCAGCAGTGGGACAGAATAGGCTAGTAAAAAAAAAAAGTTATAAATCTTGTTCAAATTGACCTCCTCCATTTCGTATGCATGCACGACATCTGTTTCTTATTTCAACTGTCGTTGTACGTAGTCGCATTTCTTCTTTCATAGTTTGGAACGCGGCCCTATTCCTTGGCCCGCACGGTCCCCAGACCTGACGCCTCTGGATTTTTACGTCTGGGGACGTGCAAAAGAATTGGTTTACCAGACAGAAGTGCCCACTAGAGAAGTTCTGATTGAACGAATAACCGGCGCGTTCCAAACTTGAACGAGGTCAATTTGAACAAGATTTATAACTTTTTTTTTTACTAGCCTATTCTGTCCCACTGCTGGGTAAAGGCTTCCCCCATTACTTTCCACCTCTCCCGGTGTTTTGCCTCCTTTTTTATAACTTTAGTTTAATAAAAACAAAATAACCTTAAAAAGTCTTTTCTTAACCCTGACTCTCTTAACTAGTATTTTGACTACATAATGAATAATTTCTATGACATGTAGCATACCGTTAGAAAGGGTATCAACTAAAGAACTTTTTGAAATAAAGCTAAGGTCAAAATGGCTTTTGGTTTTTTTTATAATGAATTTAGAAGTTGTAAAATTTCATTCGATAAATAAAAAAATGTAACTTTGGAAGCTTGTAAGGAATTTTCTTGAAACCAGTTGTATCAAACAAAGATGTTTTTAGATTTAAAAGATTTTGGAGAATGCAACAAAATTTGTTTTGTGCCACCACACCCACAAACAAAAAAGTTATTTCGAATTAAAGGAAACATTTTGGGCATTTTTTTCTTTTAAAAAAAAAAAATCATATGTAATTAACCGTGACATTTGGGACAAAGGGTGTATGGGTAAAACCTAGCTAATGACCCCCCAAATCCCTGGAAAAATTGTGTCGGTCCATGCGCCAAACACCCTGTATAATTACGCCAAAAAACCAAACATAGGGACATGGCAGTATTATATAGGTAATTTTTTTTTCAATAAATAAATAATGTAAGTACCTATATCTACCACTGCCATGCCTCTATGTTTTGTTTTTTTGGCGTAATAATAATCCCACCAAAACATTTTCATGTGAAATGTTGCCAAGACGAGACCACATATAGCTCGCACTGATAAAAAGCTATCAGATCTCATGTAGAGCCAAGCTTCTAACTCTACAAGCCCTAACTCTCCAAGCCCTAACTTCACAAACTCGTCAAAATATGAGGCTTGGCCGTTTCTTTACTACAAGAACTTTTGTATAAAAGAAAAGTAATGAACAGTGAATACATTTTCACCTTGCGCCCATGTGATGGTAGCGAAACGGCCAAGCCACATATTTTGACTAAGGTGTAGAGTTTGTGAAGTCAGGGCTAACTATGGAGGACTCAAATACATTTTTATAATAATTTAAAAATATAAAGTATTAAAGTTATTTAAGAAAATAGACGAATATTGACCATTCCCCCCTTATCTCCGAAACTAATGAGCCTAAAATTAAAAAAAAAAAATCCAGAAAACAGTTCTATACATGTACATTACAGGAAAACCTGTAAGAAGTTTGTGGTCTTAAAATAACATGGTAAATCTCTCAATATTGTGAGTACAAACTTACGTTTACTGTTGGAATGTATGGGAGAACACGTTTTTCAACTGTAATATTAAGTTTTTCTTGGGATAATTTCATCCCAACTACGGAACCCTTCATTGTGCGTAGTCCGACACGCATTTGGCTGGTTCTTCTTTATATGATCGACTCCTTTGACAGTTCAAAAGTACCTGGTAAGTGGTTTAAGGCGCAGATTTCCTGAAAACGATCAAAAAGGTTGCTCGCGCAAGTTTTAGTTTTATTAAGTTTTTTTTTACTATAATATATCCGACCGCAGTTTTGAGCTACATTTCCTTCCTTTCTCAATTCCATACAACAGAGCGAGAGGAATGTATATCTCTCGCGCCAATCAACGGCATCTCCGCTGCAGTGATAGCCAATCGCTGCATACCTTCAATCTGACTTGAGAGAAATTCTCGAAGGTTAAAAGAGTCAGTGCTACTTCAACCCGCTTCCGCTAACCGCACCGCTCCGCGCCGCAAAGTAATCCGCTACTTTATAAAAAATTCAAAACTATCTATTCGTAAGTGTTGGCCGACACAAGTGTAACATTTAAAGACCTCATGTAAAAGTGCACCACAGTGAAGAAAGAAAATCAGTGAAGTGGGACATCTATAAAGGCTGTCCTTGAGTCAACGCTCACCATCCAGAAGATTCCCAAGTAAGTCCATCCATCCCATTTTCTCCTTACAAGATTCCCTTTCGCTCAATTCTGTGTGTCGTGTCAATTCACCGCCCCCGCAAAGGTCCTTCGAAAGCCGCGTCAAGCTTATCACCATAAGTTTTTTGGTCCTTCGAGCCGGATGGCGGATGGAGGTGGTTTTTTAAAGCTATGTGTCTCATAAACCGTAAATAATTTTGACATGTAAAAAAATATGATATTTTAAAGTCCTTTTCGCATAGTGATGGAAGCCAAAACATAATTACACATATTTTAATGCACCAAAAAAATCATTAAACATAACCCCCTAATAATCTTTAAAAGCTGTTTATCCCTTCATTAGCAATTATAATTATAATTAAAAATATACCATGAAATGTCAAATTCCAAACTGCATCCAGTGATGGATTACTTTTTATTAAATAGTTAATTTCTAATTTTATACGATTTTATTTGCACTTTTACGACATAATTCCGGTGCGCGTGAGAATCTTCTATCTCGTGCGTCAAACTAGACAGCCATAACGCCATTTCACTTACACACCGAGCTAAACCAAGCTTGGAACCAGATACTTTCTGCCTACTGGCTAGTCTCTTCAATGGTAGGTATAAGTTATACTCGTATAGTCTGACACTCCTTAGTAGTCATTTGCGCTCTTAAGTGTCATAAATCATTGTATCTACGCACTTGTATAAAATCTTTGATTAATGTTCCATTATTATCTACTAGCAACGCCCCGCGGTTTCAACCGCGTAAGTTTCAAACCCGCAAGAATATCCGGATGAAAAGTATTCTGTATTAATCTAGGTTATAAACTATCTATGTGCCAAATTTCATTAAAATCTGTTCAGTTGTTTTTGCGAGAAAGAGTAACAAACATCCATCTATAATCACAAACTTTCGCGTTTATAATATTAGTAGGATTTTCTTCTGTACATGTAAAATACCTTATGGCCAACTGACTGACAGACAGATGTCTGAATTGACAACAGCAGTTGAATGAGGTAGGCCGAGGACCGGGCTAAAATGCGTGCATTTGGGGAGGCTTATGTCCAACAGTGAACTGCTATAGGCTGACGATGGTGGTGCCCCTTAGAGGAACACGGTAGTATTTTTTAAGGCATTAAATATAAGGGACTACCAACAAAATTAAATACTCACCAAAATGGATAAATGCTCATCAAATCTGCGTTGACCTGCTGACGAAAACCCTAACCCTAGACGGTCGACGTCAGGGGCACTCCGAAGTTTGGTTGGTTAGGCTCCTTTAAACGCTGCAGACAGAAATAGGAGCCCTACGAAGCGGGGCTCCGTCGACCTGCTGTCAGTTTTCTAAAGTTATAATTTTACAATAAAATTGTTTTAATTTTGGTGAGCATTTATCCATTTTGGTGAGTTATCCATTCTGGCAAATAAGTATTTCAAATTTTTTGGTAGTAAAATAACAACTTTTCTGGTAGGCATTTAAACACAAGCCTTTTTTTTGAATCGAAACCTTCAAAGGGTACCTAAGTATGCAACTAAAGTCACGGGCAACAACTAGCTAAAAATGTTAATATTATTTCTCTATTTATATCACGTGTTTCAGATCATCGCAGAATTAATAATTATTTGTAATTATAATAGGATCTAATAAACAATGTCAATTGTAGGTACTTTTATTGTTTACAAACGGAAGGTGTTATTGCGTTTTACTATTTTATGTTAGTATTTGTTTATATACAAAAACAAATAAAGTATTAGTAATTACTTGTTAATTACAATAAAAAAATTGTTTGAATCATTTTTATTTATACCTATGGTTATTTCTGTTATTATTTCAGGAGTCAACGAGGATTCTTCTGCTTACCCACTTCACACATTTCTTTACGTAGTTAGTTAAAATCTGAATATATTGACATCAGGAAGTCACCGATTTCAATATTTTACTTTTTACGGTTAATATTTATAATTTTGAATTTTTCTAATACATTTTCGAAGCTTATCTTTGTCTTAAAACAATTTGAAACCCATGAAACACCGTGATATTTTCATATGTTTAAAATTACTTACATATTAGAGCGAAAGCGCCGCGGTAGCCCGCGAAATTCAAAATTTCTTACGTTTTTTGCAATTTGTAGGTCAGTGTGAGCTTGTATGTTGATTAAAATATGATTCGCGGCCGTAGCTAATATGGCTTTACATAATTATAATCAAGCATTTACCTCAAATCTAGCGATTTCATGAAATCATGAGATATAATTCTATAAAGCCATATCAGCTACGGCCGCGAATCACATTTTAATCAACATACAAGCTCACACTGGCCTACGAATTGCAAAAAACGTAAGAAATTTTGAATTTCGCGGGCTACCCTGGCGCATCATCCTAAAACAAATTTTAACAAAAAAAAAAGTCGGAAGTCGGTGTCTTCTTGTTTTTTAGGGTTCCGTACCTCAAAAAGAAAAAACGGAACCCTTATAGGATCACTCATTTGTCCGTCTGTCTGTCTGTCTGTCTGTCAGTCTGTCAAGACCCTTTTTCTCAGGAGTGCGTGGAAGTATCAAGTTGTAATTAATATCACATACGTAGGTCTGTGGTCCCTTGAAGTCCTAAAAAACTAAAGCTTCTAAGTCAATGCAATAAAAACATACGTCCATTTATGTGACATATTTTGATACTCGCAAGTAAATCAAAACCTATAGGGTACTTCCCGTTATTATAGAATCATGAAATTTGGCAAGAAGCAAGGTCTTTCAGCACAAGTAAAGGAAAAAGTCCGAAAATTGTGAATTTGTAATTTTATGACATAAAACTTTTTTTTGGGATCCAATGTTGTTTGTTTTTGGGATAAATTCTTTTCAACTACGGAACCCTTCATTGTGCGTGGTCCGACACGCACTTGGCCGGTTTTTTTTTTAGGTTTTTCACGATTGAAGCAAACTCAAAAACTATCAAGCAAAGTTAATAAAATGATAGGACCACCGCGCAAATGAAGAAATAATTTTCAAAATCGGTCCACAATTGACGAAAAATCATTGATCATACATACAAATGAAAAAAAAACATACAAACGAACATTATAACCTCCTCCTTTTCTGAAGTCGGTTAAAAAAGTAACAAACATTTTCAATGAGTCGATAAGCGATCTGTATTTAAAAAAACCGGTCAAGAGCGAGTCGGACTCGCGCACCGAGGGTACCGTTCCGATTTCTGAAAAAGTGTGCTATTTAAAGACATCGTTTTATTTTTCCTGTAATTTTTACATAAACTTCTATCACATAGAATAATTTCAGATTTTTCCCTTTGCAAACTTCGGAGATAAGGGGGGGGGGGGGGGGGGGGGGGGGGAACGGTATTTTTTTTTACATTTTTCATCAAAAATCGAAAACTATAAAAAAATTATTAAGAATGTGCAAACAGCGCTTTTTCATATGATACCCCACATGCCCTAGTAGCCTCACTTTGAATTTTGAAGACCCCCTTTCACCTGTTACAAAAAAAAAAATATAAATATTTTTATTTCTTTCTTATCTGGAAAATAGTTGCGTAAACGTCGTATAAAACTATTCCAAATTTCAAGTTGATAGCATTAGTAGTTCTTGAGATATTCAGCTGTGACAGACAGACAGACAGACAGACTGAGTCAAAAAATGCATTATTACAGTCATATACGACCTTTTCGTCTCGACACACGTTATTACAACAGTAAATTATCAAAGGACTGGATCTGAGTGAAATCCTCTGCATGCAATTAGCACAACAGCCGCTAAAAGCATCGGTTTATATCGTTACAATGCATTCGTGAAGGATTTTATCTTCACTGCAATCTGGGCCGCTAAAATGTGCAGCTGTGACTGGCAGCTGAAAGGTTTAATTGATAGTTAAAGATAATTTTATTAAGTACATAAATATAATAATAAAGTCACGGCTGCTTCCCATGGGGGTAGGCAGACACTACAGAATGTCATCTGCTGCAATCCTTTTTTACTCCTTTTTTACTCCTTTTATACTCCTTTTATACTACTTTTGCCTCGTTTACATTCATAATAATATCTGGTCATAAACGCACGCCAATTGCGAGTACTACGCACCTGTCCTTTTTGAAGAACATCACCAATTAGGTGTGTTGAGTGTATTTTATTAGTAAATTATATGATAATAAGCATATATTGTAAAGACAAAATAAAGTTAAGTTTGCATGGAATTTCTTATCTTGGGCTTATACCGGCTTAACAGCTTATTATTTTTTTTGTTATTATTTAAACTGTCCTTTGTGTGCTTTCATTATAAGCAAAAATTTCTCTCCCGATTTCTAAACGTGTCTGTTCTTTTGTCCCAAAACTTTATCGTTATAAAATGTTAACAAGATGACTTCTGCCTCTTTCGCTGAGTCACTCGTATCAGCTGTAGACTGTTCTCCCTAAATGGAGACACTTAATTTGGGGAAACTGTTGCCTCTTTGTATAATATTAACAGCCCGCGAGTCAATGATTTTCCGGTGCAAAATTAACTGAAGTATTTATTCTGACACGTGCTTAACCCCTCAAGTGTCGAATGCACCCTATGTGTGCATAAGAAAAACCCTTTTTTTGTTAGGTATATAAGCTTAGATCACATATATTATATAAATTAGTATTATTTTATTTTTCTTCATTGTAATTATATTTTGATTGAGTATTAAGTTGTTTATTTATTTTATATATTTATTTATAAGTTTAAAAATTATTTATAAATTATATATTATGTAAGTTAAGGACCACGCTACCGCATTAGGAATTTCCTGTAATGGTAGCAGTGTTTGTGATAAATAAATAAATTAAATGTTGAAACTGTTTGTACTCCCCGTCACTTGTCCCTAAAGGTTCATTAGAAAACCAGCGTCAGGCAGCATCTGTCTGGCATTAATGCTGAAATGGACCTTTTTGGCGCAGCCGTGAGGCACACACTATTATGGTTATAATATTATTTTCGCATTGTTTTATTCTTTTGTATTTTTGTGTTTCACGAACTGTGTCCAAATAAACGTTTTTCTTTCTTTCTTTCTTTATATATATAAACGTAAAAAAACATCATCCGATGGAAAACATATCATCATCAGTAGTTGTGAACCTATGGGGTTCGCAACTAACCCGCAACCCTCCCCACTCACTGGGTTATTGGGTCTAAAATTAGCCAAACTCAGACACTTGAGGGGTTAATGGGTGGTGTAATAAAAGGATTACCAATTTATTTGAAGTGAAAACTGCTTTAGGCGCGTTGAGCGATTTTTGGTAGGGGGAAATCTTACGGGTTTCCGTCACCGCGAAAAAAAACGCAAAACGCGGTGTCGCGGTGACGTGAACCCGTAAAATTTACCCCTACTAAGCAGAAAAGTTACTGGTTGTTTTAAATTAAATATTATTTTTAATTCAATGTTTTCATTTCATTAGTCTGTTATGTTATTCATTATTCATGTATTATCATCAATCTTGTTCAGGTTGATCCCATTATTATATACCTACCACTTTAATTTAAGCCTTAATATTGTAAATATGCATTGTTTAAATATATAAAAAAAAAAAAAAAAAAGTATACAGATGTTCTATGTCACGAAGTCTGTTTGGCTATGAATGTTGTCAAGCGTGCACATGCACATTGTTTTTGTGTGCGTAACCTCGAGAGCGCTCAGTGTCGATCGGTTACACACACACGCGCGCTTGTCGGGATACGTCACTAGGTCACTACTACAATCAAAGCCGAACGGACTTCGTGAAAGAGAATATCTGTACCCAGTAACCCAGTAAGTATATTCTTTTAAATTTTTGTTATTAAGTACATCTTTTTTTAAACCGCACCGTTGCCTTAACTTATCATTCTTCAGAAATCCGGTAAAGTATTTTAAAAAATGGTCATCTTCATACAGACATATTAGTGAAAGCTGAATAATAATGTTTGTAAAATTCAACTTTTCAAACCAACATAATATATAGGCTCCTGAAACTAGAATTTAGTACAGGCATCAGCTACCAGCGCCATTTTATTACCCCTACCGTACACATGCGCTCGCGCCACGGGTGGCAGTGCGCACTCAATCGTGGTGTTTTTATTAAATTACCTTAATTACAGCTCGGTTTACTGCTTAATAGCTAGGAAATAGCACTATCGCCTAGGTAACGTTTACAAGTCACTGTCTGGCTGCCCTAACAATTTCTCCTTATTTTTTATTTTTTTACTATTGCTTCCTTCGGGTAAAAGTTTATTGGTTCGTCTTTTACATGGGATAGGTACCGTACTTTTACTGATTTGCTAAGTCGTTATGTTTTCGTGCTTTGACAGTGATCTTTTTTGTCTGTCAGTTTACCTATAGTGAATTATTAATTTACCACATAAATGTGAAATAAAGTTCATTGCTCTTTCCTTAATTTCTTTGCGCAGGTACTCCGACAATATCTTATGAATCGTTTTTAGGGTTCCGTACCAAAATGGTAAAAAAGGAACCCTTATGGTGTGACTCAGTCTGTCTGTCTGTCACAGCTGGATATCTCAAGAACTACTAATGCTATCAATTTGAAATTTAGAATAGTTTTAGACGACGTTGACCTAACTATTTTGCAAATAAGAAAGAAATAAAAATAATTATACTTTTTTGCAACTGGGACTGAAAGGGGGTCTTAAAAATTTAAAGTGGCGCTACTAGGGTATGTGGGGTATCATCAATCAACATGTTTTTTCTAAACAGAAAGACTTTTCAATTTTTTCACAAGGTAAAGAAAATTACAGACAAATATCTGACGAATATAATTATGTACCTTTCAGATTAAACTCAACACTGACTAATTCATCAACACCTTGCATACATTTCCACAATGTATGCCACCAATCTTTGTTGGAACAATCACCATGTAGCTGTTTCCGGTTGATAATTAAAAACTAATTCGCAGTTACTGCCAACAAAAGCCCATTAATAATGCTTGATTGTTACACCAATGTAATGCCTTTACAGACAAAGGATGAAGCATTACGCACTGGGTAAACGAACTTGCCCGCAGTCTCTTTTGTTCATAGAGGAAAACTGCGGAAAATTTTGAAATACTTTTATTTTAGTTTTGTCACCAAGTTTGTCTATTTTGTCTTACCACACAAGTCTGACAGACTTTGTCAAAGGCTTTTTTGATATCCAAGAAGACGGCTGAGCAATATTCCTTTTTCCCCATTGCATTTCTTATTGTGGTGACTACTCTATGGACTTGTTCGGATTATCGAATGTTTACTTCAACAAAATTATATCCTAACTATTCACAAATTAAAACATGGCGTCGAAAAATTCATCCGCATCGCTGTCGCCTGGTAATGATCCCAAGAGACTGGTGGCGAAGCCAAGTTGTATGGCAATGCTTAGCCTCTGGCCAAGGTAAAAGCCAGCCCTTGGAAGTGTCAACACGAAAAGTTTTATTGAGGTCCATTAATTTTTAAAAATGTCCATCAATAGTTTTTTTGACGCGCCTTTAAATATAATATTTCCTCTATTGCTAAGTAATCTAAAAATGTTATACTTAAGGTTGATGCGCCAGGGCAGCCCGCGAAATTCAAAATTTCTTACGTTTTTTGCAATTTGTAGGTCAGTGTGAGCTTGTATGTTGATTAAAATATGATTCGCGCCCGTAGCTAATATGGATTTACAGAATTATAATCATTAAAATCAGCAATACAACTCCATAAGTTAGCATTTACCTCAAACCTCATGATTTCATGAAATCGTTAGATTTGAGGTAAATGCTAACTTATGGAGTTGTATTGTTGATTCTAATGATTATAATTCTGTAAAGCGATATTAGCTACGGCCGCGAATCATATTTTAATCAACATACAAGCTCACACTGACCTACAAATTACAAAAAACGTAAGAAATTTTGAATTTCGCGGGCTACCCTGGCGCTTTCGCCTTAAGTAATTCATCCTTACCGTCTATGATGTTCCAATCCAATATCAAAGCTAAAGAAAAACGACGAATTCTATGATTTCCAGATTGACTCGGAAATCGAAATGCATTTTTTCTAAGATTGATGAGATTTTTAGTTCAATCTGACTTATTTTAACATTCATGCTTTGGGAAATGAGATTGAACGACTTTGAAGCAGATTAAACTGTTTCTCGTATTTCTTCACAAAGTAATGCTTGATCATTTAGTTCAGTTTCTGTATAAGGTACCTACATCTAGACTAATATTGAGGGGACTTGTGGCTAAGTAATAACAGCCACAAGGGTCACGGGGTTGTGGAGGTTAGACAGGCAGTCGCTCCTTGTAAAATACTGGTATTCAGCTGCATTAGATAAGAATGGAAGCCGACCCCAACATAGTTGGGAAAAGGCTCGGCAGATAATGATGAGAAAGAGGTGTGAGTTTGTATATAAATCACTAAATATATAGGGGCAGGGGGTAATCTCTGGAAGCAGGCTGATCCGATTACAATAGTACATTTTGATACAAGTGCAGAATGTGAGGCATTGAACCAATTTGAACTTAGTATAGGTATAAGTTTTTATCACCTTTTATTCTATCTAAGAAAGTGCGGCGTCTTCTAACACAGGCATTATCTGCTTAAAAGGAGACGCCATTCTCCAACAAAATGCTCACAACGAATGGTAATGAAATAAACATTTTTGTATTTGTAACTATTTGTATTTTTAGTAAGTTACCTGTGGAAATTTACGTGTTGGAAAATGAAAAATCGCACGCGTGTGAAATACATTGCATTGTGAACCTAATCGTAGTGCGATATGAACCAGTATTCGAGGAAGTGTATTGAAAAAACTCTTTCACTGTTAAGCTTCAATAGCCCTGAATACCATAGGATATGTTTTATGTTAAAACGAGAAACTTCACGCGAACGTAGTCGCGAGCTGAAGCTACAACAGTAGAATAGGCAGAGTTTTAGTTTTTTTCTAGTAGGTAGGTACACCCATATTTCGACACATACGGTTTCGGTCAAGTGTAGTTTACCAAATTAAATAATTCGCAGCTTATTCATTGACAAATTATTACGCTAAATAAATATTAAATCAGCTGTTTCCTCTCTGCAATTGCATCTAAAAAAATTGCATCTAAAATTTATTTAGCAACCTTTAAGCTCTGAACCTGGTTACCACTTAAAAGGTCTTCACTGCTTAAAGCAAAAATCTCTATACATTCTAAAGCCACTCCACTAGAACAGCGCCCCAACCGAGCGAATAATACTTTAAAAGCGTAGACTATAAAAAAACATGGAGAAGCAAACAGAGATATAAACGGTCGGGCCGCATTTACATACAAATGAGCCCGATGCGAAATTATTTCAGTCAACGAAGGCGGTGCAATGGCGGACTGGAAAAAATACGGGCAAGCGTGAGCATGATAAACTTACCG
The DNA here is from genome assembly GCA_905163495.3 of Cosmia trapezina. Lineage (NCBI taxonomy): Eukaryota > Metazoa > Arthropoda > Insecta > Lepidoptera > Noctuidae > Cosmia > Cosmia trapezina. Next base: position 2,032,613 of record LR991036.1, read on the forward strand.
GGTTTCTTTGGGAATATAATCGTTAGCGTTGTTAGTTTTTTTGCTCCCTTTGCTTCTGAATGTCTAGAATCTAAAAAACACATGGAAGAAATAGAAGTCCAACGAATAAAATAATGATAATCATGCTGCCAGAAACCATATTCAGTCGGCGGTCAGCAACAGAAGTCGGTTAACACTGCTACTTTTTGACATCATCTAAAATTCTAAATCAACTCAAACTCAAACTCAAAACTCAAAGCATTTATTTCAAATAAACCAATTACAGGCACTTTTGAATTGTCAAAGGGTCGGTCTTGGGTCGGTCAGTCAGAAAAATGAAGCTAGATTGCCCATTCCAAAGCGTAGATCCTATGGAGAAGAACGGGCAAGAAACTCCACGGACACTCTTTTAAAATCAAATATTTTACAAAATATTGGTTACATCGTTCATATTGAAAATATACATGTGAGAACAATGTAGAAAGACGTGCACGTTAAAAGCGTCCGTAATAAAAAAAAAAAAAAAAAAAAAAAACAACTAAATAAAAAAATAAAAATAAGCCGTGGCAGCTAAGAGACGACCAGTCCCAACTGACGGCGCCCGTTCACGAACATGACGCATGGATCAGCACCAAATAGCTCAACCATTTTGAAGGGAACTTAATGATCCAACACACACGCCACCACCAGCGAGACATTTGAGTGAGCATGACATACTCTCAACCGCCAGGGCACATTCAAGTCAGTGAAAGACGAACCCAGTAAAAGGTAGCTTTATATTAGCTACATAGTGCTCACACATGTGCTATGAAATTATACAATACTAAGAGAATTTACACAATGCAAAGAAAAATTTTGTTTCTTCTTAATCTGCAGCAGGTCCAACAATATTTTTGAATGCTAATCAATTAGTTTAAGCGTCCTTGTGGAGCAGGACCAGCATTTAGCCAAGCATTTTTGTCAGCAATGTAATCTCCTAACTTATAATATGCCTGGCTGCATAGTGTGCGTTTTATACATGATTTAAATTTCGTTTCATTCAGCTGGAGTCAACACAAAATGATTCGATAACCTGCTTTTTAGCATTTCTTTTATTAGATAAGAGTTCATTTTCTTTAAAAATTACATCTGCTCCGATTTTAATGAAGTATTTTTCTCAATAATTATGATTTAGAAAACAAGTGTTAATGGACTTTTGTTGCTGACTGTACCTACATGAAAAAAATATTGCCTATCTTCAAATGAATTTCAATGGCATAGTTTAATTTCAATAACATCAATTTTCTATTGCCTTGCCTGTTATTGTCTCAAACTTATAATTTTGACCTTAAGAACTGCACAGAGATTCATAATGTATTTAAGTTTCTAGAAACCTAGTTCCTTTTGGAAAATGTCGTCTAACCACGGCCCTGCAGAACCCAAAAACCGTATGCTCCTTTTTCACAGACCATTTGGTGTGAAACGGTCACTTCTCTATTTACTGTTTGTTTTTGGAGGGACTACTTTATACTGTATCGATCTTTATTGCTTCCAATTCAATTTGTATAAGTGTATTGTGAGTCGAAATGGGCGGGGTTCTGTTCACCGGTACCGTCAACCATACGTCGAAGGTACCAGTATGACTGCGACAGTGCATTTTGATTGTAGCAGTAAGGACGGTTTTGTAGTATAAGTTTTATTTTATACGTGCAGTTGATAGTACATGGGATGGGAGCGGTCCAAGTGAGGGATGATTTGGAATTGATGGGTGGGTGTGGTTTTACGTGGTTCTGTCTGAAACCCAACACTGCAGTAGTAGAGGATCTATTAACAGATTTGAAGATACTGTTGCACGTTAGGCGCCCTCTGAGTAGACAGTGCTACGAGCAAGCTTTAATTTTTTGCGAAAGGAGGTCGTCAGCTAAATCAGTGGCTAGTCCAAACTGAACAACTTCCTCCATGCGACCAATATCTTAATCCAGAATTACTAATCGGCCGTCCTACACACTTGGGATGAGTAGGTAAAGAAGTTTTGTACACAGCTGATATTATCAAGAAATTGGTCGATACAAATTGAAGAACATAATTATTATACCTAACAATATTTATTATATTCCAAGAAATAAAACTTTCAGTTATTACCAGTTATTTTAATAAGATCGTCAATGAAATTAGTGTGATTCAAAACTTTGGTAAATTAGTATTCGACAGGGACTTAACATATAATTCAATTAAAATAGACACAAAGTTTAAAATTTTGAGAGACGGTATATTAAGAAAAGATTTTATAATTGAAATAACTGACACGACCTGTTAGGTAAGAGACAGATAATAATAATAATAATTGTTTATTCATCATAAAGTAACATAGAATCATTATTGGCACACAATTACAATAAACAATACACAAACAAATACAGAAAAATAAATTAAATTAAATTAGTCGATAATCAATACAGTTTCAAGACATACAAAAAAAAACTTTCAAAAAAACGCAACTTTATATACTAACCGAAAACGCCAAATTCGTAACGAGAGACCTAGCCCTCCTATACATTTAACTTTAACTGTGCGTGGCTTAAAATAATAATTAAATAGGAAATAATAATTTCAAATATGTAATTTCGTTATTGAAATCGATAAGAAGAAGAATACAACATTAGTTTTTGTTTACACTAAACCCGAAAAGGGGTCATTGTTCTCATCATTTTAAACATTTTTTTTTTTCTATGAGACCAACCTTGATATCGCAAAAAAAAAATCTACTGTTCCATACATTTTGTCGATTTAAGTGAACAGAAATGTATGGAACAGCTGGTTTTTTTATTTACTTTCTAAATAGGATTTAAAAAGTTTAATGGTCAACTAACTTGAGAATATCTCATGCCGAATGTCAGCCAGTCAGCGAGTTGGACTAATTGTGTGCTAAGTTACTACTTACAATATTTATCTAATATTTCTTCATTTTAGTATCACCAACCATAAAGGCTTTGCACCCCATACTATACTGTTATGTATCTCTATAAACCTTTATAACTCCATTGCCTCTACCCAAACCATTTTAATCTATGACCACAACTGCCCCTTTAAACGCAGCCTCCAAATGGATTAAGCAATGATACCAACCACAAAGTAAACCTCGACTCAATTCCCATGCAAATCCCATTAGATTTTTAGTCTAACGGGCGGCGAGGCGCAATGTATGGCGGTATGGATTGGCTTTTAGGGAGTATGTTTGGTTTTAGTAAGGTTAGGGTAGATATTAGGGTTCCGTACCAAAATGGTAAAAAGGAACCCTTATGGTGCGACTCAGTCTGTCTGTCTGTCTGAATGTCACAGCTGGATGTTTCAAGAACTATATACTCATGCTATCAACTTAAAATTTGGAACAGTTGATGACGTTTTTGCCCAAATATTTTGCAAATAAGAAAAAAAAAATTTTTTTTTTTTGCAATTGGGTCGACTGAAAGGAGTCTTAAAAAATCGAAATGGGGCTACTAGGGCATGTGGGGTATCATTATGAAAGAATGCTGTATGCACATTTCAAACATTTTTTTTATTTTGTTTTAGGCCGCATAGTTTTCGACTTTTGATGAAAAATGTAAAAAAAAATACCGTTCCCCCCTTTATCTCCGAAATTTGCATAGATAAAAATCCGAAATTATTAAGTGATATAAGTTTATGTAAAGATTACAGGATAAATAAAACGATGTCTCTAAATAGCATACTTTTTCAGAAATCGGAACGAACCCCCCGGTGCGCGAGTCCGACTCGCTTTTGACCGGTTTTTTTAACTCATCGTCCTTCTGCCTTCATTCCAATGTAATAAAGATAAACAAAGCATGTCTGTTGTGTAATAAATCTCTTTCAGTGTTCAACTTAGTATTCAACATAGCTTTTCTAGCCATACTTTTTCGAATAATTGTTGTTATTTTTCACATGTCATCTATCGTCAAACCCGCACTGGGCCCGCGTGGTGAATTATTGCCTACTCCCTCTCTCTCACAGAGAGGAGGCCTGTGTCCCAGCAGTGGAAACATTATTGGCTGATTATTACTAAACACTAGCCTTTGCCCGCGGCTTCACCCGCGTGGATGTCGGAAAATATCCCACGGAAACATACTGGAATTCCTTCCTTTATTATTCCTTGTCTACATTATAAAGGGAACCTCTGTGCAAAATTTCAGCTTTCTAGTTCTAGGTTCAAGGGTTTAGCGTTGATGAGTCAGTCAATCAGTCTTTAGACTTCTCTTTTTATTTTTCAAGATTATCCGTCGCTTCCAGCCACTGCTATAAGCCTCCTACCTTTTTTGCCATGCCTCATTAAATTTTTTCTTTTTTTTTTACTCTGAATATCGCAATTTGAAATCCTGGCAAATGCATGGCAAAAACCTAGTGTAGGTATAATTTATTTTCTTGAAGTTTTATTTCTTTTTACCACGTCACCATTCCACAAGTATCAAAATGACTAAATGGCTTTGCATAACTTACATAATACATTGCTCACACGACCCATCCTCTAGATGATCCATTAAAATACCGACCATCGAACCATTTTAATCTAATTTTCATTCCCTTACTGGCCGAACACGATACATGACCACAAAATTAATCACTGACCACAGAGTAACACCTCGGTCTAGCCGCGCGGGTAATCGAGCTGTACGTTAGCTATGGTTATGTACTAGTCTGTGGTGGGTTTTAAATTTGGAATGTAACTTTTTTATGTAAATAATAGAAAATTGTATTACTTATTTGAACGGGTAGGTTTATTTTTAAACTTTTGAAATTAGAACATGCGAGCCCGTTTAATAATAGTTATTTATGCAACTGACGTATAATAAGGGGTATTAAAACACGAATGTGGGTTTATCACACTAGGCTTCGCCGAGTGTGATAATAGTATCACATGAGTGTTATAATACCTAATTATGTACAGTTGCATACAAGACTTTATCTACATCCATGTTATGAATCCTCTATAAAAGGTTCTGAAACAGTTTTTTTGCAACACTAATACTCGTATCAAACACGGCGGCCGGCGTCATAGTATACGACGTGAATTCAAATAAGTTCTTTTTAGGGTTCCGTACCAAAATGGTAAAAAAGGAACCCTTATTGTCTGTCTGTCTGTCTGTCTGTCTGTCTGTCTGTCACAGCTGGATATCTCAAGAACTACCAATGCTATCAACTTGAAATTTGGAATAGTTTTAGATGACGTTTATTCAATTATTTTGTAAATAAGAAAGAAATAAAAATATTTATATTTTTTTGCAACAGGGACTGAAAGGGGGTCTTAAAAATTCAAAGTGGGGCTACTATGGCATGTGGGGTATCATATGAAAGAGCGCTGTTTGCACATTCTCAAACATAATTATTTTTTCTTTTTTTTAGCCCGCATTTTTTCGACTTTTGATGAAAAATGTAAAAAAAAAATACCGTTCCCCCCCCCTTATCTCCGAAGTTTGCAAAGCGAAAAATCTGAAATTATTCTATGTGATAGAAGTTTATGTAAAGATTACAAGAAAAATAAAATGATGTCTATAAATAGCACAGTTTTTCAGAAATCATCAACAAAAATTACATATAAATGATGGTACGGAACCCTCGGTGCGCTAGTCTGACTCGCTCTTGACCGGTTTTTTATTTTAAATTACGGCACTGTTGTAGTGAAACGCGCGTGCATTACAATGTTCTTTTTTTGAAAACGATTTGCATAATGAAATTCAGTACAACATTAAAACACCCGTTTGGATGCTATTATGGTTACTATGACACTGGCTGTTTTAATGTTGGCAATAAGCTAACTGTTTCAGAAACTTTTATAGAGGATTTATTGCATGGGTGTAGATAAATGTATTTAAATTTTAGTATCGGGAAATATAATTAAATTACTAGTAAAAATGCTGCACTGCCCTTTTTTTTTTTTTTTTTTTGAGGGTGGGAAATCATCAAATAACTTCTCCCGCTCTGGGTGGAGCGGAAGGGCGTGTCAGACTTTTACTGACTAAAACCCACCCGTGTTCCTTCAGTTGCCTGTGCCAGGGCCGCGGTAACCCCTTCGGACAATCCGCGACCCCAGCGGCGTCGGCCCTATTGGGCCCCGTCACTTGCTGACATCTCTTTGAGGCGCGCGTGGAACACAACGCGCCGTCGACTCGGGCCTGGTCCTTACCGGACGGCGAGCTACCCGCTGCTCACCGTCCGCAGGCCCGCGCCTACGGTGGCCGGAAATCGCCTCGCGATTCCCGCCGCCCAGGGCGTCTCCTGCGGCGACTGAGGGCGTGAGGCTGCCTCTCCCTCACGCGTTCCGCCTCCTCCTTCGCGAGCATCACTGCTTCGCAGAAGGAGGTGACGGCCTCCCATGCACTCTCGCTCCGCACCATGGCCTGGACCAGGCTCGGACGCGAGAGATCGCCGCCGCCGATCGCCTCCGTGAGAACACGGCGGTGCTCTGCCCAAGCCGGGCAGACCTCCACTGTATGCTCCACCGTGTCCTCCGGGCGATCCACACAATGATAACACCCGGGCGTTTCCTCCCGCCTTATGCGAAACAGGTACCTCCCGAAACAACCGTGTCCGGTGAGGACCTGCGTCAGGCGGAAGGTGAGGACGCCGTGGCGCCTCTCTAACCACTCCTCAAAGAGGGGACTTATCGCCGCAATTGTGGCGTGCCCAGCGCTGGGTTGCGACAGTCGCGCTCTCCATGCCGCCATGAGATCCCGCCGGAGCTCTGTCCGCTGTACCGTGATTTCTCGCGGCAGCGGAGTTACGCCCCGGCGCTTCGCCTCCTCGCGCCACTCCCACACGTGCGCGAGGACCTTTGCCTCCAGATCCCACGGCGGCAATCCGGCAAGGAGGCTCGCCGCCTCCCGGGAGACCGTGCGGTATCCCCGGACTAGCCGGATGGCCATGACCCTCTGGGACGCGTTCAACCTGCCGGCTGGTCCCAGCCTTAGGGAACGCGCCCACACCGGTGCTCCGTAAAGGGCCATGGACCGCACGACCCCCGCGTAGAGCCTCCGGCAGGAGGCGTTTGGACCCCCCAGATTGGGCAGGAGCCGCCTCAAGGCAGCCCCAGCCCGTGCCAGTCTGGGAGCCAAACGTCGGAAGTGCTCCACGAAGTTCCACCGGCTGTCGAGGACGAGTCCCAGGTACTTCATCGTCGACCCGACTCCGATGTGAACCCCTCCCACCGTTATTTCGGAACCCGACGGTGGCGCATTCCGAGGACCATGAAAACACATGGCCTCAGACTTGTGCAAGGCCACCTCGAGTCCCAACTGCCGGATCCTCTCCACGACTATCGCAATCCCGCGTGTCGCTAGTTCAGCCGCCGCCTGGTGCGACCTCCCCTGCGCCAGGACCAGCGTGTCGTCAGCGTAACATACTACGCTGACGCCGCTAGGGAGGTCGGCGCGCAGCACCCAGTCGTAACCGATGTCCCACAGATGCGGCCCCAAGACCGATCCCTGTGGGACACCGCACGACATCTCTCGCCGGTTCCACTCTCCCTGATGACCGGGGTAGATGACGGCCCTGTCCGTCAGATAGGCCTCGACCACTCGACAGAGGTAGGTCGGCATCCGGTGATACCGCAATGCCTCCCTGATGCAACTCCAGGGCAGGGTATTAAAGGCGTTGGCGATGTCTAAGGACACCGCCAAGACGACCCCACCCCGGGCCACTGCATCCCCCGTCGTGAGGGCTCGCACGCGCATGATGGCGTCCACCGTAGAGCGCCCCTTGCGGAAACCAAACTGGGTCTCCGCCAAATCCGGCCCCTCCTGCACCAGCCACCCGACGAGGCGGTCTGCAATTACTCTTTCAAAGAGCTTGCCCACCTCGTCGAGCAGCACGATGGGCCGGTAAGCGGACGGAGAGTCCGCAGGGCGCCCCGGCTTCTTAATGAGGACCAGTTTCCCCGTCTTCCAGCGAAGTGGGAACTGGCCCCTCTCCAAGCATGCGCTTAGGAGACCCCCTAGTCGAGGCCCGAGAGCCCCAAAGGCCAGAAACCAGGCTCTTCCAGGTAAGCCGTCGGGTCCTGGGGCGGTATTTTTGGCACTGAGCCTACGTACCGCCGCTCTCAACTCTACCTCGGTCACTTCCGGAGCATCAACGTCGTCGTCGGTGTCGTGGTCCGCAGCGGGCACCGCATGAGGCGGAGCCATAGGCGGGGGAGTATGTTCCCCTCGCGAAGGGAACAGAGCGCTCACCACGTCCTCCACGAGCTCGGGCCGGAGACTCTGCGTCAGCGGGGGCGCCCATGGGCGGAGTTTCTCCCGCACCAACTTGTAGGGGCGCCCCCATGGGTCTCTGTTCAGAGTCTCCAGCGACTCCTCGCGGCCCAGATCCCTGGACCGCAAGATCTCCGCTCGGAGGGCGGTCTTCGCCGCTCTGTACCCCTCGTACAGCTCCGCCTGAATGGCTTCCGTATCCGGAGGGCGGATACGGAGCCTGCGGTGCCTGGTGTACAGGCGTCGCGCGGCGACGCACGCCTCGCGCAGAGCCGTCAGCTCCGGCGATGCTGCACTGCCCTGGAAATGAAACAGCGCAGTGGGCAGTGCATCGTTTTTATATGGAAACATATCCGCTTATTCAACAAACACAGTACATATGTTTGTTCGTAACATCACGCTTATTTACCATGAAGGGTTAGGCAGACTGAGTAGAATAGCTAATAATTATCTAGTATGAATGATATGAAAGAGAAGGGAGTGAATGACAGCGTGACGGTTGACAGGGGAGAATGGAAGAAGAAAACGTGTTGCGCCGACCCCATCATGTAGCTGGGTTATGGGTACGAAGATGATTATTCGTCTGCAAGCTTAGTACATCATTATTTCTAGGTTTCAATCAATAACTTGATGGTTACCTAATCAATGTTTCAGATAGCATAAGTAATCGTACGCGTTTACTTATAGACATTAAAAGAATAAGGGCTTTAGCACATCTCCGCCGCGAAACAGCGAAACCGAATGATGTTTCGCTGATGTTCCGCTGATGTTCCGCTGGTGTTCCGCTACTCGAGTAGCGAAACATCAAGCGAGTCAGTTGAAATAAACGAATGCTACTATGGTTTCGTGGCGAAGGTGTGCTAAGGTCCTAAAAGAAAAAAAAACCGGTCAAGAACGAGTCGGACTCGCGCACCGAGGGTTCCGTTCCGATTTCTGAAAAAGTGTGCTATTTAGAGACATCGTTTTTTTTTCCTGTAATCTTTACATAAACTTCTCATAGAATAATTTCAGATTTAGCTCTATGCAAACTTCGGAGATAAGGGGGGAGAACGGTATTTTCTTTTACATTTTTCATCAAAAGTCGAAAACTATGTGGCTTAAAAAAGTTAAAAAAATAAAAAGCGCTCTTTCATATGATACCCCACATGCCCTAGTAGTCTTACTTTGAATTTTTAAGACCCCTTTAAGGCGGCGGGCACAAAACTAGCGACGCGGAACGATATGCCGACGGTACAAAATTGTACCATCGCCATCGCCCCGCTCGGACCATCGCTCGCAACTAACTAGAAATCAAACTTCAATCAACCAATCAACTCAGCCTATCGCAGGCCACTGCTGGGCAGCCTCTCCCAGGCTGCGCCACAACACCCTGTCATCCGCCTTCCGCATCCAGTTAAATAAAATAAAATAAATAAATAATAATCTTTATTTATATAAAACAGATTGTAGAACATGTAATCCCAGCCCCAGCCCAGCCCCAGCTACATTTTTAAGTTCGTCGGGAAATCAAACTTATAAGGCTCCTCCTTCCTAAAATACGGCGAAACTAAGTAACTTTGTGTCCATCTCTTACAGTAACTATAGAATTTTTTTGATAGGACAAAACACACAAAAATCTACAATACATAAGAAGTGATTTAATTTGTCCTGAAATCTATTTTTGTTTATAGAAATATGGAAAAAAAAGGTCCATCCAGGTCTATTTCTGTCTATTTTTTCTAGTTTTTACCATATTAATCCCACAATTTTCATTTTATACAGTTCTTTACAAAATAATAAGAAACGATTTCATGTCATTTACTTTTTTAGTCCAATCAATAGATTTTTTGTAAATCGATAATTACTTCGTATTTTGCAAGCATTGTGCCATATCGCTTCTCTTTCTTTTCTATGCAGTCCGCCAGTGACTGCGCTTTTTACGGAGGACAAGTCTTCAAGACTTGAATTTTAATTAATTTCCATACAATCCTTCCATAAATATATTTCCTGCGTCAACATTTTCATACGTCATATAAAAGTCTGTGCCCGACCGATCCAACCGCCCCCGATGCGAGCGATAAATCAATTTATATCGCGGACGTTGGACACGGATTAGCATACGCAAATGACTCGCACATGCTCTGCTAGGCTGTGGTATCATCGTTTTTGGTGCATCTTTTTATTACGCTCTGATTTTGTCTTTATAATGCAGCTTAAAATTTGTTTAGTGAAGCTCTCTTTATACTTGAACTATTTTGCGTTAAGTTTTTTTTTTTTTATAACGAACCCTTCTATGCATTTGGAGACTCAGTAGGTAGTCAGTAGGTAGGAATGAAGTGGCATGGTAGATAGAATGATTGCTAATAAAATCCTGCTCCTTTAAATTCAAAATATTTATTTCGGACAAGGTATATCCGTATTTTGGTTAGTTACAATAAATAATAAATAAATAAATATGCTTGGACATTTCACACAACGCCATCTAGTTCCAAGCTAAGCAACCTAATGCTTGTGTTATGGTAACGACATGGCTGATAAACTACTTAAATACATTTTTTTTTTTTTGTTTTACATAGGTACATATAAAGATAGAAAAACACCCATACCCGGAACAAATACTTGTAGGTCGTACAAATACTTGTTCCGTGCGGAAATCGAACCCGCGACATGCTGCGCAGCAGTCAATCGCTCAACCACTGCGCCAACCGTGTCGTTAAAATAACAATAGGTACAATACAATAGGTACATACTTAATGTATCTGTGGATTAAGAGGAAATAGGGTCGAAAAATTAGGTATTTTAAGAAGGTATTGCTGTCGCTCTGCGAGCGCTCCACCCTCGAATTCGTGCGATAAGGACAACTGCAGATTCGACTAAATAGCCTGTGGAAAAAGTCACGTTTCGAGGTTTGGCTCTCGCCTATTTCCTCCTCCAATATTGGACCAATTTAAAATATATTTCATAAACTGAATAAGAAGGATATATAATATGCCCCTATGTTTTTCTTTTTTCGTTAATAGTTGTTAAATTGGTACACTAGGCGTCTGTTGACAGCGGTCTGAATAGGCAATTTTGAGCATTTTTAGAGGGTTCTAGTTCTTATAAAAATAATATATCATCAAAAAGGAAAACATAGGAGCATACAAGTAGCTGTTATTTATATTTCTGTAAAAAATCACTGCTTTATGGTCATTACCCAGAAAGAAAACAGGCGAGAGCGTTCGTATCTTTTTGTATGGAGAAAAGAGCACCCACATTTCCTCTTAAACAACGAAATTATTATTTTTTTTTGTAAAAAAACTAGCTTCTTTCTGCCCACGATTTCGTCCGCGTGAATTTTCTTGTATCCCCGACCCACCCGTCGCATTGCATCGCTATTAATTCGTTTTCGCTTAGCGTTTTTTCTGACTTTTTAAGTTTCCGTGTCACAAAAGGAAAAATCGGAACCCTTATAAGATCACTCGTGTGCCTGTCTGTCCGTCTGTCACAGCCAATTTGCTCCGAATTTAATGGACCGATTGCTTTTTGCCAAATTTCATGATTCTAGGTCAACGAGAAGTACCCTATAGGTTTTGATTTACTTGCGAGTATCAAAATATGTCGCATAAATGCCGTATTTTTTTATTGCGTTGACTTAGAAGATTGACTTTTTTAGAATTCCAAGGGACCATAGAGCTACGTATTTGATATTAATTTCAACTTGATACCTCCACGCGTTCCTGAGAAAAAGGGTCTTGACAGACTGACAGACAGACGGACAACGAAGTGATCCTATAAGAGTTCAGTTTTTTCCTTTGGAGGTACGGAACCCTAAAAACTAGTTTTAACTCTATTATTAGTACTTATACATAGAAGATTGTATGGTTAATTTCTAATCTATATAAATAAAAAGAGAAGTCCTGACTGACTGACTGACTGATTGACTGACTCATCAACCCCAGCCCAATCCCTTGGACCTAGAAAGCTGAAATGGACAGAGGTTCCCTTTATAATGTAGACAAGGAATAAGGAAGGAATTCCCGGTAGCACGTTCCCATGGATATTTTTCGACATCTACGCGGGCGAAGCCGCGCGGGAAGTGCTAGTCACGAATAAAAGTCAAGGAGTTACATAATAAAACGTTCAAGTTTTGAGGTAACTATTATCGTCTATAAACATATCAGTAAACTATCCTTTATTAAATTAGCATTGGCACTCTTACAACCAATGCAGAATTACAACGAAACTTTTCCTTTATTAAAATGTCTGACATGAAAAAACCGGTCAAGAGCGAGTCGGACTCGCGCACCGAGGGTTCCGTTCCGATTTCTGAAAAAGTGTGCTACTTAGAGACATCGTTTTATTTTTCCTGTAATCTTTACATACATTTCTATCACATAGAATAGTTTCAGATTTTTCGGTTTGCAAACTTTGGAGATAACGGGGGGGAACGGTATTTTTTTTTACATTTTACGTCAAAAGTCGAAAACTATGCGGCCTAAAAAAAAATTAAAAAAAAGTTTGAGAATTTGCAAACAGCGCTCTTTCATATATGATATCCCACATGCCTTAGTAGCCCCACTTTAAATTTTTAAGACACCGTTTCAGTCCCAGCTGCAAAAAAATAATAATTATTTTTATTTCTTTCTTATTTGCAAAATAGTTGGGTCAACGTCATTTAATACTATTCTAAATTTCAAGTTGATAGCATTAGTAGTTCTTGAGATATCCAGCTGTGACAGACAGACAGACAGACAGACAGACAGACTGAGTCACACCATAATGGTTCCTTTTTTACCATTTTGGTACGGAACCCTAAAAACCATTATAATAATAACAGAAAACATCAAAATCGTTAAAGTTAAACTTTCCAATTCAAATTCAAACTATAAAAGTTAAGTATAAGTCACGTTTAGGTGTTACATCTACTGCGGCAGTAGCCAAGCGTAATAAAAACAAACGTTTTTCTCTCAATGTGCAGGGGACATTACCAGATAGAGGCGAAGTTCACTGCGGGAATTTTGTACGCGTTTGTAAACCCGCTACGTGCGATCCTGACGCACACATTATAACACAAACGTGCATAGATCGCGAGATTCCTCACAATGTGTGCGTTTGGCTGCACTTTTAACAGATTTTGTCCCCTCTGTGTGTGTTTTCAGCGTACTTTTGTCCCCTCTGTGTGTGTTTTCAGCGTACTTTTTAGGATTCCGTAGTCAACAAGGAACCCTTATAGGTTCGCTATGTCCGTCCGTTTGTCTGTCTGTCCGTCAGCAGCTCAGCTCAGAGAATCTTAGTACTAAAAAGCTATAATTTGGCATGGATATACATATTCATCACGCCGACAAAGTGGTAAAAAAAACCATGAAAAAAATTTTTTTATAAGGTATCTGTACACGTAAAGGCTCTTACAGACAGAGGCGATATCGCGAGCGATATTGCGATATTATCGCGTCGCAACACCGCTACGCGACACGTCGCGACGCGATATCGCCTCTGTCTGTGAGCCTTATAGTGTGGATGTTTTTTTACAATCACAGCTAAGTAGGCTTTTCAAGTTTACGAGTTAAGGCTCTTAGAGACAGAGGCGATATCGCGAGCGATATTGCGATATTATCGCGTCGCAACACCGCTACGCGACACGTCGCGACGCGATATCGCCTCTGTCTGTAAGAGCCTTAAGACGCAGATTTTCTGAAAAGATCAAAAAGGTGGTTTTTTAAAGCTGTGTATCTCATAAACCGTAAATAATTTTTACATGAAAAAAAAATGATATTTACAAGTCCTTTTCGCATACAGTGATGGAAGCCAGAATATAATTAAACATACTTTAATGCACCAAAAAAATCTTTAAACATACATCCTAATAATCTTTAAAAGCTGTTTATCCCTTCATTAGCAATTATAATTATAATTAAAAATATACCATGAAATGTCAAATTCCAAACTGCATCCAGTGATGGATTACTTTTTATTATATAGTTAATTTCTAATTTTATATGATTTTATTTGCACTTTTACGACATAATTCCGGTGCGCGTGAGAATCTTCTATCTCGTGCGTCAAAATAGAAAGCCATAAAGCCATTTCACTTACACACCGAGCTAAACCAAGCTTGGAACCAGGGCCTTAATAGCCAACCAACTACGGGACCCTTCATTGTGCGTGGCCCGACATGCACTTGGTCGGTTTTTCGTGACTGTATTGTATTTTTAAGTGAGCCTGTTATACTTTTGAAGCATTACAATGGGCACGGCGAAACTGGTGTCATATTTTCTTGAATATGAGTCTCCAGTACAATACCGGTTTCCGAGACGGAGCTTCCGGCTTTTGTGTTGTTGTTTTTTATTGTTTTTGTTTTTATTTATTTATTGTGTTTGTAATTTTTGTTTGAGGTGTAGACTGTTTAGGTTTAGAGCTCGTGGCTAAGTAATAAATGCCGCATGGGTCGATCCATCAGGTTAAGCTACGCTTGCCGGGGTTGGTCCGTGGATGGGTGACCATCTTTACATTACCGAGACTCCTCCGTGCCTCGGAAAACACGTTAAGCCGTTGGTCCCGGCTGTCATTCGTGGATCTTTGACAGTCGTTACGGGTCGTCAGAAGCCCGAAAGTCTGACAACCAGTCTTACCAAGGGGTATCGTAATTACCCAGTTACTGGGTTGTGGAGGTCAGATAGGCAGTCGCTCCATGGAAAATACTGGTATTCAGCTGCATCCGGTTAGACTGGAAGCCGACCCCAACATAGTTGGGAAAAGGCTAGGCAGATTTTTGTAGACTGTTTAGGGTGTATGTTGGTATGCTGATGTGGAAATAAAAGTCATAAAAGTTTAAGTGGCTTTCTTTATCTAGCAGTTTGCCTCGTTTTACATTTATAACTAGAAATTAGAGTAAGCCAGAAAAGCCTAAAACATTAAGTTTTTTCTAACCTCTATTATGTTCTTGTTGCCATTATTTCATTTTTTCCACAATTTTTTAAATTCTATTTATTCTCCGTATCTCAAAAGGAAAAACGGAATCCTTTTAGGATCATTTTGTATGTCTATCTGTCTATTAGTCTGTCAAGATATTTTTTCTCAGGAACACGTGGAGGTATCAAGTTAAAATTAATATCAAATACGTAGGTCTATTGGTCTCTTAGAGTTCTAAAGAAATCAAGCTTCTAAGTCAACACGCAATAAAAAAATACGGCCATTTATGCGACACTTTTTAATACTCGCACGTAAATCAAATCCTATACTGTACTTCCCGTTCACCTAGAATCATGAAATTAGGCAAGAAGCAAGGTCTAATGCATAGACTTATAAAAAAAGGAGGACTCCGCGCCACGCACATCTAAAGTGAAGCACCGTACCGATCTGTGTGCGTGATTTGAGTACCTGCGAAGTCGTCGTCGCTCGTGTCACGTAATAGCGGCCGGTCGGCATACTATAATGTAAATGTGTGCGTGCGGCGTGTTTGTACAAACGCTCCCAGCATACTTACTATGCTTCACTTTTGATATGCGTGGCGCGGAGTCCTCCTTTTTTTATAAGTCTATTGTTTAATGCTCGTATTTATAATCAAGTAATTACTTGCTACTAAGTAATTTCTTAATGAAGTCATTACTTGAGCGTAAAATTCTTAAGTAAAGAAAATGGTGACTATTACTTGGCTAAGAATTCTAAGCTTTGACAGTTCTAACTTCAAGCAATTACTAAACTATAGAATGAAAATCATTACTTGAGCAATTACTTTTACTGAAGTAATTACTTTTGCTTGACTGTATCATACAAGTGTTACAGTACGAGTAAAGGAAAATATGTATGAAAATCAATAGGTTTGTTTTTGCATTAAAGAAAGTTAAAAATGAGACATCCAGACCAACTGCGCTAATGGTTTATCACGCTTATGTTTGCTCCGTCATCCGATATGGTATCATTGTCTGGGGAAACTCCTCTGAAATTTCTAGAGTTCTGTTAGCACAAAAAAAATGCATAAGAGCAATTTTCAATATGGACTGGACTGATTCCTGCAGGCCAGTGTATAAATCACACAACCTTCTCACAGTTCCTTGCATTTATATATATGAAATCGCTAAGTTTGTTAAAACAAATTATTCACTTTTTGAACCCAATAATAATACAAATAAACGAAAAGCCACACAATATCTATTAAAAATGCCTGTTCCTAGGATCGAACTATTCCGACGCAGTTGCGTATATATGGCGCCACTTATTTATAATTCAATTCCAAATTTTATAACTGATCTTCCTTACAGAAAATTCTGCGTAGTACTAAAAAAATGGCTCATTTCACATAGTTTTTATTCAATAAGTGAATTTCTAAAAAAAACTTCTTGTCGGTCCTATCATTACAGGAATGCATTGTACTAGACTAGACGTAGATTATTGAAATTTGAATACCTACCTATTATTGAAATCAGAAATTTTATTGTTATTTTTTATGTTGTGTTGTGCCAAACGTGTATTTTCTTCTTTTTTTTATTGGTTGTGTAAGTTGTACTTTGAAAACTTATTTTCATGTTCCGAATTAATATTTTATTCAACTGTTTGTTTAGATTGCTTATACATATAAATAAGCACTTTACCTACCATTAATATTTGCATGCCAAATTATGGCAAAATGTGTCATTGCACAAGAATATTTATAATACCACCTTTGTATTACCGCATTTATAGCAAATAAATGACTTTGACTTTGACTTTGACTTTGAAAAAGTCTGAAAGTTGTTAATTTGTTATTTAATGTCATAAACTTTTTTTTTTTTGGGATTACAATGTTGAGTTTGTTTTTGGGATAAATTCTTTTCAACGAAGGAACCCTTCACTGTGCGTGTTCCGACACGCACTTGGCCAGTTTTTTATATAAAAAAATCGGTCAAGAGCGAGTCGGACTCGCGCACCGAGGGTTCCGTTCCGATTTCTGAAAAAGTGTGCTACTTAGATACATCGTTTTATTTTTCCTGTAATCTTTACATAAACTTCTATGACATGGAATAATTTCAGATTTTTCTCTTTGTAAACTTCGGAGATAAGGGGGGGGGAATGGTATTTTTTTTTACATTTTTCATCAGAAGTCAAAAACTATGCGGCCAAAAAAAAAATTAAAAATATTTTGATAATGTGCAAATAGCGCTCTTTCATATGATACCCCACATGCCCTAGTAGTCCCACTTTAATTTTTTAAGACCCCCTTTCAGTCCCTGTTGCAAAAAAAATATAAATATTTTTATTTGTTTCTTATTTGCAAAATAGTTGGGTCAACGTCATCTAAAACTGTTTCAAATTTCAAGTTGATAGCATCAGTAGTTCTCGAGATATCTAGCTGTGACAGACAGACAGACAGACTTAGTCACACCATAAGGGTTCCTTTTTACCATTTTGGTACGGAACCCTAAAAATCAACATTGGTATTATCAATGTCATTAATTATTTCATTTCATTAGAGATTTATATAGCCAAAGAATGTCCAATACCTCCATTGCCTCCGGGCGACAGAGTAATCCTCCTCCCTCCTCTCACACCCGACCCTGCTACCGGTGGTGGCGACATCTTTGTTTTCAATTAATTAACGTTTGATGAAGTAGTTTTCATACCATATCTGAATACTTACAAGTTAAATTTAAAATTTTAAAAACCCCAATACAAAACCCTCATTTCTTTTTGCTACTCCATCATCAGACCCCGATTTCCATCTATCTATAACCTATTCATTGAGACCATTCCAATAAGCCCAAACGCGATACCTCTGCTATAAGTTGGCGAGGGAGTTGTGTATCCTGCAAACTCCAGGTGATGCTGCAGCATCAGTTCAAGGTTACCATGTTTCTCTAATATCATTAAAGTAACAGAATACCAAATTTCGACTCGATCAGACCTGTGGAAGATGCTCACATCCATTCATCAACTAGAAAAGAGCTGATAATCTTTAAACGGCTGAATATGCTGGCAGCATGTCGTGGGTTCGATTCCCGCACGGAACAAATATTTGTACGACCTACAAGTATTTGTTCCGGGTCTGGGTGTTTTTCTATCTCTATATGTATATGTAGGTATGTATTTACAAAAAAAAATGTATACATATAAGTAGTTTATCAGCCATCTCGTTACCATAACACAAGCATTAGGTTGCTTAGCTTGGGACTAGATGGCGTTGTGGGAAATGTCCAAGTATATTATTTATTTTATTTTTATTTATTTATAGATTTAAAATTTACTAAACTTGGTGATTATAGCGGGTGATGCCCTATCTTCCCAAGTTCCAAGTTCCGCAAAGCTTATAATATTAAATAAAATTGTACGATTCTATCTTGACCGAAAACTAGAATTGTACAGCCGCCGCCGACTCAATACTTTTTCAGACCGATTTTTTCAGAACTTCAAGGAAACATATTTGATATTAATTTCAACTTGATACCTTTACGCGTTCCTGAGAAAAAGGGTCTTAACAGACTGACAGAACGACAGATGGACAACGAAGTGATCCTATAAGGGTTCCGTTTTTTCCTTTTGAGGTACGGAACCCTAAAAATAAAATTAAATATTTTTTAAATGAGCCTTTAGTGAGCGAAACATAATAAATAATTCAAAGAAAAATTTCAACAACCATTTAAGCACATTCAAAACTTCAAATAACGTTAAACTATCACGAATGCACTCATATTAAAATACTCAAAAATAAAAGATTTCAAGACGTTCCAACAGTCAGTTTTATATGTACACATTCGTACGAACAAACAATTCCCGGGGGCGAGGAAACAACGAGAACTAAGCTCCAAAGCTGACTTGCTTCGGTCAGGAATCGAACCCGGAACTCTTACCTCCCACGGGCATTACTCGTTCTTAGTTTTGTACGTCCATTTTATTTTGTTTTAAATGGAAAAGAAACGAAATAAAGGCTTCTGTCTAGCGCTTTCATATCGAACGAGAATTTTAAAGGCACTTCGGTTGATTTCAGTTTCAGCGAGTTTGAAAAGACGTCAAAAATATTTTATAGATATTGAATTCTTTTGTAAAATGTTGCTTGAAATATTTGTTCTTCATTAACTACTTTCTTAATTACTATACAGGGTGTAAGTGTAAACAGTGGTAATATTTTAAGGGGTCATTGTTCCTTACATTTTGACGAATTATGCGAACATAAATGTACTGAACAGCTGATTTTTTTTCGCGATTTCAGGTTTGGTCCCATAGTAAAAGTTGTTTATAATGATGAGTACAATGACCCCTTAAAAGATTGCCACTGTTTACACTGACACCCTGTATAGTTTACATCGTAGTGTTTACTTTATTGCCCTACTGCGACTTATAATAGACTTTGCTTTTGCCACAAGTAGCATAATAATATACAAATATTATTATTTAAAGTGCCTTTGACATAAATAGTTGGTGAATGGAAATACAGGCGTGATTTGATGTGAACTTCTGATTCATCATCTGCCTAGCCTTTTCCCAACTATATTGGGGTCGGCTTCCAGTCTAACCGGATGCAGCTGAATATCAGTATTTTACATGGCCTATCTGGCCTCCACAACCTAGTTTCTTCGGTAATACGAGACCCCTTAGTAAGACTGGTTGTCAGACTTTCGGGCTTCTGACGACCCGTAACGACTGTCAAAGATCCACGAATGACAGCCGGGACCAACGGCTTAACGTACTTTCCGAGGCACGGAGGAGTCTCGATATGTAAAGATGGTCACCCATCCACGGACCAACTGCGGCACTTCTGATTGTTCACTAGTATTAAGAACTTCAAACAACCCAGACGTTTTCATATACCAACTCAGTATACATAGTAATTTTTTCGACCGTCCTAACTTCTCGACTCAAAAGCACTTTGTTTTACTTAAGCCAGGGTTAACTTGAACTTTAGCTATCCACTATTAGCATAAAGTTTACAAAGACGCTGCAAAGTATTAAAGTTTCCTTGAAATTGATAAGGCTCCTACTACCAGATTTTAACGTGGCTCTTTATAAATTTATTACCCCGAGATGAATCTCTTTAGCATAATTTATAAGTTTTTTGGCAAGTGTATGGGGATTTATTTAAGTGTTTTGGGATGGGAATGTTTTGGCTTTTTTTTAGGGTTCCGTATCTTAAGAGGTAAAAGTAAAACGGAACACTTCGTTGTCCGTCTGTCTGTCTGTCACTCTGTCAAGACTGACTTTTTCTCAAGAACCCGTGGAGGTATCAAGTTGAAATTAATATCAAACACGTAAGTCTATGGTCCCTTGGAGTTCTAATAAAATCAAGCTTCTAAGTCAGCGCAATAAAAAAATACACCCTTATAAGCGATTAATTTTGTTATTCGCTAATATGTAAATCAAAACCTTTAGGGTACTTTCCGTTGACCTCTATTTATGAAATTTTGCATGAAGCAAGGTCTCATTGCACAGGTAAAGGAAAAATCAACAATTTGTAGTTTTTTAACCGACTTCTAATAAAGAAGGAGGTTCTCAATTCGGATGTTTGTATTTTTTTTTATGTTTGTTCGCGCATAAATCCGTCGCTTGCCAACCGATTTGAAAAAATATTTTTTTGTTGGAAAGGGTATACTTCCCAAATGGTCCCATTTTTGTCAAAATCCAGTTCTGATGATGGGATCCTGGAGAAATCGAAGAAACTCTTCAAATATTATAGGCACACCTATAGTGATTTAGATATTTTTTATAGTAACTCGTGCATTTGCTCTCGGAAAACACCATTTGGTGAAGTGGAGCTGATGATGAAGACCACAGATGGCCATCGGAACTACTCAATTTATAGGTATTTCACGGGTTGCGATTCGATTACTTTAATATGGTTGCTAAGTAATTTATGCTCGTCAAAATGCATAATGGTGATGATGACTTCACCATGAGCTCCAGTTCTCCTGGTTCTTACTAGGAGAACTCCTCAACAATTAACGTCCCTGCATCGGTAAAAGCAATATTTTGTAAAAAGTGATGAGCAGTTGCCACTGGGCTATTGTTACTTAGATAAATTACAAATTGACCCACTAAAAAGTGAAAAATAAAACTTTTTACAAAAAAAAAAAACAACCGACTTCCAAAAAAAAACACTACAAAGTGAAAAATAACTTTAATTTTGGAAGTCGGTGGCAAAATACTAAAATACAGATCCAAAGACACCGACTTCCAAAATTAAAGTTATTTTTCACTTTGCAGTGTTTTTTTTTGGAGTCGGTTGTTTTTTTTTTGTAAAAAGTTTTTTATCACAATTTTTTTTTTTTGGGATGCAAATAAATGTGCTGATGGAGAATTTCACCGTGATGTATTTCGATGTATGGGAGAATATGTTTTTCAACTACAATGTTGAGTTTGTGTTTGAGATAAATTTATCCCAACTACGAAGCCCTTCCTTGTACGTGGTCCGACACGCACTTAGCCGGTTTTTTTATTATTATTAAAATAAATAAAATTATGCCACGTTGGGCTTTTCGACTTTGTTTCCGAGTGGGTGTGGCGATCGATTATAACAGGACACTCTTGATTATGTACACCATTATCAATTACAAAATCTGCCTAGCCTTTTCCCAACTATGTTGGGGTCGGCTTCCAGTCTAACCGGATGCAGCTGAATACCAGTATTTTACGTGGAGCGACTGCCTATCTGACCGCCACAACCTAGTAACTGGGTAATACGATACCCCTTGGTAAGACTGGTTGTCAGACTTTCGGGCTTCTGACGACCCGTGACGACTGTCAAAGATCCACGAATAACAGCCGGGACCAACGGCTTAACGTGCTTTCCGAGGCACGGAGGAATCTCGATATGTAAAGATGGTCACCCATCCACTGACCAACCCCGGCAAGCGTAGCTTAACCTGACGGATCGACCCGTGCGGCTGTTATTACTTAGCCACGAGCTCCTCATTCACCATTATCAATTACAGATAGAATCTAAAAGCAATAAAACCTAGTGCCGTTGCGTTGTTGCCCAAATATAACGCGGTATGTTTTGTTTTAGTAGTTTTGTTTTGTGATAGACTCATGAGATGGGTTATGAATGGCAGTGCAACTTGTGATGACACTGGTGAAAAATAGCAAATCAAAATAAATATTAATGCGGACAACAACAACATCCACATTGTTAGTAATACCACAGTATAAAAACATATTTTTAGACTGTGGTAATACCTTATAGCTAGAAAGTAATGTAATGGTAGGTAATGTTGTCGGCTAAGTGCGTGAGTACATACGTGAGAAGTTGGCAGAAACATCTCAGCGCTAATTTGCTGGTTCATTTTCTCCTCTACTGATCGTTATTTCTCCTCTACCGATCGTTATTTCTCCTTACAAAGTTTTTTCCATTTATATATACCTATATATATGTATGTATGTAGGTATACAGGGTGTAAGGGACAGCCCTCCGCAAACTAACAGGGTGCATTCAGCTCCTCATTCTGAATCATATTCCACCGGAAATTTTCTCAGGAAAATTTTCATTTTTAAAACTTTTTTTTCAGTTACTTACATTTTCATTATTTCAATGTAAAATTGCATTGTGTGTTCGCAGCACTCCATTTATGTAAAAAACTGCAAAAAAAAAAACCAGCAATGGATGTTGAAATACTCTAACCAACGACGCGTGAAATCAGCTGTTCACTTTCTGTCTAGCTACAGAGTTCATCGAACTCACCGCATACCTATTACCTACCCCTCCCAACCAGTATTAGACACTCCGATTTGTGCACAAAAACACAAACAAATCAGGTTTATTGGATTCCCTTAACGTTCCTGAAAAAATTTCATGTACCGGTCATCTTAGTATGACATACTGAATTCACCCTATCAGTTTGCGGAGGGCTGTCCCTTACACCCTGTATAATATGTATGTATCTATTCTTGTATTTTATAGGTATTTTCGTGTTATCTATCGTTTATGTTGCACCTGCCATGTTTTCTCTCTGCATCACCCTAAGGTTGACTGGTAGAAAATGCCTCAGGCATTAAGACCGCCTTTGTACGGTATTTTTTTTACTTGTACATAAAGATTTAATAAATAAATAAATAATGTTGAATTTAGAGTTTGAAGCATCCTAGATAGAAGATGACCAAGTAAGGTACAAGTTTCTTACCTGGCCATCATCTCTACAAGATGCCTAAAAATGGGAGAATTGAAACTCTCTGTCACTGTAAAATGCTTTAAATAGAAAAAGCATATATTTCATGCATGGGGTACAGTAGGTAAAGTAAGAAATGAGAATAACTTATTTAATTTTTTTCTCACGTTTTCGAATCTTACGTTCCAAGTTGGATATAAATCTATCTGCATATATTCATTCTTTGTTTTATGTACTTTAAAACTTTGATGTTTTATTGTAGGTTTAAGCTATGTGATAAACGTATACAGGGTGTAATTTTAATCACCATTATCCTCTTAAGGGGTCATTGTACTCATCATTATGAACAACTTTTACTATGGGACCAAACCTGAAATCGCGAAAGAAAAAACAGTTGTTCAGTACATTTATGTTCGCATAATTCGTCAAAATGTACTGAACAGCTGATTTTTTTTCGCGATTTCAGGTTTATTCCCATAGTAAAAGTTGTTTATAATGATGAGTACAATGACTTAAGAGGATAACAGTGATTAAAATTACACCCAGTATATAATAATATGCAGCAAAAGACAGTCTATCTCTGCATGATTTGAGAACTGAACTTCACGATTGGGCTGACCTCAGACAGAGGCGATATCGCGTCGGCGACGCGATATTGCGATCTTATATCCGTAGAACAATATCGCGTCGCGACGCGATATCGCCTCTGTCTGTAAGAGCCTTAAAAAGGAGCACGTCAACAATTCTGTAAACAAACAGCCCTCCTATTTTTAAACCAACACATAATTTGTTATCTTAGTCATAAACTCCGAAAGGGTTGGTTTATACCCTTTCTGGGCTAATCCACCGTTCCCATGGCAACAGCCCTTAAGAGCGTAGACGGGCTGCATTTTTCCATACAAATGTATTCCCCTATTCTCTTCCTGGATAATGCCTCTAGAGTAATCGTTTTTATTTATAAAAATCCAGGTCTATTGAAGGCATGCCCCTGTCATTTTTTTTTTTCAAAAAATTTATTACAAAAATAAATATGACTTACCAAAAACCTAAAAAAATACCCCGTTTTTACCTACGTAATCAGACGACTACCAAAGAAAATTGAAAAGTTTTTAAAATAAAAACAAGTAATAGGGGCATAGATCTATTCTTCCTTTAAATTTTGATACCAAATATAATTTAATTGGCTTAGGTTTCGAGGAGAAAACAGGAGAATACGAAACGTCGATCGGTCAAGGTTTTGTATAGGTAAAATCGTTCTGAGCTGCAGTTGTCTCTATCGCACTCTACGGGGGGAGACGAGAGGTGAGGGAGGGTTAGACTAATACGTACACAATTAGGGAAGTGACTAGTGTCGAAGTTTTTATCGAAATCATAGTGATGTCAGTCGATATCGACGTTTATCCTATACTGATTTACTGAATAGTGTTTGATGCTCATTTTGTTTTTTTTTAAGAGACAACGAAGTAACAATTCAATGACATTTTTAGGGTTTATAATTAACTAATAATTGAAATGAACTTTAGCGAAGTGTCTCTTACAAAAATACAAACCGTAAGCTTTAGGTATAATACGTAACTAAAGTTTGCACTATACTGCTTGGTGTGATAATTCTGCTTTTGACTTGACATAAATATTTACAGGGGAGTTTATAAAATAATGACTGCTCTTATCAAGTAAATCTTTAGATTAGGTCTTTACCTATGAAATTGCCGTTCTGCAGTACTGGCCATTTCAAATCAAAATAATTTTTGTTTGGCTAAGAATTCTAATTTCAAATTAATTTTATTTTAAAAACATGGATTTTTTTTTTCCAAAAGTAGTCATTTGTTTATTGATTAGTGTTACATTTTCATCGCATTTCAATCTTTTTCGTCATCATGGATACGTTAAAAATTCGAGTAATTATGGAATATGAGTACCGTCGTGGCAGCAACGCGACACAAGCGGCACGCAACATCAACGACGTTTACGGAGCTAACACTACAAACCAACGCACCACCTGTTATTGGTTTGCTCGCTTCCGTTCTAGAAATTTAGACCTGAAAAATGAACCTCGCGGTCGTCCGAAGACTTTGGTCTACAATTACGAATTAAAGGCGATTGTGGAAGCTGATGATACACAATCTACGGCTGAATTAGCAGCAGCTTTCGACGTTAGCGTCAAAACAATCTTGGTCCATTTGCGTCAAATTGGCAAGGTAAAAAAGCTTGACAAATGGGTGCCCCACGAACTCAATGATCGCCAGCGCGAAGTACGCGTCGAGACGTGCCTTGCACTGCTCAACAGACACACAAATGAAGGAATTTTGAACCGCATTGTTACCTGCGATGAAAAATGGATTCTGTTCGATAACCGCAAGCGCTCAGCAAGTTGGTTGGATCCTGGTTCAGCACCTAAACAATGCCCTAAACGAAAACTTACCCCTAGAAAAGTGATGGTCACTGTTTGGTGGTCTAGCGCCGGTGTGATTCATCACAGCTTCTTACCAAACGGGGTGAGCATTACTGCAGATGTATACTGTGAAGAACTAAACACAATGATGGAGAAGCTGGCACATCTCCAACCAGCATTGGTCAATCGCTCGTCTCCGCTGCTCCTGCACGACAACGCGCGACCTCATACTGCACAGCAGACGGTCTCCAAGTTGCAAGAACTGGGGTTGGAAGCTCTCCGTCATCCGCCCTACTCACCAGACCTTGCGCCTACAGACTACTACTTTTTCCAGAATTTGGATAACTTCTTGGCGGGAAAAAAATTCAATACCCCAGAGGCAGTACAAAATGCCTTTGAAGAATTTGTTGCCTCCCGACCAGCTGATTTCTTTAAGAAGGGCATCAATAAACTGCCACTGCGTTGGCAAAGATGCATTGATTGCATGGGTGATTACTTCTATTAATACAAATAAAATATACATGAAAAAAATTCGTTTAAATTTTTTCATACAAAACGGCAATTTCATAGGTAAAGACCTATTATATAAAAGGAAGTCGACAATCGTGTTAATTACACCGATTTTTATATTTTTGCGTTTTTGGATTAGCCGTCGCCGTCGTCCGAAATAGGATAATAAGTTTTTTTAAATTATTTTTTTAGGTAAGTAGGGTAGTAGTCAGTTGTCGGGAGCGAAGCCGTGGGCAAAAGCTAGTTCTTAATATTTATGCAGAATAGGCAGAAAAGGTGCTTGTGGGTATTTTAAATAATACAAAAGTTATATAATAATATGTTTTAACATAAATAGTCGGGGGCGAAGACCTAATTTTGTAAAACTGATAGAAATATCTAAAATATCTGCGCAGCCTAGTTGACATACGTCTCTCTGAAAAGTCAATGACAAGGCTGCGCGTCATTTATTTCGAAGCTTCTAGAACCTTCTAGAAGCTTCGACTCGACCTTATTGGACGAGCGGATTGTGGCGGGAGCGGTTAGAAAAAGGTTCGCGTTATAATGTACATTTATTCTGTCGTCATTTCCATCCTTTCTCTTACAGGTAAATTTCTTGGTATCCGACCGTCAATTATTTCAGGGAGAAGGCATTCATGGAAAAATTTAGTATAAATAGCACGATCACACGAAACACTGCGCACGCCGATATTTTCAATCCGACTGAGACAGAAACGAACGCAACGTAGGTAGTTTGGTTGGCGCGAGCGGGCGGGAGATGCGCGCTACTGAGCTACGCACACAAATACAGACTTCACTCACATATTGATACCGCCCGGTTGCTAGAGCGCAGCGCGACGGCAATAGTTTCTTCAAATACCTATTTTTCAATTCCCGCGCAGCCCGTCTACGCTCTTAAGGTTTATAATGACCAATTAATTAAATCTCTCTCTTTAAGCCAAGACCCCGAAAAATATTAAGGACCAAAGGGCTTTTAAAAAGTTTTGTCAGAATTAATTTTATATTTCTTAGCAATTATAGGAGGAAATCAATTTTGATGTGCCGTAAAGAGTTTGGTAGTTTGTATTTTTCACACTTTATTATCTTTTGAAGGGTGCAAAAGGTTCATTTAACCATATTTAAAACTTGAAAAATATAAGATTTGTTTGAAAAGAGCTGCTAAGTACACATATATTTTTTTTCAGAACACTTTTCAATAAATGATGGCTTTTAAAAGGTTTTGTCAGAATTAATTTAATATTTCTTAGCAATTATAAAGAGGAAATCAATTTTGAAGTGCCGGAAAGAGTTTGGTAGTTTGTATTATTCACACTTTATTATCTTTTGAAGGGTTCATTTAACAATATTTAAAACTTGAAAAATAAAAGTTTTTTTTTTTAAAGGGATGCTTCATAATCTTATTGAAATTGTTTCTTTCAGAGAGCTTTTTAATAATATAATTATTGGTCCTTGCTCTAACTTTTTACTGTTTTCTTTTGTGGTCGGTGTGCTGCTTGCTTAATTTTTTTCTGACAACATTGCCCCAACTTCAATTCCCTTTATGTTACACTACATATACTTTATTTTTATGAATCATTAAGGAAAAGTACCGATCCACGATTTTAAGTTACACAGGACAATTTTAAAGTTGCATATGTTATTTATTTTAGCATTTGTGTCAGTGCACAGAGGTCATTACAATTCTTAAAATTTTCAGTTTTGACACTTGCATGAAACGTCAATGACAAACTAAAAAAAATTATGTACTTAATAATAATAAAAAAAAATATATAATATTATATTATAAATATATACCTAAACAGTAAATGATGAGATTACTTTTCATGATCTTTGCAATTTTCCAGTACTTATTTATTTCATAAAATTGTTTCATACTAAAATTGATATTTGTCAAAAACAGTTCTTTTTCACAGTAACTGTCAGCACTTCATTAAGCCTATTAATTCTAATTATTTATTTTCAATACTTGCTAAACAGGTAAATAAGTACTTTAAAGCTACCGGTGGTCAAGACTCTTCAAATAGGAACCTTCTAAGTCGCCATTTTATTTCCTTTCAAACCTTGCACAATATTAAACTTGAGGTCACCAACCCCAAAAACCTTAGATATTATATTCACCCATCATAAACCTTCTAAATCTGTCTACCCTCTCTCAGTTTCAAGGTATATTAAAATGTAACATAAATCTATGTGAAGCATTTTAGCTATACGTGGTCGGTCATGTGCTACTAATGCTCCTCCAAAGTGCATGATCCTCTTTGAACGCAACTCAACCTGGAGCGAATACCGCTAGCTTTCTGCAAAACAATATTTAATGTAGGTTTCTGAATATACTTTAATAAAGATGGTATGAATAGAAACATGATAAGTTTTTCAAACTTAAGAGGATTATGTTGTGAACAACGGGAGTATCTTCTTGGATTTTACTAACGGTAAAATCGACTGTTGAAGTAGGTAATGTGAGATGATTATACATAAAACAAAAGGTATTTTATTAAAACACGTATACTAAAAGATAAATAATTAAATTATATTTAAAATGATGAAGGATTCATAAAAATACGCTTGATAGTTTTTGCGTGATTCTCAGTTTTTTATCCGCGTTAGATATAACTTTACAAAAGAATCTAGGTATGTAATAAGTATAAACATAATCTAAAATATTAACTTATTGATAAAAAAAAGAGGAGCTCGTGGCTAAGTAATAACAGCCGCACGGGTCGAACCGTCAGGTTAAGCTAAGCTTGCCGGGGTTGGTCAGTGGATGGGTGACCATCTTTACATACCGAGATTCCTCCGTGCCTCGGAAAGCACGTTAAGCCGTTGGTCTTGGCTGTTATTCGTGGCTCTTTGACAGTCGTTACGGGTCGTCAGAAGCCCGAAAGTCTGACAACCAGTCTTGCCAAGGGGTATCGTATTACCCAGTAACTGGGTTGTGGAGGTCAGATAGGCAGTGGCTCCATGTAAAATACTGGTATTCAGCTGCATCCGGTTATACTGGAAGCCGACCCCAACATAGTTGGGAAAAGGCTAGGCAGATTGATTTTAAGTTACTAAGAAAATGCTCTAATTTAACATATATTTTTTCGAAATCATTATAACTACTCGTTTAGACGTCATCTCCAGTTTAAAATCATTAAAAGACGGTCATCGTCGCCTTATAACATTTACCGCAAAACAAAAATCCAAGAGAAAAGAATTACAAGGAAATAAAAATATGACTTGGTTTTCCATTTGTATGTTAAAATCATTATAATTAGTCCCCTCTTTGTTCAGACCGGCTTACACACATAATTCCTAAGAAAAACACGCCGCTTCGCCAATTAGATGTGTTGAAGAACGGTAAAAATGTTATAATTTAATTTTAACAACATGTTCAGAGCATTATTGTTATAAGACCATCAAAAATGTAACGGAAACTTAAATATTTAAGTGAAGGAACAAAGGGCTTTGTTTTATTAGTTTTTGAACGTTTTTTGTATGTCTGTTCATAAGTAGCATTTTTACTTCTAACTATTTTCTTCAAAGGCCAATGCTTTTTAGGGTTCCGTACCGGAAGGGTGCCAAATGGAACCCTATTACCAAGCCTCCGCTGTCCATCAGCGGCCTGTATGTCATGAATCGTAATAGGTAGACAGTTGAAATCTTCACAGATTTTGTAATTAAAAACTAAAATAATACTAAAAATTAAAGGGTGTCCTAATACAAGAAAAGTGTTTTTTAAATTGAAGTATTTTAATTTAACCCTTCGTGTTCAAGTCCGACGCACACTTGGCCAGTTTTTTTTTTCTTTCTGTAACTGGTCAGCCTCGGTGCCTTCTGGCACTGTCAGGGCTCCATTATGTCCCTTCTTAATGAATCAAATAAAGAGTTTAGTGAACGCCTTATCCTTCTCTCCTACATTGCTTCGCTCGACAGGTTACACAGCTGTTTTTTAAATTTTTATGTCTCACATCGATGAAAATATTAGTAAACTTGCCATATTGCCAACTTAGCATGTGCTAAAATTTCACCGATAATCGTACCTATCTTTCTTGTCGTTTTTTAAATTGTATTTTTAGGGTTCCGTAACTCAAATGGAAAAAACGGAACCCTTATAGGATCACTCGTGCGTCTGTCACAGCCAATTTGCTCCGAGTCTAATGGACCGATTAAGTTGAAATTTGGTACACATATGGATTTCTGTGACCCGGCTAAAGTAAATAAACGAATTTTGAATATGGGAGTCACTTTTAGGCGGCAAATAAGACAATTAAAAAAAAGTTTTACAAATGTACCGAGTGACATATCGAATGAAAGGGCTTACTATGAGGGTCTCAAATACATAATATTTTTTATCATTTTAAAATAAATAATTTTAAAGTTATTTAAGAAAATAGACGAAAATTGTCCATTCCCCCGTACCTCCGAAACTACTGATCTTAAAATTTTGAAAAAAATACAAAAAATAGTTCTATACCTGTAGATTACAGGAAAATCTAAAAGAAGTTTGTTGTTGTTCTTAAAATAACATGGCAAATCTCGCAATATTGTGAGTAGAGTACAAACTTGCATTTACTGTTGGAATGTATGGGAGACCATTAAGTTTGTTCTTGGGATAATTTCATCCCAACTACGGAACCCTTCATTGTGCGCAGTTCGACACGTACTTGGCCGGTTTTTTTTTAAGGACCATTGTGGTCTGAGCAGTGGTGACTTACAAGTTGTAGGTCGTAGGTTCGAACCCAGGCAAGCGCTTTACTTTGTGTAAATAATTTCATCACCACTGATCTCAAAACGGTGAAGGAAAACATGAGGAAACCGGCATGTCCTACAACCAAAAATTCAAAGACATGTGACATCTACCAACCCGCACTGGGCCCGCGTGGTGGATTACTGCCCACGAACTCTCACAGAGAGGAGGCCTGTGTCCCAGCAAAGGGAATATTATAAACTGATTATGCTATTGTGGTCTGCAATAAAGTTTTTTTTTTATTTATTGTTATTTATTTATGAAACCGGAACACGACAATACTCATCAAGGGACCAAACCTGAAATCGTGACAAAAAAATCTGCTGTTCCCTACATTTTGACGAATTATGCGAACATTAATGCACTGAACAGCTGATTTTTTTTTTCGCGATTTCAGGTTTGGTCCCATAGTAAAAGTTGTTCATAATGATGAGTACAATGACCCCTTACAAGATTGCCACTGTTTACACTTTCACCAGATATTCACATCCTATTAATGACACTTAACAATAATCAAAACTTTTCAAGAAAACCAGCAAAAAAAACTTAACTTCACAAACAAAAGACTGTCAGGTGGCCCGGAAATCCTCAGAACATACAAATTCGGTTAGAGGCTATAAAAATTAGCCGACGCCATTTTCATTACACCTGGTTGCATATTTTATTTGTGAGTGTGTGAATGGGGGTACACGTATTGAGAATAATTATTAAAAAAATTCGGGTGTGAAATTCCTCGATTTTTCGTAAGTTTTTTGACTGTGTGTGAAAAGGGTCAGAGAATAAAATAACAATAAAATGTCAATGCAATTCAAATAAACAAAGATATAGAATTGTAGAATATATTTTTTTTTTTGGTATGCGAGCTACTTACGTAGTTCTAAGATACAAGTTACTGGCAAGTGTATTCCTGGCTTTATTTCTCTGCTTCATCATGAACACAGCCTTACAGAAATACGCGCAAACAACTTCTCTTTACCTTTGTAGGGATTAAAACAACAATAGTTAGATATTTTTAATGATGACCGTAATACTTAATCTCTTAACCAGATTAAAATATTAGTTAGTGGCGGCTTATGTCGCTAACTGAAACTTTCAGTTGCTTTTGTGTGGCTGACGAATGCCACTGAATTAAAAAGTACTCTTTTTCACTCTTCTTAAATGATACTCGATTATTTAGATGTAGTTATTTTAGTAAAGTAATAACAGCCGCATGGGTCGATCCTGACGGTTGGTCCGTGGATGGGTGACCATGTTTACATAACAAAACTCCTCCGTGCCTCGGAAAGCACGTTAAGTCGTTGGTCCCGGCTGTCATTCGTGGATCTTTGACAGTCGTTACGGGTCGTCAGAAGCCCGAAAGTCTGACAACCAGTCTTACCAAGTGGTATCGTATTACCCAGGTAGGGTTGTGAAGGTCAGATAGGCAGTCGCTCCATGTAAAATACTGGTATTCAGTTGCATCCAGTTAGACTGCAAGCTGACCCCAACATGGTTTGGTAAAAGCTAGGCAGATGACGATGTTTGGTCATTAATTATTTTACAAACATAGTTTCTGAGCCAATTATCTATCTTCTCACTATCTATATAAATAAAAAGAGAAGTCCTGACTGACTGACTGACTGACTCATCAACGCCCAGCCCAAACCCTTGAACCTAGAACCTTCTTTTGTACAGAGGTTCCCTTTATAAAGTAGATAAGGAGGTTCTCTTGGGATATTTTCCGACATCCAGGCGGGCAAAAGCTAATGAGAAAAATATTCTGAAACCATAATTTTTTTTCCACTTGCATTGTTCAGAAATATTTAATTTGGTATAAATAAATATACTTACTAATACAGTCGTTACGGGTCGTCAGAAGCCCGAAAGTCTGACAACCAGTCTTACTAAGGGGCATCGTATTACCCAGTTACTGGGTTGTGGAGGTCAGATAGGCAGTCGCTCCATGTAAAATATTGGTATTCAGCTGCATCCGGTTAGACTGGAAGCCGACCCCAACATAGTTGGGAAAAGGCTAGGCAGATTGTCTTACTAATACGAAGTGTACCTACCTAAGGGCAAAAATATTTAACAATTGAAAAGATTTTCGAGACCAGATTCGTGTGCCGAACCGTAATGTTGCCATAAAAAATAATGGCTCTCTGTTTCGACTGCGTTTGACGTAACGATGTGACATGGAAAACGTATTTTCACGTTTTTTTTTTTTCGTATAATGAACCAGCAAGCCACAGAATGAAATTTTAATTTCATTTTCGCCGAATTACTTTTTTAATGAGTTCTTGCAGATGATGATTGGGTGTTCATGTATTAATGTGTTGGTTGTAATTAATTCGTATTCATTTGTTTTCTGTTCCTTTTTAATTTTTTTTTACTTCATTCAAACTGGGCTTAGTCGAGACTGCACCTACAGGGTGTAAGTGTAAACAGTGGCAATATTTTAAGGGGTCATTGTACTCATCATTGTGAACAACTTTTACTATGGCACCAAACCTGAAATCACAATAAAAAATCAGCTGTTCAGTACATTTATGTTCGCATAATTCGTCAAAATTTAAGGAACAGCTGATTTTTTTTCGCGATTTTAGGTTTGGTCTCATAGTAAAAGTTGTTCATAATGATGAGTACAGTGACCCCTTAAAATATTGCCACTGTTTACACTTAACCCTGTTATACATCTATACATATTATAAACTGCTGTTGCCCACGACTTCGTCCGCTTTTTTTAAACAAATATTCAGCTTGAAAAGTAGCCTAGGACCTTCTCAAGGTCCCAGGCTACATACCTGTGTAATTTCAAAATTATTGATTCAGGACAGTAAAAAAAAATGGCGAAATGAGGTAAAAAAAAATGTAAACATTTAAAAAGTTAATATCTTTTGGTTGTATCGGTCGATTTGGATGAAATAAACGCTAAATGTTCTCAGAATAAAGAGCTTCTTGTCTTTCAGTAATTCGATGTTGAATCAAATAAGTGTCTTTTACTTGATGAGGGCACAAACATATTGAACAGACGAAAATTTCAAAAATTGATTTTTTTACGTTCTGTTACTTATTTCTCGCGTCTTCCAGTACTTTTTTTGCAAAAATCTTTAATGTACAGATACAACAGGTTTACGATTTTATTATATGTTTATATTAAAGTCGCTTCTCGTGTCTGTCTGTGTGACCGCGTTGTTTTTCTAAACTGCTTTCTATCCAAAATTAATTCACATATGAATTCAAAAAGTCACATTAGTACTTGCCCGGATTTGAACCCATGACCTCGTGCATGAGAAGCGAGGCCTTAACCAAGCAAGCAATAACAAAATCCAAAAAAAGTAAGTTTAAAAACTAAAACTCGACTACTGAAAAATCGCGCTCTAAAAAGTATGAAACAAGAAACTATTCTCATCTGAAATTAGAAAAAGACAGACAAATTAAAAACCCGGAGTCACACGTCATCTGTTCGATTTATACCCTTACATGACGTGTGACTCCGGGTTTTTAATTTGTCTGTCTTTTTCTAATTTCAGATGAGAATATTGTCTTGTTTCATACTTTTTAGAGCGCGATTTTTCAGTACCTAGACGGATTTTAGTATTAAAATTTTTTTCCCAACTATCGGGTGCATGCAAGCAAAGCCGCGAACAATAGCTAACAATATACTTATTTATTTTTGAAATATGCTAATTAAACCCTTTCATTTGACACCCAACACGGCATAATTAAACAAATTTTTTTTTAGTTCATGACTTTATGTCCTCTAGAGGATGCCATATTCAATTTAATGTGACGTCACATAACCTATAACCAGCGGACGATCAAGACGCTTCCAACGATACCTCATTTGTCAAATTATGATAAGAAGTTTAGAAGTTATGAGGAAACAGATGAACATACATACATATACATAATCAGCCTATAATGTTCCCACTGCTGGGACACAGGCCTCCTCACGGTGAGAGGGAGTGGGCCGTAATCCACCACGCGGGCCCAGAGCGGGTTGGTAGATGTCACATGTCTTCGAATTTTTGGTTCTAGGACATGCCGGTTTCCTCACGATGTTTTCCTTCACCGTTTTGAGAGCAGCGGTGATGAAATGATTTACACAAAGTAAAGCGCCTGCCGGGGTTCGATCCCACGACCTACAACTCATAAGTCGCGCCCAATACTACTAGGCCACCACTGCTCTCACTACATACATATACAGGGTGTAAGGGACAGCCCTCCGCAAACTCACAGGGTGCATTCAGCTCCTCATTTTGAATCATATTCCACCGGAAAAAAAAATTTCAAAAATGAAAATTTTCCTGAGATTAGGAAAATTTTCATTTTTTTTTTTTTTTTTCAGTTACATTTTCATTATTTCAATGTAAAATTGCATTGTGTGTTCGCAGCACTCCATTTATGTAAAAAAAACAGCAAAAAAAAACAGCACAAGAAAAACCAGCAATGGATAATACTCTAACCAACGACGCGTGAAATCAGCTGTTCACTTTCTGTCTAGCTACAGAGTTCATCGAACTCACCGCATACCTATTACCTACCCCTCCCAACTAGTAATAGACGCTCCAATTTGTGCACAAAAACACAAACAAATCAGGTTTATTGGATTCCCTTAACTTTCCTGAAAAAATTTCATGTACCGGTCATCTTAGTACTGAATTCACCCTATCAGTTTGCGGAGGGCTGTCCCTTACACCCTGTATACCGGTCAAAATCATAACCCTCCTTTTTGCTCCGCCGTAGCCCCACTATGGCGGAGCAAAAATGAGGGTATGATTATATTTAAAAAGAAAATGGAATCGGCAAAAACCATCGCCCCAATAATTTATGAGTTACTTTGTATTTCCAACCTAATTCCGAACACATTACCAAATCCAGCATCAACATCCCCTATTTGTGCTCAAACTAATGGAATATCGGAATATCGAGTGCACATAATGCAGTGTAATGCGTCTCGTATACGTCCCGTGTACCTGTCGTATACGTGCCGGATACCTGTCGTGTACGAGCCGTACGCTCGGTGCATTAGTGCTGTGATGAATGAACTGTCGATATTAGATTTCTGGACTAATGATGTTAATGTATGAGAGATGGTTCAGAGATGTTTTTCGTACCTATACTTGTGTTTGATGTGCTGATCTGTGATGAACTGTGATGAGCTCGTGGCTAAGTAATAACAGCCACACGGGTCGATCCATCAGGTTCAGCTACGCTTGCCGGGGTTGCTCAGTGGATGGGTGACCATTTTTACATACCGAGACTCCTCCGTGCCTCGGAAAGCATGTTAAGCTTTTAAGATCGCTTTTAGCGATAAGACCGCCCATTGTGTCACCCTATGTAAAATTTCAACATTTATACAGGGTGGTATCTTTCAGCGGGGCAGTAAGGGGAATTACCTTATCCGTTGCAGCTACGCAAAAATGGTCTTAGGAGACTATCCACAATTTTTTATGGAATTTTGATACCCATTCACAGATTTTCAAAAAAAATTACAGTTAGCAAGAAAATAGCCATTTTAAACAAAATAATTTTTTGATGCCAATCGATCCTGTTTATAATACTGATCAAAAACTTCTTTGGGACTAACCATCGTTGGAGTACTCAAAAAGTCACAAATTGCAAAAACTTTTCCCGTACATTTTGTATGAAAATTTTACGCAAAAGCTTTTTTAGTGACGGTTGAGATCTTTTGTTTTTTGTGGGGCTGTACCTGAAAACAGGTTTACAAAAAGCAATACGATAGTGTTAAAAAACTTAAAGACTTACTAACCACAATTTTCTATGGAATTCATACAAATAAATTGTCAGCAGCCACTAGGTCGGTACAGAAACGAATCAATTTATGTATTCGTCAAAATGGCGGTCTTGACTTGATATCGGAGGGCAAGAAACAGCAAGATTTTAAATAAGAATAACATCATCAAGTTATGTTAGTTAATAATAAAAATAGAAAATTAACACGCCTTCTTTTTGATATGTGTAAAATTCTACGTGATCATTTGTCTT
Organism: Cosmia trapezina; assembly: GCA_905163495.3. Taxonomy (NCBI): domain Eukaryota; kingdom Metazoa; phylum Arthropoda; class Insecta; order Lepidoptera; family Noctuidae; genus Cosmia; species Cosmia trapezina. The sequence goes on from LR991036.1 coordinate 2,069,456, forward strand.
TTATTTATTTATTTATATTTCAGTTACCTACACAAATTCTTTACAAAATGTAAGGGAAAAGTTTTTTGCAATTTGTGACTTTTTGAGTACTCCAAAGATGGTTGGTCCCATAAAAGTTTTTGATCAGTACCTATTAGAAACAGGATCGATTGGCATCAAAAAATGTTTTTGTGTAAAATGGCTATTTTCTTGCTAACTGTATTTTTTTTTGAAAATCTGTGAATGGGGATCAAAATTGCATAAAAAATTATGGATAGTCTCCTAAGACCATTTTCGCATAGCTGCAACGGATAAGGTACTTCCCCTTACTGCGCCGCTGAAAGATTCCACCCTGTATATCTGTAATTTTTATGGTGTGCATAATAAAGAGTATTCTATCTAAGCCGTTGGTCCCAGCTGTCATTCGTGGATCTTTGACAGTCGTTTCGAGTCGTCAGAACCCCGAAAGTCTGACAACCAGTCTTACCAAGGGTTATCGTATTACCCATTTACTGGGTTGTGGAGGTCAGATAGGCAGTCGCTCCATGTAAAATACTGGTATTCAGCTGCATCCGGCTAGACTGGAAGCCCACCCTAACATACATAGTTGGGAAAAGGCTAGACAGATTGATTGATGTATTTTAAAAAATGAATATTTTTTCATTAAAAAATACTTATCTGAATATGTAGTTTTTGATTATGCCATATTTTTATTCCTTTATTAAACCATCCTATACAAAATAATTTCGATGATTCACAAATTTATTTTCTTACTACCACACGCAAAAACTTACGTATGACGTAATAAAGTCGAGCTACCTCACTCGTCCCAAAAATTCGGCAGTTTTCCCTCCGGCATGGAGGTAGAGCCCTCTTCAAGGCGCTAATTAGTGTAACCTTAATTGAAGAGTGTCGCAGTTGACGATTGTTGTCATGTAATATTCGTAATGAAAAACATGTTTTATTTAAAATCTCTCTTTTGAAATTAAGCTGGTCTGATAAAAACAGCAAACTGCGGTTAAAAACCCTTACAATGTTAGAAACTGAACAAATATGTGTGTGCTGGACACCTCCGCTACTGCTTACCAGTTAGGCTTACCCCTTAGTGGTAAGCAGTAGCGGCGTGATGAAACATTGATGATGATTTTGAACTGAAGAAAAAAAAGGAGCAGGTTCTCCAGTTGACAAGTATATTTGTGTTTTTAGTGTTCTGTAGCAAAATGGTAAAAAAGGAACCCTTATGGTGTGACTCAGTCTGTCTGTCTGTCTGTCTGTCGGTTTGTCTGTCTGTCTGTCTGACTGTCTGTCTGTCACAGGTGGATATCTCAAGAACAACTTGCTATCAACTTGAAATTTAGAACAGTTTTAGATGACGTTTACCCGACTATTTTGCAAATAAGAAAGAAGTAAAAATGTTTATATTTTTTTGTAACAGGGACTGAAAGGGGGTCTTAAAAATTAAAAGTGGGGCTACTAGGGCATGTGGGGTATCATATGAAAGGACGCTGCTTGCACATTCTCAAACATTTTTTTATTTTTTTTAGGCCACATAAATGAAATGAATGAAAAATGAAAAACGTAAAAAAAAATACCGTTCCCCCCTTATCTCCGAAGTTTGCGAAGATAAAAATCTGAAATTATTCTGTTACTTGTGTTCCGTAGCAAAATGGTAAAAAAGGAACCCTTATGGTGTGACTCAGTCTGTCTGTCTGTCTGTCTGTCGGTTTGTCTGTCTGTCTGTCTGACTGTCTGTCTGTCACAGGTGGATATCTCAAGAACAACTTGCTATCAACTTGAAATTTAGAACAGTTTTAGATGACGTTTACCCGACTATTTTGCAAATAAGAAAGAAGTAAAAATGTTTATATTTTTTTGTAACAGGGACTGAAAGGGGGTCTTAAAAATTAAAAGTGGGGCTACTAGGGCATGTGGGGTATCATATGAAAGGACGCTGCTTGCACATTCTCAAACATTTTTTTATTTTTTTTAGGCCACATAAATGAAATGAATGAAAAATGAAAAACGTAAAAAAAAATACCGTTCCCCCCTTATCTCCGAAGTTTGCGAAGATAAAAATCTGAAATTATTCTATGTGATAGAAGTTTATGTAAAGATTACAGGAAAAATAAAACGTAGTCTCTAAATAGCACACTTTTTCAGGAATCGGAACGGAACCATCGGTGCGCGAGTCCGACTCGCTCTTGACCTGTATTATTTTTTAGTTTTTGTGTTTTTTTTTTGTTGTGACCACGCATAACTTTTTTACAGAGAAGTTTGATTAGAAAAAAAAAATGTTTTATTCGAGAGTATAGGTGTAAACGTGTGTACGTTTTGAGTTAGCTTCAATAAAACTACTTTTTTTCCCACCTTGTTATGTGGATAATGTTCTAATTTCTTTTGCAGCTACTTATACAGGGTGTTTGGCGCATGGACCGACACAATTTTTTGGGGGATTGGGGGGGTCATTTGCTAGGTTTCACCTAAAGACCTCCATGTCCTAAGTGTGACGGTAATAGTTTTATTTTTTTTTTGTTCTTTCTTTGAATTACCCAAAATCTCGCCTTTGAATCGATATATTTTTTTGTTTATGGTTGTAAAAGAACAAAATAATTTTTATTATAGTCTACAATGTATTCTTATTCGAAATAAAATAAAAAAATATAGTAACCGTAATAAGTCTTTTCTTAAAACACTCCATAACTGACTCTCTAACTAGTATTTTGACTACATTTGAATTGTTTTTCATAGCGTGTAGCATACCCTTAGAAAGGGTACAAGCTAAAGAACTTTTTGAGATAAAAATAAGGTCAAAATGGCTTTATTTAAAAAAAAAATGAATTTAAGAGTAGTAACTTTTCATACATTTAAACATTTTTAAGACTTTGGAAGCACGTAAGTCATTTTCTACTGATCAATTACATCAAATAATAATTTATTTAGAATAAAAATACATTGCAGACTATTATAAAATTTATTTTGTTCTATTGCAACCATAAACAAAAAAAATATATCGATTCAAAGGCGAGATTTTGGGTAATTCAAAGAAAGCACAAAAAAAAACATATCTCAATTACCGTCACACTTAGGACATGGAGGTCTTTAGGTGGAACCTAGCAAATGACCCCCCCAATCCCCCAAAAAATTGTGTCGGTCCATGCGCCAAACACCCTGTATATTCATGAGTAGACGACAGCCTGTGAAAATTTGTCCTTCTATTTTAAGGCCCAGGTTCCAAGCTTGGTTTAGCTCGGTGTGTAAGTGAAATGGCGTTATGGCTGTCTAGTTTGACGCACGAGATAGAAGATTCTCACGCGCACCGGAATTATGTCGTAAAAGTGCAAATAAAATAGTATAAAATTAGAAATTAACTATTTAATAAAAAGTAATCCATCACTGGATGCTAATGAAGGGATAAACAGCTTTTAAAGATTATTAGGAGGTATGTTTAAAGATTTTTTGGTGCATTAAAGTATGTTTAATTATGTTTTGGCTTCCATCACTTTCCAGGACTTGAAAATATCATATTTTTTTTACATGTCAAAATTATTTACGGTTTATGAGATACACAGCTTTAAAAAACCACCTTTTTGATCGTTTTCAGGAAATCTGCGCCTTAATGGGAATACACTCGTTTACGTTCGTACACCGGCACCCTAATTGCGTAACACATTATCGATCGGAGTTGGTTTCATTTTGAAACAAATTGCTAATCCATTGCTTCATATGTTCGAAAAATTTGTCAGCTCGACAACGTAAATAACGCAATGAATGTTGTTGAACTGTCAAAATGAAACCAACTCCGATTGATAATGTGTTACGCAATTAGGGTGCAGGTCATGCACGCACGCCGCTTGCGAGTACTAGGCACCTGACCTTTTTGAAGAACACATAAGGATCGTAGCAGGTAGTGTTGTACAGTTTCTGCCTAACCCCATGTGGCAAATGGCGTGAGTTCATGTATGTATTAGCTTTTAGCAACACTCTGTATCTAACATTTTCAGAAAAAGTTGTGTTAATAAGTACCATTTCTACCTACCCCTTTAGGTGATAGTCGTGACGTTAAGAGGAAATGTGGGTGCTCTTTTCTCCATACAAAAAAATACAAACGCCGAGAGCGTTTGTATTTTTTTGTATGTTTTCTTTCTAGTTAATGACCATAAAGCAATGATTTTTTACAGAAATATAAATATCAGTTACTTGTATGCCCCTATGTTTTCCTTTTTGATGATATATTATTTCTATAGGAACTAGAACCCTCCAAAAATGCTCAAAATTACCTATTCAGACCGCTGTCAACAGACGCCTAGTGTACCAATTTGACAACTATTAACGAAAAAAGAAAAACATAGAGGCATAGTATATATCCTTCTTATTCAGTTTATGAAAAATATCTTTTAAATTGGTCCAATATTGGAGGAGGAAATAGACGAGAGCCAAGCCTCGAAATGTGAGTTTTTACATAGGCTATTTAGTCGGATCTGCAGTTGTCCTTATTGCACGAATTCGAGGGCGGAGCGCTCGCAGAGCGACAGCAATACCTTCTTAAAATACCTAATTTTCAAAAGTCTGGCCACCCGCCTTTCCTCTTAAGCTTAAATATTTATTATATTTACAAATTACAATTATGTACAGGTTAAGTGTACGGACAAGTTCTCTGCTGAATGCAGTTCTATAGTAACGCGTTAAGTTTGAGAGCCGCGGTGATACGCGAGAGATGGGGTGCTATCGATAGTTTTAATATTGATAGAATAACAATAATATCTCTGTTAATGTCAGGTTGACGGTGCAGACAACTTGTCTGCTGGATGCAGTTATTTTTTACTAAAACTACTTTTAACAGACAAGTTGTTTTTAACAAAGTTAAGAGTGCTGCGATAGGAAATGTCGATAAGTTTAATATCGATACTGTTTAATAGAATTTTGCCATAAATACCATGGTATGCTATCTCTTCACCTCTTTTGGTAGTAGAGAATGCCACAGGCAGTAAGTTTAACTTTATACTTGTTCGTTATCTGTAGATGGAATACAAAGATAAATATATTATGACTACAACCCCTGAACAAAATGTAGTACTTAATTAAAAGTGACTTTTAAACTACAACGAGACATATTAATCATATAGACGGTGAGTTTCAGAAACGAACATTAGATTAATAGAGACTTTAAATTGATGATGTCACTTTCTTTTTGATACATAATATGAGGGATGGCATGAATTTAAACTAAAGTCCGTTTCTGCAACTGGCTAAGAGCCTCATAAATTTTTCTCTTGTCTGTCTGTCGTCTGCAGCTTGTTTAATAGGCACACTATTATCATAATTAATATCACTAGAGTAAAACAAACCCGTGCAGTTCTATCGACAACATAACATTGTCCTCACGTGGCAGCACATCACTAGTAGTTAATAGTAACTCGTCGTCTAACAGGGAACGTCTTTGCTCTCTTAAGACAATTTCCAGGAGTACGCGCCATTGCATCCAGTTTAAGTTCTTCGTTTGCCACTATTCTGAAACGAAAGGACGAAGTAGATGCTAGATGGACTTTCACATAAAACTTTTTTTCTTCCTAACCTGTCGCACGTGTTAGCCACCCGACCTGTCTGCGCGCCAAACGTCGCCATAATTGTGTAATTAAGATATAAGTTTTTGAACTGTCAAAAAAGAAAAAACAAAAACAAAACAAAAAAAAACTTGAACTGTCAAAAAAAAAAAAACAAAAACAAAAAAAAAACAAAACAAAAAAAAAACATGGTAAATATCCCGTTTGTGTTATTAATAATGTAATTAAGAGCCCATACCACCTCAGGTTTTTATCTCGTTTGCACGATACTGCTCGCGGAGTGAGTGAGAGCGAGACTGGAGTGCGGTGCTGGGCGCCGATAGTTTAGGTAATTGCTTTTAACGGTGAAAATAATGTAATTAAAAAAAAAAACATAAGTCCTTCTTTATAATTTGAGGTAGTATAAAAAAACCGGCCAAGTGCGTATCGGACCACGCACAAAGAAGGGTTTCGTAGTTGACAAGAATTTGAGACTTAATGTCATAAAAAAATATTGTATGTTAGTCACCGGACTTCGTTTGATTCAGCAGAAAAAAGGCTGCAGACATCTGCAGCCTTTTTTCTTCGAATTCTTCAAGAACAGAAACCAATCATTCCTCGACTCCTTAGTATATACCTGTGTTTGCAGGTGCCATGAAAACGTTGCTGATTTTTTCTTTTTCTATTTTCGCTAACATGAGTAGCACGAGTACTTACCATAATAATGATATCACACTATCACATTATTCACACTAATAATATAAAGGCGAAAGTTTGTGAGTGTGTGTATTTGTTACTTCTTCACGCTCAAACGGCTAGCCCAATTTTGATAAAATTTGGTATGGAGGTAGCTGACACCCTGGATTAACACATATGATACTTTTTATCTCGGTCTACGCGGGTAAAACCGCGGGCCGCAGCTAGTAATTAATAAATAGAAAATATTGTAAAACATTTTGAAAGAGTAAGCGGTGAAGTTTATTGCCCATTCTTCTCCGTATGAAACTATACCTTTTGGAAGGGGCAACTAGAATCAATTCTATTTACTTGTTATTTTTTGATGTTCTGAAGTGCCTTTTCAAACTCAAACTCAAAGCATTTCAAATAAACCAATTACTGGCACTTTTGAATTGTCAAGTTTTATGTCCCTATTTGAAATAAACGATTTAACTTTTGACTTTGTTTAGAGTCAAAATTGTCTTTCATCTGTGACCTTCTGACTGACAGACCCTAAATTTCTACCAGAATAAGTCACCTCCGCATCTAAACGACGCAATATCTACACTGGTTTTATCTTCCCCGCCACTAATACAATATAATAGTGAAGCTAACCGTTCCCACGCCATTGTGAGTATCCATTGATTCTTTATTGAACATACTTTGTTATCGCACATCTAACTTGACACTGTTTTGCAGTCTGAAGTCGTGAGGATTATCGCTAGTGTCAAGAGGACTTTTTAATATAAGGAGGAATGAAGAGATTTAATTTTATTTGAACTGCTGAAGATTAGTTGGTTTCGGCTGTCATTCGAAAGTCTGACAACCAGTCTTAGGTCCGTATTACAGAACGTCACTCAATACTCAAGCATGACTTAAAACTAGACTTTGATTGGTTGAAACTAGTTATAAACTTAATTTAAACAAAGATCAGTGCTTGAGTTTCCTTCTGGAATACGGACCTTAGTGTGCTATTTAGAGACATAGTTTTATTTTTCATGTAATCTTTACATAAACTTCTATCACATAGAATAATTTTAGATTTTTCTCTATGCAAACTTCAGAGATAAGGGGGAAATCGGTATTTTTTTAGTTTTTTTTATCAAAAGTCGAAAACTATGCTTCCTAAAAAAAGAAAAAAAATGTTTGAGAATGTGTAAACAGCGATCTTCCATATGATTCCCCCACATACCCTAGTAGCCCCACTTCGAATTTTTAAGACCCCTTTTCAGTCCCTGTTGCAAAAAAAAAACATATATGTATTTTTATTTCTTTCTTAATAGCAAAATAGTTGGGCAAACGTCATTTAAAACTATTCCAAATTTCAAGTTGATAGCATTAGACCTCATTTACGGAGACGCGGGGCGTCGCGCGTCGCGTGCGGCGTAGCGTCTCGCAACGCGTCGGACGTTTTATCAATTTACAGACAGGCGGCGCGTGCAGCGGCCCGCGTCATCACACGCGCAAATACAAACATATTTATTTATTCATTTAATGCACAATGTACACACAGTTACAGGCTATGCTTATAACTAAGGAGTACATGACCCCGTTGGGGCATATGGCAATGTACGATGTTGTTTATGAAGTGGCGGGGCATGCGACGCCGCGGGGCCCGCGGCGGGCCCCGCCGCGTGTGTCGCTTCGTTTTTACCGTGAAATAAGAATTGTACGAATATCTGGCCACAACGCTGCGTGGCCGCCGCGATAATCGTCGCGTGCGACGCGGCGATGCCATCCGCGGGCTCCGCCTGCATTTCAAGCAAACGCGTTTAAAATCGCTTCTCCGTAAACGCTCTCATACATCGCCATCTGTTTCAATTTAGTGCGGGCCGCGCCGCCCAACGCGATGCACGACGCCACACGTCTCCGTAAATGAGGCCTAAGTAGCCTTAGTAGTGACTCTATCTATCTCTTATCCACTCTGGACCAGCTTCTCTTTTGACCAACGTTTCACTTCTCGTCCTTTGCTCCTTTTCCCATTCCTTGGGACTCTGTTATTAATTTGGTGCATTTATCTTTTTCCTCTCTTAACATATTATGTCCTGTCCATCGCCATTTTTGTTTTCTACGTACTTTTTTGCGTCTTTAAACTAAGTTATACAGTTCATTTCTTTTCATCCTACTTTGTCTCTTCTTTTGACAAACTTCATAATAACTACTATTTAAACTAATTTGCTTAAAATCAAAATCAAATAACGGCTATTTTCCATTTCAGCCATTACCGAACGATCACATTCCCGTCATAACAGACTGCAGGTAATGAAACTGAATAGTTTGAGCCTAAAATTTTAATTAAAACAAACGCCCGATATCCATGGAGGTATTTCGTGTTAACATTTAGTCGCAGATTTTTCGCTTAAAACAGAAAATAAGTGGCAGTGTGCGTTTGCGATTTTCTGTCGCAGGAGTTTTAGGGAGCATTTTGGGGGAATGTCTTATTAATCGTTGAGCTCCATAAGTTCTGAGTTTAGCTGCACGATTACTGACAAATGCAACCTGGCCTGTCCGGTCAGTGTTTCCTCAAAAGACCATTTCAGTCACCAATCTGCATGGTCTTAACATGATCTGACCAACATTATGTCTGGACTTTAACACGTTAAGTGCGAAACGAGGCCTAAATCACCCCTCATGCAACTTCCTTGTGGTGCGGCAAGGAAAAACGTGAACATCTCTGTCGTGCGAAGGGCATAGCTTTGGTTTGGTCCAGTATAGAAAAGAGATAAATGTATATTTGAGACGCGCTAATGGTCCCGGACTCGGTGGTATACCTACCTTGGTACAGGATGTCTTAGGCCTCGTACCGCACTGAATTAATATAATTTTAATGCAGTGCGGAACGAGGCTAAAACGTCCCGTATCCTCCCGGACCTCGTACCGCACCCAACGCGAGCTTCCCGCGACGAGTGTTGTGCATCACGTCGATTGGAGAGCACGTCCTTTTACATCGCCGAACATGTCTAAACGTTGTCGGAAGAAGTTAATTTTAAAAAATACAGAAACAGAACCAAAACTGTATGTATTGCGATTTTTTATAAAAAAAGTATATTGTTACTGAGTTTTTTTATGTTAATTCAAGTTCTAATAAGTGTATTTTTAAAGCCCGAGGCAGAATACATAGGATATTTTCTTTTCTACTTCTGGTTTTCTTTTTTTTCTATTCTGTGAACTGCATTAAGATTTTCTCACAAAAATAGATAAACGTCGTTGCGTCAATATTATTTTTCCCATCCCTAATCTTAGCGAAAATTTACCCTATTTCAGTGCGTTACGAGGTGTATAAGATCCCATATTTTGTTTTGCTATCAGATCCCGGGGCGACGGTAGATTAGGGTTCATCAATTCACTGTCTATATCGATAAGGACCAAAATTTTTCATTTATCTTTGATTTCGCGCCAGAAAATGGATTTTAGTCTGTTAAAGAAGGTGGGGTCTAATAGACCTTGTGTCGCCCTAACGTCTGGTCACTGTTCGGGCTGATAACACCTCGTGCCGCAGGAACGGAAAGTTTGCAAAAATTGGTCCCGCAGCTAACGTGTTAAAAGAGACTGTGACCTCTGAGTTTGTTTCGGCCTTTCTTCTCACAGTAGTCAGATAGGAAACCCAGACCACATCTAGTTTACCGTGTAAAAGTACAACCCTACTTACAGAAGTAAAATCATTTATTATTTATGTAATTTTGAGGTTCAAGGAGTCCTGATTCTGAATAAATGACTTGATTTTTATTTTCATTTGCTCTATTTCAAATCACTAATCTTCATAATTTAAGCAGTAAATGCTAAATAAATTACTTTCTCAATAGCTCTTTAGGATATATAAAACTAATCACATCCTACTAATCTAGTTCAATAGTTTATTATAAGCAAAAGAAGATTAGACTATCAATTGATACTTATTTAATTTAGTTGGATTCACCACTCCGTTCATAATTAAACAAAAAAAGAATAGGTAATAAAAACCCGTCTTAAGGCTCTTACAGATAGAGGTGATATCGCGTTCGACGTGTCACGTAGCGGTGTTGCGACGCTATAATATCGCAATTTCGCTCGAGATATCGCCTCTGTCTGTCTTACAGACAGAGGCGATATCTCGAGCGAAATTGCCTTTACTAAAATAATGCATACAATTTTAAATCTTAACCGTAACGTATCTACGCTGACTAAGCTAAATTAATGGCATAAATTGTCGATACAACATCGCAGTCTAATCCTATTTCCATGGAAGTCGCACGACAAATCTACAATGTGCGCCCGCTCTTAACTATTTAAAATATTTACAAGCGCGGTTTTGTTAGCCCCTCAGCACTCCTGTTACGTAATAATAGGAATTGTATTCAAATGTCGAACACAATTCAATAAACGCTCAGAATTTTGATTACATTCTGTTGTCTTGGCTTGAGGCGTGAGGAGCTCGTGGCTAAGTAATAACAGCCGCACGGGTCGATCCGTCAGGTTAAGCTACGCTTGCCGGGGTTGGTCAGTGGATGGGTGACCATCTTTACATATCGAGATTCCTCCGTGCCTCGGAAAGCACGTTAAGCCGTTGGTCCCGGCTGTTATTACGGACAGTCGTTACGGGTCGTCAGAAGCCCGAAAATCTGACAACCAGTCTTACCAAGGGGTATCGTATTACCCAGTTACTGGGTTGTGGAGGTCAGACAGGCAGTCGCTCCATGTAAAATACTGGTATTCAGCTGCATCCGGTTAGACTGGAAGCCGACCCCAACATAGTTGGGAAAAGGCTAGGCAGATTGATCTGTTGTCTTGGCTTGGACAAATATTTCTGTATTTGTGAAAATATTTTAAACTAGTTTATTAGTCAAAATCCATTCTGGCCGAGATTAATATTGCTGAGTTCCACTATCTTGCACAATAGTTTGACAATTGTGCGAAAATGGCAGAAATAATGCTACTACCCTTCACGCGACTTTATAAACCCAAAACCCCCTGTAGCTGCGAACCCCATAGGTTCACAACTACTGATGATGATTGGTTTTCCATTGGATGATGTTTTTTATGCTTAGGTATATATATGTGGTATAAGCTTATATACCTATTATGTAAAGGTTTTTCCTTATGTACACCCGTGTGTGCACTTGACGTGTGAGGGGTTAACCAAAGTACGTGCTAAGTCACATATATTAATTTCGCCTTCAGGGTCAGAGTCAACATAGGCACTATCTACCAGATAAATAGTTTTATTTATCTGCCAAATACGTTAACTTAGACGGCCTATTTAACCTCCAAAACCCAGTTACTGGGTAACACGATATCCTTGGTAAGAATGGTTGTCAAACTTTCGGGCTTCTGATTCCTGCAACTCATAAGGATGACTCCTGACTGACTGACTGACTGACATATCAACGCACAGCCCTAACCGCTGGGTCTAGAGATCCCAAATTTGGCACGGGGGGGGGGGGAGGTTTCGAAAATCTACCTTTAAAGGGGTGAAAAGGGGTAGTCAATTTTACAAGGCAGGTTTTACTGCGGGGCTTGATTAACTCGAAAATTGGTGTTAATAATCTTTCAGTCAAGCTGCGGAAGTATCCGAACGATTTTTTAAAATTCCACCCCCCTGGGGGTGAAAACAGGGAATATAGTTTCTAAGGAAAATCTTATTCATTCAGTTAATTAACTTTAAACTTGGCACAATTACTTGCCTAAACACTTTCTTAGGCAAGTGCTGCGCGGGGTTATTTCTGTCTGCAGGGTTTAAAGGAACCTAACCAAACCGAACCTTGCGATGCCCCTGACGTCAACCATCTAGAGTTAGGGTTTGCGTCAGCAGGTTGACGTCGACGTCAACCATCTAGAGTTAGGGTTTGCGTCAGCAGGTTGACGTCGACGTCAACCATCTAGAGTTAGGGTTTGCGTCAGCAGGTTGACGTCGACGTCAACCATCTAGAGTTAGGGTTTGCGTCAGCAGGTTGACGTCGACGTCAACCATCTAGAGTTAGGGTTTGCGTCAGCAGGTTGACGTCGACGTCAACCATCTAGAGTTAGGGTTTGCGTCAGCAGGTTGACGTCGACGTCAACCATCTAGAGTTGGGGTTTGCGTCAGCAGGTTGACGTCGACGTCAACCATCTAGAGTTGGGGTTTGCGTCAGCAGGTTGACGTCGACGTCAACCATCTAGAGTTAGGGTTTGCGTCAGCAGGTTGACGTCGACGTCAACCATCTAGAGTTAGGGTTTGCGTCAGCAGGTTGACGTCGACGTTTGACCGAGTCTGCGAGTCGCTTCTAGGATCGACTAGGCAAAGTCCGAAACAGATTATTTTACTTTCGACGTTTGACTGAAAAGTTAGGAACTTCTAGGTTTGACTAAAAATACTTTAGTCAAAGGCTGAAATTGGAATTTAATTCGGGGTTTGCCCGAAGGCTTTGGTCAAACCTAGGATACACCAGTCATTCCGAGAAGAGACTGCATATCAACCTTGGACTATGACATAAGTATAAGAAACCAGAACGGATTGGGAGAAGAAAACGAGCAGCATTACGTTACAGCTATTTATTCTACACGGAACTAACTTTAAAATAATACACTGCCATGTGCTTATATAACTTTCTACATCAAAAACTGCAGATAGGTGGCGTGCCAAGCAACTTCCGGAGCTAAAACATTAAATATTATTTTAATCATTTTGCAATCGACTTCCACAATCGGAAACAGAATTTACAGCACCGGAAGTCGCTTGCAGAAAGTCTCAAATAATTAAATAAACTAACAAATCGATCTGCACTCCATCAACAAGATTTAGTCAACCTATATTAACCCCTCAAGTGTCGAATGCACCCCATGTGTGCATAAGAAAAACCCTTTTTTTGTTCGGTACATAAGCTTATATCACATATATATAAATGTAAAAAAACATCATCCGATGGGAAACCAATCAAATCATTAGTTGTGAACTTATGGAGTTCGCAGCTAACCTCCCCTCCCCCCCGCGTGTCAAATGCACCCCAAGTGTGCAAAAGGACAAAACTTTACATAATAGGTATATAAGCATATAAGCTTAGATCACGTATATATAAACGTAAAAAAACATCATCCGATGGAAAACATATCATTATCAGTAGTTGTGAACCTATGGGGTTCGCAACTAACCCCCAACTCTCCCCACTCGCTGGGGTTTTGGGTCTAAAATCAGTCAAACTCAGACACTTGAGGGGTTAAGACAAAAAGCTAACATAAGGTACTGCATTCACAATCGATTTACAACATACAAAAAGCCGAACCAAACAATTAAACTCGGAACGCACAATAGCGGTGTCTTTAATATTTAAAATGGCAATTGTAACGTTTCAATATTGTGTTTGAACTAAGTTTGACAATCGAACGCAATAGGCTTTGTGTGGAGCCCGCGGCTACGATACGGTTAATACACCCTATACATACATATTGACGTTTAGACGCAAATGTGGTTGGAATTGTCGAGATATAGATACACAGGGTCCGGTACATAATGAAAGAGCATATTGGCCTTAAAGCCGTTCTAAAAAAATACAAAAAGAAACCGGCCAAGTGCGTGTCGGAACACGCACACTGAAGGGTTCCGTAGTTGAAAAGAATTTATCCTAAAAACAAACTTAGAGTAATCCCAAAAAAAAAAATTATGTGGTAATATTACTACAAATTAACAATTTTCGTACTTTTTCCTTTACTTGTACTGTGAGACCTTGCTTTTCAACTTGATACCTCTACGCGTTCCTGAGAAAATGGGTCTTGACAGACTGACAGACAGACGGACAACGAAGTGATCGTATAAGTGTTCCATTTTCCTTTTGAGGTACGGAACTCTATAAGGTTTTTTTAGAAAAAAAAAAACACTCCCAAAACATATTTTTCAAAAAAACATGATTTTTAACATTCTTCTTCACCATGACCACAAATGAATGAATGTCATCGGTTATTGTTGTTTGTTTTTATAATATTGTAAGTTGACTATACAGAGGCAGTAAATAGTGTGACTACAAATTGCACATTATTATTTTTCTAAAAAATCGTATCTTAGATACTCGTTGGATTATATATTTTATCTACACCCCTGCTATAAATCCTCTATAAAAGTTTCTGAAACAGTTAGCTTATTGCCAACATTAAAACAGCCAGTGTCATAGTAACCATGGTAACCATAATAGCATCCAAACGGGTGCTTTAATGTTGTACTGAATTTCATAATGCAACTCGTTTTCAAAAAAAGAACATTGTAATGCACGCACGTTTCACTACAACTGCGCCGTAATTTTAAAAAAGAACTTACTCGAATTCACGTCGTATACTATGACGCCGGCCGCCATGTTCGATACGAGTATTAGTATTGCAAAAAACTGTTTCAAAACCTTTTATAGAGGATTGATAACATGGATGTATATAAAGTCTTGTATGAAACTATACATAATTAGGTATTAAAACACTCATGTGATACTATTACCACATTCGTGTTTTAATACCCCTTATTATACGTCAGTTGCATAAATAACTATTATGGAATTTTACATAATATGTAGAACAACCATAAATGTCTATTATAAGCTATTTCAAGATTATCCATTAAATACCGGACATACTGTATATGTAATTGATTTTGACGAATTTAGGAACTGTTTCATGAAACGACTGTTTAGGCATATTTTTCAATAGACAAAGGATGTGACGTCAAACTGCGCTGCTTCCCTTCCTTGTTGTTAGTGCTTTCAATTTGTGCAGGATAAAAAAAAAATTTCCTTCGTGTGTTACGAGACAGAGATGGAGAAGCTTCCAACCAATAAACTTCCTTAGATTGAGGGAACATCACAAAGATATAACACCTCGCCTGTATTTTCCAAGGGAGTGTACAGAGGTAGTATTAACTACCGTTTTGAATAATACGCTGGTTCGTGGTAGTACTAGATAAAAATCAATTTTTTAATATGTCAAAAGTAATAAAAAAGACAATAGAAAAAAGTAAAAAAACAAAGACAATTATAAAAGAGGTGCGTTCTGCACATTTCTCCCCCTTTCAACACTGAAGACGAATTAGCCTTTTAAGTGGTCGCCTAAGTACTCCGGTCGCCGTGGTCACATCAGCCACTCTTGTTATGCGATCTCTACCCGGGAACAAAGCAGTGATCCGACCTCTAGGCCACGATCCTCTTGGTAGGTTCCCGTCGGCCACAAGCACCAAGTCTCCAACGACGATGTCGGGTATCACTCCCTGGCCACGTCTCGGCGCGAGTGTTGGCAGGTATTCTCTAACCCAGCGCTGCCAGAAGTGGTCTGACAATCTGACGGCCCTTCGCCAACTGCTTCTGCTCACCAAGTCAGCTTCACTTAAGTTTGCTGGAATTGGACGACCTGAAGAAGCGCTGATCAAAAAGTGCATGGGGGTTAAAGCTTCTTCGCTGCCTGGTTCAAGCGATACATGGGTAAGTGGGCGAGCGTTCACCAGTGCCTCAGCTTCAGCCAGCAGTGTACGCAGCACTTCATCAGACGGAGTACGCTCCTTGAGTGTCGCTTTTAATGCGATCTTTACGCTCTTAACGAGTCGTTCCCAAGCCCCGCCCATAAAAGGAGCCGATGGGGGAATAAATCTCCAGTTCATCTTCTCGTTTGCTGCAAAATTGGAAATTGCAGCAGAATATAAGGTTCGTAGTTCTCTGCTAGCGCCCACAAATGACGTTCCATTATCTGACCACAGCTCTGTTGGCGTGCCCCTTCGTGCTATAAATCTACGGAGGCTCATTATAGCTGCATCAGTGGAAAGGTTATTCACGACCTCCAGATGTACGGCACGAACGACTAAGCACGTGTAGAGGGCGATCCATCTCTTCTCCTGCCTCCTACCAATGGACACTTGAATTGGCCCAAAATAATCCAGCCCAACAAAGGAAAACGGGCGTTGGTGGTGCGCCAAGCGAGCTTCAGGTAAATCTCCGATAGGTGGATTAAACACCACAGCTTTGCGAAGACGGCATACTTGACAATTGAATGCTACTGACCGCACAGTACTTCTGAGACTTAATATGAAAAACTGCTGTCGAAGCTCATTCACAATTATTTCTGTATTCGCATGGGCAGCTTTCTGATGATGTCGGTCCACGAGTAAGCGTACAGATGGATGTCTGCCGTCGAGTATGATGGGGTGCTTAGCTTCCTCACGAACTCCTAAAGCTGCGGAGATACGACTGGACAGGCGAAGCATTCCATCGTTACCGATGATGGCGGATATTTTTAATAAGCGACTGGTGCGTGGCAAAGGTTGACCACCCGTAAGATGCGTTACTTCATCCGGGAACGAGTCCAGTTGGGATTGGTGCAATACATGCTCTTCTGCTAAGCGCATGTCATCAGCAGTGATTACTCTGGATCGTGACATTGATGGACACGGTATGGAGAACGTATTTGCAGGTTGAAACATATAAGTACAAAGACCCCCTTCAAGTCTAACTAGATTAGCAACATCTAAGCCCCGTTGATGGAGACTACGTATGCGCAACAAAGTGATATACTTATGGGCGATTGCTGTAGCACGCACCAACCTTAGCCAAGAGCTAAAACGCTTCGGATCTGCCGAAATTGGTGCCTGCTTCTCGACTTCACTAATGTGATTTACTGCGATATATGATGATGGCTTTAATTCCTCCTGTCCTAAGTTAATTTTGTCATACGGTTCACAAGGCCAATCAGAGGACAGTAAAAAATCAGGACCCAAGATCCAACGGGATTTTGGAGAGAGATCAGAGCGTTTGTTGCGAGTTGCATCGTCGGCTACGTTTAAATTACTTGGCACCCAGTGCCATTCATTCACGCTGGATAACTCCAATATCTCGCCTAATCTATGCGATACAAAAGGCTTGAAAGAGCGTGCGTCACTGCGAAGCCAACCGAGGACAGTCATCGAATCACACCAAAAAACACGTCTGCTAACTTTAAATCGGTGGGCTTCACAGATTGACGAAGCAAGGCGAGCTGCAATAAGAGCGCCTTGGAGCTCTAGACGTGGTATGGAGACTGGTTTAAGGGGTGACACGCGAGCTTTGCTACAGATAAGGGAGAGTCTAACTTCACCGCTATCGTACAGAAACCGCCAATAAGCGACAGCGGCAAAGGCAGACTCACTGGCATCCGAAAACACATGAAGTTCGCAGCCTGTCAGCTCTAAATCACTTAAATTATAGCGACGTGGAATTCGTAAAGTAGAAGCCAAGGATAAATCCTGAAACCACGACTTCCACGCAGCACTGTCACCTTGAGAGAGCTCCTCATCCCATTCCAAACCCTTACGCCAAGCATCTTGAAACATGATGCGGCCACGAACTACGATCGGCGCAAGGATTCCAAGGGGATCATAGACTCGCATCACGTGGGCTAACACCTCTCGCTTGGTGAGCTTCTGTGGCAACACACCCTTATGGACTCCCGTGTTAAAACCAATCACGTCGCAGGGGGGTTGCCAGATAAGGCCAAGCGTGCGGACATCTGTAGCCAGGTGACCTAAATCTACTTCTTTAACAACTTCTAGCAAGGATTCTTTGGGTAGCAACGAGAGTGCCATGAGATCGTTTGACATCCAGCCTCTCATCTCAAAGCCAGCATGAGAGTGTACGCTGTAAATGTCCACAGCCAGTTTGGCCGCTTCATGAACGTTGTCTAAACTAGTGATGCAATCATCCATGTAGTGATCGTGTATAATTACTCGAGCTGCATCGGGGTATGTATCCTGCCACTCTAGTGCATTTTTATTTTTGATATGGATAGCAGTAAAGGGGCTGGACGCAGCGCCAAAAATCATGGATGACATGCGGTATGTACGTATAGGCTCTTTCGGATTGTCGCGCCACAGAAATCTTTGGGCATCCCTATCATTTTCAATTACTTTAATTTGAGGGAACATTTCACGAATGTCAGCTGTCAGAGCAACCTTACCCTCACGGATCGCATAACAAGAGTGGCTGATGTGACCACGGCGACCGGAGTACTTAGGCGACCACTTAAAAGGCTAATTCGTCTTCAGTGTTGAAAGGGGGAGAAATGTGCAGAACGCACCTCTTTTATAATTGTCTTTGTTTTTTTACTTTTTTCTATTGTCTTTTTTATTACTTTTGACATATTAAAAAATTGATTTTTATCTAGTACTACCACGAACCAGCGTATTATTCAAAACGGTAGTTAATATTTGATTTTTTTTTCTAAACTAAGGAACCTAGACACAGCTAACTTGTAACTATCTGGAATATCCAGTTTATCAGCCTTCCACAACAAGCCTACTGCAAACCGTCCACCGGGAAGACGGTGTGCTGTGCGCTCGAGAACTTGCACAGCGCGTTCGTCGTCGGCACTACGAGCTTCCTGTTTAGAGATGCCGACCGAATCAATTCTGAACTGCTCCCTAATAAGACCTTCCAGAATCAACTGATCATTCAATATATCAGGTTCGCTAACCGTGGCGTGGTTGATAACGTCTACAAGTTTAGTTTTACTGCAACCGAAACCATACAAAACCCAGCCTAAAGCAGTTAAAATAGCTACGGGTTGTGTCTTGGTTCCTTTGCGCGTAGCTTTAGCGAAAGATAAGTGCCAGTTGTCGATGCCTATAATCAGCATTGGCCTAACGTCTTCATAGCAAAATTCATTAGCAATGTCTGCCAGGTATGGATACTTACGCACGCTCTCAAGATGCGCAGACTGTCGCGCAGCACCCAAGCCACTCATCGACCTGGCTCGCTTAACGGAGTGAATTTTGTTTGAATGACGACCTTTTATATTGAAATCAACGTACTGAATATTTACGTCCATTCCTAGACCACCTACACAGTCTAAATGGATACGTTTCTCTTGGCCCTTGCAACCAATTTGAGCCGCCAGCCTAGAATCTATAAAGGTACCTGTGGAACCGTCGTCCAGCAAAGCGTACGTATCAACGCTACTAGAAGGGCCCGAAACGGTCACGCCAACTATTTTCAATAACGGCCGAACAGAAGGTTCCGCAGCTGACAAGGAGGATGCATGAGCCAAGACTTCGTGGTCCGAGTCGTCAGACGATGGCGCGCCGGCCTCGCAGCCCACGGGTGCGTCACAAGGCAGCTGAGCACTGCACGTAGGGGGCGCGGCCGCGCTGGATGTCGATGGCTCGGGTTCAGCATCGTCTTCCACACCGACGTGCGCGGTGACTGCACGCTCAAATTTCGACCCGTGCAACAAAGCATGGTGACGCATGTCACAACCTTCTACTGTACACACTCTTTTAATACAAGAAGTTTTATTCTTGTGCCAACCTTTCTTTAAACATCTATGACATATTTTATTTTTCTTAATAAATTGCCAACGATCATTTATTGACATTTTGACAAACCTATCACAAAACTTCAATTCATGTTTTTGTTGACACAACGGACAAATATTATTTTCTGAAATGCTACAATTTTCATTATTTTCAGCCACAACGTTCACCCTATCCCTGAAGCCTCTGCCATCCGTGTTAGGACGTGCTACAGTAGGTAACGAGCATTCAATAGCACCGCCGAACCTACACTGCAAGTTAGCTTCACGGGAGAGGAAATCGGCAAACATTTCGATTTTACACAAGCTGCCATCGCACAAATGAGCGTAATCCAACCACCGTGGTCGCAATAGTGGTGGCAGCTTGTTCCACAGTGCCTGAAACAACTCGGGCGAACGTAAGTAATCCGGCTGATTTAACAGGCGGATTACTTCCACACAATTCTGTACTCGGCTGGCAAAAATTACGAGGTCTTTACCATCGTAGCTTATCTTAGGCAGCGCACGTATCACAGACACTTCATGCATCACGACGAGCTCGGGGCGGCCGTAGCGCGCGTCAAGCGCAGCCAGCACCACCCCGGGGGCGCGCGCCGCCGCCAGCAGCCCCGCCACTGCGTCGCGTGCCGCTCCGCGCAGGGCGCACGACAGCCTCGCTAGATTATCAGTTGCCGAAACACCTTGAGCTGTATTTTCGTACGCACGTTTTAAAGCTAGCCAATCTAAATAGGACTTGCCATCGAACGTAGGCAAGTCTGTCTTCGTAGCAGTTTGCTTGTTAACTTTCTTAATTAATATTCCGAGCGAATTGATTAAGCGCGTCACTCCTCCATCTTCAATACGATCTTGGTTGAGAGCGTGTGTCTCCACAGCGTCTTCGCCGTGTGACGCTCTCATGAAGCTCAGCTTGTAATTGGAGCTCCGCGACCTGTCGCTCTCGCTCTAGTTGGAGCTCAGCGACCTGTCGCTCTCGCTCTAGAGCTTTTTGCTCCAAATCAGCCAGGTGGCGCGCGTGCTGCGCCTGTGCCGCCAGCTGACGCGCCACGATGGTGGCGGAAGAGCGCGAGGTGGCGGCGCTGGCCGGGCGGGAAGGCGCCGGAGCCGCGGCGTGAGGGGGCAGGTCCGCGATCTGCTGCGCGGGTGGGGCAGTCTCCCTCGCCGCAACTTGGGTGCCGTCTCCTGCACACAGCGCGTCCTCTTTTGCACGCTTAGAACGTGCTGAACGTGTATGCATTTTTCCGTTGAAGGACCAAATATTAACTACCACGAACCAGCGCCTATTCATTTCGGTAGTTAATAGGTAGTACTGTAAAGATTTCATGCTTTGGTCAAACCTTAGCAATAATTCTGGCTGACATTCTATTATTCAAACATCGAATTACTCTTAAACAAAAACGAAGCTTGTTTTTAGGGTTCCGTACCTCAAAAGGAAAATCGGAACCCTAACAGGATCACTGCGTTTTCCGTCTGTCTGTCTGTCTGTCAGTCTGTCAAGACCCTTTTTCTCACTAACGCGTGGAGGTATCGAGTTGAAATTAATATTGAATACGTCAGTCTATGGTCCCATGGAGTCCTAAAAAAATCAAGCTTCTCAGTCCACACAATAAAAAAATACGGCCATTTATGCGACATATTTTGATACTCGCATGGAAATCAAAACCTATAGGGTACTTCCCGTTGACCTAGAATCATGAAATTTGGCTAGAAGTAAGGTCTCACAGTACAAGTAAAGGAAAAACTCCGAAAATTGTTAATTTGTAATTTTATCACATAAAAAAATACTTTTTTAGGATTAATATGTTGTTTGTTTTAGGGATAAATTCTTTTCAACTACGGAACCCTTCATTGTGCGTGGTCCGACATGCACTTGGCCAGTTTTTTGGCCGGTGAGAATCAGATTCGTTTAGGGCTTCGCTCAGGAAGCGTTAATCTAAGTCTTAAAATTAAATGATTCTTTTAATATAGCGGGCTTCAGCCCCATTCCACCTGTGCACCGATTTGTTTTACTCTGTAGCTAGCCTCTCACTGCGAGGATCGAGCCCTCACAGTACGTACAGCACATTGACATTTCACCATAGATGTTTCATCAACCGGCCGCTACTGAGAAATTTCTAATTGTGGGATCATTATCATATACATAATATACATAATATAATATAAATGCGATATTAATTACAGTGTGCACCATGACTAACGCTCCGTGTACAGCAACAGCAGCGAATGTTAATGATGTTGCTGTTAGTCACTCGTGTGTGTCATGCCTTACATCCATGGGAAAAATAATCATTTGCGCTTTCGCAATAGAAGATAGGTAGCTCATCAGTTCATCAGATAGGTCAAGATTGTAATACATATTAATCTGATGAAAAAAAAACAATCGCCATACGAAATTCATTTAATATAGATATAACTTATTAGTCATATTAACATCGTTACCGTTACAAAAAATACACAATGAAGGGTTCCCTAGTTGAAAATAATTTATCCCAAGAACAAACTTAATATTGTAACCCCAAAAAAAAATGTTGTATGTGATAAAACTACTTACAAATTAATAATTTTCGGACTTTGTCTTTTACTTGTGCTGTGAGACCTCGTATCTCCCCAAATTTCTGAATTCTAGGTCAACGGGAAGTACTCTATAGGTGTTGATTTACTTTCTCAGGAACGCGTATAGACGTTCCTGAGACTGTTCTTGACAGTCAGACAGAAAATGAAGTGATCATATAAGGGTATATAAGGGTTCCATATTTTCCTTTTGAGATAGGGAACCTTAAAAACACCTTAAAACTATGAATAACAGAAAACTATAGTTATAATGCCAAAAGATTTAGATCTGTTTACTGTTCGAAAGTAGGTACCTAGGTACTACTAATCATTAACGCAAGTCGGTACCAGATGCTTAAATTATCTTCACTGAGAGTGAGATGGATGTAAAATAAGTATTAGCAACGGTACCTATATATAGATAGTATTCTATATATCTATCGATGTACAGTAAAAATATTCACTGCACCTTACAAAGTACAAGAACTAAAAACTGAAAATTTTAGTAAATAATGGTGCCGATTCTCTTGTTCAATAACTAAACCAAAATTAGAGAATCACTATCTTTTACTAACAGGCAGCGCGAGAAAAGGACGGCTATAGCTATGAATAAGTTAGAAATGTCAAACTAGTTTCCGCCTTGCGCTTCACCGTGTTTTTAGTCGACATGTTTTTACGTGTCGTCTAAATCTCTATGGAAATAGTAGTTCAACTAAATTTGACAGCTCTAATTTACGTCCGTCTCTTTCTTGTTTTAATAGAAAGAAAAAGTTAGCAATAGCCTAAATTAAGTTTAGTTTGTGCACAACAGAATCGGCACAAATATCAAGTTAATTTTTAGACAGCTTTTACATAATACCACAAGCACTAACGAGCATAAATAAACTATAAGTTACAACAATCTCGCGATCCTCACATAAATTAAATTCACACCAGAATTTAGATCATCACACAATCTAAGTAAATAAAATAAATAAACTCAGCTATTTTTCTCACAGTACTCATTACATCTCCTTATATGTACCTCACGGCCGCCACAAAGTCTGTCAAAGGTAGTCGCCATATTGGATCAGCCATTACAGAAAAAATGTGGACAAGATGGAGTATCTTAATGTTGGTAGTTCCGCATGCCCGGGCTAGTAACGTAAGCTGTGACCATTTAAAGATAGGCCTAATTATGAAGGGATTTATTACGCTGAGAAGTTCATTGAGAAAATGGATAAATTATTTTGCAAAAGTTAATAATTTATGGAATTTAAATTGTTGAGATCCTGCTTGCTGCGATGAAGATGTATTGTATTGTATGGCATTACTCGAATTTTCTTTTTTCCTTGAAGATTGATGAAAATTATTAAATCGCACACGCTGTGAAACCAGTGTTTACTCCTTGTCATAGACTTAGAGCCAGCGCGCACTTGTGATTTTTAATTAGGTGATAGTTTGATTGTTCTGAGAATGTGTACTTATAAAACTAAGTTTATACCTACATAACATTTTTCTTTTGTTTTAAGTTAGCTCTAAACTGTACTAAGCTAAGCTAAGCTTACAATTAACATAAATTAATTTAGTTCATGTGGTGTTTACCTTTCAGTAATTGTTACACTGTTTAAAGTTTAAGACATGTAATTTTTTTACTCAAGATGTTAGTGTAAACAATTGTTGGTAAACCAAAATAAAATAAATAAATAAATGTGCACCATAATTTGCGTAACACACCTATCGATCGGAATCTGAACAATTTTAAAGCAAATTGCTAATGCATTACTTCTTAATTCTGCTGCAGCTCTGACACAAACCCATATACACACCGCCACACATAGCACACACACACGCCACACTTAAATTTGATTGTAAGAATTGTTAGTAGTTTTCGCCTAGTCAATTTATTTGTTAGTATATTTTATTTGGTTTTGCAGTCTCGATGAGGCTAACTAGCTAAATTGTAGCCAACTTCAACTTTTATTTTAATTTATTTAATTTGAAAATTACCAAAATGTATTTATGTAATGGTGCCCAAAATACAGGCTGTTCCTAGTTTGGGACCAAAACTGTAACAAATCTAAAATCAATATAATGTAAAAAATATCAAATAATATAATATCAAATGTAAAAAGAAATGTTTGAAAGGGCCTGGAACAAATTTTTGGTTTACCCCTGAGGCCAAAGGGAGAGTGATTTGCGCGTTTGTAAGTTAAGCAATTATCACAGATAGAAATTATTTTAGCAATATCCTTAAACATAGCTGGCCAGTACTAAAGAAGTGATAATTTTTTATAAGTTTTAAAAATTCCTAAATGAGGCTGGGCGCGCATGTATGCGTGTATTTTTAATCGTCGTACGATAGCGACTACACTATCGATCGACTAAAAAACACAAGTGCGCGCTGGCTCTTAAAGACAAAGCAAAAAAGTGTTTATTTATGATCTTAAAGCTTATTCAGCGCGATTTAATTGTATATGGCATATTATAAGTCGAAGCAACATTATAAGTTGTACCGTCTCTAGTCTACAGACTAGAGACGGTACAGTGTTTAGACGATGCAAGACTTCAATTTTAATGTATGCAACAGGCAAGAAACTTGCGTCGCATGAATTGAGAATTGACAAAAAAATTAAAATTAAGAAACACGACGACAAGCTATGAATAAAAGAAAACCTACATGATATGAGGCACAAAAAGGCATAATTTATTTTCATTCAGGACTAATTTTATGTTATTTTTTCCCATTTCTTATTTGCACCATAAAAATACTTAAATTCCCATATTCCCAATATTTCAAAAAATTAAAGCTCCCTTCTTGCCAGACACTAAATTATTTTACAATGTCTCAGGCGATGCCAATATTTTACCAGATACGTCAATTTGGTCCGGTCCGCCATTATTAGCTTTAAAGAAAAGCTAACAGAATTTAAAAGAATATTTTCGAAGACATTGCCCGCGTTGACACTGATAAATTCAGCGAACGGTTTCATAAAACTGCAATTACTTATATTATTAATTATTCAACTAAGCTAAAGAGATAGATGATTTTATTTCTGTAATTAGGTTTGGACAAACACTTTTACACGTCAATCATAGTTTTAAAAACTAGATGTGGTCTGGGTTTCCTATCTGACTACTCTGAGAAGAAAGGCCGAAACAAACTCAGAGGTCACTGTCTCTTTTAAAGTCCAGACATAATGTTGGTCAGATCATGTAAAAACTATGTAGATTGGAGTATGAAATGATGTTTTGAGGAAAGAACCACACAGATTGAGTGGACCTGTCCAGTCAGTGCATGCATTTATCAGTAGTCGTTCAGCTCAACTCAGAACATAAGGAGCTCAACGATTTCAAAGAACATTTGGGGAGAGAGAGGAGAGAGGTGTTTTACAATAGTTGGACCAATAACCTGTTGTTTGATTGTGGAATACAAATAAATTATTAAGTATTGACCTATGATAAATTGATAATGCTTTAAGAATTATGCTTTACTCGTATAATTTGATGAAAACAGCTGTAAATGATATAATAAGCCAGTTTATATAATATCGATAATTTACCTAAAGCTACGGTTTCCTAGAGGAGCGGTGGCAACATAACGGCCGCAGACATGACAATTATGGAAGCGGGGTTAAACTTTACTGTGTCAAAAAACGCTCTCTAGGAAAACACACCAACTTACTGCCATAAATAATGTTTCAGTGACGTCATTCGCTGGTAAATTGGGGTGGCTATGTGGCGGCCACCGTAGTCTTAGGAAACACTTCCATTTATTTTTTTCTTTATTCTGAGAATCGCAGCAGTAATTTCCTTCGGATGGTATTTAAAAGTACTTCAATTTATTCCCATTTCATTTACCTAATTTTGCCTATGTTCCACCAAATATACTGAATATGCACCAAAATATGTTCGAGCATCTATTGGATATGGCGCTCGGCGGCCGCTGCCGCGGCACCGCTCGCTACGCTCGCTCGCCGTCGCGCGTTAAGGGTCTCTGTTCTAACCTAACCTAACCTAACCCAAATGATTCACCAATGTGAAGTTTCGGACGCGCGCGTGTTTTGTGTAACATTCAGGAATATTTGGTGCACGATCAGTATTTTGATGTACGGATAATATTTTTGGTGAACACAAAAATATTATCCATTTCCTTCTAGTCTAGCACTGAACATAATATTTATAAATAAGAAAGAATATAACAGTGAGTGGTCCATGCATATTTTTTATTTATTTATGATAAGATTCAAGCAGGCAATCATAATTACGAAACTGAAAATCGTACATTAAGAAACAGTGAGTATTTTTTCTAAGACAATTTTTTAAACAGTTTAAACTCATTCTTCATAACAGAATATAGGTAATTGATTTCCAAATCCAACTAACAACGTGACATTACCCATTTGAACCCATGACCTCCCCTTCACCACCTAGCCACTTCGCTATTGTAGCTTAAATCACAATAACAAAAGTTTCATAATTTAATTACGGAACTCTAGTCCGTAATTACCATTTGGGTAAGCTACCATATTTGGTAGAATGCGGTAGAAATATATTATGGTCTATGGTCCTATTCGAAAACCAGTTTGTCATTTTATGATTTAATTAAAGTAATGCTGTGAGCATACTTGCTCATTGAGTGGACGAAAGCACGACAGCCGAACGTAGAGTCTTAGTGTCGAAACACACTATGCCGAAGTTACGCGACCGAAGTTCCGCGGCTGATGTTACGTTCCGACGTGTTCGGCTGATATGACACACCATAAGTGTCTTCAGTACCCGCCCCGGATCTTCTTCGGTAATCGAACCGAACTTCGGTCGCGTATAATGTGTGCTCTACAGAGTACGTTGCCGCCGAATTGCCGCAGAACTTACGCCCGACCGAAGTTCGGATGTATACTAGAACGCAACGTAATTTCGGCATAGTGTGTCGTCAGAAATTCAAATAGCATTGCAGGCGCAATGATACCGAACTTCGGTCGCGTAACTTCGGCATAGTGTGTTTAGACACTTAGGTTCGAAAAACAGCCAGTGTTATAATGGTTTACATTAGGAATTTCTCGATAGCAGCCCAGTGGCCCAGTGGCCCAGTGGCCCAGTGGCCCAGTGTGTGGCCATAACAATAAGATCCAGAGCTTATTGTTATGGCCGCGGCAAGCGCAGAGAGCTTATTGTTATGGCCACCCCGTTGCCATGAACCGGGCACGAATTTGGACCACTAAGAAATTGCTAACCTAATTATATCACTGACACTGAAAGTGCTGCGCTTGCCGCGGTAGCGTAGCTGTGTAGTTTCAATGTCCTCAGACCCTATTATAAATGGACCCGAGAGGCGGTATTTTGGGCATTGAAAGTGTATCGAACCTGTAAAGATCCTCTGAATAGTCACGTTTGCGATCACTAGACCATCATGCTAATTTATTTAATTTTATACTATTTAATACTGGATGACTGTTTTCACCGTCTTGAAAAAAATAGGCTATAATAGGTGAATGGAATAGTTTTTCCAAAGTATTTAAAAAAAGCAGTGGTGGCCCAGTGGTAATGCCCCGACTTACGAGTTGTAGGTCGTGGGCTCGAACCCCGGCAGGCGCTTTACTTTGTGTAAATAATTTCATCACCACTGCTCTCAAAACGGTGAAGTAAAACATCGTGAGGAAACCGGCATGTCCTAGAACCAAAAATTCGAAGACGTGACATCTACCAACCCGCACTGGGCCCGCGTGGTGGATTACAGACCACTCCCTCTCACTGAGAGGAGGCCTGTGTCCCAGTAGTGGGAACATTATAGGCTGATAATGCTATTAAAAAAAAATCTAAATTCAAATCATGTGCGTGCATAAATACTTTGAATTTCGATAATTTTTAACGATTTTTTTTTTTTCAAAATTTCCGTTTTGTGCTAGCATGCAAAGTTTACTTCGAAGTCGTAATACTTATTTATTGATCAATTTCTGTCTAAACTATTTAAAAAAAAAAACAAGTTAGGCCACATTAAGCTTCTACTCCGTTCACCTAATTATACCCTATTTTTTTCAAGACGGTAAAAAAGTCATATTCATATTCCATTATCAATTGCAGCAGAAGAAAAAAAAATAATTGCATTAGCCTACAAAAAAATGCGTAAGGACCAACTCAAAATAATCTCGAACAAAAAAAAAATTCTAAGTTTTTTTTTCTAATCAATATCAGTCGGTTTTTGTATAATTAATAATAAATAGGTTAAGTCGCTGCTTATCGCTACTGCGCAGTACTCTGTTATTATCGGCTGTCCGTTCTACGTTGACAGATAACAACATGGACGGCGGCGGCAAAAGTGAAGCAAGCATTTAATTTGTTAAGATATCATAACATCACTCCTATAATCCTCGAAAGACGGCAGCAATCCGGAGTCTGGATTTATGCCCGATTGATGGCAATAGGATCGCCACCTATTATAATGGGACTTAAACAATTGCTAAATTTGGGTGTATTATATACCCACAGCCTATTGCCATCAATCGGGCATAAATCCAGACTCCGGATTGCTACTGAGAAGATGTAGGTACAATGAGTAATTATTTATGTGGGTAGAAAAAAAAATAAAAGGTTTTTTTTTGCGTCTATTAATTATGTAACAGAGCAGTGGTGGCCCAGTGGTATTGACGAGTTGTAAGGTCGTAGGTTCGAACCCCGGCAGGCGTTTTACTTTGTGTAAATTATTTCATCACCGCTGCTTTCAAAACGGTGAAGGAAAACATCGTGAGGAAACCGGCATGTCCTAGAACCAAAAATTCGAAGACATGTGACATCTACCAACCCGCACTGGGCCCGCGTGGTGGATTACGGCCCGCTCCCTCTCACCGAGAGGAGGCCTGTGTCCCAGCAGTGGGAACATTATAGGCTGATTATGTTAATTATGTAATGATGATTCGTCGAAGTAACAAACAAAACAAACAAACCTGGGGATATTGATCACACCTGCGCAAAATAACCATCGCTCAGCATAATAATTATTATTTCCTTTATTTCATTTGTATATACATATAAATTACATTTTTAAATGTTGAAATATAAAAAGTAATATAAATAATATAAATAATTATTATTATTATTATTAAAGTGTCTTTGACATATCTCGGGACCCTGGGATCCCGGACTTTTGGAAGGCGTACGAGGGGCCGAAGCCAACTCGCAGAGGCCCCTTAGACAATTTTAAATTATGAGGAGGCACCAACCGACGATTATCCCTGTATACACTATGCAAGTGTACCCAAGGACAACCCCCGGTTGGTGCAGGACTATTGCAGAACATGGAAACAAAACATATTGGGCTATGGGTTTGGGTGGCGCTGGACTGGTTACCTAGAACTATGAAAGGACTATGGCCCCTGCCTGATCAATGTTTTATTATACACGGAAAAAAATGGCAGGGGGTGACTTGCACACTCAATAATGGGCCCCCGAAAACGGTCGCTAGCACATAGTGTCGTAGCGGCAAGGGAGCAACATGTCCTGAGGTGCTTGTGAGGAGTGGAGAGGTATTCCACGGTTCTCAGAATAATCCCAGAGCCCGGAAGATGGTCAAGATCCCTACAAACACTTACTGGAATACTTCCTTCCTCCGAGCACGTTTGCTCTTGCGAATCTCCACTCAAGCCAGCCAATAAAGGCAAGAATTAGGTGGGAGCTCTGTTCCCGTCATTGTTCACTCCAGCCGGCCAATAAAGGCAAGCGAGAGGTGAGGAACAAGACTTCTCCCGGGAGATAGGGTCCGTGGGGTCGCTACTGCCCAACAGCTCGCCACATGCTGCCCTGCGGGTTTCTGTATCTCTCTTGGTCTGGCTCCTCATCCTAGACCCGTTCCAGCAGAGTAAACTCTACAGGCACAGACCTAGAATTCGGAGCACGCAAGCCCCACCACGACGTCAACGTAGAGATACTGCGGTGGGGTTATTATTATTATTATTATTTATTTAATTCGAACACATAATTCATATAGTTGTTAGTAACACTTATAAAACTATGTTAGTAAAAATCCTGATTAAAATAAAATAAAACAAAAGTAAAAATACACCTAATTTAAATACTTATAACTATGTCCGCTTCCCGCGACACCAGACCTGCAGCAGTGCATACGGGTCCAGTGCCCCTGGAACGGGCAATCAAACCTATTCGCTATCTACCTTTAAAATGCTGTTGGTGCTCCCCCGAATCCTTCGCATCAGGGATGCTGTTCTTTTTCGCAAGATAGCTTGAAAGCTATCAGCATCTGCTTCAGCAAACATGCCCGATGCGCTACAGAACCTCGGGAGCCCCAACAGCACCCTAAAGGCGTCATTGTACTGCACCCGAAGAACGTTGTAGGCCCTCTGCGTATGTCTAACCCATAGGCTGCACGTGTAGAAAGACTGGCAAAACGACTTAAACAGAGTGAGTTTCACTTAATAATAATAATGTTGTGATCCATGTGCGAAACAGAGCCACAGCGCTAGTTTTCAGCGACAGGCGGCCGGTGCAGCTAGTACCTAGCTACCTACAAACAAATTAAAAAAGCAAATAAGAGAACAAATAATCATCATCATCTGCCTAGCCTTTTCCCAACTATGTTGGGGTCAGCTTCCAGTATAACCGGATGCAGCTTTAAACCTTTATTTTACATGGAGCGACTGCCTGTCTGAGGCCTTAGTGCGAGTTTTTATGCTTACTCGATCACGTTAACGTAATTAACTTCAATTTGTACTGAAACTGAATAAGCGCCGTCTGGTGAGTATAATGGGAAACACAATTATTCCATACAAATTAACGTACGTTAACGTTAACGTACACGCGAACGATTAAGTATAAAAACTCGCACTAAGGTCATTGACCTCCACAACCCAGCCACTGGCTAATACGATACCCATTGGTAAGACTGGTTATTAGACTTTCGGGCTTCTGACGACTCCTAATGACTGTCAAAGATCCACAAATGACAGCCGAGACCAACGGTTTAACGTGCTTTCTGAGACACGGAGGATTCTCGTAATGTAAAGTCACCCATCCACGGACCAACCGTGGCAAGCCTGGCTTACCAGTGCGGCTGTTATTACTTATCCACGAGCCCCGAGAACAATAATAATCATACACATTCTAATACATATTTAAAATGCCAATAATCCGTTGCGCCGTGGATACACGCGCAGATGAAAAACAACATTATTAATACTATCTCACGAGTGTTTTAATACCTAGTTATGTGTAGTTTCTTATACTACTATATTATTTGAACTCGTGCAATTTCATCAAAAAAAAAAAAACGAAAATAAGGCGCTTATATCCATCCCCATTCCCGATTAGCAATGAAGGTTGACTATAAGGCTGGTAGGGGAAGACCAAAGAACCGATGGAGATTTGTGGATTTATTTTTAAATTGGGTAACCAACCTACCAAGGCCAGGACGATGATGAAATGAACTTAAGAGGGCTATCGCGTTTTGTCACCTCTCTCGCTCACACGGGACCAAATTTTATGAATGTTAAAATGAAAAGATACTTTTATGAAAAATGAAATCATTTAAAGGACTAGTAAATAATGTTAATTTAATAGTAAATTATTAAAAACACATTTTTACTGTGGCATTTAAATAACTCATTTCAAAAACAGATAATACTTTTTAAACTGAGTTGAGTGAGATAACACAATATAAATGTGTTTTAATAATTAGGTACCTATTAAATTTACTACATTTGACATTTTTCAAAAAGCATCTTTTCATTTTAACATTCTTAAAAATTTGGTTTCGTGTGAGCGAGAGAGGTGACAAAACCCGCCAGCCCTCTCTAACATATTTTCTTAAATTAGGTTAGATAGTTCCTTTTAGCATAACACTGACCGTAGCAAACGGCACGCACTTATCAACGTTTCACTTTTAATTACTATTTAAACTAATTAATTGTAGTATCGCAATTTTGTTTATATAATTATATTAACATAATAATGCTCATTATTACTTCGTTTGTAATTTCTTAAAATAATTTAACAGGAAGTCTCGTGGCAAAGGTTATATTTTTATGTGGTCAGATCAGATCCTTAAATAAAAGTGAGTCATTATGACATTTAAAGGGGACGTCATTAATTCAAATTATTTAATTATTCTTATTAAAGTTGTAAGAGCAAGCGGGTTGTGAGTATGTAATAACAGTCGCACGGGTCGATCGATCGGTTAAGCTACGCTTACCGCGGTTGGTCCGTGGAGGGGTGACCATCTTTACATAACAAGACCGCTCCGTGCGTCGGAAAGCACGTTAAGCCGTTGGTCCCGGCTGTTATTCGTGGATCTTTGACAGTCGTTCCGGGTCGTCAGAAGCCCGAAAGTCTGACAACCAATCTTATCAAGGGGTATCGTATTACCCAGTAACTGGGTTGTGGAAGCTAAATAGACAGTCGCTCCATGTAAAATACTGTTATTCAGCTGCATCCGGATAGACTGGAAGCCGACCCCAACATAGTTGGGAAAAGGCTAGGCAGATGATGAAGTTGTAAGAGCAACTAGTTTAGGAGCTGTCCCGAAAGTGCTGTCACTATACGTACCTACCTATTTCCATAGTCAAGTAGCGTGACTGCCATGTGTACTTGTTTAAAAGGCGCTTGCTTCGTTGCCGGTGTAATCATTGGCACATGCTTGGTTTCTGCTGTGTCTATTGTGCTGCAGATGTCCTTAAGCGGTGGTGGCACATATGTACCACAAAGTGGTTTGCCTGCTTATTTGCCAAACAGTGTCCATGGAGTTTCTTGTCAGTTCTTCTCGATAGGAACCTACTACGGTTTGGATCGAGCAATTATAATCCGGCCGTTGAGAGAATGCGGACTATTTCTAGTAACTTTAAGGATCAAATTAGCAAAACACATCATTATAAACGTTAATGTTTACTAACAAATTTTGGATTTTCTTCTGAAATAAAATGTTTATTATTATTATTCGTTATGCAAGACCTGTTTAATAGGATGGATGAAGCATATAAGATGAAAGGAATGAATATAAAAATGAATAAGACGAAGGTCATGGTGTTTGAAAGAGAAGAGGCTAAATCAGTGTGTAACCTGAAAATAAATGACAAGAGTGTGGAACAAGTATGTGAATTTGTGTATTTGAGGAGTCTGTTTACAACGAATGGAAAGGTTGATGAAGATGTGGAAATAACGAGTGAATGCGGGAAATATACATTCGATTGTGACCACCTAGTTGATGTCCAAAAAGGCTCGACCGGCTGTTCACAATGGTACAATGGTTTGCTGGTGCATACGCTTACTAAGCAAATGAATTTTGGGTGTGGCAAAAGAAGCATGAAAGTATAATAAATGCTGGGGGAAAATGTTCCTTGCGAATCATGTGTGACTATTAATGATAGGCTGAGGTGATGATGAATGATGTGATAAGGCTTTAGAGGCATGAGGTACAGGGTGTAAAGTTCACTCATCCTCCATAGAAAAGGGAGGATCCTCCGACCAGACGGGTGTTGTGTCTGGTGGGCCACTGCCCAACGGTTGATGTTGGGACGTTGTATATATGCTAATCGCATGGTAAACTCTAATTGCGCGATGCAGGTTTGCGTGACGTCATGTCATTGATGCGTAGTTCGTATGTGGCGATGTAGATGCCGCCACAAGGCAACGGTGAGGTTTAAAAAAACCGGTCAAGAGCGAGTGGGACTCGCGCACCGAGGGTTCCGTTCCGATTTCTGAAAAAGTGTGCTATTTAGAGACATCGTTTTATTTTTCCTGTAATCTTTACATAAACTTCTATCACATAGAATAATTTCAGATTTTTTGCTTTGCAAACTTCAGAGATAAGGGGGGGGAACGGTATTTTTTTTTACATTTTTCATCAAAAGTCGAAAACCAAGCGGTCTAAAAAAAAGAAAAAATATGTTTGAGAATGTGCAAACAGCGTTCTTTCATATGATACCCCACATGCCCTAGTAGCCCCACTTTTAATTTTTAAGACCCCCTTTCAGTCCCTGTTGCAAAAAAAATATAAATATTTTTATTTCTTTCTTATTTGCAAAATAGTTGGGTAAACGTCATCTAAAACTGTTCCAAATTTCAAGTTGATAGCATTAGTAGTTCTTGAAATATCCAGCTGTGACAGACAGACTGAGTCACACCATAAGGGTTCCTTTTTTACCATTTTGGTACGGAACCCTAAAAAAGATGTAGTGACAAAAATTTAAAAGAGTATTATGCTTAGATGGTTTGGTCATGTTGAGAGTATTAATGAAAGGTGATTATCAAAAGGTATTTACAAGGCAAATGTGAGTTTAAACGCCGAGAGGGGACGCCCTAAAAAGACATTATAGTGACCTTATTGGTGATGTTCTTCAGAAAGGTCAGGTGCGTAGTACTCGCTACCGGCGTGCGTGTGTCACCAGATGTATGAACGTAAACCAGGCATAAGAAGTATGTAAGCATCGTAGCTGGTGGCGCTCTGTACCTAAGTTCCGCCATGGGAAGAACGCGTGAGTTAAATAAATAAATAAATAAAAACTTTACTTCATAAAAAATACAGATGAACATGTTTATATAGGGTGACTGGTAATTAGTGACCGATACCTAAACACATGATTGTGATCATGATAACAAACAACTTTTATTAAGGGACCACACCTGAAATCGCGAAAAAAAAATCAGCTGCCCCATACATTCATGTTCGCATAACTCGTCAAAATGTAGGGAGCAGCTGATTTTTTTTTCGCGATTTCAGGTTTGGTCCCTTAATAAAAGTTGTTTGTTATCATGAGCACAATCATGTGTTTAGGTATCGGTCACTAATTACCAGTCACCCTATATAATAGAAAGACAATTTAAATGAGCTACATCTGAACACAAAATGGGAAACCCTGCCTCTCAAACTAGGTAACCCTGTATCTTGAGAGACAGTGATTCAAAGTTTATGTATGTTTGTATAATTATTCTTTAGTATAAAACTGACAGGTATCAAAGGACGCGTTTTCTCAACGGCTGAACTGTAGCATATTTTTTTTTTTAACAATTCAACAATAACAACAATAACAGTAACAGTAACAATTCAAAAGTGTCTGTTAATGGTTTTATTGAAATGAATGCTTTCAGTTTGAGTTTGACTAGGTATGAGAAAAAGTAGATACATTAGAAATATGACAGCTATTATTAGTCACACTCGTAAACGAACTCAAATTACATCATCTCCTAATTTACCCCTTGACCGACACATACATCTAACATGTCAAAACTATTATACGTCTTATTAATATGCAGCTGTAAGGTCAAAGTTGCGTCATAAATACTAACAAATTGGCTCCGTAGTAGTAAAAACGATAATTAGTTTGAAATCAATCAATCATAAGAGATAACCCTTAGATAGTTCACACGAGTAACATATGGTAACAGCTGGGCTTGGACAGTAAAAATAATGTTTCTGTTTATCCATCGACTCCTTTTCATTTGTTTTATGCGTAGAACGTCACCTGTTAAGTCGTGCGCATTCTTAGGGTTAAAGGTTTAACCCTAAAAGTGCGTGTAAAATGACAAATGGCGATGCTCGTGTATGACCAGATGTATGATCGTGGACATAGCAAAAAGAGGTGCAAGGTTCGTAGCATGTTGTGTTTGTAGTTTGTATATAGGACGTCAGTTGGGACTGGTCGTCTCTTAGCTGCCACGGCTTATTTTTAATTTAGTTGTATTTAGTTTTTATCTTTTTCATTACGGACGCTTTTAACGTGCACGTCTTTCTATATTGTTCTCACATCTATATTTTCAATATGAACGATGTAACCAATATTATGTAAAATATTTGATTTAAAAGAGTGTCCGTGGACTTTCTTGCCCGTTCTTCTCCGTAGGATCTACGCTTTGGAAATTCAAAAAATTCAAAATACAAAATATTTATTTGCGTAAAAACATGGTATACATCGGTGTTAGAAAAAAATATATATATGGCACAAACATGTTTAGCTAGGATAAGACGAAGCATGCAAAATTTTAAAGTCGTAATTAAGGAGGCAACAAACAATGAAATATTTAGTACATACAATGAGCTACTAGCTTCATTTTTCTGACTGACCGACTCAAGACCGACCCTTTGACAATTCAAAAGTGCCTGTAATTGGTTTATTTGAAATAAATGCTTTGAGTTTTGAGTTTTTTTGGACTATAGGGAAAAAGTAGACGGAATGACCATAATGCCTTGAAAAGTAGGTAGGCCTTTGGTGTGGGATGCAACGTGTGTTGATACCCTTGCGCCATCCCATCTTCCTAGCACGGTAGGCTGTGCTGGGGCGGCTGCTGCAGGTGCGGAAAACCTCAAACGGCGCAAATACTCCAATCTTATTGGGACTTATGTGTTCGAGCCGTTTGGGGTTGAAACACTAGAGCCATGGGGTCCGAGTGCCCTTTTAGTTTTTCGGGACATGGCCAAGCGATTGGTCGACTCTACACGTCACCAAAGGGTTGCCCTATTTTTTTGGGCAAGGATGGTAATCTAATATTACCATACAACGTGATGGCTGCCAGCCTTTTAAGCATTTTTCCTAGTTTAACTAGCTTCATTTTTCTGACTGACCGACCCAAGACCGACCCTTTGACAATTCAAAAGTGCCTGTAATTGATTTATTTGAAATAAATGCTTTGAGTTTGAGTTTTGAGTTTGAGTTTGAGTTTCCTGTCGACAGCGATGCAGACGAATTTTTTGATGCCCTATGATTATTTCCCCTCCTTTCTTTATATACCTACTTGTACAAATCATTTTTTTTAAACTGTTAGATTTTAAATTGTAATAATTGTAATACAGTAAGATGTAATCTTACTGTATTACAAGTTGGGGTGGTGCTGCTAAGTCAATTCTCAAGCCTCTTGAGATAGCACAGCGAGCAGTCCTGAAGGTAGCCACTTTTCGACCAATACTTTATCCTACCTTTGACCTCTATCAGAAATGTGAGGTCCTTACCGTTCGCCAGTTGTTCATACTCTGCACAATCTTACAACAGCACACAAACACTCCAATTGCATGTCGACCGACAATACCCAGAAGAAGAAACAGGGTATGTACTGTACCTCATCCATACTTTGCTTTTACAAAAAGATTCTTTCTTTATCAAGGCCCATTTCTATATAATAGAATAAACGCAATAATTCCACTGCAAACATGTTGTAAGCTAACATGCAAAAAGCGGATTACCGAATTTCTTTGTACCAAAAACTATGATGATACCGAGTCCCTTCTTACAACAATGAAGTAATTCATTACACACACTCACACACTCACCCCGACACACTCACACTCACACAGACACACTCAAGCGCACACAATCACACACAACACACACGCGCGCGCACCACACATTCTTGTACTGGACTTTTGTTAATTTGTTCTTTTTGATAATAATTATGTAACAGTCTAATCAATACTTTTGTCTTATTTTCGGGAAATGAGCGCTGATTGTCCTTAATACAGGCTACTAAGTAACCTAGCTAGGACGTCAGTTCGTAAACTTGTATTGTTACCTACTCATCTCAGATGTATACTTATCCTAAGTTGTCAACCTACTTGTAACAGACTGTACCTCTTGTTTATGAAATAAATTATTATTATTATTATTATTAAATTATAATAATAAAATAAATTCTTACATGCAGGTGATAAAAAAAAGTAAGTGATTTCTGCGTCATTATATTTTGACGTGTTCTTCTTCAGGGCAAAATACAAAATATTTACCTAACCATTAACTTCTGAATTAAATCCTAAATTTTAAAACAGGAATTTCGTCTTGTGTCTGTACCGGACTCTAATTCAGTGACTTGTCAAGTTACATGCTCAAGTAAACTGCTTAACCTGTCAAAAAACAACCGAAAAAACATAACCAAACTTAACGCCTGTTTTAACCCTCTCAAATAAACACTTGGGAAGTGTCAATAATTTCCGCGGGCGAACATAACCCTACCGCGGCTAATGCTTTAAATTTCACACATTCACCCAAGCTTTACGATTTCGGGTGAACAACAAATTTATCGCGAGAGCCCCTTAACACTACGTCAAATCGCGAAGTTTTTATATGCCTGTTGATCCCCTTACTGCCCCGCGTTATTGCCCATTATGATGTATTTGAACATTTTGAATGCTTTCCAACTTGTATTAAATGTTTATTGTCAGGTTTTTGAACTTGTAATTCATTTTTTTCTGAGTTATACGAGAGGTGACATCTTAAGCTTGTTTTTTTGTAAAATCCGCGTTCAGATGAAAACGTGAAGTGTTATCGTTTCATCTGCGTTGTACCGGGTATTTTAGGGTTCCGTACCAAAATAGTAAAAAGGAACCCTTAAGCTGAATATCACAAGAACTTGCTATAAACTTGAAATTTAAAACAGTTATAGGTAGATGACGTTTGCAAATAGGTTTTTTTTTTTTTGTTTTTGCAACAGGGACTGAAAGGCAAAATTTCTAAGTAGTGCTTCTAGGGCATGTGGAGTAGGTATCATTATATGAAAGAGCGCTGTTTGCACTTTCTCAAACTTTTTTTTTTCTTTTTTTTAGGCCGCATAGTTTTCGACTTTTGATGAAAAATGTAAAAAAAAAAATACCGTTCGCCCTCTTTATTATTAACTCCCCTATTTATTATCTCCGAAAGGGGAATGCCTGAAAAATGCTTGAAATAGACAGAAACTACTTACAGTTCTTAATTCTGTTTAGAATAAATTAGGTATAATGAAATAATTGTCAAGTTTGTATACCTAGGGTGAAAATATAACGATCTTTAAAATATTTAACTTGATATCCGTCTAATTCCTTCTTATTTTATCATGGAGGTCAGTGTTTATTTGACATGAGTAATCGACATTCAGCCAAACAGGAATCGTCAAATAATCTTTAACGATCTATTTTATAGAATTATTGCACAGTTATCATTCATTTAATATAATTCGACCTATTTATACCGTAAATCTAATTAAAATAATATATGCATGTCAATATTAATTAAATCAAATTATTTTCAAAATAGAAAACGTATCGTAGGCTGTATGCATCATAATGTCCTTTGCCTTACTGACACTTTGACATTACTGCATTTAATTTTTTCTATTGTTGATTTGATCGATTCATGGTTTTGCGTTTGCGACTTGAGTTACTAGTATATTACTTTTTAGGATATTTAACGACGACTTTGGCCATTTTTTAAGGATTTTGATTTTACTTCCGTACACGTTACCCATTTTTGAACACGGGCTTAGATTGGAGCTGCCGAAACTTCGACTCGGCTTTTTGACGACGGACCTGAACCTGCTTTATATTATACGACGCTGCTATTATTTCGG
The DNA here is from genome assembly GCA_905163495.3 of Cosmia trapezina. NCBI lineage: Eukaryota > Metazoa > Arthropoda > Insecta > Lepidoptera > Noctuidae > Cosmia > Cosmia trapezina. The sequence goes on from LR991036.1 coordinate 2,108,782, forward strand.
ACTTGTGCCGTGTTTATTTAAAAATGGATAGAAACGTACACTGTGTTAATTGCTATCTCGAGACGTAATCTTATATCAGTGCAAAATGATAAAGTACGTCGTTTAATACAGGCATGGATAACACCACAAGCTGTAAGTACTGAGATTCCCTAGGTGTCTTGCCTATTTATGTTGAACGCACTGACATACAACAATAAGTACATTATGTTTTGTTCTTTTTCACAGGTTGAACAAGACAGTGTTGTTTGTGATGCATGTCTAAGATTAGCAATTCAAACTATCACCGAGACACCAGGAACCAGGCGACCAGATAGTCGACAAGTAGGCATATATAGCATCGTTATTGTAACTGCCTAGTGGGACGGCGAACAGTTGGTACCTGTGCTCATACTATGTCAATAATATGGTACTTAGCTTGGGCCCGGTACCAATCCAATATCTATCCTCCTGCACAGTTTCTTTATGATATATTAGTGGTTTTTAATGATGACTAAAACATTTAAATGCTGTTTTGTTGTATAATTATTGCATATTAATCCTTAACCTTGACTTAACCTATATTTTAGAAAAAATTATTGGAACTGGCTTCTACCTAGTTTTTTGATAATTATTGAATTTGTAATGGATTCCCTACGATTTGTAGTGCAATTTGGCGTATATTTAATTGTTGTCCATTTCAAGCATTTTTTTGTGTGGCTGATGGGCAATTCCCTTTGCATAGAGAAAAATCTGAAATCATTCTATGTAATAGAAGTTTATGTGAAAATTACAGGAAAAATGAAACGATATCTCTAAATAGCACACTTTTTAAAAAAGCATCAACAAAAATTACATAATGATGATACGGAACCCTCGGTGCGCGAGTCCGGCTCGCTCTTGACCGGTGTTTTTCTTTAGGTGAGACTTAAACGTGACACCTCGTTTCTGTCAGACGATTTAAATCGAGCATCAGACCATAATTTGTATCATTAAAATTTCGTGCTTTAGTATTTTAATATACTTACCTATTCTGTTCGCTTGTTGGCAAACCGTATAAGTAACATTTTTCATAACCGCCTTGGAAGATCCCGTAGTAGTTGGCACCAGGACACTTGCAGTATTAGTTAGAAGTTGTAAGTTCGAGTTATGATTGAGGTGAGTTGATATAAAGACGCACATATTTTGTAATACTAAAAGTTTATTAGCTGTACCGAACACAACTAAGAGTATGTTTAAGTTGGATGCTAATCTGCGGTGTTCACTAAGAATTGTTCACTCAGCTTCGTTCACTCAGGCTTGTTCACTCAGCTTCTTTCACTCAGGCTTATAAACTCAGCTTCATTCACTCAGGCTTGTTCACTCAAGCTTGTTCACTCAGGTTCACTCAGGCTTGTTCAATTAAGCTTGTTCACTCAGGCTTGTTCACTCAGCTTCATTCACTCAGGCTTGTTCACTCAGGCTTGTTCACTCAGGCTTGTTCACTCAGGCTTGTTCACTCAGGCTTGTTCACTCAGGCTTGTTCACTCAGCTTCATTCACTCAGGCTTGTTCACTCAGGCTTGTTCACTCAGGCTTGTTCACTCAGGCTTGTTCACTCAGGCTTGTTCAGTCAGCTTCATTCACTCAGGCTTGTTCACTCAGGCTTGTTCACTCAGGCTTGTTCACTCAGGCTTGTTCACTCAGGCTTGTTCACTCAGCTTCATTCACTCAGGCTTGTTCACTCAGCTTCATTTACTCCGGCTTGTAAACTCAGCTTCATTCACTCAGGCTTGTAAACTCAGCTTCATCCACTCATGCTTGTTCACTCAGCTTCATTAGCCCAGGCTTGTTCACTCAGGCTTGTTTACTCAGCTTCATTCACTCAGGCTTGTTCACTCAGCTTCATTCACCCAGTTTCCTTCACCCCTATAGTTTTTCCATTCACCCCGCAGCTCTGCTAAGCGTTTCGCCATATTTTAATGCCAGGATAGTTGGCCCATAAACTCGTTTGATTTATTTTATGATCGCTATACGTGTATGGTTGTTGTGTCAGCGGGTTATTTGGGCTTTTTGCCTTTTTTTCACTTTTATTTTTGTATCGCTGAACACAGTCAACGCATAGTATGTGTAACTAGCCGTCTAAATGTGGAAGCTTGTCATTAGCAATTTTTCTGACCTACGAAATATTGTAAATTTTAGGTATTAGTCTGTAAGCTTTCTGTAAAATAAAATAAATAAATAAAATAAATAATAAATAAATTTTTATGAACATTTTGGCTGTTAACTTGGGTGTTAATATAGACAGTTAGGTGTTGGTTTGTTTCGGTAGTGTTAACTTAGGTTTAAGTATTGGTAATCGTAGGCTGGTTTAGCGGTATAATGAGTAAATCTGGATAGTTGGCGCGTGTAATTTTAAGAAAATCCGAGCGAATGGACCGGGCAAAGTTTAAAATAATAATCATCACAGCAATTTTAGTAGACCAGTATAATTGTTTAGTATTCTTTATCATTATGAAGAACAAAATTCATTGTTTCATTTAAAATTATATAGGGTGTAAGTGTAAACAGTGGCAATCTTTTAAAGGGTCATTGTATTCATCATTATGAACAACCTTTATTATGGGACCAAATCTGAAATCGCATAAATGAGTACAATGACCCCTTAAAAGATTGCCACTGTTTACCTTTACACCCTTTAGAATGACAATGCCTTTTATTGTCATTTCGAGTGCTTTACGCGACTATGGTTTATGCTTTGTAAGGCCTTAAAACGTTATTTTGACATTGAAAAAAAAATGTAAGTATTTTTTCCTTTCAGAGCCCGCTGTCGTAGGAACCCCACCAGTTAAGCTAGCATGAGCTTGGACGGGATTAATGGCGCTACCCTAAAGAAAGCGTTCTTATTAGATAATGGAGGCGATCGGTTAATGCGAAATTTTAATATTATGTTATAAAGTGAAAATACTTGAGAGGGTACTTAGCCTGTTTCCTGACGCTGTGCATCATTCTTCTTTTTGTAGGTGTGGAAATGAAGATGAAGGAATTATGTACCTAAGTTATGCACAATATCTGTACAACATTTTTGTTATAAATAACTTATCTAGCAACATTATTCATTTTCAGTTATGTACATTTAATTATTGCTCGTGGCTAAGTAATAACAGCCGTACGGGTCTATCGATCCGGTTGAGCTACGCTTGCTACGGTTGGTCTGTAGATGGGTAACCTTTACATACCAAGACCCCTCCGTGCCTCGGAAAGCAAGTTAAGCCGTTGGTCCCGGCTGTCATTCGTGGATCATTGACAGTTGTTACGGGTCGTCACGAGAAGAAATTTAAGTACTAACAAATAAATAGAAGGGACCTTTAAAAATAATCCAATTATAACTAGTTAGGTATAAAAAATATTTCAACCCACGAGCATTAGAATTTAAACGAAAATGTTTTAATTGAAAATGTAATTTTAATAGAATAACGAGTAAAAGGGACGATCCATTTAGCCGTCCGGACTAATCTTGACAAAACACTCGTTTAGCTAAACCACGGCTGTATGAGTTCACTGTTCGTTAAAAGTACTGTCCCTGTAGACTTATATTTAGAGTTTAACGGCCGTACGGGTCGATCCATCAGGTTAAGCTACGCTTGCCGGGGTTGGTCCGTGTATGGGTGACCGTCTTTACATACTGAGACTCGTCCGTGCCTCTTTAAGCACGTTGGTCCCGGCTGTTATTCGTAGATCTTTGACAGTCGTTACGGGTCGTCAGAAGCCCGAAAGTCTGACAACCAGTCTTACCAAGGGGTATCGTATTACCCAGTTACTGGGTTGTGGAGGTAGGCTGTCGCTCCATATAAAATAGTGGTATTCATTCAGCTGCATCCGGTTAGACTGGAAGCTGACCACAACATGGTTGGGAAAAGGCTAGGCAGATTGATGTAATACGTGTGTATCCTGGGTAAAAAAAAAACAAATTCTATTTAGCCCGGTAGTCAGATAATAAAAAAATAATAGGTCTTTACCTATGAAATTGCCGTTTTGTATGAAAAAATCGAATTTTTTTCATGTATTTTTAATTTGTATTTATCGAAGTAATCACCCATGCAATCAATGCATCTTTGCCAATGCAGTGGCAGTTTATTGATGCCCTTCTTAAATAAATCAGCTGGTCGGGAGGCAACAAATTCTTCAAAGGCATTTAGTACTGCCTCTCGGGTATTGAATTTTTTTCCCGCCAAGAAGTTATCCAAATTCTGGAAAAAGTAGTAGTCTGTATTGCTGAAGTAAATATCTATCGTCAAAATCATGGGCTACCGGCGATAAATATTATAATATTATTTATTTTATTCAACACATGTCATACATTTATTATGTCATAAGTTAATCACCCAGACTGACAGCTCGCTAACTGCCAGCCCCCAAGGGACGTTGGCGTGATGATACTCAGCCAATATTCATAAGTATTTCACATCGCCATGTTTATGACGTGCTACATGTCTTAGAAATAATTGCGTTCCCCTCTTAGTGCTTTAAACTTAATTTATGTGGGTAGGAAAATATCGCTCGAGGCTTCTACTACAGTAAATGTAGATTACATTAGAAGCATAGACTTATAAAAAAAGGACGACTCCGCGCCACGCATATCAAAAGTAAAGCACAGTAAGTATTGACCGCTTGTACAAACACGCCTCACGCACACATTTACATCATAGAATGCCGACCGGCCGCCATTACGAGACACGAGCGACAGCGTCTTTGCAGGTACTCAAATCACGCACACATAGATCTCACACACAGATAGAGGTAATTATCTCTAGAACAGGGCCGAGTCACAATACTGTAGATATCTCTGTGCTTCTACGTTTGGGTAAGGTAGCTGGGTAAAATTCTATATTGAAATCCATCGAAGTGAAACTTTACTAATGTCCGGTTTCTGAAGAATTCTTAAGTGGAGTTTAAACTCTCAATAGCTACCTATTGGTTCGACAAAATATTTAGTTAAGCGAATTCCGTCCTTCAATTAATCTGCCTAGCCTTTTCCCAACTATGTTGGGGTCGGCTTCCAGTCTTACCGGATGCAGCTGAATACCAGTATTTTACATGGAGTGACTGCCTATCTGACCTACACAACCCAGTTACTGGGTAAAACAATACCCCTTTGTGAGACTGATTGTCAGACTTCCGGGCTTCTGACGACCCGTAACAACTGTCAAAGGATCCACGAATAACAGCCGGGACCAACGGATTAACGTACTTTCCGAGGCACGGCGGTCACCCATCCACGGACCAACCCGGGCAAGCGTAGCTTAACCTGATGGATCGAACCGTGCGGCTGTTATTACTTACCCACGAGCTCCGCGAATTCCTTCTGAGGTCCTCAGATATACCCTCGATAGTAATTCATTCGACTTTTAAGCTTTCTTCCCTAACGAAGTGTTCAGAAACACGTTAACGAACCAATAATCACTATCGAAAGGATAAACTCTGTTTAAAAACTGCAGAAACCACGCATTAGAGGCAATGTACAGCGTCAATTTCTAGGATATAGAAAGATTAGTCCAAGAAATCGTCAAAATAAATTAATTTTCCTTCAAAAGTCATTTACAAATACAAAAAATATGCTTGCTAAATTAATATCATGAGTTCCATTTATGACTAAATCAGTGACAGATTTCAACGAATAATTAATTTGAAAATGGTGACAACAGTACGTAGGTAATAATTATTGGACTTTTGTTTATCGTCATATTCTGTTCTATCCTCCATATTTCACAGTATCACAAACAAACCATCACATATAATTACAATTTATGACTGAAATAAAATTCTAAATCATTCTCGTTGAACAAAACAAGGTAAAATTAAATATCTGTATTGAATTACGTTCGCGCCATAGCCGAGTATTTTATTATCTGTCAAAGCATTGTTTACGGCGTCCATTTTAATTCGGATTCCCACCTTTTTGTCATTATACACCGATACGGCGGTATTACGTGTCGGATAGACATACTCTATCGCCATGAATGGATAAATAAATGTAAGCTCATTTGTATAAAAAGTAGTGTTTTTAATTTTTTTCCAAACCACATTGTATAGAATAATATTACACATGTTTATATTATTATGGAGGTCATTCTTATGCACTACTTTTATAACTGCATAAACCGTAACAATTTAAGAAAAACCGGTCAAGTGCGAGTCGGACTCGCGCACGAAGGGTTCCGTACCATATTATATGTTTAACAATCGCAAAGATAACTGTTTACTTATTTTATAATAATACTGTGAATTACAAGGTTATTTTTTGCAGTTGCAGAAAATCACCCATGTTTAAACAAAATACCTTATGAATCGCCGTTTTCATTATTGTTGATTAAATACAGTATTCATGGTACCTACATGGTATAAAGAAGTTTCAAATTCCTAATTTGTTGAATTGTTGCGCTAGAGCTCGTACAAAAATGGTCTAAAATTTACAACTTTTGCGGCCCCCTCTTTCTTAATTTTAAAAGATTTAAAAAAATATGTTTTTACTCTACTCAATGAGTTCTAGACGATGACACCCCACATGCTAGATTAAATTATTTTTTTTTTTTTTCAAAATGAAAAGTTTATTGTATGGGGATCGACCCCTTACATTTTTAACTTTGCTTTATTTTTATTATTTGTTGTTATAGCCGTAATAGACAGCGGAGGCTTAGTAAGTTTGTACTGGACTGTACGTGGTTGTCTGATTTCATGGATTTTAATTTTCTTGCGCGGAACCCTAATTATTTTTCTAAAATAAAATAGCCTAAGTTACTCCTTAAAACATCAGCTATATGTCGTCAAAATCGGTGAAAATTCGTTTGGCAAGTTTCCTAACTTGACTCAAAGTACCATTTTTTTAATCGGACTGCGCTTTAAAATTCTTCTATACAAACTTTAACATCCCTAACCTCATTTGAGGCGTAGTTTTGAAAAACGAATAATGACAAACATTATTACTTACTTATGCAAGTATTTGTGCTAAGTTTCAAGTTCATTAACCAAATTAATAAGATTTTTCATATAAACTGTATCTCTGTTTTCACGAACACAAATAAAGAATTTCAAAAATCGTCTGGTATGTTTCCATAACTTGGCTCAAACATTATTTACACCAATTTTCGAGTTAATCAATCCCCAATAAAATCCTCCGCTATAAAATTAACTTTTCACTCCTTAGGGGTAGATTTTTGGAAAACCCTGATACACGTTAGTCTTAATTTTTGGTCTCAAGTATAAAAACTGAGTTTTGAGTTAATCGGACCGCGTGTTAAAGTTCTTCCATACAAACTTAGACCCCCCAAAGGAGGGATTGGGGTGTCAAAGTTTAGGAAAACTAAAAATGATAAACTTTATAATTTACTTAGATGAATATTCGTGCTAAGTTTCAAGTCTATTAACTCAAGGGATAGGATTTTTCATACAAACTTTCATGCCCTATTTTACCCCCTTAGGGATAGAATTTCCAAAAATCCTTCCTTAGTGGATGTTTACACTATATAAGGTATCTATGTGCAAAATTTCAAGTCTCTAGGTCCATTGGTTTGGGCTGTGCGTTGATATATTAGTCAGTGACTCAGTCAGGACTTTGATTTTTTTATATATATAGATTTACCATGTTATTTTAAGACTATAGACTTCTTATAGGTTTTCCTGTAATCTACAGGTATAGAACTATTTTCTATATTTTTTTCAAAATTTTAGGCTCAGTAGTTTCGGAGATAAGTGGGGGGGAATGGTCAATTTTCGTCAATTTTCTTAAATAACTTTAAAACAATACATTTTAAAATTATAAAAAAAATATATTTGAGATCCTCACAGTAAGCCCTTTCATTTGATATGTCACACGGTACAGTTTACAAACTTTCTTTTTTTAATTTTCTTATTTTCGCCCTAAAAGTGACTCTCATATTCAAAATTCATATATTTACTTTAGCTGTACGTATTTGGATCACAGAAATCCATATGTGTACCAAATTTAAACTTAATCGGTCCATTAGATTCGGAGCAAATTGCCTGTGACAGACGGACAGACGGACAGACAGACAGACAGACAGACAGACACACGAGTGATCCTATAAGGGTTCCGTTTTTTCCTTTTGAGGTACGGAACCCTAAAAACAACAAAAAATTCAACGAATATCACAATATCCAGGGTTATTGGTAAAACAACAGCAACCTCTTAAGGGGTCATTATTATGAACAACTTTTACTATGGGACCAAACCTGAAATCGCGAAAATAAAATCAGCTGCTCCCATTGAGTTATAATGTAGTACATTATACCTCAATGGCTGCTCCCTACATTTTGATGAGTTTGATGTAGATAAATGTAGGTACTGAACAGCTGATTTTATTTTCCCGATTTCAAGTTTTGATACCATAGTAGAAGTTGTTCATAATGATGAGTACAATGACCCTTTAGGAGGTTGCTGGTGTTTTGCTAATAACCCTGTATATGGTATTTGCAATAGCCAACAAACGATAGCAATTCAAGAGAGACACGTAATAGCTCCCGAGCTACTGTTTCAATGAATGTTAAAATTAACAGTATAAGTATTGGCGATGTTTAATTAAACCTCTCTTGAATCGTTACACTTTCAGGTGCTTCAGGAATTCGCAGAAAGCTCCCTCTCCGCCGGAGGAGACGATTTACTATGGTTTGATGGCTAGAATTCAAATTAAGAAGGCCATCAAAAGTTCATTGGCTGTTTAGTGAAATGTCATAGCCCCTTTTAAAGTTTCTATTAAAGGTAAAAAGTAGTTGTCGATGTTTAAATTGAAAGGTGAGTTTGGGAAAGTTGAATTAAAGATAGAATTAATAATGTTCTAACTATTGCCTTTGTGCACAAGATTAAATAAAAAAAAATAAATAAAATAAAAAAAAAATAAACAAAAAATAGAAAAATTAAAAAAAACTAATAATAATAATAAAACCCCACCTCCGTATCTCTACGTTGACGTCGTGGTGGGGCTTGCGCGCTCCGAACTCTAGGTCTGTGCCGGTAGAGTTTACTTTGCCAAAACGGGTAGGGTGAGGAGCCAGACCAAGAGAAGTACAGAAACCCGCAGGGCAGCATGTGGCGAGCTGTTGTGCAGTAGCGACCCCACGGACCCTATCTCCTGGGAGAAGTCTTGTTCCTCACCTCTGGCTTGCCTTTATTGGCCGGCTGGAGTGAGCACTGATGAGGAACAGAGCTCCCACCTCATTCTTGCCTTTATTGGCCGGCTTGAGTGGAGATTCGCAAGAGCAAATATGCTCGGAGGAAGGAAGTATTCCAGTAAGTGTTTGTAGGGATCTTGACCATCTTTCGGGCTCTGGGATTGGTCTGAGCACAGTGGGATACCTCTCCACTCCTCACAAGCACCTCAGGACATGTTGCCTCCTTGCCGCTTCGACACTATGTGCTAGCGACCGTTTTTGGGGGCCCATTATTGAGTGTGCAAGTCATCCCCTGCCATTTTATCCGTGTATTATAAAACATTGATCCGGCAGGGGCCATAGTCCTTTCATAGTTCTAAGTAACCAGTCCACTTTAGCCACTCAAATCCATAGTCCAATATCTTTATTTCCATACACTGCAATAGTCCTACACCAACCGGGGGTTGTCCTTGGGTGCACTTGCATAGTGCGTACAAGGATAATCGTCGGTTGGTGCCTCATTTCATTGAAAGCGTCTAACGGGCCTCTGCGAGTTGACTTTGGCCCCTCGTATGGCTTCTAAAGGTCCGCGACCCCAGGGTCCCGAGAATTGTCAAGACTTAAAAATAAATAATAATAATATATAAATAAATTAGTGTTTTTTTTTTTTATAACTTTTTGGGACGGATCGTAAATAGATCGTATTTAGATCTATATCTTTCTAAAGTTTTTTACTAAGATTATGTGTACTTACAGTACGTAAAGACAAACGGTAGGTACTTTGCTGGCTACAAATTTCTCTGCTTCCGACAGTTTCTTCAGTCTTCACAAACAGTTGACTGTGCTGGCGACTCTTGATTTTGTATCGGATCGACATTCGACATTGTCATCCGTCCATACTTTTGATTAAGGTAAAATTAAAGTTTCGTTACTTTTTAGTAGGTAGATCAAAGTTAATCTGTTTTTTTTCATCAGCATCCTTATTGAGTAACACAGTTCCAATCAGAATCCGAGAGTTTTGAAGGATATTGCTTCAAAATTTTGGAAAAATTCGTATGTTCAACAACGTAATTTTAGCGCTATGAACGTGGGTGATCTATCAGAATGAAACCTCTGCGATCACTTGTCATTTTAAGTTGTTACGCATTCACTTCGCTATGTGCCTGCCATTGAGAGCTACTATTAGGTATGCCAAAATCCAAATTCCTACATTGCATATATCCTATATCTCGACAAAAAGCCCTGTGACAGACGGACAGAAAAGTGATCTTGTCAAGGGGACGGACGTAACGATCATATTGTGTTTTTAAAATTCCTATAAAACCAATTTTGTATAAATGGTTAAATCTTTTGGATTTTCTATACGTGTTATTTGACTATATTGTCTACTGCTATTATACTAAAACCGAAACATGATAACTCGAAATTTTTTCTATAGAAAAAAAATCCAAAGTAGAACCTTCTATTTTCTGTTTATACGATTATACGTAAACAGTTCCTAGCTGTGCAAGAAAATTTCCTTTAAATCGGAGGTATTTAAATATGTTTAGAACTTAATAAGCTAAAAGTTGATTTTTATTGTTGTGGAAGAGCGGAGCCTTATAACGCAGGCATTATCTGCCTAAAAGGAGACTTCGAATACAAATTTGTAACTATTTGCTGATTTGTGACAATAAACAATTTTTTTTTTTTTTTATATATAGAATTTTGTCATAAATCTACATTTGAACGAAACACGTTTAGTTCCAGTGCGCGTGAGAGTATTCCATCTCTCTCGCATCAAACTAGACAGCCATAACAGCATTTCACTTACACACCGAGCTAAAACACGCTTCAATATATCCTCTTAAGATTCCATTTTGCCTTTTAAGGAAAGAAAAGTCTACGAATAAGACTACCCTAAAAAACCAGCCAAGTTCGTGTCGGACCACGTACAATGAAGGGTTCCGAAGTTGAAAAGAATTTATCCCAAAAAAAAAAAATGATTTTTACGTGATAAAATTACAAAGTACCAATTTTCGGACTTCATCTTTTACTTGTGCTGGGAGACCTTGCTTCTTGCCAAATTTCATGATTCTAGGTCAACGGGAAGTACCCTAAGGTTTGGATTTACTTGCGAGTATCAAAATATGTCGTATAAATGGCCATATTTTTATATTGCGTTGACTTAGAAGCTTGATTTTTTTAGAACTTCAAGAAACCATAGACCCACGTATTTGATATCAATTTATACTTCATACCTCCACGCGTTCCTGAGAAAAAGGGTCTTAACAGACTGACATACAGACAGACGGTCAACGAAGTGATCCTATAAGGGTTCCGTTTTTTCCTTTTGAGGTACGGAACCCAATAACAAATAAACAACCTGTACCACTTTTCTTATTTAATTTGCAGGCTAATTGTAAGTTATAGCTGATTTTAAGCACTGCTCAGTCCAATATTATAATGAGTAGAGATTATGCACTACAAACTAACATCCAAGACATGATTTCATACTAAAACCTGCCTTAATTACTAGCACACGATACCGTCTGGCTTCTAGACATGCAGCAAAAACAAACACCACTCCTATCCCTCTCACACACACAGAATTAAATACCTCCATCTCACTCCCGCTTACACACGTCATTAGCGATCAAATCGGACATTAGTATCGACAGATCGGTAGCTTACCACTTAATGTAAGCAAAAAATAATAGATTAACATTCATAAAATTATTAGCAGATAATAAATTATTATGTTTTATTAATAAACACTGTGTGAGATCATTAAAATGAGTGTAAAAAGCTTTGTAAGGATATTAAAAATCACTTTTCAAAACTTAATTATTATTCTTAGAAATTAAATTTCATGGTCAATGTAAATCGATAGATCATTTCCAAGAAGGTAAAGACTTAGCATATTACCTGTCATAAATTCCGTGTAAATTAATATTTGGGTGGTAGAAAAAAAACTGCCCAAGTGCGTGTCGGGCCACACACAATTAAGGGTTCCGTAGTTGGGATGAATTTATCCCAAAAACGAACTTAACATTGTAGTTGTTGAAAAACATGTTCTCCATTATACATGCGATATTTATGTCACGGTCATTTCCCCAACTGTAAATTAAATAAGTTTGTAATCGCAAAAAAAATTGTGATAAAACTACAAACTAACGGTTTGTGGATTTTTCCTTTACTGTGAGATCTTGCTTCTTGCCAAATTAAATGATTCTAGGGCAACAGCAAGTACCCCATAGATTTTATTTATTTGCGATATCAAAAAAAAAAGTCTTAGATATAGCCGTTGTTAGTTGCAACAACATCAGTTATGCGGATGACATGGTGCTGCTGGGCCCGTCACCGCAGGCGATCTTGGAGCTGTTAAAGGTGTGTGAGACATACGCTGCTGCACATGGACTGGTCTACAATGAAAAAAAATGTGAATACATGGTCTTTGGGGTCGCTGGTAAGAGCCGGGAAAGTACACTCGAACTTGCCATTAACGGTACGCCATTACGTAGAGTGACCAGGTTTAAATATCTTGGGCATTTTCTTACCGACGACCTCAGTGACCATAGTGACATTGAGAGGGAGCGTAGGGCGCTGGCGGTCAGGGGTAATATGTTGGCACGAAGATTTGCTCGGTGTACTGACCAAGTTAAGGTTACGCTTTTTAAAGCTTATTGTCAGAGTTTTTACACCGGTAATCTTTGGGTCAACTATTCGAAAAGGTCGCTGGATGTCCTACGCGTCCAATACAATAATGTTTTTAGGATGCTGTTGCGACTGCCTCGGTATTGCAGTGCCTCGGAAATGTTCGCGGTAACCCATACAGATGGGTTTCATGCGATTATCCGCAAAAAGACGGCTTCACTTCTGAGCAGAATAAGGGGCAGTCGCAATAGTATCCTGAAGGCTGTGGCGGCAGACACTTCCTCTGCGATAATAGGACAGTTTGTGAGAAGGCTGATACCATAGTGTCCATTTCTTGTTGTGTAGGTTCAGTCTTGTTATTGACTGTCTCTTTATCTGTATTTAAATTGTCTTTAGCTTAAGTTACTAACAATAGTGTTTTAAGTTCTAATTTTGTTACTAACCATTTATGGATCTTTAGTTATCTGAAATAAAATGATTTTATTTTATTTATTTATTTATAGCCGTATTTTTTTATTGCGTCGACTTAGAAGTTTGGTTTTATTAGAGCTCCAAGGGACTGTACCTACGTATTTGATATTAATTTCAACTTGATACCTTCACGAGTTTCTTAGAAAAAAAAAAAGGTCTTGACAGACTGACAGACATACAGACGGACAACGTAGTGATTCCAAAGGGTTCCGTTTTTCTTCCTTTTATGGTACGGAACCCTAAACAGGAATCAGAATAACAGTACTCATATCTGATTTAAAAAAACAAGGCCTCGAAAAAAAACAAGTAAGGCAGCCATTTCTTTCTTGCATCATTCAATAAATGTAGTGCATTAGAAGAACTTCCCTGAATGACGATACAGGACCTACATGGTATTAATATGGGATTGCTCAGCCCCAATACAAACCTATTGCTGTTGCGGACCAGAACATGTCGAAATAGCAAGTTTCTCAGCAACAACCCAGAGTCTGGATTTGTACCCAGTTGATAGCAATAGGCTCGCCTGCTATTTTACAGAGGACTTTTAAACATAACTGGCGAGATGTGGGTATCTGCCGAACCCGAAAAACAAAACGTAATATTATATTATGTTGAAGTATGCATAATTTAACATGACAATAATTGCCACACAGCAATAAAAGTCACATGAAGCTATTATTTCATTGTTAATCACCATAGCAACACTACAATTTTTTTGTTACCTTGAGAAGGATACACCGCCAAAATATAAAGCATACAGTTATATAACATACATAGTATAAACTGCTTTATATACCGACCGTAATATTTTTTGTCAGCCGTCTGGCGGTCACTGTGTTCCTATAATATATTACATCACATTAATATAAATAAGTATACAAGAGAACATAAATATATTATGTATGCTATGAATCTATTTTTTATGTGACAATGTTGACAGATATTGTTTGTGCTGGATGTGTCATGAATCATTTTGGATGTATTTAAGTTTTGATTTGTGACATAACCAATCTAGTCTGTTATTGACTCACTGCAGTTCATTCTAGTCTGTTATTGTCTCACTACAGTTTGTTTTAGTATGTTATTGTCTTACTGCAGTTCATTCTAGTCTGTTATTGTCTCACTGCAGTTCATTCTAGTCTGTTATTGTATTACTGCAGTTCATTTTAGTCTGTTATTGTCTCACTTCTGTTCATTCTAGTCTGTAATTGTCTCACTGCAGTTCATTCTAGTTTCTTATTGTCTCAATGCAGTTCGTTCTAGTCTGTTATTGTCTCACTGCAGTTCATTTTAGTCTGTTATTGTCTCACTGCAGTTCATTCTAGTCTGTTATTGTCTCACTGCAGTTCATTTTAGTCTAGTATATATTTTGGACTAGTAAGTCGGCCTCCACGGTATTATTAACACAAACGGCATATTTACCATGTTTATGTTAGATTCGAGTTCCCGATACATCGGCACTGTTGCAAGCACCATGATCACGGATAAACTGAAGTGATTTGTCTACTCATAGAACACCCACCCGCAATAACTTCAGTTTATCCGTGATCATGGTGCTTGCAACAGTGTCGAAATATCGGGAACTCGAATCTAATAGTAAACATCATGGTAAATATGCCGTTTGTGTTAATAATAATGTTAGTGACCATGACAGTTTAAAAACTTTCCTCCACGGTGTTTTCTCTTACAGAAAATGGTGTTTGTTTGCGATTAAGTACACAACTTTTTACGAAGAACTTTTTGTAAAATGGAAGGAATAGAATATGTTGTATATTCTTATCTAGGTAATGTTGGTTTATTTGTTTTGGGACTACAATAACTATTTTGCAACCAAGACATTTCCCTACAATTGATGTAAAACAATGTCAATCAATCTGCCTAGCCTTTTCCCAACTATGTTGGGGCCGGCTTCCAGTCTAACCGGATGCAGCAGTATTTTACATGGAGCGACTGCCTATCTGGCCTCCACAACCCAGTAACTGGGTAATACGATACCCCTTGTTAAGACTGGTTGTCAGACTTTCGGGCTTCTGACGACCCGTAACGACTGTCAAAGATCCACGAATGACAGCCGGGACCAACGGCTTAACGTGCTTTCCGAGGCACGGAGGAGTTTCAGTATGTAAAGATGGTTACCCATCCACGGACCAACCCCGGCAAGCGTAACTTAACCTGATGGATCGACCCGTGCAGCTGTTATTACTTAGCCACGAGCTCCAAGTAGAAGTAAAACAATGTATTCATGTAAAATATACCCCTACCATTGTACATCCTAACTATTAACTAACCTAACTATTATTTTAATGCGAAAGTGAGTTTGTTTGCTTGTTACGTTTTCACTCTAAAACGGCTGAACGGATTTGAATGAAATTTGGCACATGGGTAGACTATGACCTAAGTTAGGATACTACATACGCCACACTACACACACACACACATACACTACACTAGTTAGGTTACTCTCGATATACCCCCGGGATCGAGACTTATACGGGTAAAACCGCGGGGCGCAGCTAGTTGAAATATAAATCTTCTAAAAAAAACAAAATAGTCTCTGGACTAGGTATGATCATTATTTCTAAATAATGATCATACCACAGTCTCATCCAGTCACCAAACATCCACGTCGCGCCGCGCCGTGATCAAAGGGCGGCACCGTCAAAGCACATCGGAATCCACTAATTACTGCTCAACAGCCATCGATGTTCATCCCGACAACGCTAACTACACCAGTATCTATGTCATACCCACTATATTAAACTGGAATTCGTACACAGATTCTATGAAACTAATAGAGGAATATTCGTCTGTTTATGGTTTGTTTAATATGGGAAGCTTGATGAAGTTTACTGTAATGCTTGCTTGTGAAATAATATGATTTGTTGGAATATGGCCCAGAAAAGTTCAATTAACACAAGATAACCCCTGGCGAATAAACAATAATAAAATAAACTTCGTTGGAATAAATAAAATATGGCCCAGAAAAGTTCAATAAACATATAAACAAGATAACCCCTGTTGAATAAACAATAATAAAATAAACTTCGTTGTAATGTAGGAATATGGCCCAGAAAAGTTCAATGAACATTTAAACAAGATAACCCCTGTTGAATAAACAATAATGAAATTAATTTCGTTGTAATAAAATAACTTGTGTTTCCGGAAACCGGAAAAGAAAAAAATGTGGGCAGGAAATCGTTCATTGTCATTATTCTTCATGTATTTTTACGATCGATTGATTTCCAAATCCAAATAACAATAAATAAAAACTTTATTGCAATTTAAAAACCCTTTTATAACATGTAAATCTTAATTTTATTAACAGATCTAATGTTAAATACAAAAAAAAAAACGAAACTTTGAAACACACATAATAAATTAATTTTAATAGAACACTAACTGTGCCCCGTGGTTTCACCCGATTTTTAATTTTTCTTTTTGCTCGGCTCCTAAGGGTCGAACCGTGATGTTAAATAACCAATAACTTACTCAAGAATAGGGCCGTTTAATGCAAAAAGAATTTTTCAAATCCGCCAATTCCAAAGATTAAATTTACGAGCGAAAAAAAACTCTTCTTGCTGTATTTAATACAGCTTAGAAGTCATAAAATAAATCAAAAGACTATAACTTTCGTTTTAGCTCATTAAAAAGCTTTAAAATTATTGAAAGAACTAGAAATGGAACTCAATAAGTCGTAAAATTCATCATTTGACTGTATACAGTAATTTCCATTGGCATAAGCTTTTGGACAAGTCTTCTATGATCATAGAATTGTAAATAAATTGACCATAATTCAATTCAATTCAATTTATTCAATGTTTACAATTATTTCATGATAACTATGAATACAAAATCATAATCTAGGTCAATAAAGTACATGTGCCTGAACTAGGTAATCCTGTGTTTCAGGCAATATGGGCTAAGCTTAAACTATATAAAAATTAAATTAAAAATTTAAAAAACCCCCAACGCAAAAAAGAAAAGAGAACATTTAAAAAGTCAAAAATAATACCTATCGTTGAGCCATCAAATTCGATTGAGTAATACCTATATATATTTTAATTACAGAAATTGATGGATGGCACGATAAGGTTTGCTCATTGAATTGGCGCTATAATTTCGCGGCGGGGTACCGCATATGTACATAGTCAATCAAGTGAAGGGTCTGACTTACTTATGCGGTACCCCGCCGTGACATTATAGCGCCATTTCAATGAGCAAACCTTATCGTGCCATCCATCAATTTCTGTAATTAAAATATATATAGGTATTACTCAATCGAATTTGATGGCTCAACGATAGGTATTATTTTTGACTTTTTAAATGTTCTCTTTTCTTTTTTGCGTTGGGGGTTTTTTAAATTTTTAATTTAATTTTTATTTTAACCTTTTTAAACTTTTTAAACAATTTAAGAATACAGAAATGCATTTTTATTACTGCAGAATGTTAAGTTTCTCTGCACATAACATTAACTTATAATGATGCCACCATCGTACTGCAAATAGAATTAAATACTGATAAAAAAACGAATACAAATACTACTATCTGCTATTTTTTTTTTCAAGAGTGTACTAGTGTGCTGGATATCCTGACTGCAACATCAGCTCATCGCGTAGCCACCATTGCACTGTATGTAGAATCAAATACTGATCAAAATGAACCCAAACACGACATATCTGCTATATTATTTTACCAAGAGTATTCTAGTGTGCTGGATATCCTGGCTGCAGCATCAGCTCATCGTGTTGCCACCATTGCATTGTATGTAGAATAAAATTCTGATCAAAACGAATCCAAACACGACATATCTGCTATTACTTTTTCAAGAGTGTTCTAGTGTGCTGGACATCCTGGCTGCAGCATCAGCTCATCCTGTTGCCACCATTGCATTGTATATAGAATCAAATACTGATGTAAATGAATCCAAACACGACATTTCTGCCATTAATTTTTCAAGAGTGTATCCAGCACACTAGTGCTGGATATCCTGGCTGCAGCATCAGACCAAGAATTCCATAATCTTGCATAGATAGATAGCATACATGGATGTTTCAAATTTTAGGTCACACTAAGGTTTGAAAGTAAAGTAAATACCCATTACGCGTCTAAGATCCCTACCGCAGCTAACAAAAGAGCAAATAACTTTGAAACGGCTGAACCGATTTTGATAAAACGTGTCTAAGAACCATCGCTGGAAAACCTGCTTTCAAATAAAAAAAACCGCATCCAAATCAGTCCACCCGTTTAAGCGCTACGGTGCCACAGACAGACACACAGACACACACACACACACACACACACACACACACACACATAGCGGTCAAACTTATAACACCCCTCTTTTTGCGTCGGGGGTTAATAAAATAATCACAAATTAATATTTACAAATAAAACAGTAATGTACAGTTGGCAAACATGAAAAGAAAGACATACATTGCATACGAATTTGTCAAGTGTACCTACTTTAATACCTACTTATTAAAATAATTTATAACAGTAATTATTTCACTACAGTTAATAATTTTTCTGTATCTTCGTACGTCAGATTTTGGAGAATTTTTTTACAATTCCCGTTATTTTGATATATAATAATATAACTATTTAGGTATAGTCGTTGATAAAAAACATAAACTTCAGGATTTTTTGCCACTCAAAGAAGTAAAAGAGCTTACAGTCAAAAATAACAATAATACTAGCCTATCACTGTCCCCCTGCTGGGCAAAGCCCTCTTCTGATAACCAGAAGGCACCAGCATTGATCACCATGCTTGCTCAAGACGGGCTGGCGATTTCAGACTTATCACACTAATATTAGGTATAAAGGCGAAAGTTTGTGAGTGTGTGTATGTATGTTTGTTACTTCTTCGCGCTCAAACGGCTGGACCAATTTGGATGAAATTTGGTATGTAGATAGCTTATACCCTGGATTAACACATAGGCTACTTTTTATCCCGGTCTACGCGGGTGAAACCGCGGGGCGCAGCTAGTTAACTACAAGTCCAGGTTTCCTCACGATGTTTTCCTTCACCGATGTCAGTAATCTCCAAGATAAACTCAGAAAGTATCTAATAATATGAATTGAAAATGTCACATTAGTACTTACCCAGTTGTAAACCCACATCCTAGTGCATGAGAGGTGAGTCCTAAACCACTAAGCCATCACGACATTTTAACTATTAATAGTCGTTCATAAAATACATGAGCTTTAATCATTTTTGTGCTGAAGAAATCTTAAACGGAGTTAAAACTCTTATTCGCCATTGATACGAAAAAAAATCTATTTAAGCGAATTCCTTCCTTATGTTCGGTTTTTGAAGTCTTCAAATAAAATACTCGATAGTAATTCAGTCGACTTTTTAAATTCTTCCTTAAGGAAGATTTTTAAAAGTCGACTGAATTACTATCTAGTAAAGAAGAAAAAAAAAGAAGAAGAAAGAAAAAAAGAAAGAAAGAAAAAAGAAAAATATATTTTATTTATTTATTTATTTATTCATTTAAATAATGCATATTTACAATATTAAGGCTTAAACTAAAATGGTAGGTATATAATAATGGGATTAACTTGAACTAGGATAAACCTGTATCTCAGTGTATATATATATATCTATATATATAAAACAAAGTCGGGTTTGTTCGAACACTTATAACTCGAGAACTACTGGACCAATTTTCATGGTTTTTGATTTGTTGTATTTGTCTCCGTCCCGAATAGCAGAATAACTATTAAAAACATAGGAAAATTCACAAAAAAATATGAAGAAAATTCATTTTCTCATACATGAAAGGGCAGGGCAATGTCTGTCGGGAAACTTTCATTCTTTTTAGAATTCCAAATTCAAATTCATTTTATAATCAGTTGTTCATTTGTTTTGCTGCCGTTCGATTTATTGAACTTTTGACAGGTCGTCTGGCGGGTCAGCTACTTATGTAGTATTCTAAAATAAAAATCAATTGCCGAATGTATGTAGGTACGCGCATCACTTCAGAACGGATGCACGTATTTGGCTAATTCTTTTTTGTTGTATTTGTAATTGTCAGGACAAAGTTTGTATGAAAGAAACTTCTACACAGTTTATTGTTATAACGTCAATTTACTAACACTACTGTACTAAATATGTGGAGATTTGATACAAGTAACAACCTCAGATTTTTTATAGGCCTACGGTAACAACCTACTATCCCAATTTATTTTGGGTCTGCGCAACATGTCCCTTTCTTCCATACTTCTCTATTAGTCGTCATCTCGGTAGTCACCCCCTTTATAATCATATCATCTTTCAAACAGTCCATCCATCGTTTCTTGATCTTCCCCTACTCATAAAGCCATTGACATTCATACTCAAAACAATTTTTTTTTTCAAATTAATTGGCTCCAATTAATCATTTTCATGTTCTTGACTTTTTACTAAGTATAAATTTATTCCGGTATTTTACTTTTCAGCAAAAAATCTTAGGTTCATTCTTAAAATATAAATTAAGTTTTCCTAAACAATTCAAAATGTACTCAGCTTGCGCCTTCAGGAACTTCGCGCGTTTACATTAGAATATTCATAGCTAAGACAGGACAACGTCTGTCGGGTCAGCTAGTATTAGTTAAAGAAGTGTTTAGAAACACGATATTGGATCAATAATCACTATCGAATGGATAAACTGCGTTTAAAAACCTCAGAAACCCATGTGAGAGCTTTATTTTAGCTCTCACATGGGTTTCTGAGGTTTTTTCAAATACAACGATAATATTTTACGAGGTTTTAGTATTACTATAAACTACTGACTCAGATTGAACAAAGCCTAACAAATGAAACATTCCTAATTACTTAATTAACGCTTCAAAGACGACGTTTTAATGTACTTTACAATCTAGAGGGCATGACACACACGCCCTTCAAAATCCAATAAACAAAATTATCGATTAATTACAGAAAACACTCAAAAATCGATTACCGATGTAATTGGAATCGCTTCCTTATAGATATATGCTTTGTGCTATCTGAAATACATTTGCGTATTTTAAGGGAGTCCGGTGTGGTTTGAATGTAAGCGGTAGCGATTTTCTTTTATACACATATCATTTAGACGTCTAAGCCGAGTTTGGTTTATTAATACTAGCTTTTGCCCGCGGCTTCGCCCGCGTGGATGTCGGAAAATATCCCACGGGAACATGCTACCGGGAAATCCTTCCTTATTCCTTGTCTACAGTATAAAGGTGTGGCGGCATCTACATCGCCACATACGAACTACGCATCACAATGACATGATGTCACGCAATCCTGCATCGCGCAATTAGAGTTTACCACGCGACTAGCATATATACAACGTCCCGACATCAACCGTCGGGCAGTAGCCCACCAGACACAACACCCGTCTGGTCGGAGGATCCTCCCTTTTCAATGGAGGATGAGTGAACTTTACACCCTGCCTCTAAAAAGGGAACCTCTGTGCAAAATTTCAGCTTTCTAGGTTCAAGGGTTTGGGCTGGGCGCTGATGAGTCAGTCAATCAGTCAGGACTTCTCTTTTTATTGATAAGATTTGTGTAAATAATAAACTAAAGTGACCCTGTTATGCTAAGACAAAAGCTTCTTTATTTGTATCTCTTGTAATTGAGAAAATCTTAAGAGGCAGTATACGAAATTTTGCCGATTTCGCTGATTTACGTGATTTTACAGACGTGATCTATATAAATATAAAGAAAAGTCCTGACTGACTGACTGAATGACTGATTGGCTGACTCTTCAATGCCCAGCCTAAACCCTGGGACCTAAAAAGCTGAAATTTTACACAGAGGTTCCCTTTTTAATGTAGACAAGGAACAAGGAATGAATTCCCGGTAGTATGTTCCCGTGGGATATTTTCCGACATCGACGCGGGCGAAGCCGCGCGGGAAGTGCTTGTTTTACATAATTGAAATGATCTTTCCTGTTGTGCATTAAAACTTATAGAAATCCAGTATTGTAATTGCAAAATCACGTAAATCAGCGAAATATAGGTACGCGGCGGCCTCGTAATAAATAACCTACAAACTGATTGCTTTGGTAAGATGTGCTTAATATCTCACTCTGATATTCAATACATTTGATCTATTAAGGACTCAAATATAGGTCAAGAACAACAGATAGTCAATTTTTTAGTGTTGTTTAATTTTAATTAAGAACTTTGTATTAATTCTCTTAATTATGTGGTCGATGATTTTGGTGAACGGTAAAACTCTCATGAGTTTATATTTGCACCAACTTATATGTAAAAGATGTAAGTGCTCTACTGAATGAAAAAATAAATAAAAATAAAATCAAATTGTGTAAAAATAAAAACTCTGGACATGATGGTCGATGCGTAACATCTATTTTCACAGCCGCTGTGTCTCATAACTCGCACCACACACACATACATAATTCATGTGATAAAATACAAGCAATCAATTACTCCGCATGTAAATCGCTTAAGCGCGTCCCTTACGACGTGGCGTCTTATTTTGTAAGTAGCTGTAATGTGCTTTGTTTTAACGGATGGATTTTTAATTTAGCTAAAATAGGGATGATGCCTGGGTAAAAAAAGTTCGTCAGTCAGATAATAAAGAAATATTAGACACGTATTTTTTGCTCTATCATATCAATAAAAAATTACTTAGAGAAAACGTATTTTTATTGGGGAGTTGGGGCTCGCTATGTCACAACTATGTATAAAATCTAGCTAAGCGTGACGTCATGCCACAATTTAACTCAATGTATCGCCGTAATCTTTTGACTATGTAATAAAAGATAAAATACGTGTCCAATATTTTTTTAATAAACTAAATAACGAACAAAAAAGAATTTTTTAGTCATCTTCCCTGTTATTGAGTATTTTATTTATTTATTTATTTATTTATTCATATAACAATTCGCATTGTGTTTGAAATGGGAAATAGTACATTAAACATTCATTAATTAATTACAGCTAAAAATAATAAATTATGAATTTCTAACTAAAAAATAATAATCAATAACATTATGATAAATATTATGTCTATAGATTGTAAATAGTTATTATATAAAAGATTGTAAATATTATTATGTCACATGATTATTATTGTTTAATACTGTGTCCAATATATTTTTAATGTCATAAGTTAGCAGATTGCAGGTACAAGAAGGTAAAATACTAAAAATAAAAACTATTTACAATTCAGATAAACTCTAATAATTCAGATAACATGACATATGAGGGAATTTAATTACGTTATGTCAATGTCTTGTGGGGATACAGTAGTGTTATTCTGTAAATATCTTATCGTGAAAACTTAAGTGAAGTGATCTCAAAGTGAGCTGTTAATAATGTCAAGCCCTAGGGGTGGAATGACGGCTCACTTCACGCTCACTTCACCTAAGTTATCACGGTGAGATGTTTACAGAATAGACTGGTACTATTGTAAAATAAGGGGTAATAACAAGAGTAGCAGTGTAGTCTGATAGTACTATATTCGTGGTTAATACTTTACAAGCTAGTATAGTATCTACATACTTCTGACACTACATAACCTTTACTTACACTTTGCATCCATTTTTATTTATCTTTTATAAAGATTTACATTCCTATATTGCGAATTGGTCTAAAACAATTCGTTTTCTATAAATTTTTCTTTGTTATGACACTTACGTCAGGCTGTCAAGCTGTCATTATTTTTTTTCTTCTATCTAACTATCTCTCATAGAGTTTCATAATGGCATAGACTATGAACGTTTCTTTTGATTTATGTAATCTAAATTCTTTTTATCAATATGTTAGGTCAATATTGTGTGTTATAGATAATTTTGATTTATTATTGAATGGCTGTATCTTAAATTACTTTTATAAAATTAATCCACACACACTCGGAATTCATCGAAGAGGTTAGAGGTTTTTCAACGTATATTACTGGCAGATTCAAGCATTGACTATGGCGTTTGGCATTCTGATGACGCAAAGCTTCAAATGTGGAAAGGATCTGAAATTGGAAGACGATTTTGAAAAACGCTGATGAATCGATGGATGGAAGACTCGGAGACTGGTCAGTTCTGCTCCGGAAGCTATAAACGAAACATCTCCTAACTAAAATTATTATTGGTCGACCGGTAAAACTTACTCAGCGACTTAAACTTACCCGACTGCGGGCGATCCCTAAAGGAGGGTTATAGAAAATAACTATTTAATTTAACGGAGCGATTCAATACCAAATCTTCATATTCTATACTAAACGTGCGTGTTTGCCTAACCTGGACTTACTCAAATTACTACTTCAAGCTAACCTCTACCTTCCTAAATAACTGTGTGTGTGTGTGTTTTTTAAAAACTGGTCTGTATTTTTTATCTTTTAGTTTTCAATATAAAATGTTCAAATCTTACCTTAGCCCCTTTTATTTCCTTATGCTAGTAGATTTGTTACAGTTACACTAGTGACACATAAAAACATAAACAAGGCCGTACAGTAATACTCAACTAATAAGGCGCGTCGTGAATCTTCGTTCGCACAGAAAAGAAAGTATGGCCCCGAAGATTAACGAGAATACTTAAAACTTACAATCAACCTTAGATCACTACTATAAGGTTCATAATACACTGCAGCTGTTAGTTCCGTCTCACTCGCAATTATGGCGGCTGTCAAGCGGCGGCGCTAACATGGCGGCAGCTACCGACCAATAGCGGTACAGGAAAAAGCGTGGAGCGTGCCGATTGGTCAATAGCATTTCCCGCGCTTTGAAAATTCATCTTCTGCGCAGGTACATCGATAAGCCATATTACTTGGGTACTACTGTAACTACGCTTATTTAAATTGGTGACAGACATGTATAAAAGATTATTCACACATGCCAGTGTATCTATATTATGCGACCTCCAATAGGTACATAGGTGGTAGTGAGCACTATAGGTTAAGGTTTAAGGTTTGAGTTCTCAGGTTGCCCAAGTGTAAACACTTTTTTAGCAATATTGGTGAAATTATCGTGCTAACTCTTTGAGGGATTCCAGCATTTCCAGCTGTTACGGCTTAAATCATATTGTTGACGAATTTTAAATCTTATTACCTTTAAAGAATTAAAAACCATGACGAAATTAAAACCTTTTAAAAACCTGCGAAGAAATTAGAAAACATTAAATAAAATCAAATCAAAAGTAATTTATTCAAATAAGGCTGCGAATCAGCACTTTTCGAACGTCAAAATTACATAAGATAGTCCTATAAAACGCCCGCATTTTACCACTTCCTAGTGTTAGCACTACAAAAATTTCTCTTTTTCTTTAGCTGGGAAGAAGAAGTAACGCAACAAACTCCCCAGCAGCACAGCTGTGTGTTCAGTTAGAAGAACTTGTAAAATACAATAGTTTGTACAAAACTATAACTAAACTAAAATATAT
This sequence comes from Cosmia trapezina, assembly GCA_905163495.3. Taxonomy (NCBI): domain Eukaryota; kingdom Metazoa; phylum Arthropoda; class Insecta; order Lepidoptera; family Noctuidae; genus Cosmia; species Cosmia trapezina. The sequence continues at coordinate 2,134,374 of LR991036.1, forward strand.
AAACAGTACTTGTAAAATAAAATACAATAGTTAATTTTAGGAACTAAATTAAAGGAATCTAATAAAACTTTAAATCGTCGTCTATGTAAGGCAATTTATTGATTCAAGCAGAGTTAAACTTAAAAAAAAAACCTAGAATTATGTGACTCAAGAATTAAAATTAGATCACAACTCAAGCCCTAGACTCTTTGCAGTACTGCGTCTACACCATAATCCACTTCCCGACTCTCAGTGCACAAAGCGCTAGAAATCATAATCAAGTAAAGGAAAACAACTATAAACCGCACACAAACTGTCGCGAATTCTCTCAAACATTCCCTCTATATACAATATAACATGTAAATCCGTATGCTCGCTCTCGACACGCTAATATCCTTTAATAAAGGTAATGCAACTTGAATTGCGACTTGCCTGCAGGGTAGGGTTGCCCCTTGCTAGCTTTTGAAAATTATAATAATTCAGACTGCGAGTTAAGAGGATAATATATCTTACCCCGTGCAAACACGTCATCAATATCGTGTCTTGTAGAAACCCCTTTTTATCTACAGGCGGTTTCGTTCATTGTGTCTTAGAGAATACATTATTATCAGATGTCGTGATTAGCTCAAGGAATTGAGGTGCCTTCGAAGTAAGGAATCGTTAAGTGGTCATAGTAAAGAAGGGCCCTGAAGTGAAACTTTACTTCAGAGCAAAGGCCTCGATCTCTTTCCGTTTTTAGAGGCATGAGGAACAGGGTGTAAAGTTCACTCATCCTCCATTGAAAAGGGAGGATCCTCCGACCAGACGGGTGTTGTGTCTGGTGGGCTACTGCCCGACGGTTGAGGTCGGGACGTTGTATATATGCTGGGGCTACTGTGATGCCCTTGGCCTACCTACTATCTTATTCTCGCACCATTTGTCATCACTCTGTTTCTAAAAAGCCAATCAATTCCTCCGTATAACTTGTGATGTTATTTCAGCCATTTTGATTTTTTGACATAAATGATCAGCCCTTCAAATCATAGATTTGACAACAGAAGGCCAATATTAGAATTTATAAACGTTCAAATCCAATCTCATCTCATGAACAATAAATGGATTTTGATAACGTGATATTAACGTGATATTATTACATGATTTTGATACATTCAGTGTTTGTCGGCTTGGGCATTTGTTAGTGAAAAACTTCTTTACGACAGAGTAACTGTTTGCGTCTAAATGATTTTTAGTTTGTGATGTTTGATCGTGTACTATTTGTTTCCTAATTTATGTTATAACTAGATACTAGGTATTTTGTACCGACATTTTTTGTTTAAATTTAAGTGTTCAGAGTTTATCAGCGGAAACTTGTAAATAGCCTTCAGTTTCATAATCATAAGGATATTGTCTACTTTAGCTGTAAGTTTCCCGGAAAAAATAAATTATCTATGTTGCACCGACGATTTTGACATCCCTAGGACACCTGGACACTCCCCAGTTTCGTTCTTAGGTGCTCGCATTAGCATGCCTTAGTGTCTCAAGAATAAAATTATCCATATTTCTACTAGCAAACATAACTACGGTTTCAAATGTCGCATTCGTTAGTTACTGAGAAATCTTTGAATGTTTTAGCGTGCATTATCTACGTAGGGTAGTCTTTGTGAGAAATTCAAGGTAAATTACGCGATCCGAGTGTGTGTGTTAGAGTATGTGCGTACTGTGTGTGGGGGTGTGTGTGTGTGTTATTATGCTCTGTGCTTGTAAGAGGGTTGGTGCTACCCGGAATTGCTTACAGCGGTAGAGTTTAATGTGGTGTGGTTTCTGGTTGCTCCACCATTAGGCGAAATTATTAAAATGTTTTCGAATGTTTATTTACCTGTAATATTATATTCGTTGGTCTGCAGCAATGATACACAGACTAAATTTTCCACTTTTCACAGAGTCAATCAGTATTATGTAACTGCAGTAGTACCTAATTAGCCACACTTTAGTAACTGGTTACTCATAAAAAAGAGGTAGAAACAAGGAGAAGAAGCAAGCTCATGAAAGAAAAGGACAAAAAATATATATCTCCTTTTAATTTATCAGCTTGCCTCTTATCCTTGTTTCTACCTATTTTTTGTATGAGTAACCAGTTACTAAAGCGTGGCCAATTACCTACTACTGCAGTTACCCTAACAGATTTTTTTTTTTTGTATGTTTGTTACCTCAGTACTCCGTCATTTATGAACCGATTCGGGAAATTCTTTTTTTTTGTATGTTTGTTACCTCAGTACTCCGTCATTTATGAACCGATTCGGGAAATTCTTTTTTTATTTGAAAGGGTATTCTTCCAGATTGGTCCCATTTTTATCAAAATTCAGTTCTGATGATGGAATCCATGAGGAATCGAGGGAACTCCTCAAATACTATAGGCACACATATACCTATTTTGGTATTTTCATCAACAAATCAAGCGCTTGCATTCAGAAAGTATCATCTGGTGAAGTGGAACTGAGGAAGAAGACCACAGAAAGCCACGGGAACTCCTCAACGATGATAACTGTTTCACGGGTGGCGATAAGATATCTCGATTAATAGTTAAGCGACTATGGCGAAGCTTTAAATAAATGGTTCTGATGAAAATGGTACCATCGAACCGATCTGATGAAGAAGCCGGAAGGTAGGCATCGGAACTCAGTAATAAAACAATGTATCCTAGCCGTGTTTGGGCTTATTGGAATCGTCATGATGTGCACTCTGGCTATAAATGATTCAAATTGATTGTCAGAAGGCAGATTTCGTAGCCTCGTTATCTCTGTCAACTAAAACTACGCCTACCAAACTTCTGACACGACTTAGCGCGACGTATTTGCTTTTTGCAAAGTTTTTATTTGAAACGGTATAAGTACTCCTTTTTTTTTTTTTTTTTTTTTTGAGGGTGGGAAATCATCAAATAACTTCTCCCGCTCTAAGTACTCCTGAGATGTAATAAATAATTTAATACGTATTTTTCCCATTTAGTCTATGTGGATGATGCTCTAATTTATTTTGCAGAGTGGTATTCAGATTTGTGTGGGGTAGGCACCACTAAAAACTGAAAAATATTTTTTTTTTACAAAATAAAAAACCGACTCCGAAAAAAAAAACTACAAAGTGAAAAATAACTTTAATTTCGGAAGTCGGTGGCAAAAAAAACGAAAGTTAATAAAAAACCAAAGAAAAAAAGATACAACCGAATTGAGAACCTCCTCCTTCTTTTTTTTGAAGTGGGTTAAAAAAAGAAAAAAATAGTTTAGTCAAGTGAACTTTTTTTAATTTCCTATGCTAAATACCTCAGCAAAATATCGAACAAGGTAAAAAAAGTAACACGTTTAGGTTCAAAGTTCAGCGGGAGCAAACTAATTAAGGTTGCCTAATCTTTAGCTAAACCATTAATTCCGAGACCAATGAACTTTCAGGGAAAAGTTCTCTGATAGAATTAATCTAAATTACGTCATGATTTACGTCATCGTCAATTATATCACAGAATAGAACCCCGATCAAATATTAAAGGTTCGAATTATCCTGAAACTTATTTGGAACAGTCAATTTTCATTATGAAACCGACACTTTTTACGATAGGTGAATTTTTTGTCCGTCACTCTTAATTTTGAAGTGCCCATTCATAATTTAGTTTGAGATTTAATAGGTTAGGAAAAAGAATAATAGCCAATCATGATTCTATAATGATGAGCAAAAGTAACCTAACCACAGATTAATACAGATGGGACACTGCGCAGTTTAGATATGAAGCTACAAGTACGCGGCGGGCCCCGTCCGCGGGGCTAATTCAGTAGGTCAGAAGGTAAGCGATAGAAAGAGAGGCAACTTGTAGTTGAATATAACTGTAGGTAATAAGCGTTGTGCGACCTGAATTGCACTTTATTATGTCGTAGCAAGAGTCGCTTTTTATTTCAATGATTTTGCGGAGTGTCCCATCTGTGACCTAACCTAAACATTTTTGTAAAAAAAGTACATAATAACTTAAATTTTACTTTAACTTTCAGGAACTCAAAACAGGGCTGGTGCTGCGGCTGAATCAGATAGTACCCTCGATAGCGGGCACATAGTTGAGGCTTTTGGGGTCGAGACGCTAGGGCCGTGGGGACCAGGAGCCCATCGAATTTAGAAAGAATTATCTGGGCGTCTGGTCGACGCAACATGTGACCAAAATGCTGTCCTTTATTTTGCCCAAAGGCTAAGCATTGCCTTACAAGGTGTCAATGCTGCCAGCATTTTGGGAACATTGCTGGTAGCGGTCTGTTAGACTAGTATTAGTTTTATTTTTACATTTAGATTAGTTTATAGTAATATTGTTCTTCCTAGAGAGAGGTGGATTGACGAAGTTAATAAAACAGCAGGAAATGACTGGTTATTCAAGGCATCAGATAGAGAGTTTTGGAGGAAAAGGGAGGAGGCCTTTACTCGTGAAGAGGTCCTTAATTGACAAATAGTTTTTATTTTCAAAGCATGTACAATTAAAATAATAAGAATGCATAATTATTTAAATTAAATGAAATTGCTCAAACAATAATAATTTTTAGTCATAAAAGTGTTAAATTGAAAGCAATAATGTATGTGAGTAGGTAATTGATTAATTAGGTAAGTATTTAATTGTTATTTTTTATAATTATAATTATTTTTATTTTTTTAAATGTTATTTTATGTTATTAATGAATTATTTAGTAAATCAAATATATTATAATTAGTGATGAATAGAACAGGTATCTCACATTTATTATTGTTTTTTTGAATTATTTTTGTTGTTTTTTGCTGCATGTTTGATTGAAATATTTAATTTATTGTATTATTTTTATGTTTATTTTTAATTAAGGAATAATTAAAGGCTTATAATATAAAAAAAATAGTAATTGTTCTTCCTATAAGTAATTATTTATTTATTAATAAAAACTATTCCTTGTTGACTGTCTCACATGTCCACCTTGAACTATCTTTTAGACCCTAAACCCCGGTGGGGGGGGGGGGGGGAATGTAAAAAAATATCTTCCGATGGAAAAAAACTTTCCATCGGATGATGTTTTTTTACATTTATATAATTATTATATGTCTAAGATATAAGCTTGAATGCATGAATTTCTTTTTACATACTAGGTATATAACCTAGTATGTAAAAAGAAATTCATGCACCCTTGGGGTGCAGTTGACACTTGAGGGGGTTAAACAAAAACTTCAATTTAAATAACAGACATGTTTTGTTTTTAATGTTTCATGTTTAAATATTAACACCATACGTACCATGTAAAACTACATTCATACAAATAAAATTCTATTCTAGTCTATTCTATTCAGTTTCTTTAAAAAAATTAAATAAAAATAACGTTATACTGCCTTTGTTTTATTAACCGACTTCTAAAAAAGGAGGAGGTTCTCAATTCGGATGTTTGTATTTTTTTTTTTTTTATGTTTGTTCGCGCATAACTCCGTCGCTTGCCAACCGATTTGAAAAATTATTTTTATGTTGGAAAGGGTATACTTCCCAAATGGTCCTATTTTTGTCAAAATTCAGTTCTGATTATGGGATCCTGGAGAAATCGAAGGAACTCTTCAAATATTATAGGCACACCTATAGCGATTTGGGTATTTTTTATAGTAGCTCGTGCATTTGCTCTCGGAAAGCACCACTTGGTGAAGTGGAACTGATGATGAAGACCACAGATGGCTACCGGAACTACTCAATGATAAATATTTCACGTGTTGCGATTCGAGTACTTTAATATGGTTGCCAAGCAATTTCCGCTCGTCACACAATGCGTGTGGTGAGTGGTTGTTGAGGAGTTCTCCTGGTTCTTACCAGCAGAACTCCTCAACAATTAACGTCCCAGCATCGGGAAAAGCAATATTTTGTAACATGTGATGAGCAATTGACATTAGACTATTGTAACTTATACAAATTATAAACAGACCCACTAAAAAGCGAGAAATAAAAACTTTTTAACAAAAAAAAAACCGACTTCCAAAAATCACTACAAAGTGAAAAATAACTTTGATTTCGGAAGTCGGTGGCAAAAAAAAAGAAAGTAAATAAAAAACGAAAGACACCGACTTCCGAAATCACTTATTTTTCAATTTGTAGTGATTTTTGGAAGTCGGTTTTTTTTTTGTTAAAAAGTTTTTTAGAAAACATATAAGCAATATTTGAAAGCTAGACTTTCACGTTAGTCCTAAACAGGGTGTAATAATTAAGGGTGCGGTACAAACCATCAAACTGAACAACTTTTTCCATGACACCAACATCGTAATCGCGAAAAAATTATCAACTGTACTTACTCGACGCAAATGGATACATTTTTCGTAATTACGATGTTGGTCCCATGAAGAAAGTTGTTCAGTTTGAAGGTCTGTACCACACCCAGAGGAAATGCGGGTGCTCTTTTCTCCATACAAACGCTCTCGCCGGTTTTCTTTCTGGTTAAAGACCATAAAGCAATGATTTTTTACAGAAATATAAATATCAGCTACTTGTATGCCCTTATGTTTTCCTTTTTGATGATACATTATTTTTATAAGAACTAGAACCCTCAAAAAATGCTCAAAATTGCCTATTCAGAGCGCTGGCAACAGACGCCTAGTGTCCAAATTTGACAACTATTAGCAAAAAAAGAAAAACATAGGGGCATAGTATATATTATTCTTATTCAGTTTATGAAATATCTTTTAAATTGGTCCAATATTGGAGGAGGAAATAGGCGAGAGCCAAACCTCGAAATGTGACTTTTTACATAGGCTATTTAGACGGATTTGCAGTTGTCCTTAAGAAGAAACGTGGGTGCTCTTTTCTCCATACAAACAGATATTTGAGGGCGGAGCGCTGGCAGAGCGACAGCAATAGCTTCTTCAAATACCTAATTTTCAAAAGTCTGGTCGGCAGCATTTCCTCTTAAATTATACCTCACCAAAAGCACATCAAGTCATTTTACAAAAAGTGGACAAAAAACATGCTTATTGACACACGTATATCTCATACACCTCTACTCATATGCTAAAAGTGTAGTAGGTAATTAGCAGACAAAATTACGTGTTTCATAGTCCTCTGCCGGTGTCTGTACGCCACAGCGCGATGGTAACAAAGCTTGCTCATTAACTCCCTGCCGACTGGCGACGCCACTATGAGATGTAGACTATCACACAGACGGGACAGAACGGTTTAAGGACTTAAGTTTACTGCCTAAGATGTTGTGGTGGCTTATTCTGGTTTTTAAAGTGAAAAATTCTTTAAGCGCGTTGAGCATTTTTTGGTAAGGGGAAAATCTTAGGAGTTCACGTCACTGTTGTATATTAAAACTTGTCCTCCCCTAAAATACCAAAATCAAAAAAATCAAAATCAAAAGTCCTTTATTCAAATTAGGCTGAGAATCAGCACTTTTTGAACGTCGAAATTACAGTAAGACAGTCCCCACAAAACGCCCGCCCTTCACCACTTCCTAGTGCTTTAGCTGGGAAGAAGAAGTAGCGGAACAAACTCCCCAGCAGCACAGCTGTCTGTTCAGTTAGAAGAACTAGATTCTATACAATAGTACGTATGCAAAATAATTTACGCAACACAATACATTAAATTATATTTTTGTCAAAACTAAGTAACTTACCGCGAAACTAAGTAACTTGTCCATCTTTTACAGTAACTATAGCATCTTTAAAATAGGAAAAAATATTCAGTAAATTCCCGAAATCTATTCTAGTTTATGGAACTAAAATTAAAAAAAAAACTAAATCCAGGTCTATTTTTTCTAGTTTTTACATTAGCTGCACCCCGCGGTTTCACCAGCGTAGACCGAGATAAAAGTTGCCTATGTGGTAATCCAGGCTATAAGCTATCTGCATACCAAATTTCATCTAAATCTGTCCAGCGGTTTGAGCGTGAAGGAGTAACAAACATACAAACACACTCACACACCCCCATCACACACACCCCAACTTTCGCCTTTGTGAAGTGTCATTACTCCTAAAATTTTCATTTAAAGTGTTCACTTTACAGTTCTCTACAAAATAATAAGGAATAATTTCATTTCATTACTTTTTTAGTCCAATGTAAATAGATAATTGCTTCATATTTTGCAATAAATTACCAGCGTTGTGTCATCGCGCGTCTCTTTCTTTTCTATGCAGTCCGACAGTGACCGCGATTTTTACGGAGGATAAGCCTTAATATACAGGGTGTTCGGCGCATGGACCGACACAATTTTTTGGGGGATTGGGGGGGTCATTTGCTAGGTTTCACCTACAGACCTCCATGTCCTAAGTGTGACGGTAATTGAGATATGTTTTTTTTGGTTCTTTCTTTGAATTACCCAAAATCTCGCCTTTGAATCGATATATTTTTTTTGTTTATGGTTGTAAAAGAATAAAATAATTTTTATTATAGTCATTATTTTATTATAGTAGTTATTTTTATTATTCGAAATAAAATAAAAAAATATAATAACCGTAATAAGTCTTTTCTTAAAACACTCCATAACTGACTCTCTAACTAGTATTTTGACTACATTTGAATTGTTTTTCATAGCGTGTAGCATACCCTTAGAAAGGGTACAAGCTAAAGAACTTTTTGAGATAAAAATAAGGTCAAAATGGCTTCATTTAAAAAAAAAATGAATTTAAGAGTAGTAATTTTTCATACATTTAAACATTTTTAAGACTTTGGAAGCACATAAGTCATTTTCTACTGATCAATTACATCAAATAATAATTTATTTAGAATAAAAATACATTGCAGACTATTATAAAATTTATTTTGTTCTATTGCAACCATAAACAAAAAATATATCGATTCAAAGGCGAGATTTTGGGTAATTCAAAGAAAGAACAAAAAAAAACATATCTCAATTACCGTCACACTTAGGACATGGAGGTCTTTAGGTGAAACCTAGCAAATGACCCCCCCAATCCCCCAAAAAATCGTGTCGGTCCATGCGCCGAACACCCTGTATACTGAGAGTAACTACATAACAATGTTTTGTTCGTACACCATAAAGTAGTCATTATCTCGCAAGATCGTGTTTCACTCCAATCTCGTCGCGCTAAACGTCACGCTGTCAAGTTTTCTCTTCTGTCGACAGTCCCTGACTGATGACTGACTATGGTTGTTTGACTTTAGAACCTCAAGGGAGAATCGTTAAGTAATGATATTAGTGTTTTTCGCTTGAGGCAAGTTTCTCATGTTTATTTTTTTTGTAAGATGTGTGCCTCTGAGTGTCTGTCATATTGTTTTTTATTTAAGTATTTTTCTTTAGTGACAAATAAACATTTTTTTTAAATGAAATGTTTAAGGGCGAATTTTGAACAGACGTCAATATCATAGCGAAGTTGTCAGTTCCTCTCTCTGGAGCATTTACCGTCGGTTTCTTCGATGCCTGCTCGAAGTATGTACATACTTGGCCAGCTGCATAAAAGCGTATATGAAACAAGATATAAAAAGGCATTCATCACAACTCCTACACATTTGGTGATTTTAAACCAGGACTTCTAAGTTTCTAGCATTATAACTTCATAAGTTAGTTGTGAATTAGATCAGATTTCGAATCTGCGTGCTATTTCAATAGCGGGAAAGAGTAAATCAACTTTCGCATCATTACGATAACGTTTAAACAGATAATCTTGTAAATAGGTACAAAATATGTCACCTCTGCTATCTTACTCTATGCCCACATTTGAACAGAACTAGGAAGATGGAAAATTTTAATAAAATATGTTTCCCGCGTAAACGTCTCGCGCGTCACGTCTCTAACAGATCCCTTAAACACTTGCAATATTACATACAACTACCCTCATTTCTATTACAATGGCAGTAGGGTTCAAATTCTTCTGTGTGGAATGTAAAGTGGAGTGGTAAACAAATGCGCCTTATGGATGCACCCCCGATTATGAGGGATATTATTTCCTAGTTGCAGTTAAAATAATTTATTTTATTAGGGAATGTTATTTGAAAGGTCTATATTTACGAAAGGTTAGCTGAAGTGTTAAAAGTTGGAAAGCTTGTTGACTGAGCGAGTGAAGCGCTATTTTTAAACACTATTTCGTCAGTGAAGTTCTAACAGTGCGTAAGTCATTTTATGAGTGTTTTGAGATTTGAATGTCATTGGATAAAGCTTAATGGCGCGCATCGTATCGACTAATCAAAACACAGTAAACTGACCAATACGAATGCGTTATTTGAAAAATAGTTACATTGCGTATCTCAGTTGTTGGCGCCAACACTGCATATGTCAGCCATTCACGTACAAATTCGTCATGCATCAAGTGCTCCGATGTTGAAAAAGCTGTATGAAATGAATGTGACGCTTAAGGCGAAAGCGCCAGGGTAGCCCGCGAAATTCAAAATTTCTTACGTTTTTTGCAATTTGTAGGTCAGTGTGAGCTTGTATGTTGATTTAAATATGATTCGCGGGCGAAGCTAATATGACTTTACAGAATTATAATCATTAGAATCAGCAATACAACTCCATAAGTTAGCATTTACCTCAAACCTCATGATTTCATGAAATCGCTAGATTTGAGATAAATGCTAACGTATGGAGTTGTATTGCTGATTCTAATGATTATAATTCTGTAAAGCCATGTTAGCTACGGCCGCGAATCATATTTTAATCAACATACAAGCTCACACTGACCTACAAATTGCAAAAAACGTAAGAAATTTCGAATTTCGCGGGCTACCTTGGCGCATCAACCTTAAGGCCACATGGTGTTCAATTATTAATACAATTTTTTTATTAATAATTAAACACAAAATGGCCCCAAGCCCAAGCCCCATCAATTTCATACAGTTATTTCACTCTCCTGTAAAGTAGCCATTTTTGACTTCCGTACTGTTAGAACTTCACTAACGATTTGTAAATAAAAATATTCACAGATTAAGAAAATTCTCTAATTAAGGCTTGTCCACCGTAAAAAGCGCGGTCACTGTCGGACTGCACAGAAAAGAAAAAGAAGCGCGATGTCACAACGCTTGCAAAATATGATAAATTACCGATTTACAAAAAATCTAGGGATTAGACTAAAAAAGTAATCACATGAAATCATTCCTTATTATTTTGTAAAGAACTGTATGAATTTATGAACACTTAATGAAAACTGTAGGAATAATATGGTAAAAACTCAAAAAAATAGACAGAAATAGACCTGGGTTTAGCCTTTTTTTTCTTTAGTTCTGAAATCACTTCTTATGTATTCTAGATTATTGTGTATTTTTTTCTATCAAAAAGGTGCTATAGTTACTGTAAAAAATGGAAACAAAGGTACTTATTTTCGCCGTATTTTAAGGAGGACAAGCTTTAAACATAAAACGAGATATTACCTTGTCCAGAGGATCAGCATTTCCATACATCGTGGCAATGTCGGCAGTTTCTTGGGTACTTTACCAGTCGGCAGCGAAGCGGAGGAATTTTTAGACGCCATATTTTGGTTTTTTTAAGTTTTAGTTTAGGATATTATATTTTTAACTTAAATATACTCTAAAAATTAAACATATATTTTTTTTTAATCAGAAACATTGCTCGTTTAGACTTGATTTTTAGTTTAATATCATTAAAAATCGGTTATCGTCGCCCTATGCAGACGATAGTTTATTGATTTTTTTATTTATATTTTTTTTCAGCAAAAAAAAAACATTGTGCAGAAAAACAATTTTCCAAGTAAAATTAGAATATAACAGAAATAAGTGTATCGCTGGTGTATGTACTAATGACAAAAAAATCACTGTATCACAAAAGCCAGACACCAAACATTAGATAGATAGATAGATAGAATACTCTTTATTATGCACACAATAAAAATTACAGATATAAATGTTGAAATTTTACACTTTTTCAGAAATCGGTACGAAACCCTCGGTGCGCGAGTCCGACTGGCTCTTGACCGGTTGGTTTTTTTATTGCGGTTAGTCAGAAGCTTAATTTTTTTTTAAACTGCAAGGAACCATATACCTACGTATTTATTATTAATTTAAACTTGATACCTCCACGCGATCTTGGGGAAAAGGGTCTTGACAGTCTGACAGACAGACAGACGATAACGAAGTGATCCTCTAGGGTTCCGTTTTTCCTTTATTGGTACAGAACCCTAGAAACAGAAAAATCTTAAAATTGTATAGTGACAATGCACTCAACATAGGTATTATTACAATACGGATAAACGATCTGCCTAGCCTTTTCCAGATATGTTGGTGTTGGCTTCCAGTCTAACCGGATGCAGCTGAATACCAGTATTTTACATGGAGCGACTGCCTATCTGACCTCCACAACCCAGTAACTGGGTAATACGATAACCCTTGGTAAGACTGGTTGTACCACTTTCGGTCTTCTGACGACCCGTAACGACTGTCAAAGATCCACGAATGACAGCCGGGACCAAAGGCTTAACGTGCTTTCTGAGGCACGGAGGAGTCTCGTTATGTAAACGGTCACCCATCCACGGACACGGTTGGTTGGTCCATGATGGATGGACCCGTGCGGCTATTATAATTATTATGATCCAAAGATTACGGCGAGACATTGAGTGGCATGACGTCACTCCTTCCTATTTTGTTACAGTTGTGACGTAGCAAGCCCCCACTTCCCAACATTAATGCGTTTTATCGATATAATTTTTTATTAATATGATAAAACAAAAAAAAACGTGTCTAATATTTTTTTATTACTAACTGAAGGACTAAACAGCATTTCTTTTTTAGGGTTCCGTACCTCAAAAGGAAAAAACGGAACCCTTATAGGATCACTTGTTTGTCCGTCTGTCTGTCTGTCTGTCTGTCAGTCTGGCAAGACCGTTTTTCTCAGGAACGCGTGAAGGTATCCAGCTGAAATTAATATCAAATACGTAGGTCTATGGTACCTTGGAGTTCTAAAAAGATTTAACTTCTAAGTCAACGCAATAAAAAAATACGGCCATTTATGCGACATTTTTTGGTACTCGTAAGTAAATCAAAACCTATAGGGTACTTTCCGTCGTCCTAGAATCATGAAATTTGTCAAGAAGCAAGGTCACACAACATAAATATAGTAAAAGTCCGAAAACTGTTAATTTGTAATTCTATCACATAAAAGATATTTTCAAAGATGTCAGTGTATCAAGGCCTTTTTTCTGAGGAACGCATAGAGGTATCAAGTTGAAATTAATATCAAATACGTAGGTCTATAGTTTCTTCATGAAGTCCTAAAAAACTGAAGCTCAACGCAATAAATAAATTATACGGCGATTTCGGGACATCTTTCTGATACTCGCAACTGTCGCAAGTAAATCAAAACCTATAGGGTACTTCCCGTTGACCTAGAATAATGAAATTTGGCAAGAAGCAAGATCTCCCAGCGCAACTAAAGGAAAAAGTCTGAAAATTGTGAATTTGTAATTTATGACTTTTTTTTTTTTTGATAGCCAATGTTAAGTTTGTTTTTAAGATAAATTCTTTTCAACTACGGAACCCTTCATTGTGCGTGGTCCGACACGTACTTGGCTGGTTTTTTTTTACCCAGGCATGATACCTATTATATTTTTAATAGATCTATAAAACATTATCCAAGTTACATCTGTGTGCATCTCGAGCCTGTAAAGCATTTTTACAATAAAGACATCAACCCACTGGGCCGTATCATCAGATAAACAAATGATTGTTTTATTATCAGTCAAATGCAGTCGAGTATTTAAAATTGCATTTTCAGCTTAGTGAACTTAACGCGATACCTACTATGAGTAGAGTGGTTATATATTGTTAAAATTCTCGTAAATGTAAAGATATAAAGAGTTTAAGGTTGATGCGCTGTGGTAGCCCGCGAAATTCATTTTTTGTTTGGGTTTTTTGCAATTTGCAGGTCCGTGTCAGGTTGTATCTTGATCAAAGTATGATACGCGGCATAAAAACATATTTATTTATATAATTTTAACCATAAAAATACCAATACATCTCTCTAAGTTAGATTTCGTGCAGATTCGTCAAACGAACGAAATCTAACGAATCTGCACGAAATCTAACTTAGAGAGATATATTGATGATTTTTATGGTTACACGGACGTTACACGGACCTGCAAATTGCAAAAAACCCAAAAAAATATGAATTTCGCGGGCTACACAGCGCAATCTCTAATTGTAATATTATTTGTTTTTCATATTGCCTTGTTTCTTGTTTTGGTTTCAATTTCAATGACACTTTATCTAAATTATAACAGCTGAACGGGTTGATCGAAGGTTAAGCTACAAAAAGCTGCGGTTGGTTCTTGGATGGGTGACCACTGACCATCCATATCGAGACCCCTCCATGCCTCGGAAAGCACGTCAAGCCGTTGGTCCTGGCTGTCATTCGTAGATCTTTGACTGATAGTCAGAAGCCCAAAGGTCTGACAACAGTCTTGCTAAGGGGTATCGTGTTATCCAGGTAACTGGGTTGTGTTGTGGAGGTCAGATAGGCAGTCGCTCCATGTAAAATACTGGTATTCAGTTGCATCCAGCTAGACTGGAAGCCGAACCCAATATTGTTGGGACAAGGCTAGGCAGATTGATATTTCAACGGCACTTTTATAGGCAGATCTATTGGCATGCAGACGCTCTTTTATGAAGACTTCGACTATTGAATTCTTCTGTTCTATGCAAAATCTAACAGCAATATCTGTTTTCCAGGGGTAACTTTATTATTAGCTAAATATGTACCCATTGTGTTAGATACTAAATGAAACGCAGATAAGTTGCAATCGGGTATAATTATTTGATCATAAGAGTTTTAAGTTAATATTAAAATTAAGTCAAAAAACACGTAAGCCCCCCGTCGCTAGCCAACCAACCAAACGGCTTATTCGGCTTATTCCCATCAGATCCCACAATCCGATCCCACTATGTGGGATCCGTTAGGAATGCGGATAAAATAAATATTTTGTTCCAATCCGATCCTACTTTGTGGGGTCCGCTGGGGGGGGGGGAGTTAGGAAAGTGAATAAAACTTACATTTTGTTCCTATCCGATCCCACATTTGTGGGATTCGTTAAGAATGTGGATAAAATTAATATCCGAACGTAATGATCCCCCTGCTTGTATCGATACATGAAAACAAAAAGTAAGTACCTACACAATATCGACATAAATAGTAAAGTCGGTAACAGTTCTGTTATGATCATACATTTATTTTAATTCGTTCGTTCGTTTTCATTTTGTTCCTACAATGTAAATTTTTATTCACACATTCCTAACGGACCCCACAACGTGGGATCGGATTGGAACAAAATATTTATTTTATCCGCATTCCTAACGGATCCCACTTAGTGGGATCGGATTGTGGGATCTGATGGGAATAAGCGGCTTATTCCCTAAGCCCCTAGCAACGGGGTTGCCAGATCTGTCGCCAACATCATGTTTTTAAAAAGCTAAGGTTGACAGGAACCCTAAAATTGCCAGTACAATAATTATGAGCTTTTCCAGCAAACCTTGGTTTTCAGAAGGCATTTGTCCTATGTTCAGCAATCAATCTGCCTAGCCTTTTCCCAACTATGTTGGAGTTGGCATCCAGCCGAACCGGATGCAGCTGAATACCAGTATTTTACATGGAGCGACTGCCTATCTGACCTTCACAACCCAGTAACTTGGTAATACTGGTAAGACTGGTTGTCAGACTTTCGGGCTTCTGACGACCCGTAACGACTGTCAAAGATCCACGAATGACAGCCGGGACCAACGGCTTAACGTGCTTTCCGAGGCACGGAGGAGTCTCGGTATGTAAAGATGGTCACCCATCCACCGACCAACCCTGGCAAGCGTAGCTTAACTTGATGGATCGACCCGTGTGGCTGTTATTACTTAGCCACGAGCTGTTGGATAAGGTGAATGAAGCCTATCACAACCTTTAAAAGAATAGGAGCGTGAACATCATGTTTATTTGCATTTTATTGCAAAATCGTCTGATATTATCTTTCCAAGTAATTGATGCGTAAGAGTGGAACAACTCGCTCGGCAAAGGCAATACATGTACACAGTTACGAGCATAAATACCTTACAATAGGGGTGTCGACAAATTTTTTTTTGTCTGTCATCTAGATTGTTACAAAATATTGGACACGTATTTTTTCTTTTTTAGGGTTCCGTACCAAAATGGTAAAAAAGGAACCCTTATGGTGTGACTCAGTCTGTCTGTCTGTCTGTCTGTCACAGCTGGATATCTCAAGAACTACTAATGCTATCAACTTGAAATTTGGCAGTTTTAGATGACGTTTACCCAACTATTTTGCAAATTTTTTTTTTTTTTTTTGTAACAGGGATTGAAAGGGCGTCTTAAAATTCAAAGTGGAGCTACTAGGGCATGTCCCATGTGACAGAACGCTGTTTGCACATTCCTAAACTATTTTTATTTTTTTTTTAGGCCGCATAGTTTTCGACTTTTCATGAAAAATGTAAAAAAAATACCGTTCCCCCCTTTTTTTTTTCTCCGAAGTTTGCAAAGATAAAATCTGAAATTATTCTATGTGATAGAAGTTTATGTAAAGATTACAGGAAAAATAAAACGATGTCTCTAAATAGCACACTTTTTCAGAAATCGGAACGGAACCCTCGGTGCGCGAGTCCGACTCGCTCTTGACCGGTTTTTTACGTAATCAAAAGATTGCGAAACATTGAGTTAAAATATGGCATGACGTCACTCTTTGCTAGATTTTATACGTAGTTTGTTATAAGTTTTGACGTAGCTAGGCCCCACTCCCCAACTTTATCTAAGTCATTTTTTAATTAATTATGATAAAGAAAAAATATGTGTCTAATTATTTATTATCTGACTGACGGTACTAAATAGAATTTCTTTTTTTTACCCAGGCGTCATCTCTATTACGGAAGATTTATAAGTGAACCAAGCAACTGTGTTATTTAAACAAAAAAACTAAATACTTGTATGGTTCAAAATCCTCTAAATGGTGGCAACTATCACCCCCTTAAGGCTTTGCACTCAGTTTCCAAACACACTGTACCTATAATAAAATCAAATATAAAAAAATAATAAGAAATAGTATTCACCACAACTTAAAACATCCTCCGACTTTAAATTACAAAGATTCAAGCTTCTAACTTCATGCAATCCTAGAAACGTCCATGAAAGCTGACAATTGTACGCTAAGGTTGGCAATACTATAAATTTCTGCAACCTTATCTAGAATAATCGCTAGTTTGAAGGTCTGTGAGGGACCTTGGACGAAGGTTCCTCTTTGCCAAGGTTACAATAATCCGCCAGGACCGCTCTTTGTCTTGTATGCAGATTTAATCTAATAAAAATGTAACTTTTACTCTGTGCATAATATCACGCTTGTTATTTCCAAAGGGGAAGGTAAGATATGTAGTAGGTAGGACACTCACATTTTGCCTGAATCGTAAGTGCCATATAATGAGGCCTTCAATCAATCTGCCTGTCCTTTTCTCAACTATATTGGACTAGTTGGCTGCAGCTGAATACCAGTATTTTACATGAAGCGACTGCCTATCAGACCTCCACAACCCAGTTACTGGGTAACACTGGCAAGACTGGTTGTCAGACTTTTGGGCTTCTGACTACCTATATCTAACCACGAGCTCCAAGTTTTTCACTGGGCTTTAAACAACAAACATATATTTCGTCTAAAATACGTTAGGATGCAGTGCCGACTTCCTTGGACAAACTTTTCCACTAGGAGACTTTACTATTAATTTCCATCTAAGTTAGCTCAACGACTGAACTTAATTGCTGTTTTATTAATGAGCTACATAGATAAATAAACCTCGTATAAAAGTGGAGTGATGGCTGTTGTCCTTGTGTGCTTTTATGGGCCATCCAACATGCGAGGTGTTTTATTAATGTTAATCATCTGATAACCATCTAAATGGGTCTCACATAATTAAATCACAATCATTAAGAAAAAACCTCAAAATGTCTTTTTCATTGTCCCTCGTTCGCCTAATTAATGTACTTTTTAACTCGAGTTTACAATTAAACTTTATCGCTTTGTGTCCGAAAATTTGGCAGAAATTATCATTCCTTTTGGCGATAACTTTGAACCTACTTAACTCGAAAGTGGTCCTAATTTTCTTGCCAATAAGGTTGGAAGTTGCAAATGATTTCGTGACTAATGTCTTCCGCTAAATTATAATCAAGTTGTAATAAAAAATACAAATAAATCATTTCCCTTTGTCCGGAGGGGCGTGGTCAGTCTGCCAACTCCTCGCCGCAATAATTAATATTTAATTCGGATGAAAATTTTTACTTTGTCAGATTTTTTGTGGGCCACGTTGGACGATGATTAATTCCCTGTTTTCTGCACATTTTTCTTCGGTATACGATTTAATAAAGTTTGGGATGTATTCAGTATTCTCTATATTTGTGCGTGTGGTACTTTTAGATTGTTTTTTGTTTCACGCATTTTGTAGGCGTGGATTGAAACTGAAAGATTTATTTCAGGTCCACTGAAATAAATCTTTCAGTGAAATGAAATATATTGGACTACAAAAAGCATATTTTAAATTAGAGCAACCTGTTTTTCAGTTTAACCCGAATTTCGTGACAGTTATTTTTTATAAACTAAAGTAACAAAATATTCAAGAATGATATGAATATTTGCAGCATTGTTACATAACACCTTAAGCATATTTCTCGTGAAGGTAATCTTCACATCCAGTGAAACACATATCATGCTATTGCGACCATACCATCAGAACAAACTATCACTTTGCCTGTAAGAGGCAACACAGAGGTGACATCAACTAGATGGGGCTTTTACAAGCGTTTTTATCAAGGCAATAATAATATTCATGAATATGTTATATTAGGGTTCCGTACCTCAAAAGGAAAAAACGGAACCCTTATAGGATCACTCGTGTGTCTGTCTGTCTGTCTGTCTGTCTGTCCGTCTGTCCGTCTGTCACAGCCAATTTGCTCCGAATCTTATGGACCAATTAAGTTCAAATTTGGTACACATATGGATTTCTGTGACCCAAACACGTACAGCTAAAGTAAATATATGAATTTTGATTAAGAGAGTCACTTTTAGGGGGAAAATAAGAAAATTAAAAAAAAAAGTTTTGTAAACTGTACCGTGTGACATATCAAATGAAAGGGCTTACTATGAGGGTTTCAAATATATTTTTTTTATAATTTTTAAATATATTGTTTTAAAGTTATTTAAGAAAATTGACCATTCCCCGCCCCTTATCTCCGAAACTACTGAGCCTAAAATCTTGAAAAAAATATAGAAAATAGTTCTATACCTGCAGATTACAGGAAAACCTATAAGAAGTCTGTGGTCTTAAAATAACAGGGTACATCTATATATATAAAAAAATCAAAGTCCTGACTGAGTCACAGACTAATATATCAACGCACAGCCCAAACCAATGGACCTAGAGACTTGAAATTTTGCACATAGATACCTTATATAGTGTAAACATCCAATAAGGAAGGATTTTTGGAAATTCAATCCCTAAGGGGGTAAAATAGGGGATGAAAGTTTCTATGAAAAATCCTATCCCTAGACTTGAAACTTAGAACGAATATTCATCTAAGTAAATTATAAAGTTTATCATTTTTAGTTTTCCTAAACTACCCCCCAAGGAGGGATTGGGGGTGTCAAAGTTTGTATGGAGGAACTTTAACACGCGGTCCGATTAACTCAAAACTCAGTTTTTATACTTGAGACCAAAAATTAAGACTAACGTGTATCAGGGTTTTCCAAA
Source organism: Cosmia trapezina (assembly GCA_905163495.3). NCBI lineage: Eukaryota > Metazoa > Arthropoda > Insecta > Lepidoptera > Noctuidae > Cosmia > Cosmia trapezina. Next base: position 2,154,025 of record LR991036.1, read on the forward strand.
AATGTACCCCTAAGGGGTGAAAAGTTAATTTTATAGCGGGGGATTTTATGGGGGGCTTGATTTACTCTAAAATTGGTGTAAATAATGTTTGAGTCAAGTTATGGAAACATACCAGACGATTTTTGAAATTCTTTATCTGTGAAAACAGAGATACAGTTTATATGAAAAATCTTATTAATTTGGTTAACGAACTTGAAACTTAGCACAAATACTTGCATAAGTAAGTAATAATGTTTGTCATTATTAGTTTTTCAAAACTACGCCTCAAATGATGTTTAGGGATGTTAAAGTTTGTATAGAAGAATTTTAAAGCGCAGTCCGATTTACCCCTCAAGTGTCGAATGCACCCCATGTGTGCATAAGAAAAACCCTTTTTTTGTTAGGTATATAAGCTTATATCACATATATATAAATGTAAAAAAACATCATCCGATGGAAAACCAATGATCATCATTAGTTGTGAACCTATGGAGTTCGCAGCTAACCCCCCCTTCCCCCCCGCGTGTCAAATGCACCCCAAGTGTGCAAAAGGACAAAATTTTACATAATAGGTATATAAGCTTAGATCACATAATTATATATAAAGGTAAAAAAACATGATCCGATGGAAAACATATCATCATCAGTAGTTGTGAACCTATGGGGTTCGCAACTAACCCCCAACCCTCCCCACTCGCTGGGGTTTTGGGTCTAAAATTAGCCAAACTACGACACTTGAGGGGTTAAAAAATGGTACTTTGAGTCAAGTTAGGAAACATGCCAAACGAATTTTCACCGATTTTGACGGCATATAGCTGATGTTTTAAGGAGTAACTTAGGCTATTTTTATTTTAGAAAAATAATTAGGGTTCCGCGCAAGAAAATTAAAATCCATGAAATCAGACAACCACGTACAGTCTAGTACAAACTTACTAAGCCTCCGCTGTCTATTACGGCTATAACAACAAATAATAGAGTTTAGAAAATTAATAAAAAGTGTTTTATTTATGTTAAATTAGTGTTCTATAGTCGGATCTAGTTATTAAGTAGTATACCCAGCGATTATACAGTGTTTTTTGTCGCGAGAACTTCGCACAAAAAGGATACTAAACCGGCCTCGGCTGTCAACTCAACGGTGACGGATTTCAAAATATCATAAAACCCGGGGAGTATTTTGTTTTATTTTATCACAATAATAACACACCACTGAACATCACAAAATACTGCTCAGCCTCTGAGCTACGTCCATCACACATTGGCACGGTTTATGTCTCTTTTTGCTTGACAACTAGTGGAAGCAAAATTGATGACGAAAACATTCGCTCAGACAATAAACACTACACAATTTACTCCACAAAAAATTAGGCTCATTATAGCTTATTGATTGTCATTTATTCATGTATGTAACCAATAATATGGTTGGATTGTTATAATAATCAGTACGTGCCTACTTAAAGTTCAACGAAACCTAGTAGGTAATGCTTATGTAGTAAACTCTCTGAATACTTGGTACTTAAAATCTATAATACAATATTAGAATACACTACAATAAGAAAGTTGGTTTTTTCTTTTTATTTTTTTTGGTTTGTTATCTTTAAGTACTTATAGTAAACTATTTTAATTTTATTTATTTTTTTTATGTCCTACCCACGTGAGGAAAAGTAAAATCTTATGACAATAAAATCATTGTAACTTGGTACTTAATCTAATCTAGTCACATTTCAATTTGACTCACCAGCCTACCTCATTTCTCCATAAAGCTCTAACTTTTCCCATTTTTTTATTTTTTTTGTCCTTTCATTTCAAGCTTTCTGTTTTTTTTTTTTTTTTTTTTTTTTTGTTTATCTGTCTAACTAATTACTTCTCACTTTTCTTTTAATTCTACTTTCAGTTCTTGTTCCTGAAACCATGCCTGTGATGACCCGTAAGACTGCTGCTCAGGAGTTGGAGCTCAAATTAAGAACGGCCATCCAGGATCTTAACGCTTCAAACAGCAAATGTCAACAGCTGTTACAGGAGATAGATGAAAGTGAGAAGGAAGTAGAGAAGGTCGTTTTCAAAAACACATGCTTAAAAAAGGAGCTAACAGACCTACATCAACAATACCTGGATGTTGTTGATGAACGGGACAAACTGCGGGTGGTCACGGATGGTTTCAACAACTGCAGTAACATATATGAGGAGGCTTTGTGTAAGGTTAGGGACCTGGAAGAAGAATTAATTCTAGCAAATGTACAGATTACTAAATTACTAAAACAAAAAGAATGTACTCAGGCTAAGCAGAGTAATATTAGCTTGCATGATGAGTTATTAAACATTAATTGCAACCATCATTCCTTAGTAACAATAGACCTTACTGAAGAGTCAATATTGACACATAATAATAGTAGTTTTAAAGTAAGTCAAAATAAAATAAAAAAATATGTAAAACTAAATAGAATGGTAAATAAGTGCATTAAATTTAGGAAACAACAAAAACACAGTTCCAATAATATTAAACTAAGGAAAGAGCGTGTTTTTCTTATAAATAAATTAAAAAACTATCAAATTAAATTAGAAGACAGTAAGAACATTTATGAGATTGACACTCAACGATTACAGTCTGAAATTCAGGTACTAGAAGAGTCAATTCATTCACTGTATAATAAGTATGTGAAGTCTGAAAAACAAATTCAGGAGCACATACTTGCTACAAGGGAGTTAGTGGACATGTGCAACTCTAATGCAGACAAAGTGGACCCGCTGACTCTTAGCAGCCCTCAATGTTCATTGCATAGAAAATCCAATCTTGGCACTTTTCAACCCGAGGTAACGGAGGACCCGTCCCAGTCAGGAAGTGCTCAGGTATCTATGTCTTGTCAAGATACACCAGATATTGAACTAGGTCCATTGCAAGTAGTTCAGACAGATGCTAGTGCTGTTCCTTGTAAAGTATGTTATAATTCCATTATGTTTTCTGATAGTTTTGGAAAAGGGTTAGGAAAATTACTTAGCAACAACCTGAGTCATTCTTCTCTAAACTATTGTATGCCTCAGTCTTCGTACAAACAAATAATGGCTTCAATAACTAAGAATGAATATGATCCTAATGCCATTATTACTATACTTATAGGTAGCAGCCTTAATGTTAAAAAAGATGATATTACTGATAGTGTCACCGAGCTATTGAAGTTAAATTGTAAGAAAATAATTTTGTGTGCTTTTCCATACTTTAAGTACTTGTCAAACAGACAAAACAACTACATTCACATGTTAAATAATTACATGCAATTCTTAGTTAGTCACCATAGTGACAAGTTTATATTTTTTGACACCAACATTTTTGTTGATAAGCTAAGCTCGACTAGGGATACGGTGTATCTGCCCAGTAGTTTTAGACATCAAATAGCTAGGCTATTAGCTTTTAATATTAACCCAGACATAATTAGTATGTCGAAGTCATCTTTAATTAGCACCACAGTTAGTAATAGTACTAATGTTAAGGTGGTTATTAATTTAAACTAGTTTGTAAGACAACAGAAAGTACCACTAACAGTATAGTTACACTTAATAACAAAAAGGTATTTTCTAGCTCTAAAATAGTTAACTGTAGAAAAGGGGCTAAGCAGAAATCCTTGAAATTATTTCATCAAAATATTCAAGGTTTTTCATCCAAACAATTGGAAATTGAATTGTTTTTAGAAAAAACAATGTTTGACATTATTTGTTTAACCGAGCATTGGTTAAAAGATTACGAAATGTTAATTAATTATGAGAATTATAGTGTGGCCAGTTGTTTTAATCGAACATCAATGGCGCGTGGTGGTTCATTAATCCTAATTAAAAATTGTATTAAATCGAAAAATCGTAAAGACATAGTTGATCTATCGTTTGAACATAGTATTGAACTTTCCTGTGTTGAGCTAGATAAGCATGTCATAGTGTGCGTTTACAGACCCCCAAATTATCAAAACTACTCTATATTCGAGTCAGTAATGGAGGAAGTTATGTCAAGACTTGCAGCTGGTAATAAGTCTGTAATTATCTGTGGCGACTTCAATATTAATATTTTAGAAAATAATTCAAATACCAGTAGATTATTAAATTTGTTTAAATCATTTAATTTATCAAATGTGTTTGTAGAACCTACCCGAATAACCACGACTACTGCCACATGTATTGATAATGTTTTCTGTTGTTGTGACTATTTAGATAAATCCATTGTTAATTATCTCCCTTCTGATCACAGTGGTCAAACCGTAACTTTTGAGTCCAACATACCTATGCAAAAAGTGCAGATACAATCCAGACCAATAACATCTGTTAATTTAAATAAATTTAATAACACTTTAATTTGTAAGTTAAATGATCAAGAACTGAAAATGAACAATGTTAATATTTTGTATAAAGAATTCTTTTCGGTAGTCCAAACAGAGTTCGATAATTCATTTAAGAAGATCACAAAAACCATCAGCCCTAAGTTTCTATTTAGTGACTGGGCAACTAAAGGACTCAGGAAAAGTAGGGAAAGACTTTTCGAGCTGTATGGCCTTAAGCCTTATATTAACACGGAAACTTTTAATAAGTATGTTGCTACTTACTCTAGAATTTTTAAGAACACTTGTAAGGCAGCTAAAGCCTTATACATTAGCAACAAGGTTAAATCAGCAGATAATAAAATAAAGACAGTTTGGAAAATTATCAACAATGAAACGAACAGGAACAGAAAGCATAATATTGATTACACACTGGAGTCGTCATGTGGTCTCATTTCCGATAGCAAAGAAGTTGCTCAAGAATTTGTAAATTTCTTTACCAGTATCCCACTTAAAACTACTGAGGTCTTAAACTCCTCGCCCTCGCTCTCTTTTGATTTAGTAAGGGCGAACGTTTCGGCCTGCCCGATTGAATTTAACTTTAAGCATATTAACCCCATAACAGTAATAAAAGCTTTTAAGCAAATTAAGATCAAACTGACCGAAGATCTTTGGGGAATGTCCATTAAAGTCTGTACCTCCATAATTGAGACTATAGCGCCTTACTTAGCCTTAATATTTAATTTTTGTGTAGATCAAGGAGTTTTCCCGGATTTAATGAAATACAGTAAGGTAATTCCACTTTTTAAATCCGGAGACAGTAAAGACAAAAATAATTATAGACCAGTATCCGTGTTGCCGGTTTTCAGCAAGGTGTTTGAAAAGGTAATGCTTAATCAAATGCTCAATCACTTTAACACGAATAAAATACTTCACGATCAACAGTTTGGTTTCACCAAAGGACGTTGTACGACCGACGCCGGTGTAACCTTATTAAAACACATTTTTAACGCGTGGGAAGAGGCACAAGACGCCATAGGCATTTTTTGTGACCTCTCCAAGGCATTTGATTGCGTCGACCATGAAACCTTACTCTTGAAACTTGAGCATTACGGACTTGGAAAACTTGCCCTCAGTTTAGTAAAATCTTATTTAAATGATAGACAACAGCAAGTTCAAATAAATGGTGTCAATTCACTCTGTTTAAAAGTTAAAATGGGTGTTCCACAAGGCTCGATATTGGGTCCTTTCCTCTTTTTAGTGTATATTAATGATTTACTCCATTTATTAAAAAATCAACCACAAATGGTGCTATTTGCTGATGATACTTCATTAATTTTTAAGGTAGATAGACGTGCTACAAATTTTGACGACGTTAATAACGCCCTACTGCAGATCCAAAATTGGTTCACTGCTAATAATTTAGTATTAAATGGGAAAAAAACTAAGTGCATCAGATTTTCTTTACCAAATGTCAAAAGTAGTGATTGTGAGATAGTATTGAATCAAGAGAAACTAGAATTCGTCGATAAAACCGTTTTCCTGGGGATTACGCTCGACTCAAGGCTACAATGGGGTCCTCATTTAATATCACTTGCAGGACGGCTAAGTTCAGCAGCTTATGCTGTCAGAAAAATCCGTCAATTTACTGATGTAGATACCGCGAGGCTAGTCTATTTTAGTTACTTTCATAGTATCATGTCTTACGGTATTTTACTTTGGGGACGGGCTGCAGATATCGAGTCCATTTTTATTCTGCAGAAACGAGCCATCAGAGCCATATATAATCTTCGCAGGCGCGATTCTCTAAGGGAACTGTTTAAGGATATTAACATCATGACGGTACCTTGTCAATATATCTACGAAAACATCATGTACGTAAGAAAAAATTTACATCTTTTTAATAAAAGAGGTGAAAGGCATAATTATAATACTAGAAATAAGGACCTATTAGCTCAACCAGGTTTTAGGCTGGCTAAAGTAGACTCATCGTTCATGGGGTACTGTTTAAAATGTTACAATAAAATACCTCCACACATACTTCAACTAAATGAGACGAAATTTAAAACTTGTATAAAACGCACACTATGCAGGCAGGCATATTATAAATTGGGGGATTACATAAATGATAAAAATGCTTGGCTCCATGCTGGTCCTGCTCCACAACCTCAACTAATTAATTAACATTTGAAGATACTGTTGGAACTGCTGAAGATTGTAAGAATAGCTTTGCATTGTGTAGACTCAGTCACCTTGTATTGTATAATTGCTTAGCACATGTGTGAGTACTATGTACCTACTCTAAAGCTACCATTTACTGGGTACGTCTTTATTTGACTTGGATGTGCCCTGGCGGCTGAGAGTGTGTCATGCTCACTCTAATGCCTCGCTGATGGTGGCGCGTGTGTTGGATCATTTAACGAATCCATACGTCAGGTTCGTGAACGGGCGCTGTTGGTGGAGGCTGGTCATACCTTAGCTGCCACGGCTTATTTTAATTTTAATTTTGAATTGTTTTTTTATTTTTTTATTCCGGACGCTTTTAACGTTCATCGTTCTCACATGTATAATTTCAATATGAATGATGTAACCAATATTTTGTAACCATATTTTGATTTAAAAGAGTGTCCGTGGAGTTTCTTGCCCGTTCTTCTCCATAGATCTACGTTTTGGAATGGGCAACTAGCTTCAACTTTCTGACTTACCTACTGACCGACTCTTTGACAATTCAAAAGTGCCTGTAATTGGTTTAATTGAAATAAATGCTTTGAGTTTGAGTTTGAGTTTGAGTTTAAAAATAAAGCAAAATTTAAGGGGTCGGTCCCCATACAATAAACTTTTCATTTTGAAAAAAAAATAAAAATTTTAATCTAGCATGTGGGGTGTCATCGTCTAGAACTCATTGAGTAGAGTACAAACATATTTTTTTTTTATCTTTTAAAATTAAGAAATAGGGGGCCGCAAAAGTTGTAAATTTTAGACCATTTTTGTACGAGCTCTAGCGCAACAATTCAACAAATTAGGAATTTGAAACTTCTTTATACCATGTAGGTACCATGAATACTGTATTTAATCAACAATACTGAAAACGGCGATTTATAAGGTATTTTGTTTAAACATGGGTGATTTTCTGCAACTGCAAAAAATAACCTTGTAATTCACAGTATCATTATACAATAAGTAAAAAGTTATCTTTGCGATTGTTAAACATATAATATGGTACGGAACCCTTCGTGCGCGAGTCCGACTCGCACTTGACCGGTTTTTTTCGTTTTCTTTTGAAATAATCTATGTTTCGCCTGGATGAGATCTTGATTTAATTGAATGATGGGAGGTAGTTATAGTATAGTTAAAATCTCGCTCCAGACTCAGTCATAAATCATTCGAGTGTTTCGCTCTCTTTCCCACTCACGGGCCTTATGGGCAGGCCACGCCCACACGTAGTCCTGTACATTACTGCAGTCGATGAGTGCTATCGATAGTTTTATATATTTATAAATGGGTGATAGAAATAAATAATTCTGTTGTTCATGTTAAGCATGTTCCACACATTTTTGCCAAATTTCAATGGAGACATTGGAAATGGCTTCATCGACTAACTTCTCGACTTCAGCGTGATAACCTTAATGATTCTGTTATCGATAATGGCCTTGAGCGCGCGCAACTAGCGCACATCCCTACTCCGATTATGATTTATGACCAAGTCTGTTGCGAGATTTTAACTTTACTTTAGTGTAGAAATTCGCTATACGGTTTCCGAAAAAGGATATGCAACCCCAAACAAAACTATATATGTTGTAAGTTATGTCACTTATGGATCAGAGGCGCCTTAAAATGTGCGTTGTTGCTCTATCAAGCTTTCTTTTCTAAATTAGGTAGATAGCTATATAGATAACGAGCCCATGGCTAAGTAATAACAGCTGCACGGGTATCCGTGGATGGATGACCATCTTTACATACCAAGACTCTTCCGTGAATCGGAAAGCATGCGTTAAGCTGTTGATCCCGGCTGTCATTCGTGGATCTTTGAGACTCATTACGGTTCGTCAAAAGCCCGAAAGTCTAACAGCCAGTCTTAACAAGGGGTATCGTAAGTAGTAACTGGGTTATGGAGGTCAGATAGGCAGTCGCTCCATGTAAAATACTGGTACTCAGCTGCATCCGGTTAGACTGGAAGCCGACCCCAACATAGTTGGGAGAAGGCTAGGCAGATTGATCTACATAGATGCACATTTGCACATTTGCATGCTCATGCAGCAGTTCATATTTCCAAAATCACGATAACCATCACGCCTACCCGTGTAAAGGCTCTTACAGACAGAGGCAATATCGCGTCGCTCCTGTGTGTATGGTCGCGCGCGATTCCATAGAAATTGTTCTATGGATATAATATCGCAATATCGCATCGCGACGCGACATAAAATTAAGACATATGATTTCTGTTCAACTGAGAAACTTCTTCTGAAATAACATGTAACTATATCTAAACTCACATGTAACTCTCCAAACCCTTTTACCAAAACAAGTTGCAGTAAACCGCAGTAACTCAAGAAACTGAACTGCGGCTCACAAACACTCTCAGTCTAATTAAGTGATGCAGGTTCGACTCCCGTTTGAATACAACTTCATCGGTCAGTCCGACTTGGACTTGGAACTGAAGCCTGAACTTTAAGTTGAAGTTACAAAATGTGTGCAAGTTGCGCTTGATCTTGGAAATTAATTAATTTGTGTATTTCATCGTAGTTTGTTGTAAGAATAAGAATAAGAATTATTTATTGCGTAACTGTGTACAATCAGATCTTATAATATAACATAACAGTTTTAGGATCAACAGTCTACCCATGTCGGATATGCAATACTTAAGAAAGAAAAGCAAATTAATTAATTAGTTCTAAGTGTTAGTTACATAACTACTTAAGTACCTACATCATTTATTGCCAAAAAACTCATGCAAATTATAATAAACATTATTAAGTAACATTTTTTTAAATTTGGTTTTAAACATGTTTCCATTTAATTGCTTTAAAGCTGGTGGTAAATTATTGTACACACGAATAGCAGTTATGTAAGTACTTTTATAATACATCATATTCTTTACTCTGGGTAATAATATATCATATTTATATTGGTTGCGAATGTTCCTCTTTGAATCTGATTTTAAACTAAAATATTGCATATTATTCCTAACAAATAAACATAGTCCCAATATATAGATTCCAGTAAGTGTCAGGAAGCCCTTCGTTCTGAAAACATCTCTTAATGACTCGGTACTGTGCATGTTATATATTGTCCTAAGACATTTCTTCTGGAGAATGAATGTATTCAAAGTAGTTTCAACGGCTTTTGAATGGATGGCTTCTTTTGGGTAAGTTACGTCACAGACGGGCTACTAAACGGTGACCAGTACTCCAAGTCCAAAACTCACTCACAAATCCCCTGATTTTGAAGGACACAAAAGAAGCCATCATCATCATTTTTTTCTTAATACACATACACGAATAAACTCGCACCTTTTTCCCATGGTGTAGAAAAAAACTACAGAACGCTCCTACGATCTTTTTCCCATTTTTTTTTTTTTTTTTTTTTTTTTTTTTTTGAGGGTGGGAAATCATCAAATAACTTCTCCCGCTCTGGGTGGAGCGGAAGGGCGTGTCAGACTTTTACTGACTAAAACCCACCCGTGTTCCTTCAGTTGCCTATGCCAGGGCCGCGGTAACCCCTTCGGACAATCCGCGACCCCAGCGGCGTCGGCCCTATTGGACCCCGTCACTTGCTGACATCTCTTTGAGGCGCGCGTGGAACACAACGCGCCGTCGACTCGGGCCTGGTCCTTACCGGACGGCGAGCTACCCGCTGCTCACCGTCCGCAGGCCCGCGCCTACGGTGGCCGGAAATCGCCCCGCGATTCCCGCCGCCCAGGGCGTCTCCTGCGGCGACTGAGGGCGTGAGGCTGCCTCTCCCTCACGCGTTCCGCCTCCTCCTTCGCGAGCATCACTGCTTCGCAGAAGGAGGTGACGGCCTCCCATGCACTCTCGCTCCGCACCATGGCCTGGACCAGGCTCGGACGCGAGAGATCGCCGCCGCCGATCGCCTCCGTGAGAACACGGCGGTGCTCTGCCCAAGCTGGGCAGACCTCCACTGTATGCTCCACCGTGTCCTCCGGGCGTTTCCTCCCGCCTTATGCGAAACAGGTACCTCCCGAAACAACCATGTCCGGTGAGGACCTGCGTCAGGCGGAAGGTGAGGACGCCGTGGCGCCTCTCTAACCACTCCTCAAAGAGGGGACTTATCGCCGCAATTGTGGCGTGCCCAACGATCTTTTTCCCATGGGGTAGAAAAAAACTACAGAACGCTCCTACGATCTTTTTCCCATGGGTTAGAAAAAAACTACAGAACGCTCCTACGATCTTTTTCCCATGGGGTAGAAAAAAACTACAGAACGCTCCTACGATCTTTTTCCCATGGGGTAGAAAAAAACTACAGAACGCTCCTACGATCTTTTTCCCATGGGGTAGAAAAAAACTACAGAACGCTCCTACGATCTTTTTCCCATGGGGTAGAAAAAAACTACAGAACGCTCCTACGATCCTTACATACTCATTTTCCTCCGTATAATATAATAGATAGAGATGAGTATTTCAATCATAATTATAAAGCAATATGCTTTATAATTATGATTGAAATACTCATCTCGATAACACAATGAAAAATTTGAACCAAATGAAAGGGATTAGGTATAAATGTGTTACGCAATTAGGCATTAAAAGGGTGCTGAAATGAAAATTCAGAACTACCGGATAGCGTAGGTATATACAAATATTTAGACTAGGTACGCAATAGAAAACAGAACAGTAAACTTTTGAAAAAAAAACATAAATAAAATTCACGTATCAATTTTAACTATTTTATTTGGTAGATTGATTCGACAAAGGTTTGAAACTTCGACATACATAATTATTATATCATATAAAAACTCACGCCTTCTCCCCATGGGGGTTGGCAGACAATACAGAACGCCACCTGATACGATCCTTATATACTGCCTACTTTATATTATAATAAAATAAATAAATAAATAATTTATTTTTTGTCTGTCCAAATAAATTATTAAATGCTGCCTTTTGGGCACTTTTCCCACTGATAGCGATGCGGACGAATTTATTGATGCCCTATGAGCTCTTCCCCCTTTTTACCCGACTACGGTAAAGCCAAAAGGAAGGGTTATGATTTTAGCAGTTTACGTATGTAAGTATGTATTTTTACCCGACTACGGCTAACCCAAAAGGAAGGGTTATGATTTTAGCAGTCTATTTAAGTATGTAAGTATGTATATAAGTATGTATTTACGTGTGTTCCACCGTAGCGCCTAAATTACTGAATCGATTTTGATGAATGAGGTATCAGTAGATTCGAAATAATGGTCCGGGTGACATAGGCTATATAAATTCTCCCTAAACTTAATATGGTGGACAATACACGTTTTGTGACCTCGAAAAAAATTTAATTGAGATGATCATGACATGTTTGGTATCAAAAGAAAGGTCTTGACGAGCACATTACAAATATGTATATACCTATGTCGTTATTGTTTAAGTACTTAAATATTTTGAACTTTTTAGATCAATTTTATTTTTCCGTAGTCGGGTTACTACAGTTTTTTAAACTTTATTCTTGTTTTATTATATACTTGTACATGGTAGGTATATATAATTTACTGTGAGTTTGTATATTTTAATTATGTTTTGTTTATAGTACAGAAATAAAAAACATTATTAATTATTAAACCACTCTACAATACTTCTTACCGTTTTCTGTGATAATTTATAATACAAAAATATTTCATAAATATATAAATACTTTTGAAACAAATATAATAAACTGTAAATGAAAATTCAAAGGAAAGAGAAACCACAACATACATGATAACGCTCGTCGCGCAAAAACGCGTAACGTGTACTCTTTATACATAGATGCTATCTGTATTACGTCTTTATCTATCCAAGTCACTGGGCTCACATTAACTCGTCAAGCTCCTGGGTAAGGAACTCCCGGGGGATAATGTTAGCTGTTTAACGTACATTTTATATTACACTTGCTTTTACCCCCGATTTCGTCTGCGTGAATATTCGGCCCCCGACCCACCACGCGGAATTACTTCGTTTTCGCTTAGAGTTCTTTCTGACTTCTTTTCGTTTTGTTATGCTCCTAAGGGTTATAGATTATTTATCATCAAATAAATGGTCTATACCCTTCCATAAGAATTAGACTATCAAATGCAGAAATGCTGATAGTTCCTGAGATTAGCGCGTTCAAACAAAAAAAAAAAAAAATAGACGGACAGACAGACAGACAGACAGAGTCACACCATAAGGGTTCCTTTTTTACCATTTTGGTACTGAACCCTAAAAATGATTAGGAACAGATACTTTACCCCACATTAATAATTATAATTAGAACCCTTATTCCAATAATTAAAACAACCTATTTAAACTTCCGTCCCATACATATTAAAAAAAAGTTCTTTAGTAAAATGATTTCTTAGCCGGGGCTAATACTATTTAAAACAATCACTCAGCTAATAATCCTAGCAAAAAAAGACAGACATAATTCATTCTATATCCACCTACCTTTTACAATCTAGATATGGCAGCTATGTTAAATGTGTAACATAATACGCACATGCACCATTTTTAGGGTTCCGTACCTAAAGGGTTCCAGCAGGACCATATTACTAAGGCTTCGGTGTTCATCAGTTTCAGGGCGGTATCTTTTGAACCGTAATAGATACACTTGAAATTTTCACATACTATTATGGGTGTTATAACAACAAATAATAAAAATAAAATAAAGTTTTTAACATAATAAATGTGTTGAAGTTTATGATAGATAGATAAAACACCGTTGGCGCAGTGGTTGTGCGATTGACTGCTGCGCAGCATGTCGCGGGTTCGGTTCCCGCACGGAACAAATATTTGTATGACCTACAAGTATTTGTTCCGAGTCTGGGTGTTTTTCTATCTATAATATGTACTTATGTATTTACAAAAAAAAATGTATATGAGTAGTTTATCAGCCATCTCGTTACCATAACACAAGCATTAAGTTGGTTAGCTTGGGACTAGATGGCGTTGTGTGAAATGTCCAAGGATATAATTTATTTATTTAAAACATTTATTCGGTGCACACAAAAGACACAGCACAACACACAAGAGCACAAAGTAATGATGTAAAGCATTTACATCATCATGATGTGATTTTAAGTGCTTTATTAAAACAATAGCTTTCGGGCGAAGATAAAGTTTCATAAAATTGTATCAAAGATAATTATGCACAGCCCAGTTGAAGGATGTCAGACGGCTTCTGTCAATTAGAAAGCTGCGCGTCGTCTGTTTCTAAGAAAGCTTCTAGAATTTTCCAGAAGCTTCGCACGTATTAGCGGCGAGCGAGTAGATAGAGAAGATTTCTGCCAGAAGCGCGTGGATTGTGACGTTTTGCGTTAAAAGTAAAAAATAAAACGATTAACGTTTTTTGTATGGGCACCCATACAAAAAAAAATATAAAAAAAAATATGTTAAATATTGAACCGTGGTACGGAACCCTTCGTGTACGAGTCAGATACGCACTTGGCCGCTTTTATATTCCAAGATCCCCCCGCCGGTGTATTATTTATCTACACGTCACTGAGTAAGCATTACCTCATCACTGCGTTTTGTTCGTGTTAGGGAAGACAGTCTTCAGGGAAATTAGTGTATGGAGTCGGTAGTGATATGAAAAGTGCAGTTGCGAAGTTCTTGTTTTGGAGTGCGGGTTTAAAGTTAGTTTGCTGGTTGTGCTTTTTTAATAACTAAGAAATGCGCACTTTTATAATTCCCAACGTGACGATATTATCGTCGTCCATAAAATGTATGGAAAAACGTGCACGTTATTACCTTATTGTAGACGGAAATTTAAGAGCGTCTTCATATAATATACTAGCCGCGCCCCGCGGTGTCATTCACGTAGATCGGGATAAAAAGTAGCCTATGTGTTAATCCAGGGTATAAACTATCTCCATACCAAATTTCATTCAAATCGGTCCAGCCGTTTGAGCGTGAAGAAGTAACAAACATACAAACACTCACACAAACTTTCGCCTTTATAATATTAGTGTGATGTGTGATTATAAAGAGGATAGATTTTTTTGTTTGTTTGTTTGTACCGAATAAGCTCCGAAAGTACTAGACCGATTTTAACCATTTATTCACAAATAGAAAGCTAAATTATGAGGAAGTAACATTAAAGGCTATAATTTGTTTTCAAAAAACCTTAGGAGCCAAGCAAAAGTAAAATAAAAAAACCAGTCAAGAGCGAGTCGGATTTGCGCACCGAGGGTTCCGTACCATTATTTATATGTAATTGTGTTTGATGATTTCTGAAAAACTGTGCTATTTAGAGACATTGTTTTATTTTTTCTGTAATCTAAACTTCTATCACATAGAATAATTTCTGATTTTTCTGTATGCAAACTTCGGAGATAAGGGGTGGGAACGGTATTTTATTTACATTTTTCAACAAAAGTCGCAAACTATGATGCGTAAAAAAAATTTAAAAAAATTTTTAAGAATGTGCAAACAGCGCTCTTTTATATAATATCCCACATTCCCTAGTAACGCCACTTCGAATTTTCAAGATGCCCTTTCAGTCCCTGTTGCAAAAAAAAAACATAGGTATGTATTTTTGTTTTTTTCTTATTTGCAAAATAGTTGGACAAACGTTATCTAAAACTGTTCTAAATTTCGAGTTGATAGCTTTAGTAGTTCCTGAGATATCCAGCTGTGACAGACAGACAGGCAGACAGACTGAGTCACAGTTCCTTTTTGACCATTTAGAGGCATGAGGAACAGTGTGAAAAGTTCACTCATCCTCCATAGAAAAGGGAGGATCTGCCCGATGGTTGATGTCGGGACGTTGTATATATGCTAATCGCGTGGTAAACTCTAATTGCGCGATGCAGGTTTGCGTGACGTCATGTCATTGATGCGTAGTTCATATGTGGCGATGTAGATGCCGCCACATCACTCCCCTCCGGAGACCGGAGGTCGATAGTGGGCTGAGTCGTGTATCTTGCGATGCTTGCCAGTGCCAGTTGTGGTTCCAGTGAGTCGGAACCGGGTGCCGCATAGTTCACGGTGAGTCGGAACTGTCTGCGCGATGCAGGTTTGCGTGACGTCATGTCATTGATGCGTAGTTCATATGTGGCGATGTAGATGCCGCCACAACCACTTTGGTACGGAACCCTAAAAAGGCAAAATAAAAGCTAATTATATTTTTTATGTTAACTACATACCTAAATCACGCGAACGAAGTCGCCGGCTGTCATAAATTCATAAGTCATAAGTCATTTAATCATTTGTTAACATAGGTACAATAAATAGTTGTTAAAAAAATATACAAGCGCGTTATCATATGCTATACCAGATAATATATTTCCGTACATTTTACTCCCCTGTGTCGTCATGATGCCGTGACGTAGACGTGGTCATCAGGTACTTTTACTGTCGTTTTGTTGTAGTTCAATGAACTCGAACAACTCGGCCATCGCAGTCTACTGCTGGACATAGGCCTCTCCCAGGCTGCGCCACAACACCCTGTCCTCCGCCTTCCGCATCCAGTCTGTCCCAGCCACCTTCTTCAAGGGGCGTCCGTCACTACGCTTGCCGATACGCGTTCTCCACTCCAGGGGGCCTACTCCCTAAGTCCGTCCGTCCGTTTATCCGTCCGTCTGACATTACGATCCATCAAAACAAGTGTAAAAGTTATTTTTTTCGGACGGGCAAACACATCGAGAGTAGGGACAACTGGCAAATCATGTTGTCATTCATACTTCGTTCGGCCCCGAACCAATCATCCATCCGTAGGTGATACGGAGTAAGAAACGCCCGTAACGAAGGCCGAAACTACGGGCTTCGTGCTTAGGGAGTAGGCCCCCAGAACTCGTCTGGTCCCTCCTCCTTAGTCGTTCACTCTTGACAGAGTGGTCGTGGTTGATGACTCTGCATTTTCCTTGGCCAAAGCAGCCCTCGCGATGCTCCTCCACTTATTCCGGTATTCCGCGTCTCGAAAATTCTGAACTATGGAGGTTTGTGTTGACGTTTTGATAAGGTCTGTCCAACGCGTAGGTGACCGACCGCGCGACCGCTTGCTCTCCACTTGGCTTGCCTTACACTTCCACACACTTGTGGCAGTAGATATCTATTTACTACTAGCTCACCCGACAGACGTTGTCCTGTCCCAATTTCAATCATTTGAAATTCCCGAATTTTCCAATTTTCCCCGCAACTTTTCCAATTTTTCTCACCGTTTAAACCTTTCCTGGACTACGAAAAACACTTCAAAACCAAAATCAGCTTAATCGGCCCAGCCGTTCTCGAGTTTTTATATATAGGGGAAGGTGGGGGGACACCGGATAGTTAAGATAAAGACAAAATAAATAAATCACTATGTTGTTTATTGCGATAATCCATACCATAAATATTTAAGCATAGGTACCTTAGGCATAACTTTGGCATAAAAAAGTTTGAGATCATTCTCAATAACTATAAACTAGAACAATTTTAATCAAAAATTATAAATCCGAATTCACCCCACACCTATGGGTCAAACCGGGTAGGCATTTTATGTTAAAAAGGGGCGAATATTTGCAGTTTTTGCTTATGTAAAATTATAATTCTTGCTCAGAACAAACAATGCAACTTACGTGAGCCCATTTATATTATGACAAGTGCATAGTTAAAATTTATCTGTGGAATTAGTTTGACTGTACTTTTTGACACAAACCAAACACTCCGAATACTCTTGATTGTTTTCTTTATTCGTCTTTTTACCTTTACCATTGCCTTTAAATGTTATTTTAATAACTGATGGCGTAGCCTTTGTTGTTAACATTGCGGTTTTTTCTCGACGCGTTGATGGCTGCAAGTTCTTTTTGAAGTAAGGAATCGGCATGATATCTTTCGATTATACAGTTAAGTTCATGGCATGTTCACGGTCGCACTCTGTAAAAAGTAATTAAAAAGAGGAATAAAACACCCACAATTATGGTTGCCAACCGTACTCTAAAATAAAGTACTGTACTCTTTTTCTTGTAGGTGTACTCTAGAATCTATAACACTAATAGAGTACGCTAAAATACTCTTTTAACATAAATTGACCTTTTTGGCATAATATTCACTGATGCCAGCCATGAAAGTGAAGTGGCAAGAAGAGCTGAGAACAAGGGCTTCATTAAAATTGATTAAAAATGAGCTCCTGATCCTATATTAACTTAGAATTGGGATGTTTGGAGTCATAAAATTCTTTTAAAAACAAGTAGTAAAAAATTGTTATGTAAAGTGCTAAAAAATACATTTTTATTTTATTGGCCAGGGGTCGTCTTAGGGTTCAATAAATGGTAGGTACTCTTTTTAATAATCTGTACTCTTTATTAACCCTCTCTAAAATCAAATATACTCTACATCTTCTAGAAAAAGTTGGCAACCCTACCCACAATATCTACATATAAATCAATCGGGGTCAAACCGGATAGTCGAAATCACCCCATCCGGTTGTAGCCCACGGGTACCATGTTTGATATTTTAACAATTATCAGGTTATGTTTACACTCATAGCAACAACAAATACTGTTTTAGAAAGTTAAATATGTATTACTTCTTAAAAAATACAACTATTTATGATAGCACATAGGTAATCTTAATGATAATACTTTAAAAAAATCTAAATATTAGATAACTTACCTTTGTTTTCAATTTTCGTTTATAGACGCACATGCTGAAATGCTGCCGTCGCAGTCATTTGCAACCGCACTGAGTATGCTTTCGCGCGTATTTCTCAACTAGATAGAACTAGACAGCTATACGCGGAAAAATTAAAAAGCAACTATCTGGTTTCACCCCCTGTCCGGTTTCCCCCCTCTTTCCCCTAATATACAGGGTGGCCGGAACATTGACGTCCAAAAATAAAATTTCGGTCCCTCGTATCGTGGGGTATTCGAATCACCCCCATGTATGTTCCGCGACTTTTCATAGTTTTCGAGTTATGAATTTTTTTCTGAATGTTTGAAAATTTTCGACCTGACCAACCTAAAAAAATTCAAAAAAAAAAAGTAGAGGGTTTTATCGAGTTTCTTTTTTTGCAACTAAATTTTCATAAGTTTAGTTTTCAGTATTCTTATCATTAATTAACCTTAGGAACGAGAAAATAGCCAAAAAAAAATAATTACTCAGATGGGTAATTTTAAGAATTTTTCCACCTCGCTGTCTTTGAAGGCCGATTTTAAACAAAGTAGCCCTATTAAGTACTTCATTTTTTTTATGATTATCAAAGCTGAGAGTCTGGCGCATTCTTGAAGCCTACTTAGGAATTATGAAGTCACCTGTTAAGATTTTTAATTTAAAGTTGAAAATTTGAGTCATAATTTACCGAACGTAAATTTTTCACTTTAGATCAACATTTTCATAACTTTCATCACAGTTACGAAGCTGATTATTTTATGCATAAAAGTACTACTTATGAAAATTCAGTTGCAAAAAAAGAAACTCGATAAAACCCTCTACTTTTTTTTTTAGAATTTTTTTAGGTTGGTCAGGTCGAAAATTTTCAAACATTCAGAAAAAAATTCATAACTCGAAAACTATGAAAAGTCGCGGAACATACATGGGGGTGATTCGAATACCCCACGATACGAGGGACCGAAATTTTATTTTTGGACGTCAATGTTCCGGCCACCCTGTATATAGACGATTAGAAAGATTACTTATTTAATGGTGTTGTACCTTTCGAGACCCAGTTAATGATATATTATACCTAATTAATATTGTTGGTAGCTCTCTTGAGAGTCGACGAGTCTCAAAAGTTCCAATGAGCGTGATTTTTTTTACTGCAACTTGAGATTTTTCTGCTTCAAGACAATGATTTATTATTACTAGCTGCGCCCCGCGGTTTCACCCGCATAGGTCTCGATCCCGAGGAAATATCTGGATAAAAAGTATACTATATCCTAACTCAGGTCATGGTTTACCCATATGCCTAATTTCATTCAAATCCGTTCAGCCGTTTTAGCGTGAAAGCGAAACATACAAACAAACAAATAAACTCACTTTCGCATTTATAATATTAGTTAGGATTCGTAGTCTATTTTGTCCCAATGCAATTGTTGTTTTTTTAGGGTTCCGTACCTCAAATAGAAAAAACAGAACCCTTTAGGAACACTTCATTGTCCGTCTGTCTGTCTGTCTGTCAGTCTGTCAAGACTCTTTTTCTCAGGAACGCGTGGAGGTATCAAGTTGAAATTACTTTCGGCCCTTAGAGCTCTAAAAAATCAAGCTTCTAAGTCAACGCAATAAAAAATACGGCCATCTATGCGAAATTTTGATACTCTCAAATAAATCAAAACCTATAGGGTTCTTCCCGTTGACCTAGAATCATGAAATTTGGCAAGAAGCAAGGTCTCGCGGCATAAGTAAAGAGAAAATTGTTAACATGTTTTTCATCTTCAATGTTATGTTTGTTTTAGGGATAAATTCATCCCAACTAGACCTAGGTTGTCACGCACTTGACCGGTTTTTTTATCTGTCATTTTTTTTTTTTTTAATTTATTTAACGTTTACACAAAAGAATACAGGATTATACATACAAATAGCAACCAAAACCCACTAAGGTTTAAACTTGTGCTATCATGCTTGTGCTATCTCAATATCGAACTGTACAGTGCGTTTCAACTAAGAATAGGATGACCTTGGCGCCATATTGTGAAGATTTAGCAAAATAGCATCTCGTTTACACATTTTCAAAGTCAGTGACATATTTTAACAAAAACAAATTCCAAAAACAGAACTAAAATGGATAAGGATAACACTACAAAACTTTGCAAGTCTTAGATTTCTAGCTTCAGTTGACAGTTAGAGGTCATTGACTTTCCTATTCTTAGTTGAAACGCATTGTACAATGCTGCGTTTCGTTATTATATTTTAGTAGTTATGTATATTTTATCTTATAACACATGACAGCAGGCCTGTTTAACCCGAAGTGTTAAACAGAGGTGTACCTATGTAGGTACACCCACTTCTCCAAAGTACAGCAAGAACAACCATTCTTTCTTACAAGCATTAAAGATGAACTCCTCAAGCTCACCCAATAAAGATACAAAGACAATTAAATTAAATAATTACTTCGAGATAACACAAAAGACTTTAGTCATTAAAACAATACAAAATAAGGAATACAATAAAACAAAATAACTTTAAAAGTTTTTACTACTTTGAGAATAATAAAGCTTATAAAGTAGAGGGTGGTCATAAAAACTCATTTAATAGCACGTAAAAATCTCACCGGTTGCCTGTACCAATAAGTGTGCCGTTCATATATTTGCATAGTTATCTCTGAGATGGTATCTTGTGACCAAATGTTTAATTACTGGCACGTACGGCTGTTAGGATATCTTCATTTGAAAGAAATATTCTGAACTGATAAGCCGAAAAGCGCTAACTCAATCAGAGTAAGTTTTGAGAAAAACGACTTTTTGTGAATGGATTTTTCCCACCTTAAAACGGGGGTTAAAACTTCTTAGTGGTTTATTTTTAATGTTTTAATTTAGATATCGCTATTTGGCTTATACCATTAGATGCGAAATTATTCTAGCTATTGAATGGTATAAAAAAAACTAAAAGGGCGTATCTCAGAGATAGCGCCTTTCGGCTTAGCAGGGCAGTATTTTTATGGTCAGTTTTTTTTTTTGTAAAGAGTTGTTTTATTGTGCTGTTTGCTTTTTTTGGAACGAAGTTCCTTAACTGATAGAAATCGTCATGTCGCAGCCAACTGGTATAATTAGCCGTTTGGTCAACCACCTAGCCATTTCACTAAATGCCGCCAATGTACTATTATAAAACTGAATACACTTGACATGTGCGTCAGACAGATAGACAATTTACATTCGTATCAACAGTAAGTAACTGAGATTGAAATAAAGTTATTTAGCGCCCACAGTCTGCACTAATGAATAGGAGTATTTTCCCATTTCATCAAGGTAACTTTTGTACGACATTGGAGTTTTAAATTATATTACAGAAGAAATGTGAATAGATTTTTACTATTTTTATTTAAAGTAAAGCCCACTTACAAATAAAACACGGAATAAAGTTATATCGGGAATAACAAAGAAATAACTTTATTCAGTGTTTAAGTATTTTGGTTTAGGTAAGTGTGCTTTAAATCTTGAACAATTTTTTTTTTGATTATTTTTATTTGAGATTTATATTTGAATAGGATAGAAAATACGAATACAGTCTTTCCATTATTACATCGCCACATCGCGGCATCGCGGCATCTACATCGCCACATATGAACTACGCATCAATGACAAGACGTCACGCAAACCTGCATCGCGCAATTAGAGTTTACCACGCGATTAGCATATATACAACGTCCCGACATCAACCGTTGGGCAGTGGCCCACCAGACACAACACCCGTCTGGTCGGAGGATCCTCCCTTTTCAATGGAGGATGAGTGAACTTTACACCCTGTTCCTCATGCCTCTAAACTGGTGACCCCGAGCATGAACGTCAGCGCAGCCTTCGTGCAACTCCTTCAGCGTGACGTCATCAGCATCACTTCCTCAAGCTTTCGAGCGGCGAGTCACACAGCCAGCCAGCATCCACGGCTTCAACGGGTATCCTGACCACCAGCATGCAGCGGACGCGCATTCCTGGTCATCACCTTCAGCCTCAACCTCAACCCAGCGCTGTACACTCCGACTCACTGGAGCATAACGCAGCGCCACCTCGACTCACTGAGGAATCACCGCAGACAGTTCCGACTCACCGTGAACTATGCGGCACCCGGTTCCGACTCACTGGAACCACGACTGGCTTTGGCAAGCATCGCAAGATACACGACTCAGCCCACTATCGACCTCCGGTCTCCGGAGGGGAGTGATGTGGCGGCATCTACATCGCCACATTTGAACTACGCATCAATAACATGACGTCACGCAATTCTGCATCGCGCAGTTAGAGTTTACCACGCGACTAGCATATATACAACGTCCCGACATCAACCGTTGGGCAGTGGCCCACCAGACACAACACCCGTCTGGTCGGAGGATCCTCCCTTTTCTATGGAGGATGAGTGAACTTTACACCCTGTTCCTCATGCCTCTAAACTGCTGAGACTAAATCCCTTAAGAGGTCAAGAGGTGACTTTAATAGTATAATCGGGTAGATTATAAACTATCGAATTTTTTATGAGTTATTTTGTAAATGAAGGCCTGTTCACAGTATTTCAGTTACAATATGGTGAGAAGTATTATAAATTGACGGCATTATGAACTATTCTCAACAAGCGCGAAAAGAAACAAACAAACTTACATTCGCATTTATAATATTACTAGCTGCGCCCCGCGGGTTCACCAACGTAGAGTGGGATAACCTGTTTTTTACCCGTGAGAATCTGTAATTGGCTCTAAGTTTATATTCAATTGTTATCTATCTGTTATAGCTGTTGATTCTCCTTTAATTAAATAAATAAAAAGTAGCCTATGTGTTAATCCAGGGTATAAGCTATCTACATACCAAATTTAATCCAAATCGGTGTAGCCGATTGAGCGTGAAGAACTTTCGAAACTTTCGCCTTTATAATAATAGTGTAATTATTTATTATTCGGTGACATGTTTACCATAGGCCCTATTTCACGATGTCCAAATAGCCACTACTTACCGAATAAATTCAATAATGGAACAGAATTTGTATGAAATTATCTGCCAAGTAAGCTAATAGGAACTTAATCGTAGGTGGTGAAACAGGCTCTTATTCTATCGCATCGGATCCAACAACCATAAAAGTTAGTGCAAACGGGTGGCTTCTTCGTTACGGACCACGGTATCTGCACAGCACACAGATAGTATTTACGGTTTTAAATTATTGTATGCAAATGTAGGGAGATCGTCAAAAGTGTAGTCGGGTACATCAGGATGCTAAGCAATGAGCAATCAACTGAAGGAGGTAGGAACGAACTTAGTCTTAAGGCTTGTCCGCCGTAAAAAGCGCGGTCGCTGTCGGACTGATTAGAAAAGAAAGAGAAGCGCGATGACACAACGCTTGCAAAATGTCAAATAATTACCGATTTACAAAAAAAAAACTATTGATTGACGGCCATTTTGCGACACACTTTGATACTCGCAACGGTCGCAAGTAAATCAAAACCTACTTCCCGTTGACCTACAATAATGAAATTTGGCAAGAAGCAAGGTCTTACAGCACGAGTAAAGGAAAAAGTCCGAAAATTGTGAATTTGTAATTTTATGACATTATTATTATTATTTTTTTGATATCCAATGTTAAGTTTGTTTTTGGGATAAATTATTTTCAACTACGGAACCCTTCATTGTTCGTGGTCCGACATGCACTTGGCCGGTTTTTTTTTCATGATTCTAGAGACATTCTAGTGTTCTCAAAATCTCAACCCCCTACCAAGTTTCAAGCATCCCCACTCAACTTCAGTTTCAATGTCTTTGTGACGTCACAATTTAAGGATAAGTACAATTCCCACTGCTGGGACACAGGGCCGCCTCTCTGTGAGATCCTAGTTGGCTGTAATCCACCACGCGGGACCAGTGCAGTTGGTAGATGTCACATGTCTTCGAATTTTTAATTCTAGGACATGTCGGTTTCCTCACAATTTTTTGTTTCACCGTTTTGAGATCAGCGGTGATGAAATAATTTACACAAAGTAAAGCACCTGTCTGGATTCGAACCTATGACCTACAACTCGTAAGTCGCGGCCATTACCGGGCCACCACGTTAAAATTACAGATGTTCATTGCCTAAAGTGTTAATCCTTAAGATGAAAGGCGGGTGGCCAGACTTTTGAAAATTAGGTATTTTAAGAAGGTATTGCTGTCGCTCTGCGAGCGCTCCGCCCCCGAATTCGTGCGATAAGGACAACTGCAGATCCGACTAAATAGCCTATGTAAAAAGTCACATTTCGATGTTTGGCTCTCGCCTATTTCCTTCTCCAATATTGGACCAATTTAAAAGATATTTCATAAACATAAGAAGGATATATACTATGCCCCTATGTTTTTCTTTTTTCGTTAATAGTTGTCAAATTGGTACACTAGGCGTCTGTTGACAGCGGTCTGAATAGGCAATTTTGAGCATTTTTGTAGGGTTCTAGTTCTTATAAAAATAATATATCATCAAAAAGGAAAACATAGGGGCATACAAGTAACTGATATTTATATTTCTGTAAAAAATCATTGCTTTATGGTCATTAACCAGAAAGAAAACAGACGAGAGCGTTTGTATCTTTTTGTATGGAGAAAGGAGCACCCACGTTTCCTCTTAACATTTTGGCACTCGCTTGTACCTACATACATCGCTATCTGCAAACGCGTTGGTTCAATTCGTCCGTCACGCAATCTGCGCACGCGCCGGAGCGTAAGGATTTTTGTACAATCCTCGCTTTGGGTAAAGCTCTTTGTATACTGTTGACCTGTCACTTTGACATCCACTGGTGGGGTCGGCAGAGTCTTATTTTTTACACAACATAGTCATTATCACGCTATTTTTCGCTGAAGGGTTGAACAGAGTATATATAGTATATAACTGCAGTTTGGCAGGTTTTATAAACTTATATTTGTGTTTGGTCAAAATATTTTTTTTTTTTTTTTTTTTTCGCATGTCCCATGTAATAAAGCATGATAAAGATAAAGATAAAGATAAAGATAATTTTATTTGTTGCATGCAGCATGTAATACTGCAAAAATCATAATGGAAACATCCAATAACACTTAGCTTATGATCACACTAATATTATAAAGGCGAAAGTTTGTGAGTGTGTGTGTTTGTTTGTTTGTTACTTCTTCACGCTGAAACGGCTGAACCGATTTGGATGAAATTTGGTATGTAGATAGCTTATACCCTGGATTAACACACAGGCTACTTTTTATTCTACGCGGGTTGAACCGCGGGGTGCAGCTAGTTAAAAGAAGAAGAAAAAAAATATTGAAGATATTATTGGCATGTCAGAAGTACTGTGAGAGGGATTCATGAAAGTACTTAGGTACCTATTGAAAATTTTAATTGTTTTATAATTCTACATTTTCTTTTGTGTGTACGAGTATATGTGTATCTGCCTTTAATTATTGTAATTGTTTTTTTTTAACCGTGTTAATTAAAGTTTAATGAATAAATACATAATATAATTATGTATAATACTTCTAGTACAATGGTGTTACATAAGTTTAACATAATGCCACTATCCAAGGCATTTATCACTGAGTATTGTCATCTCGTCTCGTAATCCCAAAATTGGTCTACTGCTGTTTATACACTTCTGGATGATAGTATTTAATTGTGATAGGTCGTCGATAACACGGTGCGAGGAGGTGTTAATTAAGTAGCTCCTAAATTAAACTAAGAAATAAGACGTACAAATGAGCTGTCATTTTAAAGGGAACCGATCACTTTTCCGAATTTTTTTTTGTTCGAATTTCATTTTACCGAAAACTATTGACCGACGTCTTTTTTTACCTGATGCTAGTGGTTGAAAACTCATTCCAAGCTCACTTCACCGAAGTTTTCATGGTGAGTTTTTTTTAGAGAATTTTTTAGAGAAAAGAAAGAGGCTGTTCATACCGTGAACCCAAGAGGTGCTACAGTGTTAGTTTTGTGTGTGTGTGTTGTGTTAGTGTGCGTGTTGTTATTTTATGTTGATAGAAACTAACCACAACCATTAATCTGCCGGAAAAGGGCCTCTATCAGCTTATGGGAAGCTCCATGTATAGCAGTTAAGATCCATGACCTATGGCTATAATGGCATTGTGCCAAAAAGTCATCGAACTATCAATTTCAATTGTCATAAATAATTGGGTAGTAAAATTCAATTTCTTCGCATCAACATTTAATAAAAGGCACCATCCGACAATTTTACATGTTTTTTTTAAGTTTTAGCTTACTTGCTTTATTAAACGGCACCTGTCGTGAAAATATGTCAATTTGGCATTTTTTTTGACAAATATGACGCACAGCCTTAATGTAAAATGCGTTTCAACTAAGAATAGGAATGACCTTGCGCCATATTGTGAAGATTTATCAAAACAGCACCTCGTTTACACATTGGCAAAGTCAGTGACATATTTTAACAAAAACAAATTCCAAAAACAGAACTAAAATGGATAAGGATAACACTACAAAACTTTGCAAGCCTTAGACTTCTAGTTTCAATTGACAGTTAGAGGTCATTGACGTTCCTATTCTTAGTTGAATCGCATTGTACCTCGTTTAATTCTTCCAAAAATGGCTACTCAAAATCAGAATTTCAACATCAAAATCCAATGTAAATTCGCTCTAACACCAGAACAGAACAATGCAGCCTGCAATCAACAATAAAAAAAAGAAAAACGCATATCTTTCAAAAAACACGAAGGCTCCATACAATTTGTTCCGCGGCGCGTGACCAGACGGATCCTTAAATTACACATATACTGACCAAAACGGCTGTAACTGTCAAAAGAATTATGTTTGCATGGAGGTTTTTACTGATCTTTTTTGCAGATTTCCAATGTTAGCTGAAAGAAAATTATGTACCTTTTGAACGTTAAGCCCTTATAAAATCTTGAGCATGAGTCAACATTAATTCCTTAAAATTCAACCTAAAAAAGCAAGTTCTACGAGTATTTCTTAGACTACTCCATATTACAAGGTGAAATTTTAATGGTTGTTTTCCTCTTAAAGGGTCATTGTACTCATCATTATGAACAACTTTTACTATGGGACCAAACCTGAAATCGCGAAAAAAAAATCAGCTGCTCCCTACATTTCGACGAGTTTGATGTACCTAGATAACCACCTAAGTGAACAGCTGATTTTTTTTCGCGATTTCAGGTTTGGTCCCATGGTAAAAGTTGTTCATAATGATGAGTACAATGACCCTTTAAGAGGAAAACAACCATTTAAATTTCAACCTGTATAGTAGAAATTATACCTGATATCAGTCTGAAGAAAAAAAGTTTCCAACAACTCCAGGAAGAATTGTGGCAAATACAAAAATCTTATGACAGACTGAATATTTTCAAGGAAATTACAGCAATGTCATTATAGCCCGTAGACAGAGTTAGCAATAGATAAGTCACAAAAAAAATATCAGACAACGATACACTTAATACATCCAGTAGTTGGAGTAAACGAGACGGAAACATGTTTTTTTCTATCTCTTTCGAGTATGCAAACTTTTTGGGTGACCTGTAAGGCTTGGCTTCTGTGGTGAGTACTAATGGCAATTGTAGCTTGTCATTGATTAATCCAAGAGATTGCACCTCTAGAAATTAAACACTCTCATCGTAGAAGGACCTGTTTTCAATCATCCAGCATGATCATTATCACTGTAGATACATTAATCCTCATGATAATGTTCTTTTTAACCGACTTCCAAAAGGAGAAGGTTCTCAATTCGTCGGAACCTTTTTTTTTTTTTTTTTTTTATGTATGTTCCCCGATTACTCGAAAATGGCTAGACCGATTTGGATTTTTCTTTTTTTTTTCGAAAGGGTATACGTCCCAAGTGGTCCCATGATCATCAAGTCAGGATCTGATGATGGGATCCCATGGAAATCGAGGGAAACCCTCAAATTTTACGGCACACCTATATCGATTTCGGTATTTTTTATAGTAACTCGTGCATTTGCTCTCGGAAAGTACCATTCGGTGAACTGGAACTGATGATGAAGACCACAGAGGGCCATCGGAAATACTCAATTATATCTAAGTATATAACAGGTTAGGTTGCGATTCGATTACTTTAATATGTTTTATGCTCGTCAAAATAATGATAATGGTGACTTCACCATGAGCTCCATTTCTTCTGGTTCTTACTAGGAGAACTCCTCAACAATTAACGTCCCTGCATAGGGAAAAGCAACATTTTGTAAAACGTGATGAGCAGTTGACATTGGGTTATTGTAACTTAGATAAATTACAAACTGAACCACTAAAAAGTGAAAAATAAAAACTTTTTTACAAAAACAAAAACCGACTTCCAAAAAAACACTACAAAGTGAAAAATAACTTTAATTTCGGAAGTCGGTGGCAAAAAACTAAACTAAAGATCCAAAGACACCGACTTCCGAAATTAAAGTTATTTTTCACTTTGAAGTGTTTTTTTTGGAAGTCGGTTTTTGTTTTTGTAAAAAAGTTTTTTTAAATATCTCATTAAGCGCTTTATCATACACCAATCACTTGTCAGTGTCACCATTTCTTAATTCCTTTCAAACTCCATTTACCATTGACTTGTATAGTAAGGACCGGGCCAACCGCGCGAAGAAATGGCACCAGCGCGCTGGCCCTAAAATGAAAGTTTAGGGCCAGCGTGACTCAGTCGGCCGCGGTCCGCGCGCGGAAAAGTCACTCTGTCTAAAAAATGCCAAGCTGCGTTGTAAGGCTGCAAAAATTACGATACTATGATTAAAAAGCAACATGGGATATCGTATCGTATCGTATCACCTTATATTACTTTTGTTGCAATTAAATTATTAAATAAACACATCTTTAAACTGATGGCGGCCATGCGCGCGCTGCTGTCATCGCGCACGTAGATAACGAAGTAATCAGTAGTTCGTATGAGTTATGACAGATGTCACAGATGGCGCTACTTTTTGCTTGTATGAAGAAGGTTTAGGTGAAATGTTCAGACCGGCGTATCCTTGCTTTTGAAATCATTGCCATTTACCAACATTAACTTGTTAAACCACGTTCAAAGAGCCATTAAATATCCTTGAAAATTCTGTCAAAGGCCTTCATTTGAATTAAAAAATATACAGGCTCACCATATCGGAGTTGGTTCCCGGATCCCCCGACCGCACACGGCAGACCTTGAGCGACAGACAGACGGACAGACAATAGGCGATAAGGGAAGCCTGCGGTTGGCCAACGTGAAAACCGATGACTTTTGCATACATCACATCATGGACAAGAATAGTGAGTGTTTTGGAGGAGGCATAATTTTTTTATCAAATAGTGTCTGCCAAAGTTTTTTAATCATTAGGCTTTGTTATGAAAAATAAATGATTAAAATCATTAAGTATGTGATTTCAACAACATTTTTGTTGTAATCAGCTTTCCGTACTTATATCTAAATTCATATTCATAATTAATTTATTCTGATAACAAAAATCCATTGAGTTAATAAAAAAGTCTTAAACTATGTTTTTGACCGCGGATGTACAGTGGGCTGCATTAATTGGGTACCCCAGTTGTATTATAGTTATTTATGACTTTATCTACACCCATGTTATCAATTCTCTATAAAAGGTTCTGAAACAGTTTTTTGCAATACTAATACTCGTATCGAACATGGCGGCCGGTATCATAGTATACGACGTGAATTCGAATAAGTTATTTTTTTAAATTACGGCCTGTTGTAGTGAGACGCGCGTGCATTACAATGTTCTGTTTTTGAAAACGAGTTGCATTATGAAATTCAGTACAACATTAAAGCACCCGTTTGGATGCTATTATGGTTACCATGGTTACTATGACACTGGCTGTTTTAATGTTGGCAGTAAGCTAACTGTTTCAGGAACTTTTATAAAGGATTTATAGCATGGGTGTAGATAAAACTTTTAATGCAACTGGGGTACCCAATTGATGCAGACCACTGTACATCGAAAGAACCGTCGGGTCAGCATATTAGCCCGGACCGATGTTCTGCGCTCCCTTTCCATATCCGCGTCGTCTTTCAAATCGTCCTTCACCACGTGACCCAGGTACATAAAAGAGTACACCCTGTGCAACTCCACACCGATGAGCAACACCCATGTTGTGGTGGTCTTAGCCCACAATACATCTCACACGCGGCGAACATTTCCAGCCCATTTGGACTGAATATTTTTTTTATTTTTTTATTTGCAAATCGGAATCGTGACGAACTAGGAATTACTCGTCCCTTTCATTTAATACTTCACCGGCGAAATTCTGTTTTTTTTAATAAACAGTAATATCCATATTTCCTACATCCACATTATTGGTTTCTTTCGCATACATCTTTATGATGTGCTGTCAATTATTACTAATCTTCAATGCGCTGGCAACGCGCCAAAGTGCGAAAAACAGCATTCACGAACATTATTACCTATTTGTATGCAAAACCCGTTAATGTTGTCCGTCTGTACGTGATCGAGACAGAAAGACTACTACTTGAAGCTATGCGAGAGATGAGCGAGGTCGGAGATGAAATTGGAATTTCATTTTAATTTGCATGTGTTTTTAGAGTAATTTTAAGTGCCTTGTTTTTTTTTTGTTTGTATGTGTGGATGTTATGCATGGGGAATTAGGAATTTTGTTTGTGAATACGAATGAAAATGTTTTTTAACCGACTTCCAAAAGGAGGAGGTTCTCAATTCGTCGGAACCTTTTTTTTATTTTTTTTTTTTATGTATGTTCCCCGATTACTCGAAAATGGCTAGACTAATTTGGATTTTTCTTTTTTTGTTCGAAAGGGTACACGTCCCAAGTGGTCCCATGATCATCAAGTCAGGATCTGATGATGGGATCCCATGGAAATCGAGGGAAACCCTCAAATTTTATGGGCACACCTATATCGATTTCGGTATTTTTTATAGTAACTCGTGCATTTGCCCTCGGAAAGTACCATTCGGTGAGCTGGAACTGATGATGAAGACCACAGAGGGACATCGGAAATACTCAATTATATCTAAGTATATAACAGGTTGCGATTCGATTACTTTAATATGGTTTATGCTCGTCAAAATAATGGTAATGGTGACTTCACTATGAGCTCCATTTCTCCTGGTTCTTACTAGGAGAACTCCTCAACAATCAACGGCCCTGCATCGGGAAA
Source organism: Cosmia trapezina (assembly GCA_905163495.3). Classification (NCBI taxonomy): domain Eukaryota; kingdom Metazoa; phylum Arthropoda; class Insecta; order Lepidoptera; family Noctuidae; genus Cosmia; species Cosmia trapezina. The sequence goes on from LR991036.1 coordinate 2,185,188, forward strand.
AGCAACATTTTGTAAAACGTGATGAGCAGCTGACATTGGGTTATTGCAACTTAGATAAATTACAAACTGAACCACTAAAAAGTGAAAAATAAAAACTTTTTTACAAAAACAAAAACCGACTTCCAAAAAAAACACTACAAAGTGAAAAATAACTTTAATTTCGGAAGTCGGTGGCAAAAAACTAAAATTCAGATCCAAAGACACCGACTTCCGAAATTAAAGTTATTTTTCACTTTGTAGTGTTTTTTTTGGAAGTCGGTTTTTGTTTTTGTAAAAAAGTTTTTATAAAAGTAGGAGACCAGAAAATTTATGAAGAGATTGTTTTAGAATTAATAGAATCTAAAAAAAAATGACAGCTGATAGAGATGTATTTACATAATGTTCATGTTATATGTTAATTTTGTTTTTTTTTTTTTTCTTTTTAAACTTATATCATTCTGTTTTTAGTTTAGTTGGTAATATTCCTGTGCGAGTCATAATAGATACTTTTATTTTCTTTCTTTCTTTATTATGTAGGTACATTCATGAAAGGAAAGGATAATGATCATTTTTTTTTTCACTACAGTGGCCATTTATTTTATATAGTGACAGATAGATCAGGTAAGTAAATCCTTCTCATTTTACTTCAAACGCACATCAAACATTACCAATTTTTCCCAACAGAATACGTACATCATAATTTGCATGTCATAAATTAAACTTAACGTCAGGTCGACGGAGCCCCGTTGCGCGGTGCTCCTATTTCTATTTGCAGGGTACAGGAACCTAACCAAACCGGACCTCGGGGTGCACAATAATTATAATTTGTACAAGTTTTGATATTCAATAACTAGTAGTGCAATACTAAGGTTATTATTTTTGATATATAATTTCCCCTTATCAAAACCTTAAGTAATGTGGCACAATTCATCATCTATTATAAACATACCTATAGGGGGCCAAAGTGTATTAAATGATTAAGGATCTTAGTGAAACCAGAAGAAAAACACCCAACTTTCATACAACACTAATTCCTGCAGCCATAATTCCGTACGTCACCCTCCGTCGATACTGAAATTCAAAGCGTTATATTTTTACGAGGGGCACACTCGCGGCCGCCATTGTCGCCGCGTCGGCTTTGATGGCACATAAACCGGACGCAGCTGTAGCACTAGTGCTGGCGGCGAGTACTGGCACGAGGGGAAACATGGAGAAAATTGAGAAAATTTGTATGTCAGTCAAAAGTGTTGGTTTAGTAGATAAGGGTTTTATAGAATACTAGCTTTTGTCCGCAAAAATATCCCACGGGAACGTACTACCGGGAATTCCTTTCTTATTCCTTGTCTGATAATGCAGACAGAAAGGGAACCTCTGTGCAAAATTTCAGCTTTCTAGGTCCAAGGGTTGGGCTGGGCGTTGATGAGTCAGTCAGTCAGTCAGTTAGTCAGGACTTTTCTTTTTATTTATATATACAGGGTGACTTTGAAAACATCTCATTCATTCATATTGATGCGTAGAACACGCCCTTAAATTTTGTCGCATGTTTTCAAAGTCACCCTTTATAGATGTGCATGAATCAAGGTTGTATGTTCAGACTGATCATACTGTCATGTGTTATAATGGTAATTTGGCTTTGATTGTATGGTACGATGCAACTGAAAAGTTATGTAGGGTTTTATTTATTTTTGACTTGTGTTTAATCCGCGAATAAGCCTTGTAGCGTCTTCAGCCAAATAATCTTCAAAGCGCTACAATAAAAAGTTGAAAGACATTATCTCCGTCACTATCTTTATGCTTATGTAACATTTTCAGATCATACCTCGATAAAAACATGGATGGGTGATCATCTTTACATACCGAGACTCCTCCGTGCCTCGGAAACACACCTAAGTGTTGGTCCCGGCTGTCATTCGTGGACCTTTGACAGTCGTTACGGGTCGTCAGAAGACCGAAAGTGACAACCAGTCTTACCAAGGGGTATCGTATTACCCAGTTAGGTGAAAGGAAATGGCTAGGCAGATTGACTTCGATACAGACATACAAAAACTGGTAATAATTTTTTTTTTTTACCTTTTACAGAGACAATTAAATTAATGATGCACTTACGAAATGACGCGCTGACTAAGTATCGCAAATCAACAAACTCAGAATCCAAAAAGGCATACTATAAGCAGCTGAAGTCTCTGGTGTTAACTTCCATTTTTAGGGAAAAGGTTGCATATTTTAAATTCAACATTAATAACAAAATCAAAGATCCTAAAACATTATGGAACAATTTAAAAAATACTGTGTTACCTAAGAAACAAAATGAAGACCTTCCTACTCACTTCAGCGATCCAAACCAAATAAATAATCACTTTTTATGTGTTCCTGGTAACCCAGTTTGCAATACATCACAACGCACTTTCTTTGAGTCTCATCGTTATGGTGATGATGGCTTCGCATTTGCATTACAACCGGTATCTGCTGATCAAATTCTGGGATACTTCCACCAGCTAAAATCGAACGCTGAAGGCTGTGATAAGCTTACCCTGAATATGCTTTTGCTTACACTCCCTCATTCACTAAAAGCCATCACTAGCATTGTGAACACCTCAATTGTTTCAGCCACATTTCCTGACATCTGGAAAATCGCAATCGTTAGGCCATTACCCAAAAAACCAAATCCGACTGACCTAAAAGACCTTAGGCCCATTAGTATTCTGCCTTGCCTATCTAAAATTGCTGAAAAGGCTGTATGCCAGCAGCTGTCAAAATATCTGGAAGAAAAACACATTCTACCTGAGCTGCAGTCAGGCTTTCGTAAAGGACGTGGTACTTCTACGGCTCTTTTGGACGTGACAGATAACATTCTGTCAGCACAGGATAAAGGCCTGTGCACACTTCTCGTTCTATTGGATTTTTCGCGCGCTTTTGACTGCATTAATATAGATTTATTTCTGTCTAAGCTAAACTATTATGGTTTTGACCAAAACACTATACACTGGTTCCAAAGTTACCTCACCAACCGTCAGCAGCGTGTGGAAATACGATTAAGCAATGGCTCTTCCCTAGTTTCATCCCTTGCATCCGTTTATAGGGGAGTTCCGCAAGGCTCAATACTGGGCCCCATAATCTTCATTTTGTATTGTGCGGATATAATAAGTTCCCTAAAGCGGTGTAAGTACCACATTTATGCTGATGACGTGCAGGTCTATATCTCTTTTAAGCCAAGTGACTATAACAGCGCGCTAAAAGACCTTAATGATGATCTTGACAGGATAGTATGTTGGGCTGAAAGCAACGGTTTGGTACTTAACCCCACTAAAACTAAGTATATACTATTTGGAACCAAGAACCAAATCAGTGCAGTGCCGGCAACACTCAACGTTACTCTGATGGGTGAGTCTGTCAGTCGAGTCAGCGAGGCACGTAATCTGGGTCTGAACATGGACGCTGGGTTGAGATACGAAACACACGTGTCAGAGTCAGTGCGCAATTGTTTTTACCGGCTTAAGGTCCTCTATAAAATAAGGCCTTATCTTTCAGAGGAGCTGCGGATCCAGCTGGCTGAGTCTCTCGTGCTATCGAATTTAAACTATGCGGACGTAGTTATTGGCCCTCGGTTACTGGCAAGAACTGATCGACTGATTCAGAGGGTGCAAAACGCCTGCGCTCGATTCTGCTTCTCAATCCCACCAAGAAGTCATGTAACGCCCTTTTTAAATAACCACTCAATCCTCAAGATGAAGTCACGTCGTAAGTTGCACTTGGCATGTCTACTTTTTGGAGTTATAAAGTACAAGCAGCCGTCCTACTTGTACAATAAACTGAGCTGGATCGCTAGTAGAAGAGAATGCGCAAGAAGACAGTGCTCACAACAACTCTCCACTCACTCGCACAAGACAGCGGCTTTCAGGGGAAGTTTTAGATACGCCGCATCTAAATGCTGGAATAATATACCCCCGCCGATAAGGAACCTAAAATCTCTTGTAACCTTCAGAGTTCGACTGCGGCAGTTTCTTATCGCCTCTCAGAAAAAACTGGGGATGACTGTTTCAAACACGTCCATTATTTAACTGGTTATCATGTCCTTCCCGAGCCAGTCTGTCTATTTAGCGTATCTCTTGGTCAAAACCTGTGAACGAAGGGTATAGGCACTTGGTAATTTAATAATTCGTGGATCTTTTGTTGCATATTAATGATTAAATACATAATTATTGTAATAAATATACACATATTATTTACCTACATTTATTTATTGTGAACACACTAATTTCATTTTTAACTCATATTATTTTATTCGCACCTACGCCACTATTTATTTATTGTGATTATTAATTTATTTTATACATTATACTTTAAACTTTATATATAATATCTAATCAAGTCAAGTAATCTAAACGCAAAACGTTATTGATTAAATAATTACAACACCAACATAATCATGACTGCTCAGCGTCCGTACGTCACTGCAGGGATCCAGCAGAATATCAGCGTCAGGTATACTTGCCTGACACATGCTGAGCTGGACTCCCATTTGATGCAACCTTGAGACGCACACCGCACTGTGTAGGTACCTATAATCTTCACTTGAAGTTATGTATGTTATGTCCTTAGATTTTATGTATGTTTTTCTTTCTTTATTTTTTTTTGTATGTTGGCACCTTTTTTTTTTTTTTTTTTAATTTTTATATGTATTCATGTGAAGTGTAATAATTTAATTGTACTTTTGTGTGTTGTGCTGTGTCTTTTGTGTGCATCAAATAAATGTTTTATCTATCTATCTATCTATCTATCTTTTACAAGAACGAATAGACAATTCTTAGTTCTTATTCTTAGTTTATAGTTAATACCAACAATGTATGGAAGAGCGTAGTCTCCTAATACAGGCTTTATTAGCTTAAAAGGAGGCTCCAATCACTACCTAGTAATGTAAGAAAACTTGTTAAAACTAATAAACATTTTTTTTTTTTTTTTTTTCTTTTTTTAGTCGAAAATAACTTAAGTATTAATACCAACAAATATACCAATTCTTACCTCTGAGAATTACTTACCTTAAATTTATTAACTATACCAGTCTGAAATTCCCATCTCTCCTGCCACGGCCCTAACATCGTATATTTCTAAAGAAGGCATAACTCTTATATTTTCTGCTGTTTTACAACCTCACAGTATCGAATAATCTTCGTCAAATATTCACATCGTAGCTTTAAAAAAGTTATGGGTTTCTAATTCACTTATGAGTTACTTTATAGTGTGCTCATGGGGATTTGTGGCTGAGGAAATTATGTAAATCTGATTTTGTGAGTTCATACCTGTTTTAGAGTTCAGTCGTTTATTTTTTACACCTAAAACAGTTTGAGAAGACTCTTTGTATACAAGAATTGTGGAAAACTGTCAGAAATGTCAACAATGTTCAATGTGAGCAAAATAGTTAACAAAACGTCCAATGTCAATACATACAGGGTGTTTGGCAGAACGTTGAACATACGAAAATGGTGGATAGGTGGGGTCATCTGCTACTTACTCAGCCCTAATTTATTTGGCCCTGGCCCACTGGATATTTTTAATTATTTTTTTTTATCTTTTTTCTTGTTTCACCACTTTCTTAACTTTAAAGTGTAATTTTTATTAAAAGTGGGTGAAACAGGCAATATTTAGGTTTTTTTTTCATACTTTTATGTTGGCAGATTCTTATAAAATTATTGCTTTATTCAGATGTTAGCTAGAAAAAAAGTTATGAGTCCTCAAACTTACAGAAAGATGTAAAAAAATACTTAATTTCAACTTGCATTTAAAAAAAAACAAAAAATAATCGACCATTTAATTTTTACCAACCTTGCAGTATTAAATTTCGCAAAACATTTCACTTTCCGTAAAGGTAGAGTTTCGTCAAAAATGTCCTACTTGATAAGATTATGAAATAACTCTTAAAGTTTTTTTTTTTATAAAAGCAAATTACATACCATTAGAAAGCTCACACACTAGGGATATTTTGCTAGAATTGGAACTCCTCAATCATTTTTTGTTTTTTTTTAAATGCAAGTTGAAATTAAGATTTAAGTATTTTTTTACATCTTTCTGTAAGTTTGAGGACTCATAACTTTTTTTCTAGCTAACATCTGAATAAAGCAATAATTTTATAAGAATCTGCCAACATAAAAGTATGAAAAAAAAACCTAAATATTGCCTGTTTCACCCACTTTTAATAAAAATTACACTTTAAAGTTAAGAAAGTGGTGAAACAAGAAAAAAGATAAAAAAAAATAATTAAAAATATCCAGTGGGCCAGGGCCAAATAAATTAGGGCTGAGTAAGTAGCAGATGACCCCACCTATCCACAATTTTCGTATGTTCAACGTTCTGCCAAACACCCTGTATATAAGTTTCCATTAAAATAGATGGTCAAACATATAGAAATCATTCAGACCACCAAAATATAAGGACAGTGGTAAAAAAAAATAATAAGAAAAACGCATTAGATACTTACGAGAAAAAAAAAACCGGTCAAGAGCGAGTCTGACTCGCGCACCGAGGGTTCCGTTCCGATTTCTGAAAAAGTGTGCTATTTAGAGACATCGTTTTATTTTTCCTGTAATATTTACATAATCTTCTATCACATAGAATCATTTCAGATTTTTATCTTTGCAAACTTCAGAGATAAGGGGGGAACGGTATTTTTTTTTACATTTTTCATCAAAAGTCGAAAACTATGCGGACTAAAAAAAAATAAAAAATATTTTAAGAATATGCAAGCAGCGCTCTTTCATATGATACCCCACATGCCCTAGTAGCCTCACTTTGAATTTTTAAGACCCCCTGTCAGTCCCTGTTACAAAAAAAATATAGATATTTTTATTTCTTTCTTATTTGCAAAATAGTTGGGTAAACGTCATCTAAAACTGTTCCAAATTTCAAGTTGATAGCATTAGTAGTTCTTGAGATATCCAGCTGTGACAGGCAGACAGACAGACTGAGTCACACCATAAGGGTTCCTTTTTTACCATTTTGGTACGGAACCCTAATAATAAGAAAAACGCATTAGATACTTACAAGAAAAAAAATCAGCTAACGAAAGGACTTTGGCTGACATCAGTCGATATACATATTTAACTACATGCAGTTGTACGTTCGACTTCGTGCAGTCATGATATACATATTTAACTGCATGCAGTTGTACGTTCGACTTCGTGCAGTCATGATATACATATTTAACTACATGCAGTTGTACGTTCGACTTCGTGCAGTCATGATATACATATTTAACTACATGCAGTTGTACGTTCGACTTCGTGCAGTCATGATATACATATTTAACTACATTAAGTTGTACGTTCGACTTCGTGCAGTCATGATATACATATTTAACTACATTAAGTTGTACGTTCGACTTCGTGCAGTCATGATATACATATTTAACTACATTAAGTTGTACGTTCGACTTCGTGCAGTCATGATATACATATTTAACTACATTAAGTTGTACGTTCGACTTCGTGCAGTCATGATATACATATGTAACTACATGCAGTTGTACGTTCGACTTCGTGCAGTCATGATATCAACTGCAGGCAGCCGGCTGCAGTCGAGTCAAGTCAATATCAACTGTATGCATCAGTCGTGACTTCAACTTTGCGCGGTCGGCTACAGGGGGCCTACTCCCTAAGTCCGTCCGTCTTTCCGTCCGTCCGACCATCCGTCCGTCTGACATTACGATCCATCAAAACAAGTGTAAAAGTTAAATTTTTCGGACGGGCAAAAGCGCATCGGGAGTAGGGACAACTGGCAAATCATGTTGTCATTGATACTTCGTTCGGGCCCCGAACCAATCATCCATCCGTAGGTGATACGGAGTAAGAAACGCCCGGCACGAAGGCCGAAACTACGGGCTTCGTGCTTAGGCAGTAGGCCCCAGTTGTGTAGTGTCGCCGCATGCTGTCCACCGCCGTTCGCTTGCAGTTAATTGCAGTTAGTCCTGGAGCCGAACGCGCGTCGCGTCGGTTGCGTTGAAAAATGGATTTCGACACAGACTTCTTTATTTCTTTAATAAAAAGTAAAGTCAGCATATGGAATTATAATACTCAAGAATATAGTGACAAAATAAAGCGCAATAATGATTGGGCTTTTCAAATTTTACAGAAAATTTACGTTCATCCTGTCTTAATTTCGGATACAGTATGAAAAAAATGAAGCATTCCCGTTTGAACACCGATTTTCTGAGCACCGATTTTTAGAGCACCCAAGGTTTTCCCATTTGAGCACCTACGGTCCAGTAGCTTCTAGTGATGGGGTGTATAATAAAACATATCGATACAAACATTCTGAAAGTCAAGATCTGCCTCCTAAAGTCAACCACCAACCAACCAACCATGAATATTGACCTGTTACTGCTCCTAAGAATCGCTGATCTTGACTTTCAGAATGTTAACTTTGATATCAAGGTCAATGACCCTGCGGTTAAAGTCAATGACCCTGCGGTTAAAGTCAATGACCCTGAGTTCAAAGTCCTTAGGAGGCAGATCTTGACTTTCGGAATTTTGACCTTGAGGTCAAGGTCAATGACCCTAGAAAATCGGTGCTCAAACGGGAATGCTTCGAAAAAATCACCTTCCGTATGGCAATATAATAGCAAAGGATTAATACATATCCGCGCTGCACGTTGCAGCTTTTTAATTCGATTACATAGCTGCCGGCGGCGGTAATGTCTGTGCTTCCATTTCGACGTCAAACTTAACACTGAGCTCCTGTCCTGTCTAGATGCTCGGCGTCAACTGCGTGAAGTCAGATCAGACTGCAGACAACTGCATGCAGTTGAACATAGCGACTGCGTGCGGTTGCTGATGTGACTTCGTGCGGTTGTTGTGGTGCAGGCCGTGTGACTGCACCACAACAACGAAAACAATGTTTCCAACGTGTGACTTCGTGCGGTTGTTGTGGTGCAGTCCGTGTGACTGCACCACAACAACGAAAACAACGTTTCCAACGTGTGACTTCGTGCGGTTGTTGTGGTGCAGTCCGTGTGACTGCACCACAACAACGAAAACAACGTTTCCAACGTGTGACTTCGTGCGGTTGTTGTGGTGCAGTCCGTGTGACTGCACCACAACAACGGAAACACCGTTTCCAACGTGTGACTTCGTGCGGTTGTTGTGGTGCAGTCCGTGTGACTGCACCACAACAACGTAAACAACGTTTCCAACGTGTGACTTCGTGCGGTTGTTGTGTGCGGCCTTTGTTATCTCATTATTCTGATACTACAAATGTACACGCTCACGTGACCACGTCACCGCCCGCGCCCGCCGCGTTTTTTTTAAATTATTTTAGGTCAAAATAAATTCACTTTTAGCAGTTGAGACCATGGGTTGTTGGGGAACTGAGGCCAAGAAGCTCATTGGTGAGATAGGGCACAAACTCAAGGTTATTTGAAAATTGGTAATTTTGTAAAATATTTGTATTGTCTATTTAATCATTATTTTAACGTTTATTAATTTTATGATGACTTTAAATATTTACGTTTAGGATAGTTAGATAAGTAGTTATTATTATTTCATTCTTTGTAATTTATATTCTTTAATCAGTGTTTTTTTTTGCTTGGATATCTTTGCTTAGACGTAATGAACGTTGTGTTAAAATTTGTTCATCTATTTTAATGTGACCTTCTAAAAATTTACTAGCGGACCCGACAGACGTTGTCCTGTCTGAACGATCCTAGAACCCGACTGCAGCGCCACCTACCGGGTCCAATTGTGTTTTCAAACCATCCAGGAACCCATTGAAATATACACATAAATTTTCATCTAAATCGGTCCAGCTGTTTAGAAGGACCTAGGTGACAAACACACGTACAGAAGAATTATATACTTATATTTAGATATTTTACGAGCATATTGACATGTTTATGACAAGTTAGCGAGTTAGCGAGTTAGTTTAGCGAGTGAGACGGACTTATTCTGTTGTTCTCTGAGTGAATTCACAAGGAATGCATTATTTATAATTAGTTATAGATGTTAACTTAGATTAGTTAGGATAAGCGCATTTACCGCATTGGGTTATATCCTGTAATGGTAGATGTAAGTAGATAAATAAATAAAAAATAAATAAATAAATAAAGTTGATATTTTACAAGTCTTGTTGCAAACATGTATCACAATTTTTGTATGTGAATGTAAACGCGGGGTGAGGAGGTCTGGATCCCTAACTACCGCTAGCCATTACCCTGCTGAGGGCGAGGCACTTCATGTTAATTTCCTTATACTTTAAAGCTTCTTAAAATACTGTATGCGCAATAAAACGCTAGCAATCATACTAACAGGCATAAAACAGGAAGCAGAGAGTTTGCGCATGCGTCGAATGCGACTCGTTTATAAATAACGCACTCTCACCTTCGCTTCTTGGCCAAAATTATCACGCTGTTGGTATGCGGTACAAGCCGTGCGACGCAGCGGTAACCGCTGGCAGTTGCAGAAATAAATGGAGAATCAAAAAGAAAAATACCACTAATTACCACTTACATATACAGAAATACCACTAATAAAAAACTTCTCCTCGCAAAACACATTTGAAGCATGTGGCATAGAGATCCCATCAAATAATTTAATAGTTATCTGTCTCTATAGAACACCTCAGTCGGATCCTACTCAATTTTTAAACAAACTAAACGACCTTTTATATGTATTACTTAAAAAATATAAAATAAGAAAACAAATAGTTATAACTGGTGACTTTAATATCAACACGCTAAAAAAAAGCAATGTGACATCGGAATTACAAGACATATGCAGCAATAATAACATGAAAATACACATCAATGTACCTACCCGCAAATTATCGTGCATTGACCATATCCTAAGTAACATATGGGGTGCAACTGCAACAGTCCTACCGCTGTATCTTTCGGATCACGATACGGCACAGATGCTTAGTTTCCCCATTAAATACAAATCTCAAAAACCTGCAGTATACTACACTTTCAAAAGAAATTATAACACAGAGAATGTCCGTAAGTTTCAAGAATGCCTGCAAAATTTATCATGGTCGGAAATATATAATGAAGGTGATGCGAACGTGGCATTCAGTAAGTTTCACGAAATAATATGCCTTTTTTATAAACTCTGTTTTCCTGAAAACAGAATCAAAATAAACTTGTGTAACCAAAAAAAACAAAATTGGATTAGTAAGGGAATAAGACTAAGTTGTATAGCGAAAAGAAAATTACGGTTTACATATTATAAAAATAAAAATATTGCCAATAAAACTAAATACCTGACATACACTAAAATTCTACAAAAATGTATATATACTTCAAAAAAAAACGCTAATATTAAAATTATAAGTAAAAATGACAATAAAAGTAAAGCCACATGGAACATTATTAATAGTGAAATTCATGACACTGCTACAAAACATAACATTGACTATATCAAAATTAACAACCAAATTATAAAAGAACCCACAGAAATAGCCTCCGCCTTTAATAATCATTACATTAATAGAAAACATGACACAACACAGAAATTTACAAATGGCAACTGTAGTAAAAAAATAACACCTAACTCAATATTTCTTAACCCAATGCTGGAAAGCGAGGTTAAACAAGAAATAATGTCACTGCGAAATACGAATTCGGTAGGCTATGATGAAGTCAATACAAAAATCATAAAAGCATGCACGGACAAAATAACTGGAATACTTACATACTTAATTAATTTATCATTTGCACAAGGCGTTTTCCCAGATGCATTAAAATTGTCCACAGTTAAACCGCTGTTTAAAAAGGGAGAACGAAGCGATGTAAATAATTATCGTCCAATAACGCTTATACCTATTTTATCAAAGATATATGAAAAGTGTATGTATAAAAGGATACTTAATTTTTGTGATAAATATAATATAATTCGGAAAGAACAGTATGGTTTCCAAAAACATAAATCAACGACTCTCGCTATCTACGATACCATAGACTCAATTTTAAGTAAAATCAATAGTAATCACCTGACCACCGGGCTATTCTTTGACCTGTCTAAAGCCTTCGACCTCGTTTCACACGACATACTGCTACAAAAGATAGAAAGGAACGGGATAAGAGGGCCTGCATATCAATGGATATCGTCATATCTCAGCAACAGACAACAATGTATTGTGATATTTAAAATTAATGGCAAAAAGGTACTCAGAACGTACAAGTCTGAATACCAACAATGCATACGCGGCGTTCCACAAGGAAGCGTGCTGGGACCGATTTTATTCCTATTGTACATTAATGATATCGTAGAAGTGACCAACCATAAATGTACACTATTTGCTGATGATATTTCAATAATAGTGACAACAGATAAAAAAAAAAATACTGTTAAAGACCACGAAAATGACATAAATAACACAATAGACAAATTAATTAATTGGTTAAATATAAATGAACTTAAAATAAATCTTGATAAATCTGTATTTATTCAATTTAATAAATCCAATAATAAAAGACATAATATTAATCTTGATATACCAAAAATAAAGGCTGTGACACATACAAAATTTCTAGGAATAATCATAGACGAAGACTTAAATTGGAAATTACAGACAGAAAGTGTATCCAAAAGGTTAAATAAATTTGTGTATGCGTTAAGACAATTAAAACACATTACCAATTTAAAGACAGCTATAATGACGTATCATGCCCATGTACAATCAATACTACGTTATGGACTTGTAATGTGGGGAAACGGCACAGACCAACACAAAGCATTTGTAGCACAAAAAAAATGCATAAGAGCAATGTGTGGCATGCAACCCGATCAATCATGTCAACCAATATTTAAAAACCTTGGTTTGTTACCTCTACCCTCACTTTACATTTATGAAACATGTATGTTTGTATCAAACAACAAAGATTTATTTAGAACTGCAAATGATGTGTATCCAAGAAATCGTAGAGATCCATTCGGACTCGTATTAAATGACATTCCTAGATCTACAAAATATAATAAGAACTGTTTAGCAATGTGTGTACGTATTTATAATAATATACCAAGTAATTTAAAAACGCTGACGTCTAGAGCATTTAGGCACAAATTATATAAATGGCTAAATACACAAAAATTTTATTCTATTAAAGAATTCTTAGAGACTAAACTAACAATAGCTTAGTATTATGTGATACTTAACACAAACTGATAATTTTGCATGCTATATCTTTAGCAAAACATGTAAGCACTCATTTTAATGTACCTAACACCTTTAATACCATGTTTAATGCGAATAAAAATGAATTTGAATTTGAATTTGAATTTGAAAAATAAATAATAAAAAAATAATACTTACAAGAAAAAAAAATCTTATTTTTCTTTTATAGCTTTTATTTTTTTTATTTTATATTATTTATTTAGTATTGAATATGATATGTAAGTTAAATTTTAACGTATTGTACATATAAACCTTCCGGAATAAATTCTCTAAATGATAGTGAAAACCGCATCAAAATCCGTTGCGTAGTTTAGAAGAACATACAGACACGAAAAGCGACTTTATTTTATAATGAGTATAGATATAGAAGTAGGTTGATATGATAGCTTTGTGCTTTAGTTACATTAAAAGTAACCTGTATTGGAAATTTTGAGGCATGTCTCGGTTTTCAGTATCAAGAATCGTTTTAGTGATGACGATAGAACCTTCTTCAGGTTTCAGCACCCTAATTGCGTAACACATTATCAATCGGAGTTGATTTAATTTTGACAGTTCAACAACATTCATTGCGTTATTCACGTTGTCGAGCAGACAAATTTTTCGAACATATGAAGCTATGGATTAGCAATTTGTTTCAAAATGAAACCAACTCCGATTGATAATGTGTTACGCAATTAGGGTACAGGTTCTTGATAAAAACAGATTGTACAGTAATTTTTAATTAACAAAAAAAAACATTATTTTGTATTTTATTTATTAATCCGCTTCAGTTTATGCCTCGTTCCAAGGCCAGAGTGCAACACACTGAAGCGTTTGGCCATGACTCTACTAAGGCCAGTTGTCTTAATGCATTTGTAAATGAAATACACTGGTTTTTATTTAATTTTGTTTTCAATAATTTTGCTGTAAGTTATGAATAGCGAAAATGCTATATCGCTTTATATTGTTATCGTGAAATTATTTTGTTTCATCTTGGTCACATTGACTGTCTGTTTGCACTATGATTATATGGATTACCTTTTGCTAGCCGCTTCGCCCGCGTGGATGTCAGAAAATATCCCACGGGAACATACTATCGGGAAATCCTTCCTCATTCCTTATCTACATTATAAAGGAAACCTCTGAGCAAAATTTCAGCTTTTTAGATCCAAGGGTTTGAGCTGGGGGTTGATGAGTCAGTAAATCAGTCAGTCAGTGAGTCAAGACCTCTTTTTATTTATATAGAATAGAGAGATATCATCAGGTTAGTCACCAGATCATCCTATTACCAAGCTGAAAAAGACATCTTGGGTTGATTGAAATTAACAAAAGTTACCTTTTAAGACAACAAGATCAGACTCCAGAGCGTATGCCGCATTTTTAGGCTATACTGAAGTGCACTGATGCTTTGGGATCAAACTGCATTGACATCAATTCTCGACATTACCCACTACTACCACCACTACTGGACATAGGCCTCTCCCAGGCTGCGCCATAACACCATGTCCTCCGCCCTCCGCATCCAGTCTGTCCCAGCCACTTTCTTCAGGTCGTCGGTCCATCTAGCTGGGAGGCGTCCCACACCATGCTTACCGATACACGGTATCCACAACAGGACTCGTCTACTCTGCTCAATTCTTAATCAATCTGCCTAGTCTTTTCGCAACTATGTTGGGGTCGGCTTCCAGTCTAACCGGATGCAGCTGAATACCATTATTTTAAATGGAGCGACTGCCTATCTGACCTCCACAAACCAGTAACTGGGTAATACGATACCCCTTGGTGAGACTGGTTGTCAGACGTTCGGGCTTCTGACGACTCGTAACGACTGTCAAAGATCCACGAATGACAGCCGGGACCAACGGTTTAACGTGCTTTCTGAGGCACGGAGGAGTCTCGGTATTTAAAAATGGTCACCAATCCACTGACCGACCCCGGAAAGCGTAGCTTAACCTGATGATCGACCCCTGCGGCTGTTAAAGCCACGAGCTCCTCGTGCTCAATTCTTGATATTGCCTTTTAAACAACATTAGTTTTTGTTTACACTAAACCCGAAAAGGGGTCATATTGTACTCATTATTTTGAACAATTTTCTCTATGGGACCAACCTTGAAATCGCGAAAAAAACAGCAGTTCAGTACATTTTGACGAGTTTGATGTAGATAACAGCTGATTTTTTTTTCGCGATTTCAAGGTTGGTCCCATAGAAAAAATTGTTCAAAATGATGAGTACAATAAGACCCCTTTTCGGGTTTAGGGTAAACAAAAACTAATGTTGTATATTGTACTAAAATACATAGATATTCTATTATTCATGTAAAAAACACCGTAAAAAACAAACAATTGCTATTTTAATAAGCCGCTTTCGCGTCTTGTTCAAACACCAGAGTGCAATACACCGATGCGCTTGGCCATGACTGTTCTAAGGTCAGTTGCATTGCCAATTTTATTCATAGCATATATTTAAATAGGTAATTTATCACCTAGACGACTACTAGGATACTTCGCTTCAGTTTATGCCTCGGTCCAAGGCTAAAGTGCAACATACTGGCCCGTTTGGCCCTGACTGGGCTAAGGCCAGTCGCCTTCTTCTCACAAATTATGAGACATACTTAGCAAAGTACTAATGGTCTTTTGTTTTTATTTTCAAGTGTTTTTGACTAATGAGATGATCAGGAGTTCAGGCTGAAATATCTTTTTGGACCCAAGGTAAGCTTAAATTTTAATGACATACATTCTTCGCTTTATAAAGTCAGAGTAATAATGTTTTTAACAAATTGACTAGCAATCTAAATTGTCCGTATATTTTAATCACAACTGTAATTTTTTGACAGATGTACTATCGAGAAAACTTACATCTACAAGGTGTAAAATAAATAACCCAAAACCTCTTAAGGGGTCATTGTACTCATCATTATGAACAACTTTTACTATGGGACCAAACCTGGAATCGCGAAAAAAAAATCAGCTGCTCCCTACATTTTGACGAGTTTGATGTAGATAAATGTACTGGTCAGCTGATTTTTTTTTCGCGATTTCAGGTTTGGTCCCATAGTAAAAGTTGTTCATAATGATGAGTACAATGACCCCTTAAGTGGTTTTGGGTTATTTATTTTACACCTTGTATACACCGTAACGACTATTCTTGCTTGCAGCGCTCGGCCGCTATAGTAACGCTTGCTAACAGATGTGGTCATAGTTTGCACGGGATTTTGTTTTCAAATTGGTCAGATGTATGTTTCCTCGATAGTACCTATGCTAAAGCGCGAAAATGATTAAATTTATGTACATTTTTTTTCCTAAACTCGCATCAAGTCCTCTTTTGAAAAATTTAACCCTTTGTACAAGATTGTATTTATTTCCGACTAGCTTTTTCCCGCGGCATCACTCGCATTAATTTAGAATTCGGGTTATACTCTGCTTGTAATAATATAATTCAATCATGATTCGAAAGACACGTGGCGCCATCTATTGTCATAAGAACGTTATGACAATAGATGACAGGCGCAGTTATATGCACATCTAGCGCTAAATTAGGTTATGACGAAGTAACATCGGACCACAGGATTTTGTTAGGGCAAATCCAACATAGTTTTAAACTATATTTTTTAACACAAGTTATCTTTCATAATTTATATTATGTTAGTTTGTAAGGTATGTGTTTAAGGACCATTTTAACCTGAAAATAAATGTTTCATTAATCGTAACTTGGAAATCCAATCCAAGATAAGTAAATATACCGTATCACCAATACCTGATCGAACGAGCTCTGCTCGGATGAAAATAGAGAAAATGTATATATTTTTTAATTTTCCTATATATGGGACCTAGCTAGATCGATTTTTCGCCCCCGTAAACCCATATATTGCAAGTTTCATCGAAGAACCGTTTTCGAGAGCGTGATTACAAATATACAGGTTGTAATTTTAATCACCGTTATCCTCTTAAGGGGTCATTGTACTCATCATTATGAACAACTTTTACTATGGGACCAAACCTGAAATCGTGAAAAAAAAATCAGCTGTTCAGTACATTTATGTTCGCATAATTCGTCAAAATGTACTGAACAGCTGATTTTTTTTTCACGATTTCAGGTTTGGTCCCATAGTAAAAGTTGTTCATAATGATGAGTACAATGACCCCTTAAGAGGATAACGGTGATTAAAATTACAACCAGTATACAGGGTGTAAGGGACAGCCCCCCGCAAACTAACAGGGTGCATTCAGCTCCTCATTCTGAATCATATTCCACCGGAAATTTTGTCAGGAAAATTTTCATTTTTTCAAATTTTTTTTCAGTTACATTTTCATTATTTCAATGTAAAATTGCATTGTGTGTTCGCAGCACTCCATAGTATGTAAAAAAAACTGCAAAAAAAACAGCAAAAAAAAAAAACCAGCAAGGGATGTTGAAATACTCTAACCAACGACGCGTGAAATCAGCTGTTCACTTTCTGTCTAGCTACAGAGTTCATCGAACTCACCGCATACCTATTACCTACCTCTCCCAACCAGTAATAGACGCTCCGATTTGTGCACAAAAACACAAAAAAATCAGGTTTATTGGAGTCCCTTAAAGTTCCTGAAAAAATTTCATGTACCGGTCATCTTAGTATGACATACTGAATTCACCCTATCAGTTTGCGGAGGGCTGTCCGTTACACCCTGTATAGGTATTAATTGCTCATTTTATAGTCTAGGATATGTACGCTCTATACCTTATCACGTTTAAAACATTACTAACTAAAACTATTAAGTATGTCATTCAAACCACGTCCATCGGCTATTTAGAAGCGATTACTTTGACGCCACTCCTCGACCAGGTTGTCAGACCCATTTGAAGTCATTGGTACATAAATATAAGTGTACCTACAACCTTCATCACTTCCTGTTTCCGGAGCATTTTCAATTATAATTAGCCGTCCTTTTGTTTTAGAGGTCTTCGTATGTACTTACCTAGTGAAAATTATAGGAATTGTTTATTGTATGAACGTAAACAAAGCCAAAGGAGTATGTTAGTATCGTAGCAGGTGGTGTTCTGTAGTTTCTGCCTGGGAAGGAGCCGTGAGTTTATGTGTGTATGTACACAGTCATGTCATGTTCGTGAACGGGCGCCGTCAGTTGGGACTGGTCGTCTCTTAGCTGCCACGGCTTTCTTTTTAATTTAGTTGTTTTTAGTTTTTATCTTTTTCATTACGGACGCTTTTAACGTGCACGTCTTTCTACATTGTTCTCACATCTATATTTTCAATATGAACGATGTAACCAATATTATGTAAAATATTTGGTTTAAAAAGTTTCTTGTTCGTTCTTCTCCATAGGATCTACACTTTGGAATGGGCAACTAGCTTCATTTTTCTGACTGACCGACCCAAGACCGACCCCTTGACAATTCAAAAGTGCCTGTAATTGGTTTATTTGAAATAAATGCTTTGAGTTTGATTTTGAGTTTGAGAATCTATGTAGTTTAACAGAATATTAAAATTGTGATAGCTATAAATATAAAAAGTAAGGATACACACAGCTTGGGAAAGCCTCTTTTAAAAGGCCCATCACAAAATTGCGTTTTAACAGATTTTTTATAATTATCATATTGAAGCACGGCAAAGAGGAGCTCGTGGCTAAGTAATAACAGCCTCACGGGTCGATCCATCAGGTTAAGCTACGTTTGCCGGGGTTGGTCCGTGGATGGGTGATCATCTTTACACACCGACACTCCTCCGTGCCTCGGAAAGCACGTTAAGGCGAAAGCGCCAGGGTAGCCCGCGAAATTCAAAATTTCTTACGTTTTTTGCAATTTGTAGGTCAGTGTAAGCTTGTATGTTGATTAAAATATGATTCGCGGCCGTAGCTAATATGGCTTTACAGAATTATAATCATTAGAACCAGCAATACAACTCCATAACTTAGCATTTACCTCAAACCTCATTATTTCATGAAATCGCTAGATTTGAGATAAATGCTAACTTATGGAGTTGTATTGCTGATTCTAATGATTATAATTCTGTAAAGCCATATTAGCTACGGCCGCGAATCATATTTTAATCAACATACCAGCTCACACTGACCTACAAATTGTAAAAAACGTAAAAAAATTTGAATTTCGCGGGCTACCCTGGCGCATCAACCTTAAGCCGTTGGTCCGGCTGTCATCTTTACGGGGCGGTTTTAGTCGTTACGGGTAGTCAGAAGTTCGAAAGTCTGACAACCAGTCTTACCGAGGGGTATCTTGTTACACAGTTACTGGGTTATGGAGGCAGTCGGTCCATGTAAAATGGTATTCAGCTGCATCCGGTTAGACTGGAACCCGACCTCAACATAGTTGGGAAAAGTCTAAGCAGATGATTATTTGGGTTCCCCAAAGCAACTAGTCCATTTCATAACTACTATATTTTTGTTGCGGCTGTTATTACTTAGCCACGAGCTCCTCCACGGGAACCTAAATAATATCTGTGGAAAATGGAAAGTCCTGTCCTTAATCTCTGCCAAGATCGGCATAAATGTCTCACTGTTTACTTGAAACTCACGCGCATATATAACGAGTTTAGTCCACATTTCACAGTCAAGGGCTTTGCTTTTAACTTGAAGATAATGTATGTTAATTTGTTGATAGCGAGTATCCTTGGGAGCTGACGATGCCCTCAGAATATGTCTTGAAAGTAAACACTGACTCAGTGAACGATTTTCACATGTGGCAGCGAGTTTTCGTGTCATTTTAGTCGCTTTTTGTTGAATAATATGAAAGTTTTGAGTATGTTTGTTCATGTATTCAAGTTTGTAAATGGCAGAAATACTGTTGGTGATAATTTACGTTCTTTTCACTTATAGATTTTCAACAATTTTCAACCAACATAATATCTCAATCAATCTGCCTAGCCTTTTCCCAACTATGTTGAGGTCGACTTCCAGTCTAACCGGTTGCAGCTGAATACCAATATTTTACATGGAGCGACTGCCTGTCTGACCTTCACAACCCAGTGACTGGGTAATACGATACCCCTTGGTAAGACTAGTTGTCAGACTTTCGGGCTTCTGATGACCTGTAACAACTGTCAAAGATCCAAGAATGACAGCCGGGACCAACGGCTTAACGTGCTTTCCGAGGCATGGAGGAGTCACACGGGCAAGCGTAGCTTAAACTGATGGATCGACCCGTGTGGCTGTTATTACTTAGCCACGAGCGTAACGTAACATAACACGTATTTTGCCATAAGCATATTCCCGTCTCTATCTAGCACTTGTAGCTTGACAGTTGTGCGACAGTAACAGAAATATCGCTTAGCCAAAAACGTTTTAAATATTGCCTTAGGGCTTAAAACGCTGGGGTCGCGGGTAGTTTGAAGAAGATACCGCGGGCCTGGCATAGGCAACTGAAGGAACACGGGTGGGCTTTAGTCAGTAAAAGTCTGACACGCCCTTCCGCTCCACCCAGAGCGGGAGAAGTTATTTGATGATTTCCCATCCACAAAAAAAAAAAGAGGTGTACCTATAATGACTAATGATATAATTAGAGCCTTGATTTTTTTTTTACAGTGAAATTACTAACAATTACTAACTATAAAAAAATTACTAACTATAAAAATTTACAATTTAGATATCATTTTGCGACTAGCTGAAATTTACAGAACAACCATGTTAGTTAAACGAGTCGAGGTTTAAAAAAAAATATCAGCGTATAATGATCCCACTGCTGGGAATGATACCACAGGCCTCCTCTTGGTAAGAGAGAGTGGGCTGTAATCCACCACGCGGGCCCAGTGCGGGTTCAGTGCGACAGAACTTAGATGTAGCATCGGCAAAATTCATCATCTGAACTGAGTGCGCCTTTAAAATAACCAATCTTTATTACTGCTTTAAGCGAAAATTATCTTTACGCAAACGCATTAACTTGTAAAGTCATACAAGGTGTTAAATAAATAACCCACAACCTCTTAAGGGGTCATTGTACTCATCATTATGAACAACTTTTACTATGGCACCAAACCTGAAATCGCGAAAAAAAAATCAGCTGACCAGTACATTTATCTACATCAAACTCGTCAAAATGTAGGGAGCAGCTGATTTTTTTTTCGCGATTTCAGGTTTGGTGCCATAGTAAAAGTTGTTCATAATGATGAGTACAATGACCCCTTAAGAGGTTGTGGGTTATTTATTTTACACCTTGTATAACCAAATACATTCGTAAAATTTTAAATTTATGCTACATCTATGGTGTGGTCTGTTGGTAGATGTCACATGTCTTTGAATGTTTGGTTCTAGGATGTGCCTGTTTCCTCACGATGTTTTCCTTCACCGTTTTGAGAGCATTGGTGATGAAATTATTTACACAAAGTAAAGCGACTGCTTGAGACCAACGCTGTGAGTCAACGTTTATCATTTAAAATTAACTATATTGCTACAACCTGAACTGAAAAACAATGACACATCGTACAAGGATTTCCACATGTCACGATACATTTTCATACAATTAAACTTTAGACAACATAATGGTTATTTTCTCCATGTTATACTCCTTTGCCTACACCAGGAATGCTTTTCATCTTGAGCCAACTGCGACTCAAATGTCAGAAATGTTGTTGGTATTGTGAAGTTAAATCTTGCATGTTATGTCTTACAAACAAAATGGCGGAATTAGGGTCACAACAGTAGTATAATTTGTCAGTTGCCCGTTCATCAAGTTTAGGTTTTATTATGTCCTTTTGTTTGTGTGGAACCTGTGTGAATGAGGAGCTTGTGGCTAAGTAATAACA
This sequence comes from Cosmia trapezina, assembly GCA_905163495.3. Taxonomy (NCBI): domain Eukaryota; kingdom Metazoa; phylum Arthropoda; class Insecta; order Lepidoptera; family Noctuidae; genus Cosmia; species Cosmia trapezina. The sequence continues at coordinate 2,207,054 of LR991036.1, forward strand.
GCCGCACGGGTCGATCATCAGGTTCAGCTACGCTTGCCGTGGTACATACCGAGACTTCTCCGTGCCTCGGAAAGAACGTTGAGCCGTTGGTCCCGGCTATTATTCGTGGATCTTTGATAGTCGTTACGGGTCGTCAGAAGCCCGAAAGTCTGACAATCAGTCTTACCAAGGGGTATCGTATTACCGAGTTACTGTATAGTGGAGGTCAGCTAGGTAGTCGCTCCATGTAAAATACTGGTATTCAGGTGCAAAATTTCAGCATCCTAGATCCAATGTATTGGGCTGGGCGTTGATGAGTCAGTCAGTCAGTTAGGACTTCTATTTTTATTTAAATAGATAAAAATAAAAGAGACACGCGCGGGGAATACAGACAGTGAAAAAATCGGCCAAGTGCGTATCGGACCACGCACAATGAAGGGTTCCGTAATTGAAAAGAGTTTATCCCAAAACCAAACAAACATTGTAGTCGAAAAACATGTCCTATCATACATGAATATATATCACGGTCAATTCTCCAACTGCATTTTTTTTTATTCTAGCTGACTGGCACAAATAAGCTGAACAAGAGCCCGACGGATGATGTCGTTAATGCTGGCGTGCCATGCCAACCGACCAGCGCTCTTGCTGCAGGATGGGCCATGGTCTCCGAGGCAGTCGACTCCTTCGCCGCATTGACAGCGATGTGGAGCCCCGCAACCCAGAAGCAAACATGTAGCGAGCCGGAATGTGGTGCCACCCAGCATAGTGCCTATGTTAGGATACGATAGCGCCTGAAGCCAGAGACCTGCAAATTTAAGTTGGTACTTAATCCAAAAAAAAATAATGTGATGATAATTTACAAATTAACTATTTTCGGACTTTTTCGTTTACTTGTGCTGTGAGACCTAGCTTCTTGCCAAATTTCATGATTCGGGACAACGGGAAGTACTCTATAGGGTTTTGATTTACTTGCGAGTTTACAATATGTCTCATAAAAATGGCCGTATTTTTTTATTACGTTGACTTAGAAGGGAGCTCCAAGAGACCAAGTAGAGCTCCAAGGGACCATACGTATTTCATATTAATGTCAACTTGATATCTCTACGCGTTCCTGAGAAAAAGAGTCTTGACAGACTAACAGACATACGGACAACGAAGTGATCCTGTAAGGGTTCCGTTTTTTTCCTTTTGAGGTACGAAACCTTAAAAAACATTATTTTTCACATAAATTCAAGTTCATATTCATCTCGGATTTTGTAGAAAAATCGTTTATTCAATTCATCGAGTAAGTAAGGTTTCTAAGATGGCCGCAGTATACAACCAAATGCGCCACTTCCCATAGTAGTTAGGTCACTCTCCTTTAGCACACAGATAGACCATTAGCTTGTGTTAGCATACTTTCTACCCCGGTAGTATCCCATTGCCTGAAACACAGGATGGAACCACTGTAGAATCGCTCGCGGCGCTTTTATATCGTAGCTATTTTTTTGGGTAGAATAGACCCTTTTTAGTGTATTTTTGAAAACCCCAAAACGCGCAAAATAATAGACGCCGAGAAAAAAAAAGTCGCCATTTTACAGTACCAGTACCATTGACCTTGACCTGAAGGTCAATGACCCTGATTTCAAGCTTTCATCGTCTGATATACGAGAAAGTCACCGCCTAATCTAACCCAAATGATTCACCAACAATAGAGGGGATCTGGCGCTCGGCGGCCGCTGCCGCGGCACCGCTCGCTCGCCTTCACGCGTTAATGGTCATTGTTTTAACCTAACCTTACCTAACCCAAATGATTCACCAATATGAAGTTTCGGACGCGCGGGTGTGAAGTATAGTGGAGCCCACAGGATTACCTAGTTCGGGCACATGTATTTTATTGACCTAGATTAAGATTTTGTATTCATAGTTAATGATCATGAAATAATTGTAAACCTTGAATAAATTGAATTTGATTTGATTTGAGTATGTATGTTCCTGTGGTTTAATTTCCTACCTACATTCGGGCGAAGCCGCGGGAAAAGTACTCACTTCATTAATATTCCAAAAACTTCAAGTGCAAATAACGTTTTTCTCGAACATAACCAAAGAAGTTCAAAGGAGGTTCGCAAAAGAGTGCTGTCACCGCCAATGATACCCCACTAATTTCCCGCCGTCCACTGTAATTACCCACATAAAGTTCTATTGTTTCTCCGACTGGGAAGTATCTTTACTTAGATTAAATTGTCGTAAATGTTCATTTGCGTAAAATATTTGGGTACAAGGATAAACAAAGAAAACTAATTCTATTGATTTTTCGTGACAAAATTTGACTTCTGTTTTAAACGTTACCTATTTAGTTTTCGATGTTTTTAAGGCTTTATTAATATATTCAGCAGAAGCCCACTCCATTTTTTTTTTTTTGAGTATGGGAAATCATCAAATAATTTCTCCCGCTCTGGGTGGAGTGGAAGGGCGTGTCAGACCTTTGCTGACTAAAACCCACCCGTGTTCCTTCAGTTACCTATGCCAGGGCCGTGGTATCTTTTTTAAACTACCCGCGACCCCAGCGGTGTCGGCCCTATTGGACCCCATCTCTTGCTGACATCTCTTTGAGGCGCGCGTGGAACACAACGCACCGTCGACTCGGGCCTGATCCTTACCGGACCGTGGCCGGAAATCGCCTCGCTATTCCCGCCGCCCAGGGCGTCTCCTGCGGCGACTGAGGGCGTGAGGCTGCCTCTCCCTCACGCGTTCCGCCTCCTCCTTCGCGAGCATTACTGCTTTGCAGAAGGAGGTGACGGCCTCCCATGCACTCTGGCTCCGCACCATGGCCTGGACCAGGCTCGGACGCGAGAGATCGCCGCCGCCGATCGCCTCCGTGAGAACACGGCGGTGCTCTGCCCAAGCCGGGCAGACCTCCACTGTATGCTCCACCGTGTCCTCCGGGCGATCCACACAATGGTGACACCCGGGCGTTTCCTCCCGCCTTATGCGAAACAGGAACCTCCCGAAACAACCGTGTCCGGTGAGGACCTGCGTCAGGCGGAAGGTGCTTCTGGAGTTTGCCAGAGAGCTATGGAACGGAGTGTTCTGAGTATCAAACTTGTGGACCGGGTTATGAATACAACAATCCGCACTCGGAAAGCTGACACGCTTAAATGGAATTGGGCTGGACACATTTGCCGCATGTCAGACGATCAATGGGCCAAACTTACGACCCAGTGGGTCCCGCTTAATGGCAAACGACATCGCGGCAGGCTCAGATGGAGATGGCGGTATGAGCTGGACTTCTTTAATAATAATAAAGATTGGTCCTTGGCAGCTTTGGACAGAGAGAGGTGGAATGAGAGTAGGAATGCCTTTGCAAAAGAGTGGGACAATTATGGCTGCTAAAAAAAAAACCTCATTTCTTTATAGATTCTTCATTTCGGTAAGAAACAAATTTTTCAAATTTTCCCCAGAATCGAACCTGCGCTCTCATCTACCCCCACCACCGTTCACAATCTCAAAAAAAAAATCGTCAGATGATCGCCTTCCTTCGAACGGAAATGACGTTTCCTCCATCTAGCAACTAACGTCTCCGGCTGAATGGAATCCTTTCTGAAATAAACGTTTGTTTTTTTAATTAACACTTAACTTGAACGTTTCAAGAAAATGGAATGGGCTAGTTATGTTCGTGGAAAGATTTTTTAGAGGATTTAAAAGAATTTTGTAGCATTTTGGTCTTCAGATAGCGTATTTTTTAGTGTGATTATTTTCATAAATTATAGCTTGAGTAAATTTTGTTTAGATTATGTGATGATGCCTGTGTGGATAAATTTGACATTTTCATTGAAAATGAAGATTTAATTTGTTTTTTTTTAATTTGACTGTATTTTTTGTGTGTTACGGACCAATGTATAAAATAGTGGCTATTCTTCCACCTAATATTTTGCCAGAAAAAGTGGCTGTTCTAAGGACCTAAGGACATAAGAATGAGAATTCCGGGATCTTTGAACGGGCCACCGTTCTTAACTTCAGTATATAATAATAATTATAGCCTCTTTATTTCCATTATGAATGACTTATAAAAACAAATACATCATAGGATTACTATTACATAATAATGTGCATGCATAAAATAACAAAATATTAAAATTCATGATTATTATATTACAATCATCTAAATAATTGCTGAATAAACAGAATCATACATTTATATTTCTAGATATTAAATAAATACAATTTTCAAATTAGTTTGCATAATTCATTTACATACTTACTTCAATATGGACCCCTCAACGTATAAACGCCGAGAGGAGCTCGTGGCTAAGTAATAACAGCCGCACGGGTCGATCATCAGGTTAAGCTACGCTTGCCGCGGTTGGACCGTGGATGGGTGACCATCTGCACACAGCGAGACTCCTCCGTGCCTCGGAAAGCACGTTAAGCCGTTGGTCCCGGCTGTCATTCTTGGATCTTTGACAGTCGTTACGGGTCGTCAGAAGCCCGAAAGTCTGACAACCAGTCTTACCAAGGGGTATCGTATTACCCAGTTACTGGGTTGTGGAGGTCAGATAGACAGTCACTTCATGTAAAATACTGGTACTCAGCTGCATCAGGTTAGACTGGAAGCTGAACCCAACATAGTTGGGAAAAGGCTAGGCAGATTGAACGAGTCTCCTCCATTTTGCTCCACGTCTGTCTGTTCTTTGCTTTTGTGATCAACAACAGTATACACAAACAATATATTCTGAAAACACACATTTCAAACCTAACTTTCTCTTAAATAAAAAACCTGCAGCCAATACAAGCAACAGCCATATTAACCGCTTGTTTTTTTTATTATTTTCTAAACTACACCTTCAAAGTTTAGCATAATAATATTTCTCTTTAACGATAGCAATAATTTCACAACTCGCAGAAATACAGCATTACAAAATAAGTCATAATTAATTCCCCACAGTGCTGCGGAGTAACAATATTGTGGCCAAAAATGAAAAAAATACAACCTTAGTAGTAATAGCGTTGTAGCCTTTCAGCGCACAGGGTGTTCGGAAAATGGGTGATTTAATAGGTCGTCGTAATTTGTGTGTGTGGTTTGTTTAATTTGATTATGAACCATTGATTCAAGTGCATAGAAGTTATAATAGTAATTATAGTTGTGTGTTATGTACGGTTTTGCGACCAGATAAACAAGAAAGAAACAATTAAGTGTTTCATAATCTGTAAAAAAAACTCCCTCAATTTTTCATAAATACTTTTAATGACACGATATATGGCAGATTTATACAATTTCATCCATAGCTACATTTAAGGGTATTTGGCAGCTAACAGCTACACGTGTCGATCGAGCAGGTTAAGCTACGCTTGCCACGGTTGGTCCATGGATGGGTGACCATATTTAGATACCTAGACCCCTCCGGAAAGCACGTTAAGCCATTGGTCCCGGCTGTCATTTGTGTATCTCTGACAGTCGGTACGGGTCGTCAGAAGCCCGAAAATCTGACAACCAGACTAGTAACTGGGTTGTGGAAATCAGATAGGCAGTCGCTCCATGTAAAATACTGGTATTCAGCTGCATCCGGTTAGACTGGAAGCTGACCCCAACATAGTTGGGAAAAAGCTAGGCGGATGATGAGTTACATTTAAGTTGCAACCAAATCTGATATGACTCGAAAGGGGGTAATAATCGAGATGATAATGAATAGAGAAGTATGGAAGAAGAAGACAAGCCGACCCCTAAATAAATTGAAATAAAGGCAAGAGAAATGATAAATAAATAACTCAAACATTGTCCTATCTTGACATACAACCTGTACAGTTTAGTGAACAGCCTGTACAGGTTGACACTAGGGTAATAAATTAAATATAAAAACGCCAACATAAAACAGTCGCACCTCGCTTTACCCACGGCTATGACCGAGCCAACTCACACCGACCACTTTGTTATCATGTTTACTGGGAAGGGTTATTGCTTACCCTTCCCAGACAACATGTTCATGTTTAAGGTACTTACTTAGGTAATTTAATTAATTATGTTACAGTTATTATAGTAATTAACACAGAGAAGACTTCGCTTAAAGCTATTAGCAGTAAAGTATAATTACTGTTTTTCTTTTTTAAAATCGCACAGAGTATTATTTCTGTAAATGATCCATTAGCTACAAGAGTTTAAGAGCTTAAACTATCTCAAACGGCTTAGCATGATCCTCAGTAATGTCTAAAATACTGCAGCATTCATTTTGAAATAAATTCCAGTATATGGTAAAGAAGTCGTTGGTCCCGGCTGTCATTCGTAGATCTTTGATAGTCGTTACGGTTAGTCAGAAACTCAAAAATCTGACAACCAGTCTTATACCAAGGTGTATCATATACCCAGTAACTGGGTTATGGAGATCAGATAGGTCATCGCTCCATGTAAATCACTGATAATCAGCTGCCTCCGGTTAGACTGGAAGCTGACCCTAACAGTTGGGAAAAGGCTAGGCAGCCATGTTAAGCTAAGCCCTCCGTAACTCTCTAGTTACAGTCATTAACACAGAGAAGCTTTCACTTAAGCCCCTACGACCCGTCTCGAGCCGCGTACTGAGCTGAAGTAGGGTCGCGAGTGGTAGCCTCACGCATTGGTAGATATTTAAACATAGTACCTAATTATTTTAATCATTTCATCACAACAAACTCAGCGAATTGGGTTAAACAATCTTACTACATTTATATATTATACATATTTTTTTTATGTTTCATATTTTCATTTATTTAAAAAAATAACAAAAAAACGTCTGTTTTTTAGCGTTGAGATTAATTAATTAAACCTTACGAAAAGGGGTACTTTGGGATTTTTTTCCATCCAGTAAAGTAAATCTAATCGTGTTATTGCAAGCGATTGGCTATATAATCCATAAATAATAGCATAAATGAGCATTTCAAATAAAAAAATAATTTCTTTAATATCTCACATACAGCTTGTTTTATTTAAATTCAACATCGACCCGTCCTTGTTGAAAGACCCTTTATAATGTACCTTATACTGTACTTAATCAACAAAAACTAAAAACGGCTATTCATAAGGTATTTTGTTTAAATATGGGCGATTTTCTGCAACTGCAAAAAATAACCTTGTAATTCACAGTATCACTATGAAATACAAAGTTATCTTTGCGATTGTTAAACATATAATATGGTACGGAACCCTTTGTGTGCGAGTCTGTCTCGCACTTGGCCGGTTTTTCTTACTAATTATATCAATCAATCATTTAATGTATGAAAGATACTTGTAATGTTTTAAAACTATCGGATTATCAACTGTCGGTTTTATTAAACCGCATCTCTGCGAGAAAAAATTGTTATCTCGAAAAATGAACTTTTACAGGAAGCGATTTTAAGTAGGTAAATTAATGTGTTTAAATTAATGTGTGTGCATATACTGAAACGAAAATTGTTGGAATTTCATTTTTTTTTGTGCAACAAGCAGTAGTTAAATTTAACTTATAATACTTTTCTTAAGTTCATATTACTGTCTTTTATTGATTTAGTGACAAAAATATTACATGCATATTCCCTATAAAAGGTGCTGGTCATCGCACATACCTGTATAAAATTTCTGCATCCCAGCAGCGGTCGGTGTGAGTTGTCAACCCTTAAGGGTCACAGTAAAGATGGCAGCTCCAACATAATACGTAACATTGTTCGTTATTGCGCTAATAAAAGCCTGTGCTAGCCTGTTTAGTGCTTGACTTTCATAAAAACTTTGCCTGTGAGTTAGCTTGAATAATCGCTGTTATTTTAATTTGAATGTTAATATTGTACTTTGTTAGGTTTACGTGGCTATTATGTTTTAATGATCATAGTGCTTTAATCAGCACTATTGACAGACAGACAGCCTAACGCTAACGCTAACGCGTCGGATCCTGGGTCCTGGATCCTGGACCCTGGGTCCTGTGTCCTGGATCCTGGGTTCTGTGTGTGGAATCTTTAGGTAGAGCAAACTATTATTCGAAATTCCATTTGGAATTTCTCTGTAGCATCTTGAGTCTGGATTTGTGGCCGGTTGATGGCAATAGACTGGCCAGGTATAGGTAGGGGGGGGGGGGGCGGGTTAGGTGTAATAGGGGATTACATGGGACTTAAACATAACTGGCGAAATCTATGTATTAGACAGGGTGTAATTTTAATCAACGTTATACTTTTAAGGGGTCATTGTACTCATCATTACGAACAACTTTTTATCAATTAACTCAGCCTATCGCAGTCCACTGCTGGCACCTCTCCCAGGCTGCGCCACAACACCCTGTCCTCCGCCTTCCGCATCCAGTCTGTCCCAGCCACTTTCTTCAGCTCGTCGGTCCATCTAGCTGGGGGGCGTCCCACACTACGCTTACCGATACGCGGTCTCCACTCCAGGACTCGTCTGCTCCACCAGCCATCGGTCCTTCGACAAACATGGCCAGCCCACTGCCACTTCAGTTTGCTTATTCTGCAGGCTATGTCGGTTATACTCCGGTTCTTTTCCGGATAGCTTCATTCCTGATTATAGGTACTGGTACTCATCATTATAAACAACTTTTTATACCAAACCTGAAATCGCGAATACAAATCAGCTGTTTCCTACATTTATGTTCGCATAACTTGTCAAAATGTAGGGAACAGCAGATTTTTTTTCACGATTTCAGATTTCAGGCCTGGCCCCATAATAAAAGTTGTTCATAATGATGAGTACAATGACCCCTTAAGAGTATAACGGTGATTAAAATTACACCCATTATACCTACCAGTCGGTGCTGTCGCGGAATGGAATGCGGGAATGTTGCCATTTTTGGTATATGTTATCCATACTTTTAGAAGCGTTTATTTAAACACATATTTTTAATTATTATATTTATACTTATACTACTACTTTTTATTATTTTATTTTGATTTGTTTTATATTTGCAAATTATTTGTTACATGCTGCACCGGTCGACGTTATTGCGTCAACGCCGGCTATCGCTGAAAACCAGCGCTGGGGTTCCATTTCGCATGGAGTCGCGGCATTATGCTGAGCGGTGGCCGTTTTGCGTAGATGTGACGCATATTTTCCCCCATATTGTATTTAAATAGTTATTTTATTTTATTGTAATTTGTGTCATGTTTACCGCAAATAAACGTTTTTTCTTTCTTTTCTTCTTCTTTCTTTCTTACCTACGCCTAAACCTTTGAATTATACAGGCGGTGGTGTTTATGTTAAAAATACGCTAGCGCCAGCCTTCTCGGATTTATTCACATTTCCATACATTTATTCGCACTATATGCTCAATCAATCTGCCTAGCCTTTTCCCAAATATGTTGGGGTCGGCTTCCAGTCTAACCGGATGCAGCTGAATACCAGTATTTTACATGGAGCAACTGCTTATCTGATCTCCACAACCCAGAGACTGGGTAATGCGATACGCTTTGGTAAGACTGGTTGTCACTTTCGGGCTTCTGACGACCCGTAACGACAGTCAAAAATCCATGAATGACAGCCGCTGAGGCACGGAGGAGTCTCGATATGTAAAGATGGTCACCCATCCACGGACCAACCCCGGCAAGCATAGCTTAACCTGATGGATCGACCCGTGCGGCTGTTATTACTTAGCCACGAGCTCCTCGGACTATTTAGCCTATTACCCAATTTTACTTTTCCCGATCAAGTAGTCAAACATTCCCCTGAAAGTGAACTACCTACAATCCGTGTTCATGGCATTATTTGTCTGAAACCAGTGAACCGACAAATTAATAGTTATTTATGTAACTGTCGTATAATAAGGGGTATTAAAACACGAATGTGGGTTGTGTGGTTGCGAATGTTTTAATACCTAATTATGTACAGTTGCTTAAAAGACTTTATCTACATCCATGTTATCAATCCTCTATAAAAGGTTCTGAAACAGTTTTTTGCAATACTAATACTCGTATCGAACATGGCGGCCGGCGTCATAGTATACGACGTGAATTCGAATAAGTTCTTTTTTTTTAAACTACGGCGCTGTTGTAGTGAAACGCGCGTGCATTACAATGTTCTTTTTTTGAAAACGAGTTGCATTATGAAATTCAGTACAACATTAAAGCACCCGTTTGGATGCTATTATGGTTACCATGGTTACTATGACACTGGCTGTTTTAATGTTGGCAATAAGCTAACTGTTTCAGAAACTTTTATAGAGAATTTATAACATGGGTGTAGATAAAATTAATAAAATAGTAATGTATATTTTCAAAGGAATTGTAAACGAGTGCACTGAATACATCGCGTGTTGGCTGCAATAAAAAAAATATTAGTGTCGATTTGCAGTCCGCTATGAGCTAGCATAAAGGCATTCAATGGTATAAACATACAGACAAATGCGTAGTTTAACTCTATAAAAAGTATAATTGTTATCTAAAAACAATTATAGTTTTTAATATATTTAGTTATACTTCGCGTTTTTAGGGTTCCGCACCTGAAAAGGAAAAGACGGAACCCTTATAAGATCACTTCGTTGTCCGTCTGTCTGTCTGTCAGTCTGTCAAGACCCTTTTTCTGAGGAACGCGTGGAGGTATTAAGTTGAAATTAATATCAAATACGTAAGTCTATGGCCTCTTGAAGTCCTAAAAAACTCAAGCTTCTAAGTCAATGCAATTAAAACATACGGCCATTTATGCGACATATTTTGATACTTGCCAGTAAATCAATATTTATATGGTACTTCGTCTTGTTCTAGAATCATGAAATTTTGAAAGAAACAAGGTCTCTAGTCGGTCAAGACCCTTTTTCTCAGGAACGCATGCAGATATCAAGTTGAAATTAATATCAAATATGTAAGTCTATGGTCCCTTAGAGTCCTAAAAAAATCAAGCTTCTATATCAACGCAATAAAAAATGCGGCCATTTTGCAACATATTTTGATACTCACAACTGTCGCAAGTAAATCAAAACCCATAGGGTATTTCCCGTTGACTTAGAATAATGAAATTTGGCAAGAAGCAAGGTGTTTCAGCACAAGTAAAGGAAAAAGTCTGAAAATTGTGAATTTGTAATTTTATGATTTAAAACTTTTTTTTTGGGATCCAATGTTAAGTTTGTTTTTGGGATAAATTCTTTTCAACTACGGAATCCTTCATTGTGAGTGGTCCGACACGCACTTGGCCGGTTTTTTTTTATTTGCTTTAACTTCGACATAGTGCTTGGTACATTAACAGAAACTGTCTTGTAAGTAAAACAGTTCATTTCCAGTATATACCTACTTTTCATTGTATGGAAATCCTATACAATGCGAGATCAGCTTATACTGGAATTGTATAGCTTGACATGTAGTCCTAAGGACAATAATAATAAAATAAAAAGAATAATCTAGCATCGATTAACTAAAAACTAAACAATGTAGGTAAAGGTACAAAAACTAAGTTTTTAGTAAAAAAATAAATCTAAGGCAGTTTTCAAAATAATCAATAACCGAATACCGAATACACTTGTAACAGTCATTTAAGAAGTTGTATAAAATTATGATTTGTTTTTATTAATTTTATTGGTCATGAACTCATGAGGCGCTTTGCGGATTCTGGATTTCAGGAGAAGAAAAATGCTGATTGAAACTCGTCTTGTCCTTGTACCAAAATGGTAAAAAAGGAACCCTTATGGTGTCACTCAGTCTGTCTGTCTGTCACAGCTGAATATCTCAAGAACTACTAATGTTATCAACTTGAAAATTGGAATAGTTTTATATGACGGTTACACAACTATTTTGCGAATAAGAAAGAAATAAAAATATCTATTTTTTTTTTTGTAACAGGTGCTGAAAAGGGGTCTTCAAAATTCAAAGTGGGGCTACTAGGGCATGTGGGGTATCATATGAAAGAACGCTGTTTGCACATTCTCAAACATTTTTTTATTTTTTTTTAGGCCGCATAGTTTTCGATTTTTGATGAAAAATGTAAAAAAATACCACCCCCCCCCCCCTTGTCTCCGAAGTTTGCAAAGGGAAAAATCTGAAATTATTATATGTGATAGAAATTTATGTAAAGATTACAGGAAAAATCAAACGATGTCTCTAAATGCACACTTTTTCAGAAATCGGAACGGAACCCTCGGTGCGCGAGTCCGACTCGCTCTTGGCCGGTTTTTTTTTAAATAAAACAAAAGTTTCGTCGCGTCAACTTTTACACACACGCGGCACTGTTTTAGACGCCAGTTAAATACTTTAAATTGGTTCTATTTTAGTCTCAATTACTAACTTATTATCTGGCCGACAGAGGGCGAGATCACTAATTAGTGAGTATAAATAACCAAGGTTGTCTGGATACAGGAATATTGGTAATTAGGTAATTATAAACATTTAAAAACCGGTTAAGAGCGAGTTGGACTCGCGCACCGAGGTTTCCGTTCCGATTTCTGAAAAACTTTTTTACAAAAAAAAAAAAACAACCGACTTTCAAAAAAAATACTACAAAGTGAAAAATAACTTTAATTTTGGAAGTCGGTGTCTTTGGATCAGTATTTTAGTTTTTTGCCACCGACTTCCGAAATTAAAGTTATTTTTCACTTTGTAGTATTTTTTTTGAAAGTCAGTTTTTTTTTTTCGTAAAAAAGTTTTTTATTTTTCACTTTTTAGTGGGTCAGTTTGTAATTTATCTAAGTTACAATAGCCTTATGTCAACTACTTATCACCTTTTACAAAGTATTGTTTTTGCCGATACAGGGACGTTAATTGTGGAGGAGTTCTCCTAGTAAGGAACCAGGAGAATTGGAACTGATGGTGAAGGCACCTCAACTCCCTTCACCAAATGGTGCTTTCCGGGAGCAAATGCACGAGTTACTATAAAAAATACCCAAATCGCTGTAGGTTTGCCTATAAAATTTAGGGTTTCTCACGATTTCCATGGGATCCCCTCATCAGATTCTGACTTGGTGATAATGGGACTACCTTGAGAGCACACCCTTTCAAACAAAAAAAAGAATTTTCAAAATCCGTCCAGAATTGACGGAGAAATCGGTGTAGGTACATACATAAAAAAAAATATATATATACGAGTATACGCGACGAATTGATAACCTCCTCCTTTTTGTTTTTGAAAAGTCAGTTAAAAAGTATGCTATATAGAGACATCGTTTTATTTTTCCGGTAATTTTTTCAATAAATTTATATACTTATATGACATAGAATAATTTCAGATTTTTCTCTATGCAAACTTCAAAGATAAGGCGGGTATTTTTTTTACATTTTTTCATCAAAAGTCGAAAACTACCCAGCCTAAAAAAATGTTTGAGAAGATGCAAATAGAGTTCTTTCATATGATACCCCACATGCCCTAGTAGCCCCACTTCGCATTTTTAAGACCCCCCCCCTTTCAGTCCCTGTTGCAAAAAAAAATATACATAAGAATTTTTATTTCTTTCTTATTTGCAAAATAGCCCATCTATTATTCAAACGTCATCTAAAACTATTCCAAATTTCAAGTTGATATCATTAGTAGTTCTTGAGATATCCAGCTGTGATAAACGCACAGACAGACAGACTGAGTCGCACCATAAGGGTTCCTTTTCACCATTTTGGTACGGAACCCTAAGACATGAGACAGTTCGGCAATAATATCTGATTTCATAATTCATCCATTAGTATATTTCGTCAAGATGATGGCAAATACAGGTGATAATTTGTGGAAGCTATATATGAATACAAAAACCGGCCAAGTGCGTGTCGGACTACGCACAATGAAGGGTTCCGTAGATGGGATGAAATTATCCCACGAACAAACATAACATTATAGTTGAAAAACATGTTCTCCCATACATTCCAACAGTAAATGTAAGTTTGTACTCACAATATTGAGAGATTTACCATGTTATTTTATGACCACAAACTTGTTATAGGTTTTCTATTTTCTGCATTTTTTTCAAAATTTTAGGCTAAGTAGTTTCGGAGACAAGGGGTGGGTATGGTAAATTTTCGTCTATTTTAGTAAATTACTTTAAAACGATTTATTATAAAATTATTAACAAAATATATTTGAGACCCCCCTAGTAAGCCCTTTCATTTGATATGTCACACGGTACAGTTTGCAAAACTTTTTTTTTAAAGTGACCCCCATATTCAAAATTCATTTATTTACTTTAGCCGTACGTGTTTGGGTCACAGAAATCCAAGTGTGTACCAAATTTCAACTTAATCGGTTCATTAGATCCGGAGCAAATTGGCTGTGACAGACGTACAGACAGACAGACACACGAGTGATCCTATAAGGGTTCCGTTTTTTCCTTTTGAGGTACAGAACCCTAAAAACAGTCAAAATAACGTCGGGAGCCGATAGGACCACTGGGGTCCGATTCACAGACAGGGACGATTGTGACATCGGACCTTCGTGGTCCCTCTCGCAGTTGGAAGGATAAGTGGCAGCACAAATATGTGATATCGAAGGAACACCAAAATCATAACCGACGCCAAAATATAGGAAGTTGCATCGAGCTTCAAAAAGATGTGACACCTCTTATAATGCAATAATATCGACATGACTTGCGTTATAAATATCTGCCTACTCAGTTAAATTCAGAAGAATGTGACACTTCGTTGTGATCAAAAATATCTGACATCTGGATTCTGATCTGGATCATTTGGATTTAATTGTCAAACACATAATTAACACCTCAAGTGTCGACTGCACCCGTTGGCCTTGCACAAGTCCGAGGCCATGTGTTTTCATGGTCCTCGGAATGCGCCACCGTCGGGTTCCGAAATAACGGTGGGAGGGGTTCACATCGGAGTCGGGTCGACGATGAAGTACCTGGGACTCGTCCTCGACAGCCGGTGGAACTTCGTGGAGCACTTCCGATGTTTGGCTCCCAGACTGGCACGGGCTGGGGCTGCCTTGAGGCGGCTCCTGCCCAATCTGGGGGGTCCAAACGCCTCCTGCCGGAGGCTCTACGCGGGGGTCGTGCGGTCCATGGCCCTTTACGGAGCACCGGTGTGGGCGCGTTCCCTAAGGCTGGGACCAGCCGGCAGGTTGAACGCGTCCCAGAGGGTCATGGCCATCCGGCTAGTCCGGGGATACCGCACGGTCTCCCGGGAGGCGGCGAGCCTCCTTGCCGGATTGCCGCCGTGGGATCTGGAGGCAAAGGTCCTCGCGCACGTGTGGGAGTGGCGCGAGGAGGCGAAACGCCGGGGCGTAACTCCGCTGCCGCGAGAAATCACGGTACAGCGGACAGAGCTCCGGCGGGATCTCATGGCGGCATGGAGAGCGCGACTGTCGCAACCCAGCGCTGGGCACGCCACAATAGCGGCGATAAGTCCCCTCTTTGAGGAGTGGTTAGAGAGGCGCCACGGCGTCCTCACCTTCCGCCTGACGCAGGTCCTCACCGGACACGGTTGTTTCGGGAGGTTCCTGTTTCGAATAAGGCGGGAGGAAACGCCCGGGTGTTTCCATTGTGTGGATCGCCCGGAGGACACGGTGGAGCATACAGTGGAGGTCTGCCCGGCTTGGGCAGAGCACCGCCGTGTTCTCACGGAGGCGATCGGCGGCGGCGATCTCTCGCGTCCGAGCCTGGTCCAGGCCATGGTTCGGAGCGAGAGTGCATGGGAGGCCGTCACCTCCTTCTGCGAAGCAGTGATGCTCGCGAAGGAGGAGGCGGAACGCGTGAGGGAGAGGCAGCCTCACGCCCTCAGTCGCCGCAGGAGACGCCCTGGGCGGCGGGAATCGCGGGGCGATTTCCGGCCACCGTAGGCGCGGGCCTGCGGACGGTGAGCAGCGGGTAGCTCGCCGTCCGGTAAGGACCAGGCCCGAGTCGACGGCGCGTTGTGTTCCACGCGCGCCTCAAAGAGATGTCAGCAAGTGACGGGGCCCAATAGGGCCGACGCCGCTGGGGTCGCGGGTTGTCTGAAAGGGTTACCGCGGCCCTGGCATAGGCAACTGAAGGAACACGGGTGGGTTTTAGTCAGTAAAAGTCTGACACGCCCTCCCGCTCCACCCAGAGCGGGAGAAGTTATTTGATGATTTCCCACCCTCAAAAAAAAAAAAAAAAAAAAAAAAAAGGGTGCATGAAAAATTTTTTTACATAATAGGTATAAAAGCTTATAATTATCTTATATATATATATAAACGTAAAAAACTTCATCCGATGGAAAGTTTTTTTTCCATAGGACGATGTTTTTTTACGTTACCCCCCACGGGGGTTTTGGGTCTAAAAATTAGTTCAAGGTGGACATGTGAGGGGAAAATTTTCCTAATAGGTATATTTAAAACTCAAACTCAAGCCTCAAAGCATGAATGGTAGCCAACTTTTCTTAAATACAACAACTACATTAGTTTGAGAACTACTGATATTTCTGCATTAAACTTGTCGGTGACCGACTATAAACTGTAAACGAGACTCTTTAACAAACACCGTCTTAACGTCTGTAAAGTCGCGCAATACTGCATAAAGCCCCATATAAATGGTGCTTTTAGAGTACCGTACCTTAAAAAGAAATGAAAAAACTCTTTCTGACACCCTTTTACATCCATTTCTCTCTTTAGTCTCATCTCTGAAGTACTATCTTTGCGAATTTCTTTTACTCTTTTTGGGACTGCTTTTTTGAGCTTAGTCTTGTTTTTCTCGTAGATATTTAGTGCGATCAAAGAATTAAATCAAAGTCAAAGCCACGTCATTTATTTCAATTAGATCATTTATAGGGACTTTTGAAAGTCAATAAGAAAAATATAGCAAATAATAAAGGCAATAGCTGTATAATGTTAGACATTTCATCAGAAATTAGGCTTAATTAAGTCCCACGAAAGTAAATTTTAAGTTTTTTTTTCACAATTTATTTTCCTTATAATTCTTAAGTCTTCTTCAACTAAATTTTGTAACACACTACCTATTTTTATATACCGAAAAATTCAGTTATACGTTGTTTGCAGTGGATTTATGTACGGAACCGTCACCACGTACGTAGAACTGTCACTTGTCGCTTTTTTTCTAGCAATGCACAAGCTTAGTATGTGTTTGCATAGAAAGGGCTGCCATCGGACGGTTTATACTGACGCTAATTTATTATTTAAACTACGAAGCTAAGCGTCACGCGAACGTTCTCTGCTTGGTGGAACATTTTCCCGCAAGACTGTTTTGTGTACGAAAGTACACGGTAAAAGATGGGAGAATTTGTACGTGAATCATAGAAAATCGTCTATGGTTCATCTCAGTCCCCTGCTTGACAGATATAATGAACTATAAGATATTTTTGCACCAGTAATTCAAATTCGAGTTCATCCCACCCATCATCACACACCCATATGGGGATCCATGGTAATTGACCCATATTAAACACAAAAACACAACTATCAGCGGTGGGGGGAGTTGGGGGTTAGTTGCGGACCCTTAGGTTCACGACTACTGATGAGGATAATTATGTTTTCCATCGGATGATGTTTTTTTACGTTTATATATATATGTGATTTAAGCTTATATACCTACTATGTAAAGTTTTGTCCTTATGCACATATGGAGTGCATTTGACATGCTGGGGGGGAGGGGGAGTTAGTTGCGAACTCCATAGGTGCACAACTACTGATGATGATTGGTTTTCCATCGGATGATGTTTTTTTACATTTATATATATATGTGATATAAGCTTATATACCTAATAAAAAAAGGGTTTTTATTATGCACACATGGGGTGCATTCGACACTTGAGGGGATAAGTGTCACTAAGGTGTCGCAACAAAAACAATACACAATTTGAAATTAAATAAGTTATAATTAATGATTGTTTAATAATCGGGTCGTGGGGCTTTCGGGACCGGGACCGGGGTCCCAGATTCCACCTTCATTATTTTTGGGGTAGTATTTTAGGACCACAAGAAAAAATAAGTTAAAGTACAGTTAACAAAATTCGTGTTCCAAGCAGGATAAGTATGCTCTAGAAATATAATATTAGAATCTACAGCTAAACGTTTGCCATCGGGTAGACTCAGGAGCAAAATGTCGCTTTCGCAAAATGTCTACTGGTAGTAAAATGTCGCTTTCTTATAATGTCGCTTTCGCAGAATGTCACTTTTGCAAAATGTCGCTTTCGCAGAATGTCACTTTTGCAAAATGTCGATGTCGTAAAAATATAAATAAATAAATGTCAGATTCAATCAGCTAATGTCAAAAGCTTAGAGCAAAATAATATATTACAATGAATTAAATTAAATAGTAGGTAATACTTTCACGACAACTCTCACGGCATGTCATTTAAATACAGATAGTAAAATGCGTTAACATTAAATATTCAAATTATAAGTGACACCGACATGAGAAATAACTCGACTAAATATTATTAGGCTAAAGTTTGATTCGAACAGTGAAGTTATTACGCGCACACATTCGCTTCAAAAGAAAGTTTCGTCCTCTATTTCAAAAATCATTATAACAATAGGTAGGGCCTTTGCTCAAGCGTTCTGAAATTCCTAACCCGACACATATACGGTACAAAGAAATGTCGTACAACCCGTTATTATCCAAATAGCCAAGAACCTACAACTTTCAACGGCTGCACATCAAAGAAGAATTAACATTAACCCTTCATCGCGTAAAATCAAACGGAATATTCACAATTCCATTCTGCGACAGCTGGCATTAGGTAATTCAGTTTCAAAGTATTGAAAAAGGTTTTTTTTTTCTTCGAAGGTAAATACACAACAATAAAGAAGAACTAGGAAATTATAGTCTCGATGAAGTTCTTCTCGGAAAAGAATTAGAAGTCTTTAATAGACTGGAACTGAGTGTAGTACTGTATTTATCTAAACTGTGGAAAAATAATTATGTAGGTGTTAAGGTTTGTATTAGCATTTTTAATGTGATTACCTGTAAAACGGCTTTGTGGATTTTGGAACTTTTTTACTATATTCTTGTGTTGTTAGAAATAATGTGTTTTTGTCAAACATGCTTGGAAATTCGAGCATTATTTTGACATCCTTCTTCGAGATAAATCGAAATGCGTCCATAAAAAATGCGTCGCGGTGCATTCGTCCATTAAAAAGCTCCAGACATTATGCAATCGCCATTCTTTTCAACAAATCATTTTTTATTAACTCGTAAAAAGTAACATGAAACAAACTACTATAATTCCAAGTATTTTTATGTTCCATTTTTGCTTTGAAAAGAAAAAAGCCCTCAAAAAAATTCATTGCAATTCTTTTATTTCAATACAGGTGCATCACAATCCCTCGTTTATTTATAAAAGATTACATTGCACGGAAAACATAAAAGGATTCAGCAAAAACATAGAAGTGTATTTAACCACTGTACACAGAGTTCAAAGGGCTTTTACGAAATTTAGGGTATGCAACAGTTATTAATCCTGGATCGCTTTGAAGCGATGTGGAATCAAAAATTGTTTTCGCCAAACATACTGTAGTTTTCGCTTGTCGGACTGTTAATAACTACTCTGTGGCATTTTTTATGAAAGGAAAAGGGAATCGATGTTATTATAGTAGGAAGATTTTTTGTCAAATGTAACAATTGTGTTTTGGTACGAAGTTTCTTGTGTGATAGGTCGGTTTGTGGATGGTGGGCCATCCATTATCTTCCATTTTTTTAAATAGATTGTTTTAAAATTATTTCTAGATAATAGGCGAAAATTTACCATTTTCCCCCTTATCCGAAATTACTGAAACTAAAATTAAAAAAAAAAAATACATCAAAAAATAGTTCTTTATCTGTAGATTACAGGAAAACCTATAAGAAGTTTGTGGTCTTAAAATAACATGGTAAATCTCTCAATATTGTGACTACAAACTTAAATTTATTTAGTTGATTAATCCGTGGATACAGTGTGGGTTAATGTTTACCTATAAATGACAAAAAAATCAGCTCCTCCCTAAATTTTGACGAGTTTGGTGTAGATACATGTACTGAACAGCAGAATTTTTTTTCGTGATTTCAGAGTTAGTCCCATAGTGAAAGTTGTTCATATGGGTAGAACACCCTGTTCAAAGAAGGACGGCCAAATCGTACCTGACTACGAGGCGGTGGTGTACAGATATGCCATATATATGAAAAAATCTAGTATTTTTTAAGGTCTTAAAAAACCTATGAAATAGATATTTAAGTCGCCAGAAAAAAAAGCACAAACACATTTTTTTTTAATAGCATAATTTGCAAATTATTTAGAATACCATGTTCAGAACGCACCTTTGACGATTCATTTTGCTTAAGAAATGATTTAGTACTCAAAGATTATACGCGCATTGTTGTGTTGTTGTTTTTAGTGTGAATATTGTGATACGTACTGTACTGTTTTGCTTTGCTAGATGAACCGACGACCTGAAGAAAGTGGCTGGGACAGACTGGATGCGGAAGGCGGAGGACAGGGTGTTGTGGCGCAGCCTGGGAGAGGCCTATGTCCAGCAGTGGAATGCGATAGGCTGAGTTGATTGATTGACTGTACTGTTTTGGATTTCCTTCTGTTGTTTGACCTTAGCATTGTTTTACAGACTGATAACTAGGTACCGCTTGTGACGATTATTCTGTGCTTTTGATTTCCGTACACCGATAACCTCAAAAGTATTTTTGCATTATTGAAATATCTTGGCTATTTAGATAATATTATTTTCGAAAGGCATGGTGTTTACTACATAAAAGAATCAAATCTCGCTATAATTTGCTTCTGTACACTGAAAATAAAACTCAGGTCCAGCTTCTATAGAAATTTGGCCGATGTTCTTTGTCCATCTATTTTAATGGGACCTTATACCTATATCTTAAGAATGTTATTGTATCGCCTTAACTTGTAGCTGTTTTTTCGACACTAATAAATAAAATAAACTAGGTAAATTTCGCAGTTTTATTTAAGTGAGTTATAAAGTTCGCATTCTCCACTGCTCTTAAAAATACCATTAAATATTCTACTTTAAGCAAAATCCGACCAAAATTCAAAACATCTGTTTACTTAATACTCGTAAATCATTGTTGACATCCCCGTATACCCTACACAGCGTTTTGGGAATGAAGCTGCTGCAATCGATTTACAGCGCTGCGCTTTGAGCTGACGAAGCGCTTTCTAGCGTTTGTTGTGCGCCCGAAAGCGGGTAAACATTCCTATATTGGTGTTTCACCTAATACTGTAAATGGAAAAGGTTTTGGATATTTTTGAAGAGTCAAACTCACGCACCGAGGGTTCCGTTCCGATTTCTGAAAAAGTGTGCTATTTAGAGACATCGTTTTATTTTTCCTGTATTCTTTACATAAGCTTCTATCACATAAAATAATTGCAGATTTTTCTCTATGCAAATTTCGGAGATAAGAGGGGAAGAGAGGTATTTTTTTTTTACTTTTTTCATCAAAAGTCGAAAACTATGCGGCCTAAAAAAAAATGATTGAAAATGTGCAAACAGCTTTCTTTCATAATGATACCCCACATGCTCTAGTAGACCCACTTTGAATTTATTAAGACCCTATTTCAGTCCCTGTTGCAAAAATAATATTTACATATTTACATAATTATGTTTTATTTCTTTCTTATTTGCAAAACAATTGGGTAAACGTCATCTAAAACTGTTCCAAATTTCAAGTTGATAGCATTAGTAGTTCTTGAGATATCCAGCTGTGACACAGACAGAGTCGCACCATAAGGGTTCCTCTTTACCATTTTTGTACGGAACCCTAAAAACGGAGTTCGAGAGTATCGAGAGTTTTATCAAACTCAGGGCAATCATTCTAATTAATACTTTATTCCAATGTCATAAGACTTACATTGCAATGACTTAATAATGGTTTTACGTTATTTGAATTTGGTCGTGAATGCGTTGCTTTAATGAAGATGCGCTAAGCGAGCCCGCGAAATTCAAATTTTCTTAAGTTTTCAAAATTCAAATTTTCTTAAGTTTTCGAAATTAAAATCATTCATAAGTTTTTAAGTTTTAGAGTCAGGTTGTATGTTGATTAAAATAAGATTCGCGGCCGTAACTAACATGGCTTGACAGAATTATAGTCATTAGAATCAGGAATACAACTGCATAAGTTAGAATTGACCTCAAACCTCATGATTTCATGAAATCGCTAGATATGAGGTCAATTCTAACTTATGGAGTTGTATTGCTGATTCTCATGATTATAATTCTGTAAAGACATGTTAGTTACGGCCGCGAATCTTATTTTAATCAACATACACTCGGTCACTGACCTGCAAATTGCAAAAAACGTAAGAATTTCGCGGGCTACCTTAGCGCATCCCCCTTAACATCATTTCTTCAAAGGATTAAACAAAGTTGTACAGTAATAATAATAACGAGCTTTTGCCCGCGGCTTCGCCCGCGTTGATGTCGTAAAGTATCCCAAGAGAACCTTCTACCGAGAATCCTTTCCTTCCGTATTCCTTGTCTACATTATAAAGGGAACCTCTGTGCAAAATTTCAGCTTTCTAGGTCCAAGGGTGTGGGCTGGGCGTTAATGAGTCAGTCAGTCAGTCAGTCACGACTTCACTTTTTATTTATATATAGATAGATAAGTAGATAATGCTGTATGTAGGTATGCTGTTTCATTGTCCGTGATTTTATTAACCGACTTCAAAAAAGAAGGATGTTTTAGGTTCGTCTGTATGTAAAAGTTTCACACATCAGCCGTAGAGTGCAGCTACATCCTATCAATTCTAGCCAAACTACCAAAACACTTTGATACACAAACCCAACATTTTGAAACATAAATTATTAAAATTTTAATTACAGCACAAACAACCTGAATTACTTCTACATGTTCTATTGTTCTACCGCTAAAACAATTCCAAACTGCACAAACAAACCTGATTTGAACAGTGGTATTCACTAATAGAATGCTGTTTTATTCAATTACGAAAAACACAGTGTGCAGGTTTGCGTCCCAGTGGAAAAAAAACCGTGGGCACGCAATACTGATTGATTTTCCCGCGAGCGTTGCGGTTCCTGCATTCGAGTTTTGTCTGTCACTTTTTGTGGTTTTGACCACTGTGCGGCTTTTGTGCTGTGCCTCTAATGGGCCGGTGGATGCTTTATCTGATTGATTCATCTAAAAACTGGGGTCAACTATTTTATGATTTAGTTTTTGATTGATTTGACGAGCTCGTGGCTAAGTAATAACAGCCACACGGGTCGATCCGTCAGGTTAAGCTACGCTTGCCGGGGTTGGTCAGTGGATGGGTGACCATCTTTACATAGCGAAATTCCTCCGTGCCTCGGAAAGCACGTTAAGCCGTTGGTCCCGGCTGTTATTCGTGGATCTTTGACAGTCGTTACGGGTCGTCAGAAGCCCGAAAGTCTGACAACCAGTCTTACCAAGGGGTATCGTATTACCCAGTACTGGGTTGTGGAGGTCAGATAGGCAGTCGCTCCATGTAAAATATTGGTATTCAGCTGCATCCGGTTAGACTGGAAGCCGACCCCAACATAGTTGCGAAAAGGCTAGGCAGATAGATAGGTATAGTTTTTGATTGATGGTTTATTATTTTAAT
Organism: Cosmia trapezina; assembly: GCA_905163495.3. Lineage (NCBI taxonomy): Eukaryota > Metazoa > Arthropoda > Insecta > Lepidoptera > Noctuidae > Cosmia > Cosmia trapezina. The sequence goes on from LR991036.1 coordinate 2,230,424, forward strand.
TGTCTGTGACATATCTCGGGACCCTAGGAAGTGAGACCGCTTCTAATTGTATAAACCTACGTATTTTCCTTTTCAGCTGTTAATGATAAATAAATGATAAATGATTTATTTTCTGTAAGTAGGTTTGTACAAACACTTTTACACGTCAAACATATTTTTTTTTAAACTAGATGAGTTCGACGTTTCCTATCTGACTACTCTGAGAAGAAACGCCGAAACAAACTCAGAGGTCACAGTCTCTTTTAAAGTCCAGACATAATCTTGGTCAGATCATGTGAAGACCATGTAGATTGCAGTCTGAAATGGTCTTTTGATGAAAGAACCACACAGATTGAGTGGACCTGTCCAGTCAGTGCACGCAATTGTCAGTAATCGTGCAGCTCAACTCAAAACTTAAGGAGCTTAACGATTCGACGAACAATACCAAAGAAAAGACATTTGGGTAGGCCGCATAAATTACTCAGTTGTCAGGTGATTATACCAAAAAAATACCATGACAGTTGAAATTGTACCAATCAATCTGCCTAGCCTTTTCCCAACTATGTTGGGGTCGGCTTCCAGTCTAACCGGATGCAGCTGAATACCAGTATTTTACATGGAGCGACTGCCTGTCTGACCTCCACAACCCAGTAACTGGGTAATACGATACCCCTTGGTAAGACTGGTTGTCAGACTTTCGGGCTTCTGACGACCCGTAACGACTGTCAAAGATCCACGAATAACAGCCGGGACCAACGGCTTAACGTGCTTTCCGAGGCACGGAGGAATCTCGATATGTAAAGATGGTCACCCATCCACTGACCAACCCCGGCAAGCGTAGCTTAACCTGACGGATCGACCCGTGCGGCTGTTATTACTTAGCCACGAGCTCCTCCTTGAAATTGTACCAATATTATACCGATATTTAGTCTACTAAAAATATGCTATCGTCATTCTTCGGAGCCTCAAATATACCAATTTAGTACTAAAAATACCAAAAATGACACTGACCCTGGGGTCCCGGACCTTCGGAAGGCATACGAGGGGCCGGAGCCAACTCGCAGACAGACCCTTATACAATTTTAAATGACGAGGAGGCACCAGCCGACGATTATCCCTGTATGCACTATGCAAGTGCACCCAAGGACAACCCCCGGTTGGTGCAGGACTATTGCAGAACGTGGAAACAAAACATGTTGGGCTTATAGATTTGGGTTGGTCTGGTCGACCACGTACTACAGAAGAAATAATAACAGATTTAATATCAACAATAATATTTGTTATTCGTTTTAAAGATATTTACTGAAAAGTACTGAAAATCCGAAGCGCTTGGTGTTGGCGGCTGAAAAAAAAAACTGGGCAACAAATAAATAAATAAAATCCTGCACAAACCAAAAATGCCATAATAAAGCAATAATTCAATATCCACGATCCTCCAGTAAATCTTTTGCAAACTTTTGGCAATAGCGTTCAGGTTTTAAGCCAAAACATATGAAAAATCAAATGCAGTGAGCCGCCACCCTTGATATACGGGGCGAGCTTATTATTTTCAACCATTAATAATTTCGAATGGTCACGTTTTTTTCGCAGTACAGATTTCTGGCAGTCTGCCGATTCTGGTCGACGTTATATGATTTTATTTCAACCTACCCACCGCGCTGGAGCTGTAAATCAATTTTTGCATTACCTAATTGAATTTATGAGCTGTTTATTGCTTTGGGAAATTGTTGTTAAACGACTATTATTTTTCTTTTGATTTTGTGCTGTTTTGCTAGGATTTTGTTTGGAGTAGGTAGATGCTTAATTGGATTATACATCTTCTTCTTTCTTGCCTATTTTATGTCAGTTTAAATATGGTTTAAACAAATATCTACAAATTTACCCATAAATAGTATTTGTTTATTATGGTATATTTATTTTTGTGGTTTATATACAACTAGCGGCGCCCCGCGGTTTCACCCGTGTAGACCGAGACAAAAAGTAGCCTATGTGTTAATCCAGGGTATAAGCTATCCAGCCGCTCTTGAGCGTGAAGAAGTAACAAACATACAAACATACACACACACTCACAAACTTTCACCTTTATAATTAGTGTTAACCTAATACTGTTTATGTAAGCTAATTAATGTAATAGGGTACGATGGGGCTGACATATCTTTGATAAAAGCCCCTAAACAAAAATAGATAAAAAAAAAAAAAAAAAATAATTAGTGTGATGATATACAAGTTAACACTATTAACACTAGGTACTAAAGTAAATGACTAACTAACTATACAAATAAATACAAAAACAAAAGGACACATAAGGTGAGCGTCCATTGGTCCGCGCCGGCCGCACCGCACGCACGGCACGCAACGGATTTTGGTTTGCTCTGTATGAATTCATATAGCACTGCGTCCACTATCGCTACCGGCCGCACCGAACGCCGGCATATATAAGCAAAAAAGGCGATGCGTGCCGGTGACGTCATAAGGAATGCCGGTGACGTCACCGGCACGGAACGCATTTTTGAACTCATCGTATCTGTCAGTGTCATCCTACTGATTCTAGGGATTGACGAAGCATAACATTTACAATGTTTTTTTATCTAGACTAGTCCTTATATGCATAAAGACTAGTCTATACAACATTAGTTTTTGTTTATACTAAACCCGAAAAGGGGTCATTCTACTCATCATTTTGAACAATTTTTTCTACGGAACCAACCTTGAAATCAATCAATCTGCCTAGCCTTTTCCCAACTGTGTTGGGGTCGGCTTCCAGTCTAACCGGATGCAGCTGAATACCAGTATTTGACATGGAGCGACTGCCTGTCTGACCTCCACAACCCAGTAACTGGGTAATACGATACCCCTTGGTAAGACTGGTTGTCAGACTTTCGGGCTTCTGACGACCCGTAACGACTGTCAAAGATCCACGAATGACAGCCGGGACCAACGGCTTAACGTGCTTTCCGAGGCACAGAGGAGTCTCGGTGTGTAAAGATGGTCACCCATCCACTGACCAACCCCGGCAAGCGTAGCTTAACCTGATGGATCGACCCGTGCGGCAGTTATTACTTAGCCACGAGCTCCTCTTCTCCTCTCTCAAGGAACCAACCTTGAAATCGTGAAACAAAAATCTGCTGTTCAGTACAAGTAGTACAATCTACATCAAACTCGTCAAAGTCAGCTTCCTTCAGTTGCCTATGCCAGGGCCGCGGTATCTTGGGTCGCGGATTGTCCGAAGGGGTTACCGCGGCCCTGGCATAGGCAACTGAAGGAACACGGGTGGGTTTTAGTCAGTAAAAGTCTGACACGCCCTTCCGCTCCACCCAGAGCGGGAGAAGTTATTTGATGATTTCCCACCCTCAAAAAAAAAAAAAAAAGGGCCGCGGTATCTTCTTTAAACAACCCGCGACCCCAGCGGCGTCGGCCCTATTGGACCCCATCAATTGCTGACATCTCTTTGAGGCGCGCGTGATTTATAACAACCTTATGAACACAATTTATAGGCCATAAAAACTTAGTACCTACTTAATCGTTCTAAACTAATGACGCATGTACTAAGCAAATCAAGTCATAATTTTCTCAAAATTGCAAGATGTCAGCCCTCAATAAGTTCAAAATTCTCTTAAAAATGAAGGAAAAGAATACGACTCATAAAACACACTGCCAAAAACTGAAAATAATATTGAAATGACAAGAAAAACAATAACTGCTAAAAATATTAACAGCTTCAAAGAAACGATACATCATTTCAGTGCATAGGCCCTTGGAGTCAGTGGCCTTGGTGTCAATAGCCAGGCTGCCCTAATTCTTGGGGCATTTACTCACACATTATACTTATTTTGCAACGCATTGTTGCATTTTGGTTGTCATAAAAACGGTGATCGGATGACGATGCATTCTTATGACACACTTTGGCCATATTTATAACTTTTTGCAATAATTTAGCAGGGTTTGTTTTTCTAAGAAATCATCAATATAAAAAAAAATGAAATGCTGTTCGTTGGTAAGCGCATCAGCTTAGATTGGCTAGACGATAGACCGATTTGACTATTTTGTTTTAATGTTTTTATTAGTCCGATTCAGGTTTGGATTGAAAAATTGTCGAGAAAATTAGAAAATTCGGGAAAACTGAAATGGTTTTTTTTTATGAAATTGAAATTTGAACAGGACAATGTCTGTCAGGTCAGCTATAGTTATTGATAAAACCGTTAGGCCATCATAGGTCATGGGTTCCGCAAGGATAGTTGACCTCGTAATTGCTTTATCACTTTTGGGCTTGTGTTTAAACGCCTACCATGAAAGTGCCTATTTCGCTACCAAAAAATTCGAAAAACCTGCCAGAATGGATAAATGCTCTCCAAAATTATAACCATTTTACTGTGAAATTATAACTTTAGAAAACTGACAGCAGGTCGACGGAGCCCCGCTCAGCGGGGCTCCTATTTCTGTCTGCAGGGCTTAAAGGAACCTAACCAACCAAACCTCGGAGTGCAATTAGGGTTTTCGTCAGCAGGCCGACGCAGATTTGGTGAGCATTTAATTTTTTGGTACTTAGTCAGTATATTTAATCCCATAAAAAAGTACCTACAATTGCTTGATTAGTTACCTAAGTACTAAACTAAATTCATGTGAAAAATATGTAGGTACAATTTGAACTCTGGTCCATTCCTCATTTAATAGACTTAAGAAAATACTTCAGCACGAAGAAAACTTCACTCAATTTTTCTTCAACAAATTCTTTCTTCAAGATATTTTAAATTCCAACAAAAAAATGTTAATAATACACAAGACGACGACCTGAAGAATCTCAGGTGTTTCAGTCTCTGAACTGAAAACAAAGTGTTTACAACACAAACAGGGTTCCTGAAAACTGAAACGCATTTGTAACATTCACGCTTCATTATTTTGTTAAAACAAATGAGAAAGTTGGAAGCGTGTGGAATTAATGACGAAAGAATTCAAAGAAGATCTTTGTAAAGCAGTTTGTTTGCCAACCTGTGTTACCAACACACCAAGCCACGACAAAACAAAACCGGTCAAGTGCGTATCGGACCACGCACAAAAAAGGGTTCCGTAGAAGAAAAGAATTTATCTCAACAACAATCTTATCATGTCATTTTAGTTGAAAAACATGTTCTCCTAAATAATGTTGTTCTCATTACGTATACGTCACGGTCTATTCTCGAACTGCAAATTTAAGTCAGTAATTTAAAAAACAAATGTAAACTTATGTGATAAAATTAAAAATTCACGGTTTTCGAACTTTTTCCTTTACTTGTGCTGTGAGACCTTGCTTCTTGCCAAATTTCATGATTCTAGGTCAACGGGAAGTAAGTACCAGATTTCGATTTACTTGCGAGTGTCAAAATACGTCACATAAATGGCCATACTTTTTATTAGCAGCTTGATTTTTTTAGAGCTCCAAGGGACCATACGTATTTGATATTAATTTCAGCTTCATATCTCTACGTGTTACTGAGAAAAGGAGTCTTGACAGACTGACAGACAGACAACGAAGTGATCCTATAAGGGTTCCGTTTTTTCCTTCTGAGTTACGGAACCCTAAAACGACTTGGGTCTTGTTTCTGTTACACAAGTATCAATGAGTTCTGGAAAAATTACAGCCAAACCAATCAATCTGCTTTGAATTTTTCCAACCATGTTTCGGGTCAGCTACCAGTCTAACCGGATGCAGCTGAATACCAGTGTTTTACATGGAGCGACAAAAATTATAGGCAAATGCGACTTTTTAAATAGTATAGTTATAGCAAGGCAGCGGAACCCCCTAAGATTTCACGGTGTCTATAATCGGCGGTAACCAAGGTCTAAGAGCCCTCGCCCACGCTGACTTTTTGTAGCGATGCTGTCGCGCGTTTACGAAATGCGCGACTGCATCGCTACTAATGCGCGTTAGTAGAACAGAGGGAGGGTGGCGCGTGAGTGGAGAACCGAGCTTTCGTTGCCTACGCTTCGGCCGCTTACGTAAAAGCAGCACCAAAGACAACGTGACGAATGTTGCCTCAACGGAGTCCATCTTGCAACTGTAGCGATCGCAGGTATTTTTGTGCCGTTACTGAATCGCGTTTGCATCGTGACAGAAGCGCACCAGTGTCGCGTTTGCATCGCGACTGAATCTGGGCCCGTGGACGAGGGCACACAGCTAGCGACCGCTTCGCGACTGTATCGATGCGGACGCGCGACAGCATCGCTACTGCATCGCTACAAAAAGTCGCCGTGAGCGAGGGCCCTAACAACTAAATAAACAGCCTGTTTGTCAACCCATTACATCAAAACATAAAAGGACATCTTAATGTAACCCCCCCGTACCGTTAGGTTAGGTTAAAGGCCTCCATTTATAATCGAACCTTTTTCAAACCACACACACGGAACATTACGGCACACAAAAAAAACCGGTCAAGAGCGAGTCGGACTCGCGCACCGAGGGTTCCGTTCCGATTTCTGAAAAAGTGTGCTATTTAGAGACATCGTTTTATTTTTCCTGTAATCTTTACATAAACTTCTATCACATATAATAATTTCAGATTTTTCTCTTTGCAAACTTCGGAGATAAGGGGGGGGAACGGTATTTTTTTTACATTTTTCATCAAGTCGAAAACTATGCGGCCCAAAAAAAAAAAAAAAAAATAGTTTGAGAATGTGCAAACAGCGCTCTTTCATATGATACCCCACATGCCCTAGTAGCCCCACTTTAAATTTTTATGACCCCCTTTCAGTCCCTGTGGCAAAAAAAAAAAAAAAAAAATTTCTTTCTTATTTGCAAAATAGTTGGGTAAACGTCCTCTAAAACTATTCCAAATTTCAAGTTGATAGCATCAGTAGTTCTTGAGATATGCAGCTGTGACAGACAGACAGACAGACAGACAGACAGACTGAGTCACACCATAAGGGTTCCTTTTTTACCATTTTGGTACGGAACTCTAAAAAGAACTCATTTTATTTCAGTTCGTTCACTTTGATCGTTCCATATTCGAATATTCGAACAAACAAAGCGTCTTCCTTACGCATAGTTATGCTAATTATTATGAGTCAGCCCTCGCTAATCGAGATGCAAGTATAATGCGTCTCTTTGACTTACCCCCCCTTTTCCCCTTTGTTTAACTGCATTTTTCCGCGAATAAAGTGACAAAGTGAGATGAAACGAACGCGCCTAATTAGCGGTGGGTGGATAAGGGGCTTTATTTTGTGTGGGCGCGCTTGAACCTATTCTTTTTGTCTGCGTTTTATAATTATGTATAAATTCTACTAAAGCGGTTTTTAAACTGCGTTTCGTTGTAGTGGTTGCAAATGCAGCTGCTAAGCATTTGAGGTTTTATCCCCAAGTATTGTAAAAGTCTTTTATTATAGAGTAGTTTAATAATATTATGGAACAATGGTCGGTTCCTCATCATTTAAAATTTTCTAAGGGGCCTCTGCGAGTTGGCTTATCGGCCCTTCAGATACCTTCGAAAGGTTCAGGACCCCAGGATCCTGAAATATTTTAAAGACATTTTTAAAATAATAATGTTCATCATCATCTGCCTAGCCTTTTAACAACTGTGTTGTGGTCGGCTTCCAGTCTAACCGGATGCAGCTGAATACCAGTTACACAGTTAGTTAGTTAGTTTAGTTAGTGGGTTGGTTGGTTGGTTAGTTTTACATGGACATGGCCTATCTAACCTCCACAACCCATTTACTGGGTAATACGATACTCCTTGGTAAGATTGGTTGTGAGACTTTCGGGCTTCTGATGACCCGTAACGACTGTCAAAGATCCACGAATAACAGCCGAGACCAACAGCTTAACGTGCTTTCCGAGGCACGGAGGAGTCTCAGTATGTAAACATGGTCACCATCCACGGACCAACCCCGGCAAGCATAGCTTAACCTACTGATCGACCTGTGCGGCTGTTATTACTTAGCCACGAGCTCTTCCGTACAGTAACAATACAATTTAGACTAATTCGGTGAGCCATAAAATAAGCGTCGCTTATGTTTGTTAGCTCAGATACATGTTTAAAATGTATATAAGTATACTTCGAGTACTCGTTGTTGAATTTACTATGCGTATCACTCATCATAATTCATAATCATCATAATCATCATCACCATAATCATAATCATAATCATCATGTCATAATTATGAATTATGACATGTCAGTCAGTGTCATAATTTTTTTAAGCTACTTTCACATTCTCTCTTAACCCGCAACGTCCATGACAAGCTTCCCTGTAGGTACAACACCCATCTCGATATTCAGGATATGACGCTGCGCTTTCGAGAATGTCATCCGTCGCATTTGACGCGCTTGTGAAATCTGCACGTTTGGTTATTGATATTGTTATTTTTCGCACACCCTGTATCATTGTATTGCGGAATTTACGCAATGTTCCGTTGCCTGTTATTTTGAGCAACGCATTTCTTATTATCGTGTTACTTCGGTTACGTTTTCGGGTTAAATCGGATTTTTATGACTTAGGTATGTTGTGGTCAGTGAATATTGCTAAGTAGCGTTATCTCTGTTATGTATTTAAAACGAAAGCCCCATACGAAGTGTGGGGAATGTTATTTTATGTTTTTGAACCTAATCTGCAATAGGTATAGTCGAACTCATAATTACTTTACCAGTTTTGACGACAATTCTCATGCAAATCTATACAGAGTGTATCGTTACCGTGGCAAAACGCACGTAGCGAACGGCAGCGCAGAGCGTCGTTCGTTAGAGTATCCATTGCTGTTTTATTTTATTTTAGCTGTTTTATTTACTCAGATGGAGTACATAGAATGTAATTTTACATTGCAATAAAGGCATGTAGCTGAAAAAACGATTAAAAAAATATTCCTGAGAAATTTGGTGGGATCAGGGGGCCTACTCCCTAAGCACGAAGTCCGTAGTTTCGGCCTTCGTTACGGGTGTTTTCTACTCCGTATCACCTACGGATGGATGATTGGTTCGGGACCCGAACGAAGTATGAATGACAACATGATTTGCCAGTTGTCACTACTCCCGATGTGTTTTTGCCCGTCCGAAAAATTTAACTTTTACACTGGTTTTGATGGATTGTAATGTAAGACGGACGGATGAACGGTTGGACGGAAAGACGGACGGACTTAGGGAGTAGGCCCCCTGGTTCATAATAAGAAGCCTGAATGCATCCTGTTAGTTTACTTAGGGCTGTCTTTTACACCCTTTGTGCCACATATAAAAGGTAAATATTAAATACTATAATTATCGTTTTATGACTAATGACATTCAACCTTAGGGTGATAGAGCAATTTTATGGCGATGTCAACTGATACACTAGGTGTATTTTTAATTGTCTTTATCCTCATTGTACTATCATTATTTCGAACAACTTTTACTATGGGACCAAATCTAAAATCCCGAAAAAAAAAATCTGCTGCGAGTTTGGTGTAATAAATGTACTGAACAGCTGATTTGGTTTTCGCGATTTCAGGTATGGTCCCGTAGTAAAAGTGGTTCATAATAATGAGGAAAATGACCCCTTAAGAGGATAAAAACGATTAAAATTTCACCCAGTATATAAGGTCCCATTAAACTAGATGGACAAATTTGAACATGGTGTTCTACCCATGAATATGAACAACTTTCACTATGGGACTAATTTTGAAATCGCGAAATTAAAAACAGCTTTTTGACGAATTTAGTGCAGATAACACTAAATTCGTCAAAATGTAGGGAGCATCTGATTTTTTTTCGCAATTTCAGGTTTGGTCCCATAGTAAAAGTTCTTCATATTCATAGGTAGAACACCCTGTCAAAATTTGTCCAACTATTATAATATTAATGGGGCCTTACATTTATCTGGGAATATTATTTTGTAACATATAACATAAGAACATCCTACAAAGCGGTCAACTGTCTTCCATTATGTCGTTTAAACTTATCACATTTTCAACTTGCCCTGGGCGTCACTGCCCGCCTTTGACGCACTAACCCTTCAAATACTCCTGTTAAATTGCGATAAACAAGCAAATTGTACAGCAAACACCATACTACGCACGGGCGAGTCCACTTTGATCTTTTCATGGTGATTATTCCGTGAATAATTCATCATTCACCCGCTCACCAATAATGTGGTAGTATGTTTTATTTATTGAACCTTTTATATTAAGGGGCGATGTTGATAAATAATAATGTTTATGTACTAGGAATTTGGTTTTATGATTGTAGAAAAATATTTTTGGGTCTAAAGAATAATATTGTGGTGTAAAAGGGGTGTGGGTGGGTCTTTCATGTTTTATACAGCTGCTATTCATATAGTATTTGTTTATTTATTTAGGTTAATCAACAATTGTTTACTCTACATATAGTCCGGACAAAATAGACATTTCAATTAACAAAAATTCCGACAGAGCTAAATTTTGGTGGAGATCTTGGGTACCTACACCATTAGAAATAAAGTTTCAAAAGTCCCCATCGATCCCATGTGTGCTAAAAAAGTTATTGGGGGTCAAATGTCAAAATTTGAGGATTTTTGAATGGAGAAACATTCAAAAATATGAATCAGATTGAAATAGCAAAAGAAATCAGAACTACAGTTAAAGACAGTAAACAATATCAATATCAATAATCATAATGCAGTTAAAAGATTATTGTCCCTGAAAATTCCGTCATAACAGTTCGTGGAGTAGCCCTACCGAGGAACCACTTTAAAAAAAACACGCCAAAGTACACTACCTCCAGGTGATGTGGAAATGTGTGCATATCATGTACAACGTGACTCCTTCAACTTTTAGAATCGCGATATTTCAGAAATGGTGGTTCTTAGAAAAAAAGTATACAGGCAATTTTTGAAGACAATTTTATGATCTTCACTTTTGTCTCACCTATTTTTTTGATATAACTTACTGTTTACGAGATAAAATCAAATTATAGAATTCTAGTACTAAGATTCTCTGAGTTAAACCGCAGACAGACAGACGGACATGTCGAAACTATAAGGGTTCCTTGTTGACTACGGAACCCTAATAATGATAATGTAAAATCTCCACCTTGAGTTCTTATTACCTCAAGAGAGTCATGGAAGGATTCTGGGTTATCCCAGCAGTATCAATTAAATCTGCCTATCTCGTAAAAGTACCAATGAAAATATAAAGCTTCTGGGACATAAGATAAACACATTTTTTCACCTTTTTTTACCTTGTCAACAAACATCATAAATGGAGTCATATTCTATCAAATATTTGACGAACGGTACCTAATTATGTACAAAAATATACGTTATTTGTACATGCACCGCCGATACATCACATTACAAATTAGCGAGATGTACAAAAATATACGTTATTTGTACATGCACCGCCGATACATCACATTACAAATTAGCGAGATGTACAAAAATATACGTTATTTGTACATGCACCGCCGATACATCACATTACAAATTAGCGAGATGTGAACATACACGAGGAGGTCACAATTCCGTCCAGCGAGTCTCACTTTCGCCTCCTTTGAACACCACAGAGTAGAAAATGTTGTTGTGAATTTATTTACTGTATGTTTTTATTCGTTAAGGATCTTTAACAGATGATATAAAGTATCTACATGCGGACCTACAGCTTGTTGCAAACACAATATCGATCGATTGAATACCTATCCTAACTACTAATTAAAAACTCGCTCAATAGTATCAGAATTAATTTTTCATCTAATGGATCAATCTAAAGCTATGAAATAGGTACACATTTTTAATATAAATATTAAAACTGTGATGACTTTTCAATTCTTACAAAACCTACAATGAAAATCTATGAAATAGGTACACATTTTTGCTATAAATATTAAAACTGTGCATTTTTCAATTCTTGTAAAACCTACAATGAAAATCTATGAAGTAGGTATATTTTTTACTAAATAAATATTAAAACTGTGATGACTTTTCAATTCTTACAAAACCTAAAATGAAAATAATATGAAATAGGTACACATTTTTACAATAAATATTATAACTGTGCATTTTTCAATTCTTCTAAAACCTACAATGAAAATCTATGAAGTAGGTATATTTTTTACTATATAAATATTAAAACTGTGATGACTTTTCAATTCTTACAAAACCTAAAATGAAAATAATATGAAATAGGTACACATTTTTACAATAAATATTATAACTGTGCATTTTTCAATTCTTCTAAAACCTACAATGAGCAATTACGGTGCTGATGTTAATCAGGCGGTGTCATCCTCGTAATTGACTAACTTTTGACAACAATTCCCAGTAAGTTAAAACTTTGCTAAGGTTTAAACTGTCTAACTGACGTCAAATGACGTCCAACCTTAGGGTGATAAAGCAATTTCGAGGTCAACTGTACATCGTTCACCTCATACTTTCTACACTGTGGTCACCTAAGGGAGCTTAGGCGACCACATAAATGATGCTTCAACATCTGTAGGAAGTTATCCTTTGAACGAGTTCCGTATCATTAATTGAGACTTTCAAAAAACTCTTAGCTCGTGATTTATCAATTATATCGATAATAATTGATAAATCACGAGCTAAGAGTTTTATAAGAGGATCATCCTTAAAAGGCTCGATCTTTGTGAACTACTTTCTTCTTGATGAGCTTTTGTTGTGTAAATACATAATATATGTGACTTATGTTCTTGGTTACTAAAAATATTTTGGTATTTCAGTTATGAAAATATATATATTTTTTTGGCTTTTATTTGTTAAATCACCTCACTGCTGGGCATGGTTTTGTATGTCTACAGTCTAATGGACGAACCCAAACCTATCTGTCACCGGTTTTGGCATACTGGAGATAGAAAAACCTATCTATCCATGGTTTTGACGTCCCAATGATCTAAGACAGATAAAACAAAAGAACACGAACAAACGAAAGGAACGTAAGGACAGATAGAATTATATTGTCTACTAGCTTTTGCCCGCGGCTTCGCCCGCGTGGATGTCGGAAAATATGCCACAGGAACAAAAATATTAAGATAGCTTCTGCCCGCCACTTCGTCCTCGTGAAATTTCTTGTTCCCCCGACCCACCCCGTCGCATCGCATTGCCTACCCGAGCTATTACTTCGTTTTCTTAGCGTTCTTTCTGACTTTTTTTTCTTTTTGCTTGGCATCTAAGAGTACTAGAGTGATGTTAAATATGCCTATAGAATTGAGCTATCAAATGCAAAAATAATTATTAAAGTCCGACTGGTAGTTCCAGAGATTAGCGCGTTCAAACAAAAAAAAGTGTGTGTGTCAGCTCCGACGCACGACTGGAGTCCTGTTTTTTTGTGCCGTTCCGAATTCCCGACTTTATATTTTTCAGTAATTTCTGTCGGGCTGGGTTTCTTCAATGAATCAGTGTTATACAAAAAGCAACTTTAAGTTGTAAAGGCACTCGTCCCCCACCTCATAACCTACCTCTCACCCCTCCCTCTAATCCCCCTCTCACCCCCTCTCATACCTCCCCTTCTCTCCCTTTTCACCCTCCCCATGATCCCCCTCACCACCCTCGCACCCTCTCCATCCCCCTCTCCCTATCACCCCCTCACCACATCACCTTTCCGCTAACCTCCTCCCCCCACTTTCACACCCTCTCACACCCCCTTCACCGCTGTCCCCTCCCCCTATAACCTCACCAGCTCCTCCCCTCACCCTCTTCCCTTCTCTACACCTCACTACACACTCCCCTCTCACTGCACCCTCCGATCCCTCTCCCATACCTACGAGGGAGAGGGAGAGGATGACCTCTCCCTCTCCCTCCTTACTAACCCTCCCCTCCCTCTCTTTCCGTTAAAATTTCTCCATTCAAGCTTTGACACCCCCCCATCCCTTCTGAGGGGGTAGTTTAGGAAAACTAAAAATGACAACCTTTATAATTTACTTAGATAAATATACATGCGAAGTTTCAAATGTATTGACTCAAGGAATAAGATTTTTCATACAAACTTTCATCCCCTATTTGACACCCTTAGGGATGGAATTTCCAAAAATTCTTTCTTAGTAGATGCCTACACTGTATAAGGTATCTATGTGCAAAATTTCAAGTCTCTAGGTCTAGCGGTTTGGGCTGTGCGTTGATATATCAGTCAGTCAGTCAGGACTTTGAATTTTATATATATAGATCATCAGTATGCCAAAACTGGTGACAGATAGGTTATTGGGTTTGGCCGTTATTAATCTTCATGCCTGTAACCTCGATCAACCAGAAGATCATTCATCATCATCATCATTGGCAGCTTTGTTCCACCCACTGCTGAAATATAGGGACTTTCCCTTCTTCCTTCCTTATTCTCTCCTGGTCAGTGCGAGCCTCAACCAGAACGCCAATTCTTATAGTTAATATTCAAGTCACATCTTGTCAACTTGTCATAAAAATGTAAGTAAATTAAGGTTTTTTTAAATAAATAAATAAATTATTTATTTCACCAAAAGCTACTAACATCTCAACATAAGACTTAAGGCTTGTCCTCCCTAAAATACGGCGAAAATAAGTAACTTTGTTTCCATTTTTAACCGACTTCCAAAAGGAGGAGGTTTTTTTTTTTTTTTTTTTTTTTTTATGTATGTTCCCCGATTACTCGCAAATGGCTGGACCGATTTGGATTTTTCTTTCTTTGTTCGAAAGAGTATACATCCCAAGTGGTCCCGATCATCAAGTCAGGATCTGATGATGGGATCCCATGGAAATCGAGGGAAACCCTCAAATTTTATGGGCACACCTATATCGATTTCGGTATTTTTTATAGTAACTCGTGCATTTGCTCTCGGAAAGTACCATTCGGTGAACTGGAACTGATGATGAAGACCACAGAGGGCCATCGGAAATACTCAATTATATCTAAGTATATAACAGGTTGCGATTCGATTACTTTAATATGGTTTATGCTCGTCAAAATAATGGTAAAGGTGACTTCACCATGAGCTCCATTTCTCCTGGTTCTTACTAGGAGAACTCCTCAACAATTAACGTCCCTGCATCGGGAAAAGCAACATTTTGTAAAACGTGATGAGCAGTTGACATTGGGTTATTGTAACTTAGATAAATTACAAACTGAACCACTAAAAAGTGAAAAATAAAAACTTTTTTACAAAAACAAAAACCGACTTCCAAAAAAACACTACAAAGTGAAAAATAACTTTAATTTCGGAAGTCGGTGGCAAAAAACTAAAATACAGATCCAAAGACACCGACTTCCGAAATTAAAGTTATTTTTCACTTTGTAGTGTTTTTTTTACAGTAACTACAGCACCTTTTTAATAGAAAAAATACACAATAATCTAGAATACAGAAGTGATTTCATGTGTCCTGAAATCTATTTTAGTTTGAAGAACTAAAGAAAAAAAAGGTCTATTACTGTCTATTTTTTCGAGTTTTTACTGTATTACTCATAATGACAGTTTTCATTAAAAGTGTTCATACAGTTCATCACAAAATAATAAGGAATGATTTCATGTGATTACTTTTTTAGTCCAATCCCTAGATTTTTTGTAAATCGGTAATTACTTCATATTTTGCAAGCGTTGTGTCATCGCGCTTCTCTTTCTTTTCTATGCAGTCCGACAGTGACCGCGCTTTTTACGGCGGACAAGCCTTAATACAAAGGCAATATTTAAATACTCTTACTCCTAAACTAGGAGTAAGATTTTAACAGATTCAGACTGAGATTAGGATGCGAATATTCTTAAAAAAAAAAAACAGGAATTTCCCCTCAGGTCTTTTCCGCGATTCTCTGAAGGTCATTGATACCTAAAAATTCGAAGCAAAATAAAACTAAGATAAAAAACAATGGCCCAGAAATGCGTCTCATTTAAAATTCCCCCGATGACTTCAGCAGATGCCAGACGTTTCGAAAATGAAAGTAGGCGACTGACATTGTCTGGACGACACGCAAGTGAATAATTTGCTTTGTTTTGGTATTTTTGTTAGGTTTCATTTTTATAGTTCAGGGTTTGATTTCCAGTGTCATTAAAATTAATTGTGTGTTTTTCTACATTTGTGAAGCATTCGTGACATAACTCAAAGAGTAAGTGTTACTGGGAAGTTCTTGAAATAAAAATTAATCTAATGATATCGGCTAATTGTCATAAAAATGTGATGGCGATATGCGGATGTAGGTACTATAGATACGCTTCTGCTTAACTCTTCGGGGTAAACAGGCGTGATGTTATGATATTTTATGATGATAAGTTCACATCTGGCTAGCCTTTTCGGCTTGCAGTCTAACTGGATCCAGCTCAGTATTTTACATCGAGCGACTGCCTGTCTGACTTCCACAACCCAGTTACTGGGTAATACGACACCCCTTGGTAAGACTGGTTGTCAGACTTTCGGGCTTCTGACGACCCGTAACGACTGTCAGAGATCCACGAATGACAGCCGGGACCAACGGCTTAACGTGCTTTCCGAAGCAAGGGGTATTGGTATGTAAAGATGGTTACACATCCACGGACCAACCGCGGCAAGCGTAGCTTAACCTGATCGATCGACCCGTGCGGCTGTTATTCCTTAACCAGACTGATGTTATGTTATGAGTTGCTAATTACGCGAGTACCTATTCCTGTTAACTTCTTAGGTCTCGACTGTGTTAAATAAATAAATATCCTTGGAAATTTCACACAACGCCATGTAGTCCCAAGCTAAGCAACCTAATGCTTGTGTTATGGTAACGAGATGGCTGATAAACTACTTATATACATTTTTTTTGTAAATACATACATATTATAGATAGAAAAACACCCAGACTCGAAACAAATACTTGTAGGTCGTACAAATATTTGTTCAAATATGTGTTACCAGTGAAGGGAGGGATTTTTGAGAACCCATCTTAAAGAAGTCGTTCAAAACTAATATTTAAATCCATTCGAAGAGATTTTGATTGAGCCGATAAGTTCCACTAAACCTAACCTAACCTAAGAATACCTTGTACATACATAACACAGAACATATTAATAATAATTCGCGTTTCAACGCTAGTTGTAAATTATTTCGCAAATTGAAGCGACAGCACTTGACGAGGGACCACACGGGTTCGAATCGTTTTCAACTTCGCTTATATCTGAATGTTGTACACGATGCTAGTTTATTTACGTATGTAGAGTACACACACTACGTCAATTTGACAGGATAGACATTTCATACATCTGTCAAGAATTACGGTTGTGATTTGAATATTATATTATTAGGCTGCGCTGACGTTCATACTCGGGGTCACCAGTATGATTTATTCCGATCTAAAAAAAAAAAAAAAAAAAAAAAAAAAAAAAAAAAAAAAAAAAAAAATGTTTATTTCAAAACTTACAACATGTTACTTATTTTCTATGGAATTTCCATTTAAGTAAAAAATTTACTTGTGTTAGGAAAATTCCGCCCTTCCACTAGTTGCAGTGTAAGATATTGAGTAGACATCGCGCTAATAATAGAATATGGTTATAGTTAAAAGTTAGACAAATAAAAAATAAACAGAAGAAGAAAAACAAAATAAAAAAAAAAAATCAGATATTCATAGACGCGCTGATGGGTTTGAGTGTGTGAGAGGGTGGGTGTGGGGGTGTGTGAGGGTGTGCGTGTGTATGTGGGGGTGAATGTATGTGTGTTTAACGATGGTACCTTATCTACGAATTGCATAAATGATGAACCTACATAATAGTTATACTTATGAGGTGAGGGAGAATTTGTCAAAAGAAATTAACCGGAGATGTTAGTATTTATAAGCTTATCGTTTGGACTAAATTCTCAATTTCATCGTAACTTTTGGGCTTTAGCCATTCAGTCAAGGCATTTTTGCAGTCTCGATATGAAAGTGAGTAAATATCTAGATCTAATACCAACAAACTAATACCACGGGTATTTGTTTGAACTCATATTTATTTTCTATTCCGAACGGATAACAAAGTTGTTGGTATTCGTTCGCGCATTCAATTTAATTATTTAAAAAGTGGTATCCATTCGAAATCCATAGAAAATAAATATAAGTTCAAACAAATACCCGTGGTATTAGTTTTTTGGTATTAGAACGGAATAAATCACCAGTACAGAGGCATGAGGAACAGGGTGTAAAGTTCACTCATCCTCCATAGAAACGGGATAGAAAAGGGAGGCCTCCAACCAGACGGGTGTCGTGTCTGGGGGGCAACTGCCCAACGGTTGATGTCGGAGCGTTGCATATATGCTAGTCGCGTGGTAAACTCTGCACGATGCAGGATTTTTGCGTGACGTCAGTGTGATGCGTAGTTTGCATGTGGCGATGTAGATACCGCCACAGGTAGCTATAATAATTAATTTTGGTCGTAACACGAACTGACCGAATACGAAACACCACGCTGCGCTCATACCGGGGATCCTAGATGTAGGCAAAAAGGCTGCAAAGCTAAAATGAGATTGGACGGGTCATGGCCGCAAGCATAGCGACCGGCAACAGTTTCCACACGGTGGGTGCTTTTTTTTTGGAGGATGGGTAAATATCAAATGACTTCTCCTGCTCTGGGTGGAGCGGAAAGGCATGTCAGACTTTTACTGACTAAAACCCACCCGTGTTCCTTCAGTTGCCTATGCCAGGGCCACGGTATCTCTTTCGAACAACCCGCGACCCCGGCGGCATCGGACCCCATCATTGCTGACATCTCTTTGAGGCGCGCGGGGAACAAAACGCGCCGTCGACCCGGGCCTGATCCTTATCGGATGTCGAGCGACCCACTACTCACCGTCCGCAAGCGCGCGCCTACGGTGGCCGGGAATCGGCTCTCGATTCCCGCCGCCCAGGGCGTCTCCTGCGGCGACTGAGGGCGTGAGGTTGTCTCTTCCTCACGCGTTCCGCCTGCTGTTTCGCGAGCATTACTGCTTCGCAGAAGGAGGTGACGGCCTCCCATGCACTCTCGCTCCGCACCATGTCCTGGACCAGGCTCGGACGCGAGAGGTCGCCGCCGCCGATCGCCTCCGTGAGAGCACGGCGGTGCTCTGCCCAAGCCGGGCAGACCTCCACTGTATGCTCCACCGCGTCCTCCAGGCGATCCACACAATGGTGACACCCGGGCGTTTCCTACCGCCTTATGTGGAACAGGAACCTCGGTACCAACCACTGGCACCACGAACCACGAACCACGGTGGAACCACGGTGGGTGCCAGAGGGTGGATAGCGCCTCCGAGTCCGGCCCAGGAAGAGGTGGCGAGACGACCTAGGTGCATACCGCAAGGGTTGGATCAAGGTAGCCCTGGAAAAGGATGCTTGAAAGGATTTGTGGTAGGCCTTTGCTCAGCCGTGTGGGACAGTGTAGTCTAACATTTAAAAAAAATCGGATTCTATAACAGTAACTGGAGAATGAGCAAAGTTAGGTCGCACACAATTTCGACCCCGTAAACCCCTTTATTGCAACTTTCATCGAAATCGTTAGAGCTGTGTTAGCCGTGATTACAAATATACAAATAATGCTCATTTAATAGTATAGGACAGGATAAGCCGACATTCGCACGGACGTAAAAATATCGCGGCGATTTTTTTTCGCGCATTGTAAACGCAATTTTCAACGCTCTGCTTAGCGCCGAGAGTTGAAAATCCAACAATGTGTTTGTTCGACGCACTGGTATGCACTCTGTTGTTGTTAGGTTGGATTCTCGAAGCTCGGCTCAATACCCAGAGTTAAAAATCCCGCCGCGATATTTTTACGTCCGCGCGAACGTGAGCTAAGACTTCAAAGTAAAAAGTGGACTAGTCTACCTACCTAACCTACCTAACCTACCTTTGTAGTCTACAACTTTTTATGCTGTTCCGTAGGTCACATTAGGCATATGCAAAGTGATCACTTCAGCCTTTAAAGGGTGGTCATGCCAAAAGAGTGGTTAAAAAGCACAGCGTGTCTAAAAGCCACTAAAGGTCAGTTCGGATGTGCATTATGTACTTGAGATTTCTCTTTAAATTTCTCTTCACTGCACGTTCAATTGCAGTTTGAAACTAAAACCTTTCTTTGTCTGTATAATTAATAAAATTGAATGTCTAAATGTTGCTACGCGCAAAACTCGAGAACGGCTGGATCAATTCGGCTAATTTTTTTATCAAATATTCTTTGAAGTCTGTGAAAGGTTCTTATGAAAAGAAAAATTGGAAAAGTTGCCGGGAAAATTTGAAAATTCGGGAATACTTAAAGTGCATTTTTTATGGGAATTTTGTATGAATAATAATAATAATAATATCCTTGGACATTTCACACAACGCCATCTAGTCCCAAGCTAAGCAACCTAATGCTTGTGTTATGGTAACGAGATGGGTGATAAACTACTTATACCTATACATTTTTTTTTTTTGTAAATACACACATATTATAGATAGAAAAACACCCAGACTCGGAACAAATACTTGTAGGTCGTACAAATATTTGTTCCGTGCGGGAATCGAACCCGCGACATGCTGCGCAGCAGTCAATCGCTCAACCACTGCGCCAACCGTGTCGTCGTTGTATGAATTATTGTTTGGACAGGACAACGTCTGTCGGGTCAGATAGTATTAAATAATTATGACATAACACATAATGCCTGCATTTCCTATACCTCGAAGTATTGACAAACTTCACATTAAATTGAATATGTAGCCATATGATGTAGCCCTTTAAAGGACATAAAATCATGACCAAAAAATTGTTTTTTTGAATGATGCCGTGTTGTATTTGTATATCATAGAAAGGACATTTCAAATATACGCGTATGTATATATATTGTAGCTGTTGCTCGCGGCTTTTTCTGCATGCACTCGATAATTGGGAATAATTTCTAAAATCTCGCCTCAGATGTGAGCCAAACATATTGTCTCTCCAAACCTACTCAAAATACATAGGTATTTACTAAATATTCTTCTTTAAAAAATGTAAAGCGGCTCTGCAAATACTTTATCACGAAATTATAACTTGGGGTCATAATTCCGTGATAATAATTTAATTAAAAAATAAGTTTAATAAAAAGTAAAACCACACAACTACTGAAAAATCACTCTCTGAAAAGTATGAAACAAGAAATATAATGTATGAAATTTCAGTAACCTCCTTCTCCTTTTTTGGCTTCGCTGCAGACGTGTAAAATGAGAGACAAATTAAAAATTCGGAGTCAAACGTCATTTTAGGGTTTAAATAAATCGAACAGATTACATGTGGCTCAGGATTTTCAATTTGTCTGTATTTTTCTTTTAGATGAGAATATTTACTTCATACTATTTAGAGCGTGATTTTTCAGTAGTCGGTTTTAAAGTTTTTCAACAAGTAGATAGATAACAAGTAGGTAGGTAGGTGAGTAAGTAACATGTACTTTTTAGAATTCCAAACAATAACCTAAAAAAAATCAGAGCAACAGCCAACAGTTGAGCTAAACAAAACATTTCTAAAATTTAGAAACAAAACATTCGTTCCATTCCATACGTAACAATACAAAACGATATGCAAAATCAATATTACAAAGCAAGTCACATGCAAAATAAATGCGTATTGCAAAATGTTACAAAAATATTGCAACCGAGCGCTGTGCCACAGCCTAAAAACCTATATTTTGGGGAACTGAAAGCCAGGCATCCGCAACTCGTGGTCGAATGTATACATATATGTATATGGATTCAAAATAACTCCGATTTGTCAGCATATTGATATCCTAAAATAATGTTGTGAATTGATTTGTTTGGATGGCGGAAAAAGTCGAGAATAATGGGGAAAAAAGTCGAGAAAAATCAGGGCAAAAAAAATATTTTCTTACGGGAATTTTTGTATAATAGGCGCTCGTTTCTAAATGTTCCTAATGGGGTTATATTTTTTTTTTGGGGATGGATATTCAAGCTTGAAAAATTCCCCGAAAAGGCAGGCAGATATGTACGCACAGGCGAAATGTGAGTTTACTTAGTAAACACACATTTCGCGAACTTTACTATAGCTAAATATACCTCTGTCTAACCCTTTGGAGATTACAGGCGTGTTAAAGAAAGAAAGAAGAAAGAAAATACATTTTTTTACACAGACTAAAAGGCACACAAAATAATACACAGCAGATTAAAATAACAATAATAAAAAAATAACCGGCCGAGTGCGTGTCGGACCACGCACAATGAGGGTTCCGTAGGTAGTTGAAAAGAATTTATCCCAAAGACAAACTTAACATTGTGTTGAAAAACATGTTCTCCCATACACCTATACGTCACGGACAACTCTCCAAATGCATATCTAAGTTTGTGATTGCAAAAAACTATTCATAAAAATAACATCACGCCTTGTTTCCCCGAAGGGTTGGGTAGAAGTGTACCTATACACCCACATTTTGCCAGAAAAAAAAACTAAAAACTATTTTTTATGTGTTAAAACTACAAATATTCAATTTTCGGACTTTTTCCTTTATCGGTGCTGTGAGACCTTGCTTCTTACCAAATTTCATGATTCTATGTCAACGGGAAGTACCCTATAGGTTTTTATTTTCTTGCGAGTATCAAAATATGTCGCTTAAATGGCCGTATTTTTTATTGCGTTGATTTAGAAGCTTGATTTTTTTAGAGCTCTAAGAGACCATAGATTTACGTATTTGGTATTAATTTCCACTTGATACCTTTACACGTTCCTGAGAAAAAGGGCCTTGACAGACAGACAGACGGACAGACGGACAGACAGACAGACAGACAGACAGACATACAGACGGACAACGAAGTGATCCTATAAGGGTTCCGTTTTTTCCTTTTGAGGTACGGAACCCTAAAAATGCAGGAATGTGTGCCTTACGGCTGCGCCAATAAGGCCCAGTTCAGCAAAAATGCCAGGTCGACAAATGTAATTTATTGAATTTTTAACTTATTGTTGTATTTAAACGTAAATAAGTACTAACTGCAAATAAAACTGATATTTAACCTGTAAATATTTATTTCTAGTTTCAATAATGTTACGTAATATATTTTGAATAATAAAATATCACGGGTGCTATTTCCGAACACGCCTTAATTTAAATAAAAGAGCGGGAATAAAATTTCGTGGCTGGCGTACAGAGTTGAATAAGTTAAAAAATATTAAAATAATCGTAAAATATGAGTGAAACTAGCGACGAGAACATTATTTTAACACCGGAAGAGTTAAAAACACCAATTTATTAACGCAGAATTAAGTTTCCTACTTGAGAAGTCTCGCGAGAAATATCTGAAAGCATACCATGTCTTCAATGAATGGAGACTTACAAAGGGCGTAAGCAGTTTTTCGGAGACGGTGTTGCTATCTTATTTTTTAGATTTATCACAGACGAGGCGATCATCTACAATATGGAGTATTTACTCAATGTTGAAAGCTACTTTAAAAACAAAACATAACGTGTATTTTGAAACATACGCAAAACTCGTATCTTTTCTAAAAATATTGTCAGTTGGGGATAAGACTAAAAAGTCCAAAATTTTCACGGCCCTTATATTATTACATAAAAAATTTCTTAATGAAGCTCCGGACTGCAATTTTCTTGCCGCTAAAGTAAGTGGTACTTATGAATCTACATATATTGTTAGTTATTAAAATTTGTGTGTAGACTATTATGTATAATAGTTATTTATGCAACTGACGTATAATAAGGGGTATTCAAATCAAAATCAAAATATCATTTATTTGCAAAAAACATGGTATAAAAGATGGTAATGTTAATAATGTGAACAAACATGTTTTGCTTAATAGACATAAGCATGCAAATTTTACATGCATAAGGACACAATCAGTCATCATGTGATTTTATGTTCCAGGAACTCCTTAACACTGTATTAACTATTAGCAGATAGCCATTTATATAATTTAATTTTGAACAATCTTGTATTTAAACTTTTCAATTCATTTGGTATTTTATTGTATACCTTAACACACATAAACATGCAGCTTTTATTATATTTCGCAAGCCTTGGTAGGACATCTAACACGAGCATGTAGGGGTCGCGCCTGCTGCGAGAATTTACATCGCTTGCTTTCACAAATAATTCGCTATGCCTCCACACAAACATACAAATTTCAAAAATATAAAGTTAAATATTAAAACACGAATGTGGGTTTATCACATGAGTGTTATAATATCTACCTAATTATGTACAGTTGCATACAAGACTTTATGTTATCAATCCTCTATAAAAGGTTCTGAAACAGTTTTTGCAATACTAATACTCCTAACGAACATGGCGGCCGGCGTCATAGTCTATGACGTGAATTCGAATAAGTTCCTTTTTTAAATTACGGCGCGGCGCTGTTGTAGTGAAACGCGCGTGCATTACAATGTTCTTTTTTTGAAAACGAGTTGCATTATTGAATTCAGTACAACATTTACTATGACACTGGCTGTTTTAATGTTGGCAATAAGCTAACTGTTTCAGAAACTTTTATAGAGAATCTATAGCATGGGTGTAGATAAAGGTACTTACTGCCTACTACAAATTTTTAGAGGTGCAATGAATTAGTAATACTGTTAAAATATTTATTACGATATTTTATCTCCTAAAGTGTTCTCGCTGCTGAAGTGAAAAGTTATGTGTGTTACACGAGAGCAAATTTTTTTTGCATCTCGTGCCTTTGAATCCCTCGCCACACTCAGGATTCAACTTTAGAATCACTCGCTACGCACGTGATTCAATCGTTGAATCTTTCGCTTGCTCAGGATTCAAAATCAGCACTCGCAGCAAAAAACGACTTTGCTCTCTTGTTGCACAAATAACTATTTTACAAAAAAATACAGCCGACTTCCGAAAAAAGCACTACAAAGTGAAAAATAACTTTAATTTTGGAAGTCGGTGTGGCTTTGTATTTTCGTTTTTTGCCACCGACTTCTGAAATTAAAGTTATTATTCACTTAGAAGTGTTTTTTATTTGGAAGTCGGTTTTTTTTTGGATGTGGTACTACCCCACACAAATTCTAATAAGTACCAATCCCTGCAAAAGAAACTAGAACATCATCCACATAAAAAGTGCGGAAAAAATACGTATTATTGAAGCTAACTCAAAAACTATCCAAGCAAAGTTAGTAAGTTTTACATGGGACCAACTTTGAGGATATTTTTTTTTTCAAATCGTACGACTCTATGAGTGGTCACACATAAAAAAAAAACCTTTCGAATTGAGAACCTCCTCCTTTTTTATCGTCGGTTAATCTATATTAATAAAAAGAGAAGTCCTAACTGACTGATTGACTGACTGATTGACTGACTCATCAACGCCCAGCCCAAACCATTGGACCTAGAAAGCTGAAATTTTGCACAGAGGTTCCCTTTATAATGTAGACAAGGAATAAGGAAGGAATTCCCGGTAGCAGGTTCCCTTGGGATATTTTCCGACATCCACGCGGGCGAAGCCGCGGGCAAAAGCTCGTAAAAAATAAGTTTGTGTCAGTTATAAATATTATCGAGTACGTACTGCATCAATTGGGTACCCCAGTTGTATTAAAATTTTAATGCAACTGGGGTACCCAGTTGATGCAGCCCACTGTACATAAGTAGTGTGATTTTGAGTAAAATGATGTGTAATGATATGATAGGAAGTAATAGGACGAGGACCAAAACATATCCTCTACATGTACTCAATGTACTCATACATATTCACAAAGTAAGAGGTCCATAATAAAATTAGGCTTTCATTTTACAGGACGTATTCAATACAGCCAGTATAAGAGAAATTACCAGCCTTAATACAGCTGCCTAACAAGTGATCATTAAAAATCAAACCTTACATGTATTGGAATAGAGAGTGTTGTAATGTTCGGTAGCGGTAATAAAGGGTTGTATTCATTATAAGAGCCACTCAAAGGGGAACAAATGTGAAACCAATTGGTAGCCGAAGGGTTTTAGATCTGTCCCGTTAATTTTCCGCGAATTTTAACCGGTTCTGATTACCATTTAGTTACGAGACTTTTAGATTCTATTACTACTAGATACGAGAAATTATTGATAGTCCTGGAGGTCAAAAGAGGGAAATTATTTTCTCTAAAAGTAAAACTGAGTTTAGATAAACTCACTCTCGTGAGACTAGACGTGAAACAGCGCTCTTTGTTTTACTAAGTACAATACTAATCTAATGTGCTTAACTTGGTGATTATGTTAAATGCTAGTTATTTTCGTGAGGATAATATAACAAAAAAAAAAAAAAAACTGAAATCCGTAGTTACTTTCCTTACTACACTCTCCTATTTATTTTTTTCTGTCTTATTTTTAGGGTTCCGTACCTTAAAAGGAAAAAACGGGACCCTTAAGCTCCTTATATCCCATAAAGCCTTATACCCGTCACTCGTTTGTCTGTCTGTGTGCCACAGCCAATTTGCTCCGAATCTAAAGTACCGATTAAGTTGAAGTTTGGTACACATATGAATTTCTGTGACACAAAAAAAATAAATTAATTATGAAAATGGGGGTCACTTTTGGGGGGCAAATAAGAAATATAAAAAAAGTTTTACAAACTGGATCGTGTGACATAACTAATGAAAGGGCCTGTGTGAGGGTCTCAAATATTTTTTTTTATAATTTTATAATAAACTGCTTTAAAGTTATTTTAGCAAATAGAGGGAAATTGACATATCCGAAACTACTGAGCCTAAAACTTTGAAAAAAATACAGAAAAAGTCTATGGTCTTAAAATTACATGGTAAATCTCTCAATATTATGCGTACAAACTTACAGTTGAAATGTATGGGAGAACATGTTTTCCAATTACAATCTTAAGTTTGTTCTTGGGATAAATTCTGTACCTTTATTGAAAAGAGATATAAGTCAGAATCCGTCGATTTGAGAAAAATAAGTAAAAAGTTTTGCATTTTTTAAACAGCTACAACTTTTTTACTACTGCGATATTTTTTAATGTTTTAACTTTTATCAATTGGAAATTGTTACTTTTATATGGGACATGCTTCGATTACGTTATAAAATAATTAGATTTTACGTTATAAGATAATAATTCATACCAACTACGGAACCCTTCATTGTGCGTGGGCCGACACGCACTTGGCCGGTTTGTTTTCTTCTCTCTTTTCTTTTATTTTCAATATTTCTTATTTTTAGAATCTAGTATCTGTTTCTTTTATTTGTCTTTTTATATGCGTGTACATAATAGTTTAAATAAATAACCTGAACCACCTTTATAAACTCTTTTAAAATCTTTCATCATCATCTACCTAGCCTTTTTCCCAACTATGTTGGGATCGGCTTCCAGTTTAACCTGATGCAACTGAATACCAGTATTTTACATGGAGCGACTGCCTATCTGACCTCCACAGCTACGATACCTCTTGGTTTACCAGGCTTAACTGGTTGTCAGACTTTCATTCGTGGATCTTTGACAGTCGTTACGAATAACGACTGTCAAAGATCCACGAATGACAGCTGGGACCAACGCTAAACGTGCTTTCCGAGGCATGGAGGGGTATCGGCATGTAAAGATGGTCACCCATCCACGTACCGACTCCATGAAAATATTGTAAACAAAAAGGCAAGAGATTCATCGTTTATATAGCTTTTATGAGTGTTATAATAAGCGAAATAAGCGGAGTCATATGCGGAAGAGTGCGATGCGTTTGTACGCTGCCCACGCGCAGTTTTGTGATGAGATTGCGCGCGACGGTTATGCGGCAGAGAGGCTACAGAAATACCAGTAGGTGTAGGAGAAAATGAGTTTTTATACTGACCTAGAAAAATAACTTTTCAAACATGCAATAAAAATATTTGATTTCGATGCATGTTTGAAAAAGTTTCTCTCCTTTTGATTTGAAGATAATTATACCTATTCAATAGAAAGGTGTTTTTTTTTTAATTAGTTGTACCCATCTTGTGGAAACTTGTTCAGCATGGCGTGTACCACCCCCCTAAATATTTCGTGAATGATAGGACCTTAAAAACATTTTTTTTTTCTTACAGTGCCAATAAACGCTACAGTTTTTCCGTGTTTCTGTCTCTCTCTATGTCAAAAGGCCTACTGTGATATATACTGCGTTCACCATTTAGTTTTAAAACATGTAAACAAGTATTTGCTTTTTGGAAAAGAACTAAACAGGATATTTTTTTAAGCATTGCGCAAATTTTCACTAACTCTGAAATTGCGAAAAAAAATCAGCTGTTCAGTACATTTATCTACACCAGACTAGTCAAAATGTAGGGAGCAGCTGATTTTTTTTGCGATTTCAGGTTTGGTCCCATAGTAAAAGTTATTCATATTCAAGGGTAGAAACATCCTGTGAAAATTTGCGCACTGCTTAAAAACTTATCCTGTATAGCTACGCCTCAAACATCTTTATGAATTTTCAATAGTAGGTACAGTACTACTCAACTAATAAGGCGCGTCGTGAATCTTCGTTCGCGCAGAAAAGAAAGTATGGCCCCGAAGATTAACGAGATTGCTTAAAACTTACAATCAACCTTAGATCACTACAATAAGGTTCATAATACAGTGCAGCTGTTAGTTCCATCTCACTCGCAAGTATGGCGGCTGTCAAGCGGCGCGCGCTAAAATGGCGGCAGCTGCGACCAATAGCGGTACAGGAAAAAGCGTGGAGCGTGCCGATTGGTCAATAGCATTTCCCGCGCTTTCAAAATTCTTCTTCTGCGCAGGTACATCGATAAGCCATATTAGTTGGGTACTACTGTACCTACTAGTCTTTCTAAAATTAACTCAGCAATAGCATATGATATGCATCCGCTGGATGCGGGAGGCACAGTACCGGTTGAAGTGGGAGAGGCCTATGTCCAGTAGTAGACGTCTTTCGGCTGAAATGATCAATGATGACATTAGCATAAAGTTATTACTTATTTGTTTTAGTGGAATTAGCTCCAACTGGAAACAAAGATTTGAATATACTTTAGTCGTGTCGTCCCAGACCTACTGTTCTTCTCCTTTATCTTACGAGTGGATCATTGACTCGTTCGGCCAGTGAAGTTAATTTATTAACCGGCCCCGCATTATAGTGGTTGTATAAATATAATGACTTATAAAAAATGTTTAACATCCATACAGTCATCATTACGACAGTTCATTATATATAACTGCTGGTTTTTGCGATGAAATTACATGTAGGTGGTTTCTCTTCAGGTTAAGTTAAAATTGCGAGATTTTAAGGTGATGTTTAGGTAATTAAATAAAGATAAAACAAAATAACCACGTGTCTGTTTAACCGACTAAACGTAATACCTGTCACTTCAGTCGTCATGCTACGACACAGTTGTACTCTTCAATTTAGCAACGTTATACAACGAATTATAAACTTGCTAAATTGAAGAGTACAACCAATCATTCGCCAACTACAGAATTCTTCATTTTACGTGGTCCAACACGCACTTGGCCGGTTTTTTTTTCCAACGCTGCCATTTGTAATCTGTTGCTGTCATAAGCACTTTTTGTTTTTAAATAGATACGAAGATAAATAGCCCATGATTTAGACTGAATAAGAAAAACGAAACGCAATACCTTACATTATATATAATTATAATCAATGATTGGGGACTCAATTAAATTGTAGCAGCATCTACAACGCCACATTACGCGAACTACATATAATACATCAAAGACTTGACGACACACAAGTCCTGCATCGCACAAGCAGAGTTTACCGCGCGACTGACAAATTATACTAGCTGCACCCCGCGGTATCACTCGCGTAGACCGGGATAAAAAGTAGGCTATGTGTTAATCTAGGGTATAAGCTATCTACATACCAAATTTCATGCAAATCGGTCCAGCTGTTTGAGTGTGAAGAAGTTACAAACATACAAACAAACACACAAACACACTGAAATCGCAAAAAAAAAATCAGCTGTTCAGTACATTTCTGTTCGCATAATTCGTCAAAATGTACTGAACAGCTGATTTTTTTTTCGCGATTTCAGGTTTGGTCCCATACTAAAAGTTATTCATAATAATAAGTACAATGACCCCTTAAGAGGTTTTGCGCATTCAACGTTATACGTTGTATAGTGGGGCTCAGAACGAATGTACTGAATACGTGGTAACCGTTTGCGCGTCGATGTCCCTTCCACCCTGTATATACTAGCTGCGCCCCACGGTTTCACCCGCGTAGACCGGGATAAAAAGTAGCCTATTTGTTAATCCAGGGTATAAAGCTATCTACATACCAAATTTCATTCAAAACGGTCCAGCCGTTTCAGCGTGAAAAAGTAACAAACATACACACACACACACCCCCACAAACTTTCATACAGTCACAGCATAAAATAATGGAATATTTGTTACTCTGTTGGTATACTTAGCACCAATTCAAAATGTCACATAATTTAAACCGAAACACTTTAATACAAGTCTGTATGTACGTATGTGTTGCATTTAATATCAAAACAAGCGCATCGGCGTGCGTCAGCGTAACCTTGGGATGTTCGCATTAAATACGGAAACTCGCGCGCATGTTTATTCGACTCGTAAAATTAAACTTACAAAGATGTAAGGAGGATAGATGAGACAGTGTTTACCGGCAGTAACTACGAACATTGCCTTCGGTAACAAACTGTTTTTTTTTGTCCGTCGAAGTAGGTATTGTGATTATCCCAAGTACATTCTTAGGAAATACCTCACACTCTCTTTTTGGGGTCCATTGGCTGTTAGTGAATTACAAGAAACTCCAGTAATATTAATACCATTTTTCGATGCCCTATGATGGGAAATCATGGGGCATCGAAAAATTCTCCTTTTTGTATTATACTTGTACATATTAATTTTTTTAAGTCTGTTCGATTTTAGCATGTAAAAAACTAAGAAAATAAAGAATTTTAAGAGATAAAAAAAAACTAATATTAATAATATTATTTAATATTTATTATTAGACCAAAAATAATAAACATGTTACACAATTTTTCTTAGCTACATATAGTACATAAGCTAAAGAGTAAATCAGTTACAATTGTGCCACATTATTAGCATCTGCTACCGAACTAGGTTTAGAAACCTGTGTTTCAGCATACAGCACCTCAAAATCTCGTACTAGGAATGCAAATATGAGCTAACAACAAAAGTAAACAGTTTATAATCAACTTCTAGCTGCGCCCCGCGGTTTTACCCGCGTAGACCGAAATAAAAAGTAGCTTATGTGTTAATCCAGGGTATAAGCTTATCTACATACCAAATTTCATCCAAATCGGTTTAGCTGTTTGAGCGTGAAGAAATAACAAACATACAAACACACACTCACTAACTCACAAACTTTCGCCTTTGTAATATTAGTATGATGACCTTATTTACTTTAAAATAATTAAAGAGTTGCTGACATATGTGTGTGTAAGGTGAATGAGGTGAGTGTATGTGTGTGAGAGGGTGTGTTAAAATTTAAAATAGCTGCTCATAACGGGAAACTTTAAATTGCCTTTGCAGTCGCAGTTGTTAATGTCTAGGCCATTTTCAATTCTTGGGGTGTCGCAAAGACCTATAAAACCGTCTACTATAAACATGGAAAGTTGTAAAAATATTTCCTGACATGTAAAAAGTCACTTCCATTCAACATAAGCTTTTGTACAAAATACCACGTTCTGGTGAGCTATTTGGTTTTATTGCATTAATATAATGTTATTATTGCGCTTCATATGCTACTATAATTGTATTTAATATGGCCCGTTTTGAGATCTTTATATGCCTATGTCTGAACTAACGATATGCAGTGATTTTGCTTGGTTTTTTATTTATTTTTAATACCAACTTATTTTGCATGCTTTTTGATACTGTTGACACCTACAAATAGAGGAGCTCGTGGCTAAGTAATAACAGTCGCACGGGCGTTGGTCCGTGAATGGGTGACCATCTTTACATACCGAGACACCTCCGTGCCGTTGGTCTCGGCTGTCATTCGTGGCTCTTTGACAGTCGTTACGGGTCGTCGGAAGCCCGAAAGTCTGACAATCAGTCTTACCAAGGGGTATCGTATCGGTATTACCCAGTTATTGGGTTGTGTAGGTCAGATAGTCAGTAGCTCTATGTAAAATACAGGTATTCAGCTGCATACGGTTAGACTGGAAGCCGACCTCAACACAGTTGGGAAAAGGCTAGGCAGATTGACACCTACGGGTCTAGTTTTAGAAAAGCTACAGGTAAAATTAGGTGTATGATACTCTTCTGCTCTCCTATATTCGGGGTAGTCCTGCACGATGTTATGTCATATGATGCGAAAAGAACGAGGGCGACACACGTGCTCACACTGTGTTTGTTGCGCTGACACATGTTGGGCTGTTGTTGGCGATTTCGTTTGACAGTTAGGTAAGCTGTCACTTCAATGTTTCAGAGCATTGCCTGTCATCCACAGTAGTCTCATATGAGAGTTATGGTGGCCTTGTCTGTGTCGCTCTCATTATCCATCTAGAATTTTTCACATTTACAACTCTTTAAGTACCCTTTTATTTAGTCTGAGATTTGCTCAATCACTTTCTTTTCTTCTAATCTTCTTGTAAATCAAGAAGTATGTCCACAGACAACTAATAAATACGGAGAGAGAGGGCTCTCATGGTATTTTTATGCAAACATGAGCACTTGCGCAGTTTGTTTGTATGTATGGAACAGTAGTTGGTGCAACCGCATATCAAAGGTAACAAAACCATTTTAAGGCCCTGGTTCCAAGCTTGGTTTAGCTCGGTGTGTAAGTGAAATAGCGTTATGGCTGTCTAGTTTGACGCACGAGATAGAAGATTCTCACGCGCACCGGAATTATGTCGTAAAAGTGCAAATAAAATCGTATAAAATTAGAAATTAACTATTTAATAAAAAGTAATCCATCACTGGATGCAGTTTGGAATTTGACATTTCATGGTATATTTTTAATTATAATTATAATTGCTAATGAAGAGATAAACAGCTTTTAAAGATTATTAGGAGGTATGTTTAAAGATTTTTTTGGTGCATCAAAGTATGTTTAATTATGTTTTGGCTTCCATCACTGCATGCGAAAAGGACTTGAAAATATCATATTTTTTTTACATGTCAAAATTATTTACGGTTTATGAGATACACAGCTTTAAAAAACCACCTTATTGATCATTTTCAGGAAATCTGCGCCTTAAGCGGAACTGGCATAGAATACGTTTTATAGAGGACAGGATCTGCTTTTACTAGTTTTTAATAAACAGTAAAACTCAACATTTTAACAGGTAAGTACCTTCTTCTTCTTCTAACAAGACCAGTTTTAACAGGCACCTTCTTCTTCTTCTAACAAGACCAGTTTTAACAGGCGCCTTCTTCTTCTTCTAACAAGACCAGTTTTAACAGGCACCTTCTGGGCACGCTCGT
The DNA here is from genome assembly GCA_905163495.3 of Cosmia trapezina. NCBI lineage: Eukaryota > Metazoa > Arthropoda > Insecta > Lepidoptera > Noctuidae > Cosmia > Cosmia trapezina. The sequence continues at coordinate 2,263,576 of LR991036.1, forward strand.
TGCTCATCCATCGCTTTCCATCAGGCGTGATCGAGGCCAAGGGCAGCCCCATTGAGCAAAAAAAAAAACTTTCTTTCTGTCGGCAAATCTTCCACCATCTAGTGAGAATGGAAGGAAATATTAGTTTCCTACCGACGGAAACCCCTAGAACCCTATTTTAGAAACAAAAAATCTACCATCACAACTATACCCAGAAACATGGACAAAATAATCATACAATCTGATAAAACAAATAACTATTATCTCTAAAACTATAATACTACTTTAATACCCGAAACTCGAGATTGAAACTATCCTCCTCTCAACTTGATTGGTAAAGTTATCTCGAGTGACACACTCCAGTTGATACTTTTACATGAACACGTCTAAGTCTATCACAAAACTCTGCAACCAAGTTTCAGGAACTTGTGAATTCATTCGTCTGTCTGGCAGTTTCGGCGGCTGGATGGCATGTACTGGTGTGGAGAGAAGCGAGCGAAATGTTGGGTGGAGCTTGTTGGGTGCGAAGGGTATTTTATTTTGTCTTTAATTAATCTAATTACCTATTTCCATTGATGTATAAATTAGGAAGATAAGGTTCGCGCTCCTCGACGTGGACCGCATAAATTGTGTTAACGCACACAATTAACCTTAGTCATAATCAAACTGGCATTTGTGTAGCACGTTATGGAAAATTACCGTAATCATCTAAATAAGCAGCAACAATGCCTTGCATGTGTTTTCAAAATGTGCACAAATATTTAAAAAACCAAAAACAAGTTCCACGGTATTACTTTCACTCGTTCAAAAATGTTAATTTGTTTAAAATATAATAATATTTAATGATTGCTTCGCCATGTTTGTGAGAGCGAGATAGACATGCAATGTCATTCATAATCGTAAACATTCGATGGCAGAGATAGTGTCGTGGCAGATACACTATCTCTGCCCTTGTCTATCGGTAACTGTGGGTTTGCAACTGTCATGACAGATGTGCGAGTTTCGGTGCATGTAGTCGTGCGCCGAGTCCAGGTTTAGTGATTGCGATGTTAGCGCGTAACATACCTTCCTCTAATGTATCAATACCTATTTCACATGAGTAAATAGGCGGTTATTTTTGATGATGATAAATGAAGAAATGGACGCTGATCTGCGTATACGCGTCACATACGTGTGAGTTATCTGACCAGCACGGCCTACACTAGTTATCAACGTCGACTATTGGATATCCAGGCATCACGCTGGGCCTACCCACTCGTACGTCTCACAGACACTAGCCGTTCAACCCAGCTGCCCGAACAACCTTTTTTTATTTTTCATCGTGGAGAAATGCTCATGCATTCTGCACTACCACTGAACACTGGCACGCGTTAGCTCTCATCCGTGATCCCGCCGCGGTTGTCCGCCAGGGAACCCTCCTCTGGGGAGTACTCCCCCATCATGCACCGGCGCACCAGAACACATTTCACGCCGTGACCACCCCAGGGAACAAACCAGCACATGGGCGCCAGACAACCCCATGTCTGGGCACCCTTGGCTCCCTTGCGACGGGTCAGGTCATTGGCCCCGCCGCCTGCCATTTTTTTCGGATGCAGACAATAGGGAGAGCGGGCTACGTCATACCGACACTCCTCCTCACCTGCGGCCCCACCGCGTCCGCCATCAGACCGTGGCTACCCCGGCAAGGCCGCGGAAAGTAGGGAGAGCGGCGCACTCTCAGCCGCGATGCCTCCCATACGACATCGCGGTCCGCCTCAGTTGCGATGTCACCCAAGCGGCACCGCAAACTACTTATTGACGCCTACGACGTCAGCTTACCGGCAAAAGCCCTGACAAGAGGCCAGTCCTCGGGTTGCTCTTCGCTTCACCGTGGGAGACCAAGCCACGGCTACTGAGCCCCTCAGTCTCGACAATGCGGGAACCCACCGGGGGGTGCTCGAACCACCTTACACTGTGTTCACTAACATATTGACGTCCAGGCTGGCTTATCCACCCACAACGTTTCACAAACATGTGTGTGACCCGACGGGGCCAACACCATGCGTTCACCCCAGCTTAAACTGCCGCACACTTCATTCACCAACATGTTAGCTGACAAGCTCGCTCTCCCTTCCTCCCGTACGTCTCACAGACGTGTGAGTGACCTGGCGGGGCCTACACTAGCCGTTCACCCCGGCTGTCCAGACGACCTGTTACACACTTCACTTGCTACATCATCATTATGAACACCATGCTGTATTTTATGTGGTTTGCATCCTATTACCATTTTTTTATAGTTCGTTTAATAGAGTTTGGTAGACTACGTGAAAGAAGAAGTAACGTTGGTTGGAAGATTTAGTTAAGGCGTCAAAAAATTACTCTTACTAAATACTCTTTTGAAATGCTTTAACCCTTCATCTTTTTACAATCTTAGAAAAGACGGGTATTTTTTTTATACAGTAAGTTTAATTACTTTACAGTTAATCAACTTTACTGCTAAAGAAAAGCTCTTTTTAGACCAATCGTCTGGATCCTAAATCTGTTAAAGAGCTCTCCTTTTCAGGAAGCAAACGCCTTGCCTTGAGTATTAGGTGAGGTTTAGGCTTCTCCTGAATAGGCCCCTGCCTAAATAATCTGAATAGGCCATATACCTTACCTGCAAAGTATAGCTTAACTAAGTAACGAATAGGTAAGCTACCTATTCGTTACTTAGTTAAGCTATACTTTACAACTTTGCCTCTTTTTAAATCAACGCCAGCCTATTGTTAAGAAAACTTGCGTTCTTTTTTGACGTGAAAACGTCTTTTCACTCGGTGTAGTACTGGTACCTAAGTTCAAAAATTACAAGGGTACAAAAATTTTATAGTTTTGGAGTGTGTGTATTGCAATTTATATGATTAAGTACATAGTTGCACCTATTATTAAGAACTAATTTGCATGCCCTAAACAGGCAAAATATGGAATGTACTTAAACCACCAATTTTTACATCTGGTAAAACCTATATTTTCAGCAAATAAATTATTCATATTCTTATTCAACATTTCTGACCGACAAAAACATGTAAGATTCCAACCGCTAATAACTACAAGACTTTTAATGCTAGAGTAATGGTTGAGCATTCAAAAGATAGGTCATATTTATAAGAATTTTAAAACAGGATATAATTTGCCTGTGACGTCACACTGCGGATGCACGCGCATGCGCGTGATCCTCTGCTTTTCACTGTGTCGAAATATTAATTTAGTACCTATAGCGCAAAAACTTGTTTAACTAGATCAGTTTTTCTGGTGTTATCAAAGAGTTAACAAAGCTCTACCAGGACCTAAAGACAATTGAAATATTGGCTATTGTTAAAAATTAATATGAAGTTTACAATAGCAAAATAATGTCAGATGTCGTCTCATATCGACAGTAAATCTACTGAGAAATCACGAACACCCAATCAGAGAAAGCTTGTATCAAAAGGAATGCAATAAACCTAAAAAATGTAGTGCCGATCAAATACAATAGCGTACGGCAGTGTCAGAAACTGTAAGAATTTTGAATCGAAGAAAATTTCGAATGGAGAACTAGATTTTGAATGGATTTGCTACCTTCGAAATTCCGAATCGATATTTTGAATCGGAATTCCGAAATGGCTGTGAACCCTCAACATGTATATAGGTACCTCCTATAGATACCGAATCAGCTTTAGAAGACAATGTGACAACGTTTTGCAAGCAAGTCAGTGACCGAGAGCGCAATTTTTCATACAAATATTAAACTATGCTAACTATGAATTTAATGAAGTCCAGACTGAGAAATGACAAAAAGATCAAGTGTCATATTGTAATAGAGTACAGCTTTTGGATACCTACTTTTTTTTCAGACTAGTGTAAAACTAATTATACCAACACATGGGTATTTCTGAATGATAAATATATCAGTCATCTCGGTTCATTTAAGGCGACGCTATCTGACTTTTGATGATTTTAAACTAAAGATCACGTCTAAACGAGTAGTGTTAATGATTTGGAAAAAATATATGTTAAATTAGACCATTTTCTTAATAACTTAATATGTGAATATTTTACATTATGTTTATATTAAATAGTGTAATTAATTTGTAAAGTTATGTCTAACGCAGATAAAAAACTGAGAATCACGCAAAAACTGTCAGGCGTATTTTTATGAAACCTTCACCATTTTAAAGGTAATTTAATTATTTATCTTTTAGTATACGTGTTTTATTAAAATGCCTTTTGTTTTACGTATAATAAATTAATAATGCGTCTAATTTGGGACAGCGCTCCTTGATGGGTGAGTCCTATTACTGGCTGGACGTACGACGCGTTGCGTGAGCTCAGCACAGAACGCGCAAGCTAACCACTCAAGGTCATTGGCGTATAGATGTCTAGTGGATACAGGTAAAGGTACGGTACGCTACGGTAGGTAAGCTACGTTAACCCATGTCCCACGAATTCCTGAAGATTTTGGGATTAAAACCAGAATAGACTGTTAGGTCCTGTTTCACCACCTACGATTAAATTCCTATTAACTTACTTGACACATAATTTCATACAAATTCTGTTCCATTTTTGAATTTATTTGGTAAGTAGTGGCTATTTGGACATCGTTAAATAGACCCTAAGAATACCTTTTTCCTCAAGGGTATCTTACCAGTCATAAAAAAGCCACCATATAGCACGTGCAATTATTTACCAATTACTATAGTTATTATTGATTTTAGTTAAAGTTTTCAATCGAAACAATAACAAAAGAAATTTACAGTAACATTATGTCCGTATTTCCATGAATGGACAGTCAGATCGGAGATAAGGGGAGACGAAAACAATTCTTTCTTATTTGTAAAATAGTTGGGTAAACGTCATCTAAAACCGTTCCAAATTTCAAGTTGATAGCATTAGTAGTTCTTGAGATATCCAGCTGTGACAGACAGACAGACAGACTGAGTCGCACCATAAGGGTTCATTTTTACTTTGGTACGGAACCCTAAAAAACCCAATAACACTTTGCACGACTACATGGGAATTGAACCCAGAACATCATACTCAGCAATAGCACTTGCTACCACTAGACCATCGAGGCAGATTAAAAACAAAACAATAATTTATTTAAAAACAAAACAATAATTTATTTAAGAAAAAGTAAGTGTGACAAATATTACTACGACGTAAACTTTACAAATACTTCCTACAATATCAGCACAAAGAAAACACTTGAGCACTTATTCAAATAAGGGCCCAAGGTCCCACATAATTGACTTCTACATTTCTAGAACTAAAACCCTTTGTCATTTCCGCGAAGCCCTCAGACTTGCAACAAAGACCTATGAAAGTGCAATGACTCATCGTCTGGTTAATTACGACGCAGCAATTATGGACTTATTGTTCAGACAGACAGACAGATAAATTAGGGTTCGGTTAGGAAAATCATTTTGTTAATTGATTTCGGGTGTGTTGAGTTTTGGGTTATTGATGTTTGTTGTTCTTTGTTTTATTACTTGAAGTTTTATCTTTATACCTACTAAAGGCTCCTTCAAACAGTTGCGACACGCGTCGTGTCTGTTTGAAGGAGCCTTAATTTTATGCTATAAAATTATTATATTGATAACTAGCTGCGTCCCGCGATTTCACTCGCGTAGACCGGGATAAAAAGTAGGTGGGCTATGTGTTAATCCAGGTTATAAAGAGATAACAAATTTCATCCAAATCGGTCCAGCCATTTGAGCGTGAAGAAGTAACAATTATTTACATAATAATAATTAGCAATCAACCTTAATAACTCAAATATTTGGATAAAATGATTATTTATTTATTTATTTTACAATTTATGTACAAACAGAAAAATACAAAGAGATACATAATACTTAAAATTAATAATATAGTAAAAAATAATGTGCGGAACCACGACTATTAAAACTAATTAAGTATGCAAAGTGTGACCCACTTTTTCATTTCAATACTGCGTAAAATTTTCAGTCGCTCAACGTTTGTTACTCATAAAAATGATTCATTTAATATTTAAATTACCAACAAAATCATAATTGCTGCTAGTTAATATTTTTAGATTTTAAAACGTAGTTTGTATGTGTCACTTTCATTTTCTGGTTTATGAAGAGATGTGTTAATTTCCGTATGGTTACTTGATGTTGTACATTTTAAAATCTTATACCTAACATAATGTCACAGCTGGGGCCTACTCCCTAAGTCCGTCCGTCTTCCCGTCCGTCCGTTTATCCGTCCGTCTGACATTACGATCCATCAAAACAAGTATAAAAGTTAAATTTTTCGGACGGGCAAAAACACATCGGGAGTAGGGACAACTAGCAAATCATGTTGTCATTCATACTTCGTTCGGGCCCGTGTAGCTCGTGCATTTGCTCTCGGAAAGCACCACTTGGTGAAGTGGAACTGATGATGAAGACCACAAATGGTTACCGGAACTACTCAATGATAAATATTTCTCGGGTTGCGATTCGATTACTTTAATATGGTTGCTAAGCAATTTCCGCTCGTCACACAATGCGTGTGGTGAGTGGTTGTTGAGGAGTTCTCCTGGTTCTTACCAGCAGAACTCCTCAACAATTAGCGTCCCAGCATCGGGAAAAGCAATATTTTGTAACATGTGATGAGCAATTGACATTAGACTATTGTAACTTATACAAATTATAAACAGACCCACTAAAAAGCGAGAAATAAAAACTATTTAACAAAAAAAAACCGACTTCCAAAAATCACAACAAAGTGAAAAATAACTTTGATTTCGGAAGTCGGTGGCAAAAAAAAAGAAAGTAAATAAAAAACGAAAGACACCGACTTCCGAAATCAAAGTTATTTTTCACTTTGTAGTGATTTTTGGAAGTCGGTTTTTTTTTGTTAAAAAGTTTTTTCCATTTCCATTTATTTCCCATTTTCGTTATTCCATGTTTTCATTTTTTCCATTTCCTAATTAGGGGTGAGCGTATTGCCGTCAACTGCTCACAAATTTTATTCAGAATCCCAGCTGCTTCTGCTTAGAAATTCCTAATAGAACAACCCTATAACACTTTTCCCGACATAGGAACCGAAACCAGACCTCACGCTCGTCAGTAGCGCTTATACAAGGTGTAACATAAATAACGCACAACCTCTTAAGGGGTCATAGTACTCACCATTATAAACAACTTTTAGTATGGGACCAAACCTGAAATCACGAAAAAAATATCAGCTGCTGCCTACATTTCGACGACTTTGATGTAGATAAATGTACTGAACAGCAGATTTTATTTTTGCGATTCCGGGTTTGGTTTTATAGTAAAAGTTGTTCATAATTATGAGTACAATGACCCCTTAATAGGTTGCTGGTTTGGCTCCACTGTACTATCACACCCGCGCGTCCGAAACTTCACATTGGTGAATCATTTGGGTTAGGTTAGAATAGTGACCATTACCTCTATTGCTGGTGAATCATTTGGATTAGGTTAGGTTAGGTTATAACAGTGACCCTTAACGCGCGACTGCGAGCGAGCGAAGCGAGCGGTGCCGCGGTAGCGGCCGCCGAGCGCCATATACCCTCTATTTTTGGTGAATCATTTGGGTTAGATGAGGCGGTGAATGTCTCATATATTTGACGATGAAAGCCTCAGGGTCATTGACCTTGATTTCAAGGTCAATATGGTACTCGTACTGTAAATATTTTTTTTTTCGGCGTCTTTTATTTTGCGCACTTTGTTGTTTTCAATAATACACTAAAAAGGGTCTATTGTACCCAAAAAAAAATAGCTAGTATATAAAATCGCCGGGTGCGTTTGTAAAGTGGTTCCGCTGGTTTTACCAATAACCCTGTATATACGACCACAAGACGAACACAAGAAGAATATCTTATAGCAGGCAATTTATCAACTTCATAGTACTAACAGATATTACGTTTCCATTACACAGCTAAACTAAACACTATTTAGTCTAACATAGATCAGCAGTTTGTGACTAACTAAATAAGTTGTCTCGATAATTGTGTGCTGTAGCTAGACACTGCTGTGTACTACAAGTTCTTGTCACTGCTAAGGTTGCCACAAACAATAGAACAGATAATCTGTGGATAAAAAATTAGACTATTAGACTATAGATAACATTCTCCTGCCCTTATCCCAATCTATTTGGGGTCGGCGCAACATGTCCTTTTTTCCATCTGTTGTCTGTTTTTTTTTTTTTTTTTTTTTTTTTTTTCGTCGTGTTTTAGTCGTCATCTCGGTAGTCATCCCCTTACTAGCCATGTCATCTGTCACACAATCCATCCATCGTTTCTTTGGTCTTCCCCTACTCTTATCAACTTAAAACTTTCCTCACGACATTTTCCTCTTTCATCCGCATCACATGCCCATACCATGATAACCGATTTCCGCACAACTTTTCAGTCACCGGTGCCACTTTCATACTTCCTCTTATGTACTCATTTCTTATTCTATCCATTCGTGTACCACCACACATCCCTCTTAGCATTCTCATCTCAGCTGCATGCAATTGCTTTTCATTCATCCCTTTTGTGGCCCAACATTCTGATCCTTAAAAGACAGCAGGTCTGACCATTGTTGTTTTATATATTATCCCCTTAAGTTTAAGTTTACATTGTTATAACGTTGTTGTCTAATTGGATTAATAATATTGTTCTATAAATTTGTTGTTGATAGCAATAAATAATAAATTGTACATTGGTTATTACAACAGATTAACTTCATTGATTAGTATTAGTACCACGATAATAAAACAGGAAGAGATATTTTTTGTGTAAAGCTCATTATTTTAAAATTAAAGAATTGAAAGAGAGCATTTACAAAGAGCTTACTTTCTATGTCATTCATCCGATTTCCAGAGAAATGCCAAAGCATAATCAACGCATAATGTTCCCATGCTGGACACAGACCTCCTCTCTGCGAGAGGGAGCGGGCCGTAATCCACCACACGGGCCCAGTGCGGGTTGGTAGATGTCACCATGTCTTCGAATTTTTGGTTCTAGGACATGCCGGTTCCGTCACAATGTTTTCATTCACCATTTTGAGAGCAATGGAGATGAAATTAAACACAAGAAGTAAATACCTGCCTGGGTTCGAACTCACGACCTACAACTCGTAAGAAGGGGCCGATAGCCCGATACCATTGGCCCACGACTGCTCAGCATTCAGAAATGCCAAAGCTACTTAAAATTTTCAGAAAAATATTTTTTATTTTCCCACAATAATTTGCCAACCCTACCGTCGCGTCGTCTCCGGTCTTTACTTTTAATCTCTCTTTATTTTCTGTCCGTACGAGAAAGTGTTGCGTATTTGTCTTTTGTCTAACGACTCCACCGGACTGGAAACAAGAGATTGTGTCTTAATACACACAGTTATACTGTTTTAATCTATATTGGTGACATAGAGTGTTCTTTACTACTAAAAGATTTTGTGAAGTTTTTTTGCTTTGCAATTGTATGAGACTTTTAGGCGTAATTGGCTGTTAAAACATTATAAAGTGAATTTTAACAGCCTCCACTATTATCATCTGCCTAGCCTTTTCCTAAATATGTTGGGGTCGGTGATGCAGCTGGATAACAGTATTTTACATGGAGCGACTAAGCTGCCTATCTGACCTTCACAACCCAGCTACTGGGTAACACGAAATGATAAGATAACTGGTGGTCAGACTTTCGGACTTCTTAAATAGCCTCCAATAACCACTACATCAAATTAGTGGGGCAGATTCCACTGCAAAATTTTAGGCATTCCACTTTGCCCCACCGGTGGGGCGGCTCGATGGGGCAAAGTGGAATGATTCGAAATGATGATGATGTTATGGTAGGAGTTATTATGAGACCAGTGAACTCTAACAGGCAGATACAATTAATTAATATTAATAATCAAACATTTACTTTGGACAGAATCCATTACTTTAAGTGGCTTAACTTTATCACTTCAGAAAAGCACATGTTTAGAATAATTTGTCTGAAACATTGTTCGTTATTTTAACGGTTTTGTCGCTTAATCCATTTTTCCTGGTAGCATTATCATACATAGTAGTACAAAAAGAAGATACGTTTTCTATTTTGCTATAATCACCACACGTGCTACACAAAAATGAACCTTAAGTAACTGAAATAAGGATAACATATAGTTTTTACAACCGTATGAACGGTTAATTGTGGTAATGGACACGTTTTGGCTCAGTTTCATTTGGCCTTGAGTTTGAAATTGCTTTTGCCATAAATCATACAGAAATGGACTTTATCTGGTAAGCTTTAATGAACTTTAGACGTGTAAATATAAGTTTGCACCGAGGACTTGACATTTGTTCAGTTTATGTTGACAGATTTAATTTTATGAGACACTGAATTAGTATTTTGCTTCCCAAAGGGTGGATGTGGGGACTAGAATGGTTTGAATAAAACCAGTAACTCCTCTTGTCATAAATGGAGAGAATTACTGCATAGCTGGGCTTCCTGATAAAGAGACACGTAGCTAAATGGCTAACGCGGAGATCGAGCGATATGCGAAGATAAACTGTGTTACCCACGACTAGCACATAGGACCTTTATGAATAAATAGTGACTCTTTCGGTCTTTAGAATGAATAAAAGTCTGAAGGCCCATTTTAACTAAATATATCATAGCTCATGCTTTGGCTTGAATAATTAAAATAATTAGCCGCATTAGGTTTTAAATAAATAAATAAACCATTTATTTCAGGCGACACAGGCCTGTAGATAAATACCTTTTTTTTTTTTTTTTTTGAGGGTGGGAAATCATCAAATAACTTCTCCCGCTCTGGGTGGAGCGGCGTGTCCAGACTTTTACTGACTAAAACCCACCCGTGTTCCTTCAGTTGCCTATGCCAGGGCCGCGGTTTCTTCTTCAAACAACCCGCGACCCCAGCGGCGTCGGCCCTATTGGACCCCATCACTTGCTGACATCTCTTTGAGGCGCGCGTGGAACACAACGCGCCGTCGACTCGGGCCTGGTCCTTACCGGACGGCGAGCTACCCGCTACTCACCGTCCGCAGGCCCGCGCCTACGGTGGCCGAAAATCGCCCCGCGATTCCCGCCGCCCAGGGCGTCTCCTGCGGCGATTGAGGGCGTGAGGCTGCCTCTCCCTCACGCGTTCCGCCTCCTCCTTCGCGAGCATCACTGCTTCGCAGAAGGAGGTGACGGCCTCCCATGCACTCTCGCTCCGCACCATGGCCTGGACCAGGCTCGGACGCGAGAGATCGCCGCCGCCGATCGCCTCCGTGAGAACACGGCGGTGCTCTGCCCAAGCCGGGCAGACCTCCACTGTATGCTCCACCGTGTCCTCCGGGCGATCCACACAATGGTAACACCCGGGCGTTTCCTCCCGCCTTATGCGAAACAGGAACCTCCCGAAACAACCGTGTCCGGTGAGGACCTGCGTCAGGCGGAAGGTGAGGACGCCGTGGCGCCTCTCTAACCACTCCTCAAAGAGGGGACTTATCGCCGCAATTGTGGCGTGCCCATAGATTTATATTCAAACATGTGTCTTTAGGGTATAGATAAATACCCTAAACACACATATTTCAATATAAACAAAACTTGTTTTAATAAATAAGGCTTAAGACTATGTTAGAAGCACTTCACTTTGCACCAGCTTTACTTTGCGCTGTCTTGTGGAACTTGCCCGCGGAAGCGACAGAACACCACGTCCTACGGCCAAAAGTCTTCTTTCATGACGAGGGGCAGATAACAGTTCGGTACACGCACCACGAACGCCTTGAAGTTGACGAGAAAAAAAAGTCAAAAGTTTATAAGTTGTCGAGAAAAACTAGGCTAGTTTTAAATAAAAACCAATATAAACATTAAGAACAGATTTATTTTAAATTGAATCACACTGAATTGTTACAAATCTTCTATATTAATAAAAAGAGAAGTCCTGACTGACTGATTGACTGACTCATCAACGCCCAGCCCAAACCCTTGAACCTAGAAAGCTGAAATTTTGCACAGAGGTTCCCTTTATAATGTAGACAAGGAAGGAATTCCCGGTAGCAGGTTCCCTTGGGATATTTTCCGACATCCACGCGGGCGAAGCCGTGGGCAAAAGCTAGTAGCACATAAACGAGTCAACCGATCGTCCAGTTCTTGTCGACACGACCCTCGAATAGAAAGTGAGATCTTTTTATGTATTACCTACCTATGTTTAACAAATAAATTATTCTTATTCTTATTCTTACCGCCTGTTGACGGGCATCTATAAAAATGATTGCCATACAGAACACAATATTAGTCGAATAATTGAATCGATAACAATTTAACTTTTTGAACTTCTATTCAATTTTGAAACGTTAACACTAGCAACTTGCTCACCTGACTCTGCCTGGACACCCAGTGGCTCAAATAAGCTCGCTGAGGCAAGCTTTTTTAAATTTATTAGTGTTATTATTTACCTCTTCAATCTTTTTCAAATAGCTTTCGAAGTCGGAAATTAACCCACGGGAACTTACTACCGAGATAGAAAGTATTCTATGTCCTTATTCAAGTCATGGTCTTCCCATGTACCAAATTTCATCCAAATCCGTTTAGCCGTTTTAACGTCAAAGCGTTACAAACAAATAAACTCACTTACGCATTAATAATATTAGTTAGGATACTTTTACGGACTACCAAACCTTATGGCTTCTAATTCGCAACTAAAATTCCTGAGAGCCAATTTCATCATATTCTGTTAGTATTAAATGTCCCGTTAAGTATTTTGACAAACAGTCAATCAAAATGACAACAGCCAAAATACTGTAAAACGTTTATGTGACAAATAAACCTATTTTTAACCGACGAAAAACGAGGTTCTCAAGTCGACATGTACCTATTTTTCTTACCACTCATAACTTTTTACAGAATTAACCGATTTCAAAAATTCTTCTTTTATTCGTGAGGGTATACCTCGAATTTGATCCCATATAAAATGTATTAACTTTGCTTGGGTAGTTTTTGAGTTAACTTCAACAATACGTATTTTTTCCTTCTTTTTATGTCGATGATGTTCTCATTGCTTACACAGGTAGTGGTATTCGAATTTGTGTGGGGTAGTACCACAACTAAAAAGAAAATACTTTTTCACAAAAAAATACAACCGACTTTAGCAATGTTTTTTTTTTTGAAGTCGGTTGTATTTTTTTGTGAAAATGTTTTTTTTTTTTTCTTTCTTTATTTAATAACTAACAGAGTTTGGTGAACTTGGGCGTCTCTTTAGAAGCAGTTGAAGCTCGCTGCTAATCTATCCCAGGGCTTTAGCCATCACTAATGAGATTGCTGAAGGTCTACATCGACGATATAATAGCTAGGTATGTGGTGCGGCTAATATTCCTTGTATATTGCACGTCACGGCCGCAGGTCAGTCACCGCGTCTCGGCGTCTTACACCTAGACTGTGTTGGGGACCTCGGACGTACGAAGGGTGGTTTGCTCGGAATTATTCTAGAGGAAGTGCTCCTCTGCCTCGCATGAGGCCCTGAGTTCTATTTCCAGGTCGGGCAGAGTGTTATTAGGTTTTTCCATCTGGAATTTCTCAGTCCGGAGTCTGAATTCCGGTTGATGGCAATAGGCTCGGGGTATCGCCTGTGGGTGTGCTATAGATGCACCTTTTCCCCCATAATTTTTCATTTATCTTCATCCGTTGTCTTTTCCTGTCAATCCACCATTGCACCATACAACCATAATTCATTTCATTTCATTTCATTTATTTATGAAACGCTCGGGTCATGGGGCCCAAGTGCGCGTTTTCTTTTTAAGGAAATTTCTCGGCGACTGGTCGAGACATCACGTGACCAGAGGGCTGGCTCGTTCTTTGGCCAAAGAATTAGCATTGCCATTCACCGTGGCAATGCTGCCAGTCTTCTGGGCACGTTTCCGGATGACATCGATGCGGACGAGTACTTCGACGCCTAAGTGTCCTTTTGTTTTTGTATTTATTTGTATATTTAGTTAGTCATTTACTTTAGTACCTACGAGTATAGTGTTAATTTGTATATTGTTTAATAAAATTTATGGACAGCTCAAAAAAAATATTTATTCAATAACAATTTACATTGTGTCTGAATGTTTTACAAATTTTATATACCTACCTTTTTTATTTTTTTATTTTTTTTTTTTGAGGGTGGGAAATCATCAAATAACTTCTCCCGCTCTGGGTGGAGCGGAAGGGCGTGTCAGACTTTTACTGACTAAAACCCACCCGTGTTCCTTCAGTTGCCTATGCCAGGGCCGCGGTAACCCCTTCGGACAATCCGCGACCCCAGCGGCAAATTTTATATGTATACCTACGCAAATAATTTAAATAATAACAAGTCAAAATAAAGAAATCCATTTGCTCAATAATACAATTTCATCACTTAAGTACCTAAATTCACTTTATTTACAATCAACTAACCAAACCAGCATTTATTAGAACTGCCTCGGTGACGACGTCCATTTTCAGGCACCCACCGAAAGAAGAAAGAAAATACGTATATTTGCTGTAAAAATGACGCAAAAAAAAACAAAAATTTATAGACAACAAGTTGGGGGAAAATATGCGTCACATCTACGCAATCGCCATCGCTCAGCATAATGCCGCGACCCCATGCGAGACGGAGCCCCAGCGCTGGTTTTCAGCGATAGCCGGCGTTGACGCACTGGCCCATCTGTCCTGACGCATCCTAGAAGTGTGAACCACCCAGTCCCACCAGCCAAATAGCAATATTTTCACCAGCTCCATAATTATCCTATCCCTACTCACATCTGGGACGGTGTCTCGGCATTTTGTATATACGTATAAACATCAATCGCGCACGGGGACGCCAGACGGCTTGCGATATTTAAATTTTGAGACTTAAAGTTTATAGCCATTTTGTTAAACGCTCGCTCGAGGAAATGGCAAATGGGAGACGTGATTTTTAAGAGGATGTGAATACGTTACTAGTTCGAGAGATTCAATTTGTGGGTAGCTCTCAATTTGGTACAACGTTCTAAGTGTTTTCTTTTTAGGGTTCCGTACCGAAATGGTAAAAAGGAACCCTTATTGTGTGACTCAGTCTGTCTGTCACAGCTGGAAAGCTCAAGAACTACTAATGCTATCAACATCAACTTGAAACTTGGAACAGTTTTAGATGACGTTTGCCCAACTATTTTGCAAATAGGAAAGATATTTTTTTTTCAACAGGGATAGGGGTTCTTAAAAAATCGAAATAGGTCTACTAGGGCATGTGGGTGGTATCATATGAAAGAGTTGTTGCACATTTTCAAACATTATATAGATTACAGGAAAAATAAAACGATGTCTATAAATATCACAGTTTTTCAGAAATCATAAAAAAAACTACATATAAATTATCACCATCATTTATATGTAATTTTTTTTTATGATTTCTGAAAACGGAATAGGGAACCCTCGGTCCACGAATCCGACTCGCTCTTGACCGGTATTTTTTAATAGTGTAATGTCGTAATGGCCCAGAGGTCTCGCCATTCTTCAACGAATTCTGCGTTTATCTTGGACATTACTGATATCGGTGTAGGAAAAAAATCGTGAAGAAACCTGGACTTCACTTGGTGATCAATGCTGAGCCTTCTCTGTATGAGAAGCCTTTGCTCGGAAGTAGGATAATAGTAGATAGTAGGCTGGTATTATAATTATAATGCGCAGCGTGTGGGTAGGCCTCTCACATGGTGGACCGATGACCTTGTGAAGGACGAGGGAATCCGCTGGACGCGAGAAGCACAGTACCGGTCCATGTGGCGATGTGGCGATGCTTGAGGGAGACCTATATAGTTCCACTTCTGGAATACAGCAGTGGACATCTTTCATTTGAAATGATGATAAAGATAACAGCTAAATTAGTTTTCAAGGTACTTCTATACAGGGTGACCTGAAATTAGTGGCGGTCCCGTTAAGGGGTGACAGTAGGCATCAATTCCAGTCGATATCACTCTTAGACCTACTGTCCTAAAGTTAACCCATTTCAGGATATTCCTACTTAAGTAAATCGATGTTTTAGACGCAGTCATTGCATTTTATGATTTTGTTAAACGATTTTCGCGTAAGATACCGACATTTACGAAGATATCGCTATTAATAATTCCTTACTTAGAATATCTTTGATGCAAAACAAAAAAAAAAAGTACCAGAAAGACCAATTTTTAGGATTCACAGCTATTTTAAGATTTAAAGTAGGGTATTTTTTGTAAAATTCCTTAAGTAGGAATATCCTGAAATGGGTTAACTTTAGGACAGTAGGTCTAAGAGTGATATCGACTGGAATTGATCCCTACTATCACCCCTTAACGGGTCCGCCACTAATTTCAGGTCATCCTGTATATAACGTGCCGTTTTGCGTCCTCATCAAATTTCAGGGTGTGATACAGAACATCAAACCGAACAACTTTCTCCATGGGACCAACATCGTAAACGCAAAAAAAAATTCAACTGTCCCATACAAAACTTCAATACTCGACGCAAATGTATGGGATGGTTGATAATTTTTTCGCGATTACGATGTTGGTGCCATGGAGAAAGTTGTTCGGTTTGATTACAGAACAGATAAAGAGAAATTAATCTGTTCTGTGGGTTTGATGGTATAAACCACACCCTTGAATTTAACTTATTTTTATTTTTTAATTAGTTGTTTCTAGTTTTTTTTTGTCTTTACTCGTGTGTCTGTCTGTCTGTCTGTCCGTCTGTCCGTCTGTCACAGCCAATTTGCTCCGAATCTAATGGATCAATTAAGTTGAAATTTGGTACATAGGATATGGATTTCTGTGACCCAAACACGTACGGCTAAAGAAAATAAATGAATTTTGAATATGGGGGTCACTTTTAGGAGGCAAATATGAAAATTAAAAAAAAAAGTTTTGCAAACTTTACCGTGTAACATATCAAATGAGAGGGCTTACCTACTATGAGGGTTTCATATATATTTTTGTTATAATTTTAAAATAAATAGTTTTAAATTTATTTAAGAAAATAGACGAAAATTGACCATTCCCCCCCCTTATCTCCGAAACTACTAAGCTTAAAATTTTGAAAAAAAATACAGAAAATAGTTCTATATCTGTAGATTACAGGAAAACCTATAAGAAGTTTGTGGTCTTAAAATAAGATGATAAATCTCTCAACATTGTGAGTGCCAACTTACATTTACTGTTGGAATGTATGGGAGAACATGTTTTTCAACTTTAAGGCGCAGATTTCCTGCAAACGATGAAAAAGGTACTTTTTTAAAGCTGTGTATCTCATAAACCGTAAATAATTTTGACATGTAAAAAAAATATGATATTTTCAAGTCCTTTTCGCATACAGTGATGGAAGCCAAAACATAATTAAACATACTTTAATCCACCAAAAAAATCTTTAAACATACCTCCTAATAATTTTTAAAAGCTGTTTATCCCGTCATTAGCTATTATAATTATAATTAAAAATATACCATGAAATGTCAAATTCCAAACTGCATCCAGTGATGGATTAATTTTTAATTAAATAGTTAATTTCTAATTTTATACGATTTTATTTGAACTTTTACGACATAATTCCGGTGCGCGTGAGAATCTTCTATCTCGTGCGTCAAACTAGACAGCCATAAAGCCATTTCACTTACACACCGAGATAAACCAAGCTTGGAACCAGGGCCTTAATGTTAAGTTTGTTCTTGGGATAATTTCATCCCAACTACGGAACCCTTCATACTGCGGACTTCACCGGTTTTTTTTTACGGACGCTTTTAACATGCACGTCTTTCTACATTGTTCTCACATGTATATTTTCAATATGAACGATGTACTTAACCAATATTTTGTAAAATATTTGATTTAAAAGAGTGTCCGTAGAGTTCCTTGCCCGTTCATCTCCATAGAGATGTACTACGCTTTGGATGGGGCTTTGGTTTTAGCTTCATCTTTCTGACTGACCGACCCAAGACCGACCCCTTGACAATTCAAAAGTGGCTGTAATTGGTTTATTTGAAATAAATGCTTTGAGTTTGATTCAAAACGACACGTTGTCATAGATAACAGAGGAATCAAACATACCTACTTTTAGTCAAAACTAAAATTAATTACGTGTTGATAAAATTGAGCTTTATAAACCGTGAAAGGCAAATCAATTGAATATTTCATATGTTCCTACAACCTAATAACATTTTACGACACATGGACTGCGTCGTAAAATGCTATTTACCAATTAATTAATGGTACCAATCAAAACAATATTAATTTATACGAAGTACGGTTCGTGACAGAATTGTTTTGGCGTTTTTAGGGTCCCGTACCAAAATGGTAAAAAAGGAACCCTTATGGTGTCACTCAGTCTGTCTGTCTGTCTGTGTCTGTCGGTCTGTCTGTCTGTCTGTCACAGCTGGATATCTCAAGAACTACTGATGCTATTAACTTGAAATTTGGAATAATTTTAGATGACGTTTACCCAAGTATTTTTCAAATAAGAAAGAAATAAAAATATTTATATTTTTCTTGCAACAGGGACTGAAAGGGGGTCTTAAAAATTCAAAGTGGAGCTACTAGGGCATGTGGCATATCGTATGAAAGAACGCTGTTTGCACATTCTCAAACATTTTTTTTCTTTTTTTTAGGCCGCATAGTATTCGACTTTTGACGAAAAATGTAAAAAAAAATTAACTCCCCCCCCCTTTTTCTCCGAAGTTTGCAAAGAGAAAAATCTGATATTCTTCTATGTGATAGAAGTTTATGTAAAGATTACAGGAAAAATAAAACGATGTCTCTAAATAGCACAATTTTTCAGAAATCGGAACGGAACCGTCGTCGGTGCGCGAGTCCGACTCGCTCTTGACCGGTTTTTTGAACCCATAACTTTGGAGGAATTAGGAGCATGTGATCAGAATATAGATGATGCCTATAAGAAAGAGACAGACAGAGGAAAGATGAAAAAGGAAGTGAACACTGTTAACACCTTTGCAAACATACCATGTTTCTAGCAAATAAATATTCTTCTTCTTCTTCTTCTAAACTGAGAAGACTGCTAATAGAGATGTGAGGAAAGAAAAGGGTATGTGCTAATGATCACACGATTTAAGTGAAAATTACGAATGGAGCTAATTGCTCTACTGCTAAAGGTCGATTTAGACCAAATGAGCAAATGCTCATTCTACTAAATTCTTTTTGTGTAAACAGCTTAGAGCATTTAACTATGGAGATGGCAAGCAGCGAATCACCGAACAACATTTTCTGCCACTTTATGCGGGGGGCGAGGAAAACACATACAGCACACTACAAAAATTTGACAGTGCTAGTGATGTGACACAAACAATGAGTGATATTTCATTACATGAATGAATGAATAAATGTTCATTAATTTTAATTTCTTGTATGTATACGCACGGCTACAGATCACGCTATACAGGGTTATTGGTAAAACACCAGCAACCTCTTTAGGGGTCATTGTACTCATCATTATGAACAACTTTTAATGAGGGACCAAACCTGAAATCGCGAAAAAAAATCAGCTGCTCCCTACATTTTGACGAGTTTGATGTAGATAAAAATGTACTGAACAGCTGATTTTTTTTTTCGCGATTTTGTGTTTGGGCCCATAGTAAAACTTGTTCATAATGATGAATACAATGACCCTTTAAGAGGTTGCTGGTGTTTTACCAATAACCCTGTATATTTCCAGTATAAGCTGATCTCGCATTGTATAGGAATTCCTTATAATTAGAGATCAGTGTAAACTGGAAATGTATATAGCTTGATGTGTAGTCGTGTGTACCTACACAAAAATACGCAATATGATTAATGCCTGCGAAACTACGTAGGTAGCCAGTAATGACCAAAAAATTTATAGTGCTTTAGAAAAAGAACGATTGTATTTATTTATAGAGTCAAATATTTTTTCAAATAACATATTGCTGGACCAGCCGGTCGATTCAGTAAAAATCTCACCGTGAAAACTTAGGTGAAGTGAGTTTGTTTTTGCTAGGAATTGACACTATTGACAGCTCACTCCACGCTCACTTCACCTAAGTTTTCACGGTGAGATGGTTACAGAATCGCACTGCAGTGCCTTTCCCTATCATTCTGCATTTAGGGTCAGCAATTCGGGATACATACTGAGCCCCGTTTTATAATGCGAGCTTATTGTAGGTATACGTGTCAAAAAAGTAGGAAGTGTAGACTATAAATAATAAAACAACACAGCCAATTTTATTATTTCGTTAAAAATAACACTTTTATTTTTATTTATTTATTATTTATTAAAACTTTATGCACAAGTAAAAAAATACTGTACAAAGGCGAACTTAATGCCTGAGGCATTTTCTACCAGTCAACCTTAGGGTGATGCAGAGACAAAACATAGTAGGTGCAACACAAGGGATAGATAACTGGCAAAAGAATAAATACTAATAAATACACGTCTTTTATGTTCGGTTTCTTTTTTTTACAACTATTTGAGTTCGGTGTTTACTAGCTATCTAATTAAATAAACTAAATGAGGTGTTTGATATTTTAGTAGGAAAACATGCGGGTGTTTCATAGCCATAGTCTAGTTCATAGCGGCTTCATAGCCATGGGCTAGTTCATAGTGGCTTCATAGCCATAGTCTACTTCAATGACATTAAACATCTAGACGTTGCCATGATTACAGTGTGAAGCGTGGAAGTGAGACACATATATACGAAATTTTATTATTATCTCCTCACCGCTGTCACTGTGGCGAAGTTGTCAACAGCCTTGGACACCACGGCCTGTCTTGCAGCCGAATTGCGGGTCGCTAAGCGCGGCACGCTAACATCAATGACATCATCTGACGAGCCCTTGTCACCGTCGGCGTTCCAGCTGTATTAGAACCCAATGGCTTGGCACACGACGATGGCAAGAGACCGGACGGCATGTCATTATTTCCATGGAAGGTGGGTAGGCCTTTAGTGTGGGACGCTACGTGTGTCGATACTCTTGCGCCATCCCACCTTCATGGCTCGGCGTGCTGTGCTGACACTGCTGCTGCGGCTGCGGAAAACCTCAAGCGGCGGAAGTATAATAACCTTATCGGTAATTATATTTTTGAGCGGTTTGGGGTTTGAAAGCGGGCGGATTATTTTTTTTTTCAAATTGCATGAGCTGCAAAAACTCACATTCGAAACGAACTAACTGTTATTTTTTAATAGCCTAAGCCTACAAAAGAAAAGAATTGAAATCGACTCACAAAGAACTGAAATTAATATTTTATAAATAATATTTTTTTAATTTCAACCTGACTTATCCAGATACATTCACAAAAAAAAACTGAACTATGTTTACTGAACATACTGACTGAAAAAATCATTTTTATTGTATCAATCATTCATTCACGTTGTCCCTGCACTATGCAAATTCCTTTAATTCCTTCCTGTACTACGTTTGCGCTACCAACGTACCACTGTATTTTTCTATCGTAATGTCAACAACGATTATTTCGACATTGTACTTAAATAAAAGTATTTGAATGTATTATTTATACTAACATGTGGTAAGAAACACCATGGTTTCGCAAATTTGAAGTGGCAGATCGCTTTTCGCACGAGGAAACTGCACAATTCACCATTTTTTGGGAGCACTTTCTTGCGACACAATACGATACACAATGACAGCTGTCGCCAAATGAATTAGTTTTATATAACGTGCATGGCCATATGGCCAGTCGACTTTGGCAGAGGGGTTCGCTCAGCTATGCCATCTCCATAGGTTAAATGCTCTAAGGTAAACAGGGACAGAACATTCCTTCGTTGGTCTCTCTTTAATAAAATGTCAAGAATATCGACAAAAGAATGCTCTAGTTCTTGTTCTGGTTCCGTGTTCGTTTAGTCTAAATCGGGCTCAAGAGATAATTGCTTGTTAATAAATATGGAACTTCATAGCTTCCATGAAGTAAGTATTGCATTTTTTCGTCTATGGTTGCTTGTCAATAAATAAGGAACTTCATAGCGTCCATGAAGTTTTGCATATTTTTGTCTGTGGTTGTTTGCCAATAAATAAGGAACTTCATTGCGTCCATGAAGTTTTGCATATTTTTGTCTGTGGTTGTTTGCCAATAAATAAGGAACTTCATTGCGTCCATGAAGTTTTGCATATTTTTGTCTGTGGTTGTTTGCCAATAAATAAGGAACTTCATAGCGTCCATGAAGTTTTGCATTTTTCCGTCTATGATTGCCTGTTAATAAATAACGAACTTCATAGGCGTGCTTATGTCAAAAGTGAAATAAATGGTAAAAAAGATTAAACTGTGTGACCACAAGACAAAAATCTTAATAAGCGCAGAAGAATGATTTATCCCAACACAGCTTTCCCAAAATCTAATTATTCATGTAAAATGCATTACCACATTTCAGCCCATTAAACATTCAATAACACGTAGAAATTGTTAAGTACCAAAAACAAAACTCATTTGTAGCTGAAAATGTCGTCATTACGAAGTAAAATTAATAGCAACCTTCTATAATGGCCGCCGAAATTACTGCGATATCGAATTTAATTACTCGGGAAAATTATAATGTTATATCGAACGTTTCGATATAACAGCGCATCACTATTATCGATATTGTGGCTCATCTCTACGGGTTGGCTTTGATTTTATATTATGTTGGTGACTTTGTATTATAGTAGTTAAAGAGTAGGGGTTTGTGGTCAATTCCCAAGTAAAGTTTTCTAGTTGTGATCGTAATTTTATATTATGTTGGTGACTTTGTATTATAGTAGTTAAAGAGTAGGGGTTTGTGGTCAATTCCCAAGTAAAGTTTTCTAGTTGTGATCGTAATTTTATATTATGTTGGTGACTTTGTATTATAGTAGTTAAAGAGTAGGGGTTTGTGGTCAATTCCCAAGTAAAGTTTTCTAGTTGTGATCGTAATTTTATATTATGTTGGTGACTTTGTATTATAGTAGTTAAAGAGTAGGGGTTTGTGGTCAATTCCCAAGTAAAGTTTTCTAGTTGTGATCGTAATTTTATATTATGTTGGTGACTTTGTATTATAGTAGTTAAAGAGTAGGGGTTTGTGGTCAATTCCCAAGTAAAGTTTTCTAGTTGTGATCGTAATTTTATATTATGTTGGTGACTTTGTATTATAGTAGTTAAAGAGTAGGGGTTTGTGGTCAATTCCCAAGTAAAGTTTTCTAGTTGTGATCGTAATTTTATATTATGTTGGTGACTTTGTATTATAGTAGTTAAAGAGTAGGGGTTTGTGGTCAATTCCCAAGTAAAGTTTTCTAGTTGTGATCGTAATTTTATATTATGTTGGTGACTTTGTATTATAGTAGTTAAAGAGTAGGGGTTTGTGGTCAATTCCCAAGTAAAGTTTTCTAGTTGTGATCGTAATTTTATATTATGTTGGTGACTTTGTATTATAGTAGTTAAAGAGTAGGGGTTTGTGGTCAATTCCCAAGTAAAGTTTTCTAGTTGTGATCGTAATTTTATATTATGTTGGTGACTTTGTATTATAGTAGTTAAAGAGTAGGGGTTTGTGGTCAATTCCCAAGTAAAGTTTTCTAGTTGTGATCGTAATTTTATATTATGTTGGTGACTTTGTATTATAGTAGTTAAAGAGTAGGGGTTTGTGGTCAATTCCCAAGTAAAGTTTTCTAGTTGTGATCGTAATTTTATATTATGTTGGTGACTTTGTATTATAGTAGTTAAAGAGTAGGGGTTTGTGGTCAATTCCCAAGTAAAGTTTTCTAGTTGTGATCGTAATTTTATATTATGTTGGTGACTTTGTATTATAGTAGTTAAAGAGTAGGGGTTTGTGGTCAATTCCCAAGTAAAGTTTTCTAGTTGTGATCGTAATTTTATATTATGTTGGTGACTTTGTATTATAGTAGTTAAAGAGTAGGGGTTTGTGGTCAATTCCCAAGTAAAGTTTTCTAGTTGTGATCGTAATTTTATATTATGTTGGTGACTTTGTATTATAGTAGTTAAAGAGTAGGGGTTTGTGGTCAATTCCCAAGTAAAGTTTTCTAGTTGTGATCGTAATTTTATATTATGTTGGTGACTTTGTATTATAGTAGTTAAAGAGTAGGGGTTTGTGGTCAATTCCCAAGTAAAGTTTTCTAGTTGTGATCGTAATTTTATATTATGTTGGTGACTTTGTATTATAGTAGTTAAAGAGTAGGGGTTTGTGGTCAATTCCCAAGTAAAGTTTTCTAGTTGTGATCGTAATTTTATATTATGTTGGTGACTTTGTATTATAGTAGTTAAAGAGTAGGGGTTTGTGGTCAATTCCCAAGTAAAGTTTTCTAGTTGTGATCGTAATTTTATATTATGTTGGTGACTTTGTATTATAGTAGTTAAAGAGTAGGGGTTTGTGGTCAATTCCCAAGTAAAGTTTTCTAGTTGTGATCGTAATTTTATATTATGTTGGTGACTTTGTATTATAGTAGTTAAAGAGTAGGGGTTTGTGGTCAATTCCCAAGTAAAGTTTTCTAGTTGTGATCGTAATTTTATATTATGTTGGTGACTTTGTATTATAGTAGTTAAAGAGTAGGGGTTTGTGGTCAATTCCCAAGTAAAGTTTTCTAGTTGTGATCGTAATTTTATATTATGTTGGTGACTTTGTATTATAGTAGTTAAAGAGTAGGGGTTTGTGGTCAATTCCCAAGTAAAGTTTTCTAGTTGTGATCGTAATTTTATATTATGTTGGTGACTTTGTATTATAGTAGTTAAAGAGTAGGGGTTTGTGGTCAATTCCCAAGTAAAGTTTTCTAGTTGTGATCGTAATTTTATATTATGTTGGTGACTTTGTATTATAGTAGTTAAAGAGTAGGGGTTTGTGGTCAATTCCCAAGTAAAGTTTTCTAGTTGTGATCGTAATTTTTCCGTAATTGTGAACGCAAGGGTGTTAATTCCTGGTCCAGGCCATGCTGCGGAGCGAGAGTGTATGGCAGGCCATCACCTCCTTCTGGAGGAGGCGGAACGCGTGAGGGAGAGACAACCTCACGCCCTTAGTCGCCGCAGGAGACGGCAGTAGTCGACAGCTGATTCCCGGCCACCGTAGGCGCGAGCTTGCGGGTGGCGCGTAGTGGGTAGCTCGCCGTCCGGTAAGGACCAGGGGGTCTACTCCCTAAGCACGAAGTCCGTAGTTTCGGCCTTCGTAACGTGCGTTTCCTACTGCGTATCACCTACGGATGGATGATTGGTTCGGGACCCGAACGAAGTATGAATGACAACACGATTTGCCAGTTGTCCCTACTCCCGAAGTGGTTTTACCTGTCCGAAAAATTTAACTTTTACACTTGTTTTGATGGATCGTAATGTCAGACGGACGGACTGATGGACGGACGGACGGATGGACGGAGTTAAGGAGTATACCTCCTGGCCCGGGTCGACGGTGTGTTGTGTTCCACGCGGGCCTCAAAGAGATGTCAGCAATGATGGGGTCCAATAGGGCCGATGCCGCCGTGGCCGCGGGTTGTTCCAAAGAGATACTGTGGCCCTGGCACAGGCAACTGAAGGTACACGGGTGGGTTTTAGTCACCAAAAGTCTGACACACTCTTCCACTCCACCCAGAGCGGGAGAAGTCATTTGATGATTTCCCATCCACAAAAAAAACCCGGCAAGAGCGAGTCGGACTCACGCACCGAGGGTTCCGTTCCGATTTCTGAAAAAGTGTGCGATTTAGAAACATCGTTTTATTTTTCCTGTAATCTTTACATAAACTTCTATCACATAGAATAATTTCAGATTTTTATCTTTGCAAACTTCGGAGATAAGGGGGAACGGAGGGGGAAAGGGGGGGGAACGGTATTTTTCGTCAAAAGTCGCAAACTATGCGGCCTAAAAAAAAAAAAAAAAATGTCTGAGAATATGCAAACAGCGTTCTTTCATATGATACCCTACATGCCCTAGTAGCTCTACTTTGAATTTTTAAGACCCCCTTTCAGTCCCTGTTACACAAAAAATATAAATATTTTTAATTCTTTCTTATTTGCAAAATAGTTGGGTAAACGTCATCTAAAACTATTTCAAATTTTAAGTTTAGTAGTTCTTGAGATATCCAGCTGTGACAGACAGACTGAGTCACACCATAAGGGTTCCTTTTTTACCATTTTGGTACGGAACCCTAAAAAGGGTGATAATTTCCCACTTGGTCCAGTTAGAAGTCTAGGTTTTTCATGAAGAAAAACAAAATACATTATTCCCTAATTTAATTATTTTAGTTAGAACTCAAAGGGAAAATACGCGTTTTGTCACATCTCTCGCTCACACGGGAGCAAATTTTTAAGATTGTTCTATGAAGTTGCCCTTTTGAAAAATTTAATCAATTAGCAAACTAAAGTACCCGTCATGAGAAGCTATAAATTATGTAAACAAACATCTTTTACTAAGTAAACATTTTATACTGCGAGATAATAATAAATTGACCATATTCAATCGACATGAAATATAGACGGGTTATATGAAAGTAACAACCTATTTAATTTAGTCGGATCATATTTTAACGACGCAAAGCGCTATCGTTTGTGTTTCTTGGTACCGGAACGCGTCCGTCGCAGGGATTGTAAACTATCGGGACGCCATTTTGAAATAAACGCGTCATTCGAGTTTCGAATGCGTTTTGTTGGTCCAAATGTTGTGAACTCCTGAACACTTGTTTACAAAATTTATAGCTTCTCATGACGGTTACTTTAGTAAATAATAATAATTTAATGACGTGGGGTCTGTAGTTGTTAGTGTCACTCGAATCTCCAGTATTGTTCTTTACTATTGGTACTGCAAAGGTTTCATACGAAAAACCTTCACATATGCAATGATACCAGCCCGCGCGGGATGAGCGCTCAGGTGTCAAAAAACGCTCTGCATTTGAACAGCCGATAGTGTGACCGTTGTCAGCTTTCTTAGGGAACCAAAGCTTGAGCTATTCATACAACTTCCGTAGGTACCTACATGTCACGCGTCACGCCCCACAACACGCGTACCGTTGTAGGCATAATATACTCGGTTACAATTCAATACCCTTGTCAAATTAACGTGTCCATCAGAGAAACTCGATAGCTTTTGTCGAGTTTGATATGAGATGATCTATGACGGGGTGGAGGTGGCAATTCTACCATTGCTAAAGTTTATTGATTATAGATGTTTTGTTTTAAATTGTACTTTTACCATCTTTTAAACCGTGTTTTTTGCAAATAAATATGTTGTAATTTAATTTTTAGGGTTCCGTAGAATAGAATAGAATAGAATAGAATTTTATTTGTATGAATGACTCAAACGAAACAAAAACTCAAAACTCAAAACTAAAAAAAAAACAACAACTCAAACGAAAACTCAAAAGAAAAAAAAATGGAACACGTAAAGGTTCATTTCGTTGTCCGTCTGTCTGTCTGTCAATCTGTCTAGACCCTTTTTCTCAGGAACGCCTGGAGGTATCAAGGTGAAATTAATACTAAATACGTAGGTCTATTCGTCTCTTGGAGCTCTAAAAAAATCAAGCTTCTAAGTCAACGCAATAAAAAAATACGGCCATTTATGCTACATATTTTGATACTCGCAAGTAAATCAAAACCTATAGGGTACTTCCCGTTGACCTAGAATCATGAAATTTGGCATGAAGCAAGGTCTCACAGCACAAGTAATGGAGAAAGTCCGAAAATTGTTAATTTATTTGTTATTGTTAATGAATTTCTAGTTTTTCAACTACAACGTTAAGTTTGTTTTTGGGATAAATTATTTCAACTACGAAACCCTTCATTGTGCGTGGTCCGACACGCACTTAGCCACGACACGCTTTTTATTAAATAAGCAGATTTTTACTAACTGTAGAACAATAATAGGCTTATTTTGTTCAAAGAAGTGTTTTCACACTCACAAAACGATTCTCGTTGCTACAAAATTGCGGATTGGCATGCCATTGAAATAATTCCACGCAAAATGATATTTCGATAGGATTAATTCAATGTTGTACAAATACGTGACATATAAACGTAAGTTGTAAATGTTGTAATATCTGTTGCTAAGTGATTTTGAGTGTTTTTTGTTGTATATTTTACACATAGCATTGTTGTTATTCAATAGAGGTATACAGGGTGTTTCTTTTAACCCCTCAAGTGTCGAATGCACCCCATGTGTGCATAAGAAAAACCCTTTTTTTGTTAGGTATATAAGCTTATATCACATATATATACCTAAATGTAAAAAAACATTATCTGATGGAAAACCAATAATCATCATTAGTTGTGAACCTATGTAGTTCACTGCTAACTCCCCCTCCCCCCCACGTGTCAAATGTACCCCAAGTGTGCAAAAGGACAGAACTTTACATAATAGGTATATAAGCTTAGATCACATATATATAAACGTAAAAAAACATCATCCGATGGAAAACATATCATTATCAGTAGTTGTGAACCTATGGGGTTCGCAACTAACCCCCAACCCTCCCCACTCGCTGGGGTTTTGGGTCTAAAATTAGCCAAACTCAGACACTTGAGGGGTTAAGGTGTCAAGCCAGTGCGAGCTGATGGCAGAGTATCATACCTGTTGATATGTTCTACGATTTTTTGTAGTTTTCGAGTTATTTTGGATCCCTCATTTCATATCAATGGTAGTAGTTAAGGATAGTAGTAGGTATAAAATTTATATTTTTATTATCAACTGAGCTCTGCTTAAACGTAGAGGAATAGTAAATATCAGGATTGACAAAAATATGCAAAGGTAATAATAAAATATGTAAATATGAAAATCACAAGATTTTAGATACACTACTTTCAACGACCGATTTCAGCAAATAATGCCCTATATAGTACATTCTTGTTCAAAGTTGACCCAAAAAAAAGATATAATTTTTTAAAGCCATCATCTCGTTGAATCAGGAAAAATATCGAAAAAAAATTATAACTCGAAAACTACAAAAAATCATAGAACATACATGGTATATCATAATCGATAGGTAATGGTACTCTGTTATCAGCTCACACTGGCTTGACACGTTAAAAGAAACACCCTGTATACAACGTGTCATTTTGCTCGTCAAAGTTAAGTGTGTGGTACTTATAGACCATCAAAACGAACAACTTTTTCCATGGCACCAACATCGTAATCGCAAAAAAATAATCACCCGTCCCATACATTTGCATCGAGTAGGTATTGAAGTTTTCTACGGGACAGTTGAAAATTTTTTCGAGATTACGATGTTGGTCCCGTGGAGAAAGTTGTTCGGTTTGATGTCCTATATCATACCCTGAAATTTGACGAGGATGCAAAATTACGACACGTTGTATATACAGAGCTCAATTAATATTTGTGGTGAAAAGGGGAAGAAGGAGTAACATTACATTTTTTTTATAATTCGTTGTATAACGTTGAACCATTAAATCATTTATAGCCAGAGTGCACCTCATGACAATTCCAATAAGCCCAAACACGGCTCGGATACATTGTTTTATTACTGAGTTCCGATGCTTACCTTCCGGCTTCTTCATCAAATCGGTTCGATGGTACCATTTTCATCAGAACCATTTATTTAAAGCTTCGTCATAGCCACTTTTACTATTTTAATCGAGATATCTTAGATACCTATCTTATCGCCACCCGTGAAATACTTATCATCGCTGAGGAGTTCCACTGGCCATCTTTGGTCTTCTACATCAGTTCCACTTCACCAGATGATACTTTCTGAATGCAAACGCTTGATTTGTTGA
Organism: Cosmia trapezina; assembly: GCA_905163495.3. NCBI lineage: Eukaryota > Metazoa > Arthropoda > Insecta > Lepidoptera > Noctuidae > Cosmia > Cosmia trapezina. Next base: position 2,293,160 of record LR991036.1, read on the forward strand.
TGAAAATACCAAAATCGCTATATGTATGCCTATACTATTTCAGGAGTTCCCTCGATTCCTCATGGATCCCATCATCAAAACTGGATTTTGATAAAAATGGAACCAATCTGGAAGTATACCCTTTCAAATAAAAAAAAAAAAAACCGGATCGGTTCATAAATGACGGAGTACTGAGGTAACAAACATACAAAAAAAAAACATACAACCGAATTGAGAACCTCCTACTTTTTTGGAAGTCGGTTAAAAAGTACAACTGTGTCGTAGCATGGTGACTGAAGTGGCAGGTAAGTATAACGTTTAGTCGGTTAACCAGACACGTGTTTTTTTTTTGTTTACATTTATTTAATCACCTAAACCGATAGAGTATACAAAAAAAAAGTCACTAATAAAACTTTTGCGTAAAATTTTCATACAAAATGTATGGGAAAAGTTTTTTGCAATTTGTGACTTTTTGAGTACTCCAACGATGGTTGGTCGCATAGAAGTTTTTATCAATATTAGAAACAGGATCGATTGGCATCAAAAAATGTTTTTGTGTAAAATGGCTATTTTCTTGCTAACTGTAAGTTTTTTTGAAAATCTGTGAATGGGGATCAAAATTCTATAAAAAATTATGGATAGTCTCCTAAGACCATTTTCGTGTAGTTGCAATGGATAAGGTACTTCCCCTTACTGCCCCGCTGAAAGTTTTCAACCTGTATATAATAGTTCCAAAGATTTTACGAAAAAAAAATGTCTCAGCCGTCTTCAACCACAGCGCATGGCAGTCATATCCTGCAAAACCTTCCTTAATACTCAGGAAAATTATAAAGCAATCAATCTGCCTAGCCTTTTCCCGACTATGTTGGGGTCGGCTTCCAGTCTAACCGGATACAGCTGAATACCAGTATTTTACATGGAGCGACTGCCTATCTGACCTCCACAATCCAGTAACTGTGTAATACAATACCCCATAATAAGACTGGTTGCCAGACTATCGAGCTTCTGGCGACCCGTAACGACTGTCAAAGATCCACTAATGACAGCCGGGACCAACGGCTTTACCTGCTTTCCGAGGCACGGAGGAGTCTCGGTATGTAAAGATACCGAGACTCAAGATACCGAGGCACGGACCAACCCCAGCAAGCATAGCATAAGATAAAGTAATCATTGAACAAAACACATTAACACGTAGCCACACACATATCTTCAATCGGAACATTAAAAAAATCGCACGCGTTCGTGACACACTAAACTAAATCGTCAAGTATAAACGCACGGAATCGGATGCAATACGCACGATAAATGAAAATGGCCGGGAGTTCAGTGCCGGCGGCTACAAAAGGCGAGTCGTAAAACAACCGGATTATATAGGGGTGGACAGAGCCAGTGGGCCATTACGTAAGCTGGGCAAAGAGAAAAAGAAAATTGGAAAAAATAAGAAGAAGGTTATGCTTTTTGACAGATCGTTTGCGAAGTGAAATGGTATTGGGGGTCCTGCCAGTCAATTCTTGGATAAGTCCTTTGATTAATTAATGAACACGAGACAAAAAACTGTAGGCGCGGTTTGAGAACCGCGACATTTGTTTTCGTTAAAACAGATTGAAATTTTACTATTGTTTCCGATACTGCCGAGGAGCCCGTGGCTAAGTAATAACAGCCGCACGGGTCGATCCGTCAGGTTAAGCTACGCTTGCCGGAGTTGGTCAGTGGATGGGTGACCATCTTTACATACCGAGATTCCTCAGTGCCTCGGAAAACACGTTAAGCCGTTGGTCCCGGCTGTTATTCGTGGATCTTTGACAGTCGTTACGGGTCGTCAAAAGCCCGAAAGTCTGACAACCAGTCTTACCAATGGGTATCGTATTACCCAGTAACTGGGTTGTGGAGGTCAGATAGGCAGTCGCTCCATGTAAAATACTGGTATTCAGCTGCATCCGGTTAGACTGGAAGCCGACCCCAACATAGTTGGGAAAAGGCTAGGCAGATTGATTGTTTCCGATACTGCCGTAGGTAGCCATTTTATTTGCTTGATACCAGACTTAGTAGGCTCATTGATAGCTTCCTTATAAAGTAAGCTTTCACTGGTTAAGATCATCATGATCTACCCTTTTCCCAATTATTTTGGGGTCGACTTCCAGTCTAACCGGATGCAGCTGAATACCAGTACCTATTTTACATGGAGCGACTGCCTATCTGACCATATTTTAGTTTTTGAATGGTTTTAGATAAGTTAGGATATGATTTTGTTATTTTTAGGTTATGTTTACATACATATTACATAGGTAGTGTTGGTAATTAATTAATAGAAATAGGTACCTGATCTAAGCAACAAAGTAGAAAATACAATTTCATGAATTTTCAATTGTTCTGCTTGAAGGCAAGACTTGCCTAGACAATCTTTTTCATGAAGATACTGTTTATAAGCGATCTGTGATGATTTTTATGGGATCTTATAGGATCACTTCGTTGTCCGTCTGTCTGTCTGCCTGTTGCCTGTATGTCTCTCTGTCTGTCTGCCTGTCTGTCTGTCTGTCAGTCTGTCAAAGTCAAGTCAACGCGTTTTTCTCAGGAACGCGTGGAGGTATCAAGTTGAAATTAATATCAAATACCTACGTAGGTCTATGGGCCCTTGAAGTTCTAAAAAAATCGAGCTTTTGCCTCAATGCCATAAAAATACGGCCATTTATGCGACTTATTTTGATAGGTACATGCAAGTAAATTAAAACATATAGGGTACTTTCCGTTGACCTAGAATAAGTAAGAAAATTTGGAAAGAAGCAAGGTCTCACAGCACAAGTAAAGAAAAAGGTCGGAAAATTGATCATTTGTAATTTTATGACATATATTTTTTTTTTTTTGAGATTACAATGTTAAGTTTGTTATTGGGATACATTCTTTTCAACTACGGAACCCTTCATTGTGCGTGGTCCGACACGCACGTTGGCCGGTTTTTCTTTCTGCTTATCACCAGGCCACGTAAATCATTGTACAGTGGGCTGCATCAATTGGATACCAACTAGGGTATCCAATTGATGCAGCCCACTGTACATAACCCGCTGCCCGCTCCTTCCAACCCGCTAGTTTCGAGCCCTCTACCTAATTCCCTAAACTTGCAACCAGAGCCTGTAGCACCGCGGCTATTGGCCGAACTATAAAACGAAGCCGTAATAAAACTAGTCCCTTTCCACGCATCCATACATCACTAATGATTTACAACGTACGTTGAACGCTACGTACGAATAACGGTAAACTCTTCTATAAACTAAACCGTCAATGTACAGCGAAGTGTGAGAGATATACAAGGTTTTATGACCTGGATCCGCTCGTTAAGTTAGGTGCAAAATATTTGATAGCGTCATGTTAAAGTTTTTACGAGTTCGCACAAGATAATTACGCGTCTATTGTTTTGTGGGATTGTTTTTTAAATGCTTTTTTATGTGGGTAGTTTGTGAGGACTTTGTATGGAGGTTTTGTAGTGAATTATGACTTTAAGTTCACTGGACACAAAGCTTAATTCTGTGGTAATGAGACAACATAAAGCAGGTTGGTCCTAGCTTAGAGTTAAATACTTATAATAAGTGTTCAATATGTTGACGACACGGTTGGCGCAGTGGTTGAGCGATTGACTGCTGCGCAGCATGTCGCGGGTTCAATTCCCGCACGGAACAAATATTTGTACGACCTACAAGTATTTGTTCCGAGTCTGGGTGTTTTTCTATATGTATGTATTTACAAAAAAAAAAAATATATATATATAAGTAGTTTATCAGCCATCTCGTTACCATAACACAAGCATTAGGTTGCTTAGCTTGGAACTAGATGGCGTTGTGTGAAATGTTCAGGGATATTTATTTATATTTTTTTTTATATGTAATAAAAATAATAAGGTAAAGTTAAATGAGGTCCTGGGTTCGATTTCCACTTTCCAGCAGGAAAAAACTTCTCAGCAGCAGTCCGGAGTCTGGATTAGTGCCCGGTTGATGGCAATAGGATCGCCCCATATTACATGGGACTTAAACATAACTGGTAGGTAAATATTTAAAACATCGTTCGGCAACCTAATTGCATATCGATCGGTATCTGAATAATTTTGAAGCAAATTGCTAATCCATTGCTACATATGTTCGAAAAATGTGTCTGCTCGACAACGTAAATAACGCAATGAATGTTGTTGAACTGTCAAAATGAAACCAACTCCGATTGATAATGTGTTACCCAATACGGTATTTTACTCGTTATGAGAAAAAAAAATAAAAATTAATGATTTAGATAGCATAGGCAGTCGCAAAATGTTAGTTCATAACAATATAAATTTTAAAATTCAATTCTAAGTTTTTTTAACCTGTTTTCTAACACCATGAAAGTTTGCGCCATGTTGTTATGTCATAATGTCAACTGTCAACTGATCAGCGTATCTATATAAAGTGTTTGTTTACCCAGCCAACTGACGTCATGACCACAGAGCAATATGGCGTCCACTGCGTCCAGTGATTTCGCGCGAAATTTGAAAATGTAAAATTTTAATGCATTTTTATGGCACTTGTCGATTGAATAAAAAAATTGTGTTTTTTTTAGTGGCTTATTAGCACTATAGAATCTAATTGAGACACTTCAAAAATGGGTGTAATACATAGGGTATTACACCCATTTTTGAAGTGTATGGGTGCTGTTTATGTCAATCGTTTGAAGATTATAGAGACAGAATTATGTTTTTGGTGTCAATGTTGTGTTGTTGTTGTTGTTGTCGTTATTTTTTGTGTTTCTTGTGGTCTTTTTAATTTTATTACGAAATAAAGTTCATAATACTAAATTGACTCAAGCTTAGGTTAAGTACAATTGTTTTGTAATGAGACTGGAATCGTCTAGAACAGACCGTTTATTTACTTTACCTTTATATAAACAGCATAAATTCAGGACAAAGCAATAATACTAGCAATATTTACGTAGCCCACAGTTAGCGGCGATTATCGGGACAGTTAAGGCAGATTTATCTCGACAATAAAAGTAAACACTGGGCGCTTTCGACCAAGCGCCATTAGTGAGAGGGATTCCCTGGGTGAGTGGCCCGAGTCATCACAGGAAGCGAATCGCTACCGCTTGTGGAGTTACGGAAAAACTAGAGACTTATCACACTTATAATCTATACTAATACATATTATAAAGAGGTAAAATTTGTATGTAAGTTTGTAAGTTTGTAAGTTTGTATGTAGGGGGTAATCTCCGGAACTAATGATCCAATTCTAAAAATTTTTTCACTGGTAGAAAGCTACATTATTCCTGAGTGCTATAGGCTATAAATTATATTTATATCATGCATATTAGCCGAGCTATCACAAGTTTTGTCTAACAAGTCGGAAAGAAATACCTCTTTAAACAGACTTTTTGCGTGCGCTGCCTAAACGGTTGTTTATAATTGATAACAATGTATGGCAGTCTGGTCCGTCTTGAATAATTCTACAAAAAAGTCCGCGACACCATATTTCTATCTTTTATATTTTATCTTTTATACATCTTTTATTGTTTTAAAAAAGTATTTTTTAGACATACTTACGTTTGGATGATTATTTAAACAACAAAACATTAATCCTTATCAAAATAAGATATTTTATGATCACAAGGACATCATGGAGATAAGATTTGGCCTTTACAGTATGGCAATTGGTCATACAGTTTCGGAGATAATATAAAATTACTAAAACGCAAAATAACTTTAATTCATACCGGTTCATCTTGAGCAAACATGTTTAGAGCGGACGTTTTATCAATTTACCCATAGATGGCGTTGTGCAAAATGTCGGTGGAATATAGCGGAAGAGTTTGTTTTTAGGGTTCCGTACCAAAATGGTAAAAAGGAACCCTTATGGTGTGACTCAGTCTGTCTGTCTGTCTGTCACAGCTGGATATCTCAAGAACTACTAATGCTATCAACTTGAAATTTGGAACAGTTTTAGATAATATTTACCCAACTATTTTGCAAATAAGAAAGAAATAAAACGATATGTATTTTTTTTGCAACATGGGCTGAAAGGGGGTCTTAAAAATTCAAATTTGGGCTACTAGGTCATGTGGGGTATCATATGAAAGAGCGCTGTTTGCGCATTCTCAAACATATTTTTATTTTTTTTAGGCCTTACAGTGTTCGATTTTGATGAAAAATGTAAAAAAAATACCGTTCCCCGCCCCTTATCTCCGAAGTTTGCAAAGAGAAAAATCTGAAATTATTCTATGTGATGCAAGTTTATGTAAAGATAACAGGAAAAAAAAACGATGTCTCTAAATAGCACACTTTTTCAGAAATCGGAACGGAACCCTCGGTGCGCGAGTCCGACTCGCTCTTGACCGGTTTTTTTTGTTAGTTTGTTTGAACGCGCTATCTCTGGAACTACCCCAGTCGGATTTGAAAAAATCTTTTTGCATTTTATAACCCAGTTCTTGAGGAGGGCTATAGGCTATTTAAAATCACGCTAGGGCCCTTAGGAGCCGAACGCGAAGTAATAGCACGGGCAGGCGATGCGGAAGGATATAGGCTATTTAACATCGCGCTAGGCCCCTTAGGAGCCGAGCGCGAAGTAATAGGTAGCGCGGGCAGGCGATGCGGAAGGATATAGGCTATTTAAAATCACGCTAGGGCCCTTAGGAGACGAGCGCGAAGTAATAGCGCGGGCAGGCGATGCGGAAGGATATAGGCTATTTAACATCACGCTAAGACCCTTAGGAGTCGAGCGCGAAGTAATAGCGTGGGCAGGCGATGCGGAAGGATATAGGCTATTTAACATCACGCTAGGGCCCTTAGGAGCCGAGCGCGAAGTAATAGCGCGGGCAGGCGATGGAGAAGGATATAAGCTATTTGACATCACGCTAGGGCCCTTAGGAGCCGAGCGCGAAGTAATAGCGCGGGCAGGCGATGCGGAAGGGTATAGGCTATTTAACATCACGCTAGGGCCCTTAGGAGCCGAGCGCGAAGTAATAGCGCGGGCAGGCGATGCGGAAGGATATAGGATATTTAACATCACGCTAGGGCCCTTAGGAGCCGAGCGCGAAGTAATAGCGCCGGCAGGCGATGGGGAAGGATATAGTATATTTAACATCACGCTATGGCCCTTAGGAGCCGAGCGCGAAGTAATAGCGCCGGCAGGCGATGGGGAAGGATATAGTATATTTAACATCACGCTAGGGCTCTTAGGAGCCGAGCGCGAAGTAATAGCGCATGCAGGCGATGCGGAAGGATATAGTCTATTTAACATCACGCTAGGGCCCTTAGGAGCCGAGCGCGAAGTAATAGCACGGGCAGGCATTGCGATGCGATGCGTCGGGGTTGGTGGGTGGGGGGTACAAGAAATTTAAAGCGGACGAAGTCGCGGGCAGAAGCTAGTAATATTATAAAGGCAAAAGTTTGTGAGTGTGTGCATGTGTGTGTGTGTGTATGTTTGGTACGTAGATAGCTAGAAAAATATATTAGTTTAGTTAATAAAGACAATAATGATGTAACCTAAGAAACAACAAAAAAAAATTAAAATGATTTTTGTAAGTTGTACAAACAGCCAAAGCTGTGGAAGAGCGGAGTCTCCTAACACAGGCGTTATTATGCTTAAAAGGATGCTCCAATCATAAACTAATCTAAAGTAGTTGGTACAGAAATAAACATTTTGTATTTTGTATTTGTATGACTCGGTAGGCAGACTCCGTATGTGAACGCAGAGTAGTTACCCACACAACCACAGATTCTACAACCATAGCTACTATACTATACTCAGCGGCCAGCGGTCATGACACCATCCCATAGTACACACAGCAGCTGCAGGTCAAGCCACTACAAACCGTCGAATTTTCTCATTCTATTTTGAACTTAACCAGTAATTTACGCACCTTCTGCGTAAAGTTCCTGATTTAAGGCCCTGGTTCCAAGCTTGGTTTAGCTCGGTGTGTAAGTGAAATTGCTTTATGGCTGTCTAGTTTGACGCACGAGATAGAAGATTCTCACGCGCACCGGAATTATGTCGTAAAAGTTCAAATAAAATCGTATAAAATTAGAAATTAACTATTTAATAAAAAGTAATCCATCACTGGATGCAGTTTGGAATTTGACATTTCATGGTATATTTTTAATTATAATTATAATAGCTAATGACGGGATAAACAAGCTTTTAAAAATTATTAGGAGGTATGTTTAATTATGTTTTGGCTTCCATCACTGTATGCGAACAGGACTTGAAAATATCATATTTTTTTACATGTCAAAATTATTTACGGTTTATGAGATACACAGCTTTAAAAAAAAACCGGCCAAGTGCGACGCGGACTCGCACACAAAGGGTTCCGTACCATATTATATGTTTAACAATCGCAAAGATAACTTTGTATTTCGTAATGATACTGTGAATTACAACGTTATTTTTTGCAGTTGCAGAAAATCGCCCATATTTAAACAAAATACCTTACGAATCGTCGTTTTTAGTATTTCTTGATTAAGTACAGTATAAGGTACATTATATAATAGAGCTCGTAAAAAAATGGTATAAAATTAACAACTTTTACGGCCCCCTATTTCTTCATTTTAGAAGATAAAAAAAATAAAAATATCTTTGTACTCTACTCGAGTAGTTCTACACAATAACATCCCCACACACAGGTTATTTTTTTTTTTTCAAAATGAAAACTTTTCTGTATGGGGAAAAAAAAAGTGAAGTTAAAATTAAAGGGGGCAGTCCCTTTAATTTTAACTTTTCTTTATTTTTATTATTTGTTGTTATAGTCGTAATAGAAATACACAATCTGTGAAAATTTCAACTCTCTACCTATTAAGGTTCATGAGATACAGCCCTGTGACAGACGGACGGACGGACAGCGGAGGCTTAGTAAGTTTGTACGCACAATATTGAGATACTAGCTAGACTGCCCGTGGCTTTGCCCGGCGAGGATGTCTGATTTCATGGGTTGTAATTATCTTATTATTGTTTACTTTTCATCAAAAGTATAAAATACTGAATACTGAGTTTCAAGTTAATCGGACTGCGTTTTAAAAATCTTCCATACAAACTTTAACATCCCTAAACACCCTTTGAGGGGTAGTTTTGAAAAACTAATAATGACAAACTTTATTACTTACATAAGCAAGTAAGTAAGTAAGTAAGTTTCAAGTTCATTAACCAAAACAATAAGATTTTTCATATAAACTGTATCCCCGTTTTTACCCCCACAGGGTTAGAATTTCAAAAATCGTTTGGGATGTTTCTATATCTTCAAACATTATTTACACCAATTTTCGAGTTAATCAATCCCCAATAAAATCATCCGCTGTAAAATTTGTTACCCCTTTTCACCCCTTAGGGGTAGATTTTTGGAAAACCCTGATACTCGTTAGTTAGTCTCTAGTTTTGGTCTCAAGTACAAAAACTGAGTTTTGAGTAAATCGGACCGCGTGTTAAAATTCCTCCATACAAACTTTGACATCCACCAATCCCGTCTTCTGGAGTCGCGGGTTGTTCGAAAGAGATACCGTGGCCCTGCCATAGGCAACTGAAGAAACACGGGTGGGTTTTAGTCAGTAAAAGTATGACACGCCCTTCCGCTCCACCCAGAGCGGGAGAAGTCATTTGATGATTTCCCTTCCACAAAAAAAGGGGGTAGTTTAGGAAAACTAAAAAAGATTATTTTTTTTTTTTTTTTTTTTTTAATTAAATAAAAAAGCCTTTTATTTCCAGTAAATTTACATTCCTTAAAATCTATGTATGTGTAATCATGGAGATATATTTACAAATTAATAACATAATAAATAAACTAAAACTATAACAATAAATAGAAAAAAGAAAAAAAAAATCCACTATTAAACAACTCAATAATTTTTTCAACTAAAAGTCCCGGACCGCTCCCGGCCCAAAAGTGCCCATCACACATTTTATAATTAACTTAGATGAATATTCCTGCTAAGTTTCAAGTCTAATAACTCAAGAAATAAGATTTTTCATACAAACTTTCATCCCCTATTTTATTCCCTTAGGGATGGAATTTCCAAAAGTTCTTCCTTAATGGATGTTTACACTATATAATGTATCTATGTGCAAAATTTCATGTCTCTAGGTCTAGTGGTTTGGACTGTGCGTTGATTATAATCAGTCAATGAGTCAGTCAGGACTTTGAATTTTTTATATATAGATTTACAAGACCACAAACTTCTGATAGGTTTTCCTGTAATCTATAGGTAAAGAACTATTTTCTGTATTTTTTTCAAAATTTTAGGCTCAGTAGTTTCGGAGATAAGGGGGGGGGAATGGTCAATTTTCGAAAATTTATTTCAAAATTATAAAAAAAATATATTTGAGACCCTCACAGTAAGACCTTTCATTTGATATGTCACACGGTACAGTTTGCAAAACTTTTTTTTTAATTGTACTTATTTTCCCCCAAAATCCCACCTCTATATTCAAAATTCATTTATTTACGTTACATGTCCGTGTTTGGGTTACTAAAATACATATGTGTACCAAGTTTCAACTTAATCGGTTCATTAGATTCGGAGCAAATTGGCTGTGACAGACGGACAGACAGACAGACAGACACACGAGTGATCCTATAAGGGTTCCGTTTTTTCCTTTTGAGGTACGGAACCCTAAAAACCACCTTTTTAATCGTTTGCAGGAAATCTGCGCCTTAAGCTAGAAAAAATAAACTCAACCGCCACCCAAGGTGTTCATAAGCTGATCTAAACCCCGCTTGTCACCCCTGAATTACACCATAATATGTATTAGTTGATGGGGAGCGGGAGTTTGGCGAAATGTTCTGAACCGCCTTAGAGAGCTGATTGTCAGAACTAAATGGAATGAACTGTGATGTTCAGAACCGGTACCTCTACCACTTCTGTTTATAGTTCAGGAGGTACGTGCTGATTCCTAGCTTAAAAATAATACATAACATAACACTAGTCTGTTACCCGAAGGGTTAGGCAGAGGCATGCCTATAAAAAAATATAAAAAATAAAAGCCTTTAATATTCCTTAATTACAATAAATAAAGTTAAATAAATTAAGAATTTAATCATTACTAATTAAGGACTCCTCGACGGGTATAGGTCTCCTCCAGTAATTTCCAGTCTTTTCTGGTTTTTGCTTTCTCAAGCCATGATTTGCCAACCAATTCTACTCTCTCGTCGTGCCAACGCTCTGCTGGTCTGCCTCTTCTTCTCTTACCGTGTGAGCCTTTCCAAGTGGTTGTTCTACCTGGTGGTGGTGGTCCATCTGTCATCTTCTGGTGTGCCTATAATAGTACACCCATATTTCGCCAGAGTTCCATGTACTCGTACAGTACAACTATTTTCTTAATGCCCCTCTGTAAACTTTGTATTAGCTGATAAAATCCGGCGACTGACGAAACATGAAGTTTGCAGAGGGACATTAAGAAAATAGGGTTCAGGGTCAGAATGTCCTTTTCCAAAAATGTTCCTTGGTTTCAAAACGTCCCTATCCCGAAATGTCACTTTCCCAAAATGTCCCTTTCCCAAAAAGTTAAAAAGTAGCCTATGTATTAATCCAGGGTATAAGCTATTTGCGTATCAAATTTCATCCAAATCAGTTCAGCCGTTTGAGAGTGAAGAAGAAACAAACATACAAACACTTACAAACCTTCGCCTTTATAATATTATATTAGTGTGATATTATGGACTGCTTACAATACGTTAATTTCCTCCAGTACACGATCTAACCATAGCATACTTGGTTGTTGGCAGTGAAAGTAGAGGCGAAATTGATAAATATGAGTCAGCATCCAGTTCCAAAAGGTCACGCCACTCGCCAAACCTGTATCGTGTAGCTTTTACTTTCTGAGGTAAGCAGAGTACGCGGTTAGTGGTTGTGTTTCCGGCGAAGGATTACCCACCACAGGACCTTTAGACATAGCACGAACGTAACGTTACGTAAATTACTCACCACAGGACCATTAGACATAGCACGAACGTAACGTTACGTAAATTCGATCGATTTTTGAATTGTAAATACAGCATTTTGACGGAGACAAGTAATTGGAAATACACGTTTCGCACATAACATTTAAAAATGAAGGCGATGAAAATAGACTATCTCTATATATATAAAATTCAAAGTCCTGACTGACTGATTGACTGACTGATATATCAACGCACAGCCCAAACCGCTGGACCTAGAGACTTGAAATTTTGCACATAGATACCTTATGCAGTGTAGGCATCCACTAAGGAAGGATTTTTGGAAATTCCATCCCTAAGGGGGAGAAATAGGGGATGAAAGTTTGTATGAAAAATCTTATTCTTTGACTTAATAGACTTGAAACTTGGCATGAATATTTATCTAAGTAAATTATAAAGTTTGACATTTTTAGTTTTTTTAAACTACCCCCTCAGAAGGGATTGGGGGGTGTCAAAGTTTGTATCAACGCACAGCCCAAACCGCTGTGTCTAGAGATTCCAAATTTGGCACGTAGGTTCCTTGTAAGGTCTAAGGGTGTACTAAGAAAGGATTTTTCAAAATTCAACCCCTAAGTAGGTGAAACGGTGGTCCAAAGTTTGTATGAAAAATCTTATTCCTTGAGTTAATAGACTTGAAACATGGCACAAATATTTATCTAAGTAAGTTATAAAGTTTGCCATTTTTAGTTTTTGTAAACTACCCCCTCAGGACGGATTGGAGGGTGTCAAAGTTTGTATCAACGCACATCCCATACCGCTGGGCCTAGATATTCCAAATTTGGCACGTAGGTTCCTTATGAGGTCTAGGGGTGCACTAAGAAAGGATTTTTCAAAATTCAACCCCTAAAGGTGTGAAACAGGGGTCCAAAGTTTGGATGAAAAATCTTAGTCCTTGATTTAATAGACTTGAAACTTGTCATGAATATTTATCTAAGTACATAAACTATAAAGTTTGTCATTTTTAGTTTTTCTAAACTACCCCCTCAGGAGGGATTGGGGTCTCACAGTTTGTATGTAGGAATTTTAACGCACGTTCCGATTTACTCGAAACTCAGTACTTAAACGAAACGAATACTTGAAATCAAAAATGACGAATAACGTGTAACAGGGTTTTTCGAATATCCACTCTTAAAAGGTTGAAAAGGGGTAGTCAATTTTACAGGGCAGGTTTTACTGCGGGGCTTAACTCGAAAATTGGTGTAAATAATCTTTCTTTTAAGTTACGGAAATCTCACAAACGATTTTTTAAAATGGTATCCCTGTGGGGGTGAAAACAGGGAATATAGTTTATACTAGCTTTTGCCCGCGGCTTCGCCCGCGTGAATGTCGGAAGATATGCCACAGGAACAAAAATATTGAGATAATTTCTGCCCGCGACTTCTTCCGCGTAAAATTTCATGTTCCCCCAACCCACCCTGTCGCATCGCATTGCCTTCCCGCGCTATTACTTCGTTTTCGCTTAGCGTTCCTTCTCTCTTTTTTTTGCTCGGCACTTAAGAGTTTTAGTGTGATGTTAAATATATATAATCCTATAGCCTTCCTTAAGAATTGGGCTATGAAATGCAAAAATAATTATTAAAGTCCGACTGGTAGTTCCTGAGATTAGCACGTTCAAACAAATAAAAAAAAACGTGTCAGCTCCGTCGCACGGCTGGAGTTTACTGCTGTTTTTTGTGTCGCTTTGAGTTTCCGACTTTCTATTTTTCAGTAATTTCTGTCGGGCTGGGTTTCTTTAATGAATCAGTGCAATACAAAAAGCAACTTTAAGGTGTAAAGGCACTGCTACCTCTTCCCCCTAATCTCCCTTTCACCCCTCCTCTCTCTCTAACCCCTCCCCTTCCCACTCTCTTACCCTCCCCATCACTGCACTCTTTCACCCCCTCACTCTCTCCATCCCCGTCTCCCTATCACCCCCTCACCACATAACTTTCCCGCTAACCTCCCCGCCCCGTCACACCTCTTCCCTTCTCCACAAATGCTTGCCTAAGCAAGTAATAAAGTTTGTCATTAATAGTTTTTTCCCCAGAGGGAAGGGTAGAGGGGAAGGTGGGAATGGGAGGGAGTGGTGAGCAGGGAAAGGGGAAGGGGAGAGAGTGGTGAGGAGGGAAAGGGGGAAGGGGAGATTGTGGTGAGAGAGAGGGAGGGTAGGGGTGGTGAGGAGGAGGCTGAGGAGGAGGATGATGGGGGGGCGAGGGATAGGAGAGCATAGTGAGGGTGAGGGTGTGGAGAAGGGAAAAGGTGTGACGGGGCGGGGAGGTTAGTGGGAAAGTTATGTGGTGAGGGGGTGATAGGGAGACGGGGATGGAGAGAGTGAGGGGGGTGAAAGAGTGCAGTGATGGGGAGGGTAAGAGAGTGGGAAGGGGAGGGGTTAGAGAGAGAGGAGGGGTGAAAGGGAGATTAGGGGGAAGAGGTAGCAGTGCCTTTACACCTTAAAGTTGCTTTTTGTAAAGAAACCCAGCCCGACAGAAATTACTGAAAAATAGAAAGTCGGAAACTCGAAGCGACACAAAAAACAGCAGTAAACTCCAGCCGTGCGACGGAGCTGACACGTTTTTTTTTATTTGTTTGAACGTGCTAATCTCAGGAACTACCAGTCGGACTTTAATAATTATTTTTGCATTTCATAGCCCAATTCTTAAGGAAGGCTATAGGATATATATATTTAACATCACACTAAAACTCTTAAGTGCCGAGCAAAAAAAAGAGAGAAGGAACGCTAAGCGAAAACGAAGTAATAGCGCGGGAAGGCAATGCGATGCGACAGGGTGGGTTGGGGGAACATGAAATTTTACGCGGAAGAAGTCGCGGGCAGAAATTATCTCAATATTTTTGTTCCTGTGGCATATCTTCCGACATTCACGCGGGCGAAGCCGCGGGCAAAAGCTAGTACTATATATTAGCGGTTGGTGGAAAAGGATTTTAGTGGGAAAATAATGAAAAAATCTATCTTCTATTATTATACAGGGTGTAAGGGACAGCCCTCCGCAAACTGATAGGGTGAATTCAGTATGTCATACTAAGATGACCGGTACATGCAATTTTTTCAAGAAAGTTAAGGGAATCCAATAAACCTGATTTGTTTGTGTTTTTGTGCACAAATTGGAGCGTCTATTACTGGTTGGGAGGGGTAGGTAATAGGTATGCGGTGAGTTCGATGAACTCTGTAGCTAGACAGAAAGTGAACAGCTGATTTCACGCGTCGTTGGTTAGAGTATTTCAACATCCATTGCTGGTTTTTTTTTGCTGTTTTTTTTGCAGTTTTTTTTTACATAAATGGAGTGCTGCGAACACACAATGCAATTTTACATTGAAATAATGATGATGTAACTGAAAAAAAATTTGAAAAAATGAAAATTTTCCTGAGAAAATTTCCGGTGGAATATGATTCAAAATGAGGAGCTGAATGCACCCTGTGACTTTGCGGAGGGCTGTCCCTTACACCCTGTTTATAAATAAAAAGAGAAGTCCTGACTGACTGACTCATCAACGCCCAGCATAAAACCCTTGCACCTAGAAAGCTGAAATTTTGCACAGAGGTTCCCTTTATAATGTAGACAAGGAATAAGGAAAGGTTTCCTACTTAGAAGTTCCGGATGGACAAACCAATTAACAAAGTTTTTAATCTAGTATTTTAGTAGTCTAACGCTAAAATTTAATGTAATTAATCATGTTTAAGATGTGTAATTTTAATGTAAATGAGTGATTAGTTGCCTCATTGTGAAGAAAATCTATGTCAGTTATCCTGTAGAATAGTTACTGTTAATTATTTATTTATTTAGGTTAGCCAACAATTGTTTACACAAAACATTTAAAAAATTTTGCTAACAGTAAGATATCTATAAGATAAGAATAAGAAGTCCTGACTGACTGACTAACTCATCAACGTCCAGCCCAAACCCTTGAACCTAGAAAGCTGAAATTTTGCACAGAGGTTCCCTTTATAATGTAGACAAGGAATAAGGAATGAATTCCCGGTAGGATGTTCCCGTGGGATATTTCCGGACATCAACGCGGGCGAAGCCGCGGGCAAAAGCTAGTACTTGTTTCATAATTATATTGAAAACAGATAATACTTTTTGAGCTAATAATTAATTAATACTAATTTTGAGCTAATATGAGTAGGTATTTATTTCTAATTAAAAATCTTTACGGTATGTGTATTTTATGTTTAAATAAATAAATATAAATAAATATCCTTGGACATTTCACACAACGCCATCTAGTCCCCAGCTAAGCAACCTAATGCTTGTGTTATGGTAACGAGATGGCTGATGACTACTTATACACATTTTTTTTTTGGAAATACATACATAATATAGATAGAAAAACACCCAGACTCGGAGCAAATACTTGTAGGTCGTACAAATATTTGTTTCGTGCGGGAATCGAACCCGCGACATGCTGCGCAGCAGTCAATCGCTCAGCCACTGCGCCAACCGTGTCAAACATACCGTGTTTACTCGTACTGCGCGCGCATGCTATGCCTACTTACTTGTCGTAAGTATAATATATCGAGCTTTAGAAAAAAAGTTTACTTTAGTTTTTTTTTTTTTTAGAAAGAAACGGTCACACAGTTGAGTGAGAGAGACGAGGCTCCACAATACCGATTTTTTCCAAACCTTATGTACTTCGGGTAGGTACTGTACTTGGATATACAGGGTGGTGGACATTGACGCACAACTTTTTACCATGCATTCAGTAGGTACAGGATTCTGAACCCCATGCGTAGAAATTTTTCGTCAATTAAAAAAAAAAACTGCTGTTTCATAGAAAAGTGCAATAAATACGCCATGTGTGGGAGAGCTAATTTTTTTCACACCACTACGGCGAAGCAAAAAGGAGGGTTTGATTTTGACCGGTATATGTATGTTTGTTCATCTGTTCCCTCATAACTTCTAAACTACTTATAATAATTTGACAAATGAGGTATCGTTGGAAGCGTCTTGATTGTCTGCTGGTTATAGGCTATGTGACATTAAAATAAATTGAATATTGCGCCCTCTAGAGGACATAAAGACATTAACTAAAAAAAAAAATATGATTCCGTGTTCGGTATCGGGCTTAATTAGCACATTTCAAAAATATATCTATTGTTATTAATATCTCTGGGGGTTCTAGAGTCATGTGCTGAATTCATGGTAGTTTTTTTTTTTTTTTTGGTTGTGAAATCATCAAATAACTTCTCCCGCTCTGGGTGGAGCGGAAGGGCGTGTCAGACTTTTACTGACTAAAACCCACCCGTGTTCCTTCAGTTGCCTATGCCAGGACCACGGTATCTTTTTTAAACTACCCGCGACCCCAGCGGCACATCCTGTATAATGACATACTGTAGTGGTAGACCCATCAAGCTGCCCAGCCTTTTCCCAACTATGTTGGGGTTAGCTTCCAGTCTAACCAGATGCAGCTGAATACCAGTATTTTACATGGAGCGACTGCCTGTCTGACCTCCACAACCCAGTTACTGAGTAATACGATACCCCTTGGTGAGACTGGTTGTCAGACTTTCGGCCTTCTGACGACCCGTAACGACTATCAAAGATCCACGAATGACAGCCGGGACCAACGGCTTAACGTGCTTTCCGGGGCACGGAGGAGCCTTGGTATGTAAAGTTGGTCACCCATCCACGGACCAACCCCGGTAAGCATAGCCACGAGCTCCTAGAGGCAGACCCATAAAGTTAGCTAAAACGTTTTCAGTATGAAGTCAAACTGTGATACGGTTTACGGCCCCAGTTACCATTTAGCATACTCTTGATATACTGAACGTTGGATAACTTGGACAGTTAAATTTTAACTGTTGAGACTTCAGAGTTTTAGAGTTATGGTTTCAGACGTTAAAATGAGTTTTATAACTTAACTGTTAAGATTATGGTTTAATGTGAGAAAATATTTTCTGTAATTTGTTTTTAGTGGTTTTATTTTAAAACCAGAGAATCTAGTATATTTTCCCGGGTATCGTTAAATGCTACTCGGAGTGTTTTTACAGAGTAACACTTTAGTTATACTCACGAGTATAAATACCTATTAGTCTCTTTTTGCATGGAACATTTATTCTATTCTGTATCTGGAGAAGAGCGTTGCGCTACAGTTTATATACTTTTGCAATTATCTTCTTTTTACTTTTAGTACTTACTTAGTCTTGTGTTATCGTTCCGAAATTATTATTTTATGTTTCAATTTTTTATATTTTTTGTATTTATTTTATATCTTACACTTAAGGTTCAAAGGGGTGCTTGTGGCTAAGTAATAACAGCCGCATGGGTCGGTCGATCAGGTTAAGCTACGCTTGCCGGGGTTGGTCCGTGGATGGGTGACCATCTTTACATACCAAAACCCCTTCGTGCCTCGGAAAGCACGTTAACCTGTTGGTACCAGCTTTAAAAGTCGTCGTCTGACAACCAGTCTTACCAAGGGGTATCGTATTACCTACCCAGTAACTGGGGTGTCGAGATCAGATAGAGATATGAGACCTTTAAACGTCAAAAAACTATAGTTACGTAGACGTTAAAATCATTAGTTACTAAAGACGTATTTCAATGTTGTAATTATCTATTACCAACACACTAACCCTTGGTTCCAACATTTGAGCCAACACACCCCAAATCCAAACTGACAATCACAACACCGACGCTACGGATCAGTCAATAATTATCAAACCGCTCCACATTAATAACATTATTGATGAAATTTGCGTACATTTGGGCCAACAAAGGGCTCCCCTAATAAATTATTGGCAATCCCACCAGCCTGCTATTGGAACAAATTAATAGTAACTGAGTTTAATTGAATCTTAGTTGGCGAAGTAAACCTGAATGGAAACCACTGACTTTCAACGAATTTATATATTAGTTTAACAATTTGCTTGAGTAAAATTTGGGTGCGTATGCGGAGGGACGATTAGGGTGGGCACACAATATGGGGTAATTTATTTGGATTATAATTAAACACTTGACTAAAATTTAAGTTGTTAAGTATGTTACTAAAACTACTCGTAAAAACAAACCTTAAACAAATAAAAACTTAAAAGCACATGGTTCACAAAGATTTCTACATGAAAACAGCTGTTACTAAATACGACACTTAGTTAAATAATAAAATAAAAAAAGGCTTTTTATACCTTTCTCCCTATAAAAAGCTTATTTTATTCACTGAAAACAGTGAATAAAAAGCACTTTTAATTACTATTTTGGTGTTTGAATTTAGAGCACACCAAATATTCGACCTTTATTGGTGTGTTCTAAATTCAATTTGATTGTTTAGAATAAATAAACTTATTATTTAAGTAAGCGATCACAACAAGAAATACTCTAACCAAATAATTAAAAATGAACATTTTATTTTTTCTTTCAGAGTTTGTTTTCGACATGTAATTCGGTGAAGGAAGACATCGTGAGGAACTTTGGACTTATAGTTAACAAGCTGTTACCCGCGACTTCGTCTGCGAACCAGGATGAAAAGTAGCCTATATCATTTTCGAGTCAATGGTCTACCCAGGTGCCAAATTTCATCCAAATCCAGTCAGCCGTTTTAGCGTGAAAGCCCGTCTTGAGCAAGCGTGGTGGCCTTCTCAGTATGAGAAGTGGCCTTTGCCCAGCAGTGGGCCAGTGATAGGCGCGTATTACGGTTCCGTACCCAAAGGGTAAAACGGGACCCTATTACTAAGACTCCGCTGTCCGTCCGTCTGTCACCAGGCTGTATCTCATGAACCGTGCTAGTTAGACAGTTTAAATTTTCACAGATGATGTATTTCTGTCTATAACATAAATACTAAAAAACAGAATAAAATAAATATTTAAGGGGGCTCCCATACAACAAACGTGATTTTTTTCCTCGTTTTTGCTCGATATTGATAACGGTAATAGATAGACGCTTGAAATATTCACAGAATATTTAGTTATATATTCACTTTAAAAATAAATAATTAAATACAAAACAAAACAAATATTAAGTGGGCTCATACAACAAACGTGATTTTTTTGCCGTTTTTATAGATAATGGTACAGAACCCTGTGCGAGTCCGACTCCGGTTTTTAAGTATATTATGTATTTCAGAAATAATTCCGAAGTACCACTCTGCATCGCAAGCCATGTCGTCAAATGATCGTCTCATCGTCGTCCCCCAACATGGCCGCCCCGACTCAATATCCCGAATCTCAAAGGATACAAAGTTTAGCAACTCCAGTAAGATTTTAACGTATTTCCCCCTATTGATCTGTACGCAGACCGTAAGTGGAATAGTTCTACATCATCTTCGGTATTAATACTGAGTAATGTAACTTTGAGTAGTTTCTGCCTACTGGGGTTAGGACGGTCACGCACGCGTACATCTTAGTAGGTACTACAGGGCCCCAAGTCTGCTATTTTTTATATTCCAACACGATCCCATTGTCACTGCATTGTCATTTTGCTAAAAGTTCGTAATCTGCTAAATTCATAATTTCATACAATGGAGTGTCAGTGGTTGACCATTGGAAAGTCATAATGACGCCATTATGACGCCATTATATTAGTCGATTACCAAACTTGTCAAAATCAAGAATTATGAAATCAATGATAGACCATTCTGACACTATTGTAATAGCAGACTTGAGGCCCTGTTGTACATGTTTTAGAGGAATCAGGTTTTATTTGCTTTGTAAGACGGTAGGAAAGTGAAATTAGAAACTTACTCAATATCAGACTTAAAAAGGCCGTATACGAAATTTTGGCGATTTCGCTGATTTACGTGATTTTACAGTTATAAAAAAATAATTTCGCTGATTTACGTGATTTTACAGTTATAAAAAAATAATGTTTATACCATTCTCAGTGTAAAAAGCTTATTTTATTCACTGAAAACAGTGAATAAAAAAATCCGGCTAAGTGCGTGTCATAATTTTATTTTACCACTTTGTCGTATATCCATGTCAAATTATAGCTTTCTAATACTAAGAGTCTCTGAGCTAAGGTGCGGACGGACAGACGGACGGACATAGCAAAACTATAAGGGTTCCTTGTTGTCTACAGAACCCTAAAAAGCACTTTTAATCACTATTTTGTTATTTGAACTTAGAACACACCAATATATTCGTCCTATAGTGGTGTGTTCTAAATTCAATTTGATTGGCCAACATTTTCGGCAAGGAGTTTAGCATTAGAATAAAAACCGTTTTGTGTTCTTTGCTGTCAACAGTAAATTGACGCTATTTTGAATACTATTAGTTGTACGAACACAAAGTTTAGTATTACATAATATTAAATCGATTAAAAATGCATGCAGACGTCCAAAAGTCTGACAACCAGTCTTACCAAGGAGTATCGTGTTACTCAGTAACTAGGTTGTAGAAGTCAGATAGGCAGTCGCTCCATGTAAAATACTGGTATCCAGCTGCATCTGGTGACAATATAGTTGAGAAAAGATTAGGCAGATTGATATTGAACCTTTCAGAAACGGGATGATAGCCAAAATAAAAATGGCGAAAGCTTGGATGGATAGGTGGATGTTTGTTACTCAATTACGCTAGAATGGCTGAACGGATCTGGATGAAATTTAGCACAGAGATATATTATAGTATCCCGGAAAAAATTACGGTTCCCATGAGATCATTTCCGACGTCTAAGCGGGCGAAACCGCTGGCAAAAGCTAGTATCAAAATATTCTTCACGCATATAATCATGTTACGTTATATCTCCCAGATTCAGCTACTAAGTACAGTCAAGCGGATAATTAAGTCACCCACAGTAAAAGTACGGCGAAGTTATTCAAAAGGTTTGAACAGCTGACGGCGCAGGATTCGCTTAGGATATCGCTGTATCATGATCGGTAGGCGAGGAGACAGGAGTTGACTTACTTTTAGGGATTATTTTTACTCTGGTGATTTTCTTGTAACTTTTCTTAATAATCTTTATGCTTATCTCTGTGAATCGAAACTGAAAACTCGAGAGGGCTGATGCGTTTTGTCACCTCTCGCTCATACGGTAACAAATTTTTAAGAATGTTAAATGAAAAGATGCTTGAATTTTACATTGACTTGAGTTGGATATACGAGTAGGGGAAGACCAAAGAAACGATGGATTGACTGTGTGAAAGATGACATGGCTAGAAAGGGGGTGACTACCGAGATGACGACTAATAGAGAAGTATGGAAGAAAAAGACATGGCACAAGTTGGCATAAATAAATTGGAATAAAGGCAGGAGAATGATGAGAATATTGATGTATTTCAACAAAACTAAAACAAAATGTTTGTCCATTTTATGTTCATAGTATAACTACCAAAACAGTCCATAATTTCACTGAAAAACACCCACAAGTACCTAAATGAATAACCCTCTGAAACAGCATCTAAACCGCAAAATGTCCTCACACGAGGCCAAACTATTCAATCGCAGCTAATTTTACATTCACTAACTTTAAAAGCGTTTAAATTTTGATATTGACGACCAAAGCCTGTCAAATGCATCGCGCACACAGTAATATTGTATTTCTTTGTGTAGGAATATTATAATTGCTGTGTACTGTATTTCTTTTATGCTGAAATTGTGGAAAATGGGCGGGTGTTATGATTTAAGGATTAAGTAATCCATGCAAGGTTAGACATATAACTCTAATTTTTCACCGAAATCTATTCTTGTATGTCTAGTAGTTTTCTGGTATGTGATGAGGAGGGAAGAAACGCATATGACTAAAAGAGTGATGAATATAAATGTTGGTGGATGGAGAGGCAGAGGAAGGCCAAAGAAAAGATGGATGGATTGTGTGAGGAATGATATGAAAGAGAAGAGAGTGAATGATAGCGTGCTAAACAATCTTACTACCTTTTCATTTATGTAAAAAATAAGAAAAAAAACGTCTGTTTTGTAGCTATGAGATTGATTAAACATTACGAAAAGGTGCAAATTTGGATTTTTTTCTATCGAGCAAAGTAAACCTAATCGAGCTATTAAAAGCGATTGGCTATCAGTCAGATCCTTAACTAAGATATATCTTTATATCATATTTTTTTAACACTGTTTTTTATGTTTCCCATGGATTCAAAATACTAGTAAGTAGTGGTTTCTGTCGGGTCATAACACCATAGCATTAACACATACCATAACCTCTTACAATTAAAATAGGTAAAATTAAATACCACACTAACTAACACCGTCCTTAATATAATTATGTAATTTCATATTAACATAGTTTATGGGGAACGCTTCCCCATCAAAAGGTACTTTATAGCATTGGCATTTACGAGTATGGCTCAAATACGACACGAACGTAGATTTGACACCCCTTATAAAAGATAGCACAGAATTTCCACCCGTATGACTTCACAGGTAAAGTTGAAAGTTGCATTAAGGTTTTTGGTTATCATACAAACTTGCGTTCGGTTGTACTTAAAAGGGGTCTGTTATATCGGAATTTACAATGAGGCCCAAAGGTACAATAATTTGATTCATTAATTCAGAGGCGAACTTTTGTTTTAATGTACTCCTTATTTTATTAAGGTATTGCTTTGGGAATTATTGTATGACAGATAGTTTGATGGATGAGACTTAACTGAATTAAACTGTTAAGGGTAAACTCGACTCGGTATCAACGGGAATTTAATTCAGTTTAATTTATCAGTAATTCAGATTAATTATGTATTGACAAATTGTGATATATAAGCTCCCAATAACGGATATTGGGTATTTTCTTTTCAATGTTGCATAAATCACACTAATATTATAAAGGTGAAAGTTTGTGTGTGTGTGTGTTTGTATGTTTGTTACTTCTCCACGCTCAAACGGATGGACCGATTAGGATGAATTTTGGTTTGTAGATAGGTGGATTAACACATAAGCTACTTTTCATCCCGATCTACGTGGTTCAACATAACATAATATCACGCCAGTACTCCCCAAAGGTTTGGACAGAGGTGTAAGCCACATTTTGACGGTTATGTTGTAAGTCCCATGAAATAGGGGCGAGCCTATTGCCATCAACCTGACACAAAGTCAGACCGCGGACTGCTACTGAGAAATTCAAGATTGAAAAACCCGATAACACTTGCCTGAACTGGGAATCGAACCCAGGACCTCGTGCTTGCGACCACTAGACTAACGAGGCATAAATCATTTGTATTTAACAAAAACCGGCCAAGCGTGAGTCGGCCTCACGCACGAAGGGTTCCGTACCAATATCTATAAAAACGGCAAAAAAATCACGTTTGTTGTATTGTGCGCCCCCTTAAATATTTGTTTTATTTCAATTTCATTATTTATTTTATTTATAATTTTAATATTTCAAGCGTCTACCTGTTGCCGAATCAATATCGAGCAAAGAAATCACGTTTGTTGTATGGGAGCCTACTTAAATATTTATTTTATTCTGTTTTCTAGTATTTGTTGTTACAACTGCAACAGAAATACATCATCAGTGAAAATTTCAACTGTCTAACTATCACGGTTCATGAGATACAGCCTGGTAACAGACGGACGGATAGCGGAGTCTTAGTAATAGGGTCCCGTATTACCCTTTGAGTACGGAACCCTAAAATTGATTAAGAGTTCTTTGTTTCAAATTTCATCTGTTCACCGTTTTGAGAGCAGTGGTGATGAAACTATTCACACGAAGTAAAGGGCCTGCCTGGGGTTCGAACTCCGAACGCACGACTACAACTCGGGGCTGTTATCACTGGGCTTCTCTACAGGGTGTCCCGTAATTAATGGATAATCTCTTAAGGGGTCATTGTACTCACCATTATGAACAACTTTTACTATGGGACCGAACCCAAAATCGCGAAAAGAAATCAGCTGCTCCCTACATTTTGACGAGTTATGCGAACATAAATGTAGGGAGCAGCTGATTTTTTTTTCGCGATTTTGGGTTCGGTCCCATAGTAAAAGTTGTTCATAATGGTGAGTACAATGACCCCTTAAGAGATTATCCATTAATTACGGGACACCCTGTATAAAAACACAACACAGTTATATAGATAATCTACATTTCTAAATTGATTCAAAATGAAAAAATCTTCTTGACAGAAAAATCGTAATTTCAACCAAATCAACTCTATCCAAACACTTTGATAATTTATCACTTTCCAAATGAAATATGCTTATGAAAACATCGCAAAATAACCCAGACACCTTTCATGGGTACGGATTCATTAATTTTGAGCCGAAAGTACAGTCTAGACGAATAAAAACTTGCAAAGAACCATTGTAATGTCACAGCGTAAAATAAAACACTGAGCTTTTGACGAGGAATGAATAATGGGGTGTTTGAATACGGAGTTTGCGTTGTGTTTATATTTTAGGTACTAATAACGTAGGCAATTGCTAATAAAGGAGCTCGTGGCTAAGTTTTAACAGCCGCACAGGTCGATCCATCAGGTTAAGCTACGCTTGCCAGGGTTGGTCAGTGGATAGGTGACATACCGAGATTTCTCCGTGCCTTGGAAAGCACGTTAAGCCGTTGGTCCCGGCTGTCATTTTTGGATCTTTGACAGTCGTTACGGGTACTCAGAAGCAGAAGCCTGAAAGTCTGCCAACCAGTCTTACCAAGGGGTATTACCCAGTAATTGGGTTGCGGAGGTCAGATAGACAGTCGCTCCATGTAAAATACTGGTATTCAGCTGTATACGGTTAGGCTGGAAGCCGACCCCAACATAGTTGGGAAACGGCTAGGCAGATAGATACTAACGTAGGCAATTGCATATTAGAAAAGATTTAAATCAATCTGCCTAGCCTTTCCTCAACTATTTAGGTCAGGGTCGACTTCCATCGGCGGCGGCGATCTCTCGCGTCCGAGTCTGGTCCAGGCCATGGTGCGGAGCGAGAGTGCATGGGAGGCCGTCACCTCCTTCTGCGAAGCAGTGATGCTCGCGAAGGAGGAGGCGGAACGCGTGAGGGAGAGGCAGCCTCACGCCCTCAGTCGCCTCAGGAGACGCCCTGGGCGGCGGGAATCGCGGGGCGATTTCCGGCCACCGTAGACGCGGGCCTGCGGACGGTGAGCAGCGGGTAGCTCGCCGTCCGGTAAGGGCCAGGCTCGAGTCGACGGCGCGTTGTGTTCCACGCGCTCCTCAAAGAGGGGGTCCAATAGGGCCGACGCCGCTGGGGTCAAGGGTTTGTTTGAAGAAGTTACCGCGGCCCTGGCATAGGCAACTGAAGGAACACGGGTGGGTTTTAGTCAGTAAAATTCTGACACGCCCTTCCGCTCCACCCAGAGCGGGAGAAGTTATTTGATGATTTCCCACCCTCAAAAAAAAAAAAAAAAAGGGGCGACTTCCATAGGTACTAAACGGATGCAGCTGATTAGCAGTATTTTACATGGAGCGACTGCCTATCTGACCTCCACAACCCAGTTACTGAGTAACACGATACCCCCGGGTGAGACTGGTTGTCAGATTTTTTGGGTTTCTGACGACCCGTAACGACTGCCAAAGAATGACAGACGGGACCAACGGATTTACGTGCTTTCCGAGGCACGGATGGTCTATCTACGGGGCAACCGCGGAAAGCGTAGCTTAACCTGATCATCGACCCCTGCGGCTGTTATTACTTAGCCACGAGCCCCTCGAAAAAGGATGTAACAGGCTATAATGTCATACTTTTGTAGCTATTAATATCTGTAGAAGCAACATTACTCTTACTCTCAATTACGGTGACACAGCATTTCCATAATGTCAAAAATACCCCTTTCAACTGTCACATTCAATTTCAAAGTTTCTACAGGAAGGAAACTTATACCGCTGCAAAATCTTACTCTGTGGCATTTCTCAAACGTGTCCCAGTAGCGGATATAGTGCCGATATCCTTATCTTAATAGCGTTAACTTCCTCGTAACATTATACCTCTCGACAGATACCGTTCGCAAATAAATTCGTCGGTCGACGCCACTGACCGCTTCCTGCGGTTTCGATTTTTTGCGGCTTGTTTTTTATACTGACTGTACTTTTGTAGTTGTGGGGCTTGACTTGAGTGAATCATTGAGCCCGTTAGTGTATTGATGTACTCCTGTTTAATGGGTGTAAGCAGAGTTTGAGGTGACACAAGACTTCTTGACAAGGTATGCTCAATTTTTGGCAGGTATATTCATTTTAAGTCTGTCCGTCTGTCCGTCCGCAGCTTAGCTCAGAGACTCTTAGTACTAGAAAGCTATAATTTGGCATGGATATATACATTATTCATCACGCCGACAAAGTGGTAAAATAAAATCATGAAAAAAAATCTGGGTGGTACCTTCTGTACAGGTAAAATGGAGTATGTTTTTTTTTTCTCGTCTACCCTATGGTGTGGTATGTTCTTGGGTGGGTCTTTCAAAAATATTGTGGGTTTGTTAGAAAAATTTTTCGATTTAGGGATCCGTTTCTGAAATATTAAGCTTTAACCCCTCAAGTGTCGAATACACCCCATGTGTGCGTAAGGAAAAACCTTTAAATAGTGGTATATAAGCTTATATCGCATATATATAAACGTAAAAAAACATCATTCCATGGAAAATCAAACATCATCAGTAGTTGTGAACCTATGGAGTTCGCAATTAACCCAGCGTGGCAAATGCACTCCATGTGTACATAAGGACAAAACTTTACATAGTAGGTATATAAGCTAATATCACACATATATATAAATGTAAAAAAACATCATCCGATGGAAAACATATCCTCATCAATAGTAGTGAACCTATAGGGTTCGCAACTAACCCCCAACACCCCCCACCGAAGGGGTTTTGGGTCTAAAAATACCCCAAACTCAGACACGTGAGGGGTTAAAGTGCTAATTTTTGTTAATCAAGTGTCCCCCCCCCCCTTTATTTATTTATTTATTTAACAATTTATGTAGGTACACACAAATAAACAGACAAACATAAAGGAACAGAAAAATACGTACAAAGGTGATGCTTACCAGCTAAACGGTTAGTTTTGGATGGGTGAAAAAATTCACGGTAGTAGTATATATCAATCAATCAATCAACTCAGCCTACCGCAGTCCACTGATGGACACAGGCCTCTCCCAGTCTGCGCCACAACACCCTGTCCTCCGCCTTCCGCATCCAGTCTGTGCCAGCCACCTTCTTCAGGTCGTCGGTCCATCTAGCTGGGGGGCGTCCCACACTACGCTTACCGATACGCGGTAGTATATACAATGAAGTTAAAAGAAAAACTATCACACCTAAGTAGGCTTTTCAAGTTTACGAGTAATAGTCAAATATTTATAAAGCAACAAAAAGCCCTTTTCTTAGTCCGCAGTATTGTGCAACTACGGGACCCTATTACTGCGCGTGGCCCGACACGCACTTGGCCGGTTTTATTATACAGGATGATTTTTTAATGACCAGCCAAATTTTCACAGGGTGTTCTACCCATGAATATGAACAACTTTCACTATGGGACCAACTTTGAAATCGCAAAAAAAATATCAGCTGTTTCATACATTTTGATCGAGTAGGTATTGAACTTTTGTAGGAAACCGCTGGTTTTTTTTTCGTGATTTCAAAGTTGGTCCCATAGTGAAAGTTGTTCATATTCATGGGTAGAACACCCTGTGAAAATTTGGCTGGTCATTAAAAAATCACCCTGTATTTCTATGGTCTATACTATACCACACCCTTAAATTTTTCGAGGATGCAAAACGACCTATAAAAATTATCAACCTGAAATTAATCTACTAAGTTTAGTGATACCATCCCTAGTGACCATTTATTGTAACACTCATTAGAAGCCCGCGAGTGTTCATCAGAAAACGTTTTAATTACGATGATGAAAGCTGTTGTCAGACGAAAGCAGTACTCGCTATAAAGTAACAAGCCAGACACACTTCACCACCTTTTTTAAGTCACACAAAAACGGCAGTATTATAAAACTGTCCTCACATACCCGGCCCTTTGGAGAAAATTAAAAAGCTGGTGAGTCAAAACCTTCTTTTAACCCTTTAAGTGATAATCTGCGAATCCGAAAACCGACATCTGAAACACAAGAAGACTTTGTAAACCTGAAACAGAGACGATAAATTAAAACTTTCTGTCTAAAATAAGGAATGACATTGTTTTACGGGAACCATCGTATCATCGGGGCGATTATTCGCGAAAACTTTAATGAGAATGTATGGGCTGTGGACAGTTTTAAACACAAATTGTTTTTCATAATAAAATCCTTATTTTGGTATAATAACGTTTTTGTTGATGTGAAGACAGTGTGCGTGTAATTTTCCATTGTGGTTCAGAGAAAAAGTGTCGTTTGGTATTACTGCGCAATATTGTTTGGTATTACTGCGCAATATTGTAAAAGCTGCGCTTGAGTTTGTTGTGACAGCTTATTGAGTCTATTGTGTGAACAACTTGAGGAGCTCGTGGCTAAGTAATAACAGCCGCACAGGTCGATCCATCAGGTTAAGCTACGCTTGCCGGGGTTGGTCCGTGGATGGGTGACCATCTTTACACACCGAGACTCCTCCGTGCCTTGGAAAGCACGTTAAGCCGTTGGTCCCGGCTGTCATCCATGGATCTTTGACAGTCGTCACGGGTCGTCAGAAGCCCGAAAGTCTGACAACCAGTCTTACCAAGGGGTATCGTATTACCCAGTACTGGGTTGTGGAGGTCAGATAGGCAGTCGCTCCATGTAAAATACTGGTATTCAGCTGCATCCGGTTAGACTGGAAACTGACCCCAACATATATAGTTGGAAAAAGGCTAGGCAGATTGATTGGTACAGAACATGAAACCGAATAACTTTCTCTATGGGACCAACATCGTATTCGCGAAAAAAATTTCAAGTGACCCATAGAAAACTTCAATACCTACTCGACGGAAATGTACGGGACGGCTGATATTTTTTTAGCGATTACGATGTTGGTGTCATGTAAAAAGTTGTTCAATTTGATGGTCTATACCACACCCTAAATTGGACGAGGATGCAAAACGACACGTTGTATACAGGGTGTTTCTTTTAAGGTGTCAAGCCAGTGTGAGCTGATAGCAGAGTACCATTACCTATCGATTTAACCCCCATGTATGTTCTACGATTTTTTGTAGTTATTTTGGATCCCTCATTTCATATCAATGGTAGTGGTTAAGGATAATAGTAGGTATAAAATTTATGTTTTTATTATCAACTTATAGGAATAGTAAAGTAGTATGCAAATAAATTATAAAATATGAAAATCACAAGATTTCAGATACACCACTTGCTACGACCGATTTCAGCAAATAATGCCCTATTTAGGACATTCTTGTTCAAAAAAAAGATATAATTTTTTTAAAGCCATCATCATTGAATCAGGAAAAATATCGAAAAAAAATTAAAACTCGAAAACTACAAAAAAATCGTAGAACATAACATGGGGGTTACTCTGCTATCAGCTCACACTGGCTTGAAACCTTAAAAGAAACACCCTGTATAGCCCACATCGTCTCACAGAGAGGAGGCCTGTACCCCAGCAGTGGGAACGTTATACAATATCTGATCATGCTTAGGATATGCGCATGCTCTAACACCCAAGATCAATCTAAGCCACCAAATGGCTTACAAAGTTGCGCAAAGGTAAGCAGATGAAAGTAGAAATTATAGCTGTAATAAAGGTGTAAACATATATTAACCAATCAAGGCGCTCCGTTATCCGCCGCTAGGTGGCGCCGCCGATCATTACGTCGTCTGCGCTGGCGCCGCAGTGGGTTGTGCGTTGGATGCTTTACAACGCTGGGCTTATTTGGAGAATATGAAAACTGATACTGGCATGATGGGCTCCTGTTCCATTAATCGAATGCTGTGATAAACACACAAAATCAATAAGGAGCAACCAGCAGCTGCTCATGTGATCTCTCACGACCATAGATATAAGGAAGAAGGAGATGTGCCCAGTATGTTAAAATGTATCGGAACCCTGTGTCTCCACTTTGTCCCTTTGTCACTTTCATGACTTTAAAGACAAATACGGTAAAATACTTGTACTTACATATGGAAAGTGATTCCATGATTTACATGGCTTCGGTTTTTACAAGAAACCACTGAACAACACGGCATTCTTATAAATTGTCACGGTCACACTCACAGTCGAAAGTGCACTAGTTCGCGGAGACGGAATTTGTACTATGAACGGCTCATACTGAGCATGTCGCGCGGACATAGATTCGCCCGCTTGCCACTTCTCCTGTTTTTTATACACATATTTTCTCTGCTCACGACACACGATAATTGTGGCTCCTCCGCAGTCTGCCCATGCAGGTGTGACTGATCCATGAGTAGAATAGTGCAGGATTGGTAGTTTTAACACGTTCAGGCCCGCGCCGCTCTCATGAAGTGCGCACGTTATGACACAATATTTTCTCATACAAAACGGACATACGTTCACAAACGTTCTGCTCTTCAAGTATCCTAGAGTGTTATAAGATAAAACACAACGTCAAAAGACGTCGACGTCAGATTACGTTGCTCCATATACGGTCAATACAACTGCATACAATTTGGACACAACGTCTGTTCCGGAATACTACCGGAACTTCCGGAGCTTTCAGAATCCTCAGAAAGGTCTGATGCCGAGGTCTCAATCTTAGACGTAGATGGTTGCAAATTATGCTGTGTGACACTTATGGAGCTATCGCTGTCACTGTCGTCGCACGGCCCTGGTCCTGGATCATAATCGCGATCTGTTCCGTACTCTCCATCATCACTGAAGGGGTCAGGTGTAGTTTCTCGCGACGAAAAATCTTCGAAAAGCTTCAAGGACGCCTTGCTACATAATCAGCCTGTAATGTTCCCACTGCTGGGACACAGGCCTCCTCTCGGTGAGAGGGAGTGGGCCATAATCCACCACGCGGGCCTAGTGCGGGTTGGTAGATGTCACATGTCTTCGAATTTTTGGTTCCAGGACATGCCGATTTCCTCACGATGTTTTTCTTCACCGTTTTGAGAGCAGAGGTGATGAAATAATTTGCACAAAAGCGCCTGCCGGGGTTCGAACCTACGACCTACAACTCGTAAGTCGCGGCCAATACCACTGGGCCACCACTGCTCTCTGCCTTGCCTTGCTACACTGCCGGTTTTTATCCATCTAAAACAATACAATTTGGATGGTTGAATAAATTGTTTTAGTGATAAATTCTATACAGCAATAATTTCTATTGATAACCACGATTGATTGACCATCTATAGCGTACCCTCATAGGTATGCGTATTCAAAATACATTGTTTTTTATAAAAATAAGTATGAAATACTTACGTTTTATCGTAAAAATTGTCCGTCTAAGATACGTGCGGTCACGTATGCGGCGCACAGCGACTGGTGTGGGGAGCGTTGCTGCTCCGCACGACGTGTGTGGACGTTGCGTATGTGTGCATACGCGCTTGCAAGTGTGTAGTAGACGACAATAATAAGCCGCCAAAATTCGATTTGTTGTGGCTCAAGGTGTTTGACACTTGCAAGTGTTGCGGCGCAAAAGTTCAACTAATGGAATTTACCATGGCTTCCTGGCGTTGTGAGACGTAGTGCAAATAATGTAACATTTTTATTAGACGTGATGAGACGTTGTGTTAATAATAAATTGTACAAATTTGACGTTATAAGACGTTGCGGGTCCGAACGTGTTAAGGTTGTTTTTTTTTGCTAATAAGTATAAGTATTTGTATTTAACACTTTGAGCGGAGCGACGTTATAATTACGCATGTTTTTCTTCTCTTTGATTTTTTGTTTTAATGTTCATTTTATTGACTGCAAGATTGATATTATTATTATTTTTATTGTTTATTACTGATAATTTTAATATGAATAATTTGAATTTTTTGAATTACGCATGTTTTTCTTCTCTTTGATTTTTTGTTTTAATGTTCATTTTATTGACTGCAAGATTGATATTATTATTATTTTTATTAAAATTAAACTGTTTCTTGTATCTTGTAGTGCTGTGTCACGCTGAACAGTCAGTTATTCAATCTGCCTTTACTGTCTATATTGGGCCACCAAGATACAGGCTGTGCCTAGTTTGGGGCCCACGGCTTCTTCTAGTTTTGTTCCAACTATGCTCACTGTTTTTTTTTTGTTTTCTTGTTTGTATAATTTGTAACTTGTGTGTGTCAATAAAATGATTTATTATTATTACGTTAAATTTGATAAACGCTATTTGACACAAAATTTAATCACGTCAGCAAAATATATGTCTTTCTTTAAAGAACGTGTATCGGCTGCGGCCTATACCAATTCCTTCAAGCTACGTCATCGCGCCGTATCACTATAAATTTTCGGACTGCTAGCGCCACTCCACGTTAGTTTTGTTGTACACTTTTTAAGGCTACTCACACACATACATTATAATTACGCGTATATTCGCAACGTCAACGTGTAGTAACGGTTGTGTCACATTTCATATTATCTTTGCTTGTATGAAAAATCAGAACGTCACTAATCGTCATATATTTTGTATGAGAAAATAGTGTGCCGCGCAACAAACATTTGAATACCCAGATGCTCAGCTGAAAGTGTTAACAAGGGCTTCTCGCCATCAAACTTAAATGTTTGGCGAGTAAAATTGTTT
Source organism: Cosmia trapezina (assembly GCA_905163495.3). Taxonomy (NCBI): domain Eukaryota; kingdom Metazoa; phylum Arthropoda; class Insecta; order Lepidoptera; family Noctuidae; genus Cosmia; species Cosmia trapezina. The sequence continues at coordinate 2,326,547 of LR991036.1, forward strand.
AAATTAAAAATTCATGTATGTTGGAGCAGTGGTCGCCCAGTGGGAGCGGCCCCGACTTACAAGTTGTAGGTCGTGGGTTCGAACCCAGGCAGGTGCTTTGTGTAAATCATTTCATCACCGCTGCTCTCAAAACGGTGAAGGAAAACATCGTGAGGAAACCGGCATGTCCTAGAACCGAAAATTCGAAGACATGTGACATCTACCAACCGGCACTTGGCTTGCGTGGTGGATTACGCCACACTCACTCTCACTGCGAGGACTAGGCCTGTGTCCCAGCAGTGGGAACATTATAGGCTGATTATGTGTATGTTGGAGAAATAAATAAAAAAAAATGTACTGAATAGCTACACTATCAACTGACATTATTCTAAAGAGATACAGAAGGGAAGAAATTAACTAATTGGACTACATCGTATTACCCAGTAACTGTGTTGTGGAGGTCAGATAGGCAGTCGCTTCATGTAAAAAAGATTCGCTGGATGCAAAAAAGATGTATACGATCAATGTGTGGTCTGAGAGTAACGGATAGTTGTGTTCCTTACTTTAAAAAATTAAAAATACTAACTTTACCATGTTTATACATATTAGAAACTGCATTGTTTGTAAAAACGAATCAACACTTATTTCAGAAATTTTCAGCAGTTAAAAGAAATCCAATTCGTGCCCAATATGAGAATTTGCTGTGCCCAATCAAATGCAAAACTGCTTTATTAAAAAAGAGTTTCTTTGGTATTGCTCCAAAGATTTATAATAAAGTACCTGATTATATTAAATGTATGCCTATAAATAAATTTAAAAAGTCCCTTCGGGGGATATTACTAGAAAAGTGCTATTACAGCGTAGATGAATTTGTAAATGATAGTTTAGTTGTATAGTATTCTCAAAATAAATTTAAATTTTGACATTTTAATTTTGAATTTTGACATTGTAATTAAAGATTAAATTTTGACATTTTAATTATAATTTAATTCAAATTGACATTCTTATCTCTTTCTTTGTTTGCCTAGTATGACATATGTCTAGTATGATAATTTTGTATGCCAGAAATGGCAAAACATGGAGCTACCTCACTCTAATTATAAGACCTGTATGATTTTTACTCATGTTTTACGAAATAAATATATCTTGTATCTTGTATCTTGTATCTTGTAAAATACTGCATTCGGTTAGACTGGAAGCTGACCCCAACATATTTGGGAAAAGGCTAGGCAGATGGTGATGATGATGGACTGTAATTCATGAGTTTAACTTGGACATTACTGACATCGGTGAAGTAAAAACATCGTGAGGAAAGCTGGACTTGTATTTAATATTAGCAGCGCCCCGCGTTTTCACCCGCGTAAACCGGGATAAAAGTAGTAGGTATATGTGTGTCAGCTTCCTCCATACCAAATTTTGACAGCCGTTTGAGCATGAAGAAGTAACATACATACAAACACACACACTCACAAACTTTCGTAGTGTGATAAGTCTGATACAACTGATGCGTCGTTTCTTTTTGGACTAATGGCCATATTGCTATCTTTATATTTTTTTTTCTACTCTTTCGAATCTTCCTAAAAGCTCGAAAACGAAAAAAGGGTTTTTTCATTACCTGGTATAGTAATCCGTCAATGTACTCGGTCCACCGCGCCATAATCTTGCGCACGCGCATAGCCGAGCCGCGAAGCCGTTAGCTTGTCACCGTCCCGGGGCAGGGCTGCCACGTATCGTAATTATTTTTATTTTTTTTGTATTTAAAGGAAGTGCCGTAATAATATTGTGATAAACAGGAAATTGAAAATATATTGTTTTAGCTGGGCTGGAAGTAATATCGATTTATTATTAGTTGAGATTGCGTGTAACTGTGAAGTAGATTGTGTTAGTAAGTTTATATACTTTATCGGTGATGCAAAATCTATATAATTAACTTTACAGAGGCTCAAAGTTTTCAACATAGGTATACATGTTTTCATAGTTAAATTAAGACGACTGTAGTTTGTTACAGTAAACATGAATTTTAGAATGAATATAATACAACATATTTAGTATATTGCGCGCTTTCGATGCACGCATTTAAGGCGCGGTGCACACAGAAGGGACGTGAGACGAGGACGGGACGCAGACGTGGCATCCCTTTCACGTATCTTCATAAAAAATGCGCACTTTAGCAAAAACATACATAAATAGAACAAGACGCAGGCACATCGGTTTCCCATCTACGTACTCTATATTTATTTATTTAATACTTCAAGCACAGATGTACTCAGAGGCGGACTTAATGCCATAGGCATTTTCTACCAATCAACCTTTGGGTGATGCAGATACCAACAGTGGTGGTAGGTGCTGTTACAAAAAATTGAGTATTTTTAGAAAGATACACTTGTAGGTACCTACCTATTACAAACTATAAATATAATAATATATATCTAATTATACTTGAATATAAACACAAATAAATGAATATACTAAAAACAAATGAGAAAAACATTATAGTATTGATGTTACTACCAGTTTCTTGCGTATGTGCTCGCGAACTTTAACTTATAGGATTATCGGATGGTTGCCAACCTGATTTCCTGGGGCAGCGCATTCCACACAGAGACTGACTGAAGAAGGAAGAGTGAATGAAGTCTGTGCGTGTCTATACTATTGCCGCGTCTGCGTCCCGTCCTCGTCTCATGTCCCTTCTATGTGGCCCGCGCTTAAAGATCCTTCCGATCCGTTTGCATTATTGTACATAGTGCTCTTTACCACGCGTTGCATGTGAACCGGGTTTTAATATTTTTACTCCCTTTTATATTAAAAACCACATAACCCATTAACCAATCACACGTCGTGCCACCCCTAGCCACGCATGCGGGTCACCCTGTTTTTGCAATAGCGTGATTAGAACACCGCGTTTATAAGAAAATTGTCCGCACCGAACAATTATTGTGAAACTTGTTTAATGGACCATTTGAGACACGCTTAGCTTTGTATTTTACATATTTGGGTCGATAACTAAATACATGTTTAAATAATTTAATTTGGGTCTGCAATTGTTGTACCACTGCAGGGTACCTCGTTTTATGAGAGACGACGAGAGTTGATCACCACAACGGGACTGGTGCTTTTCTACGATTTTTAGGGTTCCGTACCTCAAAAGGAAAAAACGGAACACTTATAGGATCACTTCGTTGTCCGTCTGTCTGTCGGTCTGTCTGTCTGTCTGTCCGTCTGTCTGTCTGTCAAGACCCTTTTTCTCAGGAACGCGTGGAGGTATCAAGTTGAAATTAATATCAAATACGTAAGTCTATAGTCCCTTGGAGTTGTAAAAAAATCAAGCTTCTAAGTCAACGCAATAAAAAAATACGGCCGTTTATGCGATGTATTTTGATACTCGCAAGTAAATCAAAACCTATAAGGGTACTTCCCGTTGACCTACAACTCGAGTCTTAAAAAATCGAAGTGGGGCTACTAGGGCATGTGGCGTATCATATGAAAGAACGCTGTTTGCACAGTCTCAAACATATTTTTTCTTTTTTTTTAGGCCGCATAGTTTTCGAGTGTTGATGAAAAATATTTTAAAAAATACCGCCCCCCCCTCCCCTTTATCACCGAAGTTTGCATAGAGAAAAATCTGAAATTATTCTATGTGATAGAAGTTTATGTATAGATTACAGGAAAAATAAAACGATGTCTCTAAATAGCACAGTTTTTCAGAAATGATCAACAAACATTACCTACATATAAATGATGGTACGGAACCCTCGGTGCGCGAGTCCGACTCGCTCTTGACCGGTTTTTTATTTAAGTAGTCTGATAACAATTGTTGCAAAAGCAAAACTTTTGGCTCTCTTTGATCTCAAATGATTCATCAGCAACCTCTTTAACAAACTTGCAAGATCTGAACACGCCATTATAATACTTTCGAATGCGCAACAACCAATCAGAGTTTGAAGTTCGAGATAAGGCACGGTTCAGACGAACTTGCGAACTCACTTGGCGCCAAAACGTGCTACGACTTAATCATTGTGAATTACAATTGTTACATTTTAGAATATTCTGTTACTAAATTATACTGACTCTTGACTTTGAATTCTGAATTGAGCGTTTGTCTGTTATTGAATAATAATATGAATTTCTATTTGTAAGGTAGCTGATTGGGATCGGGTTTCGCAAGTTTAAAAGCGTAATCAGCGTTTGAAACAGATTTCAAGCTTTGTGCTTAGTTTGCAATAGTTGAAACTTGAAACAAACTTATTTGCTATAGTTATCTACATCTAAAATTATTATTGAAATGAAATGAAATTTATTTATTTGCCAGAATATAGGTGCATGATAATATGGTAGAATAATTTCAGTGTCTCTATATTCGACTTATCAGTCGTGCAAATATTTGTAGTACACACATGCATAATAATATCATGACATTACTTAGGCTGGCTTAGCTGACCTACATCAATATCATTAGTCATTTATTAGTCATACACATTTTAAACATAGAAAAAAAAATTAAGTCTTGCGGTGTTAAAATATTAATTAGGCACATTACAAATTATAAAATTATTACATTAGTTTCTTAGATTATATTTCACAGTCAAGCCAGTTCATCAATTTATTCAATAAGTTTATAAATAATGTCAATGATTTTAATTTAAATAAGTGTTCATACATTTGTATAGCTAAAGGTATAGCATCATGTCTGTTTAAAATTTAAATAATCATCTATTGAATAAAAACATCTGTCACAAAGCCAATTTTTTAACGTTCTATTAAATTCTAAGTTATTCATTTTTCTTATTTTTCCGGTAGTTTATTATAAATTTTCACCGCCATTAAATATTAAATTGTATTTGCAGGTACCTACTTAACTACTCAGTATATAAATAATAATTACTTCAGTACTTTTAATGAAAGCTTTTGCACAAACCGCATTTGAAAAACTATGTGGCAAGGAAACGTATTTTTAAACGTGACTCCACAACGCAGTAGGCAGTAAAAAAGGAAAATGGTCCCTAATCGGTCCATAATTTGTAATTTGTCGCAAAATTACTCCATTAAGCACCTGTTCAGTCTATGAACTATTAATTTAATGTTGCTAAAACATGAAAGCTACACAAAAGCGCCTTTCAGTTTCTAAAAGCAATAAGTGACAGATCGTTACTTTACGGCAGACTTTTCCTTTGAGGCGTCAGCATCAGGGAAAATACAGAAGGGAATATCCTTAAGTAGATCAATTCACATTCGAATATAGAAACGTATCACTGTAAAAACAAATAAACATCTACAATAATATCAGTATTCCTTTCACACCTCAGTAAGGATTACCCTTCTAGGACAAATAATAAAAAAGGGGAATCAGCCAAAAAATCGTCGGGTTTGCTCGACGCTTGATAAAAATCAATTCAATTTTGGAGACTGTAGCTGTCATATCGACCTACGTGAGGCGCGCGTGACGGAAATACCAAATGGGGGTCTTAAATTGGAGAGGCAGAATTCTAAGTTGAAACGGCTCCATAGAATTTCTCCATAATATCTAAACGCGAGTAAAGTTACAACCAGTATAATAACCTTCAGATTCAAGTTTGGCATATCTTTATTCTTTAGTAGGTAATACTTATTTTTAAAGGGAAAACTTGTGCATTTTTCGTTTACCTCTCATCTCTAACCCCCTTTAATTAAAGATGAGAAAAGTAAGCGAAAAGTGTATTGGAAAAACCGGTCAAGTGCGAGTCGGACTCGCGCACGAAGGGTTCCGTACCATATTATTATATGTTTCACAATCGCAAAGATAACTTTTTACTTATTTTATAATGATACTGTGAATTACAAGGTTATTTTTTGCAGTTGCAGAAAATCACCCATGTTTAAACAAAATACCTTATGAATCGCCGTTTTCAGTATTGTTGCTTAAATACAGTATTTATGGTACCTACATGGTATAAAGAAGTTTCAAATTCCTAATTTGTTGAATTGTTGCGCTAGAGCTCGTACAAAAATGGTCTAAAATTTCTTAATTTTAGAAGATAAAAAAAATGTGTTTGTACTTTACTCAATGAGTTCTAGACGATGACATCCCACATGCTAGATTTTTTTTTTTTTTTCAAAATGAAAAGTTTATTGTATGGGGGGGACTGACCCCTTAAGTTTTTAACTTTGCTTTATTTTTATTATTTGTTTTTATAGCCGTAATAGACAGCGGAGACTTAGTATGTTTGTACTGGGCTGTACGTGGTTGTCTGATTTCATGGATTTTAATTTTATTGCGCGGAACCCTAATTATTTTTCTAAAGTAAAAATAGCCTTAGTTACGTTACGTCAAACAATTCGTTTGGCAAGTACCATTTTTTTAATCGGACTGCGCTTTAAAATTCTTCTACCTATACAAACTTTAACATCCCTAAACCTCATTTGAGGCGTAGTTTTGGAAAACTAATAATGACAAACATTATTACTTACTTATGCAAGTATTTGTGCTAAGTTTCAAGTTCATTAACCAAATTAATAAGATTTTTCATATAAACTGTATCTCTGTTTTCACGAACACAGATAAAGAATTTCAAAAATCGTCTGGTATGTTTCCATAACTTGACTCAAACATTATTTACACCATCAAGCCCCCAATAAAATCCTTCGCTATAAAATTAACTTTTCACCCCTTAGGGGTAGATTTTTGGAAAACCCTGATACACGTTAGTCTTCATTTTTGGTCTCAAGTATAAAAACTGAGTTTTGAGTTAATCGGACCACGTGTTAAAATTCCTCCATACAAACTTTGACACGCCCAATCCCTCTTAGGGGGTAGTTTAGGAAAACTCAAAATGATAAACTTTATAATTTACTTAGATGAATATTCGTGCTAAGTTTCAAGTCTATTAAGTCAAGGGATAGGATTTTTCATAGAAACCTTCATCCCCTATTTTACACCCTTAGGGATAGAATTTCCAAAAATCCTTCCTTAGTGGATGTTTACACTATATAAGACCAAGTGAGGGTAAATGCACATACCCGCACTTTACGAAGACGTCGCTGAGCTGTCATCAATCCTCCCGTGACCACGATCGCTGCAAGGCGGTCGAAACGTCGGGAAACAAGTGGGTACCTGTTTACCTCGTTAAAAAGAATATCGCGATAAGACCCGTTTCGATAGTGTTTTATAATGTGTACAAATCGCGAAAGTTTAAAAAGTTTGACTATATAAGGTATCTATGTGCAAAATTTCAAGTCTCTAGGTCCATTGGTTTGGGCTGTGCGTTGATATATTAGTCAGTGATTCAGTCAGGACTTTGATTTTTTTATATATATAGATTTACCATGTTATTTTAAGACCACAGACTTCTTATAGGTTTTCCTGTAATCTACAGGTATAGAACTATTTTCTATATTTTTTTCAAAATTTTAGGCTCAGTAGTTTCGGAGATAAGGGGGGGGGAATGGTCAATTTTCGTCTATTTTCTTAAATAACTTTAAAACAATATATTTTAAAATTAAAAAAAATATATATTTGAGACCCTCATAGTAAGCCCTTTCATTTGATATGTCACACGGTACAGATTACAAAACTTTTTTTTTACATTTTCTTATTTTCCCCCTAAAAGTGACTCTCATAATCAAAATTCATATATTTACTATAGCTGTACGTGTTTGGGTCACAGAAATCCATATGTGTACCAAATTTTAACTTAATCGGTCCATTAGATTCGAAGCAAATTGGCTGTGACAGACGGACAGACAGACACACGAGTGATCCTATAAGGGTTCCGTTTTTTCCTTTTGAGGTACGGAACCCTAAAAATTAGTAATGAAATCGTGGAGGGCCTTTAGTAACGTTCTGTTAGTAGTCCATGAAAATTGGTTACAATTATACTAGATCTGTGTCCCGTTAGAGCGCCTTCACACTAGCATTTGTCCAGCGTAGGCGTTCGATCGTATCGTTTCAACAACGTCGCCACCAGATTGGTTCAGATCCAGCTTCACTGGTGAATCTTTTGTTGGAGTTAAACTGCTTTCCTGACTTTTTTTTCTTCTCCGATCTTCTTCTCTGTTCCGATGAGTTGTCAGCAGCAGAGTTTCCAGGACGCGGTCGGCCCGCTCCTCGTTGGTTATGTCCAGCTCAGATGCGGTACAAGTTGACGTAATTGCAGATCACAGGGTCGAGGTCACCACTCTGGGGCCATACATTAATGTGGAAGGCAATCCACCCGTCCTCCCACAGTTAGAAAATTATAACAACGTCACACCATACTAGGAATTTGTTCTTCACCACAGGTGCATCAATTCAATTCAATCATTTATTCGGAAATCATCCTTAATGTATTAGTTACTATTAGAACTATGTTAATGTTAAAATGAAAATCAAAGTTAAAATTAAAACTAAAAATCAAAATTAAAATCACAATCAAAATTAAATTTAAATCAAAGTTAAATTAAAATTAAATCAAAATAAATACTAAAACATGACCATAACTTATCCTTTACATAAAATATACGGTCAAACACAAAAAGCTTTAAAAATCGTTTGACTTCTGTACATTTCTCTACAGCATGACGTCTGTATTGAAATTCGCCGTAGCTATTTGATTCCGCTGACGACAGGTTAAAGTCAGCTGATTTGTACGACTTGTCTTATAAACTAACTGATTGCTGAACAAGCTGGCCCGTTTATACTCGTTTAGTGAAAGTAATTAGTAATAAGCTAGCGCGTAGTCTCGTAGCCGTGTCCACTATGAAGTTTGGGGCAATTTTCAAACGTTATTTAGGAATGTGAAATAGACGTGTTCAAATTAAACATAATTATCATCAAGTAATAAATGATACTTAGAAATTACTTATCCAAAGTATTCTGTCCCGCTAATTTCTCGACACTTATATAAGTAATTACAGCAATTTTCCACTTATTTCTCTTTTTTTTAACCGAAGAAAAAATGAAGAGGTTTTCAAGTCGAGTCGTATATATTTTTAGGGTTCCGTACCAAAATTGTAAAAAGGAACCCTTATGGTGCAACTCAGTCTGTCTGTCTGTCAGCCCGGCGGCTGTCACAGCTGGATATCTCAAGAATTACTAATGCTATCAACTTGAAATTTGGAACAGTTTTAGATGACGTTTGTAAACTATTTCTCAAATAAAAAAGAAATTTTGTAAAAGAGACTGAAAGGTCTTAAAAAATCAAAGTGGAGCTACTAGGGCATGTGGGGTATCATAATTATGAAAGAACGCTGTTTGCACATTCTCAAATTTTTTTTAATTTTTTTTAGGCCGCATTGTTTTCGACTTTTGATGAAAAATGTAATCATAATCATAATCATTTTATTTGCCGTAAGTACTGGTACATTGTTGGTCTTAAAGTCAGTGGTTGAGTTCCTAGTAAAAAGTCAGACATTTGACATGCAAAACATTACAATGTAGATATCTAATGCTACAGCATAATTATTATTTATTTCCTATGGCATGCTTTGAATTCTAGTTTCTGTAAAAAAAAATACCGTTCCCCCCCTTATCTCCGAAGTTTGCAAATAGAAAAATCTGAAATTATTCTATGTGATAGAAGTTTATGTAAAGATTACAGGAAAAATAAAACGATGTCTCTAAATAGCACAGTTTTCAGAAATCGGAACGGAACCCTCGGTACGCGAGTCCGACTCGCTCTTGAGCGGTTGAAAAGAAATGAGGAGTCTATTTGAATTTGTTATTGTACTTGACAAATCTTAAATACAATATACTATTAAATGTATAGGTACTTGTCGCACAATTTTGTAGGTAAGTAATGGATTTTTTAAAAAGGAAAAAAGGGTTTTGTTTTTCGTTTTAAACAAAATCTATAATATGTTTAAGCTAAACTATCGTTTTGTTGCAAAATAAAAATCGTGCAGTACGACACAACTTAGATGTAGCATCGGCAATAACTTTCATCTACCCAATCTAATAACTTAAAATAGAAAATACATTTGTAAATTGAAATGAATGCATGCAAATTTTCAAACTATGCTACATCTAAGTTGTGTCGTACCCTATCAAATGAAAAAAAAATTTTCATTAGTCAAAAGATTAATTCTTGTATCAAACGCGTAACACTGTAACTAAGTGTTTATTGCATTTCTCAGCTATCTCTCACTTTTTAATATGCAAACACTTTAAAACTTGTACCTAACAGTCATCTGCACTTTTTAATATGCAAACACTTTAAAACTTGTACCTAACAGACATCTGCACTTTTTAATATGCAAACACTTTAAAACTTGTACCTAACAGTCATCTGCACTTTTAATATGCAAACACTTTAAAACTTGTAACTAACAGTCATCTGCACTTTTTAATATGCAAACACTTTAAAACTTGTAACTAACAGTCACCTGCACTTTTTAATATGCAAACACTTTAAAACTTGTAACTAACAGTCATCTGCACTTTTTAATATGCAAACACTTTAAAACTTGTAACTAACAGTCACCTGCCCTTTTTAATATGCAAATACTTTAAATTTGTAACTAACAGTCATCTGCACTTTTTAATATGCAAACACTTTAAAACTTGTACCTAGCAGTCATCTGCACTTTTTAATAACTTTTTATTATTATTAACTTTGACATTATTTATTTATTAGACATTAATTAATACATATTTAATCAGTTTTTATTTTGAATTGTGTTTTTGTGTTTAATATGGGTCAATGAGCTGAAATAAATGAATTTTATTTTATTTTATTTTTTAATATGCAAACGCTTTAAAACTTGTAACTAACAGTCATCTGCGCTTTTTCATGTACATAGTCATTAGGTACCTGACAACTACACATTGGCACGAGAAAATACGCAAAAACAGCCAAATGGAAACCAAAAATTGCAACGCAAAGTAAAATGGAGCCACCCCAAGTCCAGTCCAACTCCATTTTATCTGTTTCAATTCTTTCATTAAGCACTATAAAGACTTCCACAATCAATTTCTAGCCGCGATCCGCCTTAACCGGGATAACTTTGCAGTTTTTGTAACCTCTATTTCCTTCGCCATAAGTTCGAAAGTTGAGTGAATTAGCAGCAAATATGTGCAGTAACGTACGGAGTCAGTACTTCGTTGTGGATAGCATAGATTGATGGGCGTGGTTGGCGAAGCTAAGTTACCCACAAGTGAGGAGCGTTAGTGGATACGATTTTTGGAATCGTTTCGTTGGTCAGACATCGTAGTTCTTATTACAATTCATCTCGATTGAGGAGTAGGTATTGTTTACAAACAATACCTACTCCTCAATCGAGATGAATTTTAGGTTTAGAATATATATTTAGTCACAGATAAACCCGGAGTGATCAACTTATAATCATGTACTGGCCTTACTTTTCTGAATGTAGGTACGAAAGTCCCGACCAGCTTTCTTCAGTGACCATCCTTATTTTTGATACCGGCTAGTGTGAACATCAATATCTTTCATTATATTTAGAATTCCAAATTCAAATTAATTTTATAATATAGCATGATATTTAAAGACGCTGTTACAAATGGGTACATTTTCTCAATAAATGTTCAGTACATTTGAAAATGTACCTATCTAAAATTATATTTATAGTTCAGAATCGTACCATGCACTTCTATCAACAATTCGGCCTAAAAATATTTTAAAAATGCCAAGCATTTCATTCTATAAACATAATTTTTTGTAAAAAAGTTATGATTTGACTACCCATTTGTAACAGCGTCCTTAATTAAAAACAAAAAATCTGTTGTTCATTTGTTTTCCCGCCGTTCGATTTTTCTTTGATATCGATGTTCATGGAAAGTTCGTGGCTAAGTAATTACAGCCGCACGGGTCGATCCATCGGGTTAAGCTACGCTTGCCGGGGTTGGTCAGTGGATGGGTCTTTACATACCGTGACTCCTCCGTGCTTCGGAAAGCACGTTAAGCCGTTGGTCCCGGCTGTCATTCGTGGATCTTTGACAGTCGTTACGGGTCGTCAGAAGCCCGAAAGTCTGACAACCAGTCTTACCAAGGGGTATCGTATTACCCAGTTACTGGGTTGTGGAGGTCAGACAGGCAGTCGCTCCATGTAAAATACTGGTATTCAGCTGCATCCGGTTAGACTGGAAGCCGACCCCAACGTAGTTGGGAAAAGGCTAGGCAGATTGATTGATGTAGGTAACCATGGAAAAATCGAAATAGCGCGTTATTTTCGAATACGAGTTCCGTCGTGTGACACCAACGCAGCATAGACAGCACGCAATATTAACGACATGAACGAACAAGGAACCGCAGTGAACGCACGGTTGTCGTGGTCGATTCTCGTCCCCAGAATTTCTATAGCAGAGACATCAACGAACTTTCATTAAAATGGCAAAAGTGCATCGTGTTCGATTTTTTCTATGTAAAACGGCAACTTCATAGGTAAAGACCTAATATTATATTGCTTGTGATTACCCAACCGACTTACCACCATAGACTACAAGATAAATCGTTGATGATGAGTCGCTACCATCATTACCAAATCGTGTCGGAATCGTATCGTACTTTATAAAGGTTTCCGAGGTTAGTACAGATTACGAGGTGGAACTAAGTTGATGTATGGACGGTGTTCAAAAGAAATTTAGGTAGAATTGTGGTCTAAAAGAAAAGGGATTGGCTGAATAACCCCGCAATGGCTTTAAAAGACCGATCATTGAGATACTGAGAGACTGCATATGTTGTTTTATGGTGCCGTTTCTATGGGAGATTTGTACTGAGTTGAAACATGGATTCTTAACTTAGTGTCCTTAAGGGTCGGTTATAGGAAATCGTGTTATGGGTTTTGGTTAAGTTTATACAGAAAACTTAAAGTAGTAGCCACTAAAATAAAATGTGTGGCTAGCTCCAGAGTTTCACCAGTCAGGGAAATAATCGGATTGAGGATAAACCTTCTAGGTGATTGTTAAAAAAAATCGGATTGAGGATAAACTTTGTAGATGATTGTTAAAAAAAATCGAATTGAGGATGAACCTTGTAGATGATTGTTAAAAAAAATCGAATTGAGGATAAACCTTGTAGATGATTGTTAAAAAAAAATCGGATTGAGGATAAACCTTGTAGATGATTTTAAAAAAAAGTCGGATTGAGGATCAACCTTGTAGATGATTGTTAAAAAAATCGGATTAAGGGTAAACCTTGTAGATAATTGTTAAAAAAAATTGGATTGAGGATAAACCATGTATAGATAGTGCAATCCACGAAGACGCGCCCCACTCTTCTTCCTAATCGCTTACAGTACAAGTATGGAACATTTTATAAGTGTACGCACTAACTACCTATAGGTATAGGTAATTAATGCGTTGTTAATTACTTGCAATTAGTGTGTATCGACAAAACTAAAACACTAGGGGAATGGTGCACACTTGCACTGTAAGCGGTTAGGAAGAAGAGTGGGGCGCGTCTTCGTGGTTTGCACTAACTATAGATGATTGTTAAAAAAAATCGGATTGAGGATAAAACTTGTAGATGATTGTTAAAAAATATTGAATATCACTTAAAACTGCCGTATTTTGATAACTTTGGCGTTGATAGAAAGTCACCTAATATTGATATTATACTTAAATAAAGACAACTCAGAACAATGCGCCTTCGAAATCACCAATCTTTATTCCTGAACGATCTTCTATGATTTGTGATCTTTAAACGCAAACTTACTTAGTCAATGTACAGACGCCAGCACTTCAAGCTACTTCAATCTGTCAAATTTCTTTAATAGATTTTCATCTTTATCACTAAAGCATTAGGTTCAAGGTTGATTGGCAAAATTTGACAGTTTCGGGTGGCTTGACCTGCTGGCGTCTGTACCAAATACATTCGTAAAATTGAAATTAATCATTAATTAATTATCTAAGTTGTGAGGGCCTCGTGGCGGGTCGGGTGGAGGGTCGATCGATTAGGTTAAGCGACGCTTGCCGCGGTCGGTCCGTAGATGGGTGACCATCTTTACATACCGAGACCCCTCCGTGCCTCGGAAAGCACGTTAAGCAGTTGATCCCGCCTGTCATTCTTGGATCTTTAACAGTCGTTACGGGTTGTCAGACTTTCGGGCTTCTGTCGTTTCTGTCTTCAGTCTTACCAAGGGGTATCGTGTTACCCAGTAACTGGGTTGTGGAGGTCAGATAGGCAGTCGCTCCATGTAATATACTGGTATTCAGCTGCATCCGGTTAGGCTGGAAGCCGACCCCCACATAGTTGGGACAAGGCTAGGCAGATTGACTACATCTAAGTTGTGTCGTAGGTACTCTACCAAAATTACTTTTAATTGTGTTACTATAAGGTGAACTAATTTTTTTAAAGTTGTTCTACTACGTACTTACATTTCTTTTGCGACAGTGAGTATGAAACTACGGTCCTAGTAGTGATGGCAATTAATGCGATTTAGAATAAATTTCATTAGCATGCGAATTCTTGAGTCTTAGCACGCTAAATGCTATTGCTATGTTATTTGCTAATATGACGATAATTAATAATAGTAAAGTATGTGAATTTTGTTAGTATGTGAATTAAAGAGCGCGTTCGCGGGCCAAGAAGCGCGTGTTTTTAACAATTTAAAATATAATCGCGCGCCATTCACGTGCCACACAAAATCACAAATTATTATTAACAATACAATCATACGCATTCACTCAATATACGATCCTAAGTACGAGCTAATCGAAGATAATAATTGCTTGACTTTATTATTCGCACCACCTGCTAAATTGCTAATAATTTCACTTGCAAACGAGGTCAGGATCACGTGAAACAGATAGATTTAGTAGTTCCGACTATTCGTGGGTGCGACAGAGAGCGCGCACTGCACGCGCTGTCGACCTATGAAGTACGAAGGGATGAATAATAATTCATTTCACATTTCACAGAAATTCGCAACTACATTTCATTTGCTAAATGCTAAATAAGCATTCGCATGCTAACAATGAATGCGAATGCTAATTAATCCATCACTAGGTCCTAGTCATAACTACCAACATTTTAGAGCTTTTCCTTTTAAAAATTCAAGCACGTATCCCATTGGCTAAAATTAACAAAAACTCTACGTTCAAAATTTTGTAAAACAAAAGCAAGGATGCCCGAAATTTTGGAACAAAATGTACGCTACCCTCCATTTGGCTCCAAAACAAAAAGTATATAATAACAATTCGAAGGACACTAACTATTAACACTGTCCACTTTTGTATAATTATAAGTTGAAAACCAACTTAATTTTGTTACGTATCCTAACGTTCCCCTTCTCTATGCAATCGGCTTAAAGTTTACTTTTGATTGGAAATGATTTTCATAGACGCATATGTAGGGTAGTTTAGCAAAAAGTTGCAAGCTTGGCAAGGCTGCCAACGGAGCTGGTCACTCGAGAATTGTTTAGTTGGCCAGTCCACATTCAAACTTGCAGTGCTGGGTGGCCATTTTGAAACGGTTTTAATACATTGCTCTGTGAATTTCTAGACAATACTTTCTTAAAGCTTAAAATTACTGATAAACTTGGTCATCGTATTTGTACAGACGCCAGCAGGTCAAGCCACCCGAAACTGTCAAATTTTCCCAATCAACCTTGAACCTAATGCTTTAGCGATAAAGATGAAAATCTATTGAAGAAATTTGACAGATTGTAGTAGCTGGATGTGCTGGCATCTGTACTATGCGAGCCAAATAAGAATAGTACTGTCAAGACGCCATTTTGTTCCGCAATACTCGCGAACTTCATTAGGTAACAATGCGTACTAATTTGACAGCTGTCGTGTGAAGTTGGCACGCATAGTTGGTATTAACTTCTTCAAAGATCTCTAAAATAAAAAAATGCTGGATTTTCCAAGTTATTTAGAAAAGTGGCTAAAGAAAGACCAGACCAAATTCAAATTCAAAATATTTTATCTCACATAATTATTTACACTTACAACCTTATGAAACGTCAGAAGCTAGGTGCACGGTTCCAATTGGTCGTTTCCTATGGATAAGATCCGGTAAGAAAGAAACTCCATGGTTACTCTTTTAACAAGAATTGTATTTTACAATGTTTTCAAATTACACTGTAATAGGTATGGGAGGACAGTGTAGGGCTGTCAAGAAGTACCAGGTATTGTAAGAACTCGAATCTCACAGGGGGAGTATACTAAGAAATGATAGAGTACTCACGAGAACTCTGATTTAGTACATTATATCTAGCCCTTCGTTCCGAGGCCGTCTAACAGACATCTAAGATTGAATCCACTAAAGCAAGATCTCTGAACCGCCAGACCTTACTTATTTTCTGATTAACAAAATGTATGGGATAGAGCAGTGTTAGAATGTACTTTGAACGTACGCTTACCTGCTATCTTGGCCAATTTCTAGG
This sequence comes from Cosmia trapezina, assembly GCA_905163495.3. Lineage (NCBI taxonomy): Eukaryota > Metazoa > Arthropoda > Insecta > Lepidoptera > Noctuidae > Cosmia > Cosmia trapezina. Next base: position 2,342,825 of record LR991036.1, read on the forward strand.
TATCAGAGGGCTTAGTGCGAGTTTTTAAACTTACTCGATCACGTTAACGTAAACGTCAGTTTGTACTGAAAATGAATAAGCGCCGCCTGGTGACTATAATGGGAAACACAATTATTCCATACGAATTGACATACGTCAACGTTAACGTAAACGCGATCGAGTAAGTATAAAAAACTCGCACTAAGCCCTCAGGTAACAAATTTACGTAAGAATGGTACTCACTTTTGTTACAAACATCCCCCAGACACAATTTTCCGATGTACACATAGATCAGACAAATACAATTCATTTCTGTGTATCGCTCTGATCATCCCGAATTTTAATTAATTTATCTCAAACAAAAACATGTAAATATTTCGAAAAAAATGGCCTATTAAATTTCCCCCATGTTTGTTTGTGAGTGCTTTGGTCAATAAACTAATTAATTCATATAAAATATTGTTTTTTTGAATTATTTCCATTTGGTCAGTGATACTGCTATTTGTGCACAATTTTATAACAATATTGCGTTTATGATGTTAGTTCCATTTTGTTATTAAAATAATATTTTGTTGTTGAATATTCTAGTATTGTATTTTATGATCTGCAAAACAAAGGATTTTATTTGATCACGAGGTCTAATCGACCTCGTAATCAAATCAAATCAAATCATAATTTACCTACCTAATCCCGTATGGAACCGTGCATCCTTTTACGAATATCTTTTACAAATAAATGAAGCAATTGGTTCTAAGAAGGCAATGTACAGCAAACAATACAACACTATCGCGGTCACCCTGGCCCAGCCCGCCGCCGACACCGTCCTGCCAATTCACGCCCATACACAGACATATTGAAAGAACAAGGTAGCATATTTTTAACGAAACTTTATAATGCCATCATTATTCTTTCGTTTTATTGACTTGGCTTTTCTCAATAAATATTTTCTTTTTTCTTGACTGTTCCTGTATCTTACGGATCGTTATTGTTTTCACTTAGGTACCACTCGTAGATCATCATCTGCCAACTATGTTGGGTTGGCTTCCAGTCTAACCAGATGCAGCTGAATAATAGTATTTTACATGTGACTGCCTATATGATTTCCAAAACCCAGTTACTGGGTAATACGATACCCCTTGGTAATACTGGTTGTCAGACTTTCGGGCTTCTGACGACCCGTAGCGACTGACAAAGATCCACGAATGACAGCCGGGACCAACGGCTTAACGTGCTTTCCGAGGCACGAATCTTGGTATGTAAAGTTGATCACAGGTATGTAAAGTTGGTTACCCATCCATGGACCAACCGCGGCAAGCGTACCTGATCGACCGACCCATGCGGCTGTTATTACTTAGCCGTAGAAGCCAGGACAGTTACGGATACCCATGTACGTATACTCTCCGACAGTGCCTCAATACTCCAATCTCTCGGAAAAAAATATATTACCTCGAAACTAACACTAGAATGTCACAATGTCTAGTGCATTGTGACATTCTAGTGTAAGTCTCGAGGAATTGTAAACGAGAAATGGTATCTAACCGCAACATAGTGACACTGCATTGGATAAAAGAACACAGCGGATCACTGGGTAACGACGCAGCTGGGAAGCGAGTTGTGGACCCAAACTAATCATACCCATCCCCTTCAACCTGCTACGCTACAGGAGTTTACCGACGAGAGTTGGTGGCCCTCGACACTGGGCTGCAGGCAGTCCAGGGAGGCTATGCCATCACTTGATGGTAGGCCAACCAGACGTTTATTACGTCTGGACAAGAACGGCCTGCGCCTGGTGACGGGAACCATCACAGGACACTGCTCACTAAACAAACACTTCCTCACAATAGGAATAACGGACAGTCCTCTGTGCAGGGCTTGCACGGAGGCTGAGGAAACTGAGGTGCTCTTTCAATGCACAGGCGTCACCCAGATTAGAGCAGAAACGCTGGGGGCACCCAGATCTTTCACAGGTGTTCTGAAGAGACCAGAGGCCCTAGACAAATGGCATTCGCTTCGTAGAGATTCTATCTCTACAATCGCTACAGCTCAAAGTGACATTGACATGATCACGTGACATTTCGATAGCTTATGTCAAACCCATACATTTTTTGGCTTTGCTACTAGAGTAGAGCGACGCACAATCGTCTACTTGAAGCACTAAGTGTGGAAACCAAAGCTTCTAAATATAAAGATATAGATAGATTTTTTTCCCCTGTGGGTAGCTGTAAGGAAAGGTGTAAAATTTTGTGATCTTTTTTAAATATTTATTATAATTGATTAAAAGCATTAATCTCACTGTTTAATGTATGCATACACATGCTAACATAGAGCACCCACCAGTATAGTGTTATCAACTCCAAAACTTATTTCACTACAATAAAAAAACAAAAAAACACTATTTACAATTTTTACAACCATGGAAGCACTGAAGGTCTCATTGTCAGAGATGATGGCACTGTTCCAAAACAGGATATCAAACTTTGAGGCTGAACTGCAGAAAAATCCTTCAACATCAAGCAGCGCGACGGACACTTTGGTAGCAGACTTCACTTCGTTCAAAAAGTTTATCTTGGATGCGTTGGGTTGTCTTCAACAGCAGTTGGAGGCATTGGCGCAGGGGCTTGACAACCTGGAGATGCGTGGGCGTCGGAAGATGGTGCTGTTACATGGTGTCACCGAGCAGGCCAAGGAAGACACAGCGCAGATAGTAGCAGAGGTTGTGCAATGTCAACTAAAGCTGACAGACTTCTCAGTTGCAGATATCAGACGGTGCCACCGGATGGGCAGACAAACAGGTGCTAACAAGCCCAGGCCCATTCTCTGCAAGCTGCGGGACGTTGGTGTCCGGGATAGTGTCTGGTTTGCCAAGACAAAGTTGAAGGGTACTGGTATCACGGTATCAGAGTTCCTAACGAGATCACGGCATCTGCTCTTCATGTCTGCGCGTGAGAAACTTGGCGAAACCAATTGCTGGACTAAACAGGGCCTTATTTATGTACTTCGCTCTGACGGCTCCCGGCATCGAGTTAATTCACTGGATGACCTCAATAAGATCGAGCAGGTCAGTGAAAAGGCCATGTCTTCCATTGCATCAGCATTGTCGTCGTCTCCATCACAAGCACCGAAGAAGGCCCGGCGTGCTGCCGCGAAGAAGAAGTGATTCAGTGTTCATTGTATGTAGTATCACCGTCCGGGTAGCAGTTTGTTGAAAACTCGTACCCTCTCAATTCACTAATATTAGTTCAATTTCTCTACCCTTCATTATTCCATAATTAGTATACCGTCTATCTATTTTCTCAGTTCACTATTTATTTATTTTTTCCAATTTTGCTGTCATCTGTCAACTCAATAAGTCATTGTTGTGTGTCATTGTATTATTTCAAAGTTTTCGTTCAGGAACGGGTTGACAGTGCGCCCAGTACAATATTTATGTTGCCTATTTTTCGGTATGGATTTTTGCTTGTTAAGTTATTCGTACGTCTTTTTCTTGTTTATATTTCTATGGCATATAATTCATACGTATCTGTCCATTACCCGGACGATGAAATTCTTTTTACTAGGTATTGTTTTGTTTTTTTGACTTTTAAAGATTAACACTCAACTGGCGGGTGGATTTAATTAATTTGCTCTATACATTTTTATATTAATTATATTGTTATCAATTAGTTTATTTAAGTTTTATTATTATTTATTTAATGTCGATGTCAGATACAAATGATGACAGCGACACTGAAAGCTTTTTGTCAGCTTGTAGTAATGACAGCTTTGTTAGTTTTCCGTCCCTTGCCGACACGCTTGAGTCACAGTTTTCTGTTGTACCTAAGAATTTTAATGTAGTCCATATAAATGCCCAAAGTATTCCGGCACATTACTCTGACATGCTAGCTAGCCTAGACTGTAAGAACATCCATGCTATCCTTGTCTCAGAGTCTTGGCTAAAGCCATGTCTCCCTTCAACTTCCTATTCCCTGCCGGGTTTTCAACTAGTGAGAAATGACCGCGCGCGTGGCGGTGGCGGCGGTGTTGCCATATACCTTCGTCCACATATTCCTTTCTCAATTGTCGATATGTCTACACAACCTCCGCCGCAGAACGCGGGCGAGCACCTCTTTTTGGAACTAAACCTGAATCACGTGAAAGTCCTTCTAGGTGTTTATTATAGCCCTTCATCACATTTAAATTTCTTTTCCTCTTTTGAAAAAATCCTCGAAAACCTAACACCCTCTTACAGTCATACAATCATTATGGGCGATTTCAATACTTGTTTATTGAAAATCGATTCCCGCTCTTCCTCTCTTCGATCAATAGTTCAGTCGTCGAATTTATCAATTCTCCCTTTGAGTGCCACACACCATTTTCCAAACTGTAATCCCTCACTTTTGGACCTTGTCATTGTTTCCTCTCCTCAACATGTCAGCAAGCATGGTCAATGCCCAGCTGATATGTTTTCTTACCATGACCTATTATTCCTCTCCTACAAAATTCGCCCACCTAAGGCAAAACCTAAAATTCTCCTGCAGCGCAACTTTAGTGGCATGAATACAGATAACCTCCGAAGAGATGCTAACAACATTGACTGGTCTGCTTTAGTCAGTGTTGAGTCGATTGACGATAAAGTCAACCTGCTGACAGACAACCTTGTGCAGCTGTACGATATCCACGCTCCCATTCATGCTGTAAAAATTAAACATCTTCCGGCACCTTGGCTTACAGATGATATTAGAACTATCATGCACAGGAAGGCTGTAACCAAAACTAAGTTTAAGTGTCGACCCTCGCCGTCGAACCGGGAGATCCTTGTAGATGCTCGCAATCGCTGCAATAAGGTGTGTAGAGATGCCCAACGCCGCCATATCCACACCTCAGTTGAAAACGGAGATCCAGCTAAAGTCTGGAAATTTCTTAAATCCTTGGGAGTTGGAAAATCGCGCCAAGAATCGATTCCTAAAAACTTAGATATTGATCTACTGAATCAACACTTCTCATCTTCGTCCCACTGTAATGGGACCATGAAGGCAGCTACAATAAGCTATCTTTCAAACCTTCCAACTCCGGACCATCCCCCATTTATTTTTAGTCAATTCTCTGATTGTGATGTTAAGAAGAGTGTAGTTTCAATCACATCTAACGCAGTTGGTAGTGATTGTGTAAGTCGGAAAATGATACTGCCTGTCCTCGACGAAATCCTTCCTATCCTATGCTATGTCCTAAACTATTCTATAACCTATGGTGTTTTTCCATCGATGTGGAAAGAAGCAAAAATCACTCCTTTACCCAAAAAATCTAATCCTACTTCCTTTTCCGAATACCGTCCTATCTCCATCTTGCCTTTCCTCTCCAAAGTCCTAGAACGCCTTGTCCACAATCAGCTTAGTGTTTTTCTTTGTAAGAATAGTCTGCTGAATCCTTTCCAATCCGGTTTTCGTCCTGGTCACAGCACCGCCACAGCGTTAGTTAACGTCACTGATGACATACGGTTAGGCATGGAAGGAGGAAATTTGACGGTTCTTGGATTACTGGATTTTAGTAACGCATTTAATACTGTCGATTTCGATATCCTGCTTGGCATACTTCGCTCGCTTAACATATCTCCAACGGCGATTGACTGGTTTCGTAGTTACCTGTATGGCCGCCGGCAACGTATATGCATAGAAGAGTCTTGCTCTTCTTGGTGTTATACTTCTGCCGGTGTACCTCAGGGTGGCGTTTTATCTCCTTTACTTTTCGCAATATTTATAAACTCTATTTCCAAAAAACTTCTTTCTTCCTACCACCTTTATGCAGATGATTTACAAATATATAAACACGCTGCTCTTTCGGATTTGGCTGATGCAATTAATACCATAAACAAGGATTTGCTTTCAATTTGCGAGTGGAGTGAGGCACATGGATTGCAGGTTAATCCATTGAAGACTCAGGTCATTGTTGTTGGCAGCTCAAGGATGACCCCCAAAATAAACTGGGCGCAGCTTCCCCAAGTTAAATTTAACGGAACTGTTATTCCGGTAAGCGAGAAGGTTAAGAACCTTGGAGTTTGGATCGACAAACATCTTTCTTGGGGTCCCCAGCTACAGGACGTAAGTCGCAAAATTTTTGCATCTGGTAAGTCCCTGAGACGATTGCGGAACTTTCTTCCAACTGCCACTAAAACTGCGCTTGCGCAATCCCTTTTACTTCCCATTCTTGACTACGCTGATGTCAGTTATCTCGATCTCACTGAGGCACAACTAGATAAACTTGAGCGACTTCAAAACTTTTGCATAAGATTTATATTTGGCCTGCGCAAATATGATCACATTTCTGAATTTCGTACAAAGCTCAAGTGGCTTCCCATACGTCTTCGCCGGAATTCTCATATCTTGTTTCAGCTCTACAGTATTCTGTTCAATCCTAAAACCCCTTCTTATCTTAAAGAGCGTTTCAAGTTCCTTCATGACACACATAATAGATATCTGAGGTCATCGGAAAACTTGAGGCTAGAGATGCCGCTACATTCCACCAGTTTTTATGACAGATCATTCACTGTTCAAGCAGTACGATTGTGGAATGACTTGCCCGTGTCGATAAGGCGTGCACAATCTTTGTCAACTTTTAAAATTTTGGTGAAAAAACATTTCCTCTCTCTATAAATATCGTCATTACGTATAGTTCCTTGCTCTTTTTCAAGTAGTATATGTAAGTATATATTTATATAATTTCTGTATTTATGTATGTATATATGGTACACCACAGACTACCTACAGTATTCTCTCCTTTCTCCCCATAATCCATCCAAAGGTTGTCTGTAAAAGATCGCTTTTAGCGATAAGACCGCCCATTGTGTCACCCTATGTAAAATTTCAACATTTATATCTGTAATTTTTATGGTGTGCATAATAAAGAGTATTCTATCTATTCTATCTATCTATAGATTAGGTAGCCAAAAAAGCCTCTTACCTTTTCTTACGACTCGTAGATAATACTGTCTTTGTTATTGTAAAGGTAAAGTTAGAAGAAATAAACTTACCTGGGTGGGTGTACTATGGGTAGGATGTCAGTTCTGATAAGCCACGACGATGGTGCATACTTCACATGCTTGCTTAAAACTTAGAAGAAACTTGTATAATTGTGGCTTGGGAGAGTCCTATGTCCAGCAATAGACTGAAGGGTCCTTCAAACAGGCGCGACACGCGATATAATATGTAGCGCCTATTTGTTGGAGCGTTTATTTTGACTCAGATTATGATAACGATGAACAACCTACTTATTGGTGATTTGATTATTGTTATCAAGAATAATACTGCAGTAAGGCTTCATACTGAGGCACTTTTTGGCCTCCTACAGCTTTTTGTTTCTTTTTTTGTGGTGTAAGTAGTTTTTTATTAAGTGTGTCATTTATTGTTTAGTTTTTATCTTATCAAAAGTATAATTGTTTAGATTATGGTAAGTACAAACAATTATTTTTAGATTTGTACTATAATTTTAATTTTGGTTGTGTGACTTGGCTATCACATTAGGCTTCGAATTTCAGTAATACGGTCGGCTAAGACCTGTAATGGTAGGTAGTTTTAAGGCATTTTAATAAATAAATCTTATTGTGCGAGCCCCAATAAATACGTTTTCTTTCTTTCTTTCAATGAGATGCACTGCTTATCGGGAAAATAAAACGCTATACTTATACAATATGTAGGCAACTTAAATAACGCACAGCTCTTAAGGGGTCATTGTACTCATCATTATAAAAACAAGTTTTAATATGGTACCAAACTGGAAATCGCAAAAAAACCGGTTCCGTAGTTGAAAAGAATTTATCCCAAAAACAAACTTAACATTGAATGCAAAAAAAAAAATATATTTCATAAAATTACAAATTCACAATTTTCGGACTTTTTCCTTTACTTGTGCTGAGAGACCTTGCTTCTTCCCAAATTTCATTATTCTAGGTCAACGGGAAGTACCCTATAGGTTTTGATTTACTTGCGACAGTTGCGAGTACCAAAATGTGTCACAAAATGGCCGTATTTTTTTATTGCGTTGACTTAGAAGCTTAATTTTCTTAGGACTTTAAGGGACCATAGACTTACCTATTTAATATAAATTTCAACTTGATATCTCCACGCGTCCTTGAGAAAAAGGGTCATGACAGACTGACAGACTTGAATATTTTTCTTATGTGATAGAATTACAAATTAACAATTTTCGGACTTTTTCCTTTATTTGTGTTATACGACCTTGCTTCTTGCCAAATTTCATGATTCTAGAACAACGGGAAGTACCCTATAGGTTTTGATTTACTTGCGAGTATCAAAATATGTTGCCTAAATGGCCGTATGTTTTTATTGCATTGACTTAGAAGCTTGAGTTTTCTAGGACTTCAAGAGACCACAGACCTACGTATTTGATATTAATTTCAACTTGATACCTGCACGCGTTCCTGAGAAAAAGGGTCTTGACAGACTGACAGACAGACAGACGGACAAACAAGTGATCCTATAAGGGTTCCGTGTTTTCCTTTTGAGGCACGGAACCCTAAAAATCTGCTCTAATTTTTGACGAGTTATGCAAACATAGCTGATTTTTTCGCAATTTCAGTTTTGGCCCCTTAGTAAAGTTGTTCATAATGATGAGTATAACGACCCTTTATGAGATTTACGTTATATAAGTTACTCCTTGTAATAGTTACGCAACAGCCTTTACATAATGACAGAATACTAAACACTCAAAAATAACAATCAATTCAAATCACGTCTCAAAACCGGCCATGAACCGATGAATCACGCACACAAACTTAACATTAAAAAAGATTATAGCTAGTTAGACAACAAACAGTTAGGTGATGAATTTAAAAAGCAAACTGACTGTAACACTGAGTCACAAGAATATGGAACACATTAATTAGTTAGACCAAGGTCTTCCTGAACACGTGCGCTTACTCATATACTGTATTACTAGTTTAGGATAGTTACAGGACTTGGCTGTGAAGGTTAAAAAATATGTAATATTTTATTTTATTGTTTGGGTGGCTTACATATACAGGGTGAAATTGAATAGATGCGACAAAATTTAAGGGGGTGTCTACGCATCAATATGAACAACTTTTACTATGGGACCAAACCTGAAATCGCGAAAAAAAAATCAGCTGTTCAGTTGTACATTTCATGTTCGCATAATTCGTCAAAATGTAAATGTAATATAAAATGTAAACTATTTAACAATAGTAAAGCGACGGTCACAGTTCAGTAAAGCATTGCCAATGAAACTCTAAAGACGTCTGCTTTTAAAAATGAATATGCATAAATAATGAATATGATTTTAACTTTAACCAAAACAAAACAAGGTATTATTGGTGCGGTGTGAAATTACCTTTTCATAAGTTTTTTTTTTACAACTTTGCCATGCTGTAACTTTGGGTTCCCCCTTGGGTGCGGCGGCTGACTCTCACACGCATGATTACCTAATGCATATTAAAACTACTAGAAATTAAATTTATTCGGTACCTATAGAATACACTATCTACAGGACCCCTACTTCAATATTTTTGTTTAAGTGTTTGTGTCATTTTATATGTTTATCAAAATCAAAAAAATCAAAATCAAAAGTCCTTTATTCAAATTAGGCTGAGAATCAGCACTTTTTGAACGTCGAAATTACATAAGACAGTCCCCACAAAACGCCCGCCCTTCACCACTTCCTAGTGCTTTAGCTGGGAAGAAGAAGTAGCGGAACAAACTGTCCAGCAGCACAGCTGTCTGTTCAGTTAGAAGAACTAGATTCTATACAATAGTACCTATGCAAAATAATTTACGCAACACAATACATTAAATTATATTTTTGTCAAAATATTATTATCTTTGGTTACTAACATAGTTTTCTAAGTATACCTACTAACATAAATATGGATCTCTGTGTCTGAAGAAAATAAATAAAAAAATAATAAAAATTGTTCGCAATAATCGAGCAGTACCTCCGGTGCGGCGGCTGTGCGGTTTTCATTCGTACACACAAACATGCGGTCCGGCGCCGGTACGGCTCCGGCTCGTGTACATAAAAGCCTCAGGAGATGAAGATTTCTCAAACGAAAATGTCGAGGTGGAACATTCAGAGACAGCTTAATATGAATATGATACGGATTGGTGAAACGTAACATGAAATGTAACACAAATTAGCCGTCCTAATTTGTGTAAGTAATGCAACATGAAATGTAACACAACATCTAGGCGAATTTGTTTCAACGTGTGTTACATTTCACGTTACGTTTCACCAATCTGTACCCAGCTTTAGCTAAAGAAGATTGTGCTATTTTCACTAGAAACCGTATGCCAGGTAATTATTATATCGCACTCATAGACTTAGTCTATGATCGCACTAATATTATAAAGGCGAAAGTTTGAGAGTGTGTGTGTATTGTATGTACCAAGAAAATATGTACAGATTGTAGACCCACCAGCGCTGAAATTTTTCGCCGGTTATCAAAATAAACATCTGCTGCCCCATAAATCATGTTGACCATGTGGGTTTCTTCTGTGTGAAACAACAGTTTTTTTTTTATAACCCACAAAATATTACTTCATGTTGAGGTCTAGAATCGTGTGCTGAATTCAGGGTATAACGGTGTGCGGGTCGACCCCTGTATGCAAAAGCAGTTCCTATGATCCGTGTGAAAGGGCTCCACTAAGCACCATTGTTGTGTTTGAACTCAAAGGATGTGAGCAGCATAAGCCTCCTCTCTGTGAGAGAGAGTGGGCCGTAATCCACCGAGCGGGCGCTGCGGATTGTTGGATGTTGTCGGATGACATGTCATCGAAGTATTGGTTTTAGAAATATGTCGGTTTCCTCACGATATTTTCATGCATGACTAGGTTCGAAACCATACAAGGTGGAGAAATCAAAATGGCAATAAATTAAACTACGCATCTCATGACGTTCCCAGTCTACATACGAAAATTCAATCAAATATTTACAGTGTTGCCCAAATGCAAGAACAAGACGAGACTTAGCCAGTCTTGGTCTTGGTCTTGCGCCAATACACCTGGTCTTGGTCTTGGTCTTGGTCTTGCGCTCCCAGTCTTGGTCTTGGTCTTGGTCTTGCAGCAAGAGTCTTGCAAGTCTTGCAATTACCTATTAGTCTATTACTATTTATTAAAGTTTACTTTAAATCTTAGAAAAACGTATTAGAATTGGAACATTGTGAGCTTGAATTAACATAGCCATAGTAAAGATCTGTTATATTTTGTAACAAAATTAGCAAGTAACGCCATCTATTATGTTTATATATTGCATTTGTTTTATAGCTGTCAAAGTGTCAAAGTGACAATAAAGTTAGTCATTATCCGAAAGTGCACGTTTTATTAGGTTATGGGCGTATATCCTTTTTATTTTAAGAAAAGTGCTGAACTATCGCGAAAATAATGGCTGTGAACTATATACAAAGTGTTCCCAAACTGAAGGGAAGGGAAAATTATGAAGAGTGGAGTTTTGCGGCAGAGAACCTGTTAGTGCTCGAAGATGAATGGATTGGGTCATTGTTATTAGCAGGTTTACCAGAAAAGTATTCACCAATGATCATGGCGATAGAACATTCAGGAATACAGATTACCACAGATACAATAAAATCAAAATTAATTGATATGGACGTTTCTTCAAAACACACTAATTCGGATACCAGTGGCGCTGCATTCGCTGCGAATAAATCATATAAGACACGGAACAATAATAAAAAACCAAATGGCAACACTGATACAACTCGCTCACAACAAGCGTCAAAGATGTCGGCTAAAAAAGAAATTACGTGTTATAAGTGTAAGGAAACAGGGCATTTCAGAAATCAATGTCCGTTATTGCAGAAAACAAAGCAATCCAATGCGTTCAGTGTGGTATTCCTAAATGGACAGTATAATAAAAGTGAGTGGTACATAGACTCCGGTGCAAGCGCACATATGACGTCAAATGAAGATTGGATAAACAACGCAAATTATAAGCCAAGTTTATCAGAAATTATGGTTGCCGACAATACAAAAGTGCCTGTATTATGCTCCGGAGATGTGCAGATTACAACAGATCGCAACTATGACATTACAGTCAAGAATGTCTTGTGTATTCCTAAGTTATCAACAAACCTATTATCAGTAAGCGAACTTATAAAAAATGGAAACAAAGTTGTGTTTGAAACAGATATTTGCTACATTAGAAATGTGAGAAATGAGCACGTAGCGACGGCACACTTAACCAATGGTGTTTACAAGTTGAGTATAAAAACAACAGATTGTATGTTAGCAGCACCAGCAATGGCAAGTGCGGAGCTGTGGCACAGGCGACTGGCACACATTAATAGTAGTGATTTGAATAAAATGAGAAATGGCATCGTAGAAGGAGTGACATTTTCAGCTCCTAGTGACACAAACAAAGAGAACTGTGTAACCTGTTGCGAGGGAAAACAAATGAGACTGCCATTCTCACGTAGTGAACATAACAGCATAGAGATACTACAAATAGTACATGCCGATGTATGTGGACCTATGGAGATTAAGTCTATTGGCGGTTCACAATTTTTCCTACTGTTTGTGGATGATTACAGTAAGATGACATTCATTTACTTCCTCAAACACAAAAGTGAAGTTTTCCAGAAATTTAAAGATTTTAAAGTAATGGTTGAGAACCAACAAAACAAGAAAATAAAGATCCTACGTACTGATAACGGTGGTGAATTTTGTAATGGTGCAATGTATAACTATTTAACCAAAGAAGGTATTGTTCATCAAAAAACAACCCCGTATGCACCAGAACAGAACGGTGTCTGTGAGCGAGCAAATAGAACTGTAATAGAAAAGGCTAGATGTCTACTGTTTGATGCGAAACTAAACAAAAAATATTGGGCAGAAGCAGCAAACACAGCAGTGTACCTAAAAAATAGGTCTCTCACTGCAAGTTTGAAAAACAAAACACCGTACGAAATATGGTATCAAAGAAAACCAGATTTAAGCCACTTACGTCTGTTCGGAAGCCCGGTGATGGTGCACGTTCCCAAAGAACGGCGTTTAAAATGGGATAAAAAGGCAGAACAGTACATATTTGTTGGATATTCGGACAATGTGAAGGGATATCGTGTTTATGACCCAAAGAAAAATGTTATTACAGTAAAAAGAGATATAATAGTGATGGAAGGAAAACAAGGAATTGAAAGTACAGAAGAAAATGCTATATGGGTTCAGGATGAAGAAAAGAACTTAGTCCAGAGAGAGGAGACACAAACAACACATGATGTGCAGGAATCTAGTGTAGAGAGCAGAGATTCAGTGGGGGATATTACTAATAATGAATCTCTGGCTAGTCCAAGTTCAGACTCATCAGTTTATACGGATCCAGGTGAGACTAGTATTGATACTTCAATTGACTCCATTATTTCAACAGATATTTCAACAAGTGAACTCCAAACACTAGGAGGTGGTGAAATAGTTGAAAATAAGAGAGTGCGAAAACCACCAACTCGCTTTGGTTACTCAAACGTGTGTATTTCAAAAAACTTGCCAGGAGCAGAGGAGATAGACTTCTCTGAAGCGCTGAATGGACCTGAAGCAGAACAATGGAAGCTAGCCATGCGTGAGGAGTTGCAGGCATTTGAGTACAATGATGCATGGGAGCTCATTGATGTACCAAGTGATACTTCAATAGTGCAAAGCAAGTGGGTTTTGAATAAAAAGTTAGATGTTGACAACAAAGTCAGATATCGTGCTAGGCTGGTGGCAAAAGGTTTTTCACAACAAAGTGGAATTGATTATATGGACACTTTTTCTCCAGTTGTAAAACATTCAACCTTGAGAATGTTATTTGCTCTTAGTGTACAATGGTGTATGGACATAACTCATTTAGATGTGACCACTGCTTTTTTAAATGGACACTTAAAGGAGAATATTTGTATGTCTATTCCTGTAGGTTTTGAATGTAGTGATAAGGGGAAGATTTTAAAACTTAAGAAAGCAATTTATGGGCTTAAACAGTCATCTTTAATGTGGTATGAAAGAGTAAAAGATTGTTTATGTAAATTGGGTTTTAAAATGAGTTGTCATGAACAGTGTTTATTTACAAAATTGCATGGAAAGGTTAAAATAATAGTAGCAGTATATTTTGATGATTTTTTAATATTTTCTACATGTAAAGATGAGACAGAAATGTTGAAAACTGTATTAAGTAGTGAATTTAAGATAAAAGATCTAGGTTGTGTAAAACGTTATTTAGGTATGAGAGTCAATGTGGATAAAAAGTCTAATACTATAACAATAGATCAACAACAGTACATAGAACAATTGTTATCTAGATTTAGTATGTTTAATTGTGGTTCCATAGATACTCCTATAGAATGTAAACTGAACCTTGATAGGGCTGAAAATTGTGTAACAGATGTACCTTATCAAAGGCTTATAGGAAGTTTAATGTACTTGGCTGTCATGACTCGACCTGACATTGCATTTTCTATAAGTTATCTAAGTCAGTTTAATCATTGTCATAATGAAACTCATTATAATCATGCTAAAAGAGTATTGAAGTACTTGCAAAAAACCAAACATTACTGTTTAAAATATTGTAATGATAATGTTGAGTTGAAGGGTTTTGTTGATGCTGATTGGGCCAGCGACACACTAGACAGAAAGTCTTATACTGGTTTCTGTTTTACCATGTGTGGTTCTGTGATATCATGGCAGAGCAGGAAGCAGAAGACAGTTTCTCTGTCTAGTACTGAAGCTGAGTATGTAGCGTTGTCAGAAGCAACTAGAGAAGCCATATATTTAAGAAACTTGATGCATGAGATAACAGGTAAATCATGTGCAGTCATGTTACATTGTGATAACCAAAGTGCTTTGAAATTGGCAACAAGTCACCAATCACTCAATAGAACTAAACATATTGATGTACGTCATCATTATGTCAAAGATGCTATAAAACATAATTTAATTGAAGTTATGTATGTTTCAACCCAGGACATGCCGGCTGATTTACTAACTAAAGGTTTACTGTCAAGTAAACATTATAAATTCTTAAAAATTATAGGTCTTGTTCCTGTTTAAAATTTAAGCTTAAGAATTTTTTTTTTATGTTCAAAGTATTTGCTATGTCTTTAAATATTTTGTTATACACCCCGAGGTGTTATATTTTGTAACAAAATTAGCAAGTAACGCCATCTATTATGTTTATATATTGCATTTGTTTTATAGCTGTCAAAGTGTCAAAGTGACAATAAAGTTAGTCATTATCCGAAAGTGCACGTTTTATTAAGATCAAGCAGATTAATAAATAACTGAAGATTTGATAAGAAATTCGAAAAATCAACTGACCTATTATATGTCGTTTTCCATGGAAGTAACTGTTTCTTAATAAACATTTATGATTTATAAGCTTACATTTGCTAAAACATGTAAAAAAACAAATTAATTACAATAACTTGACTGTATTTTAAAGAACAATACTTATCTGTCTAGAAAGAGATTGAACCCTCAACTTATAAGAAATTTAATAAAAGAGTTTTACGATTTATCATTTATTTGAATAAAAAATAAAATACAACACAAATCAACAGCTTTATCATTAGGTTATGATACTTTATATCAATTTTTTTGACCAAGAATTAATACAAAGTAACCATCTGGCTGACTCATCACTTAACCTATTTCTATGTTTTCTAATTACTAATGATGCTTTAGAAAATAACCTCTCAGCAGGTACTGAAGTTGCAGGTATTGAGAGAAAATCACGGGCCATTTTCGATAAAATCGGATACTCTGTCTCATGCGTCCTCCACCAATCTAAAATGTCTTCCGAGCTGGCAGTTCTTGGTTTTCTCAGGTACTCCTCCAACTCGTCTATCACTAAGCCTTGAAGACAAGATCCAGATGACGTCGAGGGACATTCATAGAGTTTATCAAAGTCTATTACGTCTTCATCTTCATCACATACTTTATTTTCTTTTTCTGGTAATTCCAGAGATTTGTTCAGTGAGTGTAGACTTTTATATTCTTCATAAAGTTCATTGAACTTGCGCAGACTTTCTGTTTTAAGTTGCTTCCCCCACATTGTCAGGTCAAAAGTCTGAGCCTTATGCCTTGGGTCTAAAATTAAAGAAGTACAATAAATCCAGTTGCTCTTCTTGTAATGTTTAAGCATTTTGTCTCGAGCTGCTTGGAAAGCTAGAATGAGCCTTTCATCCACTTCAGATCGATTAGGTTTCTCATCTAACTGTTTTACCATGGATTCAATTTTATCTAGCAAGAGATTGAATGATACAATGACTAGCGGTAATGTAACATATTTGTCTCCACCAAGTTTTGTACTTAAAAGTTTAAAGTTTATTAGAAATTTATGTAATTTTTCGAGTACCTGCCATTCATTAGCTGTGATTTGAAAATCATTTAATTCGGTGACAGAACTGCACAATATGTCAATGCCCGCTCTCACTTTTAAACCAAATCCAATCATATCATGTGTGGAATTCCATCTCGTTGGACAGTCAAGAATGGCATTTAGATTTGATGGCACGCCAGCTGCTTCACAAGCAGACTGAAACTTCTTCTTCACTATCTCACTTCTTTTTATTTTACTGGAAATACTGCGTAACTTTGTTACAGATGTACGCGAGTCAGCAATATTTGGTGCAGATTCTTCATCTTCCTCATCCTCAGTTTCGTCTGCATAGTCTTCGTACTGCTGATCTTGCGCGTTAGTGTCAGACTCACAGTGTAATGCTAAGGTCTTTAATAAATCTTGTACACCAAGGTTTAAAATGTGAGCAAAGCACCGGAAATGTTGATTGTCTGAATCAAAGTGTGGCGGCAGCTGTTTGCCCAGTTCATACATAAATTTTGTATTTGCAGTTGCGTTGTCGACCGTGATACCTTGTATTTTATCAATTATGCCATATTCCAATAAACATTCATGGAAAATCGTTGCAATATCTTCCCCAGTATGTCGACCGCGTGATGGTATAAAATCAAGAACTACAGATTGATACTTCCATTCGTTGTCTATATAATGAATAGTAACCCCGTAGTAACTCCTACCAGCAATTGACGTCCACCCATCAATGGTAAAAGACATTTTAGATGATAATTGTTGAAGTCGTTCCTTGAGATTCAATTGGAGCTCTTCAAATCGCTCTTTGACTTTCCTTCTAAGTGTAGACCTTTTAGGAAACACCATATTAGGGCAAATACGTCGAAAATATACTTGTGTAGCTTCGTCATCGAAAAATGAGAAGGGAAGATATTTTTTCACCACCCAATCAACTGTAGCTGTCGTGATGTTGTCACTGCTGTTTTCCGACTGAAACAAAACAATAAATCTTGTGTTATTATTTAAAACATACTATGTTTGAGCGTATAAGAGGAGGAGGTTTGTTGTTGTTAAATCAAGAAAATCGTTAAATTGATATTTGTTATATTAAGGTTGCACTGTACTGTAATTTACCAAAATAAAGTACTTAGTTGTTACTGGCCGATTAAATGAAAATATGGGTGTTTATAAAAAATATTTAAGACGATAATTACATACTTAATATGTCGCACCCCTAGATGAAAACACCACTAACTCAAAAATACTTACGTAAGTTAATGGCGTTTTTGAAAGTATCGCATGAATAGCTACGCGGAGTTAAAATTCTTTTAACTGTTAAAAAAATATTCTTACCTGTCCACTTCTTCCAGCGGTTACTAAAAAGCTTGTGATATCTCCACTTAATTTTGGTTTAACAGGAAGAAATATTTCTGATTCCTTTTTGTGGAAAGATATTAGATGTTTCCTTAAGCCTGAAGTGTTTCTGTTTTTCATTTTTATTTCAATCTTTTTATGTTGGCACAATTTACAGAAGGCAGTTTGGGATGCATGAATTATTTCGAAAAACTCCTCAAATTTGCTTTTGGGTCTTTTAGATCTGTGACTCAAACTCTCGTTACTCGGACTAGAATAATTTGAATCTTCGTCACTCATATTAAATTGTACACGTGATACGTTTTTAGAAAACAACGAGAATTAGTAAAAACAATTATTAAGTTAGACTCGAAGCACAGCTCAATTGGAAATGACTGGAATTAAAATAATTCCTTTATTTATAGTACGTTTCCTTGCTTTCTACCGCGCCGCCTCGCCACGTGCCGGGTCTATGAAAAGGATGCCGCCGCAAATCAAACAATGCCGCGTGCGGCGTACAAACACACACTAAATATTACCTACTTGTACAGACGCGACGCGTGAATAAAATAGAATTAGTGCCAATCACTATTCTTTACATATAAGTGAATGTTTTGGCGTACATCTATACTAATATTATAAAGCTGAAGAGTTCGTTTGTATGTTTGATGACAGAAGTTTTAAAATAAATAAATAAGTCCTGAACGTCACTATACCTCCAAAGTTACTATTCCTCGTGGACGAAGTGGCGGGCACAGCTAGTAAATACTTACTCTCATCATCTCTCTCAGAGATATTCGGGCTGGTAAGTAATACAAAACTCTTATCGCAGGCTTTTTATTTTATTAGTAGGTAAGTACCTACGCTTTTTATATTATTTTATTAGTTTTGTAGAATTTTTTTACACGTTTCAAGTATATTTAAAAGTGGCTACAATATTTATTAAACGGGTGATATTTGAACACTTTTTTGCTATTTTTTCTTGTAAAAACTTAAGAAATATAATTGATGATTAAACGAACTTACCAAGTGAAGTTCTATCATAATTATACGTAGCACTCCGTTCGAAGAGATAAGTATCCTGAAATAAAGTATTATTGACACAATGTAGTACCGCATAGGTGCCACCGTTCATACACTATTGTTGAAAGTATTTAAAAAAGTCAAATTCATCCTCCTGTCACTGTCAACGCCACCCGGCCCCCGCGCCCCCAGACCCGCTTGTCATTTAGTTACGAGTCTATTAACTTGATATTACCAATATTTGTGGGTTGCCCAGCTCTGCTGTGGGTTGGGTGGGAATTGATACTTATCTCTTCGAACGGAGTGCTACGTATAATTATGATAGAACTTCACTTGGTAAGTTCGTTTAATCATCAATTATACTTGCACTCCGTTCTCGAGATAAGTATCCTGAAATAAAGTATTATTGACACAATGTAGACGTTGAGAGTAGTTTTTGGGAATATCACAGTTAACCATAAAAAATAAAAACCTTAAATATATAAGTATTTTATTAATATTGTTTATTTATTTTAACTTACAACTTATGGTAATGTATCTCACTCTTAATTATAATTAACTATAATCAGTAGGAAATGTAATACTTTTATTATTATATATATATATATATATATATATATATATATAAAAAAACAAGAGACATCGTGTCTCCCTTACGAATTATTTACTATTGCTCTAGCTAGGGAGGTGTGATCATCATCACCTACAATCACTCTGTTATAGAAACGTCCGAACGTTTTTGAAGTGCCGCTCCAGCCAGCGGTCTGTCGGATGGTATCGATGTTGACGCCTAATTGGTGAGCTTTAGAGGTAGCGGCATGGCGGGTGCTATGTGCCGTGAATATATTAACATCAATACCGCAGTCTTTTAATGTTCCCTTTATCCACCGACTAATGGTTTGTGTGGTCACAATGTTGTGGGGTTTTTTGAATGAAATAAATAGATTGTCTGTTTTGCGCAAAGCAGCGGTTTGGTTAATGTATGAGAGTAAAGTAGTGGCTGGGCATATTTCCAGTTTGTCTGTGAAGAAAGGTATGTGAAGAACGGGCTGATTGATACCAACTTTTGAGGTCTTTACAAGATCAGGTATTTTTATGATTATTTTGCTAAGTTGTGATTCTACATTGCTCAATTTAATTTTTTGAAGGGTTTGTACCCGGTGGGCTGTCGTAAGCGCCAATAAAGTGATGGATTTCTTTGTTAATCTCTCTAATGTGAGAGATTCGTTAGGAAACCAAGTTTTTAGGAAGTCCAGTACCTTAGACGTGTCCCATGTTATGCTATACTTAGGAACAGGGGGACGAAGCCTGAACACACCTTTATAGAATCTCTTTATTCTGTCATCTAATGATACATGTGATCCGATTATAAGAGATAAAGCTCCTCTATAGCTATTTAGTGTTCCATATTGAATACCTGATTGGTATACTTGAGTAAGAAAATATATGATCCTAGGTACTGAAGTTTCAAACACATTGTAGTTATTGTTAGAGCAAAAGTTGTACCATCGTTTTAAGCATACATCATATTGCTTGATGGAGTTACTACTTAACGATGCCAGCATGATGTCAATGGATGATGGTGGTACACTTCTTCTCAACAGCGCCGCCCGCACAAGACTCCGGCAACCAGGGTAAGATTCCGATGAATCTGTCCTTTGCTGGAATGGGAGATAATAACATTTTTGGTAGGCTCGAAAATAATTAGCTCAGATACTAATAATTTCCTAAATACTGGGTACCATGGCTGTGTGGGCCACATTGGGACCACGACAATGCCTTTGGCTTGGTCTGTCATTATTTTTCGAAGGGTTTTTAGGATAACAGCAAAGGGAGGAAACGCATAAAAGTAAAAAGGAGCCCAATTCATAGTAAATGCGTCAATAGTAAATGCATCAGGGTCTTGTTTCCATGAAACATAAGTGTGACATTTCTTGTTAATGCGACTGGCAAATAGGTCTATATTAGCGGAACCAAACTTTGTTGATATTCTTTGGAAAGCTGTATCTTTTAGTTCCCATTCAATATCTGGATGAGAACGGCGTGACTCCGCGTCAGCTACCTCATTGTCCATTGATTTTATATATGAGGCGACTACAAAGATTTTTCGCTGCTCACACCACTGCCAAATGGCTTTTGCGACTTCAGTCAAGTGAGGAAATTGCACGCCGCCCATCCGGTTGATGTAACTAATAGCGGTCGAATTATCTATGTGTATTAAAATTTGGCAGTCTGAACAATTTTTTGCAAAAGTCTTAAGAGTGATAAATGCGGCTAGAAGTTCTAGTTGATTAATGTGAAATTTTTTCTCGGCGTTGGACCATGGGCCACTAGCAGTGTCACTCCCACAGACAGCGCCCCACCCCGTAGTTGAGGCGTCAGAGTATAACTCCAAACTGAAGTTGTCGTGCCTAATCTTTTTTACAGCGTGAGGGAGGGCTTTTAGCCACCATTCAAGGTCTGACCGTAAACAAAAAGGAATTTTCATGACTTTATCATAATTTTCATGACCTTGAAGGTTTAGAAATTTACAGCGTTCTAATTGTTTCGTGTAGAGCCATCCATATTCAATAGCTGGACACGCAGACACCAGTAGTCCAACAATTTGGGCAAACAATCTTATTTTACAATTTTGTAATTTCATGAAATGTTTTATTTCGCTAATAATGCGATTTCTTTTATCAGAAGGTAGTTGAACTTTCATCTCATGGGTATTAATGATATAGCCGAGGTATTTACACATGTGAGAGGGTGTGAGGACGCTCTTGTTTGTGTTTATTATGAATCCTAGACTAGTAAGAAACTGTTTAGTTATGTTTACATTTTCTAGGCAGCTTTCTTGGGAGTCAGATATCAAACAAAGATCATCTAAATATATGCTAGAAATATAGCCAGCTGATCTCAATATTTTTACCACCGGTTTCATAATTTTGGTAAAAATGTATGGAGATGTGTTCAGACCAAATGGCAGGCAATTGAACTGATATAGAATATTGTTATAGATAAATCTTAAATATTTCTTGCAATCATCAGCCATTTTTACTAAAAAATAAGCATCTTTCAGGTCTATTGTTGCCATAACGCTATCTCTAGATACTAGTTTCAGAACTGTGCGCAGGTCTTCGAGTTTAAAATGATTTGTTTGGATGTGTTTATTTAGGTTTTTTAGATTAAGAATAAATCTCATTTTTCCGTTTGGTTTTGGTGTTAGGAAAACACTAGAGATGAATTGGTTTTCACATGGTGTACATGGGGATATAGCTCCTATTCTAAGAAGATCTGATATAGCTTCCTCATACTGTGCTATTTCTGTTAGTGAGTAGCTAGGAATTGTAGGTAACGTTTGTTGTTTTACAGGTTCAGAAAATGTGATATTATAGCCCGATATCCATGATAGGATCGTCTTATCTTTGGTAATGTGTAACCATTGGTTATAAAATAAAGATAAGCGTCCTGCATAATTTACCTCCTCTACGGTCGACGATAGTTGTTGAATTTCTGCGGATGTGATGACGTCTTGTATGATCTGTTGTGCTGATTCTGGTGAGGGGCAGTCTGCCGCGACTTCTGTGTTGTTGCCGGCGGTTTCCGGTTCGGAGCCGCCGGCCCCTTCACGTTTAAATGATTGCTCTTAGACGTTGACGGCTGCGGCTTCTTATTGTTATTGTATGTGCTTTTTATTTCGGCACTAGATTTGGAAACGGCCTTGGCTGTCCTGAGTGTGTCTGGTAGGTTCTCACCAAACAAAAGCTTGTCAATCTTGGAATTAAGTATCTGGGTTTTTACATCCTTTTTAAGTACGGATGTGCTAAACATTCTTCTTGTAACGGAATCAGAATGTTGTATATCGCATAACATTCTATTTGCATCCATTAATTTTTTAAGAAGCTCATGATTCTTATCTTGGGAACCCAGAATCTGAGATGTAGCCGACGCAATGCAAGAAATAGCCGAACCCAGAAGTTTTTGTTTAGCTTCTATAGCCTTGTCTCGGTTAGACAGAGACTCTGGCAAGGCAGCCCTTATTTCGGCATTTATTGTGGGTGCGCCTAAAAGAACACCATTTGACGGCAATAAGTACCTTTGTTGCAGTTCTTTTTTGGCTTCTTTAGTAAGCCCAGAGGTTGTAATATGTTGCAATCGACTAGCCAACTCTTTGTGTATTTCTGGCCCATAATTTTCTTTGTTGGCAGGATCATCACCGAGAATTTCCAGTATTTCTGTGTCGAGGGCAATGTCCTCATCCTCTTTGTTTTGTATCTCACTTGAGGGTTGATCCTTGTTTGTTACGTCTAAATCAGTAATTACGTCAGTGTTTGACGAAGGTGGAGGTATTTCTATTGTCTCCGGAAGGATTTGTTCTACAGAAGGAACATCATCATAATTTGTGGGCTCTGCCATCAGTTCTTCCAATAAGTTGTCTGGAATGATTTATAGGCAGTATGAGTATTGAAAATACCCATAGGTAGGTAGGACCTACCTAAAAAAAAACGCATAATTTATGTGAATTATACTTTATACTCTAACTAGGTAAGTAGGTAGGCATAATTGTGTGTTTAAAGTGTACGTTTCTGTGTGCATTGGAAAAACCCATAGGTAGATCCGATCGCTTATTGTGATTGCATAGTTTAAACAAACTACCAAGTACAATCATTTTTAGAATGTAGTGTGACAGTCCAAGGAACAGCCCGAGCACATTCATAAAAATAAATGCAGTGAGACAGTCCATAGATCAGCTCGAGAATGCATTTTGTTTAGAACCAGAGATTATAGAAATTATGGCAATAGGTTAGATATGTTTTGATGGTAGGTACGATACTGTAATGCGGTGAGACAGTCCGATAATCAGCTCGATTGCATTGTATCGTATTCAATTGTAGAAGAAAAAGTACTTAAATAATAAATATCTACGTACCGTCATTTGTCGGTTCCATTTGTTCACCCGAGCTATCATTAGAACTCGAGGAATCCTGCTGTTGTTTACGAACACGTTTTATCTTCTTTTGAAGCTTTTTTAGTTTTTCACTAAGGTAATCGTAATTATGCTTGCGTTTTGGCATAATTATAACACTACGAAAAGACTACAAATTTTTGGTGCGAAAAAGTTTATGCAGAACGGTTGAGCACTAAAACGCGAATGACAAGCGGGTCTGGGGGGCGCGGGGGCCGGGTGGCGTTGACAGTGACAGGAGGATGAATTTGACTTTTTTAAATACTTTCAACAATAGTGTATGAACGGTGGCACCTATGCGGTACTACATTGTGTCAATAATACTTTATTTCAGGATACTTATCTCGAGAACGGAGTGCAAGTATAATGACTAAATGTACAATAATAGTACCTAAGTAATTAGTTTAAAACCATATAAGTAATCAATATTATAATATATACTTACTAGAATGAATTAATATGACATCTACTACCTATCCTTACCATTTTATCCTAATCATAATACTACTTGCGTGATCAGTATAATGTATTCATTTTCATTCTAAGCACTCTGAAACTTATTTATTCTTTGGAACACCTGTAGGTACTCTTAAAAAAATTCGAAATTATTTTGCATGAGTATACCTACGCCCTATGGCGGCAATCAAATAGTGTCACAAATGTTATGATTTCGGCGTGGCGGCAACGATTGTTTTAGATTTCAAAAGAAGCCGCCGGCGCGTGTGTCATAACCATGTACTTCCGAAAAGCGGCAAATTTCTTTGAGAAGTAAGTACAAAACCTTTGATGCCGCATTATCAAAGTGCCGATGGTTAAAACATAACTATGCATGCACTCAGTTTGATTTTAATAGATATTTTTTTATTCGCTATGTTTATGGTATTAGTCGTAATGCGCATAGGTCCAGTTTTTCATATTCTTTGATACAGTTTTTTGCGTCTCATAGAATTCCTAAGCGTACCTACCTATACACCGAACTGTTAAACCTAACTACTCAGTGAAATAGCGCTAAGTCCTAGCTGCAAGACGCAAGAGTCTTGCAGGCTATGTCTTGTTCTTGCTCAAGTCTTGCACGGTCAGTCTTGGTCTTGGTCTTGCTAAAAATACGCGGTCTTGGTCTTGGTCTTGCAAAAACGCAAGAACAAGACCAAGACTGCAAGACCAAGACTGAATTTGGGCAACACTAAATATTTACAACAGTGTAGTCCCTATAGCTAATCGGTTGAAAGAGCTCGTGGTTAAGTAATAACAGCCGCACGGGTCGATCGATCAGGTTAAGCTACGCTTGCTGCGGTTGGCTCGTGGATGGGATACCATCTTTACATATCGAGACCCCTCCGTGCCTCGGAAAGCACGTTAAGCCGTTGGTCCCGGCTGTCATTCGTGGATCTTTGACAGTCGTTACGGGTCGTCAGAAGCCCGAAAGTCTGACAACCAGTCTTACCAGGGATGTTGTATTACCCAGTAACTGGGTTGTGGAGGTCAGATAGGCAGTCACTCCATGTAAAATACTGGTATTCAGCTGCATCTGGTTAGACTGGAAGCCGACCCCAACATAGTTAGGAAACGGCTAGGCAGATGAGATGATGAGCTAATCGGCTGATCGGCAAAAACCCTATTCAGCCAGTATTTAGTTTATTAAAAAAAAAAAACACTTTTTTATATTCATTGCTAGGATTTATTTTATTGTTCCAAAATACTCAGCATTAGTATTGCCAATGTTTTCATTTATTGTCGTATTGTCATCTACACTTTCAACATCATCATTTCAGCCGAAAGACGTCCACTGCTGGAAATATGCCTCCCCGAAGCACCGCCACTTCAACCGGTTCTGTGCTCCCCGCATCCAGCGGATTCCTGCGGCTTTCACAAGGTCATCGGGCCACCTTGTGGGAGGTCTTCCAACGCTACGTCTTCCGGTTCTCGGTCGCTACTCCAGAACCTTTCGGCCCCATCGGCCATCTGTTCTGCGAGCAATATGCCCTGCCCACTGCCACTTAAGTTTGAACAATAATTCTCTACATTGTCTAGGGTGTAAGTGTAAACAGTTACAATCTTTTAAGGGGTCATTGTACTCATCATTATGAACAACTTTTACTATGGGACCAAACCTGAAATCGCGAAAAAAAATCAGCTGTTCAGTACATTTTATGCTCGCATAATTCGTCAAAATGTAGGGAACATCAGATTTTTTTTAGCGATTTCAGGTTTGGTCCCATAGTAAAAGTTGTTCATAATGATGAGTACAATGGCCCCTTAAAAGATTGCCACTGTTTACACTTACAGCCTGTATACTCATAAATTATTATTGGTCATTGAATGTTTATAGAAACACATACAAAATTACGGTATCGTGAACAAAATATTGCACGGTTCAAAAGTCCACACGGTTAGCCGACCAGAGATTAAAATAGACAGTTTGGTAGCGATATATTAGTTAGTTAGTCACTGTCAATATGACTCACGCGCAGTTCAGCGTGACACTCATACAGACTGTTATAAACGGCACTTCATTATTTACATACCTACTATACGATGATGATAAAATAACGATAGACAGTTTACATAATTATTTTTTTGTTAAGAGGATAATATTGAAGCATGCTTTAGCTTGGTGTGGTGAAATGGCGTTATGGCTGTCTATTTTGACGCGCGAGATAGAAGGCTCTCACGTGCACCGGAACTAAACGCGCTTCGTTTAAATGTAGATTTATGACAAAATGCAACACTTTGAGCGGAGCGACGTTATAATACGTAAAATTTGATAAACGCTATTTGACACAACGTTTAATCACGTCAGCAAAAAATATGTCTTTCTTTAAAGAACGTGTATCGGCTGCGGCCTATACCAATTCCTTCAAGCTACGTCATCGCGCCGTATCACTTTAAATTTTCGGACTGCTAGCGCCACTCCACGTTAGTTTTGTTGTACACTTTTTAAGGCTACTCACATACATACATTATAATTACGCGTACATTCGCAACGTCGTCGTGTAGTAACGGTTGTGTCACATTTCATATTATCTTTGCTTGTATGAAAAACCAGAACGTCACTAATCCTCATATATTTTGTATGAGAAAATAGTATGCCGCGCAACAAACATTTGAATACCCAGATGCTCAGCTGAAAGTGTTAAATACCTTCGATTTAAAGCAAATTTTACTGGACAATAAGGAACTGTTTACGTATAATGACAATCAACACCTACAGTTTGACGTACTCTATGAGGTCAAGTGAGGTCCAGTGAAGAGATTGAAAACCCATCCATCGATTGACCTCGACGATCAATTGTTTGACAGTTATTATTTCACAGCAACATTATAATATATCTTTCCATGTATCTTATGAGCAAATCATACGAGATATACATATTTATATACCAATATTTATGTATGTAGGCAGTCTCGGCTGCCCGTCTGCAAATTTTATGGCATAAAGGAATATTCTAAATAAGCTATAAAAGACATTTTCCTTGAAAATAACTTGGTATACCGTGATTTAGGAGCGAACCATGAAAATATAATGTTCGCAGAAATTGATGTTATGCGACCAACACACACAGGCATCGATATTGGATGGAAGGCGGCTATGTAAATAATTTATTGATAATACTGTGTATTTGATGAAATAGGTAGTTACTATTTTTCGTTCTGTTGTGTGAGTTTGGTCTTGTGGCTAAGAACCGCTAACAACCGCTCGAGTCAATCGATCAGGTTAAGTTATGCTTGCCGCAGTTGGTCCATGGATGGGTGACCATCTTTATATACCAAGATCCCTCCGTGCCTCGGGAAGCACTTTAAGCCGTTGGTCCCGGCTGTCATTCGTGGATCTTTGACAGTCGTTACGGGTCGTCAGAAGCCCGAAAGTTTGACAACCAGTCTTACCAAGGGTATCACTCAGTCACTGGGTTGTGGAGGTCAGATAGGCAGTCGCTCCATGTAAAATACTGGTATTAAGCTGCATCTGGTTAGACTGGAAGCCGACCCCAACATAGTTGGAAGAAGGATAGGCAGATATTTGCTCTTTAGTAGGACGAATACAATCCTTCCTCCAAAGGGCTACAGGATATAGGTATGAGGATCTACTAGGCTCGGCAGCCATAAGCACTTAAGTCAATACTTTGAAGATTTAACTTGAGAGTTTATGGCTTCCACGTCTACCTATATCCTGCGCCCTATCTTAGTCGATATATCATGAATGAATGAATGAATTAATGCTTTATTTGTAAACATAGGTCACATTACAATAGTGTGCGAGATGTTACGGTCATCCCAAATAAGTCCTATGCTGCCTATCTGTCTGCCACGGTCAGTACTGTAAAGTTTCACAGAATACATACATACTTGTTACTATGGCCTTTATCATGACAACTATTATGAATGAAAAGACGAAAATCTGTAGGTACTGGTTTCCGAGTAAGGAACCCGAGTGTGCGAGTTCTTCTCCCACTTCATCATCATCTTCCTGCCCTTATCTCATGTTACTTGGGGTCGGCGCAACACGTTTTCTTCTTCCATTCTCCCCTGTCAACCGTCACGCTATCATTCACTCCCTTCTCTTTCATATCATTCCTCACACAATCCTTCCATCTTTTCTTTGGCCTTCCTCCTATCCTCTCCCACAATCAAATTTATATTCATCACTCTTTTAGTCACATGCGTTTCATCCCTCCTCATCACATGCCCATACCAAGCCAAACGATTTCCTTTCCCTTATATACTCATTTCATGCATTTCATCCATCCTTAGATGATACTTCGCCACTCCCTTGGTTTTAAATAGATTTGACCTGAAAAAAAAAACAAAAGCCTGTCAAAGTTCATTAAACCCTGAAGAACAATTAGCGCATCAAACTCTCATTGTCTATGGTTTACGTACAACGCATCGGATAAACAACTGTGCAAATATTTGATATGGCCACACAAAGCGATGCACTAAGTTCGTTGCACCTCATTTTAGTTGGCAATGTTTAACAAAGGCCCTTTTTGATAACGGAGAATTTTGTGACTCATGGATTTTAGATATGTGGGTCAAGGTATTGGCTGAAGCGATTTGACCCGAAAACATCTGGTTGTTAGATCACATAGTCGAGCCAAATATTATGTCACAGCCAACTGGTTTATTAGCCGTTTTGTAAACCGCCTAGCCTTTTAACTGAACGGGGCACCGTCTGACTAGCGGCGTGAATGATATTCAATTATAGCTTAGGTTGGAACTGTGAACAACCACGTGTGAGCCGAATTGGCCGCAGTAACTAAGACACAAATGGAATAGGTCAGGTTAGAACTGTGACAAACCGCGTGCGAGCGGAGCCGCAGTAGCGACCGCCGAGCGCTACTTCCAAAGGCTAGGCAGTTAACTAAACGGCTAACTAAGCTAGCTGGCTGCGACATATAGATTCAATTCTTAAACAATAAAGAATTTCACTTATCTTTACCATTTACCTACGTTTTATAGAAATACTTCATAAACGAAGCAATGCACATGGACAACACAGTCAAATTTTAAACTTTTATTTGTTGAAACGTGGACACTGACAGTCGAGCTGGTCCACAAATTCGAGGCCGCTCAGCGCGCTATGGAGCGGGATATGCTCGGATTTTCTTTGAAGGATAAAATCAGGAATGAAGTTACCCGGAAAAGAACCGGAGTAACCGATATAGCTTGCAGAGTAAGCAAACTGAAGTGGCAGTGGGCTGGCCATGATTGTCGAAGGACTGACGGCCGGTGGAGCAGACGAGTCCTGGAGTGGAGATTGCGTATCGGTAAGCGTAGCGTGGGACGCCCCCCAGCTAGATAGACCGATGACCTAAAGAAAGTGGCTGGGACAGACTGGATGCGGAAGGCGGAGGACAGGGTGTTGTGGCGCAGACTGGGAGAGGCCTAGTCCAGCAGTGGGCTGCAATAGGCTGAGTTGATTGATTGATTGATTTGTTGTATACGAGGCGTTTGGCTACTTTGTATTAGTGTGTGTATTTCGTGTCTTTTTCGTTAAGTGTTTGTTTTTGCAGATTAAACAATTTTTCTTTCTTTCCTTTCTTCTTTCTTTGATTGAATCTTTTACCACATTGATTTAGAGAGAGAGTTGACTCTAAATAATACTTGTGTTACAGACTCTTTTGATATCTGATCTATATAATTTGAAAGCCTTTAAAAAAGAAGTTTCAATATTTTGCAGATATATTTTACATATCCTGCATCTGTCACCCGCTAGCTCTTGTGCCACGGACCAAAACGCAGCGAGGTGCAGTAATTAGTGCAGTGTGGTCAGCCAAACAGTCTTGTTTTTATTTTTATTGTATTTCAGCGTCGCTATCCACAATTATATTGCGCATTGGAATTGCTTCTTTGCTCTAATTTATTAAAGGAAGGTGGTGTTGATTTTAGAAAAGTCTGGAAAGTGTTTATAAGACTAAAAATAAATAATATTTATTAAAATCTGCCCAGTCTTTTTCCAACCATGTCAGGAACTGGGGTCGGCTTCCTGATATAGCTGAATACCAGTATTTTACATGGAACGTCTGTTTGTCTTAACTCCACAACACATTTACTGGGTAACACCCTTGGTAAGACTGGTGTCAGACTTTTAAGATTTGGGATAAATCAAATCAAAACATTTGATTAGTTATCGCTGTAAGTTACAAAAATCAAAATAGCTAATTTTGCCCGTCCTGGGGACTGAACTCCACGATCAACAGTCACAATTACCCCAATGGCACTTTTCTCAAGCTAAGGATTAAACCCAGAGCCCCAGCTCTCGCGGTTGCGACCACAAGACCTCCCAGGGCGGACAAAATTGAGATTTCCTATCAGGAACTTTTCAGAAGTGAAGGTCAAACTAAATATGCAAAAATCTTGGAAAAAAACCTTGTGATAAACTCTGAAGTCAAGTTTTTAAGGTCAATGTCAAACGTTTCGAAGGTCAAGGTCAAATAAATATAAAAAAATGTAACAAGGCGTGGTCGTTCCTATCAGGAACTTCTCAGAAGTCAATATGAAACAAAAATATGCAGAAATCTTGGAAAAACCTTGTGATAAACTCTGAGGTCAAGTTTTTAAGGTCAATGTCAAACGTCTCGAAGGTCAAGGTCAAATATATATAAAAATTAGTAGCAAGGCGTGTTCGACGAAGCCCGGAGTCTGTATTTGTGCCCGGTTGATGGCAATAGGCTCGCCCTCTATTACATAGAACTTAAACTTAACGAAATTTGGGTATCTTATCTCTGGCTAGCCCTTCGGGCATTACAGTTGTCATGTTATGTGTTCTACGAACGAACTCGCAACTAAAATGCAAGTGTAGCATGCTGTCGGTACCAGGCAGACAGGTTTGCATAAAGAATGATCGATGTGCAGTATATTACAGCAGGTGCATCCGTGAAATGAGTCATTAGGCCATCATTATGGGCTTATAATTGCACTAAGAACATGCTCCTCGTGATTATGTGCTCTTGTTTGTCAAACTTATATTTATAGCGATGTGGGGGTGGTGGAGATTACTCGGTGATTAATGTATAGTGCACTGCATATCAGTGGTGACTGGTGACACTTGCACTACGAAAATCACTGTTGAGTTTATGACATAAAGGTGCTGTCAATGTCAAATTTTTACCACTGATACGCGGTTTGCTGGGCTTATTCCCATCAGATCCCACAATCCGATCCCAGTATGTGGGATCCGTTAGGAATGCGGATAAAATAAATATTTTGTTTCAATCCGATCCTACTTTGTGGGGTCCGCAGGGGTCCGTTAGGAAAGTGAATAAAACTTACATTTTGTTCCTATCCGATCCCATTTGTGGGATTCGTTAAGAATGTGGATAAAATTAATATCCGAACGTAATGATCCCCCTGCTTGCAATCAAATACATGAAAACAAAAAGTAAGTACCTACACAATATCGAGATAAAAGTCGGTAACAGTTCTGTTATGGTCATACATTTATTTTAATTCGTTCGTTAGTTTTCATTTTGTTCCGAAAATGTAAATTTTATTCACATTCCTAACGGACCCCACAACGTGGGATCGGATTGGAACAAAATATTTATTTCATCCGCATTCCTAACGGATCCCACTTAGTGGGATCCGATTGTGGGATCTGATGGGAGTAAGCCGGTTGGCTGTATAGTTTTAATATTAAGATTTTTATAAGATTTTTTTAATTGCCGAGATTTTTCGCTTTCCTATTACAGTCAGCGTCAATAATATGGGGACGATCCGACTGTTCAAAATGATCTAAACAACTATGAAAATGAAATAATAACTCAATGATACAAGGAATGTTTCAGAATGAAGACAGTACCTGTCATTCTGACAAGAACTTTCTCCAATTGAGATAAAGTTTAATTTTCTTAGTTCAACAACTAAGAAAATTAAACTTTATCTCAACTAAGAAAAATAAAGAAAATTAAAATGATCTCAACAGATCATTTTGAACAGTCTGTTCGTCCCGATATTTTTGAAGCTGACTGTACCTAAAGCTAGTGGTACAATTATTTTATTACTTACTTACTATTAGCTTTTGCCCGCGGGTTCGCCCGCGTGGATATCGGAAAATATCCTACGGAAACGTACTACCGGGAAATCCTCCCTTATTCCTTGTCTACATTATAAAGAGAACCTCTGTGCAAAATTTCAGCTTTCTAGGTCCAAGGGTTTGAGCTGGGCTAATGAGTCAGTCAGGACTTCTCTTTTTATTTATAAAGATTCAAAGGTATCAACGTCCTAAACTGTTTCACATACATTCGATCATCGTTTTAAATTCAGTATTTTCACTTTTCCTTCCTTGTCCCTAAACATCAAAGTAATTATTGCTGACATATGATAATGCAACAACAATCTACAACAATCTTTTATAAACGACGATCTAAACGAACATTATGTTATCTTAATTAAAGATCTAAATAAAAAGCCATTAATCAAACAATATAATAATAATATACGGTGATTTCACACAATTATTTAAATACGCGCGAACTCCCAAGCCTCTGTTCATATTTGATGATTTCCAAGAATAACAAAAAACCGTACTCTAATCAGACGAATTTTTCGCAGTTACTGGACACAACTGACCGTGAAATAAGCCCGTATTCTCAGAAACAACTTTGATTATTTATTCTCTTTAAAACACTCCGTCAAGGATAAGTTTTGACTAGCAATTTGGCTCGATTTCGCCCATGTATGTAGGTATGTCATGGTTGAAGGATTTTTCAGTGATTATAATGTTTTATCCTAATTGATTCGGCGAATTCTCAGATAAGCATTTATTTTTTTGGTTGAGGTGTATTATGTGATAAATGTTTAAGCCAGCTTTTCACTAAGGGATGTAATATATATTACACATTGAGCTATCTATGAATAGGATGTAATAAATATTATAGCACAGTGTAAACCGTCTCGTACAAAATGTATGACGAGCAATAAAATATTATATCTCAAGGTGTAATATAATTATATCCCATAGTGAAGAGCCGGCTTTATACTTGATTTTTTTTTATAATTTTGATTCATTAAATATAAATACCTAATATACGATCAAGCATAGACTGCTGCACTATAGAAAGAGAAAATTAAGTTAGAGACCATAATAGGCTAGTTGACAGTAAGACAAATACCTTGTGAATTTTAGTATGTAGAATGAATGAATTTTGTAAATGATTTTAGATAATATTTTTGAGAAATAATTACCTACGTAGAAATATAGTAATTGGTCACGTGACATTGAACGCCAATCAGAGCGCGACCCGTTTCACTTCGCAGTCATGTCACTTTATCCAAGAAAATGAAACATCCACAAAACATCCAACAAATGTCATTCACTCTTATTTACAGAGTGCATTATCCCAAAAAAATGTTTGTTAACAAAAATTACGAAATACTTTCATTCTGACCTGTACGTGAGTAAATAATTGTCAGAGACAGAACTTCATATAATCGCGTTTTTTCTCTCGTATTACCATGACCTACATATGTAAAAATTGCTCAAGCCATGGTGAACATACGAGTGTTGGTTCTATTATGATTTCTGATTAAATAAAAACGGGAAAATATGCGCCTAGAATTGCTTCGTAAATATATAATTCAAATAAAACTCAATAATATACAGTTTTTTTTTTGTACGAATTATTATCAGTATTTTGACCTTCAAAGTAACGAAAACTTTAAGATTTTTTAAAAATAGAGTATACAAAATTGGGACATGGGAGTTCTACTCGTGCATTTTTAGTGAACTATTGAGTAGAAATATTCAATAAAAAGCTGCTGTCACTTTTTTGGGACAATAAAACACTGTGACAAGGTTATGAATATAGGTACCCGAATAGTACTCATAGAATACTTTATAAATTTCTGTCACAGATTCATTTTAAAATGAATCAAAGCAGCCCCAAATCAAAAGCTCATCAAATGGCGAGGACGCAAGCCGGATACTGTTGGTCTCTGTCGTATTATCTACTCCTGCACCACAGTTCTGAACATACATCAAATTCTCAAACACTTCAAAGAGCTACATTTTTGTTACTTTTGTATCTGATTTAGTGTTGCAACGTGCACCATTAATAACTTCAGCGTGTAGAATGTAATATACCGCTTATATGCGTCAATGTCTGTATTCTCGGACGTGCTTTTATGAATGTGTTCATGTGACAGTTCTGTTTTGGAGTCTGCTTGAGCTTCAAACTGCGGCAGGAATAGGTTGGATTGGTCTCTTGCTGAAGAAACTTGGTTGTATCTAGAGGACAGGCTTAAAAGTGATGTCAGCAGAGATGGGGTCCGATAGGGCCGATGTCGCCAGGGTCACGGGTTGTTCGAAAGAGATACCGTGGTCCTGGCACCGGTAACTGAAGGAACACGGGTCGGTTTTAGCCAGGAAAAGTCTGACACGCCCTCCCGCTTCGCCCAGAGCGGGAGAAGTCATTTGATGATTTCCCATCCACAAAAAAAAGGGCTTAGAGAAGACACAGAGACACTGTTTATGTTAGTTTCCAATAGATCCTAAATGTACTCGTAGATGAGGAAAGAGGAGTTGTCCTAAACCGATACTTTGATGAAAAACCAATAAATTAAATAGAAAATGAACTATCATTCATAAGTAGGTAATAACTTTTTACCATGTTTTTATTGAATAGACTTCTAACAGTCTTCCCGGCCAAGTGCGTATCGGACCACTACGCACTATGAAGGGTTCTGTAGTTGAAAAGAATTTATCCCAAAAACAAACATAACATTGTAAATCCTAAAAAAATATTTTTTATGTGATAAAATTACAAGCTAACAATTTTTGGACTTTTTCGTTTACTTGTGCTGTGAGACCTTGCTTCTTGCCAAATTTCATGATTCTAGGTCGACGGGAAGTACCCTATAGGTTTTGATTTACTTGCGAGTATCAAAATATGTCGCATAAATGGCCATAATTTTTTGTTGCGCTGTGGTAGACGCTTGATTTTTTTAGAACTCCAAGGGACCATAGACTTACGTATTTGATACTAATTTCAACTTGATACCTCCACGCGTTCCTCAGAAAAAGACAGACGGACAACGAAGTGATCCTATAAGGGTTCCGTTTTTGCCTACTGAGGTACGGAACCCTAAAAATATATTTAATAAAAAGCCATGGCAGTCTTTCTTCAAGAAGTAAAAATTTCAATGTTTTTCTCCTCTCGACATTTAGCATGCAAAACAAAAACAGCATTTTTACTCATAAAATGTAGTTGAGAACGTTCGGCCCGTGATTGTGTCGCCCGCAATGATTAATACACTTGTTTCATGTTGCATTCCACTTCTGTATGTAAGAATCCTAACTACATATGTATAATATTATAAATGCGAAAGTGAGTATGTTTGTTACGCTTTCACTCTAAAACCGCTATACGGATTTGGATGAAATTTGGTACACTGGTAGACTATGGCCTGAATTAGGTCATAGGATACTTTTTATTCCGGTAGTACGTTCCCGTGGGATAATATCCGACTTGAACGCGGGTGAAGCCGCTGGCGAAAGCTAACAAACAATAATAAATTGCACGTACAGTTAGGTAAAAGAATGTTTCTGAGGATCTGTTTAAGAGAGCTGTTACGTTTTATCACTTCTCTCGGTCACACGGGACTAATTTTTTAAGATCGTTCAATGAAAAGGTGCTCTTTTGAAAAATGTAGTCAATTAGCGAACTTACCTAATTTTAAAAACACATTTCTATTGTGTTATCAAAAGAGGAGCTCGTGGCTAAGTAATAACAGCCGCACGGGTCGATCCATGAGGTTAAGCTACGCTTGCCGGGGTTGGTCAGTGGATGGGTGACCATCTTTACATACCGAGACTCCTCCGTGCCTCGGAAAGCACGTTAAGCCGTTGGTCCCGGTTGTCATTCGTGGATCTTTGACAGTCGTTACGGGTCGTCAGAAGCCCGAAAGTCTGACAACCAGTCTTACCAAGGGGTATCGTATTACCCAGTTACTGGGTTGTGGAGGTCAGACAGGCAGTCGCTCCATGTAAAATACTGGTATTCAGCTGCATCCGGTTAGACTGGAAGCCGACCCCAACATAGTTGGGAAAAGGCTAGGCAGATTGATTGATATTGTGTTATCAAACACACACAAACACATGAAACACATGATCAAAAAGTATTATAATTATGTTTTTGATAATATGAGTTAAAAAAATAGTATTTACTTACTAGTTCGCTAATTGATTACATTTTTTCAAAAAAGCATATTTTCATTTAATACTAGCTTTTGCCAGCGGCTTCGCCCGCATGGATATCAGAAAATATCCCATGGGAACGTGCTGCCGGGAAATCCTTCCCTATTCCTTGTCTACATTAGAAAGCGAACCTCTGTGCAAAATTTCAGCTTTCTAGGTCCAAGGGTTTGGGCTGGGCGTTGATGAGCCAGTCAGTCAGAACTTCTCTTTTTATTTATATAGATTTTTGAAAATCTGGTCCCTTGTGAGCGAGAGAGGTGACAAAATGCGACAGCCCTCTTAAATCGTGTTTGTAAGCTTTACCACAGTCTACAGTACAGTAGTAGTACAACCACTCATTAAATATCTCTTTTAAAAGATTTCGTACGTAACTCTGACTTCCGCCGGTACATAATTATTTAAACCAGGCACTCAAAAGTCCCTTGCCAACATTATGTAAAATTGTACATAGACCTTATATAAATATGAAGGTTCAGTTGATTGCCTAGCCATGTCTGAACTTCATAGTATACTCGATACAAGCGTTGATTAGCAGAAGCCGATGTTGGAGGAAGACAAGATAGTTGAACTTGTTTCTTGTTTCGTGTATATCAACTGAACCCAGAAGACTGGGGTTAGAAATTAACAGATAATACTTTGGAACCGATTCAAACTTTAATCCCACCTACTCCGGAAAAACTTCTAAACATAATTTTTTGCAATTGCAAAAAAGGTTGTAGTGTGAAATGTGGCTGTAGAAGAATAGGGTTACTGTGTTCTCCAGCGTGTAGGTACTAATTAAGCTACTCTTCCCATCCGTATGGGAGGCCTCGGCGTCCGCAAAATTTCTAGTATTAGTTTACCGGCGTTCATATCCTCGGTCCACGGCGCAGAGAAATTAATCAGGAAAATCCTAGCCTCCACACTGGTTAATTTTGATGTGCCTTGTTTCACCGAGGCTATGGATGCCTGGAAACTCGCTTGCCCGAATTCAGACCCACCCGAAAATCCATCTTCCCAGAGACGGTGGGATGAGCCGCTCTGCAGAGTAGTACAGAACAATTTACTTGACACGTCTGCTACTACTGCGGAGCGTGCGCGCCTGCTTGCTGTGGGCAAGTGGGAGTCGGGTCTGTGGCTTCATGCGCTACCGTCGTCGAACATAGGCACTTTGTTCGACGACACTACTTTCCGCCTCGCTGCTTCCCTGCGACTTGGAGCTCCTTCGTGTTCTCCTCATCGCTGTCACTGTGGCGAAGTTGTCAGCAGCCTCGGACACCACGGCCTGTCTTGCAGCCGAAGTGCGGGTCGCTTAGCGCGGCACGCTAACATCAATGACATCATCCGACGAGCCCTTGTCACCGTCGGCGTTCCAGCTGTATTAGAACCCAATGGCTTGGCACGCGACGATGGCAAGAGACCGGACGGCATGTCATTATTTCCTTGGAAGGTGGGAAGGCCTTTAGTGTGGGACGCAACTTGTGTCGATACTCTTGCGCCATCCCATCTTCCGGGCTCGGCGTGCTGTGCTGGCACTGCTGCTGCGGCTGCGGAAAACCTCAAGCGGCGGAAGTATAATAACCTTATCGGTAATTATATTTTTGAGCCGTTTGGGGTTGAAACCCTTGGGCCGTGGGGTCCGAGTGCTCATAGTTTGTTTAAGGAAATCTCCAAACGGCTTGTTGACACTTCCCGTGACCCAAGGGCTGGCTTTTACCTTGGCCAGAGGATTAGCATTGCCATACAACGTGGCAATGCCGCCAGTCTCTTGGGTACTCTACCAGTCGACAGCGATGCGGAGGAATTTTTCGACGCCATATTTTAGTTTTTTATT
Organism: Cosmia trapezina; assembly: GCA_905163495.3. Classification (NCBI taxonomy): domain Eukaryota; kingdom Metazoa; phylum Arthropoda; class Insecta; order Lepidoptera; family Noctuidae; genus Cosmia; species Cosmia trapezina. Next base: position 2,380,931 of record LR991036.1, read on the forward strand.
AGTTTTAGTTTAAGATATTATATTTTTAAGTTATTTTAGCTTATTTTTAAGTATATTGAAATAAAATATTCTACATTAGTTAATATGAAGGTGCAGCTGATTATGTCAATATGTAGCCGCTCCGTGTTCGTGCAGTGTACCAAACTTGCACATTGTAGGTAAACCTGTCCACAGAACAGTTTATTACAAACAGACAGGACTCTTCTATGGTACCTACACGACTTTTTTTTTTTTTTGAGGGTGGGATATCATCAAATAACTTCTCCCGCTCTGGGTGGAGCGGAAGGGCGTATCAGACTTTTACTGACTAAAACCCACCCGTGTTCCTTCAGTTGCCTATGCCAGGGCTACGGTATCTTCTTAAAACAACCCGCGACCCCAGCGGCGTCGGCCCTATTGGACCCCATCACTTGCTGACATCTCTTTGAGGCGCGCGTGGAACACAACGCGCCATCGACTCGGGCCTGGTCCTTACCGGACGGCGAGCTACCCGCTACTCACCGTCCGCAGGCCCGCGCCTACGGTGGCCGAGAATCGGAAATTCTACCCCTGTGGGCGTGAAAACAGGGATACAGTTTATATGAAAAATCTTATAATTTGGTTAATGAACTTGAAACTTAGCACAAATACTTGCATAAGTAAGTAATAATGTTTTTAATTATTAGTTTTTCAAAACTACGCCTCAAATGAGGTTTAGGGATGTTAAAGTTTGTATAGAAGAACTTTAAAGCGCAGTCCGATTAAAAAAATGGTACTTTGAGTCAAGTTAGGAAACTTGCCAAACGAATTTTCACCGATTTTGACGGCATATAGCTGATGTTTTATTTAGGCTATTTTTATTTTAGAAAAATAATTAGGGTTCCGCGCAAGAAAATTAAAATCCATGAAATCAGACAACCACGTACAGTCCAGTACAAACTTACTAAGCCTCCGCTGTCTATTACGGCTATAACAACAAATAATAAAAATAAAGCAAAATATAAGGGGTCGATCCCCATACAATAAACTTTTCATTTTGAAAAAAAAATAAAAATTTTAATCTAGCATGTGGGGTGTCATCGTCTAGAACTCATTAAGTAGAGTACAAACATATTTTTTTTTTATCTTCTAAATTTAAGAAACAGGGGGCCGCAAAAGTTGTAAATTTTAGACCATTTTTGTACGAGCTCTAGCGCAACAATTCAACAAATTAGGAATTTGAAACTTCTTTATACCATGTAGGTACCATGAATACTGTATTTAATCAACAATACTGAAAACGGCGATTCATAAGGTATTTTGTTTAAACATGGGTGATTTTCTGCAACTGCAAAAAATAACCTTGTAATTCACAGTATCATTATACAATAAGTAAAAAGTTATCTTTGCGATTGTTAAACATATAATATGGTACGGAACCCTTCGTGCGCGAGTCCGACTCGCACTTGACCGGTTTTTTTATGTTAAAGTTTGTATGGAAGAATTTTAAAGCGCAGTCCGATTAACTTGAAACTCAGTATTTATACTTTTGATGTAAAATAAACAATAATAAGAAAATTCTTCAGACTGGGATTCAAATTCTTTATTGCTAACTAAGTGTAGAATTCTGAAGATGTTAACAATAGAAAGGTTCTTAGAACTTAGTTGCCTGTTAGGGCATTGCAAAAGCACTCGGAAGTGGTGAAGGGCGGGCGTTTTGTGAGGACTGTCTTATGTAATTTCGACGTTCAAAAAGTTCTGATTCTCAGCCTAATTTGAATAAATGACTTTTGATTTTGATTTTTAATTTTAGTGGTTATAAATATAAATTTAAAAAAAAAATACACCCTAGTCAATATCACAGTTATACAGTTTACATTATATTATATTAATGGAGAATGTTTAATTGATGATTGTTTTTTTATAATTTTTAGCACTTTATTTTTAATTGTTAAGTGAAATTGACATTACCTTGAATCCGGAAGTTGGTTCGGTTGTGATTTAAACCATAAAATCATTGTAAAACCATCTTTAGATATTTAATTTTGGTATTATTTTATTACTGTTTGTTGGATAATGACATCTGTCACATTTACGAAGCTTGGAACTAATGTAGAAGTATCTAATTTGACTAGTTATTGTGTTTATAAAATATACCACTCTTAACTTGTAAAAATCGTATAGATGTTATTACTGTAAATAATTACGTAATATTTAATAGTACTTGTACTATATTTTAGAATTTATATTGTTATTTTAATATAATAGGCTGTTTCAAACGATTGGTACAATTCTGTCGTTGATATTTTAGATGACTTGATCTAGAAGTCGACCAGAACGGAGCTCCGGCCTACAGATAAAAGTGTAATTATGTTGCCAATATGTTTAATTTCTATTTTTATTATGTTTGATTTCTACTGTTATTATGTTGTTCTGTACCTATGTATTATGAATATGGCCGGTATTGCCAGTATGTCGAATTGAACAAAGGAATATTATTCATGTTCCTTTCCTACCTATTGTTACTATGTTGCTATTAATCTGAGTACCCTCAGATAGAATTGACTATTTTGAGATAACGATAATTTATGGAAATATAAGAAATGTGTTGATAATACTTACTAATAACCATCCTGACATTCAAGGTTTGCTATTTGTGTAGTTTCTATATACACACTAATAGTTATATATTATACCAAATCTAACACACGCCAGTTGCGAGTACTTCGGACCTGATTAAAGAAATAAAAACGTAACAACAGCTGAACATTATTCTTCTTGCAGACCATCACAATGTGCTTTTGAGTTAGAAAAACTGTCATGATCACCATATCTGACTTTCCCTTCACCGTCTCTTATGGAATGAGTCTCATAGGTTCAGCGGATATTTTTATAAATGTCCGTTTCTCATTGTCCTGTTTCTCCTGGCATACGTCCTCTTCAAATCTGTACGTCTACACCTTTAGGTACACAAATATCATTATCATCCCTATTAGCCTTTTCCTAAGTACGTTGGGGTCAGCTTCCAGTCTAACCGGATGCTGCTGAATACCATTATTTTATCATTCTGACCTCCACAACCCAGATACTGGTTATAACACGATAAGCTTTCGGGCTTTCTGCTACCCACAACGACTTTAAACATCTACAAACTGCCATTCATTTCATTTATTTCATAAACAATTTTTACATTGTGTTGAAAATTTCAGATATAAATACAAAAATTAAAAATTAAACGAATTAAGTACACATTGGATATTATAAAAATTCATACTAAATTATAAAATTGAAAATTAAAAGAATTACAATATAAATAATTATTAAATATATATTGCCAGGACCAATGTTAAGCCGTTGGTCCCGGCAGTCATTGTTTTCTGAGGCACGGAGAGTTCTTGGTATGTTATGGATGTTCACCAATCCACGGACCGACTTCGGCAAGTGTAGCTTAACCTTAGATCGACCTCACCATCATCTGTTTAGACTTTTCTCAACTATGTTGGGGTCGGCTTCCAGTCAAACCAGCAGCAGTCAATGCAGCTGAATACCAGTATTTTTCATAGAGCGACTGCCTATCTGACCCCCACAACTCAGTTACTGGGTAACACGATATTCCATGGTAAGACTGGTTGTCAGACTTTCGGACTTCTGACGACGACTGTCAAACATCCATGAAAGACAGCCGCGTTGATTCCGGCTGTCATTCATGCTTTCCGAGGCACGGAGGGGTCTTGGTATGTAAATATGGTCACCCATCCAAAAACCAACCGCGGTAAGAGTAGCTACCCGATCGATCGACCTATGCGACTAGTATTACTTAGCTGTGACCCCTCTACACAAATATACTAGTATCAAACAAAATATTTGCCTCCTGCCTCCTTTCTGTCGTATCTGCTTAATTTCTAGCTTTTCTATGGCAGCACACGGTAGACGTAAGCGGATTACAGTGCTCCACCGCGAACTAAGTCGGTCTAATGCAAAATTATTTAATAAATATTTACTGAAAGGAATAGTTGGTAAGAGCATTTTATGTTGAATCAGATCATCTGCCAATAGAGCTTTGATGGGATTTGAGAAGACGGTAAAGTGTTTGTCGTGTTATAAAAATGGGCCGCGACTTTGGTAAACATTTATTTATTTCAATCACAATTAACACTTTTAGAGAAGGCGATCTTATAAGTCACATTTCTACACAAATACAATACATACATATGAATGTTGTACATATACCTACAGGCCGTTCTATGTTAAAGGCTTTGGTTTTCGCACTTAGTCCTTCATGTGGACTATTGTCGGTGGTCATTCCATTCAGCTCACTCAACAGGAGCTCGTGGCTAAGTAATAACAGCCGCACGGGTCGATCTATCAGGGTAAGCTACGCTTGCCGGGGTTGGTCCGTGGATGGGTGACCTATCTTTACATACCGAGACTTCTCCATGCCTCGGAAAGCACGTTAAGCCGTTGGTACCGGCTGTCATTCGTGGATCTTTGACAGTCGTTACGGGTCGTCAGAAGCCCGAAAGTCTGACAACCAGTCTTACCAAGGGGTATCGCATTACCCAGTTACTGGGTTGTGGAGGTCAGATAGGCAGTCGCTCCATGTAAAATACTGGTATTCAGCTGCATCCGGTTAGACTGGAAGCCGACCCCAACATAGTTGGGAAAAGGCTAGGCAGATTGATTCCATTCAGCCCACCTGCCTCCAGAAGTTGATCAAATCTCCGGGTCTGTTAAGAACATCTGTGTGAAAGATCGGGGTATTCCGAGACTCCGAGAGTTTCTGTTCTGATCTGGGTGACCCCTGTGCATTCAAAGATCACATGCGCAACGGTCTCCTCAGCCTCCATGCAAGCCCTGCATAGAGGACTGTCCGTTATTCCTATTGTGTTGAAGTGTTTGTTTAATGAGCAGTGTCCCGTGATGGTCCCCGTCTCTACAGGCCGTTTGTTTTCAGTATCTTGAATGTATCGTACTCTATACATAATATCGTCGCTAATTTAACTAACTGACGTATCTGACATTTTGGACTAAGCCGATAACCGACCTAACTATAGTAATCTGATACATTTTCCAAGTCGAATCGATCTGTCTAATCGGCGTATCTGTACCTATGCCTTACGGTCCCCGTGATAATGCAAAAATCGAGACCGATATATCTACAGTTTAAAAAAAGAAAATAAATAGCTTGCCCTGTAAAATTTTCTTCGAATCAGTTACGTCACTTAATTAGATTAGCGACAATATTTTATTATATTCATCATCTACAACATCTCACATATGCAGGTTACTACTCCTCCGGTTCCCGACGCAGAAAGAATGATCACCCATCGACAAACTGACCGCAAGAAGAGCAGCGTCACCTTACAAATCAATGAACTCACGCGATTTTTGCATTTCAATAAAATAAGGTCTAAACATCATTTACCTGCACAATTTTCGCATTAATATTCCCAATTATAATTTACCTACTATCTTTCTGCCTAGCCTTTTCCCAACTATGTTGGGGTCGGCTTCCAGTCTAACCGGATGCAGCTGAATACCAGTATTTTACGTGGAGCGACTGCCTATCTGACCTCCACAACCCAGATACTGGGTAATACGATACCACTTGGTAAGACTGGTTGTCAGACTTTCGGGCTTCTGACGACCCGTAACGACTGTCAAAGATCCACGAATGACAGCCGGGACCAACGGCTTAACGTACTTTCCGAGGCACGGAGGAATGTCGGTATGTAAAGATGGTCACCCATCCACTGACCAACCCCGGCAAGCGTAGCTTAACCTGACGGATCGACCCGTGCGGCTGTTGTTACTTAGCCACGAGCTATAATTATAATTATAATTTACCTACCTACCGAACTAATTATTATTATAATATATATATAATTAACTAATTATAATTATAATTTACCTACCTACCTAACGAATTATAATTTACCTACTAATGATGTTAATACCTAAAACAATACTATTCTGCCTACACCTATTGAGCAGCACGTATATTTATACGGCAAAAGGTGTGGTATTAACACTGGGAATCAATTCAAACGCAGACCACGCGCCGCATTACTCATTTGAACGAACGTGGTTGAAGCGGCTGGGTTGCCACGCTTTATGGAAATTCTCCCCGAAAAATATATTTATTTATATCAGTAGTTTTTTAATGATGGATGTTTTTTGTTGTGTTTTTGTAGGACCCGTTAAAGATGCCATGGACGCTACTGATGATATTGTTAGTCGTAATTAAGTACTGGTTTGACACAGTTTAGATGTACACCAACAGGCCAAAAGAAGAAAATCAGATTATTATTAGTGTATAGCAAGCTATTTTATATGGAGTGATAAGTCTTAAATGATGAAGAGAAAACCGCTTCAAGAAAGAAATAATAAAAAGCTAAGATTTTCGCACGAATTACGTAAAAAAATGTTCACAATTCTCGTTCACTGACTCAGTACAGTGACAGCCCTAAGTTCGTAAAGAATCTAGGTTCACAAGATGATTATGACACTGAATTCTTAAAATAAATCCAAGGTAAAACGAATTCATGAATTTCTTTACTAATACACAAGATGTTCTTACTAATTATTTTCACAAAGGCCAAAACACTAGTGTGTGAACAGTGGTGGGCCAGTGTTACGGCATCGACATAAGAGTTGAGTCGCAGGTTCGAACCCAGACAGGCGTTTTACTTTGTGTAAATTATTCCATCACCACTGCTCTCAAAATGGTGAAGGAAAACATCTTGAGGAAACCGGCATGTTCTAGAACCAAAAATTTGAAGACCTGTGTCATCTAGCAACCCGCACTGGGGCTGCGTGGTGGATTGCGGCCCACTCCTTCTCACCGAGAGAAGGCCTGGGTCCTAGCAGTGGGAACTATAGGCTGATTATGCAACTCACCATAAAAACAGGCCACCTACCACCGATATCATCATCATCTGCATAGCCTTTTCCCAACTATGTTGGGGTCGGCTTCCAGTATAACCACATGCGTCTGCGGGCTATCTGACCTTCACAACCCATTTACAGGGTAACACGAAACGAACCACCTATCATTAAAACCAAAATTTCCCTCGGTCTCGGGAAACTCGAAGCTGGCAACACAGAAAAGCCGTGTGCGGTAACATTTTTATTTTTTCCATCGTTTGTACATTTGTGGCAACATGTCGCTGTACATTCAACGCGTTTTATATACGTTTGCATTAAACTCTCACATACCTACATACATAGGCATAGCGAGCGAGCTTTTATTACTAGCCCCTGGCAAACTTGACGTTTTTCATGGAAGTCGTATTAAAAATGGGCTAATTTTAAGTTCTTTTCGCGTCAACTTGTATAGTTTTACTGAATAGTGTCTTGCCTGTTTGCCTAATGACCTGGAGACATGTAAAACCAGATCTTGTAATCAACTCAGCTTAACAGACCACTGTTGGACATAGGGTACTCCCAGGTTGGGCTACAACAACCTGGTTGGTTTAAATAGTTCTTTGGAACGAAGTTCTTTTAAAGCGGCTTACGGTCGGAGTTACTCGTAACTGGTAGAAATCGTCACTTAAAGAAAAAGCGTTATGAGCTTATCAGTGTCAAAGTGTCAAAAGGTTTTTTTGTTTTAAATCATACGTGGGAAGCAGTTTTGTTCCTGGCAGTGGTCCGACCGCACACGTTTTTTTTTTTCATTATTATTATTTTACTAGCCTTTTCCCGCTTCTTGGCCCGCGTGGATTTCGGAAAATATCCCACAGGAGCGTACTACCGGGAATCCTTCCTTATTCATTGCCGATCAATCTGCCTAGTCTTTTCCCAACTATGTTGGGGTCGGCTTCCAGTCTAACCGGATGCAGCTGAATATCAGTATTTTACATGGAACGACTGCCTGTCTGACTTCCACAACCCAGTAACTGGGTAATACGATACCTACCACTTGGTAAGACTGGTTGTCAGACTTTCGGGCTTCTGACGACCCGTAACGACTGTCAAAGATCCACGAATGACGGCCGGAACCAACGGCTTAACGTGCTTTCCGAGGCACGGATGAGTCTCGGTATGTAAAAGATGGTCACCCATCTACTGACCAACCCCGGCAAGCGTAGCTAACCTAACCTGATGGATCGACCCGTGCGGCTGTTATTACTTAGCCACGAGCTGCTTATTCCTTGTCTACATTATAAAGGGAACCTCTATGCAAAACTTCAGCGTAGCAGTATTTAGCTGCATCCGGTTAGATTGGAAGCCGAAAAGGCAGATTGAGTACTGTCGCCACCTCGGCGCCGGCATCTTGTTCTTGTTGACATCCCGTTCACGGTGCGATGGAAAAATGGCCTTAGTCAAATATTTTGGTTTTAACAATATTTAGCTTCAAAATAGAAATGGAATACTAGTCTTATTCAACACATTGCCTGGAGCCAAATAACATATTTATACGACTCTACAATTTTAATAGCGCGAACACACAATTGTTTGCGCGAACCAATTAGATACGTACAGTCAGCTAAATAATTGTGTTTACACTCCACAAATAAGTAACAAAACAAAGTGTAAAAAAGTTAGCGTGACTTGGCTGAACTATAAATAATTAATTGAACTTCACAGGCGAACACACGACGATATGTCCAATGTAAACTTATAATGGCTGAAAAATACACTCGGGCGACTGTACATGAGTAGCTAAATAAATATCCTGGTCGTTCTGTTTTTTATCTGATTATGAAAAGGTTTATTTTAGGTGGAAAACTGTTTTTTGATTATAGGTTTGTGTTGGTTGTGGTATTAAAGTTTAATGTGAAAATGACTCAATTAAGGTTTTGTTTAGTTTCTGTGGTTCCGAGGTTTAAATACCCATTTTCTGAGTTTTAGTTTTGAAGGTTCTAAACCTAGCCCATAGCATAAGCTTATTCCACCTATAATGTTCCCACAGCTGGGACACAGGCCTCCTCTCGGTGAGAGTGAGGTTGTAATCCACCACGCGAGCCCAGTGCGGGTTGGTAGATGTCACATATCTTCGAATTTTTAGTTCTAGGACATGCCGGTTTCCTCACGATGTTTTCTTTCAACGTTTCGAGAGCAGTGGTGATGAAATAATTTACACAAAGAAAATAACTGACGTCACTCGGAAAGCTGCCACGCTTAAATGGAATTGGGCTGGACACATCTGCCGCATGTCAGACAATCAATGGGCCAAACTTACGACCCAGTGGGTCCCGCTTAATGGCAAACGACATCGCGGCAGGCTCAGATGGAGACGGCGGGATGAACTGGACTCCTTTGATAAAGATTGGTCCTTGGCAGCTCCGGATGGAGAGAGGTGGAAATAGAGTAGGGAAGCCTCTGCCCAGCTGTGGGACAATTATGGACATTTTTTTTTTGTGGATGGGAAATCATCAAATAACTTCTCCCGCTCTGGGTGGAGCGGAAGGGCATGTCAGACTTTTACTGACTAAAACCCACTCGTGTTCCTGCAGTTGCCTGTGCCAGGGCCACGGTATCTCTTTCGAACAACCCGCGACCCCGGTGGCATCGGCCCTATCGGACCCCATCTCTGCTGACATCTCTTTGAGGCGTCAGTTTTCTACCTGACCCACGATGAATGAGGATTGTAGGCAACGGTGGTACAGAACGCCCAGAGAGGTTATTTTCAACCAGAAACTTTACGGTTACTATAACCGGTATAAAACTAAGCGTGTTTAAAGATTTTTACCTATATGGCGGCTATTTTTAAACGGACTCTCGCCATAACATTAGTGCAGTAATGCCTGGTAATTATTTATGTAGCAATTTGACGTAGTTTCAGCAATTTACCTAATTGCTGAAATTACGGACAATGTTTCCATCGAGTACTTTTTTCTATTACATACTTTGTAAATCTATCTGTAATAAAAAACCGGTCAAGAGCGAGTCGGACTCGCGCACCGAGGGTTCCGTACCATCATTTATATGTAATTTTTGTTGCTGATTTCTGAAAAACTGTGGTATTTAGAGACATCGTTTTATTTTTCCTGTAATCTTTACATAAACTTATATCACATTGAATAATTTCAGATTTTTCTCTTTGCAAACTTCGGAGATAAGAGGGGGGGAACGGTATTTTTTTTACATTTTTCATCAGAAGTCGAAAACTATGCGGCCTAAAAAAAAATGTTTGAGAATGTGCAAACAGCGCTCTTTCATATGATACCCCACATGCCCTAGTAGCCCCACTTTGATTTTTTAAGACCCCCTTTCAGTCCCTGTTGCAAAAAAAATATAAATATTTTAATTTCTTTCTTATTTGCAAAATAGTTGGGTCAATGTCATCTAAAACTGTTCTAAATTTCAAGTTGATAGCATTAGTAGTTCTTGAGATATCCAGCTGTGACAGACAGACAGACAGACAGACTGAGTCACACCATAAGGGTTCCTTTTTTACCATTTTGGTACGGAACCCTAAAAAGGCCAAGTGCGAGTCCGACTCGCACACGAAGGGTTCCGTATCATAAGTATATTATGTTTAATAATCGCAAAGATAATTTTGTATTTCATAATGATTGGTAAATTAAATAAAGTAAATTATATTATTATTAAGTAAATTATACTGTAAATTACATGATTATTTTTTGCAGTTGCAGAAAATCGCCCTTATTTAAACAAAATACCTTATGAATTGGCGTTTTTTGTATTTGTTGATTAAATACAGTAGGTATATGGTACATGATATTATAGTAGCTTCAATTTCCTAACTTGTTTAATTGTTGCCTCGTATTTCTTCATTTTTGATGATAAAAAAAATAAAAATATATTTGTACTCTACTCGATGAGTTCTAGACAATGACACCCCACATGCTAGGGTAAGATTTTTTTTTTGTCAAAAAGAATAGTTTATTGTATGCTACCATTTTTAACTTTATTTTATTTTTATTAATTTTTGTTACAGCCGTAATAGAAATACACAATCTGTGAAAATTTCAACTGTCTACCTATTACGGTTCATGAGATGCAGCCCTGTGACAGACAGACGGACGGACGGACGAACAGCGGAGGCTTAAATAATAGAGTTCCGTTTGGTACTAAAATTAAATGCTGTACGTTGGTAAGTGTATCACTTGAGAACCCTAAAAAATAGCCAAATCGGTCCACGATTTGGCTATTTTTAGGGTTCCGTACCAAATTGGTAAAAAAGGAACCCTTATGGTGTGACTCAGTCTGTCTGTCTGTCTGTCACAGCTGAATATCTCAAAAAATACTAATACTATCAATTTGAAATTTGTAACAATTTTAGATGACGTTTACCCAACTATTTTGCAAATAAGAAAGAAGTAAAAATATATTTTTTTTTTGTAACAGGCTCTGAAAGGGGTCTTCAAAATTGAAAGTGAGGCTACTAGAGCATGTGGGGTATCATATAAAAGAACGCTGTTTGCACATTCTCAAACATTTTTTTGTTTTTTTTTTAGTCCCCGTAGTTTTCGACTTTTGATGAAAAATGTAAAAAAAATACCGTTCCCCCACCCCCATTAACTCCGAAGTTTGCAAAGATAAAAATCTGAAATTATTGTATGTCATAGAAGTTTATGTAAAGATTACAGGAAAAATAAAACGATGTCTCTAAATAGCACACTTTTTCAGAAATCGGGAGGAACCCTCGGTGCGCGAGTCCGACTCGCTCTTGACCGGTTTTTTTTTATTTAAAAATATTCATTATTGGTAGCCCGAATTAGGTTGTTAGGGAAAGATTTTTTTTTTAAGTTTCCCGGAATATGTTCAAATTCGAGAAAAACTGAACGTTCTTTTTCTATCGGACTTTTACATTGAAATTAGGACAGGAGGTCTGTCGAGTCAGCTGCTTAGTAGAAAATATAAGTGAAACAGTGATAAAACGTGGATGTCTCATCTGATCCACCAAGACACTTAGGACGCACCTGGGCCTCAAGTCTGCTATTACAATAGTGTCAGAATGGTATATCATTGATTTCATAATTGTTGATTTTGACAAGTTTGGTAATCTACTAATATAATGGCGTTATTATGACTTTTCAATGGTCAACCACTGACACTCCATTGTATGAAATTATGTATTTAGCAGATTACGAACTTTTAGCAAAATGACAATGCAGTGACAATGGGATCGTGTTGGAATGTAAAAAATAGCAGACTTGGGGCCCTGGTCGGTTGCATTGTCTCCAGATGAAGTCGAGATGCACACCATGCTGTGTTGAAATTAAATAAATTGATTTAAGAAGTAGATATTTAAATGTTCGTACAATTCATGGAGATTTCAATCCAAAATCGACTAAGATTAATGGTTTACATTGAGATTGAGGGGTTGTTCAGCAGTGCTCCTACTAATTGATAAGAATGGTCGCTGTGATTAACTCAAGACAATGTTTATGTTATGTTCTTTCTCCAGAATTAGCTTACATAATGACAGGTTATTTAACAAATAATATAATTTAATATATTGTGTTGATAAATGTGTTCATGTATTGTGTTGTATAGAATCAAGTTCTTCTAACTGAACAGACAGCTGTGCTGCTGGACAGTTTGTTGCGCTACTTCTTCTTCCCAGCTAAAGCACTAAGAGGTGAAGGGCGTTCGTTTTGTGGGGACTGTCTTATGTAATTTCGACGTTCAAAAAGTAATAATAATAATAATAACCCCACCGCAGTATCTCTACGTTGACGTCGTGGTGGGGCTTGCGCGCTCCGAATTCTAGGTCTGTTCCTGTAGAGTTTACTCTGCCGGAACAGGTCTAGGATGAGAAGCCAGACCAAGAGAGATACAGAAACCCGCAGGGCAGCATGTGGCGAGCTGTTGGGCAGTAGCGACCCCACGGACCCTATCTCCCGGGAGAAGTCTTGTTCCTCACCTCTCGCTTGCCTTTATTGGCCGGCTGGAGTGAACAATGACGGGAACAGAGCTCCCACCTCATTCTTGCCTTTATTGGCTGGCTTGAGTGGAGATTCGCAAGAGCAAACGTGCTCGGAGGAAGGAAGTATTCCAGTAAGTGTTTGTAGGGATCTTGACCATCTTCCGGGCTCTGGGATTGTTCTGAGAACCGTGGAGTACCTCTCCACTCCTCACAAGCACCTCAGGACATGTTGCTCCCTTGCCGCTACGACACTATGTGCTAGCGACCGTTTTCGGGGGCCCATTATTGAGTGTGCAAGTCACCCCCTGCTATTTTTTTTTCCGTGTATATAATAATAAAACATTGATCAGGCAGGGGCCATAGTCCTTTCATAGTTCTAGGTAACCAGTCCACAGCCACCCAAACCCATAGCCCAATATGTTTTGTTTCCATGTTCTGCAATAGTCCTGCACCAACCGGGGGTTGTCCTTGGGTGCACTTGCATAGTACAGGGATAATCGTCGGTTAGTGCCTCCTCATAATTTAAAATTGTCTAAGGGGCCTCTGCGAGTTGGCTTCGGCCCCTCGTACGCCTTCCAAAAGTCCGGGACCCCAGGGTCCCGAGATACGTCAAAGACGCTTTAAAAATAATAATAATAAAATTTATTTATTTCCAAAAAAGAGAAGGTTACAGACTTATATATAAAGCTTGGTTAACAAAAAGGTAGTGGTAGGAAGCAAGTACTGAGGAATAAGCTATGCTGCATAAATCTGTAAACAATAATTGGTGAGCCCTGCCTCTTAAACTAGGGTTACCTGTATCTTAAGAGACAGTGTTCAGCTATGGGGTTAATGCAATAAGATTTATACAACTTGTGGTTTGTGTCGATCTACCTAGTGATTATATTTTTTTTTTTTAAATTTAGCTTAGTTTACAAGTTTATAATTAAAAATAAAGAAGGGAGAACAATTTAATGCATGCAAGAGTGTGTGTGTGTTGTGAATGTATGTGTGTGTATGTTTGTGATAGTGTGTTAGTGTAAATTGTGAGATTTGTGAGATGTAAGTACTGATTCTCAGCCTAATTTGAATAAATGACTTTTGATTTTGGATCAAAACAAATGACGACCACCAAACTCGTCTGTCAAGCATAGTAATCTGCCTTTGTATTGATAAACTGTCTTGTTGGTGTAGTGGCCGTTAGCGCTACTGCTGAGCATGAGGTCCTGGGTTCGATCCCAGGTCGGGCAAAGTGTTATTGGGTTTTTTCATCAGGAATTTCTTAGCAGCATCCCGGAGTCTGGATTTGTCGATTGAAGGCAATAGACTCGCCCCCTATTACAGCCGAAATATGGATGTACCTACTATAGGTACTCCTCTGCCTAACCCTTCGGGATTACAGGCGTGGTTTATGTGTAGCATGCAGCAGGCGTGGTGTATGGCAGCTTTTCCTCGCGGCTTCGCCCGCGTGGATGTCGGAAAATATCCCACGGGAACTTCCTACCGAGATAGCGTTCCTTATTCCTTGTCGACATTATAAAGGAAACCTCTGTGCGAAATTTCGGCTTCCTAGTTTCAAGGGTTTCGGCTGGGCGTTGATGAGTCAGTCAATCAGTCAGTCAGTTAGTCAATCAGTCAGGACTTCTCTTTTTATTTAGGTATATATAGATATGGCCACCTCACGAAACAGGTTCTCCGACTAACTAAACAACAGCTGCGTACAGCTGCTTTAACTGGCCATGGGTCATTTAATAAACAACTCTTGGTCATAGGAGTCACAGACGGTCCGCTGTGCAGGGCCTGCGTGGAGGACGACGAGACAGCAGCTCATGTGCTTCTAAACTGCCCGGTGGTCGCCGCATTCAGGGCAAAGTACTTCGGTAACCCAGGTACCCTCCGTGAGGTTGTCACTAACATCAAGGCGCTGCTGGCTTTCTTTGAGGAGCTGGGGTGGATCGAATAATCGATTTTCCCACCCATACGCAAAATACTCGCATTGTCGTGGAGTTGCGGATACCAGCACGTACCTATTACCTATTACGTACCTATGTATTGATAAACTCAAGTCCCAAGTTTACCAATCGGCATTAACCGACGGACAAACAAAAATTGAGCAGCAAAAACGAAAAGCTCACTTCTAAAATGGGATATACTTAAACCGGTAAAGTTATTAAGTACAAAAAGTCGTGTTGCTGGAGTCGGGCCACGTCGGGTGTGTTCGGGAAACAGAGAGACTGTCCCAGCGACGTATCAGAGCAGATGCGATTAAATTGGAAAACATTCACTCAATTTCCTGAGCGAGGGATCGGCTACCGGTTGTACGGTTAGCAGGGAAGAGAGAAATAATGAAGGAGTTCTTTTTTAATTAACTTTTCCTTTTTTGTAACCACACTTTTGGGATCAAACCCGAAAAAAAAACAGCTTTTCCCTAGCTATGTTCGCATAACTCGTCAAAATGTAAGGAACAGCAGATTTTTTTTTTTCGCGATATCAGATTTGGTCCCATAGTAAAAGTTATACTTAATGATGAGTACAATGACCCCTTAAGAGGTCGTGCGTTAATTCTGGGACTTGTTGTATAAGTATTATAATAATACAATGGCCATGAAATCAATAAGTAAAAAAATAACCGAGTCACCGAAAATTACCATGCTCAAGGATGAGGAAGTGCAAGCAAACTTATTCATCACTAGCTTATGCCCGCGCTTTCGCCCGCGTGGATGTCGGAAAATATCCCACGGGAACGTACTACCGGGAAATCCTTCCTTGTTCCTTGTCTACATTATAATGGGAACCTCTGTGCAAAATTTCAGCTTTCTAGGTCCAAGGGTGTGGGCTGGGCGTTGATGAGTCAGTCAATCAGTCAGTCAGTCAGGACTTCTCTTTTTATTTATATAGATAGATAGATTAGGACTAAGTATCAGAATATTAAATTAAAGTCCAAATGAACGAGTTTGTCTAGCCAATAAACCAGTCGTGACCTGTACAGGATTTATTCAATAAGACTTATGTTATTTCGTCGTTTCAGCACAAAATGACAGGACAAGCACTCAGATTAAAAAAATCAATTAAAACAATTTTCTAATTTGCGTCTGCCTAGTTTGCCGACGCTACTCCAACGAGCACGTCGCAACGCTCGCCGGCTGCAGCCTGACAAATCCACGGCGGTGAGTAGCCGATAGTAAGTCGTATATATTTGCTGACGGTACCAGCCCGCAATCTAAAGGACGCTACGTTTTTAAATTACCAAGCGTCGCTGAGCATGCAATCCTCTTAATATGTTTTTATCAGTTATGCTGAGACTTATTGATTTCAATGATCGATTGATTTGGAGATTTGTTTTTCTGCATAAAACGGACCTATTAACGAATAGTCGTAACTTCATTTCAATGAATAAACTTACAAATGAGCATTAAAAAATGGTGGCATAAATATTTTATTATAGTTAAAGCGCCTGTGATTTTAAACACAGCAAGCACAAGCGCGGCTTGTAGTTAGAA
Organism: Cosmia trapezina; assembly: GCA_905163495.3. Lineage (NCBI taxonomy): Eukaryota > Metazoa > Arthropoda > Insecta > Lepidoptera > Noctuidae > Cosmia > Cosmia trapezina. The sequence continues at coordinate 2,397,209 of LR991036.1, forward strand.
GTTTTATGGCAGGCGCAGCTTAAGTTGTCCACTAATTTGACTGATAAGGTTTCTCAGTTTCATATTTTGTTTATTTTATTATGATATAAAGGATCATCGTCCAGTATACTAATACTTACACATATAAGCATCACCTTTGTACGTATTTTTCTGTTCCTTTATGTTTGTCTGTTTATTTGTGTGTACCTACATAAATTGTTAAATAAATAAATAAATAATTTACAAATTGTAAAATTTTTATTTTTGATAGTACTACTTATCAATCTGCCTAGCCTTGTTCCAACTATATTGGGGTCGGCTTCCAGCCTAACCGGATGCAGCTGAATACCAGTATTTTACATGAAGTGACTGCCTATCTTACCTCCACAACCCAGTAACCGGTTAATACGATACCCCTTGATCTTGGTACTGGTTGTCAGACTTTCGGGCTTCTGAGGACCCGTAAATACTGTCAAAGATCCATGAATGACAGCCAGGACTAATGGCTTAAAGTGCGGATGTTATTACTTAGCCACGAGCTCCTCTACTGCTTATAAACTGTGGTAAATACATAGATATAGCAATTAGATACATGTATAGTGCAATGTCTTTTTATAAATAGCTTCTACCGATAGAATTTAGATCCTTACATATTAGCTCAAGAATTTCCTTTATAGTATTAACACCAAACTTAAGTATTGTTCCACTATTCAACAAGAAAATCTACCCCCAAAGCTCACCATCTTAAAGTAAACCTTATTCATTCTAATAAATAATTTAATCATTTAGACATTATAATCCTCTCAAGAAGAATTACTACTATCTTGAGGATTACCTCAACATATTCTCCTGAAAAGTTAATACGGTAGACACCGTGTTAACTTTTCAAAGTGCTTTTTACAACAAAGCAAACCTCTTTTTTCGGCACTAGATATACTTAGTTCTTACGAGCTTAAATCATGCCAAGGTAAAAAGATAAACAAGCCAGCCGGGTTGGTAGAGGGGTTCTATGCATCATCATCTTCCTGCTCTTATCCATGTAAGTACGTGGGGTCGGCGCAACACGTTCTCTCTTTCCATTCTCCCCTGTCAACCGAGAGGTTCTACGCCCACGGTTTTTTTTAAGTTTTAAGCCAACTGCTAGAAAACGGAACAGCACCCTAATTGCGTAACACATTATCAATCGGAGTTGGTTTCATTTTGACAGTTCAACAACATTCATTGCGTTATTTACGTTGTCGAGCAGACAATTTTTCGAACATATGAAGCAATGGATTAGCAATTTGTTTCAAAATGAAACCAACTCCGATCGTTAATGTGTTACGCAATTAGGGTGCTGGTTTAGAAATTACCTAAGGAATGTTATTGGATTTGTCTTCGGGAATTTTACAGTAGTCCTTGGCTCTGGATTTATTTATGATAACACAGTCCGTGTGACCGATGGGAGGTCCCATCGGCAAAATGAGTTTCAATGCAAACTTTTATCTCCTATTTTACCCCTTTAGAGGTTGAATTTTCATTTTATAACAGCTGCATGGATCGATCGACCAGGTTAAGTTGCACTTACCGTGGTTGGTACGTACCAATGATGGGTGACCATCTTTACATACCAAGATACCGTTAACCCGTTGATCCCGGCTGTCATTTGTGGATCTTTTGTTACGGGTCGTCAGAAGCCCGAAATTCGGACATCCAGTACCGTATTACCCAGTAACTGGGTTGTGGAGGTCAGATAGGCAGTCGCTCCATTTATAAAAAAAATTAAAAAATGGAATTAATACGCTTTATTATGTCACTCCTCACATATTTTCTCCTTACTTTGACCAAATCAAGTTAGTTCACCAAACAATAAAACAATCTAAAGGGTAGCCGGTAAATCAGTTGACCACTGGCAACTACTTAGCCGCAGTACCTACTGGTGGCAATTTAATTTACTTAACATTGTGCGCAAGTCAGGGTCACAGATGTTCCTACTGTTTAAAGGATGTATTGTTTATTTATTTATTGTTTAAAGTAGTAAACACACAACATCACGCCCGTATTCACCAACGGGATAGGCAGAGGTCTACCTATACCTAGCACACCTCTATTTCACCAGTTATGTCACAGAATATTTAAGGTCCCATTAAAATAGGTGAACAAATTTTCACCGGGTGTTCTACCCATGAATATGAACAACTTTCACTATGGGACTAACTCTTTAGGGACCAGCTGATTTTTTTTTCGGATTTCAGGTTTGGTCCCATAGTGAAAGTTGTTCATATTTATGGGTAGAATAGGCTGTGAAAATTAGTCCATCTATTTTAATGGACCATACAACGTACAAGTCCGTACAAGTACAGAAAATTCACTCCGCATAATCAATAAATCTGCCTAGCCTTTTCCCAACTATGTTGGGGTCGGCTTCCAGTCTAACCGGATGCAGCTGAATACCAGTATTTTACATGGAGCGACTGCCTATCTGACCTCCACAACCCAGTAACTGGGTAATACGATACCCCTTGGTAAGACTGGTTGTCAGACTTTCGGGCTTCTGACGACCCGTAACGACTGTCAAAGATCCACGAATAACAGCCGGGACCAACGGCTTAACGTGCTTTCCGAGGCACGGAGGAATCTCGATATGTAAAGATGGTCACCCATCCACTGACCAACCCCGGCAAGCGTAGCTTAACCTGACGGATCGACCCGTGCGGCTGTTATTACTTAGCCACGAGCTCCTCCTTATTCACTCCGCATAATCATTTAAATTTAAAGCGACTCTTGCTTCGAATAAAGTGCAATTCAGGTCACACAGCGATAATTACCTACAGTTATATTCACCTAGAAGTTGCCTCCCTTTCTATCGCGTAAATCTTATACCTTCTGACGCGGGGGTTGTTTTTTTTTACTATGAAATGAATACGTCATCATCATTCTGCCGAAGGACGTCCATCGCCACAACTACCGATTCTGTGCTTCTCGCATTCAGTACGTATTCTGTTTGGAAAAATTGCTAATTTTGAATGTGCGTTTATATACTACAGGCTTTTAAATTCTCCTATCGAGCTTACCTCACGGACCTTCCTACAGATACCTACATCCTAATATCTAATATAAGTAATAACAAATCGATCACGGTAATGTGTGTATCATGTTCGTATAGCGTACAGGCAATAATGTGTGATGTGTATCTATTAGTGCTGCTCTATAAATAATGCTCTATAGCTTTGTTGTAAAGATGCCTACTCAATGGCTAGGTTATCTGAAAGGTTTACTGAGTTTCATGATACGTGGTAAGCGTAAGATTAAGTAAAAAAACTTAATGTATTCCTTCAACAGGTTTAACATAAGTCTACACAGACATTTTGCAAGAAAGGAAGGTTTTGAAGGTATGCTGGAACAAACCTCAACCTTGAGCTATGCTTTTGTACTGATCACTGTGGAAAATATTATAATTGTTGTACAACTAATAATTAAAAATAGAAAGTTAAATTTTAAATATAAAACCCCCGTCACAAATTTACCCTCATTTATTTTTGCTACTTCATCATCAGACCCTAAATATTATTCATTAAGACCATTTCAATGATCCTAAATACGATACCCTTTCTGTAAGTTGGTGAGAAATTGTGTATCCTGCAAATTCCAGGTAATGCTGCAGCATTAGTTCAAGGTTACTATGTTGTTCTAATATCATTAAAGTAACAGAATACCAAATTTCGACTCGATCAGACCTGTGGAAGATGCTCTTAACCATTCGTCAACTAGAAAAGAGCTGATAATCTTCAAACGGCTGAATAGATTTTCTTGAATCTTAAGAACACTCTCGATCAAATCACCTCTCAAACAAAACAAAAAAAAAACCGGAATCGGTTCAGTCGTTTGGGAGCTACGATGCTACAGACACTTTAAACTTATAACACCCCATTGCTGTTTCCGTGGGTGGTTAGTCAAGAAATTTGTCATTACTGACAAAATTCTACTCCCATGTAATAGGAAGCAATCCTAGTGCCATCAACCGGAAAAACCCAGACCCTGGGTTAATATTGAAAAATTCCATAGGTATTATGGAAAACCAAAAACGTTTTAGCTGACCATTGTAATTGTAAGCGCACCAACCACCCCATCGGTCTGTGGCTAAAATAAAATAAAAAAAAATAAAGCTACAGAGACATCAGCACCTAAAAATTAAATTGCTTTTCGGCCATCATCAGTCAATGTTAATTCACACTGCCCATAACACTCCCCATAACCGGTCAAAAGTGACAGTCGTTACGGGTAGTCAGTAGCCCAAAAGTTTGATAGTCAGAATTACCAAGGGATATCAGACTTACCAAGGGGATTCAGATTTACCAAGGGGTATCAGACTTACCAAGGGATATCAGACTTACCAAGGGGCAACAGACTTACCAAGGGGAATCAGACTTACCAAGGGGTATCGGACTTACCAAGGGGTATCAGACTTACCAAGGGTATCAGACTTACCAAGGGGTATCAGACTTACCAAGGGGTATCAGACTTACCAAGAGATATCAGACTTACCAAGGGGTATCAGAGTTACCAAGGGGTATCAGATTTATCAAGGGGTATCAGACTTACCAACGGGTATCAGACTTACCAAGAGTTATCGGACTTACCAAGGGGTATCAGACTTACCAAGGGTTATCGGACTTTGCAAGGGGTATCAGACTTACCAACGGGTATGTGTGTATCTAAAGTCCGGCCGTTGAGAGAATGCGTTCTTTTCAGTACCGCATTCTTTCCTGTCCAGACTGTAACTGGGTTGTGGAGATCAGGTGGGCAGTCGCTCCACATAAAACACTGGTATTCAGCTGCATCCGGTTCGTCTTGAAGCTGACGCCAGCATAATTGAGAAAAGGCTAGGCCGATGATGATGAACCGGTCCGAAGTGTGCCCTACTCCTAACAACGATAGGTATATAGTATACTTGTAACATAATCCGATGCCGCCGGGTTCCCAATTACCAACTGTAATGGTTCATAATTTAGCTAAACGCGTGGCCGTGATAATTGATACCGCCTGTTATGTAGCCTTTATATAACGACTGATAGCTCATAGATGTGTCTTTATATAGTGTATGAATGTTGAACTAGAACGTGTTGATATACTGACTGTAGGGTAAAATCGTAAGGTAAGTTGGCTACAACTGAGCAAGGAGGAGAAATCAATGCTAGTTTTTGATTTTTATAAATAAATTAATTAGTAAACCAGTTATTTCAGGCGACACAGGCTTATAGATCCCTGACCCCTGACCCTGATCCCTGGACCTTAACCTAAACATACATTATTAAGACTTAGGCTGCTCCTCCCTAAAATACGGCGAAACTAAGTAACTTTGTAACTATCTTTTACAGTAACTATAGCATCTTTCTGATAGGAAAAAATACACACAATACATAAGAAGTGATTTCATGTGTCCTGAAATCTATTTTAGTTTGTAGAACTAAGGAAAAAAAACCTAAATCCAGGTCTATTTCGATCTATTTTTTCGAGTTGTTACCATTTATTACTCCTACAGTTTTCATTAAAAGTGTTCATAAATGCAGTTCTTTACAAACTAATAAGGAATGATTTCTTGTCATTATTTTTTTAGTTTAATCAACAGATTTTTTGTAAATCGATAATTACTTCATATTTTGCAAGCGTTGTGTCATAGCGCTTCTCTTTCTTTTCTATGCAGTCCGACAGTGACCGCACTTTTTGCGACGGACAAGCCTTAAGACTATGTTAGTAACACTTCACTTTGCACTACCTTGACTTAGCTAGCCTAGCTTTATAGGATGTATCTATAAGTACAGATACACACATCAGGCACATCGGGTTATACCAAACTGATTTTAAACCTTAAAATGTTGACGGTTAAGTTCAAAATCGATGAGAAAATTTGACTGTTTGTAGTACCTTGACCTGCTGCTGTGTGTACATACATTGATTTAGATAACTGTCTCATTAGTGTGGTGATTGGTACTGAGAACGGCTGTTATACGTGCAGTTCAAATATCGGCTTTTAGGTCGGACAGTTTTCTGAAACATGAAACAATAATAATACCTATATTCGCTTCTCGAGTACTACCACTGGCACCTGACCTTTCTGAAGAACATCACCAATAAGGTACATGTCCATTTCCACAACGTTGTATGAAATAACTGTGCCTGATAAAAGGCGTTGTATTCTTAATTAATAATTAACATAGGCCATACGCCTCAACCGCGTGGACTGGAGACCGCGTATCGGTAAGCGTAGTGTGGGACGCCCCCCAGCTAGATGGACCGACGACCTGAAGAAAGTGGCTGGGACAGACTGGATGCGGAAGGCGGAGGACAGGGTGTTGTGGCGCAGCCTGGGAGAGGCCTGTGTCCAGTAGTGGACTGCAGTAGGCTGTGTTGATGATACGACTCAAAAGTTTTGGCTTTTTCCTCAGTCAAGATTTATGAACCACTAGCTTTTGCCCGCGACTTCGTCCGCGTTTCCGTCGTTTTTCGTAAAAAAGTACCATATGTCCTTCCTCACGGTTCAGTGGTTTTGATGTAACAGACAGATTAACTTTCGTATTTTAGTAATATGTCAATCCACAATACTGTTGAAAAATATCGCAATAAGGAACCGCAGAATATTATTATTAATAGCTGGGCCCGCGACTCCGTCAGCGTGTAACTCCTTGTATGTTATTAAGTTAATGTATTGGACTGCTAAGCTATCGGGAGTTACACGTGTTATTGTGAGTCAACCATAAAAGATAGACATATGCTGTTGTGGGATATTTTTTAGATAATTTTATGTAGAACATTTCCGTCATAAATGATTTCTATGTAGCTTTAACCATTAAGGCTGCACACGCGACGGAAGCTTAAAAAATGGAGCAACTTCTCCCGTTTTTCCAACATTTCCCTTCACTGCTCTGCTCCTATTGATTGTAGCGTGATGAAAAGTATACTATAACCTCCCCAGGAGTATGAAGAATAATTGTACCAAGTTTCGTTAAAATCCGTCGAGTAGTTTTTGTTTCTATAAGGAACATACAGACAGACAGACAGACAGACAGACAAAAATTTTACTGATTGCATTTTTGGCATCAGTATCGATCACTAATTACCCCCTGGTAGTTATTTTGAAAATATATATCATGTACAGAATTGACCTCTCTACAGATTTATTATAATTATAGATTACTATTTATTTACGAAAAGCTAGAAGATCACCATAAATAACAGAAAATTAATACCATAATACTCTCTAATACCTGTTACATTTCCCTTTTTAAATGAAAAACGTTTTCAAAGTAAATCAAAGAAAATCTTCGTGAAGTAACAAAAATGATCGTTGGTCGTCCGAGTGTGTTATCAATTTGAAACTAATGGTCCAATTTGGATTCTGGGGAGACCGTGCCGATACTAAAATTCATCATGGAAAGCTTCCAGGGCAAAAATTAATATTCCAATGATGTAACGGGCAGTGTTTGTTGTGCCACAAGATGGGAACGAAGAGAGGTTTACAACAATAGTATGGTCATTTTACGAAAAAGATGAACTCTTTTGGATTAAACTCATTGCTTCTCAACATCACATTCTGTTCGCGTCGCTATTTTCATCGTACGATAGGAGTATAGGACAAGGTTTTCGCAAATGTCATTGAGTACCTATAGCATAATCAGGCTTCAATGAAGCCACTACCGGGACACAATGCCTCCTCTCGGTGAGAGGGAGCGTGCCGTAATCCACCACGCGGGGTCACATGACTACGGTTTCCTCACGATGTTTTCCTTCACCGTTTTGAGAGCAGTGGTGATGAAATAATTTACATAAAGTAAAGCACCTGTCAGGATTCAAACCTGCGACGTATAACTCATAATAAGTCAAAGCCGTTTCCACTGGACCACCACATGCTCTCCGTAATTTAAAACAGAATACTTTTAAGCCTAATATACAGGGTACAGCGCTCCGTAGACTGATGGGTTGAATTCAGTATATCATACTAAGATGACCGGTACATGAAATTATTTCAGGAATGTTATGGGAATCCAATAAACCTGATTTGTTTGTGTTTTTGTGCACAAATAGTAGCGTCTGTTACTGGTTGGGAGGGTAGGTAATAGGTATGCGGTGAGTCCGATGAACTCTGTAGCTAGACAGAAAGTGAACAGCTGATTTCACGCGTCGTTCGTTAGAGTATATCAACATCCATTGCTGGTTTTTTTTGCTGTTTTTTTTTACATAAATGAAGTGCTGCGAACATACAATGTAATTTTACATTGAAATAAAGAAAATGTAACAGAAAAAACTATTTGAACATTTTCCTGAGAAATTTTCCGGTGGAATATTATGATTCAAAATGCACCCTGTTAGTTTGCGGAGGGCTGTCCCTTACACCCTGTATTGTATCAGTGATCGTTACCGTTTATTACATTAAGTTATCATAAGTTCTCATATAAGTGGCACTTTTGTCTTTTTGAGAATGAAGTATTTAAACCTAAACTTAAATGGACCGCAGAAATTCTGTGACAATTAAAATTATCTGCAGGTATTGGTAAACAGAACTGTTGTTCACTATGCCTGTAATTTAAATAACATTAATACTTTCCAAACTGGTTATACTCAGTTATAAATGTACTTAGACACAATAATAGGGTCCCCAATCGCGCTTTGAGGAAAAGAAAGGGTGACATATCCGGCTTCCATTACAAGGGGTCGTATTTACACGAGATTGTAAAGGTTGTCGCAAAATTTACGCAAGATTTGAATTAAATAGAAAACTCGTTTTTTTTTTCTTTTATTATAATTTCTTTATAGATTTATAAAGTACATTGGCTAGGGTATGGAATAAGCATATCGGGCAAATGACTTCCACGGCTTGGCTGGCACATATGCACTCTTTTGTCGAAATTTTTGCATAATGTGGCTGAATTTCGTTGATGCAGCATTGAATCTTCTCCTTCAATGCACGGTCGGTTGTGGGTTTGTTGCCATAGACTTCTAATAACCCCATAAAAAGAAATCTAGTGGAGTTAAATCACATCATCTAGATTCTAGGTGGCTAATTCTGATCGCCAAAACGAAAGAGTACACAACCAGGAAATGTCTTATGTAGTAATCGAATGGTTTAACAGCTAAGCCGTGGAGACCATTTGCCCGATGTGCTATTCCATACATAAACCCAGCCTATGTACTTTATGATCCAATAAGGAAATCATAGGTAATAAAAGAAAAATAAACTGTGTTTTCTTTAAAATTCAAATCTTGCGTAAATTTTGGGACAGCCAATATATTCTGATTCTGACTGTATAAGGGCTGATTTTTCAATAGTCAGATATCTGTAATATCTGAAGAATAAATAGTATGACAGTTTGACATACAGGGTGTAAGGGATAGCCCTCCGCAAACTAACAGGGTGCATTCAGCTCCTCATTTTGAATCATATTCCACCGGAAATTTTCTCAGGAAAATTTTCATTTTTTCAAAAAAAAATTCAGTTACATTTTCATTATTTCAATGTAAAATTGCATTGTGTGTTCGCAGCACTCCATTTATGTAAAAAAAAACTGCAAAAAAAACCAGCAATGGATGTAGAAATACTCTAACCAACGACGCGTGAAATCAGCTGTTCACTTTTTGTCTAGCTACAGAGTTCATCGAACTCACCGCATACCTATTACCTACCCCTTCCAACCAGTAATAGACGCTCCGATTTGTGCACAAAAACACAAACAAATCAGGTTTATTGGATTCTCTTACCGTTCCTGAAAAAAATTCATGTACCGGTCATCTTAGTATGACATACTGAATTCACCCTATCAGTTTGCGGAGGGCTGTCCCTTACAGTCTGTATATTTTCTATACAAAAACTATCAAATGAAATTAACTTTTGGTAATGTATACTTATCAATTATCAAGAAAACTTACCTTACCCAGGTCCTAAACCTTGGCTTATTCCAAATCTTAGTAGGTAATGAAACAATGCTCAACTATTGAAATCGCTATCGCTTATGATTTGTGCTGGCGACCTCGCACGGCAGCTATGAATTACTGCAAATTAAAATTGTTTAATGAATCAACTTTATTGCTTCAAAAGATTTGTTTTTGGTTAATTAAGACGTGTATTTTCTGTTTCCATACAGATTTGGTATTTAATGAAAAAATGTATTAATTATTTTGTTTGTTTACTGTTTAATATTGGATCGGGATGATACGCATTCAGGTAACCTTTATCGTAAGCATAGGTACATCTAAAATGTTCCATGCACCTATAATATGCTTACGCTAAATGTTACGGAAAAAGGAAGAAGAATATTTAAACTAAAAAGGATGTAGTACAGTTTATCAAACTGAACAACTTTTCCCATGGGAGCAACATTGTAATCGCGAAAAAATTATCAGTCGTCTCGTACAAAACTTCAATACCTACTCTACCAAAATGTATAGGACGACTGATAATTTTTTCGCGATTACGATGTTGCTCCCATGGAGGAGCTCGTGGCTAAGTAATAACAGCCGCACGGGTCGATCCGTCAGGTTAAGCTACGCTTGCCGGGGTTGGTCAGTGGATGGATGACCATCTTTACATACCGAGATTCCTCCGTGCCTCGGAAAGCACGTTAAGCCGTTGGTCCCGGCTGTTATTCGTGGATCTTTGACAGTCGTTACGGGTCGTCAGAAGCCCGAAAGTCTGACAACCAGTCTTACCAAGGGGTATCGTATTACCCAGTATCTGGGTTGTGGAGGTCAGATAGGCAGTCGCTACACGTAAAATACTGGTATTCGGCTGCATCCGGTTAGACTGGACGCCGACCCCAACATAGTTGGGAAAAGGCTAGGCAGATAGATAGATAGATAGATGTTGCTCCCATGGAAAAAGGTGTTCGGTTTGATAATCTGTACCACATCCTTAATTATGCTACATTTAGCTTAAATGTTCTTCTTCTTTTTTTCGTAACATTTAGCGTAAGCATAGGTGTATGGAACATTTTCCATTACATTTGGGTCGAGTAGGTATTCAAGTTTTTAACCGACTTCTGAAAAAGGAGGAGGTTCTCAATTCGGATGTTTGTATTTTTTTTTTATTTTTGTTCGCGCATAACTCCGTCGCTTGCCAACCGATTTGAAAAATTATTTTTTTGTTGGAAAGAATATACTTCCCAAATGGTCCCATTTTTGTCAAAATCCAGTTCTGATGATGGGATCCTGGAGAACTCGAAGGAACTCTTCAAATATTATAGGCACACCTATAGCGATTTGGGTATTTTTTATAGTAACTTATGCATTTGCTCTAGGAAAACACCATTTGGTGAAGTGGAACTGATGATGAAGACCACAGATGGGCATCGGAACTACTCAATTTATAAGTATTTCACGGGTTGCGATTCGATTACTTCAATATGGTTGTTAAGTAATTTATGCTCGTCAAAATGCATAATGGTGATGATGACTTCACCATGGAGCTCCAGTTCTGGTTCTTACTAGGAGAACTCCTCAACAATTAACGTCCCTGCATCGGGAAAAGCAATATTTTGTAAAAAGTGATGAGCAGTTGCCATTGGGCTATTGTAACTTAGATAAATTACAAACTGACCCACTAAAAAGTGAAAAGTAAAAACTTTTTACAAAAAAAAAACAACCGACTTCCAAAAAAAACACTACAAAGTGAAAAATAACTTTAATTTTGGAAGTCGGTGGCAAAAAACTAAAATACAGATACACCGACTTCCAAAATTAAAGTTATTTTTCACTTTGTAGTGTTTTTTTTGGAATTCGTTTGTTTTTTTTTGTAAAAAGTTTTTATGTACAAGACGACTGAAGTTGTTTTCACGATTACGAAAGTTGGTCCCATGGAGAAAGTTGTTCAGTTTAATGGTCTGTGTCACCCTTAATTTTCACCACACCTTTCTGAGACACATTGCATGTTGTTTGTAACCATTTATTGCGGCATCAGAGGCGTTGTTCAGATCGTCAAGGATGCAGCTGAACAGACATTTGGGACACTTGCAGACATCGAATATTCTTATAAAAAGTGTCGCTTTTTATAAGAATATTCGATGATTGAATGATCGGAATGTCAGCCAGTTATCCATACTTTGGCTTGTACATAATAAAACCTCTACAGTACTATCTGCAAGTGTCCCAAATGTCCGTTCAGCTACATCCTTGACGATCTGAATAACGCCTCTGATGCCGCAATAAATCGAGCCCTCACATTACCTACATAGTCTGTCATAACCTTTGAATAGCTGACAGTGTTGAAAACCTCTGTCAATCCTCTGTATGCTGTAGTTGCCTTTCATGTGTGTGTACCAAAATGGTAAAATGGTGTGACTCATGTCTGTCTGTCACAGACGGATATCTCAAGTACTACTAATGCTATCAACTTGTAATTTAGAACAGTTTTAGATGATGTTTGCCCAACTATTTTACAAATAAGAAAGAAAAAAAAATACATATGTTTTGTTTTGCAACAGGGACTGAAAATACAGGGTCTTAAAATTTCGAAGCGGGGCTACTATGGCATGTGGAGTATCATATGAAAGAACGCTGTTTGCACATCATTCTCAAACATTTTTTTCTTTTTTTACGCCTTTTGATGAAAAATGTAAAAAAAATATAGTAAAAAATACCCCCCTTATCTCCGAAGTTTGCATAGAGAAAAATCTGAAATTATTCTAAATAGTTATGTGATAGAAGTTTATGTAAAGATTACAGGAAAAATAAAACGATGTCTCTAAATAGCACACTTTTTCAGAAATCGGAACGGAACCCTACTCGGTGCGCGAGTCCGACTCGCTCTTAACCGGTTTTTTTATTATAACCAGGTATATTTAGCAAAGCTTTGTAATCGAAAGGCCCGTTTACCAGATGAGTTCTGATTTTAGTCACCAGATCAGTTTTCAGTAAAGGGTACCTAAAAGTGGTGGCTGCCACATTGATCTAATCGTCGTAAGCGCTAGAAAGAAAGAAAAAGTAAAAGAAAACCTCTGCTGCTGGTCCTAGGTTCAATTCCAAGGTCGGGCAGTGTTAATGGGTTTTAACCAACTGTTAGGGCACCTTGCTAGACCCGCGATTTTCACGGGTATTTATGGCTGCTAGGTGTCCTTTATTTGAAGATCTCGTATATTTATGCGACGAGTGTGTGCGGTGGATGGGAAACGAATTAAGTACTACTGAGGCTACAATGCAGTTATAAGATTTAATGACTTTTAACAATATTTTTGCAGAAACAATTAATTACTTAATAATACAGTTCTAACGTTCCATCCACACGAACTCTCCATATTGGTGTGCTATTAGTCACCCACTTCACTGTAATGTTACACATTCAAAACATTCACGCTAGAGGCGCCACCGTCAGCGCCGCATTCCGGCCGGTTGTAGCTTCACGACGTCATCGCTGTATGGTGTTGGCAGATCAGTAAACACCAACTTGAAAAAAGGAGGTTCTGTATTCGACCCGTATGATGTATGTACCTATGTATATATGTAAAAACGAATGAACCAATTTTGGTGATTCTTTCACTATCGTGATCTACATACTTTCAGTAAGGTTTTAGTTTATAATACATTAGGTAATTATTCTTATGTACCTATGAAATTAAACGCATATATGTACTGCATCTCCGGCACTTCTAATCGGATTTTGATGATACTTCTTTCCGTTCGTCGTGGGCTTATGTAATTGTACGTTATATTCAACTAAAAATGGAATAATAAATTTACTTTAAAAAAAGTAAAACCGACTTCTCAAACATAAAACGAATAAAATAACTTTCATAAAAAACTTAACAGCTTCTGAAGCCGGTATGTTCAATTCTTCAATGCACCTTAGCTTGGCACCGACTTCAGAAACTGTTAGTTTGTTATGAAAGTTATTTTTATTTTGTTATTGTTATTTTTTAGAAGTCAGTTTTTACTTTTTAGGATTCGGTACCAAAATGGTAAAAAAGGAACCTTTAAGGTGTGACTTCAGTCTGTCTGTCTGTCACAGCTGGATATCTCAAGAACTACTAATGCTATCAACTTGAAATTTGAAATAGTTTTAGATGACGTTTACCCAACTATTTTGCAAATAAGAAAGAAGTAAAAATATTTATATTTTTTTTGTAAAATGGACAGAAAGGGGGTCTTAAAAATTCAAAGTAAGGCTACTAGGGCATGTCGGGTATCATATGAAAGAACGCTGTTTGCACATTCTCAAACATTTTTTTAATTTTTTTAAGCCGCATAGTTTTCGACGTTTGATGAAAAATGTAAAAAAAAAACCGTTCCCTCCCCTTATCTCCGAAGTATGCAAAGATAAAAATCTGAAATTATTCTATGTGATAGAAGTTTATGTAAAGATTACAGGAAAAATAAAACGATGTCTCTAAATAGCACACTTTTTCAGAAATCGGAACGGAACCCTCGGTGCGCGACTCCGACTTGCTCTTGACCGGTTTTTTTAATTCTATCTAGAATTTCTCAGTAGCAGTCTGGAATCTGTAATTGTGCATAAATATAACTGGCGAAATGTAGGTGTAAGGCCGCGTTTCCACTGACGCGGAGCTGGGCGGAGCGGAGCGGAGACGTGCAGGAATCGTCCAATTACAGACGAGACAAGAGACGCGATGAGGATTTCAACCATTATGATTGGTCGATTCCTGCACGTCTCCGCTCCGCTCCGCCCAGCTCCGCGTCAGTGGAAACGCACCCTAATATAGGTACCTACAACTCTGCCCAACCCTTCGGAGAAACACAGCGTAATGTTACATTATGAACCCAAAAACAGACAAACAAATCTAAAACCGCTTCAAACCCAAGATATTCAGGAAAAATTCCCCATAATAATATCACAAAGAAAACAGTATTACATAAATCGCTGGTTACCGAAACTCTTGGTAGTTATTCAGATTCGACGGTAGATTATGTTCCGGACAGCGTTACTTATCGTCAAATTATACCGTCCGTAATGTATGTCCGAGCTACGCGATATATGGCAACTGTATGTAAATGTACTGGGAAGGACAGCGGTGTTTCGGGCACCGGGATGTTTCGGGGTAATGGCAACATTTGTAGGGAAGTAAAGAGAGGTTCCAAGCGGTGGCTTTTTACTACGGATTGTGATGATAGGAATTCATAGTTACCGACTGGTAAGGGTATATTGTGTGTTTTGGTGACAACGTACAGTTGGCACTACTGTTTTAGGTCAACGTGCATTGTGTTAAGTTGAAATTACCCACTCTATCTCGAAGAGAGAAAGGCTGTGTCCCAGCAGTGGGAACATTATAGGCTGATTATGTTAAGAGAACTACTGAAAAGAAAACGAGTACTTAACCATAACTTCATCAACGTTACTTTGGAAACCACATTTCTTCGTTTAATTCTCTTGTAATATTTTTCTTGTTATAAAATTTAATTGAACTTCTTTGTTCATTGAAATTCATGCTATGAATTTATTCTTATAAATTCATGCTAAGAATTCATTCTTGTAAATTCATGATAAGAATTTATTCTTGTAAATTCATTCTTCCTCAAGAATGACAGTGTGAGCACATGCAAGACCCAAGGTAACGTAAATGTAGGTCTAGACTTAACAAGCATAGAACCAGAACAAGAGCAAGAGCATTATTTTCTTCATATTCCTGACATTTCAATAAGGAGGATAGACCAACGAAAGAATATGGCCCTGTTAACACAAATCTAGCTTCATCTTTCTGACTGACCGAATCCTTGTCAATTCAGAAGTGCCTGTAACTGGTTTAATTTAATTAAATGCTTTGAATTTTGAGTTTGAGATTGAATAATTTCGTCGAGTGGGTAGAATAAGCATTCGCTCGTTTGGTCTAAACCTAAATATAGAAAAGAATTTTAAATTTTAAAATTCCAAACCCTTTCTACTCGACTGTACCCGAGTCTAGGATAATGGGCGAAGAAATAAAAATGTAGAGAACCCTAGGTGCTAACACTGGTTAAATCATGCGCAGTGACAATTTATGTAAGCACGTTACTTCGCACTTTTACCGGCGAGTTCGCGTATAAGCCGGTCAACGTGGATAATGTATGGTGGCATGCATCTTCCGCGGTTCTTGTAGGCGACGTTCCAAAATGTTTTACAGGTGTAGATATTTGGAGGCTTATGTGAAATGGATCGGTGCTCGTCTGATTGAAAAAAATATTCTTCTGTTTGTTCTCTAAGTAAGAAAAAGGTGATGTTTAAGTTACGTCTTTATAGAGTAGATGAAGAGATCCTAAATTATGAATCAATAATAGATGTCCATACATGCTAATACAATAAAAATATAGATCGATCACGAATTCGTCTGCATAACGTGGGATTACTTATAACAATAAAATGGTAATCACGTTAAGCTGTTGGTCTCCGCTGTCATTCGTGGATCTTTGGCAGTCGTTACGGGTCGTTAGAAGCCCGAAAGTCTGACAATTAGTCTTACCAGCAAGTGGTATCTTATTACCCAGTTACTGGAGGTTGTGGAGGTCAGATAAGCAGCCGCTCCATGTAAAATACTGGTATTCAGCTGCTTCCGGTTAGACTGGAAGCTGATCCCAACATAGTTGGAAAAATGCTAGGCAGTCCAAGATTGCAATTTTTTAAACTGGTATAACCAAATTGTAGTACGTGAAAGCTGCAACATTATGCCATAAACGATAAAGTGCAAAGACATCTCAGTCAATGGTAAATTCACTTTGAAAATAGCGTTCGCGTGCAAAACCGCTTTGATCCAAAATTTATTAGAAGCAAATCGACCAATCAGAAGGCGCCATATCAAAATTTCTAAGATGGCGAATCTGTCTCATAGTTGTCAAATCAAATGGTGAGAAGCAAATTATCTTCGATCCAAAGTATTACAATGCAAACATGCTTCAGTCCAATACTTAAATGCAGAGACACCTTAGTCCTAAAATATTTCTTAATTATTATGGAACTGATGTAAATTGGATTAATCCTAGTTAATCCTACTTAACCTAAGGGTCCTAATGAATGTACCAATAACATAACTATTCAACAATAACAATATCTTACGACACAGCAAAAAACTGTAAATTACTCAGGTTAGATGTTTTGTGACGAAGCGCCTTTGCTTTTATAAAATGAGGAGGGTGACGGTATAAATGAAAGTCCTTGTCACCTTTAACTCTCTGTTTATTCTTCCTCCAATACAGTGCAAAGAAAAACCGCGCGCGTGCGATCCCGTTCAGTGGCGAGCTACCCTATTTTATATAATGTGGAATATTATAACGGACCGCTTAATTCCCTACACATATCCCTTGTCAGATTACACAAAATACAGCCAAATAACAGAATATTTTTAATAAAATCCCAAATGAAACAATTATACGTACAAATTGGTTAATTTACTTTCTGAATACGTCACCGGCTTAATAAAGCAACACAGCAAAATAATATAGGTCTGCAATGCCCTATTAGCTCGGCCAGTACACGTTTAATTTTATTTTTGTCGCATTATATCGGATAATTATGATATGTGCGGACGCAAATTGGAGATAAGGGTGGGGGCTGAGTGGCGGTTATCTTATTTTTTGTTTACTCGGTATTATTTTTGTTCATTTGTTATATTTGATTTGTGAGGGTGAGGTGTGTTGTGGTTAGCCTGGGGACTCCCCAGGCTAATCACCACTTACTCAACTACACGATGTAATTGAAGTCATTGGCATCCTCTTAAGGGGTGATTGTCCTCATCATTATGGACAACTTTTACTATGGACCAAAACTGTAATCACGAAAAAATTCAGTTGTTCCCTATATTTATGTTCTCATAACTCGTCAGGGAACAGCTGTTTTTTTTTCTTGATTTCTGGTTTGGCCCATAGTGAAAGTTGTTCATAATGATGAGTACAATGACCCTTTAAGAGGACGCCCATTAATTCAATTTCATCCTGTATAATAACCTCGTTGTTCGAGGAACACCAAATAATCCTAGTATTTGCACTTATGATATTTTTATTCGCACCAACTTCAAGATGGTGATACTTAATTCAAAATTGCTTGATTCTTTCCTAGGTTTTATACGTTTTTAAGATACAGTTCGTACCTGCCTATACTTACTTGATTTTATTCCCGCATCGTACGAAGTCTTTGAACCAATTAATAGAACAGAAGAGTTATCAGCATATTGCACAACGAAATAATCGATTAAACATAAATTAATATCTCAAAATCAACTAACATAGTCACAAACAAAACGTGCAACAGTGTTCAAAGGAAGACAAACGATATCATCTACGTATAATAACAAGTTAGTTTAAGAGCTAGCTCAGTACGTGTAGTCGTGGAGCCGGACATCGGTACAATTATATAATTCAGTTATACGCTATACGCTGCGCTCGTCTCAACTATGACCAATAGAAGGGTCGGGTCTCAGTGATAGCGAGAAATGAGCTAAATAAATAAATAAATAAATAAACCATTTATTTCAGGCACAGCCCCATAGATAAATACCTTAACCTAAACATACATAATTATTTGAATATAAACAAAACTTGTGTTTTTAGAGGCATGAGGAACAAGGTGTAAAGTTCACTCATACTCTATTGAAAAGGGAGGATCCTCCGACCAGACGGGTGTTGTGTCTGGTGGGCTACTGCCCGACGGTTGATGTCGGGACGTTGTATATATGCTAGTCGCGTGGTAAACTCTAATTGCGCGATGCAGGTTTGCGTGACGTCATGTCATTGATGCGTAGTTCATATGTGGCGATGTAGATGCCGCCACATCACTCCCCTCCGGAGACCGGAGGTCGATAGTGGGCTGAGTCGTGTATCTTGCGATGCTTGCCAGTGCCAGTTGTGGTTCCAGTGAGTCGGAACCGGGTGCCGCATAGTTCACGGTGAGTGGTCGGAACTGTCTGCGGTGATACCCCAGTGAGTCGGGGTGGCGCTGCGTTATGCTCCAGTGAGTCGGAGTGTACAGCGCTGGGTTGAGGCTGAAGGTGATGACCAGGAATGCGCGTCCGCTGCATGCTGGTGGTCAGGATACCTGTTGAAGCCGTGGATGCTGGCTGGCTGTGTGACTCGCCGCTCGAAAGCTTGAGGAAGTGATGCTTGATGACGTCACGCTGAAGGAGTTGCACGAAGGCTGCGCTGACGTTCATACTCGGGGTCACCAGTTTAGAGGCATGAGGAACAGGGTGTAAAGTTCACTCATCCTCCATTGTTAAGGGAGGATCCTCCGACCAGACGGGTGTTGTGTCTGGTGGGCTACTGCCCGACGGTTGATGTCGGGACGTTGTATATATGCTAATCGCGTGGTAAACTCTAATTGCGCGATTCAGGTTTGCGTGACGTCATGTCATTGATGCGTAGTTCATATGTGGGTATGTAGATGCCGCCACATGTTAATAACTTACTACTTACTTACTTACACTACTACGTACTCTCTCTCTTGCTTTACTTACTTCTTACTTGTGTTGTGGCTTAAGACTATGTTAGTAAGTCGACGTTCGCATGGACGTAAAAATATCGCGGCGATTTTATTTCGCGCACTGGATTTTCAACGCTCCGCTTAGCGCCGAGAGTTGAAAATCCAATAGTGTGTTTTTTCGACGCGCTAGAATGCACTATGTGTTGGATTCTCAATGCTCGGCTCAACAACGAGAGTTAAAAATCCAGTGCGCGATAAAATCCCGCCGCGATATTTTAATGCTCGTGCGAACGTCGGCTAACACTTTGCACTAGCTTTACTTTGTGCTGTCATGTGTAACTTGTCCGCGGAAGCGACGGAACACCACGTCCCGAGCCAAAAGTCTTCTTCAAAAGGGGCAGATAACAGTTTGATACACGCACCACGAACGCCTTGAAGTTGACGTTGTGGTGCGAATCCAACCCTCGGCGTGTACCTCGTCTTCTGGCGCACGTACTCCACGATGTCCTCCGCCTTAGTGGTGTAGTGTAGGCGAGAGATGTACACCGGTGTGTTCGGCTTTGCGGCACGCAGGGTAAGGCTCCGTAGGCGCTAAGGTTTTTAGCGTATAGTAGTAGTAACTTTTGCAGTGTACAGGTGAGTTTGTATCGCAGCAATGAATTGTGATAAAGCCACTTACTTCAACTATCTATTGTGATTATTATGTGTTGGATGATGCCTTTCATATTCTGTTGAACATCTTATGCACATCTAATGAGGGGCTTTACCCAAGTGTCACAGTTTCTGTAACGCAATAATATGCTCAAAAGCTAAATTCAAATGGAATGTAATGAAACATCTATGTAGTAATGATGATATTATTAATGAATGATAGTCCTATATTTTTATATTTTTAATATTTCTATTTGTGCTTATTGTTATATTGTTAAGTCATTTAGTTTTCTTCTAATTATTATTATTATTGTTTCCATTATTTCGCTTTACACACATTTGTTAGATTTTTAAATATTAGAGTATTAATATTTTTATTGTATTGTTATTGTGTAATAATTATTAGTTCATTTTATTGCTTATCCAGTGGCACTCTGTACCATATTTGTTTGTAATATGCGGATAATGTAGTGGGCCACAATATTGTTAACACTCCTTATATTATTTTTTTAATGTCATATTTTATATTGTAGCTGTTTATTATCCCTCAATAAATAAAATAAAATAAAATCTTGTCCTGTTCCTTCAAAATACTTATATGAAAAGCCCTTATTGCGAAGTTAGGGCTTTTTATTGTAGTGAGTGTAAAGGTTTTGCTTATTTAAAAAGCCCTAAATGGAAATTGCAGCCTTCCAGACTAGCAATACTAAAATATTAACACAAAAGGCCGTTATTGTGTAAAATGCTTTTTGGATTCAAAAACCAGAATGTAAATGAAAATTAATGAAAATTAATGTGACCAGAATGTGTGAATGTGTGTGTCTTAGTTAAGACTAAAAGCCTTATGATATCTCTAAATTTATACGAGTTTCAGCTATGTGTGTAAGGACATAAGATAGCATTTTCTTTGCTGATTCCGAATATGTTAATAGTTCATTTTTGACAAAATTGTCAGTATTCGCGACGATAGGTCTTTGTGCAGGAAATGAAAGCTGTAGCGGACTGTATACACGTATAATGGTTTAAAATGGATAACAACGGTGTCGACTAGAGGCAAACAAGCAAATAAGTAATGAGTGCTAAGAAAATGCGTAAGCGCAGCTGTGCGTGGAGGCGTGCGACAGCTGACTGGTGAGACGCGCGGGGCCGCGCTGCAGCCGCTCCCCCGGCTGCCTCGCCGCTGCCCTGCACCCCTCGTTCACTGCCGCCAGCGCGCGGCGATGTTGAGAAGAGCGTTCTCAACATGCTCCCCCCGTTGAAGAGTCTTCAACCGTAGTGACCGGCAGCGGGCAGATGGTGTTGAAGGCGCGCCGGATGACACCCTTTCTTGTGAGGATGTCGGCGACCCTCGCGACGCCGTCTCTGCCTGGGAGAACATGCTTGATGCGTCCTAGAAGCCACATAAGAGGAGGTAAGCTTTTGTCCTTTATGACGACCAGTGTTCCTTCCTTGAGCTCGCCAGCCGACCGGCACCATTTTGTTCTCTCCTGTAGCCACAGAACATATTCATTTGAGAAGCGAGCCCAGAAGTGCTGCTTCAAATAGTCAATACGCCGGAATCGCTGCAAGCTGTTGACGTTGGCGTTCTGGATCTGTGAATGAGGCAGCATGATTAGAGAACGACCAATAAGGAAGTGTGCAGGCGTTAAAGGAGCGAGATCGGAAGGGTCGTCGGACATTGGAGTTAAGGGCCTTGAGTTTAAAATAGCCTCAACTTGAATTAAACATGTAGCCATCTCTTCAAAAGTTAGGTTTGTTAAACCCAAAATGCGCCGAAGATGATGCTTGGTGGATTTGACTGCAGACTCCCATAGGCCTCCGAAGTGTGGAGTGTATGCAGG
The DNA here is from genome assembly GCA_905163495.3 of Cosmia trapezina. Taxonomy (NCBI): domain Eukaryota; kingdom Metazoa; phylum Arthropoda; class Insecta; order Lepidoptera; family Noctuidae; genus Cosmia; species Cosmia trapezina. The sequence continues at coordinate 2,419,040 of LR991036.1, forward strand.
TATGAATGAAAAGTTTATGCCAGAATCGATGCTGTTAAAGTTAAAGTCTTGTGAAAGTAGCTTGGCCAATTCATTGAAAGCCCCGACAAAGGTGGTACCGTTGTCGGAGAAGACGTTACGGGGTTTTCCCCTTCGAGCAATAAAGCGACTTAGTGCAGCTAAGAAAGCTTCTTTCGTAAGATCCGACACAAGCTCGAGGTGGACGGCTCTCGTAGCTAAACACACAAACACACAAATGAAGCATTTAATAAGTCTGCATCCTCTGCCTTTCCGGTCAGCTATCATGATGGGACCGGCGTAGTCCACCCCTGTGTCTAAAAATGGGAACTCTAAATGTAGACGCTGCTCTGGTAGATTACCCATGATAGGTTGAATAGTGTTGGCCTTGATCCTGCAACATTTCACACATTGATGCGTGACCTTTTTAGCCAGGTTCCTACCTCCAATAGGATAGTAGTGATGACGAACAGTGGCCAATAAAAGCTGTGGGCCAGCATGCAAAAGACGTACATGAAACATGTTGAATAAGAGAATGCAAATTGTATGAGAACTAGATAATAAAATTGGATGCTTAATGTTATAATCGTAAAATGAATTGTTTAATCTTCCTCCAACGCGAATAAGATTAGAATTTGTGTCAAAGAAAGGAGACAAAGATAACAGCTTGTTCTTTGCTGGCAGCTGTTTACCCGATTTAAGTAACTGGTACTCTTCCGGGAAAGACTCCATTTGACTAAGTCTTAACAATAAGTTTAAAGAATGATTAAGTTCAGTAGAAGTTAGTGAACCAGACTCAAATGATGTTTTGTTGCACTTATAAATGAATCGCAAGACATATGCTGTCACACGCTGTAACGTGCTAAAGCTTGAAAATTTTGAAAATAACGCAGTAATAGGATTTTCAATAATATGGTTAGAAACATGACAAGAAGAGACCGTTTCCGGTAATGCAGAACCATTATGATGAGATTCAGGGAACTGAGGCCATGAAGACGTGTCCTTGTGGAGAAACTGTGGTCCTGACCACCACAGCGAAGACGACAACAACCTGTCAGTTTTAAGTCCACGCGAAGCGAGGTCTGCGGGGTTTTCAGCTGACGGAACGTAGTGCCAGGCCTCTCCTCCTACTGTTTCCTGAATTTCAGACACTCGATGACGAACGAATGTCTTTAATTGATTAGGTGAAGTAGATAACCACCCCAAGACGATGGTGGAATCACACCAACAATGTACTTCATCAAAATGTAAAGTAAGTGACTGACGAACCTTTGAGTACAACCTTGAACCCAACAACGCACCACACAGCTCGAGCCGCGGTATGGTTGTGGATTTGATTGGCGCTACCTTGCTTTTAGCGGTAAGGAGATGTACGCTAACCTCGCCGTCTCTCGAAACACTGCGAACATAAACACACGCCCCATAAGCTTTTTCTGATGCGTCAGTGAATATATGCAGCTGTAAACAGGACGCAGATTCGCATAACACCCACCGTGGTATCTTGAACTCATTTAAAAGGTGCAGGCTATTTTGAAAGTCATTCCAGGCACACTGAATATGCGTGGGAACAAGCTCATCCCAAGAACATTTGACCAGCCACAGTTGCTGCATGATAATTTTAGCTTCCACTATGCATGGAACGACCAGACCAATGGGATCAAAAATCTGTGCTATGGTTGACAAGATATGACGTTTAGTAGCCTTGTCAGTGGAGCTTAAGTTTATAGAAAAAGAAAATATGTCACTTAAGCTCTTCCACAGAAGCCCCAGTGTTTTCGACTGCTCGCCATCGCTCAGGTCAACGACATCAGAAACATCGTGTTCACCGCTAAGCGCCTGCAACACCTGACTGGAGTTGGACCGCCACTTCCGAAGATTGTACTTTGCTGACCGTAGGACATCGTCAACACGGCGGCTTTTCTGCAAAGTTTCTGAAACAGATGACCCACCGGACAAGTAATCATCTACATAAAAGTCACGTGCTATCGAGAACCTTGTTGATGAATCTGAGCACTCTTCAGCTAGTTGCAGCAAACACCTGGTAGCCAAGAAGGGTGCTGATGACGTGCCATATGTTACTGTGTTAAGTGTGTACTCCTTTAACGGATGAGTTGGTTCTGCCCTCCAAAGGATCTTTTGTAAAGGACGATGACTGTCGTGAACAAGAGTTTGTCTATACATTTTTTCAATGTCCGCGCTTATGACAATTTTATGCTGACGGAATCGAAGCAATATTGACAACAAATCATCCTGAATAGGGGGACCAACCATCTGTATTTCATTAAAAGACTTACCTGATGCAGTTCTGGCGGAAGCGTCAAAAACTACCCTTAATTTGGTGGTGGTTCTTGACTCCTTCAGAACACCATGATGTGGCAAGTAATTAGAACATGTTGAGTCGAGTGGGCGTCTAGTAGACTCAGACATGTGTCCCAACTCTATGTACTCATTAATGAAGTCAACATATAGACTTTTAAGACGAGGATCCCTTTCCAAACGACGTTCAAGAGACAGGAAACGCTGCTTAGCCATCATGTATGAATCGCCCAGCACGTCCAGTGACTCTTTAAAAGGAATACTTACCACAAATCGCCCATCAGAACTACGATATGTGGTGTCTATAAAATGTTGTTCACAGGATCTCTCTTCACCGGAATGTTTATGTATAGACGACACAGAATCTAACTCCCAAAACCGATCTAAATCTATTTGTAAGTTACTAGTGTGCATACATACATGTGAAGAGGAATCAGACTGTTGATATGCACCCGAAATGAGCCAACCTAATTTTGACTCAAGCAAAGTGGGCTTATGGTTACCTAATGCGATACGGCCCGTGCCTATGATACCCCAAAAGACTTCCGCACCAACAAGGACGTCGATAGAAGACGGAATGTAATAAGTGGGGTCGGCAAGACGCACGTTCGAAGGTATACGTATGTTGCTAGTATCAACATAAGTATTAGGAACCGATGCTGATACTCTTGGCAATACGAGACAATCAATGTTCAGTTCGTACTCACTGTCATCAATTGATTTTAATGACACTGAGCACCCCTGAGTACAACTAGAAGTATGAAAATTGATACCTGTTACCTTGGACTTGGTAATGTAGGTAGGTACATGTAGCTTACGAACAAAGTCCTCCGAGATGAAATTTGTTGTACTTCCACTGTCCAGCAAGACTCGTGCTGTATGGTGGTTACCGTCAGCGCCGGTCACCCTCACGAGCGCTGTAGAAAGCAGAATTACTCGAGATGTAAATGATTGACTAGCTGATAACGCAGTGTTGTTTGTACTAGGAATGACATTGTCACTATCGCTGTGTAACAGAGTGTTGTGTTTTTGACGACAATATTTACAATTACCTAATTTGCATTTGGAAACATCATGACCTGGACGAAGACAATTCATGCACACATTTGAACCCTGAGCCTTTTTAATACGAGCCTGCACTGAAAGACCTTTAAACTGCTCGCATGCAAAAATAAAATGGTCCTGACGACACATGAGACATGACAAAGGTTTTAATGTTTTCTCATTTACCACAGCACTGCCTTTTGGTTTAATCGCAGGTGTGGAAGGCTCACTCTTTGCTGTTTCGATAGGCTTAGACTCCTCCAGTGTCTCTAGCAAGTCAGCCCTACTACTGATGAAGTTAGTGAATGCAGATAATGTTGGTGGTTCTGAAAAAGTGTTTCTGTGCTCTTCCCACTGACGATTTGTAACGTGGTCGAGCTTACTGGTCATTATGTAAATAATAAGAACATCAACAAATGCGTTTTGAACTGGTTGATCAAGTGTTGCCAAAGCTCTAAGATTTTTATTTACTGTGTCAATTATGTAACGTAGTGACTTACTTGACTCTCTTTCTATTGGTTGAATATTAAAGAGCGCTTGCACATGATTGTTGACAAGCAATCTTTTGTTGTCATACCTGTCACAAAGTAACTTCCAGGCAGCGTCATAGTTTTCTGACCTGAAGTCAAGATTATCAACAACAAGAGAAGCACCACCCTTTAAGGAAGCACGCAGATAGTGTAATTTGTTGATTTTATCCAAGTGTTTGTTGTTATGTACTATAGAAACAAAGGTATCCCTAAATTCCAGCCAATCATGATATCTGCCTGAAAACTTGGGTAAGTCAATTTTGGGTAAACGAATTGAATTGTGTTTGTGTGTACTAGTAATACAAGAGTCCACCTCAGCTGCGGAGTCCTCCTTAAGAAGCCTGCGTGCGTCGCTGACTAGCTGGCGTGCAGAAGCCACCAAACCGTAGTACAGCCTCTCGAACTCCTCGCGTTCCGCATATTGCTCGCTGGGGTCGTCCACCAACGCCTCCAATTCATTCTGTAACGTATCATATTTCTCATATAAACTTTCGAATATATTAAGACGATATTCGATTTCGATGACTTGTACGTCGCTCAACTTTTCGCAAGACTTAGAAATATTTAAATAAGAAGTAAATTGAAAAAGCTTGGCCTTAATTGAAGCTCGCTTCTTAACATAGCTTTTCATTTCAGCCATGACAGTGAAAATTTAGCAGTAGCAGTAAGAAAGAAAAGATATTATTATTTAGTGAAGTTACTGCCAATAAACGATTAGCAATAAGTTGCGAATTGGGCTCGAGAGCTATAAGCAGTAAGAAATGAGATTGCTATTAAAAAACGCTAGGCGTTTCCGATCGAATCTGCTGAGTAATGTTAAGCGAACGATGCAATGTTTTCTTCGCTACAAAAACACATTAAATTCTATTCATTGAAATGGATTAATTCTAATTATGCTGATTGGATTGTAACAAATAATAATTCTGATTGAAATTGTAAAATAATAATTGAAATTATGTAGGTAATTGTGATTGAAAAATTAAAGTAAAATATTGAAATTACTAGCTACTGTACATGGCATAGGTAAAATAGACACTTTAGAAACAAAAGAAATTAAATCTGTTTAAACTAGTTGATAGGCTGAAGATCATAAATTGACGGGATTACTAATTGAATTGTAACTACTCTATGAGTTAAATTAATTGAAAATGAATTTGGATAGATAAACTGACTAGGAAAAATGTTGGAACAAAGGAATTGGAACGTTCTCACGGTTTTATGCTGTCAACCTCTGATGACGAGCTGACGAACTGTGCCTCCGAAGAGTAGGTATATTCTGGAATCTTCCCGATGCCAGCGACGAAAGTTGATGTATAGCTTCGAAGTATTCTTGTCCCGACGCCCCGAAGATCTTTTCTTGCGCCGCCCGTTGGTGTGAACTCGATGAAGACGACCGTTGCCGTATCGACGTTCACAATGACCAAATGCAGGCGATGACACGTAGAAAATGAAGATCTCTTGCGGAACTTGAACCCGAATATGAAGTCCTTTGTTCTCCAACCGACTGACCGTTGATTTTTTGAAATTTGAAAAATTTCCGTTTTTTCTTGCTTGGTTCAAATGTCTAATAGTTGAAGGACCAATACGGACTTAAACATGTAGTGGTTGAAATACGTTATGTAGTGGTTGAGTATGTTATTGGTTGAAATAGATGAATTACAACGATGTCGACTAGAGACAAACAAGCTAAGTATGAGCGCTAAAAAACGCGTAAGCGCAGCTGTGCGTGGAGGCGTGCGACAGCTGACTGGTGAGACGCGCGGGGCCGCGCTGCAGCCGCTCCCCCGGCTGCCTCGCCGCTGCCCTGCACCCCTCGTTCACTGCCGCCAGCGCGCGGCGATGTTGAGAAGAGCGTTCTCAACAGTCAGTTACGGCCTTCTTTCTTATGACAGCAGTATAAATCACGCAACAGGTAATTACTTGAAGTAGACAGATAACTGACTCAACCGCAATACTGATACAACGACGTGAAAGCGTAACAAACAAACAAACTCACTTTCGCATTTATAATATTACTAGCTGCGCCCCGCGGACACCCCCGTAGACCGGAATAAAAAGTAGCCTATGTGTTAGCCTGTGTGTTATAAGCTATCTACAAAACATATTTCTCTGGGTCTATTGGTCTGGGTGTTTTTCTATCTATAATATGTATGTATTTACAAAAAAAATGTATATAAGTAGTTTATCAGCCATTTCGTTACCATAACACAAGCATTAGGTTGCTTAGCTTGGGACTAGATGGCGTTGTGTAAAATGTCCAAGGATATTTATTTATTTTTTTATTTTATTTCATCTAAATCGGTTCAGCCGTTTGAGCGTGAAGAAGTAACAAACATACAAACACACACACACACACACTCACAAACTTTCGCCTTTATAATATTAGTGCCTACATATAATATTTTTGTTTAACATCAACTATCTCGGTTCCATGTAGATTTAAGGTCTAATGTCCTCAACGGAACTCAAAAGTAATGCCACAGCACTAGTTTGTGTGTGATTTGAAATACTAGTGCTGTGACATTCTGGCGTCTCATTGGTGATTTGAGTTTGTAACACGCTACTTTTGAGTAGCGTCGCAGACGAAGGACCTTACCACAAATTTAGAGTAGGCTGGTTACCACAAGCCATCCGACCAAACATGTTTGTGCTGTGCACAAACTTGACGCGCTACTACTTCAGTTTGTGTTCAATCGTGCCAGTGGCGACTTGTGTCGTCGAGGATATAAAAAAAGTATGTTAGCTCACTGACGCTTCGCGATTGAAACAATTCTGTTTACGTTGAGCACATCACTAAATGACTGGGGTGAAATAAGATGACACGCTCGGTTTTCATACTATCTAATGAACATGCGGTATCTAGCCTACTCTAAATCTGTGGGCCTTACCCAAATTCCGGTCTCAGTTATATGAAAGCAAGTCCGACCCGCTTCCCGCCGCCACTGAGACCCCGCCTTTAGGCATTTGCAATGCTTGTTAATGTTAATAGGGAATCTGAATTCAACGTGCGATCGCTTTCCAGCTTACTGAATATCCATTTCAAGCACATTACTGTATTTAATGTATCTATAATAATAGTGGGTAGGTAATGTCTTAACTTGATAATAGGCTGTGTATGTTGTCAGGACTGTTGTAACACAGTCTTGTTGAAACAAGTGATGGTTGTGATTAGTTTATGCGATGAGGACAACATAGATAGTATGTCTCGTCATGATAATTTCTTTCGAATTGTTTTACCATAATCAGATAATAATCAGCGTATAATGTTCCCACTGCTGGGACACAGGCCTCCTCTCGCTGCGAGGGAGTGGGCCGTAATCCACCACGCGAGCCCAGTGCGGGCTGATAGATGTCACATGCCTTCGAATTTTTGTATTAAAAAAAAATATATAATTTTTTAATTTACATTTTTTTTTTAAACAATATGAACTGCATTCAAAGAATTTTAAATAATCGCCTGTACGAACTGGGAATGGAACTCATTAAATGTGGAAAAAAAACCTGTAATTTGTACTGCACCGATCGAAAGGCTCAATCGTATTTAAATAAACGATTTTATTATTATTTTAAACAAACTTGTCAAACCCTGTACTAATCCAGCAAGTTGTATCAACAGGATCAACAAAATATTTTTTTTGGTTTTTTTTTTTTTTGTAATATCGTGCACACTTGTTTCTCTAGCTCACTTTAGACATTGGCAGAATAGTCGACATCGGCTTTGCTGGCCATGTTATAAAAATAGAATAGAATAGAAACTTGTCAAACATTTTCCATGACATTTAGAACTTATAAGTTTCACATAACACCATCTAAAGATTAACTACAACTTCAGATTTACATAAGTTGGAGTACATAAGGCAGGCCGGGCCATGCTGGGCCAGGCTGGGCCAATATCGGAGTATCTGAGGACAAACTAACGATACAACTTCCCCACAGCGGGTTAACAAAGAAAAGTTTCAGGCGAAACGAAACTGTCTACTACAGGTATCGGAGGAGTTTCGTGTTACTGGCACACAAGTTGGGGACACCGGGTGGTATGGTGATATGTAAAAAGCGAACTGCGCGGGAATAAGAAAGTGACAGAGTCAATTACTTGCACATGCGAAAAAAAGAGAGCGCAACAATGCGCTGGAACCAAAATAAAAGTTCGAAATCAAATAAAAATTGTTTAAATACAGGGTGTAAGGGACAGCCCTCCGCAAACTGATATTCAGTATGTCATACTAAGATGACCGGTACATGAAATTTTTTCAGGAACGTTAAGGGAATCCAATAAACCTGATTTGTTTGTGTTTTTGTGCACAAATTGGAGCGTCTATTACTGGTTGGGAGGGGTAGGTAATAGGTATTCGGTGAGTTCGATGAACTCTGTAGCTAGACAGAAAGTGAACAGCTGATTTCACGCGTCGTTGGTTAGAGTATTTCAACATCAATTGCTGGTTTTTCTTTTTGCTGTTTTTTTTTGCAGTTTTTTTTACATAAATGGAGTGCTGCGAACACACAATGCAATTTTACATTGAAATAATGAAAATGTAACTGAAAAAAAAAATTAAAAAATTAAAATTTTCCTGAGAAAATTTCCGGTGGAATATGATTCAAAATGAGGAGCTGAATGCACCCTGTGAGTTTGCGGAGGGCTGACCCTTACACCCTGTATAAACTAAGCTACAGGAGTACCCAAGTAATATGGCTTATCGATGTACCTGCGCCGAAGATGAATTTTCAAAGCGCGGGAAAAGCTATTGACCAATCGGCACGCTCCACGCTTTTTCCTGTACCGCTATTGGTCGGTAGCTGCCGCCATGTTAGCGCGCGCCGCTTGACAGCCGCCATACTTGCGAGTGAGACGGAACTAACAGCTGCAGTGTATTATGAACCTTATAGTAGTGATCTAAGGTTGATTGTAAGTTTTAAGTATTCTCGTTAATCTTCGGGGCCATATTTTATTTTCTGTGCGAACGAAGATTCACGACGCGCCTTATTAGTTGAGTATTACTGTACCTATCTATCAAAAATATTTTCAGCCAGAATTTTCAATTACTTATTACACGCATTTTGAGTGCAATTTTGCAATGAAATTACTTAGGATTTTACAATTATTGAGAAGTGTGTCTGTCTGTCGTCACGATTCACGTCGTCACACACACACATAAATCCATTGTTTAATCAAAATCTTCTTCTATAAGTTTTCTTTCATCCTTCGGATGAGCTCTATTGATTTTCGTTATCAAACTCGAAAGCGTTCAAAAGATATTATCAAAAAAAAATATCGATGAATTTTCTTATGTAATTTTTTTCGTAAAATTTATCGTCAACATGTTTTTGTGTGTGAGGCGTGCACTTTTGGATTTTCCAAATTTTTATTAGTTTACCAGAGTAAACTAAGCAAAAGGAGTATGTAGTATCTTAGCAGGTGGCGTTCCGTAGTTTCTGCCTACCGCCATGGGAACAAGGCGAGAGGTTATGTATGTATGGAAGTATGTACGTGCGCACGGCTACAGATCAAGCTATACATTTTCTGTATAGCTTATACTGGAAATGTATAGCTTGATCTGTAGCCGTGCCGATGCCAATCTCACATTGTATAGGATTTTCTTACAATGAGAGGTCAGTGTAAACTGGAAATGTATAGCTTGATGTGTAGCCGTGTGTGTATTTAGAGGCATGAGGAACAGGGTGTAAAGTTCACTCATCCTTCATTGAAAAGGGAGGATTCTCCGACCAGACGGGTGTTGTGTCTGGTGGGCCACTGCCCGACGGTTGATGTCGGGACGTTGTATATATACTAATCGCGTGGTAAACTCTAATTGCGCGATGCAGGTTTGCGTGACGTCATGTCATTGATGCGTAGTTCATATGTGGCGATGTAGATGCCGCCACATCACTCCCCTCCGGAGACCGGAGGTCGATAGTGGGCTGAGTCGTGTATCTTGCGATGCTTGCCAGTGCCAGTTGTGGTTCCAGTGAGTCGGAACCGGGTGCCGCATAGTTCACGGTGAGTCGGAACTGTCTGCGGTGATACCCCAGTGAGTCGGGGTGGCGCTGCGTTATGCTCCAGTGAGTCGGAGTGTACAGCGCTGGGTTGAGGCTGAAGGTGATGACCAGGAATGCGCGTCCGCTGCATGTTGGTGGTCAGGATACCTGTTGAAGCCGTGGATGCTGGCTGGCTGTGTGACTCGCCGCTCGAAAGCTTGAGGAAGTGATGCTGATGACGTCACGCTGATGTAGTTGCACGAAGGCTGCGCTGACGTTCATGCTCGGGGTCACCAATTTAGAGGCATGAGGAACAGGGTGTAAAGTTCACTCATCCTCCATAGAAAAGGGAGGATCCTCCGACCAGACGGGTGTTGTGTCTGGTGGGCCACTGCCCGACGGTTGATGTCGGGACGTTGTATATATGCTAATCGCGTGGTAAACTCTAATTGCGCGATGCAGGTTTGCGTGACGTCATGTCATTGATGCGTAGTTCATATGTGGCGATGTAGATGCCGCCACATGTACAAGGTTATTTATTGGTAACTCGTCCACTTTCTTACAGGACGACATAGTAGGGTTAAAATGCAACAAATTAAGCCACCAAATTGTTCTACCGAAATTCAGGAGTTTTTAACCTCCTGACTGACTGAACTTGTACTACCCACAGAACATATTAAAAAAAACAAAAAAAACTTTTTTCAGTATTTTTTCAGCTTAAAAGTAACCCCTAAACAGTCCAAATCCTGAATGTGAATAGAATCTGACAAAAAAATATATATACATGTCGAACTAAGAACCTCCTCCTTATTTTTCGTCGGTTAATAAAAAGTAGTTCCAGTAGTGAGGAGGTTATGTTACTTAGATTTTTAGTTTTTTTATGAAAAATCCAATTTAAAAATGTTTTACGGCGCGACAATACTGGAATTGATCTTTGCTAATAATTAAAAGTTCAAAATACCTAAAACTTTGGCAAAGATCACTAATTAAACATTTTATTTTTCGTAATCTTTGTCTGACAAAAATAAAAATTACGAAAAATAACAGAATTTCGGTAGAACATTTGGTGGCTTAATTTGTTGCATTTTAACCCTACTAAGACGTCCTGCGAGAAAGTGGTCGAGTTACAAATAACCCTGTATACACCGATAAATTAATAATAATAATAATATCCTTGGACATTTCACACAACGCCATCTAGTCCCAAGCTAAGCAACCTAATGCTTGTGTTATGGTAACGAGATGGCTGATGACTACTTATATACATTTTCTTTTTGTAAATACATACAATTATAGATAGAAAAACACCCAGACTCGGAACAAATACTTGTCGGTCGTACAAATATTCCTCTATTCCTGAATCCCTGAACACAAGAAGACGTCTGCGCGATAGTTCAAAGTCTGCCGCGATTTGTTTAGACTTTTTCCAAGGTGCAAGCCCGAAGTAAATTGTTTTCAAACTAATATAAATTCGTCTCCAATACCCCGTGTTTATCGGAGGAAATTATATAGTTTATTTATTTTGTGAAGGTGTAGCGACCTTTTTAGTTCGGGGAAAGATGTTTGTTTGTTTAGTTAGTGAAATGTCTACTGAATGTTTTTTTCAGTTACATTATGTTACATTCCATTGTTTATTTATTTATTTAGTTTGGGAAAACAAACAGTTACACAAATATCTCTCCTGCACGTATCTTTTAGAAACTTTACACAAAAAGCTTACACATATTCATTTGTTTTTAACCGCCTTCCAAAAGGAGGAGGTTCTCAATTCGTCGGAACCTTTTTTTTTTTTATTTTTTATTTTTTTTTTTTTATTTTTTTTTTTATGTATGTTCCCCGATTACTCGAAAATAGCTAGACCGATTTGGATTTTTCTTTTTTTGTTCGAAAGGGTATACGTCCCAAGTGGTCCCATGATCATCAAGTCAGGATCTGATGATGGGATCCCATGGAAATCGAGGGAAACCCTCAAATTTTATGGGCACACCTATATCGATTTCGGTATTTTTTATAGTAGCTCGTGCATTTGCTCTCGGAAAGTACCATTCGGTGAGCTGGAACTGATGATGAAGACCACAGAGGGCCATCGGAAATACTCAATTATATCTAAGTATATAACAGGTTGCGATTCGATTACTTTAATATGGTTTATGCTCGTCAAAATGCATAATGGTAATGGTGACTTCACCATGAGCTCCATTTCTCCTGGTTCTTACTAGGAGAACTCCTCAACAATTAACGGCCCTGCATCGGGAAAAGCAACATTTTGTAAAACGTGATGAGCAGCTGACATTGGGTTATTGTAACTTAGATAAATTACAAACTGAACCACTAAAAAGTGAAAAATAAAAACTTTTTTACAAAAACAAAAACCGACTTCCAAAAAAAACACTACAAAGTGAAAAATAACTTTAATTTCGGAAGTCGGTGGCAAAAAACTAAAATACAGATCCAAAGACACCGACTTCCGAAATTAAAGTTATTTTTCACTTTGTAGTGTTTTTTTTGGAAGTCGGTTTTTGTTTTTGTAAAAAAGTTTTTCTTAGACAAGCTGTCTTCTGCGTATTCAAATATAATGTAAGCCACGCCTCTCTGTTTCGATGTTTTTATGTAAAGTTTCGAAAAGACACGCGCAGGAGATCTGTCTTTCACAAACAGGTAGTGACGAAAAAGAGATTACATAGATGTGTAGATGACTACATCCACATTTTAAAGTTGTTGTGTTATATTGTGTGATAATTGTATTATGTTGTTTTGGTTATTTGCTGTAGGAAATAAAACAGAGAGAGAACTTGTAAATTATAGAATTTACTTGAATAAAAAATAAAAGTTAAAACAATGGCGAGTTACACTCCACGACATTAATTTGGAAGACAAAGAAAAAAAGTGTGTTGCCACACAACATAAATATTTTTATAGCATACAAATGTTGCACACATAAAAAAAAACAAATAACATTAAATTTGATTCTGAACTATTACAAATCACTGCAATTAATTGCAATAATTTATAATAATTCAGAATATAAAAATATATGTTCACATTGTATTGAACATATGTCACCGCGTTGTTCTTCTAAACTTCGCAACGAATTTTAATGCGGTTTTCACCATCGTTTACAGAATTCCGGATTTATGTATGTAAGTCTTCTTTCTCTACTCCGTGATGTAAGTAATACAATGAATTATTAAACTTACATCTAAGTATTAAAGAAATCTTGATATCTTTCATGTCGTAAAAACTGTGCGAAGCAAGGGCGGGTCACTAGTTACAAATAAAATAGACACGACGTTTTTTATAGTTTTTTTTTAGTTTTTATTTTAAAATGGTGGTTTTATAGATACCAGATGGCAAAAGCGAGAGAATTTGTCGAAAGAATTTGTCGAAAAAACAAATAAATTTAAAGGGTTCCCTTTAAATTTATTTGTTTTTTCGACAAATTCTATAAAATACAAACACATTTTACCAGTAGGGAAAATCAATACTGTGCATGCGTAAATATACATATAAACCCTTCACTGTGCGTGGTCCGACATGCACTTGACCGATTAAAAAAAAAACTACGAAACATCGCGAAAAACTGTGTCCTCGTATTTAGTTAGGATAAAATCGTCTACTGTCATTTAAAACAGAACTAATTACCTAACTTAACTAAAAAAAAAGGTAATTCCTACTAACTACAACAAATCACACAAAAGAAAAAACCAACACTCGTTGAAACAGTCTAAATAATTTACCCGACCGCACTCCACAAAAGGGAGGTGAATTTTTTGTCCCGCACCAAAATGTTTCCGTATTTTCTATTCAGATTCGAAAAGAGCATCTATGCGGGACAGTGCTGGTCTATTTTTTAATCTTTTTTCCACACTTACGCTAGATTTGGAACAGTGTGTGGCGTTACTTGGGCAACTCACTTTTATAAATCAAGTGAAAAAATGTGAATGAGTTGATTCAAGTGAGTTTGATAATAGTTCAACTGTCGCAGTGATTCTGTGCTACGAGTTCAATAAATCCGCCTAGCCTTTTCCAGCTATGTTGGGGTCGGCTTCCAGTCTAACCGGATGCAGTTGAATACCAGTATTTTACATGGGGCGATTGCCTATCTGACCTCCACAGCCTAGTTTCCTGGGTAACACGATGCCCCTGGTTGTCATACTTTTGGACTTCTGACTACCAGTAACGACTTTCAAAGATTTAAAAATGATAGCAGGGACCAACGGCTTAACGTGCTTTCAGAGAACATGGAGATATGTAATAAAAAAAAAAAATATATTTATTTGTTCAAGACTCTATACATTTATTGTGCCATAAGGCGCGGTAGTAGCTCAATATTCACAAAAATTGGTTTCTTGGATTATCGAGTATGACGTAACACAATAAAACTATCCGACGCAAAAAAATACAGTGGATAGAAAAGGGTTTAAAGAAAAAATTTAACCGAGTAGAATAGTAAAAAAATAGTTTGATATTCCCAATAAAAAAAATGGAAATTGCTCAACAAAAATATACTTTGGCGTCGAACATCTCTGTATTTTCAGCGATAACAATAATATGTAATGGATGGATGTTCAGCAAATAAACGTCTATAGTTTATAATTAACTAATACGTAGTTAACTAATCGACTACCTTGCTGAGTCAATTATCGGGATTAGATCAAGATTAACTTGGTATTAGACTTACAAATTTGCACAGCCAGTCAGTGCAAGTAATCTCCGCCATTGAATTACGGATTAATGGTCAATTTGCGTAAAGGTAGAGTAATCACCGGTTACTGTTACGGTTTGATTTAATTGTGTTATTATTCATTGTTGAAATGATGTGAAGATTGAAAATGATGACGGATGATGAATTCTTCCCAACATGTATAGTGCTAGTGTATGGCTGCATCAATTGTTGTATTAAAATATTAATACAACTGGGGTACCCAATTGATGCAGCCCACTGTACACACAGCAGCAGGTCAAGTTACTACAAGCTGTCAAATGGTCTCATTCGATTTTGAACTTAACCATCAACATTTTACGGTTTAAAATAATTTGAAGGACAGTTTGGTATAACCTGATGTGATGTTGTCTGTACCTTTTTCTTTAAATGAAGAATTGATGTCAATTTATAATGCTGTAACGGCCGTGACTTACGAGTTGTAAGTCATAGGTTCGAACCCAGACAGGGGCGGCGGGGGGGGGGCGGCCAGGGGCTTAACTTTACGTATAAATTATTTCATTACCACTGATCTCAAAACGGTGAAGGAAAACATCATGAGGAAACCGGCATGTCCTAGAACCAAACATTCAAAGTCATGTGACATCTACACACCCGCACTGGGCTCGCGTGGTGAATTACAGCCCACTCTCTCTCGAAGAGGCCTGTCCCAACAGTGGGAACAGAATAGGCTGAATAAGATGTCAATTTACAATTATAAAACATAATTTAACATTATTTTCATGATGTTGCTGGTTTGTAACATTGGTGGGGCTACCTCGACGGTACGTCATCAGGGTCCTACCCTCTGTGCCCCAAAAAATGCCGCCATAGCGACCTCTGCGCTGCCACCGATCATGCCGTGGATGTGGCGAAGTTTTGGGCCAGCAAAATCTAATTCGCAGTCGTGCTATCGACACGACAAAGAAGGACTTTGACACTGACTGACATATAAAAAAGAAAGAAAAGAAAGAAAAAATATTTATTGTGACTCGCACAGAACTAAAACTAAAACACAAAATTAAAGAAAATATCGAAAATAAAAAAATAAAACTTTGAAATTAATACAGTGTGAGTTTAAAAACAACAGTCGTCCCTTACAAAATTTCAATGCCTACTCGACCAAATGTATGGGACGACTGTTTTTTTTACGATTTCGATGTTGGTCCCCGGGAAAAAGTTGTTCAGTTTGATGGTCTGCACCACATCCTTAAGTTTGTGCACATTATGTAGACTCACACTATACTGGCGACACAATACAAAAAATCAAACACTGAGTTTACAAACTAATTTGGAAACCAATCAGAATAAAAAGTAATAAACTCACTTTGTCAACGATATTGGTATGGTATAGCTACAAAAAAAAAATACAACTACAAAAATCCTATCATTTACAAGTTTGAAATTTCAACGGAAAAAATCCAATAAAATTTCGTTCCGTATTTTTTCGCCAGTAGTAATGGACGCGCCCACTGTCCAGTCGTATTTTATTTATTCTTCAATCATTGATTCCCTTTGTACTGTTTCGAATTTTCAATGGACTTAGCTTTTTACAGCCAGTGTTTTAATATGGTAGAGAATGGTACGGTGGTATGGTTGGTATAGGCGGAAATAAAATTGAAATATGTTTTATAAAAAAGTGTTTCTATTTTTTATACGCTTCCTGTATTGGTTAGGTATAAAAGTGTAGATATCGGCCGTTTAGATCTAAATGTGTCGTATTTTTTTAAACTTTAAAAAAAATTTTTTTGGTAAAATTTCGTTACCCAGCACGATTTACGATGTATTCAGAATTCCCAATATACGTGTAGATGAAACATACTATTTTTACTGGGCTTGGTATTGATAAATAATAAAAAAAATCTATACAGCTGCATTGGCCCCAAGGTTTATACAACAATGTACCAAAGGCATACAAAGATTTGAACATTAATAGTTTTAAAAAAAGCATGAAGAAATTTTTAATAAATAAATGCTACTATAATGTTGACGACTATTTAAATGATGTACTTTATTTAGACTTTTGTTACTATTTTTATTAACTAAATGTTTTTTATTTACTTATTAACTTTATATATTTTGGACTTTATTATTATAGTATTTGTACGCCTTTCTAGGCAAAACATGTTGAAACTTCTTTATTTTTTTTGTAATAAAAATAATTAATAATTATTGTTACAACTGATTGTAAACCTACAAGTATTTTTGACAAATAAATAATATATCTTATATTATCTTATTGCCACTTCTCATCACTGGTATCACTAGCCCGTTCTTTCTTTTTCCAATTCACGTCGCTCCCGGCGAAAGATACTCGCATATCTTAGCAATGCGAACTCGTTCAGCCGACGCTCCACCAGCTTTTCATGGCACCTTTTAATCATACGCAAATAACGCATACCGCCCCCAACGTCAGGACAACGCAGATTACGACCCGGATATAGTTAATAGCACCAGCGTGATTTTTCAAAGTCTCCAAGTGCGCAATATTCTCTGCGCCACCAAAAGCAGTTTGCGCCAAGATCATTTCCTCTGTTTTGGATGTAGAACCTCCCATAGTGGTGACTGGCAATTATGGGAACCTTCGGGACACGTATTTGCTATTTGCAGTTGTACGCAGGATAACAGCACAAAGTCCAATATCGTAATAAATCGTTGTAGCTATACCTACACCGTCATAATTTTAGATCATGTATCGTACTCTTAATATAAATAATAAATAAATAACTATCCTTGGACATTTCACACAACGCCATCTAGTCCCAAGCTAAGCAACCTAATGCTTGTGTTATGGTAACGAGATGGCTGATAAACTACTTATATACATTTTTATTTTTTTTTGTAAATACATACATATTATAGATAGAAAAACACCCAGACTCGGAACAAATACTTGTAGGTCGTACAAATATTTGTTCCGTGCGGGAATCGAAGCCGCGACATGCTGGGGCGGGGCATAATATGGGCAAAGGAATGCACTCCCGAGGGATATCCTGGCAGGGTCGCCATAAATTGTGAGGCGTGTTGAATGAAAGACGAGTTGAGTTACACTGGATATATTTAGGATAAACATAATTAACTATGCGTAATGTTGGGCACATACTACACAGCATAATACAATGATTATAATATTACTATAGTATACTTAAAATCTCGCTGCAGACTCGGTCATAAACCATTCGAGTGTTTCGCTCTCTTTCCCACTCACGGGCCTTATGGGCAGGCCACGCCCACACGTAGTCCTGTGCATTACTGCAGTCGATGAATGATATCGATAGTTTTATATATTTATAAATGGGTGATAGAAATAAATACAATATTTTTTTTATATTATTACCAAATTTACTACAAAGCATATTAAATATATAAACAAAAGAACGTATATATAAAACTAAAAATAGAAAATTAAAATTCTTCGTCTGAGTCATCGTCATCATCTGTTATTGATAATGGCCTTGAGCGCGCGCAACTAGCGCACATCCCTACTCCGATTATGACTTATGACCAAGTCTGCAGCGAGATTTTAACTATACTATAACACTGTGCGAGCGAATACGGCTGCCTGCGTCATCCCACTGCTGGGAACAGGGACGCCCTTCATGCCTGGAGCTTTTTTGTCAATCAATCTGCCTAGCCTTTTCCCAACTATGTTGGGGTCGGCTTCCAGTCTAACCGGATGCAGCTGAATACCAGTATTTTACATGGAGCGACTGCCTGTCTGACCTCCACAACCCCTAATACGATACCCCTTGGTAAGACGACTGGTTGTCAGACTTTCGGGGTTCTGACGACCCGTAACGACTGTCAAAGATCCACGAATGACAGCCGGGACCAACGGCTTAACGTGCTTTCCGAAGCACGGAGTCACCCATCCACTGGTCAACCCCGGCAAGCGCAGCTTAACCTGATGAATCGACCCGTGCGGCTGTAATTACTTAGCCACGAGCTCCTGGAGGAACGAGGCCTGGAGTCTTTTATGTATAATGTTATATTTATGTTTTTACTTTTTATTCTTGCTTGAGTATAGTTTTCGATGTTTTTGGTTGGTATATTGGCGTATGCTAACTGACATATAGGTATGTCAATAATTTAATTTAATGTTTTGTGTTACGTAATGTAAATTATTTTGCGTACTATTGTATAGAATCAAGTTCTTCTAACTGAACAGACAGCTGTGCTGCTGGACAGTTTGTTCCGCTACTTCTTCTTCCCAGCTAAAGCACTAGGAAGTGGTGAAGGGTGGGCGTTTTGTGGGGACTGTCTTATGTCTTATGTAATTTTGTGGTTCGAACAGTGCTGATTCTCAGCCTAGTTTCAATATAAGACTTATATTTTTATTTTGACTCTGTTTATTTCTATTTATTCAGTAGACAGACAGACAGACAGACTAAAGGATGTTAGATTACCGTCTCTTTTTCTCTTCTTATACCTAAATAATTAAATTTTAATGGTTGTTTTCCTCTTAAAGAGTCATTCTACTCATCATTATGAACAACTTTTACTATGGGACCACACCTGCAATCGCGAAAAAACAATCAGCTGTTCAGTACTTAATTAAATTTATCTACATCTAACTAATGTATGGAGCAGCTGATTTTTTTCGCGATTTCAGATTTGGTCCATAGTAAAAGTGGTTTATAATGATGAGAACAAAGACCCTTTACGAGGAAAACAACCATTAAAATTTCACCATGTATAGAGACTGAGACCCATATGTACATGGTGTGTTCACAAAATGTAGTTATCATGTTAATTTAAATAGACGAACTCCTTAAAAACATAACCATTCATTGCAGTCGGGTAAAAAAAGAACATATTTTCCAATCTACTTATCTCAGTATTATTTAAAACTCAAAACTTTAAAAATACCCTCTTCACCACACAACGCCACTCCTAGACTCCCATCTCAACTTCCTCTGCCACATCTCCTACCGACTAATCCCTAACCCCCGATCTAATTTTCCAAATTTTTCTCAGCTGTACCAAAGTACACAGTATAGAGTACACAGTGCAGTCGTAGAGTACACAGAGTACGTAGAGTACATAGAGACCAGAGAGTACACAGTCCGGTCTGCAGCCGCTAAGTAGCCCGGCACTCAGCGCTCGCTACACGATCCACCGCTAAGCTTATTTCACCCGCTTTGGTTTTATAAAACTGGGTAAATTCCAACACAAAATACTTCGATGTCAAATCTGGTGCGTGCATGGATGTGGTATATTTTAGTCCAGTAGATTTAAGCTGGGAAAATTATGAAATTTGACGAATAAAACGTAGGCGAGTATATAACGGCACCCTGAACGCGTTGGCAAACCGGTGGGATTCTCCGCTGTTGAAGCAGTGGATGAGTGTACATGTGACGGGCGCCCAGCCCGGCGCATGCTTAAATTAAATTTTTGTAATAAACCTATGAATTAACTGTACTAACATTAGGATAAGTTTATTGTTACTAACACCTATGGATATAACAGAATCCGAAATAAATATATTTGATTTGATTTGATATAACGGTTTTGCGGGGTATAGTTCATATCCTAAGATTTTTTTTTATAAAATGTAATAATAAAATTTTTAAAAAATACTAGGTACATTTGCAATAAGATTAGACATTTAAACAAACCTTTTTTACAGTCCGATCAACCGATTTTGACTTATATTGCGTTGGTGGCATGAGAAATGGCAGCTGAAGTAAACAGTTGGTATTGTTACCACTTTTTTGCGTTTAATGCCACCCTTAAGCCCGTGGAATAGAAGCCAAAATCGGTTAAACGGACTGTAAAAAAGGTCTGTTTAAATGTCTAATCTTATTGTGAATGGAGTATAACTTAGTCCGTTGTGAGAAGATTATTCAGTAAGGTTAGTGGCGGTGCTGTCTGCTCGAAGTAGGATAATCAAAAATAAGTCATCAAAAATATTCCACACACCATCTTTACAGATATAAGTCGTCCGGCCTAGAGCGCGATTCGTCCTTTGCTTGGTTTAAAACCGGTTAAATACTGTTTTTTGGCAATCGGCTTTTGTTCTTTTAGCACGAGAGGCCATGACCAAAACCATGTCGCATCGTTGTAAAACGTAAAACGATAAGACGATTGAAGATTTTGTCTTACGTAATACGGATAAGACAAAAATTTTGGTCAAGGGCTCTCGTACCATTTTGGTGATCACTCACACAAATGCAAAGCTCAGCTTAGGCCTCGCGGACTGTGCAAAACTACGCCATTATGATCACATACGGTGAACGGTGAAATCTTGATGAAATCTGACCCAAATATTCTGTAGTCGCCAAAAGAGAGTGTTGATCAACTTGAATTTTGTTCTTCTCTGTGGGAGGAGTTTATTTTTTATTTTTCTTTCTTTCTTTTTTCTTTTATTTCTTTCTTTCTCTCTTTCTTTCTTTTTTCTTTTCTGTCTTCTTTCTTTCTTCCTTTTTTTCTTTTTCTTTTCTTTATTTTATCCTGCAGGAGAAAAATCACACAATCATAATGAAAAATTAAAACTGTCACATCCACAAACATCATTAATTTTCTTCCGAGCTCTTTTAGCACCTCCCCTAGAGTCCGCTGGCTGAATGAAATTTCAGTAATTTGGTAAAGCGAATGCTAGGTACGGGTCCCGGGCGGGATTTTCTTACAATCCGCGCTTTGTTTTCAAGTCTATTTGAAGCGGAACGCCCAAAATTAGCTGACCTACCTCTCCCCGCACACATTAATACATAACCGACCAAAGAAATGAAAACTCACGGACCAACAGAGGTCATTCTAATTGGTCATAACATTTTCAAATTATGCGGTTGACTTGTAACTTACCGTTTCAGCATTAAAGGTGATAATTGTTTGGTAAATAAAGTTAGTATGTTTGTTAAGCTTTGAATATTATCTGTTTGCGCAGATTAAGAATGTTGCCATTTCGATGCTCGTTTCCCCGTCGTTATGATTTGAGTTGCTGCGATACAAATATTTGCATAATTTTCTTATTTCATCAGAGATTTAGAGTACTTTAGAGTTTTGTCACTTATAATTTTTCAGGTCATCTGGGAAATCTGTGGGAATCCACAATTGTGTGTCTGTTTAATAATTTTCTTTTCTTATTGAATGACACTGAATATTTATTGTACCCAAATACAGGTGGGATAATATATCAAGTAAAATCATCAAGCAATTCAAGCACATCCTAATACCTCCTCTCACGTATATTTTCCAAATATGTTTAACTACAGGAGCCTTTCCCAAGTGTCTTAAAAAAGCTATTGTTGTCCCTGTGTACAAGTCTGGTAGTAAATTTCAAGTCACAAACTACAGACCCATTTCCATATTGCCCTCTTTGTCTAAAATATTAGAAAAAATTATAAACAAAAGATTAGTTAAATTCCTGGATGAAAAGTCTATCTTGTCCAAGACACAGTTTGGTTTCAGAAGGAACTTATCAACTGCTGATGCCGTACATCATTTAACAGACTACTTAGTACAAGAACTTGACAAAGGGAAGTACACAGTGGGAATATTTTTGGACCTCGCGAAAGCTTTTGATACAGTCTCCATTCCTATTCTATTGCGCAAACTTGAAAATATCGGCATAAGAGGCACTCAGCTTAAGCTCTTCACGAGCTACCTAGAGGAACGTACGCAGTGCGTAAAGATTGGAAATGTTCACAGCGATGATCTGAAAAATACTTTTTTCGGTGTACCTCAAGGAAGCATTTTAACCTCTACTCTGTTTTTGATCTATATAAATGACTTATGTGATCTTAAGATAGATAATGGCATAATCATATCATACGCTGACGACACTGCCCTCCTTTTCTCAGCTAATTCAGAAACCGAAGTATACAAGTGCGCGCAATACGGTTTCAATGTTGTAAATAAATGGCTTCAGCAAAACCTACTTACATTAAATGCAGACAAAACTAATTATATTAACTTTTCGATACGCACACCACAATCAGCTCTATCTCACTCAAAACTGCATGCTCATCTTTGTAGAGACCCTTCTAATGACCTATGTACATGTCCCGAAATTAAAATCACAAGTAAAATAAAATACTTAGGGATCATAATAGACGAAACCCTCTCATTTAAATATTATATTGAAGCCTTAAATAACAGGATTCGTAAGTTAATATTTGTTTTCAAAAAGATACGCAATCTTGTAGACCCGAAAACAATGAGACAAGTTTACCTTGCTCTTTGTCAGTCCATATTAACTTACTGCATCACTTCTTGGGGTGGAGCGGGAAAAACATTATTACTCACCACCGAAAGAGCACAGAGAGCAGTTCTTAAAGTATCCACTTTCCGCCCTTTACTTTTTCCCACTAACCTTCTCTATAGTGCTTGTAAAGTACTAACAGTCCGCCAATTGTTTGTATTGAATATAGTATTAAAACAGCACGCATCCCTTCCATATAGCACTGAATGTACTAACAAAAGACGGAAAGATATAGTTTGTCCTCGGATAGTGGAAACAAAACATGCATTCACGTCCAAATTTTATGTTTTCCTTGGTCCGCTAATCTACAATAGAATAAATGCAGCAGCGAACATCTATCCTCAAAATTACGGGAATTGTAAGAAAACTCTCCAGGAGACTCTCCAACATCTGACGTACGAAGATACAGAAAAATTATTAACTGTAGTGAAATAATTACTGTTTTATATTATTTTAATAAGTAGGTATTAAAGTAGGTACACTTGACAAATTCTTATGCAATGTACCTATGTCTGTCTTTTCATGTTTGCCAACTGTACATTACTGTTTTATTTGTAAATATTAATTTGTGATTATTTTTATATAGTTTAAGCTTAGCCCATATTGCCTGAAACACAGGATTACCTAGTTCAGGCACATGTATTTTATTGACCTAGATTAAGATTTTGTATTCATAGTTATTATCGTGAAATAATTGTAAACATTGAATAAATTGAAATTGAATTGAATTGAATACCTATAGTTGGGAAAAGGCTAGGCAGTTATATTGGTTACATCTAAGTAATTTTTAGGTTTTTTTTTAGTTAATTTTTACCTAAATTTACCTCGTCTTTCAGCTTTTTTAGGGTTTCCTACCTCAAAAGGAAAAAACGGAACCCTAATAGGATCACTTCGTTGTCCGTCTGTCTTTCTGTCAACACCCTTTTTCTCAGGAATGCGTGGAGTAATCAAGTTGAAATTAATATCAAATACGTAAGACTACGGCTCCTCGGAGCTCTAAAAAATCAATCTTCTAAGTCAGCGCAATAAAAAAATACGGCTATGTGACGTATTTTGATACTCGCAAATAAATCAAAACCTGTAATGGTACTTTTACCCTTTGACCTTAGAATCATGAAATTTGGCAAGAAGCAAGATCTCACAGCACAAATAAAGGAAAACGTGCGAAAATTGTTAATTTGTAGTTTTATCACTTAGAAAATATTACAAACTTACATTTGCCATTTGGAGAATTGACCATGACGTATAAACATATACATACATGTACATATATATACATACATGTATGTATATACATTATGTTTTTCAACTACAATGTTTACCACTAATTTTACGACTTACCCGACTTTTTAGCTGTTAGTTATTCCAAGCTTAAGAGGAAATGGGGGCAAAAAGTTAGGTATTTTAAGAAGGTATTGCTGTCGCTCTGCGAGCGCTCCACCCTCGGATTCGTGCGATAAGGACAACTGCAGATTCGACTAAATAGCCTGTGTAAAAAGTCACATTTCGAGGTTTGGCTCTCGCCTATTTCCTCCTCTAATATTGGACCAATTTAATATATATTTCATAAACTGAATAAGAAGGATATATACTATGCCCCTATGTTTTTCTTTTTTCGTTAATAGTTGTTAAATTGGTACACTAGGCGTCTGTGGACAGCGGTCTGAATAGGCAATTTTGAGCATTTTTTGAGGGTTCTAGTTCTTATAAAAATAATATATCATCAAAAAGGAAAACATAGGGGCATACAAGTAGCTGTTATTTATATTTCTGTAAAAAATCATTGCTTTATGGTCATCACCCAGAAAGAAAACAGGCGAGAGCGTTTGTATCTTTTTGTATGGAGAAAAGAGCACCCACGTTTCCTCTTAAATACTAAAATAAAATTCAACTTCCTTCAATAAAAAACAACAAAGGACATAATTCATCCACAGAATCAATACCACAATTATTTACCCTTCGCGTTTTACCAATGCGATTGTAGTAAAATGTAGGTACAAGGTTCCACTACATCAATCCTTGAACTAGTACAGGCAACCTAGAAATACTTAGTGATCCACGTGTATTGTTATGCCCATCGTCCACGACGCTACTCAAAAGTAACGTGTTTTAAACTCAAATCACCAGTGAGTAGCCAAAATGTCACAGTACTAGTGTTTCAATAGCAGTCCGCACACGATGCGAGGCCCATAGAATAAATAAATAAATATCCTTGGACATTTCACACAACGCCATCTAGTCCCAAGCTAAGCAACCTAATGCTTGTGTTATGGTAACGGGATGGCTGATAAACTACTTATATACATTTTTTTTTTGTAAATACATACATTATTATAGATAGAAAAACACCCAGACTCGGAACAAATACTTGTATGTCGTACAAATATTTGTTCCGTGCGGGAATCGAACCCGCGACATGCTGCGCAGCAGTCAATCGCTCAACCACTGCGCCAACCGTGTCGTCAAAATAGAATAAAATAGAATATAATATATTTATTTGAGGAGCTCGTGGCTAAGTAATAACAGCCGCACGGGTCGATCCGTCACGTTAAGCTACGCTAGCCGGTGTTGGTCCGTGTATGGTGACCATCTTTATATACCGAGACTCCTCCGTGCCTCGGAAAGTACTTTAAACCACCGGCTGTCATTCGTGGATCTTTGACAGTCGTTACGGGTCGTCAGAAGCCCGAAAGTCTGACAACTAGTGGGTTGTGGAGGTCCGATAGGCAGTGGCTCCATGTATACTGGTATTCAGCTGCATCCGGTTAGACTGGAAGCCGACCCCAACATAGTTGGGAAAAGGCTTTGGCAGATTGATATTTATTTGGTTTAAAACATAGTACGAGTAATTAAGGTCTTATTTAATATAGTTATGATCTTTCATGTTTCACCATGGACTGGCATACAAATTGTATAAACATTTTCAGTGTAAAATTTAATTCAACACTTTAATATGATAAAATTATAACTATAATAAATCTAAATCAAATCAACTTATTTATTTGCTAGAATGCAGGTATACAAAAAAAGTCATGAAGAATTACATTTTTCACACTATTCATATAACTACTTAAAAGATTCATTTCTAAGGATGATAATTGTAGGTACGTGATAGAACTTTTTTTTTACCGATTTTTGTATATTCGTAAGTTCTCTATAATAAAAACATATCTATTTCTGGTTTCCTTATTCTAATGATGACCGCAAAAGGTTTACGCACAAGCGAAACCCCAATATCCCTCGTTATAATGTTACCCTTAATCGTAAAGGGACTTTTGGCCTTCAGGGATAAAAAGGGCCAATACCATACAAAAGGTAATAAGTATGTTCAGGTCTATCGGGGTTTTAGCAATGAAAGTCGATAGTTATCGATAGCAATGTGGTTCATAATTGTTTTTAAAACATAACATTTTTGAAGGAATATGAATCGATGATAGTCCTCTCACCCAGGTGTCCGGATAACCTGGTGAAGGTCACGGGAATCTGCTGGAGGCGATAAGCACAGGATTCGTCGACGTGGCGATGCTTGAGGGAAGCCTGCTTTCAGCAGTGGACTTATTTTGTTTGAAATGATGATGATTTGTTACGAATACCAATTTTTTTAATGTAGGGTAGGGTATTAAATAAATTGTTATGCCCTTTGTACACACGTTTTTCTTGCCGTGAAAAACTACAGTTTAATCGCCGTGTGTAGACACGGTCGTCAGTCTTGTATGGTCACATATCGTCGCTAATCTAAGTGACGTAACTGATTCGAAGCACATTTTACAGGACAAGCTATTTTTTTTTTTTTTTTTTTTGTAAACTGTAGATACCTCGATTTTTGCATTACCATGGGGACCGTAAGGCATAGGTACAGATACGCCGATTAGACAGATCGATTCGACTTGGAAAATGTATCAAATTACTATAGTTAGGTCGGCTATCGGCTTAGTCCAAAATGATTAGCGACGATATAGTACTAGCGCTTAGAGTACTAGCTCACATGATTATTTTTCTACGGCGCGGTTATCACGCCGTACCGTAAAGTAACCGTGCCATGTACAACGGGCCTTAGGTATCTGTCTATCTATTTGGTACGTTTAGACTACTAAACTGCTGAACATATTTTGGTAGGTCTCTCCATAGCCTTCCATACGTTACTATATGTGGCTTTTTCTGACCTATACGTTTTGAAAACCTTCAAGTTATCAGGCCAGCGTTCCCAAAAGACATAAGAATGAATCATGTCATCATGAAAACGTCCATTGTTGGACATAGGACCCCCAAGTGTCGCCATCGACCAGTTCTGTGCTACTCGCAAGCAGCGGGTACTCTCAAGGTTAAATAAAACGCATAATTTTCTTCCACTTTGCGACTTAGTCTGCTCACCCACTGCGTGCAACCTTACTCCTAATAGTCTACATCCTAACAATTGCTGTGACGTCACCAGAGTCATGCAGCTCGGAATTAACACACGACGTAGGAACCTTGCATTAGAAGGTACAAGGTTACGCTCGCTGGCTGTTGGCACCCACGCTACCTAATGTGGATTAAATGAGTAAGTTTCTAGTAGATGTGACACTTCTTTGCTGATGCCTTGTTTTGGCGGTCTAGTGGACATAAGCGCCACTGCAGAATTGTTGTCCTATATTTGATTCCCAATTGTGGGGCTTGTGGCTAAGTAATAACAGCCGCATGGGTTGCTCGAACAGGTTAAAAGTCTATACTATCTTAGGTTTTTATCTCGCTCGCAATATACTGCTCGCAGACTAAGTGAGAGCGACACTGAGTGGGATGCTGGGTGCCGATAGTTTAGGTAATTGCTTTTTACAGTGAAAACAATGGTATTTATTTATTTATTTATCTTTAATTAGCACGGTTAAAAACAATTACAATAATTAAAGACACATATACACAGAAAACAAAATTTGTATAAATAAAAAACAATCAAAAAATTTGCAATAGGTACTTTCATGAATCCCTCTCACAGTACTTCTGACATGCCAATAATATCTTCGTCCATTCATCCGCTAACAGATCGTTTGTTGGTAATCCAACAAACCACAACAAATACCACCACAAACACCACAACAAATTCTAATGAATCCAAGAGATCATTAAGTGCGGCCAGAGTGCGAGGTACTGGGGACTGAGCACGCGCAACAGTGCGACATGGGGGCACAGCAAACAGCCTGGGTTTTCTGCCGCGGCAGTAATTGTCTGGGACGAAGAAGCGAGCCAGGGCAGCATGCAGATCAGGTGCATCAATAGTGCCACGGAATGTCTTGCAGGCTATAGTGAGCTGATCTCGTGCTCGCCTTACCTCTAATGAGTTATGGTAATGGTAATTGGATGGTATTTAAAAGTACTTCAATTTATTCCCATTTCATTTACCTAATTTTGCCTGTGTTCCACCAAATATACTGAATGTGCACCAAAATATGTTCATTAAAATATGTCATAACGAGCATCTATTGGATATGGCGCTCGGCGGCCGCTGCCGCGGCACCGCTCGCTTCGCTCGCTCGCCGTCGCGCGTTAAGGGTCACTGTTCTAACCTAACCTTTTTTTTTTTTTTTTTTTTTTTTTTGACGCTGAGAAATGCGTTACGCATCCCCGCTCGTGAGGGACGAGACGGGGTATGTGGGACTCCTGTCGAAATGACAATATACCCACTAAAACTCAGCGGTGTTCCCACATCGCCGTGATGGGAGGGCCATGGGAAACCGGCTCAACCTTTACTTCCACAACCCTCCCGGCGCATGCCCGCCTAGCTGGCGGGCCCCGCATGCCCCCCAGGCTGGGGGGCTGTGGGAATGGCTGGGAACACCTGGCCATTCCCGTCCGACACTGGTGGAGGCCTGTGCAATACAGGCAAAGGTGCCCCCACACCTATTGCCTGCTGGCCTCCACCTGGGAGGAGTCGGAGATGACTATCATACTGACGTCTTCTTCGACCCCTCCTCCGCCGTCGGAGCAGCGCCGCGTGAGGATCGTCCTCCCGTGCGCGCTCCGCCGCCTCCTTCTGGGACATGACATGCTCGCAGAAGGAGGCGACTGCTGCCCATGACCTCTCATCCCCCAGCATGGCGTTAACCAAGCCGGGAAGTGAGAGGTCCGGTCCGATCACAGTCATGAGACTGCGTCGCGCCTCAAACCACGACGGGCACACCTCCAGGGTGTGCTGCGCCGTGTCCTCTACCGCGCCACACTCGTGACACGACGGCGTTTCCTCCCGTCCGATCCGGTGCAGGTACGATCCGAAACAACCGTGTCCGGACAGCACCTGCACCAGACGGAAGGAGAGGAACCCATGCGACCGCTCGAGCCAGTCTCGCAGGACTGGCCCAATCGCGTCGAGGGTTCGGCGGCCGAAGGCTGCGGTGGCGAGGTCCCCCGTCCAATGGACGACGATGGCGTCCCTCGCCTCCCGCCGGACTGCCTCCCGCTCTTCCGGTGCTGGGCGTTCTCCTCTCGCCCTCCGCCCCGCCGTCCATTCATATACTCTGGCGAGCACCCACGCCTCGAGTTCCCAAGGAGGGGTGCTGGCCAGAATACATGAGGCCGCGAAGGCCACCGTGCGGTAGGCCCGCGCCACACGCTGGGCTATGGCCCTTTGGGGTGCCCGCAACGCGGCGGCGTTCTCCCTCCTGTGGAGGGAGTCCTCCCAGATAGGAGCCCCGTAAAGGGCCATGCTCCTCAAGATGCCGGCGTAAAGTTGCCGGCATCGCGCGCTGGGCCCCCCCGAGTTGGGAAGCAGCCACGAGAGGGCGCCCGCGGTCTTCAGCAGGCGCGACGACAGCCTGCCAAAATGCGGACCGAAGCGCCACCTGCTGTCGAGTACAAGGCCCAGATATTTCATCTGGGCCTTCACCTCAATTCTGACGCCCTCCACGAAGATGTGGGCATCAGGTGGGGGGCGCTGCCGAGGTCCGTGGAAGAACACGGCCTCGGTCTTGTGCAGCGCCACCGTTAAACCTAGGCGGCGGATCCTCCCCGCGACTAAGGATCCGCCCGCCGAAGCCAAATTGGCCGCCTCCCTGAAGTTCCCCCCCCGGGCGGTGAGGAGAGTGTCATCCGCATAGCAGATGACACTCGTGCCTCGGAGGAGAGTTCCCCGCAAGAGCCAATCATAGCCGATGTTCCACAGCAGAGGTCCTACGACAGATCCCTGCGGAACACCAGCTTCAACGGCGTACCGCCGGACTTGGCCAGTCCTATTTACCAGGACGATTGCCCGATCCTCCAGGTAGCTGGCCAGCAGTCTGCGCATGTATCGAGGCACTCCGTGGAATCGGAGCGCCTCCAGGATGGTGGAGTGGGAAACGGAGTTGAAGGCATTAGCTATGTCGAATGACACAGCCAACAATCCGTCCCCCACTTCCATCGCCCCTTTCACCTGTCCCTTAAGGCGGGCCAGCGCGTCCACCGTGGAACGCTCAGCCCGAAAACCGAACTGAGCGTCCGACAAGTCCGGCCCGATACTCCGCAGATGGCTCTTTAGGCGGGCGGCGATTATCCCCTCGAACATTTTTCCGACCTCATCGAGCAGAACGATGGGCCGGTATGCCGAGGGGGAGTCCTCTGGGCGGCCCTCCTTGCGAAGGAGGCACAACTGCCCCTCCTTCCACGGTTTCGGGAACCTCCCAGATGCAAGACATGCGCTGAAGAGGTCCCGAAACCTCTCTTCCATTTGAGTGGCAGCGATCGCCACCACTCTTGCCGGAACACCGTCGGGGCCCGGAGCCGTCTTCTTGGCGCGGATATGAAGAATCGCCGCGCCAAGTTCCGACTCAGTGACAGGAGGGGCCTCCTCGTCTTCCTCAGCAGGCGGAGCTATCCCCAGCGGCGGGCTCATCACTGGTGGGGTGAAGTTGTCCCTGCACGGGAACAGGGACTGAACCACCCCATCCAGAAACGAGGGCTCCAAGGTCTCGGCCACCGGGGGACCAACGGGGCGCAATTTGTTGCGCGCCGCCTTATATGGTCTCCCATAGGGGTCGTTGTCGAGACCCTCCAGCACCTCCGCTCTCGCCGAGTCTCTGGCGGCGGCGATGGCCCTATCGAGGACCATTTTTGCCTCTATGTATACCTCATAGAGGTGGTCCTCCTCGGCGAGGTCTCGTCGACGCCGCCGCCGGCTCCGCGTGTACTCCCTCCTTGCCTCTACACACGCTGTTCGAAACCCCGCCAGCTCCACCGACCACCAGTATACGGCGCGTTTGGGTGGTGTTCGACAAGACCGAGGCATGCTAGAGTTGCATACCTCGGTCAGAGACTCCCTTAGGTGCCCCGCCACGGTGTCCACATCCAGGCCAGCGGAAGGTGGCGAAAGCCAGTCCTGGATGAACGCCGCCTCCACCGCCGCCTCCCTGTCCAGGCGGGTGACAGCCCACCGCGGGAACGGTGATCGCACCGAGGGGGGCCGCGTCTCTCCAGGGCCACCGGTGGAGATGTCGAACCGCACGTAGCGGTGGTCCGACATAGTCTCCACGAGCTCCACCCGCCAGTTCAACACGCGCGCGGCCAACGCAGAGGTGGCGAAAGTGACGTCCACTATTGAGCCACCCTGCCGCCGCACGCATGTCTGGACGCTTCCTCTGTTCAAGAGGGAGAGCCCAGAGGACGCTGCCCACATCTCCACTGCCCGCCCGCGTGCGTCGGTGGCCGGGTTGCCCCAGGTCACCGACTTGGCATTCAGGTCTCCCAGTATGGAGACCTGACGCGGCGCCGCCCTGCCAACCACGGCAGCCAGGATTCCGAGATAGTTCTCGAAGTCCTGAAGAGGGCGGTTTGGGGAGAAATAGACGCCCACAAGGGCTAATTCTCCCCACGCGGCGGCCACGTATCCCGGTCCCTTCTCTAATAGCGAGAGGGGAGGGGAGTCTGTGGAAGACCGCGCCGCTAGTGCCACCAAGCCGTCCTCGTCACCCAGCCAGCTGCCGGGGATTGAGTAGGGCTCGGCGACCACCGCTACGTTCACCAACCACTCGGCCATGACCTGCACCACCAGGTCCTGGGCCGCTCTGCAGTGGTTGGTGTTCGTCTGGAGGATGCGGTAGTCGGAAACCATTATTCCAACATCGCATCCCCCTCCTCAGCTACTGCCGATGCAGCTACAGCGGCGACGACGGCGGCGGCGGTGGTAGCAACAGGGCGAACCTGCGCCGGCACTATGCCCTTCCTCGCGGGAGGCTTGCAGCTCCTGCCCGTCATCCTGTGGTCCGCGGGGCGGCCACTGGCAGCACACGCCGCGCAGTGTGGCGTGGCGACGTGGCAAGCGGCACTCCTGTGTCCCTCCTGCCCGCATTGGAAACAAGAGTCTCCCCAGTCGAACTTGGAGGGACACGTGGCTCGGGTGTGGCCAAAAGCGAAGCACTTGAAGCAGCGCATAGGCTGGTCTTCAAGTGGCCGGACTACAGCCGAGCTGAGCCCCACAAGCAGCCGTCCCTTGGTCGCAGAAAGGACGGCCCCAGCCGTGGTGACTGGGCACTCGACGCGGATGGTACCCATGCCGCGGCGGCCGAGCCTGATGGCTCCACCCTTCACCGCGTCAGCGAGGCAGCCTCCAGCCGCCGCAACGGCCGCCACCACATCCTCTTTGGTGACCGAATCATCGAGATCGATCACCTCCAAGGCTGCGGTCTTTACAGGCCTGACGACCGTTGCCGCATCCGCGATGACCTCTTGCAACTTTGTTGCGAAGAGGTCCGCGTTTGTGCCGCGCTGCTCCCCCGAGAACTCGAAAATTCGAGCCCCGGCTATGGTTCGGCGGCACGTTATGCCGGCGATCCCCAGCCGGTAGGGATCCGCGTTGGTACGAGCCCGTCTTAGGACGGACTCGTACGTCTCGCCCCGCTCCACGGCCTCCGGGGTGATGGTCACCACGACGGCCGCGGTTTTGGGAGGAACCAGCTTCCTCCCGCCGGCTGGAGCCTTTTTGGCTGCAGGAGCAGTCGCAGCGGGCTTGGGGGTTGACTTTTTCCCCTTTCCCCCCCTGACCACTTCCGTCCACGGCTGGTTGCACGGGGTGGTGGAGGGAAGAAGGGCGTCTTCCCCCTGCGAGTTCCGGGGGGCTGCTGGAGTGGCAGACGACCCAGACGCTGCCTCCGCGCTTGTGGTGGGTGTTTGAGAGGCCACCGTGGTCCTCTTGCCCTTACCTTTGCCCTTGGAGGGCTTCGAGGCCTGGGGCTGCGTACCCGATGCCGGGTCTCCCAGAGGCGCAGGTTCCGGCTCCGTCGGCGGTGGTCTCTTATCTGCCGCTAGCGGCGGGCGGAGCCGCTTTTCCGGCAAGAGACGGTCCTCAATGCCTGCGAGGCAGCTTCTGATGAAGGCCCTCTCCTCCAGGATAATCCCGCGGATTATTCCCTCAAGGCCGGCAGGGGAGGAGGAGCCTTCTACCACCGGACCTGGGGCAGATTGGGCAGGCCGGGCCGTGGCCTCAGCCAGCTTCTGGTGTAGCTGGCTGACCTCCGCCTGCAGACGATCCACCCTCGCCTGCAGCTGCCGCGTCTCGTCCGTGGCCGTCCGCTTCGCCAGCTCCACGACAATGCCGTGCATGCTGGCGGCCCGGCATTTGAGGGCCTTCTGGAAGGTCCCCTTCAAGTTGGAGGACTTTGAGGCAACCTCCAGGACCTCCTCCTTGTCTTCCTGCGCCATGCGCTCCAATTCCGCCAGGGAGTGGTCAGCATATAACACATTGGATGCACCATAGCCAGCCCTCGACCGGGAGACTTGCGCCTGCTTCTCCTTGGCGGCGACCCTCTCCTCCAGGTCTTGTTGGAGTTGCTCCTTTTTCGCCAGGTTTAGCTGGCGCTCGGCGTCCACCAAGCCCACATCGTGAGCAAAAGCCGAAGAAGAAGTCGAAGCCTTTTTTGACTTTTTCTTCTTCGTCCCACCTCCGACCGACTCCGAGGAGACCTCGGATTCGCGCCTCACGCCCAACTTCCGCCTGCGGCGGTCGTTTTCGGCCGCCGACGTGTCGACATTGGAGTCGTCGGAGTCCGACAACTCGTCTGGCCTGCGGAACAAGCTGGCCGCAGACGATGCGCGGTCAGCTTCCGACGCCAAAGCGCCGCCGGCGTGGCCCTGAGAAGGGCCGTTAGATTGGCCCTGAGAAGGGCCGTTGGAATCGCCCTGGGAGGAGCGATTAGATAAAAAGCGCCCAGAGGCGTCACGGCTAGACTTTCTCTTCATATTCGCAGAGGACCGCGCCTATTTCTGCGAATCACAGCGCACTTTAGCCGCCGGTCTGCCACTCCGTTACGGTGGTCAGACACGGCGTTGCCCGGGGGAAACTACGTGGAAGTATGCGCTGTGGGGGCTAACCTAACCTAACCCAAATGATTCACCAATGTGAAGTTTCGGACGCGCGGGTGTTTTGTGTAACATTCAGGAATATTTGGTGCACGATCAGTATTTTGATGTACGGATAATATTTTTGGTGAACACAAAAATATTATCCATGGTAATTTAACAAACATAAAAAACATACTGCTTTATAGTTAGTTCAGTTAGTACGCAAAGTTTCATACTTAATTTGAAGTATTTTTTTGAACGCCAGCGGTTTATTGTTCGGTTTGGAGGTAACTTTGGTTTTTTTTTTCTAATTTAATTTATAATTTTGTGGGATCGTGTTTTCGTCAAACATAGTACCTAGCATTAATCCTCAACTTTACCATATATATTTATTTCAAAACGAATGCTGCGGTGTTTTCGACATAACGGAGGATCATGCTAAGCCATTTGAGGTAGTATGGGCTCTTAACCCCTCAAGTGTCTGAGTTTGGCTAATTTTAGACCCAAAACCCCAGCGAGTGGGGAGGGTTGGGGGTTAGTTGCGAACCCCATAGGTTCACAACTACTGATGATGATATGTTTTCCATCGGATGATGTTTTTTTACGTTTATATAATATATGTGATCTAAGCTTATATACCTATTATGTAAAGTTTTGTCCTTTTGCACACTTTGGGTGAATTTCACACGCGGGGGGGGAGGGGGGTTAGCTACGAACTCCATAGGTTCACAACTAATGATGATGATTGGTTTTCCATCGTATGATGTTTTTTTACATTTATATATATGTGATATAAGCTTATATACCTAACAAAAAAGGGTTTTTCTTATGCACACATGGGGTGCATTCGACACTTGAGGAGTTAAGCTACGCTTGCCGTGGTTAGTCCGTGGATGGATGACCATCTTTATATACCAAGATCCCTCCGTGCCTCGGGAAGCCATATTAAGCAGCACGTGGTCCCGGTTATCATCCATAGATCTTTGGCAGTCGTCAAAAGGCCCGAAAGTCTGATAACCAGTCTTGCCAAAGGGTATCGTATTACCCAGTAAGTGAGTTGTGGAGGTCAGATAGGCAGTCGCTCCATGTAAAATACTGGTATTCACCGCCATCCGGAATGACTAAAGGCAAGGCAGATGACGATCCCCAAGTTGCGTAATATTTTAAGTGAATATTTCTTTACGCGCACTATGGCGCTCTACCTGAACAATGAACGAAACTGTACGTCGATTCTGTAGAAATCTCACCGTGAAAACTTGCGTGGAGTGAGCTGTCAGTGCCATCCCACGGATGCTAGGGATTGACCAAATTACATTTACAATCATAATCGAGATTTTAATTATATTTTTTATGCTAATTTTATAACATAATCAATCAATCTGCCTAGCCTTTTCCCAACTATGTTGGGGTCGGCTTCCAGTCTAACCGGATGCAGCTGAATACCAGTATTTTACATGGAGCGACTGCCTATCTGACCTCCACAACCCAGTTACTGGGTAATACGATACCCCTTGGTAAGACTGGTTATCAGACTTTCGGGTTTCTGACGACCCGTAACGACTGTCAAAGATTCACGAATAACAGCTGGGACCAACGGCTTAACGTGCTTTCCGAGGCACGGAGGAATCTCGTTATGTAAAGATGGGCACCCATCCACTGACCAACCCCGGCAAGCGTAGCTTAACCTGACGGATCGACCCGTGCGGCTGTTATTACTTAGCCACGAGCTCCTCCTCCTAATTTTATAACATAATCATTTTATATTATTTATAAGCTAGTAGGGTATCTAAACATACCGGTCCGGGAGGTACCGTTGCATTTCAGGTACCCATTTTACGCCGATCGATTGCCTATTTTTTCAGTAGTTCTCGAATCACTAATAAGTAAACTAAGCGTCAGCTGACGCACCCGCGGTGGGTTTGGGTGTGGGAGGTTGCGAAAGTTGTAAAAAAAAAAAAAAAAAAAGTCATAGTACGCCGGCTGAAACCTTTTTACATAAATAGTTGACATCATACTGAGCTGAAAAAAAATAGTCAGCTGCACTTTGGAAGGGGGAATATGCGTCAGCTGCTCACATGAACTTGTAAAAAAACACGT
Source organism: Cosmia trapezina (assembly GCA_905163495.3). Lineage (NCBI taxonomy): Eukaryota > Metazoa > Arthropoda > Insecta > Lepidoptera > Noctuidae > Cosmia > Cosmia trapezina. Next base: position 2,455,182 of record LR991036.1, read on the forward strand.
AAATAAAAAAGTCATAGTAAGCCGGCTGATGTTGACATGGATAGTTGATTTTGTATGACTAATAAGTAAATCGACCGTCAGCTGCTCAAGTAGCGGTGGGTTTGGGAGTGGGAGGTTGCGAAAGTTGTAAAAAAATAAATAAAAAAAGTCTTAGTAAGCCGGCTGATATTGACATGGATAGTTGATCTTGTATGACTAATAAGTAAACCGACCGTCAGCTGCTCAAGTAGCGGTGGGTTTGGGAGTGGGAGGTTGCGAAAGTTGTAAATAAAAAAAATAAAAAAAGTAATAGTACGCCGGCTGAAACCTTTTTACATAAATAGTTGACATCATACTGAACTGAAAAAAAATCGTCAGCTGCACTGTGGAGGGGGGCATATGCGTCAGCTGCTCACATGAACTTGTAAAAAAACACGTAAAATAAAGTACGCCGGATGAAATTTAACTAGGCGATTGTTTAAATAATTAAAAGTACGAAAACAACAATCAGCTGCGTGCGTAGCGGTGGAAAGACCGTCAGCTGGCGCAGTAAAGATACAGATTATTCGAGCAATGCACAGTACCTTTCAGGGTCCAGCTGACAGAGTTCCCCTGCCCGCACCCAGCTGACTGATAGTTTTTGTAAACGTAACTATTAAACTATCATATTGTCAAATTTCAACCGGCATAGTGGTAATTAAATGCTAATGTCGGGACATGTGTAAAACTATATCGTATGAAAACATTTTGTTTTTTTTTCTTGTTTTATTTTATACTAGCTTTCGCCAGCGGCTTCGCCAGCGTGTATTTCGGAAATTATCCCACGGGAACATACTACCGGGATAAAAAGTGTCCTAGAGTCAGTGCGGAAAGAGAAGCGGAGCTTAAGATTTGGTGGCGCAGCTGTGCTTAATTACCGTATTTGTGATGTTGTCAACACTGTTACGACATTATAGTGCGACATTATATAACGTCTAGATTATTATGAGGCTGTGTTAGAATATTATAATGTTTTTAGATTCCGTGTTAATAATTGTTTTGATGAAATTTTTAGTAGTCATACATAATGTTAGTTCCATTTTACGCCACGCCGCTTCTCTTTCCGCACAGACTCTATCTCCTATTCCAGGTCATGGTCTATCCGTGTACCAAATTTCATCCAAATCCGTTCTGCCGTTTTAGCGTGAAAGTGTAACAAACAAACAAACTTACTTTCGCATTTTTAATATTAGTTAGGATTAGGATATTTAAACGAAATGCATGATATAAAATAATATTGAACGTAAAAAGGAAATATAATCATTTAATGTAAAGAAATAGAAATAGGAATAGAAATATAAAAATTAATGACTGCAGAAATTATTCTTTATGACTGGTATCGCAATCATAATCGTTCTCTGATAAATCATCATCAGAACTCTCCTCTGTTAAAACGTTCTCTTCATCTTGTTCAACTTCTTGAGCTCGATCCTCTTCACCATCATCTTGTAATGAACATTTTAATCATTAAAATTAGGCTACCAGAAATATAGCTTAAAGAAAGTGTCACTGACAAAAAATCCATACCGGCAATATTTTCGCTGCTATCATCCGTTATTCTCGTGACTGATGGGGGTACTTGATCTGCTTCGAACCATTTGAAGATTTCTCTTCTTTTTCTTCCCTTCCCCAGTCAGTGGGCGACAATTGAGAAGGGTCTTCAAGGTCAGCATGGCTCCAAAGGTGCGCTATGTACGACGTGCGCAGTAAATGCTGGCTTAGCTCGGATTTACACGGTGGGAAGATTGCCCCGCGCGTCGATATGATTTTTCATTCTCATAATTATTTAAACAATTACCTAGTTAAATTTCATCTGGCGTACCATAACTTTATTTTACGTGTTTTTTTACAAGTTCATGCGAGCATCTGATGCATATTCCCCCCTCCACAGTGCAGCTGACGATTTTTTTTCAGTTCAGTATGATGTCAACTATTTATGTAAAAAGGTTTCAGCCGGCGTACTATTACTTTTTTTTTTTACAACTTTCGCAACCTCCCACTCCCAAACCCACCGCTACTTGAGCATCTGACGGCCGGTTTACTTATTAGTCATACAAGATCAACTATCCATGTCAACATCAGCTGGCTTACTATGACTTTTTTTTTTTACAACTTTCGCAACCTCCCACACCCGAACCCACCGCTACTTGGGCAGCTGACGGTCGGTTTACTTATTAGTCATACAAGATCAACTATCCATGTCAACATCAGCCGGCTTACTATGACTTTTGTATTTACGTGTTTTTTTACAAGTTCATGTGAGCAGCTGACGCATATTCCCCCTTCCACAGTGCAGCTGACTATTTTTTTTCAGCTCAGTATGATGTCAACTATTTATGTAAAAAGGTTTCAGCCGGCGTACTATGACTTTTTTTTTTTTTTTTACAACTTTCGCATCCTCTTACACCCAAATCCACCGCTACTTGAGCAGCTGACGGTCGGTTTACTTATTAGTCATATAAGATCAACTATCCATGTCAACATCAGCCGGCTTACTATGACTTTTGTATTTACGTGTTTTTTTACAAGTTCATGTGAGCAGCTGACGCATATTCCCCCTTCCACAGTGCAGCTGACTATTTTTTTTTCAGCTCAGTATGATGTCAACTATTTATGTGAAAAGGTTTCAGCCGGCGTACTATGGCTTTTTTTTTTTTTTTTTTACAACTTTCGCATCCTCCCACACCCAAACCCACCGCTACTTGAGCAGCTGACGGTCGGTTCACTTATCAGTCTTACAAGATCAATTAACCATGTCAACATGAGCCGGCTTACTATGACTTTTGTATTTGCAACGCAAACGCCCGGACTATTATTATTTAGGGGTGTTTTAAAATAAAAATAATAGTGAAATGGAAATTCTTGTTTTATTTATTGTTCGTACGTGACGCGCTCACACGTCACTTTATGTAGGTACATAAGGACTAGTCATGCAAAAAAAAAAATAAAAAAACAAAATTGAGTTTGTGACTGAATTTCTGTTTTGAAATTTTATTTAAACACCCCCTAAATAGTAAATATTAAGCCCCTAATAAATGTTTAGACACTTAAATACTAGCTTTGAAATCATCAGGCGGAATGACACTGATAGCTCACTCCACACTCACTTCACTTAAGTTTTCACGGCGTGATGATTACAGAATAGCATTGCAGAACCGTCACGCTTGGGGCAGTGACGCTGAATCGCGTATACTATTGTAATTCTTTTAATTTTCAATTTTATAATTTAGTATGAATTTTTATAATATCCAATGTGTACTTAATTCTTTTAATTTTCAATTTTATAATTTAGTATGATTTTTTATAATATCCAATGTGTACTTAATTCGTTTAATTTTTAATTTTTGTAATTATATCTGAAATTTTCAACACAATGTAAAAATTGTTTATGAAATAAATGAAATGAAAACTCGGCTCCAGTCTTCATCAGCTATCATCAGCCACGTTTACTGTCAGTTTTCATTTCTATCTTTTTTTTTGTGAATTCCTTGCTGCGTTTAGATCTGAATTAGTCCTGGATCCATGGCAACAGGTCTAAGATAGGATAAATGTCTTTTGGCATAAATATCGGGGTACTAAAGACTTCTGCCTGCCCCTCTCAGGAGTAGATACTGGTTTGAAGTTATGATGATGAGCACGGATTATACGAGACTGCATTACTGCGCTGACTTTCTCTGTTGCTACGCCGTAGCAGTAGTGATGCTACGAGCTACGCGGTCGTAGCAAACCACTACGCGAAGAATTATTTTTTGAAGACGATGACTTTTATGAATCAGACGTGTAGGAATATTGATCATGTTTGTTTAATATCACCGTAATTATGATTTATTTGGATGCAAATTAAAAATAATAATTATTATTGCTTTGTTCTAATACATAGGTACGGTTATACTGCACGGCAAACTAGAATTAAAATTGTTAGTACCGACTACCGATCGACTTTGTGTTAAATAATTTTTGCTTCACACTTATTTCCCCGGAGGGCTCTGTCAGCAGCAGCGCTGGATGCCACAGGCAGTAGAACATATTGGTTTAACCTACTTCCCCAATAGAATCTAACTTTCTATCGGTTACTGTAACTTTAAAAAAACGCTTTTTGTATTTTGGGAGGAGCTAACTGCATTGATGCCTAGTTTAGGACCATTTACTTTGCCTAAATTCCTTTGCGCAGTAGAATCCTACTCGTTGCTCTATGTTGTTTGTTTGTTTGTTACGCTTTCACGCTAAAACGGGTGAACGGATTTGGATGAAATTTAGCACATGTGTAGACTATAACCTGGATTAGGATATAGGATACAGTTCATCCTGGTAGTACGTTCCCGTGAGATAATTTTGCGATATCCAAGTGGGCGAAGCCGCGGGCAAAAAATAAGTATTAAATATTTCTTAACCTTACCTATCTTTATTTATTATATGCTTATATTACTGTTGAGATCGCAAATAAACGAATACTAAGAATTACGATAGGCTAAGTCGTGAAAAGACAGTAATGATTTATTCGATACCTACTCAAAAATATAAGTTGTATTATGCCGTGCGTGTGTCGCGGCCGGAGCGGACCAGTGGCAGTGGATGCCGAGCTTTATATGTTATTAGAACAAAACCGTCCCATCTTTGTCGCCTCTCCAACCTTCTCTTTGCCCGACTCTATAAAATGAGCAAGTGAATGCATCGCGTTGGATTACAGAACGTTGTAATACGCAGCCTTGGACCCTTTGTGGCCAGGCCAAGGACTCGCAACAAGGATAATTGTCCCAGCTTTGCAGATAATACTAGCCGTTGTTAGTCGACTGGTTTTGATATACGATATAACTATAATGCATTACAGTTATATACTTAAATCAATGGCTTAGTGGGGCAGTAAATTAGATGCTTTCTAGGCTTAGCTGTTTTGCGATTGACCAGCCTTATGGGCAGTGAACTGCTAGCACTGCATGATGTTCAATCGCAGATCAATCAATCTGCCTAGAGCCTTTTCCCAACAAGGGGTCGGCTTCCAGTCTAACCGGATGCAGCTGAATACCAGTATTTTACATAGAGCGACTGCCTATCTGATACCCCTTGGGACGACTGGTTGTCAGACTTTTGGGCTTCTGGCGACCCGTAACAACTGCGACTGTCAAATATCCACGAATAACAGCCGAGACGAACGGCTTAACGTGCTTTCCGAGGCACGGAGGAGTCTCGGTATGTAAAGATGGTCACCCATCCACTGACCAACCCCGGCAAGCGTAGCTTAACCTGACGGATCAACCCGTTTACCTGTTATTAGGTACTTAGCCACGAGCTCCTCGTGTTCAATCGTAGATAAATTACTAAATAGCAGACTTAAATGGTTAAATGATAATAATTTTTTTTTATAGCTTTAGTCATAAGCAAAACATGTTTGACCTCAATCTTAAATCATGTAGCACCTTTGTATACCATGTTTTATGCAAATACATAAATTGTCTTGAACTTAGATAAAAACGTTTATAATAAGAATTTTTCACACCACCTGCTCGAAAATGTCAAATTATATGTCAAGCAACCTTAACATAAAGTGAGTCATTAGTGGCCGGGGGCACAGCCGGTCAATAATGTTGTACTGGATTTCATTATGACCCGCTGGTCAATAATGTGATTTGAATTTGGAATCTCACATGCTCAGCTAAATTGGCAGTATAGTACTAACAAACACCTTTTGGTGCCAGAAAGAGGAAAGCTATTCTCGAAACCCTTACTACGCGTGGATGATATTCTCGATTTCCTACAAAATCATAACGACTGCTTCTTCATATCGTTGCCATGTTTTCGAAGACATAATATTGTAAGAATAATTAGATAAATATGAACCATTTTTCATTTTTTTTTTTTTTTTTTTTTCTTAATTTTGGAACGAAGTTCCTTATCGCGCGTTGTGAAAGGGGGCTAGACGAAAAAAAGTCTCACGAAAAGTTGTCACGACACTTTTTGCTATAGGTAGCTATTGTAAGCCGTGCGGCGTGCGCATGTTTCTCTGTCTGTCTCTCTCTCTCTCTCTCTTATAGAAAGCAAGCCAGATATTTTCATTTCTAATTCGCATTGAACAGTGTGGTGTCGCGATGATGATGATGATGATGATGATGATGGTGATGATGATGATGATGGTGATGATGATGATGGTGATGATAATGATGATGATGATGGTGATGATGATGATGATGATGATGATGATGATGATGATGATGATGGTGACGATGATGGTGATGATGATGGTGATGATGATGATGATGATGATGATGATGATGATGATGATGATGATGATGATGATGATGATGATGATGATGATGATGATAAGTATAAAAATAAAATTTTGTTATAATTCCTTCACTAATTAATCGAAAGGAACATGGTGATGATGATGGTGATGATGATGATGATGATGATGATGATGATGATGATGATGATGATGATGATGATAATGATGATGATGATGATGATGATGATGATGATGATGATGATGATGATGATGATGATGATGATGATGATGATGATGATGATGATGATGATGATGATGATGATGATGATGATGATGATAAGTATAAAAATAATTTTTTTTTACAATTCCTTCACTAATTAATCGAAAGGAACTTCGTTCCATCCGGGTGTCCCTTGACACCTCTCAAGTTTTTTTTTTTTTAATTACACATCAACATCTATAAACGTACCAAATAAAAACTTAACTTTATCTTTGCACAACTGGACTAATGTCTCAAATGTTACCATTAACTTCAATTAATATGTAAGTGCATATAACTAACTAGTTCTAAATATGTTATTCTTACTGTTTGTTTATTTAATAAATACTTTGTTTTTCGTACTATGGCTATTATTTTCTCACAGTAGGTGTAAAAAGTAGAGTATCCTCCTCTGGGCTAAAGGTGTCTTTGCCTTGGGCTAGCTTGAATCCCTCGCTGCATTCAGGATTCTTGTATTAACTCCCTCGCTTCGCTCGTGAGTTAAACTCTTAACTACCTCGCTGCGCTCGGGAGTTAAATCCCGAATCCTTCATTGCGCTCGAGATTCAATATGACGCCCGTGACATAAGACACAACTTTAGCCCCTCGGTGCATAATCTACTATTATGACACCTTTAAATGCAAACTTCTACAAAATAATAGGACAGTTTTTGTGACTCGTAAAAGCCAATAAGGTAAAAAGGAACCCTTATGGTGCAACTCAGTCTGTCTGTATGTCCGTCTGTCACAGCTGGATATCTCAAGAACTACTAATGCTATCAACTTGAAAGGAACAGTTTTAAATGACGTTTGCCCAACTATTTTGCAAACAAGAAAGATTTTTTTTTTGCAACAGGGACTGAAAAATCTTAATAATTCGAAGTGGGGCTACTACGGCATGTGGGGAATCATATGAAAGAGCGCTATTAGAACATTCTTAAACATTTCTATCATTTTGTTTAGGCCGCATAGTTTACGACTTTTGATGAAAAATGTAAAAAAAAATACCGTTCCCCCTCTTATCTCCGAAGTTTGCATAGAGAAAAATCTGAAATTGTTCTATGTGATAGAAGTTTATGAATTACAGGAAAAATAAAACGATGTCTTTAAATAGCACACTTTTTCAGAAATCGGAACGGAACCCGCGGTGTGCAAGTCCGACTCGCTCTTGACCAGTTTTTTTATTTAAGAAGAACACCAACTGCATATTACATCATTCAACATTGGCTTATACTTAAGGCACAGATTTCCTGAAAACGATCAAAAAGGTGGTGGTTTTTAAAGCTGTGTATCTCATAAACCGTAAATAATTTTGAAATATAAAAAATATGATATTTTCAAGTCCTTTTCGCATACAGTGATGGAAGCCAAAACATAATTAAACATACTTTAATGCAGCAAAAAAATCTTTAAACATACCTCCTAATAATCTTTAAAAGCTGTTTATCCCTTCATTAGCAATTATAATTATAATTAAAAATATACCATGAAATGTCAAATTCCAAACTGCATCCAGTGATGGATTACTTTTTATTAAATAGTTAATTTCTAATTTTATACGATTTTATTTGCACTTTTACGACATAATTCCGGTGCGCGTGAGAATCTTCTATCTCGTGCGTCAAACTAGACAGCCATAACGCCATTTCACTTACACACCGAGCTAAACCAAGCTTGGAAACTATATGGATATGTACTTTGATTACTAAGCTTGTGATTATAAGACAGTTCAATTATGTATTTATTAGGAGGCCCATATTATTCAATTAGTGTCTACGGAGTTAATGAACTTTCTTTTCTATTAATAGATAGAAAACGATATTTATCCCTTTCAAAATGCAACGAAGACTTAACTCACATTCTTACACTCAATTCTAAAATCCAACTCCCAAAATATCCGAGACTCGAATATCGATTACCCCAATTACCGATTTAATTACGTCGAAAAGTAAGCCGCATCGTTATCGATATAATAATCGAGTGAACAGACATAATTATGAGATATCGGTGTCGTAGATCGTTGTAACGATTATGGCTGGTTGGCATGTCGGGACACAATGCTGACAGGTGTATTGTAAACTGTTGGGTTTTATGATATCCTGGTATACGAAGGAAAGGTAAGGTAGATGCATACTAGACTAGTCTAACCTGTATTTGTGTCAAGGTACTACAAGAATCTTTGAATTACACAAAAATCGAAGCAACACTTGAAAAGTAATGCAATGATGATTTCTTAGGTCCGATTACAGAACGTCACTCAATACTCAAGCATGACTTAAAACTAGATTCAAGCCATTTGATTGGTTGAAACTAGTAAATTAAACTTAATTTAAACAAAGATCAGTGCTTGAGTTTCCTTCTGTAATACGGACCTTAGTCTGCTAAAACAGTAACTTATAAAAAACTTTTTTACAAAAACAAAAACCGACTTCCAAAAAAAACACTACAAAATGAAAAATAACTTTAATTTCGGAAGTCGGTGTCTTTGGATCTGTATTTTAGTTTTTTGCCACCGACTTCCGAAATTAAAGTTATTTTTCATTTTGTAGTGTATTTTTTGGAAGTCGGTTTTTGTTTTTGTAAAAAAGTTTTTATTTTTCACTTTTTAGTGGTTCAGTTTGTAATTTATCTAAGTTACAATAACCCAATATCAGCTGCTCATCACGTTTTACGAAATGTTGCTTTTCCCGATGCAGGGCCGTTAATTGTTGAGGAGTTCTCCTAGTAAGAACCAGGAGAAATGGAGCTCATGGTGAAGTCACCATTACCATTATTTTGACGAGCATAAACCATATTAAAGTAATCTAATCGCAACCTGTTATATACTAAGATATAATTGAGTATTTCCGATGGCCCTCTGTGGTCTTCATCATCAGTTCCAGCTCACCGAATGGTACTTTCCGAGAGCAAATGCACGAGTTACTATAAAAAATACTGAAATCGATATAGGTGTGCCCATAAAATTTGAGGGTTTCCCTCGATTTCCATGGGATCCCATCATCAGATCCTGACTTGATGATCATGGAACCACTTGGGACGTATACTCTTTCGAACAAAACAAGAAAAATCCAAATCGGTCTAGCCATTTTCGAGTAATCGGGGAACATACATAAAAAAAACAATCCTCCTTTTGGAAGTCGGTTAAAAATAACATAACACATCATCCCGCCCGTTTTCTCCGGCGGGTTAGGAAGAGGTGTATAAAAATAACATAACACATCATCCCACCCGTTTTCTCCGGCGGGTTAGGAAGAGGTGTATAAAAATAACATAACACATCATCCCGCCCGTTTTCTCCGGCGGGTTAGGAAGAGGTGTATAAAAATAACATAACACATCATCCCGCCCGTTTTCTCCGGCGGGTTAGGAAGAGGTGTATAAAAATAACATAACACATCATCCCGCCCGTTTTCTCCGGCGGGTTAGGAAGAGGTGTATAAAAATAACATAACACATCATCCCGCCCGTTTTCTCCGGCGGGTTAGGAAGAGGTGTATAAAAATAACATAACACATCATCCCGCCTGTTTTCTCCGGCGGGTTAGGAAGAGGTGTATAAAAATAACGTAACACATCATCCCGCCCGTTTTCTCCGGCGGGTTAGGAAGAGGTGTATAAAAATAACATAACACATCATCCCGCCCGTTTTCTCCGGCGGGTTAGGAAGAGGTGTATAAAAAATAACATAACACATCATCCCGCCCGTTTTCTCCGGCGGGTTAGGAAGAGGTGTATAAAAAAACCAGTCAAGTGCGTGTCGATTATTAATTTCTTGATACCTCCACACGTTCTTGAGAAAAACGGTCTTGACAGACTGACAGACAGACGGACAACGAAGTGATCCTATAAGGGTTCCGTTTTTAGGGTTCCATACCAAAATGGTAACAAAGGAACCCTTATGGTGTGACTGAGTCTGTCTGTCTGTCTGTCGGTCTCTCTGTCTGTCGGTCTGTCTGTCTGTCTGTCTGTCTGTCACAGCTGGATATCTCAAGATCTACTAATGCTATCAACTTGAAATTTAGAACAGCTTTAGATGACGTTAACCTAACTATTTTGCAAATATGAAAGATATAAAAATATTTATGTTTTTTTTGCAACAGGGACTGAAAGGGGGTCTTAAAAATTCAAAGTGGGGCTACTAGGGCATGTGGGGTATCATATGAAAGAACGCTGCTTGCACATTCTTAAACATTTTTTATTTTTTTTTAGCCCGCATAGTTTTCGACTTTTGATGAAAAATGTAAAAAAAATACCGTCCCCCCTCCCCTTATCTCCGAAGTTTGCAAAGAGACAAATCTGAAATTATTGTATGTGATAGAAGTGTATGTAAAGATTACAGGAAAAATAAAACGATGTCTCTAAATAGCACATTTTTTCAGAAATCAGAACGGAACCCTCGGTGCGCGAGTTCGACTCGCTCTTGACCGGTTTTTTTCCTTTTGAGGTACGGAACTCTTAAAACGATACAAACTAAAACTAAAAATACTGGTCATAACTAACTAACTAATATACTTTTTCCTTCTTTTTTTTTCACATTCGCCAGTTAGAGAACTTATACGTCTTTAAAATTGTGTACTTACAGATACATAAATACATCACGGTACGGTATGCTTGCGTTTCAACTCATTCAGAATATTAGGTCTTAGTTTTTAGGGTTCCATACCATTTAAGGAAAAAACGGAACACTTATTAGGATCACTTCGTTGTACATCTGTCTATCAGTCTGTCAAGACCCTTTTTCTTAGCAACTCGTAGAGGTATCAAGTTGAAATTAATATCAAACAAAGTAGGTTTATAGTCCCTTGGAGCTCTAAAAAAATCAAGCTTTTAAGACGAAATGCGGGTGGCCAGACTTTTGAAAATTAGGTATTTTAAGAAGGTATTGCTGTCGCTCTGCGAGCGCTCCGCCCTCGAATTCGTGCGATAAGGACAACTGCAGATCCTACTAAATGGCCTATGTAAAAAGTCACATTTCGAGGTTTGGCTCTCGCCTATTTCCTCCTGCAATATTGGACCAATTTAAAAGATATTTCATAAATAAACTGAATAAGAAGGATATATACTATGCCCATATGCTTTTTTTTTTTCGTTAATAGTTGTCAAATTGGTACACTAGGCGTCTGTTGACAGCGGTCTGAATAGGCAATTTTGAGCATTTTTGGAGGGTTCTAGTTCTTATAAAAATAATATTATATATCATCAATAAGGAAAACATAGGGGCATACAAGTAGCTGATATTTATATTTCTGTAAAAAATCATTGCTTTATGGTCACTAACCAGAAAGAAAACAGGCGAGAGCGTTTGTATCTTTTTGTATGGAGAAAAGAGCACCCACATTTCCTCTTAAGTCAACGCAATAAAAAAATACGGCCATATTATGCGAGTTACTCGCAAATAAATCAAAACCTATGTTATACTAGCTGCGCCCCACGGTTTCACCCACGTATAAGTTAGTTACACACCAAATTTCATCCAATACAGTCTAGCCGTTTGAGCGTGAAGAAGTAACAAACATACACACTCACAAACTTTTGCTTTTTAGGGTGCCGTACCTCAAAAGGAAAAAACGGAACCCTTATAGGATCACTCGTGTGTCTGTCTGTCTGTCTGTCCGTCTGTCCGTCTGTCACAGCCAATTTGCTCCGAATCTTATGGACCGATTAAGTTCAAATTTGGTACACATATGGATTTCTGTGACCCAAACACGTACAGCTAAAGTAAATATATGAATTTTGATTAAGAGAGTCACTTTTAGGGGGAAAATAAGAAAATTAAAAAAAAAAGTTTTGTAAACTGTACCGTGTGACATATCAAATGAAAGGGCTTACTATGAGGGTCTCAAATATATTTTTTTTATAATTTTAAAATATATTGTTTTAAAGTTATTTAAGAAAATTGACGAAAATTGACCATTCCCCCCCCTTATCTCCGAAACTACTAAGCCTAAAGTTTTGAAAAAAATATAGAAAATAGTTCTATACCTTTAGATTACAGGAAAACCTATAAGAAGTCTGTGGTCTTAAAATAACATGGTACATCTATATATATAAAAAAATCAAAGTCCTGACTGAGTCACAGACTAATATATCAACGCACAGCCCAAACCAATGGACCTAGAGACTTGAAATTTTGCACATAGATACCTTATATAGTGTTAACATCCATTAAGGAAGGATTTTTGGAAATTCAATCCCTAAGAGGGTAAAATAGGGGATGAAAGTTTGTATGAAAAATCCTATCCCTTGAGTTAATAGACATGAAACTTAGCACGAATATTCATCTAAGTAAATTATAAAGGTTGTCATTTTTAGTTTTCCTAAACTACCCCCTAAGGAGGGATTGGGGGTGTCAAAGTTTGTATGGAGGAACTTTAACACGCAGTCCGATTAACTCAAAACTCAGTTATTATACTCGAGACCAAAAATGAAGTGTATCAGGGTTTTCCAAAAATCTAGCCCTAAGGGGTGAAAAGTTAATTTTATAGCGGAGGATTTTATTGGGGGCTTGATTAACTCTAAAATTGGTGTAAATAATGTTTGAGTCAAGTTATGGAAGCATACCAGACGATTTTTGAAATTCTTTATCTGTGAAAACAGAGATACAGTTTATATGAAAAATCTTATAAATTTGGTTAATGAACTTGAAACTTAGCACAAATACTTGCATAAGTAAGTAATAATGTTTGTCATTATTAGTTTTTCAAAACTACGCTACGCCTCAAATGAGGTTTAGGGATGTTTAAGTTTGTATAGAAGAATTTTAAAGCGCAGTCCGAATAAAAAAATGGTACTTTGAGTCAAGTTAGGAAACTTGCCAAACGAATTTTCACCGATTTTGACGGCATATAGCTGATGTTTTAAGGAGTAACTTAGGCTATTTTTATTTTAGAAAAATAATTAGGGTTCCGCGCAAGAAAATTAAAATCCATGAAATCAGACAACCACGTACAGTCCAGTACAAACTTACTAAGCCTCCGCTGTCTATTACGGCTATAACAACAAACAATAAAAATAAAGCAAAATTTAAGGGGTCGGTCCCCATACAATAAACTTTTCATTTTGAAAAAAAAAAAAAAAATTTAATCTAGCATATGGGGTGTCATCGTCTAGAACTCATTGAGTAGAGTACAAACATATTTTTTTTTTATCTTTTAAAATTAAGAAATAGGGGGCCGAAAAAGTTGTAAATTTTAGACCATTTTTGTACGAGCTCTAGCGCAACAGTTCAACAAATTAGGAATTTGAAACTTCTTTATACCATGTAGGTACCATAAATACTGTATTTAAGCAACAATACTGAAAACGGCGATTCATAAGGTATTTTGTTTAAACATGGGTGATTTTCTGCAACTGCAAAAAATAACCTTGTAATTCACAGTATCATTATACAATAAGTAAAAAGTTATCTTTGCGATTGTTAAACATATAATATGGTACGGAACCCTTCGTGCGCGAGTCCGACTCGCACTTGACCGGTTTTTATAATATTAGTCTGATTACAGTGCGGTGTGTCCAAACCTTTACACCACGTGCATTTCCTGTTTTAAGTACATTAAGGTTCAATCTGCACTATATTTTACAAGTAAAATGTATCTATCGTTGCGCCGATTACTTAGCAGTTTCATAGCACGAGGATTTGCCACGTGTATCGTCTAGTTTTAACGACACGGTTGGCGCAGTGGTTCAGCGATTGACTGCTGCGCAGCATGTCGCGGGTTCAATTTCCACACGGAATAAATATTTGTACGATTTACAAGTATTTGTTCCGAGTCTGGGTGTTTTTCTATCTATGATATGTATTTACAAAAAAAAATTGTATATAAGTAGTTTATCAGCCATCTCGTTACCATAACACAAGCATTAGGTTGCTTAGCTTGGGACTAGATGGCGTTGTGTGAAATGTCCAAGGATATTTATATTCATTTATTTATTTATTTAGAAAATGTTATTATTTTACATAGCAAGTTAGTATAGTAACGCAACAGTTGTGTAATTTTAATGTTTTAAATCAAAACAAATTTAATGTAAATGAGCGATTAGTTGCCTCATTGACTGACTTGGATTTTCTTCACAATGAGGCAAATATACAAGGTGTAACATAAATAACCCACAACCATTTAAGGGGTCATTGTACTCATCATTATGAACAACTTTTACCATGGGACTCTGGTTCATCTGAAATCGTGAAAAAAAAATCAGCTGACCAGTACATTTATCTACGTCAAACTCGTTAAAATGTTCTTTCTTTCTTTCTAAATAATCGCTCATTTTACAATAAATAAAGCAGACAAAAATAAACTCTCTCTTTCCACTTCTCTCTGTCCAGAGCTGCCAAGGACCAGCCATCTCCATCTGAGCCTGCCGCGATGTCGTTTGCCATTAAGCGGGACCCACTGGGTCGTAAGTTTGGCCCATTGATCGTCTGACATGCGGCAGATGTGTCCAGCCCGATTATTATACAACATTAGTTTTTGTTTATACTAAACCTCCCAAGGGGTCATTGTAATCATCATTATGAACAACTTTTACTATGGGACCAAAACTGAAATCGCGAAAAAAAAATCAGTTGTTCAGTACATTTTGACGAGTTTGATGTAGATAAATGTACTGAACAGCTGATTTTTTTTTCGCGATTTCAGGTTTGGTCCGTTGATGTTTAAGCGTGGCAGCTTCACGAGTGACATCAGTTATTTTACTGATGGAACTTAGATTATTTTAATCTAGTATTTTAGTAGACTAACGCTAAATCTAAAACATTCCAGATGTGAGTGGAAACACATCCGAAGACAGTATGTAAGGGTCGTACCAGGTGGTGTTCTGGAGTTTCTGCCTGGTGGCAGTGGATGTTTATGTACATGTATTCCCGATATCCTAAAAATTTAATTCTTCTTATCAAAAAGCCCTTGAAACATTGTCCTTCGTTGCAGTAACTTGCTAAATAACAAAGCTTGCAATCCAAATATACCTCAAACCTTATAAAGATAGGAAAAAATATGAAATCGATAGTCCGAGAGCCCGTACATTGATAGTCCGGGATAGTGACACTATCTTCTTCTATGTCATTACATTCTGTGACTTTTCATTTGTTATTATCACATTTATAGAGTTTGACCGTAGAGTAGAGACAGAAGGTTCACCTATTCAAGGTTTTTAGGTTTTTGATTACTGTAATGTGATAACAAATTTCTTAATTATTTTAATACACGCAGAAGTTACATAGATACTGAAAACAAAAAAGGCTATTGAAACATTTTAAATAAAATAAAAAAATAAATATCCTTGGACATTTCACACAACGCCATCTAGTCCCAAGCTAAGCAACCTAATGCTTGTGTTATGGTAACGAGATGGCTGATAAACTACTTATATGTATACATTTTTTTTTTTTTTGTAAATTATTACATATTATAGATAGAAAAACACCCAGACTCGGAACAAATACTTGTAGGTCGTACAAATATTTGTTCCAAATATTTGTTGTTTGTTGTTTTGTGTTGTATTTTGATGAGATACTTCGGAATGAATATTTGGTTTGGAATTACTTCTTAATTTTATAATATTTTATTTTCTAATTTCAATTTTAATTTCATGGATGATTTAATATATTTTTATTAATGGGTATAATGCCGGGGTTGGTCCGTGGATGGGTGACCATCTATAAATACCGAGACTCCTCCGTGCCTCAGAAAGCACGTTAAGCCATTGGTCCCGGCTGTCATTCGTGTATCTTTGACAGTCGTTACGGATCGTCAGAAGCCAGAAATATAACCAGTCTTACCAAGGGGTATCGTATTACCCAGTAATTAGATTGTGGAGGTAAGATAGGCAGTCGCTCCGCATAAAGTACTGGTATTCAGCTGCATCCGGTTAGACAGGAAGCCGACCCCAACATAGTTAGGAAAAGGCTAGGCAGTTTGATTGATTAGTTTATTTAATATATTTTGAACATCTAATACTTATATTTCATGCTGGGTTTTATTTTTTGGCAACCTGAATTGTTACTCAATAAATAAATTGAATTGAATAACGGTTCATCGCGAGAAGAACTATCACCGTTACTACTTCTGTCCCCTCGTGGTATTCTTGTTTTTCGTTGAGTCCATTTGCCCGATATGCTATTCCATAAATAACCCTAGCTTAAGTACTTTATGATTCAAGAAGGAAATTATAATAACAGCAAAATAAACTCCATGTTTTCTGCGTATAATTCAAATCTTGCGTAAATTTTGGAACACCCATTAATAGTGTAATTCGTATGGTGTACCTAATAAAGAGTGATCTATTATATTCTATATTATTCCTATATTATATTATTATTCCTATGTTCTTGCAAATAAAACATTCACACATTCATTCATTCTATAAAATAGTAACCTATTGTATGTTTTTGTGAAGACTTGTCCTGCTGATCTACTTTTCTTACGTCACGGTTTTACTACCATAGCGCAGTTCCTACGAGATGTCTTTATAGTTAAAATGGCAGTTCACTTGACAGTAAATTTTTGGACTAGTTTAAACCTGTCGACAGTTATGTAAGTCATAATTTTATTACTTTATTATTGGTTTGCAGTTGAGAATGAAGTTAAGTGTCCTTTCCTTAGGTAATTCCAAGGAAAATCGGATTAGTTGGTAATTCTCTACAAATCCATTTATTTCTCGGCCATTATTTGCTGGCCAAGAGGAATGACTCCAGATTTTTAAAGATAAAGATATTATAGTTGTCAAATATGCGTTAGCATACAAATCAAGTATGCAAGATCTTAAATATAGGTAAAAAGTCAGTACATATTTTGCCTGACGAGGCGTACAATTTTTGTCGGAGATTATCTCACGGGAACCGTACATTTTCCAGGCCTAAATGTAGCCTATGAGCTATCTATGTTTCAAATTTCATCCAGATCCGTTCAGCCGTTCTGGCCTGATTGAGTAAAAAACATCCATCCATCCATACTTTGGCATTTATAAAAGTAGTAAGATTTACATGGATGGCAGGGCCTCGCGGCTAAATGATAACAGCCGCACGGGTCGATCGAAGGTTAAGGATCGCTTGCCGCGGTCTGTTCGTTGATGGGTGACCATCCATTACATATCGCGACTCCTCCGTGCCTCGGAAAGCACGCTAAGCTGTTGCTCCCGGCTGTCATTCGTAGATCTTTGACAGTCGTTACGGGTAGTCAGAAACCCAAAAATCTGACAATCAGTCTTACCAAGGGGTATCATATTATCCAGTAATTGGGTTGTGGAGGTCAGATCGACACAGTCGCTCCATGTAAAATACTGGTATTCAGTTGAATCCGGTTTGACTGGAAGCCGACCAACATAGTTGGGAAAAGGCTAGGCAGATTGATATATATTGTTGGCGTTGCGATTTTATCCTTCACCTTAAGTTAGTAGGTAGTTATCGGATTAATTAATAGCGTAACAAAAAGCCTTCAACAACAACTAACAACAACAACAACTGACTTGCATGATGTTCTGCCTCGAGTAGCGGAACATCAGCGGAAAATCATGCAGTTTTGCGGTTTCGCTGTTTTGCGGCGGAGATCTGCCAAGGTCCTGTAAAGTCACATGGGTGCATGCAAAATAATAATGTAAACACAACTCCTGCACTATTTTCCCTTCTTACACAAATGACGAACATAATATCATGAAAACACTCGACATAAAGCAACATATATCACTCCACATTCACCTGCCGTCTGCCAAAAATATTCCCCTTTTGTTTTTGATGAAAATCGAAAAAGAATCTCTCGTTCATTAACGAAGGGTGTAAGTTACGCGGGGGACTGCAGGCCTGTATTACTGACACACACGATATATTTACATGAAGCTGGTAATGTGTTCGACATTGAGGTCGATATTTTTTTTTGTATTTGCATTTTGTTATGAAAATGTGGATTGTTTTTTTTTAGGATTTTGTTGAAATATGCGAGTATAGCTTTTTGGTATGCGATTCTCAACTGAAATTGATTTGCTTGTATTATCGTAACACCCTCGTAAGGCAATCCTTTGTCTGAAAAGAAAGCTTTATGCTAAAAAGGGGAACGTTTGAACTTCACTCAGTATCGGGTTGATGAGTGTAGCGATTAACTTGGCATGCTTATTCGTTCTTTATCCTAAGGTTTAGTAGAAGAATCTGTTTGGCATTGTCTAGGAGGTCCATCCACCGTCATTGGACATCACGTGACCTCTTAGGCTTCATGTACAGACGACAGCAGGTCAAGCCACCCCAAACTGTCAAATTTTCCCAATCAACCTTGAACCTAATGCTTTAGAGATAAAGATGAAAATCTATTAAAGAAATTTGACAGATTGTAGTAGCTTGATGTGCTGGCGTCTGTAAATGACCGCATGCTTCTGTATACGAATGAATATCACCGCACCCCCGTTGCACCGGAGCTGCACCGGAGTTGCACCGGAGCCACACCGGAGCCACATCACCGCCGCACCGGCGCCGCACCGGAGCAGCGTGTACACACGGCTACACATCAAGCTATACATTTCCAGTTTATACTGACCTCTCATTGTAAGGAAATCCTATAAAATGCGAGATCAGCTTATACTGGTGTATATGTATAGCTTGATCTGTTGCCGTGCGTACACCGCATTGATACCAAGTTATATAATAACACAACGAGCATGCGGTCCGGCGCCGGTGCGGCTCCGGTGTCCTGTATTAGTCTGTTTGATGACACCAAATGGAAGTACAGTCCTTTCAGTCATTTTTTCAGACACTTTTTTTTATAATTGTGAAAGGACTATAGTGCATTGACCCAAGCCCTCTCTCTCTCGTCATACTCCTTACTCAATGAAGATCATGATTGGCTTGTTTGCTGAGACCGTAAACTCCAGAGACTCAATATGTTTAAAATACTTACGTAGGTACATTTTTGACAAGTTTTGCACATTGATTGTCGCTAAAACCATTTCCCGTACCTAATTAAAAACGTTTAAAATTTAGCCGCAATCTTATCGGCTAGATTTTAAACGTTTTTAATTACGCGAAAATGGTCTTCGACAAATATTAGGGAATAATGTCTGTAATCAACAATCGTCCTTCCTTCAGAAAATACAGTTACATAAGAATAGTCCCCAGCAAAGCATTTTTAATTTGTACTTGAAGTAAAAACCTGAGGGCACGCGAGATGGTTTGCGAGCGAGCAGAAAAAAAAGACGTTTTGTTTTGACATAAGCAGGGGCGGCTGATTGAAATGCTAAAAATATTTGTATACTGTTGCTTACCGTTCACGAATTGATGTGTGTTTTCTTGGCATTTTAAATGGAATACCTTTGTTTGTGTGGTGTTTAAAATGATGAGGAAAGGGAATGCTTGTTTGGTTTGGTTTAGCAAGCATTGTTGTATTGCAGACCATCAAGAGGTTTTTGTTTATAATTTTGGAACAAAAGAGACATTTGTTATTGCTGAACCAATAGTCAAAGTCAAAGATTTATTTGCAGATAAATATGGTTACATAGACTTATAAAAAAAGATGGACTCCGCGCCACGCATATCGAAAGTGAAGCACAGTAAGTATGCCGGACCGTTTGTACAAACACGCCTCGCGCACACATTTACATCATAGTATGCCGACCGGCCGCCATTACGTGACACGAGCGACGGCGTCTTTGCAGGTACTCAAATCATGCACACATAGATCAGTACGGTGCTTCACTTTCGATATGCGCGGCGCGGAGTCCATCTTTTTTTATAAGTCTATGTATGGTTACAAGAAGTTCTTGCAGTGGTAGTATAATAGCAGCTTAACATATTTAATCATAACATAATGACATGCAAAGTTTTGGTATACAATTAGATCATTTAAATTTAAACTGAAGGCATTCTTGTACAGTATAATAGGAATTCACAATTAACTCTTTAAGGTTGATGCGCCAGGGTAGCCCGCGAAATTCAAAATTTCTTAAGTTTTTTTGCAATTTGTAGGTCAGTGTGAGCTTGTATGTTGATTAAAATATGATTCGCGGCCGTAGCTATTATGGCTTTACAGAATTATAATCATTAGAATCAGCAATAAAACTCCATAAGTTAGCATTTACCTCAAATCTAGCGATTTCATGAAATCATGAGGTTTGAGATAAATGAACTTATGGAGTTGTATTGCTGATTCTAATGATTATAATTCTGTAAAGCCATATTAGCTACGGCCGCGAATCATATTTTAATCAACATACAAGCTCACACTGACCTACAAATTGCAAAAAACATAAGAAATTTTGAATTTCGCGGGCTATCCTGGCGCTTTCGCCTTAACGTCGATTGAAACCCAGGTGCTGCACACCTGGGTGTCAATCGACGTTTAACAATAAAAAATCTATTGTGTCTGCTAATTGGCGTGCGACGGGTTAACCACCTGTGTAAAGCCCTTCTGAAGGAGACCATTGGAAGTTCTTTAATTTGGGTAGGAATCTTGTTATTTATTTATTTAAACTTTTCTCACTAAAAACTGTACAAAGGAGGACTTAATGCTTAAATCTGAATACATATAGGATAGGATACTTAGGTCCACAACACGTAGCGTTTAGATGAAACGCATGTTGAGTTGTTGTTGATCTCTAGATTACAGTAGTAATTATAGCTCATCAACGCATGTTGAGTTGTTGTTGATCTCTAGATTACAGTAGTAATTATAGCTCATCAACGCATGTTGAGTTGTTGTTGATCTCTAGATTACAGTAGTAATTATAGCTCATCAACGCATGTTGAGTTGTTGTTGATCTCTAGATTACAGTAGTAATTATAGCTCATCAACGCAAGTTGAGTTGTTGTTGACCTGTAGATTACAGTAGTAATTATAGCTCATCAACGCATGTTGAGTTGTTGTTGACCTCTAGATTACAGTAGTAATTATAGCTCACCAACGCATGTTGAGTTGTTGTTGATCTCTAGATTACAGTAGTAATTATAGCTCACCAACGCATGTTGAGTTGTTGTTGATCTCTAGATTACAGTAGTAATTATAGCTCACCAACGCATGTTGAGTTGTTGTTGACCTCTAGATTACAGTAGTAATTATAGCTCACCAACGCATGTTGAGTTGTTGTTGACCTCTAGATTACAGTAGTAATTATAGCTCACCAACGCATGTTGAGTTGTTGTTGATCTCTAGATTACAGTAGTAATTATAGCTCACCAACGCATGTTGAGTTGTTGTTGACCTCTAGATTACAGTAGTAATTATAGCTCACCAACGCATGTTGAGTTGTTGTTGACCTCTAGATTACAGTAGTAATTATAGCTCACCAACGCATGTTGAGTTGTTGTTGACCTCTAGATTACAGTAGTAATTATAGCTCACCAACGCATGTTGAGTTGTTGTTGACCTCTAGATTACAGTAGTAATTATAGCTCACCAACGCATGTTGAGTTGTTGTTGATCTCTAGATTACAGTAGTAATTATAGCTCATCAACGCATGTTGAGTTGTTGTTGATCTTTAGATTACAGTAGTAGTTATAGCTCATCAACGCATGTTGAGTTGTTGTTGATCTTTAGATTACAGTAGTAATTATAGCTCACCAACGCATGTTGAGTTGTTGTTGACCTCTAGATTACAGTAGTAATTATAGCTCACCAACGCATGTTGAGTTGTTGTTGACCTCTAGATTACAGTAGTAATTATAGCTCACCAACGCATGTTGAGTTGTTGTTGATCTCTAGATTACAGTAGTAATTATAGCTCATCAACGCATGTTGAGTTGTTGTTGATCTTTAGATTACAGTAGTAGTTATAGCTCATCAACGCATGTTGAGTTGTTGTTGATCTTTAGATTACAGTAGTAATTATAGCTCATCAACGTATGTTGAGTTGTTGTTGACCTCTAGATTACAGTAGTAATTATAGCTCACCAACGCATGTTGAGTTCTTGTTGATCTCTAGATTACAGTAGTAATTAAAGCTCATCTAACGTCTAAATAAAAATTCACGCGTTCACAAGTTTGTGCAGATCTGCAGCTGTCTCGGACAGAGTTGTCTTACCTTTTGTTCAATGGTCAAAAATTCATTTTAAACCAATGGTCTTTAAGAACTGTAGAAACTAATAACAAATTAATTAATTATGTAAGTTACCACCTAAGTACATATTGTGGAACGTAAATAAAATATTGAGTATTGAAATTAGCCATACTTAACTAAATGTGTTTTCAGGGGCCTTCAAAGTAGTGATTGCCATATTTCTTTCACAAATAATTTCTGACCTAACTAATGAAAGGCAGATCTGAATAAATATGGAATTAAAACTATCTGTTCAGACATGCAGCGATGCGAAAAAGAATGAAAACTATTCAGTATAGCAACAGTATAGCATAGCTTATCGAGCATAGCAGCGGGCAATTAAGCAGATTGCATTTATATGGGTTCCACATAAATCAGGGATCCGGTACGTTCCGCGCCCGCCTGCGAATTCCCTGAGGGCGTGGCCTTGAAAACAGCGAGTGAATTCTCTATTTATTATGTTCCCTAGCGACTCGCCCCTGCTTCGCACGGTTTTTATAACTGCACAAAGCATCGAGATTTCTTTATTTTATGTAGGTAAGTAATTAAATGATATTGAAAACCGCATCAAAATCCGTTGCGCAGTTTAATAACTTCGCAACAGGCAGGCTCACCGATCGATTTTAATTTAAGTATAATATGAATAGATTATGGTTATTAATCGCGCTGCTCTGTAGCGGCATCAAAGACATGACGTCACACAAATCCTGCATCGCACAAGCAGAGTTTACCGGGCGACTGGTTTATTACATACAACATCCCGACATCAATCGTCGGGCTGCTGTAGCCAAGGGCAGTTGCCACCAGACACAACAACGGTCTGGTCGGAGGATCCTCTCTTTTCTATGGAGGATGAGTGAACTTTACACCTTGGTCCTCATAGCTCTTTTGTTTCTTTGTTTTACAATAAGTGTAACATACATTCGATGTATGACGCATTGGGGGTGCTTCAATTTTTTCGGGTCGGCTTGATTCGGCACAGTCGCGGCGGGGCGGTAAAATTTAATTTATTATTTGCCACTCCGGCTATGTATGTGTGTGTGTGTGCCAAATCATGCCAAACCGAACAAGCCCGCCTTACTTTTTAAGTACCTAAGTGTTTGATCTAATACTATTACTAATAGTACAATTTCTAGACAAAAAAAGATTATGTCCCAAAGTCTTATCGGTAATCTGCATGTTTTTCTATAATTGTACACAATTTGTAGTAACTTCTGGAGTCGTCACCTAGAAACATCACAAAGTCTCATCCGACCGTGTCATACCACACACAGTGTTGGGTTCCGTAGTTGGGATGAATATTTACGCATGCACAGTACATGTAGGTATTTCATAGTACTTAATTAAATATTTTCAAAAAAAAAAAAGTGAAAAACAAAGTTATTTTTGCGGTTGTAGCCGAAAACACCCTGAAAAGTCGTACAGATTGCCATAACATATTGTAAGGGTCCCAAAACCTAAAAACAGCAATGCTAAGTAGCGAAAAATAATTATTTCACTGAAGTATTCTTAGATGAATTCTCATCCCTATCAATAAATCTGCCTAGCCGTTTCCAAACTATGTTGAGGTCAGCTTCCAGTCTAACCGAATGCAGCTGAATCCCGTATTTTACATGGAGCGACTGCCTATCTGACCTCCACAACCCAGATACTGGGTAATACGATACCCCTTGGTAACAATGGTTGTCAGACTTACGGCCTTCTGACGACTCGTAACGACTGTCGAAGTTCCACGAATGACAGCCGGTACTAACGGCTTAACGTGCTTTCCGAGGCACGGAGGAGTCTCGGTATGTAAAAATGGTTACCCATCCACAGACCAACACCGGCAAGCGTAGCCCGTGCGGCTGTTATTACTTAGCCACGAGCTCCTTTTATCCCTATAATCAAATCCTTTAATCCTCCATCCCGCTGTTCCCGTGGCCACGCACAATACTTAGCAATATGTCTTCGCGTGATTTACTTTAACGTAATTAACGCGTTGCCATGTAGACATTTTGGGGTTCCGTGGGGACACGTTGTGGCATCTCATATGATTGCCAACAATACGATTTGTGCGATAATACAAGAACATTTTGTGTGAAAATATTATTACCGTTTGATGGTAATAAACAAACGTTGCTTTTGCAAATGAAATTACTTATTCGCTGGGCTGATTTTTCCAGCGACATATATCTTTTATCTGTGGAATAAAATTGACGTTTGACAGTTTTTGAATGGAAAAACTGTTTATATGTCAAAATTGTTCGTCGGATAAAATATATTTATTATATGGCATTGTAAAAATCGGCTCTTTTTTTGACTTCGTACAAGACTTTCTTATATTATTTTCATAGTATTTTTTTCTTTAAACTTTGGTTTTTAGGGTTCCGTACCTCAAAAGGTAAAACCGGTACCATTATAGGATCACTTCGTTGTCCGTCTGTCTGTCTGTCAGACTGTCAAGACCGTTTTTCTCAGGAACGCGTGGAGGTATCAAGTTGATGTTAATATCAAATACGTAGGTCTATGATCCCTTGCAGTTGTAAAAAAATCAAACTTCTAAGTCAACGTTTTTTTCTCCTGTGGCAACACTACAGCTAACAGCTGATTTGAATTTGTTCTTGATAATTTTAGCTTAAATATTTAAATTTTATGTTTGTGAGGCCTATTTCCAATTACTCATCAAGTAAATAGGATAATACTGTGTATTTTGTATTAGATTCACATACTAAGTGCAAAATAAGTGATATTATATCAATGTGAATCGGTGACAGTTGCCGGCACAAGTGAATTTTTGCATTGTCATCTAGTTATCAGGTACAATATTCAGTAATTTACTTTCTTTTATTTTGTTTACGTGTTATAACATTACACCAGCAACTTATTTCACTTTTAATACGGTTACTTGTTGATGCCAATGACCTTTGTACGTAAACATAACCCTAATTTGGTTTGGTGACAGAACTCCTTGCTTGGCATCTAATCTAAATTTCGAAATTTCGTTTTCTTTTTAAACTAATCATCTTTTAAACTGCTGCCACAACTACCTACTCTCATTGATATATATACACTAGATTAGCAATTACCGCGCCAAGGCGTTGCCACTGGACATACGGCCACGGCCGTATGCGTAGCTAACGTCAGTTCAGTGCTCTGTACGACGGCAGCCGAAGTGAACCGAGTGACACGCGGCAAAAAATATCGCCAAAACGGGTAAATGCGTAATGAAAGAATGCGATTCTAGATCACAAAAACTACCGGAATTACTTTTCACACGTAAGTTTATTGTTTCTGTGTATATATCATCGTGAAAACGCAGTAAAATAAATAAAATGTAGATTTTTTTTTAATCATGATCAGTGTTACAACTAAAAACTATGTTTTAGTTTCCCACATTTGTGGGAGTTTTTAATTTATGGAATAAGCGATTTTAAATATTTTTTAATAATAATTAACAATTTTCCAGAGTACCTAAAGATGCAATCAATCTTCTCAATCAATAATCCGATTGCTGGGAAAAGAGACTGACTGGCTACCTCTAAATGTACTGTCATTTGTTCGAAACAGTTCCGTGATCAAGATAAAATAGCCCCAAAAGTGAATGTGGCCGTGTTTATTTGTCCAGTCAAGCAATTCTAATGCTTAGTGTAAGTAATGATTTTATGCGGTAATTATCAAATTATGTGTAATGCCAACAAAAAATGCCTTCTCATTGAATTCCCACAGCAACAAATTAGTTTATATCGACTCAAACTACATTGTGTACTGAATGTTTTTTTCAACATAGTTTTTAGATTGTAAAGAGCTGTTTTGCCTACAGTAAATTGTATATTTTTCAGGACAACCGTTATTCTAAAGAACATGTGGAGCTTTAAGAAGAAGAAAATATGGATGTGGATGTTGTGGAAACCGACGAAGAGATAGACGAAATAACTGAAATGCCCCGAAAGCCCAAAATGAGGAAAATAATTCACCGTTTGAAAAATTTATCGGCTAGAAGACTAAGGAAAGGAAAAAATATATCACAAAAAAATAAAAGACTAGAAATAAAAAAAATAAACGATGTTATAGAGGAACTGAAAAAAAACGTATGTTGAGCGAAGAAGACGAAATGCAGCTAAATGTAAATGATGAAACAGTGCAATTCATGGAAGAATTTAAAAAACCTTCAAAAAGAAAAGGACTTATAGAAAACTGACTCTTTGGGGAAACCGAAGGTTTTGTCTTTGCGATTATGGACGAAGTTATGATGACGAACAACTGCCGGAAATATATTGTAAAGGACAGCACGGTTGACATCTGTCGGGCATTCCACCGTCCGGGGGAATCAATCCGTCACATTATTTCTGACTGTTCTCGTCTGGCTAACGGAGACTACTTGCATAGGCACAACCTTGTACCCAGGATTATCCACCAGCAACTTGCTCTGAAATACAGTCTTGTGGAATTGGAAGTACCGTACTGTAGGTATGTGCCCGAACCAGTTCTCGAAAATGGCAATATTACGTTGTATTGGGATCGATCTATCATCACTGACAGGACTATTGTTGCCAATAAGACAGACATAGTGGTGATAGATCGATTAGAGCGTCGTAAAATGATTATTGATATAGCGGTCCCGCTTGACGAGAACCTCATGAAAGCTGAAAAAGATAAGCAGATTAAGTATCTTGACCTGGCTCGCGAGGTTGTCGACATGTGGGATGTGGATACAGCAATCGTTGTGCCGATAGTCGTGATGGACAATGGCATAATAGCCCAGAGCCTCGATCAACACCTGAAGAGGCTCTCGTTAGGCAGCTGGATTAAGGAAGATTGCTCCAGAAAGCGATACTTCTGGACACCGCGCGTATCGTTAGGAGGTTCCTCTCTAAGCAGCCCTGACCACCGGTAGCTTGGACCCTGTTCCCGATACCGGTGGGCTACTATTTTTTTATATTTTTTAATGTTTTTATATTTTAATGTTTAAAAATGTAAAATTAACTAAAGGAAATAAAAAATGTTCAAAAAGAAAATGCCTTGATTATTTTCAATACATATAACCTTCTTATACACATCTAATAAGAAATACAGAATTTACATACTTAAAAAATAATTTAACGTTTACCGTTTAAACGTTACGTTTTTATTTAACGTTTAAAAAGTTGGGTAAAATTTCGCATGGGTAGGCAACCCCTTCCCGCCATTGCACGTTTATATTGCGGTCTTTGTCTAATCTAAGCGACAGTATTGTTCTTGCAACTTGTGTAAGTGAGACAGATATATGTTTACTTTTAAATGTTTAGTGGTTTCAAAGCTACGTCGTCGCATTTAAATAGTGGTTATACTTTTTTTTACACATTTTAATGAGGTTTGCTTCTCTAGTTATATAACTCAATGCCTACTCTCTTCTAATTTGTTTGTCTTTTCCTTATTAATCATGATGACTCGCAGCGCCCGTGCTCGCCATGAAGAGTCCAAACTCAGCCAGGCTTTGAGCGAACTAAAGGCGTCAAAGGAGTACTGTGACCAACTAAATAAGGAAATATATGACAATGAAAGAGTGCTCTTTGATGCTCATGAATTGAATAGGAAGTTAAAAAATGAAATGGCTCAGATACATATTCAATACAATGATGCCATAGAAGCCCGGGATAGACTCCAAATTGTTGTGGACGGGTTCAGCCAATGTAGCATAGAGTATGAACAAGCTCTTAGTCACAAGCATTTACTTCAACAGCAGCTGCATGAGGCTCAAAGTCAGATTACAGAACTTGAGACCACAAATCTTAACATCACTGCCTCGCTGAATCAAAGTCTGTTCAGCGAATTGGTGTCTATTGCCCCGTCAATGGTTTCTGCCATAAACTCCACATGCAATATTGATTTGACAGGTAATGATGAATCAGAATCATGTAATTCAGTAAGGGTAGTCACCAGTAAAAACAAGCTAAAAAAATACATTAAAATTAATAAATACATTGTAAAAACTCAAAAAATGGTAAAAAAACAAAAATTCTTCACCAAAAATGTTAAACTTCATAGAGATATATTAAATTTAGTTAAACAATTAGATAACTATTCTTTTAATTTGGAGCAAAGCAATAGGAAATACAACATTGACACACAGGCCTTGCAATCTCAACTTGACCATCTAAAGGAGAAACTTAGTTTAATGACCGACAAGTATAATACCTCCGAGGATCTGATAAGGGAATCTGTGTTGGCTATGAATGAGCTGGTTAACTCACAAACCAACAACTGTGAGTGTTGTCAAACAGCGTCCAATGTACCTACACCAGACCATTCATCGTCAACATGCAATACCTCCTTTCCGCAGCCTTGTGTTGATTTGACAATTCCTGTTATTAATAGTTCCAATAAAAAACATTGTAAACCAATTGTAAATAATGAGATTGTATTATTTTGTGATGAGATTGGAAAGCATTTAGGTCACTTGTTAACACATAATTATCCGGGACACTCAATAATTAATTACTGTATGCCTGGTTGTTCCTTACTTGATATTATGAAAGAAATTATTAAATGTAACTTTAGTCAGGAAACAACATTATTAATTTTTATGGGAAATAGGGGAAATGTGAACAAAGGGGAATTGCTCAAAGTTCATAAAACATTGTGCAACCTTAGATTGAAAAAAATTGTGTTGTTTACATTCCCTTGTAGTAACAGTTTGCCACAGGAAGAAAATAACATAAGATTTGACATTAACATGACTTTGCACAATTTGACATATAATGATAGTCTATTCCATTTAATTGATACTAACAATTATGTTGGTAGTAATTTGTATTTGACAAAAGATAGACATAATATTGTTATGTACTATCTTTCTAATTATCACAAAAGACAGATAGCTGTGTCGCTATCATATTTTTTTTCTATTTCAGCCAAAAATTTGGCTAAACAACTTGCTTCTTTTGAGCAATGCAATGACATTTTAAACAATTCTGCCAATAATTTGGCCACAATTATTAATGACATTGATTTTCATTTAAATTAGAAATTAGGACAAAAGAGGCAACCTCTTGCAAAAATGTAAGGAAGGTAAAATCAAATAAAAGTGTAAAAAATTTAAATAGTATCAACCTGGTGCATCAAAATATTCAAGGTTTTTTGAACAAAGATTTAGAAGTAGAATTATTCCTGAATTGTAACGATATAGACATTCTTTGTTTGACAGAACATTGGCTTAAAAGCCACCAGTTCATGTTCAATTTTAGTAATCACCAGGTTGGTAGTTCGTTCAGCAGAGTAAATGCTATACACGGTGGCTCATTAATTTTAGTAAATAAACAGCTTAAATTTAAAGATCGTAAGGATATTGTGAGCCTATCTGTTGAGCGGACAATTGAATTAGCCTGTATAGAATTGGAGCAGTTCATTATATTAAGTGTGTACAGGCCTCCATCAGGATTGTATGATTGTTTTGAAAAGGTTATGGATGAAGTATTGCACAAAATCTATAATTCTAACAAGTCTATCATCACTTGTGGTGATTTTAATGTTAATTTGTTAGAAAATTCTGGGTCAAGTACTAAAATTATAAGTTTGTTTCAGTCATACAATCTTGCTAACCAATTTTTAGAGCCCACTAGAATAACTCCCACTAGTGCCACATGCCTAGATAACATTTATACAAATATTACACCAACCCACAAAGAAATTATTAATTTATTAGACTCAGATCATTGCGGACAATTGATTACCATTCCAAATCTAATTAAAAAAAATACTAAAAAGGATATCACTGTTAATCCAAAAACAGCTGATCGTTTGGAATCATTTAAAACTAAACTTTTGAGTAAATTACCACTTTTGTCAACTAATGATGACCCTAATGAACAATATAATGATTTTTTTAATATGTATTTCACACAATTTGATAACACTTTCATTCCAAAGGCATTCTCGGTTAATAATAACACTTGCTTCAGTGACTGGGCCACCATTGGTATACATAAAAGTAGAAAACGACTTTATGAGTTGTATGATGAACGGACTTGTATTAACACTGCTGAATTTAATTTATATGTTAAGAACTATTCTAAATTATTTAAAAAAGTTTGTTGTATGGCCAAGTCACGTTACTTGAGTACAAAAATAAAAAATAGTAGTAATGTAATAAAAATGACATGGAATATCATTAATAGCGAAACAGGAAGGTCAAGCAACCGAAGTAGTGACTACAGCCTTGCTATTGATGACAACATAATTAAATCAGATTCCCAAGTCGCCGCGGCCTTTGGAAAGTTCTTCGCTGAGATTCCCGTATCAACTACTAAATCTCTAAGGTCATCACCCACTGCTGCAGAGTCTTTACTTAAAGAAAACGTTTCAGTTTGTGATTCTGAGTTTAATTTCCAATATGTTACCTGTAGAGACATAATTAAAACCTTTCACACATTAAATATTAAAAAGACTGCTGATCTATGGGGTAATTCTGTGGACGTTGCTAAATCAATTATAAACATTGTAGCACCTACTTTAGCAGTTATTTTTAACAATTGTATTGACCGTGGTGAGTTTCCTGATCTTATGAAATATAGTAAAATAATACCGTTGTTTAAATCTGGTAGTACATCTGACCCTACTAATTATAGACCTATTTCAGTGCTACCTACCTTTAGTAAAATTTTTGAAAAAGTTATTTTAGATCAACTGCAAAGATTTTTTAATAAACATAAATTATTACATAACAAACAGTTTGGTTTTACAAGGGGTCGTTCGACTACTGATGCCGGTGTTGAACTTTTAGGTCATGTTTATAATGCATGGGAGGATAAATGCGATGTTTTGGGCATTTTTTGTGATTTGTCCAAGGCATTCGACTGCGTTCTTCATGAAACATTAATCAGGAAACTGCATCACTACGGAATCCGGAACGCCTCTCTGGATCTTCTCACTTCTTACTTAAGTGATAGGATTCAAAGAGTTGATGTTAATGGGAAAAGATCACCCGGATCCGTAGTAACAATGGGGGTCCCCCAAGGCTCAATTCTTGGCCCGTTTTTGTTTCTTATTTATATTAATGACTTGCCTTACCTCATAAAGGATAATCATGATATAGTGTTGTTTGCAGATGACACTTCACTTTTATTTAAACTCAAACGTCAGCAGCTGGTTACTGACAATGTAAATAGCGCCCTCGCAAAAGTAGTTAACTGGTTTAATGTTAATAACCTACTTCTTAACGAGAAAAAAACTAAGTGTATTAAGTTCACTATACCTCATGTTAGACAAGTAAAAACTAGTGTTCTCATAAAGGGTGAAGAGTTGATTCCCGAAGATACCACAGTGTTCTTGGGCATAACTTTGGATGCCAAACTTCAATGGGGCCCCCATATAGATAAATTGTCGAAAAAGCTTAGCGCTGCAGCATACGCCGTTAGGAAAATTCGTGATTTAACTTGTTCAGAGACAGCCCGTTTAGTTTACTTTAGTTATTTTCATAGTGTGATGTCGTACGGTATTCTGTTGTGGGGAAATGCCGCCGATATTCAGACAATTTTTGTTTTACAAAAAAGGGCTATTCGTTCAATTTACAAATTAAGTCCCAGACACTCCCTCAGAGATAAATTTAAAGAAATTAATATAATGACTGTGCCTTCTCAGTATATCTATGAAAATCTTTTGTATGCTCATAAAAATATCAATTTGTTTAAAAAATACAGTGACGTCCATAATGTGAATACTAGAAACAAACACAAATTTGTTGTTCCTACAACCAGGCTTAAGAAAATAAGTGGTTCGTTTAGTTGCCAATGTATACATTTTTATAATAAACTACCTAGCCACATTCCAGAACTAAGTCTTAATAAATTCAAAAATTGTATAAAGCGGAAACTTTGTCAGAAAGCCTTTTATACTGTCAAAGACTATATTGAGGACAAAAAGGCTTGGGATTGAGCTGCTCCAATAAATTTACACTATTAATGTTGATTTTAATACCTTTTTACATATTCTATACAATGACATGAATATTTACTTTGTAAAGTATTACTTATACTATTTTTAATTATTGTGAATGTGAAGACTACGTGGATCATTGTTTTTTATTTATTTTATCCTTTTCTCAGTTTTAGTTATAGTCTGACAGTTTGAGTAATTTATGCGGCCTACCCAAATGTCTTTTCTTTGGTATTGTTCGTCGAATCATTAAGCTCCTTAAGTTTTGAGTTGAGCTGCACGATTACTGACAAATGCGTGCACTGACTGGACAGGTCCACTCAATCTGTGTGGTTCTTTCATCAAAAGACCATTTCAGACTGCAATCTACATGGTCTTCACATGATCTGACCAAGATTATGTCTGGACTTTAAAAGAGACTGTGACCTCTGAGTTTGTTTCGGCGTTTCTTCTCAGAGTAGTCAGATAGGAAACGTCGAACTCATCTAGTTTAAAAAAAAATATGTTTGACGTGTAAAAGTGTTTGTACAAACCTACTTACAGAAAATAAATCATTTATCATTTAACGCAATAAAAAAATACAAATGGCAAAAAACTAAAATACAGATCCAAAGACACCGACTTCCGAAATTAAAGTTATTTTTAACTTTGTAGTATTTTTTTTGGAAGTCAGTTGTTTTTTTTTTTGTAAAAAGTTTTACCTTTAGCTAGAGAGCAGTGATGGCACAGTGGTAACGGCCGCGACTCACGAGTTGGGTCGTGGGTTCGAAACCAAGCAGGCGCTTTACTTTGTGTAAATTATTTCATCACCACTGCTCTCAAAACGGTGAAGGAAAACATCGTGAGGAAACCGGCATGTCCTAGAACCAAAAATGGGAAGACATATGACATCTACCAACCCACACTGAGCCCGCGTGGTGGATTACTGTCCACTCCTTCTCACCGAGAGGAGGCCTGAGTCCCAGCAGTAGGAAAACTATAGGTTGATTATGCACACACATTATCAGATGACAAAGACTAAGGGAACAATGCCTTTTATCATAATACGACTGTCATACAAAACTAGCACACGGCACACTCAACAAACTCCTCAAACCACAGAATCATACATCAGAAAGGATAATCCTTCTCAATAGAAAAGTAACCGCTCCCAAATTAAGACGGTATTACCTAAATACTTAATGTCACGAACCAATATGGCGGGTATCGGAAAAAAGAGTTGCAGCGATGATTCAAAGCCGCTTAAAATATTACTACAGTCTGTATGAGGATGTGGGGTAAAGCATAAGCGACTACGGATTAAGTAACAGAGTTAGATAAATATAACGTATGTGTTAAAAAAAAACCGGCCAAGAGCGAGTCGGACTCCCGCATCGAGGGTTCCGTACCATCATTTATATGTTATTTTTGTTGATGATTTCAGAAAAACTGTGCTATTTAGAGATATCGTTTTATTTTTGCTGTAATATATACATAAACTTTATCACATAGAATAATTTCAGATTTTTCTTTATGCAAACTTCCGAAATAAGGGGGGAGCGGTATTTTTTTTACATCTTTCTTATTTGCAAAATAGTTGGGCAAACGTCATCTAAAACTGTTCCAAATTTCAAGTTGATAGCATTAGTAGTTCTTGAGATATCCAGCTGTGACAGATCGACAGACAGACTGACGAATCACACCATAAGGGTTCCTTTTTACTATTTTGATACGGAACCCTAAAAATACGCGGTAAAACATGGCGCAAAGAAAAAACACAAACTTATGAAAGAAAATGGTAGGAAAAATATACGTCACATTCACGCAAAACGGCCATCGCTCAGCATAATGCTAGCTCAAAATCAATCTGCCTTTTGCCAACTATATTGGGGTCGGCTTCCAATCTAACCGGATGCAGCTGAATACACAACCCAGTAACTGGGTATAAGATACCCCTTGGTAAGACTTTCGAGCTTCTGACGACCCGTAACAACTGTCAAAGATCTACTAATGACAGCTGGGACCAACGGCTTAACGTACTTTCCGAAGTACGCAGGAGTCTTGGTATGTAAAGAGATCACCACGGACCAACCGTGGCAAGCATAGCTTAACCTGATTGATCGACCCGTGCGGCTGTTATTACTTAGCCACGAGCCCCACTCAACAACACTTGAAACACTTGCTAGTTACTAATTTACTAAAACCGGGGGACTAATCCCCTGTAGCTTGCACCAAACCAAAGGGTTCAGTTCGTGTGACATTCCCGGGGGAAATCTTTTCGACGCCGACAGGGGTGAAGTCGGGATTAACTCCCGTTTCATTCGTCAACGCACAGCCCTAGCCGAACGTGCATTTTACATCATCAGCCATTGGAAAACTTACCTTTTGGTGACTCTAATGCATTTTTTTATAACGCGCCATAATTTTTATAACTTGGGTCGTTATGTTCTGAGGTTAGTTCTGAGTTTTTACTCAACTCACTGTACCTACTCCATTTAAAATTATATTAGTAATTTAAATAAACCTTTTTACAGCCCGTTCAACCGATTTTGACTTCTATTGCGTTGGTGGCATGACAAATGGTAGCTGCAGTAAACAGTTGGTATTGTAACTACCTTTTTGCTTTTAATGCCATCCTTATATCTAAGGAATAGAAGTCAAAATTTGGTGAACGGGCTATAAAAACCAGCCAAGTGCGTGTCGGACCACGCACAATGAAGGGTTCCGTAGCTGAAACGAATTTATCCCAAAAACAAACTTAACACTCTTTCTTAACTTTTTTGTTTATGTCATAAAATTACAAATTCACAGTTTTCGGACTTTTTCCTTTACTTGTGCTGGGAGACCTTCCTTCTTGATAAATTTCATTATTCTAAGTCAGCGGGAAGTACCCTATAGGTTTTGATTTACTTGCGACAGTTGCGAGTATCAAAATGTGACGCAAAATGGCCGTATTTTTATTGCGTTGACTTAGAAGCTTGAGTTTTTTAAGACTTCAAGAGACCATAGACCTACGTATTTGATATTAATTTCAACTTGATATCTTTACGCGTTCCGGAGAAAAAGGGTCTTGACAGACTGACAACTTTGAAAATATTTTTTTATGTGATAGAATTACAAATTAACAATTTTCGGACTTTTCCTTTACTTGTGTTGTGAGACCTTGCTTCTTGCCAAATTTCATGATTCTAGGACGACGGGAAGTACCCTATAGCTTTTGATTTACTTGCAAGTATCATAAAATGTCGCAGGAATTTTTTTTATTGCGTTGACTTAGAAGTTTGATCTTTTTAGGACTCCAAGGGACCATAGACGTACGTATTTGATATTAATTTCAGCTTGATACCTCCACGCGTTCCTGAGAAAAATGGTCTTGACAGACTGACAGACAGACAGACGGACAAACAAGTGATCCTATAAGGGTTCCGTTTTTTCCTTTTGAGCTACGGAACCCTAAAAAGGTTTATTTAAGTGTTTAATCTTATTTCAAATGTAGTAGTATTAGTTTTATTAATCTAAAACATACCTAATGTTTTAGATTAATAAAACTAATAGAACAAGATCCCAGAGCCGCCAGACCTTACTAATTTTCTGATTAACAAAATGTAAGGGATAGAGTAGTGTTAGTATGTACTTTGAACGTACGCATACCATTTTGGCAAGAATCAAGGTCTCACAGTACAAGTAAAGGAAAACATCTAAAAATCGTTAATTTTTAGTTCTATTCCATAAAAAAAATTGCGAATATTCTTCAATTTGCAGTTGGAGAATTGACTGTTACGTAAGTATATCGATGTATGGAAGGACATGAATTTCAACTACTATGTTGATTTTGTCCTTGTTATAAATTCATCCCAACTACGACATCCTTCATTGTGCGTGATACCTATACAGGGTGTAAGGGACAGCCCTCCGCAAACTGATAGGGTGAATTCAGTATGTCATACTAAGATGACCGGTACATGAAATTTTTTCAGGAACGGTAATGGAATCCAATAAACCTGATTTGTTTGTGTTTTTGTGCACAAATCGGAGCGTCTATTACTGGTTAGGAGGGGTAGGTAGTAGGTATGCGGTGAGTTCGATGAACTCTGTAGCTAGACAGAAAATGAACAGCTGATTTCACGCGTCGTTGGTTAGAGTATTTCAACATCCATTGCTGGTTTTTTTTTCTGTTTTTTTTTACATAAATGGAGTGCTGTCAACACACAATGCAATTTTACATTGAAATAATGAAATGTAACTGAAAAAAAAATTTAAAAAATTAAATTTTTCCTGAGAAAATTTCCGGTGGAATATGATTCAAAATGAGGAGCTGAATACACCTTGTTAGTTTGCGGAGGGCTGTCCCTTACACCCTGTATGAAGATATTGTTTGTCATCTTCTGCATATTTTACCAAGCCTTCAAAATATTCCTAAACAAATTCTCCATTTCATAATCACCTAAAACCAACAAAAACTCCAAACAAAACGAAATAAACAAGAACCAGAAGCCAGTCACGTTCCTCGCGAGACGAAAAACGAGCAACATTCCGCCATCATTACCTTCAAAAGATTCCAAGAAACGATAGCAGAACACCTTCTATAGAAATATTTTACCGGCTTTTAAAAACCGGGTTCTAAAACCCAAGTTTTACCCGCCATATTTATCCGAATATCATACTCGTTGGTTATTTTTTTAGCCATTATGTATGTCTTGTTAACATCAGAGCTCTGGAATAAAAGTTGGCATCTCGGGGGTGTACAAATAAAGAGACAAGAAACCCCTTTTGATCTCGCCCTGTGGAGTAATGAGCTCGTGCTGTCTCGTTGGAATATGTGTGCTTCGATAATACACTCAATTTTTGCTGTGTGTTTTGGGTTGCGAGATGTTTATGTTACTTGAAATCAGCGTTGTTAGGTATTTTTTAGGGTTGCGTATCTTAAAAAAAAAAACGGAAGCCTTGTAAGATCACTTCGTTGACCGTCTGTATATCAGTCTGTTTTGACCCTTTTTCTCAGAAACGCGTGGAGGTATCAAGTTGAAATTAATATAAAATACGTTTAGTATATGGTTCTTTAGAGCTCTAAAAAAATAAGCTTCTAAGTCAATGCAATACAAAAATACGGCCTTTTATGCAAAATATTTTGATACTCGCAAGTAAATCAAAACCTACGGGGTACTTACCGTTAACCTAGAGTTTTTGAGATTACAAACTTACATTTGCAGTTGGAGAATTGACCGTGACGTTTATCAATGTATGTGAGAACATGTTTTTAAACTACAATGTTAAGTTTGTTTTTAACCGACTTCCAAAAGGAGGAGGTTCTCAATTCGTCGGAACCTTTTTTTTTTTTTTTTTATTTTTTTTTTTTTTTTTTATTTTTTTTTTTTATGTATGTTCCCCGATTACTCGAAGATGGCTAGACCGATTTGGATTTTTCTTTTTTTGTTCGAAAGGGTATACGTCCCAAGTGGTCCCATGATC
The DNA here is from genome assembly GCA_905163495.3 of Cosmia trapezina. Taxonomy (NCBI): domain Eukaryota; kingdom Metazoa; phylum Arthropoda; class Insecta; order Lepidoptera; family Noctuidae; genus Cosmia; species Cosmia trapezina. The sequence continues at coordinate 2,493,026 of LR991036.1, forward strand.
ATCAAGTCAGGATCTGATGATGGGATCCCATGGAAATCGAGGGAAACCCTCAAATTTTATGGGCACACCTATATCGATTTCGGTATTTTTTATAGTAACTCGTGCATTTGCTCTCGGAAAGTACCATTCGGTGAGCTGGAACTGATGATGAAGACCACAGAGGGCCATCGGAAATACTCAATTATATCTAAGTATATAACAGGTTGCGATTCGATTACTTTAATATGGTTTATGCTCGTCAAAATAATGGTTATGGTGACTTCACCATGAGCTCCATTTCTCCTGGTTCTTACTAGGAGAACTCCTCAACAATTAACGGCCCTGCATCGGGAAAAGCAACATTTTGTAAAACGTGATGAGCAGCTGACATTGGGTTATTGTAACTTAGATAAATTACAAACTGAACCACTAAAAAGTGAAAAATAAAAACTTTTTTACAAAAACAAAAACCGACTTCCAAAAAAAACACTACAAATTGAAAAATAACTTTAATTTCGGAAGTCGGTGGCAAAAAACTAAAATACAGATCCAAAGACACCGACTTCCGAAATTAAAGTTATTTTTCAATTTGTAGTGTTTTTTTTGGAAGTCGGTTTTTGTTTTTGTAAAAAAGTTTTTATTGGGATAAATTCTTTTTAAATAAGGAACCCTTCATTGTGCGTGGTCATTTTTACCAGCTATAATTCTTAGCAGAACTAATATAAACTTAATTTTTAAGCCTATCCATAGGTTTCAGTATCAATAAATGCATTTTATTCTTTCTTATAGGTAGGTACTGAATGTTTACTGGAATAGTCATAGGAAGTTAGTGAATATATTGAAGTTTTTAAATCTATAATCAATAGACCAATGGGGAGAGACACTGCCAATTTATCCCGCTAGGGTCGCATCGTCGCTGGTATTGTTTACCTATCAAAACCATATTTTTTTAGGGTACTACTTTTTTAGAGCTCGTTTACTTTTTAATATCCTTGAAAACCTTCAACATATAGACAGCTGACGGTTACCAGCGATAGTGGCGTCATCTATAATTAGCCTTGGCTGTTCCTTCCCATTGGAAACTAATCAGTTGGGTGATTGAAATGACTGTACAATATACGTGATCCTCTTCATGAACAGAATAACAAATGGACATGAGTGTGAATGTGTTTGTATATCTACGTATGTAGTATAGCAAGATCTCATAAGACCCTTTAATCAACATAATGATCATGAAAAAATTATTGGCGGTTGCAGTAAGTTGAAGGACAAAAATATCTTGTAATTATCTAATAACAAAAAAATAAATAATCAATCAATAATAATATCTTTATTGTTAATATCTTGTTATTGTTTTTATCTTGTCTTTCTGTTTATCTTGGTATTGTATCTTGTTGTTCTTATCTTGTATTAATTGTGTTGTTTTTTTTATTTTTATTTATTTTTTATCTTGTAATTGTATCCTTCCATCGTTGTTTTGAGTAACATATTCTCCGTCGAGAACGATACAGCATTTAGAGATGAAAAAAACCGGCCAACTGCGAATCGGACCATGCACAATGAAGGGCTCCGTAGTTGGGATGAATTTATCCCAAGAACAAACTTAACATTGTAGTTGGAAATATTCCAACTGCAAATGTAAGTTGGTCGACTAATAACGCCTACTTGGTTGTTATAGTTTTCCTTTTAACTTCGATAGAATATACAGGGTGTAAGGGACAGCCCTCCGCAAACTGATAGGGTGAATTCAGTATGTCATACTAAGATGACCGGTACATGAAATTATTTCAGGAACGTTATGGGAATCCAATAAACCTGATTTGTTTGTGTTTTTGTGCACAAATCGGAGCGTCTATTACTGGTTCGGAGGAGTAGGTAATAGGTATGCGGTGAGTTCGATGAACTCAGTAGCTAGACAGAAAGTGAACAGCTGATTTCACGCGTCGTTCGTTAGAGTATTTTTACATCCATTGCTGGTTTTTTTTTTCAGTTTTTTTTTGCTGTTTTTTTTTACATAAATGGTGTGCTGCGAACACGCAATGTAATTATCCATTGAAATAATGAAAATGTAACTGAAAAAATTATTAAAAAAATGAAAATTTCCCTGAGAAAATTTCCGGTGGAATATGATTCAAAATGAGGAGCTGAATGCACACTGTTAGTTTGCGGAGGGCTGTCCCTTACACCCTGTATATTCCCTATTCCTATTTACTTGTCCCTGTATAAATTATACTACTAAAACATGTTCTTCCAAATATTCCAACTGCAAATGTAAGTTGGTCGACTAATAACGCCTACTTGGTTGTTATAGTTTTCCTTTTAACTTCGATAGAATATATATAATTATACTACTAACGTGAATTTTTCACATTATCCATACAAAACCATTTGGCTGGCAGTGGGGGGCGGGGACTTGACTTTAACAAAAAATGAACACTATTATATAGCTCAATATTAAGCAAATGGATCCCAGAATCGAAAAATGAATGAATAATTTTGAACGGCCTATCCAACGATATCCCACACCATGGGATAGGCGAGAAAAAATATATCATTCCCACTTTACGTGCAAGGGAGGTACTTATACAACATTTTTGTTTTAAGTTATTATTTTGTCACTTTGTCAACGTGAATAATATGTACATATAGGTGTACCCATGCCAAATTACTAAGAGTCTCTGAGCTAAGCTGCGGACAGACAGACAGACAGTCAGTCATGGCTAAACTAACTATGAGGGTTCCTTGTAGACTACGGAACTCTAAAAACTTTGTCATCTCATTCAAAATATGTTTTTCAGTTGTTCAGCACTCAAATCCATGCTAGAAACAAAAGAAAACCAACTATCCACATTCCCACACACACACACACCCTCACACACACACAACTAACACACTAACTTCAAGCAAGCCGTACATACTCCAACGGCACTTGAAATAAAAACTCGCTCACAAGAGTAGTCGGGGAGCTTCAAATAAAACTCAGGGACAAGTAGTCCGGGAGTCGCATGCAACAGTTAGCGCAGCTGTACGAGGCCTGAAGTGGCCTGGCCCGAGGCAAGAGGCTCGAGGCCTCAAAGGCTCGACACTCGAGGGCCTGGCCTCGTAAAAAGACATCTCGGACTCTCGTTTTGTTGTCGTAATTGCTGTTTAATGTGGAAGTTCCGTATTTTTTTTTGACTTGTTAGTCGAGTAGGTATGTCAATAGCTCTCACGAAAAACGGGTATTAGGAAAACGGAAATCGTTTAAGGGAAAAAATACATTTTTAGCTTGAGGAGAATCGAGTGGACAGAAGGGACTTTTGTATCGTTGTTATAATTAAGAGTTTGGCTAATTTTAGACCCAAAACCCCAGCGAGTGGGGAGGGTTGGGGGTTAGTGGCGAACCCCATAGGTTCACAACTACTGATGATGATATGTTTTCCGTCGGATGATGTTTTTTTACATTTATATATATGTGATCTAAGCTTATATACCTATTATGTAAAGTTTTGTCCTTTTGCACACTTTGGGTGCATTTCACACGCGGGGGGAGAGGGGGGTTAGCTACGAATTCCATAGGTTCACAACTAATGATTATGATTGGTTTTCCATCGGATGATGTTTTTTTACATTTAGGTATATATATCTGATATAAGCTTATATACCTAACAAAAAAAGGGTTTTTCTTATGCACACATGGGGTGCATTCGACACTTGAGGGGTTAAAGGTTATAAATTAAACAAGCGTCACCGATTATACAAAAAAATCCACGCGTTTTTGAACATGTCTATGTGATATCCAATCAAATTACCTACTGAAATAAAATAACGCTTAAGCACACCTCCAATGGAGTAATCAATATAACAATAAAACCTTCAAAGAACTACGTTCCATCAAAATGAACTAAAAACTTAATGACTCGCGTTTTTTCTCTGAACTGAAGCGAGTTCGAGGGTACATAACAACTGCGACTAAATTATTTGAAGCTACATCAGCAGTACTGAAAATATTGCAGCAAAACATCGCTTCCTGTTCATAAGTTAACAAAAACGCTCGAAACACGACCTTAATCGAATTTTGTATACACGGGAATTAAAGTTGGCCATTCATCGTGCGATTAGTTGCGTAATTTTGGTCGCAAATGAGTATGATCATAGAACGTGGTGTTCTGTTTTTTTAACACGCTTTTATTAGCTTCATCTGTATGTTTGTATGTAACGGAATCTTTGAACTCGATTTTTAACCACTTTAAATGGTCAGATTAATTCGAAATTTTGCACACTTATCAGGGCCCGGTGACAATATAACAATTTAAAATAAAAATAATAAAATATATTTACAATAATATAAATATAATAATTAAAGAAATTCAACTAAAAAATTTAAAAATAAATTATAGTTTAAAAAAAATTAAAAACACTAAACTTAACTAAAAAGTAAAAAATAAATTTTTCACTATAAGAATAAAGTGATTAACGAGAAAATTAATGTCTCTGTAAAAAAAATCGTGGGGTGCTTTGTACGATATTCTTACACTAACTCTGTACAATTTCTCTTTCTACAATTTACTTTTTAGTTCAGTTTAATGGTAATAAAGCGTGTTTTTTAGTTTTTTTAAACCATAATTTATTTTTCTGCCTACCCCATGTAAGTATGTGCGAATTTTTATATGCCTGTTGGTCTGCAAGTTGAGTACGTGTAGTTAATACCTATTTTTAAAGTCTTGGGCTGAGGGCGACCGAAAGTAGGGTAGAATTGGGGGTTCTATATCACGCATAGTTCTCGCTAACCGCTCGAACTGCGTGATACAGACCCCCCAGTTCTCCACACATTGGTCTACGATACAGCGGTTGGCAATACAGATTGAAACTACCTACTCGTATTACACTTGTGAAGAATTCTTATACCAGTTACAGATCAATCAAATATTTGTTGTGTGGGAATTGCACCCACGACATGTAGGGTCGATGTCAATCTAACCACTGCACCAAGTCAGCGTTAATAATATCGGCACGAGCAGACTATTTCACATGATCTAAACAATTATAAAAATCAAATATTAACTCTGTATCCAATTGAGATAAAGTTTAATTTTCAGAGTTGTTGAGATAATTTTGAACAGTCTGTTTATCCCGATATTTTTGACGCTGACTGTACCTATAGGATGTTTTGATCCAGGCTTATGCTTGCTCATTTTTTAGAGTATTATAGTAAAATAAATAATGGCAAAAACATGAAAACCAGACCGAAACAAATACTTATTTGTTCCGTGCGGGAATCGAACCCGCGACAGTTGACGCATTTAGTAGCAGCACGTTTATAAACTAATATTTACATTGTGATGCAACGAGACGAGCTTTTCATCAATGCGCCAAACGTGTCGTCGCAAATGTGACAAAATACTGGATCCCTTCGAAGATTGGAAGATTTACGATGATCCTTGGATGCAAACATGCCATACATTTTATAAATGTATTACAAAAATGAATGTCTAGCCTTAACTTATTTTGGTAGGTAAGTGTTTAAAAACCGATTGTTACCATTTTAATGACACACTTCATAGACCGATAATGAATAGTTAAGGTAAGTACATGCAACTTCCTTTTTAGAATTTCGTCTCAGGTTGCTGCGACAGTGTGTCGCCACCGACCTTATCTGGAATTGTAGGCTGTGCGCATAGTGTCTATTACAGAACAAACGATTATAGACCTTATTTAGAGAGTGCTGTAAATGTAATGTACAGCGCACCTAACAAAATCGCTTTCTTAGTTTGTTAGCGATTAATTACTGTAACCACAGCTTTAAAAATGTAATCTATAAATATGACTGCATTTTATAATTTCATTTTAATTAGTGCGCATCCCGGGTTGTAACGGTTCTTAGTTTTTTTTTTTTTCAATATTATTGTGAACAAACAAGTATGTGCGTATAACTCTGCAATTATTATTTGTATCGAATAATAGTTAATTAAACTTATGGGTTTATGAGTGAAAATTAATAATGGTGTTCTTAATTTTAGGTCGACCAATCCCTTCGATTCTGACTGTGAAATACCAGCATCTCAGCCAGCACCGTCGGTAGAGAAAAAGAAGTCGAGGAAAAAGGCTGTCGGCAAAGCAAATAAAACTGCAATAAAGAAAATTACCAGGGCTCCGGTGGTTAAATCTAGCTTTTTTGGGTCCGACACGGAGTCGGACGCTGATCTGCCGGTGCCATCGACATCGGCTAAAAAAAGAAAGCTGTCGGATTCAGAGGTATGCTAAAGTTTTTTTATTTGTAAATGCAGTCCTTTTCATTTTCAATTTATTTTTTATTTTTTTTACATATTATTCACATCATATTATTTATCATATTATTTCACTGACTAAGATATTCTAAATACGATTCCCGAGTTTTTTTATGTGTCTTTTTTAATTTTTATTTTCCATTATTATTATTTTTTTTATTTATTTTTTTACATATTAGTTCATCTACCTACTGGCTAAGATATTCTAAATATGATTCCCGGGTCAGTTAAAATTTATGGATCAGTATATTTTTGAAGGTTCTTTCATGAAGGTTTTTTTTTTTTTTTTTTAATTTCTAATGATAATCATTCTAATTTCAGAACGAACAAGAAATTGGCGGTGAACCTATCCGAGCAGCTGCGCTGCGGAGCTTCTTGTCAAGACGTAGTGGTTCCGGTTACACACTCCAGCGGGATCCCACCCGCCAGGGCAACTACTACGTGGAACTGCGTGTTTACAACGCTCGGGAAGCGGAGGCGCTCAGCACCGACCGCTGGAAACGAGCACTAGTTACCTTCAAATCCTCTGTTGAAGACAGCAGTCAGGTATGGAATGCAGTTACAAAACTTGTGACCGCTGCTAAAGAAGATTATCGTAAGATACGACCGATACTCTATCAGTCTAACGTATTTTAAAATTAGGTACGCGTCTTACCACAATTTAAAGGACTCATATTTTTGCTCTTTTGATAATTATACCTAATATATAAACTTGTTTAGAAACATTTAAAGGACCTATAATATAATGGCATACCTTGATTTTTAAATGTTTTTTTCTTGTTTTTTTTGCTCTTTTTATTATTATAAAGTTTGAAAAACATTTTTATACACAAAAGTTGGTAACGATCACTTTATCAGTCTAATCTATATTCTATATTGTTTGAATTTAAGTAAGTACCTACGTATGAAGTCTATGATTGATCTTTCTTTTTTTTATTTTTATTAATGTTTGTTTTCTCAGATACCTAATTGTAATGAAATATAATCTTGCATAAATAGGTACTTACTTTTATATATTTTTTAATCATTATTTGTATGATTTCTTTCAGTAAACCAAAAAACTAAAAACCAAAAGCCAAAAACTAAAAACCAAAAGCCAATAAACTCGAATTAATGAATATCAAAGCTTAAAATTCTAGACCAGTAATTATGGCCTTGAATCTTATCCTTTAAGTACTTATAAAAATCCAGATCAGTAATTCTGACCTTGAACCTTAATCTTTAAGTAGTTAAAAATTCTAGACCCGTAATTTTGACCTTGAAGTACTTAAATCAAAACTGAAAACAACTTAAATAAATATACAAAGATTTATTTTGGTGAATCTAATTTTCTTTACTTTTTTTTGTATTCAATATAATCAAACATGAAATTTTGTCCAGATTGTAAGGTTTATGTCCAAAAATATTCATCACATAAGAAAAGTAATATACATAAATCAAACTGTTTGTTGAGCACTGAATTTGATAATGTGCAAATAATAGCTACTGCTTTCAAAAATAGAATTGCTAGTTACAGATTTAATCCAACAAGTTTAGATAACATATCACCGGAGATATTTTTATCAGATACTTCTAGCACGATTTACAAGATTATTGAGACATTGCGATTAAAACATCGATCGATTAAAATACAATTTGAGCTTTTTGTACTTTACAAGTTACCTAAAAATGATGAATTGTCTTTGAAATCTTTCAATACAAAGTATTATGTGATCATTCAGAATAGTAATATAAAATTATTTTTTGAAGAATGTGTGCAAAAAATGTTGTATAAGTGCACAGAATTTGAATTATCAGAATCTGGTTGGGCTATAGAGTCGATTAATCATTTGGAAATGAATATAGTTAAGTATAATCCCTTAAAAGCTAGCAGTTACATATCTTTACCCATAAAAATTGTTAAAACAAAGTCATGTCTTAACATTTGCAATAAAGATAGACATTGCTTTCTCTGGTGTATTGTAGCACATATGTATCCAGTAAGGTCTAACAGTAATAGAGTTTCATCATATCCACATTACTCTAAATTGTTAAACATAAATGGTATATCTTTTCCTCCAACATTTGATGACATAAAACAATTCGAAAAAAAAAATCCTCATATAAGTGTAAATGTTTATGGTTTAGAAAAAAAAAACACTATTACTGGACCATTATACAAAACGTTACAACGGAAACTGACCCACGTAAATTTATTATTAATTGAAAGAGGAGACAAAAATCATTTCTGTTTAATAAAAAATTTTGCTCGACTAGTTCATGGTCAACTAACAAAACACAAATCTAAAATTCACTTATGCGATGAATGTTTTTTATACTTTGATTCAGAGGCAAAATTAGATAATCATAATTGTGCCCGGATGCAAACAGTGCTCCCAGAAGAGAATAGTAAGCTTCGGTTTTCTAATTATATAAGGACTCAAAGAATTCCTATTGTTATTTATGGAGACTTTGAAAGCCTACTTCGAGAATATTCAGATAAAAATAAAAGTCAGTATGTCGAAAACATACAAATTCATGAAGCAACTTGTTTCGCCTATTATATATGCTGTGAGTCTAATCCAGAACTTAATAATTTAGTATCTTATCGAGGTCCAAATTGTTCAAAAAAGTTTGTAGAATCTATTACTAAGGATTTAGAACGTTTGTATGACATTTTATTTTTGCCTAAAGACATGTCCCCGTTGAATGATGAAGAGCTTCTTTCATTTAAGACTGCTACAGTATGTCATATTTGTAAAGAAAAATTTTCTAATAATGATCGCATCGTTTATGACCACGATCATTTCACGGGTAAATATCGTGGTCCAGCTCATAATTCATGCAACTTAAATAATAAGTCTGTAAAATTTATTCCCATAATATTTCATAACCTTTCAGGATATGACTGTCATTTATTTATAAAAGAACTTTCAAGTGTTTGCGGTCGAATCAATTTAATTCCAAAAACCAAGGAAAAATATGTTTCTTTCACTAAATTTTTCCCATTTAATTCTCAGAAAGTAGCTCAATTAAAATTTATAGATTCTTTCAATTTCTTAAGTTCAAGTTTAGACAACTTAGTAAAGACGCTGGACCCCCATGATTTAAAGCATTTACAATCATTTTTCACTGATGAAAATTTATTCCGACTATGCCTTAGGAAAGGAGTGTATTGCTACGATTATATAGACTCCTGGGAACGGTATGCGGAAACTCAGTTACCAGATCGCCCAAATTTTTATAATAAACTCACATCCGATACAGTGTCTAGTGACGATTACAATCACGCTTTAAATGTGTGGTCTAAATTTGGTATTAAGAATTTAGGTGAATATACTGATTTATATTTGAAATGTGATGTCTTACTATTGTGTGACATATTTGAGAAATTCCGATCTATGAGTTTATGTCATTATGAACTTGACCCGTGTCATTATGTTTCATCACCGTCATTAAGCTGGGACGCCATGCTCTTGTTAACTAATGTAGAATTAGATTTAATATCAGATATAGAAATATATCAAATGCTAGAAAAAGGTATCAGAGGTGGTCTTGCTCAATGCTCGCTGCGACATGCAAAGGCTAATAATAAATATTTGGCAGACTATAACGAAAAAAAACCCAGCACATTTTTGGTTTACTTAGATTGTGTAAATTTATACGGCCATGCTATGACACAAAGACTTCCCACTGGAAATTTTAGATTTTTAACAAAATCTGAAATAGCTTTATTTGAAATTGCATCCGTTTCTGCTGATAGTGACGAAGGGTACATACTTGAAGTTGATATTCATTATCCTCCTGATTTACATGATGCGCATTCTGATTTACCATTTGCGCCAGAAAAATTATCTGTTCCTATTCCATGTGATAGCAAAAACACTAAACTAATTGCTAATCTGTATGATAAATATAGATATGTCATCCACTATGTTCACTTACAAGAATGTTTAAAGAATGGTCTTATATTATTAAATATCCACAAAATTCTGGTATTTACTCAAAAAAATATCTTAGAACCATACATAAATCTTAATACAGTACTCAGACAAAAAGCTAACTCAGATTTCGAAAGAGATTTTTTCAAAAAGCAAAATAATTCAATATTTGGTAAAACGATTGAAAACAAAAGGAAACAAGTGGATGTTAAATTAGTTAATGTGTGGAAAGATTGCTCTAATAAGACCAATAAAATTAAGGGGGCAGAAAAATATGTGAGTGCCCCTAATTTTAAAAATATGGCTATTATTTCAGAAAACCTTGTTGCAATTCAATTAGAGCCTGCTAAAGTTGTTTTAGATCGACCAATATACATTGGTTTTACAATACTAGAACTAGCAAAGTGTCATTTATATCAATTTCACTATTCTGTTATGAATGAAATATATAAGGATGGCATACAGCTTTGTTATACTGATACTGATAGTCTCTTGTATTTAATACAGACTGATGATTTTTATAAAGACATGAAACAAAATATAAAATATTTTGATACTAGTAACTTTGAAGAAAATAATATTTATGGTATTCCAAAAGCGAATAAACAAATACCTGGTTATTTTAAGGATGAGATGGGTGGAGATGTCATTACCGAGTTTATTGGTTTGAGGGCTAAATTATACTGTATAAATAGTTTAAATAATACAATTAAGAAAGCTAAAGGAGTTAAAAAGTCTATTTCTAATAAACTCACTATTGAAAAATATAAAAATACTTTGAATAATGACATAAACCTCAGAGATACTATGTATGTCATTCGATCTAAAAATCATAAGTTGTATACACAGAAAATTAATAAATTAGTACTTAATGGAAATGATGACAAACGTCAAATAAAAAATAAAAAAAATTATACTGTACCTTGGGGTCATCATCGGACTATGTTTTAAGATGTTATTTGACTATGTACCTAATTTTATATCTATTATTTACTTTCTTTTATTTTTATAATGTGTCAATAATATATTATTGCATTTAACAATAAAATATTATGAATTATAATATTTCTTGTTTTATTTTTTCATTTTATGTCCCCTGTGTAAGAAATATACTCATTTGTCTAAAGAATTACCTATAACTTGAGTCTGAGTTCAATTCTCAGGTCAATTATGTTCTAACTTTTTCTCTGAAATCCTTAGAAAAAGGTATTATTTTTATCAGAAGTAGACTAAAGAAGTACCTATAACTCGAGTCTGAGTTCAATTCTCCGCTCAATTAAATGTTATAACTTTTTTGAATGGTCAAGAGATGATATTGTGTACATAGGCTTATAAAAGAAAAATGAGGACTCCCCCACCACGCATATCGAAAGTGAAGCACAGTAAGTATGCCGGTACCGTTTCTACAAACACGCCTCACGCACACATTTACATCATAGTATGCCGACCGGCCGCCATTACGTGACACGAGTGACGACGTCTTTGCAGGTACACAAATCACGCACACATAGATCGGTACGGTGCTTCACTTTCGATATGCGTGGCTCGGAGTCCTACTTTTTTTATACGTCTATGATTGTGAATTGTAGTCGAAAAGTCATAAGATTTTTACTCAGAAAATTAATAAGCTGATTCTTAGTAGTGATGATGATAAATGATAATGGAAGATGGTTGCAAATCTTTGCTATGGAAGCATTATAAAACAGTATTTTATTTAAGTGTTGTCTGTATAATATTACAATGCATTAATTTAAGATGTCTATACAACATTAGTTTTTGTTTACCGTAAACCCGAAAAGGGATCATTGTACTCATCATTTTGAACAACTTTTTCTATGGGACCTTGAATCGCGAAAAAAAAAAAATCAACTGTTCAGTACATTTTGACGAGTTTGATGTAAATAAATGTACTGAACAGCAGATTTTTTTTTCGCGATTTCAAGGTTGGTCCCATAGAAAAAAATTGTTCAAAATGATGACTACAATGACCCCTTTTCGGGTTTAGGGTAAACAAAAACTAATATTGTATATGCAAAAATTAAAAAGTAAAATGTAGGTATTGAAATACTATAATACAAAATAAATCATTTGGAATCAAATAAATGTGTATAAATGTTCTATACCTATTTCCTATTTAAACTAACTTACTAAAATTAAACTCCAGAATAGTTAATAGTCATAATATTTATTTAACTTACACACAAAATCTTTTACATCATAATTACTTTTTGAACATTTTTACAGTCTTAATTAAACATGTATAAAATAATAATAATCAAATCATGAAACAGTAATACTAATAAAACATTAAGTAACAAAATATAATAATTATTATTGACTTATTAAAAGTATACATCTTTGACAGTACAAACTACAACTAGGTATTATTAACTAGGTACTTATACAAAATTACCTAAAACTGTTCTGGGTCACTTAACTTTTTCCCAATTTTTTTAATAATTGTCTGTGCTGCATCCATCACTTCGTCATAGGTTTCACGCACCACATATTGGACACTTACACATGCAATGTCACTATCACTATAATTATTTTCATTCTTAGAGTCTTTAATTTTGTGCACTTCTAATTTAATTAGATATCTTCCGTTACCGCTTTCCTCTCGATGAGCAATGTACGATGATGTAGCTCCTAATGTACATTTCCTCTTTTTAGAAGACTTTTTAGAGGTTTGAGCTTGACTGTTTCCAGTGAGCAGCTTTTCAATTTTAGCGCTCTGATTTAAACTTTCTAAATATGGTTCATAGTTGCCCTGGGAGCAAAAAAATGGGCTCATTACCGGATTGCCATTGAGGACCTCAGAGTTCCACTGCAAAAAAACAAATAAATAAATAAATTAGCACGTAAAAAAATTAGCATGATAAAAAAATCTACTTCTATATAGTATAAAAACAAAGATTACCTCACTTATTCTGGATTGTTCCTGTTCTACCGAAATCACATTTTCACTGTCCAAAATGCTGGGGCTGTAGGATGGTGACGGTGCTCGAGACATTATTCTGGAAATAAAAAAGTATTTACAAATAACGCCTTTAAGACGATCTACTGACCTAAACATTAAACAAATATTTTATTTTTTTTTTTTTTTTTTTGCTTGATGGGTTATTATTCATACACTTACCTTTAGAATGAAAATATTATTAAAATCGTGAACAACAGTGTAAGGTACTGCTTCGATCAGCTACTGCAATGAAGTGTAATGTTTAATTACTTTGAGATACCTAAAATTATGTTCTCCTTTCTATTAGTCACAAATACATTCATGCAGGTAAGATGAGAACATAAACATAACGACACAGGTCTAAACTTGTTGTTTGAATACTGTGTTCGCACATTGTTCGAGACAAACGCCTGCTCTTTAACAATTAGCAAATCAACGTTGTGTGGTAAGTAGTTCATAATTAGATGTAAGGATTATGAGTACATGCTTGTAATTTTTTTCTTCCATCTTTGTACGTCGTCAAGACAATGGCGAGGTTGACTAAAAATCAGCATTTTGGAGTTTTTTGAACAGACATCTAGAATTCCCCATCGCTTATTCATATATAAAGGATAGCAAGTAATGAAAATAAACAATATGCAAGATGAAGTTGATCAGACAACCCATATCTTTGAACGTAAATAACATCAATTTCAATGACTCTGTTCGTCAGATTAGACACAGTGCTTTACTGCCTAATACGATTCGTTGTATAATATGCGGACCCTCAAACTGTGGCAAAACAAACGTTATGATCAGTTTATTGTTGCATGAAAATGGTCTTAAGTTTCAAAATCTTTATCTTTATTCGAAAACTACTTTCCAACCGAAATATCGTTTCTTAAGTGAAGTGTTAAGAAGAGTACCTCAGATTAACTTCAATGAGTTTAATGACGATAAGGAAGTCATATCTCCCAGTGAAGCTTTACCAAATTCTGTATTTATATTTGATGATGTTGTATGTGAAAAACAAATAAATATCCGTAATTATTTCTCTATGGGTAGGCATAAACAAATTGATTGCTTTTACTTATCGCAAACCTACTCAAAAATTCCGAAACAGTTGTTACGTGATAACGCTAATTTTCTTATAATATTTAAACAAGATGATGTAAACTTAAAGCATATCTATGGAGAACATGTCAACTCTGATCTACCATGGAATCAGTTCAAAGATATTTGTAAAACTATTTGGAGTAACCCATATCAATTTCTTCTTATTAATAAAGAGTCACCATTAAATAATGGAAGGTATAGGCAGAATTTTGATGTTTTTTTAAAATTTGACTGAAGGTATATAAGTAAATAAAATACAATAACAAAATTATTATCGCTTGTTCCTCAGTTGCACACAGTTGTTACAACATGGAGAAAAATATTAAAGTAGAATTAATTAAGTCTGTAGACTCTATAAAGAATAAAATTAAGCAAATGAAGAACCAGGAACACTCAATGAACTTGTCACTCAATAAAATGCTAAAACCTGTCACAGATCCACTTAAAACCCTAGTTGATTCTAATTTATCTACGGAAAAAATCAAACATTTAGAAAATACAACGCTCACTGATTCTGAAATCAGTGAATTGGATGATATCAATACTAGCTCATCTACAAAGTTTGAAGACTGCTATGATCCGAAACTATATTCTGCACAATCACTTAAAAAGTCTAATGCAATGGAATTAAAAGATGATTTAGAAATTTCATTACAGGGTCGTGATGTCCACGGTATTTATGACGGTGTAAATATACCGTTTGGAATAAGAAGTGTAAACAAAACTTTACTGTTGGGTAATTCAGTGGTAACATTTTCTAAAATTGATAGTTTAAATGACAATGATGATATCTTAATTAAAGTCGATGGCAAAGCCTATAATTTAACCCCTGGCCTGAAGGAACTTTTACTTCGAAGAAAACCTGATTTAAAATTAATTTCGAGTGAAGATAAACTTGTCTATAAGGATATGTTGCATTCTACAAATGCTCATAAGAGAGATTTTAATCCTAATGGACAAATAAGAGGCGATAAAGGAATGAAATATCGTGAAATAATCAAACCACTGTTTTCCGAATCGACAAACGATGATAAACTTGATCACACTAAACTTGGAGGAAACTTACCAACACTAAAAAAATACAAAAACAACACTGACTTTGTATATTGGGATGATCCTAACGAATTAGTTGAGAGATTGAAATTATTAGTTGCTTCAAGAGATGCTGGTAATACAAACCATGACAATGAAATTTTATCGATAATTGAAGAATTAAAAGAAGCTGACATAATTAAGGAATAAATAGTTGTAATAATATGCTTTTCATTCAGTATTATAGATGTATTCAAGACAAATGTACTGAATTCTGAACATGAGCAAAGCTGACGTGGTAAACGAAATTCATAAAAATGCGAGGGTGAACTTTCCACGAAGACATGTTATTATGAAAGATATAGATGACCTCTGGCAAGCAGACTTAATTGATATGCAATCAATTTCAAAAGAAAATAAAAATTACAGATTTATTCTTACCGTAATCGATACATTTTCGAAATATGCTTGGGCCTTTCCTCTGAAAAGTAAAACCAAAGATGATGTATGTAACTCATTCGAAATTTTGTTGGCTACAGGGCGTGTTTCGAAAAATCTTCAAACGGATAATGGAACAGAATTTTATAATAATAAATTTCAAAAGCTTATGAAATCTTATCATATTAACCACTATTCAACCTTCTCAACAAAAAAGGCCTCAATAGTTGAACGATTTATCAGAACATTGAAATCTAAACTGTACAAGGAATTTAGTTTAAAAGGCAACTATAATTGGGTAGATAACACCCTTAATGATGTTATTTATAAATACAATCACACTTACCATCGGACAATTAATGAAATTCCTGCTAATGTGGATAAGATTAATAAAAAACGTATATTAGAAAGGTATTTAACGTTGGTAAAAAATGAGAGAATAAAAAGCAAGTATAAAGTGGGAGATTATGTACGTATCAGTAAGTACAAAGGAACATTTGAAAAAGGATATACACCCAACTGGTCGACGGAAATATTTAAAATTCGGAAAATACAAAATACAACTCCTATTACCTACTTAATTGAAGATACAATCAGAGGTCAACCTATTTTAGGAGCATTTTACTTTCAAGAGCTTCAAAAGACAAAACATCCCAATTTATATCTAGTTGAGAAAGTTCTTAAAAGTAAAGGAGACAGAGTTTTAGTAAAATGGTTAGGTTTGCCTTCTTCTGAAAACAGTTGGATTGATAAATCGAATACTTATTAATTGTTCAGTCCAAAATGTATCAGTCTTATGATGTGTATTGAAGAGAGTAGTCTTCTCAATTGGATTATAAATCATTTACCATTTGAATTACATTTACCAGGATACAATTATTGTGGGCCTGGCACTAAATTAATTAAAAGGCTTTCACGTGGAGATAAAGGTATTAATAAATTAGACGAATATTGCAAACAGCACGACATTGCCTATCACAAGTCGTCAAACTTAAAGGATCGCCACAAGGCAGATTTACTTTTGTTAAATATGGCTAAAGAACGAACTCTGGCATCAGATGCAAGTGTAGGGGAAAAACTGGCAGCGCGCTTAGTAAGCAGTGCTATGTCAGCAAAAATTAAAACTGGTTTGGGCCTAAAAAAAGATATCAAAAAGTGTTCTCCTAAAATTAAACCTGGAAAAGGATTAAAAAATAAATTTAAAAATGTTATCAGCAAAACGAAGAAACATATCAAAAAATTAAAACCGAAATCCAAGAAAGTGGCGATAGAACTAGCTATGGCCGCCGCCCGAGAATTAGCTGACGATTCATCCATTAAACTTCCTCGTGTTATTCCTATACCAAAAACTGGTGGAGTATTGCCTTTGATTCCGATTTTTGCGGGATTATCTGCGGCGGGAGCTTTAGCAGGTGGTGCAGCTGGTATTGCTAAAACCATAAATGAATTCAAGATGGCTAAAAAGTTATTGACTGAATCGAAGAGACACAATGAAAAGATGGAAGCTCTCTGCATCGGAAAAGGGCTACACCTTAAACCGCATAAAAATGGGCTCGGAATTTTTGTATCGAAAGAAAAAAACTAAGATATCGGCTACCCAATCGAGCCTTAAGTAATTTAGATATTTTGAAGTATGGAAATAATATTCCCTATTTCAGAGGTGTCTTTATGAGAGATAAGCTCCCTAAGCACCCTTTTAAAAAAGAATGTGGAGTTATAAATTTAGATAGCTCTAAAAATCCTGGTTCTCATTGGGTAGCCTATGCAAAATACAACGATTATATTGAGTATTTTGATAGTTACGGAAACCTTAAGCCTCCAAAGGAATTTATAAAATACTTGGGATCCCATATTCACTATAATTATGATAACATTCAACGTGATCACCCTTTTAATTGTGGACATCTTTGTTTAAACTTTTTGAAGAATTTTTGGTGTAGTGAAGGAATAAAATAAACGGGATCTTCCGAATGTGGTCAGTATTGAAGCATGTCTACTACGGTTACCATCTCTGGAAATAAATCGGAATTGGTTTCATACTTTCAACCACCACTATATTTGTCAGATCAATACGAGTGCGGTTTGATATACTTTTCAGTATTCAAATCAAGACCAAATATTCCCATTATTAATAGAGGTCTGTCTGTAATCAGAATCGAATGTGATCTTGTTTACGGTTCCTACTGCAACGGATTACCATCTCATTTTATCCATGAATTTGTGTCTGATACTACTCCAGGTCATCAGTGCATGGAAGTACCACAAAATGTTATTTACTTTCCAGTAAACAAAAATATAATTTCATCGGTATCTGTTAAGATTGTAGATCAATTTGGTCACTGTATTAACTTTGGAGAGGAACAGGTTCAATTACGTCTTCATTTAAGAAAAGCAAAATGATAGTATACTATAAAAATACCTCTGAAAAAACAAAACGTCTTAGTTCTTCTGCGATTGCTAAGCTGCAAAGACGTAAGAAAAAAGTTAAGAAATTGACTAAAGCAAATAAAGATTTTCTTAAAGCCCTAGGGTTTAAAGTATGAATTTACTACAGATTAGTGAATTACCGCGCTTCGACACTACGATCGAAAGTTATGAAGTCCATTCATACAATCCCTACAATAACAGCTTTAGAGAAAACGATGAAATCAGAATTCCCATCCATCAGCAAGACATATACGTGCTACCATCAGCCAGTTCAATTTACATCGAAGGACAAGCGAAGCTCATCGGTAAAGATGGGAATCCGATCAAGAAAACTGTTACGTTCACTAATAA
The DNA here is from genome assembly GCA_905163495.3 of Cosmia trapezina. Taxonomy (NCBI): domain Eukaryota; kingdom Metazoa; phylum Arthropoda; class Insecta; order Lepidoptera; family Noctuidae; genus Cosmia; species Cosmia trapezina. Next base: position 2,511,493 of record LR991036.1, read on the forward strand.
CCCTGTTATGTCTTTGTTTCAAGACATCAGATACGAAATGAATGGTATTGAAATAGACCGCATTAAAAATTCTGGAATAACATCAACAATAAAATCATACATCTCATTAAATGAAGCAGAAAATAAAGTTGCTGCCATATGGGGTTGGAGTTTAGAGGGATTTCAAAGTGATGGGCATTTTAGTGCTGTGATACCATTAAATAAGGTTTTAGGGTTTGCAGAGGATTACAATAAAATAGTGATAAATTGCAAACACGAACTTATATTGAATAGAAGTAACACTACCTTAAATAGTGTTATCCTCACTGATGATATTGCTCATTTTCAAATAGACATACAAAGAGTTCAGTGGAGGATACCACACATAAAAGTATCAGACCGAGAACGACTGACACTTTTAAAACATTTAGAAAGAGATAAACCTATTCAGATGGCGTTTAGAAATTGGGATTTATATGAGTATCCATTACTACCTAAAACCACAAAGCATTCTTGGTCAGTTAAAACTGCTTCACAATTGGAAAAACCCAGATATGTAATTTTTTGTTTACAAACTAATCGACAAAATAATAAAACTAAAGACAGTTCAGTGTTCGATCATTGTGAAGTAACAAACGTTACGCTCTTTTTGAATTCACAATATTATCCATATGAACCTTTAGGTTTAAAGTTTTCTGAGAACAAATATAGTATATTATACGAAATGTTTGTGAAATTTCGTCAGTCGTATTACAACTGTCCAGTAGACCCGTTGCTTGACCTAAAGGAGTTCAAAGAAAAAGCCCCTCTCTTTATCTTAGACTGCTCAAGACAAAACGATAACCTAAAAACAGGCCCAGTGGACGTGAGGTTGGAAATTGAATGTTCTACAGCAATACCAGATAAGACGACTGCATATTGTTTGATTATAAACGATCGCCTTGTGGAATATAAACCTCTCAGCAACATTGTGCGCAGGTTATCATGATTGCTATTGTGGATATTCAAGGCTTTAAAACAGAAACAAATGAATTTATAATAAAAGAAATCGCTATAATTTATAATAAAACATTACAAGTGTTTTTAATAAAGCCACCATTTCCATTTGAAAAATTAACTAAACAAGAAAAAAAACAAGTAAGGTGGATTGAACGTAACAGAAAGATACACTGGTACGAAGGGTTTGTACCCTATTCTAATTATCAGAATTTAGTTATAGATATTTTAAGAGATAAACGTATCTACGTCAAAGGTTCAGAAAAAGTGTTGTGGTTAAAGTGTATTTTAGAAAATAGTAATTGTCATATATTAAATTTGGAAGATAAAGGTTGTTCTAGTTTGCTAAGTTTATACGATAAATACAAATATTCTCAAGATTTATATAACTGTATTTATCATGACTCTGTATGTGCTTTAAAAAATGTATTGTGTTTAAATAAGTGGTGCTTTGATAATAAATTCTAAAACAAATATTTTCTTGTTTTATTTCTATAGTTTGGTAAAACGCATCATAGAGTTTCCTATCCCCTCTGTCCAGTCTTTATAAGTTGTTAACAAAAGCTGGACGATGTCATTATACGTTTATAATTGAAAGAAAGTGAATAGAACATGTCTCAAAATGAATACAAACCTCGATATGACATGTATAACACGTTCAAAATGCGTCAATTTTCATTTAACTATTACTGGGCAACGGTCGATTCAAAGAAAAGATTAGTGATGGAAATGGCTGACGCTGGATTCTTTTACTGTGGAAATAGTATAAATGATAAAGCAGCATGTTTTTCATGTGGAGGTGTTATAGAAGATTGGGAGATTTATGACGATCCTTGGATGCAACATGCTATACAGTTTCCTCATTGTTTTTATTTGAACGCTGTGAAAGGAAGAGAGTATATATTTAATACGCATATCACCATCATAGCATTAAACACATAGCATTGTAGTGTGATGGTTCGATCTTAATCAACGTTATTTGTTTCATCAAGAGAGAGAGAATAAATTAATAATATTATTCACATTATGCTTCATTCATCGAAATTTGATTTGGAAGGCATTTCTAAACTTATTTTCAAGAATGTTAGTGGTGAGATTCTATTTATTCAAGACATGACTGATCAGAAAATAATTAACACCAGTTCATCAAAACTTCAGGACAATACAGACAAGACAGAGCAAAACTCAGTAAAATCCACTTTTGAAAATACGCGATATCTCACAGTCAAGAGTGGTCACAATGAGCTCCTTACATTTGTTCGAGTTGACAACGTACATCCTGGTCCTAAAAAAACGGCTGGAACGTCAAAAAATCCTCCGCCTGACATTAATTAGTAAAAAAAAGAATTATAGTGTTGCCTGATTCAGAAGACATTCTATGCTACCAAATACTGCCAGAAGATGAAATTCCTTCTTTTTAATGAATTATATCTGCATTGCAAATTGTATCGTAGACAGCCCGACTAAAAAAACAAAAGATTTGCGATTTTGATGTATATCATCAAAGTGATGCAAAACTCATGGAGGGTTCTGTATCAGACAGATTCAATCTGTATTGCCAACTGAAATGTAAACCGTGCCAACTGTATCGCAGACCGATGAAAAGAATTGGGGGTACTGTATCACGCAGTTCGAGCGGTAGCGAGAACTATGCGTGATACAGAACCCCCAATTCTACCCTACTACCGAAGCAGGTATTTTTGTCATAAGGAGTTTGACATACCCCACCACCTACCTACTTCAGGCGGAGGATAAGAAACAGAAGGGATCCGTGATACATTCGGAACACTGGCAGTAAAATCATTAACTTTCTCTGTCATCGAAACAGAATACCTACAACAATACTACTTGACGATCAATCAACCTGCCTAGCCTTTTCCCAACTATATTAGGGTCGGCTTCCAGTCTAACCGATTGCAGCTGAATACCAGTATTTTACATGGAGCGACTGTATCTGACCTCCACAACCCGGTACCTAACTGGATAATAAGTAAGACTGGTTGTCTGACTTTCGGGCTTCTGACGACCCGTAACGACTGTCAAAGACCCACGAATGACAGCCGGGACCGACGGCTTAACGTGCTTTCCGAGGCTCGGAGGAGTCTTGGTATGTAAAGATGGTCACCCATCCACGGACAAACCCCGGCAAGCGATGCTTAACCTGATGTATCGACCCGTGCGGCTGTTATTACTTAGCCACGAGCTCCTCTCTCTACTTGGCGGTATAACTCTCAAATATCACATTTACGTAAAAATACAAAAAAGTCGCAGTAAAGTCGTAAGATAATTCCACAAATCGCGTAATGAACAGCCTTCCTTAAACGCATACGTATACAGGGTGATTAATCGAGCAGACGGCGTATCTACGGGGTGTTTCGTTGTATCCTCACAATGATGGATCACGGTGCAGTCCAGTTGTTTATAATACATACTTGTTTGTCAACGAGTTAACTTACTGACGCTGACGCGTACTGTGGTCTCAACAACTTAGAAAGGCTAAAATTAAATATTATTGGTGAGTTGGTAAATTTTTAGGGTTTCGTACAAAAATGGTAAAAAAGGAAACCTTATGGTGTGACTCAGTCTGTCTGTCTGTCTCTCTGTCTGTCTGTCTGTCACAGCTGGATATATCAAGAACTACTAATGATATCAACTTGAAATTTGGAACAGTTTTAGATAACGTATACCCAACTATTTTTCAAATAAGAAAGAAATAAAAACATTTATATTTTTTTTTGCAACAGGGACTGAAAGGGGTCATAAAAATTTAAAGTGGGGCTACTAGGGCATGTGGGGTATCATATGAAAGAACGCTGTTTGCAAATTCTCAGAAAACATTTTTTTGTTTTTTTTAGGACACATAGTATTCGACTTTTGATGAAAAATGTAAAAAAAATACCGTTCCCTTATCTCCGAAGTTTGTAAAGAGAAAAATCTGAAATTATTCAATTTAATCTGAAATGTGATAGAAGTTTATTAAATGTAAAGATTACAGGAAAAATAAAACGATGTCTCTAAATATCACACTTTTTCAGAAATCGGAACGGAACCCTCGGTGCGCGAGTCCGACTCGCTCTTGAACGGTTTTTATTTATTTATTTTATTTTATCCTTTTCTCAGTTTTAGTCGATAGTCGGGCAGTTTGAGTAATTTATGCGGCCTACCCAAATGTCTTTTCTTTGGTTCGTCGAATCATTAAGCTCCTTAAGTTTTGAGTTGAGCTGCACGATTACTGACAAATGCGTGCACTGACTGGGTAGGTCCACTCAATCTGTGTGGTTCTTTCCTCAAAAGACCATTTCAGACAGCAATCTACATGGTCTTCACATGATCTGACCAAGATTATGTCTGGACTTTAAAAGAGACTGTGACCTCTGAGTTTGTTTCGGCCTTTCTTCTCAGAGTAGTCAGATAGGAAACGTCGACCTCATATAGTTTTTAAAAATATGATTGACGTGTAAATAAAGCATTCATTCATTCATTCAAAAGTGTTTGTACAAACCTACTTATAGAAGATAAATCACTTATCATTTAGTTATTATTTTATTTATTTACTCAAAATAAAGGAGTGTTGTACTTACACGTTAAAAATATAGTTTTACAAAATCACACTATCACACTAATATTATGGCGAAAGTTTGTGAGTGTGTGTGTGTGTGTTTGTTACTTCTTCACGCTCAAACGGCTGGACCGATTTGGATGAAATTTGGTATGTAGATAGCTTATATGCTAGACTAACACATAGGCTACTTTTTGTCCCGTAGCGGATATCAGGACGGCGAGTGAAAACACTTTTACATGGTAAATCATATTTTTGTGCTGGATAAGTTTGGTGTTTCTTAGTCGACTACTACAGTAGCCAAAAGAAATAAAGACGTGTTTCGATGTTTCTTCTCAGAAAAAGAAACGTTGAAACACAGTCTCTTAGTAAAAAAAAGTAAAGTTATCATTCATTCATTCAGTCATTCATTTATTCATTCATTCATTCATTCATCTTATTGAAGGCGAGTAGTGCCGCCAACTAGCGCCACCATTGAGAAAAAAATCTTATGTCCTATCTTAAGACATATGGAACATTTTGATATGCCCTACGCTCACATTTTTAGTTAGATGAGGTTAGAACTTTTTGTATTAAAAAAATCAACAGTAAACCTCCTAGGCTCGAAGCCTCAGCAGTTAACGGCAAAAACGGCCGTTTTGCCAAAATGTTCCATATCTCCAGACATATATGGTTTTTTTCTCAATTGGCGCTACTCGCCCTATGGTCCTTACAATTTCTTGTAATGGTCAAATCAGATAAGGTATAAGGGTAGGGATGCCACATACAATGGACAACTAAAGGACTAAGTGCGGAAACCAATCCCAGTAACATGGAATATATGGTTATAGGATATGGGTACTGGGGATGTAGGGATGATTGCGTTACTGCCTCAAATCTATTTTTATGCATTTTTTGGGTTCTGTATCTCAAAAAAAAAACGGAACCCTTACAGAATCACTTGGTTGTCCGTGTGTCTGTCTGTCAGTTTGTCAAGACCCTTTTTTTCAAGAACGCGTGAAGGTATCAAGTTGAAATTAATATCAAACACATAAGTCTATGGTCCCTTGGAGTTCTAAAAAAGTCATGCTTCTAAGTCAACGTAATAAAAAAATACGGCTATTTATGCGACATATTTCGATACTCGTAAGTAAATCAAAACCTATAGGGTACTTTCTGTTGACCTACAATCATGAAATTTGGCAAGAAGTGCGGTCTCACAGCACAAGTGAAGGTAAAAGTCCGGAAATTGTTAATTTGTCATCTTATTTTTACTTTATTAAGTTTGTTTTTGGGATAAATTATTTTCAACTACGGAACCCGTCATTGTGCGTAGTCCGACACACACTTGCCCAGTTTTTGCTAACTGCTTCAGGCAATATTCCCTACATTTTATGTTTATGAAACCCGCCCACGCATTGACCAGAAAAAATTGGAAAAAAAATCCTTTTCAACTCAAAAATATTAAAATAACATCGACTACACAAACTATCGTGTAACATGAACATAAAATAAAATAGAACGCGGTATCTAACATTCAATATTTTTAAAAGTCGCGTATGATGGATTGCGCTTTGAGCATGTTACCATGTTATTGGAGATAATAAAAAAAGTAGGTCGTGCTGTGATAAACTATTTACATGGATTACTAGATTTATGGGTAACAAATACAATGTTATATTTTTAGTGACATTGGTTTCACGAACAATTTATTATATACATAGATGACGTCACTTTAATAAATGGATTTTTCTTGCGTATTGGCACGAACTGTACTGTAGGTAGAATTGTCTTCTAAGTTATGAGGTTAGGTCAGTATATAATTCATCTGTTCTTACTACTGACAAAATCAATTTATTTAGTTGCTAAGTATTTTTTTTTAAACATTGAGGAGAGAGGAGCTCGTGGCTAGGTAATAACAGTCGCACGGGTCGATCCATCAGGTTAAGCTAAGCTTGCCGGGGTTGGTCAGTGGACGGGTGACCATCTTTACATCTCCTCCGTGCCTCAGAAAACACGTTAAGCCCTTAATTGGTCCTGGCTGTCATCCTTGGATATTTGACAGTCGTTACGGGTCATCAGAAGCCCGAAAGTCTGACAACCAGTCTTACCAAGGCGTATCGTATTACCCAGTTACTGGTTTGTGGAGGTCAGATAGGCAGTCGCTTCATGTAAAATACTGGTATTTAGCTGCATTAGGTTAGACTGGAAGCCGACCCCAACATAGTTGGGAAAAGGCTAGGCAGATTGATTGATTACTTTAACTCAAACACTGACTTATTACTTGTTAAAGTTTTTAGGAAAATCGTATACTTTTACATTATTTATAAATATGTGAGCAAATGTATCTGTCACATACTTAATTTATCTGTCATTGCTTCATTTATAATTCTTTTTACCTATTGTGGTATAATAATAATTACTCTAGCTAGGTGCATGATCTTCCAGTATACTCGTATAATTAATGTATACAAAATATTGCAAAGCATAATAAAAGAGTAGGTAACGGTGGAGTTTCTTGTTCATTCTTCTCCATACGAAACTACCTTTTGGAAGGGGCGACTAGAATCAATTCTTGGTAAATTTTGACGTTCAAAAGTGTCTTTTATGTGCCTTTTTGAATCATAGATGATCTGACGTTGACTTTGACTTTCATATGGTGGGGCCGAACAGGACTTTCGTCACAAAGTCATCGTGCCGAAGCTTCGTAACTATGTTTTGTTCGCTAGAAATTATCGTGCTAACGCGGTGGCTTCACGATTCTCGTGATTATGTATTCCAAGATAACCGCAGCACAGGCAAAAAATCTATTCTAAAAAAGAACGAAAAATTCGCCAATCCACACTTAAAACTCTGCCGACTCCAAGAGTCCGTACCTTAAATCCCACCTTACAGCAACTTTAAATCTTTTCCACTCCAGGAAGACAGGGAATTAAAAAGTAAAATATACCTGAGAACTGCTATAAATCATAAGCTTAACATTTTAATTAAAATGATAAATATCGGCCGGTAAGTTCGCGACGGTACTTTAGTAGTCCCGAGTTTGAAGGTACAAGTAGGAAGAGTTTTACTTTTTTATGATTATAGGCTGGCGGGTCGATGGGCCAACTGATGGCAACTGATGGCCCTAAAGGCTATTCAAATCTTTGTTTCTATTACTGATCTTAACTAAATAACTAAACGCGCTGGTAAGTGGGCACGTTGGTAGTCGCATTTTATTATTTTTACAGCCAATGCAAAATCGTGAATGAAAAAATCAAATGAAAAACCACAAGTCAAAACCGCCAATAAAAACTAGAATTTAGAAAAACATAAATGTTCCTAAAAGGGGACGAGTTCGATTCGTAACAGTTTCCATTTGATTTCTACTAAGGATATTATCTAAGACATATAATAGATCTATTGAAATGTTTTAAGTAGTAAAGATGCGCCCACGTTCTTCAAGTTCAACTGTTAAGCATGTGGTGGTGGTGTGTGTGTTTTTTATGTGTAAGTATGTCCTCGTGAGTCATCAAGACCTCCAAATAGTGACACAATTGACACATTTTGACACACAAAATTGAGGTTTAATATCACTAAAACTATGATGGCAGTCATAGTTTATAATCGAATTTTTAATGAACTGCAGTAAAATGACACTTCTTATTTGTCATTTCTTTACAAAATGTTCCCATTTTATAACGAAACCACAGCAGGAATGACAGAAGAAGTGTCATTTTACTGCAGCTAGTTAAAAGTTCGACTATAGTGGTCGCAAGCGGGCCTGCTGTGCCTGAGGTCCTGCATTCGATTCCCGGGTCGGGCAAAGTGCTATTGAGTTTTCCTATCAGGAATTTCTGAGCAGCAGCGCGGAGTCTGGATTAGTGCCCGGTTGATGACAATAGGCTCGCCCCCTATTACATGGGACCTAAACATAACTGGCGAAATGTGGGAGTACTAAAAGGTACAGCTCTGCCTAACCCTTCGGAGAATTCAGGCGTGATGTTATGTTTAAACTTATCTTCATAACATCTCTATGGTCAGACTTTTAATTAGCTGTAGTAAAATTAGGTACTTCTACTGTCATTTCTACAGTCATTTCGTAATAAAATAGCTTTGATATTATACATCTAGATAGAGCCATGTCGTGGCCGGTCGTGAGACAGCAATATAATACTTTTTCTAGGTTATGTAACGTAAGAAATCTTCCATATTTTGGACTGAAACAGTTATATGATGTGTGAGCAGTGGTGGCCCAGTGGTATTGGCCGCGACTTACGAGTTGTAGGTCGTAGGTTCGAACCCCGGCAAGCGTTTTACTTTGTGTAAATTATTTCATCACCGCTGCTCTCAAAACGGTGAAGGAAAACATCGTGAGGAAACCGGCATGTCCTAGAACCAAAAAATTTGAAGACATGTGACATCTACCAACCCGCACTGGGCCCGCGTGGTGGATTACGGCCCTCTCATCGAGAGGAGGCCTGTGTCCCAGCAGTGGGAACATTATAGGCTGATTATGTTGATATGATGTGTAGTAGGTACATGTTATTCCATGTCAATACATTCGCACAATGCAAAAATTGTCCAAAAAAGTTAAATTAATCGACGCAAGATAAATTTTGTAACAATGAAAGCACTTTGTTTGGCTAACATTCAAAAGTTCGCCAAGCAAAAATACGCCACGTAAGAAACAGAAGATACGATGCTTTGTCTCAATTTTCCTACTGATTTCGTATATATAGGTCTCACTCTGTAATCATGGAAACGTGTAGAGGTATATTGTCATTATAAAATGAGAACATTTTTTAACAAAATGGCAGAATATAAGTGTCATTTTACTGCAGCTAATTAAAATTCTAAGCATAGTAACATGTCCTGACAAACAAATAGCGGTCAACACTTTATTGTGACGCATGCTTTGGCTTTTTCATACAAATAGCTACCCGTAGTAAGCGGTACCAATCAATAGATAGCGTGGGCCGGTAAGATATTCTTTGATAGATTATTGGGACGTTAAGGTGTTATGTAAAAAGCTAACTGGGCGGGAATAAGAAGGTGACAGAGTCAATTACTTCCACAAACGAAAAAAAGAGAGCGCAACAATCCGCTGGAAAAAATAAAAATTGTTTAAAAATAAATTAAGCTATCAAAAATATTTTCGGCCAGAGTTTTCAATTACATAATACGCACATTTCTAATGCAATTTTGCAATGAAATTACTTAGGATTTTAGAATTGCAGAAAAAAATATAAAAAGTAGAGGTCTTTTCGGAATTAAAGTCTATCGAGAACTTTTAACCCAATTATGTTTTCCTTCAGTCAAAGTATTAATCAAATAGTCAATAAACATTGTATAGTTATCCAAAATTTAAATCCATTAATGCTGCAATAGTGAAATAAATTATTACGAAAAATACCCCAAATTTTGGTATCGCCTTAAAACCTCACTTAGAAAGGTTTTTCTATCTCCAATATGCCAAAACTGGTGACAGATAGGTTATTGAAACTATCGAATATTATTTTGACAGCGTCTTGACAAAGTTTGCTCCCACCTAAGCCTCGTACTTAATACATAGATGTCGCCTAAGCCACGGTTTCTTAATCACCAATGATATACGGTGCCCGTTCACGTGTGCCCGTTAATTTGTCAACCTTTACTTAAGGGCCTAATGGTTAATTAAGAGAGATATAGTATAATTTATAGGGTGCCCTTAGCAGCGGAATGCTGCGGTAAAGGCTCAGAGGTTTGATAACAAGATCAAGACGTATTTAAACAGCGGACGTAGGTAATCGATATCTAAACATGATAAAATTAAAAAAACCGGTCAAGAGCGAGTTTGACTCGCGCACCGAGGGTTCCGTTCCGATTTCTGAAAAAGTGTGCTATTTAAAGTCATCGTTTTGTTTAATATTAACAGAAACGGAATATTTACCATGTTCACTGTTACTGTTTGTTGTATATTTGAGTTCCCGATAATTATAATAACAGTAAACATGGAAAATATCCCGTTTGTGTTAATAATAATGTTAGCGACCATGACAGTTTAAAAACTTACATCATTTTATTTTTCCTGTAATCTTTACATAAACTTCTATCACATAGAATAATATTAGATTTTTCTCTTTGCAAACTTCGGAAATAAGGGGGGACGGTATTTTTTTTACATTTTTTATCAAAAGTCGAAAACTATGCGGTCTAAAAGAAAGAAAAAAAATGTTTGAGAATGTGCAAACAGCGTTCTTTCATATGATGCCCCACGTGCCCTAGTCGCCTCAGTTCGAATTTTGAAGACCCCCCTTTCAATACCTGTTGCAAAAAAACAAAAAATGTTTGTATGTATTTCTTATTTGCAAAACAGTTGCGCAAACGTCATCTAAAACTGTTCCAAATTTCAAGTTGATAGCATAAGTAGTTCTTGATAGACACACAAACAGACAGATAGACAGACTGAGTCGCACCATAAGAGTTCCTTATTACCATTTTGGTACGGAACCCTAAAAATGAATTGATGATTCTTTTTTTTGGGGTCTCTACCCACTACTACTCTTTACGGGTCGTATTTTACAACCGATATGGACGAAACTTGGTACACAAGTTTTACGACTTTATAGATTTTTTTGTCGTCGGGGATTTTTGATTGGAGAGGTACTTCCTCCAAAAAAAGGCAAAAACGTGTATCACTGGGGTATCACCGCAGACAGTTCCGACTCACCGTGAACTATGCGGCACACGGTTCCGACTCACTGGAACCACAACTGGCACTGGCAAGCATCGCAAGATACACGACTCAGCCCACTATCGACCTCCGGTCTCCGGAGGGGAGTGATGTGGCGGCATCTACATCGCCACATATGAACTACGCATCAATAACATGACGTCACGCAAACCTGCATCGCGCAATTAGAGTTTACCACGCGATTAGCATATATACAACGTCCCGACATCAACCGTCGGGCAGTAGCCCACCAGACACAACACCCGTCTGGTCGGAGGATCCTCCCTTTTCAATGGAGGATGAGTGAACTTTACACCCTGTTCCTCATGCCTCTAAGGTCGTTTAAGTTGTTTGTTGTTTAACTTTAAGGCTGATGCGCCAGGGTATCCGCGAAATTCAAAATTTCTTACGTTTTTTGCAATTTGTAGGTCAGTGTGAGCTTGTATGTTGATTAAAATATGTTTCGCGGCCGTAGCTAATATGGCTTTACAGAATTATAATCATTAGAATCAGCAATACAACTCCATAAGTTAGCATTTACCTCAAATCTAGCGATTTCATGAAATCATGAGGTTTGAGATAAATGCTAACTTATGGAGCTGTATTGCTGATTCTAATGATTATAATTCTGTAAAACCATATTAGCTACGGCCGCGAATCATATTTTAATCAACATACACTGACCTACAAATTGCAAAAAACGTAAGAAATTTTGAATTTCGCGGATACCCTGGCGCTTTCGCCTTAAGTTGGTCTCATAAACATTCGGTGAAGATCTGATAAAAACAAATAAAAAAACATGGTAACTATCCCGTTTTAAAAATAACTTGTGTTGCAAAAAAGTTTGTGCTCACGAGGTATACCTACTGTTACACAGAACTAGTACAGTACAGTACAGAACCAGCAATTTAACCCATTTAGTGCCGAAGTTAACCGTCAAGTCACAATCAGTGGCCCTAAACAAATGGCCTGCTACGTAATACTTCGTAGTTGGCATCATGAATACCAAGTTATAGAACGAAATATTGTGTATAAGAAGACCTACGTAATAATACGTAGTCGGCCTCTGCCATTATTACCTACTATAGCTACGTAATATGAATTAAGGAACTCCTGTGTCATAATTTCATGCTTCTAGACCCAGCAGTTTCGGCTGTGTGTTGTCTTCATTGATTGAATGAATTTAGTATTTAAATTAAGTAAATTCTTCAGTTCGATTGGCGAGAGAGTGCATTTCCGACAACGAGTTTGACACCCGATTATTACAAATATATTTAAATGCCCTACGTGGTCTTACGGTCTGTGTTTATCATGTAACATTTGTGATTATCCTTTGTACCTAAATCCAATCGTAGGACAAAGATATTAAATAATCACAATCATAATATAAAAGCGAAAGTTTGTGTGTGTGTATGTTTGTTACTTCTTCACGCTCAAACGGCTGGACTGATTTGGGTGAAATTTGGTATGTAGATAGCTTATACCCTGGATTAACACATAGGCTACTTTTTATACCGGTCTACGCTGGTGAAACCGCGGGGCGCAGCTAGTAAATAATATAAGCCAAACAACAGTGGATCTTTGACAGTCGTTACGGGTCGTCCCGAAAGTCATACAACCAGTCTTACCAAGGGGTATCGTATTACCCAGTTACTGGGTTGTGGAGGTCAGATAGGCAGTCGCTCCATTTAAAATATTGGTATTCAGCTGCATCCGGTCAGACTGGAAGCCGACCCCAACATAGTTGGGAAAAGGCTATGCAGATTGATTTTATAAGCAAAGCAACCCCTCTAAGTCCTTTAAAAAAAAGCAAATAAATAAAACTGACCACTTTCATGAAAATGTTACATTTATAACAAAACAATAAGCCGGCACACTTACAAACAATGTATTATCACAGGGGTGTAGCCACACTGGCGGCTATAATTCAAAAAATGATTTAAGCCTTGTTCACACCAGCCCTATTTTTATTTACCGCCGTATCGCTCCTACCCATCTACATATTTGGTGCTTTTGTCCACAGGGGAATGAAATTTGAGGAGAAGGCAATTTTTGGGTTTTAATTAAAGTTAAGGCACGTGACGGCATTTTTTTTTATTCAATTGATTTGGATTTTCCATTGGTTTGTTACAGAATAATTTGTATAATTTGTGTTGTTCCAAAAAAGAGACTGTACTAGAATTTAGTTTTTTTAAATCCTCTTTAAAACAAACGTTGAAAAAATCTGTATTGGTTTACATAAACACTAGGTAATGTTTTAAAATTATGAAATTAAATAAATAAATAAATAAATATCCTTGGACATTTCACACAACGCCATCTAGTCCCAAGCTAAGCAACCTAATGCTTGTGTTATGGTAACGAGATGGCTGATAAACTACTTATATACATTTTTTTTTTTTTGTAAATACATACATATTATAGATAGAAAAACACCCAGACTCGGAACAAATACTTGTAGGTCGTACAAATATTTGTTCCCACGACATGCTACGCAGCAGTCAATCGCTCAACCACTGCGCCAACCGTGTCGTTAATTAACATAATTGTGTATATAAATCAAAAGTCCGTTTTTTACTACCAGTGTCTGAGAATTTAAAAATCAATAACTGCAAATTCTTTAACATGTTCACAACGTTGTGTTTAATATTTTGAATTTCTTCAAATCTCAGTCTTTGTTGAAAGGCCTACATTGTCCTCCCATACCTACCCCTCAAGTGTTTTTTATGTAATAATTTATAAACCGAAAACCACCCCTGGGGGGGGGGGGGTGAGGGGGGTTAGTTGCGAACACCGTAGGTTCACAACTACTGATGATGATTTTTTTTTCCATCGGATGATGTTTTCTTACGTCTATATATAGGGTCTTTCAACAAGGACGCGTCGATGTTGAATTTAAATAAAACAAGCTGTATGTGAGACATTAAAGAAATTATTTTTTTATTTGAAAGGCTCATTTATGCCATTATTTATGAAATATGACAGGCGGCGTCATTGGTCCGCACTTTTTCAAAAACGATGACGGCGAGGCCATTACTGTCAACGGCGAGCGCTAAAGATCAATGATTAACAATTTATTGGTGACGTGAATTGGTCACAAAGATCGTGCGATTTGACCCCGCTTTACATTTTCTTGTGGGGTTTTCTCAAGTCGCAGGTCTAAGCCAATAATCTGCAATCAACCGATGCCCTGAAAGTCAACATTACGCAGGCCATCGCTCAGATTCAGCCGGATCTATGCAGTAGAGTAATTGAAAGTTGGACCTCTCGGATCCGTGCCAAAGTTCGAAGCCGCGGTGGACATTTAAACGATGTCATATTTCATAAATAATGGCATAAATGGGCCCTTAAAATAAAAAAAAAATTTCTTTAATATCTTACATACAGCTTGTTTTATTTAATTTCAACATCGACCGGTCCTTGTTGAAAGACCCTTTATAAGTATACGATATAAGCTTATATACCTATTATATAAAGGGGTTTTCCTTATGCACACTTGGGGTGCAGTTGACACTGTTATTTGAAAATTTTGTAAAAACCAATTATTTTTAAAAGAGTAACCATGGAGTTTCTTGCCGGCTCTTCTCCATAATGAAACGATCAATTGGAACCGTGCACCTAGCTTCTGACGTTTCATAAGTGCCCCTGTAGGTTTATGTGAAATAAAATATTTTGATTGACTGATTGAGTCGGTTCTTTTAGTAAACAGAAAGCCTTGCTCTACAATAATTCTAGAATCAATACTAACCTCCGCTGTCCCTCCTCTTTCAAGTCTCTTTATGCAAACATGTCGTTTCGGAGACGACGTCTACCTACCTAGATCAAGTACATACCTACCTACCGTTAATGAATTCAGCACCATTGTACCTTGTTAATGTTCTACTAATCTAGCAGAATAAAGTATAAGGTTCAAACAAATTACTCGGGAGCAAGTCTACTAAATTAAAAACATTGCAACATTTTGTACAGCAAATCTGTCAAAAACTCATAATGATGGAGAGACTATTGCAACGTTTGTAAACTTAATTAAGTCCTAGATACACTTATAGAGGACACGATACATACCTACTAATGAATACAACTTTTTAGGGTTCCGTACCTCAAAAGGAAAAAACGGAACCCTTATAGGATCACTCGTGTGTCTGTCTGTCTGTCCGTCTGTCACAGCCAATTTGCTCCGAATCTAATGAACCGATTAAGTTGAAACTTGGTACACATATGTATTTTGGTAACCCAAACACGGACATGTAACGTAAATAAATGAATTTTGAATATGGGGGTCCCTTTTGGGGGGGAAATAAGTACAATTAAAAAAAAAGTTTTGCAAACCGTACCGTGTGATATATTAAATGAAAGGTCTTACTGTGAGGGTCTCAAATATATTTTTTTATTAAGGAACCAAATCAGAAAAAAAACGGCCAAGTGCGTGTCTGACCACACACTATGAAAGATTCGATAATTAAAAAGAATTTATCCCAAAAACAAACTTAACATTGTAGTTGAGAAATATGTTCTCCTATACATTGATATACATGGTGAAGGGACATCGACGCGCAAACGGTTACCACGTATTCAGTACATCATTCTGAGCCCACTAACAGGGTACATCCACAGGGTACAGGGTACTCCTCATTTTGAATCATTTTCCACCGGAAATTTTCTCAGGAAAATTTTCATTTTTTTTTTAATTTTCTCTGTTACATTTTCATTATTTCAATGTAAAATTACATTGTGTGTTCGCAGCACTCCATTTATGTAAAAAAAACAGCAAAAATAAAACTGAAAAAAAAAACCAGCAATGAATGTAAAAATACTCTAACGAACGACGCGTGAAATCAGCTGTTCACATTCTGTCTAGCTACTGAGTTCATCGAACTCACCGCATACCTATTACCTACCCCTCCGAACCAGTAATAGACGCTCCGATTTGTGCTCAAAAACACAAACAAATCAGGTTTATTGGATTCCCATAACGTTCCTGAAATAATTTCATGTACCGGTCATCTTAGTATGACATACTGAATTCACCCTATCAGTTTGCGGAGGGCTGTCCCTTACACCCTGTATACACTAATCATATTAGAGTGTTCAATAACGTTTTTAGGAGCGCAAAATGGTAATTATTTGATGTCCAATTAAATACATGACCATCTAAACGAGGCCTTGCAGTCTACACACGATTAACGCATCCATTTTTTCTAAGTTTATAGTGCAGTTTCGCAATGTATAATAATATAACAATAAGTAACTCATGTCAAACGGACACTGTCTTATCAGAAGGGGCTGTGATATATTTATCAGTCACGAATTGCACCCCCCGAGGGTAACGGTAGCAAATATGATAATAATACCCTTTGGAGATGCGGTTTGTTCACTAAAGATATTTATCTACACCCATGCTATAAATTCTCTATAAAAGTTTCTGAGCCAGTTAGCTTATTGCCAACATTAAAACAGCCAGTGTCATAGTAACCATGGTAACCATAATAGCATCCAAACGGGTGCTTTAATGTTGTACTGAATTTCATAATGCAACTCGTTTTCAAAAAAAGAACATTTAATGCACGCGCGTTTCACTACAACAGCGCCGTAATTTAAAAAAAGAACTTATTCGAATTCACGTCGTATACAATGACGCCGGCCGCCATGTTCGATACGAGTATTAGTATTGCAAAAAACTGTTTCAGAACCTTTTATAGAGAATTGATAACATGGGTGTAGATAAAGTCTTGTATACAACTGTACATAATTAGGTATTAAAACACTCATGTGATACTATTATCACACTCGGCTTCGCCTCGTGTGATAAACCCACGTTCGTGTTTTAAGACCCCTTATTATACGTCAGTTGCATAAATAACTATCAGGGAAAGAGAAATAAAGGGCTAGAGGCTTTTTAGAAAAAGCGTTGTTTTGAGAGAACAAAATGTTAAATGTACTGAATGTATATTATACAACGTGTAACGTTAAATGCGCAAAACCTCTTAAGGGGTCATTGAATTCATCATTATGAACAACTTTTACTATGGGACCAAACCTGAAAACGCGATAAAAAAATCAGCTGTTCAGTACATTTTGACGAATTATGCGAACATAAATGTACTGAACAGCTGATTTTTTTTTGGCGATTTCAGGTTTTGGTCCCATAGTAAAAGTTGTTCACAATGATGAGTACAATGACCCCTTAAGAGGTTTTGCGCATTGAGCGTTACACGTTGTATAACTTAATCACACTATACAGGGTGTAAGTGTAAACAGTGGCAATCTTTTAAGGGGTCATTGTACTCATCATTATGAACAACTTTTACTATGGGACCAAACATGAAATCGCGAAAAAAAATCAGCTGTTCATAATTTTGACGAATTATACGAACATTAATGTACTGAACAGCAGATTTTTTTTCGCGATTTCAGGTTTGGTCCCATAGTAAAAGTTGTTCATAATGATGAGTACAATGACCCCTTAAAAGATTGCCACTGTTTACACTTACAACCTGTGTATCACATCACACTTCACACTAATATTATTATGAGGAGCTCGTGGCTAAGTAATAACAGCCGCACGGGTCAATCCATCAGGTTAAGCTACGCTTGCCGTGGTTGATCCGTGGATGGGTGACCATCTTTACATACCGAGATTCCTCCGTGCCTCGGAAAGCACGTTAAGCCGTTGGTCCCGGCTGTCATTCGTGGATCTTTGACAGTCGTTACGGGTCGTCAGAAGGCCGAAAGTTTGTCAACTAGTCTTACCAAGGGGGTCTTACCAATCGTATTACCCAGTTACTGGCTTGTGGAGGTCAGATAGGCAGTCGCTCCATGTAAGGGACCAACGGCTTAACGTGCTTTCCGAGGCACGGAGGAGTCTCGGTATGTAAAGATGGTCACCCATCCATGGACCAACCCCGGCAAGCGTAGCTTAACCCGTACGGCTGTTATTACTTAGCCACGAGCTCCTCTTTCATCATCATCTTTAACAATAAATCAATACATAGAATAACCTTCACAACTGCCCGAAGAACATTTAGAGCAGTCATCACCGAACGATTAACTCTTAACCACTCAATCCCAGGAGGCGGACGAAAATTTTAATCAAAGAAAACTTTAAATTAGGAAAATTTCGAGCAAATAGCCCACAGCGCGGCGCTGCCAAGTTTGTGAGTGCCGTGTATTAAAACAAATGTAAATAGTTCAATTTTGTACGGGTTGTGTTATGACGGGAGCAAACATTATGTATGTTTAAAACCCCTACTGTGTACTGTGGGACAGAAATAGGCTGGTACTTACACATTAAGTACCAGGCTATTTCTGTCCCACAACAGGGCAAAGGCCTTGTGGCTAAGTAATATCAGCCGCAGGTTAAGCTACGTTTGCGGTGGTCTGTGGATGGGACAAGACAAGACCCCTTCGTGCCTCGGAAAGCACATTAAGCCGTTGGTCCCGGCTGTCATTCGTGGATCTTTGACAGTCGTTACTGGCCGTCAGAAGTCTGACTACCAGTGTTACCAAGAGGTATCGTATTACCCAGTAACTGTGTTGTGGAGGTCAGATAGGCAGTCGCTCCATGTAAAATACTGGTATTCAGCTGCGTCCGGTAAGACTGGAAGCCGACCACAGCATAGTTGGGAAAATGCTAGGCAGATGATGATGGATGGCAAAGGCCTCTTCTCATACAGAGAAGGCATGGGCATTGATCACTACGCTTGCTCCAGACGGGTTGGCGATTTCAGACTATATAAAAATATCTAAATGTATAAATTATTGGTTTAAAAAATTGTTTATTACCATTTATGTATAAATAAGGGTTATTACTCACAAATGCATGCACTGACTGGACAGGTCCACTCAAACTGTGGTTTTTCCTCAAAAGTCCATCTCAGACATTAATCTGCATGGTCCTCATAAAAGGCCTGACCAAGATTGTGCCTGGACTTTAAGCTAAGCGTCCAATTGTCTGCGCCCGCCGCAACGAACGCATGGCACGCAACGGATTTTGGTTAATACCGGTAGTGGACGCAGTGCTAGACAAATCTTACAAAGCAAACCGAAATCCGTTGCGTGCCGTGCGTGCGGTGCGACCGGTGCGGACCAGTGGACGCTCACCTTAAAAGAGACCTGTGAGTTTGTTTCGGTATTTCTTCTCACAGTAAACGGTTAGGAAACATCGAACTCATCTAGTTTTAAAACATACATTATTGTTTAAGTGTTAAAGTGTTTTTTTTTAAACAATTAGTTAGTTGAAATAAATATGTGGCGGCATCTACATCGCCACATACGAACTACGCATCTCAATGACATGACATCACGCAACCTGCATCGCGCAATAAGAGTTTACCGCGCGACTAGTATAATATACAACGACCCGACATCAACAGTTGGGCAGTTGCCCACCAGACACGACACCCGTCTGGTCGGCGGATCCTCCCTTTTCTATGGAGGATGATCATTAGGTTTTCGAAGACGTGTGACATCCACCAACCCACACTAAGCTCGCATGGTGGATGACTGAATCTCACAGAGACTCTTGAGTCAAGGAGGAGTGAGGTCTTGAGTTGGTTGAACAGTGGGATTAGTTTGTGTAGGTATAATTAGCTTATAATGTTAAGAGCCTGTTTCAGCATCTACGATTAAGTTCCTATAACTTACCTGGCAGATAATTTCATACAAATTCTGTTCCATTTTTGAATTTATCCGGACATCGAGAAATAGGCCCTAAGTGTTGTGTGTAAGTCAGCGCCGGTGATCACATTCAACCAGGTAAGTCGTAGAGTTTTATAAAAAAAAAAACATAAAAAACGAAAACACATAAACAATAAACAAAAAATAAACATAAACAACATTTATAACAATAACAACAACACAAAAATACAAACTGACGGAAACATAACAAAAACTTATCAACGTAACATACACACACATACATTACAACAACATACATACATATATAACGTAGTTTTAGGGTTCCGTACCTCAAAAGGAAAAAACGCAACCCTTATAGGATCACCTCGTAGTCCGTCTGTCTGTCTGTCAGTCTGTCAAGACCATTTTTCTCAGGAATGCGTGGAGGTGTCAAGTTGAAATTAATCTATACTTATAATAAATCTGTAGAGAGGTCAATTCTGTACATGATATATATTTTCAAAATAACTATCAGGGGGTAATTAGTGATCGATACTGATGCCAAAAATGCAATCAGTAAAACTTTTGTCTGTCTGTCTGTCTGTCTGTCTGTCTGTCTGTCTGTCTGTCTGTATGTTCCTTATAGAAACAAAAACTACTCGACGGATTTTAACGAAACTTGGTACAATTATTCTTCATACTCCTGGGGAGGTTATAGTATACTTTTCATCACGCTACAATCAATAGGAGCAGAGCAGTGAAGGGAAATGTTGGGAAAACGGGAGAAGTTGCTCCATTTTTTTAAGCTTCCGTCGCGTGTGCAGCCTTAATGGTTAGCTATTAATAATAATATTCTGCGGTTCCTTATTGCGATATTTTTCAACAGTATTGTGGATTGACTTAGTATATTTCCCTACTAAAATACGAAAGTTAATCTGTCTGTTACATCAAAACCACTGAACCGTGAGGAAGGACATAGGGTACTTTTTTACGAAAAACGACGGAAACGCGGACGAAGTCGCGGGCAAAAGCTAGTATCAAATACGTAGGTTTATGTACCCTTGGAGTTCTAAAAAAATATAGCTTCTAATTCAACGCAATAAAAAAATACGGCCATTTATGCGACACATTTTGATACTCGTAAGTACCTAAATCAAAACCTATAGGGGGTACTTCACGTTATCCTAGAATCATGAAATTTGGCAAAAAGCAAGGTGTCACGAGCAAAGAAAAATTCCACAAATTGTTAATTTGTAATTTTATCACAGATTCTTATTTTAGGATTACAATATTAAGTTGGTTTTGGGATAAATTCTTTTCAACTACGGAACCCTTCATTATGCGTGGTCCGATATGCACTTGGGCGGTTTTTTTAACATAAATTTATTACCAATAGTAGTACAATTGGCTTATCAAACAATGTATTTGTTGTATGCAAACCCTCGTGCACCGGTTGCAGCCGTGTTTGCAGTGGCTGTTTACTTTGGATACAAGTTATTACCGATGGTAGCCCGTCTGGTTGCGTTTTAAAATTTATGATATGCGCACCGGCGATTCGATGATAATATGCGTAAATATCGTTTAAAGAGCCGTGTACGCTGGGAGGATTATTTAAAGATATGTTGACCTATAATCGACATGATCAATGCTTTTTTAAACATTATTTTTCACTTGCTTCGTTCGCATGTTTCCGGTAACTCTGTTTGTATTCCAGTTTCAAACTTTTCTTCCTGGCATCCGATTGAGCTGAAACAAAGAAGTAAAGAACTTTAATATATTTTTCAATACACTTCCTCGAAAACTGGTTCATGTCGCACTACGATTAGGTTCACAATGCAATGTATTTCACACGCGTGCGATTTTTCATTTACCCGCACGTGTGCGGGAATAAAAAATGCCACAGATAACTTATACATAGACTTAGTCCAAATTGGTTCAATGCCTATATTCACAACTCTCTATTCGGAGGTGAATGTTTTTTTTTAATCTCGGCAAAGAGGTATGCGTCATTACGGCGTTAATATTTTTTGAATATTTAAATAATGTTTATAAATAGAATATCATCAAACACTATGATTATTACAATAAAAAAACGCTTATGAACAAATTAACATTTATTTGTGATCTAAACTCGAAAATATTTGAATTTTCTATTTTTCATATTAGGCTGTTTATCGGCTTTATACCTTTACATCTCCTTTTCAACCTGGCGAAAGCAAAGCGCGAAAAAAAAGAAAATTTAAATCATAGTTTCCTAATAATTCATGACAAAAATATTTTCCGTTATTTTATTTTATTTCTTCAAAAGTGTATTGAAAAACGTCGTTTGATACTCGTGGACATTTGTCATTGCAGTTCTCGGCTCAAAAACAACCTCGCCTACGGCTCGGGTGTTAATTCCGCCTCGAATGCCATAACAAACGTTCTCCACTTGTATCAAAATGTACTATTTTGATAGCGTCCTTCTTAAGATAATAATAGCCTTTTTTAGGGTTCCCTACCTCAAAAGGAAAAAACGGAACCCTTATAGGATCACTTGTTTGTCCGTCTGTCTGTCTGTCTGTCTGTCAGTCTGTCAAGACCGGTTTTCTCAGGAACGCGTAGAGGTATCAAGTTGAAATTAATATCAAATACGTAGGTCTATAGTCTCTTGAAGTCCTAAAAAACTCAAGCTTCTAAGTCAATGCAATAAAAACATACGGCCGTTTAAATGCGACATATTTTGATACTCACAAGTAAATCAAAACCTATACGATACTTCCCGTTGTTCTAGAATCATGAAATTTGGCAAGAAGCAAGGTCATACAACACAAATAAAGCAAAAAGTCCGAAAATTGTTAATTTGTAATTCTATCACATAAAAAAAAATTTCAAGTCTGTCAGTCTATCAAGACCCTTTTTCTCAAGGACGCGTAGAGATATCAAGTTGAAATTAATATTAAACACGTAAGTCTATTGTCCCTTAGAGTTCTAAAAAAATCAAACGTCTAAGTCAACGCAATGAAAACATACGGCCATTTATGCGACATATTTTGATACTCGCAAGTAAATCAAAACCTATAGGGTACTTCCCGTTGACCTAGAACAATGAAATTTGGCAAGAAGCAAGGTCTCCCAGCACAAGTAAAGGAAAAAGTCCGAAAATTGTGAATTTGTAATATTTGACATAAAAAACAAATTTTTGGGATCCAATGTACGTTTGTTTTTGGGATAAATTCTTTTCAACTACGGAACCCTTCATTGTGCGTAGTCCGACACGCACTTGGCAGGTTTTTCTATGTTAAGGTTACGTAAGTTTTTTAGTACTTTTAGTTCATTAAAAGCTTGTAAAACGAAATATCTTTTTATGTTAAAATGTAAATGTAAATTCTTTAATTGAAACTGACATAGGAGTTCAAAACCATGGAAATGGAACCGTTTAAAAAATCAAGAAAATAGTGGAACCTACTTTTATTTATAAATTCAGCAGACAGCTTTCCAAAGAGAACAGTAAAGGTACCGTTCTCATTGGAAAGTTGCGTTGAGTCTGCTATTATGGAAGAATAAGCATATACAGGATGAAATTGAATTCATGGCCATTCTCTTAAGGGGCCATTGTACTCATCATTATGAACAACTTTTACTATGGGACCAAACCTGAAATTGCGAAAAAAAACAAATGTTCCCTACATTTATGTTCGCATAACTCTGCAAAATGTTGGGAACAGCTGACTTTTTTCGCGATTTCAGGTTTGGTCCCATACTAAAAGTTGTTCATAATGATGAGTACAATGGTCCCTTAAGAGGAAGCCCATGAATTCAATTTACTTCTCTTACGCTAAGACTAGACTAGACTAACTTAGGTACCTACCCATGAACAAATACACAGCTCTTTCTATTTTTATTTCTATTTTCTTCACAATACTATCAATGATTTTTTTGTCGACAACAAAAAAAAAGAGTAAACAATTTTCATTCACTTCAATTAAACCTGACTTTATCCTCTTAAATGAAATTGTTTATTTTCAGCTTTTCACAATTTGGAATCGGGGAAACTAACTCGTATTGATGAATATTGGATTCCGAAAAATACTATTTGAAAATAAAAATAGCAGTACTATTCTCATAGGTATGCTAAAACAAAGCCAAGCGCGATTCGGACTTGCACACGAAGGGTTCCGTCTGTAGTTACATACTTTAGTAAAAAATAAAATAAAACCGGTCAAGAGCGAGTCGGACTCGCGCACCGAGGGTTCCGTTACGATTTCTGAAAAAGTGTGCTACTTAGAGACATCGTTTTATTTGTCCTGTAATCTTTACATAAACTTCTATCACATACAATAATTTCAGATTTTTCTCTTTGCAAACTTCGGAGATAAGGGGGGAGGGACGGTATTTTTTTTACATTTTTCATCAAAAGTCGAAAAATATGCAGCCAATAAAAAAATAAAAAATAGTTTGAGAAATTGCAAACAGCGTTCTTTCATATGATACCCCACAGGACCTAGTAAAAATTTTTAAGACCCTGTTGTAAAAAAAAATATAAATAGTTTTATTTCTTTCTTATTTGCAAAATAGTTGGGTAAACGTCATCTAAAACTATTCTAAATTTAAAGTTGATAGCATTAGTAGTTCTTGAGATATCCAGCTGTGACAGACAGACAGACAGACAGACAGACTAAGTCACACCATAAGGCTTCCTTTTTTACCATTTTGGTATGGAACCCTAAAAATATGTTTCTTGTATAGATAAAATGAAGTTAAAAATTAAAGGGTTTTCCTATTATTTTTTGTATAATAGCGGCCATAGCTTAGTAGGTAGTAGGTACACACTTTGTGACAAGTGTCTACCTATAAGGGTTCAAAAGATACAGCCCTGTGACAGACGGACGGACGGACAGCGGAGCCTTAGTAATAGGGTCCCGTTGGCATTCCGTCTGTACGGAACCCTAAAATTTGATAAAATTATTAGCAAATTAGAAAGGTTTTCAAGGTTCCAATCAACAGCAGCCGAGTTCTATAAAAATTATCACTCGGTTCCTGTTCAAGAAAATTACAACTTTATTGAAACCAATCAAAACTTAAATTACTGACAGCGAACTCATTTCTCACTTGTCAACAGAAAAAAAAAATGTTAACAAAAAAACTGTATTTCGAATAAAGAACTTAATCTTTTCTTATTTCAAAAATCTCCCCCTGTTACACGAATAAAACTGGTTACCCTTAAATACTCACACATGTTAACATTAGGTCGCTTGCAACCCAGGGTGCGTCGGTGTTGCCACTATTTATAGGTCAATTACCGCTCTGTAATTAAGGCAATACTTCACCAAGATCACAGCTTTTGCCAAGATTGCTTAAATAAATTTTAACTTGAGATTTCCAGCTAAGTAAGGGAGACATTACGCTATCGCATCTTGGTTGGTAAACAACACTGTTATAATAACGAAATTAAATGCAAAATGGTTTGGTTTAATAGGTTTTGTTGTTTTCAGTAGAGGTTTAAGGCGAAAGCGCCAGGGTAACCCGCGAAATTCAAAATTTCTTACGTTTTTTGCAATTTGTAGGTCAGTGTGAGCTTGTATGTTGATTAAAATATGATTCGCGGCCGTAGCTAATATGGTTTTACAGAATTATAATCATTAAAATCAGCAATACAACTCCATAAGTTAGCATTTACCTCAAACCTCATGATTTCATGAAATCGCTAAATTTGAGGTAAATGCTAAGTTATAGATATTATAGATAAAATTCGATAAAAAATATTACTCATAATAATTGCACTTTTCGTCATTAAGTTATACACTGATAAATATGACGGCGCGTCTAAAAGTTTTACGACGAAGTTGATTTTAGAACGATCATGACAGCTGTCAACTTGACGGAATCCCAGGTACTAGGAAGGCGGCCTCTGGAAAACAGTTTTGGAAGCTAAGCGGATTGCGGTAGATTTATAGAAAAGCCGGTGGGATTGATTATTGAGATTGTGATGTTACTAATGGTGGTGCTCACCCTGGCAGTGCAGTGAAGTGAAGGATTTGCGCACGCGCTTACGTACCTGGGAGAACGTCCTTTACATTCAGAATATCATTGACTTTCATTTACTTACCATCCCCAAGCCCGCAAACCCACGCAATATTATGACCTCTTCTGGTAAAGACTATGCAATGCCTTTAAATAAATTATAAATACCCATTAGTAAGCTTATTTATCAACAGAAAAGTAAATATTGGAACATGAAATAACATTTAATATTAAATTGAAAATAAAAACTTAATCACAGCGAGCGTACCGAATAAAAATAAATGAAAGATATTAAACTTTAAACGTAAAAAATCCATAAAAGCAACGCTGAGCTATATCGAATTTTAAAAAAGGTTATTAAACATTCCCTTTGAATTTATTTCCTTTGAGCTTTGCATATTAAAAAAAAATGTACGACGTATTTCCCTTTGCAGCGCGCGTTCGAAATTTATTTTTTGTCTGTGGTGCTTACAGAAGTCGACTATTTAACGGTAGCTAGCCTTTTAAGTGATTCAGGTTAATAATTCTGAAGTTAATCATTTCCCGTTTATTTCCTTTCTTTGCTGTTAATTTATTATTTTATAAAGGAAAATAGTTACGGTAAGTAAGGCAGATCAAACATGCTTTTGGTTACTGTTCTCTGTGGTAACGAGCATTCCAGTCTAAATTAAACTGACTTCCAAAAAATCAGAAAGTCTTAAATAAATACGACCAGTATTTCATTTTTGCAACAAAAATCAACAGCTTCCAAATTCAAACATGACAAATTCAAATCGTTCGAATCTTAAAATTGTAACAGCAATATTGTATGTTGATCAATGAGTACGTCATCAATAATCGCTCAACGCCATCCAGATTTATCAGACGCAAACGTCCACTACAGTGCATTGCTTGCGTAAGAATAACATAGACATGCTTGCATTAGGATCTTCTTAATACTACACCTTCTACACTTCTTACTTCTGACAAATGCTTGCACTGACTGGACAGGTCCACTCAAATTTTTATGGTTCTTTCCTCAAAAGACCATTTCAGACTGGATCTACATGGTCCTCACATGATCTGACCAAGATTATGTCTGGACTTTAAAAGAGACTTTGACACCTGAGTTTGTTTCGCCATTTCTTCTCAGGGTAGTCAGATAGGAAATGTCGACTTCATCTAGCTTAGTGATTTCGATATCCTATCTAAAGAATAAACAATTTCATTTCATAAACAATTTCATTTCATTTCATTTCATTTCATTTCATTTCATTTCATTTCACTATAGTATTGCAGTTCTTGCAGCAGTCACTGTGTTTGTCAACCAATCAATCCGCCTAGCTGACCCCAATGGTCGGCTTCCAGTATAACCGTATTCAGCTGAATACATACATACCAATATTTTACATGGAGCGACGGCCTGTCTGACCTCTACAAACTACTGGGTAATACCCCAAGTAGCACAAAAGTGCTGTATATCAGCTGAATAACTGTCTACCATAGAATCTTAAGCTGTACAAGCCTGCTGAATAAGAGCATTAGCAGCTCTGTTTCAGCTGATATAACTCTGATTTGGCACAAATTAAACAGCTGTTAGCTCCACGAACCGACCGCAGCAAAATAGGTTAACCTTCGATTGATTAGTGCGGCTGTTATCATTTAGCCACAAGTACACAGTTACAATAAAAAGTCACCTTTATAAAAAAGTCACCTTTATAGAAAAAGTCACCTTTTAAAAAAAATCACCTTTATAAAAAAAAAATCCTCTGTACAAGGATCGCATCCCCTTTAAGACGTCAGTACTAGTAGCGCGGTCGCAACAAATGATAATTGACACCGCAGCGATTTATAGCCGCGCGGTTAGCCGACCGAGCTGCACCAGCGATTTATAGCCCTCACCAGCCAGCGTTATGGAAAAAATACACATTTTCTAAATTCTTAGCTTGTTTTGTAGCCTTAGTAGAAATAACTTTTAAATTACTTAGCATACATAATCAGCCTATAATGTTCCTACCAGGCTGGGACACAGGCCTCCTCTCGGTGAGAGGGACTGGGCCGTTACGTAGTCTACCAGGCTGGGACACAGGCCTCCTCTCGGTGAGAGGGACTGGGCCGTAGTCTACCAGGCTGGGACACAGGCCTCCTCTCGGTGAGAGGGACTGGGCCGTAGTCTACCAGGCTGGGACACAGGCCTCCTCTCGGTGAAAGGGACTAGGCCGTAGTCTACCAGGCTGGGACACAGGCCTCCTCTCGGTGAGAGGGACTGGGCCGTTACGTAGTCTACCAGGCTGGGACACAGGCCTCCTCTCGGTGAGAGGGACTGGGCCGTAGTCTACCAGGCTGGGACACAGGCCTCCTCTCGGTGAAAGGGACTGGGCCGTAGTCTACCAGGCTGGGACACAGGCCTCCTCTCTGTGAGAGGGACTGGGCCGTAGTCTACCAGGCTGGGACACAGGCCTCCTCTCGGTGAGAGGGACTGGGCCGTAGTCTACCAGGCTGGGGACACAGGCCTCCTCTCGGTGAGAGGGACTGGGCCGTAGTCTACCAGGCTGGGACACAGGCCTCCTCTCGGTGAGAGGGACTGGGCCGTAGTCTACCAGGCTGGGACACAGGCCTCCTCTCGGTGAGAGGGACTGGGCCGTAGTCTACCAGGCTGGGACACAGGCCTCCTCTCGGTGAAAGGGACTGGGCCATAATCTACCAGGCTGGGACACAGGCCTCCTCTCGGTGAGAGGGACTGGGCCGTTACGTAGTCTACCAGGCTGGGACACAGGCCTCCTCTCGGTGAGAGAGACTGGGCCGTGGTCTACCAGGCTGGGACACAGGCCTCCTCGCGGTGAGAGGGACTGGACCGTGGTCTACCAGGCTGGGACACAGGCCTCCTCTCGGTGAGAGGGACTGGGCCGTGGTCTACCAGGCTGGGGACACAGGCCTCCTCTCGGTGAGAGGGACTGGGCCGTCGTCTACCAGGCTGGGGACACAGGCCTCCTCTCGGTGAGAGGGACTGGGCCGTCGTCTACCAGGCTGGGGACACAGGCCTCCTCTCGGTGAGAGGGACTGGGCCGTAGTCTACCAGGCTGGGACACAGGCCTCCTCTCGGTGAGAGGGACTGGGCCGTAGTCTACCAGGCTGGGGATACAGGCCTCCTCTCGGTGAGAGGGACTGGGCCATAGTCTACCAGGCTGGGACACAGGCCTC
Organism: Cosmia trapezina; assembly: GCA_905163495.3. Taxonomy (NCBI): domain Eukaryota; kingdom Metazoa; phylum Arthropoda; class Insecta; order Lepidoptera; family Noctuidae; genus Cosmia; species Cosmia trapezina. The sequence continues at coordinate 2,540,499 of LR991036.1, forward strand.
CTCTCGGTGAGAGGGACTGGGCCGTAGTCCACCACGCGGGCTCAGTGCGGGTTGATAGATGTGCGGGTTGACACAAGTCTTCGAATTTCGGTTCTAGGACATGCCGGTTTCCTCACGATGTTTTCCTTCACGGTTTTGAAAGCAGTGGTGATGAAATAATTTACAAAAAGTAAAGCGCCTGTCAGGGTTCGAACCTACGACCTAGAACTCGGTAAGTCGTGGCCGTTACCATTGGGCCATCACCGCATTCAAATTACTTAGCATAAACGTAATTAGAAGAAAGTAAGAAAGATTATTGTTTATTTGAATTTATTATTTACATCAGACATCATGATCCACTTTTTTGGTAGTAGGTATAGGTACTTAAGAAATATTAGTTAGTAACCAAGATTCAAATACACTCCACAATCATACTATTATAACTAAAATTAAATATAACAGAAGCACTTACATTACTCACTTAAATAAAATCACAATCACCTATAAATTAATTAAAATGTTTCAAATCGTCAATATTATTTAGAATGTTTAAATTCCTTAAAATCATAAAACAACAAAATAAATAAAAGCAAAGCGGTTTGGGGTCCGAGTGCTCATGGTCTCTATAAGGATATCTCGAAACAGCTGATTGACACTTCCCGTGACCCAAGAGCTGGCTTTTACCTTGGCCAGAAGCTAAGCTACCAGTCTCTTGGATACATTACCAGTCGACAGCGATGCGGATGAATTTTTCGACGCCATGTTTTAGTTTGTGAATAGTTTTCATAAGTTAGGATATAATTTTGTCATTTTTAGATTATGTTTCATTATAAATTGCTTCAATAAAAGCAAAAAATCAATATCATTTCATCAGTTACTGTTCTTTTCGACAACATGCAACTGTGAACAATGCCACAATATTGGGCAGTCAATTCTTCCAGCCTCAACGCAAAGAATGCTGTTGCCACGGCCTCGGGCATGGCTTAGCAACGATATATAGCTCTCTCTCTGAGGACTTTTATTTGAATACAGTTCGTGAAACACAAAATACAAATATCGAAATGTAAAGGTGAAAATAATGTCTATTTGAATCGTTTTACTCACTCGCATGGTGTGGTTATTAAAAAGTATGTTTTTTGTCGTGCTTATTGCTGGATTCTCTCACTCTTCTCTCATTCTTCCGTCGACAAAACCCGTTTCTATGACAGTCATGCTATGCGTGCAGCTGTTCCCTACATTATGACGAGTTATGCGACAAAATGACACATTGCATTGCCATGCTTAGACGCGTAGAATGCGTAGAAATATTTCTACAATCTGTAATTTTGTCTATTCTTCCGTCGAGAAAACCTGTTTCTATGGTGGTCATGATATGCGTGCAGCTGCCCTCATTTTTACTAGTTATGCTTGATTTTGAGATATATGTGACATTTCACAAAATGCACGAATGTTTCCCAACCGCCCCCCCCCCCCCCCCCCAACGTCATTCGAGCGACAAAGTTATATTTGCTTTTTACCTGCAACAAATACAAAACTTACAGCCTATTAACATACCAAGAACTACATGGAAAGTCGAAAAAGAAAGTCACGAGCTACGCATAAAAAAATGTAATAATCCACAGACACTTTTATGCTTGAAAAAAAAACATAAAATTTGACGTCGCGTGTTTTTTAATCGCTGCGCTAAGTAATGAACACACGGTCGTAGCGGGCGGGCAGCTGATGGCAGTTTCGCGTGCTATACTTCACACCAGATAGTATTTCTATTAATCGTCTCGTGATAGGATGTCACTTGTACGTGACTTACTGTGAGGAAGGAAGGTGAGCAGTTGTTGGGAGGTGATTTTTTTATTGTTGTAAATGATAAAATAATTATTTATTTTCTGTAAGTAGGTTTGTACAAACACTTTTACACGTCAATCATATTTTTAAAAACTAGATGATTACTCTGAGAAGAAAGTCCGAAACAAACTCAGAGGTCACACACAGTCTCTTTTAAAGTCCAGACATAATCTTGGTCAGATCATGAGAAGACCATGTAGATTGCTGTCTGAAATGGTCTTTTGAGGAAAGAACCACACAGATTGAGTGGACCTGTCCAGTCAGTATGATGGATTGGACCTTTCAATCACATTAAGTACATGCAAAGGCAAAAAAATACAAACACAAAGGCAAACAAAGTTATACAAAGGCTATGGACTTATTTGGATTTAAATATGTAGATTGTGATCTATTCAAAGTCCATCCATATCCTAGAATGCAAAACATCTGATCTTTATAGATCAGTGTTTATACACTAACTAGGTGCATCTAATTGATCGCCAATTTAAACCAGCTTGACGAACACTGGCTCCTTCGAGGCGATTGACCCCCTGGGTTGTGGAGATCAGATAGGAAGAGGCTCCATGTAAAATACAGGTATTCAAATGCATGTGATTAGACTGGAAGCCGACCCCAACATAGTTGGGAAAAGGCTAGGCAGATTGATAGATTGTTCGCCAAACAAAACAGCTATGAGCCTCACTATTAACGACTGTTATAAAAACAGCGATTAAAAATATTGGCCGAACGGCATCGCAGCGGTATGGCGATTTGTCGACCGGCATCACTCATCGACAGACATCGTTGTCTGTCCATCAGTCACTATAGGTAATGGGGATTATGGAAAACCGTATCATTTGTTATCAGTGTGGGATCTAATCATCATTTTTTTCCTGGACTTTTTGCGTAGGCTGGCTGGAAACAAGTCAGCAACTCATTCGTTTGATTCGCAGATTTTTTTCATACATAAACTCTTCCCGTAGGCAGAAACTTTGCCTCGTTTACGTTCATACGTTCATACATGGGAGGGCTTAGTGCGAGTTTTTATACTTACTCGATCGTGTTTACGTTATCGTTACCTTATGTCAATTCGTATGGAACAATTCTGTTTCCCATTATAGTCACCAGGCGGCGCTTATTAATTTTCAGTACAAATTGAAGTTTACGTTAACGTGATCGAGTAAGTATAAAAACTCGCACTAAGCCCTCAGAACGCCACTTGCTACGATCCTTACAAACTCTTTTTGCCTCGTTAAACATTACAAAAACATACAAACACACACACTCACAAACTTTTGTCTTTATAATATTAGTGTGATTAGTTTCCTAAAAGGGGCAAAATCAAAATCAAAAGTCATTTATTCAAATTAGGCTGAGAATCAGCACTTTTTGAACGTCAAAATTACATAAGACAGTCGCCACAAATCGCCCGCCCTTCACCACTTTCTTCTACTGCTTTAGCTGGGAAGAAATAGCGCAACAAACTGTCCAGCAGCACAGCTGTCTGTTCAGTTAGAATAACTAGATTCTATACAATAGTACCAATGCAAAATAATTTACGCAACAGAATACATTAAATATTATTTGTCAAATAAAATAAACAATTTTAGTAACTCATATAACCTGATATTATATAAGCTAACTCTGGAGAAAGAACATAACATAAACATTGTCTTGAGTTAATCACAGCAACCAAATATTTTTATCGTTTAAGTAATCGTTGATAGAATAGTATTCCTTTGAACAAAGATTGGATTTAACTTTAATTTTAAACGCATTTAAAGGCAAATCTAGCAAAGAAACCACATCATCTTGCACAGTAAAAGATTCGTAACAAGATAATTTTGGCAACACGCTGAATAGCTTCAATAGACTTATTGGCTAACTGGCTAACTCGAGGCTAACATTACCCATTGTTAGCCTAAATAACTGCTTTCTAGAGTGCGCATTAGTGCTCTGCAAAACAATATAGTTTTTGAATAGAACTAAGTAACAATAAAGGTCGAGTACGATTGTAATATAATCTAAGAGTTCCGTACCTATTTCGATTTTTTTTAACCGACGAAAAAAAAACGCCTCAAGTTTGGGCTCATATAATTTGTTTTGATGAGATCAATATATTGCACTTGGTGTTTAGGGTCTGATAATGAAGCCAGGAGGTGGAAAATATCCTGTATACGACTCCTATCTTCCTATGCTTCTAGATTAATAAGGAATTGAATGATTGACTGAATCGTTAGCCGGCGTGAAGCTGGCGACAACTAGTTAAGATATTGAATATAAAGTCGCGTCGTAGGATATATTTAATTAGGACTCTGCACGACTCTGTAAAATGCCAACAATTCAAGTATTTTTTTTTTGTATAAACTATTTTGTCCCCAGTACTTCGTGTTCTAAAACTAATACTAGTTTATATTACTTTCACACTCTATAAAATAGCACAAAATTCATCCTCAATTTCCATAAAAGATAAGCATCCAACACCTTTGCGACTCCCTTACGTAAATGATGAAAACCTCTGGTTTAAGGAACCCTAAAGTAGAAAATAGCCGGTGGGCGTAAACACGCCGTTAATTAATTACCTGCGGAACCCAACCGAGTGTTTACATACGGACAAAAAGCGCTGGATAAACAGCAATGCCACATAGTTTGGACTCGCAATTAGTGCTGTTTTATAAAGATTTTTTTATATGAAGGTATTGTGTGAGTGAAATAGGAATAACACTTTTCTCTATGACCGTCAGGAAACAGTTTAACTAAATTAAAAATGTCTGCTTTTGTGACATAAAAGAAGTATTTTATTGATCCGAGTGTGCATTGGATGTAAATCGCATGTAAATCGAGGGAAACCCTCAAATTTTATGGGCACACTTGTATCGATTTCGGTATTTTTTGTAGTAACTCGTGCATTTGCTCTCGGAAAGTACCATTTGGTGAACTGGAACTGATGATGAAGACCACAGATGGCCATCGGAAATACTCAATTATATCTAAGTATATCACAGGTTGCGATTCGATTACTTTATTATGGTTTATGCTCGTCAAAATGCATAATGGTGATGGTGACTTCACCATGAGCTCCAGTTCTCCTGGTTCTTACTAGGAGAACTCCTCAACAATTAACGTCCCTGCATCGGGGAAAGCAATATTTTGTAAAACGTGATGAGCACTTGACATTGCGTTATTGTAACTTAGATGAATTACAAACTGACCCACTAAAAAGTGAAAAATAAAAACTTTTTTACAAAAAACAAAACCGACTTCCAAAAAAACACTACAAAGTGAAAAATAACTTTAATTTCGGAAGTCGGGGGCAAAAACCTAAAATACAGATCCAAAGACACCTACTTCCAAAATTAAAGTTATTTTTCACTTTGTAGTGTTTTTTTGGAAGTCGGTTTTGTTTTTTGTAAAAAAGTTTTTTTTTTATTATTATTAACACAAACGGGATAGTTACCATGTTTACTGTTATTATATTGGAGTTCCCGATATTTTGGCACTGCCACTGTTGCAAGCACCATGATCACGGATAAACGCACACCGAGGGTCCCGTTCCGATTTCTGAAAAAGTGTGATATTTAGAGACGTTTTTTTTATTTTTCCTGTATTTAATCTGTACATAAATTTCTATCACATTGAATAATTTCAGATTTTTCTCTATGGAAACTTCGGAGATAATTAACGGTATTTTTTTTTACATTTTTCATCAAAACTATAAAACTATGCGGCCTCAAATAAAGAAAAAAAATTTGAGAATGCAGATAAACAGCGCTCTTTCATGCCCCACATGCCCTAAGTAGCCAGTCCCTGTTGCAAAAAAAATATTTTTATTTCTTTCTTATTTGCAAAATAGCTAAAACTACTCCAAATTTCAAGTTGATAGCATTAGTAGTTCTCGAGATATCCAGCTGTGACAGACAGACAGACAGACTGAGTCGCACCAAAAGGGTTCCTTTTTACCATTTTGGTACGGAACCCTAATTACAAACCCCCTCAAGCGTCGTCACCTTATGAACCTGTGTTCATGTCAATGTGTGCTCGAATGTCAACCGAAACCCATAGGTTCGTAAGTACTGTATTCCCGCGACCGCTATTGGATGTTATGTTTACATAATTATATGATATGCGTTTATATACCTACATATTATGTAAAGGTTTTAACCAATTAATGGTGTATCATCAACACTTATATAAAAAACTAGCTGCGCCCCGCGGTCGCACTCGCGTAGACCTTGATAAAAAGTAGCCTATGTGTTAATCCAGTGTATATAAGCTATCTACATACCAAATTTCATCCAAATCGGTCCAGCTGTTTAAGCGTGAAGAAGTAAAAAATATACAAACACCCACACACTCACAAACTTTCGCCTTTATAGTGTGATAGTGTGATTTACAAATCAAAAATCAAAATCATTTATTTCAAATAAATATCCATAGGTCACAAAAAATAAAATTAAACTCGAAATTAAAATCAAAATTAAAAACAAAATTGAAAATAAAATTAAAACCAAAAATTAAAATCAAAATAAAACTAAATTGAAAATAGAATTAAAATCAAAAATTAAAATTAAAATCAAAATTAAAAATAGAATTTAAAAAACCGGTCAAGAGCGAGTCGGACTCGCGCACCGAGGGTTCCGTTCCGATTTCTGAAAAAGTGTGCTATTTAGAGACATCGTTTTATTTTTCCTGTAATCTTTACATAAACGTCTATCACATAGAATAATTTCAGATTTTTCTCTTTGCAAACTTCGGAGATAGGACAGTATTTTTTTTTACGTTTATCATCAGAAGTCGAAAACTATATGGCCAAAAAAAAGAAAAAAAATGTTTGAGAATGTGCAAACAGCGCTCTTTTATATGATACCCCACTTGCTCTAGTAGCCCCACTTTGATTTTTTAAGACCCTCTTTCAGTCCCTGTTGCAAAAAAAATATAAATATTTTAATGTCTTTCTTATTTGCAAAATAGTTGTGTAAACGTCTTCTAAAACTATTCTAAATTTCAAGATGATAGCATTAGTACAGATAGCGCGCGAGTTGAATGCAGTCGGGGTCTGAGGTAAAGAGCGGGAGCATTTCCCCCCGCTATCCGCACGCCCCACCTCACGCGCCTGCAGTGTATTGTAATTATAATTAGGTCACAGCACTACCGCATTCCTAAGCTCTGCATTAAACTCGCGCGCTATCTGTAGTTCTTGAGATATCCAGCTGTGACAGACAGACAGACAGACAGACTGAGTGACACCATAAGGGTTCCTTTTTTACCATTTTGGTACGGAACCCTAAAAAAGGGGCGGTCTTATCGCTAAAACAACCTTTATAAGAAACCTTTGAATCGATTAAAGGAGAAGGTTAAAAAATACTGCAGGTAGAGATAGTCCGTGGTGGCAGTATGTGGTGCTAGGTACTGTAGGTAGTACTTACTCAGACGAGCTCCTTTGCAGAGTGCAACTACTTTATGAATTTACAAGCTGATAATTTGAGCTAACATTTTATACAACAAGGCAACTACATAACACTTTAATCCCACTAATGCATCACACTAAATATTTAACCGATAAATCTGTCGAGTCCCGTAAAGGCACAACACTACGAGCTAGAGATGTCATAAAGAATGCATTAACAAACGCGGGATTGCACAGCATTACTCTTTCCCGGGACGGAGGAACTTAAACAAGAGAAAAAACAAAATACATTAATCCCCTCCCTATAGAGTTAAGAGGAAATAAATGACAGAAAATTTTCGTAACATTTTTCTTTTTGAATGAGATTGGAGTATAAGGTAGGTTTTGCCCGCGGGCACGGCTGTAATTGATTCGGTTTTTCTTACATCTGAAATGTAATTATAATTTGTTCCTTTTATAAGTTTTATTAAATGTTGTTCTTTCGTAACCACTCTCGTGCCTTTCGTAACAAGATGTTGGTTGCTTGTGAAGAATGTGTTCTTCTTGTCTTGTCTGGCGTCATTAAATCTATTTTTGCTGGGGGTTCTTATATGAAGACAAGCTTATGCACATCACGACAGTAAGTAGGGGACCAAACCGAAAAAAAAACTACTACATTTATGTTCGCACTATCCGTTGAACGGGAACCTTATACCGATATAAAAAGTATCCTATGTCTTAATCCGGGTTATAAACTATCTGTATACCAAATTTCATCCAAATCCGTTCAGCCGTTTTTGCGTGATTGAGTAACAAACATCCAAACATACAAACTTTCACATTTCACACTTTCACATAGGATAACTCGTCGAAATGTAGGGAACAGCAGATTTATTTTTCGCGATTTCAGGTTTGGTCCCATAGTAAAAGTTGTTCATAATGATGAGTACAATGACCCCTTAAGAGGTTGTTAGTGTTTCACCAATAACCCCGTATCATATCCTATGGAACTCGGCAATAGTGTAGCTTTCTATTCGTGGAAGAGTTTTTGTACTCCGATCAGAACGTCCACAGATTACCGCTTACAAACAAGCAAATTATTTTACTTCCCTATGCTTGATATTAATTTAGATTGAGATGGTCAGCACCTTAGATCTAAGTATGGCAGATTTCTTGAAGTATAAAGTAATAGTAGAGTACCAAAAAATATGATAATGTTGTGTGTTACCATCTCGTTACCATAACACAAGCATTAGGTTGCTTAGCTTGGGACTAGATGGCGTTGTGTGAAATGTCCAAGGATATTTATTTATATATTTATTATTTATTATTATTTATTTGTTTGAGTATGAATTACATAATTTTTCACCGTTACAACATAAGAAACATCCACGGACTGCTGCAACATTTATACTCACAAATCGACAAACCAACTTGATAAACATTAGTAAAATAAAAAATCAAATCTCCAATTTCACGATATTTCATTTCTCCTGTTCAAAAAATACTTTTCCTTCAATACGTAATTTTCAGTTCAATCAGTCGTGAATTTCCGTCGATTTCCCTTTAATCCTGAATTCAGTGAACATTAATACTTTTTACTAATGATTTAGCTGTATTAAGACGGGATTACACTACACAAAACACAATTTGTGTGCAATTAATGTCAATTCACACGACTTGAAAGCGCGGGCTTTGGTAGATTTGGGGCTCTTAAAACAGCGTGTGGGAAGTTCCGTGATTCCTGTTTAAAGAAGAATCTTGGACAATGTAAATGGGCGGGATAAGCTAGTCTTACCCATAAGACTAGTCCATATAGAAAAGTGGCAAAATCTTTTTTACAAAAAAATACAACCGACTTTCAAAAACAACACTACAAAGTGAAAAATAACTTTAATTTTGGAATTCGGTGTCCGGTTAAATGTATTTTCGTATTTTGCCACCGACTACCAAAATTAAAGTTATTTTTCAATTTGTAGTATTGTTTTTGGAAGTCAGTTGTATTTTTTTGTAAAAAAGTTTTTATTTTCCACTTTTTAGTTGTTGTTCTACCTCACACAAATTCTAATACCACTACCTACAAAAGAATTTAGAACATCATCCGCATAAAAAGTGGGGAAAAATCCGTATTATTGAAGCTAACTCAAAAACTACCCAAGCACACGCAATGTAAATAAATTTTATATGGAACCAACGTTGAGGACCACTCCCACCACCAAACGGAAAAAACGGAACCCTTATAGGATCACTTTGTTGGCCGTCTGTCTGTCTGTCAAGACCCTTTTTCTCAGGAACGCGTGAAGGTATCAAGTTGAAGTTAATATCAAATACATAAGTCTATGGTCCCTTAGAGTCCTAAAAAAATCAAGCTTTTATGTCAACGCAATAAAAAAATACGGCCATTTATGCGACATATTTAGATACTCGCAAGTAAATCAATACCTAAGGGGTACTTCCCGTTGACCTAGAATCATGAAATTGGGCAAGAAGCAAGGTCTCACAGCACAAATAAAGGAAAAAGTTCAAAAATTGTAAATTTGTGGTTTTATCACATAAAAACATATTTTTTTGGGAAGAATTCTTTTCAACTACGGAACCCTTCATTGTGCGTGGTCCGACACGCACTTGGCTGGTTTTTTTTTTGGGTGGGAAATCAACAATATCTTCTCCCGCTCTGGGCGGAGCGTGTCAGACTTTTACTGACTAAAACCCACCCGTGTTCCTACAGTTGTCTGTGCCATGGCCAACAACGCGTGACCCTGGCAGGTTCTTTTATTCTTTATTTTTTAGAAGTTTTACTGTTTTCTAAAGTAACCCGTTTACCTGCTCGTCTAGGCGCCCCACAAGATGGCGACGCGTCGCGCTCTCACGCCGTGTGACAAGGCGCCAATTTGGCCGGATTAAAACTTCTATTCACTTTGAACTGAAAGAAGTTTATTGAAAATATAAAATACGTGTTTTGTTGTTTTATAAAGGCGTGGGAAGGAACGTTAGGTCTTAAGTTACGTTTAAGGTTATCTCCTAGGAGGTTTTGTAAGGAGGCCTTTTAGGCCTCCTTACAAAAAAACTCACGACCGTGAGCTGTGGAAAAGCCTGGGGGATACCTACGCTAAACAGCAAAGCGATCTGGAGATTTTTGATGTCTAAACCTTTAATTTAAATAAATTTTAAACTAGTTTTAAGATTGCTAACTAGTTTGAAGGCTATTTGAAATAAATTGTAAACTAGTTTGAAGGCTATTTGAAATAAATTGTAAACTAGTTTTAAAGCTATTTGAAATAAATTGTAAACTAGTTTGAAGGCTATTTGAAATAAATTGTAAACTAGTTTTAAATCTATTTGAAATAAATTGTAAACTAGTTTGAAGGCTATTTAAAATAAATTGTAAACTAGTTTTAAATCTATTTGAAATAAATTGTAAACTAGTTTGAAGGCTATTTGAAATAAATTGTAAACTAGTTTGAAGGCTATTTGAAATAAATTGTAAACTAGTTTGAAGGCTATTTGAAATAAATTGTAAACTAGTTTGAACGCTATTTGAAATAAATTGTAAACTAGTTTGAAAACTATTTGAAATTGACTAGCTACTTTTGCTTTGGCATTGCTATAATCTTCCCTGTTTATAGGATATGCCAGTCTGTTTGTTTGCAAGACCTACCTATAGGATTAATTGTTTGACCAAGATTTTCAATTTGGAACTCACAGAATGTCTTAAATCCGTAGTATAGTTGTTTTATCTCACGAAAGCGGGCGAGCCATACTTGTATGTGTAAATGTTACATGCACTTTGTCTTTGTGTGCGTAAGCTCGGGAGCGCGCTACCTGCAGTACGCACACAAGAGCGCATGTCTATACGCATTACATCTACAAGTATGGCTCACCCGCTTTCGTGAGATAAAACAACTGTAAACAGTTATAGTAACGCAACATTGTGACTGCAACATGTTTCAACACGACTCACAACAATAACCAACTAGTTAACTGGACTTCAATATAAATAAATATCCACCAAATCTAAAGGCGCCACACGGACTTCACCGACAAACCAGCAAAACAGTCTGAAACTCCCTACGTTAATCTTTTAGCACAAAAACAGAACATCCGATCTTAGACGGTAAGTTTAAAACCTTGCAGTAAATCTATCTCTGCTAACTTTGGCGATACCTAGGTCAAAAGAAGATAGTGTTTGTTACAAATATTATTAACTAGCTTTTTCCACCGGCTTCAACCGCGTGGATGTCGATAAATATCCCACGGGAACGTACTGCCGGGTATTCCTTCCTTATTCCTTGTCTCCATTATAAAGGGAACCTCTGTCCATTTCAGCTTTCCAGGTCCAAGGGTTTGGGCTGGGCGTTGATGAGTCAGTCAATCAGTCAGTCACTCAGTCAGGACTTCTCTTTTTATTTATATAGTTATAGATGAACGAAGTATACAGGTTGGTATAGAAGAAATAGCTATCATCACCACGCCTAAAAAGATTGAACATCGCAGTTTATAATTTTCAAGTTTAAACCTTACTGGTGTATGGTTGCTATTTAATATGAATAATCCTGTATTATTTAGTGTAAACGTTAAATAAAAAAAATAAAAAAATAAATCATAAAAAAGTAGTTATTTGAGGGTTGGTCTAGTGATCGCAAGGGCCACTGCTGAGCAAAAGATTCTGGGTTTGATTCCCAGGTACAGATTCCGTGACAATTTATAAGAATGCCGTGTTGTTCAGTGGTTTCTTGTAAAAACCGAAGCCATGTAAATCATGGAATCACTTTCCATTATGTAAGTACAAGTATTTTACCGTATTTGTGTTTAAAATCATGAAAGTGGCAAAGGGACGAAGTGGAGGCACAGGGTTCCGATACATTTTAACATACTGGGCACATCTCCTTCTTCCTTATATCTAAGGATATTTCCATCAGAAATTTTGCTGTAGCAGCCTGGAGTCTGAATTTGACATGGTTAAGATGGCAATAGGATCACCCGATATTACATGGGACTTAAATATAATTGGCGAAATGTGGGTGGTTTTGTTTGCATGAATTAAAACTTTCTGGTTTTTTGAATGAAGCACATAAGTTATGTGCTTCATTCAAAGAACCAGAAAGCTTATCATTCATGCAAACAAAACCGCGGGCAAAACTAGTTAATTTAATTTCCAGTCAAATAGCTACTAAAAGCAAAAATGAGCAATCTACTGATTAATTGATAACGAAGAGCTCGGTAAATAAATTCTACCTCACAAAAACTTAAAAACGGTCTCGTGAATCAATCTCTCGGTAACTCAGGTGGCGACATCTATGCCGTGTCTGGGAACTGAAAGGGTAAAAACTCGTGAATAGGGTAAAAAGTCGTGAATACAGTCGTAACGTATGGGAGCAAGGCACGCCAGCCAGCGTTCCTATTTGTCAACTGTGATTTATTTGTGTTCTTTTATGTTTAACTTTTAGTAGAAAATGTTTTAGTTAAATGTGTTTTAACTTAAACTTGGTGGAAATTGTACAGTTTCTTTTTAAGATCATGAACAAAGACGATGTTCAGACAAAGCTATTTTTGGTCAGGGCTACGCCGTAGACAGCTACGGCGTAGCCGGTCCGCGCTACGAGTGCTACGCAGTGGTAGCAGATTTATAAACGGCTACGCACTACTAAAGGTTACGCCTTGACCTATTTACTAATTATTTTTGGAGCCGGTAATTTATGAAATGAAAATTTGAAATGTACTTTTTTTTTCTTTTTTTTTTTTTTTTTTCAAAAGTCAAAGTCATTTATTTGCTAGAAATGCGGTAATACAAAGGTGGTATAAATATTCTTGTGCGATGACACATTTTGCCATAATTTGGCATGCAATAAATATTAATGGTAGGTAAAGTGCTTATTTATATAAGCAATCTAAAGAAACAGTTGAATAAAATATTAATTCGGAACATGAAAATAAGTTTTCAAAGTACAACTTACACAACCAATAAAAAAAGAAGAAAATACACGTTTGGCACAACACAACATAAAAAATAACAATAAAATTTCTGATTTCAATAATAGTTAGGTATTCAAATTTCAATAATCTACGTCTAGTCTAGTACAATGCATTCCTTTAAATTATTCTTTCCTAATTATTATTTATTGCAATAATAATGACGTTATGTCACATTTTTTACACAGCTAAAAAATCCGCCCTAAAAATCTAAAAACGACCCAATGTTTTACTAAATCAAATTCCAACAACCCAATAAAACTACATCCCTAACCCAGAACCCCAGAAACAGGTGAAATACAACCCAACAACTCGTAACAATCGATAAACGGACTCGATACACGAATATCTATAATATTTACTCGATATCGCGTTACAAGTAACTACTAATATTCCACTTGGCATAGCTCTTATAACTCCGAAGGATCTTACAACCGCCAAATACACTTGTGTCATGGGAAAATAAACTTTAGTGTGACGAGAATAGTGTTTCTCATGTGCGAAGCTATAACTTTGTTTGTGGATTGGTTCGCCAGGGAAATTATTAAAATGGATATCAACTACATAGTTGGCAGCTATTTTAGCAGATAAAGGGTATTTGTTTCGTACAATTGAAGGCCGATGGTAAAGGTATCTTTAGAGGTACCTACAGGTATCTTATGAGGTCGGTACAGTTTTGTTTAAAGGCTTTCCCCCACAGGCGCGTTATTATCGGTCGATAATATCGGATGCGTTATTGCGATATCTGTTTTCAGTATATTTTGTATTATGATGGCCAGCAATGGGTAACTGCGGAGTTACCCATTGCTGCGACAATAACGACGCAAGGGGTAACAGAAGTAGGACGCCTGCGTTCTTCCATCCTGCGATATTCGATATGAGTATATGTTGCCTTTGGTATTGATTATGTGTTGCCTTTGGTAACTCCAGCAACCAAAACAAACTAACCACTTCAAACAGTTTGTAAATCAACTTTTATTGCACCCATGATGCCGAGGGCCCGATAACTTTTTTTTGTTGAGCACTTCGCCCGCTCTTTTTTTGTGACGTAAGGTAACGCAGTACATAGAACATTTCGTATTAAGACGCATACAATGTTACACACACCTGCGTTAATAACTTTAGTAATAATAGTACCTCAATAATTTGGTATATACGCACACGTTAGCTTAGATATATCGGACGATAAAAACGCGGCTGTGTGACAAGGAATCGGGACGCACTATCTCAATAACGCTAACAATAAACTACTTATTGATTTTTTGTACGCTTTAACTGGCAAAACATGTAGCTGTTTTTAATATTTTTTAATTCCATCCACAATGTATTGTACTTACTCATGTTTTTACAAAATAAAAATATCTTTATCTTTAACGCATCCGATATTATCAACTGATAATAATGCGCCTTTGGGTGCGAGCCTTTAGGCTAGGAGGCTTATCATAAACTTTTGTTGAATGTTTGAGAGCTATAAAGTTGGTTCTAAGGAATTTAGTTCAGTTTTTATTTTCAGTGTTTATCAGTAGAAACTTGTAAATGGCCTTCAATTTCATATTGTTTAAGAACACTGTATAAGTTAGCTTTAAGTTTCCCGAATAGAATAGAATAAAATAAAATAAATAAATTATTTATATGTTGTAAGTGCATGAAGAAGTACCCTACCCTGTCTCTATATATTTGAAGTTTGTAAGTTCGTGCGTAAGTACCCAGAATTCTTTACAAGAAGAGAGGACATACAAACGGAAATTATTTTAAGATATAAAAATAGATTACTTACCAACATCGCGACTAAAAATGCACTCCAATAGTACCTTTGTCATGTCCATAAAAATTTACAATAAGTTACCCGAAATAATAAAGAATTTAAATAAATACAACATCTTTATCAGTAAATTGAGGCTTTTCCTTGTAAGTAAATGCTACTATAGTCTAAGTGAGTACTTAAATGATAAATTACAAGTAACTTCGTAATTATCTATTTGCATCTACAAATACTCACTATTAAAGATACGCATACCTACTACTAATACGACTGAAAAATTGAATGTAGCGTCCAATAAATGACTTACCTTAAGGATGATATTGTATAAAAATTAATATGAATTACTTAATAAATCAAAATAATAATAGGTAAATAATATAATGAATATAAAAATAAATAAGTAAATAAATGTATATAATTTAAAAGAAAAACAATCGCTATAATTCTAAATTCAATTCTGTAACAATAAAACAGTTTATCTCACTAACTACATAGCTAATAATTTAATTTATCACATTATGCACCCAGTTTTCTTCCTCCTCTCTCCTGCTTGATCTATGCTGTGGCCGACAGGGTCCATAATTGTGACTATATAATAATTTCCCTACCAACTGTATACATTATGGTACACAATAAATAAATTGAGAATTGAGAATTGTATTGAGAAGCTTGAATGGAAGCTAATGTTAGTGGTAGGATACTGTTACCCTAGTTTTAGCAGATAAATGAGTAAGGAAAAGACAGATTGATTGGTCCAATTTTTTCTTGGAATTATACGGGTTGATTCTTGGTCAAAATTACTTAATATTTTATAGCATTCCTCAATATTATGAACTTGGCTGATAGGTTCTATAAGTAAATAGTTTATTATATTTTATATATATATATATATATATATATATATATATTAGTTTGTTAATAGTTTAGTTTTGGTTGCTGTACTGTATAACTGTTTTTTGTCCCAAATAAATAAAATAAAAATAAAATAGGTTTATTGTTCTTGCACACTTTCCTTATTATCTAACACTAAGTACTTATGCCATAATTGACATTATAAACAAATAAAATATTTAACAAGTTTTTTTTTTTTTTTTTTTTTATGGTGTACAAGGACCACTATCTATAGCGGTAAAAGCCTCCTCCAGCCGTTTCCAAGCTGTTCTGTCTCTGGCTATTCTGCTCCATGTTCTGCCTGCTATCTTTGCAATATCATCGCTCCATCTTTTGTGTGGTCTACCTGGTTTGCGTTTTATATTTATTGGATACCAGTTCGTGGTGATTTTTGTCCATCTGTCGTCTGGTACTCGTTGGACGTGTCCAGCCCACTTCCATTTTAAGCCCAGCACTTTCTCCGCCACTTCCTTTGCTTTGGTTTTCCTTCTGATTTTACTGTTTTTCACTCTGTCTTTTAGCTTGAGATTCATGTAGCTCCTCTCTAGTCCTCTTTGGCATATTTTAGTTTTTTCTAAATTCCGTTTTGTAAGGGGACAATTGTAAATTGTCCCAAATAAATAAAATAAAAATATATAAGTAAATAATATTTTTGCTATCGTATAACCCCCTTAATAAAAACAAACTAAAACGCTCTCAATCAATCTGCCTAGCCTTTTCGTCGGCTTCCAGTCTAACCGAATGCAGCTGCATACCAGTATTTTACATGTAGCGACTGCCTATCTAACCTCCACAACTCAGTAACTGGGTATTATGATACCCCTTGGTAAGACTGGTTGTCAGACTTTCGGGCTTCTGACGACCCGTAACGACTGTCAAAGATCCACGAATGACAGCCGGTACCAACGGCTTCACGTGTTTTCCGAGACACGGAGGAGTCTTGGTATGTAAAGATTGTCACACATCCACAGACCAACCCCAGCAAGCGTAGCTTAACCTGATGGATCGACCCGTGCGGCTGTTATTACTTAGCCACGACAAAACACTTAGTTTTTAATGAATAGGGGGTTAGACATAATCACCCTCCTGCCCTAATCCAATGTATTTGTAGTCAGCACAACTGTCTTCTTCTTCCATACTTCTCTATTAGTCGTCAACTCTGTAGGCACCCCCCTTATATACTAGCCATATTATTATCATCTTTCACACAGTCCAACCATCGTTTCTTGTCTTCGTCTACTCTTATAGCCATCTAGGTACAATCTGAGAATAAAATTTTAAACAAATTGAGACCCTACGTTAATTTGCGTTGTTTTGCTCTGACAGAGTTGAATGCACTGACAATCTACGTTGGTAGTCAATTTGCTTAACAATTTATTTCCCTGACTTTAAGCTGCCTCGCATACGACAGCTGGACGACTAGGCGCAACGAAAGGCTACGGCTGACAATTTTCATACATTTTGTGCAAAGCTCCGCACACTTGGCGTCGAGTTACAAAATCGCAACGGCAGGTTAGTCGCACGCTCTCGCTACCTGTCGCAGCGACTGGACGCACGGTGCAGCTGAGGACAGTCACATGCGTCAGGCAGGTCAGCGTCAGTTTTGTTGTGAACGCTGAGGAACGTGCACGTGTGCTATTGTATTGCCAATTTCAACATGGATACGTACGTAGATTATACATTCGATGTCGATGTTTTCAAATCGGACATCAAAGAGTATCGAATACTCAAAGAAAATGATCGCTTCATGCACGACATTGCCGTAACAACCAGTCGCAAACGACAGCTCTGCATCGCTCTATCTTGTTACTACGTCTTACGCAGCAACAAGACACAGATGCAAACGTCTTGTTCGAAGAACGAAGCGACAAGACGCATGTTTACGCTGGCACTAAATGATACCTAACGTACAACACAAAAACTTAAAAATAAATAAATATAATAAATAACAAGATAATTAAGTTTAAAAAACTGTAACCCGACTAAGGAAAAAAAGGGATCTAAAAAGTACAAAATATTTACTTAGTTACTTAAACAATAATGACATAATATACATATTTGTAATGTTCTTGTCAAGGCCTTTCTTTGGATACCAAACATGTCATGAATAACTCAATTTAATTTTTTTCGAGGTCAGAAGTTTACGTGTAAAGTCAGGAAGAATTTATATAGCCTATGTCACCCGGACCATTATTACAAAACTACTGATGTCTCATGACATCAAAATCAGTTCAGTAATTTACAATAACAGAACACACGTAAATACATACACTGCTAAAATCATAACCCTTCCTTTTGGCTTTGCCGTAGTCGGGTAAAAATAAACCATTAATTTCATGCGACACAGGCCCATAGATAAATAATTATGTAAATATCTTAAACATACATATTTGAATATAAACAAAACTTTTGTTAATAAAATAGGCTTAAAACTATGTTAGTAGCACTCCTCCTTGCACTAACTTGACTTTTAGTGCTGCTCTGTGGAACACAAACAACAGTCAGAAGAAAAAAAAAACAAAAGACTATCATTAAAGATCACATGCAAAATAGTGCACACACCAAATCGATTATCGAGTTCATTCGAGTACTCGATTCTGAATTATGCGCTGTCGATGTCTGGCGTGTTCCCGATTATGACGAGGCTATCGACCCCGGTATGATGACACAAACAGAATTATGTAAAGCGATTTAAGCGGCGATAATGCGTCGATCGGGATTATGTAATCTTCATGTGTGAATTAATGAATACTTAGCATGCAATGTAGGTAATACGAAGGTTGCAAACAAATAAAAAGGTATATTAATCCTAATAAAAAGTAAGTTTAAAGACTAAAACCCGACTACTGAAAAATCACGCTCTAAAAAAAATGGAACAAGAAAATATTCTCATCTGAAATTAGAAAAAGACACATTAAAAATCTGGAGTCACACGTAACCTGTTCGATTTATTGTCGGCCAAAATCCTCACGCGGAAGCAGTGTGGGTTGTAAATGTCATCGAATTTTTCGTTCCAGGACATGTCGGTATCCTCATGATGTTTTCCTTCACCGTTTTGGGAGTGGTGATGAATAAATTACATAAAGCAATGTGCAAAGTTGTGGAATGCAAATAAATATACAGGGTGTAAGGGACAGCCCTCCGCAAACTGATAGGGTGAATTCAGTATGTCATACTAAGATGACCGGTACATGAAATTTTTTCAGGAACGTTATGGGAATCCAATAAACCTGATTTGTTTGTGTTTTTGTGCACAAATCGGAGCGTCTATTACTAGTTGGGAGGGGTAGGTAATAGGTATGCGGTGAGTTCGATGAACTCTGTAGCTAGACAGAAAGTGAACAGCTGATTTCACGCATCGTTGGTTAGAGTATTTCAACATCCATTGCTGGTTTTTTTTTGCAGTTTTTTTTACATAAATGGAGTGCTGCGTACACACAATGCAATTTTACATTGAAATAATGAAAATGTAACTGAAAAAAAAATTGAAAAAATGAAAATTTTCCTGAGAAAATTTCCGGTGGAATATGATTCAAAATGAGGAGCTGAATGCACCCTGTTAGTTTGCGGAGGGCTGTCCCTTACACCCTGTATTGAGTATTGAGTTTTGCCATCACGATTTACGACAACTGCTCTCCACCACCTTGCTGACTGTGAAATATAATAATACTAGCTGTTCCCCGCGACTTCGTCTGAGATACAGAATGAAAAGTAGTCCATGTCCTTTTCCAGGTCATAGTTTACCTACTTGTATCTGTTAAATTTCATCCAAATTTCGTTCAGCTGTTTTAGCGTGAAAGCGTAACAAACAAACAAACTTTTGCATGAACTAGCTGCGCCCCGCAGTTTCGCCCCCGTAGACCGGGATAAAAAGTAGCCTATGTATTAATCTAGGGTATCAGCTACATCCTTACCAAATTTTATCAAAATTGGTCCAGCCGTTTGAGCGTGAAAAAGTATCAAACATCCAAACACACACACTCACAAACTTTCGCCTTTATAATATTAGTGTGATTAGGATAAGCCATGGCATAAGTTTTTCTTTCAATGCTCGGGCCGACATGAGCTAAACTAAAGGAGAAAAATAAATAAAAATCAAAATTCAACATTTATATCTGTAAATTTTATGGTGTGCACAATAAAGAGTATTCTATATATCTATCTATCTATCTATCTATCTATCTATCTATCTATCTATCTATCTATCTATCCATCTATCTATCTATCTATCTATCTATCTATCTATCTATCTATCTATCTATCTATCTATCTATCTATCTATCTATCTATCTATCTATCTATCTATCTATCTATCTATCTATCTATCTATCTATCTATCTATATATCTATCTATCTATCTATCTATCTATCTATCTATCTATCTAAAAATCCAAATAAACAACACAATCATCAACGGATGAATATTCCTTCGCTTATTATTGAACAACAAACAGAAAACTCCACTAGAACGTAACTTTCCAGCGGCAACTACCAGTTGTTAGTAAGTACTAAACAAAAATAAAAACAGTCTTCATTTATAGTAGGTAACTTCTTTCAAACGGCGGACAAAAGTACGGCGAACTCGCGGATACAACAAACATGGATAAGAAATTGTTATAACATTAATCCCACACATAAATAAACATGATAAACTCGTACCTTAATAAACTACAGGGTGTAAGTGTAAACAGTGGCAATCTTTTAAGGGGTCATTGTACTCATCATTATGAACAACTTTTACTATGGTACCAAACCTGAAATCGCAAAAAATACAGCTGTTCCTTACATTTTGACGAATTATGTGAACATAAATGTACCGAACAGCTGATTTTTTTTCGCGATTTCAAGTTTTGGTACCATACTAATAGTTGTTCATTATGATGAGTACAATAACCCCTTAAAAGATTGCTACTGTTTACACTTAAATCCTGTATACTCCTTTTGCTTCGTTCACTTTCACACATCTGGATGAACACGTTCGCCCGTTGCGAGCACTACACACTAACACACCTGACCTTTCTGAAGAACATCACATAGGATTGTCACACAGCGGGTGCCTGAAGACTGGCGTCGTCACCGAGGCAGGCCTAAGAAACGCTGGAGGGACAGTCTCTATCCTAACCGATGGACGGCCGGAGAAGGCCCAAGATAAAGAAAATTGGAAAAGTATAGAGGAGACCTTTGCCCAGGGACAACATAGGTTAACTAAAAAAAAAACACCAACCACCTTTCACCATTCATGATATAAATGTGTGGATAAGTCCAATCTTTTGATTAAACTTAGGGAAGAGAAAATTACTCGTAAGTAACTAATTAATTTGCCTTAGACTTTGAAATGGTACAAGCACTGCTTTATTCCTAAATTAAACTTATTTTTTTCGGCTGCCAAATACTTTGTTACACGTTGTAGTGACTAAAGACACCTCGTTTAAGCCGCAGTATGCTACTAACTATTCAAGAAACACAAGAGATCAGACACTTTTTTCGTATATTTGTAAATGTACTGTACATAAGTAAAAACAAAATTATTAAAAAAGAAAAGAAAGAAAAACTATTTAATCACGCGAAAAAGGACGCACATACATAAATTTCTCCTTCCTAAAATACGGCGAAACTAAGTAACTTTGTAACCAACTTTTACAGTAACTATAGCATATTTCTGATAGGAAAAAATACACAGTAATCTACAATACATAAGAAGTGATTTCATGTGTCCTGAAATCTATTTTAGTTTGTAGAACTAAGGAAAAAAAAACCTAAATCCAGGTCTATTTCGGTCTATTTTTTCGAGTTGTTACCATATTACTCCTACAGTTTTCATTAAAAGGGTTCATAAATTTATACAGTTCTTTACAAACGAATAAGGAATGATTTCTTGTCATTACTTTTTTAGTTTAATCAACAGATTTTTTGTAAATCGAGAATTACTTCATATTTTGCAAGCGTTGTGTCATCGCGCTTCTCTTTCTTTTCTATGCAGTCGGACAGTGACCGCGCTTTTTGCGACGGACAAGCCTTAACATAATCCTAAAAAATAAAAACAATTGCTACTACTATCCTGTGTGTGTTGTACTGTGTGTACTGTCTGTGTACTGTGTATTGTTATTTCCGTCCTAATCAAACGCAAAATATTATACTCATAATTAGCTCCAAGACACAACTCTCCTAACATCATATCCATCTTAATATGATCGTGATGTTGAACTCAAATGGCAAAGAAAGACGGTCGGAAAGAGGCGACAGGCAATTCATACGAGCGTCTACGATGGCGGCACAACAAGTCGCATAGTGTTGCGAACCACACACTTATTATAATATACTCGATAGACACCGACTTTTCAGACTTGCTTCATCGTCGACCACTTCATCAGGTGAGTTAATGGTCAAACGCGAGGTTATCAACAGTAAAAAAAAAACTGGCCAAGTGCGTGTTGGACCACGCACATTGAAAAGAATTTATCGTACGTAATTTTAATCCAAAAAAAAATTTTTTGTCTGATAAAATTACTATTTAAAAATTTCGGACTTTTTCCTTAATTGTGCTGTGAGACCTTGATTCTTGCCAAATTTCATGATTACTAGGACAACGGGAAGTAGGTTTTGATTTACTTGCGAACATCAAATTATGTCGGATAAATTACCGTATCTTTTTATTGCTTTGACTTAGAAGCTTGATTTTTTCTATAACTCAAAGGGATCATAGACCTACGTATTTGGTATTAATTTCAAGTTGATACCTCGACGCGTTTCTGAGAAAAATTGTCTTGACAGACTGACACACAGACAGACGGACAACGATCCTATAAGTGTTCTGTTTTTTCCTTTTCCTAAAAAAAGTATGTCGAGCAAGTTGGTTGGATCCTGGTTCAGCACCTAAACAATGCCCTAAACGAAAACTTACCCCTAGAAAAGTGATGGTCACTGTTTGGTGGTCTAGCGCCGGTGTGATTCATCACAGCTTCTTACCAAACGGGGTGAGCATTACTGCAGATGTGTACTGTGAAGAACTGAACACAATGATGGAGAAGCTGGCACATCTCCAACCAGCATTGGTCAATCGCTCGTCTCCGCTGCTCCTGCACGACAACGCGCGACCTCATACTGCACAGCAGACGGTCTCCAAGTTGCAAGAACTGGGGTTGGAAGCTCTCCGTCATCCGCCCTACTCACCAGACCTTGCGCCTACAGACTACTACTTTTTCCAGAATTTGGATAACTTCTTGGCGGGAAAAAAATTCAATACCCGAGAGGCAGTACAAAATGCCTTTGAAGAATTTGTTGCCTCCCGATCAGCTGATTTCTTTAAGAAGGGCATCAATAAACTGCCACTGCGTTGGCAAAGATGCATTGATTGCATGGGTGATTACTTCGATTAATACAAATAAAAAATACATAAAAAAATCGTTTAAATTTTTTCATACAAAACGGCAATTTCATAGGTAAAGACCTATTATTTTTACATAACATTTGACTGTCATGTATTTCCGTAAAGTAACGCCTTAATCCATAACTTAAAAAAAATATCGATTAAATACCAATTAGTCGACAAGTGGGCACATCACTAGCCCGTAAGTTTGACGAGCTTCGCCCACCGACGCTGACACCAAACTATTGTCCCGCGCGACTATTTTACTTTTTGTCCTCCGACAGAAATGAATTGAAATAAATGAAATGGAACGTTAACATATGTTTGATTTCGTATAAAAGGTGACTTGCCTTTCGTTATTAATAGAGCTTTTTATTAAATTGATTGAGGAAGGTATTGACAATGATGGGAATGTCTTGGAGCATTCAATCTGCCCAGCCTTTTCCCAACTATGTTGGGGTCGGCTTCCAGTCTAGCCGGATGCAGCTGAATACCAGTATTTTACATGGAGCGACTGCCTATCTGACCTCCACAACTCAGTTACTGGGTAAGACTGGTTGTCAGACTTTCGGGCTTCTGACGACCCGTCACGAATGACAGCCGGGGCCAACGGCTTTATGTGCTTTCCGAGGCACGGAGGAGTCTCGCTATTTAAAGATGGTCACTTATCTACGGACTAACCTCGGCAAGCGTAGCTTAACCTGATGGGACGACCGTGCGGCTGTTATTACTTAGCCACGAGCTCCTCTGTCTTGGAACATTACGGTTATTAGTAAGGTAATGTCTTGGAACATTACCTTCAACTGTTCTGCCCGGCTAAGGGCCGCGTGTTTTATTTTATTTGAAAGTCCGCTTAGCTCCGCTCCGCTCCATTTACACTGTTTCCACTGACGTGGACTAGAGATTTCGATCACTGCGATTGGTCAATTCACGGTCCACCTCTGCGTCAGTGGAAACGCACCCTAAAAATATAAAAAAACAAAATTATATTCATTACACTGTAATGAATATAATATGTGTGTGTCTGTAATGATTACAGAAATATTACAGAAAGTCCTGTACGAGGCCAAAAGGCTTATCTCAGCATGATGCTGCGATATTTAAAAATAAAACCGGTCAAGATCGAGTCAGACTCGCGCACCGAGGGTTTCGTTCCGATTTCTGAAAAAATGTGCTATTTAGAGACATTCTTTTATTTTTCCTGTAATCTTTACATAAACTTCTATCACATAGAATAATTTCAGATTTTTCTCTTTGCAAACTTCGGAGATAAGGGGGGGAACGGTATTTTTTTTACATTTTTCATCAAAAGTCGAAAACTATGCAGCCTAAAATAAAATAAAAATATGTTTGAGAATGTGCAAACAGCGCTCTTTCATATGATATCCCACATGCCCTAGTAGCCGCACTTTTATTTTTTAAGACCCCATTTCAGTCCCTGTTGCAAAAAAAAACATAAATATTTTTATTTCTTTCTTATTTGCAAAATAGTTGGGTAAACTTCATCTAAAACTGTTCCAAATTTCAAGTTGATAGCATTAGTAGATCTTGAGATATCCAGCTGTGACAGACAGACCGACAGACAGACAGACTGAGTGACACTATAAGGGTTCCTTTTTTACCATTTTGGTACGGAACCCTAATAAGTGTCACAGCGCTAGTATTCTGATACGGCCCCTGTTATATCACGAGCAGTTACAAAAATAATTATTAATCAATAAAATAAACTTAAGCAAATAAAAACAAAATATTAATTTTATCCGCGCGTCAGTGTCCAACATAACCTTCTCTATGCCCCAAGTGACTTTGACGCATACTGTCATAATAACTCTCTTAGCGGTGTCATCTTCAGAATCTTCCCATAATATCTGTTTACTAATTACGGCAATCAGACAACCCCTCCCCTCCCCCCCCTTCCCCCACACACGGTATGAGCTTCCTCATGCATATTCATAAGTCTCGGTACACACTTGCGACCGACCAGACCTTGCAGGAGTCCGTTCTTGTCCATAGTATCGTATAGCTTGATACTACTACTTATGTGCAGCCTTATTGTTTTCGTGATCATAAGATTCTTAGGTACGGTAGGACTATGAAAACCATTTTCTTATATCTATGGGATCGGCAGAAACTATAGAAATTAGCATTTCATTTATTAGATAAGAGTTAATTTTCTTTAAAATTTACACCTGTTCCGATGTTAATTAAGTATTTTTCTCAATAAATAAGATTTAGAAAACTCAAGTGTTAATCGAGTTTTGTTGTTGATTGTACTTAATAAAAGGCGAACAAAACAAAAAAAAAACGAGCGAGCCTTAAAGTAGTCGCATATTATGATGTGTGACATCTGACATCTTACCTTGGTAAAAGTACTTTCTAGTGCCATACCAAATTTCAACCAACATTTCAATCCGTCCACTCAAAACTTTTAGAAAAATATTTTCACTTCCTGTCACCTCCGTCTCTTTTCACGAAATCACTCCCACAGATTGCAGGAAAGCGAAAAGAGAGATGTTTCACATCAAAAAATTCAAATGAATCGAGCCATTTTCGAGTTTTTGTGAGAAGCACGGCAATTGATTTTATGTTATGTAGGTAGTGATATAGAGATATAGATGCGAATAGGAGAGACGAAACGCATGTGACTAAAAGAGTGATGAATGGAGAGGTAGAGGAAGGCCAAAGATGGATAGATTGTGTGAGGAAAAGAAAGAAAGATATGAAAGAGAAGGGAGTGAATGATACAGAAAAACCTACTATTAAATCAACAACTTTTACAAAAATGCCTACAATTACAAAAGCCAATGAACCAAGCGAGGGAAATTGATAATGATGGCGTATTTAATACGAAAAAACAGGCGTAGGGAATAATTAAAAGATAATCTACCAACGAGTGAAGCGAGAGAAACGGCTCGATCGAATGGGGACCGAAATGTTATAATTTCAGTATCCAGATGAGTATTGTAAGGGAGTTTATATACTATTTTGGATTAATAATTAATGAGATTATTTTTATTATAATAAATATAAAATATGAATAATAATACACATTATTGTACATTCAGGGAAATTAATTGTTAAACAAATTGACACCCTACGTGAATTTGCCGTGTAATAGCTATTTCATAAAACTATGATGTCTAGCTGCTGCCCGCGACTTTACCTACGTGTATTTTATATTTCATAATTTTTAGGGTTCCGTACCTCAAAGGAAAAACTGAACTCTTATAGGATCACTTCGTTACCCGTCTGTATGTCAGGAACGCGTGGAGGTATCAAGTTGAAATTAATATCAAATACATAGGTCTATGGTCCCTTGGAACTCTAAAAAATCAAGCTTCTAAGTCAACGCAATAAAAAAATGCGGCCATTTATGCGACATATTTTGATACTCGCAAATAAATCAAAACCTATAGGGTAGGTACTTCTCTTGATCTAGAATCATGAAATTTGGCAAGAAGCATGGTCTCACATGTAAAGGAAAAGTCCCAAAATAGTTAATTTGTTGTTATATCACAATGATCACATTTTTTTTTGCGACCACTACTTTTGCAGTTGGAGATTTGTCCGTGGCGTATATCGATGTATGGTAGAACATGTTTTTCAACTGCAATGTTAAGTTTGTTTTTGGGATGCATTCATCTCAACTACAGAACCCTTCATTGTGCGTGGTCGAGACGCACTTGTCCGGTTATTTTATTTTATTTTGTTAATGTGGCTTACAGCTATCAATACAAAAGTAATAGTGAGGTAATTCACGACAAGTCATTTACAAGCCTCCTCAGTTTAATACAAATAAACAAATAATAATAGTTTAATAATAGTTTTTAATACAAATATGGATGAAAAGTATCCTATATCCTTCACCAGCTCCCAGGCTACCTATCTGTCTTTCATAACGATCGGTTCTGTGGTTTAAAAGTGAAAAGGTAACAGACAAACAGACAGTTTCTTTTGCATTTATCATTATCTTTTTTCCGATCAAATTTTGATACTCTAAAAAAAATCAGTTGGCTTCCACATTAACATCCAACAACTGATGTGCAAGGTACTTAACAGCGGTCCATATGCCGGAGGCTCTCATTAAAATTTCAGCTTTCCTATATGAGCACCATTTTGTAGCGGTCGCGTAATAACTTGCTTTTATTAAAGGTATAATTGCGTCTAATATTATATTTCCTTGTTTTTGTGATTGGTGAGTGATAGAATAATAATTTTGTAACGTTAAAATATCACACCCGTTTTCCGTAGAGGTGTTGGTCCAGTACATTCAAAATTCGACAGTTAAGTAATAATTTATTTTTTATTTTATTTATTTAATAGTTCCCCTATAGTTGTTACAGATTCATACAGATTCATTCAGACATTTATGTAATTGTGTCTTAAATCTAACTGCACAACGAAAATAGTACATTTTGATACAAGTGGAGAACGTTTGTTATTGCATTCGAGCTGGAATTAACACCCGAGCCGTAGGTGAGGTTGTTTTTGAGCCGAGAACTGCAATAACAAATGTCCACGAGTATCAAACGACATTTTTCAATACACTTTTGAAGAAATAAAATAAAATAACGGAAAATATTCTTGTCATGAATTATTAGAAAATGATTTAAATTTCCTTTTTTTTTTGCTTTGCTTTCGCCAGGTTGAAGGAGAAGCAAAGGTATAAAGCCGATAAACAGCCTAATATGAAAAATAGAAAATTCAAATATTTTCGAGTTTAGAACAAAAATAAATGTTAATTTGTTCATAAACGTTTTTTTATTGTAATAATCCTAGTTTTTCATGATATCCTATTTATAAACATTATTTAAATATTCAAAAAATATTAACGACGTAAAGAAGCATACCTCTTTGCCGAGATTAAAAAAAAACATTCACCTCTGAATAGAGAGTTGTGAATAGAGGCATTGGACCAATTTGGACTACGTATAGGTATATTTAAGTTATCTGTGGCAATTTTTATTCCCGCACACGTGCGGGAAAATGAAAAATCGCACGCGTGTGAAATACATTGCATTGTGAACCTAACCGTAGTGCCATATGAACCAGGTCAAGGAAGTGTATTAAAAAAAATATTGGTCGTCCCATACATTTGGTCGAGTAGGTATTGAAGTTTTGTATGGGATGACTGATTTTTTTTTTCACAATTACGATGTTGGTTCCCGGGAGAAAGTTGTTCAGTTTGATGGTCTGTACCACACCCTTCATTTTTGCCAGTCCGTATACAGACACACTTAAATAATCATATCACTTAAATAATAATATTAAATAATCAGCTTGATCGCTTAGTCTTGGGATGGCCTGAAACACAGGTTTTTATTAACCTAGCTCAGGCAGGTCGCCACACAAGTTATAATGTTAGTACCAAACCAATGCACCTTTCATAGGTAACAACATGTGTAAATTAAATTGAACTACTTTGCTTATAAGTATTTAAGCTAATCTGTTGAAGAACTTGGTACTACTAAGTATTTATAAGTTTGTAAATGTTTTACTTTGTAAAAGGACGTAATAAATTATTATATTATATTACTAGCTTCTGCCCGCGACTTCGTCCGCGTGAAGTTTCTTGTCCCCCCCACCCACCAACCCCAACGCATCGCATCGCAACGCCTGCCTGCGCTATTACTTCGTTTGCGCTTAATAGCATCCTTTCTGACATTTTTTCTTTTTGCTCGGCTCATAAGGTCCCCAGCGTGATATTAAATAGCCTTAGTCTATATCATTCCGCATCGCCTGCCCGCGCTATTACTTCGCGCTCGGCTCCTAAGGGCCCTAGCAAGATGTTAAATAGCCTATATCCTTCCGCATCGCCTGCCCGCGCTATTACTTCGCGCTCGGCTCCTAAGGGCCCTAGCAAGATGTTAAATAGCCTATATCCTTCCGCATCGCCTGCCCGCGCTATTACTTCGCGCTCGGCTCCTAAGGGCCCTAGCAAGATGTTAAATAGCCTATATCCTTACGCATCGCCTGCCCGCGCTATTACTTCGCGCTCGGCTCCTAAGGGCCCTAGCAAGATGTTAAATAGCCTATATCCTTCCGCATCGCCTGCCCGCGCTATTACTTCGCGCTCGGCTCCTAAGGGCCCTAGCAAGATGTTAAATAGCCTATATCCTTCCGCATCGCCTGCCCGCGCTATTACTTCGCGCTCGGCTCCTAAGGGACCTAGCAAGATGGTAAATAGTCTATTTCCGCATCGCCTGCCCGCGTTATTACTTCGCGCTCGGCTCCTAAGGGCCCTAGCGTGATGTTAAATAGCCTATAGCCCTCCTCAAGAACTGGGTTATAAAGTGCAAAAGTCAGATTTTTTCAAATCTGACTGGGGTAGTTCTAGAGATAGCGCGTTCAAACAAACTAACAAAAAAACAAACTCTTTCCCTGTATTCCACCGACATTATTGAAATAATAAATCGAGAGGGTCGTCAATCCGCGGAAAATCTCGCAATTCTGAAAAATTACTTATTTGTACAACGCCATCTATAGGTAAATTGATAAAACGTCCGCACTAAACATGTTTGCTCAAGAGCGACCGGTATGATTTAAAGTTATTTTGCGTTTTAGTAATTTTATATTATCTCCGAAACTGTATGACCAATTGACATACTATAAAGGCCAAATCTTATCTCCATGATATCCTTGTGTTGTGATCATTAAATAACTTATTTTGATAAGGATTAATGTTTTGTTGTTTAAATAATCATCGAAACGTAAGTATGTCTAAAAAATACTTTTTTAAAGCAATAAAAGATGTATAAAAGATAAAATATAATAGATAGAAATATGGTGTTGCGGACTTTTTTGTAGAATTATTTAAGACGGACCAGATTGCTATACATTGTTCTCAATTTTAAACAACCGTTTAGGCAGCGCATGCAAAAAAGTCTGTTTAAAGAGGTAATTCTTTCCGACTTGTTAGACAAAAATTGTGATAGCTTGGCTAATATGCATAATATAAATATAATTTATAGCCTATAGCACTCAGTAATAATGTAGCTTTCTACTTGTGAAAAAATTTTTAGAATTGGATCATTAGTTCCGGAGATTACCCCCTACATACAAACTTATAAACTTACAAACTTACAAACATACAAACTTACATACAAATTTTACCTCTTTATAATATTAGTATAGATTATACTGCATTATAGGCGGTTTCGTTCATTGACTCATAGAGGATACATTATGAGCAGATGTCGTGATTAGCTCAAAGAATTGACGTGGTTTCGAAGTACAGAATTGTTAAGTGGTCTGATGAGAAAATTAAAAAAAAATAACATACTATTTTTCTCTTGAAAAGAAACGTAAGTAGGTAGTAGAAAAACATAGGCCCGGCCCTCCCGTAGTTTGAATTATATCCGTCATATCCATACCCCTAAGAGACAGCTATTCACGTAACGCAGGCTTTTTATCGAGAATCACTTAGTGGGGTGCGAAAAATGTGTTCGTCACTAGTGATGTGCCTTAGTCAAGTTGAGTTAGTCGATTTTCATGATTTTGACGTTTTAAAACTTTATTTTGACTACTCTTAAATAAATAACATACAACATTTTGCTAAAATTTAACAACTAAAAAGTCAGTGTTTGAGTTAGTAATCAATCAATCTGCCTAGCCTTTTCTCAACTATGTTGGGGTCAGCTTCAAGTCTAACCGGATGCAGCTGAAAACCAGTATTTTACATAGAGCAACTGCCTATCTGACCTCCACAACCCAGTAACTGGGTAATACGATACCCCTTGGTGATACTGGTTGTCAGACTTTCGGGCTTCGTAACGACTGTCAAAGATCCACGAATGACAGCCGGGACCAACGGCTTAACGTGCTTTCCGAGGCACAGAGGAGTCTCGGTTTGAAAAAGATGGCCACCCATCCACGGACCAACTCTGATAAGCATAGCTTAACCAGATGGATCGACCCGTACGGCTGTTATTACTAAGCCACGAGTTAGTAATCACAGATTGTAAAATCAATGTCATAAAGAAAATAAATTATATTTAAATTAGCAACCATTTTAATTTTGTGCAAGTGTTGGATGTCTCTGAAGCAGTGGCGAGGCTTACTTACTACATCTACCATCGTGTTTAAGGGTGTGTTATAGAACATCAAACCGAACAATTTTTTCCATGACACCAACAACATAATCGCGAAAAAATAATTAGCCGGCCTATATTTTTTTTTTTTTTTTTTTTAAATGACACTAAGTACACTATAGTTTTAATATTTGACATTTTTTTTTTTTTGACATTTATTTATACTCGTTTCAATTCTATCATGTTTCTATTAAATTTATTTTATTTTATGTTCATTTTTATATTTTAATTTACTGATGTGTTTTTTTTTTTGATTTATAAATTTTGTTTTCAATGTTTGCATGCCAATATGGTAGACTGTACAGGGATCACAATTTTGTAAACAGCTATATTTTATGTACCTACTTTCGATGCAAATAAATTATTATGATTATGATTATGATTATGATTATGATTATACATTTGCGTCAAGTATTGAAGTTTTCTGTGGCACAGTTGAAAGTTTTTTCGCGATTACGATGTTGGTCCCATGGAGAAAGTTGTTCGGATTGATGTTCTGTATCACACCCTGTTTGATGAGGATGCAAAACGACACGTTGTATAACTTTGTTGACTTAACAACAAAAACCAGTAACAGACTACAGTGCGTGATTAATTCCATAATCCGATGTAATCGCCTAATTCCGTAAAAGCTCTGCCCGTACCTTAACCACGCCTTCGTACTATTAATTATTATAATAGTAAACATTGTTAGTAGATTATTCAATATTATGAAAGTGATAAGCAAATGTCTGTGGATTATTTTACATGTAGCATAATTGATTAACAATGTCAGATTAAGATTTATTACATAAAATAAATGTTCTAGTGCGATTATTGAGGTCCTAGGTCCGATACTCAGATTGGGAAAAGTTTTGGGTATTGGGTTTTCTCATAAGCACTCTGGAGACAAATACACATTACTTGGCTTATGTTATTTAAATATTCCCAGTTTAAACGCGCAGCTGTCGTAGTAAAGGGATGGACATTTTGAGAAAGGGACATTTTGAGAAAGGGACATTTTGGGAAAGGGACATTTTGGGAAAGGGACTTTTCGGGAAAGGGACATTTGAGAAAGGGACATTCTGGGAAAGGGACATTTTGGGGAAGGGACATTCTGGGAAAGGGACGTTATGGGAAGGGGACATTTCGGCATAGGGACGTTTTGAAACCGAGGGACATTTTGGGAAAGGGACATTTTGGGAAACGGACATTCTGGGAAACGGACGTTATGGGAAGGGGACATTTCGGGAAAGGATCATTCTGAGCCTGATCGAAAATATTGTAATATCCCATTTTAATTTCCAAACTCGATATTAAGCTAACGATGAATCGATTAAACTGTCAATGCGCATCACTAGCTAACATAACGCTCCTATGCGTATATTTAAGACTCCGGCACTTTTTTATAATGTTATCAGGATGTTATATACCCACATAACTTATGGTATCTCTATGCTTCACTGGTTCGGACGGTGGAAGAAACCAGAATATGACTTTTATATCTACTATCTGACTCTTGTTTTTTTACGTCAGGGTTTCAGGGTTCAACGCTGAGGTTCAAAGTGTATCAGAAATGTCTGGTCATGTTTATGGGTGTGGTAGGTACAGACAATCAAACTGTACAACTTTATGGGTGTGGTAGGTACAGACAATCAAACTGTACAACTTTATGGGTGTGGTAGGTACAGACAATCAAACTGTTCAACTTTGTGGGTGTGGTAGGTACAGACAATCAAACTGTACAACTTTGTGGGTTTGGTAGGTACAGACAATCAAACTGTACAACTTTATGGGTGTGGTAGGTACAGACAATCAAACTGTACAACTTTATGGGTGTGGTAGGTACAGACAATCAAACTGTACAACTTTGTGGGTGTGGTAGGTACAGACAATCAAACTGTACAACTTTGTGGGTGTGGTAGGTACAGACAATCAAACTGTACAACTTTGTGGGTGTGGTAGGTACAGACAATCAAACTGTACAACTTTGTGGGTGTGGTAGGTACAGACAATCAAACTGTACAACTTTGTGGGTGTGGTAGGTACAGACAATCAAACTGTACAACTTTATGGGTGTGGTAGGTACAGACAATCAAACTGTACAACTTTGTGGGTGTGGTAGGTACAGACAATCAAACTGTACAACTTTGTGGGTGTGGTAGGTACAGACAATCAAACTGTACAACTTTGTGGGTGTGGTAGGTACAGACAATCAAACTGTACAACTTTATGGGTGTGGTAGGTATAGACAATCAAACTGTACAACTTTATGGGTGTGGTAGGTACAGACAATCAAACTGTACAACTTTGTGGGTGTGGTAGGTACAGACAATCAAACTGTACAACTTTATGGGTGTGGTAGGTACAGACAATCAAACTGTACAACTTTATGGGTGTGGTAGGTACAGACAATCAAACTGTACAACTTTGTGGGTGTTGTAGGTACAGACAATCAAACTGTACAACTTTGTGGGTGTGGTAGGTACAGACAATCAAACTGTACAACTTTATGGGTGTGGTAGGTACAGACAATCAAACTGTACAACTTTATGGGTGTGGTAGGTACAGACAATCAAACTGTACAACTTTATGGGTGTGGTAGGTACAGACAATCAAACTGTACAACTTTATGGGTGTGGTAGGTACAGACAATCAAACTGTACAACTTTGTGGGTGTGGTAGGTACAGACAATCAAACTGTACAACTTTATGGGTGTGGTAGGTACAGACAATCAAACTGTACAACTTTGTGGGTGTGGTAGGTACAGACAATCAAACTGTACAACTTTATGGGTGTGGTAGGTACAGACAATCAAACTGTACAACTTTGTGGGTGTGGTAGGTACAGACAATCAAACTGTACAACTTTGTGGGTGTGGTAGGTACAGACAATCAAACTGTACAACTTTATGGGTGTGGTAGGTACAGACAATCAAACTGTACAACTTTGTGGGTGTGGTAGGTACAGACAATCAAACTGTACAACTTTGTGGGTGTGGTAGGTACAGACAATCAAACTGTACAACTTTGTGGGTGTGGTAGGTACAGACAATCAAACTGTACAACTTTGTGGGTGTGGTGGGTACAGACAATCAAACTGTACAACTTTGTGGGTGTGGTAGGTACAGACAATCAAACTGTACAACTTTGTGGGTGTGGTAGGTACAGACAATCAAACTGTACAACTTTATGGGTGTGGTAGGTACAGACAATCAAACTGTACAACTTTGTGGGTGTGGTAGGTACAGACAATCAAACTGTACAACTTTGTGGGTGTGGTAGGTACAGACAATCAAACTGTACAACTTTGTGGGTGTGGTAGGTACAGACAATCAAACTGTACAACTTTGTGGGTGTGGTGGGTACAGACAATCAAACTGTACAACTTTGTGGGTGTGGTAGGTACAGACAATCAAACTGTACAACTTTGTGGGTGTGGTAGGTACAGACAATCAAACTGTACAACTTTGTGGGTGTGGTAGGTACAGACAATCAAACTGTACAACTTTCTCAACTAGTTTAAGTATTTAGTTGAGAAATATGATTATGTTTAATCTATCTATCTATCTATACAGATATTATATAATATAAATAAAAAGAGAAGTTCTGACAAACTCATCAACGCCCAGCCCAAACCCTTGAACCTAGAAAGCTGAAATTTTGCACAGATGTTCCCTATAATTTTTTTTTTTTCAAATTCAAATTCAAACATTTATTTCCATATCGTGTAGTATTAGCACACTATTAGTAGCTCTAAAATCCAAATCAAAATAAAATCAAAATATGTAATAATCAATATCAAAATTAAAATCAAATTCAAAAAAAAAATTAGAATCGGAAACAAAAATAATCAAAACAAAATTGAATTAGCATTAAATTAAAAATTAGATCAGAATCAAATTAAACTCAAAAATAATATAGTGTAGACAAGGAATAAGGAAGGAATTTTATTTAGATAATTTTCTGACATCCATGCGAGCAAAGCCGCGAGCAAAAGGTAGTAAATAAAATAAAAAGAGAAGTCAAGAAGAAGAAGTAACTAGAGTTAATAACTAATAACCCTTTAACTAACCCTAACTATTAACCCTATAATAAGTTAAAATTATTATTACCCTTTTTCAGAGTTACTAGAAGTACCTACCTACAGGACAGGGGGCGAGCCTGTTGCCATCAACTGGGCAATCACTCCGGACTGCTCCAGGCCAGGTCCACTCCACATTTTATACCCCGTTTACATTCAGCCGAAGTGAGCAGGGAAGTGGGCAGGACGAGTATGTAAACACGATACTTCTCCTGCTGCTGCCCCTGCTACTCGCGCTGCCCAGCGCTCCCCAAATTAGCGGTTTTTTGTGCCGAAGTTAAAGGACGGGCAGCGCGAGCGGCAGTGCGTGTTTACATTCAGCAGTGCTATTCTGTAATTATCTCACCGTGAAAATTTAAGTGAAGTGAGCGTGGAGTTAGCTGTCAGTGTCATTCCACCTGATGCTAGGGATGGACCAAGCACATTTTTACGGTGATAATCAAGATTTTAATAATATTTTTTACGCTATTCTAGTGATCATTTTATATTATTTCAAAGCTAGTATTTAAGTGTCTATGCATTAGGTACTGTTTACGGGGTTTTTAAATAAAATTGCAAAACAGAAATTCAGTCACAAACTCAATTTTGTTTCTTTTAATATTTTTTTTGCAAGACTAGTCCGATGTCCGTAAGGATTGAGTCGCCACATTTCGTATCTTAATGAAATTTAATACTTATTTAGTAGTAAGTTTAAAAATTTTGTAGGTTCGATCCTCGATTTTGTAGGTATAATACTTCAAAAGATATATGAACATAAAGGTGGCACCTCAATCTAAATATTTGGATTGAGTCGCCACGTCAGAACTAGGTACGTCATGGATGAATGTTTATCATTATTTGGTATGATTTAGTAGTATTTGTGTATAGTACCTACTAAAAATCTGAGTCCTGTACTGTTGATATTGAAGAATATACAATACTTTTAATGTGGCTCCTCAATCCATCAATCAATCAATCATAAGAACGTGAATTTCCATGAAATTAATTGGTCAATTTATATTCCACTCCAAAGAACATTTAGTAGTAAGTGTGTTCGAATTTGTAGTATATAGAGAAAGTAGTAAAACTGAGTGAATTTAGTAAATAAACGCATTTTATTTGGCTCCTCAGTCCTGACGTTCTGCAAATAAATAATTGATTGTATCTACCTGAGATCACAACGGAATCAATAACCAGAGACACTAACATTTAGTATAAATGTCTACTAAATACTTATGTACAATCAAACTTATGTATATATTCGGTATCTGAAAAAAAAAAAACTTTTCGATATTCATTAAGAATTCGCTATTGAGGGTGACCATGTTGTGTGTGTACCTGGGACAAACGGTCAAACTAGGTAAGTCCAACTTCGTTCAGTTAGGGAAGCTACGGAAGATCTTCTCGTCCAAAATATCGCAGTGTCTCGAAACAAAAGTCTTTGACCAGTGTGTGTTGCCAGTTATGATTTACGGCACTAAGACGTAGCGTTTTACAATGGGCCGCATAAGAAAGCTCAAGGTCACCCAAAAGCCAAAGAAGAGGGTTATGCTCGGTGTTTTTCTGCGAGATCGAGTTAAGAATGAGGTCCCTTTTGGGGGGAGCAGTGGACGTCTTTCGGCTGAAATGATGATGATGATGATGTTAAATGAAACCAGGATGACTAGTTTTTGAAATTTATTTTTTTAATAAAATCCCTACTTATTTCTAACAGAATTGTATTATTCACTTCGTAAAGGAGAAAAATAATAAAGTGTTCATCCTAAACGTTCTAAATAATTGCCACTTAAATACTAACTTACCTAATAAATAAACACATTATTACTAATTGTAAAAAACTATTCATACTGCCCATTGATACCTCTGATGTTATGGTAAGCGTTTATAACTACGATTTTGTATCGAAGCGCTTTTGTGTTTTAAAACAAATCACAATTGAAATCAAGATGTGCCAACAAAGATAATTATGCAAATTACGTATAATAACAATGTTACAAAACCGGTCAAGAGCGAGTCGGACTCGCACACCGAGGGTTCCGTTCCGATTTCTGAAAAAGTGTGCTATTTAGAGACATCGTTTTATTTTTCCTGTAATCTTTACACAAACTTCTATCATATAGAATATTTGCAGATTTTTCGCTTCGCAAACTTCGGAGATAAGGGGGGGGGGGAACGGTATTTTTTTTACATTTTTTTTTTTAATGTTTGAGAATGTGCAAATAGCGCTCTTTCATATGATACCCAATATACCATAGTAAACCCACTTTGAATTTTTAAGACCCCCTTTCAGTCAATGTTGCAAAAAAAGTATAAATATTTCTATTTCTTTCTTATTTGCAAAATAGTTGGGTAAACATCATCTAAAACTGTTCCTAATTTCAAGTTGATAGCATTAGTAGTTCTTGAGATATCCAGCTGTGACAGACAGACAGACAGACAGACAGACAGACAGACTGAGTCACACCATAAGGGTTCCTTTTTTACCATTTTGGTACGGAACCCTAAAAAGGAACTATACCTATACTATATGTTTTAAAAAACAGCACATAATAAGTGGTAGGTCCACTAATCGAATCGCAACCCGCGAAATACAATAATTGAGTAGTCCCGATGCCCATCTGTGGTCTCCGAGAGCAAATGCGCGAGTTAGGGTCAGCTCACACCGAGACGCGACGCAACGCGACGCTGCGCGCACATTTTAAAAGAGCGACTCAAAATATAACTTTATTTTCTACACGAAAATATACACATTTCATTGTGAAAATTTAGAATACGTTGCACCATGCAGCGCTGCGCCTCGTGATGCCTCGCAGCGTATAGCGATGCATCGCGACACAGCGGTGCTTCGCCGGTACGCGCGTTGTGCAAGAGCGGTGCTGCGCCTCACGAAGCCGCGCGACTACTCTACTACAGTCTCTACCATTTCCGTCCAGACTTCGTGTAGAATTGAAGCAGTTTGGTCGAGTGCTCGAGTGAAATTATAATGATAGACTGGGATCTTGTTATAATCGGACTTCTTGCAGAAGAGGAAGAGGAAGAAGAATACAAAAATAAAATTAAAAAGACGCAGGGCGGGGCGGGAGCACGTGGCGAATGTAGACACGTTCCGCTGCGCCGCGCGGCGTCGGCTTGAAATGGCGGCTGCGAAAATTTTTGCAGCCGCCATCTTGGATTTCCATTTTGACCTCATTATCGTTTTAGGTGTTTTTTTTTTACCTCTAGTGTTTTACACCCTTAAAAAATTTCACAAGTTCCATGATGAAACTATGATGATAATGAAGTTTGCTGTGTTGACTGTACAATATAATCCAAAAAAAATAGGCTTGGTAGTGTCGTTAATTGGAAACGACACTACTGGTAGTGCGGCTGGTAGTGTCGTTGCCAATAAACGAAAATTTAAGGGATTCCCTCGATTTCCATGGGATCTCCTCATCAGATTCTGATTTGGTGACAGTGGGACCACCTCGAGAGCATAACCTTTCAAACAAAAAAATAATTGTGCAAATCCGACTATACAGGCTGACTTTGAAAACATGCGACAAAATAGATTTTGTTTCTATAAGCCACAAAACGTACATTTTCTTTTTAAATCACGTATTCATGGTCACCCTACAAAAAAAATTCATAAGAAATTAAAGAATAGCTAATAACTTCGTAAATATGTACTTTTTTTTGTATTTTTTTATACCTACATTTTGTAGAAATTTATACAAAATATTGGCGTTTTTTGTTCCAAATTTCGTCACATGATTATGTAGATTAGAGGCAAATCTATTTACCGAAGCATCTGAATTGAGGAGCCACATTAAATATGCTATATCTCCCATTTCTTTCTTTTGTGATTGCCGACTCTTATCCTACAAATCTAATATACTTACTACTAAATGATGTTGAAATTGCGCATTAAATTGAACTACTGCTTCTTTGAAAAATGACCAGTCGTATGTGTATGGTCTGAGGAGCCACACATAATATATTGTAACTTTTTTAATTTTAACACTACCGAGCTCAGATTTTGTCTACTAAATACTCTCAAATACTACTAAATCATACCAAATTATGATAAACATTCATCCATGATGTTCTTAGTTCTGACGTGGCGACTCAGTCCAAACATTTAGATTGAGTTGCCACCTATAAGTTCATATATCTTTTGAAGTATTATACCTACAAAATCGAGGATCGAACCTACAAAATTTTTAAACTTACTACTAAATAAGTATTAAATTTCATTAAGATACGAAATTTGGCGACTCAATCCTTACGGACATCTAGTCCGTATGTACTTATACTGAGGTGTGAGCGCATCACGCATGAACAATAAACAAAACAAGAATTTCTATTTCACTATTTTACTTTAAAACCCCCTAAATAGTAATGTTTAGCCCCCCCACACTAGCTTACAAATAATATAAAATTATTATGTTATAAAATTAGCATAAAAAATATAATTAGGATCTCGATTATGATTGTAAATGTAATTTGGTCAATCCCTAGCATCCGTGGGATGACACTGACAGCTCACTCCACGCAAGTTTTCACGGTGAGATTTTTACAGAATCGACGTACAGCTCCGTCGCTCACTTCTCGCCGAGCGCCTGAATGAATCGGATGTGCGTGCCGCCTTATTTTCTTACTGTCAAAATGAAACAAAAAAACAGTTGTTTATGTATATGGGTATAGGTCATTAGAATTTAGTTTACCCACCCAAGTATAGGGTATATGCACACAAAAATCAGTTATGTAGGTGGTTAGGTACTTACAGAGTTCTATTACGATGGATAGATATCATCCACCTACGACGACGAATTTTCTTTTTTTTAATTTTATATCTTTTTAAACAATGAACATAATTATGTATTGTAAGAAGACACAGAGAGAAAGTCGAAAGTGATGTGAGTGGTAGGGCAGTATGTAAACACACACTTCTCTCGATCCTGCTGCGGCAGTATTTAGGGAAGTATCGCCGGCAGCGCGAGGAGCAGCGGCAGGGGCTGAATGTAAACGAGGCATTAGGTATGAAGCTACAAGTACGCGGCAGGCTCCACTTGTCGGGCTAATTCAGTGTGGGCTGCCGCGCACCGGCCCGGCTCGCACGTTAGTTCGATACTCACTCACGCGCCGCGTCGTAAAAGAAGACAACCCTAACGAGTCAGAAGGTATAAGAGCTACGCGATAGAATCGCTGCTGCGCCATTTCCCATGGAATGGTGGAGCCGCGGTGAAGCGTCGGACAGTACTGCCGACGTGTATATTAAATAAGTATTATTTGTAAATTGTCTTAATTACTAACATAGGATAAGTTGTTTACTAACAAATGAGTCTTTGTTACTTTCTTAAATAAAATTGAATTGAATTGAATTGATTGATAGAAAGAGAGGCAACTTCTAGGTGAATATAACTGTAGGTAATTAACGCTGTGCGACCTGGATTTCACTTTATTGTGTCGTACCAAGAGTCGGTATTTATTTAAATGATTTTATGGAGTGAATATTCTGTACTTGTAGTATTAAGTATTCTGTGGTGCTACTGAGAGATTCCAGATGGAATAACCCCATAGCACGTTGCCCGACTTGGGCATCGAAGCCAGGACCTCATGCTTAGCAGTAGCACTAGCAACCACTACACCAACGAGACATTATAAATAATTTGTTCTAAAATATAACTTTTATCTAATAACTAGCGGACCCGACAGACGTTGTCCTAGAACCCGACTGCAGCGCCACCTACCGGGTCTAATTGTATTTTCAAACTATCCAGGAACCCATTCAAATATACACACAAAATTTCATCTAAATCAGTCCAGCCGTTGTTATACTACGTTTTATCCGTTTTTTTTTTTTTGAAGTGTCCTATAAATGTCCGTCTCCTTGTTCTAAGCTACCAATCTTCAGCCAAATCGGTTTAGCCGTTCTTGAGCTATAAATAGTGTGACTAACACGACTTTCTTTTAGATATATATGTGTAGATATTATCTTTTGATTTGATTTTTTGATTATATCTGTTCTCACAAAGTCACAATACAGGCCGTTTTCGTAAAAATAACAACAATAAAGGAAAAAAAACGAGAGAATACCTCAAATAAATCCAATACACAATAATTCAATTCACAAATCAAGGAAAAAGCGCAATATTCCTTAAACGCGCCATAGCATTCAATCTTTGTATGGAATAAGTTGTGCGGTACGAAAGTCCTGGATTTTTTGTTACATAATAAATGGTAGAATGTCACTCGTGAATACACTCACCTTTGCTGAGCAAAAATCTCATCAAAGATCTCAATATTAAAACGGCTTTTGTCAAACGTACTACTGAATAGAATAAGAGTATAATTTCAAATCTATAGGAATCAATACAATTTGCAATGTTGCTACGCCGTAGCAACCGCAATACTAGAGCTACGCCGTAGCAAACGAATGTGCTACGCAAATGTTGAACCGTGTCGGAACTTTTTTTTTGTGTCTATATTCATTTAAATATTACATTAACAGCTAGCTTACATTCCTACAGTTTAATTAATACACCGATCCCAATTTCTACTAACATCTATGTCTTCCTGTGCCAAAATAATGCAGTAATTCTCGCAAGTACAACGAAAAAAAAAAGGTCCCCCATTTTTAGATCGTGTCACGCCATGGGGAGTAAACGAAAAACCCACAATGGGCTCTTTATCGTAACCAAACCACATGTTTTTATGGCATCCCGGGCCGTTATAAAGTCTGTACAAAAGAGAAAGTTATTTATTTGTTCGAGCACTTTGCCAGGCGCGGAGTTGACGGCTGACTCGGAAGAATATCGTCTTATTATGTGTAGAACGGGTTGGTAACGTAAGTTAGCTTGGGAGATTGGGTAATAGGAGTTACGTTATATTTTACTTTCATTTCGTTGGAATTGGATGAGTTTTTTTTTTGTG
This sequence comes from Cosmia trapezina, assembly GCA_905163495.3. Taxonomy (NCBI): domain Eukaryota; kingdom Metazoa; phylum Arthropoda; class Insecta; order Lepidoptera; family Noctuidae; genus Cosmia; species Cosmia trapezina. The sequence continues at coordinate 2,582,718 of LR991036.1, forward strand.
TTTTTATTACTTTCTTGTGAGCTTGATTGGGGTAGTGAAGCGTTGGCGTCTTCAAGATAGGAGATTCTATTCCTATTTCTATTCTAGTCTATTCACGATATAGTATTTAATACCACCCATCACCTAATTTAATACCAAACCATACAAATAAATCACAGCCAACAACCACAATAATACCAACCAGCAACCAATCATAATAATTGTGTTTTTAGGGTTCCGCACCTCAAAAGGAAAAAACGGAACCCTTATAGGATCACTTGTTTGTCCGTCTGTCTGTCTGTCTGTCAGTCTGTCAAGACCGTTTTTCTCAGTAAAGCGTGGAGGTATTAAGTTCAAATTAATAACAAATACGTAGGTCTGTGGTCTCTTGAAGTCCTAAAAAACTCAAGCTTCTAAGTCAATGCAATAAAAACTTACGGCCATTTATGCGACATATTTTGATACTCGCAAGTAAATGAAACCCTATAGGGTACTTCCCGTTGTCCTAAAATCATGAAATTTGTTAAGAATCAAGGTCATACAACACAAATAAAGGAAAAAGTCCGAAAATTGTTAATTTGTAATTCTATCACATAATAAAAATGTTCAAGTCTGTCAGTCTGTCAAGACCCTTTTTCTCAAGGACGCGTGGAGATATCAAGTTGAAATTAATACTAAATACGTGAGTCTATTTGTCCTCTATAGTTCTAAAAAAATCAAGCGTCTAAGTCAACGCAATAAAAAAACACGGCCATTTTGCGACACATTTTGATACTCGCGACTATCGCAAGTAAATCAAAACCTATAGGGATACTTCCCTATAGGTTTTGATATACTTCCCGTTGACCTAGAATAATTAAATTTGGCAAGAAGCAAGGTCTCCCAGCACAAGTAAAGCAAAAAGTCTGAAAATTGCGAATTTGTAATTTTTTGACATAAAATGTTTTTTTTTTTGGGATCTAACGTTAAGTTTGTTTTTGGGATAAATTCTTTTCAACTACGGAACCCTTCATCGTGCGTGGTCCGACACGCACTTGTCCGGTTTTTTTTAGATCATGTAGTCTATAATAAAGATTTTTATTTATTTTTACCCACGTAAGTCCACGGGACCCGAAGGATATCGGAAGTAAAAGTAGTCTATGTGTAAAGTCAGGGTGTCAGCTCCCTCCATATCAAATTTTATCAAACTTGGTCTAGACGTTTGAGCGTGAAGAAGTAACAAACGGACAAATACACACATAAACTGTCGCCTTTATAATATTAGTGTGATTAGTGTGATACATACATACACTCACGACTTCTTCATATGGGGGTAGGCAGAAACTATAGAACACCAGCTACTGCGATCCTTACATATTCCTTTTGCCTTGTTTTATTTAGTTATCATCATCATCTGCCTAGCCAACTATGTTGGGGACGGCTTCCAGTACCAGTATTTTAAATGGAGCGACTGCCTTTCTGACCTCCAAAATAACTGGGTAATACGATACCCCTTGGTAAGACTGGTTGTCAGACTTTCGAGCTTCTGACGACCCGTAACAACTGTCAAAGATCCAAGAATGACATCCGAGACCAACGGCTTGACCGTAGATTGACGTTCTTTCTGAAGCACTGGTCGTTTTAGGGTTCTATACCAAAATGGTAAAAAGGAACCCTTATGATGCGACTCAATCTGTCTGTCTGTCACAGCTGGATATCTCAAGAACTACTAATGCTATCAACTTGAAATTTGCAACAGTTTTAGATGACGTTTGCCCAAATATTTTGCAAATAAGGAAGATTTTTTTTTTTTTGTAACAGGGACTGAAAGGGGGTCTTCAAAATTTTGAAGTGGGGCTACTAAGGCATGTGGAGTATCATTTATGAAAGAGCGCTGTTTACACATTCTCAAACATTTTATTCCTTTGTTTTAGGACCCATAGTTTTCGATCTTTGATGAAAAATGTAAAAAAAATACCGGTCCCGGTTTGCATAATAGAAAAATCTGAAATTATTCTATGTGATAGTGTGAATTTTATGTAAAGATTACAGGAAAAATAAAACGATGGCTCTAAATAGCACACTTTTTCAGAAATTAGAACGCAACCCTCAGTGCGCGAGTCCGACTCGCTCTTGACCGGTTTTTTGTTTTAATTTTAAATAGGTATTTTTAAAACTAGTACTATTAATTATTAAATCTAAACACTACACTCTACACACTTGACGACTGTGTTTCTAAGTTTAATTGTAATAAAACCTTAACTTTTTTTTTTATTAACAATTTTCCTGTTCAAGATATACCAAAAAAAGCCTCAAAATTGTAGGTAGTTTTAACCCTACGTACGCCCACGTTACTTCTGTGAATAGTTTATAAAGCAGCGACCCGGCACGGTGTCAGCAGACGTTAGTCTTGCTGCACGGCTCCCTAAAGGCACGCCGTGACGTTTCACACGTGTACCTGACGTACGGAGGAAAATCCAAATGTTTTTGGTGGTTTTTTGAACGTAAAATTCTCTCTTATGTTTATGAAGGTTTAGGCAGACGTGTATGGTTTTAATTAAACTATTATTAATATGTTAACTTTGTTAACTTTATTGTGCACTATCTAGCTTTTGTCCGAGGCTTCGCTCAAATTAATTTAGACGATCAATTCGGGTTGTGCTCTGCATAATAATTTAATTAAATCATGATTGGAAAGACACGTGGCGCCATCTATTATCATAAGAACAGTACTTTTCCTCGGGGACAGTACTTTTTTTCGGTATGAAAGGTACCCTATGTCCGTTTCTGTACACCTAACAACGTAGGTATATGCAAAACTTCACGATGATCGGTTCAGTGGTTTAGGCGTGAAAAGGTAACAAACAAACTTACTTTCGCATTTATAATATAGTAAGGATGTAAATATACCTACGAGTATATGTTGGATAACCTAAGATTGGATACCTATAAATGGGTACTTCGCCAGTTATGTTTTTAGGGTTCCGTACCAAAATGGTAAAAAAGGAACCCTTATGGTGTTTTAGTAGCATGTCTGACATTGGTGAGCCAATTGCTATCAACCAAACGCAAAATGTAGTCTCTGGGTCGTTTTAAGAAATTTCTTAAGAACCCAAATAACACTTATTCCATTATTATAAGTCCACTAGCCGTTGCCCGTGGCTTCGCCCGCGTGGATGTCGGAAATTATCCCACGGGAACCTTCTACCAGTATGAAAAGTATCATATGTCTTAATTCAGGTTATAAGCTATCTGTATACCAAATTTCATCCAAATCTGTTCAGCCGTTTTTGCGTGATTGAGTAACAAACATCCATACATACAAACTTTCACATTTATAATATTAGTAGGATAAAAAAGTTAAGCAAGCTAATAGCTTTAACAATAATGACAGTTAATGAAGTTATTCCAATAATCTCAGTTACTTATGACCCAAAAATGTCAAAGTTCAATGTAAAGTACGCTTAATGAATACTGCCGTCACCGAAGTTGCAAACACCAATATTTGGTTACCGCTTCGTGCATGTTAACAAAGGTGGCATATTATATTAACCGAAACTGAACTTGAGGAAATTTATTACAAAAGCTGCAAACCCACCTTCACTGTGACTCTCGATGGGAACCTACCACATATTCAATCGACATACATCGCTGCATTTGTTCAAAACAAAATTTACCTTGCGAACAAAACCAGCATTGGGTTTTATACAGGGTGACAAAGTGGGGTGACAATGATTTTGTTATGTTTCGGGATACGCGCTAAGTATGAAGGGTGCTAACTTTAGACAGGCCGTCGGCTGCATCGTCCTGAGACGGCGCACGAATGCAAGTTACAACTATGACACATAGTTGCTATATTAGACGTCCCACCTCCGGCTCTTATTGCCTTTGTGTCTGCTATTCGAAAAGGAGTTAAGGTTGATGCGCCAGGGTAGCCCGCGAATTTCAAAATTTCTTACGTTTTTTGCAATTTGTAGGTCAGTGTGAGCTTGTATGTTGATTAAAATATGATTCGCGGCCGTAGCTAATATGGCTTTACAGAATTATAATCATTAGAATCAGTAATACAACTCCATAAGTTAACATTTATCTCAAATCAAGCGATTTCATGAAATCATGAGGTTTGAGGTAAATGCATGGAGTTGTATTGCTGATTATAATGATTATAATTCTGTAAAGCCGTATTACCTACGGCCGCGAATCATATTTTAATCAACATACAAGCTCACCCTGACCTACAAATTGCAAACAACTACCCTGGTGCTTTCGCCTTAAGAAAGCGCGAGAAAAAAGATGAATACGTATAGGTACCTACTCTTTCCAAACATTTATTTTACTTTTGACTTAAGCACGCCTATGAAGTTCCTTATTTATTGACAGGCAACCATAGACGAAAAAATATAATACTTCATGGATGCTATGAAGTTCTTTATTTACTGACAGGCGAAAAAATGCAATACTTCATGAATGCTAAATTAAAATAAATGGTTGAAAAGATTATAGATAATATTTTTGTCGTTAACGCTTTTAAGGAGCCTGAGAAGTTTTATTGTTATGACTGCTATGGCCGTTTAGTGTCCTTGAAAGCATAAAAGGGTGCATATTTTATTAAAAACAAGGTTATTATTGAACACGCCGTGTTTACGATAGGATTTTCCACCGGAAAAGAAATACAAACTTGCACACAAAGTTTCATTTAACCCCTCTAGCTAGGAAATGAATTGAATTTTCAAAAATGCTTCCTTAGTGCTCACATTCATTAAGTATACAGGGTGTATCAGAAAGGTGTGGTCAAAAAGAGTGTGGTACAGACTATCAAAGCGAACAACTTTTTCTTTGCGACGAACATTGTAATCGAGAAAAAATTATCAACCGTCCCATACATTCGGGTCGAGTAGGTATTGAAGTTTTTTTTTTTTTTCTTTCGTCTAATGTGTAAGTACAGTCAGCAACAAAAGTCGATTAACACTTCAGTTTTTTAAATATTAATTATTGAGCTAGATATTTAATTAAAATCGGAACAGGAGTAAAATTTAAAGATCTACTAGAAGACTCTTAGGTATTTTAGGAAAAAATTAGATAATCAAATAATTTTGTATTAATTTACATGATGTGTAAAAGTAGCAGTGTCAATCGACTTATGTTGCTGACCGTATCTAATGTTGAGATGGACGAATTGTATTTGGCTTTTTGAAATAAATAAATACCTTAGCGTTCTTATCTTATCTTTGTACGGGACAGCTGATAACTTTTTCTCGAATACGATGTTGGTCCCATGGAGAAATTGCTCAGTTTGATGGTCTGTACCACACCCTTGACCACACTTTTTTGATACAACCTGTAATAAGGAACACTTGTGCAAAATTGCTTGCTTCTTAACCCATCCGTTTAGACTGTGCGTGCTGTGCTGTTCTTCTATCAGTATCAAAGTCAAAATCAAATCAATTCAATCAATCTGCCTAGCCTTTTCCCAACTATGTTGGGGTCGGCTTCAAGTCTAACCGGATGCAGCTGAATACCAGTATTTTACATGGAGCGACTGCCTATCTGACCTCCACAACCCAGTTACTGGGTAAAACGATACCCCTTGGTAAGACTGGTTGTCAGACTTTCGGGCTTCTGACGACCCGTAACGACTGTCAAAGATCCACGAATAAAAGCCGGGACCAACGGCTGAACGTGCTTTCCGAGGCACGGAGAAATCTCAGTATGTAAAGATGGTCACCCATCCACTGACCAACCCCGGCAAGCATAGCTTAACCTGACGGATCGACCCGTGCGGCTGTTATTACTTAACCACGAGCTCTTCAAAGTCAAATCAATTATGTGTTTGAAATAGGCACATAAAAGGAGCTTTTGAACGTCAATATTTACAAAAAAATAGAATGAATGAATTTAGACATTCTAAAAGTATAACTGATTTTTTTTGCCATAATCATCAAACTAAATAGAATATCATTTATTTCTGAGTATTTAAGGTACATAGAAAGGATGTTTTAAACTAAATTCCAGATAAAAAAAAACTCAATCTAGTCAGCTACTATCAGAGAAAAATAGCAAAAACATCTCCAGCATAGAACTACTCGCAAACGTTTTACTGTGCCCATTAACGTTAGAGATTATTTATTGGCCATAGTTAGGCCTCCTTTCTGGCCACATTGGGGAAATTGCGATAACCTTGCGCGGTCATAACTCTGAAAATAGTCCTGAGAAAAATGGCTCTACTAACAGTATGTACCTACCGATTTTTACATTAAGTATTAAAATATTTGAACTAATCACTATCTAATAAAAATTCTTTTAGCAAAAATAGCGCACACAAAACTGTTTTATATACCAAAACAAACTCTTAACTCATTAAAATAATATCTTACTTAAAAGTAATGTCTGAACTATAAACTTTTAAATGCTATGAAAGTTAATCGCGCATTTGCGCTAACAGATTTTCAGAATGCAACTGCAAAAATTATCGCCAAGCCTAATTAACATTTAAAATGTACAAGCATTTTAAATTCATGAATTTTACGTTTTGAAAAAGCTCAGACTCGTAAAAAAAAATAAGTTTGTTTCTGCAGCAGTGTGGCACACAAGAAAAATCTTGCTTTGTTGCTACACTCAGACGGTCTACTGTTTACTAATTAATGTTGCCCGCATGTTAACTGGTAGGGTTTCCATGACTACTAAATAGATATTTTTTTAAATATGGAACTAAGTACTCGCTATAACTGTATTTCTGAAAGATCACACTAATATTAAAGGCGAAAGTTTCTGAGTATGTGTTTGTATGTTCTTCACGCTCAAACGGCTAGACCGATTTGGATGAAATTTGGTATGTAGATAGCTTATACCCTGGATTAACACATAGGCTACTTTTTCTACGTGGGTGAAACCGCGGGGCGCAGCTAGTCAAAGATAAGTTCTGATTAACTAAAAGCAAAGACATAGATGCTTAGCCTGAAGCCAGCATTATTTCTAAATAATTATCGGTCTAAACGAAGAATGGAGTTGGATAGTGCACCCCGATTTGTGCAACTTAACATATCTACTTCGTTTCTATTTTTGTGTTGGTTTGATCTCGTCATGCAACGCGCATTATGCTTGTCTTCAAAAAAACATCGATGAAAAATGTAAGAGCAGTTAGATATCGAGGGTGTTGATTCTGTAAATAACCTAATTTATCGTAAAAAAAAATAAGATAGTGATATAACAAAATAATCGCCACGCCAAAGGCCGATTTTTGACTGCCTCATCTAAACCATTTGAAGCTAATGTTTAATTTACTTTTTGTTTTGTTTTGTTTAATTTTTTTGTTTTTTTTTTTTTGTTTTTTTGTTTTTTGTTTTTTGTTTTTGTTGTTTTTGTTTTTGTTTGTTTTGTTTTTTTTTTTGTTTTTTTTTTTTGTTAAATGTTAAATAAACGTATTTCTTTCTTTAATTTATTTACTAGACAAATAATTAATTGTTTGTTTTTTTTTTCTTCTACTCGTCCAATACCTGTACAACTTTGTATATTGTGGATAACGATGTGATTGCTCATTATTCATTAGATCAATCTAATTTAATACTTAGTTATGGTTTTACGTCATTCAATTTTGATCTTGAATGTCCTGGTGGAAAATCGCTCTAACACAACTAGAAGCAAGCAATCCATTTCTATCAAACATCGGGCTTGTGGCTAACAGCCGCACGGGTCGATAAATCAGGTTAGGCTACGCTTGCCGCGGTTGTTCCATTGATGGGTGACCATCTTTAACCGACTTCCAAAAGGAGGAGGTTCTCAATTCGTCGGAACCTTTTTTTATTTTTTTTTTATGTATGTTCCCCGATTACTCGAAAATGGCTGGACCGATTTGGATTTTTCTTTTTTTGTTCGAAAGGGTATACTTCCCAAGTGGTCCCATGATCATCAAGTCAGGATCTGACGATGGAATCCCATGGAAATCGAGGGAAACCCTCAAATTTTATGGGCACACCTATATCGATTTCGGTATTTTTTATAGTAACTCGTGCATTTGCTCTCGGAAAGTACCATTCGGTGAACTGGAACTGATGATGAAGACCACAGATGGCCATCGGAAATACTCAATTATATCTAAGTATATCACAGGTTGCGATTCGATTACTTTTATATGGTTTATGCTCGTCAAAATGCATAATGGTAATGGTGACTTCACCATGAGCTCCAGTTCTCCTGGTTCTTACTAGGAGAACTCCTCAACAATTAACGTCCCTGCATCGGGAAAAGTAATATTTTGTAAAACGTGATGAGCAGTTGACATTGGGTTATTGTAACTTAGATAAATTACAAACTGAACCACTAAAAAGTGAAAAATAAAAACTTTTTTACAAAAAAAAAAACCGACTTCCAAAAAAAACACTACAAAGTGAAAAATAACTTTAATTTCGGAAGTCGGTGGCAAAAAAAACTAAAATACAGATCCAAAGACACCGACTTCCGAAATTAAAGTTATTTTTCACTTTGTAGTGTTTTTTTTGGAAGTCGGTTTTTTTTTTTTGTAAAAAAGTTTTTACATACCAAGATCCCTCCGTGCCATGGAAAGTAGGTACGTTATGCCGTTGGTCATGGCTGTCATTCATAGATCTTTGACAGTCGTTACGGGTCGTCAGAAGCCCGAAAGTCTAACAACAGTCTTACCAAGGGTTATCGTACTACCCAGTAACTGGGTTGTGGAGATTAGATAGGCAGTCGCTCCATATAAAATACTGGTAAAATTCAGCTGCATCCGGAACCCAACATCGTTGGGAAAAGGCTAGGCAGATGATGATTCTATCAAACATAATGTAATAACAACAACAACACAACACAACACAATACAACAACAACAACACAATACAATCTAATTATAACAACAACATAACATTATAATTATATTCAATATAATTCTGCAAAAGTCCTGCCCAACTCATGGTGTCCGTACATTTTCCGCACACCCGTTTGTAGTTTGTGCTGTTTATTTGTAATTACTTGATGCGTTTTGGATTGGGATAAAATCTGTCTCCGCGCCCGCCATTGCGGAGGGTCTGTGCGGTCTAGTTGTCGGAGCTGATGTGTTTAAGCTGGCTCTAAGTTCTAGCTTTAATACATATTTGACAGATGCGTGATAGAATTTATTTTTGGTGCTGAATGTTGATTTGATTGAGTTGAATTACGATAAGTCTATCACCAGCGAGTTTTCTTTGGTCCTATGTTCAGATCCTTCGCTTAAAATATTAAAATAAATTATTAATAACTCGCTCACATTACAACAAATCATAGTAAGTTCCTAAATCAAGACTGAATAGAAAAAAACCGGCCAACGTGCGTGGGGTTCCGTAGTTGGCATTAATTTATACCAAGAACAAACATAACATTGTAATTGAAAAACATGTTCTCCCATATATACGTCACGGTCAATTCTCCAACTGCAAATTTAAGTTTGTAATCCATTTTTTCATCATTTTTAGGGTTCCGTACTTGAAAAGGAAAAAACGGAACCCCTTATCGGATCACTTGTTTGTCCGTCTGTCTGTCTGTCTGTCTGTCTGTCAAGACCGTTTTTCTCAGTAACGCGTGGAGGTATTAAGTTGAAATTAATAACAAATACGTAGGTCTGTGGTCTCTTGAATTCCAAAAAAACTCAAGCTTTCTAAGTCAATGGAATGAAAACATACGGCCATTTATGCGACATATTTTGATACAAGTCGCAAGTAAATCAAAACCTATAGGGTACTTCCTGTTGTTATAGAATCATGAAATTTGGCAAGAAGCAAGGTCGTACAACACAAATAAAGGAATAAGTCCGAAAATTGTTAATTTGTAATTCTATCACATAAAAAAAATGTTCAAGTCTGTCAGTCTGTCAAGACCCTTTTTTCTCAAGGACGCGTAGAGATATCAAGTTTAGATTTATATTTTAAATACGTAAATTTATTGTCCCTTACAGTTCTAAAAAAATCAAGCGTCTAAGTCAACGCAATAAAAAAATACGGCCATTTTGCGACACATTTTGATACTCGCAACTGTCGCAAGTAAATCAAAACCTATAGGGTACTTCCCGTTGACCTAGAATAATGAAATTTGGCAAGAAGCAAGGTCTCCCAGCACAAATAAAGGAAAAAGTCCGAAAATTGTGAATTTGTAATTTAATGACTTAATTTATCCAATGTTAAGTTTGTTTTTGGGATAAATTCTTTTCAACTACGGAACCCTTCATTGTGCGTGGTCCGACACGCACTTGGCCGGTTTTTTTGTGTGTGATAAAATTAAAAATTCACAATTTTCGGACTTTTTCCTTTACTTGTGCTGTGAGACCTTGCTTCTTGCCTTTCATGATTCTAGGTCAATGGTAACTTAGCCTATAGCTTTTGATTTACTTGTAATTATCAAAATATTTCGCATAAATGGCCGTATACACTGAAAAATAAAACCATCCCCTACTTCTAATAACCTAACTCCATGCACGAATCGTTAAAATAAGTAATGTACAGTCAGCAACAAAAGTCGATCAAGACTGGTGTTTTCTAAATCTTAATTATTGAGAAAAATACTTCATTAAAATCGGAACAGATGTAAATTCTAAAGAAAATTAACTCTTATCTAATAAATGAGATGCTAAAAAGCAGGTTACCGTATCATTTTGTGTTTATTTAGATGTTGTCAAAAAGTAGGAGTGTTAACCGACTTCTGTTGCTGACCGACCTTCAGTAATATAACGGTAAGTCCAGGGCTTCTGGAGCTACACCGACAGACCGGTGATCAGCTAAAAGGCGATATATCCAGCAAACAGTCAAATTAACTCGAGCTTGTGCCAACTCACTCAGGTTTGTACTTAGCCTCTGTTAAGGGGTAGCTTGAAGAGAAAATTACCTGTTTTTTTTTCGGCATATATTCTCAGAGATCAGATAGGCAGTCGCTCCATGTAAAATACTAGTATTCAGCTACATCCGGTTAGACTGGAAGTCGACCACAACATAGTTGGGAAAATGCTAGGCAGATTATGATATTCTTAGAGATCGTCAGTGCAGAAACCGACCAGTCGAACTGGTTCAGTAATAGAGTCTGGCCACGCTAACTCTGCAGTGAAATAATGGTAGAATTTGGAAATCTGTATAAGACATCACCGTCTGTACTACGGAAAAAAGTAATAAAAACTTTCTTAGATAAATAATCTATTATGCAAAAATCAAAAGGCAAAATACCAAAATCATTAGATCTACATACACGATACCAAATGTAAAACTTTTTGGGGATGCCCATTTATTTCACTGCAGAGTTAGCGTGGCCAGACTCTAGTTAGTTTTAAACCACCAAAACTATTACAACCAAAAAAACCTTTTTTTCCCCATAGATTTTACAAAAAAAACCTTTTTTTCCCCATAGATTTTACAAAAAAAACCTTTTTTTCCCCATAGATTTTACAAAAAAAACCTTTTTTTCCCCATAGATTTTACAAAAAAAAACCTTTTTTTCCCCATAGATTTTACAAAAAAAACCTTTTTTTCCCCATAGATTTTACAAAAAAAAAATCAGATCCTATTTTAGTACATTGTGTTTTGGGCACCGTACGCACAGAGGTGCTCGTGTCTCATAATCGAAGGTTAAGCTATGCTTGTCGTGGTACCGGTTCGTGGATGGGTTACCATACATTAAATATCGAGAATCCTCCGTGCCTCGGAAAGCACGCTAAGCCTGTCATTCGTAGATCTTTGACAGTCGTTGCGGGTAGTTAAAAGCCCAATAGTCTGACAACCAGCCTTAATACCAAGGGGTATCGGGTTGTAGAGCTCACATTGGAGGACATCATCATGGAGTAATCTTCTGCCAATCTTCTGAAATGTTGCCACATAATTTAATTTATTATTTTGTCTTTTGGTTGATCTTGGATTATTACTATACGTATGTAATGTTCAATTTTTTGTTTAGTAACTTTTGTTTTATAAAAACTTAGCTCTTATTTTAATATTATTGAAATTGCTCATTTGTGCGCGCCGATACAGCGTCGTTTTGTGCCTAAAGCCACCTCAGAACTTGTAAGAGTATTTTTGTTCTGGCCTCGGTCATAGATTACTTTGTTCAATGTTTACCTAATCTTTACGGGTTCTGAGATGGCGAGACGCTGCCGGTTTACGCTGAAAACCAGCGCCTTGACTCGTGTCTTCGTGCACGGGTCACGGCATTATGCTGAGCGTTAGCCGTTTCGCGCGTTAGTGACGCATAATTAAGTATTTGTTGTTTTTCTTTTTAAGTTTAAAATTTAGCTACCCAATTGTTTTTTATTTTTTAGGATTATGTAAAAAACGAATGTATGTGCGTCATTTTTCGCGGGAATAAATAGTTTTTCTTTCTTCTTTCTTTCTTCTTATAAAACATCTATGTAAATTACCCATGTTTGCAAACGTATAAATGATTTGATGATTTGATTTGATTTGATTTTTTGGTTTAGGCATGCAATCAATCTGCCTAGCCTTTTCCTAACTATGCTGGGATCGGCTTCCAGTCTATCCAGATGCAGCTGAGCTGATTATACCAGTTTGATACCTTATTACCATTAAAAAAGTTTAACTCACAATTTTTAACCGACTTCAAAAAAGGAGGTTCTGTTTTCGACCTGTATGTATGTATGTTTGTATGTCCGTGATTTTCTCAAAAACGAATGAAACAATTTTGGTGATTTCACTAACGTGATCTACATACTTTCAGGAAGCTTCTTATATACGAAGTTATATACCTAAATGTACTGTATCTTTGGCATTTCTAAGCGGATTTAGATGATTCTTATCTTCGTTCGTCTTGAGCTTAAGGATGTACTTACCTAATTAATTAATCAACAAAAAATGGAAAAATAAATTTACTTTAAAAAAAGTAAAAACCGACTTTAAAAACCTAACTATCTGCCTAGCCTTTTCCCAACTATGTTGGGGTCGGCTTCCAGTCTAACCGGATGCAGCTGAATACCAGTATTTTACGTGGAGCGACTGCCTATCTGACCTCCACAACCTAGTAACTGGGTAGTACGATACCCCTTGGTAAGACTGGTTGTCAGACTTTCGGGCTTCTGACGACCCGTAACGACTGTCAAAGATCCACGATTGACAGCCGGGACCAACGGCTTAACGTGCTTTCCGAGGCACGGAGGAGTCTCGCTATGTAAAGATGGTCACCCATCCACTGACCAACCCCGACAAGCGTAGCTTAACCTGACGGATCGACCCGTGCGGCTTTTATTACTTAGCCACGAGCTCCTTTAAAAACCTAAAACGGTTTAAATAACTTTCATAAAAAAACTTAACAGCTTCTGAAATCGGTGTCTTCAAGTCTTCAATGCATCTTAGCTTGGCACCGACTTCAGAAACTGTTAAGTTTTTTATGAAAGTTATTTTATTAGTTTTAGCTTTTTGAAGTCGGTTTATTAGTTTTTTTTTTAATAAAGTATATTTATTAGCATCTTAAAATAGATCTTCATGGCTATAGAAGCACGACAAAACTTCTACTTTGGGTCTCACTTCATCTTAAAGTCTCCTTATTCGTTTCGGTGTAACATACCCCTTAACTTAGAATGTACGTAATAACAATAACAATATCTGTACAGCAGTGAAAACCTCGTCTCGTGCAGCAGACTACCTCTGTAATACCTATTGCCGCGTAAGCCGTGTGATTCTGTCAGACCTCATTCTAAACTTCGAATCTGAATCCGCTGTGAGTTTCTTGATTGGCATTCTAAAAACTCAGTTGATAATTTGAATTTACACTAGCGCTACCCTTGCGAGCGTGTCCGCGAGTTGAACTAAATTGACCGCGAGATTTTGACAGATAAAATATGAGATGACGTAAGAAGTAGCATTCAGTAAGGTGTCAAATAAAAAAACCGGTCAAGAGCGAGTCGGACTCGCGCACCGAGGGTTCCGTTCCGATTTCTGAAAAAGTGTGCTATTTAGAGACATCGTTTTATTTTTCCTATAATCTTTATATAAATTTCTATCACATTGAATAATTTCTGATTTTTCTCTTTGCAAACTTCGGAGATAAGGGGTCGGGGAACGGTATTTTTTTTTACATTTTTCATCAGAAGTCGAAAACTATGCGGCCTAAAAAAAAGAAAAAAAAAATTGGAGAATGTGCAAACAGCGGTCTTTCATATGATACCCCACATGCCCTAGTAGCCCCACTTTGATTTTTTAAGACCCCGTTTCAGTCCCTGTTGCAAAAAAAATATAAATATTTTAATTTCTTTTTTATTTGCAAAATAGTTGGGTCATCGTCATCTAAAACTATTCTAAATTTCAAGTTTATAGCATTAGTAGGTAGTTCTTGAGATATCCAGCTGTGACAGACAGACAGACAGACAGACTGAGTGACACCTTATGGGTTCCTGTTTTACCATTTTGGTACGGAACCCTATAAACAAGAAAAAACCTCTGTTTTGTTGAGAGATTGATTAAACATTACGAAAAGGGGTAACTTTGGGATTTTTTTCTATCCAGCATAGTAAATCTAATCGTGTTAGTAAAAGCGATTGGCTATCCAGATCCTTAAATAAGATTTTCTTTTTTTTTTTCAGAATTTTATAACACTGTTTTTTATGTTTCCCATGGATTCAAGAAACTAGTAATATTGGGTCATAGCGCCTTAAATACAATGTCTTCATGTCTCACCAGCCAAGCTACTATTGAAAGTTATGACAGAGAGAAACATTTCATTCTAAATCTTTTTAGCATTTTTGTAATAGCCGGCAAATAACTCAAAGCATTTATTTCAAATAAACCAATTACAGGCACTTTTGTATTGTCAAGGGGTCGATCAGTCAGAAAGATGAAGCTAGCCGCCCATTCCAAAGCGTAGTAGGTACCCATGGAGAAGAACGGGCAAGAAACTCCACGGACACTCTTTTATATCAAAATACGGTTACAAAATATTGGTTACATCATTCATGTTGAAATTATACATGTGAGAACGATGCAGAACATTAAAAGCATCCGAAATAAAAACAATTCAAAATTCCAATCAAATTAAAATAAGCCGTGGCAGCTACTATATGACCAGCCTTCACTGACAGCGTCTGTTCATGAACCTGACGCATGGATCTCAACCATTCAGCTCAACCATTTTGAAGGGAGCTAAATGATCCAACACACACTTCGGTACAGCTCTGCCTAACCCTTCCAGGAGTACAGGCGTGATGGTATGGAACTGCTGGACTTAAAACAAAGTAAAAATAATAAAAATAATAATAAATAATAAAAAAAATATTCAGTATTAATAATTGGTAAAATATTAACATAGTCTTAGAAATAATTTACAAAGGCAATAATGTTAGGTGCCTGTACTAGGATAAACCTGTATCACAGGCGGCATGAGCTTATACTATATGGTACCTAATTGCAGGACAGTAAGTCTTGAAAATGACAACATTTAGTTAATTCATAATTTTATACGTACTATTTACCTTAAAAACAAAAATAACAAAAAGTCAGTTAGGTACTTATACAACTTCTTATTTAATTTGGGAAAAATAGTTTTTTGCACTTTTATAACCTAGCTTAACACATAATTATTATATGATTTTGCGTCAAAAATAAAAATAAAATTATTTTATTTACATAAAAATGGAGTAACATAAAAGTAAAGTAAAGTAAAGTATTTATTTATTTATTCATTCATCAACTTTACATTTGTGTCGAACAGTGGTTTTAACAATAAATACACGAACAATAATAACACGAAGTGGTTTTAACAATAAATGTAACACAAAAATTAAATAATCATCATAAAGCCAGGAAACCATACACTACATTCCACATTGATCATAACATCCAATTCAAGGGTTAGTCTTAATATTAATTACTTATAATAATTTATCTTAATATTAATTCAAAATCAATATAAATTCAATTTAAAAAAATGTATGTCAATAAAATTCATTATGATGTCATGTCATGATAGAATATTGGATATTATATTACTTAAGAGCATTGATATATATACACTAGATTAGCAATTACCGCGCCAAGGCGTTGCCACTGGACATACGGCCACGGCCGTATGCGTAGCTAACGTCAGTTCAGTGCTCTGTATGACGGCAGCCGAAGTGAACCGAGTGACACGCGACAAAAAATATCGCCAAAACGGGTAAATGCGTAATGAAAGAATGCGATTCTAGATCACAAAAACTACCGGAATTACTTTTCACACGTAAGTTTATTGTTTCTGTGTTTATATCATCGTAAAAACGCAGTAAAATAAATAAAATGTAGATTTTTTTTTAATCATGATCAGTGTTACAACTAAAAACTATGTTTTAGTTTCCCACATTTGTGGGAGTTTTTAATTTATGGAATAAACGATTTTAAATATTTTTTAATAATAATTAACAATGTTCCAGAGTACCTAAAGATGCAATCAATTTTCTCAATCAATAATCCGATTGCTGAGAAAAGAGACTGACTGGCTACCTACTAAATCTACTGACATTTGTTTGAAGCACTTCCGTGATCAAGATAAAATAGGCCCAAAAAGCGAATGTGGCCGTGTTTATTTGTCCAATCAAGCAATTGTAATGCTTATTGTAAGTAATGATTTTATGCGGCAATTAATATTATAAAATTATAGGTAATGCCAACAAAAAATGCCTTCTCATTGAACTACCACAGCAACAAATTAGTTTATATCGACTCAAACTACATTGTGTACTGAATGTTTTTTTCAACTTAGTTTTTAGATTGTAAAGAGCTGTTTTGCCTACAATAAATTGTATATTTTTCAGGACAACCGTTATTCTAAAGAGCAGGTGGAGCTTTCAGAAGAAGAAAATATGGATGTGGATGCTGTGGAAACCGACGAAGAGATAGTCGAAATAACTGAAACGCCCCGAAAGCCCAAAATGAGGAAAATAATTCACCGTATGAAAAATTTATCAAAAAATAAAAGACGAATTTTTTTATCAAAAAATAAACGATAGAGGAACTGAAAAAAAAACGTATGTTGAGCGAAGAAGACGAAATGCAGCTAAATGTAAATGATGAAACAGTGCAATTCATGGAAGAATTAAAAAAACCTTCAAAAAGGAAAGGACTTATAGAAAACTGACTCTTTGGGGAAACCGAAGGTTTTGTCTTTGCGATTATGGACGAAGTTATGATGACGAACAACTACCGGAAATATATTGTGAAGGACGGCACGGTTGACATCTGTCGGGCATTCCACCGTCCGGGGGAGTCAATCAGTCACATTATTTCTGACTGGTCTCGTCTGGCTAACGGAGACTACTTGCATAGGCACAAACTTGTAGCCAGGATTATCCACCAGCAACTTGCTCTGAAATACAGTCTTGTGGAATTGGAAGTACCGTACTGTAGGTATGTGCCCGACCCAGTTCTCGAAAATGGCAATATTACGTTGTATTGGGATCGATTTATCATCACTGACAGGACTATTGTTGCCAATAAGACAGACATAGTGGTGATAGATCGATTAGAGCGTTGCACAATGATTATTGATATAGCGGTCCCACATGACGAGAACCTCGTGAAAGCTGAAAAAGATAAGCAGATTAAATATCTTGACCTGGCTCGCGAGGTTGTCGACATGTGGGATGTGATACAGCAATCCTTGTGCCGATAGTTGTGACGGCTAAGGGCATAATAGCCAAGAGCCTCGATCAACACCTGAAGAGGCTCTCGTTAGGCAGCTGGATTAAGGAAGATTGCTCCAGAAAGCGATACTTCTGGACACCGCACGTATCGTTAGGAGGTTCCTCTCTCAGCATCCCTGACCACCGGTACCTTCGACCCTGTTCCCGATACCGGTGGGCTACTATTTTTAATATTTTTTAATGTTTTTATATTTTAATATTTAAAAATGTAAATTATATGTATGAAAATTAACTAAAGGAAATAAAAAATGTTCAAAAAGAAAATGCCTTGATTATTTTCATTACATATAACCTTCTAATACACATCTAATAAGAAATACATAATTCACATACTTAAAAAATAATTTAACGTTTACCGTTTAAACGTTACGTTTTTTTTTAACGTTTAAAAAGTTGGGTAAAATTTCGAATGGGTAGGCAACCCCATCCCGCCATTGCATGTTTATATTGCGGTCTTTGTCTAATCTAAGCGACAGTATTGTTCTTGCGACTTGTGTAAGTGAGACAGATATATGTTTACTTTTAAATGTTTAGTGGTTTCAAAGCTACGTCGTCGCATTTAAATAGTGGTTATACTTTTTTTACACATTTTAATGAGGTTTGCTTCTCTAGTTATACAGGGTGTAAGGGACAGCCCTCCGCAAACTCACAGGGTGCATTCAGCTCCTCATTTTGAATCATATTTCACCGGAAATTTTCTCAGGAAAATTTTCATTTTTTAATTTTTTTTTCAGTTACATTTTCATTATTTCAATGTAAAATTGCATTGTGTGTTCGCAGCACTCCATTTATGTAAAAAAAAACTGCAAAAAAAACAGCAAAAAAAAAAAAAAACAGCAATGGATGTTGAAATACTCTAACCAACGACGCGTGAAATCAGCTGTTCACTTTCTGTCTAGCTACAGAGTTCATCGAACTCACCGCATACCTATTACCTACCCCTCCCAACCAGTAATAGACGTTCCTATTTGTGCACAAAAACACAAACAAATCAGGTTTATTGGATTCCCTTAACGTTCCTGAAAAAATTTCATGTACCGGTCATCTTAGTAAGACATACTGAATTCACCCTATCAGTTTGTGGAGGGCTGTCCCTTACACCCTGTATAACTCAATGCTTAAGAGTCATTAAAATTAATTAACGTATTAGTGCAAACTACTATCTTTGAGAAACTCTTCAATGCTGTATTAACATTTCATCAATAACAATGACTTTAATTTTCTCTTGAATTCATTTGGATTCATAGAGTTTTTAAATTGTACAGGCAATTTATTGTACATATTTACTGATTGCACTCTCGAGGCATGTTTAACGACATTAAGCTTAGGCTGTATGAAATTAGAGTTTATTATTATTATTCAATATAGTGCGCCACGAGTTCTATAAGTGCGCAAAAACGCTGATCTGATTGCAGTGTCGTGCACCGCGGTGCTCCCAGAAGGGATGGATATGGGTCACCTAAATACACGCGCCCTAATGCAGGGTAGATGCTCCTGTTGTTGTCTTTGACATAAATATGATTTATTTTAACAATGGGCATTGAGTAGGTATTTCAAATTTCATATTTGAAATGAGAACTATTGATTTTTTTAAATTGAGCGTGATTTTTTGCGCTTTGTTACTAATTTTATGTTGTTTAATTATTTCTTAAAACATCTTAAATTAGATCACTGCACAAAAAAAAAATTACGTAAATAAAAATTAAACAATAGTACTATGCGTGCCAAATAAGAATAGTACTGTCAAGACGCCATTTTGTTTCGCAATACTATGGCAATACTCGCGAACTTTATTACCGATGCGTACTAATTTGACAGCTATCGTGTGAAGTTGGCAGCAAGCGCGATCCTATTCTAATTTGGCACGCATAGTACCTATAAAGGTCAGGTGCTTAGTATTCGCAGCCGGAGGCGTGCGAGATGTATGAACGTAAACGAAGCAAAATGAATAAGTAAGAGAACAAAGCAGGTGGCATTTGTAGTTTCTATCTACCCCCGTGGCAAGAAGCCGTGAGATGATATATGTATGAATCTATAATGTCTCAGTAGTATAATGTTTTCAGATAATGAACGGTCCCCAACTCAAACTGCGTTCTAAATAACTAGACTAGAATTAAATTCTAACGTTTCTGACTTTGATTAATCACGTAGGTTATTCAGACACAGCCGCAAAGGATCCGCTCTCACTTCCTTGCTTTATTTTCAACTTAATAAGTTCACATACAGAGTAAACAAACACAAAAGGTCCACTGGCATAGAGTTACAATAAGTCAATTATTCGATAATTCTTGGGCCTATATTTAATCAAATTATGTAAATAGCCATCTGAATATTGTGAAGAGCTGTCAAAATTTAAACATTTGACCACAGTTATTTCTTTTTTTTTTTTTTTTTGTATTTTTGAAATGTATTTAACCTTTTGTGCACACAAAACTCGCACACGAAGGCTCGATACCACCTCGGTAACTATTCATTTTTTTGAATACTTTAGTATAAAACACGTTTCTTGTATGGTCCTTTAATTTTTAACTTAAAATTAGTTGTTGTTATTACAGGCCATAATTCTTATAAAGAAAATTGAAAGTGACAATTGTCTTCCTTTACCTACGGTTCAAAAGACACAACCCTGTGACAGACGGACTGACGGATAGCGGAGCTTTAATAAAAACAAAAAAAATGCTTGTCAGAAAGTCTTAAAATACAGTTTCGCTTGAGATTTTTTGGAAGTTTGTTTTGTGTATAAGTGGAACTTCTGATAATTTTATTGTTTGGTTGAATTTTGGTCCAATGCTGTTAGATGCATATGAATCAGTCTGTGGCCTCTTTTGTTACGAATTAAATGTCTTCTGAGTTCGGAGCTCGCTTATTCCAATTTATAATCACGCTTTTGCTCCCTATGGGGTGAGCAGATTATCTACTTATAATCAGTAGTATGCACAGAATGAATAAGTAGGTACTTAAGAAACATGACTGCATGTTTAAATTGTTATTTTATTTGGATCTTTGTTTTCGTTTGAAAACTAAAAATTAAAAGATAGATAAATAGTTTACAATTGTCATTTATTATACATGTTATTCGGTAAATCATACACAAGTAACTACTTCTTATGTGCATCATTTCAAGACAATGTACTTACCTATATAATTAAATAAAATTTCGTTTTAAAAAAATACCTAAGTACTGAAACAAACTAGCAATAGATGCTAGAGTTTGTTTCAGTAGGTTTTTTTTTCCTCAATCCCGATAACTGGTGCGCTCACCCTACCTCATATACCAATGTGCGTCGTAACTACTGCAGGGGGTTCAAAACTGCGCAATTGCAAGCACCACGTGGACCCTAGTTCATTCACCCCACTTAATCATACCCCTAGAACCTTACACCGTTGCAATAAGAGCTATAATCACACACATTTTTATTACCAAGTTGTCGAACAATCCCATCAAATGATTTGCAGCTTTATGACGCAGCAATAAAGATTATTTTGAATGTATTTAAAATGTTGTTGTTAAGTAGGCCATGTTTTGTTTTGGTTGTGAATTACTACGCAATAGATGACGTCACTCATTATTTGTTAGGAGCTTTCGAAGTGGGATTTGAATATGAAGTAAATAT
The DNA here is from genome assembly GCA_905163495.3 of Cosmia trapezina. NCBI lineage: Eukaryota > Metazoa > Arthropoda > Insecta > Lepidoptera > Noctuidae > Cosmia > Cosmia trapezina. Next base: position 2,603,937 of record LR991036.1, read on the forward strand.
AATAATTTATGTGCGCGTAACTAGGTATGAATGAGTTATGTAAGTTAACGTAAATAAATAGGGCTTCGCGTAAACAATTATATTATAGAAATGTATGCACCATTATATTATTATTGTAAAGGGCGATGATTGAAATCCCCATGCCTACTGTGAGGAATTCAGGCACATACCCCTATAACTGCACATATCTATAAGTACTACTTAATATTAGATCTCTCTCTTTTGTAACGGTAGAGACAGAGAGAGAGAGAGAGAGAGAGATCCTAATTAAAAATTGTATTAAATCGAAAAATCGTAAAGACATAGTTGAACTATCGTTTGAACATAGTATTGAACTTTCCTGTGTTGAGCTAGATAAGCATGTCATAGTGTGCGTTTACAGACCCCCAAATTATCAAAACTACTCTATATTCGAGTCAGTAATGGAAGAAGTTATGTCAAGACTTGCAGCTGGTAATAAGTCAGTAATTATCTGTGGCGACTTCAATATTAATATTTTAGAAAATAATTCAAATACCAGTAGATTATTAAATTTGTTTAAATCATTTAATTTATCAAATGTGTTTGTAGAACCTACCCGAATAACCACGACTACTGCTACATGTATTGATAATGTTTTCTGTTGTTGTGACTATTTAGATAAATCCATTGTTAATTATCTCCCTTCTGATCACAGTGGTCAAACCGTAACTTTTGAATCCAACATACCTATGCAAAAAGTGCAGATACAATCCAGACCAATAACATCTGTTAAATTAAATAAATTTAATAACACTTTAATTTGTAAGTTAAATGATCAAGAACTGAAAATGAACAATGTTAATATTTTGTATAAAGAATTCTTTTCGGTAGTTCAAACAGAGTTCGATAATTCATTTAAGAAGATCACAAAAACCATCAGCCCTAAGTTTCTATTTAGTGACTGGGCAACTAAAGGACTCAGGAAAAGTAGGGAAAGACTTTTCGAGCTGTATGGCCTTAAGCCTTATATTAACACGGAAACTTTTAATAAGTATGTTGCTACTTACTCTAGAATTTTTAAGAACACTTGTAAGGCAGCTAAAGCCTTATACATTAGCAACAAGGTTAAATCAGCAGATAATAAAATAAAGACAGTTTGGAAAATTATCAACAATGAAACGAACAGGAACAGAAAGCATAATATTGATTACACACTGGAGTCGTCATGTGGTCTCATTTCCGATAGCAAAGAAGTTGCTCAAGAATTTGTAAATTTCTTTACCAGTATCCCACTTAAAACTACTGAGGTCTTAAACTCCTCGCCCTCGCTCTCTTTTGATTTAGTAAGGGCGAACGTTTCGGCCTGCCCGATTGAATTTAACTTTAAGCATATTAACCCCATAACAGTAATAAAAGCTTTTAAGCAAATTAAGATCAAACTGACCGAAGATCTTTGGGGAATGTCCATTAAAGTCTGTACCTCCATAATTGAGACTATAGTGCCTTACTTAGCCTTAATATTTAATTTTTGTGTAGATCAAGGAGTTTTCCCGGATTTAATGAAATACAGTAAGGTAATTCCACTTTTTAAATCCGGAGACAGTAAAGACAAAAATAATTATAGACCAGTATCCGTGTTGCCGGTTTTCAGCAAGGTGTTTGAAAAGGTAATGCTTAATCAAATGCTCAATCATTTTAACTCGAATAAAATACTTCACGATCAACAGTTTGGTTTCACCAAAGGACGTTGTACGACCGACGCCGGTGTAACCTTATTAAAACACATTTTTAACGCGTGGGAAGAGGCCCAAGACGCCATAGGCATTTTTTGTGACCTCTCCAAGGCATTTGATTGCGTCGATCATGAAACCTTACTCTTGAAACTTGAGCATTACGGACTTGGAAAACTTGCCCTCAGTTTAGTAAAATCTTATTTAAATGATAGACAACAGCAAGTTCAAATAAATGGTGTCAATTCACTGTGTTTAAAAGTTAAAATGGGTGTTCCACAAGGCTCGATATTGGGTCCTTTCCTCTTTTTAGTGTATATTAATGATTTACTCCATTTATTAAAAAATCAACCACAAATGGTGCTATTTGCTGATGATACTTCATTAATTTTCAAGGTAGATAGACGTGCTACAAATTTTGACGACGTTAATAACGCCCTACTGCAGATCCAAAATTGGTTCACTGCTAATAATTTAGTATTAAATGGGAAAAAAACTAAGTGCATCAGATTTTCTTTACCAAATGTCAAAAGTAGTGATTGTGAGATAGTATTGAATCAAGAGAAACTAGAATTCGTCGATAAAACCGTTTTCCTGGGGATTACGCTCGACTCAAGGCTACAATGGGGTCCTCATTTAATATCACTTGCAGGACGGCTAAGTTCAGCAGCTTATGCTGTCAGAAAAATCCGTCAATTTACTGATGTAGATACCGCGAGGCTAGTCTATTTTAGTTACTTTCATAGTATCATGTCTTACGGTATTTTACTTTGGGGACGGGCTGCAGATATCGAGTCCATTTTTATTCTGCAGAAACGAGCCATCAGAGCCATATATAATCTTCGCAGGCGCGATTCTCTAAGGGAACTGTTTAAGGATATTAACATCATGACGGTACCTTGTCAATATATCTACGAAAACATCATGTACGTAAGAAAAAATTTACATCTTTTTAATAAAAGAGGTGAAAGGCATAATTATAATACTAGAAATAAGGACCTATTAGCTCAACCAGGTTTCAGGCTGGCTAAAGTAGACTCATCGTTCATGGGGTACTGTTTAAAATGTTACAATAAAATACCTCCACACATACTTCAACTAAATGAGACGAAATTTAAAACTTGTATAAAACGCACACTATGCAGGCAGGCATATTATAAGTTGGGGGATTACATAAATGATAAAAATGCTTGGCTCCATGCTGGTCCTGCTCCACAACCTCAACTAATTAATTAACATTTGAAGATACTGTTGGAACTGCTGAAGATTGTAAGAATAGCTTTGCATTGTGTAGACTCAATCACCTTTGTATTGTATAATTGCTTAGCACATGTGTGAGTACTATGTACCTACTCTAAAGCTACCATTTACTGGGTACGTCTTTATTTGACTTGGATGTGCCCTGGCGGCTGAGAGTGTGTCATGCTCACTCTAATGCCTCGCTGATGGTGGCGCGTGTGTTGGATCATTTAACGAATCCATACATCAGGTTCGTGAACGGGCGCTGTTGGTGGAGGCTGGTCATACCTTAGCTGCCACGGCTTATTTTAATTTTAATTTTGAATTGTTTTTTTTTTTTTTTTTTTTTTATTACGGACGCTTTTAACGTTCATCGTTCTCACATGTATAATTTCAACATGAATGATGTAACCAATATTTTGTAACAATATATTGATTTAAAAGAGTGTCCGTGGAGTTTCTTGCCCGTTCTTCTCCATAGATCTACGTTTTGGAATGGGCAACTAGCTTCAACTTTCTGACTTACCTACTGACCGACTCTTTGACAATTCAAAAGTGCCTGTAATTGGTTTAATTGAAATAAATGCTTTGAGTTTGAGTTTGAGTTTGAGAGGGAGACAGAGATTATTTATTTGTCCGAAACATGAGTACATTGCAGAAAGGATCACAGTCATGTTTTACCTTAACGGCGTACAAATATGTATTATAATAACATTTGATCAATTATTTAATTAATTTTAACTAATTATTATTATACATAAGACATAGGTACATTTTAATATACAGTATACTTTGTAACCTGCAATGTCAAGGACTATTTTTGTAATTATAGAACACAACATATTCATAAGACATAGGTACATTTTAATATACATACTTTGTAACCTGCAATGTCAAGCAAGGACTATTTTTGTAATTATAGAACACAACATATTTATAAGACATAGGTACATTTTAATATACATACTTTGTAACCTGCAATGTCAAGCAAGGACTATTTTTGTAATTATAGAACACAACATATTTATAAGACATAGGTACATTTTAATATACATACTTTGTAACCTGCAATGTCAAGCAAGGACTATTTTTGTAATTATAGAACACAACATATTTATAAGACAGGTACATTTTAATATACATACTTTGTAATCTGCAATGTCAAGCAAGGACTATTTTTGTAATTATAGAACACAACATATTTATAAGACATAGGTACATTTTAATATACATACTTTGTAACCTGCAATGTCAAGCAAGGACTATTTTTGTAATTATAGAACACAACATATTTATAAGACATAGGTACATTTTAATATACATACTTTGTAACCTGCGATGTCAAGGACTATTTTTGTAATTATATAACACAACATATTTATAACACATAGGTACATTTTAATATACATACTTTGTAACCTGCGATGTCAAGGACTATTTTTGTAATTATAGAACACAACATATTTATAAGACATAGGTACATTTTAATATAAATACTTTGTAACCTGCAATGTCAAGGACTATTTTTGTAATGATAGAACACAACATATTTATAAGACATAGGTACATTTTAATATACATACTTTGTAACCTGCAATGTCAAGGACTATTTTTGTAATGATAGAACACAACATATTTATAAGTTTTTTGGTATCACAGTGACAGCAGAACACTGACTCCTAAGTCACAGGATCACGTTTAGCAGTCAGGGTTTACATTATCCGTATTACCTTTGTTAAAGAAGTTATGTATCCTAGTCTAAAGCAATGTCAAAGGTTTTTGTAAGATCATTAAAGTTTTTTTTTATTATATAATATTTAAAAAAATACAATTAACTGAAATTAATTTGTTAACAATTACAATAAATTAAATTTGCTTATAATGTAGGTACAGCATAAAAGCAATTCAAACATCAATAAAATTATGTATGTAGAAGAAAAAAATATTATCGTCTCAAGCTAATTCAAAAGTCAAAATAAAATATAATACTTACCTACATTATTTAGCAGAACCAGACTTCGCCCCTATATTAGAATTATTATGTTTTCTCAGCAATACTATAGAAACATTTGGCTACTAAATAGGTACCTACTCTTTTAGTTTTTTTCTTAACACCTAGCTTTTTCCATAGAAACTTTTTTACTACCTATATGCTTTAACCTAGCAAAATTAGTATTATCTTTAACTATCGTTACGGATAGTCAGAAGCCAAAAGTCTGACAACCAGTCTTACCAAGGGGTATCGTGTTACCCAGTATCTAACTGGGTTGTGGAGGTCAGATAGGCAGTCGCTCCATGTAAAATACTGGTATTCAGCTGCATCCGGGTAGACTCGAAGCCGACCCCAACATAGATGAGAAAAGGCTAGGCAGATTGCTTTGGCCTAACACAAACATATTACAAAGAAACAAGCTTCAAACTTATAACACCCATCTTTTAGGACCGGGTTAAAAAAACCGGCCAAGTGCGTGTCGGACCACGCACAATAAAGGGTTCCGTAGTTGGGATGAATTTATCCCAAGAACAAACTTAACATTGTAGTTGAAAAACATGTTTTCCCATACATTCTAATAATAAATGTAGTTTGTACTCACAATATTGAGAGATTTACCATGTTATTTTAAGACCACAGACTTCTATAGGTTTTCCTGTAATCTACAAATAAAGATCTATTTTTTGTATTTTTTTTTTCAAAATGTTAGTCTCTGTATTTTCGGAGATAAGGGGGGAATGGTCAATTTTCATATATTTTCTTAGATAACTTTAAAACAATCTATTTTAAAATTATAAAAAAATATATTTAAGACCCTCCTTAAGCCCTTTCATTTGTTATGTCACATGGCAAAACTTTTTTTTTTTAAATTTCTTATTTGAGTCCTAAAAGTGACCTCTATAATCAAAATTCATGCGTGTTTGGGTTACTGAAGTTCATATGTGTACCAACTTTCAACTTAATCGGTCCATTAGATTCGGAGTAAATGGCTGCGACAGACGGACAGACAGACAGACAGAAACACGAGTGATCCTATAAGGGTTCCGTTTTTTCCTTTTGAGGTATAGAACCCTAAAAGCAGAATAACATTTCAAAAGGAGGGTAACCCAAGTTACCCCTGCTTCAAATTCCCCTCCTAGGTCTACTTCAAATATTCCTCATACCTACATGCTTATCACCTCTATGTACCCATTGAATTAAAAAAGCGTGAACGAGACTAAAAACCGTCCAAAATGTATCGTCAAAACCTGAACAAACACTTTGCATGAAGCATCCCTTTGTTAAGGGGAGTTCTCAATACGTACAGATAAATCGAGATAAGTTTAATGCGGCTACTGCAGTGCTGAAAACCTCAAACGGCAAAAATATTCCAATCTTATTGGGAGTTATAAATGTTCGAACTTAGTTTTTCGAGACATCGCCAAGCGGTTGGTTGACACTTCATGTGACCAGAGAGTTCATTATAGCAAATACTAAAAAAATTGCATCTAAATCACCTTACTCTAACAATAATAATAAGATAAGATAAGATAAGATAAATGTTTATTTCTCACCACAATATTATTGAAAATACACAATACACCATGAATGCATTATTTGAATATTGTGGGAGACTGGTGCCTGAGCTAAGCTCTAGGCCTGTATTTCAGGACACCAAAATCAAAAGACCCACAAAACGCTCCGACCCACTAAGGAATTTCCCTCGCAATTCTTGGTCATAAACTCTGTTTCGGAGGTCTTTTGAGATTATTATTATTGTTAGAGTAAGGTGATTTAGGTGCAATTTTTTTTAGTATTTGCTTTATTGAACTCTTGGCATTAAACCAACTAAATTTTACATGCATACGATGCATTGTTATTATGAAACAAACTGTTTATTATGAGATAAGAACAGAGAATTTCGATGACATTGTGACATCCGAATTAAGAAAATTATAGATAATTAGAAAAAAGTAATCGGCTCATTTTTAAGACGAGAATATGGGAACAATTAACCGCTGAACAGATTTTCTAAATAAAATTTGCATTCCCCAATGTAAGCACACAAACATAACTCGAAATGTTGTTGTCGCGAAAGAGCTGTATTCAACGCTTGATTTACCTAACATAATCCACCCAGATGAACTTAAAAAAAATAACCAGCTATTACTTATATTATGGTTATTCACGTGCTATAATAATATTGCATGTTATTTCATTACTTTTGTTTAAATAAATATACAAAGTTGCGCAATTTAAATAAATAAATAAATAAATATCCTTGGTCATTTCACACAACGCCATCTAGTCCCAAGCTAAGCAACCTAATGCTTGTGTTATGGTAACGAGATGGCTGATAAACTACTTATATACATTTTTTTTTTTTTGTAAATACATACATATTATAGATAGAAAAACACCCAGACTCGGAACAAATACTTGTAGGTCGTACAAATATTTGTTCCGTGCGGGAATCGAACCCGCGACATGCTGCGCAGCAGTCAATCGCTCAACCACTGCGCCAACCATGTCGTCAAAAATTATTCGCCGCGAGTGAATTTTGCAAGACTGCAGCCTTAAAGAACAAAAACTTTTGACACTTGCAACTGACGGCATAACGCTTTTTCGTTACGTCATAATGTCTGCTAGTTATACTCCTACCACAAGCCACGTTAAAGAACTTCGTTTCAAAAATAAAAATAAAGTTCTAAAATGATGCGTATTTTTTTCTTGTCTGTTTAGCAGAACCAATCTTTAAGTGCGGCGATGAAATCTCCACTATTTGCTGTGTCTGGCGCAAGCATGTTTGTCGACGACGATTGAAACGCCTTTGATACGAAGCGTCAATGTTTACTTGTTTGTTTGTTTGTGTATTTCTTATTTTCGGGGCATGTTCGCAAATATGAGGCTGAAAGTGCTGGTACGAAATACAAAAATGTAGACTTTTTTCATTCAGTTTTGTTTATATTCGTAACTTGTTTGAGCCTAGCCTTTTCCCAACTATGTTGGGGTTAGCTTCCAGTCTAACCGGATGCAGCTGTATACCAGTATTTTACATGGAGCGACTGCCTATAACCTCTAAGACTGGTTTTCAGAATTTTGGGCTTCTGACGACCCGTAACGATTGTCAAATATCCACGAATGACAGCCGTAACCAACGGCTTAACGTGCTTTCCAAGGCACAGAGAGGTCTTGGTATGTAAAGATGGTCACCCATCCACGGAGCAACCGCGGCAAGCGTAGCTTAACCTGATCGATTGACCCGTGCGGCTTAGCCACAAGCCCCTGTTTGAGTCGTTATACTGGTAGATACTTGAACGAGCCAGGAAACCCTTAAGTGAAAGGGTCCAGCGGGGTAACCGGTAAGACACATAAAACGGCAAAAACATTCATTGCGTTATTTACGATGCTGAACAGACAAATATTTCAAGCTTATGAAGCAATAAGTTATCAGTTCTTCAAAATATTGCGGATTGATATTGAAAGTGTATTATAATTTATAAGGGTGCAGCCACAGAACAGATTTATCAGCAGTGCGATTCTGTAACCATCTCACCGTGAAAACTTAGGTGAAGTGAGCGTAGAGTGAGACGTCAATAGTGTCAATTCCTAGCAAAAACAAACTCACTTCACCTAAGTTTTCACGGTGAGATTTTTACAGAATCGACCGGCTGTTCTGTGGGTTCAGCAATGGTGACCACGTTTCAACCAAAATATTAGTATGTTCTTTCGTTGTGCATGTGAGTCAGCCACAATTACCGGAGAAATCTTAGTATTTATTTATTTATTGACTTTGGAAGACTTACAGCTAAAACAATGATGATAAATAACAGTATGCTAATCAGACAGCCAATTACAAGTCTTCACGTCTTGAGCGTGTCTGGTATAAATGTACTGTGGAACATAAAAACTTTTTAACAAAAAAAAAAAACCGACTTCCAAAAATCACTACAAAGTGAAAAATAACTTTGATTTCGGAAGTCGGTGTCTTTCGTTTTTTATTTACTTTCTTTTTTTTGCCACCGACTTCCGAAATCAAAGTTATTTTTCACTTTGTAGTGATTTTTGGAAGTCGGTTTTTTTTTTTTTTTGTTAAGAAGTTTTTATTTCTCACTTTTTAGTGGGTCTGTTTATAATTTGTATAAGTTAAAATAGTCTAATGTCAATTGCTCATCACATGTTACAAAATATTGCTTTTCCCGATGCTGGGACGTTAATTTTTGAGGAGTTCTGCTGGTAAGAACCAGGAGAACTCCTCAACAACCACTCACCACACGCATTGTGTGACGAGCGGAAATTGCTTAGCAACCATATTAAAGTAATCGAATCGCAACCCGTGAAATATTTATCATTGAGTAGTTCCGGTAGCCATCTGTGGTCTTCATCATCAGTTCCACTTCACCAAGTGGTGCTTTCCGAGAGCAAATGCACGAGCTACTATAAAAAATACCCAAATCGCTATAGGTGTGCCTTTAATATTTGAAGAGTTCCTTCGATTTCTCCAGGATCCCATCATCAGAATTGGATTTTGACAAAGATGGGACCATTTGGGAAGTATACCCTTTCCAATAAAAAAAATATTTTTCAAATCGGTTGGCAAGCGAAGGAGTTATGCGCAAACAGACATAAAAAAAAAAAAAAATACAAACATCCGAATTGAGAACCTCCTCCTTTTTTAGAAGTCGGTTAAAAATATATACACTGCCAAATAATGCCAAAAAATAAATAAAAAGTTAAATAACATTCAGATCATCACCTAAAATAAGTAAAAATTAACTTGTACAGATGTTAAAATTAAATTTAAAAATAAAAATAAAAAAAACAAGTCTAAAGAATTTAAGCTCTAAAGAAATTCATTGTTAAACGCTTTTTTGAGTAAATAAAAGAGTCTTCCGAAATTGACGCCACACATTGAGTCGAAAGTGCGCTATTTGCGAATACGAATTCCGTCGTGGCACCAACGCACAGCACAGACAGCACGCAATATTAACGACGTGTATGCACACGGTACCGCAAGTGAACGCACGGTCAAACACGGTACGTTTTGCGTTTGATCACTTCCGTTCTGGAAATTTTGATCTCAACAATGTGCCCCGGAAAATTTAAAATCAAATGAGGCGGCGAAAAACGCCTTTAGAGAATTCATTGATTCCCGTCCCCAGGATTTCTATAGCAGAGGCATCAACGAACTTTCCTTAAAATGGCAAAAATGCAAAAAAAAAATGTTTGATTTTTTGAAAACGGAAATTTCATAGGTTATAAACCTAATATATTGTTTTACGGTCTTCAGCATCATCATTCTCCTGCCCCAATCTAAACATTTGGGGTCAGCGCAACATGTCCTTTTCTTCCATACTTCTCTATCAGTCGTCATCTCGGTAGTCACCCCTTTTCTAGCCATGTCATCTTTCACACAGTCCATCCATCGTTTTTAGGGTTCAGTACCTCAAAAGGAAAAACGGAACCCTTATAGGATCACTTGTTTGTCCGTCTGTCTGTCTGTCTGTCTGTCAGTCTGTCAAGACCATTTTTCTCAGGAACGCGTGAAGGTATCCAGCTGAAATTAATATCAAATACGTAGGTCTATGGTCCCTTGGAGTTCTAAAAAGATCAAAGTTCTAAGTCAACGCAATAAAAAAATACGGCCATTTATGCGACAATTTTTGATACTCGCAAGTAAATCAAAACCTATAGGGTACTTCCCGTCGTCCTAGGATCATGAAATTTGGCAAGAAGCAAGGTCTTACAATACAAATATAGGAAAAAGTTCACAAATTGTTAATTTGTAATTCTGTCACATAAAAAAATATTTTCAAAGTTGTTAGTGTGTCAAGACCCTTTTTCTGAGGAACGCATAAAGGAATCAAGTTTATTAATATTAAATACGTAAGTCTATTGTATCTTGAAGTCCTAAAAACTCAAGCGTCTAAGTCAACGTAATAAAAAATACGGCCATTTTGCCACACAAGTTGATACTCGCAACTGTCGCAAGTAAATCAAAACCTATAGGGTACCTCCCGTTGACCTAGAATAATGAAATTTGGCAAGAAGCAAGGTCTCCCAGCACAAATAAAGGAAAAGTCCGAAAATTGTGATTTTGTAATTTTATGACAATTTTTTTTTTATCCTATGTTAAGTTTGTTTTTGGGATAAATTCTTTTCAACTACGGAACCCTTCATTGTGCGTGGCCTGACACGCACTTGGCCGGTTTTTTTTGGTCTTCTCCTACTCTTATAGCCATCGACATTCATACTCAAAACTTTCCTCACGACATTTTACTCAATCCTCCGCATCACATGCCCATACCATGACAACCGATTTCCGAACAACTTTTCAGTCACCGGTGCCACTTTTAAACTTCCTCTTATGTACTCATTTCTTATTCTATCCATTCGTGTAACACCACGGTCTACAGCAATGGGAAGAAATAAACTAAAACATGACGTCACGTCAAATTTTACCGAAAACTTTTAATTATAGTCTTTAATATGCTGTCCAGGTCTTCACTTCAATAGCTTCAAATGATTATATAATCTTACAGAGCCGCTGTGAGCTAGGCCGTAACGTAAGGTTTATCACACAGTGCTATCACATTCATAAACTGCGCTATCTTTGATAAGTGTGTACGTAGGTATGGTAACAGATGCGCTCAGGGTTGCCAGTTATAGAGAAATGCTGTTCAATTCTACGGCTTTATATGCTCGTGAGATGTCTGTCCCTGCCGTCCTTGAAGACCGAAGTTGAGCTGGTATACGATGGTATGTTGTTTGGTTGTTGAATAAAATAGTTTGTTGAGGTATTCGGGGCTTATTCTTATTTTTATTTTATTCCATTACATTTTTTCGTGTATTTCCTAGGCGGAGGAGAAGAGATAGTGGCCCAGTGTGATCAGATTTATATTATGGCATACTACAATTTAGAAGGAGTTCCTGAAACAATGTTAATTTGATAAGATTCTAGTATGTCTGTTCTATTTTCCATGGGCCAAGATTAAAATAAATAAATAAAGATTTATTGAACAAAAATGGTTGAACAATCAAACACAAACAACACCACGAGTATACAATAATAGCGTATTACAATTATATAACCACTAGTGTTATAAGCAGTCTGTATGAACTCTGGTATCCAAAGAAAGATTTAACTTGTGTTATGGATACCAGCATTCTTACATAAATGACATACAAAGGTTACATTGGTTGCAACAGACGACGATGTCAAGAGTGGCGCAGTATACAAGAGAAAATCACACTAATATTATAAAGGTGAAAATTTGTGTGGGGGTGTGTATGTGTGTGTGGGGGTGTGTATGTGTGTGTGTGTGTGTATTTGTATGTTTGTAACGGCGGGACCAATTTTGATAAAACCTGGTATGGAGGTAGCTGACACCCTGGATTAATACATGACTACCTTTAATCCCGGTCTTCGCGGGTGAAACCGCAGGGCGCAGCTAGTGTGAAAATAAAACACATGAGTGAGGAAAGGTTTTGTATATTATAGTAAGATTATAATATTATCGTGTGAATAACCAATTTTTATTCAGTCATGTCTGGTTAACAATCTAAATTACCAGTTTCAGAAGACGTCCACTGCAGAATAAAATCACTGTTAACTAAACGCACAACTATCACGCCTAAATAAAAAAATATTAAAGCTAGCAAACTTTAACATTTATTCTCATGGCAACCCTGCGCGATGCGTTCCGAACACAGGGCAATGTATAAATCTGTCAGACGCGACAATCCGGTGGTATTCCCTCTGTGCGCTCATTTACGTAACAGTGGGTAGGTATAAACTTAAACATCCGTGCACGAAGTGGCACAAAGAAAGATCAGATGCCGGCTGTAACTAAAATCACAACCCTTGCTTCGCCGTAGTTGGGAAAAAAAGGAACGGGCGTTTATAGTCAAATCATATTAAGTACTAGCTGTTGCCCGCGGCTTCGCCCGTGTGGATGTCGGGAGATATCCCACGGGAACAAAAATCCTTCCTTGTTCCTTGTCTACATTATAAAGGGAACCTCTGTGCAAAATTTCAGCTTTCTAGGTCCAATGGTTTGGGCTGGCGTTGATGAGTCAGTCAGTCAGTCAGTCAGTCAGGACTTCTCTTTTTATTTATACACGACTAATTTTTAATTAGTACAAATACTTAAAGGCTTACTTACTAGAGAAGGTCTTGTTATTATATATGTAAAGTCTCAATAAATAATATTCATAAACAGCAAAGTTATTAGTTATATCACATAGTAGTATTCATTAATCATATCCTCTCGCTCTCGCGTTCGCGTGCTCTCGCTTGAACTTGCCCCGCCTCCAACAGCTGTTATCGTATCATAATCATGAATTTACCAATTATGAGAAATTTTCGTGGACAATTTTGGTATTTAGTTTTTTTGCCTTTTGACTACGCAAATAATTATGATCAGTAACGGGTACGGATAGAGCCCCATTTTTTTGTACTAATTAATAAATAGGGGTGTAAAGATTCTTGACTTCAAAGCAAGAGTGAACAGACATCTTCTGGGCACGCTCGTTCCATCATAGACCTCATCCATCGCTTTTCATCAGGCGTGATCAAGGTTAAGAGTAGGCCCATTCCGCAATAAATAGTAACAAAATACTAAATTGTCCAGCTTTCAAAACCATCGGTGAAGAATAAACATCGTGAGGAAACCCGTGACGCAATGCTTGAGAGATATTTCTCGACGGCATGTGAAGCCAATTCAGAAGCCCATGGGCGGGCATACATGAATGCCAACAATTTGCGTAGACATTCCCCGTAATGGGAAAAATCGTCAAAGAAGAAACCTTCTTCACTATAAATAATAATATTTTATCAGAATTCTGGAGTTTTGCCCCATATTTTTCAAAGTCAAAGTCAAAACATTTATGGTAAACTAAAGCCAAGCGCACATTACAGCCGCAACGGGGCACAGCGCAACGCATTTGCATACAATAAAGTGCGGTGCGGTCCACCTGCAGTGCGATTCTGTAACCATCTCACCGTGAAAACTTAGGTGAAGTGAGCGTGGAGTGAGCTGTCAAAAGTGTCAATTCCTAGCAAAAACAAACTCACTTCACCTAAGTTTTCACGGTGAGATTTTTACAGAATTGACCGGCTGTAGTGTGCGTTGGTCCATAGAAAATGTGCGAAATTGATGAAGGAGGGTTTTTGCAATGCTCAGTCTGCGCTAGCATTAAGTGTGTATGTGTGTGTTTAGTGCCTTGTGAGTGTGTTGTGTGTTTGCATGTTAGTGAAATAAGTAGGTGCGACGGCACAGGAGATTGCAAAAAAAACCCGTATTTACTTAGCTGTTACAAATGGGTAGTCAAATCATTACTTTTTTACACAAAAGTGTGTTTATTAAATAAAATGCTTTGCTTTCTTAAAATGTTTTTTGGTTAAATTGTTGATAAATGTGCATGGTACGATTCTGAACCATAAATATAATTTTAGATAGGTACAGTTTCACAATAATGGTACCGAAGTGATTTTTTTTACTTCGGTACCGTTATTGAGAAGCTGTACATATCTAAAATTACGTTTATAGCACAGAATCGTATCATGCACACTTATCAACAATTTAACCAAAAAACATTTTAAGAAAGCAAAGCATTTTATTTAATAAACACACTTTTATGTAAAAAAGTAATGATTTGACTACCCATTTGTAAACTTATTATTCTAATTAAAATGTCATTTGTTCTGCGATAGATACAAAAGTGTATGATGAAATCTTTGACCTAATTAAGTTTCCGCGATCAAACGTTTTATGCTGACGATGCGACATGTGTAAGCTAGGTATTTACTTCACGCTATCCGGAGCTACGTAGGCGATCAGCAGAGTGTGTAGTCGCATAACAAGGGTGTGTTTAGTGTGTGTTTGTGTGTTTCTTTGTGTGTATGTGTGATATGTTTTTGCATACATACATATATAGGTATTACATGGGACTTCAATTTTAAAATTACTTTTTGTAAAATTCTCCTCTGGTTAATTCCACGGGGAAAACAAGCGGAACGTTTAAATTGTATGCGTCTAATAAATAAAATGCTGTAATTTTTCGTGGTGGCAGCCCTGTGCGGTGCGTTCCGAACACAGTGCAATGTATAAATCTGTCAGGCGCGACAATCCGGCGGTATTCCCGCCGAGCGTTCATTCGTGTGTTTATATCTTTGTAAGGCTATAAATCTGTGCTTAATTGCGTCAATGGCGTTATAGCTGTTCAATTGTAAGCTAAACGCTATTCACCAATGATTTTTTATGTCTGGGAAAGTTATGGGAAGCGGGAAAGAAGAAATATGTATGTCTTTGTCTACTCTATGATATTGTTCGATATTTGATTTACTAATGCCTTTTTTCAGTAACGTCAAGTTTAGCAACGTATTACTTCTTTTTTTTATAGTGTATTATCTATGGCCTAGTACTTAAGCAGATCCCTAAGCAACCACTCCTGTTTCACCATTAATTTTTATGTAGGCATCTTGACGATTACAAATCTACTTTTTTGACACTTCTCTGTGGTTTTTTAGGGTTCCGTACCAAAATGGTAAAAAAGGAACCCTTATGGTGTGACTCAGTCGGTCTGTCTGTCTGTCACAGCTGAATATCTCAAGAACTACTAATGCTATCAACTTGAAATTTGGAACAGTTTTAGATGACGTTTACCCAAAATAAGAAAGCAAATAAGAAAGAAATAAAAATATTTATATTTTTTTCTGCAACAGGGACTGCAAAGGGGGTCTTAAAAATTCAAAGTGGGGCTACTAGAGCATGTGGGGTATCATATGAAAGAAGGCTGTTTGCACATTCTCAAACTTTTTTTTTTCATTTTAGTTTTCGACTTTTTATGAAAAATGTAAAACAAGATACCGTTCCCCCCCCCCCCCCCTTATCTCCGAAGTTTGCAAAGAGAAAAATCTGAAATTATTCTATGTGATAGAACTTTATGTAAAGATTACAGGTAAAATAAAACGATGTCTCTAAATAGGACGCTTTTTCAGAAATCGGAACGGAACCCTCGGTGCGCGAGTCCGACTTGCTCTTGACCGATTTTTTTTAAGTCAAGTTTAGTGCCTGTCTTTGTTAAAAACCTCTTACTAGGCAATCTACAAGAGAGGTCCAATTCCAATAATTTTATGAATATCGCATGCTGTCTAAAATAATCAGTCTCAAACTGTCAAAAATACCTCTAATATCACATCATTTTTGACAAGTTCTTGACATTGATTGTCGTTGGGATGAGACTGCGATGGAGTGATGCGACTAGCAGAGATTTAAATGAAGGATACCCTCACCGTACTTACCCACTTGCGCATCCGCTGTCAGAAAGTTATTTTTTTGGTTAATCAATCATAATAGGTAATTTTTAGGGTTCCGTACTAAAATGGTAAAAAAGGAACCTTTATGGTGTGACTCAGTCTGTCTGTCTGTCACAGCTGGATATCTCAAGAACTACTAATGCTATCAACTTGAAATTTAGAATAGTTTTAGATGACGTTGACCCAACTATTTTTCAAATAAGAATGAAATAAAAATAATTATATTTTTTTTGCAACTGGGACTGAAAGGGGGTCTTAAAATTTAAAGTGGGGCTACTATGGCATGTGGGGTATCATATGAAAGAGTGCTGTTTGCACATTCTCAAACTATTTTTTATTTTTTTTTAGGTCGCATAGTTTTCGACTTTTGATGTAAAATGTAAAAAAAAATACCGTTCCCCCCCCCTTATCTCCGAAGTTTGCAAAGCGAAAAATCTGAAATTATTCTATGTGATAGAAGTTAATGTAAAGATTACAGGAAAAATAAAACGATGTTTCTAAATAGCACACTTTTTCAGAAATCGGAACGGAACCCTCGGTGCGCGAGTCCGACTCGCTCTTGACCGGTTTTTTTTTAACGTTGTTACAAAGGGTCTTGGTGGGCGCCAGTTGTTTTAACGTTGTTACAAAGGGCCTTGGTGGGCGCCAGTTTTTTTGACGTTGTTACAAAGGGCCTTGGTGGGCGCCAGTTTTTTTGACGTTGGTACAAAGGGCCTTGGTGGGCGCCAGTTTTTTTAACGTTGTTACAAAGGGCCTTGGTGGGTGCCAGAAAGAAAAAATACTGAATTCTTATAAAAATAATACTCTGAACACAATAAGGAACACCTACGTTTTACCCCCTTTGAAAATGACAAATATCTGTTTTTGCCGTAAGGAAACAGTATATCCGTACCAAAATGGTAAAAAAGAACCCTTATGGTGCGACTTAGTCTGGCTCTCTGTCATAGCTGGATATCTCGAGAACTCTAATGCTATCAACTTACAATTTGGAAAGTTTCGTTCCTTCCTCGTGGTCAAACTCAATGGTCAAACTGATTTGACCACGAGGAATTCTGTTCCGGTTAGTCAAATTACTTATTTTAACGAAAAATATCCACCCTTTGTTTCGTAAATATACTTGTACAGTCATTATCAAAAATAATGGCCAAACTGATTTGACCACGAGGAATTCTGTTCCGGTTAGTCAAATAACTTATTTTAACGAAAAATATCCACCCTTTGTTTCGTAAATATACTTGTACAGTCATTAACAAAAATAATGGCCAAACTGATTTGACCACGAGGAATTCTGTTCCGGTTAGTCAAATAACTTATTTTAACGAAAAATATCCTCCACCCTTTGTTTCGTAAATATACTTGTACAGTCATTAACAAAAATAATGGTCAAACTGATTTGACCACGAGGAATTCGCGTTTGTCAAACTATTTTGCAAATAAGAAAGTTTTTTTTTGCATCAGGAACTGAAATGAGGTCTCAAAAATTCGAAGTGGGGCTACTTCGGCATGTGGGGTATGAAAGAACGCTGTTTGCACAAGTGCACATTCTCAAACAGTTTTTTTTCTTGTCTTAGGCCGCAAAGTTTCCGACTTTTGATGAAAAATGTAAAAAAAATACCGTCCCTCCCCCGTTATCTCCAAAGTTTGCATACAGAAAAATCTGAATGTATTCTATGTGATAGAAGTTTATGTAAAAAATATTACAGGAAAAATAAAACGACGTCTCTAAAAATAGCACACTTATTCAGAAATCATCAACAAAAATTAAATACGGTACGGAACCCTCGGTGCGCGAGTCCGACTCGATTTTTTTTTTATTTTTTGGCTTTATTTTTGTACGCCTAAATTATGCATTATCCTGTATCAGTAGGTATATTAACGTAACTAGGACACTTCCACCATAATATAGAATCGGTTTAAAGAGAAAGGTACTATGTAAAACATCCTAAATATCTGAACCCCTAATTAATATCGCACACTTCGTCGAATACATTTCTGGCAGCTTAAGGGAGTCGCTACACAAACAGCGAAAGAAATGCGAATAAGCACGGATCCACATGCGAGCACAGTAGGCACCTTGTGCGTGATGAATAATTATTACACAGTAGCTTTTGCCAGCGGCTTCGCCCACGTGGATGTGGGAAAATATCCCACGGGAACATACTACTGGGAATTCCTTCCTTATTCCTCGTCTACATTTTAAAGGGAACCTCTGTGCAGAATTTCAGCTTTCTAGATCCAAGGGTTTGGGCTGGGCGTTGATGAGTCAGTCAGTCAGTCAGGACTTCTCTTTTTATTTATATGTACAGATAGATAACCAAAGGGTTGGGCAGAGGTGTATACAGGGTGTAAGGAACAGCCCTCCGCAAACTGATAGGGTGAATTCAGTATGTCATACTAAGATGACCGGTACATGAAATTTTTTCAGGAACGTTAAGGGACTCCAATAAACCCGATTTGTTTGTGTTTTTGTGCACAAATCGGAGCGTCTATTACTGGTTGGGAGGGGTAGGTAATAGGTATGCGGTGAGTTCGATGAACTCTGTAGCTAGACAGAAAGTGAACAGCTGATTTCACGCGTCGTTGGTTAGAGTATTTCAACATTAATTGCTGGTTTTTTGTTTTTGCTGTTTTTTTTTTTGCAGTCTTTTTACATAAATGGAGTGCTGCGAACACACAATGCAATTTTACATTGAAATAATGAAAATGTAACTGAAAAAAAATTTGAAAAAATGAAAATTTTCCTGAGAAAATTTCCGGTGGAATATGATTCAGAATGAGAAGCTGAATGCACCCTGTTAGTTTGCGGAGGGCTGTCCTTTACACCCTGTATAGTATACACCCACATTTCGGCTAGGTAATAGGGGTGAGCCTATTGCAATCGACCGGGCACAAATCCAGACTCCAATAATAACCGAGATAATTATAACTTTCTTGAAAATCAGAAAAAAACATTATAGGCATTTATTAACCGCAGATCTAAATGGAACAAAATTAATGGTTTTGTCCTAACAAAAAGATTAACAAAGTCGCGGTGATATTCTATTGGTCGCGATATTGTTTTATCTGCTAATGCTCGGTGCCTTTATCAAAACAAACACCGGTCAAGAGCGAGTCGGACTCGCGCACCGAGGGTTCCGTTCCGATTTCTGAAAAAGTGTGCTATTTAGGTTTTTCATAGTTTTATTTTTCCTGTAATCTTTACGTAAACTAACATAGAATAATTTCAGATTTTTCTCTTGGCAAACTTCGGAGATAAGAGGGGAACGGTATTTTTTGTACATTTTTCATCAAAAGTCGAAAACTATGCTGCTTAAAAAAATCAAAAAAAATGTTTGAGAATGTGGAAATAGTGCTCTTTCATTATGATACCCCACATGCCCTGGTAGCCCCACTTCCAATTTTTAAGACGCCCTTTCAGTCCCTGTTGCTAAAAAAAATATACTTACATGCATATTTTTATTTCTTTCTTATTTGAAAAATAGGTTGGGCAAACGTCATCTAAAACTGTTCCAAATTTCAAATTGATAGCATTAATAATTCTTGAGACATCCAGCTGTGACAGACAGACAGATAGGCTGAGTCGCACCATAAGGGTTCTTTTTTACCATTTTGGTACGGAACCCTAAAAACAGACATCAACCTTATGTAAAGAGAAAAGATCACTTTGAAGCAAAAAGGTAAAAAAAAACTGCGAATGCTAGAGCTCTTGTCGCATCATGACCCAATCTTTACCAAGAACCATAGACAAACTTCACAAGCGCGATATATCGCTGATAATGTAGTGTAACCCTACCAAACTACGCAACAATAAAATTTGTGGAATTTCAGAGAGGATCAGAGGAATTTTTCGCATGGAACATTATGTCAATTTCTGAAGGGTTGCTCTTTGTTACCTACGTATCTGGGTTCTCTCCCACTCTCACCCTCTCACCCTCTCTCCTTTTAAAGAGAGAATCAGGGATCGTTATGAAATTCAACGTAAGTATGTACTTTTTTTTTAACGGACTTCAAAAAGGAGGTTCTGTATTCGACCCGTATTATTCGTCCGCGATTTTCTCAAAAACTAATGAGCCATAATTTTAATGATTCTTTCTCTACATTTACATAGTTTCAGGAAGGTTCTGAAGTCGGTGTCTTCAATTCTTCAATGCATCTTAGCTTGGCACCGACTTCAGAAGCTGTTCAGTTTTCTATGACAGTTATTTTATTAGTTTTACGTTTTTGAAGTCGGTTTTTACTTTTTTTATGGATGTTTTTGCGATCAATTAACCCTTTTTAAGTAATCGATAGGTATATCAGTTTTCAGTCTGGTATTTTACGGCTCGAATGAGCGATGTCTTGACTATTGAGCATAAATACCTACGTCATAATGCTCGTGGTTTTGACTGCAAAATTCAATAAATTTGGAAGTAAGTATAGGAATGAGATTAGGATTAGATTAGGATAGAGTTTAAGATTGTGTTTGATGTGACTGACACTAGGGACGAAATCACGTACTGTTAGGACATGCCTTTAAAGTCCACTTCAGAATCATCTTTTCTTTTAGTCTATGAAAGTGAGTAGTCAAATCATTACTTTTTTACACAAAAGTATGTTTATTAAACAAAATGCTTAGAATGTTTTTTGGCCGAATTGTTGATAGATCTCAATAAATGTACCGAAGTAAAAATTTTCACTTCGGTACATTTATTGAGAAACTGTACCTATCTAAAATTATATTTGTCGTGGATTCTGAACGGAACGTCAAGTTGAACCTACTTGGGTGTGTTCGGAAATGGGGGTTGGCATCACTGTGCAGGCTGTCAATGTAATTTTTTTTTTAGTTTGCCGGGGAAAATAAGGGTGACAGATGACGGCTGTCATTCAAGGTTCCAGTACTTTACGGGGACTTCATGATTAGACACTGAACTGAACGGACGTGCTCTGCCAACCACTCGCCGACCTCACCGCGTTCAGATATTAATCCAGTTCCATCCGATTCCTGTGTGCTACTTTCTAAGTGATTATTGTTTGTTAAATCGATCTAATTAAAACTGTAGAGTGCATATTGAGTCTTATTTCGGCTACAACAATGGACGTCGACCAGTCCGGCAACGAACGCCTACATTCGCCTCAGACATATTTATAGTTCAGAATCGTACCTGCACAATTCGTCGCAACAATTCAGCTAAAAACATTTTAAGAATGCAAAGAATTGTATTTAATAAACATACGTTTGTGTAGAGGTCGTGGGTTCGAACCTAGACAGGCGCTTTACTTTGTGTAAATTATTTCATCACCACTGCTCTCAAAACGATGAAGGAAAACATCGTGAGGAAAGCGGCATGTCCTAGAACCGAAAATTCGAAGGCATGTGACATCTACCATCCTGCACTGGGCCGCGTGGTGGATTACAACCCACTCCCTCTCGCCGAGAAGAGGCCTGTGTCCCAACAGTGGGAACATTATAGGCTGATTATGTATGTTATGAAGTCGCGGGCAGAAGCTAGTATTATTGTAAGTGTCAGTACCAACATAACCGTTTTCCCCGAAGGGTTGCAGGGCAGAAGTGTACCTATATACACCCACATTTCTTCAGTTACTCGTCCCATGTGAAAGGAGCCCTCATCAACCGGGCTTCACTACCCTCCATCTAAATGTACCAAAATATAAAAACACACCTTGCTATCTGCATCAAAGTAGGGACAGATAAATAAAAGCCACGGAAACCAACCACTCTGCCTCTCAGAGTCTTCAGTATTCGTCAATACATCTCATTTTTATGAATTCTGGCTTGTGACAATAAAAATATCACTGGTACCAATAATGGCAAGAAAATAAAAGGTGTACATAAAACGTTCCGCATGATTTGTTCTGAGATCGAACGAGTTATTGGCTCTGGCAGGCGGATGAGGGATCGGGAGCCCCCTGTACTTATGTTCTTTGACAGAATGTACTTATTTGTATGATTTTTGACTCGCACAAAAATGTCTTTGTTGTGAAGTTGTGATGTTCATTATTTTAAGAATGTTATCCGTATAATAAAAGAGTGAGCCCGTGAGTCTAGATATAGATTAAACTCATCGCTATATGTTCCCTATGTCCTTATAACATACTAGATTTTGCCCGCGGCTTTCTCCTCGTGGAGGTCGGGAATTATGCCACGGGAACGACCGGGTTAAAAAGTCCTGTTCTAACCCAGGTCATGGTGTAACCGTGTGCTAAATTTCATGGGCATTTGTTAAAGCGTAAAAAGATAACAGACAGACAGTAGAGATACTTTCGCATTCATAAGGTAAGGGCACCTATTTCCGCTGTACTTTTTCTAAACTCGAAAGGAGATCAAACATTAAGCATTTATTGTACTCTATTAAATATTGGGCTATTTTTATCGGACCAATAATAGTTCTACTCATGAAATATACAATAGGTTTGGCTATTAGATCTTGATGTACCTATTCTAAATTAATCTATATGCATATATAAAAGAAAGTCGTGTTAGTTACACTATTTATAACTCAAGAACGGCTGAACCGATTTGGCTGAAAATTAGTGGGGAAGCAGCTTAGAACCAAGAGAAGGACATAGGATACTTCTATTCTGTACGTGTGTTTGTCACCTAACTCCTACTAAACGGCTGGACTGATTTAGATGAAATTTTTTTTGTATATTTGAATGGGTTTCTGGATGGTTTGAAAACACAATTGGACCCGGTAGGTGGCGCTGCAGTCGTGTTCTAGGATCGTTCAGACAGGACAACGTCTGTCGGGTCCGCTAGTTAAATATAAAAAGAAGTCGGAGGCACCTTATTCCGATGTACACTCCTTTGCAAAAAAAACGGGCGGTTTGGATTTTTCTACATTATTGGTAATCATTTAGTTCTAAAGAGGTTTGAATAGCCAAACTATGTTACTGGCACTTAATAAAGAGTCTGGGTATGAAAAAAAGTTAACTTCAAATTCGAAACTGTTGTTTTTAAAAATAAAAATCCCTTTCTCAGTTTATGACTTTTTACTTACTATTCGCGGGTTTGCGGTTAAAAGGTTATTAGACAAGTAAAACTAACTTCTCGTTATTTTTATTAGAATAATTTATGTTTTTCGCATAATCCTGCCTTATTGTGACTTAAAACAGATATCTTTGTGTCGATTGTAATGGCAGAAAAAGCAATAAGAGCTAGTAAAATTATAGCGCTGCTGGAAGTGGGGTGTAGCCAATGTTACGGCTCACAGCGGTTAAACGTGAGTCGTTCCACCGTCCAAAGAACCTTTTTTTTTTTTTTTTTTTTTTTTGAGGGTGGGATACTCCCGCTCTGGGTGGAGCGGAAGGGCGTGTCAGACTTACACTGACTAAAACCCACCCGTGTTCCTTCAGTTGCCTATGCCAGGGCCGCGGTAACCCCTTCGGACAATCCGCGACCCCAGACCGTCCAAAGAACCTGGACTAGATACCAAGAGACAGGTTCCGTTCAAAGAAGGCAACGTTCTGGGAGAAAACATTGCACACAACCACGAGACGACCGGTTTTTAGTGACTCAGGCGCTGAGGAACCGCAAATGCAGTTACATAGACCTCAAAAAAAAAAAAAAAAAAAAAACCTTGAAGAAGTACGAGGAGCACAAGTTAGCCTATGGACAGTGAGGAGCAGGCTTTTAGCGGTTGATATACGCAGTCTACGACCAGCGCGGGCCCCCAAGTTACTCCGTGAGCACCGGATTGCTCGACTAAGGTTCACTAGAAATTGTCTATCTTGGACACTAGGTAACTGGAGTAGCGTACTCTTCTCCGATGAGGCTCGAATTTGTCTGAATGGTGAGGACCGACGTCGGCGAGTGTTACGAAGACCAAGGGAACGCTATGCCGACGTGTGTTTCGAAGAAATCACCCCTTATGGTGGAAGGTCCATTATGTTTTGGGCGGGCGTAACTTCCAGCTATCGTACCGAGATAGAGTTCATTGAAAATGGCTCACTAAATGCGCAAAGGTACATAACAGGAATAATTTGTCAACATGCACAGCCCGCACTGACTGTAATTGGTGAATATGCCATTCACATGGACGAAAATGCTCGGGACCACCGTCCTGGCGACGTCGATGCTTATATGCAAGAGGTGGGTATTCGTCGTCTGGATTGGCTAGCGCGGAGCCCCGACCTTAACCCCATTGAGCACGTCTGCGACCTTCTAAAAAGGCGAGTACGATCTATCCAACCCCTTCCACAAAACATCAGGGAGCTTAAACGTGTGATTTCGGCTGAGTGGGAACACATTCCACAGGACACCATGAAAAGCCTGGTGGAAAGCATGCCAAGACGATCACATGCCGTAATCGCTGCAAGGGGAGGTCATACTCGTTATTAATTTTTATTTTTTAATGTCTTTTTGTTATTAAAATACCATAAAAATACTCGTAGTGTAAATTTAATTATACCCTAAAAATTTTCATTTTAATACGACTCTCTGTTTACATTGACTAAAACACCAATTCCAGGATTTAAGGGTTAAAAACTATATTCTCAATAATAATAAGAAATTTCTAGTCATTTATGCTAATGACATACTAAAAATATTAACACTATCCATAGAAAAGCCAATGACTGTAAGGTGCCCGTTTTTTTTGCAAAGGAGTTTATTTGGTTCCTAATTCCGAGAGTACAAAATGCAAAGGAGAACGATAGGAAGAAAAATACATGGTGTTCAAAAAATCAACTCTATTTATTAATTTAGGATTTAATCATTCGTAAATCTCAGCCCGAAGAATAACTAATACTTGGAAACGGTTTTGGTCTCTTAGGGACATAATGAAGGATAAAGATATGCCAATGAAAGGAAAAAAGAAAGTATACGAAATATGCATTATGCCATGCTTACTATACGGGTGCCAGACATGGGCGCTAACAGAACTACAAGAATGTAAATTAAAAGTTTGCCAAAATTCAATAGAAAGGAGTATTTTAGGTATAAAAAGAAGGGATAGAGTGAAATTACAAGAAATTAAAAAGAAAACAAAATTTAAAAATGCACACACAGCCTACAGACAGCTTAAATGGCGTTGGACGGGACATATGTTAAGAGAAAGTAAAGAGAAATGGACTAAGCTAGTAACAGAATGGTATCCAAGAGATAGCAAAAGAAATAGAGGCAGACAAATCAAAAGATGGGAAGATGACCTCAAGAAAATAGCTGGTCCGGTGTGGACCCGTTTAGCAAGAGACAGGAATACGTGGAAATCTTTAGAGGAGGCCTTTGTCGAAAGACAAGCTGTTCCACACAACAATCCAGTTGCCGATCATTCAAGGCAGAAATAATTTACAAAATGAATTTAGTTTTTAGTAAATAGGAATGTAAGTAAGAAAGAAACAGCAATAAAGGCTATTTTATTTTATTTATTTTATTTTATTTATTTAAATCTCAGTCTTTCTTATTTTAAAACGTAACACATTACTCCAGACCTTTGATGATGTAACTACGCAAAGTTAAATTATCAATTGAATAAGAGATCTTGCAGTTAAAAAGAGCTTGTGTAAATCGCTAGTTAACGCAGTTTTTCTAAATACCTCGGAATATGGTGCCAATTTTAGAACCTCTCGGATTAAGATGCCTTTACCTTACATAACATTTTACTAAGGATAGCGTCGAAGTCCTTGAAAATATAATTGCACCATTTTCTTTTGTTTTTGTTAGAATTTTGGTTAAGATTATGAATCAAGAGAAGAATAATTTTATTTGCAGAAAATATAGGTGGTACCAGTAGTAAAAGTTGGTGGTTTAATGTACAGTCCATTTTGCCTGATTCAATCTGCCTAGCCTTTTCCTATGTTAGGGTCGGCTTCCAGTCTAACCGGATGCAGCTGAATACCAGTATTTTACATGGAGCGACTGCCTATCTGACCTCCACAAACCAGTAACTGGGTAATACGATACCCCTTGGTAAGACTGGTTGTCAGACTTTCGGGCTCCTGACGACCCGTAACGACTGTCAGAGATCCACGAATGACAGGCGGGACAAACGGCTTAACGTGATTTCCGAGGCACGAAGGAGTCTCGGTTCGTAAAGATGGTCACCCATCCACTGACCAACCCCGGCAAGCGTAGCCTGGCCTGTGGCTTAACCTGATGGATCGACCCGTGCGGCTGTAATTACTTAGCCACGAGCTCCCCTGATTATGGCATGCAAATTAATTTTGTTTGATGGTTTTGGCATCGTTTCTTACACTTTTAATTTGATTGCTTCAGATCTAGAAATGCATAAAAGCTACTGAATTAATACGCTTTCGGAATGTTATTTATTCGGGATTCGAATCAAATCAAATCAAAATATTTATGTGCTAGAATATGGTACATAAGGTTTTAAGTTGTTTAGTTCAGCATATCCTGCCATAACATGGCGTGCAAATTTATTTAAAAATCATGCGATGTCAAAATTAATCTAAGTTTCAAATTACAGAGTTCGGTCATGGTCCACCTGCTTAGTTCACCTGGGTGGACACTTTTTATTGCCGGTGGATCATTTCAGTCCACCTAGGTGGACTACGGGCACTTTTTATTGCCGGTGGATCATTTCAGTCCACCTAAGTGGACTACGGGCACTTTTTGCTGCCGGTGGATCATTTCAGTCCACCTAGGTGGACTACGGGCACTTTTTATTGCCGGTGGATCATTTCAGTCCCCCTAGGTGGACTACGGGCACTTTTTATTGCCGGTGGATCATTTCAGTCCACCTAGGTGGACTGCGGGCACTTTTTATTGCCGGTGGATCATTTCAGTCCACCTAAGTGGACTACGGGCACTTTTTGTTGCCGGTGGATCATTTCAGTCCACCTAGGTGGACTACGGGCACTTTTTGTTGCCGGTGGATCATTTCAGTCCACCTAGGTGGACTACGGGCACTTTTTATTGCCGGTGGATCCTTTCAGTCCACCTAAGTGGACTACGGGCACTTTTTGTTGCCGGTGGATCATTTCAGTCCACCTAGGTGGACTACGGGCACTTTTTGTTGCCGGTGGATCATTTCAGTCCACCTAGGTGGACTACGGGCACTTTTTGTTGCCGGTGGATCATTTCAGTCCACCTAGGTGGACTACGGGCACTTTTTGTTGCCGGTGGATCATTTCAGTCCACCTAGGTGGACTACGGGCACTTTTTATTATTGCCGGTGGCTCATTTCAGTCCACCTAGGTGGACTACGGGCACTTTTTGTTGCCGGTGGATCATATCAGTCTACCTAGGTGGACTACGGGCACTTTTTGTTGCCGGTGGATCATTTCAGTCCACCTAGGTGGACTACGGGCACTTTTTGTTGCCGGTGGATCATTTCAGTCCACCTAGGTGGACTACGGGCACTTTTTGTTGCCGGTGGATCATTTCAGTCCACCTAGGTGGACTACGGGCACTTTTTATTATTGCCGGTGGCTCATTTCAGTCCACCTAGGTGGACTACGGGCACTTTTTGTTGCCGGTGGATCATATCAGTCTACCTAGGTGGACTACGGGCACTTTTTGTTGCCGGTGGATCATTTCAGTCCACCTAGGTGGACTACGGGCACTTTTTGTTGCCGGTGGATCATATCAGTCCACCTAGGTGGACTACGGGCACTTTTTGTTGCCGGTGGATCATATCAGTCTACCTAGGTGGACTACGGGCACTTTTTGTTGCCGGTGGATCATATCAGTCCACCTAGGTGGACTACGGGCACTTTTTGTTGCCGGTGGATCATATCAGTCTACCTAGGTGGACTACGGGCACTTTTTGTTGCCGGTGGATCATATCAGTCCACCTAGGTGGACTACGGGCACTTTTTGTTGCCGGTGGATCATATCAGTCCACCTAGGTGGACTACGGGCACTTTTTGTTGCCGGTGGATCATATCAGTCTACCTAGGTGGACTACGGGCACTTTTTGTTGCCGGTGGATCATTTCAGTCCACCTAGGTGGACTACGGGCACTTTTTGTTGCCGGTGGATCATTTCAGTCCACCTAGGTGGACTACGGGCACTTTTTGTTGCCGGTGGTCTACCTTTATAATAATATTGCAATCTCTTTCCTTTTGTTTTTTCGTTAAGCTCCTTAAGTTTTGAGTTGAGCTGCACGATTACTGACAAATGCGTGCGCTGACTGGACAGGTCCACTCAATCTGTGTGGTTCTTTCATCAAAAGACCATTTCAGACTGCAATCTACATGGTCTTCACATGATCTGACCAAGATTATGTCTGGACTTTAAAAGAGACTGTGACCTCTGAGTTTGTTTCGGCGTTTCTTCTCAGAGTAGTCAGATAGGAAACGTCAAACTCATCTAGTTTAAAAAAAAATATGTTTGACGTGTAAAAGTGTTTGTACAAACCTACTTACAGAAAATAAATCATTTATCATTTATCATTTATCATTTGAACTTTGTTTAGTTATTAATAGAGGAATAATAAAATTATATAAATTACTGGTAGGTAAGAAAATTTAAGTAGGTAATAAATCTTTTCTGGTTTTTCAATTTGAAGAATAAATTTCTCTAATCACTGGATACCAACGACATCAAAAACTGTTTATTACGTTGTTTATGTACTAATTTCCGCTCATAAAAAAACAGTTCATTCAGGTAAACCGCATTTTCAAAAAAAATAAAAATAAAATAAAATTTCACAATATTGTTCAAAATTCAAAATTCAAAATATCTTTATTGTGGACATAATTATGTTAGTTACAGGTCTTAACAATAAATTAAAGTTCCTGCATACAATAATCAAGTATTAGCATTAGTATTCAAAAAAAATAAGATAAAATTTCACAATATTGTTCAAAATTCAAAAATTTTCATTATTCAAAATATCTTTATTGTGGACATAATTATGTTAGTTACAGGTCTTAACAATAAATTAAAGTACCTGCCTAATAGGCATACAATAATCAAGTATTAGCATTAAATTTAAAATTATTTTACATGTCAAATTCAGTTAATAAAAATGTCAAAATACAGCGAAATTAATACATGGTCAACAATTCAATCAATAATTCAAGAAATCTTGGATCGTGTAGTATGATTTATCAATTAAAAAGTTTTGTAATTTATTTTTAAATACTACAGAACAGATTAGAATAAAATTAAATGTCAATGTAATTAAAATAAACGGATCATAACGGATTAAAATTTCATATAAAAGCAATACCTACAATATTATTATTTTCACTATTAAAATAAGTTCTACAACAACAATAAATAAATATACATTTATTTATTGAAACAAAAATAAAGAGCTCACACATACTCTTAAAAAATAAATATATACAGGCTGTTTCCTCGTTTTGGTGACGCGTTAGTAATGACAAGTGACATGAGCATAAATGACGATAAACCGGATTGAATGAAATGTATTTTATAAGAAAAAGACACTTTCCTTACGAGGGTTGAGCTAAAAGGCAGTGACTGAAATGTTGCATCATGCATGACAGTGTGGAAAACAAACGTTCAGAATCAATATAATGGCCTAAAACTCATCGGAGTATACAGCCGCTGCGCGCTACTTGAGCATTGCCTTTAAAGAGATCGTGCTTTTAAACCCAGCTCTTTAAGGAGGATGCGCTAAGGTAGCCCGCGAAATTCAATTTTTTTTACGTTTTTCAATTTGCAGGTCAGTGTCAGGTTCAAATTTCCTTGAGTTTTCAAAATTAAAATCATTCTTAAGTTTTTAAGTTTTAGAGTCAGGTTGTATATTGATTAAAATATGATTCGTGGCCGTAAATAACATGGCTTTACAGAATTATAATCATTAGAATCAGCAATACAACTCCATAAGTTAGAATTGACTTCAAATCTAGCGATTTCATGAAATCATGAGGTTTGAGGTAAATTCTAACTAATTCAGTTGTATTGTTGATTCTAACGATTATAATTCTGTAAAGGCATGTAAGTTACGGTCGCGAATCGTATTTTAATCAACATACAACCTGACACTGACCTGCAAATTGCAAAAAAGGTAAGAAAATTTGAATTTTGCGGGATAGCTTAGCGCATCCTCCCCATTATGTGAAAAATTAGTTTAAGTTTAATGGGTATTAGAAATATTTAAAAAAATATATTCTTAGAATTCATGTTTACCTAGATCATTAATTAAATATAATTAATTTAAAAAAAATAACTCCATAATTATCAAACCACATAAACTTATGCGATTAAACATGACATTAACTACATACGTACATACTACTACGTAGGTACGTACTTAAGGGATAACGCAAACTTTTTTATCCGTGTAATTTGCGAGGCTTCATTTACCAAGCCGACCGGTACATAAAGGTATATATCTAATTTCTCGGTCATTTAACGCTGACAACTTAGTACATTACTAAACTCGCTCTTGTGTAGACAGCCTTCCAGTTTATTAGTGTCATAAAATATTTTATGAAGCCCCCTGTAGAGCGCCACAGTGGAGGTTTGAACAGTAGGACAATAACGGTAAAAAGACACTCGACGAAGCCTGAGTCACTTGTACTCCTTGTCATAGGGATCGTTTGTTTCTGCTAGGCCATACCTGGGAACCATACCTACGAAAACAAGTTCTTAACTTTAAATATCCCAGGTACTCCTGTACCGTAGTATGCAGCACCCATAAGCACCTTTGCTGCTTTTTTTTTTTTTTTGTTTTTTTTTTGTTTTGCGCGCTGCCGAAAACAGTGACTTTTCTCACTAAAAATAAAAGTCGTCCCCACAGCAATCATTTTCGCTCAATGTCGGTTGGATGTATGTACAGAATGCGTAAAAAAAGGGGATATTTAACAGCCGGGTATCAATTAATTGCCGCCTCCATGAGACCCGCCTCCGCTGTGCTCGTCAAACTTCGTTCACGGTCGAATGCGAGCATACGGTTAGTGTTAAGATTGTTCCTTTGGCTAACATGCCGCAACACCATTGAATATACTGCCAAGATAATAATCACATACAGCCCCTGTTATGTAACGCAATACGCTACGCCGCGTAGACATCATTTGCGTAGATTGCTACGAAATCTCGTAGCCGCGTAGCACTCAAATATTTTGTAGCAAAGACGATGATCGTCGTTTGCAGTAAATATTGTGTCGTATAGTAATGTCAGTTCTACCGATGAAAGACCCTGTTCAGGTTAAATTCTTGCGCAATCACACACTAAGTGAAAGCACAGATTAATACAGATGGAACACTCCGCAAAATCATTTAAAATAAAGCGACTCTTGCTACGACACGATAAAGTGCAATTCAGGTCGCACAACGCTTACTACCTACAGTTATATTCAACTACAAGTTGCCACTCTTTCTATCGCGTAACTCTTATACCTTCTGACCTTCTGAATTAGCCCCGCGGACGGGGTCCGCCGCGTACTTGTAGCTTCATACCTAAACTGCGGAGTGTTCCATCAGTATTAATATGTGGTTAAAGGGATAGTAACACATTCATCAGTATTTAGAAGGTGTAAACTTTATCCAATAATTATTTATTAAATTGTAATGGAAAAAATCATTGACAAAAATTGAGGGTATAAAATTAACCTCACTTCAAATGTAAAATCATCTGAGAGATTTAAAGTTAAAATTTCAGGTTTAAATATTCATATAAACTTTTGTAAGTGGCACCTGCAAGTACATCCACAGGTACGTTTTCTGATCCATTTATTTACATTTTTAAAAGACTTCAAAAAAGGAGGTTCTGTATTCGACCCGTATATTATTTAATATGTTTGTTTGTCCGCGATTTTCATGATCAACTAAAAATGGAAAAATAAATGTAAGTACATTAAAAAAAGTAAAAATCGACTTCAAAAACCTAAAACGAATAAAATAAGTTTCTTAAAAAACTGAAAAGCTTCTGAAGTCGGTGTCTTCAGTTCTTCAATGCACCTTGCTTCAATGAAATCATGAGGTTTGAGGTAAATGCTAACTTATGGAGTTGTATTGCTGATTCTAATGATTAAAATTCTGTAAGGCCATATTAGCTGCGGCCGCGAATCATATTTTAATCAACATTCAAGTTCACACTGACCTACAAATTGCTAAAAACGTAAGAAATTTTGAATTTCGCGGGCTACCCTGGCGCTTTCGCCTTAAATAAGACACGGCCTTCGGTAACTAGCTGTTTAATCGCAGTCATCTTAGAGGCGTACGCGCGTGACACGCAGGTCGCATAACCATATCTATAGCTAGCTACTAACTAACCTAACAGTGTGATAACGCATTGGCAAACCCGGGAATACTAAAGGCCGACTGTTTTGCAATATCGGCGCGGCGTGACGCGTTGTTCTAACTTAATTACTATAAAAAATAATTTTTATATTATATTCAGTGCACTTCTGTCTATCGCGTTAGCCAGCTAAACTTTTTATCAACATTGCATTAAAATTAAGAACAGACTGAGAGAATAAGTATTGTTCAACATAAACATTTTTTTCACCTGAAAAACACCGACAACTTGCTGCGTGCCAAGAGATTTAATTAAAAAACTGCTTCTAAAGTTATGTAAGTTGATCACAGTCCTTCATCGCTTACTTCTATCTATAAACAAAGTGTTTTATATATTATTTAACTGTTTAGTGTAGTTTGTGTGTTAAGTTTAATGATATAAGATAAAAGGCACGATGGGGTTGACATATCTGTCTAAATAAAAACCCCAAACTAAATAAAGAGAAAAAAAAATGCTTCTAGCAAAACTTATAAAAACATTTTAAAGTACCTGCTGCC
The DNA here is from genome assembly GCA_905163495.3 of Cosmia trapezina. Taxonomy (NCBI): domain Eukaryota; kingdom Metazoa; phylum Arthropoda; class Insecta; order Lepidoptera; family Noctuidae; genus Cosmia; species Cosmia trapezina. The sequence continues at coordinate 2,636,834 of LR991036.1, forward strand.
CGCATGTTATTAATTATTTAACATATTAACAGTAATAAATAAAAAAAAAACTACCATTCATCTTTATTGTGTAGCAGAACAAATATTTGTGTATAGGTACCACTTTTGCGCGCAACGATACATAATTTTCCGCTCCGCAAATGTCAATCGTGGACCTTAAACGGTTAATTTCCTGCCAAATGTGACTAAGAAAATATATAAAAACTTGTACAATAAGTCGACTTCATATTATCATCGATAGTAAAAAAAGTTTTTTAATCAATCTTTGGAAAAGTTTAACGAAAAAATGTTTACGCGAATTACTTGCGAAGTAATTTAAAAGATAACGGTTTTGTTACCCGTTTTATCGTGGTGAACCTACTTTATTGCAGGCTTTTATTTTTTTAGTTTCACATGTCCCGGTGTCTGTCTGTCTGTGATCTAATCTTGCAAGTTTTTCCCGGTTTCCGATTGAGCTGAAATTGTACATTACATATGTAAATCGGGTGACAATGCAATATTATTATGACATGGAGCGGCCTAAAACGGCCACTTTGGCAGAATCATAATAGGATAATAAGTATTATGAAACATATTTGAAATCGTAAAACGGTCACAAACTGACAATTCATAATTTATCTGCGTACAATTCATACTCACGCAATTCATCTGTTTAACAGTTTTGTATGGAGATTCGTAAAATAGTCCACGAATTATGAATTGCTTTATTGACGTTTAATGTCAAATACGTCAAATAGCACAATCATAATAAATTGCTGGGAATTCAGGAAATGAATCGCTTTTAGAGAAATTGCTTAATGTGGCCGTTTTAGGCCCCCTGGTCTGATGATGAAACCGAAAGGCCATGGGAACCCAGTAATAAAACGACGCAAGCCTGTCGAGTTTGGGCTCGTTTAATTCGTCTTGACAGGTAATTTTCCTTCGCTGTTGGTTCTGGGATGAAAGATCTTTGGATGCAGAACAATCTCCTTTGACCAGCTTTTTTTTTTAAGTACCTGTTAGAACAATAAATTAACACTCATATTAAAAGTTCTGATTATGAATTCAAAAATAATATAATGACAGACTATGCATATGACAACTGAAATAAAATTGAAAGTTTTATTATGATAAAGATTTCACAACATAAAATAACTTTTTTTTATTACAGTATCTATACTTCTGATCGACCCAGGAGCTTCCCAGGAGTTTTCAATTCGATTTTTATCATTGTATATGGGGACCGCGCTAGGACGCATGCGCGGTTGACCGATGATAGCTTCGTAACCATAGTAACGTAATCCACACGTCACGATGGTTTTCTTTCCATTTTTCGTATCTTTAAAGAGCTTAGATAATATACATCTAGATGGAGCCACCGCGTGGCCGGTCATGAGACAGCAATATAATACTTTTTCTAGGTTATGTGGTATGAGAAATGAAGTTTAACGTAAGAAATCTTCCATATTTTGGACTGAAACCCATGTCAATACATACTCACAGTGCAAAAACTGTCCAAAGGATTTTGTAACAGTGAAAGAACACTTTGTTTGGCTAACATTCAAAAGTTCGGAAGATACGATGCTTTGTCTCAATTTTTCTATTAATTTCGTATATATCTGTCTCACTTCCACACTTCACAATGTAATCATGGCAACGTCTAGAGGTTTAATGTGTTTGCTATAGAGTCTGTGATGGTTTCGGAGATTGTTTCAGAGCCATTATTGTGTTTTTGTTTACTTTTTGCTAAAAACTACTAATATAATAATATTAATACCGACTTATCTTAATTTATACATAACTAGCGGACCCGACAGACGTTGTCCTGTCTGAACGATCCTAGAACCCGACTGCAGCGCCACCTACCGGGTCCAATTGTGTTTTCAAACCATCCAGGAACCCATTCAAACAGGAACCCATTCAAATATACACACAAAATTTCATCTCAATCGGTCCAACCGTTGTTATACCAAGATTTTACCGGTTTTTAGGGTTCCGTACCAAAATGGTAAAAAAGGAACCCTTATGGTGTGACTCAGTCTGTCTGTCTGTCTGTCTGTCTGTCACAGCTGGATATCTCGAGAACTACTAATGCATATCAACTTGAAAATTTAGAATAGTTTTAGATGACGTTTACCCAACTATTTTGCAAATAAGAAAGAAATAAAAATATTTATCTTTTTTTTTGCAACAGGGACTGAAAGGGGGTCTTAAAAATTCAAAGTGGGGCTACTAGGGCATGTGGGGTATCATATGAAAGAACGCTGTTTGCACATTCTCAAACATATTTTTTCTTTTTTTTAGCCCGCATAGTTTTCGACTTTTGATGAAAAATGTTTAAAAAAAATACCGTTCCCCCCCCCCCCCCCCCCCTATCTCCGAAGTTTGCAAAGCGAAAAATCTGAAATTATTCTATGTGATAGAAGTTTATGTAAAGATTACAGGAAAAATAAAATGATGTCTTTAAATAGCACAGTTTTTCAGAAATCATCAACAAAAATTACATATAAATGATGGTACGGAACCCTCGGTGCGCGAGTCCGACTCGCTCTTGACCGGTTTTTTTTAAGTAGGTATCCTATGTCCTTTTCCTGGTTCTAAGCTACCTCCCCACCAATTTTCAACCAAATCGGTTCAGCCGTTCTTGAGTTATAAATAGTGTAACTAACACGACTTTCTTTTATATATATAGATAGATATAGATTAGCCTAGATAATGTTCCCACTGCGGGGACACAGGCCTCCTCTCTTCGAGGAGTGGGCTGTAATCCACCACGCGGGCCCAGTGCGGATTGGTAGATATCACATGTCTTCGGATTTTTGGTTCTAGGATGTGCCTGTTTCCTCACGATGTTTTCCTTCACCGTTTTGAGAGCAGTGGTGATGAAATTATTTACACAAAGTAAAGCGCCTGGCTGGGTTCGAGCCTACGACCGACAACTCGTAAGTCAGGGCCGTAACCACTGGACCACCACTGCTCTCAATTTATGAAGCATCAATATTAGGATACCAAATTAATTATAGTTTTTGCAAGAACTTGCGGAAGTCTTGCGTCACTTTGTGAATTTACATTTAGTTTCCTTATAATAATAATATTTTTTATAATTTTATTTTTTATATTTTTAATTTCCTTATATAATAATTTCCATATAAGTCTTTTGATAAACGAGTCTAACTTAAAATACGAATAGTAACAATAATTAATTGTACAATTTAACAATGTAGGTCTGTACTGCGGAATAGGTGCGGAATATTTCCGGATGCGGATAAAAAGTGTCGTCTCCTCTTCTTCCGGAATTTACTGCCGACAGTATAGATTGCTCAATTTCTTACGAATATAAAGTTTTTGCACACTTACGTTTCAAAGCGATAATATATAAGGTTTAATTGAAATAACTGAAAACCTAAAAAGTTGTCTTTAACTTTTTACGAACAACTTTCACCAAGGGATACAATATTCGCTTACCTCGACGACAAAATGAATGGAACAACTTTTCTTCTTTAGTGCCAATTTTTTAACCTCCTGTCAGTGATATCTCAAATAAACTTAAAAACCGGCCAAGCGCGTGTCGGACCACGCACAATGAAGGGTTCCGTAGTTGGTTGACTATTACTCGTAAACTTGAAAAGCCTACAAAGCTGTGATAGTTTTCCTTTTAACTTCGTTATTTAGACTACTACCGTGAACTTTTTCACACATCCAAAACTAATCGTTTAGCTGGCAGTTAGGGGACACTCTAACAAAAATTAGTACTTGAAAGCTTATATTTCAGAAACGGATCCCTAAATCGAAAAATTATTATCGCAATATTTTGAAAGACCCATCGAACAACACCCCACACCATGGGGTAGACGAGAAAAAAAAATAACCCCACTTTACATGTACAGAAGGTACCCTAAAAAAAAATTTTTTTCATGATTTTATTTTACCACTTTGTCGGCGTGATGAATATGTAAGTATATCCATGGAAAATTATAGCTTTCTAGTACTAAGAGTCTCTGAGATAAGCTGCGGACGGACAGACAGACAGACATAGCGAAACTATAAGGGTTCCTTGTTGACTACGGAACCCTAAAAATGAATAATTGTCACTAAAACAATCATTAAAATGGCTCCCAAGCATTTTTTCAATCGATTTACTTGATATATTATGATGGGGTATAAAAAAAATGGACCATAAAACTTTCCGGCAACATCATACTTGATAGGTTTCAAATCTTTTGCAGCAAACATTATAAGATTACGTATATGTACTTCAAGCCCACGTTACAGTAAATTCCTATTTGTAATTTTTTGTAACACTGAAAAGCCCCTGAGCACTAAAAAGGCCCCCTAGCAAAAAATATCGCTTCGCTATAACAGCCGTTGTACAACATACTTTCGAGACTCTCAATGTGGCATGGAAAGTTTATGTCAAATTATTGGATTCTTCGTCCCTTAATCAGACATGTAAGGCTTTTGTACCCAGAGAAGTGTTCCGTGGCCATTTGTCATGGATTGGGTAACTTGGCTACATGAGATTAGGGTCTATGGGGTTTAGGGTGCTTGGGGTCTCAACCACTGACTTATTTAGAAAGCAATGTCTCTACTTTCCAATACAGAAACTTATGTCAATCTGCCTAGACTTTTTCCCAACTACGTTGGGGTTGGCTTCCAGTCTAACCGGATACAGCTGGATACCAGTATTTTACATGGAGGGACTGGCTATCTGAACTTCTGACTGGTTGTCAGAATTTCGGGCTTCTGACTACCCATAGCGATTGTAAAACATCTACGGTTGGGAATGGTATTTTTTTTACATATTACATCAAAATAAGCAGCCTAAAAAAAAATGTTTGAGAATGTGCAAACAGCGTTCTTTCATATGATACCCCACATGCCCTAATAGTCCCACTTCGAATTTTTTAAGACCCCCTTTCAGTCCCTGTCGGAAAAAAAGTATATCTACATATTTTTATTTCTTTCTTATTTGCAAAATAGTTGGGCAAACGTCATCTAAAACTGTTCCAAATTTCAAGTATTACATTATTAGTTCTTGACAGACTGAGTCGCACCGTTGGTTGGTACGGAACCCTAAAAAGAAAAGTAAGCAAAAGTCTGATACACCAACTAACAAAATAATACATTGAGTCTCTATCTGTCAGTAACATTATCGTCACTCCTCACACAAATCTTATATCCTCAATGTTCGGGCTGAGAAACCGGTCCGCAGTCGGTACGCCTATCCTCTCAATATCGCTACCTCGCTTGCCTTCGCTGCTGCTTCGGCTAAAGGACCTACCTTCGTTACAAGAGGAAGCGATTTATTATTATTTTGGTAAACGTTTTCCCCCTAGCAAACGTGGAGTAAAGTTATGCCTAGCTATGCATAAACTAATGTTCAACAGAAAATCAATCAATCTGCTTAGCCTTTTCCCAACGATGTTGGGGTCGGCTTCCAGTCTAACCGGATGCAGCTGAATACCAGTATTTTACATGGAGCGACTGCCTATCTGACCTGCACAACCCACTAATTGGGTAATACGATACCTCTTGGTAAGACTGGTTGTCAGACTTTTGGGCTTCTGACGACCCGTAACGACTGTCAAAGATCCACGAATGACAGCCGAGACACGAGAGTGCTTTCCGAGGCACGGAGGAGTCTCGGTACGTAAAGATGTTCACCCATCCACGGACCAATCCCGGCAAGCGTAGCTTAACCTGATGGATCGACCCGTGCAGCTGTTATTACTTAGCCACAAGCTCAATATAGTTGGAAAAAAGCTGAGTAGATGATGATATCGCGGCATTTGGGTGTTTTTAGGGTTCCGTACCTCAAAAGGAAAAAACGGAACCCTTATAGGATCACTCGTGTGTCTGTCTGTCTTGTCTGTCCGTCTGTCCGTCTGTCACAGCCAATTTGCTCCGAATGTTATGGACCAATTAAGTTCAAATTTGGTACACATATGGATTTCTGTGACCCAAACACGTACAGCTAAAGTAAATATATGAATTTTGAATATGAGAGTCGCTTTTAGGGGGAAAATAAGAAAATTAAAAAAAAAAGTATTGTAAACTGTACCGAGTGACATATCAAATGAAAGGGCTTACTATGAGGGTCTCAAATATATTTTTTTATAATTTTAAAATATATTGTTTTAAAGTTATTTAAGAAAATTTACGAAAATTGACCATTCCCCCCCCCCCCCTTATCTCCGAAACTACTAAGCCTAAAATTTTGAAAAAAATATAGAAAATAGTTCTATACCTGTAGATTACAGGAAAACCTATAAGAAGTCTGTGGTCTTAAAATAACATGGTACATCTATATATTTAAAAAAATCAAAGTCCTGACTGAGTCACAGACTAATATATCAACGCACAGCCCAAACCAATGGACCTAGGGACTTGAAATTTTGCACATAGATACCTTATATAGTGTAAACATCCACTAAGGAAGGATTTTTGGAAATTCAATCCCTAAGGGGGTAAAATAGGGGATGAAAGTTTGTATGAAAAATCCTATCCAAAAAAAATCAATCTGCCTAGCCTTTTCCCAACTATGTTGGGGTCGGCTTCCAGTCTAACCAGATGCAGCTGAATACCAGTATTTTACATGGAGCGACTGCCTATCTGACCTCCACAACCCAGTTACTGGGTAATACGATACCCCTTGGTAAGACTGGTTGTCAGACTTTCGGGCTTCTGACGACCCGTAACGACTGTCAAAGATCCACGAATAACAGCCGGGACCAACGGCTTAACGTGCTTTCCGAGGCACGGAGGAATCTCGGTATGTGAAGATGGTCATCCATCCACTGACCAACCCCGGCAAGCGTAGCTTAACCTGACGGATCGACCTGTGCGGCTGTTATTACTTAGCCACGAGCTCCTCTCAATGAAAAATCCTATCCCTTGAGTTAATTAATAGACTTGAAACTTAGCACGAATATTCATCTAAGTAAATTATAAAGTTTATCATTTTTAGTTTTCCTAAACTACCCCCTAAGGAGGGATTGGGGTGTCAAAGTTTGTATGGAGGAACTTTAACACGCGGTCCGATTAACTCAAAACTCTGTTTTTATACTTGAGACCAAAAATTAAGACTAACGTGTATCAGGGTTTTCCAAAAATCTACCCCTAAGGGGTGAAAAGTTAATTTTATAGCGGAGGATTTTATTGGGGGCTTGATTAACTCTAAAATTGGTGTAAATAATGTTTGAGTCAAGTTATGGAAACATACCAGACGATTTTTGAAATTCTTTAGGTATCTGTGTTCGTGAAAACAGAGATACAGTTTATATGAAAAATCTTATTAATTTGGTTAATGAACTTGAAACTTAGCACAAATACTTGCATAAGCAAGTAATAATGTTTGCCATTATTCGTTTTTCAAAACTACGCCTCAAATGAGGTTTAGGGATGTTAAAGTTTGTATAGAAGAATTTTAAAGCGCAGTCCGATTTAAAAAATTGTACTTTGAGTCAAGTTAGGAAACTTGCCAAACGAATTTTCACCGATTTTGACGGCATATAGCTGATGTTTTAAGGAGTAACTTAGGCTATTTTTATTTTAGAAAAATAATTAGGGTTCCGCGCAAGAAAATTAAAATCCATGAAATCAGACAACCACGTACAGTCCAGTACAAACTTACTAAGCCTCCGCTGTCTATTACGGCTATAACAACAAATAATAAAAATAAAGCAAAATTTAAGGGGTCGGTCCCCATACAATAAACTTTTCATTTTGAAAAAAAAAAATTTTTTAATCTAGCATGTGGGGTGTCATCGTCTAGAACTCATTGAGTAGAGTACAAACATATTTTTTTTTATCTTTTAAAATTAAGAAATAGGGGGCCGCAAAAGTTGTAAATTTTAGACCATTTTTGTATGAGCTCTAGCGCAACAATTCAACAAATTAGGAATTTGAAACTTCTTTATACCATGTAGGTACCATGAATAGGACCGTTTTCCACCCCGAAGGGAAGAAAACGATTATTTCAGGTCTTGCCGAGGCTTGACCTTCGGAGATAACCTACCTTACCTATCTGTACTCACATGCGTCTACTTACGTCTTCTCATCTCTGAGCGTGTTCCAGGTGCGGGGGTGAGGCGCGGCGACGCGCCTTTCCCCCGCGCGGGGGGCGGCGGCTGCCGCGCATCGGGAGAGCGCGCGTTCTCGTTAGTATCTTACTCCGAAGAGCCGGCAAGAGCTTGCTTCGGTCAAGCCTCGGCAAGACCTGAAATAATCGTTTTCTTCCCTTCGGGGTGGAAAACGGTCCTATTTCAGTTCTGTGCCTTCGGCTTGACCTTCGGAGACGTGTCTATTTTCTGCCGGCGCCCTCTTACTATAGCGTACTGTGACAGAAGTGGGTGTGAAACATCCTTTAGCCGAAATTTGAGACAATCAAGCTATTTTAATTTCCCTTAGGAATCTTAAATCTAGTACAAGTCTTTGACTCAAAAATCTTAGGTCTAACTTACAGCGTTCAGTGAGGACAGTCAATAAGATAGAGACTATTAATGAAGTACTGTCCAACAAAAAGAAAACAAGACCTTTCAAATCTTAATTAAAACATAGGCAAGGTTAACACAATATTAGCTGCTTAAACTGCAGAGAATGAATTATTAAGAATATTTAAGTTTTCGTTTCTAGGACGTTCTAGCGATTTGCAATAGTGCTTAAAAAAATTGTCGGAACCTCTCCAGTTTCCTCTTTTTAGAATCTCAAGTTACATTATTTTGATAATTATTTGACGCAACGGCTGATCTTATTGAGCCCGGACTATAATTTATGCCTAAATCACGAAAAGGAACCTTAATCCAACCGGCAATTATTCACCACGTGTAGTGATAAATAGACTATGCAAATTAGATCGTGCACTTCTTCTACTTGCGGACAACTCAATCAAGCAATTCACCCATTTGACCGAACATAATTCAGCGTCTCCTGAACAAGATAGCTGCCATCCAGACTGCCGATTCTTGCTCATATTATCGGTTTTAGAGCCAAATTTAGGTCAAAACGTTATCGAAGAGCTTGATCTATCGCAATGTTGATCGTCAATGCATGACAGTGTTAGGTCGTGAATACGACGACCTGAGGCTAACAATAGCAGCAAGGCTACATGCTGAGAAACCTGAAATATACTATATTCAGTTGGAAAATGAGATCTCAACCATCTCAGTAGATCCTGAACATCCCAAATTTGTGACTATGATAGTGAGGATGTACACTTTTTAATGCCTATAGCTTTGACTTTGTTGAAACTAAAGAGTGTGGCGCTAACCCTTTTTCCTGCGTGGGATCTGCCAGAGTCAAAACAACCAATTTGTGGACCAAAATGGTCGAAACTGCAAGCTTTCTAACAAGGGATAGGAACCCCAAATAGGTGGCGACATCCTGAGGTCGAGGACTACTAGGGACTTTTCCCATTTTGTCTGCACCACGAGACCCATTGTTTCCAGGCAGACTCATAAGTACGCCACGTGGAATCACGCCATGCAGACTGCACAAGATCGATATCTCCCGGATCCATATCTGCTATGAGTTCACCCCACCCCGTATCCTCCAAATCTCGAAAAACAGGTCTCCTGTCGAACACAGAGGGCGATTGGTGGACAGGTCGACCAGACTCTTGCTGACATTGCGTATCTGAAAGGGGGCTTCCAGAGCTCTCCGTTTCAGATCGCCCCTCCAAAAAAACTGTTTCCCAGCGCGGAACCATCAGCAGATAGGTTCCTGAGGACTGGTCGAGGTGTCGTAACAATCTGCGTATTAGAGGTGGGGGGTGGGAAGATCCATGCCAGTTTGTAATGCCAAGTCTGGCTGAAGGCGTTGATGAACGCCGCCTCCGTGTCCCATGCTTCTATCGAAACATACATCGAGACTACTTTCGATCGACTGGTTGCGAACAGATTTGTTTGAGGAATACCCCACTTTAAAAACATTTTTGTCGAGACCTCGTCTACGACATGCCAATGTGGGAGGCTCTTTCCCATGGACAAACAGTCGGCTATGGAATTGTAACGGCCTGGTAGGTAAAAGGAATGAATGGTTACTAAGCTTTCCGCTAGTATCACGACCTTTTTGGTCTCCTCTAGCAACGCCGTGGAGCGTGTTCCTCCCTGATTTCGCAGGTACGAAATCACCGTTCTGTTGTCGTATTGAATCATAATCGACTGTGTGGCTTTTTTTTTTTTTTTTTTTTTTTTTTTTTTTTTTTTTTTTTTTTTTTTTTTTTTTAGAGCTATGTATACGGTGAACAACTCCTTTCTGAACAGACGACCAGGGCATTGACCTTTCCGCATTATCTTCTCTAAATCTTTTAGCAATAATCAATCAATCTGCCTAGCCTTTTCCCAATTATGTTGGGGTCGGATTCCAGTCTAACCGGATGCAGCTGAATACCAGTATTTTACATGGAGCGACTGCCTGTCTGACCTCCACAATCCAGTAACTAGGTAATACGATACCCCTTGGTAAGACTGGTTGTCAGACTTTCGGGCTTCTGACGACCCGTAACGACTGTCAAAGATCCACGAATGACAGCCGGGACCAACGGCTTAACGTGCTTTCCGAGGCACGGAGGAGTCTCGGTATGTAAAGATCCCATCCACTGACCAACCCCGGCAAGCGTAGCTTAACCCGATGGATCGACCCGTGCGGCTGTTATTATTTAGCCACGAGCTCCTCTTTCAAGCTCCTCTTTCTTTCTAAATCTTTCAGCAATCGAACTATTTTCTCTTTCGGAAGTCTTTTCTCGTTCATGTTTGTGTCCCACACAAACCCTCGAAATTCTATATTTCTTGTAGCCTCCAGAACAGACTTTTCCAGATTTACACACCAGCCGAGACTTTGCAGAAGACCCAGTGCATAGCTCATCTGGCTTCTGAGTACATAAGGGTCCTGATGTGCCAACAGGAAATCGTCTGAGTATAATACCCATTTGCTGACGCGGGAGAAAGCTGACGGTGCGCTGGATAGGCCGAAGGGAAGGGACGTCATCTGGAAGAGTTCGTTCGCATAGCCGAACGCAAGAAATCTTCGGTGGCTCACTTTTATTGGCACATGAAAAAGGCTTGACTTATATCTAACTTCCCCAAGAAATCGCCGGGCTGGAGAAAATTGGGGACCTGATCCTGGTTTATCAGGCGAAACTTTCAGGGGCTTAGATAACAATTCAGGCGACGGAGGTCGCAAATTGACCGGAGCTTTCCGTTTGTTTTTGGAATTAGAAACATTCGCGACAGAAACCCAGTTTCGGAATGACATCTTTCGACTACTCCTTGGGCTAAAAGCTCTGAGCTCTTTGGACCTCGTGTTCGAGGATCTTGTCGCGAATCTTCCTAAATTTTTCTTGCAGGGGAGTGGAAGGCGGTTTAGAAAAGAATGGTATTCTATAATTTGAAATTATTTTTAGAATCGTGTTTGGGGCTCCGATTTTTTTCCCATACTGGCCGGAAATCGCACAGCTGTCCCCCGAAAATTGTCAATATGTACCACGGGACTTTCAGAACTTCTTGTCGCTTCCTCCCCTACCCCTGCGCTGGTTGTAGTTAGAAGGCTTTTTACCTGGCGGATTGCGGGGTGATGAGTGGTGAGAGGATGAGTGGTGTGGTGATGAGCGGTAGTTATCGGGGTAATGGTCGGGAGCGCCAAGTTGGTTTCGTGCCTTTAGATCTAGCAGATGGTATCGGTTTTTGAAAGGAAATCACGGCCTTTTCCGTAGTTCTTGCTGAAATAAAAACAGCTGCCACTCCACCGTTATCCTTAACCAAAGAACTCAGCTGTTTCTCGTCAAATAAATGTGTAGGCGAAGGAGGAATGTTGTGGAGCGCACCGTTCAGAACCTCATTCTTTGTCTTAAAGGCCTTGCGACAAAGATCTATTGTTTCGGACCGATGCGCGCGCACGAACTGCAGGAGCTGGTCTGATATTAATTTGAAGCTGGAGTCCTCTGCCAATAACTACCTCAATTTGGCGCTGGCGCTCGGTCACTTTTTAATTATAGCGTTCAAACTTTCAGCAAGGGCTCTGCGTTGTAGCAGCAATCCGTGCGTGATTGTGCCTAACATACCTTCCTGTTTTGTTACCCAAGGAGATGGTTGCGAGGCTAGAGTCCCCAGCTCAGTATTCACTCTAAGCGCACTAATAAGCGCCTTTGGTGCCTAATCTTTGGCACTCAATGTCCTCACTCTTAAGTTGAGCCACTTCGAGATATAATAATAAACAAGATTTCTATAGCTTGAACTAAATAATATATTTATTTAATTATCAAACGTACATGACACAGTAAGTAAAACTATGGAAGGGGCGACAGCGACACCAACCGTCAGAATTAAGAACTTACACATCATTATAAAACACAGGCACAGATACATGCATACAGCCAAGAGTATCAGAATGAAATTTAATTCAATACTCCCACTAAATTTTATATAACAAAAAACATCATCTTTTTCTTCTACATGTAGTCTACCTGCTTCAAAACAACAAAAAAAATAAACTACATAACAGACAATATTTCTTCTCTAATATGTTCAAATTTAAGAGTAGGTAAAGCCTTTGTAAAAATATCAGCAAGTTGTTCAGAACTTTGTACATATTTAATATTAATTAACTTTTGCTGCACCTTCTCTCTAATAAAATTGAATTTTATATCAATATGTTTTGTCTTCTTGTGATAAACAGGATTATTTATCAGTTTAATAGTACTTTGATTATCAATACATAATGTCGTACAATTCTGACCAACATCTATTTCTTTGAAAAACTGTCTTAACCATAAAAGATTTTTGGCAGCTTCACATCCAGCCATGAACTCAGCCTCAGTTGTTGATAAAGAAATACAAGATTGTTTTTGACTAGCCCAAGATATTGGACCACCATTTAACATAAAAATATAACCAGTGGTTGATTTTCTTGTATCTAAATCTCCAGCAAAATCTGAGTCTGAATATCCAACTAAATCTTCATGACCTTGATACTTTATACACAAATCTTTAGTTTTAATAAGATATCTAAATATTCTCTTCAACTGAGTTACATGATGTAAACTAGGATTATTAATATATCTACTTAACAGATTAACACCATATGAGATATCTGGCCTAGTTGCAGTAGATAAAAACAATAATGACCCTATGGCTTCCCTGTAGGGAAAATTAACCTGTTCATTATCAACATTTTTAACTATTTGAACATTTACATCAATAGGTGTATTACAAGGGTTTGCTGTACTCATATTAAACTTATTTATTAACTGTTCAATATACTGTCTTTGACTAATACAAATTGAATCATCAGTTTTCAAAATTTCTAAGCCAACAAACTTATTTAAACTCAACTCTCTGATATTAAATCCTTGCTTTAAGTAATTCACAATTTCATCTAATATTATATTTGACTGAGACATAATTAAAGCATCATCTACATATAGAATTAACAAAGCTTTAATGCCATGAAAATTACATACAAACACACAATTATCTGCTTGTGACTGAATAAAACCATACTTCAATAAAAAATTAGTGAATTTCTTGTTCCAACAACGAGATGATTGTTTCAACCCATATAGGGATTTATTCAGTTTACATATTTTATTTTCAGGTGCTTTCACTCCATCTGGGATTTCCATAAAAATATCTTCTTCTAACTCTCCATACAAGAAGGCTGTTTTAACATCTAATTGCCTTATATTCCAGTTATTTTCTGCTGAGATAGATAACAGTATCCTTATAGACTCATATCTTGTGGTAGGTGAAAATATTTCATTGTAGTCAATTCCTTTAATTTGGGAGAACCCTCGAGCACAAAGTCGAGCTTTATATCTGTCTACTTGACCATCTTGGTTTCTTTTGATATTAAAAACCCATTTTGAAGTTATAGTTCTATGATTTTTCTTATCAATAAAACTCCAGGTGTTATTAATATGATGAGCTTCTAGTTCTTCATTTATAGCCTCCTGCCATAACTTATGATCTTCACTGTTAATCGCTTCATCATAGGTTACAGGAACATTTAACTCCATTAAATTTGCCTCATAAAATTGATTTCTTCGTGGTCTTAAATTGATATTTGATCTATTTGAATCTGTAAGATCAATTTCTTGCGAAGGTTCATAGGTTACATCATTTTCATCGATGGCAGTATGTGTGCTGTCATCACTATCACAACTGACCTGACCACCCGAATTTCTTTCAATATTACCTGTCACCTCTTCAGCTTCTTGATCTTCTTCATCACTATCACAGATAAAAATTTGAGCTTCATTTCTTCTTATTTCTGGACTTTTCTGTTCATTGAAAATTACATTCCTCGATACTGTTATTCTTTTTGTATTTAAATCATACATTTTATAGTTAGTATTATCATAGCCAACTAACATCATCTTTCGACTTTTGCAATCAAGCTTCTTTCTCAGCTGATCTGGCACATGGACATATCCTTCACATCCAAACACTCTGACATGATCCAAACTAGGTTTTACCCCACTCCATAGCTCCATAGGTGTAATATTTGGAGTCTGGCTAGACGACGTACGATTTAATAAATAAACCGCACAATTGACTGCTTCTGCCCATAGATTGAGTGGTACACTACGAGCATAAAGCATGGATCGAGCACTTTCAACTATTGTCCTGATTTCGCGTTCAGCCCGCCCATTTTGTTCAGGCGTATAAGGGGCGGTAAGTTCATGAGTAATACCTTCATGGTCCAGGTATTCTTTGAAATCTTTGCTAGTATATTCTCCCCCATTATCACTGTGTAATATGCGTACACCATGTGTAAAATTATTTTTAATTTTTGCATTATATTTCTTAAAATATTCTAGCACATCACTTTTGTTTTTCAAAAAGTATACATATCTGAAGCTTGTAGCAGCATCTTTAAAAATGACAAAATATTTCATACCTTGTACAGATGGCACACTAAAAGGTCCACAGACATCGCTGTAAATAATGTCACCTGGTTGTAGTGATCCCCTGTTTGACTTCTGGAACGGTTGACGAGCATGCTTGCCATAAGCACAACCCTCACATACGAACTTGTCACAGTCTGATAAGTCTACACCAGTTATGGCATTGTTTTTGCACATTTTCTGTATTTCCTTGACATTCAAGTGTCCCAAACGTTCATGCCATATCTTAAGATCCAATTTTTGCACTACGTTACATACTGGGTTTTGAATTGTTTTCATCTTTAACTCATATAAATTGTTGCTTTGTAAAGATGCACACAGCACTATTTTATTATCCTTGTAAATCAAAGCATCAGATTGTTTCTTTATAATACTGTAACCTTGTCTTGTCACTATTCCTTCAGAGAATAAGTTTCTTCTTAATTTTGGTACATAAAGAACATTTTTCAGGATACTCGTCTCCCACTGTCCATTGACACACTTGTTAATCAATACACTTCCTTGACCAACCACTTCTATGGCTTCTTGGTTTCCTAATTTCAATGGAGAACCTGTATACTCATACAATTCTGCAAAATTTTCACTTTTATAAGACATGTGAGCTGAGGCACCGCTATCTAATATCCATCTACAGCTTTCATCGTCATCTTTCAAGTCACTATTTGCTACATTAAAGGCAATCATGTTTTTCTCTCCTTTGCTATGTTTTTGTTTAGGGGCACGACAATCTTTAGCAAAATGACCTCGCTTCCCACAATTGTAGCATGCAAAGCGATGTGATTTGCCATTTGAGTCTTTATTTGTATGTGTAGATGGAAAAGTTTTCTTCTTTGCACTTTGTTTTGCTACTAATAAAGCAGTTTCATTTTCTTCTTCTACGTTCAAGCTGGCCTCCTCATCTAATAATCGAGCTGTCAGGTTGATTATAGTTTGTTTCTTTGAATCAAGTGACATCCAAGCTTGACGAAGAGATCTGTACTTTGGAGGGAGTGTACTCAATATTTTAGTTATGATTGCAGTATCACTTAAATCCTCTCCGTTTTCTTTTAGTTCCTTTGCTAAGCTTTCTACCTTAGCAATATGTTGCGCTATGCTGTCCGCTGATGACATTTTATATTGATAAAAACGCTCGTGTAACATCATTTTTGTCATCTCGGATTTCTGTTTATATATAGACTCAAGTTTAGTCATTACCTCAAGCGCTGATTCGCAGTTTTCGATGAGTGCTACTTGCTTTAAATCCATAGCTGATGTTATTATAAACATACCCATTCCATCATCTTTATTCCACTGAATCACATTTGTTGCAGGTTTTGGCATATTTATATCCAAACCTTTGGCACGCAGAGCGCATTTTATTTGAAATTTCCATTGTTTAAAATTCGAACCATCAAATTTTTCAATTTTGCCGACCTCCATTTTGGTTTTTCCTTTTCGTTTTTATTGTAAAAATCTTTCAACACTACTTTACTGTTTTTCTGCTCTTTATTTATCACTCGCGTGGGCCTGGGCCCATAACCACTTCGAGATATAATAATAAACAAGATTTCTATAGCTTGAACTAAATAATATATTTATTTAATTATCAAACGTACATGACACAGTAAGTAAAACTATGGAAGGGGCGACAGCGACACCAACCGTCAGAATTAAGAACTTACACATCATTATAAAACACAGGCACAGATACATGCATACAGCCAAGAGTATCAGAATGAAATTTAATTCAATAGAGCCGACGGCTCGGGTATGAGAGGGTCCGCTTCTTTAGTAGTGGGCAGAAATTCGAGCTCCCTCTCGTCTCCCTCGACTTGCCAATCCGGATTGGGGTCCAAAGCAGGTGCTTTCAAACTCAAACTCAAAGCATTTATTTCAAATAAACCAATTACAGGCACAGGAATTGTCAATCCATGAATTGTCTTTTCATGACGGAGACTCAGAAGTCTCCGAAATTGACTCTTTTTCACAGTCAGAATAGTGATTTTGCTCACGCTGTTGTCGCTGCTCGAGTTTCTCCCAGAGAACAGAAAACATGCCTTCAAATTTTTGTTCCATAGCTTTAGCATTGTGTGATGTGGAGGGCGAATTTGAGTCGCGCTTGCGCCTACGTGCCAGAAGTTCATGGCTTTGTGATGTCGAAGCCGATGTATTCCTCCTCTTCCGACTAGTCTCTCCCGTTTCAGAAAGAGAACCGGAGAGAGGTAGCAGCGCCTCGACTGATTGTTTAACAAACTCAGTGCGCGCTGCCGAGCCTCGTAAGCGGTTTGCTACCGCTGGTAGTCCAAGAACAAGAGCCCTTGTAAATGCCCAATCCTGATCCGCCTCTGGTACAAATGCGCGGGCTAGGCCCACGGTGGGCAGGGCGTATACTAATTTGTTTAATATATTCGGTTCAATCTTCTCACCAAATATTTCCTCCTTTGGGGCGGTAGTAACTTCCTAGCGAGTCCATCCATCCGGGAGATGTTCCTGAGCCAAAACCTTCACCCGCTCCAAAATCTCCTCGTCTTAGTCCGTTCCCGCATGCACGTTCAAAAGCTCGCCAAGGGTCACAGCAAAAGCGAAGCGGTCAAGCGATATCCAAACAGGTAGTACCAAGTACTCATGTGGTTACTAAAGCAACATTATACAATTTCTGAGCCGCGCCGCCCGAATTTTGAGCCGCGCCGCCCAAATCTGGAGCCGCGCCGCCCAAATCTGGAGCCACGCCGCCCGAATTTTGAGCCGCGCCGCCCGATATTTGAGCCGCGCCGCCCGAATTTTGAGCCGCGCCGCTCAGTTTCCGGGCCGCGCTGCCCAATTTTTGAGCCGCGCTGCTCAATCTTCGAGCCGCGCAGCCCACTTCTCGGGCTATGGTTTTGACCAGGCGGACTGTGGCTGAATAGCCGACATGTCGCGCGAACGCCATTGCTGCGTCACGGTTAGGCATGCAGGTAGGTACGTAAAATGTGGATGGTATGTCCGACACTACGATAACTACATATACATATTTTGTGGATGGAATGTCCGACAAAAATTATGCCACCGGTAGTGCTTTATAGCATGCTAAGCTTATAATATGTTGCAGTCAAAACAAATTCTATTTTCAACATCAACCCGCACCTTAGAACAAAACAACACAGAGACAAAAATAAAACATTTTAATGACTTACCCCAATATCCAACGGTAAATCACTCACAAAAACGTTACAACAACGTTGAAACACTAAACTTTTCGTAATGTTTTGATCGTAATCATTTACGTAAAAGAAACATGTGCGTACACTAGGTAATAGTAAGCGTACTAACGAGAACGCGCGCTCTCCCGATGCGCGGCAGCCGCCGCCCCCCGCGCGGGGGAAAGGCGCGTCGCCGCGCCTCACCCCCGCACCTGGAACACGCTCAGAGATGAGAAGACGTAAGTAGACGCATGTGAGTACAGATAGGTAAGGTAGGTTATCTCCGAAGGTCAAGCCGAAGGCACAGAACTGAAATACTGTATTTAATCAACAATACTGAAAACGGCGATTCATAAGGTATTTTGTTTAAACATGGGTGATTTTCTGCAACTGCAAAAAATAACCTTGTAATTCACAGTATCATTATACAATAAGTAAAAAGTTATCTTTGCGATTGTTAAACAAATAATATGGTACGAAACCCTTCGTGCGCGAGTCCGACTCGCACTTGACCGGTTTTTTAGTAACTATCATACGTATGTATTTACAAAAAAAAATGTATATAGGTAAGTAGTTTATCAACCATCTCGTTACCATAACACAAGCATTAGGTTGCTTAACTTGGGAACCCCAAGACTAGATGGCGTTGTGTGAATTGTCCAAGGATATTATATTATTATTATTATATTTGCTTAAAATCGCTTCCGCTCGCGCAATATGCCGGCGGTCTAAAGACGGCGAACGAACAGCGGATATGAGGTAGGAGCGGATATTGCACAGACACTCGCAGGTACATTCGGTAACAGTGTAAACTACCCGCATTTGGTTATAAATGTTGTTTGCCGAACATACACCGCTCGAAGTAAACACTTATATTACTAAGATTTTTTCACTCGATTGTACTACCTACACGTTTCTTGGACCTGAAGATATTGTTAACGTTCAGATATTATCTTATTTTTTTTTAATAATATTGACTACTACACTATGGAGTTAAATATGTACCTAACTTAAACAAGTTTCAAAATAATAATAAAAATCGGCCAAGAGCGTGTCGAACCACGCACAATGAAGGGCGGAACCCTAAGTGAAAAGAATTTATCCCAAAAACAAACGTAACATTGCAATAGGTACCAAAAAAATGATTTTTTATTTGATTAAATTACAAATTAACAAGTTTGGACTTTTTCCTTTTTTGTACCTATGCTGTGAGACTTTGCTGCTTGCCAAATTTCATGATTCTATTAGGTCAACGGGAAGGACCTACCCTATAGGTTTTGATTTACTTGCGAGTATCAAAATATGGAATAGAGTATATAACAATAATATAATAATAATAATATATATTATGTATACAGGAAGACAATTTATAACATGCACCAAATCGAAATGGGAGATTGTACTCATCATTATGAACAACTTTTACTATGGGACCAAACCTGAAATCGCGAAAAAAAAATCAGCTGTTCAATACATTTTGACGAGTTTGATGTAGATAAATGTACTGAACAGCTGATTTTTTTTTCGCGATAGCGGAGGGCTGTCTCTTACACCCTGTATGTCGCATAATTGGCCGTATTTTTTTATTGCGTTGACATAAAAGCTTAATTTTTTTAGGACTCTTATGGGACTGTGGATTTATGTATTTGATATTAATTTCAACTTGATACCCCACAAGTTCCTAAGAAAAAGCGTCCTGACAACTGAGAGACTTGAAAATATTTTTTAATTATGTGCTAAAATTAAAAATTAACTATTTCCGGACTTTTACCTTTATTTGAGCTATGAGTGAGACGTTACCTTGCTTCTTGCCAAATTTCATGATTCTAGCACAACGGAAAGTACCCTGATAGGTTTTGATTTACTTGCGAGTATCAAAATATGTCGCGTATAATTATGGTCGTATTTTTTTATTGCGTTGACTTAGAAGCTTCATTTTTGTAGAATAACAAGGGACCATAAACTTACGTATTTGATATTAATTTTAACTTGATACCTCTACGTGTTTCTGAGAAAAAAGGTCTTGGCAGACTGACAGACACACAACGAAGTGATCCTGTAGGGCTCCGTTTTTTTTTTTTCCTTTTGAGTTACGGAACCCTAAAAAAATCTTGAATGAACGTGAAATCTGACTAGGACTCTTTTCAAGGATCTTTGTTAGACTCCTATGTGTAGCAAGAGGTAGTAGAGTGGCACAAAATAATCTCCAAAGTGCGCGAGGCACGAGGCACAAAACATTCAAATAAAAGGACACGTTGAAATAAACCCTTATAAAAATACTGTTTAATAAAACACTATTCCCGTAACCTATCAACGCTGTATTCTAACGAGAGAGAAAAAACGGCACCTTTACTTTTACAACACCCACTAAAACTTTTTTATGGCTGGCAACACTCGTAAAAGGTATAAATAAAATATAGCCGCTGGCAACATTGACAGCGGGTGAGCGCGGGAAACGTAATAATTTCCACGTTTTGGCGACTCGAGTTGTGGGCTCTTTTCGATTATAATTTATAGCCCTGAATGAGGGCCGGGTTCGATATCAGGGACACTTTCCCGTGTATAATGCCATAAATACTATCGTAAAATTGTTTGCTTGCTTCGAACTGTAATCTGATCACGTCCGCTCGCCAATAAAAGCGGAATGTGTGAATTTACACAAATCATTATATTTTATTAGACGTTGTGCGATTAGGAATGAGAAAAAGACTGCTAATTTGATAGCGATACGCTTTTTAGGTCAAATCTAGCCACCGCGTGGCCGGTCATGAGACAGCAATATAATACTTTTTTTAGGTTATGTGGTATGAGAAATGAAGTTTAACGTAAGAAATTTTCCATATTTTGGACTGAAACCCATGTCATGTCATACATACGCACAATGCAAAAACTGTCCAAAAAAGTTAAATTGATCGACGCAAGATAAATTTTGTAACAGTGTTTGGCTGACACTGTTACTTTGTTTGGCTAACATTCAAAAGTTCGCCAAGCAAAAATATGGCACGCCGAAACGATGCTTTGTCTCAATTTTCCTACTAATTTCGTTTTTATGTGTCTCACTTCCACAATTCACACTGTAATCATGGCAACGTTTAGAGTTTTAATATCATTGGCTTTTTAGGCATGGCCTCCTCATAAAATATACCATACGACTAAAATAATTTATTTTCAATGCAGGTACCGTGGCGAACCGATATGTTCGCCGTATTAAGAATAATTTAGAAACAGCGTGGTGTGCTTTAAAAAGTGGAGTAAGTAAGCCAGGCTATAATAATCAAACGAACCCTTCTCGCTAAAAGCTCTGGGTAGTTTCGAGCCTTTTCCGTCGGTGTACCTCATAAACGATGGGCCGAGTCAATTTTTCCAAGTAAAGTAAAGGTATACATACATAGGTATATGGCATGTTTTCGCTTTTGGCACTCGAACAAAATTAAGGGGGAAATCGTGGGAGTGTATATTGAATAACAAAAAGGTTTTGTATGCATGAGGTTTTATTGTGAATGTGCCTGTTGAAAGACTTGTAATTTGCTTGTAATTTTGAAAAAAAAGAGAATTAAAGTTTAATAACCTACCCACATTATTTTTTTTTTGCACAACATTAAAAAAGACACTTGTCTCTAAAAAAGGCACTACTGCCAATACCCACGTTTTCGGAAAATGGATATAATCTCTTTGTCTTTGGATGAAGCTTTGTCTTGCAAGCTGCCAAGTGCGTGTCGGACCACGCACAATGAAGGGTTCCGTAGTTGAAAGGAATTTATCCCCAAAACAAACTTAACATTGGATCCAAAAAAATTTTTTTTATGTCAAAAAATTACAAATTCACAATTTTCGGACTTTTTCTTTTACTTGTGCTGGGAGACCTTGCTTCTTGCGAAATTTCATTATTCTAGGTCAACGGGAAGTACCCTATAGGTTTTGATTTACTTGCGACAGTTGCGAGTATCAAAATGTGTCGCAAAATGGCCGTATTTTTTTATTGCGTTGACTTTGACGCTTGATTTTTTTAGAACTCTAAGGGACAAACGTATGTAATATTAATTTCAAGTTGATATCTCCCCGCGTCCTTTAGAAAAAGGGTCTTGACAGACTGACAGACTTGAACATTTTTATTATGTGATAGAATAACAAATTAACAATTTTCGGACTTTTTCCTTTATTTGTGTTGTATGACCTTGCTTCTTACCAAATTTCATGATTCTAGAAAAACGTCAAGTACCCTATAGGTTTTGATTTACTTGCAAGTATCAAAATATGACGCATAAATGGCCGTATGTTTTTATTGCATTGACTTAGAAGCTTGAGTTTTTTAGGACTTCAAGAGACCACAGGCCTACGTATTTGATATTAATTTCAACTTGATACCTCCACCCGTTCCTGAGAAAAACGGTCTTGACAGACTGACAGACAGACAGACGGACAAACAAGTGATAAGGGTTCCGTTTTTCATTTTGAGGTACGGAACCCTAAAAACAGAAAGTATTATCTATATTAAATAACATTTATGACCCTGTAGCTGTTTCATTTCCTTAATATTAAGTAATTTGGAAATTGCAAACGTGTCTTTATAATCCACGTTAACGCGGACGGCACTACTGCCAATACCCACATTTTCGGAAAATGGATAATCTCTTTGTCTTTAAATATGAGGTTTTTCTCAGCTGAACTTTAAATTAATAGTTAAAAGCTATCAAACAAACTGAACTAACCAGATAAATTGAATGGTAAAGCTGTGCAGTTAAGGGCACTTCCGAAACTCGCCGAGGAAAGGGATCGTCGGATACTTGACATGGCACCAGCAACAGGGTCGGGCTCAGTTGTTCCGGGAGCCAATTTCAATGTTATGAGCCTATACTACTTCAAAAGGCATAGCATGATCCTGCGTTACATCGAAAATACTGCAGCATTAATTTTGAAATAAATATGTGTATATGTGTGTGTGTTGAGGATTAACGTTAAGTAGGTAATATATATATATATATATATATTCTTTATTTTTCGGACAACAATGATCCAACGTGTTAGTAAACAATATTATAACTTAATACTAGTGTTAGTACGAGCAACTCAAATACAATACAAAAGACAGAATAAATAAATATATATATAGTGTTGTGAAAAGGACATCCCCAGTTAATGGTTAGTGATTGTCCTTCTCACAAAACTTATAATAATCGGAGAGTTGATACTCTCCGCCACAGTTTTAAGAATGCTGTTGTCACTCGCCCGCAACCTTGACAACAGCGACGCGGTTTTCTTACGAATGACGGCGTGGAAGCCGTCAGTTCGGCTTTGCGCAAACATAGAAGAAGCGCTGCACCATCGTGGCAGTCCCAACAGCATCCTAAAAATATTATTATATAGTACGCGTAGGTCATCCAGCGTTCTTTTGGTATAGTTGACCCAAAGATTCCCCGTGTAAAAGCACTGGCAATATGCCTTAAAAAGTGTTACTTTTACTAGATTGCTACACCGAGCGAATATTCGGGCCAACATGTTACCTCGGACCGCCAATGCCCTACGCTCCCTTGCAATATCAACATTGTCCTTAAGGTCGTCAGTGAGGAAATGCCCTAGATATTTGAATTTAGTCACTCTTTTGACGTTCAAGCCGTTAAGGGTAATGTTAGGTATAGTATCTGGGCATTCACCGCCGGCCCTAAAGACAATGTATTCGCACTTCTTAACATTATAAACAAGCCCATGTGAGGCAGCATACGCCTGACAGACCCTCAGCATTTCATTCACGGCACCTGCCGTCGGCGCCAGCAACGCCATGTCATCAGCGTAGCTGATACTATTCACTTTCACACCATGGACGCTACATCCGACCCGCATGTTGCTGAGATGCACAATTAGGCCGTCTATATATGTGCTAAATAGCCTAGGGGATGTCAAGCCACCCTGTCTCACGCCACATTCTAACCTGTAAGTCTCAGAAAGTGCATTGGACCACTTTACAACGTTTTCTTGGTTCCCATACCAATACTGTAGGATCCTGAGGACTCCTGCCGGTACACCCCTATCCCCAAGCTCCCTCCAGAGTACATCATAATTTACTAGATCGAATGCTCTGGAGAGATCCAGAAAACAGGCGTATACCGGCGTTTTACGATCAGTGTAATACTGGACGGTATGTTTGAGACTTACTATGGCACTTTCCGTTGACAGTCCAGCTTGAAACCCGAACTGTGAGTCATGCACGGATAGACACTCCTTCAAGCTAGAATCAATCATACCGTCCAGCACTTTTGCCATTGTGGTTGCGAGAGATATAGGTCGATAGTTTGACTTATCTGATATGTCGCCCGTCCTATTCTTAACGATAGGAACCACCAGAGTTTTCATTAGTTTTGCCGGCAAGTAAGAGTGACTTAGGCACATGGTATAAAATACCGACAAAACCCTTGGCAGATGAACACCAGCAAACTTGAAATGCTCAATACTGAGCCCGTCATGTCCGGGAGATTTGCCTCTGCTCATATTTTTAATTACAGCTGCAACTTGCCTGGCTGAAAAGAACCTTAATGACTGCCCTTCCTGAATTTCAGGCCCAGCATTGACCATATCAACTGAGGGACCCAGAGGAGATTGCACTGTAAAATGCTAGGTAATGATGTTTGATGAAAAAAAACTTGAGAGGTGTCAAGGGACACCCGGATGGAACGAAGTTCCTTTCGATTAATTAGTGAAGGAATTGTAATAAAATTTTATTTTTATACTTATCATCATCATCATCATCATCATCATCATCATCATCATCATCATCATCATCATCATCATCATCATCATCATCATCATCGCGACACCACACTGTTCAATGCGAAATAGAAATGAAAATATCTGGCTTGCTTTCTATAAGAGAGAGAGAGACAGACAGAGAAACATGCGCACGCCGCACGGCTTACAATAGCTTACTATAGCAAAAAGTGTCGTGTAACTTTTCGTGAGAATTTTTTCCGTCTAGCCCCCTTTCACAACGCGCGATAAGGAACTTCGTTCCAAAACATGATTCATTATTTTCTCTATAGAAAAAAATTCTAAAGTTACCTCCAAACCGAACAATAAACCGCTGGTGTTCAAAAAAATACTTCAAATTAGATCTTTGTGTACTAAGTGAACTAACTATAAAGCAGGTCTTATGTTTTTTATTTTTTTCAAATTACCATTATTTTCACCGTAAAAAGCAATTACCTAAACTATCGGCGCCCAGCACCGCACTCAGTCTCGCTCACACTCAGTCCGCGAGCAGTATCGTGCGAGCGAGATAAAAACCTGAGGTAGTATGGGCTCTTAGGTCTTGTGCGAAGGAGGTCCCTCAAAACGAAAAAACCGGTCAAGAGAGAGTCGGACTCGCACACCGAGGGTTCCGTTCCGATTTGTGAAAAAGTGTGCTATTAAGAGACATCGTTTTATTTTTCCTGTAATCTTTACATAAACTTCTATCACATAGAATAATTTCAGATTTTTCCCTTTGAAAACTTCGGAGATAAGGGGGGGGGGGGGAACGGTATTTTTTTTTACATTTTTCATCAAAAGTCGAAAACTATTCGGCTTAAAAAAAAAATGTTTAAGAATGTGCAGAGAGAGTTCTTTCATATGATACCCCACATGCCCTAGTAGCCCCACTTTGAATTTTTAAGACCCCCTTTCAGCACTTGTTACAAAAAATACATAAATATTTTTATCTCGTTCTTATTTTCAAAATAGTTGGGTAGACGTCATATAAAACTGTTCCAAATTTCAAGTTGATAGCATTAGTAGTTCTTGAGATATCCAGCTGTGACAGACAGACAGACATACTAAGTGAGACCATAAGGGTTCCTTTTTTACCATTTGGGTACGGAACCCTAAAAACGGAACCCTTATAGGATCACTCGTGTGTCTGTCTGACTGTCCGTCTGTTATAGCCAATTTGGTCCGAATCTAATCGACCGATTAAGTTGAAATTTAGTATACATATGGATTTCTGTGACCCAAACACGTACGGCTAAAGTAAATAAATGAAATTTTGTTATGGGGGTCACTTAAATAAGAAAATTTCAAAAAAAATTGCGAACTGTAACGTGTGATTTATCAAATGAAAGGGCTTACTATGGGGGTCTCAAATAAATAATTTTAAAGTTATTTAAGAAAATAGACGAAAATTGACCATTCCGGGGCCCCTTAACTCCGAAAGTACGGAGTCTAAAATTTTGAAAAAAATACAGAAAATAGGTCTATACCTACCCAATGTACAGACGCCAGCACATCAAGCTACTACAATCTGTCAAATTTCTTTAGCAGATTTTCATCTTTATCGCTAAAGCATTAGGTTTAAGGTTGATTGGGGAAATTTGACAGTTTCGGGTGGCTTGACCTGCTGGCGTCTGTACCTGTAAATTACAGGAAAACCTATAAGAAGTTTGTGGTTTTAAAATAACCTGGTATTCTCTCAATATTGTGAGCACAAACTTACATTTACTGTTGAAATGTATATAAGAACATGTTTTTCAACTATAATGTTTGTTCTTGCGATAATATCATCCCAACTACGGAACCCCTTCATTGTGCGTAGTCCGACACACAGCCGGTTTTTTAGGGTTCCGTACCAAAATGGTAAAAAAGGAACCCTTATGGTGTGACTCAGTCTGTCTGTCTGTCTGTCTGTCTGTCTGTCACAGCTGGATATCTCAAGAACTACTAATGCTATCAACTTGAAATTTAGAATAGATTTAGATGACGTTTACCCAACTATTTTGCAAATAAGAAAAAAAGAAAAATATTTTATGTTTTTTTGTAACTGGGACTGAAAGGGGGTCTTAAAAATTTAAAGTGAGGCTACTAGGGCATGTGGGGTATCATATGAAAGAGTAAGAGCGCTGTTTGCACATTCTCAAACTATTTTTTATGTTTTTTTAGGCAGCATAGTTTTCGACTTTTGATGTAAAATGTAAAAAAAATACCGTTCCCCCCCCCCTTATCTCCGAAGTTTGCAAAGCGAAAAATCTGAAATTATTCTATGTGGTAGAAGTTTATGTAAAGATTACAGGAAAAATAAAACGATGTCTCTAAGTAGCACACTTTTTCAGAAATCGGAACGGAACCCTCGGTGCGCGAGTCCGACTCGCTCTTGCCCGTTTTTTTTTCTTTATAGTGCTCGTTACACCGTAGTTCACGTCCAGAAGATCCTATTTCTAACAGATTCTAGATCCCCACACATAGTTTGACTTATAAGGGTATGAGCGAGCGGTACCTAACCGTCTGGGGGTTCTGATTACGCCGCGCAATTCAGACCTCCATGCGACTTCGTTTCAAGTCGGGCATCCCGAAAAAAGTACGTAAAACAATCAAACTCATTTGCTCAGATTCATCATCTGCCTAGCCTTTTCCCTACTATCTTGGGGTCGGCTTCCAACCTAATCGGATGCAGCTGAATACCAGTATTTTACTCCACAACCCAGTAACTGGGTAATACAATGCCCCTTGGCAAGACTGGGTTGTCAGACTTTCGGGCTTCTGACGACCCGTAACGACTGTGAAAGATCCACGAATGACAGCCGGGCTCAACGTGCTTTCCGAAACACGGAGGAGTCCCGGTATGTAAAGATGGTCACCCATCCACTGACCAACCCCGGCAAGCGTAGTTTAATCTGATGGATCGACCCGTGCGGTTGTTATTACTTAGTCACGGGCTCTGTCTCTCTATTTGCTCAGATTATCACTACAAATATAACGGTTAGTCCCGCTATGCTCTAGTCCCGCTATGCTCGACTCGTAAAATACCTACTAAAAAGTTTCGCTATGCACGAAATTCTTCGATTCTACGTAAACAATGGAAGGTACAGTTGGAAAGAAAAGTGTTTGAATTCAAGTTAAATTTTTTATAGCGCTATTCGTATAAGTGTAAGCGTCTGTAAGTTAAAATTTGTTTTGTCTCGTTCTGACAATCAATGACAGATGAATTTCAGAGCAAAATGTTTATGAATAGAGCTGTAAGTCAATACTGGACCCACAAAATTGAACGAACACACTAACAGTTTTCTTCATCACTGCCCGCGAATGTGATTTCGTGCATAGCGAAACTTTTTAGTAGGTATTTTACGAGTCGAGCATAGCGGGACTAACCGAAATATAAAACAACCGGTCTATTCTGTTATTTAAATCTCATCGTGCAAACTTCGGTGAAATGAGCCTGTACTGAACTGGCACTTGTGTCAATCCCTTACTAACACCAGTGGAAGAGGCCGTTACAGCCCCCCTGGGTGGGATAATGTAGGTATTATGAATCATATTTGAAATCGTAAAACGGTCACAAACTGACAATTTATAATTTATCTGCGTACAATTCATAGCACGCAATTCATATGTTTGTCAGTTTTGTATGGAGATTCGTAAAATGGTCCACAAATTATGAATTGCTTTATTGAAGTTTAATGTCAAATAGCACAATCATAATAAATTGCTGGGAATTGAAGAAATGAATCGCTTTTAGAGGAATTGCTTAATGTGGCCGTTTTAGGCCCGCCGCTGGTGGGATGACAGCTCACATCATCTATACTCCATTTACACTATGATTAGACATTTAAACAAACTTTTTTTACAGTCCGTTCAACCGATTTTGACTTCTATTCTGTAGGCTTAAGGATAGCACTAAAGGCAAAAAAGTGGTTACAATACCAACTGTTTAGGTACTGCAGCTTCCATTTGACATGCCACCAACGCAATACAAGTCAAAATCGGTTGAACGGGCTGTAAAAAAGGTTTTTTTAAATGTCTAATCTTATTGTAAATGGATTATAAGTTAGGTTAGACTAGATCGGCAGGATTTACCCGCTAAAATTAGCTAGAAAAATCTCCAAATCCATCCCTTTCAGTTATTACAACAAAAAATATATAGTATAAGGTACATACTAACAGCGGGGGATTCTTCACAGATTTCTTTTCAACTTTAAATCGAGCGTTAATTAGTTGGCGTGAGGACTGCCTTTTTTTGCTCCAGCCCAGTGGCTCACGTAATCAATTGATGAACGTCTTTTTTTTTTAAACTCGACTCAACGGTCGGTGACCGCCCGAGCCACCGAGCGCAGCCATTTTGACTTTCAAAGTTTCGGATTAGCAAACGATCTTTTTTTGAATTTCATAGTTGTTTGTACATGCATTAGTTAGCCAATCAGAGATTCATTGCCTTATTTGTTCTTTATTTAAGTGTATGTGCTGTTGGGCAGCTGCTTGCCCTCTTGCAAAGGCTTAGTTATAGGAACTAGGCTGCCTTTTTGCGCCATAAAGTCGCACAGGTAAGGTATGAATCCGACTGGCAAGGAAAAATAAGTATCTAAATGTATAATAAACCAATCTGTTGCAGCGCTTGATGCGGAAAGCTAAGAATCGATGGATGTGGTGCGGAAAGCTTGTGTCCAGCAGTGCGATTCTGTAACCATCTCACCGTGAAAACTTAGGTGAAGTGAGCGTGGAATGAACTGTCAACAGTGTCAATTCCTAGCAAAAACAAACTCACTTCACCTAAGTTTTCACCGTGAGATTTTTACAGAATCGACCGGCAGGTCCTGTGTCTTTCAGCTGGAATGATGATGATGAACCTGACTGTAGTTCTCTCTTGGAAACCGAATCATAGCAAAGAGCTTATCTGTCATCCTACATATTTATGTCAACATAATCCTCCGAACCGCTCCGAACCGACCGCTCTTTCTAACTTTACCCCGTGTCCTAAACCAAAAATTGTCGCGTTCATATGTCATTTGTTCGGAAAACCGAAAGGGTCTCTAGGCGCGTTTGTGTTCGCCAAACAAAACGAACGCGACGCGCGACGCGACGGTCGCCTATTCGCGCGACTATAGCTTTGGTTAGGACACGGCCTTAGCCGACATTTGAATTGAAACAAAAACAAGTAAGTATATTTATTACAATTTTTATTACAGTCAACCCTGTGTCATGGCGACATTACATTCGGTTTAACCAAAATAATTAAATATTTCTGGAGCTTCGTTAATGACCTCTTGCTGGATACCGTGTACCTTTTTAGAGGCATGAGGAACACGGTGTAAAGTTCACTCATCGTCCATAGAAAAGGGAGAATCCTCTGACTAGACACGACAGTTGTATATATTATTATGTTAGTTGCGCGGTAAACTATAGTTGCGCGATCCAGGATTTTGCGTGACGTCAGTGTGATGCGTATATGGCGATGTAGATGCCACCACACCTTTAATATTGGTACTTAACGCTGCTCTGATTTTGGCATGACTTAGATAAACTAAAGGGGTATAAAGCATTATTTTTGCATGGAAAATACCACAGTCACAGATAGATTTACGAACGTGGTCACTAGAATCATTTAACGTGATTTAAAAATCCGCTCAAGTGGATTTTCGGCCAACTTTGGATAGTTAGTGTTGTATGTTATACTTATTAGGTGTGTACCTATGTACAAAAAGTTATGGTTTGTACTCTTTACTCTATTCTTGTCATCTTTAATTCCTTGTTCTTTTATAAAGCTGTTCGGTTCTATTATATTAAATTCATTTCTTCTAACATTATTCTTTTAATAAGTTTATTCCTCCAACAGTTAGCCTTGCAACCTTGCAAGCTGGAAAATAAAAAACAGAAAGTATTACCTTTATTAAATAACATTTATGACCCTATCTGCAGCTGTTTCATTTCCTTAATATAATAAGTAATTTGGAAACTGCAAACGTGTCTCTTTAATCCACGTTACCGCGGACGGACGGACACACAACACAATTTGTGTATTATTAGAGTAGCAGGAGGATTACGGGGAGTTTCCTTCAAGAGGGAGATATAGTTGCAGTGGGATAAGTTAAGACCTGAAGCGGAATAAGAAGAAATATTATTCCAAACGGAGCCCTATTGCTATCAGTCACGTGACCGACTGTCCGTCGTCTGTCACATACGTTACAGCCAAACGGTTGAAAGCTTCAAATTTTCACAGTATAAGCATCTTGTTAACCTAAAGCCATAAAAATTGTCAAAAAAAATTTTTTAATGCTTTTAAAGGGGGTTCCCATACAGCAACATGGGGGCGAGAAAAAAAAATTTACCTATTCGAGTAGATAAATACTGTATTTTTTGTTTAAAAAATATTTGAAAACAAAGGGATTGGGAGTCACCAAAGTCAGCTTTTGTTTACAAAATTTTGTTTCGAATAATTTTTTAACTTCCCATTGACCTACGAACTTGTTTGGTGATAATGTTTAATATTACTTACGTATATTTTACTAACAAATACCAATATACAGTGTGAGTCTTTATAATGTGCACATATCGAAATTAGGGAAACAATGCTTAATTTTATCGATGGATTTTTTTTTACAATTATTGTAAAAATTGGTGAAATATACCAGATTTTTGTTAAAAAAAACACCTTAATTCTCAATTGAGGGCGGGTTTTTTTTCTTTCTTTTTTATTTTATGGGGACGCCCTGTTATTTCCAATCATTACTGAATTTAGTTCATCGTAATAGATGAGTTATACCTACCTACCGTTTTGTTTACACAGGGGTCACAGCAGCGAAAAAGAATTTAAGAAATGCTATAGCAAAAGTTTTTATTTTTAGATTTTTTAAATATTTTTCTGACGGTAAAATTAAGCATAGTTTCCCTCATTTCGATATGTGCACATTATGAAGACTCACACTGTATTGATAAATCAAGTTTGGTACGGAACTCTAAATGTGCGAAGACCGACACGCACTTGGTCGGTTTTTATTGTTCATTTCTGTCATTCACTTTCATGATTATTTCCAAAATGCTTTCGCTTATAACTTGGAGGCAAGTTAAATGCTTGTACGAAGTCTGCGGTAACCATTTCTGTGGTTTTTGTTCCGAGCAAATATGATTAGGTTCACTTACCGGATTACACTAATCTAGCCCCCGCCGAGCGTTTACAGAATATTTGATCACGTCATCCTTATCGGGGTAAGCAGAATAAGTGATAAAACTAACTTTGGAGCGCTTTTGGAAATAAAGATGATATTATCCACATAAATAATGATAATAATCTACACAAATGTATTTTCATGACTGCGCTACGGCGGCGGTGGACTTGGACTTAGATTCGGCCCCCGGATCGTATTGTTAGGTAAAGTGTTACTTCGTTTACCTACGCAGCACTTCGCGAGTTCTATAGTGTAACCACAGAACAGATAAAGAGGTCTTTATCTGTTCTGTGAGTGTAACGTACCTACAGACGCTAGCAGGTCAAGCCACCCGAAACTGTCAAATTTTCCCAATCAACCTTGAACCTAATAAGTACTTTAGCGATAAAGATGAAAATCTATTAAAGAAAGACAGATTGTAGTAGCTTGATGTGCTGGCGTTTGTACTTACAGCCATTTTGAATGTATAATTTGTTACTGGTAATGCTACAAGATTGAGTAAACTTAGGTTTATCCGAAATAACTTATTATTACCCAAGCTTTTTGGGTAAAGTCTAATAATTGAAATAAATTTTAATTCGGGATTTACCCGTACACTCCTAGGTCTACCTAACACTGCCTGGGTGATTACACTAACTACATTCTCTTGTGCCTAAACGGTCCCTGGCTCTCGCCGCCGCTGCCGCCGCGGGACAGCTCACTCGGCTCATGTGTTGTGTGGTCATAACCTACCTTCAGCCTGAACCCCCGTTAGATGTAAGTAAATTATGTAATGAACCCCATAGGTTCATGTCAATGTGTACCCCCAGTAGTTGCGAACCCCATAGGTTCACAAAGAACTACTGTAAGCCCGCGGCCGCTATCGGATGATGTTTTTTTTACGTTTATGTATATATGATATACGCTTATATACCTATTATATAAAGGATTTTTCCTTACGCACGCATAGGTTGCGTCTAGAGGGGTTTACATTGAGGGGGTTTACATTTACATTTAAGGGGTCAAGTTTAACCATTCCAACATTACCCAGCAAGCATTGGGTAGACCTAGGTGAGTATGGGGAAATCCCGTAATTATTATTCGGACATTACCCAAACTCCTTGGGTGATTCTAAGTAAACCTAGGTTTAATGATGCGCAAATTGATCGTCAACCAAGTGCAATTGAAGCGTTTTGCAATATTAGGTATTACTCAATTGAAATTGATGGCAATTGATCAATTGCGATTGTTCGTTTCTGGGACCTCTTTTTTTTCTTTTTTTTTTGTGGATGGGAAATCATCAAATGACTTCTTCCGCTCTGGGAGGAGCGGAAGGGCGTGTCAGACTTTTACTGACTAAAACCCACCCGTGTTCCTTCAGTTGCCTATGCCAGGACCACGGTATCTCTTTCGGGGACTCCTAAGGTAAAAAGTAGAAATACCTATACATATACTTACCTAAATATTTTTTTTAATTTACATATCCAGATCCATTTTACGCTCCTATTAAAAAGAAACTTTACGCCGTGTCGCAAGGCGGGCAGCCATTCGTTCGCAGTTTAAAAACTTCAAAATTGGGTGCTTTCTCGAGTCCGCGACGGCATCGCACAGTCGTCGCTAATTTCCCATGAGGCGACTCACGGCGGACCGCAAACTGCCGCGATAAACAACCCAGAGGCTCAAGAATTAATAGGCCCTACTGTATACGTATCTTTATTGTTTGTTGTCTAACTTTTTAAGGTACAGAACGGTTGAAGTGGTGCTGAGGTTTAGCTTTCGTTCCTCTATATCAGACTTGCAATGTCAAATAGTATCTAAGTAGGTAGGTATAGTTCAGCTGCACGTTCCTAGGTATAGGTATAGAAATAATTTAAGGGCTACCACCGAGCACCCTGCTCAGTGGTAGCCCACGAAATTCATTTTTTTTTTGGGTTTTTTGCAATTTGCAGGTCAGTGTCAGGTTGTATCTTGATCAAAATATGATACGCGGCAATAAAACATATCTATTTAGAATAGAATATCTTTATTTTGCATAAAATATGGTACATAAAAGGTCTTAAATATAAAATTAGTTCCACATATTTTGTTTACTTATTTCAGCATGCAAAAAACACCTTAAAAAAAATATATAAACAAAAACACTTATTACTAGGTACTGAGATCATGTGAACAAGAAAATATTTAAAAATATTAAGTTATAAAATTTAAAATGAGAATAGTGAGATCATAAATTTATTTCTGTTACAGACACTTTAGGTGATCTTTTACGACAAAATTTCAGTCAAGATACTGGCCGGCTTTTTAACGTATGCCACATCAATGCTCAGAGTATTCCTAGTCACTATAACGAACTGCACGTCACGTTTACTAACAACAATGTTCACGCCGTCCTGATTTCAGAGACTTGGCTCAAACCTAATCTGCTTTCAACCACTTACTCTCTCCCCGGTTTCGTACTTCTTCGGAATGACCGGATCGGTAGGAGGGGGGGTGGTGTAGCCATATACCTGCGTGATGATTTCTCTTTTAAAATTCTAGCTTCTTCCTCTTCCAATGAATCCGCAGAGTTTCTTTTCCTCGAGGTTTGTGTCAAAGGAGCTAAAACCGTTCTTGGTGTCGTCTATTGCCCCCCTTCCATTGATTACTTCACTGAATTCGAATCGGTACTTGAATCTCTGGGTTCGCAGTATGCACATCACATTGTTATGGGGGATTTTAATACTAACCTCCTTTCCCACAACTCCCCTCGGTCCCGCAAACTCCTGCATCTAATCGAGTCAGCCAGTCTGCATGTTTTGCCTCTCCAACCCACTCATCATAATGTAGTCGGTGATGATACTTGGCTTGACCTGATCCTCACGTCTAATCCTTCCCTAGTTTCCTCACATGGTCAACATACTGCTCCTGGCTTTTCCCATCATGACCTTATTTTCCTATCCTATGTCCTTAAACCCCCTAAACCAAAACCCAAGTTCCAGTACAGGCGTGGCTTTGCACGTATGAATGGCGAGAGGCTTCAACAAGATGCATCCAATATTGACTGGTCACCCCTGGAAGCTGCCGTTTCGGTTGACGAAAAAGTTAGTTTCTTCAACAATGTTCTAATCAGGCTTTATGACAAACATGCTCCTATCAAGAAAATCAAGTTGAAGCGTCCGCCTGCGCCTTGGATGAACAGAGGAGTTCGGATGGCAATGCGACGGAGGGACCGCGCGTTTCGGAAATTTAAAAGGGATCGCTCGGATGAAAATTGGTCATTCTTTAAGGCTGCTAGGAATCGGTGTAATCAGATGATACGCAACGCTAAACGCCACCACATCTTAAATAATATCACTTCTTCTTCTCCTGCCGATATTTGGAAGTTTCTTGGAACTCTAGGCATCGGCAAATCGCGACATTTAGACCTTCCTAACACAATTGGCTTGGACGATCTAAATCTCCATTTCTCCACTGTTCCCACTCTAGATAGTCTAACCCAATGTCAAACCCTCGACTACCTTGCTGGTCTAACGCGTCCCAATATTAACCCCTTTGTCTTCACCCCAGTCGACCCAGGCGAGATCAGAAAGATTATCCTTTCCATTAAATCCAAAGCCATTGGTTGCGATAATATCAGCCGCCATATGATCGTAACGGCTCTTGACCAACTCCTTCCTGCAATCTCCCACATCATAAACTTCTCCCTTTATACCGGTGTTTTCCCCTCCCTATGGCGAAAAGCCCTTGTTCGGCCCCTACCTAAGATACCCAACTCTTCTCTTCCCAGTCACTTTCGCCCAATTTCCATCCTTCCCTTTCTGTCTAAAGTGCTCGAGGCCTGTGTTCATAAACAATTTTCCCACTTTATTCACCACAACTCCCTCATTAGTCCCTTTCAATCCGGTTTCAGGCCTGGGCACAGTACCGTTTCAGCTCTCCTTAAAGTGACTGACGATATAAGGCGGGGTATGGAAGACACTAAAGTTACAGTCTTAGTGCTAATTGACTTCTCCAATGCTTTTAATACCGTCAGTCACGAAGTCCTTTTATCCATCCTTTCCTATCTTATGGTCTCTCCGGAGGTATTGGAATGGTTTTCCTCTTATCTTCGAGGGCGTCAGCAGTCCGTTCATGCTGGGGACTCTTCGTCGAGTTGGTGTGATCTTGCAGCTGGCGTCCCTCAAGGCGGTATATTATCTCCTCTTTTGTTCTCCATTTTTATTAATCTCATTACTACCGTGCTTCGGACTGCGTATCATCTTTATGCCGACGATTTGCAGCTTTACAGCCAGGCGAGTGTTGATAACATTTCCGATGCGATTGAGGAGCTAAACCGGGATTTGCGTGTGGTTAAGGACTGGTCTGACCGATTTGGAGTGGCGGTTAACCCTACCAAGTGTCAGGCTATTATAATAGGGAGTCCCTACAGTATAAGAAAGCTGAATGGTTTAACTGTGCCACCTGTAATCTTTGACAACTCCATCATTCCGTTTGGCTCCGATGTTAAGGATCTTGGTCTGCATGTCGACACTCGTCTTGACTGGCGAAAGCAGGTCGCTACTGTTAGTAAAAAAGTCACCGGAACGCTGCGGTCACTGTATCGGTTGAAAAACCTTCTCCCATCACACATAAAGGCAATGCTTGTACAGTCCCTAATCTTTCCCATAATTGACTATGGTGATGTGTGTTACTACGACCTGAATGCAGATCTTCTCAATAAACTTGACCGCCTTCTCAATAATTGCATTCGATTCGTTTTCAATCTTCGTAAGTATGACCATGTATCCGCGCACCGTTTGCTTTTAAAATGGTTACCTATTCGTCAGCGCAGAGAGCTGAGGGCTCTGTCTATGTTGTTTTCTATTCTTAACAAACCCACTTCTCCTTCGTACCTGACTTCCCATATTCAATACTTGTGCTCTGCCCATAGTATAAACCTTCGCTCCACCAATAATCGTCTTTTACGATGTCCTTCTCACCGCTCTGGTTTCATTCACTCTTCTTTCTTTGTACAGGCGGTCTTTCTTTGGAACGCGCTCCCTCTGAACATCAGGATGGCAACCAATCGGTTGTCTTTTAAAGTGAAGACACGTGAGTATATACGTGAGGAGCTCGTGGCTAAGTAATAACTGCCACACGGGTCGATCCATCAGGTTAAGCTACGCTTGCCGGGGTTGGTCAGTGGATGGGTGACCATCTTTACACACCGAGACTCCTCCGTGCCTCGGAAAGCACGTTAAGCCGTTGGTCCCGGCTGTCATTCGTGAATCTTTGACAGTCGTTACGGGTCGTCAGAAGCCCGAAAGTCTGACAACCAGTCTTACCAAGGAGTATCGTATTACCCAGTTACTGGGTTGTGGAGGTCAGACAGGCAGTCGCTCCATGTAAAATACTGGTATTCAGCTGCATCCGGTTAGACTGGAAGCCGACCCCAACATAGTTGGGAAAAGGCTAGGCAGATTGATTGACGTGAGTATATACGTGAGAAGTTGGCAAAAACATCACAGCGCTAATTTGCTGGTTCATTTTCTCCTCTACTGATCGTTATTTCTCCTCTACCGATCGTTATTTCTCCTTACAAAGTTTATTCCATTTATATATATGTATGTATGTAGGTATATAATATGTATGTATTTAATCTTGTATTTTATAGTTATTTTCGTGTTATCTATCATTTATGTTGCACCTGCCATGTTTTCTCTCTGCATCACCCTAAGGTTGACTGGTAGAAAATGCCTCAGGCATTAAGTCCGCCTTTGTACGGTATTTTTTTTTTACTTGTGCATAAAGATTTAATAAATAAATAAATATATAAATAAATTGATGAATTTAAATATACCTAGTTAAGTTAGCTTAATTATTTTATACTAGTTAAGTTAGCTTAATTATTTTATACAATTTACATAATCTTAACTATAAAAATCATCAATACATCTCTATAAGTTAGATTTCGTGCAGATTCGTCGAACGAACGAAATCTAACGAATCTGCACGAAATGTAGAGAGATTAAAAAAATAAATTTAAAAAAATAAACTTAGAGAGAGAGAGATGTACCTAAGTATTGATGATTTTTATGGTTAAAAATATGTAAGTAAATAAAATGATGTCTTTGTGGAATTAGTATGAATTATTCCTATTGATATAAAAACTACGCAGTAATTTATAATTCAATGATTATTCCTTTAAAAAAAACGGCTAAGTGCGTGTCGGACCACGTACAATGAAGGGTTCCGTAGTTGGGATGAATTTATCCCAAAAACAAAACTAACATTGTACTTAGTAGAAAAACATGTTCTCCCATACATCGATATTCGTCATGGTCAATTCTCCAAGTGCAAATGTAACATTGTAATCGCAAAAAAAAAATGTATGTGATAAAAATAAAAATTACCTAACGGTTTTCGTACTTTTCCCTTTATTTGGGCTGTGAGACCCTAGATCTATAAAAAATCTTCTGAGGTGAGACCGTAAGGTCTCTTGCCAAATTTCATGATTCTAGGTCGACGGGAATTGGTTGATTTATTTGCGAGTATCAAAATATTTGGCTTATAATATGGCCGTATTTTTAGGGTTCCGTACCAAAATGGTAAAAAAGGAACCCTTATGGTGTGACTCAGTCTGTCTGTCTGTCTGTCACAGCTGAATATCTCAAGAACTACTAATGCTATCAACTTGAAATTTGGAACAGTTTTAGATGACGTTTACCCAACTATTTTGCAAATAAGAAAGAAATAAAAATATTTATGATTTTTTTGCAACAGGGACTGAAAGGGGGTCTTAAAAAATTAAAGTTGGGCTACTAGGGCATGTGGGGTATCATATAAAAGAGCGCTGTTTGCACATTTTCAATCATATTTTTTGTTTTTTTTAGGCTGCTTGGTTTTCGACTTTTGATGAAAATGTAAAAAAAAATACCGTTCAGATGAGATGTCAAAAAATTAAATTATTCTATGTGATAGAAGTTTATGTAAAGATTACAGGAAAAATAAAACGATGTCTCTAAATAGCACACTTTTTCAGAAATCGGAACGAAACCCTCGGTGCGCGAGTCCCACTCGCTCTTGACCGGTTTTTTTTTTATTGCTTTGACTTAGTAAGGCCCCGCGCGCACTACCGTGCGTTTTTCTAACGCATAATCTGTGAAATATGGAATGTCTTTGAAGTGCGCGCACTGCGGTGAGAAAAACGCATGCGTTTTAGGCACCGCCGGTGCGGCAGAAGTAACGCAACGCATTCCACAGCACGGCGGCAGTGCGTGCAGGCACTAAGGGACTGCAAACCTACGTATTTAATATTAATTTCAACTTGATACACACGCGTTCCTGAGAAAAAAGGGTCTTGATAGACTGACGGACAGACGAACTACGGACAGACGGACAACGAAGTGATCTCCTATAAGGGTTCCGGTTATTCCTTTTGTTTTTCCTTTTGGGTACGGAACCCTAAAAAAAAACATTTTAATTGGTTAGGCGGCTCATGCTGGTACCGACATCTTCGAGTTTATTTAATTGGAATCATCTGCCTAGCACTTTAACTCAAATTTATAAAATAACTTTAATTTCGGAAGTACCTAGGTGTCAAAACACTAAAATACAACCAAGACACCGACTTCCGAAATTAAATTGTTAAGTAAGTAGGTATTTCATAATTTTGAAGAAGTCGATTGAATTTGTTTAAATTAAGTACGCACGGCTACAGATCAAGCTATAAGAATCCTCTACACTACTCGCGAAGTTGGTCGAAGTTAGGCGTTCATACGGTAGTGTGGACGGCCACTTCCCTTCGTTCGTGCAACCTCGGCTCGCCTCGCGCGACTTCCGATTGTTGTCGGTTTTTGCGCCCGAGTCAAAGGGCCCGAAGTGCTCCGACGAAGCGTCTGACTACACTACTCGACTCACTTCGCTTGATAAATTCGCACGTAATTATAATATGCGAGAGTGCACATTACAACGGCAGCTGACACTTCAACATTATCCATGGTGCAAAGAATACTACTTAGTCTGTGGTGTAAAGCGCGCGGGTGCCACCGGGCGACTGAGCTACTCGCGAAGTTGCACGAGTGTGTAGACACCATAGAATTAATAGTCTAATTACTCTAAGGTAGACACGTACTTCGGACTTCGATCAACTTCGACGAGTACTTCGTTGAAGCAACTTCGCGAGTAGTGTAGTGGAGGCTATACATAATGACTCACCTACTTTTGAACCGTGAGATTGAAAAAAGTTAGTGTAAGTAGTGTTTATTTTTTTAAATTTTAGAATAAAATAAAACCTATTCAAGCTATTCAATAATATTGATAAAAAAAAGCTCCAAAATTGTGTCACCCCCCCCCCCCCCCGCGCCGCCCCCAAATTTTGCCTTTTTGCGTAGAAATTAAACTAAATCAATGCCGATTCATATTTTTCCTCCACTGGAAATGGTTTACAAATATTATTGCCAGTGTATCAAACATATTCGGCATTGATTTACTTAGTTTAGTTTTTACGCAAAAAAGGCTAATATTCGGGTAACGCCGTAACGCCACGTGGCGTCTCTGGCAACACTGGTGTTGGAGGCACTTGGAGGTCTTTGGCTGGAGGATACATGTTTTATATGAAACTTATCAAAAGACCAAAGAGTTTTTAATACCTACTGTATAAACTCTTTTCTTTTGAGAAATCTCGATTAGTTTTTCTAGACGCCATCCTCTATACGCCTCATTGCTGTCATTTAAAAAAACCGGTCAAGGGCGAGTCGGACTCGCGCACCTAGGGTTCCGTTCCGATTTCTGAAAAAGTGTGCTACTTAGATACATCGTTTTATTTTTCCTGTAATCTTTACATAAATTTCTATCACATAGAATAAATTCAGATTTTTCTCTTTGCAAACTCCGGAGATAAGGGGACGGAGGGGGGGGGGAACGGTATTTTTTTTTACATTTTTCATCAAAAGTCGAAAACTATGCGGCCAAAAAAAAATTAAAAATAGTTTGAGAATGTGCAAACAGCGTTCTTTCATATGATACCCCACATGCCCTAGTAGCCCCGCTTTAAATTTTTAGTCCCCCTTTGAGTCCCTGTTGCAAAAAAAATATAAATATTTTTATTTATCTCTTATTTGCAAAATAGTTGGGTAAACCTCATCTAAAACTATTGCAAATTTCAAGTTGATAGCATCAGTAGTTACTGAGATATCCAGCTGTGACAGACAGACAGTCAGACAGACAGACTGAGTCACACCATAAGGGTTCCTTTTTTACCATTTTGGTACGGAACCCTAAAAAGTTAAACCTTAGTTAAACGAAACACATAGGTACTGCAACTGTCCTCTATACTCCTCATTGCTGTCATTTAAAAAAAATAAACCTTAGTTAAACGAAACACATAGGTAGGTACTGCAACTGTCCTCTATACGCCTCAAAGCTGTCATTTATAAAAATTAAACCTTACTTAAACGAAACACATAGCTAGGTACTGCAACTGTCCTCTATACGCCTCATTGCTGTCATTTAAAAAAAATAAACCTTAGTTAAACGAAACACATAGGTACAGCAACTGTCCTGCCTCATTGCTGTCATTTAAAAAGTTAAACCTTAGTTAAACGAAACACATAGGTACTGCAACTGTCCTCTATACGCCTCATTGCTGTCATTTAAAAAAGTTAAACCTTAGTTAAACGAAACACATAGGTAGATACTGCAACTGTCCTCTATACGCCTCATTGCAGTCATTTAAAAAAGTTAAACCTTAGTTAAACGAAACACATAGGTAGATACTGCAACTGTCCTCTATACGCCTCATTGCTGTCATTTAAAAAAGTTAAACCTTAGTTAAACGTAAACACATAGGTACTGCAATGCTATTCTGTAATCATCTC
The DNA here is from genome assembly GCA_905163495.3 of Cosmia trapezina. Taxonomy (NCBI): domain Eukaryota; kingdom Metazoa; phylum Arthropoda; class Insecta; order Lepidoptera; family Noctuidae; genus Cosmia; species Cosmia trapezina. The sequence continues at coordinate 2,678,583 of LR991036.1, forward strand.
ACCGTGAAAACTTAAGTGATGTGAGCGTGGAGTGAGCTGTCAGTGTCATTCCACCTGATGCTAGGGATGGACCAAGCACATTTTTACAGTCATAATCGAGATTTTAATAATAATTTTTACGCTATTGTAGTGATAATTTTTTATTATTTCAAAGCTAGTATATAAGTGTCTAAACATTACTATTTCGGGGGTTTTTATATAAAATTGCAAAACTGAAATTGAGTTCTGTCTGAATTTCGATTTGACTATTTTATTTTAAAATCCCGTAAATACCAATGTTTAGACACCTAAGCTTACAAATAATATAAAATGATTATAGAATAGAATAGAATCAATCTGCCTAGCCTTTTCCCAACTTTGTTGGGGTCCGCTTCCAGTCTAACCGGATGCAGCTGAATACCAGTATTTTACATGGAGCGACTGCCTGTCTGACCTCCATAACCCAGTAACTGGGTAATACGATACCCCTTGGTAAGACTGGTTGTCAGACTTTCGGGCTTCTGACGACCCGTAACGACTGTCAAAGATCCGCGAATGACAGCCGGGACCAACGGCTTAACGTGCTTTCCGAGGCACGGAGGAGTCTCGGTATGTAAAGATGGTCACCCATCCACTGACCAACCCCGGCAAGCGTAGCTTAACCTGATGGATCGACCCGTACGCCTGTAATTACTTAGCCACGAGCTCCTCTCATAGAATAGAATAGAATATAATTCTTATTTGTATGAATGTAGTTTTACATGGTACGGTGTTAATATTTGTTTAAGTCCTACCACAACTGTATGGTGTACAAATGGTGGTACTTTATGGTGGTTTATGTTTTAAAATTAGCATAAAAAAATGTTGCAGAATCTCCTGCAGAATCTGCTGGTGAATATGCTGCAGAATCTGCTGCAGAATCTGCTGCATAATCTGCTGCAGAATCTGCTGCAGAATCTGCTGCAGAATCTGCTTGTAAATCTGTTGCAGAATCTGCTGCAGAATCTGTTGGTAAATCTGCTGCAGAATCTGCTGCAAAATCTGCTGGTGAATCTGCTGCAGAATCTGCTGGTGAATCTGCTGGTATTCTGCTGCAGAATCTGCTCGTAAATCTGCTGCAGAATCTGCTGGTGAATCTGCTGGTGAATCTGCAGCAGATTCTGCCGCAGATTTACAAGCAGATTCTGCAGCAGATTCTGCAGCAGATTCTGCCGCAGATTTACAAGCAGATTTACCAGCAGATTCTGCAGCAGATTTACCAGCAGATTCTGCAGCAGATTTGCCAGCAGATTCTGCTGCAGATTTTGCAGCAGATTCACCAGCAGATTCTGCAGCAGCTTCTGCAGCAGATTTACCAGCAGATTCTGCAGCAGATTTTGCAGCAAATTTACCAGCAGATTTACCAGCAGATTCTGCAGCAGATTTACCAGCAGATTCTGCAGTAGATCTGCAGCAGATTTACCAGCAGATTCTGCAGCAGATTTTCCAGCAGATTCTGCAGCAGATTCACCAGCAGATTCTGCAGGAGATTCTGCAACACATTTACCAGCAGATTCTGCAGCAGATTATGCAGCAGATTTACCAGCAGATTCTGCAGCAGATTCTGCAGCAGATTCACCAGCAGATTCTGCAGCAGATTCTGCAGTAGATTCTGCAGCAGATTCTGCAGACATAATCTGCTGCAGAATCTGCTGGTAAATGTGTTGCAGAATCTCCTGCAGAATCTGCTGCAGAATCAGCTGGTAAATGTTTTGCAGAATCTCCTGCAGAATCTGCTGGTGAATCTGCTGCAGAATCTGCTGCAGAATCTGCTCGTAAATCTGCTGCAAAATCTGCTGGAAAATCTGCTGCAGAATCTGCAGGTAAATCTGCTGCAGAATCTGCTGGTAACTCTGCTGCAGAATCTGCTGCAGAATCTGCTGGTGAATCTGCTGCAGAATCTGCTGCAGATTCTGCTGCAGAAGCTGCTGGTAAATCTGCTGCAAAATCTACTGCAGAATCTGCTGGAAAATCTGCTGCAGAATCTGCTGGTAAATCTGCTGGTAAATTTGCTGCAGAATCTGCTGCAGAATCTGCTGGTAAATCTGCTGCAGAAGCTGCTGCAGAATCTGCTGGTGAATCTGCTGCAGAATCTGCTGGTAAATCTGCTGCAAAATCTGCTGGTGAATCTGCTGCAGAATCTGCTGGAAAATCTGCTGCAGAATCTGCTGGTAAATCTGCTGCAGATCTACTGCAGAATCTGCTGGAAAATCTGCTGCAGAATCTGCTGGTAAATCTGCTGGTAAATTTGCTGCAGAATCTGCTGCAGAATCTGCTGGTAAATCTGCTGCAGAAGCTGCTGTAGAATCTGCCGGTGAATCTGCTGCAAAATCTGCAGCAGAATCTGCTGGCAAATCTGCTGCAGAATCTGCTGGTAAATCTGCTGCAGAATCTGCTCGTAAATCTGCTGCAGAATCTGCTGGTGAATCTGCAGCAGATTCTGCCGCAGATTTACAAGCAGATTCACTAGCAGATTCTGCAGCAGATTCACCAGCAGATTTTGCAGCAGATTCTGCAGCAGATTTACCAGCAGATTCTGCAGCAGATTCTGCAGCAGATTCTGCAGCAGATTCTGCAGCAGATTCTGCAGCAGATTCTGCAGCAGATTCTGCAGCAGATTCTGCAGCAGATTCTGCAGCAGATTCTGCAGGAGAGTCTGCAGCAGATTCTGCAGCAGATTCTGCAGCAGATTCTGCAGCAGATTCTGCAGGAGAGTCTGCAACATTTTTTTATGCTAATTTTAAAACATAAACCACCATAAAGTACCACCATTTGTACACCATACAGTTGTGGTAGAATGTTTAGGACTTAAACAAATATTAACACCGTACCATGTAAAACTACATTCATACAAATAAGAATTATATTCTATTCTATTCTATGAGAGGAGCTCGTGGCTAAGTAATTACAGGCGTACGGGTCGATCCATCAGGTTAAGCTACGCTTGCCGGGGTTGGTCAGTGGATGGGTGACCATCTTTACATACCGAGACTCCTCCGTGCATCGGAAAGCACGTTAAGCCGTTTGTCCCGGCTGTCATTCGTGGATCTTTGACAGTCGTTACGGGTCGTCAGAAGCCCGAAAGTCTGACAACCAGTCTTACCAAGGGGTATCGTATTACCCAGTTACTGGGTTATGGAGGTCAGACAGGCAGTCGCTCCATGTAAAATACTGGTATTCAGCTGCATCCGGTTAGACTGGAAGCCGACCCCAACAAAGTTGGGAAAAGGCTAGGCAGATTGATTCTATTCTATTCTATAATCATTTTATATTATTTGTAAGCTTAGGTGTCTAAACATTGGTATTTACGGGATTTTAAAATAAAATAGTCAAATCGAAATTCAGACAGAACTCAATTTCAGTTTTGCAATTTTATATAAAAACCCCCGAAATAGTAATGTTTAGACACTTATATACTAGCTTTGAAATAATAAAAAATTATCACTACAATAGCGTAAAAATTATTATTAAAATCTCGATTATGACTGTAAAAATGTGCTTGGTCCATCCCTAGCATCAGGTGGAATGACACTGACAGCTCACTCCACGCTCACATCACTTAAGTTTTCACGGTGAGATGATTACAGAATAGCATTGCAGTACCTATGTGTTTACGTTTAACTAAGGTTTAACTTTTTTAAATGACAGCAATGAGGCGTATAGAGGACAGTTGCAGTATCTACCTATGTGTTTCGTTTAACTAAGGTTTAACTTTTTTAAATGACTGCAATGAGGCGTATAGAGGACAGTTGCAGTATCTACCTATGTGTTTCGTTTAACTAAGGTTTAACTTTTTTAAATGACAGCAATGAGGCGTATAGAGGACAGTTGCAGTACCTATGTGTTTACGTTTAACTAAGGTTTAACTTTTTTAATTGACAGCAATGAGGCGTATAGAGGACAGTTGCAGTATCTACCTATGTGTTTCGTTTAACTAAGGTTTAACTTTTTTAAATGACAGAAATGAGGCGTATAGAGGACAGTTGCAGTATCTACCTATGTGTTTCGTTTAACTAAGGTTTAACTTTTTTATATGACAGCAATGAGGCAGGACAGTTGCAGTACCTATGTATTTCGTTTAACTAAGGTTTATTTTTTTTAAATGACAGTAATGAGGCGTATAGAGGACAGTTGCAGTACCTAGCTATGTGTTTCGTTTAAGTAAGGTTTAATTTTTATAAATGACAGCTTTGAGGCGTATAGAGGACAGTTGCAGTACCTACCTATGTGTTTCGTTTAACTAAGGTTTATTTTTTTTAAATCATAATCATAAAAATCTTTATTTTTCTCATTCAGTATTATAGGCACTAGATATTATATGCACAATCTTATATAGAGAAAGGTGTCTGAAGTAGGAGGGCCCTGAGTTACAGATCACCCGGCTCTTTAGTTACACATGTTAAATTACCAAATGGTTAGTCAAGATATACTTTCAATGAAATGTACAAATTATAAGTAGATATATTAATATTAATGATACGTTTTTAGACAAAACAAAATAAAATAAAAATGAGATTAACGAAAAATGAAGAATAAAATGAATGAGTGTATGAATGAGAGTAAGGGTGAGTCTATGGATGATTGTAAGTGTAGGAGTGTGAGTGTAAATGCGTGGGTGTTAAGACACTGGTTTTAATAAGTTTTCAGTGGCAGTGTAGTCGAGATTTAAAAGCCAAATGCGTAAATTTCTTTTACAAATAGCTTTTGTATCTGTGTAAATATGTATTTTGCTATTGATAGAGTTGTATAGAAAAGTGCCAAGAAAACAGAAAAACTTATGGGAGAAAGCAGTGTTAAATCGGATGATAGAACAAACATTTGATGATCGTCTATTTAGTGAAAGGAAATCGTGAATCATGGGAAGTTCAGAGTGTTTTTTTAATACTGTAATGAATATGAACAACTGCCGGACCGTTAACACTTGGCAGTGTTGGTAAAGTTGCATAGTTGGATATAGCCTTGGAAAAAAGCAACAAACTTTTAATACAGCTCTTTGGGCTCTCTCTAAATTTATCATATAAGTTTTAGAACTACCGCCCCATGTGGTAATGCAATATACTAGCAAAGATTGGCATAGTGCAAAGTAAACTGTCTTAATAACTGATGTATCAGTTAAATGTCTTAGATTTTTAAAAATGTAGATTAATTTTGAAAATGACAGCAATGAGTAGTATAGAGGACAGTTGCAGTACCTATGTGTTTCGTTTAACTAAGGTTTAACTTTTTAGGGTTCCGTACCAAAATGGTAAAAAAGGAACCCTTATGGTGTGACTCAGTCTGTCTGTCTGACTGTCTGTCTGTCACAGCTGGATATCTCAGTAACTACTGATGCTATCAACTTGAAATTTGCAATAGTTTTAGATGAGGTTTACCCAACTATTTTGCATATAAGAGATAAATAAAAATATTTATATTTTTTTGCAACAGGGACTCAAAGGGGGACTAAAAATTTAAAGCGGGGCTACTAGGGCATGTGGGGTATCATATGAAAGAACGCTGTTTGCACATTCTCAAACTATTTTTAATTTTTTTTTGGCCGCATAGTTTTCGACTTTTGATCGAATTGAACAGAATCTGCTGCAGAATCTGCTGGTAAATCTGCTGCATAATCTGCTGCAGAATCTGCTGGTAAATGTGTTGCAGAATCTCCTGCAGAATCTGCTGGTGAATCTGCTGCAGAATCTGCTGGAAAATCTGCTGCAGAATCTGCTGGTAAATCTGCTGCAGATTTACAAGCAGATTCTGCAGCAGATTCTGCCGCAGATTTACAAGCAGATACTGCAGCAGATTCTGCAGCAGATTTACCAGCAGATTCTGCAGCAGATTTACCAGCAGATTTTGCAGCAGATTCTGCAGCAGCTTCTGCAACAGATTTATCAGCAGATTTACCAGCAGATTTTCCAGCAGATTCTAAAATCTCGATTATGATTGTAAATGTAATTTGGTCAATCCCTAACATCCGTGGGATGTCTCTGACAGCTCACTCCATGCAAGTTTTCACGGTGAGATTTTTACAGAATCGACCAGCTGCACAACTGTCCTCTATACGCCTCATTGCTGTCATTTAAAAAAGTTAAACCTTAGTTAAACGAAACACATAGGTAGATACTGCAACTGTCCTCTATACGCCTCATTGCTGTCATTTAAAAAAGTTAAACCTTAGTTAAACGAAACACATAGGTACTGGTTTTTAAAAGGTTAATGAATTTTTGTACATTTGATGGTTTGATGTTTGATGAGAAATTATTATTTGACAAGGCTGTTTGGGCATCGTTCTTTTGCCTCTCCATTGACATGAACCGAACCAACGTTTTTGGCGCCAACAAAAACGTTAATAAGTGCTCTCTTTTTGTTCGTAATTTGTGAGTTTGGCGGAGTGACTGCCACTCCCACTCCAGTCTCCGGTGATCGGAGAACAATAAATTCTGTGTTCTGTCAGTCAGTGTTGCCGTTTTAGTGACTTTGTCACTAGGATCTAGTGAGTTTTTGCTGTCTTAGATAATAGACATCTAGATCGAGCCACCGCGTGGCCGGTCATGAGACAGCAATATAATACTTTTTCTAGGTTATGTGGTATTAGAAATGAAGTTTAAAGTAAGAAATCTTCCATATTTTGTAGTGAAACCCATGTCAATACATACGCAAAATTCAAAAACTGTCCCAAAAAGTTAAATTAATCGACGCAAGATACATTTTGTAACAGTCAAAGCACTTTGTTTGGCTAACATTCAAAAGTTCGCCAAGCAAAAAATACGGCACGCCGTAAGAGACAGAAGATACGATGCTTTGTCTCAATTTTCCTACTAATTTCATATATCGCACACCTAGATCTAAACTGAGACAACTCAAAAAAGGTCATTTTTCAGGAGACGATAAAAACGTAAGTAGGTATATCTGCATTTTTTGTTCGGAAAGTTCTAAAATTTAATTTGATTCTAGATAATAAATAGCTTGTAAAATGTCACTGTATACAAACTGGGGCTAAAATTCAATCATTTTTATCGATAATCACTGTTTTTCAAAGATACCTAACTCAAAAACGATTTTTGAGTTGTCTCAGTTTAGATCTAGGTGTGCCTTAGATAATATACATCTAGATCGAGCCACCGCGTGCCCGGTCATGAGACGGCAATATTATATTTTTTCTAGGTTATCTGGTATGAGAAATGAGGTTTAACGTAAGAAATCTTCCATATTTTGGACTGAAACCCATGTCAATACATTCTCACAATGCAAAAACTGTCCAAAAATGTTAAATTAATCGACGCAAGATAAATTTTGTAACAGTGAAAGTACTTTGTTTGGCAACATTTTTAAATTTTGCTATGCAAAAATACGGCACGCCGTAAGGGACAGAAGATACGATGCTTTGTCTCAATTTTCCTAATTATTTCGTATATATGTGTGTCTCACTTCCACACTTCACACTGTAATCATGGCAACGTCTAGATGTATAATGTCATTGAGGTGTGCGATATATGTGTCTTACTTCCACATTTCACATTGTAATCATAGCAACGTCCAGAGGTTCAATGTCATTGTTTGCTGTTGATGGATGGTTGATGGTTGATGGTGACGTTTTTCTATGATACACTGACAAAAAAATGTCTGGTGACTTTTAGTGACATTTTCCACAGATTGATACAGATGGGACACTCCGCATGCTCCGCACTCCGATTATACGCATGATTATGCATTTCACTCTGTCATGCGAGAAATATATTGCTTTCTTGCTTCTAATGTTTAAATTACAGTAATATATTATACTTTTATTTGTTTTCCTACATTTTCTCAACATAACCATCTCTTACACTATTATTCAAAGTCATATATTTTTTGTTTCGATTTCTTTTCTAGAAAGTTTTAAATGCCGATAGTTGTTATATCGAAACACAAAATACCGATGTTCAAATGCCCGAAAGGACGAAATCCCGAATGGACGAATTACCAATACTCATCGTTAATTGTCCAAAATGAAAAATACCGATCTAAGTACTTATGTCAACACTTATGTAAAGTTCCTGAGGTCCTACATTTTTTCCCTGACCTGCTGAAGAAAACCCTAACCTTAGACGGTCGACATTAGGGGCACCCCGAGGTTCGGTTAGTTAGGTTCCTTTAAACCCCGCAGACATAAATAGGAGCCCCGCGCAGCGTTGCTCCGTCGACCTGCTGACGAAAACCCTAACCCTAGACATATGTATATACCGGATGTCTTTTTTTACCGTCTCGAAAAAAATTGGTTATATTAGGTGAACAGAGTAGAAGTCTATGGTATACCTAGTTTTTTTTTTTTTTAATAGCTTAGACAGAAAAAAATATCTAAGTACCAATTAATAGAACAAATTCGATGTAAACTTTTCATTTTTGTACCAGAAAAACAGAAATTTAAAAAAAAATTAATACATCGTTTAATAATATCGAAATTCAAATCATATGCAGCCTGCTTAGTTGTTCTTCTGAGCTGCATATGATTTGAATTTTTGTTTTTTTTTTTTTAAGTTACAGTACATTTAATGTTCGCATAATTCGTCAAAATGTACTGAACAGCTGATTTTTTTTTCGCGATTTCAGGTTTGGTCCCATAGTAAAAGTTGTTCATATTGATGCGTAGAACACCCCCTTAAATTTTGTCGCATCTATTCAATTTCACCCTGTATAGCCATAGTCTCGTGAGTGTTTTCAAGTTTGATTAGTTTCTGAAATGGATGTGCCGGAAGAAGATGATAAAGTGATAATAAATGAGGATTTAATCTACTAAGTAATTAATATTTAAATAATTTAGTGACTTCTAGTGACTTTTTGAATTTATATTTTCATCTAATCTAGTGACATTTTAGTTTGGTGAGTTTATTTTTCCTAAGCGGCAACACTGGTCAGTTCTGTACTTCTGTCACTTCTGTCTGTTATTGTTTATGCTCTGTTGTGTTGATAATTTGATATTGGATAAGGATAACCCGTCGAATAGGCAATGACATCTATGATTATATTATTTTAGGGAGCTAAGGTCGAAGCCTCGAAGGCGATAACGCGGACGCGGAGGATTATCTTGGATGTCGTCAGTGTCGTCTGTCGGGCGGGTCCAGTTTCAGTATAATTTATAAATGTACTCTGTGGGCGGGTCTGTCGTCAGTTATAACATCAAAAGTTATAAAGTTATCCATAAAAGTAGACTCGTAGAGGCCATAAAAGGTTAACAACGGCAGCGGTATCGTGTATTCATTGTTGAGTACGTTCAACAAGCATCGGCCGCAATTAACTACATAATAATGGATTTAAAATTCTCCGAAATGTCTGTGGATACGAGTCTTGCACAGGTACCTACTAACTTTTAAATTATAAATAGATACTTAGTTGACTTTGATTGAGACATATTAACACTAAACTAAAAGATGCATCCAAACCCCATTTATATAACCTACATATAAAGTAAATCAGATAAGTACTATGTATACGTTAGTAGAACTCTGTGAACAAGCTATCTATGTATGCAGCCAGGCAGCATTACTGTTTCCAGTAGCTATGTTGTGATGGGTTAACCCTGGAATGGCCACAGTTTCAAGGCCTCTTGTAATTGTGAGATCATCAATAAATTCATCATTGATAGTGGAGAGTAGACCTCATAACTACCATCAGGCTACCTGCAAACTCAAAATTCAAAGTCGCAAACAAATTACATGTACCTAGCTATATCTGATAATATTAGATTAAGGTGATTGCGCTGTGTAGCCTGCGAAATTCATTTTTTTTTTGGTTTGTTGCAATTTGCAGGTCCGTATCAGGTTGTATCCTTGATCAAAGTATGATTATGATACGCGGCAATAAAACATATGTATTTACATAATTTTAACCATAAAAATCATCAATACATCTCTATAAGTTAGATTTCGTGCAGATTCGTCAAACGAACGAAATCTAACAAATCTGCACAAAATCTAACTTAGAGAGATGATGTATTGATGATTTTTATGGTTAAAATTATATAAATACATGTTTCATTGCCGCGTATCATACTTTGATCAAGGATGCAACCTGACACGGACCTGCAAATTGCAACAAACCCGAAAAAAAAAAATTCACGGGCTACCACGCATCATCCATAATAGAAATTAACTGTTTTAAATACTTACATAATATATTTTTCTGTTTCAGGAATATTTAAAAAAGAATGAAGTTCTTTTAGAATTGCGTAGTAATTATAATGGGACAATTGGAAAATTTGGTTCTACTTACGATGGAAAAGTGTTCACTAAGAATAAAAAGGATTATTTTCATTTTGAAAATACGGGGCGTGCAGATCTCCAGGAAACACTACTGAATATGGCTTCAAAATTAAAACAGAATGCCACATTAATCACGCAACTTGAATATTACATCAGAAATATACCTATAGAAGACACTAGTACACAACTAAATCTCATTATTCAATACATTCGGTGTCATGCAAAGTATGGAGGTGGAGATTCTAGTAAGTACCTGGCATGGGTAGCACGGGTAGGCATCATAGTAGTTGTCAAATAAGCATTATAGTGTGGTGGTTATGGTAAATTAACCATCTTAAGCAAGCGTGGTAATCATTGCTCATGCTTTATCTGTATGAGAAGTGGCCTTTGCCCTGGTACTATAATTAATACAGTATGTATAGCTGACTTTTTACTTTAAATATTGTTATTGTACATTTTGACCACTTTTTTTTTTACTAATGCTCATTTTCATCTAGGTTTCGCTGAATTTTCTCATCCCAATGACCCGCTACTCTTGTTTGGCCGTCAGATATTCAGAGTCTGCAGAGGCAAACCCCTTGTGATTAAATTTAAGGAAACAGCTGCTATTTGTCACCTCTTAGTAACGCTGCTCCATGAAGCAGGGTAAGTGAAGAAGTTGTGCACAGCACTTGAAGCTTTTTTCTGTGTTGTTTTCTGCTCAAAGACATTTAAATATACTTATGATAGACGGGACAAATCTAACAACATTAAAAACTACTAGGTCACATCTCGCTCAGTTTTGTTCCACGTCTCTTATCATGACAGGTTGCATAGTGTGCTGAAGAAAATTATTTTCAAAGCAAAAATTTTGAAGCCCGGTAAAAATTCTAATTGTTTTAATTCTTTACAGAGCCGAGAACGTTTTATTGAGTTTTGTGCAGACTACAGTCACTTCTATACCTGACTATCCTTCAAAAACATGTCCAATTAAAGGTATGTTTTAGATTTATTTCTAAGTATATGAAAAGAACTGCAGACGAGCGGCACAGAGGTTACTGAAGGAGTCGCGCGACTGCAGTCACCGACACGTTGACGGCAGTCGTCGAATGGTGGCGACGCGCGACGGCTGCAGGTACCTCGGTGTCGCTCGTCGGTGCTGCATTTCTTGACGTCTCTCAGGCATTTGATAGGGTTTGGCATGAGGGTCTCCTCTATAAAATTAAAAACAGCTTCCCAAGCGACATCTTCCTAATCTTGAAGTCGTACTTAAGGGATAGGCATTTCTTTGTGCAGAGTGGTGAAGCCTCATCAAAACTATACCCTATTACGGCTGGGGTTCCTCAGGGCAGTGTGCTTGGACCGATTTTATATTTAATTAATACTGCTGACCTCCCAATATCAGAATTAGCGACTACAGGAACCTTTGCGGATGACACAGCTGTGCTGGTGACCCATACTGATCATAAAGTAGCATCAGCCATACTTCAGACCTGTTTGGACGACATAGCCCTCTGGCTCAAAAAGTGGAGGATAAAAGCCAACGAGACCAAGTCGGTAAATGTCACATTCACGATGAGAAAGGATACCTGCCCACCAGTAAAGTTAAATGGAATACAAGTGCCTCAAGCTGAACATGTCAAATACCTTGGTTTATACCTTGACAGACGTCTTACTTGGACAAAACATATTTTCACGAAACGGAAGCAACTTGGACTAACACTGCGAAAGTTCTACTGGATAATTGGTCGAAAGTCGCAATTACACCTGGAAAATAAAATCCTCTTATATAAAGCTATAATTAAGCCTATATGGACCTACGGCATTCAGCTATGGGGAACAGCATCACACTCTAACATAGAGATCATACAGCGATTTCAGAACAAGATTCTAAGAACGATCACAAATGCCCCATGGTTTGTACCAAATGAAGCTCTACACCATGATTTAAAAATACGAACAGTCAAGGAAGAAATAACAAGCTACATCAAGTCATATAAAGAAAGAATTACCCGCCACCCAAATATCCTGGCAAACCACCTAATGGACGAAAAGAGAACCCGCCGGCTAAAACGCAAAATTCCACAAGATCTCATCAAATAAACTTAGCTTTATGCTTTAAAAGAAATAGTATGTGTCACAGGACGCATACCAAGCAAGACATCTAACAAGCCATAAAAATTACTTAATGTCCTAATACATAGTGACAGATTGTAAGAAAATAAGAGACAGAAAAAAAAAAAAAAAAAAAAAGTATATGAAAAGAACTGCAGACGAGCGGCACAGAGGTTACTGAAGGAGTCGCGCGACTGCAGTCACCGACACGTTGACGGCAGTCGTCGAATGGTGGCGACGCGCGACGGCTGCAGGTACCTCGGTGTCGCTCGTCGGTAAGAGCCCTGAGAGGTTCGCGGTTCCACTTGGCAAACTGAGCTACGACGCCCATCTTAGTGGCGTTCTGGAAAACAGCCCTGACTATTTTTGACTAGCTGACCAGACAGACGTTGTCCTGTCTTAGCTATGAATATTCTAATATAAACGCGTGAAGTTAAAATAGTCGTTAAGTTTTCTCAAATTTCAAAAAAACCGACTCAAAAAAAATACTACAAAGTGAAAAATAACTTTATACCATTCCCCCTCTAAAAAGCTTATTTTATTCACTGAAAACAGTGAATTAAAAGCACTTTTACTCACTGTTTTGATGTTTGAAAATGGAACACACCAATGTATTCGACCACAGATTTAGAGTACCTAGGCTAGATACGGCATGTTGTTAGATAGTATGAAAACCGAACGTGTCATCTTTTTTATACCTACGATAACTTCACCCCAGCCATTTAGTGATGTGCTCAAAGTAAACAGAATTGTTTCAATTGCTAAGTGTCACTGAGCTAACAGACTTTTTTTAGTACGAACATGCAGGGCACGCTTGCGTATCTAGTGTAAGTGTAATCTTTGTATTCGACCTCTAATGATGTGTTCTAAATTCAATTTGATTGGTCGACATTTTCGACAAGGAGTTTAGCATTAGAATAAAAACTGTTTCATGTTCTTTGCTGTCCTTAGTAAATTGGCGCTATTTTGAATACTGTAAGTTGTACGAACACAAAGTTTTGTGTTACTTTAATCTTTAATTTTGTGTTTGTTTAGTGTTGTTCTAATCGATTAAAAATGCATTCTAGTGATGAAGACGTGTTAACACCTGAGTTTATGAAAGAGAGGGCGGCCGATATAGTGGAAAACTTGCTACCCAAAAAATCACGGCTGGTTTACATCAAAGCCAATTTAACTTTCCTTTTTCTTCATTATATGTCTATTTTCACTTAAATCATTCTTTTTCTCGTAGATGACTACGAGAAAAAGAATGATTTAAGTGAAAATATTAATTTCGGAAGTCGGTGGCAAAAAACTAAAATACAGATCCAAAGACACCGACTTCCGAAATTAAAGTTATTTTTCACTTTGTAGTATTTTTTTTTGAAAGTCTGTTGTTTTTTTTGTAAAATAGTATATTATGCAATTAGTGAATAAAGGACGAATTTAAAGCGAGGGCCATTGATGAATCACGAGCTAGTGAAGGATTGTAACGATGGAATCACGACCGTAGGGAGTGAGTCATGATGATTGAATCACTCGCTACGCTCGTGATTCAAGTGTTAGAATCCTGAGCGACGCGAGTGATTCGTGGCCCTCGATATAAATCCGTTTTATTCAAGAGTTGCATACTATACTTTATACCATGACTACGAGAAAAAGAAAGATTTAAGTGAAAATAGACACATAATGAAGAAAAAGGAAAGTTAAATTGGCTTCGATGTAAACCAGCCGTGATTTTTTGGGTAGCAAGTTTTCCAAGGTGTTATATCGGCCGCCCTCACTTTTATAAACTCAGGTGTTAACACATTTTCATCAGTAGAATGCATTTTCAATCAATTAGAACTACACGAAACAAACACAAAATTAAAGATTAAAGTAACACTAAACTTTGTGTTCGTACAACTTACAGTATTCAAAATAGCGCCAATTTACTAAGGACAGCAAAGAACACAAAACAGTTTTTATTCTAATGCTAAACTCCTTGTCGAAAATGTCGACCTTCTTTCTTATTTGCAAAATAGTTGGGTAAACGTCATCTAAAACTGTTCCAAATTTCAAGTTGATATCATTAGTAGTAGTTCTTGATTTCTTATCCACCTGTGACAGACAGACAGACTGAGTGATACCTTAGGGGTTCCTTTTTTACCATTTTGGTACGGAACCCTAATAAAAGTGAACTTTTAAGCTAGAAAACTCAAGAATGCTTTCTATCGTTAAATACTCCTTTCTTTAAAAGTTCGCATAACTGCCAGTGTTTTCAGTCCCTGTTAAAGATTTTAAGGCAAAATGCAAAATGGTATCGTAACGGCGGGCGTAATATCATATGGGCCGGTTATGGGACGCTTTTTATAAATATATATACTAGCTTTCGGTCCGGGGGGTTTGGGCTTAATGTCAAATTTCCATATTTTCATATCATCTGAAACTCAAAATGGCTTAGGCCCCAAAATGTCTGAAATCTAAAATGCCTGAATGTTTATTATGTCTGATAAAGAAAATGACAATCGATGTACAGTCGTATACAATGTATACCTACCTACTTAATTTAATAATGGTGTGCGGTTGACGGATAGGTAGTTGAAGTAAAAAAAATTGCAAAGTAAAACATAACTATACTTTATTTCTTTGACCAAAAATAATACCTATTTAAATTATCTTAGATAACGTTTTCATAATAAAATAACATTTTCCCAAAAAGAAATTGGACTAATATTTGCCTACCTTACCTCTCGCAGTTGTTTTTAGGGTTCCGTACCAAAATGGTAAAAAGGAACCCTTAGAGCGGTTTCGCACTACGTCCGATCCGAATCCGAGAAATTTTGGTCCGAAGCAGCCACAGTAATATTTGTATGAAGGGTTGCGTACCATCCGAACTCTGTCCGTCCGAATTTAGAACATTCCCAATTCTATTGAACTCGGATCTTGAATTCGGATTCGGATCGGACGTAGTGCGAAATTGCTCTTATGGTGTGACTCAGTCTGGCTATCTTATTTTCAAGTGGCAAGAATGATATATGGACATTAGTCGTACAAAGATAACAAGAAGTACTTTACCTAGGTATTAGGAAACTACATGACACTGAACAGAATCGCACAATACAATTTTGTCATCGAATGTATCAAACACCAAAGGTATTCAGTGATTCAGTCATTAGTAAAAAGAGCCGATACGAATTTCAGGCATTTTGGGGCATTAGACATTCTGAGTTTCAGATGATATGAATAGATGGAAATTTGACATTAAGTCCAAACCCCCCGGACCGCGATTCCCGCGACTTCGACCGCTTGGATGTCGGAAAATATCCCATGGGAACAAAAATCCGTCCTTATTCCTTGTCTACATTATAAAGGGAACCTCTATGCAAAATTTTAGCGTTATAGGTCCAAGGGTTTGGGCTGTGCGTTGATGAGTGCCCTTCCCGCTAACCTTTCCCTTTCCCCTTTCACCCCATCTCACACACCCTTCACCACTACCCTCACCAACTCCTCCCCTCTACCCTCACCAACTCCTCTCACACCTCTCCACACCCTCCCCCCTCACTACAACCTCCTACTCTGCCCCTCTCCTCCCGTCCATCATCCTCAGCCTTTCCCTCCTCACCAACCCACTCCTCCCTTTCAACCCCTTAGGGGTAGATTTTCGAAAACCCTGGTACACGTTATTCATCATTTTTGGTTTCAAGTATCAATACTGAGTTTTGAGTTAATCAGACCGCGCGTTAAAATTCCTCCATACAAACTTTGACACCCGCCAATCCCTCCCTTTTAGTTTAGGAAAACTAAAAATGACAATCTTTATAATTCACTTAGATAAATATTCATGCCAAGTTTCAAGTGTATTAACTCAAGGAATAAGATTTTTCATACAAACTTCGGACCTCCGTTTCATGCCTTTAGGGGGTGAATTTTGAAAAATCCTTTCTTAGTGCACCCCTAGATCTCATAAGGAACTTACGTGCCAAATTTGGAACAGCCAGTTTCTTCTTTCATTTATATATTTAGTTAGACAGATATTTCTTTATGCTCTGTTACTTCCATAAAAATAGTTTTTAATTGTGAACTACGAAATTTTATTGAAATTGGTCTAATTACAATAGAAGCGTTTTTTGTATCGAGCCAAATTGTGTCAATCGTGTTTTGGCCCTAAAAATTTACTAAATAAAATCTTCAATATTATTACAATCTTGAAAAAAAAATAAGGCAAATTTGTAGTTGTTTTGAGGACAAAATTTAAATTTTGGCGTGCAGCCGAAATGCGTCAAAACATTTTCTTTGGGACCCACTTCACCATAGTGCATTTGTTTTCAGGGTTGGATTCTGGCACCGTCGCCGTTGTATCAGATGATGCTGATATTGACTCTGCCGTTGATAAATTCATCGCAGTCTCCTTGCAGGTACGTTCTACGAAAAACAAAATAGTATTAATTATATTAGTCGAATGCTTCACCATTTCAGCCGCAAGACATCCCCTACGGCCTATGTCCAGGAGATAGTGTAACAATCATAGGAATCAAGTTGCTAGGACATGATGTTGGAAGAAGGCGCGGGTTTGTTTTGCTAGAAGTTATCTAAAATGTGAATTTACATTTACCTTGATCATATAAACTGTTTCTGTTTTTTTTTCTTCAATTCTGATGTCTTTAATTTTCTTTAAAATGTTGCCCATGTTTTCATTCAGTGGTTTGCTGGACTAACGTTCAGAGTCTAACCACACTGGCTTGACCAAAAATTAAGTAGATATATTTTAGGTACAAGGTGTAGATGAGTGAGAATGAGGAGCTCGTGGCTAAGTAATAACAGCCGTACGGATCGAACCATCAGGTTAAGCCACGCTGGTTGGTCCGTGATGGGTGACCATCTTTACATACCGAGACTCCTCCGTGCCTCGGAAAGCACGTTAAGCCGTTGGTCCCGGCTGTCATTCGTGGATCTTTGGCCGTCGTTACGGGTCGTCAGAAGCCCGAAAGTCTGACAACCAGTATTACCAAGGGGTACCTCCACAACCCAGTAACTGGGTTGTGGAGGTCAGATAGGCAGTCGCTCCATGTAAAATACTGGTATTCAGCTGCATCCGGTTAGACTGGAAGCCGACCCCAACATAGTTGGGAAAAGGCTAGGCAGATTGATTGTGTAGATGAGTGGGAATAATGATCTATTTTCGGGTCCTCAGTTATTTCTATCAGATATTCACCAAGTAGTCACCAAGTAACATGTCTGAAAATAAAAAAAAGAAATGGCAATGTCTTAGATGGGAGGACGATATTAAGAAAATTGCTGGTGTTACTTGGAGGAGGATGACCCATAATCGGAAAGGGTGGCAAGCTTTTGCGGAAACGTAAGACAACCGCGATATCGGAGTCAAATAATGATTAGTTTTAAGCTTAATTATAGTATAGTTTAAATCTCGCTGCAGACGCGGTCATAACTCATTTGAGTGTTTCGCTCTCTTTCCCACTCACGGGCCTTATGAGCAGGCCACGCCCACACGTAGTCCTGTGCATTACTGCAGTCGATGAGTGATATCGATAGTTTTATATATTTATAAATGGGTGATAGAAATAAATACACATTTTTTTTTTATTTTATTACCAAATTTACTACAAAGCATATTAAATATATAAACAAAAGAACGTATATATAAAACTAAAAATAGAAAATTAAAATTCTTCGTCTGAGTCATCGTCATCATCTGTTATCGATAATGGCCTTGAGCGAGCGCAACTAGCGCACATCCCTACTCCGATTATGATTTATGATCAAGTCTGCAGCGAGATTTTAACTATACTATACTTACTTTATACTGTAGTTTAGTTTATTTTTATTGATGCTTGAATGTTGAATACAGGCTATTATTATAAATGGCTGTAACATACGGACAGGGTGGAATTAAAGGATTCGTTTTTGCATAAAGCCGCTGACCCGATTGTCAAAAGCATTATTGTCTGAAACTAAACAACAAATGTTCACATTGCAGGCCCCCTGGCGCCTGAGGAGTATCCTGGTGCAAGAAAGCGTCTACGAACAGTTTAAAGACGCTCTCAGCTGGAAATGCAATTTAAATAAATCCGGAAGCAAGTCCGATGTGTTATGTTCGAATACCCTTACTTACAAGGACAGAACATTCCTGATAGATCCAGTGGAGTTGACAGAGGAAAAGCCGTCAGTTGTACCTGTCGAAGCCTACAGGACCACAAAAGAAATGATATCTTTGGTGCAACAATATCAAGCTCGCTATTTATCCCTCTGGACAAATGGCATAGCGGAGATTAATGAGGTCACGCATAGCATAGAGTCGCCCGTGGTGTGGGTGAACAATGTAGCTGACTTCAGAGGACCAGCTCAAGTTGCCGAAGCCGTTTTTTCCTATCTTGATAGCTACGAAAAAATCGAGAAATGTGACAAAGTTGCTAAGCTGTGCGAACTCTCACAGTCGTGGCTAAAACTGGATTTAGAAAGTCGTCGTGATATTCTGTATGGTGTTTTGGATAAATACATTCTATTAGATCCCGCAAACAAACTATACACTGATATAAGAAATTCCCTTTCGGTCTGTACCCGGAAATCTTTCGTAGATGTTGGTAAAGATTATGTTTGCGTAGGAATGTCGCAGCCTAAGGGCCTTATAGGGCGCAGCCTAATAGGAATCTCCCAAGACCAACAGTTTTCTGTTCTGTTCTGTGTAGAAAATTTTGAGTCAATTTTACAAGGTAACGCATTAATCGTATTTGCGGAAGGAAAACCACCTCAACTCCTGCCGGACTTGGCGGTACTTGAACAAGCGGGCGTACCGGTTGCTTATTATTGCAATGTTTACAATTTCAAAACCCCCCCCGATTTTGAAGTTTGCTCTTACACAAGTAACCCCACTCGAACTCGCGTCATCTGGACTAATTCAGGAACAATTTTTGCAAATTGAATATTTTTATGGACTTGGCAAAACTTTTTTGAATTAATGATTTATTTTTGTGTTGTTCATGTTGAAGGAAGTAAGTCGATTAGATTTTTATAAGTAAGTAAAAATATAAGGGTTGAGATTTTTTAATAGTCAGATTACTTTTATCTGAAGAATAAATATGACAGTTTCACAATTTTCCACACAAAAGCTGACAAACCGCAATATTTATTTCCTAAGATAAAGATTTTCTGACTATTGAAAAATCAGGACTAAGTTAACAAAAAACCTCCGCTGATGGCGCTGGTTGCTTCAATACATAAATAAGCGTGTCCGGTAAACCCCAAAATCGCGAAAAATAATAATAATAAGCTGTTTCCTACGTTTTTGTTCACATAGATAGGGGGTAAAAAGTAGGTAGGGGGGTTCAGCCGATTGTTTTTGGTTGGGTTTGGTTTGACATAGTCAAAGTTGTTCATAATGTTGCGTACAATAACCTTAGAAGCTTAGATAATATACATCTAGATCGAGCCACCGCGTGGCCGGTCATGAGACAGCAATATTAACAGTGCAAGTACTTTGTTTGGCAACATTTTTAAATTTTGCCATGCAAAGTACTTTGTTTGGCAACATTTTTAAAGCAAAAATACGGCACGCCGTAAGGGACAGAAGATACGATGCTTTGTCTCAATTTTCCTAATTATTTCGTATATATGTGTCTCACTTCCACACTTCACACTGTAATCATGGCAACGTCTAGATGTATAATGTCATTGCTTAGAAGAGGTTTAGGGTAAACTAAAACTAAGCTTGTATAATTTAGCACAAAAAAAAAATAATAACTCTGAACTTATTTATAGATTTTAGGTAAAATATACAATAACCTGAAAATAAAAACAAAACATGCATGCAAGTACCTGTACTTACATAAAATCCGGTCTCTAGTAATAAGTTTAAGCATTAGGTACTTATAATATTTTACGCATGTTTATTACTTGCTTATATTTTTATAAAAGCTTATAATCCGGGCGGCCGCCGCACGATTTACTCGGAACCACCCATCGAGTTACTCGGAAATACCAGATTCCACGAAAAGTGACTTAAAATACTTAGGAAAAAGTTTGATCTGCCGGGGCTCAGCTTGGAGGATCCGTGGCAGTGAGAAGTTATGCTACCCACTTTGGACCATCATTTTACCTCATGTGGTTACTGAACGAGACCTTTTCGTTGGTTTTATTTTGTATTAGTAGAGTCTTAAAAACTTTGTCGGCCGAGGGTGGTGTTGGAGGGTTTCGCAGCCTAGCCATTTTTATGGCCACATCGGGTGGTCTATTTTATCTCATCGAGTCTATTTTTTTAGGTGGCCTATTTTATCTCATCGAGGAGAACTTGTTTTCACCCTGTAGGTGAAAACAAGTTCTCCTAATAGCTAAAATGATGCCCTTTAAAAATTAATTGGTCTGCCAGTTCGCAACCTGGCACTTTTTGCAGTCCAACCATAGTCTAGTTAGTAGCGAAAATCTAGTTATATAAATAAATAAATAAATGTATTTGTACATTTATTTATTTATATAACTAGATCATAGTTCTTATATCCGTAGTTATTTTCCAAGCTAAAATGTTATAATAGTTGTTGGGAATAATTAAAAAACTATGATTTTAGGGTGCAGCCCCGTTACGGAAACAAAACGCATAAAATAGAATTTGTTAGTCAATATTTGGCAACACAGCTGCCACCATAGATAATACACTATTAGAAGCTTAGATAATATACATCTAGATCGAGCTTAGATAATAGACATCTAGATAGAGCCACCGCGTGGCCGGTCATGAGAGCAATATAGTACTTTTTCTAGGTTATGTGGTATGAGAAATGAAGTTTAACGTAAGAAATCTTCCATATTTTGGACTGAAACCCATGTCAAAACATACGCAAAATGCAAAAACTGTCCAAAAAAGTTAAATTATTCGACGCAAGATAAATTTGGTTACAGTGAAAGCAGTTTGTTTGGCTAACATTCAAAAGTTCGCCAAGCAAAAATACGGCACGCCGTAAGAGACAGAAGATACGATGCTTTGTATCAATTTTCCTACTAATTTCATATATATACATATGTGTCTCACTTCCACACTTCACACTGTAATCTTGGCAACGTCTAGAGGTTTAATGTCATTGCACATTACAATATGTGAGCTCAGCACAGAACAAGCAAGCTAACCACTCAAAACCATTGGCATATAGTTACATAGTCATATCTGCGTCTTAACGCAGTGTCAGAGAGTAGCACAACTTAGATTAGAATTTTGATGTCAAAGATGCAGCTCGCCCTGGGCACCTCTGGTCGCCTCTGGTCGCTCTGTTACGGATAAAGCCGAAAGGGCTTTTTAAAAAAGTGAAGCAAGATTTGCATAGTAGTAGTTACGACATAGCTGAAGAGTTTGACCACAAAGCAGTGGCGAGTTTTTTATACTTACTCGATTGCGTTTACGTTAACGTTGACGTACGTCAATTTGTATGTAATAATTGTGTTTCCCATTATAGTCACCAGGCGGCGCTTATTCATTTTCAGTACAAACTGACGTTTACGTTAACGTGATCGAGTAAGTATAAAAACTCGCACTAAGCCCTCAGTTTTGACCCATTTGAAAAAGTTTTGGGTACCTACTTATACAAAAAATCGGTCAAGAGCGAGTCGGACTCGCTTACCGAGGGTTCCGTATCATCATTTATATGTAATTAGATTTGAATCGGCTGTGACAGATGGACAGACAGTCACAGACCAGGTGATCCTATAAGGGTTCCGTTTTTTTCTTTTGAGCTACGGAACCCTAAAAACATTATTATTATGATAATATGTGCATAGAATACGGTCTATAAGTAATAAATTTAAGCTTAAAATAATATAAAGTTTCCACATGTTAATTATATTTTCATAAAAGTTTTATTTGAATATATTTGTTTGTTTTCTTTCAAACATTTTCCAGTCTAAATCTTTGGTCTGAATAGAATTATTTGTGTTCTATCTGCCTAATAGCCTTTTCCCAAAGTTATGTTAGGGTCTAACGGGATGCAGCTGAATACCAGTATTTTAGATAGAGCGGTCGCCTATCTGGACTTCCACAACCCAGTTACTTACAGGGAAACACGATACCCCTTGGTACACACTGCTACACATCAAGCTATACATTTCCAGTTTACACTGACCTCTCATTGTAAGGAAATGCTATACAATGCGAGATCAGCTTATAATGGAAATGTATAGCTTGATCTGTAGCCGTGCGTACGACTGGTTGTCAGAGACTTTTGGGCTTCTGACTATCCGTAACCACTGTCAAAGTTCTATGAATGACAGACGGGACCAACGGCTAAAGATGCTAGCCCGTGTCGGGCGCGAGCCGTGCCATGTAGGTGCCTATGAGACAGGGATCTAAAACTTCACGAACATTTTATATGAAGCTGGGGGTCTACTCCCTAAGCACGAAGCCCATAGCTTCGGCCTTCGTTACGGGCGTTTCCTACTCCGTATCACCTACGTATGGATGATTGGTTCGGGTCCCGAACGAAGTATGAATGACAACACGATTTGACAGTTGTCCCTACTCCCGATGTCTATTTTTGGCCGTCCGAAAAATTTAACTTTTCCACTTGTTTTGATGGATCGTTATGTCAGACGGACGGACTTAGGGAGTAGACCCCCAGATCATGCTGCACCGTTCGGCGTCCGTGTCCCGTCCGAGGCTTGGTCCCTACTTTTGCAGACACGGACGCGGCTCGCGGCCAGACGGTTTAGCATAGATCATCCCGGAGGGGTCGCGATACGTAACGGATGGTCACCCATCGACAAACCGAGCGCGACAAGCGTCGCGTCGACCACCGTAAACCGCACCAAGTTTTCACAATAAATAACTCGACGCTTCTCTACTACTTAGCTGTCCTTACTCCATATGGACCCATTTCAATAAATCGATTTTGTGCCTCATTGTGGTATTTCAATTGTGACATCTGGGGGCACAGGAGTGCCCCCGCCAAGCGAAGCGCAAGGGCACTATCTACCTTTTCTCGAAGCACTTCGTCGTATTTTTTAACCTTCTTAAGTTGGGTTTGGATTATACCAGATAAACAAAAGTTTCGGGATATGATGTCAGTGGTTGTAGAAAGCTGAAATTTGGTACGTGAGCTACTATTAGTACACAAACAACAAAAAAAACTAGGGACTTCCGCAAATAATAAGTAGGTACTTATACTTAGGCGAATAATATTATTACACTAGTATATACTTCGATAAGTGTTTATTAATCTCCTATATACCTATCAACCTATACATATCATAAGTAACTTACAAAAAGAAATGAAATCCCACCAAAAACATTTTCATGTAAAATGTTGCCAAGACGAGACCACATATAGCTCGCACTGACAAAAAGCTATCAGATCTCATGTAGGGTCCAACTTCTAACTCTACACGCTCTAACTCTCCAAGCCCTAACTTCACAAACTCTACACCTTAGTCAAAATATGTGGCTTGGCCGTTTCGCTAACGTCACATGGGCGCAAGGTGAAAAATGTATTCACTGTTCATTACTTTTCTGTTATACAATAGTTCTTGTAGTAACGAAACGGCCAAGCCTCATATTTTGACTAAGGTGTAGAATTTGTGAAGTTAGGGCGTGTAGAGTTTGTGAAGTAGCTTGGAGTGTTAGGGCGTGTAGAGTTAGAAGCTTGGCTCTACATGAGATCTGATAGCTTTTTGTCAGTGCGAGCTATATGTGGTCTCGTCTTGGCAACATTTTACATGAAAATGTTTTTGGTGGGATCATACCTACTGCGAAACTCCCGAATACCTACGTAAGGATAACTTAGGTACCGTACATGACGTATGCTTAGCCAGATTACAGGAATACACCCTGACACATCGCACGGGGAAACAGCGGAAGAGTATTCCGCTGCTTCCCTGTGCGAGGTTTTAGGGTGTCTGCTTTCGGCTTCGGCGTTACCTACGTCCGTATAACCCTCGTGCCATCTGAAACACAACACAACGTTACTCTCACTATCTATCTATATCTTCGAGATCTTCTATAGGTACCTACTCAATCTGCCTAGCCTTTTCCCAACTATGTTGGGGATTGGCTTCCAGTCTAACCGGATGCAGCTGAATACCACAGTATTTTAAATGGAGCGACTGCCTATCTGACCTCCACAACCCAGTAACTGGGTAATAGGTACCATACCCCTTGGTAAGGTCGGTTGTCAGACTTTCGGGCTTCTGACGACCCGTAACGACTGTCAAAAGATCCACAAATGACAGCCGGGACCAATGGCTAATTCTCGTACCTACCAGTTCTCGTACCTCGTAAACGCTATACAATTTTTGACAGATTGAGACTGAGATGAGACTGCGAACGCTGTTAAAAATACGAGAATTGCCCTCCGGTATGTAAAGATGGTCACCCATCCACAGACCAACACCGGCAAGCGTAGCTTAACCTGTTGGTTCGACCCGTGCGGCTGTTATTACTTAGCCACGAGCTCCTCTTCTCTATCTTCTATACCTACCTAATAATATAGATGAAGAGTTTGTTTTTTGTTTGTAGGTAGTTATGTTTGAACGCGCTAAATCTCTGGTACCTACTACCAGTGGGATTTGAAAAATATTTTTGCATTTTGTAGTCCAATTCTTGAGGAAGTCTATTAAACATCACGCTAGGACTCTTAGGAGCCGAGCAAACAGAGAAAAAGTCAGAAAGAACACTAAGCGAAAACGCGATGCGACCGGGTGGGTCGGGAAACAATTAATTTCACGCGGGCAGAAGCTATTATTAATATCTATGTAGTAATCATTTGACTGATATGCGCAGACAGTTAGGCGGCCTGTTTGATATCACAATCACTTTGATTGACAATAAACGCGAAGCTAATTAAGAAACCTATTTAGTGGCGCCGTTCAACGTGCAGGGACACTGGCGGTTACATTTAGCCGTTAAAAATAGTCCAATCAAATGTCACGCCCGTCAATAAATAGTTCCAATTTCGAAGACCAAACAAAAGATGGTACCCAAGCATTTATTATGACGTTTACAAGTAAATACGATAATAATCGTGTGAGAAAACGTGTGATTTGCATTGTTAGTATAAATACGTTTTTTTCCCGGTTGAAATAATATAATTATGAGTCAAAATTTGTGAGTAAAGTTTAGTATGAAGACTGCCAATATGACCAGGAATAAGGGACAAGTTTATGGTGTTGGAAATTATCTGATGACTGGCAAGGTACTGGGGAAAGGACACTTTGCAAGAGTTGAAGAGGCTACACATAGGATAATAGGAAAAAAGGTAACGAAAATTTGATATTAACTACCCACCATCGCCGGAACTTCGGTTAAGTTAAAAGTTCCCTTACCTAGTTACCACCTAAACTTATTAGGTAGGTATTCAGCCATTTCCACTGTCGTCCGATGGTTAACAACCGTGAGCGAAAGATTAGATGTCCTTGGCCTGGTTTACTGATGTGCCGCGTCAATAATATCTTGTCATTCAGTTTCTTGCATGCTCTGTGGTTTCTTGGCATGTCATGATAGGTTCGCATAGGTAGTTCAATAACTCACCACATTATGTGATGGTGCAGTCCACAGACTACTTAGATATACCTACTGTACAGTACCCGGCCGTAAATATTGCACATGGGATTTACATACGTTAAATACGTAACTACATATATACGATGTATATATGTATGTATGTGTGTAGGAGTAATGTGTATATATGTATGTAGTACTATTGTAGTACGTTATTTATGTACTTTTACGTATACCTACTTGTTTCATGTGCTTTTACGGCCGGCAACTGTAAAAATCCATGTGCAATATTTATGGCCGGTAACTGTAGGTAATTTTCGTGAAACCCATAGATAATACACTATATAAAGTAATAGTGAAACCTACCTATGAAGGTGTTAGAATACAATAGAATAATTTATTTGTAAACATAATTATGCAATTTACAAAAGATCTTTTAAGTTAAGTATTGCGCTATGCTTTCACAAAAAAAAGCTTATTGGTATGGCATCGTTTTTACAAAGTATGAGAATATTCTTTTTGGCTTAAAATGTCTACCTAGATTCTTAGGGACATAAGTAGTATTTCTGTAAAAACTGGGTTGTAGAACTGACACATCCTAACTATGTAACATCATTATAAATTCGAAAGTGAGTTTGTTTGTAACGCTTTCACGCTAAAACGGCTGAACGGATTTGGATGAAATTTGGCACAGGGGTAGACCATGACCTGGAAAAGGACATGGGCTTCTTTTTTATCGAATGCCACGCGGGCGGAAGCTAGTTAGCATTACTTACTTCCATAAAATTGATCTATACAGTAAAACCTGGCAACTGGTCAAAGTTGAACCTCAAGGGCAACCTTGAGGCTTTGCCCAGTTGTGGATTTTTTGAAAAACTCAATACCTACCTACATAGCTTTGTATACCTAGACAAAGGTACCAGCTTGATAGTTCACGAAAACTTGTCTGTTTAAGGTGGCAATAAAGATCATAGACTTGACGTGTATAAAAGAGGAGTATGCCCGTCGAAACCTTCACCGTGAACCGAGGGTGATGGCGAAGCTACGGCACCCCTGCATCGCGGCCCTCTATGAAACTATGATGGTGAGCTGAACAAGTACCTATATTCTATAGTTTATACAATTTCGTTATAATATTATCACCGTCAATAAGATATAAAGCTGGGGCACTTGGGCACTACTAACCTAATAATCTGCAGTTTTGGAACTAACGCTGTCACGTTCAAATGGTATCGAAACTTTTCTATCTCACTTGCGCGCCAACTTTTGTCTTCACAGAAACTATGTGAAGACAAAAGTTGGCGCGCACGCCGCGACGAAACATGAATATTATGTTTAGGTACGCAAAATTATTATTGTGTTTCTGCTGTCGGTATAGCGGTGCAAAGGGGACACTCCACCGAGGTGGAGCGGATGAAAATCAATTGACTATTTTTTTTAATTCTTTATTTAAAGAGCTATATCGCTATATATATATAGCTATAACTATATATATAGTGTTATCAATCAATCTGCCTAGCCTTTTCCCAACTATGTTGGGGTCGGCTTCCAGTCTAACCGGATGCAGCTGAATACCAGTATTTTACATGGAGCGACTGCCTATCTGACCTCCACAACCCAGTAACTGGGTAATACGATACCCCTTGGTAAGACTGGTTGTCAGACTTTCGGGCTTCTGACGACCCGTAACGACTGTCAAAGATCTACGAATAACAGCCGGGACCAACGGCTTAACGTGCTTTCCGAGGCACGGATACAACTATATATATAGTGTTATATCGTCGCTAATCTAACTAGTTTAGGAACGTAACTGATTCAAAAAAAAATTTACAGGGCAAGCTATTTTTCTCTTTTTTTAGGGTTCCGTACATCAAAAGGAAAAAAACGGAACCCTTATAGGATCACTCGTGTGTCTGTCTGTCCGTCTGTCACAGCCAATTTGCTCCGAGTCTAAGGCCGTGCGCTGCGTTAGGCGTGCGCACGGCGCGGGCGCCGCGTGGCGTGCGCACGGCGCGGGCGCCCGCGTGGCGTGCTGTTTTCATGTAATCTCATGTGTGCTGCGCTGCGCTGATCTATGAGATTACATGAAAATAGCACGCCACGCGGGCGCCCGCGCCGTGCGCACGCCTAACGCAGCGCACGGCCTTATGGACCAATTAAGTTGAAATTTGGTACAAATGGATTTCTGTGACCCAAACACGTACGGCTAAAGTAAATAAATGAATTTTGAATATGGGGGTCACTTTTAGGGGGCAAATAAGAAAATTTAAATAAAAGTTTTGCAAACTGTACCGTGTGACATATGAAATGCTTACGGCTTACTGTGAGGGTCTTATATTATATTTTTTTATAATTTTATAGTAAATGTTTTTAAAGTTATTTAAGAAAATATACGAAAATTGACCATTCCGCCCTTGGCTGTGGCACCAAACACAGCCATTAACCCGGCCCTTGGGGAAGCAGAGTCATCTTCTCTGTTTCTCACTAGGGCAACTCTTGTCAGGCGCGTCCTAGTCGCGGGGGTGGGCACCCTTTACCTCAGTAGGCCGGGGTAAATTGGTGGCGAAGTTCGGACAGGGACCCAGTGCCGTGGGGTATAACATGGTCCCCTGCCCAGGGTTACGGGTGAAGACTTCAACGGCTGTGAAGGCGGAGATAATAGTTATCGGTACGGCGGAGCAGGCGGAAGGAGCACAAACCCAGTGGAAAGCTGCTCTTGCATATTGAGATCACAGGTTACACTGGAGCTGCTCTACTATGCAGGGTGGGGCAGTAGGGATGGCGGCGGAGGAGACTTTGGTCCAACGGCGGCTCACGAGCTCATCAGATGAGTTACTGCATTGGCGTCAGGTGGCAACCGGCCGTAAAACAATAAGCCAACACATCTACTCCTCACATGAATGTACAAGAAAATGAAAAAGGGCAATAATACTAGGGCGTACCCCATAAGCGACGCAAATGCGAATAGGGCGATCTATGATGTCAATACCACTAGGGCGTTCCCCCGAAGCGACGAATACTTGGACAAGAATAAACATTCGCATTCGCTTATCAATAGATTAAGACTAGCAACATGGAACCTGGGGTCTCTTACCGGAAGGAGCCAAGAACTGAGCAAAATCTTACAAAGTAGGCGCATTAACATCTGTTGCCTTCAGGAAACGAAGTGGAAGGGCTCAAAATCAAAGGAAATAGGAAATAACTACCAGGTCATTTACTACGGCATGGATAATAAAAGAAATGGAGTGGCAATCGTCTTGGATAATAACTTTAAGACGCGCATAGTAAATATCACAAGGAAAAGTGACCGTCTTATTGCCGTCAAATTGGCTTTGGATGACCAACAAATAGTTAACATCATATCAGCGTATGCTCCACAAACAGGCTGCGCGGAGTCCGAAAAAGCGCAATTCTGGGAAGATATGGATGAGCTGATCAACGACATACCATTAAACGAACGTAAGATAATAGGAGGGGATCTAAATGGTCATGTGGGCGCCAAAAGTACTTTATATCGGACCGCGCACGGTGGCTTCGGTCTGGGTGAACTGAATAAGCAGGGGGAAGAAATTTTGGAGTTTGCAGTCAGACATTCATTAACCTTGATTAACACAAATTTTCAAAAGAAACTGGAACACTTGATCACATACAAGTGTGCTGGTCGAGTGTCACAAATAGACTATATCATCTCAGACATTGCTGTGAAGCAAAAATTCAAGGACTGCAAAGTAATTCCGGGTGAGGCTTTGACTTCACAGCATCGCATACTTGTTGCTGTGTACGCTTTGCCCAAGCCGATAAAAACTGTGGTTGATAGAACTCCACGAACTAAGTGGAAGGGTCTAGATGGACCTAAAGGCGAATCGCTAAGAGCCGTGGTAAAGGAATACCTTGACACTGATATTGGAGTAAACTATGACCTAGCTGAAGATATGTGGTCTAAGTTTGAAGCACATTGCCGAACGAAGGCAGCAGAGATCTTAGGAGTCTCCAAAGGACCTCCTGGTAATGGAAAGGACCCTAACTGGTGGAATGATAAGGTGAAGGAGACTTTGGCGAATAAGAAAGGTCTCTTCAAGAAATGGCAAAGTTCGCAATTAGACGAAGACAAAGACCAATATCGGGAGGCAAAGAAACAAGCAAAGAAATGCGTAGCTATAGAAAGAGCTGATAGTGATCAAGACTTCTACAATAGTTTGGATAACGCTAAAACCGCAAACGAAGTTCTCAAAATTGCAAAAAGTAGACACAGAGCCACTATGGATATAAAAGCTAACAAATATATAAAAAGCAAAAACCAAATATTATTAACGGATAACTCTCAAATTTTGGACAGATGGTACGAATATTATGAACAACTATTGAACGAAGAATTCCCAAATGAAGATCCTATACCCTGCGAACCTGCTCACGGACCAATACCCGAAGTAGATATTTTGGAGGTTAGCCATGCGGTGGCTAAAATGAAAAACAGGAAAGCTACGGGCCCGGACGAGATTCCAGTAGATCTATGGAAAAGCCTAGGGCCGGTAGCTGTAGGCTGGCTTACTAAACTTTTTAATATCATCATAGCCACCAAACGTATCCCTAATGCATGGCGTCAAAGCTATCTGCTACCTTTTTATAAAAACAAGGGTGATGTGGCGCAGTGTGAAAACTATAGAGGTATAAAATTGACCTCCCATACACTTAAAATTTGGGAACGAATCATTAACAATCGTCTCATCAATATCACCGAAATATCTCCAAACCAGTTTGGCTTCACAGCATCCAGGTCAACCTCCGACGCTATACAAGCAATTAGAATCCTGATGGAAAAATACAGAATCAACAACAAAGACCTACATCTAGCATTCATAGATCTCGAAAAGGCTTTTGACAGAGTACCACGTAAGCTAGTATGGCAGGCTCTTCGTGCCCAAAATGTGCCAGAATATTACATTGAGCTCATTATGGATATGTACAACAATGCCAGCACAAGAGTGCGAAGCCTAGCAGGCGTAAGCAAAGCATTCGAGGTCAAAGTGGGTGTTCATCAGGGATCTGCTCTCAGCCCCCTATTATTTAACCTGGTGATAGACTACCTCACCAAGGACATATCTTCTCCATTGCCGTGGACTATGCTATACGCTGATGACATTGTTCTGGCTGCTGATACCGCAAGACATCTGCAGGAACTCCTAAATACGTGGACACATGCTCTTGAGAAGTACGGCTTGAGGGTTAGTAGGAGCAAGACAGAATATTTGAAGTGTCCATTTAGTGGAAATGCAACTCGCGAAAACATCTTTATTGGGCAAACGTCTATTCCCACCGTGGAGAAGTTTAAATATTTGGGCTCCATGCTAACAACGGACGCAAATGTTGATGCTGACGTGACTCATAGGATCAACGCTGCATGGTTGAAATGGCGTTCACTTACGGGAGTCCTGTGTGATCCTCGTATTCCTGTTAAAACTAAGGGTAAGGTATATAAAACAGCAGTTCGTCCGGCTTTATTGTATGGATCCGAATGCTGGACATTAAAGAAGACGCATGAACAAAAGGTCCATACCAATGAAATGAAGATGCTTAGATGGGCAGGGGGTGTGACCAGACTCGACAAAGTCCGCAATGAGTACATACGAGGCAGCTTTAAAGTCACACCAATCATGGAAAAAATGACTGAAAACCGCCTAAGATGGTATGGACACGTTAAAAGGCGTAATGAAGATCATGTGGTACAAATTGCACTAAACCTGCCGGAACAAAAGAGAGGCAGAGGCCGCCCGCCATTGACCTGGTGGTCAAATATAAAAAGAGACCTCAGGAAAGCCCAATTGCCTGAACCGACAACCCAGGATAGAATCACTTGGCGCAGGAAAGTGAGGAGACCCGACCCCAAATGAAGGGATCAGGGACGGAAGAAGAAGAAGACGAAAATTGACCATTCCCACCCCTCATCTCCGAAACTGCTGAGCTTAAAATTTTGAATAAAATACAGAAAATAGTTCTATACCTGTAGATTACAGGAAAATCTATAAGAAGTCTGTGGTCTTAAAATAACATGGTAAATCTCTCAATATTGTGAGTACAAACTTACATTTACTGTTGGAATGTATGGCAGAACACGTTTTTCAACTATAATGTTAAGTTTGTTCTTGGGATAATTGATTTAATCCCAACTACGGAACCCTTCATTGTGCGTAGTCCGACACGCACTTGGCCGGTTTTTATTTTTTGTAAACTGTAGATAGGTATAATCGGTCTCGATTTTTGCATTACCATGGGGACCGTAAGGCATAGGTACAGATACGCCGATTAGACTGATCGATTCGACTTGGAAAATGTATCAAATTACCTACTATAGTTAGGTCGGCTATCGGCTTAGTCCAAAATGTCAGATACGTCAGTTAGTTAAATTAGCGACGATATGACGGCGCCTGTTGCAAAAGCCAAATTATAGTGGTTGTTGTAGCACGGGCCACGCCTGTACGTGGTGATGGAGGCGGCGGGCGGCGGAGACCTGTGCGCGCACGTGTTGGGGTCGCGCGGAGCCGCGCGCGGCCTGCCGGAGCCTCGCGCACGCGCGCTCGCCGCTCAGCTCGTGTCGGCTGTGCGCCACATGCACGCTCGCGGCGTCGTTCACCGGTAGCCGACGTTCGCACGGACGTAAAAATATCGCGGCGACTGGATTTTCAACGCTCTGCTTAGCGCCAAGAGTTGAAAATCCAACAGTGTCTTTTTTCGACGCGCTGAGGCACTCTGTTGTTGTTAGGTTGGATTCTCAAAGCTCGGCTCAACACCGAGAGTTGAAAATCCATTGCGCGATAAAATCCCGCCGCGATATTTATACGTCCGTGCGAAAGTGCGTATTCTCACCTTTTTAATACGCTTAACTTCAATGATATTCTATTAAAGAGATATGATATTTGATATGGCACTAGCGCGCGCAAATTGTTGCAGACAAATTCAGACAATTGTTGTCATTTGATTCAGTCGGCTAATAGCAGTTCCATACAAAACTGTTTTTTTTTTTCTATTGACAAATGCTGAACTTATCTGAATGTGTAGTTAGTCCCTCGATGTCCGAATAGCCGCTACTCACCGAATAAAATCAAAAATGGAACAGAATTTGTATGAAATTATCTGACAAGTAGGTAAGTTAATGTAGGTAATATTTAGAGCTTGTTTCACCACCTACGATTAAGTTCTTAATAACATACTTGGCAGATAATTGCATACACATTCTGTTCCGTTTTTGAATTTATTGCACACGCACACATTTACATCATAGTATGCCGACCGGCCGCCATTACGTGACACAAGCGACGGCGCGGCGTCTTTGCAGGTACTCAAATCACACACACATAGAACGGTACGGTGCTTCACTTTCGATATGCGTGGCGCGGAGTCCTTCTTTTGTTTATACGTCTATGACGATGACGTATGTTAATGAAGCAGGCTTGCTTGAGTGTACCCTTTTGTTAGAAATAGGTAAGTCAGTGCCTTTTGTCATGTGTTGCCGTAACACTAATGATTGTTTTTCAGCGATTTGAAAATGGAAAACATCATGCTGGACAGTACTAAGCAATTCATCAAAATTGTTGGTAAGATGTTTTTATTAGGTACCTAGGTTACAATATTTAAGCTGTGGCAACATTTTGGCGGCAAAGTGCCAAACAATTGTTTACTTTTTGTTATGAGATTTGCGAAAAAATTACGAGGAGTTTACCTTTAAAACTGCATGTAAATGTTAGAAAACTGCGATTTATTTAACTTTAAATAGTATTAATTAAGTATATTGCTTGATTGACACAACCCTAGCAATGGCAGCCATTTTATGTGACATTACCTTTCCTTTTTTTTCTATGGTGTCTATGGTTTGCACACACTTGCGCATTATAATATCTCCTGCTCGCAGTTCCCGTCATGTGAGATCGTTATGTTATGTCAACAATCATTGCGCGCCGCTCTATACGATCCACCACTAATATGAGGCTTATTATAATAGTTATTCTTTGGTTGTAGACTTCGGGCTATCAAACATGTGGAGCGGCGGGGCGGCGCTGCGGACTCCGTGCGGCTCGCTGGAGTACGCGGCTCCGGAACTGTTCGTCGACGGCCGGAGATACGGGCCCGAAGTCGACCTATGGAGCATGTACGCACGTAGACAACTATTACAGCTATCTTCATTCTCCTGCCCTTATCCCAATTTATTAGGGGTCGGCGCAACATATCTTTGTCTGCTATACTTCTCTAGACTCTATCGG
Source organism: Cosmia trapezina (assembly GCA_905163495.3). NCBI lineage: Eukaryota > Metazoa > Arthropoda > Insecta > Lepidoptera > Noctuidae > Cosmia > Cosmia trapezina. The sequence continues at coordinate 2,712,617 of LR991036.1, forward strand.
CCAATGATATTTAACCTCTAGACGTTGCCATGATTACAGTGTGAAGTGTGGAAGTGAGACACATATATACGAAATTAGTAGGAAAATTGAGACAAAGCATCGTATCTTCTCTCTTACGGCGTGCCGTATTTTTGCTTGGCGAACTTTTGAATGTTAGCCAAACAAAGGGCTTTCACTGTTACAAAATTTATCTTGCGTCGATTTATTTAACTTTTTTGGACAGTTTTTGCATTGTGCGAATGTATTGACAAGGGTTTCAGTCCAAAATATGGAAGATTTCTTACGACAAACTTCATTTCTCATACCACATAACATAACCTAGAAAAAATATTAAATGTATTGCGGTCTCTATGCATGATAATGCACGGCCTCATGTTGCTCAAGTGGTGACCCAGTATCTACGCGATGTTGGCATTCGTTCAATGGACTGGCCAGCTCGAAGCCCGGACTTGAATCCGATAGAACACTTATGGGATGAGCTGAAACGTCAGGTTCGAGCCCGGGTACCTGCTCCAACAGGGCTTCCAGAGCTGCGAATCGCAATTGAAGAGGAGTGGAATGTAATTCCTCAAGATTTCATCGTCAGGCTCGTGAGGTCGATGAATACGAGGATGCTGGCAGTTATCCGAGCAAGGGGAGGGAATACTGAATACTAACCAAAACTTTCTTTTTAATTTTTTCTTTGTTTCTGGCTTTAATTTTTTTTTTTCAGTTTATGATTACTAACGATTAACATGACTGGAAAACGACTCTTTTTTGTAAAATCCTTAATAAACACTTAAAAAATTGATTAATGCCAATGAGTTTCCTTTCATTTGAATAATCATGGAACGCACTTTTTGTAGGTATAACTTTGATAGTTGTAAGTTATATACTTTTTGAGAAAATCGAATCAGAGTTCCAAGGTAGCGGGTGGCCCGGTTTATTTGCTGTCCAGTGTAGTTAGCGAACTCCGTAGACGTATCAATATCTAGACATGATAAAACAAAAAAAAAATGTTTCATTTTTTTTTACGAACTAGTGTAGTTACTTGAAATAGGTACCAGTTTAAAAAATCCGTTTTTTTTTTTTTGTAATCTTCACAGGCTTAATGGGTACCTATAACTATCGATATCATCTAAACACGTAAAAACAAAAAAAAAACTGATGTTCTTAAGAGTGTGGTTCCCTATTTTCGCGCTCGGATTTTAAACATCTGACGCTCGACGCCGCGTAGCGAGTGCGCGGGTGTGCGTTTTTCCTCATGTACGGCACACAGTTGCGATGCTGCGACGACTAAACGATCTTGATCTGTAGCTATGGCGTACCTATATTTTTTTGAAGTAAAAGCTAGAGGTTTACGGAGAAAATAAAAAGACTGTCCACAATACATTATTAGTGTATTTTAATTAAATTTATACAAATATGGATGAAGAAAATAATATTATGTAGGTACTTATAAAAACTAAACTCATTTTACTTATTTGCTTTAGTATTTGTATACTTATAAGTAATTGAAGTTTTATAAAAGTATTTGTATTTGACGACACGGTTGGCGCAGTGGCTGAGCAATTGACTGCTGCGCAGCATGTCGTGGGTTCGATTCCCGCACGGAACAAATATTTGTACGACCTACAAGTATTTGTTTCCGAGTCTGGGTGTTTTTCTATCTATAATATGTATGTATTTACAAAAAAAATGCATATAAGTAGTTTATCAGCCATCTCGTTACAATAACACAAGCATTAGGTTGCTTAGCTTGGGACTAGATGGCGTTGTGTGAAATGTCCAAGGATATTTATTTATTATTTATTTTATTTATTTATCTAAGGGGATTGATCGACTTTTCCTTGGATCTATAATTTCTGGGAGAACACGATCAGAATAAGATTTTGTTAACAGCGGAGCCATCTGTTGTCCAAAATCATCGTTTTTTTGTGTAAAACAGTTGAATTTAAGCCCTATTTCAATGTAGATAAAGACGCCACGCGCTGGCTATAATTATTTATTTTTCTTGCGGCATTATAGGTTTAGCAACCGCATCAAGTTCATAAAACAGTTGAATTTGAACCAACAATAATACATAAATACATAAAGCCGCCTCATGCGCAAATGTTTGGTTTACTGTTTTCAAATTTCAAATAGGTAGGTAACCCCGCTGCCACAGAATAAATAATAGTACTGCTGCGTTCGTGTGGGGTTGGTTTTATAATGTTTATTAGCCTAGGCAGGTATTGTACGTGCCCAGTCGACCTAATGACTATACAGTCGACCACACGTCGCACGTCAGTGGTAAGTGATAAGGATTTGTATAAGTATCGTTTTCATAGTTTTCGATTTCGACTATAGCCAATAGTGAAGTCAAAATTAAAATCCAAGATGGCGGCTGCGAAAATTTTAAAATTTTTCGTCATGGATGTCGTTTTCATAGTTCTTGAGTGTGCTAAAGCCGATATTGGCGTTAAAATGTAAATCCGAGATGGTGGCTGCGAACATTTTCAAATTTTTCGTCATGGGTGTCGTTTTCATAGTTCTCGAGGATGAAGCCGATAGTGAAGTCAATCATCCTAGAAGGGATGATTGGCTGCACTATGCGGCCCAAGAGAGCAATGCAATGGTGGCCCAATGGTAACGATCCCGACTTACGAGTAGGTCATGGTTTCGAACTCAGGCAGGCACTTTGTGTAAATAATTTCATCACCACTACTCTCAAAACAGTGAAGGAAAATATCGTGAGGAAACCGCCTAGAACCAAAAATTCGAAGACATGTGACATCTACCAACCCGCACTGGGTCCTCGTGGTGTATTACGGCCCACTCCCTCTCACCGAGAGGAGCCCTGTGTCCCAGCAGTGGGAACATTATAGGCTGATTATGATTGAGACCCATTATGTTGTGAGCGAGCACGTTTCAGTGCCAGAGGTCATCACTGATGTGAGACGAGAAGATATATTACGCTCAACACCGCCGCGCGCGGCCCTTGTCCGATCAGAGCGCGGCTAGGCGCGCGTGGCAGCCGCGCTCAAATGCCGCTCTATATTTGGACACACCTTTATATAGTGCCTTTATCTATGCCTCACTCGTTTCGTATCGTTTAGTGCGGTCGCGATTTGAGTGTATTTCCCATAGTTTTATTGATGTTTTCCTCGACCCCTGTTTTCTTTCTGCGGACTTCTGATCTTGCTTCTTGTACGAACCTTGCTACCACACCGGACACGGTACGGAGAACCCCGCATAAACGTTGGACTTGAACTTGTTATTTTGTATATTACGACCAGCCTACCGATTTCATATTGGCACCATGGATCGTTGTGTAAATTGTGGCAAAGTGACTAGAGGCTGTAGTTTACGTGGTCGTCGAGCTGAAGAACTTCAAAAATCAGCTGTTAAGTACCTATATGTAGATCGTTATGTAACCTCACTTTTATTACATCTCTTTTAACTCGGAACTGAGACCGCGAAAATCCGTAAAATGTTCAGTGATGGTTTGATAATAATATTATCAAACCATCATCGCTACTATATTATAGTAGCTATAAATTGACACCAATTTCATCTTTTTACAACCCAGGCCCAGGCCCAAGTTTATATAACATGGTTTCCGTCTCCTTTGTCACGGATCCACAATAGAGATTGTGGCAGTAGAGATTTCAAATAAAAATCTGATATAAATTTTTTCTCCTTATTCATCCTCCAAAATTCTTGTAGCCATCTTGGATTTACATTTTGACTACACTATCGACGTTAGCACCCACAAGAACCATGAAAACGATACCCATGATGAAAAATATGAAAATGTTCGCAGCCGCCATCTTGGATTTACATTTTAACGTCACTATCGGCTTTAGCATCCTCGAGAACAATGGGAACGATCCCCATGACGAAAAATTTAAAAATTTTCGCAGCCACCACCTTGGATTTACATTTTGACCAAATTATATTGTATTATTGATATTGTAATTACAATATCAATATTACAAGTAATACAACATAATTCAAGAACTGTAACATAATTCTCCTAAAGTAAGTGTGCCTACCACTTTAGCTTCTTAAAATATTACTTAAATGAAAGGATTAAAAATATTTAGTCGCACTACAATTTATTATATATCACGCGAGGCGCATGCGCGGCGGCGGGAGGTCAACCGACATGGGTCCTGCGTCGACGAGCGCCAGAGCGCGACTGACTTAGGCCGTTCGATGCACCCGATTTTATACTTACTTTAAAAAATTATTTTCGTAAATGATTGAAGACAGATATGTTTTATTTTTTACACATATATAGTACAATCTTTCTTCTTACGTATAAAATGATTTGTGTTGCCAAATGACTTTTAGATTCTGAGAAATGACGTGTTTTTTTGTAGTCGATTTCTCGATTTTTGATTATTTTAGACGTGATTAAAATACAAGTTAATGAATTAAAAATCAAACTTTTCTCAATGCATTTTAAATTTCAGGATATGCCTCTTCAAATGAATACCATTTTACCTTCTTACTTAATAGTAATAATTGGTGTAAGATTACTTCAAAGTTGAGCCTTCGCGCGTCATCTGGAAATCGCGCCTTCGAAATCGACTGTTTTCGTAGTCAATAATTCAATTTGAACAAGTTTTTTTTAATAGACTTTAAATAAAAATATATGATAATTACGATGATTGAAGTCAAAAGAAGCTAAAAAAATAAATTATGTGACCAAAATGACTTCAAAATCTCCCAAGTTCTCGATTTACGTATGAAAAATGCAACAACGCTCTTAACTCATTCTTCAAGTACCTACACTACCAGCGGTCGATGACCCCGTGTATCATCTAATCATTATTGTGTTTTTCGTTCGTGTTTAGATATCGATAATTTAATTTCACCCTGTATAGCCATGCTAGAAAATAATAATAATAATAAATATCCTTGGACATTTCACACAACGCCATCTAGTCCCAAGCTAAGCAACCTAATGCTTGTGTTATGGTAACGAGATGGCTGATAAACTACTTATATACATTTTTTTTTTTTTGTAAATACATATTATAGATAGAAAAACACCCAGACTCGAAACAAATACTTGTAGGTCGGACAAATATTTGTTCCGTGCGGGAATCGAACCCGCGACATGCTGCGCAGCAGTCAATCGCTCAACCACTGCGCCAACCGTGTCGTCAAAAAGAGAAAGAAAGAAAAGGTGTGACTACCGAGATGACGACTAATACGGTCTTATTACAAAACGAGGTTTTTCGAGGTTTTCGTCTAGTCCCTGAGTAGGCCTAGCCTAGACAAATGGCATTCGCTTTGGAGCGATTCTATTTCTACAATCGCTATCGACGCATCTTATGATCACGGGACATTTCAATAGCCATGTCAACCCCATACATTTTTTTGGCTTTTCTACTAGAGCGTCATCTCTAATCGAATGTTATTTTGTGTAGGCCCGCTGGCTTTCTGTTACGGTTTTCAAGAAAACAGCCTAGTGACCAAGCGGCGTTATGCCCTCTGGGTTAGGAACCCTAATAGTAGGAAGTATATCTTAGAAATAGCACTTCCCGCGCGGCTTCGCCCGCGTGGATGTCGGAAAATATCCCACGGGAACGTGCTACCGGGATATCCTTCCTTATTCCTTGTCTACAGGGTGGAAGGGACATCGACGCGCAAACGGTTACCACGTATTCAGTACATCATTCTGAGCCCCCCTTTATAGAAATTTTGCATCGGTTATTGAAAAAAAAATCCGCTCTGCCATACATTTTGACCGTGTCGGTATTGCACTATTGTAGGAAACTGCAGATTTTTTTTTCAATAACCGATGAAAAATTTCTATAAATGGGGGCTCAGAATGATGTACTGAATACGTGGTAACCGTTTGCGCGTCGATGTCCCTTCCACCCTGTATATTATAAAGGGAACCTCTGTGCAAAATTTCAGCTTTCTAGGTTCATGGGTTTGGGCTGGCCGTTAATGAGTCAGTCAGTCAGTCAGGACTTCTCTTTTTATTTATATAGATAGATAGATAGATAGATAACGGACTGGTGTCCGTTACTCCACGTCCAAGAGCGTATACAGCGTGTACTGAAAGGTGTGGTACAAACCATCAACCTGAACAGCTTTCTCCATCTGAATTGGTCGCTGGTCAATTGGTTTCTGGTCTGTAGGTACCACACCTTTAAATTTGACCACTAACTTTCTTATACACCCTGGTGGAAAAATCGATCATTCGACCAACCCCAGCTAGTCAAGGAAGACCAGCAACTCCTTGGTGTACTGGCGATCTCACGGAAGGTGAGAAACCCTAGGAAACCCTAAAAGGAGCATGTATGTATGTTGCAGAGGCGTGATCGTGTACGGTATGGTGACGGGTGGGCTGCCGTTCACAGGCGCGGAGGCCGGCGAGGGCAAGTCGCGGCCGCAGCTGCGCGCCGCCATCACGCGCGGCTTCACGCGCAAGCAGCGCTCCGCGCTCGCCGCAGTCTCGCCCGGTTACTACCTCTTTAATATATTATGGCTATAGTATGCATGCTATTTAATTACTTAGTTTTTTTTATTTAAGTATATATTCATTTAGTTACTTTTTATGTATTTAGTAAAATAGACGATGATAGCGAAAACGAGCGCGTAAAATTTCATGAACAGACCTTTGAGCCTACAGATATTATGAAAAAACTACTGGATTTATTTATTCAAAATAAAATTATTTGAATTCTTGAATAAATTATCTACTCCTGTACGGTAACAATTTTTCTATTTCATACTCCTGGAGCTATTGATTTACGACTAAAGATGCGTTAAAATAAAATTAGTGTTGAAATATGGAAGTTTCGATCGCTCATAACTTCCAAACCAATATTTTTTTTCCGTTTCTGCTTCCTTAAAGGCAAGGTAATGACGAGACAAACTGAAATAATTTTTATTAGTTCAAAAGAACGTACACCGTCAAACACAGAAATAATCATCATAGTACGTTTATATGGAAGAATGAGCGACCAGCGTGTCGAACTCGAACGTCCTCACAGAAAAAAAAATAGAAAAAATTCAGTCAATCACTGACAAAAAAAATAGAAAAAATTCAGTCGATCAATGAAAAAAAAATTCTGTCTGGTGTTGTGTTTAGTTCCAGAAACCGGGCGTAGGTAAGTCACTGATTATTGGAAAACCGCTTTTGTTTTTTCATTTAAATACTTACTTCGTTGTAATTATGGCTATTGAATCAAAAAGTATTAAAGATAATTATTTTCCTTATTTATTAGAAACGTACAAAAAGAAACAAAAATATTATAATTATGTTTCATTAGAATATGTTTTTTTTTTCGACGGCGCGGGCGTTTAAATAGATCAAAAACTTGAACGCGATTATATTTTGAGTGTATATTTTTAACAAAATCACAAACAGTACGATCGAACTTCTTTGGAATCACTTCACTGTAAGTCCATGAAAATTCAGAAAATGTTCGTATAACAAGTCCGGACGGCGCGATGACGTCGGATCTGAAATAAAGAGATTTTTTTTTTAATATAGGTATGTAAAGTTTATTTAGGTAAAGAAAGAAGAAGTATTTATTGTGACTCGTACAAGAAGGTCACCAACTAAACTAGACACAATCATAAAAATATAAAAAGAAAGTAAAAAAAAAAATAACAAAGTACGAGGCCAAAAGGCTCCTATCTCAGCATGATCCTGCCACATCAGGGACAAGGGAATGACGTGAAAAAAGATCATCCGTTGAGAAAAAACCGGTCAAGAGCGAGTCGGACTCGTAATTTTTGTTGATGATTTCTGAGAAACTGTGCTATTTAGAGACATCGTTTTATTTTTCCTGTAATCTTTACATAAACTTCTATCACATAGAATAATTTCAGATTTTTCGCTTTGCAAACTTCGGAGATATGGGGGGCGGAAAGGTATTTTTTTTTTACATTTTTCATCAAAAGTCGAAAACTATGCGGGCTAAAAAAAAGAAAAAAATGTTTGAGAATGTACAAACAGCGCCCTTTCATATGATACCCCACATGCCCTAGTAGCCCCACTTTGAATTTTTAAGACCACCTTTCAGTTCCAGTTGCAAAAAAACTATAAATATTTTTATTTCTTTCTTTCTTATTTGCAAAATAGTTGGGTAAACGTCATCTAAAACTGTTCCAAATTTCAAGTTGATAGCATTAGTAGTTTTGAGATATCCAGCTGTGACAGACAGACAGACAGACAGACAGACTGAGTCACACCATAAGGGTTCCTTTTTTACCATTTTGGTACGGAACCCTAAAAAGGTTGGTGCTATAGGTTAACGGTTCCAGTGTGGAAGAGAGACGGAGCTGTGCTACTGTGATGTCACGTTCAGTTACAGAAATAATAGGTCTTTACCTATGAAATTGCCGTTTTGTATGAAAAAATTTAAACGAATTTTTTTCATGTATTTTTTATTTGTATTAATCGAAGTAATCACCCATGCAATCAATGCATCTTTGCCAACGCAGTGGCAGTTTATTGATGCCCTTCTTAAAGAAATCAGCTGGTCGGGAGGCAACAAATTCTTCAAAGGCATTTTGTACTGCCTCTCGGGTATTGAATTTTTTTCCCGCCAAGAAGTTATCCAAATTCTGGAAAAAGTAGTAGTCTGTAGGCGCAAGGTCTGGTGAGTAGGGCGGATGACGGAGAGCTTCCAACCCCAGTTCTTGCAACTTGGAGACCGTCTGCTGTGCAGTATGAGGTCGCGCGTTGTCGTGCAGGAGCAGCGGAGACGAGCGATTGACCAATGCTGGTTGGAGATGTGCCAGCTTCTCCATCATTGTGTTCAGTTCTTCACAGTACACATCTGCAGTAATGCTCACCCCGTTTGGTAAGAAGCTGTGATGAATCACACCGGCGCTAGACCACCAAACAGTGACCATCACTTTTCTAGGTGTAAGTTTTCGTTTAGGGCATTGTTTAGGTGCTGAACCAGGATCCAACCAACTTGCTGAGCGCTTGCGGTTATCAAACAGAATCCATTTTTCATCGCAGGTAACAATGCGGTTCAAAATTCCTTCATTTGTGTGTCTGTTGAGCAGTGCAAGGCACGTCTCGACGCGTACTTCGCGCTGGCGATCATTGAGTTCGTGGGGCACCCATTTGTCAAGCTTTTTTACCTTGCCAATTTGACGCAAATGGACCAATATTGTTTTGACGCTAACGTCGAAAGCTGCTGCTAATTCAGCCGTAGATTGTGTATCATCAGCTTCCACAATCGCCTTTAATTCGTAATTGTCGACCAAAGTCTTCGGGCGACCGCGAGGTTCATTTTTCAGGTCGAAATTTCCAGAACGGAAGCGAGAAAACCAATAACAGGTGGTGCGTTGGTTTGTAGTGTTAGCTCCGTAAACGTCGTTGATGTTGCGTGCCGACGACGGTACTCATATTCCATAATTACTCGAATTTTTAACGTATCCATGATGACGAAAAGGATTGAAATGCGATGAAAATGTAACACTAATCAATAAACAAATGACTACTTTTGAAAAAAAAAAATCCATGTTTTTAAAATAAAATTAATTTGAAATTAGAATTCTTAGCCAAACAAAAATTAATTTGATTTGAAATGGCCAGTACTGCAGAACGGCAATTTCATACGTAAAGACCTAATAAATTATTCCTAACTAATATTATAAATGCGAAAGTAAGTTGTTTGTTACGCTTTCACGCTAAAACGGCTGAACGGATTTGGTTGAAATTTGGCACATGGGTAGACCATGACCTGGATTAGGACACAGTATAGGTACTTTTTATCCTGGATCGCAGACGTAGTCGCGGGCAACATCATTAGCTTGCGGGCGGGTAGCATCATTTGTATGTCAATATTGGCAAAGCATAGCGCACTACCTAACTCTTAAGATATTTTTATGTAAATTACCTATGTTTTACAAATAAATTATTCTATTCTATTCTATTCTATAACAGCTAGTCTGATATAAATAATATTAAAAACGTGGCCTTTGAACAGTCAAAGGCGACACGGCAGCAACAATCTGCCTAGCCTTTTCCCAACTATGTTGTGGTCGGCTTCCAGTCTAACCGGATGCAGCTGAATACCAGTACTTTACATGGAGCGACTGCCTGTCTGACCTCCACAACCCAGTAACTGGGTAATACGATACCCCTTGGTAAGACTGTTTGTCAGACTTTCGGGCTTATGACGACCCGTAACGACTGTCAAAGAACCACGAATGACAGCCGGGACCAACGACTTGACGTGCTTTCCGAGGCACGGAGGAGTCTCGGTATGTAAAGATGACCAACCCCGACAAGCGTAGCTTAACCTGATGGATCGACCCGTGCGGCTGTTATTACTTAGCCACGAGCTCCACCACTGCGACACGGCAGCAACAAACAAGGCAACAACAACAACAAGGCAACTTTTATATTCAAGGTGATAATGTTGTTTACACCGCGGCATTTGCAACTGTTAATTCCAATCTGTCTCCAAAATACACCATAAATGATTATGATTTTATTCGCAGAGTGCAAAGCGTTTATACAGCATCTCTTGGAGCCAAACGTAGAGGTCCGGATGAAGATCGAGGAGGCATCTCGACACCGCTGGGTGCGGCGACCGGGCATGAGGATGAAAACACACCCCTTCGGAGTCATCGAGGCGGCCGCTAACCGAGAGGTAGGTGCACCGACCTTCACGGTACAATAGTACCCAACTGATATGGCTTACCCAGGTACCTGCGCAGAAGATGAATTTTCAAATCGCGGAAAATGCTATTGACCAATCGGCACGCTCCACGCACCGTGCTTCTTTTTCCTGTACCGCTATTGGTCGGCAGCTGCCGTCATGATGTTAGTCAGCCGCCATACTTGCGAGTGAGACGGAACTAACAGCTGCAGTGTATTATGAACCAGTAGTGATCTAAGGTTGATTGTAAGTTTTAAGCATTCTCGGTAATGTTCGGGGCCATACTTTCTTTTCTGTGCGAACGAAGATTCACGACGCGCCTTATTAGTTGGGTACCACTTGTACATGGTTGATCAGCATAGCAATAACCGATCTTATGACTGGAAACAAATTAGTTTGAACGGGCTTTTCTATCCTTCTATCATCCAGAGCTGGCGCTATATGGCATGTACAGCTCATAATAACAAGCGGTTGTGGTAGGCCCCTTTCCACTCAAGCGCGCTCCTGGCTAACGCGCCTTCCACCCAAGAAGCCTGGACGGCGGCACTGCCAGCACCCAAAGGGGCCCGGCTCCAGAAGAGAGCACGAGGCTGCCCAAGGTGACCCCACGCATTACCCTGCATCCCGAAGCGAGAGCCCTCGCTTCACGGTTCCGATGGCGTGAGGAGTTGAGGAGGCGCGTACGCGGAGCGGTGGACCGATACAGCGAGAGATCGAGCTTCGTCGGTCACAGTTCCGCGAGGTCCTGGTGACGGAATGTCGGGGGAAGGCTTCTGCTCCCAACGCCGCTACCGCCGAGCCTCGATACCGTTGAGGCGATCCGACCGAGCTCGACGAATCGCTCGGGAGGAGGCACGGCTCCCTCTGTCGTTTCGAGCGATGAATGTGCTCTCGGGGCATGGCTGCTTCGGAAAGTACCTGTGTCGCATAAACAGGGAGCCGAACGCTCAGTGTCACCACTGCATCCAATGTCTGGAGGACACGGCGCATACACTGACAGAGTGTGCCGCATGGGAGGGGTCACGCCGTACCCTCGTACCGACCTGCGGGTGTCGGCCGTAGCTCGTTCGATGGTCGGGAGCGCCGGCAGTCGGGGGATGAGGTGATTCCTTCTGTGAAACCGTCATTTCGCAGAAGGAGGCTGCGGAAAGGGAGAGGGAGATCGAGAGCACTCTCCCGGTGCGCAGCAGGCAGACCGGGAGTCGGCGGAGGGCAGACAACGCACTCCGTCCAGCAGGATCAAAGACGGAGGCGCGTAGTATTTACCGCGTGCCCGTTTTAGACGTCGCCGGGGAGTCTTACAACTCACTACTTACTACTCGTATACATACCACAACAGACTTACGGTATCATATTCAATTTAAAGGCACATTCGTTCACAGATATACAGGCAAATATCAGAGCTGTGTTTGAAGCCGGTGATAGACGTGGTGGCCGAAATAAAGGCCGACCCTTACGGTCCAGCGGGCGGCATGTACAACATTAAGACGCACGTGCAGCAGGCCGGCGCCGCGCCCAGCACCGAGCTGCTGTGGGGTGCCGGCGCCGCCTCGCCCGCACCGCGCACGCCGCCGCTGTACCGCGCCAGCCACGAGCGCGAGCCGCGCGTACAGTCTGCGCAGCCCCCGCGCGTACAGGCCGTGTCGCCGCCGCGACCCCTCGACCCCAAACACTTCCAGAACAGCGTCCCGCAAGTCAAACCCCCACAGGTCACCCCCCACGCCAAGAAGAGCCAGCTGCCGAGCCCCAGAATGATCAACAGACCCATCAGCAGTATGTACGGGTTAAAGAAACCCGTTTACAAAGTCTACGACAGTGGCGACGGCGGCATCGACCCGCGGCTGCCTAGCATTGAGGAACATTCCAGCGCCGACGGCCGTGATGTCAAGATCACGAGGAGCAAGACTGTGAGGACGCCGTGTGTGAGGAAAGTCAGCCTGGAGGAGGACCGAACTATGAGGCTCAGCAGTTGTCCCAACAGGGTCGGTGATAAACGCGTGGAGTTCTATAGGAAGGCAGGGGATGGTCTACCAAGGTGAGGAGCATTTTCTCTAATAGAAGAACTGTCTTTCAAGACAATAGCTTCGTATTTAATTTTGGTCATCATCAGCCTTGGCTAGCCCGTAGCTAAGCCTTTACAATCACACTCCATTTAACTCAATCCTTGTCCAAATTTTTGGTCACCCGACGACGATCCGACGATCTCATATAATTTTCAACGATCTAATTTACGTGTGAAGTAAATGCCTTTCAGCGGAGTATGTTTTAACTTTTGCCTTCGTTTTGTGACAGTTGGCGAGCTAGCGGGTCGCTGGCGCCGCCGCCGGCGAGAATCTTACTGCAGAGCAATGTCTCAACCATCAAACGAGCCTCTTTGGGGTAAGTGTCCTGTGCCTTAGGGTCTAAACAGACGGACTGGCACGCCAACTGCAAGCGGACGCATCCAAATACTATTTGTGACAGTTGGCGAGCTAGCGGGTCGCTGGCGCCGCCGCCGGCGAGAATCTTACTGCAGAGCAATGTCTCAACCATCAAACGAGCCTCTTTGGGGTAAGTGTCCTGTGCCTTAGGGTCTAAACAGACGGACTGGCACGCCAACTGCAAGCGGACGCATCCAAATACTATTTGTCGCTTTTCTATGTATCTTTCAATTACACTAATTATTAGAAAACAATAAAACATTTGGCCATTATTTGACATAATCCCGAATAGTTGCACATGCTAGGTGGCACTAACGTCGTGCACATACGACAACCGTGTCGTGTCATGTCGTGTAACTGTTTTTCTTTCTTTTCTTTCTTCTTTCACATGGTCAATACATAATAATACAATAGCACTACAAGGTCATTTAGGCGCGCGCCCAAATATATCGTGGAACTAAAGCCGCCATCTTGTTTTATAATACGTTTCGAGTGACATTTCACAGCGCTTGATGGCGCGCTGCTCCCAGTCTGATCCGACTTTCGGTATCTCGGTTCACTCGTGCAAAGCGATGGCGAAGTAGATCGGACGGTTAAGTACAGGATTAACACTGGATGGATGAAATGGCGGCAGGTCACGGGAACAATCTGCGACTCCCGCATTCCCCTTAAAGTTAAGGGGAATGCGGGAGTATGCGGGTGATATATAAAACAATGGTTAGACCTGCTGTCTTGTATGTATCCGAATGTTGGGCCACAAAACGGATGAATAAAAAGCAATTGCATGCAGCTGAGATGAGAATGAGGAATGTGTGGTGGTACACGAATGGATAGAATAAGAAATGAGTACATAAGAGGAAGTAAGTTTGAAAGTGGCACCGGTGGCTGAAAAGTTGTGCGGAAATTGGTTGTCAGGGTATAGGCATGTGATGCGGATGAATGAGGAAAATGTCGTGAGGAAAGTTCCGAGTATGAATGTCGATGGCTATAAGAGTAGGGGAAGACCAAAGAAACGATGGATGGACTGTGTGAAAGATGAAATGGCTAGAAAGGGGGTGACTACCGAGATGACGACGAAAAGGACATGTTGCGCCGACCTCAAATAGATTGGGATAAGGGCAGGAGAATGATGATGATGATGATGATGATGACGTGTGTGTATGTGTGTGTCCGAGGATCACGTATAGAGCTTCGTTCCTGACGGGGGTCCCCCGACCGCACACGTTTTCTTTATATAATAAATTAAATTTCTCTCATTTACAGAAGTATCGTCAGTCCACACTCGTCTTCAAATAGCCACTGCAAGAGCGAGAGGGCAATACCGGTATGTCGCATTTATAAAGTAAAACGCTCTATCTAAACAAGAAAAAATAACTGATGAGACTTTAGAAAGAGACATTCATTCCTCTGTCTCTTTCTAAAGGCAGTTGTCATTAAATAATTTTCATGTTTTTTTTCCGGGCGTAATTATGATAACTACGCCCGTGTACAAAACATGAAAATTATTTCTCCGATTCGAGTATAAGGCCATTTGTACAGTCAGTTTCGCACGATGTGGGTACCCCAAGTGGGTGCTTCCAAGGTGGGTACTCATATTGTGAAGCTGACTGTACACGGCATGGTTTCTTTGCGGTACGGCGTATAAATCGCGCCGCCGGGAAAAACTTATATGTCAACGAACTTCCATGTAACACTGACGACAGTGCCTACATACGGCGAATAAACTGTAGTTTTTCACGGAAAGAAAAACGTGTGTACAAAGGCTCTAATGGCTAGTTTACACAGTGCGAGCTAGCTTGCGAGTCGGTCTACCGAGTAGCTGCAATGCAGCAACTCGCATTGTGTGGACATATCATACGAGTTACTCGCACTTGCGAGTTGGACAGTAGCTTGCAGCCGAGTAACTTTAACAATTTTTGTTTTCGTGCGTGCTAACCGTGCGAGTAGGACTACCGAGTAGCTGCGATTCAGCAACTCGCACTGTGTAGACAGCCAAGGCAAGCCGAGCTAGCATGGACACAGTGCGAGCAACTGTCTAGTCTAGTCAGCAGCTCGCAATGTGTAAATTAGCCTATAACTAATTGCTAATGGCTAATTTCAATAACTCATAAAAAACTGAAACGCTGTATAAATGTTTTTAATTATAGAGTTGTTGTCTTCTTCTTTCAAACTGAAATCATAATAAAATTCGAAAGAAATTGACAAAACACCTACCCTCTTACAAATAAAACACGGAATAAAGTTGTATCAGGGATAACAAAGGATTTTATCCATACATTTTAATAGGTTTAAATTTGGAATAACTTTATTCTGTGTTTATTTGTAAGAGGGTTAGAAAATAAAATAGGTTTAATAAACTAAAATAGATTTATAGAGCGTTTTAGTTTTTTATGAATTAGAGGGTAAGATTTCTAGATTATTATTTGGATACTAATTAAGTTTTCTTCACTAACACTACACTGTATGGATTCGTTGTGGTCTGAAATAAAGAAAGGAACTCCATATGAACCTACGCTTTGGAATGGGCAACTAGCTTCATCTTTTTGACTGGCCGACTCTTTTACAATTTCAAAAGTGCCTGAAATGGGGTTGTTGACCGGAAGCTTCGCCGCAAGAGAGCGCTGTGTGTTTATCACTTGTCAAAGTCATCTTGAAGACAAAGCGACCAGTCGGCGACAAGAAGCAACAGTTAGCGCCATCTCGCGGCAAAGTTTGCAGCAAGGAACTCCATTGACAGTTGAATAAAAGTAACAAACACTTAGCGCCATCTACGCGGAACTAATTTGACAGTTTTCTTCTCCATTGGTTTATATGAAATTAGTTTAAATAAATGCTGAGTTTGAGTTTGAAAAAGTTTTTTAATTATTATTATTATGTTTACAGAAGCGGCCCATGCTGCCACTTCCGCAAATGAGCTGGTACTCAACACGGAGCATAGGCAAGGAGACCACGCACTTACAACGACTCAGACGCACGGCGCCGATAAAGTGACCGCTACCATATTACCCAGACCTGGTACCCACGGCCGATTTTTTTTCGGGCACTGCATTATCAACTCACTGCTTAGCACCGATAGTTGAAAATCCAACAGTGTATTTTTTGACGCGCTGTGATGTAGTACCCTGTTGGATTTTCAGTGCTCGGCTTACCACCTAGAGTTGAATATCCAGTGCGCGATAAATAATGCATAAAAAAATCATCCGTGCAAATCTGGGCTTAGAGAACCGCCTTCCGATCCGACTAAACGCTCGTCTACTTTAAAATTATGCGCCTTTTCACTGCATTTGCGATAAAGCCGATATCAGACACTTCACTTTTTGTTCTTTCATTCGGCATCTGTCAAATTCAAGTCACAATCTCGTGCCAGCGACAATCAAATATGCTATATGTACAATTTTTGCCAGATTGAGACTGAGATGAGATTGCGAACATTGCGTTGTTAAAAATACGGGAATTGCGCGTCAGATCCAACGTTGTTGTATTTCGGCAGAACGTTGCGTTGTTAATAATACGGGAATTGCCCCTCAAATCCAACGTTGTTGTATTTCGGCAGAACGTTGCGTTGTTAATAATACGGGAATTGCCCCTCAAATCCAACGTTGTTGTATTTCGGCAGAACGTTGCGTTGTTAATAATACGGGAATTGCCCCTCAAATCCAACGTTGTTGTATTTCGGCAGAACGTTGCGTTGTTAATAATACGGGAATTGCCCCTCAGATCCAACGTTGTTGTATTTCGGCACTCGGACATCTTTCACTTGCCCACAGAATAATCGAAAATTAAATTTAATTTCTATATAATTTTGTCGGTGTAGTGAAAACGTGGAAAGAAACGAAAATGAATCTTCAAATGAAGCGCCTGAAGTCGGCTTAACATGCGAAGTATACGCAATAACAATGATATTATACCTACACAAAGATATATTACTTCATAGTACCCGAGACGTTTAAAATTCACGTCACATTTGGGACGTTTTCGTGGCAAACATTAGTAAACCATCAAAATAACAGTGCTCTTTATATTCGCTGCAATAAGGTTGCTTTCGGGTTGCAGCTCATAAGCTGAAAGTACTATTTAACGGTAACCGAGAACAAGACAGCAGCCACTTACAATCTGTGATTGACAGTGACTGAACAACCAATGACGGTGATGAATTTAAGCGTTTTACGTCTACGAAATACTTTCATATGTGCGCAAACGCATTGGAGGGGTGCGCAATTTTAAAGTAGACTAATCTACATCAAAGCTAACCATGCGATTAGTCACTGCAGCGGATCTTAGACATGGCGCACACTATGCGACCTGCGACTGCGACTAGACGCAACGACAGGCTAGTCGCACGCTCTCGTTACTTGTCGTAGCGACTAGACGCGCGGTGTACGCGCACACCTGAAGATAGTCGCATGCGACAGGTCGTCTTATCGTCGAGCTGTCGCACAGTGTGCGCAGTGGTTTAGTTAAAAATTTTGCGTGCTACCCTCAATGTAATGTTAAGCTATTAAAACAATTTTACTATATTGTACACGCTCGACTTCCAACGAATCGATTTTGGACTAGTATTTTTTAACATTTATAATAATGAGATTTACATTTTAAATACTAAATAATAGAGTGTTATGTTATGGTTGTATGCATGTATTTTATTGAAAGATTAATATAAGATGTGCATTATGTTTATTTATTTTTATTTTCTTTACAACTTAAGCTACAGTGAAAGTCTATTTCACTGTTTGTTCGTCTTTACCATGCAGTAGAACAAATTCTGTTTTTGAGATAAGTATGTAATTATTACAGGCTGATAATCTTGATACAAGCTTAAAACTCGAGAAAACACAATTATCAAAAATAATTTCTCTCACTTTTATTCGACTTTCATTTTTATTGTAGCATTTATTTGACTCATCTCAAAAACGGATAGTAATTTTTTTGAACTGAGTTATTAGATAACTGTTAAATAAGACACGGCTTTCGGTAACCAGCTCGGTAATCGCACTGATCTTAGAGGCGATACGCAGGTCGCATAACCATATCTATAGCTAGCTACTAACTAACTAACTTATCATCCCTCCACCGTAAATTCTTAACTACACCGTTATATAACTAAAAGAATTTCCGGTAATTGGCTCGAGCAATATTCCTTAATTTTGGATGAACTTCCGTATCCGTTCGGTGATCTGGCTTGGAACCAGCTTCTTTAGGAACTTGTTCAGCGGCTGGCTCAGATGCTGGCTCCCTGACTACTTCTCGGAGGTCTGAGCTTGCCTCGCTCCACTCTTCCTCTTCCCCCGGTGAGTCTTGGCGTTGCTGATCGGAGGACTGAGCACCTTGTGGCATTTGTTGTTCTCCGTCTGTGAGTGTCCAATCCATGTTGTTGTCTTGCTGTGCCTCGTGTGTTTTTAATTTATATAATTGGTTTTTGTGTTTTTTAATTGTAATGTTTTTCTTCGGTATATATATACACGTCGTATAGGCTTTTGCCAATTTTATTTAGAACTTTTCCCCGTATCCATTTGTTACTGTAGCTACCTTTTACTAGTACTGTATCATTTATTCTTAAGTCAATGTTCCTGCTGCCTTTATAATATTTGTCCTGTTTAGACTGTTTCTTGTGCACTTTTGTTTGTAGGTCTTGTGACAATAATGAGGACCACGCTGACACCTCCTCCGTGGTGTCTAATAGATCAAACCGTCGGCGTCGTCATCACTATCGTCATTCGATGGTTGTAGGCAATTAACTTGTCCACTTTTTTTGTTACACATTTTTTTTAAATGACCTTTCACTCCGCATTTTTTACATTTATACGTAGAAAAACGACAATTGTCCGCTGTATGATTGTTAAAGCCGCACACACTACACTTTGCCTGTCCTGCCGCTATCTTGAACACGTCCGTGCTGGTCGCAGCTGATGATGACTGTCGCGCTGCCCATTTTGCACTATTTCCAACGCTTTGGGCTATGTAATCGAAGCTTTTTCGTCCATGAACAATTTGTCCCGTTCCGGACCCGGCAGCATCCCAATGATGAACCGATCCCGCAACATTTCGTCCGGCTGTTCCGAACTTGCAGTGCACTGCCAGGCGCCGCACCCGGGCCGCCCACTGCGTCAAATTTTCGCCTGCGTCCTGCGCCGCCGTATAAAATAAATATCTTTCAGCTAACACTGACTTATTTGGTAAGAAGTGCTTATCTAACTCCGAAGTTAAAGGTACTGACACACGTGCTCATAAAAAGCATGCTTATAAGCACGCTTAGTCGAAAACATACTAGAAATAAGCATCCTCATTACTAGTCACACATGCTACTAAAGCTACTGACAGACGTGCTCATTACTAGCACGAAAGCATGCTTTTATTGAGCAAGTGCTCTTTAGTAGCATGTGTGAAGAGTAATGAGCATGCTTATTTCTAGTATGTTTTGGAGTAAGCATGCTTATAAGCATGCTTTTTATGAGCATGTGTGTCAGTACCTTTATGAGCACTTGCTCAATAAAAGCATGCTTTCGTGCTAGTAATGAGCACGTCTGTCAGCAGCTTTACTCTTTGTAAGATATCTCCTCAACTGTATTTGGAGCAATTAACTCACGTACCAACTTATACGCATCATTGTTGAGCGCGCTTACAAGTACCGCCTTTCGCCGGTCATCTTCCTTTCCTTCTGCTTTTATTAACAACGTATTTGCTGTCAACCATTGAGAAAGCCTTTCTTTAAAGATGTTCCAGTCCTGGCCGATCTCAGGAAGGAGCTCTGTAGGAACAGATCCGATAAAATTCGACATCTTTTTTTCTGAGCGTGTAACCGTAACTCGTCGCCACTGTTAAATAAGACACGGCCTTCGGTAACAAGCTGTTTAATCGCACTGATCTTAGAGGCGTACGCGCGACACGCAGGTCGCATATATAACCATATCTATAGCTAGCTACTAACTAACCTAACAATAACACAATAGAAATGTGTATTTAATAATTAGGTACCTATAAAATAATAGTTATAGTTCGCTAATTGATTACATTTAAAAAAAAGCATCTTTTCATTTACAATCTTAAAAAATTGGTCCCGTGTGAGCGAGAGAGGTGATAAAATGTGACAGACCTCTTAAGGGGAAAGCGCCAGGGTAGCCCGCGAAATTCAAAATTTCTTACGTTCTTTGCAATTTGTAGGTCAGTGTGAGCTTGTATGTTGATTAAAATATGATTATAATCATTAGAATCAGCAATTCAACTCCATAAGTTAGCATTTACCTCAAACCTCATGATTTCATGAAATCGCTAGATTTGAGATAAATGCTAACTTATGAAGTTGTATTGCTGATTCTAATGATTATAATTCTGTAAAGCCATATTAGCTGCGGCCGCGAATCATATTTTAATCAACATACAAGCTCACACTGACCTACAAATTGCAAAGAACGTAAGAAATTTTGAATTTCGCGGGCCACCCTGGCGCTTTCGCCTTAAATAAAATGCTTTGCATTCTTAAAATGTTTTTTCGACGAATTGTTGATAGATGTGCAAGGTACGATTCTGTTACATACATGAACTGAAATAAAAATGTTCACTTCGGTTCATTTATTGAGAAACAGTTCCTATCTAAAATTATAGTTATAGAAGTTCAGTATCGTACCTTGCACATCTATCAACAATTCGTCGAAAAAACGTTATTTAAGAATGGAAAATTTAATAAACATACTTTTGTTTAAAAAAGTATTGATTTGAATACTCGCTCGTAAATGCGTCCCTAAATAACATTGAGCAAATTAGCGAGCTATTGCTGGGAAACTTGTTTTTTTACAACGGTACTGGAATTGTGGTTAGGCGTGACAAGGTAACAGTCACACAGAGTTACTTTTGCATTTATAATATTATATTACGGCTGCTCCTCCCTAAAATACGGCGAAACTAAATAACTTTGTAACCATCTTTTACAGTAACTATAGCATCTTTCAGATAGGAAAAAATACACAGTAATCTACAATACATAAGAAGTGATTTCATGTGTCCTGAAATCTATTTTAGTTTGTAGAACTAAGGAAAAAAAACCTAAATTCAGGTCTGTTTCGGTCTATTTTTTCGAGTTGTTACCATATTAATCATACAGTTTTCATTAAAAGTGTTCATAAATTTATACAGTTCTTTACAAACTAATAAGGAATGATTTCTTGTCCTTACTTTTTTAGTTTAATCAACAGATTTTTTGTAAATCGATAATTACTTCATATTTTGCAAGGGTTGTGTCATCGCGCTTCTCTTTCTTTTCTATGCAGTTCGACAGTGACCGCGCTTTTTACGACGGACAAGCCTTAAGCATATGACTTATATTGCGGGACACTGGGTTGTGGAGGTCACATAGGCGCTCCATGTAAAATACTCAGCAGTATCCATTTAGACTGGAGGTCGATCCCAACGTACGGTAACTGCTATAGTAACTAGCCACGCTATAGTAACTGGCCAGTCATAAAAAAAAACCGGTCAAGAGCCAGTCGGACTCGCGCACCGAGGGTTCCGTACCATCATTTATATGTAATTTTTGTTGATGATTTCTGAAAAACTGTGCTATTTAGAGACATCGTTTTATTTTTCCTGTAATTTTTACATAAACTTCTATCACAGAAGTCGAAAACTATGCAGCCTAAAAAAAAGAAAAAAAATGTTTGAGAATGTGCAAACAACGCTCTTTCATATGATACCCCACATGCCCTAGTAGCCCCACTTTGATTTTTTAAGACCCCCTTTCAGTCCCTGTTGCAAAAAAAATATAAATTTTTTTTTTTTCTTATTTGCAAAATAGTTGGGTAAACTTCATCTAAAACTGTTCCAAATTTCAAGTTGATAGCATTAGTAGTTCTTGAAATATCCAGCTGTGACAGACAGACAGACAGACAGACTGAGTCACACCATAAGGGTTCCTTTTTTACCATTTTGGTACGGAACCCTAAAAAGAGGTAGAAACAAGGTAAATGAAAAGCACAAAAAATATTTTTTTCGTCCTTTTAATTCATGAAAGCTCATGAATTAAAAGGACGAAAAAAATATTTTTTGTCCTTTTAATTCATGACTAAATTCATGACATGCTTCTTCTCCTTGTTTCTACCTCTTTTTTATAAGTGGCCAGTTACTATGGCAGTTACCCTAGTTGGGAAAAGGCAGATTGTTTGAAATGGGTGACACTAACCGTGGCGACGACGGCGCGGCGTCAGTGGAAGGGCATGTGTGAGGGGTTGGCCATGGTGGCCAGGCGCATGTACGTGGTGGTGTGCGGCCGGGACAGCGGCGGAGAGTCTCCCGGGAGCGGCTCGTTCTTGAACACCGCCACGCACTTCCACTGGTTCAGGTATTGCACTGGAAAATACAAATTCAATATTTAAATATGGTCCTTCCGCGAAAGCATCAGGTTAACCAGCTAAATATAAGTAGTATTTACAGAATTATAAATATTACAATCACAAATAACCTTATCCACGATTTTTTTTTTTTAATCATGACATTTTACGCGAATTCTACATATGTCTCTGTACCTAGCGATTGATCATGCCCTGCGTTTTAACAAATACATTAAATAATTAGATCTATATTTGTTTTATCGAAATATGCATAGTACGCAATTTTTTTCCGTTTTAGTTTTTATAAAAAATTACTTCTTCTCAGTTAGCCGGCGATGTACTTTGAAATTACGCACTTTAAAAAAACAAAATCTAGATAGGCGATTAGTTCTACATTAACTCTAATTACTTATCTACTTTATACTTATAAAATTCATTACTTTAAGTTAAAAAAGACAATACAAAGAAGTAAACCTAGCGATATATTGTAAAATAAATTATTATTATGATAATGTTAATGATCAAAATTGTCTCTACACAAACCTTACCTCCACCCCACCCTCACCTACCCCCTACCTACCCCCCCCCATACCCACCCGCCCGCTAAATATAACTAGTATTTACAGAATTATAAATATTACAATCACAAATAACCCTATAGGTATAGATAGACTATTTTTTTTTTTAAATCATGACATTTTACGCCTTCGCCTACACCTGTACTTCGTAGCACGACCATGAACGCATTAGAAAGAGAGGCAACTTGTAGGTGATTATAACTTTAGGTAATAAGCATTGTGCGACCTGAATTGCACTTTATTGCGTCGTAGCAAGAGTCGCTTTTTGTTTACGAGTGTCCCATCTGTATTCAAAATCATTTCAAGTGCCACGCAAAAATAACTTTTATGTCAGGCGTACCGCATCTTAACACTCAATTTACTAAACCAAATACCTGTAGACATTAGAGACTCAATGAATAGTAAAAACATAAAGTGTCGGCTAAAAGAACATTGCATCGACTCGATTATACTCGTAACTTAACTATTAGTGTCTAAACACACTATGCCGAAGTTACGCGACCGAAGTTCCACGGATGTTACGTTCCGACGTGTTCGGCTGATATGACACACCATAAGTGCCGAACTTACGCGGCGGAACTTCAGTGTCTTGAATTTTTAAATCAACCCCTGGTTTACCCCTTTAGGGGATGATGTTTTCATAAATCCAAACCATAAATTTGAATTTTCATATCCCCAACTTAAGAAATGCTGGGTTTCTCATACAACTTTCACCCCCCGTAGGATTGTTTTTGAGACAAAAAGTAGCCTATGTCCTTCTCTAGGATACCACCTACAGCCTTGCCAAATTTTATGGATATCCGTGCAGTTTTGTGAATTTTAAAATAATCCCCTATTTTACGCCCTTAGGGGATGATTTTTTAAGAACGCTGGACCACACATTTACCAAAAGCATAAATTTGAATTTTCATAGCCCTAACTTAAAAAATGTTGGGTTTCCCATACAAACTTTCATCGCCTATATCACCCCCCGTAAGGTTATTTTTGAGACAAAAAGTAGCCTATGTCCTTCCCTAGGATACCACCTACAGCCTTGCCAAATTTCATCAAAATCCGTTCAGTGGTTTAGGCGTGAAAAGGTAACAGAAAGACAGACAGACAGACATACTTTCGAATTTATAATATTAGTATGGATAGTATGGATATAGAAGATATAGATAAATAAATAAATAAAATAATTAATCGGTGCCAAAAGCTGGGACGCCCATGGGCGTCCTGTACTCACTCTTCCACAGGCGCACGGCGCAGTCGTCGCCGGAGGAAGCCAGCAGGGTGCCGGTGAGATTCCAGCACACGCGCCACACGCACGAGTAGTGCTCCTCGAAGGCCGCCACCACCTCGCATTTGAAGCGCACGGTACTTCCGTTGTTGCCAGTGCCGGAACCAGCCGACTCGCTGCAACAGCCGGGACACAGCATTGAAATTGAAATACATAATTGATTTGCAACATTATACAGTGTAAACAGTGGCAATATTTTAAGGGGTCATTGTACTCATCATTATGAACGACTTTTACTATGGGACCAAACGTGAAATCGCGAAAAAAAATCAGCTCTCCCTACATTTTGACAAGTTTGGTGTAGATAAATATACTGAACAGCAGATTTTTTTTTGCCATTTCAGGTTTGGTCCCATAGTAAAAGTTGTTCATAATTATGAGTACCTATAAAAATCAATCAATCTGCCTAGCCTTTTCCCAACTGTGTTGGGGTCGGCATCCAGTCTACCAGGATGCAGCTGAATACCAGTATTTTACATAGAGCGACTGCCTATCTGACCTCCACAACCCAGTAACTGGGTAATACAATACCCCTTGGTAAGACTGCTTGCAGACTTTCGGGGTTCCGACGATGATGAGTACCTATAATGACCCCTTAAAAGATTGCCACTGTTTACACTTAGACTCTGTATAGATTACAGTGGTGAGGTGTGACTTTTGTAAGAGAGAAGCCGGTCTTAACTTGCTTATCAATAAAGTAAAAATTAATTTAGTAACTTTAAAATAAAACTTTACTGAATTTAAGACCATCTATCGTCAAATAAAAATAACAGAACCAAAAAGATGTTATCTCTACACAAACAAAACTTTCAATGTTTTAGTTAGAGAATTAAAGTCGGCTAAATTAAGTACTATCATTCTAAAATTATTATAGGAATATAAAGAATCGAATACAATACAGTTGAATAGGTGAAAACTAAATAAAACGTGCAATATTTCTCATGTCCGTAAGGATTGAGTCGCCACATTTCGTATCTTAATGAAATTTAATACTTATTTAGTAGTAAGTTTAAAAATTTTGTAGGTTCGATCCTCGATTTTGTAGGTATAATACTTCAAAAGATATATGAACATAAAGGTGGCACCTCAATCTAAATATTTGGATTGAGTCGCCACGTCAGAACTAGGTACGTCAAGGATGAATGTTTATCATTATTTGGTATGATTTAGTAGTAATTGTGTATAGTACCTACTAAAAATCTGAGTCCTGTACTGTTGATATTGAAGAATATACAATACTTTTAATGTGGCTCCTCAATCCATCAATCAATCAATCATAAGAACGTGAATTTCCATGAAATTAATTGGTCAATTTATATTCCACTCCAAAGAACATTTAGTAGTAAGTGTGTTCGAATTTGTAGTATATAGAGAAAGTAGTAAAACTGAGTGAATTTAGTAAATAAACGCATTTTATTTGGCTCCTCAGTCCTGACGTTCTGCAAATAAATAATTGATTGTATCTACCTGAGATCACAACGGAATCAATAACCAGAGACACTAACATTTAGTATAAATGTCTACTAAATACTTATGTACAAATCAACATTGTATATATTCGGTATCTGAAAAAAAAAATACTTTTCGATATTCATTAAGAATTCGCTATTGAGGGTGACCATGTTGTGTGTGTACCTGGGACAAACGGTCAAACTAGGTAAGTCCAACTTCGTTAAGTTAGGGAAGCTACGGAAGATCTTCTCGTCCAAAATATCGCAGTGTCTCGAAACAAAAGTCTTTGACCAGTGTGTGTTGCCAGTTATGATTTACACTAAGACGTAGCGTTTTACAATGGGCCTCATAAGAAAGCTCAAGGTCACCCAAAAGCCAAAGAAGAGGGTTATGCTCGGTGTTTTTCTGCGAGATCGAGTTAAGAATGAGGTCCCTTTTGGGGGGAGCAGTGGACGTCTTTCGGCTGAAATGATGATGATGATGATGTTAAATGAAACCAGGATGACTAGTTTTTGAAATTTATTTTTTTAATAAAATCCCTACTTATTTCTAACAGAATTGTATTATTCACTTCGTAAAGGAGAAAAATAATAAAGTGTTCATCCTAAACGTTCTAAATAATTGCCACTTAAATACTAACTTACCTAATAAATAAACACATTATTACTAATTGTAAAAAACTATTCATACTGCCCATTGATACCTCTGATGTTATGGTAAGCGTTTATAACTACGATTTTGTATCGAAGCGCTTTTGTGTTTTAAAACAAATCACAATTGAAATCAAGATGTGCCAACAAAGATAATTATGCAAATTACGTATAATAACAATGTTACAAAACCGGTCAAGAGCGAGTCGGACTCGCACACCGAGGGTTGCGTTCCGATTTCTGAAAAAGTGTGCTATTTAGAGACATCGTTTTATTTTTCCTGTAATCTTTACACAAACTTCTATCATATAGAATATTTGCAGATTTTTCGCTTCGCAAACTTCGGAGATAAGGGGGGGGGGGGGAACGGTATTTTTTTTTACATTTTTTTTTAAATGTTTGAGCATGTGCAAATAGCGCTCTTTCATATGATACCCAATATACCATAGTAAACCCACTTTGAATTTTTAAGACCCCCTTTCAGTCAATGTTGCAAAAAAAGTATAAATATTTCTATTTCTTTCTTATTTGCAAAATAGTTGGGTAAACATCATCTAAAACTGTTCCTAATTTCAAGTTGATAGCATTAGTAGTTCTTGAGATATCCAGCTGTGACAGACAGACAGACAGACTGAGTCACACCATAAGGGTTCCTTTTTTACCATTTTGGTACGGAACCCTAAAAAGGAACTATACCTATACTATATGTTTTAAAAAACAGCACATAATAAGTGGTAGGTCCACTAATCGAATCGCAACCCGCGAAATACAATAATTGAGTAGTCCCGATGCCCATCTGTGGTCTCCGAGAGCAAATGCGCGAGTTAGGGTCAGCTCACACCGAGACGCGACGCAACGCGACGCTGCGCGCACATTTTAAAAGAGCGACTCAAAATATTTTCTACACGAAAATATACACATTTCATTGTGAGAATTTAGAATACGTTGCACCATGCAGCGCTGCGCCTCGTGATGCCTCGCAGCGTATAGCGATGCATCGCGACACAGCGGTGCTTCGCCGGTACGCGCGTTGTGCAAGAGCGGTGCTGCGCCTCACGAAGCCGCGCGACTACTCTACTACAGTCTCTACTATTTCCGTCCAGACTTCGTGTAGAATTGAAGCAGTTTGGTCGAGTGCTCGAGTGAAATTATAATGATAGACTGGGATCTTGTTATAATCGGACTTCTTGCAGAAGAGGAAGAGGAAGAAGAATACAAAAATAAAATTAAAAAGACGCAGGGCGGGGCGGGAGCACGTGGCGAATGTAGACACGTTCCGCTGCGCCGCGCGGCGTCGGCTTGAAATAGCGGCTGCGAAAATTTTTGCAGCCGCCATCTTGGATTTCCATTTTGACCTCATTATCGTTTTAGGTGTTTTTTTTTTACCTCTAGTGTTTTACACCCTTAAAAAATTTCACAAGTTCCATGATGAAACTATGATGATAATGAAGTTTGCTGTGTTGACTGTACAATATAATCCAAAAAAAATAGGCTTGGTAGTGTCGTTAATTGGAAACGACACTACTGGTAGTGCGGCTGGTAGTGTCGTTGCCAATAAACGAAAATTTAAGGGATTCCCTCGATTTCCATGGGATCTCCTCATCAGATTCTGATTTGGTGACAGTGGGACCACCTCGAGAGCATAACCTTTCAAACAAAAAAATAATTGTGCAAATCCGACTATACAGGCTGACTTTGAAAACATGCGACAAAATAGATTTTGTTTCTATAAGCCACGAAACGTACATTTTCTTTTTAAATCACGTATTCATGGTCACCCTACAAAAAAAATTCATAAGAAATTAAAGAATAGCTAATAACTTCGTAAATATGTACTTTTTTTTGTATTTTTTTATACCTACATTTTGTAGAAATTTATACAAAATATTGGCGTTTTTTGTTCCTAATTTCGTCACATGATTATGTAGATTAGAGGCAAATCTATTTACCGAAGCATCTGAATTGAGGAGCCACATTAAATATGCTATATCTCCCATTTCTTTTTTTTGTGATTGCCGACTCTTATCCTACAAATCTAATATACTTACTACTAAATGATGTTGAAATTGCGCATTAAATTGAACTACTGCTTCTTTGAAAAATGACCAGTCGTATGTGTATGGTCTGAGGAGCCACACATAATATATTGTAACTTTTTTAATTTTAACACTACCGAGCTCAGATTTTGTCTACTAAATACTCTCAAATACTACTAAATCATACCAAATTATGATAAACATTCATCCATGATGTTCTTAGTTCTGACGTGGCGACTCAGTCCAAACATTTAGATTGAGTTGCCACCTATAAGTTCATATATCTTTTGAAGTATTATACCTACAAAATCGAGGATCGAACCTACAAAATTTTTAAACTTACTACTAAATAAGTATTAAATTTCATTAAGATACGAAATTTGGCGACTCAATCCTTACGGACATATATTTCTCCGTCTTGTTCTCGCTGACGCATTTTTTCTATATCTGTCTCTATCGTAACCCGTTGTATGGCGGCTTGCTCTCGTCCACATCCAGCGGTGCCACGTGACCTAAAGTGACGTCATGACGGGATCGCTATTGGTATGAATTTTTAGTTCCCGATTATGACGTTTTGGCGCCGGCTTATTGTAGAACATTTTTTGTTGTTGTAGTTGTAATTTAAAGCTAATAAGCGTTTTTGTTGTGTCATGATTTCCAAATAATAATACATTTTGTTTATTTAAAATACTGAATTTAGAGTTGAAAGTATGTGATTTGACTCAGATGATTTTGTATCTGTGTTTTCGAGTAGTTAAAAAGTGTCTCATTTGACGTTTACCGCCAAAAGTATTGGTATTTTCTAGCTGGTAGTAAAAAAGTATCTCATTTAACATTTTACCGCCGAAAAGTATGGCTGAAAGTTGGTAAAAAAACGTGATGTTTGGAGCGTCACCTAGTTTCTAAGTTAATTCTCTTGGATCTTCGAAACCTAAAGGTTGTCTAGAAATCTAGTCTATACTGATACTTATTGAGTGCCTAGTTAAATAGTTTGTTAAATATTGTTACCTTATACCAAGTTTGTATGTGTGCAAGAAGATAAAATATAAATATTATATCAATGAAGAGGTTTATCATTTCAGTTGTTTGAGTGTTATGGTGAATTAAATACCCGTAGCGTAACTATATTTTTGGCAATAGTAGACTATATTGACTGTGCCATTTTTCAATAGCGGTATAGAGTTGCTGATGCGAACTTCCGAAGGGAAGCCGGTAGGAATCGTGTTGTAAGGTGCTTTCGCCACTGTAGATTAAGATAAAGTTTTCTCCTTACGCACCCCATGTGTGCGCTAGACGTTTGAGGGGTGTTTGACCACATCTTTCTGATATACTTTTGTATATCTAAAACTTCTACAACGGTACTTACGCGATAGGCTCAATTTTAATAATCCGGACATCCTTGGTCGCGACAGCTAGTAGGTGGAATGATCTGCCAAGATTCGGAGCAAAGGCGATATCGTTGACCGGCTCCTGGACTGAAGACAGGCAATCCGTACGCGTCCAACGACGAGATGATTCGCTGTACCTGTAGGTTTTAATGTGTCAGGAACTGGCAACACTGACTTATGTTAAGTTGCAACACTGGATAGTTTCTTATATTGACTATTTTTTTTAGATAAGGCTGGTTTCAGACGAGTAGAGTTGCTAACTAGCGCCACCATAAAGAAAAAAATAATAAGTTTGGAGATATGGAACATTTTGTTTCCTATGCCACAGATTAATACAGATCGGGCACTGCAAAATCATTTAAATAATAAGGGACTCTTGCTACGACACGATAAAGTGCAATTCAGGTCGCACAACGCTTACTACCTACAGTTATATTCAACTACAAGTTGCCTCTCTTTCTATCGCGTAACTGTTATACCTTCTGACCAACTGAATTAGCCCCGCGGACCGGGCCCGCCGCGTACTTGTAGCTTCATACTTAAACTGCGGAGTGTCCCATCTGTATTAATCTGTGCCTATGGTCACATTTTTAGTCAGATGAGGTAGAATTTTTTGTATAATAAAAAAAACTGACCCTTTTGAGTTTGAAAATATAAAATGGAATGGGTCCCACCTGCTTCCAACTTTTATTTAATTTAAAATGGGCTTGTTTTTAGCTTTTCAGTTTTTTTTTTAACACCGCTGTTGGGTTTTTTAGTTTCTTTAATTACTTTTTTTTATTTCCAGCTTTTTAGTTTACAAATGTGAAAGATTTCGCAGGCGTTTTTATTGTAGGTGTTTTTTACGATTTGTCACTTCATTTTAAAACCCTTTATTTTGATACCCCACTCGACAGGTTTAGAGAATTTTTTTTTTTAAGACATAATTTGGCGCCAAAAATCCGCCATTTTTTTTTTTTTATTTTGATATACCCAGTGTCACTCTCACAGTAAATATGAATCTAACGACACCTCTCACGCTAAAATCCATCGAGCCGTTCAGGCCGCAGAGCGTGCCAAACAATTTATACATACTCTCGAAAAACACAACCCTCCTTCTGGCGCAGTCGGGTAAAAAAATCAACACTAAAACTCCTAGGTTCCAGATAATAGCAGTTAACGCCAAAACGGCCGTTTTTTGCGTCAACTGCTATAACTTCAAACCTAGGAGTTTTAGTGTTGATTTTTTAATTAGGTAATTTAATTTAAGGTAGGTTTTTTTTTTTTAAGTACCGATTTTATAAACATTCCTGAAAAACAACCGTTAATAGTGTACCAAATTTTATATATAGCAACAATCAAACGAAGCTTCCAGTTGTTGAAGGAAATTGATCTTTAAACTCACTCATATATGAACACTTTTCCATTGCAAGCGGTGGTCTTGTCGCCTTGCACGGTAGCCGCGGCGTTGGTGGTGTTGGGCTCATCACTGCCCACCGCCAGCATTGGGGGATGCACCACCCTAAACACAAACATCTCAATCAATCATCTTTTGTTGGAGATCCTAAATAAATAAATAAATAAATAAATAAACATTCATTTTTAATGTAGATAATAAAATTCTAGTGTGAATATACTTACTGAAGTACTTACTCAAATCTATACTAATAATAAAGCTGAAGAGTCTGTTTTTTGTTTGTTTGAACGCGCTAATCTCTGGAACTACCAGTCGGATTTGTAAAATTATTTTTGCATTTGATAGCCCAATTCTTGAGAAAGGCTGTAGGCTATTTAACATCACGCTAGGACCCTTAGGAGCCGGGCAAAAATTTCAGAAAGAATGCTAAACGAAAACGACGTATTACTTCGTTTTCGTTTAGCGTTCTTTCTGACTGTGTTATTATGTTAAGGTCAGTACACTCCGAGGCGCGTCGCGACGCAACACGGCGCGCACTTTTATACAAAATATAACTTTATTTACTACACAAAAAGATACCCCGCGTTTCGTCGCGTCGCGCCTCAGTGTGAACTGACCCTAACATAATAACATGACGCCGGTATACCTCGAAAGGTTGGGCAGAGGTGTATCAGAGGTGTAGAATTTTATTCTTCTTGGTTGTGTACTTCATAACTGAAGGTCGTGTCCCTGAAAGGCCTTCGTGGCTTTAAGTTATGTGATAATTCCTTAGCGCAGAGCTAGAGTTCCTTTTATTTATTTATTTTTTTTTGGCAATTGAGCCGATGTCGACTATTCTGCCAATGTCACGTTTAGACAGCAGCGCAGAGAAGTATTTATAATGAAGGTGACCATTAAGGCAGGATTTTTGAAATCCAAATCTTCTTACGTTTTTTGCAATTTTCAAGACAGTAATGGGTTTTATGTTGATCAAAATATGATTCACGACTGAAACAAATACCTGGACAGGGATGGGTTCCACGACAGGCAACTTATTGACACTTTGGTTGGTATCTCATGCTGCAGAGTCCACTGAGCTAGGTTCATTACGTCTGGAGCTTCATATATCCTAGAAACACGAAAAAATCAGATTACAGACAGCCAAACAAAACAATTTTTTTATGCAAAACATAGCGGCGTTATGCACCTCTTTCGAGTGGACTCAAATGAATACAATTTATTCTAACCTTATAATACCGTCAGCAGAGCATGTGACTAGTAAGAGTCCTAAATGCTTGGGTCCAAACTTGACATCCGTGACTGAGGTCCGAGAGTCCACTAAGTTTGACCTCTTCAGCCACGTCCGTAATCCTTTCTCTGAGCCGGACGCTGCTGTGTCACCTGTGCAGATTGGGATACATTAAAGGGCAAAAAG
Organism: Cosmia trapezina; assembly: GCA_905163495.3. NCBI lineage: Eukaryota > Metazoa > Arthropoda > Insecta > Lepidoptera > Noctuidae > Cosmia > Cosmia trapezina. The sequence goes on from LR991036.1 coordinate 2,745,166, forward strand.
TTTAAAAAAAATCTGATCAAGTTCGGATTTTTAAAATTTTTCTTTTTCTTTCTTTTTCAAGTAAAAGTCAAATCATTTATTTCAAATAGGCACCTAAATATATGACACTTTTGAATGTCAACATTATTGACAAGAACTAAAATTCCTAATAATTGATTTGTTTACAATCTAGCATACATTCTTTATAAAGCTTTAGGTCTAAAACCTAACCATAGATTCATCATAATCAGTATACAGATATGATTAGCGCCACTAACACAGTGTTTACCGTAGCAAGTTGTTGTGAAATGTTTTAGTTTATATCTATCTATTTCTACATATAAATAAAAGAAAAGACCTGACTGACTAACCAATTCACTGACTCATCAACGCCCAGCCCAAACCCTTGTATCTAGAAAGCTGAAATTTTGCACAGAGGTTCCCTTTATAATGTAGACAAGGAATAAGGAAGGATTTCCCTGCCCGGCGAGCACGGCCTACTGTGACATGGCTTGAGTCACACATTTTATCATAGTTTGGGCGATAAAACTGTTTTGTCTTAAATGCTAGCACGGCGGCGTGAGATAATTTCTTGAATGTGACATAACTTCTTGACGTTTAGTTGGGACTCATTATGTCTTATTTGCTAATATGGGTGCACCAATTATATCACAAATGTCACATTTTGACGGTGACTAAGAAAAATTTTATCATGTTCGTTCGGAGGTGGTGATAAAGATTTGAAAATTGAAAAAAATAATGTTTTCCTGCTAATTACTCTGCACCAAATGGCAATAAATTATTTTCTTGCATTGTGTGGTGGTGGTTTATTTGTGCGTGATAAGGATAACCAAAAAAAAATTGTAATAAATAAATAAATAATTTACTATTTTTTTATATTTTTAAACGGTTTTTTTTTTTTTTTTTTTTAAATACATATTTAGACATGTAAATAATGCGCCTTAAAACCAACAAAAAAAATTAAAATAAATAAATAATTTAAGTAAATACAGAGGTACTTAAATACTACTATTTTTTTTGTTACCTACATGTTAAGAATAATCGGTTTATGGGTTCCATAAAGGGGGGCCAAATTTTCATTATTTTTGCGATAGGACACACCGTTTTCGAGTTATAAGCAAAAGAAAAGAAAAAAAAAGATTTTATTTGGCCGCATATTCAGATAGTCTTAAACATTTTAATTTTTTCAATTTACTATGTCACGCTATGAATTTAGCAACAAGAAAGGCATGTCGCGGCTCTAGATTATGTCACATGGTTGACCCCTGCTAGCATTTAAGACAAATTCTAAGACATGACATAATTTATCATGTCTTGTCACTTGTCACTAACGTCTTGGGTACGCCCGTGCTCGCCCCGCAGTAGTATGTTCCCGTGGGATATTTTCCCACATCCACGTGGGCGAAGCCGCTGACAAAAGCTAGTATTTAATGAAAAGACGAAAATCTATATGCGTGTGGTGTGAGGGCCACTTTACTGAAACTCTTTGAAAATATGCTTAGGATTTAGTGAACATTCCCAAACAATTGTGAAAGTTGGAATCAGATTTTGTGAAAGTCAACTTTGCGAGATATGGACTGTAAAGTGGGGCCCTCAGTTCTCACATAGAGGATTGAGGGCCCGCCTGTACCTGACAAACTATGGACACTACAGATAAAGTCTTTATGCCAAAATCTAAGCTTATACCAAACAAAATTTGTGAAAACAAGATATTATCGCAAAACACTGTCCTACTTGGTATATCTTCGTTCAAAATGGGCCCTCAATCCTCACACACGTAAAAGTTTATCACGCAAATACAATGAAACCATTAACTTATAGCTATTGTTTGTAATCCTATAAGATACTAAATAAATTGTGAAAATTTGTGAAAGCAAGAGCAGGTCACCATTTCTTGTTGTTTGAAAGTTATGACCTTGACAAAATCCGGGCCCTCAATCCTCCATTTATTTTGTTTTCCGTTTGAATACGCTTATCGTATGAAAGATTAGACAAATACAAAATAGTCTCTTTTTGTGAAAAAAATTGTGCAACAAATTCGATACTAGAAAACAATTAAAAGACCCTTTATTGTAAATAAAAATCGAGTTTTATTTTTGTTCCCTGAATTAGGAAATAGGGTGACCACGATACGGTATTTTACTCTATATGAGAAAAAATCTTAAAATATATTATTTAGATAGATTAGGCAAAAAGCAGTCGGAAAATATTAGTTTTAGTTCAATAACAATATAAATTTTAAAATTAAATTCAAAGTTTTCAGGTTTTTTTAATGTTTTCTCAAACCATGAAATAGTAGCCGCCATTTTATGACGTCATTCGGCTGTGTGAATTAAAAAAGTGTCAACTATTAATTGATCAGTGTATCTCTTAGAGCAGGTATAGCTTTCACTTTAAAATCAAAATCTTTTATCTTTATCTTTATCTTTCTAATCCAAAACTCCTCGATTTTATGTGAAAATGTTTGGAACATAATAATCCTTAAATAAAATTAAATATCAACATTCACTAGCACTACTCCAAGATAATTACCCATACAACTATGTGTATTATAATATACAGGGTGGAATTTTGTAATGACACCTGGAAGGAAGTACTCTTAATAATGCAGATAGAAAATTTTACTCAAAACATTCCTTTATTTTTGAATAGAAAGCAAACTGCATTCAAAGATTTTCGAAATTTCTCTTCTCCCACAACCGGGAATCGAACCGGCTAAAATCTGAAACAATTATACCCTGTACTTTTATTGCATCGATCGTTAGGGTCAATTATAAGGATGAAATCTCTCTAACAAACATGATAAATTAAATGAAAGGAAAACCAGGAAATCTTAAATTAATTTAATTTTTTACAAAAAATGGTAAACTAACTAATTAGTTGCTCGAAATGGGCTCCATTCTCTTGGATACACAAATTTATTCTTTTAACGAATTCATTTCTAGTAATCTTTAATAAAGTGTTGTGGTGAATATTATAAATCGTATTCTGAACTTCAACTCTCAACTCGTTGTCATTCGCATAAGATTTCATGTAAATTTGATTTATTACATATTCCCACAAAAAAAAATCTAATGGGGTGAGATCTGGCGATCTCGCAGGCCATCTGATTGTGCCGTTTGTACCAATCCAGGTATTAAAATGAAAGTATTGTCACCCTACCCTGCTACACACTTCAAAAATAGTTGATTTCGGTATCTATTAAGATTTTAAGTTTAATCGTTATTCTTATTAGTAACAAATAACATCAATTTGTTGCACAATTTTTTTCACAAAAAGAGACTATTTTGTATTTGTCTAATCTTTCATACGATAAGCGTATTCAAACGGAAAACAAAATAAATGGAGGATTGAGGGCCCGGATTTTGTCAAGGTCATAACTTTCAAACAACAAGAAATGGTGACCTGCTCTTGCTTTCACAAATTTTCACAATTTATTTAGTATCTTATAGGATTACAAACAATAGCTATAAGTTAATGGTTTCATTGTATTTGCGTGATAAACTTTTACGTGTGTGAGGATTGAGGGCCCATTTTGAACGAAGATATACCAAGTAGGACAGTGTTTTGCGATAATATCTTGTTTTCACAAATTTTGTTTGGTATAAGCTTAGATTTTGGCATAAAGACTTTATCTGTAGTGTCCATAGTTTGTCAGGTACAGGCGGGCCCTCAATCCTCTATGTGAGAACTGAGGGCCCCACTTTACAGTCCATATCTCGCAAAGTTGACTTTCACAAAATCTGATTCCAACTTTCACAATTGTTTGGGAATGTTCACTAAATCCTAAGCATATTTTCAAAGAGTTTCAATAAAGTGGCCCTCACACCACACGCATATGAAAATCTTTAGTTCCCAAAACCTATTACTACTAGAGCAGGTATGCCAGAAGAGATTTCTTTAAATATAAGCATCACCTTTGTACATATTTTTCTATTCTTTTCTTCTTGTCTGTTACAATAATATGTGTGTACATAAATGGCTAAATAAATAAATAATACACAAAAGATAAATGCTATTAAGTTACAGATTTTGTATACAAGTTACTTTAAATATGGAAATAGATATTATAAAATCAAGAATCAAGCTTGATATTTAAAACAGTGGAGTAACACATAAGCTACTAATAGAATATCTATTGTGTAGTAGTTCTTACCAACTTCCTCCCATATAGCTGCGGTTCTATCAAAGGAGCATGTAGCGATGACTTGACCGAACTCTGGATGTGCCCATGTAACCTTCCACACGGAACCATGATGTGCTTTCCAGCTTGCTGTGAGACGCCACCCTCCGTGACCATCTGAATCCCACACCTAGAACATTATAATAATATATTACGAAAAAATAACCTACTTTATTTTGTTGGTTAAAATAGGATGCAGAGTTTATTGCAGAGATAAGGAAGTCATGTGTCACATCAACATGTCCATTTTAAACTAACCAAATATACAATTTGAACACCTAAAAATCACATTAAGCTTTAGAATAAAATAATTGTGATAAGTTATGTTTGTGTGTTGACTTGATAGTGTAAAACCATTTAGTTGTACATGATCAAACAAGGCATCTGCTCCAAAATAATAAAGTGCATTATCAGCTGTAATGAAGAAGATTAAAAACGATTTAATTTGAATTTTTAGTTATGTACCTACCTATTATCCACAATAAAGATACTGATTGATTGATTAATTGATTGATTGACATATTGTATAATTTATTGTAGATTTTTGTTAGGTTACCGCTGTTTTGTTTGCTAACAAGCCATACCTTTACATACTGGTCGCTGGAACAAGTGGCCATTCTCTCGCCATAGAAGTCGTATGCGACATCGTGAATCAAATCCTTGTGATCGGCGAATATAGTTTGTGATTCAAACAAATTAGTTGCAGTTAATTCACCCATTTTGTAGTAGAAAATAAACTTGTAATTTAAAACTAGACTCGTTAACCTACACTGTTTGCATGATATATGACAATGACAACTGACATTACTGACAAGATCAACTGTCAGACAGAAGTCAGAAGTGTCAGAACTAACGTTTAGTTCAATGATTTCATTTCAACGTTTAGCCGTTTAGCATGCGTTTAGCGTGCGTATACCCAAAGAGTAAAGTATAAAGAGCGTATACCGAAAATGTATTTCAAATTATTAGAAAAAACAGCAGTAGGTACTTTAATTCATCATTATATATCATTTGTTCTCTGCCGATACCTGGGACAAAGTATATAGGGAGGCGCAGGATGGATTCAATGTTGTGACTCATTGGCTGCAGAATAACTCACTGACTCTTAATCCGGAGAAAACCCAGTACATGACATTCTCGATGCTCACTCTAAATATACAGCTTCCTTATACCCCCTCGATTACAGCACATAGTTGTTGTAATAGCTTGGTTTGCTCTTGTCCAACAGTAACAAAGACAGCGTCAATTAAATATCTTGGAATTATTCTTGACTGTAACCTCTCATTCAGACACCATATTCACCTTCTTACATCTAGGACAAGAAAATTGATCTATGTTTTCAAGAACCTTAGACATGTTGCGCCCCCAAAATTAGTGAAGCAAATATACTTAGCACTAGTACAGTCCATTCTTCAATATTGTATCACCGTTTGGGGAGGTGCACATAAAACTATATTAAAGCCCTTAGAAATAGCCCAGAGGGCTGTACTAAAAGTTAGTAGTTTTCGCCCATATTTGTACCCAACCCATCTTGTTTACCAGTCGTGTGAGGTTCTGACAATTCGCCAGTTGTTTATATTTCTTGTGGTTATGAAGCAACACTCTTTACTACAATTCTCAAAGGGTGATCTAGCTAGAAGACGAAATAATGTTATTAGTAATAATGACCGACCTTTTTTCAGGCATGCTTACGTAAACAAATATTTTTGCTTCTTGGGGCCGTACCTATATAATAAAATAAATGACGCTTTGGAAATATACCCGCTAAATAAAAAGATATGTAAAAGTAAAATCTTTAATTTTATAAGTAAACATACGTATGAAGAAACAGAAAACTTATTAAAGATAGTTAGATAGTAAATGTCTTTTATACTCACCCTCTCACACTCTTTCACTCACTTTCACACACTACACACCGAGAGGTTATCACTCCACACACCATTTTTGTTTATTTTGTTTTAAACTTTTTTCTGTGCTATGATATACCTCCTATTAATATTATGTCTAATTAAGTTAGTAATGTAATGGTCATCATAAGGAAGAGCGCTGATGTCCGAGATACAGATATTTTTATCTAGTTCAGACACAGATGCCTTCAGTATAAAATTAAGAAAATTTGATTGTGTCCTGTATATCTGATCAAATGTAACATATGTTGTGTCAAATAAATATATTATTATTATGTGTCTTGACAATTCTCGGGACCCTGGAGTCCCGGACCTTTAGAAGGCGTACGAGGGGCCAAAGCCAACTCGCAGAGGCCCGTTAGACGCTTTCAATGAAATGAGGCACCAACCGACGATTATCCCTGTACGCACTATGCAAGTGCACCCAAGGACAACCCCCGGTTGGTGCAGGAATATTGCAGTATATGGAAATAAAGAGATTAGACTATGGATTTGAGTGGCTAAAGTGGACTGGTTGCCTAGAACTATGAAGGGACTATGGCCCCTGCTGGATCAATGTTTTGTAATACACGGATAAAATGGCAGGGGGTGACTTGCACACACAATAATGGGCCCCCGAAAAGGTCGCTAGCACATAGTGTCGTAGCGGCAAGGGGCAACATGTCCTGAGGTGCTTGTGAGGAGTGGAGAGGTATCCCACGGTTCTCAGAACAATCCCAGAGCCCGGAAGATGGTCAAGATCCCTACAAACACTTACTGGAATACTTCCTTCCTCCGAGCACGTTTGCTCTTGCGAATCTCCACTCAAACCGGCCAATAAAGGCAAGAAAGAGGTGGGAGCTCTGTTCCTCGTCAGTGTTCACTCCAGCCGGCCAATAAAGGCAAGCGAGAGGTGAGGAACAAGACTTCTCCCGGGAGATAGGGTCCGTGGGGTCGCTAATGCCCAACAGCTCGCCACATGCTGCCCTGCGGGTTTCTGTATCTCTCTTGGTCTGGCTCCTCATCCTAGACCTGTTCCGGCAAAGTGAACTCTACCGGCACAGACCTAAAATTCGGAGCGCACAAGCCCCACCACGACGTCAACGTAGAGATACTGCGGTGGGGTTATTATTATTATTATTATGTGTCTTGACAATTCTCGGGACCCTGGAGTCCCGGACCTTTAGAAGGCGTACGAGGGGCCAAAGCCAACTCGCAGAGGCCCGTTAGACGCTTTCAATGAAATGAGGCACCAACCGACGATTATCCCTGTACGCACTATGCAAGTGCACCCAAGGACAATCCCCGGTTGGTGCAGGACTATTGCAGTATATGGAAATAAAGAGATTGGACTATGGATTTGAGTGGCTAAAGTGGACTGGTTGCCTAGAACTATGAAAGGACTATGGCCCCTGCCGGATCAATGTTTTGTAATACACGGATAAAATGGCAGGGGGTGACTTGCACACACAATAATGGGCCCCCGAAAAAGTCGCTAGCACAAAGTGTCGTAGCGGCAAGGGGGCAACATGTCCTGAGGTGCTTGTGAGGAGTGGAGAGGTATCCCACGGTTCTCAGAACAATCCCAGAGCCCGGAAGATGGTCAAGATCCCTACAAACACTTACTGGAATACTTCCTTCCTCCGAGCACGTTTGCTCTTGCGAATCTCCACTCAAACCGGCCAATAAAGGCAAGAAAGAGGTGGGAGCTCTGTTCCTCGTCAGTGTTCACTCCAGCCGGCCAATAAAGGCAAGCGAGAGGTGAGGAACAAGACTTCTCCCGGGAGATAGGGTCCGTGGGGTCGCTACTGCCCAACAGCTCGCCACATGCTGCCCTGCGGGTTTCTGTATCTCTCTTGGTCTGGCTCCTCATCCTAGACCTGTTCCGGCAAAGTGAACTCTACCGGCACAGACCCAAAATTCGGAGCACGCAAGCCCCACCACGCCGTCAACGTAGAGATACTGCGGTGGGGTTATTATTATTATGTGTCTTGACAATTCTCGGGACCCTGGAGTCCCGGACCTTTACAAGGCGTACGAGGGGCCAAAGCCAACTCGCAGAGGCCCGTTAGACGCTTTCAATGAAATGAGGCACCAACCGACGATTATCCCTGTACGCACCATGCAAGTGCACCCAAGGACAACCCCCGGTTGGTGCAGGACTATTGCAGTATATGGAAATAAAGAGATTGGACTATGGATTTGAGTGGCTAAAGTGGACTGGTTGCCTAGAACTATGAAAGGACTATGGCCCCTGCCGGATCAATGTTTTGTAATACACGGATAAAATGGCAGGGGGTGACTTGCACACACAATAATGGGCCCCCGAAAAGGTCGCTAGCACATAGTGTCGTAGCGGCAAGGGGGCAACATGTCCTGAGGTGCTTGTGAGGAGTGGAGAGGTATCCCACGGTTCTCAGAACAATCCCAGAGCCCGGAAGATGGTCAAGATCCCTACAAACACTTACTGGAATACTTCCTTCCTCCGAGCACGTTTGCTCTTGCGAATCTCCACTCAAACCGGCCAATAAAGGCAAGAAAGAGGTGGGAGCTCTGTTCCTCGTCAGTGTTCACTCCAGCCGGCCAATAAAGGCAAGCGAGAGGTGAGGAACAAGACTTCTCCCGGGAGATAGGGTCCGTGGGGTCGCTACTGCCCAACAGCTCGCCACATGCTGCCCTGCGGGTCTCTGTATCTCTCTTATTATTATTATTATTATATATCCTCAGTCAGGAGTCACCTATCACAAGCAATTCCTTGCTTAAAAGGTGATCTCCTAACTCATGTGAGCTAAGAATTTGTTTAAATGCAATAAACATAGCCCAACTTCAAGCTCGTGACCAATATTTCTTTGTGATTCTGATTACAGCAAAATAATAATTTCGTTACGTGTACATAGGCATGTATAGCTTAAGATAGACACTTCTATTGATCGAATGATAAACATAAATAACTCAAGAGCACTTAATTCGCGTGCCCAGCTTGGGCGGAGCGGAGCGGAGACGTGCAGGAATCGTCCAATTACAGACGAGGCAAGAGACGCGATGAGGATTTCAACCATTATGATTGGTCGATTCCTGCACGTCTCCGCTCCGCTCCGCCCAGCTCCGCGTCAGTGGAAACGCACCCTAATGCTTCTATGCGTATAGATCATTTTCGCCTAAAGCAGTAATAAAGATTGGTAGGTAATGTTGAAGACGCTCTCAATTCGGATCGTGATCGGTTTTACGAATTTTGCCGATGCTACATCTAAGTTGTGTCATAATGTACCTACTTAGTTCAATTTCGGTCAGGGGATTTGACCATTCCATATTGGGTTATCTATGGGTTTTCCATTAGGAATTTCTCAGAAGCAAGACAAGTAGCAACTCAGACGGGCCCGGTGTCTGAAACCTCTGCCTGCCTACCCCACAGAACACTATTACTCCTTCGGAGGCCTACCCTACCTACACCATCAGGCAATAGCGTGGTACCTACTGTTTTTTTATATCTATGAGTAAGTAGCCTATTTACCATGTTTATTGGGTGGTCAGTGCTGGGTATGGAATAGATAGGGTAGACCGGGTACAATAGTAACACGGGTCAATAGTACCATCATCGATATTTCTCCTACTGAGCGAAACTTTGCCACGTGTGAGTGCGCCAGCACACGCGCTACTTGAGTCCCGAGGCGCCCCTCAGTCGCCGGCGCACGTGCTGGAAAACGGACGTGTGAGTGGCGAATTTTTGATTTTCGGCTAGCCGCGGTAAGTTTTTACGTAAAATATGATTGAATGTAACTCGTACTACCAGATCCTTTTCGATAAGTAATTGTTGTTGCCAGATTAAACGGTTAATAGACTTTTCATTTATAATAAATACGGAAACTATAAGTTTAGAATTATGTGTCTTTTAGATGTTTTTTCTAAATTAGTTACTTTGGTGCAATTGTACCAACATCGCCGGGGTCAATATTACCGGTACAATTGACCCCATGGTAGAAATAACCCCATACTAATAATAATGGAATAAAAAAATAAATAGGTACTTAAAATATACAATTACTTATTAGACATGTTCTTGTTTTAGATGCCACGAAATAGAATAAAAAAGACGGACCGTGGGTCAAGAGATACTTTGTTGTATGAACAGGCATATGATGAGATTTTAAAAGGGCGTAGCATACGCACCGCTGCGAATATGTTCAACGTTTGTCATATTTCTCTGATAAGATATAAACGTAAAAGAGAAGCTAATCCTAGCGAATTTATTTCTATGGGGTATAATCCAGCAAAAAGAAGCAGAGGAAGCTGAAAAAAGAAATAAAACTAAACAAATTTAAAAAAATCTACAGGACCCAGGAAAATCTGAAGGCATAAAAAATGTGATTCCAGGCAGAAAAAGAAAACTGCAAAAAATGACTCTGAAAGTAGTGAAGAAGAAGATGAATGGTTTTGTGTCGTATGTATGGAACCATATAGCGCTAGTCGCCCTAATGAAATGTGGATTCAATGCGCTCAGTGCCGATTATGGGCACACGAAGAATGTACACCTCAGGAGTCGATTTATGTTTGTCACAACTGCGAATCTGACTAACATTTTTTTTTTATTATTTAAATACCTAATATTATATGGAGGTCAATTGTACCAGGGGTCAATTGTACCTCCATACTAAAATATTTTTGTTGATAATTTCTATTATATGATTGTTATAAAGCTAGATAATAGCAAATGTGCAACTTGTGAACCAATGTTAATTATATGTTAATAAAAACTTATTTTATTTTTGTTCTAAGCGAAGAATTGTTATGTTAATGTTATAACTTTACATTTGTGTTGATTTAAAACACCGATCTCACGATTTTTTGTTCCTAATTTTTAAGAATGATTATAAACCCATAAGACTGCAAATAAATGACTGAAAAAATATGATTAATACCTTTATTTGCGTTTTATTACACAATGCAGTTTTGGTACAATTAACCCTGAAAAGAGGTCATTTGTAGCACTAGCCATCATATCATTCAAAGTCAATTTTGACCAAGTTTGGTTCAATCTAGGCCAACTTTAGATGTTTCCTTCGGTAGATAATAAACCAAGGCTGTAAAATAATAATATTTAAAACAAAAAGCAACAGTCAACTTTGTGTAATCAACCGATGTTTCGAAAATGGTACTATTGTACCCGGTCTACCCTAAGTATTTATCATCAATCGAACGAGTCTCGCGTGAGTGGTTTGGTCACGGTTAATCAATCTTCACGGCTGAGCACCGCTAATATGTAGCGAATCGTGCTCTATTAATTAGAAGTTTAGAATGATAGCGTGCTATCATCATTCTCATCTTACGTGCTCGACATTAATTTTTATGAGATTATCATGATGCGCTCATGTGTCTCCGCGCTTTCTGGCGTAAGATTTGGTCGTTGTAAGGGAGAATTTAGGGACACTGCGCTGCGCACTACACGGCCAACGACTACCACCACGAGTCATGATCAGTGGCCGCAAAGACCAAGTAAAATTTATAGAAAGCTCGTTTCCATGGCGGTCGCGCACTTGGCCGCAACGACCAGCTTGCGGCCAAACGTTATGTAGGTACTTTAGTATGAACGCGGCCGTATCTTGGTAGGTCGGAGTTTCAGCGCCCAACGTTGTGGCCGCATAGTGCGCAAGATCCCATTTATTACAACTGAATAAAATGCTGGTTTTGATCTACCTCATTGTTCTAGTGCCAGCAAGAGCGAAAGCTGAGGATGTGGTCCGGGTAGGCTCAACCGGCATCAAAAAATGCGGTTGTAATATTACACCTCTGGCCTCTGCATTATTCTTGGAGGAAATACCGGTTTTTACCGGATTCGGAGAAATTTTGGCCCCCGACCCACCGCATCGCCCGCCCGTCTTTACGTGATGTTAAATAGCCTATAACCTTCCTCAATTTGGGCTATCAAATGCAAAAATATTTTTTCCAGAGATTAGCGCGTTCAAACGAACAAAAAAAAAACACTTCAGCTTAATTAAATTACTAGCTTCTGCCCGCGACTTTGTTAGCATAAAATTTCATATTCCCCCGACCCACCCCGTCTTCGCTTAGCGTTATTTCTGACAATTTTTTCTTTTGCGCGGCTCCTGAGGGTCGTAGCGTGATTATAGCCTTCCTCAAGAACTGGGCTATCAAATGCAAAAAGAATTTTCCAAATCCGACGTTTGGTGGTTCCGGAGATTCCGGAGCTTAGCGCGCGCGTTCAAACAAACTGTTCCGCTTTATTATTAGTATAGGTAAAGACCATGACGGAATGTAGGTATGTCATTAGTGCGACAAACATGTGTGCGACATGTCATTAGTTCGACAGGTCGTTTGTTCGACAGGTCTTTAGTTCGACAAGCAATGTACGGTTAACAGATGTGACTTATACATTTATGTTCGCATAACTCGTCAAAATGTAGGGAGCAGCTGATTTTTTTTTTCGCGATTTTGGGTTCGGTCCCGTAGTAAAAGTTGTTCATAATGATGGTCTCATTAATAATAATAATAATAATAACCCCACCGCAGTATCTCTACGTTGACGTCGTGGTGGGGCTTGCGCGCTCCGAATTCTAGGTCTGTTCCTGTAGAGTTTACTCTGCCGGAACAGGTCTAGGATGAGGAGCCAGACCAAGAGAGATACAGAAACCCGCAGGGCAGCATGTGGCGAGCTGTTGGGCAGTAGCGACCCCACGGACCCTATCTCCCGGGAGAAGTCTTGTTCCTCACCTCTCGCTTGCCTTTATTGGCCGGCTGGAGTGAACAATGACGGGAACAGAGCTCCCACCTCATTCTTGCCTTTATTGGCTGGCTTGAGTGGAGATTCGCAAGAGCAAACGTGCTCGGAGGAAGGAAGTATTCCAGTAAGTGTTTGTAGGGATCTTGACCATCTTCCGGGCTCTGGGATTGTTCTGAGAACCGTGGAATACCTCTCCACTCCTCACAAGCACCTCAGGACATGTTGCTCCCTTGCCGCTACGACACTATGTGCTAGCGACCGTTTTCGGGGGCCCATTATTGAGTGTGCAAGTCACCCCCTGCCATTTTTTTTCCGTGTATAATAATAAAACATTGATCAGGCAGGGGCCATAGTCCTTTCATAGTTCTAGGTAACCAGTCCACAGCCACCCAAACCCATAGCCCAATATGTTTTGTTTCCATGTTCTGCAATAGTCCTGCACCAACCGGGGGTTGTCCTTGGGTGCACTTGCATAGTGTATACAGGGATAATCGTCGGTTGGTGCCTCCTCATAATTTAAAATTGTCTAAGGGGCCTCTGCGAGTTGGCTTCGGCCCCTCGTACGCCTTCCAAAAGTCCGAGACCCCAGGGTCCCGAGATACGTCAAAGACACTTTAAAAATAATAATAATAATAATACCCTAGTTATGGGAAATAAAAAAAAACACTATGTATAAGTCATATCTGTTAAACGTACATTGCTTGTCGAACTAAAGACCTGTCGCACACATGTCTGTCGCACTAATGACATACACTCACCATGACGTATAAAAAAAGGAGGACTCCGCGCCACGCATATCGAAAGTGAAGCACCGTACCGGTCTATGTGTGCGTGATTTGAGTACCTGCAAAGACGCCGTCGCGCGTTGCTCGTGTCACGTAATGGCGGCCGGTCAGCATACTATAATGTACATGTGTGCGTGAGGCGTGTTTGTACACACGGTCCGGCGGCATACTTACTGTGCTTCACTTTCGATATGCGTGGCGCGGAACCCTCCTTTTAAAAAAGTCTATGTTAAAGACTATAGATGATATGCTTATAGCTCACCGTTATTCATTCAAAAGAACGTGTTAAAAGACGCTTTATTTAATTGAATCCATATTTGCTTATTACGTAACTATTAACAATCAAATTAACAACAACAAATGCCAACATTCACAGCATTTGGTTACAAATACGCTAAAATGTAAATTGATATTATTGTCCACTAATAAAATACTAGTAAATTGCGAAACATAACAATTTCTCTAATGGCACAGATAAACTAGTTTATAAAAACTTCATGCCAAGCAAATTCATTAGGTAATTACTTAATTATTATTCATAGATTTGGCACTTAAGTATTTTTTTTAGGATTTTTTTGAGTTAATCCCCGTTTTTATCAGCAATAAATTGTTTAACATAATTTTAATTTTATTGATATAAATAATTTACGTAGAACAATTGTTTTTATTATCGTGAAATATTTGAGACTCAACAAATTTTGCTGACAGAATATCCTTTTAAGATATAGAGAGCATTATTAGTAATTAGTACTTAGATTATAGAATATAAATATAATGCATGTGGGCAAGGATAGCACTGCTAATGTGCCAGTTTCATGCAAGTGGAGATAAGATCCCATTAAAATAGATGGACAAATTTTAACAGTGTGTTCTACCAATGAATATGAACAACTTTTACTATGGGACCAAACCTGTTCAGTACCTACATTTATCCTCCAAACTCGTCAAAATGTAGGGAGCACCTGATTTTTTTTTTCACGATTTCAGGTTTGGTCCCTAGTAAAAGTTGTTCATGTTCATGGGTAGAACACCCTGTGAAAATTTGTCCACCTTTGGGATTTTTTTTTTTTTTTTTGGAATGTTATCTTTTTTGTGACATCATGATGCCTACAAACTATCAATTTCCATTTAACAATCATGAAAACACAATTCTGCCAGCAACACTCAATTAGACAACACATCATTTTAACATTGAATTTTGAAGATTCATTCCCAAGTTATAAATAATTATTTCTACCCTTCAGCTGTTCAACTTCAAATGTAAGTTTTCTATTTGATTCAACTAAAGCATTCTGAACATGAGCCATATTCTGTATTTGCTCACTCATGCCAGACAATTGTTTCTCTAAAAACAACTTTTGCTTAGTTAGAGCCATCATAATATGGAGGAAATAGTTCCTGTTATCATCAGACACATCCGTAACAGCCAACTTGACAAAATCTTTTAGTTCTTCAACAGCCTTAGCTTCCACGGCCAAAGCTGGGCCTGAGTTTGATGGCTTCTGATGTGACAAATTAACATTTGAGACTCGTACATCATCCAGACCACCATTTGTTATCACAGGTGAAGGAAAAGCTAAGTTTTCTGTTATTCGGCTATTTATAGGAGTTGATACTTTGCTTATGTTTTTTTCCGCATCCAATTGACGGTACCTCAAATCATGTCTATCACTCTTTCTTTCAAATTCAGTGGATTCTTTCCCTTCTTCCTCATATTCATTTGATTTGTCAAGACCCATCATAGCAAGGAAAGAGTCTGCTTTTACGTCACCTCCTTGAGGCGAATAATCCATACAAATTTTTGGTGGTGAATCCGAAACAAAGAACATATCTGATGTTCTAGAACGAATTGGAGAAGACATTTTTTGTGGTAACTGCACGCCCTCTGTGTCTTCACGAAGACTAATATCAGCCGATACCATCTTTCTTCTGATTGGTTGAAATGAAACCTTACGGACCTCTTCTTCATGTCCTTTTAATACTTTAGAAGGAGTTGTAAGATCTCTGAGATCATACAATAGCACCAGACCATTTTTAGTGCCCAAGGCAACTTGGTTTTCAGGATTAATTGCTAAGGAGGTCAAAGTGTATGAGGTTCTTATAGTTGAAACAATGTTCTGTAATCTTAAATCATACACATTCATGATTCTGTCATAACCAGTGGAAAGCAACACATCTCTGTTTATAAGAGAGTATGCAATATCACTGATTGGTGATGCATGGACATTTTCAAAGAAGGCTTTGTCTTTGTTGGTAGTGATATCGCGAACTACAATATGGCCTTCGTCAGTGGCTAGACCAAGCAAGGATCGACTCTCATGATGAAACTTCATTGCAGAGATACTTTTAGAGCAGGACAGCTTCACAGTTAGCACAGGAATGTTTGATACAAGCCCGTAGATAACGGTATCCCCATTTTGCATAGATGCGGCAAGACTTGTGTTCTTTGCATTATAACTGACATAGTTCACGCAGGACTGTTGGGAGGGAGTAGGGAATGTTTTAGTAATAGTTTTGTTCTTAGTGTCCCATATCATTACATTGCCACTTCTAGTGCCAATGGCAATGTTACGGTGGCCCTCTCGATGGAAGCAACCTGACCAGGTGTCTTTCAATGGTATATGCTGTAGAGTTCTGATGTCATGGTCAGCTGGACTTAGTATTTCCACTACACCTTTAGCATTGACCTGAAAGAGAGAGATATTCTTGTAGTGCCTGTTAGGTTAGATCACTCAATATCTCACATTTTCTTTGAAATGACGTGAGTACAAGAAAAGAGACTGAATTTTGTGAAATAAATAAGTAGGTAGATAAATAATTGAACAATGCTTGCACAATCGACAATCATAATCTATTAGCGGTCCTTTATAAACAGCCATTGTATGCTCTAGGACAATGCAATACTTGGCACACCCAAAGATTATCATTGACCTATCTACGGCTGTAGAAACATGCCCAGTATAATGTGTTATGGTTACCTAACATTTCTCTCTTGGGACAAGTATTTCTATTTCAAGTACTACTACTAAGTAAGTAGTACTATGTGAAATTGATATACATACCTGCAATAGATATTTGCTATCATCACTCCATGATATATCCCGCAATATACCTTCATAACACCAGTAACTCTTTTTCAAATCCCAACTGTTAGTATCATAGAGGAGTAACCGGGAACTTATTGAGGAGAAATACATTATTATGCTTACAGTAGGGGCCCGGTTACTCACAAGTATTTTCCCCGCTATAGAGCTTTAATTGAATTTATTTATTAAATTACCATCGTAAACAAAGTCGCGGAAAACAAATTGAAAACGTCAGAAAACGTAAAATTTTGACAACTATATTGACAATATGTGTTGCCCACCCAAATAAATGCAAAGACTACAGATTAAGTATAAATTAGATGGAAGGTACGTACTTACTAAAAAGCCAAGGCCATACAAAATATACTTTGTTCTTTTTAATAAAAGCAGAATTAAAATAAGTACATTCAATTAACCAAGTTTTTGTACAAATCCAAATAAGTTCAAAAATAATACAATTGTACATTCTACCCTTTTGACTTTGAGAATTTTTCTATAAATTGTTTCAATGTAATATAAACATAACCTAATAGTTAGTATAATGTACTCTGTGGCGGTCTTAGAGCATTTATGCTCTAAGGTGGCGGTAGAGTCGGATAGACTCTCGGTAGGTAGCTTAGAGCATTTAACCTATGGAGATGGCATAGCTGAGCGAACCCCTCTGCCAAAGTCGATTGGCCATATGGCCATGCACGTTATATAAAACTAATTCATTCGCCGACTGCTGTCATTGTGTATCGTATTGTGTCGCAAGAAAGTGCTCCCAAAAAATGGTTAATTGTGCAGTTTCCTCGTGCAAAAAGCGATCTGCCACTTCAAATTTGCGAAACCATGGTGTTTCTTACCACATACAAGTATAAATTATACATTCAAACAGTTTTATTTAAGTATAATGTCGAAAAAATCGTTGTTGACATTACGATAGAAAAATACAGTGGTACGTTGCTAGCGCAAACGTAGTACAGGTAAGAATTTGCATAGTGCAGGGACAACGTGAATCAATGATTGATAAAATAAATGATTTTTTCAGTCATTATGTTCAGTAACCAGTTTTTTTTTTGTAATGTATCTGGTTAAGTCAGGTTGAAATAAAAAATATATATATTACATAATATTCATTTCAGTTCTTTGTGAGTCGATTTAAATTCTTTTCTTTTGTAGTTTTAGGCTAATAAAAAATAACAGTTTGTTCGTTTCGAATGTGAGTTTTTGCAGCTCATGCAATTTGAAAAAAATTAATCCGCACTGGAATAATTTAATAACTATTCCACCGCGGACCGTAGGTAGAAGGTACTTACTAGTAGGTTTTTCAAGGCTGTTATGAAAACGTAGTACACACGGCTACACATCAAGCTATACATTTCCAGTTTACAATAATCTCTCATTGTAAGGAAATCCTATGCAGTGCGAGATCACCTTATACTGGATATGTATAGCTTGATCTGTAGCCGTGCGTGCGTACACAATCAAATTAATAGACATGATTTTCCTTTGATTCTATTGGCACTTATTTAAACTCATTACTTCTATTCTATATTTTTCTTCAACAGATTTCCAAAAGATCCCGTACTATGACAAAATTGGAGGATATTTTGCGGTAATACAGAAACTTGGGGACCCACGCGTACTAGTGCAATCTGTTCGGAACATTTTATGTCGTGTAATTTTAAACAACTTGCAAATAATAGAAGGAAACTAATTGAGGGTACGATACCCACTTTAAAAAACATTCTTGGCACGGAAGAACCGCCTGCAAAATTAAAGATTTTAGTAGGACCGTTTTATTATTGGCAACACTTCTGAAATGTCAGAATTCCGTCGGAATTAAAAATCAGACTGTAGTCGTTGTGACGTTTAATAAACAAGTTATGCGTGCTGTGGTAGGGGTTTCGCAGTGGGGGGATTGTGGAGTGGTGCGCCACACTCAGTCTGGTCCGAGCGGCCGTTATGACAACACGCCTAACGCAGTGATATTGCAAACAGTGTTTTATTGTGATACCTAAACCTAACCAAAACCAAGACACCACAAGTGGCGACGAGGATTAAGGTATGTCGTGCATAAAATTTAAAATTAAAACAACCTAATGGTTGCGAGATATGTTGGCAAGTTAATGAATGAGGTTTCATGTAGTTTAAGTTTCCCCTGAATAATTTGTGGTAAAACATAGCATATATTCATGAAACTACCAATACCTAAGAGTGTACCTAGTGCTCTTAAGAAAATACACATGAAATGACAGTAAATAATCGTGAAAACCGTGAATGTCATTTTATGCATCATCATCATCATCGTCAAATGAAATCAAATCGTCAATCATTCGTGAGTGGCATTTAATTTTCTTTGTTTATTTACCGTGAATATCTAGTCACGAATAAAAAAAATGTTTACTTACCTACCTACATTTCACTTTAAACATCTAAAAAAAAAACAAAATAATAATGACCTCATTTGTTGATATGTGCCAACTAAACTATAACGAAATTGCCAAAAAGGCAAATGAGTCGTGGAAAGTGCGAAACTGATAGATTATGTGGTTAATCGGTATCAAAACATTACACGTAATTTGGAAAGGTAAACTATTAAATGAATAGTGGGTACCTAAACTGATAGATTATTTGGTTAATCGATATCATAACATTACGAAGTAATTTGAAAAGGTAAACTATCAAATGAATAGTGGGTACCTTTAAGCTAAATAAGCTTAAATAAATCCAATGGATACCTTACCTGGATACCTGGTACCTTAGTGGATAAAAAACGAACTAGCTAAGTTGTTAGTGCTAGAAAAAACATATTGGTATGAATTAAATAGTGAACTGCTAAAATCAGTAAATAAAAACAAAACTATTATAAGCAATGTCAAACAACAAACAAAAGACAATAGTAGCAGATAGCCCAAAGTAATCTTGAAAACATTTCTTACATTTTCACAATTTACAATGTGAAAATATCAAGTGAGTTACCTATTTAATCACGCTATACCTGTGGTCGACAAACCACGGACATTGGTAGATAATCATATATACATTTTTGCAAATATAGACTACAAAATCCAAATACGTTATTAATCCCCAAGAACGAGATTTCAACATAAATTGGGTCAGCGCTAGTGAAAATAAAAACCAATTAGGTTTATCAAAATAATTATCTCGAAATTTAAACATTATCATAACACCTTTTAGTGTTACAAGAAACTTATAATTTGAATATAATTTTTAAAGTTTCATATTTATAATAAACACTTTAAAGATTGCAAAGTAAAATATTTCGAGTGAAAATAACAATATTTGTTTGGTCTACTTTCCAAGCAATATTATTTCATTGATCTTATAAGATTAATTATCAGTTAAATACAGTCAATTTTAATGGTTTTCACTATAGTTACGCTGTAATGATAATACTATAAATTTGTTGTTCTGTTTGAAATGGAACAGTAGTTTTTGAATGTCTTTCGTTGCATTTTAAATGAGTTATTGTTAATGTGGTAATTCAGTTAAGTCTGAATGGTACCAGATAAATAGGAAAACATGTAAGTAGGTATACATGTATGTAGCACAATTAATTCATGCAAAAATACAAGTTACTAAATTACTGAAACAAAACAAAAAGAATGTACTCTGGCTATGAAAACTAGTAACATATATTGAATAATATAAAACCAATTTCAACATTTCTTCCTTACTAAACATAGACTTTACTGAAGTTCCTATATTGAAAATTGAAACATAATAATAATAGTTATAAAGTAGCTCAAAATAAAATGAAAAAATATGCAAAACTAAATAAAATCATAAAAAGATGCAATAAGGAATAAAAAAAAACGCGGTTCAAATATAATGAAAAAACTTGTTTTGCTACTAAATAAATCCAATAACTACCAAATTAAATGAGAAGACAGTAAGAACATCTATGAGATTGACACTCAACGCTTACTCTGAAATTCAGGTAGAAGAGTCAATGCAGTCACTTTATACTAGGTATGTGAGGTCTGGAAAAAAACTAATTCAGAAGCATATCCTTGCTGCAAATGAGTTAGTGGACATGTGCAAATCTAATGCAGACAAGTGGAGTCACCAACTCTCAGCAGCTCTCATTGTTCTTTGCTAAGGAAATCCAAACTTGCCACTCTCCAAACTGAGGCAACGGAGAACCCGTCCCAGTTAGGAAGTGTTTGGGTCTGTATCCCCAATCAGGATACACCAGGCATTGAACAAGGTCCATTGCAAGTAGCTCAGTTAAAAACTAGTTCTCTTCCTTGTAAGTAGTAAAGTTTTACTGCTCCATTATGTTTTCTGATAGTTTTGGAAAAGGGGTTATGGAAATTACTTTGCAACAAACTGAGTCATTCTTCTCAAAATTATTGTATGCCACAGGCTTCCTACAAATACATAATTTCATCAGTTATGAATACATTTATGACCCTAATGCCATTATTACTCTAATAGTTTTTAAACGAAAAAAGGTGATATCAAAACAAAAAAGAAGTAATGAAAGAATAAACTGTTTGGACACAGAACGTGAACACAAGGTCAAGTCATTTTAGTGACACGAACCATTGCAGTTAAATTGCATGAAAATAATATTGTGTGTGCTGGTTCACTAATCCTAATCAAAAGTTGTATTCAATCAAAAACTCGTAAAGACAGTTGAATTATCTGTTGAACATACCTGTGAACTTTCTTGTGTTGTGCTAGTTAAGCACGTCATAATATACCATGTGCGTTGACAGACCCCCAAATTATTAAATATACTCTATAAATGAGTCAGCAATTAATGTTTTGGCAAAACTTGAAACTGAATGTTTTGGCAAAACTTGAAACTGTAAATAAAGAAGTAATTATGTGTGGTGACTTCAATATTAAAAAAAAAAAACGCTAAGCCGTTGGTCCCGGCTGTAATTCGTGAAACTTTGACAGTCGTTACGGGTCGTCAGAAGCCCGAAAGTCTGACAACCAGTCTAACCAAAGGGTATTGTATTACCCAGTAACTGAAGGTGAGATAGCAGTCGCTTCATGTAAAATACTGGTGTTTGACTGCATCCAGTTGGACTGGAAGTCGACCCCAACATGGTTGGGAGAAGGCTAGGCAGATGGTATTACTTTGTTTAAATACTTCAAATTGACAATGTTTTAACTTACCAATATAAAAAGTGCAGATACAATCAGACCACATCTGTTTATTTAAATAAAATTAAAAGCACTTTAATTTGTAAAGTAAGTGATCAAAATCTTGCAATGAATATTTTGAGTATTTTGTTTAATTAATTCTTTCGAGTTCAATAAAACTAAAAAAAAAACTATCAATTTATATTTAGTGCCTGGGCAACTAATGCTTGGTTCTTACAAACAAAACAGAATCGTTTTGCTTACCAGTGGTAGCATTTTTATTGCCAAACTGGGAATTTATGTAAATAGATTCGTAAGCTAATTTTACCTGTGATCAGGGCTGGGCAAAATATAATATGCTTTGCTTCGATTGAAATACAAAATATTTTGACTCTGTTTATTTAAAATACATTCAGAGCCTTATAACTGTCGTAAGTGCCCTAATGTAAGAACGATTTCAACTTCCACACTTGAACGTGCTAATAATGCTTATATAATTTTGGAATACTTATGGTACAAGTGATAGGTAGTTATAGAGCCCTATAACTCAAATTTATACAAGCATACAAATAGACAAAATTCATAACTATTTCAATAGAAAATTGAACAATTCAGTCGGTACACGTAGTGTTGCCAACTCTAAACATTAACATATATACTGTTTCTAGTGCAGATGCTAGTGTATGTATGAGGCAGCATATTTTTCGTTTTCATTAATAAGATCACTAAATGTATTTAAGTAAAAATGTATTTTGAAGTCATAAGTGTTTGAAATACTAGTTATAAAACAATTCAGCGTCAGGTATTTGAAATATTAATTACAAATTACGTTTGTAATAGTAGTTTGAAAACAAATAGGTAGTTGTATTTCAAATAACAAGAAATTCAGGTACTACCCAAACCTGCCTATGATAGCTACTTCCTCGAGTATGTCTCAAAGAATTTGGGTTTGAGTCGCCTGACTCCTTATCTAAAGTTAAGCCAAGGAAAAAAAATTGAAATTAGATGTGTGTTTAAAATATAATACTTAGAGGACATAGGATTCAAAGAGTCAAAGAACTCGGGACTTAAAAGACTCAAAGGAGTCGTGACTTTTGACTAATAGTCCCCAAGTCTTGTAAATCTATTTTGGCCTAGAAATAAATACTAAAGGATTTATGTCTTTCACAACACTAGCAGTATGACTAGCAAAAAATTTCAAATTACTTGAAAGTAAAATAACAAAGCTAGCTAATTTGAAATCTGAAATTTGAAATCTTTGCTAGACTAGCAAAAATGTCAAATTACTTGAAAGTAAAGTAAAATAGCAATATTATGATCAAAGAAAACAACAAAAATGATTAAAGGAAATGTATTAACTTAACAATTTAATGATCAATCTCATTAAAAAAAAAAAGAGTTGGTGATGAAGAACAGGATGATATTACAGAACAGACGTCACGTAGAAACATTATTCAATTAAAGAAATTAGAAAGTTAATGGACGGTCCATAAATCAGAAACTGGTGATTCCAGTAATGAATTTGATTCACAAACTAACTATTTACATATATTATACCGTAATTATTGTTTATTATGATTATGTCTTTGTGTAAGGTATATTATATTGCTAATGTGTTGAAATTGTATAATGCAATATTCAAGTTCTATTGTTGCTTTTATTCTGAGTAATGGTCCAAGAGATAGAACTGTTTTGAAGTTAACGATAAGTTATGGAAATGTAAGAAATGTGTTGGTAGAATACTTTAATACTGTTTCCATGAAGTTTCTTGTACTTATTCTCCAGGAAGACGTAGATTTGTGAACGAACGACTAGCTTTCTGATTAATTACAGGCAAGATTAATTGAAATATTGTCAGCCATTTATTTTATAAGCAAATGATTTTATTATTGTTTTTTTACATTTTGTAAAGAAGAGATGTGACGTTTAATAAACAAGTTATGCGGATGTGACGTTCAATAAACAAGTTATGCGTGCTGTGGTAGGGGTTTCGCAGTGGGGGGATTGTGGAGTGGTGCGCCACACTCAGTCTGGTCCGAGCGGCCGTTATGACAACACGCCTAACGCAGTGATATTGCAAACAGTGTTTTATTGTGATACCTAAACCTAACCAAAACCAAGACACCACAGTCGTCATTATTCAGACATATGAATATGAACTAAACATGCGGGTGTGGCTTCATAGCCAAAGCCTGCACCCGCATGTTTTCCTACTAAAATATCAAACACATCATTTAGTTTCTTTAATTAGTTAGTTATGAAACACCGAACTCAAATAGTTTTAAAAAACAAAAAATGGACGAGTAAAAGTGTTATTTTTAACAAAATAATAAAATTGGCTGTGTTATTTTATTATTTATATTCTACCCTTCCCACTTTTTGACACGTATACCTACGTTAAGCCCGCATTATAAAACGGGGCTCAAGTATGTATCCCGAATTGTGGCTCCACTGTACTATCACACACGCGCGTCCGAAACTTCACATTGGTGAATCACTTGGGTTAGTGACCATTACCTCTATTGCTTGAGAATAATTTTGGTTAGGTTGGGTTAGGTTAGAACAGTGACCCATAGCGCGTAGCTAGTATATAAAATCGCCGGTTGTGTTTGTACAGTGGTTCCCGAATTTCTAAATGCAGAATGATAGGGAAGGTCCAGCAATAGCAATAATGTTATTTGAAAAAAATATTTGACTAAAAAATAAATACAATCGTTCTTTTTCTAAAGCACTATTAATTGTTTTGTCATTACTGGCTACCTACGTAGTTTCGCAGGCATTAATCATATTGCGTATTTTTGTGTACAGACGCCAGCACGTCAAGCTACTACAATCTTTATAAATCTAAAGTATTAGGTTCAAGGTTGATTGGGAAAATTTGACAGTTTCGGGTGGCTTGACCTGTACACACAAGAAAATAAAACGAATTAACATTTTATTTATTCATTCATTCATGTAATGAAATAGCAGGTTAAGCTACGCTTGCCGGGGTTGGTCAGTGAATGAGTGACCATCTTTACATACCGAGACTCCTCCGTGCCTCGGAAAGCACGTTAAGCCGTTGGTCCCGGCTGTCATTCGTGGTTCTTTGACAGTCGTTACGGGTCATCAGAAGCCCGAAAGTCTGACAACCAGTCTTACCAAGGGGTATCGTAATACCAAGTAACTGGGTTGTAGAGGTCAGACAGGCAGTCTCTCTATGTAAAATACTGGTATTCAGCTGCATCCGGATAGACTGGAAGCCGACCCCAACATAGTTGGGAAAAGGCTAGGCAGATTGATTTTTGATTCATGTAATGAAATACCACTGATTGTTTGTGTCCCATCACTAGCACTTTGTGTTTGTTGTCATAGGACAGTTGCGTAGATACGCACAAATTTGTCAATGTGTATGTGTTTTTTTATTGTGTGGCTATTATTCTTTCGTGTGCGTTCGTAGCAACACGAAGCATGTATCTGTGTGTGGTTGTCAAATTTTTGTAGTGTGCTGTATGTGTTTTCCTCGCCCCCCGCATAAAGTGGCAGAAAATGTTGTTCGGTGATTCGCTGCTTGCCATCTCCATAGGTTAAATGCTCTAAGGTAGGTAGAGTCATCTCATAGTCTCATGCGGACTTAGGGAATTTTTCGACGCCATATTTTAGTTTTTTAATAGTTTTAGTTAGGATATAATTTTGTAGAATTTTGTTGTTTATACTGAAATCTACCCCCTAATCTACCGCTCAGCTTTTGACAGACCGTTCCAGCAGCTGTTTAAGGAATTTTCGATTAGGCATTTCTGAAAAATTCAAACGCTAAATTAATTACATATATTTACAAAATTCTTACAAAACAGCACACAATTGGCGTTACCAAAGTTAATATAATATTTATAAATATTTTGAATAGACTATTCTTTTAGAAACACATGAATCTTTTTCAAAATAACATTTCATGAATGCTTTAAAACGTGGCTATGTAACCGGCCTGTCTGAACCGGCGCGATTCCGCCCGATCTAAATAATAATGTACTCTGTGGCCCGATCCATAGAGTATACACATATATAATAGTAGTCTAGTCTATGGTATACACTTATTATCTGACGTGTACTTGTTTTTATTGCGGTGGCCGGATTTTATCGTAATTATTTTAACTCTTTTCCTGCATATTTGTAAGTATTTGGTGTATTTTTGCATTCCTGAATATATTGACACTTATACTTACAGACAGTCGAAATATACAGAACTTATAAAATTATAATAATTTAATACAACCTGCACATTGGGCTTGGTTGGTGAAGACTGAAGAATGATGGGGACCCGTGATGCGATAATCGTACCTAATGAATTTATTTCAAGCTAGTTGCATTTATTCTCATCTGTAACAGTCATTTCCGTAATTTCGTATCTCATGAATACTGAATGCCCATGAACTCTGAAACCATGAATTATCAGTTTTCCTCTGGTCCTCGAACGTATGATGCACAGACGTCTGTACAAAATATGGAAGCATCCCAGAATTATTATCTTCATCGTATTCTTCCATCCATTCCTATAATATCTATATCAAATCAGTGCCAAGTTACGAGTACTTACATGGTTATTTAAAATCTAAAGTACCTACATAAACAATAAAGAAGATTGAGTTAAAGATAGAGTACCTACACCTCAGCATATTATCACAAACAGTAGCTAAACTAGAGAAGTCTCTATCTACCAATAATTAATATTACCAAAAATAATAATAGTTTTTTAGAGTTCTGTACCAAAATGGTAAAAAGGAACCCTTATGGTGCGACTCAGTCTGTCACAGCTGGATATCTCAAAAACTGCTAATGCTATCAACTGGAAATTCTGAACAGTTTTAGATGACGTTTGGCCAACTATTTTGCAAATAAGCAAGAAATATTTTTTTTTTGCAACATGGACTGAAGGGCATGTAGGGTATCATATGAAAGAGCGCTATTTGCACATTCTTAAACATTTCTTTATTTTTTTTAGGCCACATAGTTTTCGACTTTTAATGAAAAATTAAAAAAAAAACTGTTCCCCCCTTATCTCCCAAGTTTGCATAGAAAAAAATCAGAAAATGTTTTATATCACAGAATAATTTCTTATTTTTTTGTAGAAGAGAGAAGTTTATGTAAAGATTACAGGAAAAATAAAACAATGTCTCTAAATTGCACACTTTTCAGAAATCGTAACGGAACCCTCGGTGCGCGAGTCACTCTTGACGGGTTTTTTTTAAGTACTCTGTTACTAATATTTATTTACAATAATAATCTACATCATCATTTATTCACATCACTTTCTTTATTTCCCAGCTATATCCATCCAGTCATCATGATCACGGACATCCAGCTGGCAGTGTTCTCCAACATCCTGGGAGTTTCTATATTCTTACTAGTAATTCTTTACCACTACATCAACGCAAACAGCACAAAATGAAGAAGGTAATAAAGAAAGAACATAATTTTATTTTTAAGTACTTAAATATATTCAACAATCTCCCCGACTTCCATTAGGCCTTTCCCAGTAGCAGCCCAGAGTCTAGATTTGTGCCCAGTTGATGGCTAGGGGTAGTCCCCTGTTACATGGCACTTAAACATAACTAGCAAAATGTAATTCTGCCCAATCCGTCTTGAAAAGGTGTGATTTTAAGTTATTCTAGTTGGTTAACCTATCCTCTTGGTTTTATATCAATTGCCCTGACCCCAGCGGCCAGCTAATAAATCACCATATAAATATCTATGACAAATAGGGTTGTGTAGTGAAAACAAACCCTATCCGTCTTATTACAAAAAAATGCTTAAGTACTGGTTTAAACCAAGACTAAAAGGTCTAGGATTGTTACGGTATTAATGCTAGTACCAGGACCAAAATGTGTTCTGATTACAAAACGAAGACTATCGGAGGATCAGTTAGTACCATGGTTAGTACCAATGAAGGTCCATGCTGGTCCATGCTTTTAAAATATCCACAGATAAGAAACAAAAATGGCATTCTTTCATTCGTTCCTACAGTATTTATTTGAAGCAACGTTCCGTTTCTCTAAATATTGATATAATAGTATCACTTGAAATGTTTAAATAATTATTTATTAAAACAAAAATAGGTCAAAAATTGCTCTTTGTCTATGTTACAGTATATTGAACAAGCACAATTCGTACTTTTGACGCGCTTTTTATAAACAAGTTGTCATATTTTTTAACATCTCTAGCGTGAAGTGGAGTGACATAATATTCGGCGAGCGACGTATGTAATTTGAGAGTTGAGAGCCTTGAGACGAATGTTTTTGTTGCGTCCTATAATAATAAATACCTGGATGAACTACTTATTTTCACTAATTGTTTTTAATATTACTGTTACTGCTATGTGGTTTGCTCGTGAGTTGTTGTGTCTGGTTAAATTGTGAACTACTAATCGTAAAAAATGGAAAACAACAAAAGAAAAAACGGGTTGAAAACTGGATTTCTGAAGAAAAAGTTAGTAAAACATGGATTTTAAATTATTATTAGGTAAATAATAACCATCTTATTTCGACTACCTAACGCGATGTTCTTATATTCTTATTATTATATTAGTACCGCAGTTAGTCCAATAGATAAACTAGGGGTCTCTGTGGTTTAACTTTAGTACCATAGATAGTTCATGAACTAGTGATAAACTTCATTTTATAATAACGTTTTATTTAGTCATGGTTTAAACCTAGTAATAATCCCAGTACTATATTTAAATCGCGTTTTGTAATAAGACGGTATGTATTTTACTGTGTGTACATTTTATAAAAAAATAAATAAATGACAGGTTCTCAGTTGCACGGGCACAAAATCATTTGTTGTGTTAATCCGACTGGAGCGGTCAATACGTTAATGATTGTTACCCAATAATTTTGGGCCAACCAGGGTGGCTGTGGGATGTGACAGTTTCCAGTAATCAACCATATGCATAAGTGACTCATTGTAGCCTAGGGGGCTTACTATGAGCTCTTATAGCAGGACAGAAGTTGAATGTTTCCAGTGAGAGAGAGTGACAGCGCTATAGGTTGTATATAGCTCCGTCTCTCTCTCTCTCACTGGAAACATTCAACTTCTGTCCTGCTATAAGAGCTCATTGTAAGCCCCCTAGGCTACAATGAGTCACTTATGCATATGGTTGTTTACAGAAGTTGAATGTTTCCAGTGAGAGAGAGTGACGGTGCTATAGGTTGTATATAGCTCCGTCTCTCTCTCTCTCACTGGAAACATTCTACTTCTGCCCTGCTATAAGAGATCAGAGTAAGCCCCCAGGAGCTTGTAGGTAGCTTCAGGGGTCAATTGGGCAAGACTATGATTTTTTTTTTAATTGGGCGTTTTTTTATATAGGTACTTACTTTTACAAAAAAAACAATTTTCCAATAATTTGAACCTCTCTTGTTTTTGGTAGATTATTATGCAAAACCTTTCTCAGGGTAATCAACATCTGCAAATGCAGAAAGAAAATAACAAAATTGCCGACTGGACCACGTTTAATAATAATAGCCACGTTTTTTGTTTCAGGTAGAACTCAACATGTCAGCTAAAGCAATGTTATAATTATATTCCATCTAATGTTAAGATGTAAATAAATTAAGTGTTCTTACTGATTTTGTTTTTAATGACTGTAACATAAATATCCCTCCCTTAGCATTTAGCAGAAGCCTCTGTACTGTCTATCTATACTATACTCATTGATATAAAAAGTAAAGATACGGTCGTCCGTACATTTGCCTGACGCGTTCGCCACACAGAAACACTAACGCCATCTATTAGAAGTACTCTTAACTACGATGTCGATCGGCGCAGGCTGCTCGTAGACGTAACCTTGTAAGAGCGGCGTGGTATTTTTCGAGATATAAAGAAATTATGAAAACTTTTATTTTTCAAAAATTATATTTATTGCAGTTTGTTTGTTGTTAAATAATAAAATTCTCATTGGCCTTTTTGTTATTCTTGACATATTTTCCATTTTGGATTCGTATTGTTTTCTGACATTGTATGTCTTTCAATTATTGACCTTTATTAAATGTAATTTATGATTAATAACACAGGTTGTTCCATTGAGTGAGAGTTTGTATAAAATTAAATCTTATTGTAATATAATTAAATCTTTATTTCGTCGGTTACAACGCACGCCGCTGCAAAGTTATGTCGCACAGCGGTACGGTCTTGTGGGCGTGGCCTCGTGTCGTCTAAGACAATTTACTTGTAGTAGGAAAGTAGAAAAGAAAATTGTTTTAAATAATGTTAGAAGTTGATTTAATGGCATATTTTTGACTAACAGGTGATATGAAATGTTATAATTTTTTGTTGTTGTGTTTTTTGTCGTAGTTCACGCAACCCTTCACGACATAATTTAGCTTTTATGCCTTTAAAATTTACGACCGCACCCGAAGATAGCCGATCGCGGACTAGTTCACTTGGGTGTAGGGGAGGATCATTCGAGGACCACGTTCATGCCGTCCGCCCAGTTCTTACGCAGTAATATATAAGTCAATGACTATACTATTATACTACATATATTTTTATATTTATAGTATAATAAAGATAAAGAGTTTGAACGCACTAATCTCTGGAACTACCAGTGGGATTTGAAAAAGTCTTTTAGCATTTTGATAGGAAGGTATTTAACATCACGCTATGACCCATAGGAACCGTGCAAAAAGAAAAAAAGTCAGAAAGGGCGCGTTCGGACGACACGCGCACGCCACGCGCGTCAGCACCCGCGTCTAACTCGCTTTTGTATATAATTTGAGCCTTATGACTATGACACATCAATAGATCTCAAATTGCATTTATTGAAGTCCAACCCCGCGCTTAACCCGCACACGAGCTGCACCCACCCCTATAGCACCCCGAATCAGCAGGGGGCTTACTAGAATATGAGTCTCACTATACTTACTTTACTCTTTGAATATGAGCCTGTGAGCTTTTATGTAAAGTCAATCGAGAAGGTAATATTTATCAGCTATGGCAATAATAGAGTACATTTCTAAAAATGGCAACTTTGGAACAGAAGTCAGAAGCAGTGATGCCAGATTGGGGGTATTCCCCCCAAATTTGGGGGTTTTTTATAGTCATGGGGGGAAAATATTTTTGGGGGGATAGTTGGAGGGAAAAAACCGGGAATGGAGGGAATGGGGGGATTTTAATCTGTAATCTGGAAAAAGTAAGTCGGTCGCTCGCTTGGTCGGACAAACAGGTTTTTACCGTCAATCGCCATTACGGTCTGTTAGAACCACTTTTTTCTTTACTCCGTGGTTAGAACGAAGTGATTAAATCATACTTGGTCTTTGCGCCTTGGTATTTGTTATTGGCACTATCACAACAAAAAAAGAAACAACAAAGGTATAGAAAGAAGAGAGAAAGTGACCCAATATTAACAGTATAAAGTTATTGTAGTTATTCTAACCTAGATGAAATCATGTCTCAAGTTTTATGTAAGTACTTAATTGTAGCTCTGATTATGGTACCACTTGGACTTGGACCAGAGTTTATTATTAATAATGTCGGCAATCAATTAAGGAGATGGATTATGTAGGCAAGGTCATTTGCAACCAAATAACCCCATATGAGAAATATGCAAAAATGCAAAATAGAAATAGTATTTTTTTTTTTTTTTACCGACAGCGATACAATTTTCGGTCGGTAAAAAAATAAAAAAATATTTTACCATTTGTGGGGGATTTTTCCTATAAAACTTGAATTTTGGGGGGATTTCGGGAAAGGTTTGGGGGTAACGCGAGATGGTCATCTGGCAACACTGGTCAGAAGTGCAGAACTGTCAATGAAAATTTTATAAACTGTTGGAATTGAAAATTAAATACAAGTTTGGCGGGTTTGCGAGAGCGATTTGTTTCGAAATCACTTAAAGCCTTGCTTGTACGTAGTTTTTGATCATGTCGAAAGATATAAGCTGTGTTAAAAAAGGCGTTGAAAGTGGAGGTAATTATTTATTGTACTTATTGCATATTTCTTACTTCCTAACCTACCCTACTTGGACATTTTTCATCTTTTCATGGCAATAAATTGTTATAATACAGTCAACTAATGTTTGCGCAACACGTTGTACCAAGAACCCAGAGCCGCCAGACCTTACTTTTTTTCTGATTAACAAAATGTATAGGATAGAGTAGTGTTAGTATGTACTTTGAACGTATGCATTTTAGCTTGGGCCGACGGCCAATGTTCAGATATTTTAGGTACTACAGTTACGTAAAAATACACTTTTCTTAAAGTCTGATTGCTGATTTTTATGTATTTTTTACATAATATTGTCAATACGGCCAAACACTTCCCGTTGGCAGTTTTTTCCGCCAGACGCTATAAAGCTCGAAAAAAATGATGTCATCTTACTTAAAGTTGAGTCTTATTTTTATATGATAAGTACTCGGGGAACTATTTCAATACTATTTGTAAGCAGCCAGACCAATCGTAGCTGTGAAACATCCCCCAGATATAATAATAAAAAAAAATAATAATAAATAAAAGCCTGCTATGTATGAGTGTGAGCGTGATAATTTTGGACTGCTACAATTGGTCTGACTGCTTACAAATAGTGTTGAAATAGTTCCCCGAGTATCTTATAAAAAAATTGACTCAAACTAAGTAACACATTACACAACATCATTTTTGTGAGCTTTAAAGTGTCTGGCGGATAAAATCGCCGACGGGAAGTGTCTGACAGTATTGATTATTAATTATTAACAATAATCTGTAGAACATTTGTAGCTATAGCTAGCTTTATAGTACTCAACTTATTTATTTATTTCACAAGTAATTTTGGTATTGCAACTAGTGGCAACCATTGATCATCAAATGTTGTCTTATCTGTGGATAATGCAGTGGAGTGGACTGCAACATTACTACTAGAAAGTTTTGTTTATCTTATGTGTTATATAAATGTTGTAGTTGTTTATTATCCCATAGTAAATAAAATAAAAAATAAGACATACATAAAAATCAGCAGTCACGACTTTAAGAAAAGTGAGTAATATTTTTACATAAATTTAGTACCCGCTATCCGAAAATTTACCATGGGACCAAGCTAGCAGTGCGTATGTTCCAAGTACATACTAACACTACTCTATCCCAAACATTTTGTAACAGGAAATAAGTAAGGTCTGGCGGCTCTGGTATCTTGCTCTTTTGTGGTTGGGGACCACAATACATCTCATTCTTCTCCATACAAAACTACCTTTAGGAAGGGGCAAGCAGAATCAATTCTATTTTCTTGTTAATTTGGAAGTTTAAAAGTACTTTTTATGTGCCTATTTGAAATCAATGACTTCACATTGACTTTGCTGCACTATTGCTATAGTAGGTACAATAAAATAGAGTGATGCAAAAGAAAAACAGCCTGTATGTAGAACAATACAGGGTGTAATCACTCTTATGAATTTGCATCACTGAAAATATCATTGGTTCTGGTTGCCTTTTCCAAAAGGTAGTTTTGTATGGAGAAGAATGGGAGAGAAATTAAATACAGTAATAGAATAGTATCCAGAGATGAATGTTATACCAGCACTATTCTGTACTTATTTATTTTAAGACTTTTTAGATTTAACTGTTTTGTTTTTTGCTTCATGTTTATTTTATATTTTTTTAGATGTTGCTTTAATTAAGTATGTGGATGTTGTACTCCTGTAATTGATGATACATCAGAAATCATACCTTTAACTTTAATTATGTACTGTTGGAGTACCTACCTATTTTAAAAAATAAATACGTACCTAATTACAGAACAGCTCACTAGTGCCCAGACTACTGAGGCCACTCTCTCTTCAAAACTAGCACAAGAAACTGTTGACACCACATCGGGTCACACAAGTGAAACAACACATCAGCCTTGCACGCCACAAGGTATGTATAACTAATAAACTAAGCGTAAATTCGGCTTCCAGCTGGATACAACAAAATTACTGAGTAGGTACTTAGCACACCTTTCCTCCACTCACTCCCCTTCACTTCACTCTCTTCTTCTTCTTTCTTTCACTTTCCTTTTTTTTTTTTTCTAACCGGATGCAGCTGAATACCAGTATTTTACATGGAGCGACTGCCTGTCTGACCTCCACAACCCAGTAACTGGGTAATACGATACCCCTTGGTAAGACTGGTTGTCAGAATTTCGGGCTTGTATGTAAAGATGGTCAGGAGCTCGTGGCTAAGTAATAACAGCCGCACGGGTCGATCCATGAGGTTAAGCTACGCTTGCCGGTGTTGGTCAGTGGATGGGTGACCATCTTTACATACCGAGACTCCTCCGTGCCTCGGAAAGCACGTTAAGCCGTTGGTCCCGGTTGTCATTCGTGGATCTTTGACAGTCGTTACGGGTCGTCAGAAGCCCGAAAGTCTGACAACCAGTCTTACCAAGGGGTATCGTATTACCCAGTTACTGGGTTGTGGAGGTCAGACAGGCAGTCGCTCCATGTAAAATACTGGTATTCAGCTGCATCCGGTTAGACTGGAAGCCGACCCCAACATAGTTGGGAAAAGGCTAGGCAGATTGATTGATGTAAAGATGGTCACCCATCCACGGATCGACCGCGGCAAGCGTAGCTTAACCTGATCGATCGACCCAGCCGTACGGGTCGGCTATTATAAGTTAGCCACAGGCCTCTCGGCCCGCCGCCCTGGCGACTATAGGCAACTGAAGGAACGCGTTGGTTTTAGTCAGTAAAAGTCTGACACGCCCTTCCGCTCCACCCAGAGTGGGAGAAGTCATTTGATGATTTCCTATCCACAAAAAAAAGGCCCCTCGGCCCAATTTTTATTGGTCTGAGCTTAGTAAAAGTCTTATCCTGCAAATAATTTTTTAAAAGTTTTGACAGATTTTCCATACAAAAACTGTCAAATGTACCTAATTAGAAAATACTGTCATATTTATTCTTCAGAAGTAATCTCACCATTGAAAAATATTATTAGTTTAGTATTTCACATAATGTAACATCACGCCTTCTTTCCCGAAGGGTTAGGCAGAGCAGAGGTGTATCGATAGTACATCCACATTTCGCCAGTATGTTGAAGTCCCAGGTAATGACGTAGGGGGCGAGCAGGCACGAATCAAGGCTCCGGGCTGCTACTGAGAAATTAGAAGTTTAAAAAAATAAAAAAAGTATTAAATAAATTAATGAATTTATAAAATACTAGCTGCGCCCCCCGCGGTTTCACCCAAGTAGTCCGCGATAAAAAGTAGCCTATGTGTTAATCCAGGATATAAGCTATCTATATACCAAATTTCATCCAAATCGGTCCAGCCGTTTGAACGTGAAGAAGTAACAAACATACACACACACACACACACACAAACTTTCGCCTTTTTATTATTAGTGTGATTATCGAGAATAGGTCTTATCGCGATATTCCTCTTTACGACGTAAAGAGCAACAACAAGCAGCAGCAGCAGCAATAACAAGTAGGTACCCGATCACCTCGTAAAAAGGAATATCGCGATAAGACCCGTTCTCGATAATATTTTATAATGTGTACAAATCGCAAAAGTTTAAAAGGATAATGAATTTAGTAGTTAGAAATTAATAGTACCTAGTTGATTTTAGTAATATATGCTGACATGTCGAAGGCTTTTGACTGTGTGGATCACGATACCCTTCTAACCAAACTTCACGCATACGGTATTCGTGGCAATGCCCGTAACTTAATTAAAACGTACCTAAAAGGTCGCAGACAATGTACGGAGATATCGAGCCTGTGTTTGGAAACTAGGAAGGAATTAAAATATATATCGTCTTTTAGAGAAATAAAATATGGTGTCCCGCAGGGCAGCGTCCTTGGACCTTTATTATTTTTCTATACTAATATTATAAAGAGGTAAAATTTGTATGTAAGTTTGTAAGTTTGTATGTAGGGGGTAATCTCCGGAACTAATGATCCAATTCTAAAAATTTTTTCATTGGTAGAAAGCTACATTATTCCTGAGTGCTATAGGCTATAAATTATATTTATATCATGCATATTAGCCGAGCTATCACAATTTTTGTCTAACAAGTCGGAAAGAAATACCTCTTTAAACAGACTTTTTTGCATGCGCTGCCTAAACGGTTGTTTAAAATTGAAAACAATGTATGGCAGTCTGGTCTGTCTTAAATAATTCTACAAAAAAGTCCGCGACACCATATTTCTATCTTTTATATTTTATCTTTTATACATCTTTTATTGCTTTAAAAAAGTATTTTTTAGTCATACTTACGTTTGGATGATTATTTATACAACAAAACATTAATCCTTATCAAAATAAGTTATTTAATGATCACAAGGGCATCATGGAGATAAGATTTGGCCTTTACAGTATGTCAATTGGTCATACAGTTTCGGAGATAATATAAAGTTACTAAAACGCAGAATAACTTTAAATCATACCGGTCGCTCTTGAGCAAACATGTTTAGTGCGGACGTTTTATCAATTTACCAGTGGCGTGCACAGAGATTTCAGACAGGGTATGCACGGTTAAAATAAAATAAAAAACTTAAGTACCAGTTTCAGCTCCTTTCGGTCGGAGTCCCAACGACTAGATACCCTACCCAGTAGGTACCTATCTAGTTACCTACATACCCGACTCTTACCACACGGCGCCATTGGCTTCGCATAGCGTTTGTTTGCGACCACCAAAAATATCTAAATTATTTAAATCTGAACATCCGTTATATGTAGATCCAAATATATAATTTTTATGTTGATTTGTAAATAAAATGCAAGGTAAACAATACAATATGTTTGTGTGTACACAACCTTTAACTGTTAGCCAATAACAATTATCATAATACTTTTTATGTAAATAACAAGTAAGTAGCATTACCTTTTTTTGTGTTAAACCAAACCCCGCGTACACACGGACCCCTTTGCAATCAATTTAACTTCTTCCTCAAAAGATAACGTCGAAAAAGCGGCAGATTTTAATTTATTTGAAGACACTTGGCCAGCACAGGTCTCAAGGGTATAATTTTTAGTTTTTTACAATAAACTTACTGAATAATTACTTAGACAATCAATCAGTTTCGCCCAGAAATACAACCGAACAATGATATTAAATCAATCGAAAGCGAAACAATAAATATGGCGAATAACAATTACGAACTATACGAACAAATAAATTGATTAATCCGACTAAAAAAAGTTGATCCTCTACAATCAACAAATAAACGGTGCTTTTACAACTTCTCAATTTGGACGGTTTGCAATGTAAGCTCTGCTTCTAAAACTCCAACACGCGCACACATTTTCACGCACATAGTCACACTTATGCTGTGTACTACACGAGAATTCACGAGATGCGTTGTATGAAAAATAAGCAATGCGTAGTAGTGCTTTTGCTCACACGGGAGCGCTGCTTGCGCGGTGAATTGGTGGCGCGTGTTCGCCGCTCCAACGTGTTAGTTCCATAAAAAAGTAATAGATGGCGCGGAATCGCATTATAGACACGGGAATTCAAATGACGGATTTTAAATTAGATTCATTTAATACCTACGTATTATGTTTTTTTATTTAATTTAAATAGTTATTTATCATTTAGAGGGGCATGTATGTATGTGACTACAGGGTATGCAGAGCTTATTTGCATGTATGGAGTGCACGCCACTGCAATTTACCCATAGCTGGCGTTGTATAAATAAGTAATTTTTCTGGATTGCGAGATATTCCGCGGATTGACGACCCTCTCGATTTATTATTTCAATAATGTCGGTGGAATACAGCGAAAGAGTTTGTTTTTTTGTTAGTTTGTTTGAACGCGCTATCTCTGGAACTACCCCAGTCGGATTTGAAAAATCTTTTTGCATTTTATAACCCAGTTCTTGAGGAGGGCTATAGGCTATTTAAAATCACGCTAGGGCCCTTAGGAGCCGAGCGCGAAGTAATAGCGCGGGCAGGCGATGCGGAAGGAGGCTATTTACCATCTTGATAGGTCCCTTAGGAGCCGAGCGCGAAGTAATAGCGCGGGCAGGCGATGCGGAAGGATATAGGCTATTTAACATCTTGCTAGGGCCCTTAGGAGCCGAGCGCGAAGTAATAGCGCGGGCAGGCGATGCGGAAGGATATAGGCTATTTAATACATCACGCTAGCGACCTTCGGAGCCGAGCGCGAAGTAATAGCGCGGGCAGGCGATGCGGAAGGATATAGGCTATTTAATACATCACGCTAGGGACCTTCGGAGCCGAGCGCGAAGTAATAGCGCGGGCAGGCGATGCGGAAGGATATAGGCTATTTAACATCTTGCTAGGGCCCTTAGGAACCGAGCGCGAAGCAATAGCGCGGGCAGGCGATGCGGAAGGATATAGGCTATTTCGGAGCCGAGCGCGAAGTAATAGCGCGGGCAGGCGATGCGGAA
Source organism: Cosmia trapezina (assembly GCA_905163495.3). Taxonomy (NCBI): domain Eukaryota; kingdom Metazoa; phylum Arthropoda; class Insecta; order Lepidoptera; family Noctuidae; genus Cosmia; species Cosmia trapezina. The sequence goes on from LR991036.1 coordinate 2,783,283, forward strand.
GGATATAGGCTATTTAATATCACGCTAGGGCCCTTAGGAGCCGAGCAAAAAGAAAATTGTCAGAGAGGATGCTATTAAGCGCAAGCGAAGTAATAGCGCAGGCAGGCGTTGCGATGCGATGCGTCGGGCTTGGTGGGTGGGGGGACAAGAAATTTCACGCGGACGAAGTCGCGGGCAGAAGCTAGTACTTTATATAAATGACCTGCCACGTAATATACTTCATCTAATAGCACATCAATTGTTTCATGTTTCAATAAAGAATTATATATAAATGACATTAACAATATGGCGGGAGATATGGACATAAACTACAATGGTAAAACTATAGAGAAAGTAAACAGTACAAAATTTTTAAATCAAATCAAATCAAATCATTTATTGGTTTGCAAACATGGGTAATTAACACGTATCACACGTACACGTATGCATGTACTTAGATGTTTTATGATAAAAGTCCTCCATGTTCTACCGTCACATGGGCATGCAAATCCTATTATTATTATATGTAATTGACACAAATTTAAAGATATTAAAATTTTAAATAACAATTTGAAAAATAAAATAATACAAATTAATGTCAAATCATTTGAATTAAGTAAGTACAGTAAAAATGTCATAATAATACAAAAAATGACAGCAAGGTTACAGTGTAAAATAAAAAACATAAAATAAAAAAAAAATAAAAAAATGTCATCAAGGTTACAAGGGTAATAAAAAAATGTCTAATAGTAATCAATCAATGAATGTCAATCAGTCAATGTTTCATCATTAAGGAAGTCGTCAATTGTGTAATAACATTTTTCAATTAATATTTCGTTTAGTGCCCTTTTAAATTTGAACACAGTCATAGTTTTAATAATTTAGGAATCATAATTGACAGCCAGTTAACTTAGAAGCCGCAAGCAGAAGATATATTATGTAAACGTTTAAGCACAGCCGCGTTTATGTTGCATAATCTATCAAAAAAAGTAAATGTCACTGTAGTGAACGAGAAAGCATTTTCAAAGCTCAGAAGCGCTGTCTGAGAGCTATATTTGGTCTTAAAGTAACAGACACTTGCGTACCTATGTTCTCTATGTTCTGTTCTATGTTAAGGATTTGGTTTCCGCACTTAGTCCTTTATGTGGACCATTGTGCGTGAGCCATGGTGGCCTTCGTGGGTTATTCCAACCAGCCCACCTCCCTCCAGAAGTTAATCAAATCTCTGGGTCTATTAAGAACATCTGTGAAAGATCGTGGATCGTGGATCGTGATCAAGAGTTTGTGTTCTAATCTGGGTAACGCCTATGCATTCAAAGAGCACATGCGCAATGGTCTCCTCAGCCTCCATGCAGGCCCTGCACAGGGGACTGTCTGTTATTCCTATTGTATGGAAGTGTTCTTGCGTACCTATATTTAGATCTCATAAATTATTAACCTTTCCGTGTCTATATTCTAGAATTAGCAATATTTGTAATAACAAACCGATGTCTATTTGCAACCTTATTAGAAACTAGAAAACGAAGTACACCTATGAGATCACAATACCAGAATCTATTATGCACGGGCGTATTTAAAACTAGCATAATAAAAAGAAATGAGATTCGTATGGCTCCTGTTATCTTTAATAAAATACCTGACGAAATGAAAAACTTACCGTTGCAAAAATTTAAAAAAAGTTTCACAGAATTACTTGTAGATAAATGTTATTATTCCGTGCAGGATTTCTTAAATGATAAATTTTTGTAATATCTTTGTCACTACTTTGTATCACATTTGCATGCTATGTTAAGGCAGAATGTACATGGATCCTATTATATAATTTAACAACTTATTTTTATGTACCTACATTCGAAGCAAATAAAGACCTATTCTATTCTATTTAGTATTTCAGGTAGGTATACTTAATAAAACATTAGTCCTCAATTAATGGCCATTTATCTTCTTTTAAATATCTGAAATATTTGGACAGGTAGTCTCTAAGCCGACGTTCTCGAGATTTTTTTTCGCGCACCGGATTTTCATCGCACTGGTAAGGACCGAGAGTTGAAAATCCAACAAGGTGTTTTTTCGACGCGCTGGCATGCACTCTGTTGTTGATAGGTTGGATTCTCAATGCTCGGCTCAACACCGAGAGTTGAAAATCCAGTGCGCGATAAAATCCCACCGCGATATTTTTATGTCCGTACGAACGTCGGCTAACTCTATGTCTGTAACGGCCAACTAATGGCTGGTTACGTAGTGCGAGCTGCTGACTAAACAGTAGACAGCTGCTCGCACTGTGTACTCGCATGACAGTAGCTCGGCTTGCCTTGGCTGTTTGTTTACACAATGCGAACTGCTGACTAGACAGTTGATCGCACTGTGTGTACACAGTACAACAGAACACACACACACAGCACAACACAACAGAACACACACACAGCACAACTACACCACACACAGGAGAACAGCAACACACACACAGCGCGCAGCAGCAGCGCACAGCAGAACTACTGACATGCGTGTATGCATGTCAGTATTTCTGCTTGCCTTGTCTGTTTATGCAGTGCGAGTTACTGTACTGCTCGCAGCTACTCGGTAGGCCGAATCGCACGCTATCTCGCACTGTGTAAACTAGCCATTAAATTAAATGTTTTCTTTTTCCAGCTAATGCAACACAATCTGAAGAAACTTTGACGACATCAGAGGAGGTAAAGGTATATAAAATGCTAAAAAATTTACAGTTGAAATTGAGCAAATGCAAAAACAGAGTAAGGAAGCATCTGAAAACTATGAAAGCGGCCCAAAATATTATGACAAATAAGGCATTTATGGAATTGGTCGAAAACATGACCAGTGCCAGAAAAATACTAAACTTATTAGAATGCAAGAAACAGAAAAGAAGAAGAAGGAGTAGTCGTTTTACCTTTAATGAAAATATTACATCCTTATCAATTTACACACAAAGCCCTAAAGCATACCAGTTTTTAACTAAGATATTTCTACTACCAGAAACTAAAACTTTGGATAAGTTAATCCAAAAAATTGTCATTACACCAGGCATAAATAAAAAGGTGTTAAGAAACTTGAGAAAAAAGGCAACAACAATGTTTGCTAAAACCAGGCTGTGTGTATTGCTATTTGACGAAGTTGCTTTCCAGCCAAACATGAGTTACAGTGTGTTGAATGACAAAATTAATGTCTTTAAAAAAGAAGGAAGTTCTCTGAAGTTTGCAAGCCATGTTGTTGTATTTATGCTGAAAGGGCTTTTTGAGAATTACATACAACCAATAGTTTACGCATTTTCCTCTGAACCAACAAAACCTATTGAACTCAAAAAAAATATACAGAATATAATTAATGAAGTTAGAAGGGCTGGATTTGTAGTTGTAGCAACCGTGTGCAAACAAGGAACTAATAATCAAGAAACTATTGAGAGCCTTATTGAGGACACTAGAATGGATAAGTTAAAATCTGGAGAAGAACATAGATTAAACACATTTTATGTTGGCGAGTTAGAAATTATACCTCTCTATGACCCTCCAAGTTTATTAAAAGATTTGAGAAACAATTTACTGAACATGCCACTCCAACATGAGAATGATGGCAAAATATGCACAGCCAAGTGGGAACACATCGAAATGATATATGCTGTGAACCTTAGCAGTGCAATACAACCACTCCCCAGGTTAACTGACCAACATGTGACGCCTGGGAAGATTAACAAAATAAAAGTCGAATTTGCTAGCCAAGTTTTTAGCCATAAAGTTGCATCATATATGTACCACTACTCACGTAAGAAATTATATTATTAAACATCATTGTACAGTCTTCGCCACGCAATACGCATCCCCACTTTTTTGCCAACTTCTTTGGTGGCTACTGTACTTTATATTATTTTATCTACACCCATCATATAAATCCTCTATAAAAGTTTCTAAAACAGTTAGCTTATTGCCAACATTAAAACAACCAGTGTCATAGTAACCATAATATCATCCAAACGGGTAAATAAATAAATAAATAAATAAATTCTTTTTAAATAAATAAATTCTTTATTGAACAGAAACACAGTATGACAATAACATTTAGTGCGATAATACCTACATTAGTAAAATACTGTGTCGTAGGAATTAACGCCCACCTCAGGAAAAGGACGATAGCGTTCTAGAATTTATGCTAAACACAGGAGATTGATTACAAACTAGAATAATAGGTTAAAAAATAATGTGAATATGTGTAGGTACGAGCGAATGTATTATGTGCGTGTGGGTGTTTGCATAGGTGTGTGTGTATGTGTGTGTGTGCGTGAGTGTGTCTTAATTTATGTGTAATGAGTCAATTTCGGAAGGAAGAGGTCGATATTGGAAACAAATCAGGGTTTGACCAAGCTCTCCAGGTCTTCATAGGTGAGGGTTTGAAGCCATTCGTCAGTGAGTTTTTTACAATCCCTATAAGAAAGAGAATGAATATGGAGTACACTGTTTACCTTATTGTACAGCCTCGAACTAAAGAAATCGTATTGCCGTCGGACCACTTCAAGTTTCGCCGACACTATGCCACAAACTCTGTCCGATCTACACCCACGTCTACGCTCTATAGTGGCGTTAGGGTCGTAAGGCAACTCCGAGTGTTTCCGTAACATTGTGCATAGAATGAAAGACTGCCTTACAGTAGGTATCTTCCACAACGAGTAGAAATCGTGAGTCGGGAAACGAATGGGTTTATGTGCCATAACCTTAAGGACCCCTCTCTGTGCCCTCTCAAGTCGAAGGAGAAGACACTTCCCAGCCCCACCCCAAGCCGTTATCTATATCTATAAAAGGAAAGCGTTACTGACTGACTGACTGACTGACTGACTGACTGACTGACTGACTGACTGACTGACTGACTGACTGACTGACTGACTGATCTATCAACATACAGCTGAAACCACTGAACGGATTGGGCTGAAATTTTGAACACAGGTAGCTATTATGACCTAGGCATCCGCTAAGAAAGGGTTTTTGGAAAGTCGACCTTTAAGGGGGTAAAAAGGGGGGATATTGTTTGTATGAAAAATCTTATTCCTTGAGTTAATAAACTTGAAACTTGGCACGAATATTTATCTAATTAAATTATGATTTTTGTGATTTTTAGTTTTTCTAAACCACCCCCCTAAAGGGGAATTGGGGGGTCTCAAAGTTTGTATGGAAAAATTTTAACGCGCAATCCGATTAACTCAAAACTCAGTATTTATACTTAAAACCAAAAATAAAGAATAATGTGCGTCAGGGTTTTTCGAAAATCTACCTGTAACGGGTTGAAAAGGGGTAGTCAATTTCACTGCGGAGGATTTTACTGCGTGGCTTGATTAACTCGAAAATTGGTGTAAATAATCTTTGAGTCAAGCTATGGAAATATCTCAAACCATTTTTTTTAATTCCACCCCTGTGGGGGTGAAAACAGGGAATACAATTCACATGAAAAATGTTATTCATTTAGTTTTAAGTGACTTGAAACTTGGCACAAATATTTGCCTAAGTTTGTCATTATTAGTTTTTTAAAACTACCTCGGAGGGAGGGTTAGAGGGGCAGGGGCAAGGGAGGGGTGGTAAGGAGTGTGAGGGGGAGGATGATGGACGCTGGGAGAAAGGGCAGGAATTGGTGAGGAGAGGAGGAAGACATGGTGAAGGCTGAGGTGTGGGGAGGGGTTGGTGAGCCGGAGGTGGAGGAGAGGGAGGGGACGGGGTGATGAGGGAGAGAGAGCGAAGGGGAAGTGGTGACGGGGGTGTGAGAGTGAGTGAGAGGGGGAGGGAGAGGGGGAAGGAGAGGTAGCGCAAGGGGATGTGGTGAAGGAACGAGCTAAACTCTGGAACTACCCTACCAGTCGGACTTTAAAAAATCTTTTTGCATTAATGATAGCCCAAATCTTATAGAAGGCATATTTAACATCACTCTAGGACCCTTAGGGGCCAAGCAAAAAGAAAAAAAGTCTGAAAGAACGCTAAGTGAAAACGAAGTAATAGCGCGGGTAGGCAATGCGATTTGACGGGGTGGGTCGAGCAAAAAAATAAATTTTACGCGGACGAAGTCGCGGGCAGAAGCTAGTACAATATGTAAGAACGGAGTGAGCAAGTGCAAGGTAAACTGTTTTCAGGGTAGAAACATTTGCGGAACTTCTAAGGTTTTTAAAAACAAAAATTAATCTTCTCACTCTAGAAACCAGATAATTGACCTGCTCGCTCCATGAAAGTTTGCTATCAACTACTACTCCAAGGTATTTAATAGAGTCCGTGCGCACAACTCTAGCACAGGTACATGCCACATTCGGACCAGAAGCGCACATATGAGCTATCAAGCAGTAGTTTGGGGACGGTTGTGATGCCTGTTTTGGACCAAATGTGATAAACCTTGTTTTATCAAGATTGAGGGTGAGCAAATTTTGAGTTAACCATTTCATAACTTTGGGTGTTATAATGTTGTACTGAATTTCATAATGCAACTCGTTTTAAAAAAAAGAACATTGTAATGCACGCGCGTTGCACTACAACAGCGCCGTAATTTAAAAAAAGAACTTATTCGAATTCACGTCGTATACTATGACGCCGGCCGCCAAGTTCGATACGAGTATTAATATTGCAAAAAACTGTTTCAGAACCTTTTATAGAGGATTCATAACATGGATGTAGATAAAGTCTTGTATGCAACTGTACATAATTAGGTATTAAAACACTCATGTGATACTATTATCACACGAGGCGAACATTCGTGTTTTAATACCCCTTATTATACGTCAGTTGCATAAATAACTATTAAAGTATTCATCAATTAATATTACATTATTATTTCAGGACATGGAACTCTACCTTCAGAAGGCATGGATACGGCTCATTTAATACTGTTAATTGACAGTCTTTTTGATACCATGAATGGCAGCCCAGGGAGGAGTGAACTTGATTGGAAACCACTATTAGGTCCTTTAAGACCGTCACCACGTTGCCCACATCTTAAGAAGTGGACAGAAGCGAAAAAAGTTTTTAGAAAAATGGAATTATTAAATGGTAATAGCATACATGTTCCCACAATAAAGGCATATTTGTGGAATATTGAAGGGTTCGAATATGTATTAAGAAAAATGGCAATTAAATATGGAATAAGTTCCATTTGGACTAGACGTCTAAATCAAGACCCATTAGAAAAGTTTTTGGGTCCATCGCATGTGATGGGATAACAACCGAGGATCAGCCAGAGTCCAACCAGCCTTTCATTTGATAAGATTATGCAGCTAGTGCCATTTGCGATGAAGAGTTTGTGAATCATTGCAAGCCTAAGTATGTAAGAGTTCCCAAGATAATTAAAAAAAAACCTGACTGTGTAAAAAGTGAACTTTAAAAAAAAGAGAGGGAGGACAAGGTGACCTAATCTCGTGTAGTCGGAGGCAATAGATCTTTATTGTTAACTAGCACTTTCCGCGCGGCTTCGCTCGCGTGGATGTCGGAAAATATCCCACGGGAACGTACTACAATCCCTTATTTTTGTCTATATTATATGGGAACCTCTGCGCAAATTTTCAGCTTTCTAGATCCAAGGGTTTGGGCTGGGCGTTGATGAGTGAGTCAGTCAGGACTTCTCTTTTTATTATTTATGTAGTTAAGAAGATGCCTCCGACTGCATGGGATTATGTAAATGATAAATGATTTATTTTCTGTAAGTAGGTTTGTACAAACACTTTTACACGTCAAACATATTTTTTTTTAAACTTGATGAGTTCGACGTTTCCTATCTGACTACTCTGAGAAGAAACGCCGAAACAAACTCAGAGGTCACAGTCTCTTTTAAAGTCCAGACATAATCTTGGTCAGATCATGTGAAGACCATGTAGATTGCAGTCTGAAATGGTCTTTTGATGAAAGAACCACATGTCATCTTGTTCCATCTTTTTTTCACGTCGGGTGCCGTGTCCCCCGCGCCCGCCACAGTGAATCGATAAAACCTTTAGATATAGTGTGGCCATTAGTGCTGTGCACTCCCTGAGGTATGCGCGCGGCGAGACGGGGGGAGAAGCGGCTGCTGCGCTCGCCCGTCTTCGCCTCCCATCTCGCCGCGCATACCTCAGCGCTCGCCCCGTCTTCGCCTCCCACCTCGCCGCGCATACCTCAGGGAGTGAACAGCACTAATGGCCACACTATAGAATACAGCGTAATAAAAAAGTAGATTGAATGAGCTGTGGTATTCGGTCGTAAATATACGGCCCTGGTGAAATGGACACGAAAATATTTGTTAGATTAATCCGGCGTAAGTGGTTAAAGGGTTAAAGTTCACTTTTTACGCAGTCGAGTTTTTTTATTTTTTAATTATACACTTTTTAGTTATTATTTTTATCTCAAGGTATTATGTAACACTTTAGGTAACTAAATGATCTTTGTAAGCAGTATAAATCTAGGTTTGTCCCTCGATTTTGAGAATTACATACATACACTAAACATAAACTAACCTTCTTTTCATGGGGGTAGGCAGAAACTATAGAACGCCACCTGATTTTAAGAATTATGTAGGTACCTATATTGAATTATAGTATATTAATTATTTTTCACGTTAATAAGACCGATTCTATTTTAGAAGAACTATAAAAGTGAGGATGGTTGGATGGACCAACTTTAAATCATTATACATACAGGGTGTAAGGGACAGCCCTCCGCAAACTGATAGGGTGAATTGCAGTATGTCATACTAAGGTGACCGGTACATGAATTTTTTTCAGGAACGTTAAGGGAATCCAATAAACCTGATTTGTTTGTGTTTTTGTGCACAAATTGGACCGTCTATTACTGGTTGGGAGGGGTAGGTAATAGGTATGCGGTGAGTTCGATGAACTCTGTAGCTAGACAGAAAGTGAACAGCTGATTTCACGCGTCGTTGGTTAGAGTATTTCAACATCCATTGCTGGTTTTTTTTTTTGCAGTTTTTTTTACATAAATGGAGTGCTGCGAACACACAATGCAATTCTACATTGAAATAATGAAAATGTAACTGAAAAAAAAAAATTGAAAAAATGAAAAATTTCCTGAGAAAATTTCCGGTGGAATATGATTCAAAATGAGGAGCTGAATGCACCCTGTGAGTTTGCGGAGGGCTGTCCCTTACACCCTGTATATCCTAAATGGTAATAAAATTCAAAATGAAAAATGATTAGAGGAACAAAGATAATTTTCAAAGACCTATTCAGTGATATACCTACTTACCCCATTTGGCATAGTTGGTCGACTTTAATTTTTTTTCTTTTTCACAGCGCGTCTGGTTATCACCATCTTGAATTTTGATTACTGTCATATCTTTATAAAGAATAAAGAAAAATCTTTCTAATCTAAATAAAGACAAATCTATTGACCTAAGTATAATAAAAATCGGCTCACGTGTTTGGTCTCTACAAAAATCTGTAGTGCCATAAAGGAAAAAACACAAACACATTATCATACGCGCCACGAAAGATGAGACTTGACCGCGCCTCCCGCACTCTCAGCCGCCCCGATGACGTCCGGTCCCTTCCCACGCCCAGACCTCATACCCCTAAAGAGACCTAAAAACGTCTACTGCGCAAGTCAAACCACGTGATGTATGCGTGAAGTCTCATCTTTAGTAGCACGCATTGTACCCTCCTTTGCGTCGCGCAGTCTGGTAAAAAGCCAATCACAAACAGAACCTGGACTTTAGGAAAAGGTTTTGTTTTTAAATAAATTACAAATAGAATTAAAACAACAAATATAAGAACAAATACCATAAACTAATCTAAAATAAAAAAGAACCTAAAACTAAAAACCATAGTAACTAAAATATATTATTAAAAGGAGTCCCTTTAGGCAAGGTTCCGAAGATACTGGCAGCGTTCCCCCTTTGAATAGCTAGACTAATTCTTTGTCCGAGGTAGCTGCCAGCTCGTCGGTTTCCTGTGACGTCGACCAACCTTTTCGTAATTTCCTTAAAAAGCCTTATAGCGGTAGGACCCCACGGACCAAGGGTAATTTAATTTTTCCTTTTAATAATATATTTTAGTTACTATGGTTTTTAGTTTTAGGTTCTTTTTTATTTTAGATTAGTTTATGGTATTTGTTCTTATATTTGTTGTTTTAATTCTATTAGTAAAATAAATTATGTAGTAATAATAGATATCTACCTAAAAAAAAAAAAAAAAAAAAAAAAAAAAAAAAAAAAAAAAAAAAAAAAAAAAAAATACAACAACATTGGTATCGAATGAAAGCTGGTATGAAGTAAGTAAGCTGGTATGAAGGGAATGGTAATGAGTAAATTCCAAAAATATTTATATTTAAGTACTTATATAATATTCATTTTTTTATTACCATTTACTTAACTGAACTACTCTTTCTTTAATAAAACTAAAAAGCTTAAAATAAAGCAAATTATTTAAAAAAAACTGCTCAAACAACTGAAAAGAGATTTTACCCGACTGCAGCGAAGCCCAAAAGGAGGATTATGTGTTTGACCTGAATGTAAGTATGTATGTATGTGCGTTTCTTTGTTCCCTCGTAAATCCTAAAGAAATAAACGGATTTGGATAAATTATACGTCTTTAGATTTGTCTTGGTAGCGCGAGTGTCACTGGCTACATTAAAATAAGAAAGAAACAAAATAAAATGGCGGATTTAGGGTGCCTTATTGTGGAGTTCCAAATTTTTTTTCTTCAAATACCATTGAGTGGGATATCAAAATAAAGGGTTTTAAAAGGTGATTACAAAAATATATACAACTTAGATGGTTAAACTTACCTCAAAGTGACAAATTGTAAAAAACACGTACAATAAAAACGCCTGCGAAATCTTTCACATTTTGTAAACTAAAAAGCTGGAAATAAAAAAAAAGTAATTAAAAAAACTAAAAAACCCGACTGCGGTGTTTTCATCATTTTTATATTTTTAAACTCAAATGGGTCCCGCCTGCTTCCAACTTTTATTTAATTTAAAATGGGCTTGTTTTTAGCTTTTCAGTTTGTTTTAACACCGCGGTCGGGTTTTTAGTTTTTTTAATTACTTTTTTTATTTCAGTTGTGTTATTGTAGTCGGGTTTTTTTAAGAAATATAAATGAAGGAATAAATCGCCCTATGAAGAGTAGGAATACATAATAGTGACCTTATTGATGATGTTCTTAAAAAAAGTCAGGTCCGTAGCACTCGCAATCGGCGTGCGTGTGTGACCAGGGGGCCTACTCCCTAAGCACGTAGCTCGTAGTTTCGGACTTCGTTACGGACGTTTCCTACTCCGTATCACCTACGGATGGATGATTGGTTCGGGCCCCGAACGAAGTATGAATTACAACATGATTTGCCAGTTGTCCCTACTCCCGATGTGTTGTTGCCCGTCCGAAAAATTAACTTTTACACTTGTTTTGATGGATCGTAATGTCAAACGGACGGACGGAAAGATTGACGGACTTAGGGAGTACGCCCCCAGAACCCTAATTGCCTAATTGCGTGAATAATTTTGAAACAAATTGCTAATCCATTGCTTCATATGTTCGAAAAATTTGTCTGCTCGACAACGTAAATAACGCAATGAATATTGTTGAACTGTCAAAAAGAAAATGATTCCAATTGATAGTGTAATGTTTAACGAGGCTAAAGGAGTATGTAAGGATCGTAGCAGGTGGTGTTCTGAAGTTACTGCCTACCCCCGTGGGAAGAAGGCTTGAGTTTATGTATGTAAATCGAAACATGCAAAATATGTTTGCATACAGAATATTGTACCTAATTAATATGAAAAATATTTTTTTTTAAATTGAGAAAAAAATACATGATTTTTCAGAAATACATATTATTTCGATTTGTTGAAGATTTTGTTTCATTATTGTAAATTCCGTTGTAAGAACATTTTGTTGTACGGTCAGCAACAGAAGTCGGTTAACACTGCTACTTTTTGACATCATCTAAATTAACACAAAATAATAAATGATAACCTGCTTTTTAGCATTTCATTTATTAGTTAAGAGTTAATTTTCTTTAAAATTAAACATCTGTTCCGATTTTAATGAAGTACTTACTTTTCTTAATAATTAAGATTTAGAAAACACAAGTGTTAATCGACTTTTGTGGCTGACTGTACCACCAAAGACATTTTATTGAATCTCTTTGGGTTACCATTGTACGGAGACAGTAGAAACGACGGTGCAGCTTTTATTTATTTTGAAACAACTCCAACAGATGGCGCTGCAGGTGTCGATTTCCATGCATTTTTCTCTGGTGATGTCGCTACCACAGACGCCACGACTAAGATTCACACATTCAAGCTAATCATAATTTTATTTATTATGGTCATAATCACAAAAACGACCACAGCTAAACATCATACATAGGCCTCTTAATTAATGGACGAAAATGTATGATAAGTACACCACTTAGGTACCTATTGCTATATTAATAAACATCAACAAATTGTGTGATATTATTAGTCCGGTCAATTTAGACCAAAAAATGAAGTGTGAAGTTACATAAAGTCCCAACAAGCTGAATTTCAGTGAAATTGTTCAAAATATAATTATAAACAATGTCTAGAAGTTCCCCATCATTCCCCTGTAAGGAAAAAATTTTATTCAAGGTCAAAGGTCAAAAAAATGAGTTTTTCGCGATTTTCAGCAAAACGGTAAGTTTTATCATAAAAGTACCTCAGACAAAAATTGTAGATCATAAAATTATGTATAAAAAATGTATCAATACTTTTTTTCTTACGAGCCACTGTTTCTGAGATATAACGATTCATAAAGTTATAAAAGTTGTTATCGTCATAATATACATGAGTACGCCACGTATATACATCTAGAGTTGTTATATTAAAAAAAAAAAAAAAAAAAAGAAGCTGAAGTTTTTAAAAAGAGTAATTCAACTCAACAAGAAGTTATTACCAACGGCATCCGCTTTCTTCTTTCTATGTACGGAGCTCCTAAAAAACTACCTTAAGCATCGATATGCATGTTTCGTTAAAAATACTAAAAATAAAAAACAAGTTCAATTAGCTTGTCTTCCTCCAACCTCAGTTGCTGCTCACCAACATCTTTTTCGAGTATATTACCAAGTTCAAGTGTGGCTTGGTTATCAGCTAGACCCTACAGACTGGGGTTGGAAGTTGGTCAACAACATATTAGAGCCAGTTCAAACTTTACTTCCACCTGCGCCGGAAAAACTGCTGAACACTATTTTTTGCAACTGCAAAAAGGGATGCAGTGCTAAATGTGGGTGCAAAAAAGTCGGACTGTCTTGTTCTTTGGCATGCACAAATTGTCAAGGCCGGTCGTGCTCTAATATTTAATCACAAACAATGGAGGATTCGTTTGACTCCGACGAAGTATCATGCGATACATCGCTATTGACGCAATTTACTTGCATCCAAAATGAAGATGAAGAAGAAGCAGGAGAAGAAGAACAAGAAGAAGAACAAGAATTTGAAACTTACGAATAAGACGAATAAACTTCAACACTTTTTTTTAATTTACATCGCTTTTATCTTTCCCAATCTTTGAAAATTTCCGTTATTATGCAATAGTTTTACATTACACAGGATCACAACTGACCCGTGGAGTAGGCCACTGGGGAAACCACGTAAAAAAACGCGCTAAGTACACTACCTCATAGGTGGCGTGGAAACGTGTGCATATTATGACGATAACAACTTTTATAACTTTTTGAATCGTTATATCTCAGAAACGGTGGCTCGTAAGAAAAAAAGTATTAATACATTTTTTATTGATAATTTTATGATCTACAATTTTTGTCTGAGGTACTTTTATGATAAAACTTACCGTTTTGCTGAAAATCGCGAAAAACTCATTTTTTTGACCTTTGACCTTGAATAAAATTTTTTCCTTACAGGGGAATGATGGGGAACTTCTAGACATTGTTTATAATTATGTTTTGAACAATTTCACAGAAATTCAGCTTGTTGGGACTTTATGTAACCTCGAATGTCTAAATTGACCGGACTATTATAGTCACCAGCAAGAGTGAAAGGCGTGATTTTCCCCAAAAAATCAAATTGCTTATACAAATAATATAAAGTACTAAGTACTCTAAAACCAAATGTAGGTACACTCGCAGACAAAGAATACGGGTTAGTACGAAAAACTAAAATTACTCTTCAAATAATAGAGCTAGCGGCATGAATGAAACTGTGTTGTAGAAATTTACCAGGGGCCCAAGTCTGCTATTTCTTACATTCCAACACGATCCCATTGTCACTGCATTGTCATTTTGCTAAAAGTTCGTAATCTGCTAAATTCATAATTTCATACAATGGAGTGTCAGTGGTTGCTGACCATTAGAAAGTCATAATGACGCCATTATATTAGTAGATTACCAAACTTGTCAAAATCAACAATTATGAAATCAATGATAGACCATTCTGACACTATATTGTAATAGCAGACTTGTGGCCCCGGGGCCGTACTATGACGTGAAAAAAAAAATGGATAAATGATGGTTCTGTGGCGGCATCTACATCGCCACAATATGAACTACGCATCAATGACATGTCATTGTTGTTGTTGTGACGTCATGACGTCACGCAATCCTGCATCGCGCAATTAGAGTTTACCACGCGACTGGCATATACATATACAACGTCCCGACGACATCAACCGTTGGGCAGTAGCCCACCAGACACGACACCCGTCTGGTTGGAGGATCCTCCCTTTTCTATGGAGGATGAGTGAACTTTACACCCTGTTCCTCATGCCTCTAAACTGGTGACCCCGAGCATGAACGTCAGCACAGCCTTCGTGCAACTCCTTCAGCGTGACGTCATCAAGCATCACTTCCTCAAGCTTTCGAGCGGCAAGTCACACAGCCAGCCAGCATCCACGGCTTCAACAGGTATCCTGACCACCAGCATGCACCGGACGCGCATTCCTGGTCATCACCTTCAGCCTCAACCCAGCGCTGTACACTCCGACTCACTGGAACATAACGCAGCGCCACCCCGACTCACTGGGGTATCACCGCAGACAGTTCCGACTCACCGTGAACTATGCGGCACTCGGTTCCGACTCACTGGAACCACAACTGGCACTGGCAAGCATCGCAAGATACACGACTCAGCCCACTATCGACTTCCGGTCTCCGGAGGGGAGTGATGTGGCGGCATCTACATCGCCACATATGAACTACGCATCAATGACATGTCATTGTTGTTGTTGTGACGTCATGACGTCACGCAACCCTGCATCGCGCAATTAGAGTTTACCACGCGACTGGCATATACATATACAACGTCCCGACATCAACCGTTGGGCAGTAGCCCACCAGACACGACACCCGTCTGGTTGGAGGATCCTCCCTTTTCTATGGAGGATGAGTGAACTTTACACCCTGTTCCTCATGCCTCTAAAGTTCCATTGTGAAAAAAGGATGGTGCAGATGGTGCTATAGGTACTTAGTAGTATATAGCTCCGTCCCGCTCTCACACTGGATCCATGATCTTTCACGCCATAGTACGGCCCCTGTTAATAAAACAACACCAAATGATGGAAACACTATTAGTTTAATTGTCAAAACTATAGAAACAAAATATCAATAATTTTTCCGTTGAAAAAAATGGGGTTGGTAAGTACCCACAGATCATAAAATCTGTGTTGGTAAGTACCTCACACACTTACAATACAAAAATGAACTATAAAACAAAATTAATTCTTTGTATTGCCTACACGAGCGATTGGGCAATTAAGTTTCTTATGCGATGTTGAAGGATATTGGTCCATTCTTCCACTAAAACATGTTGCAGGTCCCGAAGTGTAGCTGGGTCGGGATTTCGATTTTTTAGACACCTCCCAATCCCAAGCGTGTTCAATTGGATTCAGGATTATTAATTAAATATGGGCTGACATGCTCGAATTTCTTCCACATATTTTTAACGAGTTAGCGTACCATTTTCTATCAGCACTAACTCCGTGCGACTCTGAAGAGATTCCAGCCCTATACCATAACAGATCCACCCCGAACGGCACTTTTTTCTCAAAACAAGCTGGAATAAAACGTTCCCCTGGCCGCCGGCAGAGGCGGATTTGCCCTAAGGCCTAGTAGGCCCGGGCCTAGGGCGGCCAGGTATTATGGGCGGCCAATCGCACAAAAAATTCACTGATGATAACAAGAAATAACTGATAGTACCTAAGTATTCTAAGGGCTCGCGCGCACATTATGGCGGGCCGCACTACACCACATCGTATAACAATACCTAATCTTCCTAAATCATTTTCGTACATCTAAATATACAGGCTTGTTATTAACCAATATTCTCTTAAGGGGTCATTGTACTCATTATTTTGAACAACTTTTACTATGGGACCAAACATGAAATCGCGAAAAAAAATCAGTAACTAACTAGCAGATATTAAAGTTAACTTTTCTGAATCAATTTCGATAAAAGTTGGCAATAAACTAAATTCATTATGCAGTCTATTATGATGGGTGCTGAGAAAGGGGCGGCTGGTACTACATGGCCTGGGGCGTAGGGCGGCCAAGACTACAAATCCGACACTGGCCATCGGTAAACTCTTCGCCGCCCATCATGTGAATACCTACAGCATAAATCTGCATTCGTCAGAAAACATTACTCTTGCCCATTTTTCGACTCGCCATTGTACGTGTTCGCGGGCGTAAAGTAATCTTGCTACCCGATGCTCCCTTTCATGTTTTGGACCATTTGCGGCGTCAAATTAGCTTCAAGGACCCGCCGGCGCCGCCTTACGGATTGCTTACTTACGTCGGTCTCTACGGGTCTCTCGATTCCCGAATAGAACAAGATCGCAGGGCCGCGGACCTTACTTTTCTAATTAACAAAATATATGGGATAGACTAGTGTTAGTAGGTACCTATCTACGAACGCGTACAGACCTGCTAACTTGAGCCGACGGCCAATTTTCAGGTATCAGGTAGGGGAAGTCAGCTCAAAGCGGCTATAGGAGGCAAAGCGGCCACGCTTAATTTTCCGGTTATTTGAAATGATAGCGTGGCGTGACCGTTCTGTTCGCATAACCAATCTCCCACCCCGCGCCGTGCAACCATTCGGTAGCAGTGGGACCGAGCGCGTGATTGCAGTGACGAAATATATATACTTGCGTGTTTTGTTAAAAAAATGCAAGGTAAGTTCAATCTGCTTTGGTAAAATCTCTTTATATTTCAATGCTTTTATTGAACGTGTATTGCTACTTATCTATTTGGCTTTGTTTGTGTTCTATTCTCTCTGAAATATAATAAATAATGTGAGAGCAGTTCATTATTAAAACAAAATGAGCGAAAAAGGCAAAGCGGCTCGGGCAAAGCGGCCAATTGACCACTTTGCCCTTTGTATTATTACGATTCGATAGATATACCTAGGTAATGCTTAATTATTTTGTTTAGATTGTTAACAACTATATAAGGAAGACTACCCAGGCGTCATGGGATGCAAATATGATGGCCCGGTCTATTAAAGAAGAAAATTAAATTTTACTTGTTTTTTAAGAAAGTTTTTAAATTTTAGACTGTTGAAATAATTAAGTAAGACTTACTGTTGATTAATAAAAATGTTAAATATCGTCAAAAACTAAACCTGATTATAAGTTCCTAATAGTTTAATAGAAGTTTTAAACTAAATATAACAATATAGTTAAGTTAAATTACCCTTAAGACTGATTGTAATTAAAATAAAGTATAAAATGCTGATTATTTTATAAAATGTTAATTAATAATAAATAACATTTTAAAATATTTTTGGTATTTTTATTTTGTCAAGCACAATATAATTGAATGAATTTATTTTTTGTTGAAAAATTTTTCAACAAAAAATAAATTCATTTCTCTTATACTTTTGGGGTGGCCACGCTGCCCCTACCCCCATGGCCGCTTGGGGCGGCCACTCGGGCAAAGCGGTTTTTTGACAAGTTTTCGTAATTTACAAATCACATGGTTATTTTTAAATTTGCGCGAATTTTTATTTCACATTATAACAATTTAATAAATTCTCTGGCTATTAGTATAAAATTCTCTTCAAAAGTCTATCGTTTACTAGGTTTTTTTTAACTCAAAGTTAAGGTGGCCGCTTTGAGCTGACCTCCCCTACTAAAGTTACGTTCGTGGAGCTCGTGGCTAAGTAATAACAGCCGCACGGGTCGATCCATCAGGTTAAGCTACGCTTGCCGTGGTTGGTCCGTGGATGGGTGACCATCTTTACATACCGAGACTCCTCCGTGCCTCGGAAAGCACGTTAACCCGTTGGTCCCGGCTGTCATTCGTGGACCTTTGACAGTCGTTACGGGTCGTTAGAAGCCCGAAAGTCTGACAACCAGTCTTACCAAGGGGTATCGTATTACCCAGTTACTGGGTTGTGGAGGTCAGATAGGCAGTCGCTCTATGTAAAATACTGGTAGGTATTCGGTTAGACTGGAAGCCGACCCCAACATAGTTGGGAAAAGGCTATTCAGATTGAGGTAAGTAGGTACTAAAGTTACGTAAAAATATTACTGACTTTTCTTAAAGTCTGACAGCTGATTTTATGTATGTTTTACAGAATATTGTCCATAATTAATAAAATCAATACTGTCAGACACTTCCCGTAGGCTGTTTTTTCCGCAAGACGCTAATTTGCGTCATCTTACGTTTGAGTCTTAATTTTTATATACAGTGTGAAATTTTAATGGTGGCTTCCAGTCTAACCGGATGCAGCTGAATACCAGTATTTTACATGGAGCGACTGCCTATCTGACTTCCACAACCCAGAAACTGGTTAATACGGATACCCGTTCGAAAGACTGGTTGTCAGACTTTCGGGCTTCTGACGAGCCGTAACGACTGTCAAAGATCCACGAATGACAGCCGGGACCAAGGGCTTAACATGCTTTCCGAGGCACGGAGGAGTCTCGGTATGTACTGATCCACGGACCAACCCCGGCAAGCATAGCTTAACCTGATGGATCGACCCGTGCGGCTG
Source organism: Cosmia trapezina (assembly GCA_905163495.3). NCBI lineage: Eukaryota > Metazoa > Arthropoda > Insecta > Lepidoptera > Noctuidae > Cosmia > Cosmia trapezina. The sequence goes on from LR991036.1 coordinate 2,802,186, forward strand.
TTATTACCTACTTAGCCACGAGCTTCACCTAAATTTTCCATTCATCTATCAAACATTGCAAAATTCTTTAAATATTCAAGTAAATTCCAATAATGTTTTACAAGAGTCTTGTTACATATAACAAGATATCTTTTCTGGGTCATGCTTAGTCCATCAAAATTGCAGTGACGAACAAAACTGTTTGCGAAGCGTACCTTTGTCTTTGTTTTTGCAAATCACTTATTTAATTTCCTGTCGACTTTTCGCTACGATCACATTCTGTTTGCGTAACAATTATTTTCACGACTGTTTATTATGATGGTATAGGTAGGATTAGCAGATGTATAGGTACCTAATTACTCGAAACGAGTTTTGAGTTTATATAGGTAGGTACCATAACCTACCTACCTAGAGTTTCTTTAAGTAAGGGCCTGTTTCACGACCTACGATTAATTTCCTATCAACTTACTTGGCAGATAATTTCATACAAATTCTCTTCCATTTTTGAATTTATTTGGTAAGTAAGTAGTATACTCGGACATCGTGATGAAATAGGCCCTAAGTAGGATAATATCTTAATCTTGCTGCGTTTTTAAAATGTTTAGGTAAGTAAGTATGTAGGTATGCCACTGGTTGTTGCACAATGTGAACATTAACTTGAGTTGGCAATCCAATAAAATTCCTTTGTTAGATACATTATATATAAATCAATGGTTAGATACATTTATTTTATTCCACAACTAAAATCTTTTTAGTACCTAGGTCTAATTCTTAGTTATTTTAGAATGATAAAAGCAGTTTCATCAGCCTTTTATAAACCAATGCTTTCACATCTTTAGCAAATATAAAATCCACATGATTGAACTGTTCATACGGTATCTTGTGCGTGTCCACCACATTGCGGAGCCTCACGCGGAGGTGCTCCACGTCGCTGGGGTGCGCGAGCCAGTCCGCCTCGCTGTAGAACAAACAAATCGGTGCCGCTATCTTGTCCAACGCATATCTCGGAGGCACCTTAACACCGTACCTTTTCATATTCTCTTCACTACCATAGTCGAATTTTCTAAAATCCTCAGTTATCAGTCCTTGACCGTAATGAGCAAACTGCTTAATCGACGCGCCAGACGGCATATGCCCATAAATCACAGGTAAATTCGTAACGTTGAGCTGACCAAAATCAAAACCAGCGAAAATAAATAAAACATTGCTGCATAGAATCGTTACTATGGGTCCTGTCCCACACGTTAACAGCTTCAGCGCGCTAATGACGTTATTATCCGGTAAAAACTCATACAATCCCAGGTTCTTTGAAACTCCGTGCAAAATTGATGTTCCAGGAGAGAGCAGCCTCACTATAGGGGACCTGACTTTAGACATAAAAGCAACAGGGGACAATGCAACCATCACAGATATCTTTGCATTATATTCAGGTTTTTCAGAGGCCATCACGAAGAATGCTGTAGTGCCTTGAGAATGGCCGACGTATTTCAGAGATTTCATGTTTCTTTTTCTTAGTACAAAATCGATCATAGCTGGGAGATCGTATATGCCAATTTCATGCCAGGAGAAGTCCCAGAACTCTGCATCAGACGGCTTCAGGCTGACGTGGCGACGGGAATGCTTGCAGCCTCGGGCGTTGCCCATCCAGACGTCGTAGCCCTGGCCCGCTAGCAGGTAAGCGAGGCCGCTCCGGGGGCCCGCTATAATGTAATCGTCCGCACTACCAAGTAATCCGTGCATGAGGAACACTGCTGGTCCGGTGCTAGGGATCCTGAACATTGTTAACACATAACCGTCTTCTGTTGTAACCTCATGTTTTTCAACTGTATATCCATACTTAACAAGGATGGCATCGATACTCATTCTTGCATCTTCATTTCGCTTGCCTGTATTGAAAGCAGTAATGAACTTATCGACTGCATCTATTGTGTTTGTTTTGCTGATTTGAGATGTAAGTTGGACGGGTCCTCTAATCCTTGAAATTGCAAAGGGCAGATTTGTTATTAAGTTAACTGCTGCTGCGAAAGTATTAGAGGTCACATAGGTCGTTGAAGTTACTATCGGATGTTTGATAAGCCTTTCGACTATGTTATCCGTTGTTTTCGCTATAGAACTTGATATTATATGGTCCGCCGTTTGTACGTTTATGAAGTTGATCAGTGCGAATAATATGACGAACGTTTTAGACATCGCACGAGTTCTCCGGGTTTGAACTGAGAGTTAACTGTTCGGATTCCATGATCGACCTTGTCTGTGTGTAGGTTTTTGCGATTTAATCTTTCCGCTTATTAGTGATGGATCATTGTCAATAGTAGCAAAAAACCTGTGGTAGGTAGGCAGATGCCTACTCAAGTGTTTGGAAGAATCACGTCACTTTCTAACTTGTATGTACCTACCCAATAACACTTTGCCCGACCTGGGAATCGAACCCAGGACCTCATGCTCAGCAGTAGCACTTGCAATTGCAACCACCAGCAGTGGCGGATTTGTCCTAAGGCCAAGTAGGCCCGGGCCTAGGGCGGCCAGATATTAGGGTCAGCCAATCTGACAAAAAAAATCACTGATGATAACAAGAAATAACTGAAAGTATCTAAACGAGTCGCGCACATTATGGCGGGCCGCACTGCACCACATCGTTTATCAATAATCTTCCTAAATCACTTTCGTACATCTAAATATACGGGTGCGGACTCGTAGTCACACCAAGTTGTAACACCAGTGTGACTAACAGTAATTTTTTTACTGTTAGTCACACTGCTAATATTTCTACACCATGTACCACTTGTCATTATCAGCTAGTGCGGTGAAATAAATGTTACAGGGTAAACCGCCGTTTCCACGAGCGTTATAAAATCGCGGCGGGATTTTATCGCGCACTGGATTTTCAACTCTCGTTGTTGAGCCGAGCGTTGAGAATCCAACCTAACAAAAACAGAGTGCATCCCAGCGCGACGAAAAACAGACTGTTGGATTTTCAACTCCCGGCGCTAAGCAGAGAGTTGAAAATCCAGTGCGCGATAAAATCCCGCCGCGATTTTATTACGCTCGTGCGAACGCCGACTTACTGGTTATTGCCCAATATCCTCTACAAGGTGTAAAATAAATAACCCACAACCTCTTAAGGGGTCATTGTACTCATCATTATGAACAACTTTTACTATGGGACCAAACCTGGAATGGCGAAAAAAAATCAGCTGCTCCCTACATTTTGACGAGTTTGATGTAGATAAATGTACTGGTCAGCTGATTTTTTTTTGCGATTTTAGGTTTGGTCCCATAGTAAAAGTTGTTCATAATGATGACTACAATGACCCCTTAAGAGGTTGTGGGTTATTTATTTTACACCTTGTATATGGGTCACTGTATAAAATCATTATGAACGACATTTCAAAACCAAACCACCTTTCCAAACCTGAAATCGCGAAAAATATCAGTAGGTACTCAAGTACCTACTAGCAGATAATAAAGTTAACTTTTCTGAATCGATTTCAATAAAAGTTGGCAATAAAGTAATTCATATTGTAGTCTGGGTGCTGAGAAAGGGGCGGTTGGTACTTACTACATGGCCTGGGGCCTAGGGCGGCCAAGACTGCAAATCCACCACTGACCACCAGATGACAGTCGACTCAATGTAAAAAAACTTTTTTACAAAAAACAAAACCGACTTCCAAAAAAAACACTACAAAGTGAAAAATAACTTTAATTTCGGAAGTCGGTGTCTTTGGATCTGTATTTAAGGTTTTTCCCCCCGACTTCCGAAATTAAAGTTTTTTTGGAAGTCGGTTTTGTTTTTTGTAATAAAGTTTTTATTTTTCACTTTTTAGTGGGTCAGTTTGTAATTTCTCTAAGTTACAATTACCCAATGTCAACTGCTAATCACGTTTTACAAAATATTGCTTTTCTCGATGCAGGGACATTAATTGTTGAGGAGTTCTCCTATTAAGAACCAGGAAAACTGGAGCTCATGGTGAAGTCACCATCACCATTATGCATTTTGACGAGCATAAACCATATTAAAGTAATCGAATCGCAACCTGTGATATACTTAGATATAATTGAGTATTTCCGATGGCCATCTGTGGTCTTCGTCATCAGTTCCAGTTCACCAAATGGTACTTTCCGAGAGCAAATGCACGAGTTACTTTAAAAAATACCGAAATCGATATAAGTGTCCCCATAAAATTTGAGGGTTTCCCTCGATTTCCATGGGATCCCATCATCAGATCCTGACTTGATGATCATGGGACCACTTGGGAAGTATACCCTTTCGAACAAAAAAAGAAAAATCCAAATCGGTCCAGCCATTTTCGAGTAATCGGGGAACATACATAAAAAAAAAGGTTCCGACGAATTGAGAACCTCCTCCTTTTTGAAGTCGGTTAAAAACGAAATGAAATGCTAACATTATGATATGCGATTATTATGTCATTTACATACCGGACGTTTTATTTACGTAGATGTGATAGTAGATATATAACAGTTTGGTGCAGTAATGATAGGTAAGTACCTACTCATTCTACAGTCGCTCCATGTAAAATACTGCAGTGCGATTCTGTAACCATCTCACCGTGAAAACTTGGGTGAAGTGAGCGTGGAGCGAGCTGTCAATAGTGTCAATTCCTAGCAAAAACAAACTCACGTCACGTTGAGATTTTTACAGAATCGACCGGCTGGTGTTCAGCTGCATCCGGTTTGACTGGAAGAAGCCGACCCCCATAGTTGGGAAAAGGCTAGGCAGATGATGAATGATACTCATAGACTAAAACTAAGAGTAGACATACCAATAGAGTTCTTGAAAAGTTCCCTTCTATTCTAAGTAGGAACCTACATCAGTCCTATTCACGATTATTTTACCTTTGACAGCAGCAACCTTATTCTAGAGTTGCCAAACTTCCTGTATTCCCAGGACAGGCAGGACATCCTGCTTAGGGCGAGCGCGCACTGCGGTGCGTTTGTCTAATGCATAATCTGTGAAGTTTGGAATGTCTTTGAAGTGCACGCACTGCGGTCATGAGTTTTGATTAGGTACTGTTGGCCCCGCCCAGTGCGGCAGAACTAACGGAACGCACCGCAGTGCGCGCTTGCCCTTGGGGTGTCCTGGATTGTTTTTAAGTAGCATTCTGGTAAAGTCCTGTATTTTAAATTTCGCGATAGAGTTTCTCCATTCGCGCACCCTGTGTCTGGCTGAATTTGAACGAAAAAAACAGTTTTTCGTACCACTTGCTCAAAAAAGTGACATTCTATGCCACAAAAAGCGAACATCGATAACAACAGTCATTTTTAATCTGTTAAAAATAGGGAAAGAAAATTGTACTGAATTTCATTCATCCTCTAGGGGGAGAATGTGATTTAAATTTGGAATACTTACCGACATTTATACTGAACTACATCTCAGGTGTTTACACCATTGAGTTTGTATAATATAAAGCATTATACATCTTTTTGAAAAAGGAATACGCATTTATTATGCAGTTATGATTATTAAATAAAATTACGAAAACCGACGAGGCCGTATGAGCTTGATGCCTTTGCTTTTCCGACAAAAAATAGATTTGCCGCGTTTTGGTTTTCTTCAAATACATAATAAACGTTAAGTTTATTTTAATTTATTTTTATAAATAAGTTAATGTTCTACTTAAATATTATTATTGTGTTAATTTTTTCGCAAATGGTACGAAAAGTAGAGTATTTTCCTCGGTGATAAAGCTGTCTTAGTCTTGGGTGAACTTAAATCCCTCGCTACACTCAGGACTCGTCTTAAATCCCTCGCTTCGCTCGTGATTTAAGTTTTTAACACCCTCGCTACGGTCGGGAGTAAACCTCGATTCCTTCGTTACGCTCGCGATTTAAATCGTCACCCGCGACAGAAGACACTGCTTTATCCCCTTGGTTAATAATCTACTTTTTCGTTCAACAGTTTTTGTGGCCAATTGCATGTCGGACCACGCACAGTGAAGGGTTCCGTAGTTGCGATGAATATTTACGCATGCATAGTAGGAGTTATTAATTGTATTGATTTTATCGACCGCAAAAATAAGTTGCCATTTCATAGTATTTCTCGATAAAGCTATGAAAAAGAAAGTTATTTCTGAGGTTGCAACCGCAATTCCCTTGTGTGTTCTTCCACATACAGAATGTTTCAAGTACCATAGCTATCGATTTGACACTCATGTATGTTCTACGATTTTTGTAGTTTTCGAGTTATTTTGGATCCCTCATTTTCGTATCAATGGTAGTGGTTAAGGATAGTAGTAGGTATATTTCTGTTCAGCGAGCTCTGCTTAAACGTAGAGGAATAGTAAATGTCAAAAGTATTCAGTATGCAGCCAGTATTTTACATGGAGCGACTGCCTATCTGACCACCACAACCCGTTACTGGGAAATACGCCCCGTAACGACTGCCAACCAAAGATCCACGAATGCTGGCAGCTGGGACCACGGCTTAGCGTGCTTTCCGAAGCAAGCAGGAGGGCTCTTGTGCCTCTTGGTATGTAAAGATGGTCACCCATCCATGGAACAACCGCAGCAAGCGTAGCATAACTAGATCGATCGATCCGTGCGGCTGTTATTACTCAGCTACGAGACCCTTTCTTTTAAATCATGGGATCCAACAATATCCCCACGCTTAGGTATCTACCTAATGTGCATTGATTTTTTTTAATCCCTCTGTTTCGTTTAAGAGGAGTGCCACTGCCACCCCTATTATTTTTTGCGTAATTTTACCATTTTTTTGCTTCGTAGACACCTTTTTTTCAATTTTCATCGATATAATCTCCAAGCAAAAGGGCTGTGTGTTAAAGGTATAACCGGATGGACAGACAGACGGTCGAATCATGTCATGACTCGTGACGTCATACATGACATCATAGAGTCATAAGGGTCCCGTTTTTGCCATTTATTTGGCTACGGCACCCTAAAAAGTAAAATTTTCCAAGTTTTAGATGAGCTGAAAAGAATATTTAAAAAAAAAACAAACGAAGTCAGGGGCAATAGCTTGTATTATCCACTAATCCACTAGGTAGGTACTTTATTATTGCATTATAACAATTCTACAGTAAGTTTAATTCTAACTTCATTAGCATTTTATTAATTTGTAGCTAAAGCGCTTGAATGTACAAAGTCTGAAACATTTTACTTACTAAACGTTTTCACAGGTCAATGTGCTGACTCGGTAATGAAGCAATGAAATGCGTTAAAACTAGCAAATTACTGTGGCTTTACTTTACGCATTTTACGCCATGTATCTTCAAAAGGAAAAAAAAACATGCGTGCTTATAAGCCTATCGGTCAACCACATATTCTCTAATTTATTTAGCCCACTTTAATTAAGTATATCCGCTCCTGTTTTTAACATCTTTTTGAAAAATTCACAGTTTTTAATTTTTAGAGGTCCGCACCGAAATGGTAAAAAGGAACCCTTATGGTGCGACTCAGTCTGTCTGTCTGTCACAGCTGGACATCTCAAGAAATACTAATGCTATCAACTTGAAATTTGGAACAGTTTTAGATGATTTGCCCAACTATTTTGCAACTAAGAAACGATTTTTTTTTTTTTTTGCAACAGGGACATTTTTAAAATTTCGAAGTGGGGCTACTAGGGCATGTGGGGTATCTTAAATGAACATTCTCAAACATTTTTTTTATTTTTTTTAGGCCCCATAGTTTTCGACTTTTGATGAAAAATGTAAAAAATCCGTTCCCGGGTAGATAACGGTATTTTTTCTCCGAAGTTTGCATAGAGAAAAATCTGAAATTATTCTATGTGATGGAAGTTTATGTAAAAATTACAGGAAAAATAAAACGATGTCTCTAAATGGCACACTTTTTCAGAAATCGGAACGGAACCCTCTCGGTGCGCGAGTCCGACTCTCTCTTGATCGGGCCGGTTTTTTGAAAATGTTTTTGATGTAATTATAAAAACTTGAATGATCATCATCATCTGCCTAGCCTTTTTGAAAATGTTTTTGATGTAATTATAAAAACTTGAATGATCATCATCATCTGCCTAGCCTTTTTGAAAATGTTTTTGATGTAATTATAAAAACTTGAATGATCATCATCATCTGCCTAGCCTTTTCCCAACTATGTTGGGGTCAGCTTCCAATCTAGCCAGTGCCGGATGCAGCTGAATAACTTGAATGATGTTTAACCAATATTTTATAACAATTCATGGATTTTTATATGCCCGTTTTTCTCCAATAACCTACTACGATTTGGAATGGGCGAGTTGCCTCTTGAGAAGCCAAAATAAATGGCTTGAGTTTTGAGTTTGAATAGGTATTTTAGGTATGTTAGGTACTTATGTTTAAAATATACTAATGATATGGTAATTAATAATAAAACAATAAATAATGTAATAAAAAGAATAATGCAATTAAAATACTTAGCAATAATAATAAATCACTACATACTTAGTATAAAACAAAGTCGCTTCCCGCTGTCTGTCTGTCCCTATGTATGCTTAGATCTTTAAAACTATGCAACGGATTTTAATGCGGTTTTTTTTAATAGATAGAGTGTTTCAAGAGGAAGGTTTATATGTATAAAAAACGCGGGCGAAGCCGCGGGCAAAAGCTAGTTAAATAATAAAGCAATAATAATTATTCAAGATCTATTATAACAGGGCTTCCTCTCTCCTAGCCTTTTGCTGTGCCCTACAGGGTCCATAATGATCTCAATTATATAGATATACCACCTAAGTACACATTATGGTAAAGCAATAAAAGATATTGAGTATAATAAATGATCGATAGAATCCAGCACTTCGAAGCGAAAATCCGAAGTATCGGCCGCATGTTCGGACTTTTTCTACCGGTTCATTAAATTTCTTTCGTTCGGTCGTTTTGGATCCGACCGAACTTCATTTTGACAATATTGTTCAACGAACTTCATTTTGACGTTTGGTCGGATCCAAACCGACTGAACGAAATAGAAAAAACTGGACAAGAGCGAGTCGGACTCGCGCACCGAGGATTCCGTACCATCATTTTGTTGATGACACAGTTTTTCTTTCTGAAAAACTGTGTTATTTAGAGACATCGTTTTATTTTTCCTGTATTCTATACATAAACTTCTATCACATAGAATAATTTCAGAACGGTATTTTTTTCTTACATTTTTCATCAAAAGTCGAAAACTATCATGCGACCTAAAAAAAAGAAAAAAAATGTTTGAGAATGTAACAGCGTTCTTTCATATGATACCCCACATGCCCTAGTAACCCCACTTTGAATTTTTAAGACCCCTTTCAGTCCCTGTTGCAAAAAAAAAAATGAATTTTTGTTTCTTTCTTATTTGCAAAGTAGTTGGGCAAACGTCATCTAAAACTGTTCCAAATTTCTAGTTGATAGCATTAGTAGTTCTTGCGATATCCAGCTGTGACAGACAGACAGACTGAGTCACACCATAAGGGTTCCTTTTTACCATTTTGGTACGGAACCATAATTATAAAGTGCGCTCCAAACGGGCTATACTTTCCCGGCAATGTGTGGCTGTACTATAGGCAACTTTGCTCGGCCATCTCGAAAACATTATAGTACAGCTTATGGACGAGCAATCTATAGCTAGGCCATGTATTGCAATATATCAATGTTGCCGGCCACCGTGTTGCAGCTTGCAGCCACATATTGCAGTAAAATATTGCCCGTTTAAGCGCCTTTAAGTCCGAACTCCGAACCGTCGATCCGGTCGATACTTCGGATTTTCGCTTCGGAGTAGGCCTCCTGAACCCGTACTCCGAATTCAGTAAGTACTTCAGAGGGTTTACTCCCTAAGTCCGTCCGCCCGTCCGTCCGTCAGTCCGTCCGTCTGACATAACGATCCATCAAAACAAGTGTAAAAGTTAAATTTTTCGGACGGGAAAATACACCCGATGTGTATTTTTAGTAGGGACAAATGGACAATTACTGTCAAATCGTGTTGTCATTCATACTTCGTTTGGGCCCCGAACGAATCATCCATCCGTAGGTGATACGGAGTAGGAAACGCCCGTAACTAATGCCTTCGTGCTTAGGGAGTTAGACCCCCTAACCCGAACTCAGTAGTTGCGCTTGCGACAGTTGTGACCACAAAACCAACAAGGCATTCAGGGAGACCATCTTTTTTTTTTAAAGCAGAAGATGGTGTATAATACGTACTTATGGGAATATATTATTTCGTCTTCGGCGAACTACTGCTCCTTTCACTGCCTAACCCTTTAAAATTAACTGTCGTGATAGTACGTTTAAATGTGACCTACTTAGGTTTTCGATTTTTTAGCATCAGCAAAATTCCTGCCTTCAATGCCTTCAAAATCACCAATCTTTATTACTTACTGCTTTATGCGAAAATGATCTTTACGCAAACGCAATAACTTGTAAAGTCCTATATCCACATAGGCACATACATTCCTAAAATTGAAATTTCTGCTATGAATGTATTTTACGCAATAAGTTGCACGGATAGCAAAACGCTGGTCTCTGTAATATTAATGTCTACGTTTTTATAAATTTATAAGGCACCGGTCCCCTCGCACCAGGAAGCGACTCAATGATTTTCTCGCTCAAGAGATGTAAGAAATGATAAATGATTTTATTTCTGTACAGTGGCGTAACTATACCGTTCGAGGCCCGTGGCAAATTCATCGGATTTTTACTAAATGTGTAATATTAAGTTTTGGGAGTTGGGATTCTCCTCTGACCGGGGGCCCCTTCCGGCTGGGGGCCCGTGGCATTTTGCCGACTTGCCACCCTGTAGTTACGCCACTGTTTCTGTAAGTAGGTTTTGTAACAAATACTTTTACACGTTAAGGTTGATGCACCACGGTAGCCCGCGAAATTCAAAATTTCTTACGTTTTTTACAATTTGTAGGTCAGTGTGAGCTTGTATGTTGATTAAAATATGATTCGCGGCCGTAGCTAATATGGCTTTACAGAATTATAATCATTAGAATCAGCAATACAACTCCATAAGTTAGCATTTACCTCAATTCTAGCGATTTCATGAAATCATGAGGTTTGAGGTAAATGCTGATCAGTCTGTTTGTCTGTCTGTCTGGCTGTCACAGCTGGATATCTCAAGAACTGCTATTGCTATCAACTTGATATTTGGAACAGTTTTAGATGACGTTTACCCAACTATTTTGCAAATAAGAAAGAAGTAAAAATATTTATATTTTTTTTGCAACAGGGACTGAAAGGGGGTCTTAAAAATTCAAAGTGGGGCTACTAGGGCATGGGGGTATCAAATGAAAGAGCGCTGTTTGCACATTCCCAAACATTTTTTTATTTTTTTTTTAGGCCGCATAGTTTTCGACTTTTGATGAAAAATGTAAAAAAATACCGTCCCCCCCCCCCCCTTATCTCCGAAGTTTGCAAAGAGAAAAATCTAAATCAAAAATCAAAAGTCCTTTATTCAAATTAGGCTGAGAATCAGCACTTTTTGAACGTCGAAATTACAGTAAGACAGTCCCCACAAAACGCCCGCCCTTCACCACTTCCTAGTGCTTTAGCTGGGAAGAAGAAGTAGCGGAACAAACTCCCCAGCAGCACAGCTGTCTGTTCAGTTAGAAGAACTAGATTCTATACAATAGTACCTATGCAAAATAATTTACGCAACACAATACATTAAATTATATTTTTGTCAAATAAAATAAACAATTTTAGTACTTAACTCATGTAACCTGTCATTATGTGAGCTGATCCTGGAGAAAGAACATAACATAAACATTGTCTTGAGTTAATCACAGCGACCAACTATTCTTATCGTTTAAGTAATCGTTGATAGAATAGTATGCCTTTGAACAAAGATTGGATTTAACTTTAATTTTAAACGCATTAAAAGGCAAATCTAGCAAAGAAGAAGGTAGCTTGTTATAAAAAGTTATACCAAGACCAACAAATGAGTTATGAACCTTATGAAGCCGATGAAATGGAGCACGTAATCTGAAATTATTCTCTGTGATAGAAGTTTATGTAAAGATTACAGGAAAAATAAAACGATGTATCTAAATAGGAAACTTTTTCAGAAATCGGAACGGAAACCTCGGTGCGCGAGTCCGACTCGCTCTTGACCGGTTTTTTTTTCACTTTTAGTTGCTATAGTTCTACTCTCTTCAGTGTTACATTGTCGGGACATTTTCTCCCGATGGGTAACAGTGTAATACAACATGGTGTAACGGGGGCTCTATGAGCTCTTATAGCAGGGCAGAAGTTGAACGTTTCCAGTGAAAGAGAGAGACGGAGCTATATACGATCTATAGCACCCTTATAGCAGGGCAGAAGTTGAACGTTTCGAGAGAGACGGAGCTATAAACGACCGTCACCGTCACCGTCACTCCCTCTCACAATATCTTCTTTTGCATGCTGAAATAAGTAAGCAAAATATGTGGAACTAATTTTATATTTAAGACCTTTTATGTACTATATTTTATGCAAATAAAGATATTCTATTCTATTCTATAAGAGCTCATAGTATGCCCCCTGAACGGGAACAAAAAATATGCGTGTGGTGTGAGGGCCACTTTATTGAAACTCTTTGAAAATATGCTTAGGATTTAGTGAACATTCCCAAACAATTGTGAAAGTTGGAATCAGATTTTGTGAAAGTCAACTTTGCGAGATATGGACTGTAAAGTGGGGCCCTCAGTTCTCACATAGAGGATTGAGGGCCCGCCTGTACCTGACTAAGATTTTTTCTCATATAGAGTAAAATACCGTATCGTGGTCACCCTATTTCCTAATTCAGGGAACAAAAATAAAACTCGATTTTTATTTACAATAAAGTGTCTTTTAATTGTTTTCTAGTATCGAATTTGTTGCACAATTTTTTTCACAAAAAGAGACTATTTTGTATTTGTCTAATCTTTCATACGATAAGCGTATTCAAACGGAAAACAAAATAAATGGAGGATTGAGGGCCCGGATTTTGTCAAGGTCATAACTTTCAAACAACAAGAAATGGTGACCTGCTCTTGCTTTCACAAATTTTCACAATTTATTTAGTATCTTATAGGATTACAAACAATAGCTATAAGTTAATGGTTTCATTGTATTTGCGTGATAAACTTTTACGTGTGTGAGGATTGAGGGCCCATTTTGAACGAAGATATACCAAGTAGGACAGTGTTTTGCGATAATATCTTGTTTTCACAAATTTTGTTTGGTATAAGCTTAGATTTTGGCATAAAGACTTTATCTGTAGTGTCCATAGTTTGTCAGGTACAGGCGGGCCCTCAATCCTCTATGTGAGAACTGAGGGCCCCACTTTACAGTCCATATCTCGCAAAGTTGACTTTCACAAAATCTGATTCCAACTTTCACAATTGTTTGGGAATGTTCACTAAATCCTAAGCATATTTTCAAAGAGTTTCAATAAAGTGGCCCTCACACCACACGCATCTAACAAAAATGCTCGTTAATCGCCTGCGGGTGCGGTGGGACAGGTGCCTTACATAGTACGTATACGTAACATCACGACTATACCTATTTCCCAAAGGGGTAGGCGGAGGTGTAGGTATCTATTACACCAATATTTTGCCAGTTGATAAATATACTATTTTAATCCCATGCTCAGATTTATTCTATAATAATCTGAGGTCCCATGTAATTATAGAGATTGTTTAATTATTGAATTAAGTTAATTCGATCTCACAAACAAGTCAATCTGCATAGCCTTTTCCCAACTATGCTGGGATCGGCTTCCAGTCTAACCGGGATGCAGCTGAATACGAGTATTTTACATGGAGCTACTGCCTATCTGAGCTCCATCCACAACCCAGTTACTGGGTAATACGATACCCCTTCCTTGGTAAGACTGGTTGTCAGAATTTCTACGTACCTAATAAAAAAACCGGTCAAGAGCGAGTCGGACTCGCGCACCGATGGTTCCGTTCCGATTTCTGAAAAAGTGTGCTATTTAGAGACAACGTTTTATTAGGGTTCCGTACCAAAATGGTAAAAAAGGAACCCTTATGGTGTGACTCAGTCTGTCTGTCTGTCTGTCTGTCATAGCTGGATATCACAAGAACTGCTAATGCTATCAACTTGGAATTTGGAACAGTTTTAGATGACGTTTACCCAACTATTTTGCAAATAAGAAGAAGATAAAAATATATGTATTTTTTTTAACAGGGACTGAAAGGGGGTCTTAAAAATTAAAAGTGGGGCTATTAGGGCATGTGGGATATCATATGAAAGAACGCTGTTAGCACATTCTCAAACATTTTTTTATTTTATTTTAGACCGCATAGTTTTCGACTTTTGATGAAAAATGTAATAAAATACCGTCCCCCCCCACCTATCTCCGAAGTTTGCAAAAATTAAAATCTGAAATTATTCTATGTGATAGAAGTTTATGTAAAGATTACAGGAAAAATAAAACGATGTCTCTAAATAGCACACTTTTTCAGAAATCGGAACGGAATGGAACCCTCTCGGTGCGCGAGTCCGACTCGCTCTTGACCGGTTTTTTTCTTATTTACCACACTTTTTCAAAGACCTATTCTTAAATGTACCTATGAATATCCTATATACCTACCGTGTTCCTAGCCAATAAATTACTATGGCTTTGACTTTGACCCAGCACCCAAATTGCTTAACACACGTACAATAGGAATGGTTTGACTTCGGCCTGCTAGCTTAGACATTCCCTAGGGAGAATCCCAATAGATGATTTAACAGTTTGTGAGACGACCTGTGGATTGAACTAGGTATATACCTACTTACTTATAAGGTCTATTCATACACGAAATCTCTTAAGAGGTCATTCTACTCATCCTTATGAACGACTTTTACTATGGGACCAAACCTGAAACCGCGAAAAAATAAATCTGCTGTTCCCTACATTTATGTGCGCACAACTCGTCGTCAAAATGTACGGAACGTCTGTTTTATTTTACACGATTATTTACTGATATACGATTCCATAATAAGAGTTGTTCATAATGATGAGTACTATGAGTTATGACCACTTGACCCCTTTTCAGGTTTTCAGTTATTTCAATAACACCTTGTATGAATAAGATGGAAGATAAGTTGGAAAAATAACAAACGCATTTTGTTTCTAAGCTAGCAATATTTTTCACAAGCAACGCATTGCGCTTACGCTGCACTTACAGCGATGCGCCTGCGCAGGTACCGTCACAGCTCACACATACATCCACACTCGTATTCGTATAGCAGAATCGGCAAAATATAGCATATAAATACTGCCCATTCCTTCACAATCGACACACAACAAACCGGCAACATGAAGGCAGCTTGTGTGTTGGTCTGCCTTGCCCTCGCCCACGGCATTACGGGCAGTATCTTCAAGCAGCAAGATCGAGAGGTGGACAGCCTTGACGTTCAGCTGCTGGAGAACAGCGATCAACAAGAGCCAAGCCAAGAGCAACAAGGGGACCAGGTGACGAAAAGCCCGAAGCTACAACACGGGAGGTCCAAAACGCGCCCGAGCCAAATGAACCGCGGCAAGTGGCAGCAGAACCAGAAATACAGGAGCCAACAAGCACAGGACCAGATATACCAGGGACAAGAGCAGCTGAAGAACCAGGAACACCGCAACCAACAAGCGCAGGACCAGACATACCAGGGACAAGAGCAGCTGCAGAACCAGGAATACAGCAACCAACGAGTGCAGGACCAGACATACCAGGGACAAGAGCAGCTGCAGAACCAGAAATACAGCAGCCAACAAGCGCAGGACCAGACATACCAGGGACAAGAGCAGCTGCAGAACCAGAAATACAGCAGCCAACAAGCGCAGGACCAGACATACCAGGGACAAGAGCAGCTACAGAACCAGGAATACAGCAATCAACGAGCGCAGGACCAGACATACCAGGGACAAGAGCAGCTGCAGAACCAGAAATACAGGAACCAACAAGTGCAGGACCAGACATACCAGGGTCAAGAGCAGATGCAGAAGCAGAAAAACAGGAACCAACAAGTGCAGGACCAGACATACCAGGGTCAAGACCAGCGGGAGAATCAGAAACACAGCAACCGACGAGCGCAGGACCAGACATACCAGGGACAAGATCAGCAGACCCAGGCCTCCCAGAACCAACAGCAGCAGATGTCTGCTTTCTTGAAGTCTCAAAAATGGCCAGCCAACCACCAGCACTCGCATCAGTCGCACCACGGTCATGGCAAGAACCACCGTCACTCACAGTCCAGCGAAAGCTCTCAAGAGTCCAAGGAGAGTAGATACTATGGAAAGCAGCAGCTAACACCCCGCAGTGATAACCAGAAGTGGAATTCACTTCTTTTCAACTCAGTTATGAACAAGGACCACCCGAATTTTCAGGCTTCTGGCGACGTCATTGAGTGGAATGGCTTGCGGATGGCTGTTGAACCAAACTCTCCAGTTCAGACCCCAGAAGACATCGAGAAGATCTTCGGCGACGCCCGGAAAGCTATGAGGCATATTCAAGAAGAGGAAAAGGTCAAGTACCACGAAGTTTACGAAGTCGCCAAGCAAGAAGACAACGAAGATGCTCAACTCAACGCTACCCAACTGGCACAAAAAAACCAGTATCTCATCGAGGAACACGCCATCAAGACCGACGATGGCTACATTCTCACTGTCTTCAGAATTCCTCCCAAGAAGCAGTTCGGCGATGTTCAGAAGAATCCTGTTGTGTTCTTGATGCACGGTATCCTCGGAAGCGCTGATGACTGGCTTCTCATGGGCCCTGGCAAATCGCTCGCTTACTTGCTGTCTGATGCTGGCTATGACGTATGGCTCGGCAACGCTCGTGGCAACAAGTACTCCAAACGTCACGTGACCAAGTATCCCGCTATGCCTGACTTCTGGCAATTCAGCATCGATGAAATCGCAGGCCACGACTTGCCTGCGATGATGGACTTCGCCTTAGAGACGACCAAACAGGAGAAACTGTACTACATCGGATATTCCCTAGGATCAACGGCCTTCTTCGCGCTCGCCTCTACCCGCCCTGAGTACAACAACAAGATCATCATGATGTACGCTCTATCACCCATGGTCTACATGACTAACGTGCGCAGCCCATTGTTCCGCATGATTGCACCTACAAGCAAGTTCCAAGAGCGACTCAGCTGGCAGATTCGGAACGAAGCCTTCACTCCAAGCAAAGAGCTGATTCAAACTTTTGGCGGAGCTATGTGCGAGAAAGAGATCGGCTGCAAGAAGGTCTGCGCAAACGTGAACTTCGTCATGGCTGGTGTCAACGTTGGTGGCATGGACTCTAAAATAATCCCCGTGGTGATGGAACACTTGCCGGCTGGCACATCTGCTAAGGTGATCAAACAGTACGGACAAAGTGTTGCCTCTCACGAGTTCCGCAAATATAACTACGGACCCTACATCAATGAGCAGGTGTATGGCACTCTGGAGGCTCCCAAGTACAACATCGCTGATGTCCAAGCCCCCGTCTCCCTGTACTACAGTGAGGAGGACTGGCTTTCTCACCCTAAAGATGTACTCAGACTGCAGAAGGAGCTTCCCAACGTCAGCGAAACCTACAAGGTGCCTGAAGAACACTTCAGCCACATGGACTTCCAGTTCTCGAGCAAGGCCCCCGAGATGGTTTACCAGCGCATCATCGAATCCATGCAGAACCAACAGTAACTAATTAGAACACAGCCTTTTTAACTAGATAATTAATTCATTGTATAGAGACTTATCGTTCATTGTCATTGTAATAAGTTATTTTTTTTACTTTATTGACGTATTAAATAAATCCGTCCATATTTTTAAAACTTTGTTTATTTTTATAGTACCTATCTAACTAAATATAGTTGTTTTATCTTGGTTATAACTCACGAAAGCGGGTGAGCCATACTTGTAGATGTAATGCGTATAGACACGCGCTCAACACGCGCTCTTGTGTGCGTACCTGCAGGTAGCGCGCTCCCGAGCTTACGCACACAAAGCCAATGTGCGTGTAACATTTACACATCCAAGTAGGTATGGCTCGCCCGCTTTCGTGAGATAAAACAACTATATAGGTACCAACTATTCCTCTATTTCTCACTGCAACTTTGCAACAATACTTAGAAATTATTATCATGAGTATTCATGAACTCATGAGTTACCATCTATCATGAATGCATTGATATAAAAAGGGTAATATACATATAAGTCAATGCATGAATGACAATAACTTCTGTGTTGTGTAGGTACTTGTATCTCATACATCTCATCGTATGACCGGCAATGTTTGGTATAAGTTGGAGAAATAATATCCCCAACCAACATGATATAAAACAGCTGCGAAAACTTCACTTGTCTGTTTGTATGTACAGTAACAGCCAGAAGTCGACTAGCAATCTCACAAAACAATGGCATAGCAGTATTAGTTTACTTATGACCTTCTTCGGCGCCGCAGCCCGTATAGCGCAGGCGATAATGGTCATAGCGGTGTAAGTGGACTTCTGGCCGTTGCTGTACATAGGTAGGTATTAGGGCTGCATACCCCGCAGCTACAAGACTAGGCATGAATGTGATTAAGTTCCTTACTTGGCAGATAATTGCATACAAATTCTGTTCCATTTTTTAATTGATTCAGTAAGTAGGTAGGGGCTCGTCGGACATCGTTAAATAGGCACTAGGCAATAAGTCTAGAGAATACAGGGCGCAATTTCATGTTTTCATTGTACTCATCATTATGAACAACTTTTACAGTGGGACCAAACCTGAAATCTGCTGTTCCCTACATTTATATTCGCATTAATTATAGTTCGTCAAAATGTAGGGAACAGCTGATTTTTTTCACGATTTCAGGTTTGGTCCCATCGTAAAAGTTGTTCAGAATGATGAGTACAATGACCCCTTAAAAGAATGCCCATGAATTAAATTTCACACTGTTGCTAAACTACGTAGGTAGTTAGGTACCTACATAGTCTATCATCTACAGGATGTAATTTTAATCGTCTTTAATGGTCATTGTACTCATCATTATGAACAACTTTTACTATGGGACCAAACCAGTAATCGCGAAAAAATTATCATAGTAAAAGTTGTTCATAGTGATGAGTACAATGACCCCTTATGAGGATAAAGACGATTAAAATTAAGTACCTGCATACCTATTCAGAACGATACGATACGGTTTCGTACCGTATCGAACGCCATTGATATCGACGAAGTCCGCTAAACGCTATTCACAAATCCGTAATCGTACAATTTTGACAGTTCGTATACGGTATGAAGACATCAATTCTTCCGACAGGTATTTGCTGTCGGAAGTGATATCGAATAATAAATATTGTTTATAAACATAGTTATATAAGCATTTTATGAAGTATTTAACTACATAATGTAGTTATGTAAAGTTTTATTATTGTTTTGACCGCTGCTTAGATCCAAGTATATTTATATAATTTTAGGATCAGACTAAATAAAAAATCAAGACATAGCACCATCAACTTTACTGTTGAAGCCGCACGTTTCGGGTTTCGAAAACATGTGTGCACGTAATGAGGTGTAGTTTAATGTAGTTTGGTGTAAATGTGTGCGTGTGAGGGTGTATGTAGGTACAGAACGAGGTGTAGTTTTGCGCAGCATGCTTCACTCTATTGTTCGCAGCGCTATGTCTGGGTTTTTTATTTAGTCTGAGATTTTAGGCGGTTACTGCATAACTCTACTCTAACCCTGTTACTACGTTAACCTTCAATCATAATTATTACCTAACAATAGCAGCAACACTAATATCGTCTAAAAATGTGGATACATTATAAAGTTATAATGAGCTTATATTCATGTAGCATGAAATAGAGAAGTAACTTGAAATAGAGAACAAAATATTTTCCCGGTTTGGTACAGAAAGTTGAAGTTTACAAAGCAAGTTTAATAGAAATCTGGTAAATTTATTAATTAATAAAATCATTGTTTACTGTTTTTTTTTCTTGTTAATAGTCACTTGATGTAATTTTACAGTTGCACTTAATGAAATACCCAATAAATAACGTCTATGTACTACTTTACATTTTCTACCACAATTATCTATTTACTACCATTTCGTAGCGTTCCCCTTAAACACACCTACAATCGGTTAAAAAAATAACCCATCCGTACGGATCTGTGAATAGCGTTTTGACAGTCCTACGGTTCAGAAATCAGGTTATCGTAGATGTGTCAATTTCGATACGGTATCGAATCGTAACGTTGTGAATAGCTATGCTGGTGTGCTATTCTGTAAATATCTCACCGTGAAAACTTAGGTGAAGTGATCTTATGGTGAGCTGTCAATAGTGTCAACCCCTATCATCGGGTGGAATGACGACTCACTTCACGCTCACTTCACCTAAGTTATCACGGTGAGATGTTTACAGAATAGCACTACTGTATACAACGTGTAACGCTAAATGCGCAAAACCTCTTAAGGGGTCATTGTACTCATCATTATGAACAACTTTTACTATGGGACCAAACTAGAAATCCCGAAAAAAAAACCAGCTGTTCAGTACATTTTGACGAATTATGCGAACATAAATGTACTGAACAGCTGATTTTTTATTTTCGCGATTTCAGGTTTGGTCCCATAGTAAAAGTTGTTCATAATGATGAGTACAATGACCCCTTAAGAGGTTTTGCGCATTAAGCGTTACACGTTGTATATTTATACCGCAATGAAACGTTTGCCGGTGGTGCACGGTGGCCCCGTGGACGTTTCCGAAGACCTAGGTCTTACCTACTTTAACAATTTCGACAAGCGTAGGTCAATACTTAATTAATTAAACAGTAGGTACACACGGCTACAAATCAAGCTATACATTTCCAGTATAAGCTGATCTCGCATTGTATAGGATTTCAGTACAATGAGAAAGTCAGCATAAACTGGAAATGTATAGCTTTATGTTATGTAGCCGTGTGTACATAATCTGTGATAATGGTTATCGTTGGGTGACTGCCTAGCTCAATCTAGTGACTGACTGGTCTACGGGCTACCCACCCGGGTCTCTCAGCCATATAGTATATTAGGTCCATGGTCTCGGCCCTCTCGCTCGAGTGCACACTCGAAAACAAACAAAAACCAAATAAGTACAATGAGGCACCCAGCTAAACCAGCAGGTACCTTGCTAGACATCAAAGACTACCTACTATATTAAGCATACTGGCTATGGCTACAATAGTCCGATCAAGTTAGCCAAAAAAGTAGGGGTACGTTTACAAAAATTCGCATAGAGCTGAAAACTTGTACCAATGTTCGGAACACCACTTTAGATGAAATGTCAAAAGTCCCCATCGATCCGACATTTGCAAAAAAATCTATTCAAGGTCAAAGGAGAATGGGCGGGTCCGTCCCCAGTGGTGTATCAAGATGTGATATACGTCATTTTAAAGGTCATAACAATAGCTTTATTTTATTGTATGACACCAACAACGAAACTCGTGCAGGGAAGGAACCATGAATAATTTTAATTTTATTTTTTTAAATATTATTTCTAGCTTCTACAGTAACGTAGCAAGTATAACCATGTGCACAAAATGATAGAGGCGTCATCGCATCAGGGTGAAGAACGTCAGAGGGCGGGTGAACCCGAACGAGATAACAATTATGGAGGCGAGAGGGATAAAGACAATGAACAATTTTCTTACAGCTGACTATTGTATTGTACTCGTTTGTTTTCACTTAACCGTTTAAGTGTCCAGGCGTACTTTTTTAACCAAACCTTTTTAAACCGTATTGCTCCTCAAACCCTCTACCCCAAACTAAGTTTGAGGTAGTACTTTCCAAATGCCATGCTTTATTTTTGTTCATTAGGAAATTCCTTTCACTTTGATACACTTTGATACATGACAATACTAGCAGTGTTTGGTCTGTGATTTTATTTTTTCATTCTGTCGGCTGTCAATGGTTTGTATTGTAATGATAGTTCGGTTAATTTATATTGCCCTACGATACGCCGTCGCATGCATCATTTCCTCCTTCATCGGTTCGACACTGTATATTTTGACTTCGGCACGCTAAATGGACTTGACTCCTCTGCTTTTACTTTGATTTTGGCTAGCTTGAATGGTTGCAAAGGTATTGGATACGTTGTGTTGTGATGGAACGTGTACGAGGGGCCAAAGTCAACTCGCAGACGCCCCTTAGACAATTTTAAATTATAAGGAGACACCAACCGACGATTATCCCTGTATGCACTATGTAAGTGCACCTAAGGATATCCCCTGTTTGGTGCAGGACTATTGCAGAACATGGAAACAAAATATATTGGGCTTTGGGCTTGGGTGACTGTGGAATGGTTACCTAGAACTATGGAAAGACTATGGTCCCTGTCTGACCAATGTTTTTTTATACAATACACAGATGAAATGGCAGGGGGTGACTTGCACACTCAATAATGGGCCCCCGGAAACTGTCGCTAGCACATAGTGACGTAGCGACAAGGGGGCAACATGTCCTGAGGTGCTTGAGGAGTGGAGAGGTATTCCACGGCTCCCAGAACAATCCCAGAGCCCGGAAGATGGTCAAGTCAAGATCCCTACAAGTACTTACTGGAATACTTCCTTCCTCCGAGCACGTTTGCTCTTGCGAATCTCCACTCAAGCCGGCCAATAAAGACAAGAATGAGGTGGGAGCTCTGTTTCCGTCAGTGTTCACTCCAGCCGGTCAATAAAGGCAAGCCAGAGGTGAGGAACAAGACTTCCCCGGGAGATAGGGTCCGTGGGGTCGCTACTTCCCAACAGCTCGCCACACGCTGCCCTGCGGTTTTTTGTATCTCTCTTGGTCTGGCTCCTCACCCTAGACCTGTTTCGGCAAAGTAAATTCTACCGGCACAGACTTAGAGTTCGGAGTGCGCAAGCCCCACCATGACGTCAACGTAGAGATACGGAGGTAGGGAAAAGTTAAAAAGTCAAGTGTGCAGGTGCGGCGATAAACGCGCAACACAAAATTAGTAGCTGCATCGCAAAGAACGCTATATAAAGTAATAGGTATATACGAAAACCTGTCTATGCTAAACATAATGATATTAAGAAAAAAAAAGATTCATAGTATCTTCTTTGCACGAGTTTCGTTGTTGATGGCATAAGCTAACTGTCATAATCTCGAGGACACATATGTTAAGACTTAAATCATATCTCGCTCCATCGCACTTTGAATAGATAGGCATACCCCAGGATATCTGCAAGACAAAAGAGGTGGACGATGGTAAAATAAGCGAAAATCACATATTTAAAAAAAAAAAATGTAATCAGTCGTAGGTCTTCTCCTGCAAGTGTGCGGTGGTTGGTGTCATAGAATAAAATAAAGCCATTCTAATAAGCTTTAAAATGACGTATCGCTCAATTTGATACAGTCTTGAAACAGTCTGGGGACGGAGCCCATACAAAAGCGCCCATTCTCCTTTGCAAATATTTATGCGAGTTTTGTCGTTTTTCAGCCAAACGGTAAGTTTTATCAAAGAAGTAGAGTTCCGAACATCCATACAAATTTTCAGCTCTATGCGAATTTTAGTAACCTTGCATATATCTAACTTGACCGGACTACTAGTAGGTACTAGACATAGACAAATGCCTAGTAGGTAACCCCACTTCGAATTTTTAAGACCCCCTTTCAGACAGACAGACAGACCATCAGGGTTCCTTTTTTACCATTTTCGTATGAACCCTAAAAACCAGCCAAGTGCGAGTCACGCAAAAAAATCACGTTTGTTGTATGGGAGCCCCCTTAAATTGATTTTATTCTGTTTTTAGTATTTGTTGATAAAGCGGCAGCAGAAATACATAAGTAATCTGAGAAAATTTCAACTGTTTATCTGTCACGGTTCATGAGATACAGCCTGGTGACAGACTGACAGAACGGACGGACAGCGGAGTCTTAGTAATAGGGTCCCGTTTTACTCTTTGGGTACGGAACCCTAAAAAAAGCATGATGATATTTCAATTTATAAATTTATCTGGTATAGGTATCGCAGGATCATAATTGCAGGCAAAATCACACAGCGCGAAAGCCCTTATTAAAGAATTTTTTTTTTTTTTTTAGGTATAATATTTTATTAAACGTTTTGTTAAATTAAATACAAAACTAAAAGTAAACCTTAAAAATCTAACAAAAGTGGGTGTCCATGAGGCATGGTACCAAGAACACTGGCTGCATTTCCGCGTTGAATAGCAATACCTAGCTATTATAAATATAATAATTAGATGGTCACCCATCCACGGACCAACCGCGGCAAGCATAGCTTACCCTGAATGATCGACCCGTGCGGCTGTTATTACTGAGGCACAAGCCCCACCAAGGTATATACAACAACTGATCAACTTCACGATTAATAATAACAAATTGATAGTGTATTAATTAGTCGGGAGTTCGGGACGGGCGGGATCACACAACGATGTTTATTTTCGTATCTTACGGCTACGGACTACGGACGGGTAATCTAGACAGTATTACTCAATGAGTTCAGAAGGCGGTGAAAACAGTGCTAAAATATCTTTGTGCCCATTTTTCCATCAGTGCACTCAATTTTAGATAGATGTCGCTACACAAACGGTTGAATGTTTGACATTTAAACAGCCCACGCTTTGTTTTGACATATACACTTGCATCTGTCATTAAATCGTTGTCGAGCAAGCGAGAACGCAATATGCTTTTAGCCGAGAAAGAAAGGGATAGATGCGCGGCGGCGCTGTAGCTTCCCGCCGTCCCCCGTTCGACAGTCGCGCTCTGTTCGGTTTGCTGTGCGTAGTTGAGCTGTGTTATTTTTGTTTTCCACTAATTCAGTGATATCACCGGACTTATTTCTATACCTGGACAAAGTTAATATTGTGTACTAGTGACTGAGTGTAGCAAGAAGTGTTCGCATGGATTGAGTGAGCAACGATGTTACCTCCCACGGCCGGTCTATCACAAGAACAACGCGACCGGCCCGAAATGGCGTACCAGCAGCGTCAGGACGTGAGAGAACTCACCAGAGAAATCATAAGAAGCGCCCGAGTAGGAAACAGACAACATTCAACATCCCCTGGAGGTGAGCCGGTCCAAAATCAAAACGACGCCACGTTTCCGCCATGCTTGTCAAATTGACGTGATACGTCAAGGTGACATTTATATGAAAACATAGCATTTTCGGCGGAAAATTACATTAAAAACAAAGCCTACAGTCATAATTATTGTGTAGGAATCATAAGTGGAGCATAATAAGACTGTTACGTCACCAAGGAGCCCAATCTTCCAAAAGGAAAATGGCGCCAATGCGCCACACTGCTTATCATTAGCTGGGTACCTATATAGCTAAGAGAGATTTTTATAGTATTTCAGGCCTGATAAAATTAAAACTAGGTGTTATTAGTGTTTAATGTTATGTAATCGAACATTCTCTACGCTTATTGTTGAATTGGCACGTGCTTGGGTTATTTTTAGCCCGTCTTGTGACCTACGTAACGTGGCCGCATCGCGTCACCCCGATCGATAGTGTAAATGCATTTTGTACCGATATACTTCAATATTTTACAAATTGATGGCAGATATTATTAGAGGTGGAAACGTTTACATTCTGTTTGTTGTTGTTATTGAATTCCCTTTGACTTTTATAAAATGTCGCTGTGACAGTAAATTGACAGCACTCGGCAGTCATGACACAAGATGGCGGCTGGCCCGCACGCCATATTGGAGCTAGTAAAGTCAATTTTTAGTTCAGTCACGCGCTATACTAGGCGGCGCCACCGTCGCTTTGTTGATATTTGGTTCATGGTTGTATTGTAATCAAGTTGGAAGTTCGGTCATAATAAATAAAATTGGTTACGGCCTAACTTCTTGATTCTATAATTGTTACTAAAAGAATTACTTTATGTGCATTACCAATATTAGTATTGTTGTGCAAAATGATTTTTTAGGGTTCCGTACTTCAAAAGGAAAAAACGCAACCCATAGGATCACTTGTGTGTCTGTCTGTCCGTCTATCAGAGCCAATTTGCTCCGAATCTAATGGACCGATTATGTTGTTTGGTAGACATGTATTGTTGTGACCCAAACACGTACGGCTAAAGTAAATAAATGAATTTTGAATATGGGGGTCACTTTTATGGGGCAATTATGTGATTAAAAAAAAAGTTTTGCAAACTGTACCGTGTGACATAATTATGAAATAAAAGGGCTTAGGGCCATACGCAAAATACGCGCATACGCGAGTTGCGGATACCAGCTCGTATTACCTAAGGGCTTAGGGTCTCAAATATATTTTTTTTATAATTTTAAAATAAATAGTTTTAAAGTTATTTAAGAAAATAGATGAAAATTGACCATTCCGCCCCCGTTATCTCTGAAACTACTGAGCCTAAAATTTTGAAAAAAAATACAGAAAATAGTTGTGTACTATACTTGTAGATTACAGGAAAACCTATATAAGAAGTTTGTGGTTTTAAAATAACTGTATGGTAAATCTCTCAATATTGTGAGTACAAACTTACATTTACTGTTGGAATGTATGGGAGAATATTTTTTCAATTATAATGTTATGTTTGTTCTTGGGATAATTTCATACAAACTACGGAACCCTTCATTGTGCGTAGTCCGACACTCACTTGGCCAGTTTTTTTTTTTACCCAGGTACTTACTTACTTATAGGTATTTAAAAAGTTATGTAATCTACTTTTACCCCACAAAGTTTATTATTTAAATTAAATACAAACTTTCAGTAGTTTGATAAAATCTCTGCAAAGCTTTCTTGCTGTTCATCTTTTTTCACAAATTAATGTCCTCTAGAGGTATATATAGGTTTATTGTCTCACATGCATATTAATTTTAATTTAGATATTTAAATATTCGTACATTATAAACATTCAGAATTATTTATACAACATTAGTTTTTGTTTACCTACACTAAACCCGAAAAGGGGTCATTGTACTCATCATCTTGAACAATTTTTTCTATGGGAAACCTTGAAATCGCGAAACGAAAATCAGCTGTTCCATACATTTTGTCTTCACTTAAATCAACAAAATGTATGGAACAGTTGATTTTTATTTCGCCATTTCAAGGTTGGTCCCATAGAAAAAGTCGTTCAAAATGATGAGTACAATGACCCCTTTTCGGGTTTAGGGTAAACAAAAACTAATGCTGTACAAATTATATCAATGACCTAAATTACACAAAATGTCTTTTAAAAATCTATATCAATTATTGACACTCCTGTAAACAGTTAAGAGAATATTGCCCTGTAATTTATTAGTGATTTAAAGTGTCTTTGATCACATTCATATGGTAAGTAGTTGTTTCATACAAAGGGGTTCAGTAACTCACATGACCTTTTACTTAACTGTATCTATGCCGCGGCCACATTAACGTCAACATCAATGCCCATCATCGCCATAAAAATCGCGGTAGCTAAATTCGGTCAAATTATCGCGCTAAGTGGTGGCTACACCTACGGCTAACGCCCTTCAACGCGATAATCAACGGCATATCCCGTTAATGTGGCCGCGACATTAGGACCACAGGTATAGACTGTGTTAGGACTAGCGTTGCAAAACTTCGCAAGTTTTCGCAAGTATTCGGAATAATTGCGAAATATTCAAAGGAATACTTCGATTTGAAGGAATACTACTAGTAAGAATGTAGTAGGTAACCTACTTTTTGTTACCTATTAAGAATGAAATTATTGCCAGTAGGTACCTAGTTACGAATGTATGCGTACTTGCGTAGGTTGCTTGATGAGACTCGACTCGCCGAATATATTACGCCGTACCGTTACTTGAATTAACGCCATCTAGCGGGCAATGGTAGAATTGTAAATGAACACCTGCTCTCGTTAGTCGCTCGGCGACGCCAGCGCTCGCCTGGCATTGGCTTGATAGTAAAGTGGCACACCACCGAGCTTCGCAGCCATTCATTCATGAGTCAACGAAGTATTAGCGCTCCTGTACACGTTTTTATGGCGAATCCAGTGCCGGACAAGTGGGGGTTCAAGGGCAAAAATGCAGTGCGCCGACTATTCTATTGTTATCGCAAGAATCCGCAAGATGGTGCCACAGAAGCGTAGCAATAACTAGCGTGATTAGTCGTGTTAATGCGACGCTTTCTGCTACTGCAGTGACCAAGGTTTGCTGATTAGCTTATGAATGGTGGAAGATTGATTCGTGGGTATTAATGAATGCACTATCACCAATGCGGGACATAATATATGTAATTTGCAATGAGAACTGCGCCCCCATCTAGCGGTCAATAGTCGCATTTAAAAGATAATCCAATAAGTACCCGAAGTTGGTCGGCGCGCGGTGCCAGCAGCGAGCCGGCGTTCACTTACACACGTGATTTATGAAGCTCGAGCCCGTTCATTCATAAAATCAACGAGTATTATTCGATGCCTACGTACTAGCGCGAATATTTCCGCGTAAGTAGTTATGTACTAGCGGGAATAATTCCCTGTAAGTAGTTATCTACCAGTGACTCGGTAATTATTGTTTTATTTTTGTATGGTTGAGTTTAAAATGTCTATTTTGTGCCGATATTAGTGTCGATTCTCTTGTACATGGAGGGGCGCTAGGAGGGGGCAGCTTCAACATGTTCTTTATGGTTTTTTTTTGGTACCTACATGTAGAGGTTTAGGGGTTTATGGGTTTTATAAAGGGGGGCCAAATTTTCATTATTTTTGCGATAGGACACACCGTTTTCGAGATATAAGCAAAAGAAAAAAAAATGTACTGTATTTTATATCTCGAAAACGGTGTGTTTTTGCACTTGAAGTCAAACCTTGACTTCTTTCTTGATACTTACTTTAAACTATTTTATAAACTCAGTAATCTACCTATGTTTTACCTCTCTACCACTTTCACACCTAAACCGCATACAAAAACTTATTACGTAAGTACTTATCTAAGTAGATGTAAAGAAATATTCGGAAGTATTGCGAAGTTTTCAAATCGAATATTACTCGGAGTCATGAATGAACGCAACATACTCATACGACAACAGCACACACGACACACACACGACGTAATGTTACTTTGACTATTCACCGCTAGATGGCGTTAATTAACGCCATCTAGCGGTCAATAGTCAAACTTTAATAGATAAACTTGCGTGACCGCACATGTACTTAGCTCGGGGAATACTTGCGAAAACTACTCAAAACTTGCGAATACTTCCGAATACTTCCGAAGGGAATACTTCGGAATATTACTCTCCGGCAACGCTAGTTAGGACTCTGCAATTTTTACAATAATAACTCATTTGAGAATAAGTTAATTTTTTCTGGAACTTTACTCGTGCGTATCACAGCGTGTCTGGAACCTTGCGAGAGCATGCGTGTAACCTGTGTACTTCCCTGTATACCAGTACCTACCAAATTTCATCAAAATCGGTTCAACCGTTCAGCCGTGAAAGAGTAACACTCGTATTTATAGTCAAGAAAAAGTAATTATTTCAGTAAAAGTAATTGCTCAAGTAATGATTTTCATGCTATAGTTTAGTAATTACTTGAAGTTAGAACTGTCAAAGCTTAGAATTCTTAGCCAAGTAATAGTCACCATTTTCTTTACTTAAGAATTCTACCCTCTAGTAATGACTCCATTAAGAAATTACTTAGTAGCAAGTAATTACTCAAGTAATTACTTGATTATAAATTCGAGCCTAAGCCGACGTTCGCACGGGCGTATAAAAATCGTGGCGATTTTATTTAGCGCACTGCATTTTCAACGCTCTGCTTAGCGCCGGGAGTTGAAAATCCAACAGTGTGTTTTTCGTCGCGCTGGGATGATGTCTCTGTTTTGTGTTTCTCGAAGCTCGGCTCAACACCGAGAGTTGAAAATGCAGTGCGGGATAAAATCCCGCCGCGATTTTTTTACATCCGTGCGTACGTCGGTCGTCGTGGTGATTCCATGATTTACATGGCTTCTGTTTTTACAAGAAACCACTGAACAACACGGCATTCTTATAAATTGTCACGGTCACAGTCGAAAGCGCACTAGTTCGCGGAGACAGAATTTGTACTATGAACGGCTCATAATGAGCATGTCGCGCGGACACATTTTCGCCCGCTTGCCCGTTAGCCTCGTCTCTTAACCCATTATTCTGGGCAATTGATGAATAACGTAGCGTATTATTATTTATCGCTTCACGAATCCTGCTAACCCATTTTATTACGAGAACCATCAATCATTGTGACAGCACGGACTTGCAAAATGACAATAGACTCGGATTATCATTTGGCGCCATTCGGGTCATAAGTTCAGCTATTTATATGGTAGGTAATGAAATCACTAGCTTTAAAGATAGGTAATATTATGTGAAAGTATACTTTGATAAACTTTGTCTATTATGGAACTAGCTTTTGCCTGCAACTTCGCCCACGTAGAGGTCGGAAAATGGGCAAAATAACATTAAAATTTTACCTCTGGAACGTACTACCTACCTACATAATACCGGTATAAAAAGTGCTATAATATGTCCTAATAGGGATGATGACTAAATTTTTTTTTTGTCCGTCATAGAGATTATTAAAAAATATTGGACACGTATTTTTTCTTTTTTTACGTAATCAAAAAATTACGGCGATACATTGAGTTAAAATATGGCATGACGTCACGCGTAGCTAGGTTTTATACGTACAAGTGACGTAGCGAGCCCCACTCCCCAACTTTAATGCGTGATAGCTAAGTATTTTTTTATTAATATGATAAAGCAAAAAATACGCGTCTAATATTTTTTTATTATCTGACTGACGGACTAAATAGAATTTCTTTTTTTTTACCCAGGCATCATCCCTATTCAGGTCATGATGGTCATACCATCATGACCTGAATAGGGATCATACCCATGTGCCAAAGACATCCAAAACCGTTTAGCAAATTGATAAGGCATGGTTGATTAACAAACAACAAAAAACTTACCCTCATTTTTGTTTGCTACTCCATCATCAGACCCTGATTGTAACCTATTGAGATTGAGACCATTCCAATGAGCCCAAACGCGATACCTCTGCTGTAAGTTAGCGAGCGAGTTGTGTATCCTGCAGATTCCAGGTAATGCTGCAGCATCAGTTCAAGGTTACTACGTTATCTAATGTCATTGAAGTAACAGAATACTAAATTTCGACTCTATCAGACCTGTGGAAGATGCTCACAGCCGTACACCAACTAGAAAGGAGCTTTCTTGAATCATAGCTAAGAAACACTCTTGATCAAGTCACCTTTCAAGCAAAACAAAAAAAAAAAATCGAAATCGTTTCAGTCGTTTGAGCTACGATGCCACAGACAGATACTGAGATACGTTAAACTTATTAACACCCCTCTGTTTCCGTCGGTGGTTAAAAATGCCCAAACATCACGAAGTAAGTAATCTCAAAAAAATCACAGATCTCATGCACCACATGACCTTCCCTGGGTAGTCAAAAAAGAAAACAAACAAGTAGGAACATAATTATATTTTTATTTTTCATTTTATTTTAAGAGAAAATAAGACGTTTTAATATTGCACACTAACAGCTGTAGTATTAACATTTATACTTATTTATTTATATGTTTTAAACATTTACTATATTTAGAAAAATACAGTGGTTTTAATAGTAGGTACTTAAACTTACATACTTCTACAGCTTTGTCGTACGGTAGACCGCAGGCGCAGCTAGTATATATGGTTATAATTTACAATCATTGCAACACCTCACAACAAGGTATTGCATTACCTCGCCGCAGTTTACGCAACGCCTGTAAAGCGGTTCTGTAATGTCAGTCTGTTATCTTGGCTCCTGTCCGCGCAGATGTTGAGATTGTGTTCCGGTTTTGATGTCGACTCCCGTTCTATTCTTTCAGTCATTTCTATAGCTATTGTGGGTAAAACTGTCTATCTAGAATTATTGTTGGTGTAGATACTTAGTAGGTAAATAGGTTTTGTTTGTTTACCGCACCGGGAACGGGACGTCAACGAGAAAATAGACGAACGGTGCCACGCCATAAGAATAATAATAATATTTATACACACACAAGATTCATGATAGGTATACCACAAGAGCTGATGTATAAAACAACAAAACACGGATATCTACACAGATCATGTAACCCCGTCTTCTAAACTAGGTAGTCCTGTATCTTAGGAGACAGGCATAGTAAATGTACTATCGCTACTTCGGCACCGTCATCTGAAGGCCAATTCTCGTACCTAAAAACGTTCAAATTCAAGTCGCAATCTCATGCCAGAGACAATGAAATGTCAAAAATTTAGGTAAACGCTATACAATTTTTGACTGGTTGACAGTTTGAGACTGAGATTGCGAAAGTTGTTAAAAATACGGGAATTGTCCCTCTGTTTTCTCGTTGACGTCTCGTTCCCGGTGCGGTGGACAAACAGTCATAAGGGGGCTTACTATGAGCTCTTATAGCAGGGCAGAAGTTGAACGTTTCCAGTGAGAGAGAGAGAGAGACGGAGCTATATACGGCCTATAGCACCGTCAGTCCGTCACCCTCTCTCACTGGAAACGTTCAAATTCTGCCCTGCTATAAGAGCTCGTAGTAAGCCCCAAGGTCTAGCCACGTTAAGCAGAGCTTGAAGATAACTGAAGCTTCAAATTACAAAACATTGTCAACCAACGTCCAGTCAGTGTCTCGGATGAGCCCGTTACGCAAACACAGTGTATAATTCTGTGTAACCGTGGACTTTGTATCGTTCATCGAACTCGAATCGAAATTTTGCTAACTGCCATTGTGATTTGGTCGAGTTTGACCAATCAGAATATTATGTATATTCCCTAATAATGTAATGTATATTACCTAGGTATGGTCGGACTTATAATTAGCTGCAGTAAAATGACACTTCTAATGTCACTTCGCTATCAAATGGGAACATCTTTTTAACGAAATGACAGATAAGAAGTGTCATTTTACTGCAGCTTATTAACCCGCCGCACGCCAATTAGCAGACACAATAGGTCTAAGGTCTAAGGCCTATATTGCTGTCACTCACATGTCCGTCTGTCCGTCGTCTGTCACACAGGTTTTACAGCCAAACGGTTGGAGTTACAGTCTTCAAATTTTCACAGTTTAAACATCTTATTGACCCAAAGCCATACAAATTGTCAAAAAATATTTTTAAGGGGGGCTCCCATACGGGAGGGGCAGCGAAAAAAAAAATTTACCTACCCCATCGCATAGGATATATCGTGGTTTAAAAATCGTTGAATAGATAAATGCTGTATTTTATTGTTTTAAAAAATATTTCTAACAAAGGAATGAAAAGCCACCAGTCAGCTTTTTTTAAAAAAAAATTGTTCCGAAGATTTTTTTAACTTCCCATTGACCTATGAACTTGAAATTTCGTGATGTTTATTATTACTTATATTTTACTAACAAATACCAATATATTAATAAACCAGGTTTGGTACGGAACCCTAAATGTGCGAAGTCCGTTACGCAGTTGGCCGGTTTTTCTTTTTCGTTCCTTTTTCGACTAAAAAACATTTTAGTTCTGCTTTCATAAGTGAGCAAAATGACGAAATGTGGGTGTATTATAGGTACACCTCTTTTTTTTTTGTGGATGGCAGACTATTTTGAGACAATTGGCCAAGCTTTTAGAGGGAATGTCATAGGATTTTTTCTTTCAAGGCCTCGGAACAAGTTCTATGTCCTGTTTGCGGTATTGAATGCCCAAAGTGTGCCTAGAGGGCGAATTAACAGGTTTTCAAGAAGGACGAGCCTTTCTCTCTTTAATTTTTCTTCCCATGGAGAACCCTCAATAAGATCTGACACCGCAGCTATTTATGCTCGTTTCTAAGGTTCCTAATTCCTCGGTCTCACAAGTAGCTGGCTTTACACTCGCATAGTTCCAAGCTAGTGCGGTGTCTGTTAACAAAACAACACATACAGTGCACGACACATTGTGTTCCGCGTCTCCACTTGCAAAACAATACCTTCTGAACAATGCCGGGTTCACGAGAACAGTGCTTTGTCCTCAGCTGTGCTAATTTACTACTAGGAACATTTTAACGGACCGTTACGTGCGTTGTTTGTAGGGCGATTTTACAATATGCATTTTCCATATTATTATCTTCTCCTTTACGCGCGCTGATGAACTAAATTCGATGTAATTAAGAGAAATAGGATAACAAATTGCTATTTCACCGAAGTTTTGTGTGCATTTTAAGCCGGCAAGTTCTTTCCCATGACTCTGATGTTATTAATGTGCTTACTTACCTTAGGTACCTGTTTACCTCGTAAAAAGGAATATCGCGATAAGACCTGCACCCTAATTGCATAACACATTATCAATAGGAGTTGGTTTCATTTTGACAGTTCAACAACATTCATTGCGTTATTTACATTTACGAGCAGACAAATTTTTCGAACATAATGAAGCAATGGATTAGCAATTTCTTTCAAAATGAATCAAACTCCGATTGATAATGAGTTACGCAATTAGGGTGCCGTTCTCGATAATATTTTATAATGTGCCAACTGCTGCGGGGCGAGCACGGGCGTACCCAAGACGTTTGTGACAAGACATGATAAATTATGTCATGTCTTAGAATTTGTCTTAAATGCTAGCACGGGTCAACCATGTGACATAATCTAGAGCCGCGACATGCCTTTCTTGTTGCTAAATTCATAGTGTGACATAGTAAATTGAAAAAATTAAAATGTTTAAGACTATCTGAATATGCGGCCAAATAAAATCTTTTTTTTCTTTTCTTTTGCTTATAACTCGAAAACGGTGTGTCCTATCGCAAAAATAATGAAAATTTGGCCCCCCTTTATGAAACCCATAAACCGATTATTCTTAACATGTAGGTAACAAAAAAAATAGTAGTATTTAAGTACCTCTGTATTTACTTAAATTATTTATTTATTTTAATTTTTTTTGTTGGTTTTAAGGCGTATTATTTACATGTCTAAATATGTATTTTTAAAAATTAAAAAAAAACCGTTTAAAAATATAAAAAAATAGTAAATTATTTATTTATTTATTACAATTTTTTTTTTGGTTATCCTTATCACGCACAAATAAACCACCACCACACAATGCAAGAAAATAATTTATTGCCATTTGGTGCAGAGTAATTAGCAGGAAAACATTATTTTTTTCAATTTTCAAATTTTATCACCACCTCCGAACGAACGTGATAAAATTTTTCTTAGTCACCGTCAAAATGTGACATTTGTGATATAATTGGTGCGCCCATATTAGCAAATAAGACATAATGAGTCCCAACTAAACGTCAAGAAGTTATGTCACATTCAAGAAATTAACTCACGCCGCCGTGCTAGCATTTAAGACAAAACAGTTTTATCGCCCAAACTATGATAAAATGTGTGACTCAAGCCATGTCACAGTAGGCCGTGCTCGCCGGGCTGCTTACCTAGGTAATCCTATCAGTGATCGCGGTGTACGAGAACACTACCTACCACGGTTGTTCCTTGGGAATCTCAGGAGTCAAGAATGCTAGCTGTAATAAAACCTGTTTGTTTACAAACATAAACAGTGTTAGTGTTCATGTCTTTGGTTTAAAAATCGTGCCATACATGCATGAGGTACATCTGTAAAAGTTAAGCATAGACTTGAGTTGTTACGCCAGCGCACCAAGCTACTACAATCTGACAAATATCTTTAATAGATTTTCAGCTTTGTCGCTAAGGTATTAGGTTCAAGGTTGATTGGGAAAATTTGACAGTTTCGGGTGGCTTGACCTGCTGGCGTCTGTAAAACGCTGCAGGATTATTTTGGCGCGTGGCTAATCGGCGGAACTAATGTCTCCATCTTGTTTTATTAAGAGGATTAAGTTTTTGCAGGTCATTATTAGGTTGTATGTTAATTAAAATTGCGATTGTAACAAGTATGTATTTATAGAGAAATAAATAATAATTAAAATAATCAATATAGGTAAGTAGGTACCTAACTTTCTAAATTCTCTCTTCTTTGTTGATTAGATGAAATCATGACATTTGAAGCGAATTTTAACTTATACCCACTCTGATTTTTAATTTGCTAGACTAAAATGTCATAACAATAAACATAACATGACTTAAATGTCAAAATGATAATTCAGTTTTAAATCGCAGCTTAAAAATCAGAGTACCTACCTACTTATAAGTAAAAGTACTCTGTGGTACCTACATATAGAGAGTTTTATTGATGGTTCTAATGATTTATAATTCTGTATTTCTTACGCATTACGGTCGCGAATCATATTTGAATCAACATACAACCTGACACTGACCTGCAAATTGCAAAAAACGTAAGAATATTTTAATTTCGCGGGTTACCTTAGCGCTTCCCCTTACAATTTCTGTGACACAATTTTACAAATAGGTATTTACCTATACAACGGCCTCCTGTCAAAGTCATTCAGGCGCCAAAATATCCTATAGATATCCTAAAATGCTCAGCAAACGTAAAACCCCCTTAAAACCCAACCAAGTCATCTTCATTGAGAAATGATAAATCCTAGAAAATGACAAACGAAATTCAAAGTCAAGCAACATTTTTAGCCTTCAACAGTTCTGGCTTCTAATAATACCTATCGAATCAAGATCTTACAAGAGTACTATTGACCAAACAAGTTACTACGAGGTCCTGTTGTCGGTAAATACGGATGTCCTTGGACGTGTTGCGTCACCCCCCGCGGACGTTCACCCGCATCGATCGCACCCCCTCGTCCTCCCCCCCGGGTCCCCGGCTACTCCCGCCGCCGCGCTTCCTCACACTAACGCAATAATACACTTTGAGATGACATCCCAAGAAAATTAGATAGATCCCTTGAAGGAAAATGTTGTGAGAAAAATATCGTGTTTACATTTAAGCTAGAGATTAGACGTAACATGTTTTGAAACATTTCATAGTTTTCTAGATAGTTCTTTTATGGCCGGTTTAATGTTTTGGAGTATTTTAGACAGTTTTAAATGCAGGCAAGATCTTCATAAAGTTACCCATTTGGCGTCATCACAAAAGATACAATCATCTGTTTTTGAGATAAAACCATTCTATACCTATTCTTTTATTTGCTACCAAAGCAGAAAGCCTCAGAACAATACCCGTTAATATTATAGATACAAAAATATGTAAATCATCACGTTATTAAAATTGCCGAGCAAACAGAAACGTATGCGACTCACGTATTCACAAAACAAATGTTGACTATCCGTTACGATCAGGGCTGCCAAACATTCAAATCGTTTTTATGGCGCATGAATAATTTAGCAGAGAGGGAAACAAAGTTTTCAAAGCTGCTATAGCATCGAACTATTTACCTACTTAGAGATTTTCGTCTTCTCCCGGAGAAATAACATAAACATAACATGAACATCACGCCTACATTTCCCAAAGGGTTAAACAGAAATCCTATAAAGACATTTTTTTAAAGTAAAATCGTTTATTTCAACATTCAAAAATTAATGCTATATGAAGGTATCGTTGGTCCCAAATCATGCGGACAAGCAATTATTATAATCGGGCACAAGTCCAGACACCAGGCTGCGACTGAAAAACTATTGAAAAACCCAATAACACTGCCCCAACCTGGGAATCAAACCCTGAACCTGCTTAGCAGACGCACTTGCAACCACAGACAGAAAAACAAGGCAGTTCAGTGTCACTACTTGTGGAAGCTATTTTATTTTATTAAAACCTTTTTTTCCGATTCTGACAATGGACAACCCTAGCTATGACACATGTAAATAATTTAACAAAGTCATGAGTTTACAATAGAATCGGGTCACGCGTGTTTTCAAAACACATACGATGTGATTTTTACAGATTTCTTTGAAAGTTGAGTTTAATATTACATGAAAAGTAAGGAACACGAACATGATATTATTACGTTTATAGGTAATCCTGAAAGGATAAGCAGTGTAGTAGATACTTAGCGTGCTTTGTTAACGAAGCAATTAATGTCCCCTTTTACAAATGTTACACAAAGATGTATGTGTATTACAATTTACATGTATCTTTATGGCTCCTACAATCAAGGAGCCTTTAATCAAATCAATGAAATAAGTTTACCTAAAGTTTATTTGTGTTCGCCTCGAGAATTTTAATCGTCCTTGTAACTACTTGTAAGGTCAATTTAGTCCTTTTACCAAGTTTTATCACGTCTTTTGTGCTGATACTCTAGTAATTTTAAGTCATGCTTTTAACAACTTTTTTACATTAATAGGTTTATCACATTATTAACCAGTTGCAGAAACGAACTTTAGTTTAATGGAGACTTTAAATTCATGCCATCCCTTATTATGTATCAAAAATAAAGTGACAGCATCAATTTAAAGTCTTCTGCAACTCACCGTTAGTTAGGTATGTAAGTTTAGAAACAAGAATTTCATATAATTCTCTTACATCCGAACTCTTATTAACATCCGTAGGAGTAGGACCAAAGAAACTGGAAACCATACCGCTAAAAACATTTAAAGACATCATCATCAATTCATCGTTCTCTTGCCGATGTATTTGGTGTCATTGCAACATGTCGTCATCTCAGTAGTCACCCCCGTTTCTTGCGATATCATCTTTCACACAGTCCATCCATCGTCTCTTCATCGTCTTCCCCTGCTCTTAGTGCCAACAACATTTAGGAACAATTAACATATTTTTAAACAGCATTAGGTATTTCTTTGCAGCACGCGACCGTTTCCCGTCGACATCTTCCACAGACGACAACGAGAGCGGCACAGATGGCGAAGCGGACCGGTCTCGTCGGGTCAGCCTCGTGCATGGCATGCCCGGCGGGCCGCCCCCCGGCATTGTGTCCATCCGCAAGCGTCGCGGCAACCTCGCCAAACACTCCGTGAAGATATTGAAGAAGTGGTTGTACGACCACCGGTACAACGCGTACCCGAATGATGCTGAGAAGATTGCGCTGAGTCAGGAAGCCAATTTGACTGTTTTACAGGTGCGTTTTATATGGAATTATATAATAGTACTGCTTTTAATTTCTAATGGGAGCAATATGGTATGTTAGTGTTTGAAAAAATCTGCGGACCCAAGTAGATCACAATCAACAAGCACAATCTAGCGAAATGGGGGATGTAGACCCCACCGTCAAACCATTGCGAATGCGGTGCCTCTGACCAAATCATGCCACATCTTTTGGACCTGTACCACAGATTAATACAGATAGGACACTCCGCAGTTCAGGTATGAAGCTACAAGTACGTGGCGAGCTCAGCTCACTGGGTCAATTCAGTATGGGCTGCCGCGCACCGGCCGATTCGCACGTTAGTTCGATACTCACTCACGTGCGGCGTCGTAAAAGAAGACGAGTCAGAAGGTATAAGAGTTACGTGATAGAAAGAGAGGCAAGGTGTAGGTGAATATAATTGCAGGTAATAAGCGTTGTGCGACCTGAATTGCACTTTATTGTGTCGTAGCAAAAGTCGCTTTTTATTTAAATCATTTTGCGGAGTGTCTCATCTGTATTATTCTGTGCCTGTACTTCTGAAAAAAACTCTACTGATTCATTTAACACAATAGGTACATACATTTACCATCCACTCGAAAAGAAGATTGGAGCATACGAACTAATATTCACAAGATACAGTTACAACTGACCAATTTATCAGTCAAGAGCGAGACTCAATAAACACGCTTCTTTTCCCATAGGTATGCAACTGGTTCATAAACGCGCGCCGGCGCATCCTGCCGGAGATGATTCGTCGCGAGGGCCACGACCCGCTGCACTACACGATCTCGCGGCGCGGGCGCAAGCAGCCGGGCTCTTCCGGCGGCAGCGCGAACACCGCCGGCGTCGTCGTCGCCTCCTGGGATGGTGTTGAAGTTGAGGTAACTACAATTAAAAATATCCTTGGACATTTCACACAACGCCATCTAGTCCCAAGCTAAGCAACCTAATGCTTGTGTTATGGTAACGAGATGGCTGATAAACTACTTATATACATTTTTTTTTTTGTAAATACATACATATTATAGATAGAAAAACACCCAGACTCTGAACAAATACTTGTAGGTCGTACAAATATTTGTTCCGTGCGGGAATCAAACCCGCGACATGCTGCGCAGCAGTCAATCGCTCAACCACTGCGCCAACCGTATCGTCAAAACTTAAACTACTTAACTAAAAAATTACATACATACAGGGTGGATTTTTGAGACGGGGCAGTAAGGGTGACCATACCCTAACCATTATAGCTACGTTAAATTACAGCCTACTGTACAAGATCACGCGTGAACTTCCCGATCTCATTTTAACTAAAGTCTATGCTTCCCGAAGGGGTAATGAAAGTTGTACCGTAGTATCCTACATTTTGTGCATTTAGAAATGAGGAACAATAAAATCCCCGAAAAATCATAAGCATTTTATCTTTATTAATTTTAAATTAAAATGTTAATTATGTAATCTATGTATTTCTTCATTTAATTTATTAATCCAATTTGAATTACTGCCTATAAATATGAATGAGTTGTGTACAATGAATTTCAACTAAGAATAGGAATGACCTTGCGCCATATTGTGAAGATTTAGCAAAACAGCACCTCGTTTACACATTGGCAAAGTCAGTGACATATTTTAACAAAAACAAATTCCTAAAACAGAACTGAAAGGGTGAAGGATAACACCACAAAACTTTGCAAGCCGTATATTTCAAGTTTCAGTTGACAGTTAGAGGTCATTGACGTTCCTATTCTTAGTTGAATCGCATTGACAGAACGAAGATCCTTTGTAAAATATATTTAAAATAATTATTAGTTTTTGTTCCTAATAAATAAATAATTGTCCACAGAACGACGCAGACCGCAGCGCCGAACAAGAATACAGCGACGGTCTCCTAGTCTACAGAAGTGATGGCGACGAAATCGCCGATGGAGAGGAGGGATACTCGTCCAGCGCTGTCTCAGAAGAGGAGGTCAAATACGACCCCTCTGTGTGGCAGTCCGTCATACGGTACGGACCGGAGGATCGGGAACTACACCCCGCTGCTAGAGGGTTGGTTTCTGATAGGCCTTTTGTTACAAGTGAAGCGACTGCTACAGTTCGGGATCGCGATTGAATGCGGCGTTTTGTAATATTGTAACGTTTGGACTAGGTCTTGCCGGGGGGCCTTACCCAGTAACTGAGTTGTGGAGGTCAGATAGGCAGTCGCTTCATGTAAAACACTGGTACTCACCTGCATCCGGTTAGACTAGAAACCTACCCAAACTTAGTTAGGAAAAGGCTAGGCAGTAGGGGGTTAGTGGGAGCAATGATTAAAATTGATTTTTTGAGCTGTTTAGTTTAATTTCAGTGCAAATCTTGCATTACGAGTAGATCCAATTACGTACAAGGTACAAGTGCTATTTGAGTAGTTTGTTAATTATGTAGTTAGAATCTCGACTCTAGCATATAAAATCTGGACAATATTTACGCAAGTTAGCATGTTATTAATGTCAAATGGTGCCGATTCTATTGTGCACAAACTAAACTTAATTTAGGATTAGGCTATTGCTAACGTTTTCTTTCTAATAAAACAAGAAAGAGATGGACGTAAA
Source organism: Cosmia trapezina (assembly GCA_905163495.3). Classification (NCBI taxonomy): domain Eukaryota; kingdom Metazoa; phylum Arthropoda; class Insecta; order Lepidoptera; family Noctuidae; genus Cosmia; species Cosmia trapezina. The sequence continues at coordinate 2,843,540 of LR991036.1, forward strand.
TTAGAGCTGTCAAATTTAGTTGAACTAATATTTCCATACAGAATTAGATGATACGTCGACACGTGATGATACGTGAACATGTCGACTAAAAACACGGTGGTTTGACATCTCTAACTTAGTTCATAGCTATAGCCGTTCTTTTCTCACGCTGCCTGTTAGTAAAAGATAGCGATTATCTAATTTTGGTTTAGATTATGAACAAGAGAATCGGCACCATTGTTGCGTTTAGCTCGTTCTCGAAATGTATTCTCACTTCATCCGACATAGATCCTACTTCCGCTTTTGATACTCTTCGCTATTTTTTTCAGTATGTATTGCATACAGTAAAGTATAATGTTTGTATGACAGGCGTACGGCGGGCGTGGTGTCGGTGCGTACGTCAGAGTCTGAGGAAGGTTCAGAGAGCGCGGGCGGCAGCGGAGACGCGCCGGGTGGGTGGCATCCGCAGCTGGCGCACCTGCCACAGCTGCCGCACCCGCTGCGCCGGCGCATACAGGTACTGAAGGAAAAAAGAATAACACCGGGATGACGACTAATAGTGAAGTCATTATCTTCCTGTCCTCCACTCTCCCCTGTCAACCGTCACACTATCATTCACTGCCTTCTCTTTCATATCATTCCTCACAGAATCCATCCATCTTTTCTTTGGCCTTCCTCTCCCTCTCCATCCATCAACATGTATATTCATCACTCTTTTAGTCACATGCGTTTCGTCTCTCCTCATCACATGCCCATACCAAGCCAATTGATTTCCTTTCAACTTTCTGTCACAGGCTCCACTTTCAAACCTCTTATATACTAATTTCTGTCTTTATCCATTCTCGTCACTCCGACACATCCATCTCAACATTCTCATCTTTGCTGTATGCAATCTTTTTTCATCCCTCTTCTTCACTCCATTCCGTCCCATTACGACTAATAGTGAAGTATGGAAGCAAAAGACATGATTCACCGACACCCTGACTCCAAATAAATTGTAATAAGGGCAAGAAAATGATGATGAGTACATGAAACACAACAAAAACAACCAAGAGCGTTATATAATTGTAATAATATGTTTCGTCAGGTGGTGCCAGCCAATGTAAGCAGTGAGGGCGAACGCGACAAGTTCAAGTGTCTGTACCTGCTCGTGGAGACGGCAGTCGCAGTACGTCAGAGGGAGAAAGAGGCAGAGGAGGTTCCTGTCTAGTGACCGACAGGTACGTGCCCGACTTTTGTGTGATGCCGCAGCTTTAGTCGACGTTCGCACGGACGTAAAAATGTCGCGGCGTTGTTTTTTCGCGCACTGGATTTTCAACGCTCTGCTTAGAGCCGAGAGTTTAAAATCCAACAGTGTGTTTTTTCGACGAGCTAGATTGCACTCTGTAGTTGTTAGGTTGGATTCTCGAAGCTCGGCTCAACACCGAGAGTTGAAAATCCAGTGCGCGATAAAATCCCGCCGCGATATTTTTACGTCCGTGCGTACATTGGCTTGGACAAAACGAAAACGATTTTGAGTAGGTGTTTGCGCCTGACTTTATAGTGCCCGTGTCAAGCTGCTGTTTCTTTTTCATAAGGCGCACATAAGTGGCGGTAGTTCACGCACAAAATAAATCTGCTAAGGAAAAATTTCTACCTGATTTTTAAAAAAGTTAATTGACAAAAATTCTCAAGAAGGTCGATCGTCTCGATCGGTCCAAGTCTGTGCAGAAAATCATTTGTTTTTATACCTAAATGTGTCTAATTCGTAATAAAGCGCAGTGTAATGTTTTCTACAGTTATTCAGACTAAAGTTACAGTTTAAAGTAAAACTCCTACGTTTTATTGAGCACCAAGCTCCAGTGTCTTGTAGTAGACACTATTAACTGCAGACGAATTGCTTAGTGATAATAATATTTAGGTATTTATATTGACCATGTAACGAATTTGTGTATTTGGTCGTATAGTGTGTATGTAGTGTACGTGTAGGGAGTGTGTGTAGTGTATGTGTAGGGAGTGTGTGTGTGTGTTTGTGTGCAGAACCTCTTTCACAAGGAGCTCTGCAAAATCCATTTTGCATATCCAACATGGATAATTATGCGAAACTAAATTATTCTCTGGATGAATTCTAGTTTATATTTTATTTTACAATTTCTAAATATTTTGTATTGGGGTTGTTTCCCGGAAGCTCGTCTTCGTCGCAAGAAAGCGCTGTGTTTGTAATTTGTCAAAGTCATCTCGAAGACAAAGCGACCAATCGGCGACAAGAAAAAACACCTAGCACCATCTCAAAGAAATCTATTCACAGCTGAATGAAAGTAGGAAACACTTAGCGCCATCTACGCGGATGTAATTTGACGTTTTCTTCCCCATTGTTACAGATATTGCAGTATGGAGTGGACTCGGCAGCGCCGCCAAACGGAATTGTACGTTCAACACGCGGTATATAACGTTACAATCTTCCACTAATCTAGAGTTTAATGTTGTTCGTTTGTTTATAATCACTAACCATGCCGCTAGATGATCTATTCACTACGGTAGGGTATCCTTCACTTTATTTCACATGCGCTTTTATTTGACTTAAGTACATAATTCAGTTTTTTTGTATGCAAGTGGGACTTTATATAGGCGGGGTCTTCGTGTATCGAGACGGTTCGCCAAATAATAGTTTTGTATATTTATGAGAGAATGGCAACGACCGTAAAAAGTCGGTGAGAATACAACAGTTACGACATATTCAATACTTATATAGACACATCCGACAGTAAACATCGGTCACTGAGTATACCAGTCGTCGTAAGTTTTCGCTAAAGCCAATGAACGGTATTCTGATAGAAGAGAGGTTTCTTTTAGTTCACTGATCTCTATTAAACAAGTACGCCTGGACTAAATCTATATAAATAAAAAGAGAAGTCCTGACTGACTGATTGACTGACTCATCAACGCCCAGCCCAATCCCTTGGACCTAGAAAGCTGAAATTTTGCACAGAGGTTCCCTTTATAATGTAGACAAGGAATAAGGAAGGAATGCCAGGTAGTGCGTTCCCGTGGAATATTATCCGACATCAACGCGGGCGAAGCTGCGCGGGAAGTGCTAGTATACTATATGAAATGACAGTTGATTTTTGTGCCGATTCAAAGCGCCCCGCTCGAGCGTATCAGGAACTAAAATTGACACATTGTTGCAAATGGCCGACGTGTTTTTTTGGTACGTGTCTGTTGTTCTAGATCTAAATCGTGAAATAAGATTGTTTTGTGAATTTTGCGTTTACTACGTGATATTTAGAACATTTTTACCATGAGAATAATATGCGCATTTTGTAAAAATTGTTTTAAAGGCAGCGGATACCTTCCACAATATAATATTAGTTCCATGGACACTCACGGAATGTCTTCATTTTGACATCGATGCGATGTTAAGAAGTCCAGCGTACTTGTATATTAGAGGTCATTTTTTTTAGTTGTAATTTCAGGATAAATGAGTTTTGTATTTAGACTGTTGTTGCAAAAGTAGATGGTCGATATTTTATATTAATTAGCATCAGATAAGCCAAGTTTAGGTATTATTTGAATGTCTGTGTGTACATCAGTTAGCAGATGTACATCTTTTGAAGGCTCTGATTTTAGAAAAGAAAATTCATGATTATACAGGATGGCAGGGCCATCGACGCGCAACAGGTTATACCAAACCGTCAAATTTCTACAAATTTTAAACCTTAAAATGTTCATGGTTAAGTTCAAAATCGAATGAGAAAATTTGACAGTTTGAAGTAACTTGACCTGCTGCTATGTATACTATCGAGGAATCTTACATTTGAGCAATTTGAAAACAAAATCCCGTGCACGCTATGACCACATCTGTTAGCAAGCTTAATAGAGCGGCTGGGCGCTGCAAGCAAGAATAGTCCTTACGGTGTATAGATGTAAAGGAGATTGTCAACTTCGGTCCAAGTGTGTTGCAGACGTACATTCTAATTTAAATGACAGGTGTCACCGAGTACAACATTTTTTATTATGGCAGCAAAAAAAAATATCCCAGAGGAATTGACAATTTTGCATGTGTAAAAAAAAAGTAGTAGACTTTTTAAAAATAGTAAAAAGGGTGAAAGAAGAAAGAAAAAGAAGAAAAAATGTTTATTTTATTTATTTTTGGTACCAACATAGACAAAAGTGATTATAGCTACTATTCTTCATCGATAACGTAATCTAAAAACTGCTGGGCGGTTAATATTATCCTCGTGCCTGGCCCACCCCAGAAACCATACTACACACATTATATGGGCGCAGCAGCCCAGTGTGCGTTTCCCTACAGGACATGTGCAGTAATAATGTTTAATACGATTTAATGCTTGCTCACTTTCGTTAATCAATATATAGCAGTAATATACTTTGGAAGATGTATGCCTGCTGCTTATTTTGATTCTCAACAACCATACATTGGTTTCGATAATGTTATAATTAGATATATCGTTCAATTGATCAGTATCGCGATAGACTTCAATTGTATAAATGCCATGCCGCACATGTTCGCTGTAGTAGCTCCTTGCCAACTTCAATTGATAAGTGCCTAGTGCGAATATTATTAAATCGTCTTCCGACAGTAGCGGAAAATCTTGCAGTTGAGGTAAATCCCCTGACATTCTTTCAAATGCAACTCTATGTCTGTTGAGGTTTTTGGCAAATACATAATCTGCTAAGTTGTTAGGGTTATTTACGCGACTGTTAATTATATCGGCAAAAGCTTCTGCATGACGGTTATCAACCAGCACCGGGTGAAAGGCATTTATCAAGGCGGCTGCATTTTTAAAATCCACAAACATGTGTGACATTGCAACATTAAAATACTCCTGTCTGAATAACTTAAAATCGCGTTTAAAGCGACCATTCACTACTTCAACAGGCCACCTACAAATTGTCACCTTTCTTGATTTATTAGCTTGGAGCGTCGTTAATTGTTCAGCTCCCCTGTGTCTGGACTCTGGCATAGCAGTCACATAGCCCAGTGATTCCAAACCAGATACGCTATCTCTGAAACCTCGGTCCAATATAAATACATCACCACTTCTAAAAAACCAGTGAAACAAACTGTTTTCATTGCTGGTTATTTCGTTGACTATCGTTGCGTCTGACTGTGGCAGCGTGCGGTCCAGTTACGTCCAAAATATGTCCGTCGCAAGCAACCATTAAAAAAGGCTTGAGGAGATTGCGGAACTTATGAAGGCTGTATGACTTCTACTGAAATAAAAAATTGGAGCTCTTTTGCACGTAAACATAGGTGCCGTCACATATGGTAATAGCTGATCTCTCTTCTCCAGTGTTATTTGAATTTCCATATAGAGCATTGGGGACTAGAAGATTACGAGCCGCTACTTCTTCTCTAGTCATGTGGTCAAGCCCTATGTACCGTGGTACAAAATCTTGAGACATACACTCTCTCGTTATTTTTATAAGCCGTTCAAAATTGGTCCTGCTCGTTCGAAAAAATGTTGACAATCTCTCATCCGATTCTGCACTCCTGAGTTTTGCTAAGTAAAAACCTAATGATTTTTTAGGGTTTCTGCACCGTTCGCTTAAAGAAGGAGTCTCTTCTAGAATGCGATTGAACTCTTCTGGAGTCTTCCCAATCCAGTAATGAAGTTCATGTTCGTCAGCTTCTTCTATGTTGTTGAAGTCTAGTAGTGCTCTAAAACGAACACTTATTTTAAATAAATGAAATATATCTAGAATTTGTCCATGGTTGAAGTCATGACATCGGTTGGGGGCGTTGAGTAACTCTTCCCAATGATTTCCACGTAAATGTTCCTCACACACTCGTGCACTCTGAGGAACATAGTAATTGTGACTTGTAAAAAAAACGATTTTCAACCTTTCTGGAATACGACAGCGCGTTCTATTGTTACACCCATGAAAAATGCACGAGTTTGAAGTGTTTGGTGCTCTTGTGTAATCAGCGAAATTAAATGGAAGCCCCCCCAGTGCAGGCTCAGCTTCAGGTTGTTCTGCAGGTTGTGCCGGTTCTGTGGGTTGCAATTGCAACCTGCATGTTGTTTCCCAGCAGCTTTGACAAACTTTTTCTTGATTATTGAACGTGATCTGAAAAAAACCATCAAGTTACATGCGTGAAGCTACCTATATAAATAACCTACCTAATAACATCGGCATCTGTGTTCTAGATTGCAATGAAAAGGAGACATAACCGAAGTCGAAATCTTGTTAAGAGCGTAGACGGGCTGCATTTTTCCATACAAATGTATTCCCCTATTCTCTTCCTGGATAATGCCTCTAGAGTAATCGTTTTTATTTATAAAAATCCAGGTCTATTGAAGGCATGCCCCTGTCATTTTTTTTTTTCAAAAAATTTATCACAAAAATAAATATGACTTACCAAAAACCTAAAAAAATACCCCGTTTTTACCTACGTAATCAGACGACTACCAAAGAAAATTGAAAAGTTTTTAAAATAAAAACAAGTAATAGGGGCATAGATCTATTCTTCCTTTAAATTTTGATACCAAATATAATTTAATTGGTTTAGGTTTCGAGGAGAAAACAGGAGAATACGAAACGTCGATCGGTCAAGGTTTTTTATAGGTAAAATCGTTCTGAGCTGCAGTTGTCTCTATCGCACTCTACGGGGGGAGACGAGAGGTGAGGGAGGGTTAGACTAATACGTACACAATTAGGAAAGTGACTAGTGTCGAAGTTTTTATCGAAATCATAGTGATGTCAGTCGATATCGACGTTTATCCTATACTGATTTACTGAATAGTGTTTGATGCTCATTTTGTTTTTTTTTAAGAGACATCGAAGTAACAATTCAATGACATTTTTAGGGTTAATAATTAACTAATAATTGAAATGAACTTAGCGAAGTGTCTCTTACAAAAATACAAACCGTAAGCATTAGCATACGTATAGCGTATAGCGTTGCATACGTAACTAAAGTTTGCACTATACTGCTTGGTGTGATAATTCTGCTTTTGACTTGACAATATTTACAGGGGAGTTTATAAAATAATGACTGCTCTTATCAAGTAAATCTATATAATAGGTCTTTACCTATGAAATTGCCGTTTTGTATGAAAAAATTTAAACGAATTGTTTTCATGTATTTTTTATTTGTATTAATCGAAGTAATCACCCATGCAATCAATGCATCTTTGCCAACGCAGTGGCAGTTTATTGATGCCCTTCTTAAAGAAATCAGCTGGTCGGGAGGCAACAAATTCTTCAAAGGCATTTTGTACTGCCTCTCGGGTATTGAATTTTTTTCCCGCCAAGAAGTTATCCAAATTCTGGAAAAAGTAGTAGTCTGTAGGCGCAAGGTCTGGTGAGTAGGGCGGATGACGGAGAGCTTCCAACCCCAGTTCTTGCAACTTGGAGACCGTCTGCTGTGCAGTATGAGGTCGCGCGTTGTCGTGCAGGAGCAGCGGAGACGAGCGATTGACCAAATGCTGGTTGGAGATGTGCCAGCTTCTCCATCATTGTGTTCAGTTCTTCACAGTACACAGCTGCAGTAATGCTCACCCCGTTTGGTAAGAAGCTGTGATGAATCACACCGGCGCTAGACCACCAAACAGTGACCATCACCACTTTTCTAGGAGTAAGTTTTCGTTTAGGGCATTGTTTAGGTGCTGAACCAGGATCCAACCAACTTGCTGAGCGCTTGCGGTTATCGAACAGAATCCATTTTTCATCGCAGGTAACAATGCGGTTCAAAATTCCTTCATTTGTGTGTCTGTTGAGCAGTGCAAGGCACGTCTCGACGCGTACTTCGCGCTGGCGATCATTGAGTTCGTGGGGCACCCATTTGTCAAGCTTTTTTACCTTGCCAATTTGACGCAAATGGACCAAGATTGTTTTGACACTAACGTCGAAAGCTGCTGCTAATTCAGCCGTAGATTGTGTATCATCAGCTTCCACAATCGCCTTTAATTCGTAATTGTCGACCAAAGTCTTCGGACGACCGCGAGGTTCATTTTTCAGGTCGAAATTTCCAGAACGGAAGCGAGCAAACCAATAACAGGTGGTGCGTTGGTTTGTGGTGTTAGCTCCGTAAACGTCGTTGATGTTGCGTGCCGCTTGTGCCGCGTTGCTGCCACGACGGTACTCATATTCCATAATTACTCGAATTTTTAACGTATCCATGATGACAAAAAAGATTGAAATGCGATGAAAATGTAACACTAATCAATAAAGACCTAATATTAGGTCTTTACCTATGAAATTGCCGTTCTGCAGTACTGGCCATTTCAAATCAAAATAATTTTTGTTTGGCTAAGAATTCTAATTTCAAATTAATTTTATTTTAAAAACATGTTTTTTTTTCCATAAGTAGTCATTTGTTTATTGATATAAAAGGAAGTCGACAATCGTGTTAATTACACCGATTTTTATATTTTTTGCGTTTTTGGATTAGCCGACGCCGTCGTCCGAAATAGGATAATAAGTTTTTTTAATTATTTTTTTAGGTAAGTAGGGTAGTAGTCAGTTGTCGGGAGCGAAGCCGTGGGCAAAAGCTAGTTCTTAATATTTATGCAGAAGACGCAGGAAAGGTGCTTGTGGGTATTTTAAATAATACAAAAGTAATATAATAATATGTACATTTATTCTGTCGTCATTTCCATCCTTTCTCTTACAGGTAAATTTCTTGGTATCCGACCGTCAATTATTTCAGGGAGAAGGCATTCATGGAAAAATTTAGTATAAATAGCACGATCACACGAAACACTGCTCACGCCGATATTTTCAATCCGACTGAGACAGAAACGAACGTAACGTAGGTAGTTTGGTTGGCGCGAGCGGGCGGGAGATGCGCGTTACTGAGCTACGCACACAAATACAGACTTCACTCACATATTGATAGCGCCCGGTTGCTAGAGCGCAGCGCGACGGCAATAGTTTCTTCAAATACCTATTTTTCAATTCCCGCGCAGCCCGTCTACGCTCTTAAGCGCATCTGTCGCATCATCGGGTTTATTATAGGACTCTGTAAATGTAGGTGATTTAACTACCAATATTATATTGTGGTTTATTTTTAATAATAATGAATGTATAATAATGATGTTTGTGTCATTGTTTTATTTTTAACTATTCCACCCTGTATACTAAAAGCTAACTATAACTCCATTTACAATAAGATTAGACATTTAAAGGCGAGCGCGCACTGCGGTGCGTTTTTCTACCGCATAATCTGTGAAGTATGGGATGTCTTTGAAGTGCGCGCACTGCGGTCATGCGTTTTGTTACTGTAGGCCCCGCCCAGTGCGGCAGAACTAACGGAAACGCACCGCAGTGCGAGCGCGCCCTAAACAAAACTTTTTGCAATCCGTGCAACCGATTTTGACTTCTATTCAGTAAGCATAAGAATGGCGTTAAAAGCAAAAACTTGATATTAATACCAACTGTTTACTGCAGCTGCCATTTGTCATGCCACCAACGCATACAAAAAAGGTTTGTTTAAATATCTAATATTATTGTGTACGGGATATACATGTGAACTATACTATGTGTATATACAACGTGTAACGTTAAATGCGCAAAACGTCTTAAGGGGTCTTTAGAGGCATGAGGAACAGGGTGTAAAGTTCACTCATCCTCCATAGAAAAGGTAGGATCCTCCGACCAGACGGGTGTTGTGTCTGGTAGGCTACTGCCCAACGGTTGATGTCGGGTCGTTGTATATATGCTAGTCGCGTGGTAAACTCTAATTGCGCGATGCAGGATTTCGTGACGTCATGTCATTGTGATGCGTAGTTCATATGTGGCGACGTAGATACCGCCACAGGGTCATTGTACTCATAATTATGAACAACTTTTACTATGGAACCAAACCTGAAATCGCGAAAAAAAAATCAGCTGTTCAGTAAATTCGTCAAAATGTACTGAAATGCAGTTTTTTTTTTCGCGATTTCAGGTTTGGTCCCATAGTTAAACTTGTTCATAATGATGAGTACAATGACCCCTTAAGAGGTTTTGCGCATTTAACGTTGTATACATATGCACTAGGCACATAGGCACAGAATAAATAATAGTACTAACGTACAGAAGTTGCACTCCTTTGATCTTGAAGAAAGCCGCTTTTATAATAGCCTACAAAATCTTTTCCCCTCCATGCGCAAGCTAAATTGCTCTTAATCGCCGCGCATGAGAGTTGTTATTACTTTGTGTCGTTACTCGTCCGTAACATACCTACGCCGCTTAGCCGAGTACTAGGGCTGTCCGCAAAGAAAAATAAAATATGGTACCATACCACCATACCATACCATACATAACATATGGTATGGTGGTGGTGGTGGTGTATATGGTACCTTTTTATACTTTTATTGTATTTATGAATAGTCTATCTAGAGTTGTTTCACTTTACTGTAATGTCTTATAATTTTCAAACGTTATTTTTTATTAATCAATCAAACAATCATTATTAAATCATGATCATCATTCAATCATCAGTTATTTTTAATACACCATCATCTCGTATAATATTTAGAAGTGTTCTAAAGTAAACAAGGTACAAACACGTCTTAAATTGAAAGTAACATTTGGTCCACTTTAGTCGTCTGAACATGGTCATAAAACAACTAAAGATGCCTCAACGCACCAGTGACTAAGTTTGTGCGATCGTACGATCGCGGGTAGGTACAGTTGCTTGTTAATCCTAAGTTAATCCTTAATTACTTTAAGCGATTTTGGGCATTACTCCTGAAACAATACGACGCGCACACAAATCCCCACCACTCCGCCGAGAGCTCAAGTTAAATGTCGGCAACTATATAATAGTAAGTAGGTAGTGGGTAAAAAAAAGGTAGGAACAAGACTCGACATTTCGTAATGGATTTTCGTCATTAAAAAAGTAACTATATCACTAATATATATATATAGTATAGTGATAATATGAATAGTATACTTAAATTTAAAATCTAAGATTTAATTTTTTCATGGGCGGCCGTACGTGTCTCGCTCGCTGAGCGCGTAAATACACCCTGACTGACTTGTAACCCAGAGTTGCCGCGAGCTGTAGGTACTTATATCGAGCAGAATGTACCAGTGCAAGAGGCCTGACATAGGCTGATACGATGATCTATTATTTTACTATATAATATAAATAATAACGATAGATAGGTAGGTACCTGTCGTGGTGATATACGCTGTGTGATTGCATCTACGATATCATGATGTCTATCATAAAGGGCTTGTGTTAACGCGTAGTCTCTTCTTCGCAGCACAGACCGAGCACACACAATACAAACGATTCCAGCAACAGGTTGGAACATTTTAAACACAATTACAAAAAATAAAGCCGGAGTTTTCGTAATGCAACGTTAATCAGTTAGTGAAATGCCAAGGTCAACGAGTTCAATGTGGATAACTAATGTCCAAAGGAATAGCCAAGTTGTGAGACTGACAAAATCGATCGATGGTAAACGAAATAATAACACGTAACGCAGTGAACCGCTAGCGACGGAATGCGACAATGCTACCTTCTTTTGCGAGCTGCATGCGCTTACGCCGTGCCGCGCTCTGCCAGCAGGTAGTCGACCGATTTCTGTATTGAGTAAAGAGTAGGTAGGTATAGCGGAGCAAATGTATCGCGCGCCGTTATAGGTCTGCAAAATCGAACTTTGGTGAGACCTTTAACCCTTTTTTTTACAGTTAATACACATATACCAAAGTCAATACTTCCGGGATATTTTTTCTTGCTACCGTAATAAAATGTTGTACTGGTTGAGACCTATCATTTATGGTACAATTCATAACTGCAACACACTTGGACCAGCACCCCTTGTAAAACTGACATTCTCCTTTCCTCGATAGTACTTGATTCTCGACAACGTAGGGGACGTTGAAATTTTTCGTCGGTTACTATAAAAAATTGCTTTTCTATGCATTTTGATTTTTCGTAGGTATTGCACTTTTGTAGGAAGGTAGATTTTTTTTTTATAACCGACGAAAAATTTCAACGCAGTGTGGTCCAGAATCGTGTAGGGAAACCATGGTAACAGGAAGTCTATGTTTGTTCTTAATTTAATTGTTTTACAGAATATAACTTTGTATGATAAGATTATCTCGTTTTTTTTTTTCAAATAAACTGATGAAGGAGATTTGTATGTTAAATTGATAAACAAACCTCAAAAGGGCATTTTGAGGACAATCTGTAAGGGATTCTAGAAGTTATGTGTGTGATACTGGGTTAGGCCCAGTTTTCACTAACACACAGTCTGTAATTTTCATGAAGATGCACAATCACATGCTACAAAGTTGTAAATTGATGCATTTTAAAGCTGATCGATGTACTAGACTAGATCACAATCTATACTGTAGTGTGAAATCATATTAACTTAACTTTGGTAGTGCACGTTATTATAAGATTGAAAGAAAATGTATCTGCATTTGCATACCTACACATATACAGGCTGTTTGGAAGCTGGGTGATGACTCCAAATGGAGTAATTTTACTCAATAGACCATTAATTTAGAGTCCAAACATATTCTTAGACACGTTAACTTTTGATAATGAAAAACATAATAGAATCGTGCACTATTAAAGTAGAATATACAACGTGTAACGATAAATGCGCAAAACCTCTTAAGGGGTCATTGTACTCATCATTATGAACAACTTTTACTATGGGACCAAACCTGAAATCGCGAAAAAAAAATCAGCTGTTCAGTACATTTATGTTCGCATAATTCGTCAAAATGTACTGAACAGCTGATTTTTTTTCGCGATTTGAGGTTTGGTACCATAGTAAAAGTTGTTCATAATGATGAGTACAATGACCCCTTAAGAGGTTTTGCGCATTTAACGTTACACGTTGTAATATACACTATTCTATTTATAATATTTTTGTAGAATACATAATAAACGAATATATCAGTAGCCTTCCTAAATTTAGGTGTAATTAGAATGACAGACTGGTTAATCTTTATCTATCGAAAGTATTTACTCCGCTTGTATCGTTCCTAACTGTCAAATAATACAAATAAAGTCTTGAATTATTATAAAATGAATACATTTATACATTAAATAGGGGTTCTGTATATTAATCCCACTAATATTACATTTTATCCAAAATCTTCTCGTATAGTCATGCCATTACGACTAAGAAATAAAGTATCTAGCAGTAGCACAGAGTAGATACCTACCTACTCTTTTATCTTAAAAACTGATTTGAATATTGACCGAAGTCCGGAAGCGGCTGCAAAATTTTTGCTGCCATTCAAAAATTAAACGTAGGACTGGTTTAGCGTTGCCTTTTCAAAATTGTCAAGACTGTGGTTTGACCGTTATCGCTGTTCCGCGCCTTAGGAATGCGCGGGGGCGGGACTGACGGACGAGCGGTTTGCAAAGCCGTGTAGCACGAACATAGAGCAACACGGCCCCGGTGAACCGGAGGGGAGTAGCCATGCGCAGGCGTTCCCCTCTGTCAAAGTACAGGCGAACGCAAGCCTAAGCAAACAATAAAACTAGTTGCAGCCGCACTGCTCACTAGACTAAATCCAGTTGCGCGGGTGCATCGCTGTCCTACAAAAATGCCAAATTGTTCAGTTTTTTGCTGCAAAAAAAAATCTACCACGTCAAATTTACAAAAAGATGGCGTTACCTTTCATATGTAAGTAATTTTAGATCATATTATTACTATTTACTCCTTTTTAAACTTAAAATTTACAATAATAACGATCGTGTTGTTTCGGATTTGTGTACCAACACAGACCGCTCGCCCTCATACAATATGCGTATCGGTCGAGCGACTGATCCGAGTCATAATCCGATAATGTCGCTTTCACCGAGCGACAGTGTTGTTATCGGTTTGTAGATAGGTATCGATAAAAATGGCAAAGGCAAAGGAGTCTATATAGCCATGTCTCTCGTGGTCGTGCATATATTATAATCATTATCGCGATTATGTTTTTTGATTTATTTAATAATTATGTTTAGTGTTAGCTTTATATTAATAATAGTTCAACATTAAAATTGCGACAATTTAAAATAAAATACAATACTTACTAGCGTTAATACATTATATTAAAATTATTAAGTGTGAACTTTGACGAGTTACATTTTTTTTAAATGTATTTATTGCAGGTTTCCTAAAGATCCGAGTTTAAGGGATATATGGAAGAACTTTTGTAGTAACAGACTTACCTGGACTCCCACAAGAAACAGTACCATTTGCTCAGATCATTTCAAGACATCTGACTTTCAAGTGTTGGCGAACAATAGAAGGAGATTGGTCGAGGGCGCCAAGCCAACTCTAATACCACTCTGTACTTGTTCCGTAAGTTTTTTTTTGTATCATGGAGAAGGCAAACGAGCCTACAATCCACCTCGCGCCACCCGTAAAATGTTGGTCATGTAGTATATTAGTATGGTTAGTCATAGTTGTTAAATCTAATTTTATTATTATTTTTTATTAATTTTCCAGAGCCATCAAATAATACTTACTCTACCAGCTGACAGACTATCATCTTACGATACCATTAGTGCCACTTTCACTACTCCTGATTCGTTGCAATCTCCGTGTACATCATCAACTCCTCAATATGTGAGTTACCTTAGTTTATTGTAAATAATATGTTTGATTAAAATAAATAGGTACATACAAGGTGGGGCAAAAGTAACTACCCGATGTTGTTTTGCTGTAAATTTTTTTAGGAATGAAACATTTTGGTTGAAACTCAAACTCAAAGCATTTATTTCAATTAAACTAATTACAGGCACTTTTGAATTGTCAAAGAGTCGGTCAGTTAGTCAGAAAGTTGAAGCTAGTTGCCCATTCCAAAACGTAGTTCAACTTGTGGATTATAGGGTCAAGTGGCCGCCATCCGAATTGATGACCATACGGGTTCCTCTGGCATTTTCCATCACTTGTGTCAGAACTTCCGGCGATAGGTTCTCGCATTCCTGTCGGGTATTCTCTTTAAGGTCTTCAAGAGTCTGAGCATATTTACACTAACCCAGATTCAATTAGCCCCACAAAAAAAGTCAGGGGTGGTCAAATCGGGTGATCTGGCAGGCCAGTGCAAATCGCCAAAGCGAGAAATTAGACTTCTTGAGGAGTAATAGCGTTCCATGGCTTGTTGACGTGTACTCTGCATCTGTTTACTTCACAAATGTCAAACTGAATTGAAATTTGCCGCCATTAGCAAAAGTTATAGTCTTCCAATAGGGTGATTACTTTTGCTCCACGTGTTATTTATCAAAAATAGTAATTTCTACTATTTTACTTTTGAGATTGAGTAAGCTACATAGAAAGATGATAACAACATAATTTATATCCTTTTTGTTTTTTAGGCTCAGTCAAAGGAAACATCTGAAAATTGTAGTTTGATTCCCACCATTTTACTTACACCAAAAAAAAGAAAAATGCAGCAACGGCTAGATTATCAGAAAAAAAAAATTAAAAGGCTGCAAGCTAAAAATCTTTTCTTAAAGAAAAAAGTTGCTCGGTTAGAAGAAATTCTTAAGAGTCTGGATGAAAAATCTTTGATAGACAAAGAAGAAAGGATGGTCCTTGAAAAAATTGGCGTCGAAGAAACGGAACTTATTAAGCGTCAACTAAAAAAATGTAAAAGTGGAAAGCTCTCACGAGCTAAGTATTCACCAGAATTGAGATGTTTTGCTTTAACTCTCAACTTTTACTCCCCGAAAGCTTACAAGTACGTCCGTAAAACGTTTGGGACCTGTTTACCTGCTCCACGTACTTTAACCAAATGGTATAGTCATATTAATGGACGGCCCGGTTTTACCAAGGAGGCATTGGCGGCTTTAAAATTTAAAGCCGATGCCAATCCAGATAGTAAAATTTACTGTACTTTAGTTTTCGATGAAATGAAAATAAAGACACAATCACATGACAGTCCAAATAGTGATAGACGATTCGGGTACGTTGATTATGGTTTTGATTTATTAACAGATAATACAGATGAAGCAACAGATGTTCTAGTATTTCTATTAGTAGGCATTAATACTCCATGGAAAGTCCCAATCGGATATTTTTTAGTTAAAGGCACAAGTGCTAAGTTAAAAGCTCAACTTGTAACCAAAGCATTTGAATTGGTACATGAAACTGGAGTGGAAATAAAAGCATTAACGTGTGACGGCGCAAAAGCAAATTTAGCGATGGCTACAGAACTCGGTTGCTGCTTAGTTGCAAATAAATTGCAAACTACCATATTAGATCCTACAACGGTGCAACGAGTTTACTTTTTTTTAGACCCGAGTCACATGTTAAAATTAATTCGAAACACTTTTTGTGACTACAAATGTTTTTACGATGACAATAAAAACAAAATTCAATGGTTATTTGTAGAAGCATTACATAAAACCCAGGAGGAAGAATTATTTTTCATGGCTAATAAGTTGAGAGCAAATCACATTTATTATAAAACAAAGATAATGAATGTTCGCCTCGCAGCACAATTGTTCAGCGCAAGTGTTGCTGACGCACTTGTGTTTTGTGAAAAACAGTTAGATTTGCCGGAGTTTAATGGATCAACTGCAACGTCAAAATTTATTTCACTGTTAAACGACGTTTTTGATATATTAGATTCTCGGTCACGTCAAATTGGTTATAAGAAAGCATTAAACTCAGAAAACGCTGAGAAAGCTTTCAGAAAAATGGATGAAGCTCAAAAACTTTTATTGAGCTTATCGGCCTATGTACAAAAACGTAATGGGGAGTCAAGTAAAATGAAATTATTAGATTCTCCACGTTACACAGGTTTTTTGGGATTTTTGATCTGCATCGAGAGTACCAAGTCTATCTTTAAAGACTTAATAAAAAACCAACAAAATGGCTTGAAATATATGCCACTCCATAGGGTAAGTCAAGATCACATCGAGCTCTTTTTTTCGGTTGTAAGAAGTCATGGTGGTTATTCCGATAACCCAACTAGCTCCCAGTTTGAAGCAATTTATAAAAAAATTCTTGTTAATACGGAATTGACACAAACTGGAAGCGGAACGAACTGCATTCCATTGGAAAAAATTACAATACTGAGTTGTACATCTGCATTAGAAAAAAATAATGCTACAACCGTACGACAGTACAATACCAATGACGCTAATGAAGACGTCACTTTTGCCAATTTTACTGACGATTTGATTGATGAAATTGAATCTCTTACTTTTTTATCCCCTTTTGCCGAGAAAGTAGTAGAATATATAGCTGGATTTGTTATTTTCTCGACATCAAAAAAAATTAAGTGCAATACGTGTATCAAAGGTTTGCTCGGGCCGATTGATGAAAAAAGCTTAATACATCAAAAAAGCAGAGGAAAGTTGCTTTATGCTTCAAAAGAGGTAATACTTTTATGTCGGATTTGTGAAAAAGAAATAAGACAACATTTAAGTGATGACAATAAACCTACACGATCTTGTACCACACACCAAATCGTGCCAAAAGCCTTAAAAAAGTTTATTGGCAAAGACTTGTTTCCGTCTATCAGTTACCATTCACAAGAAAATGATTTTACAAATCATAATTTGGAACTGGCAAGATTATTAATGGAAAAATATACTGATACAAGAATTTCTTTCTTAATGAAAAAAGCAGACCCACAAAAATGTATTCGTCATATTTATTCAAAATTAATCCATTTCAAAAACCAGTGATACATAGTATTATCACTGATTTTTAAAATGATATAAACATTAAGTTTATTTGTTAAGGCGAAATGGTATAGTAACGGGGTTTGCAGCATTAATATGGCCAAACGGAGCACATAAAGTTAAAAAAAAAAAAATATTCTATAATATTCTCTGTTAGATTAAAATAAACCTATAATCCCCTAATGTCTGTGATGTACTACATGTAGACGAAATTCAATTGAAATTGCTTTAATTACATACAATCGAATAAAACAGTTTTTTCTCATACAAAATGCTAAATATGAGGAAACCTTGAGATTTTTTTGTATCGAGCCAAATTGTGTCACTCGTGTTTTGGCCCTCATAATTTACTACACTAACTTACTCACTAACATCTTCAAATTTTGTAATCATGAAAATCTTTTTCATAAGGCAAATTTGAAGTTTTTGAGGACAGAATTGATTTTGTGTGCAGCCAAAATACGTCAAAATACCTTCTTTGGGACCCATTTCGCCTTAGGGCGATACCAAAATTAATTCGGAGCTTTTTCGTAACCATTTATTTCGCTATTACAGCATGTATGGATTTCATTTTGGGAATTAAGTTTATTGACTAAGTATTTGATTAGTACTCTGACTGAAAGAAAATACAATTGGGTTAATCTTCGATAGTATTTAATACCGAAAAGACCTCTACTATTTTATATTTTTTTCTGTAAGTAAAATAATAATTAAATTCATTGCAAAATTGCATTAAAAAAATGTGCGCATTAGGTAATTGAAAATTCTGGTTGAAAACATTTTTTATACTTTTTTAAAGCTTAATTTATTTTTATACAATTTTTACTTTTATTTGATTTCGCGCTTTTATTTTGGTTCCAGCACATTGTTGCGCTCTCTTTTTTTCGCATGTGGAAGTAATTGACTCCGTCACTTTCTTATTCCCGCCCAGTTCACTTTTTACATATCTGATAAATGATAATAAGTTGTAGTAATAAATAAAGTTCTATATTTATTATAATATCCATCTTTGTATCAATTTTTAAACCTGATTTCCCTAACTGACTTGTCGAACTTATCGATAATGCGTATCGACAGTTGTACAGCCACGGCTGTACGCAACTTGTCAATGTAGTTGCGTCACTTCATTACACTGTTATGACACAGAATGTATCTATGTGTGTATGAAATTGTTAGTGTATTGTTTTAATTGTTGTGTGTGAGTCTCGTAGTGACAGATGATTGTTTTTGTGTGGGAGTCTGTAAAAGTGTGCGTGGGGCAGATTTCACCCCCGCAAAAAATGACAGAAAGTTTTGTATCGGGAAAGAACGCTATGGCTACTCCCCTCCGGTTCACCGGGGGCCGTGTTGCTCTATGAGCACGAACGAACAAAATATAGTGAACATCGATCACGGTACATTTGAAGAAACTCAGGACACTTTTGAACATTTAAAGTGTTCAATGTTCGCGTTCACAATGTTTTTATTCGTTCGTGCGTAGTACGCAGTGCGTACACGGCTTTACATTTTTCGAGAGAAAAACAACCGTTTCAATAATATTCAATGTTAATAGTCTTCTTATAAATTGAAGATTCTTCATCAAAACCAAATTATTTATTGCAACCTCATTTTAAAAGCGTACTTGAGGTACACTAGCAAAAAGTATAGATTGTCACCCAAGTAAGCAACAATATCCTCTATAGAACATTATTATCACGGTCAACTACCTACCCACTCCATACAGTGGTCCATTGCCTTTTATATTGACCGGTCTTCCGATACCTCATCATCATCAGATATAAAATATTCATTCATATTGAATGTCATATCCCAAGCTGTCTAAGGGCAGTTTGGGACTTAAACCACTACCATTTCGCCCCGACAATTTGTTCTGCAATAACCGACTGTATGGAGATATTTACAGGTAGATTGCATTAAGTACTTCATATAAACTCGTGTCCTTGTAAATAGTTTGTACACATACATAGTGTATGTTAGGTCTAAAGTTTTATAGCTCCTAGATATATGTTAGTGCCAATGAGGCAAGATTATAGTGTTACATCTCACGGTATGGATAATTCCCATGATAATTTATTTAAGGGTGATCCCACTTATAGATGGGCAAATATCATAGAAGTTGAATTGTAACTATTTAGAGAATAAAACTTATCGGCACTGAATTGCGGGAATCATTCTAATCATTAATAAATTGTCAAGATAATTATCACAGTTATAATGTTAATTTTTCTATCAATTCTTATGATATATCTATTATCTTAGGCAAAAGCTTTAAATGGAGACACATTTTTAGCATAAATGTTTCTCATGTAGAAATATAATATACTAGATAGCAAGACTATATAACTACAAATAACTAAGTTTGGGTTAACTTTGATATCTAGCATATTGTCTGTCTCAATAAATGTCTTATACATTTAGAAAATCATATTCAAATAAAACAACGCTATAAATCAACTTGCAATTATGTATGAGTATCGAGCTAACTCCAGTACACTAATTGAATCCCGTCATTTCGAAAAGGGCATGAGTTAATTAATTAAAACTTTCAGAATCAACAAGAATAATGTTTCTTGTAAAAAATGTAATTGGTGTTGAAGAAATTTATTCTAGAGGTTGATAATTAAGTCATTGCCTACCACTGCGGACACAGAGTGACCACAAACAATCGATTTTCTATCGTGTCTGTTGTCTGGCAGGCAATGTGTAGAAACATAATTAATTATATTATGATATTTTGGGATATTTATTTATTTTATTTTATTTTTTATTCATTAAAAAAGAGTCAGTTTTTATACAGATATTTTGAATTAAATTTTTTTTGGACTTGGACGAAATGACGGGTTCAATTATTTTCTTTATTTTATTGCTAAAGATATAAGATGGTTGGAAGCAGTTTTTTTTTTATAATTATGTAGGCTGTATAGTCTTTATAGGTAGTACACTGCACAGAGTACTACATAATACAACATTAAAACTGCATTCTCCGAAATGGGTAAGCAGAGTTTAGGTAATACATCCATAATCGTTAGTTGCGTTTAATTGTGGAACTAAACCTAAGAAATTAATATCACCATCATAATTATCAAAAAAAAAAATGTTTTTCTTTAAATTATTATCAGCGTATTGGAGTTCTATTTAAAATGTATTTATTGGTTGTGAGTGCGGGGGAGTTGCTGTGTGAACAGATATTCTATTTGGTAAGGCCTTTTATGTATAATTTCGTTTGGTAGGCGTATTGAACAAAACATGCAATCCCAAATGTTGAAGAATAAAGACAAGCCTAAAAATCGGAGGGCTGCTCTCTCGCTCACACGGGACCAATTTTTTAAGAATGTTAAATGAAAAGATGCTTTTTTGAAAAATGTAATCAATTGGCGAACTAATGAACAATATTAACTTAATAGGTAATTATTAAGAGCATATTTTTATTGTGGCATTTATTTAAATCGTCTCAAAAACAGACCATAATACTTATTGAGCCGAGTTTATTAGATAACACAATAGAAACGTGGTTTTAATAATTACCTATTAAATTAATATTATTTATTAGTTCGCTAATTGATTACCTACATTTTTCAAAAAAGCATCTTTTCATTTAATAATTTAAAAAATTTGGTCCGTGTGAGTGAGAGAGGTAACAAAATGCGACAGGACTCTGGACGTAACTTTGGATTCATTGACTTTATTAGCTCCAAAATAAGTCCATTTTTGTAATAACAAATGAACTTGTTTTAGATCAAATAAAGAAAAGTACCTACTTCAATATGTCTACTAAACTTTGAAATGCTGCTTTGCTTCACTATTGCTGGCGACGCATTATTAGCCACATTAATTTTAGGATAATCAGTAGTTGATTAAATTATCAGCCAAACCTTACAATATTATTACTAACGGGTTTCGATTGAGATTCCGTCATTATGATAGCTCGTTTGTAATGGCAATACGTACCTACCAACCTACAGAAAATGTATTTGTACCGCAATTTACGTGCACAAATCATGTTCTATGAGAATATGATAGGTACATAATTTTACTTTAGTTTTTAATTTTTACTATGTCTACCTTAATAAGGTACTCCATCGTCGTCTAGCCTATTGCACTTAAGCAGTCAATGTTAATTAGCTCTTAAGCCGTTTGTTTTAAGGTGACTTTTCGTTTAACTCTTAAATATAAGTAGGGTGTCATTTTCGTTTCTTAATTTACCTGAGTACAATAACTTAGAACTAGTATTTTTCGTTCGTGTAAATACTCCTGTGTAAGATGCGTAATCTGTTAGTGAATAAAATAAAAATGATTTCAAAACACTGTGTTTTATTATAAATAAAATTTCATATCCTAGCAAAATCATCACTATTCATCATACAAACAACACTTAATAAACACATTGATTGTTTACATAGAACTCGCTTACATAGTACCTACTAAATTGATGTTTCGAACCTTTTCTGAACACTCAATTTTGAACTAGAAGTAATTTATAACTAATTAATGGCCAATGAAAGTACTAATTTCATGTAGACACCTATCTATTGTGTGGCTGACACTGGCTTGGCCACCATCAGGGATTTTACTTTTGATAACACAAAGATTTAGTCGTTAATTAGTCGAAATTTGTCGCCAAATATCAGAATTTGTCGGTCACTGGTTCAAAAGTTATAAGGGGTCATTGGTGGCCGATCTGGAGAGAGTCTCCCCAGCTTGGCCACCTTTATATCTCAAAAACTAGGGCACCTAGCGAAGATCTGTTTTCTCCCAGATTTAGTCGCTAATTAGTCGAAATTAGTCGCCAAATATCAGAATCCGTCGGTCACTGGTTCAAAAGTTCTAAGCGTTTCCAGGTAGCCAATCTGGAGAGAATCTCCCCATTTATATCACAAAAACTAGGACACCTAGCGAAGATCTGTTTTCTCCCAAATTTACTCGCTAATTAGTCGCAATTTGTCGCCAAGTCACAGATTTAGTCGGGTCTTAGTTTAGAAGATATAATGAGTTCAATTTTTAAGGTATAGTCCAAGAGCTAGATCGAAGAATTTACGAAAAATTGCTAAGAAAAAATATTTCTATTAATAATGTGTAATATAATTCTAGTTATATTGGTCTAAACTCCTTAGAAATGTCAGAGAGAGACAAATTCTCAATTAAATACATGTTTTTATGTTTTATAAATTACTAGGTTGGAGTGGCTTCAATTTCTTTGAAAACATTAAACCTTGCTCTTGGTCTATTTGGTGTCAAGACGTACAGTCGCATGCAACTGTTTTACCAAATTATAACGTTAGGCTCTAATTTACGTTAGAATAATAAAACTTCTGTTGCCGAAATAAGAATATATGAATTACCCTAATTCGTTAAAATTATCGTACCTTTAGAAAAATGTTTAAAATACTTAAACGTTGAAAACTTATTGTAAGTATGTATCAACGTATTGCTTGAAATATACAATACGTTACAAAAAAATACATACCTAATAATCTTAAATCGAAGATGTATATACTTAGATACCTAATATGAGCATATGGCTCTAATTAAGGTTAGAATAATAAAACTTATATTGTGGTAATATAACATTATTTATTAGTTTAAAATTAGTGTACATACTTAAACAAAGATATCTAGGTACCTATATCATTATAATATTATAACTCAATAAAAATTACAATTATGGGTGATTCTTCATTGGACGACCTTGCCCGAAACCTACTCGACGACATGTCACCGACAGATATCGGTAGCGAAATGACATGCTACCGACATGAGTACCTACTGATATCAATAAAGTCCAATTACGTTATTTTTTAGACCGCATAACTAAGTTTGTTTTTAAATGAAGTTTGCTGATAACTACAAAATCATTAGCTATAGTTACAGTCATCGTATTATTTTTGCTGTAATATTTTAGGTAAAATCTTAAATTATCAGGGTTGGTAGAAATTACCAACCCTGATAATTTAACATTTTAATATTTTTATATTAATATTAGGCATGTTACGATTTATTTTCTATAGTAATCTTAATCATATTGCTGAGTCTATGGTCACTCGAAGATTACTATAGAAAATATATCGTAATATGCCTTGCT
Organism: Cosmia trapezina; assembly: GCA_905163495.3. Taxonomy (NCBI): domain Eukaryota; kingdom Metazoa; phylum Arthropoda; class Insecta; order Lepidoptera; family Noctuidae; genus Cosmia; species Cosmia trapezina. The sequence continues at coordinate 2,867,191 of LR991036.1, forward strand.
ATGAATTATATTAATATATTATATTATAGCTACGTCTGTGACGGGCTTAATTTACAGAAACAAACACTCACTGTACCTACTCCCGGTGGATGACTAAAGAAAAAATCCTTATATTTTAGAGCAACTTTGTTTATTTACCTATTTATTTTAAGTACATACTTTGAGCGGCGTAAACGCCGACGCGCCGGTAAAGGTACTGACACGTGCTCATAAAAAGCATACCTATAAGCACGCTTAAGGTACTGACACACGTGCTCATATAAAGCATGCCTATAAGCACGCTTACTCGAAAACATACTAGAAATAAGCATGCTCATTACTAGCCATAGCCACACATGCTAGTAGTTGAGTATGTCCATTGTTACGTGCCTGTAGGTAATTGTGTGCGTTCATGAAGATCGCTCAGTTTACTTTTTGTAAACAAAACTTCTGCTTTTATTATGTTTCATGTTGTTTAATAATAGAGGTACACACCTACAGCTATGTTTTTTATGTAAAAACCACAAAGACACTTTCCGGCCCAGAATTGAACCCATCATCATCGTCATCATTCGTAACCTCGCGTAACAAACGCGTCCCTGAGACACCACAGAGGCAGTATAAATGTACCTTAAATTTAACAAACACCTTCTGGGTACGCTCGCTCCATCCTAGATCTCATCTACCTATCGCTTTCCATCAGGCGAGATCGAGGTCAAGAGCTGACCCATTTCATAATATAAAAAAGTACTAGAAATCCTACTAGGTAATTTGCGTGGAATTTTAAGTTTCGTAAATAGGTATAGAATTTAATCATACCTAGCCATGTTTACGTAGGTCAGCTGCAGCCATACGTAAACCATGGCTATGTACGAATGTGAGATCTATCTAGGTAAGTAAATAGCTATTTTTTTTAATAAAAATATCTCATCTAAGGGTATTTTGTCAAATTACCTAATAACTAAAAATTAAATTGCTAGACTATTTTGCTTACTATATTTTATTGCGTTCAGAGTTTAACACACTAAGCATATAATTTCAAACTTACCCAAAGACTTCTTCTGTTTACCTTGTCTTTACACAGTTATGTTTATAAGGAAAAATACATACGAAACGCACACTCACACGGAAACCCACATTAATTGATTACAAAACCGTTATTACACCAGTTCCTAACTATTCATAATAAATCCCACTGTAAACTAGCTTTAACTTACGTCTTCACGGGCAACTCGCTCTAAGTAGCTCGTCTGTACACGCGCATCTATCTCTTTCTTACTTACCTTAAATGAAACGGATCGCAGCGATCTATCTGCCAGCGAAATGTGCACTACATTTTGTTCAATAAATAATTACATTCTATTTATTGTAGATCTGTTTCTAGGTAATGATACTGCTTTCCTTTGGTGGATTTGAATTTTAATTACTTATAGAATAACTTCATATTAATATAAATCGAAACAAACATTCAACCTTAGAACATCATAGATACTTTCTAGAAACTACTTAAAATATTTTGTACTTGGTTGTACCAATGTATGGAGAAATTGAATTCTTTAATATCTTTTTAATTACAAACCGACGAAATCTGTGACTTGGCGACAAATTGCGACTAATTAGCGCGTACATTTGGGAGAAAACAGATCTTCGCTAGGTGTCCTAGTTTTTGTGATATAAATAGGGAGATTCTCTCCAGATCGGCTACCTGGAAACGCTTAGAACTTTTGAACCAGTGACTGACGGATTTTGATGTTTGGCGACTAATTTCGACTAATTAGCGACTAAATCTGGGAGAAAACAGATCTTCGCTAGGTGCCCTAGTTTTTGAGATATAAAGGTGGCCAAGCTGGGGAGACTCTCTCCAGATCGGCCACCAATGACCCCTTATAACTTTTGAACCAGTGACCGACAAATTCTGATATTTGGCGACAAATTTCGACTAATTAACGACTAAATCTTTGTGTTATCAAAAGTAAAATCCCTGATGGTGGCCAAGCCAGTGTCAGGCACACCTATCTATTTATAATTTTAACATAAGTAATTGATGACTCGAATATTATACCTACCGCATTGAATTGAACATACAAAAATTATTGTCATCAAAAACAAACATCTGCAACTCTGTGTTTGTTTATATTAGGACACACAATCAATCTGCCAGCCTTTTCCCAACTATGTTGGGGTCGGCTTCCAGTCTAACCGGATGCAGCTGAATATCTGTATTTTACATGGAGCGACTGCCTATCTGACCTCCACAACCCAGTAACTGGGTAATACAATACCCTTGGTAACACTGGGTGTCAGACTTTCGGGCTTCTGACGATCCGCGATGACTGTCAGATTCACGAATGACAGCCGGGATAAACGGCTTAACGCGCTTTCCGAGGCACGGAGGAGTCTCGATATGTAGAGATGGTCACTCATCCACGGACCAACCCCGGCAAGCGTAGCTTAACCTGATCGATCGACCCGTGTGGCTGTTATTACTTAGCCACGAGCTCACGAGCTCATTCCCAGCGAGCGTTAGGTTCACTCCCGCGCTTGTGTTGCTACTTTTCATGAGTTATATTATAACTATCATTAATTAATTTAGTTGTTGAATAAAAAAGTTTGCTGACTTATTTTGAGGCTGGAATTTGATTTTATTAGCAGTACAGATCAATCAAAAAAAAAAATCAACCCAAAAAAAAAAAAAAAAAAAAAAAAAAAAAAAAAACAATCTCTAAAATATTTAAAGTAGGTAGCCCACTTACAACATTGGTCGCTGAGTTATTAATTCAGAAGTAAATATATATAAAGGTAGCGCTGAGTCATATTAATTGACGTTCGTAAATTGACGCTGGTCTTTTGATATTCTGTTGGAATAGTAAAGATGATGAATTAATATATAATAGAAGCTGTTCTATTAACTCGTTGCCTACATACAAAAAATGACGCTAGGTTGCAGGTGTTAAAGAAAACTTTTGATGCTGCACTTAGGTATAATTTCCCAATTTATAACGACTTGGGTAATATCCAAAGCATTAAGTATTTTCTTTCTTCTGTAGCAAGGAACTAGAGCTGTGACTAGAGCTTTTCAGATATTAATTTGTCTTGAATTTATACATCAAAATCAAACGAACGGTATACATGCAATGATGATAAGTAAAAAGACGTACACTAGAAAGGTTTAGATGTAAACAATCTTGATGTGACTTTTTACACAAACACATATTAAACAAATAAACTACTGCTTAAACTAATGGTTCATTTGATTTAGTAATAATTATTGTTGTATTTACATTGGTTTTTAGTTGCATTTTAATTTTCAATAGAGTACGCGGTTGTGTGCCGTTTAAAATCGTAGTCAGTCCGCGCCTTAACTATATTATTAGTCTGCTTTCACGACATCTAACTTGCTCTTGAAGCTGTTCCGTCGCTTGGCTGCTCCCGCGCCGAGGTCGGGTCCCGGCGACTTCCTCTTGCCGGCCTCTTCCCCCGTGGCCTCAATCATAATGTCCTGTGTCGGTATCTCCAGCAGCAAGTGGTCGAAACTGCTGCTGTTTCTACCCAGCTCTTGTTTTTCATCTGCAGACAACATTACGTTCAAGTGTAATTCTACCACAACTCTACAGACAGCAAAAAAAAGTCGACTATCACTTCAGTTTTCTAAATCTTAATTATTGAGCTAAATACTTCATTAAAATCGGAACAGATGTAAATTTTAAAGAAAATTAACTCTTATCTAACAAATGAAATGCTAAAAAGCAGGTTATCGAATCATTTTGTGTTGATTTAGATGATGTCAAAAAGTAGCAGTGTTCACAGACTTCTGTTGCTGAACAAGGGTCTTTTGGCGCGTGGCAAACAGGCGCGGATCTAGGTTTTCGGTCAAAGGGGCAAATACCTTGGCGGCTCTGAGGGAGGGAGGGAGGATTTCTCAAGCCCGAGAAAGCCTTAAAAAAAACCTTCAGCACCTATTTGCCCTCGAGAATGTCCTCCTCTTTTTCGAGGATGACTATTGACTACGACTTATCCATTACTCGTATATCTTAGGGCCGATTTTTCAATCATTCAACCCGGTTTTTCAACTTTTTTCGGGGGAATATGTTTGTCGTTTTGACAGCTTTTGTATAGAAAATATGTCAAACCGCCATATATATTGCTCAAATAAAAGTTATTTGACTTTGAAAAATCGGCCCTTTTACATTAAACTGGTCGAAGTTTGGTCGAAGCCGGATTATCCAATTTTTACAAAAAAAAAATTTAGATTTTATTTTTCCACTGTGTCGGCGGGCCAAATTACAGCTTTCTAGTATTAAGAGTCAGAGAGCAAAGCCGCGGACAGACTGACAGACATGGAGATGGCAAAACTATAAGGATTCCTTGTCGACTACGGTACCAAACCAATACCTTAGGGCGAGAATACACCATGCCTATAGCTTGTACAAAACTATGCAAGTACCTGGCATGTTCATTACTAGTGACTGTGGCATTGACCAATCAGAAGTTGTTATGGCACACAGCATGCAAGGTACTTGCATACTTTTGTACAAGTTATACAGATAGTGCAATCCACGAAGACGCGCCCACTATTCCTCCTAACCGTTTACAGTAAATGTGTGCAAGCTTCCGCCAATGTTTAAGCGTTATCGGTACACATTATAGTTAACACAATCATGGTAATTAGTGTGTAACAGAAAGTTGAAAGGAATTCGTTTGGCGTGGTAGTGTGCTTCCTCATCACATTGATGAGGAGGGACGAAACGCATGTCACTAAAAGAGTGATGAATATACATGTTGATGGATGGAGAGGGAGAGGAAGGCCAAAGATGGATGGATTGTGAATGTTAGCATGACGGTTGACAGGGGAGAATGGAAGAAGAAAACGTGTTGCGCCGACCCCAAGTAACATTGGATAAGGGCAGGAAGATGATGAGTTTAAAAAATATGCCTAGGATTAAAAGTAGAAATGGTTAGCAAAACCTCATGCATCAGAATGTTGGGTCACAAAAGGAATTAATGAAAGGCAATTGCATGTAGCTGAGATGAGAATGCTAAGAGGAATGTGTGGTGTTACACGAATGGATAGAATAAGAAATGAGTGTGTGAGGACGCCTGAAAATGTCACCGGTGACTGAAAAGTTGTGTGGAAATTGGTTCTCTTGGTTGGGGCATGATGCGGAAGACTGAGGAAAATGTCGCGAGAAAAGTTTTGAGTAGGTATGTATGTCGATGGCTATAAGAATAAGGGAAAATCAAAGAAACGATGGATGGACTGTGTGAAAGATGATATGGCTTGAAAGTGACTACCGAGACGACGACTAATAGAGAAGAAAGGGCATGTTGCGCCGACCCCAATTAAATTAGGATAAGGGCAGAGAATCATTATGATGGTTTACAAACTGAGGGTTTCCAGCACTACCACCATAAAAACATCGCATATTCTGGTGATAAGGGTGAGAAAGGATCACTTAAGGAAGTAAATAATTTAGAAAATGTTTGAAAGAAAAATCATTTAATTGAACAAAAAATAAGTACTTACTTAAACCTAAACAATTACAAAAAAAATGCCAAAATCACTTTAGAATTAATGACTCTTATGTACTACTTATCAAAAATATATAACTACCACTATCACGGGTCTTTATATATGTAAATAACAAAATATGGTTAATTGTTGGATGAAGAAATGCATTTAAAACAACCAAATGTTTCCCTACAACGCTAGTGTGATCTCAACTCAATGCCTCTTCTCTTTACAGGACGATTTATGCCGTGCGAAATCCTAGCCGAGCTGCGGTTGTATTATTAAATCTCGGATTTTTGGCGGAACCCTAATTATTTTTCTAAAATAAAAGTAGCTTATGTTACATCATCAGCTATCTGCCAGTGAAAGTCCCGTCAAAATCGGCCCAGCCGTTTCGGAAATTAGCCGGAACAATCAGTCACGACAGACAAAAAAAATTAAAATTGTTTTTTTGTTTTTGTCCGTATACTACATATTTCATAAATGTATTTCGTAAACAGCTGATTTTGACACTATAAACAGACACTTCAATTTTATTTATTTGTAGTAGTGGTAAGTGGTAACACTTGAATAACAAAACTGCCCTTACTGCTACGACATAAAGGCGCTGTCGCTGCCAACTTGTTACCAAGGACGTGCGGTTGACTGTACATCATCGTCGTATCATCATAAGGAAGTAGCATAAACTAAACTTAGGTATCTTTTTCATTCAAAATGTTCGCACCATTGCTTATACGCACCACGGTACGAGCAAGCATAAAGTTATCCGAACTGTTACTATCATTAGGTACTTGCCGAAACTGCATCAAAGATACCTACAATGCGTTTCAACTAAGAATAGGAAAGTCAATGACCTCTAACTGTCAACTAAAGCTAGAAATCTAAGGCTTGCAAAGTTTTGTAGTGTTATCCTTATCCATTTTAGTTCTGTTTTTGGAAATTGTTTTTGTTAAAATATGTCACTGACTTTGCAAATGTGTAAACGAGATGCTATTTTGCTAAATCTTCACAATATGGCGCAAGGTCATTCCTATTCTTAGTTGAAACGCACTGTAAGTCCTAAAACTATCTATCTAGTGAGATGTTGGTAACCACAGAGCACGGAGACGCCCCGGCAGGCGCTGCTAGAGGCGACGTCAACAGCGTCCATACAAACCAATCGTGTTACCGATTACTCACACTATATATAGGTACTTATTTAGACTGTAATATAGTATCAAGTAGTGCGGGGACTAGTGGCCCTATTTATGTATAATAAGCCCACCAACATCACAGTCACTTACAATTCTAATAGTGTAACTAGTACCTAATTAGTGACCGATACTACTCATGATTGTGCTCATGATAACAAACAACTTTTACTATGAGAACAAACCTGAAATCGCGAAAAAAAAATTAGCTACTCCCTACATTTTGACGAGTTATGCGAACTTAAGGGACAGCAGATTTTTTTTTCGCGATTTCGGTGTGGCTGACCAAGAGCTAGATAAAAGATTTTATCGTAAACTCTTCAATCTAGCTCTTGAACTATACTTGAAAATTGAACTCATTATATCTTCTAAACGACCCTGTTGGCGCCACTGCTCGCCATAGTGGAAGAAGCTGTCAACGTCATTGTCACATAGCAGTCACTGTCATTCGTCATTCGTTATCTGTCATCTGTCAAAATAAGGACCGCGAGCGAGTTCCGGCCGGTTCCTCTCGATCACTTCCGCAAGAAGAAAAATTTTGAAGACACGTTGCACATTGTCATTTCTTTGTATTTTATTCATTGTAAAAGCAATCCATCATTAAACAAGAAATCATCAAGAACAAAAGGAGTACGTTATTTCAACTCCCCATCAGTGGACCTTCATCACCGGATAACGAGAAATCGTAAGAGGATAGCGTGTGCGTGGATAAAGGATAGTTTCAAGGTGTATTAATATCGTGTCTTTGTATTTTAGTGTCCGTATCAGCTACCGGTGCACAATCCGTGAGCGACATCATACTCGGTGCTACTTGTAAGTACTCTTTTCTGTTTCCTACACAGCCATCACAATGAGTTCTCCTCGTTCCAATGTCGAAGATCTCGATATTCGTGATTTAATTAGAAAACGGGGTACTTTACGCGGTAGAATCACACTCTTTGGTAAATACATTAATTCGTTAGACAGCATTTCATTAGATGATCAACAAATTGTTGAGATACAGTTACGAATATCCAATACCGAACAAGTTTTCTATGAATTCCAAAATGTTCAATCTAGAATCGAGAATATTACCGATGAAGAAGAACTGGATCCACAATTGGAGATCAGAGAATTGGTTGAAACACAGTATTTCAAAATAGTTTCATTAGCTAAATGTATTTTTAACAAACATGAGGAGAGAATTGTGACCAAAAAATTATGTTCTCATAGTGGCAACGCAAATAATAATGCAGTTAAATTACCAACCATATCGTTACCGACCTTTGATGGATCATATGAGAACTGGCTAGAGTATCGTGACACATACATATCGTTAATCCATAATGCACAAGAAATTAATCCAATTCAGAAATTCCATTATCTACGTTCAACATTAAAAGGTACAGCATTACAAGTTGTAAAATCTTTAGAATTTACTTCAGATAACTATGAAGTTGCATGGGATCTGTTGACTAATAGGTTACTAATAAGCAATCACGTTAAAGCTTTGTTTTCTTTGCAAGCCATTACAAAGGAATCTCCCGTTCAAATAAGAAAGTTAATTGACACAGTGTTAAAAAACTTAAGATCATTAAAAATTATGGATGAGCCCACTGAACATTGGGACACTTTAATAATTTATTTAGTGGTTACCAAGCTTGATCCAGCTACAAACAAAGAATGGGAAAATGTAAAAAGTTCCATTTGTAAGGGTTCTGTTAAAGTAAAACTAGATGACTTAATACAGTTTTTAAGAGACCGTTCTGATGTACTAGATATGATACACAGCGGTCACAAACAAACTAGTGAATTGTCAAAAAAGTCAACAAATAATAATAATCCCCAATCTTCCACACAACTACGTTCTTTTGTTTCAAATAACAAACAACCATCTCGGTCAGGTAAGTCTGCAGCCAAGCCAGCGAGCACTTATAAGTGTCTTATGTGCGAAGCAAATCATGCGTTATACTCGTGCTTTCGTTTTCTTAATTTACCTGTTCAAGATAGGCACAAATTCGTTTCTGAAAAAGACATATGTAGTAACTGTTTACGTTCTAGTCATACCATTGAGGAATGTCAGTACGGTCCATGTAAACAATGTTCACAAAAACATAATAGTCTTATTCACATAGATAGCAACGCAAGTTGCAATTCTATTAGTTGTGTTCCTGCTTATACGCACACTGACGCGGCCGCTAGCGTGAATGGCGCGTTGGACGGTGCTTGCGCAGATTCACATTCGTTAAATGCACATACAAATGACTTGAAACAAGCCGAGCAGTCTATCCCATTAGAACAGGTTTTGCTTTCAACTGCGGTTGTTGAAGTATGTCATAACAACACACGCATCGTTGCGCGCGCCCTTCTCGATAGTGGCAGCCAGCGAAGTTTCATTACCGAATCACTTTGTAAACAATTACGTTTAAAACCCATACAGTCCACACTCACCATCACTGGGGTAGGAAACACTGTTACTCGTTCACAGCAGTCTTGTGACCTCCTCATGCGATCGAAGATTAGTAATTTTAGCACTCGTTTAAGTTGTTCCGTTTTACCTAAGATTACTTATTGTCTCCCGAACTCAATTATAGATGTTCACTCGTTACAAATACCACAAAACGTTACACTTGCAGATCCGAACTATCACATTCCATCAAATATAGATTTGCTCATTGGCGCTGATGTGTTTTGGAGTTTGCTACAGGAAGGTCGGATGCGTTTATTATCCAAAGGGCCTTACCTACAAAATACCCACTTAGGGTGGATTATTTCTGGCACGTTACCCGGTAATATTCCAACTAGTGTAAGTAACATGGTTTGCTGTACACTCACAAACTCACTAGATGACCAATTAAAACGTTTTTGGGAACTAGAGGAGGTTGATAACGGCAAATCAACACGTAATATTCTTTCAGCAGATGAAAAAGTTTGTGAGGAACTTTTCACTTCAACCACCACTCGCGATAGTGACGGTAGGTTTGCGGTGCAAATACCTTTGTGTGAATCAGCTGATTCGCTCGGCGATTCATACGAGCTAGCAAAAAACAGGTTCTTATCATTAGAAAGAAAACTGGATCGTTCGCCTGAAATAAAACGTATGTACTTAGATTTCTTAAATGAATATTTAGCGTTAGGCCATATGAGCCGTCTCGAAACATACAATTCACCGTATTATTTTTTACCCCATCATTGTGTACAGCGTGAAAGTACGACAACTAAGTTGCGAGTTGTATTTGATGCGGGTGCAAAAACAACTACAGGTAAATCGTTTAATGATATACAGTTTATCGGTCCTCCGTTATTAAATGATTTAGTAGGTATACTTCTACGTTTTAGACAATTCGCGTTCGTTGCTTGTGCGGATGTAGAAAAAATGTACCGACAAGTTTTAGTACAGCCTGATCACCGTACATTACAATTAATTCTATGGCGGGAAAGTAAACGTGATTCACTACAAGTTTATCAACTGAACACCGTCACGTATGGTACTGCGTCAGCGCCGTACCTAGCTATGAGATGTTTACGTCAGTTAGCGTTAGATTGTTCTAATGAGCGAATATCTCAAATAATATTAACTTCGTTTTACGTTGACGACTTTATATTCTCTCATAATAACAAACAAGAACTATTGTCACTTTGTGAAACCATTAGTAACGTTTTAAATTCCGGTTGTTTTCCGTTACGGAAATGGGCATTTAATTTCGATAGTTCATCAAATAATTCAACAAAATCATTGTCACTCGATAAAACTGCCCAACATAAAACACTTGGTTTAGGTTGGTGTAATAACAGCGATGAACTAAAATTTAATACTAAAATAAATTCTGAAATTGATGTTTCACAAATAACTAAACGAAAAATACTTTCTGTCATATCACAGGTTTATGACCCATTAGGGTTATTAGCGCCTATTATTATTGTTTCTAAAATACTCATGCAAAAGCTTTGGCTTTGTAAAGTCGGATGGGATGACCCTGTTCCTAGTGATATCGCAAACTCATTTATTCGAATATTAAATTCATTACAACATTTACAAGGCGTTCGTATTCCGCGACATGTCACCACGCAGCACGCATATCAGTTACAACTACACATTTTTACGGATGCCTCTCAGGAAGCCTACGGTGCCTGTGCGTACGTGCGAAGCGTTTGCGAGCATTCTAAAGAGATTACTGTAAAATTATTATGTGCAAAAAGTAAGGTTGCGCCCTTAAAGCCGGTAAGCATTCCGCGGCTTGAGCTGTGCGGCGCGTTAGTGGGTGCGCGTCTTTATAAAAAGATCATTGACTCAATGAATTTAAGATTTGAAAAGGTATTATTTTGGACTGACTCGACTATTGTCTTAGGGTGGTTACGCACTCATCCAATGTTAATAAAAACATTCGTTCAAAACAGAGTTGTCGAAATCAATGACTTAACTAGTAACTGCGTTTGGTCACACGTGCAGGGCGTTAACAATCCAGCTGATTTGTTGTCGCGTGGTGTCAGCCTACCTGAGCTTCTGCATAACGATTTGTGGTGGGTTGGGCCTAGCTTCATAAGTGAGTCATCTGTTATTGAAAGCAATCAAGCTGATGTACCGTCTGTCCTACCCGAATTAAGATCACATGTTGTGTCAGATTCGCCATGTAGCGTGTTTCCGTTAGAACGATTCTCATCATTCAATACAATGATAAGAACAGCTGCTTACGTTAAGCGATTTATTCACAACATTCGAAATAAAGCAGAACGTAAACACGGGCCGTTGTCCTTAAGTGAATTACATGAGGCAACTATTGTACTCGCACGGCTGTCTCAAATAGAATCATTCCCTCTTGAATACAATTGTTTATTAAAACAATCCTCAAATATAAAATATTCACGGAATATGTCAGGACTCAACTTATTCTTTTGTAAAAATTCTTTAATTAGAGTAGGAGGTAGGTTGAATAATTGTAACGATTTCAACTACGACAAAAAACATCCTATACTGCTTTGTAGTAAACACAGATTTACTTTTCTTTTATTCCAACATAAACATACACAACTATGTCATGCTGGCCCTCAATTATTACTTTCAACCATTCGTGATGAATGGTGGCCACTTGGTGGTAGAAATTTAGCACGCTCAGTCGTTCATAAGTGTGTTAGATGCGTTAGGTTGAGTGGGAAAACGTTTAGCCCAATAATGGGCAACCTACCAACTGAAAGATTATTACCAGGGTTTCCGTTTCTAAGAACAGGTACTGACTACTGTGGTCCAGTTTTCATTTTGAGCCGTCAAGGGAGAGGCTCAAGGTTAATCAAATGTTATATTTGTGTGTTTATTTGTTTTGCGACTCGAGCAGTGCATCTTGAGTTGGTCACAGATCTCACCACGAACGGTTATCTTCTTTGTTTAAAAAGGTTTATATCTCGAAGGGGAAAACCTTTAGAGATACATTCCGATAATGGAAAAAATTATGTAGGAGCTGCTAACGAATTAAATAATTTCTTAACTAAATTTTCAAACGATATTATCGAAAAAGCCGCTATGGAAAACATTAAATTTAAATTTATTCCCCCATATTCTCCTCATTTTGGTGGCTTGTGGGAAGCGGGAGTGAGGTCTTGCAAGTATCACTTGAGACGCGTCGTAGGGAACTCTAATCTCACGTTTGAAGAGTTTAACACGGTATTGATACAGGTTGAGGCTGTCCTGAACTCTCGCCCGCTAACACCTCTTTCTTCAGACCCCAATGACCTCCAAGCATTGACACCGGGGCATTTCCTGATCGGGCGGCCGCTCACAGCACCGGCCTGCGATGACATCACCAACGCTGCTACTCATCGTTTACCTCGTTACGACCGCATCGAGCAAATGCGTCAACATTTTTGGCAACGTTGGTCAAAGGAATATGTCAGCGAGCTTCAGACTAGAACAAAATGGAAGTCCAACAAGAGTGAAGTCACTATCAATCAACTCGTCCTCATAAAAGAAGACAACGTGCCACCATTGAAATGGCGCCTCGGGCGAATCATCCGAGTCTACACTGGAAGGGATGGAGTTGCACGTGTTGCCACCATCCGAACAGCCACCGGAGACGTGCAGCGTTCTTTTTCGAAAATATGTCCTCTACCTGTCGAGATGCCTGGTTCAGCAACTGAAGCCACTTAAAGTCCTAACACCAAGGACTTTCAGAGGGGGGAGGATGTTGGCGCCACTGCTCGCCATAGTGGAAGAAGCTGTCAACGTCATTGTCACATAGCAGTCACTGTCATTCGTCATTCGTTATCTGTCATCTGTCAAAATAAGGACCGCGAGCGAGTTCCGGCCGGTTCCTCTCGATCACTTCCGCAAGAAGAAAAATTTTGAAGACACGTTGCACATTGTCATTTCTTTGTATTTTATTCATTGTAAAAGCAATCCATCATTAAACAAGAAATCATCAAGAACAAAAGGAGTACGTTATTTCAACTCCCCATCAGACCCGACTAAATCTGTGACTTGGCGACTAATTTCGACTAATTAGCGACTAAATCTGGGAGAAAACAGATCTTCGCTAGGAGCCCTAGTTTTTTAGATATAAAGGTGGCCAAGCTGGGGAGACTCTCTCCAGATCGGCCACCAATGACCCCTTATAACTTTTGAACCAGTGACCGACAAATTCTGATATTTGGCGACAAATTTCGACTAATTAACGACTAAATCTTTGTGTTATCAAAAGTAAAATCCCTGATGGTGGCCAAGCCAGTGTCAGCCACACGCGATTTCGGGTTTGGTCTCTAATAGTTGTTTGTTGCACCCTATAATTATATTGTAATATCAACAGTATAATTAAGATAATAATTGTGCACTTACTAACGTATAGAAACTGACGGCTTTGAATGGCGTCCGCGACAGAAGTAGTGCGCTCAACGAATTTGATTATAGTTTGACCAATACCGCTGTACCGCGGCTTAGGTATGTGCGTGGCGAGACGGGGGGCAGGCACTGCATGGCGCTCATCCGTCAACGCTCACGGCGTCCCGCCCCCCGCGGTACAGCGGTATCGGTCAAACTATAGTACAGCCGTCTCTAGACGCTGCCGGCGCGGCGATACTGTGCTCTTTGTTGGTAACAATATAGTGTTTCTAACCGAGTCCTTGTTGCTTCATGAGTTGTTTCTGCCGGAACTCCTCTTGTGCCTGCCGCTGGCGCCGCTTGCGCTCCGCTCTCGCCTCCTCCTCGCTGAGCCCGTCCAGTGCCATCTTTGCTGGCTCTTGATCAACAATCACTTGTTCATTCTCCAGCGGGATTGTTTTTGGCAGCTGTATAGGATCGGAAATGGGTAAAATTATAAAAATAATAGGGGAAAAGAAAAATTGGGAAACAAAATAGCAGTACTATGCGTCCCAAATAAGAATAGGATCGCGCTTGCTGCCAACTTCACACGATAGCTGTCAAATTAGTACGCATTGGTAATGAAGTTCGCGAGTATTGCGAAACAAAATGGCGTCTTGACAGTCTATGCTTATTTGGCACGCATTGTACGGCCGTTGAATCATGGCCGGTACGAACTTTGCGCAATACCATTTTTTAGGAACCAAATGGTGACATGAAGCGAGTGTGAGTGAGAGAGAAAATGCGCGAACGTTCGGAGCTGGTTCGAAGAGCCAAGAGATTCATCGACCGTATTGTATGATTGGCAATGAAGCTAATGCGTTGTGAAACTTATAATAGCCATTAAGAGAATGTTAATAAAGTGGAACAAAAAAGTAAACTAATAAACGAAACTATCAATCAAACATTACATAAATTCAAACAATTTTATTTCAATAAAAACATTTATGTACCATGTATATCTACACAGTAAAACTACATACATATATCTATGTACATTTGCAATTCCATTCGTTTAATATATACCTAATTATGTAACGGTCAAAACCCAATTCCTAATGTAATCCTAAGAGAACAAAATATTAAAATATCCTAATTTTAAAAACGTCTCGAGTAAAATTAGACAGGTCATTCATAAATCCATTTGATAAAATCTAGTAAAACCCTCACACAAGTCTACATCAATAAGATTTACTATACGTGCCAAATAAGAATGGTACTGTCAATGAAAAGACGCCATTTTGTTCCGCAATACTATGGTAATACTCGCGAACTTCATTACCAATGCGTACTAATTTGACAGCTATCGTGTGAAGTTGAGGCAAGCGCGATTCTATTCTTATGTGGCACGCATAGTAAGTAGGTTTGCGAATTTGAATGCTATTCTCGCAAAAATACTAGCTCAAGATAAAAGCAGACATTCAAAACACTCGTATAACTACACACCGACTTCTAACAACGAAGTGGTGACGAGCGACGCGACGCCTGACCGTCGACAACACTTACAACTACATACAACGAGGAAAAATTACATAAAAAATAGTTCACCATTTTTGAGATTTCAAACTTACCAATATACCTATAGTACATTTACTATTCTCAATACTACTGCAATACTCGTGTGAGCAGGTGTGGCAAAAAACTTCCACAAGTGTATAAGAATAACTCGCTGATAAATACTAGTGGCTAGTGAGCCGGGTGGCTAGGGGGCTACGGGGCTAGCTGCGGGCGCGGCTAGGCCTTGTCGGGCGAGGCGGAGGAGGCCGCGCTCGCGTCCTCCGGGAACTGTTTCTCCACCTGCTCCGCCACCCACTTCTTGACTTTCTGCTCGGTCCAGAAGCCGTCGTAGAAGATGGTGGGCTTGATCCAACAACCCTGCGCCGGCGCCTGCGGAGCGTACGCGGCCTCGTCGGGCCGGCACGCGCCGCGCCCGCTCGCCACGAGGTTTTTGGGCGGCAGGTTAAAGTTGAGGTTCACGTTGCCGGGCGGGCGCTCGTAGCTCTCGTATGCGAAGTGCCAGCCGCCGCCGGGGTACTCGTAGTACGCGTTGGGGAACACGTGCGGCGGCGGGCCCGCCACGCGCGGCGCGCCGTACAGCGGCGCCGGCCCGTAGCCGCCCAGCACCGGCTGCAGCACGAAACTTACGTTGGAGTTGGGGCGGGCGTGAGCAGGCGGCGGCGGCACGGCGGGGCCCGGGGTCGGCCGGACCGGGGGAGGCCGGTTGGCGGGCGGCATGGTAGCGCCCAGGACCCGCGCGTTCTTGACGGCGGGGGGCGGCGCCAGGGGGCCGTTCTGCACGGGCGGGGGTGGGGCCGCGGGCTGCACGAGCGGGGCCACGGGATGCGCGAGCGGGGCCAGCGGGGAGCGCAGCGCGTGGTGCGGGGGGGTGTCGCAGTCCTTGCGCGCGGCTCGCTCGAGCGTCATGTTCTTGGGTTCGACGTGTTTGTTGGCGACGTTCTGGTTGTTCTCTATGGCCGGCTCGTGCGCGTTGGCGGGCGCCTCCGCACGATGAGCCTCAAGCAGCTCTGTCAGCTCGGTGGCCACGCTACCGCCGAAGCTCAGCAACGTCTCGCGAAGTGCGTTCGTCACTGCACACTGTAGATACACAAAAATTTAAATAAAGCACTTATGAAGCATTGTATTTATTATTAAATTGTATTTTCCTGTTTCATCTTATTTTGTACCTTTCTCGACTTGTAAATGGCAAATCCCTTAGAGTTGGCGGTTGAGGTGGCATAGCCGATGTTCTCCCGGTGTATATCAAAGCTCTTCACTGTTATGGAGACAAATGCAACCACTCCCGCACAGTACTTGCCATTTGTGAAGTCCACAAAATCTAAAACAAATATTATTCTAAATAAACTTGATGGGCAAATATCTATGAAGGCTCAAACTATGTAATTACATTTTCAGCTTCGTCAATCTACCTGACCTGCACATCCCAGTTACTAATAATGAACTAAATAATAGGTAATATGATACCCCTTGGTAAGATTTTCAGCTTAGTACTAATAAATAATATATATTTTGTAGAAAGGTAATAAAATAGTGGATCAGGCCAGGCGTACTCCGCGTTTTAGGTATGAAGCTACAAGTACGCGGCGGTCTCGACTTGTCGGGCTAATTCAGTGTGGGCTGCCGCGCACAGGCCCGGCTCGCACGTTAGTTCGATACTCGCTCACGCGCCGCGTCGTAATAGATGATAACCCTAACGATACAGAAGGTATAAGAGTTACTCGATAGAAAGAGAGGCAACTTCTAGGTGAATATAACTGTAGGTAATTAACGCTGTTTGACCTGAATTGCACTTTATTGTGTCGTAACAAGAGACGCTATTTATTTAAATAATTATGCAGAGAGAATCTTTGTTCTTGTATTACCTATTATACAGGGTGCAATTGAACACATGCGACAAAATTTAAGGGGGTGTTCTACGCATCAATATGAACAACTTTTACTATGGGACCAAACCTGAAATCGCGAAAAAAAAATTCAGCTGTTCAGTACATTTATCTACATCAAACTCGTCGAAATGCAATCAATTGCACCCTGTATATTCTGTGACAATACTCGCAACCGGCGTGAGTGTATGACCAGAGGACCAATTCTCGTACCTAAAATCGTTCAAATTCTAGTCGCAATCTCGTGCCAGCGACAATCAACTGTCAAAAATGTAGGTAAACGCTATACAATTTTTGACAGATTGAGACTGAGATAAGATTGCGAACGTTGTTAAAAATACGGGAATTGGCCCTCAGATGTATGAATGTAAACAAGCCAAAAGCAGTATGTAAGGATCGAAGCAGGTGGCGTTCTTTTGTCTCTGCCCACCACCAAGGAAAGATGGCGTGGCGTTAGTTTATGTCTGTATGTAATAAAACAACACTTTCACACATATTTCTTTTAATTTAAACTAGATGAGCTTGAAGTTCTTCTGTCTGTATGTCTGAGGTGACCTCTTACTAACAAGTTTAGGGTGCAAAATCCCTTTAGCTTTAATATCCATGTTTCTTTTTATTTAATTGTAACTTCTTTTAAAATTGTTTTTTGTAGCACATATTATGTTTGTTTATTCCTCTGTTGACATTAGTATCTAAGCCAAATAAAATGGGAGAGTGCGCTGACTCCTGACATACAGGTACACCTAGTCCAGGAGTCACAGGCTTCAAACATGTTTCTGTAACCATTACGTCATCACCATCTGCCTAGCCTTTTTCCCAACTATGTTGGGGTCGGCTTCCAGTCTAACCGGATGCAGCTGAACACCAGTATTTTACATGGAGCGACTGCCTATCTGACCTCCACAACCCAGTAACTGGGTAATACGATACCCCAGTATCAAAGATCCGCAAATGACAGCCGGGATCAACGGCTTAACGTGCTTTCCGAGACACGGAGGAGTCTCGTTATGTAAAGATGGTCACCCATCCACGGACCAACCCCGGTAAGCGTAGCTGAACCTGATCGATCGACCCATGCGGCTGTTATTTAGGCACAAGCTCCTCACTCACATTATGTCAATAAAGAATTATGTATATAATTTAAATTTAGTTTAACCAATAACTTCTATGAGTAAGTTAGAAAGCTTACCTAGCTCTTGTTTGCTGACCGACCAGCTCCAGCTATTGAAGCCCCACTGTGAGTGACCGAAGTTGATGAGCTGCTGCCGACGTTGCTGCTGATCACTGTCATCTTCCAGCTCTGGCATTGCCATGCAGTCCGGCTGAGGAAAGTGACATAATTAATAAAAAGAAAGAAAAGGATTACATGTATGTACAATGGTCCAGTTGAAGGACTAAGTGTGGAAACCAAACCCATACCCACAACATAGAACAAGAAAAGGGTTTGGTCATGTTTAGAGAATGAGTGAAAGATGACTAACAAAAGGCATTTACAAGACAGATGTGAGTGGAAATGCTGAGAGGACATGCCCTAGGATGCCTTATAGAAATTTCAGGTATTAGAAAGGTTAAGTGCATAGTATTTGCCACCAGCGTGCGTGTATGACCAGATGTAGAAATGTAAACTAAGCAAAAGGAGTATTTAAGGATCGTAGCAGGTGGCGTTCTGTACTCAAACTCAAAGCAAACTCAAAGCATTTATTTCAATTAAACCAATTATAGGCACTTTTGAATTGTCAAAGAGTCGGTCAGTAGGTAAGTCAGAAAGTTGAAGCTAGTTGCCCATTCCAAAACGTAGATCTATGGAGAAGAACGGGCAAGAAACTCCACGGACACTCTTTTAAATCAAAATATGGTTACAAAATATTGGTTACATCATTCATGTTGAAATTATACATGTGAGAATGATGAACGTTAAAAGCGTCCGTATTAAAAAAATAAAAAATAAAAACAATTCAAAATTAAAATTAAAATAAGCCGTGGCAGCTAAGGTATGACCAGCCTCCACCAACAGCGCCCGTTGTATTTCTGCCTACCCCCGTGGGGAGAAGGCGTGAGTTTATGTATGTATGCATGTAAAAAGAAGAAAAAATTAGGGTTCCTTTTTTACCATTTTGGTACGGAACCCTAAAAAGTGTTTTTGAAAGAGTATTCTATCTATCTATGAACATAATGTAAACATTTCAGGTTTATTGAATACAGTCAAGTCGGAGAACTCCTTGTCAAAGTAGAATACTTTTGTATATTAGGTGTATTGTTGCCTGCTGGCGAGCAATCCCCATAGATGTATGCAGCTGCTAAAACGTAGAACAATGTGAAGCTACCGTAACTGAAGGGAACAATGTAAAAATAACCAAGTCATTCAGATCTTTTTAACTATACTTAGTTAATTGGGTACATAGAAATATTAATTACATTTAGTATGTTCAATTTTAGTTCACGTAATTTAATAATAAACTTTATTTCGGTTTCAATCAACAGTAATATTGTAACTTTTTTGAACCGCACGTAACGTACACCGAAAACGCGCTCAATTATTGACAGCCCTCTGCCAAAACCCAAATTATTTAGTATTGTAATTAAGCCCTAAGACTACCCACTGACCCAAAATTGCTTGATGAGTGATTTTATTGCAATTTCTAACTACTGTGTACATAAAGACCGGGTCAATTACCATTTTAATACTGCAATTAGCGACGGGGAATCCAGGTTTCCTTTGCATCATGAATTAGGCTGGCAAGCTTAGTAATCAAGATGCCATGTAATTTCTATATTAGGTACTTCTGTATTTGTGTAAATAATTCTCTTATTGAACAACTTAATGTAAGTTGTTCTCAAATAATTGGCAAATAATTCCCAACAAAACAAGTATTGACATTTTGCGCGGAACTTCCGTTTCACCGTTTACAATCTTCCAAAGACAAGACAAAACCTTTTTTACTATAGATAGAGTTGCGATCTACGATTGTTTTCGAAATTATTCGAAATCGGTTTAGTATAATAGTCCGGGAGGTACCGTTGCATTTCAGGTACCCATTGTACGCCGATCGATTGCCTATTTTTTCAGTAGTTCTCGAATCACTAATAAGTAAACCAAGCGTCAGCTGACGCACCAGCGGTGGGTTTGGGTGTGGGAGGTTGCGAAAGTTGTAAAAAAAAAAAAAAAAGTCATAGTACGCCGGCTGAAACCTTTTTACATAAATAATTGACATCATACTGAGCTGAAAAAAAATAGTCAGCTGCACTTTGGAAGGGGGAATATGCGTCAGCTGCTCACATGAACTTGTAAAAAAACACGTAAATAAAAAAGTCATAGTAAGCCGGCTGATGTTGACATGGATAGTTGATCCTGTATGACTAATAAGTAAATCGACTGTCAGCTGCTCAAGTAGCGGTGGGTTTGGGAGTGGGAGGTTGCGAAAGTTGTAAAAAAATAAATAAAAAAAAGTCTTAGTAAGCCGGCTGATATTGACATGGATAGTTGATCTTGTATGACTAATAAGTAAACCGACCGTCAGCTGCTCAAGTAGCGGTGGGTTTGGGAGTGGGAGGTTGCGAAAGTTGTAAATAAAAAAAGTAATAGTACGCCGGCTGAAACCTTTTTACATAAATAGTTGACATCATACTGAACTGAAAAAAAATCGTCAGCTGCACTGTGGAGGGGGGCATATGCGTCAGCTGCTCACATGAACTTGTAAAAAAACACGTAAAATAAAGTACGCCGGATGAAATTTAACTAGGGGATTGTTTAAATTTTTTAAAGTACGAAAACAACAATCAGCTGCGTGCGTAGCGGTGGAAAAACCGTCAGCTGGCGCAGTAAAGATACAGATTATTCGAGCAATGCACAGTACCTTTCAGGGTCCAGCTGACAGAGTTCCCCTGCCCGCACCCAGCTGACTGATAGTTTTTGTAAACGTAACTATTAAACTATCATATTGTCATTTTTCAACCGGCATAGTGGTAATTAAATGCTAATGTCGGGACATGTGTAAAACTATATCGTATGAAAACATTTTGTTTTTTTTTCTTGTTTTATTTTATACTAGCTTTCGCCAGCGGCTTCGCCCGCGTGTATTTCGGAAATTATCCCACGGGAACATACTACCGGGATAAAAAGTGTCCTAGAGTCAGTGCGGAAAGAGAAGCGGCTTAAGATTTGGTGGCGCAGCTGTGCTTAATTACCGTATTTGTGATGTTGTCAACACTGTCATGACATTATAGTGCGACATTATATAACGTCTAGATTATTATGAGGCTGTGTTAGAATATTATAATGTTTTTAGATTCTGTGTTAATAATTGTTTTGATGAAATTTTTAGTAGTCATACATAATGTTAGTTCCATTTTACGCCACGCCGCTTCTCTTTCCGCACAGACTCTATCTCCTATTCCAGGTCATGGTCTATCCGTGTACCAAATTTCATCCAAATCCGTTCTGCCGTTTTAGCGTGAAAGTGTAACAAACAAACAAACTTACTTTCGCATTTTTAATATTAGTTAGGATTAGGATATTTAAACGAAATGCATGATATAAAATAATATTGACTGTAAAAAGGAAATATAATCATTTAATGTAAAGAAAGAGAAATAGGAATAGAAATATAAAAATTAATGACTGCAGAAATTATTCTTTATGACTGGTATCGCAACCATAATCGTTCTCTGATAAATCATCATCAGAACTCTCCTCTGTTAAAACGTTCTCTTCATCTTGTTCAACTTCTTGAGCTCGATCCTCTTCACCATCATCTTGTAATGAACATTTTAATCATTAAAATTAGGCTACCAGAAATATACTAGCTGAAAGAAAGTGTCACTGACAAAAAATCCATACCGGCAATATTTTCGCTGCTATCATCCGTTATTCTCGTGACTGATGGGGGTACTTGATCTGCTTCGAACCATTTGAAGATTTCTCTTCTTTTTCTTCCCTTCCCCAGTCAGTGGGCGACAATTGAGAAGGGTCTTCAAAGTCAGCATGGCTCCAAAGGTGCGCTATGTACGACGTGCGCAGTAAATGCTGGCGTAGCTCGGATTTACACGGGGAGAAGATTGCCCCGCGCGTCGATATGATTTTTCATTCTCATAATTATTTAAACAATTACCTAGTTTTTCATCTGGCGTACCATAACTTTATTTTACGTGTTTTTTTACAAGTTCATGCGAGCAGCTGATGCATATTCCCCCCTCCACAATGCAGCTGACGATTTTTTTTCAGTTCAGTATGATGTCAACTATTTATGTAAAAAGGTACTATGACTTATTTTTTATTTTTTTTTTACAACTTTCGCATCCTCCCACACCCAAACCCACCGCTACTTGAGCAGCTGACGGTCGGTTCACTTATCAGTCATACAAGATCAATTAACCATGTCAACATGAGCCGGCTTACTATGACTTTTGTATTTGCAACGCAAACGCCCGGACTATAATACTATTTTTACAAAAAAAAAAACTCAATGTCGTCTACTCTAGCATTTAATGCTCTAAGCGTCTACTATGTTATATGTTTAATTTTATCTACACTGGGAATTTTCCCCAACGTAAAAATGATATTTTTGTTTTATTTTATCTCGAGAGAAAGAGAAGATTATTAAGACTGTTTTGCACTAAATAAATAAATGTGGAGTTTGTAATTAATAACATGAGATAGACGTCATCGTCGTAGCATTATAACTTCGGAAATAGTTAAATATTTGCACAGATATGTAAAAAGAGTGCATTATTGCGTTCGATCGACCGAAGGTGACGTCGAATCAATCGTGGAATCGTGTATTCGTGGTCAACGAATATGATCGACCGTGTGTTGAAATGGAAGGAACAAAAATATGGGGAAAATTCGAAAAATGACATACAAGAGGGCAACACACCGCCTATCATTTCTGACATTGACAATAAATGTCAATTTGACATTTTGATTATCTGCGGCAACATCCGGCTGAGTTGAGAATTAGTGATGGCAATTAATGCGATTTAGAATAAATTTCATTAGCATGCGAATTCTTGAGTCTTAGCACGCTAAATGCTATTGCTATGCTATTTGCTAATATGACGATAATTAATAATAGTCAAGTATGTGAATTTTGTTAGTATGTGAATTAAAGAGCGCGTTCGTGGGCTAGCGTCTTAGCGCGTTTTTAACAATTTAAGAAATAATCGCGCGCCACGCACGTGCCACACAAAATCACAAATTATTATTAACAATACAATCATACGCATTCATTCAATATACGATCCTGAGTACGACCTAATCGAAGATAATAATTGCTTGACTTCATTATTCGCACCACCTTCTAAATTGCTAATAATTTTACTTGCGAACGAGGTCAGGATCACGTGAAACAGATAGATTTAGTAGTTCCGACTTTACGTGGGTGCGACAGAGAGCGCGCACTGCACGCGCTGTCGACCTATGAAGTACGAAGGGATGAATAATAATTCATTTCACATTTCACAGAAATTCGCAACTAAATTTCATTTGCTAAATGCTAAATAAGCATTCGCATGCTAACAATGAATGCGAATGCTAAAATGAGTAGTGCATGCATTTTCAGGACTATCCTATTTTCAATTAACAGTTTACGCATGTTTTTATTTAAATCGTAGGGTTTTTATGAATTGCGAAATATTGTGAACATAGAAAAGCGTGTGTCCGCTACAGATCAAAATGGCAATGGCGGCAGAATTTACTGAAATCGATGGGAGTATTTTAGAAGGGGTAAATATCTCATAGACTATTATTATTTGTGTTGTTTGATGTTGAATTAAAACTTGAATAAAAACATTTGCAGGGCGGTCAAATACTTCGGACCGCGATTTCTCTGAGCGCCATTCTGGGAATACCTGTGAGGGTTACGAATATTCGAGCTAAGCGCAGCAAGCCGGGCTTAGCGGCACAGCACCTCATAGGTAAACTTACAAAATTAAATTGTAGTAATAATATAGAAAATGTAGCTGGGCGTTTCCCTCTAAAAATACTGACAAAAAATCATCCAAATTATTTTGGTAAACTTCAAACTGCCAGGGTAAACAAGTAAAATAAAGCAGCAACAGCCATAGATTTTGAACAACCTACTGTGTTCAGGTACAGGTAAATTATTTCAATATTTTCACACCAAGAAAATTAATTAAGTTTACCATTTACCAAAAAAATTCAACACTAAAAATGTAAGAAGTTATTTTAGAAATAATAAACTACATAGGTACTGCTATTATTACACCATTATTTGTCATCCCAAATGGAGTCAGTACAGACACCTACTGGCTGCTTTATTTTATTTTACTTATTAGCAAGGGATATCTATGCCTATTAATATCCCACTGCTTGCAGTACCTCGGCCTCATCTCAAACTTTTATTTGAGTGGTGACTGCCTATCTCATCCGCCACAAGTACATCATTGGTCACTCATAGTATAAAAAAAATATATTTTAAAGTAATAAAGATAAAGCCTAGATTAACTGTATAGCCGAAATCTCATGGCGAGTCTCAACATAGGCACTACGAACTTTCGCGCATATTCTCTCACACTCGCCTAATTTGGTTCCTAAAAAATGTTACCGCAGCCTTCTGCGCGAAGTTCGGACTCTCCAAGATATTTCGGCTGACATGTATCTGGAAAATAATTTTATACAAATTCTGTGGAATTGTGATGGCATTAAAACTTGATGCCAAATCATGTTTTAATGCCATCACAATTCCACTGCAAGAGATACAGGTATAAATGACCAATTTACCATCTCCTGCCTGGGCTCATGATGCCATTAATACTTCACAATATGTCTCTGTTCCATTTTTTTCATTCTAATCTAGTGCCCTGAATTTTCTTAAATTAGTCCATCTGCATCAGTCTAGTATCTATCTTTTCTTTTGTGATATTTAATTTCATCTTCCTTTTGTTTCAAATTGGATTTAATAGCTATAGTACCTACCCTCGGATCACTTGGGTATTGGTTATTTGGAAGTTGCATCCTGACATCCCTGTATTTCACCAGCTCGCTCTGCAACCTGCAATAGTAGTCAAAGTCATTTCTTTGCCAGAAACACGGTACATAGGATGTTCATACATTATGAATAGGTCTACACGTTTCACTGCTACTTGTAACTGGTAAGTGTACAAAAGATTATTGAGTACAGTTACATTTGACGTACAGGTATAAAGCTAGTAGCAGACATGTGCGGCGCCAAGCTAAGGGGTGACACCATCGGCTCCACCGAAATACAGTTCATCCCGGGCAAGAGGATCAGGCGCGGGCACTATGTCGCAGACACACGCACTGCTGGGTGAGACACGCCTTATTTGTCCTTCCGAGGTTATTATTTGCTTTTATTTGTTTGTTTTTTGCGTTGAAGGAAAGAACTGACCAATGTCCTTTGAAAAATTTCGGCTGATCAAATTGTGAAAGCCAGCACTCAGGCGAGTATCACACCTCTGCCGCGGAACATAATGCGAGTCAGTTGAATTGAACTACTGCGGTTTCGCTGCTATGGTTTTGCGGCGGTGTGCTAAGGGCCTAAAGCTTCGCAATTATGGTAAACTAGCTTTTGCCAGCGGCTTCGCCCGCGTGGATGTCGGAAAATATCCCACGGGAACGTACTACCGGGAATTCCTTCCTTGTTCCTTGTCTACATTATAAAGGGAACCTCTCTGCAAAATTTCAGCTTTCTATGTCCAAGAGTTTGGGCTGGGCGTTGATGAGTCAGTCTATCAGTCAGTCAGTCAGGACTTCTCTTTGACTGCGTTGCTGGCAACATTGCAAACAGTAACGCAAGCAGTATGACATCACGCAAGTATTCCGGGGTATACTATGTGGGAAAAAACCTGAAAGTGCGCAAAAAAAAATCTGCTGTTTCATAATTACATTTTGACGAGATATGCGAACGTAAATGTAGGGAACAGCTGATTTTTTTCTTGCGATTTCAGGTTCACATTATCTTTCTCCGGTCGATTTGCCGTACCATCGGACTATGAGAGTGAGAGAAGGGAGAGTGCATCTGCGTCTGCGCACTTACGCCTGCACTATAATATCTCCCGCGCCGAAGGTTGGTTTCCGCTGAGGTTGGTCGCCATGGCCGAAATTCGGTCTGGAGGACTATTATTATATGTACGGGACAAAGGCTGCTCGGCTTACTCGTACCACAGATTAATACAGATGGGACACTCCGCCGTTTATGGAGCTACAAGTACGCAGCGGGCTCATCTCACTGGGTCAATGCAGTGTGGGCTGCCGCGCACCGGCCGGCTCGCACGTTAGTTCGATACTCACTCACGCGCCGCGTCGTAAAAAAAGACAACCCTAACGAGTCAGAAGGTATAAGAGTTACGCGATAGAAAGAGAGTCAACTCGTAGGTGAATATAATTGCACTTTATTGTGTTGTAGTAAAAGTCGCTTTTTATATAAATGATTTGATGATGAGTAGAGATCGGATAATCGGATGCATATTAACCTAAAGTTGAGGTGTTGGCTAAGTATGGAGTGGGCTTTTGGATTAAAAAATCCCAGAATTCCGGTATCGCCCAATTTTGACTTCTGATTATAGAATCGAATGTATAATTTACTTAAGTTCAGATGTTAGTTAATATGGATTGCACTTAAAAAAAAACAAATTCCCGGGATTCCAGAACGAAAATTTTTAAGTTCTGATTTTGGAATCGAATGTTTTAGTTAGGTACTTGCGTTCAGGTGTTGGCTAATATGGAATGTACTTTTGTATTAAAAAAATCCCGGGATTCCGGGATTCACAAATTTATAGTTCTGATTATAGAATCGGAAGTATATTTACTTACGTTTAGGTTTTGGCTATTAAGGAATGCACTTTTCTGTCGATCGTCAAAATGTCGCGATTCCGGAATTGATAAATTAAGTATTTTTTGAAAGGGTAACTTTTTTTATCGCTAAATTTTCATAGGGTGTTCTACTCATGAGCAACTTTCACAATGGGATCAACCCGTAAATCACGAAACATAAGTCAGCTGTTTCATACATTTTGGTCGAGTAGGTATTGAACTTTTGTTTCAAACATCGGTAATTTTTTTGTGATTTCAGAGTTGGTCCCATAGTGAAAGCTGCTGAAAATGTAAATCCAAGATGGCGGCTTCAAATATTTTCACATTTTTCGTCATGGGTACTATTCATGGTTCTCGAGGCTGTTACAGCTGATAGTGACATTAAAATGTAAATCCAAGATGGCGGCTGCGAAAATTTTTTAATTTTTCGTCATGGGTGTCGTTTTCATGGTTTTGGGGGGTGTTAAAGCTGATAGTGACATTAAAATGTAAATCCAAGATGGCGGCTGCGAAAATTTTCTAATTTTCGTCATGGGTGTCGTTTTATTGGTTTTCGAGGGTGTTAAAGTAGATAGTGACACTAAAATGTAAATCCAAGATGGCGGATGCGAATATTTTTTAATTTTTCGTCATGGGTGTCGTTTTCATGGTTTTCGGGGGTGTTAAAGCTGATAGTGACATTAAAATGTTAATCCAAGATGGCGGCTGCGAAAATTTTCTAATTTTCGTCATGGGTGTCGTTTTATTGGTTTTCGAGGGTGTTAAAGTAGATAGTGACACTAAAATGTAAATCCAAGATGGCGGATGCGAATATTTTTTAATTTTTCGTCATGGGTGTCGTTTTCATGGTTTTCGGGGGTGTTAAAGCTGATAGTGACATTAAAATGTTAATCCAAGATGGCGGCTGCGAAAATTTTTTAATTTTTCGTCATGGGTGTCGTTTTCATGGTTTTGGGGGGTGTTAAAGCTGATAGTGACATTAAAATGTAAATCCAAGATGGCGGCTGCGAAAATTTTCTAATTTTCGTCATGGGTGTCGTTTTATTGGTTTTCGAGGGTGTTAAAGTAGATAGTGACACTAAAATGTAAATCCAAGATGGCGGATGCGAATATTTTTTAATTTTTCGTCATGGGTGTCGTTTTCATGGTTTTCGGGGGTGTTAAAGCTGATAGTGACATTAAAATGTTAATCCAAGATGGCGGCTGCGAAAATTTTCTAATTTTCGTCATGGGTGTCGTTTTATTGGTTTTCGAGGGTGTTAAAGCCGATAGTGACACTAAATTGTAAATCCAAGATAGCGGATGCAAATATTTTTTTATTTTTCGTCATGGGTGTCGTTTTCATGGTTTTCGGGGTACTAAAGCTGATAGTGACATTAAAATGTAAATCCAAGATGGCGGCTGCAAACATTTTCTAATTTTTCGTCATGGGTGTCGTTTTCGCGGTTTTTGAGGGTTTTAAAGCCGATAGTAACATTAAAATGTAAATACAAGATGGCGGCTGCGAACATTTTCTAATTTTTCGTCATGGGTGTCGTTTTCATGGTTTTTGACGGTTGTAAAACCGACCGAAATGTTCGCAGCCGCCATCTTGGATTTACATTTTAATGTCACTATCAGCTTTAATACCCCCCAAAACCAAGAAAACGATACCCATCACAATTTTTTTTTTAATTTTCGCAGCCGCCATCTTGAATTTACATTTTAACGCCACTATCGGCTTTAAACCCTCGGAAACCATGAAAACGGCACCCATGACAAAAAGTTTGAAATTTTTTGCAGTCGCCATCTTGGATTTACATTGTAGTGTCACTATCGGCTTTAACACCCTCGAAAACCAATAAAACGACACCCATAACGAAAAGTTAGAAAATTTTCACAGCCGCCATCTTGGATTTCCATTTTAACGTCACTATCGGCTTTAAAACTCTCAAAAACTATGAAAACGACACCCATGACGAAAAGTTAGAAAATTTTGCAGCCGCCATCTTGGATTTACATTTTAACGCCACTATCGGTTTGACAACCCTCGAAAACCATGAAAACATCACCCATGATAAAAAAAATAATTAAGGTTTGCAGCCGCCATCTTAGATTTACATTTTCACATCACTATCGGCTTTAAAACTCTCGAAAACCATGAAAACGACACCCATGACGAAAAATTTGAAAATGTTCGCAGCCGCCATCTTGGATTTACATTTTCACGTCACTATCGGCTTTAACATTCTCGAAACCCATGAAAACAAGCCTACCGATATAGTGACGGTACCTTCCAGGGACAACCATTTTAATTCGGCAGCTTTGTATTTCTCGCGGGGATCACGTATAACAAACGGAATATTTATGTGATCCCGATTTCCCGGTATTTCAAAATAAATAAAACCACGTTATTTATGAAGTCGTTTCCATACCATGAATCCGATTAGTTGTGCATTCCCACATTTTCTGGAATTCCGGGATTTATAGTAAGAAAAAAAATGCTAAGAAGCCGCTTCCATACTTTGTTAGCGAAATATTAACTTTAGGTTAATATGCATCCGATTATCCGATCTCTAATGATGAGTGTCCCATCTGTATTAATCTGTGCTCCCACACAGTCGGGCGGTAAAAATCAACTGCTGCAAAATGGCAATTTAGCGAAGGTAGATGCCGAACGGAGTTTGCCGATCGGCACAAGACGAATGCACAGCGAAATATACGTAGCAATTGCTTCGGCTCGGCTTTGTTAAACAAATACTGCCGAATCGAAAGTACCGACCGGAATAACTGTATCTATTGCACGTCTAACATATTTTTTTTTCATGGAAGTTCTTCAACTTAATCGTTTTGTCCGGTAGTTCGATCAGCCTGCTCATGCAGGTAGCGCTGCCCTGCGCGCTGCTGGCTGACGGGCCCGTCGTCATGGACCTGAAGGGAGGCACCAACGCCGACATGGCGCCCCAGATCGAATACATGACTGAGGTGTTCAAGAACACTCTTCAGCTCTTCGGAGCTACATTTGACATGAACGTGCATAGACGAGGGTAAATATTATTATATTTATTTATTGATTGATTCATTTAAAACATAAGTATACTGTGCTTACAACCAAATCACTTATATTCAAGTAGTTAGCTAAAAACTAAAAATAGGGGAAAAAAATACAACAAATACTACTACTACTATGAACTATTATGTACTTGGTGATTATAGTAATGCTGTAGTATGTGTTATCAGATCACAAGACTTTTCAGAGGAAACTATTAAACGTCACACAAAAGATTGCTGTGAATCACCCAAATTAGCCTGAAATTCTGATTTGATTAGTCTAATTACTAACACTCCGTGTAGCAAAGTGACTAGTTAGTAGGTAAATTCATGGAAATTAATTGTTAAGTAAAATTACTACCAACTTAAGTTGTCAGTGTCACCGAATAATTATGAAGTTCATTAGTTTATAATCTATCTCCTGAGATATAACACTAGTATTCAGCTGCAAACGGTTAGACTGGAAGCCTACCCCAACAAAGTTGGGAAAAGGATAGCCAGATTGATTGCATTAAACTTTCGCGATTTGTACACATTATAAAACAATATCGAGAACGGGTCTTATCGCGATCTTCCTTTTTTACTAGGTAAACAGGTACCTACTTGTTTCGCGATAAGACCCGATATTGTTTGATTGCATTAGTTGTAGGCTTTGATCAAAATATTGACATTAAAGCCTGGTTTTAGATATTACCCGAAGGGCGGTGGCTTCGTCACAGTGGAGTGTATGCCCGTGTACAAGTTCAATGCCGTGAAGGTGATGGAGCGCGGCTACATCAGCAAGATCGTCGGCTGGAGCTTCGTGGCGGGCACGCTGCCTACGCGGGTAGGTACCATGTTACGTCACGGTGTACTGTGTGTACACGTTCAGCGCCGTCAAGGTGATGGAGCACGGCTACGTCAGCAAGATCGTCGGCTGGAGCTTCGTGGCGGGCACGCTGCCTACGCGGGTAGGTACCATGTTACGTCACGGTGTACTGTGTGTACACGTTCAGCGCCGTCAAGGTGATGGAGCACGGCTACGTCAGCAAGATCGTCGGCTGGAGCTTCGTGGCGGGCACGCTGCCTACGCGGGTAGGTACCATGTTACGTCACGGTGTACTGTGTGTACACGTTCAGCGCCGTCAAGGTGATGGAGCACGGCTACGTCAGCAAGATCGTCGGCTGGAGCTTCGTGGCGGGCACGCTGCCTACGCGGGTAGGTACCATGTTACGTCACGGTGTATTTGTGTGTACAGGTTCAGCGCCGTCAAGGTGATGGAGCACGGCTACGTCAGCAAGATCGTCGGCTGGAGCTTCGTGGCGGGCACGCTGCCTACGCGGGTAGGTACCATGTTACGTCACGGTGTATTTGTGTGTACAGGTTCAGCGCCGTCAAGGTGATGGAGCACGGCTACGTCAGCAAGATCGTCGGCTGGAGCTTCGTGGCGGGCACGCTGCCTACGCGGGTAGGTACCATGTTACGTCACGGTGTACTATGTGTACAGGTTCAGCGCCGTCAAGGTGATGGAGCACGGCTACGTCAGCAAGATCGTCGGCTGGAGCTTCGTATCGGGCACGCTGCCTACGCGGGTAGGTACCATGTTACGTCACGGTGTATTGTGTGTACAGGTTCAGCGCCGCCAAGGTGATGGAGCACGGCTACGTCAGCAAGATCGTCGGCTGGAGCTTCGTATCGGGCACGCTGCCTACGCGGGTAGGTACCATGTTACGTCACGGTGTATTGTGTGTACAGGTTCAGCGCCGCCAAGGTGATGGAGCACGGCTACGTCAGCAAGATCGTCGGCTGGAGCTTCGTATCGGGCACGCTGCCTACGCGGGTAGGTACCATGTTACGTCACGGTGTATTGTGTGTACAGGTTCAGCGCCGCCAAGGTGATGGAGCGCGGCTACGTCAGTAAACTCGTCGGCTGGAGCTTCGTGGCGGGCACGCTGCCTAAGCGGGTAGGTACCATGTTACGTCACGGTGTACTGTGTGTACAGGTTCAGCGCCGTCTAGGTGATGGAGCGCGGCTACGTCAGCAAGATCGTCCGCTGGAGCTTCGTGGCGGGCACGCTGCCTAAGCGGGTAGGTACCATGTTACGTCACGGTGTACTGTGTGTACAGGTTCAGCGCCGTCTAGGTGATGGAGCGCGGCTACGTCAGCAAGATCGTCCGCTGGAGCTTCGTGGCGGGCACGCTGCCTAAGCGGGTAGGTACCATGTTACGTCACGGTGTACTGTGTGTACAGGTTCAGCGCCGTCTAGGTGATGGAGCGCGGCTACGTCAGCAAGATCGTCGGCTGGAGCTTCGTGGCGGGCACGCTGCCTAAGCGGGTAGGTACCATGTTACGTCACGGTGTACTATGTGTACAGGTTCAGCGCCGTCTAGGTGATGGAGCGCGGCTACGTCAGCAAGGTCGTCGGCTGGAGCTTCGTGGCGGGCACGCTGCCTACGCGGGTAGGTACCATGTTACGTCACGGTGTACAGGCACAGATTAATACAGATGGGACACTCCGCAGTTTTGGTATGAAGCTACAAGTACGCGGCGGGCTCATCGCACTGGGTCAAGTCAGTGTGGGCTGTCGCGCACCGGCGTGCTAGCACGTTAGTTCGATACTCACTCACGCGACGTGTCGTAAAAGAACACAACCGTAACAAGTCAGAAGGTATATGAGTTACGCGATAGAAAGAGAGGCAACTTGTAGGTGAATATAACTTAGGTAATAAGCGTTGTGCGTCCTGAATTGCACTTTATTGTGTCGTTGCAAGAGTCGCTTTTTATTTAAATGATTTTGCGGAATGTCCCATCTGTATTAATCTGTGGTACAGGTTCAGCGCCGCCAAGGTGATGGAGCGCGGGTAACGTGATTGTACTTGTTATGTTTTGTCATATGCCTGTTTCACCACCTACGTTTATGTTCTTATTAACCTACCTGGCAGATAATTTCATGCAAATTCTGTTCCATTTTGAATTTATTTGGTATGTAGTGGCTATTCGGACATCGTGAAATAGGCCCTTCGTTTTTTAAATCATTAAAAACATATATTTTGGTGTGTACCGTGTTCAGAACTGTATGGGAAATCAAATGTTGGTTGGATAACAACTGGTTTTTTTTTTTTTTCAAATTTACAACGTCATTGACTTATTTTTACTGTCTTTACGCAGCTTGCTACTTCCTCTTTCTATCCCTAGCACACTTTCTTCTTTCTTCTCGCTCACACACTACTATCATCCCCACATAATGTTATTCTTTTTTTCTCTAAAATCGTGGTTATCGTGCAGCTGGCCGCCCAGATGTCCGAGGGCTTCAAGGACAGTATAAAGGACCTGAACCACCGCGCCGATATCACGGTGCTCAAGGAAGACCCGAATATAGCGCCCAACAACTGCAGCGGTATCATGTGAGTACTATGTGTTACTATACACGTAACGTCAAGCCTGAATTCCCCAAAGGAGCAAGGCAGTAAATTATAAACTCTAAAGTGTAAAATAGGACGCCTGCCGCAGATCCTTTTGCGAATATTCCCAGTCGCCTCCCATGGATTGCCACCAGGTGGCAATCGGGAATAAATTTCCAGTCGCCACCCGGTGGCAACTGGGAATTTTATTCCCCCCACTTTAAATCGCTATATGTGTACTGTAGCGTGGATCGCCAACCCCTAAACCACACTGGAAAAGTCTGACCGCCAACCCCCTCATCGCGGCCGTAAGACTGACAGCGATGAGGGGGGTTGATGATCCACGCCGCAGTGTACCTATAGTGATTTCAAGTGCCGGCAATAACTTTCCAGTTGTCACCCGGTGGCAACTGGGAATTTTATTCCCGATTGCCACCCGGTGGCAACCGGGAATTTTATACCCCATTGCCACCTGGTGGCAATCCATGCGACTGGGAATATTCTTCCTTCTGAAGTATTTAGTTATTTATTGACTGCCTGCACCAGCCCCTGTTTCACACGGTTGTTACGTCTTGAGAAAAATAAATCCCGATAAAGATCTGATTTTTTAAATGCTTATTGTTATTGAAGGTTCATAGCAGTTTTTAGAAACATTTAGAAGCCATTGCCAAAATTTTTTAAATTTTTTTATAATGAGTCGAACTTTTGTGACAGCTGTAATTTTCAGACATTTTACTTAAGGCCCAGGTAAACAGTCCGCGAGGCGTAAGCTGAGCTTTGAATTTGTGTGAGTGATCACCAAAATGGTACGAGAGCCCATGACAAAATTTTTTTCTTATCGTTTTACGTAAGACAAAATCTTTAATCGTCTTATCGTTTTACGTTTTACAACGGCGATGATTGGATGACGACATGATTTTGGTCATGGCCTCTCGTACTAACAGAACAAAAGCCGATTGTCAAAAAGTCAAAAACCGGTTTTAAACCAAGCAAAGGACGAATCGCGCTCTATGCCGGACGTCAAACCTACACAATCTATGTGCATTCACACAAATGCAAAGCTCAGCTTAAACCTCGCGGACTGTACTTGACATTATAATGATAACTTATCACAAAAAAGAAAACCATCCACAAACGTCCAACAGAAAGAGAAAAAAAAACAAAACCGATTAAAAAAAAAAAAATATTAAAAAAAAATTATCTCTATACTACCTACTAATAATTGCGGAACAAACAAATGGGAGTGAATCGGATGCCCCGCAATGAAAGGCATCTAAATTTTTCCTTTAAACGTGCGGTCGATATATGGGCATGCTCAGACGTTTGTAACGTGTGTGTGTGTAGTGCGATCTGCGAGACCACGTCGGGCTGTCGCCTGGGCGCGGACGGGCTGGGCAAGCGCGGCGCCGACCCGCTGGAGGTGGGCCGCGTGGCCGGGGCCGCGCTGCGCGCTGACATACTCGCCGGCTGCTGTCTCGACACACATCTGCAGGTACAACACTTCACGTACTTCTGTTTAGGAAGGCCGGGAGGGTAGTACATACCTCTCCGCCTTCAGCTGACGACGAGCAACCACTCGCAATAACACTTCGGATTTTTCGTTGGAACGGAGCGCCGTTTTCAAAATAATGTCTGTGACCTGATTGGTTATTTAAAATCACGCTAGTAACCTAAGAAGCCGAGCAAAAAAAAAGTCAGAAACAACTCTTAGCGATATTTCTTAGTAATTAAGCAGAAGAGTTTGTTTTTTTGTTTGTTTGTTTGAACGAGCTGATCTCTAATTCTTGAGGAAGTCTCAATCACGCTAGGCCCCTTTGGTCTGAGCAAAAAGAAAAAAGTCAGAAAGAACGCTAAGCGAAAACGAAGTAATAGCGTGGGCAGGCGATGCAATGCGACGGGGTGGATCGGTGAACAAGAAATTTTACGCAGAGGAAGTCGCGGGCAGAAGCTAGTGTAATCTATATAAATAAAAAGAGAAGTCCTGACTGACTGACTGACTCATCAACGCCCAGCCCAAACCCTTGGGCCTAGAAAGCGGAAATTTTGCACAGAGGTTCTCTTTTTAATGTAGACAAGGAATAATAATAATAATAAACCATTTATTACCGAGTAACAAAGACCCATAGATACATACCTTAACCTAAGCATACATAATATTAACAATTTTGTTAGGAAATAAAAACTTAATAACTATGTTAGTATCACATTAGTTGCACTAAGTCTTTGTGCGTTCCGGTGGCACTTGTCCGTGAAAGCGGCGGAACACCACATCGTGCGACCAAAAGCTTTCATCCATCACCAAGTGCAGGTAGCATGCGCACCACAAACACCTTAAAGTTGACGTTGCGATGCGACTCCAGCAGCTGTACTCTCGGCGCGTACTTCAACCTTTGGCGCTCGTCCGTCACGATGTCTTCCGCGTCAGTGGTGTAGTGGAGGCGGGAAATATACACCGGAGTATTCGGCTTCGCAGCACGCAGTTTTTCGTTGGGCTCCGTAGGAGAAAAGAAGAAAGGATGAGAAAGGATTTCCCGGTAGTAGGTTCCCGTGGGATATTTTCGGACATCCACGCGGGTGAAGCCGCGGGTCAAAGCTAATAGCCAAAGTATTATAATCCTTCGAATTTTCATTGTAGCAGCGACTAGGGGCTGGTAATTATTAATTTAACTGTTGTAGGATCAAGTGATAATATACATGGCGCTGGCTGACGGCAAGTCCTCCGTGCGGGTGGGGGACATCACTATGCACACCAGAACTGCCATCTTCATCGCCGAGTTGATCGCGAAGGTACGTTCTTTATTTCAAGGGCTGTTCGACGATTGACTGATTTAATTATTCTTAAACTTGCTTTAGGATTTAATATATTGGTCTTCAGCGGCATGCGGTTAGACTGAACGCGGACCCCAACGAGTAAGTAGAGTGTTGGAAAAAATAGTCGTTTTTTTATGTGACATTTTAAATTTAATTTTAAATTATGTGACAATCTGAATCTTTTAATCTTCATTTATTTTAATTGTATTGATATTTTATTCTGATCTATTCTGTGGCAGTATTGTGAAATTTAAAGAACGAAAGAACGAAATTTATTTATTTATATAAAGGTGTAAGGGACAGCCCTCCGCAAACTAATCGGGTGCATTCAGCTCCTCATTTTGAATCATATTCCATTCAGTTACATTTTCATTATTTCAATGTAAAATTGCATTGTGTGTTCGCAGCACTCCATTTATGTAAAAAAAACTGCAAAAAAAAAAACCAGCAATGGATGTTGGAATAATATCTAACCAACGACGCGTGAAATCAGCTGTTCACTTTCTGTCTAGCTACAGAGTTCATCGAACTCACCGCATACCTATTACCTACCCCTCCGAACCAGTAATAGACGCTCCGATTTGTGCACAAAAACACAAACAAATCAGGTTTATTGGATTCCCTTAACGTTCCTGAAAAAATTTCAAGTACCGGTCATCTTAGTATGACATACTGAATTCACCCTATCAGTTTGCGGAGGGCTGTCCCTTACACCCTGTATAAGATCTCCAACAAAGGATGTACACAAAAACACAAGAAAAACTAATAACGACAAAAGTATCACGTAGGGTACTTACAGGAGACCACAGCATGCATAAAATAATATATAACTAAGCTAACAAAGTTGGCGTAGCATTTAAAATATTTGAATAGAAATCAAAACACATTAGGTAATAAAATTGGAAAAATAGGATTATAAAAAAATAAATTAAATGAAAAAAATAAAATAAAATCAAAACAAATTCGGTAATAAAATTGGAAAATAAAATTGAAATAAGATTAAAATGTAAACAAAAACAATTAAAAACAGTTTACAACATTAAAACAATTAACAATTAGCTAAATTATTGAAGTATTTTTTATAATTCACAGATGTCAAAATTGGTGGTCTTGGCTATTGTGTTGTATTGCCTGCAAAGTCTTGGCACAGCGGCGTAATGACCTAAGTTGGTTTTTGAGCCAGATTGAGCCAGAGAAATTTAACGAATCTGCACGAAATCTAACTTATAGAGATGTATTGATGATTTTTATGGTTAAAATTATATATTATATAAATACATGTTTTATTGCCGCGTATCATATTTTGATCAAGATACAACCTGACACGGACCTGCAAATTGCAAAAA
Organism: Cosmia trapezina; assembly: GCA_905163495.3. Taxonomy (NCBI): domain Eukaryota; kingdom Metazoa; phylum Arthropoda; class Insecta; order Lepidoptera; family Noctuidae; genus Cosmia; species Cosmia trapezina. The sequence continues at coordinate 2,904,452 of LR991036.1, forward strand.
ACCCAAAAAAAAATGAATTTAGGGCTACCACTGCGCACCCTCCTTAAGGACGCTGTTACAAGTGGGTAGTCAAATCATTACTTTTTCACGCAAAATTTTGTTTAATAAATAACATGCTTTGCATTCTTAAAATGTTTTTGGCCGAATTGTTGATAGATGTGCATGGTACGATTCTGAACTATAAATATAATTTTAGATAGCTACAGTTTCTCAATAAATGTACCGAAGTAAAAATTTTCACTTCGGTACATTTTAAGAATCAACTTTGCCAAAAAACATTTTAAGAATGCAAAGCATTTTATTTAATAAGTAATCATACTTTTGTGTAAAAAAGTAATGATTTGACTACCCACTTGTAACAGCGTCCATAAAAATGTGCTTGCTTTAATGATCCTTCAAATAATAAAAGTTCTTCCGTTCCCAGGTAAAATTCGAGATAGTAGAAGAAGGGGATCAGAACGTGATCTGGTGCTCTGGCATGCGAGCGGTCAACCGTCACCACCCACTGCACCAGGCAGCCGACCACCCACGGAACTAAACGAAGCGTCACTGACCCGCCATTTTACATGACCACAAGCTGCCGTTCATGGAGATATCAATTTGGACACAAGAACCTGCGCCTGGCCAGGTGTACTCCGCATTTTAGGTATGAAGCTACAAGTACGCGGCGGGCTCGACTTGTCGAGCTAAATCAGTGTGGGCTGCCGCGCGCCGGCCTGCTCGCTCGCACGTTAGTTCAATACTCACTCACGCGCCGCGTCGTAAAACAAGACAACCCTAAGGAGTCAGAAGGTATAAGAGTTGCGCGATAGTTAAAGAGGCAACTTCTAGGTGAATATAAGTATAGGTAATTAACGCCGTGCGACCTGAATTGCACTTTATTGTGTCGTAGCAAGAGTCGCTATTTATTTAAATGATTTTGCGGAATGAATCTTCTGTACTTGTACCATTACTTATTCTGCGCCTGCGCACAAACATGAAATAATCGCATTACTTAAACGATACGCTTCAGAAATGATCGGTCGGCCACCATAGACATGTGTCCTGCGTTCAAGATTTAGTTCCCAAACATGTAAAAAACGTGTTTTTGGAAAAATAACTTTAAAACCCAATAAATAAAGTTCAGTTTGCATTACGACTTACTAGTAATTCTGAATTCAACTTAATTTACACTAATATAAAGTTGATATTTGTGGAAATAACATCAATTGGAAACAACGATTTGAATATGGAATAGCTCGACGTCAACCCACACAAGGTACGGATGTTGATGAGATCTGAAGTATGGTAGCATAAACTCACATGCCTCATGTTTTACGAGCGAAATATTCGCCCCTTATGAACCAGGAGAGGTACGTACTTTATTTTGTAACTTGTTTCTTCGAGACCAAATATCGAATTCGAATGTATTCGATTGTTCCCGATGTCCACCATTGGGGGACAGCCAAACAACTTTTAATAATTATTCTCGTTGTCCACTACTGGGGGACAGACCTAACATTAAAACACTCTAAAGTTGCTTCTGCATCGTCTCCGGCGCTGCGGGAAGTGCAACCCCTTCGCGCCTCCGGTTTTTATAATATACACTCTAGGGGTAGCAGACAAAAGAGTATATCGGGGAGCCCCGACTCGGTTTTGGAACAGATTCGACCTATTTGAACCATGAAGTAGTGGACAGCGGGAATTATTTTTAATAGTTGTTTCGCTGTACCCCAGTGGTGGACATCGGGAATATACCAATGCATTTAAGTATTTTGAAGCACGGATATCGTAGCTTCAAATATGGTAAGCATAGTGTTGTTTACTTTGAGTAAGGACATGAGACAATGGACTGACTTAAGAGGCCTATTATATTTCGACTGTAATTTTTGCGTTAGATGTCCAACTTTGGAGTTTTATTCTGAGAAACTGAAAGACTTCGACAACTTTAACTTATTGAGTGGTGGAGAATAGTTATTAGTATAGTTTAGAGCGGCCTCGCTTTTCGCAATTTTTTTTAAACTATTTATAAAAAGCCAAAATTCCGATGCAAGTTTTTCATAAATAGCGATACATACAGCACTTTTTCCGAGTTCGTGGATTGAACTACTGTACATAATCAAATGAAATGAAAAATATATAATAAAACGTAATTACCACTGCCAAACTGCTACATAATACGAAAAAAATAAAAAAAAAAAGAGAGAAAAGAGTAGGTATTCTATCTATCTATCTAATGCGATGCATCGCCGTGCTAATATACCTAATCTATCAGTCAGAATGCAGTTTTGTGATAGGCTTCTTAACCCCTCAAGTGTCTGAGTTTGGCTAATTTTAGACCCAAAACCCCAGCGAGTGGGGAGGGTTGGGGGTTAGTTGCGAACCCCATAGGTTCACAACTACTGATGATGATATGTTTTCCATCGGATGATGTTTTTTACGTTTATATATATGTGATCTAAGCTTATATACCTATTATGTAAAGTTTTGTCCTTTTGCACACTTTGGGTGCATTTGACACGCGGGGGAGAGGGGGGGTTAGCTACGAACTTCATAGGTTCACAACTAATGATTGGTTTTCTATCGGATGCTGTTTTTTTACATTTATATATATGTGATATAAGCTTATATGATGAAACACCAATGATGGTTATCCAAGTCCAAAGTGCAGGGAACTATCTGGAAGCTTAGCGAAGGAGAAAAAGGAATTTATTGATGTTTGGAAATAAGTGATGTGGACTACACGCACAATGGTCCACATGAAGGACTTAAGTGCGGAAACCAAATCCTCTACCATAAGTGATGTGGAGTAATACGGTTGGACTGCCGCCGAGAGCAGGGGGCTTACTATGAGCTCTTATAGCAGGGCAGAAGTTGAACGGTTCCAAATGTGAGAGAGAGAGAGAGACGGAGCTATACAATGTGTAACGTTAAATGCGCAAAACCTCTTAAGGGGTCATTGTACTCACTTGTGTTGTTGTGTTGTCTTGTGTTGTTGGGGGGTTTTTTTCGCGATTTCAGGTTTTGGTCCCATAGTAAAAGTTGTTCATAATGATGAGTACAATAACCCTTAAGAACTTAAGAGGTTTTGCGCATTTAACGTTACATGTTGTATACGACCTATAGCACCATCCTTTTTTCTCAACGGATCCATGATGTTTTTTCAAGTCATAGTACGGCCCCTGGACTTCTTTTCCTAAGCCGCGCCCACACTGTACGTATCTACGTCCGGCCTGACGTGCGGACGCGGCTTTACAATGTGCAATTTCCGTGTGATAAACCTTATATTTAATATGATGGACCATTACGCTTGTAATAGCGGTTAATTATAATAATTAATAATGAAACATAGTCTTACTATACATACGGACTACTGTGAAGTTTTGAATATATTCGCCTCCCGTTTTCCAATCGAAAAACGGTATGAGTTCAAAACTATTAATTATGTATGTAAGTGTATCTACTTAATTACAGGAATATTAAATGTCTGATTAACGTGTTGCATTATGAATGTTGTAAGCTTTAACGTGTATTGCGTAATAATATTATTCTAAAATATCAAAAAAAAAAAGTTCAAACCTGGATGTAAGTATTTCACGACTCCTTGAGTGGTATTTAAAAAAAAAACCGGGCAAGAGCGAGTCGGACTCGCGCACCGAGGGTTCCGTTCCGATTTCTGAAAAAGTGTGCTACTTAGAGACATCGTTTTATTTTTCCTGTAATCTTTACATAAACTTCTATCACATAGAATATTTTCAGATTTTTCTCTTTGCAAACTTCGGAGATAAGCGGGGGGGGGGGACGGTATTTTTTTTTACATTTTTCATCAAAAGTCGAACACTATGCGGCCTACTATAAAAATATGTTTGAGAATGTGCAAACAGCGCTCTTTCATATGATACCCCACATGCCCTAGTAGCCCCACTTTGAATTTTTAAGACCCCCTATTCCACCCCATGTTGCAAAAAAAACTTTTTTTCAACTACCTATAATGTTAAGTTTGTTCTTGGGATGACTTCATCCCAACTACGGAACCCTTCATTGTGCGTAGTCGGACACGCACTAGGACGGCTTTTTTTCTTCTTTAAATGTTATATGTACACTTATAATTTCTGTAAGACTAAGTATACAATTAGCAGTAATACTTTTTCTAACTACTTTTGTAAACTTATGTTGAATGTACCTCTAAGCTGTTGGTGTGCTACATTAAATAAATAATCTCTAACTGACTGATATCTTCACATCGTGTCGTGCAACTACCAGTACAATATTGTATCAGTTAAGTCAACCTAATTCTAGAAATTATTAACTTATTCTATAGATATTAATCATTTATTAGTAAATGTTAATAAAACATAAATGTGTTTTTTATTTGTAGTGTAGCAAACTTCTTTCGTTTTAAATACTAATAAGCTACTGTAGGATAAATCGAAATGAGTTATTTCCTTTTCATAAGAAAAGATTGGAATAGCCCGCGTAATTCAATTTATACCATTCCCCCTCTAAAAAGCTTATTTTATTCACTGAAAATAGTGAATAAAAAGCACTTTTACTCACTGTTTTGATGTTTGAATTTGGAACATACGAATGTATTTGACCACAGCTTTAGAGTACCTACCTAGGCTAGATACCGCATGTTATTAGATAGCATGAAAACCGAGCGTGTCATCTTTTTTAGAAGTACCTAAGATAACTTCACCCCAGCCATTTAGTGATGTGCTCAACGTAAACAGAATTGTTTCAATCGCTAAGCGTCACTGTGCCAACAGACTTTTTTTAGTACAAACATACAGGGCACGCTTGGTCGGATAGCATGCCGTATCTAGCCTATCGTAGGTGTGGCTGACACTGGCTTGGCCACCATCAGGGATTTTACTTTTGATAACACAAAGATTGTCGTTAATTAGTCGAAATTTGTCGCCAAATATCAGAATTTGTCGGTCACTGGTTCAAAAGTTATAAGGGGTTATTGGTGGCCGATCTGGAGAGAGTCTCCCCAGCTTGGCCACATTTATATCTCAAAAACTAGGCCACCTAGCGAAGATCTGTTTTCTCCCAAATTTAGTCGCTAATTAGTCGCAAGTTTTCGCCAAGTTACAGATTTAGTCGGGTCTTAGTTTAGAAGATATAAGAGCATTTCTCTTTTTTTTTTGCCAATATATATTTGTTGAATGTCCCACAAGATTGCAGATTAATAACATTTGTGTAATGTGTATGTTATTGATTCTGTTTTGTTTAGGAGCACATTTTTTATTAAAATTCACAGAAATCATTAAAAAATATCATAAAAATATAATATTTAATTAAAAAAATAAATAAATACAAACTACCAAAAAATTGCAATGTATGAAAATTCGTATGTCTCAGTCTACCATCCGTTACTTAAAACTCAATTATTTTAATAAGCTTCAAAGAAACTATACTGAGGTTTTGTTTTTAAACCATTCTAAGAGGTAAAAAGATCTACTTACATTGCTTTTTGGTATTTTTTTTTTAATTTTGTCAGATATAAATGAATTTTAAACTCGTCCCAGAAAAAGTTCCAAAAATAGATTTCAGTTTTTGTTACCCATTTTTTATGTGTTATAGTTAAAAAACTTCCATTTCGATACACAATTTTAACTTGGCAATACTACAGGTACCATTTAATGCCGCCATCCATATTGATTTAGGTGTCAGTGCTGCATAGACTACTATTATATATACTGAGATAGACTGGCAACTTAGGCTTTTCTTAGGCAACGCCATCTAGTTACGCGGACATACACTATTCAATGTCACGTGGTACGTTACCATAGCTACATAAATAATATTGTACCAAGTAGAATTAGCTTTACCGAGTTGTATAATGGAGAATGGTTGAAAATTTTACAAACTGGATTTTAAATTTTTAGGTTTAGTTTTACTACAACAGAATTTTCAACCATTCTACATTATTCAACTCGGTAACGCTAATTCGACACTAAACTTGTTGTTTCGAGGATAATAAAATAAATACCAATTTTGCATGTTTATATTTATTATGTAAAACAAAACATTACACTCAAACTCAAACCAGCAATACATTGTGTAGATAGAAAAAGAACATCATATTTACCGTCATCTTTGATGACTTGGCAGCCAGGTAGGCAATAGGTACACAACATTGTTTCGAGACATGGTTATTCAAGTATAAACACAAAACACTTTGTCAGTGGGTCGTCTGGGCGGAGTTAAACACTTAAATAATACGGTCCAAACTCCTATTTACGGTGGGCCCACAGAGCACTTGGAGGGCCTAAGCTAAGCATTTAAATCACCGAGGAGCACGGGGGGCTCAAGTCGTGGTGATTTAGAAAGTAGACATTCGATGGGAACGTTTATCTTCCAAGATTTTTACTAAATACGGAGCAACGAACTAAACTTGACGTAAATTACACTGAAAATTGGCAAGCAAACGAAATATTTACAAAAATATTCGCAACGCAACCGCAGAATTTTTTTGCAATGAAATGTCAACATCAGCCTGTCACCCTGTGGCTGTATAGTCATTTCATATTTATAAATTCTACTAATAGTTTCTTTTTTGATCAATAAGAGCAAAACATTAATACAATACTATGATCGGAGACCTTTCACAAATGCAAAAAAAAAATACGAAAAATAATAAATAACTCAAAAATATCAAAATCAAAGATTATACGCGTACACTTCTACTTTATTGTACTAAAAATTGCTTCATGGATGTACGCTGGCAACACTGTTCATTTTTAATTTATGTTCTCGTAGATAGACGGCGCTGAATAGGAAGAAATTAAAATGTATAGCATTTGCCACCCTGTGCAGTGCTGTTCCGACGTTAAAATGTGAAACACGTATTCCAGTTCAAAAATCGAATCTCATTCCAGTATTTGTTACAGCGTTTATAAATAAACACTTAATTTGAAAATTTTCTTTCACTTTTGTTGGTATTTCTTTGCAATGATATTATTAAGTTTATCATGAAGTATCAAGAAAACTATTTTTTTTGGATATAACAATTGCTACTTCAAAGTTTTTTTTAACAATTAAAAAGTAACAAAATAAGAACATGTAATTTACCTTCATTTAGTTTTTAATACATTTTCCACAAAATTCATAAATAAAATAAATTTTCTTATAAAAATCCAAATGTTAATAAAGTAAACTACCTGATTTCATGAAAAAAAAAAACGATTTATATATATATTTTTATTTTTAGCGATTTTTTGAAACTATGGCAAAAAAAAAGAGAAATGCTCATAATGAGTTAAATTTTTAAGTATAGACCAAGAGCTAGATCAAAGATTTTATCTTAAACTCTTCAATCTAGCTCTTGAACTATAAGACCCGACTAAATCTGTGACTTGGCGAAAACTTGCGACTAATTAGCGACTAAATTTGGGAGAAAACAGATCTTCGCTAGGTGGTCTAGTTTTTGAGATATAAAGGTGGCCAAGCTGGGGAGACTCTCCAGATCGGCCACCAATGACCACTTATAACTTTTGAAACAGTGAGCCAGTGACCGACAAATTCTGATATTTGGCGACAAATTTCGACTAAATCTTTGTGTTATCAAAAGTAAAATCCCTGATGGTGGCCAAGCCAGTGTCAGCCACACCTCATGTGATACTATTATCACACGAGGCGAAGTGTTTTAATACCCCTTATTATACGTCAGTTGCATAAATAACTATTAATGATTATAATTCTATAAATGCAGATTTGTTACGGTCGCGAATCAAATTCAGATCAACATAAAATCTGAAATAACCTGCAAATGTCAAAAAACGTGGATTTTGCCTTTTACCTGTGTTAAACGAACGATAATTATCATTGCTACTTATGCCCGTTTTCACCAATCATAAGTGAAATAACACTTAAATATGATTGCACTGTTGGATTTTCAACTCTCGGCGCTGTTAAGCCTAGCGTTCAAAATCCAACAGTGCACTTTTATTTAGGGACTCATTTAAGTGTCACTTAGGGTTGGTGAAAACAGCCATTAGTATCCTAAAGTCAAGGTCTAGAAACATAAAGAAGATAGGTCGTGAAATAAAACCCAGCCGACTGATCTGATCTTTTTAATTACAGTTCAGTGTTCCCCACATTACCATCAATTACATAATAAAGTTACATTCAAAATGTCCACTAACTATACACGTCATGAGTTTAAATTAACAAATCAATATTTATTAATTTAAGGGGTAGCTTGTTGTTGTGTTGGTGTGTTTGTCGTCAATTTATTAAAATATGTAGTGTGGTTGTGAAAAGGTGTCTGATAAATAAAAACTCTGATTTTTAATTTGCTAGACTAAAATTACAACATAACATAACTAAAATGACAAAAAAACCTCGATGGAAGCTATTATTTTGGTCTAGGAAATTAAAAATCAGAATCTAGGCCGCGCTCTATTTCAAAGCGATCGCCGCGCGTATACGTGATCGGTCGCGTACATGTCACTTTTTGTTTGGAAAATCGGAAAGGGCCTCTGTCGGCGCGACCACGCGGTCAGATTCACCGAACAAAAAGTTCTATAAATTGTGTATTCGCGCTACGATCGCTTTTAAATAGGGCGCGGGGTAATACATAATTCTCTGCTAAAAAATACTTGAACAAATCACGTTTAGTGTTCTATGGTCCACGAAAGGTTTCGTGGAATGTAATCTAAAAAATGTCTAAATGCAAATCTATAATTATGCATATTTCTGAGAATCATATCGAGACTTAAATGCGGTCGCTTTAACCGAGAAAATGATGAACGATATGTACAACAATGTCACTTGCAGAAAACAATTAGTTTATTAATAAAAATAATAAAATTCATAATAAGAAAACCGAAAATCCTTTTGAAGGAATACAGTTTTAAAAGATACTAAATTGACTAATTTTTTTTTTGTCCGAAGTAGAGATTAATAAAAAATATTGGACACGTATTTTTTTTTTTTTTTTACGTAATCAAAAGATTACGGGGCGATGCCGCGATGCATTGAGTTAAAATGTGGCATGACGTCACTGCTTGATAGATTTTATACGTAGCTAGTTATAGTTGTGACGTAGCGAGCCCCCACCCCCAACTTTAATGCGTTTTATCTATTTAAGTATTTATTTATTAATATGGTAAAGCAAAAAAAAAAAAATACGTGTCTAATATGTTTTTATTATCTGACTGACGGATTAAATAGAATTTATTTTTTTAACCAGGAAACATTCCTATTGTTGTAAAACATTTGCTAGGGTTTGTGCACTCCCTACGATAAAGGTATGCGCACAACATACAGTAAGTACACTAATTTGTACTCGGACTTCAGAAATTCGTTCATTGTTGACAGCTTCTAAAGAAAGTACCAAAGGTGAAAGTAAAAATAGCATCGTACCATGTTTATATCATATATTTATTGTACTTAACATAACTATGTTTAGAAAAAATAAAATGTTCAGCGAATACTTTGCGTCGGTAACTTTTGAAACAACTAGGCATGGTAGAGAAGTTAACAAAATAAAAAACTTATTAATAACAAGTTTGACAGAAAACAAAAACATATAAAATGATTTATCCATAAAAAAAATACCTAACGAAAAATAGTATAAAATTATTTTATTCAACATAAAAATATAGAAATAAATTTTGTCGCAGTGTTGCTATAATTTAAACAATTTATTATTATATTATACACATCCATTTCATTATATCTAAAGGTTCGAATACACAGGGACGATGAGGCCAGGAGGTCGCTGGAATGTTCGCGGTTCTAACAATTACGTACCTAAACTAGGGACGTGACTACCCACCACAATAACCTAAGAGCTCAACACTAAATCGAGACATTCTTTGCATAATTTTTGTCCAAAACAATTCCTTGAAAATATATAAATGCAGTGAAATTGTACACTTGAAGACTCGTCAACAATTGTTATTCATCCTTTTATATCGTGATAATTTTCAAGATTTGTGACGCGCTAGTTCTAATCATTAATTCTAGTTTTAAATCAGTCGACCTGACGTCATCGTCTGTATATTTTAAACGGTAGAATTTTTATTTTCTACCATACGAAACACTGATGGAAGATAACGACGGAAGTCTAATTAAATTACCCTTTTATTTTTTTACAATAGCAACATTTACGTACATTTTTATACAGGACAACACAGATGCAGGACCGTTTACAACCCGTGCCGTGTTTTGAGAAAGATTGTTGATCGCAAAACGAACAAGATTTGTAACATAAAGGAGCAAGATTAAATACTGACTTTCAAGACAAATATAAATGTATATTTTAAACAGTCATTCCTAAATTAAATTGACTATACATAATATATTTAGAAAGATTTTTAACTCAAACGGAAGAAAATAACAACAGAAACAGTAATATAAAGCTGGGAACATCACACGGTTTCAAAACGGTCCATTGACAGTCAAACGTAGTCACAGCTGGCCGTACTGACATGTGACGTCACAAGCCAGGCCCGCCACTGCTGCGTGGGCGCAGCTACACACATGTTCGACTCGGCACAGCCGGAGAGCTCAAACTGCCGAGCCGACCCGAACATGACTAAGTGAGGGTAGTTGCCGATCGGCCCGAAGCGAATGAAAGCCGAATATGAGTAGTAATTGCTTCGGGTCGGTTTTGTTGTTCAACAAATCCTGCCGAATTGAATGTGGCGACGCGAACATGTGTAACCCCTGATAAAAGATGAATGTACTTAAACGGTACCGGTGTGCTGTAGTTTGTGCTCTGGACGTTGGCATTGTGTGTCTATTCAGTCTTTTTTGACTTGCTCGTGTCTTCTACTGCGGCTTCTACTATCGCGGGCTGGTCCTCGTAGCTGTGGATACGATATTTATTATGTTATATAACAAATAGCGGGTAGTTGACAAAAAGAGAAAAAGTGTTTATTGGGATTCGCACAGGAAGTTGCAAACATAGGATTGTTTTTTTTTTTAATGAATTTGACTTAGTATAAAATATTTAGGCATGTAGAGCTCAGTACTAACATATTTGAATAATCATATGTACTGAGATTCGTTCAACATTCATTTCTAAAGACCCTTTAATGGCCAAAATGTTATTTTTGTAGTTTTTATATCAATTTGTAAACATTTTCATAATACGACCCTGTTGCATCCTGTACTTAGTGATATCTAGTGTGAGATAGATAAGTTACTACAAAGTAAAATTGACAGAACGAGCAAATAGTTTGGCTATTGACCGGTAGATGGAAAATAAAGAAGTGGGCGGGATCTAACACCCCGCAAATTGTCACGCGTTGTTTCATAGCGAAATCTAATTACAACATGTCCTCTTTGTATTTGCTCCGTGACAATCACGGGAATCACCAGTATCCATTCCATAACCATTTGCAGGGTAGGCTAATATGATAGTAATATTTTCTCCGCACAAGGTTCAAAATCGCTTGACACCTAACTTGACCAATATAAGTGTATACTAACTTGAAGAGCGCGTTGATGTCCCCGCGCAGCAGTGCCAGCGACAGCGGCGTGGCGAGGCAGGCGGGCACCAGGTACAGCAGCGCCGGCTGCGCGTGCTTGAACACGTGCATCACGAAGATGGTGGCCAGCAGACCCACTACGTACGCCGTGAATGTCGCTCTGAACACATTAAAATAATAAATCTTTAATATTTTTATTTATGTTTTATCACTATTCCATTACATAATAACTACTGTTACTTGTCCGGCTGTGCTGTGTCACATTCAACGATCGGCAATTCAATCTGGTTTTACTAATTATTGGGACACCAAGATACAGGCTGTGCCTAGTTTGGGGCCCACGGCTATTTCTTATGTTGTATAACTTGTGTTTTCTACACTATACACGGTGTCATTTTAATCACCGTTGTACTAATCATTATGAAAAACTTTTAGAGACCTAACTTGAAATCTCGAAAAAAATCAACTGTTCTGTTCTCTACGTTTATGTTCGCATAACTCGTCAACATGTAGGGAACAGCTGATTTATTAAAAAGATAACGGTGATTAAAATTACACTCAGTATTGGTAAAAGGAGATGTATAAGAATGTTCGGCGTTAGCGAATGCAATTTCAGTTGCCAATCTGAAGTCAAGATCTCGCTCGCTAAATCTAGTGTCGACATTGCCCATTCTGTTTATAGAGATTTTGCCTTGTCTTTGTCTTAAAACACGAGTACGATATGAGAGTAAATAAAATTATTTCTTCACTATTTAAACAATACTGCCCCTTCTTCACAATTACTAGATGACACCTCATCACCTTCCTGCTCTTATCCCATGTTACTTAGGGTCGGCGCAACACGTTTTCTTCTACCATTCTCCCTTGTCAACCGTCACGCTATCTCTCCCTTCTCTTTCATATCATTCCTCACACAATCCATCCATCTTTTCTTTGGCCTTCCTCTGCCTCTCCATCCATCAACATATTGTATATTCATCACTCTTTTAGTCACATGCGTTTCGTCTAGATGACACCTAAATGAATGCCTAAATAAAAGCGCACTGTTGAGTCTTCAACTTTTGACTCAGCGCCCGAGAGTTGAAAATCCAACAGTAGCAATAATTTTTAGTTGTTCATTTAAGTATTTCCTAGTGTTAGTGAAAAGCCAAACATACCTGAAATAAAACTCGCTATTACGCTTGAGACTCTTGTCGAAACGCAGCAGCAACGCGATGAAGATGCCGGGGACCACGATGTCGCCGAGACCCAACATGGCGAAGTTGCTCGCGTCCAAACCGTTCACCAGCAGGTCTTGAGGGAACACCACTGTGGAAACAACAGTTTTGTACTGACCTAAGTAATGGTTCAAAATAACAACAAGCTAGGGTGCAAACATAAAGAAGCAGGTTACCGGTACCACAGATTAATACAGATGGGACACTCCGCAAAATCATTTAAATAAAAAGCGACTTGCTACGACACAATAAAGTGCAATTCAGTTCGCAGAACGCTAATTACCTACAGTTATTTTCACCTACACATTCGCTCTCTTTCTATCGCGTAACTCTTATACCTTCGGCGCGCGGCAGTTCTACTGAATTAGCCCCGCGGACGGGGCCCGCCGTGTACTTGTAGCTTTATACCTAAACTGCAGTGTCCCATCTGTATTAATCTGTGCGACAAGTTTAAATCTGTTTCTTTATAAGTGAGCGCATAAGATAACATAGAAATTAATACCAGCACCGATCGATACCGACCCGCCCGTACCGGGAAACCTGTTTCTTTATGTAAGCACCCCGGACAAAAGTTGTTCAAAGAACCAATCACAGCTCTAAAAAGGGGTGTTAGGTTAAGTGTGACTGGCATGGCCACCATCAGGGATTTTAATTTTGATAACACAAAAAATTTGTCATTAATTAGTCGAAATTTGTCGGTCACTGGTTCAAAAGTTATAAGGGTTCATAGGTGGCCGATCTGGAGAGCGTCTCCCCAGCTTGGCCACACATTTACATCTCAAAAACTAGGCCACCTAGCGAAGATCTGTTTTCTCCCAAATTTAGTCGCAACTTTTCGCCAAGTCACAGATTTAGTCGGGTCTTAGTTTATAAGATATAATGAGTTCAATTTTTAAGTACAGTCTTCGATCTAGCTCTTGGACAATACTTAAAAACTCTTGGGCTTCACTACCGGTAATTATTTATTTGATTATGTTCGGGAAAATTACAGCTAAAGTAGACAATATCCATATACATTAAGAAACTGAAGGCCATTTACAAGTTTGCACTGATAAACATTGAAAATTTAAATTGAAATAAAAAAATGTTGGTACAAAATACCTACATATAACATAAATCAGGAAACTTACACGATCAAATGTCTGTCAAAGATCTACGAATGACAGCCGGGACCAACGGCTTAGCGTGCTTCCCGAGGCCCGGAGGGGTCTCGATATACAGGGTGTAAGTATAAACACTGGCAATTTTTTAAGGGGTCATTGTACTCATCATTATGAACAACTTTTACTATTGGAACAAACCTGAAATCGCAAAAAAATCTGCTGTTCAGTACATTTATGTTCGCATAATTCGTCAAAATGTAGGGAACAGCTGATTTTTTTTACACCCTGTATATAATGGATGGTCACCCACGACCCGACCACGGTAACCTTCAAACTACCCGTGCAGCTGTTATCATTCATGATTCACCATCGTAACTAATATTATAAATTCGAAAGTGAGTGTGTCTGTTTGTTATGCTTTCACGTTAAAACGGCTGAAAGGATTTGGATGAAATTTGGCACATGGGTAGACCATGACCTCGAGAAGGACATAGGCTACTTATCATCCTGGATCGCAGACAAAAGCTAGTTATCTATAACAGTGTAAAATACAGCACTCACGTTTGATGGGAGCTTCGAATGACTTGGCGACGGTGACCATGACGTTGGTGCCGAAAACCCAGAAGATGTCGTAGATGAAGAGCCCGCACAGCAGGATGCAGCCGGTCACCACGTTGTTCAGGTGCAGCAGTTCCACGCCGTTGACTGCGAACGCGATGCCAAACAGGTTGTTGGCTATCCAGTGCTGGAGGGGCAGAGGTAATGTGTGGCTAAGTGGAAGGTTTCGATGGTTTGATTAGCTCAGGGGCGTTATTTACTAGCACTTCCTGCGCGGCTTCGCCCGCTTGGCTGTCGGAAAATACGGGAACGTGCTACTGCGAAATCCTTCCTTATTCCTTGTCTACATTATAACAGGAACCTCTGTGCAAAATTTCAGCTTTCTAGGTTCAAAGGTTAACTTCGAAGGGCTCATAACAAATATAGCCATAATATATAAACATAAACATACCCACTTCACGATTGAAAATGCACTCTTCTAGTACATTTGTTATGTCCATTAAAATATACAATAAGTTAACGGAATACATCAAAAATATAGATAAAAATAATATCTTCATCAATAAATTAAAACAATTTCTGATAATCAAAAGCTACTACACTATTGACGAATATTTTAGCGATAAATTTCAACAATAATAAGAACTATTTTTGACATAATAGATACCAACATTTTGTTTGCAATTTCATTTCGTTTATACATTTATTTTAAAACAATAAAATACTGCTAATTTAAAAATGAATGTACTAAACAGTGCACAATTGATAATAATGACATTCTACAAGACTCAATAAAATTGTAAATAGTTGGTTTATTATAATTTATAGTGATAATAATGAAAATCGTGCAATATATAATATAAAAATATATAACTATAACTTATAACCAAAAATTAATACTTACCTATTTAAAATATAAATACCACAAAAGCAAATGAAACTATTCTAATGATACTATTTTAATATAATATTTATTTAACAAAAAGCGCCTTCATCCTCTCTCCCATTTAAAATTAACTTTGCTGTGCCCGACAGGGTCCATAATTGATTCGATGTTTAACATATCAACTATGTACACATTATGGAATGCAATAAAATATTGAGTATTGAGCCCATCCCTTTAGTGTACACTTACATTAACCACATACAAAAACTCCAACAAAATAATAAAAAAAACTCGGTTCTCACCTTCTTAAGCAGATACCAGCCTCCCATGGCGAGCGAGATGATGATGCAGATGATGTCGTAGGAGGAGAACTTGTAGTTGATGATGTCGGAGCGCGTGTCGCCCTCGCCGCGCGTGAAGTGGATGTGGTACGACACGTTCGGGACCGAAGCTGGCACCATGAATGAGATTATTGGGCTGGGTGGAGAAAAACAACATAATAATTAGAAAAAAAAACCGGTCAAGTGCGAATCGGACTCGCGCATGAAGGATTCCTTACCATTATCTATAAAAAACGGCAAAAAAATCACGTTTGTTGTATGGGAGCCCACTTAAATATTTATTTATTTTATTCTGTTTTTTAGTATTTGTTGTTATAGCGGCAACAGAAATTCATCATCTGTGAAAATTTCAACTCTCGGTTCATGAGATGCAGCCTGGTGACAGACGGACGGACAGCGGAGTCTTAGTAATAGGGTCCCGTTTTACCGTTTGGGTACGGAACCCTAACAAATTAGAGTAGGTGGGTCGTTCTTCTTTTCTACCGACAATACTCCGTCACACTGGACGTTCTTTTCTACCGATAATACTCCGTCACACTGGACGTTATTTTCTACCCACAATACTCCATCACACTGGACGTTCTTTTCTACCGATAATACTCCGTCACACTGGACGTTCTTTTCTACCGATAATACTCCGTCACACTGGACGTTCTTTTCTACCGATAATACTCCGTCACACTGGACGTTCTTTTCTACCGATAATACTCCGTCACACTGGACGTTCTTTTCTACCGATAATACTCCGTCACACTGGACGTTCTTTTCTACCGATAATACTCCGTCACACTGGACGTTCTTTTCTACCGATAATACTCCGTCACACTGGACGTTCTTTTCTACCGATAATACTCCGTCACACTGGACGTTCTTTTCTACCGACAATACTCCGTCACACTGGACGTTCTTTTCTACCGACAATACTCCGTCACACTGGACGTTCTTTTCTACCGACAACACCTCCGTCACACTTTTTGAATATTATGTCACAACTAGCACTTACTTTCTTTCAAAAATTTCATAAAATAACGTTAATTATAATATCGTTATTTTCATTATTAACGGTAAGCCGCCGTACGCACGGACGCAAAAATATCGCGGCGATTTTTTTTCGCGCAATGGATTTTCAACGCTCTGCTTAGCGCAAAGAGTTGAAAATTCAACAGTGTGTTTTTTCAACGCGCTGTGATGCACTCTCTTGTTGTTAGGTTGGATTTTCGAAGCTCCGCTCAACACCGAGAGTTGAAAATCCAGTGCGCGATAAAATCCCGCCGCGATATTTTTACGTCCGTGCGAACGTCGGCTAACTTTGTGAAACAAAGGTTATGAATTTTTACCGGTATTTGAAGCCCTGGTACTAAGGCCCTCATTCCATAATAATATTTTCGTTCAAGCTGTAAAATAATGAAAGGTCTTACCTAAGAAGATGGCTCAAGGCAAGAACTCCAAGGAAGAAAAAGTATCCAGTGAGCAGTAGGTTGATATACTCCTTGGAGAAGAACTGGAAGAAGATGTACAGGCCGAAGAGAGCGGCGGAGGCGATCAGCGGGAACATCAGCGCGTCCTTGTTCGACATCGTCTCGGCGCGCTCGCCTGATTCCTAACGACAAGAAAACAAAAGATTTTAATTTGGTTCAATACTCTAGTGTTTGTGGAGCGCATCCTACTCTACAAGTCTGATACGGTCAGCGAAAAAAGGCCCATTAACGGTCAGACTTCACCAAACGGAAAAAACCTCACGGATTCTCGAGCATGTGCAAAAATTATTCGAAACCTTTTTGTTTTAATTACACTATTTCGATACATTGTATTTCAGCATTAATTTCATTAAAGTACTACATTAAATGACTGTTTGTTCACCGCTTGAGTTAATATTCTTTTAATTTTACTAACAATGACATTATGTACGAAATATATATTAAATTGATACTAATGAATATAAGACTGATGTAAAAAAAAAAATTAAATAGGCATTCTATTAAAAAAAAAACCCAGTTTTATTCCACTAAAACATTAACTACATTGTTTCCTGACTCATCATTTTACAAAAAAACTAATTGGTACCTACCTTATCAAAAAGTCAAAGTCTAGGCTGACAAAGCAAATTGCTATGACAAGTTATTAAGTCAGCCACCAATCTACCATGAAAACATGAAAAAAAAAACATTTGCTTGCAAAAACAAGACAAAAAAAAAACAGAGATCTCTATACTTTTATTTATAACACCTATTTTTACGACCTATGTTTAACAAATAAAAACTTTGACTTTGAACCAAAACTTGTTATGTTCTATCACAATTTTCAGACTGACATAAATTGATTTGCATAATCTCATGGTCACTAAAAAGTTTAGTAGTTTGTGCATAACATAAATTACTATTATAAAAGTTAAGTTTCTCATACATTTTTTCCTGTTTACAAAGGTTTTTATTGTAAAAGAGTTACAATAAACTTCAATGTTTTACTGGTCACATATCTTTTCCATTTAAATATACATATAAATAAAGCTGTAGTTTGTTTGTTTACACATGTTAATCTCAAGAACTACCAGTTGGATTTGAAAAATTGTTTTTGCATTTGATAACCCAATTCTTGAGGAAGGTTATAGTCATCACACTACTCTTAAAATCCAAACAAAAAGAAAAAAGCAAAAACCGTTAAGCACTAGTTCATTCATATTTGGATCTTGCTCTCCAGCTAACCCTTAATTAGAATGTAATAATCAATCAAGGTATTACAAAATTCATGTAACTAGTGCTTTCATCCAGTGATAATAACAAAAATAAAATCTTATATGAAAAAGTTGAAGTTGTTAATGTACCTATTGAATACTGAATTAATTATTGTAATAGCAGGTGACTGCTGATGATGACGATACAAAATCCTGAGATTTTCCTCATGATTTTGAATCATCCTCAAGACTCAATGTGAGAAAAGATGTGTGTAAAATGTTATGATTGTGTCATCAGAACCTGAACACCGATTGTATCTAAAGTTAAGTACCTACTACATTATCAGTGACGAGGACAACCACTGACAAGCATTAATTAGAACCAAGAATGTCACGTTATGTTTTGAACTTCTTTGCAGAAGAGCTGATTTGACAGGCAACATATGCCACGATGTATAACGTGTATCTATCTCATTGGGTCAAACCGAATTCAACAAGTATGTGGTAAAATTGTATTCTATCATTTGAAAACTCTGTTTGGACTTACCTTTTGCTCCTTCAAGTATTTCACTGACCGAAAAGCCCCAAAGAATATCGGTAATATAGCCATAATCACTAAACTCAAGTATGCAATCGCGATGCCTTCAATACTCGTCGGCGGCTTTTCTGTAACATTTTTTACAGTTTCCCTGACAGCTTCTTCAATGTTTATAGGGATCTCCGTCGCTGATTCTGCCATTTCGGATGAATTATTTACCAAAATGCGTGGCGAAATGGCTTTCGCACTACGGACCGAGTTTGACAAGAAAATGACAAGTGTACAGTTAGGTTTATAAAGTTGGTCAACCGTAATCGGTAATCTAGAGAAGGGCATAAAGTATGGAAAAAGGGTCATAAAAACCGAAAAACTTGATGAGCGTTCAAATTCCTCGAGTTTGTATCTTCATTATCTTTTAGATATCTAGATGTCATAGCTATTGAACAACAATGAAAATGTTTGATAAAATCTAACATGATTTTACCGGTTTTTGATTATATTGGCAGCACATTCCATTCCTTTCCTTCCATATGTCAAAATAAGTCAAACATTGCAAGACACTTTCGTTTTTAATTTTTCGCTCGTAATAAATTATTAATTTCATTTGTCATGACTACATGCTTAAGTAATTGGAGTTATCAAGATATATCTTAAGTGTTGATAAATTTATCTTTACAATGGAAGTGTCGGGTGGCGCAGAAGATGGTTTCGTTAGGGAATGGGCCCCTTGTTCGCATATTTTAAATTTAATTCCGCCTAGGATACAGACTGGCATATTTTCTAATGAACTGTGCCTAACATGCGTGGACGCGGTGAGCGAGTACATAGCTTTGGGCACGAACGTCGGGCTGGTGTACTGGTACGATCGGAAGAAGGGAAACATTCAGAGACTGCGATGCGAGGTGAGACTCTTAGTTCAGTATGTCAGGGACGGGGTTTCCCCACGCAAGTCATTGATCGTGCCCTTGCGAGCATCCAGTACCAGACGCAGTTTCTAAGGATGCTGGTCATTTTATTAAATAATAATTTATGCTAGTTGTACCAAAACAATAATAAGTATGTTTCATTTTATTCTGCAGAATATTCCTAGAGCAAAATTGTTAACAAATACAATTTAAATTTAATTCTAAGGCTTTGTTCTAAGGCTTTGAGCCACCAGAAAAATTGCATCCTTTAAAATTTTATTTGTAATACCTACCTACATAATACTTGTCTTTATTTTCATCACTGGGTCCTCAGAAATATTGTGTGTAATAAAATATAGTATAGTATTGAAGACCACTCCCTCTTACAGCAAGAGGAGGCCTGTGTCCCAGCAGTGGGAACATTACAGACTGATTATTCTGTCCCTTGGACTCAATTAATAAATTAATACCAGCATAGGACCACAATTTGAGACAATAGAATTGTTTGGCAACCTACATCACTAAACCAATTTAATAAACAGTCATTCCTTTATGAATATGATAAGTATATGTAGTATTTTTATTTGCATTAAAACATGATACAATCATCAACATCATTCATCATCATTCTCCAGCCCTTATCCCAATTTATTTGGGGTTGGTGCAATCTGTTCCCTTTCTTCCATACTTCTCTATTACCCTCTTGGTAGTCACCCCCAAACATGGTACAATCATTGTCTTTATAATAGGACTATGATCTCCTCTAGCCGTTGACTGGTCTGCAAATATTTTAAAGGAAAACAGTTTTAGTTAGATAGAATCGATAATAACAGTATATCCAAACAGTCATTATACTATTACAACATTGCAAAATTGTAACTTCAAAAGTATTAGGTCTACAATCAATTTTAAGTGTAATTATTTTTCATTTGGTCAAGTATTGAAGAAAAAAAAAATAGACACATCTATATTTTAATTAACTCATTTCTTTAATCTAAATTTAATTTTATTTAATTTTTTGTAATAACATATTCTTTTGGTAAATAAAACTTCCTGTTCTTCCGTGGGGTGGGGACCTGGTGATTTGTAATACAGGTTTTTATGCCTACTTCAGACACCAGCTCCTCACAATGCTAATAACAACAAATAATATGTGAAACCTGGAATAAGTTTGTCATTGTGAGGAGAAATAAAGAACTATTACTAACTATTACTATTACGATACCCCACACGTATGGGTTTGATGAAGGAAAAAAAATTGAGGTTCAGTTCTAAGTATATACCCCCAAAATGTATTGTTTTTTTTTTTGTGTTTTTGTGTGAATGCGTTTCACAGAATACATTTACTTACCAAGTTTCAACAGTATAGTTCTTATAGTTTCGGAAAAAAAGTGGCTGTGACATGCGGACGGACAGACAGACAGACATGACGAATCCATAAGGGTTCCGTTTTTTGCCATTTTGCTACGGAACCCTAAAAGACATCAAAAAATTATTCATAATTAGTTCTTAAAAAATTATACTTCTTTCTTTCATATTTTCACTGTTGGCAACAATTTTTTAAATTTTTTTCAAATTTTTCGATCATGATTCGTAAATGTTAATAAACTTGGTAAGTACAACAAACTTGCAGTGTACTAAACATAATGAATCAACAAGATAATGAAAACTAACTAAGAGATAAGATTATTTTTATTTCTTTGTGAACATGGTAATCCATGTACAAATACAATACAACTAAAATTGTGTAGATAATAATATTGATATCTAAATTATTCATAATTTTTTTGTAAGTTTCACATAAAATTATGTAAGTAATGTAATGGAAATAACTAATAATTTGCTAACTGTGGATGAAAAATAATGACTGAATACATTTTATTACTATCTAATGAACTTAATAAAATTAAATTTTTCTTTTATTTTTCAATGTTAACACACTGAGCACATCATCATAATTTTATTCCTTAACTAAAACATTTTGTTACATCTCCAATTCTATTTCAGGCATCGACATCTCCCATAACATATGTTAAGATAGTGAGTACAGTTGACTACATGGTGGGGGCTGGCAATGCAGCCGGTCAAGTCACCGTGTTCCAAATACCTAAGGAGCACCCCGAGAATGTGCCGGACACCTTCAAACCTAAAGTGGAGCCCAAAGTTGAAAGGTGAGAAAGAAAAATGATCTCAATACTACCATGTGTATGAAACCCGAGGAGCTTATGCACACAAAGACATGTAACATTTACACTTACAAGTATGGCTCGCCCACTTCCGTGAGATAAAACAACTATATTATAGCTTATGACCAGAGTGGATGTCCATCGGGAGTGTACTCCATTTTACTAGATATACAAAACTCACATTGTAGATGCTAGAATAGCCTTGTTTGTTGTGGTCAGATCCCTAACCTCAGTGTAACCACAACTTAACAACAATATCGTCATAACAGTGATTTTATTGTGTCATGATATTTTTAAATATTGAAGACGCAATTTTGTCTCAGGGGTTCTACACACTTGTCCTGGTCACCATGATTTGCCACCACAGAATATTAATACTCAAGAGTTCGCCACAGCCGGGAGGCAAAATCGAATAAGCGTAATATTTATGTTCGGGAAAGAGCCGCTCGGCTTAGCTCGAATTGTGCCGAGCCGACCCGAATATGACACGGCGAGAGTGGGTAGATGCCAAACGGAGCCGATCGACACGAGCCGCTTAATAGGGAATATGCATGTGATTCAAATAAGGGCCAAATATTTTTTTTAATACACTGTATTACTTCAGAATTATGCATCCATCAATATTTTTGATTATAATTTCTTATTGAGGGAGAATATAATTTTTAAAAAGTTTTAAAAAAATTGTGGAAAATTCAAATATTTAAAAAGCGACGCCATTGTTCAGAGCGAATGTGACGTAAAAGTCTATGCTATGACAACAATAAATAAAAGCCAATTGAGTTTTTGTAGGCAATGACATTAAACATGAAATAACCTAGAAAAAGTATTATATTGCTGTCTGTGTTGCTGTCTCATGACTAGAGATCGGATAATCGGATGCATATTAACCTAAAGTTAATATTTCGCTAACAAAGTATGGAAGCGGCTTCTTAGCATTTTTTTTCTTACTATAAATCCCGGGATTCCAGAAAATGTGGGAATGCACAACTAATCGGATTCATGGTATGGAAACGACTTCATAAATAACGTGGTTTTATTTATTTTGAAAAACCGGGAAATCGGGATCACATAAATATTCCGTTTGTTACACGTGATTCCCGCGAGAAATACAAAGCTGCCGAATTAAAATGGTTGTCCCTGGAAGGTACCGTCACTATATCGGTAGGGTTGTTTTCATGGGTTTCGAGAATGTTAAAGCCGCTAGTGACGTGAAAATGTAAATCCAAGATGGCGGCTGCGAACATTTTCAAATTTTTCGTCATGGGTGTCGTTTTCATGGTTTTCGAGGGTTTTAAAGCCGATAGTGATGTTAAAATATAAATCCAAGATGGCGGCTGCAACATTTTCAAATTTTCGTCATGGGTGTCGTTTTCATGCTTTTCGAGGGTGTTAAAGCCGATAGTGATGTTAAAATGTAAATCCAAGATGGCGGCTGCCAACATTTTAATTTTTTTTATCATGGGTGACGTTTTCATGGTTTTCGAGGGTTGTCAAACCGATAGTGGCGTTAAAATGTAAATCCAAGATGGCGGCTGCAAAATTTTCTAACTTTTCGTCATGGGTGTCGTTTTCATAGTTTTTGAGAGTTTTAAAGCCGATAGTGGCGTTAAAATGTAAATCCAAGATGGCGGCTGCGAAAATTTTCAAATTTTTCGTCATGGGTGTCGTTTCATTGGTTTTCGAGGGTGTTAAAGCCGATAGTGACACTAAAATGTAAATCCAAGATGGCGGCTGCAAAATTTTCTAACTTTTCGTCATGGGTGTCGTTTTCATAGTTTTTGAGAGTTTTAAAGCCGATAGTGGCGTTAAAATGTAAATCCAAGATGGCGGCTGCGAACATTTTCAAATTTTTCGTCATGGGTGTCGTTTTCATGGTTTTCGAGGGTTTTAAATCCGATAGTGATGTTAAAATATAAATCCAAGATGGCGGCTGCGAACATTTTCAAATTTTCGTCATGGGTGTCGTTTTCATGGTTTTCGAGGGTTGTCAAACCGATAGTGGCGTTAAAATGTAAATCCAAGATGGCGGCTGCAAAATTTTCTAACTTTTCGTCATGGGTGTCGTTTTCATAGTTTTTGAGAGTTTTAAAGCCGATAGTGGCGTTAAAATGTAAATCAAAGATGGCGGCTGCGAAAATTTTCTAATTTTTCGTCATGGGTGTCGTTTTATTGGTTTTCGAGGGTGTTAAAGCCGATAGTAACACTAAAATGTAAATCCAAGATGGCGGATGCGAATATTTTTAATGAAAACGACACCCATGACGAAAAATTAGAAAATGTTTGCAACCGCCATCTTGGATTTACATTTTAATGTCACTATCAGCTTTAGTACCCCCGAAAACCATGAAAACGACACCCATGACGAAAAATAAAAAAAATTTTGCATCCGCCATCTTGGATTTACAATTTAGTGTCACTATCAGCTTTAATACCCTCGAAAACCAATAAAACGACACCCATGACGAAAATTAGAAAATG
This sequence comes from Cosmia trapezina, assembly GCA_905163495.3. Lineage (NCBI taxonomy): Eukaryota > Metazoa > Arthropoda > Insecta > Lepidoptera > Noctuidae > Cosmia > Cosmia trapezina. The sequence continues at coordinate 2,928,764 of LR991036.1, forward strand.
TTCGCAGCCGCCATCTTGGATTTACATTTTAATGTTACTATCAGCTTTAACACCCCCGAAAACCATGAAAACGACACCCATGACGAAAAATTAAAAAATATTCGCATCCGCCATCTTGGATTTACATTTTAGTGTCACTATCTGCTTTAACACCCTCGAAAACCAATAAAACGACACCCATGACGAAAAATTTGAAAATTTTCGCAGCCGCCATCTTGGATTCACATTTTAATGTCACTATCAGCTGTAACAGCCTCGAAAACCATGAATAGTACCCATAACGAAAAATTTGAAAATATTTGAAGCCGCCATCTTGAATTTACATTTTCAGCAGCTTTCACTATGAGACCAACTCTGAAATCACAAAAAAATTACGATGTTTGAAACAAAAGTTCAACACCTACTCGACCAAAATGTATGAAACAGCTGACTTATGTTTCGTGATTTACGGGTTGATCCCATTGTGAAAGTTGCTCATGAGTAGAACACCCTATGAAAATTTAGTGATAAAAAAGTTACCCTTTCAAAAAATACTTAATTTATCAATTCCGGAATCGCGACATTTTGACGATCGACACAAAAGTGCATTCCTTAATAGCCAAAACCTAAACGTAAGCAAATATACATTCGATTCTATAATCAGAACTATAAATTTGTGAATCCCGGAATCCCGGGATTTTTTTAATACAAAAGTACATTCCATATTAGCCAACACCTGAACGCAAGTACCTAACTAAAACATTCGATTCCAAAATCAGAACTTAAAAATTTTCGTTCTGGAATCCCGGGATTTTGTTTTTTTTTAAGTGCAATCCATATTAACTAACATCTGAACTTAAGTAAATTATACATTCGATTCTATAATCAGAAGTCAAAATTGGCCGATACCGGAATTCTGGGATTTTTTAATCCAAAAGCCCACTCCATACTTAGCCAACACCTCAACTTTAGGTTAATATGCATCCGATTATCCGATCTCTACTCATGACCGGCCATGCGGTGGCTCGATCTAGATGTATATTATCTAAGTTTGTAGGAGTGTTTGCGATTTCTTGCTTTGTTTGTTGTCATAGACTATAACGTCACACCAAGCGCGCCAAAATGGAGAGCGTTTAAGGTGCCAGTATCGTTAGGCTATTTTTTTACTGTTTTTTTATAAGAAATTTCACTGCTTGTTTTGGCGTTGGAAATTATTTTACTATTAAGTTTATGGCGATTATTGAATAATAATAAAAAAAATAAACATCCCTATTGTAGTAATTGTTTCGGATCGGCTTTGTTGTTCAACAAATACTGCCGCGTCGAAGGTGCCGACCTGGGGGCTTACTATTAGCTCTTATAGCAGGGCAGAAGTAGAACGTTTCCAGTGAGAGAGAGACGGAGCTATATACGACCTATAGCACCGTCACTCTGTCTCACTGGAAACGTTCAACTTCTGCCCTGCTAGAGCTCATAGAAAGCCCCCTGAACAAGTGTGTAACCACAGAGTACTTTTATATATATGGTGTGTAACACTTCTCAGTCATCAACTTGTGGACAATAGTTGAATGTATGATTATCTGACATGCTCGTCTTTATACAATTTTCGGAGAATTTACTATGCGATATTGTGCTTTATTTTCAGATATACAATAGGAGAGTTACACAAGAGTAAAATCACAGCTATAGAGTGGTCCAAAAACGGCATGAGACTATTCTCTGGTGATAAGAATGGCGTCATCATTATGACTGAGATCGACTTCTATATGGTAAGTTTAAATATATGCTTACAAGCCGAGACAATAAGGGTCAGTTCAGTTCAGACAGAATGGACAATCAGTAATTTTTTTAGTTTTAAGCAGCAAAGAAATTATGTTCCATTGTCAACATTTTTTTGTAAGTCTTATTCATCAAAATTTTGGTCGGTCCGCCGTTGGACCCGGCTGTGATTTGTAGATCTTTGGCCGTCGTTACGGCTAGCCTGTTAGCCAGTCTTACCAAGGGGTGTCATGTTACCCAGTAACTGGGTTATGAAGGTCTGATAGGCAGTCACTCCATGAAAGATACTGGTATTCAGATGCATCCGTTTAGACTGGAACCGGGCCCTAACATAGTTGGAAAAAGGCTAGACAGATGGTGACTCAATTGAAGTTTGTCGTAATATCGAAAAAATATCGACAGATATCAGTTCAGTTTGGTGTTTAAGAGTGAAATCTATCTATATAAATAAAAAGAGAAGTCCTGACTGACTCATCAACGCCCAGCCCAAACCCTTGGATCTAGAAAGCTGAAATTTTGCACAGAGGTTCCCTTTATAATGTAGACAAGAAATAAGGAAGGAATTCCCGGTAATTATTACGTTCCCGTGGGATATTTTCCGACATCCACGCGGGCGAAGCCGCTGGCAAAAGCTAGCCCAATATATTCCCCATATTTATTGATCCTACAAAGAGGACTTTACACGACATCGTCTTCCCTGCTTGCATGGAAATAAAATAGTGTTTACGCTCTAAACTTTCTTTATACTCGCCGGGGAAGATTCTGAGTAATACAATAATTAAATATATATTTTTATCATTAGCGGTAATTACGTTCGATATTGAGCGGAAACAGTGATACTACTGTGGGCAATGCTCCGGCAAGGTTGATTTGTTTAAGGTCTCAATTATAGGTCACGATAATGAGCTTAATGTCAACAGCAAAGTTTATGACAATAGGATAGGATACAAGATATATTTATTTTGTAAAACATGAGAAAAAGTATAGGTACAGGTCTTATAATTAATATGAGGTTGCTATTTCTTTAAGAAGGGCATCAATAAACTGCCACTGCGTTGGCAAAGATGCATTGATTGCATGGGTGATTACTTCGATTAATACAAATAAAAAATACATGAAAAAAATTCGTTTAAATTTTACATACAAAACGGCAATTTCATAGGTAAAGACCTATTAATTTCATCGCCATTGCTCTCAAAACGGTGAAGGATTTCCTAACGATATTTGTTAGGAAATCGGCATATCCTAGAACCAAAAATTCGAAGACGTGACATCTACAAACTCGCACTGACCCTGCGTGGTGGATTACAGCTTACCACTTTCAATTTGTTTTGGTTTCAAAATAAAAAACTTTTTACTTTTACTCCCTCTCGAAAAAAAGCCCTGTGTCCCAGCAGTGGGAACATTATAGGCTGTATATGCTATGCTTATTACAAAAGAAATGTTCCAACAGCTAACAATGTGTTATGACCTTTAAAGATGAAACACTAAAGCTCAAATTGTATGTATGGCTGTATTCCTTCCGCAGCATCTCTGCAAATCAATGGAGATAGTGAACGAAGAACACGAGATAGTTCAGATGAGCTACTATCAGAACACGCTGCTAGTGTCCAGCGTGTACCGCAGCATCGTGTGCGAGCGCCGCGACGCGCGCTGGCACGTCAACCAGCTGGGCAAGAAGGAGCGCAAGAGGTGAGCACGTAGCCTGTGACAGACAGACATACAGACACCCACAGACAGACAAACTATAGACACCTCGACACCATCAGTTGAGCCGAGTGCTTGTTTTCCACTGAGTACCATAAAATTAAATAAACTTAATTTCTACGAAGCATAGTTTTAAGGCAAATACTTTAATGAAACCTTTGAAATACAAATTACCTATAAACAACATAGTAATATGAGGAGCTCGTGGCTAAGTAATTACAGCCGCAAGGGTCGATCCATCAGGTTAAGCTACGCCGGGTTTGGTCCATGGATGGGTGACCATCTTTACATAACGAGACTCCTCCGTGCCTCGGAAAGCACGTTAAACTGTTGGTCCCGGCTGTCATTCGTGGATCTTTGACAGTCGTTACGGGTCGTCAGATGCCTGAACCCGAAAGTCTCACAGCCAGTCTTACCAAGGGGTATTACCCAGTTACTGGGTTGTAAAGGTCATACAGGCAGTCGCTCCATGTAAAATATTGGTATTCAGCTCCATCTGGTGAGACTGGAAGCCGACCCGAAGTCCCAACATAGTTGGGAAAAGGCTTGTCAGATTGAATCAACATAGTAATATTATGATTATAATTTGTTCTATAAGTTAAATTGAAATAATCATACCTATACTAGAAAGGTTTAGGTAGTTAAATAAAGGTAAACAATCTTGATGTGACTTTTTACACAAACACATATTAAACAAATAAACTACTGCTTAAACTAATGGTTCAATTGATTTAGTAATCATTATTTTTGTATTTACATTGGTTTTTAGTTGCATTTTATTTTTAAACTGAGGTTTTAAAATAAAAAAGATAAAAGACACATCAAGATTGTTTACCTTTATTTCACCATCTAAACCTTTCTGGTATAATGTCCCACATCACCCATCCTTCTCAACTTTTATTTTCCTTATTTTTTTAACTGCAATTTTCTGACGTTTCTTACATTGTGTTCAGCCTGTGTGCGCTGGGAGCGGTGTTCCAGCACTCGTACGCGCGCGGCGGGCCTGCGGCGGCCTACTGCGCGCGCCCGGGGCTGCGCCTGTGGCGCGCCGACGCGCAGGGCAACGTGCTGCAGACGTTACTGTTCAAGGTACGTGCTAATCTTAAAGTACAGTCAAGAAATATCCATTTTTAACTTAATTTATTAAACTAAAATATGTACTTACTGTGTACGGGTACGGGTGTTCCCTAAATAAACGTGTGAAGAACAAAAGCATTGTTGCCAGTAGTAGAATTTCAAGGACGCGTCACGTTTAGGCACATTTCTTTACTTATGAGAGAGAAGAAAGATGCTTTCTTTCTCTGTCTCTCACACTCACACACAAGTCTCTCTTATTTAGCTTTATTTTCTATTTCCAGGAAGCGATATCAAACCCCCTTACAATAGCAGAGCTACTAAACCCGAGCCAGCACAAACACTCCCACACCCAACACGAGTACAACCTGGGCCCGCTCCACGTGTTCAGGGAACACTTCCTAGTGGCGCACAACGAGCACATGCTGTACATACTGGACCCGCGCTCGCTCACTGCTGTGGCCGTCGTCGACGATCTGAGAAGGTGAGCCTAGCTAGGAACACTCGTGACTATAGTACAACCTGGGCCCGCTCCACGTGTTCAGGGAACACTTCCTAGTGGCGCACAACGAGCACATGCTGTACATACTGGACCCGCGCTCGCTCACTGCTGTGGCCGTCGTCGACGATCTGAGAAGGTGAGCCTAGCTAGGAACACTCGTGACTATAGTACAACCTGGGCCCGCTCCACGTGTTCAGGGAACACTTCCTAGTGGCGCACAACGAGCACATGCTGTACATACTGGACCCGCGCTCGCTCACTGCTGTGGCCGTCGTCGACGATCTGAGAAGGTGGGCCTAGCTAGGAACACTCGTGACTATAGTACAACCTGGGCCCGCTCCACGTGTTCAGGGAACACTTCCTAGTGGCGCACAACGAGCACATGCTGTACATACTGGACCCGCGCTCGCTCACTGCTGTGGCCGTCGTCGACGATCTGAGAAGGTGAGCCTAGCTAGGAACACTCGTGACTATAGTACAACCTGGGCCCGCTCCACGTGTTCAGGGAACACTTCCTAGTGGCGCACAACGAGCACATGCTGTACATACTGGACCCGCGCTCGCTCACTGCTGTGGCCGTCGTCGACGATCTGAGAAGGTGAGCCTAGCTAGGAACACTCGTGACTATAGTACAACCTGGGCCCGCTCCACGTGTTCAGGGAACACTTCCTAGTGGCGCACAACGAGCACATGCTGTACATACTGGACCCGCGCTCGCTCACTGCTGTGGCCGTCGTCGACGATCTGAGAAGGTGAGCCTAGCTAGGAACACTCGTGACTATAGTACAACCTGGGCCCGCTCCACGTGTTCAGGGAACACTTCCTAGTGGCGCACAAGGAGCACATGCTGTACATACTGGACCCGCGCTCGCTCACTGCTGTGGCCGTCGTCGACGATCTGAGAAAGTGAGCCTAGCTAGGAACACTCGTGACTATAGTACAACCTGGGCCCGCTCCACGTGTTCAGGGAACACTTCCTAGTGGCGCACAACGAGCACATGCTGTACATACTGGACCCGCGCTCGCTCACTGCTGTGGCCGTCGTCGACGATCTGAGAAGGTGAGCCTAGCTAGGAACACTCGTGACTATAGTACAACCTGGGCCCGCTCCACGTGTTCAGGGAACACTTCCTAGTGGCGCACAACGAGCACATGCTGTACATACTGGACCCGCGCTCGCTCACTGCTGTGGCCGTCGTCGACGATCTGAGAAGGTGAGCCTAGCTAGGAACACTCGTGACTATAGTACAACCTGGGCCCGCTCCACGTGTTCAGGGAACACTTCCTAGTGGCGCACAAGGAGCACATGCTGTACATACTGGACCCGCGCTCGCTCACTGCTGTGGCCGTCGTCGACGATCTGAGAAGGTGAGCCTAGCTAGGAACACTCGTGACTATAGTACAACCTGGGCCCGCTCCACGTGTTCAGGGAACACTTCCTAGTGGCGCACAAGGAGCACATGCTGTACATACTGGACCCGCGCTCGCTCACTGCTGTGGCCGTCGTCGACGATCTGAGGTTAGCCTAGCTAGTAACACTTGTGAGTACAAATTGGGCCCGATCCACGTGTTCAGGGAACACTTCATTAGCGGTGAACCACTTTTCAACCTTATTATCTTAGCAATAAGGTCGAAAAGTGGTTAGCAAATGTACGCGATGGTACATACTGTATCCGCGCATGTTCACCGTTGTGGGCGTCGTCGACGATGTAAGAAGGTAACTAAAAAAATATTTTACTAGAACAATAATAGACTGCAAAAAAAAAAACGGGGTTGACTTTAGTATCCGGTCGCTCGAAAATGGGGGTGACAGTGGTTGAAAGTTGTTGGGTTTGGGTCCCTGATTATAAAGTTATCACTTTTTTTAAAAAATATTGCAATATTTTTCGATAAATTTATACTAATTGTTTCTAACCTCAAATAACATAAATAGTGTTACGAAACGTTAAAATGGGCGATTGACAACCAAATCTGTACGCACGGCTACAGATCAAGCTATACATTTCCAGTATAAGCTGATCTCGCATTGTATAGGATTTCCTTACAATGAGAGGTCAGTGTAAACTGGAAAAGTATAGCTTGATGTGTAGCCGTGTGTACCAGTATATTGTCTGTGGTGCAAAACGTCGTGTAAAATTGATAAAACGGAACGTAAAGAAGAACTGTGTCATAGTAGAAATTGTGTTTAGAAGAAAGTTAGTGCTACCCCCACTTTATGATTAAAATAGGTCGAATCTGTCCCAAAACCGAATCGGGGCACCCCGACTCCACGTAGTCTTTTGGCTGGCACCCTAGAGTGTATTTAAAAATCCGGAGCCCGGAGGCGACCAGTAAGCCGAAGCTGCGGATGTGAGCATGGGTGCCTATCCTTTGTTACGTAAGGGCGAAGGGGCTGCACTTCCCGCAGAGCCGGAGACGTGCAGAAACAACTTTGTTTTAACAAACAAGTGTTTTGAGGTTAGGTTACAATAATTTGTTTTTCTTAGGAATGGAGCATTCTCTTTTCATGGGAGTGGTACCTGGGGGGAGTTGGCACCCCCCCTCCCCTCACCCTCCTCCTCCTCCTTCATTTTCGTGCGACCGGATACTAAAGTTTTACCAAAAAACGTTCGATTGCCGAAGTCGTGGCTAAAAAAATTCAGTGCAACAAATGTCGATGTAAAATATCGGCATTTGTTTAAAAAAAACAATTTACTGTTTTTTTGCGTTATATGAAAGTGCAAGTACACACAGCAGCAGGTCAAGTTACCACAAACTGTCTCATTCGATTTTGAACTTAACCGTCAACATTTTAAGGTTTAAAATCTGGTATAACCTGATGTGCTGTTGTCTGTACAAGATCATAATGTATGGAATAGCTGATTTTTGTGATCGAAAAATCGCGAAAAAAAATTAGCTGCTCCATACCTTTGTAGGGATTAGGAGTTTTTTTTCTAGACTCCAGTTTTTGTTTTTTGTTTGTCATGTTCTTATTGATGAGTACTGTGTGACCCATTTTCAGTTATTTTCAAATGCATCTTTTAGATATCTACTACTACATCACGATCTTCCTCACAGGATCCTGTCAGTGTCAGTGAACAAGGACGAGGTATTCGTCCTGGAGGGCCCGCGCTCATTGGTCCGCCTCGCGCATGCGCCCGAGCCCGCCGCGCTGGCTGCAGGTCTGTTCAGCAAACTTCACTAGTTAGCTACAGTAGAGCATGAAGGCTGGATGTGGCATGATACACGAATATCTATGAGAAATCAAATATTCATACAAAAACTAAAAATTGCATTAAGGACGCTGTTGCAGGTGGGTAGTCAAATCATTACTTTTTTTTTACACAAAACTATGTTTATTAAATAAAATGCTTTGCATTCTTAAAATGTTTTTTGGCCGAATTGTTGATAGATCTGCATGGTACGATTCTGAACTATAAATATAATTTTAGATGTGTAAATTTTCTCAATAAAAAAGTAATGATTCGAGTAACCATTTGTAACAGCGCAGCGTCCTTATGTCCAATTGTGTGAGTGAAGTATTAAATAAATAATAATAAGACATTGCAGACGGCTGTCACAGATAATAAATAAATGGAGTGCTTAACGTCCTGATTTATTATTATTCAAGGACACAGGATTACCATCTTTTGAATTCAGCGAATATGAGAAATTATTGACAAATGTCGTGTTTAGCCATAGAATAGGCTAAGCTAAAGTCGATATAATGTCACAGATTAATACAGATGGGACGCTCCGCAAAATCATTTAAATAAAAAGCGACTCTTGCTACAACACAATAAAGTGCAATTCAGGTCGCACAACGCTTATTACCTACAGTTATATTCCCCTACAAGTTGTCTCTCTTTCTATCGCGTGACTTATACCTTCTGACTCGTTAGGGTTGTCTTCTTTTACGACGCTTTGCGTGAGTGAGTATCGAACTAACGTGCGAGCCGGCCGGTGCGCGGCAGCCCACACTGAATTGACCCAGTGAGCTGAGCCCGCCGCGTACTTGTAGCTTCATACCTAAACTGCGTAGTGTCCCATCTATATTAATCTGTGATAATGTGTCGATCTAAAACTCACTTCTAATACTACTTTCGAATTGAGTGAAACGGTATGGTGGACTCATTAACACTCCATTTGCTGTATAATCTGTGATAGTTTTCGTCTTATTTCTGTTTTGTTGCATGTCCAGTTTGATTGCTCTACATGAGCGTATTGTCGTACTTATTTGAGCACGTTTAAAAACTTATAGAACTGTTTTTATTAGTTTATTGTTAGGCATGTATGCTAGAACGATACTGAAGCACTTAAATCTATATTTGAGTAGAGATTTAATGAAATCTTTAAACAAAATTTATGCTTGAGTATCGTTTTAAAATATGGGCCTTAGTCATTATTAGATCACAGTAGATAATTATAAGATTATTGACTTATTTAACATTACCTTTATTTTTTGGAAAAAAGCAATTTCGATGTGTGAAAAGTTACATGTACTATCGTTAAAACTAACGCCTTTACACCTTAAAGTTGCTTTTTGTATACACTGATACAGTGAAGAAACCCAGCACCTACGGTCCTTTGTTCTCTTAAAGCAATAGAAAGTCGGAACGGCATAAAACATTGTAAAGCAAAATTGCTTCAAAATTGGACAGGCCTGGCTTTTGTCTATAGTACATTTTGAAATATACTGATACATTAAGGAATCATTTACCGTTCGAGCTTTCTTACATTCTTCCCTAAAGTACACAAAGAAATGCATTATATTCGATTCAAATAAGAACATGGTTGACCTCTTGTAACAACTTTTTAAACAGCAACGATCATAGCAGGTGTGGTCATAGAACGTGAGAGCGAGATGACACGCGCGCGCAAGACAGGGAAGGTCGCGATTGACAAGATTGTCAGAGTGAGTTAGCGTGACGTTTGTTTGACGTTTGTCTGGCTCCCCCGTCTCACCACCTCTCTCACCTCAGGCGGTGACTACACGTGCGCGCGCACTGTACAGGGTGTATTTGTAAACACCGTTATACTTTTAAGGGGTCATTGTACTTTTTACTATGAGACTAAACCTGAAATCGCAAAAATAAAATCAGCCGTTCCCTACATATATGTTCGCATAACTCGTCAAAATGTAGGGAACAGCTGATTTTTTTTCGCGATTTCAGGTTTAGTCTCATGGTTAAAGTCATAATGATGAGTACAATGACCCCTTAAGAGGATAACGATGATTTAAATTACACCCTGTATATTATACCACGTTTAGTGACCACGACTACCACAAATCAACAACTCATCCAAGTGAAATTAAAGCTAGTTAGTTCTATTCTTATTTTATTCGCATATTCTAGAAATTTCTACTTATCTACACAGCACAAGATTATTATTACAATACCTATACATCATATTTATAAAGTCTATAGAATAGATAAAAATCTCATTTTGTATTCTTATGTCCTTGGTTCCCTCCAGTATTTTGCCAAGCACAACTCGAAGTGTTGTTAGTTGCCTGTCGACTCTTTTGTGTAAAGTCATCATTAAGTTGAACTTTGCTTAATCGATTGAATGCCGTAATTACAGAAACAATTAAAAAACCTTTGTGTTTCGCGTCGATCTGCGTTTCCGGCAGTCGGGTGGTTAAGTTATACAAGGTGTAACAGATAAATAAGTAATACTTTATCAAAGCAGACATCTTGACCAAAAGTTGAGGGCGTCCAAAAGTTTCACCCATTAGTAGGGTTCTGTATCCTAACAGCAAAAATAAGAAAACCCTTATAATAGATTGATAGATAGAATAATAAATAATATAATATAATAATATAACATAATTCCTATTTATATATAATATAATTCCTTATTAATTATTTCTTTTACTTTGTACACAGTATATTACTAAGATATATTATGTAGATAAATCGTAGCCAATAATTTATTTTCATTTAAAATACTGTGCAGTAATGAAACGTGTTCAAAAACCTTTTTTGATTTTTCTGTAAAACTACTTATAATGGAAATATTGGTTTTTGATCAGACACTCCGCAATTATTATGTTTAAATACTATACCAAATCGTAGGTTCGGCAAAATTTCGTGTATGGCCTCTTAAGGCGCTATGACCTGGCGCTCGAGCCGCATACTGCAATGCTATTCTGTAAACATCTCACCGTGATAACTTAAGTGAAGTGAGCGTGAAGTGAGCTAGGGATTGACAGTATTGACCATTGTTGACAGCTCACTTTAAGATCACTTCACATAAGTTTTCACGGTGAGATATTTACAGAATAGCACTACTGTACTGAACTGAAGCTCGCGAGTGGTTGCCTCGCGCATTTGGTATAGGTATTTAAACATAATAATTGAGGAGTGTCTGATCAAAAACCAATATTTGCAACCGGCGACTGTTTTGTGAATTCTTGCTGTAAGAGGTTTAGAATATCACATATTTACGAATCGTTTTGACGTCTAAAGCCTATGCAAAAATTACAATGTATTCTTGTGAAAGTTGAATGTATGAATTACTTTTTACGACTTTCATATAAAATTTTTGAGTAAAAAAATATTCAACTTATTCAAATTTTTGAGAAAATTGGCAAAAAATTGGTTTTAGTTTCGGCTACTTAGAACTCTCGTTCAGAAAATGAAAACAACAGAAATAAACTTCAATTCAAAATCAATCCATTTTATGAAAAAAAAAATGCAAAAAAATAAAAGAAGAAAGAAAGAAAACTTATTTATTCTGCACAAATAAAACGCACATTATAAAAAAAAATAAAAAACAAAAATGACAAAGCAAAGTACACTCGGAACGCAATAAGGCAAAAGCCTCGTATTTATGTTGACAAATATTTTTCTTGATTGGCTGTTATGAGACCAAAGACAATTAAAAACATTTGCCACTAAAAAATCTTTTAAAGCAACCTAATTCTCGCATAATAAACTCGACGCAAAATAAAAATGTACCTCATTCAATAAATTATCATCGAAATGGTCTTTTATGTTGTGCATTAAAACTTATATAAATAAAATATTTTGACTGTCAAATTACGACTTTAAAATCACGCAAATTAGCGAAATAGGCAAAATTTCGTATGCCCCCTAAGACCAATGTGACAGTTAGATATTTTCAACCTTAATGATTTTTCAATTTCCTGGTAATTTTTTTAACAGTGGTAAAGAATTTACGATGCTGACTATATTTATGGACGCTCTTACACCTACGGTTATTTTTGCCGGTCTGTTACACTTTGTATATTTATGGGTAATATGAATAAAATGACGATGAAAGTCGACAGGCATTATAGTGTTAAATCGGTTGTTATTAGTTATATATTATTGTAATGTGTTCAAGACAATGTTGTGAACTACAAAAGTATTATGAACATGTTTCCGTCCTATAACAAGCATGCATTTATATGTTATACTGTTTATAGAACGCTTAGCAAGACTGCCATAGAAACGGGTTTTGTCGACGGAAGAATAGACAAAATGGCAGATAGAAGAAATATTTGTACGCATTGTACGCGTCTAAACATGGCAATGTGTAATTTTGTCTATTCCGTCGACAAAACGTCGTCATGCTACGTGTACAGTCATTGCTTAATGTTTCCACGTCCACACATTTGAAAGGGTAGGTTTAAACCCTGCAGACGTTAAAGGATCATATATTCAAACAAGAACATTTATTTTTTACTGTCTCTGTTTAACGGAACGTATCAGAAAGTGACAGCATGACTTTTAATGGGGAATTAAATGTAATGGACTTACGTGCAACTGACAGTAATTATAGTTGTCGGGGTACGAAGCAAGGTGTCGGTGTTTTCGAGGAGAAACAAGAGTTTATGTTGATCACTGTTTAATGTCCCACTCTCAAACTGTCCTTAATACTAAAATGTTAATGAAAATGTTGAATGTTGATGAATACACCCGGCTAACGCGGTAGACAAAAGTGCACTGAATCTAACATGAATAAAACTAAGTAATAAGTAATAAAATTAGGTCAACGCGCTGCCGATATTGCAAACGAAGATGTTTGGTAAAAACACCGAACAATAGTAACTCTTGTACTAACATTATTAATTATACACGCTGCTTTTTTATTGATTAGGGACCTCCCACGATAGTGTTGTACTCATCATTATCACAGATAATATATTACTTCATTATGGACAAACCCGAAATAGAGAAACAAAAATCAGCATTTTGACGAGTTCTAAAAGCATAAATGACAGAAACATCACAGCGCTAATTTGCTGGTTTCATTTTCTCCTCTACTGATCATTATTTCTCCTCTAACGATCGTTATTTATCCTTATAAAGTTTATTCCGTTTGTATATACAACGTGTAACGTTAAATGCGCAAAACCTCTTAAGGGGTCATTGTACTCATCATTATGAACAACTTTTACTATGGGAACAAACCTGAAATCGCGAAAAAAAAATCAGCTGTTCAGTACATTTATGTTCGCTTAATTCGTCAAAATGTACTGAACAGCTGATTTTTTTTTCGCGATTTCAGGTTTGGTCCCATAGTAAAAGTTGTTCATATGGATGAGTACAATGACCCCTTAAGAGGTTTTGCGCATTTAACGTTACACGTTGTATAGGTATATAATATGTATGTATCTATTCTTGTATTTTATAGTTATTTTCGTGACTATCCTTTATGTTGCACCTGCCATGTTTTCTCTCTGCATCACTCTAACACTCGTATTTATAGTCAAGTAAAAGTAATTACTTAAGTCAAAGTAATTACTAAAGCAATGATTTTCTTTCTATAGTTTAGTAATTGCTTGAAGTTAGAACCGTCAAAGCTTAGAATTCTTAGGCGAGTAATAGTCACCATTTTCTTTACTTAAGAATTCTACCCTCAAGTATGAAATTACTTAGTAGCAAGTAATTACTTTGATTATAAATACGAGTCTAAGGTTGACTGGTAGAAAATGCCTCAGACATTAAGTCCGCCTTTGTACGGTATTTTTTTTACTTGTGCATAAAGTTTTAATAAATAAATGTAGGGACCAGCTGATTTTTTTTTTCAAGATCTCAGGTTTGTTCCCATAGTAAAAGTATACGCCATAAGTAAGTGTAGTGCCATCATATTAAAAATTTAGAATATCTTGTATAAAGTTACACTGATGTTAAATGGTGCGTCTAGTTGATGTCTAATTTAATGCATAACCTTATGGGCATAACAGTACGCAGTACCTTAGTTTTTATTTTTTTTATTGAAAAAGTACCTTAATTTAATCTGAATTACATCATAGATGGTTTAAATACCAGTATTTACTTAAATATAGAGTACCTTAAGTGGTTGAATTAAAGTTCATTTTAATTTAATTCTAAGTTATTTTCACACAAACTGTGCTAATTTAAATAATTCTGAAGAGATTCTATTTTTTAGAAATACGTAGGGGTCATGTTTATCTTTTTTTTTTCTCATGGGTTATCATTCAAACAAGATTAGCTTGGAAAGTTTTAAACAGTAAGCAGCCGTAAATACAAGGTGTGATTGCAATAACTGAAAACCTCTTAAGGGGTCATAAAAAATCTACTGTTATTACATTTTGACGAGTTGAACATAATTGTAGGGAACAGCTGGTTTTTTTTCACGATTTCAAGTTTGGTCCCATAGTAAAAGTTGTTCATAAGGATGAGTATAATGACCCCTTAAGAGGTGGTCAATAATTGCAATTATACGTAGTACATATTTATCCCCGCCGCTCATTCGCCAACGCTCACGGCGTCCCGCACCCCGCGGTAGATACAGCGGTATCGGTCAAACTATAGTCAATTAGCTTAACAATTAACTTCCCTTACTTTACATGCATGATTACAATTTTTTTACAATGTGACAGCATATAGAAAGCAGGTTCATAAAAAAATACAGTTGTGAGATTATAGATGATAGAGAAATAATATTAATATGTAATAGTATAAGTTAGAATAGTTAGAAGTGCCTTAATCATACCAAATCGCGACCAATGTATTTCATAATTATATCTTTATTAATTATGTATGTAAAATAGACAATAATAATATATAGATTGTTGTAAAATGTGCTAAAAGTATGTAGGATTTAATATTTAGCACTTCGATCAACCATAGCACTAGATTTAAGATTATATAGGAACAAAAACACATCACTCAAGTGGCCGCGATTGCGTAACTTGATTATAAACCTTAACACTGAAGCATAAAGTTTATTATTGTTTGCATTATATTTACTTCTTCGATTGAAAAGCAAACGTATTTATAAAAGAACAAAATTATTTATGGAAAATAAAACATAATTTCTAAGCAATAAGGTTGAAAAAAACTATGATTTTGATGCGCTCGTCGGAAATCTTATACTAGTGTTGATCGAAGGTTTAGCCACATCTAGTAGTTATAAGTGCCGATTCTCTAATTCGCCAACTAAAATTAAATAAGAGTACTATTGCTGTCTTTTACTTGAAGACGGAGTGAGAAAAGTACAATGTTTACTGACAGCTGTCCTTCTCATTCTTGTGTTATCTGCGAGATAAAGATGGTAATAGCCTAAAGGCTGATTTTTAAATCTTGAGATAACTTTTACCTGAGGGGCTTGTGGCTAAGTAATAACAGCCGCACGTGTCGATCGATCAGGTTAAGCTACGCTTGTCGCGGTTGATCCGTGGATGGGTCTTTACATACCAAGACCTCTCCGTGCCTCGGAAAGCACATTAAGCCGTTGGTCCCGACTATCATTCGTGGATCTTTGACAGTCGTTATAGGTCGTCGGCTAGCCAGAAAGTCTGACAACCAGTCTTACCAAGGGGTATCGTGTTACCCAGTAACTGGGTTGTGGAGGTCAGTCGCTCCATGTAAAATACTAGTATTCAGCTGAATCCGGTTACACTGGAAGCCGAGCTCAACAAAAGGCTAGAGAGATAACATAAATTTTATCTGAGGAGTAAAAATTGCGGTTTGGCAGCCATTTGGTTAAGAAAATATGTCAAGGCGCCTTATTTATCCTTTAGATAAAAGTTATCTGATGATTTAAAAATCGGCCCTAAAATTTACTTCAGTTGTTGGCGCACAAGAGATCACAGTTTTTTTTTTTTAATATTGTGACTACTTTTTACGATCTAATAAAAATAATAAGTTACTTACATTAGGAATCTAAAAAGTATTTACTGTAGTGCAAAATACTTTTACTTATGTTTAATTAAGGCATATCATCACGTATGTACTTAAACTAACAATATGTACTTATATACCCTACATTCCTATTATACTCTGTATAACTGTCATGACGTGAATTCATTATTGTGACGTTGTCATGACAAACTGTGTATTAGGGTGTGCACACATCGGTGTAATTGAAGTGCTCGTATGTGTATGCACCCTTATGGTGCTTGAGACGTTGACTTTATGTATCAACTATTTTATTTAGTATTTTACTAGAAGTTAAGATAGATGCAGAAATAATTGTAACGTTTTGTGTTTTCATACTAAAATTAAGTAAAAAAAAAACGTTATTGTTTAAGAAGTAGTAAGTTAACATTCATCATCTCATCTTCCTGCCCTTATTGCTTAGTGTTGCGCCAGCCCCACGTTACGTGGGGCTGGCCCAACACGTTTTTTTCTTACATTCTCCCCTGTCAACCGTCACGATATCATTCACTCCCTTCTCTTTCTTATCATTCCTCACACAATCCATCCATCTTATCTTTGGCCTTCCTCTCCCTCTCCATCCATTAACAGTAAGTGATATTACAAAATTGTATAGACTATAGATGAAATAAACAAAATTGATTTATACTCTTTGCAACCATTTATTTTACTTTTGACATAAGCACGCCTATGACGTTTCCTATTTATTGACAAGCAACCATAGACGAAAAAATGCAATACTTCATGGACGCTAAAGTAAAATAAATTGGCAGATTATAGATAATTTGTCTTTCAAAAAAGCATAAATATGATATGACTTGACTTAACACAGACCCAGACTTTAACTATGACATAACTGGCTAAGTGTGGCTGTCCTATAGGACCCACACTCAGCACCCACCACCACCACCACCCACATCCACCCTAACCCTTCGGTGAATACAGGTGTGATGTGTGTTCTCTGTAAGACCAGAAAACATTGATTGATGTTACATTCTTGAAATGCCTTCTGAAATGATTATGTTTTAAAACTAAGTACACATTTATTTCTGTATCTATCTTACAATTAAAAATGTTGTAGATTAGATCTGTCGCTTATTTAAAGCTTCGTATACAGGGTGTACCTTTTGAGCTTGTTAAAAAATAATGTATTAACAGGGTAGAAATTGTAAGTAGAATTATTCACATCCTGTATCTAGTTACCCGCTGTAGTGAGATGATTGACAACGATTTTTGTGATGTAAGAATTTTGGTACCTACACTTGCTTGCAAAAAAAACAGTTGAACTAGCTTTTAACTAATAACTATTTTCGATTTAATTTAGTCGTTTTTTTTATTATTTAAATAATACACGAATGGTTTTACCGCACTTTTTCAGTACTAAGAATGTTTTTATTTAACTAGTTTATATTTTTTTTTTTTTCGTTAAAATGATGCATGTTGTATTGTTTTTTTTATATATTTTTGCAAGCAAATGTATCTGTACATGCATTGTCTCGATGTCAGCATGGCCATTGACTTATATATAAATATACACATGCACAACATACATACGCATTTTTATTTTGTATCCGATCACCTTCCGCTTTTGTATCTGTATATTTATGTATACAAGCAATGGCTTAGTTTGTCCGCTTGTCTTGCTGCTCGAGTTTGCTAATAACATTGCTAATCGCCTTTATGCAAATTTTGAATGTTTATATTTAATTCAGTAAGAAGAAACATTCATCTTATACAGTATTCTGAAAAAGTTTCTTGGAAAGTTATGAGATTACTTACATCCTGCCATTGTGATGGAAATAATCCACAATGATGATGTATCCAGATTGTGGGTTCGATTCCCGCTAAATAAGAAATTAATTATATTGCACATCAAACTGAAATAATGTTAAGTCACATGTGGTTTCACACGAGTTTATTCTGTGAATGATACCCACCTACTTACCTGCAGTTTATATTTCATATTTTTCAAAAATACATCACTACTGTCGATGAAGACTTGACATCCATCGATTTGCTCCTAGTAGTATGTAATATACCTACTCTCTCCCAATAAACAGTAATAATAATAATCACACTAGGAACGATTATTAGGACACAATCTGACGCCTATAGGCACTTAATAAGTCTATTTTTAATGATTGTCGTTGTACTCATATCTCGGTAACGTGACACTTTGGGGTACCATGTTACTTGACATTTTTTGTTCATCTATGTGTCCTCTACCCATGCATACCACTTTCGACATGCGCCGCGATTTCGAAAAAAAAATGAAAATGGCGATGGTCGATATGCCAGACTTACTTGTACTTTGTGACTATAGAATCGAAAGCTAGCTAATGTCGTAAAGTAGGTTGCCAAACGGCATAGCAAACGTAATGCCAAAAATAAATTTCAAGTAAACGCTTTGACGCTGTTTATACAGATTTCAAAAAGGCTTTTGACAAGGTTGACCATGAAATTTTATTGAATAAGATTGCTTTTAATGGTATACGGGGAAATCTGCTTCGTTGGTTCACATCCTATATTAAAAACAGAACTCAAAAGATTGTTGTGAATGGACATCAGTCTGGTTCCGTGCCTATTACTTCAGGCGTTCCGCAAGGCTCAATCCTGGGACCTTTATTATTTATTATATATATAAATGATATAAATAAGTGCTTTCTAAATACCAAGTTTCTTTTATATGCTGATGACCTCAAAGCTTATACAACTGTACGAACTGAAGAAGATTGCCTCAAACTCCAGGCAGACTTGGATAGACTTGCGAGGTACTGTCTTGTCAATAAACTACATCTTAGTCTCTCTAAATGTAATTATATTAACTTCACAAGAAACAGATCTCCCATAAACTTTAAATATAAATTGTGTAATACTATGCTTAATAATGTTTCTTCTATGAGAGATCTGGGTGTATTACTTGACAATAAGTTATCATTAAATCTACATGTGGGAAAGATAGTAAATAACGCATTTAAGATGTATGGGTTCGTCATGAGGTCATCTACCGAGTTCAAGCGAGCTTCTACTTATCTTTACCTGTATAAGACTCTTGTTAGATCACAGCTTGAATATGCCGTCCCAATCTGGAACCCCTTCTATCAGAAATACAAAGATGAGATCGAGAAGGTCCAGCGTAAGTTTCTTCGAGCCTTGCATTATAGGTGTCACGGGACATACTTGTCGTATTCTCAATTGTTACGTAAATACAAATTGATTACCTTGGAGTCCAGACGCAAACTCTTGGAAGCCACTGTACTACATGCTATTGTTCATAGTGGCTTTGACTCAATTGACCTCACGAGCAAATTATGTTATGCAGTTCCTCGCACCGTAAATAAGCGTAGTGTTCGTGCTGGTACTTTGTTTGCTGTCAACATATGTCGTACTAATTCTGGTTTGCGCTGCCCTATTCGTCGTATGGTAGATTCTTACAATCAAAACTTCATTGATATTGATATTTTTATATGCTCAAAAGCTAAATTCAAATGGAATGTAATGAAATTTCTATGTAGTAATGATGATATTATTAATGAATGATAGTCCTATATTTTTATATTTTCAATATTTCTATTTGTGCTTATTGTTATTTTGTTATGTCATTTATTTTTATTCTAATTATTATTTTTATTATTTCCATTATTTCGCTTTACACACATTTGTTAGATTTTTAAATTAGAGTATTAATATTTTTATTGTATTGTTATTGTGTAATAATATTATTAGTTCATTTTATTGCTTAACTAGTGGCACTCTTTACCATATTTGTTTGTAATATGCGGATAATGAAGTGGGCCACAATATTGTTAACACTCCTTATATATTTTTCTTTTTATGTCATATTTTATATTGTAGCTGTTTATTATCCCTCAATAAATAAAATAAAATAAACAAGCATACGAATAGTTGTGTGATCCCGGTGTCCCGGTATTTTTTAAATAAATAATACTACATATTTAAGAAGTCGTTTCCATACCATGTATTCGATTAGTTGTGCATTCCCGGATTTTCTGGAATCCTGGGGTTTTATATTAAGAAAAAAAAAAAATTAAGAAGCCGCTTCCATAATTTCTTACCCCAAAATTAACTTCAGGTATATATGCATCCCATTATCCGATCTCTGAATAACACAGCACTGATGACGAACTATTTGTAGTTTACACAGATCAATTTTATATGAATTCTGTTACATCCTGTATGCTATAATTACGTTTTTTTTTTTTTTTGAAAGCTTAATAAGAAAAATGATTTATAATATTTTCTGATAGTTGCAAAGTAACGAAAGAATCTTATCAAAACAAGTATCTTTGTCCGACAGAAGAACCGGTGAACTTGATGACGAAGTCGCTAACCTCGTCCATCCAGCAAGCAGTGAACTCAGTGCGCGACTTCACACACATAGACCAGACGGTGCCGTACATCTCCAGCGTTCTAGAACAGCCCATCTCCATGTTCACGAAGAATGAGCTCATAGAGACCGGCACCGTCGCAAGCGCAGAGGAATGCTTCGAACTACCCCCCATCAAACATTTACCCCTCGATATATCCGAGAATGTTCTCGAATCGATTGTGAACGAGTTTCGCGATGTCTCTAGCGACGCTGAGGAAATAAGAAGGGTGAAGACAGAGGAATTGCAAAGGAAATTAAAGTTGTATAACAGTATAATGGAGAAGAAGTACGATGGGGAGTTGATTCATAGTAGCAGACGGAGTCGGAGAAGGGATGGGGGGTCGGGGGGTAGTACTCCTAGGATGGCTACCCCGGTCAGGAAGGCGGCTGATAATGTGAGCTATACCAGTCCTTGTGTCATGAATATCAGTGTTTATGGGTGAGTACATAATTCAAGCAGTAGAAATAATAGTTATTTATGCAAGTGACGTATAATAAGGGGTATTAAAACACGAATTCGCCTCGTGTGATATAGTATCACATGAGTGTTTTAATACCTAATTATGTACAGTCGCATACAAGACTATCTACATCCATGTTATGAATCCTCTATAAAAGGTTCTGAAACAGTTTTTTGCAATACTAATACTCGTATCGAACATGGCGGCCGGCGTCATAGTATACGACGTGAATTCGAATAAGTTCTTTTTTTAAATTACGGCGCTGTTGTAGTGAAACGCGCGTGCATTACAACGTTCTTTTTTTGTAAACGAGTTGCATTATGAAATTCAGTACAACATTATAACACCCGTTTGGGTGATATTATGGTTACTATGACACTGGTTGTTTTAATGTTGGCAATAAGCTAACTGTTTCAGAAACTTTTATAGAGCATTTATAGCATGGGTGTAGATAAAGGAATAAAAAATACCGTTTACTGAATGATACAGTTGAAATAATAAAAAACTATCATAGACCTCATACATCGCTTTGCATCAGGCGTGATCGAGATCAAGAGCAGGGCCCAGTCGGCAATATAAAAAAAAACTTGTCGGAATCTATAATGCAATCCTATACGAAGATATTATTAGCTTCTTTTTAGTTTTTGTAGCCTTGATTTTTTATTGATTTTTTTATTAGTCATAATTGTCCCACTCCTGGGCAAAAGTCTCCCTTCTCTCTTTCCACCTCTCTCTGGCCAGAGAGCAGGAGGAGTTTATTAAAGGAGTCCAGCTCATACCGCCATCTCTGTCTGGGCCTGCCGCGATGTCGTGGATTTACTAAGTTTAATCTTTTCATGAAAGTTACATAAAATTTGCTTGGACGGCTTTTTTCGTTAAAGTGAAATAAATAGGAATTTCCTTCACAAGATTCGCAATTTAATTATCTGATTAAAGTATTTTCGTTTTCACTCAATATTCGTGTATCAACCATACTGCATTTAAATTCCAGAGCAACCACACAACAGAACGACGAACTACTGGAAAAGCAAATTGAAGAGAAGGAGAAGATACTCGCCAAGATGTTGAACTTGTCGTCCCTCAGCATAGACAGCCCTAAGCTTGACCCGCAGACCCCCCCGGACCCCGCGCCCACCTTCAGGCACGTCGACATCCTACCCCCACCCGAGGTAACAACCGTCACAACCAAACCTGCTCAAAAACCCACAAAAACCCCTATAAAAGACCCGAATCCCATAGACTTAGTCCCTAAAGTAGTCCAACTGCCTAATACTTGGAACTTAGAGAATATTGAACTGAAATTAGACTCGAAATATAACGGGTTCAAAGATAGGTCACTTTTGTCCCCCGACGACCACTTAGACAGTGAGTGGGAAATAATCTGATACAAAATGATGACGGAATCTGGTTTGTTTTATACGTTATGAAGTTAGATGGCAGATTTTGGTTGTACAATCCAAAACTACATTCAGTTTCTATACTGTCGTATTTTGTCATCTCTCTCGCTCATACGGGACAATATTTTTTAAGAATTTTAAATGAAAAATTGCTTTTTTTAAATGTAATCTATTGGCGAAATAATCATTAATATTAATTTAATAGTTAATTATTAAAAACACATTTTTATTGTGGCATTTATTTAACTCATTTCATACAAATATGATACACAATAGAAATATGTTTTAATAATTATACCTATTAAATTAATATTATTTATTAGTTCGCCAGATGATTACATTTTTCAAAAAAGCATGTTTTCTTTCAACATTATTAAAAAGGTCCCTTGAGAGCAATGATATTATAAGTGTAAAAAGACGTAGATAGGTTAACCACCCAACATTCAATGTTCAAAAACGGCACAGTGTCGAACTATTAGATGACAAGTGGAAGTAGGATGGCATGTCGTAATTATCGGTAGCGAAAAAGAGACAAGACGACGAAAATGTGGCTAATTAGCCACATTTTGACGTGCCACTTGCGGACCGTGTATAACCTATCTCCCTCTTTTTACTTATTTATTGCTTGCGAGCGAGCGTGGTGACAAAATTCGACAGCATTCTTAATAAAGAGGCACTTGATTTATGCAGAATACATGACCAGTCCACACCACAAGAAAGTGTATCAAAAAAATTGCCAGCCGTGGAGAGTGGACACTGCCGACAGAAATGAAAACTTAAACTATGCATAGCATGTTGAAGTGTCGATGTGGCGTGGTGACGAGAACCCGTAACATCCCCCCCACCAAAAATTGCTCAACGCGCTTAAAGAAGTTTTCACTTCAAAAATCAAAGCTTAAACATATTTTTATTTATTTCTTGATAAAGCATGGATTGTGCAACTATAAAATCTATTTTGATAACTTATGACCAAGTATTTATTGTTAAGTGTTAAAGCAATGATATTGTAGAAGCACTGTTTTGACACTGTAATCGTAGCTTTCGTGATTTGATACCTATAACCCGAACCATAATTGCGTAACTCACTATCAATTAAAATCGGTTTCATTTTGACAGTTCAACAAAATACATTGCGTTATTTACGTTGTTGAGCAGACTAATTTTTCGAACATATGAAGCAATGGATTAGCAATTTGTTTCATAATGATTCAGGCTCCGATCGATAATGTGTTACGCAATTAGGGTGCTGAATAAACTGAATGGAAATTTTTAATGACGGTAAAATGCAATTGGTGTATTTATGCACGCCATACCACAAACGCGCATCATGTTTAAAATCGTGTGTATGTAATATGTAATGGAATTAGGCAAAAACCTTTCCTAAATTTTTATTGAAAATTGCTAATATAAATCAAAATCCTAATTACTGGCAACTTTCTCATTGATAGAATCAGCTTGTGTAAGGTTTCTTATCGAAAAAATCATTTGTAATGGTACCGTTTACACTATCAATAAATAGGTTAGTTTTGTAATCTCGTACATGAATAGTCAGTAGTTGGTAATGGACAAGAACAAATAGTATTCGTTTGCACGCAAGACGTTGCATTTAGTTGAGGCTTATTTGATAACAATATTAGTAGTATAAGTTTATTACGCCCGATCATAAAATCATAATTTTATTAATTGAGCCACAGTCAAGAAATCCACACTGGGAACGAAGCTAAGTTCGTCTAGCTCGGCTCATGTAGCTAACGCGTCTTTTATGTTAGAGGATTTGATTTCGGCACTTAGTCCTTTTCGTGGACCATTGTGCGTGGGCCATGGCGGCCGCCGGTGGTTATTCCAACCAGCCCACCTCCCTGCGGAAGTTGATCAAGTCTCCTGGTCTGTTAAGAACATCAGTGGGTGCCACCAGGGTTTCTGTTCTAATCTGGGTGACGCCTGTGCATTCAAAGAGTACGTGCGTAACGGTTTCCTAAGGGGCCGCCTCCACGAGCGAGAGAATAGCGACAATATTATCGTCGTGCCACGTATTTCTATACACTCTCTTAGAAGTTAGAACGTGTCTCCACACGGCGATATCATCGCGGCGATAATTTGTAGGCACAGCGTGCCTATCGCCGCGATTCTCTCGCTCGTGGAGGCGGCCCCTAAGCCTCCGTGCAAGCCCTGCACAGAGGACTGTCCGTTATGCTTATTGTGTGTTAACGCGTGTTTAGCGTACCATCTATACTTCTATAGGGATGGCATTGCCTCACTGGACTGCCTGCAGCCCTGTGTCGAGGACCACCAACTGTCCGTTTGTCTGTGGGGGAACACCTGTAGCCACCTGCGTAACTAGTTGAAGGGTATGGCTACCGCGTCATTTCATAGCTCGCGGTGTGAACCGAAGTATTCAAACACGAGGCAGCTACATGAGCGAAGCTAAACGAACTTAGCTTCGTTGCCAGTGTGGCCTGCGCTTTAGGCAGACTAGATTGTATAATGTGTATAATAGTGTGTAAGCTTCTCAAGACACATAATTTTATAATATAACAGTAATGCCAGAATTATGTTCTCAACTTTTGTATACATTCATTTTTCCATAGACAAGGCTGAGCGCCCACTTGTGATTTTTAGTCGACCGATAGTTTACTCACAGAATTATAATGTAACAGTAGTACATCGAGACTCGCTCCGAAATCTCAGTGAAATGAAATTGTTTATTCTGTAAATTGGATATCGGAATCACTTTTACGTCATATTAAAAAATAAGCTAGATGGAGTCGACATTTCCTATCGGACTGCCCCTGAGAACCCAGTATATACCTACCAGTAGGTAACAGTTCGAGTGCGCGGCAGTTACAGTCCGCGAGGTTTAAGCTGAGCTTTGCATTTGTGTGAGTTTACATAGATAACACTAGGTGTGACGTCCGGCCTAGAGCGCGATTCGCCCGTTGCTTGGTTTAAAACCGGTTTATACTGCTTTTTGGCAATCGGCTTTTGTTTTTTTAGCTTTGCCCAGACGTACTACTGTAATTTTATTATTCTGTGGTTTAATCGTATGCGCGCATTGCCATATAAGTTAATACTGATTCCCAGAACGATCAAACTATCGCTCAAATAAAAATCATAAGTGAGTGCTCAACAGATTAGTGGTGGCTATTAATATAAGTAGAAAGTGTCCTAATACCGCATTTAGTTTATTTATAATAAGAACAATAACGAAATTTCGACGAGGGATTGAATTATCACATTATGAATTAATTTTATTTGACCAATTAGGGGTGTCTAAGTATAAGTGAAAATTTGTGGTTCGGCCTATTTCAGAAGGGAATAATTATGTGTGTTAAGTGTGTTTACAGCTCTCTATTCATATAAGTTTAAAAAAAAAGTCAACATGAATTATGTAAATCATTCTGGCTCATATTTATGTCAAGTATTTTTAACGTTTTTTTTTTCTTTTCACGCTGATCTGGCAACTAAAGTAAATATGAGGGATGTAAGGAATATTGTTGGAAATTTAGGTTCTAACACTTCAATAAAACGAGTTACTGGCTTTTTAAAATATAAAGATTATTATTAGCCAATTATAAGTCACTAGGAAGGTTATACGTCCGTCTTTATCAAGGCTCAAACATGAAGTAAGGTAATAATAATGGTGGGTAGTATTTATATAATAAGTACCTACGATATATCGATTATTGCAGAATCGACTAAAGATTGATTTTTGTAAGTAAGTAAATCAATTATATCAACACGCCCCCTCAAAAATTGATCTATCTAATTATACAAACAAAATAAATCAAAGTAATACCTAAATGACCGGAACATATTCACTTCCTAGTGTTTGCTGGGAAATACATCTCATGGTCCAACATTTGCTGCCAAGGATTAAGGAAAACCCAGAAAACCTTAATCAAACCATTTCATTAAATTATTCTTAGTAATAATTAAATTAATCATAAATCATATTATTATGTAGAATCACAAAACATTAAATCAGTATCTTATTCTAAGCCCATTTTATTTCTCATCTCTTGAAAAGTGATAGCGGGTCAGAACATCTGCCAACTGCTGAACTGTTGGAATGTAATTTTATTTTATTACATTTTTTTCAATCTGTTCCTTAGCTAGATGATACTTTATATCTATGTTTTGTGATTGGTTGGATTATTTGCAATGCGTATACAGCCATTGTTATCCTCATAGATTATAAGATAGGTTTACAATAGTGCATATTTAAATTTATTTAATACTGTTTCACGTACTGTATGCACTTTGATCTAATGTTATTTCATTACATGCTTGTAATTTTTTTTAAACCAAGAAACATTTTTTTTTTTTTTTAATCGGTCTAAAAAAGTCATTTTGAATTTACTCATTAAATACTTTTAAAATTATTAATTGTTTCAATATCAGCACATACTATTATGTTAAAACACCTTTAAATAAAATGACATAATTATATGCTTTGGTATGTATATCTCCATTGTCTAGCAAATATTTGAATGAAGAATTTTGAAAACCTTTTTCTTTAAGTGATCTCTCAAAGACTTCAAACCAACACCTAGCTGCCTGTTTCAGCCCTTAAAGTGTTTTATTTAATTTACACACATAATTATCTGGACCAGAGATACCCTCAGGGACTTTCATATAAATATCTTCCTTAAATTCGTCATTTAAGAAGGCAGTTTTGACATCCCTAAGATGAACTAGCAAATTAAATTGATTCACAAAAGCAAGATACATCTGAAACTGCTATCACTACTCATACTACTGGCGCCAAAGTTTTATTATAGTCCGTGAGGTATTCTTGACTGAAACCCCTTGCAACAAGTTGTGCCTTTTTTTTTTATCGTAAAGGTTTTCCAAATTCATCATGTTTTGTAGGAAACATCCATTTACAATAAATTGACAATGTTTTTATTTTCAGGTCTTGGTAAAAGTTCAAGTAGCTTTAGAGAATTTAGTTCGTCCCTACTGCACTTTCCCACTGAGATCTGTTTTGATCTCTTCTAATGAATTTAGTATTTTACATAGAATAGACTGAGCACACAAAATGGCGATCATCATCATCGTCTTCACTAAACGACATAGGTGGACGACTTTTGAACCTATTGCATCATCTAACGTCAGGATTTTATTTGTGTTTTCTTTTGGTGAAGATGGGTTATCAAAAAGTATATAATTTATTTGCTCCGATTCAATTTTATATTATCATGGTTTAGTTTGCGAACTTTCCTAGGACACTGGTGTTCATCAGATTTAGACCATAGACGTATGATTATCTGATTTAGAACTGTCAGAGTTATGAGACTTGACCGGCACTGACTTGGATATTACATCATCAGCTTTGCCGTGAGAATTTTTTATAATATTCCCTTCAGTGCTCATCAGATTTAGACCATAGACGTATGATTATCTGATTTAGAACTGTCAGAGTTATGACACTTGGCCGGCACTGACTTGGATATTACATCATCAGCTTTGCCGTGAGAATTTTTTTTTTTAATATTCCCGTTAGACTTGAGGTCTGGCCTGGATTGAAGAAATCCAGTCTCATTAACAATAACATCCCTGACTACTATGTAATTTTTCGCACTCTGGGTTCCAAACTTTATAGCGTTTGGTTCATAACCCACAAGTATCCCTTTCCATGATTTTTCATCAAACTTGGTCTTACTGCTTTTATTATGAACGTAAGCAGTTGAACCAACCTTCAAATTTTTTTTTTTAATTTGAGGTTTTGTATCATGCCACATTTCGAATGGTGTTTTTGAAAACTTTCAAAGTTTTAATTGGGGTCAAAATAATCAAATAAACAGCAGTTGGTACTGCCTATCGCCCCAAAACACTTTGTCTAATTTAGCACTGCTTAAACGAGCTTTTCCATTATGTAATGGTTCCGACCATACGTTCAGAAACGCCATTCAACTGTGGTATTCTAATTTTTAAATGTTATGATATCCCTCTCTCTACACAATAACCTTTCATTTCAGTCGATAGATATTCGCCACCACTATCGCAGCATAAGTTGACTAATTTTAAATTAAACTTAGCCTCGCTTTTAGCCACGAAATCTTTAAAAACAGCAAACACGTCTGATTTTTATAGGTTAAATAGGTACGTAACAAAGTATTGCGTATACTCATCAACAAAAATTACAAGGTAGTTTTTAGTTGGGGGTAGGTATAAACAGTAACAATAGTCCACAAACATCTGAGTGCACAATAAATAATAGCTGTTTAACATGACTTTTATTGTTGACCTCATATGAACGGAAGTCGACTTTGTTTCCTATTTATACAGCATTTCAGTTTCGATTTGGCTGGTGTCATCAACCATTTTATTTTTAATTTTTTTTTTTTAATTTCGATGAATTAATTTTTTTCTTATTATGACCAAAGCCATAGTTTGTACATATTTTTATTACTGCATACTTGAGAAACAGATTGACACTTATTTACAGATGCCATTAAGTCTACAGCAATTAAATTATTTTTCAACATACCTTGCATGATAGTTTTATTAACCTTACGTATTGTGCTCCTTGCTGGTCGAAAATGACTGTCAACCCAGCACGTTGCATTTTCGTTAAGAACCGCAGGTGGTACCGCAGCACAGAAGAGCACGTCCTCCAAAACTTCTTGAACGCTCATGTTGCTGGTCACATACATCGTTCCCTGAAATAAATTCACCATTTTTAGCAATAGAAATTTTAATGGCGTTTGCAAGACGGTGTGACTAATGAAAAGATCTTCCCTGTTTATAATATGGTCTGATGCTCCAGAAAAGTAACTTTGCTTCCATCATGATCCGCTTGATAGTCTGCCATCATAAAAGCAAAGCCAGAAAAATTGCTCGACGTGGATGTTTCACTGATCTCAACTGCCTGGACCGTCCTTCTTCTCTCCGTATTTTCTGCTGCTGCTGTAATGTTTGAGCTCTTTTGAAGTAGAAGCAGTTGTTTTCACATGCTTCTTGCAGCCACAGGGATAATACTTCACGAACGAGCTTATTCTTCTGTTTGTTAACCTTCTGGTTGAAGCTATTTTTCCCTTTATTATTTTGAGAATTATCGAATTTTATTTTTCGAAATTCCTATCCATTTTTCCTCTCAACTTGCAAAACTTTGACGCTGGTATTACTGTACTCATTTCTAAACATAACTTCATGATCCAAAAGCCTTGGTTTAACGAATGCTAGCAATAAATTATCCTCCGATAAAGTTTCGATCGCAATTATCACGCCATCATAAGTTGAGAGTAGGTTGAGCAACAAATGAGCTACGCGTGGCGTGGCGTGGTGGCAGCGTGTCGTCTTGCCGTACCCTATAATATACTGTAGTCTTTGGTGCCAGCTAACAATTCGATGATGAACACTTTTTGCACCTTATAACACGTCCATTTCACTTGACAAAGCCCGTTTTTTATTTAAATTTTTAACCACTTATATCGCAGTAAAAACGTAACCTGGGCCCATAACCTGTTGGAAATTTAGGTTCTAACACTTCAATAAAACGAGTTACTGGCTTTTTAAAATATAAAGATTATTATTAGCCAATTATAAGTCACTAGGAAGGTTATACGTCCGTCTTTATCAAGGCTCAAACATGAAGTAAGGTAATAATAATGGTGGGTAGTATTTATATAATAAGTACCTACGATATATCGATTATTGCAGAATCGACTAAAGATTGATTTTTGTAAGTAAGTAAATCAATTATATCAACAAATATGATCTGACATTTTATTTTATGAACTTTCAATCGAGAAATCATTAATAAATCTTACGTCAAGCGGAAAATTATCATTATTTTTACATATCGATGTTTAGAAATAATTAAAAATATTATTATTTAAAGTATACGCAAACTATGAAGTCACAAATCGGACGTTAATTTCGAAAATAGAAGCAGTATTTGATTTTATTTCTTTAAAAAAAGAAAGTATTATTATAATAAATTGAAACATTTACCAAGGAATCTAAATTTTGTTTTTCATTTCACAATTCAATTATTTCACCTTTAAACGTAGTCATATTTTAATATATTTACTTAAGCATACTATGCGTGCCAAATAAGAATAGTACTGTCAAGACGCCATTTTGTTCCGCAATAGTATGGATTGACTCGTGAACTTCATTACCAATGCGTACTAATTTGACAGCTATCGTGTATTTGACAGCTATCGGCAGTACTAATTTGACAGCTATCGGCAGTACTAATTTAACAGCTATCGTGTGAAGTTGGCAGCAAGCGCGATTCTATTCTTAGTTGGCACGCATAGTACTAGCTTCTGTCCGCCATCGCCTGCCCGCGCTGCAAGAACTGAGCTATCAAATGCAAAAAGAATTTTTCAAAACTGACTGGTGGTTCCAGAGATTAGCGCGTTCAAACAAACAAACTCTTCAGCTTTATTATTAGTATAGATATAGATAGATAATGGATACAGTTCCTTGCATCACAACATAATAATATCTAGATGTAAAAATACCACAATATGATACTGTACTGCCACGAATCATGGCCGGCAGTAATTCATCGGCCGGATTGTACCATCGTGGACGTTCGCGGTGAACCACTTTTCGACCATAAGGTCCTAGTAATAATACTATGGTAATGAGGTTCAAACAAAAATGGTCACCGCAAATGTTCGCGATGGTACATGAATGCTTTTAAATGCAATAGTACTGCCACAATGCACTTAATAAGTAGGGTAATTATTATGTACTTATTCGTTCTTCTATATTTTATATATAGGGTGACTGGTAATTATTGAATTATTGGGACTATTTCACGATGTCCGAATAGCCACTAATACTCACCAAATAAATTAAAAAATGGAACAGAATTTGTATGAAATTATCTGCCAGGTAAGTTAATACGAACTTAATCGTAGGTGGTGAAAGATTGTACTCATGAACAAACAACTTTTACTATGGTACCAAACCTGAAAAATCAGCTGTTCTCTAAATTTGTTCGCATTTAAACTCGTCAAAATGTAGGGAACAGCTAATTTTTTTTTCGAGATTTCAGGTTTGGTCCAATAGTAAGTTGTTTGTGATCATGAGTACAATCATGTGTTGTAAGTATCGGTTACCCTATAATTATAAGATCAATTTATTTTTATATCTCTAAAATCGGTGTAATACAAATTGGCTTTAATTTTTTTTATCCATAAAAAAATAATATTTATAATGAGTTCCTTTTTTTTTTACTGTTTGAATAATAAGTTTTACAATTCATTATTTCTTTTTATGTATAAAAAATAATCTCTTATTCAGCGAACATGGCTGCTAAATAATGTGTGCAACAACAATTACGCTAAAAATGTATAAATTGTGATATTATGTATTTTGTTTTTGGCTAAAAAATAAAGTATTTGATAATAAATTAATTTATCTTTTGTTTTAATTACTCTCTCCCTGATATTTGACGCACTAGATGCGACTTACGACACCGTGCTCGGTCTTGGTTTGCAGACGAGACGTGACACCAAAGCTCCATTTACACAGAGCAAGTTTCTGGAAAATTCAAGAGTAATAATCGCATACCATAAACCACATTCAATGTTATTGCCATTCAAGAATTGCATACAAGTGTTTACACGCGTGCGATTCCATAAAATGACATACAATAATTGAATGCAAGTTTTGCCATTCAATAAAATCGCATGCGCACTATGCCAGCGGCCACAGCCGGCGGGCATGCCGCCAACAAGCCCGGCGCCATTCCCGGGTGGGATTTTGAGCCGGCGGGCTTGCCACACCAAGGGCGCATACCCGCACGGCAAAAACCCGCCGGCATAGTGTGTGGGAGCCTTTACACAGAGGCAATAAAATTGCGAGGTGATTATTGCATGCAAGTTTTGCGTCATCTAAATACAGAGTTGCACGTCCTTGCACAATTGATTGATTAAAATGAGGGTTTTCTGAAATGACCTTCACTAGGTGGCAGCACTGAGACGTCAGGTCCGGGCACCTGTTTATTGTCAAAGCGTCTATATTTTCGTTGGTCGTGACTGAATGATGAACGTCATCATATAAGTACATATTTTATATTCATTGTCGAAACGGAAGACCGCTTGTCAAAGTGGCGCCAACTGGTGGCGTACATATTCATGAAAACCGTCAAAATTGGGTGTGCGGAAATAAAGCTTAACTAACCTGCGTGTGTTTCATTACAAGTCAGTGGCCGGAAGTTAACGTCAAAGTTTTTTCATAACCCTCTTACAAATAAACACAGAATAAAGTTATTCCAAGTTTAAACCTATGAAAATGTATGGTTATTCCTGATATAACTTTATTCCGTGTTTACTTGTAAGAGGGTTAGTGTCTAAACACACTATGCCGAAGTTACGCGACCGAAGTTCCGCGGCTGATGTTACGTTCCGACGTGTTCGGCTGATATGACACACCATAAGCGCCGAACTTACGCGGCGGAAATTCAGTTCCGGAACTTCAGTGTCTTGCTTGAACGCTGTCATGCCTTCGTGTCGTGATATCTAAACAGGCGGACAGACAAACGCAAAAGAAAGTGATGCTGTTAGGATTCCGTTATTACTTTTTTTAAATACTTGCATAGAAAATAGAGCCATGTCGTTACATAAATAAGAAGCACTTTCGTATTTGCAAATAAAAATACTTTGAACTTCAAGGATTTTTTCGCTGATACGATTATGCTCTTTATTTACAAGGCAACACGAATCAATTTCCTATGCAAGTATTTTAGTATTTTGGTGGTTCATCCATTTATATTTAATCCAAATGAACTGACCGTGAGTGCCCAGCTTAAGGCCGTGCGCTGCGTTAGGCGGGCGCACGGCGCGGGCGCCCGCGTGTCGTACTGTTTCATGTGTGCTGCGCTGCGCGCGCAGCGCAGATTACATGAAAACAGCACGCCACGCGGGCGCCCGCCTAACGCAGCGCACGGCCTAAGCTATAGCACCGTGGGGCGGGCATGCCTGCCTCCCGCTGCTCCCCGCCCCGGATCTTCTTCGGCAATCGAACCGAACTTCGGTCGCGTATGTGTGTGTGTGTGCTCTACAGAATACGTTGCCGCCGAATTGTCGCTGAACTTACGCCCGACCGAAGTTCGGCTGTACGCTAGAACGCAACGTAATTTCGGCATAGTGTGTCGTCAGTAATTCAAATAGCATTGCAGGCGTAACCATGCCGAACTTCTGTCGCGTAACTTCGGCATAGTGTGTTTCTTCAACGTTCGTCTTCAGTTTTCAAACATACAACGCGTCGCTGTGTTAGGGAGTCGATATTCTTCGATTTGTAATGCACATTCATGTGGTTGCGTATTTTCATTAGGTTGCGCAGCTCTTTCTGCCCGTTGCCAGCATGGCCGACAAATATACTCCTGGCCGTTGTATTCTAGCTGAAGATGAGAATATTACAATTAGTTAAACTGCATAGCTTAAATGGTTTCACAAATTGTCGATATGAAATACTTAGTTACTCTTCTAAATAAAAAAAAAACGATAAAGATAAACAGTATTCTTTTTCTAAATACGTATATAATATAATACCAGTAAAAACGCTTCATAACGATACTTTTTAAAGTGAAAAACTACGACATGACAAATAAGACATAGGTAATGATTTAGTTTGACTTACCTGACGTTCAGGAGTAACAGCTTCAATAATATATTGGGCTACAGCGGGATTGTCTTCAAACCGAGCGTGTGTTATCTCGTATCTTTAGGTTTAAGAACAACTTTATTTCTCATAAGAATTGCATACATAATTCACTTACTGAGAAACAATGTCTAAAACTAAGATTATTAATTAGAGCGCACAGATGTACATATATAAAATAACAAAAACAAAAGAGCAAAGAAAAAAAAAAAAAAAAAATGTGGGTAAACAGATAAGTACTTAACTCAAACTCGATCGTCAACCAAACACAACATGGATGTAAGAATTAGATTTTTACTAGATGCGGCATTGATGGCGTTAATAGCATGTTTGTTATTTGAAGATTATTTTATTTTTAGTTTATTGTTTTAGTTAGATATTTTGGGTACATACATGTTAAAACATTTTGAGTATTGGATTTTGTTTGTTTTTGTTTAATTTAAATAATTAGTAGTATTTTTGATTTAGAGATTTAGAGTTAATCTTTTATAATGTGTGTATTTTATTTATATTAATATATATATATTCCATGTTTTTTTTTTTTTTTTTCATGTTTTCTTCTGTTTATCGCAGATCGATTACACAAAACACACATTTGACGGTTATCAGCCATAGTTATAGGAATACAATTCACAAAGTCCAGTAAAACAAGCACAAGTCACCAAGTTAGATATCAACAAGTCCGAGATACAAGCCAGAGTCGAAAGAGATGGTCAAACAAAAATAATCGCACAGTACTCAACGAAACAAATGTCAACGATGGACTGCACTGTGCTCGCGGACCTGACGTAAAGCCTCGGGTGTTGGGTGCATAGATTATACAGTATAATAATTGGGTGGGAACCGCACTCGTCGCTGATTGGTCACACGAAGCAGGTAGAATTGGTTGGTCTGATTTTAACAATGGTTCCTAGAATTGTAAACAAAAACCAACTTGAAGTGGCTCATTCAACGAATACGTTAACAAAAGCAGCTGTTGAGTGGTCGGGTCGCCCCGCACATTATTGTCGCCATTTTTCTTTGAAAGCGGTGCAATCCTGGTATGGTTTACGATCGGCCCAGTGCATATTAGCGGATAAAAGGCATGATAACAAAGGTATTGAATATTGTGACAAATATTTTACATTTAGGTACATGGAAGCCCAATAGTTTCATTACTTTATTTATTAATTCATACGTTTGTAAAATAAGCAAAACGCAAAGGTTTTTCGTATGTTTCGTGATGAAAAACAAAAAATGCTGAATGATAAAAATATGACAATTCATTAAAATAGTATTTAACCCATATCTTTTTTCTCAAATGATATTTAATCATACTGCTTGAACAATATTTGTTCTACAAGCATTCACCTTTCAAATGACACTAGTTTTATTAATGGCCGCTAATGGGACAGGACGCCCATTGTTCTTTGCCAACAAATATCAGAATTTGTCGGTAACTGGTTCAAAAGTTATAAGGGTTCATAGATGGTCGATCAGGAAGGCGAGCATTTCCCCAGCTTGGCCACATTTATATCTCAAAAACTAGGCCACCTAGCGAAGATCTGTTTTCTCCCAATCGACTAATTTTTTGTTATGAAAATTAAAATCCCTGATGGTGGCCATGCCAGTGTCAGTCACACCTAGATAAAATCCCTGATGGTGGCCATGCCAGTGTCAGTCACACCTAGATAAAATCCCCGATGGTGGCCATGCCAGTGTCAGTCACACCTAGATAAAATCCCTGATGGTGGCCATGCCAGTGTCAGTCACACCTAGATAAAATCGCTGATGGTGGCCATGCCAGTGTCAGTCACACCTAGATAAAATCCCTGATGGTGGCCATGCCAGTGTCAGTCACACCTAGATAAAATCGCTGATGGTGGCCATGCCAGTGTCAGTCACAACTAGATAAAATCGCTGATGGTGGCCATGCCAGTGTCAGTCACACCTAGATAAAATCCCTGATGGTGGCCATGCCAGTGTCAGTCACACCTAGATAAAATCGCTGATGGTGGCCATGCCAGTGTCAGTCACACCTAGATAAAATCCCTGATGGTGGCCATGCCAGTGTCAGTCACACCTAGATAAAATCGCTGATGGTGGCCATGCCAGTGTCAGTCACACCTAGATAAAATCCCCGATGGTGGCCATGCCAGTGTCAGTCACACCTAGATAAAATCCCTGATGGTGGCCATGCCAGTGTCAGTCACACCTAGATAAAATCGCTGATGGTGGCCATGCCAGTGTCAGTCACACCTAGATAAAATCCCTGATGGTGGCCATGCCAGTGTCAGTCACACCTAGATAAAATCGCTGATGGTGGCCATGCCAGTGTCAGTCACACCTAGATAAAATCGCTGATGGTGGCCATGCCAGTGTCAGTCACAACTAGATAAAATCGCTGATGGTGGCCATGCCAGTGTCAGTCACACCTAGATAAAATCGCTGATGGTGGCCATGCCAGTGTCAGTCACACCTAGATAAAATCGCTGATGGTGGCCATGCCAGTGTCAGTCACACCTAGATAAAATCCCTGATGGTGGCCATGCCAGTGTCAGTCCTACCTAGATAAGCATCTTTGTATCGTTTCATGAATACAAGGTACTCCTTCGGCACAAGTACTCAAACACACTATGCCGAAGTTACGCGACCGAAGTTCCGCGGCTGATGTTACGTTCCGACGTGTTCGGCTGATATGACACACCATAAGCGCCGAACTTACGCGGCGGAACTTCAGTGTCTTGAACGCTGTCATGGCGTCGTGTCGTGTTATCTAAACAGGCGGACAGACAGACGCAAAAGAAAGTGATGCTGTTAGGATTCCGTTATTACTTTTTTTAAATACTTGCATAGAAAATAGAGCCATGTTGTTACATAAATAAGAAGCACTTTCGTATTTGCAAATAAAAATACTTTGAACTTCCAAGGATTTTTTCGCTGATACGATTATACTCTTTATTTACAAAGCAACACGAATCAATTTCCTATGCAAGTATTTTAGTATTTTGGTGGTTCATCCATTTATTTAATCCAAATGAACTGACCGTGAGTGTCCAGAAACACACTATGCCGAAGTTACGCGACAGAAGTTCGGCATGGTTACGCCTGCAATGCTATTTGAATTACTGACGACACACTATGCCGAAATTACGTTGCGTTCTAGCGTACAGCCGAACTTCGGTCGGGCGTAAGTTCAGCGACAATTCGGCGGCAACGTATTCTGTAGAGCACACACACACACATACGCGACCGAAGTTCGGTTCGATTGCCGAAGAAGATCCGGGGCGGGGAGCAGCGGGAGGCAGGCATGCCCGCCCCACGGTGCTATAGCTTAGGCCGTGCGCTGCGTTAGGCGGGCGCACGGCGCGGGCGCCGGCGCGGGCAGTTGGCACAGCCAGCAGTGGCGGGCGCCGCCGCCTCCACACGTAGCGGTCTGGAACAGAGAACCGCAAGCACTGAAGTACTCCTGGGTTGTGTTCCTTGCCCCGGAGTAATTTTATTAAATAGACGACAAGAGTGAACTGCCGTCGCACCCTCAATTCATTGTACCCGACCATGCCCAGTACAAACAGGGTGGGGTACATCAGCGGGTACAATGGATAAACTCCGTACAGTCTGCAGTACAAGTGACGCGTGAACTTGTTTTGTACGCGCTCCAGCATGACAGAGTACTTGGCTTCATGTGGAGCCCATATGACAGCACCATACTCCAAGTGACTCCTGACTAAAGCGTCATATAATACCTTAATAGTCGTAATATTAGTGAACCCCTGCGATTGCCTGAGTACAAAGCCAAGGTTCCTGTACGCTTTCTTACATATCTTAATGATATGCTCGCGAAACGTAAGATCTGGAGTGAGATACACCCCTAGATCACGCACTTGCGTTACTCGCTGCATGGGTACCGCCTCTGTTTTGTACTCATAGCGGACAGGGGTGCGCGCACGACTAAAGGATATTACCGAGCATTTGGACATGTTGAAGTACAGCTTGTTGTCATGGCTCCACTTCACCACCCTATCAATGTCACCCTGGAGTCGCTCACAGTCAGACTCGTCCCTTACCTCGAGTAGCAACTTGAGGTCATCTGCGAACAATAAACATGAGCCATGTCTGACGACCTCCGGTAAGCTGTTTACCATTATGATAAATTCAAGAGGCCCCAAATTGCAACCCTGGCTTACTCCGGACCTGGTGAAGTACGGCTTCGACTCGCACCCATTGTAGTCAACGTACTGTTGGCGGTCCCTCATATAGCTGACAAAGAACTGCAGCAAGTGTGGAGTACATCCTACATCTGCCAGCTTCCTTAATAAGATATCATTGTCCACGGTGTCGAAGGCTTTTTTGAAGTCAAAGTACGCCGCGTCTACCTGTACCCCAGCGTCAACCGCCGGAATAACCTGTGCCATGAAGTTAAGCAGGTTGGTGGAAGTGCTGCGTCCCGGTCGAAAGCCGTGCTGCGCGTCCGACAGTTGCGCTCGGACTTGCCCCTGTATGCAGCGTTGAATAGCGGCTTCAAAAACTTTTGCCGGCGTCGACAACACTGCAACTGGTCTATAACCGCTGACCTCTGGACCTGCCCTACCCTTGGGTACCGGAACGACACGTGTAGTCTTCCACCGATCTGGAAACGTGGACTGCTTTAAACACATGTTGTACATGTAATGCAGCGGGCTTGCTAAAACTCTAGCACAATCTCTAAAGAGAAACGCTGGTATACCATCAGGGCCAGATGATCGCTTCGGCTTGAGGTTCGTCAACGCATCCTGCACATCTTTGAGACTCAAGGTGTCTATATGAACCCGTGCACTAGTAGCACTGCTGGCCTCCCATCTTCAAGTGCCAAATGCTGTTTTTGGAAATCCAAATGCAGAACCCTCAGATAGAAAGGCAATTGTGATAGCAGACGCCACTTATATCTACATTCAAAAGTCCACAAACCATTTATTCCAAAGGCGATAGTCTACACAAATTCACGAATTTATTGAAACCATTTTTCATATTATGCTGCGATGGTCATATAATAGATGCATTTGGGCCATATGCAGCTGTAGCTGCATATATGGTATGGTATATATATGGTATGGTATGGGTCGGATGCACAAATCCTAAAAAATATGATCGAAGACGAAGAAGGCAGTATTCATTGGTTTTTTAGACAAGGGGATGTGTTCATCTTAGACCGTGGATTTCGCGACGTAATCGACGATTTACATGCCTGTGGATATGAAGCACACTTGCCAAAAACAAAAAATCGCAACGAAGATCAATTAACGACAGAGCAAGCTAATAAGTCTAGGTTGGATACCACATGCCGCTGGGTTATCGAAGTTATAAATGGTTGGTTTAAACGCGACTTCAAGTTATTTCGGCTAGATTTTTTTAATCGTGCCTTGCCCCATATGATGAAGGATTTTAAAATAGCCGCTGCGTTATTGAACGCATGCAGAGAACCATTACGTGATAGTGTACACGCAGAAACATTTATAACAATAATAAACCAACGATTGAACCAACCAAATCACCTAGCAGAGTATGTCCTAGGCAACAACTTAAATCGTCGACGGGCTAGCTTTGATAGTATTACTGGTAACCAACCTAACTTAAGTGATCTTCCGTCACTGACCTAGGACGATTTAATTATTTTTGCACTTGGCACATATCAAGTGAAGTTAGGTCGCAGCTATTATGCGGAGCATGTGCGACAAGGCCTATATAATATAGAAGTGTATAGAGATACCCAATGTACAGGTCTAGTCGAGTACGGCATTACAGCTACAAATGTTTGGCTTCTCCGCTGCCGAATACAATCGCGCCATGCGCGGTCTAGAATTTATTATTCTTATATTCTTATAGACAGGCAGAAAAATGGTAGGGAAGCTATAGAAAACTATTATTGCAGTTGCCTTAGCGGTAAACGCACTCTGGGTTGCTGCGCCCACATAATGTGTATAGTTTGGTACTTAGGGTGGGCGAGAAACCAAGAGGAGGACATTCTTTTGCCAGCTGATTTTTTAAATGAAATAATTGTTGATGACGATTAAAGTCCAATAATTATTGTAGTTATTAAGTAATATTGTAGTTATTAAGTAATATTGTATTTATTAAGTAATATTGTAGCTATTAAGTAATATTGTATTATTGTAATCTGGCATAATGTTTTTATTTTAATAAATCAACGTATTTAACAAACCTTTAGTTTTATTTAAGCTATCATTATCTTATATTTGTATATTACGTATATAATAACATAGTCATATCATTATAATGTACTTAATTCATTCTTATCAATGTAACATCATCACGAGGTGTACAAAATATTGTATTTAAGATACAAACTGTAATCATTCCATTTAAATGATTTAATTAGTTTTTTTTTTATATAATCCACCTATGATATCTTTTTATCCAAGGAACTTACAGAAACAGTCTTTTGTAGTCTTATTGTATACATATGGCTACTAGAAAATAAATAGTACAGATGTGGCCGCCGATGGGACAAGCTCCATACAATTTTGCCCATTGTTCTTTTGACTAATTAGCCACTAATTTTTTGTGTTATCAAGATTAAAATCCCTGATGGTGGCCATGTAAGTGTCAGTCACACCTTATCTAGCCGTATTTTCTGGCAGATTTTGTATCAATTGGAAAAAAAAATGTATTTTGTATGTATTTGTGTGTAACCTTATATGGAACGAAAAATAAAACACAAGTTG
Organism: Cosmia trapezina; assembly: GCA_905163495.3. NCBI lineage: Eukaryota > Metazoa > Arthropoda > Insecta > Lepidoptera > Noctuidae > Cosmia > Cosmia trapezina. The sequence continues at coordinate 2,969,499 of LR991036.1, forward strand.
CACATACAAACTTTATTTGCATAACACAATGCAGTGTTACTTATCGACACTTCGCAGTACAATAAATAAACACGAAAAAAAAAAACAATTTGGTCCATTACCGATTTCCGAACTAGCTGTCTACAATACAAATAAAAAAAAATACTGTCTTTTCCACAATCAACAATGATTTTATACATTTGTTTAGAGCTCTCGCGTTCTATGGCTAAACTTCAACAGAGGTAACACAGATACTCAAGCCAATAGCTGCCGTCGTTGCAAATTAACATCAAATTGGAATTAGGCCCGAAACAACACTTTGGAAAAAATCAGATAAGGTTTTTAAAAACGTACAATTACTTCGCTCCAGTACACAACGCCACAAATCTTCCAATATTGACTACAAACATGTCTTATCATAATTCAAACCTCAATAGAATTACAAAATTCTATTGCATTTACATAAGAGAGCTCTATCAATCAAACGAAAACATACAAAAAAAATCAAGAAAAATAATGGTAACAATATTGTGATCAAGCAAAGCGGAAGAATGAAATATATTCTCATGATATTTATAATTGGCGAAACAGAACAACAAAATTAGAATACTTTTTATAAATACTTATAAAAATAAACAAACACGTAAATGCTTCTCGATTAATTGATATCAATCAAATTAAATTAATAGTTGTGATTGCAATCATAATCGCACGACAAACGAGTAATAAGCGATACTAAATAAAAATCTTACAGATCGTTAGAAATCAGCCAAGATGCTGACAAAAATCAATGAAATAAGTAATTAGCTGAATGTCATGATTGGCCATTTTAACGGTAAGTATATACAAGGTCAAATTTCACAGTATGACCTTGAATAATTCGCTATTTGAAAAAAAAATCTAATTAATTTAAGGATTCTTTGATTGATTTCTGTTTCGATTTAGTCTCACAACTTTTTTGCATCACAATTTTAGAACCTCCCACATTATTCGTCATTCTGAAAAAAATACTAAGGAGTGCAGTGTGTCGAAATTTTAATGTTCATTCATTTTTATTAGTAAGTGTAATAAATTTAAGTACGACTACAGATAAATACAAAATTGGTCGCGCCTACTATACTAAATTAGACTATGGCGGTCACCCACAATTCTGTTTAAAAACTAATCAACCCTCTATCCACCCTGTTGGCCTGTTCCTAAGAGACGCTTCGGTCCTGAAAAGTCTTCAATCAAAGCATGAAAACCTTTTAAGATCAGTAAGATTGGCATCCATCTAAGTGAACTGTAAAAGTTACAGCCCGTTGCAGAAACGAACTTTAATGGAGAGTTTATATTCATGCCATTCCTTAGATCGTCGCTAATTTAACTAACTGACGTATCTGACATTTTGGACTAAGCCGATAGCCGACCTAACTATAGTAATTTGATACATTTTCCAAGTCGGATCGATCTGTCTAATCGGCGTATCTGTACCTTATGCCTTACGGTCCCCATGATTATGCAAAAATCGAGACCGATATATCTAGTTTACAAAAAAAAAAAGAAAAATAGCTTGCCCTGTAAAATTTTCACTTAGTTCGATTAGCGATAGTATGAAAAAGAAAATGACAGCATCAATTTAAAGTCTCCATTAAACTAAAGTTCGTTTCTGCAACTTACCGTTTTTGTCTATTTTTTTATTTAAAGATTTATGTGCAAAATTATATGCGCAGTTGCGTACTTCGATATCCGTAGACGTAGACCTTATCCAACACAAAATTTTGCTTCAATATCAAAGAAAGTGTGAAAGATGTGATGTGTAGTGTGATGATATGGATAGCAAAGGGGGTGACTAGAGAAGTATGGAAAAAAGTGACATGTTGCGCCGAGCCCAGATAGATTGGGATAAGGGCAGGAGAATGATGATGATCAAAGCTAGGATTGAAAATCTTTTGGTCCCGGCATTACACCACAAGTGTCTTGACATGTTGTTTTAGGATCTATCGCCTTATGCGAAAATATAAGAGATCTGAGCCTTCTCTGTACAAAGTATGAGCTATAATCATCACATTTTGAAAACCAGATATGATTGTCTGCATGGATAGTCACAATTTGGGAAGTTCACAAAACCAAACGATTTCCGAAATCTGGTAGATATTTTTTTTCCAGTTTCTCAAAACGTAGCAATAATAGCCATAAAACTTTTACACTACATCCTTAACCTTTTAATACCTAATCCTATCGAACTGTGGATGACGCCAACGAAATAAGCTATACAATTTTAAGCTAAACATTAATAAAGATCAGCTGAATACTGTTTTTTTGACTAAACACACAAACATTTGACAAAACATTGGCGCTGCGCATCAAACGTTTGGCGGCAACGCGATATATAGAAATAGGTATAACCAACAGAAGCCTTAAGCTTATAGAAACGTTTTAACAAGTTATTAAATATCACAACATATAGCAAATTAAGCCGTATACACATAAAAGCGAGACATTTGTTCCACGACACTAAGGTGACCAAGTTCTTTAAACACATTATGGTAGCAGTCTCAAATTAAATTAAAATAGTTTGGACTAATGTTTTTCTCCAACGCACTGGACGGAATTTCTCAGTTTTATTATGCTTTTTAATATCATTAAATTACTAGGAGGTCTATCACGAAAAGAGATTCGAAGTAAATAATAATTTTACTAGACTTATATTTTTATAGTAGTAGTAATAAACGGATTCCATACCTATTATTAAAAGAATCACTTGCTTAGTAGTATGCATTCACACAGTAAGAAGAAATATACAAATAAATAATCGACTTAAAACTATCAAAAAGTCTTTAAAATCAGTACGTGATTCGGTCCCCAAGTGTCGTGAACATTGCCCTTATAAAAATACCGTACAACCACTCACGTCGACGCTTCACACCCGATAATACTGACCCTATGAAGTAAAATATCTCCAAAATACGCTAGTCTTGTGCCTCAGTCTTTCGTTTTGATGACAGAACGATATTATTTACCTACATTTGTTCCCGCGGCTTGAGTATTAATTAAATCGAGTGTTATAATAATATATGGCCAAAATCTGCGCCAGAATCACGTCAGAAGTATAATAAAAAGATGACGTAATAAAAATAAATACAAACAAAAATTGTATTGTTATTTTTTCGATATTTTAAGCACAACCTCTGGTAAACCCAGTCCTAGATGGTTGCCAAGGCGACCCTCCTACCCATGAGTTTTAAAATCTAAACAAATAAACGCTTTAATATTTTACTGTATAATTTTTGAAACACGTTACAAATTACACACAGACTACTCTTGCCGTACCTATTACGTATCTTGAAGTCTCAAGTCCTCATCAATAATTTAATTTAATAATAACACACTACGCGAATTTTATTCCTCAAATACTCATACAGTATTTTGCCTAGGACTCTCCCAAACATTCAAACTTTCGTAAAGAAAGTTGTGTCGTTCTCAAGCCGCTCCTTACACCTACCCATGTTAAACCTACATTTTTGGCAATATTCGACGAACCAACATATACAAATAATCATAACTTGCTATATTACCTTCGTAATGGCGATCTGTAATAAAATTACATCGTCTTTATCTTAGATTTTTTGAATAAAGACACAACCTAAGTCAGGTTGTTTCTTTATTCAAAAAGCCTTAACTTTTTCAGTCCATGGTGCAGTCATCAAAATAAATAAGTAACCAGGGTTAACTACGACTCCTATCAGGCGCGGATACATTGAGGACTCTAAATTAGACATAAATATAAGTTGTATAACCTGTATTTTTACTTTGTAGACAGTAACCCGCGCCCCCCTCCCCTTGAGCTAAAACCTGGAACCACGCCAGACTCCTTTTTTACAACGTCATGCAGTTGTGGTCTAACAGACAAAGTTTGATATTATTTCTCTGAGTGCGTTTTATTACACACGTTAGGTAATTTCGCCAATGTAGTGTTAATTAGTTAATTTCTTTGCTGGTTTACTTATCTTTTGTTGACGTCACATTCAACAAAGTTTTTATTACTTTGTTCTTAAAGAAATTCTTTGAATATTATGTTTTTAATATAAGCAAAATAAAAAATGTTAAACACTTTAATGAAAAGATACCTCAATCTTTATGCTTTACTAAGACGCTTAATAAGTGAAAAGCATTTTTTTGTTGTGTAATACAAGATAATTTTAATGGCGAGTATGAGTGCTTTTAATGTAAGATGTGATTAAAAGTTTTAAGTTCATCATCATTTGCCCAGCCTTTTTCCAACTATGTTGGGGTTGTCTTCCAGTCTTACCAGATGCAGCTGAATACCAGTAGGTATTTTACATGAAGCGACTGCCTATCTGACCTCGACGACTCAGTTACTGGGTAAGAAGAAGAAAGACTTTCGGATTGACTACTCGAAACGACTGTCAAAGATCTACGAACAAAAGCGATGAAACTATACACAATTAATACGGACAAGGCACCCTTACGCCAAATAACTTTCTCATTAATCGCTAACTTGTTTGTTTTTTCGTCTAAAGCAGCTAGAATTTGGTCATTCTCTTTGTTTTTTGGTACTAACGCGTTTTATAGCGCTTTTTTATAACACGATATGGAGTCAATGAAAGTCAACATTAAATACATTTTTTTTTCTAACAAATGAGGCTGTTTGCCTGTCATTATCAAAAATAGTTTCCTGTTACGTGTCATGAGGCCTTATTTATACGGAAGATTATTTTGAGGGTTTTGAGGTAAAGGATTATAACTATACTATAACAGTAATGCTTTTGTCTTTTCATTGCTTGGGAAAATTTGAGAAAGAAATAATGTTTTTGGTTTTGAGTGTAAACAAAAAATTAAAAAAACTGAATGACAGTGACGCTGTCAATCTGACAGTCCATGTCAACTTATTATCAAACTGATTGCTAGTAAGGTTTCCTTCTTACCTTTTCATTCCGTTGGTGTGCGTAAGTCGTTAGAAAACTATACCCGGTTTGTTAAAAATGTAGGCATCCATAAAAACCAAAATACAAATAAAATATAAATACTGTATACTTCTGAAAACATGTAAGAAAAATATGCAGAGGTTTCATAATTTCCATTTTTAGAGAGCTTTTATTAGTGTAGTAGAAATATTGTATGTAAAAGGCCGTTATATTTAAAAATTTAGCTGCAGTCCTTTCACGCATCATAGTGACATGTATCACATTTTGTCATAGAGTCTTTATATGAGACATGATAAAATTCATGACGTAACTATTATGTGCTAGTCCTTTTACATATGTTTTAAAAGTATGAAGGTGTTACCTATCATATTCAGATCTATAAGCAGTCTATTAAAACACAGTTGTCTTAAGATTCAAAAGACAAGCTATGAAGTCTTCAAAGTGATTCGATATGTCTCACTAATCAGTTCGACAAAATGTCTTTTTTATCAGTCATCGATAAATCTATCGAACATCACTACACTATCGGAAAATCACTTACTGTCGTGCCTATTACGGGCAAAGTTGATATGTAAGCAATGTAGTATGTAGCATATCCGAGCAATATCAAAATTGATATTTTGTAAAAAAAAAAAAATAACGCATGAACAATGTCGATAAATTGAATTTTGAACCTGGTCAATAAATATAGTTGTGTAGGTTTTATCGACATTGCCCGGGCGACGTCGATATCCAGCATAAATGGTATAGTCCTACTTTTTCACGCATATGCACATGATTTTATCTACACTGAGTATTAAATTAAATTTTAATTTATTACTGAAGTTATATACAATATGAAAATGATGTGCAAACCGTGTACCAGCAGACTAATATCGAGACACATCTCTTTGAGAATGGTCTTTGGTCAAACCATATCCACGCATGATTGCAAAACATATACATATAAGAAAACTGTCAACATGTCCATACTTACGGCTTAACTAACTAATAGTACCTATAGGCGACTAGTTCAGGCGATATTGGTCCTTGGCGACATGACTATGTAGTGGTGTTCCATGGGGGGAGGCGGTATGATCGGCGACATTGGCATGTACTCGTTTTCGATCTCATCTTTTAGGCGTACTTTGCTCATTTGCTCGTGACCTAGAAGTAGGTCGACGATCTGTTGTGGGAGCGAGAGAGCGGCTATATTATCTTCTGTGAATTCTATTGAGAGGTCAGCTTCGAAGTCAAAGTCATTTTCAAGACACTCTACTGACTTCGAACAGCGGTTAGTCTGCACGTGTTCGGTGTCGTCGAGAAACTCGCAGCTTTTTGTCTCGCCTTTAGACAAGGTCCCTGTAGTGATCTTTAGGTTCTTCATCTTACGACTGACCTTGAAACTCTTGAATATGTCACGTGTGGGCGTGAAGTCGAACTTCTTCTTTTTAGTTTCGACGTCTTTGTTTTCTTTTGATATTTCGGATTTCTGTGAGCCAGTGATGCGGGAGTCGCTCTTGAGCCGTTTTCTGTAAAGAAAAACGAATAATATGTTAAAAATTATACAATACTAGCTTTCGCCCGCGTAGAGGTCGGAAATTATACCAAGGGAACGTGCTACCGATACCAGGATAAAAAGTATCTTATGTCCTAATCCAGGTCATGGTCTACCCATGTGCCAAACTTCATCCAAGTCCGTTCAGCCGTTTTAGCGTGAAAGCGAAACCAACAAACTCACTTTCGCATTTATAATATTAGTTAGGATAAGAGTATGAAAAACCGGTCTATAGACACTCGTAGACTCATTGTTGCATCCTGCAATTAGTGACATCTAGTGTGAGATAGTTACGTAATTATAAAGTAAAAAGACGGAACGAGCAAATAGTTTGGCTATTGACCGGTAGATGGAAAATAAAGAAGTGGGCGGGATCTAACACCCCCTCACCCCGCAAATTGTCACGCGTTGTTTCATAGGGAAATTAATTACAACATCTCCTCTTTACATTTGCTTCGTGGCCTATGTTCACGCTGCTAGTTACCTGAACACGCTGAAGGGTTGTCTCTTGGGCAGCGTGTTGGTGTGCGTGTGTGCGAGCGGCAGCGTGTTGCTGCAGCGCGGCAGAGAGCCCAGCGATGAGTGCCGTGTCACGTTGCCTTCGAGAGGGGTCTTGGAGCAACGGCTCCAGGTATCGCCTACTTTTAGTGTGCTGCAATGAAACAGTGGTTATATAATACAAATGTTTTGAAGAGGTCAAAAGTGTGTCAGTGTGAATAAGTATAGGAAATAAAAATATAATTGAAGAATACTATTTAACGTCCCACAAATGTGCCAATGGCCGGACGAAGAGTGGAGCTAAATGAAATTGTAATATCTCTCCGCTGTTGACTGATGTGTATGGATTAGTTGATAAGTTGCTGGAAACGTACCTGAAGGGATGTCTGGGCGGCAGCGGCGGCGGGCGGCGTCGCCGCATGGTTGCGTACACGCAGTCGCCCACGCACTCGTACGTCGGCTCCTCGCAGAGCGACGCGCCCAGCGCCTGCTGCACGGGACAAACATGTTTGTATTATTGAAATGATGACGTTTATTTATGTAAGTAGATCTTTAAAGACATATTTTACACGTCAATTTTGTGGTCAATATTTTAAAACTACACTTGCGAGCAACCAAATCGAGTCAACTCCTAATCATTTCGACTCAAATAGCAACTAGGTACTTAGTGTTTTAAATGCCGCTCGGAAAACAAAAACATCGAGTTAGTATACACAAATGTGTATGGCCACGTGCCTTTGTTTCTATGGTTTTGTGTAATGTTTCGAAAAACACGCGCAGGAGACAGGCTTAAGTTAGATGGCTAACGGTTCAATTGCGATGTTTTGTCATGTCGCCACATCAATACATTGCACCAGTGCGAAAGCAAGGGCGGGTCACTAGTGTCTATATTTACTTTTTAAAACTATGTATAATAAATAAATAAATTCTTTATTGCCCTAAATAAAATAAATAAATAAAATAAAAAAGCCTTTTATTTCCTTTAGGTAATAAATTAATTCCAAATTTTTAAAATATAATTTTTGTAGTTTTTTTGTGCACTAATTTACACTTGCAAGAACCCCTCCACAGGTAAAGGCCTCCTCCAACGCTAACCAATCTTCTCTGGATTTAGCTACTTTAACCCAGTTTGAACCTCCTATTTTCTTTATGTCTTCGTCCCATCTAGTATTAGGTCTTCCCTTCTTTCGTTTTCCTTGTGGGCCCTTCCATGTTGTCACTCTTTTAGTCCATCTCTGGTCCTGAAGGCGTGCTACGTGCCCAGCCCATTTCCATGTTGAAGTGAAGGCTTGTACTAGTACATCAGTAGCTTTGGTAGCTTGTCTAATTTTTGAATGTCGAATTTTCTGTATTTTCTTTAAATTCAGCATGCTACGCTCCATTGCTCTTTGGCATGTGACTAACCTGTTTTTTACATTGTTGCTGAACCTCCATGTTTGACAACCATATGTTAAGCAAGGCAGAAGGCAAGAATTTAAGACTTTGGTTTTGAGATGGGTAGGTAGGTTGCTCTTGAATATTTCTTTTAAACTCCAGTACTTATTCCATGTTAGTTGTATTCTACGGTTTACTTCAAGGTCGTTGCAATTTCGGTTGAACCCTACTTGCTTTCCAAGGTATGTATAAACTTCTGTGTACGTCAGGGGTTCACCTTCAACTGATATTGGCATCCTGGTGCTGTTAGTGTTAGTCATTAACATAGTTTTCGAGAGATTCATTTCTAAGCCTACTTTTTTGCTAGCCTCGTTTAATGACTCTATCATGGTTTGTAGTTGAGAACTAGTTTCCGAAATTAACACTAAGTCGTCTGCGAATCGTAGGTGACTTAGGTAGTCGTTTTTAATCTGTATGCCGTATCTCCTCCAGTCTAGTGTGCTCATTATAGATTCTAGTGTAGCTATGAATAACTTGGGGGATAGGGGGTCACCTTGTTTTACTCCTCTTTTCACTGGAAACCAGGGGCCAGCTGTTTCTAGTTTCACTCTATTTCTACTATTCTTGTAGATGTTTTTGATTACTTGTATGTATTGATCTTCTACTTTTTGTTGCCTTAGAGTTTCCCATATGCTGTCATGTGAAATGGTGTCAAAGGCCTTCTGGTAATCAATGAATGCAAGATAGAGTGGTCTCTGCATTTCTTGGTACTTCTCTATAAGAAGCTCTAGTGTATGGATGTGGTCAATGGTAGAGAATCCTTTTCTAAATCCCGCTTGTTCTATAGGTTGTTTTGCTTCTATTGTGGTGCTTATTTTCTCGTTAATAATTGAGGAGAAGAGCTTGTAAATGCATGGTAGCAGGCTTATTGGTCTGTAATTTCCAATGTCGTTTGGATCTCCTTTTTTATAGATTAGAATGATGTTGGATTCTGACCATTGGGTGGGTGTCTCTTCAGTTTCCAGAATCTGGTTAAACAGTTTTGTGAAAGGTACAGCTAGCATAGGTGTAGCTACTTTTAGAGTTTTATTTGTAATGTTGTCAGATCCTGGGCTTTTGTCTAATTTTAGTTTATTCATTGCTCTTATGACTTCATTCACCTCTATTTGAGGTACACTACTGTTTCCGATTGTGTTTGTGGTACTTTGATTTGGATTACTAATGTTGTATTCTCTGGCACTGTATAGGTTCTTGTAGTATTCGGTTGCTATATTAACAACCTCACACCGGTTGTGTGATGTTTTACCATTTTTCTTCAGTCCATCAATCCATGTTTTGTTTGGTCTTAATTCTTTAAAAGCTTTCTTCGTACTTCCTGTTCTGTTGAGATGTTTTTTAATAATGTTATATCTGTGGTTTGTGTAGTCTTTCTTTATGTACTTACTTGTAAGCTTATAAAGTGCCGAGATATGATTTTTTGTGGTTCTATTTTTGTTTTTGCTTTTCTGCAGCTCCCGTCTCTTTTTTAGTAAATGTAGTGTGTGTTCTGACAGTATTTTATGGGTTTTAACGGGTTTTGGTATTGTGTTTTCAACAACCTGAAGGCTCCTGGTAATAGCTTTTACAATATTATCATAATATCTCTGCACAGTTGTGTTCTCTGGATGATCAAATAATCTTTGAGATTCGTCAGATTTCAAACATTCCATATATTTTTGTACCTCTTCGTCACTTTTTAAAGAAAAGTTTGGTTTATTATGATATTTAGCTCTGCTCAATTTTTTTTGTGTAAGTATTATTGTTGCTCGCACTGGTCTATGATCTGAGGGGTAGTTTATATTCAGCACTTCTATGTTTTGGAACATGTATGGTTGGTTAGATAGCACAAAATCGATTTCATTTTTATATTTTCCGTCTGGGGATCTCCAGGTCCATTTATTTTTAGATTTTTTCTTGAAAAATGTGTTAAGTATTACAAGTTTGTTTTCAATTGCAAAGTTAATCAGTTTTTGGCCTCTTTCGTTCCTTTCACCATATCCGTTCAGTTTCATGACCAGGTTTTCTTCCTTTTTTGGTATTCCTAATTTAGCGTTGTAGTCTCCCATCAATATGTAATTTTTATGAGCGGCTTTTATTGCTGTGCGGACTGTCGTATAAAAGTTATCAATATCTTCTTCGCTTGCTTTTTCAGTTGGTGCATACACTTGTATGATGGATATGTAAGTCCCATCAATTATGATATTTAGTAATGCAACTCTTTCTGTGAAGCCGATGAAGCTTTCTATATTATTCTTATGTTTTTTCTTTATCAAGAAGCCTACCCCATACATACCAGGAGTGTCACCTGAGTGGCAGAGTATAAACTGTTTGTATTCTTCTATTTTTGTTCTGGTACGTCTTGTTTCAGATAGTCCTATTATGTCATATTTAACTTCCTTCAATGCTTCGCTTAGTTCAATTAAACGTTCATATGATGAGAGTGTTCTAACATTGTATGTCATTATATAGAGTTTCTTTAGACGATTAGCTTGATTTGTTGGAGGGTTTTGGTCGTAATCTTCCACGGGGACCAACCGGATTGGAAGATGTTGTTTATGTATTGCTGGTTTATTTTGCTTGTTTTCTTTGTGGGAGGGGGGCGGTAGTTGCTATATATTATTATTTTTGTTGTCCTGTTTATTAGGTATGTTGTTAGGATTTTTGGTAGTAAGGAAGTTGAGTATGCCCGGCTTCGGAACACCCTCAGACAAGCTAGATGATCTTTGTATGTTTTTTTGTATTTTATTTTTCTTACTTGATTGGGTTTTTTCCTTATCTTGTGTGAGGGTATGATTTTCAGGTGAAACAGAGAGAATTCTTTTGTTGTTGCTTACTGTGTTCTTGTTTTCATTTATTACTACCACTTTATCATACTTGATTATCACAGTGTTTCCTTTCTCCTTTTCTTCACGTACCTGTTTTTGCAGTTCCTTCCTTTTTTCCAAAATGTATTGTGGATAATCTTCTTTTAAATAATACGGAGTGTCTTTAAGTGCTCCTCTTTGTTTGTATATATCTATTTTTACTCCCAAAGTTGAAAATGTCACAATAATTGGTCGTGGTTTTTCTCCTTTCTTCCCTATTCTCTTTGCTTCCTGAATTTCTCTGCAATCCAATTTTATAGAGAGATGATGTTCTATGAACTTGATTAAGTTTCTTTCCAAATTTGAGTATGAAGTTTCGGTGTCCTCTATGCCAAAAAAGACAATGTTCCTTATTCTTGCTTGTTTCTCCAAAAAATACAGTCTTTTCTCTTGATTTTCCACTTTGGTTTTGAGGTTATCGAATTTTCCTTCCCAGAAATTGAACTTTTCGTCCAATATTTTGTTTATGTTTTGTGTTACTTGGTCTGTAACTTTCTCTCCACTTGTTTGAATCATAATTTTTTGTTCATCCAGTTCTTTTTGGATGTTTCGGAGTGCAAACAAAACTTCTTCCATTGTTTATTGTTTATAATGGTTGCACAGATTAGATAGATTTAGGGTTGATCGAGTTGTTTTGTTTTGGTGCTGGTGCCGCCCTCTCGGCCCTCTCGTGGCCTTTGCTAGTATTATGTCAGTGAGCGTCGAGCGCGTCGGGAATCAACAATGTGGTTAAAGTGTTTGCTAGTATCAATAGATGGCGTTTTCAAAGAATCGATTTTTGCACGTCATGTAGTCGTTATTTTTCACTTTTTGGTTATTTTTCACTTTTTCCGTTCCAAATTCCTCTATGTTATGTTTAATCGACACTTCGCGCTATCCGTTCACTCCTCGTTGATTTTTCCGTCGAATTGAGCACGAAGGGATTCACAATAACGTTTTTACTCATTCAAGTTATTTTCACAATTTCCGTTAATTCCGGGGGCAATTGATCGAAATTCACAATTTATCTTGCAGAGTGGCAATATTTGAGCACACTTACACCGATTTTTTCTAGGGAATAACACTTTTTCTTATTTTTAATCTCAGTAATATACGGAGCCGATGTAAACAGTGGCACACTAGCGCCGCGCCCAGTGACAGTACTCTTGCCCTAAATAGGTTACAGAAAAATTTGAGACCCTGGCACCAGAGTTAGGTTAGAGTCAGTGGCGTGCACAGAGATTTCAGACAGGGTATGCACGGTTAAAATAAAATAAAAAACTTAAGTACCAGTTTCAGCTTCTTTCGGTCGGAGTCCCACCGACTAGATACCCTACCCAGTACCTAGTTACCTACATACCCGACTCTTACCACACGGCGCCATTGGCTTCGCATGGCGTTTGTTTGCGACCACCACAAATATCTAAATTATTTAAATCTGAACATCCGTTATATGTAGATCCTAATATATAATCTTTATGTTGATTTGTAAATAAAATGCAAGGTAAACAATACAATATGTTTGTGTGTACACAACCTTTAGCTGTTAGCCAGTAACAATTATCATAATACTTTTTATGTAAATAACGAGTAAGTAGCATTAGCTTTTTTTTTTGTGTTAAACCAAACCCCGGGTACACACGGACCCCTTTGCAACAATTTAACTTCTTCCTGAAAAGATAACGTCGAAAAAGCGGCAGATTTTAATTTATTTGAACACACTTGGCCAGCACAGCTGTCACGGGTATAATTTTTCGTTTTTTACAATAAACTTACTAAAAAATTACTTAGACAATCAATCACTTCCGCCAAGAAATACAACCAAACAATGATATTAAATCAATCGAAACAATAAATATGGCGAAAATACCATGTTTTTTTAAAAAATTTAAATAGTTATTTATCATTTAGAGGGGCATCTATGTATGAGACTACAGGCCATGCAGAGCTTATTTGCATGTATGGAGTGCACGCCACTGGTTAGAGTACCTGCATCTCAGGAGCCAGGAAAACTATGTACCTGCATAGTTATAAATGGAAACTTTCGTAGATCAATCGTCATCAGTCACAGTGAAAATCCAAGATGGCCGTCTACTATGTGCTTTGGTCGTAAAATATCGTGATATCAAACTAAGGTCGTGATTGTCCACCGCACCGTGAACTGCGTCAGAAGTAGCCACAGTACATTTACTATGGCCGAATAATCCCGTTTCTCGTTGACGTCCCGTTCTTGGACAAACAGTATAGGTCTTTATTGAAATCGAAGATGGCGGCGTATACTTTTATTGATAAATGATTTATTTTCTGTAAGTAGGTTTGTACAAACACTTTTACACGTCAAACATATTTTTTTTAAAACTAGATGAGTTCGACGTTTCCTATCTGACTACTCTGAGAAGAAACGCCGAAACAAACTCAGAGGTCACAGTCTCTTTTAAAGTCCAGACATAATCTTGGTCAGATCATGTGAAGACCATGTAGATTGTAGTCTGAAATGTTCTTTTGAGGAAAGAACCACACACATTGAGTGGACCTGTCCAGTCAGTGCACGCATTTGTCAGTAATCGTGCAGCTCAACTCAAAACTTAAGGAGCTTAACGATTCGACGAACAATACCAAAGAAAAGACATTTGGGTAGGCCGCATAGATTACTCAAACTGTCAGACTATGACTAAAACTGAGAAAAGGATAAAATAAATAAAAAACAATGATCCACGTAGTCTTCACATTCACAATAATTAAAAATAGTATAAGTAATACTTTACAAAGTAAATATTCATGTCATTGTATAGAATATGTAAAAAGGTATTTAAATCAACATTAATTGTGTAAATTTATTGGAGCAGCTCAATCCCAAGCCTTTTTGACCTCAATATAGTCTTTGACAGTATAAAAGGCTTTCTGACAAAGTTTCCGCTTTATACAATTTTTGAATTTATTAAGGCTTAGTTCTTGAATGTGGCTAGGTAGTTTATTATAAAAACGTATACATTGGCATCTAAACGAACCACTTATTTTCTTAAGCCTGGTGGTAGGAACAACAAATTTGTGTTTGTTTCTAGTATTCACATTATGGACGTCACTGTATTTTTTTAAAGATTTTCATAGATATACTGAGAAGGCACAGTCATTATACTAATTTCTTTAAATTTATCTCGGAGGGAGTGTCTGGGACTTAATTTGTAAATTGAACGAATAGCCCTTTTTTGTAAAACAAAAATTGTACAAAACAAATACCGTACGACATCACATTATGAAAATAACTAAAGTAAACTAAACGGGCTGTCTCTAAACAAGTTAAATCACGAATTTTCCTAACGGCATTCACAAACCCAAGATGGCTCCCAAAAGGTATTAATCATTATGTCAAAAACCACACAATCAGATAAGAACGTTGTATTATTACCTTCAACACGCCGTCGGGCACATCACAAGAGGTGTAGCTGCATAGCGTGTTGGTGCTGACGCCCTCGGGCAGGTCGGGGATCTCCTCGTAGATGCCCGACGCGACCGACAGCAGCGACCGACGGTCTGAGACGCTGCACAAACAAAAATGTTATAGATACAGTGTTTTTTTTTTTCTAGTTTTTTTTTTTGCATAAACAATTTAAGGCAAGCGCTGGTTTGAGGTGGCTCAGGAAAGATACGCGGGGAATTCTGGGAGATTGGGACTTTGTCCGCCAGTACGACAGATTCGGATAACAAAAAAAATACAATTTAGAGGTGTTGAATGTCGACTTTATGTACGCACGGCTACAGATCAAGCTATACATTTCCAGTATAAGCTGATCTCGCATTGTATAGGATTTTCTTCACTGACCTCTATTGTACAAGTACGCTGGACTAAAGATACTATAGGAAATGACAGTTGATTTTTGTGCCGATTTGAAGCGCTACCTCGAGGGTCTCAGGAACTAAAATTGACATGTACCCATCGATGACGCATGATCACTCGTGTGTCTGTCTGTCTGTCTGTCCGTCTGTCACAGCCAATTTGCTCTGAATCTAATGGACCGATTAAGTTGAAATTTGGTACACATATGTATTTCTGAGACCCAAACACGTACGGTTACAGTAAATAAATTAATTTTGAATATGGGGTCCCTTTTAGGGGCCAAATAAGAAAGTTTTGCACATGGTACAGACGATGTGACATATCAAACAAAAGGGCTTATTAAGAGTCTAAAATATATATTTTTTTATAATTTAAAAATAAATCAATTTACAGTTATTTAAGAGAATAGATGAAAAGTGACCATCCCCTCCTTATCTCCAAAACTACTGAGCCTATTTTTTTTTTTAAAATACAGAAAATAGTTCTATACATTACAGGAAAACCTCTAAGAAGTTTGTGGTCTTAAAATAACATGTTAAATCTCTCAATATTGTGAGTACAAACTTACATTTACTGTTGGAATGTATGGAAGAACATGTTTTTCAACTATAATCTAATTTTGTTCTTGGAATATTTAATTTAATACCAAATACGGAACCCTTCATTGTGCGTAGTCCGACACGCACTTGGCCGGTTTTTTAATAACTGTAGAAACAAAAAAGGGATGGTTATTTTGGCATCAATATTTCCTTTTCACAGCACAATAAGTTCCTACAAAGCGAACAATCCTTCAATATATTATTAAGTAACTATAGAATTCGTTTTATTATTATTTGATAGTCTATACTCTATACCAATTTCAGATCAAATAAATAAAACCGTAACTCACGGTCGATAAAGTCCATAAAAGTATTTTTTTATCTCAGCTGTGTCCCATCTCTAATATTAGTTCCATGGGTACTCACATTGCTTTCAGCGCCAAAATGGCGAAAATCAAATGTCTTCATTTTGTCATCGCTAATATGAAGTCCGTGCTAGGTTACGTTGTTGACTGGATTATGTCACTTCATTATAATATTGCTTTCACGAAATATTATGTTTTAGTTCATATATAATACTTACAATGAGAGGTCAGCGTAAACTGGAAATGTATAGCTTGATGTGTAGCCGTGTGTACATTATAAAGTAACAAATATGTATCTCCAGAATTATTCCAGTGCGTGACTGTGTATGAGAAAGTTAAGTGTTAGGTCAAAACATACGTTTTCCAGACCAATTTTAAACATGAATATCCATTTTTAAAATAGAGATAATTAATTATATTATAATATAGTAAGGAGGAGGAGCTCGTGGTTAAGTAATAACAGCCGCACGGGTCGATCCATCAGTTTAAGCTACGCTTGCCGGGGCTGGTCAGTGGATAGGTGACCATCTTTACATACCGACACTTCTCCGTGCCTCGGAAAGCACGTTAAGCCGTTGGTACCGGCTGTCATTCGTGGATCTTTGACAGTCGTTCCGGGTCGTCAGAAACCCGAAAGTCCATTACCAAGGGGTATCGTATTACCCAGTTAGTGGGTTGTGGAGGTCAGACAGGCAGTCGCTCCATGTAAAATACTAGTATTAAGCTGCACCAGGTTAGACTGGAAGCCGACCCCAACATATTTGGGAAAAGGCTAAGCAGATTGATATCATAAATCCTGTGACAGGAAAACCTGTATCTTTATGCAAGCACCCATAAGGTGACTCCAGCAAACGGAAAAATCCTCGCGGATGCTTGACCTCACTAAATAAATTTTACTGTATCAATATACACTTTAAGTATAAAATTCAACGCAGACATCATGCTCGCTAAACGCAACATATTACTTATTCAGTGAAATTACCACCAAACGGAAAAATTAGGGTCCATAGTGTAGTTCAGACCTATCATCTGAGGACAGAGTGGTACCTGTCATCGAAGGATGTGACAGACTGCGTGTTGAAGGGTTGCGCGAGCGCAGCCGTGGACATGAGCTGCCCCGCGCCGCTGTAGCGAGACAGCTGACCCGCCGGGATGTGCTTAGACTCCTGATGATAAGTAGGAAACTCAAACAATCATTATTAACACAAAAAAAGTAACGTAACACCATACGCGTAATCACCGAAGGTGTAGGCAAGGTAACCTACCGGTAGGTATACCTTAGCTTAATCCTTCGACACGAGACATCTATACTTAATATAATAATGCTGAAGAGTTGGTTTGTTTGAACGCGCTAATCTCTGGAACTACCAGTAGGACAAAAATCTTTTTGTATTTGATAGCCCAATTCTTGAGGAAGGTTATAGGTTATTTAACAACTCGCTACGACCCTTAGGAGCCGAGCAAAAAGAAAACCAAGTATAGTGCGGGCGAGGCGGTGGACTAGGAGTCGGAGGCCGAAATTTCACGAGGACGAAGTCGCGGGCAGAAGCTATAGTTACTAATATAGTGTCAAATGAAATTAGCTAGCCAAACTGACAGATTTTTTTCTTTAAGTACTTAACTACACTGAGTAAGTACTTAACGACCGCAGTCGTTGAGCCAAAAAAAAAATGTTTTTTTTTGTTTTATGCTTAGATATCGACCCATCACGTTTGCAGAGTTTCGCTAGCTAATTAAATTTGACCCTTTAGAAAGACTTCGTCGACTTTGACTGGATGCGGAAGGCGGAGGACAGGGTGTTGTGGCGCAGCCTGGGAGAGGCCTATGTCCAGCAGTGGGCTGCGATAGGCTGGGTTGATTGGTTGATTGAGCAAGACTTTGCAAAAGGCATTGGCAAATATTTGACCAGACCAAATTCATCTCACTTTATTTATTTATTTATCATGTGGAAAACCAACAGCTTTACATAAAAACAATAAATATACTGCAATAAGAAGCATGAAGCCAATTATAGGTTTTCACGGCTAGCTATACACTAATTATAATAAGAGATCTTAAACTCGACAAGACATCAAAAAAAAGATGAGCACCAATCGTCACATCGGTACCACCAAACATAAGGAATAGACTACGGTGAAATAAAATAAAATAAGAACCAGAACTGCTTACTATTAACACTAAGAATTAATTTTGAAAAATTCCAGGTTCAGCCTATTGCGTACGCTAGAGCCTTTGGTTGAAAACAAATCAAAAGAGAACTGCTTGCTTAGGGCATTAAAGTCTTTACTCGCTCGCACTAAATATGAGTTTTGCCTGTAGTTGGAAGAAGACAACGGAATAGCTATAGGAGGATTAAATCAGGGCCTCAAGTCTGCTATTACAATAGTGTCAGAATGGTCTATCATTGATTTCATAATTGTTGATTTTGACAAGTTTGGTAATCTACTAATATAATGGCGTCATTATGACTTTCCAATGATCAACCACTGACACTTTATTGTAAGAAATTATGAATTTAGCAGATTACGAACTTTTAGCAAAATGACAATGCAGTGACAATGGGATCGTGTTGAAATGACGAGTTTTTAAAAAATAGCAGACTTGGGGCCCTGAGTGTTCGCTGGGGAACATTAAAGTACAGCTTACGCAGAAGCTGCGGACAGTCCACCTCATTATTCAACAATCACATTTTTTTCTTATCAATAAATCAACTCAGCCTGTCACAGTTCACTGCTGGACATAGGTCTCTCCCAGGCTGCGCCACAACACCCTGTCCTCCGCCTTCTGCATCCAGTCTGTGCCAGCCACTTTCTTCAGCTCGTCGGTCCATCTAGCTGGGGGGCGTCCCACACTACGCTTGCCGATACGCGGTCTCCACTCCAGGACTCGTCTGCTCCACCAGCCATCGGTCCTTCTTATCATTATTTTCTTTCTAAATCAAAGGTCAATTCTCACCTTAGACATGACGAGGTCTATATCATCCAGAGATACTTCAGAGGGTCCGCTGTACCAGCTACTGCGACGAACATCTCCTGTAACAAATACAAATTTAAATATCTTCCTATATCACAATTTTCTAGTATGTGCTTCTAGCTAGCTTTTGCCAGCGGCTGCACCCGTGTGGATGTCGGATAATATCCCACGGGAACGTACTACCGGGAAATCCTTTCTTATTCCTTGTCTACATTTTAAAGGGAACCTCTGTGCAAAATTTCAGTTTTCTAGGTCCAAGGGTTTGGGCTGGGCGTTGATGAGTCAGTCAGGACTTCTCTTTTTATTTATAGAGAAGATATATAGTACACGGCAACAGGCAACGGATATTGATGCAGTTTTCAACATCATTTAGAGAATTAATTCTAATTTAATATTGATCTCTTACATTTGTCACTTCCTTTTATTTTAATACTAGCTGAGCCGACAGACGTTGTCCTGTCCCAATTTCAATAATTCAAAATTCCCATAGAAAATCAACTTTCAGTTTTCCCGAATTTTCCGGCAACTTTTCCATTTTTTCTCTACTTATGAACCTTCTCCTGACAATAATAAACACAAAAAAAAAAGAATTAGCGAAGTTGTTCCATCCGTTTTTTTTTATATATATAAATTATTTTATTATATCTCTTTGACCGAATGTGTTATAGATGTGTATAGAAGTAAAAAAAAAAAATTTCTAAGTGTCGCCTACAACTGGGAGGAGCGCTGATGTCTGAAATAAAGATATTTTATATCTAGTTCAGACACAGATTTCAAAATCTGATCATAGAATAAAGTTTATTGTAGTATCACCATATTATTTAACCCGTCGCACGCCAATAAGCAGACAAAATAGATTTTTTATTGTTATCTGCACACCTGCGGGGCGAGCACGGGCGTACCCAAGACGTTTGTGACAAGACATGATAAATTATGTCATGTCTTACAATTTGTCTTAAATGCTAGCACGGGTCAACCATGTGACATAATCTAGAGGCGCGACATGGCTTTCTTGTTGCTAAATTCATAGTGTGACATAGTAAATTAAAGAAATTAAAATGTTTAAGACTATCTGAATATGCGGCAAAATAAAATCTTTTTTTTTCTTTTCTATTGCTTATAACTCGAAAACGGTGTCCTATCGCAAAAATAATGAAAATTTGGCCCCCCTTTATGAAACCCATAAACCCCTTACTCTTAACATGTAGGTACCAAAAAAAAATTGTTGTATTTAAGTACCTATGTATTTACTTAAATTATTTATTTATTTTGATTTTTTTTTGTTGGTTTCGACGCGCATTATTTACATGTCTAAATATGTATTTTTAAAAATTAAAAAAAAAACCGTTTAAAAATATAAAAAATAGTAATTTATTTATTTACTTATTACAATTTTTTTTGGTTGTCACGCGCAATTCTTCACACAAATAAACCACTACCAAACAATGCAAGAAAATAATTTATTCCCATTTGGTGCAGCAGGAAATCTTATCACCGCCTCCGAACGAACGTGATACAATTTTTCTTAGTCACCGTCAAAATGTGACATTTGTGATATAATTGGTGCGCCCATATTAGCAAATAAGACATAATGAGTCCCAACTAAACGTCAAGAAGTTATGTCACATTCAAGAAATTATCTCACGCCGCCGCCGTGTTAGCATTTAAGACAAAACAGTTTTATCGCCCAAACTACGATAAAATGTGTGACTCAAGCCATGTCACAGTAGGCCGTGCTCGCCGGGCTGGGTGTCAATCGACGTTTAGAGAGTTACATGTCTGTATACTTTTGAAAAATAAAATTATTCTTATTCATATCTTTTAAAAAACATTAATATTTGACTTAAACTAGAAAGGTTTAGATAGGTAGTGAAATAAAGGTAAACAATCTTGATGTGACTTTTTACACAAACACATATTAAACAAATAAACTACTGCTTAAACTAATGGTTCAATTGATTTAGTAATCATTATTGTTGTATTTACATTGGTTTTTATTTGCATTTTATTTTTAAACTTAAGTTTTAAAATTAAAAAAATAAGACACATCAAGATTGTTTACCTTTATTTTACTACATAAACCTTTCTAGTATAGATATAACACAGAAAATGAGAAAGGTAAAGTACCCATATCAGTATCGCTACACTTAGGAGACCGCAGATCTCCGTCACTCTTGCTGAGCTTGTGTCCCGCTCGCACGCCGCCAGTCAGCGCGGCCCGCAACGCGCGCGCCAGCGAGCCCGCCAGCGGGGACGAGAACTTCAGCTCGCCGGCGCCCTTGCTGAACTCACTGGGAAAGGACATAATCGTGAACACTGTGACAATATACTAGTTTCTTGTCATCTATGGTAGACGTTCTAAGCCCGTGGCCACGACACGCTCAAGCGAACGCATCTTGCGACGGCGCATGCGCAGTAAACAAATGAAAGAATTTGAGGTGAGTTTCTATCAAACCGAAAACTTCGCGGATGTTTTAACACTTTTTAAATTTCACTGAATAAGTAACTGTATCAATAACCGAAGCTTCGTATTCGGCAATCTTCGGCCAAAAAATCATGATTCGGGCATGATATCGTTCTCGGCCCTAAACCAGCCGAAGCTTCGGCCAAGCCGAAAATCAGAAGTTCCTAGTAATTGATTAGACCATGAACTTTAATGTTAGTATTTTTTGGTAAGATGCTATGTGCATTTTACCAAAAAATACTAACGTTAAAGTGCAAATAAAATCACGCAATGGAGGCTTTTTTATTAATATGTTTAACGATTTTATTGAAAGCAATGTGTTGTTAAGCGATTGAAATGTTAATGAAGTATGAAATACAATGAATACAGACAATATTAAAAATAACAAATTATTAAAGAAGATAGACGGACTACAGGACCTAAACGCAAGTTTTATAATGCCTAAAAGTATTCACTGCAGTAAACAAAATCAGAAAAACATAATAAATCTAATTTGATACAATAGAAAAAAACCACGAAAATACTAATAACTATTAAAAACCATACTAGCTTACATGCAATCTTTCTGATTTTTTATAAATAGATAATTGCTTGATATTTTGCAATAAATTACCAGGGATCTGTCATCGCGCTTCTCTTTCTTTTCTATGCAGTCCGACAGTGACAGCGCTTTAGCTGTGGTCAGCCTCTTAAAAAAATAGTTTTCTTTTACCGAGGACTACACAAGGATACACCCGACTTGATACAAAAACATTACTGAGCTTGTTTACTTGTAAACGGTATAAAAACCCTGTAAAGAACAAAACTATTGTATTTTCCTAGAACACATCTGGCTTAGTCAGCTGAATCAATTTGACGTCAATGTGTTGACAAATAAACCGTTGTACAGTCCCCGGCGATAAATATTGCACATCGACCTTTGGAAAGAGACAATCGGCTAATTTCGGCTTCGTAGAGCGTTATCTCTGTCGCACGAAATACAAACAGTCCGGTACCTATTAAGAGCTGTTAAAACAATTATGATTTGCTTCTTTTGATAATTCTTTTTATTCTTTGTATAAAATACACCAATTTTTCTATAAGTGATGGCTTTAGGTTGGGGTAAAATAATATTAAAAAAACATGTTCACATTATGTTTACGTATTTAATTATTTTGGTAAATTACAGCTGTTTTTAAATCTGTCAGCTTCGGTTACAAAATATTTATAAACATTGTAGATAATTTCGCGTGACTGACCTCGTAAAGGTTTCCCTCTTTTTCCTAAAGATGCCATAGTACAACTTTAAATTATTTAAATTTGGGCGTGTTAAAAACTCTAAATATATATTTTGAACTAACACTCTATCGCACTTGAGCAACGACTGACAAAACGTCACATTCACATCGGTAGTGTGCGACAGAGATAACGCTCTACGAAGCCGAAATTAGCCGATTGTCTCTTTCCAAAGGTCGATGTGCAATATTTATCGCCGGGTACTGTAAGTAGGTGTTTACTACTAGTGTCATTTTAAAAGCATGGTCATTATATAGACGGTGAAAAAATAGGCTATAATAGGTGAACGGAGTAGAAGCCTATGGCATACCTAGTGTTTTTTTTATTAATAAAAAACGAAATTCAAATCATACGCAGGGTGTATACGATTTGAATTTCGACATTTTTAACGACTTATAATTTTTTTTTTTTCAAAATTTCTGTTTTTATTGTTCTAGAATGAAAAGTTTACTTCGAATTTGTAGAACAGTTTGAGTTTTGTTTTGTTTTTGTATTTATTGGTAGCTCAATTTCTGTCTAAGCTATTAAAAAAAAAACTAGGTATGTCATAGGCTTCTACTCCGTTCACCTATTATACCCTATTTGTTTCAAGATGGTAAAAAAGTCATCCGGTAGCTATATTACGAGACTACATATTATAAGCATGTTGTAGTGGAAAGTAAAATCATTACCAATTGAATGCTTTGCATCTTGCATTGCTGTATGCAGAATACGTGCGACTTTACTTTTACGTCAATCAGAAATCTTAAACTCTCAGAATTATCTAACAAGGTGTAAGTAACGTAATAACGCACAACCTCAAGGGGTCATTGTACTCATGAACAACTTTTATTACGGGACCAAACCTGAAATCGTGAAAAAAAAAAAACTGCTGTTCCCTACATTCATGTTCGCATAACTCAAATGTAGGGAACAGCCGATTTTTTTTCGCGGTTGCGACCTCCGTATTTGATATTAATTTCAGCTTGATACCTCCACGCGTTCCTTTCTTGAGAAAAGAGGTCTTGACAGACTGACAGACGGACAACGAATTGATCCTTTAATGGTTCCATTTTTTCCTTCTGAGGTACGGAACCCTAAAAATTAATAAAAAGGCATTGCAACGCATTACAAGTAGCTAGCTACTTGTTATTTGATAGATTTCTAATAGAAAAGTTAACACGCAAATAAAAGGCTCTCGGCCATTTAATGAACGAATTCAATTTGAAAGTGTCAATGCCTTTCTAAATTTCAACATCACGGCTCTGGGAATCAGTTCATTGTGCATTGTGCGAGTTTTATAGACCACTGTGCGTTATGCAATTTTATTTTTACCACATAATAATATAGATGTTTATTTACTGTGCTCGGAGTCTTCTATTCCCGGTATTTTGGCAATAGACTCACCCCTTGAAGCGCTAAAGTAGCCCGCGAAATTAAGATTTTCTGACGTTTTTTGCATTTTGCAGGTCATGACTGGTTGTTTAATGATCAAAATTAAAATTCGCGACCGTAATATAGATTATTTACAAAATTACAATCATTAAAATTAAAATCATTAACACTTACAACTCTCTGTTGCAAAATATGAAGCAGTTACCTTCCTATTTACAAAAAAAAAAAATATTAATTGGGCTAAAAAATTAAAACACTATTAAACTTCACACTTATTGTACCTATGAACGCTATGGATGTGAGAGACAGTCCAAGAGTCCACGCGTTGCAAGCAGACCGCGCCATGTAGTAGTGAATACCGGGTGTAAAAAGACACTTGCCGAAGCCGAAAGCCACATATTCTACCCATTATTTGGATCGTTTTTGTCCACTAGACCATACTTTGGAATCCACTGGTTCTGGAGATATTGAAGGTCAAAGTCGCATTTTTTTTTACTAAAACGTATTCCAAGTGTTATAGTAATAACAACTACCTTTTTCCGACAAGTACCAACAAGTACCGTAGAGTGAAGGGGCGGGGCTTAAGGCGCTACCAAAATAAATTGGAGGATTTTTAGTAACCATTTACTTCACTATTGCAGCATGTATGGATTTAATTTTTGGATATATGTTTATTGACTATTTGATCAATACTCTGACTGAAGGAAAACACGATTGGGTTAAATTTCCTCGATAGAATTTAATTCCGAAAAGACCTCTACTTTTTTATGTTTTTTTTCTATAATTCTAAAATCCTAAGTAATTTCATTGCAAAATCACATTTAAAATGTGCGTATTAAGTAATTGAAAATTCTGGCTGAACACAATTTTGATAGATAGCGTAATTTATTTTTAAACAATTTTTATTTCATTTGGCGCTTTTATTTTGGTTCCAGCGCGTTGTTGCGCTCTCTTTTTTTCGCATGTGGAAGTAATTAACTCTGTCTCTTTCTTATTCCCGCCAAGTTCACTTTTTTTGTATCACCTTAACTCCGTTTGCCTGGCTTCGCGTTACATAGCGCGTAATAAAAAATAGCTTTTACTATACCTAAAAATAAAAGTCCTTTCCCAGCAATAATTTTTGCGCAAAGCTACGTAGTTAGATGTACAGTATGCATAGTTGACGGCTTTGTGATGTATCTTTTTACACCCAGTATACAGTCGCAGAACAAAAAGGTTCAGCAAATTGATGATGCTTAGCGTCTGCGTATTTAGGCCTTTCTAGCATATCCAAATACTATATTACAAAAAACACCAACCTATCAATATTAAGAACACAAGTTCTGTTCTTATCGTCGTCAGCGAGGCGAACATCCCTGATATGTTTCCACTCTAGGAAGGTGGCAAGCTGCGCACGCGCCACTATCACGCCGCCCGCAGACAGCGTGACCACGGTGTCGGCGCTCAGTCCGCACTTGCGTGACAACTCGGTCGCCACCACGCTCACCGAGTATGAGTCTTTGAGCAATGGTTCCGTGTCTGAAAGATGAGCAAGCATGAAGGTGAGGGGAGTTTTGCATTGAACATTGATGTAAGATAAAAAACACTTATGAGGACTTGTGAAGTCAATTCTAGCTGCATGCTTTCAGTTTCCGAAAAAAAAAATACACAAAATATTTAATTTGAAATAAAAATTACTGCACAGCACGATTTTAGATGTTATTAAGTACATAATGTACCTATCACAAGGTTTCGTTTTTGACTTGTATTAGTGGACGAATTAAAAAACTATAGTGAACATAATATCAACATACATTATAACATTTCAAAGAAGGCGGCAGTTGTTTATTGTGGTTTTGGTAAATTAAAAATGACCAAATGCATGTTTAACAAGATCGGCAGTAGAAACTGAGCAGTAAACTAAATAAAAATGAGTCATTCATAGCAAATATTTAAATGGTTAGTTAAATAAATAATTGAGCGGTGAAGTGACTGAACGGGCAGTTAACAAATCGGAACTAGTCGCTCAAATGTAACTTGAAAGTAGCGCTCGCCGACCGCTGCTGCGGCACCGCTCGCTCGGCTAGCGCGCGGTTCGTTGCAGTTCTAACCTAACCCATTTGGTGGGGGTGCCCTGGCTTAGTTACTGCGACCAATTCGGATCGCGCGTTGTTGGTCACAGTTCCAACCTAACTTATATGTACTGCCGAACTATTTATCTAACTGCCCATTCATTAATTACACATCTCGAGTATTTTTTGTACTGACATTGTAGGATGAAATAACCGACCAATTAATTTACTTTTTATTTTATTACTGTTCATGTTTTAATGTCACAAATTTACCAACCACCGAAAAAATAAATTACTGCCCGTTATTTTATTCAAACCAATCATAATAACCTGTTAATGTTTAAATAACAGTTGTAAAAATGATTACCCAAGAGGTTGAATTGGATAGTCCAACTTACTCCCATTGAAAATTCTCATAATTTGATAGCAACAGAGAAACTTTCTTTTTTTTACATTTAATGCAAAAATACCCTCAGAAACATTAAACAAACAGCCAAATGAAATGTAATTAGTATGATAATGCTCTGATGTATGTTATTACAATGACCTTACGACATTGAGACATAGCAGACCAATAATGTAACTAATCTAACACAACAATCATACATACAATACAACACATTGCCCACACAATATCAGCAGTATAATGTAATGGTTAATGTCAATAATACCCAATGAATGTTGACATTGAACATGCAGTCAATGACTCATTTTAGCAACAATTATTAAAATAATTTCGATAAAATTTGGCAAGGCTATAGATGGCATCCTAGGGAAGGATATAGGCTACTTTTTTTCTCAAAAATAATCCTACAGGGGTGATATAGGGGATGAAAGTTTATGAAAATATGAAAATTCAAATTTGTTTTTGGTAGAAATAAAGAAAATGCGGTTCAGGGTTTTTGATAAATCATCCTCTAATTAACGTTTCCATGGGATACTTTCCGACATCCAGTCGGGCGAAGCCGCGGGCAAAAGCTAGTATTCATATATGTACCTCTCTATGTTACATTGAGATTGTCTTGTCCACATATTGGGCTTAATTTGTCGAAAACGTGATGCTTCAGGAAGTTTTTTTTTTTCTATAGAATCTAAAATGTTACTCGTACAAATAAAGTTAGATCGTTTTGGTCAAGGCGAGTCCCATTATAAAGTTGATTGCACACTATTTAGAAGTCTACAAGCTATTATGGGTTAGCCAAGGCCTTGGCCGCATTGCAATTCTACTGAAATGTTACAAATTATGTCGTCTTCACATACAGACCAGTGTAAATATGTCTACGTACACAATAGAAGCAAAGTTAAAGCTAGACTCACACCGAGGCGTATCGAGGCCGAATTCCCTGGCCGGTAAGCCGACGTTCGCATGGACGTAAAAATGTCGCCGCGGGATTTTATCGCGCACTGTATTTTCAACTCTGGTTGTTGAGCCGAACATTGACAATCCAACTTAACAAGAACAGAATGCATTCTGCGCGTCGAAAAAACAAACTGTTGGATTTTCAACTCTCGGCGCTAAGCAGAGCGTTGAAAATCCAGTGCGCGAAATAAAATCGCCGCGAAATTTTTACGTCCATGCGAACGTCGACTTATACAACTGATGATATGAGCCAAGTAATGGATGCATGCGAATTCGGCGCGGGATTCGCCGCAGTCTGTTTGAACCTTACTAGATCATTGTGTAGGTATTACAATTTTAAATGGGTTTTGTGCGTATTTGCATTGAATGTTGTGACGTCAATGGTGTGGATGCAAATTTCAGGCCATGGACGGGGCGTACAGTTGGCGCATGTGATATGAATTTGGACCGTATGAGAGTGTCCTTATTTTATTTGTATGACGTAAATCAGAACTTGTTTATGTTGTTAAGTTTCACAAATAATTTGGTGACTGTCCTGACTAGTTTTTCCTTATTTTTTCTTTCAATTAGCTGAAAAAGTAGATTGAAGTTAAAGAAAGTAACACAAGTTTTAAGGGAGATGCGCTATGGTAGGCCCGGAAATTCTTTTTTTTTTGTACTTTTCAGGTCCGTGTCAGGTTGTACCTATCTTGATCAAAATATGATACGCGGAAATAAAGCATATGTATTTACATAATTTTAACCATAAAAATCATCAACACATCTCTCTAAGTTAGATTTCGTTCGTTCAAGGAATCTGCACGAAATCTAACTTGGAGAGATGTGTTGATGATTTTCATGGTTAAAATTATGTAAATATATGTTTTATTTCCGCGTATCATATTTTGATCAAGATAACACATGAATTTCGCGGGCTACCCAGCGCATCCTCCATAATAAAGACACTTGCTAAAACTTATGAGCTAAAGTTAAAACAAAAACGTTATAAAAAAGCTCTACGATATATCCTATGATGTGATTCAGTCACAAATCAACAGATCACTGAGTATTCCCTGAATTAAATTAACTTGGCTCCTAATTTAATTCCACCAAGGTGTTCGGCCTTGTATTCATCTGAATAGAAAGAAGAAAGAAAGAAAGAAAAAGAAAGAAAAAATGTTTATTTGCGGTAAACATGACGCAAACTACAACAGAGTAAAATAATTATTTAAAAACAAAATCGAATCATCATCATCTGCCTAGTCTAATACCAACTATGTTGGGGTCGGCTTCCAGTGTAACCGGATGCAGCTGAATACCAGCATTTTACATGGAGCGACTGCCCATCTGACCTCCACAACCCAGTTATTAGGTATACGATACCCCTTACTGGTTGTCAGACTTTCGGGCTTCTGACGACCCATAACGTCTGTCAAAGATCCACGAATGGCAGCCGGGACCAACGACTTAACGTGCTTTCCGAGACACGGAGGGGTCTTGATATGTAAAGATGGTCACCCATCCACGGACCAACCGCGGCAAGCGCAGCTTCACCTGATTGATCGACCCGTGCGGCTGTTATTACTTAGCCACTAGCCCCTCCTAGTTGTGTTGTGTTCATCTGCATACAATACAAAAATATATATAGGTACTTATATTACACAATTCAAGAATTCCATTGTGTGTAATTCCATATTATTATGACTAAGGGTTTGTTGACTTATGTTAAAAATAATTAACTTATGTTAAAATGATATTTCAAACTCTAAAATGCATTTTTAGTGCTCTTTAAATATCATGGTTACAAAAGGCAGTTTTTATTATCATTCAAGCTTATTGCTTCCTCAAGTTTAGGCTAATAAAAAGTAGAAGTGGTGTCTCTTCAACAAACATATTTCCGATATAGACATAATATTTTGTCACATTTGTATACTTAAATGCAATTTAGTTTTGTCTTTTGGGAAACTTAGTTTGTTGACAGTGAAATGTATTATTCTACTCGAATTTTGGTGCATGACTTGATCAAGCATTTTCTCTTCCTCAAAAACTTTAACCAAAAGTAAAACAGCTGTTTTGTTCCCTTGTATTCTGATTTAAATTGCAGCAAGAACTTTGAATGAGTTTATCACTTTGCAGGTCATAAACGCCCATTGACGTCATAACAATAAACGTCTTGTCTCAATCAGTGTCCCACAAAGTGTTAAGGAAAGTATTATTTATTTATTTATTTATTGCATTCATGTTGTCTACAAGATGTTAGGTAGGTACATAGTTTCTGTTTCAAACATGAACCCTGCTAGGGCACAGCAAACATATTTGCAGGTACCTACAGCTAGATTTAATATTGCATGCATGACATTAAATTATCCTACATTATTAATTACATACTACACTAAATTATTATGAAATGGAAATTTTACATTAAGTCCATATATTATATGTATTTTACCTATTATTAAATGAGTTTATTACATTATATTATTATTAAATCAGTACATTATAATTATTATAACATTTTTATAACCATCATACATTATTATTATTATTTTAATGTCATTATTGTAATTTTATTATACATATTTAATTGATCAACATTATTATAAGTATTTGCACAATTTAGTAGGGAGTAACATTTTTAAGTAGAGAATTCTTTGAGGCTATCATAAATCAGCGTATAATGTTTCCACTGCTGGGACACAGGCTTCATCTCTTTGAGAGGAAGTGGGCTGCAATCTATTATGCAGGCCCAGTGTGGGTTGGTACACATGTCACATGTCTTTCAATTTTTGATTCTAGGACATGCCGGTTTCCTCACAATGTTTTCCTTTACCATTTTGAGAGCAGTTGTGATGAAATTATTTACACAAAGTAAAGCGCCTGCCTGGATGTGAACCCACGAGCTACAACTCGAAAGTTGAGGCCGTCACCACTGGCCACCACTGCTCTTTATATTGCTATTGTTATAAATGATAACTTAAAGGCCAAAGAAACAGCATTGTCATCAACATGGCAATGCTGCAAGCCTTTTGGCGATGCGGATGAATTTTTTGATGCCCTATGATCCTTACCCCTCCTTTTTTATATACCATGTGCATATTATTATTTTAAATCTGTTATTTTATATCTTATGTTGCTGTACCCAATTTTAATCAAACACTTAAAATTATAATATTGTATTATTTTGTGTGGGAATGTTAATGTTTTCTGTTGAAAACTATTATTCTAGTATTCATAGTAATATGAAGTTAGACTAGTACTTGTGCTTACATAAGCTATGGGTGGGTTGATTGGCTACATATGAACCATTTGCAGGTTTCATAAGTACAGTGTATCTAGGTCACACATACATTCTAATGTATTGAGAACTATATAGGTGTTTCTAATAATTCCTTAAAGAATTATACTAGGTGATTGCACCTTGACAACAAAGTGGCATTATCAAAACTATGTTTTCTAAATAACTCCATAATTTACTGGCATGATTTCAGTACATAAACAGTAATTCAAGCAAAACTAATTGTAGACTTTTATTTCAGTTATTTGCTAAGATATTGACCAAAATACTGCATCAAAAACTTTGAATGGCCATACTGAAAAATATATTTTTTTTAATAACTCCACTTTGTTTTTAAGGTGTGATTAACAGGGAGCTACTAAAAAAAAGTTGTGTTTGTTTGATGGATGTCGAAATATCTAATTGGATGATGATGTTGAAATATCTAATTGGAACAAACAAGTTGTTTAGTGATTCATGAAAGTTTATGTATCACAGTATTTTTAAAGACCATGTGCAATGAGTCATAATAATTATTCTTATACTTTACAATGAAGACATTTTGGGAGAAAATGTTGTCTAAATTATACTGCGCATTGGAGCAATTAGTAGTTTGATAATCTTTTTTTCCCATTCCATAATTGGTTAAATATGTATCTATTTATTCATGCATTACTTTTAACTTTACAAAAAATCAATGTCAACACAACACAGACAGAATCAATAAAAAATAAATCCAATAACACTAAGTAAAGTTCTGTTTGGACTTTGACCACATGGAAAAATTAACAATATTGAAGGTAGACACTCACCTAATAATTTGCTCCCATTTAACAAAGCTCGGATTTTTTCCATCCAAACTTGTGTGTCATGAAGCGATTGAGCCGCAAGCAACACGCGGGGTTTTCGCGGCTCGTTTACAGAGAACACGGCGAAGGCATGCGGCCGCGTGCGAGACTTCGCTCTCTTCACCACGCAGCCCAACGGCAGCTCCACCGAACCCGCTGCAGCACCCGCCTCGCTACAGTACACCGCCAGAGAGGCGCCCGAACACGTCGGACTCGGCCTCAAAATACACCATTGTCTTTTCCATGACTGACAATAACAAAAATAATCAATGCCACTATGTTGTGATACATCCCAATGAATAAATTACACTTTACGAAACTTACCTTGAAAGGATTTAAGCCTAAATTAGATTTGAACGGATACTTTATCTCCAAGTATCCGGACATCGTAAGTTTTCCGTTTTTACAGTGTAAAAAACATGTCTAAATTAAATAAAGTTATAAACACGAGATGCACATGTTCAATCAAACAATATTGTTTACAAAAAATCATAGACAAATAACAAAAATAGTGATTGGTCGTTTATTTAAAATCGATAACTAAAAACCGGTTTTTCCCGACGACAATATGTGTTTATGGTTCCGGAAAATGTGAGGGTTTATCCAAAAGTTGAACAAAATCCAAGAAAAACTTACAAGGTAGAGTCTGGCAAACGAAAGCGTGACCTGAGAAAACGCGGCAAATTAAAAAAATCTTTATGTGGTATTTAGCTATACCTCTATTTAAATGTTTTGATACTTGAGATTTTTTTGTATTTATTATAGGTAAATTATTTTTTGTGTTTAATGGCTCCGTTTGGTGTGACGGAGCCTTAAATGTCATAGATGTGAGTAAGGAAACGAGTGTGTAGATTTATTTATGTAGGTATATAATGTTTACATAAGTGGGTCTCAATGAAAATTTTTAGAAAATAAAAAACAGAATGATGTAGAAACCTGTTAATATTTTTTATTGCTTTTGGAAGTACTCTGCTCCTTTCTAAGTACCGTGCACCGTGGAATGCGATGGAATGGAACCATTGACTGAAGCAGTGGGCCCACTCTTCTTTAGGGATTTCTTCCACGGCAACTTCAGGGTTCATAAAACGAATTCCTGTAATTTTATCATTTATTTCTGGAAATAAATAAAAGTCACAAGCTGTCTAAATGTCGTTTCAACAATGTTTTTAATTTCGCAGAGTCCTTGAATTTCTTCCACATTATCTAGAAACCTAAGGAAGGGTAACATCATATCGTAAATACAGGGTGGCCGGAACATTGACGTCCAAAAATAAAATTTCGGTCCCTCGTATCGTGGGGTATTCGAATCACCCCCATGTATGTTCCGCGACTTTTCATAGTTTTCGAGTTATGAATTTTTTTCTGAATGTTTGAAAATTTTCGACCTGACCAACCTAAAAAAATTCTAAAAAAAAAAGTAGAGGGTTTTATCGAGTTTCTTTTTTTGCAACTGAATTTTCATAAGTAGTACTTTTATGCATAAAATAATCAGCTTCGTAACTGTGATGAAAGTTATGAAAATGTTGATCTAAAGTGAAAAATTTACGTTCGGTAAATTATGACTCAAATTTTCAACTTTAAATTAAAAATCTTAACAGGTGACTTCATAATTCCTAAGTAGGCTTCAAGAATGCGCCAGACTCTCAGCTTTCATAATCATAAAAAAATGAAGTACTTAAAGGCTACTTTGTTTAAAATCGGCCTTCAAAGACAGCGAGGTGGAAAAATTCTTAAAATTACCCATCTGAGTAATTATTTTTTTTTGGCTATTTTCTCGTTCCTAAGGTTAATTAATGATAAGAATACTGAAAACTAACCAACAAATAGTTTCAGAGTTGGGTAAGAAAAGTTTTACGTAAAAAGTGGTTTTGAATAAAACACAGATGATAATGTGAAAAAAGTACTTAATTTATTTTTAACATTTACAAAAGGTTTTCAAAGTGGCCACCACCAGCAGGAATACACATTCTACACCTACGTAAGAAATTGTCTGGCAATCGTCTAAAAGCGTCTCTGTTCTCTCTCACAACACGTTCAGCTTCTGCAATCAACTGCCTCAGCTCTTGTTCACTTGAACAGTCTCGGGCGTATGCTATTTCCATGTAATAGCCCCAAATAAAGAAATCGATGGGGTTGAGATCAGGTGAGCGTGGAGGCCACCTAATTGGTCCGCTGCGTCCGATCCATCTGTTGGGGTATGTTTCATCTAAGTAATTTCGGACCTGGGTTGCATAGTGACACGGGGCGCCGTCATTTTGCAACACCATGGTTCGTCTGAGTTCGAGATTCACATCTGCCAGCAACAATGGAAGTTCATTTTCCAAAAAGTTTTTGTATGTTTCTCCATCAAGTCTGGACGGCAGTTCAAACGGACCAATTAGTTCGCCATTGAGGATACCAGACCACAAGTTAACGCTGAAGCGATGTTGAAATGTCGAAGCTCTCACTTCGAGTGGATTTTCATTCGCCCACGTGTGGTAATTATGAATATTGAATATAATGTGGTTAGTTTTCAGTATTCTTATCATTAATTAACCTTAGGAACGAGAAAATAGCCAAAAAAAAATAATTACTCAGATGGGTAATTTTAAGAATTTTTCCACCTCGCTGTCTTTGAAGGCCGATTTTAAACAAAGTAGCCCTATTAAGTACTTCATTTTTTGTTATGATTATGAAAGCTGAGAGACTGGCGCATTCTTGAAGCCTACTTAGGAATTATGAAGTCACCTGTTAAGATTTTTAATTTAAAGTTGAAAATTTGAGTCATAATTTACCGAACGTAAATTTTTCACTTTAGATCAACATTTTCATAACTTTCATCACAGTTACGAAGCTGATTATTTTATGCATAAAAGTACTACTTATGAAAATTCACTTGCAAAAAAAGAAACTCGATAAAACCCTCTACTTTTTTTTTTAGAATTTTTTTAGGTTGGTCAGGTCGAAAATTTTCAAACATTCAGAAAAAAATTCATAACTCGAAAACTATGAAAAGTCGCGGAACATACATGGGGGTGATTCGAATACCCCACGATACGAGGGACCGAAATTTTATTTTTGGACGTCAATGTTCCGGCCACCCTGTATATCAAATATAAAGTCATACTACAATACATACTGACAATTGCAATCATGGAGTTGAAAGCTTAATAATGCTGCCATATTGAAACTTACAAAAAAACTCCGGTCACACTTTCATTTGCCAGACTCTAGTGGGCGTAGAGTGGGAGTGTATATATTTCTTTATAATAGATTTTATCAAAAAAAAAAAAAAAAACAAACTGAAGTATTTTTATTAGGAGCATTCCAACGCCTACCAAGCATAAAAAAGTAAAAATGTCACGTCAATGATATGACAAATTGAATTGTCAACTTTTGTTTTGTCTATGTCTATTTGTCTAATAAATTGTCTACTCAACTGTCATGTTAGTCTTCATCACCTGACGGACGCATTTGCAATTTTTGTGAATTTGTAATCGATTGTGACTATTTAATTAATGCGGAATTAAAATCAAAACGAACACTAGTTAAACTTAAAACAAAAACTCCATACCAACCTTGAAAATGAAGCAACTCCTTTCAATCCTCCTCACTGTGTGTACATTTTCATACGGACTGTCTGCAGTCAATATCCCTGAGGAGGAAGTGGGAAACGGCAGATATTCAATCGAGGGTAAAGTGTTTCCACCCGAGGATCAAGACCTAGGACCATGGCAAGTTGAAACACGAATCCATGTAAATGGTGGTGAATACATAGGCTTCATCAGAGGAGACGGAACATTCGTGATATATAATGTGCCTTCGGGTTCATACGTTGTTGAAATTATAAACCCGGACTACATGTACGAGCCAGTCAGAGTAGAGATCAACTCTAAGGGCAAGTTCAGAGCCAGGAAAGTGAACTACATACAGACGTCACAAGTTATCCAGGTGCCATACCCGTTGAGACTCAAGGCTCTGTCAAAATTCAGATATTTCCAGGTCAGGGAACAATGGCGATTAACAGATTTCCTATTCAACCCAATGGTTATCATGATGATTCTGCCACTCCTGTTCATCATGATTTTACCTAAAATGATGAATGACCCTGAGACCAAGGAGGATTTAAAACAGATAAGCAACTTGGCAAAGATGTCAGATATGCCTGAAATGTCAGAGATGTTTACTTCATTGTTCAGTGGCGGTGCTGCAGCCAAGGCCTCTGCTTCAAAAGCTAAACAAGTTAAAAAAAGGCAGTAGCATTGTGCTAGTCAAGTTATTGATAAGTATTTATGATCAATAAGTTTATTGATATGTATTGTAAAGTGATGTAAAAATTAAATAAATTGTTAAATGAACTGTGTTTATAAATATTTCCTTGTATGACTAGGTAGATGATGGAATGCTTAGGTGTCACTGTTGATATTGTTTCAATGGCAGGTGATTGATTGCCATGCATGTTGAGATTAACAGAATCATTGGGTTCACTGTTTGATACTATCATTCCTCCTCCTCCTCCTTATTATTTATACATGTGAGGAAACCAGCATGTCCAAGAACCTAAAATTTGAAGATGTGTGACATCAGCCGCTATTGTTACCTCAGAATAACGACTAAAGCATAGAAGGAAGGCTAAAAACAGAATTCTGTAACTACCTTTATTCCCGTTCTATTATTAGGTACGTTAAAGGTACGATAAAGGATGTGGGAAAGAGATGAATGTTTTACTCTTTGTTTTACTTTCTTGGCATGGTCACAAGATCAATTGTCATTTGGTGAAAAAAGTTAAAGTATGACGCGGCCAAATTTGATAGTACTTTGTTTCAATGTCTGACAGTTCGTTCATTGAACTACCTGACTTATTCGCGTGTTCATTGTTTACGTGTTAGTCGTAATCTTCCATGGTTTTGCGATGTTTTAATAATATTTCTACTGTTAGATTGCATGAATTCTTTGTTTAACTACAAACAGTGAGTGTGTGGACGCTGTGGAGCAATTTCTTGTGTGGTTGGGGGCTGCCAGTCCCATTCATAGCGAAAATAAAATGAACAATAAATATTGACCTTCCATCGGTAAGTTTTTGCTTAATTTCTTGTTGCATATGATCTGATAAACGAATATAAATACATAACAAATATTGCTGTGTCACTATATAGCTGAAACCAGTCGTAATATTTATTCCAATAGAAGTTATTAGCGAATATTCGGAAATTGTTTTGGGGTTATCTTGATCAGCCATAGTGACGGAAATAATGTTGTCGATACTTTTCTTTTACAGATTTCCTAGACGATGTGAAAAAAAAAATGGATAAATTGTATTGGTAGACGAAATTGGACTCAGCCACATAATATGCTCCAAGCATTTAAAAAAAAAAAAACATCCAGTATTATGATATAATTAAGGTATTTTATTGGCAATAAATAGTATCCCGTTCAAATTAAAACTTGATTTATTACATTACAGGAAATACTTATGGAAGTCTGCGAAGAAGGACATAGCGCAGTACTGCAAATTAAAAGAACCGCTCACCATCAACAGCAATCTAACATGAAGGCAGGTATAACATTTCAGAAATATGTTCACTTGATATATGCGATACAATGATATTATATTAAAAATATCATTGATGCGATATTATTCTTCTAATTATCCCAGTCGGAAATATAATCGTGTGCAAATTTATTTATTTATTTTTAATAAAAAATACGTAATTGTAGGATCCCGTAGCAATGGAAGTTGAAACAGGACCTAGTACATCGGTACAGATTAATGAATCGCCACTGATATTGACATCTCGTGAAATCATCTCACATCAGTCAGGTAAGACATACAAATAAAACTATATAACTAAATAAAAATGATGATAAAAAATCTTACATAAATTTTATTGAGAACTGTTCGTTTTAGGAATCCTTGACACAGATGACAATAACAAATTCAGAAATAATTGGATTCCATCCCGATTCAAGAAGACTGCGCTTTTGGCGAGTTCCTGGTCGCCAGAGCCGACTCCAGAATCCTTAGGAAGTTCATCCGTATTATGGTGTGGGCTGGAATTCGCGTAACAGATTATTAAAGTTGCTAGGCATTTTATTTTTTTATTTAAAATATTATCTGGTCGTTATTTATTTTTTTATGTGCGAAAAGTTTTTGTCGCTTTGGTACCATTTTGAATTTTCATAATAAATTTTATTTTTTCACTAACAACAATTTTATTTAATGAAATAATTCAAATCTCTATTAAATTACGCTTCACTGATTTAAAATAATATGTTACATAATTAAAAAGTATTAAAATAAAAATTATTAGGTACTTTGAATACCCTTGTTCCCTAGATTTTGTTGAGTAGTCTATGATGTAAAATTCAAAAAATTATGAGAAAGTAAGTTGCTAAAAACATTTGCAAAACCGAATGTCTCCCACTTGTTTTCAATAAACTCATCAGTTATTATGGCAATTAAATACATTCTGGTTTAGCCGGGTCAGATTTAATACATGAAGAGCTGTCGGGAACCAAGGAAGACTATTTAGTTCATACTTTAAGTATTGTTTCATTTTGAACGAATATATTAAGTATTGGGATCATAAGGATGCCTAGTTAATTCAAAATTTTAGGTACGCACGGCTACAGATCAAGCTATACATTTCCAGTATAAGCTGATCTCGCATTGTATTTCCTTACAATGAGCGGTCAGTGTAAACTAGAAATGTATAGCTTGATGTGTAGCCGCGTGTACCTATATTATTCTTGGCAGTATAAGAAAGAATGTCATTGTAAATTCTATCGACGTTGAAATTGAGTGGGTACATCACTAGTCAGAATAAAATTAATGACAACCTACAAAATTTCGAAACGTCTTCTGTATACGTGTCCTTCTTTTACATCATAGCGGCTCCATAAGTCAAAATGAAACAAATATATTGAGTTCAGTTGCTATTTAAATACTACTTCTATGCTTGTTGTTCTTCTGAGATTGTTACAGAGAGTACTGTTTTTCTTCAGAAACTTTGGATTTCTTTATATAATTAAACAGTATTAAAAGAGGTTGTATCACTTGACAATCTTATTTAAAAAGTTGAACTTTGTTGAATTTCATACTACCTCAATCTACCAACCCTGCATCTACTTAGGCCCGCTTGGTGGATTACAGTCCACTCCATAAAGATAGATAGAACCCCTGGGTCGACATAAAGAGGTGGGTACTTCGGCATGCCGACAAACAAGACGCAGCATGGTTTGTGGTGGTCGATGTTCCGGTGGACCAAATCCCGACCCTGATGGAGGCTGGGCGCCGTCTCTCATTTGGTTTGGGGGCGGTCTACTTAAAATTCCGGGGTCGGAACGGTAGGTTCACAGACGTCCCCGACGGATGGGACTCCGCCATGGACGCCGGCTGCGAGGCGCTGCCACAGACACCAGGAGGGGAGGTCACTCCCCCATCAAACAACCCGGTAGCATCCGCGGCCGAACCTGCTGTAGCAGAATCGGCTGCCCCTGCTGTCGCCGCTGTGGACGCCGTCCCTTCGTCTGGTGAGGAGCTGGATGACATGATTTTGTCGCCAGCTTCGGCCGGGGGAGGGGACGGCTTCGACGAGGGCGACCTGTTTGCCGGGCTCAGACTAGGGGGGGACGATGAGGGTTCGACCAGCGATGGCGTCCCTTTCGTCAACATGTAAAGTCCTCCAGGCAAACCTCCACCACAGTCAGACCGCGACGGCTCAGCTTCGCAAGTGGCTGGAGGTTCAACACACGGCCATTGCCCTGATCCAAGAGCCGTGGATAAGGGCGGGCCGCATTCAAGGACTCTCCAATCTTAATGGTAAGCTCCTGGTCACCACGGGTCACGATCACCCCAGATCGTGCATCTATGTCACAGGTAACCTTAAAACACATCTCTTAACGGACTTCTGTTGCAGAGATGTCTCTGCAGTTAAGCTGCTAATACAGCGTGTCGACGCCACGGAGTTGGAGATCGTGTTCGCCTCGGTCTACATGCCCGAGGCGGAGGCGCCGCCTCCTCACGGCCTCGCCCGCCTCGTGAGCCATTGCGAGAGTTGCGGGTTTCAGCTCGTCGTGGGTGCCGACGCCAATGCTCACCACCAACTGTGGGGAATGGACACGCAAAACGAGAGGGGTAAGGCCTTGGTTGACTATTTGTTTTCGACTAACCTATCCTTACTAAACACTGGCTCCGAACCAACATTCGTAACCAGGCGTAGCCGGACAATCATAGATCTCACTCTGGCTACAGAGGGCGCGGCGGAGATTACCACTGGGTGGCAGGTCTCCAAGGAGGCGTCCTGCTCTGATCACAGGTGGATCCGCTTCGACATCCAGGTCTGTGTTCCACCTACACCACCACGGCGTAATCCGCGTAATACGGATCGTGCCACCTATACACGCAGCCTAGATTCCAAGCTGGCGACACTAAGCGATCCGACGACAGTTGTGGACACGACGCAGATTGAGGTTTTGGTAGGTCACCTCACTAAATCAATGATTGACAGCTACCAAACTGCTTGCCCAGAGACCACCCCGCGTAGCACACCGGGCAAACAACCCTGGTGGGGCGCTGAGCTGGAGCGCAAGCGCAATAAGGTAAGGCAAGCTCTGAATAGAGCCATGAACACATGTGCGGATGAGGACTGGGATAACTATTACGCAGCCAAATCCAGCTACAAAAAATGCATCAGATTCAGGAGTACTACGGGATGGCGCAAATTCTGTGGAAGCATTGAATCTTGTCAGCAAGCGAACAGGGTAAGGAAGGTACTGGCGCAACAGCAGATATCTGGGCCCGCTACCATTCGTAAGCCTGATAATACACTCACTTCCTCGCCAGAAGAAACGAGACGCGTCCTTATTGAAACTCACTTCCCTGGATGTGTCTTCACGCAGGTAATCGACTGGCTAGATGTAATTCAAACACCATCAGACAATGATTGGCTTTACGCGAACAGGGTGATCACGTTGGAAAAGATCCAATGGGCCATTCGTAGTTTCCATCCTTTTAAGGCAGCTGGTCCTGATGGAGTTTTCCCCGCCTTACTACAGTGGGGTGGGACCTCTATTGCAATAAGACTAGTGCCTTTAATGAGAGCGTGCCTGGCCTTCAGATACATTCCTAAAGGATGGAGGGAAGTGAAAGTTATATTCATCCCTAAGCCAGGTAAGGGTGACTACACAAACGCCAAATCCCACCGACCGATCAGTCTGACCTCCTTTCTCTTAAAGACTATGGAAAGGCTGTGTGACAGGGAGCTGAGGGACGGCGCTTTGAAGACGGTACCGCTACACGGTAATCAACACGCATACAGCTCGGGTAAGTCGACCGAGTCCGCTCTTCATCTAGTGGTCGGACAGATAGAGGAAGCGATTTACCAGAAAGGCACCTGCCTGGGCACGTTCATAGACATCGAAGGAGCCTTCGACAAAACCAACTTCTCCAGCATCAGCAGCGCCCTCTCCAGACATGGAGTAGAACAGGTACTAACGGACTGGATTACAAATATGTTAAGTAAACGAGTGGTTCGCCTTGAGGGTGAGCAGCATTTGGCCATGATAGCCAAAGGCTGCCCCCAGGGAGGGGTTTTGTCGCCCCTGCTATGGAATTTAGTGATTAACGACCTTATCACCAAACTCAACGCCAGCCGCTATTATACAATAGGTTATGCAGACGACCTCGCAATCCTTGTGTCGGGGAAGGTGACAGGAACGATCTGCAACCTCACTCAGCAAGCGCTACGTATTGTAGAAAGATGGTGCAGGGAATTTGACCTATCAGTGAATCCCACTAAAACTGAACTAGTCATGTTTACCCATAAACGAGCATTAGGCCCTTTCCGCCTACCAAAACTGTTCGATACAGAACTCCAGCTTACCAACGAAGTCAAGTATCTCGGGGTCATTCTAGACAGTAAGTTAAACTGGAGTAGTCATTTAGACAACAAACTAAACAGGGCCTGTATCACCTTCTGGCAGTGCAGGAAAATGATAGGTAAGAAGTGGGGCCTATCCCCGAAAATTATACTATGGCTGTACACCGCAGTGATCCGCCCCATGATCACCTACGGGGCTGTGGTCTGGTGGCCCCGCACCAAACTTGTTACAGCCTCCAATAAACTACAACATATGCAAAGACTAGCCTGCACGGCGACTACGGGCTGCATGAGGACTACTCCGACTGCAGCAGTTGAAGCCATGCTGGGTTTGCCACCGCTCCACCTGTTCATACAGCAGGAAGCAACGATGGCAGCGGTACGTCTTAATGCACTAGATCTCTGGGGTAAGACTAACTCACCACACACCGCGCTGCTTGAGGGACTCAACAAGGAGTTCCCTATTACGAAAGCTGTAAATGACCGGGTACCCAAACAATTTATTTTTAATAAAAAATACAAGATCCAGCTTCACGAGGATCGTCGATGCGAGGGGTTGCGCCCCGCAGAGCTACGCATCTTCACGGATGGATCTAAAACAGGTAGTGGCACAGGTGCTGGAATCTTCTCGGAGGACTTCAACATACACATAGCTACACCATTGGGGGTCCATAACACGGTGTTCCAGGCCGAGTGCATGGGCATTTCTCTGGCCGCTACTGCCATCATGGCCAGGGAAGTTAAGGACCACTCGATCCGCATACTCTCAGATAGCATGGCAGTTCTGCAAGCGCTAAGTAGTCACACAGTGGACTCTGGGCTAATATACGAGTGCCACCAGCGTCTCAACCAGGTGGGTAGACTCAATAATATAACCATTCAATGGATCAAGGGACACAGCGGCTCGCTAGGCAACGACGCAGCCGACGAACTTGCCAGAAGGGGGTCGAGCTTGGCACCAGTGGGACCTGAACCCATAGTGCCGCTCCCCTTCGGGTACTTGCGCACTCTGGTAAGGAAACGTACCAGGGACCAGCATCATAAGCTATGGTCGGACCAAGGTGAGTGTAGGCAGGCTAGGGAAGCACTCCCTACAATTGATGGCCGCCTCACGAAACAGTTTCTTCGACTAACTAAACAACAGCTGCGTACAGTTACTGCTGCTTTAACTGGCCATGGGTCATTTAATAAACACCTCTTTGTCATAGGAGTCACAGACAGTCCGCTGTGCAGGGCCTGCATGGAGGACGACGAGACAGCAGCTCATGTGCTTCTAAACTGCCCGGTTGTCGCCGCATACAGGGCAAAGTACTTCGGTAACCCAGGTACCATCCGGGAAGTTGTCAGTAATGTCAAGGCGCTGCTGGCCTTCTTTGAGGAGCTGGGGTGGATCGAATAACCGATTTTCCCACCCATACGCAAAATACGCGCATTGTCGTGGAGTTGCGGATACCAGCCCGTATTACCTATTACCTATAAGATAGATAAAACACTGGGCCACTCCCTCTCACCGATAGGGGGCTTGTGTCCCAGCCATAGACACTATAAAGTAATAGTCCCAGCAGTGGGAACATTATACGCCGATTTATGCTTAAACTTAACAGGTTCGCTGCCATCCCCACACCGGTATACTTTATTATTTATGTGTACAATATCTGGGGTCATGGTTGTGCCCCTGCCAAGACGAGCCAAAAACAAGAAGCAGGGGCACTACGTAGTTTTTCTCGAACCTCCCAACTCCGATTTAAGAGATGTGCAAGTCTGTATTTCTTATGGATAGGCCTACTACCCCCAACCCACCAACCAATACCGACTTCCAATTGTTATGAAAGCTAGATTATTTATTTAAACAATGACATAGATAATACACAATATAAAGATGAGGTGTGACTGACACTGGCATGGCCACCGTCAGGGATTTTAATTTTGATAACACAAAAAAATTGTCGCTAATTAGTCGAAATTTACCGCCAAATATCAGAATTTGTCGGTCACTGGTTCAAAAGTTATAAGGGTTCATAGGTGGCCGATCTGGAGAGCATCTCCCCAGCTTGGCCACATTTATATATCAAAAACTAGGCCACCTAGCGAAGATCTGTTTTCTCCCAAATTTAGTCGCAAGTTTTCGCCAAGTCACAGATTTAGTCTGGTCTTAGTTTAGAAGATACAATTAGTTCAATTTGTAATTATAGTCCAAGAGCTAGATCAAAGATTTTATCATAAACTCTTCGATCTAGCTCTTGGACTGTACTTAAAAATTTCGACAATTTTTTTGTGTTATCAAAATTAAAAGCCCCGATAGTGGCCATGCCAGTGTGAGTCACACGGCGGTTTGGGCAACATTTTTGTCTCCTACATTTTATATCAGAACATAGAATAAAACATAAATATACTTTTCATAAGGTTTTATTTGGAAATAAATCTATGACAATAAACCACTCTCCTACTCTACAGAGAAGCTTTGTAACAACTTAGGAAGATATTACACAAATACATAAAGTAAAAAAATCAGTCATTGATAATTTGGACGGAAACTACTTAAGTAACATGCTCACATTGACTTTTATCTTCTACAGACTTGAGATTAATTTTAATTTATTTTTATATCATTATGATTTATGTTTTCTTTTGTTGGCAATTTTGGACGGGACATTTTTGTACCTAATGTCATAAAATCTAAATGCTATTGAATATATTTGATGAATGCGGCACTACAATACATAAAAATAAAAATAAGAAATAAATAGGTACTCTCAGTTACCACAATACAAAAACTTATACTACTAATTAATTATATTTTTAATTAATTACAAATCAATGTATATTTTTCATTAAAATATTTCCAATATTTTTAAAAATTTTCCTTATATTGTCTTTTGTTAATAAGGCATTATGATTGACATTTTTGATACATTATTGCTTGGATATTTAAATGTAAATAGTGTGCAGTTGTAATAATTACGATATATTATTATTATCTGACAAACAATACCACTAATCGTAATTATATTTAAATTTAAATATTTTTGTCCACAAATGATGTGTCAACCTAGTCAACATTACTAGAATTTCAAAATAAATTTATCAAATGGTATACTTTATCACTTACATCTGCACATATTTATTTTAAAATACTACATATACTTAAACTATAATATTTACATACATTTGCTGCACATTGCCTTCATAAAAAAATATTCGAATCAAGGCAAGGATGCATTTTATGCTATTTTATTTATCATCACAAAATTTTCTCTCTTTCCAAATTGATACAAATAAGTTGTAGATTCGATATGTATGGTATATTCGATTTATAGATTATGGATTAGTTTGTACAAGACATAGAACTAAAATCAGGTAAGATTAAAAGTAAAATAAAATGCTGACAGCACTCAGGAGAATAGAAACCGGGCAAAATATTGAGATTCGTAAAAAAATTACAC
Organism: Cosmia trapezina; assembly: GCA_905163495.3. Taxonomy (NCBI): domain Eukaryota; kingdom Metazoa; phylum Arthropoda; class Insecta; order Lepidoptera; family Noctuidae; genus Cosmia; species Cosmia trapezina. Next base: position 3,014,337 of record LR991036.1, read on the forward strand.
CAATATAACTATGTAAAGAGATTCTAAATTAAAAATGGATGAAAATATAAACAGATTACCTATAACATGATTAAAATTAATCGTACAATTATTTTTTAATACAAACAGATTACCTATAACATGATTAAAATTAATCGTACAATTATTTTTTAATACAAACAGTACAAAAAGTGGATTAGTCGAATATAGACATGCATCGCGTTTCTAGAAGCATTGAAAACCAGATCATTCACTGTGAATACTATGATACCAGGGCATCCTGCGGGCACGTTATCGTTAGAAAGATTCGTGTGCCTTTCATCGTTCCTCTAATAGATCTTAAACCGACGAAATAAAAGGAGGTTCTCAATTCGTGTACATTGAATGTTCACTTCTAGCTGCACGCAACACCACGATACACGTCTATTTTAACACTTAAACTACGATGAACAGTTCTTAACTAATACTTAATCATGGAATGGAGAAAGGAATCATGGTTGTAAAAGGTCCCCTTTACTTCGTCATGGAATTGGGAGGGGTTCCCATGTTTATAAATGGCGATTTATGGAGGGTAGCACACTAGGTAGTGGGATTGTGGCATTTGTTGACAAAGTGTATTTGTAACCGATTGCCCATAGGCCATTAGCCGAATACCTGTTTTATACTCTTTCCAAAAAATTATTTTACTTTTGACTAAGCACGCCTGTCGCCTATGAAGTTCTTTATTTATTGACAGGCAATCATAGACGAACAAATGCAATACTTCATGAACGCTAAATAAAAAAAATGGTTGGAATACCTGCTAAAGGTTTTATACAAGGAATGGCAATTTTCCCTATTGGTAACAAGCCTATGATACTTATTATCATAAAACATCATTCAAAAGAAACAAGACAATAGGGATGATTACTAAAAAAATTAGTTTAGTCCGTCATATAGATTATTAAAAAATATTGAACAAGTATTTTTTCTTTTTTTACGTAATCTAAAGATTACGGCGATACATTGAGTTAAAATGTGGCATGACGTCACGCTTTGCTAGATTTTATTCGTAGTTATGACGTAGCCAGCCCCACCTCCCCAACTTTATTTCGTGTTATCTAAGTATTTTATTATTATGATATAGCAAAAGATACGTGTCTAATATTTTTTTATTATTTGACTGACGAACTAAATCGATTTTTTTTTATCCAGACATCATCCCAATTTCCTGTGTACGTATGGTACGAATTTTCAGCTTGTTTTTCCCTATATACTACAAGGCAGTTGTTAAGATATACAAAGCTTTATTCTTAAAAATAAATCGGCTGCTTATACAAGTATTCTGTAACATTTTGTAGGTCTGTCTTTTCATATAATACATATTATAAACTAATTTCTAAACGGTGGTTAGTATGGAACATATTAGGCCACAAAATACTGGATCATAGATAATTACAGCTGCACAAATCATTGGTCATTGATGCATAATTATTTTATAGCAGCCAGTGTGATCCAAATAGAATTTAATTTTGAATCGTACATTAATATCATTCAGATAGGTAATAAAAAGATTTCTCAATTTTTAATATAAGACTGAAATCTTCTATAAAAATCAATTGCCGAGCAATAGTCTCTCAAAAACTAGAAAATGGCACAACCAATTTAATTTTTTTTTTTTTGATCGCCTCAATACTGGGTGGTTTAGGAAAAACCTAAACGAACATCGGAAAAATCGAAATTGAGATTTATACAGGACAACGACTGACAAGTGGTATGGTATGTAAAAAGCTGCAGTTTCTTTTTTACAACTTACTAATAATGTATTTCCTTAAATTAATTATATTTTTCCATTTCTGATAGCAATTTTGCCTGTCTTTTAGATTATTTAAATGTTTGATACATTAATAAAGGCAATGATTACTTTAAACTTTCATATATAACTGGTTCAGTGATTCTTTTTTTATTACATTTAAACAATAATAATTATGATAAACTAATGTCATTTTCTGTGATTTTAGTCGCTCATGAGAATTTGTTACTCAATAATTGTATACATACTATCTACATTCCTATGGATGCTAACTACTTGCAATCGTCATATGGTTTTTTTTACAGAATGACTCAAAAGTTACAAAAATAATCTACATACATCCTAGAAAGAATTTGCCGTAGGGGGAAGTGGGGCACCTTCATACGAGGGGCACCTTCATACACTAGAGATATCTATTGTTAGGCACACAGAAATTGAACGACTATGCGTGTGTACGTAGCTTATTTATGAGTGTGTTGGCTCATGGAGTTTGACAGCAGTCGGTGCGAAACGCGCGATGCGGTGACACGGAAAGTGATTCGGCCACGTGTAAGTAATTTTATGACCTCACTTTGAACATATTTTTATTGATGTAAGCTGTTTTCTAGATTATTCAATACTAATTTATTTAAAATGTAATAGGGTCAAGTTTGTAAATTGGTACGTGAATAATGATTTAGAAGGTTGGTTTTTTTTTAGGAATTTTTTTATTTCATTTTCTTGTGATGGGGTAGGTTCATACAGCAGTACGCGGGGTACATTCATACTGTATGAATGTACAAAAATAAAAAAATATGATAAATAAAAAAAATAAATAAATATAATAAATACTGATATGACTGATCAGAAATACTGTTAGGTTAGTTAAGTTTATTCAGTGTTATAAAAACAAAACTACCTACATTTATGTTATTCTCTTTTTTACTTAGTATTTTTCGGTTATTACTTAGTATTTTATGCTCAAATAGACTAATTGCTTTTGTTTTTAAAAATATTGTATTTTCATATTTTGATTTTGATAAATAATTAAACATTTCACACTCAATTTGTGTATTTTTTCACATGTATGAATCTGCCCCATAGCGTGTATGAAAGTGCCCCACATGCGGGGCACTTTCATACATATTTTTTTTTTTTATTAACTTTGACAGAAAGCCGCACAAGTGTATTTACACAAATTACATATTTTTGATATAAAGTCAGATAGCAAGACTATTAGTTTTTGATGAATCGGTACAGATATTGATACTAGAGAAAATTCTGTACGACAAAATATAAAAACTGTATGAGGCTGCCCCACCTTCCCCTAATAAGTAGAGATAATGTACCATGGGAGAAACGAAAATCTGAACAGCGTGAAAAAAATCCCGTGCACACGATGACCACATCTGTTAGCAAGAATTACTAGAGCGACTGAGCTCTTGCAAGCAAGAATGGTCCTTACGGTGTATAGATGTTCGTTTCTCCGATAGTACGCACGGCTACAGATCAAGCTATACATTTCCAGGATTAGCTGATCTCGCATTGTATAGGTTTCCTTACAATGAGAAGTCAGTGTAAACTGGATTTGTATAGCTTGATGTGTAGCCGTGTGTACCTACGATCGACGTATGATATTATCCAAAACGTTAACATTCGTGCAAGGCACGGTACAGCTTTAGGCTGTGTGTGTATATCGTTGAACATAGATATTTCCTTCTCACTGGGAATTAATATATACCAATGTAATGACTGCATAGTTGGTCTAGTACTCGCAAGCGCTACTGCTGAGCATGAGGGCCTGGGTTCGATTCCCGGGTCGGGCAAAGTGTCATTGGGTTTTTCTATCAGGAATTTCTCAGCAGCAGCTCGGAGTCTGGATTAGTGGCCGGTTGATGGCGATAGGCTCGCCCCCTATTACATGGGACTTAACTGGTTAAATGTGGATGCACTATTACACAGATTTAGAGTAGGCTAGATACCGCAAGCTCATTAGATAGTATGAAAACCGAGCGTGTCACCTTTATTATACCTATGATAACTTTACCCCAGCCATTTAGTGATGTGCTCAACGGAAACAGAATCGTTTCAATCGCTAAGCGTCACTGAGCTAACAGACTTTTTTATATCCTGGACTACACAACGCGCACCTGGCGCGATTGAACATAAACTAAAGTAGTAGCGCGTCAAGTTCGTGCACAGCACAAACATGCGGGGCACGCTTGGTCGGATGGCTTGCGGTATCTAGCCTACTCTAAATCTGTGGTACTATAGGTACACCTCTGGCTAACCCTTCAGAGATTACAGGCGTGATGTTACGTAATGAATAATTAACATACTTAGCCCTAAAATGAGTCATTCTCTAAACAAACCACGAAGTTTTGGTATTCTATTTTCCACAAATCTTTGACAAAATCGAGTTTATAACAAACATACCTATGAGATTCCATAGAGATTCATTTGCGGTCGTAAGTACCGTGTGATCGTTACCACGACGGCTATGAGTAGAAGTGGGGTTGCAATAGATGTTCGTAAGGCGTTGTTGTATATCGCGCAGTACGGACATTGTGAGGAGCCGCACACTTCGCAAATGTTCAGGAGGTAAGTCGGTAGCGCGTCGAATATGCTCTCGTTGAAGCGTTCTGTTGGAGGAATAATGGTTTATTTATAAATTAGTACTTATTTATAAAATCAAGCATGTATTTACATAAAATGGTTGACTTGTTTCTTTTTCAATCGAATTTTATGAAAATATTGTGAAAGATGGTATATTCATATTTATAATATGCACCCATTATATCCCACCATACCCCTTTACCCACCCCACTACCCGTTTATTTACCCATTTTACGGTCGGTTTATTTTGCAGTCATCTATACAAATGAAAAAGAATGACTGACTCATTAACGCCCACTAAAAACTTTTGGACTTAGAAAGCTGAAATTTTGCACAGAGGTTTCCTTTATAATGTAGACTAGGAATAAGGAAGGAATACCCGTTCTAGTGGGATATTTTCCGACATCCACGCGGGCGGAGCTGCTGGCAAGAGCTAGTATTGAATAATTGCAATCATGAACTGACACAATGTCGCAAGGATAAATAATAATAGAATACTTACCGGGTGCATAGTAGTCGTAAACACGCATGGGCAGGTACCGGGACATGTTAGCCACCGGGAACCAGCGCTCGATCGTGAAGTTCACACACGTAGGCTCTTCAGATAACTGTATAAACAAGTTACATGTTAAAAAGTTTCCTACAAAATTCTTTTTGTACGCGACTTCACTTATTAAGCCGCAGATTTCCTGAAAACGATCAAAAAGGTGGTTTTTTAAAGCTGTGTATCTCATAAACCGTAAATAATTTTGACATGTAAAAAAAATATGATATTTTCAAGTCCTTTTCGCATACAGTGATGGAAGCCAAAACATAATTAAACATACTCTAATGCACCAAAAAAATCTTTAAACATACTTCCTAATAATCTTTAAAAGCAGTTTGTCCCTTCATTAGCAATTATAATTATAATTAAAAATATATCATGAAATGTCAAATTCCAAACTACATCCAGTGATGGATTACTTTTTATTAAATAGTTAATTTCTAATTTTATACGATTTTATTTGCACTTTTACGACATAATTCCGGTGCGCGTGAGAATATTCTATCTCGTGCGTCAAACTAGACAGCCATAAAGCCATCTCACTTACACACCGAGCTAAACCAAGCTTGGAACCAGGGCCTTAAATCAAAATCAAGTCATTTATTCAAATTACGCTGAGAATCAGCACTTTTCGAACGTCAAAATTACATAAGACAGTCCCCACAAAACGCCCGCCCTTCACCACTTCCTAGTGCTTTAGCTGGGAAGAAGTAGCGGAACAAACTCCTCAGCAGCACAGCTGTCTGTTCAGTTAGAAGAACTTGATTGTATACAATAGTAGGTAGCAAAATATTAATAAGTGAAGTCATATTCGACAAAAAGTCTTCCAGACAGGTGTTTTGAACAACTCACATAATCCACACTTCTATGTCTATGTGTACACAAGGCTACACATCAAGCTATACATTTCCAGTTTACACTGAACTCTCATTGTAAATAAATCCTATACAATGCGATATCAGCTTATACGGGAAATGTACAGCTTGATCTGTAGCCGTGGGTACTCGCTCAGTCCTTAAATACAGACTTGAAGAATCTTGATGAGGTTTTTTTACCATCATTAACAGGGCACGCACAATAGTCCTCCTGAAGGACGAAGTGCGGAAACCAAAAATCCTCTAACATAGAACATCACTAACAGAGTTCCTTGAGGAAGGCTCAAAGGCGTCATAAATTGCACTAGCACTATTCCGGGGACTGGTCGCGGGTACTTAAAATCATAACATGACATCTCGCCTCTCTCCGAAACCATTATATAGGCATAGGGGGTGTATACTGTATGTATATATAAAAAGAGAAGTCCTGACTGACTAACTCATCAACGGCCAGCCCAAAGCCTTAAATCTAGAAAGCTGAAATTTTGCACAGAGGTTCCCTTTCCTTTGTAGACAACGAACAAGAAAGGAATTCCCAGTAGTACATTCCCGTGGGATATTTTGCGACATCCACGCTGACGAAGCCGCTGGCAAAAGCTTGTGTATAATACACACATAGTTTCAGTACTCACATAATCAAAGTAGAAGAGTATCTTGGTGGGCAGATACTTGGCGCGCTGCAGCGTGGGCACGCGGCGGCTCAGCACGTACGCGTCCAGCTTCTGCTGCTGGATCATGTAGCCTGTCGGCACGCTCACCTCCAGCACTGCCATGCCTGAGCGCGGGGACTCGGAAGCTAGGGTCCAGCTGGACAGAAACAGGTCACAGTTCATTTATTTTCTTGTACATCATCATCCTCTTCCTGCCCTTATCCCATGTTACTTGGGGTCGGCGCAACACGTTTTCTTCTTCCATTCTCCCTTGTCAACCGTCACGCTATCATTCACTCCCTTCTCTTTCATATCATTCCTCACACAGTCCATCCATCTTTTATTTTCATGTACAATGGTTATAAAACTATTAAGAAAAACATTCTAAAGGAATGAAGGAGGGCCTATAAAGTTTCTTGTCCGAGCTTCTCCATAAGAATCTACAACGCTTTGGAATGGGCAACTAGCTTCATCTTTCTGACTGACCGACTTCTTAACAATTCAAAACTGCCTTTAATTGATTTAATGAGCATTTTCTCAAATTACGTCCACTAGATGGCAGCACTGAGACGTCAGGGCCGGGTACCTGTCAAAGCGCCTTATTTTCTTTAGTCATGACTGAATGATGAACGAATGATTAACGTCATCATAATATTTTATATTCATTGTCAAAATGGAAGACCGCTTGTCAAAGTGGTGCCATCTGGTGGCGTGAATTTTCATGAAAACCTGCAATCTGCCGAGCCTTTTCCCAACTATGTCGGGGTCGGCTTCCAGTCTAACCGGATGCAGCTGAATAAAGTAAAGTAAGTAATAATAAAGTCTAACTGGTTGTCACTTTCAGGCTTCTGACGACCTGTTACTACTGTCAAAGATCCACGAATGACAGCCGGGACCAACGGCTTAACATGATTTCCGAGGCACGGAGGAGTCTCGGTATGTAAAGATGGTCACCCATCCAAGGACCAACCCCGGCAAACGTAGCTTATTCTGATGGATCGACCCGTGCGGCTGTTATTACTTAGCCACGAACTCCTCATGAAAACCCTCATTGAAATAAATGCTTGAATTAGTTGGAAGTACAAACTGACCTGGCACATCCCTGAAACTCGATGTGCGACTGATTCCTGCCGTAGAAGTGATGCGACGAGAGCAGCGAGAAGCAGTTGAGGGGGGGCGGCGTCTGGAAGCGCTCGATGTCCACGTTGTACTGCACCGACATCTGCAGGATCGCGTAGCCTGCGCCGCGGGCGGTCACCTTCACCGTACCCCACGCTTCCGGGATCTAAATACAATCATTATATGATCATCATGTTATTTTAAACATGATGATCATGTTTTGCTAGATTGCTTACACATTACTTTAATTAAATAAAATATAAATGAATTCATTTATCATTCAATTTGGCCATAAATAAGCAGTTTAGTGAAAATTTTGGGAATTTTCGATAAATCATATAAATTAGGTTAAAAAAAATGGTGACTTCGTCTAAGACAACCATGGCATAAATGGTTCTAAATTGTCTATACTATCTTCGCCTTAAAACTTTGCACCCATCTGCCAATCACCCTGTATAACGTAAACACTTATTCTTGATAAAGTCAAATCAATCTGCCTAGCCTTTTCCCAACTATGTTGGGGTCGGCTTCCAGTCTAACCGGATGCAGCTGAATACCAGTATTTTACATGGAGCGACTGCCTATCTGACCTCCACAACCCAGTAACTGGGTAATACGATACCCCTTGGTAAGACTGGTTGTCAGACTTTCGGGCTTCTGACGACCCGTAACGACTGTCAAAGATCCACGAATAACAGCCGGGACCAACGGCTTAACGTGCTTTCCGAGGCACGGAGGAATCTCGATATGTAAAGATGGTCACCCATCCACTGACCAACCCCGGCAAGCGTAGCTTAACCTGACGGATCGACCCGTGCGGCTGTTATTACTTAGCCACGAGCTCCTTATTCTTGATAAAGTAAAATTTTAAAAATATATCAATCAGGTTTTGCTAGTGATCACAAACTTTTTTTGATGTGTGTAGTTGGGAAAAGACTAGGCAGATTGAATCAAACTCACGTCAATGAACTGCATGATGGCGAGGTTGTCGTTCCGCACGTGTAGCGTGCGCGTCTCGCCCGCCAGCGCCACGGCGTCCACGCTCACCGTCAGCGACGACACGTCGCGCAGGCGCTTGCGGTTCGTGTAATCGATCAGGGCGCGCAGGGCTATGTACGTGTCCTGGGCGGAGAGAAACTTATAGTAAATATCAATGAACCCTTAGCCTAATAGCCAACAGCAACAGTCAAGATCGTTTGTTTTTTTTAGGTGTTGGTCAAGACCAATACCTAAACGTTTGACGTTGTTTCACACCTATTTGAAATTGTTTTCTACAAGTTTTGTGTACAACTAGTCTTTACAACTTGTTCCAAGTGTAAAAGATACACAGAACCATCTATTGGCAAATAATACCAATCGACACGGGACGAAGGCGGCGCGCGGGGACATCAAGCACATCAGCGCGACACCAGCGGCGCCCTGCGGATTTTCAATGTCACTGTGACACGCCATCATCGATCGCACTCAAATTATCACCACTGCTACACTGTACATAGTTTATTGTGAAGAATACTGCAAACTGTAAAAACGATAATTACACGATATCACAAGGAGCCTGGTGTCTGATTTCACCCAACTACGCAGCCACGACGACGACCTGACGCAGAAACCCCAACATTCATGTTTTATACCTTGGTGTCAACGCGGTCAAATTTTTCTACCGGGTATTCGGTAATATTCCGGGTACAGTCCCGTTGCCTTCCATATTTGCCCCTCGGTTATCTCTACAAGAGGAACGGCTCACCGAGACAGCTTGATAAAAGGTGGTTTGATAGTTCGTAATGAATGTCCACAAACCTGTGTAGAAGCCCATCCGCCATCCTGCAGCCTCTGCGAGTTGAGCCACATCACGATAGCCTCGTTGTTGTCCTGGCAAAGACATTATATCAATCAGATTATACATCAATTACTTATGAACTTATTACTTATTCGTAGCTTCTGAAGTAACGTGAGCAGGAAGATGATGATGATCAATTCATCAATGGGGAAGAAAACTGTTTTAATTAGTTCCGCGTAGGTGGCGCTGCGTGTGTTACTTTTTAGGGTTCCGTACCAAAATGGTAAAAAGGAACCCTTATGGTGTGACTCAGCCTGTCTGTCTGTATGTCACTTTGCAATAGAGACTGAAAGGCGGTCTTAAAAAATCGAAGTGGGGCTACTAGAGCATGTGGGGTATCATAATATGATACCACACATAAACGTTTGAGAATGTGCAAACTGCGCTTTCATATTATGAAATAGCGCTGTTTGCACATTCTCAAACATTTTTTTTTAGGCCGCATAGTTTTCGACTTCTGATGAAAAATGTTCAAAAAAATACCGTCCCCCAGGCAATTTACAATCAGTAATAGGTTGTTTGTTGATCAAAATACGATACGCGACCGTAAAAAAATAATGTATTTCCAGTTTATAATCATTTCAATCATCAATACAACTCTGTAAGCTATAATTGACCATGATTTCATGAAATATTCAATCAATAGGGCAATTAAAACGGAAGAAAATTTGAATGTTGGGCTACCTTGACGAATACCCCTTAGCTAAATCAGTGTGTGAGTGAAACAGAACACATACCTGATGGTCCATACACGCGAGTAGCGCATAGGCTGTGGCCGCGATGTTGTTAGAATCGTACTTGTACGGCAGGCGGGGGAGGAGGAACGGCTTTTGATTCTCCATCTTGTATGGGGGCTGGGGGACTGGCTCCTTGCCCCAGTAGCTCAGACCGCCTGTGGGGTGAAACTTGAGTTAGGATAGTTGGAAGAATTTACGGTAATCATCACTCGACTTCAATTTAAATCAAACTTACATGAAAAAATTACTTACTCTGTGAAATAATGAGCCTTTCAATATTTACCAAGAACTATAATTAAAATAATAATAATTGAAAGGTATTGAGACGAACTGAGGGCTTAGTGCAAGTTTTTATACTTACTCGATCACGTTAACGTAAACGTCAGTTTGTACTGAAAATAAATAAGCGCTGCCTGTGGCCTTAGTGCGAGTTTTTACACTTACTCGATCGCGTTTACGTTAACGTTGACTAGAGGTGGGCGTTGAATCAATAAACTGTTTTTTTTAACGACTTTTCATTGGTCAACGGGTTAACTGTTAATCATTAATGAAAAAACAGGTTGAAAATATTAGCTGTCAGTTTACGTCAACGCACTCAACGCATTATTTCAATATTATTTTATTCATTTCTGTGAATTTAGTCTCCTTCGGAAATATTCGTTACTTACAGTTACAGTCCTAAGCCTGGAATAAGTACGAAATACAGGTCATTCCATTACAGTCCAGTTCAATAAAAAAAAACTTATTTCTTATCAAATATCAACCTAAACTGCAACAAAGTTGTTATTTTATGCGTATTCGCTCATATTGTAAACGTTGACACAATAAATTGACGATTATCGCTAACGATTGAATCATTGAAATTTTAACCTGTTATTTATTAACAGTTTTTTTAACCCGTTGACCATTAATGTTTAACAGTTAAATTACATTAACTCAAAAACCGTCAATGACCCATCTCTAACGTTGACGTATGTCAATTCGTATGGAATAATTGTGTTTCCCATTATAGTCACCAGGCGGCGCTTATTCATTTTCAGTACAAATTGACGTTTACTTTAACGTGATCGAGTAAGTGTGAAAACTCGCACTAATGCCGCTGATGACTATAATGGGTAACACAATTATTCCATACGAATTGACATACGTCAACGTTAACGTAAACGCGATCGAGTAAGTATAAAAACTCGCACTAAGGCCACAGAACATAATTCGAAAAAAAAAAGGTTTGTTGTCTTTCGTAACTAGCATAATCGTTTTAAAGTGCCGCTCCCGGCAGCCCACGGGTAAGCTCCGTAGCTCATATTTTTTTTATTCTATGTTATTAAAAGGGTTTTTTATCCACACGGATATGCCAACCCCATCGTACCTTATTAACAATCAATTAACTATCATTGAAATAACTACATACTATGTGCGAAATAGAAAGCTCCGCTTTGCAACCCACAGCCGTGCTATAGTTTGACCGATACCGCTGTACCGCGCCTTAGGTATGTACGCAGCGAGACGGGAGGAAGCAGTGAAGGCCGCTCATTCGTCAACGCTGACAGCGTCCCGCCGCTCCTTCGTCAACGCTCATGGCCCCCGCGGTACAGCGGTATCGGTCAAACTATACACACGCATGCGTGGGTGGCAAAGAAATGACGCGCAGCTAACGTGGGTAACTTCCTCATGCACATTTGGACGGTCAACTTTTCTCTGTACGTGTCGACACATGTTAGAAGAGATGTGTACACGATGTAGTATCGCTTACCTTCGTATCTTTGCCGGCGCTTCAGCAGCCTGTACGCATGTTCGGAACTAGGCGCCTTGGCGTGCGTGAGCGCATGCGCCACGAGCGCCAGCGCGTAGGGCTCGCCGCACTCGTCTAGCAGACGTAAGTGCCGCTCCAGCCAGCGCACGCCGCGCTGCTGGGCGGACGACACGCGCGCGCTTAGACCCTGTGGAGTGAATGTATGTTACTAGTATGTTACCATAGTCTACCTATTCATTGGACTTTACCATAGAAATATAAAAAACAGGAGAAGTGGCAAGCGAGCGAATCTGTGTCCGCGCAACATGCTCAGTATGAGCCGTTCATAGTACAAATTCCGTCTCCGCGAACTAGTGCGCTTTCTACTGTGACCGTGACAATTTATAAGAATGCCGTGTTGTTCAGTGGTTTCTTGTAAAAACCGAAGCCATGTAAATCATGGAATCACTTTCCATATGTAAGTACAAGTATTTTACCGTATTTGTCTTTAAAATCATGAAAGTGCCAAAGGGACAAAGTGGAGACACAGGGTTCCGATACATTTTAACATACTGGGCACATCTCCTTCTTTCTTATATTTATGGTCTTTACAGATAGTCAACATGAGCGCTTTCCTTTACAAATAGGTCCATTAAAATAGGTGGACAAAATTTCACAGGGTGGTCTACCCATGAATATGAACAACTTTCACCATAGTGAAAGTTAGTAAAAAAAAACAGATCAAAAGAAAGATTTCAGGTTTGGTCCCATAAAAAATCAGCTGCTCCCTACATTTTGACGAGTTTGGTGTAGATAAATGTACTGAACAGCTGATTTTTTTTTTCGCGATTTCAGAGTTAGTCCCACAGTGAAAGTTGTTTCATATTCATGGGTAAAACACTCTGAAAATTTGTCCACTTATTTTAATGGGACCTTATAATCATAATCCCGTGATTCCAATCCAAGTATCCCGTGAATGTATCACACGAATTTTGATGATACGAGTGAACATTTCCTCACCTCTCGGACTCCAATATCTTTGAGATTCTTCACAGTTTCCAACGTGATGACCACTTGTGCAGTCAGTGTGATGTTCCGCTGCATTATTATCGAGTTGTTTACCTGACAACAACAAAACACACTAATGTCACACTGAACGACAAAGCCAAACTTAAGCAGATTTTTGAAGGAAGAATGATAATTAATATTTGAAAAGGGTGGCTATCTATATAAAAATCAATTACTCTTTATACAATACAATATTATTTCAGACAGAGTCCATAGGGTTAGTAACAATTTTACTTAATACATCATCACTACATACTATATAGTTCCTTGCTCTTGTTACATGTTTATTATTGTATAAGTATGTATATATTGAACATGATACACATTAGCGTCAGCGCACACCAAGAGCAGAGCAGAGCAGAGCATTTTCTGAGACTATTGAAAAATTAATCTTATGACAATTCCATACATTAAAAAATTAAATACACGTCCAAACTCATGCGTGGAGCATAGTCGAGTCAATAGTCTCAGAAAATGCTCTGCTCTGCTCTGCTCTTGGTGTGCGCTGATCCTTAGTCTCGCAAAACCTCAAAAACGTCTTGACCGATTTGAATATTTTTATTTTTTATTTTGTTCGCCTCTTTACTGTGTAGAACGTCTGACGGATCAGCTAGTTATTAATAAAAGTAGAGGCGTAGTTTTTATTAAGTTAGTATACGCCAGATCCAAAAGACACCGGGCTAAAGATATTGTGACGACTCTGTCTATGATCTAATACAAATCTGCTTATTATTTTCTCAAGTCCACATTACACGATTATTTTTTACTAGTCGTTGCCCGCGGCTTTGCCCGTGTCGATTCGGAAATTATCCCACGGGAACCTACTACCGGGATAAAAAGTTCATCCAAATACGTTCAGCCGTTTTTGCGTGATCAAGTAACAAACATCCAAACATCTTCACAAGCTTTCGCTTTAAAATATTAGTGTGATTAGTAGGATTCTGCCGTCACCAAATTCAGATCTGCCAGTTTAACAAATAAAATGTTTTCTATCTTACTTCGACAGCACTCGGGTCGTGCCAGCCCGCGTGTCCGAAGGCCTCTCTGTACAGACTGCTGTTCTTGGGCACCACTATGGTAGAGTTGTCATTTCTGTTAGGTAGCCATGTCACTTCGTAGAACGCACCGTCTGGCGTCTGATGGTCCAAGACCCAAGATACTGCCATTGATATCACCTGGGAAGAGGGAACAAATTAGGGAAATTGTACATAAACATTAATATGGTATACCTGTACCATTTTTTTTTAATATGCACATATTAAATTAAAATTGGTTGACTCAATCAATGTGTAATTCCAAGTAATTACAATAAAGATACAACATTAAAAATGTTAACGAATTAAATCGTATCAAAACAAGAATTTATATAACTTGGGATTTAAATCTAACTAAACATTGTCGGCCTTATTACAAAACGAGGTTTTTCTTCTGCCATGGTTAAAACCATCGAGCCAGTTTTTGTAATAAGAACCTAGCTGTGATAGAAATACAGTTCTTTATACAAAACTGACAACTTAGTCCGGTACTAACTTTATTCCGACACATAAAGATGTCAGTTTTACAAAACTGACATCTTGATGTGTCGGAATAAAGTTCGAAATTCAAAAAAGGGTCCATAGTTTAAACCTGGGTTTGAAAATGAACCTTGTTTTGTAATAAGACGGTGTATGTTTTTAAAGTTTTTGTAAAAAAAATTGTTAGTTAATTTACTGTGGTTATTTACCTCAGGATCGATGTATATGAAGTTCTCCCACTCGTTGAACGACGCGTCTTGGAATATTTTAGCGCAGAATGACGTCAACCAGACACTTGACGCTGATTGGTTCCTGATAAGAGGATAGCAAAAAAAAAATATATATTAATGTCTGTTTACAGCACGTATTGTCTAGCAAGCGTATATGAGTGTACACAGAAAACAACACATAATTGTGTGCTTGCTGTAAAAGTTTAAAATGTTGCAGTCACACAGTAAGAGTATGGACCATTTAAGAGCCCTTTTGGGGATTGTCCGATTCTGTTGAGATGATATGAATATTTTTTCTGAGAACTGAAAACATCCTTCCGGTTTTCGTGCACCCTCTAGAACCCCGCGTAGTGCCATAACACCTCTTTGTACGCCATTTAGAAGAACAGTTTTGGGATCCAATTCGCCTGTTGCAAGAATGTGTAAGGTAGTAAATGGCTACAGCGATGTTATTGATCTCCACTTTGACTGTATTTGTATTGCTAAACAAAAAGCCATCCTTAATCGTTTGCGAAGCAACCCCTAATCATAGTCAATTATTATTTCATTTTGTCAATTTACCAATTTTACCTTAATCAATTGTTTCATTGTCAATTTTACCACTGTTATTAATTTTTAATTTTATATTTTTTTTTATATTTTTTTTTTCTCTTTAATGTTTATCAATTTATTAATTTTATTCAATGGTTTTTAATGTTATTTAATTGTATTCAATGTTATTCAATATTCAATGTTATTCAATCTTGTTCAATTCTATTTTATTCAATTTTATCAATTTCATTCAATGAATTTTAATTTTGTGTCGATCTTTATTTATAACAACAATTTTATCAATTTACCAATGTAATATAATTTTAACTTTTTTATTATATATCTTTTACTAATGTTGTCATTTTTATAAATTAATTTATTTTATTTTTAATTCTATTTTATTTTAATTTAATTTTTAATCAATATTGTCATAATTCTGTTTTTCACTATTTCAAGATTATTTTAATTTAATTGAAAATTGGCGCTTAGTACTTACTAAGTAAGCTCATCTTCCGAATTTATTGTTTTGTGCATGTGGTGTTTACCTATAAGTAATTGTTGCGCTGTCATTTTAATTTTAAGAATGAATTATGTCGCTGTATCCAGTGTGAACAATTGTTGGTGGACCTATAATAAATAAATAAATAAATAAAAATAACTAAACATGTACTAGTTTCTTCAAGATATCACGTTCAGGAGATCTACTCCCTAAGCACGAAATCCGTAGTTTTGGTCGAAGTTACGGGCGATTCCTACTCTGTATCACCTACGGACATAACATTAGTTTGGGGCGGTGGGGCCCGACCTAAGAATGAATGACACTACGATTTGACAGTTGTCTCTACTCCCGATAAGTGTTTACCTATCAGAAAAAGTTAATTAATCAGGTGTAGGGTTCACTCCGAAGTTTCGAACTACTTTCGGACGAGCCCATATCTTCGTTGACGGACCTAAGAAAGACCTGGACTGTTGAAAGAGATTATGCCGGGTGTAAAAAGACACTTGACGAAGCCAAAAGCCACATATTCTACCCATTATTTAGATCGTTTTTTCCCCTAAACCATACCTGGGAATCCACTGGTTCTGGAGATTTGAAGTCACATTTTTTTTTTTACTAAAACGTATTCCAAGTGTTTAGTAATAACTTTTTCCGACAAGTACCTACACGTACCGTAGAGCGAAGGGGCGGGGCTTAACTCCGTTCGCCCGGGTTCGCGTTACATTGCGCGTAAAAAAAAAGTCGTTTCCCAGCAATAACTTTTGCGCAAAGCTACTTATTTAGATGCGTAGTTGACGGCTTTGTGTGTTTTTTACACCCTGTAGTCGGCAGTGGAGATTCACTCACCAATCACTTCGGAACAAGCTGAATGAGCCGTCCGGCTTCATGAAGGACAGCTGCCGCTGGTAGAGTATGTTCATGTGGTAGAACGCGTCGCGCTCCAGCGTCCTGTTGCGTTGGTTGATCAGACGCATGTATAGCGTCAGGTACATGTTTGCCGCGAAACTGAACATGTTCTGTTCGGCTGAGTCCTGTGGGTAATAGACACGTTAACATTTTTGTTTGAACACGTTGAAATGTAAGCAAATAAATTAAAATGCCCAACAGTCTTTTAAATGTAAAACTCCCTGGAGAACGATTTCAAAAGATTTGACTACTCAAATGTAGATGACCTGATCATAGCTAGGTAGGTCTAAGGCCTTTAATTAATTTGAAATTTTGTTCACTCATGAGTTTAGTTTTACTTCGTTTTTCAATATTTTTAATCAAGTAATTGACATGGAAAGTGTAGGAATATAAAACCTTAAATATTTCGCTGTAATCACTTTCTTCAAATTGTTTCGAACTCTATTTTTTTTTTAAACTTTACGAATAGCTTTAATCCACAATTATCTAATTTTTAGGGTCTCTAGGAACCCAATAACGCGTCATTTTCGCAAGCTTGTGTTGGGAACTAGCTACGACAGCGCCATTTAGACAGTAGCCTACCCCATTAGGTGTCATGTAAAATAATACCATGTACTCTTACACTGAATCCGAGTGTTTCACTAGAAAATTGGGCTTTAAAATAAATATTTTTTTTTAACCCATTATAATATACAAAGTGGAGCAGGACGATTGACAATCCTATAATCCACGTAAAGAGTGTCATGTTCTTTACCCGTATACAAAAAATCAATCAAATCCAATGATTACTTTAGCCACAGGAAATTATTTTACATTTTCTTATTTTTCAACATGATGTAGATCTGAGTCCGTAACAATAGATAAACATTGTAAGGTCAAGAACCTGTGCAAAACATGATTCTATTCTCTACGTCTCAATATGCTTGAAAGACAGAGAAAGGTGTCATACGATTCCACGCTGACGCACCCCGCCCATTCCCACAGAATACTACAATTAGAAAGAAAAAGAAATAGTTACTTACGCAAATTATGCATTACTGGTGCATAGACAATTGCGTGTGTGTGTGAGCGGAATTTTTTCGGCAAAAAGTCCCGGACTCGGTCAGTGTTTAACGGCGCCCTTTAAGGGCAGCACACGTACTTTTTAGGGTTCCATACCTCAAAAGGAAAACGGAACCCCTTATAGGATCACTTTGTTGTTCGTCTGTCTGTCTGTCAGTCTGTCAAGACCTTTTTCTCAAGAACGCGTAAAGGTATTAAGTTGAAATTAATATCAAATACGTAGGTCTATGGTTTCTTGGAGACCTAAAAAATCAAGCTTCTACGTCGATGCAATAAAAAAATACGGCCATTTAAGCGACATAGTTTGATACTCGCAAGTAAATCAAAACCTATGAGGTTCTTCCCGTTAACCTACAATAATGAAATTTGGCAAAAAGCGAGGTCCGAAAATTGGTAATTTGTAAGTTGATCACATAAAACAAAATATTTTTGGGATTTTAATGTTAAGTTTGTTTTTGGGATAAATTCTTTTCAACTACGGAACCCTTCATTGTGCGTGATCCGGCACGCACTTGGCCGGTTTTTTTTATCCCGAGACGAGCCGCGCGCGTTTACAAGAAATGGAGTTTGGAATAAGCATCCATAATGGAGTAACGAAAACCCGCGTCTGGTTTTCACTAAATGTCTGCGCTGGAATTCATAGGAACAAAAGTCGGTCAAAAATAATAGGTCCAGTGTTTATTGATGGGACGTTAAATGCAGATAAATTTTTAGAACTTGTTAGTGGCAGATGGGGACTTGTTAAGACGAGTCCGTGAAAATTTAATAAGACGATGTCGCTTGTGCATAATGCACAATGGTGGACACTTTGAAAAAGTGGATGGAAATTCTGATTGTGATGTGATATTATGTGATTAATTATTCAATCAGTGATCTTTTAACTAACAACGTGCAACTTAGTGAGTTTATGTCGCTGATTTGTTGTTCTCCGACTTTACGGCCCCACACATTTACAGTTCGCCGGCAGGCGGTCACTCATAAAAACTGTTTTTGACAATTTTTATGAATGACCGCCTGCCGGCGGGCTGTGCACCCTTTTATTATTGTACCTACCTACGCCCTGCGCCGCGCCCCCCCGCCCGCTGCGTCCGGCACTGCGCCGCGCGACAGGTCAGTGACGTTTCGTAGATAAAGCGTGTTTACTTTTTATGCAGTTGATTCTGCTATTTATTTTGTTTGAAAATTGCAATTTTTTAATTTTCCATTAATTACTAACCTTCGTGTTTTAAAATGTTTCGATGGACTAGTACTGTGCTCGTTTTAATTTAATGACGTAGTTCCAGATCCACATTGTATAACCATCCTTAAGGATGATGCGCAGTGGTAGCCCGCGAAATTATTTTTTTTTGGATTTTTTGTAATTTGTAGGATCTGGTTGTATCTTGATCAATGTATGATACGCGAAAATAAAACATATGTATTTATATAATTTTAACCATAAAAATCATCAATACATCTCTCTAAGTTAGATTTCTTGCAGAGTCGTTACATTTCTTTCCTTTGACGACTTAAATCCGCATATATATACTTTATTTCCGCGTATCATACTTTGATCAAGATACAACCTGACACGGGCCTGCAAATTGCAAAAAACCTAAAAACAAAAACGAATTTCGCGGGCTACACAGCGCAATCACCTTAAGGGCGTAATCTGTGAAGTGTGGAATGTCTTTGAAGTGCGCGCACTGCGGTCATGCGTTTTGTTACTGTAGGCCCCGCCCAGTGCGGCCGAACTAACGGAAACGCACCGCAGTGCGCGCTCGCCCTAAATGCATCGCGTTTGAGAAAAGACAAACTCTAACTTTGCAGAGCGTCGTGTCTGTCTGTGGCAAAAGCTCGATATGTCATATTTACAAGCCCTTGACTGTCACACCAGAAAATATTGATCACTTTTGGCCTTAACATTATTTTATCACGTCGCCATTTGCATCGTATTATATGACAAAGTTCTAAGTATGGTTTGGTATGGTATGGTTAAGGTTTTCACAAGTCGACCGTACATAAAAGAAAGTATGACCCCGAAGATTAACGAGAATGCTTAAAACTTACAATCAATCTTAGATCACTACTATAAGGTTCATAATACACTGCAGCTGTTAGATCCGTCTCACTTGCAAGTATGGCGGCTGTCAAGCGGCGCGCGCTAACATGGCGGCAGCTGCCGACCAATAGCAGTACAGGAAAAAGAGGCGCGGTGCGTGGAGCGTGCCGATTGGTCAATAGCATTTCTTGCGCTTTGAAAATTCATCTTCTGCGCAGGTACCTCGGTAAGCCATATCAGTTGGGTACTACTGTACGATATGTTTCACTCACCATGGGCATGTGCAGCAAGCTGGTCGCGTTAACCGGCATGGTCGGGAACAGAGGTCCCACCACGTCGCCGACCACAGAGATGCGCGCCTTGTTGGAGCCGAACACGTAGTAGCGGTCCACTTCGTACGGGATGATGGGCGTCTCCGTCACGTTGACGTGCATGTATTGGAACACGTAGGCGCGGTTCGATAGGTCGAGGAGGACGGACTGGTGACGGTATTGGGGTATGCCGTCCGGCTGTGGGGAAAAATGAGTGGTTCATTTGTGTTCGTAAAAAGTCGTGAGTGGAAATGATGTCAAGCATGTGAAAAATCAAGGAACTAAATAGATAAATGGAATATGCTTTGTTGTACACACGGCTACACATCAAGCTATACATTTCCAGTTTACACTGACCTTTCACTGTAAGAAAATCCTATACAATGCGAGATCAGCTTATACTGGAAATGTATAGCTTGATCTGTAGCCGTGCGTACAATGACAAATATTGTCGAAAACAAGTATTGCTACTTGTATAGTGCTACAAAGATCTTTTGGCGTTTTAATTAAATTGACAAGAGGCGTTGTTGGTGAACAGTTAAGTGTTTGGAACGACGCGAAGTTCTTTGGCTTGTGATAGGAGTAAACTGGCAGAAATTGTGACGTAACGAAAAAGCATTATGACGTAAGTTACAAGTGTCAAAATTTTTTTTTAACCGAATTCAAAAAGGAGGAGGTTCTCAATTCGTCGAAACCTTTTTTTTTTAATACAGAGCTTGTTAAAAACTTAGTAGGTAGCCACCTAGTATAAGTTTTTAGCTCTCTATTAAAAAAACAAACAAAAAATTTGACAGTTGAAACCATACAAGATGGCTCTGTATTAATACATAATATAGGTACAGTGATAGGAACTTTGTTCCAACCGGGTGTCCCACGACACCTCCCAACTTTTTTTTTTTGTAAGATTGTATTATATTGAAAAAATAATATAGCGGCATTAGTTCCAATTCCAGCCGCGTGCTAAAAGAACCTTGTGGCGCTGTATTTGGGTGAAAACGCGGGTTAATGACGTCGTGTCTCAGTCATGTCAGTGACTCAGTGACTCCTACCTCTACAGAGATCTTCTTGACATAGTGGTGTTGTCCCATGAGCGTGGACGCGTGCAGGCGCACGTGAATGTCCCCAAGGCGCGTGGGCACGACGGGCACGTACACCGTGGCTGCGTCCCCTGAAGTTATGTACACGAAGAACTGGTGCTCGCCGAATGACGTGCGCGGGTTGTAGGATCGGACCTGTGGGGAAGTGTTGGGTTACTAGAAGCACGAGGCAAACTTAGGTAATGGAACTAATGACAAGAATATCGGCCAGCAACAACAGAAGTTCAATACGTGTATTTGAAAACATAAAATACATAAAAGGCCGTATTTTTTTATGGATAATATTTTTGTGTTCACCAAAAATATTATCCGTACATCAAAATACTGATCGTGCACCAAATATTCCTGAATGTTACACAAAACACCCGCGCGTCCGAAACTTCACATTAGTGAATCATTTGGGTTAGGTTAGGTTAGGTTAGAACAGTGACCCTTAACGCGCGACGGCGAGCGAGCGAAGCGAGCGGTGCCGCGGCAGCGGCCGCCGAGCGCCATATCCAATAGATGCTCGTTATGACATATTTTAATGAACATATTTTGGTGCACATTCAGTATATTTGGTGGAACACAGGCAAAATTAGGTAAATGAAATGGGAATAAATTGAAGTACTTTTAAATACCATCCTTTTTTTATTGCGATCACTTAGTAGCTTGATTTTTTAGAGCTCCAAGGGATCACAGACCTACGTATTTGATACTAATTTCAATTTGATACCTCCACGCGTCCCTGAGAATAAGGCTATTTACAGATTGACAGACGGACAATGAAGTGATCCTATTTTAATTAAAGGTTCCGTTTTTTCCCTGAAGTACGGTACCCTAAAAATGCAATACTTCATGGACGCTAACATAAAAATAAATGATTGGAAATATTATAGCCATGTTTTATTATCTTAGTATACTCACAATGCCAT
Source organism: Cosmia trapezina (assembly GCA_905163495.3). Classification (NCBI taxonomy): domain Eukaryota; kingdom Metazoa; phylum Arthropoda; class Insecta; order Lepidoptera; family Noctuidae; genus Cosmia; species Cosmia trapezina. The sequence goes on from LR991036.1 coordinate 3,036,373, forward strand.
TCTCCTCGACGTGCACGAACTTGTAGTCGGGCGAGGCGGACAGCACGACCACGGCCTCGATGTCTTGCGGCTGGTAGTTGAACACGATGACTCGGAGCCCTACTTGCTCGCCCTGGCGACACTGCTCGGGACCCTCCACTTTTATGAAGAATGGTAGGACGCCGATGTACTGTGCACACAACATTATTCAAAATTAAAATATATTTTTTTATATAATACTACATGGGCACTTATAGACGTCAGAAGGGTATTTCCTATGGAGAAGAGCCGGCAAGAAACTCCACGGTTACTCTGTTATTAAGAAGAGAAGTTAATTTAACTAGCCATTTCTCAACTATGTTGTGGTCAGCTTTCAGTCTAACCGGATGCAGCTAATTTTATATGGAGTGACTGCCTATCTGACCTCCACAACCCAGTAACTGGGCAATACGATACCCCTTGGTAAGACTGGTTGATAGACTTTCGGGCTTCTGACGACCGGTAACGACTGTCAAAGACCCATACTAATGACAGCTGGGACAAACGGCACGGAGGAATCTCGGTATGTAAAGATGGCCACAGCTCGTGGCTAAGTAATAACAGCCGCACGGGTCGACCCTTCAGGTTAAGCTACGCTTGCCTGCGTTGGTCCGTGCATGGGTGACCATCTTTACATACTGAGACTCCTCCGTGCCTTGTAAAGCCGTTGCACGTTAGCACGTTAAGCCGTTGGTTCCGGCTGTCATTCGTGGATCTTTGACAGTCGTTGCGGGTCGTCAGAAGCCCGAAACTCTGACGACCAGTCTTAGACCAAGGCCAAGGGGTATCGTATTGCCCGCTACTGGGTTGTGGAGTGGAGGTCAGATCGGCAGTCGCTCCATGTAAAATACTGGTATTCAGATGCACCCGATTAGACTGGAAGCCGACCCCAGAAATCGTTTATTCATGGCTAAGAATCGGCGCTATACGAACGTCAAAACTGATTTAAGACTTCCCCCAAACAAAACGCCCACCCTGATGTTAGCCTTCGTAAGTACTTACGCGTTTAGGTTCAGTCAACATGCCCAGACCGAGGCTGGGAGACATACTGAATGCTGACACTATCCAGTGAGCCGGTATCTGTAACAACATAGAGCATTTTAACAAAATACAAACAAAATATTCATAATATAAGTTTTTAAACTGTCATGGTCACTAAAATGGAAGGAAACCAGCACATGAAGTGATTTTTTGCTCTTTTGGTGTAATTGCTGTATGGCGTTCCAGTGGGAGGATAAATAAATAAATAAACATTATTATTAAGGACGCATTTACGAGTGGGTAGTCAAATCATTACTTTTTTAAACAAAAATATGTTTATTAAATAAAATGCTTTGTATTTTTAAAATGTTTTTGCGACGAATTGTAGGTAGATACCATGTTTACTGTTAGATTCGAGTTCCCGATATTATTACACAGAGAACACTTCGCGAGCGGACACAGTAAGTTTCGTGTGTCGGGAACAGAATCGAGTTGCAAGTGACAGTGGTAGTGGTACTGAGTGCAAAAAACGAACAAAAAAGAGGGTAGACCGATTTGTCTGCTCATACAACAACCACCCGCAATAACTTCAGTTTATCCGTGGTCGTGGTGCTTGAACAGTGCCGAAATATCGGGAACTCAAATCTAACAGTAAACATGGTAAATATCCCGTTTGTGTTAATAATAAAATATTCATAATAGTACAAAACTCCAAAAAAAAAAAACACTATTTGAGGTCCCCCGAAAGAATATTTAGAAGCTGAAAACTTTTGCGCAATATTTAGCTACAAGCATAGTATGGAATGAACCATTTTTATTGCTTGCCTATTAATTAGCCTTAACTTGACCAGCACCCTAGTTGCGTAATTAAATTCACGTAAGCTTAGCTTTAAGGTGACAGGTGCGTGACACACTATCAATCACAAACTGAATGATTTTGAAGCAAATTGCTAATCCATTGCTTTATATGTTTGAAAAATTTGTCTGCTCAGCAACGTAAATAACGCAATGAATGTTGTTGAACTGTCGCTGACTATGCCTACCGACACAATTACCCCGCTGTAGTTAAATATGAACTTGTAAGTCCGGTTTAAAGTCGAGTCTTTAACACACATTGCCTACGTCTTACGTCTGCAAGCCGTACAGTAAACCCCCGTTTCCACGAGCGTAATAAAATCGAGGCGGGATTTTATCGCGCACTGGATTTTCAGCTCTCGTTGTTGAGCCGAGCGTTGAGAATCCAACCTAACAAAAACAGAGTGCATCCCAGCGCGACGAAAAACACATTGTTGTTGTTGGATTTTCAACTCCCGGCGCTAAGCAGAGAGTAGAAAATCCAGTGCACAATAAAATACCGCCGCGATTTTATTACGGTCGTGGAAACGGGGGTTAACAAGGTTACATACCTGCGGCACATCCACAGTGAACACGTATCGTCCATGCGGCCCGATGTTGACGTCACGCCACAGCCACACGTTGTCGTACTGTCGCTGCACGCGGTTGAACCGGAACTTGCGGAAGTGGGTCAGCTCGAACGACTTGTTAATATCGGTTTCGCCTGTGTAACAATTAGACCGCAAAAATTACAACATTATGCCTTACTGCCCAAAGGGTTAGGCGGAAGTGAATAGTAAGACCAGATTTCACCAGTTATATTCTTCTTCGTGTCGTTGGCACGACTGTATTTCAGATCTTGTTGGACTATCTATATTTGGTAATGTCACAGATTAATACAGATGGGACACTCTGCAAAATCATTTAAATAAAAACCGACTCTTGCTACGACACAATAAAGTGCAATTCAGGTCGCACGACGCTTATTACCTACACTTATATTCAACTACAAGTTGCCTCTCTATCGCGTAACTCTTATATCTTCTGACCTACTGAATTAGCCCCGCGGACGGGGCCCGCCGCGTACTTGTAGCTTCATACCTAAACTGCGGAGTGTCCCATCTGTATTAATCTGTGGTAATGTCTCAACTATAAAGTATCAAGGTCGATTATAAACTCACAGTTAGACTCGTCAGTGTGGTCGGGACAGTCGTAGGAGCCGTCACATCGCTTGGCCAGCGGGAAGCACCCTCCCTCCAGACACTCGCCGAAGCCCTGCGACACGTTGCAAGTCGTGTAGCGGCGGGTTACTGGCACGTCGCTGAACACTATGAGGCCTGCGTATCTGTGGGACAACAATTATTCAGTAAAAGACGACTATCTAGTGCTCAAGGCTGCATTCACACTTCAATTTCCAAGAGGAGCTAAGACCGATTAAAACAAAAGTTTTTTTTATTGCTCAATGGGCTTGCTCTTCACCTCGATCACGCCTGATGGAAAGCGATGGATGTGATAGAACGAGCGCGCCCAGAAGATGCCTGTTCACTTTCTTCCTCTTCTATTTATTGTATAGGCTTATGCCTTAGTCCAGCAAATAGTACCTTTTTTGAAAGACTATCCTTCCAAAAAGATGCTGTATCTAGTTAGAGTTAAAAAAAAAACTTTTCAAGAGCGAGTTGGGCCTGTACAATTAGGGTTCCGTACCAAACTACACAGCAGTCTATGGACCGTTCAATAATTGCTGTATTGCGCACAATTAAAATGGATCCGCCGGTAGCTCTTAAAGGTTTTGTATTAAAGCCACAAATGGCATAAGTAAATGCTGCTTAAATTACTGGCAAACCTATTATTTGCAATACAAAAAGTACTTTTCCTATGTAGTAAATGAAACGATAAAATATCAAAGTTGAAATTGGTTGAAGTACTTGCCACAATGGGTTCTACAGCCACGCAATAAGTTCGACAGTATGTATTAAGGTACTCACTCGAAGGTTCTGTTAGCATCAACGCCGAAGGTGGACGAAGGGAAGTACACGAGGTCATCCGCATCGCCGAAGTGTGAGCGCCACGTGTAAGCGAACGTGCCGTTTGTGGACTCATCGAAGTGAGACATCTTTGATATCACCTGGACAACGTAAGAGGTATTAAATATCACACTAATATTATAAAGGCGAAAGTATGTGAGTGTGTATGTATGCAGTGGCGTGCACTCCATACATGCAAAAAAACTCTGCATGTAGTCCCACCCATAAATACCCCCACTAAATGATAAAAAACTATAATTAACCCTTTGTGTGCCGGAACGTGGATCCACACGAGACACAATGGCTTTTTAATTGTGTCTGTAATTACGGCATTCGACTAGTTAAAACTGACAGCCCTTTGGCTTCCCGTGTAACCAACGTGTAACGCGTATAACGCGATTTACGCGCCATCTATTACTATATTTTGGAACTTTTTTTTTTTTAACTTTTTTTTATTGTATTCTTTGAGCGTGAGACTTAAGTTATCTCTCACGTCGCTGTTTTCTCGTATTTGTTAATGTTACTCACTTTAATCGTTGGTGGAAGCTTGTAATTGGCCATCTTTTACACATTGTACTATATATATGGAAATATATTAGCTGTAAGCTTTCCTAAAATTAATAAAATAAAAATAAAATAAAATAAACTAACTCGTTGAAGCGAGCTCCCGCCGCGCACCGCGCAGGCAACGCTGCCGTGAGCAAAAGCAGTACTACGACCTGCTTATTCTTCATACAACGCATCTCGTGTAGTGCAAGCGGGCGAATCTGTGTCCGCGCGACATGCTCAGTATGAGCCGTTCATAGTAAAAATTCCGTCTCCGCGAACTAGTGCGCTTTCGACTGTGACCGTGACAATTTATAAGAATGCGGTGTTGTTCAGTGGTTTCTTGTAAAAACCGAAGCCATGTAAATCATGGAATCACTTTCCATTTGTAAGTACAAGTATTTTACCGTATTTGTCTTTAAAATCATGAAAGTGACAAAGGGAAAAGTGGAGACACAGGGTTCCGATACATTTTAACATACTGGGCACATCTCCTTCTTTCTTATATCTGTGGTTTGTATGTTTGTTATTTCTTCAAGCTCAAACGGCTGGACGGATTTAGATGAAATTTGGTATGTAGATAGCTTATACCCTGGATTAACACATAGGCTACTTTTTATCCCGGTCTACGTGGGTGAATCCGTGGGGCGCAGCTAGTATAGTATATTAATATTTACCTTGGCATAAGTAAGCTCGTTCCCGGCCTGCATGGTGTAGAAGGTGTTGTCGATGCCGGACAGCCCCACGTACGCGCCGGGCTCGCCGTAGATGGCCACCTCCACGCGCTCGCCCGTGCGGTGCTTGCGGTTGTTTATGAACACCGTGAACTGGTGAACAAATTATAATGATAATGGGTATTAAGTAAAATAACCAAATTAAGACACGATGTTTGTAAAAGATATTTGTTGACCATCGATTTCCTTTGTGGTCGACTTTCTTCGCACAAGGACCTGTTAGCGCGCGGCCAAAATCAGAAGTTACGCCGCCATATTGTTTTTTGAATACATTTCACAAAACAATCGCAGATATGTTCACAAAAAGCGCCCCCATGTCAACATCACTCAAGCGCCACAAGATCCTTGTTATAACAGTGTACAATACCGCTAAAGAGACCTAAACTCGTCTACTGCCCAAGTCAATCCATGCGGTGGTGTGCTAAGTCTCATCTTTCGTGGCGCGTATAATAGAGTGCGTTTCATCAAATAGTTCCTCTGCCGTAATGTTGGCTCCACTGCTAAACATTAACAATGCTTTAGCAACGGTAGCGTATCGTGTTCGTCCTACAATAGTGGAGCCAACATTACGGCAGAGGAACTATTTGATGAAACGCACTCTGATCTGGGTCATTTAGTCGACGGCCGACTGATGTCATAAAATTACATGATTAACTTTCTGACATTCTTTTCGGTTCGTTTCCGGGCAGCGAAAGCAAGCTCATGTAATTTTACTTATTTTTGTCAATTAAGTTGTTGCCTTTCAGTAAAATGAATAATCATCAAGATGTTTTGCCTCCACTAACCATATTTTTCCACCCTATACAGGGTGTTAGGTTAAATGAGGGACATACTTTAACGGAGTGTATTAGGTACTCATGAAAATGAACAACTTTTACCATGGAACTAACCCCGTTAAAGTATGTCCCTCGTTTAACCTAATACCCTGTCACACACAAAAATTCAGCCCTATTTCAATCACACAAAAAAGAAAAATTGTTTATTCTGCAAAAATGAGTCGCACATTATAAAATAAACTTCTACTACTATTAAAGAAAGATAATACATTTACTTAGCACAGACTAAGAGGCACACAAAATAATATAAGTACTTAATGAAAAAAAAAATAATAATAATAAAAAGAATCAACATGTGCTAAAACAATAACAGAGCGATGCAGGAATGTGTGCCCCACGGCTGCGCCAAAAAGGCCCAGGGGGCTTACTATGAGCTCTTATAGCAGGGCAAAAGTTGAACGTTTCCAGTGAGAGAGAGAGAGAGACGGTGCTATAGGTCGTATATAGCTCCGTCTGTCTCTCTCTCTCACTGGAAACGTTCAACTTCTGCCCCGCTATAAGAGCTCATAGTAAGCCCACTGTTCAGCAAAAATGGCACACAACTAGTGCCTTAATACGTGTAGACTCACATTGTTCCTGGAGATGCCGTTGACGGGGAAGGTGAGCGAGTCGGCCAGCACGTGCGCGCGGCGCTCGGCGCTCCACACCAGTACCGTGGCCACGGGCGCCATCTCCGCCGACACCGTGACAGCGAATGTGCGCACGCCCTCCTGTGCGATAATACCAGAACCGTAAATCACCAGACTTCATAATAAAAATTGATCCTACAGGGTGTAAGGGACAGCCTTCCGCAGACTGATGGGGTGAATTCAGTATATCATACTAAGATGACCGGTACATTATTTCAGGAATGTTATGGGAATCCAATAAACGTGATTTTTTTGTGTTTTTGTGCACAAATCGAAGCGTCTGTTACTGGTTGGGAGGGGCACGTAAGAGGTATGCGGTGAGTTCGATGAACTCTGTAGCTAGACAGAAAGTGAACAGCCGATTTCACGCGTCGTTTGTTAGAATATTTCATCATCCATTGCTGGTTTTTTTTTTTTTTTTTTTGTAGAGTACTGCGAACACACAATTCAATTTTACATTGAAATAAAGAAAATGTAACTGAAAAAATATTGAAAAAATTAAAATTTTCCTCAGAAAATTTCCCATGTAATATGATTCATAATGAGGAGCTGAATGCACCCTGTTACTTTGCGGAGGGCTGTCCCTTACACCCTGTATACAACCCTGTCATTGTATGGAATATTTTTTTTTATACTGACAGCAATGTGGGCGATGTTTTTGATGTCCAATGAGCTCTCCCAGGGTGTAAGTGTAAACAGTGACAATCTTTTAAGGGGTCATTGTACTCATCATTATGATCAACTTTTACTATGGGACCAAACCTGAAAGCTCAAAAAAAAATCAGCTGTTCCCTACATTTTAACGAATTATGCGAACATAAATGTACTGACTAGCTGATTTTTTTTCGCGATTTCAGGTTTGGTCCCATAGTAAAAGTTGTTCATAATGATGAGTACAATGACCCCTTAAAAGATTGCCACTGTTTATACGTACACCCTGTATAGGGTAACTACTGTAGTAATTGGCACGCTTTAGTAACTGGCCACTCATAAAAAAATAAAAACCGGTCAAAAGCGAGTCGGACTCGCGCACCGAGGGTTCCGTTCCGATTTCTGAAAAAGTATGCTATTTAGAGACATCGTTTTATTTTTCCCGTAATCTTTACATAAACTTCTATCATAGAATATTTTCAGATTTTTCTCTATGCAAACTTCGGAGATAGGGGCGAACGGTATTTTTTTTTTTTACATTTTTCATCAAAAGTCAAAAACTATGCAACCTAAAAAAAATTTGAGAATGTGCAAACAGCGCTCTTTCATGTGATACCCCCGATACCCCACATGCGGGCTAGTAGCCCAACTTTGTATTTTTAAGACCATTATTTTCAGTACCTGTTGCGAAATTTTTTTTTTTTTATTTCTTTCTTATTTGCAAAATATGTGGTTAAACGTGATCTAGTTCTAACTAAAATGTGTATAAGTAGTTTATCAGCCATCTCGTTACCATAACACAAGCATTAGGTTGCTTAGCTTGGGACTAGATGGCGTTGTGTGAAATGTCCAAGTATATTTATTTATTTTTATTTTTATTTAACTGTTCCAAATTTCAAGTTGATAGCATTAGTAGTTCTTGAGATATCCAGCTGTGACAGACAGACAGACAGACAGACTGAGTCGCACCATAGGGTTCCTTTTTACCATTATGGTACGGAACCCTAAAAACAAAAGATTATTATTTCAAAAACCATCAAGAAAATATATGAGGAATACAAGTTTACCTGCATGATCTCCTGTCCGCTCGTGAGAATGATTCCCTTGGACATGACGACGTAGTTGAACGACTCCATGTAGAAGTTGCTCTGCACGTGGAAGATAATGTACTCGCCCACCTGTGTGACGACGGCTTCATATTAGGGCGGGAATACACGTGCCTGTAGCTTGTACAAAACTATGCAGCTAGCTGGCATCCCGTATGCCATTCACCAATCAGAAGTTGTTATGGAACACGGCATGACAGCTACTTGCATACCTTTGTGCAAGTTACAGCCATGTGTATTTTCGCCTTTAGGGTTATTTCTAAAACATCGAGACCCGGCCATGGTCGTACCATAGAAATATAAAAAACAGGAGAAGTGGCAAGCGGGCGATTCTGTGTCCGCGCGACATGCTCAGTATGAGCCGTTCATAGTACAAATTCCGTCTCCGCGAACTAGTGCGCTTTTGACTGTGACCGTGACAATTTATAAGAATGCCTTGTTGTTCAGTGGTTTCTTGTAAAACCCGAAGTCATGTAAATCATGGAATCACCTTCCATATGTAAGTACAAGTATTTACTATATTTGCCTGTAGCTTGTACAAAACTATGGAAGTAGTTGGCATGCCGTGCACCAGTCAGAAGTTATAAGTTTTTATACTGTCATGGTCACTAATATTCTTATTAACAGAAACGGGATATTTACCATGTTTTGTTTTTTTGTGTTTGTTTGTTTTTTTTACATGGTAAATATCCTGTTTGTGTTAATAACAATCAGAAGTTGTTATGGCACACGGCATGCAAGCTACTTGCATACCTTTGTGCAAGTTACAGGCACGTGTATTCTCGACCTTAGGATCATTTCTATAACATCGAGACCAGCACCCTAATTGCGTAATACACTATCAATCGGAGTCCGTTTCATTTTGACAGTTCAACAACTTTCATTTCGTTATTTACGTTGTTGAGCAGACAAATTTTTCGAACATATGAAGCAATGGATTTACAATTTGCTTCAAAATGATTCAGATTCCGATTGGTGGTGTGTTACGCAATTAGGGTGCCATGCCATGGTACGAACAGACGACCATCAATGCTCGCAAAGATATGAAAACGAATAAAGAAAAGTAAGAAGATTTTTGTGCTGGGCCTTTCCCTTTTGCAACGGCAAATAGAAACTTAGGCTTCTCAATTTATTAAAGCTGTTCCGTGTTACTAAGGTTACTTGAAACCCTGCAGACAGTAACGGGAACCCCGTAACGGAGCTCCGTCCAAAACCTCAAGTCGATGCTTCCCATCCGTTATCCTTTGCCGCCATTGATAGATTAGGTTCAGACACACACGTGTAGTAACGTCCGCGAGGTTTAAGCTGAGCTTTGCATTTGTATGAGTGCACATCGTGCACATAGTGTAGGTGTGACGTCCGGCATAGAGCGCGACGCGTTCTTTATTTGGTTTAAAACCGGTTTATACTGCTTTTTGGCAATTGGCTTTTGTTATTTGATGCGATATGGTTTTAGTCATGGCCTCTCGTACTAACGAGAGGCCATGACCAAAACAACAGACTTATATTGGCTAGACGACGCAAGTGTATATACTTCGCGTGTAAAAAGGGAGTAAAATTGACTTCCTTCAGCGCCGCTTCCATTCAGTCTGCGCTCGAACGTTCTTGATGCCGGACGTCAACCAAAAACTAAAAAATGCCAAATTATGCGGTATTGAGCTGTAGAAACTACACAAAAAAAGTGGGACGAGATAATGGAAACGTTTCCTTTCATCGATAAGTCATATTGTTATTAAATTATGTGTTTTTTATTGCAAAATCAATTATTTTGTGTTCATTGTGTTCTTACAATGAACACTATGTAACTGAGTGTGTATCAAATAATTCGTGATACATTGCCGTTTTTAGTTACAAGGCAGTATGACTTGTCTGTTAAAACACGCAATGAAAATTAAAATGATCGATATTGTCACTTGTCGCTCAGCTTCGTGGTACAGTCGCTATTCTCATTTTTCTGTCAAATAAAGCAAATCGTGTTGTACACACAGTTTGTACAGTCAATCTCGATTCTAATCGATTTTGGAAACAGAGGAATGAGGAATGTTTGCGTTGGATTTTTTGTGACATGTAATTTTTTTTTTTTACTCCAATGTGCCAATTTAGTGGTTTTGTTTAGATTATTAATTATATTTACAGATTTCCAAGTGATCCCAAAGTTAAATAAATATGGATTGATGCGACGGGGCATGAAAATTGGTTCCCAACACAATATAGTCGAATTTGCTCTGTTCATTTTAATGAAGGCAGCTTTACGGAAACAAAAAGTTTCAACGCCTGACTACAATTGATGTATTGAAAAGGCGTTAACTAATGCTGGAGTTAGTGGATTGACTTTAGGCTCGAATTCACTGGCATCGTTCTCTAAAACCTAAAATTCTCTATGCTTCATAGAAATCAGTAGGTACTTAGATATTGTTTAAGGCGATTGATCCGATTTAAAAGTGTTCATCTAATCGAATCTGTTCCCGGTTTTTTGTTAGAAATTTAGGATTAAAGAATGGTGCCAGTGAATAGAACCCGCCGCAAGCTTTACATTTTATTTTACATTTGCTTTTTTTTTCAGGAATTATTAAAAATATTTTAAATTTATTTTTTACTAATTTATTTACTTAGTTCTGGATCGGATTTTATTTCATAGTGACTTCTACTGGCTTTTCTTTTTGTAGATAAAATGTCTTCTAGGGTTTTTTATTAACGTTGTAACTTTCCTGCAACAAAGTACATAATAAGACTAATTAGGTTCAAGCAACCAATAAGAACCAGTTATATAATGACATAATCGAAACTGACTAACATTTCAGTAAAAAAAAAACAAATAATTTTAGATCTATCATTCCTCTGTCGATGAACTCGAATAATCGATTGCTAAATCGATATTATAAAATTATTATTTTTTACTCAAATAATCTTTACGTAACACTCCCTCTTCCCTTTCGGTATACCTAGGCACAACCGGAAGCAGTGTGAAACAAGTAGGTATAAGATGCAAGCGGACGGAATGCTCGCACGCGACTTCTCGCTCCAAAGACGAGGCGAAACGCGGTGGGGCCTTTAAATCGTTTTGAATCGTTTACTCGCGGACGGGGAGTTCCCATCACTAAATCGCTCATGTGACGTCACAGTAGGTGGAAAAATAATGGCACGCTTGGTTTCTATTCAGACGATGAGACTTGCGTAATCTAGCCAATATAAGTCTGTGACCAAAACCATATCGCATCTTTGTAAAACGTAATACGATAAGACGATTGAAGATTTTGTCTTACGTAAAACGATAAAAACAAAAATTCTGGTCATGGGCTCTCGTACCATTTTGATAAATGATAAATGATAAATGATTTATTTTCTGTAAGTAGGTTTGTACAAACACTTTTACACGTCAAACATATTTTTTTTAAACTAGATGAGTTCGACGTTTTTTGGTGATGATCACTCACACAAATGCAAAGCTCATCTTACGCCTCGCGGACTGTACCGGCTCCACAGTCCACACGTACAGCCAACATTGACCAGTGCTATTTTCTCAATCAATAATTAATCAATTTTTTTTTTTCTATATAATTTTATTGTACTTTCAAACCTGTGTTTTGCCATGTTTTTGTATACGATATAACACACTTTTTTTTACTAAAGGTTTTTGGTATCATAGTGACAGCAGAACACTGACTCCTAAGTCACAGGATCTCCTAGTTTGGGAGTCAGGGTTTACTCTATTTGTATGACCTTTACTCATGGAAATTCATGAGACCTAGTTTTTTAAGCATAGTTGAAGGTTTTTGTATAAAATAAAGTTTTTTTTTTCAGGATCTCCTAGTTTGGGAGTCAGGGTTTACTCTATTTGTATGACCTTTACTCATTGAAATTCATGCGACCTAGTTTTTTAAGCATTGTTGAAGGTTTTTGTAAAAAATAAAGTTTTTTTTTTTCAGGATCTCCTAGTTTGGGAGTCAGGGTTTACTCTATTTGTATGACCGTTACTCATTGAAATTCATGCGACCTAGTTTTTTAAGCATTGTTGAAGGTTTTTGTATAAAATATTTTTTTTTTTTTAAATCCACATGTTGAACGAGTGGTGTTGGTACCAAAGTTGGGACCAAGACGTGGAGCCGGCATACTATTAAATACTTGCGAAATACCACTCACCCTGGCGTCGGTAGTGCTGGTGGCGATGCGGATGTGCTGGTTGTTGGCGCTGTAGTGCGCGATGAAGTGCACGTCCGCAGTTGCGTGTGAGCCCACCGCGTCCACTAGCTGCGCACTCAGTCTTACGCCCGTGATGCCGTTGAGGACGTCGCGGTAGTTCGGGTCGTTTTGTAGGCCTGGAGCAAGGATGAAGTTAGTAGAAGCATATTATACTAGAAGGTGGAGAGAACGCAGATTGAATAAATATACTTTAAAGAAAAGTAAAAACCGACTTCAAAGACCTAAAACGAATAAAACGACTTTCATAAAAAAACTTGACAGTTTCTGAAGTCGGTGCCATACTAAGGTGCACTGGAAGACACCGACGGGTTTTTTCCATTAGGAATTTCTTAGTAGCAGCCTGAAATTTGGAAGCTAGTGTTGTGACACCCATGTGCCCGCTTTGGACCTACGCCTGTTCTCTCTCCGGTCGTGTCGGATTGCCGTCCCATCGGACTATGACAGTGAGGGAAGAGAGTGCACACACGCCTGCACTATAATATCTCCCGCGCCGAAGGCTAGTCTCCGTTGAGATAGGCCGCCATGGGCGGTCTGCAGAACTTTACTCACGCAACAACTTGTAGAGGTCTAGCTTGAGATGCCACACGGCGTCGCTGCCCGGCACCAGCGCGGGCTGCTGCGGTTCCACGCCACTGCCTCTGCCCTCCACCTGAACGTGAACCTGTAGTGATACTCCTCGGGCTTGCCAGCTCGGTAGCGGGGATCCGTCGTGGTATGATACTACCATCTGGAACAATAGTGTCATCAGTCATAGACAAAGATAGGATACTTCGTATATAGGGTGACTGTTAATATAATTAGAGACCGATACTTAAGGCACGGTATTAGCTCAATATCTTCCTAAAGATCTTACTTCCAGACATGCACACCAAATACACGTGGCGTAGAGTGTGCTCGTGGAGAAGTTCCACAAGCACACTCTATACTTACACCCTTCAGACATGCACTACACTCACATTCAATACTCCCACATGCACAACATTAAACACTTACTTTTTAATTTGTTACTGTTACTAATAATTTTGTACCTACTATTTAAATTTTTACCTTGTTTAATTTTTACTTTCTATTTTTAATATTTTAAATACTATTTTAACTTAAATTTTTTATTTGTTTGTAATCTGGAACTCTGTAGTCTCCCTCTTGGAGGTGGGCGTTAATAGCTGCGACACAGTTTCTAACTATAGCAGCTATTTACGTACAAAATTAATTTGTTATTATTATTCTGTTCCAATAAAGATTTGATTTGATTTGAATATTCACAAAGATTGGTTTCTTGGAGTGTTGTTGCCTACATTTATGTTCGCATAACTCGTCAAAATATATTTTTTTTCGCGATTTCAGGTGTAACTCTTTAAACGTCGATTGCACACCCAGGTGTTCAGATAACAATAGAAAATCTATTGTGTCTGCTAATTGGCGTGCGATGGGTTAAGTATCGGTCACTATGACACACACGGTGAGAAGCTCGTGGCTCAGTAACAGCCGCACGGGTCGATCCATCAGGTTAAGTTACGGTTGCCGCGGTTGGTCCGTGGATGGGTGACCATCTTTACACACCGAGACTCCTCCGTGCCTCGGAAAGCACGTTAAGCCGTTGGTCCCGGCTGTCATTCGTGGATCTTTGACAGTCGTTACGCGTCGTCACAAACCCGAAAGTCTGACAATCAGTCTTACCAAGTCGTACTGCATCCAGTTAGACTGGAAGCCGACCCCAACATAGTTGGGAAAAGGCTAGGCAGATTGATTGAAGTATTGGTCACTAATTACCAGTCACCCTATAGAAGCGACTCGCTTTGAACGCGTTCAAAATCTTCAAGGCATATGCTCGGCCAGTAACAACTCTATAAAAAGATTGGAGACTACTGTACCCGATTTACACAAAAGACGAGCCTATCCTAAAAATAATTAAACCTTACTCAAGCAAAACCTTTAAAATCTACTCACATAAACATCAAACGGCATCGAAGGCTTGAACACCTGCGGCGTGCCTCCCAGGAAGGTGACTTGAAGCGAGGAGTTGAAGATCCTGGCGATGCTGTAGCCCTCGATGACTTCATCCAGGAACGGGTCGCCCACTGATGCTGTGATGATGACCTCTACTCCGTCCAGGGTCGGTACCAGCTGGGCTAGCTCCGACATCGGGTATTTGAAGTCGTATGTGCCGTTGAACTGAGAATTTAGAGGTTGGTGTGAAACATTTCTGTCACCTATTAGTAATGATCGAAGCCTATTCCAACAAAATGTTTTAATTCACATTGTTATCACGAATTGGTACTTTTCCTCTCATCATGGACATTTTTATCGTGCTCCCTAAATCTAATTAAAGTAGATATTGAGAAAAACAATACCTTGTTAGTCCAAAAATAACGCTGATAAAAACTAGGGGCCTGTGGCTAAGTAATAACCGGTTGGTCCGTGGCTGGGTGGCAATCTTTACATACCAAGACCCTTCCGTGCCTCGGAAAGCACGTTAAGCCGTTGGTCCCATTGGTTAGTGTCATTCGTGGACCTTTGTCGTTACGAGTCATCTGAAGCCCGAAAGTCTGACAAACAGTCTAAACCAAGAGGTATCACTATCAATGTTAAGGATGATGCGCTAAGGTAGCCCGCGAAGTTCAAAATTTCTTACGTTTTTTGCAATTTACAGGTCAGTGTCAGGTTATATGTTGATTAAAATATGATTCGCGCCCGTAGCTAATATGGTTTTACAGAATTATAATCATTAGAATCAGCAATACAACTCCATAAGTTAGAATTGACCTCAAATATAGCGATTTCATAAAATCATGAGGTTTGAGGTCCATTCTAACTTATGGAGTTGTATTGCTGATTCTAATGATTATAATTCTGTAAAGCCATATTAGCTACGGCCGCGAATCATATTTTAATCAATATACAAGCTCATACTGACCTACAAATTGCAAAAAACGTAAGAAATTTTGAATTTCGCGGGCTACCCTGGCGCTTTCGCCTTAAGTTTGTTTTTGGTGTTCTTTTCAACTACGGAACCCTTCATTGTGCGTGGTCCGACACGCACTTGTCCGGTTTTTTTTTTGTTGACTTATAAAGTGAGAGTGTTCACGCCGTTGGTGCCGGCTGTCATTCGTGGATCTTTGACAGTCGTTACGGGTCGTCAGAAGCCCGACAGTCTGACAATCAACCGAAAGTCCAGGGGTATTGTGTTACCTAGTAACTGGGTTGTGAAGGTCAGATTGGCAGTTGCTCCATGTAAAATACTGGCATCCGGTTAGACTGGAAGCCGACCCCAACATAGTTAGGAAAAGGCTAGTAGACAGATAATGATAAAACGAAGTCCAAACAATACTCACATATCGCAAGTAAGGCAGTTGATCGTAGTAGGGGTTGTTGTAATAATTGTTGTACGTCGAAGTCGTTGTGTAAGTGTTGTAGTTAGGGTTGTTGTTGTTATTGTTATTGTTGTTGTTGCTGTTGTGGTCGATCGCGTACTGAGTCGGGTCCGGTTTCAGCATCCAGAATGGGTACTTTTCATCCTGGTGGAGAGAAATAGATTGATTGTCTGTTAGAGAAGAGAATATCGCAGTTTTCATGTGTCTAGACACTCCTGAATACTTGGGTTAATAATAATAATATGGTAATAGTTCAGTAATGTTTCATAGCCAATAAACACAGTAGTATTTTTTAATATGAAACTCTCTAGGGTTACCTACTCTCCACATAGCTACACTAATCTATCAATAAATCAATTGTCGTGCATTTATATGGTTTTTTATCTGGAAATAAAAAGATTATAAAAGTAAAACTAAATAAAGCTAAAAGTCTAAAAAAAGTCAAGTAAAGTCTTAAAGTTATATTTTGTATAAAAATGCGCGCCGCGTTGCGTCGCGTCGCGTCTCCGTGTGATCTGACCCTTAGTCTCACAAAAATTCGAAAATGGCTCGACCGAATTGTTTTTTTTTTTTTTGTTTTGTTCCCCTCTTTACTGGGTGGTTTAGAAAAAAAGAAAATTAGGAAAAACCAAAGGAACAGCCGAAAAATCTAAATTGAAATTCAGCACAACGTCTGACGGGTCAGCTAGTTAGAAAAAAAGTTTGATTCATATTTTTTTTTATAAGAATTCTTGGTTTTACTGTCATACAAGACATTCTCTACTCTAAGCACGAGACGAGATAATCATTGAGACTAAACACATGATTTTTTGCATTAACTTATTTTAATACCATTACTAGTCTGAATGCTACCAAGGTTTCATAAATGTAGGAAAATAGAGTGATGGAGTAAATAATATTTTTTTAGAAACGACACGTTACATTTTGAAGACATAAACATCAAAAATAACTATATGCATCCTAATGCAGTATAAGTGCATTTGCTGTGATTATAAAACCTTTGACCTAGCAAGTCTGACCCTTAACTTGCATACAGTCCGCGAGGCGTAAGGAGCCTTGCATTTGTGTGAGTGATCACCAAAATGGTACGAGAGCCCATGACCAAAATTTTTGTCTTATCGTTTTACGTAAGACAAAATGTTCAATCGTCTTATCGGTTTACATTTTACATCGATACGACATGGTTTTGGTCATGGCCTCTCGTACTACAAGAACAAAAGCCGATTGTCATAAAGCAGTATAAACCGGTTTTAAACCAAAAAAAGAACGCGTCGCGCTCTACACGTCACACCTACACTACCTATGTGCACTCAAACCAATGTAAAGTTCATCTTACGCCTCGCGGCCTTACCTTCATAGACAACATTAGTTGTATAAGAAGTTTACCCAAAACCCAAAAAGTTTTGAAAATGTTTGAAATAAATGATTTTTTTTTTCGTGATTTCAATGTTCCCCTAGAAAAAGTTGTTCAGAATGATGAATACAATGACCCCTTTTCGGGTTTAGTGTAAACAAAAAAACAACATCGAGAGCGAGTCTTATCGGATATTCCTTTTTTACGAGGTAAACATTTACCTGTTTTCCTTTTTGTTTTGTTTCTTATTTTTTTTTTTGTTTGTTTCTTTTTATACTTACAAAATTAAACATTCTGGTCACCACCTTCTGCGGATCATACCACCAGTCAGGCTGCTCCAATTGGTTTGGCTGACCAGGGATGTACCGATTCTCCTTATTAACTACCCTGCCGAATTCATCCACAATTGTTTGTCCGTAGTTGTCGTATTGTTGTTGCTGATAGTTGCCGTCATACTGTTGCTGGTAGTTGGTGTCGTTGTTGTTGTTGTAGTTGTAATTATTGTTGTAGCCAGGGTTGTATGGGTAGTTTTGGCGGACTGTGGGAGAAAAATGTTGTTTTTATAGTACTTTTATCTACGTTTTAATGTAGCCTCAATCTAGAATAACTCATACCGAGCTGGAATGAAACATGTCAACCTTAAGGCTCTATTGCCTTTTTTTTGGACCGTCGATTTTCTAATGACGGAAAACGAAGATACGGGCCCGTCCGAAAATAGTTCGAAACTTTGGAATTAACCCTACACCCAAATTAATCAACTTTTTCGGACGCCTTACACATCGAGAGTAGAGACAACTGTCAAATTGTGGTGTCATTCATTCTTAGGTCGAGCACCGAAGTAATCTTATGTCTGTAGGTGTTACGGAGTCCGCCGGGGTCGCGGGTTGTTCGAAAGAGATACCGCGGCCCTGGCACAGGCAAGTGAAGGAACACGGGTGAGTTTTAGTCAGTAAAAGTCTGACACGCCCTTCCGCTCCACCCAGAGCGGGAGAAGTCATTTGATGATTTCCCATCCAAAAAAAAAGAAAAGGTGTTACGGAGTAGGAATCGCCCTTAACTACGGATTTCGTGCTAGTGGAGTAGACCTCCTGTCACATAAGCAACAGTAAACCTGTAAAAACTAAACGTTATGTTGAGAACTTACCTCTAGTATACTGATTCCCTCCATACCCAGTAGATACTCCGAACTGTCCTCTATTATTGAACTGCCCCTGCGTGTAATACCTCGGTCGGTACTGCGGTATCGGCCTGATCGTTGCCTTTAGGGTCAGGTTGCCCCGAACAGGCGCCCCTGATGTGTAGTTCGCCATTATCCGGCCGTGAATAAATGGTTCCGTGTTGAAGAAGAACGCGGGCATTGTTACGTTTACCTGGGTAAGGAGACGATACAATTATAGATTTGCTTAGAAAACTTATTTTCGTAGAGAATTTCTTCTGCCCATCCCACACAGCTCCGTTATGTAAATCAGCTGTGTCGTGTCGTCCGAAACAGAAATAAATAAAACGAGTAATATGAAAATTAATTAGATGAAAGTGAAAATTAATTAGACTAAAGTGAAAACTTGAAAACTTGCTATATTTTTAACCGACTTCTAAAAAAGGAGGAGGATCTCAATTCGGATGTTTGTATTTTTTTTTTTCGTCCGTCGCTTGCCAACCGATTTGAAAAATATTTTTTTTGTTGGAAAGGGTATACTTCCCAAATGGTCCCATTTTTGTCAAAATCCAGTTCTGATGATGGGATCCTGGAGAAATCGAAGGAACTCTTCAAATATTATAGGCACACGTATAGCGATTTGGGTATTTTTTATAGTAGCTCGTGCATTTGCTCTCGGAAAACACCACTTGGTGAAGTGGAACTGATGATGAAGACCACAGATGGCTACCGGAACTACTCAATTATAAATATTTCACGGGTTGCGATTCGATTACTTGACATTAGATTATTGTAACTTATAGAAATTATAAACAGACCCACTAAAAAGTGAGAAATAAAAACTTTTTAACAAAAAAAAAAAACCGACTTCCAAAATCACTACAAAATCAAAAATAACTTTGATAGTCGGTGGCAAAAAAAAAAGTAAATAAAAAACGAAAGACACCGACTTCCGAAATCGAAGTTATTTTTGATTTTGTAGTGATATTGGAAGTCGGTTTTTTTTTTTGTTAAAAAGTTTTTATTTAGTAGACGCTGTTACAAGTGGGTAGTCAAATCATTACTTTTTTACACAAAAGTATGTGTATTAAACAACATGCTTTGCATTCTTAAAATGTTTTTAGCCGAGTTGTTGATAGATGTGCAAGGTACGATTCTGAACTATAAATATAATTTGAGATAGATAGGTACAGTTTCTCAATAAATGTAAATACCGAATTACTTCGGTACATTTATTGGTCCCGGCTGTCATTCGTGGATCTTTGACAGTCGTTACGGGTCGTCAGAACCCCGAAAGTCTGACAACCAGTCTTACCAATATTACACAGTAACTGGGTTGTGGAGGTCAGATAGGCAGTCACTCCATATAAAATACTGGTATTCATCTGTATCCGGTTGGACTGGAAGCCGACCCCAACATAGTTGGGAAAAGGCTAGGCAGATTGATTGACTTTTGTGTAAAAATGTAATGAATTGACTACCCACTTTCCCACATACGTTTACATATGGAATTGTCAAAATGGAATATTTATTTATTTATTTATTTAAGGAAAAACAAACAGTAGCACAATAATAGGAAACAATTCAAATAATCTTAAATATTACATTTTAACAATTATGCTACCCACTACGTTCTCCACAGATTACAATTTAGAGTATTTAAAACTAGCTAGAAACACAGATAACAATATAAACCTCGAAACTTATACATATATTTTCAAATTTATGAAGGAAAGAAAAAAAAATGAAAAAGTTAATTTGTGAGCGTACATTATAAAACAGTACGATTAAGTATCATTAATTAAACATTAAACAATAACTTGCTGATCCTTTAGGGTTGCTTGGATTTATTGCTTAAACGCATTTTTATTAAGAAAAAGAATGTCGATTGAACTAAACTCATGAATAGTGGTGGTTACAATAAACGAATTGTCAACATACCTCATATCGTGTTTGATAGTACTCCTCAACGAGGAACTGCGTCTCTTCGATCTGTCCCAGCGCCTCCACGCGGATGTACCACTCGCCGTACAGCGGCTGGTCCGACATCTGGTACTGCAGACTTACTGTGCCGAAGTTACTCTGAATAGAATAGAATACTCTTTAATATGTAGTAGCTTGCGCCCGCATGGTATATCGATAAAAAGTAGCTTCCCCAGTGTTCAAAGTATCCCCATACCAAATTTCATCAAAATCTGTTCATCCGTTTAGCCGTGAAAGCGTAACAAAAAAAAAAAATAAGTACAAAAATTAAATCTTTTCTCTTCATCACTACATCACTACATAGTATAAAACAAAGTCGCTTCCCGCTGTCTGTCTGTCCCTACGTATGTTCTATATCTGTGAATCCTTAACATAGAATGTTAAGGATTTGGTTTCCGCACTTAGTCCTTTATGTGGACCATTGTGCGTGAGCCATGGCGGCCTTCGTGGGTTATTCCAACCAGCCCACCTCCCTCCAGAAGTTAATCAAATCTCTGAGTCTATTAAGAACATCTGTGAAAGATCGGGGTATTCCAAGAGTTTCTGTTCTAATCTGGGTAACGCCTGTGCATTCAAAGAGCACATGCGCAATGGCCTCCTCAGCCTCCATGCAGGTCCTGCACAGGGGACTGTCCGTTATTCCTATTGTATGGAAGTGTTTGTTTAATGAGCAGTGTCCCGTGATGGTCCACGTCACCAGGCGCAGCCCGTTCCTGTCCAAACGTAATAACCGTCTAGTAAGCGTACCGTCCAGGGAGGGCATAGCCTCCCTGGATTGCCTGCAGCCTGGTGTCGAGGACCACCAACTCTCTGCTTGTGTATGGGTGAGGTCCTGTAGCCACCTGCGTAACTGGTTGAAAGGAATTGGCACGATTGGCTCAGGCCCACAGACAGACGTCCCTATGTATGCTTAGATCTTTGAAACTACGCAACGGATTTTAATGCGGTTTTTTTAATAGTTAGAGTGATTCAAGAGGAAAGTTTATATGTATAAAAAACGCGGGCGAAGCCGCGGGCAAAAGCCCGCGTTATGGTAGTTAGTAGTAGTTATTATAATACTAGCTTTGGCTTCGCTCGCGTGCATTTCGGAAATTATCCCAAGGGAACATACTACCGAGATAAAAAGTATACTATGTACTATTCCAGGTCATGGTCTGAACGTGGACCAAATTTCTTCCAAATCCGTTCAGCCGTTTTAGAGTGAAAGCGTAAGAAACAAACTCACTTTCACATTTATAATATTAGTTAGGATTAGTTTAGACACTATACGAATTAGCCCAGGTTTGCACGAGCACTTTTTTTACGCGATGATTGTTTTCGCGCACCAGAGCGCATCCCAGCGCGTCAAGAAAACACATTGTTCGTTTTTCAACAAGGGGCTAAGCAGAGCGTTGAAACTTCAGTGTGCGGAAAAAAATCGCCCGTGCGAACCTGGGCTTACAGGAAGTTTACATAGATCGATGTAAAATACTGATATTCAGCTGCATCCGGTTAGACTGGAAGCCGACCCCAACATAGTTGGGAAAAGGCTAGACCGATGATGAACATGCTCGTTTCTCCGATAGTACATTGTATGAATGAATACCTACCAAAAATTTTCGCTTCGACATGAAGAATCAATTAGGAATTTGATTGTATGAAGAGCACGTCTACCAATCTAGCAAAAACTACTAAAGTTGTGATCCGAATCACAAAACAAATTAATTTACACACAAATAGATGAGTTCGATATTGAATCCAGTCTCAAGATCAAAATCGTAACTCATGCTCAATTTCAACTACGTAATTAAATTATACAATGCACTCATGATAATAATTATGTATGCAGTTAGAATAATACCTAGTATACGTGTGAACTCCCGACCCCGTCAAATTAACATTTTATACTATACAGGGTGAAATTTTAATCGTTTTTATCCTCGTAAGTCATTGTACTCATGATTATGAGCAACTTTTACTGTGGGACCAAACCTGAAAAAATGATGAAAATATTTGTGCTTGATAGATTATCTTCTTTTTTTGTGTTCTTAGGATGTATTATACTAACATAGGTTATCAGATAATTTAGACACGTAACACAATGTGGAGCCTATGTAGTCTGTAAATAAAAGATTTTGATTTTTATTATTTATTTTATTTATTGCCCTTTGGGCACAGATTAATACAGATGAGACACTCCGCAGTTTAGGTATGAAGCTACAAGTACGCGGCGGGCCCCGTCCGCGGGGCTAATTCAGTAGGTCAGAAGATATAAGAGTTACGCGATAGAAAGAGAGGCAACTTGTAGTTGAATATAACTGTAGGTAATAAGCGTTGTGCGACCTGAATGGCACTTTATTGTGTCGTAGCAAGAGTCGCTTTTTATTTAAATGATTTTGCGGAGTGTCCCATCTGTATTAATCTGTGCTTTGGGTGACTTTTAGCCTTCTAATAAGGCCCATAGTGAGTGACCATGTTTACAGTGAAGCCAGGAAGCTTTACATTAAAGTTTTCAGGCTGTCTACCACTATGTTAGTAGGCGTTAAGTCGTAAGATATCTTGTATCATTTGACTACAGTTTGAGTGAACAATGGCAATGGTTCCACACGACACTAACTGGCCTATCCAATCAAGTGGCGGGGTGGCACAATAGAACATTATTCACATATTGTGTATATCAGTCATGTTATGAAGTGTGAAAGATGAAGTGACTACAAAATAATATGGTTATGATTTACGAATCCCGCATATTGTATACTACAAAGGTTTAGGTAGTGAAATAAAGGTAAACAATCTTTTATCTTTTTTATTTCAAAACCTCAGTTTAAAAATCCAATGTAAATACCACAATAATGATCACTAAATCAATTGAACCATTAGTTTAAGCAGTAGTTTATTTGTTTAATATGTGTTTGTGTAAAAAGTCACATCAAGATTGTTTACCTTTATTTTACTACCTACCTTTCTAGTATAGATTCAGTTCAAATTCAATTTCCGTTTTTATGCCACTGCAAAGAAGCGTTATGTTTTGTTTGTATTTGTTTATGGTGAGCATTTTTAGTTTGTCGCCCTTCGAACTTGTACCAGGCCTCTTGCACTGGTACATTCCGCTCGAGATAAGTACCTACAGCTCGCGGCAACTCTTAGTTTCAAGTCAGTCAGGGTGTATTACGCGCTCAGCGAGCGAGACACGTACGGCCGCCCAAGAAAAAATTCGTCAGCGCAGAGAGCTGAGGGCTCTGTCTATGTTATATTCCATACTAAACAAGCCTACTTCTCCTTTTTATCTGACTTCCCATGTTCAATACTTAGCCATAGTAGAAATCTTCGTTCAACCAACAATCTTCTTCTACGATGTCCTTCTCACCGCTCTGGTTTTATTCATTCTTCATTCTTTGTCCAGGCAATATTTCTTTGTAATGCGCTCCCTCTGAACATCAGGATGGCAACCAGTCCGTTATCTTTCAAAGTGAAGGCACGTGAACACATTCGTGAAAAGTTGGCAAAATCATCGCAGCACTGATTTTTTGGATTCTTTTTCTCCTCTACCTATCGTTATTTCTCCTGACAAAGTTTATTTTGTTTATATGTATGTATGTATTTATTGGTATTTATTCTTTTTCCAGTTATCTATCCCTTGTGTTGCACCTACCATGTTTTGTCTCTGCATCACCCTAAGGTTGACTGGTAGAAAATGCCTCAGGCATTAAGTCCGCCTTTGTACAGTATTTTTTTTACTTGTGCATAAAGTTTTAATAAATAAAATAAATAAATAAATAAAAAATTAAATCTTACATTTTAAATTTAAGTATACTACTCATATTATCACTATACTATATACAGGGTGTCCCGTAAATAATGGATAATCTCTTAAGGGGTCATTGTACTCATCATTATGAACAACTTTTACTATGGGACCAAACCTGAAATCGCGAAAAAAAATTAGCTGACCAGTACATTTATCTACATCAAACTCGTCAAAATGTAGGGAGCAGCTGATTTTTTTTTCGCGATTCCAGGTTTGGTCCCATAGTAAAAGTTGTTCATAATGATGAGTACGATGACCCCTTAAGAGATTATCCATTATTTACGGGACACCCTGTATAAATTAGTGATATACTTACTTTTTTAATGACGCGAATCCATTAAGAAATGTCGAGTCTTGTTGCTACCTTTTTTTTACCTACCTACCTACTTACTATAGTTGCCGACATTTAACTTGAGCTCTCGGCGGAGTGGTGGGGCTTTGTGTGCGCGTCGTATTGTTTCAGGAGTAAGGTCCAAAATCGCTTAAAGTAATTAAGGATTAACTTAGGATTAACAAGCAACTGTACCTACCCGCGATCGTACGATCGCACAAACTTAGCCACTGGTGCGTTGAGGCATCTTTAGTGGTTTTATGACCATGTTCAGGCGACTAAAGTGCCCCAAATGTCACTTTCAATTTAAGACGTGTTTGTACCTTGTTTACTTTAGAACACTTCTAAATATTATACGAGATGATGGTGTATTAAAAATAATTGATGATTGAATGTTGATCTTGATAATAATGATTGTTTAATTGATTAATAAAAAATAACGTTTGAAAATTATAAGACATTACATTAAAGTGAAATAACTCGATAGATAGACTACTCTTATATACAATAAAAGTTTAAAAAGTTACCATATACTCCACCACCACCACCACCACCATACCATATGGTATGTATGGTATGGTATATGGTGCTATGGTACCATATTTTATTTTTCTTTGCGGACAGCCCTAGTACTCGGCTAAGCGGCGTAGGTATGCTACGGACGAGTAACGACACAAAGTAATAACAACTCTCAAGCGCGGCGATTAAGGACGCTGTTACAAATGGGTAGTCAAATCATTACTTTTTTACACAAAAGTGTGTTTATTAAATAAAATGCTTTGCATTCTTAAAATGTTTTTTGGTCAAATTGTTGATAAATGTGCATGATACGATTCTGTACTAGAAACGTAATTTTAGATATGTACAGCTTCTCAATAATGGTACCGAAGTAAAAAATTTCACTTCGGTACCATTATTGTGAAACTGTACCTATCTAAAATTATATTTACGGTTCAGAATCGTATCATGTACATTTATCAACAATTTGACCAAAAAACATTTTAAGAATGCAAAGCATTTTATTTAATAAACACACTTTTGTGTAAAAAAGTAATGATTTGACTACCCATTTGTAACAGCGTCCTTAAGAGCAATTTAGCTTGCGCATGGGGAGGAAAAGATTTTGTAGGCTTATAATAGCGGCTTTCTTCAAGATCAAAGGAGTGCAACTTCTGTACGTTAGTACTATTATTTATTCTGTGCTTGTACTTTTCTATGGGACAGTTGAAATTTTTTTCGCGAATACGATGTTGGTCACATGGAGAAACTAATTCGGTTTGATGTTCTGTACCACACCCTGAAATTTAACGAGGATGCAAAACAACACGTTGTATATCCGCTTCCCTTCCTAAAAATGTAATTTTTGCACCAACAGTTTTGCCCACATAACACTAACACTAATATTATAAAGGCGAAAGTTTGTAAGTGTGTGTTTGTATGTTTGTTACTTCTTCACACTCAAACGGCTGGACCAATTTTGATAAAATTTGGTATGGCTGAATCCAGGGTGTCAGCTTGGGAATAAGCTGACACCCTGGATAAACACACAGGCTACTTTTTATCCCGGTCTACACAGGTGAAACCGCGGGCCGCAGCTAGTTTTGCATAATTATATGTTTCCCTTCTTTTGCATAAGTTTTGTCTGTGAAAACTATCAACCTTCACTTTTGCTGGTCATAGCCGTGTACTGCAAACCTGCCGGTCGATTCTGTAAAAATCTCACCGTGAAACTTAGGTGAAGTGAGTTTGTTTTTGCTAGGAATTGACACTATTGACAGCTCACTCCACGCTCACTTCACCTAAGTTTTCACGGTGAGATGGTTACAGAATCGCACTGCTGTACCGAAATATGAAAAGTCACACTGCTACAAAGTTGCAGTGTAACCTGAGCCTAAAGTGCAGTAATAGAAATTTTGGTAGGTTTTCAGTTAAATATTATTCTGAATCACCAATATGCCTAGCCTTTTCCCAACTATGTTGGGGTCGGCTTCCAGTCTAACCGGATGCAGCTGAATACCAGTATTTTACATGGAGCGACTGCCTATCTGCGCTCCACAACCCAGTAACTGGGTAATGCGATACCCCTTGGTAAGACTGGTTGTCAGACTTTCGGGCTTCTGACGACCCGTAACGACTGTCAAAGATCCACGAATGACAGCCGGGACCAACGGCTTAACGTGCTTTCCGAGGCACGGAGAAGTCTGGGTATGTAAAGATAGGTCACCCATCCACGGACCAACCCCGGCAAGCGTAGCTTAACCTGATGGATCGACCCGTGCGGCTGTTATTACTTAGCCACGAGCTCCTCTGATTATCTGAATTTGATTACCTGATTATCTGAATCTGAATTATTCTGAATCACCATTTTATTTTATAGTTTTTTTTATAAAAAAAAAAAACTAACGTAACAATGTTTAGGTTTTTAGTTTTGTACATATATCCTTTCACCTTGCATTCAAAGTTTAATCCAAAATTCCTTTTTTCGAATTCGTGTTTTTCCTAGTACTGCACTTTAGGTTCGGGAGGGCAGAATATTACCTGTCTAGACAGCCATCTCTTCATGATGCGTCGGTTGGGGTCCAAGATGAACACGTCGATAGCTCGCCCGAACGCCTTCAGCTCCGTGTTGATCGGTATCACGCGGAAGCGAACTGAAATAAAGCTTTGTTGTAAACTTTGTATCCAGCGAAAAGTTGTTTCGATTTCTAGGGTACTTACTTTTGAGCAAGAATCATGAAATTTGACAAGAAGCAAGGTCACACAGCACAAGTAAAGGAAAAAGTCTGAAAATCGTTAATTTGTGGTTTTATCACATAATATGGGGGAATATGTTTTTAAACTATAATGTTAAGTTTGTTTTTGGTATAAATTCTTTTCAACTACGGAACCCCTCATTGTGCGGGGTCCGACACGCACTTGGCCGGGTTTTTTTTTTTTTGTTGACATGACTTATAAAGTGATAGTGTTTAAGCTGTTGGTCCCGGCTGTCATTCATGGATCTTTGACAGTCGTTACGGGTCGTTAGAAGCCCGACAGTCTGACAACCAATCGAAAGTTTTACCAAGGGTATTGTGTTACCCAGTAAGTGGGTTTGGAGGTCAGATAGGCAGACGCTCCATGTAAAATACTGGTATTCAGCTGTATCCGGTTAGACTGGAAGCCGACCCCAACATAGTTGTTAAAAGGCTAGGCAGATGATGATTTAATAGTACTTAACGGCGAGGGTGGCGGGGGGAACGGACCGACTTTAAAATATTCAAGCGGGAAAAAAAATTTAAAACCACCTAACCACTTACCAGTTTGACTCTGCATGTAGACAGGTTTGTCCATCTGTATGAAGATGGTCATAAATCGCCTGGAGAAGGACAGCTGCGACTCGTTGACAAAGGCACGGCCTCCGAACGGCGTGTCCAGGTATAGCCCTTCCACGCGGAGCTTGTAGTCACCCGGCACAGTTGTTGGGGGCACCTGAACGACATAAGTTAGTTAGAACTAAGGTCTGCTCCAGAAATATAGTGATGAAAGTGTAGACAAACGCTTTTTAGCTTAAATGTCATGATTTCGGAAATAAAGACATTTTAGAAGAAATCTAACATAGGTATAGTTATAATTATATAAATTCTATACATATTTGTTAAATTCTCGAATCATAATTAGATCAAGATACAACCTTACATTGATTTTTAAATTGCAAAAAACGTAAGAAAATTTCGCGGGCTACCTTTGCCTAACACATCTATCTATATAAATAAAAAGAGAAGTCCTGACTGACTGACTAGCTGATTGACTGACTCATCAACGCCCAGCTCAAACCCTTGGACCTAGAAAGCTGAAATTTTGCACAGAGGTTCCCTTTATAATGTAGACAAGGAATAAGGAAGGAATTCCCGGTAGCACGTTCCCGTGGGATATTTTCCGACATCCAGTTTAAAATAATTATAGTTTGAATTACACTATTTAATTGTTGCTTGGTCCCGGCTGCCATTCGTGGATCTTTGACAGTCGTTACGGTAAGACAGAAGCCCGAAAATCTAACAACTAATCTTACAAAGGCATATTGTATTACCCAATAACTGGATTGCTCCATGTAAAATACTAGTATTCAGCTGCATCCGGTTAGACTGGAAGCCGACCCCAACATAGTTGGGAAAGGCTAGGCAGATGATGATTTACTTAATTGTTTTTAACTAAAAAATCATAAACGAAAATCTATCTATCTAGTATATTATAAATAACAAGAGAAGTCCTGACTGACTGACTCATCAACGCCCAGCCCAAACCCTTGAACCAAGAAAGCTGAAATTTTGCACAGAGGTTCCCTTTAAAATGTAGACAAGGAATAAGGAAGGAATTCCCGGTAGCACGTTCCCGTGGGATATTTTCCGACATCAACGCGGGCGAAGCCACTGGCAAAAGCTAGTTGTTGTTATAAAATTAACTTTCGTATTTACGAATTCAAATAATGAAATCAAAATTGAAAATATAATTAAAACAAATTGAGTGAATTTGTAAGTGGTGCAACAAATGGGTACAGTAGTACCCAACTAATAAGGCGCGTCGTGAATCTTCGTTCGCGCAGAAAAGAAAGTATGGCCTGAAGATTAACGCGATTGCTTAAAACTCTCAATCAACCTTAGGTCACTACTATAAGGCTCATAATACACCGCAGCTCCGTCTCACTCGCAAGTATGGCGGCTGACTAAAATCGTAGCGGCAGGTGCCGGCCAATAGCGGTACAGGAAAAAGAAGCATGGTGCATGGAGCGCTTTGAAAATTAATCTTCTGCGCAGGTCCATCGGTAGGCCGTATCAGTTGGGTACTACTGTATCTACAGGTACATTTTCATCCATTTGTTAACATTTTCATCAGATACTTGTGGAAGAGACTATAAGGTTTTAAAGTTTTAAGAGATAATTCTTTTTTAAGGAAGTGAAGGACCTACTTCAAAATTGTGCTGTACTTGTCTACGGCTTTGAGGCATGTAATACCCCCAGTTTCATTTCTATTCGAAGTTTTATTTCAAACCTTTTGGGACTATACTTTTTAACCAACTTCTGAAAAAGGAGGAGGTTATCAATTCGGAGGTTTTTTTTTTAACTAAACATCCTTGTCCAAAGAAAAAACTGTCTTGGCAGACAGAGTTATGGATAAACAGATTAAAAATAATTTGACTGCCTAATATCTTATTCAAGTTATTTTAATAATTATTTTACATAGGGTCGGACCCTATTACATGGGTCATAAACATAAAGAACTGACAACAAAATGTTGGTGTACTATAAGTACACCTCTGCCTGACCTTTTAGGAATATAACTGCGAAGTTATGGTGTTATGTTTGTTTTTATAATTTATTAAGTCAGCTTACCCTCATATTTAAAATTTCAGGAACTCCCTCTTTCACTCTCTGGTTAACATCAGTAATTTCCACACCGTTGCAAGAGATGGAGGCTCTAATAGTCATCTGCATACGGGCTTGAAGAATATTAGCTGATATCTTGTAGATCTGTCCTGGCCGCACCATTCTAGATGCCACTATGAAGTATGTTCTGTGAAATTAAAGCTTAATTGTAATTATTGCATTTGAAAGCCTTTAGAAAAAGTATCCTTGTTAAATTATACATTAATTTAAGTTACACTCATAGCAGGACTTGACTGTCTTTCAAGAGATATAAGTTTATGTATATAACTTTAACTTGTGTTTGTTAAATTATTAATGTAAGGGCCTGTTTCAACACCTATGATTAAGTTCCAATTAACTTACTTGGCAGATAATATCATACAAATTCTATTCCATTTTTGAATTTATTTGGTGAGTAGTGGCTATTTGGACATCGTGAAATAGGCCCTAAGTTATGCACATAGTCAGCCTTGGCTAACTATTCAAGAGATGTAAAGATTTGACTTTATAAAAAGGGTTAAAAGACATGGAAAAACCCAAATTAAGAAAATTATTTGTAGCCCAAGGTTTTTAATTAACACATTGGTGACAGTACTATTTCACTGGATGACAGGCATACTGGCGTATCACCTGTTTCGACCACAGCTGTACTTTCGTATGACTTTTAGTTACCTAGACGCCCGTGGTTGTTACTGTCCGCCAACGCGTTAAGCATTAGATTATAAATATCAAAGAGCAACTACTTTTCTACACCAATGAATGACAAAATTATTTTGCCACTTCAAACAGCAATGCTGACTTGTAAGCTTCAAATAAAACAACAAAAGGAAAAGAAACTTACGCTTCATTAATGATGACACTCTCATGTTCCAAAGGGGCACCTTTGTAAGCAGTACTGTAGGTTCTGCTGCTATCCCAGGCAGGTCTTGGAGTATTTTCAGAAGTGTACTGGTTCACATCTTGATTCCGGTTATCAAACTGATTGAACTTCTGTTCTGGGCTACGATTTGTATCATATTGGCTACGATTTGGATCATACTGATTCCGGTTTGGGTCATACTGACTCCGATTGGGGTCATATGGACGACTGGGATCATATTGTTGTGTTGGATTGTTCTGGTTACGATTCTGATACTTTCTGTTTGGATCATATGGGTTGTCATACTTTGGGTCAGAGTTGAGGTAATCATTTGTGGGGTTTGTTTGTTGAACATCCGGATTGTATGTTGGCGATGCATAATCTTGTGATGTGCATAGTTGTAATACTGTTGTTGATAGTATGTATGTTAATATTAAGAGATTCATAATTCAGTCTTTGATTTAGCTGCCTGTAACAAAAATTATGATTGTAAAGTCATCAAAAGTTGTCTAAACAATTATTTGCGAGATCAAAGTTAAATATTAAACTTAAGTTGAATGACAGCATTTTAGTGATCAGTCATTTCCGAGTGTCAACCTGTTTCTTGCAGAAAGTACACAGTATTTTCCAAATCCTGGTGCAGTCCATAAAGGACAGTAGTGTCTACAGGCTAAACTTTACTTATACATATTGAGTTACTACATCACGAAAGTAAACAATACTATTTAGTTTATTTAATTTTAACACAATGAAGGGTCACGCATGACAGGTAATTAGCAGTGT
This sequence comes from Cosmia trapezina, assembly GCA_905163495.3. NCBI lineage: Eukaryota > Metazoa > Arthropoda > Insecta > Lepidoptera > Noctuidae > Cosmia > Cosmia trapezina. The sequence goes on from LR991036.1 coordinate 3,067,955, forward strand.
TCCAGCTTTCGTATTTATTCAAATCTGCTGGTATAAGTTAGCAATATACATACAAGGCTTCTGGAAACCAATTAAAAGAAAAACAATGAAAAGATAAAAAAAAATGTTATGTAAATTATAGCGTATTAACAGTTGTTGAAGTTAGTTTCTATTCAAGATTCGAATTTAGAAACAATCGTTAGCCAACATAAACACCGACTATTGTCAGTTATAAGTTCAGTTAATTACATAACACCGGTCACTTAAAACAAAATTATAGTTCAATAAGTAAAGATAGAACGAGTTTAACACTCGATTAACCTTAATTTTAATTTAATAATAAAATTAACAATTCTCAACCTGAAGTTAACGCCCATGGATACTCTCCGCTTTTATATTAGCAAAGAACACCACCACATTTGCACTAATACTTCACTTTACTACCTATAAACACACAAACTCACTTAATTTGAAAGAAATTCATTTAAAATAAGTTTAATTCAAATAAATAAACAAGAACGTTAGCAACGTCCCATTACTCACTTCATTCAAGAAAATGCGATTGTCGCGCAGCCGCACTTCACCACGCCCGGCTAGTGCGAAATCTGGAAAACCGGTAGTTTCCGTTAACGTTTTAACGTTATCGTAAATTCGACTTTATTAAAATTCAAATAATGAAATATATATTTTTTTAAAGTAAATCATTGAAGTGAAGTATAAATTAGGAGTAAAAGTTTCTTATTTTGGAACAAAAACAAATTGACAGAATTACAATGGAAACGATGACAGAGTGAGTGCAAGATAAGTCTGCGCGCGACTGGTGGGCTGGCGCATGGCGCTTTCGTGATAATATCCCTGCCAGTACTTTTTAATTACTTACTTTCGGCATAATTTACTTTGAAAACTAATAAAAACACGGAACACAGCACTCTCTTGATACATTATGTATAAAGTTGTTGTAAGTTATGTAAAGAGAGTTAAATTAGGTCCGCGCGCAGAATTATCATGCGAGCACTCTAGCTACAAATGTTAAAAACTGAGTCGTAGATATACGTCGCCCGTCTAAACATAATGGCGCCTCTTCACAATCGGCGATCATAAACTTGAACCCCCTTTATGATTATTTTTGAGACAAAAAGTAGCATAGGTATGCCCTTCCCCAGGTTGCCATATATTTCCATGCCAAATGTTATCGAAATCATGGAACTAATATGTAATGGGTAGTAATTCCATGATCCAAATCCGTTCAGTGTTTAGTTTAAGTTTTCAAGTAAGTAATCGTCGCCTTAAGGGCGAGCGCGCACTGCGGTGCGTTTCCGTTAGTTCTGCCGCACTGGGCGGGGCCTACAGCACAGATTACGTAGTATTGCCTACAGTAACAAAACGCATGACCGCAGTGCGCGCACTTCAAAGACATTCCATACGTCACAGATTATGCGGTAGAAAAACGCACCGCAGTGCGCGCTCGCCCTAAGTAACACAATGTTCCAGACTTGGCCAACGGCTCTCCAAATTGTGATGTGTGCGGTGTAGTTGAAGACGTGCATCACCTGTTGGTGGAATGTATCCGTTACGAGACGGATCGAGAGTTCTTTAAAAGAAAGTTCAACTTGAGCAGAACCAATGTAGGTATGTTCCACGAGATCTTGTCCTCTCCTGTGTCTGAAGCCGCTAAAGCGCTGTTTATGTTATTTACTCGTAAGCCATAATTAGTAAGTAAATGTATTTTAGTTTAGCTAGGTTACGATGGAATTGACATGTACTTTATGTATAAAAATTCCTTAAATAAATAGAAAAAAAAAAAAAAAAAAAAAAAAAAAGACTTGGCCAACGGCAACGTTCGCACGGTTGTAAAAATATCGCGGCAGGATTTTATCGCGCACTTGATAGAGCTTCGAGAATCCAACCTAACAGAGTGCATCCCGCGTCAAAAAAACACACTGTTGGATAAATAAATAAATAAATAAATATCCTTGGACATTTCACACAACGCCATCTAGTCCCAAGCTAAGCAACCTAATGCTTGTATTATGGTAACGAGATGGCTGATAAACTACATATATACATTTTTTTTTTTGTAATTACATACATATTATAGATAGAAAAACACCCAGACTCGGAACAAATACTTGTAGGTCGTACAAATATTTGTTCCGTGCGGGAATCGAACCCGCGACATGCTGAGCAGCAGTCAATCGCTCAACCACTGCGCCAACCGTGTCGTCACTGTTGGCGCTAAGCAGAGCGTTGAAAATCGAGTGCGCGATATTTTTATGTCCGTGCAAACGTCGTCTTACTCATGACACTCTCACACTCACTTGTTCCATGACATGGGTACAGTTTTCAGTTTAGCTTTGGTATTTAAAATAAAAATCGCAAATGTGCAAAAACAAAAATAAAAGACATGCGAACTGTGTAATTATGTTGGTAGGTGAGATACAGTGTGGAGTGGTAGCATAGTATCTTTATACTATGGTGGTAGTGTGAGTGAAGGTGTGTGTGTAGTGTATGCGTGAGAGAGTGTGTGAGCCTTTTCCACAATATTTTCAAGAGATTTCAACCAGTCGATCAACTTTACTCATAGTATATGGTACTCTGTGGACATTACGAGGTAAGCGGTAAATGTTGATGCTCTTATTTACTTTATTGTAATAAAATGTGATGCGCTTAGGGATAGGAAATAATTTTTATATATACTGCATGTTTATTCAGATTTATTGTAGATTTATCCCATAGCGTGTTCTTTTCTTGTCTGTGGTAAAAATGTGTGCGTCTGTGTGGAAATGGCGCTGTTGATCCGCTGTCGCGGCCCGCGAAATTCAAATTTTCTTGCGTTTTTTACAATTTTTAAGTAAACATAGTCCAAGAGCTAGATCGAAGAGTTTACGATAAAATCTTTGATCTAGCTCTTGGTCTATTACTTAAAAATTGAACTCATTCTAACTTCTAAACTAAGACCCGACTAAATCTGTGACTAGGCGAAAAGATGCGACTAAAGGGAGAAAACAGATCTTCGCTAGGTGGCCTAGTTTTTGAGATATAAATGTGGCCAAGCTCGGGAGACGCTTTCCAGATCGGTCACCAATGAAACCAGTGACCGACAAATTCTGATATTTAGCGGCAAACGACTATTTTTTTGTGTTACCTAATAATAAGTACTTATCAAAATTAAAATCCCTGATGGTGGGCATGCCAGTGTCAGCCAGTGTTGCCAGATGCATTGAACCTTTTATCTGTAGTGGAAACTGCTAGAGTCTGGCACACGAAAGTTGATCCTGAAAACGCGCGGCAAATTCAAAAAACCCACGTGTGGTATCACTGAGTATAGTACGAATGAATAGTTTTGATACCTGACTAAAAACAATATAATTTATTATGTTGAGCCGTTTTTGCAATTGTCAGAATACTTCTGTCTGAAGAATAAATATGGTGGTTTGACATATTTTCTACACAAAAGCTGCCAAACCACCACACAGACTAAAGATATTCTACATATAACTGGTGAATTAATCTACTTAAAATAAAAACTCATATTACGTAAGTTAATATGGCCGATTTTTCAATTGTCAAATAACTTTTCTCTAATATTTTATATATTATTTTATATTTTATTTTTTATATTATTACCAGTTATATGTAGAATATCTTTAATCTGTGTTACTATAAAATTAAAACTTGCGAGAAAAGCATAGCAAGTAAGGTGAAGTAGAAGAGGTTCATAGACATCAAGCTTATGCTTAAATTTGTAGATAGCAATAAAAATAAACAGATAATTATTTAAATATTTTATTTTATGAATCATAATCAAAATCTGAATCTAAAAAATCTATTTCTAGTGATGCATCTGAATCACTGCTGCTATCTTCAAAAACATTTATGATGAAACGATCAATTTCTTCATCGGTAATTCTATCTCTTTCTTTGTAAGTATTTTCTACGTGGATAATATGATCAGTATTTTTTTTCCAATCTTCTGGAGTAACACACTCAAAGGATTCCCTTATTATTCTTTCCACTTCAACTGCTGGTAAATTTATATTTCTACTTGCAATTTTACGTTTGACAAGACTCCAAACTAACTCTATGGCATTTAAGTCGCAATGGTAAGGAGGCAAACGAAGTACCTCATGACCATGCTGTTCTAGTAGCTTATCAGCTTCATAAATTGGATCCGGTTTATGTTTCTGAACCAGACAAAGCAATTCAGCCTTTGTACAATGACTTTCAAAATCAATGTTATTTTCTCGAAGCCACTGCTGTATTTTGTTTTTCACACTCTGTGTCGTAGGTGGCTTATTCACTTGCACTGTGTGATAACTTGCATTATCCATGACAATTAAACTTGGCTCGTTCAAATTGGGTAAAAGTTTTTCTACTAACCACTTGTTAAAATTTTGGGAGTTCATGTCATGGTGGTAGTCCGCCATTTTTGATTTAGTGCTAAACAATAAAAGTGCATTTGGCACGAAGCCTCTTTCTGAACCAGCGTGAACAATTATGTACCTTTTTCCTGCAGATATCTTTTCTATGACACCACTTGTTGAAGGTCCCTGCCATGACTTCTTCGGTTTATAATTCTGGTGCACATACGTCTCATCAAGGTAAATTATTGGTTTCCCTTCTGCACGTTTGGAAGAAATAGTTCGTAAAAACTTGTGTCTCCATGCTGCAAGGTCAAATCTTTCAATAAGCAAGGACCGTTCATTTTTGTTTTTCTTAAACTCATAGCCATTATTATGTAATATGCGGCGCAAAGTTTCACGGGAACCAGTAAATTCAATAGATTCCCTCAGTTCAGTCAATAGGCATCGCAGAGTAGGAACACGTTTTTTTACTAAGTAAAATTCATTAATTTTATTCCTTATAGCATTTATATCGAAGCTATCCAAATTAGATACTGTGGGCTTATGGGGCCGCTTTTTCCCAGGTGTACTAAAAATTCCATCATTCACTCGTCCTTCCTTTTTGATTCTTTTTAATGTTGGAACGCTAACTCCTGAGAAAAAAAAATAAAACATAAACTAGGAACTATAAACATTTAATATATGCGTTCCAGAAATATGTACTTACCAGTGATTGATGAAATTTCTTCCAAATACTGTTTTTGGGTTTTAATTAGCTCATCCTCTTCCAAAGCACTAAGTTTTGTAATAGTTTCCTTAATTGATGAATCCTCGATATTCAAATTATCTACAAATAAACCATTTATTATATATCTGTGCGAATAGGGTTTCATGACAAACTTGAAATAAAAATAATATGTTATTGTATCAAGATTATGTCTATAAACTAACCTATAAAGTCTGTTATTGCATGTAAACATTGCTGTTTTTCGATATAATCATCCTGTTTCTTTTGTTGTTTTTCGTCAAATGAATTCACCATAGTATACAATAACTTCCGCACGTCACTTTGTATTGTTTTGTTCATTTTTAATGTTAAAATCCGACGATAAAATCAATGAAAACGTATGAATAGTCTGACAATTTACAAGTCGAATGACATTCATCTGACATTTTTAGAATGTTGCCATATAAAAACTTTCAATTAAATCCCAGGATCAACTTTCGTGTGCCAGACTTTAAAATCTGTATGCCTTTTTATCATGAAATCTTTATAAAATCTGTGAAAATCAAGGGAAAAGATTAGGTAGGATTAAATAAAAATTGACACAAATTAATATAATTGTCATAATAATTATGTACTAAAAAGATAATTAAAACAAAAAACAAATTATCAAATCAAAAATTAAACTTACAACGACCGAACAAATAATTTCCCTTCATCAGTCACACATATTTTTGTTAAGGTGATTGCGCTGTGTACCCCGCGAAATTCAACTTTTTTGTGTTTTTTTCAATTTGCAGAGCTGTGTCAGGTTGTATCTTGATCAAAGTATGATACGCGGCAATAAAACATATGTATTTATATAAATTTAACCATAAAAATCATCAATACATTTCTCTAAGTTAGATTTCGTGCAGATTCGTTACATTTCGTTCGTTTGAGGAATCTGCATGTCATGTCAATCTGCTACATTAATCAAGATACAACCTGAAACGGACCTGCAAATTGCAAAAAACTCAAAAAAAAAAATTGAATTTCACGGGCTACCACTGCGCATCCCCCTTAACAAAAACGCAAATTACGGCAATTTGTGTAGAATGTGAAAATTCTGTATAAAAATCTGTATCCAATTCTAATCTGCGCAAATCGAAAATCTGTGTAAATACGGAGAAATCTGTATATATGGCAACACTTAGCCATACTACTGACTCGAGATTGTATTCGTTTTTGAATTTGTATCTGCTTTGTTTGCCGCAACGGAATACTACTTGGTCTGTGGCCGCAACTCTCGTGTGGCTGCAATACTACTTAATCTGAGTGTGGCTGACACTGGCTTGGCCACCATCAGGGATTTTACTTTTGATAACAAAGATTTAGTCGTTAATTAGTCGAAATTTGTCGCCAAATATCAGAATTTGTCGGTCACTGGTTCAAAAGTTATAAGGGGTCATTGGTGGCCGATCTGGAGAGTCTCCCCAGCTTGGCCACCTTTATATCTCAAAAACTAGGGCACCTAGCGAAGATCTGTTTTCTCCCAGATTTATTCGAAATTAGTCGCCAAGTCACAGATTTAGTCGGGTCTTAGTTTAGAAGATAATGAGTTCAATTTTTAAGTATAGACCAAGAGCTAGATTGAAGAGTTTACGATAAAATCTTTGATCTAGCTCTTGGTCTATACTTAAAAATTGAACTCATTGTATTTTCTAAACTAAGACCCGACTAAATCTGTGACTTGGCGACTAATTTCGAATAAATCTGGGAGAAAACAGATCTTCGCTAGGTGCCCTAGTTTTTGAGATATAAAGGTGGCCAAGCTGGGGAAACTCTCTCCAGATCGGCCACCAATGACCCCTTATAACTTTTGAACCAGTGACCGACAAATTCTGATATTTGGCGACAAATTTCTACTAATTAACGACTAAATCTTTGTGTTATCAAAAGTAAAATCCCTGATGGTGGCCAAGCCAGTGTCAGCCACACGCAACTCTCGGTGATCCGTGCGGTTTAGAATTCTCTGTCTACGGGTTTAGGGTTTAACTGTCTCTTTATTCTATAATCTGAGACCTATAGTAGTCTTTGCTTCTATACATGTCCATGGAGGTCAAATGGTTAATTTACTAGTCTTTGCTTCTATACATGTCCATGGAGGTCAAATGGTTAATTTACTTAGGTACTGGATTTATTATGGCGAAGTCTTTAAAGTAATTTAAATAATACTTCTGTGGTAGGCATGTTTGTTGCCTACAAACACAACATCTCTACTAAAATGATCTCATTGGAGCTTCTACCAAACGCCATCCACCGCCATCGCCATCATTATGCATGTGAAAAAGCTTCAACTCAACGCTAAATGCTGTGTAAAATTGTAAATGACATTTATGTTGGCCTACATATTGAAATCGTTATGGGTAAGTATCAAAATATATCATTGTGGCAGAACAGGGGATCGAACCCAGGATCCCTTTGCTCAGTGAGTCATGTACCACTAGCTAGGGGTCAGCGCAAACTTGATGCTAGACTATGCTCGAGCATGCATGAGTTTAGACGTGTATTTAATTTTGCAATGTATGGAATTGTCATAAGATTAATTTTTCAATAGTCTAAGAAAATGCTCTGCTCTTGGTGTGCGCTGACGCTAGAGCAGCAAGAAGCCCAGTCGTAAAAAGTTCTACGAAAGCTCATGTAAATGTGTAGAAATTGGTCGCCAGAGACAATTGCATCCGTCGATCGACGTGTCCCCCAGTGGTGGACATCGGAAATAATCGCGCTGTCCCCCAGTTGTGGACATCGGGGATAATAGTGGGGCGTGTGGGCTTTGGCAACTTGTTATAAAAGCCGACACTGTTTATAAGAAATGACTTGCTTGTTTTAGTTAATCTAAATTTGGGTATCACATTTTCATGTTTAATACCTACGTGTATTTATATTATAGAAATCAGCTTATTTTGAAAAGTCCTAAGTTTTTGCGAACATACAAAATGCTTTCTAAGATATAACGAGAAGGCAGTATGTACGACTGAAACTGAGATACCCCACACCTAATCTAATTTCTTTTTATAGGAGGTATAATATTTTGGTTTCAAAACTTCAGTAGGACCAATAGCAATAACATACCCTCGTAGACTTAACGGAAGGACCACGAGAAAACACCCGGAGTAGTGAGCACATTATAAAATGTTGTTTTGTGAGGATAATTGTGTAGCGAGTAGATGTCTTCTTCCGATCGATTTTGCCCTCCCAAGTCAGCCACTGGGGTATTCAGAGTGCATATATCGTTCCTAGTCGTCGATGTTCATCTTCATATTTAAGTGATAGGATTATTAGGATTCATACAAGGTGAATGGTTACCAGCATCCAACTAAGATGTGCTACTGTGACAACATGTAAGCCGACGTTCGCACGGACGTAAAAATATCGCGGCGGGATTTTATCGCGCACTGGATTTTCAACTCTCGGTGATGCGCAGAGCTTCGAAAATCCAACCTAAAAACAACAGAGTGCATCCCAGCGCGTTGAAAAAACACACACTGTTGGATTTTCAACTCTCGCCGCTAAACAGAGCGTTGAAAATACAGTGTGCGAAGAAAAATCGCCGCGATATTATTACGTCCGTGCGAACGTCGGCTAATTCAGGCATAATTATTACACGATGTAGACTACTTTAGTGAACTAATGATCTGCAACAAGCTCATTTACAGCCGTTCTAGGACGGCAGATACTTACATTCGTTGACCAAAATAAAGGCAAGCTGCTGGTGAGTGGTAACCAAATTGTTTTCTAAAAATAAGTACCTACTTATAATTTTTTCATTGGTATCACACCAATACAAGTGTTGTGTAGGTAATAAATATAATTCGAATGTATGTATTCTAGGTTTGGTTGAAGGATAGGTATTGCCCTCTTGTTCTGTCAATTGATATGAGACAATGTGATCTAAACTAAATTCAAATTATTACACTTGGGAGATTAAAAGCTATTAATGTGTGTTCGTGCCGTGAGCACATGTTAACAGTCAAAATAAATATCTATGACACTAAAACATAGGGCAAGATGAAAACTTGTAAAATAATAAGGCAAGATTTTATTAATTAATCATCTCCCACTGTTATTTGAGTAATCATTATACATTTCAGTGTATTACAGAGAGGCACATTGACAGGGATAACAAAATAAAAAATGTTTTGATTGATGAAATTCTAATTAACCACTGAATTCTCCACAAGTTAGCAGGATCTCATAAACAAAGGAATTGATCAATAAAAATAAATCACGCGAAGTGATAGGATGTAAGATTGAGACTCGTCGGATCGCATAAGATCGCGTAAGAACAACTGTGTAAGACGAACAAGAGAGTCCAGTAGGGGTTCGGGTCGCTCCGGGGCCTCCACTCTTCATATTGAAAACTCATTATGTACGCCAGCATCCAATTTATCTTTTGTCAAAAAAATCTGTACAAAATATATTAAATATATACTCTGTAATGCTAAAAACTGTAACGCTACCTCTTCAATAGTTCAATCACGATTATTAAATGATTTAAAACACAATAACTCGTTCACGTCGTGCAAGAACAAACATTAACGTATCGACGAGCGCCGCCGGCGCTCGCGCGGCGGGGAGACCTATATACAAGTCAACATTTTAAAAATCATACACCTCAGTCTGTCACGTGAATACCGCTGCTGCATCTGATTTATAATTCCGTTGCATTAATTTCATACAGTCGTGTGGTCTTACGATCTAGTGTCGCGTATCGCGTCCTTTGCTTATCGTCCTTGCGTGGCATCATAATATACATAGTTTATTTTATATATAGGCAGTCGCGACGAGGCGTGTGTTAGTTCCGCTCCTCATCGCAGTCGCGGGAGATGTGTCCGGGCTTTCCGCACACGTAGCAAGTCTTGGTGCCGTCGGGGCAGTTGCGGGAGATGTGGCCGGACTTGTTGCAGTTGTAGCAGGTCTGGTTGGAGCTGTCGCGGCCGCCCTCGGGGCAGTTGCGTGCGATGTGCCCGGTCTTGTTGCAGTTGTAGCACGACGGCTCGTCCGGGCTCTGCGCGCACTCGCGCGCTATGTGTCCCGTGCCGTTACATCTGCACCACACAAATAAACACGAACGTTACTTAAAACAGCCTAAAAACCAGTCAACTTTAATAATAATGACATTATTAGATATTTGAATAAGACAGAAAGTTCGATGACAAGTTAATTGGAAGCGGTAGGTCGCCAAGGTCAATGCCAACAGTTCAACGTGGACACACTACACTTTCTCTATGACCTCGTTCTTCCAGTCAATGTCTACAATACATCAATCAGTTATTGAATGCGTTGCGCCAGACACATCCTAGGCTTTTTTACAGATTGAACAACTACTTAGTATCATTTTAAATACTTAGGTATTGGTCTGAAGCTTAAACTCTTCAAGTGGTGATTTTCGGAGATTCGAGAGCTAATAACGAATAGCAAAGAAACATCAAAGACGATTCCTGTTATCGAAACTGGTTTTAGATATGATCTAATGATAAACCGACGTGACTCGGATAAGAATCGCGGTTAGCTAACGTGCACCCAACGTTACTTAAACACACCCAGCATGTAACAGCCGATAAGACAGTAGGCGTAACTGGTAGAGACTTGTCTCGAGCAAAACTAGTTTAACTTAGCCAAACTTAGCATATTGATTTTCTGTACAGAAATAGTGCAAATAGAAAAGTAGATCGATGAAACGTAGTCTATTAAGTTTTAGTAGTGTTTGAATTTCAACACTATAGCAGTTTATAATGGACATGTTAAACTGTTTAAACATTCCTTCCACGCCACGCGGGAGCGAATGGCGCGTGGCACTTGTTTCCTCGTCTGCGCACGCTACGGCGATACACGCGTGAGTCGAGCCGCTCAAACGTGACCACTCATGCGTAACGAGCCAATGGAGATACTTCATGTCTACACGAAACACGTATCGTTTGAAGTGTCGTTAACCTATCTATAACAACGTTACTAGCTCGATTGATTTATGCTCCTACTTCAAGCATTCGCTCTGGGTGGTTGAGCGGGTCACCGATCTTACGTTTTCCCTTAGACTCGCCGTGCAGATCATTGACTAAGAAAAATGTAGGACTAAGAAAAATAAAAACCAAGACATAGCGACGTCAACAGTGACCTGAGGCTGGTTTCGTTAAAGATTGTGTGCACTTAGTGAGCTGTAGTTTGGTGTAAATATGTGTATGCACAGAACGAAGTTTAGTTTTGAACATGCTTCACAGTATTGTTCGCAGCGCTATGTCTTGGTTTTTGAGGGATCGGAAGGCATGTTCAGAAGGCAGAAAGTGTGACGTATTTTTTAAAGTTTTGGACCATTTTTCAAATTTTCGCTGTGTCTTTACCAATATTCCGCCTCGTCTGGTTGTACTGGAAGCAGATTTGAACCTAGAAACTTAGGAAGAGGACTTAGGAGACAATATTAACCTGTAGCAACGGTCGGCCTCCTCCTTGCAGTCACGCGCGAAGTGTCCGGAGCGGTTGCACTTGAAGCACTTTTCGCGCTGGCGGTTGAAGCCAGAGTCGCGAGCACCCTGCACGCCTCCTCCCTGGGTGCACTCGCGGGCGAAGTGCCCCGTCCGGTTGCACTTGTAGCATACGCTGGAACTCATTGTCTGGAACAATAGGATGCCCTCCATTGATTACATTCTTATCACTAACATAACGGCACCTCTACGAGACGAGAACCCCAAGTGACAGAAAACTAACTTTAACTTGAAAAATACGCAACAGGCTGTTAATTTTCCAATAATTTGTAATTACTCAAATAAAGATAAGATGATTGTGACGATAAAAACACGTTTTGGGGCGTAAAAATTCTACAGTAAACACTTTGACCTTGTAATAATAACCTTTATAAAATACGGTCATTCGCCTTGTCTATCTCTTTCTCACCCCTTTTTCGAGCGATAAGTGTAACAGAGATATCAAGTTTAATTATTTGCACAGAAGTTCCGCTGACGTGATGACCCTGAGGTTGATAACGCGCTTCATGTGCCAAGATCACGGCAAATTACGTACGATTGTCACCAATTGACTCGCGGCAAACATTTTGATCGAGACGTTAAAGGGAGGCCCAATACGATGCAAAACAATTGAGAACGTGAACGTCGCACATTCCACAAGGTCTATTGACTTGGAGTATTTTAGCAGCAGCTCGTGCAGTCGTGCCAGCTTTTAGTGATGGGACAATGCGTAATATTACAATGATGAAGGCCCTAAAACAGGGAAAAAGAGAAGTTTCCGTCGAGCTAATATTATAAAGTATTATCACTCTTGAGCCTTGTGTTATCATAATATGGCTCGGAAACATTGTTTCGAGTATAACCAAGCTGTGGCTTGAATTTGATCAGAACTAAAATAGGTCAGCACCATTATGTAATTCTCAGAGGACAAACAAGGGTTTATAAGATACCACACGTACTTACACTGATTCAAGTAGGTACCTACTGTGTATATCGACCATACAATGATATTATTCTTATTTGAACAGGTGGTAGCAGACTTGTGTACATTTCAGCTAAAACAATAAATTATAGAATCCATAGTATTAGAAGCATAAGTATTACGGCCGACCTCGACATGGCGACACCTTTCTTTGGCCTCTAAACTATTGATCAACACTATAGCAAGATATTATTGAGTACACAGTTTAATTTGCATAATCAATAAGTTTTACTTGTATATTAATCCCGATATGCGACATTTTCGACTATGTAGAAACTACGTTTTAATAAGAGATTGGGTAAAACACGAAAAATATCTTGCTTGACTTTTTTTTTTTTTTTTTGTTAGCCCACAGTGGGACACAATGTCCCACTGTGGGCAAAGCCCTCCCCTTTTTTGTGCGATCTCTGGCCATGTTGGCAGCAAACCTTATCAGATCGTCACACCACCTTCGCCGTGGCCTGCCTCGACGGCGATCAGGCGTCCAGTGAGTGATCTTTGGTTGATCGATATTGATGTTTGGAGATGATAAATTTCTTTACTGACAATACTGAATTTAAAAATGCTCTTAGACCTTCTAATGAATGTTTTTTAAACTAGAAGAACACAAAACCTTCAGGTCAACCACATTAAACGGCGATAAAGTGTGAGCAGTTAGTAGAGGGGATAAAGTGAAAGCTGTAAGTGGGAAAGTCGTTAACTTGTAGCAATTATGATAACTAGTGTATGTACAGTCACTATGTAAATAGCTGGTCCACACTTATGTACCAAACAATGTAATAGCAGCTCCCAGGAGAATCAAGACTTGTTTGGTTATGTGTCCATTAAGTAAATTGACTGTTTTTGTGGGCTAATAAATATTGTATGTCTATTTTGTTAAAACCAAGAAACTGAAGCATCTTTGTATGAAGATGATGATCTCAATGATCAATAAAATACTTAGTTACTTTCAACAAATTATTCTTGTTTCTAGCATGAGTTATCAAACAAAGTTAAAAATCTTACCAAGTCTGACAGTAAAGATTTCAAAACTTATCTCAAACCAAATAAAAGACAATTTAAAACAAATAATTACTTTGGAAAAGGCTCAACATAAAAAATACAAAGTCCTACATGAATTTTAGTGTGAAATCTAGTTGGTTATGGTGCAATTATATGAAATGAATGACTTTCTAAATGCAACTAAAGGGTCAATGGAGCAATAATTTGAAAGTTCTAACTGTACTCTTGTAAAAGTGTAACAAACCTTTTTGGACTTATTTGGGATTGTATGTAACGGCATATTTTTTTATTACTTTCTTTTCTTTTGCATTGTGTTACCATAACCACAGTTTGTGTTAGAAGTCAATTTTATCTAAGTAAATATCTAGGTACTATACAATGATTTTTAGTAGGTATTTCTTGATAACCTGAATTTGTCTTCTGTAAGTCATGCAATTGTTGGTTTTCCATATGCTAAGTGCCTAAATAAACGTTTCCAGGTGCAATTTATATTGAAAATTGCTCTGAATTTGCAATGTTTGACAAATATTCATAGTATTTAGCTTGTAATGTTCACAAAAAGCTGGTATTTTAATTCTTTTGCTGCCAGTGATAATGTGAAACTAATATTGAAGAATTTAAATTCTTAGAAAGTGTATAATTGGAATTGTCACCAACTACATTATACTTTCATACTGAGAAATTCTGCGAAAGGCATTGAACAACTAAATATGGTAAGCATTGTCGAGGAAATTGAAAAACAAAATCTTGGCAGATTGGTTCATGTCCTTGAATATTATTAGAACAAGGGTGTTTCTTGAAAAATATACCTATTTATAAAGCATGCAACAATAAATTATCATTAACCAATGAACATTATTATTGTATCTACTGAAATGATGTCAATGAATTCATAAGTACAATAGCTGATAATACAGATGTACCATTTCAATGTACATTAATGAGTCCTTTGTGTGAGCATGTAACAGGTAGAGAGCATAACACATGCTTAAAACTAGACTCTAGGTTCCTATAGGCATTATACATATTATTACTTTCCCACATGCTGTTCATAGTGCAGCGATGCGTCATTGTCTTATACCAACAGAGAAAAAAAAGAAAGCTACAAGAGAAGGCATGATGAACACTTTGGAACTGATTGAGACCGCAGTGATGACGGAGCAATATCAAAAAATGCTTCAGCTGCAATTTAACGAATCAAAAAGAATCCCGATAGCATATTTCGAATATAAAATTACCTCAATAGCAGCTATATGTGTCAGCAACGAGTCACCGTTTGTCAAACTAACCACGTTCAATAAACAACCTAAATAAGATGCGTTGACATAAAAAATAATCGAATTTCACTTGGAAACACTTGGGGAATTTGCGTCGTTGCTTTATTCGCTGATAATTATAAGAAAACACATCTGTAATATACGTACGCCGTATAGCAGCCTAACCACGTGTAGAGGTACCGGTAGCGCGCGGTTTCACAATCAATGTTGCACTTTTCACTTACCGATTAGTTGTGAAACTTCTTGAGCACTTAAATCACTATTGATTCGACCGTTTCACGATCAAATTTTTAATAAGATTTACAAATAAGATGTAATTTACGTTGCTTCGTTTGCAAGGAAGCCAGCCACCATCACTACGAATTCGTAAAAGACATTTTGAGCATAGACAATGTAGCTAAAAAGTTTTCAACGCTCCTCCAACGTGACTAGCGAATGATTTAATTTTTTTTTTTAAATACAATTTTATCGTCAAATGGTTCGAAAATAACAACAATTTGCTAAAAACCAGTTTTTCAATTGATTTTTCTTTGAAATTATTTAGAAAAACAAAAAAAATTTTTTTATGGAAACGCTTGCTATTGTCTATGAATTCAAAGAGGATGACCAATGGGATTTACGGAAATTTTCGTGTTCCACCAACCAAAACTGCCGTCAATAAATTACCAATGAGGTCGTCTGATTTTGTTTATTACCAAAAACACGCCAAAAACTAATTCTATGCATCCACCGGCATCCACAGATACTGTATAGTATGCATCATAGCCTGTATAAAGAAAACGATTTAGGAAGTCACAAATTACTGGGAAGTTTGCATGAAATCACGAAGTTTTAATTTTGTTAGGTTATTCAAGTATTGTCAAGCGGTGGCACAGTGTTTACAAAACTGCGAAAACTATTTTAAAATCCGATATTTTTGAGATAAAAGAGAAGCCAAATTGGTTTTAGGAGTGCCAATAATGTCCACGGAGAAAAGACGCAGCAGCGTTGATAACAATGAAGAAGTTGAAGAGACCGATGGCTGGATAGGGCCTATGCCCGCCGAGGCATCTAAGCCTAAAGCTAAAAAGAGACGAGGTAGTTTTATGATAAAAATTCTTGATTTACAGAGTGTTTGAAGCAGTTGCTGATTGCTAATCAATATCTTCTACTTTCCAGTGTTGGAGTTTGAATCTCTGTACATCGAGAACCTGCCTACATCTGAAACGTACGAGTTCAGCTACATGCATCGCGATGTGGTCACTCATGTAGTGGTTACTAAGACGGACTTCGTGATCACCGCTAGTCAGGATGGCCACTTGAAGTTTTGGAAGAAACAGGTACACAACACAACATAATTCTGTAAGATCTAGGAGCTAGAGGGCCAGTTGCATTTTGGCGCCACAAAGGATATTATTTGAAGTTTTTATCAGTGTTCTATTGACAAAATAACTAATTTTTTGTACCTTTTGCCATAAAAAATGTTTTTTTCTAGAAACTAAATGTTTCATACTGGTTTTCCAGGAAGAGGGCATAGAATTTGTGAAGCATTTCCGTTGCCACCTGGCACCAATCAGCCATGTTGCTACCAACACCACGGGTACACTGCTCTGCACTGCCTCTCTGGAGAAGACTATCAAGGTGTTTGATGTTGTTAATTTTGGTAAGATAATACCTGTTTAACTGGATTTCTGGTCATCATCATCATCATAAGCCTATCATTGATGTTCAATTTAACTAGAGAAGAAACCGCAAACAAAATTTTTAGGCAACATGTTGTTGTCCGTGACAGCAAATGTTTCTATCTACTACCTGAATCAACCCTGCGGTTGTCACATTTGACATCCATGGGATAGATTTTTAGTTGAGTAGTCTAGGAGTAGTCACAACAACATGTAGTGCGAATATTTTGTTTGCGGTGTCTGCTCTAGTTTATATTGGAACTCAAAGTAATGTATCAACATAATAAATAATCTGCTGCCCTTGTCCCAATTTATTTGGAGCCTATAAAGCATGTTTTCTTTCATAAATCATCTCCAAACTCCCTTGGTATCAGCATAATCTAAAGGAATTGACTACTGAACTTAATGTCTTACAGCTGCACCCCGCGGTTTTACCCATGTAGACCGGGATAAAAAGTAGCCTATGTGTTAATCCAGAGTATAAGCTATTTACATACTAAATTTCATCTAAATCGGTCTAGTCCAGCCATTTGAGCGTGAAGAAGTAAAAACTTACAAACACACACACACTCAACTTTCGCCTTTATAATATTAGTGTGATAGCCCTTTGGGCAGTAATCATGACATAATCAATGATTACTAAATTCAGCAAACAGATAGGTGATTTTAGCGAAAGAAGTTTCTTGGCTACACCAAGAAGAAACTTCTTTCATAATAATCTATATCTAATATAGATTAGCTGAAGAGTTTGTTTTTTTGTTTGTTTGAACATGCTGGTTTGTTTTTAGGGTTCCGTACCTCAAAAGGAAAAAAACGGAACCCTTATAGGATCATTTGTGTGTCTGTCTGTCTGTCTGTCTGTCCGTCTGTCACAGCCAATTTGCTCCGAATCTGATGGACCAATTAAGTTGAAATTCGGTACACATATGGATTTCTGTGACCCAAATACGTACAATTAAAGTAAAAAAAATAATTCTTAATATGGGGGTCACTTTTAGGGGGCAAATAATAAAATTTAAAATAAAAGTTTTGCAGGGTCTCAAATATTTTTTTTTATAATTTTAAAATAAATTGTTTTAAAGTTATTCAAGAAAATAGACGAAAATTGACCATTCCCCCCTTATCTCCGAAACTACTGAGCCTAAAATTTTGAAAAAAAAACAGAAAATAGTTCTTCACGTGTAGATTACAGGAAAACCTATAAGAAGTCTGTGGTCTCAAAATAACATGGTCTCTCAATATTTGAGTACCTACAAACTCAAATTTACAGTTGGAATGTATGGGAGAACTTGTATTTCAACTACAACGTTAAGTTTGTTCTTGGTATAAATTCATGCCAACTACGGAACCCTTCATTGTGCGTGGTCCGACACTCACTTAGCCGGTTTTTTTTTATTTGTTTAATGCATGCTGGTTTGCTCTGGAAGTATCATTTATACGGATTTGAAAAATATTTTTGCATAATTCTTGAGAAAGGCTATAGAATATTTATCATCACGCTAGGACCCTTCGGAGCCAAGCTAAAAAAAAAAAGTCAGAAACAACTCTAAACGAAAACGAAGTAATAGCGCGGGCATGTAATGCGATGCGACAGGGTGGGACTTGGGGAAAAAGAAATTTCACTCAGACGAAGTCGCGGGCAGAAGCTAATAAAACTCCTTAGTGACCTTTTTACTAGAGTCTGGCCACGCTAACTCTGCAGTGAAATAATGGTAGAATTTGTAAATCTGTATAACATCACCACATCACCGTCTGTACTACGGAAAAAAGTAATAAAAACATTCTTAGATAAATAATCTATTATGCAAAAATCAAAAGGCAAAATACCAAAATCATTAGATCTAGATACACATCAACTTTTATAAAACTTTCTGGGGTTGCCCATTTATTGCATGGCAGAGTTAGCGTGGCCAGACTCTACACTTGTTCCAACCTACTAAGATTACATTCTCTGCTGAATTTTGCTCTCATAATAATAATAATTGATATTAGATAGTCACAACAAGATATTATGCCTTTCAAGTGTCGTCGTTACCACATGATGTAAACAAGTAGGTATTTCTGGTATGTTTCTTTCCTAATCCTACACCAAAGCTTATAAGTATTTTTTATTAGTTTTCTATACTTACTTGAAGAAAACATTCTTCTTCGTCGTTCCCTCAATGCGAGAAAAATGTGAGAAAAGTCATTTCAAATGCTAGAAATAAATTTCAATATATTGTATCAACATTGAACTCCGTTTTCCCGTACAAATGTCCTATAAAGTACCAATTTTTAATGTTATTTTGAGAGCTAAGGAACCAATAAAGTTTTTAAAATTATTTACAAGTCATTCAGTCAAGTGTAAGTTTTTTTTTTCAAGTTGATATCAAGTGCAAATTTCTCTCAAACAAATTTTAATCTTGTGATCACATTCTGAGCTACTAGTTGTTAGAATTTGGGTGTTTTGTGATTTACAACAGGTGAAGACACATTCTAGCCATAATATTGACAAAAAAAATCCCAAAGAAACACCGCTCAGAAAAAGGTAGAACTGACAACAACCACCAACCACAACAACAATAATACCCCAACCTACAACAAAATACAACAATGTCTACAATTTAAAATAATCTGAAAATAAAACAAAATAAATAATTTCTTGAAAACTACAAAATACCGCGGAACATAAAGGGGGGGTTCAATCGATGGGTATGTCCCCTTTTTTTTTTGTGGATGGGAAATCATCAAATGACATCTCCCGCTCTGGGTGGAGTGGAAGGGCATGTCAGACTTTTACTGACTAAAACCCACCCGTGTTCCTTCAGTTGCCTATGCCATGCCAGGGCCACGGTATCTTTTTCAAACAACCCGCGACCCCAGCGGCATCGTTCCTATTGGACCCCATCTTTTGCTGACATAACTTTGAGGCGCGCGTGATGTCCCCTACCCACATACTTTCGCTGGTACTGATTTCCTGGGGCAGCCTGTATATTATGTTACTCCATATCTTATGCAAAATACGCGCATTGACGTGGAGTTGCGGATACCTATATATTAGTATTACCTATATCATGTTACTGAAAACATTACCTTAAACATACATTACCTTTACCAATAAATTAGTAAACTTACTAATTTTATCAATGTTATTAATTTATTCAATTCAACTATTTTATCAATGTTATATTTTTTATCAATTTTATTATTTTATCATTATATAAATTTTTTGTCATCTTTTTTTTAAATGTTTTATACAATGTAGCCAATATTAAATTAAATATCCAATTGTATCAATAAAGAGCGCTTATTACTATGTAAGTTAGTTTTTTGATTCTTTGAATTGTGAATGTGGTGTTTGCCTATAAGTAACTGTTGCACTCTAATACTCTTTTATGCATGTAATTTTTTGTTAAAACTAGGTTGTTGGTGAACCTAATAAAAAACTTTTTTACAAAAACAAAAACCGACTTCCAAAAAAACACTACAAAGTGAAAAATAACTTTAATTTCGGAAGTCGGTGTCTTTGGATCTGTATTTTAGTTTTTTGCCACCGACTTCCGAAATTAAAGTTATTTTTCACTTTGTAGTGTTTTTTTGGAAGTCGGTTTTTGTTTTTGTAAAAAAGTTTTTATTTTTCACTTTTTAGTGGTTCAGTTTGTAATTTATCTAAGTTACAAGAACCCAATGTCAGCTGATCATCACGTTTTACAAAATGTTGCTTTTCCCGATGCAGGGACGTTAATTGTTGAGGAGTTCTCCTAGTAAGAACCAGGAGAAATGGAGCTCATGGTGAAGTCACCATTACCATTATTTTGACGAGCATAAACCATATTAAAGTAATCGAATCGCAACCGGTTATATACTTAGATATAATTGAGTATTTCCGATGGCCCTCTGTGGTCTTCATCATCAGTTCCAGCTCACCGAATGGTACTTTGCGAGAGCAAATGCACGAGTTACTATAAAAAATACCGAAATCGATATAGGTGTGCCCATAAAATTTGAGGGTTTCCCTCGATTTCCATGGGATCCCATCATCAGATCCTGACTTGATGATCATGGGACCACTTGGGACGTATACCCTTTCGAACAAAAAAAGAAAAATCCAAATCGGTCTAGCCATTTTCGAGTAATCGGGGAACATACATAAAAAAAAAATTAAAAAAAAAAAAAAAGGTTCCGACGAATTGAGAACCTCCTCCTTTTGGAAGTCGGTTAAAAATAAAATAAATAAATAAAAGAAATCATTACCATTCTCTACTGTTCTTTAATTATAATTTTATTTTATTCTATGTTGACTGTTACTTCTTTTCCAGATATGATAAACATGATAACCATAGAGTTTGAACCCTATGTTGCTGAATGGGTGCACTCAGCGGGGGATCCTATATCTGCACTTGCGATGTAAGTAATACTTTTCATCCATAATGAATTTAATACACATGCTACTTATTAATATTATTATTTTAAATAAATAATGTCTTAATTTAAACGTACCAATCAATAAAAACCAACCAATAAAAATAATACCAACCAATTTGTTTTAGAACCAATTAAAATAATTAAGTACAGTAAGACAATGCAATTATGCAACACAACCTCTTACTTAATAAAAATCTTAAATTCATTTATTCACTGACAGACAACACATAAACTATTGCTTTGCATACAGTTGATCACATCTTCACAGGACGCCATAATTATCTTAGACACAGAACAAAAAAAAATAGGTTATTTATTTTTGAAAAATCTGAGATTGTTCATTTCCTGTTACACATGTCCTTCAAAATACCTAGCTTATAAAAAAGTGGCCATCCTACATTATTCCTCTACGCTTTATCACCACCAGCTCAGAGAAAGCCAGCAACAAGATCCACATATTCGACGGCACACAGACGGCGAGCAAGCCACTGCACACCTTCGAGACCCTTCACCAAGCCACTGTCACCACCATTGCTTATAACCCAGTCTACGAAACAGCAGTGTCGGTTGACAAACAAGGTATTTCATTCACATACAGAACATAATTAATTCTTCGACCTTGTTGGTCAAAGTCTATGTTACCAGGAACTCCGTAGGTTTTTGTTTGAAAATTGTTTTTAAGACCGTGATGACACTTTTCTGTAATTAATATGGATTAAAGAAAAGAAAGAAAGAAAGAAATTCAAAAAAATAGAATTTATTTCTTTCTTTCTTTAATATGGATTAAGGTTATCCAGAGCATTATCGTGAACATTCTCTTGTTACACGAAAACAAGAGTAATGGAAATGACAAACAAATTGATAAAGACAATCAACTATTGAAACTCTTCTGGGGTCACCAACAAATTCAACCGACCCAGCAACAATCCTCTAGAAAATGTTTAGTGAATATAATTATACGAATTTTTTCCCTCCAAAGTTCCCTCTGTATTATATCCGATCTGTGGCGCCGCAAGTAAGATTAGAACGTCACCAGATAGACGTCCTGTCCTTTCAATAATTCATACTTTACTATAGGATATGCACTTTCAGTTTTCCCCAATTTTCTCATTTTCCCCGCAACTTTTCCAGTTTTTCTCTTCATAAGATTGTTCCTCGGACATCAACGAATATTAAAAAAAAAAAAAATAGCCGATTTGGTCCAGACGTTCTCGAGTTTTGTTCTCACATTTAGCTAATTTACTGCCAAGCTTATTGAGTTTTGCTCTTAGCAACTTTAGCCATTCATTTTTATTTGTATAGATAAGCTATTGCAGAAAATTAGCTACATGGTTCTCACATTTATTTTAGGTATCATTGAATACTGGACGGGCCCAAAACACGAGTACAAGTTCCCGAAAACGGTAAACTTCGGCTCGAAGTTGGACACAGATTTGTATGACTTCGTGAAGAATAAGACGTATCCGACTGCGCTTGCGTTCTCGCCCGACGGCAAGAAGATGGCGTCCATCAGCTTGGATAGAAAGGTAAGATGATATGGTGCTGATGTTTTTGTAAACATAATTGTTTTTGGAAAAATGTTATGTAATTTTTTTAGTTTTAAGTCCGCAAAAACTAGATCCAGACTTGGATGCAGAATGCAGGCCTTTTTTTTGTGGATTGGAATACATCAAATGACTTCTCCCGCTCGGGGCGGAGCGGAAGGGCGTGTCAGACTTTTACCACCCGTAATACTTCAGTTGCCTATGCCAGGGTCACGGTATCTCTTTCAAATAACCCGCGACCCCGGCGGCGCAGAATGCAGCCCTGAGCTCGCAAAAATATGCCAACCAATGAGAAGTCCTCTAACATTAACACACACGAAACTTATTAACCTTGTGGTACATGCTGTGTCTCCTATAAATGAAGGAGTGCACCTACTATGTTACTCTTTATTTTGTTATCATGTATTGTGTATATCTTTTGTTGGAGATTTTAAATAAACCTGTGAACCCTGTTTGAGCCCAGTACATAACAAGTAGGATGTTTGTCTGTTGATGTAATAGGTGCGTGTGTTCCATTTCCTGTCAGGCAAACTGCACAAGGTGCTGGACGAGAGCCTGCAGCGCTTCCAGGAGTTGCAGCACCAGACGCAGCAGCTGCCCAACATGGAGTTTGGTAGACGGTAATGTTGCATCTATTTTTTTTGTGCAGTCCATTTTGGATATCATTTTCATTAAGGTCGTCTTTAGTAAGAATGTGGCATCATTAGAAGCTCTCGACTTAATATTTGAACTGTATGATATTAAACCTTAGCCCCATTCGTGTGTTCTTTTACAATATCTAGATCTATACTAATATTATAAAGAGGAAAGATTTTTTTGTTTGTTTGTACCGAATAAGCTCCGAAACTACTGGACCGATTTTAACCATTTATTCACCATTAGAAAGCTAAATTATCAGGAAGTAACGTAGGCTATAATTTATTTTCAAAAAATTTAGAGATCCTTAAGAAAATTGAAATAATGTAACCCACAGTAGCAAAATTTTGCCTGTAAAATTCATTATTTGGCGTGCGCTGAGAAAACTATTGATGATATCGATACCCATCCCGTCTGCGGAGATCAATCGATTTGCCTAGCCTTTTCCCAACTATGTTGGGGTCGGCTTCCAGTCTAACCGGATGCAGCTGAATACCAGTATTTTACATGGAGCGACTGCCTGTCTGACCTCCACAAGTCCACAACCCAATAACTGGGTAATACGATACCCCTGGTAAGACTGGTTGTCAGACTTTCGGGCTTCTGACGACCCGTAACGACTGTCAAAGATCCACGAATGACAACCGGGACCAACGGCTTAACGTGCTTTCCAAGGCACGGAGGAGTCTGGGTATGTAAAGATGGTCACGCATCCACTGACCAACCCCGGCAAGCGTAGCTTAACCTGATGGATCGACCCGTGCGGCTGTTATTACTTAGCCACGAGCTCCTCCAGTCTGCGGAGATACGCTATCTAATTTAATTTGACCTTGTATGTGCTGCCCAACCTAACAGTTTTCTTGCTCACCCAGAATGGCAGCAGAACGTGACCTAGAGAAGTCAGATTCAGTCCACCTGGCCAACGTCCTGTTCGACACGAGCGGCCACTTCGTGATCTACTCAACCATGCTGGGAATTAAAGTGGTCAACCTAGTCACCAACCGCTGTGTCGCCATGCTCGGGAAACCGGAGAACTTGAGGCCTTTACATCTTGCGCTGTTCCAGGTAAGATGAATGTACCATGTGGATCCTGGAGCGCGACCTGATACTCCTAAGGGTATCAGCAGAAATGTGTGGTAGGCACATTGTTTTTTTTTTGTGGACGGGAAATCATCAATTACTTCTCTCGCTCTGGGCGGAGCGGGAGGGCGTGTCAGAATTTTACTGGCTAAAACCCACCCATGTTCCTGTGCCAGGGCCACGGTATCTCTTTCGAACAACCCGCGACCCCGGCGGCATCGGCCCTATCAGACCCCATCACTTCTGACATCTCTTTGAGGCCCGCGTGGAACACAACGCGCCGTCGACCCGGGCCTTGTCCGTCCGCAAGCCCGCGCCTACGGTGGCTGGGAATCGGCTATCAATTCCCGCCGCCCAGGGCGTCTCCTGCGGCGACTAGGGGTGTGAGGGCGCAAAGGTTGCCTCTCCCTCACGCGTTCCGCTTCCTCCTTCGCGAGCATTACTGCTTCGCAGGAGGAAGTGGTAGGCACATCAACTCGCTTCTGATTGTTCGAATTTAAGTACTTAACTAAGGAGTGCCAAACTTATTAGGGAATTTGTAAATAATATTATGTAGTCTAGAACAGTGATGGCCCAATGTAACGGCCGTGACTTTGAAGAAGAGGTGTAGGTCGTGGGTTCGAACCCAAGCAGGCATTTTACATTGTGTAAATTATTTCATCACCACTGCTCTCAAAACAGTGAAGGAAAACATCGTTAGGAAACTGGCATGTCCTAGAACCAAAAATTCGAAGACAGGTGACATCTACCAACCCGCATTGGGGCCGCGTGGTGGATTACGGCCCACTCCCTCTCAAGTGAAAAATATATCCAACCTGTTCTTCATCTTTGTAGGGCCGCACGAACCAATCAAAGGTAGCAACCACTCTCGAGATGGAGGGCTCCGAGAACCCCACACTCCTGAACGTAAAGACGGACCCCACGCTGTTCTGTACGGCGTACAAGAAGAACCGCTTCTACATGTTCTCGAGACGGAGCCCTGATGACATTAAGAGCCCTGATGCTGACAGAGATATCTTTAACGAGAAGCCATCGAAGGAGGATATTATTTCTGCTACAGAGGGACAAGGTACGACTATTTTTTATATTCTTGCAGGTCTATTTAGTTAATTATCCTCTGGTGACTGAAATGAATTCCTGTATAAGAGTCATTTTCAGTGTCGGGGTGGGCTCTTTATAAAAATGGAACAAGATAAATTCGTCAGGACTGAAGGAAGACGCTTTCATCTTCTAAGCCGCTTTCATGTTCCCTGGTTTAGAAGCTTAGAACATGAAAGCGTCTTCTTTCCTTCAGTCCTGGCGTGTTTAAATTATCTTGTTCCATTTTTAGATAGAGCCCATCCCGACACTGAAAATGACTGAAACCGCCGGGCGCAGCTAGTAGTGGAATAAATCTGTCCCAAAAACTTCCTTTTGTAATTACAATTCCTTCCTCCCCAGGTGTCCAGCGTCTCTACGAGCAAGCGATCCTGCACACGTCGCTAGGCGACGTGCACATCCGTATCTTCGGTAAAGACGTGCCGCGCACGGCTGAGAACTTCTGTGTCCATTCACGTAACGGGTACTACAACGGACATGTGTTCCATCGCGTTATCAAGGGCTTCATGGTGCAGACTGGAGATCCTACAGGTAACATACAACTTGATTTTCCTTTGCCTAGGACCTGATAAAAGCTTCGGGTTCACTGCGTTGAGATACCTTGGTTTGTATTGACAAAAATTACATGTTCAAAAATTAAATGCCGTCGCTCCGAGCCTCCGATGCTGTTGAAGTGGTGGAACTTAGTCTCATAAATGAATCAGGCTCGTGCAACACGCTAGGTTAAGGAATCCTCTTTTGAAGACGAGGTTACGGTTTCGAGTTCCGCAGCTTATTTTATTTTAAAAGTTTATGTACAGTGGGCTGCATCAATTGGGTACCCCGGTTGTATTTAATACAACCGGGGCAATACATACATATTATACAACGTGTAATGTTAAATGCGCAAAACCTCTTAAGGGGTCATTGTACTCATCATTATGAACAACTTTTACTTTGGGACCAAACATGAAATCGCGATAAAAAAATCAGCTGTTCAGTACATTTTGACGAATTATGCGAACATAAATGTACTGAACAGCTGATTTTTTTTTCGCGATTTCAGGTTTGGTCCCCAAGTAAAAGTTGTTCATAATGATGAGTACAATGACCCCTTAAGAGGTTTTGCGCATTTAACGTTACACGTTGTATACAGAATAGAAGAAAGGAACATAAAAATACGTTCAAAGGTGATGCTTAACTTCTTAAGAAATAGATTATCACCAAAATCGCCACACCTCAGTGCATGTTCATCAGCTAATGTTCATAGGTTTAGTTCGGGTATGGAGTCTGGATGTTTATGCATGTGAGATTTCAAGAGTGTTCTTTTAAAAGCTATTGATACACTATTAGCAATCTTATTTTTAGTAAAATAGGCAGTTTCAAGAAAGAAAGAAAGAAAGTGGGAAAGCGTAGGCTAGTAAAAAAACACTGTTTTCTTGTTTTTAAAGACAGTCTCACAAATTTTAAAAAGGAAAATATGGCTGATTATAGTCGGTCAGTTTCGTGAAATAATCACGAAGTTTCGAGGCGCCAATTGTGTAATATTTCTGCAAAAATCTCATAAGTCTTAACTCATAACCATAAGTCATAACCATAAGTAATTTATTTCTTAACAATACACATTGTGTAGAAAGTGTAAAATATAATCAAAACCAGTACATAACAAACAGTAAATAACAACATCTTATCAACTGACAATAATAATGAATAATTTTATAATAAGAATATAATGTCAAATAAAAAAAATAAAAAATAGTAATCCAAATTCCATTAAAAAAAAAACCAGTACACATAAACACATAATGTCAAAAAACAAAATTCAAATATAAATACAACAACAATAGTAGGTAATGATAATAATCCTAATATTCCGGCTAATCCAAGAACATTACTGTCGTTTGTCTACTAGAAATTCATCAACACTGTAATAGCCCTTTCTCAATAAGTATGTCTTGAATGAGTTTGCACTATTTATGATTTTATATTCTACGGGTAACTTGTTGTAAAGAAAGACTGACTGATATCTGGGACTGTGGTGAACCACGTTCAATTTCGGTTGGATTACGTTAGGTAAGTCTTTCCTTCGAGTTTTATGTATAGCTTGTCTTTGCTCGTCGGTTTCTAGTTTATGCAAATTTTTAACAAAATTACTTTACAATACTAGTAAATAGAGGCATGGCACAGTCAAAATTGAATGTCTAATGAAATGGTCCTTACATGATTCCGTCTGTTTCAAGCGGAGCATTGTCCTTAAAGCTCTCTTGTGGATCACAAATGCCGAGTGGATATTATACTTGTAACTATTGCCCAAAACTCAATACTGTATCTAAGCCTAGACTCAACCAAAGCGAAGTATACCATCCTAAGCTGGGCCAAAGTAAGTTCCTCCCTCAGGCTTCTGATAGCATAGCATGCCATCTTTTATTATCATCACGTTTTCGTGACACGTTTCATATCCACGTGTCACTTATCATGACGCGATAAGAGAAATTTGCCGAATTATTGGTAATTTGAAGGACTTCCTTATCAAAAGACCTTTCTAACAAACTTTTGACGTACTTACTATAGTAAGTACGTCAAAAGTTTGTTAGAAAGATAAACTCAATCATAATGAAATACATGATGATCTAAAGATTATATTATTGTTTATGGATATTTGTTGTACCTATGGTTACATATCAAGGTATACATTTCCAGTATAAGCTGACCTCTCATCATCATCTGCCTAGCCTTTTCCCGACTATGTTGGGGTCGGCTTCCAGTCTAACCGGATTCAGCTGAATACTAGTATTTTACATGGAGCGACTGCCTATCTGACCTCAACCCAGTTAATGGATAATGCGATACCCCTTGGTAAGACTGGTTGTCAGACTTTTGGGCTTCTGACGACCCGTAACGATCACTGTCAAAGATCCACGAATGACAGCTGGGACCAACGGCTTATTGTTTATTTTATTATTAAATTTTACAAAAAAAACTGTAGCTTAGGAACTATGCCCCGCAATACCGTTTTCACGGTTTGTCAAGCGGACGAAGTCGCGGGCAGAAGCTTGTCCTACTATATATTTTATTTTACTTTTAAATTTTTCCTCAACCATTTTCCAGGCACAGGCACGGGTGGTGAGAGCATATGGGGCGGCGAGTTCGCGGACGAGTTCAAGGCGCACCTGAAGCACGACCGGCCCTACACCGTCAGCATGGCCAACGCTGGACCCAACAGCAATGGCAGCCAGTTCTTCATCACGCTAGCACCTACGGTAACTCTCATAATTTTAAGTAGCGCTCTGACAATCCCTTCAAAGCAAGATGCGACGTTTGGCAAGAACTGCTTAAACCCCCCGATACCTTTATTGGCCTATAGCGAAGTAATAACAGCCGCACGGGTCGATCCATCAGGTTAAGCTTCGCTTGCCGCGGTTGGTCCGTGGATGGGTGACCATCTTTACATACCGAGACTCCTCCGTGCCTCGGAAAGCACGTTAAGCCGTTGGTCCGGCTGTCATTTGTGGATCTTTGACAGTCGTTACGGGTCGTCAGAAGCCCGAAAGTCTGACAACCAGTCTTGCCAAGGGGTGTCGTATTACCCAGTTACACACACATCGGCTCGTATTTATAATCAATAGTATATTATGCAATTAGTGAATAAAGGACGGATTTAAAGCGAGGGCCATAGATGAATCACGAGCTAGTGAAGAATTCTAACGATTGAATCACGACCGTAGGGAGTGATTCATGATGATTGAATCACGAGCGTAGCGAGTGATTCAAGTGTTAGAATTCTGAGCGACGCGAGTGATTCATGGCCCTCGATATAAATCCGTTTTATTCAAGAGTTGCATACTATACTTTATACCATGAGTACGAGAAAAAGAAAGATTTAAGTTAAAATAGACATAATAATATAATGAAGAAAAAGGAAAGTTAAATTGGCTTTAATGTAAGCCAGCCGTGATTTTTTGGGTAGCAAGTTTTCCACTATATCGGCCACCCTCTCTTTCATAAACTCAGGTGTTAACACATCTTCATCACTTTTAATCGATTAGAACAACACTAAACAAACACAAAATTAAAGATTAAAGTAACACTAAACTTTGTGTTCGTACAACTTACAGTATTCAAAATAGCGCCAATTTACCAAGGACAGCAAAGAACATAAAACAGTTTTTATTCTAATGCTAAACTCCTTGTCGAAAATGTCGACCAATCAAATTGAATTTAGAACACATCAATATAGGTCGAATACAAAGATTACACTTACACTAGATACGGCAAGCCACGACCAAGCGTGCCCTGCATGTTTGACTGTTCGTACTAAAAAAAAAGTCAGTTAGCTCAGTGATGCTTAGCGATTTAAACAGTTCTGTTTACTTTGAACACATCACTAAATGGCTGGGGTGAAGTTATCGTAGGTATAAAAAAGATGACACGTTCGGTTTTCATACTATCTAATAACATGCCGTATCTAGCCTAGGTACTCTAAATCTGTGGTCGAATACATTGGTGTGTTCCATTTTCAAACATCAAAACAGTGAGTAAAAGTGCTGTTTATTCACTGTTTTCAGTGAATAAAATAAGCTTTTTAGAGGGGGAATGGTATAATAGTATATTATGCAATTAGTGAATAAAGGACGGATTTAAAGCGAGGGCCATAGATGAATCACGAGCTTGTGAAGGATTCTAATGATTGAATCACGACCGTAGGGAGTGATTCATGATGATTGAATCACGAGCGTAGCGAGTTATTCAAGTGTTAGAATCCTGAGCGACACGAGTGATTCATGGCCCTCGATATAAATCCGTTTTATTCAAGAGTTGCATACTATACTTTATACCATGACTACGAGAAAAAGAATGATTTAAGTGAAAATAGACATATAATGAAGAAAAAGGAAAGTTAAATTGGCTTTGATGTAAACCAGCCGTGATTTTTTGGGTAGCAAGTTTTCCACTATATCGGCCGCCCTCTCTTTCATAAACTCAGGTGTTAACACGTCTTCATCACTAGAATGCATTTTTAATCGATTAGAACAACACTAAACAAACACAAAATTAAAGATTAAAGTAACACAAAACTTTGTGTTCGTACAACTTACAGTATTCAAAATAGCGCCAATTTACTAAGGACAGCAAAGAACATGAAACAGTTTTTATTCTAATGCTAAACTCCTTGTCGAAAATGTCGACCAATCAAATTGAATTTAGAACACATCATTAGAGGTCGAATACAAAGATTACACTTACACTAGATACGGCAAGCCACGACCAAGCGTGCCCTGCATGTTCAACTGTTCGTACAAAAAAAAGTCTGTTAGCTCAGTGACACTTAGCGATTGAAACAATTCTGTTTACTTTGAGCACATCACTAAATGGCTGGGGTGAAGTTATCGTACGTATAAAAAAGATGACACGTTCGGTTTTCATACTATCTAATAACATGCCGTATCTAGCCTAGGTACTCTAAATCTGTGGTCGAATACATTGGTGTGTTCCATTTTCAAACATCAAAACAGTGAGTAAAAGTGCTTTTTATTCACTGTTTTCAGTGAATAAAATAAGCTTTTTAGAGGGGGAATGGTATAAAGTAATTACTTGAGTAATTACTTGCTACTAAGTAATTTCATACTTGAGGGTAGAATTCTTAAGTAAAGAAAATGGTGACTATTACTTGACTAAGAATTCTAACTTCAAGCAATTACTAAACTATAGAAAGAAAATCATTGCTTGAGCAATTACTTTTACTTAAGTAATTACTTTTACTTGACTATATATACGAGTGTAAGAAGAAGTAGCGCTTTTGCCCGTGTTTTCGTCTGCGTGAATTTGTTTTTTTTTTTTTTAAATTTGTTTAATAGTCAAAAAATGTCTACATTTTGGTTTATACACACGATACGATTTTGGTTTTGTACATAATAATATCATTCTTTTTTTTGTGTTTTATTTTTTTTTCTTACGATTTTGTTTTCCTTTTTCTAATTACACAATATACATTCCATTTCCCAATTTAAAGGCGTTTTTACCCGATTGCATTATGTTTTCTGCGCGGGTCACACAGTCACAGTCGGGCAACATGAACAATTGAACATAATCTTTGGATGAGGACGTTGCTAGGGGAAGGGCAACTAGGGGCTAGCTAGATTTAGTTGTTAAAATTACGAACGTATTGTGAATTTGTGAAGTAACAAAATTGTAGTGTCTTAGAAGATCCACAAATAAACACCATTTCATTTCAATGTTACAAACAGTACCTCAATGTGTTTAGTTTTATGGTTCCGTACCTCAATAGAAAAAAACGGAACCCTTATAGGATCACTTCGTTGTCCGTCTGTCTGTCTGTCAAGACCCTTTTTCTCAGGAACTCGTGGAGGTAACAAGTTGAAATTAATATGAAATACGTAAGTCTATGGTCCCTTGGTGTTCTAAAAAAAATCAAGCTTCTGAGTCAACACAATAAAAAATACGGACATAATAATATATGCGACATATTTTGACTCTCGCAAGTAAATCAAAACCTATAGGGTACTTCCTGTTGTCCTAGAATCATGAAATTTGGCAAGAAGCAAGGTCTCACAGCACAACTAAAGGAAAAAGTCCGAAAATTATTAATTTGTAATTTTACCACCTAAAAATTTTTTTTTTGGGATTACAATGTTAAGTGTGTTTTTGGGATAAATTCTTTTCAACTACGGAACCCTTCATTGTGCGTGGTCCGACACGCACTTGGCCGGTTTTTTATATACAGGGTTACTTGAAACATGTCACGATCCTTTAAAACTGTTACACAATTAATATCTTAATAAACTACTCTTATATGATAAGAGTTAGCAGATCACACAACTCGATGTGTCAGAGTGTTGATGATCTTGATTTATTTACTACCAGTGTCACTAAACTTAAAAAAACCCTATGTAACCTCTTCTTTGAGGATCACTGATACTTCTCATGTTATATTGTTATTTGCTCCGAGTTCTTTTACTTCTTACTTTCTCTTACCTGTCTATTGTCTCTTGTTCTATCCTAGTTTTATCAGTGAAAACTTGTAATTGGCCTTCTGTCACTAATGTTAACCTATCTATAACCTAGCTGTAAGTTTTCTTGAGATAATAAAAAAAAAAAAAGAAAAAAAAATATAATAAACAGTACGTCAGAAAAAAAGATTACATGTTATATTACTGATATTGACGTACTTATTATGCATTGATACATAAATTCATGCCATACATACATACCTAAACTCACGCCTTCTTCCAATGGGGGTAGACAGACACTACAGAACGCCACCTGATACGAACCTTACATACTGCTTTTGCTCGTTTACGTTCATATCATCCATCAGTGTTGTAGCAGAAAACTCCTCGGTAAATAGCTCCAGTCCACTTTATCCATTTTCAACTTTTTTTAAATTTAGTTATGTAGTTGCGTACAATGTCTTTTAGAATAGTAGTTTATTGTTTTCAGTAGAAAGTAGCAAGTAGTTAATAAAATAGAAGAAACTAAAAGGGTAAGCGCGCATAACGATGTAGTTTAAAAATAGCATAAATATGGGGAAAAGTCTCTGTACAGACGCTAGCACATCAAGCTACTACAATCTGTCAAATTTCTTTAATATATTTTCATCTTTATCGCTAAAGCATTAGGTTCAAGGTTGATTGAGTATTTGACAGTATTCGGGTGGCTTGACCTGATGGCGTCTGTACATAGTGCGCAGTGAACCAAAATAAATATTCAAGAATATTTTATTTTATTAAAAGGTTTGGTAATTATTTTCCGAAATGATTTCGTTTCGTAGTGCATGCTTACCCTTATAGCGAAAGCACTTATACTAAACGCGAAGGCTCGTGGCAATTGTGCTCATAAAATGTGCGAGCAGGAGATTGCGTATTTAGTACATATTTCCAAAATTCTACGACCGAACCTCGTATCGTCTCGCTCCCGCATTTTTTGACCGCGATGGCCATGAACCTTGGCGTATACTATATTTCAGAGTAATAATAATAATTAAAAAAAAACTCTTTTTTCCTCAGCCCTGGTTGGACAACAAACACACGGTGTTCGGCCGCGTGGTCCGCGGCATGGAGGTGGTACAAAACATCGGCAGCGTCAAGACCAACCCCAAAACAGACAAGCCTTACGAAGACGTCAGAATTATATCAGTTACTGTGAAATAAATAAATTAATAAGCAATAATATATTTAATAAGTTATGAGTTTATCTTGGACATTACTGACATCGGTGAAGGAAAAACATCGTGAGGAAAGCTGGACTTTATAGTTAATATAAGTCTGAAATCGCGGACCTGTCTTGACCAAGCGTGTCGTTCAATGCTCGTGCCTTCTCTTTATGAGAAGGGGCTTTGCCCTACAGTGGCACACTAATAGGCTGGTATTATTATACTTTAAGCCGACGTTCGCATGAACGTAAAAATATCGCGGCGGCATTTTATCGCGCACTGGATTTTCAACTCTCGGTGTTGAGCCGAGCATTGAGAATCCAACCTAACAACAACAGAGTGCATCCCAGCGCGTCGATGAAACACACTGTTGGATTTTCAACTCTCGGCGCTAAGCAGAGCGTTGAAAATCCCCAGTGCGTGGAAAAAAATCGCCGTGATATTTTTACGTCCGTGCGAACGTCGGCTAACTATCGCATTAGGGCAAGGATAGGTGGTGTATAATAAATTAATATTATTGTTTTAAGTGAATCTACCATGTGATGTACAAATGAACTGTTGCAATAAAGATCGATATTGTATAAAGTGGTCTCTGTGTTTGATTTATATAGTCCTCTGCTGGACGAAGCATGTTCCAAGTTACTGCCACAACATTCCGTCCGCTAAGTACAGTTCTGTAGGTATTTATTATCTTAGTCCTTCGGTCTCAGCATTTTTGAAGGGCGTTCCCTTTTACCATTTTCGCGGGCGCTTGTCTATTATACAGGGTGACAGGGAAATTCGACATATTCTTTGAAACGGGTTATAAATATATGTAATACTGTAGAGGTCATTAGCAACAAATTGAGTCCTTTTAATTTTCTGACTTGTTAATACACAACAACAAATTATGAAAAAAACTATTCCACTCTAAACATTTAATTGATCTTTTCTGAAAGAAAACATAAGTGATCATAAAAAAAATACATTCTTGCCCAAAACTTGGCATATCACAAATGTAGACAAGGAATAAGGAAGGATTTTCCGGTAGTATGTTCCCGTGGCATTTTTACCGACATCCACGCGGGCGGGCTACTGGCAAAAGCTAGTAGTAAATAATGTCACTGATTAAAATAATATCAAAAATTCAAATAAAATATAGTAAAAAATTCAATTCATTCAAAATAAATAATGTCGCAGATTAAAATAATATCAAAAACTTACATCATAATCTCAGAAATAAAAAGTCTTTAGTAGCAATCATTTTTATTAGTACAAATTAGTGAAATGACTAACTGGTTTCATAAGCTTTCCAAATAGCCCAGTCAATAACAACATCAAACATCGTAAAAGTTCATGTAACTACGATTTTTTTTGATGTTGTTAGGTCGGAAAATTGCGAAAAATCGGAAACAAGTGCCAGAATGGCACTGGCGATTTTTTGAAAACGTTTTTAAGTATACAGAAGACCGAAGAGTATAACCTGCCTCTCTGCTTAGCGTTTGTGGACTGCGAGAAAGCCTTCGATTCGATAGAGACATGGGCTGTTACTACAGTCTCTTCAACGGTGCCAGATCGACTATCGGTACATTGAGGTGTTGAAGTGTCTGTACGAAAATGCCACTATGTCAGTCCGACTCTAGGACTGGACCTCGAAACCTATTCTTCTGCAACGAGGGGTGAGACGGGGAGACGTTATTTCTCCGAAACTGTTCGCCGCTGCACTGGAGGATGTCTTCAAGGTTCTGGACTGGAAAGGTCTCGGCATCAACATCAATGGCGAGTACGTCACTCACCTGACGATATAGTAATCATGGCTGAGACTATGGAGGACCTCAGTACAATGCTCGATGACCTCGGTAGAGCTTCCGAAAGAGTGGGTCTAAAAATCAAATCAAATCAAATTATTTATTTTTGCAGAAAACACTGTTACAATGGTGTTATTAAATGTATGTTTCAAGTGATTCTACCATACGTAAGGCATGCAAAATGTATACAGTCATGGTTTATCAAAAGGTTGACATTTAAAAAAAAAAAAAAAAATATATAAAATTAGATACTTATAGAAAATAAAAAAATAAAAAACATTTGTTTAAATTAATGGAATGTCCTAAATAAAGTTATATTAATACAATTTAATTATTTATTTAATAATAATAACCCCACCGCAGTATCTCTACGTTGACGTCGTGGTGGGGCTTGCGTGCTCCGAATTCTAGGTCTGTGCCTGTAGAGTTACTCTGCCGGAACAGGTCTAGGAAGAGGAGCCAGACCAAGAGAGATACAGAAACCCGCAGGGCAGCATGTGGCGAGCTGTTGGGCAGTAGCGACCCCACGGACCCTATCTCCCGGGAGAAGTCTTGTTCCTCACCTCTCGCTTGCCTTTATTGGCCGGCTGGAGTGAACAATGACGGGAACAGAGCTCCCACCTCATTCTTGCCTTTATTGGCTGGCTTGAGTGGAGATTCGCAAGAGCAAACGTGCTCGGAGGAAGGAAGTATTCCAGTAAGTGTTTGTAGGGATCTTGACCATCTTCCGGGCTCTGGGATTGTTCTGAGAACCGTGGAATACCTCTCCACTCCTCACAAGCATCTCAGGACATGTTGCTCCCTTGCCGCTACGACACTATGTGCTAGCGACCGTTTTCGGGGGCCCATTATTGAGTCTGCAAGTCACCCCCTGCCATTTTTTTTCCCGTGTATAATAAAACATTGATCAGGCAGGGGCCATAGTCCTTTCATAGTTCTAGGTAACCAGTCCACAGCCACCCAAACCCATAGCCCAATATGTTTTGTTTCCATGTTCTGCAATAGTCCTGCACCAACCGGGGGTTGTCCTTGGGTGCACTTGCATAGTGTATATAGGGATAATCGTCGGTTGGTGCCTCCTCATAATTTAAAATTGTCTAAGGGGCCTCTTCGAGTTGGCTTCGGCCCCTCGTACGCCTTCCAAAAGTCCGGGACCCCAGGGTCCCGACATATGTCAGAGACACTTTAAAAATAATAATAATTAAAATACTTCAATGTCATTCCTATTATTACAATACATTAACAGATTAATTATTTAGAGATACATGCATAATATTATTCTAGGAGTATTACTTGATTTCACTGTGAGATCTTGAGTTTGGAAAAATTATCATTTAAGTAGTTGTTCAAGTTATAGTAACATTTATTAACTAAAAGGCTCTTTAGATTTTTCTTAAATAAGGCAGTATTCATTGCCCTTATTTCTTTAGGTAACTTATTAAAAATTACAGGAGCCATGTGAAACACACTTTTGTACATTAATGTGGTACAGGTTCGGCGCACATAGAGGCGAAATGCGTCACGTTGTTGCCTATTACTGACCACAAAAATGAACATGGATAAGACAAAGGTCATGTCAAATGCCCATGTAGCAACCACTCTCATGAAGATCGGAGACACTACACAAGTATGTTTACCTAGGACAAACTGTCCAGTTAGGTAGGTCCAACTTCAAGAAAGAGGTCAATCGTCGAATCCGACTCGGCTGGCTAGCGTTAAAGATAAAGATAATTTAATTTGTCACAACATGCGTTTAGTTTGTCGCAAATTATGCATGCAGGATGTCGCAATAGGTATTAATATTTCGTACGTAGGTACATGTTTCACCCATCAGGCGTACAAATTTATAACATTTACAAGAAATAAAAATAAAAAATTAAATCACAGTCTGTAAACAACATTAATAAGTAAAATAAATTAGTTCGGAAAATCGTTCGGAAAGTTTCGCAATATCTTCTATCAGCACAGCTGTCTCTGTTCAGTTAGAAGAACTTGATTGTATACAATAGTTCCTATGCAAAATAATAGTCTCGGCTGAAATTATGGTGATGATGAATGATCGCGATGTTTGCATTTTTTTGTGTCGATTATGACTGGGCTAAAAAAGGTACAAACTTCCCCGCGGTTCTTTTTTACCCCTAGTTAACTGGACTTAATTTGTTGCTAACCCCTTTGAAGGAATAGGTCGAATTATCCTCTCAGCCTGTAACATAGACGTCATAACAATAAAACTTCTACTACTGTGTCTCGTCTCTATTGTCTCAAAATACGATGCAAAAACAGGTACAATAACACTAACGTCCCATTCGGTGGTCCATACATACTACTTATAGAAATATTCAGACCAAAAAAAAAGAGATTTTATTATCTCAAATTGTATGGAGGCTATCGCTAATACCGGACTAGCGTCCGTCTCGGTATTGTGAGTTGGAATTCTATCGTGTGCTGTAGGATCAGACAGTACTTTGCCTTCCTTCCAAGTTTTTTTATGCTAAAATGGAATAAAGTAAACCATATGCCATATATTTTTTCTTGACCGTCGACCGGTCTATATTAAATTATATGAACAATTAGACGTATCTCGAGCCTACTAGCTTAGGCTAGGAGGTGAATGACCCCGGCGCATTCATCACAAGAACGTGCCTAACGTGGTTCTAAGCCTAATCTATCGCGATGTTACGAAATGGTAACAATCTAAATGTGATTATTCAGCCATCATTTACGAAAAATTAGTTGCGTATTACTCTGTTTAACCAACAGAGTACTTTTTATGCTTATTTGTCTAACCTTATTTTGATGAGTCACATGGTGGATGGTTCATAGTGTAAATTTGTACACACGCCATCTGTTACCGAGTAGATGCAAACCCAACTAGTGATTCACAATGCCACCTAGTGTGGAGTAGACGGACTAGTAAACGTAGAAAATATTTGTTCAAATAGATGGCAGCACTAGTATTCATTTTACCGTATAAAATTCCCTGCCATACTGTTTGTTTGATTGAATACAACTTTCAGGTTTGCCGGCAAATCACACTTCTAATTCTACGATAATAGGACCCTCTCAATCAGCGTACAGATTTATTGTTCGTAAGGGATGACTATGTATGTGTACCTACCATAAAGTTTGTTTTAGTAATAAAAGCTCGGAAAAGTCTCGGAAAAGGGGAAATGCTATCAGCATCCGTAAGATTTCCGATATTTTCTTTTAGTTTCTCTTCTTAATAGTTGCCATTTACAACACCCACAGGAAGTGGCATACAATATTTGAATATTCTCCAAGTTTTCCTCGTTTATATAATAGGTCGGGGAAAAAGTTTTTTCGTATTATAGTATGTATGAACTTGTAATAAAATCCGTTTGGCTATACTATTTGTATCTGTCTGGTTTTGGTATCATTGAAAGTTTAAATTTTAAAGAACATAATTCCAAATTCAAATTAGGAAAATGTGTGATTTTCATTTGTTTTTCGTATTGTCAAGATGAGTGAATCTAATGAAGAAATTCGATACATTTTAAAATTTTACTGCAAAAAAGGTAAAAATGCAACGCAAGCCGCGAAAAAAAATTGCGATGTTTATGGACCTAGTGCAGTGTCTGTGAGAGTAGCACTTTTGATGTCAAAGATGCACGTCGCTCTGGTCGCCCTATTACGGATAAAATGGATGCCATTTTTGAAAAAGTGGAGCAAAATCGGCATATCAGTAGTTACGACGTAGCTGAAGAACTGGGAATTGACCACAAAACAGTTTTGACCCATTTGGCAAATGACACGTAACTAAATAATAAAGTATGAAAAAAAAAATGTCTTGAACTTTTTCCCCGACCTAATAGTTTAGGTACCTACCCTTTACCTACCTATAAAATACATTTAGTCGGCGTTCACACGAGCGTAATAAAATCGCGGCGGGTTTTTATCGCGCACTGGATTTTCAACTCTCTTCTTAGCGCCGGGAGTTGAAAATCCAAGTGTGTTTTTCGTCGCGCTGGGATGCACTCTGTTTTTGTTAGGTTGGATTCTCAACGCTCACCTCAACAACGAGAGTTGAAAATCCAGTGCGCGATAAAATCCCGCCGCGATTTTATTACGCTCGTGCGAACGCCGACTTAAGTGATGATTCCGTGTTATTAAAAGAAATATGCATATAATTAAGTTTCCCACATGGTTACCTTCAACTTGTCATTAATTTATATGGTAGTAGATACCTAGTACACACGGAACCTTCAGATGTGGTACGCAGATGTGCACTTGACCCTAAATATGTTAATGATGCGTAGGTTAGATCGGTAGGTACATCATATTATGTATTATATATTCTATCTATCTATATAAATAAAAAGAGAAGTCCTGACTGACTGACTGACTCATCAACGCCCAGCCCGCCCTAGACAGCTGAAATTTTGCGCAGAGGTTCCCTTTATAATGTAGACAAGGAATAAGGAAGGAATTCCCGGTAGTACGTTCCCGTTGGATATTTTCCGACATCCACGCGGGCGAAGCCGCGCGGGAAGTGCTAGTTTAATATACACATGTAGGTTCTCAAGTCGACAGCATTAGTTGATAGGTCAACAAAAAAGTAGAACTAGAATGCATAACCTCTCGCCTTCTTTGAAGTTGGTTAAAAATAATAACATGTTTCAATGTTTTATTTTTTATTTTCTGCTGGTATCGGATCGGAGTGCATTTGGCATTTGTGGCTTGAGGATTTATGATAATTTTCATACTTATTTATTTACTAGATGAGGAAAATTAGGTATAGGTGTAGGTAAGTAATGATAACTTATGCTATAAGTATGTTATGTACTTATTAAGTACATTTTTATGTGACTATAAAAACATACTAGTTGTTAATTTAATGATGCCTAATATCCATAGAGTTCTCACAGCCGTTGGCTGCCATAACTATAACATTAAAACTTACGTACCTAGGTAGGTATCTAGAGGATTCTGAAGCTGGTGTTATGTTTATGTCCATAAAAATGAAGGTCAACTTTACAATAACATCAAAATGTGAGTCCATAATAATGAAGGAATTTTACATGCATTTTATTTTCCTTTTGCTCAGTTGTTGGACTTATCTTTCGTGAGAGCGGGACGGGCGTGAGCCGTCTCGCTCTGTCCCGTACAGCTCCCCGCTCCCCGTCGCCCGCACAATATTTTCTTGCACCGCTCGCTAGCGGCTACCCCGCCTCCGTGCCTCACCCAAATTTGTGCGTTTCCATTGTTGTACTTTGACTCTCGTTCCACGATTTTTTTTTGTCTTTTTACAAAGTTAGCCAACAATTAGGAAGTTTTCAATGACAATAATTTCCCGTATAAAAGTGCAACTAGGTATTACTTACAGGCTAACCAAAATTAACCATTTATGGTTTTACATTAGTTAATATTACAGCGCCAAAAAGTTTTTTGGTAATATAAGAGTAAGAACAACTAATAAGAATAACAAATTTTGTATTGTAAATACTTCATTTAAAAAAAAACCGGCCAAGAGCGAGTCGGATTCGCGCATCAAAAGTTCCTTTCCGATTTCAGAAAAAGTGTGCTATTTAGAGACATCGTTTTGTTTTTTCTGTAATATTTACTTAAAAACTTCTATCACATAGAATAATTTTAGATTTTTCTGTATTCAAACAGAAAAAAAAAATGTTTGAGAATGTGCAAACAGCGCTCTTTCATATGGTACGCTACATGCCCTAGTAGCCCCACTTCGAATTTTTAAGACCCCTTTCGTCCTTGTTGCAAAAAAAATCTTTCTTATTTGCAAAACAGTTGGGCAAACGTCATCTAAAACTGTTCCAAATTTCATGTTTATTTATTGATTTATTTGGGGATCTTCAACAAAGGCTACACATAATTATACAATATAAATTACAATAATTAAATAAATAAATATCCTTGGACATTTCACACAACGCCATCTAGTCCCAAGCTAAGCAACCTAATGCTTGTGTTATGGTAACGAGATGGCTGAAAAAAAAAAAAAAAAAAAAAACACACATACATACATACACACATACACATATACATTTTTTTTTTTTTTTTGTAAATACATACATATTATAGATAGAAAAACATTAAAAAGGTTCTTTCAAGTGTGCTCCTTCAATTATAGGAGACCACAGCATGCACATATAACTAGGTCTAAACCATAAACAGGATAAAAAAAAACAATAGAAAATTAAATGAAAAAATAAACAAAAAATTACATGTCAAGATTATTATTTCACATTTATTGATTATTGGGGGGAAGAATAATAGTTAAATCAAATGAAAAAAAAAAACAAATTAATTATATTAACATGTCAAAATTGAGCATTTAAAATTGAGCATGTCAAAATTGTTTAGTATAATAATAATAATGTTGATAGCATTAGTAGTTCTTGAGATATCCAGCTGTAACATACGGACAGACAGACTGAGTCGCACCATAAGGTTTCCTTTTACCATTTTGGTACGGAACCCTAAAACAGATTGATTTAATAATTAAATAAAAAAAATAAGACATCATGTTGATTATTTTGTGTTCGAGAAAATTGTTACTGAACTATACATTCTACCTACTACATATTTTACAAATAAGAAGGAAACAAAAATATATGTTTTTTTTGCAACAGGGGCTGAAAGGGGGGGTCTTAAAAATTCGAATTGAGGTTACTAGGGCATGTGGGGTATCATATAAAACAGCGCTGTTTGCACATTCTCAAACATTTTTTTAGGCCGCATAGTTTTCGACTTTTGATGAAAAATGTTAAAAAAATTATTCTATGTGATAGAAGTTTATGTATAGATTACAGGAAAAATAAAACGATGTCTCTAAATAGCACAGTTTTTCAGAAATCATCAACAAAAATTACATAGAAATGAACCCTGATGCGCGAGTCCGACTCGCTCTTGACCGGTTTTTTTACCTATGTTTAAAATTATTATTAATGGCAAAATAATATTTCTAAATGTCGTGTGACAATAATTTTTACGTATAAATTGGGACAAGTCCCATTTCGGTTTCAGTCAATTAAAAAGTTAAAATTATTCCTAAATGAAATATAAAAATACGTGAGATTTTAATTTCCTGATTTTTAAGGTTATTAACTCCATGTACACACCCTATACCTTATGTACGAATGTACCAATCTGCTAAACAATGTAGGATCTGAGAATAAAATATACACCAAGAGAGCCTTTTAAATCTAATTTCAAAAGATGCTTTTGGTGTCAACCTGTCTAAGCATAAATTAGCAACGTTTGAATTATTACGACTGTAACAGTATTTTTACTAGTGCTAAAAATATATTTGGTAAACAAGCATTAATTTGGATGCACGTTTAGTGGTACGACATAATTGTTGTAATGGACATGCGCAAGCTGATTCTCGGTAATCGTACGAAGTCGTAAACAGCCCGACGCGGCCTCGCGCTACGCTACGATGCCAATCACCAATCACACGCAAGCGTTACTTGGTATCGCGCGATATCCGACCAATGAGCGCTCGACTATATCACGCTACTTCTAAAAATAGCTTATCTGAGTCACTCAATAAAAGCAGTGGTTGTTTCTTAACAATGTTTAGAAACAAGTGGAACGTTGAGGCAGTCGGACGTGCGTTGCCGCATGAAAAAGTTTTGATATTCGCGCAGTGAGTTCAGTGATACCGATTTATTCGGTGCAAACACATGGTTCGCCGCTACCAACACGGTATGGAGACCACTTTCTATGACGAGCAGTATCCCCTTAGTGGACCTGTGGAGAACCTGAAGAGGCCCCTCACCTTGGACGTGGGGCGGGGCATCAAGCGGGCTCGGATCGGTGGGGCGCCGGTCCTGTCCTCACCAGACCTTCAGATGCTGAAGCTCGGCTCTCCGGAGCTCGAGAAGCTGATAATACAGAACGGTATGATAACAACAGCGACTCCTACACCCGGTGCGCCAGTGTTATTCCCGGCCAGTCTCGCGCCGACGGAGGAACAAGAAATGTACGCGCGGCCGTTCGTTGAGGCGCTGGACAAGTTACACCACTCGGACCCAACGCCGCAGATCGGACGCATCGTCGACAGGCGAGTTTACGCGGACCTGGACAGGCCGCTTGACCGCTACCCCACACCGGTGGTGAAGGACGAACCACAAACAGTTCCCAGTGCTGCAAGTTCGCCACCCCTATCTCCCATAGACATGGATACACAAGAAAGAATCAAATTGGAACGCAAAAGGCAAAGAAATCGAGTGGCTGCATCCAAGTGTAGACGGCGCAAGCTGGAGCGCATCTCCAAGTTGGAAGATAAGGTGAAGATCCTGAAGGGCGAGAACGTGGAGCTGGCGCAGATGGTGGTGAAGCTAAAGGAGCACGTGCACCGGCTCAAGGAGCAGGTGCTGGAGCACGCCAACGGCGGCTGCCACATCGACTC
This sequence comes from Cosmia trapezina, assembly GCA_905163495.3. Lineage (NCBI taxonomy): Eukaryota > Metazoa > Arthropoda > Insecta > Lepidoptera > Noctuidae > Cosmia > Cosmia trapezina. Next base: position 3,111,519 of record LR991036.1, read on the forward strand.
GCACTTCTGATCGTGCTGTCGCCGCCGCTCCACCACATTCCATGCTAGTCGCGCCCGGTAGGACGCAGCATACAAAGCGATTTGTGATCTTAATTTTACTGTGTAATATATAGTTAATGAACACTAGTGTATAAGGTGTTGACGCTACGTTAAGGATGCTGTGGATGTATCGTTAAGTTTGAGAGATTAGGTTGCCAGTGATGTGTGCAGGCAGAACCTCCGCTCGGGTGAGCTGATTCCAGGACCTTTGTTGTTTGTGAAACGGTTATGTTTTGGACTGTCCACTTGGCGAGGGATGTACTTAGTGCGAGTCACAACTGCAAAAGCTTTCGCTTCCATTGTAAGTTGCAGAACTAATGTTTTCCTTAAATCAGTATTGCGTTGTCTCATTTAGAATAGTGTAGAAACTAGAAAGGATAATCGTGCGACGTCATTCGTTTGCAGACTGACTGATCGAGGTTGAGGCGGCGTTGCCAGTTGTACGGCGAATTTCCCGTTTCAGCGATGTTGCCGCACTTGCCTCGCTGAATCGGGGATTTCCATTGTTCATTGTGTCCCGGCCATTGTGTGTATTTTTTCTGTCCAGTAGAATCTTATTATAATAATTAGTTTACATTTCGGACGTTATTTATTGCGATTTAGACGGAGACGCACGTCGCCTCTGTGTTGTGACAGGTACGATACGCAGCCGGTGTGAAAGAGATAGTGTAGCGTAGAGTGGCAACAGCGCATCAGGCGAGTCACGAGCGGATGTTCTGCTAATTAAAATTCCGCCTGCGCCGCCCTCGCGGAATGGCGGCCATGTGTTCAACACTCGGACGTTCCGAATCACGTTTTGTTGCACAAGGTTAACTTTTTAAACGCGACCATAGCGTTTTAACGCCTCCGTGGACTGGAACGTCTTTGTTCGCTTCGCTTGATTGTTTCGAGACAAATTATGTGCTTGTGTGGGAGACTGATCGAATGCCAGAGGAGTGCCTTGTACGTTTGAGCGAGAGCGTGAACCGCGCAAATAATTTTCTCCTTTTTGAAATATGATTCTCGGAACTGACCCGGTGCTCTGTAGAGGACGTGACTTGTAATGTGAAGCCGTCCGATTTAAAATATTAGTTGTGGACGTATATAAGTGATTCGTAATGAGCAAATGTTTGACATGTGAAATTGTGAACGATGCGAGTGAATGTGTGATGGAAGTATTTATTAGTGAGAATGTTTATCTTATAGGATGAAGTAGCAATCTCGAGTGCCTACGCTTTGTAAACTAAAGCCTATACCTATGTTTTTAATTGTTTTTGTTACCATTAATGTGCTACAGTAAATTATTCTGTACCATTGTCTTCTATAGGTTATTGTAAGTAATTATAATACCAATTAACAAGTTGAATTGTTATAGACTATATGCGGCGAGCGGGTGGCGTGGTAATGAGAACTCAAAGAAAGTTGTTCTGTAAACTGTAAAGAACGTACCCGACGCCTATTTGTATTATTTTTATACAAAAGAATTCGTCAGAATGTTAACAGTAATTTGTAAGTTTATAAAAGATATGGAAACAGTTATACTAAAATAATATATTTCTATGAATTTAACAAAGAATATTGTTTTATACGAAGTATCATATTGTATGATAAAATTGAAAGAGAAAATAAATTATGAAGATTATTATACCATTTACTCATTGATTTCATTTCTATGCCCCAGTAAACCAGCAGTTTTGTAATAAATGAATTGACCCATACAATATGTGAGGCAGTTCTTTTTTGTTTCAATTAGACAAAGTACAAAGCAGAACAACATCAAACAAAATGCTGTAGTACCTATACATTAACAAAAATGCAAAACAAAAACAATGATAGGGCACATTCAAATTATGTAAATAAATAATGACAAAGAAGCAAACAACAAATGCCATTACATAACATAGTAACGTCACAATAATGAGCAATCGAAGCAGGAAAAAGACATAACATTGCAAGTATGTCATACAGTAATTTGACATTGAACGAGATTAACATCTGTTACAACTTGATGGATGGAGTTTAAAGGTAGATTTTGTTACTCCAGTCACTGTCATATGAACTGCTATATTTATCTAATCTGGGAACGTATTTCCTCGAGCAACTACACCTGTTAACAGTATTAAAAGAGACCGGATAAAGGTGTCAAGATCATGCGCCCATTTGACCTGCCAAGTTGCTCCTTTTCCTGAATATTGGGATTTTGAGAAAAATATTTTCAATTTCGTTTCGAAGAACTCTTTCAAAAATTAAAATACTCATTCTGCGAATTTTGAAAAAAATGTTCATGTAAATATTGTAAGAAATCAAGCAGCAATAAATTACTGTCTAAACATTTTGTCACCAAAATACATTTTGTGAAGATAAACAGTAATTTTCTTAAATGTAAACAACCGATAAACTCGACAGAAGTGCAATTTTATGTCAAAATATGTATACACTTTGATAACTATGTGTACCTATGCTTGCTAGTTGTTACTAACCAATACCGGTGAATGAACGAATTAAGACTTTATTTATTAGTCAATGAGTCGATATTCGTGTTATTGAAACAAACGAAGGTCAAAGGAATCGATGCCAACGATATCTCGCCGGCCGGATGTCCGATTTTTGTGGCAAAAACACCAGATGATTTGGGTGGGAGTCTTGGGACGAAAACACGACTGGCCAAAACGAACATGAATTTAATAACACGCTATGACACTACTGCGTCGTCACCACCTCTTTGGGATTATCAGTGTAGTATCATGCTATGGCTATAATAAAGTACATTTATGATGATATGATGTATTTCCCATACATTTGGAAATGGAGGCAGGGCCGTCTGTTCCATTGGCCACTCTGGGCACTTGCCCAGGGCCCGTGATCCATAGGCGCCCCTAGTTCTTGCCAGCTCTTGCGCTAGTGACTGTCAAAAGAAAACCTAACTTATCCCAGGCCGAGGCGGGGTCCTAAAATCGAGCTCGCTTCGCTCGCTCTTGCATCCTACATTTTCTATGAAAGCCCCATATTCATAAAGTGACCAGCTACTCAAATAGGTTAAAGACGTGCCTGAATGGAGGCAGCAAGAGTAGAAAAAAAATCTTGATGACAGCTCTGGTAATTAATACTAAATTGATTACTTTCACAGACCTACATGCAATGCAAGGTTAAGTTCAAGTATAATGGCTGTGTCGGATGTCCAGAAAGTTCCTGACTTCCCGTAAGAACTTAAGAACATTACGTTCAGTTCAGTCCGGGGCGGGGGCGGTAAATCACGGTCACTTATTATATGGGTCAGTATTCTCTATGCTGTGAACATTAGCCGCTGAAGCCTACGCATTGTTCTCGTTAAAACATCGCAATATTTACTAACATCACCGTGTTTCTACTGGCTGTTGTTAAAACACTTATTATATTTATGATTCGATGTTTTTCATACAACGAGCATGTTGACTGATGGCGCTGCGTTTGGCTATACATTTTGTTCGCCCGAAAATAACAAGCGAGCGAGCGTATTGAAACATCAATATTTTATGTTGAGTTAATATCAACAAAAATGCTCATGTCGCAAAGGAAAAGCACATAATTATTTATTATTAATTGCACATTTTCTATGTACCTACTGCATGAAGCATGATTTTTCGTTTGTCTTTTGCGTACACAACGCACGGTCCCAAAATCTAAAATGAATTCGAGATCACTACTTTTCTTGCTGATCTAGTCACGTATTCATTACCTGTCGATGTAGTATAAATTCTGATAGTGAACTAGTCATTTATTCAAGCATTTAATGGTCTTATAAACAGAAAAGCAGATTTGGCAGACCATGCAGTCGCAAGTAGGACATATTGTGACATTTTATTAAAAATTTTATATCTCGTGGAAGACGCTTATGATGATAGTAAAAAAATGGCGTTATATTCAGACCCTGGGTGGAGAATTGGAGACCTATTTCATATGAATATTTAGGTACGGTATGTAATTCCTTTAGCGTCGCAGTAAAGACTACCTGTATTCCTATCGTCGACAGGAATACAATCTATCTCAGTAATTATGAAAATCGAAAAATCATAATAATACATACATATACTTAGTATATGTCTATGAACTAAATAAATATCGATTTTCGTTGCAAAGCTTTTTAATATTGGAAAAGTTCCAAAGAAAACACCGTGTGCGGTCGTTTGCCCTCGGCAACGCTTCTGACTCACGTAAAAGAAAAGAAAAATAAAATAGTCGAAAAGATGTTACAACGAGGACAATGTCGACGTAGGAATACTGTTAATTGGGTTCCAATTCCAAGAAGCGGGTTTCAAACGGCACCGAGCGCTTGTGTGGTTCACTAAATAACACTTACCTAGCTAAAATATCTAAACGAGTTGGAAAATGTTCTGAAATAATTTATCAGTATGCGAGTATGTACGTTTCTTAGAAATTATGTATCGAATTTAATGTGACAAAAGAACGCTAAATTGCTGCCAATATGTGCGACCTTTTATTTATCAAGAAGCCGATTGTATTTCTAGTGGCATTTAAAGGAAATTCGGCATTTGGCTGGTGGCGGAGGCAATTTCTGCGAAAGACCCCGTTGGCTTTTAATTTTAACCTGCGGGTCACCTTCAACTCGGCGACATGTTGTGCGCGCAGGTGCGCCCTCTGCTGCGCTAATATTCGATACAGTTCGGAAATCGGTTGGCGAGCCTCCAACCACCGCACGTGCCGTGATGCGTGTAGCAACCATGTGTGATTATTTTGTAGTATAATCCTGCTGTTTATTGGAGAAAGCCTGTTGAATATCACGAGCGTATGATTAGAAAAAAAAAACTGGAATTAAACTGATATTTAATTTGCTAGACCAAAACAGCTGCGATCGATCTTTTTTTATCATTTTGACGTTTTACTCATGTTATGTTAGGTCATTTTAGTCTAGCAAATTAAAAATCAGCATTTTAGTTTAGCAAATTAAAAATCAGAGCATGGGTACTTACATAAACCTAAAAATTAGAAGCATGCCAGAAAAACAATTCAATATCACATCGTCTTATCTTTCTCATACTGGAAAACATTTAAAGCGTTTATCAGATAGTATCTAGCTCATACGGATGTAGAGCAGTAGAGGTCTCTGGCATCCCTTCATCTGAATCACAGCCGTGACGGTCGTAATCTGACCTTGGCCTACTGACATCCTGTCAAGCAACATGTTGATAAAATTATAAGTAGGTACGCTATGACAATGAAGCCTTTATCCACGTACAATGTACAAAACAACATTCAAATCTGTAATCAGTATTCCTATTGTACCTACAACATAAAATAAAACGCATTTTGGAATCCATTTATTTCAAAATAGTTTATTTATAGAAAAACAAATAAATTACGCCACAAAAATAATGTCAACATCTGTCACCCTGGTATAAATGACAGAACAAGAAAAGTCCTGTAAAATCAAAAATGATGGTGACTCTATCCTCGGCCCGCACTACTATAAATCAGGTAGATTCATTGCACCATTGTGTAGCGTCTCCAAACTGTCTAATAATAAATAGATTATGCAATTTAATAGATTTACTGCCTACGCCTTTTATTTTTGTAACAGAAAAATACATACCTACGTAGGTATAATATAGCTACTTACTAGAGAAAAATTGTCGCTGACGCAAGATTTTCATCTGGAATATGGTTTTGAATTCATTCTAAACTTAAATAAGTACACACGGCTACACATCAAGCTATACATTTCCAGTTTACACTGACCTCTCATTGTAAGGAAATACTATACAATGCGAGATCAGCTTATGTTGGAAATGTATAGATAGCTTGATCTGTAGGCGTGCGTACGGCCGAGTTTTAAATCGTAAAATAAACTTTTTTTTTAAACGTCTGTTTTGACATAAATAATAATAATATTTTCTACATTTAGAGCCCCATCACACCACACCATTTATTATGTTTTTTTTAAAATAAAAAGTATGTTAATAGTTATTTATGCAAAACTGACGTATAATAAGGGGTAATAAAACACGAATGTGGGTTTATATCACATGAGTGTTTTAATACCTAATTATGTACAGTTGCATACAAGACTTTATCTACATCCATGTTATCAATACCTACTCTATAAAAGGTTCTGAAACAGTTTTTTGCAATACTAATACTCTTACTCGTATCGAACATGGCGGCCGGCGTCATAGTATACGACGTGAATTCGAATAAGTTCTTTTTTTAAATTACGGCGCTGTTGTAGTGAAACGCGCGTGCATTACAATGTTCTTTTTTCGAAAACGAGTTGCATTATGAAATTCAGTACAATATTAAAACACCCGTTTGGATGCTATTATGGTTACCATGGTTACTATGACACTGGCTGTTTATAAGCTAACTGTTTCAGAAACTTTTATAGAGGATTTATAGCATGGGTGTAGATAAAATATTTCTAAAACAAATTACATCTGTTTCTCTCCAAGTGCAAGGTCTAAAGCACGTACTAATCTCAACATTCGTATCCATATGTGTGCAAACAGCTTGGATCAGGTTTGTGACTGCATTCCCATCAAACAATTACCGTCTGTAAGATACTTGGGAGTTATAGTCGACGAGTGTCTAACGTGGCACTCGCATGTCGAGGTTATTATGTCGCGTGTTAGAAAATTTATTTGGATTTTTAAAAATCTACGACATGTGATGCCTCAAAAGACGCTCAACAACATTTACATAGCACTCGCGCAGTCTGTAATCACATACTGCATACCTGTTTGGGGTGGGGCTACAAAAACTAAGTTTCTGGAGTTAGAAAGAGCCCAAAGATCACTATTAAAAGTAATGTATTTAAAGCCATATAGATATCCCACAATTGATCTTTATAGAGTTTGTGGCCTACTATCGGTCAGGAAACTATACCTCTTAAATATTATTCTATTTTTGCATAAATACCTTCCAGTTAACCAAGAGAGACAGGCTAGGAGAAGAAATGATATTGTGGCGTACTCTCCGGGGGTACGCACGGCTTTTGCGAGACGTCAGTATGTTTGTCAATCAGCATACTTATACAATAAAGTTAACTTAAAATTACAGTTCCACCAAGAGGTCTCGCATCAATGCAAAAAAGTTATAACCGATTGGCTTAATACTCTAACTTATGAGGAGACAGAGCAACTTTTGGTCAGAATTGTATGAGATGCTTGGATTCTTTACCATAATGTAACACTTTGTTTACAGGAAACACGAAAACTCAAATATAATACACACTAACGCACTCACGCATACACAAACATAAACACACCCTCACACAACCTCGCACTCACACACTCACACACACACACACACACACCCACACACACACAAAATCGTACACAATTTTATTTCACATATCACATACAATTAAACACTACACAGAGCTAATAGCTAACTATTTTTCTAGGACATTGTTTCTTTTTATTGTTTAAATCAGTACCTTCTTTAATTTTATGTTTTTAAACTTTTTAAATTTTTGTTTTGTTTTATATAGTCTCAATTCCGTCTAACATCCTGGGAAGGAGCGAGACAGCCCCAACACGAGTATTCATAATAACTTACTGGGGCTGTTTCATTTAAAATTCCGAAATGTAACCGTTTGAGACCAAATAAACCATTTTTATTTTTATTATTTTATTTTTTTATAAAATACAAAAAAATATAGCGGTTTGGGTCGCGGCGTGGGATACCGGCCAGGGCTCCTGAGAGAGGAACCTCCGATTAAGTAGGTACTTAATATTATTTATTTCCAATTATCTAACGACGTTTCAAATAGCCTAGGTTAGGTACTTACCTAACGCCGCCGGGGTCGCGGGTTGTTCGAAAGAGATAGCTGCTATATTATTTTACCAAGAGTATTCTAGTGTGCTGGATATCCTGGCTGCAGCATCAGCTCATCGTGTTGCCACCATTGCATTGTATGTAGAATAAAATACTGATCAAAACGAATCCAAACACGACAATATCTGCTATTACTTTTTCAAGAGTGTTCTAGTGTGCTGGACATCCTAGCTGCAGCATCAGCTCATCGCGTTACCAACATTGCATTGTATATAGAATCAAATACTAATGTAAATGAATCCAAACACGACATTTCTGCTATTATTTTTTCAACAGTGTACTAGTGTGCTGGATATCCTGGCTGCAGCATCAGACCAAGAATTCCATAATCCTGCATAGATGCATACATGGGTGTTTCAAATTTTAGGTCACACTAAGGTTTGAAAGTAAAGTAAATACCCATTACGCGTCTAAGATCCCTACCGCAGCTAACAAGAGAGCGGATAACTTTGAATCGGCTGAACCGATTTTGATAAAACATGTCTAAGAACCATCGCTGGAAAACCTGCTTTAAAATAAAAAAAAACCGCATCCAAATCAGTCCACCCATTTAAGAGCTACGGTGCCACAGACAGACACACACACACACACACACATAGCGGTCAAACTTATAACACCCCTCTTTTTGCGTCGGGGGTTAAAAAAGGTAGCTATCTAACAGCCTAACTATTCAAAATACACACATAACAATCCTGTAATCCCCGAAGAGTTGGGCAGAGGTGTACCTACAGTATACCCACATTTCACCAGTTATAATATAGGTATAGGGGATGAGCCTATTACCACAGTATAAATGATGTATAGACTGTGCTATTACCATGAACCGGGCAGCGTATATAGAAATGCTGCTTCCGTACGTCCCCTCAGGCGGAAACGATATCGTCATTTCCAGGCGTTCAACACTCGCGTTCAGCATTACGCGGAATTAGCATTTACGTGTGTTTAACGCCTGGAAATAACTCTATCGCCTCCGCCTGAGGGGACGTACTGAATTAGCATTTCTATATACGCAACCGGGCACAAATCCAGTCTTCGGGCTGCTACTGAGATTTTCCAGATGGAAAAACCCAATAGAATAGAATAGAAGCTCATGCACAGCAGTAGGTAGCGCTTGCGAACTCTACACCAATGAAGCAGTCAAAACAAATAATGAGGGGCAAGTGGCTAATTATTAACAGTCACACGGGTCGATCGATCAGCCGTGTGATTCTGTAAGACCTCATTTTAAACTTCGAATCTGCAGTGCGATTCTGTAACCATCTCACCGTGAAAACTTACGTGAAGTGAGCGTGGAGAGAGCTGTCAATAGTGTCAATTCCTAGCAAAAACAAACTCACTTCACCTAAGTTTTCACGGTGAGATTTTTACAGAATCGACCGGCAGAATCCGCTGTGAGTTTCTTGATTGGCGTTCTAAATTCAAAGTGTCAAATCTTGATTGGCGTTCTAAATTCAATGTGTCAAATATAAAACAAGGGAGAAGAAGTGATGCGAAGTGAGAGTGAATAGCGATGTGAGATGCGAGTTGTTGTTTGAATTTTACAGAATCGACGTACAGGTTAAGCTAAGCTTGCCGCGGTTGGCCGTGAGTCACTGACGTGTAGCGTCACGTGGTGTATAGGTAAAGATGGTCACGTGTGGTCACTCCTCCGTGCCTCGGAAAGCACGTTACGACGTTGGTCTCGGCTGTCATTCGTTGATCTTTGACAGTCGTTACGGGTCGTCAGAAGCCCGAAAGTCGACAACCAGTCTTTCCAAGTGGTATCGTATTACCCGGTCTAGGTAACTAGGTTGTGGAGGTCATTAGGCTCCATGTAAAATACTATTATTCAGCTGCTTCCGGTTTGACTGGAAGCCGAACACAACATAGCTGGGGAAAGGCTAGGAACAAAGCATTAAGCCCTGTTTTAACTTCACCTCATTAATTAATTAAGCGACTGTAGCCGTTAATTAGGTCATTTAAATTACACTGTCAATTTGATAACTTTAAAGCCATTATGGTATAGACTTATATTAATTTATTAATCGAGAGTAATTTTGTTAATAAGTTAATTATATTGTAGTGTGGTAAGTTATTCGCAACTGGTAATTATACAATGGAAAACTTGACACAAATTAAAGACCATTTGTTGATCGTTATTATTTCAGTTGTTGAACACAATAGAAAAATCTAGGTTTGTTTAGTAATTACCTAATTCACGCACGTTACATGGGATCCTTTTTTTTTGGTAATTAGTGTTAGTAGGTAATTCATAGCAATTAGGTATTACCCAATTTAAATTCCAGCACTCGGTGTAGGTATCCCAAATAGCAGGAAACGACTCTGTACGCGGCAGGCCTAGAAAGAGATGGCGGACGAGCTGGAATTGGCCCGCAGTAGGTACCAGTAGACCGGGAAAGTAGTAAGAGGGTAGGTATTTGCCTTGCAGTGGGGCACAGACTTATAATGCTTTATATACAAACTCAATGGTGTAAACACAGATGTAGTTCAGTATACTCCCCCTAGAGGATGAATGAAATTCAGTACAATTTTCTTTCCGTTTTTAACAGATTAAAAATGACTATTGTTATGTTCGCTTTTTGTGGCATAGAATGTCACTTTTTTGAGCAAGTGGTACGAAAAATAAACATAAGTACTTAAATATAATATTTTTCTCATCACAAACAATGACATCTTGAAACAAGCTTAACTACTACGTGACATTAGTTTTTGAGAGAAAGACTGGACATCAGCCTCTCAGATCAGATCAGTAAATCATTAGGTAGAGCAGGTCAATTCAAAAAAATCTTAAGTTTTTTACAATTTGCAGGTCAGTGCCAGCACCCTAATTGCGTAACACACTATCAATCGTCATCTGAATACTTAATTTTGAAGCAAATTGCTAATCCATTGCTTCATAATTATGTTCGAAAAATTTGTCTGCTCAACAACGTACTTACCTAAATAACGCAATGAATGTTGTTGAACTGTCAAAACTAAACCGATTCCGATTGATAGTGTGTTACGCAATTAGGGTGCTGTTGTATGTTGATAAAAATATGATTGGTGCTGTAACAAAATAATACACTTACAGAACTAAAATTATCATAATAATCTGTACATTATACAACTCTTTATGTTAGAATTGACCTCAAAAATATAACTGTAATGTAATGTAATATAACTTAAGTGTTGTTTTACTGTCTACTGATTTTAATTCTGTTAACTTAGTTTTCCTTTAAAACAAAGTTGTATACTTACAGGACACAATACAACAAAGTAGTTCGACGTAAAAGCCGTTGTGTACAGTCGCGACCACTTTCTATGGATTTCACAAGTTGTGCAAGCGCGGAAGCTCCCCGTTATAGTCCTGGCACACTTTCCACTCTTGTTCGCAACTGTACCCGCACCCACCGCTGTTTCATTGTAACCACATTTATTTATACCTACCAAGCTTCCTCTAAGGAGTTTATAATTTAATGGCTGCAATTTATTGTGAACCAGATGTCGCCCGGCCCATGGCACAAAAGGCAGGAGGCTTATAGTCAGCAGTGGGTAGCAAAAGGATGCTAACGATGGTGATGATGATGAGCCGTGGCCCACGGTTCCACTTAGCGAAAGTAGCTAAAACAAGGGAAATTATTAATCGCACACCAGAAAAATATTCTTACATCAAATACCTATTTTGAATCTGCCTAGCCTTTTCCCAACTATGTTGGGGTCCGCTTCCAGTCTAACCGGATGCAGCTGAATACCAATATTTGACATGGAGCGACTGTCTATATCTGACCTCCACAACCCAATAACTGGGTAATGCGATATCCCTTAGTAAGACTGATTGGCAGACTTTCGGGCTTCTGACGACCCGAAACGACTGTCAAAGATCCACGAATGCCATCCGGGACCAACGGCTTAACGTGCTTTCCGAGGCACGGAGGAGACCAGACATGTAAAGATGGTCACCCATTCACGGACCAACTCCGGCAAGCGTAGCTTAATCTGATGAATCGACCCGTGCGGCTGTTATTACTTAGCCACGAGCACCTAATCTACATGTACCTTCACCAAATAAAAACATAATAAAAACTTTATTGTATAAGAATTAAGCAATGATATTATACTTATACTATCATTGGAATTAGCCTCCACAATAGGATTCCCTGTGTCGTGGAGATTAGTCTCCTTCGTCATACAAGATTAGGTACACAATGAGTAGGTAAATACATCATCAGTCGATAGGATTCACTTCGTAGGAAATCAATAATTAGGTACACTACTAATTAACTAATTTAATGTCAAAACTTTAAGCTCAAAGAATTGAGGTGGTTTCGGTGGTCATAGTGAATTAGGGCCCTGTTGAAATGTGGGTGTAATGTAACAAACAACTCTGCCCAACCCAGCGGGGAGTGCTGCCGTGATGTTATTTATTTGAATTCAACATTTTATTGTTATATCTAGTATTGACCACCGGACGGGAAGGATAAAATAAAGTTATGCACAACTTCACCGTTTGTTTTACCTGTGTTATATTTTAAATTAGCTTTAGCCTTTCATCGAAATCTGAATCATTTTGAAGCATATTGCTAATTCATTGCTTCATATGCTCAAAAAATTTGTCTGCTCAACAACGTAAATAATAACGCAATGGATGTTGTTGAACTGTCAAAATGAAACCGATTCCGATTGATAGTGTGTTACGTAATTAGGGTGCGTACTTACGAGCGATTTTTTTATGCGACGATTTTTTTTATGGCGCACTTGATTTTGAACTGTCGTGTCGGCTTTGAGCCAGGCATTGAGAATCAGAGCGCATCCTAGCGCATTGAAAAATCATACTTCGGTTCTAAGCAGTGCGTTGAAAACCCAGAGCGCGAAAAAAATCGGTGCGATAAAAAATGGCGGGCTTAGGGATTGGGGGGCGTGAAAAGATTACAAACAGACAAACTAGCGGGGCAATTGCGTAACACACTATCAATCGGAATCGGTTTCATTTTGACAGTTCTACAACATTCATTGCGTTATTTACAATGTCGAGCAGACAAATTTTTCGAACATATGAAGCAATGGATTAACAATTTGTTTCAAAATCATTCAGATTTCGATTGATAGTGTGTTACGCAATTAGGGTCAGTTACTTTCGCATTCATACAATTAGTATGGATTACCTACGTGGCTACGTACCTAGTTTGATTTTGCCGCGTTCCTTCACCTTATTATAGTATTCTATAAAGTAAATGAATCATCAATACAAGTTTACTTTTTCAAAACAGTTTACTTATTAAAAATATTTTACTACTTAAGTAGGTAGGTACCTACTTAAGTAGTAAAATACCTACTTATATTTTTTTTTACTTTTTTTTCCTTTTTCTTTCTTTATAATTTAATTTTAATTTATAATTATAACAATCTATTTCCTACTTCAACTGTGTATTAATTTGAAGTATGTTAGAACTTATGATAATAACTCTTATCGTAATCATAATGATTGCTCAAGTGCACTGCAGGTGTTGGAGTAGGTATACTAGGTAGGTAGAATGGTGCACAGCGCAATACCATGTTTGTACTTTGAAAGTACCTACATGGGCCGCGGGAAACACCGCAGGAAATGCTTTGTTTAAATAACTACGTAGGTAGTTGTTGCACCATTTACAATAATAACTAAGTAGGTGATTTACTAGCAAAAGGGATTTCTGGGTAAAAAAAAATATTAGACACGTATTTTTTGCTGGAAATGTACACATATATAATATTATATAGATTGATCTGTAGCCGTGCGTACTAATTAATAGGGCATTATTAGCTAAAATCGGTCGTTGAAAGTGGTGTATCTGAAATCTTGTGATTTTCATATTTTATAATTTATTACTTAGGTACTATCTTTGCATATTTTTGCCAACCTTGATATTTACTATTCCTCTAAGTTTAAGGAGAGCTCAGTTGATTATCAGCACTAAAAACATAAATATATTATACTTAAGTACCTACTACTATACTTCCTTAGACACTACCATGCATTGATATGAAATGAGGGATAAATAAAATAACTCGAAAACTACAAAAAATCCTAGAACATACATGGGTGTTAAATCGATAGGTATAGTAGGTACTCTGCTATCAGCTCGCACTGGCTTGACACCTTAAAAGAAACACATACATATCAAGCTATACTGGTATAAGCTGACCTCTCATCATCATCTGCCTAGCCTTGTCGGCTTCCAGTCTAACCGGATACAGCTGAATTGCAGTATTTTACATGGAGCCACGGCCTATCTGACCTCCACCTCCACAACTGCTTCTGGATAATGCGACACTCCTTGGTAAGACTGGTTACCACCTCATACCATACCATACCTGTATGACTTTACGTGTTATTGCGTAGGTATGCGTAACGATCATTTCCGTCTAAAGGCTCTTACAGACAGAGGCGATATCGCGGTCGCGACGCGATATTTCGATATTATATCTGTAGAAAAATATCGCGTCGCGACGCGATATCGCCTCTGTCTGTAAGAGCCTTAGAGCAGTAATAAAGATTGGTGATGTTGAAGGCGCACTCAGTTGGGATCGTGATCGGTTTTACGAATTTTGCTGATGCCACATCTAAGTTGTGTCGGACTTTATACATACACTGAGATTTCAAAGCGCGTCGTTTCGGCCGTTTTCTATGTAGTCGTAACATTATTTCTTATTCTGTGGTTACATTTTCTCAGCCTTGCATCCACGAAACCAGCTAAATTTTAAATTAAGATACACGTCTTCCTAAATTAATAATAAGTACCTACGCAGACTGAACCGTCTACTTCCGTAAAATGAGCCGGCCAGACGTTCAGGTTCTTAGCTACAAAACTAACAAACCGTGACGAAACAAAGCGAACAACTAATAGCGCTTCCTATTACAAACGTTATTATTATGTAGTAGGTATATAATGTAATAGAACATACAAAGTGCTTTTGTACTTTGATACGACTGACAAACCTTTGTGAAATAAATAAGGTAAGTAGGTAGGCAATTATAATTATATCTACCTATTCTAACACTCGTATTTATAGTCAAGTAAAAGTAATTATAAATACGAGCCTATTACAACACCTACTAACAAAATAGTAACGATGGATGGATGACCTATGACAAAAATAACGTAACATTCATAAAAATAATCAGTAGATCTGTCAAAATAAATGACTGAATACAGGAGCTCATAAAATACAAAAACCCAATAAAAAAGAAACAAAAGTCGTTTCAAAAATCGAATGTTTTAACAGTTTAATAAAATGATCGAGGCCCTTTGTTCGCGGGCGGACAAAGAGTCAGACGTGCGAGGTAGCACGTATGTGTGCAAATGTGCACGTGTCTAACGTCGACACGCCCACCCCGACATTGAATATGATGAAATCGTACACTTTATAGAAACTAATAATTGTTACACTTACATGGAAGATTTTTCAATCCATGAATGGGTTGAGGAAAAACGTGTGTAAATCAGACTTTGTTATTGAATGAATGGAAACGATTTCTGCAATTTCTTACTAGTTCTAGAAAAAATAATCAGAATTTTTCAATTCATTGTTACTACCTACGTACTTGGACACTAGGTAGGTACAGACATCGGTAAAGGAAAACTTCGTGAGGAAACCTGAAGTTATTACAATCTAAGGCTAAAATCGCCAACCTGTCTTGAGCAACCGTGGTGTTCAATGCTCCTACTGCCTTCTTTGTATGAGGAGAGGCCTTTGCTTTGTAGTGGACAATAATGGGCTGGTATTTTTTTTAATGACAATTAAATGGCTGCCTCGGTTTTATGTGTCGATCTAACGTGACAATAAAATAAAATAATGTATTTGGTACGGTTCAAAGGCTAATAACACAGATTGCTTTTATTTTAAACTCATGTAAGTAGGTGGGTACTGTATAGGTACCTAGCTAAAAATAAAAGGAATAGCGATCTAAATATGCTCACTCTTCATCAGTTGACTCTCGCTTGTTTCTTTGTTTGCCTATGAATCTTCAGGACATTATTATCAAGAAGATAATATTCATAACTTCTACGGCATGTAAGGTAACTCATCTCTTTGCTCTGTGGTGGATAGGTCCAAAGGGCATTTTTCTACTGTCCATATAAAATTTTGGACTCTTGCTATTCTGAACTCTGAACTGAATAGAAGTATGAGGCCTCTCAATCATCACTTCATCACATAGCCGGAGCTACATTATACGTCAACGTCAATGCCCATAAACGCTTTAAACATAGCGATATTTAAATTCGGTCAAATTATCGCCGTAAGTGGTGGCTACACCTAAGGTTATCGCCCTTCAACGCGATAATCAACGGCGATGTCCGTATAATGTGGCCCCGGCATAACAAGATGGCCAATTTACGTTGGGCAAAAACGATTTTTAGAAGCCTCTCTCCAAAGGCTTTCTGAATACTCCAACGTACCTATATTTTTTTCGACAAACTTCTTTCGAGATTTTTAATCCCTTAAAATGAAATAAAACGCCATCCTGTATATCGCGAAGTGATATTTTCATAATCTCCTCGCAGTCGCAGGGTCTGTGATGCAATTTCTTGGATTCCTTTATGGAAAAGAGGTCACCTATTCTAGGTCTTCTAGCACTTACTAGTGCCAGTGCCTTTCGCCTTTGTTTAATAGGTTTGCAGCTCAGAGCGCTGGCACCACGGCAGCATTATGTATGCTAATGTGTATATTGACAATGTAAATTCTCTGGCAGGGGTTCAACATTCCGATCTGCTGGAGCCTCCACAAGGTTCTAAAGCGGAAGTAGGTGATACCTGGTATTGGGTTTAAAAAGGTAAAGACCTTATTTCAAACTCGACTTGAAAAATCCAGAAAGTAGGACTGTTCTGAAGAGTAATAACCATAGAAATATAAAAAACAGGATAAGTGGCAAGCGGGCGATTCTGTGTCCGCGCGACATGCTCAGTATGAGCCGTTCATAGTACAAATTCCATCTCCGCGAACTAGTGCGCTTTCGACTGTGACCGTGACAATTTATAAGAATGCCGTGTTGTTCAGTGGTTTCTTGTAAAAACCGAAGCCATGTAAATCATGGAATCACTTTACATAGTTTACATATGTAAGTACAAGTATTTTACCGTATTTGTCTTTAAAATCATGAAAGTGACAAAGGGAAAGAGTGGAGACACAGGGTTCCGATACATTTTAACATACTGGGCACATCTCCTTTTTCTTATATCTATGGTAATAACAATCTACTGTATTTCCTGAGGGGTTAGCCAGAGGCGCGCCTATTGCCATCAACCGGGCACAAATCCATGACTCCGGGCTGCTACTGAGGAATTCCAGATGGAAAAACTCAATAACACTTTGCCCGACCTGGGCATCGAACCCAGGCCCTCATGCTCAGCAGTAGCGCTTCCGACCACTATACCAACAAGGCAGTTAGGTATAAGCCGTATAGGTATATAATCCGAATTATTCTTGTTTTCAGCCATCGGAATCAGCACCCTAATTGCGTAACACACTATCAATCGGAATCAGTTTCATTTAGATAGTTCAACAACATTCCTTGCGTTATTTACGTTGTAGAGCAGACAAATTTTTCGAACATAAGAAGCAATGGGTTAGCAATTTGTTGCAAAATGAAACCAACTCCGATTGATAATGTGTTACGCAATTAGGGTGCAGGACTAGCTACAAAACTTATTCAAGTAAATACATAGAAAAGCTGGCATATTATTTTAAGAAATTTTCATGACAAGACAGGCGTCATTCATGCGACATCCGTTTCCTGAACAGATAAACACTTTTGTCACGAAATACATATAACAGTAAATATGTGTTTCTAAAAGTTTTTGCTATATAGCAAAACTCATATAAGTAGGTAGGTACTTATCTCGCGTGTAATAAGTAATAACTAATATTAACTTCATAACGGTCAAATTGTTTAAGAAGGTACTATTAAAAGACCGGTGTCCTTCACGATAGCTTCCTATTATTTCGAGCCGCAACCAAAACATGTCGGCGTTAATTACATTTTGTTTTGTGTATGTAAACAAATCGTGTTGATGTTACCTGTCTAATTATAAGTTTGGTCATACAATTGGCACGTGATTCTTAGGCCCAGAATAATTCATCAAAGCGGAGAGGAGAATAAAGGCTCTTACAGACAGAGGCGATGTCGCGTCAGCGACGCGTTGCGATATTATATCCGTAGAACAATATCGCGTCGCGACGCGTTATCGCCTCTGTCTGTAAGAGCCTGTAAACAAGCAGTAATTTATGGCCGGTGGAGCAGACGAGTCCTGGAGTGAAGACCGCGTATCGGCAGGCTAGTGTGGGATGGACGCCCCCCAGATAGATGGACGGACGACCTGAAGAAGGTGGCTGGACAGACAGATGCGGAAGGCGAAGGACAGGGTGTTGTAGCGCAGCTTGGGAGAGGCCTATGTACGGCCAGTGGACTGCGATAGCTGAGTTGAATATGTGTATTGCGAGCAGTGGTGGCCCAGTGGTAATGAACTAATGACCGCGACCATAGATATAAGGAAGAAGGAGATGTGCCCAGTATGTTAAAATGTATCGGAACCCTGTGTCCACTTTGTCCCTTTGTCACTTTCATGATTTTAAAGACAAATACGGTAAAATACTTGTACTTACATATCGTCGCCTTAGAGTGAAAACCTCGGGAATGCATTTTGCTCAAATTTATTTTATTGCGTTTCTATGAAGAAAACCTCGCAACGCACATCCTGATCTGACTAATTTGTTCATTCGACACTCGTAGCGCCATCTATGACAGTACCTAGTATTTGCATGCTTTAGGTCGACTGTTTTGTACGAATACCTCGAAAGTAGCATTTTATGCATTTCGGACAATCCTATAGAATCGAACAGTTCTTGATATAAAAACGGGTTAAATTTCCACATTAATTAATAAAAAAAACATAAAAGACGCCGTACAAAAATTTTACAGCGCGCAGTTTTTTCTTCCTCCTGAAAAATTACTTATTTTCATTGACTTATATATTACTTATATCAATGCTTATTTTACACTTACGAGGTTTTCACTCTAAGGCGTCGATATGGAGAGTGATTCCATGATTTACATGGCTTCGGTTTTTACAAGAAACCACTGAACAACATAGTTAGGGAGGCGAGTAAGGGAATTTCGGTAATACTCGAGCGTGGCAGTTTAAGATATGAGAGATACCTTAGACCTAATAGAACAACCTTGTAAAGTATTTAGCTCTATATGTAGTGACGCGCGCCTAGGATAGACGATCAGATTAGTATAAAAAAATCGATAGTCTAAAATACTCGAGCGCGTCAGATTAAGATATTGGGGGTTGATTTTAGTGTTTTAAGACTAAATTTAACTAATCTGACGATAAGTCCTTGACGCCGCCGAGTTATAGGGTCGCGAACTTGTAAAAAAAAAACGTTAATCCGGCATTCACGAGCGCGATTTTTTTATTTTTTATTTTGAAGAATATAATCTAAAACTTACTAAAAATACAAAATCTGCCGGTTTCCGGATGACCCGAAGTGTGGAGGAGCCATTTCGTCTTCCGAAAAACGCGTTGCGGCATATAAGTCGCGAACGATACATTTTACAAAAAAAAAGTTTAAATAAATAAAAAAGGTAATTTTATTTTACACAAAAAAGGTCTCTTTACATTTTTGTCCAAAGTTAAAACTTTTTGACTTGAAGCATCATAAAAACTCAAACTCCCGGTTTTTTGAGTATATCTCGAAAACTGAGGGTGTTAAAAAAAATTGATATGAAATAACGATGATTAAATTATGTGACTTATTATATCTCAAAATTTATTTTTTTTCTAAAGCTTCTCGACAATTTTCATGCCAGTCACAGCTATACGTTACCAACATTGCCTCAGAACTCGGTACATCGCCAATTTGTGGAGGAATGCTTACGAATCCGACATCACTGACCTTACACCAACCGATCATGGGTGGAATGAAAATAATAATAAATTCGAGTTCACGTGGTTTATCGGGAATCAATTGCCCGATGCGTATGATAATGTTGTTGTATCGCCGGATATTCTGGGCAACGAGAATGACACTGAGGCCAGCAATGACGAGACGCTTGATTCAGGTAAATTTTTGTACTTCTATAATATTCTCTCAACAAAATTACTGAATAGAAATAATTGTTACGGATGTTGCAGGCACTCTGCAGGAAAGAATTGTGGATGAGGAGCCACAATATGAAAGTTCCAGTGAAGAAGAAGAAGATGAATTGTATTGAGCAAAAATGTAAAGGCCATACATAACAATACAATTATAATACAATTTTTATATCATTTCATTTTTTTATACAATAAATAATACAATTCGTACTACATTTCATCTACATTTACGTTGGTTGTATCTATCGCTTTATTGTCATTCTTAAATTCCCCGTTTTATCAAGGAGAAAGAAAGGAAAACCCGTACACGCCAAACCCACCGCTAAAATGGTTTTTACCATACGAGCTTTTCTTTTCGAAATTATTTTATCTTTCGATTTTGATAGGTCTCGACGGCGCCGTTGAATTACGCCATTTAGCTACCTCGCCTCCCTAACTAACACGGCATTCTTATAAATTGTCACGGTCACAGTCGAAAGCGCACTAGTTCGCGGAGACGAAATTTGTACGGACAAACGGCGGGGATTTGTACGGCGGAGGGTTGTTTGGACGGTGTTTGTCTATGAACGGCTCATACTGAGCATGTCGCGCGGACACATTTTCGCCCGCTTGCCACTTCTCCTGTTTTTATATTTCTATGGCCGCGACTCACGAGTTTGTAGGTCGTAGGTTCGAATCCAGACAGGCGCTTTACTTTGAGTAAATTATTTCATCACCGCTGCTCTCAAAACAGTGAAGGAAAACATCGTGAGGAAACCGGCATGTCCTAGAACCAAAAAAACGAAGACATGTGACATCTACCAACCCGCAATGGGCCCGCGTGGCGGCCCACTCGCTCTCACCGAGAGGAGGCCTGTGTCCCAGCTGTGGGAACATTATATGCTGACTATGATGATTGCGTTATTTATACTTAAAAAATACGTATGCGTTTCGACCGCGCGGCCATGGCGTTATAAAAAAAAAAAACTATGCCAACATTTTCTAACAATTTGTAAAAGTTGATTGCCAAAACCACAAATTTGTCAAAGTTATGGTTAAAAAGTTAGAAGGGTTTGAACGTGGCCGCGCCATCGAAACGCGGAGAACCGCGCGGCCACGGAGATCAGAAACTAAGCGTTACACAGACCTGAAATTTAGGTAAATAACAGATTTAATTTGTAAATAATTTGTAAAAATATAGAAAAAAATCCTAGGTTAATATTTTAGGAGCTGTGAGACTAAAACCCCCGTGGCCGCGCCATCGAAACGGTGAAAAATACGTGATAGCCGATATCTCGCTGAAAAAGCATTGCAGACGTCTAGTGTTTTGTAAAACCCAGATTTGAATTTGTCAAAACTTGCAAAAATACAACAAAAAATCCTAGGTTTATATTTCAGGAGCTGTAAGACTAGAACCTCATGGCCGCGCCATTGAAACGGTGAAAAACAACCGATATCTCGCTGAAAAAGCATCGCAGAGGTCTGAAGTTTTTTGTAAAACCTAGATTTGAATTTGTCAAAATTTTTGAAAATACAACAAAAAATCCTAGGTTTATATTTCAGGAGCCGCGCCATTGAAACGGTGAAAAACTTGTTATCACCGATATCTCACTGAAAAAGCATCGCAGAGGTCTGAAGTTGTTTGTAAAACCTAGATTTGAATTTGTCAAAATTTGTAAAAATATAACAAAAAATCCTAGGTTTTATATTGCAGGAACCACGCCACTGAAACGGTGAAAAACGGTTTTTTGTAAACCTAGGATTTTTTGTTGTATTTTTACAAATTTTGAAAAATTCAAATCTAGGTTTTACAAAAAACTTCAGACCTCTGCGATGATTTTTCAGCGAGATATCGGCGATAACATATTTTTCACCGTTTCAATGGCGCGGCCATGGGGTTCTAGTCTTACAGCTCCTGAAATAGAAACCTAGGATTTTTCGTTGTATTTTTACAAGTTTTGACAAATTCAAATCTAGGTTTTACAAAAAACTTCAGACCTCTGCGATGCTTTTTTGGCGATATATCGGCGATAACATATTTTTCACCGTTTCAATGGCGCGGCCATGTGGTTCTAGTCTTACAGCTCCTGAAAAATAAACCTAGGATTTTTTTTTTGTATTTTTACAAATTTTGGCAAATTCAAATCAAGGTTTCACAAAAAACTTCAGACCTCTGCGATGCTTTTTCAGTGAGATATCGGCGATAACGTGTTTTTCACCGTTTCAATGGCGCGGATCCTGAAATATAAACCTAGGATTCTTTGTTGTATTTTTACAAGTTTTGACAAATTCAAATCTAGGTTTTACAAAAAACTTCAGACCTCTGCGATGCATTTTCAGCGAGATATCGGCTATCACGTGTTTTTCACCGTTTCGATGGCGTGGCCACGGGGATTTTAGTCTCAAAGCTCCTAAAATATTAACCTAGGATTTTTTTCTATATTATTACAAATTATTTACAAATTCAATCTGTTATTTACCTAAATTTCAGGTCTGTGCAACGCTTAGTTTCAGAGATCTCCGTGGCCGCGCGGTTCTCCGCGTTTCGATGGCGCGGCCACGTTCAAACCCTTCTAACTTTTTAACCATAGCTTTGACAAATTTGTGGTTTTGGACCTATTACAAATTGTTACAAAATGTTGGCATAGTTTTTTTTATGATTAATGCCATGGCCGTGCGGTTGAAACGCACACAATTAATAGAGCTCCGTTTGGACCCTTGGGTACGGAACCCTAAAAAGGGCCAATTCCTTAGAAAATAGATAGTGGAATCATGAATGGTAACTGGTACTTAAGTTAAGTATTACCTACTTGAAGCTAAGTTGCAACAAATAACGACTACGTGACCGGAGGAACGAAGCGGGTTTTCCAACTTCGTTGTTTGAGTGATTTGTCTGTATTTTGCCTGCCTAGCTCTAATCTAAAGTTAACAGATGATTGTTTCATCACTCGATATATTGTTTGTTATTTTGGCTTTCTTGAAACTTATCTTGATTTCTGGGTACCTACTTAGGTATTAATAGTTACAACATACGACTGCTCTTTACGACATACGATATCGCAGCTAGAATAATACATACGTAGGTGCCTCTACCTACGTATAGGTACATTATTCTCGCCGAGATATCGTTTGGTTACTAAATCTTCCGTTCCGTTTGGTTTGGGAATAAGGAAAATGTTGTCAGGAAAGTTTTGATTATGATTGTGGATAGAGTAGTGGAAGACCAAAGAAACGATGATGAGGATGGACTTCGATGTGAAAGATGATATGGCTAGAAAGGGAGTGACTACCGAGATGACGACTAAAAACCGGTCAAGAGCGAGTCGGACTCGCGCATCGAGGGTTCCGTACCATCATTTGTGTTCACTCGATGATTTCAAAATTACCGCTCATTCATCCTCGTGCATTTTGTCCCATAGTGCTCATTGCTTATGTCCCCACCTTCATAAAACAGATTCAATTAAGTACTTGGGCGTCATGCTAGATAGCACACTAAGTTTTCACCCGCACATACATGCTCTGTCCGCTAGAATACGTAAACTAATATTTGTCTTTAAAAATCTTCGTCATGTTGCGGACACTGACTTATTGAGATCTGTTTACTTTGCGTTATGCCAATCGCTAATCTCGTACTGTATAACTGTATGGGGTGGTGCGACAAAGACATCAATGCTCCGGATCGAACGTGCACAAAGGGCCGTTCTAAAGGTTAGTAATTTCATGCCTTTCTTGTTTCCCACTAGAGAACTTTATGAGCGAACTGGAGTGTTAACTGTACGTCAACTTTTCATTTTAAATACGATCTTGCGCAAACATTCTCATCTTACCTATAATCCTACTTTATTTGAAGGTAAGCGACGTAAATACGCTGTCTGTCCCACAACTCAGTTTCATACTGCTTTCTCCCGTCGACATTTTGGTTTTCTTGGAAGCTATTTATATAATAAAATTAACGGAATTCTGTCAATTTATGCCCTACCCAAGCAGCGTTGCAAAAAAACCCTCTCTATCTGGTTACAAAAATTGGACTATGACGCCACGGAGCAGCTACTTATTGTTCCATGGTGATATTTAATGTTTTGCAGGTTCTTGACTGTAACAAACACCATTCACATACACACACACTCACATCATCATTTTACATCTCCTTACACATAACACACACACACTCCCTCACACACACTCACACACACACACACACACACCCCCACACACACAAGACATACATTGCACTATACAAAGTTTTCTTCTTTTTTTTTTTTTGTTCTTAATTTTGAATTATTATTATTCTGTTTTCTTTTTTCTTTTGTGGTTATTTAATTTAAACATGTCTGTTTTTTTTTTTTTTCTTTCCCTTCAGCAATAATTAATTTGTCTGGAGTATTAGAATAGTTTGCCTTATTATTAGATTAAATTCGGGGTGAGGGCCTGGTGATCTGTCACACAGGGTATCCTAGTATGGACGCCAGTCTCTCACAAAGGATCATATTTTTGATTTTGTAATGTTATTATTCTAGTCTCTATTTATAAAATAAACTAAGTGAACCTTTGTGAAGAGAGAATTAAATAAAGATTACTATTACTATTATTACTATTACTATTATTACTATTACTATTTATATGTAATTTTTGTTTCATGATTTCTGAAAAACTGTGCCATGTAGAGACATCGTTTTATTTTTCCTGTAATCTTTACATAAACTTCTATCAGGTAGAATAATTTCAGATTTTTCTCTGTGCAAACTTCGGACATAAGGCCCCCCCCTTACCTCCAAAATTTGCATTCACGGTATTTTTTTTAACATTTTTCATCAAAAGTCGAAAACTATGTATGCAGCCTAAAAAAAAGAAAAAAAATAAAACGTCGGGAAACAAGTAGGTACCTGTTTACCTCGTAAAAAAGGAAGATCGCAATAAGACCCGTTCTCGATATTGTTTTATAAAGAAAAAAAATGTTTGAGAATGTGTAAACAGCGCTCTTTCATATCCCCACATTCCCTAGTAGCCCCACTTCGAATTTTTGAGACCCCAGTCCCTGTTGCAAAAAAAAAACGAATGTATTTTTGTTTCTTTCTTATTTGCAAAATAGTTGGCCAAACGTCATCTAAAACTGTTCCAAATTTCAAATTGATAGCATTAGTAGTTCTTGAGATATCCAGCTGTGACAGACAGACAGACAGACTGAGTCACACCATAACGGTTCCTTTTTTACCATTTTGGTACGGAACTCTAAAAAGAAGTATGTACCTATGGAAGAAAGGAACATATTGCGCCTGTTGTTGGGATAAGGTCAGCAGAATGATGAACACACCAAGAATTCCTTCGGATTTGCATTCCTCGTGTTTTTCCTTTCTTTTTAACCCCGATTTGACGTAGGTACTTACGATAAAATTTGGCAAACTCTAAACTTCGCAACTTCTTTAGAAATCTTTAAATGGTATATGAAATGTAAATCTATATTATTTAGGTATATAATTATATTATAAATATATGCTGTTGGTTTTTTTAATAAATAAATAAATCTTGCAAACTTTATTTCTGTCTATAGTGGTTTAGACTTAACATTTTTTTTCAATCACGTAGGTCTGTAGGTACTTACCTACTGTTTTTATATTAATTGCAGTGAACGAAAAAAAAAACAAGTAATTGCAATTTCGAAGTTTATAGAGGCCTTTTGATTGAGGTGTCACTTCTTATTGAGTACCTAATAACTTTATTTACTTTTTGTGAACTGAGCAATCAAACTAAATATAAATTCGTTTCTACCTATATATATATTTGATTTGACTCTAATCGATCACGTTCACGAAGAATTTGTTAATAAAACAAGGAAACAAATGATTTTTATTATTAAAGTTGATAACAACTGAATCATAGCACCAGCTGAATGTAAATATGTAATGTAATTGATAACCTACTTATTTAAGTGCATACTTAGTACTCCTAAGTACTAAGTGTGCACTTAGATTTGAATAAAATCTACTGCTTGTTAGGTACATAGACCAATATTATGTTTGTAACCTACATAATATCCTTGCTAAATGTTATTTGTTATCTAAGTAGGGCAATAAAATTTGTCATACTTACCTACAGTAGGTACTTACATAGGTACAACAAATGATTATTGTGTTGTATTATCAAGTAGGAAAATATTTTGGACTTAAATACGGTACTTTTTATACAAGGTGTAATTTGAATAACGCACAACCTCTTAAGGGGTCATTGTACCTACTCATAATTATGAAAAACTTTTACTATGACACCAAACCTAGACCCACTAAATTTATGGTCGCTTATTATCTCGTCAGAATGTAGGGAACAGCAGATTATTTTTTTCGCGATTTCAGATTCGGTCCGTCCGTAAAAGTTGTTCATAATTATTATGAGTACCTACCTACAATGATCCTTTAAGAAGTTGTGCGTTATTTAAATTACACCTTATAAGTAATTATAAGTTGTCTACGAATTGGTCAGTTGGTCTCCCTAATAAATTGACAATGCTTTCATGCTCACTGAAATGTCTCGCTGGTGGTGGCGTGTGTGTTGGATCATTAAGTTTCCTTTCAAAATGGTTGAGCTAATTGGTGCTGATCAATGCGTCATGTTCGTGAACGGGCGCCGTCAGTTGGGACTGGTCGTCTCTTTAGCTGCCACGGCTTATTTTTATTTTTTAATTTAGTTGTTTTTAGTTTTTATCTTTTTTTTTTAGGGTTCCGTAACTCAAAAGAAAAAACGGAACCCTTACAGGATCACTTGATTGTCTGTCTGTCTGTCTGTCAGTCTGTCAAGACCCTTTTTCTCAGGTATACGTGGAGGTATCAAGTTGAAATTAATATCAAATACGTAAGTCTATGGTCCCTTGGAGTTCTAAAAAAATTAAGCTTCTAAGTCAACGCAATAAAAAATACGGCCATTTATGCGACATATTTTGATACTCGCAAGTAAATCAAAACCTATAGGGTACTTCCCGTTTTCCTAGAATCATGAAATTTGGCAAGAAGCAATAAAGTCTTACGACACAAATAAAGGAAAAAGTCCGAAAATTGTTAATTTGTAATTCTGTCACATAAAAAAATATTTTCAAGGTTGTCAGTCTGTCAAGACCCTTTTTCTCAGGAACGCGTAGAGGTATCAATTTGAAATTAATATCAAATACGTAGGTATATGAGTCCTTTAGAGTCCTATAAAAAATCAGGCTTCTAAGTCAACGCAAACGTAACGTAACGTAATTGCGATACTCGCAAGTAAATCAAAACCTAAGGGGTACTCCCGTTGACCTAGAATAATGAAAGGAGAATGGGATCTGTGGGTCCAATTGTAATAAGATGAGGTATGGTTTAAAAAAAGGGATATATTTTTCTATGAGAAATCCACTGTCATAAATTTTTCGTTAAATTTTGGGTCTACAGTGTGTTATACAAATACAGTGTCTTATAAAAAGCCGTTCTCATTCACAATAACACAAGAATACAAAACAATTAAACAAGAATCAGCAATTAACGGCGAGCGCGCACTGCGGTGCGTTTTTCTACCGCATAATCTGTGAAGTATGGAATGTCTTTGAAGTGCGCGCACAGCGTTGCGCGTCATGCGTTTTGTTACTGTAGGCCCCGGCATAGGCAACTGAAGGAACACGGGTGGGTTTTAGTCAGTAAAAGTCTGACACGCCCTCCCGCTCCACCCAGAGCGGGAGAAGTTATTTGATGATTTCCCACCCTCAAAAAAAAAAAAAAAAAAAAAAAGGCCCCGCCCGGTGCGGCAGAACTAACGGAAACGCACCGCAGTGCGCGCTCGCCCTTAGACAAAAACAATACCGAAACATGGAAAACGACTTCACATAATTTGTTTCGTTTTCCGACAAAAGAAAGATGGCGGCAAGTCAACGACTTCGCGCCAAAAATACAAGTTGAAAAGAATGGTTCTCATCACTCTTTGTGTCAGTCAGATGGGGGAACGTGATATCAACAGACGGACAACTAATTATCTGACTACATTCAGTGTCGTATTTCATTATTATATTCCCCCAAATGACATGTAGGACTGTAGGTAAATGTTTATTTTGGATTGAAATCAGACGGATGCGTTTCAGCTGGATATTGTTGAGATATATCTCAGGAAGTAGGTAAAATATTTCATCTGTTTCCTTCTGATATTGAGTTGTTTCAGTGTTATCCCAGTTTGAAAAGAAGCGGTTTGGATACGTTATACAATATTGTATGTAATATTTTTCACGATAAAAGAGAATTTTCATCTCAATACAGTATGTTGTCCTTGTAAGAATAGGTACAGGTATCTTCGCCTAGGTTAATTCAGACAGGTTGTTGAAATTCATGATATCTATGGTAAGCTACGAGTTTTTTTATTGTATCAGGTTTACAATGGAGCAATCAATAGGCATCTAGACTATTCTTCCATAGACAAGCTACATTTACCTACTCGATTTCCTATCTATCGTTCTGCGAATAGACCATAAATCTATAGAATAAGTATACCTACCGGATTACAATCCTAGAGCCCTAGAGGTTTATATATAATACACTATAGCGATTCTAGTTATTATTTTAATTAAAATTGGCATTATTATTATGTACCTATTTAAGTACTTAAGTAGTTACATAACATGAAAACACCGTATTTTAGCAGAATAATTCAAATTGACCTTTCCTTGTTTTGTATGTGCTTGTACTTGTCAATTCAATTAATTTACATATCTAAGTATGTTAAATTATCAAAATATTTTGATATTTGCTTTTTAGGGTTCCGTACCAAAATGGTAAAAAAGGAACCCTTATGGTGTCACTCAGTCTGTCTGTCTGTCTGACACAGCTGGATATCTCAAGAACTACTAATGCTATCAACTTGAAATTTAGAATAGTTTTAGATGACGTTGACCCAACTATTTTGCAAATAAGAAATAAATTAAAATAATTATGTTTTTTTTTTGCAACAGAGACTGAAGGGGGGGTCTTAAAAAATCAAAGTGGGGCTACTAGAGCATGTGGAGTATCATATAAAAGAACGCTGTTTGCTCATTCTAAAACATTTTTTTTATTAATTTTAGGCCGCATAGTTTTCGACTTCAGATGAAAAATGTAAAAAAAAATACCGTCCCCCCCCCCCCTTATCTCCGAAGTTTGCAGAGAGAAAAATCTGAAATTATTCTATCTGATAGAAGTTTATGTAAAGATTACAGGAAAAATAAAACGATGTCTCTAAATAGCACACTTTTTCAGAAATCGGAACGGAACCCTCGGTGCGCGAGTCCGATTCGCTCTTGATCGGTTTTTAGGGTTCCGTACCAAAATGGTAAAAAAGGAACCCTTATGGTGTGACTCAGTCTGTCTGTCTGTCTGTCACAGCTGGATATCTCAAGAACTACTAATGCTATCAACTTGAAATTAGGTACAGTTTTAGATGACATTTATCCAACTAACAGACAGCTGTGCTGTGGACAGTTTGTTCCGCTACTTCTTCTTCCCAGCTAAAGCACTAGGAAGTGGTGAAGGGCGGGCGTTTTGTGGGGACTGTCTTACTGTAATTTCGACGTTCAAAAAGTGCTGATTCTCAGCCTAATTTGAATAAAGGACTTTTGATTTTGATTTTGAAAAACTATTTTACAAATACGAAAAAAGTAAAAATATTTATATTTTTTTTGTAACAGGGACTGAAAGGGAGTCTTAAAAATTCAAAGTGAGGCTACTAGGTCGTGTGGGGTATCATTTGAAAGAGCGCTGTTTGCACATTTTCAAATTTTTTAAAATTTTTTTTAGGCCTTATAGTTTTCGTGTTTTGATGAAAAATGTAAAAAAAAATACCCCCCCCCCCCCTTATCTCCGAAGTTTGCAAAGATAAAAATCTGAAATTATTCTATGTGATAGAAGTTTATGTAAAGATTACAGGAAAAATAAAACGATGTCTCTAAATAGCACACTTTTCACACACACGCACACTTTCAGAAATCGGAACGGAACCCTCGGTGCGCGAGTCCGACTCGCTCTTGCCCGGTTTTTTTTTGGGTCCTCCAAGCTTATCAATGTGGGAAGACCATATTCATAATCATTTGTCCGAATATGGTAGGTAGGTACCTATTATTGGTCTTGAATTTTAGTCAATCAATGGGCTTGACACATTCTGCCACGTGTGGCGTGCAAATATTAGGCACATATATTTTATTACAGCACAGAGATTATCACCACCATCCTTAGTCAAGATACATAAATATCCAATAAAGAACTAGGTAAGTATACTGAGAACGAAAAAGATGAGAACCGAGCATTATACATGGTTCTGTCATGTGAATGTCAAGAATGAGTCTTCATAAAAACCATAAAATTACCATTTTGTGAAGAGAAGCAAAGACGCCCCCTTTGCTTCGGCTGTATCTTTTTAACCGTGATAGGTAGACACGCATGTCCGACTCGCACTTGGCCGTTTTTTTACAATCCAGTATTTTTCCAATTCGTTTACTTTTGGGCTTAAGAAATAATCCTTGACACGACTTTAATCCGCGACTGCAAAAACCACACCCATTTACAAAAATTAATCAAAAAAATAAAACGAAGATTTATTATTATAAAAACATGATAAAAACTGATCCTCCTACAGAAATCCTGCCTGACACCTAACACAGATAATATCATAACAGTATCGTATCGTATATTATAATCCGTAGACTATAGAGTGGCGACAATGGAGTGTGATGACCCCTCGTTCATTCCACCCGCATACATGTGCCGAAACTGAAGCTTAATAGCCGCTCACTTTGTTAATAAACAGCTCATTGGAGCCGTGTGCCCTGTAACGCCCTTTGTTAGGTATTTAGGAGGAAATTTAACTTTTTTGTGTTGATTTCTTCAGGCCATTTACCTACTGATCGGATTTGTTCCTTACATCTTCTATTTTAGGCTCCATCTTGCTTAGAACGCCATTTGTAATAAAATAAAATAAACATGTTTATTACATCAACTTAAATAAATGATAATAAATTTAATATGTGCCAGGATTGCTAATTCCACTGTATAGCATCTTTCCTTGCATCTTTTTAAACTTGGCGACTTGGCGTTATTAATCCTGAAGGCTTAATTAAAAAAATATCGCGGTGCGATTTTATCGCGCACTGGATTTTTACCTTTCGATGTTGAGCCGTGCGTTGAAAATCCAGTAAGTACCTATGCAAAAAAAAAATCGCCGCGGGAATAGTCGCCCCCCTCCAGCCTCCGTGCGATATAAGTGGCACTCTCGCTTACACAAAGCGTTACTGATTTCCACGACGACTTCCAACAGGATTGATATACGTAGGTAAGCTTTTCGGTAGCTTGTGTCAGTCCCATACATTTTTGACTTTTATTTTATTTATTTATTAATTCTAACGTCGTTATTGCTGATAGAATGTCGCTTTTTATGGTTCCATACCTCAGAAAAAACGGAAACCATATTGGATCACTCGTGTGCGTGTCTGTCTGTCCGTTTGCCACAGCTAATTGCTCCGAATGTAATGGACCGATTAAGTTGATTAATTTTGTGAACCAATTAACCAAACACGAACGTGTAACGTAAATACATAAATGAGTTTTGAATATAGGGGTCAAATAAGAAAATTAAAAAACAAAGTTTTGCAAACTGTACCGTGTGAATGGTGTGATATGTCAAAAGAAGGGGTCTCTAATAGATTTTTTTTATTTAAATTGTAGTAGTAGAGTAGGTACTTAAAGTTATTTATAAGAATAGACGAAAATTGACGACCCCCCAAAATTCAAAGTGGGGCTACTAGGGCATGTGGGGTATCATATGAAAGAGCGCTGTTTGCATATTCTCAAACATTTTTTAATTTTTTTAGGCCCCATAGTTTTCGACTTTTGATGAAAAATGTAAAAAAAAATACCATTCCCCCCCCCCCCCCCCTTAACTCCGAAGTTTGCAAAGATAAAAATCTGAAATTATTCTACGTGATAGAAGTTTATGTAAAGATTACAGGACAAATAAAACGATGTCTCTAAATAGCACACTTTTTCTGAAATCGGGACGGAACCCTCGGTGCGCGAGTCCGACTCACTCTTGATCGGTTTTTTTTTAAAGTACCTATCCTATGTCCGTCTCCTGGTTCTAAGCTACCTCCCCACCAATTTTCAGCCAAATCGGTTCAGCCATTCTTGAGTTATAAATAATGTAACTAACACGACTTTCTTTTATTTAATTAAATTAAATATATAACCCATTGGATCTAATCTAAAGGTATCCTTCACGACATCCAGCCAACCCCTTTTACTGCGGCCCGAGGTCATGCTTTGGGGACAATCGGGTCAAGGCAAAACTTAACGACATTCTACAATTTTAAGGAGTGCTCTTTACTAGTTTATCACGAATTAGGTAAATTTTGTTCCTTTTTGGCTCCCCCATGTTTAAAATTTTATTCTCCCTTCTAATAATCAGCTTTAATTCATTCTCCCCAGCAGTCCCTAAACTCTCAAAGCCTTCATATATTATTGATCTACATATCTTATCCCACAAAGCTATCTAACGATTACAAATATAATAATTAGGCTAATAGCTAATTAGTCCAGTCCAAATAAAGCTTAGTCCGAGTAATTTGTCAGTGAGTTACGATCGTAAACGAGGGAGTTGGTGCCAACTCTTGGCGCCCTGCTATTGCCAAATAGTTATTCATTCTTGGAATAAGTTTTAAATAATAAAGCAGTTGACATTTTCTACATAGTTGTTAACTATTTTGTTATTGACTACTTTGTAGTTCTCTATATAGCACATCAGCTCATGGGTA
This sequence comes from Cosmia trapezina, assembly GCA_905163495.3. Classification (NCBI taxonomy): domain Eukaryota; kingdom Metazoa; phylum Arthropoda; class Insecta; order Lepidoptera; family Noctuidae; genus Cosmia; species Cosmia trapezina. The sequence goes on from LR991036.1 coordinate 3,144,237, forward strand.
TCCCGATTTCTATTGACAGTCATTGTGACGACATTAGGAGCTTATACAGGGTGGATGGGAGATTGACGTCCAAATAAAAAAAATTGGTTCCTCGTATCGTGGACTATCCGAATCACCCCCATGTATGTACCGCGATTTTTCATAGTTTTCGAGTTATGATTTTTTTTCTGAATTTTTGAGATTTTTCGAGCTAATCAACTTAAAAAAATTCTTAAAAAAAAGTGAACTACTTTTCCGATATTTTTGTTTTTGGAACTGAATATTCATGAGTCGTACTTATGCAAAAAATAATCAACTTCATCACTGTGATGAAAGTTATGAAAATGTTGGTCTAAAGTAAAAACATACCTACTAGCTGCGCCCCACGGTTTCACCCGCGTAGACCGGGATAAAAAGTAGTCTATGTGTTAATCCAGGATGTCAGCTTCCTCCATACCAAATTTTATCAAAATTGGTCCAGCCGTTTGAGCGTGAAGAAGTACCAAACATACACACACACTCACAAACTTTTGCCTTTATAATATTTAGTGTGATGGTTCTGCCCGTTTCGTTAGTCCGCTCGTTATAAGATTGGTAGACCAGCAGTAGACGCAGCTAATTGTGTAACACACTTTCAATTACAATACAAGGAAAGGGAATATTAAATCCATTGCTTCATATGTTCGAAAATTTTGGCTGCTCAATAGAGTAAATAATTTAAAAAAAAAAAAATCGTTTATTTCAGACTAATAAATGTCCATACTTTTGTTAGTAAAACATTATCTTAAAAACTATGTTAGTATAGAGGAGCTCAATTAATGTAGGTATTAACCATAGATATGTATCTGTATTAACATTGAAAATGAAATAAATAATTGAAAATAAATTAACTTGAAATATAATATCATTGAATATAAATTTAAATTAAATTAAATTGAAATACATCATTGAAAATAAATCAAAATTAAAATATATTGAAAATAAACTAAAACTAAAATAAAATTGGAATAAATTATTAAAATATACTTAATACAAATAATCAGGTAACATGCAGCCTGATAAGCCTTCTCACAATTGGCGACACTGGTCTGCCTGCAATCATCCTTAATAATCCTTAATAATGCAAAGAACGTGGCTGGTTAGTATTGCTATTTGTCATTTTATTCAATAAACCCGCAGTAGGTTCAATCACCTGCAGAGCAGTGTACACTCAGGGCCTGAATAGGGGAAAACAGATGCTGTGCAACGATCCCAATACGCAATCAGGTTGCGTGTTCAAATCACGTCGGGGTCATCAGTATAGAGGCATGAGGAACAGGGTGTAAAGTTCACTCATCCTCCATTAAAAACGGAGGATGATCCTACCAGACGGCTATCGTCTGGTGGTCAACTACCCGACGGTTGTAGTCGTCGGGCGCGCGAGTAGCGCGGTAAACTCTAATTGCGCGATGCAGGATTTTGCGTGACGTCAGTGTGATGCGTAGTTTGCATGTGGCGATGTAGATGCCGCCACATCTCAATACAGTACCTGCACAGCAGTATACACTACCTCTCAAGGCCTGAATAGGGGAATACAGATCCTGTGCAACGTTCCCAATACTCATAGCGACTAAGGGATTTTCTACGTAGGATTGCGTTACCAAATACTTACATAAGTTATCCGAACACAAGATAATATCGATACAGATTACCACACAATTCCACTTCGGCTTAAAGTCATGATTCCCTTTAATTACCAGATAGCCAGATAAGTGACGTCACAAGCATAATATCATTTAATCTCTGAAGAGGGTATCATATCTGCTCACAAAACAAAGATAACGTTCAGGAAAATGGACTCACGTTGTTTGTAGATTCTTTGCTAATGTCTAATCTTATGTGATAAGATATGACGGTAAACAGCAACGGTAAACAGTCGCTTCTTTGTAGATTTGAAAAAAAAATAGTTTTTTGCGTAGGTATTTCCAATTCCACCAGTTTCGATATACCTACAATGTAGTGTCTGGATATACATTAATTTATATACCTAGTTACTTCTTCATAACTTCTTCTCGTCAGATAGGCAGTCGCTCCATGTAAAATACCGGTATTCAGCTGCATCCGGTTAGACTGGAAGCCGAAACCCAAAATAGTTGGGAAAAGGCTAGGCAGATTGATTGATTGCAGTACTTGTATTATATTATTATTTTAAGCCTATTAGCTTTTATGAATAATGTAAATATTTTCTTGGTTGATCATGTAGGTTACCTACTAATACATAGTTTCCTTTAACTATATACCAACCGTTATCGGTAAATCCCAACTAATGAAACTGTGCCGCGATTGGTAAGGAAAACAATACGTTTCTGCATATTCATTGAAACTATTTTGGTACAATTTGCCGGAAAAAATAATATTAATTTTTAAATGGGCGTGTAGTTTGAGGCGGCATCTACATCGCTATATTACGAACTACGCATCACAATGACATGACGTCACGCAACCTGCATCGCGCAATTAGAGTTTACCACGCGATTAGCATATATACAACGTCCCGACAACAATCATCACCGTCGGCGTCGGGCAGTTGCCCACCACCAGACACAACACCCGTCTGGTCGGAGGATCCTCCCTTTTCTATGGAGGATGAGTGAACTTTGCACCCTATTCCTCATGCTCAACTATCAAATATAGAAAATATTGCAGTGAATGCCCAAAAATGTTAGGCATTAGCTAGGTTCTTTTCCCACTATCCGCCTTTTTTTTCTTTATTTATTTATAGGGGCTTTTACGCATAACGTATGTCAGTCCCATCGTACCCTAAACAATTGTACGTTCACAAGACGGCCATGAATTTGGCCATGAATTTACTGATTAGCTGTCAGCTTGCATCATCCCACTCCGTGTCTAAACCAGGAGTGATTTCTCTACTATCACCCCTTAAAGGGATCGTGCCATGTTTCCAGTAACCCTGTATAACTGGTTTCCATCATAAAACAGCCATCCTTGACATCGATTCTGCAACTGACAGGATGGCATCTGCACCCTAATTGCGTAACACATTGGTGCCGATTCTCTTGTACACCGAACTAAACTAACTAAACTATCACTAAAATTGCGTAACACATTGGTGCCGATTCTCTTGTACACCGAACTAAACTAACTAAACTATCACTAAAATTGCGTAACACATTGGTGCCGATTCTCTTGTACACCGAACTAAACTAACTAAACTATCACTAAAATTGCGTAACACATTGGTGCCGATTCTCTTGTACACCGAACTAAACTAACTAAACTATCACTAAAATTGCGTAACACATTGGTGCCGATTCTCTTGTACACCGAACTAAACTAACTAAACTATCACTAAAATTGCGTAACACATTGGTGCCGATTCTCTTGTACACCGAACTAAACTAACTAAACTATCACTAAAATTGCGTAACACATTGGTGCCGATTCTCTTGTACACCGAACTAAACTAACTAAACTATCACTAAAATTGCGTAACACATTGGTGCCGATTCTCTTGTACACCGAACTAAACTAACTAAACTATCACTAAAATTGCGTAACACATTGGTGCCGATTCTCTTGTACACCGAACTAAACTAACTAAACTATCACTAAAATTCCTTACTTTTGGCTATGAAAATCTTAGAGCTATTCTGCAAAAAAAAAACCTCTAAATTTAGAAAAAATTTTGACACAACTAAAATCGAGTTTGACAATCGTGACTCCGCGTGGTATAGTGCTCGTAGTATACTCGTAGTATTTGACCCGGTGGCTTTAATTGGAACTAACGAAATCACTATGAAAAGTTCAAATTCAAATTCAAATTTATTTATTCATTTAAATAATGCATATTTACAATATTAAGGCTTAAACTAAAATGGTAGGTATATAATAATGGGATTAACCTGAACTAGGATAAACCTGTATCTCAGGTATCATAAGTGCACATTAGTTTACATAAATATTTCCTAAGATTGATGATAATACATAAATAATGAATAACATAACAGACTAATGAAATGAAAACATTGAATTAAAAATAATATTTAACTTAAAACAAGCAGTAACTTTTCTGTGTCGTCATAAGACAATTTTTGTAACCAAGTTTTAATTACATTTTTGCAATGTACCGTGTTTAATGCAGACATAGCCAAAATTGCGTTTACTTTATTATAAAGAAATGGTCCTAAGAATATAAAAAATCTATACATAAAAGAATGCCTTAATCTATAATTATCCATACAGATGTCTTTACGTCTTTTATCAGTGACAACTCTATTGTAAGGCAATTTAGAGTGCTGTTTTAATATAGTATTCATAATAAATAACTGCCGCACTGTCAGAACATTGCAAGATTGATATAAAAGTTGGGTCGGGAATAGGATAGGCCGGAATGTGGATACTTTCAATACAGCTCTTTGAGCGAGCTCCAATGGTAGCAAAACTGTTTTAGCCGCTCCTCCCCATGAAGTAATGCAATATGTAATGATCGATTGACACAAAGCATAATATACCTGTTTTATCACCTTAGAGTCGGCAGAAGGACGAATTTTCTTGAAAATGAACATCAATTTACGGACTCTACTGCATAATAGGTCAATGTGATTTTTAAATGTAAGAGTAGCATCTATAATTACTCCAAGATATTTAATAGTTTTCGTATTAATGATAATTGGGCAATTACATTTCGAGTTTGCAGCTGTGTTACAAACATGTGCATGAATATCTGGAATTATTATAGATGGCTTTGAGTTGCGTAAGGAAAAGCGTATGTATTTAGTTTTGTCAGCATTTAATGTCAATAAGTTATGTTGTAACCATCGATTAACTATATTGAAACCTTGCTGTGCACATAACCAAACTTCATGTAATGTATTTGCGGAGAACAGGAGTACAGTATCATCAGCATATGATATTATTTTACCCGAATTTAGATTGAGACTGCAGAGGTCATTTATATAAATAAGAAATAAGGTTGGACCTAATATACTTCCTTGCGGGACCCCAAAAGAAGTATTTTTTAGTTCTGAGCTAGTAAAATTATCAATTTTCAAACATTGACAGCGGTTATTTAGATAGTCTGCAAAAAGATTAAGCTGCTTTCCTCGAATACCTATTTTCTCGAGCTTATTCAACAAGATAGGAACAGATACGGTATCAAAAGCTTTTGCTAGGTCAAGAAAAATACCAATTGAATGATTGCCTTTGTCTAGTTCTTGAGATATATAATCGGTCATATCTTGTACAGCATCAGTTGTGGATAATTTTGGTCTAAAACCAAATTGTTTATCCGAGAGGATGGCTTTAGACTCTAAATACTTCATTAACCTATTGTTAATTAATTTTTCTAGTATTTTAGATGTAGATGATAGTATTGAAATAGGTCGGTAATTTGAAGCTACTGTTTTGTCACCTTATGCACAGGGACAACTAAAGCTTTTTTCAGATAGTCGGGAAAAATGCCTTCAGAGAGGCAAATTTGGAAAATATGAGTTAATGGCGGAACCAAAATTTGCCTGAATTTCCTTAACACACTATTTGAGATACCGTCCCATCCAACCGCACAGACTTCTTTCAGCCCCATAACAACCCTTTCGACTTCGGCTTTGTCTGTGTTCAATAAAACAAATGAAGTTAATTGGCGATTTTCCGATGACACAGTGGCCCTGTTTCCGTGTATGTTGTAATTTGTGTTATAATTACGTTTTATTTGCTCAGCAAGATTTTGACCCACATTAACAAAATAACTATTGACATGATTTGCTGATGTAAGCGGCGAGGCGTGCGTTTGTAATAATTCTGATGACGATTCATGCTGTTTAGATACAAAAGCTAGATTTTTTATATGGCCCCACAACTTTTTATTGTCTTTTCCTGATTCTTCAAGTAAATTTCTGTTATACGTATTTTACAACTTTTTTAGTAGATTGTTACAGAAATTTCTGTATCTTTTATATGAAGTTTGTAAAATGGTATTATCTGGAAAGGATTTTGCATGCATGTGAAGTTTATCCCTGTGCTGAATGCATTTTACTAGCCCGGGTGTGATTCATGGTTTTAGGTTATTGTTTTTCTTAGTTAGTTTTATGTTTGAAGTATTATTTACAATAGCATATTGCACTTTATTAATAAAGTAAGGCAGAGAAATGTTCACATCATCAGTTTTGTAAACTGGGTCAAAGTCGATATGATGTAATTCGTATTCAAGGTTTTTCATATTTATTTTAGAAATGGTATTTGTGCACTTAGATCTAGAGGTTTTCACTTTTAAACTAAATAGGACTGCGCTATGATCGGTAACTGTCGGATCTGTTACTAGGGTAATGGATGCAAGGTTAGTTTTAAGCATGGTGTGGTCTAAACAGGATCCACTCAAATGTGTTGGAAGCAAATGGGCCGGAAGCAATCCCTTGCATGCGCACATGTTAAGGTAGTCTTTGGCAACTCTATCACTGTCTTCTGGGTTAATATCTATATTCATATCACCTGTTAGTACTACATTTTTGTGTAAAGTTAGTTTTTGAAGTGCTTCATCCAACGACGTAACAAAATTATCAGTTTGCTTAAAAGCACAGGGCCTATAAATAGCTAGGATAGCAGTATCTAGGCCCACTTTTAGTAATAATCTGCTACAATCTTGTATGGGAGGTTCTTCTACCGATATGTTTAAACTTTGTTTGGCATAAACAACTACACCGTCATTTTGATTATGAACGGTCTTACTACTGAACATTTGGTAACCTGACAGAGATATAAGATCTGAGACTGAGAGATGGAAGGTTCTGTTGACATTTAGATAGCCAACATTCTGTCAATATAATAATGTCACACTCAAAATCCAGACGTTTCAACAGAATTTGTAGGTTGTCCATGTTTTTATTTATACTGCGAATATTTTGCGTAAGAATAGTAAGCGATTTAGAGGGATCAGGGAGATATTGCTTAACTTTTTCAATCTTGCATGATTTTGCCACTGATAGGGAGACTACATCAAAATCAGTAAGTAACTTATCCATAATCTTATTTACTTTAAACTCCTAGTATAAAATTAAAAATGTATAAATTAAAAACTACTTATTGATTAATGCAGATATAAAAGAGTAGGGGCGGCGCTCTTAGGCGCCTTCATTATAATCTATAGAGTTAATGTACCTGCTTTCAGCAATTTTCCTTGCCGGGCATTCCAGATCACCTGTTTTGTGGTTGCAGGGTTTTTTGAATCGCAAACAAGTTGCACACTGTGATGGTTCAGCACTCTTAGTACAATCATTTGACTGGTGACCTTGTTGTCCACAATGTCCACACGTGTGGGTAGCCTCCCGACAGGTCCTTGCAGCATGGCCGTACTGTTGGCATTTAAAGCACCTCGTCACAAGTGTGAAGTCCCTAACTGGGCAGGATGTCCAATTTATAAATACTCGATCCTGGTTAATAAGGGCTTTTCTTATGTTGGCAGGTACTTCTAAAATAAAATTGCACGTAGGTCCTTCTTTTTTACCCGACTTGTGACTTAATTTTAAAGAGGCCAGGAAAGAGTCACGAGTCAAATTAGGTATCTTGTCGGATAGGTTTTGTTTATAGATGTAGTCAAAGACTTCTTGGTCAGTAAGGGCTGAGGGTACTCCTATCACTATAATTCTTGGTCTTCTCTTATGGGGCTCTTCCACTTTCAGGCCAGAACTACTTAGCTGTGATGAGTTTCGTAGTTTTTCTATGTCATCCTTTGTTTCGGTGCTGATAATAACTCCTCCGTTTTTGGTTTTACGCAATCCTCTAACGTGCAGTTTCATTTGTTCTGGGCATATAATTTTCTGGACAAGAGATTTAGTGTCGTCACTAGTCTTTAATTTATCATCAGGATAAATTGCGATAGAGCTGAGATTACTGGGGCGCAAGTAATTATTTTTGTTCATCTTTACCATATCAGCAAAAGAAACATTTTCTGCATTTGTTGATTGGGCACAATTTTCTTTAATGCTGACTTGGATTGATTTACGGAAGTTATCAAGGCAATCCGCGAGGTCTCGTTTTTCTCTCAATACTTGTAGTGAGTTTTGTACTTCTCTGGCCTTTTGTTTCAAGTCCTGGTAGAATACTGCCATCTGGGATACGCCATTTCCTACCTTGCGCGATAGGGAATTGATCCTTAGTTTTTGTTCGGAGTTCAGTTTTCCGTCCTGAGCAATGGTACCACTTCATTCAGGCATTTTTCTATTGAGGTCATCCAGTTACTAATTTCATTAGTGTCCAAAGACTCAATTTTTTCTTCAGCCGCGTGGTGTTGGTCCTGTCTTGGTTTTTGGGGCGATGTAGGAGCCGGTGTCGCTACCGGGGTCGGTGTTGGTGGAGGGCTGCGCCGTATCATCGTGCTCCGATTAAAGGGGCTGCCTTCCATTTTTAACTTTTATTTTATTCAGTCAGTCCATAATTTTAACGTATCACAATGATTATTTGTATAACGCGCTAATACACTAAAACTAGGTCACTGTTTATTCAAGCGTTAATTTATTTTATTGTTATTTTGCATTGATGAGCACGTCTGTATGCGTTGAATGAAAACTCAAGTCATCACTATGAAAAGTGAGAAGGCTTGTCATATTTTGTTTACAGACAATCCGACATCGCCGCCGTTACCGTGTCCGATATTTTTTAGAGCTGGAGGGGGGCAGGGAGGGGGCAGCTTCAACGTGTTTTTGTGGATTTTTTTTTTTTTTGGTACCTACGTGTTGAGGGTTAGGGCTTAAGGGTTTTATAAAGGGGGCCTCAATTTTTCATTATTTTTGCGATAGGACACACCGTTTTCGAGATACATATATGGAAAACAAAAAAAAAAAAACAGTAGGTACTGTTTTTGCAATTGAAGTCAAGGTGTTGAATGTTGAATTTTAGCTCATAACAACTAATCTTATTCCACACCTTTTTAATCGCGATTAAAAATTGTCTGATTTAGTTTGACAATCAAAATTTTAGGTGAAAAAACGTCAAATTCAGAATAGCAATTTTTTGCCATTTTCACTAAATTATTATCTCAGTACAATCTTAGTGCTGTCAAACTAAAATTTTGTTAAGTTGTGTCACTTTAATCAATTTCAGAATGGGAAATCGTCGTTTGACAGGAATAAACTAAATTTTAGTGATTTTTAGTCTAGTTTAAAGGCATTTGTGACAAGAGAATCGGCACCATTATCAATCGGAGTTGGTTTAATTTTGACAGTTCAACAATATTCATTGCGTTATTTACGCTGTCGAGCAGACAAATCTTTCGAACTTATGAAGCAATGGATTAGCAATTTCTTTCAAAATGTAACTCCGATTGATAATGTGTTACGCAATTAGGGAGCTGGTCCGTGGAAATAACCATGTTTTACTAATTAATTCTAATAAACAGTAATTAGGTTCCTTCTAGTTTTCCTGTTTACAATAGCTTAAGTTAGAGGGAAAAACAGAAATCATAAAATATCACTGATTTGTGGTTAATTTGTTTCAGTTCATACCTACTGTCTTGCAAAGGTCCTGTCCATATGTATAAGCTCTCGATAGCAATTGACCGCATCCTTCCATTGTAGCTACATTTGGACTGGAAGGGATTTTGCAGCATTGTGGCGGCTTCTACAACATACATAATCAGCCTGTATTGTTCCCACTGCTGGTACAGAGGCCTCCTCTAGGCATCTACAACGCCACATGCGAACTAACGCATCCAAGACCTGACGTCACACAATCGAATTCTGCATCGCGCAAGCAGAGTTTACTGCGCGACTAGCATGTTCAAAAAAAAATCAAATCATATCAAATTTATTTACTGAAAACAAATACAGGAATTGCAGTACACGTTAAAAGTATAGTTCATAAAATAAGCACTATTTATTTCTAAAAACGTGTGGGTGAGCACTGCTCTCCTAGCTAGGTTAGGGAAACCTCAGTCCGGTCCCATAAGGTACAATGACGTAAAGTTAGATAGTGCTCCTGATGTTACTGTTAATTTCGGAGAATTGAGTTAGACATAAAAACAAAATATAATAATTTAAGATAGTTAGATAATATGTGTGTGTGTGTGTGATTGGGTGTATGGTGTGGGTATTATATTAAACAACATCCCGACATCACCCGTGGGGTCAGCCTTCCTGGTCTTTCTCTTCCACTTCGCTCTATCCTCGACACCGTCTTCGGATACAGGGCCAATTCTCGTATCTAAAAACGTTCAAATTCTAGTCGCAATCTCATGCCAGCGACAATGAACTGTCAAAAATGTAGGTAAACGCTATACAATTTTTGACATATTGAGACTGAGATGAGATTGCGAACGTTGTTAAAAATACGGGAATTGCCCCTCTGATGCTCTTTCATGTCCTTTAGCACTACAGCTTTCCACCTTGTTTTGGGTCTGCCTCTGGGTCTTGGACTGGAAATAGAAAGCTGTAGCTCCAAATTCCCTACGCATTCAGACGGCCTCCTTTTCACGTGACCATACCATCGCAGCTCTTGCATGCTCTTGCCCGCATGATGCGCCGGAAAATGGCGCATAATTTATGTTTATTATAATTATTTACTTTTTTCTGGTAAATTCTAAGAGGTCAACGAACTATAACCTAAAAAGTCAATAAAACGAACATTTTATTTATTTATCGTCGTTGAATCGTCGTAATTAGTCCTAAAGTTATCATCATCATCATCCAACGAAAATACCAATGTAAAATCAAAACCATTTAAATCAACAATAAACTCTTGCTCGAGGCTCCGAGCTCCGTCCCCGCTATAAGGAAAAAGTACAGACAAACAAAACAATAAAGTAACCTACACTACAGTCTGCTGTAAGGCAATGATCATTTCGGAATTTTAGTAAGTATGTAATTGAATATCGTTGATATTATGTGTGGTTTTAAAAAAAACCTGGGCTAATATCACATTTTTTTTAACACGTATAACGTACACACAGCTACAAATCAAGCCATACATTTCCAGTTTACACTGACCTCTCACTGTAAGGAAATCCTATACAATGTGGCTACACTATAGATCATGCTATACATTTCCAGTATAAGCTGATCTCGTATTGTATAGTATTTCCGTACAATGAGAGGTCAGCTTGTACTGGAAATGTATAGCTTGATATGTAGCTGTGTGTCCAGTTTTCAAAGTCACTCATAAATTTTTCTACTATAAGCAAGTAACTTGCAAGTTTTCGTCGCATTTATAAAACTCTTCTATACGAGAAGAGTTAATTTTAAAATTTTTCCTTATTTTCTTCTGCGTTCTATTTTCAATTTATGTTGTTTAATTACAATAATGAGTATTACAAAGGGCTCGTGGCTAAGTAATAACAGCCACAAGTGTCGATCGATCAGGTTAAGCTACGCTTGCCGCGGTTGGTCCGTCGATGGGTGACCATCTTTACATAAAGAGCTCCGTGCCTCGGAAAGCATTTTATGCCGTTGGTCCCGGCTGTCATTCGTGTTCTTTGACAGTCGTTACGGGTCGTCAGAAGCCCAAAAGTCTGACAACCAGTCTTACCAAGGGGTATCGTATAACCCAGTAACTGGGTTGTGCAGGTCATATAGGCAGTCGCTCCATGTAAAATACTGGTATTCAGCTGCATCCGGTTAGACTGGAAGCCGACCCCAACATAGTTGTGAAAAGGCTATAATAGGCAGATTGATTGAGAGGTCAGCTTGTACTGGAAATGTATAGCTTGATATAGCCGTGTGTACTAGTCTTCAGTCACTCTTAATTTTTTGTACTATAAGCAAATTCTCGTCGCATTCATAAATGTCTTCTCCTTTACTTTTCATTTTTTTCCTTATTTTGTTCTGCGTTCTATTTTCAATTTAAATTGTTTACCTACAATAATGAGTACCTAGGTTTAAAAACCTCTTCTGAAACTTCGGCGGATGCAAACTGGATTGTCGTTGACAGTACTGTGCCGCTTGTCTTGTCGAGGAGCTGTGGGCGGAGGCACCGGTACGGTAACTTGCAGGCTGTGGGCACGGCCACTTTCTCTCAGGCAGTCTCGGGGAGTCTGTGATCACGTAAACGTCTGTAAAAGGCGAAGAAAGGTCCTGTTATTTTAATAAGGTAGGTTAAATAAGGTATTATCATAAATTCAGAAGTTACTTTGGAAGATTAAATTGTTTTGAACTTTTGATACAACCAATGGCAGTTGCCTATTTTTGAATTATGATTATAATTGAACAAGCATGCCATTTATTCTTGCACCTATGTTAGTTTTTTTTTAAACCCGTCTGCATAGAAAGCGAAGTAAAATAAAAAGATAGAAATACGATTAAACATAAACACCTACCTAAATTGCATGTGGCAAGAAAACCTTTGTTTACAGGTTTTCTTGCCCCATAATATATGACAAGAAAACCTTTGTTTACAGGTTTTCTTGCCCCATAATATATGACAAGAAAACCTTTGTTTACAGGTTTTCTTGCCCCATAATATATGGCAAGAAAACCTTTGTTTACAGGTTTTCTTGCCCCATAATGTATGGCAAGAAAACCTTTGTTTACAGGTTTTCTTGCCCCATAACATAATGCATGGAAAGAAAACCTTTGTTTACAGGTTTTCTTGGCCTATAACCATCACACAACCTAGACGAACGAATCGATAAACACAGACGGGCCCTCGTGTGTATTCAAATCCATCCAGCCGTTTGGACGCTTCGAGGGTACTGTCGTCGGTTAAAAACTTTACTAACCACTATTTTAGACCTCTAAACATTTGGAAGGTTGCTAATGCCAATATCCTTCATTTAACCTTTTACAACTGCCACAGTATATTAGGGGATGTCCTTCCTTTTACCAATCAATTTCATCAAATGCGTCACACAAGTGTCGGTATTGTTATTCGACACTTCCGAAGATACCGATATCGATACAAAGTTCTTGAAAATTGAATAGGTATTATCTGATTATATTGAAGTTTGCGATTCATAGGAAGCAATATTGTCAAATGTTACGTTGGAGTCAATTAGTCTACCGGGTTCTCAGTAACGGTTGAGGAAAACTAACAGAGAATGATCTGGAAAATGTTCTTTTTTTCCTATATCTGAGTGTATTATGTATGTCCTCCTTGTTTTATACAAATATCCTGGATGAGAAGTAGCCTCCTCCAGGTCCCAGACTCCCAGTAGGCTAAGTGGCCTGCCAAAAAGCGATCGGTTCAGTGGTTTCGACATGAAAACGTAACAGACAGAGTTAATTTCGCATGTTTAACGTGTTTCAGGAATTTAGGATATAGAGCGGTCTAAATGCTCATGTGGTGACGATTAGCTTAAAAGCCTACTAAAACTGAAACTGAAATCACTGACTACCTATAATTGTCTCTCCTGAGTCCTAATCCATCCAAAGGTTGTCTGTAACTCTGTAAAAGATAGCGTTTAGCGATAAGACCGCCCATTTTGTCACCCTATGTAAAATTTCTACATTTATATCTGTAATTTGTATGATGTGCATAATAAAGAGATTCTATACGAGAATCTATACTATTGCGAAACTTGGGTTACACTATGAATAGGTGTGGCATAGCTAATATTCGCTTGCCATCGATAATGTTAAGCATTTTGAAAATATTTTGCAGATGCTGAAATCACGCTGCCCTGTTACAACATTGTAATAATATTTTTGTCTAAAATGCCACTCTTATCTTCGAAAACTTTCCAAAATCTGTCTGCAACGATCATACGATTGGTTGCTACTAGTGATATCAGATAAACTGTGTTATCAGCTCTGTAGGCTTAGGCAGCAAAATCCATATGGTCACTGATAACAGCATTCTGCGATCGTAATCAGGGCTTGATGATTATCGGATTATCCTGATACGATAATTATCTTGTTTTTTGGTGCTAAGGACCTCTTTAACTGTGGCCCCATTTGTTGCAAAAACGCCAATTCTACCAACAAATTGACCACTAAGTACCGTACTACGCGTAGAATCCTAGAATCTAGCGAAGGGAATTGTGAGACGGTCGAGCAATGACGTAAGATTATCATCGGGTCGAGGGTCGAATGTGACAATCTGAGGTAGTATAGTAGTATTCATTTAATATTTGTCACTTCGTTCACTTTCGGTTTCGGCGGTCACTTTGCTTGAAGAATTGTTGGTGTTACCCCAAATTACACTATTCTTAACGACTGTAAAACGTCATCATCATCATTTCAGACGAAAGACGTCCACTGCTTGACATATGCCTCCCCAAGCACCGCCACTTCGACCGGTTCTGTGCTTCCCGCATACAGTAGATTCTTGCGGCCTTCACAAGGTCATCGGTCCACCTTCTGGGAGGTCTTCCAACGCTACGTCTTCCGGGACGTGGTCACCACTCCAGAACCTTCCGGCCCCATCATCGACCATCTGTTCTGTGAGCAACGTGCCCTGCCTGCCACTAATTAACTTGGGCAATTCTTCAATCTCTGGAACTACCAGTTGGATTTGAATAATTAATTCTTCTGACCTATATTTCCGCCGCTTCTTAGAGTAAAACTATAAATCTGAATGAAACACTTAGTTTAGGTACACTTGCTACGAACGTTCTGACATTAACGCTAGGTATTTGTAATTTATAATCTGTGAGTCAGGTCTTAGCTCAGGCTTAGCTTATAGTCGATGATCTAACCAACAATTTGAGGGCTAAATTGATAACTACCTCATCGGTTTGAATTAGTGGTCGCAACTCGCAATATTAGACAGGATATTCCACCCCTTTTCCGTGAATTCTTCAGTAGGTAGACATAGGAAAACCTTTCTAGTCTAGTTAAAAGATGCTCATCCATTGATAAATGTCAGTCAGTTAATCAGAAAGTTGAGGCTAGTTGCCCATTCCAAAACGTAGATCTCTTTGGAGAAGAACGGGCAAGAAACTACACGGACACTCTTTTAAATCAAGATAATTAATACAACATCCTGGGTACATTATTCTTGTTGCTTCTGCATGTGAAAACAATGTAAAAAACAATAAAAAATACTTAAAAACAATTCAAAATATAAGATTAAAAACTTAGATATGTAGGTAATCTAAGATTCAAAATAAGCCCTAGTAAATAAGAGATGACCATCAACTGACGGCGCCCTTTTACGAACATGACGCCACATATGACTAAAGTAGTAGCCACGAAAATAAACGTCTGGCTAGCTCAAGAGTTTCACTATAGGTAGTCAGTGAAAAAATCGGATTGAGGATCGGGTGGGCTGGTGTCCGCAACTCCACACGTCCAAGCGCGTATTTTTTTTTTATTTGCCATTATTGTCCCACTACTGGGCAAAAGCCTTCCTACTCTTTTTCCACCCCTCCAAGCTGCCAATCTTTATTAAAGGAGTCCAGCTCATCCCCATCGTATTTTGATGTTATGTTATGAAGACATCAAATACCGCTCTGCCCACCCCTTCAGGGAATTAGTCGTAACATCTATTATTGTCGATTACTACAAACGTATTTTTACTATATTATTCACATTTTCATGAATATCCATGCGCCAATAGCGACTGTGTTTTGGCACTCGGCAGCGATAAGTCACATCCGTGCTACAATTGGTCAATCGGAACTTAAAATATACGATTTTTTTAATCTACTTCAAAGGAATTCTATTTTATTTATGACAGTTTTTGCTAGTTGTGATTCGCAAGATAATTTACTGACTAGGTACTTATCATAAATTCACGAAAATCAACGAAAACGTTTTCGTTTAATACTTCGAGAATATCATCATTCATATTTGGGGTCGGCGCAATATGTATTTTTCTTCCATACTTCTCTTAGTCGTCATCTCGGTAATCACCCCCTTTACCCCTTTCTACCATATCATCTTTCACACACTGTCGTACTTTATTGTATAGTATCTACATCTAAATCAAAGTACCTACTTATAGTCAGCTACATTTTGTTCATGAAGCTCCTCTTTGATCATTCGACATTAAATTAATTTTTGGATCGTCTGCTTTCAATTTTACTCGGGCCATGCATTCATGATTATTTTGCAAACGAACGAAGTAGAGTTCTACAATACGAATCTTTTGGCGCCTAAATGACATAACTAATGTACCGTGTAGGTACCCAATCCCTTCGGAATGACGAGATGTCTAAAATAGTTGATAATGATGAATAAAAAGTGAACTTTAAAAATGTAAACATGAAAGTTATTGGATTAATCAGTTTTCAATAATATCTGTTTTGTACACATTACTTGTTTGACTGGTTTAAGGCTCGTATTTATAATCAAAGTAATTACTTGAGTAATTACTAGCTACTAAGTAATTTCATACTTGAGGGTAGAATTCTTAAGTAATGAAAATGGTGACTATTACTTGGCTATGACTATTACAACATGAAAATCTTATTTTTTCTTAGCAGTCCATTGATTGAAATAATTCTGATCATATAAGTACCGGGTATCGGGGAATGTAACACGATAGACACGTGTCAGTTGTGAGCCCTACATGATTGTGTTGTGTTTGTGTCTCAACCTACTGCGTTTCTTGCATAATAACGATAGAAAACTATGCAATAGAAGACTATAGTTCTATGACTTCTATGTAAACCGAACTTGTATGTACTTAATTAGTATGAAAACGCTACTTACAAACCGCTTTTATCCTGTAATGTCTGGTCAATCTTTTCCAAACCAGTATTTGAACTAGAGACCCGCATTACCCACATTCAAAATTGAACCTTAAAACTTGTAACTAAGTTTGAAAGTTCAATAACTTTGCTGACTTCGGAAATGACCCCATTCCGGGTAGTCGGTCCGCATTGCACAATCTCTTGTTCTTATGACAGCCTTGATTTCAGAGAAATTATACTCGTATGGTTCTTAAGTTGTGATTCGTAAGATACACAATCGCATAGCCGATTATGTATGTATGGCGAATTAATTTGTTAATCGAAGAATTATGGCCATTTATCGAACGTTTTGCTTCCTATTAGAATTTGAGGGTTATGTAATTTAACTTAATATGTATTTGTGCAATTAGTAGAAAACTATTTTGAATACAGGATATTCGATGTCACCATTAAAAAATAAAGTACCTTCATAGGTAAGTAAGTACATAAGGAAGCACTTAATTAAGTTTTGTGAAATCGGTTTTTAAATAAATTTTATAATTATAGGTACTTGCACCACTACTGATCTTTCACGAATCGAATGATATGAATGGTCTCAGAGGACATAAACAAAATTCCCTAGAACAACATCTGTCACAAAAACAAACAGCATAAAAATTAAGAACGGAACTCTATGGCATACCTAAACTATAAACCACAGAACTAATAAAAACTTCTCTCAAAGTAGTTTACGATTCTTTTAAATTATGTTTTTCACATCACCGAAATGATCTCATCATTAATTTCTTCGCGAGTTTTGTAATTTACTTAATTTGTAAAATGATTGATGGGCAAAATAAATAACATTATGGTAATTTTAATTTAGAAGACATTTAATTAATTCTTAATGTTGCTAATTTAATTAGGTTCGTTTTTATGGAGAAATTTTAGGGTGTGTATTCTATTAACATTTAAACAGTACAAGGGAGTGTCAGCTGCCATATTTATAAGTATACAGAGTGCGTTGACACGTAACATAATAACTATGTAAAGTAAGTACCTATATAAGTTTTATACTACTTTAAATAGGGCTCAGCTCTTAGGTTGGACCACTGTGTAGATATTCCATATTTTACATTGTCATAGAAATATGTTAATGATCAGAAAATATCTTGAGACATTCCTGAAGTTACCAACAGTGATTAGGTTGAATGGTTGATGGATTTGGCGAGTAAGGAAAACCTAATCAGTAGTACGGAGTAGTACCTACATATACTCATAATATACCTACTCTGAATATTTTAATCTTCAAACCTAATTTTAAACAAGACAAGCCATTTAAAGCTACATTTTTAGGGATCCGTACCAAAATGGTAAAAAAGGAACCCTTATGGTGTGACTCAGTCTGTCTGTCACAGCTGGATATCTCAAGAACTACTAATGCTATCAACTGCTATCAACTTGAAATTTGGAACAGTTTTAGATGACGTTTACCCAACTATTTTACAAATAAGAAAAAAGTAAAAATATTTATAAATTTTTTGTAACAGGGACTGAAAGGGAGTCTTAAAAATTCAAAGTGGGGCTTCTAGGGCATGTGGGGTATCATATGAAAGAGCGCTGTTTGCAAATTCTCAAAAAAAAAAATTTTTTTTTTAAGCCGCATAGTTTTTGACTTTCGATGAAAAATGTAAAAAAAATACCGTCCCCCCCCCTTATCTCTGACCGGTTTTTTTTAAATACTTACGATTCGTAAGTACCTATTTAAAAAAAAACCGGTCAAGAGCTTTCGTAACAACAGGAGATCTCGTAAGGATTTCGTAAGTTACGAAATCCTTACGAAATCTCCTATTGAACTAGATAAGTTAATAATAACCAAAGGCGAAAACCAAACGGAATTCTTCACCTTGTCACATCACAGTCTTTCCAAGGAACAATACTTGAAAAAAAAAAAAATAAACAGAGCTACAACCTCAGAACAATAACAAAGCATAGAAGGAAGGTTAAAAACAGAATTCTGTAACTACCTTTAGTCCCGTTCTATTATTAGGTACGATAAAGGTACGATAAAGGATGTGGGAAAGAGATAAATGTTTTACTCTTTGTTTTACTTTCTTGGCATGGTCACAAGATCAATTGTCATTTGGTTAAAAAAGTTATAGTATGACACGGCCAAATTTGATAGTACTTTGTTTCAATGCCTGACAGTTCGTTTATTGAACTACCTGACTTATTCGCGTGTTCATTGTTTACGTGTTTGTCGTAATCTTCCATGGTTTTGCAATGTTTTAATAATATTTCTACTGTTAGATTGCATGAATTCTTTGTTTAACTACAAATAGTGAGTGTGTGGACGCTGTGGAGCAATTTCTTGTGTGGTTGGGGGCTGCAAGTCCCATTCATAGCGAAAATAAAATGAACAATAAATATTGACCTTCCATCGGTAAGTTTTTGCTCAATTTCTTGTTGCATATGATCTGATAAACGAATATAAATACATAACAAATATTGCTGTGTCACTATATAGCTGAAACCAGTCGTAATATTTATTCCAATAGAAGTTATTAGCGAATATTCGGAAATTATTTTGGGGTTATCTTGATCAGCCATAGTGACGTAAATAATGTTGTCGATACTTTTCTTTTACAAATTTCCTAGACGATGTGAAAAAAAAATGGATAAATTGTATTGGTAGACGAAATTGGACTCCAAAAAGCACAGCCACATAATATGCTCCAAGCATTTTACTTTGTATTCATTTGGTAATGAACCTATGAAATGGATGTAGCATGTTCTTTAAGTCGTCACATTATTTGCTTACTCATCATTATGAACAACTTTTACTATGGGACCAAACCTGAAATCGCGAAAAAAAAATCAGCTGTTCAGTACATTTTGACGAGTTTGATGTAGATAACTGTACTGAACAGCTGATTTTTTTTTCGCGATTTCAGGTTTGTTCCCATAGTAAAAGTTGTTCATAATGATGAGTACAATCTCTCATTTCGATTTGGTGCATGATAAAAAATTCATCCAGTATTATGATATAATTAAGGTATTTTATTGGCAATAAATAGTATCCCGTTCAAATTAAAACTTTATTTATTACATTACAGGAAATACTTATGGAAGTCTGCGAAGAAGGACATAGCGCAGTACTGCAAATTAAAAGAACCGCTCACCATCAACAGCAATCTAACATGAAGACAGGTATAACATTTCAGAAATATGTTCACTTGATATATGCGATACAATGATATTATATTAAAAATATCATTGATGCGATATCATTCTTCTAATAATTAGAAGAATGATATCGCATCAATGATATTTATTTATTTATTTTTAATAAAAAATACGTAATTGTAAGATCCCGTAGCAATGGAAGTTGAAACAGGACATAGTACATCGATACAGATTAATGAATCGCCACTGATCTTGACATCTCGTGAAATCATCTCACATCAGTCAGGTAAGACATACAAATAAAACTTAGTTTAAAGATTTAAGATTTTTTTATCAACATTTTTATTTAGGTAAATACCTAAATAAAAATGTTGATAAAAAATCTTACATAAATTTTATTGAGAACTGTTTGTTTTAGGAATCCTTGACACAGATGACAATAACAAATTCAGAAATAATTGGATTCCATCCCGATTCAAGAAGACTGCGCTTTTGGCGAGTTCCTGGTCGCCAGAGCCGACTCCAGAATCCTCAGGAAGTTCATTCGTACCAGGGCGGAATGATTATGGTGTGGGCTGGAATTCGCCTAACAGATTATTAAAGTTGCTAGGCATTTTATTTTTTTTATTTAAAATATTATCTGGTCGTTATTTATTTTTTTATATACAAAAATTTGAATTTTCATAATAAATTTTATTTTTTCACTAACAACCATTTTATTTAATCAAATAATTCAAATCTCTATTAAATTACGCTTATACCGATTTAAAATAATGTGTTAAATAAAAAGTATTAAAATAAAAATTATTAGGTACTTTGAATACCCTTGTTCCCTAGACTTTGTTGAGTAGTCTATGATGTAATCTAAAATTCAAATAAATATGAGAAAGTAAGTTGCTAAAAACATTTGCAAAACCGAATGTCTCCCACTTGTTTTCAATAAACTCATCAGTTATTATGGCAATTAAATACATTCTGGTTTAGCCGGGTCAGATTTAATAGGTACATGAAGAGCTGTCGGGAACCAAGGAAGACTTTGGTGATGATGATGACGAACTATTTAGTTCATACTTAAAGTATTGTTTCATTTTGAACGAATGTATTAAGTATTGGGATCATAAGGATGCTTAGTTAATTCAAAATTTTAGGTACGCACGGCTACAGATCAAGCTATACATTTCCAGTATAAGCTGATCTCGCATTGCATAGGATTTCCTTACAATGAGCGGTCAGTGTAAACTGGAAATGTATAGTTTGATGTGTAGCCGGGTGTACCTACGGTTATTATTCTTGGCAGTATAAGAAAGAATGTCATTGTAAATTCTATCGACGTTGAAATTTAGTGGGTACATCACTAGTCAGAATAAAATGAATGACAACCTACAAAATTTCGAAACGTCTTCTGTATATGTGTCCTTCTTTTACATCATAGCGGCTCCATAAGTCAAAATGAAACAAATATATTGAGTTCAGTTGCTATTTAATCACTACTTCTATGCTTGTTGTTCTTCTGAGGCTACAACAATCTTTTGGTACCCGAATGACATTGACAGGGAGTCGTTGATGGATAACAAAAACAATATGGCGTTGTTAGTTCCGATTTTGGTCACGCGCCAAAATAAGCTTGTGGCGTTGTAATATTGACAGTTTGTCGAAGGCGACGTTTGTCCTGCTGAAACTGGGCCAAGGCGCAGCGGCCATCGCTCGGCACACGGTCAGGCCAAGCCTACGAAATTATCTGCCAGACGCTGGGAAAATACCAACCGCCATGTCTGCTTCGTAAAAAGTATTTCATGATAATCATTACAGTTTTTATTGGGGTTTAAACATTGTTTTTTAAGAGGGAGATATTTTATAATGTATTGACTTCGGCCACCCATTAGGTACTTATTTATGTAAAAAAAACCGGTCAAGAGCGAGTCGGACTCGCGCACCGAGGATTCCGTTCCGATTTCTGAAAAAGTGTGCTATTTAGAGACATCGTTTTATTTTTCGTGTAAGTAATCTTTACATAAACTTCTATTACTTAGGTACATAGAATAATTTCAGATTTTTCTCTATGCACACTTCAGAGATAAGAGGGAGGGGGGGGGACGAAATTTTTTTTAAATAAAAAAAAATCTAATAATTTAATTTAAAAGTCGAAAACTATGCGGATTAAAAAAAATAAAAAAATGTTTGACAATGTGCAAACAGCGCTCTTTCATATGATAGGTACCCCACATGCACTAGTAGCACCACTTTGAATTTGTAAAATGTTTGACAATGTGCAAACAGCGCTCTTTCATATGATAGGTACCCCACATGCACTAGTAGCACCACTTTGAATTTGTAAGATTCAGCACCTGTTGCAAAAAAAACATAAATATTTTTATTTCTTTCTTATTTGCAAAACAGTTGGGCAAACGTCATCTGAAACTGTTCCAAATTTCAAGTTGATAGCATTAGTAGTTCTTGAGATATCCAGCTGTGACAGACAGACAGACAGACGGAGAGTACAGACTGAGTCACACCATAAGGGTTCCTTTTTTACCATTTTGGTACGGAACCCTGATTAAAAACTGATTATAAAGGGATCATGGGCAACTACATCCCTCTGTGGGCAAAAAAAGTTAAAACAAAAGCGATTATCAACTAAATTGCCAATCGTGTTGAATGCTAAAATCTTCTCTAAAACATTATATTATTTTATTTCCGTAAGTAGGTTTGTACAAACTTCTATAAAATGTAAAAAATAAATAAAGTACCTAAGTACCTATTCAAATAAAACTAGATGAGTTCGGCGTTTCTTAATAACCGACTCTCTGAGAAGAAATACCGAAACAAACTCAGAGGTCTCAGTCATGTGAAGACCATGTAGGATTAGTGTCCGAAATATTCTTTTGAGGGAAGAACCACACTGATTTGAGTGGTCCTGTCCAGTAAGATGATCAGAAAACATCTATTTCGTGATACTTCATTTTCTACCAGTAAATATTAGCCTCGCCGAATACTGATTTGTGTTAGACGCGGTAAACATTTACATATTGTCTGAATAAACATGCGATTCTATATCAAACGTAAACGAAACAAATGTGTATTATCTTTTACATACTAACTCTTTGAAGTGCATTGTGTATTTTTCTGGAAATCTACATTTATAAATTGAAAAATAAAAATAAGTTCTCCGGTAGTCTATGGAAACATGTTCGAAAATAGAACTCGTATATGTAGGTACCTACATGATTTCCTTGAATAAGGTGTTTGATTGTCGTTAAACATTATCAAAAACCGATTACCTATATTACTACGTTAATCATGATTAGTTAACGAACTTTATATTATTATTATTATTTTTTATTTTTGTCATATCTCGGGACCCTGGGGTCTCGGTCCTTTGGAAGGCGTACGAGGAGCCGAAGCCAACTTGCAGAGGCCCCTTAGACAATTTTAAATGAAGAGAAGGTTATCTATACTAATATTATAAAGAGGTAAAATTTGTATGTAAGTTTGTAAGTTTGTAAGTTTGTAAGTTTGTATGTAGGGGGTAATCTCCGGAACTAATGATCCAATTCTAAAAATTTTTTCACTGGTAGAAAGCTACATTATTCCTGAGTGCTATAGGCTATTCTATACTAATATTATAAAGAGGTAAAATTTGTATGTAAGTTTGTAAGTTTGTAAGTTTGTAAGTTTGTATGTAGGGGGTAATCTCCGGAACTAATGATCCAATTCTAAAAATTTTTTCACTGGTAGAAAGCTACATTATTCCTGAGTGCTATAGGCTATAAATTATATTTATATCATGCATATTATCCGAGCTATCACAAGTTTTGTCTAACAAGTCGGAAAGAAATACCTCTTTAAACAGACTTTTTTGCATGCGCTGCCTAAACGGTTGTTTATAATTGATAACAATGTATGGCAGTCTGGTCCGTCTTAAATAATTCTACAAAAAAGTCCGCGAGACCATATTTCTATCTTTTATATTTTATCTTTTATACATCTTTTATTGTTTTAAAAAAGTATTTTTTAGACATTCTTACGTTTGGATGATTATTTAAACAACAAAACATTAATCCTTATCAAAATAAGATATTTTATGATCACAAGGACATCATGGAGATAAGATTTGGCCTTTACAGTATGGCAATTGGTCATACAGTTTCGGAGATAATATAAAATTACTAAAACGCAAAATAACTTTAATTCATACCGGTTCCTCTTGAGCAAACATGTTTAGAGCGGACGTTTTATCAATTTACCCATAGATGGCGTTGTGCAGAATGTCGGTGGAATACAGCGGACGAGTTTGTTTTTAGGGTTCCGTACCAAAATGGTAAAAAAGGAACCCTTATGGTGCGACTCAGTCTGTCTGTCTATCTGTCTGTCTGTCACAGCTGGATATCTCAAGAACTACTAATGCTATCAACTTGAAATTTGGAACAGTTTTAGATAATATTTACCCAACTATTTTGCAAATAAGAAAGAAATAAAACGATATGTATTTTTTTTGCAACTTGGGCTGAATGGGCTCTTAAAAATTCAAAGTTGGGCTACTAGGTCATGTGGGGTATCATATGAAAGAACGCTGTTTGCGCATTCTCAAACATATTTTTATTTTTTTTTAGGCCGCATAGTTTTCGACTTTTGATGAAAAATGTAAAAAAAATACCGTTCGCCCCTCCCCCTTATCTCCGAAGTTTGCAAAGACAAAAATCTGAAAAGCTATAGGCTATTTAACATCACGCTAGGGACCTTAGGAGCCGAGCGCGAAGTAATAGCGCGGGCAGGTTATGCGGAAGGATATAGGCTATTTAACATCACGCTAGGGCCCTTAGGAGCGGAGCGCGAAGTAATAGCGCGGGCAGGCGATGGAGAAGGATATAGGCTATTTGACATCACGCTGGGGCCCTTAGGAGCCGAGCGCGAAGTAATAGCGCGGGCAGGCGATGCGGAAGGATATAGGATATTTAACATCACGCTAGGGCCCTTAGGAGCCTAGCGCGAAGTAATAGCGCGGGCAGGTGATGGGGAAGGATATAGTATATTTAACATCACGCTGGGGCCCTTAGGAGCCGAGCGCGAAGTAATAGCGCATGCAGGCGAAGTAATAACACGGGCAGGCATTTCGATGCGATGCGTCGGGGTTGGTGGGTGGGGGGTACAAGAAATTTAACGCGGACGAAGTCGCGGGCAGAAGCTAGTTACTTTATAATATTAGAGTGCTCTTATTAGACATAAATAATTATTATGTTCAGATAATTTAATAACAGATAGTGTTCTGAATTCGAATACCAATGAGTCACGCACGCTATACCTGGACCAACTTAATTACGACAGTTGCGAAAGTTGAATTTGTGTGTCTTTCTGTTACTTTTCTATACAAATAAGGTTGAATATTGCGTGGCATGATGAGATATAAATGGTAAATGCTTATTAGGTGTCGTGTAAATTGAAATTTGTAACGTTTGACCTCACCTCATTGTGGGGCTCCCTCGCGTATTTAGTTGATTTATAATATCCGTCGGTATAGCTATAGCATTCGCTAATTCATAATATTGGTTGTGGTAGGTACCTAACCTACATAGAAAAATGCACTATCAAGCATTCAAGCACCACAAAACTTATTTTCATTATCCAAAGCTGAGCTAGTCAAAAATAATCTACCTAAGTAGGTACTTAATTATATTCGTCGTGTTTCAAGGCCAAGTTCACACTGTATTCTATTCCACTGTAGCACACTGTAGTCCATTACCTTACATAATCTTACAGCACCCGTTTTAGTGCACTCAGAAACAGATTAAACCTCCAATTAGCTGGCCATCTTGTTGCCTCGAAAACATCCTATAAGTACTTATCATATTATCACTTAGGGCCATGCTCTTTGTCTTTCTTACTGCTTTTACTCCACGATTAATAGATTGATATTTTTTATATAGAATTGTACATCTTTATCTCTACTTGCTATTAGTGCAATAAAACGAAAATGGCTTTTTTGCAATTTCGATAGTATACGTGGGGGCCGTCGACATTATTTGAACATGAAACTGTGCAAAAATACCACTCACAGTAGTGAATTGTCCAAAGGAAATACATACTTATGTACCTACCCTACGTTCCCAAATCATCGGACTCGGTATGATTTGATATAAAAACAGTTTGTTCTGTTCCTTTCAAAACATCTCATGGCCACTAAAATACTCAAAGGCGATCTCGAAATATTTAAGTTTTCAGTTTATTGTTCAGGTGTATCCGTTAGAGTAGCCCGCGAAATTCATATTTTATTACGTTTTTCAAATCACGAGTTACCTTAACGCATTACAATATACAAAAAAAAAAGGATACCACAATAATTTTGTATGGACATACCTATTAAAATTCTTTTTTCAAAAGTTCGTAGCCAGAGGGGTCTACAAATTCCCAGTAGGGAATGCTACGCTGCTACGAGCTATAAACTTTGTGCTACGAAATAAGCATCTTCATTTCATGATCTACGGACAAAGAATCATAAAATATTCTTTACTTACAGTATTTTTAATGTTTATATTTTATAACATCAAGTTTTGTGTGCAATAAAATATTTTATAGCTTAGTTACGATCGAAACAAGGTTTTGTCTTGTTTTAAATATCTACTAATAACCTTCGAACTTAGACGTCCAAACTAATATTTTAAATGCAAAAGCAACTCTGTCTGTTTACCTTTCACACCTAAATTACTGAACTAATCGAAGCCAGATAGGTAGTCTGGGACCTGGAGAAGGACATATATGTACCTACAGATATATATGCTACTTTTTTCCTGGATAGTTAATAACCTCTCACGGGTCGTAAGGAAACTACAGGACTTAATCGCAAGTTATAAAATGCCTAAAAGTATGTGTTCACTGCAGTAAACAAAGTCAGGAAAATAATATGATATTATTCAGGATCTAAGTTAGTTAGAAATTGTGTTGAAAACATAATAAGTACTTAAGTCTTGATAGAAAAAAAAACCGGCCAAGTGCGTGTCGAACCACGCACAATGAAGGGTTCCGTAGTTGGGATAAGCCCGCCTGTCATTCTTGGATCTTCGACAGTCGTTACGGGTCGTCGGTCAGCCCAAAATTCTGACAACCAGTCTTACCCAGGGGTATCGTGTTACCCAGTAACTGGGGTGTGGGGGGCCTAAAACGGCCACTTTGGCAGAATCATAACAGGATTATTATTAACACAAACGGGATATTTGCCATGTTTACTGTGTTCATAATAGGATAATATGTACCTATTATGAATCATATTTGAAACTAGCTTTTGCCCGCGACTTCGTCCGCGTTTCCGTCGTTTTTCGTAAAAAAGTACCATTATGTCCTTCCTCACGGTTCAGTGGTTTTGATGTAACAGACAGATTAACTTTCAGAAATATAATATGTCAATCCACAATACTGTTGAAAAATATCGCAATAAGGAACCGCAGAATATTATTATTAATAGCTGTGCCCGCGACTCCGTCAGCGTGTAACTCCTTGTATGTTTTTAAGTTAATGTATTGGACTGCTAAGCTATCGGGAGTTACACATGTTATTGTGAGTCAACCATAAAAGATAGACATATGCTGTTGTGGGATATTTTTTAGATAATTTTATGTAGAACATTTCCGTCATAAATGATTTCTATGTAGCTTTAATCATTAAGGCTGCACACGCGACAGAAGCTTAAAAAATGGAGCAACTTCTCCCGTTTTCCCAACATTTCCCTTCACTGCTCTGCTCCTATTGATTGTAGCGTGATGAAAAGTATACTATAACCTCCCCAGGAGTATGAAGAATAATTGTACCAAGTTTCGTTAAAATCCGTCGAGTAGTTTTTGTTTCTATAAGGAACATACAGACAGACAGACAGACAGACAGACAGACAGACAGACAGACAAAAATTTTACTGATTGCATTTTTGGCATCAGTATCGATCACTAATTACCTCCTGATAGTTATTTTGAAAATATATATCATGTACAGAATTGACCTCTCTACAGATTTATTATAAGTATAGATTGTAAAACGGTACTGCCAATTCATAATTTATCTGCGTACAATTCATAGCACGCAATTCATCTGTTTAACAGTTTTGTACATACCTATAGAGATTCGTAAAATGGTCCACGAATTATGAATGGCTATATTGAAGTTTAATGTTAAATAGCACAATCATAATAAATTGCTGGGAATTCAGGAAAGGAATCGCTTTTAGAGGAATTGCTTAATGTGGCCGTTTTAGGCCGCAAGATAGGCAGTCACTCCAGTAATATACTGATATTCAGCTGCATCCGGTTAGACTAGAAGCCGACCCCCAACATAGTTGGGAAAAGCTTTACAGGACGATTGATTGAGATGTACAAAATATACGCAGACGAAGTCACGGGCAAGAGCCTGTAACTTATAAGTAGCAATGTCTATGTCCTATAAACGTAGAGTATGGTCTATGGATAATGTGTAAACAGATTTCAATGTTGTTTACTGAAATACCTTTGTACTGCATTATCGATGTCTTGGTCACTCACGAAGAATAATAAAATACATTGTTGTGTCCTCCATACTCAATCGGCTGGAATATCCAGTTGTTCACAGTACCTACATAACTATTGTTAGCTATTTTATTTTATTTTATTCAGGGACAATAAACAGCTACAATATGTGTTGGAATAGAGAATAGATAATACAAAATAATAACAATATTGTATCTTGTAGTCCACTACATTATCCGCATATTAACAAAAAAAAATATGATAATGAGTGCCACTAGATAGGTAATAGAAATAATAAATAATTACATCACATTAATTACATCATGCAAAATAGAATAGAAATTGTAATACATTTCTTGGCATAACTAACACTAAAAAAACAAAAAAAAAACCTAAATAAATAAATCACACTAATTTTATAAAGGCGAAAGTTTGTGAGTGTGTGTGTGTGTGTATGTTTGTTACTTCTTCACACTCAAACGGCTGGACCGATTTGGATGAAATTTGGTATGTAGATAGCTTATACCCTGGAATAACACATAGGCCACTTTTTATCCCCGGTTTCGCGGGTGAAACCGTGGGTGGAGCTAGTCACTACATAGTATAAAACAAAGTCGCTTCCCGCTGTCTGTCTGTCCCTATGTATGCTTAGATCTTTAAAACTACGCAACGGATTTTGATGCGGTTTTTTTTAATAGATAGAGTGATTCAAGAGGATGGTTTATATGTATAATAAACGCGGGCAAAGCCGCGGGCAAAAGCTAGTAAATAATAAAGTTAAAGTTAAGACTAGCTTACATTCCTATAATCATTATTGGTTTATAATAATCTCCATAACATTATACAGGGTTACCTACTGGTAGCTCGACCACTTCCTTAAAGGACGTCATATATAGTGGGGTTCAAATGCATCAAATTAAGCCACCAAATGTTCTACCGAAATTCAGTAGTTTTTGAGTTACTTCGATTTTTAGTTTTTATTGAAAAATCCAATTTAAAAATGATTTACGGCGGAACTATACTTACTGGAATTTAAGTTAGTATTTAGCTGATGCATAGCAGATCATTGCTAATAATTAAAAGTTTGAAAATGCCTAAAACTTTGACAAAAATCACTAATTAAACATTTGTCTGATAAAAATAAAAATTACGAAAAAATACTGAATTTCGATTGAACATTTGGTGGCCATAGGACTTATAAAAAAAGATGGACTCCGCGCCGCGCATATCGAAAGTGAAGCACCGTACCGATCTATGTGTGCATGATTTGAGTACCTGCAAAGACGGCGTCGCTCGTGTTCGTGTCACGTAATGGTGGCCGGTCGGCATACTATGATGTAAATGTGTGCGCGAGGCGTGTTTGTACAAACGGTCCGGCATACTTACTGTGCTTCACTTTCGATATGCGTGGTGCGGAGTCCATCTTTTTTTATAAGTCTATGTTGGTGGCTTAATTTTTTTTTTTTTTTTTGAGGGTGGGAAATCATCAAATAGGTAACTTCTCCCGCGCTGGGTGGAGCGGAAGGGCGTGTCAGACTTTTACTGACTAAAACCCACCCGTGTTCCTTCAGTTGCCTATGGCAGGACCGCGGTATCTTCTTAAAACTGCCCGCGACCCCAGCGACTATGACGTCCTGCAAGGAAGTGGTCGAGTTACCAGTAACCCAGTATTTAAATTTAGATTTAGAGCATACAAAAATATCAATATTAACAAAATTACAATTATAAGAATCAACCATTCGACGGATAGCAAACCAGAATTAGTTCGGTAGGTACTGACAGCGAAAAGGTTAAGTACCTGCACGGATACTACGCATATTAACAGTGCGTGGAACTACATAACACAGTTTGCTCGTGAGATCGATACAATCAAAATCCCCACGAACAATACCATACAGTACAGAAGCCTCTAGATACTTACGTCTAGATTCTAGGTTAACCTGCCTATATTTATGTAATAATTGTGAGTACGACAAATACGTCTTGTGGCATCTGTAATGCATGGCTCGTAGAAATTTTCGCTGGACTTTTTCAATCTCGTCAATGTATTTCCGGTAGTTTTACCGGGGTTCCAGATAGGGACGGCATATTCTATAGTATAGTTAAAATCTCGCTGCAGACTCGGTCATAAATCATTCGAATGTTTCGCTCTCTTTCCCACTCACGGGTCTTATGGGCAGGCCACGCCCACACGTAGTCCTGTGCATTACTGCAGTCGATGAGTGATATCGATAGTTTTATATATTTATAAATGGGTGATAGAAATAAATACACATATTATTTTATTACCAAATTTACTGCAAAGCATATTAAATATATAAACAAAAGAACGTATATATAAAACTAAGGATAGAAAATTAAAATTCTTCGTCTGAGTCATCGTCATCATCTTTTATCGATAATGGCCTTGAGCGCGCGCAACTAGCGCACATCCCTACTCCGATTATGATTTATGACCAAGTCTGCAGCGAGATTTTAACTATACTATAATTGTGATCGTACAAGGGTCTTATATAAGTAAAGGTATGTGGAGACCCGCTTGAACTCAGTGGACGATCTCATAACGAAACCATACATCTGAAATGCTTTATTTACATTTTTTTCTACATGTTGATTTAGGAACAACTTATCATCAATTAACACACCAAGATCTCTCACCGTAGATACATTACTGAGTGTTGTGCCATGCAATGAGTATTTAAAATTAATAACTATTTTATTCTTAGTGAAATTGATGCAATTGCACTTGGAGAGACGAAGGTGTAGCTTTTTGTGACAATAGTCAGTGAGACTGTCCAAATCTTGTTGAAACAGTCGACAATTCTCCACAGTCTGTATGGACCTATAAACTTTTAGATCATCAGCGTATACAGAAACTTAGTATTTTTAAAACATTTATCTATGTCGTTATTATAAAAATAAATAATAGTGGTCCCAAGATTGAACCTTGCGGAACACCCGAGGTTATAAGCACTGTTTCAGACTGATGACCGTTCAAGTCAACCTTTTGTGTTCTATTTTTAATATAGGATGAGAACGAACGAAGCAAATTCCCTCGTATACCATTAAACGTAATCTTAGAAGGATTTCATGGTCTATATAGCTATATCTTAGAAAACCTACAATGTATTGAGTGAACAGCTGAAAAATCTCACTGCACGGTTAATTCATCTCAAACTCAACTCAAGCTTTGAGTTGAGTGAAATAAATGCTTTGACTTTGAGTCTCGAAGTCAAAGCATTTATTTCAAATAAACAGGCACTTTTGAATTGTCAAGGGGTCGGTCTTGGGTCGGTCAGTCAGAAAGATGAAGCTAGTTGCCCATTCCAAAGCGTAGATCTCTATCATCATCATCTGCCTAGCCTTTTCAAACTATGCCGGCTTCCGGTCACGGTTTAACCGGATGCAGCAGAGTAGCAGTATTTTATTTTAAATAAATAGTTTTAAAGTTATTAAAGAAAATCAAATAAAAGTTGAAAAATCGGCCCTTGAAATATTTAAATGATTCGTCTTGTTTTTTATATCAACTATCGAAAAACCGATATCAGTGAAATCTAATATCGGTTTTTCAATATCAGATTTTTGGTCCGATAGTCCGGTTTTTCGATTCCATACTCTAGTTAGGCACTTCAGGCTATCAAATCTTCACCATGAAAGAAGAACTCCTCTCACTATTTTATTTATTTACAGCCTCATCTCCAATGCAATCAACTAAGTAGATTCCACTCGCGACAATAAACGCACACATTTTTAAGTATTTTTGCATCTCAATGCGGTTTTATTAGCATAGTCTCGCGTGAGAAACGTGCCTGACGAGATTTTATCTAGCGATGATATTCTATACATTCTATTATGTATGTAAACGTGTATGTAAGGGTGTATGTATGTATGTAAGGCTCGTTCCGTAAATAGCTTCCTACATTAAACATGCGTTTCGGTGCGTTTTCATACAAAGTCAAATGAGGCAAATTAATGGCTACATTATCAATCTATACATTTGCTGTAAAAGCTGACCTCTCGTTGTACGAAAATCCTATACAATACGAGATCAGCTTATACTGGAATGTATAGTTTGTTATATAGCCGTGCGTACAGGTTCAATATTTTTCATTATAGCGTTTGTTTGGACTAAGCAAGAACGTAAGTTCCTGGTGCTGCCATCTGACGTTAAGGCCGAGCTGAGACCCTTTCGGCGTTATACAGGCTGTAAAAGACACATTACAAAGCCGTCAATTAGGTAGGTTTGCGCAAAAATTGTTGCTGCAAACGACTTTTATTTTTTTAGGTATAAAAAAGAGCTATTTTTTAATACGCGCATTGTGACGACAACCCATGCAAATGGACTTAAGCCCCGCCTCTTCGCTCTACGGTACGCGTAGGTAATTGTCGGAAAAAGTTTAGTAAGTAATTAACACTTGGAAATTGGAATACGTTTTAGTAAGACGATTTTAATTTCGAAGGCTACCTGGAGCCGCTATTCTCGCACAGTTGAAATGAACAATAGAATACACGTGTCAGAACTTTATAAATAATACATAACTACTCGTAACAAAATAAAAAATAAAATAAACACACTTTTTGTATGAAATGGCGCCACAGCCCGCCGCCTTCATTAATCAGTTGCAAGGATATAAATAGACGCTAGGGACTAGTGTACTGTGTAGGTACTGTCAGCATCAAAAACATGTACCTATACATCGTGTATCAGAAAGGAGAAAGGTGTGGTCAGACACTACCAATTCAACGCTAGTGTTGTTTACTTGTCAAAAACCATACATTTTGACGTATTAGATAATAATCAATAATAACCATGTAGGTATTCAATGTAGTCATTGAATAAGTTTTTGATTATTGTTACTTACTTAAAGTGTTATAATTGTATATAAGCCAAAAAACACAGTTTTTTTTCTTTTTAAATAACTGAATTGTAATAAAAAAGGCGTAAGTACATACACTGTTTTCCTACAGATAATTAAAGAAGAAAACTGTGGGTCTATTCTTAAAAATTGGAAACCAAGTTCAAAACATTAAACAAATCGACACCACCTGACAGCTACCAGCGAGGGTGTCGACATCTGTAATTAGCTTTGTCCGTCCCTCCCCATTAAATTGAATTAAAATTCATTTATTTCGAAACCAGTCCATATGCATACATGTGAAATTAAAAATGCTATATACAACGTGTAATGCTAAATGCGCAAAACCTCTTAAGGGGTCATTGTACTCATCATTATGAACAACTTTTACTATGGGACCAAACCTGAAATCGCGAAAAAAAAATCAGCTGTTCAGTACATTTATGTTCGCAAATTTCGTCAAAATGTACTGAACAGCTGATTTTTTTTTCGCGATTTCAGGTTTGGCCCCATAGTAAAAGTTGTTCATAATGATGAGTACAATGACCCCTTAAGAGGTTTTGCGCATTTAGCATTACACGTTGTATATATATTATATTAGTATTTAAGGGTGTGGTACAGACCATTAAACTGAACAACTTTCTCCATGGGACCAATATCGTAATCGCGAAAAAAATATCAACTGTCAACTATTTTGTGTGGATGTGACGCATATTTTCCCCCAACCTGTCCTTTTTTGTGTTTGTGTTCTTTCTTTGCGTCATGTCTACCGCTAATAAACGTATCGATTTTCTTTCTTTTCTTTCTTGTGGCTGAACACTGAAATATTTTTTTTCCATTCAACCTGTTTGTCCCCTACTGGGAAAACGCCTCCCCCACAGCTTTCCACTCTTCCTTGTGTGTTGCCTTCTCCGGCCAATGCCCCATAAATGCCTAAGGCCGGCCATACACGGGCAGCTTAAAGCAGTCAAAATCGACTGCTTTAAGCTGCGACTGCATAGTGAACTACGGACTTTTACGTATGTACATACACGAACCGCTCAAGCAGTTGCAACTGCTTCGGGCGGTTGGCAGCACGGTGAAAGAAGGACGGCCAAATCGTACCTGACTACGAGGCGGTGGTGTACAGATATGCCATATATATGAAAAAATCTAGTATTTTTTAAGGTCTTAAAAAACATAAGAAATAGATATTTAAGTCGCCAGAAAAAAAAAACACAAACACATTTTTTTTTAATAGCATAATTTGCAAATTATTTAGAATAACATGTTCAGAACGCACCTTTGACGATTCATTTTGCTTAAGAAATGATTTAGTACTCAAAGAATATAATTATTCACGTTTTTCTGAATAGTTATTAGATGTAATTCAATTCTATTTACTTGTGTATCAAACCAACTAGTGCTGTTTTTATTATGTATTGGATTCTTGTCATAAAAATAATTATGTGGGTTCATAGTAAGTATCAGCATTTTGTGCAATTGTGTACAACGGAACGTCATAATATGTCATCGACGCGCGCCATGGATTGACAGTGTCAATACTGTCAATTACAACGGGTGTCAATTTGACACTAATTTACTGTATTGTGTAGTCTTTGCACCCGGCGATCTCGCATTGTTGTGTTGTTGTTGTTAGTGTGAATATTGTGATACGTACTGTATTGTTTTGGATTTCCTTCTGTTGCTTGACCTTGGCATTGTTTTACAGACTGATAACTAGGTACCGCTTGTGACGATTATTCTGTGCTTTTGATTTCCGGACACCGATAACCTCAAAAGTATTTTTTGCATTATTGAAATATCTTGGCTATTTAGATATTATTTTCGAAAGGGATGGTGTTTACTACATAAAACAATCAAATCTCACTATAATTTGCTTCTGTACACTGAAAATAAAACTCAGGTCCAGCTTCTATAGAAATTTGGCCGATGTTCTTTCATCATGCGGTCAAGCAGTCGCCAGGCATACACTGACTGCTCGAGCTGTCGACTGTTCTCGCGCAGTTACCTCCGCCCGCGCTCTTCAATTCTCCATTATAATTTCGTGTTTCTAATATTGGATGAAACCACAATTTTCTATTTTTACGCCGTCGTCGTCGTCGTATAAACAAAAGCAGTAGAAGTGGTTCCTCCTCAAGATCCATGATGCTACTGATTTGAAATTGCCGACTGCTGGAGCAGTTAAACTAACTGCTCGAGCAGTTATCAATGGCAGCCTCAAGCTGTTGACTCTTGACTGCAAGAGCGATCCGTGTATGTTGATCACTAGGTAACTGCTCGAGCAGTCCGTGTATGGCGGGCCTAAGTCATCACGCCAGCGTTTCCTCGGCCGATACGACATTATGGAACAAAGACTAGATATTTAAATGAATTCTTGTCGATGCGTACATGTTGCTGAGGCTGACTGTACACAACGTTAGCATTCAAGGCGGGAGGCTGTGTTGCATCACCACTTGTTTTCACAGACAACCTCGTACAACACGATCGGAATACTTCCGGATTTGTACTGATGAGTTTGTATACAATATGGTTTATACTGACAATCATCTGCCTAGACCTCTGATTTTTTTTTTACGATTTCATGTTTTTGACACTTTTGACAGGTGCCCGGACCTTTCCGGGTCATTTCAGAAAACCCTCAATTGCAAATGAAATTATATCCTTGCACCACCTACCTTATATTTATTTTTAGGGTTCCGTACCCAAAGGGTAAAACCTATTACTAAGAGTTCGCTGTCCGCCTGTCTGTCTGTCTGTTCGTCTGTCACCAGGCTGTATCTCATGAACCGTGATAGTTATACAGTTGAAATCACAAATGATGTATTTCTTTTGCAGCTATAACAACACCCCAACATCCCACTCGCTCACACACACACACCCTCTCACTCACTCACTTTAACACAAGTATGTCCCGTCTAGATTAATTTTAATTTAATTTAATTTTTTTTTTCTTCTTATATTTTTTATCTTTTGTTGTTTATTTTTATGTAAATTCATCACATCCTTTTGTAACTAATCTATTTTAATATGTTCATATATAAGTATTGGGGGCCTGGTGACCCGTAACACAGGTATTTCATGCCTTTTTCGGGCACCAGTCTCTCACAAATGTTAACCCTTAGATTAAGCATTCCTGTCCACAGCAGCATTTGTGATGAGAAATGAATAGATTATCTATTATCTATTATCTATCTATAACAACAAATACTAAAAAACAATAAAATAAATATTTAAGGGTACCTACAACAAAAGTGATTTTTTTGCTCGTTTTTGCTCGATATTGATAACGGCAACCGGTAGGTGCTTGAAATATACACAGCATATTTAGTTATATGTTTCACTTTAAAAATAAATAATTAAATTAAAATAAAACAAACATTTAGGGACTCCCATACAACTAACGTGATTTTCTTGCCGTTTTTATAGATAGAGCTTTTGCCCGCGGCTTTGTCCGCGTGGATGTCGGAAAATATGCCATGGGAATGGGAATGTACAGACGCCAACAGGTCAAGCCACCCGAAACTGTAAAATTTTCCCAAATAACCTTGATCTTAATGCATTAGCGATAAAGTTGAAAATCTAATAAAGAATTTGACAGATTGTGTAGCTTGATGTCCTGGCGTCTGTACATACATGTGGAGAACATATGGCCGTCCGGTATAAATGTGCAAACTCTAATGGCTGCGAACTTACGAAATTCTGGGTTTTCCATACAAACTTTCATCCCTATATCACCCGTGCAGGATTATTTTTGAGGCAAAAGGTAGCCTCTGTCCTTCACCAGGATGCCATCTATTTGCCAAATTTTATAGAAATCCGTTCAGTGGTCTAGGCGTGAAAAGGTAACAGACAGACAGACAGAGTTACTTTTGAATTTATAATATTAGTATGGATAGTATGTATGGTACGGAACCCTTCGTGCGCGAGTCCGACTCGCACTTGGCCGGTTTTTTTTACTAAGCTATATCTACACACACACGCTGGCTAGCCTTCGGTGTCCATAACCAAGGCAAGGATGCTCTGTGGCATCACCACTTTGTGTTCAAAGCGAACCTCGCAGCCAGTACAATTATGTTACTTCCGGATTCAAATGTGTGTGTAAGTTCTGTGTTAGGTAGACCGTTTGTAATGTGTTGGTAACACAGCTACATATCAAGCTATACATTTCCAGTATAAGCTGATCTCGCATTGTATAGGATTTCCGTACAATGAGAGGTCAGCCGTGTGAACAAGAAGGCCTTGGGCGTAGTTGGACTATGATAAGTTGATAACTTATGTGTGCTATTTAGCTTTTATACTTGTTTTTGAAGTTAAGTTGGATTTTTAATTGTTCAAATATAGGTATAGTTGTTTTATCTCACGAAAGCGGGCGAGCCATACCTACTTGGATGTGTAAATGTTACACGCACATTGGCTTTGTGTGCGTAAGCTCGGGAGCGCGCTACCTGCAGGTACGCACTGGGGTCGCGGGTTGTCTGAAGAGGTTACCGCGGCCCTGGCATAGGCAACTGAAGGAACACGGGTGGGTTTTAGTCAGTAAAAGTCTGACACGCCCTTCCGCTCCACCCAGAGCGGGAGAAGTTATTTACGCACACAAGAGCGCGTGTTGAGCGCGTGTCTATACGCATTACATCTACAAGTATGGTTCACCAGCACCCTAATTGCGTAACACATTATCAATCGGAGTTGGTTTCATTTTGAAACAAATTGCTAATCCATTGCTGCATATGTTCCAAAAATTTGTCTGCTCGACAACGTAAATAACGCAATGAATGTTGTTGAACTGTCAAAATGAAACCAACTCAGATTGATAATGTGTTACGCAATTAGGGTGCCGCTTTCGTGACATAAAACAAGAGTGGTCGCGGAGTTGTTTGCCCGTTCTTCTCCATAGCTAGGTAACCTACTACGCTTTGGAATGGGCAAACTGGCTTCATCTTTCTGACTGACCGACTTCTTTGACAATTCTAAACTACCCGTAAATAAATTATGTACTTAAATGCTTTGAGTCTGAGAGCAGAAGCACAACATAAGATCACTTTTGGGGCGAAAGCTAAATTGTAGGTCCCGTACTTCAGTGTAGAACTTAATTACGTAGGTAGGTGCTACCTACTTATTTCAGGTAAGTACCTACCTAATTATTTTCTGAGATAGGAAGCTCGCATTTTTGGGAGCTTTTTTGGGTCTGGTCTTTTTTTTAGTTTGTTTTTTTTTTTGTTATTGAATGTTTATTTTGTTACTATTTTATAAGCTCCTTTTCTGTATTTCCTGTGCGTGTCCCAAATTAAATTATTTTTCTTTCTTTCTTTCTTTTCTCAAGTTCTGTCGTCTGAATTTATGGTCGGACTTTTAATTAGCTGCAGTAAAATGACACTACTGATGTCATTTTTACTGTCATTTCGCTATCAAATGGGAACCTTTTCTAACGAAATGACAGATAAGAAGTGTCATTTTACTGCAGCTAATTAAAAGTCCGAGCATAGGTAAAACTTTTTATAGATAGAAGTATCTATGAGTTCTCTGTCCCTCATATTCTTAGTAAAGAGGTTTGTTGTTTCTGGTTTCACACAATGCCAGTCTTGTCGATCAACCAGCCAGCCACATTCAAATTTCGAAACGAACGCTAATTTGTTCAACCCCGTTCTGCCTAGACTGGTAAACAGACGATGTCTAGAATATAGATGAGCCCAACCTGCTTTGTATGCAACCTCCTTTTCCGATGAATCATCCTTACAAAATCGGTATATTCCGAAATATAAAATACGGTTTTTCAAAGGTTGAATGGACTCGTTTGCTAATGTTAAAAGGTTTTATGGACTTTAAAAATAAAAAAGCGTAAGCGTGAAATGTGACTTGAATGTCTTTATGTTTTTGTGTTGCACTGGACCCTTTTACGGGTCTTTCAAAGTTAAATGATTAATTTATCTTGAAAAAAAGTAAAAAACTGATTACTTGTTGTGGAACTCACTTCCAGTGCATCTAATATCCCTGCTTTAGGTCTGTATTATCAATGATCAGGTTGGTATTATTCTGGTTGCGATTGGTATCTGCAATTACCATCTTTTGAACCTTGATTAGAGTGACTATAATAGCTTGAACAATTTGTGTGTGTTTACACAAAACTTAGAGCATGAGCGTGCTAATGAACAGAATTAGATTCCAACTCATAGACTGTTGCTAGATTTTGTTCAGCGCATCGAAAGTAATGCAACCTCTGTTAAGATTCGAAGACCTAGGCACCTAAAGTTAGTCCTAATATGTTCAGTCATGAGTTTTCTACAGTTAATTACAAAAAATAATGTGGCCATCCTGGTATATTATACCCACTAGTGGACTGCAGGGCCTTTGCCTCTTCCAAAGATGGAATATCTTATACTTGACCGCCTTCTCAATAATTGCATTCGATTCGTTTTCAATCTTCGTAAGTATGACCATGTATCCGCGCACCGTTTGCTTTTAAAATGGTTACCTATTCGTCAGCGCAGAGAGCTGAGGGCTCTGTCTATGTTGTTTTCTATTCTTAACAAACCCACTTCTCCTTCTTACCTGACTTCCCATATTCAATACTTATGCTCTGCCCATAATATAAACCTTCGCTCCACCAATAATCGTCTTTTACGATGTCCTTCTCACCGCTCTGGTTTCATTCACTCTTCTTTCTTTGTACAGGCGGTCTTTCTTTGGAACGTGCTCCCTCTGAACATCAGGATGGCAACCAATCGGTTGTCTTTTAAAGTGAAGGCACGTGAGTATATACGTAAGAAGTTGGCAGAAACATCACAGCGCTAATTTGCTGGTTCATTTTCTCCTCTACTGATCGTTATTTCTCCTCTACCGATCGTTATTTCTCCTTACAAAGTTTATTCCATTTATATATATGTATGTATGTAGGTATATAATATGTATGTATTTATTATTGTATTTTATAGTTATTTTCGTGTTATCTATCCTTTATGTTGCACCTGCCATGTTTTCTCTCTGCATCACCCTAAGGTTGACTGGTAGAAAATGCCTCAGGCATTAAGTCCGCCTTTGTACGGTATTTTTTTTACTTGTGCATAAAGATTTAATAAATAAATAAATAAATAATATCAACTCAATGCTATTAATTATAACCAGAGGGGAGGGGAAAACTTCAATAAGTACCATTTCTTTCGACTGTTTACCAGCTTGTAAACAGTACCATTAATTTAAGCTTTATTCAAGCTGGAAGGTAATACCGACCGTCTTCATTTGATCATCAAAGTCAAGCATCTTCGATTGAATATGCTAAATCACGAAATGCTGTACGAAGGCTGTACGCTTGTCAATTCAAATCAAAACATTTATTCGCATGTCCCTTATTCTTGTCCATTATCTAAAAATAATGACGATGACTCAACGACAACAACGTAGATTTACTAATTAGATATCGCTATTTTTACACAAAACATCAAACGGGTTATCTAATAAATAAGCAAACAAATTAAAACTGTCCATGAATTTATATCAATATTCAAACTTAGAACATTCCACGCGGAAGTCAAATCATCAAATGCACAAAACTGCGTCTTTTATTTTGTGATAAAATTGGAAAATAACATTCTGACCATAGACTTATAAAATCTTTTTTTATAAGTCTATGATTCTGACATTCTGATGTCTATGGTTTTACTTGAATGTTGGTTTTGGGGTTGCCCCCGAACTGGAAAAGTAGTAGTTTTAACGTAGTTTAGTAAACCGTAAACTTACTTATTATAATCGTGAATGTGTCACTAAAAATACAAAAAAAAAAATGATACTTATTCATAAAAATGTAAATTCTTAGAACAAAAAACATGTGTTCTGTCATTAAAATCATATTTACTATGTTCATTATACTACAGCAGGTCTTCACGTTTACCTACGTCGATGAATCACCGAACTTCTAAGAACGATTAACTCGACGAGAATTCACTCTCGATCCACATCCGGTCACGTGTTTGTTCAGAATATGGCCTTCGTAGAAAAAAAGGTTTTATTGAAAAAAGGAATAGTTGACCTCTTGTAGGAGTTGTAGGACATTCAAATGTTTTGTATACTTAGTATAACTTTTTGTGAAGATTATTAATTAAAGGTTGGTACAGTCAGCGTCAAAAATATCGGGACGAACAGACTGTTCAAAATGATCGCAACACTAAGAAAATTAAACTTTATCTCAATTATAAAAAGTTTTTGTCAGAATGACAGTTGTCGTGTACTTTCTTCATTCTGAAACATTCCTTGTGTCATCGAGTTAATATTTCATTTTCATAGGTAATTGTTTAGTTGGGTCATTCTCAAACGGGTCAAATACGCGTGTCCGGGTCGAAATCCAGTACGAAATAAATAACTGACAACTTGATATTTTTTTCTATAACAGGTATGATCAAAATATTAGGGGGCCTGTGTTGTTTTTAAAATAAATTAATTAAAAGTTACTTTAAAAAAATAAAAACCTCCAAAATATTGACCTCGGTGCCGCGTCGGACCCCGTATTGCAGCGCAAATTAATTTTATCTTTTTTTCTCCAATACATGGAGCTATTTTGCATGCGTTCACAAACAACTAAATATTTATTAACTCAATTTATAATATTTCTACGCCATAATAGGCCTTAGTAGATAAGTTACAACTGGTTGTCTTCACGTCCGACGTTTAGAATTGATATCAGTGGCGCGCACCGATCCGTTCATATATCTTGTATTCTAGTGACTGCGAGAATAGTTGTTCGAGTAATACAAACTGTCAGTCGCGCCCAGTATATATAATAGTAGTCTATGGTCGCGCCGCATCGGCGCGGCGGTAAGGATAACACGTCTGTGCGTTTCCGTGCAACTCGGTACGTAATCGTTTTCGGTGGCTTGGTATACCCTTAAAATTGATTTCGGTGAATTCATTTTATCCACAACTATTTGAATGAATATTTTTAAATTATAATGAAAGTTTGTACCTATTATATGTATTCGATTTCAATAAAAGAAATTAATATTCAAAATTCGGGTTACTTTAGGAAATATCTAGGATTTTGCTAATTATTTTGATTTCAGTGGCATTGAATTCGGTGTTTTCGGTGGAAATAGGTGCACCGAAATCAATCAATAGTCATTTATTTACATTAAAAACATCCCTCAAACCCTTGCATTACGGGATTAAAGTGTATAATATGGTTTCAGATTCTATTTTTCACTACATTATTATATTTGTATTACCTATAAGTACTAACGAATAATATTAACACCCCAAAAAATTAACATCAGAAAAAATACTCGTATAAATATCATAAG
Organism: Cosmia trapezina; assembly: GCA_905163495.3. Taxonomy (NCBI): domain Eukaryota; kingdom Metazoa; phylum Arthropoda; class Insecta; order Lepidoptera; family Noctuidae; genus Cosmia; species Cosmia trapezina. Next base: position 3,186,559 of record LR991036.1, read on the forward strand.
CAACTTACAAAAAGAAATGAATCCCACAAAATCATTTCATGTTAAATGTTGCCAAGACGAGACCATGTAGCTCGCACTGTCAAAAAGTAATCAGATCTCATGTAGAGCCAAGCTTCTAACTCTACACGCCCTAACTCTACAAGGCCTAACTTCGCAAACTACACCTTACATCTTAGCTCAGCTTACCCCTTCACAGCGTACCGGCGTGATGTTATGTTATGAACTGGTGAAAACAATAGACAGACATGAGATTTCAACAATCCCGGGCCATTTCCTATGATTTATTGAGGAGTTCCGTTGCCTATCTCCGAAGTTCTTCATCAGATCTTCACCAAATTGAAATGGGACTACTTCGAGAAAGTACTCTTCCAAAAACTACCCAAATCGCTTCAAGTGTGCTATAAAATTTGAAGAGTTCCCTCTATTTCTCCAACATCCCATCATCAGATCCTGACTTGATAATCATGGGGACCACCTAAAAAGTATACTCTTTCAAATCCAAATCGGTCCAGCCATCTTCGAGTAATCGGAGAATATACTTACGAATTGAGAACCTCCTCCTTTTTGAAGTCGGTTAAAAATGGAGCGCCGCGAACATCAAAAGTGAAGCCATTTTTTTATAAGTATATGTGTGTGCCGAAGGGTTGCCATTTGTTAAATTGTTTCCCTATCAAACTTTGCCTAGCCTTTTCCCAACTATGTTGGGGTCGGCTTCCAGTCTAACCGGATGCAGCTGAATACCAGTATTTTACATGGAGCGACTGCCTATCTGACCTCCACAAGCCACTTACTGGGTAATAAGTGCCCCAGGTACTTAAATTGATACACCCGATTGAGACTCATTCCATTTAGGGCGATTGGAGGGATAGATTCATGACACCACCGCACCGGCGCGGGCGGCCCTAAAGACCATGTACTCACATTTCTTGGCATTGTATACAAGACCATGTGATGCAGCATAGTCTTCACATCAAAAGAACAAAAGGTAACAGATAGAACTATTAGTGGAAGTATGGATTTTTGACATTCCTCATTAACCCCTCAAGTGTCTGAGTTTGGCTAATTTTAGACCCAAAACCACAGCGAGTGGGGAGGGTTGGGGGTTAGTTGCGAACCCCATAGGTTCACAACTACTGATGATGATATGTTTTCCATCGAATGATGTTTTTTTACGTTTATATATATGTGATCTAAGCTTATATACCTATTATGTAAAGTTTTGTCCTTTTGCACACTTTGGGTGCATTTGACACGCGGGGGGAGAGGAGGGGTTAGCTACGAACTCCATAGGTTCACAACTAATGATGATGATTGGTTTTCCATCGGATGATGTTTTTTTACATTTATATATATGTGATATAAGCTTATATACCTAACAAAAAAAGGGTTTTTCTTGAGGGGTTAAGAAGATTCGTTATGAACATGCTGCCTCTCTGGTAGGAACCAGCAAAATATGTCCAAGTACCTACTTTCTTAACTAAACTTATATTTCTAGTTAACTTTATCACCACACCACTTGTGATTTTTGTTCGAGTAAATTCCAAAAAGCAAGTGATATGACTAATCAGCGATAACGGCGTAGTAATCCGTAAAACTGTTTACTTTTTTATCATAATTACACCGTATCACACCACCTGAACCAATGCGCGCTATAATGGCGCCTAAGCTTGCATGAAAAAGTACTTATACAAGGTGTACCTAACTTAAATAACGTACAACCTCTTATGGGGTCAGTACTCGTTATGAACAACATTTACTATGAAAAAAAAAACCATCAAAAAAAAAATCTGCTGTTCCCTACATTTATGTTCGCGTAACTCGTCAAAATGTAGGTAACAACAAGATTATTATAAGATAAGATTTATTTTTCTCACCACAATATTACAGAATAGGTACATATAATACATCAAATACTTACATGGTATCAGAGTCAGACAAAATTTTAATATTGTGGCAGACTGGCCTGTATTTCAGGATACCAGGTCCACCCTCATACACACAATCCATTCACCATCCACCATGACACCTACTCCTTGTATTTGTATAGATACTTATTAGCTATACATCTTGTCTTCTTCGCTCCGCTCTTGACAGAGCGGTCGTGGTCACGATGAACTGTGTCCAATCGCAGGGTAGTCGTTTGCTCGCCTCACGATTTCTCTACATCTGGGGGCCTACTCCCTAAGCACGAAGCCCGTAGTTTCGGGCTTCGTTACGGGCGTTTCTTACTCCGTATCACCTACGGATGGATGATTGGTTCGGGGCCCGAACGAAGTATGAATGACAACATGATTTGCCAGTTGTCCCTACTCCCGATGTGTTATTGCCCGTCCGAAAAATTTAACTTTTACGATTGTTTTAATGGATCGTAATGTCAGACGGACGGATAAACGGACGGACGGAAAGACGGACGGACTTAGGGAGTAGGCCCCCTGGTTCGGCTATACATCTACACCTATACATAAGTATTATTATTGAGGCTGGTTATTATTATTATACCAGAAATACTCGAGGTTGCATGGAAACGCCACGCAGGCTAAAGTCTCTACAGTACATTTACACATTCAACAATAGAGCTTCCACTTCATTAGATCTCAGAAGATGCTGTAGATAAATGACATACCAACGACTAATACTGTTCCTCATACACATTCTCATAACATTACGGACATAATGATTATAAGTAACAACATACTGGTATGTACAATACTACTGCAGCTTACCGTGCACCTGCGTATTCCATTCATGCGGAGTACCAGTTGCCTTGTGTGGACTCCAGCACTGATTACGCTCCTACTTGGTAAGTTGGCATTTACTTAATTGTGTTGCAATCTGTACCTATACTATTGACAGCAGTGGTGGCCCAGTGGTAACATCGCGTCCGCGACTTACGAGTTGTAGGTCGTAGGTTCGAACCGTTCTGGCCGCGACTTCGTCAGCGTGAAATTTCTAACACATAAGAAATTTATTAACTTAAGAAATTTCACGCGCACGAAGTCGCGGGCTGAAGCTAGGGAAGTTGAACGAGAGAGTGACGGTGCTATAGATCGTAGCTCCGTCTCACTCTCTCTCACTGGAAACGTTCAACTCCTGCCCTGGTATAAGAGCTCATATTAAGCCCCCTGAACAGCGTTCCGCTGTCAACCTTCACTGAACACTTAGCACTTGTCCTTATTCATATCCTAGAACAATCGTGAGAAATGATTGTAATCAGGTAAAAACGTTACTGTAGAAAATATACCTGTACGAGTACCTACTGGCTTCTAAGTAAGAAGCTAGTAGGTACTCGTACAGGTAACCTTACTGCGTATAAAATCTGTGTGTATCTGTGTGTATTCTGTAGGTATTTGAAACTGTTGTATACCTACAGTTTCAAATACCTACATAATCAAATCGTCAAAAATATCCATCGACGGCTAGTTTTAGAGTTCTAAGGTGGCTCCACAATTCAAACGTTTGAATTCAACCGCGTTCAAAAGCTCTGTCAGTGTCAAATTGACACTGACAGCTCTAGAACGCGGTTTATATGTGCTGATGGCGTTCAGTTTTAGTGCTGAAATTAGCCTTATGTAATATAAAACTATGAAATATTATAACTCAGATTTTCAACTATCCTATTTTAACCACATTATGCTTGGCTTATATCTAAGAGAAACAACTTTGAGTAAATGTATTCTGTTTCTGTATAACTGAATGCATTTTAGAAACTAATAATGCATGCATTTTATCCGTTCGCCTTCACTGATCAGCCTTATTCGTGATTTATCTTAGAACAATCGTAAGGCCAGCTACTTTGTGATCGGTTTACAAATGATACGAAACATATTTATTTCAATGTGTTACATAACTGTTAATTCTGTTTCAATTTACAGTCAGAACTGCTATCGGCGACGCCGTAGAAGTATCGAAGTGTTGGGCCAACAAAATTTAATAAACTGTCGTGCCATCGACACGAAGAAGTTTTGACAGTCAGGACTCAGAAAGTCAGAATAGTCCCATGTTATAAAGGCGAGCATATTGCCATCAACCCACAAATCCAAACTGCGGGGTTGTCCGTCTGTCTGCCTATCTGTCAGTCTGTCAAAACCCTTTTTAAGTGTGACTACATAAAATATATCTGGAATCCCCATAAACTTATGACATACTTAACTAATATTAACTTAACTCAACGAAGACTTAACCCTTCGTATCTTCGAACGACACGAGACACAATAGCTTTTTAATTGTGTCTGTAATTACGGCATTCGACTCGTTAAGGGGAGACGTCGATAATTTTTTGTTTTTAAAATTCCTATAAAACCAAATGTTTATGGTTAAATCATTTGGATTCTACATGTGTTATTTCACTATATTGTCTACTTCTGTACTAAAACCGAAACATGATTAAGTACTTACTTGAATTATTTTCTATAGAAAAAAAATTCAAAGTACCACTGTCTATTTTCTGTTTTATACGATTATACGTAAACAATTCCTTATTGTACAGTAAAATTTGCTTTTAATCAAAGGTATTTATATATGTTAAGAACTTACTAAGCTAAAAATTGATTTAAGTATAGCATTTTGTCATAAATCTACATTTTAAATTCCGGTGCGCATGAGAGTCTTCTATCTCGCGCGTCAAACTTAGAATAAAGAACAACTTTATTCTAAGGCGTCAAACTAATAGACAGCCACGCCATTTCACTTACACACCGATCTAAACCACGCTTCGGTGTAAGGCTTTAGATTCCAAGCCATGTTATTCCAGTAATTTGTAACAGTTAATATTGACTTAGCTTATAAAGTAAACGTTTGCACCGCAGCAGGCCAACCAGCCAACTTTCTCGGAATTCGCAAGATTTGATAAGATTACACGTTTCACTTGAAACATGTCTGTTTGTTCGTACGAGATAATGTTCTTTGTTCTTCGTGCCGGCGAATAGTTCAATGATAACTGGTGATAACGGATATCTTTGAAATTCTTCAGTTGAAAACATAACGTAACAATAATCAGCATATATAATATTCCTGGAACCCGCGCCCCACCGCGTGGTGGTCGTGGATTACACCCCGCTCCGTCTCATGAGTCGGGGCCACACGATGCAGTTGATTACCGCGATGATGGACGTAGGCCGTAGGTGTAGCCCCAACTTATCGCGATAATTTTACAACGGCATTCATATTGCCGGTTGACGTGGCGAGAACTCGGTGGCGACGTTCAAGTGTGGCCACTCAATTTATCGCGATAGTTATCGGGATAATTACCTCGATATTTATGGCTACTAGGTACTACCTGCGACAGCACAGATAGAAGGGTGTGGCCCAGTAGTGGGAACATTATAGGCTGATTATGGCTATGATAATGTAGTTCCTAGTTAGGGAGAGAGGAGTGCAAACGAAATGCACTCTGTTAAAAGTCGCATTATGTCTTGGATATAGGACATAAATTACCTATTACCGGTTTCCGAACGATGACAATGATGAGATACAACACCGGATGCTCGATGTTACATTATTCACATTATTTGAAAATGCATTCTAGCAAAATCTGTGACCTACTTTTAAATTATCTGCCAAGTTATTATCTAATGTAGAACACACATTAGATAATAACTTGGCAGATAATTTCATACAAATTCTGTTCCAGGTGTACACTAACTCTACCTGACCCTTCGGGGAATGATATTGATGTTATGTGTTATACCAAGAGTGCCAAGACCTCTCCGTGGCTCGGAAAGGGTGCGTTTCCACTGACGGAGATGGAGACGTGCAGGAATCGTCCAATCACAGACAAGAGACGCGATGAGGTTTTCAACCATTATGATTGGTCGATTCCTGAACGTTTCCGCTTCGCCCAGCTCCGCGTTAGACGAAACGCAACCTAAGCCGTTGGACCCGGCTGCGGGCTGTCATTCGTGGATCTTTGACAGTCGTTACGAGTCGTCAGAAGCTCGAAACTCTGACAACCAAGCGGTATCGTATTACCCAGTAACTGGGTTGTGCAGGTCACATAGGCAGTCGTTCCATCTTGCTGCATCCAGTTAGAATGGAAGCCGATCCCAACATAGTTGGAAAAGGGCTAGGCAGATTGATTGATGTTAAGTGTTATGTGTATTTCTGTCTGTTACGGTAGCTAGGCACTTTGTAAGTAGGCACTCAAGTAGTCAAGTAAGTAAGTACTAATGTAACGTTTCAAACAGGATAACGTGAAACTAGTAAAATACCAAGTAAATAAAATATAAATAATAACTTAACACCGTTTCATTCAAAGAAAAGTACGTCATTTACTTGGAAAAAGCCATTCATGTCGTTATATGATAGTGATTTAATTAAATGACATAATAATTATAACCTGTTTTTTTACACCACAGTTTATCGTACATATTTGATGATTCATTAATACATTGCTAACTTATGTATAACTTGTATGAGCGATTATAATAAATACGTCTTACAAAACGCCCAGTGTCGAGTGTACAGTGTACAGTCAGCCACAGCATTAGCTGACCCACCCTTGCATAAATAGTTGAGATTTTTTAGAAAACGAATCGTTAAAATTTTATAAGTAACTAGCTTTTGCCCGCGGCTTCGCCCGCGTGGATGACGGAAAATATCCCACGGGAACAAAAATCCTATTCCTTACTTCTTGTCTAAATTATAAAGGGAACCTATGTGCAAAATTTCAGCTATAGAGGTCCAAAGGTTTGGGCTGGGCGTTAATGAGTCAGTCAGTCAGGACTTTTCTTTTTATTATATTGAATAGCTTCTGCGCACGACTTCGTCCGCGTCAAATTACTCGCATCGACCCACCCCTCGCATCGCATTGCCTGCCCGCGCTATTACTTTGTTTTCGCTTAGTGTTCTTTCTGACTTGTTTCTTTTTGCTCGGCACCTAAGGGTCCTAGAGTGAGGTTAAATAATTATGCTTATAGCCTTCCTTAACAATTGGGCTTATCAAATACAAAAATAATTATGAAAGTCCGAGCGGTAGTTACAGAGATTAGCGCGTTGAAACAAAAAAAAAAAAGTGTGTGTCAACTCCGACGAACGACTGGAGTATACTACTGTTTTTATGCCGTTCCGAGTTTCCGACTTTCTATTTTTCGGTAATTTCTGTCCGGCTGGGTTTCTTCAATGAATCAGTGCTATACAAATAGCAATTGTAAGGTGTAAAGGCACTCGTCCCCCCCTCTCTCTCATACTCCTCCTCCTCTCACTTTAACACCCATCAACCCTTCACACTCCCCAACCCCTCTCCCTCTCAACCCCCTCACCACATCCCCTTCCCACTAACCTCCCCCCCTCTCACGCCCCCCACTCACCTCCTCTGACACCCCCTTCACCATTTTCCCATCCTCCTCTACCCTCACCAACTGCTCCCCTCCCCTCTTGCCTTGTCAACACCCTCCCCCTCACTACAACCTCCTCCCTCACTACACCCCCCTATCCCTCTCTCCTTCCCTCCATCATCCTCCTCCTCTCCTCCTCACCACCCCTCCTTTCCTCTCCCTCTCACTACATCCTCCCCTTCATCCTTTCCCTAGTCACCACCCCCTCCCCATCTCCCCATGATTCAAAATGAGGAGCTGAATGCACCCTGTTAGTTCGCGGAGGGCTGTCCCTTACACCCTGTATAAGAACACGGTTAGAGGAAAATCGCCCGGTCATGACGGTCTCAGCATCGAGCACCTGCATCGAGCACATAAGACACGTGGCAAGTGGATCCCAGCATGCTGCTGGGATCCACTTGCCACATGTCTTATGTATGTTTTTAAATTTATGTCTTGGTCATTCTTATTTACCTGAAAAATTAATGCGAACAACTGTTGTACCGATCATCAAGAATAAAACGGGTGATTCATCAGTGCTGTCAAATTATAGACGTCTATTTCTTTAGCAAAAATAATTGCTAAGGTGCTGGACAGTCTGCTTGTATGCCAGCTTGAGAAACATCTCAAAATAAACGATGCTCAATTCCCGGTTTATCTACAGAGACTGCTATCCTTAGTCTTAAGCAGACTGTGCAGTAATATTATATACTTAGCAAGAAAGACACCAGTATTTGCGTGTTACTTAGATTTGTCAAAAGCTTTTGACCTTGTATCATAATTGTGCAATGGGGTAAACTGCAGCATGAGACGAATGTGCCCCGGGAAGTATTAAATTTATTTAAATTTTGGTATGCTAATCAACTTAATCGTGTCAGATGGACAAACTCCTTTTCAGCTGAGTACAAGCTTGAGTGCGGGGTGAGGCAGGGGGGGCGGTCCTCACCCGCGTTGTTTAATCTGTACATGAATAATCTGATCGATGAGCTTAGCAGAACCGGGAATTGGCTGCCATATTGATGGTACGGATTCATAATATGCAGGCGATATGGTTCTGCTGAGCCCGTCGATCAGGGCATTGAGTTAACTGATCAACGTGTGTGATTCGTACGCGGACACCCATGGGCTCATAATAATGTAGCAAAGAGTGAATACATGATATTTAAAGCAGGCAGTAAAGTCTATAGTAAAACACCACCAGTTATGCTGTGCGGAAGACCTCTAAAAAGAATTGCAAATTTCAAATGTCTGGGTCATTGGGTTTCAGATGATTTGAAGGATAATGTTGACGTAGAGCGGGAGTGCAGGTCACTGCCTGTTAGATGTGGGATGTTGGCCCACAGGTTTGCGCGTTGTACGCCTCAGGTTAAGGTGACGCTTTTCAAAGCTTACTTACTGCCAATCCTTTTACACGTGCAGCCTGTAGGTAAACTTTACGCAGAAGGCGTATAGTGGCCTGCGCACGCAATAGGTACAACAACACGTTCCGGGTGTTGATGGGGCTGCCGCTTTTTTGTAGCGCGTCTGGCATGTTTGCCGACGCGGATGTAGATAGTTTTTCGGCCATCATGCGCAAGAGATGCACATCTCTACTACGCCGTGTGCGCGGCAGCTTCAACACCATTCTTAGAACGTTGGCTGATAGGTGGGACTCTCCTCAGTTTATAAGTTTACATTGTTACTAACCAATTATGGAAGTGATTCTGAATTAAATGCTTATTTATTTCATTATAAAAAAAATAAAATATTATAAAATTCTATCGATTCGTTTTCTAAAAAATCTCAACCATTTATGCAAGGGTGGGTCAGCTAATGCTGTGGCTGACTGTACCTATTGCTATAAAAAACTTCTCAATTTGTTTACAGCTACGTACAGAAAGCCCAGTATATTTTGGCATGCGGTATTATAGAGAACTAAACGTATGTGACATTCTTGTCTATGCTAGCAGCGCCGCCATGACCTCTCAAGATATAATGGCCACTCTAAAATTAATAAAGTTAACAAAAAAACGAACAACAAACGTTTTTAGGCAACCAGTCACACCCACTCGTAATTTGCAAAATAAATTGTTCAGTTCTTACAAACCTTATTCTGATGGCAGTAAGGTAAATAAGATCGAATTTTGCCGTTTTGTTAACTTTGCCATTTATTCCCCAATTACGTTAAACGATTTTGAGTCTTATGACTATAAATTAAAAGCAAACCATACTTTAACAACGAAAGAAGCTTTATCAAAAACTTTGCCAAGCTAGATTCGAGTCTATATAGGGCTAGATTAAGGTTGATTTTGCTGAAAATATGAAATGGCTATCACATATATTTTGCTTGGATTTGTCTGGCATTGGTGTCGAGGTCGCGGGAGTACCTACCTACTTTAATAGATAAAATTATTATTGACTTGAAAAGTCAATGTCAAGTTTGGGTGTAGCTTGCATTGTGTCGGTATCTGAGCCAATCGATCTGCCTTGCCTTTTCCCAACTATGTTGGGGTCGGCTTCTAGTCTAACCGAATGCAGCTGAACACCAGTATTAAAAAAAATACAAAAATGTTTATTTCTTGACCATAGAGTATTTTACATGGAGCGACTGCCTATCCGACCCCCGCAACCCAGTTACTGGGTAGCACGATACCCCTTGGTAAGACTGTTTGTCAGACTTTCGGGCTTCTGACGACCCGTAACGACTGTCAAAGATCCACGAATGACAACCGCGACCAACGGCTTAAAGTGCTTTCCGAGGCACGGAGGAGTCCCGTCTCGGTATATAAAGATGGTCACCCATGCACTGACGAATTGCGTCACGACCCAGCCTGAACCCTCTGGCTGTCCTCCCTACCCTTACCGCAGCGATGTGCAGAGTCGCTCAAACCCCTAGTTTTAAGTCCTAGTTTTAAGCCAGGCCGGAGGCTTTAAGCTCTCGCTTAAAGCAGCCACAGGAAAGTCCGGTTAAACAGTGTCGACCCCCCGTGGTCAACTGCGAGAAGCCAATCACAAAAAAAAAAAAAAAGCACTGACCAACCCCGGCAAGCGTACCTAGCTTAGCTTGATGGATCGACCCGTGCGGCTGTTATTACTTAGCCACGAGCTCCTCGATCATTGGTTTCAGAGTAGGTAGGTAAAACTTCTGAATTAGATAAATGTCTCCCATCCCTCCATAATTCCACGGCCTACTTTTTTGCATATGTGTTAAGGATCTAGTAATCATAATCGTCGTGTTCCCTACCATTATCGCGAATTCGCGCCCCCCGGTCTACTCCTTGATATGCAATGGTCTCTGTAGCCCCATGTATAAAGAGGCTTAAGTACTTAAATCTTTTCAGGTGCAGTAGAAAAACGCAACTGCAGTTCTAGGTATACACGGCTACATATCAAGCTATTAAGCTGGCCTCTCATTGTACGGAAATCCTATGCAATGCGAGATCAGCTCATACTAGAAATGTATAGCTTGCCATGTAGCCGTGTGTACTTGGTACTACTTGCAATAAGTACTCTTACAGCTCTATTCGATAGTTCTACAAATCTTTGCAAAAACACATTCACAGTCATCACGTGTTTGCGGTTTCACAAGTTGTATATTTTATAATTTATTTATATTTATTATTCAAGAATACTTGTTCGTTAGGTATGGGATGGTGTCGACTGTCGATCGCGTGATGCATTTGCCATTCATATATTACCTATTAAGAGGAAATGGGGGCAGCCAGACTTTTGAAAATTAGGTATTTTAATAATAGGAGCGGAAGGGCGTGTCAGACTTTTACTGACTAAAACCCACCCGTGTTCCTTCAGTTGCCTATCCGCCCTCGAATTACTGCGATAAGGACAACTACAGATCCGACTAAATAGCCTATGTAAATTTCCTCCTCCAATATTGGACCAATTTAAAAGATATTTCATAAACTGAATAAAAAGCATATATACTATTCCCCTATGTTTTTCTTTTTTGGTTAATAGTTGTCAAATTGGTACACTAGGCGTCTGTTGACAGCGGTCTGAATAGGCAATTTTGAGCATTTTTGGAGGGTTCTAGTTCTTATAAAAATAATATATCATCAAAAAGGAAAACATAGGGGCATACAAGTAGGCGATATTTATATTTCTGTAAAAAATCATTGCTTTATGGTCGGTCATTAACCAGAAAGAAAACAGGCGAGAGCGTTTGTATCTTTTTGTATGGAGAAAAGAGCACCCACGTTTCCTCTTAACTTGCCCACGGTATAAATATCTTGTAGGATGCATACCCGGTACGGCTCTATTAATCCTTCCATATTCTAAGGGCTAAGGGCATGTCTTTCCTACCATTATCGTGCTACCCCGTCTACTCTTTGATATACAGGGTGTAAGCTTAAACAGTGGCAATCTTTTAAGGGGTCATTGTACTCATCATTATGAACAACTTTTACTATGGGACCAAACCTGAAATCGCGAAAAAAAAGTCAGCTGTACCCTACATTTTGACGAATTATGCGAAGATAAATATACTGAACAGCTGATTTTTTTTGAGATTGCTGTTTTGCCAGAGTCACAAAGGCAGGGGTTGCACCAGAACAGTAGAGTCTTAGATACAATTTGCAAAAAAAAAAAAGCTCTTAACTTTCGTTATTGCAATAAAACCCCCTGGGACAGAAGAACAACAAGATAGAAGTAGAGTTCCATTGGCACGTCGCCGTCGCGTCGTAGCTACGGAACCCTCGTACCATAGAAATATAAAAAACTTCTTATATCTATGCCTATACATCTTTTTTAAATCGAACCACAGAACAGATAAAAGACAAAGGAGGGAGACCTTTTTTATCTGTTCTGTAAATCGAACCCACGCTCTCACGAATAAAATTCCTTTAACCGCTTGACTATGACACTGATCTAAAAATACTTATGAATAACAAAACAATATTTGCTGCTTCTGATAATAATTATATTATGTTAGTGAATTAATTAAGTAAACATGTCGTTAGGGCCCATTCACACGTACTACCTACCGCAACCACGCCACATCGCCCACATCGCAGCGACAAAATGTGTGCAAGCAGTGGTTTACGTGTGAATAGAGTCGCTGCAAGTTTTTGCAGTTGCGTTGTGGTTGCGTTGTCGCTAGTAGTTGCGATGTGCGTTGTGGCTTGTGGCTAGTGGCTAGTGTGAAAAACAATGGTGAACACGAACATCGAACACTTTAAATGTAGTACAAAAGATCCTGAGTTTCTTTAAGGGCGAGCGCGCACTGCGGTGCGTTTTTCTAACGCATAATCTGTGAAGTATGGAATGTCTTTGAAGTGCGCGCACTGCGGTCATGCGTTTTGTTACTGTAGGCCCCGCCCAGTGCGGCAGAACTAACGGAAACGCACCGCAGTGCGCGCTCGCCCTAAATTCTCCGTGATCGATGTTCGTGTTTTGTTCGTTCATGCGTACACGGCTTTATGTCGGGGCCACACCAACGGGATATGCCGTTGATTAAATCGCGATGATGGACGTAGGCCGTAGGTCAGGTAACCACAACTTATCGCGATATTTTTACAACTAGGTACATTGACATTGCCGATTGACGTGGCGATAACTCGGTGGCGGCGTTCAAGTGTGGCTATTCAATTTATCGCGATTGTTATCGGAATAATTATCACGATGTTTATGGCGATGATGAGCATTGACGTTGACGTTGGTGTGGCCCCGACATTAGCAGCCAGATCGACTTCGACCATAGATATAAGAAAGAAGTACGAGTGTGACAGAGTCGTCGCGTTGTGGTTGCGTTGTGGCTGCGTTGTGGCTGCGACGTCGCCTTGATGTGATCGGTATCTAACTTCAGTGGCAAGACTACTTGAATTTTATTATTTTTTTGTATCTTGCTCAACATTTTCACAAAATATCTTTCCAGAGACACATCACGGTTGATTTTGACGGCTAAATGAAGTCCATGTGAATAGACTAGCTGCGCCCCGCGGTGTCACCCGCGTAGACCGGGAGAAAGAGTAGCCTATGTGTTATAAATTTATAATCCAAGGTATAAGCTATCTACATACCAAATTTCATCCAGATCGGTCTAGCCTTTTGAGCGTGAAGAAGTAACAAACACACACAAACTTTCGCCTTTATAATGATTCATTTTCATTCGTGTCGTGACCGTACGTGGTACGATAAAAACAGTAATTGTGGTTGTGGTAAGTGTGATCGGGCCCTTATAGCGAATACAGTATCAGCACCAGTGAGTCAGCGTAGCTTTGACAATAGCGCTACTTCCTACCTCGTGATGGAACCTTTGTTTAGCCTCGTTGGGTCCTCGGTAATTCTCGGAATTAGGCTGATAAGTTAGCCTTTGTAAGTACACCTCGCCACAGAATAATAATGTCACAGTAGTTTATCTTCATAGAAAACGGTCAAAACGACGCGAAATCTCAGTATAAGTACATAGTTTTCGATTTTTGATGGAAAATGTAAAAAAAATACCGTTCCCACCCCCCTTTTCTCCGAAGTTTGCAAAGAGAAAAATCTGAAATTATTGTATGTGATAGAAGTTTATGTAAAGATTACTGGAAAAATAAAACGATGTCTTTAAATAGCACAGTTTTTCAGGAATCATGAAACAAAAATTACATATAAAGGATGGTACGGAACCATCATTTATATGTAATTGTGCGCGAATCCGACTCGCTCTTGGCCGGTTTTTTCACATCATATTACGTGTATAATAGAGGGACTTCTATGGCTCTATATTACGCACGGACGCGGACGGACGCGTATTTATCTACCGAGCGACCGTAATTCAAGGGCACTGCCCAGATAAACTACTGTAGCTTTATTATTCTGTGACCTAGCCTTTGTGGCTTGTTGAGATTACGGCAATCACAATGTTCACCACCTGCTGTATTAGTGAAGGAACTAGATGACCGCGGCTTTGTCCTAATTATAAAAAGTAGGTACCGGCGACCAAGCTCTGCTCGGATGAAAACAACCGACTTCCAAAAAAACACTACAAAGTGAAAAATAACTTTAATTTCGGAAGTCGGTGTCTTTGGTTTTTTATTTACTTTCGTTTTCGTTATCACTGTCTCCTAAGATACAGGGCATCCCTAGTTTAGGAGATAGGATTTAATTTTTTTATTATAGACAATTATTTTTCACCCCCTGTGTCCACTGTTAGTTTACTAAGTCTTAACATGTAACATGAATACAAAATGTGTCTATGTATCTTGGATCAATAAACGTTTTATTATTTATTTATTTTTATTATTTTTTTTGCCACCGACTTCCGAAATTAAAGTTATTTTTCACTTTGTAGTGTTTTTTTGGAAGACGGTTGTTTTTTTTTTTTGTAAAAAAAAATATTTTTCACTTTTTAGTGGTGCCTACCCCACACAAATCTGAACACCACTTTGCAAAATAAATTAGAGATCATCCACATAGACTAAATGGGAAAAATTGAAGCTAACTCAAAAGCCACTCATCAGAACTTGAAGATATTTTTATGCGACCATCTCAGGAGTATACCATTTCAAATAAAAACTTTGCAAAAAACAAATACGTCGCGCTAAGTCGTGTCAGAAGTTTGGTAGGCGTAGTTTTAGTTGACAACTCAAGAACCTAGCGCAATTTGAATCATTTATAGCCAGAGTGCACATCATGACGATTCCAATAAGTCCAAACACGGCAAGGATACATTGTTTTATTACTGAGTTCCGATGCCTACCTTCCGGCTTCTTCATCAGATCGGTTCGATGGTACCATTTTCATCAGAACCATTTATTTAAAGCTTCGTCATAGTCGCTTAACGCTTAATCGAGATATCTTATCGCCACCCGTGAAATACTTATCATCGTTGAGGAGTTCCCGTGGCTTTCTGTGGTCTTCTTCATCAGTTCCACTTCACCAGATGATACTTTCTGAATGCAAACGCCTGATTTGTTGATGAAAATACCAAAATACGTATATGTATGCGTATAATATTTGAGGAGTTCCCTCGATTCCTCATGGATCCCATCATCAGAACTGGATTTTGATAAAAATGGGATCAATCTGGAAGTATACCCTTTCAAATAAAAAAAGAATTTTCCGTATCGGTTCATAAATAACGGAGTACCTAATGTGGTAACAAACATAAAAAAAAAACATACAACCGAATTGAGAACCTCTTCCTTTTTTGAAGTCGGTTAAAAATAGAGAAAACGAATTTTCCCAGAAATGAGTACCTACCTAGGTAGATCTATTTTGTGTAAGCCTACCTACTTTTTTAACATCAATAGATGATGTCTAGAAAAACTAATCGAGATATTATACAGGGTGTCCCGTAAATAATGGATCAAACGTAAGGGGTAGGTAGCTTACCTAATTTCCAACAACTAATTTGAATATTAAAAAAAAACCGTTACAGTAACCAGGATATTAATTTTTTTTCGAATTTTACGATTTTGTCTTCCAGAATTAAGCTTTTTTAATGCTGTCGCTGCAAATGATGACATTTTTAGGTATGATTTTTATTTAACATTTCTGAATAGCTTACTAATGTTATAAGATACCATTTTTTTGAATACCGTTTTATTTGCCTTAGAAAAAAAATCTTGAGTTGAAAAGTTTTTTCTTTACGATGTTAGGACCAAAATTGAAAAAATTCTCCTGTAAAAAAAATGTATGACACCGAAAACCACCATTATTTTAAAAACTTGTACATTTAATAAGGTTTGCAAATTGGTATAAAACTTACGTCTAGTCTTTATCGTTACAAAGATATTGCTATGAATGTGATGAAGACAGAAAATAAATTAAATTGGTACTATTCCATTTTTTCATTTTCGTAATGGCTTATGCTTGAATGCTTGTAATCGAAGCAGGTAGTTAAGCGGCTAGCATATTCCGACCCGATGACGTCATCTGTCCGGAATTTGGGACCGCTACCTGTGGCGGAGTTGCACCTCAGTCAGCGTGAAGGGGATAGATAGCGCCGCTTTTGTATTTTTGGTAAATTGGTATGAAGTTGTACATTCTAGTCCTTGTCGTTACAAAGATAATTGCTATGAATCTGAGAGGTGCTCCAAATCAACGTTAATAAAAAAAATAAAAAAGTGTGTACATTTAAACTTTTTCTTTAAAATGTGTAACTGTAGCATTTCAGAGGCAATGTTCATTGAATTATTGAGGCGTATGAAAAGAATTAGGAGGCCGTACTAAAAAAAACAGTTAGTTCAAATAAATCGTTTTATTTGGTTTTTACAATAAATGTTCGAATTGCCTTCCCTCTACAAGAATGCAAAGTCTGCATCTCCTAATAAAGGAAGCTCTTATCCGACGGACAAAACGGCTTTGGTTTATTTCTGATGCAGCAGATTGGATGCGCTGTCGTAATTCTTCTTCCGACGTTATTGGATTCTTGTAGACCCTGTCTTTTAAACATCCCCAGTAAAAAAAATCTAGGGGATTTAAATCCGGAGATCGCGGAGGCCACAAAATTGGTCCTAATCGGCCGATCCATCTGTCCGGATAACTTTCATCAAGGTGCGCCCTTACTGCCGTCGCATAGTGAGCGGGGCACCCATCATTTTGCAACCACATTGCTTGCCGTACGTCTTCTGGAACGTTTTCTAATAACCTTGGCAACTCATTCCTTAAAAAATGGAGATAATATTCGGCGTTTAGAGTAGCTGGTAGTTCAAAGGGCCCTATTATTTGCCCATTGATTATTCCCGCCCATAAATTTATTTTAAATTGATGTTGGCTCCTGTCCTCTCGCATCAAATGTGGGTTTATCAGCTGCCAACTGTGCAAATTATGCAAATTTAAATATCCATCTCGGCGGCATGAAGACTCGTCACTCCATAAAATCTTGTTAAAAAACTGCGGGTCCGCCCGAATCATTCTAAGCATCCTTTGGCAAAATTCTATTCTTGGCTGGTAATCACGCGACGTCAGCGTTTGAACACGTTGCACGTGATATGGGTGCAATCGGCACCGTTGTAGCACTCGATGCACCGTCGATCTAGAAATTCCTACGCGTCGCGCTATGACGCGAACGGAAACTGACGGATCTTCCTCGATTTCTCGAAGAATGACTTCGTCATTAACTTGTCGCGGTCGTCCTTCACGGGTACCACCAACTCCGGTGCCAAGAATTCTTCCCTCAAGAAGCGCGTTATGCACTCTAATAAAGACGCGATAATCGGGATAACGAACCAGGTTCGGGTATCTTTCACGGTACAATCTTGCAGCCGCCCTGGCATTACCTCTTGCTTCTCCGTAGATAAAATGCATTTCGGCGTACTGCCGTGGCGTGTACTCATAACGAGGCATTGGGCTGAATAAGGTTTCAGCGCTACTGCACACACGTACAAGCACACACAAACGAATGTTTTCGGAGTCCGTAGGATCGCCAAGTCGTTTGTCCAATACGCAAAGAGTTCCAAATCGATAGGCAAAGCAAAGTCCAAAAACACAGCACAAGTCAAATTTTACAGAAGAAAACACCGAGCCACTGACCGGGAGCGAAAGTTGTCTGACGTAGCAACTCGAAGAGAGACTAGTTACAACTAAACTAATAAAATCAAGCAACAATGAAGCCTGTACGAGTGAAGGGCGCAGGAAAGAACAAAAGAACCTGCGCAACTTCATACCGATTTAACCGATTTACCAAAAAGCGGCGCTATCTATCCCTTTCACACTGACTGAGGTGCAACTCCGCCACAGGTAGCGGTCCCAAATTCCGGACAGATGACGTCATCGGGTCGGAATTATGCTATCCGCTTAACTACCTGCTTCGATTACAAGCATTCAAGCATAAGCCATTACGAAAAGGAAAAATGGAATAGTACCAATTTAATTTATTTTCTGTCTTCTTCATCACATTCATAGCAATATCTTTGTAACGATAAGGACTAGACGTAAGTTTTATACCAATTTGCAAACCTTATTAAATGTACAAGTTTTTAAAATAATGGTGGTCTTCGGTGTCATACATTTTTTTTACAGGAGAATTTTTTCAATTTTGGTCCTAACATCGTAAAGAAAAAACTTTTCAACTCAAGATTTTTTTTCTAAGGCAAATAAAACGGTATTCAAAAAAATGGTATCTTATAACATTAGTAAGCTATTCAGAAATGTTAAATAAAAATCATACCTAAAAATGTCATCATTTGCAGCGACAGCATTAAAAAAGCTTAATTCTGGAAGACAAAATCGTAAAATTCGAAAAAAAATTAATATCCTGGTTACTGTAACGGTTTTTTTTTTAATATTCAAATTAGTTGTTGGAAATTAGGTAAGCTACCTACCCGTTACGTTTGATCCATTATTTACGGGACACCCTGTATAACGCCATAAATGAACAAGTTACGCAAAAATCACGAAATGTACTTAATAACATTTTCGACCGTGATTTTTGCGCATTTACATAAATGAGCTTATATGTATATGCTCATTTATGTAAATGCGCAAAAATCACGCTAAGAATGGGCAATTTGCGGAAAAATTAATTATTTTTAATAAGTGATTTTTGCGTAAATTGCCCATTTTTGGCGTCCTTATTCTGAGACACTGAAAGACTTCGACAACTTTGACTTATTGAGTGCTGGAGAATAGTTATTAGCTGTGGTAGTACATAGCAGCCTCGCTCTTCGCAATGTTTTCTTCTCTTTTTATATAAAGCCAAAATTCCGATGCAAGTTTTTCATAAAATGCGCGACTGCATTTTGTCAAGCTCGTGGATTGACTGCTGGCTGTAGCAAATGAAATGAAAAATATAATATATTAATTATATATAATCTTTATTTATATAAAACAGATTGTAGAACATGTAACCTTTTACAAAGTGGGTAGTGTTGAATCTCTAACAATCATGTGGGTGACGTGCTGCTCTCCTTGCTAGACCATGAAATAGCCTGTATTAAGGAGTAACAGTGCCGATCCCCTATAATAGTTGTATTAATTTAATACAACAATAATAATATGTAATATGTAATATGTATGTATGTGTGTATGTATGTAATATGTATGTAATATGTATATGTATGTGTATGTGTGTTTTATTTAATATGTAATGATATAGATCTCTTTAGTCCATAGCGGCCTCACAATTTTGAAATTATGTATGGAATACCTATAAAAAAAAATCCCATTGAAAACCATAAAACTACAAAAAACTTTCAGTATTATCTGTAAATTTTAATAATTATTATTACTAACGTAAAATTTATACCACAATAAACGTTCGTTCTTAGGAAATTAAAATTGCATGTATTTAATTTAAATAAAAATAAATGAATAATAAGACTCTATAACTGCCAAATTGCTAAGTAGGTACTTACCTTATGCGATGCGTCGCCATGCTTCAATACATCTAATCAGTCAAAACGAAATTTGTAGTAGAACTGGTGTTTTTCGCAATTTGCAGGTCGGTGTCAGCAGTGGCGTAACTACAGGGTGGCAAGTCGGCAAAATGCCACGGGCCCCCAGCCGGAAGGGGCCCCCGGTCAGAGGAGAATCCCAACTCCCAAAATTACGGTATAGTTACGCCACGGGGTGTCAGGTTGTATCTTAGTCAAAATATGATTCGCGACTAAGTATAACATAATATGTAGCTATTTACAAGTACTACCTACATAATTTTAACCATAAGAATCATCAATACATCTGTCAAAGTTATATTTTCGATGCTTTCACTTCAAAAATACCTTTGATTAAATAATCAAAGAAAAATACCTACCTACTAAGTTGACGGCGTTACAGTTCTCGTAACTACTTAAAGGGACAAAATAAATCCATCATCAAAATTAAACCTATGGCATGCCGTTAGTGACAACATGTTTGTTTTGATATAGCGTGCCGTAAATTCTTTAACAATAATAAACACCCCTTACTATACTTTCAATTAAAAAAAGAAACAGTATAAACACAAAGGATTTTCAATTGTAACGCACTATGTTAAGATTTAAAATTCATTAAGGTATTCAGAATTTTTAAGGAGCGCGCGAGCTGATGCATTCCAAAGAGGCGTGATGCATTCCTTTCCTTTGCTCATAAGTCATAAATCACAGTGAAAAAAAAAGTTGCATTCCTTTTCAAGCAGAGTGAACGTAAGAGTTACATATTTCACGGTTGTGAGGTCATGATATTTTTAGTGAATGAGTTTCGTAAAAAAAGTTCATTGTTAATTTCACACTCGAGTTGAAACGATACCGAGAAATGATGAGGACTTCGTAAAAACAGCTTCGTGTTTCTTTTTATTTACATTTCTTGTGAAATACAAATTACATTGGCGTAAAAAATATTGTTTGTACCTACCTACTTGCTACCTACTGCCATGTGATTCTGTAAGACCTCATTCTAAACTTCGAGTCTGAATCTGCTGTGAGTTTCTTGATTGGCGTTCTAAATTCAATGTGTCACCCGCTATGCTCTAGTCCCGCTATGCTCGACTCGTAAAATACCTACTAAAAAGTTTCGCTATGCACGAAATCACATTCGCGGGCATGAAGAAAACTGTTACAGTGTAATATTTTATTTAACTTACAGACGCTTACGAATAGCGCTTATAATAATTAATTTGAATTCAAACACTTTTCTTTCCAACTGTACCTTCCATTGTTTACGTAGAATCGAAGAATTTCGTGCATAGCGAAACTTTTTAGTAGGTATTTTACGAGTCGAGCATAGCGGGACTACAGCATAGCGGGACTAACCGAAATAAGTAAGCAGAAGTGATGCGAAGATAGCGAGTTGTTGTTTGAATTTTACAGAATCAACGTATGTACTACTGGTTTTGGTAGAGCTCTCATGTCATGTCCACGAATAAGCAAGTATAGGTAAACTAGGTAGTACTTATTCCATTTATTTAGTTTTCTATCCACATTTCTAAAATCCTATATTTCATATTTCTACAGGCAAACACGCCATTATTTTATAGATCTAGATCTGTCCACATTTCAACGTTTATTGCTCTATGCGTTTCGAATACCTCAATCAGGGCGATACTATCAGCAGATAAGCATCGTAAATTACAGAGCACTACACGAGTCCATCACCTTTACTTGCCAATTTGCAAAATGAACATTAAACCAAAAAGGTTACATTACCCGTAACGAACGTTCCAGTGATCAAGGGAACATGATGTAAAGTTGCCTCGGGTCAAGGCGAGTAGGCACTTCACACATGCGAGTGCGTGTAAACAGTGCTTAGCATTGAGCTTTGACGGCTTTTGACGGTTTTAAATTAGGAAACAATTTGAAAAAAAAACGAATATCCTTGACATTCATTTTGTTTTCGTGTTTAAACTAATAAACAACATTTATTAATTTCTGTTTGACTTGACGGTTCCTGGGATTCGTAGTTTCTAGAAGTCTTGGCTGGCTCTAACACAAATTGACCCAAATAAACACGTGTTTATTTTATTTGTTTCCATTATTGTGTCTCGTCCTTGACAGACTAGAACGGTTTACTTTACTTTTCCTAGAATCATGTCGTGTTGTTAATTTTTTGCCTCTTTCATTATCGAAAACTTAAGTTCTTCCCTTGGTGTCTGCAGTAGAAATACTCTATTCCAGGCATCCACAGTAGCAGCAGCTGCGCCTTTAAAATGGCTATATTGTTTTTCAATGCTCCTGTTAGTTAATCAAGTCAGTCAGCTAGAGGTAAGTACTTTTCCTATTATTTTGTTTAGGTCAAACCTAGGTACCTCTTTTACAGGAAATCATCTTTACCTAACCACTAGGTACATTTATTTTTTCTCAGAACTATCCTTTATAGAGAGCATTGACCCTGGACAAATATCCTTTACAATATTCACAATTGACAACCAAATGCAAATGCATCCGTAACTTTCACCGACCACGCAACACTGTTGAGTAAACTTCACACATCCAACTTAAAGTGGCCTCTAACGTGCTACTGAATGTTCGACAATTTGTCTCTTTCTCTTCATCGCGTGGGTCAAGGAATACTGGCCACCAACAAACATGGCGTCGGCAATGGGTTTTTCCGTCCGCTGCAATAAAATGTATTTGTTATTGACGACGTTAATCTTTGTGGTTAGTTATTGTGTAGAATACCTAAATGTCCGAGCTGATAATATTGTGGTGACTTCATAACTTTGCACTAAGCTTTGCACATTATTATTGTGTCCCAACACTCCCAACTAGGGAATGCAATACCGGGATCCCGAAATCCCAGGATCTGGTGTGCATTATGCGGGACTAATCCCGATCGAAAATTGAGCGGGATCCCGCGGGACTGGCAGGATTATGGAGAATCGAAGTTTAAAGTGTTAATCGCCAGTCTCTCCAATCTGGAGGCAGATACCTACAGCAGTATCATCAGCAGCACCATTGTCACTTCAAGATGAACTCGAACTGGCCTTGACCAGTATGAAAGTTTTGGATCTGGAACAACAGCCCAACCTAGATCCCGCAATAGCAATCTTCAGGATTTGATAAAGAAGGAGGTGAAATATTTCGAGTTGGGTGGATTAAAATGCACTTAAGGATGTATATCATCAATTCACCTTTAATTCATTAATGAAGACTGTCCTACTGGCGTAGAAGCAGAACGAGCCTTTTCTGCTGCTGAGCCGTTTAGCCGACGAAAAATTAATATATAAGTAACCCCTCTTCCGTTTCCGGCTGTCTAAAGTAAACACTTACGTTGATCTCGCTGCGGAAAATAATTTAAAAAGTCATGTTATTAGTTGTCTGGCGGAGTTAATTACGGTCATTGTGGATAGTGCAAGTGCTGAGATACGTTATTACAGTAAACCAACAATAGAAATAGCCGATAAATTCTGGAAATCAACTACAAAGTGATCAACTTAAGTGGTTTGAGGTTAGCTGTCAAGCTCAAAAAAAAAAAAAACCAGAGACAATACAAACCAACTGTGAACTTAGCCTGGCACCTTTACCAACCTTTCGAAAAGATTTGTGTTCGGATACACTTCCACAAACGTAGATAATTTTCGTTTTGGATAATACGTTGATCTTTCTAACGTTTCGTTGTAGCAAGTATCGAAACGTGAGAACTGTCAACAACATTGTGATAACCTCCCGAAGAGATCAATTATTATATCAAGTTAAGTAAATTGGTTCAAGCAATCTCTGGATGTTAGCTTCGAAAAACATTAGAAGAACCACTGCGACTTCTATAATTGATCAGTTTGGTGTGATTATTGGTGTAGGTACGCCGAAAAAGTTGCAGCACAAGATCAAATTTGATTGTGTTTATTGGTATTTCATACGCCTACTGTTTGTAATTTGCGATACGCGGGAGGTGCTTCTTCTTCCTGGTTCAGCGTACCCTGGTACTAGAAATGGAGAATTCAGTTAATAAAGCACTCTCTGAGTCAAACATCTCCGATTGTACTGATAGCCAATTTACTCCATCTAACTTTGTCTCCCAACGGAACAAGAGAGGGCGAGACTATGAATACAAAGTAGAATTTAATGACTTCAAGGAAGAAGTCAAAGCACTTATATCGTCGTTGATTGTGAACCAAGGCGAAGAAATAAAAAAAATATCTTCTACATTGATAGAAATAAGGACAACAAACACTAGTATTGAAAACTCAATGGCCTATCTCACCTCTCAAAATGAAGAGCTAAGGAAGAAAATAGAGCAAATTGAAATTAAGGCGAAGAAAGATGAAGAGTACATAATCCTACTGGAAGATAAGGTCGAGGATCTGCAGCGAGGCAACCGGAAAACTGTGATTGAGGTAAAAAATGCACCAAAAATTCCAAACGATACCAGGAGTGACTTAATAAAAATGGTTACAAGTTTGTCAAATTACACTAAATGCCCTATCCAACAAAACAATATAAAGGACATCTTCAGAGTCCCGAGCAAGCGCAGCGAAGTGAAAAATGGGCCGATCATCGTCGAGCTAACTTCAGCTATACTGAAAACTGACTTTTTAAAATCGGCCCGAAGCTACAACAAATCAAACAATGGTAAACTATGTGCAAAACACCTAGGTTTCACTACTAATGAATACACCCCCATTTATGTATCTGAGCAGCTCACCACTAAGGGGGCCCGCTTATTTTTTCTTGCTCGCGATTTGGCTAAATCTAAAGCTTATAAATACTGTTGGACTTCCTTTGGCCAAGTATGTGTCAAAAAAGATGATAACTCGCCAAAAATAATAATTAAAAGCGAAACGCAAGTTATCAAGCTTATGCAGCAAACATGACTAGTACTTATTAATCAACATGTTACATTTGGAAAATATAAGCAGAATACTCTATGTTACTGTTTTATGTCAAATCCTATTAGACTTGGGATTACACTTATTAAGCCAAAATTACTTATTATTGTATTAATATTATTAATTAGTTTTAGGATTAAAATGTATATTATTGTTATGCGCGCACACACACTAAAAACAAACAATAACAAGCTTTCCGTGCTTCATTTCCTTTACATATCACTTTCACAACTTACACACACACACACACACACACACACACCCCAACTAACAAAAGTCTACGAAATTTTGTACTGCGGTCACTTAAAAATCAAGTATGGATAGAACCCTGGCCGCTATCACTGAAATAGATAACACAGAAATAGCCCAAGTGTCGAACAGCTCCCTTCGCGATCTAAGCACGACAATCAAAATCAAAAGTACTGATTTCACAATAATATCCCAGAATATCAGAAGCATCTACTCTAATTTTAGCGACTTACAATTGAATCTAGCTAATTTAAATTTTAACACAGATGTTATACTTTTAAGTGAGTGCAGGCTAAACCTTAATAAGAACATTCCTCAACTAAGTAATTACTCGGCTGGCTACACTACTAAACATTTAAACAAGGCTGACGGAGTTGTTGTCTTTGTTCATAACTCACACAAGTTTCAAATAAAAGAAATAGAATTAACTCACGCTTCTTGCTTACAAGTTAATATTAAACCCAATCTTATAGTCCTAGGTATATATCGCTCACCTTCTAAGACAAACGCAGAAGATTTCATAACCTCATTATCTCTCCACCTAGCTACCATTCCTTCAAATAAAAATGTAATAATAACTGGTGACATCAATATAAATTTAATACACAGGCAAGAAGAGCAATCGTACGAGAGATCAAATAGACTTAATTATTTAAATATGTTAGCAACGCACGGGCTACTCCCGGGACACTCGCATCCCACTAGAGACAAAAGTTGTCTAGACCACTTCATGCTTAAACTTAGACCTAACAAAATATCGGCTTTCATTGCAATCATCGACACAACTATCACCGATCACTCTATGATTTTCCTAAAACTATCTGAATTGACGAATACACATAAAACATTTAGAACGAAAACCACAATAAACGTAGAACAAGCACTAGAACTTTTAACAACTAACAACTTTCACGACTTAACAAACCAAACTAACCCCAATATTCTTTTAGATAGTTTAATAAGCATACTACAAAGATGTCTTTCTGCTAGTACTCTGGTTATTAGAATCCCCCTTAAAAATAGATTGATTAAACCCTGGATGACATTAGGCTTGCTGCGTTGCATGCATAATCGCAATAGTATGCAAAAAAAGTTAAAACTAGACCCTTATAACAAGACACTAAAAATTACTTACAAGAGATACAGGAACTACTGCAACAGCATCATTAAAAAACAAAAACGTAAACATGATCGTGAACTACTTTATAAGACACACAAAAACCCTAAAAAATTATGGCAAACAATAAACAATATTTCCCGACGTAAACCACCTAAAACACAAAATACAGCATTGCTGGAATCAGCCGCTACCCCTCTCGAGGCAGTAAACAGAGTTAACAAATACTTTTCTACGATAGGGAAGTGTCTTGCTGACGATATAATAAATAACCCACAGAAGAAACCTAACACTGACCCTAGATTACCTCAGAACGTCGCGGCTTCGCCAGTCTCGTCCTTTGTTCTTCTTAACTCTGATCCTGATGAAGTTGCATCCGTAATAATGAACCTAAAATCCGATAGTGCTACTGGCAGGGACCAAATCCCTATAAATTTCCTGAAAGCTGCCAAGTCCATTATTTCGCCAGTTATTTCACACCTTATTAACCTCTGCTTTGAACAGGGAACTTTTCCTATCGCCCTGAAACAAGCCGTAATTACACCTGTGCACAAGAGTGGTAACACAACTGATCCGTCTAATTATAGGCCGATATCAGTACTTCCGTCCTTGTCTAAAATTATAGAAAGATTAATAAATCATCGCTTGACTAGATATTTAACAAAAAATAATTTAATTTCACCCTCACAGTTTGGCTTTAGACAGGGTAAGTCTACAGAGGACGCAGTCCTAGCACTTACATCTATAGTTACCGAAATAGTGGACAGACGTGACAAGTGTCTGGCAGTATTTTTAGACCTAAAAAAAGCCTTCGACACAGTCTGTGTCCCTACTCTTTTGCACAGGCTAGAAGGCATTGGCGTAAGAGGAATACCACTTAACCTCTTTAAGGAATACCTGAGCGAACGCAGATATGTAGTAAAAATTGGATCAGTAACTAGTTCCGAAGAAATTGTTACATACGGAGTAGGACAAGGTAGTGTGCTGGGTCCGACGCTGTTTCTTATTTATATAAACAGCCTATGCAGTATGAGTATTGACGGAGCTCACATTTTCTCCTATGCTGACGATACAGCAATTGTTTTCTCGGGGAAAACATGGGACAGCGTTGGTCGTACCGCCGAGAGTGGCTTGTCTGCAATAGCTACTTGGCTCGAATGTAACCTATTAACTTTAAACGTCTCAAAGACAAACTACATTTGTTTCTCCATTTATAACAATACTCAGCCATCACATGATTTCCAGATCAAAATACATACTTGTTCTCACTTCCCTGACACCAACTGCTGTTGTTTAAAAATCAGCAAAGTTAGTAGCACTAAATACCTTGGAGTTATGCTCGACCAAAGGCTATCGTGGCACTTGCATTTAGAGCTGATAATGAACAGAGTCAGGAAGTTAATTTGGACTTTCAAATCTCTTCGTCACATAGCTACTAAAGATCTTATCCAACAAATTTACCTGTCTTTGGGTCAGTCCATATTGACATACTGTTTACCAATTTGGGGTGGAGCATCAAAAACAAAGTTTTTAGAACTGGAGAGGGCGCAGAGATCTTTACTAAAAGTCATGTACTTTAAACCACGATTATTCCCCACGGAAACCTTATACGTAACTTCGAACCTCTTGACAGTTAGAAAGCTCTATGTGCTGCTGATTACGCTGAAAAAACACAAATCACTTCCCTTCGTTACTCCCAGGACACAAACTAGGAGAAAGAACAATGTAGCTCCAGAAACCCCAGTCAAAACTGCATTTGCTACAAGACAATACACAAAGCAATCTTCTCGCTTATACAATTCCCTCAACAAAATACTGACCATATACCCTATGACATATCACGACTGCAAAAAGACACTCACTGAATGGTTGAAGAGCAAGAGTTACGAAGAAATCGAGGCTATGTTCCATACAATCACATGATTCTTAACATAATTATAACCTATTCTTATACAATTTTATTACGCAAATTAACACTTTCCACGCCAATATACCGACATCACACACATCCACACCTCACACATCATCCACATATACACACAAAACATAAAGCGCATTCGTTATTTAAATAATGTTTAGTATTGTTTTGAATTGTTAAAATACCTTTGGCATTCTTTCAAAATTATTCTCTCAGCTTATGTATTGTTGAAGTAAACTTAAATAATCTTTGGTTCTCCTTCAAAACTATTCTCTCACCTTATGTATTGTTAAACTAAACTTAAATTACCTTTGGTATTCCTTCAAAATAATTCTCTCAACTTATGTATTGTTAATGTAAACGCAAATTTAACCTTGTTATTCCTTCAAAATTATTCTCTCAACTTATGTATTGTTAAAGTAAACTTAAATAATCTTTGGCATTCCTTCAAAATTATTTTCTCAACTGATGTATTGTTAAAGTAAACTGAAATAACCTTTGGTATTCCTTCAAAATTATTATCTCAGCTTATGTATTGTTAAAGTAAACATAAACTTAAATAACCTTGTTATTCTTTTAAAACTATTCTCTCAACTTGTGTATTGTTAAAGTAAACTGGAAGAGCTGGACCACCTAATACAAGCAAATCTTTGCTTAAAAGGTGCCTCCAAACTCAAAGCTATGTAAACTACAAAGTTGTCAAAATAAACATATTTTTTTTTTTTTTTTTTTTTTTTTTTTTAAGTAAAGTATGTAGGTACTTTAACTTTTTTGCGCAGATAGTTTCAAAATAATATTTAATTTTCTTGTTTCCTTGTGATGTTTATGTTACTGTCTTATTGTCTAAAAAAAGCTTGATTAATTTTTTATTTATAATTTTTTTGAGTAGTCTACGTCCACCCAAATGCCTGCCCATGCCGCAAATATCTGGATCCCGCGGTCAGTCCCGTAAATACTGGGATTGAAATTACCTTGCGGAATTGCATTACTTATTATTTCCAAGTCCCAACCTTTGTCTTCAAAAATATCAGTTGCTTAAGTCTATTGGTTATAAAGTAAAAAATATAAATAAATAAAATTTTAATAAAAAACTAAATAAATAATAAGACACAACTTACAAGCAATGACATTACTAGAGAAAACTCTGTAAGTCTCGGTAAGTATTTGGAATTTATATTGAAAGACGAAAGGATTTACATACTTACTCAAATCTGACCACTTGTTACAATAATGCAACAAGTGGTCAGATTTGAGTCTGTAAATCCTTTCCGCAAAAAAGTCGTTTTGCCAAAAAAACTGACTTATGGGGTTTCTCAAATAATCGATTCAATTACAGTCATGTTCATTCTAGTGTGAATTTGGTGAGGTATGTGGTGTAAAGTGTAAGTGTATGGCTGTATGTGTCGTGTGTATGTATTATGTATATGTGTCGTGTGTGTGTGTGATGTATGCGCTTGTAGTATGTTAGTGTTGTTCGAAAAAGCAAAAGCAGAAACTTTTTAGAAAAGCTTTCCAAGTAACTTTTCAGCTCGTAGGTAAGAGTTGTGAGCCATTGACTCACTTTCTTTTTACATTCGAATTTATTTAAGCCATAAATATTGCATCGTTTGTTAACTGCATTATAAATTCGACTACCTAATACTCGAAAATGTCTTTCAGCCAATTTAGTTTTGTATCGTTCTATAGGACAGACATATCTTGATCTCATATTTGCCAGACGACCAGCACTGTATAACAGAGAACCGTGCCTGCGCAAGATGGTATTGACCACGAAGAGCTGTCTAACAGTCATAACTTTACAGTCTTTATACATATGGTTCTATACCGGAAATGTCTAAAAGTCATGACCTTAAGAACAGCTCGTTGCGCTCTTTCCAGTTTAATGAAACAAGTTTTGGAGCACCTCCCCAAGTCGTTATCCCGAATGAGAGTACTGACTGACAGAGTGAGAAGTAGACCATCCGAAGTGTACCTAAGCCTGCACTATGGCGCAGACTCTTAAAAATCGCTATGAGTTTCCTCACTCTGCCGGACGTTCTATCAATTTGCACTTTCCAGGACATCAGGTTATCTATCATGATACCGAGGTACCTGACTTGTGTTGTTCTGACTAGGTGAGGACAGACACATTGGTCTAACTGTTCATTACAAGTGTGGGCTCTGACAACAAACGAGTCTTCCGTCTGCGTACAAGATCTAATTGAAAACGGGATATTTAGTCTTATCGATGTTTAATGTAAGAATATTAGCTCCCAACCACGACATCACGATCCCCATCGCAAACTCCGCTCGCTTCCGAACTTCTCCCCAGTCCTGACTCTGCACGAGCCCTGCAAAACCGTGTCGTCCGTGTAAGTATATATGCTACAGTATGGGATAGATAAGTTACAGAGGCTGTTAACATATATCAAGAAGAGGGTAGGTCCCAAAATTGAGCCTTGGGGAACTCCAAATGACAATAAGTGATCGTCACTGACGTATGAGCCAAATGACACATTGTGTCCTTAAAGAGGTAGCTCTTAAAGATCGCCAGCGCTGGTCCCCTCACTCCCATTCCCTCTAATTTTGACAACAGGATAGGGACAGAGACAGTGTCAAATGCCTTAGATAAGTCTATGAAAACACCCAAACATTTAGACCTTACATCAAGCACCTTTACAGCACTATCAACAAAGGCAGCAACAGCGTCCTCGCAAGATTTATTCTACGAAAACCGTACTGATTAGCCGATAAAATGACATGTGCTTCCATAAAGTTGACGAGGCGACTGTTTAGGACCTTTTCTAAAATCTTTGGCAGCACCGGAAGGACAGATATAGGTCTGTAGTTATAGACACTGCCTCTGTCTCCACCCTTGTGAATGGGATGTACAATCGCTTTCTTCAAGGACCTCGGAAATACTCCCTTGGAGATACATAGATCACATATGTGTTATAGGGGGTACGAGGAACTGGCGACCTTTATCATTTTGGTTGAAATTCCATCCCACCCTGCAGCGGAATCAGTACGCAGACTCATTATGATTCTCTCAACTTCATCAAAATCCGTGGCAAGAAGCGCGAGAGAGTTAGGCTGTACATCATCCCGGAGAAATGGAACATGCTTAGAGTACGTATTTATGTGTCTGTCCGCAAGATTTTTGCCAATACTTGCGAAAAATTCATTGACATCATTTATTGAGGATTTCTCATCATGACCAGAAAGGGTCTTGAGGTCTGTAGGGGGACATTTCGAAACTTGTTTCTTAGAATGCAATTTATTACTTTCCAGGTTGCTTTAGGATTATTTTTTGCATTAATAAATTCATTTTTCTCATAATTAGTTTTAAGTCGGTTTAATAATTTGTTACAGAAGTTACGATAACGGAGTTATGTGATTTTCAAAATCTAATTTTCTGGTGATTTTTATGTTTCCTATGCATCCTATCCCTGTTTCGAATACATCTGAGTAGCCCCTGTGTGATCTAGGGCTTAATTATTTGCTTCCTAGAGGGCACAATACTAATTTTAGTGTTTTATTGTACAATTGCGGTAAGGGTATTTATAAGAAGATCATTAGCTTCATTCGGATCATTGGTTAATCACAGAATTTCAACAGAGTAATTCCTGTAATGAATTTGCTAGCTGAGGCGTGAAACTGGAAAATCTGAAGCCTTCTGAGAAATCACGGACAAATGAATCTATTTAAAAATATAATAAAATGTAGTTATTAAATATTTTTTTAGGTAAGTACCTACCTAACTACATAGAGTTACTGATAACATTTAAATATCAAGGAAAACGTTAAGGTAAATGGACGAAAAATCTTTATTGTTTGAAAATTTTCCTCTTGTTAACTGTATAATAGTAGGTACTTATCATATTTTAGTTCTAATTGCATATCGTAGCGCAGGTAATGTACACCTTAGGTATATTGTGGTTGCCGCTGGGGTCGCGGATTGTCCGAAGGGGTTACCGCCGCCCTGGCATAGGCAACTGAAGGAACACGGGTGGGTTTTAGTCAGTAAAAGTCTGACACGCCCTTCCGCTCCACCCAGAGCGGGAGAAGTTATTTGATGATTTCCCACCCTCAAAAAAAAAAAAAAAAAAAAAAGGTATATTGTGGTTACCTACCTATGAGGTTATGACACGCGAAAATTAATTAGGATAAATGTCAAACGATTCCATTGGGGAAATATTGTTAATTAATCATTGTTTTCAGGGACTTGTTCGTGTTCGTACTAATGGCAACTTACCACACAATGTTTTGACGGCGACCTGTAAACAGTAATAATTCCTAATAATTGCGTAAGTATTACACCTGCTTTCTTATTGCTCGTCTCCTTTCTCAACGAACTAAGCCACTCTCACAATTCACTGCTGGAAAACCACAAAAAAAAAACACAGGTACCACCACCACCATCACCACCACACCACACCACACCACCACCACCACCACAACACCACCCACCACCACAACACCACCCACCACCACACCACCACCACCACCACCACACCACCACACTACCACCACTACCACACCACCACCCACCACCAACACCACACCACCCGCGTGGATTTCGGAAAATATCCCAAGGGAACGTACCACCGGGAATTCCTTCCTTATTCCTTGTCTACATTATAAAGGGAACCTCTGTGCAAAGTTTCAACTTTCTAGGTCCAAGGGTTTGGGCTGGGCGTTGATGAGTCAGTCAATCAGTCAGTCAGGACTTCTATTTTTATTATTTACAATGTTGATATGCTGTTCTTTAATAAATAAATAAATGATGATGATCCTTGACGAGCTACATTTAGACCTTGCATCAGATCCGACGTGACACAAATCGCCTGCATTGCACTTAACTAAGTATGACTTTACGACCGCGCCGAGGACGTTGCTATAGTAAATTTTTTATGATTCTGTGGTGACCATGGACTTGATGGACATTTCGTTAGGTGCAGTTTTAGGCCCAGCGCACACCGTTGGAGGCGCGGCGGAGCGCCATTGAAGACAACAATTTAATATAAACCTTAACTACCTTGACATACGGTCAATATATAAGAATAAATTCGCACGCGGAGCTCGGAGCGCCCAAGAGCATGCGCGCGACCGTATGTCAAGGTAGTTAAGGTTTATATTAAGGTGCAGATTTCTTGAAAACGATCAAAAGTTGGTTTTTTAAAGCTGTGTATCTCATATACCGTAAATAATTTTGACATGTAAAAAAAATATGATATTTTCAAGTCCTTTTCGCATACAGTGATGGAAGCCAAAACATAATTAAACATACTTTAATGCACCAAAAAATCTTTAAACATACCTCTTAATGATCTTTAAGAGCTGTCTATCCCTTCATTAGCAATATATTTATAATTATATTTAAAAATTATAACCTATATTTAAAAATATACCATAAAATGTCAAATTCTAAACTGCATCCAGTGATGGATTATTTTTTATTAAATAGTTAATTTATGATTTTATACGATTTTATTTGCTTTTACGACATAATTCCGGTGCGCGTGAGAATCTTCTATCTCGTGCGTCAAACTAGACAGCCATAACGCCATTTCACTTACACACCGCTAAACCACGCTTGGATGCAGGGCCTTAAATTGTTGTCTTCAATTGCGCTGGAGGCGCCGCGCCTCCAGCGGTGTGCGCTGGTAATGTCAAAGTATTTACATACATACATAAACTCACGTTTTCTTCTAATGGGGTTAGGCAGAATCTACAGAATGCCACCTGCTAGGTACGATCCTTACATAGCTGTACTCCATTTGCTTCGTTTACGTTCTATTACTTACATCTTGGTCATACTCGCACGCCGGTTGCGAGTACTACGCACCTGACCTTTCTGAAGAAAATCACCAATAAGGTCTCTATTATGTCTTCCTAGGGCGTGTCCCGGCGTTTCCACTCACATCTGCCAATTTTTTTTTACTTCATGACTTTATGGTCACTTATCTTATAACTAGCGGACGATCAAGACGCTTCCAACGATAAATACCTAGCTCATTTGTCAAACTATGACAAGTAGTTTAGAAGTTATGAGAGAACAGATGAACATACATACATACATACTGGTCAAAATCATAACCCTTCTTTTTGCTTTGCCGTAGTCGGGTAAAAAAAAACAATAAATCAACGGTCACCCTACCGCTATGACCTACCTACGG
The DNA here is from genome assembly GCA_905163495.3 of Cosmia trapezina. Classification (NCBI taxonomy): domain Eukaryota; kingdom Metazoa; phylum Arthropoda; class Insecta; order Lepidoptera; family Noctuidae; genus Cosmia; species Cosmia trapezina. The sequence goes on from LR991036.1 coordinate 3,220,475, forward strand.
TGTTGTTTGTAACCATAGACATACCCAGCCAGCACAAACCTTCTGAGTAAGTTTTGTTTAACAGCAGTCATAGAAACTAATTGCTGAATAAGACTACTGTAATTAGCTGATTTGGCGCTTACCCAGACGTTATTCAAGCAATTTGGGCACAAATTATGTTGCTAATAGCTGTGTAATAGCAACGTAACAGATGAATAAGTTTTGAATAATTGTACGACAAGCTGAGTATCTTCTGCATAAAAGCATTTTGTTCTTTTGTACAAGTATTACAACTCTGTTACCCAGATGATGAATGAATGGTGAGTGAACTATGGTTAAGTCCCTCAAACCTCAGATATTCAGAGGATACACAGCGTTTAGCTTATTTCAGTATATATTATCAAGAAGTTAATCAAATTAAATTGAAATTGACAAATCCCAACACCCGCGGTATGCGTTTGTTGGTGAACTGCGACATTGAAATATAATATGGCCAAATTATATTGCCTATCGTCAGTAAATTTTACCCTTATTTATGCTTAGAGAAGGAATTTGTTGGTGCGCATGCAACTTTACTGTGTATACATTTCGTATAAAATTTTCACGCGCTACCTGATAAGCCGGGTTTTGGAGAAATAAACAACATTTCGTCTAATAGTTTGTTTTTACGTGTGAAATATTTTTTATGTTTTATGCAGTTTATGGGTTCAAAAATAACCTTGTAATACTTTTATAAGAATATTATACCGATTTCGTTATTAAAATTGAGTATTTGAGTATAAAATTCCATAAAATTGTAATAGGTTATGTTATTCGATATGGCGACGCTCATTCTGAATAAAATCTGATTGCACAGCGGCTTATCATCTTATGTCTGCTTAACAGACCTTACGTGTCCACATATTCAGTTGTTCTCTGGTTAAAAGAGGTCTGCACTCAACATATTTTCTATAACGTTTCTATAATCACACACATTCGTACTGTAAATCAAACAATTAGGATTCAGTCTTATAGTAATGAAAACCCACACTATAGATAAATTACCTATTTGTTCTTTTTAGCTCTTATCAAATTCAGATAATTATTTAATAATCAATATAAAAAAGCTTTTTAACAAAAATACTTATCGATGAAGTCGTCAGGTATTTTTGTTCTATAATCTAATCATATAAATAATATCTGATGAGTTTTAGTATCTACCAAACACAGCTCTTCATTCCAGTTTTTGGCTTACAATCGTTTAGGAACAATTTGGCAATGTAAAATCTATGAAGTATTGAAGTATCATACTTTTAATCATTATGTTATCAACTCGTAAAGTTAACATTAATAAACATTAGTCTTGATTACTGTTGGCGACGACAACACGAAGAACTACCTAATTAACTGATTGTAAACGTATACTTAAGTTTGTTTGAAATACCTAAATAAATAACAATAAAAGTAGTCATAGATATAAGTAAATTGTATCTACTGAAGCATAGGATTAGTTTAATTACCTACCCTATACACCTTACATACTTTAGTACATAACATATACACACATACATATCTTAGTAAACTTGATGGAAGAATGTCTACTTTTCGTGATTACCCAGCAAACTTCTGCATAAAAATCTGTTACTATTGTTGTTACCACACTTAGCTGCACATGACGGTAATTTCGTACTTAAAGTGGCATAAAGCAGTTATAACAGCTATCTTAATTTCTTTTAAGTTACTATATGCTTCATAACAGAAACAGCGCCTATTTTATACAGAAGCTGAATAACTATGAAAATGTGGTGTTTAATAGGACTAAAAGAGAACAGAATATAAATTATCCAGTATCATGCTTGCTAATGGAATTTTATACCAATGTTATACAAAAGGTTACACGAACTCTTGAGTAACAGGTCTTTTTATGATGATTATTCAGTTTTAAGAAATAATATCGGCAAATTACAAAACTTACTCAGCTAATAGCATTATTATAGCAAAAAAAATAATTAATACAGAACTTCGTAATACACACAGCTTCTATACATATGTAATAAAGCTTAACCTTGCATAAGGTTACATTGTTGGCCAGTTATATGACTTGTGTGCTGCCTGGGTAAGTTCTATGTTTGTAACCAAGGGCTTACACGTGGAAACGCAGTCAAGCTAGGTAAGTACATGTAAACGGGCATATTAAATCTAAGTACCTACCTACCTACATAAAATGATTCTAAACGATCATATCATAAGTGATACTTAATAATTTTTATGCCAGACACAACATCATGTCGCTATTGGTCGAGAAGCCATAGGGATTTGCCTAGGCAAATGGTAGTCAGCATCACATCGCTTTGATCAGTCAATGCGTCAACGTTAGGTACTTAATTATAATCAGCTCGATAAATACACTGACTGAAGATAGCATAAAGATGGCATAAAACGCTTCCATGGACGACCTAAAAATACAGCACCGCGAATTATCAGCTCTCATCATCTGCTTTATCCAACTATTTTGGGGTCGGCTTCCAATCTAACCGGATGAAGCTGAATACCAGTACATGGAGCGATTGTCCTGACCTCCACTACCTAATTACTGGGTCGATACCCCTTGCTAGACTGCAGGTTGTCAGACTTTGGGGCTTCTGACGACCCGTAACGACTGTCAAACATCCAAAATGACAGCTGGACCAAATCCGAGGCACGGAGAGGGTCTTGGTACCGGTAAAGTGGGGTTACTTTGATACTACGGGTTTATTTTGCTCAACTTTCGTGTTCTGAAAAATACTAAGTATAGGTATAGATTTTTGGAGGCATCAAAAGTTTAACTTACCTTAAAAATGGCCAGTAACGATCCCTTTACGAGTTGATATGTGTGCTATCCATAGATTTATATTTCTATGGTGCTATCACAGAACAGTTTATCTGTTCTGTGTGTGCTATGACTTTGAACATATGGGCATTGCCCCTTTGGTACTTGTTGACAGGCCTAAATGCTTATGTAAGTACTGTAGAGGTTTTGCTATGTACAAGCCAAAGTATGACTAACTGGCTGACATTCCAACGATCATTCAAACATCGAATATTCTTATAAAAAGTGATGGTCGCTTTTCGTAAGAATTGACAGATAGCGGATAGCTAGGGCTCCGCGTAGGACCTAGGGAGTGTATAATTTGTTTCTTATATTAATATAGCGGGCTTCAGCCCCATTTCTTCTATGCACTACTGTCTTTTTATTATAAAGTAGTTAGCCTCCCGCTGTGAGGTTCGAGCCCTCACAGTACACACGTCTACACATAAAGCTATAACTTTCCAGTTTACACTAACCTTTCATTGTAAGGAAATCCTATACAATGCGAGATCAGCTTATACTGGAAATGTATAGCTTGATCTGTCTGTTGTTGTGCTTGGTCTGTGTACAATGTAAATTACATTGTAAAAGCCAATTATTTTAAACATGGAGTTTCTTGTCGGCTCTTCTCCATAGGAAACGACCAATGAACCGTACACCTAGCTTTTCAGGCCCCATGTTTGTAGGTTTATGTGTTAAATAAAATATTATAAAGCATATTATAAAGTTAATGATTATTTAAATGATAAATGTAATTAAATTTTAAAATTAAAAAATGATAATAAAATTATATAATTAGTAAATGTCAATGAATACTCTAATATTAATATTTGTAATAGATAATGTTTGCTGTTGTTTTTATTGTGGATTACCTAATATAAGAAATATTTCTCACAGCGGGCGTTTGAGTTGTGGTGTTTAGTTTACGTAATTATGTTTATTTTAATTATATTAAATATTTGCACACCTCTTAGGGTAGGATATGGTTAAAAGACCTCTAATGTAACATGTATCACCTTATACAGGGTTATTTGTAAAACACCAGTAACCTCTTAAGGGGTCATTATACTCATCATTATGAACAACTTTTACTACGGGACCAAACCTGAAATCGCGAAAAAAAAATCAGCTGCTCCCTACATTTTGACGAGTTTGATGTAGATAAATGTACTGCAGAACAGCAGATTTTTTTTCGCGATTTCAGGTTTGGTCCCTTAGTAAAAGTTGTTCATAATTATGAGTATAATGACCCCTTAAGAGGTTACTGGTGTTTTACAAATAACCCTGTATACCCATATTCAGGCAAATAAATTATTTGATTTGATTTGATTATGCTTTTGAATACCTTTGCCTAAGTTATCATTTGGAAAAAAATGTAGTACCTAACAACAGCGTTGAATTAAGACTCGAGCAGACAGACGCGACGCGACGCTAGTAGAACAATTTCTATGAAAACTTCATGGACATTGTCCCACCAGAATTCCGTCACGCCTGTCTGCGGAAGACTTTATCCATTGCCAATACATACAAACCTAATTCCTAACAACTGTGTTAGTACTTACTACTAATGATGGCCTAACGTGTTGAACCACTCACACTTTCTATAATTAGTTAGTGGCATGTAGAATAATGAATGGCTTGAACATAACGTAGGTACAACCTGTTTTTTTTTTTTTTTTTTTACTGAGCTAGGTACAACCTACCTAGCTCCGTGACAAGTGGCACCTGCATCGCATTACATTTCCTACTGGCACCGTGTCTAGCAAATAAATAATACACACAACGTCGCGCTCCTTTATCCCTTGAAGGGTTGAAGGAATAGGCAGGAGTGAATAGCACACCGTATGTACATGATTGTTGCGTAACTTTAACCTTTTACGCAGCGCTCGCAACGGAATAAGCTCTGAAAAGCTTAGATTGAAAAGGAATAAATTTTCCCCTTTTTGCAACTTTTCTTATTGATGCTCCGCTCCTATTAGTCGTTGCGTGATGTTATATAGCCTTCCTCGATAAATGGGATAGATAACACTAAAATAATTTTTCAATTCGGACCAGTAGTTCCTGAGATTAGCGGGTTCAACCAAACAAACAAAGTCTTCAGCTTTATAATATTCATAAGTATAGATGAGGGCAAGCCTATTGCCATTAACATTACCTATGTTTTATCATAGAATGCAAGGTGAAATTGAATTCATGGGCATCCTCTTAAAGGGTCAATGTACTCATAATTATAAACAACTTTTACTATGGACCAAACGTAAAATCGCGAAAAAAATCAGATGTTTGCTCATTTTGACGAGTTAAGGCTCTTACAGATAGAGGCGATATCGCGTCGCGACGTGTCGCGTAGCGGTGTTGCGACGCGATATTATCGCAAAATCGCCCGCGATATCGCCTCTGTCTGTAAGAGGCTTTTCGTTCGCACGGACGTAAAAAAAATCGCGGCGGGATTTTATCGCGCACTGGATTTTCACCTCTCGGTGTTGAGCCGAGCTTCGAGAATCCAACCTACCTAACAGCAACAGAGTGCATCCCAGCGCGACGAAAAATACACTGTCCGTGCGAACATCGGCTAACCGATGGAATTCATTCATTAGGTCGTGGTGAAGAAGAATGTCATCATCTGCCTAGCCTTTTCCCAACTATATTGGGGTCGGCTTCCAGTCTAATCGGATGCAGCGGAATTCCAGTATTTTACATGAAGCGACCTCACTTACTGCCTACCGTGTTTTCCGAGGCACGGTATGTAAAGATGGTCACCTATCCACGGACCAACCCCGATCTGAAGCCACGCTGAAGAAGAATGTAACATAGGGTAAGAAAGTTAGTAAGTACTTACTTAAGAATTTTTTCTTAGTTAAGTAATTCCCTACTTGGGAAATTTTTTTTTTTTGGATTTTTTTAGAACGACCTGGACCTTATGGTTTATTATATGCTATTTCAAGGTCATCTATTACACCCAGACACCCTGTAATATGTAGGTATGTCACAGAGGCACTCACAGATTAGCTCTGAATGAAACCGTTAAAAAGAAAATCAAAACACATTACAATCTTTTAAAAGCAATGACACCTTTGTCTTGACTAATAAAATCTATACTTATGTATCTCACGTTCTTATTTGTCGTCAGTACTTCCATATGTATTAGCTGCTCGCCTGCGCCATAACAGCTGGTTTTATGGGTGTGCTGATATCTGAACGCTGATCAAATGCGCATAATGAAATTGTTGATTTATTGTGTTACTGCGAAAACCTAATCGTTTGATACTTTACGGGTTACTTTATTGTTTGATTATAATGTTATGATAGCTTTTAGTATCTCTTATGTCGGGGCCACACATCGCCATAAACATTGCGGTAATTATTAACCCCTCAAGTGTCTGAGTTTTGCTGATTTTAGACCCAAAACCCCAGCGAGTGGGGAGGGTTGGGGGTTAGTTGCGAACCCCATAGGTTCACAACTACTGATAATGATATGTTTTCCATCGGATGATGTTTTTTTACGTTTATATATACGTGATCTAAGCTTATATACCTATTATGTAAAGTTTTGTCCTTTTGCACACTTGGGGTGCATTTGACACGCGGGGGGGGAGGGGAGGTTAGCTGCGAACTCCATAAGTTCACAACTAATGATTTGATTGGTTTTCCATCGGATGATGTTTTTTTACATTTATATATATGTGATATAAGCTTATGTACCGCACAAAAAAAGGGTTTTTCTTATGCACACATGGGGTGCATTCGACACTTGAGGGGTTAAGGCCCAGGAGGCCAATTCCGGTTATCTCCATGGTCGAAATATCAGTCGAGAAACTGCTTATCTCCGTCGGAAACGAAAAAATGCTATTCTAACGATCTCCATTCATAAATTTTTCGATCGCAAACCAGCGAGATATCACGGCTGGTCCTAAGGTATGGAGATATGAAATCTCCGTTGGAACATCTGTCAAAATTTACATTCGTAGGTTTATATTCGTATTTTTTTTGGTACCTACATGTAGAGGCTTAGGGGTTTATGGGTTTCATAAAGGGGGGCCAAATTTTCATTATTTTTGCGATAGGACACACCGTTTTCGAGATATAAGCAAAAGAAAAAAAATACAGTACTGTTTTTGCACTTGAAGTCAAGGTGTTGGTGTGAATTTTAGTTCATGACAACTAATTTTATTCCACACCTTTTTAATCGCGATTAAAAGTAGTCATATTTAATATGAAAATTAAAACCTACCTACGTCAAAAAAAGGACACAAATCATGCGAAACGCGTTTCTGATCACGCTACTTTGCAATTACTATTTTCAGTAAGTAATTATAAAAAAAAAACACAAATAAAGAAACACAATACAGGGTGTCCCGTAAATAATGGATAATCTCTTAAGGGGTCATCGTACTCATCATTATGAACAACTTTTACTATGGGACCAAACCTGGAATCGCGAAAAAAAATCAGCTGCTCCCTACATTTTGACGAGTTTGATGTAGATAAATGTACTGGTCAGCTGATTTTTTTTCGCGATTTCAGGTTTGGTCCCATAGTAAAAGTTGTTCATAATGATGAGTACAATGACCCCTTAAGAGATTATCCATTATTTACGGGACACCCTGTATAATAAAATTGTCTTTTATAATGTGTTTGCTTGGATTTAATAAATTAAACATGTAAGTAATACTAAAAAAAGAAAAACGTAGCATAATCGATTATTAGTCCAGTAGAGATATAATATTTTTTCCATTTACCCTTCGATAATTCTAAAGTTTTTTATTTTCGCTGAGTGGATAACTATAGTGAATTCATTGCTATGTACAAAAATGCTAACAGTTTAGAGTTATGCTATAGGTATTAAGTAGGTATTTCCTATTATTTCGTGTTATAACAATGATATAAAATTTAAATTAAAATACTACACTGTTTCTTAATTAGTACTGTCTAAAGTATACAACGTGTAATGCTAAATGCGCAAAACCTCTTAAGGGGTCATTGTACTCATCATTATGAACAACTTTTACTATGGGGCCAAACCTGAAATCGCGAAAAAAAAATCAGCTGTTCAGTACATTTATGTTCGCATATTTCGTCAAAATGTACTGAACAGCTGATTTTTTTTTCGCGATTTCAGGTTTGGCCCCATAGTAAAAGTTGTTTATAATGATGAGTACAATGACCCCTTAAGAGGTTTTGCGCATTTAGCATTACACGTTGTATATTACTGAAAATGCTAACAGATAGGTACTGTGGAACAATGGAAATCTGAAAATGTCCTTTAACTCATTCAATAAAAAATTTAAGTTTTTCTAATCATTTCCTATACACTTAAAGGGATTAGTTATACCTTACAACAAAAGTTCTAACAGCTAAGTAATATGCTTCACAAGTAATTGTATTTTTACTTTGCAATTAGCGAAATATTGAATTTAAGTTTATAAATTTGCGCCCACATATTCGTGATAATAAGCTCTGCTACCATACAAAAGTTTCAACTTGTACGTGCTATGCCTTTTTGTTTAATAAATAAAATACAATTTGGATATTGTGGCGCGCGGTGTAGGTACGACAATTCGTGCAGCGCGACGCGGTGACAATCAGACCCACACTCACTGCAAACGTGCACGCGGCTACACATCAAGCTATGCATGTCCAGTTTACACTGACCTCTCATTGTAAGGTAATCTTATACAATGCGAGATCAGCTTATACTGGATACGTATAGCTTGATCTGTAGCCGTGTGTACCTACCTCTATTGAATGAGGCGCAAAATCATTTCATTACAGTCACATCTCACAAATGACTAATACGAGTACAGTCAGCGTCAAAAATATCGGAACGAACAGACTGTTCAAAATGATCTCAAAAACTAAGAAAATTAAACTACTCAATTGGGTAAAGCTCTTGTCAGAATTACAGTGTAATATTATCGTATACTGTCTTCATTCTGAAAACAGTCTGTTCGTCCCGATATTATTGACGCTGATCCAATCCAGTCAGTTATTTTTTCTGTTCCATTCCGTGACCGTGACTTCGCCCGCGCGTAATTATCAACAATTGTCAAAAATAGTCAAAATCCCGGATTCCGGGATTCACAAATTTAGAGTTCTGATTATAGGATCGAATGTATATTTATGTATTGATCGTCAAAATGTCGTGATTCCGGAATTGATAAATTAAGTATTTTTTTTACCATTACTGGGTAACTTGTTTATCACTAAATTTTCACAGGGGATCATCTACTATGAACAACTTTCACTATGGCATCAACACGTAAATCACGAAAAATAAATCAGCTGGTCGAGTAGGTATTGAGCTTTTGTATCAAACATCGTAATTTTTTTCGTGATTTCAGAGTTGGTCCCATAATGAAAGCTGCTGAAACTGTAAATCCAAGATGGCGGCTGCGAATATTTTCAAATGTTTCGTCATGGGTGTCGTTTTCATTGGTTTTGAGGGTGGTAAGGCCGATAGTGACACTAAAATGTAAATCCAAGATGGCGGCTGCGAATATTTTCTAATTTTACTCTAGTATGTACAAAAATGCTAACAGTTTAGAGTTATGCTATAGGTATTAAGTAGGTATTTCCTATTATTTCGTGTTATAACAATAATATAAAATTTAAATTAAAATACTACACTGTTTCTTAATTAATACTATCTAAAGTATATATTACTGAAAATGCTAACAGATAGGTACTGTGGAACAATGGAAATCTGAAAATGTCCCTTAACTCAGTCAATAAAAAATTTAAGTTTTTCAAATCATTTCCTATATACTTAAAGGGATTAGTTATACCTTACAACAAAAGTTCTAACAGCTAAGTACAACACAAGGCTTCACAAGAATGTTCAGGCTTCACAAGTAATTGTATTTTTACTTTGCGATTAGCGAAATATTGAATTTAAGTTTGTAAATTTTCGCCTGAACATTCGAGACAATAAGCTCTGCTACCATACAAAAGTTTCAACATATACGTGCTATGGCTTTTGTTTAAATTGCGAATAACTATTTTCCATAACAAGCCGCGTAAGTCAATCTGAGATACTCGTAGAAACAAATGACCGCACCAGTAGGACATACGTTCCAGTCGCAACAAAAATATTCCTCTGACAAACGAATAAAGGTTTCTGTAGTTAGACGATCAGAGACACAAGAGACCATATTATGGGCTGCCGGAATACATAACGACGATTGGAGCCAACAAGTAAGTTCTAGTTGTATTTATAATTCCTACTATCAATATCCTATACCCCATCTAATCCATTCTATTTTTCCTCTATAGAGCCAACACCTCAACTTTAGGTAAATATGCGTCCGAACATACGATCTCTGGTAATAAATAAAGAACGGAATAGAACTTCGAGGAACGGAGACAAACAGTGGAGACTTCTTTAGGTCAACATTTTTTCCGGGATAATTAATCTCCCAAAAGAGTAACATTCTGGAATGGCCTACTAGGCAAAAGAACAAGAGGTAGACCTATTACAAGATGGGAAGATGATATAAAAGCAATAGCTGGTCCAAACTGGAGAAAAGTAGCTGAAGACAAAGTCAAACGGGCATCACTGGAGGAGGCCTTCACCCATTCTGGGGTTCCTGTAGATTAAATAAAAAAATGAAGTACCTAACTATAAATACTATGATATAATACATAGGATACACATAAAATTATACTAAGTAAGAGACAAATAAATAACATAGAATGAACTAAACAAAACTAACACATACATAGATTTTAAGGAATGTAAATTTACTGGAAATAAAAGGCTTTTTTATTTTTATTTTTTATTTTTTTATAATTAATCTCCCGGGTTTTGGGACATTACATTATTACTAGAGATCGGATAATCGGATGCGTATTAACCTAAAGTTGAGGTGTTGGCTAAGTATGGAGTGGGCTTTTGGATTGAAAGATCCCAGAATTCTGGTATCGGCAAATTTTGACTTCTAATTATAGAATCGAATGTTTTAAGTACTTAAGTTCAGATGTTAGTTAGTATGGATTGCACTTATACATCGAGAAAATGCCGGGATTCCGGAACGACACTTTTTAAGTTCTTATTTTGGAATCGAATGTTTAGTTAGGTACTTGCGTTCAGGTGTTGGCTAATATGGATTGCACTTTTGTATCAAAAAAAATCCGGGATTCACAAATTTTGACTTCTGATCACAGAATCGAATGTATAATTTACTTAAGTGCAGATGTTAGTTACTATGGATTGCACTTATGTATCGAAAAAATCCCGGGATTCCGGAGCGACAATTTTTAAGTTCTGATTATAGAATCGAATGTTTATTTACTTACGTTTAGGCTTTGGCTAATATGGAATGTACCTACTTTTGTGTTGATCGTCAAAATGTCGGGATGCCGGAATTGATAAATGAAGTATTTTTTTACTACGAGTATTAGAGGATAACTTTTTATCAGTAAATTTTCACAGGGAATCTTCTACTCATGAACAACTTTCACTATGGCATCAACACGTAAATCACGAAAAATAAATCAGCTGGTCGAGTAGGTATTGAACTTTTGTATCAAACATCGTAATTTTTTTCGTGATTTCAGGGTTGGTCCCATAGTGAAAGCTGCTGAAACTGTAAATCCAAGATGGCGGCTGCGAATATTTTCAAATGTTTTATCATGGGTGTCGTTTTTATGGCTTTCGAGGGTGTTAAGGCCGATAGTGACAATAAAATGTAAATCCAAGATGGCGGCTGCGAATATTTTCTATCTTTTCTAATTTTTCGTCATGGGTGTCGTTTTCTTGGTTTTCGATAGTGTTAAAGCCGATAGTGACGCTAAAATGTAAATCCAAGATGGTGGATGCGAATATTTTCTAATTTTTCTCAATGAGTGTCGTTTTCATGGTTTTCGGTGGTGTTAAAGCTGATAGTAACATTAAAATGTAAATCCAAGATGGCGGCTGCGAACATTATTAAATTTTTCGTCATGGGTGTCGTTTTCATGCTTTTCGAGGGTTTCAAAGGCGATTTACATTTTAACGCCACGTTAAAATGTAAATCCAAGACGGTGGCTGCAAAATTTTCAAACTTTTCGTCATGGGTGTCGTTTTAATGGTTTTCGAGGGTGTTAAAGCCGATAATGACGTTAAAATGTAAATCCAAGATGGCGGCTGCGAAAATTTTCCGTCATGGTTTTAGAGTGTGCTAAAGCCGATAGAGGAGTCAAAATGCGTGACGCTTGGCTGATGCCTACTTAACTAGCGGCAGTGCAGCGTATCGCGTTACAACCTGAAAACACGTGTGATAGTAATTAAAAAACCATCAACATTTTTAAAGCAGGCGCTATCTTGCATTTACATTTTAGTGTCACTATCGGCTTAAACACCCTCGAAAATCATGAAAACGACACCCGTGACGAAAATTTTAAAAATGTTCGCAGCCGCCATCATGTATTTACATTTTAACATCACTATCGGCTTTAACAGCCCCCAAAACCATGAAAACGACACCTTTGATGAAAAATTAGAATATATTCGCATCCACCATCTTGGCTTTACATTTTAGTGTCACTATCGGCTTTAACACTCTCGAAAAGCATGAAAACGACACCTATGACGAAAAATTTGAAAATGTTCGCACCGGCCATCTTGGATTTATATTTTAATGTCACTATTGGCTTTAACACCCTCGAAAAGCATGAAAACGACACCCATGACGAAAAATTTAATAATGTTCGCAGCCGCCATCTTGGATTTACATTTTAATGTTACTATCAGCTTTAACACCACCGAAAACAATGAAAACGACACCCATAACGAAAAATTAGAAAATATTCGCATCCACCATCTTGGATTTACATTTTAGTATCACTATCGGCTTTAACACTATCGAAAACCAAAAAAATGACACCCATGACGAAAAATTTGAAAATATTCGCAGCCGCCATCTTGGATTTACATTTTAGTGTCACTATCGGCCTTAACACCCTCGAAACCAATGAAAACGACACCCATGACGAAACATTTGAAAATATTCGCAGCCGCCATCTTGGATTTACAGTTTCAGCAGCTTTCATTATGGGACCAACTCTGAAATCACGAAAAAAATTACGATGTTTGATACAAAAGCTCAATACCTACTCGACCAGCTGATTTATTTTTCGTGATTTACGTGTTGATGCCATAGTGAAAGTTGTTCATAGTAGATGATCCCCTGTGAAAATTTAGTGATAAACAAGTTACCCAGTAATGGTAAAAAAAATACTTAATTTATCAATTCCGGAATCACGACATTTTGACGATCAATACATAAATATACATTCGATCCTATAATCAGAACTCTAAATCTGTGAATCCCGGAATGCGGGATTTTGACTATTTTTGACAATTGTTGATAATTACGCGCGGGCGAAGTCACGGTCACGGAATGGAACAGAAAAAATGTATTGGATCAGCGTCAATAATATCGGGACGAACAGACTGTTTTCAGAATGAAGACAGTATACGATAATCTTACACTGTAATTCTGACAAGAGCTTTACCCAATTGAGTAGTTTAATTTTCTTAGTTTTTGAGATCATTTTGAACAGTCTGTTCGTTCCGATATTTTTGACGCTGACTGTACTGTATTAGTCATTTGTGAGATGTGACTGTAATGAAATGATTTTGCGCCTCATTCAATAGAGTTAGGTACGCACGGCTACAGATCAAGCTATACATATCCAGTATAAGCTGATCTCGCATTGTATAAGATTACCTTACAATGAGAGGTCAGTGTAAACTGGACATGCATAGCTTGATGTGTAGCCGCGTGCACGTTTGCAGTGAGTGTGGGTCTGATTGTCACCGCGTCGCGCTGCACGAATTGTCGTTACACCGCGCGCCACAATATCCAAATTGTATTTTATTTATTAAACAAAAAGGCATAGCACGTACAAGTTGAAACTTTTGTATGGTAGCAGAGCTTATTATCACGAATATGTGGGCGCAAATTTATAAACTTAAATTCAATATTTCGCTAATTGCAAAGTAAAAATACAATTACTTGTGAAGCATATTACTTAGCTGTTAGAACTTTTGTTGTAAGGTATAACTAATCCCTTTAAGTGTATAGGAAATGATTAGAAAAACTTAAATTTTTTATTGAATGAGTTAAAGGACATTTTCAGATTTCCATTGTTCCACAGTACCTATCTGTTAGCATTTTCAGTAATATATACTTTAGATAGTACTAATTAAGAAACAGTGTAGTATTTTAATTTAAATTTTATATTATTGTTATAACACGAAATAATAGGAAATACCTACTTAATACCTATAGCATAACTCTAAACTGTTAGCATTTTTGTACATAGCAATGAATTCACGAAAGTAATCCACTCCGCGAAAATAAAAAACTTTGGAATTATCGAAGGGCATATTCTTTTGTCTACTGGACTATATAATCAAAGTGAATCGATAAAAATGGAACGTCTTTTAGACGAGATTATTTTCTCCGTTGTAAATGTTTCTCCATGGTCAACCAGAATACGGTTTTTTGATAGTATCGAGATTTGAACCGGACATTGATGCGGAGATTTGAAACAGAGTTTTGTCTCCATGGTCGTGATATCTAGCTCGAGCCCGGAATTGAGTTCCAAGCTTGGTTTAGCGGTGTGTAAGTGAAATGGCTTTATGGCTGTCTAGTTTGAAGCACGAGATAGAAGATTCTCACGCGCACCGGAATTATGTCGTAAAAGTGCAAATAAAATCGTATAAAATTAGAAATTAACTATTTAATAAAAAGTAATCCATCACTGGATGCAGTTTGAAATTTGACATTTGATGGTATATTTTTAATTATAATTATAATAATTGCTAATGAAGAGATAAACAGCTATTAAAGATTTTTAGGAGGTACCTATGTTTAAAGATTTTTTTGGTGCATTAAAGTATGTTTAATTATGTTTTGGCTTCCATCACTGTATGCGAAAAGTACTTGAAAATATCATATTTTTTTACATGTCAAAATTATTTACGGTTTATGAGATACACAGCTTTAAAAAACCACCTTTTTGATCGTTTTCAGGAAATCTGCGCCTTAAATTGAGTGGACACACTTGAACGCTGCCACCCGAGTTATCACCACGTCCATCGGCAATGTGAATGCCGTTGTCAAATTATCACGATGAGTTGTGGCTACACCTACAGCCTACGTCCATCATTGCAATAATCAACGGCGTTTCCCGTTAGTGTAGTCTCGATATTAGGAAAAAGTGCGAAGTGGGAAAATGTAAATCGAACCTCGTAAAGTGGGGCTACCTCGACGGAACGGCAACACTGCAAGGGTGTGGGATGTGGAGTTATGTCACAAACTATATTTTCCACCTCCTGTACTGCCCTCTGTGTCCCAAAACATGCAGCCAAAGTGCCACCGACGACGACGTCGTGGAAGTGGTGAAGTTTTAGCCCAACAAGATCTGAAATACAGTCGTGCTAGCAATACGAAGAAGTAATCAGTGGGTTATGATGATATGCATAGCGCTACTGGGAACTCTTTGGAAGAAATTAATCCTGCTTTAAGGCGCTATGACCCGACAGAGACCGTGCTTACTACATAGTTTTTTGAATCCTAAAAAACAGTGTTATAAAATTCTGAAAATAAAGAGACCAGTACCCTAATTGCGTAACACATTATCGATCGGAGTTGGTTTCATTTTGAAACAAATTGCTAATCCATTGCTTCACATGTTCAAAAAATTTGTCTGCTCGACAACGTAAATAACGCAATGAATGTGGTTGAACTGTCAAAATGAAACCAACTCCGATTGATAATGTGTTACGCAATTAGGGTGCTGGATCTGGCGGATAGCCAATCGCTTTTACTAACACGATTAGATTTACTTTGCTGGATAGAAAAAAATCCCAAAGTTACCTACCTACCTGTTTTCGTAATGTTTAATCAAAGGAGAATGGGATCTGTGGGACCAATTGTAATAAGATATGGGACATATGGGATGATATTCTATTTATAAACATTATATAAATATTCAAAAAATATTAACGCCGTAAAGACGCATACCTGTTTGCTGAGATTAAAAAAAAACATTCACCTCCGAATAGAGAGTTGTGAATAGAGGCATTGAACCAATTTGGACTAAGTATAGGTATAAGTTATCTGTGGCAATTTTTATTCCCGCACACGTGCGGGAAAATGAAAAATCGCACGCGTGTGAAATGCATTGCATTGTGAATCTAATCGTAGTGCGATATGAACCAGTTTTCGAGGAAGTGTATTGAAAAACGTCGTTTGATACACGTGGACATTTGTTATTGTACCTACCTAGTTCTCGGCTCAAATAAACAACCTCGCCTACGGCTCGGGTGTTAATTCCGCCTCGAATGCAATAACAAACGTTCTCCACTTGTATCAAAATAATGATAATAATCTTGTATAATTGTATTATCGCAATTCGGCGAGTTTGTGGTGATATGATAAAATGATTAAAATAATTGACTAGGTACCTACCTATGTTTAAATGCCTACATAATGCGCGACGCAACCACTCGCGAGTCTACTTCTGCCGGTCGATTCAGTAAAAATCTCACCGTGAAAACTTAGGTGAAGTGAGTTTGTTTTTGCTAGGAATTGACACTATTGACAGCTCACTCCACGCTCACTTCACCTAAGTTTTGACGGTGTGATGGTTACAGAATCGCACTGCAGTACGCGGCTCCAGCGCCGGATAATACCCGACAGTTTCTCTTTCCGTTAAAAGGAAAATGAAACTGAAAGCAACGTAGCATAATTCAGGATAAAAAAAAATAATGTAAAAAAAAACACTAGCTTCGGAAAAAGGGCAGCTCTTTGATATAATGCTGTAGGTATGGGGCATTCCTAACGATAATTAACTTGTACTCTCTATTCTACATGATAAAATGATAACCAAATCTAATCTTCAGAACAATGCCAAGCATTGTTTAAACTGCAATAACCATAAAAATCCCAATAAAGCATTAAGTATAGGTACTGCCAATTGTTTAAAATTGTGAACAAGAACAATAGAAACAATGGTACTTATCTTTTTAAAAGTAAGAGAAACGCCATTTTTTTTTACTCAAAAATGTACTTTCCCCAAACCTCAATACTAGGAACGGTTCCTCAAATGTCTAACGTTCAGAAACCGATGAATAAATAACTAACAAAGAGTATGGAAGTTTTTGAAGTGGCACAGAATATATACTTACGTCGTTTATGTGGCGGGGCGGCGGCGGCGGCGCCCCGGCGGCGGGAGCGACGCGCCGTCGTGGCGCCCTACGCCTTCGCCCCTGACGCGACAGGAATTACTATTTGCAACTCGCTTCTTTCTGAAATTATGAGTTTAATGACCGTTTTGTTGAGAGAATAGTCCGGTTGGATATTGCGATATTGCAAATATTAATATAGAGGGAGTATCAGAAAGGTATGGTCAAAATTTAAGGGTGTGGTACAGACCATCAAACTGAACAACTTTCTCCATGGGACCAACATCGAAATCGAGAAAAAAATATCAACTGTCCCGTACAAAACTTCAATACCTTCAACTCGACCCAAAAGTTTAAGGGACAGTTGATTATTTTTTCTCGATTATGTTGGTGGTCGCAAGGAGAACGTACCCGGTTGGCGAAATGTGCATGTAGGTGCTCCTCTGCCGAACCCTTTGGGAATACAGGGCCAGAAAAACATAAAAAATGCCATTAAAACATAATAATACTGCATTGATTCCAAAAAATGGGATTAGGGCAGAATCCCAACACAAGCACAAGAGTATTTACCTACCTACTACAAGAAGATTTGTAGTCTATCCCAAAAATATCAATGGCAGTCCAAACCTGAATGCCATTGCTATTTCTGGAAATCAGAGCACTATCTGCGTTAGTGTGGATTCGCGTGGTAGCCCGGGAAATTCAATTTTTTTTGCGTTTTTTGCAATTTGCAGGTCAGCAGTATTTAAGGTTGTAACTTGATCAAAATATGATTCGCGATTATAACAATAGACTCTATTTATGAATTTACTTTACTTCATATGACTCTATTGAATAGAGTCTTAAGAAGTAAAATAAATCATAACAAGCAGCAGTGTACAAAATCAAAACAAAAAATCTGTACATACAAATGGTAGGGGAAAGTAACCCTACACAGACGTGGCACGTATTTTATATCGCTAGTGCGGGGGTCGCTACGCAATGGATTTCAGCTTAGCGTTTCATTACAAGTGACAGGGTTAACCGGATAACGGACGGATAGTAATTTATGTACATAATAATCAAGAGCTTTTTTATAGCTGTTAAGACTTTCAGTTGATAAATAAAGGTTCATAGTTTTTTCTATAGCGATATTTTCCGGATTTGACATCTAAATTCTGAAAACTTGGCATAGCTTTGAAATTTGATTAAAAAAAAACCGGTCCAGAGCGAGTCGGACCCGCGCACCGAGGGTTCCGTTCCGATTTCTGAAAAAGTGTGCTATTTAGAGACATCGTTTTATTTTTCCTGTAATCTTTACATAAACTTCTATCACATACAATAATTTTAGATTTTTGTCGTTGCAAACTTCGGAGATAGGGCGGGGGAACGGTATTTTTTTTTAATTTTTCATCAAAAGTCGAAAACTATGCGGCCTAAAAAAAAAAACTAAAAATGTTTGAGAATGTGCAAACAGCGCTCTTTCATATGATACCCCCACATGTCCTAGTAGCTTCACTTTGAATTTTTAAGACCCCCTTTCAGTCCCTGTTGCAAAAAAATAAAAATATTTTCATTTCTTTCTTATTTGTAAAATAGTCGGGTAAACGCGAAATACAACTGTTCCCAAATTCACCAAATGGTACGAGAGCCCATGACAAAAAGTTTTGTCTTATCGTTTTACGTAAGACAAAATCTTCAATCGTCTTATCGTTTTACGTTTTAAGGCTCTTACAGACAGAGGCGATATCGCGAGCGATATTGCGATATTATCGCGTCGCAACACCGCTACGCGACACGTCGTGACGCGATATCGCCTCTTCTGTAAGAGCCTTAAACCGGTTTTAAACCAAACAAAGAACGCGTCGCGCTCTATGCCGGACGTCACACCTACACTATCAATGTGCACCCACACAAATGCAAAGCTCAGCTTAAACTCGCGGACTGTAGGCACTTACATAATTATGAATAATGATGGAGTAAAGTATCTAATTTTTACTATAATCCAATCTATGTAATAAAAGAAAGTCGTGCTAGTTACATTATTTAGTGTTTGTTTGTGTTTGTGTTTATTTGGTGTGTTTTTTGTTTTTTTTTTTTTTTTTTTGTTATTTTTTTTTTTTTAGTTTTTTTTATTTTGTTTTATTTGGTTATTTTTATAACTCAAGAACGGCTGAACCGATTTGTCTGAAAATTGGTGGGGAGGTAGCTTAGAACCAGGAGCCGGACATAGGATATTTTAAAAAGAAACGGATATAACGTGGTATAACAAAGGCTGGACCGATTTAACCTCATCCAGGTTTTGCTCGCGATGGCAACAATGTCGTCCGCCCATCTCGCCGCCGGACGCACGACATCTCGTCTTTCAGTCCTTGGACGCCCCGCTTACTCCACCAGGTGTCCTGCCCAACTCCATTTGAGTTCTATAACTCGTTTTCTGATACCGAAAACCTTCGTATGTCTTCGGATCATACATACTTACCTTACCACGAAATAATATCAATCTGCCTGGCCTTTTCCCAACTATGTTGGGGTCGGCTTCCAGTCTAACCGGATGCAGCTTAGTACCAGTATTTTACATGGAGCGACTGCCTATCTGACCTCCAACCCAGTTACTGGGAATACGATACCCCTTGGTAAGACTGGTTGTCAGACTTTCGGGCTTCTGACGACCCGTAACGACTGTCAAAGATCCACGAATGACAGCCGGGATCAACGGCTTAACGTGCTTTCCGAGGCACGAAGGAGTCTCGATCTAATAATACCATTAATAGTTTACTAATTAACAGTAGTTCCGAACTTCCTTTTTCCCTGAGGGTCTCCGGGCATGGAAAAAACACCGGTAGAAACCCGAAACCCGAGAAGAAAACCTGATGACATTGAACAATAATAATATGACGAATATTAACAATTTCATCGCCTGAAAACGTTTTCAGTGGACCATAGACATGAGGACAGCGAACAGGATCCATATCCTGTTATAATCGCCATTATTATTTGTATTACTACAATCTAACTTCACACAATGAAATTGTCACTGGCCGAACTAAGTGAGCAATTAATATTGTGTCTGAAAATAGAATTAGCTGAAAAATAGTAGGTACAAAGCTGCGTCCGCCCGCGCCGACGCCGATCCGTGACTCACGGCCCACTGGCGCCACTTGATTTATTGCGGACACTTGCAGAACTAAGGGATTTAGAAGATCATTAACTTAAATAATAATTACTTATTTGTCACTCGACGGCGCCTGCTTTAGTGATTTCTTACTTTTCTGTATTAATAAGTTAGTAGTCGGGGATGGACAGAAGTCACAATGATCTAAATCTGAAAAAAAGTTTAAAAAAAGCGTTTATGTTTTAAGTTAGTCATACTTTGTTATATTTGGCTCTTTGCCATTACTCGTATCAATCTCTGCAGTCTGTTTGAATGAATGAATGAAATGCATTGACCCCCTAGATTACTCGAATGAACCCACTAGCCCCTGTTGCCTCATGTTATATGGTGCAACAGAGACCATTGTATATCAAGGAGTAGACCGGGGTGCGCGATAATGGTACGGAAGACTTGCCTACGGAAATCCTACTAGAATCTATCTATTAATATTCATCATCATCATCATTTCAGCCAAAAGACGTCCACTGCTGGACATAGGCCTCCCCAAGCATCGCCACTTCGACCGGTTCTGAGCTTCCCGCATCCAGCGGAATCCTGCGGCCTTTACAAGGTCATCGGTCCACCTTTTGGGAGGCCTTCCAACGTACGTCTTCGGGTAAGCGGTCGCCACTCCAGAACCTTTCGGACCCATCGGCCATCTGTTCTGCAGCAATGTACCCTGCCCACTGCCACTTAAATTTGGCAATTCTTCGGGCTATGTCAACCGATATAGCCCGAAGAATTGCCAATTTTAAGTCGTAATCTTGGTTCTCCTGCGGATCTCTACATTTCTGATTACAAGCTAATAGACAACTCTGATTACCTACTCCTGTATGTGACTCAAGGCCCAAGGCAGCTGCTTGACTGTCCACCATAGAGCAGCTGTCCACTCTGTCATCAATTTATTAGAGCGAGCAATAACGGAAGAAAATATTACAATGTCGAATCTGTCGATAGACTGCCTCTGCCTCCATATTGTCAGATTTCTAATAAACAAAAATGATCATCAGTTTCATTTGCAACCTGGTTTTCCTCCAGGAAAACGTAAAATGAGGAAACAACAGAATATTAATGTGTTATTCCTTGAGAACCGCCGAGCCGTAGATAGTCGGGTCACGTTTTATAAAATACCAATAACGTGATTCGATGTAGGTAGGTACCTATAGTGACACTACAATTCCTCGCTTCTTTTGATGAGTTGGCTAAAGAGCTTCGTTTCATTTGAAAAGAGTAGCAAACCGCAGGTTTTCGTGCAAAGGTTATACTCATAGTTTACCAATATGGCCAAACCTCCACAAATGTCTAACCCTGCTTGACCTTGCCTTTGACTAATTGGCTATTCGTTTGACAACTGACAAATTGCTGGGTTTTCACTGAACTTGCTACCTCATTCTTTTTAAAAGGCCTGTGGTAAAGGGTAAAGCATTCTCGTTTTGACAAAGCTGGTATTCTGGTCGCGTATTCTTTGCATTGGACGTGTCCTTATTTTCTTGGACATTTGCGACAAATGCCCTTGTGTTTCAATCATTATCATCTATAATAATCAACGATATTTCCGCATTAATATTTAATTATCAATTTAATCAATTGCTTGACGTGGATTGATGAACAGAATTTGTCTCTCGATTTCTGTGTCCATCCGGGTAAATAAATCCTCTCCACCTACACAGCACTTCCTCTATGCTGAAACAGATACAGACTTAAATATATTTACTAGATTTTTCTTCTCACTGACAGTTTAATGGGAAGCTTTTAAAGTTTACATTGTTAATAAAATACTGCCCATTCATTTTGTGGGACGAAATAAAACTACTAATCGACCTCTGGCTAGATTATTTTCTGGTATATTGGGTTTGGGATACTGTCTCTTAAAAGATTTATAGCTTGTCCAAAGCTGTAAGTACTTTCATCCCTTAAATTTCATAGAAAGTGGTATAACAAGATAAGATACTTTTTTCGCAGAATCAAAGGACTCCAAAGACACATATTAGATTGCGGTATCACCGATTACGAATGACAGGGCGAAGAGGAGAACATGACAATGAGGAAATATAGAGCGGAGACGGATACCAAAAACATGAGATACTTAGGCTATGAGACAGTTTCGAGGTATTGCTTCTGTCGAGTTGTAAGAGTCAATTCAGGCCAATATAATTAAATATCCATCATGGTCATCGAGGAGCAGCTGATATGCATAAGACTTGGAACAGTCATTTCATTCATTACAATGCGTGCCACTAAAGATGAGACTTGACACACCACGTGGTTTGACTTGCGCAATAGACGATTTTAGGTCTCGTGAGGTCCCGTCCCGCGCTCAGAGCGCAGGACGGTACCGGGCGTCACCGGGGCGGCGGAAAGAGCGAGGTAGGCGCGGTCAAGTCTCATCTTTCGTGGCGCGTATAATGATTCAAGTCATTCTAGGTATGTCAAGATTCAAAAAGATCAATGAAGAACCCCATAGCAACCCTTCTCCTTCCTTCCTTACACCTGCTACCGGGAATTCCTTCCTTATTCCTTGTCTACATTATAAAGGGAACCTCTGTGCAAAATTTCAGCGTTCTAGGTACAATGGGTTTGGGCTGGGCGTTGATGAGTCAGTCAATCAGTCAGTCAGGACTTCTCTTTTTATTTATATGTATAGATTATTGAAAGTCCACTCCAATGTGACTTGACTATCATCTATGTATAAATGAATAACCAGTATTTTACATGGAGCGACTGCATATCTGTTCTCCACAACCCAGTAACTGGGTAATACGATACCCGTTGGTAAGACTGGTTGTCAGACTTTCGAGTTTCTGACGACCCGTAACGACTGTCAAAGATCCACGAATGACAGCCGGGACCAACGGCTTAACGTGCTTTCCGATGCTCGGAGGAATCTCGGTATGTAAAGAAGTCACCTGATGGATCGACCCGTGCCGCTGTTATTACTTAGCCACGAGCTCCTATAAATTCTAAAACAATCAATAGAAAATTGGCAGCTCGAAGACTGAGACACCATAATTGATGCCATGAATAACGAAACAGCATGATTCAGAGTCCTGTTTTTAGTATTAAGGTCGTTCCGCCAATTCTAGCTCGTCTTAGCTCTTCGACGAATCGTGTGTATCCGAAAATAAATTGGGCCAATAAGAGTATGGTGACCGTTGATGCCAGATGGGCACCACCGGTTTTAGACTGGTAATTTGGGCTTGAATGATGCCTGCTTGTTTTTTGCCTGTGGCTTTAAATGGCTTTTGTTTATTGTTCGTGGTTTTATTCGATTAAAATTGAAATAGTGGAGCCATCAGAAGCTGGGTAGCCGTTAACAGAATGTAAAATTTTGGTATCATCATACCTACTAAAACTAAAGCTTAGAGTTAGTTTTTTTGTTGGTTTGTATGTTTGAACGCGTTCTACCTACCTCTGGAACTATTAGTCGAATTTGAAAAATTCTGTAACGAAAAAGACGCGCTAGTTCTTTAAAAAATCCAATTTATTTCGTAAACTAGAAACAACTTAGTGGTCAACTCAGAGGTTTATTATTTAATCTGAGATGGTCAATACAAAAATACGTTTCGAGTTTCGTAAACATGGTGTGCCGTAATGAGGTGTAGTTTAATTTGTAATGTAAATGTGTGGGGGTGTAGTTTTGCGCATGCTTCACTGTATCGTTCGCAGCGCTATACGTCTTGGTTGTTTATGAGGTTTTAGAACCTCTCTTTATTAAATAGGCCTCTCTCTCCCTTACACTTCCTATTCGTAAATAAAGCTACCATGCTTATAGCCGCCAAAGTCTTGTAACGTCGAAGATACGGGTATGAGATTCATAATAGTAGATTATGCACCGAGGGGCTAAAGTTATGTCTTATGTCACGGGCGTCATATTGAATCTCGAGCGCAATGAAGGATTCGGGATTTAACTCCCGAGCGCAGCGAGGGAGTTAAGAGTTTAACTCACGAGCGAAGCGAGGGAGTTAATACAAGAATCCTGAATGCAGCGAGGGATTCAAGCTAGCCCAAGGCAAAGACACCTTTAGCCCAGAGGAGGATACTCTACTTTTTACACCTACTGTGAGAAAATAATAGCCATAGTACGAAAAACAAAGTATTTATTAAATAAACAAACAGTAAGAATAACATATTATTTAGAACTAGTTAGTTATATGCACTTACATATTAATTGAAGTTAATTGTAACGTTTGAGACATTAGTCCAGTTGTGCAAAGATAAAGTTAAGTTTTTATTTCGTACGTTTATAGATGTTGATGTGGAATTAAAGAAAAAAAAAACTTGAGAGGTGTCAAGGGACACCCGGATGGAACGAAGTTCCTTTCGATTAATTAGTGAAGGAATTGTAACAAAATTTTATTTTTATACTTATCATCATCATCATCATCATCATCATCATCATCATCATCATCATCATCATCATCACCATCATCATCATCATCATCATCACCATCATCATCATCATCATCATCACCATCATCATCATCACCATCGTCATCATCATCATCATCACCATCATCATCACCATCATCATCACCATCACCATCATGATCATCATCATCATCATCATCATCATCATCATCATCATCATCATCATCATCATCACCATCATCATCATCACCATCATCATCGTCATCATCATCATCATCACCATCATCATCACCATCATCATCACCATCACCATCATGATCATCATCATCATCATCATCATCATCATCATCATCATCATCATCATCATCATCATCATCATCATCATCATCATCGCGACACCACACTGTTCAATGCGAAATAGAAATGAAAATATCTGGCTTGCTTGCTCATTTTTATAAGAGAGAGAGAGAGAGAGACAGACATAGAAACATGCGCACGCCGCACGGCTTACAATAGCTACCTATAGCAAAAAGTGTCGTGACAACTTTTCGTGAGACTTTTTTCCGTCTAGCCCCCTTTCACAACGCGCGATAAGGAACTTCGTTCCAAAAATGAAAAATGGTTCGTAGTTATCTAATTATTCTTACAATATTATGTCTTCGAAAACATGGCAACGATATGAAGAAGCAGTCGTTATGATTTTGTAGGAAATCGAGAATATCATCCACGCGTAGTAAGGGTTTCGAGAATAGCTTTGCCAAAGGGTGTTTGTTAGTACTATACTGCCAATTTAGCTGAGCATTTGAGATTCCAAATTCAAATCACATTATTGACCAGCGGGTCATAATGAAATCCAGTACAACATTATTGACCGGCTGTGCCCCCGGCCACTAATGACTCACTTTAGGTTAAGGTTGCTTGACATATAATTTGACATTTTCGAGCAGGTGGTGTGAAAAATTACTTTTCAATAACAATATTGAAAAAAAAAATAATGAAAACAATATAATGAATATTGAATTTTGTTGTATTGGTTATGCTAATTTTATATTTGAATTTTGATTGACGTGTCTATTCTTAGATGTTACATTTTGGGCTTGGGCGAAGTACCAAGTGCAAACTTTTACTTTTCAATATGGCGTCTCTTGCTGGCTTCGTTTCATGTAAGTATTGTTATTTTGTAAGCCCTCGTACACACCTACATATCAAGCTATACATTTCCAGTAAAAGCTGATCTCGCATTGTATAGGATTTTCCAACAATGAGAGGTCAGCTTATACTGGAACGTATAGCTTGATATGTAACCGTGAGTACCAAGGCGATTTTTTAACGCGCATTGGATTTTCAACGCACGTCTTAGCGCCGAGTGTTGAAAATCTAAAAAACAAAACCGACTTCCAAAAAAAACACTACAAAGTGAAAAATAACTTTAATTTCGGAAGTCGGTGTCTTTGGATCTGTATTTTAGGTTTTTGCCCCCGACTTCCGAAATTAAAGTTATTTTTCACTTTGTAGTGTTTTTTTTGGAAGTCGGTTTTGTTTTTTGTAAAAAAGTTTTTATTTTTCACTTTTCAGTGGGTTAGTTTGTAATTTATCTAAGTTACAATAACCCAATGTCAACTGCTCATCACGTTTTACAAAATATTGCTTTTCCCGATGCAGGGACGTTAATTTTTGAGGAGTTCTCCTAGTAAGAACCAGGAGAACTGGAGCTCATGGTGAAGTCACCATCACCATTATGCATTTTGACGAGCATAAACCATATTAAAGTAATTGAATCGCAACCTGTGATATACTTAGATATAATTGAGTATTTCCGATGGCCATCTGTGGTCTTCATCATCAGTTCCAATTCACCAAATGGTACTTTCCGAGAGCAAATGCACGAGTTACTATAAAAAATACCGAAATCGATATAAGTGTGCCCATAAAATTTGAGGGTTTCCCTTGATTTCCATGGGATTCCATCATCAGATCCCGACTTGATGATCATGGGACCACTTGGGAAGTATACCCTTTCGAAAAAAAAAAGAAAAATCCAAATCGGTTCAGCCATTTTCGAGTAATCGGGGAACATACATAAAAAAAAAAATAAAAAAAAAAGGTTCCGACGAATTGAGAACCTCCTCCTTTTTGAAGTCGGTTAAAAAGTGTATTTTTTGACGCGCAGCGATGCACTCTGTTGGTTGTGGATTTTCTCAATGCTTGGCTCAACACCGAGAGTTGAATATTCGTAGTGCTCGATAAAAAAAGTCGCTTTAAAAAATCGCCCGTGAGTACCTGGGCTTTAAAGTATCTGTTTTTAGGGTTCCGTACCTCAAAAGGAAACAAACGGAACCCTTATAGAATCAGTTCGTCGTCCGTCTATCTGTCTGTCAGTTTGTCAAGACCCTTTTTCTCAGGAACGCGTGGAGGTACCGAGCTGAAATTAATACCTATCAAATACATAGGCAATAAAAAAATACGCCCACTTATTTAAGCGATATATTTTCATACTAGCAAGTAAATGAAAACCTACCTAGGGTACCTACCCTATATAGGGTACTTCCCGTTGACCTAGAATCATGAAATTTGGCAAGAAGCAAGGTCTCACAGCACAAGTAAAGGAAAAAGTCCGAAAATCGTTAATTTGTAATTTTATCACGTAAAAATTTTTTTTTGGGATTACAAACTTTTTGCAATTGAAGAATTTACTAAATGCATAGAATTAATAGGTGTTTGTTTTTGGGATAAATTCTTTTCAACTACGGAACCCTTCATTGTGTGTGGTCCGACACGCACTTGGCCGGTTTTTATTAGAACATCCTCTTAATTCCTTATTACCTTGTTGACTGACTCGGTGGAGCAATCGTAAGCGCGACGGCTCCGATTTATCCCCACGTGGGGGGCAAAATGTTATTGGGATTTTCCAAAACAGCTTCTTAGAAGCAGCCTGATCGCCCGAAGTCTGAAGGTGCCCGCTTGATTGATATACTCAGCCCATACGTTACATGGGAAGTAAATTAGCATACATACAAAAGCGATAACTTTTTCCCCGTAAACATAGTATTTTTAGGGTTCCGTACCTCAAAAGGAAAAAACGGAACCCTTATAGGATCACTTGTTTGTCCGTCTGTCTGTCTGTCTGTCTGTCAGTCTGTCAAGACCCTTTTTCTCAGGAACGCGTGGAGGTATCAAATTGAAATTAATACCAAATACGTAGATCTATGGTCTCTTGGAGTCCTGAAAAAATCAACCTTCTAAGCCAACGCAATAAAAAAATAGGGCCATTTATGTGGCATATTTTGATGCTCGCAAGTAAATCAAAACCTATAGGGTACCTACTTCCCGTTGACCTATAATAATGAAATTTGGCAAGAAGCAAGGTCCCCGAGCACAAGTAAAGGAAAAAGTCCGAAAATTGTGAATTTGTAATTTATTGACATAAAAAAAAATTTTTTGGGATCAATGTTAAGTTTGTTTTTGGTATAAATTCTTTTCAACTACGGAACCCTTCATTGAGCGTGGTCCGACACGCACTTGGCCGGTTTTTATTTTTTTTATTTTTGGAAATGTTGATTTAATGAAAAACTAATATCGGGATAAAAAGTATCCACAGTGTTAATCCAGCACCCTAATTGCGTAACACACAATCAATCGGAATTTGATTAATTTTGAAACAAATTGCTAATCCATTGCTTCATATGTTCGAAAAATTTGTCTGCTCGTCATTGTAAATAACGCAATGAATTTTGTTGAACTGTCAAAATGAAACCAACCCTGATTGATAATGTGTTACTCAATTAGGGTGCAGTACCCTAATTGCGTAACTCATTAGCGATCGAAGTTGTTTTCATTTTGAAACAAATTGCTAATCCATTGCTTCATATGTTCGAAAAATTTCTCTGCTCGACATTGTAAATAACGCAATGAATATTGTTGAACTGTCAAAATGAAACCAACCCTGATTGATAATGTGTTACTCAATTAGGGTGCAGGTTAATACATTATCTGTGTGCCTTTCATCAAAGTTCTTTCAGTACCTAAGTAGTTATTGAGTGAGAGTCACAAATATCCATCCATCCATCTTCACAAACTTTCGCGTTTATAATATTAGTAGGATTGTGAAATAAATATTTTGTACTTATTTGAGTTTGTTATGCTAAGTTACAATTCCTTACTTAAGGCGTAGATTTCCTGAAAACGATCAAAAAGGTGGTTTTTAAAGCTGTGTATCTCATAAACCGTAAATAATTTTGACATGTAAAAAAAATATGATATTTTCAAGTCCTTTTCGCATACAGTGATGGAAGCCAAAACATAATTATTTAATTAAACATACTTTAGTGCACCAAAAAAATCTTTAAACATACCTCCTAATAATCTTTAAAAGCTGTCTAACCCTTCATTAGCAATTATAATTATAACGCTATATAACGTTATTTCACTTACACACTGAGCTAAACCAAGCTTGGAACCAGGGCCTTAAACATTTAAGTAACAACTGATTAATAGCTGATTTATTATTAGCACATTACTCACACATCACTATGGAGATAAATTTATTGGATTATTTTATAAAAGAGATAATTCTTAGTAAGTTGCATAGTCTGCTAATAGCTGAGGTCGCTATGGATCTAAACAAGGCCAAGGCAACTGGCATTTAATAGTTAAATATCCATAAATGATGTTATTTATTTATTGCGCGTCTTGTAATCATTTGTTTTTACTTCCATGTCTGATGACTCTGTACACAATGGCCCAGACTTGGAGGGAAAAAGATTCGCTTAATAAGCATAGGGATGTGCAACTTTTCAAAAATTGCAGAAAAAAAAAAAACCCAAAGGTCAAAATCCATAAGAATTATTTAAGTACCTACCTTTTTAGAATTATTATGAAATAACATCATACATCATTATTAAGAGATAGGTACCTACCAAATTATATAAACAAGGTGTAACGCACAACCGCTTAAAGGGTCATTGCACTCATAATTATGAACAACTTTTATGGAACCAAATCTGAAATCTCAAAAAAAAAATCGGCTGTTCCCTACATTTAGGTATGTTATGTAGGACACAGCAGATTTTTTTTCACTATTTCAGGTTTTGTCCCTTAGTAAAAGTTGTTCATAATGATGAGTACAATGACCCTGTAAGAGATTGTTGCACCTTCTTTACATAGCATAGTATAAAAATGAAGTCGCTTCCGCTGTCTGTTCGCTTATTAAACTACTCAACGGATTTTAATGAATTTTAACGGATTTTAACAAAAGCAAGATTAGATAGAGTGATTCAAAAGGAAGGTTTTTATTGTTTATTAAATAATACATGGGAAGTAGCGACACCCACGCGGGCGAAGCAATACTGTTCGTTGGTGAAGCGCATCACTTCAGAACGGCTGAACTGATTTAGCTAATTGAATTAAAATGTTCGTACCTTAGATTATGAAATGTCTTCGTAGGTACCTAATAATCCGAATCAGGTTTTACGAAAAAAAAAAAATGTAAAGTTGCTGGGAATTTTGTATGTATTGTATTATTGAACGTCTGTCGGGTCAGCTAGTTTTATATATTACTAGCTTTTGCCCGCGACTTCGTCCGCGTTTCCGTCGTTTTTCGTAAAAAAGTATCATATGTCCTTCCTCACGGTTCAGTGGTTTTGATGTAACAGACAGATTAACTTTCGTATTTTAGTAGGGAAATATAATATGTCAATCCACAATACTGTTGAAAAATATCGCAATAAGGAACCGCAGAATATTTAATAGCTGTGCCCGCGACTCCGTCGGCGTGTAACTCCTTGTATGTTATTAAGTTAATGTATTGGACTGCTAAGCTATCGGGAGTTACACGTGTTATTGTGAGTCAACCATAAAAGATAGACATATGCTGTTGTGGGATATTTTTTAGATAATTTTATGTAGAACATTTCCGTCAAAATGATTTCTATGTAGCTTTAACCATTAAGGCTGCACACGCGACGGAAGCTTAAAAAATGGAGGAACTTCTCCCGTGTTACGTACCGTTCTCTTTGCAGTTGGTATTACGTACCTACTGAATTAATTCTTAGAGATTTTAGAATAGTGTTTTCTTCACCCCACAACTGGTAATCAGGCTTTTATGTGTAATTGCCGAGGGTGTTGATTTGAATAAGCTTCCGGTGTTTGCTCATCGCCCATTCGTGGAGCCGTCGGATTGGTTGCGGATGAGCACACTAGCGCCGCGCTCCTGCGTGTTTTTTCACTGTACTACTGTACTATATACCATACGGTCGTCGGCGCACACACGCCACGCGCGATTTCTACTTTTCTACGAAAATAAGGTCCTTCGGTGAAAACGTGCTACAATCCCCGCAAGATACCAGATATACCCTGAACCAGCGCCTGTGGAAAAATATGTGAGGTGGAATTGAACACAAGATTCAGAACTATCGAACGCGCCTTCAAGCCCCTCGGTGTGCGAAGCGGTGGGACGGCAGCGACCGGTAAGTTTTATTCGAGTCTTCACTTTCTACTACACATAATTGTTTGATCTCTTCGAGCCTGGATTTATATCTAGGTACTTGTTGTGGGGTTATTTTCCTAGTTTCCTAGTGTTCTTAGTTCAAAGTCCATTTGCGGCGTTACGCGTCCAAAATGGCGGAACTTATTCAACAAGACATTTTTGAACGTGAGATCATTGATCTCAACCGTATTTTAGAGTTCATAGATTCAGACGAACAACAGTTTAGGTCACGCTCAAAAGAATTAACTTTGCAACAAAGAAAGTTCTTCAAACTTCAGGCAAAAATAGAAAAATTCTTAATAAAATCCAATACTTTCGACAAAGACGAACAACTGAAGATTCGTAACAATTTTAATGATTGTTATTTCGCAATTAGTGTTCACTTAGATAAACTTAAGGAAGAGGATAATGAGCGTAAACGAAGAATGTCCTCTAGTACGTCATTTAATAATAACTCAGTGGTACATGTTCCATCTACTCATACGAGTAATAGTTGTGCAAGTAGATTACCTATTCTTCCAATGTCTACCTTCTCAGGGGAAACCACGGATTGGCCCCCATTTCACGATTTGTTTCGTTCATTAGTACATGGCAAAAATACCTACACGGAGACAGAGAAGTTTCGTTACCTGTTACTGTCATTAAAAGATGAACCCTATAATCTTATTAAATCGATACCAATTACAGACGAAAACTATAGTGTTGCGTGGGATATTTTAGTTTCTCGGTATGATAATAAACGGGCTATCGCCACGAAACATCTCGAAAAAATATTAGACATGGAACCTAGTACCGAGAAAATGACTCAAAGTCTAAGAAACTTACTCAATGTTTATCAAGAAAACATCAAGGCATTGCAGGCTATGCAATTTCCGATAGATCAGTGGAGTTTCATAATAGTGACGATTTTACTACGTAAGATTCCGTCTAGTGTTCGAAAACGTTTCGAATTATCACTATCGAGGCCATCGGATGTACCTGACATAAGTACATTGATAACTTTCTTAGAACGCGAGTTAGCTGCAAGCGAATTCTCTTCTCACCCACAAAATAGAAATAATCTTGAAAAGGTAGGTACTTCTCGCTCATCGCGCGGTAACGAAGGCTCGCGACGCGCGCTCGCAGCCAATGTCGCTTCATCGAGTTCGAATACAACAGACTTACAGTCTACCAAACAAAATAATTTAAAAAATAATTGTTTATGTTGTGATGCTCAACATACGTTGACAAAATGTTCGAAATTCCTTAATTTATCTCCCCGTGATAGGTATTCTTTTATTCAAAACAAGAACGTTTGTTTCAATTGTTTACATGTCGGTCATGATTTAAAACAATGCAAATCTAACTTTGTTTGTCGCTCATGCCATAAACGACATCATTCATTAATTCATTTCGAAAAGTCTAACAGTTTATCAGTTATTAGTGGTAGTAGTGATAATGCGGTCTCACTTTCTGTGAACGAAACGACAGAGACAGCGGTTCCCAGTACCTCGCACGCTGCGATGACTGCGGCGGTGAACGATCGCAAGAACGATTCGCGTTCTATTGCTCCGTCGGTTAGCGCGAGTACGGTGCTCCTATGTACGGCACTCATCAATGTGCATGTTGGCCCACAAAAACACACAGTTCGATGTATTATTGATACAGGCAGTCAGGCGACTTTTATTACCGAGTCTTGTGTTCAGCGGTTAGGGTTACATCGCAGCCAAGCGAACGTTCCGGTGTTCGGTGTTGGAGGGACCGAGGTTGGAGCTGTTTACCCAAAGGGTGTAGTATCTTGTCATATCACTCCTACACACGGGGATCAAC
Organism: Cosmia trapezina; assembly: GCA_905163495.3. Classification (NCBI taxonomy): domain Eukaryota; kingdom Metazoa; phylum Arthropoda; class Insecta; order Lepidoptera; family Noctuidae; genus Cosmia; species Cosmia trapezina. The sequence continues at coordinate 3,253,251 of LR991036.1, forward strand.
CTTCAATTTCAGTTAACGCATTAATTTTATCTAATCTTATTTCACGTATGCCATGTGTGACATTGCCTTTTAAGGGATGGCCACACATACAAAACTTAACTTTAGCTGATCCTAAGTTTTATCTTCCACAATCAGTGGAAATGCTTTTAGGTGCGGATATACTATCCCAAGTTTTATTAGGTCACGTGATCACGGGTCCACCCGGTTCACCGATGGCTATGAACAGTATCTTTGGTTATTTATTGATGGGTGATGTTTCATACAACCAAAATACATCTACTTCACTTCAAGTTTGTCTCAGTAGTTTAAGCTCATCCTACGATGACGACATCAACCTGAGACGGTTCTGGGAATTGGAATCTCTTCCGGAAAAAAGAATTCTAAGTCCCGACGAAGCGTTGTGCGAATCTATATTCGTAAATTCACATACTCGTGATGAAACTGGGCGATATGTTGTTCCACTCCCTTTCAAACCTGATGCACCCACCCTCGGCGCATCACGAGATACGGCGGTCTCCAGGTTTAAGAAATTAGAGTATAGGTTGGAACACAATCCTCAACTTAAGGTAGACTATCATGCGTGCCTCCAGGAGTACTTGGAACTCGGTCACATGGAGCCCGTTGATTTACCTGTTTCGTTAGCTAATAGCTATTACATTCCGCACCACTGCGTGGTCAAAGAGTCCAGTGAGACTACTCGTACTCGTGTCGTCTTTGACGCGGGTTGTAAAACTTCGAATGGAATATCACTTAATGATGTTCTACTGACTGGTCCGAAGCTGCACCAGGATATAGTAGACGTTTTATTGGGTTTTCGTATCCATGCTATTGCTGTCACTGCCGACATAAAGCAGATGTACAGAAACATAAAATTACAACAATCCGATTGGGATTTTCAACGCATTGTGTGGCGTAAATCACCCACTGAACCGTTGCGTGATTATCGATTGCGCACCGTCACCTTTGGTGTCAGCTCATCACCATACTTAGCCCTTCGTACTATTCAACAGTTGGCTCATGATGAAGCTGCTAACTTCTCGTTAGGTTCTAAGGTTCTCCAGAACCAGGTTTTTGTTGATGACATCGTCACCGGAGCAGGCGACGTAAAGCAGGCCCTGGTTTTACAACGTGAGTTAGTAGGTATTTGTTCGTCAGCTGGTTTCGAGCTACGTAAGTGGCAGAGCAATTCGCCAGCGTTACTCGCTGCTTTACAAACGTCAGTCGTTCAGGGCGAGCGGTCTGATAACGTTTCTTTCGCTCTGATGGAGAATGACAAACAAATAAAGGTTTTAGGACTTCAGTGGAATCCTGAATCTGATACTTTCATTTTTAGCGTTCAGTCAACTAATGATAAAATTACAAAGCGATCCATACTATCACAAATAGCGAAAATTTATGACCCTATGGGATGGTTATCTCCTGTAACTATTTATGCGAAACATCTCATTCAGTTGTTATGGATTTCAGCGGTCGACTGGGATGAGTCACCTCCTTTAGATATTATAAACGCTTGGTCTAGTTTTCTTAACGAGTTACCATTATTATCAAATTTTCAAATTCCACGTTTCGTTTTTGCAAACGTGAATGCAATTCAAATTCACGGGTTTTCCGACGCTTCCGAGCGGGCTTATGCCGCGTGTGTTTACGCCCGTATATCCGATAATAATGATAACGTTAAAACATTTCTTCTTCTCGCTAAAACCCGTGTAGCACCTATAAAACCGGTTCTTACTATTCCGCGCCTAGAGTTGTGCGCTGCTGTTTTGTTATCAAAGTTGATTGATAAAGTGAGAAGTGTGTATGATAACCACTTAAACTGTGAACATGTTTGTGCGTGGACTGATTCATCCATCGTGTTAGCGTGGCTTCGTTCTCCACCACACGAGTGGAAAACATTCGTTTCTAATCGCACTAGTGAAATCTTATCCAGGCTTCCGGCCAAAACTTGGAGACATGTCCCGTCAGCTGACAATCCAGCTGACGCACCTTCTCGAGGAATGCTTCCTACAAGTTTTGTCCAAAATGAGATGTGGCTCCATGGGCCCTGGTGGCTCGCGCGTGATTCTAGTTCTTGGCCAAGTCCCAAGAAAATACTAGAAGTCACTGAAGACAAACGCAATCTACCTATGTCTATGGTGTCAAACTCTTCCACCTCAGCACTACCTGATGTGGTCGAGTATATTACTCGATTTTCTACTCTAGGTAAACTTGTTAGGATAACAGCACTGTTATTTCGATTCTATAATAAATGTAAGAAAGTTCAAAATTCCTATCCAAAATACATAACTGTATCCGAGTTTAATTTTTGTTTAAATCGACTTATCCATTTAGTTCAACATTCTTGTTTTTCCGAAGACATTAATAATATTTCACATGGAAGGTATCCATCAATTAAATTACGTCGACTTAACCCGTTCATGGATAACAAAAATAATCTTCGGGTAGGTGGGCGAATTCATAAATCACTTTTACCGTTTGTTTCCAAACATCAATTGATTTTGCCTAAGAAACATCATCTTACAGATTTAATCATTGACCATACACATATCACGCATCTACATGCTGGTCCGCAATCCGTGCAATACATTTTATTCCAAAAATATTGGATAATGTCTAGTCGTGACGCTATACGTACACGCATACATCGCTGTGTTCGTTGCTTTCGTGCGCGCCCCGTGAATCCGCAGCCATGCATGGGTCCGTTACCGGCCGTCAGAGTGCGCCCCGAGCGGCCATTTCTTAAAACATCTGTTGATTTCGCGGGTCCGTTTTACGTTCGAGCAAATAAAGTTCGAAATGCGAAAATTATTAAATGTTATGTATCTGTTTTTGTGTGTATGTCTGTCAAGGCCATACACCTCGAACTCGTATCCGAGTTGTCAACTGATGCATTTTTGGCAACATTGCGACGCTTCACGTCCCGTAGAGGTTTATGCACCGACATTTACTCTGATTGTGGAAGGAACTTTGTTGGTTGTAATAATTATCTACAAGATTTGTATAATTTTTTACGTAATGATTCTGTTCAAGCCACTCTTAATAGTAAAATTTTAGAACAAGGCATTACTTGGCATTTTCAGCCTCCTTACGCCTCTCATTTTGGTGGCCTTTTTGAATCCGGTGTTAAAAGTTTTAAACATCATTTACATCGAGTCCTCGGTACGCAAACTCAAACTTATGATGAGATGCATACCCTACTTTGTCAAATTGAAGCGGTACTTAATTCACGTCCACTTTGTGTATTAAGTGCTGACCCATTAGATCCGTTACCTTTGACACCAGCTCATTTTTTAATAGGAGGTCCGTTGACGTCCTTACCAGACATTTCATTAACTGATAATATTTCAAATCGACTCACTAGATGGCGTAGAATACAACAATGTGTGCAACACTTTTGGAAACGTTGGAGTCGTGAATATTTACACGAAATTCAACAACGTAACAAGTGGTTTCGAGATCGCGGCTCACAACTCCGTGAAGGTATTATTGTCATTGTACGAGATGATAATTTGCCACCATTACAATGGAGACTGGCTCGTGTCCATACTCTCCACCCAGGTTCCGATAATATTACTCGTGTCGTAACTTTACAGATGGGCAAAACTTTCGTGAAACGCTCAGTAGTCAAAATATGTCCTTTGCCCTTAGAATAATCATTCTGTAAGTTTAGTTAATATTGTTGCGAATCTTAGTTAAGTAATCTTAAGTTAGAATAACTTTAGTTTAAAAATTTAAGGCTTCATGCTTTCGTAGCATTTTTCATTCTTCTTTTTTTTCGAATGTTACATTCTTTTTTGTCTTTTAATTTAAAGTTAAAAGAAATTCATTCTTTTAAGGCGAGCGGCATGTTACGTACCGTTCTCTTTGCAGTTGGTATTACGTACCTACTGAATTAATTCTTAGAGATTTTAGAATAGTGTTTTCTTCACCCCACAACTGGTAATCAGGCTTTTATGTGTAATTGCCGAGGGTGTTGATTTGAATAAGCTTCCGGTGTTTGCTCATCGCCCATTCGTGGAGCCGTCGGATTGGTTGCGGATGAGCACACTAGCGCCGCGCTCCTGCGTGTTTTTTCACTGTACTACTGTACTATATACCATACGGTCGTCGGCGCACACACGCCACGCGCGATTTCTACTTTTCTACGAAAATAAGGTCCTTCGGTGAAAACGTGCTACAATCCCCGCAAGATACCAGATATACCCTGAACCAGCGCCTGTGGAAAAATATGTGAGGTGGAATTGAACACAAGATTCAGAACTATCGAACGCGCCTTCAAGCCCCTCGGTGTGCGAAGCGGTGGGACGGCAGCGACCGGTAAGTTTTATTCGAGTCTTCACTTTCTACTACACATCCCGTTTTGCAAACATTTCCCTTCACTGCTCTGCTCCTATTAATTGTAGCGTGATGAAAAGTATACTATAACCTCCCCAGGAGTATGAAGAATAATTGTACCAAGTTTCGTTAAAATCCGTCGAGTAGTTTTTGTTTCTATAAGGAACATACAGACAGACAGACAGACAGACAGACAGACAAAAATTTTACTGATTGCATTTTTGGCATCAGTATCGATCACTAATTACCCCCTGATAGTTATTTTGAAAATATAATATATCATGTACAGAATTGACCTCTCTACAGATTTATTATAAGTATAGATAAAATTATAAAAGAATCTGGTAGTTACCTAAATATCTGGCTGAAAGAAAAAAACCTCGTTTTAGAATTAAACATTGGACCGTACCTACCTCCTCGTGTCCAAGACACGATTTTTCTCTAAATAAAAGATGACTACTTTTTTTAAATATCGTATTTATTTTCTTGTGTAAAACACATGTAGGTAAATACAATGATAATACGAAATACATTTTCTAGACGTTTCCATCGCGTTGCGTCACATTTATTTATTCTGTGTTTTCATCCGTTTTAAATAACGAACTACTGGCACTTGTCCCATTACACTGCAGACCAAATAAATTGACACGAGATATTATTTTCGTTTTATTTAAGTTGATAATATTATCGTCAGATATTAATATTCGTGATCGCGTTTGAATAACAGCAGTGATACTAGAGGTCTCGAGTTCGAACTCAAGGCACGCACCTCTGACTTTTCGGATTCATGTGCGGTTAGATATTTCTAGATGGCATGTGAAGCTAAGTCAGCGGCCCATTGGCGCTATAAAAACTCGCTGAAACCATCAGCATGCACCCTAATTGCGTAGCACACTATCAATCGGAATCTGAAACATTTTGAAGCAAATTGTTAATCCATTCAATATGTTCAAAAAACTTGTCTGCTCGACAACGTAAATTACGCAATGAATGTTGTTGATGTCAAAATGAAACCGATTCCGATTGATAATGTGTTACGCAATTAGGGTGCTGGTCAGTCACCAACCAAAGGAATCAAACGCTATGGACTAATTAGGTACCTTATATCTTATTTGAGAAATTCATTCATGGAGTAGAGTATCAGAAAATGTGGAAACTCTCTGCAAAATTAAAGAAAATTTAATCAAATGACAATAGACAACACTCGGTAGGTACTCACCTAATAAATGTAAATCCGGATTTTGTAAATTTCTTTTGTGCTTATACACTAAGTTTCACTAAGTATACAGTTTAACTGCTTTGCTGCGGTTTTGCTGCTGGGGAGTGGGAAGTTTGTTGCGCCACTGCTTCATACCAGCTAAAGCACTAGGAAGTGGTAAAGGGCGGGCGTGTTAGGCTGACTCTCAGCCTAATTTGTATATATGACTTTGTACAAGGAATCAGTATTGCCATGCAACGTGGCAATGCTTCCAACCTTTTTAGGGTTCCGTAGCAAAATGGTAAAAAAGGAACCCTTATGGTGTGACTCAGTCTGTCTGTCTGTCTGTCTGTCACAGCTGGATATCTCAAGAACTACTAATGCTATCAACTTGAAATTTAGAACAGTTTTAGATGACGTTTACCCAACTATTTTGCAAATAAGAAAGAATATTGATATTTTTTTTCTAACAGGGACTGAAAGGGGGTTTTAAAAATCAAAGTGGGGCTACTAGGGCATGTGGGGTATCATATGAAAGAACGCTGCTTGCATATTCTTAAATATTTTTTTTTTTTTTTAGGCAACACAGTTTTCGACTTTTGATGAAAAATGTAAAAAAAAAAACCGTCCCCCCCCCCCCCTTATCTCCGAAGTTTGCAAAGATAAAAATCTGAAATTATTCTATGTGATAGAATTTTATGTAAAGATTACAGGAAAAATAAAAGCAGACTTTTTCAGAAATCGGAATGGAGCCCTCGGTGCGCGAGTCCGACTCGCTCTTGACCGGTCTATTTATTTTTAATTTTTGATGCCCTATGAGTATTCGCTCTCTTTTTTTATACATAATTTCATAATCATAATCTTTATTTTTCCAAAACAACAACCTTACAACAAATTGTACACTAATATGTACTTATTTTCTATGAATATGAAAATATGAAAAGTTTAGATAACTAACCATTTCAAGCTCCAATAACAAAGTCAGGTTGTTACAAAACCGATTCACCCTGTCCCCCGTACTAGTTATAAACTGTATTACGGTGGGACAGTTTTCCTCACAGACTATACATATAAGTCTGTGGTTTTCCTCATTCTCTGTTTACAATAATATAATAAGCCGATTTGAGAGAGAATAATTATAATTACAATTATTTTTATATAATAAGGTATATTCTAAGTAACTATTTGAAAAATTTATATCATCACATTGACCAATCAATGACTTCGGTCACATATCCAAGTATTTTCATAATCTCCAAAAATAAAAACTGACTCATTATTTTTATACCTACAGTGTGCCAATAATTCTGCACGTTCTGTACTACCGAAACGGATCTTACGCAACATTTTCCCGGGAACTGTTTTCAGGAACATTTCATTCATCACTCGTTTGGCTCCATTCAGATGATTTCGTCGCGCTGTGCGATATGAGATGATGCTGATTAATAACTTCGGTAGATAAAGGAGGATTCAAATAATACAAAACACAATTTGCGAGGAAAGTGAAGTGTCATAAATGCCTGGGCCTGGAGCAACTAAAGCGCTATAAGGCTACTATGGCGCGTGGCCAAAATCGGAACTAACTCCGTATAATTGTGTACCTATTATTTAAACATGTAATAGCTAATTAATTACTGCTTAATTTTGCTTAATTTTCCCAACACTGTATCTTTTTTTTTAAACTAGTAACAAGTGGAAACGTAGTGGATTGTACATTTACTTACAGCATACTGTGTATCTAGATTTAATATACAATGTACGATTGTCTGTTTTCCCAAATAAAATAAAATAAAATAAACTCCGCCATCTTGTTTTTTTAATATTTTCAACCTTTTTTCAACTGACAATTCCCAAAAAATTGCACAAATGTCAACCAACAGCGCCCCCTGTCAACTTCATTTTAGCGCCAAAAGTTTGTTCTGTCACCTTAACTTGGCTCAAACCGCCCTGCAATGCAAGTGAATATGGTGTACAAACACAGTGGGAGCGGGGCGGGATGCGGAATCCACAAGCGGGTGTCGTATACACATAATTCAGGTCAAGGTTCAAGGTCAGTCCGTGTATGCGTGACCATCTTCATACCGACAATAACCCCTCCGTGCCTCGGAAAGCACTGCCGCTGCCGTTGGGCCCGGCTGTCATTCTTGGATCTTTGACAGTCGTTGTACAAGCCCGTAAGTCTGACAACCAGTCTTAGCAATAGCTATCATATTGCCCAGTTACTGGGTTGTGGAGCACGGATAGGCAGTCGTATTCAGCTGCATCCGGTTAGACTGGAAGCTGACTCCTCAGACTAAATATTTTATTTAGTCTGAGGCTGACTCTAATATACATACTCGTAAGTAGTTGGAAAAAGGCTAGGCAGATTAATCTGCTGCATTTCCGATTTTATTTCTCTTGCCTCGGTAGTCCACTACTGGACATACATCCCGGTCTAAGTATGCAGTTTGCCCCTGCCTCATTTTTCAGGTGGTCGTTTGACGCGGCCACGCTAAGGATGATGCGTGGGTAAAAAAAAAACTATGAATCCCTCAGTCAGATCATAAAAAAATATTAGACACGTATTTTTTGCTTTATCATTAATTATTTATTTATTTATTTAATTAGGGTCTCCAACAAAGGATGTACACAAACACAAGAAAAAACTAATAACGACAAAAGTATCACGTAGGTGTACTCCTTCACTTACAGGAGACCACAGCATGCATAAAATAATATAAAACTAAGCTAACGAAGTTGTCGTAGCATTTAAAATATTTAAATAAAATTCAAAACACAGCCATAAAATTGGAAAAATAGGATTAAAAAAATTAAAAAAATTAACAGTCATAGAGAAATTACAAAAAAATAAAGTAAAAAAAAAATAAAATTAAAATAATAACATATTCGATAATAAAATTGGGAAATAAATTTAAAATAAGATTACACATTACATGACATTAGAACAAAAACAATTTAAAACAATTAACAATATGAACAATTATCATATATTAATAAAAAATTATTTGTGTTGGGGCTCGCTACGTCACAACTATAGGTACTAGGTGTCCAATATATTTTTAATAATTCATGACGGTCAAAAAAAAACTTTTTAGTCATCATGAGATGATAGGTAGGGACCTATTTTTAAATTATCTTGGTAGATTAGTCATAATTATCATCAGATGCGTAGATGCATTTGCTAGAACATAGACAAGATCCAACACGAATATTTTAAGTCGCAGTGACTATTGCACCATTCGGACTAATTATTGCGTTCAAGTTTTAAAATATTCCATCATTTTAATCAATAATTTCCGAAGACTTGTTATCAAAGCATGAGTCACAAATAAACAGCTACAGACCTATAGAAATATTAAATTATTCGTTAACTTTAACCGTAGCCACAAATTAAGCGGTTTGATTACGTAGGTACCTACCTACGAGTACTAAAAAGGTAGGTAATTCATCAAAAAGTAAGTATGAGCGTCAACTAGGGTTCTTCCAGAAATCCCCATTGACAACCCCCTTCCATGGGGATTTGTGAACTTGAACTTTTTGTCCACAAGTCCCCATGATAACCTAGACGTCAACGGGGATTCCGTGGACAACAGTTCACAAATCCCTATTGTCAATGAGGATTTCTGGATAATGACTAAGATAATAACCGTTTTTCCTCCTTACTTAGTAGCTACTTTATCTTCCCAAGAATGTTTCTACAGGAGACTAGGAACACTCACTACATTGGTATACGTTTTCCCCATTTCCCTATAACCGAAGGAAATAAAATTCGAAACGACTTCTTAAATTAGTTTGATTTATATCTACTTTTATTATGACAATCGGAAGACGGTCATTGGCATACTTTGTTAAAGTTCCGAGATTTCGGAAAAGTACTTTACGATCTACGTTCCTACCTACGTAATGTCCTTCAAATGTTGAAATAAACAATCGCCATAAACTCGTTGATTCCATGGAAATGCGACCCATAAAATTTTCAAGGCTGGCAATTCTGTACGTTTGCCAAAATCGATCAGGAATAACGCCACTGAAGTCTTTAATTTACGATTTTCTATCGTTTTTTCTGAGAAAGACAATTTTCTTTTCACAGACTAAAAATATAGTAGGGGAAACAGAGTGGAAACATGTTAGGCCGAGATCTCAAAACGTTATACTTAGCGCGAGCATTGACATATGCCTGGTTTCTGAGGTTTCTCCCGTTCTTTTCAGTCTACTCTTGTTTGAGTTGTTCTGTGCGTCATCAGACCAACGTTTTCTTTGTCTTCCTCTTTTTCTCTTACGAAGTTTATCCATTCGATAGTGATTACAGTACTTACCCTAATTGCGTAACACACTATCAGTTGGAATCTGAATAATTTTGAAGCAAATTGCTAATCCATTGCTTCATTAACATTAGGTATATGCTCAAAAAATTATGTCTGCTCAACAACGTAGGTAAATAACGCAACAAATGTTGTTGAACTGTCAAAATGAAACCGATTCCGATTGATATTGTGTTACGCAATTGTCGGTTCGATATCATGTTTCTGAACACTTCGTTTACTTAGCTTAAAATTCGAGTGAATTACCTACTATCGGAGGTTTATCTGAGGACCTCAAAAACCGAGCTTAAGGAAGGAATTCGCTTAAATAGATAATTTTGTCGAATCAATAGCTATAGCTATAGACTCTGAGGATCTCAGAAACCGGGCATTAGACATGTTCCTTTCTATCTTGCACTTATAGTTTGACAGTTGTGTGACAGTGACAAGAATATACGCTTACTAAGTAAATCACTTACTAAGTAACGTTTTTCAGATCTTGGCCTTAGATTATCCAGCGAGAAACCGACTTTTGGTTGATCCAATTTTCTCTTCAAGCGGCGTTAGAGATACTACTGAGGCTTTTCACAAGCCAGGTGAAAAGAAATGTGGCGTGTGTTCCATGTATCATTCTTGGAGTGGGATATTCTTGTCACCCTTGAGATCTGAGTAGATCTGCCACTAAGTTGTCATCATCTTTTGATTTTGGAGTCTCTCAATAATTATCTAAGTACCAGGGCGACCGAGCTCTGCTCGGGTGAAAATAGAGAAAACGAATTTTCTCAGATATGAGACCTAGCTAGATCGATTTTTCGCCCCAGTAAACGCCTTTAATGCAACTTTCATCGAAATAGCCGTTTTCGAGAACGTGTACGAACGTGAACGTTTTGGTTTCGTGAACGTGTATTGCTCATTTTAATAGTACAGGATAATTTGTAGGTCAGTCAGTTTTCACTTCGGCCCAGTGCATACGTGACATTTTACATTTTTAAGTTCGAAAATTTCCTTTTAATGACGATTAATTAAATTAAAAATTTAAAAAACCCCCAACGCAAAAAAGAAAAGAGAACATTTAAAAAGTCAAAAATAATACCTATCGTTGAGCCATCAAATTCGATTGAGTAATACCTATATATATTTTATTTACAGAAATTGATGGATGGCACGATAAGGTTTGCTCATTGAATTGGCGCTATAATTTCGCGGCGGGGTACCGCATATGTACATAGTCAATCAAGTGAAGGGTCTGACTTACTTATGCGGTACCCCGCCGTGACATTATAGCGCCATTTCAATGAGCAAACCTTATCGTGCCATCCATCAATTTCTGTAATTAAAATATATATAGGTATTACTCAATCGAATTTGATGGCTCAACGATAGGTATTATTTTTGACTTTTTAAATGTTTTCTTTTCTTTTTTGCGTTGGGGGTTTTTTAAATTTTTAATTTAATTTTTATTTTAACCTTTTTAAACTTTTTAAACAATTTAACAATACAGAAATGAATTTTTAATACTGCAGAATGTTAAGTTTCTCTGCACATAACATTAACTTATAATGATGCCACCATCGTACTGCAAATAGAATTAAATACTGATAAAAAAACGAATACAAACACTACTATCTGCTATTTTTTTTTCAAGAGTGTACTAGTGTGCTGGATATCCTGACTGCAACATCAGCTCATCGTGTAGCCACCATTGCATTGTATGTAGAATCAAATACTGATCAAAACGAACCCAAACACGACATATCTGCTATATTATTTTACCAAGAGTATTCTAGTGTGCTGGATATCCTGGCTGCAGCATCAGCTCATCGTGTTGCCACCATTGCATTGTATGTAGAATAAAATTCTGATCAAAACGAATCCAAACACGACATATCTGCTATTACTTTTTCAAGAGTCTTCTAGTGTGCTGGACATCCTGGCTGCAGCATCAGTTCATCGTGTTGCCACCATTGCATTGTATGTAGAATCAAATACTGATGTAAATGAATCCAAACACGACATATCTGCTATTACTTTTTCAAGAGTGTTCTAGTGTGCTGGACATCCTGGCTGCAGCATCAGCTCATCCTGTTGCCACCATTGCATTGTATATAGAATCAAATACTGATGTAAATGAATCCAAACACGACATTTCTGCTATTAATTTTTCAAGAGTGTATCCAGCACACTAGTGCTGGATATCCTGGCTGCAGCGTCAGACCAAGAATTCCATAATCTTGCATAGATAGATAGCATACATGGATGTTTCAAATTTTAGGTCACACTAAGGTTTGAAAGTAAAGTAAATACCCATTACGCGTCTAAGATCCCTACCGCAGCTAACAAAAGAGCAAATAACTTTGAAACGGCTGAACCGATTTTGATAAAACATGTCTAAGAACCATCGCTGGAAAACCTGCTTTCAAATAAAAAAAACCGCATCCAAATCAGTCCACCCGTTTAAGCGCTACGGTGCCACAGACAGACACACAGACACACACACACACACACATAGCGGTCAAACTTATAACACCCCTCTTTTTGCGTCGGGGGTTAAAAAATGAAAATCTTTCTGTTTGGCTTCGACAAGAAAAGTAACTTGTTTCGCCAACGAAAACTTAATCGGCACCCTAATTGCGTTACACACTCTCAATCGGAATCGGTTTAATTTTGACAGTTCAACAACATTCATTTCGTTAATTGCTTTCAGATTCCGATTGATAGTTTTTACGCAATTAGGGTGCTGAATGAGAGGGACCATGTTTTCGTCGTAATACCTATTACGCTAAAATCTTACGGAGACTTTGTTCTTCGGTCTGAAGATGGTTTCATCCAACTCTTGTTTTCACATAATCTATGTTTATACCTGCTTCCTATCTCCTATGAGCATCAACATCTAGCGACAGGGAGTCTGTATCTCGCTGGCACGGATCCAAGGAGCGTTCAGTAAGACCAGCCGCTGTTGCTATCTGCCAGTGCGTTGAGTCGTTGACTCATTGGAACAGTTGCTTTATTGAAGGTCGTACTGTTTAATGCTGTTTTTGCTCGTTCGTTACTATCGCGCCCTGTTTAAGGGTTGGCAGTACAGCTATGCTTGAATTGCTTTTTTCCTTTTATTTTACCTAACCAGCACCCTAATTGCGTAACACACTACCAATCGGAATCTGAATCATGTTGAAGCAAATTGCTAATCCTTTGCTTCATATGTTCGAAAAATTTGCCTGCTTGACAACGTAAATACATAACGCAATGAATTTTGTTGAACTGTGAAAATGAAACCGATTCCGATTGATAGCGTGTTACGCAATTATGATGCTGTACCCGGCATTAAATGCATGAGCAGAGGTGACCTTTCTTCGGCTTTGCTTAGTTACAAGATTTACTTAAGAGAATACATCAAAGCGTCGATTAGCTTGGTGTGAGTGAAATGGCGTTATAGCTGTCTAGTTTGACGCGCGAGATAAAATACTCTCACGCGCACCGGAACTAAACGCGCTTCGTTTAAATGTGGATTTATGACAAAATGCTATGCCTACTTTTTAATTTTTTAGCTTAGTAACTTCTTAACATATTCAAATACCTTCTATTTAAAGCATATTTTACTGCACAATAAGGAACTGTTTACCTATGTATAAAATAGAAAATAGACGGTGCTACTTTGGAATTTTTTTGGATAGAAAAAATTTCAAGTTAGTAAGTACATGATTGTAAAATTAAAAATGTTTCAATTTTAGTAGGTAGGTACAGCAATACACAATAATATAGTCAAAATAATATAGTCAGTCTTAAGTAACGGAAAATCCAAATGATTTAAACAAGTAGGTAAGTAATCATAATGGGTACATTTGGTTTTATAAGTAGGAATTTTAAAAACACAAAATTATCGATGTACCTATCTTGCTTTTTTGCTTGCTTGCTTTGCATATTGCTTAATTTTAGTTAATTGCTTCACTAGGCAGCCCTGAACAACAAGCCATGATCGAGTTATTGTTTGTATGTTACTATCGCGGGGTCTCCACATCTGACCTTGCCGAAATGATAATGAATTAAAAAGCACAACGAAACATTGTAGGCTGTTTATAAGCACATAAACCGACTTGATAATACTAATTAATGTTTTACATTAATTGTTATATCTGTCTGAGTTATCATTAACGACTTGTTGTACTTTGTTTGTTAAAAAAACCTGTCAAGAGCGAGTCGGACTCGCGCACCGAGGGTTCCGTTCCGATTCCTGAAAAAGTGTGCTATTTAGAGACATCGTTTTATTTTTCCTGTAAACTATACATAAACTGCTATCACATAGAATAATTTCAGATTTTTCTCTATGCAAACTTCGGAGATAAAGGGGGAACGGTATTTTTTTTTAATTTTTCATCAAAAGACGAAAACTATGCGGCCTAAAAAAAATGTTTTGAGAATGTGCAAACAGCGATCTTTCATACCCCACATGCCCTTAGTAGCCCCACTTACAATTTTTAAGACCCCCTTTCAGCACCTGTTACAAAAAAAATAAAAATGTTTTTATTTCTTTCTTATTTGCAAAATAGTTGGATAAACGTCATATAAACCTGCACCCTAATTGCGTAACACATTATCAATCGGAGTTTGAATCATTTTGAAACAAATTGCTAATCCATTGCTTCTTATGTTCGAAATATTTGTCTGCTCGACAACGTAAATAACGCAATGAATGTTGCTGAACTGTCAAAATGAAACCAACTCCGATTGATAATGTGTTACGCAATTAGGGTACTGTTCCAAACTTCAAGTTGATAGCATTAGTAGTTCTTGAGATATCCAGCTGTGGCCTGTGGCCTGTGACAGACAGACAGACAGACAGCCTGAGTGACACCATAAGGGTTCCTTTTTTACCATTTTGGTGCGGAACCCTAACAACCGGTGAAGAGTGAGTCGGACTCGGGCACCGAGGGTTCTGTTCCGATTTCTGAAAAAGTGTGATATTTAGAGACATCGTTTTATTTTTCCTGTAAACTATACATAAACTGCTATCACATAAAGAATCATTTCAGATTTTTCTCTATGCAAACTTCGGAGATAAAGGGGGAACGGTATTTTTAACCGACTTCTAAAAAAGGAGGAGGTTCTCAATTCGGATGTTTGTATTTTTTTTTTTTTTTTTTTTTTTTATGTTTGTTCGCGCATACCTCCGTCGCTTGCCAACCGATTTGAAAAATTATTTTTTTGTTGGAAAGGGTATACTTCCCAAATGGTCGCATTTTTGTCAAAATCCAGTTCTGATGATGGGATCCTGGAGAAATCGAAGGAACTCTTCAAATATTATAGGCACACCTATAGCGATTTGGGTATTTTTTATAGTAGCTCGTGCATTTGCTCTCGGAAAGCACCACTTGGTGAAGTGGAACTGATGATGAAGACCACAGATGGCTACCGGAACTACTCAATGATAAATATTTCACGGGTTGCGATTCGATTACTTTAATATGGTTGCTAAGCAATTTCCGCTCGTCACACAAATACCTACACAATGCGTACGGTGAGTGGTTGTTGAGGAGTTCTCCTGGTTCTTACCAGCGGAACTCCTCAACAATTAACGTCCCAGCATCGGGAAAAGCAATATTTTGTAACATGTGATGAGCAATTGACATTAAACTATTGTAACTTATACAAATTATAAACAGACCCACTAAAAAGTGAGAAATAAAAACTTTTTAACAAAAAAAAAAACCGACTTCCAAAAATCACTACAAAGTGAAAAATAACTTTGATTTCGGAAGTCGGTGGCAAAAAAAAAGAAAGTAAATAAAAAACGAAAGCCACCGACTCACTTTGTAGTGCTTTTTGGAAGTCGGTTTTTTTTTTGTTAAAAAGTTTTTTTTTATATTTTTCATCAAAAGACGAAAACTATGCGGCCTAAAAAATGTTTTGAGAATGTGCAAACAGCGATCTTTCATAGCCCACATGCCCTTAGTAGCCCCACTTAGAATTTTCAGTCCCTGTTGCAAAAAAAAATGTTTTTATTTCTTTCTTATTTGCAAAATAGTTGGACAAACGTCATCTAAAACTGTACCAAATTTCAAGTTGATAGCATTAGTAGTTCTTGAGATATCCAGCTGTGACAGACGGACAGACAGACTGAGTCACACCATAAGGGTTCTTTTTTACCATTTTGGTACGGAACCCTAAAAACATAACGTGGATAGGTTATGTTATGAACTTATGAGTTATGTTATGACTATGAGTTTTGTAAAGGGAAGTAAAATTTTAATTATTTTTGTGATAGGACACACCGATTTCGAGATAAAGCAAAGAAAAAAAAATCAGTACCTAGGCACCTACTGTTTTTGCAACTTCAAATCAAGGTGTGGTTGCTAATCTGATTATAATGATACTGGTTAGATAGTATCAAAGTCAAGACATAATTATAAATTAGTTAACGATTGATAGAAAGTTATCTACTTAAATAATTACAATACTAATTTATTGGTATTTGCATCCGGGTTAGTTAATTAAATAAATCAAAGAGAAACAATAGAAGTTTTAATCCTAGGCAATGTGCCAGAAACGTTGTTACTGGACTGATTTCTCTGTACATATTCTTACAATAGTATAGAATATATTAATGTGTTCAATCTATTTTGTTAAGCTACTGAAATGTTTAATACGAGAATAAATAAAAAAACTAAAAATCTTTGTTTACCTAAGAGTGTGATTTAAAGAGTTTTTTTTTTTTGTGGATGGGAAATCATCAAATGTTTTCTCCCCCTCTGCGTGGAGCAGAAGGGCGTGTCAGACTTTTACTGACTGACACACCCGTGTTCCTTCAGTTGCCTATGCCAGGACCACGGTATCTCTTTCGAACAACCTTTCCCGTAATCCCCATTACGGGCGTAATGTGTTTCCCACACATATAATTAGCACTAGCACATGCAAATTACAATGTTTTTGTTCCAAAAACATTGTAATTTGCATGTTTTGTTTCAGGAACAGCTGAAAAAGAAGACGTAAAAAGCGCAAGAAGATGTAGGGTTTCGGTTTTTTCTTTTGCCCATGTCAAAAAGTCAACGCAGACCAACGGCTTACAAACCATAGACAACAGCCTCTATATCCAGAGATTACCGTCGAGATTACTAAACTTATTCCCTCTTACATTCGCTGTGCCTATTCATGTTCGGTCGTGATGTTCAGTGGTTCGAAATAGCCACCTTAAATATAACACCGGTCTATTATTGTGCCCCTGCCGAGCTAATTGCACGCTGTAGTAACGGATTTACAACATCTAGTACGTGCTAAAGGTGAAAAGGAAAACGATTTTCTAATATAGAAAATTAATTAACTATTTAGGTACTTACCTATTTATTATTAAAATAAAACCGTAGGTGTTTCCCTACTTATTAATATTTTCTGATAAAAAAAAAACTTTGAACCCTTGCACATTCATCATTTTCAATTGTCGTTCACTGTACTTACAAAGAATTTTGGCCAATGATTACCTATCTACCTAGTTATTTTGATGAAATGACGATTTAGTTAAATTGTAATTATGGCTAATATTTCACTTCAGGTTTTGCAATTTTATTATAAATAGTGTTAGGCATGTTAGGTATAACTTCATAAAATTGATCTTAGATTAGGTATTGCATGAAATTAAATTATTCATGAGCTTATGGTATTATGTTACCACATGAATTGTGATACTTCCGTACGGCCTACGCGCATAATAGCAATGCGCTTTCAACAACAACAACAACACACAACGCATGCGCTACAACATCTTGCTTAGAATATAGATCTACATAACACTTTTTTGGCTTTGATCTATAAAATCTTTATCTATTAACTAATTTTAAAATCTATTTTATTTTCTATTGATTGCATTTTTATCCATAAACCAAGATTGTTTCATATTTTGTAAATAAATAAACCTAAATAGAAAACACAGTTTATTTTTCTTTTACGTACTTATTATAATTTCCTTATTGAATCATAAAGTACATAGGCTATGGTTATGTATGGAATAGCATCGGGCAAATGGCCTCAACGGCTGAGCAGAAACAATTCGATTAGGTAGGTACCTACTGCATGAGATATTTCTTGGTCGTGTACTCTCTCGTTTTGGTGATCAGAATTATTAGCTCCTTATATCATGTGATTTAACTCCACTGTATTTTTTTTTTTTGCTGCCAATTTTGTTGGTAGGTATGTATATGTTAGTTTTACTTGTTTTTCTTTTTTCTTTGTGTACCTATTCTTTCTTATTGTTATTCCTTCTATATTGTAAATAAGTCTGTTTTTTTAATTATTATTATTTAAATTTAATTGTACAATAACTTAGATCTCGATCTGTAATGTTGTACATGTTTTTACCAAATAAATAAATACATAAATTTCTTTTTATGGGGTTATTCGAAGTCAAAGGTCTATGGCAACAAGCCCACAATCATCCATGCATTGAAGGAGGAGATTCAACGTTGCATCAACGAAATTCATCCACATTTATGCAAAAAAGTCATGGAAAATTATAGCCGTGGAGGCCATTTGCCCGATATGCTATTCCATACCATAACCCTAGCCTTTTTTTTTGTGGATGGGAAATCATCAAATGACTTCTCCCGCTCTGGGTGGAGCGGAAGAGCGTGTCAGACTTTTACTGACCAAAACCCACCCGTGTTACTTCAGTTGCCTTTGCCTGTGCCAGTTCCACGGTATCTCTTTCGAACGACCCGTGACCCCGGCGTGTACGGGACACCTTTTCTATTATAGTAGGTTTGAAAAATTGAAGAAAGAGTTTAGTAGGTACCTACCTACTTATTTTTAAAATTAACATACGTTTGAAACAGCAGGTACCTACACCTTCAATTTGATTTATAAAAATATTCATTACAAAAACAAAAATAAGCAAGTTGAATTTAGAACCTCCAACATTTTTGAAAGACGGTTACAAAAAAAGGCGGCTCAAACATCATTCGCTGCCACCAAAGAATCGATTTATGTAACTAAAATGCAATAACAAAGGTGTAATTTATTCGGACACGCACCCACAGTATCAGACGAGCAATTTTGTCCAAATTTATGTAATCTCGCGACCTTGGCGTCTCCCCTACGAACCGGCGGAACAGGGTTGCCCGCTGTAAATATATTGCCATAATGTTAATTGCATTTTTTTTTTTGTTACTTATATAAGTATATTGTTTGTGTACCTATAATGTGGTTAAACGTGGCAAGAAGTAGAATAAAATTGAAAAGCAAAAACATAAATAATTAATTATTACTTACTTACCTAAGATTATACTTGTGCTAAAAAAGCACAAACTTATCATCTTTGGATGTCACAGGGAAGGCCTTTGCCCAGCAGAGGCTGCAGTAATCAGCCACTTCTCTTCAAAGATGATCACCAATTCTGGGATCCTACTAATACCTACCTTATTATAAACGCGAAAGTTTGTGAGGATGGATGGATGTACCTACTTAGGTACTCTTTTATGCAAAAACTACTAAACGGATACTGATGTTTGCCCGATATTCTTACGGGTTCGAGACTTACGCGGGTGAAACCACGGGGCGTTTGCTAGTAAAATTATAAAAAAGACCGCTCTAACAGAGAATTTATAAAAGTTAAATCATCTTGCCAAGATAAATCTTTATAACTTTTTAAATCTTTATTAAAAAAATCTAAAAAAAAAATCTTTTTAAATCTTTATTTTTTTTTCTTTATTTTGAGTAAACCACCACCCATAGGTACTTCATGCTTTCTTGTTACCCCCTACTTAATACTTTAAGGTCCTATTTCACTATCCGAGTAGCCACTAGGTAGGTACTTACTTACCGAATAAATTCAAAAATGGAACAGAATTTGTATGAAATTATCTGCCAAGTGAGTTAGGAACATAATAGTAGGTGGTGAAACAAGCCCTTAAATCTTATAAATGCGAAAGTGACTTCGTCTTTTCACGCTGACTACTGGCTACCTTTCGTCCTGGATATTTTAATAAAAGAATGTTGTGAAATACATACAAAAACAGCAGCGTAAAAAAACAAACATAAAAACCGTGAAATGCTTAACTAACTGTTTTGTTTTGTTTTAACTTTAGATAAACTACGTGACTTGGCCGTTTCAAAGCGTTTAAAAACCTTTTAAAGCAATTTGTAAGTAGGTAAGGTCATGGTAAAATGACCATTAAGTGGGTAGGTAGATACATAAATATCTAAGTATTGGAAGATTTCGAGGTTTACAAAAAAAAGTAAGTCTATGACGTTTATGTCACCTATTATAATAGAAATGGATATAATATTAATTTTCCAGGTACTCAATAGAAGTGACAGCCTAGGTAGGTAGGTGTACTGGATTATAACATTATTATAAGTACCTTCTTATTTAAGTTTGAGAAGGTGCCTCCTATGGGTGTCCCGTAATTAATTGATAACCTCTTTCTATTTTCTATTTCTATTTCTATTTCTTAAGGGGTCATTGTACTCATAATTATGAACAACTTCTATAATGGGATCAAACCAGAAATCGCGAAAAAAAAATCAGCTGTTCTTTACAATTTCACGAGTTATGCGAACATCAATGTAGAGAACAGCAGATTTTTTTTCCTAAGTTTACACATTATATACATATAAGTAGGTACCTATTATACGTACCTATATGTATATCATGTGTAAACTTAGGAAAATGCGTAGGTACCTAACCTCTAAACCTCTTAAGGGGTCATTGTACTCATCATTATGAACAACTTTTAATATGGGACCAAAACTGAAATCGCAAAAAAAAAACAGCTGTTCAGTACATTTACGTTCGCATAATTCGTCAAAATGTACTGAACAGCTGATTTTTTTTTTTCGCGATTTCAGGTTTGGTCTTATAGTAAAAGTTGTTCATAATGATGAGTACAATGACCTCTTAAGAGGTTTTGCGCATTTAACATTACACTTTGTATATCATGTGTAAACTTAGGAAAAGTACCTACCTAGGCTAGGTAGGGCTCTGGTTCTGCCTATTCACTCGATTTCTCACAGTGAATTATGCAGATAAATCAATTACTATACTGTACCTGTGAAACGCATCATCAAGAACAGGCCCATTCAGCAATACAAAATAAAATGAAAAAAAAGAAGCAGTACAACACCATAGACGTTTATACGTCTATGTACACACGGCTAGGTACACATCTAGCTATACATTTCCAGTTTACACTGACCTCTCATTATAAGAGAACCATAAAGTACAATGCGAGATCAGCTTATACTGAAAATGTATAGATTGATCTGTAGCCGTGCATACAAAACGTTTATTCATTTTCCTTCGAATGCCGCAGCAGATCTATGTGTAGGTAGTTGTATGCTCTCAAAGTTCATCAAAGTTGGCCTCTATTGTGACGTAGAAAGCGACTCTTTTTTTACTATTACCAACATAAAAAAATCCTGATCCTAGACTGGATAACAAACAGTGCGCAGTGGTAGCCCGCGAAATTCATTTTTTTTTGGGTTTTTTGCAATTTGCAGGTCCGTGTCAGATTGTATCTTGACACAAAGTGTGATACGCGGCAATAAAACATATGTATTTATATAATTTTAACCAACACCACCTCCATCCACCATCACCATTCACCATTCACCATTTTTTTTGTCTAAAATTATACAACGTGTAACGTTAAATGCGCAAAACCTCTTAAGGGGTCATTGTACTCATCATTATGAACAACTTTTACTATGGGACCAAACCTGAAATCGCGAAAAAAAAATCAGCTGTTCAGTACATTTATGTTCGCATAATTCGTCAAAATGTACTGAACAGCTGATTTTTTTTTCGCCATTTCAGGTTTGGTCCCATAGTAAAAGTTGTTCATAATGATGAGTACAATGACCCCTTAAGAGGTTTTGCGCATTTAGCATTACACGTTGTATAAATACATATGTTTTATTGCCGCGTATCCCACTTTGATCAAGATACAATCTGACACGGAGCTCCAAATTGCAAAAAACCCAAAAAAAATGAATTTCGCGGGCTACACAGCGCAATATTCATTGTCTGATGGTCTGAAAATAAAACAAACCCAAGACTTCATATTTGACTGCCGCGCAACCACCACCACCAACCAACTCGACTCGGACCAAGAGTTTTCTTTTTTAATGAAAATTATTTCAATACGAAATAAAATGTTTCTACGTAATGTCAACCCTATTTCCACCCTCGCAATAATGCAATGTCCTCCCTAACCCCACTGCCCTTGCCCCTGCATTACCAACTGAACTTATATCTATAGAATCTGTAATATTTATTTTAATCGCTTTTTATAAACAGCTGTGTTTTTCTATACTTATACAGGAAAAGTTTTTAAGAATTGCGCTAATTTTTACAGACATGTAAACAACTTTCACTGTGATCAACTCTGGAATAAGTAACGAAAAAAAATCAGCTGTTCATACATTTTGGTCGAGTAGGTATTGAACTTTTGTATGAAACAGGAGAATATTTTTTCGTGATTTCAGAGTTGGACCCATAGTGAAAGTTGTTCTTAATCATGGGTAAAACACCATGTGATTTGCGCACTACATAAAACTTTTCCTGTTATTTTTCCTGTTACTATTTGCTAAGTAGTTTTATTTTCATTTGATACCTGATCCTGATCCTGACCCGATAAAAATTTTAAAAGTTCGAAATTGCATAGAAATACCCTCTTACAAATAAAACACGGAATAAAGTTATATCAGGAATAACAAAGGGATAACCATACATTTTCATAGGTTTAAATTTGGAATAACTTTATTCTGTGTTTATTTGTAAGAGGGATAGAGTATATTATGTAAGGTAGGCAATGAAAGATCTTCAAGGAAAGGAGGCAAATGTATAGGTCTTAGATAATGTATCATGTCTTTGATATAGGTATAGTATACATAAAACAAAACAAATGTTTTATAACTTAGATAAAAAAATCATAGCTGCGGCTGTAATGTAAGACAGAGTACATAATAACAAAATCTAAATACAGCATTGCCACCTAGTGTCGAGTAGCAAAACTATTAAGAGTTCAGTTTTTGTCCTCTAAGAGTACTAATAGCGCCATCTGTTGGCTAAAAGATGAAAATAACTCAAGATGACTCACTCATTACAACAAAACCACAACGCTCAAGCAACAAATCTAAACACATCTTTCTTTACAACAAATCTCTAAATCTAAATCGGACTGTAAATATTACTGTATATATAATATTAATACATTAATACAAATACTTTGTCAAGGAGAAACCGCAATAGTATTAATTTTATTTTACAATAATGGGGAGGAAAACTAACTTTTTATCACGCTAGGTGGCACATGATCGACTGTCCTTTTTTCATTGATTTGACATAACGAACGATTGTCAAATTGTATGGATTTGTTTGTAAAACAATGTACAGTCGTTCAGAGCGCCATCTACAAACAGCTTTGCGTGTGGCTCCCCATTAAAGTACGCACGGCTACAGATCAAGCTATACATATCCAGTATAAGCTGATCTCGCATTGTATAAGATTTCCTTACAATAAGAGGTCAGTTTAAACTGGAAATGTCTTCATGGGTAGCCGTGTGTACCTACCTAAATGTGACTGAAGTGTGTTTTTACAATCTACGATTCACAAGTTCTAAGATGTTTTGTTTCATTCATTTAATGGTTTCATTATTTATTTTTTTTTATTTTTATAAGATAATTTGTTTTGTTTGTAGAAGTTTTATTTTTTATCATACTCTATAGTATAAACGCTACTATTAAAATAATAAAATAAAATGAATCGTAAAATAAACAAAAAAATAATAAAATAAACGTACTACAGTCTGATTTTTAATTCGACGGAATTCTGACATTTGAGATGTGTTGCCAATAATAATACGGTCCTATTAAAAGCGGAACGCATTTACGCGAAATAAAAAAAAATCTTTCTTGAATTTCTTGGTTTCAATGGGGAGGAAAACTAACTTTTTATCACGCTAGGTGGCACATGATCGACTGTACTTTTTTCATTGATTTGACGCGAAGACAATTCTCTGTCTACGATTTGACATAACGAACGATTGTCAAATTGTATGGATTTGTTTGTAAAACAATGTACAGTCGTTCAGAGCGCCATCTACAAACAGCTTTGCGTGTGGCTCCCCATTAGAAAAACTAAAACTTAAAAATTGACTGATTATTTTAAAATGGTAATCATATTTTTTATTATCAAATTAATGAAGTTATAATAATTAGTAAGGTAATTATTTTTCTTTCACAGGAATCCCTGTTCACTAATTCATAGGTTACAAACCTTTTTTAGGAATACATTTTTGTTTGTAAAATCTTCACTTCTTGTAACTACAGGCAGACAACGATGGTGTCTGCCTATATATATTGGTGATAATGATACCTAAATAAATATTTAAACTTAAAAAATATGTTCTTTTACTCTTTTTTTCCATTTAGCCATATAAAATTAATATTCTAGTTAGTGTGCATTAAATGCACAGAACAAACACTGTTTACATTATCATATAGTTTGCTTGATCTCATTGTCTTTCATATTGTTTATTTTATTTCCAAAAAAATCTAGTCATTTAAATAACATAGAAAAAGGACAAAACAGAAAAGGTTTATGATATCTGAAGTGTCAAAAAATTACAGTTGTCAGAATTCCGTCGAATTAAAAATCAGACTGTAAGAATATAAATGTTTTCCGAGTTGGACATGCTCCAAAGTAAAATCCACGCTGCCGCTGCTGGGCCAACGTGCTGTCCAAGAATATTGTGTTTGTGTTGTCCACACAGGTTGTCCAATCATTGTGCAAGTTGTGCAATCAAAGTATTTATTATCTGTGCTGTACCACAAACAAAAATGTATATGATACCAGTGGTGTGGTGCTGTGAACTTATGATTATAAATACCGGAACCGCATTTTTAATTATCATTTCCTTCGTTACTAGCAAATTGGAAAAACGGGAAATATTTAAATTGCTTTGTGAACAAGTGCTTTGTGTGCAAGTGTGAATTATTTGTTCATCTAGATAATTTTTATATTTTTTTAAATATTATTTGGTAATGGCAATTTAAGCTGTCTATGGACTGACTTTCATTTGACGTTTGCCTGCCACATCCGGCCCTCGGACGAAAGGGTCCTTTTTCAAGCGTACGCCATTGCTGGCGTATGGTAGTTTATTTTATTGAACGAAAAATCTAAAACCATCCAATATGGTGAGTATTTAACATCATAATTATGTGCCGAAAAGTGTTCCCGTGTATCCGTGCTAACGTTTTGCGTTCATATTTTACGGCTTTCGAGCTTAAAATGGAAATAAAGTATAACATTCTTCACGACTGCCGTCTTTGTGATCGGGTGACGTTTCTTAGTGTTGCGGTGATTGATCGGTGTCGGTGTAGATTCGCGGAAAATCTTTTAGAAAATGGAATAGCATATATCGTTACCGGATACGAAACCGAAGTTAATTAGACCGTTTGAAAATGAAATGTGCGTGTATCAAGTGTTCCATCTGTGTTGTGATATTGGGTATGTTGACGAACTGTTTTCTGGTTTGCGCAGGTGAATTTCACCGTAGACGAGATCCGGCAGATGATGGACAAAAAGCGGAATATCCGCAACATGTCCGTCATCGCTCACGTCGACCACGGCAAGTCCACACTGACGGACTCCCTGGTCTCAAAGGCCGGTATCATCGCTGGCGCCCGCGCCGGCGAGACGCGGTTCACGGACACGCGCAAGGACGAGCAGGACAGATGCATCACCATCAAGTCAACGTGAGTACTTCGTCACCACATGGTGCAACTGACAGCCTTTTGTTTGCTTGACTTTGGATGCCGCTGAGCCGGCAATTATGTACCCTTGAACTTGACTGTTGAAATTATTGTCGATTTCGCAATTTGAGGTTATGCTCGCAGACATGGTTGATAATTTTGACATTCTGCAAACTTGCCAGCTTGTAGCAATTAATGTAATCATGCACAGAAACAACTTTTAGCTTCTGTTCTAATCATGAATGTTTCCTTTGTCATATAAATTGTTGTGGTATTTACATGACACCAGCAAAACAAATCAGCTGTTCATATAATATCAATAACACTATAAATTGAACAGAGCTTTTCTGTACTAAACTGAAATACTGACCACAAAAATGTTTTGTTTTGTCATGATTTCACAACATGATCAAACAATGTTGTGAAATATTTGAAACCTGAATTTGAATAAAATAATAATCATCTCCAATGCAAATAAAATCCACGTGATGAATGTTCTTACCATTTAAAACTGAGAATCAGTGAAGATCTTTCAGAACGGCCATCTGACTTACCCTTAACACATTATTACACAATGTATTCAACAATGGCCAAGCTTAACCATGAAAGTTCTTCCCCAGTGCTATCTCTATGTACTTCGAGCTCGAAGAGAAAGACTTGGTCTTCATCAACAACGCTGACCAGCGTGAGAAGAGTGAGAAGGGTTTCTTGATAAACCTGATTGACTCACCTGGACACGTTGACTTCTCGTCTGAAGTGACTGCTGCGCTCCGTGTAACTGATGGTGCCCTCGTCGTCGTCGACTGTGTCTCTGGTATGTTGACATTTTTAACATGAAAAAATATCATAACAATTTACATCTCTAAATGATGGAATGAGTAACATTGGTCTTGCTTAACCCGTTTAATTAATTTTGTAACTTTCCAAATAGTCATTGATAGATTTCTGGAGTGCACAAACAAGAATAGATTGCATGTAACATTGCATAATTTGTTTGAAAAGTACCCTATAACGGAGCATTAGGTACTTCATTATTGGCAAAAAAAATAGCTTGCATACCAGAATGCTAAAAAGATTATAATAATTCCAAATGACTAGCAATTTCTAGGATAGGTATATGATAATTACAAAGTAATACATGTTGTCATTGAATGACATTAACTTTTACCAATAGATAAGACTAAACATTTTATTGATAAAGTTTTGAATAACAATTTCTTGATTACTGTGGTGAAATTTTCGAAAATACCTAACTTTAAAAGACCAATATGTCACAAATCAAACAGAAATTACTACTATTTATAGACTTGACATGATGTCTACAGATCAAGCTGATAGGCTGTTTGTCTTGATTATTAAGAGAACTATTATGCACTAAAAAATAGTGAAAAAGCATTAAATAAAACCCAGTAAAAAAACCCCAATATGATGAATGTTCTTACCATTTAAAACTGAAAATCATTGAAGATCTTTCAGAACGGCCATCTGACATATCAATAACACATTATTACACAATGTACCCAACAATGACAGCCACATTAAACATGTTCCCTTTCCTTAGGTGTGTGCGTACAGACTGAGACCGTACTGCGTCAGGCTATTGCCGAGCGCATCAAGCCCATTCTGTTCATGAACAAGATGGACCGTGCTCTTCTGGAGCTGCAATTGGAAGCTGAGGAGCTTTACCAGACCTTCCAGCGTATCGTTGAAAACGTCAACGTCATCATCGCCACTTACAACGACGATGGCGGTCCCATGGGTGAGTTTAGCTGATAATTGTTCTATTGTGGACTAACCAAAAACAAAAGGCATTTGGCCTAATTTTTTTTTTGGCTGAAAACAGTAAAAAAACATAGTTTTACAATAGGTTTTGGTTTGGTAAAAAGTATAAATAAAGTAAAAGATGTCATTCTTTTAACCATTAAGAATCGTTTAAACTTAAATTACACGAAGATTCCACACCCAGTTTCGACAGTTAACGTATTTGGGCGAAAAAAAAATTGTTTCCCACAAATCAATACTTACAGTAAAATTTATATTCAGAGAAATAAAATTCCATGGTGAAATGGTCAAAAGATTGACACCCTGTATTTCTGATAAAGTATCAATCAATTGATAATCTTTTTGGCCCATTTTCGGTTGGTCTACAGCACCCTAATTACATAATACACTATCAATTGGAATCAGATTCATTTTGAAGCAAATTGCTAATCCATTGCTTTGTAGGTTCGAAAAATTTGTCTGCTCGACAACGTAGATAATGCAATGAATGTTGTTGAACTGTCAAAATAAAACCGATTCCAATTGATAGCCTGCAAATTAGATTAGTTGTACCAATCTTGCTGACTGGCTGTTTTTATCTAGGAATGATTCATGAGTTGTTTGCATAATGACAGGAGGCAAAAAATTTGTTAATCATGTTTGGTTCGTATTCGGCAAGTTTTGTAGCGAACACTCTATAATGACTGAGGTAATGTGTATATGGCACTGGAATATCAATTTCACTGTCGTTGTGGGAAAAGGATTGCTGTGACAGTGTTACATAAAACAATTATTTTATTCTTAGTTTTGATTACTTTACCATGTAATTATTGAATGATCTGGATCATAAAAAAAAACTTTATGTAGCAGTTTACAGAGCTGCCATTTTGTGGATTATGTTATAAACAGAGGTTACTATACTACATAGCTACATACCTACACGTGGCGTCGATGCATTGAAAGAGTACTAGCTAGTGATAAAGTTTTGCAGGAAAAATAATGTAAACATACATTCCAACATTTTGGATTTTGCATTTGTGTAATTTTCATTCTTAGTTTTTTACGAAGACTGGTTACATTGCTTCAATTTTTTATCGCCATATTAATCCAGAACACTGGACCCCCCGGCCCCCCCTCATTTAGCTATGCCGTTGGCTTAGTGCATAGGATTTAATCAATAATGTATTACAGTCAAGTCTGCTGACGTGTTTCACCTACCACCTGCCCACGCGATGTTCCCCTTCCCCTGTGACGTCATAGCACTTTGTCCAATTTGCGAGAGCCGAGATCCTTGTCTTGAGAAATAATAATGGTGGGCGGGGGAAAACTCAATGCGTGTTGAGTTATTAATGACATTTGAACGTCAACGAGTTACGTATAGCGCCCTCGATTTGAGTGAAGAAATTAAATAAACTTTGGGAGATGGATGATATGGATTCATTCACTTATCAGTACTTCTATTTGCCAAAGATTTTATTCCTGTTAGTGAAGGTGGTTAAAAGCCTATTAAAATTC
Organism: Cosmia trapezina; assembly: GCA_905163495.3. NCBI lineage: Eukaryota > Metazoa > Arthropoda > Insecta > Lepidoptera > Noctuidae > Cosmia > Cosmia trapezina. The sequence goes on from LR991036.1 coordinate 3,282,100, forward strand.
AATGGCATTTTCTTGGAACTACCTCGCGCTATCAAAATAAAATAACAATCGCGTAAATCGGTCCAAAAACTTGGATAATTTGGCGGACATGTCAAATACGTAACATGAAGTCTGTTAAAAATCACCGTCATCGTCGTCGGGTTGAATAAGGAAGTACGTATAAACTACGGACTGGTTTTTGGCACTGATGGAGCTCCGGCCCCTCCACTCCCGACGCGTTCATTGACCACATTTCAAACGATGAAAAAAGAATTCCGTCTACAACCACGCGGCATCCGGTGTTGCAAGCCTGTTTCCTATTTTGCTTTTAAACAGACTTGAAAAAAGTCTGTTAAAAAGAGGTCGTAAAATGAATTTGACACATATTTTTAGTAATATTTTTCAAACAATTTTATTGCTCTGATTGTTTTACCCATGCAAATAGCATTAGTTGGTTGGGAGTACATTTCGTTAGTTATTATCACTAACCGAAACCCCGAGTTACAAAAAAAACAATCTGCGGTATCATTAATGAACAATAGAAGTAGGTACGGTCAGCAACAGAAGTCGGTTAACACTGCTACTTTTTCACATCATCTAAATTAACACAAAATGATATGATAACCTGCTTTTTAGCATTTCATGTATTATTAGATAAGAGTTAATTTTCTTTAAAATTTACATGTGTTCCGATTTTAATGAAGTATTTTTCTGAATAAATAAGATTTAGAAAACACAAGTGTTAATCTGCTTTTGTTGCTGACGACTGTACGTAGTACCTGCCTGGTTTGAATACAAACGTCACGTTATCATTGTGTTTGGTACATGTACCTAAGTCGCGCGATCCACATTGAGTGTCAAATCTGAGCCAAGGTCAACCAATATGTGCTCTCTTACAATAATATTGTGTAATTTTCACATTACGATCATTTCTGAACATCCGTTACGTTACGATTGATAGCGATTTCGTTTCGATAAACTTGGCGATTGATTAGGATTTCAAATGTTTCGAAAGTAAATTAATTCTTTCTCAAAAATAACTTTTGAACTACAAAAGGTGCTGACTCAGTGTTGAATAAAAGTTATTGAATACGTTAAATATTTCAATATTATTACTTACTTATGCAAATAATGTAATAGTTGAGTTTCTTCATGTATTATTTTAAAAAAAATCGGGAATTGTAAATAGTCACTCCTGAAGGTTACATTCCATAGGTCAATGATCTTTACATTGGCCTCACCAAGATCGATATACAGGGTGTCCCGTGAATAATGGATAATCTCTTAAGGGGTCATCGTACTCATCATTATGAACAACATTTACTATGGGACCAAACCTGGAATCGCGAAAAAAAAATCAGCTGCTCCCTACATTTTGACGAGTTTGATGTAGATAAATGTACTGGTCAGCTGATTTTTTTTCGCGATTTCAGGTTTGGTCCCATAGTAAAAGTTGTTCATAATGATGAGTACAATGACCCCTTAAGAGATTATCCATTATTTACGGGACACCCTGTATTTGATTAATTAATTAACATCGTCAATTTCGAAATATCGTGACGTAGAAAGTAGTTCAATAGTAGAGCTATAAACTATAAAATAATTTGTCAGTACAGATTAGTTCAATTATGTTTCTTAGCCCTAAGCTCTGTAATAAAACTGGTAGGTTTTTGTTTAGAAAACCTTTCTGCTATTGGAAAATCTATATAAATAAAAAGAGAAGTCCAGTCCAGACTGACTCATAAACGACCAGCTCAATCCATTGTTCCTAGAAAGCTGTAATTTTGCACAGAGGTCTTAGGTTCCCTTTATAACGGTAGTACGTTCCCGTGGGATATTTTCCGACATTCACGCGGGCGAAGCAGCTGGCGAAAGCTAAAGGTATAATAAAATCATCCTCTCAGTGAATTAATAATAATAAACGTTTATTTCAACCATCAAAAGATAATAGTCACACATAACATATTACAAACTTCGATTGCTGAGTATGTGAACCTTATTCCTTATTTTATTGCTGTGTGTGTGTTCAGGCACTGACAATAGAACCTCTGCGCGAATGCCCTCAGGATGCCGCTGGAGCTAGCCTGAAACCTGCGCCAGGGATGTGCACTGTTTTCGTTTACTTGCGACTCGGCGAACATCCCTGATGCCTATAGAATCGGGGCAGCCTCATCAGCACCCTGAAGATGACCCTGATGGTCTTGGTATCAGAGCCGAAAAGCGACCTGGTAATAAGGGCCAAAACTGTGTCTTAGCTTTCAGTAAATGAGGGTTTTCATGAAAATTTCGTGCTACCCGTTGGCGCCACTTTGACTAGAGGTCTTCCAAAATACAGGATATTTTTTTAAGCAGTGCGCAAATTTTCACAGGGCGTTCTACCCATGAATATGAACAACTTTTACTATGGGACCAAACCTGAAATCGCGAAAAAAAAATCAGCTGTTCAGTACGTTTATCTACACCAAACTCGTCACAAAATGTAGGGAGCAGCTGATTTTTTTTTCGCGATTTCAGGTTTGGTCCTATAGTGAAAGTTGTTCATATTCATGGGTAGAACACCCTGTGAAAATTTGCGCACTGCTTAAAAAATTATCCTGTATATGATGACGTTCATCATTTGTTTCATTCATTAATTCATAATTCACTCACAATTAAAGAAAATATAGGCGCTTTAACAAGTTTGACACATTTGATAGGCGCCTGGACCTGATGCCTCAGTGTTGCCACCTAGTGAATGTTATTTCAGAAAACCTTCATTGAAGCTCTTTGTTTGTTAGAGGTTTTATTTGTAACATTCGTCCCATTGATACTGGGTTAAGTATTTCATACTATACACCAGCGGCAGACCGGGACGAACATTAAATCTCAACTTGGATTGGTGGATTGATCACTGTTGACTCTTCACAACGGTTGTTGAGATACATTGCAATAATATAGGAAGGATAGATTACCATTTCTTTGTGTAATCAACTACTCTAGATTTTGTCAGTAATGCGAAAACGTCACAGCAACTACTTTTTATCATTCTATCTTCAACACAAAACAGCTTTGAAAACGCGCTCTATACATCAACACACAATTTGTATTGATGACCAGCTGAATAGAGGAATAGAGGCGTTCAACAGTCTCTGACAAAAAAAAAGCCAAATCAGCAAGATTGGTAAATTGATCTGCATGCGTAGCACGACGACGTTTTGTCGACGGAAGAATAGACAAAATTACACATTGCCATGCTTAAACGCGTAGAATGCGTAGAAATATTTCTACAATCTGCCATTTTGTCTATTCTTCCGTCGACAAAACCAGTTTCTATGGCGGTCATGCTAGGCGTACTGTTCCTTCTTTAAACCTTCGATATACCCAACGTTCGTTTCCATTAATCAGGTGAGGTCCGTGTGGACCCCAGCAAGGGTTCCGTGGGTTTCGGATCCGGTCTCCACGGCTGGGCCTTCACCCTCAAGCAGTTCGCCGAGATGTACGCTGACAAGTTCAAGATCGACCTTGTCAAGCTTATGAACAGGTACGTCATGTAATCAGGTTTTACCCTTTCAGAGGTTGCTACTCAAGTTTGTTCTGGGGCCGTATTATGACGTGTTAAAGCCATCATTGTTCCAGTGTGAGAGATAGACGGAGCTATATACGACCGATAGCACCGTCCTTTTTTCTCAATGGAATCATGATGGCATTAACACGTCATAATACGGCCCCTGGTCGGATTGAATGGGCAAAGGCAGCACACGACCGGGGCGCATTTAAACAAAAAAAAAAAAAAAAAAATATATTTTGTCCCCGAGACCCCGACTGTGTCGAATCATACAAGTACGACCGGACAAGTGTGCAAGCCCACGTTCGAACGGACGTAAAAATATCGCGTCGGGATTTTATCGCGCACTGGATTTACAACTCCGTGTTGAAACTAGCATTGAGAATCCAACAGAGTGCATCCCAGCCCGTCAAAAATACACTGTTGGATTCTCAACTCTCGGCTCTTGGCAGTGCGTTGAAAATCCAGTACGCGAAAAAAAATCGCCAATTCGAACCTGGGCTAAATCGCCTCAGATTTTAGAATAGCCATGTATTTCAGAAAAAGTCTATAAGAAATGCACAATAATGTATAAGGGTGATGCTGTAGAAAATTCTCTAAAGCAGTCGATAAAACTTTTCCACAAACGTTATGTTTTCTGTTATTACTTAGCTATCAAGATTTCAATAAGGCCATCTGTGAGAAAACGTCGTAATTTTGAGGTTATGTTTGAACACGTGTTCACGAATGTGTATAGAAGTAAAGTTAATCCAGAAATAGATTGAGTTTCACAAGAAATTACAGAGGTAAAATTGCTTTCTAATTTTCTATACGGTCGCTTTTGTTTTGTAACAATTTAATTTCGTTCTTCGCGAATATTCTATTCTATTGACCGAAGTAAGGTCCCAAATGCAGCATTGCAGATGCACGTAATGACGTCGCGCGCATTGATTTGTACACGCGACCTCGTCGACAGCATAGCCTCACTGAAATGAACTTTATAGTCCTCACATAGAACTTATTTTGTCTTGTATTTCTAAAGATAATGATTAGTTAATCATTTTCGTCGTATGCTAGCTTCGAAAGCGACAATGTTGGCTTGTTATCTTACGGTGTTTTAATCAGTTTCCGTTTGTTAGATTTCGTCCCATTGATACTGGGTTAAGCATTTAATGCTATACGCCAGCGGCAGACCGGGACGAACATTAAAACTCAACTTTCAAGTTGTGAATTGCTTACTGTCGGCAATTTACTACGGTTGTTGAGATACATCTTGTTGATATGAAACAATTAAAGCGGTGACGTAATCATAGGAACTCTTAAAAAAAACTTATATGAAGGTTTCAAGATGGATTTGTAAATTAATAACAATGATAAAGATATTTTATAACGTTAGCTAGCGGAAATGTATGTGGGCGCAACTAGTTTCTATTTATAGAATTCTATTCATCATGTATGGAAGCATTTTGTTTATAAAATGGATAGTATAAGTACACTGATTACTTAGGGGTGTTTAATTTGAGACACCACGCACGGAATGTGGGTTACAATCTTTAAAGATGTTAGTTCTGCACGACCGCGACTTTATAAAATCTCGTCAATTTATTAATTGTTCCCTACACTTGATGGCCAAAATTATTTACCCCAACGTTTCCCTTAGGCTGTGGGGAGAGAACTTCTTCAACGCCAAGACAAAGAAGTGGGCCAAACAGAAGGACAATGATAACAAGCGCTCCTTCTGCATGTACGTGTTGGACCCCATCTACAAGGTGTTCGACGCCATCATGAACTTCAAGAAAGAGGAGATTGACGGTCTGCTCACCAAGATCGGAGTCACCCTCAAGCACGAGGATTCTGACAAGGACGGCAAGGCCCTGCTTAAGGTAATAAACTTCTTACTTACTAATTGCCACTAACTCAAGTATCTACTTGTATTGCTAAATATTTAAAGTGAGAAAGGGAAGAAGGAAGCCTAAAAAAGGAGCAGGTTATGCATTTGGATAGTTTTTTTAGTGACCTTTTTTAATAAAAAGGTCCTAAAATTTTTTGGTTGTTTGTAGTCATGTACGCTTTTGAGTTTTGTTCTAAAACATGTTAAATAACTGAGATTCTAAGATTCTTGAGACTTCAGGTGAAGTCGTACGCGATTATTGCTTTGGATTCAAAAATGGGGATTATTGTTTCAGTATTATCATTATCATCATCACAACCACCACATTTGAGTGTGATGTGTTTATGTTAGTCAGGACAATATTTATAAGAATAACCTTTTGTTTGATGGAAATTAAAATACGAATGTTTCCCAAAACATCCAGCTCATCTTAAAAACAGTCTAGCCTTTAGGTTCTAAGAAATACACTACACTGTAATTACTATAAAAAAGTAATGTAATTTCAATTGAGTCCCAAGTGTTGCCAGTTACTTACAATAAGCATCTGGGTGTCAAAGAGGACTAACAGTATACTTCATACCGGAATTGGTTGTAAGACTCCATAGCCTGCAACCCCATATATGTATGAGACAGTTACCACATAAAACAGATGATGTACAAGAGTTTTTATAGCAAACAGTAAGACATGTGGTTTTTTGTCCCTGCTTTAAAGGACATTTAAAAAAAAAATTGACAACTAAACTTTTGTCTCCCTTGTCCAGGTGGTGATGCGTAGCTGGCTGCCAGCCGGTGAGGCTCTCCTGCAGATGATTGCCATCCACCTGCCTTCCCCCGTGGTCGCGCAGAAGTACCGTATGGAGATGTTGTACGAGGGACCCCATGACGACGAGGCCGCTCTCGGCATCAAGGTAAATCTCCAACTATGTTGTACTGTATCTATATTCTATACAGGACTAGCTTCTGCCCGCGACTTCGTCCGCGTGAAATTTATGTTCACCAGTTTCACGGCCCACCCCGTCGCATCGCCCACGCTATTACTTAGTTTTAGAATTTTATAAGCAAGATTTTGCTACTTTGCATTACATTATTGCAATTTTCTTAAGGATCTCTAATTTTTTCGAAAATAAATTATAGCCTATGTTACTTCCTGATAATTTCACTTTCTATTGGTGAAAAAATGATTAAAATCGGTCCAGTAGTTTCGGAGCCTATACGGTACAAACAAACAAACAAACACACAAACAAAAAAATCTTTCCTCTTTAAAATATTAGTATACAACGTGTAATGTTAAATGCGCAAAACCTCTTAAGGGGTCATTGTACTCATCATTATGAACAACTTTTACTATGGGACCAAACCTGAAATCGCGAAAAAAAATCAGCTGTTCAGTACATTTTGACGAATTATGCGAACATTTTCGCGATTTCAGGTTTGGTCCCATAGTAAAAGTTGTTCATAATGATGAGTACAATGACCCCTTAAGAGGTTTTGCGCATTTAGCATTATACGTTGTAGAAGTATAGATTAATAAAAAAAGGAAAAGATCTTAGCTGATATTTTTTATCATTAAAAGTTCTAAAAACGAAACTAGTCATTGGTAATTTTGTAAGAAAAACTATATCAAAACAAAACCTGAATGTTGGTTTATGAGATTGATAAACTCCAACAACAATATTTCACCAATCATCTCATCATGAAAGTTGGCAATAGTATGAATTTTTTCATGGAGAAAGTTTATAACGCGGACGAAGCTGCGAACAAAAGCTAGATGACCATACATTTATTTTTATGACATATAATCCTTTACTTGCCATGACACTAATCGTTTCTCCCTGTTGTGCAGACCTGCGACCCCGAGGCTCCCCTCATGATGTACGTGAGCAAGATGGTGCCGACCTCTGACAAGGGTCGTTTCTACGCCTTCGGACGTGTGTTCTCAGGCAAGGTCATCACCGGACAGAAGGCCCGCATCATGGGACCCAACTTCACGCCCGGCAAGAAAGAGGTAAGGCAGTATTCAGATATGAAAAATTCAACTTGAGCTGAGTTGGAAAATATAGAAGTTGTTTGATAAGATAATTATCTTCACAGTCTTCAAGACAAATTGGTGTTCTGAAAAAAAATTGCCCTGTTTTTATACGTGTCTTTAGTACTGGAAATCAATTTATTGACAAATATTAGTGGCGAGTACTCGTCATGCTTAATAACTCTATACTAACCTTGAAAATTGTTTCCCTAGGACATGTACGAGAAGACCATCCAGCGTACCATCCTCATGATGGGTCGTTACGTAGAGGCCATCGAGGATGTGCCCTGCGGCAACATCTGCGGTCTGGTCGGCGTTGACCAGTTCCTTGTCAAGACCGGAACCATCACCACCTTCAAGAACGCACACAACATGAAGGTAAACTTACTTACTCTTTACCCATGTGCCTGATGAGATTTACAATCGGCAATAATGTGGAACTTCCATACAAATTTTCATGCTCTATTAATCCCCTTTAGGGGTTGAATTTTCAAAAATCCTTCTTAGTGCTAATCTTCTTTATAGAACAGGTCTCACCAAATGGCAGACCGCGATCTATATCTGAACCGCGCGCCGACTTATTTTGTACGAGCCATAATTAAACTTAATCGAAAAATATTAAAGTAAAAAAGATTAAAGTAAGAAAAATTAGAGAGAGAGAGTATTAATAATGATTTTATGAATTTTTGGTATTAATTGTAATTGCTCATGGTATAATTTTTAATGATAATTTTGCATGCCTGTATTGGTGCAACACAGTGGACTGCGCATTCACTTTTGATCTTGAAATGTATGATTATGTACTGTGTTGAGCATTAAAAATTTGAATTTGAAAAAATTAATAAATTTCTATATTTTTCGATTAAGTTTTCCAAATAGTGCCAAAAAAAATAGTAAAAAGTTAAATAAAATTCAGGTAGATAATCACCTAAACTATGTAAAAAAGGTTATTTCCCATGAGAACCAAGATGTTAAAATTCAATTTAAAAAATAAAATAAAAAAAACCGATTATGTAGAATTTAAGCTGTAATTACTATAAAAAAGTAATGTAATTTCAGTTGAGTCCCAAGTGTTGCCAGTTACTTACAATAAGCATCTGGGTGTCAAAGAGGACTAACAGTATGCTTCATACCGGAATTGGTTGTAAGACTCCATAGCCTGCAACCCCATAAATGTATGAGACAGTTACCACATAAAATAGATGATGTACAAAGATGTTTATATAGCAAACAGTAAGACACATGGTGGTTTTTTTGTCCCTTCTGTAAAGGACATTACAAAAAAAACATTTAAATTACTATTAGTTTGTTACTATTGGTTTTATAATTTATGTCTAAACAATATTTGCTTCTTAAACTTTCGCGATTTGTACACATTATAAAACACTATCGAAACGTCGGGAAACAAGTAGGTACCTGTTTACCTCGTTAAAAAGAATATCGCGATAAGACCCGTTTCGATAGTGTTTTATAATATTTGCTTCATTTTTTTTAAATGTATTGTTATTAAATATTTCTATATCTAATACCTAATATAAAAAAAAATATTAGATGCTGATGCAAATCTGCATCTGGTCTCTGATATTGCAAACATCCATTGGCGGCGTTTGCCAGTTACCATCGCCTACTTGAATATTTCAAAATCAAAATAAAATCGTTTATTTCGTTAATCGTTTATATGGGTAGCTACATGAGGTAATGCATAATTTCAATAAAGTAATAATATTAGCCAACAAATATCATAAAAAATCCCTATCATTAGTAAATAAACTGCTAGATCATTTCCAAAAATATTTCTCAAGGTTCCCAAATACTATAACTGCTCACCTCCCCCAGGTCATGAAGTTCAGTGTCTCCCCCGTCGTGCGTGTAGCCGTCGAGCCCAAGAACCCCGCTGACTTGCCCAAGCTGGTGGAGGGTCTGAAGCGTCTGGCCAAGTCCGACCCTATGGTGCAATGCATCAACGAGGAGTCTGGAGAACACATTGTCGCTGGTGCCGGAGAGCTGCATCTTGAGATCTGTCTTAAGGTTTGTAAAGATTGCTAATTTTTTTAACAAATGTTTTAAGCTGATGCAGATGTTTAATACAGGGTTTTTAATGATGTGTACATCGTCTAATAGTGCGAACATTAGTATGAATGTTGATAATCTAAAAAACCATGGAAAAAATTATTGGCCTATTAACTGGCACAAGGAGTCCCAAGTGTTGCCAGTTACTTACAATAAGCATCTGGGTGTCAAAGAGGACTAACAGTATACCTCATACCGGAATTGGTTGCAAGACTCCATAGCCTGCAACCCCATAAATGTATGATACATTTATTATTGTAGAATATTTGTTATTGTAGCTTTAAATAAAACAACAACATTGAAGAATAATAATGTTGATATGTGTACCAATGTACTAATTTTCTTTATTTGCCCAGGACTTAGAAGAGGACCACGCTTGCATTCCAATCAAGAAATCCGACCCCGTGGTGTCGTACCGTGAAACCGTCGCGGAGGAGTCTGACCAGATGTGTCTGTCCAAGTCGCCCAACAAGCACAACCGTCTGTTCATGAGGGCGCAACCCATGCCCGAAGGTCTGCCTGAGGACATCGACGATGTAAGGAAACTACTTGATTATTTACTCATATTTTGTTTTATCTAATTTGCTGGTTACATGCTGTGACTCTTGAGGATTATTTCAGCATGCCTTTTTTTTCAACATGTACAGCTTAGCAGCTGCAGTTTCTAAATAAATATAAAAAAAAATAAACATGTAAATAAATGTACCTTCCGGCACACCGTGCCGCGCCGTAGCGAGTCGGTCGCTCGTCGGCCGCTTCGCGCAGACGGCTGCGGCGTGCAAACGAAGCATAGTGAAGCGAGCCCGCGTCTAAACGCTGCACAGGACCTCTATCCTTATGTCCCGGGACTGCATGCTACGGCGCGGGCGATACATTATAATTATGTAAATAATTTAGACGTTTTATTATAACGTCTGGTGGCAAGTGTTAACAATAATTTCTGTCTCTCAGGGCAAAGTTAACCCCCGCGACGACTTCAAGACCCGTGGACGTTACTTGGCCGACAAGTACGAGTACGACGTGACTGAGGCGCGTAAGATTTGGTGCTTCGGCCCCGAGGGAACCGGCCCCAACCTGATGGTGGACTGCTCCAAGGGAGTGCAGTACCTTAACGAGATCAAGGACTCCGTGGTCGCCGGCTTCCAGTGGGCCGCCAAGGAGGGAGTCATGGCTGAGGAGAATCTGCGTGGTGTGAGGTTCAACATCTACGATGTCACGCTACACACTGATGCTATCCACAGGTTTGTGATTACTAAATGTCTAAAAAGCAACAACGTTCTTTTGGCGCGCGGGCAGAGTCGGAACTAACGTCGCCATCTTGTTTCGTTAATACAATTATTCCACAAATGTTCACCAACAACGCCCCCCTGACAATGTCACTCAGGCGCCAAAAGATCCAGCACTATGTACTATTCCTGTCATCATTTTATTTTTATTTTTTTAATATAGTCTGACATAACAATTTCTATTATTTTATTATTTATTTGCACATCGCAAAATACATAGAGATACGACATTGTTATAATTTTGATTACAAAGGCTGTATGATATCAAATACTTTTATTTGTAAAACACCAAACAATTATTAGCCTCCTGAATGTCTTGGTTTTCATTATGATGCTATTTATTTAGGATGCTTACAAAATGTTATTATAATAATATTAATGCTACGTGTTGCCGTCAAAGGCGTATAACGAGAATCTAATCTTTCTCTGTTGCACAGGGGTGGCGGTCAAATCATTCCAACAACCAGAAGATGTCTGTACGCGTGTCTGCTGACCGCGCAGCCAAGACTTATGGAGCCCGTGTACCTGTGCGAGATTCAGGTACGTGCCACCACCATGCATGGAGTGTCTGTCTGTACAACCGTTAATCCAGTCTTTGTAATACCAGTCGCAAGAAACTCTGTTGATCTTTAGATTGAACTCTCCAATGAGTCAGTGTAACAAGTGGATTCCCTAAAGCCAAATTTACATTACGAAGCTAGTTGCGTTTCATTGATAGTTTCACGTGTGAAACTAGTTACTAGTTTCGTAATGTAAATTCGGCTTAAGATTTGATTGTTTTGAAACTTGTTTCACGTCTAGATTGCCTACCGATGAAGTTAGAAAGTTGGGTTTAGTCTAGATATTTACGAAAGTTTAGTAATAGTAGAAAATATAATGGCTTGACTTACTGACAAGACTGGATTGCGAGACTACAATTAATATGTATTCTATTATTATTATATACATATAAATGTGATAGCAACAGCTATTTAGTTTATGTGTTATGGGCTGCGAATGTTCCCAGCATGACCCCACGTTTTTCCTGAGCAGGCTAGCATGCTACGATAGTCCCGCCTTTCCGAGACGTGGCAGATGAACAGTTCTATGTTTAGGCACTGTCACCCACACATGCCTTGCCTGAATAGAGGAACTAACACTCCTACAAAATTATAACAACCCTTGATTATTGGAATATCCTGAAATTCTGAAAATTTACCTTTGTGAGCAGTAATCTGTTGTTTGCTGCGGACAGCTTTATGTCCAAGTATGAACACTGCTTGCACCAGAAGTATCTACAGTTTCAGTGAAAGAATGTTGGCATGAAAATTCCATTTAGGGTCAAAATGTCCTAATCTCAAAATGTCCAATTCCCAAATGTCCAATATTGGTTATATAAAACTAAGTTTAATTTATTGCTTGTCATAAGTCTTAAAAAAGCGTTTTGATGAGTTATTGAACAAAACCACATTCTCAAAAATTGGACTTTTTCAGAATTGGAAATTTTGACAGTTGGAAATTTTGGGATTTGGACATTTTGACCCTGAATGGAAAATTCCATTACATAATAAATTTGAAAATAAAATCTATGTTGTGTCACAATATTTCAGAAGCAGATTATCTTACATTGACATTATAATAACATGTATACGTGTAATCCCCACACAGTGCCCTGAGGTAGCCGTCGGAGGTATCTACGGTGTGTTGAACAGACGTCGTGGACACGTGTTCGAGGAGTCCCAAGTGACTGGCACCCCCATGTTCGTCGTGAAGGCGTACCTGCCCGTCAACGAGTCGTTCGGCTTCACCGCCGACCTGCGCTCCAACACCGGAGGCCAGGCCTTCCCGCAGTGCGTGTTCGATCACTGGCAGGTGCTGCCCGGAGACCCGTGCGAGCCCGGCACCAAGCCCTACGTTGTTGTTCAGGTTTGTACTTGATACTTTGACTCATTGTCTTTATTATGTCTATGGCAGTCTAGAGAGTCGGCCCAAAATTTGGGTACGAGTTTGGCAGCTTTAGTATCGTGCATCTATTGCTGAACCGTGCTGACAATAGGTCAAGCTTATACTTCTCTGCTGGCACTTAAATTAAATTCAAAAAGAGAGTCATTATGGAGACTACTGAATATGCTTTTCGATTAGCTAAGTTCTGGGCTGACACTGTATCGCCAGGCTCATATGGAAGTAACTAAAAAAAACCAAATTATTTGCTAAGAGAAAAGTTCTGCTAGCCAAATTTTAATCTATACATTTATAATCTCTTGCTAACAGAACTGTAATTCATAATAATTATTTAGTGACATTTCTTTTAATATTGTACCTTCCGGCACACCGTGCCGCGCCGTAGCGAGTCGGTCGCTCGTCGGCCGCTTCGCGCAGACGGCTGCGGCGTGCAAACGAAGCATAGTGAAGCGAGCCCGCGTCTAAACGCTGCACAGGACCTCTATCCTTATGTCCCGGGACTGCATGCTACGGCGCGGGCGATACATTTACATTGTTAAAGTTGCAACAAATAAAATTAATTATCTTTTATTCTGAAATATAATTCGTTTCTTTTTATCTTTGCAGGAGACAAGGAAAAGGAAAGGACTTAAGGAGGGTCTGCCCGACTTAGCTCAATATCTTGACAAATTGTAAACGTCGTAGCTAATGCAATCCATACTGTAATATATGTAACATTATTGAGCGCGCCTCACGCACCATACGATTTTACGTTTTAACATTATGAATAATTTTATTTTGAACATAAAACGGAATGTATCGCCTCAATTAAGTTAAGTGTTAAGCACGACGACGCTGGTCGGACCGTTTGTTACTGAGTGGCAGAAGCTGCCACCACGAGATACTAAATAAACTATTAAAAACACCACAGTCTGTTTGATATGAATCGCTATGATGTCGGGAACCATGATTCATTACTTGTACTGTAATTAATTTTTAAATTATAATTTTTCTATTGTAAACAACCTTAGTGTTTTTATTTGGCTGAAACAGTCATTTCGGAAAAGGTGAGTTGATAATAATCAAACATTCAGAGGTATATTCTGGCGTGTTTTTGTCTTGCATTTTTATTTGAAATCAGCCAGAATGTATCTTTTATTTTGTAACATACAAGTGCAGTAGATAACATCAGTTTTAGCACAAATCTTATCATAAATTATAATTAGCAATGTTATCACTGCACTAATGCATGTTTCATTTGTTTGTTTTAGATTTTGATCATAAAATAACCGCACATTTTGATTCCCAGGGCGACAGTTCCTGTGAATACTGCACGACGTGACTAACATGGTAAGCTTGTTTTTCAGTGTCTGTAATTTCTTATTACGAGTTTGTCCACTGTGAAATGACGCGCCACACTACCGCATTTACCTTATTGTACTATGCCAAATAAAAATAGGATCGCGCTTGCTGCCAACTTCACACGATAGCTGTCAGGGCCCTCGCCCACGGCGACTTTTTGTAGCGATGCTGTCGCGCGTTTACGAAATGCGCGACTGCATCGCTACTAACGCGCGTTAGTCGCATTTGCAACGCGCTACAGAAGGGATGCCAACGCGCTACAGTATCGCGACTGTATCGATGCAAACGCGCGACCGTGTCGGACGACATCAGGGAGAGAACAGAGGGAGGGTTGGCGCGTGAGTGGAGAACCGAGCTTTCGTTGCCTACGCTTCGGCTGCTTACGTAAAAGCAGCACCAAAGACAACGTGACGAATGTTGCCTCAACGGAGCCAATCTTGCAACTGTAGCGATCGCAGGTATTTTTGTGCCGTTACTGAACACGCGACAGAAGCGCACCAGTGTCGCGTTTGCATCGCGACTGAATCTGGGCCCGTGGGCGAGGGCACACAGCTAGCGACCGCTTCGCGACTATCGATGCGGACGCGCGACAGCATCGCTACAAAAAGTCGCCGTGAGCGAGGGCCCTCAAAGTACGCATTGGTAATGAAGTTCGCAAGTATTGCGGGAACAAAATGGCGTCTTGACAGTACTATTCTTATTTGGCTCGCATTTTGCTCGCATAGTACGTATGCAAAAAGTAGTGGGGCGCGTCATTTCGGAGTAGACAAGCTCTAAATCTATAACTATGTACGGTACGAGTGTGCAATATTCGTGTTAGTTAAACTCCGATTTAAAAGTCAGTCAGATTTGCTAGACACAACCCGTCTTATTACAAAACAAGGTTCATCTTCAAACCCAGGTTTAAACCATGGATGGACCCTTTATTAAATTTCGAACTTTATTCCGAAAACTGACAACTTAGTACCGGACTAAGCTGTCAGTTTTGTATAAAGAACTGTATTTCTATGACAGCTAGGTTCTTATTACAAAAAAACTGGCTCGATGGTTTAAACCATGACTGAAGAAAAACCTCTCAAAATCACTAAAATTTTTATCGCAGCCAGCTCTCATTTTGCTCTAGCAAATTAAAAATCTGAGTTTAGTTATATTATTCTAAACATTACCCCTCTTTTGCGACGCTCAGTCGAGTAAAAATAAACCGAATTCTAATATTTATTCATATTCAAGGTAACACGAAACAAATTGTTCATGACTTTCAAATAATTTTTAATGATGATTATCACAGACCTGTACTGAGAAATGAGGAAAAAAATAATATCACTCTGAAAATATAAACAAAAACAAATTATATTTATGCAGAAATGAATTGGTTGCTTATTTGTTATTATTTGTTGCAGGTGTTGAGTAAGCGAGGAGCAGAGAAGGCAATGTTATTCAATAAAAGGTAAATATTATTGAAATCTCTAATATATTGTGTAGACAATCGATTATACATATATAAAAAAAAATGTATAAACGCTTCATTTTCCATTACAATCAATGATACTAGCTTTTTACGACTTCACAAAAACATGAAGGTTTCTATATTAAAATTTAATGTATTATGCGTATAAACCTTCCGGAATAAATTCTCTTAAATGATAGTGAAAATCGCATCAAAATCTGTTGCGTAGTTTTGAAGAACAACGCGGACACCCAGACAGACAAGACAAGCGACATTATCGCGTCATTTTCCATTATAATGATATGATCATCCTATATTGGGATACTGTTGATACAAGTCATGATAATAGCACGTCATTTGATGATAAAGCACCTTTTAGCACTTTTTGTGCAGTCACCTTCAGTAGTTTTTTTGAAACAATTTATCAGTGCTTGAATGACTAGCATAAGCTTCGTTCATCATATTTAGCATCTTTCGTTGTTTCGTTTTTATTATTCTCTTTTATTCATTAAAACATGTAGATCACATTTTAAAAACATTACAAAGGCCTCTTTCCACTTTTCACGGTCTAATGCAATGGTGGGCCAATTCTTTGTTGTTTCGTTAAGTTGATTCGAGATTCAAATTTATCACAACAGGTATTGCTAGTTACTTCATATATTGTCATATACATACATAAAACACAAACACACATACATAAAATGATGATAAATTTTCTCCCGATGCCACAGTGACTGTATGACAGAATACTTCCCTTATCAATTTAATGAATTGAGTTATCAATTCTTTGAGTTGTTTTTCATAATGATGACAACACTGTTCTAGATGCCCCGTGATGGTTTAACAAGCTCAACAGGCCTGAAAACTTAAAATTGCACAAAACATGATAAGTGCTATTAGAAACAAGCTGACATTAAGTATTTTTTGTTACAGATATGCATCGGTATGATTCCCGTGTACCGAAAGACGCTGATTAGTCCCTTATCAGGTAATTAGCAAAATTAAATCAACTGATAAGTTAGTTACACTAGCTTTTTCAGATAACAATACCAAATGAAATTCTTGCTTGATGCTTTTGATTAAAATGATTTTTTAATTTCTATGATAGAACACTTCCATTAGGTTAACCGTTTTTTGACAGCTGCCTTAGGAATGGATAATCTAAATGATAATTATGTTGCTGCAATCATTAAAAAAACGGTTAACCTAGTGGCAGGATGTAGTTCGTAATTCGTTTTTTATAATGATGACAACACGTTCTAGATGCCCCGTGATGGTTTAACAAGCTCAACAGGCCTGAGGTTTAATTTATTTTACTGAAATTCGACTAATCGTTTTTATCACCCATTTAAACCGTTTTTTTTTTTTACGTTACAGTTGCCTGCAAGGGCGTCTAAAAAGGAAGATGCAAGCTAAATCCAATAGGTGAGAACAAAAATTCTTGACTAACTACCTTTGTGGATGTTTTTATTTAATTAAAATTATTTGAGTTTCTATGATAGAACACTTCCTTAGTTCGTAGTTAGTACCTACTTAATTATTTCTTTGAATAGTATTTTATAATGATGACAACACTGTTCTAGATGCCCCGTGATGGTTTAACAAGCTCAACAGGCCTGAGATTTAATTTATATCACTGAAATTCGACTAACCGTTTTGTGTATGGATTTTAACCTTTTTTTTTTAAACAGATGCCTGATAACGAGCGCGCCTAAAAAAGATGAAGCTAAATCCAATAGGTGAGAACAAATAATCTGGCTAACCTATTTATAATTTTAGCATAAAATTTTCTTAAAATGATGAGCATTCACAGACCTGTTCTGAATTATTTTGAGGTCAACCTATTATTACTTCTGATTAAACTTGAGGCACATTATATATTGTAATTGTAAACCTGGTCACGGGATTTAACCGTTTTTTTTTTTACAGGTGCCTGATAATTAGTGCGGCTAAAAAGGAAGATGCAAGCTAAATCCAATTGGTAAGAACAATGATAGCCGAAAATCTGATTTAACCAATTTTATTCCCCAAAATGATGAACATTCACAGACCTGTTCTGAATTATTTTGAGGTCAACCTATTATTACTTCTGATTAAATTAAACTTGGGTGCTTTATATTGTTTTGTGATTGTGATCCTGTTCACTAATTTAATTATATCTCTGTTTCAGGTACTCTGCAAGCTCTAGTGATAACAACACATTTGTTATTTTTGTACATTTGTACCACCAATAAATTATTACAAAAAATCCAGTCTTTCCATTTCATCATAGAATCTACTATGCGTGCCAAATAAGAATCGAATCGCGCTTGCTGGCAGCAAGCGCTCCGTAGACAGAGAAGTAGAATTCTCTGTCTACGAAGCGCTCACACGATAGCTGTCAAATTAGTACGCATTGGTAATGAAGTTCGCGAGTATTGCCATAGCCTCAGAATAACGACTAATGTTCTTCTGAGGCCATAGCAGCAAGCGCTCCGAAAAGCGCTCACACGATAGCTGTCAAATTAGTACGCATTGGTAATGAAGTTCGCGAGTATTGCGGACCAAAATGGCGTCTTGACAGTACTATTCTTATTTAGCACGCATAGTACCTAGTATACAGGAATTTCAAGTGGGTGGATGGCCAAATTCGAAACATATATATTGTAATGCTAAATGCAGTACAATCCTTGTGACGTCGAATCGAGAGCTAAGTATTGAAAACAATGGTCATCATTTTGAATAATTAACCTTTTGAACGCCACGGACGTTTATAGACGTCTAACGAAATCGTGCCAAACACGCCACCGACGTCTATAGACGTCAAGAAAACGACATTTTTTAAATACAAAATAAATATACTAAATTAAGTTTTCTGTGTTTCTTTTTCCTATTATTTCAAACTACTTTAGTGAAATATTGTAAATTGACACAAAGATATATTCATTATTTGAATTCACAAGAAAAAACAATCGTCAAATATTGCTAATCGAAATCCGTAAAATTGTGTATTTCCCCACGCCACAGACGTCAAGACACGTCAGCTAGTGATGGGTAGGTAAGGTAACTTATATTCCAAATTTATGAAATATTTTATTGAAAGTAGCTTACTATTACTTTGACAATTACTTTTTACTGACAAATATTCGTATCTGAATATTCCTAATGTATAATATTTAAAAAAATGTGGAAAAGAACTTATAATTGATATCACGGATACATTGGTTATCGATAACTTTTCGTTAAGATGTTGGAATCACTATTTTTTTTTGTAGGTTTTTGTACTGAATTTGTGGCTTGGCGTAGAAGGGGCGCCGATGTGTTTACGCTCTGGCGTTCAAAAGGTTAATAAGAAAAAATAAAGGATTATGTTAAAAAAAAAACGTTTAAGAGCGAGCGCGCACTGCGTTGCGTTTCCGTTAGTTCTGCCGCACTGGGCGGGGCCTACAGTAACAAAACGCATGACCGCAGTGCGCGCATTTCAAAGACATTCCATACTTCACAGATTTCTGAAGAAAAACGCACCGCAGTGCGCGCTCGCCCTAAGAGCGAGTCTGGGGGCCTACTCCCTAAGCACGAAGCCCGTAGTTTCGGCCTTCGTTACGGGCGTTTCCTACTCCGTAACACCTACGGATGGATGATTGGTTCGGGGCCCGAATGAAGTATGAATGACAACATGATTTGCCAGTTGTCCCTACTCCCGATGTGTATTTTCCCGTCCGAAAAATACACTTGTTTTGAGAGAACGTGATGTCAGACGGACGGACTTAGGGAGTAGGCCCCCTGACTCGCGCACCGGGGGTTCCGTTCCGATTTCTGAAAAAGTGTGCTTGCTAGACATCGTTTTAGTAGGTATAACATAAGAAAAAATAAAGTATTATGTTAAAAAAAAAACGTTTAAGAGCGAGCGCGCACTGCGTTGCGTTTCCGTTAGTTCTGCCGCACTGGGCGGGGCCTACAGTAACAAAACGCATGACCGCAGTGCGCGCATTTCAAAGACATTCCATACTTCACAGATTTCTGAAGAAAAACGCACCGCAGTGCGCGCTCGCCCTAAGAGCGAGTCTGGGGGCCTACTCCCTAAGCACGAAGCCCGTAGTTTCGGCCTTCGTTACGGGCGTTTCCTACTCCGTATCACCTACGGATGGATGATTGGTTCGGGGCCCGAATGAAGTATGAATGACAACATGATTTGCCAGTTGTCCCTACTCCCGATGTGTATTTTCCCGTCCGAAAAATACACTTGTTTTGAGAGAACGTGATGTCAGACGGACGGACTTAGGGAGTAGGCCCCCTGACTCGCGCACCGGGGGTTCCGTTCCGATTTCTGAAAAAGTGTGCTTGCTAGACATCGTTTTATTTTTCCGGTAATTTTTACCTAAACTTCTATCACATAATAATTTCAGATTTTGCTCTATGCAAACTTCGGAGATAAGGGGGAACGGTATTTTTTTACATTTTTCATCAAAGTCGAAAACTATGCGGCCTAAAAATAAAAAATAAAATGTTTAAGCAACCTTTAGCAGGTTGGCAAATAATAATTTTGTAGTGCGAGGAATGTCTTTTGTTCAGGATAAAGTGAATAAGAAAGCTTAGTCGGTACGAAACAGTGGGAGTGATACGTGAGTTCGAATGACGTTTTTGCGAAAGTCGCCTTTTCGAAAAATTTTGCGAGTGGTACGCCAGTTCGAAAACTCATTACATCGAAAACCGCTATATCGAATGACGTTATTGCGAAGGTCGGCATTTCGAAAAATTTTGCGAGCAGTACACCAGTTCGGAAGTCATGGTATCGAAGTCCGATGTTGAGTTAATTTGTCTGGGAATCGAACTCACGACCCCAATGAGACGAGACACAGAGAGCATGGTAGGTAATTTGATTTTGTTTGGGAAAAAAAAAAAAAGAAAGACAAATTAACTCAACATCGGACTTCGATACCATGACTTCTGACTTGGCGTACTGCTCGCAATTTTTTTCGAAATGGCGACCTTCGCGATAACGTCATTCGATAAAGCGGTTTTCGATTTAATGAGTTTTCGAACTGGCGTACCACTCGCAAATTTTTTTGAAATGGCGACCTTCGCAAAAACGTCATTCGAACTCACGTATCACTCCCGAAACAGTTGTCCATAGCGATACGTTTTGCATTTCATTCATTGAGACAATAAATAGGGTTGGTATCAGAATGACTGGATCGCAAATTGACCACGTCGCTCTTAGTCCAAATCTCAAAATACCTAAGTCGCAAAATGACTACATCGCAAAAAATCCGAACAGTTGTGTAGGCACCTATACATTAATCTTTTTGGTTCTTAATGTGACTTTTTCTTACTTTCCCTAGACTATGTGCTTCCCCAAAATTCACTCTTTACACAAAACTTGAACATCCCTCCAAGTCTCGGAAAGCATATTAAGCCGTGACTGTGGAAGATCCACGAATGACAGCCGGGACCAAGGCTGTCATTCGTGGATCTTCCACAGTCGTTACGGGTCGTCACAAGCCCGTAAATCTGACAACCAGTCTTACCAAGGGGTATCGTGTTACCCAGTATCTGGGTTCTGGAGCTTAGATAGGCAGTCGCTCCATGTAGAATACTGGTATTCAGCTGCATCCGGTTAGATTGGAAGCCGACCCTAACATAGCTGGGAAAAGGCTAGGCAGATGATGATGATGATGTATCCAGTCATTCTGATATCAACCCTGTATAGGTGCCTACACAACTGTTCGGACTTTTTGCGATGTAGTCATTTTGCGAGTTAGGTATTTTGAGATTTGGACTAAGAGCGACGTGGTCAATTTGCGATCCAGTCATTCTGATACCAACCCAATAAATAAAACTAAACTAAATCTTTCCACACTATCTTTTCAAAAATTGGGTAGGTGCATCCAATGACATTATACATCTAGACGTTGCCATGATTACAGTGTGAAGTGTGGAAGTGAGACACATATACGAAATAATTAGGAAAATTGAGACAAAGCATCGTATCTTCTGTCCCTTACGGCGCGGCGTGCCGTATTTTTGCTTTGCCATGATTACAGTGTGAAGTGTGGAAGTGAGACACATATACGAAATAATTAGGAAAATTGAGACAAAGCATCGTATCTTCTGTCCCTTACGGCGTGCCGTATTTTTGCTTTAAAAATGTTGCCAAACAAAGTACTTTGCATGGCAAAATTTAAAAATGTTGCCAAACAAAGTACTTTCACTGTTAATATTGCTGTCTCATGACCGGCCACGCGGTGGCTCGATCTAGATGTATATTATCTAAGGGTGCATCACTATAACGTTTGACGTTTATTCGTTCAGCTTCAGTCATTCATTCAATCAATTACTGTCGTTCAATTCATCCGACATTCATTCTGTGTTACGTCAAAACTCAAGGCTGCAGCTGTGCGCATGTTTTAATAAAACTAATTGGAGTCCAGCTAAATAAATTAGTCTCGCTTATTTAATGCTGAGTAGCGCGTTGCGGCAGTGTTCGCAGTATCTCAACAAAATGGTGCCTGAAGTTGTGTTCGTATTGGGTGCGCCTGGCGCCGGCAAAGGAACGCAATGTTCCCTTATTTCTAAAGAATATGGTTTTGTACATCTGTCCGCTGGAGATTTGCTACGCGAAGAGCGACAAAGGCCGGGGTCCGAGTACGGAGAGATGATCGAGGAGAAAATCCGGAACGGTGAGATTGTTCCTGTGGAGGTTACGTGCTCTCTCATTCACAAAGCCATGCAGAACTCCGGTAAGACCCACTTCCTTGTTGACGGCTTCCCGCGTAACAAGGACAATTTAGAGGGCTGGGAACGCGTCATGTCTGACAAAACGAAGCTGCTCTTCGTGTTATTCTTCGAGTGTTCGCGGGACGTTTGCACGGAGCGGTGTTTAAGACGCGGAGCCGCTGGCAGCGGGCGGTCGGACGATAATATGGAGAGCCTCCAGAAGAGATTCAACACTTATATAAACGACACCTTGCCCATCATCAACCACTACGATGGAATGGGTCTGGTGCGCAGGATTACTGCAGAGGTGTCCCCACTCGAAGTGTTTGATGATGTAAAAACTGCATTCAACAACATTGGGTTGCAAAGAATAGCAAATTAATTAATTTAGCATAAGTAGGTCAATCTTGAGCTGTGTACATTACAGAGTATTGTCTTGTCCTAGGAATATTGATGTTATTTATTTGACCAGTGATCTTTAAAATGCTAAGTAAATTATGAGCAACTGAACACACCTAAATAGATATAGCTACTGAGCCAAAATAATAATAATATTGCATGAGATTACTTTGCAGCATATTTGCATGTGTAATTCAAGGTTCCAGGAGTTGAGTATGTCTGATGACATTAACCTTTACAATAAAATGAACTTTGAATCACTGCCCCCGATGTCATAATTACAGTAAGTCGTGTTACTGGTGTTATGACTTTGAACTTTTGTTTTGAGATGTTTAAGTTCAAAGTCATAACACCAGTAACACAACTTACTGTAATTATGACATTGGGGGCAGATCAGCACTCAGTAGGTTTGGTAAATAGCTGAATCACACAATCAAATATATTCACACACAATATAATATATTCTTAAAGTGACTTTATCTCTAAATTGCCAACTCAGCAAGTGAGCTTATGCAGTAAGTTGAAATCAATGATAAAATTTTAAAACAACAAAAAATTGAACTGAACCAATACTGTATTCTTATTTTTTAAATTGTGCATAAGTTTTAGTTTTAAACAGTGGGTCTACATACATATTTTTGACTAAATTAAATATAATTAAATATTTTATTTTTGTATAACATCACAATCTATAATTTGAGTAGTAGTTTCAATGTGTCAAATCAGAGGGCTTGGTATAGTGGTTGATAGAGTAATTTGTTATCTTTACTAAAGTAGGTAGTACTTTATAATCATCTTATCAAGGAGAGGTCTAGAGTAGTACCTATATTAAAGTATTCTTCATAACAAACTATATTGTAAACAAAGTAAATAATATCATACAGGGATTCTTTTTTTCTTAGATTTCGAATCTTGGAAGTATCAGTATATCTAACGTTAATTAGAGTAATATTTATAATACTTAAATAATTTGTCTTTACTGAAGATATCTTCATAATAAAACCTGTACTGTACAAGCTTAGTTTTGATGTCTTACTAGTAGTAGGTACAATAAAGTTTAAATCTATCTAAAAAAAATTAAAGCTGATTTAACAAAATAATAGCATTTCTCCCTAATCTAGTATATTTGTGCCGTTTATACCAGTATGTTCAAAATGTGCACTGTCAAAAACACATTCCTTGATTTTCGTATTTATAGCTGGCTAGCCCTATGTAAAAGTATAGGTATGTAACACATAGATTGTTGATTAAGTAGATAATGTGGAAGTTAATACAATATTTATTGTTGTAATTTGTTTTATTATTTATTTCCATAGCACACCTTATTTCTTTTAGCTCATGCTCAAACCGGACGAAGGCTAAAATTAAATTCCGGTGAGTCTAGTTGGTGAGTTTTATTTTCAATGAGTTCCATACAAGGCGAAAAGTAGGAAACACTATATTACTTCAAAGGAAGATGGCCTATAGTAGAGTACCAACCTAACATTCGACGAACTGCATAGTCTACCCATACATATGGATGTGCGAAGCGTTAGGGCGAGCCGCGCACTGCGGTGCGTTCTTCAGACATTCCATACTTCATAATTTGTGAAGTATGGAATGTCTTTGAAGTGCGCGCACTGCGGTCATGCGTTTTGTTACTGTAGGCCCCGCCCAGTGCGGCAGAACTAACGGAAACGCACCGCAGTGCGCGGTCGCCCTTATAATAACTGCAACTTTCCCTTCCTTCGATTTATGTGGACTGTTTTATTGTAGCGGCCAATATAAAACATGTTCAGACGAAGTTTCTAAGCTGATAATGATGACAACATAACATTAATCGAATTGTCGAGATAATGGAATTGTAATGCTGACTCAACAGATTAAAGCTTTGAAATAAAACTACTAGGTAGGCAAAAAGCACAAATACTTGATTACATTTTTTACTCACTTTTTATCACATTTCCGTGTGCTATAAGACGCGGCAGTGATTGAACTTATATACATAACTAACAATAAAAAATTATATTGGCAAGACCATTGATAGGTATATACGCAGTAATATATAAGTCAATGGGCAAGACATAAGTAGATACAGTAGACCAGGTACGACACTACTTAAATGTACCTAGCACTTTGATTCGCATTCTTTTATTTTATTTCAATTTTACGAATGTAGGTTTTATCTAACAAAAACAAAGTGTAGGTACAGAGTACAGACACTTTGTTTTTGTCCTGAACCACTTATCACAATATGTTAGTGTTACCTACATACATAATTAAATGCTAAAATTAGATTAAACAATAACATTATGTTAACCGCATGGTCGCGTGAGACTTATGTACCTACATAAAATTTGACAGATAAGTAGGTACCTAGCCTGTGGGACCTGGTGAAGGACCTAGGCTACTTTTCATTCTGGATCGCAGACGGCGGAGCCGCGGGTAGCAACAGCTCCTATTTACAGAAATGACTTGAATGAAAATCTGATATAAGCTTTCCTTTCGTGTACGTACAGGCCGGAGGAACATAAAACTACTGTGTGTAGGTACGGTTAGCAACCATTAACACTACTACTTTTACACATCATGTAAATTAATACAAAATGATTTGATTATCTCCTTTTTCCTAAAATACTTAACGAGTCTAGTAGATCGTAAATTATTTTACTTCTGTTCCGATTTTAATTCAATATCTTGCTCAGTAATTAAGATTTAACAAACTGAAGTGTTAATCGGCTTTTATTGATGACTGTACAATACCTTGATAATAGAGCTTATTTTACTCTGTAGTAGGTAAGTTCTTTTCGAGACATTCACACTATGCGAGTCCTCACTCTTTTATTTATTTATATTTGCTCGAAATTGGTGAAATAAGAGACCCTCTCTTATTTTACCAATTTCAATATCGTAATGTATGTCATTACGTAGGTACTTGTGCGTTATTGTAATGTAAAACGCACGAGTTTAAGGTAAAACATATGGTTTATCAAGATGCTCCGTCTAAAACGAACGGTACTTTTTTAAATCTTAGCAAAGAGTTTTTAGGTATGTCAGAAAAGTGGTCAACATTTTATGAATAAAATTAACTTTGGGAGTTAAAAAATATAAAAAATAAACAATTAATTCTTTAATTTCATTAATTTTTACAATAAATTACAACCATTTAACTCTAACAAAAACAAAAAAATATTAATTTACTTTATTGGTAATAGGTACGGCTGTTTTTGTGCATTTGCCATAAAAAAATATATTTGTGAACAAGTAAAAATTAAGCAATACACGGCACAGTTCCAGAAGGTTCCTCGGCTACATTGCTCGCCGATTCAGGTGCGAACTTATTGACACTAAAACGCCACGGAGGGTGGCGGTCGAGCCGAGAGAATTTGGAGCCAAGTGTTGACTCTCGACCATCTACGACCACACACGCGTACATTCCACCATCGTCGCCGCCGCCGCCGCAGCCGCCTCCGTCGCCGCCACCGACTGCAGAACTCTGTGGTTTCGTTTCTTCTACTTTCACTCAAGAGAGTGAGAGAGAGACTGGTGAAATTGTAACTAGGTAGTTAATAATAATTTGACAACATTAAAAATGCCAACTGGCAACGTAATAATCAATTTTACAAATTGTTCAAATTTTTCTAACCGCTTTAACAAGTGATTAAAGCTTTATTCGTCTAAGAAAGTCCGAGTTTTATTTATTTCCTCGCAAATATGTTATAAAACGTCGTATGACATACGTGCGCTTTGATAATTACAGCCTCTGCTTTCTTGTAGCCCTCGCCTACGGCTCGGGCTAGCAATATAGCCTCAGCTGTAATTTTCAACTTACCGCACTTATATCATAATTTATAATGTAGGTACTATTATTTATGATCTTCAACAAAGGATACACAAATATAAATTTATATTACAATATACAAGAATGTAGGTACCTATATTAAATGTGTAATAAATAAATAATGTATAATAAAAAGGTTATTCTACGTGTGCTCCTTCAATTACATGAGACCACAGCATGCACAACTAACTAACAGGAAACAGGATAAAATAATAAAACCGGTCAAGAGCGAGTCGGACTCGCTCACCGAGGGTTCCGTTCCGATTTCTGAAAAAGTGTGCTATTTAGAGACATCGTTTTATTTTTCCTGTAATCTTTACATAAACTATAATCATATAGAATAATTGCAGATTTTTCGCTTTGCAAACTTCGGAGATAAGGGGGGGGGGGACGGTATTTTTTTTTACATTTTTCATCAAAAGTCAAAAATAGCGCTCTTTCATATGATACCCCACATGCCATAGTAGCCCCACTTTGAATTTTTGAGTCCCCTTTCAGTCAATGTTGCAAAAAAATTATAAATATTTCTTTCTAATTTGCAAAATAGTTGGGAAAACGTCATCTAAGACTGTTCCAAATTTCAAGTTGATAGCATTAGTAGTTCTTGAGATATCCAGCTGTGACAGACAGACAGACTGAGTCACACCATAAGGGTTCCTTTTTTACCATTTTGGTACGGAACACTAAAAATAGATAAATTAATTGATCAAAAAAAAAATAAAATGAATAATGAATGTTTTAAAGTTACCTCAGTTTTAAACCTAATGTATAATGTATAAATACCTATTGTATTTGTAAAATAACTATAGGTAGGTTTTACTAGGTTAATAACATTTGGCGGGCGGGCTGTGGTAGGAATCGAACCCGCGACGGGCCGCAAGACCGTGACTCGTATGCAGGTCGCGGGACGAACACAATTTAACGGTTTCTTTTGAAAAAGGTTCTACTGCTCAACATGTAAACAAAAAATTAATAAACTTGTACCATGCTTACCTGAAAAATCTAGTGTTTTATGCTTTACACATGCCCACATTCGCACGGACGTAAAAATATCGCGGCGGGATTTTATCGCGCACTGGATTTTCAAAAAAAAAAAAAAAAACAAAAATCAAAAGTCCTTTATTCAAATTAGGCTGAGAATCAGCACTTTTTGAACGTCGAAATTACAGTAAGACAGTCCCCACAAAACGCCCGCCCTTCACCACTTCCTAGTGCTTTAGCTGGGAAGAAGAAGTAGCGGAACAAACTCCCCAGCAGTCAGTTTCAACTCTTGTCGTTGAGCCGAGCATTGAGAATCCAACTTCATAACAACAGAGTGCATTCTAGCGCATCGAAAAACACAGTGTTGGATTTTTAACTCTCCGTGGTTAGCAGAGCGCGAAAATCCAGTGCGCGAAACAAAATCGCCGCGATATGTTTACGCCCGTGCGAACGTCGACTTATCGTCTGTACTTGAACTTGAACTAACCCGATTGCAGAATAGGTGCTTACACTATTTCGTGTCGATTGATAAAATTACACAAGTATGAATAACTATAGAGCAGGGGTGGCCCAGTGCAACGTGGTATATAGCGGCCGCGAGTTCGAGTAGTAGGTACCCGTGTAGTACGAACCCAGACGTGCGCTTTACTTTGTGTAAATTATCTCATCAGCACTGCTCTCAAAACGGTGAAGGAAAACATCGTGAGGAAACCCGAGGAAATCTGCATGTCCTAGAACCAACAATTTGAAGACATGTGACATCTGCCAACCCGCACAGAGCCCGCGTGGTGGATTACGGCCCGCTACCTCTCAGCGAGAGGAGGCCTGTGTCCCAGCAGTGGGAATATTATAGGCTGATTATGTTAAATAACCACATAGGGACATTGGTAGAAATACAATGAAAAGAAAACGGCAATTTTCCTATTTTTTATTCTTCCGTCGACAAAACGGTTCTCGTGATAAGCCTGCAGTGTTTGTGATGCAGTTGGTGGCAGTTATTAGGGTTCCGTACCCGAAGGGTGCCAAACGGAACGCTATTACTAAGCCTCCGCTGTCTGTCCGTCCGGCTGTCTGTCAGCGGGCTATAACTCATGAACCGTAATAAGTAGACAGTTTAATTTTTTACAGATTGTGTATTCTATTGCAGCTACAACAAATAATAAAAATAAAATAAAGTTGATAACCGCCCCCCATACAAGAAACGTATTGTTTTCTACTAAAGTAAAAAACGTATACGTACGTGTATTGTACGGTGAAACGGAACCCTTCGTGTGCGAGTCCTACTCGCACTTGACCATTTTTTAAATTTCAATCTCAGATTTTATCACTGTATTTGCTGTCGCGCATTCGGGTAATAATAAAAACATTCAATTACATGTAAAAAATATTTATTGATAGTGGCAATAAGTTTAAAAAATATAAAATAAGATTGTATAGATAGGTACATTAATTACAAAAACGAATACAATATTAATCCATAAAAATAATTAAAAATCATTCTAATTTGCCTGCGTTCCTCGATGGGGTAGGCAAAGGTTTACACCCACATTTTGCGGTTATGGATTAGTTAACTATTGTTTAATAAGTTAATTCTGCATCTATGTGTATATTATCAGATTTTTGTTCCGTTTAGAGTAAGTACTAGTATATCAGTCAATTTCTTGCCTTTTTACAATCATAAATAGTTGCCAATAAAATCTCTTACAGCTTGGTAAGATTTTAAACAATTTTTAATGAAGTTGACTACGACGCACCTCTATATACATAAAGTACCCGTCACGAGAAGCTATAAATTATGTAAACAAACATCTTTTACTAAGTAAACATTTTATACTGCGAGATAATAATAAATTGACCATATTCAATCGACATGAAATATAGAGGGGTTATATGAAACTAACAACCTATTTAATTTAGTCGGATCATATTTTAACGACGCAAAGCGCTATCGTTTGTGTTTCTTGGTACCGGAACGCGTCCGTCGCAGGGATTGTAAACTATCGGGACGCCATTTTGAAATAAACGCGTCATTCGAGTTTCGAATGCTTCGTGATACATGTCACTGATTCTGACACAGAAATGGAAACATCTGAATCTGACGAATAATTATTGTTAAATAATATATGTTAATTAATATTTGTTACTTAATAATTTATTAAATCTTAAACAAATTCATTTTTTTTGTTGGTCCAAATGTTGTGAACTCCTGAACACTTGTTTACATAATTTATAGCTTCTCGTGACGGGTACTTTAGGTACCTACACATTAATTAATTGATTTACTTAAGCGGTTAAGCCATTTGTATATTGAATGTTAAAGCCTTTTTGCTATGAACGCCAAATCATATTACATTGCCTATAATACCATAATACCTAGTTATAAAACAATTCATTTAATTTTCTTCTTAGATCATAATAATACCTATATGGATAAAAATCGTAATAATTGAGAACGCCACTCACTGCAATAATAATAATAGAATATCACTCCGTCTCACGGTCCACTATCAGCTAAGGTGTGTGAGGAATTTCGGTCACGCAAAATGATTCGCATAATTTACGTTATAGTGAAATTTAACATGCAGAAAACTCATTTTGCGTCAAAACAAACGTAGCACAAACCGGTTGTTTATTTAAATGAAACCGAATGCAGCACAAATTACGCAGCGAAAATTATGCTTGTTTGGACTCAATCTTGAGGTGAATGCGCAAAGGTGGCCCGCGAAATTCAAATTATCTTGCGTTTTTTGTTTGTAATTTGCAGTCAGGTCATAAATTATAACTTAGGTAAACAATCTTGATGTGACTTTTTACACAAACACATACATATTAAAGAAATAAACTACTGCTTAAACTAATGGTTCAATTGATTTAGTTGTATTTTATTTTTAAACTGAGTTTTTAAAATAAAAAAGAAAAAAGACACATCAAGATTATTTACCTTTATTTCACTACCTTTCTAGTTTAAAGAGATCTATTGATGATTATAATTAATATATTTGTTATAGTCGCGAAATTTTGATCAATATACAACCTGACACTGACCTGCAAAGAACGCAAGAAAATTTGAATATCGCGGGCTACCTTTGCGCATACCCCTTTAGGGCAGTGACCTCAAACAATACAAGTTACATATTTAGATACAAATCTACAGTTAAGGCCTCTGACTATACACCTTTACACTATAAAAGCTATATATTTAATGAATTAATGGCTGAAGCAATTAGTGTTAATGAATAAATGACGTGATTTTCGGACGGATTTTTATTAGGTGAGTATGCACTACTCAGCCAAAAACTTGGTTCTCCTGGTTAGTTCATTTAAACATTATTTCAGAGTCAGCATTTAAAAATGATCTTTCGCGAATTTTATTGTGTTGACATTTTGACTTTAAACTGGTAACCCTTTTTTTGGCCCACCTAATTTTGTCATGTTGAAAAAGCATAAAGCCCAGCGGGGTAACACACTTACAGTAGGAATCGGTTTCCATTTGACAGTTGAACAACATTCATTGCGTTATTTACGTTTTTGAGCAGACAAATTTTTCGAACATATGAAGCAATGGATTGGCAATATCCTTCAAAATAATTCAGATTTGATTGAAAGTGTGTTCCGCAATTAGGGCAGATTACAATGATCTTAAAAACCTCAGTTGAAACCTAGATATTATGTCACATTTACGCGATGCAAATTTCTCGCCTGTGGCATACAATAAAATTGTAGCAACAAATGACTCGTCTAAACACTGTTTAGATTTAGACAATGCTAATTTTATTGTTCCTTATGATGGTATGCCACAGGCAATTAAATCGCACCGTGTAAATCAGGCTTTATTTTTAATGCGATTTATACTTGCGATTACAGTCGGGCCGTCGAGAGAATGCTTCCTGACACCTGTCAGATGGACAATTTCTAGTAGTAATAATGTTCAAAATAGCAAAACAAATTCGTCACAATATAAAACGGACTTATTTATGTTAACAGCAAGTATAACTCTCATTAATTAAAAATTTAAGTAGTTCGACACCTATTTTTCATAATAGTTTTTTTTTTTAAATACTTTCCGTTCGAGTTTCTTTCTAGAGAGCTTTCATATTGTTGTCATTAGGTAAAGAATTTTGTTAAATATTAGGGTTAAGAAATTTGTATGTGTCTTTTACTATTTGCAGGTTGTTTATTGATCAAAATATGATTCGCGACCGTAACGCATGTATTTACACAATAATAATAATCATTAAAATTATGAATACAACTCTCTAAATTCTTAACCTATTGAATGCTTTTTCATGATATCATGACATTTGATGTCAATTCTAACTTGATGATTCAAATGATTATAATTCTGTCAATACATGTTTGTTATTTTGATCAACATACAACCTGACACTGACCTAGTTTCGCGAATTACCTTAGCGCATCCCCCTTAACTTAAGGGTGGACTGAAAATTAAATCGGAAGTAAATTGTACCAAAATAATATTTTATGACTAGAAAGATATTTTAGGAATGTACAAGTTGTCTTTAATATTTTGAAGTATTTGCCAAAAAAAATAAACTATTTTATAATATATTTTTTTTTTATTTTATAACTATTTTATTTTTATTTTGAAGGACACTATACGGCCATAGCACTAAAACTTCTTGTTTTATAACAATAAAACTTCTTCTCATTTTTGTTCTAACATAAAACAACATGCTCACTTCATGCAGCCATTTATTTTCGGTAACATAAAATTACGCGTCGGCTTCGTTTTATTCAGCCATTACGATCCGAAAGAGTAACTTTACGCCTTTAAAACAATTAAATACTATAGCATAGTTAAAATCTCGCTGCAGACTTGGTCATAAATCATAATCGGAGTAGGGATGTGCGCTAGTTACGCGCGCTCAAGGCCATTATCGATAACAGATGATGACGATGACTCAGACGAAGAATTTTAATTTTCTATTTTTAGTTTTATATATACGTTCTTTTGTTTATATATTTAATATGCTTTGTAGTAAATTTGGTAATAAAATAAAAAAAATGTGTATTTATTTCTATCACCCATTTATAAATATATAAAACTATCGATATCACTCATCGACTGCAGTAATGCACAGGACTACGTGTGGGCGTGGCCTGCCCATAAAGCCCGTGAGTGGGAAAGAGAGCGAAACACTCGAATGATTTATGACCGAGTCTGCGAGATTTTAACTATACTATACCACGGACATTGCTATTCCTTTGATTCTAGATCAATAATTTTATATATTGAGACACTTTTTGTCCTTCAAAGCGTTAATAATGGTTCGGTAGCTTAACATTACGCGTCGGCTTCGTTTTATACTTTAAGCCTTTTTAAAAATTAAATACTACCACGGGCATTGCTATCCCTTTAATACTAGATCGATAATTTTATACGCCTCTTAAGCTTGCGAACCATAACTCGTGGTCGGAAATTGCTACTGGTGTTCAGCTGCATCCGGTTAGACTGGAAGCCGACCCCAACATAGTTGGGAAAAGGCCAAGCAGATGATGACATGATGAAATAGATACTTTAAATTAAACCCGGTCCAAAAATGAGTATGCATTACAACATTGCATTTTTTCTAATATAATTTAGTACATCAAAAGCTGCCCGCATAAAAACCAGGTTGATAACAGCAATAAGCGAGTACGACAATGTTCCAAGTTTAATCTATTAATCGTCGTCTGAGACACACTTGTTACACCCGACGCCACGCCGAGACATGAAAAGACCAATAGGAAGCTACATTGACGTCACATGACATGGCGTGTCATTAGCCTGTTCCTACCCTGGTTCGTGGCTCATTTGGGAGTAAGCAGGTTTCGTAGCTAAACATTCTGCACTCCGGTCTGCTGTTCTTTGGCGAAGGACAGGAACACCTCCTCCAGGGTAGTCTCCGTGACGGAGTAGTCTTCGATGAGGGAGGGGAACGCGGATCGAAGGGATTCTAGCGCAGTGAAGAGATCGCTGTAGCGCATTGTCTCGTTTATGTGGTAGTGCAGCATTGTCTGGGGACAAATAAGTCGTGGTAAGTTATACAGGGTCACATTAAATTAGCTAGCGAAACTAATAATAAATATCCTTGGACATTTCACACAACGCCATCTAGTCCCAAGCTAAGCAACCTAATGCTTGTGTTGTTGTGTTGTGGTTGGTTGTGAGTGTGTATGGTTGTGTTGTGTTGTGTTGTGTTGTTAACTCCGCGGACGTCAGGAATATCGATAACTAAATATAATAAACGTTCTTTTTTCTGGGGTCCACAACAACCCCCGCAGACGCAACTCCACAGACGTAACGAATATCGATGACTAAATATGTAACCATTTTTTTGTAACCATATTTTGATTTAAAAGAGTGTCCGTGGAGTTTCTTGCCCGTTCTTCTCCATAGATCTACGTTTTGGAATGGGCAACTAGCTTCAACTTTCTGACTTACCTACTGACCGACTCTTTGACAATTCAAAAGTGCCTGTAATTGGTTTAATTGAAATAAATGCTTTGAGTTGAGTTTGAGTTTGATATGATAAACCAAAAAAAAAATGTTCTTTTTAAAAAAGAAAATTAATAAAAAAAGGTTTGCAAACTGTAAGTACCGTGTGACATATCAAATAAAAGGGCTTACTATGAGGGTCTCAAATATATATTTTTTTATAATTTTAAAATAAATGGTTTTAAAGTTATTTACGAAAGTAGACGAAAATTTACCATTCCCCCCCACCCTTATCTCCGAAACTACTGAGCCTAAAATTTGAAAAAAAAAAAAAATACAGAAAATAGATTACAGGAAAACCTATAAGAAGTTTGTGGTCTTAAAATAACATGGTTTTCTCAATATTGTGAGTACAAACTTACATTTACTGTTGGAATGTATGGGAGAACATGTTTTTCAACTATAATGTTAAGATTGTTCTTGGGATAATTTCATACCAACTACGGAAACCT
Organism: Cosmia trapezina; assembly: GCA_905163495.3. Lineage (NCBI taxonomy): Eukaryota > Metazoa > Arthropoda > Insecta > Lepidoptera > Noctuidae > Cosmia > Cosmia trapezina. Next base: position 3,316,452 of record LR991036.1, read on the forward strand.
TCATTGTGCGTAGTCCGACACGCACTTGGCCGGTTTTTTTATATACTTCTACATATTTTTTTTAAAGACTAAGATTTTAAATTATTTATGTATGTGGTATCGTTTTAAAAGCTTTCTTGAAACTGGTAATTTACTGTCAAGTTAATCATTTATTCTAAAGATGTCGGCTTTGTGTAAATAAACTTACTTTGTGTTCATCCTTTAGTGTGCAGTTAAAGGTCGTTTGTAGCTTCCCCTTTAATTCGTTCATCTTTGTCTTAGCGCCGTCCACCTCTGAAATATTATACGAGCTCTATTTAGTCCGACTGCATGCGTCATGTTCGTGAACGGTCGCCTTCAGTTGGGACTGGTCGTCTCTTAGCTGCCAGGACTTATTTTTAATTTACTTGTTTTTATCTTTCCAAGAAAGAAACAGAAATTAGAAATCGCGAAAAATAATCAGCTGTTCCATACATTTTGTACGATTTAAGTGAACACAAATGTATGGAACAGCTGTTTTCTTTCGCGATTTCGAAGTTATATAAAATAGTAAGGGCAAAAAAAAGTTACGGGGCAACTATTTTAATCACTACCCAAATTATCACACATGAACATGAACAACTTTAATTATGGAACCAACTCTGAAATCGTAATATGTACGTACCGTCCATGCCCGCCTGCTGCTTGCTGGCCAGCTTGAGCACGACGGCGTGCCCGTGCGCGTGCGCAGCGCGCAGCCCGGCCGCCGTGCCCAGCGCGCGCACGCGCCCGCCCGACATGATCGCGATGCGCGAGCACAGCGCTTCCATCTCGTCCATGCTGCGGAACACATACAGTAATAACAACACCAGCCTATTACTGCACCACTGCATGGCAAAGGCATCTCCTCATACAGAGAAGACACGAAAAAAATCTGGACACCAGGTATGGTCACATATTAATACAGATGGGACACTCCGCAAAATCATTTAAATAAAAAGCGACTCTTGCTACGACACAATAAAGTGCAATTCAGGTCGCACAACGCTTATTACCTACAGTTATATTAAATTACAAGTTGCCACTCTTTCTATCGCGTAACTCTTATACCTTCTGACCTACTGAATTAGCCCCGCGGACGGGGCCCGCCGCGTACTTGTAGCTTCATACCTGAACTGCGGAGTGTCCCATCTGTATTAATCTGTGGTATGGTCCAATACAAAACAATGACACAATAATGGGGCGAACAAGTTAGTCTGGGCTTCCTTATGTGCTTTTCACACCCGTTATGTTTCAACTGTCGCGCCCTCACGTCCCTAGTCGCCGCAGGAGACGCTCTGGGCGGCGGGAATCAATAGCCGATTCCCGGCCACCGTAGGCGCGAGCTTGCGGATGGCGACTAGTGGGTAGATCGCCGTCCTGTAAGGACCAGGGCCGGGTCGACGACGGCGCGTAGTGTTCCACACGCGCCTCAAAGAGATGTCAGCAGAGATGGGGTCCGTTAGGGTCGCGGGTTGTTCGAAAGAGATAACATTGCCGTGTCTTTATATATATGAAATGGCGATCTTTGTCAAAGCTAATTTACATCTTTATACCCATCCAAAAAGCACACGACACAAAAATAAAATATGCGTAAGACGTCATAAAAAAGCAGTATTTAATAAAAACATTTTGGGCATGGCACCCAAAATATACAATAAGTTGCCAAAAAATATCATAGATCTACACAAAATGGGACATTTCAAATTAACTTTACACAAATTCCTAGTTGAAAAGTGCTACTATACAATAAAGGATTATTTAAATGAAAGATGACTGTAATTTTAATTGACTTTTTATAATTTGACATTTTTTTATTTTGACATTTCTATTTTTTATGTAACTCAATTTAATTTATTCAGTATAATTATTTAATTTTGCTTAGTACCTACCTAATATATTAATTTGCACACCTCAGTAGGTTATAATACAATGTACTTTTTTATACTTGTAACACCTTTTGTAACCTGTATTATGCAAATAAATTATTTGATTTGATTTGATTTGAGATATCGTGTCCCTGGCACAGGCAACTGAAGGAACACGGGTGGGTTTTAGTCAGTAAAAGTCTGACAAGACCTCCTGTTCCGCCCAGAGCGGGAGAAGTCATTTGATGATTTCGCATACACAAAAAAAAGGACCCGTTATGTTTGGTCCAAAAGTGTACCTGTGTGAGGTGATGATGATAGCTCGCTGTTGCCTCAAGGCCCTGCGGAGCGCGGTCCACAGCCGCCTGCGCGCCGCAACGTCCACGCCCGCGCTGGGCTCGTCTAGCAGAGCGAGCTCTGTCAAAGTTAACCACTTCTGAACATCAAAACTTACAAGAAAATAGAATTGATTCTAGGTGTCCCTTCCAAAAGATGAAGAATGGGCAAGAAACTTTATAGTTTTAAAATGTTTTACAAAATTCTGTATACAGGGTGTAAGGGACAGACAGCCCTCCGCAAACTGATAGGGTGAATTCAGTATGTCATACTAAGATGACCGGTACATGAAATTTTTTCAGGAACGTTAAGGGAATCCAATAAACCTGATTTGTTTGTGTTTTTGTGCACAAATTGGAGCGTCTATTACTGGTTGGGAGGGGTAGGTAATAGGTATGCGGTGAGTTCGATGAACTCTGTAGCTAGACAGAAAGTGAACAGCTGATTTCACGCGTCGTTAAATAAAAAATAAATAAATATCCTTGGACATTTCACACAACGCCATCTAGTCCCAAGCTAAGCAACCTAATGCTTGTGTTATGGTAACGAGATGGCTGATAAACTACTTATATACATTTTTTTTTGTAAGAGTTGGTTAGAGTATTTCAACATCCATTGTTCGTTTTTTTTTTTGCTGTTTTTTTGCAGTTTTTTTTTACATAAATGGAGTGCTGCGAACACACAATGCAATTTTACATTGAAATAATGAAAATGTAACTGAAAAAAAAATTTAAAAAATGAAAATTCTCCTGAGAAAACTTCCGGTGGAATATGATTCAAAATTAGGAGCGGAATGCACCCTGTGAGTTTGCGGAGGGCTGTCCCTTACACCCTGTATACTACATACATAAAACTCACGCCTCCTTCCCATAGGGGTAGGCAGAAACTACAGAAGCTACCACGATCCTCACATACGCTTTTCGCTTCGTTTACGTTCATACATCTGCTCACACGCACGCCGGTTACGACACTACGCACCTGACCTTTCTGAAGAACATCACCATAAAGTCACTACATGTCTTCCTCGCGCGTCCCCTCCGGGCGTTTTTGCCTTGTCTATACCTGTTCGCGCCTGTTCATTTTGTTTGAGCAAATCATCACACGCGTATTTTGCGTCTGCGTGCAATTTTTTTTGGAACGAAGTTCCTTATCGCGCGTTGTGGAAGGGGGCTAGACTCTCTCTCTCTCTCTCTCTTATAGAAAGCAAGCCAGATATTTTCATTTCTATTTCGCATTGAACAGTGTGGTGTCGCGATGATGATGATGATGATGATGATGATGATGGTGATGGTGATGATGATGATGGTGATGATGATGATAATGGTGATGATGATGATGGTGATGATGCTGATGATGATGGTGATGATGATGATGATGATGATGATGATGATGATGGTGATGATGATGATGATGATGATGATGGTGATGATGATGGTGATGATGATGGTGATGATGATGATGATGGTGATGATGATGATGATGACGATATGATGATGATAAGTATAAAAATAAAATTTTGTTACAATTCCTTCACTAATTAATAAAAAGGAACTTCGTTCCATCCGGGTGTCCCTTGACACCTCTCAAGTTTTTTATTTACTATTGTGTTGGTAGAAGCATGAAAAATATATTTTGTTAGTCGCCTTTCATTCATCGTCTCATGACCAAACCATGTAGCATACTGTTATTATAATACTATGTGGCTGTGTACCTGCGCCGCCGCACAGCGCCGCAGCCGCGCCCAGGCGCCGCACGCAGCCTCCGCTGTAGTCCTCCACCCGGCGCTGCGCGTACTTCTCTAGACCTGACGGGGAACACACACATGTACAGTCAACGGCCAGAAGTCCACTTACACCGCAATGACCATTATCGCCTGTGGCGGCATCTACATCGCCACATATGAACTACGCATCAATGACATGACGTCACGCAAACCTGCATCGCGCAATTAGAGTTTACCACGCGATTAGCATATATACAACGACCCGACATCAACCGTTGGGCAGTGGCCCACCAGACACAACAACCGTCTGGCCGGAGGATCCTCCCTTTTCAATAGAGGATGAGTGAACTTTACACCCTGTTCCTCATGCCTCTAAATCGCCTGCGCTATACGGGCTGCGGCGCCGAAGAAGGTCATAAGTAAACTAATATTGCTATGTCATTGTTTTGTGAGATTGCTAGTCTACTTCTGGCTGCTACTGTACAATGCGATTCAAATAAGAATAGGAACGTCAATGACCTATATCTGTCAAAAGTTGATTGAAAAGTACGGCTTGCAAAGAAAACTAATTTGCGTATCAATAACGTTTTTTATTTATTTAACTAAGACTAGTTAAATCAAAGTGAAAAAAAAAAACATAAAAAAATTTGTCATAATTAGTTTTAAAAAAATTATACCTACCTACTTTCTTTCATATTTTCATTGTTGGTAACAATTTACCAGAAAGAATTAAAAATTATTCTATTATTATTTGAAACGCATTGTACTAAAGAAACACTTCTTGATTGTATTAATAAACTTTAGAGTCGGAGCGAATATTGTTTTCGATTTTCGAAATTTGGATTTCGTGGACTATCATAGCGGCTAAGGGGCTTAGTGGCTAAGTAATAACAGCCGTACGGGTCGAACCATCAGGTTAAGCTACGCTTGCCGGGGTTGGTCCGTGATGGGTGACCATCTTTACATACAGAGACTTCTCCGTACCTCGGAAAGACGGTTAAGCCGTTGGTCTCGGCTGTCATTCTTGAATCTTTGACAGTCGTTACGGGTCGTCAGAAGCCCGAAAGTCTGTCAACCAGTCTTACCAAGGGGTATCGTGTTACCCAGTAACTGGGTTGTGGGGGTCAGATCGGCAGTCGCTCCATATAAAATACTGGTATTCAGCTGAATCCGGTTAGACTGGAAGCCGACCGCAACATAGTTGGGAAAAGGCTAGTCAGGTTGGTCTACCTTAGCGCATCCCCTTAACAACAACCAAGTAAACCTAAGTACAGACAACACCACATCACAATTATTCAGTCAAACTGTCAAATTTCTCCAAATGATTTTAAACTTTAAAATGTTGATAGTTAAATTCAAAATCGAATGAGAAAATTTGACAGTTTGTAGTAACTGTTCACTCACCAACAATATGTAGCCAGTTCTTGACTTCCTCCTTCACCCGTTTCTTGTCGAACCCTCGCAGAGTGAGGATCAGCGCCAGGTTCTCTTGGCCAGTTAGGAACATATCCAGCCCAAAGAACTGCGGGCAGTAACCCAGGGTCTGGAGGTACTGTGGGGAGAGGAACAAGGGATTATTATTGAAAAAAAAGTGTCGGATCACGCACACAGTTATACATTTACTGTACTGATTTTACCGACCGCAGCAATAAGTTTGTTTTTTTACTGTATTTCTCGAAAAAAGTAGGAAAAACAAACATTACTGCATCATAATTTCATAAACTATTGATATAAATAAAAATGTCACTTAGAAGCATCATCATAATTTTAATTGTCTAACGATATCCTGGCAGTGCAACCTTATGTTAGCGTCATAAGAACTACAGTTTACCTGCGAGTTGCCTCTCTTGAGGTGGTATCCGTTCGCGAAGATGTTTCCTCTAGTGGCGCTCTCTTCGGCAGTGAGCATCTTGAAGGTGGAGGTCTTGCCCGCGCCGTTGACGCCCAGGAGGCCGAAACACTCGCCTTAACATAAAGACGAGATTAATAAAAAAGTAGTAGAGGCGGCCTCGTTGATTTAATGTCCGACTGTTGAGTCTGGGGTCGGGGATTCGATCCCTAGGTCCAGCAAAGTATTATTATAAGGTTTTTTTAACATTGGAAATATTTTTCGATCGCTCTAAACTAACTACTTACATCTAGTCTTATTTATGAAAATTCAAAAAAAAAAACCTATATGTACAGTGATTGTACACGCAGCTACACACCAAGCTTCATTCATTTATCAAACTAAAAAAGGGCGTTGCAAACTACGATTTCAACGTGCGAACAAGTTTTGAAAAGGGTGAGGCGCAAAGGCTTTCGATAGTACCTATCCAAAGGGTCTTCCAATATGGACTTCCGAATTTTGACAGTTGATAGCGGCCATATTGTTGAAGCTATATCTGTCAAATTGGCTATAATTTATCCAATTATTCAGTCAGTCTGTTTTGCCAAATTACCATGGACGGATAAAGCGTTCAACAACACGTGCAAATCATAAAATTGAAACAAAAGATAAATTGAAAAGAGAGACATCTAAATGTTTGTCAAGGACTAAATTTGGCAACACTTTTCTGTGACGTCAAAATCATGTCTATGCGTGATCGGTCGCCATAGTGCCGAGTTTTGTGGTAGATGATTGGTAGATGTTCTCTCAAACGCTTGCTTGCTCTCTCTTGCACTCGCAGTAACAACCCTACCAAAAGCGGTCATGTTAAATGCCCGTTGGTAGGTGTGCACGCTAATTTTAATTTAAATTTTTTCCTTGTTTAATTTTTACTTTCTATTTTTAATATTTTAAATACTATTTTAACTTAAATTTTTTATTTGTTTGTAATCTGGAACGCTGTTGTCTCCCTCTTGGAGGTGGGCGTTAATAGCTGCGACACAGTTTCTAACTATAGCAGCTATTTACGTACAAAATTAATTTGTTATTATTATTCTGTTCCAATAAAGATTTGATTTGATAAGTGCCCAATGTATTATAAGTATGGTTTATGTGAAATATTTTTTTTTTTTGAATTTTGTAGGTTAGGTAAGTCAGTGGGGTTGCTCGTACAAAAATTAAAACCAATGAAATTGTGAACAAAAGTTGATTCAAAGAGGGAAGTATTAACATCCACGCTGGCTACGGCTAGTTTATTACAAATTTTTGGCGCCATGCAAAACACAGTTTTTTGCAAAAGTGCCGCTAGAGCTGACTCCATAAAAGTGGAAGTTATTACCTTTCTTGACAGAGAAGCTGATGCCCTTGACGGCGTTGACACTGCTCCTGCAGAACGGCATGTAGTTCTTGTGCAGGTCGTGCACCAACATCGCGTCCGGGATCTGTTTCCTAGCTGTAAAAAAAAAAAAACAACTTAATAAAAATCTTTTTATTCAATGGAAAAGATTACCTATTATTAAATGTCAAATTATGCAATGTCTTATTAATTTAAAATCTTAAGTGTCTAAACACACTATGCCGAAGTTACGCGACAGAAGTTCGGCATGGTTACGCCTGCAATGCTATTTGAATTACTGACGACACACTATGCCGAAATTACGTTGCGTTCTAGCGTACAGCCGAACTTCAGTCGGGCGTAAGTTCAGCGGCAATTCGGCGGGAACGTACACATTATACGCGACCGAAGTTCGGTTCGATTGCCGAAGAAGAGCCGGGTTGGGGGGTGCTGGCACACAAAGTTCCGCAACTGAATTTCCGCCGCGTAAGTTCGCACTTATAGTGTGTCCTATCAGCCGAACACGTCGGAACGTAACATCAGCCGCGGAACTTCGGTCGCGTAACTTCGGCATAGTGTGTTTAGACACTAAGAGGCCAAATACGAAATTTTGCCGATTTCGCTGATTTACGTGATTTTACAGACGCGATTTTACAGTTATAAGTGTTAATGCACAATATGAAGGATCATTTCAATTATGATCTAACTAATGTATGAGCTACTTTTTTTATTTTTATTATTTACTTTGATTAATCGACCTAAACCGGCGACAGTTTTGTGAATATTTACGAATCGTTTTGACGTCTACAGGGTATTACAATGTATTCTTGTGAAAGTTGTTTATACAATGTATGAATCACTTTTTACGACTTTCATGAATATAAAATTCTTGAGTAAAAAAATATTCAACTTAGTCAATTTTTTGAGAAAATTGGCAATTCATAAAATGAAAACAACAGAAATAAACTCCAATTCAAAATCAATCCATTTCCTGAAAAAAAATGCAAAAAATTAAAAACATTTGCCATTCAAAAATCTTTTAAAACAACCTTTTTCTCGCACAGCAAACTCGACGCAAAATAAAAATGTAGCTCATTATAATCGAAATGATCTTTTATGTTGTACATTAAAACTTATAGAAATACAGTATTTTGACTGTAAAATTACGTCTTTAAAATCACGCAAATTAGCGAAATCGACAAAATTTCGTATACGGCCCCTTAAAGAGCCCATACTTAGCTTTTTATCTCGGTCGCACGATACTGCGTTTTACCCGTCCGAAAAAGTTAATTAATCGGGTGTAGGGTCCACTCCGAAGTTTCGAACTACTTTCGGACGGGTTCCTAATCTTCGTTGACGAACTTAGTGGTTTATTTATGTACTTACGTAGAGTGATGGCCTTGCTAACGTATGCTTTTTCCGCGCGCACCATCTCATCCTGTTCTACTGGCTGCTTTGACCGATAGCGCATGTTCATCATTTTGTCGAACAATCCGTTGAAGACGCCGCGTTCCGTTAGGAATACCATCATCTGTGGTACAACACAAATAATGGAAATTAAAACTAGTAACGTCACGCGGTTTCACCCGCGTAAGTCTCGAACCCGTAAGAATATCGGGATAAAAAGTGTCCTATGTGTTAATCCAGGTTATAAACTATCTGAGTGCCAAATTTCATCAAAATCTGTTCAGTAGTTTTTGCGTGAAAGAGTAAACCATCCAAGCATACTCTTAAAAATTTTTGATGAGAGATTTCTCTAAAAATAAGCATCACTTTTGTACGTATTTTCTTCTTGTCTGTTTACTTAACCTAGCTAATATTATAAATGCGAAAGTAAGTTTGTTTGTTGCCTTTTCACAACTAAATCACTGAAACGGACATAAGCTACCTTTCATCTCAAAAAAAGTACTGTTCCCGAGGAAAACAACAATAACGTTCTTATGATAATAGATGGCGCCACGTGTCTTTCGCATCATGATTGAATTATATTATTACAAGCAGAGTACAACCAGAAGAGGAGCTCGTTGCTAAGTAATAACAGCCACACGGGTCGATTCATCAGGTTAAGCTACGCTTGCCGAGGTTAGTCAGTGGATTGGGGACCATCTTTACATACCGAGTCTCCTCTGTGTCTCGGAACGCCGCACCAAAGTGCCACGTTAAGCCGTTGGTCCCGGCTAGTGATGTTCAAATCGACTTTAAACTAAAAACGTGTTATAGACTATAAACTATATTTTTCTAGCGCGCTATTTTATACGCTATCATTATAACGCGTTGTTACAAAACTTGGCCGCAGTCTGAACGCGGAGACATTATCATTTTATCTGGCAATACGCTAGTTATCTCGCAACTTCACAAGTACTCGCAACGCGCTGTGTACGAAAGAATATAATAATAGGTCTTTACCTATGAAATTGCCGTTTTGTATGAAAAAATTTAAACGAATTTTTTTCATGTATTTTTTATTTGTATTAATCGAAGTAATCACCCATGCAATCAATGCATCTTTGCCAACGCAGTGGCAGTTTATTGATGCCCTTCTTAAAGAAATCAGCTGGTCGGGAGGCAACAAATTCTTCAAAGGCATTTTGTACTGCCTCTCGGGTATTGAATTTTTTTCCCGCCAAGAGTTATCCAAATTCTGGAAAAAGTAGTAGTCTGTAGGCGCAAGGTCTGGTGAGTAGGGCGGATGACGGAGAGCTTCCAACCCCAGTTCTTGCAACTTGGAGACCGTCTGCTGTGCAGTATGAGGTCGCGCGTTTTCGTGCAGGAGCAGCGGAGACGAGCGATTGACCAATGCTGGTTGCAGATGTGCCAGCTTCTCCATCATTGTGTTCAGTTCTTCACAGTACACATCTGCAGTAATGCTCACCCCGTTTGGTAAGAAGCTGTGATGAATCACACCGGCGCTAGACCACCAAACAGTGACCATCACTTTTCTAGGGGTAAGTTTTCGTTTAGGGCATTGTTTAGGTGCTGAACCAGGATCAAACCAACTTGCTGAGCGCTTGCGGTTATCAAACAGAATCCATTTTTCATCGCAGGTAACAATGCGGTTCAAAATTCCTTCATTTGTGTGTCTGTTGAGCAGTGCAAGGCACGTCTCGACGCGTACTTCGCGCTGGCGATCATTGAGTTCGTGGGGCACCCATTTGTCAAGCTTTTTTACCTTGCCAATTTGACGCAAATGGACCAATATTGTTTTGACGCTAACGTCGAAAGCTGCAGCTAATTCATGCGTAGATTGTGTATCATCAGCTTCCACAATCGCCTTTAATTCGTAATTGTCGACCAGTCTTCGGACGATCGCGAGGTTCATTTTTCAGGTCGAAATTTCCAGAACGGAAGCGAGCAAACCAATAACAGGTGGTGCGTTGGTTTGTAGTGTTAGCTCCGTAAACGTCGTTGATGTTGCGTACCGCTTGTGCCGCGTTGCTGCCACGACGGTACTCATATTCCATAATTACTCGAATTTTTAACGTATCCATGATGACGAAAAAGATTGAAATGCGATGAAAATGTAACACAATCAATAAACAAATGACTACTTTTGGAAAAAAAATCCATGTTTTTAAAGTAAAATTAATTTGAAATTAGAATTCTTAGCCAAACAAAAATTATTTTGATTTGAAATGGCCAGTACTGCAGAGCGGCAGTTTCATAGGTAAAGACCTAATAATATCCCATGTAGCGTTATAGATCAATGAAGTTTCCTTCATACTTTCCAGGCTTAGGACTGTCTTTAATAAAATTGATTAAATTTTATTATACACATCATTTCTAAGGTCTCAAGTTAATTTCGACCTTATTGACATTTTACAAACCCTTTGATTTTTTTGGTGCCGGATACTTGGTAAATGATCTGGAAGCTGAATTTAACAAAAAAACATGAATGTCAATAAGGTCTAAATTCGCTTGACACCTCAGAAAGTGGCTAGATTATTATGCACATCATTTCTAGGGTGTCAAGCTAATTTCGACCTTATTGACATTTTACAAACCCTTTGTTTTTTGGTGCAGGATACTTGGTAAATGATCTGGAAGCTGAATTTAACAAAAAAACATGAATGTCAATAAGGTCTAAATTCGCTTGACACCTCAGAAAGTGTCTAGATTATTATGCACATCATTTCTAGGGTGTCAAGCTAATTTCGACCTTATTGACATTTTACAAACCCTTTGTTTTTTTGGTCCAAGATACTTGGTAAATGATCTGGAAGCTGAATTTAACAAAAAAACATGAATGTCAATAAGGTCTAAATTCAGACATTATTACGTAATAATAACAGATAACAGATACCGCGGGCCGACCGGCCGACTGCCGCCCGAGTTCACACGATTTCGCCCGAGTGCCCCAACGCGCTGTCGGCGCTGTGACGCTATGAGTGAGACTAGTGAGACTATAAAAGTTATAAAGCTATAATGCTATTCCGCTCTAGCCACGTTGTGTAAGTTAAGAATTTGAGATGCCTAGTTTGTTGAAACGTTATATTTCTAGCGCGAAGTCAGAGTCGGTACAACAAACGCTAGATGCTATAAATACATAGCGTGTTATTTTTTGACGCTAGACGTTATATTAACCACCACTAGTCCCGGCTGCCATTCGTGGATCTTTGACAGTCGTTACGGGTTGTCAGAAGCCCGAAAGTCTGACAACCAGTCTTACCAAGGTTATCGTATTAGCCAGTAACTGGGTTGTGGAGGTCAGATAGGCAGTCGCTCCATGTAAAATACTGACATTCAGCTGCATCCAGTTAGACTGGAAGCCGACCCCAACATAGTTGAGAAAAGGCTAGGCTGATTGATTGAGAGTACAACCAGAATTGATTGAATTAACGCGAGCAAAGCCGCGGGCAAAAGCTAGTGTGTACACAAATAAATAAGTCGAGGAAGATTGTTTGTTTTAACGAGTGACTAAGGACACTTACCATCATGACTAAGAACTGCACAATCAGTATGATAATGTTTTTTCCTGGAGAGAAATCATCTAGGCATAAATAACACCGCGGGTTATCGCCGGCTGAAACAATAATAAGGAAATAATAATACCATGCCTATAATTAGCCTATTACAGTCCGCGAGGCGTAAGATGAGCTTTGCATTTGTGTGAGTGACCACCAAAATGGTACGAGAGCCCATGACCATTTTTGTCTTATCGTTTTACGTAAGACAAAATCTTCAATCGTTTTACTTTATACAACGATGCAACATGGTTTTGATCGTGGCCTCTCGTACTAAAAGAACAAAAGCCGATTGCCAAAAAGCAGTATAAACCGGTTATAAACCAAACAAAGCGCGAATCGCGCTCTATGCCGGACGTCACACCTACACTATCTATGTGCACTCACACAAATGCAAAGCTCAGCTTAGACCTCGCGGACTGTACAGTACTGACGAATTTGTGAATGATAAATTAATCTAATTTGTGTATCTAATAATTACTTTCACATTGAATTGACTAATTTTATTATATTCTATTATGAGTTGATGACACTGCTTTGTAGGAAATTTTAATTTTTAAATTAATTTGCATTGTTAATTATTTGAATAATTAATTAATTACTAATAATTATTTATATGATCAAATATATTTTTAGCTTTATATTTTGATTTTTAATAATTACTAGGTACGCCACTGGCGCATAATATACAATGTATAAACCTTCCGGAAGAAATCAGAATATCGGATTTTAGTTTATGTCTTGGTTTGGCTTGGAAACTCGCCCAAATTGAAACTTAGTTAGGATTTATGTAATAACTGCTAACCCGTCGCACGCCAATTAGCAGACGCAATAGATTTTTTATTGTTATCTGCACACCTGGGTGTCAATCGACGTTTAAAGAGTTAAATATTATTATATATGCCTCGAGAATCGGTTTAAGATGAAATGTAGAACTCTAAATAGGTAATACGGGCTGGTATCCGCAACTCCACGACAATGCGCGTATTTTGCGTATACAAACAAGTATGATAAATCGATGTCTCAAGAATCAGTTTTTAAAGCAACCTATTTTTTCCCATCACTACACAAATTATTTTGACAGCTGTCCAAACGGACTTCTTAGATTGCGTTGATTATAAAAAGCAAGCTCACCGCAACATTTGTCGGCATCGAAGCCCTGTTCGTTAATGAAGATCCCCGGGCAGTGGGGCCTGGCGAAGTTACACATCGCGTTGAGACGAGCCACGATGAGGCACTGCAGTATCGCTTCGACCATTGTGTGAGGGGGCGCGATGTACCCGCAGATCGCTAGGAGACTGGACACCAGACCGGGGGGGTCTTCCTCGGAGGAGTATTGTCGAATTGACTTCGTGAACGGCGTGAAGACAGCTGCAGACATAAAGGTTACAGGCTGATCAGTGAACATCATCATCATATAAGCTGAAAGACCTTTCCCAAACATCGCCACTTCGACCGCTTCTGTACTTCCTACCTCAGACTAAATAAAAAATCCAGACATAGCGCTGCGAACAATACAGTGAAGCATGCGCAAAACTACACCTCGCTCTATGCATACACGCACAAATGTACCTACACCAAACTACAACATAACTACACCTCATTACGTGCACACGTCATTACGAAACCCGAAACGTGCGGCTTCACGTTACTGTTGACAGCGCTATGTCTTGATTTTTTATTTAGTGTGAGCTTCCCGCATCCAGCGGATTCCTGCGGCCTTCACAAGGTCATCGGTCCACCTTGTGGGAGGCCTTCCAACGCTACATTTTCTTCTTCTTGGTCAGTGAACGTGATTTGGATATAATCAATATTAGTGTTTCTCGGCTCGAGGAGCTCGTGGCTAAGTAATATCAGCCGCACGGGTCGATCCATCAGGTTAAACTACTCTTGCCGGGGTTGGTCAGTGGATAGGTGACCATCTTTACTTACCGAGACTCCTCCGTGCCTCGGCAAGCACGTTAAGGTCCCAACTGTCATTTGTGGATCTTTGACAGTCGTTACGGGTCGTCAGAAGCCCGAAAGTCTGACAACCAGTCTTACCAAGGGGTATCGTATTACCCAGTTACTGGGTTGTGGAGGTCAGATAGGCAGACACTCCATGTAAAATACTGGTATTCAGCTGCATCCGGTTAGACTGGAAGCCAACCCCAACATATTTGGGAAAAGGCTAGGCAGATTGATAGTGTTTCTCGGCTTAAGCATTTGTTAGTGAAAAGCTTCTTAACTGAAAAGTAACTTTTAGGGCCTTAGAACACCTCACGAAACCGCATATTTTTCTGCTGATGTTCCGCTACTGCAGTTGGAACATCATGCGAGTCAGTTGAATTGAACTACTGCGGTTTCGCTGCTATGGTTTCGCCACGGAGGTGTACTAAGGCCCTAAAGTCTAAACAATTCGGCGTCGTCGCCGAGGAGGGCTTTTTTATTGGTTTTCATTCAAACTTTCATCCCCTTAAGAGGTAGAATTCTGAAATTAAATTAGCATTTTTTGGCTGCTTCGCCTGACCTGAAAAAGTTCAGACAACACAAGCTACATTTAAAACACAGTGATACAGGTTATAATTGTAACTTTGAATGTAGTAACTATAGCAACCCGCCCCTGGTTCGCAGGGTTATAAGACTTGACAAAACAGAGGAACAGGATGTAAAGTTCACCCATCCTCGTGTTTGATGCGTAGTTCGCATGAGGCGTTGTAGATGCCGCCGCAATATTATACATTAAAATTCTTGCTGGAAATAATTCTCAAAGTGATGGTGAACACCGCATCAAAATCACACAGACACGAAAAGCAAAATTAATTTATAATATGTATAGATAAGGATAATTTTAACTACTGACCAAATATGAAGATGCAGGCAACTAGGATCGTGCTGGTGCCTCTCTCCCCGAAGTTGAAGCTGACGAGGTAACTCAACGCGAAGAACGACAGGCTGCCCAGCATCAGGATCAGCGCGAAGGTGGCTGCAGATAGAAACATTCAAATAGTTTATTTGCACATTCAAGTAGCAAAAAAAAAAAACCGCCCAAATGCGAGTCGTACACACGGCTACACATCAAGCTATACACTTCCAGTTTACACTGACCTCTCACTGTAAGGAAATCCTATACAATGCGAGATCAGCTTATACTGGAAATGTATAGCTTGATCTGTAGCCGTGCGTACATACACGAAGGGCTCATTAATGATCCTATCTCTGTCGGAAACGCATCCATGGCACCAACATCGTATTTATCAGTTTAGTTAAAGTTATCAGTGTAGGCATCCGACAGGAGCGACATATTTAACAATAACAATAACCAGCGAAGCGTGGGCGGTTAAGGTCACAGTTAAAGTCATAGTCCGGGCGTTTGCGTTGCAAATACAAAAGTCATAGTAAGCCGGCTCATGTTGACATGGTTAATTGATCTTGTAAGACTGATAAGTGAACCGACCGTCAGCTGCTCAAGTAGCGGTGGGTTTGGGTGTGGGAGGATGCAAAAGTTGTAAAAAAAAAAAAGTCATAGTACGCCGGCTGAAACCTTTTCACATAAATAGTTGACATCATACTGAGCTGAAAAAAAATAGTCAGCTGCACTGTGGAAGGGGGAATATGCGTCAGCTGCTCACATGAACTTGTAAAAAAACACGTAAATACAAAAGTCATAGTAAGCCGGCTGATGTTGACATGGATAGTTGATCTTGTATGACTAATAAGTAAACCGGCCGTCAGCTGCTCAAGTAGCGTTGGGTTTGGGAGTGGGAGGTTGCGAAAGTTGTAAAAAAAAAAAGTAATAGTACGCCGGCTGAAACCTTTTTACATAAATAGTTGACATCATACTGAACTAAAAAAAATCGTCAGCTGCACTATGGAGGGGGGAACATGCATCAGCTGCTCGCATGAACTTGTAAAAAAACACGTAAAATAAAGTTATAGTACGCCAGATGAAATTTAACTAGGTGATTGTTTAAATAATTATGAGTATGATCGAGTATTTCGAGAACTACTGAAAAAATAGGCAATCGATCGGCGTAAAATGAGTACCTGAAATGCAACGGTACCGCCCGGACTATTATGACGACAGCTAACAAATTGTCAAATGGAGCAAAAATTAACTGAAGGTGCGATAATTATTATTGTTACAGTAAGATGGAGCAACCCACCCTTACGGCCGAACCCAATAACCTACTGTCAGTAAAAAAACAGATAGCTACTGATGATAGACAATATAATTATAACTGTCGTTTCGTTCGTTCGTGTTCTTTTGTTTTATCCAAAGACATTGAACCTCTAGACGTTGCCATGATTACTGTGTGAAGTGTGGAAGTGAGACACATATATACGAAATTAATAGGAAAATTGAGACAAAGCGTCGTACGATTATCTTCTGTCTCTTACGGCGTGCCGTAGTTTTGATTGGCGAACTTTTGAATGTTAGCTAAACAAAGTGCTTTCACTGTTACAAAATTTATGTTGCGTCGATTATATATAATTATTTAACTTTTTTGGACAGTTTTTACATTGTGCGTATGTACTGACATGGGTTTCAGTCCAAAATATGGAAGATTTATTACGTTAAACTTCATTTCTCATACCACATAACCTATAAAAAGAATTATAATTGCTGTCTCATGACCGGCCACGCGGTGGCTGCATCTAGATGTACCTATATTATCTAAGGTTTTATATGTCTTAGATTATTGGGACGTTAAAACCAGAGATAGATAGGTTTTTCTATCTCCAGTATGCCAAAACTGGTGCTGGTCATTGGGTTCGGCCGTAAGTGTTTCAGTGACAAATAAACCTATTTTTCTTTCTCTCTTTCTCTCACCTAACATATCCGGTTGGTTGGTGGTCTCATCTTTTTCAAACACGAGCACCGCCAGCACGGTGGGCAGCACGAGCGTCAGCGCACACAGTGCGGCGTGGAAGCTGAGCGTGGCCAGCCAGTGCAGCTCGGCCGGGCAGCCGGACATCACGTGGATGTGCCGCGAGTTTGTCTGCCGCTCCTTGCACGGGAGCGAGACGTTGTTGGTGTTGGTTGATAAGATTACTATGGACAAAGAAAACATGTGTAATGAAATTGATGGGTTTTTCTTGTACAGGGTAAACAGTGGCAATATTTTAAGCGTTCATTGTACTCATAATTATGAACAACTTTTATTATGGGACCAAACCTGAAATCGCGAAAAATAATCAGCTGTTAAGTACAGTTCCCGGCGATAAATATTGCACATCGACCTTTGGAAAGAGACAATCGCCTAATTTCGGCTTCGTAGAGCGTTATCTCTGTCGCACGAAATACAAACAGTCCGGTATCTATTAGGAGCTGTTAAAACAATTATGATTTGCTTCTTTTGATAATTATTTTTATTCATTGTATAAAATACACCAATTTTTCTATAAGTGATGGCTTTAGGTTGGGGTAAAATAAAATAAAAAAAAACATGTTCACATTACGTTTACGTATTTAATTATTTTGGATAATTACAGCTGTGGTGTATGTAATAAACACCGTTATACCTATTGTTTAATATATTGTTCAAAGTCCTTCTTGAAATTACAGTGGCATTTGCAACTCGCTCTTGAACCTTCTTAAAATAACAACTTACATTTTCATCTTCTTTTTTTTTAAATCTGTCAGCTTCGGTTACAAAATATTTATAAACATTGTAGATAATTTCGCGTGACTGACCTCGTAAAGGTTTCCCTCTTTTTCCTAAAGATTAGTACAACTTTCAATAATTTAAATTTGGGTGTGTTAACAACTCTAAATATATATTTTGAACTGGACGCGACCGCACTCTATCGCACTTGAACAACGACTGACAAAACGTCACATAGGTAGTGTGCGACAGAGATAACGCTCTACGAAGTCGAAATTAGCCGATTGTCTCTTTCCAAAGGTCGATGTGCAATATTTATCGCCGGGTACTGTACTATATGTTCGCATACATAATTCGTCAAAATGTAGGGAATGGCTGATTTTTTTTCGGGATTTCAGGTTTGGTCCCATAGTAAAAGTTGTTCATAATGATGAGTACAATGACCCCCTTAAAATATTGCCGCTGTTTACACTTACAGCCTGTATACAAGGTGTAAAATAAATAACCCACAACCTCTTAAGGGGGCATTGTACTCATCATTATGAACAACTTTTACTATGGGACCAAACCTGAAATCGCGAAAAAAAATCAGCTGACCAGTACATTTATCTACATCAAACTCGTCAAAATGTAGGGAGCAGCTGATTTTTTTTTCGCGATTCCAGGTTTAGTCCCATAGTAAAAGTTGTTCATAATTATGAGTACAATGACCCCTTAAGAGGTTGTGGGTTATTTATTTTACACCTTGTATTACTAAGGATAATAAAGAATACACAAATGTTGTGTGTGTATGTGGTGTGAGGTTTCTGTTCTAACACCAGTGTTTAAGTTGTCTATGTACAAACAAGAACAGGATGATATTACAGAACAGACGTCACGTAGAAACATTATTCAATTAAATAAATTAGAAAGTAAATGGACGGTCCATAAATCAGAAACTGGTGATTCCAGTAATGAATTTGATTCAAAAACTAACTATTTACATATATTATACCGTAATTATTGTTTATTATGATTATGTCTTTATGTAAGGTATATTATATTGCTAATGTGTTGAAATTGTATAATGCAATATTCAAGTTCTATTGTTGCTATTATTCTGAGTAATGGTCCAAGAGATAGAACTGTTTTGAAGTTAACGATAAGTTATGGAAATGTAAGAAATGTGTTGATAGAATACTTTAATACTGTTTCCATGAAGTTTCTTGTACTTCTTCTCCATGAAGACCTAGATTTGTGAACGAACGACTAGCTTTCTGATTAATTACCGGCAAGATTAATTGAAATATTGTCAGCCATTTATTTTATAAGCACATCAGGTTACACCAAACTGTCAAATTTCTCCAAATGATTTTAAACCTTAAAATGTATACAGTTAAGTTCAAAATCGAATGAGAAAATTTTACAGTTTGTAGTAACTTGACCTGCTACTGCAGACAACAATAGCACATCAGTTTTATACCAAACCGTCAAATTTCTCCAAATGATTTTAAACCTTAAAACGTACACAGTTAAGTTCAAAATCGAATGAGAAAATTTGACAGTTTGTAATAAAAAATGGATTGTATTTTCTGAGAAATAAATGATTCTTATAACTTACTGACTGCAATAAAGATGCCCCACATGGCGGCCGTGACTAGTTCCTTGGGCTGAGGCATTGTGGAGGGTTCCTGGAGGAGCAGCTCGCGGGTGATGGGGTCGTTCACTGTGGTGATGGTGCGTCCGTCGGCCCACGGCATGTACTGCGCCGCCAGCATGTTGGTCAGCAGGTTGAGGGACACCGGCGCCGCGTGCCGGACTAACGTAGTGTACAGGATCTGAAAAATTTATTTATTTGTTTTAGTACATGGAGGACTTACAGCTAATAAAAAAAACCGGCTAAGAGCGAGTCAGACTCGCGCACCGACGGTTCCGTTAAGATTTCTGAAAAATTGTGCTATTTAGACACATCGTTTTATTTTTCCTGTAATCTTTACATAAACTTCTATCACATAGAATAATTTCAGATTTTTCTCTATGTAAACTTCGGAGATGTAAAAAAAAATGTAAAAAAAAATACCAAAATACGCTTTATTTTGGTATTTTTTTTTAATATTTTTCATCAGAAGTCGAAAACTAAGCGGCCTAAAAAAAAAATGTTTGAGAATGTGCAAACAGCGTTCTTTCATAATATGATACCCCACTTTCTTATTTGCAAAATAGTTGGGTAAACGTCATCTAAAACTGTTCCAAATATCAAGTTGATAGCATTTTTAGTTCTTGAGATATCCAGCTGGGACACACAGACAGACTGAGTCGCACCATAAGGGTTCCTTTTTACCATTTACGGAACCCTAAAAAGGGCAATTTGGGACGTTAGTATTGGTGTTAAAAACATATACATATATTATGATAGTTTTCGCAGAAGGTGTTAGCAGAGGCGTATTGACAGGTCACGCCAATGAGCTACAAAAAAAGAAGAATTTTCAAGATTTATTTTCATTACTTTGTGGCCGTGATTAATAGAGTTCGGGGCGGTCGCTCAAGGGTGCGATTGGTCAAAGTGTACGTTTGGCCAATGGAGCGAATCGTCAATATATACGTTACGTCATAACCTCGTATTGTCAACATGTCTATTTGTCAAAAAAAAAAAACCAAATCAGTGGCCAAATGCGAGTAGGACTCGTGCACGTAGGGTTCCTTACCACCGTACAAGATTTAAAAATCACGTGTCTATGGGGGCCCCGATTAATTTTAAATTATATTTTACTATTATTATTTAAATTGACTTTGACATATCTCGGGACCTTGGGGTCCCGGACCTTTGGAAGGCGTACTAGGGGCCGAAGCCAACTCGCAGAGGCCCCTTAAACAATTTTAAATGACGAGGAGGCACCAGCCGACGATTATCCCTGTATGCACTATGCAAGTGCACCCATGGACAACCCCCGGCTGGTGCAGGACTATTGCAGAACATGGAAACAAAACATATTGGGCTATGGTTTTGGGTGGCTATGGAAGAACTATGTCCCCTGCCTCACTAATGGTCCTAATAATATTATGAACGCGAAAGTATAAACAGAAAAATAAAATATAAACAATAAAGAAGCTATCTTCCCATTGATAATATTTTTTTTATAAGTCGGGTGGGACCATTCTACGGAACACATTTTAATCCGCTGCCGACAGCACTTGCAGCTACAGGCAGCTCGCTGCGCAATCGAACCTTTACTTTCTGCATAATTTGACGAACTGCACTTTTGGCAATACAAACCTTGACGAAACGCAACTTTGACTGAAAATGCTCTTGACGGAGTACAATTTTGACGAAAACGACTTTTGACCAATCACACCCTTGACCGACTACCCCAAACTCGATCAATATTATGTATACTTAATATGTATACTATTTCCAATAATTTATTTTACTTTTAACATAAGCTAGTCTATGAAGTTCCTTATTTATTGACAGACGACCATAGACGAAAACATGCAATACTTCATGGACGCTATAAAGGTCCTTATACAGGGTGGCCGGAACATTGACGTCCAAAAATAAAATTTCGGTCCCTCGTATCGTGGGGTATTCGAATCACCCCCATGTATGTTCCGCGACTTTTCATAGTTTTCGAGTTATGAATTTTTTTCTGAATGTTTGAAAATTTTCGACCTGACCAACCTAAAAAAATTCTAAAAAAAAAAGTAGAGGGTTTTATCGAGTTTCTTTTTTTGCAACTGAATTTTCATAAGTAGTACTTTTATGCATAAAATAATCAGCTTCGTAACTGTGATGAAAGTTATGAAAATGTTGATCTAAAGTGAAAAGTTTACGTTCGGTAAATTATGACTCAAATTTTCAACTTTAAATTAAAAATCTTAACAGGTGACTTCATAATTCCTAAGTAGGCTTCAAGAATGCGCGAGACTCTCAGCTTTCATAATCATAAAAAAAATGAAGTACTTAATAGGGCTACTTTGTTTAAAATCGGCCTTCAAAGACAGCGAGGTGGAAAAATTCTTAAAATTACCCATCTAAGTAATTATTTTTTTTTGGCTATTTTCTCGTTCCTAAGGTTAATTAATGATAAGAATACTGAAAACTAACCAACAAATAGTTTCAGAGTTGGGTAAGAAAAGTTTTACGTAAAAAGTGGTTTTGAATAAAACACAGATGATAATGTGAAAAAAGTACTTAATTTATTTTTAACATTTACAAAAGGTTTTCAAAGTGGCCACCACCAGCAGCAATACACATTCTACACCTACGTAAGAAATTGTCTGGCAATCGTCTAAAAGCGTCTCTGTTCTCTCTCACAACACGTTCAGCTTCTGCAATCAACGGCCTCAGCTCTTGTTCACTTGAACAGTCTCGGGCGTATGCTATTTCCTTGTAATAGCCCCAAATAAAGAAATCGATGGGGTTGAGATCAGGTGAGCGTGGAGGCCACCTAATTGGTCCGCTGTGTCCGATCCATCTGTTGGGGTATGTTTCATCTAAGTAATTTCGGACCTGGGTTGCATAGTGACACGGGCGCCGTCATTTTGCAACACCATGGTTCGTCTGAGTTCGAGATTCACATCTGCCAGCAACAATGGAAGTTCATTTTCCAAAAAGTTTTTGTATGTTTCTCCATCAAGTCTGGACGGCAGTTCAAACGGACCAATTAGTTCGCCATTGAGGATACCAGACCACAAGTTAACGCTGAAGCGATGTTGAAATGTCGAAGCTCTCACTTCGAGTGGATTTTCATTCGCCCACGTGTGGCAATTATGAATATTGAATATAATGTGGTTAGTTTTCAGTATTCTTATCATTAATTAACCTTAGGAACGAGAAAATAGCCAAAAAAAAAAAATTACTCAGATGGGTAATTTTAAGAATTTTTCCACCTCGCTGTCTTTGAAGGCCGATTTTAAACAAAGTAGCCCTATTAAGTACTTCATTTTTTTTATGATTATGAAAGCTGAGAGTCTGGCGCATTCTTGAAGCCTACTTAGGAATTATGAAGTCACCTGTTAAGATTTTTAATTTAAAGTTGAAAATTTGAGTCATAATTTACCGAACGTAAATTTTTCACTTTAGATCAACATTTTCATAACTTTCATCACAGTTACGAAGCTGATTATTTTATGCATAAAAGTACTACTTATGAAAATTCAGTTGCAAAAAAAGAAACTCGATAAAACCCTCTACTTTTTTTTTTAGAATTTTTTTAGGTTGGTCAGGTCGAAAATTTTCAAACATTCAGAAAAAAATTCATAACTCGAAAACTATGAAAAGTCGCGGAACATACATGGGGGTGATTCGAATACCCCACGATACGAGGGACCGAAATTTTATTTTTGGACGTCAATGTTCCGGCCACCCTGTATATTGACACGCAACCATAGACAAAAATATAATAATTGTGACATTTATTGTTGTCATAGACTTTTACGTCACGTCACATTTGCTGTGAACAATGCCGTCGCTTTTGAAATATTTGAATTTCCCATAGTTTTTTTTGCACTTTTTAAAAATTAATTGAATATTGAACTGTGAAGTAGGTAATACAGATTTTAACATAGAAACAGTCGGGGCGAAGATCAAGTTTTGTAAAATATCTATCTAAAAATGTGTACAGCCTAGTTGACGCTTGACATACGTCTCACACTGCAAGTCAACGACAAGACTGCACGTCATTTGTTTGGAAGCTTCTAGAACCTTCTAGAAGCTTCGTCTCGACCTTATTGGATTTACATACATATTCCATAATATTGTTGTTGCTAACCTTGGCATTAGTTTCGTTGAGCTCCACTCCCACCAAATACTTGTTGTACTCCATAATGTCCTTCTGCCCAGTTTGGAGTACCGCTGTAAAGAAAACATACAGATAAACGCAAAGAAGAAACATTGCAAAAAAAGAACCGGCCAAGAGCGAGTCGGAAAAAAAGATTTGATGTTCCTTTTTTGGGGTCAACGATTGCTGATAGTATATAGTTACTTATCATGAGTAGAGATCCGTTTTTTTTTGTTTTATCGTGTTTAGATATCGATATCTATCACATCTGTGAAGTTAACACAAAAAAAACCTATTTTTAAACTGATATTTTAAGTAACAACACCACTTATAAATTATTTTATTTGTGTAAGTAGGTTTGTTCAATCACTTTTACACGTCAATCATATTTTTAAAAACTTGATGAGGTCGGCGTTTTCTATCTGACTACTCTGAGAACAAAGGCCGAAACAAACTCAGAGGTCACAGTCTCTTTTAAAGTCCAGACATAATCTTGGTTAGATCATGTGAAGACCTTGTAGATTGCAGTCTGAAATGATCTTTTGAAGAAAGAACCACACAGATTGAGTGGACCTGTCTATTCAGTGCACGCATTTGTCACGTGCAGCTCAACTCAAATCTTAAGGAGCTCAACGATTCGACGAACAATACCAAAGAAAAAACATTTGGGTAGGCCGCGTAAATTACTCAAACTGCCAGACTATGTTTAAAAACTAACTGAGAAATGGATAAAAAAAAAACCACAACCCACGTAGTCTTCACATTCACAACAATTAAAAATAATATAATACTTTACAAAGTAAATATTCATGTACGTTACGTATACGTTGATCTAAAAAAAAGATGATTAAAACAATTTTTATTTGCTTTATAGAGGCATGAGGAACAGGGTGTAAAGTTCACTCATCCTCCATAGAAAAGGGAGGATCCTCCGACCAGACGGGTGTTGTGTCTGGTGGGCTACTGCCCGATCGTTGATGTCGGGTCGTTGTATATATGCTAATCGCGTGGTAAACTCTAATTGCGCGATGCAGGTTTGCGTGACGTCATGTCATTGATGCGTAGTTCTCATGTAGCGATGTAGATGCCGCCACAGCTTTATCATGTGTAGATATACAGGGTGACTTTGAAAACATGCGACAAAATTTAAGGGGGTGTTCTACGCATCAATATGAACAACTTTTACTATGGGACCAAACCTGAAATCGCGAAAAAAAAATCAGCTGTTCAGTACATTTTGACGAATTATGCGAACATAAATGTACTGAACAGCTGATTTTTTTTTCGCGATTTCAGGTTTGGTCCCATAGTAAAAGTTGTTCATATTGATGCGTAGAACACCCCATTAAATTTTGTCGCATGTTTTCAAAGTCACCCTGTATATACCCATCACTTCTGCTGACGTTATTATTAACACAAACGGGATATTTACCATGTTTACTGTTCGAGTTCCCCATATTTCGACATCTTCTGGAATCAGGATCGAACCACTGGATTGAGTTACATAACCCTCAAGTCATCGGAATATTCCTAGACTGGTTAGAGAAGCTATTGAGATTACCAAATATAGGAACTTCAACCGGGATGATGGGTTGCAACTGTCGAGAGCCTGGAATCCAGTGGTTCAGCTGTGTAAAATCCGAAAAAGTGCCGAAAAAGAGTTCGCGAGCGGATACAGTGAGTTTCGTGTGTCGGGAACAGAATCGAGTTGCGAGTGACAGTGGTAGTGGTACTGAGTGCAAAAAACGAACAAGAAAGAGGGTAGACCGCTTTGTCTGCTCATACAACACGCAATAACTTACATCAGTTTATCCGTGATCATGGTGCTTGCAACAGTGCCGAAATATCGGGAACTCGAACATAACAGTAAACATGGTAAATATCCCGTTTGTGTTAATAATAATACCGACGACACGGTTGGCGCAGTGGTTGAGCGATTGACTGCTGCTCAGCATGTCGCGGGTTCAATTCCCGCACGGAACAAATATTTGTACGACCTACAAGTATTTGTTTCGAGTCTGGGTGTTTTTCTATCTATAATATGTATGTATTTACAAAAAACAATGTATATAAGTAGTTTATCAGCCATCTCGTTACCATAACACAAGCATTAGGTTGCTTAGCTTGGGACTAGATGGCGTTGTGTGAAATTAGTGACCATGACAGTTTAAAAACTTACTTTCGCTGACTTTCGCTAATTAAATTTGACCCTATATCTAACTACTAACCAGTGGCAACATCATCAGTATCCTGAAAGGTGACCTTGGGGTACCGTTTCTGGACCATATCAATGTACGGCGGCCGGTCGCCCGGTCCGTTCACATGGTACAGGACGCGTCTGTCCGCCCGGTCTCCGTACAGGTCCAGGTTCATATTCAACGACTGCGCTGGCGCCTCCTCCGAGCCATTGAATGATTGCGTCATAAATATTATCATTGTTATTGGTAGAACGATTTGCTGGGGACAAAAGTTGAGATGTAAGGTCAAGAATACTAAATGTAAATTGTGTATTATACAGGGCATATTATATTATATTATACAGAGAAGCATGCATTCATAATTGCAAATTTGCTATTATAATTTAATTGCATATTCCTTACTAGCTTTTGCCCGCGCCTTGCCCGCGTGGATGTCGGAAAATATCCCACGGGAACGTACTACCGGGAATTCCTTCCTTAGTCCTTGTCTATATAAAGGGAACCTCTGTGCAAAATTTCAGCTTTCTAGGTCCAAGAGTCTGTCATAATATAATTTAAACTCACTCAAAGCATTTATATCAACGAGGGTTTTCATGAAAATTCACGCCACCAGTTGGCGCCACTTTGACAACAGGTCTTCCATTTCGACAATGAATACAAAATATATGATCACGTTCATTATTCGTTTCATTAATTCTTTCTTCATTCAATCACGACTAAAGAAAATATACGCAAAAAAAAACCTAAATATTTTATTTTACATAAACCTACATGGGCACTTATGAAACGTCAGAAGCTAGGTACACGGTTCCAAATTGGTCGTTTCCTATGGAGAAGAGCCGGCAAGAAACTCCATACGCGTATTAACACTTTTGACAGGTGCCCGGACCTGACGTCTCGGTGCTGCCACCTAGTGAACGTCATTTCAGAAAACCCTCATTCAACCATTTACAGGCACTTTTGAATTGTCAAAGAGGTTCCTGTGGAGAAGGACGGGCAAGAAATTCCATGGAGACGCTTTTAAAACAAATAAAAATAATTTTAATGTTGTGTACACACGGCTACACATCAAGTTATACATTTCCAGTTTACGCTGACTTCTCATTGTAAGGAAATCCTATACCACGCGAGATCAGCTTATACTGGAAATGTATAGCTTGATCTGTAGCCGTGCGTACTACAAACTTACCAATACAAGGAAGACCCATTTCTTATGGATGGCGTATTTGACTTGTCTTTTCAACAGCACGCAGAACTGTCGCATATGCAAGGTACCGCCAGATAGTTTCTTCGGTGGCACTTCTGGAACAAGCAGGAGATACGAAGTGGAAAAGTATTCACTAATTACATAATCAGCCTATACAGGGTGTATGGCAATATTTTAAGTGGTCATTGCGCTCATCATTATGAACAACTTTTACTATGGGACCAAACCTGAAATCACGAGAAAAAAATCAGCTGTGCCCTAAATTCTGACGAATTTTGCGAACATAAATTTGAACAGCTGATTTTTTTTTCGCGATTTTAGGTTTGGTCCTACAGTAAAAATTGTTCATAATGATGAGTACAATGACCCTTTGAAATATTGCCACTGTTTACACTTATACCCTGTATTATTAACGAAGTAAGCAGAGGGGTGTTATTTAGTTATTTAATTCTTCAACCACACATGTACAGAGGCAGACTTAAGAGGCCCCCGGAGCAATTACCAAAAACTCAGGAGTGTATTATTGAGAGTCTAAAGTTGTAACTGCTAGAACCCCTGGCCCTCCTATGTGTGAGAGGGACCGGGACAGCGCGGATTGATGAATATTTAAAGTCAGAATATTTTTTTAACGACTGTTTTGTTTGATTTTTTTCGCTGGATTGTTGCTTATATCTTTAAAATGCGCCTGTGGCACGATTTGGCATATGTTTTTAGGATTACGCACGTTCGAATAAAAAAAAACGGAACTCTTATATTCAGATCACTCAGTTTGTCTGTCTGTCTGTCACAGCCAATTTGTTCTGAAGCGAATGGACCAATTTTAAGTTAAAATATGGTACACATAAATATTATGCATTTCTGTGACCCAAACACGGACGTGTAACGTAAATGAATGCATTTTGAATATTGGGGTTTACTTTTGGTATAAGCTATCTACATGCCGAATGTGAAGAAGATCTATCTGAATGTGAAGAAGTAACAAACACACACACAAACTTTCACCTTTATAATATTAGTGTGATTAGTTAGGATAAGATAGGAACTCACCCGGCTCTCTAGCATTGTCCACTTCATCTTCAGATAAAGTTGTGTCAACGTCACTGCATAACCTTGGGACAAAATGACAACGTTAATTGCCAACGTTAAATACTCTAGATTTTTTTATATATATAACTAACTAACGACTCGTTTCAGGCTTCGCACGCGCACGGGTGCAATTTATATGTGAAGATGGTCTTCTTCAAGGTCCTTATATTTGACAGAAGATTTCTCAACTCAAACTCACCTCGATCCTCAAGGTAGATTCCGACGTACCTGATATTTGACAGTTGGTTCCTCAACTCAAACTCACCTCAACTGAGGAAACTATTTTAGTTGAGGAGTAAAATTGCAACTATGAATATCAAACTACCTAAGTGAGGTTGAGTCGAGTCGAGGAAATCATGAGGATTTGACTTAGAATATAGGTGTAAATCTTGGTCAGATCATGTGAGTACCATCTAGATTAGTGTCTGAAATGGTCTTTTGAGGAAAGAACCACACAGATTTAAGTGGACAGTGGACAGTTGTAAGTAGTAATCGTCTAGCTCAACTGCTCAACTCAGAATTTAAGGAGCTCAACGACTCGACGAACAGTACCAAAAACAGGACATTTGGGTAAGCCGCAAAAGTACTCATACTGCCAGACCAACATTAAAATTGAGAAAAAAAAAACTGAATTATGATGATGTCTTACTTCAAGAACACCTCCTCAAGCGTGGACACGCCAACTCCTATAGAATCTATCCCCAGCTCGGATCTCTTGGTCTCCAACGCAGAGAACAGCCCCGGGAACTTGTCGCACTGTATCGCGGGCAGGCTGTAAGAGATCGAGTTGATCGTCTGCTCCTTCAGCGTCGCGTCGGGCACTTGTGACGTCACTACTTGAGAAATCACTTGCTCTTTCGGGGATCCGATCGTGGTTAATGCTAGGCGGTAGCCGGAACCTGAAATGAAGGGAAAATCCATTTTTTAATTTATATACCTACATACATAAGCACATACATGTAAGGATCGTGGCGCTCTGTAGTTTCTGCCTACCCCCATGGGGAAAAAAGCGTGAGTTTATGTATGTATGTAATACACGAAAAACAAAAAACTAACTAACTACTTTTAGAATTAACTTTATATTTTTATTTATTTTTAATTTCATACTATTTGTTACATGCTGCACCGGTCGACGTCATCGCGTCAACGCCGGCTATCGCTGAAAACCAGCGCTGGGGCTCCGTTTCGCATGGGGTCGCGGCATTATGCTGAGCGGTAGCCGTTTTGCGTAGATGTGACGCATATTTTCCCCAAACTTGTTTTACAAATTGTTATTTTTATTTTGTTGTGCTTTGCGTCATGTTTACCGCAAATAAACGTATTTCTTTCTTTCTTTCTTTTTTTTTTTTTTTTACTAAGTCTTGATACCTTTATTTGATTGATTATTTTATTAATAAACTAGCTGTTCCCGCGATTTCGTTCGCGTGCATGTCGGAAAACAATAATGTGTCACTTAGATAAGGTGTAGGTATCTTTTAAAACTCCTCCAATGACAATGAATATCGGAAGATTGTTCATTCCTGAGGTTATCTACATGGTGCATCCACGCGGTGGTCCAGCGCGTGGGCTCACTGTATGCACGCACCCACTGCCTTCTTGAGGTGCATGGTGGTAGCGAAGCAGCGCAGCACGCCCGCGTGCAGCGCCGCCACGCGGTCGCCCAGCGCGTCCGCTTCTTCCATGAAGTGTGTCGTGAGCAGCACTGTGCGCTCGCCACGGAGAGACTACAACGAAAGATACGATAATATTAGCAATTGGTCTCTACGAATGCTACTGCTATGAATCTCCACGTCGAGTCCTGACCTGACGACAGTTTGTCAAGCACCTGCCGGGTCTATTCTGTAAAAATCTCACCGTGAAAACTTAAGTGAAGTGAGTTTGACGTGAGCTGTCATTCCACCTGATGCTAGGGATTGACACTACTGACAGCCCACTTCACCTAAGTTTTCACAGTGTGATTTTTACAGAATAGACCGCCATGGCATCAGCTCCCGTCAGTTAAAGCACAAGCTAAAGCGCTACAAGATAATTTTGGCGCGTGGCTAATTTTGACGCGTGGCTAAAATTGAAACTAACGCCGCAATTTCGGTTTTTGAGTACATTTCATTCAAGTGACATTTCACAAAACAATGGGGAAGAAAACTGTCAAATTAGTTCTGCGTAGATGGCGCTAAGTATTTGTTACTTTCATTCAGTTGTCAATTGAGTTCCTTGCTGAAAACGTTGCCGCTAGATGGTGTTAACTATTTTTTTCTTGTCGCCGATTGGTAGCATGGGTCGCATTGTCTTCAAGATGACTTTGACAAGTGACAAACACGCAGCGCTCTCTTGCGGCGAAGCTTCCGGTCAACAACCCCATTGCGCAAGTGTTTACCAACAGCGCCCCCTGTAAATGTCATTCGCGCGTCAAAATATCCCTGCAGCACTCTAGTTGAGATTACTTACCAGCAGCAAGTCCCACAGTTCCCTGCGAGTCTCCACGTCGAGTCCGGACGTGGGTTCGTCCAGCACCAGCACATCAGCTCCGCCCGCTAAGGCACAAGCCAGTTGCACCCTTCTCTTCATTCCTCCTGACAGTTGGCTTGGCAATGAATCCAGCTTGCTGCTTAGAGTCAAACGCTCGGCAAGTTTGTGGGCTGACATCCGCGCTTCTGCGTATGTGCCTTGTTTGAGCTGAGGAAAAACGATTACAAATAAGAAAATATAAAAAAAGGTAGTATTTAAACGCACACCAAAAATTACCAATTTTTTCCAACAGCATACGTACAGTCAGCCACAGCATTAGCTGACCCACCCTTACATAAATAGTTGAGATTTTTATATACGAGTCGATAGAATTTTATAATTCTTTTATATTTTATTTATTAAGTATAGGCATTTAAATAAAATATAAAAGAATTATAAAATTCTATCGATTCGTATTCTAAAAAATCTCAACCATTTATGCAAGGGTGGGTCAGCTAATGCTGACCCATCCTTGACTGTACATCAAAAATGCTGTTTGCACATCAAAATTTGCATGTCTAAATAAATTAAACTTAACGCCAGGTCGACAGAGCCCCGCTGCGCGGTTCGATTTTGAACTTAACCATCAACATTTTTATGTTTAAAATCATTTGAAGAAATTTGACAGTTTGGTATAACCTGGTGTGCATCTGTGTGTCTGTACGTGTGCGATTAATAATTTCCAAAAAAAAAAAAACAGACAGGACAGTACGCAACTACGACAAGATAAAATAAAAATAATACAAAAATCTAAAAAATGTCATTTTCAGAACTGAAATTACAAGCATAACTAAAATTTAAATTTTGTTAAAGCAGAATATTTGACCTAATCAAGTTTCGCTAAATATGTAATTGCAAGCAACAATATAGCTGATTAGTACACTTACGAGCGTAAAGAATATAATATGTTCCTGTACAGTCAAATCCTCGAAGAACATGCTATGTTGTGGACATAGACCGAGGTGCTTGCGTACTTCGTTCTGCTCCGTCACCGTGTCCTTGCCGTTCACAAATACTTTCCCTTCTGTGGCGCTTGTCATTCCTGTGGACATAGCACAGATGTGGAACATCGACATAGTCAAAGGAGGGCTCTGGCATACATACATACAAGATGAGATCATTCTCTTGCCCTTATCCCAATTTATTTGGGGTTAGCGCGCAACATGTCCTTTTCTTCTATACCTCTCTATTAGTCGTCACAAGATGAGATGATACCATTATTTTCAATATTCAATCATTAATATTGAAAATAAGTGTAGGTTTTGGCTGAGGCCTCATTAGTGCGTTGCGTTGCGTGCGTCGTCGCATTTAAATGACGCTTGCTCGGTTCTAAAGTACATTAAATCCTCATGTCTTTCAAAACGAGCAAGCGTCATTAAATGCGTCGACGCAACGCACTAGTGAGGCTTCAGCCTTAACCAAAATTAATCCGAATTGAATGCTAACAAGTGCGATTTTTTTAAAATTCCGATGTTGTTATTCCTGTGGTTATACCGCGGGGTGATGTGGGCCATAGTTTTTTTATTTATTTATGTTTCTATCTTTCTCTTGTTCAGATTTATTACTTCTCTTTTAATCTAGTGTCTTGTAATGTTGCAAACAAATATTTTTCTTTTATTGGAGTTTACTTCTTAAGAATCGATTTTAATATACGGGGGCGGTATGGTAATTTTATGAGGAGTAAAATACAAGCGTTAACTCAAAAGCGTTGTTACGTTTTACTGCGCAACGTATAACAAAACGAACGCCTTTACACCTTAAAGTTGCTTTTTGTATAGCATTGATTCATTTAAGAAACCCTGCCCCTATGTTCCTTTGTTTTTGTCTAACAATAAAAAGTCGAACTGCACAAAAACAGAAGTAAACTCCCGTCGTGCGTTGGAGCTGACACACACTTTTTTGTCTTACCTGTGATGATAGACATGAGTGTAGTCTTGCCAGCACCGTTGTGGCCGAGCAGCACTGTGATCTCTCCCTTATACACCTCCAGGGACACATTCCTCAACGCTTGGGTTTTCGGGTACACCTGACACAAATAATTTAATTTCAATGAACTGTCACATTTAATTTTATAACGTCAGTGTTGTTGTAAATTACTAATATTACTAAAAAAAATACTTGTATTCAGCTGTATCCGGTTAGACTGGAAGCCGACCCTAACATAGTTGGGAAAGTGCTAGGCAGATTGAGTGTTGTTGTAAATGGTAATGTCATTCGACACGATGAAAGTTGGCGACGTCGCAAATAACTGCAATTATAAAATATCGATCGATCGATATTTTTTTTAGTGCACTAAAAAAAATATCAGCTGTTCCCTACATTTATGTTCGCATAACTCGTCAAAATATAGGGATCAGCTGATTTTTTTTTTCGCGATTACAGGTTTGGTCCCAAAGTAAAAGTTGTTCATAATGATGAGTTCAATGACCCCTTATTGTGCGTTTTTATGTTACACCTTGTATATTAATTAATGTCAGATACTTAATAACGAATCCGGGCAAGACCAATTTTGAATTCATAAGTAATGTCCGAGTTTATCTTGTACATTACTGACTTCAGTGAATGAAAAACATCGTGAGGAAAACTTATACCGTCTTATTACAAAATAAGGTTTTACAAAACTGACAACTTAGTACCGGACATTTGTCAGTTTTGTATAAATAACTGTATTTCTATCACAGTTAGGTTCTTATTACAAAAACTGGCTCAATGGTTTAAACCATCCATGACAGAAGAAAAACCTCGTTTTGTAATAAGACCGTTATAGTTAATGTTATGAAGTCTGACATCACCAACCCATCTTGTGCAATCGTAGTGATCAATGCTCATGCCTTCTTTATTTGAGAAGAGGCTTTATCCCAGCAGTACGACAGTATTATTTAAATAAGCTGGTACAGTCCGCGAGGCGTAAGCTGACCTTTGCATTTGTGTGAGTGATCACCAAAATGGTACGAGGCCCATGACCAAAATTTTTGTCTTATCGTTTTACGTAAGACAAAATCTTCAATCGTCTTATCGTTTTACGTTTTACAACGATGCGACATGGTTTTGTTCTTGGCCTCTCGTACTAAAAGAACAGAAGCCGATTGTCAAAAAGCAGTATAAACCGGTTTTAAACCCAACAAAGAACGCGTCGCGCTCTATGCCGGACGTCACACCTACACTATCTATGTGCAGTCACAAAAATGCATAGCTCATCTTACGCCTCACGGACTGTAAATATATTTAATATCGAAAATTACTTTGTTCTTTCCAGTTTCCTTCAGTTAAAACCTTCAAGATTCCTACCTTGGAAACATTGACGACCTTGATCCCGGGCTGGGCATCCGCCGGCGCAGATTCAAAGAACCGCTGGTCGGAAATTATGGGGTATTCTTCATCAGCTTCCGAATGAGGTTCCACCTTTTTGTTCCAATACGAGGGCTAAATACAAATATGTGTGTTTATAGTATACCCATGTACAAGTTGTGATACTGGTTTTCAACAAGTCTTGTACAAGAAAAATCAAAAAAACGTTGTGTATTTCTCTCCAAGCGTTTATTGTACTTTTGACATAAGCACGCCTGTGTAGTTCCTTATTTATGGACAGGCAACCATAGACGAAAAAATGCAACACTTCATGGACGCTAAAGTAAAATAAACGATTGGAAAGATTCACGGAGCAAATACAAACAGCAGATGTTGTAATTCGATTTCCCTATGAAACAACGCGTGAAAATTTGCGGGGTGAGGGGGTGTTAGATCCCGCCCACTTCTTTATTTTCCATCTACCGGTCAATAGCCAAACTATTTGCTCGTTCTGACAATTTTACTTTGTAGTAACGTAACTATCTCACACTAGATGTCACTAAGTACAGGATGCAACAGGGTCGTATTCAGAAAATGTTTACAAAATGACAAAAAAACTACAAAAATTATATTTTGGCTATTAAAGGGTCTTATTCAGTGTATTGTTGGCGTTCGTCCTGTGCACAACTTTGTAAACGTTCCTATTTTCCAAACATAATTCTACCCGACATTTATAGATGGCGACACTTGGTGCCATGGAAACTAAAAATATTTAGGCACGTAGAGCTCAGTACTAACATATTTTAATAATCATATTATTATGTACTGAAATTTGTTCGACATGTTT
This sequence comes from Cosmia trapezina, assembly GCA_905163495.3. Taxonomy (NCBI): domain Eukaryota; kingdom Metazoa; phylum Arthropoda; class Insecta; order Lepidoptera; family Noctuidae; genus Cosmia; species Cosmia trapezina. The sequence continues at coordinate 3,351,018 of LR991036.1, forward strand.
TCCTAAAGACCCTTTAATAGCCAAAATATTATTTTTGTAGTTTTTTTGTCATTTTCCAACATTTTCAGAAAAATGTTGGAAAATGTTGTTGGTTGTGGAAAATGTTTACAATGTTTACCACATGTTTTATACTTTAATGACGTAGATTAAGTATGCTATACTAATGTGCCACGAGGAATAGTTTAGAAGTAAAGAGAGAGATGCACAATACGTGACGGCACTGATGATTTGTTTAGCTTTAAAATTGTGCTGAGTAGAAAAAAAAACAAATAAATCAGATTGTGATTTTATTTAAACGAGCTTTTCAGTGTTCTCCCGTATTTTTTTTTAATTTTAAGATTGGTATGCTCTAAATCTAAAACTATTTCTGGGCTGTCATGCACTGAGCATATTTTATGTACAGTCAACCAAACAGATACGTTCTCAGGCACTAACTACGTTTTACCGTATTGTGCGTATGCAAAAAAGGCAAGACTTTGAAAAACATCGACTGTTAGTTTGATATGTAAAAGTTAACTCCATCTCTTTACTTTCCCGTAACAACGTTTCCACATATTTAAAAAATATGTTAAAAACTATCAGATCGTAAAAATAACAAATAAATGTTGTCTATGGTCTATTGGTCTGTTTCAAAACTATCTGATGAAAATGTAAGCAAATGGATCAGAAAACGTACCTGGGGAGGCCAATTTGTAGTACCTACCACTTAGAAATTGAGTGCTTTGAATTTTTTATTTGAATACTTAAACCCGATATTCTAATTTTAAATCACACAAAGATATTTTTAATTTGATAATTGTGGTAAATTTAGTTACGGGTGTCAGAAGACCGAAAGTCAGACAACCAGTCTGAATACCCCTTGATAAAACTATCAAGGGTTATCGTATTACTCAGTTACGGGGTTGTAAATGTCAGATGGGACTTTATGTCACCACTTTTTTCATGGAGCGTCTGGCTCCATGAAAAAAGTGGTGACATAAAGTTGAAACCTTCTAAATACAGATGAATGTGTAACTTATTGCCTTTAGTGGTTTGTTTACATTTTCATCACATACTTTTGGCACAGACATTACGTTGTGCAAAGATGCTTGTTTTTTTCTTGCATACCCAATTCTTTGGTTGACTGTACCTGATATGGAAATCGTGATATGGGATAGAGTTGCAAATAGTGCAAGTACCATTATCATAATTTCATCCTAAAGACGACCACTGGTGGATATTTGCGCCCAAAGGATTTTCAATGCTCGCCTTAGCACCGAAAGTTGAAAATCCAACAGTGCTATAATATTGAGGCGTTCAGTTAGGTATTACCCAGTGTTAGTGAAAACGAGCAATAGAGTGCTAATGCATATCTTGCAAGTACCATTTTTATTTAGTGTTAATGCCGCTAACTATTTATTAATGTAAGTATAACATTCTAGCAACATATTTTGAAAATATAATTGGAATGTCATATACTTCTACAAAGTAACGCCAGATTCTACAATTTATCGACACAAGAGCTACAGGGCTGAAAGCATCTTTTGGCGCTCGAATGGCGTTGTCAGGGAGGAGCAGTTAAGGTTGCACTAGTCGGCGCTCGAACTCGTTGGTGGCGTGGCTAATATGCATGTTATTTAGTTTAATTACACTAAATAGCAGTTAATACTATTCCTAATAGTATTTATTTAGTGAAATAGACGATGTCTTATAACGAAAACGAGCGCGTAAAATTTCATGAACAAATCTTTGGAAGTATAAATATTATGAAAAAGTTATTTGAATTCTTGAATAAATTATCTACCCCTGTATGGTAACAATTTTGCCATTTTCGTAAATTGGGGGGGGGGGGGTATTTACGCCAAAAGATGCGTTAAAATTAGTGTTGAAATATGGAAATTTCGACGCTCATAACTTCCAAACCAATATTTTTTTCCGATTCTGCTTCTATAAAGGTCTAAATAATGACGAGACAAATTGATCTAATTTTTAGTTTTGAATGTACACCGTCAAACAGACGAGTAATCACCATATCGACGGTGAAGTACCAATATCTCTTAACTGACATTTTTCGAGAAATTATCTTTTTTTTTTATTTTGAATTTAAAGGCGTCATTCGCTTGTTTTAGTGAAATCTCCTAGTGTATTTTCAGTTGCAACAGCAGCAGCATTAAGTTAAAATGTGGAAATAGGTACCTACCTCCCAACTAAACCAACGGGTCTATTTCAAGTGTCTAGTTTTCAGTTTGTGTACATTTTTGACTTTGTCAGTTAGGTGGTAAGTAGTTAGGTGTTATTGGCACTTCGCCGTCGATATTAGGTTTGTATGGAAGAATGACCGACTAGCGTAACCTTAATGGTAAACTTGTGAAATATAATGAAAAAAAAATATATATGGCGGCGTTAGTTCCAATTTCGACCACGCGCCAGAAGACCCTGTTCAGCTATACTAACATCATCAGCTTCACTATTATAGAACCGAGTGGAGAAATCACTCAGGCCCATTCCCTGAGACACTCTTCTCAGTTCGTAGGTGACCGCTCTTACTGGGGGCAAAACCGAGCTCCCATTCTCGGACATTTCATAGTCCCCACATTGTTCTTTGTCGAAGAGTTTCTTTTCATTTGGCTTGGGTTTCCGCTGAAAGCAGGAACGTACAGTACCCTAGCGTTAATATGACACATTGTGCTTGTCATTCTCCGCCCTAATGTATCATTCGAGGCGGGCTTGGTTACAAAACGGCGCTCCATTACTTGTTACAAAACGGCGATAACACTAATAGCGTTTTCTTTATTTTTCCCTTAAAACATGATCCTTATAAGGATGTTTCGGTTTCGGTTTCGGGCGAAACTGAGATCGTTGCCGAAATTCGGTTTAGGTTTCGGTTTCGGTCGTGAAAACCAGTTTGGGTCGGACACTAATCTTTTGATTAAAATTTTATTAAAATAATTACGAAAAACCCTTAAAAAATGCGATGTCCCAGCCCGCGCGCGATTAACGCTCTTAATGAAGCAACGGAATGTAGCTCATTTTAGTAGGGAAGAAAGTCTAAAATATGTTTTTTTTTGCATTGAAGTAAGTACGAGACCTTTTACATCAGTCAGAACACACTAAAAATATATCTAAATTGCGTGCGTCCATGAACGATTTAAATGTACCATCGACAAACTTTCCAATTTTGAAACTATTTTGCTTGCAAGCTGCAATTGTACTTATGACAAAGTAAAACAAAGGACCATAGGGGCAGGGTTGTTTCAATGAATGAATGTATACAAAAACCAACTTTACGGTTTAGAGGCGTTCGTTTTGTATAATAGTACAATTTGCGCCACGAAAAATGAGACTTGACCGCGCCTCCCGCGCTCTTTCCGCCGCCCCGATGACGCCCGGTCCCTTCCCGCGCGTCAAACCTCATACCGCTAAAGAGACCTAAAATCGTCTACTGCACAAGTCAAACCACGTGGACCCACGTGGTGTGTCAAGTCTCATCTTTCGTGGCGCGTATTGCTAACTGTTTCCAGGTGCCCTCATAGAAAGCGATCGTTGCAATGGTTTGTTCGATACCGGCGAGGTAATAACATAACACACTCCAATGCGTTATTTACGAATTTTTCAAACATGTGAAGTAATGATTTATAAAATTCCTTCAAAATCTTTTGGATTTTGGTAGGTGTGTATACTTTCTATCGGGCGTTGAACAATTTCACTACTACATGAGCTATTCTCATTTATACATTTGACTGATACCGCTGTACCGCGCCTTAGGTATGAGCACAGATTAATACAGACGGGACGCTCCGGAAAATCATTTAAATAAAAAATGACTCTTGCTACGACACAATAAAGTGCAATTCAGGTCGCACAACGCTTATTACCTACAGTTATATTCAACTACAAGTTGCCTCTCTTTCTATCGCGTAACTCTTATACCTTATGACCTACTAAATTAGCCCCGCGGATGGGGCCCGCCGCGCACTTGTAGCTTCATACCTAAACTGCGGAGTGTCCCATCTGTATTAATCTATGGTATGAGCGAGACGGGGGGACAGTGCAGGCCGCTCATTCGTCAACGCTCACTCCATCCCGCCCCCCGCGGTACAGCGGTATCGGTCAAACTATAGTATCAAAACGAAAAAGATCTCTCTCTTCACTTCACCATCGTATACCCCACATACCTTAAAGAGGAAGTTCCAGGGTAAGGCCTGACCATACTGGCCTGGCCTTACGTGGGAGAGGTACCACGCCAGGAAATAACCGATGGTGGCTTGAAGCAACATGAAGATGAAACTGAGGAGCACGGAGCCGTTGTTGTTGGCATGTGTCTTCGCTATGTTGCTGAAGGACGCACCGATGCCTGTAAAGAAATTTATATACATCTTTATAATTAAACAATACAATGACATGAATATTTTTACTTTGTCTATAGTCTTTGTATATACATATATTTTTTTTATTATTGTGAATGTGAAGACTATGGATTGTTGTTTTTAAGGTTCTGTACCTCAAAAGGAAAAAAACAGAACCCTTAGGCTTATAGGATCACTCGTGTGTCTGTCTGTCCGTCTGTCACAGCCAATTTGCTCCGAATCTAATAGACCGATTAAGTTGAAATTTGGTATACATATGAACTTCTGTGACCCAAACACGGACGGGTAATGAAAATAAATGAATTTTGAATATGGAGGCCCCTTTCGGAGGGCAAATAAGATAATTAAAAAAAAAAGTTTTGCAAACTATATCGTGTGACATATCAAATGAAAGGATACTACATGATGATCTCAAATACATATTTTTTTATAATTTTAAAATAAATAGTTTTAAACTTGTTTAAGAAAATAGACGAAAATTTACCATCCCTCCCCCCCCCCTTATCATCGAAACTGCGGAGCTTAAAATAAAAAAAAAAAGTTCTTTGCTTATAGATTACAGGAAAGTTATAAAGAAAAATGTGTGGAAACTGTTTTGGATTATGTGTTGCTATTTTGTACCGTTTTCTTATTATATTGCATCTGTTTGTTTCCCAAAAAAAAAAAAAAAAAAATAGTCTGAGAAATTAATTTTTACTTCACTCTTACTTACCTCTTGAAAAAAAAAAAGAAATCATAACTTCATTTTTACTAAGAGAGAACAATACAAGAATACATTAAAATATGGACGTAGTAAGCAAAAATACGTTTTGCTTAATGTCTAGAAAGTAGAAACTTGTCAGTTGGATAACTTGACTTTTAAGCTACTTAATTATGCATTTATTACATCTAAATACCATATCGCAATATTATTTGCAATATCTAAACAAAAAACCTGGGACTGTAGCTATGGAGTTACTATATTCACCAGAATACGGCATTTATATTAATTTCTATATAAATAATAATAATTTATTTATTTATTCAGACAACCATAGGTCCATTACATTTACATATATATTGTTAGTATGAACTTAAAAACTATGTTAGTACCTAATAACTAAGAGAGACTTAGTCCTCTGGTTGAGGCTCCACACCAGTGGGCTGTCCAGCTTATTGCCTATCACCTTCAGGATGCTGTTACTGCTCCCACGCAATCTGCTTAACAGTGAGGCTGTCTTTTTGCGCCAGGTGGCATCAAAGCCGTCTGTGCGCGACTCAGCGAACATTGTTGACGCACTGCAGAAGCGCGGCAGACGCAACAGCGCCCTGTAGGCATTGTTAAACTGGATGCGCAGAGAATTGTAAGCCCTTTGGGTATATCTGAACCACAGGCTCGCTGAGTACAGAGATGTGCAATACGCTTTGAATAAAAGTACTTTCACCGCGTCTGTACATCGAGCGAACCTGCGGGCCAGCATGTTCGCCCGGACTGACAATGCCCTGCGCTCCCTCTCCATGTCTACATCATCTCCAAGGTTTTCGGTAACCACATGCCCAAGATACTTGAATTGGTATACTCGCTTAAGAGGGATACCATTGAGCAACACTGGTGGAACCACAGTTGGGCACTTCGTACCCGCCTTGAAGACCATGCACTCTGATTTTTTAACATTATAACTCAGACCGTGTGAGGCCGCATACTTTTCACATACGACAAGCAACTTCCGCAATGCACAAATCGAGGGAGCCAGCAGCACCATATCATCGGCATAGCTAAGGTTGTTTACACTGACACCATCCACGTAGCACCCTACAGGCATTTGACTGAGTTCCTCGATCAGCGCATTTACGTACAGGTTAAAAAGCAAGGGGGAGCTCAACCCCCCCTGCCTCACTCCGCATTCCAGTCTGTATTCACTCGACAATGCACCCGCCCACTTTACATTATTTTTCTGATTATGGTACCAATACCTAAAAAGTGATGTCAACTCTGGCGGCAAGCCCGTTTCCTTTAGCTTCTGCCATAACATGTCATAAGAAACTAGGTCGAATGCTTTCGAGAGGTCTAGAAAGCAAGCATAAACCGGGGTCTGTCTGTCAGTGTAATATTTCACAGTGTGCTTAAGGCTAACAATAGCAGTCTCAGTCGACAAGCCAGGACGAAATCCGAACTGAGCGTCATGTAACTTAACATGCTTCTTCAAATATGAGTTAAGCACACTGTCAAATACCTTCGCTACAATCGTTGCTAGCGAAATGGGTCTGTAGTTAGATTTTTCAGACACATCCCCCGTTTTACTCTTGGCAATCGGTACCACCAGAGTCTTCATCATGGCAGGGGGTAGGTGCGAGTGATTTATGCACAAATTACATAACATTGCAAGTACTCTAGGAAGGTGAAAACCAGCATGCTTGAGGTGTTCCACGCTGAGAGCGTCATACCCCGGTGATTTCCCTCCCTTCATACCCCTAACAGCACGATCAATATCCTTAGCAAGTATTAAAGTTGAAATATTCATCCCCTGAGTCTCAGCATCGAACCGTCCACATGCTGGTCCTAAGGGTGACTTTACTACAAATTGTTCCTTAAAAACATTAGCAATGTCCTCAGGGCTAGAAACACCGCCAACACTCACGGGGGTGCCAGGTCTAGTATTCAATTTATTTGTACACTTCCAAAAACTTTTAAAGTCCTTATTCGTGTAGTGTGATATGTTGATAATAGTATCACATGAGTGTTTTAATACCTAATTATGTACAGTTGCATACAAGACTTTATCTACATTCATGTTATCAATCCTATGTTAAAGGTTCTGAAACAGTTTTTTGCAATACTAATACTCGTATCGAACATGGCGGCCGGCGTCATAGTATACGACGTGATTTTTTTTTTTTTTTTTTTTTTAAATAAATATCCTTGGACATTTCACACAACGCCATCTAGTCCCAAGCTAAGCAACCTAATGCTTGTGTTATGGTAACGAGATGGCTGATAAACTACTTATATACATTTTTTTTTTGTAAATAGACTCGAAACAAATACTTGTAGGTCGTACAAATATTTGTTCCGTGCGGGAATCGAACCCGCGACATGCTGCGCAGCAGTCAATCGCTCAACCACTGCGCCAACCGTGTCGTCAAATAAGTTCTTTTTTTAAATTACGGCGCTCTTGTAGTGAAACGCGCGTGCATTACAATGTTCTTTTTTTGAAAACGAGTTGCATTATGAAATTCAGTACAACATTAAAGCATCCGTTTGGATGCTATTATGGTTACCATGGTTACTATGACACTGGCTGTTTTAATGTTGGCAATAAGGTAACTGTTTCAGGAACTTTTATAGAGAATTTATAGCATGGGTGTAGATAAATTATATTACTATACACTCCCGACATCTTAACTCGAGCCACACTGATTTATTTTGTAATAAGTTCTATAACTTTTTAAATAGTTGTGAATTCAAATTTGGAACAATGATAGCACCAAAATGATGGCCTGTATGTCGGCTTCAAATCTGCATCAAAACTTTTTCTCTGACTTTACACTATTTTAATGTAGGCTTTTATACCTAACATGGTAATGTATGGAGGGTCAATTTAGGTGTCTGGGAGTATATTATTAACTTACCATAAATCTCAAGCGTGGACACCTCTAACCAAAACCAGAACATAGGCGTATGTGGCAAGAACCCGGTCGCAAGTGTCCCTATGTACGGCAGCTGGTATTCCGAGGCTACTCGCGCTGGTATCCAGAAAAAAACATACGCCAGGACGGACAAGCTTGCTGCGTATTGCGCTGTGGGGACAAAAAAAAATAGTTTTTAACATAAACACATTATCTTAGGTGGAGTAGGTAAGTGCTTTAATAAACAATTCGGGATAGGGGCGAAGATAAAGTTTTGTAAATATATTATCTAAAATGTGCACAGCCCAGTTGACTGTTGACATACGTCTCACAAAAGTCAACGACAAGACTGCGCGTCATTTGTTACTATGGAAGCTTCTAGAACCTTCTAGAAGCTTCGACTCGACCTTATTGCCGAGCGGGAATGCCAGGAGTTATCGCCAGAAGCGTGCGGATTGTGGCGGGAGCGGTTAGAAAAGGATTCGCGTTATAAGTTCCATTTACGAATTCAAACCTATCTTAGGTTTGAATTCGGAAATGTAACTTAATTTTACATTTATAATTTTTTAAACTTTTTTTTTTTAAATTTTGGTTAAAATTAGGTTACATACGTTACGTCACATAGAATTGAATTGAATAGTGATTGACCAAACGAGCGAAGCGTTGGCAAAATTTGCTTTCCTCTGTAAGTTTGTTGGTACTCCTCTACAAGTCGTATTTTACAACTGGACGAAACTTGGTATATAGGTTTTACAACTATAGATTTTTTTTGTCATCGGGTATTTTTGATTGGAGGGGTACTTCCTCCAAAAAGGGGTAACAAGGGGGTACTGGATATCTCCGTCTTATGAGATCTGATTTCGATGGATGGGATAATCGTAGATTGGTGCCTCCTCATCATTTAAAATTGTCTAAGTAGCCTCTGCGAGTTGGCTTCGGCCCCTCGTACGCCTTCCAAAGATCCGAGACACCAAAGTTCCGAGATGTCAAAGACATTTTTAATATAATAATATAGGTATTGTACTTTACTAGCTTTTTCCCGCGGCTTTAACCGCGTGGAAGTTTCGAGTCTATTAACTCAAGGAATAAGACATACAAACTTTGGGCCTCCGTTTCACCCATTTAGGGCATGAATTTTGAAAAATCCTTTCTTAGTGCACCCCTAGACCTCATAAGGAACCTACGTGCCAAATTTGGAATCTCTAGACCAAGCGGTTTGGGCTGTGCATACAGTCAATCACTTTTGCCTTTTATATATACAGGGTGACTTTGAAAACATGCGACAAAATTTAAGGGGGTGTTCTACGCATCAATATGAACAACTTTTACTAAGGGACCAACATCGAATTCGCAAAAAAAAAAATACTTTCCCATATTATAGTTAAAGGTATTGATTGGCCCTTTTGTAAAAGAAGGTCGGATTTTTTTTGCGAATTCGAAATTGTTCACATAGTAAAAGTTGTTCATATTGATGGAACACCCCCCTAAATTTTGTCGCATGTTTTCAAAGTCGCCCTGTATAGATTACGGACCACACGGAAGTTCACACTATTCATATAGTACTTATTATAATTTGACCGATACCGCTGTACCACACCTAAGATATGTGCGCAGCGAGACGGGGGGGCAGTGCATGCCACTCATTGAACGCTCACGGCGTCCCTCACCCCGCGGTACAGCGGTATCGGTGTAGTAAAAATGACTTAAAACTAAGCTAATACTCCTAAGAACGTGGCTATCGCATAGTTGGGTAAAAATACTTACTCCCTGACGTAATGTAACTGCAGGCAAAAGCCAAAGAGACAATTGTATTGAAGTACAGCAGCATCGTCAGGAATATGATAAACCCTGAGGAGTGCGCTATCAGAGGGTTGGCGGTCGCCTTGAAGAGTATGGTGCCTCCGATGGAAAAGATCAGCGCGCATGGCAACACGTTCAGAAAATGTGACAGCCCTAGAAGTTTCGGGGACACCCCTAACATTTTCATCAGCTCCTGTGAAAGGAATTGGGTTTTAACTGTGTGTTAAACTACAACTACAGTCCGGCCATCGTCGAGGGAATGTGTTTCTGACACCTGTCAGTTGGACAATTTCTTATTGTAATAAGGATCAAATTCGCAAAACACATTTGTTGGTATGAAACTTACAAGTGTCAAGAACGTATTCTCACGACGGCCTGGCTGTAGAATGCGAGATAATCGATCATCCATACCGATTGATGAATGACCGACCCTCGCGCCTCGGTCGGTAAACATTTAGAAAACAGACTCCATTGAGACACTTTTCAAAAATGGGTGTAATACCCTCTATTACACCCTATATTATTATTTTTGAAAATTGTCTCAATCAGAACAATTTCTATGAAAACTTCATGGAAATTTTGTTCTACCAGAATCGCGTCTCAACGTCACGTTGCGTCTGTCTGCGGGAACCATAAATCGACGTGACGATGTTGATCGAGCATAACCACAGACTGTCATTCATCATCACAATACTTGATCGATGCGATTGACCAAACCATTTAAAGATTCAAAGCATACATTACCGTTTTCAATTTTAGTCACTCCGTACATCGCTTTTTAAACTATTAGTAGGTAAATATTTTGATGAAATATTCATGTTTTAAGGAAAATAGACCACAAGGAACATTTTTAATAGGTTTCCTAAAAACTGTCAACTAGCCTATTACACAAACTTGCCTGTGTGCAATCTAACCAAGGGGTAACATTTTACCCAGTAACTGGGGTTTGAAGGTCACATTCGAGTCACTCCATAAGAAAATCTGATATTCAGCTGCATGTGGTTAGACTGGAAGCTAACCTTCTATCGGTAGGTAGATGTTGATACTCACTTGAATGCCAGAGGCTCGTTCCTGGAGCAGACGACCCATGAGGAACACGAAGGTTAGCAACAAGGAGAGCCAGCACAGCACCGTGAGGGTCTTGCAGATGATCAAGGTGACCTCGCTCGTATGCGAGTACGCTCGCCAGTACGGGAACTCTTGGAGGGACAGCGCCTGCGCCGAGCGAACGAATGTTTGAATAATAAAAAATAAAAATATATTTATACCATTCCCCCTCTAAAAAGCTCATTTTATTCACTGAAAACAGTGAATAAAAAGCACTTTTACTCACTGTTTTGATGTTTGAATTTAGATCACACCAATATATTCGACCACAGATTTAGAATAGGCTAGATACCGCAGGTTCATTAGATAGTATGAAAGAGCGTGTTATCTTTTTTATACCTACGATAACTTCACCCCAGCCATTTAGTGATGTTCTTAACGTAAACAGAAACGTTTCAATCGCTAAGCGTCAGTGAGCTAAAAAACTTTTTTTAGTACAAACATGCAGGGTATGCTTGGTCGGCTGGCTTGCGGTATCTAGCCTACTCTAAATCTGTGTATTCGACCTATATTTGGTGTGTTCTAAATTCAATTTGATTAGTCGACATTTTCAACAAGGAGTTTAGCATTAGAGTAAAAACTGTTTTGTGTTCTTTGCTGTCCTTAGTAAATTGCCGCTAATTTGAATACTGTAAGTTGTACGAACACAAAGTTTAGTGTTACTTAATAATAAATCGATTAAAAATGCATTCAAGTGATGAAGATGTGTTCACATCTGAGTTTATGAAAGAGAAGGCGGCCGATGTAGTGAAAAACTTGCTACCCAACAAATGACGGCTGGTTTACATCAAAGCCATTTTAACTTTCCTTTTTCTTAATTAAATGTCTATTTTCGCTTAAATCTTTCTTGTTCTCGTAGTCATGGTATAAAGTATAGTATGCAACTCTTGAATAAAACGGATTTATATCGAGGGCCATGAATCACTCGCATCGCTTAGGATGCTAACACTTGAATCACCAGCGTAGCGAGTGATTCAATCATGATGAATCACTCCCTGCGGTTGTAATTCAGTAGTTAGAAGCCTTCACTAGCTCGTGAAAAAATCCCAAAATCGTTCATTTGTAATTTAATCGCATAAAAAAATTTTTTTGGGATTTCTAGTTTTTCAACTACAATGTTAAGTTTGTTTTTGGGATAAATTATTTTCAATTACGGAACCCTTCATTGTGCGTGGTCCAACACGTACTTGGCCGTTTTTTTTACTTTGGCCCGCGCGCGGTTTACTTTATCTACAGCCTGTTACGGGCGCGGTTTATTTACAACTCTGACGACCGTGTTCCGTTGTCAGAACCCCAGCCAAACCCAAGAGGTAAATTTAAAGAGAATATTTTTTTTGCCCTTCATAAATCGAATGTTTCTCTATACAGGGTGTAAGGGACAGCCCTCCGCAAACTAACAGGGTGCATTCAGCTCCTCATTCTGAATCATATTCCACCGGAAATTTTCTCAGGAAAATTTTCATTTTTTCAGTTACATTTTCATTATTTCAATGTAAAATTGCATTGTGTGTTCGCATTGTTCGTTCCATTTATGTAAAAAAACTGCAAAAAAAAACAGCAAAAAAAGAACCAGCAATGGATGTTGAAATACTCTAACCAACGACGCGTGAAATCAGCTGTTCACTTTCTGTCTAGCTACAGAGTTCATCGAACTCACCGCATACCTCTTACCTACCCCTCCCAACCAGTAATAGACGCCCCGATTTGTGCACAAAAACACAAACAAATCAGGTTTATTGGAGTCCCTTAACGTTCCTGAAAAAATTTAATGTACCGGTCATCTTAGTATGACATACTGAATTCACCCTATCAGTTTGCGGAGGGCTGTCCCTTACACCCTGTATTTTAACTGATTGCACCGTTCCAAATCTTAGTCAATGTCGTAGTGACAAAATACAGTTGCAAAATCACTTCGAGTTTCTCGTCGCGAGAGCTAAATTCCATTGTGGGATTTAACAAGCAATTGTTCGTAAAAACTGCCTCAATGGACTAGTGGTTCTAAAGTGGGACTGATGGGTTCGATACCAGGGTCGGGCAAAGTGAGATTTTTTCACTACCAGAAAGGACATCATTCAGCGTCCATATACACTGGTCGGCCAAAAAATTGAGCCACCTTATCATTTGCGTTTACAAAGTTGTTATCTTAAGGGGGATGCGCAGTGGTAGCCCACAAAATTATTATATTTTTGGGTTTTTTGCAATTTGCAGACCCGTGTCAAGTTGTATCTTGATCAAAATATGATACATGACAATAAAACATATGTATTTACATAATTTTAACCATAAAAATCATCAATACATCTCTCCAAGTTAGGTTTCGGGCAGATTCGTTGTCTTTACTTTAATAATAAAGATTAAAGACAGGGGAATATAGCCGGAGACCTAATTCTGGTCGATGGCGTGTAACAAACTCACGAGATGACCGCTTCATTATCATGTCGCCATTGCGGAATTGACATCTTTCTGCTGTTGACCTACAGCGTCGTCCCCGAGAAAGTCGTGGACTGTCTATTAGTGACAGTACGGTAAGAAGAAGGTTTAGGGAGGAAAACTTGAAGCCACATAAGCCGGCCACAGCCACCAAACTCTCCGTAGCTCATATGCAAGCCAGGCTGCAATTCACTATACAGCATCTGAATTTGACTTTAGAACAGTGTGAAAAGATTTTGTTCTGTGACGAAAGCCGCATGACACTAACTGGCTCACACGGTCGTCGTAAGGTCATCCGAAGACCTGGAGAGCGAAAATGCTCAATGTTGCATTCGTGAAACAGTGAGATTCGGTGAAAGTCCAATTCAGAATGCTGTCTAGCGAATTGCAGCCTGGCTTGCCTATGAGCTACGGTGAGTTTGGTGGCTGTGGCCGGCTTATGTGGCTTCAAGTTTTCCTCCCTAAGCCTTCTTCTTACCGTACTGTTAATAGACAGTCTGCGACTTTCTCGGAGACGACGCTGTAGGTCAACAGCAGAAAGATGCTGATTCCGCAAAGACGACATGACAATGAAGCGGTCATCTCGTGAATTTGTTACACACCTTCGAAAAGAATTAGGTCACCGCCTTTATTCCCCTGTCTCTAGATAACGTTGGTAAACTCTTTGTACAATTACTGATCGACTCAGGTTTAATCTTCTTGTTACATTTCTCTGACTTAGGCCTTCGCAAATTAAGGCTACAACTTGCGCGCCTTCTGCTTCAGTCGTGTCCATGTCTGTAGCGTAAACTTTTATGGAAATAGTCACATAAATAACTGCATGAGATTATTTGGGATAAAATATTTAGAAGCAAAAATCCATACTAATATTATAAATGCGAAAGTAACTCTGTCTGTCTGTCTGTTACGCTTTCACGTAAAAACGGCTAAACTGATTTTGACGAAATTTGGTACAGAAATAGAACAGACCTTGAGAAAGGACATAGGCTAAATTTTATCGCGAAAAAGGCTTTGGAGGCGCGATATAACCGAATTTCACGCGGGCGCAGCCGCGGGCAGAAAGCTAGTCCATACTAATATTATAAATTCGAAAGTAACTCTGTCTGTCTGTCTGTCTGTCTGTTACCTTTTCACGCCTAAACCACTGAACGGATTTCGATAAAATTTGGCAAGGCTATAGATGGTATCCTGGGGACGGACATAGGCTATTTTTTTTTTCAAAAATAATCCTACAGGAGGTGATATAGGGGATGAAAGTTTGTATGGGAAACTCAGTATTTCTTAAGTTAGCGATAACAAATTTATGCTATTGGTAGGAAATTAAGAAATATGCGGTTCAGCGTTTTTGAAAAATTATCCCCTAAGGGGGTAAAATAGGGGTTGATTTCAAAATTTACAAAACTGCACGGATGTCGATAAAATTTGGCAAGGCTTTATACAGCATCCTGGGGAAGGACATAGACTACTTTTTGTCTTAAAAATAATCCTACAGGGGGTGATATAGGGGATGAAAGTTTGTATGGAAACTCAGTATTTCTTAAGTTAGAGATGTGAAAATTAAAATGTATGCTTTTGATAGGAAACAAAGAAATATGCGGTTCAGCGTTTTTGAAAAATCATCCCCTAAGGAGGTAAAATAGGGGTTGATTTTAAAATTTACAAAACTGCACGGATTTCGACAAAATTTGGCAAGGCTTTATATAGCATCTTGGGAAAGGACACAGGATATTTTCAAAAATAATACTACAAGGGGTGATATAAGGGATGAAAGATGGAAAACCCAGCATTTCTTAAGTTAGGGATATGAAAATTCAAATTTATGCTTTTGGTAGGAAATAAAGAAATATGTGGTACAGCGTTTTTGAGGGGGTACAATAGGGGTTGACAAATGTTTGTGTAATTACCTCTTTTTAAGAGATTTAAGGGATTGGAAATGTAGTCATAGTTCGAATCTTGAGGTAACATTTAGTCTTTATTTCAATCGAAGTTTTTACGAGGAAATTATTTGAACGAGTGGACACTCGGACAAAAGTTATTTGTTATTAGAGCGTGACTGGCATAATAAATTTTAGGTAATTAACAAAGTCCCCCCGCCGCGTAAGTGTGTCTGTTTGAATGCGATAATGTCAAAAAGTACCGAACGGATTTTCATACGGTTTTCTCCAATGAACGGAGTGATTCAGTGTAATTCATTACGGTTTTGTGTAAATTGGTTGAAATATGACGACGACTGTTGAAGATGTCGGAAAAAATCATGCCAATTGGTAGCTTTATGCCTACTATACACGGTAACGATATATCGTAGCGATTTGAGTTTGCACAGTTATATCGGACGGCCCTATGTTTTCCACATGTACGTTCCCATGGGATATTTTCCGACATCCACGCGGGCGAAGCCGCGGGCAAAAGCTAGTATTTTATAAATAGAAAATAATAAATGAAAGTCCAAATATTAGAGCTTCTGCCTGTGCTTCTGGCTTATTGCCAGTACCTATTATGTATAAAAATATATTGCACGATTTTTATTTCAAACAGTTCTAAGTATTTTGTCACTTTAAAACTGAAAACTGTGTGTTTATGATATGCCTACAATTTTAGCACTATATTATAGTACTTTTCGACAAACTACACAATTGAGGTTTTAGGATTTTAAATTGGCAACACCTTTGTTTTCACTTTTTTTCTCGAATTGCATTTCCAAGTATATATAGATACTATCAGGCATTGCCGGTGATAAGATAATTGCATGGTGATTTGTCACGGCTAGCGGCTATGGGCTTACTATGCGATGTGACCGCATCCTGTTGAATACAATAGACATTGTTTTTTGCCATGACTGAACATTGAAAGGCATTGTTCTGGGGCATCTGTCATTACAAAATGCCCCATTATTTTATTAGTAAAGCGATATACACTACATAGTGTAGCAAAATGCTTACAATAGGGATGATGACGAAAAATTTTTTTTTTGTTCGTCATTTAGATTGTTAAAAAATATTGGACACGTATTATTACACGTGGTGGTGGCTGCTGCGGTGGTGGCGGCTGCTGCGGTGGACACTGCTGCCCTTGCATCACGATCTGCACCTGCTGTACGAAGATTTGCTAGTGGCACTGAGATGCGCCGCTTCACGCAGACAAGCCATGGTGTCTTCGTCGGAGATGGCGCACAGACGACTCCGATGTTTGTCTTCGAATTATGCACTCCCGTGCCGTTTTGTGGAAATAAACTACTATGAAATAAACTATTTTTTCTTTTTTTACGTAATGAAAAGATTACGGAGATACATTAAGTTAAAATATGGCATGACGTCACGCCTAGCTAGATTTTATATGAAGAAGTGACGTAGCGAGCCCCCACTCCTCAACTTCAATCCGTGTTATCTAAGTATTTTTTTTATTAATATGATAGAACAAATAAATACGTGTCTAATATTTTTTTATTATCTGACTGACTGACTAAATATTTTTTTTTTTACTCAGGCATCCTTATAGTAATTGGAAGAGATACTAAAAATCAGCTGTTCCGTACATTGATCTACATCAAACTCGTCAAATGAAGGGAGCAGCTGATTTTTTTCGCGATTTCAGGGTTGGTCCCATAGTAAAAGTAGTTCATAATAAAAAAAAAAACGTTTATTTCAATTACAATAGGCATTTCGATACATATTATTGGAGATCACCTTTTAAGCAAGGAATTGCTTGTATTAGATTGATGAGCACAATGATAATTATAGATTAAGCCATTCTTTTATGTATAGATTTTTTATATTCTTAGGACCATTTCTTTATAATAAAGTAAACGCAATTTTGTCTATGTCTGCATTAAACACGGTACATTGCAAAAATGTAATTAAAACTTGGTAACAAAAATTGTCTTATGACGACACAGAAAAGTTACTGCTTGTTTTAAGTTAAATATTATTTTTAATTCAATGTTTTCATTTCATTAGTCTGTTATGTTATTCATTATTTATGTATTATCATCAATCTTAGGAAATATTTATGTAAACTAATTTGCACTTATGATACCTGAGATACAGGTTTATCCTAGTTCAGGTTAATCCCATTACTATATGCCTACCATTTTAGTTTAAGCCTTAATATTGTAAATATGCATTATTTGAATGAATAAATGAATAAAAAAAAAAAAGAATAAATGAATAATGACCCCTTAAGCGGTTGTGCCATCAATTCTGGGACATGTTGTATATGCGTGCGTGTATGACCAGATGTATGAACGTAAACGAGGCAAAAGCAGTATGTAAGGATCACAGCAGGTGGCGTGCTGTAGTTTCTGGGACATGTTGTATATGCGTGCGTGTATGACCAGATGTATGAACGTACACGAGGCAAAAGCAGTATGTAAGGATCACAGCAGGTGGCGTGCTGTAGTTTCTGGGACATGTTGTATATGCGTGCGTGTATGACCAGATGTATGAACGTACACGAGGCAAAAGCAGTATGTAAGGATCACAGCAGGTGGCGTGCTGTAGTTTCTGGGACATGTTGTATATGCGTGCGTGTATGACCAGATGTATGAACGTACACGAGGCAAAAGCAGTATGTAAGGATCACAGCAGGTGGCGTGCTGTAGTTTCTGGGACATGTTGTATATGCGTGCGTGTATGACCAGATGTATGAACGTACACGAGGCAAAAGCAGTATGTAAGGATCACAGCAGGTGGCGTGCTGTAGTTTCTGGGACATGTTGTATATGCGTGCGTGTATGACCAGATGTATGAACGTACACGAGGCAAAAGCAGTATGTAAGGATCACAGCAGGTGGCGTGCTGTAGTTTCTGGGACATGTTGTATATGCGTGCGTGTATGACCAGATGTATGAACGTACACGAGGCAAAAGCAGTATGTAAGGATCACAGCAGGTGGCGTGCTGTAGTTTCTGGGACATGTTGTATATGCGTGCGTGTATGACCAGATGTATGAACGTACACGAGGCAAAAGCAGTATGTAAGGATCACAGCAGGTGGCGTGCTGTAGTTTCTGGGACATGTTGTATATGCGTGCGTGTATGACCAGATGTATGAACGTACACGAGGCAAAAGCAGTATGTAAGGATCACAGCAGGTGGCGTGCTGTAGTTTCTGGGACATGTTGTATATGCGTGCGTGTATGACCAGATGTATGAACGTAAACGAGGCAAAAGCAGTATGTGAGGATCACAGCAGGTGGCGTGCTGTAGTTTCTGCCTACCCCGGTGGGAAGGAGACGAGAGTTTATGTATGTATGTTAAACAAAAATAACTTCCGCGAAGAGTCTACATAACTATACAGGGCTATTTTTAAATGACTAGCTAAATTTTCACAGGGTGTTCTACCCATGAATATGAACAACTTTCACTATGGGACCAACTTTGAAATCGCAAAAAAAATATCAGCTGTTTCATACATTTTGATCGAGTAGGTATTGAACTTTTGTAGGAAACCGCTGGTTTTTTTTTCGTGATTTCAAAGTTGGTCCCTTAGTGAAAGTTGTTCATATTCATGGGTAGAACATCCTGTGAAAATTTAGCTAG
This sequence comes from Cosmia trapezina, assembly GCA_905163495.3. Classification (NCBI taxonomy): domain Eukaryota; kingdom Metazoa; phylum Arthropoda; class Insecta; order Lepidoptera; family Noctuidae; genus Cosmia; species Cosmia trapezina. The sequence goes on from LR991036.1 coordinate 3,369,843, forward strand.
GCATTTAAAAATAGCCCTGTGTATTGACTGTATGTTTACATCTTTATGTAGTCAGTAGCAACGAAGTACTAAACAAATGACATGAAGTATAAAATTTAATTATCGATACAGACTAAAATGTCCTTGTACAACCTCTTGACAATAGGTTATGTGGGTTTGCTAGAAAGCTCTGTTGGATATTCAACTTTCGGCGCTGAGCTGAGCATTAAAAATCCAACAGCGCGCTGTTTGTGTTTTTAATTTTAAAAAACTCACCTGAGGCACTTCATTCCCTGTCAGTAAGTTAATGTAGCTTGTGTCGACCGCCCACTGAATGCGCATGAATGTTGCATATTTGTAACCTATAGAAAACACAAGATAAAGCTACTTAATAAAAGTCTTAAATTGTCACACAATGCACAGCCTGAACTGCTGGGTCTATAATTATGCACGAAATCTTAATCATTCCACTTTGCCCCATCGATCCACCCCACTAGTGCAATAGTGGGGCAAAGTGGAATGCCTAAAATTTTGCAGTGGAATCTACCCCACTATTCAATTTGGTGAGGCAGATTCCAGTATTCTAAAATTTTGCATGAATTCTGCCCCACTAGGGTTGGCACCTTTGGTAATAGTGTTTACTACAAGTAAGTAGTACTTCGGTATCTAGATCTACAGAAAAGTGTAAGTCGTACCAAACATCCTGTGAGGTCCTGGTGTATCATCCAAAGACTGGTACGTCCCTGTTTTGAAGTCGCCCTTCATACGAATGGTGTAGTTCAGGTGGGTGGGCCACGTCTCCCCCGACATACCCTGCCAAAACAACGTTTCAATTAGGTGCTAAATACTTTACGCTAACCTCTGCCTTTCACAACTGGTAATTGCGTAACCCACTTACAGTGGATTGCCTTTCATTTTGACAGTTCAACAACATTCATTACGTTATTACGTTGTCGAGCAGACAAATTTTTCGAACATATGAAGCAATGGATTAGCAATATCCTTCAAAATCCGAAAGTTACGTAATTAGGGTGCTGCACACACTACGCGTGCGTTAATATGGCATATCACGTTCCTCAAAGAAACTGACACTAGTATGTGTGACAGAGACGTCGCTCTACAAAGCCGAAGTTATTATAAAACTCGATATGCCATATCTGGAGCCAAGTGTTGTACTTACTTGGAAGATGATGATAGCCTCCATAACTTTCATTTTAGCCGCGAGTTCAGGCAGAAGAGATAGATTCGACAGCGGATAGTAGCCTCTTTCTGAGTGACCTGTGAGCAATACATTATTAAATTGTGTGATGTATTAAATAACATACGTCAAGACGAGTAACTAAAGGTATAATTGCCTTATAACTTTAACTTTATAAGGCAGCTGTGAGTGGAAAGAAGAACATAATAATAGTGAGCTCATTGGTGATGTTCTTCAGAAAGATAATGGTGTGCAGTACTTGCAACCGGTGTGCGTGTATGACCTGGGGGCTTACTATGAGCTCTTCTAGCAGGGCAGAAGTTGAACGGTTCCAGTGTGAGAGAGAGACGGAGCTATATACAACCTATAGCACCATCCTTTTTTCTCAACGGTTCCATGATGTGTTTTCACGTCATAGTTAGCTCTAGATGTTTGAACGTAAACGAAGCAAAAAGAGTAAGTATGTAAGGATCGTAGCAGGTGGCGTTAAGTAGTCTCTGTTTACCCCCATGGGAAAAAGGCGTGAGTTTATGTATGAGATTTTTATCTTTTATTTTTTAATCTGTAGGATATAATGTTTTCTAATTTAAATTGTTTTGTATGCATTTTTATTATTTTATATTTGTACATTTAATACTTATGTTTCATGCTGGTTAAATATTCGAATGCAATGTATATTGTTACTGAATAAACAAATTGAAATTGAAATTGAATTGAAATTGAATGTACGTCAGATGAGATGTGGGCTAAAAAGAACTTAGTGGCGTTAAGGATTGAAGTTATCGGTACACAAGCAGTTAATATTTTCAAGATCATTTTGTATTTGAGTTGCACCATCAAGGAATTTGACTGTTTTATAAATCTTAAGATCATCGGCTTACAAGGTTTAATTACTAAATTTAATTTTTGAAGCAAGATCGTCAATGAATATCAAAAGAGTACTGGACCTAAGGCTCCCACCCTGGCGGAACTCTAGATTCGGCATAGTATGGTCAGGACTCGAGCCCTACTGCAACTAACTGAGATCTTTCAGATAAGTGCGATGCAAGCCAACGTAACAAGGGGCCGCCGATACCAATGACTTCAATATTATTTTTTTTATCAGATGGTTGTTTACTTTATAAAAAGCGCTAGTAAAATCTCTATATAAATGACGTCTACTACTTCATGATCATTACATTTGAGGGCAATTCTAACTTAAGGAGTTGTTGGCTAGTGTTTCAAACCTAAACGGCTCGAATATAATTATGTAGAACTCCCAATATGATAGGAGTATGTAAGAGGAAGTCTGAAAGACACTGGTGACTGAAAAGTTGCGCGGAAATAGGTTGTCATGGTATGGGCATGTGATGTGAGGAATGAGGAAATATCGTCAGTAAAGTTTTGAGTATGAATGTGGAGTTTACGAGTAGGGGAAGACCAAATAAACGATGGATGGACTGTGTGAAAGATGATATGGCTAGAAAGAGGTGACTACCGAGATAACGACTAATAGAGAAAAAAAAGACATGTTGCGCCGACAGTGCCGACATCAAATAAATTGGCATAATGGCAGAATAATGAAGATGATAGGAATATTTTCGTCGTTCGAGGTTTTCCGCACCTTCAGCACACAGCCCGCCGTACTAGGAAGATGGGATAGCTCAAGGGTGTCGACACATGTTATTAATATTGGATTTATTCCACCAAAAACACTCTTTTCCCTATTGCGGTGACCCAGAACGGGCCGGCTCCGCCCCGCCTATGAAAATGAGTTGAATGGGAATGAACTACCTACTTCAATCAATCTGCCTAGCCTTTTCCCAACTATGTTGGGGTCGGCTTCCAGTCTAACCGGATGCAGCTGAATACCAGTATTTTACATGGAGCGACTGCCTATCTGACCTCCACAACCCAGTTACTGGGTAATACGATACCCCTTGGTAAGACTGGTTGTCAGACTTTCGGGCTTCTGACGACCCGTAACGACTGTCAAAGATCCACGAATAACAGCCGGGACCAACGGCTTAACGTGCTTTCCGAGGCACGGAGGAATCTCGGTATGTAAAGATGGTCACCCATCCACTGACCAACCCCGGCAAGCGTAGCTTAACCTGACGGATCGACCCGTGCGGCTGTTATTATTTAGCCACGAGCTCCTCCTAGAATGAACTACCTACTTACCGCAATTAATTACGTTGTGTATTCGAATGCTATCAGTTTTACAATGAATCATTTTATAGTAATGTCAGTAGGTGTAGGTATACCATTGCAATAACAATGCTGTGATTATTATGCATAATATGTTAAGTTATGTGTAGTATTTTTTTAAATTAAACCTCCCCATTAAAGAGAAGAAGAAAAATATTCAAATCGTCCATCAGTTTTCGAGGGACAGCAATTGATTTTATATATAAGAAAGAAGAAGAAGATACATTGATGGATATAGATCAACTTTGCTGACTGGCTACATCTACTGGCTACTACTACACCGCGAAATGGTAGATAAGTCGACGTGTAAGTTATTCCTTGACATAGATCAATCGATTGGCACTGACAAATGACAAGTGCGATGCGGTTCGGTGCACACCACACAACTTCACAAAAGTGCGTACACAACTACACAATATCCCCCCACACTTCTCATTTAAAGCCGCGTTGGTCTAGTCTACACTACATCTGGCTAGCTTATACGTACGCGCTCTTTTACGGCTGTGGATTATGAGGCCTCGGCTTAAAATTCTGAAACCTGTTAAGAAAAAGTTATTGGGGTTTCCTCTCAAGAAATACTCAGTAGCAACCTGGAGGGTTACTTATGAGCTCTTATAGAAGGGTAGAAGTTGAACGTTTCCAGTGAGAGAGAGAGACGGTGCTATATATCTCTCTCTCACTGGAAAAGTTCTGCCCTGCTATAAGAGCTCATAATAGGCCCCTGGAGTTAGGAAATTGGCGGTATAAGTATGACATCCCCGAGCCTCGAAGACCATGTCAAGACGTCGGTTTTGCGCCTGATCTCTCTCTGGTCGTGTCGGATTGCCGTCCGTGCCTACGGTCTATGTGGATGAGGGTAGAGGTATTAGGAATAGGGTGTAACGTTTAATCACCCTCCATTTCATATTGTTTAAGGACATTGTCTATGTTACCTATAAGTTTCCCGAATAAAATAGAAAAGGGACGATCCTCCGAACAGACGGGTGTTGTGTCTAGTGGCCAACTGCCCGACGGTTAATGTCGGGATGTTGTATATTGCCAGTCGCGCGGTAAACTCTGCTTGCGCGATGCAGGATTTGTATCGTCAGATCTTTGAAACGTTGTTCGCATGTAGCGTTGTACCGTCACAAGGGAAGAGATTGCGCCTTGTGTTTGCGCACACGCTTGTGCACTATAATATTGTAAGCGCTACCCACAGTTATTATCGGAACCTATACGTCGTAGGTGCTACATAAGAAAATAAGAAGCAATACTGAATTTTAGCTATTTATTTCAAGAGACAGTACGTACTCTTTTACGAATATGTCATAGTCAAAGGTCGATATGCAGTCTCTTCCCGGAATGAGTGGTTTATCCTAGGCCAAAGGCCAAACCAACGCCTTCGGGCAAACCCCGAAATAAATTCCAATTTTGTCCTTTGGGGGCACCCCGAGTTTCGGTTTGGTTAGGTTCCATTGAACCCTGCAGACAGAAATAGGAGCTCCGCGCAGCTGGTCTCCGTTGACTTGCCGACGAAAACCCTAACCCTAGACGGTCGACGTCAGGGGAACCCTGATGTCAACCGTTGTTTGGGCTTTGACTAGACTTGCAAGTCAAACCTAGGAGCGCCGGAGCTTCGAGGTTTGACTATAACACATACATCACAAAACTGTTGTTTTTATAAAAGCACATTCAATTTGAAACTGATTCTAAATATAATCATCGCTTGAGTGATCGAATGCAACCAGAATCATTTTTTTGCTAGCCTGCATGATGTCAGGTTCCCTTTAGCAGACAACCTTTATAATATCTTACTTGGCTAGGACACTTCCGACTGACTGAAATTCGGATCACCATTCAGAGTGGGGATCTCTATTTACTTACCTGGGGTGGAGTTCAGCCGCATCAGGTTCAGTTTAGGGCCCACGTCATCCATGAGCGAATCGGTGAGAATTGTTTCGGGGTAGTACAAGATCCAATGTGGCGGTGGTATGGCATCATCTACGAGCGGTACTATATCCTGCGGAAGAGAGTTATTTTTGAAATAAGAATAACAAGAATAATATTTATTATAACACAAGATTCATGATAACAAGAGCATATGTACAAAACAACAAAACACAGATATCTACATTCTACATAATGCTACACAGTTCATGTAACCCTGTCTCCTAAACTAGGTAGTCTTGTATCTTAGGAGACAGTGTTGGGCCATACAGGGCCATCATGTAGGTATAGCTGCAGCCAGAGTACTTAGCGCGAGGGTAGATTGATTACCACCTGTTTTTTCTTAGATCTCGGGCTATGTTCCAGACTTATTGGTAACTGAATTCTCAATCAAATAAATGGTAGGAAACTTCTAGAACATTTCAATATTGGTAGGACCTATTTAATGCTTTCTCCAAATACAGGGTGTACGGACATCGACAAGCAAACTGATACCTTGAATTCAGTACAAGATTCTAGACTAGACCCACTAGCAGCGTGGAAATTGTTGGGCATAAACTTCTACCACAAATAATTTCAGATTTTTCTATTTGCAAACTTCGGAGATAAGGGCCGCCCCCCCCCCACCCCCTTATCTCCGAAGTTTGCAAAGAGAAAAATCTGGGACAACAGGGACTGAAAGGAGGTCTTAAAAATTCAAAGTGGGGCTACTAGGGCATGTGGGGTATCATATGAAAGAGCGCTGTTTACACATTCTAAAACATTTTTTTCTTTTTTTAGACCGCATAGTTTTCGATTTTTGATGAAAAATGTAAAAAAAAATACCGTTCCCCCTTATCTCCGATGTTTGTATAGAGAAAAATCTGAAATTATTCTATGTGATAGAGATTTATGTAAAGGTTACAGGAAAAATAAAACGATGTCTTTTAAATAACACACTTTTTCAGAAATCCACGAGTCCAACTCGCTCTTGACCGGTTTATCACGGTTGGCGCAGTGGTTGAGCGATTGACTGCTGCGCAGCATGTCGCGGGTTCGATTCCCGCACGGAACAAATATTTGTTCCGAGTCTGGGTGTTTTTCTATCTATAATATGTATGTATTTACAAAAAAAAAAAAAAATGTATATAAGTAGTTTATCAGCCATCTCGTTACCATAACACAAGCATTAGGTTGCTTAGCTTGGGACTAGATGGCGTTGTGTGAAATGTCCAAGGATATTTATTTATTTATGCTTTTGAGGTACCTACGGAACCCTAAAAATCAACGCTAAAGACGAAACATTTCAACGCGGTGGGTCTAGAATCATGTACTAACCTAGCACTTTTCCCAGGAATTACCTACTTACAGTGACTGACGATATCAAAATACCAGGAATCATGAGCATACACAGGCTCACAATCTACATATAATTATGAGCTGTGATAAACAAGCTCCTAGGAGCTTGTTTATCACAGCTCATAATTACTAATTACCGGCATTACGAGAAGTCTATACTTAGCCTGTGCCTCATGCTTTAGTTTTAAGAATCGAGCAATTGAAAGTCAACAAGACATTACTATTGCCTGGATACTTATGTATCTTTTCGTTGACATTTACAGTGCTAACGTGTAAGTTGTTGTGCTGAAAAAACACTGTTTGGCTTTATATCTGACTCGGCAAGAATAAATGCAGTTAGACGAAACCCTTAGGGCGAGCGCGCATGGAATGTCTTAGAAGTGCGCGCACTGGGGTGCGTTTTTCTAACGCAAAATCTGTGAAGTATGGAATGTCTTTGAAGTCATGCGTTTTGACTTTTGTTACTACAGAACTACCGGAAACGCACCGCAGTGCGCGCTCGCTCTTAGACTGTTTGTCCACCGCACCGGGAACGGGACAAACGAGATTATTCGGCCATAGACTTATAAAAAAGGAGGACTCCGCGCCACGCATATCGAAAGTGAAGCACAGTAAGTATGCCGGCCGGGACCGTTTGTACAAACACGCCTCACGCACACATTTACATCATAGTATGCCGACCGGCCGCCATTACGTGACACGAGCGACGGCGTCTTTGCAGGTACTCAAATTACGCAAACATAGATCGGTACGGTGCTTTACTTTCGATATGCGTGGCGTCCTCCAGGAGTCCTCCTTTTTTATAAGCTTCGATCAATAATAGCACTATATTAATAATAGTGCTATTATTGATCGAAGTTTATAAGTCTATGATTCGGGCATAGTAAATGTATTGTCGCTACTTCGGCGCCGGCCGTGCCGACATCTGAGGCCTTAGTGAGAGTTTTTATACTTTCAATTTGTACTGAAAGTGAATACCTAAGCGCCGTCAGTCTGCTGGTCTGTAGTGGGATACACAATTATTCCATACAAATTGACGATGATCCATTAAATTGATTTTTACACAAATATAATATTAAACAAATAAACTACCGATTAAACTAATGGTTCAATTGATTTAGTACTCATTATTGTTGTATTTACATTGGTTTTTAGTTGCATTTTATTTTTAAACTGAGGTTTTAAAATAAAAAATGATAAAAGACACATCAAGATTGTTTACCTTTATTTCACCACCTAAACCTTTCTGGTATAATTATATTGTTCTCGAATAAAACTCCTTGAAACTATTATGTAAATCGATTAGATGGTCGTTCGAGAAATGATGTTTCAAGATAATGGGCCTTCGCGCTGCCGATGATTCGAGCCAGTGGCGTAACTACAGGGTGGCAAGTAGGCAAAATGCCACGGGCCCCCAGCAGGAAGGGGCCCCCGGTCAGAGGAGAATCCCAATTCCCAACATTTAATATTACTCATTTAGCAAAAATCCGATGAATTTGCCACGGGCCTCGAACCTGTGGTTACGCCACTGATTCGAGCTTATAGTTATTCGAGATTTTGATGCATCGAGGTAGTGAACTGTCGCGCTCATAATTTATCGATTTCAGGTACTATCGAGCTAACGTTTTCGAGCAAGTGTTATTCGATCTCACGTCATTCGATTTCGAGTAGGGATCCCGTTAGCGACAGTACATTACATGACCGAATAAACCCGTTGACGTCCCGTTCCCGGTGCGGAGGACAAACAGTCTTAGGGCGAAAATACGAAGCATTCCCATTTGAGCACCTATTTTCTGAGCACCGATTTTTAGAGCACCCAAGGTATTCCCATTTGAGCACCTACGGTCCAGTGGCTTCTAGTGATAGGGTGTATAATAAAACATATCGATACAAACATTCTGAAAGTCAAGATCTGCCTCCTAAAGTCACTGACCTTGACCTCAAGTACACCAACCATGAATATTGACCTGTTACTGCTCCTAAGAATCGCTGATCTTGACTTTAAGAATGTTAACGTTGAGAGCAAGGTCAATGACCCTGCGGTTAAAGTCAATGCCCCTGAGTTCAAGGTCAGTGACTTTAGGAGGAAGATCTTGACTTTCGGAATTTTGACCTTGAGGTCAAGGTCAATGACCCTGTCCCTGAGGTCAAGGTCAGTGACCTTAGGAGAGTTGCAGAATTTGACTTCCGGAATTTGACCTCGAGGTCCAGGTCGATGACCCTGAAGGCAAGGCCAATGACCCTGAGGTCCAAGTCACTCACTTTATGCAACTGGTATAAAACTATGTAAAGGCATGCCGTGCAACAACTTCTGATTGGCCAATATCACGCATGCTAGCTACTTGCATAGTTTTGTACCAGCTTCAGGAATGTGTATTTTCGCCCTAACATATTTTAATAAAATTAGATACTTATTCTGTTTTCCAGATCTCGGGAAATGGGGACAACGGTTCCATGGCTTTATGCCAAAAACTTATCTACTAGGATGTCTGGCGCCTTGCTAGGGGGATGATATTGATCGGCTGGATACAAATACACTCGTTGTGTTGAAGGTTGAATTTAAATGTAATGTGTTAGTTTCTTTACACTTCTTCTTAAGATCATCACGCGTAGCATGACCGCCATAGAAACGGGTTTTGTCGACGGAAGAATAGACAAAATTACAGATTGTAGAAATATTTCTACGCATTCTACTTGTCTAAGCATGGCAATGTGTCATTTTGTCTATTCTTCCGTCGACAAAACGTCGTAAACGAAATAAAATAAGTTTATTTCGTCGATTATGTCGTAAGTATGTAGGTACTTACATAAAAGAACTAGCTTTTGCCCGCGGCTTCGCCCGCGTGGATGTCGGAAAATATCCCACGGGAACATGCTACCGGGAAATCCTTCCTTATTCCTTGTCTACATTATAAACGAAACCTCTGTGAAAAATTTCAGCTTTCTAGGTCCAAGGGTTTGGGCTGGGCGTTGATGAGTCAGTCAATCAGTCAGTCAGTCAGTCAGGCAGGACTTCTCTTTTTATTTATATACCTAGTCTGGCCATAAATACTGTTACAATTAAAAATAAGAAAGATATTACATTTGAATTTGGAATCTGTCATTTTTATACGATTGTTCATTGAGTTTTCTAATTTTGGCGCCAATACATTGTACAATATTTTGCGATATTAAAATGGAGTGTGGTGATAAAGAGAACCGAAGCGCTGCGATTGCATTACACAAAGTCGGTATGGAGCCAAATGCAATTTTTAAAACTCTCCATACGCTTGGTATTAGTCAAATGTTTGTGTACCGGGCTATTAATAGGTACAATGAGACCTCCTCTGTTTGTGACAGAAAAAGATCTGGCCATCCACGTAGTGTTCGTACGAAAAAGGTGGTCAAAGCAGTAAGGGAAAGAATTCGAAGAAATCCTGTCCGAAAGCAAAAGATTTTATCTCGGGAGATGAAGATAGCACCCAGAACCATGTCGCGTATTTTAAAAGATGACTTAGGACTTGCAGCCTATAAGATACGCACTAGTCATTTTTTAACTGATAATTTAAACCCTATTCTTTTTTCAAAACAACTACTAAATCGAAACCATAGACTATACACTAATATCTATCGAAACAACTACTGAAGCGGTACGCAACGGGAGGTAGCAGAAAAATTTTGTTTACGGATGACAAAATCTTTACAATTGAGCAACATTTTAACAAACAAAATGACCGTATTTATGCTCAAACCTCTAAGGAAGCTTCCCAATTAGTCGACAGAGTGCAACGTGGGCATTAACCGACTTCAGTGATGGTTTGGTGGGGTGTTAGCTATGAAGGAGTGACTGAGCCATATTTTTGTGAAAAAGGTATCATAACATCGGCACAAGTGTATCAAGATACCATTATTGAGCAGGTTGTTAATCCCCCTAACCACACCATGTTCAATAACCATAATAAGTATGGTACTTCCAAAAAGTCTCGGCGCCGGGTCATAAAGCTCGGTCCACGCAGTCTTGGTTGGAAGTGAACGTTTCGGACTTCATCAGAGCTGAAGACTGGCCGTCGTCATGATAATGCGACGAGAACCCTCGTTTGCTGTACGCGGAGAAAGAGACCTCGATAAAATTCGATCCAAATCTGTCGAATAAATGCCTAACTCACATCAGTATCAATATTCTTTATAGTTTTTACTGTTATGTTTTTTATGTTTTATTCTGTTTCGGTGCTTATTTTTATAAAACTGTGCATGCCATGAAACTTAATACTATTTTAATCAAACTAAATCTACTAACTATAAAATTAAAATCAATTTTAAATACTTTTTTTATAAAATCAAATCCACTTATTATGAAATGTAAATCAAAATTATATACAATTTTAAATTTTAATCAACCTTATATAATACTATGTACCTTAAAATTATATACAAGTTTTTAATGTTATTTTATTAATTTATTTCGCCAGCTATAAATGTACTGTTAGAACTTATTGGATTCCACAATGTTTCAAGTTTTACAAAAGAACGCGAGATCTATATAAATTTGGTGCAATACACATAGCAAAAACGATAGACATAAGATACATGTCATCAGCGCAGTGTACATCCCGCCGGGGACCAGCTCCGATGTGTTTACATCTCATTTTGACTTTCTACAGGACACCTTAAATGCACCTAACGTCATGAATGTTTATATCATCGGTGATTATAATCTTCCTTATATCACGTGGAGCATGATAACGGCGGGGCATGAGGGCTGTGTGGCTTGTGTCTGTACACACCCTATATGCTCGGAACTGACGCATCTCATGTCTTCGTTAGATGCTCAACAATTTAACAGCACGCCTAATGGTGGAGGAAAGACCTTGGATTTGTTTATCTCAAACACTTGCTGTTCGGCTGGCCACCTTAAAGATCCGTTATTGCCAGTCGACCCCCATCACCCCCCCTTTGTTATAATTGCACCTGTTAGCCTATCTACCCAAATTATGAATAGAAAACCGATTAATAAATATAATTTCCGTAAAGCTAATTACGACCTCATCAACAAACACATGGATGAGGTCAATTGGTCCGCGCTATTTGACAATCTATCGTCGGAAGAGGCCGTGGAGGCTTTCTATAGTATGTTGAGTGACATAATAAGCCCACTTGTCCCCCCTGCAAGAACTAGATCACTTGACTTCCCAATCTGGTTTACGCCACAATTAGTTAAAATATTTAAAAAGAAGCAACGCCATTGGATAAAGTGGAAAAAATACAGCAACGTTAAAGACTATAATGACTTCTCCGAATGTAGGTCTATCTTCAAACATATGTGTAAAACCTGTTATGCCAGTTATATTAACTCGGTTGAAGATAGTCTCTCTAGTAACATAAAGTATTTTTGGTCCTGTATTTCTAATCGTAAAAGTAAGTCAGGCATTCCGTCCACGATGCAGTACCAGAATGTCAAATCAAGTGATCCTGATGTTGTCTGCAATATGTTTTCGGACTTTTTCTTGTCCGTATTCGAGCCCGTGTCGCCAAAGCTCGCCACGTGGGGTCCACCGCAGCAGTGCGCAGATAATGGTAGCTTAATTAGTAATTTGTTTATTGATAAATCAAAAATACTCAGCGAGTTGAAACGGTTGGACCCCTCTAAGGGTGCAGGACCTGACGGTCTTCCAGCAGCCTTTTTTAAGGCTACGGCTGATAATATTTGTGAGCCAATCTATATACTTTTTAATAGATGTCTGCATGAGGGTGTGTTCCCGGTGGTGTGGAAGCGAGCCAACATTACCCCAGTGCATAAGGGTGGCTCAAAGCATGACGTCGAACAATATAGACCCATCTCGATTCTGCCAACCTTGTCAAAGCTTTTTGAAAGACTTGTTCACAACGAGATTTACCCTCTTCTGCATAATATTATTATTCCTGAACAGCATGGGTTTGTTAAACGCCGATCTACAACATCTAACCTGTTAATATTTGCTAATTACCTTTTTGAAAATGTTGATAGACGATTGCAAATAGATGCAGTCTACACCGACTTCAAAAAAGCTTTTGACAAGGTTGATCATGAAATTCTGCTGAATAAAATTGCTTTCAATGGAATACGCGGAGATTTATTGCGTTGGTTTGTGTCGTACCTCGAAAACCGGTCACAAAGGGTTGTGGTAAATGGTCACCAGTCTGTCTCTGTTAATATTACTTCCGGAGTTCCACAGGGCTCTATTCTGGGGCCACTATTATTCATTATTTACATCAACGATATTAAGAAATGTTTTAAAAAGTCCAAATTCTTGATGTACGCTGATGACTTGAAGGCGTTTAAAGTGATACGTACTATGGACGACTGCCAGTCATTTCAGGAGGACCTGGACAGACTAACTGCCTACTGTATTGTCAATAAGCTTCATCTTAGTATACCCAAGTGTAACTATATACACTTTACCAAGAATAATTTCATCTTCAATTTCAATTACAATCTAAACTGTGTACCCTTAAATAATACTTCTATAGTGAAGGATCTAGGTGTTCTCTTTGATGGCAAACTGTCCTTGAACCAGCATATTGAAGCCATAATCAATAGTGCTTTTAAAATGTATGGATTTGTGATGAGATCTTCATCAGAATTTAAGCGTACCTCAACCTATCTCTATCTGTATAAGACGCTCATTCGCTCTCAGTTAGAATATGCGGTCCCTATTTGGAACCCCTTCTACCAAAAGTACGTAGTTGCAATAGAAAGGGTCCAGCGCAAGTACCTCCGTGCTATGTACTACAGATGTTATGGGACTAAGACTTATCTGTCATACTCCCAACTTCTTGATAAGTTCAAGCTTATTAGCTTGGAGAACCGGCGCAAATACCTGGAGGCTAATGTGCTTTTTGATATTGTCCACAATCATTTTGATGCCATTGATCTGACGAGTAAGCTGTGTTATTCTGTCCCCCGAACAGTTCATGTGCGTCAGGTTCGTGCGCGTACTCTGTTCGCGCTTAGTTCTTGTCGTACAAACTCGGGCTTACGCTGCCCTATTCATAGAATGTTGGAATCCTATAATTCAAATTTCATTGATATAGATTGCTGAGAGTGCATGGGAGGCCGTCACCTCCTTCTGCGAAGCAGTGATGCTCGCGAAGGAGGAGGCGGAACGCGTGAGGGAGAGGCAGCCTCACGCCCTCAGTCGCCGCAGGAGACGCCCTGGGCGGCGGGAATCGCGGGGCGATTTCCGGCCACCGTAGGCGCGGGCCTGCGGATGGTGAGCAGCGGGTAGCTCGCCGTCCGGTAAGGACCAGGCCCGAGTCGACGGCGCGTTGTGTTCCACGCGCGCCTCAAAGAGATGTCAGCAAGTGACGGGGTCCAATAGGGCCGACGCCGCTGGGGTCGCGGGTTGTCTGAAGAGGTTACCGCGGCCCTGGCATAGGCAACTGAAGGAACACGGGTGGGTTTTAGTCAGTAAAAGTCTGACACGCCCTTCCGCTCCACCCAGAGCGGGAGAAGTTATTTGATGATTCCCCCCCCCAAAAAAAAAAAAAAAAAAGCCATGATGTACCAACATACCAGTATATACTGGCCGCTAAGAAAAGGAAAGACGCATGCCGATACCTGTTGTAAGAAAGAGATGAATATACTTATTTAATTACGTCACTAGCTGCTGCATGTTCACTGGCGCGCGTGCGTGACTGATATCACGCCGGGCAATTACCCTTCATTTAATTTCCCATTTTTGAGCCCGGGTAACGCATCTAAAGGTAATTTATCATTGATGGAAAGAGTGCGTGCTTCTTCTTTTCTTTCTTTCTTTCTTTATTTGCAATAAAAAAATTTTTTTTTTCTTCGTGACAATATTTATGCCAAGACTGTATAGTAGAAAATAATAGCCCCGTACCTACGCATAGCATGACGACATTTTGTCGACGGAAGAATAGACAAAATTACACATTGCCATGCTTAAACGCGTAGAATGCGTAGAAATATTTCTACAATCTGCAATTTTGTCTAATCTTCCGTCGACAAAACCCGTTTCTATGGCAGTCATGTTAAGCATGCTGGAAATGCCGCAAAATGAGCGTCGCCATGTCGGCATAAGATCAACTCGTGATTCATCTTGCCAGTCACAATTAAATGGTAATTCATATATTCTGCGAACGCAATATCCATCCATACTAATATTATAAATTCGAAAGTAACTCTGTCTGTCTGTCTGTTACCTTTTCACGCCTAAACCACTGAACGGATTTCTATAAAATTTGGCAAGGCTATAGATGGTATCCTGGGGACGGACATAGGCTACTTTTTTTTCAAAAATAATCCTACAGGGATATAGGGGATGAAAGTTTGTATGAGAAACTCGGTATTTCTTAAGTTAGGGATGTGAAAATTAAAATGTATGCTTTTGATAGGAAATAAAGAAATATGCAGTTCAGCGTTTTTGAAAAATTATCCCCTAAGGGGGTAAAATAGGGGTTGATTTTAAAATTTACAAAACTGCATGGATTTCGACAAAATTTGGCAAGGCTTTATATAGCATCCTGGGGAAGGACATAGGATACCATTTTTTTCAAAAATTACTATGGGGGTGATATAGGGGATGAAAGTTTGCAAGGGAAACCCAGTATTTCTTAAGTTAGGGATAACAAATTTATGCTATTGGTAGGAAATTAAGAAATATGTGGTTCAGCGTTTTTGAAAAATCATCCCCTAAGGGCGTAAAATAGGGGATGATTTTAAAATTTACAAAACTGCACGGATTTCGACAAAATTTGGCAAGGCTATAGATAGCATCCTGGGAAAGGACATGGGCTACTTTTTGTCTTAAAACATAATCCTACAAGGGGTGATAAAATAGATGAAAGTTTGTATGGGAAACCCAGCATTTCTTAAGTTAGGGATATGCCCTATGTTTTCCACATGAACGTTCCCATGGGATATTTTACGACATCCACGCGGGCGAAGCCGCGGGCAAAAGCTAGTTCATAAATAAACAGTTTTGGAATTCCATGCTTATTGAATGCCATCTCAGATAGCATGGCCGTTCTGCAAGCGCTAAGTAGTCACACAGTGGACTCTGGGCTAATATACGAGTGCCACCAGCGTCTTAAGCAGGTGGGTAGACTCAATAATATAACCATTCAATGGATCACACTTGCCAGGGGGGGTCGAACATGGCACCAGTGAGACCTGAACCCATAGCGCCGCTCCCTTTCGGGTACTTGCGCACTCTGGTAAGGAAACGTACCAGGGGCAGCATCACAAACTATGGTCGGACCAAGGTGAATGTAGGCAGGCTAAGGAAGCACTCCCTGCAATTGATGGCCGCCTCACGAAACAGGTTCTCCGACTAACTAAACAACAGCTGCGTACAGTTACAGCGGCTATAACTGGCCATGGGTCATTTAATAATCACCTCTTTGTCATAGGAGTCACAGACAGTCCGCTGTGCAGGGCCTGCGTGGAGGACGACGAGACAGCAGCTCATGTGCTTCTAAACTGCCCGGTAGTCGCCGCATACAGGGCAAAGTACTTCGGTAACCCAGGTACCCTCCGTGAGGTTGTCAGTAAGATCAAGGCGCTGCTGGCCTTCTTTGAGGAGCTAGGGTGGATTGAATGATCGATTTTCCCACCCATACGCAAA
Source organism: Cosmia trapezina (assembly GCA_905163495.3). Lineage (NCBI taxonomy): Eukaryota > Metazoa > Arthropoda > Insecta > Lepidoptera > Noctuidae > Cosmia > Cosmia trapezina. The sequence continues at coordinate 3,386,079 of LR991036.1, forward strand.
ATACGCGCATTGACGTGGAGTTGCGGATACCAGCCCGTATTACCTATTTCATGCTTATTAGTGGAGAGGAAGTAGGTGCACAAAACAGATAATTATTTATGTTCTGTGTAGGTACCAAAAATTGCAGACTCAAAGGAGACATTCTATAGAATGTCTCCTTTGAGTCTGCAATTTTATAACAGTTGTACTTAACCCCTCAAGTGTCGCGTGCACCCCATGTGTGCATAAGAAAAACCGTTTTTTTGTTCGGTACATAAGCTTATATCACATATATATAAATGTACAAAAACATCATCCGATGGAAAACCAATCAAATCATTAGTTGTGAACTTATGGAGTTCGCAGCTAACCTCCCCTCCCCCCCCGCGTGTCAAATGCACCCCAAGTGTGCAAAAGGACAAAACTTTACATAATAGGTATATAAGCTTAGATCACGTATATATAAACGTAAAAAAACATCATCCGATGGAAAACATATCATTATCAGTAGTTGTGAACCTATGGGGTTAGCAACTTACCCCCAACCCTCCCCACTCGCGGGGGTTTTGGGTCTAAAATCAGCCAAACTCAGACACTTGAGGGGTTAATAATTTACATTATTGAAATATAGATATTTCAATAATGTAAATTATTAAGTACAACTGTTATAAAATAATGTATTAAAATAAAATAACTGTAATCTAAGATTTTTTAAAGCCTTCTTCAGCCAGGTAAAATGTAAAAAGTAGCATCCTATATTAATTGGTGCATTTTAGCATGACAACAGAGGTGATTGCCTATTTGCTAATACTGATAGGAAACGGAACAATAAAATCATAACCAAGCCATTTATTCAAATTAGGCTGAGAATCAGGACTTGTTAAAATTCAAATTCCTTTTATTTGCATTAAAAATGGTATTATAGGTGTTACATTAGAATTAGTGCTTACATGTTTTAATAAAGATACCTACACAGCCATAGACTTATAAAAAAAGATGGACTCCGCGCCACGCATATCGAAAGTGAAGCACCGTACCGATCTATGTGTGCGTGATTTGAGTACCTGCAAAGACGCCGTCGCTCGTGTCACGTAATGGCGGCCGGTCGGCATACTATGATGTAAATGTGTGCGCGAGGCGTGTTTGTACAAACGGACCCGGCATACTTACTGTGCTTCACTTTCGATATGCGCAGTGCGGAGTCCATCTTTTTTTATAAGTCTATGTACACAGCATGCAAAGTTATTGGTATGCGTTCTATCACATAAATCAAGCTATTCTTACTTTAGTTTCTATGAATTCTTTAATAGAACAAGAATTTTGTGTATTTAGCCATTTATTATAATTTGTGCCATTTAGGCTCTAGAAGTTAGCATTTTCAAATTGCTTGCTATAAACGTTAAAATGATATGACCCGACCCTGCTTCCCGCGGCTTAGACAACTTGCAAAAATTTAACTATGGTGACATACTAAATGGGATTACTTTGATACTACGGGTTAGTTTGATAACAACTTTTGACTGAAAAATGTATGAAAAACTAATTTTATTTGGTGTGCGAAAAAGGTTTTGTTGGTGTATTGGTTACTGGGCATTTTTATGGTACGATAAACTTTTGATGGCTTCAAAAATCTATACTTACCTATAGATTTTTTCATAAGACAAAAGTTGTTATCAAAGTAAACCCGTAGTATCAAAGTAACCCCATTTTACAGTACCTTGTTGGTCTTGTATGGTAAGCACGACTACTGAGCGTGGGGTGCTGGGGTTGATTCAAAGTAAACCCGTAGTATCAAAGTAACCCCATTTTACAGTACCTTGTTGGTCTTGTATGGTAAGCGCGACTACTGAGCGTGGGGTGCTGGGGTTGATTCAAAGTAAACCCGTAGTATCAAAGTAACCCCATTTTACAGTACCTTGTTGGTCTTGTATGGTAAGCACGACTACTGAGCGTGGGGTGCTGGGGTTGATTCAAAGTAAACCCGTAGTATCAAAGTAACCCCATTTTACAGTACCTTGTTGGTCTTGTATGGTAAGCGCGACTACTGAGCGTGGGGTGCTGGGGTTGATTCAAAGTAAACCCGTAGTATCAAAGTAACCCCATTTTACAGTACCTTGTTGGTCTTGTATGGTAAGCGCGACTACTGAGCGTGGGGTGCTGGGGTTGATTCAAAGTAAACCCGTAGTATCAAAGTAACCCCATTTTACAGTACCTTGTTGGTCTTGTATGGTAAGCGCGACTACTGAGCGTGGGGTGCTGGGGTTGATTCAAAGTAAACCCGTAGTATCAAAGTAACCCCATTTTACAGTACCTTGTTGGTCTTGTATGGTAAGCGCGACTACTGAGCGTGGGGTGCTGGGGTTGATTCAAAGTAAACCCGTAGTATCAAAGTAACCCCATTTTACAGTACCTTGTTGGTCTTGTATGGTAAGCGCGACTACTGAGCGTGGGGTGCTGGGGTTGATTCAAAGTAAACCCGTAGTATCAAAGTAACCCCATTTTACAGTACCTTGTTGGTCTTGTATGGTAAGCGCGACTACTGAGCGTGGGGTGCTGGGGTTGATTCACAGGTTGGGCAAAGTGTTGTTAGGAATTTCTCAGTAACAACCCGGAGTTTGAAACTTAATGGTCGAGTCTATCAATTTAAAAATATTTATATGGTAAGTATTCTTAGTCTTTGTTTGTCTGTATGATGGTATGACGCCAAATTTGTCATACTTGTGACATTCCTAACTTTTAGAATGCACCACAAGAGGGTTCACAGCTTTTCAATACTAGCTGGATACCTGGGCGAATCTCCGAGCGTTTCAACCGCCGTCATTATTCTCAACCAAAAGTTGATGAAAGAGAATATATTTAATGAAAATATTTCAGCAATTCTCTGATTCTGCTTCTTTAGCAGATTCTGGGAATTGCTGAAATATTTCATTAAATATATTATTTTTCATCAAGTTTTAGGGGAGGATAATGACGGCTGTTGAAACGCTCGGAGATTTACCCACCTACTAAATTAGTAAGTTATTAACTCTTTAAACAACAAATCGATTGACACCCAGGTGTGCAGATAACAATAAAAAATCTATTGTGTCTGCTAATTGGCTTGTGACAGGTTAAAAGAAAATTGTAAATTGTTCTAATTACTTAATTGCCATTGCTCATAATATTTAGAACTCCATTTTGTATGAAAAAATTACAGACACTTTTTTTTAGACAGTAATACAAACGTACATTCAAGTGAACCAAGTAAGTAAATGTTATAAACTCAAGATTAAAACCATTTTCTTTGATTCTAAAGTAAATTCAACAGTATAACATTGTTTAAAAGATGTAATAGATGTGTCATTGAGAATTCAGGTAATTTTATTTAACTTTTTAATAGTAGGTAGGTAGTCAAATAATGACTTTGTTGTAAGGAAAAGTCAGAATTTTGTTTTAACGCTACAAACTCACCGTGTTGTGCACTGGGTCTCTCTGCTCTGTGTACGTCGTGGGTGGTCTCATACCATCTTTTAAGGCAAATAATAATATGAAAAACATTAGAGGAGACACACAATCCACAGCTGTGTGGATAAACCTTCGTATCCTAACCACCGCATGTTTCCACATCAAAACTGACAATACTCTCATCCTCATTATCACTAATATCACCAAATATCTATTTCACAACGATTTAATTCGACTGCACCACACATAAACACTAATTTTCATTTATGAGACATCACAATGGATTGTATACACCCGAAGTTTAAACTTATGTTATATTATTCGCACGCATAATTGTTTTAAATTGGTAGTATAAACATAGGTAACAGACCGGGTTAGGTTCGTGTGAAGTTTACGAACAATTTATTGAACATTTTATGAAAATTCCTCAAAATAAAGTGTTCATGTTCCAAAAATATTCAAGTGAATTTGTGAAATGATTGTGATCGTCGCGACGTGACATGACAGCGACAGCGACAACGACAAGACAGTTGACATTGACAGACTTGGTGTGACCATATTTAAATTGAACATTTTGCCAGCTGATTGCTTAGATTATACTATCTAGAAAGGTTGGTGAAAAAAAGGAAAACAATCTTGATGTTTGTGTCTTCAGAGGCGGCGTAAGGCGTGGGCGACGTGGGCGACCGCCTACGGCCTCGCGGTCTGAGGGGCCTCGCGCCTCGAAGCTTTATGCATTACTTAAAAGCCGTGAAAAAAATTTACTCGTCATAAAACGATAAATAAATTGACATACCAAATTCGTTTAATTTCTTTTTAGTCTACATTTTCTGGCGTTGTGTTTCTTTCGCGGGGAATCCTCGAAAGATTTTTGCAAGTTATTAAAAGTTTAATTATTCGTGTATATCCCCTCCTCGGCCCCCGGTCCCTGGGGCCCCCAAATCTCGAGAAGTAGGTACTTTTTAATCAAATCTCAAACAAGGTCAAAACATGTTCAGTAATAAAGAGGCAGTTTGTAGTTGGAGGGGTTACGTTTACAAAATATTATTATCAACGTAACATGCAAAAATTTTCGAGCTCGCTTCGCTCGCTCTTCCATCGTGAATTTTCTTCGTTTTCAAAATTTTCTGCATAAATGCAAAAGAAGAACATCTGAGACTGGGTGCAAAAATTTTCGAGATCGCTTCGCTCGCTCAAACCATCACATATTCTTCGCATATTCTTCTCTTGCTCAAACACTGTTGCATAAGTCATCAACGACAAAGTATCTATTGAGAAATAAATGGAAAGTCCTTGGATACAGTTGTAGAATGTTTTATTTTACCCCAAACACAGAAGAACAATATTTAAATATTTTACCTTATAATAATGTTATAAAAAACACGTATCCTTTTTAAATGGCAGACAGGCAGAGAGAGAAAGCACAGACAAGACAAAAAGACTTATGTCAAACAAACATAGACAATGAATTTTTAGTTTTCTTGTGTTGTCATCAACACCGTCCCTCAACACAAGAAACATATTAAAAAAACTTTGATTTACTTACTCAAAACAAGACACACTATACTACTTTATTGCCTGTACTTACATACAAAGAAAAATATCAATTTTTAACTCATACATCTACCAAAAATATTATGAATTTATGTTGTATACAGTTTTACATCTTAATTTTTACAAGATAATAACAATGTTATACTCTACACCTATGAACTGTGCTCACTTTCATTTATTTAACTTAATCCTATACAATTTCTTAGAATTCAATCAAAAACTTATAATTAAAAAGTTATAAATCTATATTAACTTCATGTAACCCCTTAATTTAATAAATGTAGGGCCTGACAAAGGTTTGGTTAGCAAATCAGCTATTTGTTCCGACGTTCCTATATAATTTAACATTATTGTACCATCTACAATTTTTTCACGAATAAAGTGGTGTTTAATGTCAATATGTTTCATTCTTTTGTGCAGAACTGGATTTTTAGCTACTCTAATGGAACTTTGGTTATCCTCATACATTAATACATAATCAATATCAAATGAAAAATCCCTTAAAAGTTGTTTGAGCCAACAAGCTTCTGCAGTAGCCATGCTGAGTGCCATGTACTCTGCTTCAGTTGAAGACATGGCTACAGAAGGTTGTTTTCTCGTACACCATGAAACAGGACAACCAAATACTTTAAAAATAAATCCAGCTGTTGACCGTCTGTCAACTAAATCACCTCCCCAGTCAGAATCTACATAGCCAACAATGATAGCATCATTAGTATTATTTCTTTCAAAGACTAAACTTAAATCTAATGTACCCTTAATATACCTAAGAATCCTTTTTAACATATTCCACAACTCTTCACTAGCACATTTTTGAAAACGACTTAATATTGAAACACTTGCACATAAATCAGGTCTGCTACCTAATACTGCATACAATAAACAACCAATTAATTGTCTGCATCGTGTTTCTAACTCTTGGGTTTCTGACTTTTCTCTTTTAAGACTATCAGTTTTAAATTTTGAATCCATGGGTGTAGCAATACTATTACAATCTGACATATTATATTTTTGTAAAATCTGTTTTAAGAATGCTTCTTGATTAATTTTTAAGACACCATTAATTACATCCTGTTTGATAGCAATACCTAAAAAGTAAGTTGCTAAACCCAAGTCTTTCATACAAAAATGTTTCTTTAACAAGTTCTTAGTATTATTCACACATTCAATATCCGTCCCTGCAAGCAATAAGTCATCGACATACAGTAATAAATAAACCATCTGTCCATTATATTGTTTTACATAAAGACCATAACCTGTTTTACATTGTTTGAAACCTTCAGACAATATGACTGAGTTAAATTTGTCATTCCAGTTTTTGGGTGAGCTCTTTAGCCCATACAAAGATTTTTTAAGTTTACATATCATATCACCATTAGAACATCCTTCTGGTAATGACAAATATATCTCATCTTTAATATCGCCATGAAGAAAAGCACTTTTGACATCCATTTGGTGTACTGACATACCTTTTTGATTACATATTGCCAATAGAGTACGGACAGTTGGAAGTTTAGCTACTGGTGCAAATAGATCATCATCAATAAAATCAGTTTGCTGAAAGCCCCTAGCCACAAGTCTAGCCTTGTAACTAGTAATATTACCTTGATCATCAAGTTTTCTTTTAAAAACCCATTTGCTTTCAATAACTTTACAATCTACTGGTTTTGGCACTAATTCCCATGTATTGTTTTGATTTAAACTATCTATCTCCTCGTCTATAGCTCTTTTCCAATTCATTCTGTCTGCACTATTCATGGCTTCTTCATATGTTTTAGGATTATCTTCAATGTAACCTAATAAGCATGTATAATCTGTACTGTAATACTTATGCCATTCAGGCTGTTTAATCTGGTTTCTTGGTCTTAAATTTCTTATTTGTTCTACCTGAGTTTGAACTTCAGTATTTGTATCATGAAACTCTTCTTCGGATTCATTATTTGACTCGACACTTGGAGTATTACTTAAGTTTTGACTTGACACTTCATCAATAACTGATACCTCACTTTGTATTGACCTATCCATACTATTTTCATCCTGTGCAACCCTATCAACATCATTAATTTCTACCAATGGTTTTTCATTATTATTTTCTACTAATATTTCTATTTCACTATCAGGTATTTTATGTTTAGAGTTACTATCACTATCTTTAATAAAAACTACATCTCTTCTAATTTTTATTTTATTTTCCTCTTTGTAATAAATCCTATAACCTTTTGTTTCCTCACTGTAACCAACAAAATATCCCTTCTTTCCTTTCGGGTCCAATTTTCTTCTTATCTCTTTAGGCACATGACAGACTACCATACTACCAAATTTATGTAAATTATTTATGTCAAACTTCTTATCCCACCAACATTCATAAGGTGTTTTACCAGTATTTTTATTTTTAACATAAGTTCTATTTAGAGTATACACGGCTGTGCTAACAGCTTCAGCCCATAAGCTTTTATCTAGGTTAGACTGAATCAACATTGTTCTAGCAGCTTCTATAATAGTTCGCATTTCCCTTTCGACCTTAACGTTTTGTTCCGGTGTATAGACTACTGTAGTTTGATGTTGTATGCCTTTATTATTTAAAAATGACTCTAATGTTTTATTTAAAAATTCTGTCCCATTATCTGTCCTTAAAACCTTTACTTTATTATTAGTTGTTACTTCAGCATGATTAATGAAATCTTTTATTTTACTTGGCACTTCGGATTTATGTTGCATAAAATAAACTTTCCTATATTTAGAGAAATCATCTTTAATAACCAATATGTACCTTGAACCACCAACAGAAGGCACTTCCAACGGTCCATAAACATCAGCATGTAAGATTTCACAACACATACTTGTTTTAGTTATACTCTGAGGGAAAGGTAAGCGATGACATTTTCCTTCTATACATGCAATACATGAATCATCAGAATCAATAAATTCTATGTTATTGTTTTTTAGCACTGACCGACAAAAATCATAATTTTGGTGAGCCAACTTCTCATGCCAATCATTAAGGGTATTATAAGTTTTAACCTGAGTGACATTTACGTTGCCTGGAGAGTCAAAGATAAACTGCATTACATATAACTTATCTACACATTTACCAATTGAACACACTACATTATTTTTAATAAATTCACATTTTTTACCCTTAATGTTAAACATGTAACCATTTTTCACAGCTTTAGTAACAGAGAATAAATTTACCTTAAGTTCAGGAACATATAGTACGCTATTTAGTGAAGACACAACATAATCATTACCATCATAAGCCTTCAGGAGTATTAGTCCAATACCTTCAACTTTTAATTTCCTTCCATCTCCGACTATGACATATCTATCAGTATTGATACCTGAAAAGCTAGAAAAGAGAGATTGATTATGGGTCATGTGGTCACTCGCACCACTGTCCACTATCCATTCATGTTTGTTGGAGTTATGTCCAATAAAAGCGCTTGAGATGTAAGCATTCCCTTTTGTATCCTTTGAACTATTTCCTTTATTTTCCCTTGAATTATTACATTTATTTTCTTTGCAATTATTTCCTTTATTTTCTTTTGAGCTATTTCCTTTTTCTTTGTTCTTCTTAAAGTAACACTGTTCTATTGTATGTCCAGCCTTTTTGCAGTAAGAACATGTACTATTATATCTACAGTTACTCTTTTTGTGGCCAGTTTTACCACATTTATAACACTTCATATTTTTCACCGATAAGGCAACGGGTTCCTCCATTTCTTTCATGCGTTCTTCTTCAATGAGTAACCTTGCTTGCAAGTCATTTAATGTTTGGGATTCTTGAGGAACACTTTCCCATGCCGAAATAAAGTATTTGTATTGAGGTGGTAGTGCCATTAATATCTTAGTAATAATCATCTTGTCAGACATAGATTCGCCTAGCTGTTTTAGTTGATTTGCCATTTGTTCTACTGTACTAAATAACTTGGCAATACCACCATCTTCATATTTATATTTCATGAACCTTTCATGCACCAGGTGAACGCTCGTTGAGCTTTTAAGTTCGTAAATGCTCGATAATTTGTTCCACATTTCTGCCGCCGAGCAACATGTTACCAAATGTTGCATTACGTTTTCTGTAACCCTCGACACAATATGTGTTTGTGCTTTAGCGTCTTGTTGCTCCCATTCGTTTGGTTTTAAGCCGGCATCGTTTTTCTTTACCGACCCGTCAACGACCCCTAACAGGCCGAGACCATTTAACAAAATCTTGGTCTGGAACTTCCATAACAACCAATTTTCACCCCCAGTAAGCTTCACTACTGTAACCCCAGAAGCCGAAGTAGAATCCATGATGGCTTCGCTTCGCCCCGAGTTTTATTTTCCAAGTACAATCTGTATCCACGTTAATCTTTGTAATAGGAGGGTCTGGGCCCATAACCTATTGAGAAATAAATGGAAAGTCCTTGGATACAGTTGTAGAATGTTTTATTTTACCCCAAACACAGAAGAACAATATTTAAATATTTTACCTTATAATAATGTTATAAAAAACACGTATCCTTTTTAAATGGCAGACAGGCAGAGAGAGAAAGCACAGACAAGACAAAAAGACTTATGTCAAACAAACATAGACAATGAATTTTTAGTTTTCTTGTGTTGTCATCAACAGTATCACTTATTTATGTACCTATACATATATGGTCAAAAGAAAACCTTTACCTTTCCGAGGCGGGGTGCTAAAATTTTCGAGCTGGCTACGCTCGCTTTTGCGTCCTGCATTCTTCTAATTTTCAAACTTTTCTGTATAACTTAATATAATATCTCCTATTTCTGTAACAATGTTGAACAGACAACCTAATTAACCGTCCGAGGCGGCGTGATATAATTTATGAGCTCGCTTCGCTCGCTTCTGCATTCTACTTCACAAAATTTTCTGCTTTATAAATAGACTAGTGTTAGATAAGACAGAATCTTGAAAAAAATTTGTGAGCCTAAAAGCCGAAAAGTTCGTCTATTGTGAGATTGAGAGATGTTAGTAGATGTAGCGTGTTTTAGTATTCAGCTCAATCAAGTTAACGTTTTTAGTTAACCATAAAAGTACGTTCATCCGATTTTGACTTGTATTGCGTTGGTGGCATGACAAATGGCAGCTGCAGCAAACAGTTGGTGTTGTAACCACTTTTTGCCTTTAATCCCATCCTTAAGCCTACGGAATAGAAGTCAAAATCGATTGAACGGACTGTAAAAGGGGTTGGTTTCGGTGTCTCATGTCATTGTCATTGTATAAGTAGGTATATTAACGCGTACGACACAACTATGTGACGACGACTATTAAATACTTGTAGCGCAACTTCCCAAGTAAAGCACAGGTAATTTGTCAATGTCTCAAACAAATCAATCTGCCTAGCCTTTTCCCAACTATGTCGGGGTCGGCTTCCACTGTAACCGGATACAGCTGAATACCAGTATTTTACCTGGAGCGACTGCATGTCTGACCTCCACAACCCAGTGATTGGGTAATACTATAATACCCCTCGGTAATTTGTCAATATCTAATCCTGCTAATTTTCTGCGGAGGTTTTATAAGATTCTGCCAAAAACTGCTATCTTTTCAGATCTGGCGACACAATCTGCTAAGCCCTAATTTGGGGATTAAATCCTGCTATAACCTGCTATAATTAGGCGTAGTAGAGACCTCAGAAGAACAACAAGCATAGAAGTAGTATTTAAATAGCAACTGAACTCAATATATTTGTTTCATTTTGACTTATGGAGCCGCTATGATGTAAAAGAAGGACACGTATACAGAAGACGTTTCGAAATTTTGTAGGTTGTCATTAATTTTATTCTGACTAGTGATGTACCCACTCAATTTCAACGTCGATAGAATTTACAATGACATTCTTTCTTATACTGCCAAGAATAATATAGGTACACACGGCTACACATCAAGCTATACATTTCTAGTTTACACTGACCGCTCATTGTAAGGAAATACAATGCGAGATCAGCTTATACTGGAAATGTATAGCTTGATCTGTAGCCGTGCGTACCTAAAATTTTGAATTAACTAGGCATCCTTATGATCCCAATACTTAATATATTCGTTCAAAATGAAACAATACTTAAAGTATGAACTAAATAGTCTTCCTTGGTTCCCGACAGCTCTTCATGTATTAAATCTGTACCCGGCTAAACCAGAATGTATTTAATTGCCATAATAACTGATGAGTTTATTGAAAACAAGTGGGAGACATTCGGTTTTGCAAATGTTTTTAGCAACTTACTTTCTCATAATTTTTTGAATTTTACATCATAGACTACTCAACAAAATCTAGGGAACAAGGGTATTCAAAGTACCTAATAATTTTTATTTTAATACTTTTTAATTATGTAACATATTATTTTAAATCAGTGAAGCGTAATTTAATAGAGATTTGAATTATTTCATTACATAAAATTGTTGTTAGTGAAAAAATAAAATTTATTATGAAAATTCAAAATGGTACCAAAGCGCCAAAAACTTTTCGCACATAAAAAAATAAATAACGACCAGATAATATTTTAAATAAAAAAATAAAATGCCTAGCAACTTTAATAATCTGTTACGCGAATTCCAGCCCACACCATAATACGGATGAACTTCCTAAGGATTCTGGAGTCGGCTCTGGCGACCAGGAACTCGCCAAAAGCGCAGTCTTCTTGAATCTGGATGGAATCCAATTATTTCTGAATTTGTTATTGTCATCTGTGTCAAGGATTCCTAAAACGAACAGTTCTCAATAAAATTTATGTAAGATTTTTTATCATCATTTTTATTTAGTTATATAGTTTTATTTGTATGTCTTACCTGACTGATGTGAGATGATTTCACGAGATGTCAATATCAGTGGCGATTCATTAATCTGTACCGATGTACTAGGTCCTGTTTCAACTTCCATTGCTACGGGATCCTACAATTACGTATTTTTTATTAAAAATAAATAAATAAATTTGCACACGATTATATTTCCGACTGGGATAATTAGAAGAATAATATCGCATCAATGATATTTTTAATATAATATCATTGTATCGCATATATCAAGTGAACATATTTCTGAAATGTTATACCTGTCTTCATGTTAGATTGCTGTTGATGGTGAGCGGTTCTTTTAATTTGCAGTACTGCGCTATGTCCTTCTTCGCAGACTTCCATAAGTATTTCCTGTAATGTAATAAATCAAGTTTTAATTTGAACGGGATACTATTTATTGCCAATAAAATACCTTAATTATATCATAATACTGGATGTTTTTTTTTTTTTAAATGCTCGGAGCATATTATGTGGCTGAGTCCAATTTCGTCTACCAATACAATTTACCTATCCATTTTTTTTTCACATCGTCTAGGAAATCTGTAAAAGAAAAGTATCGACAACATTATTTCCGTCACTATGGCTGATCAAGATAACCCCAAAACAATTTCCGAATATTCGCTAATAACTTCTATTGGAATAAATATAACGACTGGTTTCAGCTATATAGTGACACAGCAATATTTGTTATGTATTTATATTCGTTTATCAGATCATATGCAACAAGAAATTAAGCAAAAACTTACCGATGGAAGGTCAATATTTATTGTTCATTTTATTTTCGCTATGAATGGGACTGGCAGCCCCCAACCACACAAGAAATTGCTCCACAGCGTCCACACACTCACTGTTTGTAGTTAAACAAAGAATTCATGCAATCTAACAGTAGAAATATTATTAAAACATCGCAAAACCATGGAAGATTACGACTAACACGTAAACAATGAACACGCGAATAAGTCAGGTAGTTCAATGAACGAACTGTCAGACATTGAAACAAAGTACTATCAAATTTGGCCGCGTCATACTTTAACTTTTTTCACCAAATGACAATTGATCTTGTGACCATGCCAAGAAAGTAAAACAAAGAGTAAAACATTCATCTCTTTCCCACATCCTTTATCGTACCTTTAACGTACCTAATAATAGAACGGGAATAAAGGTAGTTACAGAATTCTGTTTTTAGCCTTCCTTCTATGCTTTAGTCGTTATTCTGAGGTAGAGACGATCTTAGGTGACTGTACCTAAATTTTGCTTTTCTTAAGAGCGAGCGCGCACTGCGGTGCGTTTCCGGTAGTTCTGCCGCACTGGGCGGGGCCTACAGTAACAAAACGCATGACCGCAGTGCGCGCACTTCAAAGACATTCCATACTTCACAGATTTTGCGGTAGAAAAACGCACCGCAATGCGCGCTCGCCCTTAATTATGTTATGGATGATGCGTCAGGGTAGCCCGCGAAATTCAAAATTTCTTACGTTTTAGTGAGTAGGTATCTATATTATACAGGGTGTAAGGGACAGCCCTCCGCAAACTAACAGGGTGCATTCAGCTCTTCATTTTGAATCATATATCACCGGAAATTTTCTCAGGAAAATTTTCATTTTTTAAATATTTTTTTCAGTTACATTTTCTGTTTTTCAATGTAAAATTACATTGTGTGTACTGTAGAGGTTTTGCTGTGTACAAGCCATAGTATGGATAACTGGCTGACGATCATTCAAACATCGAATACTCTTATAAAAAAGTGATGGCTTTTTTATAAGATTGACAGATAGCAAATAGCTAGGGCTCCGCGTAGGACCTAGGGAGTGAACTATAATTTTATTTCTATTTTAATATAGCGGGCTTCAGCCCCATTTCTTCTTAAACTACTGTCTTTTATTATAAAGTAGTTAGCCTCCCGCTGTGAGGTTCGAGCCCTCACATTTGGTGGAGGCGCCGCCGCCGCCGCCGCCGCCGCTGCCGTAGCTGAAGCTGCACATTGACCGCGCGTACGCCCGCGGTACCTCTCGAAGGTTTTTTGGAGTGCGCCGATACGGCCGAGCTTTGCTGAGCGAAATAGTTGAGCTATATGTGTTTGGCGTAGAGGATATTCCGCCGGACGCATCACTATCGCACGCCTAGCGATATGAGGAGCAGTGGATCCCCTTAAACAGACTAAGTGGTTTTAAATATTATTATTAGAGAGTGTTCGACATGGTGCTGATGTTGGATTATTATTTCACGGGCATCGACGCCCGATGTCTTGAAAAGTTTATTGCCGATTTTTTGCGAATAGCTAACATCAATGGATGGCGAGAAAGCGATTGGTCGCTAATATTGGGTGCGTTTCTTGCAAGTGCTGCAAGATCTTTTTACAATTATACATGGTCGGACGGTATGTCCTTTGAAGCACTGTGTGACGCATTATGGGCAGAATTCCCATGTAGATGCCATAAGGGAAAGATTATTAGTTGTGCGCGACAAGAGGCGGACGCACAAGAGAGCTCTGTTGAAGACAGACAGGAAAATGTTTTATGTGTAGATGATAACATGCAATTAATTTCTAGTGAAAGAGAGCAGGAAGTTGATGTGTTAGAAAAGTGCAATGCAGGCAGTGAAGTAGATGAAGATGAAGTTGAGGTCATTGCTGAGCTCAGCTGCGCAGAGAGCAGCCCAATGGTGACCGAAAACGATGTGCAGACAGACGAGGTGCTTCAGATAGAAGAGGAGGAAGCACTGGAATATTCGGGTCTGTCCAATCCTGTTATTATGTCAGATATATCTGTGTGTCAACACAATCATTTTCACGATGTGGAAATCAATAAAAATAACATCGCTTGTGAACAATTTGATCAAGATAATTTTAATTTAAAATCTGCAATTTCAAAGGAGAATGCCCATTCCGGTCTGTCGACGGAAACAAAGGAGATTGGTGATTTTTGTCTTTTGGAAGTCGATTTAAAGTTAGGTGAACAGAATGTGGAATCATGCGCAGTCGAGACAACGGTTGATATCGCGCAAGTAGAAAATAAATATATTGAAAAAAGTTGTGATAGGTTCCCTAATATCCCTTTACGACACCGAAGTGTCATGTATAATCCAAAACGTGTTTTATTGAAGAAGAAAAAGAATTTATCTGTAAAAAGGAAAATTAAATTGAAAAGATTGATTCCTAAAATAAATAATTTAAAAAAAGATAAGGAAACCAATAATTATTTTGTAAAGAAGTTTTCCATTTTGAATTTTAAGCTTTTTAAAGTGAATGAAAGGAGGTTGAGAGATACTTTTGTAAACTATATTAATAGATATAAACTTTTTAGACCCCTTAGTTTTATTAGATGGAAACTTTTTCTTTTAAGGATTATTTAATTGTCATTGTCTTTATTTACAGTTTATCATGTCACTGCATCAGATTTATGACATCAGCAGGGCATGAAATATTAATGTGTATATTTTCAAATGTTCTAATATTGTTTTTTTTGTGTAATATTTCATATGCTGAGAACTACATCGGACGCAACCAACAGCGTGTGAGGTTACGCTACCCCACAACGCTGCCCACTACATTGAAGAGCATGAGGGAGTGAACACCTACGACAACGTCGCTTCGTTACGGGTCGATAGGGCCGGTTAGCATGAACATCCTCCAGCATTTAGTATGACGTATTAGGAGTAGTGGAAGTTTTGAGAAACTGTGAATACCTTCTAGAGGGGGGGTGACTTTGGTATGAGTTGTAACCAGCTTTGCTGACGGGACATAGTCCTTGCAAAGAGTGTTGAGTTGACACAATTGGTGCAGTTTATATCAGAGTATCCACAGTTTGGTCAATATGGACCAGTAGTATTACGTAAGGGTTCAGTGTTGACATTACGCGATATTTTTCTTTGAATTTGCTGGAGATTGAACATGAGTTAGGTTCTGCGTTAGAATTTTGACTTCCTGGCGCATTCCTCCCTCTGGCTCGATACTGTCCGATGGATTAATGAATCACGATGTTGAGTTCTTTAGATTTTCAACCCCTTCTGGGCTGATGTGAATTGCGACATTATTTTATTATCGAAAGAGGCACGTCATTCTTTTCCCTCCGGGTTTTGTCTGACGGGGCTCAGACTGGATAAATGCGATATTTTTGGGTGCACAATGGCACACTTTAATATTACTTTGACTGACACTTAGCATAGTGTTAGTTTTTCGCGTTTCGTTTGTCCAGAGCTGAGCCTGTACCTAGAAGTACAATCCCTCATATTGTCGCCATTTTCCCGGAGTTAGGTAGGGTGTCTATTTTTTTAGGTTTAGGTAGGTTTTGTCTGTATGATCGAATGTCTTGGTCTGAATAAAAGTTTTATTTTGAAGTTGACTACGTTAATCCTTTTATTCAAGGGTGGGCGTAGCTCATGTAGAGGTTTTGCTGTGTACAAGCCATAGTATGGATAACTGGCTGACGATCATTCAAACATCGAATACTCTTATAAAAAAGTGATGGCTTTTTTTATAAGATTGACAGATAGCAAATAGCTAGGGCTCCGCGTAGGACCTAGGGAGTGAACTATAATTTTATTTCTATTTTAATATAGCGGGCTTCAGCCCCATTTCTTCTTAAACTACTGTCTTTTATTATAAAGTAGTTAGCCTCCCGCTGTGAGGTTCGAGCCCTCACAGTACGCAGCACTCCATTTATGTAAAAAAACAGCTAAAAAAAAAACAAAACTGAAAACATAAAAACCAGCAATGGATGTAGAAATACTCTAACAAACGACGCGTGAAATCAGCTGTTCACTTTCTGTCTAGTTACAGAGTTCATCGAACTCACCGCATACCTATTACCTTCCCCACCCAAACAGTAATAGACGCTCCGATTTGTGCACAAAAACACAAACAAATCAGGTTTATTCGATTCCCATAACGTTCCTGAAAAAATTTCATGTACCGGTCATCTTAGTATGACATACTGAATTCACCCTATCAGTTTGCGGAGGGCTGTCCCTTACACCCTGTATATACCTAATTAATTCTTCTAAGTGTGTTTGTCACCTAACTCCTCCTAAACCCCTGGACCGATTTACTTAGATGAAATTTTGTTTGTATACCGGGTGTAAAAATTCGACACTTGCTGAAGCCGAAAGCCGCATATTCTACCCTTTATTGGGATCGTTTTTTTCCACTAGACCATATCTGGGAATACACTGGTTCTGGAGATATTGAAGGTCAAAGTCACATTTTTTTTTTCGAAACTATTCGGTGTTATTACTAAACTTTTTCCGACAAGTACCTACGCGTACCGTAGAGCGAAGGGGCGGGGCTTAACGCCGTTGGCCTGGGTTCGAGTTTCATTGCGCGTAACAAAAAATAGCTTTGTTTATACTTAAAAATAAAAGTCGTTTTCCAGCAATAATTTTTGCGCAAAGCTCGTTATCCATCATGTCATTGTCTGCGGAGTTTCGCTAGCTAATTTAATTTGACCCTGTCTACAAATTATTAAACAATTTTATTGATGATTGATTTTAATAGGTACTATCCATTACTAACCTAATAAAATATTTTCTTTAAAGATTAGAATTAAAATAAATTCTTTTTTGCACCAAAAAAGCTCATAACAAATATCCTTAAGATTAACACTTATTAGGCTTATTACAAAGTTCAAAGTTTAAATACTCTGACTCCTAAACTAGGTGTAAGTTCCTGTGCCTTAGGAGTCAGTGATTCTCCGTAGCACCTTTTAAAGCCACAAAAATGTAAGAAATTAGGTTTTAACAATTTTATCATTAATGGTGGAAAACAGAATTAATACCTAAAAAAAAAAAAAAATTGTGCATCATTATGATGAAGCATGTGTGTAGTGTGTAAGTGTAGGTGTGTGTGTAGTGTACGTGTAGGGAGTGTGTGTAGTGTATGTGTAGGGAGTGTGTGTGTGGGTGTGTGTATGTAAAGGTTTATTATTAAATGTCATACTACTACTACTACTATCATAAGTTAATGTTTGGAGATAATTTTTAAGTAAGTTTTTACAACAAAATTTTGAGTAAGAACAAATTTTTAACTTTTTATTTAGGAAATTAACTACCTATACATTTTTATGCTAGAAATATAGAATTGGCGCTTGGCAAAGGCAGTTCTATGGCGTTCCGTAGGAAAAACATCATGCTTAAGTCTACCAGTCGGTTCCGTAAGGGGACGCACACAGTACGTAGCGTCGACAGGAGCACATAAAGTTGCCTAACTGTGAGTACCCTGCAATCAGCATAGTGCTGCACAGTGGGATACCTTCGTGGATGAAAGAGCATTATCTTCAGGACAGCTCTCTGGGCTCTCTCAAGGCGGATAAATACATTTTGGGTGGCACCACCCCACACGGGCAAGCAGTAAGTTAGAACAGACTGGCAAAGGGCAAAATATACTAATTTGAGCGTATCCTGGTCAGCAGAACTTCGTAGCTTCTATTAAATTAATTAACTAGTTAAAAGTTAGCAATTCTCCCTTTTGCAACAGTGGCGTCCGTCCCCACTACCCTGTGAGACCGTATAGTTTTACAGAAGTCGGGGAGACCCAGTAAAAAGGAATGACATGTCATAGCTTTTTTTTTTTTTTTGTGGATGGGAAATCATCGACTGACTTCTCCCGCTCTAGGCGGAGCAGCTGAGTGTCAGACTTTCACTGACCCGTGAAAACCCACCCGTGTTCCTTCAGTTGCCTGTGCCAGGGTCAAGGTATCTCTTTCGAACAACCCGCGACTCTGGCGGAAACAACCCGCGACCACGGCGGCGACATGTCACCGCGCATTTGCAAACATCGCTTAGCTTGTTAACATATTGCTATCTCTATTTTTGTCAACGTATCTGACAGATATATCAACAAGTTTTTAACTAAATGTTTCGCCAGTGCAAACGCAGACTTTATGTCTATGGTTTTATGGCGGACATTTGAAATTCTTTATGGACGCAGACTTTATGTCTATGGTTTTACCTAACTAAGTCAGATTTTTTCATGAATACTCTAACAAATGCAATAACAAAAATTATAGTAAGCCAAAAAGATAACCCCATAAATTCTACATCTATAAAAGAAATTCTTCAGCACACATTCAGAAATAGTACTTTCTCTTAAAGCAATGGATCTTAATGTCATACATTGGAACGCACAAAGTATTTTAAGTAATAAGCTGTTATTAACCCGATTTCTTTATGATCATAATATACATGTAGCAATTATATCAGAAACTTGGTTGACACCTATTAAACATTTTAACATTAGAGGATACAGAATAGAAAGAAATGATATTGGTAACAAACATAATGGTGTAGCTATTTTAATTCACAATAGTATAGATTACAGAAACATAAATACATATTCTGACAATTCTTTACAAAATATTTGTGTAAGAATTAATGTAAATAATACAGAAATAAGTATTGTAAGTTTTTATTGTCCAACAAATTGCACTCCTTCTTTTAACAAACATAAGTTTGAATCTTTAATAAAATCAGTGCCTGAACCGATGATATTTGCTGGTGATTTCAATGCCCATCACACATCATGGGGATGTAATTCTACAAATCCAAGAGGTAGGGATATTTTAGAGATTATTGATGATAATAATTTAATTTTATTAAATACTGGTGAAGTGACAACAGTCGGTTCTTTGACGTGGCGTCCAAATGCTTTAGATTTGTCCTTGGTGTCCCCATCACTGGCTCTTTCTTGTGATTGGTCTGTACATAATGATCCACTCGGCAGCTACCACCTTCCTGTAATTATTAAAGTTTTTGTAAATAATAGTAATTTAGCAAACACTAGTAGCAACACACATTTGCCCTTATATCCTAACTTTAAATTGGTTGATTGGAAGTTGTATGAACAAAATGTAGATTTAGAATTATCTAATTTTCAGGACCAAAACTTTGCTCCATTGGAAAATTATACTGCGTTTTGTAAAATTTTGCATTCTGCAATTGATAAGTGTCTTCCTTACAATACGACAGTTTCTTTTCATACTGATTCTTTTATGAATAACTCATCTCATAGGAATTTGGTTAAATACCCTCCTCTTCCTTGGTGGAATAAAAAATGCTCAGAAGCAGTTGAAAAATCTAAGTTGGCTTATATTAATTTTAAAAACAATCCTTCAGATGACACATTTATACAGTTTAAAAGATTACAAGCCCTCAAAAAACTTACTTTGAAAACAGAAAGATCAAATAGTTGGGTTGAACTTTGCAGCTCCTTTAATCGATGTACGCCTCTGTCGAGAATCTGGAAATATATGCGCAAATTTAATAAAACATATTCTTGCCACAATAATGATGATAGTTGGATTCAAGATTTTCTGCAAAAATATACCCCAGACTATGTAAATAGTAAATCAAATTTTCCTCTTGCAAGTGAGACAAATTCTGTAAATATCTTCTTAGTAAAACCATTTTTAATACAGGAGCTCATGGCTGCTATCTATTCTAGAAAAGATAGTGCTTTTGGACTGGATGGTATTCCATATGTTATGTTGAAAAAGCTCAGTGATAGAGGTTTGCACATTTTTCTCAAAATATTAAATAACCTGTAGTTGAACAACGATATACCTCACTCTTGGAAGTCTGACTGTTTGGTACCTATTTTGAAGCCTGATAAAATTCAGTCAAACCCTGATTCCTATCGACCTATTGCTCTTACATCATGTGTTGGTAAAATTTTTGAACAATTAATAAAACAAAGGTTGGAATTTTACATAGAACAAAACAATATTTTACCTGCTAATCAATTTGGTTTTCGTAGGGGAACATCGGCTCGTGAAAGTATTTGTCAGTTACAGCTTGATATACAAAATAGTTATATTAATAAGAATTGTTTAGTGTCAGTATTTTTTGATGTTGCTGGAGCTTTTAATAGTGTCAACATTGATGTACTTTGTTCTGAATTGCTTCTCATTGGAATTCCAAACAAAATAGTTCACTGGGTCCGTGAATTCTTGACTGAAAGGAAAGTTTATGTTAAGTATAATGATAAATTATATGGTCCAAGATTTGCTTCTGTTGGAGTTTGTCAAGGAGGAATACTTTCTCCATTAATATTCATTCTGTATATTCGTCGTTTGAATTTGATTCTGGGTTCTGAGGTCAAAAATCTTCAATTTGCTGATGATTTGGTTGTATATTTGTCTGGGAAAAATCTAACAAATATAACAAATAGTCTAAATAAGGCTTTGGATGGATTATCTAAATACTTTTCTTATTTAAATCTAGATATAAATGCACTTAAGTCTAAACTAGTAGTCTTTGGCAAAGCTAGCAACTATAGTCCTTCTGTGTATTACAATCAAGTTTCTATTCCTATTTTTCATGAAGCTAAGTTTTTAGGTGTCACTTTTACTCATAATTTTTCATGGAAAAAATATGTTGAATTGGTAAGTTCAAGAGCTAACAGAGCTTTCAATATCTTGAAATCTTTGTGTAGAACCTCCTGGGGTGCTGATCCCAAAATATTGTTGCTTTTGTACAAATCTCTGATCCGTAGTCATTTTGAATATGGTTTTCTCTGTTTTGCTGGTGATAAAAGGATAGTAGATATCTTTGATAAAATACAAAATAAAAGCTTGAGACTTATTACTGGAGCATTTAAAAGCACTCCAATCAATGCAATGCAAGTTGAATGTAATCTTCCTCCATTAAGTATAAGATTCTCCTACTTGAAAGAAAGGTTTTTATTAAAACTGTATAGTAAAAATAATAATCAGCTGTTTTCAAATTTGATACAATCTAGTACACCATCTATTTGTAACTCTCTTTATATACTTCAGGGTTTTTCTCAACATGTAAATTTTCTTGAAACTCTGCAAATTCATAAGTCATCTCTTCTTCCATGTTATCAGGGGGATTTTAACAGCAAATTTCCTGCAATTGACATCATCATTGACCACAATTTATCCACCAAGGAAGATGTGCATAGTAAACTACTTGAGTTTACTGATTATAGATTTGTGTATACTGATGGGTCCAAAACTGAGTCTGCAGTCTCATTTGCTATTTACGATGGGCTATTGAATACTGGTATTGGTTATAAAATAAACTCAAACACAAGTATGTTCACAGCTGAGGCTGTGGCTATTCTTGCTGCCTTAAAACACATTAAACATAAAAATGATGGATGTTGTGAATGGATAATAGTTAGTGACAGCATGAGTGTTCTTGAAAATCTCAAAAACAATAGGTTGAATGCAAATACAAACTATCTAATTTCATTAATAAAAGAGTCTTGGCTGCATTTGTCTTCTCATAATATTAAAGTTTTGTTCATGTGGGTCCCTTCACATGTTGGTGTGTTGGGAAATGAAAGGGCTGACATTTTAGCCAGAACTATAACAAATACTGATGATATCCCGGATTCTAGTAGTTTCCTCAACATATCTGTTCCATGCTCAGATATAGTCCCTCTGTTGAAAAAAAGGTCCACTGGTATATGGAAAAGGCATTGGAACCACACAGTCCAAATTGAAAATAAAGGTTTATGGTATGCTGTTTATAATGTTCCCATAGGAACCATGCCGTGGTTCTGTAAAATCAATACTTACATGAACAGGAAGTTTTACTCCACCATACTCAGGCTTCGTTTTGGTCATTGTCGTCTAAATTATCATCTGTTTCGTCTGAAAATTGTGCATAGTCCTCTTTGTGATCATTGTAATTCCCAAGTTGAGCAATCTTTAGCTCACATTTTCTTTGACTGCTCATCTTTTGGCATCCAGCGCCTTGTGCTAATGGATGAGCTTATTGAAATATATGGTA
This sequence comes from Cosmia trapezina, assembly GCA_905163495.3. Lineage (NCBI taxonomy): Eukaryota > Metazoa > Arthropoda > Insecta > Lepidoptera > Noctuidae > Cosmia > Cosmia trapezina. The sequence goes on from LR991036.1 coordinate 3,408,610, forward strand.
GTCCAGATTTGGTACCGCGCTCCATCCAGGCTCTCCTTGTAAATAGTTCGACGTATTTACATTTGTTTAATTTCATTAATAATACAGTTGGGCAAATTTAATTCTTCTTTAATTCCTTTTGTATATATAGATACCTGTTTTGTGTATATAATATTTCGCAATACTTATTTCGTTTTGTACTGCTGAAAAAAAATTTTAGTGATAGGGTGAACTGATAAAATAGGACGTTGTTAAGAGGGTAAGATAACCTCAAACCCCGTACGTCAGATGGGGTTTAAAAAAAAAATAAAGGACTTGTGACACATGGCTCTTACAAAAATAACTTTTTATTAAAAATAAATGATTGACTCTTATTTTGGATTTTACCTAAGATTTTGTTGAAAAAAAGTCTTACACATGGATTATAGTGAAATAAATATATAACACTGATGACTTATTTCGGATTTACTTTACTAAGGAAAATAAGAAACTGATGACTTAACTTGGATTTACTTACTTATGGACAAATATCAAACTAATGACTACTACTGGATCATACTAATTATCAAAAAATAAACTGATGAATATAACTGAATTTACAAAAAAAATATAAACTAACTGATGACTAGGCAGCATGGTCTCTGATCCTAGCCTGTTCCTTATGGAACAAAAGGAAAAAAAAAAAAAAAAAAAATGTCTATGGTTTTATGGCGGACATTTGAAATTCTTTATGGACGCAGGCTTTGATTAAATGTCTTTTTGGACGCAGGGAATCAGGAAAAGGACAAAAGAAATGATACTTAAAATAATAACCATGATCGATTTAATAATTAGTATTAAGGTTTAGAAGACTTGTCAATGATACCGGAATTAACGGTACAGCTCGGTGGTGGAGGACGTGCACAATGCTCTTCACATTTTTCCTTTTTACTGAATCTGTTGCGAGTGCCACCGCATCCACTCCATTCGTATTTCTGGCACTCGTCCATGTAAGGGTTGTAGCCCCATCTGTGAAATGGTGGGTATTACTTGTAGAGACACTGTAACCACTTATAGGGGTATAATTTCAAAACCGGCTAAAATTATGTTTCCTTGAAATCGACCTACTCTCTCTTTTGAAAGTATTCTTTTTTATGGTTCCGTACTGCAAAAGGAAAAAACGGAACCCTTATAGGATCACGTAGGTACTTAAATATAATAATAAAATATAAGAATTTTTTTTAAGTTGGTCAGGTCGAAAAATTCATAAATATGAATATGTGGCTTTCAGCTTCGGCAAGTGTCTTTTTACACCCGGTAATGTCACATGTCTTCGAATTTTTGTTTCTAGGACATGCCGGTTTCCTCACGATGTTTTCCTTCACCGTTTTGAGATCAGTGGTGATGAAATAATTTACACAAAGTAAAGCGCCTGTCGTAGTTCGAACCTACGATCAACAACTCATAAGTCGCACCAGTTACCACTGTGCCACCACTGCTCTACTTTAACAAATAACAGGTAGGTAACATTATTGATATAGGTAATTAATTCTGACCTGTCTTCTGGTGTCTTTTTTTTGTCCACGCAGATTCCCCTTACCGGTGGCAGAAAGCAGATTGAAGGCTTGCCAACGTTTTTGGGAACATATGCCCAAGGCGGAATAGGAGTTCCACCACTGCCCGCGTCTAGATCTGTTGTTATCATAAAAGGTAGGTATTAGATATTTTTACTAATTTTATTGAGTTTCTGAATACTTTTACGTACCGTCAAACTTCGTAACCGAATCGCGATGGTTTCTTAACAGGTTGAATTTTTCAAGTGTCAGTTTCTTTCTAAATTAAAAAGCAACCCGCATACAATCTCGGCTAGTTATTAGAGCGTCCCGCGGTAGCGTGAAGTCATGATACACAGAATAATCTATCTATCTCTCCCTCGCCGCCCGGGCCATTGGAAGGTACTCGATGGTCTATGGACATAAAGACGCCAGTTTATGCTGCCTTTCTTGACCTCTCCAAGGTTTTTGACCTCGTATCCTATGAGAAGCTATGGTCTAAGCTCCATAGTTTAAGTCTGCCTACATAGCTAGTTAACTTGTTGAAGTTCTGGTACAGCTCTCAAACAAATCGAGTCAGGAGGAATAATGTGTCTTCCGAGCCGTATTTTTGGAGTGTGGAGTTAGGCAGGGTGGGCTGACCTCGCCTGCTCTGTTTAACTTGTACATGAATGACCTGATTAATGAGCTCAGCAGAACAAATGTCGGCTGTTCAATAGTCATGTTTAACAATCTGAGCTATGCAGACAATGAGTCCATCAACCAGTGCATTCCGGAAATTGGTTGTTGTATGTACGTGAATCTTATGCGGCGACGCATAATGGGCTTACATACAAAACGTCAAGAAATCGCAAATGTTGGTTTTCAATCAAACATGTATCGTTCGTTAAGTAATGTTTCTCCGGTTTAAGTATCTAGGACATGTGGTCACGGAGGACTAAACTGATGATGCAGATTTGGCCAGGGAGCGCAGGGCGTTAGCAGTTCAGTGCAATATGTTAACCCGTAGGTTTGCGCGTTTTAGTAGGGATGTGAAGGTGTATCTTTTTAAGGCCTACTGGCAAACCTTCTACATGTACGGCTTGTGGGTGAAGTATATGCAGAGGGCGTACAACGTCCTGCGCGTTCTGTATAATAATGGATTTAGGATGTAGATGGGGCGTCCGCGCTTCTGCAGCGCTTCGCAGATATTTACGGATCGACATTTTCATGCCATAATTAGAAAGAGGGTAGCGTCAATTAGAATGCTGTTGGAGCTTCCAACTCACAATGTGGATGGACAGCCCTTTTATTAGTCACTGGGTGCGGAGGCACGCGCACGTGACAACGTTTGTTGATTTGAGCCACGTCGTGAAAGAGTAACAGACTGTTACCTACTTTTTCACGACTTAACCCTTGGTCTAAACGGATTTCGATCCCGTGGGATAATTTCCGAACACCACGCGAGTGTAGCCGCGAGCAAAAGCTAGTAAAGAATAAAGCGGTGTTTTTAATAATACCTGCCCATCCGGGTAAATTGGGCCAGCCACTTCCAGGTCCACGTTCATCACTGAAGTCGTGTCCTCCAGGCCCGCCAGACCCGTCCTCTCCAGTCTGTGCATTTTCTGCTAGCCACTTGTCATACCATTCCTGCCACTCTTTTTTTATATCATCAGAAGGTTGCCAACCATTCCAAGCAGTCTGTACGTTTCGTTCCACGGGGCCTTTGAGACCGGTCAGGTTTACGACAAGGGGATCATCCAAATCTTTAACTGTCACGGTGATGTTCGACTCATTCCTATATTTATCAAATTCTTTGTCTTCAGGACGTTTGCCGGGGCCCCAGCATGCCAATGAGGTTGAAGACATCAGAACGACGAACACTATGCAAACTTTTAATGTCCACCCAAAGCTAGGGAATTGGGAGTGCTCTTTCATAAGCAATTTTAGTGATATCCACATGTTTTGTTTTTACTTGCTGCTGTCTCTAAAGCCGAAATATATCTCTCGAATTTTAATCTACATACAGTTTGCCTGTGTTTTAATAAGGCGAACTGATTTCCAATTATTTTTTAATTTGTATTCGTTAATGAACATGTTAGTTAATTAGCATGGTTTGCTGATTTTTGTTTCATTTAACAGTGATGCATTAAAGATTTGTGACCCTTTGGCTGTAGGTAACCTATAAGTAGCCCACCTGCACCCTAATTACGTAACACATTATCAATCGGAGTTTCAATAATTTTGAAACAAATTACTAATCCATTGCTTCATATGTTCGAAAAATTTGTCTGGTTGGCAACGTAAATAACGCAATGAATGTTGTTGAACTGTCAAAATGAAACCAACTCCGATTGATAATATGTTACGCAATGAGGGTGCTGCACCCTAATTGCGTAACACATTATCAATCGGAGTTGGTATCATTTTGACAGTTCAACAACATTCATTGCATGCCCAACAACATTCATTCAACATTCATTCATTGAATGCATGCATTTCATGCCTTTCTTGTTTCCCACTAGAGAACTTTATGAGCGGACTGGAGTGTTAACTGTACGTCAACTTTTCATTTTAAATACGATCCTGCGCAAACACTCTCATCTTACCTATAATCCTACTTTATTTGAAGGTAAGCGACGTAAATACGCTGTCTGTCCCACAACTCAGTTTCATACTGCTTTCTCCCGTCGACATTTTGGTTTTCTTGGAAGCTATTTATATAATAAAATTAACGGAATTTTGTCAATTTATGCCCTACCCAAGCAGCGTTGCAAAAAAACCCTCTCTATCTGGTTACAAAAATTGGACTATGACGCCACGGAGCAGCTACTTATTGTTCCATGGTGATATTTAATGTTTTGCAGGTTCTTGACTGTAACAAACACCATTCACATACACACACTCACATCATCATTTTACATCTCCTTACACATAACACACACAACACCTCACACACATATACACACACCCCCACACACACAAGACATACATTGCACTATACAAAGATTTTTTTTTTTTTTTGTTCTTAATTTTTAATTATTATTATTCTGTTTTACTTTTTTCTTTTGTGGTTATTTAATTTAAACATGTCTGTTTTTTTTTTCTTTCCCTTCAGCAATAATTAATTTGTCTAGAGTATTAGAATAGTTTGCCTTATTATTAGATTAAATTCGGGGTGAGGGCCTGGTGATCTGTCACACAGGGTATCCTAGTATGGACGCCAGTCTCTCACAAAGGATCATGTTTTTGAGTTTGTAATGTTATTATTCTAGTCTCTATTTATAAAATAAAAAATAAATAAAAAGTTTAGCCGATAAATAAATAAATAAAGTTTAGCCGATTGCGTTATTTACGTTGTCGAGCAGACACATTTTTCGAACATAAGAAACAATGGATTAGCAATTTGTTTCAAAATGATTCAAACTCCGATTGATAATGTGTTACGCAATTAGGGTACGGGTCTTTACCACCCGAAGTTGCACTGTTCCCGGTGCGGTGGACTAACAGTCTTAGGGTGAATTCGACCAAACTTTTATACCCACTATAAGGGGCCCCCACATTGGGCGCGCGCGTGTGAACGACGGTATACGCGGGGCGGGCGGCGCGCGTGCCACACACACGCTGCACGCCGGCGCACGTCCAATGTGGGGGGCCCCTAAGTCTACCTTGGTTAAGGACCCCAACATTCACAGAATGTTTTACCCTTATAAACGGTGAAGGATCATCGTGAGGAAACCCGTGCCTGGGGGCCTACTCCCTAAGCACGAAGCCCGTAGTTTCGGCCTTCGTTACGGGCGTTTCCTACTCCGTATCACCTACGGATGGATGATTGGTTCGGGGCCCGAACGAAGTATGAATGACAACATGATTTGCCAGTTGTCCCTACTCCCGATGTGTTTTAGCTCGTCCGAAAAATTTAACTTTTACACTTGTTTTGATGGATCGTAATGTCAGACGGACGGGTGAACGGATGGAGGGAATGACGGACGGACTTAGGGAGTAGGCGCCCTGAGACATGATATTATTTACACTCTTTACCACAAGCGCCCGTCATCGCTTCGTGAAATGTTATGTAAATACTATACTTATAGCTATTAGTACGCTACGTGCTTCAAATTTCACGACACAATTATAGGAAAACAAAAATTAGTTACATTAGGTACAATTTTATTAAATTCGCACTCACTTTATTAGCTATGAAAATCAATTTCTTTCCTATGAAAAATCACCACCCAAATTAAACGGATAAAAACCCTGCGCTCTTCCCCTGACATAGACAACCTAATCAACCAAGACAGTGCATAGACAGGCGGAACGGGAATGATGTAGGTGACGAAGGTGTGCATCACAGAACAGGTAAAGAGGTGTGCATATTTTGGCCGTACACAGGGGCCGTGCTATTATGACGTGTTAATGCCATCATGGTTCCGTTGTGAAAAAAGGATGGTGCTATCGGTCGTATATAGCTCCGTCTCTCTATCACATTGGAACCATGATGGCTTTAACACGTCATAGTACGCCCCCCGTACGAATACCTACACTACACACACATAATTCATATTTATAAGTACTGCTACAAGGGTTTTTTGGCGTTCGAAATCGAATGAGCTTGACAGAGAGGCGATGTTGGTAAACGTTTGTGCAACTGTTTTGTGAAATGTCACTTGAAATGTATACAAAAAACAAGATGGCGTCGTTAGTTCTGACTTTGCCCGTGCGCCACAAATAACCTTGTAGCGCTATGCTAGACTCGCTTAGAGCCATGCCACACGATGCCGCCCAAATTTCGCCATACATTAGTCACGTCGATCACGCACATGTTGGCGGCGTTTGTATGGCGAAATATTTGCCGGTGCGGCGCACAGTAGGCCGAAAACTAATCTCAATGGACTTAGCGATACCCGAAAATCGACTATTTTATTTTGGAAAAGTAATATCGTAAACGTGTTCTACTAGTCAATACAAATATTTGTTAACATTACACTTTTTTGTTTAAAAATTTATTTACAAAGTTATACGTCATTATTAAAATTTTTGTATGGAGTTGAATATAAAAAATGGTATAAATGGAAATCCTCAAATTTCCTTATAGAAATTTTTATAGTATCAATAAATGGGTATTATTAGTAATTTCTGTACAAAATTTTGTATCTCGGAAACCCTCGGAACCGCGCCATTTTGAACTTTCAATATTTTTATTCTTTTAAATGTTTGTACATCGAAGAGGTTAAGAACAGTGCGTTTTTTATTCCCAAAATTTAGTAAAATTACTTGTTTTTCACAAGCATTACAATAAACGTTGCCATTTTGTAATTAACACAATGCAGTTTGCATAAAAAATGACGTCATATATTGTTGACTACGTGGTATTTAACGCGTAAACAAAATAATTATGGCCTTATCAATTAACTACGCGACTTCGAGTGCTATTACGACACGTCATATACCACGGGCCAATCAGAATACAACAGAAGGCAGCTTTAACCAATCACAGCACTCTCACTCGCACCGATCAATCAGTAATCCATCAGTGTTGTTCTTGTCTTTGCAATTAATGGACGTCCTTGCCACCATACTTCTGCCATGGAAGGTTTAGTTACTAACCTCGACGTATTTGTGAAATTAAAAGAAAGTGGAAGTGTTAAAGACAGCAACTGTATGTACAACTTTATGGAGTTAAGTTTAAAGAAAGAACTGAGTGACGAGCAGAAGAAAGTCCTTAAATCGTTTTGTAGCACATACTGTTATAATCTTAACAAAAGGTGGATAAAAACGGGTTCCAAAGGCGCTGATTTTTTAAAAAACAACAGTGATTGGCTTGGATCAGATGTAATTTGGCCTGACTTTATTAAAGTGTCTGCTAGCGAACCCATAGCTGGTTCATCTCAAGAAGGTATTTTAGCTTCTAGAAATGTTGGAACTTCGACTCAAATTAGTCCCAGAAAACAAATTTCTGATTTAGGACCTAAACAGAAAAAGAAATGAGTTGATGATTTGGCATCTACTCTTTCTTATGAAGAACAAACGTTAATTTATATGCCTTCATTGAAGGCTTGTGGGTACAATGATGTCGCCGATATATTAGACTACCTCTTAAAGAATCCTGTGAAGGTTAATCAAGTCAAAGATTTTATTTTTTCTGAGAAACAAAACGTGATGTCTTCTGAAAAGGCTTTAGGTACCATGCTGTCCTTAAAACTGACGAAACGGCAATATAATACTATGAGAAAATCGGTTCAGGAAGAAGGATTTGATATGTTTCCGTCTTATTAATCTATTCAAAAAGCAAAATCCGAAAGCTACCCGCCAAAAGAGGATATTGAAATAACAGATATGTCTGCACGGATAAAAATACAGTTTCTTTTAGATAAAACTGTTGAAAGACTTATAAAAATTTTCGAAATTGGATACGATAAAAATAAATTAGAGTTAATTAGTAAATATGGTTTCGATGGTGCATCAAATCAGTCTAACTATAAACAAAAAAGCGAGACCAATGAGGATGATTCTAGTATATTTATGGGGAGTTTGGTTCCTATAAAACTGATGTGTGGTGAAGAAGTTGTATGGGAAAATGAAACTTCCAATTCAACTTACCTTTGTCGTCCAATATTTTTCAAATTTATTAAAGAGACGCGAGAAACTATCACCAATGAGATGAACAGGTTAGATTCGGAAGCCAATAATTTAAGTGATACTATTGTTAAAGGAAAATCCATATCTCACAAATTGTTTTTCACAATGATTGATGGAAAAATAACACCAGTACTGAGCGAGACTTCGACACAGAGTTGTGATATATGTAAAGCCACTCCCAAAGAAATTAACGAAATAAATTTGATATCACAAAAAGTACCTAACACTGACATTTATAAATATGGAATTTCGTCACTCCATGCTTGGATCAGATTTATAGAGTGCATTTTAGTCTTGGATAGCCAAAGGCGAAAATAGAGTTAAATTGGAAAATAGGAAAAAGGTAATCCAAGAAGCCTTTAAAAATAGATGCGGGTTGCTTATTGATATTGTGAAACAGAGACATGGTACCACTAATGACGGTAACACAGCTCGGAGATTTTTTGCGGACGTGACAACTACTGCTTCTATTACTGGAGTAGACGAAACTCTAATAAGAAAGTTTTCAATCATATTAGAAACAATCTCATCCGGCCTTCCCATAAATACAGACAAATTCAAGGAATTTGCAGATGATACTATTGCAATATACATTCAACTGTATAAATGGTATTACATGCCTGCGAGCGTGCACACAATTCTAGTGCATGGTGCAGACATCATTAAAAATCTCGGCCTTATTCCAGTGGGAAAGTTGTCTGAGGAAGCAGCAGAATCCAGGAATAAGGATTTCAGAATGTACCGAGAACACCATTCTAGGAAATTTTGTAGAAGAGCGACTAATGAGGATGTTTTTCACAATTTACTAGTTACATCTGATCCATTCATTTCTACAAAGATGCCGAAGTTGAGTAGAAAACACAAATCGTTGTCTTAAGAAGCACAAAGTTTGGTGCTCGACCATGATACCGAAGAAGCAGATAAAGAAAAAGTTGCTTTTGTTGACGTTGATACTGCATTGAGCGATAGAGAAAGTGACAACGACAGCGATTTAAATGGGTACTTTAAACTAAACCGAAATTTATCGTTCACATTTCACTTACTTTTAATTTCAATGTTAGTAGCTTTGTAGTGGATTAGGCCTCCTTGGGACACCACTTTAAAAGAAAAATCTGCTTCTTAACCTCTCGGGTGATGTGGAATAAAGAACAAATGAATATTAGGGATAAACGCAAAATAACAAGTCCGAGAACACATGGGAACATTAACCAAGACTCACATTTCATATAATGAATTTTGTAAACTTCTTTGTTCTGCAACTCTCAAGATATTAAGTTTTCGAACAAGTTCGCCTAACATAAAAGGTTAAAAAAAAAGCGTACAACACGAATATGTGCTTCATATTTGCTAAGTCCAAAAAATTAAATTCCAGCCCACTGTGCGGCGGCGCACCGCATCGCGTGGCATGGCTTTTAGGAATCTGCCTCGAATCCAGCCGGCGGCGCGGCGGCGGCGGCGCGGGAGCGGCAGCATCTTATGCGTACATTTAAATGGACCGGTTCTCGAAACGCGCCGCCGCCGCCGCCGCCCCGCTGCCCGCGAAATTCGAGGCAGAGGCCTTAGAGCTTCAGTAAATGCAAACAAAAAGACAACGGCCAGCCACGTCCCGGCGACGTATGTGATACGGCACGGAAGTAGATATATCGCGTCAATCTGACACAGGTTTACAGTCGTCGGAGTTATAGGGTCGGGTCCTGAATAAGGTCAGGATCACAGGGTCGGGTGTAGTGCTTCAGGACAGGGTCAAGGGACGGATGTAGTGATTCAGGACAGGTTCACAGGGTTGGCTCCTCTTCCTCATCTTCTTCGTCTTCAGCGTTCTTCTCTTCGACAACTTCTACGACCTAGAAATTATCTCGTAACCATAGAAATACTTAACTAAATCACTGAAAAAAACTGACAGTCTACCCACAATTTAGTTTAGGACCACTGTCTTAATTAAGTGATTATTTAACTGTACTTAGTAGTCTTTTGATAATGAACAAGACATTTTTTTTTTATTATAGGTGCTTCAAGTGGTTAGTCAAATCATTACTTTTTTACACAAAAGTATGTTTATTAAATAAAATGCTTTGCATTCTTAAAATGTTTTTTGGCCGAATTGTTGATAGATGTGCATGGTACCATTCTGAACTATAAATAATTTTATATACCTAGGGACATTTTCTTAATAAATTTACCGAAGTAAATTTTATTTCCGAAAGTTTTTCCGAGAGTTTTTTTTTTCCGAAGTGATCACTTCGGTACATTTATTGAGAAGCTGTAGCTATCTAAACTTATATTTATAGTTCCGAATCGTACCATGCACATCTATCAACCAACAATTCGGCCAAAAAACATTTTAAGAATGCAAAGCATTTTAATTAATAAACATACTTTTGTGTAAAAAAGTAATGATTTGACTCCATTTGTAACAGCAAAGTTGATAATTAATAATTTATGTTTAATACCTGTTCCACATTTTCCGGGGGCAGTTCAACTATCTGAAAATACAAATTATTTATGTACTTTAAGAATCTTAGGCAGCTGGCGTTCTGTAATTTCCTATAGCCCCATGGGAAGAAGGCGTTGTTATGTCGTCGCTAATCTAAGTGACGTAACTGATTTGAAGAAAATTTTGGTCAGTGGATACGAAACTGGGCACTATGAAAAATCAGCAGGTCGACGGAGCCGCTTCGCGGGGCTCCTATTTCTGTCTGCAGGGTTTCAAGGAACCTAACCAACCAAACCCACTATTTTTCTTGTTTTTTTGTAAACTGTGGATATATCGGATATATCGGTCTCGATTTTTGCATTATCATGGAGACTGTAAGGCATAGGTACAGCAGTGCTATTCTGTAATCATTTCACCGTGAAAACTTAAGTGAAGTGAGCGTGTAGTGAGCTGTCAGTGTCATTCCACCTATAGCTAGGGATGGACCAAGCACATTTTTACAGTCATAATCGAGATTTTAATAACATTTTTATGCTATTCTAGTGATCATTTTATATTATTTCAAAGCTAGTATTTAAGTGTCTAAACAATACTATTTAAAGGGTTTTTAAATAAAATTGCAAAACAGAAATTGAGTTTTGTCTGAATTTCTATTTGACTATTTTATTTTAAAACCGCCTAAATAGTAATGTTTAGACACCCTCTAGCTTAAAAATAATATAAAATGATTATGTTATAAAATTAGCATAAAAAATATAGATAAAATCTCGATTATGATTGCAAATATAATTTGGTCAATCCCTAGCATCCGTGGGATGACACTGACAGCTCACTCCACGCAAGTTTTCACGGTGAGATTTTTACAGAATCGACCAGCAGATTCGCCGATTAGACAGATCGATTCGACTTGGAAAATGCATCAAATTACTACCTATAGTTAGGTCGGCTATCGGCTTAGTCCAAAATGTCAGATACGTCAGTTAGTTAAATTAGCGAGGATGTTAGGTAATACGGGCTGGTATCCGCAACTCCACGACAATGCGCGTATTTTGCGTATGGCGAGGATGTTAGTAACAGAACAAGGTAGGAGTCGTTATAGCCCTCAATACCTCTTCCTCCTCCTTAATACTCTCTTCTTCAATGTAGTCATCGCCGTATCCCACTGGGAACATGGCCAGGCACTCCTTCTCGCCGGCGATGACGTCAGAGCTGATGTACAGGGGGTTACAGCCGGCCAGTTGTAGGAGAGGCAAGCTTCGTTTGCGGGACACCATGACGGCTAGACGGTCGTAACTGGGAACAAGTAGAAGTTTTAGACGATATTGCGGAGAGCAGAATCGTCACGAGCAGGAATCGACCAATCATGTTGGTTGAAATCCATAGCGCGTCTCTCGTCTCGTCTGTGAGTTCCTGAGTCGAATAAAGTGTTACAGGGTACCCAACTGATAAGGCGCGTTGTGAATCTTCGTTCGCACAGAAAAGAAAGTACGGCCCCGAAGGTTAACGAAAGAATGCTTAAAACTTACAAACAACCTTAGAACACTACTATAAGGTTCATAATACACTGCAGCTGTTAGTTCCGTCTCACTCGCAAGTATGATGGCGGCTGACTAACATGCCACATGGCGGCAGCTGCCGACCAAAAGCGGTACAGGAAAAAGAAGCGCGGTGCGTGGAGCGAGCCGATTGGGCAATAGCATTTCCCGCGCTTTGAAAATGCATCTTCTGCACAGGTACATTGGTAAGCCAAATCAGTTGGGTACAAACCATTGATATATATACACTAGATTAGCAATTACCGCGCCAGGGCGTTGCCACTGGACATACGGCCACGGCCGTATGCGTAGCTAACGTCAGTTCAGTGCTCTGTATGACGGCAGCCGAAGTGAACCGAGTGACACGCGACAAAAAATATCGCCAAAACGGGTAAATGCGTAATGAAAGAATGCGATTCTAGATCACAAAAACTACCGGAATTACTTTTCACACGTAAGTTTATTGTTTCTGTGTTTATAACATCGTAAAAACGCAGTAAAATAAATAAAATGTACATTTTTTTTTAATCATGATCAGTGTTACAACTAAAAACTATGTTTTAGTTTCCCACATTTGTGGGAGTTTTTAATTTATGGAATAAGCGATTTTAAATATTTTTTAATAATAATTAACAATGTTCCAGAGTACCTAAAGATGCAATCAATTTTCTCAATCAATAATCCGATTGCTGAGAAAAGAGACTGACTGGCTACCTACTAAATGTACTGTCATTTGTTTGAAGCACTTCCGTGATCAAGATAAAATAGGCCCAAAAAGCGAATGTGACCGTGTTTATTTGTCCAATCAAGCAATTGTAATGCTTATCGTAAGTAATGATTTTATATTACTATATAGTATATGTTTTTTTCAACTTAGTTTTTAGATTGTAAAGAGCTGTTTTGCCTACAATAAATTGTATATTTTTCAGGACAACCGTTATTCTAAAGAGCAGGTGGAGCTTTCAGAAGAAGAAAATATGGATGTGGATGCTGTGGAAACCGACGAAGAGATAGTCGAAATAACTGAAACGCCCCGAAAGCCCAAAATGAGGAAAATAATTCACCGTTTGAAAAATTTATCGGCTAGAAGACTAAGAAAAGGAAAAAAATATATCACAAAAATAAAAAAAATAAACGATAGAGGAACTGGAAAAAAAACGTATGTTGAGCGAAGAAGACGAAATGCAGCTAAATGTAAATGATGAAACAGTGCAATTCATGGAAGAATTAAAAAAACCTTCAAAAAGGAAAGGACTTATAGAAAACTGACTCTTTGGGGAAACCGAAGGTTTTGTCTTTGCGATTATGGGCGAAGTTATGATGACGAACAACTACCGGAAATATATTGTGAAGGACGGCACGGTTGACATCTGTCGGGCATTCCACCGTCCGGGGGAATCAATCCGTCACATTATTTCTGACTGGTCTCGTCTGGCTAACGGAGACTACTTGCATAGGCACAAACTTGTAGCCAGGATTATCCACCAGCAACTTGCTCTGAAATACAGTCTTGTGGAATTGGAAGTACCGTACTGTAGGTATGTGCCCGACCCAGTTCTCGAAAATGGCCATATTACGTTGTATTGGGATCGATCTATCATCACTGACAGGACTATTGTTGCCAATAAGACAGACATAGTGGTGATAGATCGATTAGAGCGTTGCACAATGATTATTGATATAGCGGTCCCGCATGACGAGAACCTCGTGAAAGCTGAAAAAGATAAGCAGATTAAGTATCTTGACCTGGCTCGCGAGGTTGTCGACATGTGGGATATGATACAGTAATCGTTGTGCCGATAGTCGTGACGGCTAATGGCATAATAGCCAAGAGCCTCGATCAACACCTGAAGAGGCTCTCGTTAGGCAGCTGGATTAAGGAAAATTGCTCCAGAAAGCGATACTTCTGGACACAGCACGTATCGTTAGGAGGTTCCTCTCTAAGCAGCCCTGACCACCGGTACCTTGGACCCTGTTCCCGATACCGGTGGGCTACTATTTTTAATCTTTTTTAATGTTTTTATATTTTAATATTTAAAAATGTAAATTATGTATGAAAATTAACTAAAAAATAAAAAATGTTCAAAAAGAAAATGCCTTGATTATTTTCATTACATATAACCTTCTAATACACATCTAATAAGAAAAACATAATTCACATACTTAAAAAATAATTTAACGTTTACCGTTTAAACGTTACGTTATTTTTTTAACGTTTAAAAAGTTGGGTAAAATTTCGAATGGGTAGGCAACCCCATCCCGCCATTGCATGTTTATATTGCGGTCTTTGTCTAATCTAAGCGACAGTATTGTTCTTGCGACTTGTGTAAGTGAGACAGATATATGTTTACTTTTAAATGTTTAGTGGTTTCAAAGCTACGTCGTCGCATTTAAATAGTGGTTATACTTTTTTTACACATTTTAATGAGGTTTGCTTCTCTAGTTATATAACTCAATGGTACAAACTGTATGTTGTATTGAGTGTTACCTCAGTAGAGAGCAGCCCGGAGTCAAGATTTGTGGCCGATTGATGGCAAATAGGCTACAGCTTAGAGTAATTCTATGGGCTATAGTACAGTCACTGAGTAGGTTCTGACTAACAAAAGGTCAAGGAGAGTTCTAATTTAGCAGAGTGTTACAGTTATTTCACTCATAAAGGGTACAACTTAATTTACGCAACCATCTGGCCGAACACTGTCTCTTAAGATACAGGCCTCCTAGTTTAAGAGACAGGGTTTATTATTTTGTTTATATAGATTTTTGTAGCCTTATAATTTTAGTTTATCTACCACTGTGCTCAACCTATATCTATGTATTCTTTTGGAAAAATAAACATTATTATTATTTATTATTCGTTTATTAATTTTTTTATCTTATTTCGTTACATTTTTAAATATTTCTTAAACAAAAAGATGTAGAAAAAAAAAAAAACATTTAAAAATATACAAAAATAGAAGTCCGCCGGTGTCGGGAGCAGGGTCCAAGGTATTATTTATTATTATTATTAATTAATTAATATTCGACCGCCGCCCGTTCGCGCCGCCATATTGGAAAAATGGTACCAAAACCCAGTTTTTCAAGCAAGAATATTTCTGTCCAGCGCCATCTAAGTTACCAATGGTAATTACAAAAGTTATAGACCACATTTCCTTCCAAACATTTTTTGATCAGCTAAAGATTTTAATTTTTTTAAGGGCACCAAACTGTAACACTGTCAAATTAGACTTCTCTTTGACCTTTTGTAGCGAAATTCCCCTTCCCTTCTGTCTTCAATGACTGGACTACTAGCCCCCTATCACATGGGACTTCAACATAACTGTCAAAATATGGGTACTTGCTGTAAACGCCTTATGCTTTATGGAAGGGGTAGGCATAGGTTGGAAGTTGGTTGGTTGGAGGTTGGTTGGTTGAAGTTGTTGGTTGGGTTGGTGAGGTTGGTTTTTAGTGATGTTATGTGAACTAATGTTAAGTGAACATACTATCTCCTCGGTCGTAAAATCTTGTCGTATTGTTTGACGGTGTACGCGACATGTTCCGCCTTGTACGGATCCTCGCCCACGAAGATACCCAGCTGCGAAACCAAGTAGTTTTTGGTGTTATTTTTATTTATTTATTAGATTAATTAGCCACTGTATATTTTCAAACCATGAAACTTCGTACCTTAAAGGTATTAAATCTTTGATAAAAATTATAACACACACACGATTCGTTAGTGTTACTAACCGAATAAAGCAAAAACTCACGTTTAAGATCTCGGAGGGATAATTTTTGACGACTTCCATGACGTCGTATCGCCTCTCTATGGGGAATAAGACGAGTACGTGAGGAGGCAGGAATTCAGTCTCTATGGTTTCTGCGAATTCCTTCACTTGCTGCAAATTAAATTAGAAAGTTACAGAACTTTCATCCCCCATTTAAACCCTTTAGGAGCTTTAGGCCCTAAAGTTTAGGGGGTGAACTTCGAAAAATCCTTAGTGCTCACTTTCGGCATAAGAAACATCTTGTGCAAAATTTCATGCTTCTAGACTTATTTATAGACGGTGAAGTCCGTATCGACCCACAATAAAGTGTTCCGTAGTTGGGGATGAATTTATCTCAAAAAAAGAAGTAAAACACCGGTCAAGAGCGAGTCGGACTCGCGCACTGAGGTTTCCGTTCCGATTTCTGAAAGTGTGCGTGTGTGTGAAAAGTGTGCCAATTAGAGACATCGTTTTATTTTTCCTGTAATCTTTACTTAAACTTCTATAACATAGAATAATTTCAGATTTTTATCTTTGCAAACTTCGGAGATAAGGTGGGGAACGTTATTTTTTTTAACATTTTTCGTCAAAAGTCGAAAACAATGCGGCCTAAAAAAAATTTTTTTTTTTTTGAGAATGTGCAAACAGCGCTCTTTCATATGATACCCCACAAGCCCTAGTAGCCCCACTTTGAATTTTTAAGACCCCCTTTCAGTCCCTGTTACAAAAAAAATATAAATATTTTTACTTCTTTCTTATTTGCAAAATAGTTGGGTTAACGTCATCTAAAACTGTTCCAAATTTCAACTTGATAGCATTAGTAGTTCTTGAGATATCCAGCTGTGACAGACAGACAGACAGACAGACAGACGGACAGACTGAGTCACACCGTAAGGGTTCCTTTTTTACCATTTTGGTACGGAACCCTAACAACAAACTTAATAGCGTTGTGTTTGAAATTATAATTCTATCAAGAAGATTCTTTTTACCTACGCCGCGCCGTGATAATCACAGTCGTTATTCTTGGTGATAACTAAAAGGGGTATAGTTCCATCTTCGAAGACTATTAAAAAAAAAACAGTGATAAAACTAAAAATTAACGATTTTCAGTCTTTTTCCTCTAATTGTGCTGCTTGCCAAATTTCATGATTTTAAGTCAACGGGAAGTACCCAATAGGTTTGGATTTATTTTCGAGTATCAAAAGATGTCGCATAATTGGATCAATTTTATAAATTGCGTTGAATTAGAAGCTTAATTTTTTTAAAGTTACAAGGGATCGCAGACCTACGTATTTGAATTAATTTCAACTTGATAGCTCCACGCATTCCTGAGAAAAACTGTCTTGACAGACTGCCAGACAATCAGACGGGCAACGAAGTGATCTTTAAAGGTTCTGGCGTTTTACCTATCCTTTTGAGGTACGGAACCCTAAAAAGGTGAAATAGGAAATGAAAATTTTTATGGAAGGAGAAATCCCATCGGGTGCTCGACTTGTATTATGATAAAAATGTACCTTGGGGAAGAACAAAGCGAGTCCACAGGCCTTGGCCAGCTCATTGGGTGGTGAATACAGCCCGGGCACAAACAGGCCTCCAGCAGGGATGAAGTCTTCGCCCTCCACCTCGACGTCAGAATCGAACACCTGCTCCTCTTTTTCAACTACTTCCGCCGCAACTTCTTCCGGTCCCAACGGTTCTCCACCCTCGCCCGCCTTAAAATTTTTTGTTGGTTTAAATAAAAATCGGCTGTTCCATACAAAAGTGCTACCTACACGATGAAAATGGAAAAGAGTTGTTGCCTTCCGAGAAACAGTGGTCGTTATCGGTCTGTATATTACAAGTGGCCCGCGCGCAGCCGTATGACGTCAGCGGGTGGGACGCTCAACGGGTTTTTTTTCCAGGCGGGCAGAGCGCTTTCTTCGCGTGAGCGATATACATAGTACTCACTTCACCTGCGACTTCGTCCGCGTGGAATTATCCCCTACAAGAATAAGCACCCCCTTCACCCCTTTTAAAAGGTCATAGGTTTTATTATTCATTCGGGTAAATTTTCAACTTTATTGATGAAAGGAAAACTATTTTTGATGTGTAACATCTTTCCTCTTACTTTCCTGCAATCTGTGGGAGTGATTTCGTGAAAAGGGACGGAAGTGGAAGCTGGGGGGTGGGAGGAGTTGATTTGACCAATGAGCGCGCGCTATAAATATAGCGCGATAATTTAAGAATACCGCAAAAACTATCAAGCGTATGTTTATGAATCCTTCACCAGTTTAAAGATAATTTAATTATTTATCTTTTAGCATACCTGTTTTAATCTACTACATTTTATTTTATGTCTATTAAATTAATAATACGTCAAATTTGGTACAGCGCTCTTTGATGAGCGAGTCTATTAGTGGCTGGACGTATGACGCGATGAGTGAGCTCAGCACAGAACACGTAAGCTAACCACTCAAGGTCATTGGCATATCTGCGTCTTTAGCGATACTATACTAGAAAGGTTTTGGTAGTTAAATAAAGTAAGTAAACAATCTTGATGTGTCTTCAAATCAAATCAAATAATTTATTTGCAACGAATGCAGGTTACATTAAAATACAACAAACAAACACAACAATAACAACAACAACTTATAACATTTTTATTTTAAAATCTCAGTTTAAAAATAAAATGCAACTCCAATGTAAATACAACATTAATGATTACTAAATCAATTGAACCATTAGTAGTTTATTTGTCTAAAATTGTGTTTGTGTAAAAAGTCACATACCTTTATTTAACTACCAATACCTTTCTAGTACAGTTATGCACCTCTCCCGTCGTCGCCGTCGTGGGCGTGGGCGCTTCCGAGACTTCGGTCCCCCCCCTTTCTGTCACGTCTCCTTCTTCGCCTATCTTCTGTTCTCCTTCTTCGCCTACCTTCTGTTCTCCTTCTTCGCCTACCTTCTGTTCTCCTTCTACCGCTTGCGGTAGTGGTTCCGGTTCCGGGACTGGTACTGGATCTGCTGGTAACTAGAACAATTTAAATATTACTTAACTTTACTTTTTTTTACACTAAACCACGAAAACTGAACAAACTAAAACAATGGATGGACTGTGGGAAAGATGACATGGCTAGAAAAGGAGTGACTACCGAGATGACGACTAATAGAGAAGTATGGAAGAAAGGGACATGTTGCGCCGACCCCAAATAGATTGGGGTAGGGCAGGAGAATGATGATGTGACTTTTTACATTCCAAGGCCAAGACAGGCTCTAGTCGAAAGTACTGTGAATACTGTGATGTTATGAATGCACTAAAGAATAAGAATGATACCAATAAATAAATAATAATAGACAAGAGTGATGAATAAGAATAGCAAGACGACATTATTGTCGTCGGTGGCTTTGAAAGTAACCAGAGGCCGCATAATATGACGTTTTTAAGAAACAACCATTATTGTTACATTGCGAAAAAGGGATGGTGCTATTCGTCCTGTATAGCTCCATCTCTCCCTCACACTGGAGGAGAAGAGGGAAATATCGTGAGGAATGTTTCGAGTATGAATGTGGATGGCTATAAGAGAAAGGGAAGATGAAACGATGGATGGACTGTCGACGAAAACCGAATAAACGAAAACGATGGACGGGACTATGTGAAAGATGACATGGCTAGAAAGGGAGTGACTACCGAGATGACGACTAATAGAGAAGTATGGAAGAAAAATATATATTGCGCCGATCTCAAATAAATTAATACAAGGGCAGAAGAATGATGATGATGATTATGATGATGATGATGATGACGATGATGATGAATGCGGCCCTGTTGTTGGCTGGGACAAAGGGGTTTATAAAGAAGAAAGTCTTACTCCAGCAGCGATCCTGGCCATCCTCTCTTCTTCCTGGCGAATCTTCTCGAGCCTCTCCTCTTCCTCTGCAGCCTCCCGAGTTAAGCGTGCTTGCTCCGATGCTAAACGTTCTGCCTCTTCTTTTTCTTGTTGCTGTATGAGAAGCAGACTTTAGTGTAGGTGTGTCATGACTTCACCAGTCATTAAGTCTATCTATCTTTGTTTTAATGATATCTACTTATTTAGTTTCTTAAGAAAGCATTGTTGCCATGTAACGGGGCGGGGGTTTGTCTCTATCCCCATTTTAGGCTATTATAATTATAACGGGTATTTTTTTTTAAAGTCGAAAACTATGTGGCCTAAAAAAAAATTAAAAAATGTTTGAGAATGTGCAAACAACGCTCTTTCATATGTACACCACATGCCCTAGTAGCCCCACTTTGAATTTTTAAGACCCCCTTTCAGTCCCTGTTGCAAAACAAAAAAAAAATCTTTCTTATTTGCAAAATAATTGGGTAAACGTCATCGAAAACTGTTCCAAATTTCAAGTTGATAGCTTTAGCAGTTCTTGAGATATCCAACTGTAACAGACAGTCAGATAGACTGAGTCGGACCATAGGGTTCCTTTTTAACATAAAAAAAAAAAAAAAAAAAAAAAAAAAAAAAAAAAATCACATTCAAAACCAAAACAAAACAAACAAAAAAAAACAAAAATCAAAACATTTTGGTACGGAACCCTAAAAATAATTTCGCGGGCTACCCTGGTGCTTTCGTCTTTATAGGTTTTTCTCACCAATTTCGCTAGTTTAGCATTGTACCGGTCGCGGCGTATTTCCCTCGCAGTCTTGCTGATGCTGGCGTAACGCTCATAGGCGGGTATTGGAGGCACCTGCTTCTCAGGAGGCACATCCTCCTTGGGTATCGGGATCTCCTCATACAAGCTGTAGCGCATCAGTTCTGTTTGGGAGGAGATGGAGGAAGGCAGGCTTTGGAAATATATGTGAATAGGGTAGTTGGGTTAAAGCTGATATATAACTTGAAGGAACAATAAATCTGACAACTGTTTCAAAGTATATTTGAACCCTGAAAGTTGCTCTTATTTCGTGCTGCATTAGGGTCTTATTAGGGTGCAAATAAATAGGTTATTTGCGTTCAATATTCGTCCGGCGTACAGAGAGCAGTCAACTCTGTAATAAACTGACTGGCTAATATTATAATTATAATATTTAAATCAAATCTCAGCTTGTATTTGATATTTACTTAAAAAAAGTCTTACATAGAAGACAATTTGGATATCAAAAACTGTTGGAACAGTAGGAGCTATACATACAGGGTGTAAGTGTAAACAGTGGCAATATTTTAAGGGGTCATTGTACTCATCATTATGAACATCTTTTACTATGGGCAAGAAACTCCATGGACACTATTTTAAAACTTAAGTTATAACAAAATCCTAATTACTCACCATAGACTTATAAAAAAAGATGGACTCCGCGCCACGCATATCGAAAGTGAAGCACAGTAAGTATGCCGGGACCGTTTGTACAAACACGCCTCACGCACACATTTACATCATAGTATGCCGACCGGCCGCCATTACGTGACACGAGTGACAGCGTCTTTGCAGGTACTCAAATCATGCACACATAGATCGGTACGGTGCTTCACTTTCGATATGCGTGGCGCGGAGTCCATCTTTTTTTATAAGTCTATGTTACTCACTAACAAAGTTCCGGCCATCTGTTTCTAACATCTTGAACAGCACGATCAGCGCCTCGCCGTCAAACAGTGCGTGAAGACACGCCTCGTTAGGATCCACGTCGCTCATGTACAGAGCTTCCCGCGCACTGTTCTCATTCAATTGCATGGTTTCTTTAGCAGCTACGGATATATCTGGAAGTAGTATTGTATGAGTAGCGATTATAGAAACTTAGACACATGACATCACGCTTGTTAACATCAGACCAGTGGCGGATTTGCTCTAAGGCCCAGTAGGCCCTGGCCTAGGGCGGCTAATCCGACAAAAAATTCAATGATCATAAGAAATAACTGAAAGTACCTAAATATTCTAAAGGCTCGCGCACATTATGGCGGGCCGCACTGCATCACATCGTATACCTAACAATAATCTTCCTAAATCACTTTCGTACCTACATCTAAGTATAGGTTATTGACCAATATCCTCTTAAGGGGTGACTGTTTTCATCATTATGAACAACATTTACTATGGGACCAAACATGAAATCGCGAAAAAAATCAGTACCTAACTAACTAGCAGATATTAAAGTTAACTAAATTTCTGAATCGATTTTGATAAAAGTTGGCAATAAAGTAAATTCATTGTGTAGTCTATAGAATGGGTGCTGAGAAAGGGGCGGTTGGTACTTACTACATGGCCTGGGGCCTAGGGCGGCCAAGACTGCAAATCCGCCACTGCCTCAGACAGAAGTAGAACTTAACCAAATACCATATATGCAGTATAGGGAAGTGAGCCTATTACCATTAACTGGGCACATATCTCGACGCCGAGCTAAATAAATCCATATCGTCGTCATGCAGTGAAAACATCGTAAAGAAAAACTGTTTTTCTTTGCATTTATTTGTTTTGTAGAAAACTTCGAACAAACGTGCACACCTCTAAGATGCTTCTAATGCCGTCGTCTATTGATGATGATTAAATGAACGTAATTACGTCCAGAACGTAAATTACGGCCATTTTTCAGACAGCTTTTATCTTCCCGTGTAAAATAAAGTTCAGTGGAATCAAGAGGTTTTCTATGCACGTCAACGATTCAGAAACACTCAGAAACACCCAGTTACACTTTTACTTAGGGATAGTGCCACTAACCAAAGACTTTTTTTTTTTTTTTTTTTTTTTATTTTTTTTTTTTTTTTTTGAGGGTGGGAAATCATCAAATAACTTCTCCCGCTCTGGGTGGAGCGGGAGGGCGTGTCAGACTTTTACTGACTAAAACCCACCCGTGTTCCTTCAGTTGCCTATGCCAGGGCCGCGGTAACCCCTTCGGACAACCCGCGACCCCAGCGGCACAACCCGCGACCCCAGCGGCACTAACCAAAGACCTCACGCTCAAGAGTTGCGCTTGCGCAATCCAAACCAAAGGCAACGAAGCGTCAAACCACGACAAAATCAGAAATCCTTCGCAACCGTTACAAATGTCTCTTTACAGAATTATAATAATTAAAATCATCAATATAACTCTCGAAGTCCAAATTACCTTATCGAATGATTATTTCATGAAATCGTGACACTTGAGGCCAATTCTAACTTCGAAAGTTGTATTGATGATTCTAATTCTGTTAGCGGATATTTGTTACGGTCATGAATCATATTTTGATCAACATACACAACTTAGTAGGTACCTACTGACCTTCAAATTGCCTTACGTTTCGCATCTCAGTAAGTAGATAATATGTTACCTTGATGAAAGCTGAGAAGTAAAGTGCGTTTCACGAAAGAATTCCCTTCGCCGTAATGTTGGCACAATTGATTGCTTTTCATTGAAGAATCGCTTGCAGAAGCCATTCCTTCAATGAAAAGCAATGGTGCCAACCATAGAAATATAAAAAACAGGAGAAGTGGCAAGCGGACGAAAATGTGTCCGCGCGACATGCTCAGTATGAATGAGCCGTTCATAGTACAAATTTCGTCTCCGCGAACTAGTGCGCTTTCGACTGTGACTGTGACAATTTATAAGAATGCCGCGTTGTTCAGTGGTTTCTTGAAAAAACCGAAGCCATGTAAATCATGGAATCACTTTCCATATGAAGTACAAGTATTTTACCATATTTTTCTTTAAAATCATGAAAGTGACAGTGGGAAAAAGTGGAGACACAGGGTTCCGATACATTTTAACATACTGGGCTCATCTCCTTCTTTCTTATAAATCTATGGTGCCAACACTACGGCGAAGGGAATTCTTTCGTGAAACACACTTTAGTGAGACGTTATTGTGCTTGCATGGTGATAATGACTCACTGATATTGTCCCACTTCTCGTACAAGTCGTAGTGCGCCTGGTGGCAGTGCGGCCAGAACAAGATGAAGTTGAGGCGGCTTACGCTCTGCGATAGGCGCTCGTTCACTCTCTTCTTGCGGGCGGCGAGGGTCAGCACACGCAGCCTCTCTGCTGCTTCTTTGTATTCTTCTTCTTGCTTTAAGGTTTCTTGCAGTTTTTGCTTCAAAACCATTAGGGGACTTTTAGCATTTGCCTTTTAAAATGCCGTTGCTCAACGGAGCCATAAATATATAGTGGAGTGCCTAAACCACTTGTGTAAAGATAAGTGCAGCAACACATCTGCCTAAGTCGTGTACGCACGAACGAACAAGAGCATGGTGAACCCGACCATCGATCGAACGCTTTGTTCGCACGTGCGTAGATGCCCCTAACGAACATTGAACATTCTGTTCGTCAAACACGTTTGCGGCGATACTATTTATTAGTAGGTATGTTCTGTATGGACGGTGTTCGAAGAGCTTTAATAAATGCTACGTAACTTCACTGTTCTTTAGAACTAATCCTACCCGCTAATGCTACCCGTACCTATTAAGATGGGGTTCACGACTGTTGTGCGCGAACTCGATTCGAACTATTTTCGCGTTCGTGTTCGAATATCCAGTCCATACGTACGAACCAAATGTTCAAGTTTGATGTTTCTTTTCGCTATGTTCGTGTTCGTACGTGCGTACACGGACGCACGAACGAACAAAACTATGGTGGATACGAACATCGAACACTTTAAGCCCTGTACGCACGAACGAACAAAACATGGTGAACACGAACATCGATCACGAAACATCTGAAGAAACTCAGGACCCTGTTGAAAATTTAAAGTGTTCGATGTTCGTGTTCACCATGTTTTTGTTCGTTCGTGCGTACACGGCTGTAAATGTTCAACAGCGTCCTGAGTTTCAAAAAAGAGAAGAAAAACATACACATACAAATAAAAGTGACACTATACGAGGAATATACACAGTGCGGTGTGCGTCTCAAGGTTGCACCAAATGGACTATACAGGGTGTTTCTTTTAAGGTGTCAAGCCAGTGCGAGCTGATAGCAGACTACCATACCTATCGATTTAACCCCCATGTATGTTCTACGATTTTTTGTAGTTTTCGAATTATTTTGGATGCCTCATTTCATATCAATGGTAGTGGTTAAGGATAGTAGTAGGTATAAAATTTATGTTTTTATTATCAACTGAGCTCTGCTTAAACGTAGAGGAATCGTAAATATCAGGATTGACAAAAATATAATAATAAATTATAAAATATGAAAATCGCAAGATTTCAGATACACCACTTTCAACGACCGATTTCAGGAAATAATGCCCTATTTAGTACATTCTTGTTCAAAGTTGACCCAAAAAAAAGATATAATTTTTTAAAGCCATCATCTCGTTGAATCAGGATAAATATCGAAAAAAAAATATAACTCGAAAACTACAAAAAATCGTAGAACATACATGGGGGTAAAATCTATAGGTATGGTACTCTGCTATCAGCTCGCACTAGCTTAACACCTTAAAAGAAACACCCTGTATATGTGTACCTAATAGAAAAATAAATCCTACCGCTTCTTCAGGCAGCATCTGATCAATATCAAACACTGGTCGATCAACCGGTATGCCCTGGGCTTCTAACGCGGATTTCTTTAGTTCTTCTTCCATGATCTGACACAAATCTATGCCCTTCGGCCCGAATACTGAACGGACCACTTTTCCTCTCTGCCGTAAAATGGATGGTTGATCTTATTCAATAGTAATAATTAACAATAATAAGTAAAAATAAAATGTTCAAAAAATCTGCAAACAACACAATTTTGTTGTGTGCAGATTTTTATTCATAAATCCGTATGTAAATGCCAGTCTATCGTAAGTCTGTGTTTGTAAAAATGTTGTAAAATTGCGAAAAATATCGAAAAAGTACCAAGGTAAAAAAACTTTTTTGCAAAAAACAAACAACCGACATCAAAAAAAAAAACCTACGGAAGTCGGTGGCAAAAAAATAAAATACGTACTACGAAGTGAAAAATAACTTTTATTTTTACGAGTGAAAAATAACTTTTATTTTTCACTTCGAAGGTTTTTTTTTGAAGTCGGTTGTTTTTTTTTTTCAAACTCAAATTCAAAGCATTTATTTCAAATAAACCAATTACAGCCACTTTTGAATTGTCAAGGGGTCGGTCAGTCAGAAAGATGAAGCTAGTTGCCCATTCCAAGGCGTAGTAGGCCCCTATGGAGAAGAACGGGCAAGAAACTCCACGGACACTCTTTAAAATCAAAATATTTTTACAAAATATTGGTTACATCGTTCATATTGAAAATACCTATACATGTGAGAGCAATGTAGAAAGATTTTACCCACTAAAAAGTGAAAAATATTTTCACTTTTTCACTAAAAAGTGAAAATATTTTTCACTTTTTAGTGGTGATGGTGTTTAGGGCTGATGGTGAAGTCACCATCAGCTCCACTTTGCCTTAAGCATTGTGACGACCATAAATTGATAATCGAATCGGAACTCGTGAAATACTTATTATTGAGTACCTAGTTCCGATGACCTTATGTGGTCTTCATCGTCAGTTCCACTTCACCAAATGGTGCTTTCCGAGAGCAAATGCTCGAATTACTATAAAAATAACCAAATCTCTATAGATGTGCCTAATAATCGAACGGAGTCAGAAGACGAACGGGAACACGAAAAAAATTAATAAATGATTCCCGTTCGAACAAAATCAGGGGACGATCGGGAAAAAAAATAACGAATTCCCGTTCCCCCCTAGTGGGACAAGATCAGAGGGACGAACGGGAGTACACGTATATTTGAAAGTTTCCCTTGATGTCCATGGGATGCCCTCATCAGATTCTGAAACAGATTGGTGAAATGTACCTAACACAAATGAGCCGACCTTTGGAGAATGCCACAAGAAATGTAACACAGCAACTTGTGTCATTCCATGTTACGTTTCACCAATCTGTACCACAAGTAAGTTACTACAATACGTCTACCTAAACGAAAAATAAATACTTACCACAATGAACAAGAATGCAGGTTCACTGTGGTCCTTGAATCTTTGCAACGCATCTATACTGTCGGCGGGACACTGCAACAAGAACACGCAATGCATGACGTAGGTACCTAAATTATTTTTTTTATCGTGGAGAAATGCTGATGCACTGCACTACCACGGGGAGATATAGTGCAGTTATGTGGGACTCTAACCCAGTAAAACTCTACGGTGTCCTCTCTGCTGCTTACGGTAAGAACACGGGTGCGCGTTAGCACTCATCCGTGAACCCGCCGCATGATTTTACCACTTGAACGTTCTAAGCCCCGACGTTGGTCGATATGAATACGTGTAAGTGTTTAGAATGACGCGCCGACCACACTGAGAGCAGAAACTTGCATGGTATGACTGTCGTCTGAACCGCACGCGCAAGAAGCAGCTGCTGCCGAGGTACAAGACTCTGACGCAGTACACACATACAGACATATACCTACAAAGTGTAAAATACATCACATAGCCGATATCTACGAATTCTCTTCTATCAATCAATCTGCCTAGCCTCTCCCAACTGTGTTGTGTTCGGCCTCCATTCTAGCCGGACGCAGCTGAATACCAGTATTTTACATGGAGCGACTGCCAATCTGACCTCCACAACCCAGTAACTGGGTATTATGATACCTCTTGGTAAGACTGGTAGTCAGACTTTCGGGCTTCTGACGACCCGTAACGATTATCAAAGATCCACGAATGACAGCCGGGACCAACGGCTTAACGTGTTTTCCGAGGCACGGAGGAGTCTCGATATGTAATGATGGTCACTCATCCACAGACCAACCGCGGCAAGCGTAGCTTAACCTGATGGATTGACCCTTGCGGCCATTATTACTTAGCCACGAGCTACCTACTCATTCTTTACATCAAACTAAATAACATTGAGAAATTGACAAAAGGGCAATCGAAACTAGGGGCATAACGAACCGACCCTTTAAAGTTAAGATGTTTATAACATTTAAAACTAACTTTGACCTTTAATATTTCCCAGGAATGATACAGTACAAATAAAAATCCTAATGACGGTAAGAACAAGTAACAGCGTTTGTCCACCGCATCCGTTACCGGTTGGAAGTTCAGAGTTTGGATGTTCAGTAGGATGTTCAGAACCCCATCAAGTTTGCGGCTGTGATTTGCTAACAACAGCTGCTTAATCAAATTACTTGGCATGAGTTAGACAGTCTATTAAAAAATAGTGTGCTGCAAGCAGCATTGTATCAGTAGTATTGGTTAGAGTGCCGTCAGCTTGCGGCATAATAACGGCGCCATCTAGACTGCCGTAAAGAGTATACACGGCAAAATAACGCGACCGTTCAATTCAAAGTGCCCTAAGCATTTGCCTTGCATTGCATTTTTTTTTTCTCTCTATACACTGCCTTAAAATTACTGATGTTATATAAATTACTTACCTTGACCATAGCGATGTTATCTTGACCGATCTCCATCTTACCCTTTCTAATAGCGTTGGCAGTTGCTAGACAAGGTCCACAGAATTCGGAGTACACCTCCATACCTACAGAAAGTCACATGAGTTATGAAAACCTATGTAAAAAAACATGAGGTTTGCCATGATTTTAGGGACGTGCATGTACATTTCACCCTGTTGCGCCCTGCGGTTTCACCCGCGTAGACCGGATTATAAAGTAGCCTACGTCTTAATCCAGGGTATAAGCTATCTACATACCAAATTTCATGCAAATCGGTCCAGCTGTTTGAGCGTGAAGAAGTAACAAACATACAAACACACATACTCACAAACTTTCGCCTTTATAATATTAGTGTGATTGCTTGATATGTGATCATAACAAGGACCGTTTGGGTCTAGCTTTTTTGGTCTGCGAGGTGTAATTGAATGGGTAATCAGTCTTACCAAAGGGTATCGTGTTCGTGTTACCCAGTAACTGGGGTGTGGAGGTAGGTAGTCGCTTCATGTAAAATACTGGTATTCAGCTGCATCCAGTTAGACTGGAAGCCGACCCTAACATAGTTGGGAAAAGGCTAGACAGATGATATTGATTAAGGTGTTATTGAATGGGAGCAACATTCAAATCTGGTTATTTCACTTTAAGCCTTGTAAGGACAATATAATATTTTTATGATGATAACAGTCAGATAGGAATGCGGTTTTGAAATGGACGTGTGAATGATACATTCGCATCGCATGGTAAGGAAGAGAGGCCATTTATCATCGTAGGTGAACGTAGCATAAGGCCCAGCGTACACCTTCGGAGGCGCAGCGAAGCTCGGTTCTTGGTCGCAGAGCACGAACAGTACGCGGATTCCGAGCAGCTCCAAGCACCGCCAAGGGCCATCAAGAGGCTCCATGTGGAGCGGCGCGCGGAGACTTTGAGCGCCTATCCTGTGCGACTCTCGACTCAGCTAGCGGATTGATCTGACGAACTGCGTCTGACGCAGTGGATGTATGGACGTGGACTGCCATGTGAGGCGCGCGTGGCGACCGGAGTGGCAGCTTGACAGCGTGCCGCACGCCACTCGCAACGCAACAATGTCCTCATGCGGCAGTGATCACTTACTATCAGGTAGCCTCAAGCGGCAATGACCGCTTACTATCGGGTAGCATGCCTCAAATGGCAGTGACCGCTTACTATCAGGTAGCATGCCTCAAGCGGCAGTGACCGCTTACTATCAGGTAGCATGCGTCAACCGGCAGTGACCGCTTACTATCAGGTAGCATGCCTCAAGCGGCAGTGACCGCTTACTATCAGGTAGCATGCCTCAAGCGGCAGTGACCGCTTACTATCAGGTAGCATGCCTCAAGCGGCAGTGACCGCTTACTATCAGGTAGCATGCCTCAAGCGGCAGTGACCGCTTACTATCAGGTAGCATGCCTCAAGCGGCAGTGACCGCTTACTATCAGGTAGCATGCCTCAAGCGTCAGTGACCGCTTACTATCAGGTAGCATGCCTCAAGCGGCAGCGACCGCTTACTATCAGGTAGCATGCCTCAACCGGCAGTGACCGCTTACTATCAGGTAGCATGCCTCAAGCGACAGTGACCGCTTACTATCAGGTAGCATGCCTCCAGCGGCAGTGACCGCTTACTATCAGGTAGCATGCCTCAAGCGGCAGTGACCGCTTACTATCAGGTAGCATGCCTCAAGCGGCAGTGACCGCTTACTATCAGGTAGCATGCCTCAAGCGGCAGTGACCGCTTACTATCAGGTAGCATGCCTCAAGCGGCAGTGACCGCTTACTATCAGGTAGCATGCCTCAAGCGACAGTGACCGCTTACTATCAGGTAGCATGCCTCAAGCGGCAGTGACCGCTTACTATCAGGTAGCATGCCTCAAGCGGCAGTGACCGCTTACTATCAGGTAGCATGCCTCAAGCGGCAGTGACTGCTTACTATCAGGTAGCATGCCTCAAGCGGTAGTGACTGCTTACTATCAGGTATAGCATGTCTCAAGCGGCAGTGACCGCTTACTATCAGGTCAGGTAGCATGCCTCAAGCGGCAGTGACCGCTTACTATCAGGTAGCATGCCTCAAGCGGCAGTGACCGCTTACTGTCAGGTAGCATGCCTCAAGCGGCAGTGACCGCTTATCAGGTAGCATGTACCTAGTGTAAGTAGTTAGGTTATTAGGTTAGTTGTGTTAAATATTGTAAAAGAAATAAATTTCGGAGAAGTAAGAAGTAGGAACTATATAATTTACTCACAAATCAGCTTATCCGCATAGGTTTTGAGGTAGTGTTCGAAGTCCTCGTTAGTCTCTATAGTTTCTTGAATCGCTATTGCCTGTTTACGCGCCATTTTTTTAGTTCTTCAATGCGTATACAATATTTTATGAACTGAAAATTCTTCGTAACTTTCTGACAGGACTTTTCGAAATTGTCATCATTGTCATAATCAATTTTAATCCAAATTGTTTTGTACCTACTACCTACCTTGCGTGTCCAAGCATGAAGTCATAGAATGAGGTCGATTCACCGTTGCAAAGATTCGACTGAACAGAATATTTGGTTTTAATACGACCCATCTCAAGCCGAAATCTTACGCTCTCGAGTAAAATTGAGTAAAAACAAATGCACGGGGAAAATAAAGCCGTAGTGATGAGAAGAATAAGTAGGTACTATCGCGGATATTTGCGGTGAAGCTTTTCTACCTTATTTCTAAGGTATTATGGTTGAAAAGTGGTTCACCGCAAATGTCCGCGATGGTACGTGAGTCACCGCTTGGTAATGTAGATCCTTTTACCCGACTGCACCAGAAAGAAGATGAAGCGTGCACCCCTGGGTGGGAAATCATCAAATAACTTCTCCCGCTCTGGGTGGAGCGGAAGGGCGTGTCAGACTTTTACTGACTAAAACCCACCCGTGTTCCTTCAGTTGCCTATGCCAGGGCCGCGGTAACCCCTTCAGACAACCCGCGACCCCAGCGGCGTCGGCCCTATTGGGCCCCGTCACTTGCTGACATCTCTTTGAGGCGCGCGTGGAACACAACGCGCCGTCGACTCGGGCCTGGTCCTTACCGGACGGCGAGCTACCCGCTGCTCACCGTCCGCAGGCCCGCGCCTACGGTGGCCGGAAATCGCCCCGCGATTCCCGCCGCCCAGGGCGTCTCCTGCGGCGACTGAGGGCGTGAGGCTGCCTCTCCCTCACGCGTTCCGCCTCCTCCTTCGCGAGCATCACTGCTTCGCAGAAGGAGCTGACGGCCTCCCATGCACTCTCGCTCCGCACCATGGCCTGGACCAGGCTCGGACGCGAGAGATCGCCGCCGCCGATCGCCTCCGTGAGAACACGGCGGTGCTCTGCCCAAGCCGGGCAGACCTCCACTGTATGCTCCACCGTGTCCTCCGGGCGATCCACACAATGGAAACACCCGGGCGTTTCCTCCCGCCTTATGCGAAACAGGAACCTCCCGAAACAACCGTGTCCGGTGAGGACCTGCGTCAGGCGGAAGGTGAGGACGCCGTGGCGCCTCTCTAACCACTCCTCAAAGAGGGGACTTATCGCCGCTATTGTGGCGTGCCCAGCGCTGGGTTGCGACAGTCGCGCTCTCCATGCCGCCATGAGATCCCGCCGGAGCTCTGTCCGCTGTACCGTGATTTCTCGCGGCAGCGGAGTTACGCCCCGGCGTTTCGCCTCCTCGCGCCACTCCCACACGTGCGCGAGGACCTTTGCCTCCAGATCCCACGGCGGCAATCCGGCAAGGAGGCTCGCCGCCTCCCGGGAGACCGTGCGGTATCCCCGGACTAGCCGGATGGCCATGACCCTCTGGGACGCGTTCAACCTGCCGGCTGGTCCCAGCCTTAGGGAACGCGCCCACACCGGTGCTCCGTAAAGGGCCATGGACCGCACGACCCCCGCGTAGAGCCTCCGGCAGGAGGCGTTTGGACCCCCCAGATTGGGCAGGAGCCGCCTCAAGGCAGCCCCAGCCCGTGCCAGTCTGGGAGCCAAACGTCGGAAATGCTCCACGAAGTTCCACCGGCTGTCGAGGACGAGTCCCAGGTACTTCATCGTCGACCCGACTCCGATGTGAACCCCTCCCACCGTTATATCGGAACCCGACGGTGGCGCATTCCGAGGACCATGAAAACACATGGCCTCGGACTTGTGCAGGGCCACCTCGAGTCCCAACTGCCGGATCCTCTCCACGACTATCGCAACCCCAAGCGTGCACCCCTAAAGTTCCATTTGCACGGTGCAAGTTTCTGTAACGTTCAAGAGCAATAATCGCATGCCATACTTATAGCGCGTTGTTCAATTTTATTGTCATTCAAGACTTGCATGCAATTTAATGCTTCAATAATTGCATGCATCTTTTGCCATTCAATAAAATTGCACACGACTTACACCATTATTACTTATACGTAAAAGTGACGTAGCGAGCCCGAACTCCCCAACTTGAATGCGTGTTATCTAAGTATTTTGTTAATAATATGATAATGCAAAAAATACGTGTCTAATATTTTTTTATTACCTGAGTGACGGACTAAATAGATTTTTTTTTTACCTAGGCATCAAGCCTATTGATTCAAGTATTACCCGTATTTGCGCTGCCAAATATTTCATTAAATATATATCGTCTTGTTTCATTCGCTAATGGTTGAATGACAAGAAAATTTCATGCCAGAATTGAATACGATTTTATTGTACGTGCTGTTTACACCCACTATACCAGATTAGAACGTGTGCGTTACCGCAGCCAGAAAATGTCGAAAATCGTCATTTGAATTTTATAGATAATTAGTGCCTCGGCTTCTGTAATTGTACCATCGATTTTTAAATTTGTACCTCTAATAGTTTTTTAGTTATTTGACAAAAACAGTTCTGGCTGGCGTAACGTTACCCTAGCCAGAAGTTTTGTTTATTTAATGGGTATATTGAAATAAATTGTAGCCAAATATTTAGTGCCTCAGACGAGGTAAATGTACCAACTTAATTTGTATTTGTATCTGTTATGGTTGCGAAGATATTCAAGATCCTGCTGCGGTAACGTTTACATGTTTGCTGGATCTCTGAAACGGATAAGCCCCCTTTTATAGTATTTTGCACACGACTTCTTATGAGTTAGCTTGAATTTGTTCCTCATTAATAAAACAAAAAAATTGCACCGTTAAGGAGTTATTTAGGTAAATAGAAATATGCTTTAATCGATCCTAGCACTTCGAATAGAAGCTCTAAAGACTTACTTGCAACGTTATGTTATAGCTTATAACTGCCTTCAATTGTACCTGAAGTTTAATTTATTATCCTGTAAGCAATTAATAAATTATGATGAAATTTAAATTTACTTCGGGACATGATGCGCAGCGGTTTTTTAAACCACCGTTTAACCGAGATTCTTTAGGATTTATGAAATGAAAGTTATATCAATAATCAGTGCTTTTATTCAATTTTATGCCTGTACATTTGCAACGTAATCCACTCAATAATTAACGAGATAATCGAAAAATAGTCACTATGGTGTGTGTGACCGCGGTAACCCGG
This sequence comes from Cosmia trapezina, assembly GCA_905163495.3. Lineage (NCBI taxonomy): Eukaryota > Metazoa > Arthropoda > Insecta > Lepidoptera > Noctuidae > Cosmia > Cosmia trapezina. The sequence continues at coordinate 3,442,300 of LR991036.1, forward strand.
CCAAGTTTCGATGGTTACAGAAAAGCGGCCGTTTAATACATTATGCTAACCTTCTGAAATTTATAGGATAGTGTGGTATGGTTTGGTACATACGCGTACACAAGTGTTAAATAAAAATATGTTTATTTGAGTATTTTTATTTATAAGTATAATAATCATTTAAAAAAATGCGTAGGTTTGTTTAAGATAATAAGGTATATAGGTTCGCAGATCAACCTTTACTCAACATAATAAATTATCATTCAAGGTCAAAATATACAATTCTAAAAATGTCCAACGGTGTCAAAATGTCCAATTCCCAAAATGTCCAGTTCCCAAAATGTCCAACTCCCAAAATGTCCAATCTTTGAGAATGGTGTGACTGACACTGGCATGGCCACCATCAGGGATTTTAATTTTGACAACATGAAAAATTAGTCGCTAATTGTGTGACTGACACTGGCATGACCACCATCAGGGATTTTAATTTTGACAACATGAAAAACTTGTCGCTAATTGTGTGACTGACACTGGCATGGCCACCATCAGGGATTTTAATTTTGACAACATGAAAAACTTGTCGCTAATTGTGTGACTGACACTGGCATGGCCACCATCAGGGATTTTAATTTTGACAACATGAAAAACTTATCGCTAATTGTGTGACTGACACTGGCATGACCACCATCAGGGATTTTAATTTTGACAACATGAAAAATTAGTCGCTAATTGTGTGACTGACACTGGCATGACCACCATCAGGGATTTTAATTTTTACAACATGAAAAACTTGTCGCTAATTGTGTGACTGACACTGGCATGGCCACCATCAGGTATTTTAATTTTGACAACATGAAAAATTAGTCGCTAATTGTGTGATCAGTGATGATCAGTGAGACATGATGCGCAGCGGTTTTTTAAACCACCGTTTAACCGAGATTCTTTAGGATTTATGAAGTGAAAGTTATATCAATAATTAGTGCTTTTATTCAATTTTATGCCTGTACATTTGCAACGTAATCCACTCAATAATTAACGAGATAATCGAAAAATAGTCACTATGGTGTGTGTGACCACGGTAACCCGGCCAAGTTTAGATGGTAACAGAAAAGCGGACCTTTAATACATTACGCTAACCTTCTGAAAATTACAGTATAATAGTCTTATAATTTTGGTACAGACGCGTACATTATGTTTTGAGTGAAAAATATAACCTTCTACCTAATAAATAATAATGAACTTTTAAATTCAATAGTTTTATTTACTTATGTAGGTACCTATATAAGCACGTAAGTACAGACTAGTCTTTATGAATCTATACTATAATATTATAAATTCGAAAGTAACTCTTATCTGTCTGTCTGTCTGTTACCTTTTCACGCCTAAACCACTGAACGGATCTTGAAAAAATTTGGCAAGGCTGACATGGCATCCTGGCGAAGGCTACTTTTTGCCTCAAAAATAATCCTACGGGGGGTGACATAGGGGATGAAAGTTTGTATGGGAAACCCAGCATTATTAGTGATACCTAAGTATGAAAATTGAAATTTATGCTTTTGGTAGGAAATAAAATTAGAAAAATAGGGGTTGATTTTAAAATACACAAAAATGCACGGATTTCGTTAGAAATTATTAATTTATTACCTACAAGAAATAACTTTTGAACAAGTGGATACTCAGTCTAAAGTTTTTTTTTTTATTAGAACGTGACTGGCATAGTAAATATCTAAACTAAGTCCCCCCCACGCCGCGTCTGTCTGTCTGTTTGAATGAGATAAACTCAAAAACTATTGAACGTGTTTTTATACGGTTTTCACGTTTTCAGCAATGGATAGAGTGATTCAGTGTATATTCATTAAGTTTTTGTCTAAATTGGCTGAAATATGACGATGATTGTTGAAGAGTCGTGAAAAATCATGCCGACTGGAAGCTTTAAGGCCACCATACACGGCAACGATATATCGTAAGGATTTGAGTTTGCACAGTTATATCGGACGGCTTTATGTTCTCCACATGTAAGTACGCTGAACGTATACATGTAGAGAGCATAGGGCCGTCCGAACGTACTACGTTCCCATGGAATACTTTCCATCATCCACGCGGGCGAAGCCACAGGCAAAAGCTAGTACTTACAATAAGCCTCTTATCTTACCCGTAGTGAGGTACCTAGGTACATATAAACCCATTTTCAGACTACTGGCGTAAAATTACGTCGTGCAAGCAAAGAATATATGAACTGTCGCTGGTAAAAACCCGTATGAAGAGCGAGCGCGCACTGCGGTGCGTTTCCGGTAGTTCTGCCGCACTGGGCGGGGCCTACAGTAACAAAACGCATGACCGCAGTGCGCGCACTTCAAAGACATATGCGGTAGAAAAACGCTCGCCCTTAGGGCGGGCGCCGTACGAGCGCGCATTGCGGTGCGTTTTTCTACCGCATAATCTGTGAAGTATGGAATGTCTTTGAAGTGCGCGCACTGCGGTCATGCGTTTTGTTACTGTAGGCCCCGCCCAGTGCGGTAGAACTACCGGAAACGCACCGCAGTGCGCGCTCGCTCTTAGGGCGAGCGCGCATTGCGGTGCGTTTTTCTACCGCATAATCTGTGAAGTAAGGAATGTCTTTGAAGTGCGCGCACTGCGGTTATGCGTTTTGTTACCGTAGGCCCCGCCCAGTGCGGTAGAACTACTGGAAACGCACCGCAGTGCGCGCTCACTCTTAATACGGGTTTTTACCAGCGACAGTTCATATATTCTTTGCCTGCACGACGTAATTTTACGCCAGTAGTCTGAAAATGGGTTTATATGTACCTAGGTACCTCACTACGGGTAAGATAAGAGGCTTATTGTAAGTACTAGCTTTTGCCCGCGGCTTCAATTATAATATATTCTTCTTAATAATGTGATTTTATTTATTTGCAAGTACCGGAAAATCGGGATCACATAAATATTCCGTTCGTTTCACATGATCCCCGCGAGAAATACAAAGCTGCTGAATTAAAACGGTTGTCCCTGGAAGGTACCGTCACTATATCGGTGGGGTTGTTTTCATGGGTTTCGAGAATGTTAAAGCCGATAGCGGCGTTAAAATATAAATCCAAGATGGCGGCTGCGAACATTTATCAAATTTTTCGTTATGGGTGTCGTTTTCATGGTTTTCAAGGGTTGTAAAACCGATAGTGGCGTTAAAATGTAAATCCAAGATGGCGGCTTCAAAATTTTCTAACTTTTCGTCATGGGTATCGTTTTCGTGGTTTTTGCGAGTTTTAAAGCCGATAGTGGCGTTAAAATGTAAATCCAAGATGGCGGCTGCGAAAATTTTCTAATTTTTCGTCATGGGTGTCGTTTTATTGGTTTTCGAGGGTGTTAAAGCCGATAGTGACACTAAAATGTAAATCCAAGATGGTGGATGCGAATATTTTTTCATTTTTCGTCATGGGTGTCGTTTTCATGGTTTTTGAGAGGTTTAAAGCCGATAATGGCGTTACAATGTAAATCCAAGATGGCGGCTGCGAAAATTTTCTAATTTTTCGTCATGGGTGTCGCTTTATTGGTTTTCGAGGATGTTAAAGCCGATAGTGACACTAAAATGAAGATGGTGGATGCAAATGTTTTTTTATTTTTTGTCATGGGTGTCGTTTTCATGGTTTTTCGGGGGTTTTAATAATAATAATAATAATAACCCCACCTCCGTATCTCTACGTTGACGTCGTGGTGGGGCTTGCGCGCTCCGAACCCTAGGTCTGTCCCGGTAGAGTTTACTTTGCCGAAACAGGTCTAGGGTGAGGAGCCAGACCAAGAGAGATACAGAAACCCGCAGGGCAGCATGTGGCGAGCTGTTGGGCAGTAGCGACCCCACGGACCCTATCTCCCGGGAGTAGTCTTGTTCCTCATCTCTGGCTTGCCTTTATTGGCCGGCTAGAGTGAACACTGACGGGAACAGAGCTCCCACCTCATTCTTGCCTTTATTGGCTGGTTTGAGTGGAGATTCGCAAGAGCAAAAGTGCTCGGAGGAAGGAAGTATTTCAGTAAGTGTTTGTAGGGATCTTGACCATCTTCCGGGCTCTGGGATTGTTCTGAGAACCGTGGGATACCTCTCCACTCCTCACAAGCACCTCAGGACATGTTGCCCCCTTGCCGCTACGACACTATGTGCTAGCGACTGTTTTCGGGGGCCCATTATTGAGTGTGCAAGTCACCCCCTGCCATTTTATCTGTGTATTGGTATCAAAACATTAGTCAGGCAGGGGCCATAGTTTTTCCATAGTTTTAGGTAACCAGTCCACAACCACCCAAACCCATAGCCCGATATGTTTTGTTTCCATGTTCTGCAATAGTCCTGCACCAACCGGGGGTTGTCCTTGGGTGCACTTGCATAGTGCATACAGGGATAATCGTCGGCTGTTGCCTCCTCGTCATTAAAAATTGTCTAAGGGGCCTCTGCGAGTTGGCTTCGGCCCCTCGTAAGCCTTCCAAAGGTCCGGGACCCCAGGGTCCCGAGATATGTAACCATATGAAAAACAATAATAATAATAATATATCATTTATTTCGGGTAACTAAGACCCATAACATAAATACCTTACAGACTATCATACATATTTATAAAAAAAAACACAAAACTAAACTCCTTATTGCATACGAAGTGACGTGAAGTGACGTTTTAAAGCTGATAGTGACATTAAAATGTAAATCCAAGATGGCGACTGAAAAAATTTCAAACTTTTTGTCATGGGTGCCGTTTTCATGGTTTCCGAGGGTTTAAAGCCGATAGTGGCGTTAAAATGTAAATTCAAGATTTTTAAAAAATTAAAAAAAAAATGTGATGGGTATCGTTTTCATGGTTTTGGGGGGTATTAAAGCTGATAGTGACATTAGAATGTAAATCCAAGATGGCGGCTGCGAACATTTTTTAATTTTTCATCATGGGTGTCGTTTTCATGGTTTTCGAGAGTTTTAAAGCCAATAGTGGCGTTAAAATATAAATCCAAGATGGCGGCTGCAAACATTTTCAAAATTTTTGTCATGGGTGTCGTTTTCATGGTTTCCGAGGGTTTTAAAGCCGATAGTGGCGTTAAAATGTAAATTCAAGATGGCGGCTGCGAAATTTTTATTTTTTTTTGTCATGGTTATCGTTTTAATGGTTTTAGAGTGTGCTGAAGCCCATAGTGGAGTCAAAATGCGTGACGCTTGGCAGATGCTTAGTTAACTAACGCGCGTATCGCGTTTTAACCTGAAAACACGTGTGATAGTAATCAAAAAACCATCAACAGTTTTAAAGAAGGCGCTATTTTGCATTAACATTTTAATGTTACTATCGGCTTTACAAACCTTGAAAACCATGAAAACGACACTCATGACAAAAATTCGAAAATGTTACCAGCCGCCATCTTGGATTTACATTTTAGTGTCACTATCGGCATTAAAACCCTCGAAAACCAATAAAACGACACCCATGATGAAAAATAAAAAAATATTTGCATCCGCCATCTTGGATTTACATTTTAGTGTCACTATCGGCATTAACACCCTCGAAAACCATGAAAACGACACCCATGACGAAAAATAAAAAAATATTTGCATCCGCCATCTTGGATTTACATGTTAGTGTCACTATCGGCCTTAACACCCTCGAAAACCAATAAAACGACACCCATGACGAAAAATTTAAAAATGTTCGCAGCCGCCATTTTGGATTTACATTTTAATGTCACTATCAGCTTTAACACCCCCGAAAACTATGAAAACGACACCCATGACGAAAAATTAAATAATATTCGCATCCGCTATCTTGGATTTACATTTTAGTGTCACTATCGGCTTTAACACCCTCGAAAACCAATAAAACGATACCCATGACGAAAATTAGAAAATGTTCGCAGTCGCCATCTTGGATTTACATTTTAATGTCACTATCAGCTTTAACACCCTCGAAAACCAATAAAACGACACACATGACGAAACATTTAAAAATGTTCGCAGTCGCCATCTTGGATTTACATTTTAATGTCACTATCAGCTTTAACACCCTCGAAAACCAATAAAACGATACCCATGACGAAAATTAGAAAATGTTCGCAGTCGCCATCTTGGATTTACATTTTAATGTCACTATCAGCTTTAACACTCCCGAAAACCATGAAAACGACAACCATGACGAAAAATTAAATAATATTCGCATCCGCCATCTTGGATTTACATTTTAGTGTCACTATCGGCTTTAACACCCTCGAAAACCAATAAAACGACACCCATGACGAAAAATTAGAAAATGCTCGCAGCCGCCGTATTGGATTCACATTTTAATGTCACTATCAGCTTTAATACCCCCGAAAACCATGAAAACGACACCCATGACGAAAAATAAAAAAATATTTGCATCCGCCATCTTGGATTTACATTTTCAGCAGCTTTCACTAAGGGACCAACTCTGAAATCACAAAAAAATTACGATGTTTGATACAAAAGTTCAATACCTACTCGACCAAAATGTATGAAACAACTAACTTATATTTCGTGATTTATCTATATATTTGATATTTATCTATATAGTGAAAGTTGCTCATGAGTAGAACACCCTATGAAAATTTAGTGATAATAAAGTTACACTTTCAAAAAATACGTAATTTATCAATTCCGGAATCGCGATATTTTGACGATCGATACAAAAGTGCATTCCATATTAGACAAAACCTAAACGTAAGTAAATATACATTCGATTCTATAATCAGAACTATAAATTTGTGAATCCCAGAATCCCGGGATTTTTTTTGATACAAAAGTACAATCCATATTACCCAACACCTGAACGCAACTACCTAACTAAAACATTCGATTCCAAAATCAGAACTTAAAAATTTTCGTTCCGGAATCCCTGGATTTTTTTTTTAAGTGCAATCCATATTAACTAACATGTGAACTTTAGTAAATTATACATTCGATTCTATAATCGCAAGTCAAAATTGGCCGATACCGGAATTCTGGGATTTTTCAATCCAAAAGCCCACTCCATACTTAGCCAACACCTCAACTTTAGGTTAATATGCATCCGATTATCCGATCTCTACTAATAATGCTAGGTTTCCCATACAAACTTTCATCCCCTATGTCACCGCCCGCAGGATTATTTTTGAGGCAAAAAGTAGCCTTCGCCAGGATGCCATGTCAGCCTTGCCAAATTTTTTCAAGATCCGTTCAGTGGTTTAGGCGTGAAAAGGTAACAGACAGACAGACAGATAAGAGTTACTTTCGAATTTATAATATTATAGTATAGATTCATAAAGACTAGTCTGTACTTACGTGCTTATATAGGTACCTACATAAGTAAATAAAACTATTGAATTTAAAAGTTCATTATTATTTATTAGGTACCTAGAAGGTTATATTTTTCACTCAAAACATAATGTACGCGTCTGTACCAAAATTATAAGACTATTATACTGTAATTTTCAGAAGGTTAGCGTAATGTATTAAAGGTCCGCTTTTCTGTAACCATCTAAACTTGGCCGGGTTACCGTGGTCACACACATCATAGTGACTATTTTTCGATTATCTCGTTAATTATTGAGTGGATTACGTTGCAAATGTACAGGCATAAAATTGAATAAAAGCACTGATTATTGATATAACTTTCACTTCATAAATCCTAAAGAATCTCGGTTAAACGGTGGTTTAAAAAACCGCTGCGCATCATGTCTCACTGATCATCACTGATCACACAATTAGCGACTAATTTTTCATGTTGTCAAAATTAAAATACCTGATGGTGGCCATGCTAACGGTGCAATTTTTTTGTTTTATTAATGAGGAACAAATTCAAGCTAACTCATAAGAAGTCGTGTGCAAAATACTATAAAAGGGGGCTTATCCGTTTCAGAGATCCAGCAAACATGTAAACGTTACCGCAGCAGGATCTTGAATATCTTCGCAACCATAACAGATACAAATACTAATTAAGTTGGTACATTTACCTCGTCTGAGGCACTAAATATTTGGCTACAATTTATTTCAATATACCCATTAATAAACAAAACTTCTGGCTAGGGTAACGTTACGCCAGCCAGAACTGTTTTTGTCAAATAACTAAAAAACTATTAGAGGTACAAATTTAAAAATCGATGGTACAATTACAGAAGCCGAGGCACTAATTATCTATAAAATTCAAATGACGATTTTCGACATTTTCTGGCTGCGGTAACGCACACGATTAGAACGGCAACTAACATGCCCGTATCGTGCAACAATATTGTACTTACCTACGTCTTGTTTTGACGGTGCCAGTTCCCTGCCCTTCAATTTTACAGGCAATAAACTTGCACCGTGTAAATGGAGCTTTATATTTTTTACAGTGGTAAGATGGTATTGCCTTATTATTTGAGACTGAGATGAAGTAATCAAGTTAATAAAACGTAAGTATGATAAAATAGACATTTTTAATTTATAATAACTTAACATTTACTTAAAATATATGACAACATATATCATTAAACATTGTATAAATAATATCAACAACATTGAGTTCCAAACAATATAGAAAAGATCAGTCTTAATTTATTGTATGTTAATTATCTATATGAGCATTTATAAAAAAAATAAATGAAGATAAGCATAAGATAAGAGACAACTTTATAGATAGTTGCTTAGCCAGTGTTTAAAAAAAAATAGATCATCTCTATTATTATTGATCAATCCAATCCATAACCATTTTTAAGGTCAATAGTTTAAGGTAAAATAGCCCGATTGAAATCAATACTATAATCAGTATTTTAAAATGCAGTTTTTACCAAAAAACCAACGAATTTTTGAAAAAAAAAAATAAATACACCGCGTTTGAAAATATCATAAATGGTCAACACAATTTCGCCTCCACCAATAAGACAATAGAGCTTTGAACTAGGTTAGGAACGATAAAATTCTAACGCCCAGTTTCTGGAACGAATGCAAACAAAAATAAAAAAACCGGACAAGAGCGAGTCGGACTCGCACACCAAGAGTTCCGTACCATCATTTATATGCAATTTTTGTTGACAATTTCTGAAAAACTGTGCTATTTAGGGCGAGCGCGCACTGCGGTGCGTTTTTCTAACGCATAATCTGTGAAGTATGGAATGTCTTTGAAGTGCGCGCACTGCGGTCATGCGTTTTGTTAGTGTAGGCCCCACCCAGTGCGGCAGAACTAACGGAAACGCACCGCAGTGAGCGCTCGCCCTTAGAGACATCGTTTTATTTTTCCTGTAATCTAACATAAACTTCTATCACATAGAATAATTTCAGATTTTTCTCTATGCAAACTTCGGAGATAAAGGGGTATATTTTTTAACATTTTTCATCAAAAGTCGAAAACTATGCGGCCTAAAAAAAAGAAAAATGCCCTAAGTAACCCCACTTTCCATTTTTAAGACCCCCGTTCAGTCCCTGTTGCAAAAAACATTTATGTATTTTTGTTTCTTTCTTATTTACAAAATAGTTGGGCAAACGTCATCTAAAACTGTTCCAAATTTCAGGTTGTTAGCATTAGTAGTTCTTGAGATATCCAGACAGACAGACTGAGTCACACGATAACGGTTACTTTTTACCATTTTGGTACGGAGCCCTAATTAACTATAATGTGCGCGCAAGTGCTAGTCACCGCCTGAGGTATGTGAGCGGTGAGACGGGGGAGGTAGACTACCAAGCTAACTCAGTCCGCCAATCTTGTCAATTGCATCCTCCCCGTCTCACCGCTCAAATACCTCAGGCGGTGACAAAATTATCAAGCACGCGTAACCTGCTGTGATTGGTTGAATAAATTATAAACAGCCAATCGCATCGCTTAACTAAGTTCAATTAGACTCGTCGATTATTTTCTATCCAGAAACTGATTGTAAGTTAAGGCGGTGAGAGCCGTAAAAACGTCGTTTTGTTTAGTGTTTTATTCGTAGATAACACGTATTTAAATTTTGAAAAAAATATATTACTTAGTTCAGACTTCGATCTAGAAATTTCGGCCGTCCGATACACGATTACTTGCACTTTACTGCATCCAATTAAATCGCAAAGACAAGTCTTAATTATGATCTATATCTTATTTCATTTGATTTATATTAGGCTTTGAACAATAAAACTTATGCCATAATAAAGGTCATAAAAAATGTAATTTATAACGGCTATCATAATTTGAAATATCAAAATATTTATATCACTAATTCCAATGTCAAGTGTTTTCAGCTTCGCAAACGCTCGCCCTGAGCCGTTTAGTCCCGAGCGGAACGTGACGGAGGTCGGACGTGTGCCAATTTTTCGAACCCGCCACCCCCGCTAACTTCTGTCACCGGCTGCGACCGGCACAAATTAGCATGTGTTGAAAACAGTTGAATTTGAACGCTATGCCTATGTAAATAAAGACGTCACGCGCGCAAAAGATTTATTGGTATTTATTTTTATCACGGCCTATGTTTACCAATCGCATCAAGTGTGTAAAACAGTTGAATTTGAACCCTACACTGGAGCTTATAAAGCCGCCTGACGCGCAAATTTTTGGTTCACTATTTTCAAATCTCAAATAGGTAGGTGCCACAGAATAAAGTTAGTACGGGTGGTTTTATAATGAATATCGGATAGGAAATGAGATTTCTTCATAACATCACGCCTGAATTCTTTCAAAGGGTTGGGCAGGGATGTTCAGAAAATAAGTAGGCCCTCAAATGTATTTTTCTGTATACCTACATAAATAAGATTTTTTTTTTAAATTAATTTTTTTTTCTAATTAGGTATCTTCTTATTTTTTTTGTATTTCAAGGTCAAAATGAAAATCCAAGATGGCGGCTGCAAAAATTTCAAATTTTTCGTCATGGGTGTCGTTTTCGTGATATTTTAGGTCGCTGAAAATGATAGTGGGGTCAAAATGAAAATCCAAGATGGCGGCTGCGAAAATTTCCTAATTTTTCGTCATGGGTGTCATTTTCGTGATATTTTAGGTCGCTGAAAACGATAGTGGGGTCAAAATGAAAATCCAAGATGGCGGCTGCGAAAATTTCCTAATTTTTCGTCATGGGTGTCATTTTCGTGATATTTTAGGTCGCTGAAAACGATAGTGGGATCAAAATGAAAATCCAAGATGGCGGCTGCGAAAATTTCCAAATTTTTCGACATGGGTGTCATTTTCGTGATATTTGAGGTCGCTGATACCGATAGTGGGGTCAAAATGAAAATCCAAGATGGCGGCTGCGAAAATTTCCTAATTTTTCGTCATGGGTGTCATTTTCGTGATATTTTAGGTCGCTGAAAACGATAGTGGGGTCAAAATGAAAATCCAAGATGGCGGCTGCGAAAATTTCCTAATTTTTCGTCATGGGTGTCATTTTCGTGATATTTTAGGTCGCTGAAACCGATAGTGGGGTCAAAATGAAAATCCAAGATGGCGGCTGCGAAAATTTCCAAATTTTTCGTCATGGGTGTCATTTTCGTGATATTTTAGGTCGCTGAAAACGATAGTGGGGTCAAAATGAAAATCCAAGATGGCGGCTGCAAAAATTTCCTAATTTTTCGTCATGGGTGTCGTTTTCATGATATTTTAGGTCGCTGAAAACGATAGTGGGGTCAAAATGAAAATCCAAGATGGCGGCTGCGAAAATTTCCTAATTTTTCGTCATGGGTGTCATTTTCGTGATATTTTAGGTCGCTGAAAACGATAGTGGGGTCAAAATGAAAATCCAAGATGGCGGCTGCGAAAATTTTCAAATTTCTCGTCATGGGTGTCATTTTCGTAATATTTTAGGTCGCTGAAAACGATAGCGGGGTCAAAATGAAAATCCAAGATGGCGGCTGTGAAAATTTCCAAATTTTTCGGCATGGGTGTCATTTTCGTGATATTTGAGGTCGCTGAAAACGATAGTGGGGTCAAAATGAAAATCCAAGATGGCGGCTGCGAAAATTTTCAAATTTTTCGACATGGGTGTCATTTTCGTGATATTTGAGGTCGCGGAAAACGATAGTGGGGCCAAAATGAAAATCCAAGATGGCGGCTGCGAAAATTTCCTAATTTTCGGTCATGGGTATCATTTTCGTGATATTTGAGGTCGCTGAAAACGATAGTGGGGTCAAAATGAGAATCCAAGATGGTGGCTGCGAAAATTTCCTAATTTTTCGTCATGGGTGTCATTTTCGTGATATTTTAGGTCACTGAAAGCGATAGTGGGATCAAAATGAAAATCCAAGATGGCGGCTGCGAAAATTTCCTAATTTTTCGTCATGGGTGTCGTTTCCATGGTTTTAGAGGGTGCTGAAAACGATAGTGGGTTCAAAATGAAAATCCAAGATGGCGGCTGCGAAAATTTCCTAATTTTTCGTCATGGGTGTCATTTTCGTGATATTTGAGGTCGCTGCAAACGATAATGGGGTCAAAATGAATGACTATCGTTTTCAGCGACCTAAAATATCACGAAAATGACACCCATGACGAAAAGTTAGGAAATTTTCATAGCCGCCATCTTGGATTTTCATTTTGACCCCACTATCGTTTTCAGCGACCTAAAATAACACGAAAATGACACCCATGACGAAAAATTTGGAAATTTTCGTAGCCGCTTTCTTGGATTTTCATTTTGACCCCACAATCGTTTTCTGCGACCTAAAATATCACAAAAATGACACCCATGACGAAAAGTTAGGGAATTTTCGCAGCCGCCATCTTGGATTTTCATTTTGACCCCACTATCGTTTTCAGCGACCTAAAATATCACGAAAATGACACCCATGACGAAAAATTAGGAAATTTTCGCAGCCGCCATCTTGGATTTTCCTTTTTACTCGACTATCGTTTTCAGCGACCTAAAATATCACGAAAATGACACCCATGACGAAAAGTTAGGGAATTTTCGCAGCCGCCATCTTGGATTTTCATTTTGACCCCACTATCGTTTTCAGCGACCTAAAATATCACGAAAATGACACCCATGACGAAAAATTAGGAAATTTTCGCAGCCGCCATCTTGGATTTTCATTTTGACCCCACTATCGTTTTCAGCGACCTCAAATATCACGAAAATGACACCCATGTCGAAAAATTTGGAAATTTTCGCAGCCGCCATCTTGGATTTTCATTTTGACCCCACTATCGTTTTCAGCGACCTAAAATATCACGAAAATGACACCCATGACGAAAAATTAGGAAATTTTCGCAGCCGCCATCTTGGATTTTCATTTTGACCCCACTATCGTTTTCAGCGACCTAAAATATCACGAAAATGACACCCATGACGAACAGTTAGGGAATTTTCGCAGCCGCCATCTTGGATTTTCATTTTGACCCCACTATCGTTTTCAGCGACCTAAAATATCACGTAAATGACACCCATGACGAAAAATTAGGAAATTTTCGCAGCCGCCATCTTGTATTTTCATTTTGACCCCACTATCGTTTTCAGCGACCTAAAATATCACGAAAATGACACCCATGACGAAAAATTTGGAAATTTTCACAGCCGCCATCTTGGATTTTCATTTTGACCCCACTATCGTTTTCAGCGACCTAAAATATCACGAAAATGACACCCATGACGAAAAATTAGGAAATTTTCGCAGCCGCCATCTTGGATTTTCATTTTGACCCCACTATCGTTTTCAGCGACCTAAAATATCACGAAAATGACACCCATGACGAACAGTTAGGGAATTTTCGCAGCCGCCATCTTGGATTTGTCTAAAATGTGTCTAAAATGTCTAAAATCTGTCTAAAATGTCTAATCTGTCTAAAACTTTCAAAAATACTTACTAGAAAAATAAAACAAAATAAACTTGTATACTAATCAGTTCAAGTTTATCTACTGCATTGCTCTATTCTGTGACGCAACATAGTACCTACTCGAGTTCATGAACTCATGAGCGGTGCGCTTGGCGCGCGTTTCCCGCGCATCGTAATTTATTACGTATCGCTACTCCTTGCGGGGGCTGCGGTAAGCATTTAATACCTACGGCGCTTGCTTGCACCCCGCCTTAAGTGAACGGATCATATTTTTGATCGATAAGGCATCAGCCTCCATTGTGACTGAATCATTTCCTTGTTGTTTTCAATCATCGCCAGTTTTGTTTCATCTGAAAATAAAAGTGATATTTTTTAAAAGACTTCATTTGGCGGGACACTATGTTCATCAATTATATTATCTGTGGTTCATCATAAGGCGAGTAGTGCTGCGAAATAGGCCACCATTGATAAAAAAATATTTAATCACGGGCCGTACGTGAGAAAAGATCATGGATCCATCATGGTTCCGTTGAGAAAAAAGTATGGAGCTATAAGTCGTATATAGCTCCGGCTTTCTCTCTCACACTGGAACCATGCTGTTCCATGATGTTGCTTGTCATGAGCAATTTTTCCGACCTACGAAATATTGTAAATTTTAGCTATTAGCCTGTAAGCTTTCTGTAAAATAAAATAAAATATATAGGTCCGGCTTTCTCTCTCTCACTGGAACCATGATGAATCCATGATCTTTTTCACGTCATAGTACGGCCCCAGGTAAGGTGAAGTGGGTGAAGTCAAAAGAATCAACACTAAACCTCCTAGGTCCGAAGCATTAGCAGTTAATGCTTAAAATGGCCGGTTACACTATGTTCAACTTAAGGCGAGTAGTGGTGCCAACTAGCGCCACCATTGAGAAAAAAAACTTAGTCAGGGGCCGTACTATGACGTGAAAAAAGATCATGGATCCATCATGGTTCCGTTGAGAAAAAAGTATGGTGCTATGGTCATTTAGAGGCATGAGGAACAGGGTGTAAAGTTCACTCATCCTCTATTGAAAAGGGAGGATCCTCCGACCAGACGGGTGTTATGTCTGGTGGGCTACTGCCCGACGGTTGATGTCGGGACGTTGTATATATGCCAGTCGCGTGGTAAACTCTAATTGCGCGATGCAGGATTGCGTGACGTCATGTCATTGATGCGTAGTTCATATGTGGCGATGTAGATGCCGCCACAGTCATATAATTATACTAATTATAGTTCCGTCTCTCTCTCTCTCACACTGAAACAATGATGGATCCATGATCTTTTTTCCGTTTTTGGCGTTAACTGCTAAGGCTTCGAATTTTTTTGATACAAAAAATTCTATCTCATCTATCTAAAAATGTGAGCATAGTTTGGCAGATCATTTCATACAAATTCTGTTCCATTTTGGAATGTATTCGGTAAGTAGTAGCTATCTAAATGTTCCATATCTCCAGACTTATTTATTTATTTATTAAATCTTTATGCACAAGTAAAAAAAAATACGGTACAAAGGCGGACTTATGATTTTTTCTCAATGGTGGCGCTAGTTGGCAGCACTACTCGCCTAAAAGAGAAGTCCTGACTGACTGATTAACTGACTCATCAACGCCCAGCCCAAACCCTTGGACCTAGAAAGCTGAAATTTTGCACAGAGGTTCCCTTTATAATGTAGACAAGGAATAAGGATAATACCCATGCCTGTAGCTGGTGAAAAACTACGCAAGTAGCTGGCATGCCATTGTGACTGACCAATCAGAAGTTGTTGCACACGGCATGCCAGCTTTGCATAGTTTTGTACCAGCTACAGACACGAGAAAAAAAAAAGATTAAGTGGTCTGTGGTAGTCCTCACCTTTATCGAGTATGTAGTGCTTGAGCGCGTCGCTGAACACGGTGACGGGCACGGCCATGTTGACGTACGGGAAGCACGCGCCGCCGTCTGACGTCACGTTGATAGCTATGATACCCAGCACTTCGACACGGTTCTTTGGACTGGAAGGCAATGCGAAAAAAATATTAAGGTTTTTAAAAGAATGAAAACGTGACGTGACGCGAACTCATAAGATATTCCTCTAACAAAAATCTCTCAACCAGCCCCGAGTCTGGATTTTTGCCCGGTCGCTCCTTCTGCTATAGGATATAATTCATTCATTAACACTTTGAGCGGAGCGACGTTATGATACGGAAAGTTGTGCTGGCTGCAGAATGAAGTGTTTGAATAGATGACATATAAGTGTAGTCGTCAGTTTAGTATTTGGCGTTTTTTCATGTTTTGTGTGTCCGTATGGCAGTCCGCAAAGGCCTACTCCAACCTTCTCCATCCCTGTCTCTCTCTGGCCACTCTGCCCCATGTTGTTCCAGGGGGCTGTCTGATATTTATCATCATACCACCTTTTATTTGGTCTACCTGTCTTTCTTTGGTCGTTGTGCGTGTCAGACCACGCACAATGAAGGGTTCCGTAGTTGAAAAGAATTTATCCTAAAAACAAACTTAATATTGTAATCCCAATTTTTTTTTATGTGATAAAATTATAAATTAACAATTTTCGGACTTTTTCCTTTACTTCTAATACTCTGAGATCTTGCTTCTTGCCATATTTCATGATTCTAGGTCCACGGGAAGTACCTTAAGGTTGATGCGTCAGGGTAGCCCGCGAAATTTTGAATTTCGCGGGCTACCCTGGCGCTTTCGCCTTAAAGGTTTTGATTTACTTGCGAGTATAAAAATCAGTCGCATAAATGGCCGTATTTTTTATAGCGTTGACTTAGAAGCTTGATTTTTTTGGGACTCTAAGGGACGATAAACCTACCTACGTATTTAATATTATTTTCAACTTGATACCTCCACGCATTCCTGAGAAAAATGGTCTTGACACACTGACAGACCTGAAAATATTTTTTTGTAAACGCTATTTGACACAACGTTTAATCACGTCAGCAAAAAATGTCTTTCTTTAAAGAACGTGTATAAACGGCTGCGGCCTATACCAATTCCTTCAAGCTACGTCATCGCGCCGTATCACTTTAAATTTTCGGACTGCTAGCGCCACTCCACGTTAGTTTTGTTGTACACTTTTTAAGGCTACTCACACCTTAGAGCATTTAAACACATACATTATAATTACGCGTACATTCGCAACGTCGACGTGTAGTAACGGTTGTGTCACATTTCATATTATCTTTGCTTGTATGAAAAACCAGAACGTCACTAATCGTCATATATTTTGTATGAGAAAATAGTGTGCCGCGCAACAAACATTTGAATACCCAGATGCTCAGCTGAAAGTGTTAATTGAGAGACTACACACGGCCTAAACCGCTGGGTCTAGCTGGAAGCATGAAGTTTCTCACAAGAGTTCCTGATACAATGAAACTGAGCACTAAGGAAGGATTTTTAAAAATTTATCCCATCGGGCAAATGACTTGTAGCTACTTAAAGGTCGTGCATGCATCTCTAACTATTTTTGGGAATTAAAGATGTGATTTAGTTAGTGTTATGTAAGATTTTACGATCATAAGAACATTAATTGGTTTGAAAATGGTTACCCATTCGTCAGCGCAGAGAGCTGAGGGCTCTGTCTATGTTATATTCCATACTAAACAAGCCTACTTCTCCTTCTTATCTGACTTCCCATGTTCAATACTTATGCTCTGCCCACAGTAGAAATCTTCGTTCAACCAACAATCTTCTGCTACGATGTCCTTCTCACCGCTCTGGTTTTATTCATTCTTCTTTCTTTGTCCAGGCGGTATTTCTTTGGAATGCGCTCCCTCTGAACACCAGGATGGCAACCAGTCCGTTATTTTTCAAAGTGAAGGCACGTGAACATATTCGTGAAAAGTTGGCAAAATCATCGCAGCGCTGATTTGCTGGATTCTTTTTCTCCTTTACCTTTCGTTATTTCTCCTGACAAAGTTTATTTTGTTTATATGTATGTATTTATTAGTATTTATTCTTTTTCGAGTTATCTATCCCTTATGTTGCACCTACCATGTTTTGTCTCTGCATCACCCTAAGGTTGACTGGTAGAAAATGCCTCAGGCATCAAGTCCGCCTTTGTACAGTATTTTTGTACTTGTGCATAAAGTTTTAATACATAAATAAATAAATTAATTGACTAAGCGTAGTTCAGGAGAGAGAAAGAGAAAAGTCCAATAAAATTGTCTCTTTCCACATGTTCCGATTTGCTGAACTGTGCTCGACTCTATCGCCACCAAAATGTATGCCTTTTTTCATTAGCATCGTAGTGGGCGATACTATTATCCTATTTTACCTGGTAACCCTAAATATTGGTCCCCCACTGAAGCCCAACTGTACGCAGCAAGACGTCTGTATCATAGATGGCCACACTGTGTTGACATAGCCCGATATCATAGCAGTTATATTATATTGTACCTGGTAATCCTGAATATTGGTCCCCCACTGAAGCCCGACTGTACGCAGCAAGACGTCTGTATCATAGATGGCCACACTGTGTTGACATAGCCCGATATCATAGCAGTTATATTATATTGTACCTGGTAATCCTGAATATTGGTCCCCACTGAAGCCCGACTGTACGCAGCAAGACGTCTGTATCATAGATGGCCACACTGTGTTGACATAGCCCGATATCATAGCAGTTATATTATATTGTACCTGGTAATCCTGAATATTGGTCCCCACTGAAGCCCGACTGTACGCAGCAAGACGTCTGTATCATAGATGGCCACACTGTGTTGACATAGCCCGATATCATAGCAGTTATATTCTATTGTACCTGGTAATCCTGAATATTGGTCCCCCACTGAAGCCCGACTGTACGCAGCAAGACGTCTGTATCATAGATGGCCACACTGTGTTGACATAGCCCGATATCATAGCAGTTATATTATATTGTACCTGGTAATCCTGAATATTGGTCCCCCACTGAAGCCCGACTGTACGCAGCAAGACGTCTGTATCATAGATGGCCACACTGTGTTGACATAGCCCGATATCATAGCAGTTATATTATATTGTACCTGGTAATCCTGAATATTGGTCCCCACTGAAGCCCGACTGTACGCAGCAAGACGTCTGTATCATAGATGGCGACACTGTGTTGACATAGCCCGATATCTTAGCAGTTATATTATATTGTACCTGGTAATCCTGAATATTGGTCCCCCACTGAAGTCCGACTGTACGCAGCAAGACGTCTGTATCATAGATGGCGACACTGTGTTGACATAGCCCAATATCATAGCAGTTATATTATATTGTACCTGGTAATCCTGAATATTGGTCCCCCACTGAAGCCCAACTGTACGCAGCAAGACGTCTGTATCATAGATGGCGACACTGTGTTGACATAGCCCAATATCATAGCAGTTATATTATATTGTACCTGGTAATCCTGAATATTGGTCCCCCACTGAAGCCCGACTGTACGCAGCAAGACGTCTGTATCATAGATGGCGACACTGTGTTGACGTGGCCCGATGTTATCGTTGGTATTAAGTTAGTTAAGTCATACTCGTTGTAGTAAGGGAAGCCAGCTGCGAGCACTGATTCACCTGAAACAAAACATTGCACATTGGTGTAACTTTTATTATAAACTCGACAGACGTTATAATCCTGTCTAAGGGTCAATAATTCATACAAAAATCCCATAGAAAAATGCACTTTTAGTTTAACCTGAATTTTCTAATTTTCCGGGCAACTTTTCCAATTTTTCTTTCCATAGAAGTAAATCTTATTCGGTTTAGTAAGGAACATTCAAAAACTAAACCAAATCTGTCCAGCCGTTCTTAAATGACGCGCTTACCAAGGAACAGCCTTTCATAATTATTTATTATACACTAGCTCTGTGCCCGCGACTGTGCTAAATAATCAACCATTGCGCGTTGTCCCGTACATTTTGGGTCGTATAGGTATTGAAGTTTTGTATGATGGAACACTTGATAATTCTTTCGCGATTACGATGTTGGTTCTATGGAGAAAGTTGTTCAGTTTGATGGTCTGTATCACACCCTTAAATATGAACACACCTTTCCGTTATATGCTGTATAGTACATAAGTACTTACTAATTACATGATAAAATTGAAAATGTGTGGCGGCATCTACATCGCCACATGCGAACTACGCATCACACTGAAGTCACGCAAAATCCTGCATCGCGCAAACAGAGTTTACTGCGCGACTGGCATACTTTTATACAACATCCCGACATCAACCGTCGGGCAGTTGCCCACCAGACACAACACCCGTTTGGCCGGAGGATCCTCCCTTTTCAATGGAGTATGAGTGAACTTTACACCATGCTCCTCATACCTGTATAAATTAATACGGAAGTTCTTTTAAAAGAAATTGACGGTATATAACATTGCCAAAGAACATACCTTTTTCAGCCGGTATATTAGACAGTACAGCAGATTTCATATGACTCAATCTATCAGGGTTCGTGAATAATAGAGCTAAGTCATATGCCTTCTTGTCTGGCGTCTTGTATCGCACTATTGCTGTCTCGCTCACTCCACGGCAGTACACCGATAGCTTGTGTGTTTGGTACTGGAAAAAAGGGTTTATTGCTAATTTTATAATTATTACTACACAAAATGTTACCTAGATTAAATAGGATATTGCAGTGTTTAAATACAACTAATGACCAGGGGCCGTACTATGACGTGAAAAAAGATCATGGATCCATTATGGTTCCGTTGAGAAAAAAGGATGGTGCTATAGGTCGTATATAGCTCCGTCTCTCTCTCACACTGAAACCATGATCTTTTTCACGTCATAGTACGGCCCCAACAGCATTAGTGCTGTAGTTCGTAGTGCGTAGGGCCGAGGTAGATGGGCAGGAAATACATTATGTCGATAAGTATTATCTATTTGGGGCAGTTAGTTTCTTTCGGAAACAGACAGGAAATAGAAATTGACCGCAGAATCGTAAACGCCTGGAAAAGCTACTGGTCCATGAAGACGCTAATGAAGGGTGATCAGGGGCCGTACTATGACGTGAAAAAAGATCATGGATCCATCATGGTTCAAGTGTGAGAGAGAGACGGAGTTATATACGACCTATAGCACCATCATCATCATCATCATCATCATCATCATCATCACCATCATCATCATCATCATCATCACCATCACCATCATCATCATCATCATCATCATCATCATCATCATCATCATCATCATCATCATCATCATCATCATCATCATCATCATCATCATCATCATCATCATCATCGAGTTCATCGAAAACACTCTTTTCCATTGTTGTAACGCTGCATAGATAAGTCGATATTCGCACGGTCGTAAAAAAATCGTGGCGATTTTTTTTTGCGCACTGCATTTTCAACGCTCTGCTTAGCGCCGGGAGTTGAAAATTCAACTTTGTGTTTTTCGTCGCGCTAGGATGCACTCTGTTGTTGTTAGGTTGGATTCTCGAAGCTCGGCTCAACACCGAGAGTTGAAAATACAGTGCGCGATAAAATCCCGCCGCGATTGTTTTACGTCCGTGCGAACGTCGGCTTAGTGTACAACTGAAGTTAGTTAAAACTATTTTTATTTTTTTTATTTTTTATCCTTTTTTCACAAAACGGAACCATGATAGATCCATCATCTTTTTTCACGTCATAGTACTACCCCTACCGATTCTGTCTCTTTCACTTGAGCTTGCACCGCTCTACGAACTTCTGGTGGCGCTATTCCAGATAGTGGATACAGTATTTGCAATGGGGTCGGTTTGAGGCAACCAGTGATGTTCCGGGTTTCATTCAGAGCTGTATCCACTAACTTACTACACGAATACACCTGCAGAAAAAGATAGCGCCAGCCCAGTAGTCTGTCAGTATGACGTCAGGCGAAGCACCCCACTTTGGATGAGACTAGTCGTATGTAGGATACTTTTCCGAGTGATTTCTTCGTAATTTTATTCTAAGTCAGACATTATAATTTACTAAGTTCGACTTACAGAGACTACTTGTTGGAATTCGAGTTACAGAGTGGACGGTGATACAAGGTCTAAATAATTCGAGATACCACGTATTTAGTAATTTTTTTCGTCTTACTGAGGAAGGTATCGAGATTCCATTGAAGTATGAACGATTTTTTGTTAGTGACGATTTCTACCAGTCAACTACTACCGTCGTTCCAAAAAGAAATTCCGTTAACGAGACCCTCCACCACTGAGCATACTCACAGTTTTGACGACGTGCGCGCACGTGACCACGTACCCGCCGCCCAGGTGCACGCCCGCGCCCCACGCGTGCCCGCACCGCACCAGCACCGTGCACTCGTCTATCTGACCTGTACGTTACGTTTACGTAAGTATGCGCTGGGTAGCCCGCGAAATTCAAATGTTCTTGCGTTTTATATACAGGGTGTAAGGGACAGCCCTCCGCAAACTGATAGGGTGAATTCAGTATATCTTACTAAGATGACTGGTAACCTGATTTGTTTGTGTTTTTGTGCACCAATCGGAACGTCTATTACTGGTTGGGAGGGGTAGGTAATAGGTATGCGGTGAGTTCGATGAACTCTGTAGCTATACAGAAAGTGAACAGCTGATTACGCGCGTCGTTGGTTAGAGTATTTCAACATCCATTGCTGGTTTTTTTTTTGCAGTTTTTTTACATAAACAAATGCTGCGAACATACAATGCAATTTTACATTGAAATAATGAAAATGTAACTGAAAAAAAAATTGAAAAAATGAAAATTTTCCCGAGAAAATTTCCGGTAGAATATGATTCAAAATGAGGAGCTGAATGCACCCTGCCTGTTAGTTTGCGGAGGGCTGTCCCTTACACCCTGTATAAGGTGTATCTATTCAAACACGAAATATCTAAGGGGTCTAAGGGGCCATTGTACTCATCATTATGAACAACATTTACTATAGGACCAAACCTGAAATCGCGAAAAAAAGCAGCTGTTCAGTACATTTATGTTCGCATAATTCGTCAAAATCTACTGAACAGCTGATTTTTTTTTCGCGATTTCAGGTTTGGTCCCATAGTAAATGTTGTTCATAATGATGAGTACAATGACCCCTTCAGATATTTCGTGTTTAAATAGATACACCTTATATACATATGTATTTATATAATTTTAACCATAAAAAACATCAATACATCTCTTTGTGTTAGATTTCGTGCAGATTCTTCGAATGAACGAAATCTAACAAATCTGCACGAAATCTAACTTAGAGAGATGTATTGATGATTTTTATGGTTAAAACTAGCTGACCCGACAGACTTTGTCCTGTCTTAGCAATGAATATTCCAATGTAAACGCGAGAAGTTCCCGAAGGCACAAGCTGAGAACATTTTAAATTTTGTAAGAAAACTTAATTTATATTTCAAGAATTTAACTACGATTTTTTGCTGAAAAGTAAAATACCGGAATAAAGTTAAAGTAAAAAAGTCTAAAATATGAAAAAGATTAATAGGAGCCTAAGATAGGAGCTAACAAATTTGAAAAAAGAAAATTGTTTTGAGTATGAATGTGGCTTTAGGAGTAGGGGAAGACCAAAGAAACGATGGATGGACTGCGTGAAAGATGCCATGGCTAGAAAGGGGGTGACTACCGAGATGATGACTGATAGAGAAGTATGGAAGAAAGGGACATGTTGCGCCGACCCCAAATAAATTGGGATAGTGCGCTTGTATTTGTATCAAATCTCCACATATTTAGTACAGTAGTGTTAGTAAATTAACTCTGTAACAATAAACTGTTTAGAAGTTTCTTTCATACTAACCTTGTCCTGCATCCGTTCTGAAGTGGCAATTGATCTTTATTTTACAATACTACATAGCTGACCCGCCAGACGGTGTCCTGTCAAATTTGAATAAGTCGAACGGCGGGAAAACAACTGATTATAAAATTTATTTGAATTTGGAATTCTAATAGAATGAGAGATCGGGAATCTTTCAGTCTATTACTTACAGCCCTGTTCAAATGTTTTGTGAAAATGAATTTTCTTCATATTTTTTTTGTGACTTTTCGTATATTTTTAATAGTTATTCTGCTATTCGGGACGAAGAAAAATACAACAAATCAAAAACCATGAAAATCCGTTAAGCCGTTCTCGAGTTATAAGTGTTCGAACAAACCCGACTTTGTTTTATATATTAAGATTATGTACTTAAATACATATGTTTTATTTCCGCGTAGAAGCCGCGTATCATATTTTGATCAAGATACAACCTGACACGGACCTGCAAATTGCATAATTGCATATACATAATGTAGTAGAAATTCGACTCACTGAGCACATCGTGCAGCGGATGCTTGTGTATGGGCCTGGCAGGCTGCTGCGGCTGCACGTGCAGCTTGGCGGCCAGCACGGACGTGAGCGGCGCCACCAGCGTCAGGCCCACCCACTCGCCGCGGCACCACGACACGGCGCACACCACGCAGCCGATCAGCTCCTTGCTGGAAGAACAATCACTTCCTTATAGAGCCACAAGCTTATTTTGGCGCGTTTAAATTGGAACTAGCGACGCCATCTTGTTTTTTTTTAATACATTTCAAGTGACATTTCACAAATCCACACAAGTTTCCCGCGCCCCCCGTTAGTCGGCGTTCGCACGAGCGTAATAAAATCGCGGCGGGATTTTATCGCTCACTGGATTTTCAAGTCTCGTTGTTGAGCCGAGCGTTGAGAATCCAACCTAATAAAAACAGAGTGCATCCCAGCGCGACGAAAAACACACTGTTGGATTTTCAACTCCCGGCGCTAAGCAGAGAGTTGAAAATCTAGTGCGCGATAAAATCCCGCCGCGATTTTATTACGCTCGTGGGAACGGGGGTTTAACGTCACTCGAGCCCCAAAAGGTCCTTGTAGCAGTGTTTGAATAAACCGTAATATACGAGCAAACCTGTACATATCAGTAGTACCTATTGGTTTTGTGCTGACATTGACATTGTGTTTTGTTCTAGCATCGGCAGTTTTGAGTCGGCGAGCTCCACTGCGTCACCCGCTGCTGATATTGCACGCGTTGCAACATGCGCCGCCGCCGTCGCTGACTCGATGCCGGTCGAGGTAGTGACTCATGTAGGTACGTCGACCCCTAAACGTGCCTATTCTGCTATCGTCGCCACGCACAAACCTGTGGCGCAGACCACGAAGGGGGATAAGAAGAGCTGCTGTGAACCTGCCGATAGGGGTCCGAAACAGCAAGGCCCAGCTACGGGCACGTGTGACCAGGATGGCTTCGTGAAAGTGGAGCGGAAGAAGAGGAAGAAGCCTCCTAGCCGAAACCAGTGCGGAACCGCGCTGGCAGGACCCAATATGCTGCGTCCGGCAATACCTACGACGCAGCTCTATGTGTCCCGGTTACATCACACCACGAAGGTTGAGGAGATCGTGGAGTATGTTCGATCGAAGACCAGCTGGACCTTAAGGGTCGAAAAGTTGGCGTCGCGCCACAACACGAATTTCAAATCGTTTGTGGTGCGAGTTCCGACTCAATATATTGAGACCGTACTCAAGGAAGAGTTTTGGCCGAAGGGTGTCGTGTATCGGCGATTCCGCGGAAGGTTACGCGACACCACGCAGCGCAATACGACGCCGTCACTTCGTATGCAATAAGTAGTTTAGTTTTGTGTTTTTATAAATATGTATGATAGTCTGTAAGGTATTTATGTTATGGGTCTTAGTTACCCGAAATAAATGATATATTATTATTATTATTATTATGTGTCTTGACAATTCTCGGGACCCTGGAGTCCCGGACCTTTAGAAGGCGTACGAGGGGCCAAAGCCAACTCGCAGAGGCCCGTTAGACGCTTTCAATGAAATGAGGCACCAACCGACGATTATCCCTGTACGCACCATGCAAGTGCACCCAAGAACAACCCCCGGTTGGTGCAGGACTATTGCAGTATATGGAAATAAAGAGATTGGACTATGGATTTGAGTGGCTAAAGTGGACTGGTTGCCTAGAACTATGAAAGGACTATGGCCCCTGCCGGATCAATGTTTTGTAATACACGGATAAAATGGCAGGGGGTGACTTGCACACACAATAATGGGCCCCCGAAAAGGTCGCTAGCACATAGTGTCGTAGCGGCAAGGGGGCAACATGTCCTGAGGTGCTTGTGAGGAGTGGAGAGGTATCCCACGGTTCTCAGAACAATCCCAGAGCCCGGAAGATGGTCAAGATCCCTACAAACACTTACTGGAATACTTCCTTCCTCCGAGCACGTTTGCTCTTGCGAATCTCCACTCAAACCGGCCAATAAAGGCAAGAAAGAGGTGGGAGCTCTGTTCCTCGTCAGTGTTCACTCCAGCCGGCGAAAAAAAATCAGCTGTTCAATACATTTATGTTCGCATAATTCGTCAAAATACAGCAGATTTTTTTTTCGCGATTTCAGGTTTGGTGCCATAGTTGTTCATAATGATGAGAACAATGACCCCTTAAAATATTGCCACTGTTTACACACCCTGTAACTAGGTAGATCTTTCGCAAGATACTCACGTAGGTCCTTCAGTGAAGACTGGCCCACCTTCAGAGCCTAGAGCTGTGGCCGCGTCAGTTAGCAGTAAGGATGGTCTCTTGCCCACCACACCGCATACTGAACCCCGCGTCACTGCATTTAGGAACACCTGCAATGAGTTAACACTACATAAATAAAGCTATGGTCTTGGTCCCCAATAATAAAAATATCATGGGTCGTCTTAGGGTCAGCTCACACCAAGAGCAGAGCATTTTCTGAGACTATTGAAAAATTAATCTTATGACAATTCTATACATTGCAAAATTAAATACACGCCAAGCATGCTCGAGCGTAGTCGAGCGTAGTCGAGCATCAAGTTTGGACGATATAATATTGCAATGTTCCATACATTGCAAAAGATTAATTTTTTAATTGTCTCAGAAAATGCTCTGCTCTGCTCTGCTCTTGGTGTGCACTGACGCTTACAGCCATAAGCCGATGTTCGCACGGACGTAAAAATATCGCGGCGATTTTTTTTCGCGCACTAGGTTTTCAACTCTCGGTGTTGAGCCGAGTTTTGAGAATCCAACCTAACAACAACAGAGTGCATCCCAGCGCGTCGAAAAAACACACTGTTGAATTTTCTACTCTCGGCGCTATATAAGCAGGGCGTTGAAAATACAGAGCGCGAAAAAAAAATCGCCGCGATATTTTTACGTCCGTGCGAACGTCGGCTTACTGTTTCAGTGCGACAGAGATGGTCTATCTATTCGTACACGAAATCAATCTCTTTACTTAGAGGATCATTGTACTCATCATTAGAGATGTGAACATAAATGTACAGATGTAGCAGATTTTTTTTTTGGAGATTAGCCGGAACAGACTTGATTTTTTGTTATATGTACCGCATGTACTTTCACATGCAATTAGCAAAAAGCTGTTATTTTGACATTACAAACGGACACTTCCATTTCATTTATTTGTACTAAGGGCCTGTTTCACCGCCCACGATTAAATTCCTATTAACTTACTTGGCAGATAATTTCATACAAATTCTGTTCCATTTTTTAATTTATCCGATAAGTAGTGGCGATTCAGACATCGTTATATAGGCCCTTATAGATATATATTTTCAAAATAATTATGATACTTTAGCCCACACTTCGTCTTTGTAGTACTGTTTGAAATATCTTCAATTTCCTTATAGTGGATCGGATTTCTGAATTAACCAATGAGTAAAGATGTTCGTTACATTACCTCACATCCGAAAGGCGTCGAGTGGACTTCGAGAGTGGAACCTCTTCCTGTCGGTGGTCGAACCACGTCTAGCAAATAAGACAGCGGCCGCAAACTTTCAACTCCTGAAATTTTAAAGAGTTGATATAAAAACCAACAGTTTCCAGTTGTTGTGGTTGGTTGGTTAGTTGGTTGGTTGATGGTTGGGTTTGTTGGTAGTGTGGTGGGTTGCATTGGTGAGTTCTTTGGTTGGTTGTGTTGGTAAGTTGGTTGGTTGAGTTGGTGAGTTGGTTGGTTGGTTGGTAATAGGCTCGCAAACATAACTGGCGAAATGTGGGTGTATTATAGGTCAACCTCTATCCAACCATTAGGGGAAACAGGGCTACCCAGTAATAGGCTATAAAAAATTATCACGCTATTTGCTATGTTATGGGGATGAGCAATATTGCTTTATGTTCGTATACTTCTATAGTTTACCAAGCCATAACGGATAGCATAGCGGATAACGTATTTGCAGATAGTTACAGATTTGTTACAGTTGTGCGTTATTTATGTTACACCTTGTATATTTTCTCTGCTACTGAAAATTCTAAAGCTACACTACTCGCGAAGTTGCTTCAACGAAGTACTCGTCGAAGTTGATCGAAGTCCGAAGTACGTGTCTACACACTCGTGCAACTTCGCGAGGAGCTCAGTCGCCCGGTGGCACCCGCGCGCTTTACACCACAGACTAAGTAGTATTCTTTGCACCATGGATAATGTTGAAGTGGCAGCTGCCGTTGCAATGTGCACTTTCGCATATCATAATTACGTGTGAATTTATCACGCGACAATTTGAAGTGAGTCGAGTAGTGTAGTCAGACGCTTCGTCGGAGCACTTCGGCCCCTTTGACTCGGACGCAAAAACCGACAACGATCGGAAGTCGCGCGAGGCGAGCCGAGGTTGCACGAAGCGAAGCGAAGTGGCCGTCCACACTATCGTATTCGCCTAACTTCGACCAACTTCGTGAGTAGTGTAGAGGAGGCTTAACCTTGCGTAAACTCTTTATGGTTTTTTGCCTAAGTATGCAAACTTTTTGACGATAGATGGTTAACAAAATATGACAACACGATATGACAGTTTTCGAGTGTCAACATTAGACCGCATTCAACAGTTTGGCAATAGGTATAGTCTGCGAGTTTGGCTTTGGCTTTTTATCAGTCAAGCCAAAAATGTCAGAAAAGGGAAACAAGAACGACAAGAAAGATAAGAAACCAGAGAAACCTGAAGAACCACCATGTGATCCTCGGAATTATGCCAGATATTACGATACTCCCGATGGGTGCGACCTAAGCAAGAAGGTAAATGCATCTCCTCAATGTGCCTAACCTACAGTTCAAAATGAGAATCCGCGATATTTTGCCAAACATTTTGTTCTACAACGAAAAATAATTCGCAGTTCGCTGCGGACATTAAGGTCTGGCTACAGTGGCTACACACAGCGATTTTACACGCTTATAGGTACAGTTTGTGTTAAAAAATTTACACGATAAACATGGTGTACTGATAGGTATACTGCACGATAAACCGTTATACCTTCTTAGGATGCGCAGTGGTAGCCCGCGAAATTCTCTCTAAGTTAGATTTCGTGCAGATTCTTCGAACGAACGAAATCTAACAAATCTGCACGAAATCTAACTTAGAGAGATGTATTGATGATTATTATGGTTAAAAGTATGTTAATACATATATTTTATAGTCGCGTATCATATTTTGATCAAGATACAACCTGACACGGACCTGCAAATATCATAAAACGTTAGAAAATATGAATTTCATGGGCTACCCAGCGCATTCTCCTTAACGTTAGACATGCTTGCTTGTGCAAATTGGAATATGTGCAAATCACATTATCCGGGACTTGAAGACAATACTACTCCCAAAGAACAATGATATAAAGCTGCCCTAATAGACAACAATAAAGCTTTTTCTTAAAGACTTGCTTTGAACTCTCATTTTATATTATGGAAGCTAAGGTCAATTTAGTCCTGAGATTGTGTTCTAGTTCTACAAATGGGTGTGAAAGCTTAGTGCTTATATGAGTTAAGAAGTTAATTATTATTCTAGTAATACTATAGAAGTAGTCGTTTCTTGGACAATAGTGACCTTATTGGTGTTGTTCTTCAGAACTCGCAACCGCCAACAGGCGTGCGTATATGACCAGAGGGTCTAATCCCTAAGCACGAAGTCCGTTGTTTCGACCTTCGTTACGGGCGTTTCCTACTCCGTATCACCTACGGATGGATGATTGGTTCGGGGCCCGAACGAAGTATGAATGACAACATGATTTTGACAGTTGTCCCTACTCCCGATGTGTTTATGCCCGTCCGAAAAATG
This sequence comes from Cosmia trapezina, assembly GCA_905163495.3. Classification (NCBI taxonomy): domain Eukaryota; kingdom Metazoa; phylum Arthropoda; class Insecta; order Lepidoptera; family Noctuidae; genus Cosmia; species Cosmia trapezina. Next base: position 3,472,042 of record LR991036.1, read on the forward strand.
TAACTTTTACACTTGTTTTGATGGATCGTAATGTCAGACGGACGGACTAACGGACGGACGAACGGACGGACGGAGTTAGGGAATAGACCCCCTGATGTATGAACGTAAGCAAAGCAAAAGGAGTAAGTATGTAAGGATCGTAGCAGGTGGCGTTCTGTAGTTTCTGCCTACCCCCATGGGGAGAATGAGTGAGTGTGTTTAATGTGTGTGTATGTACACAAGATGTAAGGGACAGCCCTCCGCAGACTGAATGGGATGAATTCAGTATATCATACTAAGATGAATGGTACATGAAATTATTTCAGGAACGATATGGGAATCCAATAAATCTGATTTGTTTGTGTTTTTGTGCACAAATCGGAGCGTCTGTTACTAGTCGGGAGGGGTAGGTAATAGGTATGCAGTGAGTTCGATGAACTCTGTAGCTAGACAGAAAGTAAAAAGCTGATTTAACGCGTCGTTCGTTAGAGTATTTCAACATCCATTGCTGGTTTTTTTTTAACATAAATGGAGTGCTGCGAACACACAATGTGATTTTACATTGAAATAAAGAAAATTTAACTGAAAAAACTTAAAAAAATGAAAATTTTCCTTGAGAAATTTTCCGGTGGAATATAATTCAAAATGAGGAGCTGAATAGTTTGCAGAGGGCTGTCCCTTACACCCTGAATTCTAGTACGGAGATAAGGTAAAAGTGCAAAGCCTGATGATGTTCTTTTAATGATTCTCTATGATATTCCATCAGATCCAGGTCGCCAGCCGCTATGGCATTGTCGCTGGTTTCATCGCCGGCACGTACGATGTTCTGATGTACTCCCATGTCGTGGGAACGGGGCCTATAATGAGGCGGTAAGTTTTAGTGTACTGACTGAGGGCCAAATTAAATAAACTGGAAAACTGGATATCTGCAGAGACGTGGTAAAAAAAGACTTTACTAAACTGATACTACGAGTGAGGAGGAGGAGGAGAGGAACTCGTCAGGTTAAGCTACGCTTATCCGTGGTCCGTGGATGGGTGACCATATTTACATACCGAGACTCCTCGGTGCCTCGTGCCGTTGGTCCCGGCTATATATCATTCGTGGATCTTTGACAGACGTTACAGGTCGTCAGAAGCCCGAAAGTCTGACAACCAGTCTTACCAAGGGGTATCGTATTACCCAGTTACTGGGTTGTGGCAAATCAGATAGGCAGTCGCTCCATGTAAAATACTGGTATTCAGGAGCAATCCGGTTAGACTGGAAGCCGACCCCAACATAGTTGGGAAAAGGCTAGGCAGATTGATTGATTTTAACATTTTTCCAGGTACGCCCGCCATGTCGTACCTCTTGGTCTGATGGGAGCGACATTCGCCGCGGTCTCTACTTTAAGCCTGCGCACTAGAGATGTCGACGACAAACTGAATTATTTTCTTGGTAAGTTTCTTCTGCCTTACGGACGATTTTAAACGGCACACAAACGCGTAATCTATTGTCACCATTACCTGGCTTGAAATAAGGTTGAAAATTGAAAATAATATTTGTGTTGCCGAGGTGTTACTAAACTGCGAATGTGCATTATTTTATTTTCCGAGTTTTCTTTAGATTATTCAGAATAAACACAGTAAATTAAATAATTTTCCGATTAAAGTTTAAAAAAAATTGGCAGTTTTCTTCACCATTGGTATAAAAAGCAAGATGGCGGCGTTAGTTTCAATTTTGGCCGCGCACCAAAATATCCCTGCACTATAAGCAAGCCAACTAAGAATAGGATCGCGCTTGCTGCCAACTTCACACGATAGCTGTCAAATTAGTACTGCCGATAGCTGTCAAATTAGTACTGCCGATAGCTGTCAAATTAGTACTGCCGATAGCTGTCAAATTAGTACTGCCGATAGCTGTCAAATTAGTACTGCCGATAGCTGTCAAATTAGTACTGCCGATAGCTGTCAAATTAGTACTGCCGATAGCTGTCAAATTAGTACTGCCGATAGCTGTCAAATTAGTACTGCCGATAGCTGTCAAATTAGTACTGCCGATAGCTGTCAAATTAGTACTGCCGATAGCTGTCAAATTAGTACTGCCGATAGCTGTCAAATTAGTACTGCCGATAGCTGTCAAATTAGTACTGTCGATAGCTGTCAAATACACGATAGCTGTCAAATCAGAACGCTTTGGTAACGAAGTTCGCGAGTATTGCGGATCAAAATGGCGTCTTGACAGTAGTATTATTTGGCTCACATAGTACCGTGTTGTTTTGTATGCTGGAAATGCTAATGTTATATTTTTTTTTGTTGTCCAGGTGGTTTAGCTTGTGGGCCGCTGGTTGCGCTGTACCTTCGCTCCGGGCACGGGGTCGTGGCTGGTGGAATTGCCCTCGGTGTCGTAGGAGTATTAAAGAAGGAAGCGGTCGACAGCGGCTACGAAATTCTTCATACGATTCCTGGCCACATGAATACGATCACCCCGAAATATGATTTTACATTAATTGCTGACCCTCGCGATGGTAATCTATTTAACTCAATCAATCTGCCTAGCCTTTTCCCAACTATGTTGGGGTCGGCTTCCAGTCTAACCGGATGCAGCTGAATACCAGTATTTTACATGGAGCGACTGCCTGTCTGACCTCCACAACCCAGTAACTGGGTAATACGATACCCCTTGGTAAGACTGGTTGTCAGACTTTCGGGCTTCTGACGACCCGTAACGACTGTCAAAGATCCACGAATAACAGCCGGGACCAACGGCTTAACGTGCTTTCCGAGGCACGGAGGAATCTCGATATGTAAAGATGGTCACCCATCCACTGACCAACCCCGGCAAGCGTAGCTTAACCTGACGGATCGACCCGTGCGGCTGTTATTACTTAGCCACGAGCTCCTCTAATGGTAATCTATTTAACTATACTCTAAAATTAATACTTATACAGATTGTAAGTGTAACAGTGGCAATCTTTTAAGGGGTCATTGTACTCATCATTATGAACAACTTTTACTATGGGACCAAAACTGAAATCGCGTAAAAAACCAGCTGTTCAGTTCATTTACGTTCGCATAATTCGTCAAAATGTAGGGAACAGCTGATTTTTTTTTGGCGATTTCAGGTTTGGTCCCATAGTAAAAGTTGTTCATAATGATGAGTACAATGACCCCTTAAGAGGTTGCTGGTGTTTTACCAATAACCCTGTATATAAAAGGCGAAAGTGATTGACTGATGTATCAACGCACAGTCCAAACCGCTTGGTCTAGACTTCTAGAGATTCCAAATTTGGCACGTAGGTTTCTTATGAGGTCTAGGGGTGCACTAAGAAAGGATTTTTCAAAATTCACCCCCTAAAGGTGTGAAACGAGGGTCCAAAGTTTGTATGAAAAATCTTATTCCTTGAGTTAATAGACTTGAAACTTCCATGCGGGCGAGGCCGCGGTAAAAAGCTAGTAAAAATAAAACCTGAAGATAACTCAAAACATTATTTCGCAGCAATGATTCACACTTGCGACGAATACTTCGACGATGAGGCGACGAAAAAGAAAACGGGATTAGCCAAACGGAAGAAGCAGACGGAGACGGGTGAATGCGATTAGTTATATACACAGGGGTGTATTTACCCTAGGGCCAAAAGGGCCATGGCCCGGGGCGGCAGGCTGCGAGGGGCGGCGCAAGCCGCACCTCGCGCTTAACTTTGTGCGACTTTCTTTTAGACTTTATATGCCTGAAGAAATTTTAAAAAAGCCTACCTACCTAATTAATTAAATAAAAAAATTAGAGGGGTAGTCCAGTCACAATCGACACAAAAAATGTAAACATCGTAAACGCGCATGTACGCACGGCTACAGATCAAGCTATACAATTCCAGTATAAGCTGATCTCGTATTGTATAGGATTTCCTTACAACGAGAGGTCAGTGTAAACTGGAAATGTATAGCTTGATGTGTAGCCGTGTGTACCTAACTACGATTCTTTCCTTTATATGTTGTTAGGTCCCCTGAGAGTTGTCTATACCCAAGTTTGCAACACTGAAAACTTGTGCTACTCCCATGGTGCTCGAAAAACTGCGAAATTCTGGGACTTGCATCCGTTTTTTTTAAATTATTTTTTTAAAAATAAATCTTTGTTCTTTATTTTGGTGAAGCAAACTAAATTGGGTACAATTTGAGCCTAACTCAAGCACTCTAGGTCTATTGGTAGCAAAGATAGGTATATACCTACAGTCAAAGATGGGCACTTTTTCCAAAAAGTGAAAAGTTATCAATAGGGTCATTTCCCAAGACCTGTACCCGGCATTGCCACCAAAGTCATTATAGAACTCGTTGAGTAGAGTACAAATATAATTTTTATATTTTTATCTTCAAAAATAAAGAAATAGGGGGCCGCAAAAGTTGTCAGTTTTAGACCATTTTTGTGCGAGCTCTATTGCTACAAGATAGGATAGGAATTTAAATTTTCTGTATATCATGTACGTAGTTAAATACTCAAAATCAACAAATACTAAAAACGCCGATTCTTAAGGTATTTCGTTTAAATATGGGTGATTTTCTGCAACTGACAAAAATAACTTTGTAGTTCACACTATCATTATGAAGTACAAAGTTATCTTTGCGATTGTTAAAATTTAAGATGTAAAATATTTTTTGTTACGTTTTGTTTTTTAAATATCATTTAGATACTTAGTGCAACGACCACATAACTCATGGTCGTTACACTTGGTGTTAAATATTGTAGATACGGTGCACAGTGTTCCAATCGATAAAAAAAATTTTCCTCTGCTGTTTAAGGTACATTTATCGATCAAGGGATGCATTTAAAATGAACGAGTAAAACTGCCACGTGTCAATTTGAAATGCTTTTTTTTTAAATGATGAAGGTGACCTTTTCATGAAAAAAATTAAAATAAGTTCTGAAAACGTAACTGTCCAAGATATTTATTTTGTATAAATATAGTCTGATAAAGCATTTTTGGGTGCATATTTTTCAGTTTTTATTTTTAGAAAATCACGTCCGGATACCGAGAAATATTTTTTTTTCTGATTTTCGTTTTTATTTTTTTTCTCCTTAAAACCTCAAAAGTGCGACTTGTCACTAGCACATAAATATTTCTCGTAACAAGGCCTATCACTGATAAAAAAATCACGAATTGAGATGAGTTTTTAGCGAAAAAAAAAAAATAAAAACAAAAATCTGACAAAAAAAATTTTACTCGGTATACGGAGGTATACCGAGTAAAATATGATTATATAAAATAAATATCTTGGACAGTTACGTTTTGAGAATTTATTTTAATTTTTTTCATGAAATTGTCACCTAAACTTCATAATTTTTATATAAAAAAATATTTGAAATGGACACGTGGGTGTTTTACTCGTGCATTTTAAATGCATCCCTTGATCGATAAATACCATAAATAGCATTGTGAAATTTTTTGATCGATTGGAACACTGTGCGGTGGTACGAAGCCCTTCGTGTGCGAGTCCGACTCGCACTTGGCCGGTTTATTGATTCATTATCACCATTGTCAGCCCGCATCAACGCACTGCTGGATTTTATTTTATAATTAAAAGTTTTTGCTATATTCCGTTAATTCATGGGGCGGCAAACCTTACAGGCCCGGGGCGCTGAATCTTAAAATACGCCACTGTATATACAGGGTTCCCGGTTATTAATTGATAACCTAGAAATGGATTATAACAAGTTGTTATACCCGATTTTTTGTCTCAAAAAGGATTATCCTAATATTATAAATGAGTTTGGTTATAGTGAGTTTGTTTGTTTTTCACGCTAAAACGCCTGAACGGATTTGGATAAGATTTTGTGCATGAGTAGTCCATGACCTGGATTAGGACATAAGCGACATTTTATAGCGGTAGAACGTTCCCGTGGGATTATTTCCGAACTCTACGCGGACGAAGGCGCGGCGCGGCAAAAGCTAGTAAATTATATACAGGATGTGGCGTAAATAGTGGTCCAACGTTCAGGGGTCGATACACCGTATATTCAGCTATCACATACCACAATATGAACCATTATTTTTCGTAGGTCTCGGAAAACATTTTTTTTTTAATATTGGCAACTTGGTTTAGCACATTTTTTTTTGCATGTGACAGAACATGCATTTCACAGTTATAAACAAAACACGAATTTAAAAAATAATGTAATTTATAGAAACTACAGCCAAATTAGTAAAGCGAAAAATCGACACCTTGTCGATTTTTCAAATAATAATACAAAAATATTTCATTCTGAGACTGGAAAAAATGTTCAAATTGTGGTAGGTGATAGCTGAATATACGGTGTATCGACCCCTTAACGTTGGACCACTATTTACGCCACACCCTGTATATTTTTATATACCTACCTGTCACTTCAAAAAACCACAACACATCAACGTAATACCTGTGACTTCAAAAAACCGGCCAAGTGCGACTCACACATGTAGGGTTCCGTACCATAAACACTCCTGCCTAAGTAAATTATTATTTACTTAGGCATCTGTTACAGATTTATTATTGGAAAATAATGGTTCACGGCATAAGGTATATGTTTATGAATTTTTTAATTTTTTAATTTTTATATTTGAGTTGATTGAATGAAAGGTAAATTGCGGTGTACGATTTATGACGGATTAAAAAAACTACTTAATAGATCTCGTTCAAACCAATTTTCGGTGGAAGTTTACATGGTAATGTACATCATATATTTTTTTTTAGTTTTATTATTCTGTTATTTTAGAAGTTAAAAGGGGGGGGGACGACACACAAATTTTACCACTTTAGAAGTGTCTCTCGCGCAAACTATTCAGTTTAGAAAAAAATAATATTAGAAACCTCAATATCATTTTTGAAGACCTATCCATAGACACCCCACACTTATGGGTTTGATGAAAAAATTTTTTTTGAGTTTCAGTTCTAAGTATGGGGACCCCCAAAATTTATTGTTTTTTTTTTTCTATTTTTATGTGAAAATTTTAATGCGGTTCACAGAATACATCTACTTACAGTTCCCGGCGATAAATATTGCACATCGACCTTTGGAAAGAGACAATCGGCTAATTTCGGCTTCGTAGAGCGTTAACTCTGTCGCACGAAATACAAACAGTCCGGTATCTATTAGGAGCTGTTAAAACAATTATGATTTGCTTCTTTTGATAATTCTTTTTATTCTTTGTATAAAATAGACCATTTTTTCTATAAGTGATGGCTTTAGGTTGGGGTAAAATAAAATAAAAAAAAACATGTTCACATTATGTTTACGTATTTAATTATTTTGTATAAACGAAATTGCTTTTTTGGTCTCCCTTTTTTTGGAGTGCTAAACTTAATTTCAGTAGAATGTGTTTCAGTACTGACTTCGTTTAGTATATTGTTCAAAGTTCTTCTTGAAATTCCAGTGGCATTTGCAACTCGCTCTTGAACCTTCTTAAAATAACAACTTACATTTTCATCTTCATTTTTTTTAAATCTGTCAGCTTCGGTTACAAAATATTTATAAACACTGTAGATAATTTCGCGTGACTGACCTCATAAAGGTTTCCCTCTTTTTCCTAAAGATGCCATAGTACAACTTTAAATTATTTTTTGGGGGTGTTAACAACTCTAAATATATATTTTGAACAACGACTGACAAAACGTCACATAGGTAGTGTGCGTCAGAGATAACGCTCTACGAAGCCGAAATTAGCCGATTGTCTCTTTCCAAAGGTCGATGTGCAATATTTATCGCCGGGTACTGTACCAAGTTTCAACAGTATAGTTCTTATAGTTTCGGAAAAAAGTGGCTGTGACATACGGACGGACAGACAGACAGACATGACGAATCTATAAGGGTTCCGTTTTGCTACGAAACCCTAAAAACTACGTGTCTGATTTGTGACACGTGTTTTTTTTTGTTTACCTTTATTTAATTACCTAAGCCAATGGAGTATAGTAGGATACTATGGATACTATACTAACCTCTTTTATCACTCTCCAAGTCGATGAGTACAAAGACAGAAAACAGTGCGTTGCCGAGCTTCATCTGGCTGTCTATGTCGCCGTCCTTGTGGCCGATAGTCCAGCTGTAGAGGATGTCGTCTGCACATCGATCCAGGATCGGACACTGCCAGACGTGGCATATCCTGGACACGAAAAAAGTTCATTATAGAATGGTATTAGAAGCCACCAAGCGCCAACTACCAGCCAGTACCTGCCGGGGTCGCGGGTTGTTCGAAAGAGATACCGTGGCCCTGGCATAGGCAACTGAAGGAACACGGGTGGGTTTTAGTCAGTAAAAGTCTGACACGCCCTCCTGCTCCACCCAGAGCGGGAGAAGACATTGATGATTTCCCATCCTAAAAAACCGGACAAGTGCGTGTCGTTCTACGCACAATGAAGGGTTCCGTAGTTGGGATGAAATTATTCCAAGAACAAACTTAGCATTATAGTTGAAAAACATGTTCTCCAATACATTCCAACAGTAAATGTAAGATTGTACTCACAATATTGTGAGATTTACCATGTTATTTTAAGACCACAAACTTGTTATAGGTTTTCCTGTAATCTACAGGTATAGAACTATTATCTGTATTTTTTTTTCAAAATTTTAGGCTCAGTAGTTTCGGAGATAAGGGGGGGTGGGAATGGTAAATTTTCGTCTATTTTCTTAAATAACTTTAAAACGATTTACTTTAAAATTGTAAAAAAATATATATTTGCGACCCTCACCCTTTTATTTCATATGTTACACGGTACAGTTTGCAAAACTTTTTTTTAATTTTCTTATTTGCCCCCTAAAAGTGACCCCCGTAATCAAAATTCATTTATTTACATTAGCCGTACGTGTTTGGGTCACAGAAATCCATATGTGTACAACGAATTAAGATATCATTCTTAATTCGTTGTATGTGTACCACATTTCAATCGGTCCATTAGATTCGGAGCAAATTGGCTGTGATAGACGGACAGACAGACAGACACACGAGTGCTCCTTTATGGGTTCCGTTTTTTCCTTTTGAGGTACGGAACCCTAAAAAAAACAAAAAAAAGCCATCAAGTCCATATTTCAGCAGTAACGGGCCGTAGCGCAACGCATTTTCATACAAATAGTGAGTTGGTCGCGTTGGTTCATAGAAAATGTACTAAAGTGATGAAGAAGGATTTTTGCAATGCTTAGCCGCGTTGCGGCACGGCCCGCTCCAGGCTGCTTTAGGCTGGTTTTCCACCAGAGATGTGCGAGGTAGCTGGGTGGTGCGAGGATGCGAAGCGAGGCTATGAAACAGTTTGAGTGTTTCCACCAGAAATGTGCTAGCGGTGAACGGTGTGCAAATGTGTTTGCGAGGATGCGTTGCTAAGCTCGAAACAGAGTGCAAATGTGTGGCGAGAGGATGTGTAGCGGGCTCTTTTCAGATGCGAGCAGGGTGAGGTGTGGTAGTAGTGGACTGTTTTAGCTCACGTCAGTCCCTAGCGCACATCCCTCGCAACACATCCCTAGCACACAACCTTCCCTTGTTTTGAACGTACAAAAACCTCGCTCCGCCGAGCTGTTTCCACTAGAACTGCGCCGAACGAGGGGGCCTACTCCCTAAGCACGAAGCCCGTAGTTTCGGTCTTCGTTACGGGCGTTTCTTACTCCGGTTCACATACGGATGGATGATTGGTTCGGGGCCGAACGAAGTATGAATGACAACATGATTTGCCAGTTATCCCTACTCCCGATATGCTTTTGCCCGTCCGAAAAAAATAACTTTTACACTTGTTTTGATGGATCGTAATGTCAGACGGACGGATGAACGGACGGACGGCAAGACGGACGGACTTAGGGAGTAGGCCCCGAGGCTAGGTAAATGAAGTGATTCTATTGGTTTTTAACAAATGCGTCACTCGCTACGCTTCCTCGCACATCCCTGGTGTAAAGCCAAGTTTGTCCACCACACCGTGAACGAGAAACGAGATTATTCGGCCATAGTAAATGTACTGTCGCTACTTCGGCGCCGTCATCTCGTTCTCGTTGACGTCCCGTTCACGGTGTGGTGGAGAAACAGCCCTAGTGTATAGGTTCTACCCGTGGTTTAAATAAAACAAAACGCTTGTTTTCCCGGAAGGGTTAGAGGTGACTTATAGGTAGTGCTCCCACACTTCGAAAAATATGTTCAAGTCCCATGTTATAGGGGGCGAGCCTATTGCCATTAATCGGGCACAAATCCAGACTCCAGGCTGCTATTGACAAATTATGGAAAAAAAACACATTATCATGATTTTGCCTGATCTGAGAATTGGATCTCAAGACCTAGGGGCCTACTCCCTAAGTTCGTCCGTCTTCCCGTCCGTCCGTTCATCCGTCCGTCTGACATTACGATCCATCAAAACAAGTGTAAAAGTTAAATTTTTCGGAGGGGCAAAAACACATCGGGAGTAGGAACAACTGGCAAATCATGTTGTCATTCATACTTCGTTCGGGCCCCGAACCAATCATCCATTCGTAGGTGATACGGAGTAAGAAACGCCCGTAACGAAGGCCGAAACTACGGGCTTCGTGCTTAGGGAGTAGGCCCCCTGATACTTTTTACGTATTGAAAACATTCAGCGGTGTTCCTTCATATGTAAAAGCTTGCAGGTTAAGGCCCGTTTGACTGCCTCCAGATAGGCATTAATACACCAGATAATAAAAAACCGGCCAAGTGCGTGTCGGACCACGCACAATGAAGGGTTCCGTAGTTGAAAAGAATTTATACCAAAAACAAACTTAACATTGTAATCTCAAAACTTTTTTTAGGTGATAAAATTACAAATTAACAATTTTTGGACTTTTTCCTTTACTTACACAAGTAAAAAGTAGGTAGTAAAAAGTCTCGAGCCGTGAGACCTTGCTTCTTGCCAAATTTCATGATTCTAGGACAACGGGAAGTAGGTACCTTACAGGTTTTGATTTATTTGCGAATATCGAAATATGTCGCATAAATGACCGTATTTTTTATTGCGTTAACTTATTGATTTTTTTTAGAACTTTAAGGGACCATTAGACCTACTTATTTGATATTAATTTCAACTTGATACCTCCACGCGTTCCTGATAAAAAGGTCTTGACAGACTGACAGACTTGAAAATATTTTTTATATGTGATAAAATTACAAATTTACAATTTTCGGACTTTTTCCTTTACTTCCACTGTTAGACCTTACTTCTTGCCTTTCATGATTCTAGGACAACGGGAAGTACTTACACTTCTGTTCAATTAAAATAGACATACCTTCCAGTAAGCACCCTTATTAAATAACTGCTATGATCCAAATCTCCCTGATGCAAATTCCTTTCCCTGCTCAATTTCTCAACACTCTCGTATAGGTTTGGATTCTTTGACTGCTTCTTCTCACATGTGACATGAATTTCAGGTAAATTAGCATAGAACTCGTCACTAAGTATAGGTTTCCCTCTAGCTTTCTTGATAATCTTGGCTTCTTTTAAAGGAGATAATATGGAACCATGTGTGAGGACCCATCGTTTGGAGAATCTGATGCCTGACGCTGATACTGTCAGGATGTTCGCGTATTCACCGTCGTCTGAATAATTGTAGGTTACCATTACGCCTTCGACTGCCATGGTTCTGGAAAAAGTGAAATTAGGAGATGAGGACTTAGAATTAAGTGTAGCTGCGAGAACACGTAGGATCTGGATATGATTTATTGACTGATAGGAAGTAGTTATAGTTAGAATGCTAAGAGGGATGTGTGGTGTTACATGAATGGATAGAATAAGAATCGAGTACCTACGTAAGAGGAAGTTTGAAAGTGGCACCGGTGACTGAAAAGTTGTGCGGAAATCGGTTGCCAGGTTATGGGCATGTGATGCGGAGGGATGAGGAAAATGTCGTGAAGAAAGTTTTGTGTCAATGGCTATAAGAGTAGGGTAAGACCAAAGAAACGATGGATGAACTGTGTGAAAGACTCGGGGTGACGAATAAGGACGGACGACGGACGACGAGATGACGAATAAGGGAGAGGTATGGAAAAAAAAGGGGCATTTTGCGCCGACCTCCAATAGATTGGGATAAGGGCAGGAGAATGATGATGATGAGAATGTATAGTTTGTGGTGTGTAAGAGCAGTGATGGCCTACTATTGGAATTTGGAAACGGCCGCGACCTAAGAGTTGTAGGTCGTAGTTTTGATTCAAACCCAGACAGACCAGACCCGAACCCAGACAGACCGACCCAGACCCAGTCACCCAGTCATGGACCGTCTAGCGCCAGTTTTATTTTGGCTCTTGGCAGCGGCAAGTGCCACAATAAAACTGAAATTATTTCATTACCACTGCTCTCAAAACGGTAAAGGAAAACGTCGTAAAGAAATCGGCATGTCCTAAAACCAATTCGAAGGCATGTGGCATCCACCAACCCGCACTCAGCGTGGTGGATGCGGCTCACTCCCTATCGTATATAGACCCTAGGCCTTTGTTCTAGCAGTGGGACTGGGAACATTATAGACTGATTATGCTAAATTATGCGTCCGAAACTTCACATTGCTGAATCAATTGGGTTAGGTTAGAATAGTGACCATTACCTCTATTGCTGGTGAATCATTTGGGTTAGGTTAGGTTAGGTTAGAACAGTGACCCTTAATCGCACAGATTAGAATAAAAGCTCTTGGAACACCCGGATCCTTCACAGATGTTCTGAACAGACTAGGAGACTTGATTGACTTCTGGAGTGAGGTGGGCTGGTTGGAATAAGCCACGACACCCGATATGGCCCACGCACAATGGTCCAAATAAAGGACTAAGTGCGGAAACCATACCCTCTAACATAGAACATAGAACATAGAGTAGGGTAAGACCAAAGAAACGATGGATGAACTGTGTGAAAGACTCGGGGTGACGAATAAGGACGGACGACGGACGACGAGATGACGAATAAGGGAGAGATATGGAAAATAAGGGGCATGTTGCGCCGACCTCAAATAGATTGGGATAAGGGCAGGAGAATGATGATGATGAGAATGTATAGTTTGTGGTGTGTAAGAGCAGTGATGGCCTACTATTGGAATTTGGAAACGGCCGCGAGCTAAGAGTTGTAGGTCGTAGTTTTGATTCAAACCCAGACAGACCAGACCCGAACCCAGACAGACCGACCCAGACCCAGTCACCCAGTCATGGACCGTCTCGCGCCAGTTTTATTTTGGCTCTTGGCAGCGGCAAGTGCCACAATAAAACTGAAATTATTTCATTACCACTGCTCTCAAAACGGTAAAGGAAAATGTCGTGAAGAAATCGGCATGTCCTAAAACCAATTTGAAGGCATGTGGCATCCACCAACCCGTACTCAGCGTGGTGGATGCGGCTCACTCCCTATCGTATATAGACCCTAGGCCTTTGTTCTAGCAGTGGGAACATTATGCTAAATTATGCTAAGTATAAGTAGTTATGTTTAGACCCTAGCCTGCTGACTTATTGTTGAAATTAGTACCTACTCTTATATCTCACAGAGAGGAGGCCTGTGTGACCTGTGTCCCAGCAGTGGGAACATTATAGGCTGATTATGCTATTATGATATATCGACAACAAATTTCTATTGAGTTCGTCTTCAACCCTTCTAGGCGTCTATGACGTCACAGGAAATTCAACATGGCCGACGACGCTAGACATGAAAGACTCGTCATGGTGTGATGATAATATTTTCATAATTTTCAGCTTTACAGTTTATATTATCAGTCGAGTATACTATTATGTCCTGCCGCATTTGTCAGTCATTTATTTATAAATTTTATCGACGTTCACACCTACATCCTAGTGTAATAAAGCTATCTAAAATGAAGATCGCAATGCACTATAAATAGAACAATCTGGAGGAAACCGGAATCGTCTGTATGTCAGCAATGATAGGACGACAGCTATATAACGTGCGCGTGATTCCTTTTAGGAATTAAACTTATGTAGGTACAGACGCCAGCACGTCAAGCCATCCGAAACTGTCAAATTTTCCCAATCAAACTTGAACCTAATGCTTTAGCAATAAAGATGAAAATCTAATAAAGAAATTTGACAGACTGTAGTAGCTGATGTGCTGGCGTCTGTACATAAGAGGAAATGCGGGCGGCGAGATTTTTGAAATTAGGTATTTGAAGAAACTATTGCTGTTGCTCTGCGAGCGCTCCGCCCTCAAATTGGTGCGATAAGGACAGACAACTGCAGATCCGACTGAATAGCCTGTGTAAAAAGGTTACAAAGGTTACAAGGTAAACATTTCGAGGTTTGGCTATCGCCTATTTCTTCCTCCAATATTGGACCAATTTAAAAGATATTTCATAAACTGAATAAGGAGGAATGTACTATGCCCCTATGTTTTTTTTTTTTCGTTAATAGTTGTCAAAGTACACTAGGGCTCTGTTGACAGCGGTTTGAATAGGCAATTTTGAGCATTTTTGAGGGTTCTAGTCCTTATAAAAATAATGTATCATCAAAAAGGAAAACATAGGGCCATACAAGTCGCTAATATTTATATTTCTGTAAAAAATCATTGCTTTATATGGTCATTAACCAGAAAGAAAACAGGCGAGAGCGTTTGTATGGAGAAAAGAGCACCCGGATTTCCTCTTGATGAGGTAAAAGATGGAGTAGGATCATAATAAACTCTTGAAAGATAACTACCTAAATAATCGAAACGTAATCATACTACTAGCTTATACAAATTAGAATTAGAACAATGTCCATGAAGTTTTCATTGAAAATTGTTCTACTAGAGTCTCGTCACTTTGTCGCGTCGTGCCTGTCTGCGGGAGCCTTTGTAGCAAAGATTAATGAAGCGTGCTGGCTGATAAAGATTTACAGATTTAACACCAATTATGATATTGACCTCTGTTTGTTTCAGACAATGTAAATCATTGTCATGAATTCATGATTCATTCATTGTAATGATAATTAGATGCTTTGATTACTACGTAAGTACTACCTACTCATTGATATCTTTGATTTAAATACTTAATTTGTTATGATAAACAGTGTAAGTAAACTGTTTCGTAAAACTTTCTTTAACGTAGAAATCAATACTTAGTTTATTGTATGATAATATTTACATAATATTTTTAAACTAACAGATTTAAAATAATAATATGTGCCTACATCCATACTTCCATACTAATATTATAAATTCGAAAGTAACTCTGTCTGTCTGTCGGTCTGTAGGTCTGTTACATTTTCACGCCTAAACCGCTGAACGGATTTCGAAATAATTTGGCAAGACTTTATATGACATCCTAGGGCTTAGATAATATACATCTAGATCGAGCCACCGCGTGGCCGGTCATGAGACAGCAATATAATACTTTTTCTAGGTTATGTAGTATTAGAAATGAAGTTTAACGTAAGAAATCTTCCATATTTTGGACTGAAACCCATGAAAAAAAAGTTAAATTAATCGACGCAAGATAAATTTTGTAACAGTGAAAGCACGTTGTTTGGCTAACGTTTGAAAGTTCGCCAAGCAAAAATACGGCACGCCGAAAGGGACAGAAGATACGATGCTTTGTCTCAATTTTCCTACTAATTTCGTACCTACCTATATATGTGTCTCACTTCCACACTTCACACTGTAATCATGGCAACGTCTAGATGTTTAATGTCATTGTCCTAGGCCTCCTAGGGGAACACGTGTGGACACGTTTTTAGGGTTCCGTACCAAAATGGTAAAAAGGAACTCTTAAGGTGCGGCTCAGTCTGTCTGTTTATCTTAGCTAGTAGGTGGTAAGTACATAAATAGTAGGTACCCACCTAATATCTATGTTAATAAAATAGCTACTAAAACTTTAATTTCATTAACTCCATCACATCAGATTGTGAATAAAAATAGATGAAAAAAGTAATTTACTCACATTTTCTTTTAGCAACGAGAATAATCATAGCGTGACGTGGGAGGTCTCTTGCAAATAGCACGATCCAAAAACACAACTACGTTTTTTAATACATTGCTTGCTCACACACTTTCCAAGAATCAAACGTTCCTACTAACACGTCGATGTATAATAAACACAGCGATAGTATTGCAGACTTGTGAGACTATAATAATACGGTGGTACAAGTAAAAGATGAGCTGAAGACTGGGTGCGAACACAATTACAAATTAGACATAAACACACCCATGGAATGGAAGTAATGAACCATATTCAAGCGGGTGGTCAATATTGCCATGCAATTTGCGAAATTGCGATGGTATAAAAACGATACGCCAGCCATTTCCCGCCAACTTGTGTCGAAGCGTCTTCCAGAGGGCGCTTGTGACTGGTGTTCGAATTTCGAATTCAGTTTATTTTTCTGTGAAACCTGTGTTATTTGTCAAGTGCATTCTCAAAGGTAAGTTTACGTTTTTTTTCTATATTATTATAGTAAGTAATCGATTGTTTACAGGCCAGAAGCATTATGTTGAAAGTGAATTAAATTAATAATGTCATAAATAGCATTGAGATCAAGTTCAGTCAGTGTTCCTGAAACAATAAGGAAAAAAATAGTTTTTTTAAAAACAATTTAAATTATCGAGAGGGTTAAATTACTCTCTACTTGAAGTGTACTGCAATTTCGAACACCCTCTCATCGTTTCCGTAGTGTAGCGGTTATCACGTGTGCTTCACACGCACAAGGTCCCCGGTTCGATCCCGGGCGGAAACAGTTATTTTTGCATTAACCTCCTCACTACAGGAACCACTCTTATGTCAGATTCTATTTGTATTCAAGGTTTGGGCTGTTTAGGAATTACTTTTAAACTGAAAAAATATATTTTTTTAATTTTTTGTTCTGTGGGTAGTACAAGTTCAGCCAGGAGGTAGGTAAATAAAATACTTTTAGATTACTTACTGATAAAAACTTCAAAACTTACTGATAATAACTAAATATCAATTTCCTAATATTATTTTATTTTTCTAAGATAAATAATTGTGAAGAAGGGCGAAACCCGCGTTTTGTTATAAAACGAACCCAAAAATTAAAATAATTTGAAATCGCAAGAAAATATTGCAAAAGCTACCTTTTTGCTGTAAAGAACATAACAATAAGCTATTTTTCTTTCGAAAATCGCGACTCGTAAGTTTTCTTCGAATTTTCTGTGATTGAGTACACATAGAAAAAATGTTAACCCTCAATTGCTAAAAAGATTCCTTCGAGCCGGATTTGAACCAGCGACCTATGGATAACAATTTTCATACATCTACAGTCCACCGCTCTACCAACTGAGCTATCGAAGGTTGAGAAAAACTGGCGAAATTATAAGCCATTTACCAAACGTTCCCCGTTTCAAATTATTCTTTACTTTTTGTACCAAATCTCATCATCAGTTTGACTCTGGCAAGGTCATAAATATGAGAACTTTTGCATATAAACTTAATTATGTTTTCCATATACAAGTGCCATTATGTATGCATCGATAACACACCTACGTCTAAAGTCGGTCATTAAAATAATTGCAGTTAGGAACAGTATCCAGTATTTAGTATCCCTTTATCGACTTCAAATAATTCTAGTAAGTAAATAAAATAAATAGAGCTCTAGGTTAGTCACTCAATTAGGTAGGTACCTATAAGTAAATAAAAGTAAGTAGGTACCTACTTAACTAAGTAAGTACTTAGTAAAGGAACTAGCTAATCGTACAGCTTGTGTTTTAATAATCATAAGATGATAAAACGATAATTTTGTGGTTTTTAAAATTCCTATAAAACCAAATGTACCTATCCTATACCATTTCACTTACACACCTAGCTCAAGAACGCTTTTAGAACGTCCCAACACTAACCTTGAAAAAAAAAATCCGTTTTGCTGATGCTGTCAAAACGTCAATATAGTTTTTGGCGGCAAAAGTGAAAAAGATGGCGGCCGACAGCAGGCTGTCATCAACCCGGTTTTGTGTTACGCAAATTGTCCCGCGTATCAGATTAGATTAGCCTATCTTGTGACCCAGTTGTAATGAACTTGGTTTTATCTATCACATTACAAGTTAAGCAAACATTTTTACGAGCTGACACAATGACAAAGTAAACACGTGCTGTTAGGAATATCCAGAAATAACTGGAAATAATGTCAGGAAACTGTGAAACAAACTTAACAATAGATAATTTTCTTCTTTCCTCGACATTTTCTAATGATTGTTTGTTCAACTTTGTAAGTTGAGAATAATCAGAGTAAGTATCTACACAGTAGGTACCTACCTGCCTGCATGATAGAGGAGAGGAGGATCAATAATATTGCAAGTTGCAAGTGATTGATCGGTATCTATACATTGTTGCGCAAAATGATCGTCTACAAAATTCAATTGAAGCTATTTCAGAAAGGTTTAGGTGGTGAAATAAAGCTAAACAATCTTGATGCAACTTTTTACACAAATGCATATTAAACAAATAAACTACTGCTTAAATTAATGGTTTAATTGATTTAGTAATCATTATTGTTGTAGGTATTTACATTGGTTTTTAGTTGCATTTTATTTTTAAACCGAGGTTTTAAAATAAAATAAGATAAAAGACACATCAAGATTGTTTACCTTTTTTTCACTACCTAAACCTTTCTAGTACAATGATAATATTGCTACAATTACAATTGATTGTAATTAGGTCAATTGCAATTGATCGTTTTGGGGACCCTCAGAGAGAAATGGAAATCAAGTAGGTAAGTAATAAATTAACGATTTTACGCCTTTTAAAATAAATTCGGAAGTTTTATTCAGTTTGTATTTTAGTTCTATAATCTAATCTATGAAATAATTAAGTATGACTAAATGCTACTTATTTATAGTGTACAGTTGAACAGACATGCGCTAAACCAAGTCAGATTTGTCGGGAATCCAAAGTCGATTAAACTTAGACCATCTCTATCAGTGAGTGACCCTCAGTGACCTAATCGAAGTTCGAAACTAGTTTGTAATCTAACTAACACCAGATTCCTATTTAGATTGGTTATAGACAATGTATCTAACCTTTCACAACGATCCAGAAAGGAAATATTTTAGCTTAGGTCGGGACCTCTTGTTTCTTATTGAGAGTATCTACAGGCGAATTTCGGAAATTTCTTACGATACGAAAACTAAAAAAAAGTGGAATTGTTAGTCCACAAACATCATCATCATTTGTTTGTTTGTTGTTTTGTTGTTGTGTGTGACTTTCTTATTCCTTATTCCTTGTCTACATTTTATAGGGAACCTCTGTGCAAAATTTCATCAGTTTTCTAGGTCCAAGGGTTTCGGCTGGGCGTTGATAAGTCAGTGAAGACTTCTCTTTTTATTTAGGTTTATAGATAAATTAATAACACGTCTAATTTGCGACAGCGCTCCTTGATGGGCGAGTCCTACTACTGGCTGGACGTACGACGCGTTGCGTGAGCTCAGCACAGAACACGCAAGCTAACTACTCACAGTCAAAACAAAATATTATTTCAGTTGCTAATCGAATATAGGTACGCAACAGTAATGTCCTTGGGTGACCTACAAGTTTTATATAACTTCAGAATTTTCTACCAACATTTAGGTACACGAGAAAAGAAAGTCTAAACAAGTCAGGGTTCCTTTAGTTTTATTAATTACCTATTAGTTCCCCACGTAACAGGAGAAGGTGAGGCACGCCTTACTACGGCTTCAAATACCCTTTCACAATGATTTTCCCTCGTAAAGTTTGTTTTAATTTATTGGTGAAATGTGATTGGTGGCACGTTGGATGGTGTTTAATTAGTTGAATTTCCACGAAGGACCAATAAAATGGCCGACTCATTTCCATAAAGTTTACGTGTAAAATACTAGTATTCAGCTGCATCTGGTTATAGATACTGGAAGCCGACTTTATCATAGTTGGCTAGGCAGATGAAGAATGATTGATTTTTTCTTTCAATGTAGGGATTTCCTCATTTCGTTTATGTTTCTTGTCCTCGTATGTCTCAAGAGCTTCTGTTTTAACAAAACTGAATTTTGTATGCCTCAATGGAGGGACATAATTATAACTAACTCAACATCATAAGAATCTATGATCTATAAAAATAAAAAGAGAATTCCTGACTGACTCATCAACGCCCAGCCCAAAACCTAGACAGCTGAAAGTTTGCACAGAGGTTCCCTTTATAATGTAGGCTTAGAGTAATTAGACTTTAATTCTATGGTAGGCTTAGAGTAATTAGACTGTAGGTATACTCGTACAAGGAACAAGGAAGGATTTCCCGGTTGTATGTTCCCGTGGCATATTTCACGACATCCACGCGGGCAAGAGCTAGTCCACAATAACTGATTTGAATTTGAATTTGAAAACAGTAGATAGATGTCTAAAAATAATCAGAGAAACATCATTTATTACTTAATACAATTAAGATAATAATAGAAGATTTGGGACATTTTTAATATATTTGGGACAAAGACCCGCTAGGTTAGAAGCTGATAACAGTGTAACTACATAAACAATTTTTTAATAAGTACTTAAAGTTTTTTTTTTCAATGACGCACAACACTTGTAAAAATAACTAGAATTTGAACTATTATCGACTATTGCAATGTTATCAGTTTGTTTACAAGTAAATTAATTGACCCTTAAAATGTGCATAAATGCAAAACAGTAAGTCCAGTTTAAGGATATGAAAGCATTACATAAGTACCTATAACTAGCTGAACCGACATACGTTGTTCTGTCCTAATTTCAATAATTCACACAAAACAGTAAGTCCAGTTTAAGGATATGAAAGCATTACTTAAGTACCTATAACTAGCTGAACCGACATACGTTGTTCTGTCCTAATTTCAATAATTCACACAAAACTCCCATAAAATCCCATTAAAAAATTTCCAATTTTCCCGGCAACTTTTCCAATTTTTCTCTTCATAAGAACCTTCCTCGGACTTAATGAATATTTGAAAAAAAAAAATTGTCGAGTTGGTCCCGGGTTTTTTTCTCGAGTTTTGCGCTTAGCAACACATTTGGTCTAGAAAATTATGGAAATTCCTTATTTTTAATAAGTTTATTAATTTTAATAAGTTTATTTATTTTCGTAACAAATACATTTTAGAGGCCTTCTTTTAAGTATGGAGAAATACCTGTAACAGAAGACCTATTTGTATGTACCTACATAACCTACATAATATAAAAACTAACAGATTTAAAATAGAGGCGCAAGAGTATCGATACATGTTGCATCCCCTATCAAAGGCCGACCTAGCTAATAAAATTTACGAACCATATCTTTTGCATTAGGTAGTTACCCTGAAATCGTCATCACAAGACAGTTTAAATAAATAATAAATAAATAAATAAATATCCTTGGACATTTCACACAACGCCATCTAGTCCCAAGCTAAGCAACCTAATGCTTGTGTTATGGTAACGAGATGGCTGATAAACTACTTATATACATTTTTTTTTTTTTTTGTAAATACATACATATTATAGATAGAAAAACACCCAGACTCGGAACAAATAACTTGTAGGTCGTACAAATATTTGTTCCGTGCGGGAATCGAACCCGCGACATGCTGCGCAGCAGTCAATCGCTCAACCACTGCGCCAAACGTGTCGTCAGTTTAAAAGTCCACCAATGAAAGTGATCGCAAAGGAAATCCTACACCAGTATAACTGCTGATTCACCATTGGTTGACATCAGTGGCGTGACTGGCACACCTCGCTCGATCGTTACCTGTTCGACACCTGTGTGCACAGTGCACATCCGTAACAGGAAACCCATGCACAAATACTATCGATATAATCGTTTCCTTTCGAAATGGTTTAGTATCTACTAATCATTGGGAATATTGATATCGATATCTAGGCACGGCGTCGTTAAACACAAAATCTTGGTGGCCATCTTAAATTTCATGTAGGCAATAGAATACGTTTAGTGATACCTCGATTTCTAACCAATGTCAATGTGCTTTGGGATCGGCTTCCAGTCTAACCAGATGAAGCTGAATAGCAGTATTTTACATGGAGCGACTGCCTATCTGATCTCCACAACCCAGTTCCAGGTGCACGATACCCCTTGGTAAGAGGTTGTCAGACTTTTGGGCTTCTGACGACCCGTAACGACTGTGAAAGTTCTACGAATGACAACCAAGACATATATGCTTTCCAAGGCACGGAGGGGTCTCGCTCGATATCTAATGGATCACCCATGGTCACCCATTCACATGCAAACGTAGCTTAACCTTCGGGTTGATCCGTGCGGCTGCTACGTGTTCATAACCAACCAAGGACAAAAGATGACGTCATGCATTTTATTCACATAATTAATGACATCCTTGCAACCAAAGAGTATTAGGACTAGGCATTAAGGAAGAAACTCTTTGCCTACGGTATGTGAGACTTCCTGAAGATACAAATTGAACCGTTAAGCTCGCCTACATAATTATAGCATGGTGTACTATAATATAGTCACAACAATTACAGTCCCCGGCGATAAATATTGCACATCGACCTTTGGAAAGAGACTGTGGTGTCTTGGTTTTGGTTAGGTTTAGGTATCACAATAAAACACTGTTTGCAATATCACTGCGTTAGGCGTGTTGTCATAACGGCCGCTCGGACCAGACTGAGTGTGGCGCACCAGGCGCACCACTCCACAATCCCCCCACTGCGCAACCCCTACCACAGCACGCATAACTTGTTTATTAAACGTCACAGAGACAATCGGCTAATTTCGGCTTCGTAGAGCGTTATCTCTGTCGCACGAAATACAAACAGTCCGGTATCTATTAGGAGCTGTTAATACAATTATGATTTGCTTCTTTTGATAATTCTTTTTATTCTTTGTATAAAATACACCAATTTTTCTATAAGTGATGGCTTTAGGTTGGGGTAAAATAAAATAAAAAAACATGTTCACATTATGTTTACGTATTTAATTATTTTGTATAAACGAAATTGCTTTTTGGGTCTCCCTTTTTTTGGAGTGCTGAACTTAATTTCAGTAGAATGTGTTTCAGTACTGACTTCGTTTAATTTAGTGTTCAAAGTTCTTCTTGAAATTCCAGTGGCATTTGCAACTCGCTCTTGAACCTTCTTAAAATAACAACTTACATTTACATCGTTCATTTTTTTTAAATCTGTCAGCTTCGGTTACAAAATATTTATAAACATTGTAGATAATTTCGCGTGACTTACCTCGTAAAGGTTTCCCTCTTTTTCCTAAAGATGCCATAGTACAACTTTAAATTATTTTTTGGGGGTGTTAACAACTCTAAATATATATTTTGAACAACGACTGACAAAACGTCACATAGGTAGTGTGCGACAGAGATAACGCTCTACGAAGCCGAAATTAGCCGATTGTCTCTTTCCAAAGGTTTATGTGCAATATTTATCGCCGGGTACTGTAGTAGGTATACTTATTCTGACGGAGTTCTGTAAGATGAGTGTATGAATGTTGTCTAATTTTCTTTAGCTATGTAATTGGCGGATAGCCGTTTTATGGTACCGTTACCTTATAGTGTAAAATACGTTTATTACGTTAAACTTAGCTAAAATCATTATCGCCCAAAGACATTAAATTCGAAATATCTGGATCTGCCAATATCTACCTACCAGAAAAAAATAAACAGAACAGAAACACAATTTGAATGAAAAGTTAACAGATTGGTTCCTCCAATCAGACGATCGTGAGACCGGCCGTAATACATTACACAGTATAAAAGAAACTGAGAATATCGCTATTAGAACAATCATTTTGAGTCGATTCATTCATTCTGTGTTGCGATATACCCGACTGCTACAGAATAACTTCTCTTATCTCTGTTCCACCATTAATTAGCTAAGCATAGGTTCCACAACACATCTAGCAACATTGCTGACCTACCTAAAACACAATATAGCTGTCAGTATGAAAAATCAGCAGTGCGATTCTGTAACCATCTCACCGTGAAAACTTAGGTGAAGTGAGCGTGGAGTGCGCTGTCAATAGTGTCAATTCCTAGCAAAAACAAACTCACTTCACCTAAGTTTTCACGGTGAGATGTTTAGAGAATCGACCGGCAGCATCGAATGTGTTTACAATAAACCACAAATAGCAGCTGAGTCGTTTGACCTTATAAACTCATTGTGCACATCCTTGATCGTATTCGTTGGAGCCGGGAGCGGCTTGCCCTCACTGAGACGTCCAAGTGCCAACGACACCGATACAGAAAAACATATAGACCGACAAACATCCTTGTGCAAATCGCAGCGCTGCTTATGAAAGAAAGATGTCAGAAAACTGTCAAATCTAGTACATTTCTTCATAGTTGTCAGTTCCGCCACATGCATTGCTGTGTCGGTCTATAAACATTCTCATGCAGGCTTGGTTTAAACCGGAGTTTAGCAGATAGATGTGTTACAAGGAGCAGGATATAATATTACAGTAGTATCTTTTGCTACAAGCTAAAGATAGTCGTGGATTTATCATTGTGGCTTTTTAAACTGCAAGAACTGGTAACGGTTTCAGACGTGTCTCCGCATTAATTGCTGGTATGTAGGATGAGTAACAGGAATATTGCTGCATAACATGGATCTGCTGTAATTGCAAGATGTTCCTGTGGTTCTGTTAGTAAGGCGAGGTTTGCGAATACACGACCTACTTATCTCTATGGAAGCCAAGTCCACGTTTCCCTCAGCAGGTTCCTGTGTGAAATATCAGCGGAAACGGCCGGCTTCAGAGCTTCGCCGGTACTTAAGCGTCCAATTGAACAAACGAGCGTGATAACCCTGGATCCGGTCCCGTGACTTGATTCGTTGTGGCCTCTTAATGTACCTAAATGCAGTCATTACTGATGATGACTGATTTACGTCACGATAGCATCATGAATTGTTGTTTCTGGCGTTTCTGATATGCTATCTAGGCAGTACCTGTACTGCCATTAGTGATTTTTTAGTAAAAAGTGTTCTTGCCTACCTTCTCGATAATCTTTAACATCTTCAGAGTCAAAAAGTGCATTTACATTTCTCAAATAGCTAATGGCAACGTTCCCAAATTTCGGAGTAACACTCACGCTCACTCGGCCCGGGTCGGCAATTTAAGGAGACACTAGCACTACGATAAGCCCACGACAATACAATAATGGACGCTCTTTTGCCTAATGGGTCGCATCCTGCACGGCCCAAGCGCAGTCCAGTCAATGCTAAGAGTTCGCTCCTCCACGGCACTTGTTCGTTTCCAGAAACTAAATTTCATTGTTCATGTTTCCCTAATCGTGTGTGTGATCACGTTTCGTGTCATCCTCGTGTGGGTTTCAAGTGTCGTAGCTCTGGTGAGGCATCGCCAATCGACGGACGTCGGCGACGACGGACGATGTGCCTGTTGCGATCTCGAAAACGATAACGAATTTCGACAACTTTAAGCCACAGTTATCTGTTTATCTATATCTTTATTGTGTTATGGATGCAGTGTTGAGGATGGGAAAGTGCATTTTATGAGAGAATTTTACCTGTGCAGTGTATAGTGACGGACATGCCTGAGTTTCGACGCCTGGCAGCCAGTGTGAAAAAAAAGAAGCCACTTTCGCCGACTCAGCGGTTGAGTCACTCAAACAGTTCTATTTACTTGATGCGATAACGTTTTAGGTGAGTCTGTCATTAGTGTAAAGTGGTGTATATCCCTTACTTACATTAATGGCCACTTAGCTATCGCGAACAGGTGTGTGCTTCAAAGGCATTATCGCTGTCCTTAAAATGTTCACTATTTTTACCATTTTTAGTTATCAGTGTTTGTTACAAGGTGGGATTTAGATTTTCCGTTCATCTTAACGACGACAAACACAATTTAAAAATATTGTAAGTATCGTAGGTTACTTATTTAGGTATATTTCCAAAGTATATAAAGTAGTAGGCTCAATGCATGATTTCTTTTGCATATGTTCATAATTTATGAGGCGATTTGACAGTTGACTTGACAGATAAAAAAAAACAAACCAATAACACATTACCACATTGGTAAATACACACTTAGGTTTGCAATCACAGGTTATTCGCATATTATTGCAGTTGATAAAAGCACAAATTATAAAGTTAATAACATTCTATACTTACTTACATATTAAAACAATAACAAAAATATTGAACAAATAACAAGTACCTACAAAGTTCAAACAAATTCCAACTCACTGGAAGATTACCAACCTTAAAACGTCATTTAAATATCGTCAAAACAAAGAAATAGAATATTTACCTTTGACCTTTGTTTACTTTTTTGAGGTTATGTATAACATTGGCCACCAAACAAACTCTAGAATTCTTTTTTCAAAGTTAACTTTTTCTTATCACATCACAGACACACAAAACGCACTGCTTCCATTACAATCTACTTGAATAATGATTGATTTCTCTTAATAAGCCTACAATAAATACTAT
Organism: Cosmia trapezina; assembly: GCA_905163495.3. NCBI lineage: Eukaryota > Metazoa > Arthropoda > Insecta > Lepidoptera > Noctuidae > Cosmia > Cosmia trapezina. Next base: position 3,498,293 of record LR991036.1, read on the forward strand.
TATTCTACTACTTATCAGCTGATGAGCTGAGCTGACTGTTTTGTATTTAATTTGTTGTAATTTAATAACTCTAAGCATTCTTATCGGTTGTAGTGTAACGATCTCTTGCGGACTCATTCATTACTACAATCATTCATGATTTACTTGTCTACATCGTGGTTCTTCGTGATATCGCGAGATGGCGGTAGTATAACGGCTCGTATAAAAAAATACAAAACCAGGGAATTTAAATAAATATAACCGACTCAAAATATTATTCGTTGTACCTACACATACACGTAAGTACCTACATATACTCACGCTTTCTGCCCATTGGGGTAGGCAGAAACTACAGAACGCCGCCTGCTACGATATCCTATACTCTTTTGCCCCGTTTACGTTCATACGTCGGTGGGCTTAGTGCTTAGAGCATTTAACCTATTTTATACTTACTCGATCACGTTAACGTAAACGTCAGTTTGCACTGAACATGATTAAAAGGGTCGCCTGGTGACGTTATTGGGAAGCACAATTATTCCATACGAATATTGACATATGGTAACGTCGGTATCGAGTTTTTATACTTATTCGATCGCGTTTAACGTATAAAACGTTACCTACCTTACGTCAATTTGTATGAAATAATTGTGACCCCCATTATAGTCCCCAGACAGCGCTTATTCATTTTCAGTACAAACTGACGTTTACGTTAAAACGTGATTGAGTAAGTATAAAAACTCGCACTAAGCCCACTGAGGGCTTAGGGCGAGCGCGTAGGTACTGTGGTGCGTTTTTCTACCGCATAATCTGTGAAGTATGGAATGTCTTTGAAGTGCGCGCACTGCGGTCATGCGTTTTGTTACTGTAGGCACCGCCCAGTGCGGCAGAAATAACGGAAACGCACCGCAGTGCGCGCTCGCCCTTAGTGCGACTTTTTATACTTACTCGAACGCGTTTACGTTAACGTTACCTTACGTCGATTTGTATGGAATAATTGTGTTTCTCTGTATAGTCACCAGACGGCGCTTATTCAGTTTCAGTACAAACTGACGTTTACGTTAACGTGATCGAGTAAGTATGAAAACTCGCACTAAGCCCATCGACGTATGAACGTAAACGGGGCAAAAGAGTATAGGATATCGTAGCAGGCGGCGTTCTGTAGTTTCTGCCTACCCCAATGGGAAGAAAGCGTGAGAATATGTAGGTACGTGTATGTGTACAACGAATAATATTTTGAGACGGTTATATTTAAATTCGGTTATTTTAAAGGTCTCGGAAAGTAGGTTGCGACTCGCAACTGACCTTGCGAGTACTACGAACAGGACCTTTCTGAAGAACAACTCCAATAGAGTCACATTATGACATGTCTTCCTAGGGCGTCCCCTCCCGGCGTTTCCACTCACATCTGCCTTGTAAATACCTTTTGTTGGTCGTCTTTCATTCTTCTTCTCAACTTAACCTAACCATCTAAGCATAAGTACTCTTTAAATTTTTGTCACTACATCCTTTAAACCACCGCATTCCTCCCTCAGCCTATCATTCACAGTCACACCACACATGCTTCGCAAGGAACGCATTCCTCCCTCAGCCTATCATTCACAGTCACACCACACATGCTTCGCAAGGAACGCATTCCTCCCTCAGCCTATCATTCACAGTCACACCACACATGCTTCGCAAGAAACGCATTCCTCCCTCAGCCTATCATTCACAGTCACACCACACATGCTTCGCAAGGAACGCATTCCTCCCTCAGCCTATCATTCACAGTCACACCACACATGCTTCGCAAGGAACGCATTCCTCCCTCAGCCTATCATTCACAGTCACACCACACATGCTTCGCAAGGAACGCATTCCTCCCTCAGCCTATCATTCACAGTCACACCACACATGCTTCGCAAGGAACGCATTCCTCCCTCAGCCTATCATTCACAGTCACACCACACATGCTTCGCAAGGAACGCATTCCTCCCTCAGCCTATCATTCACAGTCACACCACACATGCTTCGCAAGGAACGCATTTCCAAAGCATTTATTCTACTTTCATGCTTCTTTTGCCAGACCCAACATTCACTTCCATACTTATGCGTAGGTCTAGGAAACTACGTTGATGTAAGCAATGGTGGAAATCGTGATATCAATGGTGTCGGTCCCAGGTTTGACCCGTGGCAGAACAAAACGTTCCAACCGCTTTTTTCTATTATTATTATCTTTAGAAAAACCAGGCTTATCTACTACAAGACCCTTTCTCTACAACTCCCTTTGTTAAAAGCTTTTGGTAAAGATATGGCCTCCCTTTCTCCTTTCCACTCCTCTCTGTCTTGAGCTAGTGTGAATCCTGTCTGCAGACGTCAAGCTCGTCTCTTCATCTTCTTCTGGCTCTGCCTCGATGTCGACGGACGTTCTCTGGGACCGGAGGTAGATTTTATAAAAATAGGACCAGGGGACTTACTATGACGTGTTAAAGACATCATTGTTCCAGTGTGAAAGAGAGACGGAGCTGCGACCGATAGCACCATCCTTTTTAGGGTTCCGTACCAAAATGGTAAAAAAGGAACCCTTATGGTGTGACTCAGTCTGTCTGTCTGTCACAGCTGGATATCTCAAGAACTACTGATGCTATCAATTTGAAATTTGGAAGAGTTTTAGATGACGTTTACATAAATAAGAAAAAACTATAAATATTTATTTATTTTTTTGTAACAGGGACTGAAAGGGGGTCTTAAAATTCAAAGTGAAGCTACTAGGGCATGTGGGGTATCATTTAAAAGAACGCTGTTTCATTCTCAAACATTTTTTTATTTTTTTTAGGCTCCATAGTTTTCGTGTTTTGAAGAAAAATGTAAAAAAAATACCGTTCCCCCCCCTTATCTCCGAAGTTTGCAAAGATAAAAATCTGAAATTATTCTATGTGATAGAAGTGTATGTAAAGATTACAGGAAAAATAAAACGATGTCTCTAAATAGCACACTTTTCACACACACGCACACTTTCAGAAATCGGAACGGAACCCTCGGTGCGCGAGTCCGACTCGCTCTTGACCGGTTTTTTTCACAACGGAATCATTTCTTTTTTTAACTTTAAGCCGTACATGTACTGCCATGCCTGTACTTTAGGAATCGATAAACTTTTTTACTTTACTTTTACTTTTACATAATTATCACAGATATAAACCAATTACAATAATTAAAGGCAGAGATACCAAAACACAGAAAAGAAAATGTAAAAAAAAGACAATAAAAAATTAGCAATGGTACTTTCATGAATCCCTCTCACAGTAAGTCTTGTACTTCTGACATGCCAATAATAGGTATCTTCTTCCATTCATCTGATCGTTTGTTGGATTAGAATCCAAGAGAGAGTGCGAGGTACTGGGGACTTAGCACGCGCAGCGGTGCGACTTGGGGGCACAGCTAACAGCCTGTGCACACTGCCGCGGCAGTAATTGTCTCATTGGCTATAACTCATTAATTAATTAAAAGTAATAAATTACATCTAAAAGCACATTATTAATATTCGATATTCTATCATCTTTTGCTAAAGGTGACGTTCTAATCATTTGAGGATTAAAATACTTAGTACATTTTGATACAAGTGGAGAACGTTTGTTGCATTCGAGGCGGAATTAACACCCGAGCCGTAGGCGAGGTTGTTTTTGAGCCGAGAACTGCAATAACAAAATGTCCACGAGTATCAAAACGACGTTTTTCAATACACTTTGAAGAAATAAAATAAAATAACGGAAAATATTTTTGTCATGAATTATTAGGAAACTATGATTTAAATTTTCTTTTTTTTTTCGCGCTTTGCTAACGCCAGATTGAAGGAGAAGCAAAGGTATAAAGCCGATAAACAGCCTAATACGAAAAATAGCCTAATATTTTCGAGTTTAGAACACAAATAAATGTTAATTTGTTCATAAACGTGTTCTTATTGTAATAATCATAGTTTTTGATGATATTCTATTTATAAACATTATTTAAATATTCAAAAAATGTTAACGCCGTAAATACGCATACCTCTTTGCCGAGATTAAAAAAAAAGATTCACTTCCGAATAGAGAGTTGTGAATAGAGGCATTGAACTAATTTGGACTGAGTATAGGTATACGTTATCTGTGCCAATTTTTATTCCCGCACACGTGCGGGAAAATAAAAAATCGCACGCGTGCGAAATACCATTGTGAACCTAATCGTAGTGCGATATGAACTAGTTTTTGAGGAAGTGTATTGAAAATAATATAAAAAATCAAAAAAATAAAAATGTAATAATAAAAAAAAAAATATAATAAAATTAAATAATAACAAAATTTAATAATTTAAAAATGTAAATTATTCTCGTTCGCTATTCTTTTTAGGGTTCCGTACCAAAATGGTAAAAAAGGAACCCTTATGGTGTCACTCTGTCTGTCTGTCTGTCTGTCTGTCTGTCAGCTATATATCCAGCTGTGACAGACATCACAGCTGGATATCTCAAGAACTACTAATGCTATCAACTTGAAATTTGGGGTATCATTTGAAAGAGCGCTGTTTGCACATTCTCAAGCATTTTTTCAATTTTTTTAGGGCTCATAATTTTCGTGTTTTGATGAAAAATGTAAAAAAAAATACCGTCCCCCCCCCTTATCTCCGAAGTTTGGAAAGATAAAAATCTGAAATTATTCTATGTGATAGAAGTTTATGTAAAGATTACAGGAAAAATAAAACGATGTCTCTAAATAGCACACTTTTCACACACACGCACACTTTCAGAAATTGGAACAGGACCCTCGGGCCTCGGTGCGCGAGTCCGACTCGCTCTTGATCGGTTTTTTTATTTAAATAATTAAAAAAAAAATGTGAATTTTATGATGAAGGCGCAGGGAGTGGGACAGAGCGAGCCTGAGCGGCGGGACAAAGAAGGACCGAACGCTCAAGAGGCATCCCAATAGAAATTTAGTCGGCAATCATAGGGCTTTTTTTTTAGGGCTGTGGCGGCATCTACATCGCCACATATGAACTACGCATCACAATGACATGACGTCTCGCAATCCTGAATCGCGCAATTAGAGTTTACCACGCGACTAGCATATACATATACAACGTCCCGACATCAACCGTCGGGCAGTGGCCCACCAGACACGACACCCGTCTGGTCGGAGGATCCTCCCTTTTCAATAGGGGATGAGTGAACTTTACACCCTGTTGTCATAGTACGGCGCCTGATGGGATATTTTGTCTACTTACCATGTTTATACCCACAAACACCACAGGAAGCTGAAACATGAAAGAGTTACCTACCTATGAATTTTCCTGGAAAACTTTTTCGTAATTATGTCGGAAAATACGGGGTTATTCTACAACCAAATTGCCTTATAAATACTATGTAGAAGTTTTGGTTAAGATTTTTATTACTACCAAGTACTTACCTATTATTGTAAAGAAAATTGAAAATCTTAATTGGAAATTCCAATTAATCAAAATTCTTTTGTCGGCGAAGCCTTCTAAAGTGGTCGCGTGGACATTTAATTACTTTTTCAATAAGCGAAAACTAATAAGAATATATTTCTGTTATAAATACAAAATGTGAAAATTGGAGAGATCCTAAAGACCTACCTCAATCACTTAAGGTGAGAAAACTTTCCTAAAAACATTAGGTAGGTACTTACCCTCCTTTTGTACTCCGCCGCAATCGGATAAAAAGACTTGAATGCTAACCAAGTTCACAAATAGGTAAGTAGGTTGGTACCTCTGCTCATAGTATAATAATCGTACATAAAATATAGTTTACCTATTGCACAATACATCTAATTATAGCATATGTAACAAACTCTCCTAGATACTTAAGAGGAAATGCGGGCGGCCAGACTTTTGAACATTAGGTTTTTGAAGAAACTATTGCTGTCGCTCTGCGAGCGCTCCGCCCTCAAATTCGTGCGATAAGGACAACTGCAGATGCGACTAAATAGCCTATGTAAAAAGTCACATTTCGAGGTTTGGCTCTCGCCTATTTCCTCCTCCAATATTGGACCAATTTAAAAGATATATATCATAAACTGAATAAGAAGGATATATACTATGCCCCTGTGTTTTCCTTTTTTCGTTAATAGTTGTCAAATTTGTTTTCTAGGCCTCTGTTGACAGCGGTCCGAATAGGCAATTTTAGAGCATTTTTGGAGGGTTCTAGTTCTTATAAAAATTATGTATCATCAAAAAGGAAAACATAGGGGGATTCAAGTAGCTAATATTTATATTTCTGTAAAAAATAATTGCTTCATGGTCATTAACCAGAGAGAAAACAGGCGAGAGCGTTTGTATGGAGAAAAAAGCACCCGCGTTTCCTCTTAACATTATATTTTTAGAATTACATAGGGAAGTTAAAGCAGTTTTTCCAAGTCGTGACTATTTCTATAGTTTTCCTACCAACTATCTATAGGTAGGTATATACCTAGGAATACTAACTAATAATAAAGTCTTTCATTTAATTGCAATAAATCACAAAGTATTTTGTTGTAACATTTAACACAGTACCCAATAAAAGACAGTTCTAAATAGAGCATTTCATTGATTAATTTGAAGTTTCTTATTAAAATAAGGTACATGATTATTTTTGTTTTTTTTTTAAAAAACAAGTCTAGTTGGTCAACCAACCCCGACAACGGGGTTGGTTGACTCACGATATGGGGTAGGTTGACCATACTACAAACCGGCCAAGTGCGTGTCGGACTACGCACAATGAAGGGTTCCGTAGTTGGGATTAAATTAATTATCCCAAGAACAAACTTATCATTATAGTTGAAAAACATGTTCTCCCATACATTCCAACAGTAAATGTAAGTTTGTACTCACAATATTGAGAGATTTACCATGTTATTTTAAGACCATAAACTTCTTATAAGTTTTCCTGTAATCTGATATAGATTTTCTGTATTTTTTTCAAAATTTTAGACTCAGCAGTTTCGGAGATAAGGGAATGGTCAATTTTCGTCTATTTTCTTAAATAACTTTAAAACCATTTATTTTAAAAATTATAATAAAAATATATTTGAGACCCTCTTTGAAACTTTTTTTTTTAATTTTCTTGTTTGCCCCCTAAAAGTGACCTCCTCAGTGTGAGTGTAAAATTTCAACTTAATCGGTCCATTAGACTCGGAGCAAATTGGCTGTGACGGACAGACAGACAGACACACGAGTGATCCTATAAGGGTTCCGTTTTTTCCTTTTGAGGTAAGGAACCCTAAAAACCCTTGGATACGACTGATAAATCAAAACTTCACATATCAACGTTTTCCTTCCAATTAGGACTTGCCTCTTTTGTAATTATGCAATTAATTCACAAAAATATCTACTAAGTGCTTATACCAAAATAATAAACTTGTTAACTATAACACTTTTTATATACCTACATGACTTACTATTTATAGTAAGTCGTGTAAGTACTTGTTACTGAATACTATCTACTAAACTTATAGAAACAAAATATTTATCACATGAGATCCAAAACTAAAATCGTCGCATAAGTCAACCAACCCGTGTTGGCCTACCATCCCCGCTCGGCTATTTTTAACCGACTTCAAAAAAGGAGGAGGTTATCAATTCGGTTGTTTTTTTTTATGTTTGTTACCTCAGTACTCCGTCATTTATGAACCGATTCGGAAAATTCTTTTTTTATTTGAAAGGGTATTTTTCCAGATTGGTCCCATTTTTATCAAAATCCAGTTCTGATGATGGGATCCTTGAGGAATCGAGGGAACTCCTCAAATATTATAGGCATACATATAGCGATTTTGGTATTTTCATCAAAAAATCAAGCGTTTGCATTCAAAAAGTATCATTTGGTGAAGTGGAACTGATGAAGAAGACCACAGATAGCCACGGGAACTCCTCAACGATGATCAGTACCTATTTCACGGGTGGCGATAAGATATCTCGATTAAAATAGTTAAGCGACTACCTATGACGAAGCTTTAAATAAATGGTTCTGATGAAAATGGTACCATCGAACCGATCTGATTAAGAAGCCGGAAGGTAGGCAACGGAACTCAGTAATAAAACAATGTATCCTAGCCGTGTTTGGCGTTACTGGAATTGTCATGAGGTGCACTCTGGCTTTAAATGATTTAATGGTAACTATATGCCGCTTCAGATTGCGCTACTTGCGTATGTTATGTGTGGCCTTGATTGTCAGAAGGCAGATTTCGTAGCCTCGTTATCTCCGTCAACTACAACTACTCTTACCAAACTTCTGACACGACTTAGCGCGACGTATTTGCCTTTTTGCAAAGTTTTTATTTGAAATGGTATACCTACTCCTGAGATGGTCGCATAAAAATATCTTCAATGATGAGTGGCTTTTGAGTTAGCTTCAATAACTTAATACCTACGTATTTTTCCCATTTAGTCTATGTGGATGATGCTCTAATTTATATTGCAGAGTAGTATTCAGATTTGTGTGGGGTAGGCACCACTAAAAAGTAAAAAATAAAAACTTTTTACAAAACAAAAACAACCGACTTCCAAAAAAACACTACAAAGTGAAAAATATAAAGGTCGGTTGTTTTTTTTTTTGTAAAAAGTTTTTATGTAAATCGGAGTCCGTGGACACGACTCTTATCATTCATAAAGCAAATATGTGGCGGACTACAGTCTAATACCCGTACTTCTCGATAGTGAAAACTACAAACCTTTAGATATTCGAATGAAGTCAAAAAATTAAAAGTATGTCTATAAAAATATTTTCGTTCTCCTCTGATTTTTAGGGTTCCGTACCAAAATGGTAAAAAAGGAACCCTTATGGTGTCACTCAGTCTGTCTGTCTGTCTGTCTGTCTGTCTGTCACAGCTAGATATCTCAAGAACTACTAATGCTATCAACTTGAAATTTAGAACAGTTTTAGATGACGTTTACCCAACTATTTTGCAAATAAGAAAGAAATTAAAATATTTATATTTTTTTTGCAACAAGGACTGAAAGGGGGTCTTAAAAAATCAAAGTGGGGCTACTAGGCATGTGGGGTATCATGTCATCAGAAGTCGAAAACGACTTCTGATGAAAAAGGAAAAAAAAATACCGTTCCCGCCCCTTATCTCCGAAGTTTGCAAATAGAAAAATCTGAAATTATTCTATGTGATAGAAGTTTATGTAAAGATTACAGGAAAAATAAAACGATGTCTCTAAATAGCACACTTTTTCAGAAATCGGAATGGAACCCTCGGTGCGCGAGTCCGACTCGCTCTTGACCGGTTTTTTTAAATGTCGCCGTTGCTCCTAAAATGCGTCCGTCTCTGGCGCACCGAGACACGTAATCACAGACCAAGTATTATTCACGTAATTGAGCGTCGCCTTACTTTATACTCATAATATGATGGACATCGTACGACGAATATTTTAGAAGTTATTCCCTATTAGTCAACCTGCCCCTATGGTCCACCAACCCCGGTCTCCCCTATTGGTACGTTTACCTTATATGTTATATAGTATCACAAGTTTATGACGCAAGGCAGGAACAGTGCTATATGCTGTGTCTGACCCCTTCACTTTTTATCAGCTTCCAATTATTTCTCTTAGTCACCAAGTTACGTTAGTTAGAAATAAATCACTTGTATTTGACAAACCACTTCACATAACGGATGTCACCAATACTTAGACTCTATCGGTCTTATTACAAAATGAGGTTTTTCTTCTGTCATGGTTTAATTAAACCATCGACCAGTTTTTGTAATAAGAACCTAGCTGTGATAGAAATACAGTTCTTTATACAAAACTGACAACTTAGTACCAGTTGTCAGTTTTGTAAAACTGACATCTTAATGTGTCGGAATAAAGTTTGAAATTCAAAAAAGGGTCCATGGTTTAAACCTGGGTTTAAAGATGAACCTTGTTTTGTAATAAGACGGTGTAAGTTACCTACCAATTTTGTTTATTTTCTACTAGCTGTTGCCCGCGACTTCGCCTGGTGTATTTTGTTAAGGCGCAGATTTCCTGAAAACGATCAAAAAGGTGGTTTTTTAAAGCTGTGTATCTCATAAACCGTAAATAATTTTGACATGTAAAAAAAATATGATATTTTCAAGTCCTTTTCGCATACAGTGATGGAAGCCAAAACATAATTAAACATACTATAATGCACCAAAAAAATCTTTAAACATACCTCCTAATAATTTTTAAAAGCTGTTTAACTATCCCTTTATTAGCAATTATAATTATAATTAAAAATATACCATGAAATGTCAAATTCCAAACTGCATCCAGTGATGGATTACTTTTTATTAAACAGTTAATTTCTAATTTTATACGATTTTATTTGCACTTTTACGACATAATTCCGGTGCGCGTGAGAATCTTCTATCTCGTGCGTCAAACTAAAAAGCCATAACGCCATTTCACTTACACACCGAGCTAAACCAAGCTTGGAACCAGGGCCGTAACACAAATATCCAGCATGAAAAGTAGCCTATGTCCTTCTCCAGATCCCAGGCTACCTATCTGTTAAATTTCATAGTGATCGGTTCAGTGGTTTTGGCGTGGAACGGTACTTAACAGATAGACAGACAGATGGACAGATAGAGTTACTTTCGCATTTATAATATTACTAGCTTTTGCCCACGGCTTCGCCCGCGTGGATGTCGGAAAATATCCCATGGGAACGTTCATGTGGAAAACATAGGGCCGTCCGATATAACGGGCAAACTCAAATCGCTACGATATATCGTTACCGTGTATAGTAGGCATAAAGCTACCAATCGGCATAATTTTTTTCGACATCTTCAACAGTCGTCGTCATATTTCAGCCAATTTACACAAAACCATGATGAATTTCACTGAATCACTCCGTTCATTGGAGAAAACCGTATGAAAATCCGTTTGGTGCTTTTTGACATTATCGCATTCAAACAGACAGACATACACGGCGGGGGGACTTTGTTAATTACTTAAAATTTATTATGCCAGTCATGCTCTAATAACAAATAACTTTTGTCCGAGTGTCCACTCGTTCAAATAATTTCCTCGTAAAAACGTCGAATGAAATAAAGACTAAATGTTACCTCAAGATTCGAACTATGACTACATTTCCAATCCCTTAAATCTCTTAAAAAGAGGTAGGTACACAAACATTTGTCAACCCCTATTGTACCACTTAGGGGACGATTTTTCAAAAACGCTGTACCATATATTTCGTTATTTCCTACCAAAAGCATAAATTTGAATTTTCATATCCCTAACTTAAGAAATGCTGGGTTTCCCATACAAACTTTCATCCCTTATATCACCCCTTGTAGGATTATGTTTTAAGACATATCCTAGCCCATGTCCTTTCCCAGGATGCTATCTATAGCCTAGCCAAATTTTATCGAAATCCGTGCAGTTTTGTAAATTTTAAAATAAACGCCTATTTTACCCACTTAGGGGATGATTTTTAAAAAAACGCTGATCCGCATATATCTTAATTTCCTACCAATAGCATAAATTTGTCATCCCTAACTTAAGAAATACTGGGTTTCCCTTACAAACTTTCATCCACTATATCACCCCCTGTAGTATTATTTTTGAAAAAAATTGTATCCTATGTCCTTTGATCCTTTCCCAGGATGCTATTATAAAGCCTTGCCAAATTTTGGCGAAAAATCCGTGCAGTTTTGTAAATTTTAAAATCAACCCCTATGTTACCCCATTAGGGGATGATTTTTCAAAAACGCTGAACCGCATATTTCTTTATTTCCTATCAAAAGCATACATTTTAATTTTCACATCCCTAACTTAAGAAATACTGAGTTTCCCATACAAACTTTCATCCCCTATATCACCCCTTGTACGATTATTTTTTAAGACAAAAGTAGCCTATGTCCTTCCCCAGGATGCTATATAAAGCCTTGCCAAATTTTATCGAAATCCGTGCAGTTTTGTAAATTTTAAAATCAACCCCTATTTTACCCCCTTAGGGGATGATTTTTCAAAAACGCTGAACAGCATATTTCTTAATTTCCCTCCAATAGCATAAATTTGTTATCACTAACTTAAGAAATACTGGGTTTCCCTTACAAACTTTCATCCCCTATATCACCCCCTGTAGTATTATTTTTGAAAAAAATTGTTCCCTATGTCCTTTCCCAGGATGCTATATAAAGCCTTGCCAAATTTTGTCGAAATCCGTGCAGTTTTGTAAATTTTAAAATCAACCCCTATTTCACCCCCTTAGGGGATGATTTTTCAAAAACTCTGAAACGCATATTTCTTTATTTCCTATCAAAAGCATACATATTAATTTTCACATCCCTAACTTAAGAAATACTGAGTTGCCCATACAAACTTTCATCCCCTATATCACCCCCTGTAGTATTATTTTTGAAAAAAATTGTACCCTATGTCCTTCCCCAGGATGCTATATAAAGCCTTGCCAAATTTTGTCGAAATCCGTGCAGTTTTGTAAATTTTAAAATCAACCCCTATTTCACCCCCTTAGGGGATGATTTTTCAAAAACTCTGAAACGCATATTTCTTTATTTCCTATCAAAAGCATACACTAACTTAAGAAATACTGAGTTGCCCATACAAACTTTCATCCCCTATACCACCCCCCGTAGGATTATTTTTGAAAAAAAAAGTAGCCTATGTCCGTCCCCAGGATACCATCTATAGCCTTGCCAAATTTTATCGAAATCCGTTCAGTGGTTTAGGCGTGAAAAGGTAACAGACAGACAGACAGACAGACAGACAGACAGACAGAGTTACTTTCGAATTTATAATATTAGTATGGACTAGCTTTTGCCAGCGGCTTCGCCCGCGTGGATATCGGAAAATATCCCACGGGAACGTACTACCGGGAATTCCATCCTTATTCCTTGTCTACATTATAAAGGGAACCTCTGTGCAAAATTTCAGCTTTCTAGGTTCAATGGTTTGGGCTGGGCGTTGATGAGTCAGTCAATCAGTCAGTCAGGACTTCTCTTTTTATTTATAAAAAAAAAAGTTTAGATAGTGTGATTATAATAATAAGTATTCAGATTCAGATTCATTTATTTGCTCGTGGCTAAGTAATAACAGCCGCACAGGTCGATCCATCAGGTTAAGTTACGCTTGCCGGGGTTGGTCCGTGGATGGGTGACCATCTTTACATACCGAGACTCCTCCGTGCCTCGGAAAGCTCGTTAAGCCGTTGGTCCCGGCTGTCATCCGTGGATCTTTGACAGTCGTTACGGGTCATCAGAAGCCCGAAAGTCTGACAACCAGTCTTACCATGGGGTATCGTATTACCCAGTACTGGGTTGTGGAGGTCAGATAAGATAGGCAGTCGCTCCATGTAAAATACTGGTATTCAGCTGCATCCGGGTAGACTGGAAACCGACCCCAACATAGTTGGGAAAAGGCTATGCAGATTGATTCATTTATTTGCAATTTTATAATAATAAGTAAGTATAAAATTTTATTTCTCCTTCTCATCTCCTTCTTTCTTATATCTATGGCTGTAATCCACCACGCGGGCCCTGTGCGGGTTGGTGGAAGTCACATACCTCCGAATTTTCGGTTCTAGGACATGCCGGTTTCCTCACGATGTTTTCCTTCACTTTTTTAAGAGCAAAAATCAATCAGTCCGCCTAGCCTTTTCCCAACTTTGTTGGGGTTGGCTTCCAGTCTAACCGGATGCAGCTGAATACCAGTATTTTACATGGAGCGACTGCCTATATGACCTCCACAACCCAGTTACTGGGTAATACGATACCCCTTGGTAAGACTGGTTGTCAGACTTTCGGGCTTCTGACGGCCGTAACGACTGTCAAAGATCCACGAATAACAGCCGAGACCAATGGCTTAACGTGCTTTCCAAGGCACGGAGGAATCTCGGTATGTAGAGATGGTCACCCATCCACTGACCAACCCCGGCAAGCGTAGCTTAACCTGACGGATCGACCCGTGCGGCTGTTATTACTTAGCCACATGCTCCTCTACAACGCTCCAACTTTTTTGAGAGCAATGGTGATGAAATTATTTACAACCCACGACCTACAACTCGTAATTCGGGACCCTTACCACTGGGCCACCACCGCTCCAAACAAAAAACAGTTCAGCACATTTTTACATCTGAACATTTTCTTATGACAAGACGTCAAGAAAGTTCCGACAAAGTGCAAAGTCACCATACAAGCATGACGTTTCAATACAAATACACTTTTCCATCTAAACAATGACTCAAGATCTAATTGACCTTAGTTCCAGTAAAGCTATTAGAGTAAAAACTGCACAATGGAAACTGCAAATGCCTTGAGGCAGTACTCAATAACTTTAATACTAAATACTGCCGCCTGGTCATTAATCACTAGGTAGAAAATGATAGAGGGAATCGGAAAACCACTTGAAATAGGTACATAATTATGGTAATTATTTAGTTGTTTTATGGGAAAAACGATGGGGTGACGTAGAATTTGGTTGCTTTTAGGAGCTGTTAAGCCTTTTTCTGCAAAAGTTTGGGAAAAGAAAAATATTCAGTTTGTCGAGACGTGTTTGCTTCTGCATTTTAAAATGATCGTTGAAACAAAGAAGACCAATATCAATAAATGAGCAATATTTCTATATATTCCTAGCCGACCCGACAGACGTTGTCCTGTCCCAATTTCAGTAATTCAAAATTCCCATAGAAAATCCACTTTCAGTTTTCCCGAATTTTCCAATTTTTCTCTACATAGAATTAGCGAAAATTGTTCCATCCGTTCACGCGTGATGCGATGACCAAGGGAAATAGAGATTCATTTATACAGGGTGTCTGGTAAAGAATGGATAACCTTGGAATAGCATATTACAGACATGATGGCCGTTCTTAAAAAAATACAAAAAAAAAATAATATTTAAAAAAAAATATTTTTTGGAGACTCCAAAAAATCATAATGTACGCACGACAACAGATCAAATTTTCAGTATAAGCTGATCTCGCATTGTATAGGATTTCCTTACAATGAGAGGTCAGTCTAAACTATAAATGTATAGCTTGATGTGTAGCCGTGTGTACCTACTAGTGGGGATAATTTTTTTTTTGTTTTTTTTTAAGAACGGCCATCATGTCTGTAATATGCTATTCCAAGGTTATCCATTCTTTACCGGACACCCTGTATACAGGGTTTAATTTTAATCACCGTTATCCTCTTAAGGGGTCATTGTACTCATCATTATGAACAACTTTTACTATGGGACCAAACCAGAAATCGCGAAAAAAAATCAGCTGTTCAGTACATTTATGTTCGCATAATTCGTCAAAATGTAGAACAGCTGATTTTTTTTTCGCGATTTCTGGTTTGGTCCCATAGTAAAAGTTGTTTATAATGATGAGTACAATGACCCCTTAAGAGGATAACGGTGATTAATATTACACCCAGTATATACAGGATGTAAGGGACAGCCCTCCGCAAACTCACAGGGTGCATTCAGCTCCTCATTGTGAATCATATTCCACCGGAAATTTTCTCAGGAAAATTTTCATTTTTTCAATTTTTTTTTCAGTTACATTTTCATGATTTCAATGTAAAATTGCATTGTGTGTTCGCAGCACTCCATTTATGTAAAAAAAAACTGTAAAAAAAAAAACAGCAAAAAAAACCAGCAATGGATGTTGAAATACTCTAACCAACGACGCGTGAAATCAGCTGTTCACTTTCTGTCTAGCTACAGAGTTCATCGAACTCACCACATACCTATTACCTACCCCTCCGATCCCGTAATAGACGCTCCAATTTGTGCACAAAAACACAAACAAATCAGGTTTATTGGATTCCCTTAACATTCCTGAAAAAAATTCATGGTCCGGTCATCTTAGTATGACATACTGAATTCACCCCATCAGTCTGCGGAGGGCTGTCCCTTACACCCTGTATAGATATATACATACATTCACGCCTTCTTCCCATGGGGTTAGGTAGCAACTACAGAACGAACGCCACCTACTGCTACATCCTTACATACTGCTTTTGCCTCGTTTACGTTAATACATCCTAGACTGGTGGTATATTTGTAATCACGTTCTCAAAAACGGCTCTAACGATTTCGAATAAAGGAACCCCTATATTCGAAATCGTAGGGGGTCGAAAAATCGATCTAACTAGGTCTCATTTCTGGGAAAATTTGTTTTCTCTATTTTCACCCGAGCACAGCTCGGTTGACCAGGTACTAGGTATATGTATATAAATCTATACATATATTTGTAATCACGTTCTCGAATACGGCTCTAACGATTCCATTTTCGATTTCCATTTCGAAAGTTGCTATAGGTTTAATGTTTACGGGGGCGAAAAATCGATCTAACTATTATGCCTCATTTCTGGGAATATTTGTTTTCTCTATTTTCACCCGAGTCGTTCGCCCAGATATTTTCTAGTAAAAAGGTAAAATAAAAATGAATTGTCTGTAAGTGCATAAATACCTAATGAAAATATGTATCTTATAGAAAAACTAGTGCTTCATGTTTTCGACATCTCTTTTTAAATAGTCGTCTCCATGTAAAATACTGGTATTCAGCTGCATCCGGTTAGACTGGAAGTCGACCCCAACATAGTTGGAAAAAGGCTAGGCTGGAAAAAAAAACAAAATTATTTAGATTATTAAAGGCATTAAATATTGAGTTATTTCTAACTCGATAATTCTGGTTAGAGCGACATCCAATAAACCTGAGTCATTATAACAAATGACTACGCGACTAAGCACACAAAAAAAGCTAACAAAAAGTGTATACTGCTGAACTGACACCTCATGTTCTAATCATTATGGTATATAGGTAAGATGTGTCATCTTGTCATATTGAATATATTGGTGCAATTGGTATGGTAGATGAGATGCTGACTGACCGGTGTGTGTACGCGAATTTAAAGTAGGACTCACTGTGTGGCGTAGCAACGGAATTGAGATTTAATTTTTGATATAATTATAGGTAGAGAAACAGTCAGACATGCAGATACAGGGCTATTTCTAAATGACTAGCTAAATTTTCACAGGGTGTTCTACCCATGAATATGAACAACTTTCACTATGGGACCAACTTTGAAATCGCAAAAAATATATCAGCTGTTTCATACATTTTGATCGAGTAGGTATTGAACTTTTGTAGGAAACCGCTGGTTTTTTTTTCGTGATTTCAAAGTTGGTCCCTTAGTGAAAGTTGTTCATATTCATGGGTAGAACACCCTGTGAAAATTTAGCTAGTCATTTAAAAATAGTCCTGTATAATGGCTTATAATAAAAACTAAAAGAGGTAATTGAATTATCTAGGAACAATCTGCCTAGCTTTTTCCCAACTATGTTAGGGTCGGCTCCCAGCCTAACCGGATGCAACTGAATACCAGTATTTTACATGAAGCGACTGCCTATCTGACCTCTACAACTAAATTACTGGGTAATACACTAATACGATACCGCTTGGTAAGACTAATTGTCACACTTTCGGGCTTCTGACAACCCGTAACGACTGTCAAAGACCCACGAATGACAACCGGGACCAATGGCTTAACGTGCTTTCCGAGGCACGGAGGTGTCTCGGTATGTAAAGATGGTCACCCATCCACGGACCATCCCCGGCAAGCGTAGCTTGAACCTGATGTATCGACCCGTACGGCTGGGCTGTTATTACTTAGCCACGAGCTCCTCGAATACTCGTAGACGGTCTACGAGTGATCTCGTAGAGGGTGAATCTCGTAGACCCTAAAGATTTCTTGGTGGAGGTATTTCTAAGCTTAGCTAATTAGGTAGGTATATTGCACGGTACGTAAGTACAGACATATAGTTAGTTCAAAATTTAGAAAGCAAAAAAAAATTAGAGATGATGCCTGGGTAAAAAAAAATAATTCTATTTAGTCCGACAGTCAGATAATAAAAAAATATGCATGCTAATTAATATTTTTTCTTTATCATATTAATAAAGAAATTACTTAGATAAAACCCATTAAAGTTGGGGAGTGGGGGCTCCACTACGTTTATAATATAGCAAGGAGTGACGTCTTGCCACATCTATAGTCAATGTAGCGCCGTAATTTTTTGATTACGAAAAAAAAGAAAAAATACGTGCACGATATTTTTTAATAATCTACGTGACGTATATTTTTTTTTTATCATCATCCCTATCTATATTTAGAAAAATCAATGCCACTTTTCGTTGTAATTTTATAACTCAAGAACGGCTGGCCCGATTTAGCTGATTTTGGTTTTGATATGTTTGACGTAGTCCAGGGAAGGTTTAAACGATGAGAAAAATTGGAAAAGTTGCCGAGAAAATTGGAAAATTCTGGAAAACTGAAAGTGGATTTTATATGGGAATATTGAAATTGGTACAGGACAACGTCTGTCGGGTCAGCTAGTTACATATATTTTATCCACTTGGTCTAGGCTGTAGGTAAACAAACGAGGCAAACACAATAATTAGCCGAGTTAAACACTAATAACGTCTAACTCATTCAACTTTACAATGTTTCAAGCACACTAAAAATGAGGCAGGTTAGGTAGTGCCTGATCAAAATGTTACTGAGTTCAGTAGATAGTGCCTGATCAAAGCGTTACTAAATTCAGTAGACAAGAGGTTTTAGTTGTGTCCACAAACTGTAAACTCATGGTCTACATACATGGACATTGATTTATTATGTCAACATCGGCGGATTTTCATTTTCTTGACATGGGTACATTTTCTCGGAAAATATATTCATCATTGTATGTAAACTGTAGCTTGCGCAGTTCTCAGAGCCATGATCAATCTGTCACGTCATTTAGGACTTAGGGCAGATAGTAATTATCTCCCATGGATTAATATAATGATTATAGATTAAAATTCTCGGTAATAAACGGGTCATATGTAAAAAATGTTGTGCAATGTTTGACGTAGCGATTTTCCGGGTAGGTATATTTTTGTTCTAGGTTTTTCGCTATAAGATTTTGCAAGAATATACCTGCATAGGTAGGTACAAATACAAATAGTTTATTTTCTATATCAATGTTTGTACTACTTAGCTAGTGATAGAAGTGTCATTTTAGGCATATAAATGCCTGTATTAGGACACTCAGCACTTCTATATCAAGGTTTGTACTACATAGTTAGTGATAGAAGTGTCTTTTTAAGCAAATAAATGCCTGTATTTGGACACTCCGCACTTCCGCAACTTATTGATTTATGTACTTAATGTACAAAAATACAAAACATACAAAATCATGCCAGTATTTTTACTATTTACTATTTATTTAGGTACTCATTTAATAACGCCGAGAATTGGAAATCTGACCTAGATATAAAATGTCAATATTTCAAAGTCTTTTGTGATGTCTTAAAACTATTTTAGAATAGTTTATTAGTGATGGAAATCAATATAACGATCAGTTTAAAATATGGAAATTAGCATAATTCTAAAACAATTTAGGAAGGAGAAAGGTTGTGGGGAAAATATACCTACATACTTTAATCAGATAACATGCCCAAATAAATATAACGATATCACAATGACGTAGGCAGAAGTGCGGTATTTCCTGCCACTGTGACGCTAGTCATTATAATAAATTATAACATTAACTTAATTTAATTTAAGGAAGTGTGTTCCGATTGTCATAAAATTATGTTGTGGTCACCATAATGGATGTATTTTTGGTGGAAAATCTATTCCAAAAACTAATCTAGTCATTTATTTATTAAGTATTTTTAAATATCCTCCCATTGGAAAGCCATACAGTAAATTACACCAACGGAGCAAAAAATTACCTCATGTGATGCTTTCCATCAATCTTGTGCGCGGTATGGACAACGAACGGTGATATGTGACTAGTTCCTTTTGTTTTAAAATCTAATCTTTAAGTTAAAAATAAATGAGAGAAAAAATGGGATGGAATTGGTAGGAAATTAAAATCGGTATTTTTAACCCAATGGCTTTTACAAGGCATTTCTCCTTTTTGAAACGTTAGGTACCTCTTTTGTAAACCTTGTCATGATTTTTCTGAAAAACTGCTAAGGGCCTGTTTCACGATGTCCGAATAGCCACTACTTACCGAATAAATTCAAAAATGGAACAGATTTGGTATGAAATTATCTGCCAAGTGAGTTAATATGACTATTAACTCACTTGGCAGATAATTTCATACAAAATATGTTCCATTTTTGAATTTATTCGGTAAGTAGAGGCTGTTTCACCACCTACGATTAAGTTCCTGAACTTAATCGTAGATGGTGAAACCGGCCCTAAGCAATGATATAGGTATTACCTTCGTCATTGGCCCTAAGTATGACAATATTCATTCATCACGTTATCGATGTATTTATATGGAAATTCTAATGCTTTTATTTGGCTCTAATAATAATTAAAATCATAGGTATTATATATTTTCATTATTGACTATAATGAAAATATATAATAATCTAAAATTATGTTGCCCGTGTTGTTTAAGTACGTAAATTATACTTACACCTAAGTAGGTACCGACCTATTTACTGACTTTGAATTGAAAAAAACAACCGGTTTAACTCCTTCGCCTCGTTTGAATACAAACTAATAATTAGAAAATTAATTCATAACTCAGACCATAGACGCCAGTTCATTATTCATGTAATGTCTTCAATACCTACTTTTTTTTCTCTGCGTCTTAATATTTCAATGTCAGGTCATATAACTCGTGTGAGGCGGTTTTTTGTTGCAAAATCAATCGGCATAGACTGTCTGTGTCGATTTCTACTAAAATATAATGTTACCAACATTACGGGATTACATACGGGACTTCTTTGAGAATTTAAAAAGTTATTGGGTGTGAATTTGTGTTAACATTTCGCGCAGACGTGCTAATTGAGTTGGTTTTACTTTTTTTGCTGGTCAAGTTGTCGAATTTGAAGCCCCATACTATGTTGTCAGTTTAATTAATATGCATCGGTAACTTTAGTTTTTTATTTAGAACTCAAATGATAGGGTATTTGAATGTTTCTGGGAACGTTCAAAGTTCCTTTATAACGGGGAGCTTTTACATACGAACGCGGTAAATTGTCATCGCGGGAGTCACAGTATTTTCCTTAACCTGACTTCCCGCGCAAACTCAAACGTCACTACAGCCACAGATAAAAAAAACCATAGACGCATATTTTTTATTTTCTTTAGCTCGCAGACTACAGCAGTTTATTCTAAGGTTGAAGGCCGACCACTTCCGTTTGTTGTCGTCGGCGAGTGGCGCCAACTTTTTATCATAAAATGTACGTTAATTTATTGATAAGCCATAAATAAAATCGATTTGTTAGTTTTATTTTTATGATTAACTATAGTAATTTATTATGTACAGTGGGCTGCATCAATTGGGTACCCCAGTTGTATTATAATTTTAATACAACTGGGGTACCCAATTGATGCAGCCCACTGTACACTCGCTGTATTAAAACATGATCTGTCGGAGTTTTTCAAATGTCTATTAGCAAACACGTATTAACTACGTAGGTACAATAAAAAGAACTTATGTTCTTTGTCGGTATAGACTATGAGAAAATTTGTTCATTTATCGTCTGTTAGGCGCCAGTTCTATGTTCTTATTATTATTTAATATACCTAGGTACCAATGACGTAATAAATATTAACAGTCGGAAAAACAATTTTTACACGAGGAGTAGTTTTCGTCAGTTTATTACTTACATAGGTACCTACTATAACTAATTAATTTGTTATTGTATCCAGTTTTTTCTGCTATGTATAGTTTGCAAAATAATGCATGTGCAAAAACACGTCAAAATCAATTTAAGTAGGTAATTTATTTAGTTTATTATTATTTAATATTATTATTTATATTTATTATTTATTTTTATATTTTATTTATTATTTATCTATGGATTAATCAGAAATAAAACAAAGATTTGCAGTTTCTGTTCGAAAAAAATGCCAAAGTACTAACTGGCTAAAGTGTTCATTGTACAAATCCACTTTAAAGCAATAATGAACACCAATCAACGAAAAATATCTGTCACGCCCCAGACCGCTTGAGGACGCGCCTATTAACTTTCCAACAATTAAATTTCATCCTTATCTTTATTACGCGTAAGTGTTAAAATCATTTGTAAGCTATCTGGGACACCAATATTATGTCACATTTTGTACTCTGTATAGTTTGTATTTGCTTTTGGAAGACATGAGATTCCATTCATAACGCATAATTATTATTACCGGTCATTTTGATTTTGATCTTTCAGGACCTGTTTCACCACCTACGATTAAGTTCCTATTAACTCACTTGGCAGATAATTTCATACAAATTCTGTTCCATTTTTGAATTTATTCGGTGAGATAGTGGCTATTCGGACATGGTGAAATAGACCCAGTCTAAACTGATTACTGAATATTTTCAACTGTCATTTCCATAAACTTCTGTAATTTTGATGCAGCTTGAGCTTCGATAGATCCGTAAGCTTTCTTTTGGAAAAGCGAGCCTACTTAGTACTGGTGAACATACAGGGTTACTGGAAACACGTCACGGGTCCCTTTATTTATTTTATTTTATTTTATTTGGGAAAACAGACAATCGTATACATTGTATATTAAATCTAGATACACAGTATGCTATAAGTAAATGTACAATCCACTACGTTTCCATATGTTACTAGTTTAAAAAAAAAAGATAGTGTTGGGAAAATTAAGCAAAATTAAGCAGTAATTAATTAGCTATTACATGTTTAAATAATAGGTACATAATTATTAAAATTTATGAGCAAGGCGCTTAATAATTTGTTCTCTAAATGTATATTTAGATAGGGCAAAAACATCAATATCATTAAAGTTATTATTGTAAGCCTGAACCAATCTCTGGAGCGGCGCTCTCTCCCCTGCATTTGGTTTTTTAAGGGGTTATAGTAGAGGTCATTATGTATGAAATCACTCAGAACAACTCACACGCGTAAAAAAATACCAACTTCGAGATATTTTATTTTTTCGAAAAACAGTGGACATGAAAATTTATTTAAAAAAAAGTAATGTAAGTAACTAAATTAGTGTTTTTTTTTTTGACGTTCTAATTTAGTTCTTGTTCATGTCAATAACAATAATTCATAAAATAAACGAAATCTTTTACCATACATATACAATGACCCCAAAATCGTAACAATTTTCGTATTTTTTGTCTTTCGTAACAAATTACAAGTTTACTACATACAATTACCATTTAGCTATAACTGCGTAGGTACTATTTCATAAACAGCTACGCTTTGTTAGCTATCCAACGCAGTATTTAAAACATTTTCAATACGTTGAAACATTACTGAATGAATAAACTAGATTTACTGGTTAATTTTTGACCCGTGTATCCATGAGTGATTTGATACCTAATTGACATAATGTTCCCAATAACCCTATATAAAAGGCGCTTTTCCGAATCGATACTACCTAGGTAAATCCTTATAAAAGTAATAAAAAAGTTTCTACATTTTTTCGCGGAACCGAATTCAACGGTTGTGCAATTGGTACCCAACTATGTTGTAATAAAATGCCAGTATTTTACATGGAGCGACTGCCTATCTGATCTCCCCAACCCAGCCACTGGGTAATTCAATACCCCTTGGTAAGACTGGTTGTCACACTTTCGGGGTTCTGATGACACGTAACGACTGTCAAAGATTCACGAATGACAGCAACCGGGACCAACGGCCTAGCGTGCTTTCCGAGGCACGGAGGAGTCTCGGTATGTAAACATGGTCACCCATGCACGGGTCAACCCCGGCAAACGATGTATCGACCCGTACGGCTGTTATTACTCAGCCACGAGCTAAATTTTTAATTATCTAGGAACGTGCTAGGTAAATACTCGTAGACGGACTACGAGTAATCTCGTAGATCCTGAAGATTAAATCTGTCTTTAGATTTCATCCACGAATGACAGCTGGGACCAACGGCTTAACGTGCTTTAAAAAATGTAAAGAAAATCTAAAGTTAGTTTAAATCTATAAGCTTTTTACCTACTCCCCATCATATCCACATTCAAACAAAACTTACGTATAATTTCGCATCGCTAGCGTTCACAGACGATGACGCAAAACCCTTGCAGCGATTTAACCAAAAAATACACAAAAAGAACAATCTTAACAGTTTCCTTTGAATGATCATCATTGATAGACCATTTTTTTGCGGGTACCAAACTATTTAACGTTCTAATCCCGACTTTATTCCTCAAACAAAAGAGTCTATAGCTTTAATTGAGGGTGTAAAAATAAGTCGGCGTCGTAACTGCGTGCTGACAGAAATGATTGGAAGGCTTGAGTAATGAAGTCATAAATGAAACCAGTTTTAATTTTCAGGAATTCAGACTAAGCCCAACTTCGCACGGCCGAATTTTTTTCGCGCACTACGTTTTGAACGCAATGCTTACAACTCAAGTGTGTCTTTGGTGCTCTGCGCTGGGATCTGTTTGATTTTTAACCGAGTTCAAAAAAAGGAGGAGGTCCTCAATTCGACTGTAATTTTTTTTTGTATGTTTGTTACGCGATTACTCTGCCAATTCTGAATTGATGATGATGATTTGATGATTCTTTTTTTGTTTGGTAAGTTCAATAGGTGGTCCCGTATAAGATTTAAGTCCCATATAATAATGTAGCCTCTGAATAACGTACTATCGCAAGATTTTGCTCGGGGTAGAGCATTAAGCGGTCTACGCACCGTTGTACACACAGCAGCAGGTCAAGTTACTAGAAACTGTCAAATTTTCTCATTCGATTTTGAACTTAACTATCAATATTTTAAGGATTAAAATCATTTGGAGAAAATTGACAGTTTGGTTTAACCTGATGTGCTGTTGTGTGTAACAAAATTCGCACAACTTAGGATCAGAATTATTTTATAAAAGCCAGAGTTAAATTCATTGCTTTAACTGTCCAGAGAAAAAGACAAGTATCGTCGAATGATAATGGAAAATGGCGGACCCCTCTACAAAATTAAATTTATAAGATGCACCAAATCGAAATGGGAGATTGTACTCATCATTATGAACAACTTTTACTATGGGATCAAACCTGAAATCGCGAAAAAAAAATCAGCTGTTCAGTACATTTATCTACATCAAACTCGTCAAAATGTAGGGAGTAGCTGATTTTTTTTACGATTTCAGGTTTGGTCCTATAGTGAAAGTTGTTCATAATGATGAGTACAATCTCCCATTGCGATTTGGTGCATGTTATAAATTTCATCCTGTATAATATCCCACGACACACGACACTTTTTTTGTAACACCTCCTATAATTAACTCAAGCAATTAAATTAACTAGAGGTTAAACACCTGTAGTTATTTTGACATCAAGCAGTTTGGCACCGCGCCCCGTCACGTGGGTTAATCTGACTGTAGTGGAATACTGCTACAGGATCGATAAACTTCGATTCTGATTGTAATTAATCGATAATCGATTCTGATTGAAGGTTCGTTAGTCTTGTATTGAATATGGACTGTTAAGTATAAAAAGTTTGGTTGCTATGAGAAAGAACAAGTTCGTCGCAAATCGACATGTCTTGCCAGTTAGTAGATATTTTGTCTTTTGATCCTCGAATTCGTCAAGAAATTTCTTTCGACAAGACAACAGGGATAATGACTGGGTAAAAAAAAGAAATTCTAATTAGTCCGAAAAAATATTTAGATAAATGAAGCGCATTAAAGTTGGGGAGTGATTATTAAAAACAATGAGTATTAAAAACAAGCTACTAGCAAACATTCATTCATTGTTTCTTTGTAAAAATCATACCTAAGTAGGTAGGTAATAGTCAATTTTAAAAGCGACTAGTTGACATAGGTAAATATTATTGCAAAAAAAAAAAATACCTACCGCTAAACCGAATTCCAACTTGCAAATTGTCGTGGGACTGGTCAATAATGATAAAACCTTCAATCAACAATATCTAAATCACAGCACAATCTATCAGTTGCAAACTTGCAAGGTAAACCGCTTGTTTGTATACATTTGTAAATGTCGCACTGTATTTTTAACAGTCGTTTTAAGCGGAATAACTGCTGAGTTAAAAGCCAAATAGTTTTCGTCACCCATGCTTTACTAATTACTGTCTAATGTCGGGGCCACACCTACGCGCTACGTCAACGTCAATGCCCATCATATTCATCACGGTAATTATTCCGATAAGTAAAGCGATAAATTGAGTGGCCATACCGTTGAACGCCGACATCAGTTATCGCCACGTCAATCGGCAATGTGAATGCCGTTGTCAAATTATCGCGATAAGTTGTGGCTACACGTACTGTCTACGTCCGTCATCGCGATAATCAACCCGTTGTTGTGTCCCCGACATAAGTAAATAGAAAAGATTTAGCATCTATCTAGACATTTTGCCATGTCGACGTTGCGACTGTGCTGCTAGTAAAGATCGGCGAAACCGAGCCACGACCACGCAGCCACCGACCACAGCCACCGGTGGCAGTCGCCTCTTTCTGCGGTGTGACAAATCCATACAAAACGTATGAAAAAGCATGTGAACTGCTTGCCGCTGTGAAGCTACCGGTGGTTGTGGTCGGTGTCTCGTTTGCGCTGAGCCTAACTCTAACATAAGCGAGTGTCTCTGAAATTAATAATCTAATTAAGGGCCTTAGCACACCTCCGCCGCGAAACTGCGAAACCGCATGATGTTCCACTGATAAATGATAAATGATTTATTTTCTGTAAGTAGGTTTGTACAAACACTTTTACACGTCAAGGATATTTTTTTTAAACTAGATGAGTTCGACGTTTCCTATCTGACTACTCTGAGAAGAAACGCCGAAACAAACTCAGAGGTCACAGTCTCTTTTAAAAATCCACTGTTCCACGACTCGAGTAGCGAAACATCATGCCAGTTAGTTGAATTGAATTACTGCGGTTTCGCGAAACCATTCGCGGCGGAGGTGTGCCCTAACCATAATACCTAAGACATTTTTTTTCCCGACAATATGGCGGTTTAATCCAAAACAATGACTAAGGGCCTGTTTCACCACCTATGGTTAAATTCCCATTAATTCACTTGGCAGATAATTCCATACAAATTCTGTTACATTTTTGAATTTATTCGGTAAGTAGTGGCTATTCGACATCGTAAAATAGGCCCTAAATGAGTTATTACTGACATTCCACCGTCTCCCAATTCAGATAAATTTATAATCGACTCTTTTCAACGACTTATTGTCTACCATCTCACCAATTCATTAATGACCTCCCACTCTTTATCCGCGGGTTTAGTTATTGAACAAGAGAATCGGCACCTTACATACAAATTCTGTTCCATTTTTGAATTTATTCGGTATTTAGTGTCTATTCGACATCGTAAAATAGGCCCTAAATGAGTTATTACTGACATTCCACCGTCTCCCAATTCAGATAAATTTACAATCGACTCTTTTCAACGACTTATTGTCTACCATCTCACCAATTCATTGATGACCTCCTACTCTTTATCCGCGGGTTTAGTTATTGACAAGAAAATCGGCACCAATTCCATACAAATTCTGTTCCATTTTCGAATTTATTCGGTAAGTAGTGGCTACTCGGAATTCGTGAAATAGGGCCTAAATGAGTTATTAATGACAGTCCACCTTCTCCCAATTCAGAGAAATTCACAATCGACTCTTTTCGACGACTTAATTTCTACCATCTCACCAATTCATGAATGACCTCCCACTCTTTATCCGCGGGTTTAGTTATTGAACAAGAGAATCGGCACCAATTACATACAAATTCTGTTCTATTTTTGAATTTATTCGGTGAGTAGTGGCTATTCGGACATCGTAAAATAGGGTCTAAATAAGTTATTATGACATTCCACCTTCTCCCAATTCAGAGAAATTTACAATCGACTCTTTTCGACGACATAATGTCTACCATCACACCAATTCATGAATGACCTCCCTCTCTCCCCTCTTCATCCGCGTAACCGCCACTCCACCTTACATCAGTCAGACAGTCGTGATAGTAACCTTAATGCACTTACGAAATACACGAATTTGGCGGCTGCACCCAATGACTTGACTTCGGAATACATTGCATCATCTTGCGTACGCGCAGTATGTCGTGAATGAAGAAGTTGAATGACCAATTTGAGAGGATGAGTGAAAAAATGTTGAATACTTAGTATTGTTGTGAAAGGTGTTTGGGGAAACACGTCGTTTGATTTTATTTTATTAAACTTCGTAAAGCGATTGATAAAGCTTAATAATTAGAGATTAAAATAAGAAAAACAGGGTGTAAGTGACAGTGGCAATCTTTTAAGGGGTCATTGTACTCATCATTATGAACAACTTTTACTATGGGGCCAGACCTGAAATCGTTAAAAAAATCAGCTGTTCAGTACTGTTCAGTATCCGGTCAGACTGGAAGCCGACCCCAAAAGAAGGGTTTAGGCAGATGATAATTAGGACAACAAATTGAGTCAGATTTAGCTCCAAGTTTTCTAGCACTGTGTGGACATAACGCTCTATTTGTGAATATGTGACAATAATAAAAAAGAAACATTAAAAAAAATATACGCGACGAATTGTCCTTTTTTGAAGTCGGTTAAAAAGCCAACTACTTTTTTGTGTACATTTTCATTATCACCTACTCACTAAACAAATATGCAATATCGAAAAACACGGTGACGTGTCATACGCAAATATCTTACGCACGTTTACCTACATTATGACGTAGTAGAATTTGTTACGCGGAGAAAAATGTCGGTACGTGCCTATAAACTTTTCATAGACACCTTTTTTTTTTTTTTTTTTTTTTTGAGGGTGGGAAATCATCAAATAACTTCTCCCGCTCTGGGTGGAGCGGAAGGGCGTGTCAGACTTTTACTGACTAAAACCCACCCGTGTTCCTTCAGTTGCCTATGCCAGGGCCGCGGTAACCCCTTCGGACAATCCGCGACCCCAGCGGCGTCGGCCCTATTGGACCCCGTCACTTGCTGACATCTCTTTGAGGCGCGCGTGGAACACAACGCGCCGTCGACTCGGGCCTGGTCCTTACCGGACGGCGAGCTACCCGCTGCTCACCGTCCGCAGGCCCGCGCCTACGGTGGCCGGAAATCGCCCCGCGATTCCCGCCGCCCAGGGCGTCTCCTGCGGCGACTGAGGGCGTGAGGCTGCCTCTCCCTCACGCGTTCCGCCTCCTCCTTCGCGAGTATCACTGCTTCGCAGAAGGAGGTGACGGCCTCCCATGCACTCTCGCTCCGCACCATGGCCTGGACCAGGCTCGGACGCGAGAGATCGCCGCCGCCGATCGCCTCCGTGAGAACACGGCGGTGCTCTGCCCAAGCCGGGCAGACCTCCACTGTATGCTCCACCGTGTCCTCCGGGCGATCCACACAATGGTAACACCCGGGCGTTTCCTCCCGCCTTATGCGAAACAGGAACCTCCCGAAACAACCGTGTCCGGTGAGGACCTGCGTCAGGCGGAAGGTGAGGACGCCGTGGCGCCTCTCTAACCACTCCTCAAAGAGGGGACTTATCGCCGCAATTAACAATTTTTCTCCGAGTGAAACATCACATTATACAGGGTGTTTGGTAGAACGTTGAACTTACGAAAATGGTGGTTAGTTGGGGTCATCTGCTACCCACTTGGAGAGCCAAAGAACTTGTCTACTTCACGGAAGTAGAAACGCGTGAAGAATTAATCAACAGAATTAATGCTGCATTCGAAGTGATGAGGGGAGAGATGCTGCTGCGGACGACAACCGTTGAAATAAGACGCAGATGTCGCGCGTGCATTGAAAATGGAGGGCGTCAATTTGAGCAATTACTTAATTGAATAAATTAATTTAAATGAAATTTAATTGTTTTATTACCCACTGACATTTAGGTAACAGAAAAAGGCCCTTTGAATGGGTAATTTAAGTAATCCCTTCATTTAAATTGATTGCTACATTTTTTGATAACTTTACAGTTTTAAATTTCGCAAAACATTTTAATTTTCTGTTTCGTCAAAAACCTCCTACTTGATAAAATTGTCAAATAAGTCCTGACTTTTTGTTTTAGTAAATGTAAATTAATACCGTTAGAAAGCTCATACAGCAGAAATGTTTTGATGTAATCCTAAGTTCTCGATCGCTTTTAGTTTTTTTTTAATGCAAGTCAAAGTTATGCTCTAAGTATTTTTCACATCTTTTTGTACCTTTAAAGACTCTAAACTTTTTTTCCTACTAACATCTGTACCAAAAAATAATTTTATGAGAGTCTGCTATTATTAGAAATTAATACAAAACAGCATCCTGCCTGTTTTACCCATCGCAAGTAAAGATATTCGAATTTAAAGTTAAAAAACTGGTAATTATCTGTAAAATTAAGAAAAAGTAAAAAAAAAAAATGGTGGGGCCAAGGTCAAATAATTTAGGCCAAGTCGGTAGCAGATGACCCCAACTAACCACCATATTCGTATGTTCAACGTTCTACCAAACACCCTGTATATTGATTTTTGTGAATGGCATTTCGCTGCTCAACCTATGAGGTTGTGTGGATGCCTTAATAAATTAAGGCCTATATTCATGACATATATGTAAGTTGTTTGTAACTTATAAACTAAGCTAACACCTACACGCTAAGGCCGTGCGCTGCGTTAGGCGTGCGCACGGCGCGGGCGCCCGCGTGGCGTGCTGTTTTCATGTAATCTCATAGACCAGCGCAGCGCAGCGCAGATTACATGAAAACAGCACGCCACGCGGGCGCCCGCGCCGTGCGCACGCCTAACGCAGCGCACGACCTAAAAGGGCACCTACTTTTGGGTTTGGATCTGGGCTTCGGTAAACCATTAACAAGTTTTGAGTAATGCTAGTGCCATTTCTGTATGAGAATAGGCCTTAGCCACACAGTGGGAGAGTAATCGGCTGATGTTTATCAGCCAATACAGTATGGTCAACATGGTCAGAAGTTTAGTAATCGGCTGATATTTATCAGGGAATACAGTGTGGTCAACATGGTCAGAAGTTTAGTAATCGGCTGATATTTATCAGGGAATACAGTGTGGTCAACATGGTCAGAAGTTTAGTAATCGGCTGATATTTACCAGGGAATACAGTGTGGTCAACATGGTCAGAAGTTTAGTAATCGGCTGATATTTATCAGGGAATACAGTGTGGTCAACATGGTCAGAAGTTTAGTAAACGGACTTCAGTTAGACCAAAGAAATGATGGACAGATCATGTGCAGATGATGTTCCTAGAAAGGGAATCAATGCTGAAATGGCGACTAGTAGAAATGTGTGGAAGAAAAGTGCCGACATTGTTGAGTCATTAATTTCAAGTACAGGACAGGTAAAATACACTTTTGTTCTGCCTAAACGTAAATTATAGCGAAGGAAAATATTGTAAGGAAACTTGGGAAGCATGAGGGTAAAAACGCACAATGAGTAAGCGTGCCTCGTTCTTTTTTAACTTTTTAGTATGCTAAGACGCCATTACACTGCTGGGAGACAGTTACAGCCTGATACCAGTAATGCCTATCTATCTCTTCGAGGCAAAATCCAACTTTAGACACACAGCTTTGAAGAGGAAGATGGATACAAAATTAAGACTTATTTTAGCGTCGTAATGAATCAGTATACTTAAGTATGTCCATTGGTATTCGAGGGGTATTCCCATGAGTTCACCGCGATATTTTTAAAGGGTTGGTGGCGCCTCTTGTCGATAAACATTTTAGGGTTGCCTTTATTTGTTGTTATTTATTTTATTTATTATAAATTCACTGATATAATCAACCAAGCCCCGCAAAACCATGACAATATTTGCAACTTCACGTTTGCAATGTGCAGGCAAAGTGGATCGTTGAAATGAAGCCGCGTGAAGTTTGGTGTCTTATGCCTATAGATATTTCCCAAGTTACATCATTTTATTGCCAAATTTATCGGCGTAACATTATATTTTTCTTCCATACTTCTCTATTAGTCGTCATCTCGGTAGTCACCCCCTTTCTAGCCATATCATCTTTCACACATTCCATCCAACGTTTCTACTACTACTACCTAAGTTTAGTGATTTTTAATTTGATATCTTCCTGGTTTTTCAGAATACTTAGAAAAGATCTATACGAATTTTGAGAAGTTTCATTAGGTATGTTTATGAGTCAGGCAGATTTGTTTTTTTTTTTAATCGTATAATGGTGACCGAATCAAATGCGGATTGTAAAATATGTACGTCGATTCTGTAAAATTCAAACAACAACTCGCATCTCACATCGCTATTTACTCTCACTTCGCATCACTTCTTCTCACTTGTTTTTTATTTGACACTTTGAATCGGGTTCGAGAGTGCGAAGTGAGCGTCGAAGTGAATACCATTTCTTACGTCATCTCATACTTTATCTGTCAAAATCTCACGGTCAATTTAGTTCAACTCGATGACACGCTCGCAAGGGTAGCGCTAGTGTAAATTTGAATTTTCAACCGAGTTTTTAGAATTCCAATCATCAAGAAACTCACAGCGGATTCAGCCGGTCGATTCTGTAAAAAATCTCACCGTGAAAACTTAGGTGAAGTGAGTTTGTCGTTGCTAGGAATTGACACTATTGACAGCTCACTCCACGCTCACTTCACCTAAGTTTTCACGGTGAGATGGTTACAGAATCGCACTGCTGATTCGAAGTTTAGAATGAGGTCTTACAGAATCACACGGCTGTTTTTGCTTGTAAAAGATTTAATTTTGTCTAGAAACGAACCCATCTTTAAAAAAATCTATCAACTAGATTGAAATTATTTTAAGACTGACTCATCAAGTTTCATATTTTTCGTGTAGCTAGACATGAGAGGCAAGACATGCGAGGCGCAGCCCTACAGATGTAAACGCGACCACAACACGCAATCATTTGCGGTTAACATGATCTTGGGCTTTGTACACATGAAACATTTTTTTTAATGTTTTTTTCTGTCATAAGAAAATCATTACGTAAGTAAATGAAAATGGACTAAAAATAATGTCGTTTGCACTAGCTCGCAAAATTTAGGTAGCGTATTTAAAAAAAATACAGGGTTTTCTTTTTATACATAAGTAAAAAAAACTATAAAATAAAATCAGCAAAAGCCAAATCAATTTTTTTTTAATTTCTATGTTACTAATAATTGGTTATTAATTAATAATTTGATAGGCATGACCGGCCATTTAAGTTAGATCCTACAACTGTTTTGTGGTTAATTTCAGTTATGTTCGTCGATGAAATGCAAAATTATTGGCCAATCAACAGACACCAATGTGAACACAGGTTTACAGGCGATCATAATGTCGTTGGTCTTAATTATCTTTATTTTAGGGATCTGGGAAAGCCCGACTTTAAATATAGATCTGTCAACTCACCTTCAGTGCTTAATAGTGTTGCAGTACTTTTATTTTTCTTTTTGCTAAAACTAACTGGTGTGAATTGTTTGGGTTTTTACTGTAAACTTCATTGGGAATTTCTGATATAAATTATTATAGTCAACTTAAGCATCCAAAATTCCAAATACTGTGCTTATAGTTTTATTTTGTTAGTTTTGTCAATGGAAAATCTGTGGAAAAATCTATTTCATAGGAGATACAGAAAGAGATGGGACAGGAACTTGTCCATTCTTTACTTTAAGGCGAAAGCGCCAGGGTAGGCCGCGAAATTCAAAAATTTTTACGTTTTTTGTAATTTGTAGGTCAGTGTGAGCTTGTATGTTGATTAAAATATGATTCGCGGCCGTAACTAATATGGCTTTACAGAATTATAATCATTAGAATCAGTAATACAACTCCATAAGTTAGCATTTACCTCAAACCTCATGATTTCATGAAATCACTAGATTTGAGGTAAATGCTAACTTATGGAGTTGTATTGCTGATTCTAATGATTATAATTCTGTAAAGCCATATTAGCTGCGGCCGCGAATCATATTTTAATCAACATACAAGTTCACACTGACCTACAAATTGCAAAAAACGTAAGAAATTTTGAATTTCGCGGGCTACCCTGGCGCATCATCCTTAAGGTGGATCCGCTGTGGTAGCCCGCGAAATTAAAATTTTCTTCCGTTTTTTGCAATTTGCACGTCCATTGTCAGGTTGTATCTTGATCGATCATACTTAGATATATCATACATTTAACATATTCTTTGACGAGACGCTACTTTTATAGCTTTCAAAGTAGTTAGTGGGATACCTACCTAATTATGTTGTGCCCCAAGAAGAAGAAGAAAGGGACCGGTATAAAAAAAAAGGTGCCTTTACCCAACATTTTGTATAATTTTGGGGTAAGATGATGACGAATCTGATGATAGCACATGTTCCAAACTCTTCACTATAACACCCATATCGCCATTCTATTAAAATAGCACACTTACATTTGACTTAACAAATCTTACATCTAATACCACGATATAAATCCGATGCCCATTATTACCGATAATAAACTCCACCTGTTCTATCTCACTTTCCCAGCTAACGTGAGTAATAGCGCTGCGCCGGCGCTTACCTATATACCTGCAAAGCATCACGGCTGGCACATGTGCTACTGCAATATTTGCACAAAATCACGTGTTCGTACTTAGCGGTAAACCGTTTTCTACACATGCCTGAAAATTTTAATGTCTATCTGTCTGTTATAAACTTGTAAGAGTATGTATATTTTCATGACTTTTTTAGGGTTCCGTACCAAAATGGTAAAAAGGAACCCTTATGGTGCGACTCAGAATCTCTGTCTGTCTGTCACAGCTGGATATCTCAAGAACTAGTGCTATCAACTTGTTTGGAACAGTTTTAGAGAACAGAACGCTGTTTGCACATTCTCAATTTTTTTTTCTTTTTTTTAGGCCCCATAGTTTTCGAATTTTGATGAAAAATGTAAAAAAATACCGTTCCGCCCCCATTATCTCCGAAGTTTGCATGGAGAAAAATCTGAAATTATTCAACGTGATAGAAGTTTATGTAAAGATTAGGAAAAATAAAACGATGTCTCTAAATAGCACACTTTTTCAGACATCATCAACAAACTTTACATGGTATGGAACCCTCGGTGAGCGAGTCCACCTCGCTCTTGACCGGTTTTTGATACTTTTAAGTAGCTTAGTTACTGTGCCTGCATAATCTAGTACTTAAAGATTTTTCCGCGTGTCGTTTCGTCACACAGCAAGCAAAACAATACGCAGTAATATACAACGTGTAATGCTAAATGCGCAAAACCTCTTAAGGGGTCATTGTACTCATCATTATGAACAACTTTTACTATGGGACCAAACCTGAAATCGCGAAAAAAAAATCAGCTGTTCAGTACATTTATGTTCGCAAATTTCGTCAAAATGTACTGAACAGCTGATTTTTTTTTCGCGATTTCAGGTTTGGCCCCATAGTAAAAGTTGTTCATAATGATGAGTACAATGACCCCTTAAGAGGTTTTGCGCATTTAGCATTACACGTTGTATAAGTCAATGAAAACAAATCTTATGTTTTCAGCCAATGACGGTTTCCATTTGAATATAATATATTCAAATGGAAACCGTAATTGGCTCATATTATGAACAAACCCGCGGACAGTTATAATTTGTTACTTTGTCTCTATATCAATATTTGTCAAAAACATGTGAAATGAATTAAATATCCTTGTAATGCCTGAAATAATAGCAGTCATATGATTTAGATCACTTTCCGCTGACGAAAACATTGTGACGTCAAGCTAAAAACGTTACGGGTTACGGTATTATACACACTTTATGTATGTATTATTAGATCTTATACCTACGTAATTAAATTGTATAGGATAACTGCAGTGCGTATCCTCATGGGAAATGTACAATTTATAAACTTCGTGCATCAGCATATTTATTCAAAATGCAATTAAAATACACTACACTACAGATAATGGCTGTAAATCCAAGTTACGGTGTTCTTTATTTATTATATAGGGTGACTGGTAATTTAGTGACCGATACCTAAACACATGATTGTGCTCATGATAACAAACAAATTTTACTATGGGACCAAACCTGAAATCGCGAAAAAAAATCAGCTGCTCCCTACATTTTGACGAGTTAAGGCTCTTACAGACAGAGGCGATATTGCGAGCGATCTTGCGATATTATCGCGTCGCAACACCGCTACGCGACACGTCGCGACGCGATATCGCCTCTGTCTGTAAGAGCCTTTATGCGAACATAAATTTAGTGGGCAGGTGATTTTTTTTTCGCGATTTCAGGTTTTGGTCCCATAGTAAAAGTTGTTTGTTATCATGAGCACAATCATGTGTTTAGGTACCGGTCACTAATTACCAGTCACCCTATATAATACATTTGGGAAAACAAACAGTAGTACCTATATTAAGCATAAACAGTGTTGTCTTACAATTAAAACTTTACAAATAGGTCATACTACTCACAACATTTTCCACTTTAATCTATAGTCAGAGCCTCAGAGCTATCTCTCGCTCTATTTCATTCAAAGACATGCATTATAGTAAAGTAGTAAAGTCAGTCGTTTATGAAATTGACTCTGTCAATATACTCGTAAATGGAGAAGAAAACTGCCAAATTAGTTCCGCGTAGATGGCGCTAATTGTCTGTTACTTTCATTCAGCTGCCAATGGAGATCCTTGCTGAAAACTTTGCCGCGAGTTGGCTCTGAAGTGTTTTTCTTGTCGCCGATTGATCGCTTTGTCTTCCAGATGACTTTGTCAATTACAAACACACAGTGCTCTCTCGCGGCGAAGCTTCCGGTCAACAACCCCACTGTCCGTAAATCTGATTTAGAGCTGCCATCTTGTTTTTTCAATGCATTTCACAAATATTTCCCAACAGCGCCCCCCCGTCAACGTCATTCGAGCGGCAAAACATCCTTGAGCACTGCACATTCAAATCACAACTGTCATACTTTGACAGTTGTATGAAATTTCAAATTGATGTAGTGCGTGAATTTGATACACAATTAATTTTTCTGACTGTACATACATAAGCTCTCACTTACGTTTCATTTGTCTTTTCAATGATTGATGAGAGGAGCTCGTGGCTAAGTAATAACAGCCGCACGGGTCGATCCATCAGGTTAGCTACGCTTGCCGGGGTTGGGCCGTGGATGGGTGACCGACCAGATTTACATATTGAGATTCCTCCGTGCCTCGGAAAGCACGTTAAGCCGTTGGTCCCGGCTGTCATTCGTTGATCTTTGACAGTCGTTACGGGTACTCAGAAGCCCGAAAGTCTGACAACCAGTCTTACCAAGGGGTATCGTGTTACCCAGTTACTGGGTTGTGGAGGTCAGATAGGCAGTCGCTTCAAGTAAAATACTGGTATTCATATAGTTGGGAAAAGGCTAGACAGATTGATATTGTCTTTTCATTGATTATTTAATTGAATCTCCATCATTGTGCGACTCTCGTGGAACAATTTCTATGAAAACTTAATGGAAATTGTTCTACAGGAGTCGTGTCACGCTGTAGCGTCGCGTCTTTCTCGTTTTTCTTTCTTTCTTTTAATCTCCAGTCTTGGTACCTTAGTACGGTTGCAGGCGTAAGGTACACATACACATAAAAGTGTTTTACTCGAACATAATGGTCCATCGGCAATCATTATAATAATTAATAGGCAATGTAAGTGACCTGTGCACGCGACTATATCTGATGTGACTGTGCGCACGTATTACCTTTGACTGCACAGATTTGAATTAGATTATAAACTTTATTTTTATACCCATACGTTCTATATTTGTGTGTAAGTGTGAGATAAATACAGAAATCCCAGTTGCAATCAAAGTATTGAATCTAAATATCGTAAATCTATATTTATCTTCAATGAATGCATTCCTAGTAATGCAGTATTTATAAAGTGTGATTCTATTTACCGGTTTATTAGTTAGTTCAAAGGCGTTTCGGTAGAATATTTACCTCAGGTATATGTGTTAGGAGATTTCATAGGTACCTACATAAGTATATTAGGTATTTCATGTTAATTTTCTAACATTAGACAATTCGGGCAGCACTAACTGATGGTTCTATACTAGAAAGGTTTAGCTACTTAGTTAAATAAAGGTAAACAATCTTGATGTGACTTTTTACACAAACACATAATAGGTCTTTACCTATGAAATTGCCGTTTTGTATGAAAAAATTTAAACGAATTTTTTTCATGTATTTTTTATTTGTATTAATCGAAGTAATCACCCATGCAATCAATGCATCTTTGCCAACGCAGTGGCAGTTTATTGATGCCCTTCTTAAAGAAATCAGCTGGTCGGGAGGCAACAAATTCTTCAAAGGCATTTTGTACTGCCTCTCGGGTATTGAATTTTTTTCCCGCCAAGAAGTTATCCAAATTCTGGAAAAAGTAGTAGTCTGTAGGCGCAAGGTCTGGTGAGTAGGGCGGATGACGGAGAGCTTCCAACCCCAGTTCTTGCAACTTGGAGACCGTCTGCTGTGCAGTAGGAGGTCGCGCGTTGTCGTGCAGGAGCAGCGGAGACGAGCGATTGACCAATGCTGGTTGGAGATGTGCCAGCTTCTCCATCATTGTGTTCAGTTCTTCACAGTACACATCTGCAGTAATGCCTCACCCCGTTTGGTAAGAAGCTGTGATGAATCACACCGGCGCTAGACCACCAAACAGTGACCATCACTTTTCTAGGGGTAAGTTTTCGTTTAGGGCATTGTTTAGGTGCTGAACCAGGATCCAACCAACTTGCTGAGCGCTTGCGGTTATCAAACAGAATCCATTTTTCATCGCAGGTAACAATGCGGTTCAAAATTCCTTCATTTGTGTGCCTGTTGAGCAGTGCAAGGCACGTCTCGACGCGTACTTCGCGCTGGCGATCATTGAGTTCGTGGGGCACCCATTTGTCAAGCTTTTTTACCTTGCCAATTTGACGCAAATGGACCAATACTGTTTTGACGCTAACGTCGAAAGCTGCTGCTAATTCAGCCGTAGATTGTGTATCATCAGCTTCCACAATCGCCTTTAATTCGTAATTGTCGACCAAAGTCTTCGGACGACCGCGAGTCATTTTTCAGGTCGAAATTTCCAGAACGGAAGCGAGCAAACCAATAACAGGTGGTGCGTTGGTTTGCAGTGTTAGCTCCGTAAACGTCGTTGATGTTGCGTGCCGCTTGTGCCGCGTTGCTGCCACGACGGTACTCATATTCCATAATTACTCGAATTTTTAACGTATCCATGATGACGAAAAAGATTGAAATGCGATGAAAATGTAACACTAATCAATAAACAAATGACTACTTTTGGAAAAAAAAATCCATGTTTTTAAAATAAAATTAATTTGAAATTAGAATTCTTAGCCAAACAAAAATTATTTTGATTTGAAATGGCCAGTACTGCAGAACGGCAATTTCATAGGTAAAGACCTAATATTAAACAAATAAACTACTGCTGAAACTAATGGTTCAATTGATTTAGTAATCATATTCTAGATCTTTGTAAAATTTTCGGGGGT
Organism: Cosmia trapezina; assembly: GCA_905163495.3. Taxonomy (NCBI): domain Eukaryota; kingdom Metazoa; phylum Arthropoda; class Insecta; order Lepidoptera; family Noctuidae; genus Cosmia; species Cosmia trapezina. The sequence continues at coordinate 3,537,574 of LR991036.1, forward strand.
TGACTACTGCTGAAACTAATGGTTCAATTGATTTAGTAATCATATTCTAGATCTTTGCAAAATTTTCGGGGGTTGACTACTGCTGAAACTAATGGTTCAATTGATTTAGTAATCATATTCTAGATCTTTGCAAAATTTTCGGGGGTTGACTACTGCTGAAACTAATGGTTCAATTGATTTAGTAATCATATTCTAGATCTTTGCAAAATTTTCGGGGGTTGACTACTGCTGAAACTAATGGTTCAATTGATTTAGTAATCATATTCTAGATCTTTGCAAAATTTTCGGGGGTTGACTACTGCTGAAACTAATGGTTCAATTGATTTAGTAATCATATTCTAGATCTTTGCAAAATTTTCGGGGGTTGACTACTGCTGAAACTAATGGTTCAATTGATTTAGTAATCATATTCTAGATCTTTGCAAAATTTTCGGGGGTTGACTACGGCTGAAACTAATGGTTCAATTGATTTAGTAATCATATTCTATATCTTTGCAAAATTTTCGGGGGTTGACTACTGCTGAAACTAATGGTTCAATTGATTTAGTAATCATATTCTAGATCTTTGCAAAATTTTCGGGGGTTGACTACTGCTGAAACTAATGGTTCAATTGATTTAGTAATCATATTCTAGATCTTTGCAAAATTTTCGGGGGTTGACTACTGCTGAAACTAATGGTTCAATTGATTTAGTAATCATATTCTAGATCTTTCAAAAATTCAAAAATATTTATTTGCGTAAAAACATGGTATACATCGGTGTTAGAAAAAAAATATATATATGGCACAAACATGTTTAGCTTGGATAAGACGAAGCATGCAAAATTTTAAAGTCGTAATTAAGGAGGCAACAAACAATGAAATATTTAGTACATCAAAACTTTTTATCTATAAATTCTTTTAAGCTATAAAAACTATACTCAAGTAACCATTTATAAAACTTAGTTTTAAATAATTGTGTATTTAATGTTTTAAAATGCCTCGGTATTTTATTATAAATGCGCACACACATTGCTAGGCAGCTTTTATTGTACTTAGCTAGCCTAGGCAAATCATTCAACACTAATATATAGGGATCTCGTCTGTTCCGAGGATTCACATCATTTGCAGTCTTAAATAATTGTTTATTTTTCATTACAAACATACATATCTCGTAAATGTAAAGTGATGGTAACGGTAATAAACCAAGTTTCTTAAATATTGGTTGACATGAGTCGTCAGGTTTAAGTCCACAAATTGCTCTCATGCACTTTTTTTGAGCTATGAATGCTCTACGGAAGTCGGTGCTGTTACCCCACATAACAAGCCCATAACGTAGTACTGATTCCACATATGCGTGATATGACATTACAGCAGTTTTTATGTTAGTTACATTTTTGACTTGTTTAAGTGCGTATACAAATTTATTAATTTTAGTGCTAACATTGTCTATATGTTCTTTCCAATTCATATATTTATCTATTATTACACCTAGAAATCTTGCATGTGTTACTTCATTGATTTTGTTAATATTAAGTTTAATGTCGTTTTTATGATTATTTGATTGATTAAATTGAATGTAAACGGATTTATCTAAATTTATCTTTAAATGGTTAATGTCAAGCCAGTGCAGTAATTTGTCAATTGTATTATTAATGTCAAGCTCATGATCTAGAATGGTATTATGTTTTTTGTTTGATGTCACTATAATAGATATGTCGTCGGCAAATAATACGCATTTATGATTAGTTATTTTTATGATGTCATTTATGTAAATGAGGAATAATATTGGGCCCAGTACGCTCCCTTCTTCTTCTTTGCAAAATTTTCGGGGGTTGACTACTGCTGAAACTAATGGTTCAATTGATTTAGTAATCATATTCTAGATCTTTGCAAAATTTTCGGGGGTTGACTACTGCAGAAACTAATGGTTCAATTGATTTAGTAATCATATTCTAGATCTTTGCAAAATTTTCGGGGGTTGACTACTGCTGAAACTAATGGTTCAATTGATTTAGTAATCATATTCTAGATCTTTGCAAAATTTTCGGGGGTTGACTACTGCTGAAACTAATGGTTCAATTGATTTAGTAATCATATTCTAGATCTTTGCAAAATTTTCGGGGGTTGTGAAAGCTTGGTTTTGAAGTGATCTTACGGGTCCGCGTCACCACGACATCGACACCTCGACATGCTACCTATGCATAGTTTTACGTTGAAGTTTTCACTTCGGTTTCGGTCGGCAGTCTCCATACTGTATTACCTAAAAAAAAAAAACAAATTTGTTTGTTTTATTTGTTTTAATAAGTGGTTTTATTAATCTATACATAGTAGCACAAAACAAAGTCGTTTTACGTGTGTCTGTTGACTGCTTAGAATTTAGATCTTCTAAACTACCGCCAGGATTTTTATGCGGTTTTCACTATCATTTATTAGAGAATTTATTCCGAAATGTGTGTGTATAATACATTAATGCTTTTTTAACTTAGTTTTAGCCCAGAAATCTCGAGGCTTTCATCTGTGCGGGAGGGGTGGGTCGCTAGTACTTATATAATACATTGATGGTTTTCAAAGCGTAGTAAGATACCTACTAGATAATTAATTATTGGCAATATCCAAAAGTGCTTGCCTCACAGACAGTTCATGAACATGTTGACGATAAATGTTACGGAAAAAAATCTAAGAAAATTCATCGTATCTTTTGAACGGTTATGAGTTTGAAAAACAAAAGGGGTCAACCGAAGGCTGAAAGAAAACTTATTAAGACGAACCTAACGAATTAACTGAACCGACGTTCGCACGGGCGTAAATAAATCGCGGCGATTTTTTTTCGCGCACTGCATTTTCAACGCTCTGCTTAGCGCCGGGAGTTGAAAATCCAACAGTGTGTTTTTCGTCGCGCTGGGATGCACTCTGTTGTTGTTAGGTTGGATTCTCGAAGTTCGGCTCAACACCCAGAGTTGAAAATCCAGTGCCCGATAAAATCCCGCCGCGATTTTTTTACGTCCGTGCGTACTTCGCGTCGGCTTATAGAGACGGAATTGTTCCGAACTACAACTGTAGGTGTGTACTATTGGTACTTACAGGTACAGACTTTTTCACCAAGAAATAGCTCTCAGATCAGTCAGGAAATAATCACTGAATCATTTCACACAAAAAATCTAGAATCAAGGCCATAATTTAAAATTGTGTCTTAACTATAATGAGTTTCCTGTTAATGACTCAGAACTGGCAACATTCCGGCGAAATTTCTTTGTTCTTTTTTTAGGATAAAGGTATTCTTGGGGTTGCCAGTTTAGCCGAATCGAGATGAGATGTGTTCCTAACCCGGTAGGTTATTAAAAATGACGAATCGGGTTTTTTCAAAAGTTTCGTGAATAATTCGTGGGCCACCCCTCATACTATACAACGTGTAACGTTAAATGCGCATAACCTCTTAAGGGGTCATTGTACTTATCATTATGAACAACTTTTAATATTGGACCAAACCTGAAATCGCGCAAAAAAAAATCAGCTGTTCAGTACATTTATGTTCGCATAATTCGTCAAAATGTACTGAACAGCTGATTTTTTTTTCGCGATTTCAGGTTTGGTCCCATAGTAAAAGTTGTTCATAATGATGAGTACAATGACCCCCTAAGAGGTTTTGGGCATTTAGCATTACACGTTGTATATGGATCGACGACCTGAAGATGGTAGGTAAGCTAGAATAGAAGTGAAAAGCGGAGTCTCGGTGTGTAATGGTGGTCTGTTACATATGAATCAATCCAGGAAAAATAAATTATGATGCAATAAATCAATGATTAATCTCTTGATAGCACCCTAAGGGCCTATTTCACGATGTCCAAATAGCCACTACCGAATAAAGCCTACTCACCGAATACATTAAAAAATGGAAAGAATTTGAATTTGAAATTATCTGCCAAGTAAGTTAATAGGAACTTAATCGTAGGTGGTGAAACAGGCCCTTAAGAGGAAACGTGGGTGCTCTTTTCTCCATACAAAAAGATACAAACGCTCTCGCCTGTTTTCTTTCTGGTTAATGACCATAAAGCAATGATTTTTTACAGAAATATAAATATCAGTTACTTGTATGCCCGTATGTTTTCCTTTTTGATGATATATATATTATTATTTTTATAGGAACTAGAACCCTCCAAAAATTGCCTATTCAGACCGCTGTCAACAGACGCCTAGTGTACCAATTTGACATGTATTAACGAAAAAAGAAAAACATAGGGGCATAGTATACAGGGTGCAATTGAACACATGCGACAAAATTTAAAGGGGTGTTCTACGCATCAAGAACAACTTTTACTATGGGACCAAACCTGAAATCGCGAAAAAAAAAATCAGCTGTTCAGTACATTTCGACGAGTTTGATGTAGATGTACTGAACAGCTGATTTTTTTATAGCGTCGCCTTAAAGGGAAAAAAGGAAAATTAAAGTGTCACCGCAAAAACTGATAAAAACGCACGCTTAAGTAATAAGCGCCTTACTTGCTCCCACTGCGTCAGCAATATACGTCACACGTGAAGTAACGTCAAATAATTTGCGGTTTTTCAATAAACTTAATGATATTACTTTAAGGGCAAAAATAACAAAGGGGCAAATATTTTGAAGATTTCGCTGATTTACGTGATTGTACAGTACCTACAGTAATTATTATAATTATTATAATAGTATTTCTATATTAAAGCACCATATGAAACATAATTTTCAATTAATGATCTAATGTTTGAGTTACATTTTAGGGTTCCGTAGTCAAAAAGGAACCCTTATAGTTTCGCTATGTCCGTCCGTCTGTCCGTCTGTCCGTCCGCACTTTGGGGTCTACTCCCTAAGCACGAAGTCCGTAGTTTTCGGCCTTCGTTACGGGCGTTTCCTACTCCGTATGACCTACGGATAGATGATTGGTTCGGGGCCCGAACGAAGTATGAATGACAAAAAGATACGACAGTTGTCCCTACTCCCGATGTGTTTTTGCCCGTCCAAAAATGTAACTTTTACACTTGTTTTGATGGATCATTATGTCAGACGGACGGACGAACGGACAGACGGATGGACGGACGGACTTAGGGAGTAGGCTCCCTTAGCTCAGAGACTGTTAGTACCTACTAGAAAGCTATAATTTGGTATGGATATACATTATGGCATGGCATGGCATGGATTGCATTATTGTACCACTGCGGAACTCTATTACTGCGCGTGACCCGACACATACTTGGCCAGTTTTTAATTTTTATTATTTACCTAGCTTTTGCCCGCGGCTTCGCCCGCGTGGAGGTCGGAAAATATCCCACGGGAACGTATGTACTACATGTGGAGAACATAGGGCCATCCACTATAACTGTGCAAACTTACGACATATCGTTGCCGTGTATGGTGGGCTTAAAGCTCCCAGTTGACATGACTTTTTACTTTACGACATCTTCAATATTCATCGTCATATTTCAGCCAATTTACACAAAACCTTAATGAATAATACACTGAATCACTTCGTCCATTGGTGAAAGCCGTAGGACAATCCGATCCGTAGTTTTTGAGTTTATCGTATTCAAACAGACGGACGCGGCGAAGCAGGGGACTTTGTTTAGTTAAAATTTATTATGCCAGTCTAATACATATCAAGCTATACATTTCCAGTATAAGCTAATTTCGCATTGTATAGGATTTCCGTAGAGCCAGAGTTCAGCGTAAACTGGAATTGTATAGCTTGATATGCAGCCGTGTGTAGGTACCTAAGTAGAAAGCGAAAACTTATTTTTTGAAACTCGACTCAATCACGGTTTGATTAAAAACAGTGTCCATGGAGTTTCTTGTCCTTTATTCTCCATAGGAACCTACTACGCTTTGAAATGGTAACTAGCTTCATCTGACTGACCGACCCCTTGGAAACTCAAAAATGGCTGGTTTATTTTGTAGTAAATGCTTTGAGTTTGAGTTTGAGTTTGGGGAGCAAACCAATTTTATTAATCAGAACATGATATTCTTACAAACCACTCTGAATGTGTATCCACACGTGCTGATTTTAACTTTTTTTGTAACGGGAAAATTTGTCACATTGAGTTCAATAGGTACAACTACAGTGATAATTATCATGCATTTAATAAGGCAAGTTCTAGTTTATTTTTTAATTTTCCTAGAGGACCGGTAACCGGGGTTTTTATTGCATCAGCCAACAGTTATAGTATACAGGGTCTACGATTTTAACTGGTATATCAATCACCGTCAGAATCAGAATCAAAATCATTTATTTATTAAACATAGGTATCAAAATTAAAGGTCTTATAAGTAGTAAAGGTTCTTGCTATGTTTTGTCATTACTGACATACAAATTAAAATATAAAAAGCTAATTAAAATTACAAATATAAAATTTAAATGAAAATAAAAAATTACAAATAAGAAATCGTCAATAAAAATAAAAATATTACAAAAACAAAATGCCAATAAAATTAGAAATCATAAAAAAAATATATACTTAAAATGTAAAAGAATCATAAAAAATAAAAAACCAGAATAATTCATACAAAATACCTACTTACCTACTTGTCATCAGACATTTTGCGAAATCTCACAACCCCCACTTATCAACTCACCTCTTTCTCTTTGTCCCTTTGTAAAAATCTCAAAGTAAAAAGTTAAGTGAAGTGAGCTGTCAATAGTGTCAATACAACAACACAGCAACAGGTGGAATGACAGCTTACTTCAAGCTCATTTCACCTATTTTTTCACGTTGAGATTTTTACACCCCGTATACAACACAAACTAAGCAGTGATTGATTTCTCAGGTAAACGTAGTGAGTCATGTCTGGCGTAGCGCACGCGCAGTGGCGACTGTACAGTCACGAGCAATATAATTATGTACCTTACAGTTACGCTTTTGCGTATTCAATAGCATTTTTTTCGTGATATATAATTTGCAACTTTGAGAACAGACCTATTTCATAATACCTGCACCCTAATTGCGTAACACATTATCAATCGGAGTTGGTTTCATTTTGACAGTTCAACAACATTCATTGCCATGCCAGAGTTCATAACCATGTATGATATTTAATGTGCAATAAAACTTTTTTAATTATTTTTTTTATTGCGTTAGTTACGTTGCCGAGCAGACAAATCTTTTTTTTATTGCGTTAGTTACGTTGCCGAGCAGACAAATCTTTTTTTATTGCGTTAGTTACGTTGCCGAGCAGACAAATCTTTCGAACATAAATGAAGCAATGGGTTAGCAATTTGTTTCAAAATTATTCAAACTCCGATTGATAATGTGTTACGCAATTAGGGTGCTGGTATTGGTAACACCATAAAAATTCTACTTTAGGAGAACTTTAAAAAAAGTAAAGACCGACTTCAAAAACTAATAAAATAACTTTCATAACAAACTTAACAGCTTCTGAAGTCGGTGCCAACCTAAAGTGCATTGAAGAATTGAAGCTGTTAAGTTTTTTATGAAAGTTATTTTATTCATTTTTGGTTTTTGAAGTCGGTCTTTACATTTTTAAAGTTCACCTAAAGTAGAATTTTTATGTATGGAGATACAGTACATTTATGTATATAACTTCGTACATAAGAATAATTACATTATGTATTATATGTACTAACACCTTCCTGAAAGTATGTAGATCACGTTAGTGAAAGAATAATCAAAATTGGTTCATTGGTTTTTGAGAAAATCGCGGAGAAACAAGCATACATACATACGGGTCGAATACAGAACCTCCTTTTTGAAGTCGGTTAAAAATGGCTTTTGAGTCTTGCGTAAGTATTTATGCTCAACACTGTACTACGTGTAGGTAGTACTCGTATTTCTCAGGAAATACTATTGCGGTCACAAATAATGCAAGTCTTTGTACAATATGGGCACTGGGACATTATTTATTTTTAGGATTCTTCGAAAAGCTATTTAAAGTTCCCTCCGACGTATTAAGGTGTTTATGTTGTGCAATGGTAACTTTTATCACATATTGATACATAATAAGTATGTGTCAACGTAAAATAATAGTTATTTATGCAACGGACGTATAATAAGGGGTATTAAAACACGAATGTGGGTGTGATAATAGTATCACATGAGTGTTTTAATACCTAATTATGTACAGTTGCATACAAGACTTTATCTACATCCATGTTATCAATTCTCTATAAAAGGTTCTGAAACAGTTTTTTGCAATACTAATACTCGTATCGAACATGGCGGCCGGCGTCATAGTTTACGACGTGAATTCGAATAAGTTCTTTTTTTAAATTACGGCGCTGTTGTAGTGAAACGCGCGTGCATTACAATGTTCTTTTTTTGAAAACGAGTTGCATTATGAAATTCAGTACAACATTAAAACACCCGTTTTGATGCTATTATGGTTACCAGCCATGGTTACTATGACACTGGCTGTTTTAATGTTGGCAATAAGCTAACTGTTTCAGAAACTTTTATAGAGGATTTATAGCATGGGTGTAGATAAAATGTTTTATCTACGAATTATAAACTTCAAAGCAAGTTTCTATTGACATAACTTGTACTATAAAAATACAATATCGAAATTTAAAAATAGAATTTTATTAAAACACTTTTTCTCCAACAAAATAATGTTATTTTAAAACAATGTTTTTAGGTACCATATAATATAGGGCAAATCCTCACCAAGGAGTTTCCATCATTTTTTTTTTTTTCTAATGGAACGCGTAAGCTTTGCGCGCCATTTTTATAGCATTACAAAAAAGTTTTGATTCCAATTATTACTTGTCCATGGCAGCACCCGCTTTAGCGCATGCACGGGGTCGTGCTGGGTTTTGGCGTCATTCATAAGTTTTGTTCTAGTGGGAAAATTTTTATTTAGGTTCATTCCGAATGTATGATAGTACTTACCTAAATAAAGTAGGTAGTGTATGAAACTGCACATAACCAGGTATTAAAACACTCTATGATACTATTAAAAACCTCGCCTATGGCTCTGATAATGATGATGATGATGATGATGATGATGATGATGATGATGATGATGATGAAAAGTCAGCGAATTTTTACCCGCGGAAAACTATGAGTTTTGCAAGCGTAAGAGCATTTATCGATAAATTGAACCGTAATACATACTCAAGGGTATCCTTCCATTCACTGTAAGTACCTAGAATTACCGTGCAGTGAGTACACCTGTTTAATTTCGCCCACTTTATGACTTTAATACCAAAGAAACGGAAATATCCCACTTCCTAGTATTACGGAAAAGTTTGGCTTAAAACTTCCAGCGGCTACAATACCTAAATGATTCATTCAATATAATTTCTCGTAAGTCAATAGGTACTCTAGATTCTAGATTGTTTTTTTTAACGCTACTGGGGCAAACGATTATAAATAAAAATGTAAATTATGTTTCCATATTTATGTTGGATTGAGGAAAAATCTGTCAGTGTACCTATATAGAGCATAATCACGATTCTAGAGTGTTGATGAATAGTTTTAGTCCTGATTGCATTTGCAGATGAATGAAGTTCTGACACGTCAAAAAGAAGGCAGAGCGTCTTAAAAGGTTCTCTCCAGTCCAAAAATCTGTCTTTCTTAAGGCCCCTATTACATTTCGACGGTGATTTTTGCGTTAGTGGCCAACTTTGGCGTTCTTATTCTGAGAAACTGAGACTTCGACAACTTTGACTATTGAGTGGTGGAGAATACTTAGTATAGTTCATAGCGGCCTCATTTTTCGCAATTTTTTCTGTTTATAGCCAAAATTCCGAAGCGAAGAAAATAAGTTTTTTTTTTATAAAATGCGCGATAGCATTTTTTAATAAGAAATTAAAATTTCATACTTAAACAAAAAAAAAAAAAAAAAAGACTCAAAATGTAAGCGTTCAAACTCAAACTCAAACTCAAAGCATTTATTTCAAATAAACCAATTACAGGCACTTATTGAATTGTCAAGGGGTCGGTCTTGGGTCGGTCAGTCAGAAAGATGAAGCTAGTTGCCCATTCCAAAGCGTAGTAGATCCCTATGGAGAAGAACGGGCAACAAACTCGTTATTTGCCAAATTGCTACATCATACGATGCGTCGCCGTGTTTCAATGTAACTCATTTGTCAAAACGCAATTTTGAGATAGGACTCATAAGCTACGGTTTCCTAAAAGAGCGGTGGGCGCTTCATAACGGCCGCACTGACAGCTGTCATAAAAATGATGACGTGGCCAGTGAGTGGCCTATTACTATAACAGCACTCAGCAGTTACTCTAACACTCGTATTTATAGTCAAGTAAAAGTAATTACTTAAGTAAAAGTATTTGCTCAAGCAATGATTTTCTTTCTATAGTTTAGTAATTGCTTGAAGTTAGAACTGTCAAAGCTTAGAATTCTTAGCCAAGTAATAGTCACCATTTTCTTTCATTCTACCCTCAAGTATGAAATTACTTAGTAGCAAGTAATTACTCAAGTAATTATTTTGATTATAAATACGAGCCTAATTCTTAATCGTGTCCAACTGACAGGTGTCAGAAAAGCATTCTTTCGGTGACCGGATTACTTATATCTCCGATTCGTTTTTCAAAATATTGTGATTATTATGGTTAGCACCATTCATTAGGGCTCTATGAAAAGGCTCAAGCTGTTAACAATAACAATGCCTCATTAGTTGGCTTTGGGTTAAATGTTATCATTAGGTTAAGATCTAATAATTAAGATCGGTGGGTTGGCCCTCGTGAGGGTACATAAAGTGAAGTATTTGGGTCACATGATGACAGATAGGCTGCAGGATGATGAAGACCTAGAGAGGGAAAGGAGGGCGTTGGCAGTCCGCTGCAATATGCTGGCCCGCAGATTCACACGCTGTACCACAGATGTAAAACTGTTATTATTCAGAGCCTTCTGTCAGTCATTTTACACGTGTAGTCTGTGGATCAGCTTTACGCGGCGGGCGTACAACGCCTTGCGGGTTCAGTACAACGACGCTCTGAGGGCAGTGTTGAGAAAACCACGGTACTGCAGTGCATCCGCAATGTTTGCGGATGCTTCCATTGATGATTTCTTCGCCATAATTAGGAAAAGAACTGCGTCGATGATGAGCAGGGTCCGTGGTAGCACCAACACTGTCCTCAGAACGTTAGCGTGTAAAATTGATAGTCCGTTTGCTGTGTACTGGGCAGGTGTACACTTGCACAGGAATAGGAAATAGGAGATAATTAGTGTATATATTGTTTTGTTTACTAACAAATTACTAACACCTTCTTTATTTTATGTTATTTTTTATTTCATTTTAATTCATTTTTTTTTTTTTGTTTTGTGTGTACTACTAACACCTGTACTAACACCGTCTTTTGAATATTGTATGCACTGTGTTTGTTATTGTTTTTTTTTTATGGACCCTGTGCTGTGGTCTGAAATAAAGTTAAATTGAATTGAATTGAATTGAATTAGGTACCCGTACGCAAACACATGAAAAACGAGTATACTTAGAACATAGAGCAATTAAATACTAGAGACAATTATGATGAGTCTAATCATAATTGTCAACTCGTCACGGAATTCCCGTAACTGACGTCAGAGTTATATAACATTTGACAAAGACAATAATTGTTTACCAACGTTAGATGGTAAACGGGAAGAAATTGTTCTAATAGACGTCATAGAATGTGAAGCCAGAAGATAGACTCTTTGGCTTGAGTCATTTGTTTGTGGTCACGCATAAGTTCATGTCTCCTGCCGGTCGATTCTGTAAAAATCTCACCGTGAAAACTTAGGTGAAGTGAGTTTGTTTTTGCTAGGAATTGACACTATTGACAGCTCTCTCCACGCTCACTTCACCTAAGTTTTCACGGTGAGATGGTTACAGAATCGCACTGCTGATACTTAGATGAGCTACAATAATAACAGGACCTCTTTAACAATGTGGTGCAATTACAGCCACTTCTGCCTAAGCCAACCAATGAATCAAATCAAATACATATAATACTAGCACGTCCCGCGCGGCTTCGGCCGCGTGTATGTCGGAAAATATCCCACGGGAACGGACTACCGGGAATTCCTTCCTTATTCCTTGTCTACATTATAAATTGAACCTATGTGCAAAATTTCAGCTTTCTGGGCACAAGGGTTTGGGCTGGGCGTTGATGAGTCAGTCAATCAGTAAGTCAGTCAGTCAGAACTTCTCTTTTTATTTTGTGTATATACGAGTATGTCGCAGGTTTATGACAAAAACTTAGACTTTTGATTCAGAACCGGAAGAAGAAGGTCGACGTGGGGGTTACCCCGAGGTTCGTTTAGGTTAGGTTACTTTAAACCCTGCAGACAGAAATATAAGCCCCGCACAGCGGGGCTCCGTCGACCGGTTCTTGATCAAAAGCCTAGGTTTTTGATTAAAAACCTGATTTTGTCATAAACCTGCGACAGAATATAGATAGATTTATTGTAAAAAAAACAGGTTTAAATTTTTAGTGTTCAATAACAGCTACATTAGTTTAAAAAACTGTTTTGCAGTTGCAGTTGTTGTCTGAGAAGGCAGACGTCGTCGTCGTTCCAACATTTATAACATAAAAGCAAATAAAAAAATAGTTATAATAGAACGTAAAGTAAAACTAGGTATATCCTGTGCTATATTGGTTGATTATTCGGCAAAGGTGATTCGGAAGCGAAAGGTCAAATTCGTTCCTAGGTACGTAAATCAATACGGAAGTCTTGGGGTACCTACACGCATTTGACGTCATATTCTGCGGTATGCACCATGGTTCTTAGGTTATAGCGAAACCTAGAGATTTAGTGACACGTCACTATGACGTTGGTGGATTAATGCTGATTTCTTTAAGGCTTTGCTGATGTAAAGGACTTGACGACGTTTAGAGGAAAAATCAAAGAATAATTAGACTAGGTTGCTTCCTTATACGGGAGTTGGAAAGCAGGCGTCTTAAACAAAACAGTGATGTGCAACATGTTTTGCAATACTCCGTGAGTGACGTTCCTCTCCAGCTGCGGTTTGCTGAATGAATCCGCGAATAAAACGATTTTACTCATAAACATTTCATTCATTCATTCATTTCATTTAATTACATTTTTATTTTTAGGGTTCCGTACCTCAAAAGGAAAAAACGGAACCCTTATAGGATCACTTCGTTGTCCGTCTGTCTGTCTGTCTGTCAGTCTGTCAAGACCCTTTTTCTCAGGAACGCGTGGAGGTATCAAGTTGAAATTAATATCAAATACGTAGGTCTGTGGTCCCTTAGAGCTCTAAAAAAATCAAGCTTCTAAGTCAACGCAATAAAAAAATACGGCCATTTAAGCGCCATATTTTGATACTCGCAAGTAAATCAAAACCTATAGGGTACTTCCCGTTATGCTAGAATCATGAAATTTAGCAAGAAGCAAGGTCTTACAGCACAAGTAAAGGAAAAAGTCGGAAAATTGTTAATTTGTAATTTTTTCATACAAAAAAATATGTTCAAGTCTGTCAGCCTGTAAGACCCTTTTTCTCAGAAACGCGAGGAGGTATCAAGTTGAAATAAATAACAAATATGTAAGTCTATAGTCCATTATAGCTCTAAATAAATCAAGCTTCTAAATCAACTCAATAAAAAAATACGGCTATTTAAGCGCCATATTTTGATACTCGCAAGAAAATCAAAACCTATAGGGTACAATGCGTTTCAACTAAGAATAGGAATGACCTTGCGCCATATTATGAAGATTTAGCAAAATAGCATCTCGTTTACACTTTTGCAAAGTCAGTGACATATTTTAACAAAAACAAATTCCAAAAACAGAACTAAAATGGATAATGATAAGGGTGCGTTTCCACTGTTGCCGAGCTGGGCGGAGCGGTGCGGAGACGTGCAGGAATCGTCCAATTACAGACGAGACAAGAGACGCGATGAGGATTTCAACCATTATGATTGGTCGATTACTGCACGTCTCCGCTCCGCTCCGCCCAGCTCCGCGTCAGTGGAAACGCACCCTAACACTACAAAACTTTGCAAGCCTTAGATTTCTAGCTTCAGTTGACAGTTAGAGGTCATTGACTTTCCTATTCTTAGTTGAAACGCATTGTACTTCCCGTTGACCTAGAATTATGAAATTTGGCAAGAAGCAAGGTCTCACAGCACAAGTAAAGGGAAAAGTCCGAAAATTATAAATTATAAAGTTTTATCACATATAATTTTTTTTTTCGGTAACAATGTCAAATTTGTTTTTGGGATAAATTCTTTTCAACTACGGAACCCTTTATTGTGCGTGGTCTGACACGCACTTGGCCAGTTTTTTTTTTACAGTCACAATAAAGCTATAATATATATTAATATACTGTAAGTTTCTTAGTGTAATATAAATATATATTGTAGCCATTGATATATATACACTAGATTAGCAATTACCGCGCCAAGGCGTTGCCACTGGACATACGGCCACGGCCGTATGCGTAGCTAACGTCAGTTCAGTGCTCTGTATGACGGCAGCCGAGGTGAACCGAGTGACACGCGACAAAAAATATCGCCAAAACGGGTAAATGCGTAATGAAAGAATGCTATTCTAGATCACAAAAACTACCGGAATTACTTTTCACACGTGAGTTTATTGTTTCTGTGTTTATAATAATCGTAAAAACGCAGTAAAATAAATAAAATGTAGATTTTTTTTTAATCATGATCAGTGTTACAACTAAAAACTATGTTTTAGTTTCCCACGTTTGTGGGAGTTTTTAATTTATGGAATAAGCGATTTTAAATATTTTTTAATAATAATTAACTATGTTCCAGAGTACCTAAAGATGCAATCAATTTTCTCAATCAATAATCCGATTGCTGAGAAAAGCGACTGACTGGCTACCTACTAAATCTACTGTCATTTGTTTGAAGCACTTCCGTGATCAAGATAAAATAGGCCCAAAAAGCGAATGTGGCCGTGTTTATTTGTCCGATCAAGCAATTATAATGCTTATTGTAAGTAATGATTTTATGCGGCAATTAATATTATAAAATTATAGGTAATGCCAACAAAAAATGCCTTCTCATTGAACTACCACAGCAACAAATTAGTTTATATCGACTCAAACTACATTGTGTACTGAATGTTTTTTTCAACTTAGTTTTTAGATTGTAAAGAGCTGTTTTGCCTACAGTAAATTGTATATTTTTCAGGACAACCGTTATTCTAAAGAGCAGGTGGAGCTTTCAGAAGAAGAAAATATGGATGTGGATGCTGTGGAAACCGACGAAGAGATAGTCGAAATAACTGAAACGCCCCGAAAGCCCAAAATGAGGAAAATAATTCACCGTTTGAAAAATTTATCGGCTAGAAGACTAAGAAATGGAAAAAAATATATCACAAAAAATAAAAGACTATAAATAAAAAAAATAAACGATAAAAGACTAGAAATAAAAATAATAAACGATAGAGGAACTGAAAAAAAAACTTATGTTGAGCGAAGAAGACGAAATGCAGCTAAATGTAAATGATGAAACAGTGCAATTCATGGAAGAATTAAAAAAACCTTCAAAAAGAAAAGGACTTATAGAAAACTGACTCTTTGGGGAAACCGCAGGTTTTGTCTTTGCGATTATGGACGAAGTTATGATGACGAACAACTACCGGAAATATATTGTAGGACGGCACGGTTGACATCTGTCGGGCATTCCACCGTCCGGCGGAATCAATCCGTCACATTATTTCTGACTGGTCTCGTCTGGCTAACGGAGACTACTTGCATAGGCACAAACTTGTAGCCAGGATTATCCACCAGCAACTTGCTCTGAAATACAGTCTTGTGGAATAGGAAGTACCGTACTGTAGGTATGTGCCCGACCCAGTTCTGGAAAATGGCAATATTACGTTGTATTGGGATCGATCTATCATCACTGGCAGGACTATTGTTGCCAACAAGACAGACATAGTGGTGATAGTTCGATTAGAGCGTTGCACAATGATTATTGATATAGCGGTCCCGCATGACGAGAACCTGCTGAAAGTTGCTGAAAAAGATAAGCAGATTAAGTATCTTGACCTGGCTCGCGAGGTTGTCGACATGTGGGATGTGATACAGCAATCGTTGTGCCGATAGTCGTGACGGCTAATGGCATAATAGCCAAGAGCCTCGATCAACACCTGAAGAGGCTCTCGTTAGGCAGCTGGATTAAGGAAGATTGCTCCAGAAAGCGATACTTCTGGACACCGCACGTATCGTTAGGAGGTTCCTCTCTAAGCAGCCCTGACCACCGGTACCTTGGACCCTGTTCCCGATACCGGTGGGCTACTATTTTTAATATTTTTTAATGTTTTTATATTTTAATATTTAAAAATGTAAATTATATGTATGAAAATTAACTAAAGGAAATAAAAAATGTTCAAAAAGAAAATGCCTTGATTATTTTCATTACATATAACCTTCTAATACACATCTAATAAGAAATACATAATTCACATACTTAAAAAATAATTTAACGTTTACCGTTTAAACGTTACGTTTTTTTTTAACGTTTAAAAAGTTGGGTAAAATTTCGCATGGGTGGCAACCCCATCCCGCCATTGCATGTTTATATTGCGGTCTTTGTCTAATCTAAGCGACAGTATTGTTCTTGCGACTTGTGTAAGTGAGACAGATATATGTTTACTTTTAAATGTTTAGTGGTTTCAAAGCTACGTCGTCGCATTTAAATAGTGGTTATACTTTTTTTTATACATTTTAATGAGGTTTGCTTCTCTAGTTATATAACTCAATGATTGTAGCTACGTCTGAGGTCGCTCGAAGTTTACTATGGAAAATGTATCGTAATATGTCTTGCTATAATATACATTATAGCTACGTCTGTGACGGGCTTAAGTCTACAATTATAGGAGATCTGATACAGTAAAATTAGCACTAAACTTACATAATAGGTATGTACCACAAAAGTTAGCACATTTTTGAATTATTTGTATTATCAATACAAAATATTGAGAAATCATGCATTTATTAGGATATAGCAGCAAATAATAGTAATGACAAATTCAAACATGCTGATTTAATTAGAATAAACTTTGTCATTTTTATATTTTATCTAGTTGAAACTGACTAAACACGTGAAACAAAAGCGATTACAGATCTAACTACTAAAGAAAAGATCTAACAAATATTATCAAGCTTGGTTCAAAACATTAAATGGTTAATTTATTCCTTTTTTAATAATTCATTCATTAAATCAATCAACCATTTATTGAGATATAAGAGGGGCCATGATTCACCAACAAATATTTCCAAAAAAAAAACTCGAACTTAAAGATGCTGCTCATAGAAATGCCTTTTGAAATGTCATTTGTGATTCATTAGGGTCTCTAATCTAACATAACATAACTCACAGGGATGATTCGTAAAATAATCTCGATAATATGAATGGTGATACAGGCACCAATCGCTGATCGAAATTGTTTAGATTTTAAAACGATGAGTCGTCATCATCGTTACGGCATCATTCACCTTATATTTATCTCGTTGGATAAGATGAAATAAATTACACTTGTGTAGCTGTGTGATGTCAATGTAAATATCAGACGCTAGACATATTATTGTATTGTATTGTATTGTCGCATTGTAACTTAACAAGTTAGGTAACCTCTCTGTCATCGTTTTCTTTATTTTCTTTACCAATTTCAGCAGTTTCATGTATTCTTAATTTAGCGTTCATATTTACGGCAATTCCTTTCCTAGCTAAAGCTTTTATTTAGTTTATTTTTATTCAAAAGGCAAACAGCTACAATATAAAACATAAAACAATAAATATTTAAAAATTATAGAAAATATTGCATTCCACAACGCTATTCACAGGTAGCTATAGGTTACGAACAATGAAAATAGTCGCTACGGTTACAAACACAGTTTTTTTTTTTTAATTTTACTTTACTAAGATGTATAAGACGTTTAGTATAAAAAAATAAAAATGTTCAAGAAAGCTCCATAAAAGTGTAAGAGTTTTGAACATATGCAAAAATGCAATAATGTGTACATAAATATGTTCAAAAGTTCTATTGTAGGAATCGAGCATTCTACGAACAGGTGAACGCAAGCCAGAGTTGGACTTACCCATTGAAAATAATCTGTCAGCGCGCACCTTTCGCCTATGGAATGGACTGTCCTAGGAACCACATAGCATAACATGTTCCTAGATAACTAGGTATAACCGCTTCCTACAGACAGTCTTAACAAAACAAACGTCTTCCAAATATCCTACATAGATACAGTTATTAAATAAAGTCCCAAAAATTTCCATAGTTCAAAGACTTTTTCCGGAAATCTACAACTATTATATTGTGTTACAAAATTAATGTGTTATACACATTCTTATCAGATAAAAATAACCGGGTCCGTATTTCCTTGTTTTATTTCGAATTGGAATAAGGAAATTATTCATTTAGGTAGATATGACACTACGGTAATAATGGCCGTTTTTAATATATTTACCTCTTTTGAATGACTTATTGATAACGCTAATATCACTCGACAGAATAATATTTATCTCTTTTATCATAGGATCAAGGAATATTTAACAACAAATAGGATTATGATAAAGATTCATTTGTATAAATCAACATTGTGGTCACCATTGAGAGGCCTAGGTTAGTTCCCTGTGGGGTTCTCTGGAATTACCGGAATTACCTATATCTAACTGTCTTCAATCTTTTATTAAATGGTGAAGAAATTACTTAGGGCTATTAATAAACATTTTTAAGCATTTTTTTGATAAATCAACACCAAAGGCCTTATAATAAAACTGTTCTTATAGAATATTTTTTTTGAAGTGCATAGGAAAATGTGATCAAACTTTTTCACAAGCAAAAATAATTCAATTCGGCATTTTAATATCTTTCCCACTTTGATTAGGGGAGTGGCAAAACGCAAGATGTAGATATTCCATCTTTTCCTCATGGATTATCAAGAAAATATACTCAAACATGATCTCCAGAATACAACGATATGATTCACTGATACATCTGCTATACGTAATCTAGATTCTAGATTAATATTGACAGCTGGTCGCCTAACAATGATTGATTCGTGAAACAGTCAAGTTTACCGGCGCGGCGGCTATACATATTATCGGTCAAAGGTACTATTTCTATTCTATTACATTCTTACTGGCGAATGTTCCCATTGTGTTTTGACGATAGATAATCGTCCTGGGCCAGCCTTATGACTGTTTTCAGGGCAGTTTTAGGCCTGGCTTGCAGAACCTCACTCAAGACTCAATCATTACTTAAAACTGGTTCAAAGCCATTTGATTGGTTGAAGCTAGTTTTATTAACGCTTGAGTCTTGAGTGAGGCTCTGTGATACGGATCAGGTCACAGTCTTAGTTGCACTGCACAAGTCTCAGAATCGCTTATCACTTTACATGACACCTTGCTTTTTGACTGTTGGCCTGCTTGCACTCTTATAGTGCAAGTTAACTCCCCTGTTAAGTGTCATGGATGCAGTGACCTGTACTAAATGAAGCTGTTATGCCATTGCAAGTTTAACTCTAGGACAATTTTACAGTGCGATTGTCATTTTTCATATAGTTTTCTGTGGTCACTCAGCCCAGTGAACTGGCAGTCCCAACGATAAAAAATTCTCACGAGCCATTGGAACCACTCGAAACATACTAATGTCAGAAAACCATAAACGCAGTCTGGAAATTTGGGTTTGATAGTGCACCTTTGCTTTGAACAGTTGAAATGGAAATGTGTTTATATAAGCATAATTTCTCAGATTCGGTGAATGTTGGCTGAGCTGAATACATAAATACCTGTATTGCATTGATTTGTTGAAATGATATTGGCCCATCTTTCAGAATATGAAACTTTTGCTATGGCTTGAATATTTTCGTTGTTAATCTTTCAAATGTAAAGGATAATAAGACCTGTAGGGCTGAAGCTACTTAGAAACATCAAGATATGGTATCGTTTTCAGGTCTACAGACTTTAATTAAGTAAAAGTAAAGCTAATTACTCCAGTAGACATGAAATGACGTGTTGATGACCCTGTTAGCTTCCGTGGTACCGTCATGGTCAGGCTTGTTCGCCGTTCAAAGTCACGGTCAACGCTTCTTAATGATTCACCACCCAGACAAGTCAAAATTATTAAAATTTGTGGTTTTCGGTGAGTAGATATTATTTTCTAACGAGTTTTTTTTCTACATGTTCTTATATTAGTTTAATGGTTGTACTTCTGACTAATCCAGTGTCGGATTTCCTATTTGTGTTGGATCCGTTTATGTTTTTCGGTATTTCCGATTTGGTTTTGTTTTTTTAAAACTAGTCTATACTTAGACTTCTCCGTATTCATCTTCATCGTCATCGGCATCATACAAATGATTGGTTCATGCGAAAATTTTATTCAACTGTGGTGCAGCAACTTTAGTATTCCTTCCTAATCTTATTTTAATTGTTTCATTACCATTGAAAGTGGTATCCTTAGGTTATGTGATGTCAGTTTCTTCTTGCCAAACATTTCGTCTAACGAACATACCTACTTCTTCATCTTTAATGATGATTTCTTTACCTTCAACGGACGTAACTTCCCCTTTATTTACTTGAATAAATTAGTCACATGTGTTTACGTCACAATATCAAATCAACACATACATAATCTACGTAACGATACCCTTATCTGATAAGAGTCCAAATCTTGTTTATTAAACATAAATATTTTGGCTGTTTGCGTTCCGATTCCGTATGTAGTTATGAACTAAGAATAAAATCTACTATTAATATACTGTGACCACCAATCTTTTAACATGATGAAAATGACGTAGGTATCTAGAGTTTCCCCTTCCTTTGTAGGTCCATGTTAAATAATGGACTTTCTTGAAGAAATGAGCAATAATCTAACAGATCATGAATTCTATCAACTTGATAACTGATTAGAATATTGTATTATGGACACACCACGCAATATAATCATGTAGTACTTGGAAAGGAATTTGCTGGAGCTAAAGATGATAGTATCCCTTATCGCAAGTAAATCGGCGACTTTACAAGATTTGGGTTTTTCGGTTGATCTGTGAATTTATCGCATGATTTTTATGCTTATCACTTCTTAATTTGCGTTTTGAGTATGGTGCTGTATTCTGTAAAAAGTCTATGACGAAATTTAGGTGAAGTAGGTAAGTGCTGCTGGTAATGTAAATTACATTAGTTGTTTGTGTTAACATTAGTGTCAAATGAAGTGACCTAAGTGCGAGTTTGGTTTACAGAATAATGCTTTTACCCCCTTGGAAATACACCCGGACTTAAGTTACACCAATATTAAGAGGTCTGTCGCATTTTGTCACCTCTCTCGCTCACACGGGATCAAATTTTTAAGATTGTTAAAATAAAAAGATGCTTTTTCAAAAAATGTGATCTATTAAAGGACTAGTAAATAATGTTAATTTAATAGGTACCTAATTATTAAAACACATTTCTATTGTGTTATCTAATAAATTCAGTTCAAAAAGTATATCTAGCCATAGATAGCGTAGTTACTTGGAGCAAGGAAAACCTTCTGCAATTCAACGCCCAAAAATGTGTCACCATAACTTTCTCGCGTGCACGTAGTCCTATTGTGCATGATTACAGCATTGATGGGATGCCGATGATCAGGGTTACAGAGGTTAGGGACTTAGGAGTTAGTCTTAACGCGGGGCTAGCGTTTCGTGATCACATAGTCAAGTGCTGTAAAAAGGCCTACAGAAATTTGGGGTTTATTATGCGTACTGTTCGTGGTTTCACAAATATTACGGCGGTTATCGCATTATATAACACTTTGGTGAGAAGCCAAGTAGAATGCAACGCAGTCATCTGGGCCCCACATGAGACTAAATATAGTCTCATGGTGGAGCGAATACAAAATAAATTTGTTAGATTTTTATATTTGAGGCTCTATGGAGCCTCAAACAGCCTTTTTACCCGCTTATGTATCCAACCTTGTTTATATTAGGCATGGTTGGATACAATGAGCTGAGAGTTAGGCGTGAGTTCGCACTTGTCTCTTATTTATTTAAAGTAATTAGAGGCAAGATACATAACGCCGACATATTAGGGTTGGTGTGTTTGAGTGTGCCCGACAGATATGTGTGGCGGCGACGGCGGCCTCAGCTGCTGGCTATACCTCGTGGCCGCACTAATCTGTTGAATGAGGCGCCCCTGACGCGGGCTCTTCGCACCCTTAACCTTGTAGCAGAGGAGATAGACGTTTTTGCGTGTTCACTGAGTGAATTGACAAGGATAACATTATCCATACTAATATTATAAATTCGAAAGTAACTCTGTCTGTCTGTCTGCCTGTCTGTCTGTCTGTCTGTCTGTCTGTCTGTCTGTCTGTTACCTTTTCACGCCTAAACCACTGAACCGATTTCGATAAAATTTGGCAAGGCTATAGATGGTATCCTGGGGACGGACATAGGCTACTTTTTTTTTCAAAAATAATCCTACAGGGGGTGATATAGGGGATGAAAGTTTGTATGGGAAACTCAGTATTTCTTAAGTTAGGGATGTGAAAATTAAAATGTATGCTTTTGATAGGAAATAAAGAAATATGCGGTTCAGCGTTTTTGAAAAATCATCCCCTAAGGGGGTAAAATAGGGGTTGATTTTAAAATTTACAAAACTGCACGGATTTCGACAAAATTTGGCAAGGCTTTATATAGCATCCTGGTAAAGGACATAGGATACAATTTTTTCGATAAATAATACTACAGGGGGTGATATAGGGGCTGAAAGTTTGTATGGGAAACTCAGTATTTCTTAAGTTAGGGATGTGAAAATTAAAATGTATGCTTTTGATAGGAAATAAAGAAATATGCGGTTCAGCGTTTTTGAAAAATCATCCTCTAAGGGGGTAAAATAGGGGTTGATTTTAAAATTTACAAAACTGCACGGATTTCGACATAATTTGGCAAGGCTTTATATAGCATCCTGGGGAAGGATATAGGCTACTTTTTTTTTCAAAAATAATCCTTCAGGGGGTGATATAAGGGATGAAAGTTTCTAAGGGAAACCCAGTATTTCTTAAGTTAGGGATAACAAATTTATGTTATTGGTAGGAAATTAAGAAATATGCGGTTCAGCGTTTTTGAAAAATCATCCCGTAACGGGGTAAAATAGGGGTTGATTTTAAAATTTACAAAACTGCACGGATTTCGACAAAATTTGGCAAGGTTTTATATAGCATCCTGGGAAAGGACATAGGATACTTTCAAAAACAATACTACAGGCTGTGATATAGGGGATGAAAGTTTGTAAGGGAAACCCAGTATTTCTTAAGTTAGGGATAACAAATTCATGCTATTGATAGGATATTAAGAAATATGCGGTTCAGCGTTTTTGAAAAATCATCCCCTAAGTGGGTAAAACAGGGGTTGATTTTAAAATTTACAAAACTGCACGGATTTCGATAAAATTTGGCAAGGCTTTATATAGCATCCTGGGGAAGGATATAGGCTACTTTTTGTCTTAAAAAATAATCCTACAGGGGGTGATATAGGGTATGAAAGTTTGTATGGAAAACCCAGAACCACTGAATGGATTTCGATAAAATTTGGCAAGGCTATAGATGGTATCCTGGGGACGGACATAGGATACTTTTATTTAAAAAAATAATCCTACAGGGGGTGATATAGGGGATGAAAGTTTGTATGGGAAACTCAGTATTTCTTAAGTTAGGGATGTGAAAATTAAAATGTATTTTTTTGATAGGAAATAAAGAAATATGCGGTTCAGCGTTTTGCAAAATCAAAATAAGGGCGTAAAATAGGGGTTGATTTTAAAATTTACAAAACTGCACGGATTTTGACAAAATTTGGCAAGGCTTTATATAGCATCCTGGGGAAGGATATAGGCTACTTTTTGTCTTCAAACATAATCCTACAAGGGGTGATATAAGGGATGAAAGTTTGTATGGGGAACCCAGCATTTCTTAAGTTAGGGATATGAAAATTCAAATTTATGCTTTTGGTAGGAAATAAAGAAATATATGGTACAGCGTTTTTGAAAAATCGTCCCCTAAAGGGGACAAATATAGGGGTTGACAAATGTTTGTGCACCTACCTCTTTTTAAGAGATTTAAGGGATTGGAAATGTAGTCATAGTTCGAATCTTGAGGTAACATTTAGTCTTTATTTCATTCGACGTTTTTACGAGGAAATTATTTGAACGAGTGGACACTCGGACAAAAGTTATTTGTGCGAGCGTGGCTGGCATAATAAATTTTAAGTAATTAACAAAGTCCCCCCGCCGCGTAAGTCTGTTTGTTTGAATGCGATAATGTGAAAAAGTACCGAACGGATTTTCATACGGTTTTCTCCAATGACCGGAGTGATTCAATGTAAGTCATTATTTTTTGGTTTAAATTGGCTGAAATGTGACGAAGACTGTTGGTGTCGGAAAAAATCATGCCGACTGGTAGCTTTATGCCTACTATACACGGTAACGATATATCGTAGCGATTTGAGTTTGCACAGTTATAACGACGGCCCTATGTTTTCCACATAAACGTTCCCATGGGTTATTTTCCGACATCAACGCGGGCGAAGCCGCGGGCAAAAGCTAGTATGTAATAAGTTTTAGATAATAAGTTTTTAAGTTTGCTTCACTATTGCATTGGGTACCTGTAAAAATAGTTGTAAGTGAGGATATAAATAAATAAATAAATAAATAAATAAATAAATAAATAAATAAATAAATCTGTTTTTGAGATGACTTAAATAAATGCCACAATAAAAATGTGTTTTTAATAGTTACCTATTATATTAACATTATTTACTAGTCCTGTAGTTGATTACATTTTTCAAAAAAGCATATTTTCATTAAAAATTTCTAAAATTTTGGTGCCGAGTGAGGAAGTGAAGTTTACTCCGAGTTAATTTAAGGGTATTAGAGCATACTGCTCTTCTTATCGGTTCTTTTATACAAGTGATGCAGTTTAGTTTTTCTAAAAGAGGGGGAGTCTTATAGAGTCACGTCATGTTTCAGTGGCGCCACTATTCAATATCTTTAAAGATCACTCTTATTTTATCGCTACTTATCTATATCTACATCTTGAACTATAGGCGGCTAAGTAATCGGTTTTCCATTTGCCTGATAACTAATACTGATACTTTGAGTGATCGCTACTGATAATTTTCTTTTTCTTTCTTATCGTGACCTAAAAGGAAAGGTTGGTTTTTCTTATTATTTTCTCAAAACACATCTACATTTCTATATTTATGGTTTCAATTACTTTGGCACGAGCTCATGGCTAAGTAATTACAGCCGCACGGGTCGATTCATAAGGTTAAGCTACGCTTGCCGGGGTTGGTCCGTGGATGAGTGAGACTCCTCCGTGCCTCAGAAAGCACGTTAAAGCCGTTGGTCCCGGCTGTCATTCGTGAATCTTTGACAGTCGTTACGGGTTTTCAGAAGCCCGAATGTCTGACAACCAGTCTTACCAAGGGGTATCGAATTGTGTCACCCTATGTAAAATTTCAACATTTATATCTGTAATTTTTATGGTGTGCATAATAAAGAGTATTCTATCTATCTATCTATCTATCGAATCTCGAGGGGTATCTATTTACTGGGTTGCGGAGGTTGGATAGGCAGTCGCTCCATGTAAAATACTGATATTGAGCTGCAGCCGCTGCTGCCGGTTAGACTGGAAGCCAACCCCAATATAGTTGGCTCGGCAGATTGATTGATCGCTTAACAGGAGGAGATATTATCATATATTAACACCATTAATTTCCCAGGATGTTATAACTCAGTATACCTAAGCTTTTTTTTACTAAGCTGTGGTGTTACCATAAGTTTTTGAAGTGAAAACTTCTTAAGGCGCATTGACTTGAGCGATTTTTGGGAAGGGGAAAAATCGCTCTTTACAAAAATCTTCCCAAAAATCGCTTTTTACGGGTTCGCGTCACTGCGTCACCGCGACACCGCGTTCATATAATTTCACTTATAGCTAGCGGCAGTCCCCATGCAGTCATGGGACCTATTGTATTTTTTTTTTTTTTTGTTATATTTAGTAATCTACCGTAAAGTTTAATAATGCCGGAAAAAAAATAAACTTGTGGTTTTGTGGAGAAAATGCCTCAGGCATTAAGTCCGCCTTTGTACGGTATTTTTTTTTTTACTTGTGCATAAAGATTTAATAAATAAATAAATAATAAAATACTGAAACCAAGATTGGCTTGTTAGGTAGAAAAAAAAAACAAAATAAAAACTGTTTTTTTTTCTTACTGCACTGTAATAGAACCAGTGGGTTAATCTTCCCATTACCCTGGAAAAAAAACTAAACACAAATACAAACTACTCAACATAAATACAAAATTGCTTTGACACTGTGCAACCTCCGTGCATGACAGTACAAAGGAGGCTATGGTGTACGCCGAAGGCTGCGTTATCGGTTCCGAGAAAATTCTCATAATCATGTCTGTATTTATCTGTATGTCAATGAATTTAATCATTGTCTTTGATATTTGCACTCCTCCTGCAAAAATTGGGTTATTTTAAAAGAGATTCTTCTCTTTCCTTTGATAGTTTGGTCCAGGGTGGACAACATAATTGGCCTATGATGTTCCCACTGCTGGGACACAGGCCTCCTCTATGTGAGAGGGAGTGGGCTGTAATCCACCACGCGGGCCCCGTGCGAGTTGGTAGATGTCACATGTCTTCGAATTTTTTTTTGTTGCTTGCTCACGATATTTTCCTTCAAAGTTTTGAGAGCAGTGGTGATGAAATAATTTACACAAAGTAAAGTTCCTGCTTAGGTTCGAACCCACGACCTACAACTCGTAAGTCGCGGCCGTTACCACTGGGTCACCACTGCTCTCTCCACAACACAACAGGTGTATATAAAACCTCTGCTTACTTACAAAAGGACATTATAGGCGTTCGGTAGATTCTATATTTCCTAAAGTGTTGTCATTGGTACCTACTTTATTTTTAGAGCTGTTCCATAAATTCGTTTTGATGGTTGAATTATCTCCGTCATTCGTGGATATTTGACAGTCGTTACGGGTCGTCAAAAGCCCGAAAGTCTGACAACCAGTCTTACCAAGGGTTATCGTATTACCCAGTAATTGGGTTGTGGTATTCAGCTGCATCCGGTTATACTGGAAGCCGACCGACGCCAACATAGTTGGGAAAAGGTTAGGCAGATTTTGGTTGAATTATCTCCGAGTTTTAGTTGTAAAAAATATTCCATCTTTTTTCTTACTTTGGGATTACTTGGAAGTAGAAATTGGGTTTTTGTATTTACGTCATTTAGCATTAAAAAAGTGATGCGGTTCTCTGGTTCGGTCTATCTAAGTTTTTCGAAACCACTATTCGAAGTTCGAGAGCAGTGGTGGCCCAGTGGTATGGTAACGGCCGCGACTTACGAGCTGTCGTAGGTCGTAGGTTCGAACCCCGGGAGGCGCTTTACTTTGTGTAAATTATTTCATCACCACCGCTCTCAAAACGGTGAAGGAAAACATCGTGAGGAAACCGGCCAAAAATTCGAAGACATGTGACATCTACCAACCCGCACTGGGCCCACGTGGTGGATTACGGCCCACTCCCTCTCACAGAGAGGAGGCCTGTGTCACTGTGTCCCAGCAGTGGGAACATTATAGGCTGATTATGTGATTCGAAGTTCTAGTCCAACGCCGACGCTCGATTTTATTTCGACATAGCTATTGACGTCACTGTGGGTACTTTCGTTTAAATGAGTGAGAATGCAGACGATTAGTGCAATTATTAATATAATTTATTTATATATTTAACAGACTAATTTATTTATATATTTAATAGACTAACTTATCCTAACAGCTTAAATACTACACACATAAGTTATAGGTCATCTATAAGTATAAATGAAGTCCTGACTGACTGACTGATTGACTGACTCAGCAACGCCCAGCCCAAACCCTTGGACCTAGAAAGCTGAAATTTTGCACAGAGGTTCCCTTTATAACGTAGACAAGAAATAAGGAAGGATTTCCCGATAGCACGTTCCCGCGGGATATTTTCCGACATCCACGCGGGCGAAGCCGCGCGGAGTAAGTTAAGTTATAAATTATAGGTCTAATAAAACATACATTTAGATAACAGATAGGTAACATTGTGCTCATAGTTTAAAAACATGAACATAAGTTTTTTTAATTAAGGTTTTAAACATAAAATTATGAATTCTTACTTAATTGTGAACAATAACTAGCTTTTGTTCACGGGTCCGCTTGTAATTGAGGACGTAAGGACCGAATTTATTTGTAACTAGCTGTCCTGACCGACGTTGGCCTGTCCAAATTTCAATAATTCATACAAAAATCCCATACAAAATGTACTTTCAGTTTTCCCGAATTTTCCAAATTTTCCCGGCAACTTTTCAAACATTTTCTTTCTTATAAATTACTAACACAACAAAAACATAATTAGTCAAATAGGTGCAAACGTTCTGAAGTGATGCTACATACAGTCAACAACAAAAGTCGATTAAACTTGTTTTCTAAATCTTAATTATTGACAAAAATACTTCATTAAAATCGCAAAAAAACTCTTATCTAATAAATGAAATGCTAAAAAGCATTTTATCGTATTATTTAGTGTTAATTTAGATTATGTCAAAAAGTAGCAATGTTAACCGACTTCTGTTGCTGACTGTACCTTTGGCAATTGATTTTTATTTTTATTTTCTTTATTAAGGCAACCAACAGCGATAAATGTAGTATCTAACAGAGTATTTTTATTTATAAAATTTCGAATTTTCGACTGCTTTAGTGCATAGATTCAAAAGTTGAGAGCGTTACACATCGGCCATAAATACCATCAAATTAAGTAGATATTTTTAAATTTAATTCCTATTCGTTACAACACACACAGCATGCAACTCATGCATCGTTATTATTCATATAAATAAAATCCCAAGATAAAAAATAACGACAAATTAATGAACCAAAACCTCAATTAAGCAGATACACAAACAAACACAAACACACACAAGCGCGGCCCACAATACAAGTATATTCGACAAACAATAGACGCGATGGATGTACTCGCGTATTTCAGAGACACACAAGTTCACACAACGCAACGCACACAACTTTGTACGTTAGTCGCTTACTGCGGGGAGCATCAGAAAGACGTTAGTGATCGTGCTACTGTGTGGATTTGCCGAATAAACGTTTTGTTATAACACTTGGGTAAGTCCTTTTAAAAGTTTTTCTCATAAAATTAGTTTGTCTATGGTTTTTTTTTTTCTGCCGGACACTGGTCAAAATTGTGACGGTCTAATTTCTGATTGGATTTTTTTGTCGTGTTATGGGATTTTAATTCTAAATTAATGTTGTTGGATTTTAACTTTTTGTAGTATTGATTTGGGCCGTGTTTAACATTAAAATCGTATAAAAACTAGATGAGTTAATTGGAGTTAGTTTATAATTCTAGTTCTCTATATAATAAAGAGTAAATTTAGCGTCGGAAAAGAATGTGCAAAGTTTTAGATAGGACACGCAAACTTTTTCAAGTTACAAATCTGTGCAATGTATTTTTTAAATTATCATAAATAACCACAAATTGAAAATAATCATTTAAATTAATATTTTTTGCAATAATAAAAAATAAATAAATCGGTCAAAAGCTCAAACGCGAAGCTCACTTCTCTACCAAACCAATCCAACCACCGCACGGTGCTACAACTCTAAACATATTGCCAAACTGTACTAAAAATCTATCGGTTGCGTGAGCCCTAAAGGCTTTCGTGTGACGTAGCGACGGGCTCGTCGCCTCGACCAATCACAGCGTTGACTGATCCATAAAAACGTCAAGCGTGAAGCGGAAAGGCCAAACGCGAAACGTACGTGAGGCAGAACGCACGCCGGTGTCAAACGGGACGCGCTACATTCGTTCGCTCAATAAAATTTACGCTCGTTTACGGTCAGTGTAGTGTTGTTCGCATTTCGGAATAAAAAAAGTGAGTAAAAAGAAAAAAAATATATTTTTTCTGCAATTTTTTTCGTTTTGTCTCGTGGGTGTCCAGTCGGAACCGGTGTGTAATTGGATGCTGGATTGGTTCAAGTGATATTAACTTAGTTCCAAGTAAGCCGTCAGTTTTTTATATAAATTTATAAGTTATTTGCAAACAAAATTCTCGATATGGTTCCAAGTGGACATTCATGGATGGTGATGGTGGTAACTATAAAGTCGCAATAAGTGGGTGATACATCCACTTTTTTGGTAATGTTTGCATTAAAGTTAGTGAGTGCTGGAGGTGTATTTGCTGTTTCTCAACACTGGATTTGTTACTTTATAAAGTTTCATAGATTGCTTCACAATTTTTGTGTTCTAATTTGAGAAAATGCTCCTGAGCATAACGTTGACATTAAAAGTTAGGTTGTTAGGTCAAGCTTGAGAATCATTGATTGCTCCTACTTACGAAATATCTATCATACGATCAGTCATCATTGATGAAATGGCTTTCTTGATCTATTACATAATAATATTATCGGAAGATTTTACTTTATCGGATTTTTAATCTAATAAAGTTATTGATTGTTTAGTTTTACTTCTAATGCTAGAAAGGGATGAATAGGTATTTAATATTTTGTACAAGCTTTGATATTCTTTAATGTTTATCTTTCCACTAGCTTCTGTCCGCGACTTCGTCTTCGTGAAATTTGTTGTCCCCCCGACCCACCCCGTCGTATCCCATCGTCTGCTCGCGCTGCTTTCTGACTTTACAAAGTCCTAGCGTGATGTTTTAAATAGACAACCTTCCTCAAGTATTAGGCTATCAAATGCAAAAAGAAGTTTTCAAATCCAACTGTTCATTCCAGAGATTAGCGCGCTCATACATACAAACTCTTCAGCTTTATTATTAGTATAGATATTATGTCTAAATACAAAATGTACATAATCTTTCCAAAGCCACACACAATTCAAAATCTCCTACAAATAGCAAAAGTAAATATTGAAAGGACTCCTTACACATACACGACCAGAGAATTAATCTCAAACATATCGTTGCCATTGATAAAATTGTGTAATTTTTATCGTGTTATCTGTTACGTGCAAAAAGTAAATATCATTCTTGATACCACTTATGGGATAAGCAGAGATACGTATGGTTTAGTCATGCAAGAGGCTGCGCTCACGTGAACACATACCAAACTTGAGTAAATAAAAAATGAAAGTCGGTGTTTAGTTATCTTAAGTCTTTTATCCACAAATATGCTTAGAGTTGGTGAAGTAGGGAATGCAATCTGAATCAATTGTGCTACTAAAGGAATTTCAGATATAGATGATGGTATATTTCTGATCCTGAATACAATTTTAGATCTTCATAATCCTATGTAAATCGAATTAGAACTTATCGATAGGATACGTGATAAGAATCAGAAACCAAGTAAAAATTACTTAAAGATAATGTGAGGTGTCAATCAACATTGGATGAAGTCTTTTTCTAATCCAATCCATCATCATTGAGGCCTAGCACAAATATTGATTCATTAAGATGAAAGATCATTGAAAACGCATCTTACAATGTTAATACCATTGAGAGATTCTGCAGAACTCTATTACCTATAGATAATTATATCCTAAGCATAGTGTCCATTCACGTTGAATTCAGTTTCAACGTTTGTTGCATCAAAAATCTCACTATCTAATATTTTTTCCTCCGTGAATCCCAATGTTATCACAATCAAGGATACTGTTTTCATTATTCCTGGATATAGGTATTTGCCTTATCAGCTACTGCTTATTATATTTGTATATTCAATTCTTTCATATATTTGTATAATTCGTTAATATCTGTATGATTATGAAGTGCATTAGAGGGATCTATATTGTCATGATCGTATGTTGACACCTTTCTCTGTGTGACATCATAGGATGACGCAATAATTGTTACTGTTTCACTAAGATGCATACCTGTCCTTTCTAATGCTTTTGTAATTTCTTCGACATTGTTCGTCTTAATTTCATCTATTGTATGCGATATACCATTTTTGGCAGATGTTTTAAGTGCAGGTCAAAACCAACCACTCGTACCTTTTATAATATCTTGACTTTTACCTTTACGACACATTTTTAGTGTGTTTGAAATCTATTTCTATTTATTTACTGCCTAGCCAAGTAGTAAACTAACAATTGAAACTTTAAACAGCTTTATTGGTATGTATTAATTATTGAGCCTTAAATATGTATTGTAAAAATGGCAGCCTCTGTGAGTGGTAATTTCAATATAAATATCTTATAAACGTTTTATATATTATAATTGATTTAGTCAAGTCGTTAGTTGTAATCACACTAATATTATAAAGGCGAAAGTTTGTGAGTGTGTGTGTTTGTATGTTTGTTACTTCTTCACGCTCAAACGGCTGTGCCGATTTGGATGAAATTTGATATGTAGATAGCTCATACCCTGGAGCTCATACTCTGGCCCTGGACATAGGCTACGTCTACGCGGGTGTAACCGCGGGGCGCAGCTAGTATCTTATAAAACATAACTTTAGTAAATGGTAAATATAACTTACTGTAAAAATGAGGGCACACATACCCAGCCCAGCGCTGCAAAGCCTCCTAACATTATGACATGAAGAATTTACTCGTACACGTCAGATTCCGCGTCTAGAACTACTTACCTCAAAAGTAAATAGTAAAACAACGAATAAAACAAACGTTATATCCCTGAAGGTAAGAATGTTTTAAATTAAATTTGTCAATCTTAAACTCTATTGAATAGAGTTTAACTTGGACTTTAGAGGTATAAAAGAGAGAGGTATAATAGAGTATATTCCCTCAGGTTAGGTCACCATGCCTAGGCTTGGCGACGTAGCCTGAGGAAAAGAGGACCTACAACAATCTTCCTTAGGAGACCTGCATATCTATTTATAGCCATTCGGCTTCCGAATTGACAATGCCACATTTTCGGTTACCAGAGGGCCTAGACAAATGGCATTCGCTTCGGAGCGATTCTATTTCTGCAATCGCTACAGCTTCAAAGTGACATTGACATGATCACGTGACATTTCGATAGCTTATGTCAACCACATACATTTTAGGGCTTTTCTACTAGCGTCATCGCTAATCGAATGTTACTTTGCCTAGTCACAGACATCAAATAGCCATCGGAAGAATAGCGGTCGCCTATCCTATCCTATACTTTTAAATGAGCAATATTTGCATTGTATTTGTAATCACGTTCTCGATACTGCTCTAACGATCTTGATGCAAGTTGAAATTTTTTGGTTTACGGGGGCGTAAAATCGATCTAGCTAGGTCTCATTTCGGGAAAGATTCGTTTTGTCTATTTTCACCCGAACGGATCTCGGTCGCCCTGGTACTTTGGTTTTAATATTGACATCGGGTTTTGGTTTTGTGAGCAGCGTTTAGAAGAATCCTTCATTATCATTGTTTGATGTTCGAATCTTATCGAATAGTTTGTTAATTTATTTCGTAATCAACAGTTTTTAACAAATACATTATAGAGGAGATACCTGAAGATAGGTCTCTAGTTCAATCTATAGTCGCGAATTGTTGTAGACCCATGACGGTATTCCTCTAAAAACTACCTCTATCGACGACACGGTTGGCGCAGTGGTTGAGCGATTGACTGCTGCGCAGCATGTGGCGGGTTCGATTCCCGCACGGAACAAATATTTGTACGACCTACAAGTATTTGTTCCGAGTCTGGGTGTTTTCTATCTATAATATGTATGTATTTACAAAAAAAAATGTATATAAGTAGTTTATCAGCCATCTCGTTACCATAACACAAGCATTAGGTTGCTTAGCTTGGGACTAGATAGCGTTGTGTGAAATGTCCAAGGATATTTATTTATTTATTTATTTATTTATCAATCGTAAAGCTTACAAATAAAACAAAGTAGTTGTGAGAGCAATAAAACAAACGGGGTTCAAATGCTCAGCACATAAGTACTTCAGCATCCATAAACACTGGTAAATTCAACGACATATCAAGTAATATATTTCCAGTATAATCTGACCTAGGGTGGCGTACAATGAGTGGTTAGGTTATACTGGTTAAGTTTAGCAGGGTATATCGTTGTGCGTACATTACAATTGTGCCGTACGGGGCTAAAGGAGTCAAAGATTTATAGCCCGTCAAAACAACTGTTTGTGTGGCTAATATGCTGGAATTTATAAACGGCAATAGCGCTATGGTTTGAAGTAAGGACTTGCGAGGGTCGTGACTTTCAGGTATGCCCCGGTTGATAAGCCATTTCAATTAATTACAGATATATTAGTTACAAAAATTTAAAATCGGCAATATAGGTATGTATAGCAAGAAATCGTGATTTTTGTCACAACATAATTAATACATCAAAAAAAAAATTACTAAAATCAATAAACAAATCCATCACCCAACAGCAAACAACATATCCACCTCGAAAAAATAACTGCAAATATAGTGTTATATTTAGCGTTCTTATAAAAGACATCAACGCACTCGGACCCCACACACGTTCGCTCGCTCCTTGGTCGCCGTTCTTCCAGGAATAACTTCACTTATCGAACGATGGTGACCCCTAACCAGCCCGCACGTGTAACCGAACATACTGCCTTAGATTATCTACCTGGATTTTGTACAAATATACCCAGTTACATTGATTTATTCCGTTCTAATAACAAAGAACTAATACCACGGGTATTTGTTTGAACTTGTATTTATTGTCTATTCCGAACGGATACCACTTTTTAAATAATTAAATTTAATGTGCGAACGAATAGCAACTACTTTTAGTTAGGTATACAATTAGTTTATACTATGGTATCCGTTCGGAATAGAAAATAAATATGAGTTCAAACAAATACCAGGGGGTCTAAAACTGCCACATTAAGCAATTCCTCTAAAAGCGATTAATTTCCTGAATTCTCAGCAATTTACTATGATTGACGTATTTGACATTAAACTTCAATAAAGCAATTCATAATTTGTGGACCATTTTACGAATCTCCATACAAAACTGTCAGACAGATGAATTGCGTGCTATGAATTGTACGCAGATAAATTAGGAAATGTCAGTTTGTGACCGTTTTACGATTTCAAATATGATCCATAAATACATATTATCCTATTATGATTCTGCCACAGTGGCCGTTTTAGCCCCACAGTGGTATTAGTTTGTTGGTATAAGATGGGAATAAATCGTTACATTTTGTAACATGCAAGTCAAATTGCTATCTTTTTCTTGGTAGTATAGTAAGATGGAGATAAAACATGTGTAGAGCTGTCAAATGAAGTAGGTAAACTTTTGATAAAATATGTCGTTAAAAGCAATGACGTATTATATCATTGGTTAAAAGTCTAAGTTTAAACATTACAGCTTGTTTTTTTTTTTAAGTTAGTGTTATACTTATCTAGCCGTTTCCCGGTGCTCCGCCCACGTGGATGTCGGAAATTATCCCACGAGAACCTACTACCGGGATAAAAAGTATCCTTTGTGTTAATCCAGATTATAAACTATCTGTGTGCCATCCAAATCCATTCAACCGTTTTTGCGTGATTGAGTAAAATAGGTACATCCAAACATCTTCACAAACTTTCATATTTATTTTATTAGTAGTAAATAAGTATATTTTGATTTTATTTTAGTTGGTTTCTTGCAAAACTGTACCACAGTTTTATTTAATATGTAAACTTTTACAAAATGGTTCAGTTCGATCGGACTCGGTAGGTACCGTTAACAAGTGAAGGGAAGCGTTTCATTGACTGGTAGTATATTAAATACATTAATTTTACGATGTGATACTGATATACTTATTTAAATTTAGCTCAAATAGTTTGCTTCCGTAAAATGAGCAAACTTAACTTGTAAAGTTACAACTTTTCAATAGCATAACACTTTTATAAACTATACTTAGGGCCTAACCCGACAGAGCCCGCGCTTACTAGTTTTTTGAATCCACGGGAAACATACAAAATAGTGTTCTAAAATTCTGAAAAATGATATATCTTATTTAAGGATCTGGCGGATAGCGAATCGCTTTTACTAACACGATTAGATTTACTTTGCTGGATAGAAAAAATGCCAAAGTAATGCCTTTTCCTTTTCCCTTTAGACTTTTCGTAATGTTTAATCAATCTCATAGCTATAAAACAAAAACTTTTTTTTCTCATTTTTTATATAAATGAAAAGGTAGTAAGATTGTTTAGCGCAATTCGCTGAGTTTTGCGAGAGGCTCGCGAGTGGTTGCCTACTTCAGTTCAGTATGCGGCTCATGCGCCGTAGGGCATTAATTATTCTCATTTAGTTTATCTATTAAGTGTCCAAAATACCTTTGATTTATTTTACTTATCTAATGATATGTCTTTTAAAGTACATTTTATTCTCCCTATAACCATTTCATTTATTTCATTAACAATTTTTAAATTATATTGAAATTTCACACTTAATTACAAAATAAAAAATTAAACGAATTACACAATAAATTATAAAAAATCATAATAAATTATTCAATTAAAAGAATTACAATATAAATTATTATTAAAACAGTCATCCAATAAACAATGTCAAAAAAATAAAAATAAAGATACATAATGTCAATAAATAAAATTAAAAATTAAAAGTATTACAATATAAATCAATAATAAAACAGTCAGACATTAAACAATGTCAAAAAAATATAAAAAATAAAGATACATAATGTCAATAAAAATAGTACTAGTTGTATGTGTCACACAGAAACTCCTCAAGGGTGTAATAGCACTTTTCTATCAAAAATGATTAACTGCTGCTTAAACTGATTTAAACCCTTACTGTACCTGAACTGTTTACTTGTGCATGTTACAATGAAATATCGAGCATTACGCAATCATTAATCGGATAATATTAATGTGTGGTTTTGTGCTCGTGGCAGTCATCAGTCTCAATGTATTAGTGATATGTTTCTAATTGATTTCTAACTGTGCGGTTTTTTAATTAGTGCCAAGACTCTTCTCAGTAGCTCTATCACTGCTGAGAATCGTGACTCCGTTTCAAATTGTCAACGGTCTTTCTATGTCTGTTACGATCGGTAAGAAAATCATTAAATAATATAGAAATAAGAAAACCTTAATCAATTTCGCAATATCATATTTCAACTAATAATCAAAGCTTTTAAACCTACTTAACTACTTTTTTAATGACTTACATAGAAAAAAACAGTGATATACCTAGTTTATGCACAGGTGTCATCAAAATTAATAATAATAAACAATTTACATAATAAGCCAATAATTAATATGTTAAATGAATTGTATTAAAAATAAAAGACTGTTAAATCTACTAGAGTAGGGACTGCACAGACATAAAACCTTTTCGGAAAAATACTTTTAAAAACTACATATTATTTGAAAATAGAATATTTGGTAAGTACAGAAACAAAATGCAAACGCTGGTCGCGGATATTATTTGCATATATCCATATATTATGCAACCATGTCATTTGTTGCTCTGGTTACAAACTTACAATGTACAGACGCCAGCACATCAAGCTACTACAATCTGTCAAATTTCTTTAATAGATTTTCATCTCTATTGCATTGGGTTCAAGGTTGATTGGGAAAATTTGATAGTTTCGGGTGGCTTGACCTGCTGGCGTCTGTACATAAGTATTATCTTACAAAAGTCAAGTAGTTCACTATGCTAAGCTGGCTGCTAATGCAAGTTATAACTCAAATGAGGAAAACTGGACAAGACTAGTTCACACAATTAATCTTACAATCTATTGACTAACAAAATTAATAATATAGAAAATATGATATGAAAGAGAAGGTAGTGAATGATACAGAGTGACGGTTTACAGGGGAGAATGGAAGAAAAAAACATGTTGCGCCGACCCCACGTAACATGGGACAAAGTCGGGAAGATGATGATGAAAATTAAAAATAGATAAATATTGTTCGATGAGGATGAAGCCAATGCTTGCATCCCATAAAGTGTAATCACCAATCCTATCCAAACGTGATGGTTATAACAATATTACGATCACTAGTCACATAAACAAGGTGGAGACTACCTTACTAATAAATTAAACTGCGTATCTAATGACGATGCCAGGGTGCATACAAAGGGTCGCGGGTTGTTTTAAGAAGATACCGCGGCCCTGGCATAGGCAACTGAAGGAACACGGGTGGGTTTTCGTCAGTAAAAGTCTGACACGCCCTTCCGCTCCACCCAGAGCGGGAGAAGTTATTTGATGATTTCCCACCCTCAAAAAAAAAAAAAGGGTGCATACAAAAATTCAATCAAATGTATCCAATGTTTAATCAATATAGCTAGTCGGCTTATTTATTTGATATTTTCAAAATACTCATAACGTCATAACTATTAGTATTGTCAGTGTTTCAATTATTTTCCTATTGTCTGCTCCACATTGTATAATGATTAGGTATAGTGGCGATAGAAAGCTCATATTTTAGAGTAGGTAGGTAGGTAGGTATATAAGGACTAATGACGTGACAATGGGTACAAAGTCCAATGAATTTTGACCCCATAGTGGTTCGGGTTGCTGAACTCAATGAATCTCATGTTAATATTACTATTATGATTTATTGTTTTGAGCATGACTTAAGCAATAATAATAATAATACTCTATAGCATTGAATGTAGAGTCCAATCCAAAAACGATGGTAAATTCGATCCAAAAGAAAAAAACACATGTGGCTAAGTTTAAATAGTTATTTTTCTAGCACATACAATATATATCAGCTGCCTCGTCCCTGCAGAGTTTTTTTCTGAACCAGTGATCATCCGAAATCAAACTCCATAGAACTTGAGAGCATATTCTACCAAACTCGTTTAAAAATCAACGGAACCCAAACCACACGATCTTAAAGCATCCTTTCAAATTGAAATAAACGATTCGATAATTAATTTAAATTCATTTGATGTTAAACAATATTTATATTATTGTTCCAATATTTGAATATGGCCGAACACCTGTGTGTAACCCGATACGGCCGTCGGCGCCGACTGACCATAAATTGACCATTAATATGACCATAAACATTATGTTTTTTTTTCGAATATCGAATATCTTTTGGGTTGGTTCTTCAGGTAGAGTTCGAAGAAGGTTTCATTGATGATTCATTTGGATTGATTGCAATCATGCCTTTCTTTCTTCTCATAATTTTAAGCTAATTGTAGGTAGTTTATGTTTTTGAATTTCGATTAGTGTTTTCTCGGGAATATTTTTGAGTGGGTTACATTTTGTTCATACTCATGCCTGCTTTTACACCGAAAGTTTGACAGTTCTTATTTTAAACCAGTTCGTGTAAGGCCCACCATATTCTATAACCGATATAGTACAGCCTATTATAAACACCTCAAAACGTACTTTATAGTACCGGCGCATTCAATAAACTAAGAGTACTCGGACATAGTCAGTATTATGCTTCACACGCTAGCAGTAAGCTAACACCATGGCTATATGATTACGCGGAAGCGTCTGGTATGTCGGCAGACGTTAACATTGACACTTGACCTATCCAGCGTGCGCTTTACTATCGTTAATCAATGGGAATTGTGGGGTTGTTTCATCTAGTAAAGCTTTTTTACCTTCTTTACCTTTTATGCTATATTTGTACAGTTGATCTGAATTTTAAGCTCTTGTAATTTCAGTGGGATCTTTGTCGATAACTTTAGCTTGTTTATATGATAAGACTCTACGTTTCTGTTTTTGTCATTGATAACTGTTTCTTTTGGTTCATCGACTAATTCTCCACTTAATTCAGATCAACTTAAAAGCTTTTAACATCTGCATGTAACTATCTGCCATCTTATAACTAACTGACTTTCTCAAACTCCTCATCCAGACGTAAATTTAAATCAGAAACCCGTTGATAGCCGCGATTTTCATCATCTTAATCCTCGGACCGGCTCGGGCGTGATCGGGTACACTCGGGCGTATTCGGAACCAGCGCAGCGCAAGAGTCGCCGTCCAGTCTCGTTCAACTCGCTACTTATGTTACAAACCAGATCTTGTTAAGTTATATTTTATTTTGTAATGTTATTTTCTTTTAGTGTGATATTTCTTTTATGACCATATGGTAATGTGTTTTTTCCTTTGGTCTATTTTTGTACCTACCTAATTGTTTATTTATTTATGGATTTGTATGATCTGAAAAAGCTCATGAATATTTTGGCAGACCCAAGTCACTTGATGCAGACACTTTGAATAATTTAATAGAATCTTCCCAAACGTATAGTTATTTTCTCATATCTGTGAAATTAGAGGTAACTGCTCTTATCTTCAAATTCTATAAACTTACGTGTCTCATCTCCAATATCACTAAGCCCATTAATATCACAAGAATTATAATCCATGAAAATAGAATTATCAAAGTGAGTTGACATAATAACTTTCTCATCGCGTTCATTGCCAACTTTCATGTGATATTTTACTGATTCAATGTTGCGGCGACTCCAAACGAATGTAATTATAAACGAGGTTACTGTACATATAATATTAGTTCAAAAGAAAAGTCCCTACGTTCATGTGTAAACTGAGTTAATTTATAAATCGACTTATTCTGAGATCAAAATGAAATAGTCAACACTGGCAATTTAAAACCTTACGGTGAAAGAAACAGAGTTTAAAATGTTGAATATGCTGAAGCTAATTTTCTTATTAGCAAAGAATAATAGAGAATTTATTACTACTAATTTGTTTATGAATGGTCATGACCATGACTGTGTTAGTTTGAAAGGTGAAATGTTCTTCTCAGAAGAGAGAACTGCTTTCTTTGTAGTCCAGTTGAAGTGCTGTAGGCATGGTTACTCACGTTAACATTATACGAAGACCAGCAGTAACAAACAAAACAATTGCACCTGTAAAGACGGCTCGGTCAAATATACGGTCTTAATAGTCATGCCGATATCATACCTATTGGATTGTAGTCATAATATTAAAAACCTAATCATGTCTGCTTCTGTTGACAGCGATTCTCAAGATAGCTTTTGAAGAGTCAATGATAAACGTTTGAAAGCTACCAGTCAACACTAACCTGTATGAAGCTCGTAAATGATTAATATCAATTAAACATAAAGCAACTACGGAAGTACCAACCCGATACTAGAACATTACACAAATAGTTACCTATATATTCATGCATAATCTTAAGAGGACTAGGCAGATAAAGAATCTCGTTGATTGCCAGTAATTATCACGAAGGCTTAGTGAAAGGTGGTACATATCAGTAATTAGATCTCCAATGTTGTTTTCCTTGAGAACTTGAGACCGATTAATGTGCCGTCAAAGGGCAATCTGATCTCAGTGAGTTATGAATATTTTCACGTAGACTGGGATATGGTGTAGAGTAATTTTTGGTTTCTAATCCGTGCGAGCAGAAGTTTTAATAGTAATAATATTATGTTTTAATAATGTGTGATTCTCGGCTCAAGCACTTGTTGCTGTAAAGCTTCTCTACGAAAAAGTAGTTGTTTGCGTCCAAATGATTTTTAGTTTGTGTAATATAGTCGATCGTGTAATTTTTTTATGTATTTTCCTAATTTTCGTTATAAGTATTTTGTACCGACCTTTTTTCGTTTTTATTTTCAGTGATTATCAGTGGAGACTTGTAAATTAATTCAATTTCATATTGTTTCATAACACTGTATAGGTTAGCTGTAAGTTTCCCGAATAGAATAAAATAAAATAAAAAGTGATAGGTGATAACGTTGATAAAGTACGTGAAGTGAAATTAATAGGAGTCAAGGGAAATGGAAACGTCGGCATAATGGATCAGCTTTGGCTAGACGTTAAGGAGAATATTAGAATATTAGAAGTGATGAAAGATCACCAGTGGATCGCATGCATTCTCAAATATAGTATAATACAGACTAAATTTAAAAAAGACTGGAGAACTCCATTGAAATTCGAGTAAAGAAGAAAATAATATAGCGTACCCACCAATCACTAACACAGTTTAAATAAGCAGGACAGTGCGGTATTCAATCCCACTTGCGGAGCTGTGGTCCATAAGACACACAACAAAGTGTCGTAAAGCCAAGAGTAGCAGTAACATTACTTACTTACCCACAATACTCCGTAAGTTAAGTTGTCGAACAACACGTCTTACTTACAAACAACTTGAAAGTAAAGCAGTTTATTTCGAGAGCAACGCTAAAATATGTTGTTATTTCTCAACCTTATTGTCATTTCAAGCATTTTTATGTGCTAGACCTCGATTTAGCCGAGCCTCTTGTCCAGCAGGTTGCTCATGCCCAGGTAGGAGGAGAAATATACGCAAACTAGGCTGATTCAAATTATGTTGCCTGTAGAAAGAGTTCTACAAATTAACATAATCACCTCCGTTTATACTATCTGTTGCTCTATTGAAATGATTCTTTACAACTGGCAGTACTAATAGTACCTTTTCGTTTGAACTTACAATCCATCCCCTTTCGACCTGAATTTTGATATGTCTCCCAAAAT
This sequence comes from Cosmia trapezina, assembly GCA_905163495.3. Taxonomy (NCBI): domain Eukaryota; kingdom Metazoa; phylum Arthropoda; class Insecta; order Lepidoptera; family Noctuidae; genus Cosmia; species Cosmia trapezina. The sequence goes on from LR991036.1 coordinate 3,579,907, forward strand.
GCGTTCAGTTTCTTTCACTATCATTATTTCGTATTCTAGGGAAACTGAATGCAAAGTCAACTATGTATCTTATTGTATTCATAGTCTATAAACAATATCTAAATCGCATCTTCATCATCTCTAATAGCTCTTTACTAACTATAGTCACTAATTGCAGCTAATGTAAACCATAATCAAAGTTAACAAAGCTCTTTAGGAATAAACTTGATTGGATCTTTGTACTGTACTTTATTAAGCTTTCGTTAAAGTGTGACTAACCAAGATTTGTTAGTCAATTGTCTCCTAACTGTATAACTGTTGTCACATACTATTATTAGATGTGGCTACATTTGTATATTCATGCGAATGCTGTACTATTAATACTCGTAAACTCAATCTCTTAGTCTTACTTGCGAGTCTTATTTTGATTAGAAATACATTGGCAGTGGGTTAGATTTGTGTTAGCAATTTTATTATTTTAGTAAATATATGTTCAGGATTGAAATTGAGCTTTGGATTAATAACTGCTGCAGGTCCATCTTTTTAACTTTAACCAATACCTACAGTGAACTATTGCTTTTCAAAGTTCATATCTCTGTAGGTATATCTAAGAATTCTTATTGGGTAATTAAATCAACACTATTAACTACTAACTAGATATGGACGACTAATTACAACTAACACTATTATAGCCGTTGTAATAGCTAATCGGAATTTGCCTTATAATGTTTGATGCTTCATTTGATTCCCAGATGCTGATTCTCATCCTAATAAAAAGTACTAAGTTTATATTTCATTTTTATTCCTCAATTATGCAGTCATCAACTTTCCCACGCTTCAATGCACATCCTCCTTCTTTATCAGCTCCCACAAGATCAGGGACAATTTTCGAAGCCACAACATGCAGTAGGTGTTTAGTTGCAGCAAGTCGCTCCGACGCAGTTACGATGTAGATTGGATTGCGCGCATGTGCCGTAGATGGCGTCAAGTTGTCTCCGTGTGTCCTCGGCTTAGTGTTGTCAACGCACACTTGGGCAAATAAGTAGGGACGTGATATGTTGGACCTTAGGAATATTCTGGAATTTAAAAGAATGATGGGCTTTAAAATAATAATTGTGAACCTCAAAATGATTGTGGTTCTCAAGCAGAAGAACCTTAAATTATAATAGAAGTAGTTAAGTAAACATTTGCTATTACGAATATATACGTTGTGGTCAATCAATTAAACAGTTAAGTGCAACCAAGTCGTCTACAGTTACTGTGCACAGCATCATGTCAGCCTCTGCATTTTTCAGTACCTACCTACCATAGAGAAAATAGTAAATTTTTCTAACTGAAGAAAATGGCGTAAAACTTGATAATAATTTATTTATAAAAAGAAATAACAAATTTAACATTAAATAGTATCATCTGTAGGCACACTTGACTTATGCTTTAACAAAACAGTAACTAGGTATATAACCGCCAACTTTTTAGCAAAACTGGTAGCTTCCAGCGGCTTTAATCACTTACCTCTTCAATCAAACAAAGAAACAAACAGAGTTCTTCTGCATTTTCGATAAAAACAGATCCAAAGTCCAAATCCTGCACTCAATAATGTGATCAGAGTCTATTTACATCATACATCGGAATGTTTGCTAATCGTTACAATATAACAGTTTGTATAATGTCAACTTCAGTTATGTCAGTGCAAATGATGGCAAACGGATCTTATTGTGTGACCAGACTGTGTGCCTTAGACTTTACGAGCTTTGCTTTAGCTTACAATATTGTGTTTGTTATTCGTAATCGTTAATAGGTCACAAGAATTTGTTTGTGTAAACTTAGGTAATTTGCGTAAATAACATTTTTCTTTTAGATTTTTGGTCTAAGTTGCTTAAGCATAATAAATATTGACTTAATACGATCTTTGTATTAATTTTCTGAGCCTGACATATATAGTGATTTTAATTATTCATCCAAAGAAATTGATCAAGCTCACGACGACAGTACCTATTTATAGAAAAGCCTTAGATTTCCCAAATTACAAAGTGTTTTCTTGTTAAGTACATTTTTTCAATGCTTTTAATTAGGGATTCCTTTATTAATTCTGCAGATTTACTGTTAACCAATCAAAAGTAGCTACCACTTTTACTGCGCCAGTCTAGGCAAGCCCTTACCTGCGCAAGCGCGCGTTGCCAGCGAGTCTGCCGCAGTCACCCACTCAGGCGTACGAACTCGCGTGTGAAACCCGATACACACACACATACACGCAGGGAAAATCAACGAACTGCACAGAACACAGCTCTGAACTAACTTGCTTTATAAAATATTATACCTTGCCTTTACTTATCTTATAATTATCATCAGATTTTATTACGATTTTCTTTACTTTTGGTCTGGTTTCTTATGCTACTTGGTTGAGTATTAGTATTTTTCGAACGATTTCTTAAAGGAAACAATCGGGTCATCAATCTGTGTCTGCGTTAAGCCGTTGGTCCCGGCTGTCATTCGTAGATCTTTGGCAGTCGTTGCGGGTAGTCAGAAGCTCAAAAGTCTGACAACCAGTCTTACCAAGGGGTATCCCATAGGGGGGTGTTATTGCAAAAAGGCCATAACTGCGAATTTCACCACCGCGTTCAAGATTCAATATTATCAGCGTCAATATTTCACAGAAAATAATGACACTGACAGCGTTAAACTTAGTTTTTATAGGTGCTCACCGCGTTCAGTTTCGTTGGTGAAATTCACCCTGAATATTTAAAATACCATGGACATTGGACACGGTGTATTTTAAATATTAAAACATACTGTCTTCTACTAGCATTCTGTGCAAATATTTTACCGTCTGTCCTGCGCAACACAAGTAGTATTCGGATTTAACATTATTTCCTCAAGTTAAAAACTGCATTAAAGCAGACACCACAATATTTAACTCGGACGGAGTTGAGTGGTGTCTGCTTCAATTATTATTATTTAAACGTTTTTCCTCATATATTGTAAACAGCTGGTATTTTAAGGTCGGTGGGTTTTGATTAAGTAAAGTCGTTACTAGTTTTTATACCTTTTACAATCATTTCTTACCGCCATCTTGAGAGACGAGAGAAAGTCATCGAAGGACGGCAATTTTTTAAAAATGTGCGTGTTTTTTCCTAAAAAAAGCTTCTCTATAATACGAAACAAAACAAATAGACCTGCTGTCTTGTATGGATCAGAATGGAGCCACAAAAGGGATGAATAAAAGGCAATTGCTTGCAGCTGAGATAAGAACGCTAAGAGGGATGAGTGGTGCTACGCGAATGGATAGAATAAGAAATGAGTACCTACCTACATAAGAAGAAATCTGAAAGTGGCACCAGTGAGGCAGTGACTGAAAAGTTTTGAGGAAATTTGTCATGGTATGGGCATTTGTGATGCTTAGGAATGAAGAAAATATCGTGAGGACAGTTTTGAGTATGAACGTCGAAGGCTATAAGAGTATGGTAAGACCAAAGAAACGATGAGTGTACTATCTATAAAGATAATATAAAATAATATAGAAATAAGCTAGAAAGGGGGTGACTACCGAGATGACGACTAATAGAGAAGTATAGAAGAAAAGAACATGTTGTGCCAACCCTAAATAAATTGGGATAAATGCACGAGAATGATGATGAGTTGCTGAGCTACATCTTATACATTTTTTTCTCTGACACATTCATCGTCATCATCACTGGCAACCTTGTTCCACCCACTGCTGACTACAGGACTTCTCCCTTTGTGTCATGCTCCCCTGGTCTGTGTGAGTCTCATCCGGAATTTCCATCAGATACAATTAGACACAGTTAATATTGAAAACCAACGCCCATTTAGTTTGGTTTTTCCTATCGCAAGGTAGAAAATTACCTTTGCATATTTATACCTCAAAGTAGAGTAATGATTTTAGGGCCGCGACACATGAGCGTTTTGCTGTCGTACGTCTTTTTAAGGCAATTTGTGATTCTAATAAATACGTTACAATGATTCGTGGAATGTTTCTATAGCATAATATGTTTTTATTTAAACGATCCATTTTCTGCATTTTTGTTGAAGATATATCACCTGCATGTCTATCTGTCTAGATAAAAGTGACATATAGTTTTGTACTTGATTCTATTTCCGCGTTGTTCTAAGATATATCTTTAAACTGTTTATACCTTCCTAAATACTTAACATTAGGTACTTCATGTAGTTTCGCTCTGCAGACTTCTTCAACAATTTTGCATACTTTTCATTATGTTATAGAACTATGCGTCTTAGAAACAGCTTTGATATAATTTCATAACAAATCAACAAGTCCATATGCTGATTCGAAAACAAAGCATAAATACATTGTATTAACATAAGTTCTTACAAGTCACGAGTTTCCCAACGCGATTAGGAGGCATGAATGAAATATTACAACTATTTATAATCATTTTACCATTTATTGACATACTATGTTAGTCACTGATAATAATATACCTAGTTTCGAATAGCATTGTCCTTCCTTTACGAACTTTTATTAAATAACCACAATGATGTGACGATGTGACGACAATGGAGTGATTTTGCAATACCTCCTAGCCATTTTTGTTGTTTTTTTCTTCGAAATTATTTGAATTTGTTTTTGTAGCATGGTTTCCATAATTATAATTGTACCTACGGTTAAGCTATCCTATAACTTAGGTACTTACCTACAATTATTTGGATAAACGAATATCTTTTACACATGCATCTATTAGCGTGCATCTATTACTGACAAATGCGTGCACTGACTGGACAGGTCCACTCAATCTTTGTGGTTCTTTCCTCAAAAGACCATTTCAGACTGCAATCTACATGGTCTGACCAAGATTATGTCTGGACTTTAAAAGAGACTGTGACCTCTGAGTTTGTTTCGGTGTTTCTTCTCAGAGTAGTCAGATAGGAAACGTCGATCTCATCTAGTTTAAAAAAAAAATATGTTTGACGTGTAAAAGTGTTTGTGCAAACCTACTTACAGAAAATAAACCATTTATCATTTATCATTAATCCTTGTAAGTAATCCATTTTCAGCTCTTTGAATAAGTGCTTTCAGATCTACCAATTCATCCCAAATAGGTAATGCATCAGATTAACCATCACTCATTACCTTTTTAAATTAAACACTGAAGCAATGAATCCAGAAAACATAACACTCTTTTTTTTTTGGCAGTGGTGTAAAAACAGACAAATTCAAACCCATAAAAACCAAGTAAAAGCAGTGGTCATATACAAAGCTTGCTGGAATCACAAGCTGCACAGCTTATATTGAAATAAATCAATTGATCTATTCAGTAGCACTTAACCCTCATAACTCTATACGTCTTTATGACGTAATATATTTCAACCTGTCAATACTTATTCACAATCGTGGTCGTTAAGTCAACACGTTATGCACCACGTGTTGTTACTTGGAGCTAACGCACCTATAAAACAATTCTTCTCAGGTTTATTAATAATATTCTCAATGAAAATGAACGTGGTTTTAGATATTTCACACGATTTATCTCTGTTGTCATTGTTCTTAAAAAAGGATTTTATTGTCTAATATAAGGAAAATTTACGGATGCAGTTTTTGATTTGCAGTTCTTATTGTTCAAACGAAAAATCATTTTCCTTTTTTACGTACTTATAATCCTTGGAGACTACGTCATGAAGGTTCAGTTATTTTACTGCCTATATCTTGCAAGCCAATCTCAAAAGGATAGGTAGACTATTTTAGAAAGTCCCAAGCAAGGAATTTCACATAATATGTATCCTCTTCTACACTGTGTGTTATAAAGGAAAGAAAAATGCACTTCGTTTTCCTCCACCACGCTCACACTTGGTGCTAAAAATACCCAATACAATGTACATATTAGTCACTTTCATCATGGAGTCGCTAATTTTGTTGCAATTCATAACTTTACTTAACTAACTTACTCATTAGTCATCATCAAATTCAAATCGAATTACAATCTACATGGCTGCATTTGTTTATAAATACTCCATCAAAGCTGTAACTGGTCGTTCAATGTATACAAACATAGTCAACTAATTCATATTGACTTTACTTACTCATTCTTGACATAATGTACCTATTTATACATAAATTACTACGTCAGTTACCGCAGTAATGTTAATTATTGTAATATTTATCACCATGACCCCAATCGCAGGGCATATGATTTTCCTTTTATATTCGAATTTATTCAAAGTCCTCTAGTATCCTTAGAGTTTTCCGGACTTTTACCAGGATTTTCAATGCTTAGAAACTCTGGACTTGGCTTGTTATCAGAAGATGATTCAAATAATCAGTGGTTGTTGTAGCATTTTCAACAATGATCATCATTATTATCTTGAACTTATCCCAATTTATTTGGGGTCTGCAACATGTCTTTTTTGTTCATACTTCTCTATTAGGATTTCCAACAATAGTATTATCATTTGACAGATCAGATGCTTATCTCATCTTCTTAATTAATCTGCTCAGACACAAAAGGTGGCGTGGTGGCGTGTATGAGAGCCACACGACAAAACACGTGATGATAAACACTAGCATAAAAATAACTTCTAGTAATCTTTTAATGATCAAAGAAGACCATAAAAATTTACACAGCGCACCGTGACCTCTTAATGTGCAGAATATAAAATTTAATGTGGTATTAATTAAATATCTTGTGTCGTATACAGATGACCCAAATAAGGAGATCATGTTACGCGGCGACGATGCGTCTGCGAATGCTCGTCTACCAGAAACTTTAAATATATGTCGAGATAATAATTGTGTTTGTATGATATTTTAAAGTTAAAAGATTTTCAGTAAGACGTAGAACAGTAGCAGAAATATTGAGAGCATTCGACAATATGTTGTTTAAAACTTTAATTTTTAAAGTAATGAAATAACCATCTAAAATCTCAGAGAATGTTTAACTTTAAATTGAAGAATTGAATAAACGCTAACTACATAATATTAAAGCTACGAGTATTCATACAAAGTTAAATTCAAAAAGGAGGAAAATATTAATAAAGTAATATAATATAACTTGCATTTAGTAATAAAACAGTAATTAGCGCCGATTCAAAATTCACAATAAATTAAATGGAAATCCAACTCAGTAGAAAACCACGAAACGATTCATAGTGAAAGTAGATATATTATCTAGGCATTACTAGGCAAAAATCTTGTAGACAGTAAATGTGAACATCTAGAGAAACAAAATGGTGGACTAAATGGTCTAAATGGACTAAAAGGTCTAAAGGTCTGGTGGTTTAGCACCAAATATGAATTTAAAAGCCCCACAACTTGCTTCCTACTTTTAACCTCACCACCATCTAATAGTCCTATAAGAAACTCTCAGCTATCATTTTATATAGCAGTTGATTTGTAGGTCACAAATGAATTCCCTCGGTGGTTGTAGCTAGTAACTTGACACTGGCAGCTAAATATAGTAGCATATTCGCATCGATTACGGTCGTATCGATATTTGGTGTGGACTCATTGAAGTACTTACATGTATCGTTTGGTAGAGGGAAAGCTGTTTTAGGAGACAATAGTAGCGGTTTGGTAATAATATTAAATTGACATTGATTTTTCCAAAAGATCATCAGCTCCTAAAAGTTATTTTCAATTATAATAAGCACTTTTAAAATTGATCCGACCTCTTTAAAGCCTTCTTAAGCTTGGCTATTGTTGTTTTTATTATAGAGATCAATTTGAGTCTGTTTTCTAGATTCATTTATAGATCGACTTTTTATAATCCTGAAAATCGTCAGATATGGCAGCAGATACGTATACAAAATATTAATACAACTTAAAAACCACCAAGAAAAACCCCTCAAAATGAAACTCAAAGAGTACATCGGGCTTATCCTCAAAATAAACCGAATTTACAGTTAAAGCCGCCGTCTGGACACCAATAAGACATATTTACAACGCTTTAATGAAATAAATAAAATTAAACAAGCCCGCTCGGGATCTAAAGTTAGCTTTTGTATCTTGCCAATTGTCGGACGGCTTAATGAATTGCGTTTTGTCTATCTGACTGTAGACGGTCATGTTTATCTTATTCTATAAGAAGTTCTTCTACGTTGCATCGATGATTCTCTTTTATTACTTTGCTTCGACCAGAATTCGGTTACTTCGATAGCATTAGCGTTGGCCTCGCAAAGGTCTTCCATAGTGCAGGTGTTTTCACACAGAGTACGACAAGAGATGAGGCATCGTTTGTGATGTGGCTCAACAGTTGCTTTCGAGTCATCGGAGTACCCCCATCGGACTAAGTTGCCTGCAGCGACCTACCGGGCTTCTTAGTCGATTAACAGATTTCCAGGTGGGCCACAGTAGCTGGTGGCCCGCTGAATTCTATCTCTTTGGATTTATTGGCAAAATTCTGCCTAAACTTAACTCAGCAACTAATCTATCATCCACCTCTACAACTGCCTTTGCAGTGTCTCTCCCAATAAATCAATTGCACAGATCTCTACCTTTTTATTTAACAAATCTCTTTCTTTCAGCTGTTACTGGAGTCATAACTTCCTCTGCCAGTACTTGATTTTCTCTCAACATTGCACTCAACCTTTAAACTAAAACCTAAAGCAATCCGCTTTTAAACTCACTCACCGCTTCCAAATACGTCATTTCCTCGCTTTCTACCTTCCCTCGTATATTGTATTTAACATCATTGCGTATTTTAATATTTAAAATGTCGGAGTCTGCCAAGTCTCTCAATTACTTTTGCTTGAAGATGTCATTGAAGATGAAAGCGTATTTTTCCACGGACACGATATCTTTGACAGTTTTATATCAATCGGAAACCACACGGTTCACCTTCCTCTCGGCTGGTCGTCACGCCTGCGGTCGAGCCGACACGAAATACACGCGCTTACGTCGGGTACGTGCAGGGATGCACTCAGGATGGCGACTAGGGTGCATCATCACGAAATTGGATATCTAATACTTCGGACTTTTCGTTATTCAATCGTAGCTTAAAAGTAAAAATGAAACTTCAAAAGATGATATTTATACTTTTATCAGTAAGATTCATAATATTGTCTTAACATGCATTTGTCATTCTGATATCGAGAATAGCTTCTAAAAACTTCTTTTTTTAAATTACATTACAGACTGCTTTCCTTAATTCGAAAACTTCCCAGATGCACCCGGTAACGTTGCACCTCTATGCGTCCTAATCCCTCCCTGTAAAAGATGACCGTCTTCGAACCCTCGCCGTCTCGAGAACCAGATCCATATCACGCAATTTACAACGACTATATTTAAACGTAGGTATCTTCATTCAAACTGGGTGGTCTTCTTCCGCAGAAAAAACGAACTAAGTAATAAAAATGTTTTCTGTTTGACACCATCTTTTGATTGGCAAAAGTAATTTATTGGAGCTATAAAATGGCACTTGAAAAAATGTAGAGCAAACTTTAGATGTCACAAAGAGAACTTATTTCGATTTTAAAATGTTAGACCAGATGACCAAATGTATGAACGTAAAATAACCAAAAGGAGTATGTAAGGATGCACACCCGCATGGGAAGAAGGCATTACAAGTTACAACCCACGACTCCTTGCCATTGTTATGTTAAAATGTCAATTTTAACATTTGCATTTGTCAATCTATCTGAAACGTATAACCTTAGATTATGAAATGTCCAGATTCCGTGTTCAATACAAAACGTAACATAGAACGTGAAGCCACTTTTTATACATGTGTGAGTGAGCGCCGTGTACTACATTACGCATTTGCGTATGTGTGCAACACGCGAATAATACCAGCGCATAGAGATTACCCTAAAAATGTGGGAAAATTTAAATATAAACGGAACATTGAAAACGAACTTGTAAAGAATAAAAGAAGACAAAGAAAAAAGTGTCAATTTGGTCAAAATGAAAATCCAAGATGGCGGCTGCAAAAATTTTCAAATTTTTCTTCATGGGTGTCGTTTTCATGCTTTTCTAGGGTGTTAAAGCCGATAGTGACGTTAAAATGTAAATCCAACATGGCGGCTGCGAAAATTTTCAATTTCTCTGTCATGGATGTCGTTTTCATAGTTTCTAAGGGTGCTAAAGCCGATAGAGAATATATAATATATAATATTTTTTAGAAAAAAGAAAATGTTTATTATGCTCCTGATCTTGACACAAATACGAGCCGTGTCGAAAAAAAAGGCTATCGGCTTTAACACCCTCAAAAACATGAAAACGACACTCATGATGAAAAATTTGGAAATGATTGCAGCCGCCATCTTGGATTTACATTTTAAAGTTACTATCGTCCCATGAAAACAACCCCACCAATACAGTGACGGTACCTTCCAGGGACAGCCATTTTAATTCGGCAGATTTGTATTTCTCGCGGGGACCACGTGTAACAAACGGAATATTTATGTGATCCCGATTTCCAGACATTTTTAAATAAATCAATCAATCTGCCTAGCCTTTTCCGGCTAACCAGCGGCGACCGGCGGTCGGCTTCCAGTCTAACGGGATGCAGCTGAATACCAGTATTTTACATGGAGCGACTGCCTATCTGACCTCTACAACCCAGTAACTGGGTAATGCGATACCCCTTGGTAAGACTGATTGTCAGACTTTCGGGCTTCTGACGACACGTAACGACTGTCAAAGATCCACGAATGACAGCCGGGTCCTTAACCGGGACCGGGGGCTAAACGTGCTTTCCGAGGCACGGAGCAGACCTGGTATGTAAAGATGCACGGACCAAAATAAATAAAACCACATATATAAGAAAGTCTTTTCCTTAACACGTATCCGATTATCCGAATTATCCGATATCCGAAATATGCATCCGATTATCCGATCTCTAATCATCATTCATTCCCAAACGCTAAAAGCCTACCTAAATATATGCTGGGCATTCTGTAGCAAACTATCAGAAAGTACCTATCAAAAATAAAATCCACAATAAATAATTGTCCAATAAATTAAAATAATTTTGAAGAGCGAGCGCATTCCAAATTTAAATTCAATTATAGAAACAATTCAGCGTGAAGTTCAATAAATGAGGTACCTGTAGGTCTAAACAGGTCCTGTCAGTTGACTTGGTTTCAACATAATATTCTAAAAAAGTTAAACTTGCAATCAATAATTTATTTTCAATGCTTGCAGTAGAAAAGTGTAAATTATTATTTAAAAAAAAACAATGCTTATAAGAATTTAATGTATAAAACAATTTTATTTCAATTTTCAAGTATCGATTTCTGACATTCGTCTTAAACTCGAGACGATCGAAATTAAAAAAAAATCGTTTGGCATAATCGCTATCGAATAACGAATCTTTGCAATAAAAAAAAAACAATATTGGTCAGCGATATTTTGAACATATTGAGTACCTAGTGATAATGAATATTACGTATTATTGGACCTGTGTTTGTATAATACGTTAAGATCTGGGTATTTTCTTGTTGTTTATAATATTTTGAATGATATTTGTCACATTTTCAATCACTACATATTTGTGAAAAGTAAAAATGTAAACCTACACAATTGGCGCCAAACTTCGATTTTGGGTAAGTATCAAAAAACTTAACTTGAACAATGGATGAATTCGTCAAATAATTAAATAATGATGATGATTCACCGCCTTTGTGGTGGAGTTTGGATGTTTAAAATCCCCAATTTTTATGTTTTTTTAGCCTCGACCACCACTGTCATCAAAATGGATTATCGCATTTACAGACTTGGATTTCATAAAGGTAAATTAAGAAACTTACGGGCTAAGTATAAGAAACAAACTAACTAACAGTCACAAAAATTATCATCATCATTCATGTTAATAAAACTCTTTTGTCATCCCTCGTTTTTGTCGTGAGTTGTTAAAAATATGGGTAAATTGATTTCATGCCTTAGGCAACACTTCAACAGTTGCTCTGTCACATTGTTACTTTTTCGTTTTCAAATTTAACTAAGAAATACACGGTGAAATTGAATACTTACTTATGAAATGAGATGTTGGTGCATTTTTCTTTTTTGTTAGGGTAATTTTTGCACGATTTCACAGCACAGACTGGCATTTTAATAAAAATTAAAACTCCCGGCTCGTGACGTTTGCGGGGCGATCGTTCCTTGACGTCTGACGCGGGGATCGGACTAGATACCAATTTTAGTTACTTAAATTTGGAATCAATTTACGGTAGCCTACTAGGAATCTGGACATTTCATAATCTAAGCGTATAACCAAGACATTGAAAAACAATACTCAAAATAGCTATACAGTATATTTAACTCATTAACGCAATTAAATTAGCAAATAACCCGTCACCTTTATTAGTTACCGACCATAAACAAAGCAATAACAATACTTTGTAAGTTTTTAAACGAATGTAGAACCACAATACAATTTCAAATTAATTATTCATAATAGTTCCGTTTTATTCTAAAATTATCATAATCATCATGTCAGCCGGAAGACGTCCAGTGCTGGACCCACCAGTTATGTTCTAAAATTATACAATAGAATAATTTATTAATATGACCAAAAAAATTAAACGATTATGTTAGATTATTTATTTTATATTTAATTGGAACCGCTGTGAATGGCAACCCACGCTTCCGAAGCGTGAATGGAGCTGAATTATAACATCCTCAAAATGATAAGCAGATTTGGAAGATGGCCAAGTTTAAAGACGACATTATATTTAGGAAGATACAATAAATATACTTAATGTATACTGTCCAGACACCGGTGACACTTTTACTAAACACGTTTGATAAAAAGAGTAAAATAAAACAACTAAGATTATGTTTTTTTACGCTTCAAAAGTTGAAACTGTTTGACATTTTGTATTCTGTAGTATCTATCTGTAGTATTAAAAGATTTATGGTTTGTGTGAAAGGTTAATGGACTTAAATTATGTATTCTGTTGTTAAATCAAATAAATTATGATTCTACGTCGTAGTAAGGTGAAAATATATTAGGTATCAGAGACTGAAAAGGTATTTAGGTAGGTATATAAAGGGTAGTATTACTAGTTCTGAAAATAGAATTGCAGTTGCTTCGAAAAATGGTATTGGGTTCGCATTAACTCAATCAAGCACATTACTAACAATGTGTAAGTTAGCCATTTTAATTGTTCAGCATTAAATAAATAATTATAATAATTCTCACGCTTTTGCTGATCTACCATCTGTTAAGAGCTATTGTTTATATTTATATTAAATATATATCACGACACGACATTATAAATCTTATCCAGATTACGCTAATGTGCGAAAAAGTTGCTTTTCTATTCAAATGTTTGCTCAAAATAGATAAAAAATAGCACTTTTTCGAAACCAGTCTTCAGAAACATGATTACATATAACTTTTTATGAAATTACGCAATTATTTAAATGGGCACTCCATAATGCCTGGTATAAATAAGAATTAACACAAATTATACGTAGAAGTTGAGAATGCTAAGAGGGATGTGTAGTGTTACACGAATATATAAGAAATGAGTACATAAGAGGAAGTTTGAAAGAGGCACCGGTAACAATGACGACATTGGTGCGGAAATCGGTGGTCATGGTATGGCATGTGATGCGGAGGAGTGAGGAAAGTTTTGAGTATGTGGATGGTTTATAAGAGTTGGGGAAGACCAAAGAAACGATGGATGGACTGTGTGAAAGATGATATGGCTAGAAAAGGCATGACTACCGAGATGACGACTAATAGAGAAGTATGAAAGAAAGGACATGTTGCGCCGACCCCAAATAAATTGGGATAAGGGCAGGAGAATGAATGATGATAGAAGTTGTAGTTCTCTGATCTTTAAGTAAAAGGCCGCACATTCTAGAGATTGCGATAGAACTGTACACACCGTGTCGTGTGGAGCAAAACCTACAGACAGACGTAGTGAACAGTGACTCATTTTAAGTTTATCTTACGAAGTAGAATAACTTTAAAATAGTATCATCGTATTATAAGTGCAATGAAAAAGAAACCACAAGTCGTGTTATGATGTTAATAACGTGTTTTATGTAATGCATTATACAATGACGTAATAATAAACCGTCTCTATGGATTCTTGTAAGCAAAGTAGATTATTAGAAGAAAAATACTTTAATATAGGTACTTAGGGCCTGTTTCACCACCTACGATTAAGTTCCTATTAACTGACTTGGCAGATTATTTCATGCAAAATCTGTTCCATTTTTGAATTTATTCGGTAAAGTAGTGGCTACTCGGACATCGTGATCGTGAAATAGGCAATTTATAATAATAATAATAGGTATACTTACAATCTTTCCAACCATTTATGTTAGGTACTTTTGACAGCACGAGTTAACGATTTAATTTCTTATAACAATCGACTTTATTTTTTTTTAAGAAGTTTTAATCGATTTAAAAAACTTCGTCGCACGTCTGCTTAGTTCGTTATACAGTCGTCGTCACGAAAACACACGATACAGTCGGTTACTAACCGTTGCTCGCGTCATTTGTGTTATTTCATAATCATCCTAATTCTAGTTATTGTATTGTAGGTACCGTGTTTAGTGAATAGAATAGAATAGAATAGAATAAGTGTAAAAACTATATTATTAAATTCACGATGTGTAGAACCTTTATCACGTCCCAACAAAAGTTCTTTAAATTGATATTGTAAAGAAAAACAGCTTCCGAAGTATTGAATTTTTTCGTCTATGGCTAGGGTTACCTGTCAATAAATAAGGAAGTTCATAGACGTGCTTCTGTCAAAAGTAAAATAATTGTTGTAAAGAGTATAGGGTAAGTTTCACCGATGAAATTGAACGCGATCAGCACATCTAAACTTCGTTCAATAGAGCTGTCACTGTCATCATCGTTGAGTTATTGACACTGACAGCTCTCGAACACGGTTTATATGTATAGATCACGGTGAAATTCGCCGTTAGTATCTATAACCAAGCCAAGCTCAGGCTCTTTATAATTAAGCCAACAAAAGAAATTGTGGTATTTTCTCCAGCTCGAAGAAAATTTTCAAAATTATTTATGTCATGTAGCTTCGGGGATACCGATAAAGCTGCGCGCGCGCCGTCTGGGCGTTCTGTTGCTAATGTATGATTGGTTAATTTTGGCCGCAGACGCACGTTGACATGACTTGTTTATATGCGCCAGACGGGTGTCCTCTAAACTTTGTTTATTTTGCTTTTTTCATCGATGGCTTATGTTTCATTTTATTTTATTAATGTTTTAAATGTTCTGAAGTTGGCAGATTTCCTTTGATTTGGTTGCTATGTTATTAAATGTGTAGTCTCTTGCGCAGTTAGATAAATACAGCATCTAATAATCATCACGAAATTCGCTAGCATTTTGTGTCTGTGAATTTACAAAATTATTCATATGAGCATCTATCTATCTAAGATATAATATAAATAAAAAGAGAAGATAAAATAAAAAGAGAAGTTCTGACTGACTGACTGATTGACTGACTCATCAACGCCCAACCCAACCCTTGGACCTAGAAAGCTGGAATTTTGCACTGAGGTTCCCTACCACCTAAGACAAAGAAGGAACAAAAAAGAAAGGAAAAAAAGGAAAAATAAAAGGGAAAGGAAAGGGAAGATGAGGTTAAACAGGGCAGAAAGGAAGGTAGTCCACTCTCAGCCATCCAGCCATCTTTGGGCAAAATAGAAATAGGATCCCCTTATATCATGGAGAACCTTACGAGTATTACTGTCTATTAATATGTGTATTCTTGGGAATTATGATTTATGCGGTTTTATTTATACTGCAATAGCACGTAATAAATATAGGGTAGTTATAGGTAATTAGCAATTACATGACACAGGCGGAACACGTTTCAGGAAGCGGACATAAACATAGATCACACTAGACTTGGTAATTGTCTATGACACCTAGAGACAATTATTACAATGCATGGAAAAGTTTATTGTCAAAGAAACAAAAACAATACTTATATTAATAAAATTGTTCTAAGAGCCTGTTTCACCACATAAGATTAAGTTCCTATTTACTCACTTGGCTGATAATTTCATACAAATTCTGTTCAATTTTTGAATTTATTCGGTGAGTAGTGGCTATTCGGACATCGTGAAACAGGCCCTAAGGGCGAGCGCGCATTGCGGTGCGTTTCCGGTAGTTCTGCCGCACTGGGCGGGGCCTACAGTAACAAAACGCATGACCGCAGTGCGCGCATTTCAAAGACATTCCATACTTCACAGATTATGCGGTAGAAAAACGCACCGCAGTGCGCGCTCGCTCTAAGTGTCATTGTCTCTAGCTAGCAGGGTATGCGTACTTAACATACACTACACCTACACACATACACATACTAACACTACTCTATCCCATACATTTTGTTAATCAGAAAATAAGTAAGATCTGGCGGCCCTGGGATCTTGCTGTATATTGTTGTGTGGATAAGTTTAGTTAGTTCTTTTAATAAATTCCTACTAATCCAATGGTCTATAGACACGGTCATATGGAGGAGCTAATAAATTCTTACATAAATCTGACTTTCTGACTCATTTTTCTTCATAATGTAGATTGCAGTAGAGTTTTTGACGTAAGAAAAGTGTTCGTCAGCAGGATTGCTTAGTGTTATCTTATCTATTAGGAAAGAAAAGTCCTACGCCGCGTATTCTTTCACTTCCAGTAAAAAAACATGTGACAAAGTAGATAGGTACCTACTTATTATTCTGATTGTAAAAAATACTCTTGGAAAAAAGAGGTTACACAGTTTTTCTATGCAGAATAAACGCATGACGATCAGCCAGCCTTGATGATAATAGCAATGTACGTTTTTTGATACTTATCGAGGAAAACCGTACCCGTACCTATCGCAATTTGTTAATTTACCTGCAAGTTAAGTAGGTACCTAGTTTATTTTTCTATTTTTTTAAATTTAGTTTGATACACTGTTATACTATCAGATAATATAAAAATGTTTTACAACCATTCCGAAGACCACAAAAGTTTTCCCACGAATAGTGTTGTACAGTTAAAAAACCGTAACTCATGTTTCCCTCTCCACCCGACTCTCGGTTTCTGTCGGGACGTCGCACGTCAATCGCCTCTCTATTATTATGCTGTATTAAATTTATCTCTAGTAATTCAAGGACCACCTGTGCAGTTCATCGGCACTAGACCGAACCAGTCAGTCTGGTTAACACAACCGCGTCATTTACACCTGTCAAATGTTATTTTAAACGATATTCAACTTTATTACATGTATAAAAGCGGCAAACTGGATGAACGATCTGAAACAAGTTTTGCCGCCAAAGCGCCGTTTGTGTATATATGTATTTATTTATTCTTTTTTAATCTGTATCTCGGTCTGGATGTTCGCGATTAATGCCTTTGCCCGCGAATGCTGCTTCTTTTTTTATCTTCCACGGTGGGCCAAATAATAATTTAATGATTGATAATCATTGATGGTTTGTGGGTTAGTGGTCGAACAAAGTTTGCATTCTACTTAATACTTTCTGCTTAATTGTTAATTCTTAACTCACCTCATTACATTTCTAGTCCATAATTAGATATATCTCAATGCTTATAATTGAAATGACACGGCAATTAATAATGATAATTATTAAGTACCTATACAAACATCGATTCTACTGATTTTAAGTATAACACCTTTATTTTTTACACTCAGTTCACGAGTCCATGCAACCAAAGTTAATTACCGTTTCAAAATCCGCAGCCTCCGCCCATGACGTGTCGTTGTCAAAAAAACCGTCTCTGACCAAAAACCGGTATCTTGTACCTACCCGTTTGAAAAAAAAAACACGAGACGTCTGCAATAAATTTTCGCATGCGTTATTATCTGTACAGTAATCAGCTGTATGATGACGTCATCCTGGAGCCAGCCACTTTCTTTTCTTGCACTAATTGGCAAAGGAAACTTGCGTGGGTAGCATTCTTCCTATGTGATAGATTATAAATAGGACTAACTCGACTAATAGGGTAGGTGGTGTTAGTCGAATAAGTACTACTTTACTTAGTTAGGTAATACAATAGGGATGATGACTACAAATACTTTTACCCGTCATGTAGATTTAAAAAAAAATTGGACACATATTTTTTCTTTTTTTTTGTGTACCTACATAATCAAAAAATTGCCGCCGTAAAAATTTGATTACATTTACAAACATTCTGTTAAAATGTGGCATAACGTCATGCCTTGCTAGATTTTATATGTAGTTGTGACGTACCAACTTTAATGCGTCAGGTTTTATTAATTAATATGATAAAGCAAAAAATACGTGTCTTATATTTTTGTATTTTCTGACTGACGGAATAAATAGTTTTTGATTTGACTTTTATTATATATATAGGTACTGTGGCAAAAGATACTATAGCAGGAAACCCATCACATTAGGAAACATTGAAATGACCATAAACACCTACTTACTATTTGAAAAGGATCCAGACGCACCCTTCCAATACACTCCATATAATTCAGACAGGACACTAAAACTTAAAGTTCTATTTACCTCGTAAATATAAAACCGAACGCTATAACATACGATCGGCCGAAGTCGTGCGCTCGGCTTGTTACGTTCAAACAGGCTAGCTTCTCGAATGTTCCGACTTTCCTGCCCAAGCCGTTTTGCGCGACAATTTTCCAATACGTGTTTTTTTTAGTTGCGTGACTAGGGATCTAGTTTTACATAAATAAACTTGATCTAGTCTAGTTATGTAGCATAATGGTGGGACTAAGGGAGCGGAGCGATAAATTAGTAGCTTTGCATCGTTCTTGATTGTAGGATGAAATATGTAGACGATATTCTCGTGGTTAAGTTGTTATGGGCGGGTTGAACCCTTTCCGAGAATACCGCACACGAACAAACAAAAATAACTTCATTTGAACTCGGAATCGGAAACGGTTTTTAATGGGGAAGAAAACTCCCAAATTAGTTCCGCGTAGATGGCGCTAATTGTTTGTTACTTTAATTCAGCTGCCAATGGAGAACTTTGCCGCGAGATGGTGCTAGTATTTTTTCTCGTCGCCGATTGATCGCTTTGTCTTCAAGATGACTTTGACAAGTGACAAATACTCAGCGCTCTCGTGGCGAAGCTTCCGTGAAACAAACCCATTGGCTAATGAGAACAATATTTTTTTTTAACCGCCACTAATCTTCTTGTCAAATTTGACAGTTCTCAAATTCCCAACACTATATTTCTGACTCGATTTTTATTGAAATATCGACTAATAAGTTCTGGATCAAGTTCAACAATTTCCTCAAAGAGAAAGAAAGAAACGCATATTTAACGCATTAGTCATATGATTGTAATATTTATAATGTTTCCCATGTCAGATGTATGCTTACTGATATTGAGCTGGGCTATGCGACTCACGCGCAGTGCATTGTTGCACTGACACAGTAATATGTATTTGAGTCCTCGCCAGTGTATGTTGATGCTCATTTGTCGGGCGTAGTATTTGCTTAGGCCTGCGCGTGATTAAGCATGTCAACTCGAGTCTTGTTAAACTGAAAACGATATCCCTTCGTGTAACGTGTCTCAAGGGATCATTATTGTATCTTTTTAATGTCAATCTCACGTGTTGCATTAGTCATCACTTCGTTTAGATAAGATCTTACTAATCATTGACTCCTTCATTTATATTCAAATGCCATTTTCTTCTACCATATTCCACATTTTTTCGATCATTTTTAAAACGACTCTCAATTGTAAACAGAAAAACGCGAAAGGCGAAAAAATATTTAATTTGGCTCTTTACTATGCATGTTAAAATTACATAGTATAAAGATTATTCAAAGAAATCTCTAGACGAAAAGTCTACCTTTACCAAAGCCTAGTCACCTATTTCGTTAAGCTCCGGTGTTGCAAGTATTTAATAGTTCAAGTTAATAAAACATTAAACTAACGTTATACCCAGCCAATAATTTAGCTAAATTAATTCTGATGAAATTGCTCGTAAGTGCAGCATATGATATATATTTACACGTCTAACTAAAAGTCAATCATAATCAGTAAATGATTACATCCTATCTGCTGGCGAACGTACGCCTATTAAGTGGCTAACGATTGCGAAAAAGGAAAATTCATGTTTAATTTCCACTACAAAGTGGTTAGGGTTGCCTGTGTTAAAAAAATCGTATTTCTAAAATATTTTGAGCAAGTTTTGGCTATTAAAGTGCTGCATCATCTTAATGGAAACCGCTTTTCTTATACTTTTTGAAGTGAAAACTTCTTTATGCGCACTGAGCGATTTTTGGTTGAGGGAAATCTTACAGGTTTGCGTCATCGTATCACAGCAACATGACATTGCATGTTTTCACTTGTGTTGGAGTCCCCATGACTGCTATTTTTTTATTACAATAACGGAGATTTTGGATCAGTGTTTTCTTGCAAAAAAGTCACATCTATCTTCATACTTACCTATTATAAATCATTGAAAGCTTAACCCATCAAGTATTTTCCATTTTAACAAAATCAAACTCTAAGCAATAAAAATGCTTTGAGTTTGAGTTTGTTAGAATTAGGCCAGATTTTTCAATTTGGGCCTCATTTTTCAATAGTCAGATAACCTAGAACTGAAGAATAAATATGACAGTTTGACATATTTTCTATACAAAAGCTGTCAAACCGCCATATTTATTCCATTAATAAAAGTTAACTGACGATTGAAAAATTAGAAATTCACTTATAAATTGTCAAGGCATTTTCACACTACTTAAAAAAGTCGTCATTTCGTCAGCCCTATCTATCGTACGCAACTACGCATGTAGAACGCGCTGCCTGCGTGTGGGTAAAACCGGCCGCTGATTCTCGCTGTAGACAGCGAGGCGCGACGATCGCAAACGCAGGCGCACGATGTACCCGCAATGAATACATTCAACATTGCCAACTAGTGCTAACCGACTCCCATCCCATGCATTAACTAGACAGATTAGAAGTCAACTTGTATCGAGTTCGGTGACTCTAAAGATGTTACGAAGAATGAATGTGGAATCAATTTAGTTAGGACAGGTCGAATTATTTGATTGGAAGCAAGGATTTTGTCAATTTTAACTGTCATTCATCCTACTAATCCATTTCTTGAACTCCATTGGCCTTTGACACGTTAGTTAAAAGAAAGGACACAGAAACAAAATTGCATTTTCAATTTTTCATTTTCATTAGGCCACAAGACTACAAAGTTGCAAACTCACTTAAACGTTGCCGTGTAAACATTTTAATGAAGATTTTAATGAGGTGTTTATTATAATTACTTCTGATCTGACAGACCTATATAGGTATCCAATAAGCTTGAATTTTTTTCCGCTCACACCGAAGATTTCAAAGATTTGAAAAACGAAAAAAGCGATTTCCAAAAAAATACAAATGACGCGTCATTTTAACATTACCTAATTCTCTGTAGTTAGACTCTACACTTTATGACGCTCTATGACAAACGGTACCTATCCTAACGGTACAATATTTTAATAGTTTAGGTACTTTAAAAAAGCGGCCAAGTGCGAGTTGTACTCGCACATGAAGGGTTCCATTCCATACCACCGAACAATAATATTTAGCACTACATATACTTTTCAAATTCTTTATTTTATTTATCAGGGACGAAAAAACAGTTAGGTACCTACATGTTAAATCGATACAATAACATTCTTCATTCTTTAGTAAAAAGAACGCCGAAAAAAAAACACGTTTCAAGTAGGTATGAGGACGGATGGAACCCCTTTAATTTTAAAATTTATTTTACATTGAATAACTTGTTGTTATAGCGCCTACAGTAGTATCTACCCACACACTCTGTAAACCGAAAATTTCAAGTGTCTGCCTATTCCGGTTCAAAAGATACAGCCCTGTGACGGACGGACGGACAGGGTCCAATGGCACCCTTGTGGTACGGAACCCTAATTAATCATAAATACTCAATCAGTGGTACCGAAATACATACTTGGTACAGAAATAGCATCGATTAATAAATTGGCATCACACAATAGATGACGACAGATTCTTACAATGACATTAGCACAGCTTATAACTGACTGGATGTGGCTAAGACGTACACTTCTTTATCACTTTAAGTTTTATGCCATCGTAAAACAAAGTTAACTACTTGCAAGTCTTAGTTTGGGATAATCTTGAGTACCTACATGGATTTAAGTAGAGATATGGAGAGAATAGTGGTGTATTGCACAGCCTACTTTTGTTAATCCTGCTGCTTTTCTACAACATAAATCCGTTAAAATAATTGGCCAGTAATCAATGAAAAGTTGGATGGGAACAGACCTGTCCAAAATTGTTTCAAGCAGAACGTCTATTTTTCAGTAGTATTTTTTAACCGACTGACCCAGGAGAGTAATGTGTTTTTGACGCTTTTCTAGTCAGATGAGTACATAATATACTCATTGAAAGCAAATAAGTAAAAAGACGTAGATAGGTTACCTAAACAACATTCGATATTCAAAAACGGCACAATGGCGAACTAATAGTTCGCCATTGTGCCGTTAGTTCGGAACTATAGATGACACAGAAGTAGAGCGGCACATCGTAATTATCGGGAGCGAAAAAGAGACAAGACGACGAAAATGTGGCTAATCAGCCAGATTGTGACGTGCCATTCGCGGAGTTTGTATAGCCTACCTCTTTTTACTTATAATAATCATTGAATATACTTTCTTCTACGGCTTTAACCCCTCAAGTGTCGAATGCACCCCATGTGTGCATAAGAAAAACCCTTTTTTTGTTCGGTACATAAGCTTATATCACATATATATAATTGTAAAAAAACATCATCCGATGGAAAACCAATCAAATCATTAGTTGTGAACTTATGGAGTTCGCAGCTAACCTCCCCTCCCCCCCCCCCCCCCCGCGTGTCAAATGCACCCCAAGTGTGCAAAAGGACAAAACTTTACATAATAGGTATATAAGCTTAGATCACGTATATATAAACGTAAAAAAACATCATCCGATGGAAAACATATCATTATCAGTAGTTGTGAACCTATGGGGTTCGCAACTAACCCCCAACCCTCCCCACTCGCGGGGGTTTTGGGTCTAAAATCAGCCAAACTCAGACACTTGAGGGGTTAATAGTAAAAAATCTTGATAGATTTTACCAGAGCTTTTCTCCATAATGAAATCGCAACATTCCGCAACATTGCACCACACTATTACCGCCATATCTTTACAATCCGGATCACCAGGGACACATAATCACGCCGGCACCATATTCTCTAATTCCTCGTTGACCTACATAGCGGTGCACGCGGCTAATTGTCGCTCATTGGTGGGAGTGAGGCATCACGCGACGCCGACCTAGCCTGCTAATTGTCCTACGAGATACACAATCGTTTAGCGAGCTTACATAAAGAAACTACGATGTTTGCCAGTTGTTTGATGTGTACACGTGTTTTTGATAGAAAGCTGCAAGTTTATCGTTGATGGAAAGTTCAGCTGCATCTTTACTCAGCCAATCAGGTGGATTTTGTCCTCTGGTTATCACATCTGCCACTTCAAACTTTGAATCTTGGACCTTCTGAAAGAGCCAAGGTTCTGAAGGGAGAGTCTCCCTTGATAAAGGGACCTAAACAGCGAAGCCTAAGCTATCAGTTTCGAACTTTCGACGTTTTTTGTCAAAAACTTCACCAGGAAACTGGATACTATTATAGTAATACTATTTTTCATAGAACCCGTATCATTTTCTATTTCAAAACAAGTGAGTGTCACACGATGCATTGAAAGAATCGTCACTTGTTTACAAAGAGATTAATTACTTCTCTCGATGACAACGTTCTAGGAGATTCCAGTGCAAACATTGAGACTTCGTCACTAACGTTTTGACGAAGAGTTACTTAGGAAAGCGAATACTTGTTGGCATACGGACTATGTTATTAAGACTCCCGGGAGCAAGGATTGTTGACTTCTTCTAAGTGTGTTGACTTCTTCGGAGTCAAACATCTTACTGTCTGGATCGTTCGATGACCTATGTATATCCTTCTTGGCTTATAAGTACATAGAAATTATAAGCAATTGCTTGGGGGCCTTAAAAATCATGCACTATGAGGGAAAATATTTTGTATTGGCTTTGGCTTTGTAAATAGGTATTTAAATAATATTGTATTTGTATTGAACCATCAGAGAACACCATCACAATCTATGTTTGGATTCAAAAACTAGGACCTTCTTTTAAATTATGAATTCTAGAGTCTACATTCCGATACGAAATTCCTGGAGCAGATTAGTATCAAGAGACTCCTTAGTCGATATTTTTTGAAGACGTTACTTCTCCCTTGCATTCGAGCCCAAATCTCATCCAGCATCAAGTCAGTCCTCTCCTTCCAGTGAATCTAGGAAGTGAGAGCGTCCGAATTGGTCCGCTAAGGCCGCAGTGAGGCCGGCCCGAAGGTTGCGCCCGCGCAGACACAATGGCGGACGATGCGCGCCATACACGCTATTGTCTGAACTCGTGAATTAATTTAACGGATCGCTGTTCTGATTTTTGTGTAATGATAAGTTGGTTAGCTATGACAAAAGTTGTAATTAACTATTCTCCTACTGTACAGGTACCTATTAGTATGAAAACGTAACGTATAGGGCTCTGCATGACATTACAAAGTTGTCTTCATAATATTCTCTAGAGAAGTTTTGTCAATTGGTTTGCTCAGAAGAAGTTGGTCATTTACTGTCAGGATTAAAGGTGAAAACCAAAGGAAAGACCGTTCTAAGGATTTCAATAGTACCTATACACTATTGGAAGGTGTGATTTACTAATATTACGTGAGACGTGTGGTCTCATGCAAGGCTTAAGAAGAGTACAGACGCTATGAGAAAGTCAGGACAGGATTTCAGTCAAGTGCTGAGGGCGGGCTCGGATAGAAAAAATAATATTTATGATGAGTTAGCTAGTTTAACAGAAAGACTAATAGTTTTTGCTATACTCCAACATTTATTTCCCTATTATTATACGTCCGTAGTCATGGGCATCAATAAAGCCATAAACACCTCGCTAAGCAAAGTTGCAGTGTGACTGACGTCACAGTCCCCAGGTAGGCTGCCCATCCATTCTTATGTCAACAAACGTACCTTTATTTACATTACCACAACGTAAGAAGATGAAAAATAATAAATATTACCCACTTCTCGTTCAGGTCGTTTGTGGGCGTCTGTGATCAAAATACTCGTAAAATCCAGCGGTGCCATACCGTCTATATAGAACATCCACTCGAATAAGATCTCTTTGGCCATAATGAACTTAGTACGAAAGAGGTATAGTTATGATGGTTATATGAATTTGTTAATTTTGTAAACAATATAAAATTGTAGAGTTTATATACGGTTTGAGGACATAATTAATATATGCAGTTGTCTGTACCTAGGTTCTACTGTTATTCTGACTGTAAATAGGAATTGAAATACATCATTCTGTTCTACTCTAGCTAACTCTAGTCCTGTTTCAATACTTCCTGTGTTGGTTGAAATATTGGGAGGAGCTCGTGGCTAAGTAAAAACAGCAGCAAGGGTCGATCCATCAGGTTAAGCTATGCTTGCCGGGGTTGGCCCGTGGATGGATGACCATCTTTACATACCGACACTCCTACGTGCCTCGGAAAGCACGTTAAAGCCGTCGCTCCCGGCTGTCTTTCATGGATCTTTGACAGTCGTTACGGGTCGTCAGAAGCCGGAAAGTCTGACCAGTCTTACCAAGGGGTATCATATTACTCATTTACTGGGTTGTGGAGGTCAGACAGGCTGTCGCTCCATGTAAAATACTGGTATTCAGCTGCATCCGATTAGACTGGAAGCTGACCCCAACATAGTTGGGAAAAGGCTAGGCAGATTGATTGATTTTGTTAGTTGAAATATCCAGGTTTTTCAGTAACAAACAGTCTTCAGAACTGGTTCGTTGTGTCTTCTTGGCTAAACATATGCTCATGGTCAATCACAAGCGTTTTTCGTTTGGACTCTTCTTAGTACAAGACAAGCCCTTTTACACCATTCTTTTTGCAGCAATCTAGACTAAACTAGTCCGCAAAACTAATTCCACTTCGCAGTTATAAACTTGTTACACTATTTTAGTATCTAAAGCAGTTTCTCGCCCACCTTGTTTACGCACACGAAGCCAATCTACATGCAGTTTTTCTCGAATACAAAGTTGCTTACGGCACGCATAGCAAGCAGGATTGCAGGCGCATTGGGTGGCTGCCGGGCAGTCTAGCTAGTCGAGTTGTCGCCGTAATTGCCATGCAGAGGGCGTGCCGAGCGGTGCGTGTGCGGCGAATCGACGCACACTCTCACAAGTTTTGCGTAACGTATCTCTGTGTATCTCACTCCGGAGCTCCGGACTCGGTCCAAGTTCTGAGTACTCATTTATGTGCATATTGAACACATACTTTAGTTGAAGCTTGCATGAAAAATGACATTTGAAACCATAATGATTTTACGCGTCCAAAACAGATCCTTTTTTTTAAGCGTCCAAAACAGATCGAACAACATAAGAGATGTGAGGTCTCTTATCCAAAACATACCTTCGTGTCTAGCAAGAAGACTAAGGGCCTGTTTCACCACCTGCGATTAAGTGCTTCTTACTTGACAGATAATTTCATACAAATTCTGTTCCATTTTTGAATTTATTCGGTGAGTAGTGGCTATTCGGACATCGTGAACCACCTACGATTAAGTTTCTATTAACTTTCTTGGAATTCTGTTCTATTTTTGAATTTATTCGGTGAGTAGTGGCTATTCGGACATCGTGAAATAGGCCCTTAGGGACTGTTTTACCTCCTACGATTAAGTTCATATTAACTTACTTGGAATTCCGTTCCATTTTTGAATTTATTCGTTCAGTAGTGGATATTCGGACATCGAGAAATAGGCCCTAATTTTACCGTTATTACCTATAGCAATACACAAACATCTTACCTAATCGGTCTTGAGTCCACTAATCAAGGTGATGACGTCATGGCTACTCTTAAAAGTCTTTTAATTTAGACTAAGGCACACCACTTCAGATCAATTAAAGTGTTTGTATGTATGTAGGTATGTATCCCACACCAGCCGAGCCAGTCTCATTGGGCGGTAGCCGAGCAGTCTGCTATCTATAATTGCTATGCACCCTGCGCGTGAGTGCGTGGACTGTAAAGTTGCGTACACACTTACTACACTACACGGGCAGCTGTTGAGCAACTGTCGCACTTAGTTGTTGGCTGCAGATTAATGTACTTAATTACTTGTGACTAGTTACTTGTGATGGCAACAAATTAAGCTTATAAGCTCACTATATTTAGTGATTACCCATGCTAGTGAAATCATAATTTGGTAGGTTTGCTACATCAAAGTAAGTACATATTAAAAATTAAAAAAAATCGTAAATATTTATTATATATATGATGATACTAGCTTTTGCCAGCGGCTTCGCCCGCGTGAATGTTGGAAATTATTCCACGGCAACCGTACATTTTTCCGGGATAAAATGTAGCCGATGTGCTATTCCAGACTATAATCTATCTCTGTGACACATTTCATCCAGATCCGTTCAGCCGTTCTGGCGTGATTCATCCATCCATCCATCCATTAAAACTTTTGTATTTATAATAGTAGTACCTACTTATGAGGTTCTGTTGTGAAAAAAGGTTGGTTCTGTAAGTCGTATATAGCTCCGTCTCTCTCTCACACACAGGAAACATGATGGATCCATAATCTTTTTTCACGTCATAGTATGGCCCCTGGATTATCAACACGTCCTAAGCTAGGTAGATCCTAGGATGTTTAGCGTTCCGGGAAAAAGTTGCTCAATTGTGGGCAACACTTGCCCAACATCTATCGGTCAACGAACACACTACTTCAGCCGCACACTTGCGTAACAAGCGACAGTAGATATGTGCCCGCTGTTACATTATTTATGTCTTCGTTAAGATAATTATGTGTGAAACGTAGCTAATCCCATGCCAGAAGAAAGTTAAGTTTTCAATGAATTGGATGCTCTGTTAATGAATAATGTAGCGCAGGTTAAATTCCTTTTGAATGGAATCCGTTCTGTAATTTTATTAATGGGGGCTTTGGTGGCTAAACAGTTTTAGTAGGGCTAATTTTTCAATAGTCATTTAACTTTTATCTGAAGAATAATTATGACAGTTTGTCACTTTAACATCATTTCTATAAACAAGCTGTCGAACCGCCATATTTATTCCATAAATAAAAGTTAGCCCTTATTTCACAATGTCCAAATAGCCACTACTCACCGAATAAATTCAAAAATGGAACAGAATACCTATGTATGAAATTATATGCCAAGGATTTAATCGTAGGTGGTGAAACAGACCCATAATCAAGGAAAATTGAAATAGGAAGTGCTTTCACTGTAGAATTTTGCTTTTGGTATCATTATTATGCTTTGGGTGAACCCACAGAACAGATAAAGAGGTACTTATCTGTTCTGTGGGTGAACAATTCCGAAATCCGGGCAACCAGTAAAAATTTTCTTTCTGAAAAATGAGCTCGCCAATTAATATTCGTCGTTTGCGCTTACGTCTAATTTAACCAACATTCTAGTCCTAAAATGCAGTTAGTACCTCCTAGTTATCTGGTTCGATAATGTTCTCATGTATTATTCTATGTCTGCACAGCCTACATTCGCTAACCGCTAGTTAGTAGCCTCGTTTTACTAAACGATATCTTTTTCGGTCCTATCCTATGTACAGACGCCAGCACATCAAGCTACTACAAGGAGAATGTTCTCAATTATAGGGCGCCCTGTACCAAACGAAAAATCCGGTGTCACAACCAAACCCAGTGTATTTGGAGGAGAATTTAATGCTCTTCCTATATTGTTAGCTGGTTTTTACATGGATTCCCGCAGTTTGTATTTATTTGCCATTTAGGTACCTACTTAATATTTTGAGGTTAGGTTCGTGAAAATGACTGATCGAAACTGCATTATATAAAATGATTTAACCAGCAAATAATAGATAGTGAAATTCACACAGACAGAAAGTTTATAGGTAAGTATACCCGATGTCTTTTAGTAGTATGCATTTTGCAGAATTATTTTTAAAATGATTGTGGTTTACCCACCGTAAAGCTATGTAACCTAAACCGTTAATTTAATATTCAATTAAATAAATAAATTATCCAATAAAACTTATACCGAAAGTGACATAAAGTGGCAATACACAAAGTTATTTCGAAGGATGTAAAATTCTTTCCAACCTGTGTTACTTCTATGATGCTATCTTCATCTATTATGCACTTCTTTTCACTTTAACACAGTTGCTGCATTGTTTCTTTGAGAAAGCTGAGTGCATTGACAATGCACGTCTGTTCTGAATGATTTTTAGATCTGCATTATATTGTAGCAGTGAAAGGGTTGAATCTGAAAGTTTATAGTTAAATTGACGTTGGTATTTAATAATTAAATGTCCATTGGGATTTTTTAAGCCGAAAACGCTATACAAAGTGCACTGCTACAATAGGTTTGCACATTCGATAAAGTCCCAAAAATGGTCCTTTGTGGCGACATAGGTACTCATATTTCCTGCAATAATTAAAAATAAGTAAATAAAAAGAGAAGCCCTGATTGACTGACTCATCAACGCCCAGCCCAAACCCTTGAACCTAAAAAGTTCCTTCCCTTCATAATGTAGACAAGGAAAAAGGAGGGATTTCTCGATAGTACGTTCCCATATGGGATATTTTCCGACAAAAGCTAATTTAAAAATAAAACTATGTAGTTTCTTGAACATTAATACTAGGTACAAAAATAAAATACCCAATGATTCAACTGTCATAAATAACTTAAAATCGACTGAACAAGTGCAAGTAACCTACCTATAGCATAAACTACAATACAGGTAGGTACTCCAGTCCGCAGGTACACGTTGACAACTTCCAACCATCGGACCACCATTGAACGAGCCCACCATGGCATAATAACTTCATAAAATCGACCATGAATCACCATTGCCTGGGGCGTCCCTCCCTCGTTAATGAATCGTTAAAGCGATGCCGACTGCCGACGTATCGACACGAAAGATTCACCAAAGAAGGCTCAGTTTTGGTAAAATGTATAGAGAGACCATGAACGGAAGAAAAGTGACCTTTTCAATTTGATTCCCTCATATATTTGACTTGTAGAAACCTTTTTTTCGGACTCTTTTGGTTCAAAAATCCGTAAGCCCCGTTTTGAAGTGTAAAACTTCTGTTCCAAATTTTTCGGTGGGACTGTCGGCTCACTTTATACCGATACCGAAGTCAAAACCGGTCCACTTGGCCCAATCAGGAAACGTTACGTATACATTATGTTTGTTTATTGAGACGGATAACACTTTAGTTAAGTGTGTTCTCAGCGGAGGGTTGGGTAGTGACAAGTTTTGGGTTTTATTGTTAAGAAACAATGGGAAAAATTGTTTTAAACTTTTGGTCTTTTCATTTGGAGATGAGGTTTTTTGCAATGTCTTAATTAATACCACAATATATCACATGCCACAATAATGTAAGGTACCATATAAAGTGAAGTTGGTTTCACTTTTCATAAATGATTTACAATTATTAAGGTCTGTGCTTTCGCACATAGAATTGCAAAAAATAAGCCCAAAACCACCCATTTGCATAGTTTAGGACAATCATCTCACGTGAGTCATCCAAAGTAGGCTTGAGATGAAAGATCTCGAAATACAGATTGTTTCGAGTCTCCATTCACAAAAATGTGCCTTTCGCCTTGCATGAGGTGATATGGTGTGATTATTTAATTGACAGCTCCGGTTTTTCTACAACGATTACGCTACATAGCTCATATAATCGATGTAATTAAATAGATAATAATAGCACCTAACTAGGTTCAAGTAGAATTCGCAGAAGTTTTAAATAAAAAGACAAAAAGTGATGAGTAATCACACTTAAATTTTTAATGAGATGACTAAGTAAAAAAAAACTTATGAGTCTAAAGATGAATCTGCATGTACTTAATCGATTTACGAATCGAGTTGAACTCCATTTCCACCATAGATAGGTATAGTTTAAGATATTTTATCGTTAATGTTCAATATAGAAATTGCACAAGTTCTTAATATCCGTGTTGATTGGAAAGCTAGGGAAAGGCGTGGAATATGTTGTAAGTTCTGATAATTTCCTGTTTCATGTATTACTTAGTAATAGTTGAACTATTATTCTTCTTATCTTCCTTGATTTTTCTTCATCACACAATAGATTGTGAAGATGTCATAAGTCATAGGGTATTTAATCGACTGTGCAGCTATAGATAAATAAAAAATAAACACTAAGTTTAATTTAACTACATACAGTCCGGCCGTTGAGAGACTGCACAACAGACAATTTCTAGGAACAAATTCGCAAAACAAATTCATTAGTATGAGACTGACAGGTGTCAGTCAGACTGTAGACATGATTATGACTCCGGGGCCATAATTATAGCTGTAGGTAATTGCCCGTGATTTGACATTTATGTTCTAAATACTAGTAATTATACCTAAGCTCGAATAGCCCCCTAGGCTTCGCTAATTGAAACGTAACTATTTCTTATTTCAAACACTAATTGAACAACTTTACGTACAGACAGCAACAAAAGGCGATTATCACTTGAGTTTTTTAAATCATAATTATTGAGAAAAATACTTCACTAAAATCGGAACAGATGTAAATTTTAAAGAAAATGAACTCTTCACTACATAGTATAAAACAAAGTCTCTTCCCGCTGTCTGTCTGTCCCTATGTATGCTTAGATCTTTAAAACTACGCAACGGATTTTGATGCGGTTTTTTTAATAGATAGAGTGATTCAAGAGGAAGGTTTATATGTATAATAAATGCGGGAGAAGCCGCGGGCAAAAGCTAGTATCTTTGAGGCGGCTCCTGCCCAATCTGGGGGGTCCAAACGCCTCCTGCCGGAGGCTATACGCGGGGGTCGTGCGGTCCATGGCCCTTTACGGAGCACCGGTGTGGGCGCGTTCCCTAAGGCTGGGGCCAGCCGGCAGGTTGAACGCGTCCCAGAGGGTCATGGCCATCCGGCTAGTCCGGGGATACCGCACGGTCTCCCGGGAGGCGGCGAGCCTCCTTGCCGGATTGCCGCCGTGGGATCTGGAGGCAAAGGTCCTCGCGCACGTGTGGGAGTGGCGCGAGGAGGCGAAGCGCCGGGGCGTAACTCCGCTGCCGCGAGAAATCACGGTACAGCGGACAGAGCTCCGGCGGGATCTCATGGCGGCATGGAGAGCGCGACTGTCGCAACCCAGCGCTGGGCACGCCACAATTGCGGCGATAAGTCCCCTCTTTGAGGAGTGGTTAGAGAGGCGCCACGGCGTCCTCACCTTCCGCCTGACGCAGGTCCTCACCGGACACGGTTGTTTCGGGAGGTTCCTGTTTCGCATAAGGCGGGAGGAAACGCCCGGGTGTTACCATTGTGTGGATCGCCCGGAGGACACGGTGGAGCATACAGTGGAGGTCTGCCCGGCTTGGGCAGAGCACCGCCGTGTTCTCACGGAGGCGATCGGCGGCGGCGATCTCTCGCGTCCGAGCCTGGTCCAGGCCATGGTGCGGAGCGAGAGTGCATGGGAGGCCGTCACCTCCTTCTGCGAAGCAGTGATGCTCGCGAAGGAGGAGGCGGAACGCGTGAGGGAGAGGCAGCCTCACGCCCTCAGTCGCCGCAGGAGACGCCCTGGGCGGCGGGAATCGCGGGGCGATTTCCGGCCACCGTAGGCGCGGGCCTGCGGACGGTGAGCAGCGGGTAGCTCGCCGTCCGGTAAGGACCAGGCCCGAGTCGACGGCGCGTTGTGTTCCACGCGCGCCTCAAAGAGATGTCAGCAAGTGACGGGGTCCAATAGGGCCGACGCCGCTGGGGTCGCGGGTTGTCTGAAGGGGTTACCGCGGCCCTGGCATAGGCAACTGAAGGAACACGGGTGGGTTTTAGTCAGTAAAAGTCTGACACGCCCTTCCGCTCCACCCAGAGCGGGAGAAGTTATTTGATGATTTCCCACCCTCAAAAAAAAAAAAAAAAAAAAAAAAAAAAAAAAAAAAAAAAAAAAAAAAAAAGTATCTAATAAATGAAATGCTAAAACGCAGGTTATCGTATCATTTTGTGTTAATTTAGATGATATCAAAAAGTAGCAGTGTCAACCGACTTCTATTGCTGACCGTACCTCCTTAACCCGATTTAGAAGCAAAATCTATCGGTTAAGCGCTCTAAAGTTGCAAGGAGATTGCAATGCTCTATAATAGTTTGATAATTATAGCTATGGTGCCCTAACCTACACTATAGGAAGCGTGCTGGCCTCAAAGACCTATAATGAGACCACATCTGCTTGTAGGTAACTGATCTACAGCAGCACAACAAAGCCCTCTTTTCATACGAGCAGTCATCAGCAAGATAATGAACTGTGTATTAGTTAGGTACTTACATGTTCCTTAAAGATGTTTTCCTTCCTTTTACTCAGTGCTGAAAAATGCATGTGAAATTGTAAAAGTCCATCTAGAAAAAAAGGGCTCCCCGCCACGCATATCAAAAGTGAAGCAACGTACCGATCTATGTGTGCGTGATTTGACAAAGACGCCGTCGTGTCACGTAATGGTCCCGTCATACTTACTGTGCTTCACTTTCGATATGCGTGGCGCGGAGTCCTTTTTTTTCTAGTCCTGCAAATTTGCCACGTTTCTCTTTAATGATCTGCAGGCAAATGCCGCATTAAATAATGTAAAAGACCTTTCAGTTTTAATTTCATATTTCCCCGCTTACCCACTAATAGGTACCTACTTACAGAGTCCACTTTAACATAATCTCCCGTTCACTTTGCGCTTTAATCTATCGATATCAGTTAAGGCAGAGTTTTAAACTGAAGTTCATCCTTAGGTGCCCCACATCACTTTAAAAAGCTAACTGAACTTTATTATTGCCTACTAGCTTTTGCCCGCGGCTTCGCCGACATGGATGTCGGGAACCATCCCACGGGAACATACTACCGGGTAATCCTTCCATTTTCCTTGTTTACATTAGGTATAAAAGGGAACCTCTGTGCAAAATTTCAGCTTTCTAGATTCAAAGGTTTGGGCAGGGCGTTGATGAGTCAGTCAGTCAGGACTTCTCTTTTTACTTATATAGATAACACGCTCAATTGATTACCTATAGATAATAGTTTCTCAAATTGATTATTGGAAAACAGTAGGTATGTAACCAGAACCAGACTTCATTATCTGTTCAGTCTTTTCCCAACTATGTTGGGGTCGGCTTTCAGCCTAAACGGATGCAGCTGAATACCAGTATTTTACATGGAGCGACTGCCTATGTAACCTCCTCAAACCAGTTAAATACTATTTAACACGAAACCCCTAGGTAATTGGTAAGACCATGGTGCCCACTCCCTAAGTCCGTCCGTCTTTCCGTCCGTCCGCTCACTCGTCCGTCTGACATTACGATCCATCAAAACAAGTGTAAAAGTTAAAT
Source organism: Cosmia trapezina (assembly GCA_905163495.3). Classification (NCBI taxonomy): domain Eukaryota; kingdom Metazoa; phylum Arthropoda; class Insecta; order Lepidoptera; family Noctuidae; genus Cosmia; species Cosmia trapezina. The sequence goes on from LR991036.1 coordinate 3,614,238, forward strand.
TTTTCGGACGGGCAAAAACACATCGAGAGTAGCGACAACTGGCAAATTATGTTGTCATTCATACTTCGTTCGGGCCCCGAACCAATCATCCATCCGTAGGTGATACGGAGTTGGAAACGCCCGTAACGAAGGCCGAAACTACGGGCTTCGTGCTTAGGGAGTAGGTCTTCAGCACCAGAACCAAAGACAATAGGTACCTAACTGATCAAAGCCTTTTCAGCGTTATGTATACCTACTTTAACATACTGTATTGTATAGGTACCTAGATGTGTGTCTTAACAATGTTATCAAATAATGGAGAAATAACAGCTCATCACCTACGTTTATATTATGTGGTTTAATGATAACTGGCTGTGATACGCGTATTTCCCTTAACCGCGTGACAACACGCGCTGCTCCGGCGCAGACGCTGCGTAATATTACGCCAGGGCCGCGCACTCCTTTGATTCTCCTCGCCGTTACTAAATAACGGCCTTTTACGTATTGATAATGTTAAAGTACTTATTAAAATAACTGTAAAAGTTATACATGTATAAACGAAGGCCCGTTTAATTATAATACCTTCTTCCTGGTGTGAATAATTTTTGCTGCAACGGTAACCATCTATCTAAACGCGTTTTGTGGCAACTTATCAACACCTAATTAGGTTGTAGGTACCTATAACCCGATTAGGTGTTTGACGTAACGTAAAATAATGACTAGGTAGGCTACATAAAAACCTACCTATAAGTATGAATCATAGAGACGACCTTATTTATGAGGGAAACCCTTTTTACCATAAACTACATATAGTTAAAATCATCATCTGTCGAAGTAGCCTTATCCCAAATAATTATGTTGGGGTCGGCTTCCAGTCTAACCGGATGCGCAGCTGAATATCTGTATTTTACATGAAACAACTGCCTATTTAACCCTCAACCCAGTTACTGTTTAACACGAAGCCCCTTTGCCCGAGACTTTCGGGCTTCTGACGACCCGTAACGGCTCTCAAAGATCCATGAATGACAGATGGAACCAACGAGGCATGGAGGGGTCTCGGTATGTAAAGGTGGTCACCCATCCACAGCCTAACCGCTGCAAACGTGGCTTAACCTGATCGATCGACCAGTGCGGCTGTTTTACATATCCGCGAGCTATGGTTAAAATGTGATGTAAAAATAATATCGTCCGTTAATTAATATTGTATCTATCCAGCAGTCCAATGTTAACCTCAACTCGAGTTTCTTACCCTGCTTAAAACAATTGCATTTCATTTTTAACCGACTTCCAAAAGGAGGAGGTTCTCAATTCGTCGGAACCTTTTATTTTTTTTATTTTTTTTTATGTATGTTCCCCGATTACTCGAAAATGGCTGGACCGATTTGGATTTTTCTTTTTTTGTTCGAAAGGGTATACTTCCCAGGTGGTCCCATGATCATCAAGTCAGGATCTGATGATGGGATCCCATGGAAATCGAGGGAAACCCTCAAATTTTATGGGCACACCTATATCGATTTCGGTATTTTTTATAGTAACTCGTGCATTTGCTCTCGGAAAGTACCATTCGGTGAACTGGAACTGATGATGAAGACCACAGAGGGCCATCGGAAATACTCAATTATATCTAAGTATACCTATCACAGGTTGCGATTCGATTACTTTATTATGGTTTATGCTCGTCAAAATGCATAATGGTAATGGTGACTTCACCATGAGCTCCAGTTCTCCTGGTTCTTACTAGGAGAACTCCTCAACAATTAACGTCCCTGCATCGGGAAAAGCAATATTTTGTAAAACGTGATGAGCAGTTGACATTGGGTTATTGTAACTTAGATAAATTACAAACTGAACCACTAAAAAGTGAAAAATAAAAACTTTTTTACAAAAAAAAACCGACTTCCAAAAAAAACACTACAAAGTGAAAAATAACTTTAATTTCGGAAGTCGGTGGCAAAAAACTAAAATACAGATCCAAAGACACCGACTTCCGCAATTAAAGTTATTTTTCACTTTGTAGTGTTTTTTTTGGAAGTCGGTTTTTTTTTAAAGTTTGCTTTTTTTTAATTTTTAAAGTTTGGTTTTTTTAGTTGCCGAGCAGACGAAATTTTCAAACATTATAAAGCAATATTTAAACAGGGTTATGAGTAACACCAGCAACCTCTTAACGGGTCATTGTACTTATCATTGTGAACAAATTTTACTATGGGACCAAACCTGAAATCGCGAAAAAAAAATCAGCTGCTCACTACCTTCTAAAACGAGTTTGATGTAGATAAATGTACTGAACAGCTGAAAAAATATAGGCACTTTGACACTTTTGACAGGTGCCCCGAACAGACGTCTCAGTGCTGCCACCTAATGAACGTCGTTTTAGAAAACCCTCATTGGGCGGCAGTTTTCTTTAACTTTATTAACGTTTTCCCTTTCCTTGTTTCCAGATGCATCTAAGTTCGATTCAGTTGACGTGCGCGGCAGTGGTGGCGGTGGCCCTGGGCGCAGCGGCGCCGCCCTCGACGTCGCATCACGTCGCGCGGCGCTCCTTCTTCACCCTCGAGTGTAAAGGAGTCTATGACGCGTCCATCTTTGCCCGCCTCGACAGAATCTGCGACGACTGTTACAACCTCTTCCGAGAACCACAGCTCTTTACCCTATGCAGGTTCGTTGCGTTTTGTCTATGATTCCTTTTTCAAATGTGACGTTTTACAGTTTTTTTGTTAAATCTGTGCCAGTTTATGGCGGGAATTTCGAATTGAGAATGGTTGGTTTGGAATTTTGAATTACTGATGAAATTGTGATTTTAACTCGTGGTTTCCAAGATAAGAGATAAGATAAACTATGATAGTCGCCTTACATTGTAAAAAAAATATTTAGCATATTAACGATGACACTACGAATTCACAATTCAAAACCAAAATACTCAATTCCAACCTTATAGAACATGTATTAAAGTGCATTATTCCTTGTTGGGGCACAGGAAAGACTGTTTCACGACAGATTACTTCAAAGGCTGCGTGGAGGTGCTTCAAGAAACTGACCAGTTAGAACAGTTCAAGGAATATATAAGAATATTACACGGGGCCGTCCCCCCGGCTGGGAATTAGGTACCAACCGAATTTATTTTGCATCTCCTTCTCACTACTTTATATTTCCCATTTCTATCTCTTTCTAATGCGTTAAGCATTCCTTCAGCTTTGGGGTATTAACAGCACGCTATATATATCGCACTCTTGTATTATATTTTAACACTGCTATGCCAAAGCAAACATTATAAGTAAAAAAAAACATAAACCAAGGATCGTAAGTATAAACTTCAGGTAAAAAAGTCTAATCTTCCTTTCACAGCATTTTTCAATATCTTCTAGCATTTTAGAAGTTGACTTAACAGCATGACATTTCGCCTTCTTTTCAGCACTTATAATATTTTATAACTTTAAATGAGCACTATTATAATATTTTCTAACTTTATATGAGCCACTAATATAATATTTTCAAGCTTTATTTTATGAGTACCTACTACTATAATAATTTACATACTTACCTATAACTTTATTTGAGCACTATTGAAATAATTTCTCACTTTTTAAAGCACTATTAAAAAAAATTAAGGCAGATAACACACTAGATGAACTTAATGCACTTTTATTTTTAAAACATTATTTAGACGTCACCTTGTGTTGCCAGTGGGCACATAAAAACGTATTTGATTTGATTGATTGATTTGATAATCATGTAAAATTCAGAAGCCTGAATCTCAAGTGACTTATCTGACTTACGTTTCGATAACATAATGTATTATAATGATTGGCATATTTATTTATTTTCCTACTAATAATTCTGATTTTTATAAGCCAATAAATTAACTCAGCCTTTTGCAGACCACTTTTGGACACGCCTATTTGAATATTAATTGATTTTGATTAAAAAAAAAATGTCGATGGCAGTTTTAGTTTGCCTGCAGCTTACTTTGGATTTTTAAAATTATTTTTACTTAATTATTTATAAACGAAAAAAAATCTCTTTTGTTTTAAAAAAGTCTCTGCTACCTGCTATTGCCTACCTCTAAAAAAACCCTAACACAAGAAACTAATTCCATTTTTTTTACTTTCCAGGGAGAAGTGCTTCACATCGCCCTATTTCAAGGGTTGCATGGAGTCTTTGTACCTATACGACGAAAAGGAACAAATAGATCAGATGATCGACTTCGTCGGTAGACGCTAACTACATCAATCGCGACCAAATCGTTCCGACGCATACGCATCTTACCGTGTAAAATTAACTACGCAGTTTTGTACCAACTTCCATCGCAACGGTTAAGCAACGACCGCTTTGCCATAAGCAGACCATAGACAATGATCCTGGTGAATCTGCTTTCTTCCTCAACATATTCTAGTCCTAAGCGACGTAAATAGTTTTATGTTCGCAACTAAATGTAATATTATTGTAATTTGTATTAAGTAATACTAAGGACATTTATTATTATCTATTTTATGGTTTATATGTTATTAAATGTTGTAAGCTTCTTATGTAGGGAAGTGTAAAGTACATTGAATCATCTCCTAGTATTGAAATTCGAAAATTTGAGGCAGCCTTTGGTGTCGATGCTGGTCATCTGTCCTGTCTCGCGAGATCCGACTGAGATTTACGATTTTATTATCTAGGTGTCGTTCTGAGATGACGACGGAGGGTCGAGGTAACTGGTTGCTTACACCGCTTCCAATCAGCTGATAGCTTTGCCCGATACTCATCTCATCCTCCCTTCGAATGTCTCAAAACGACATCTGATTTGCGACGCATTCCAATCAAAGTATTTAAAAAGAATACTTACGCTTTTTTTCAATCTACAATTCATATTATCACATTTTTGTATTATCTTTCGAATCATGTTTTTAAGAGCCTAACTATAGTTCTTACAAGATAGTATTTCATTTTATAAATATTATAGATAAGGTTCTGAACCAATATTACAGCTTTGCTATACGAATTTGAACTTAATTACCAAGAAAAATAACTTCGATTTTAGTTTTTATTGAAATTTAGTATTCACAATCTGTTGCTAGTTAGTTTATAAATATGTAAATCACGCATGTGGCTTATACATCACTTAGATTTATCACTAGAAAACTCAGGGAGTTTATTGTTTTAATTTCATTCGCGTTTATTTATTTATTATTCATGTTCATACAAAAGGGTTAGTTTCACTAATTGATTAAAACAAAACTTTCCAAACTACTTTTTATAAAATAATAGATTAGAATAAAAAATTATAAGTTCATATCCCCGGTTACCTTGGTTAGTGAAACTGGCCCTTTATAAATAAAGGTAGGTACTCATTTGTACAAATGAATGTAAAGTTCGACTTTTGGTGTAATTTTTAGATAAGTAAGTCCGTTTGTACAAATGATACCCGAACTGTACACAGGATTAACGAAATTGTGCTCACTTCGCTTTAAAGATTTCGATTGCAAAGCGAGTTTTAATGATTATTTTTATTAGTTAATTTCATTAGTTAGTAAGTATTTAAAAAAAGATTTATTTTTATATACTTCCGACCTATTTATTACCTATTGTTACTTTTTATTTATATTTTTTTTAATAATAAGTACCTATGAATAGAAACTTTTCGTGCAGCGATAGTGTACCAGTGTAAAAAAAAAATTGTACTCATATTATATTCCTGATTTTTTTTTTATTATCTTTAAGTTGCGGTTTATACTTATTTAAAAGTTTTCTTTTGTAAATTCCGCTGTAACTCTTGTCTGTGTCCGAATCTCATCTTTGTTTATTTTAATAGCGTTTCTTATGTTTCATTGACAAACTTGTAATTAATATCGACACAGGGAGTGACGTAATAGTTTCGACACAAGAGTCTGTCCTGTGACGTAGATAAAATGGTGCCAATTATTGTCAGCAAGACACTAGGTTAAAAAATTAGCTAATGGTATATAAACAATTTATAGGACGCGTTTGTAAAAATGAATTAGTAAATTATTATAAATAATTGTATAAATTTTATAAAAACAGCTAAGAAACGCTACGGGTTCCATGAAATATATTTGATTTGAAAATCACACCAGCATTTTATTATCCCTTGTGTTTTTGCCTAAGGTTCCACGTATTAACATAATACAGTAAAGAAAACTACTTAAATGTTGAAGTCTTGAAGACCTGCAAGCTATAGTATGCGCGCAAGTGCTAGTCACCGCCTGAGGTATGTGAGCGGTGAGATTGGGAGGGCGCGATTGACAAGATTGGCAGACTGAGTTAGCTTGGCCTTTGTTTATCTCCCTCGTCTCACCGCTGACATGCTCAGGCGGTGACTAGCAACTGCGCGCGCATTATAATAAAAGTTTTAGTTCGTATAAAATTGGTTCTGTGGACTTGGATTTCAGAACTGCAATCCTGCTACTCGATTTCAAACTCAACGACACACAATTTTGCATACATCAGGGAACCAGTACTAATAATACAACAAAATTTCTTAATTTATTCATATATTTTAACGTATTAAATCTTTGACATTAGTTATGACAACGTAGTTCGGGGGATCACAGTACATAAGTATACTTAATTATTCAATTCCTTACATTATTTAATTTTACAGTTAACTATTTTACATAAAATTTCATGTAAGTGGCATATTTAGCACGCGAGATTTATATAATTTTTAAACGGGGCTTTATTAGAATAATGAAAACGAAAGGATGTATTTTACGAACTGGGGTATTTTCATTTCGCACGTTGACTAGGTAAATTGAACCTAATACCTTATTTAGCCCCATTCAATAATACAAAAAAAAAACAATGAAAGTTGACTAATTCAAAATAATGTATGAATCAGTAACAAAAGTTATGACCGTTGTAGTCGATACAGAGGCTAGTGGATACTTATCCTGATCCACTAAATTTGTACGGTCAACACTTGGAACAGCGAAAATCACCCTTACTGCCTCGTAATAAAAGTGCTGTCAAAGTCAAACTGTTACAAGGAGGTGGGGTTGACCGTACATCGTCTCCAACGTGCCTTACAGAAAATTAATGAAATTAATATTTACTTACACAAAATAACGTATGCGTGCCACGAAAGATGAGACTTGACACACCACATAGTTTAACTTGCGCAGTAGATTATAATTCTCTGATTCTGATTATTCTGATTTATAGGTCTCTTTAGCGGTATGAGGTCTGAGACGGGAAGGGACCGGGCGTCATCGGGGCGGCGGAAAGAGCGCGGGAGGCGCGGTACTGCGCTCGTCAAGTGTCATATTTCGTGGCACGCATTGTATTCATTTCAAAGTAATATTAGTATTTGCGAAAATCAGTCATCAGATCAACAGGCGGCCAAAAGGAACAACAACTAAAACTAAATTTAGAATTTTCTAAACATATACATTCCAGTCTCATAACAATCACTTATTTAAAATATAATTCCATCTTTAGAGGCTATCCAAATGGCAATGCTGGTACCATCGACAAAAGCAAGGTCTTCCCAAAATATAAGTTTTTAAACTGTCATGGTCACTAACATTATTATTAGCACAAACGGGATATTTACAATGTCTACTGGTAAAAACATATTACATATTAAATGGTAAATATCCCGTTGGTGTTAAAAATATTGTTTGCAAATGTTTTGTGCCGTTCCGCCTTTCTATTGTTAGACGAGAACAGAGGACCACAGGGGCAGAGTTTTTTTAATAATCAGTGTTTACAAAAAGCAACTTGGGTGTAAAGGCGTCCGTTTTGTCGATAGTACTTACGAAAAAAAAAGGTTTACAATGGAAGCTTTTAGAAAAGAATGGCCTTTCTGAACCTCTTGTGCCTGCACAGGGCGTTTTTTAGATGGTTTGACAATATACTGCAGTAAAATCTTATGTGGCAGTCCCAATTCTGTTTGTGTTGTAGGTATACAACATTTATTGTTGTTTACACTAAACCCGAAAAGGGCTCATTGTACTCATCATTTTGAACATTTTTTTGTATGGGACCAACCTTGAAGTCGCGAAAAAAAAATCAGTTGTTCCATACATATTTTGTGTCACTTAAATCGACAAAATGTATGGAACAGCTGATTTTTTTTTTTCACGATGTCAAGGTTGGTCCCATAGAAAAAGTTGTTCAAAATGATGAGTACAATGACCCCTTTTCGGGTTTAGGGTAAACAAAAACTAATGTTGTATAAAGGTGTAATTTAAATAACACACAGCTTTAGGTCATTGCACTCCCATACTAAAAGTTGTTCATTATGATGAGTAAAATGAGGGGTCATTGTACTCATCATTATGGACAACTTTAAGAGGTTATGTGATATTTAAATTACACCTTATATACGCGGATAAAGTATTATTTATATCTATTGTTTAAAATCATAGGTCTATAATACACATAGTGTATCAATGTCTACCTTAAATTAAGTACTGTAGGCGCGCGATCTGAGTGCAGTTCTGAGGAATGCGCTAGTGATGTGACCTAATTAGCGACAATGAACGAAGTTCGATATTTTTCTTTGACACCTTAAAAGTGGACGTTCAAACTGCTTGTATCTGTTAGTATTTTAACACATTTTATTTATTATATTTGCGCTAGATATTTTTATTACAAGCTATGGTATAAAAAAAAAGAAAATATCATGCATATATTCCCTACTTTAAGAAAACTGTGGGAAAGCCGGAAATCTTAATCAAACAAGTTTATTATTGTAAAAAAATATATTGTAATGGTACTTAAAGAACATGGATCAGTCATTTTTAAAACAAAAAATAACACGAATACGCAACTTGAGTAAAACGCTATCGATAAGCGCACTAGCACAGCACTAAACTACAGGCGGCCGCGGCGAGGTGTCTGTTGCAATTAAATAACTTTGATGATATTTTAATAATAAGATTACTTTAGTAAAACAAAACTTGTACAACGCAGTTCAATGTTCCACAGAGTAGAGAGAGCACACAGATAATAAAAACAGTAAATAAACAGGAAGGCGCGGATTTCAATTTTACACAGATAATGCATATTATTACTATAACACTCCCTTCAAATTAGTGCCTTCCTTCTGTAATTTAACAATACATTTACCGAAATCAAGAAAATTATTAAGTGTTCAAATTTAACATGCCAATATGACTCCTCATTAACTTATATCTATCTCGAGACAAAGCTTTAGTAAAGATATCGGCAAATTGGTGATCTGTGCTTACATAGTTTAAAGAAATAATTTTTTCAAAGTACTTTTCTTTTACAAAGTTATACTTAATGTCTATATGTTTACAACGTTTATGGAATTCACTATTTTTAATAACATTAATTGCACTTTGATTGTCAATATTTAAGCACACAGAATTTTGCTTGTACTCTCCTAGATCACAAAATAATTGTTTTAACCACATTAGTTCTTTGGTGGCTGCACAGGCAGCCATGAATTCTGCCTCGGTTGTAGACAGTGCTACACTTTGCTGGCGCTGACTAGACCATGTGATGGCAGCTCCATTTTTTATGAAAACATATCCTGTTATTGAACGTCTTGATGTGACGTCATTGGCATAATCTGCGTCGCTGTAGCCAATAAAATCAGTTGACTGCTGCTCAGATTTATAACACAAACCAAATTCTTTGGTTCCTTTTAAATACTTCAGTATTTTCTTAACTGCATTCCAGTGTGATTCGTTATAACAGTGCAAAAATTGACTTACCATACTCACTGCATACATAATGTCTGGTCTGCTTACAGTTGCTAAGTGGATGAGCGATCCAACTGCTTCTCTGTATGGCAAGTTTTTCATAGGCCCTGTTTCACTTTTCTGTAACTTCACATGCGGATCAGCTGGAATAGTATTGGGGTTAGCACTACTCATGTTAAATTTTTCCAACATTTTCTCAATATATTTAGTTTGATGAATAAAAATATAACTTCTATTTCTCTCTATTTGCATACCAACAAAGTTAGTGGGAGGACATATCTTTATGTCAAAACTTATTTTTAATTCATCAATTACTTCTTTTAAGACCAACTTTTCTTTTGATATTAAGAGACCGTCATCCACATAAAGGCATAGGTAGCATTTATTTCCCTTTACTTGACCAACATAGACACACTGATCAGCTAAGCTTTTTTCAAAACCAAATTTTAACAAAACTGTGTTAAATTTTGTGTTCCAGCACCTGGGGGCTTGCTTTAGGCCATAGAGTGATTTATTGAGTTTACATACAGTATTAGGTGGGCATTCTAAGCCCTCCGGTGGAATCATGAATATTTGCTCTTTTAGTTCTCCATACAAAAAGGCAGTCTTTATATCAAATTGCATTATTTCTAGGTTATGTTGGGCAGCTATTGATAAAAGTGAACGTATGGAATCATACCTGACAGTCGGTGAGAAGGTTTCATCATAGTCGATGGCTTTAGTTTGTGCATACCCTTTTGCACACAGGCGAGACTTATATCGTGGACCCGTTGGTTCATCTTTTAATCGAAACACCCACTTGCATCCAATCACTTTGGCATTTTCTGGTTTCTCAACCAATGTCCATGTCTTGTTTTCACTATGAGATTGCAATTCTTCACTTATTGACATTTTCCACTTTTCAGAGTTAGCTGATGTAATTGCATCGTTGTAGGTCAGAGGTACATCCAAAGATCCTTCAATATAGCACAAATAACTTTCAAATTCATCTGTATTTGTAAATAACTGTTTGTTTCTTGGCCTTAATGTTATTGTTGAAGTTGGCTGATCTTCAATTTTTCTGTCCGGTACATAGATACTGCTGTTTGGTGAACTGTCAGATTCAAATTCGTCAGAACTCGTAGCAGTGTTTGTGGAAGTTGACAGCTCATCTGGACTGACAATAGAGGGGCCCTCATCTGTTGATTCATCCTTTGGTTTAGTCAACTCCACCGGAACATAGTTTCTTATGACAGTTGACTCCAGAAAAACTGCATCTCTGCTTTTCACAGCCAAACCAGAAGTAGGAAAAATAAACCTGTAGCCTTTGCTATTACTACAGTAACCAGTGAATATAGCTTTTTTTGCTTTCGGATCCCATTTCTTTGTTTTCTCCTTTGGTAAGTGCACCATAGCTTCACAACCAAACACTCGCAGGTGACTGACGCTTGGTTTTGTTCCAGACCATATCTCTTCAGGAGTTTTGTAGGATAAAGATTTTGTTGGAATTCTATTTATGAGATAAGCAGCTGTTTGTACGGCTTCTGCCCAGTACTGTTTCGATAACTTGGCATTAAGTAACATACATTTGGCTTTCTCTATCAATGTCCTATTCATACGTTCCGCAACTCCATTTTGTTGTGGCGTGTAAGGTATAGTTGTTTGGTGTGTGATTCCATTACTCCTTAAAAGATCAGAGATATTTTTGTTTATGAATTCCAGGCCATTGTCTGTGCGGAGACACTTGATTTTACATTCCAACTGGTTTTCTACATATTTCTTAAATTCTTTCAATTTATCTATGACTTCTGATTTCTTCTGTAAGAAATAAACAAACACCTTTTTAGAGTAGTCATCAATAAAGGTTAGAAAATATTTAGCTCCGCCAAGAGATTTTGTCTCCATGGGTCCGCACACATCAGAATGCACTAGTTCAAGTAGTTTTGTGGCTCTTGTTCCTTTATTTTAAAGGGTAATCGTGACTGCTTTGCTTCTAGGCATGTTATGCATGTTAAGTTATCCTTTTTCTTCAATATTTTCATTCCTTCAGTGTTTTCCATCATCTTATCTAAGTCATTAAAATTCAGATGACCCATGCGCTGGTGCCACAGATATGCATCTTTATCATCAACATCGGATATGTAAGCATGCTCATTGTACATGTTCAACCGGTACATATTGTTGACTAAAACAGCTGTTGCCACTACAGTGTTATGTTTATTCAGAATAACACATCCTTTGCTGTTAAACTTTACTTGGCCACCATTTCTTATTATTTGGCTGACTGATATTAAATTAGTTGCCAGCTCTGGTACACAGAGCACATTCTGGAACAACACTTTTCTGCACTGACCTCTTTCATCACAGACATCTAAACTTAATTGTCCGGAACATTTCACAGATAATGATTTGTCATTAGCAACCTTGATTGTTTTGATGACTGGTTCTTTTTGATGTGATAATAAGTAATCATGTCTTGTCATGTGCACAGAGGCACCTGAATCAATATACCATGAATCACTGCTGTTATCAGAGGCAATAAATGCGGCAGCATAACTTGAGCTTTCCTCTTTACCTTTCTTCTTTGATTTGCAGTCGGTGCTTATATGACCATATTTGTTACAACTGTAACACCGAGGCCCTTTTTGAAAAGACTTTTTATTTCCTTTCTTTTTAGAATTTTGATTAATTGCAAAAGCTGAAGCTTGACTCTCATTCATTTTAACATCTTGCAGGATTTTGGACTTTACTGAATCTGCACTTATTTTTATCCCAGAACTTTCAATTGCAATTATCATGGGTTGATAAGACTCGGGTAGACCGGAGAGTAGTAAGGTTCCCAACCATTCATCGTCTACTTTAAACCCAATGTTCCTTAATTTATGTGCCGTCGTCATAATCTTACTGACGTATTCTTCTACATTTTGGCAACCGGTGAGTGACGTTGTACAAAGTTCCCGAAGTAATCCAACACGGCGTGTTAGCCCTGAATCATCAAATGCTTTGGCCAGATTATCCCATACTTCTTTAGCGGTTTTAGCTTCCTGGATATGAACATAGTTCGTTGTATCGACAAGCAATATTATTTTTGACTTTGCTTTTGTGTCGCGTTTGGGATCTACGGCACCTTCACTCTCCACACAATCCCACAATTCCTCATGCTGAAGATATGTTTTCACAGCGAATCTCCAGGTCGAATAATTGTCTCGACCGGTTAATTTTTCTATTAATGTCAACTGATTGCTAGAAGTCATTTTATATGAATATACTATGATGACTGAAAATTTTCCGGTGACCGCGTGTTCACTGTTAGGTTAGGAATTTGCCGGCTCGTTCTAATCTGAGTTTTTACGAACTTTTCAATATTTTTATTATAACTGGGGCTTCTGGGCCCATAACCTGTTGCAATTAAATAACTTTGATGATATTTTAATAATAAGATTACTTTAATAAAACAAACCTTGTACAACGCAGTTCAATGTTCCACAGAGTAGAGAGAGCACACAGATAATAAAAACAGTAAAGAAACAGGAAGGCGCGGATTTCAATTTTACACAGATAATGCATATTATTACTATAACAGTGTCAACGGGCGGGGGGAGTTGCACCCGCCCCGCTCCTCATACCCCGACTGCACTCAGATCGCGCGCCTACTGTATACAATATGTATTAAGCTTTGTAGCTAAACATTGATACAATATTAAGACACAAAGATTGTCGACAATAGGTAAAAAATAGATACTTGTCTAGGTTTAGGCTATGTTTAGAGCACAATTTCAACCCAGTATTTCGTTGCATTGAATAATGTTTAGTGCCTCGGTTCCACCATTTGGATAAACTCTTAAATCCTTTAACTTTAAACAGAAAAAAAAAATTCACATAAACCTACAGGGGCACTTAGGAAACGTCAGAAGTTAGGTGCGGTTCTAATGGGGAAGAAAATTCCCAAATTAGTTCCGCGGTTCCGCGTAGATGGCGCGGCGGCGGACAGTGTAGGGCTTCCAGAAGCCAGGACATTGAAATTTTCAGGCATATGTATGTCTATTTAAGTGTCTTGTGAACGACCTGTCTTCTGAGGATCTTAAGCTCTCTATACACTATCCCAATTTAGTGCATGAATTTAGACCTATTAGGGCAGCGATTCTTTTTTTTTACATAATGCCATTTATACACTCCATACTACTTATCTGATTTAAAAATAAAGATGAAATATTTTAAAAATCTTATGAAAACTGTACCATTATTTTTCACACTAATATTTAAATGCCAGAAAGAAACTTTAAAACGTTTTTGTATATTAAAATAAAAAACTATGTACCAATGCTCTAAGTAACTACATTTAACGAAATATTTACTGCTAGCTTTTGCCCGCGGCTTATTATTAAAAAATATCCTATGTCCTAATCTAGGTCATGGTCTATCCATGTGCCAAATTTCATCCAAATGCATGTAGCCGTTTTAGCGTAACAAACAAACTCACTTTCGCATTTATAATATTAATTAGGATTTTAAATACCTAATACAATTGAATCAGCTTGGCCAATCAAGTACCTAAAGTTTGCTGCTAATAGCTTAATAAAGCCACGGACAGAACTGCGGGCGGCATTATACAGAAGTATAACATTTTTTGGAAGACTTTGTTTAGGCAAATACAATAAAAGGTGTAATTAAAATGGCGTTGGACCTAAAATGGGGTAATTTTACTCATCATTATGTATAAACAAATGAATGAATGATAGGCTGAGGTAGAATGAAGGCAACGGTGCGATTTAAAAGTTGTAGTGATCAGTGGCGTAACTATACCGTTCGAGGCCCGTGGCAAATTCATCGGTTTTTTTACTAACAGTAATAATAAATGTTGGGAGGTGGGATTCTCCTCTGACCGGGTGCCCCTTCCGGCTGGGGGCCCGTGGCATTTTGCCGACTTGCCACCCTGTAGTTACGCCACTCGTAGTGATAAGAATTGAAACGAGTATGCTCAGATGGTTTTGTCATGTTGAGAGGATGAATGAAAGACGACTAACAAAAGTATTTTGTACAAGGCATATGTTAGTGGAAACGCCGGGAGAAGACGCCCTAGAACGATATACCGGATGACTTTTTTTACCGTCTCGAAAAAAATTGGGCGTATTAGGTGAACAGAGTAGAAGCCTATGGCGTACCTAGTTTTTTTAATTTTTTTTATTATCTTAGACAGAAAAAAATATCAAAGTACCAATAAATACTACAAATTCGATGTAAACTTTTCATTTTTGTACCATAAAAACAGAAATTTTGAAAAAAAAAAAAAAATCGTTTAAAAATATCGAAATTCAAATCACATGCAGGCTGCGTATGATTAGAATTTTAGATATTTTTGATTTTTCTTTTTTTTTTTTAAAAAAAAAAAAGAAGTTAGGTATGCCATAGGCTTCTACTCCGTTCACCCAATATACCCAATTTTTTTCGAGATGGTAAAAAAAGTCATCCGGTATACCTTATTGGTGATGTTCTTCAGAAAGGTCAGGTGCGTAGGTACTAGAACCAGCGTGCGAGTAGTCTCTCAGTAAAGAGTTTTATAATGTACTACAATTGGATTCATACTATTGTGCGTACAATCCACGAAGACACGCCCCACTACTCCTCCTAACCGTTTAGTGTGCCTAAGTTACGCGACCGAAGTTCGGCATGATTACGCCTACAATGCTATTTGAATTACTGACGACAGTGACGACACACTATGCCGAAATTACGTTGCGTTCTAGCGTACAGCCGAACTTCGGTCGGGCGTAAGTTCAGCGGCAATTCGGCGGCAACGTATTCTGTAGAGCACACATTATACGCGACCGAAGTTCGGTTCGATTGCCGAAGAAGATCCGGGGCGGGGTTAAGGGGGCGGGGTTGAGGGGGCGGGGGTTACGGGGCGGGAGGGAGGGTCAGGGAGGGTTAGGGGGTGGTTCAAGACACTGAAGTTCCGCAAGTGAATTTCCGCCGCGTAAGTTCGGCACTTATGGTGTGTCATATCAGCCGAACACGTCGGAACGTAACATCAGCCGCGGAACTTCAGTCGCGTAACTTCGGCATAGTGTGTTTAGACACTTATAGTATATGTGTGCAACGGTTAGGAGGAGTAGTGGGGCGCGTCTTCGTGGATTGCACTATCTATAGGCAGATGGAACGGGATATTACTAAGACAACATTTATACAATTTATGTAGCAAAACTGTTACGTAGTATGGAATGGTTTGTGCAAAAATATGTCTGTCTATAAGTACTATACTAGAAGTTATTTGGTCACAGATAAATATTTACACTTTTTGTTGGCATTGACAATTACATTTACTGGGTAGGTCAAAATTGAACCCTAATTCTTTGTGAATAAGATTGCTTTTGAATTTACTACAAAACAAAATTCTACTGACACAAGGACCAAAACAAAACACTCCTTTTAGGCTTTACCGCAGTCGGGTAATATTAATCTTATTGGCGGAATGTCTAATGGTAATCCATATTTCATTGTGCTCCACAAATGAAGGCTAAAAACCAAATTATACCATTGGAAATTATAAAAATATATCATCTATATTTCTAATCCAAATTATACCAATGGAAATTATAAAAATATATCATCTATATTTCTAATAATAATCAGTTTACGCTATAATATTTATAATTTCATAATAACGTGTTAATATTAAAGTAAGGAATAGCCACCGAAATGATAATATTTAAATTAGAGGGTGAAACATCTAGTTATCGACCTTTTATTAAGCTATAAATTGTAATATTCAATTAAATAAAGGACTGGTATCTCATTATTTTTTACAGAGAAAAAAAAAAAATAAATTCAAGATGAATCTAGAGACTTGCTGCAAAATAATAAAATCCATTTCAAAATAAACTAGGGATGCGCCGAAATTCGTTTCACATTCGGTTTAACCGAACTTCGGCATTCGGCCGAAATTCAGTTCAAATACCGAACATTCGATACAAGAAATTATTAAAAAAACTTATTACCTACTGGTATTTAACATTTACCAAAGACAGGTTATGGTGCACAAACACCAAATATACTGCGTTGACTGGCAGGAGTCTGTTATGTTTTTGTTCGTATAAATTTCCTGCCTCTGAGAAAAGTCACTCAGAATATACGGACCTTGCAGGAGGCAATAAGAGTCTCGGAAAAGCGCGGTACTTTAGGCAAACTTTTTAATTTCACCGAATATACGGCCGAAGTTCGTAGTCGGTTCAAACCACGTTCGGACCATTCCTACAATAAACATTTTTAATCATTTTATTAATTTACAATTGTGTGGTAGGCCGACAACTACTGGTTTCACCTACAGTCAGACTAAACAATATAATGATACTACCATTAGAAGTCATCCAGGCAGAAATCGAAGTGGTCTTCCATCACTTTGTACTGGTCGCATGAAAACCTCATGCATTTCGGGCATGTGAAGACCTGCAATATAGAAAAAAAAGTATTAATAATCATTCGCGTAATTTTTATTCGGACACATCCATGCACTTTTAGTTTGAGAACACATGCATTAAAAGTCCAAGATTATTGAAGTTATTTGTGTTTATGTTAATGGGAAATGTTCGTGGCATGCGTGGTGGGATAAAAAGTGGGAACGAGACAACACGAGACTCAGTAGTCTTTAGTTTAGTAACTAACGTGTTAAAAAATCTACAAACTTTAAGGAAAGCTTTGAAATCGCGAAAAAAAATCAGCTGTTGTCCTAATTTTATGTTCGCATAACTCGTCAAAATGTACGGAACAGCAGATTTTTTTTTGCGATTTCTAATTTGGTCCCATAGTAAAAGTTATTTAGATCGATGGTCTAAAGCTCTCCTTAAAGTTTGTAGAGTTAATTTTTTAACACCTTATACAGGGTGGGAAGGACATCGACCCGAAAACTGTTATCACGTATTCAGTACAACATTCTGAGCTCCCCTATATAGAAATTTTTCATCGGTTATTAAAACAAAAATCTGCAGTTTCCTACACTACACGGTCAAAATGTATGGAACAGCAGATTTTTATTTCAATGACCGATGAAAATTTCTATATAGGGGGCTCAGAATGATGTAGGTACTGAATACGTGATGGCAACCGTTGGGATTCCACACTGTATATTCAGGGTCCTACTCGCATCTTTCATGACCGCGACTGATGCGTCAGCTACATGTCGTTTAGTTCAATACTTAGTTGTTTTGTTGTTGTTGTTAGTCGAGAATTTGAAAATGAATCAGTCGTGATCAAAACACTTGATTAGATAAACCACTCATCACCAGAGATCGGAATAGGTAGAGTATATTTACATAAACTTCGAGGGAGTAAGTAACATAGAGTGGATAATTACTCCTCTAAAATCCTGGAATAATGATGTTTTAATCCCGGGATTTAAAAATCACGAATTATTTATAGAACTTTATATAAGGTGCTATAAAAATATCTGCCACGGCTTCAATTGGAGATAGTATTGTGTATATAGATTACAATAGTAAAGTTCGTACCCCGGAATAGTTAAATCAATTTGAGGAAATAAAGTAAGTGATTAAATAAACATTTACTTTATTCTGCGTGGTTCACAAACTACGCGCGATGTGTCGCTTCATCAATGAAAACAATTGTTACCTCTTTCTAACTGTGCTGTGAATGAACATAATTATAATTATGGTTATTTTAGTGTATAACCCTCCTTTCGGGATCGAATGGTTATTTTAGTGTATAACGCTCCTTTCGGGATCGAATGGTTATTTTAGTGTATAACCCTCCTTTCGGGATCGACCGCAGTCGGGTAAGTTTTAGTCGTAGAGTAAGTTTTCCCGGTCGAAGAATACTTTTAGTTAAGAGATGTTTCGCTTATAGATTCCGGAGCAAAACTGCCCAGTCTCCGAGTCTTCCATCCTCATCAGCGTTTTTTCAAAATCGTCTTCCAATTTCGGATCCTTTCCGTCATTAGAAGCTTTCCGTCATCAGAATGCCAAACGCCACAGTTAATGCTTGAATCGGCCAGTATTATACGTTGAAAAACCTCTAACCTCTTCGATGAATTATAATTAATTAATTAATTATAATTAATCTATAATTACTACGGGACGGTTAAATAAATCAATTCTAAGCTCGTACATTTTTTTGTATGAAAAAAATTATGACATAAGATCAATAATATATCTTCACTATTGTAATCTATATAACAATACTTTCTCCCATTGCAGCCGTGGCCGATATTTTTATAGCACCTTATATACAAGGTCAAATTAAATTAGGTAGCGAAACTCCGCTAACGTAACGCGTATCGATATCTAAATATGATAAAACAAACTAAAAAATTTGATGATGTTTTTTTTCCTTTCAGAGGAGGTATTATCCACTCTGTTACTTCCTTGAAGTTTAGGTAAATACACTCTACCAATTCCGATCTC
Organism: Cosmia trapezina; assembly: GCA_905163495.3. Taxonomy (NCBI): domain Eukaryota; kingdom Metazoa; phylum Arthropoda; class Insecta; order Lepidoptera; family Noctuidae; genus Cosmia; species Cosmia trapezina. Next base: position 3,633,283 of record LR991036.1, read on the forward strand.
TGCTCATCACGCACAAACATCAAGGGGTTAAGTAACACCTAAAAAAATCTAGATCATTCATTATCAAAAGAAAAGTTACAAAGAGGAAATTATTATTAACACCTAAAATAATACACACGGAACACTGGCTCACCTAAATGTAGAAACTTAACAATATTTCTTCGTAGATAAAATACAAAAAAAAAAAATACTAAACAATAGTTGTAAATATGTATAATGTTATTACTTTATAACTTTTACATAAACTGTGTGATAATAAAAAATAAATGCACTAGGTTAGTAATAATAATAAATGCAGAAACAATTAGACGGATAACCGACAGATTGACTGCGAAATAATACTAACACCAACATTTCAAGGTGAAGTAAAAAAGCTATAAGTAATACTAGCTGACCCGACAGACGTTGTCCTGTCCATATTTCAACGTTCCCACTGCTGGGACACAGGCCTCCTCTCGGCGAGAGGGAGTGGGCTGTAATCCACCACGCGGGCCCAGTGCGGGTTGGTAGATGTCACAAGTCTTCGAATTTTTGGTTCTAGGACAGACCGGTTTCCTCACGATGTTTTCCTTCACCGTTTTGAGAGCAGTGGTGATGAAATAATTTACACAAAGTAAAGTGCCTGGCTGGGCGCCGTTTCCAATGAGCCAACACTGCTCAGCATATTTCAATAATTCATACAAAAGTCCCATAGAAAATGCACTTCAGTTTTACCTAATGTTCCAATTTTCCCAGCAACTTTTCAAATTTTTCTTTCCGTAAGACTCTTATTCGGACTATTACAAACATTTTAAAACATAAAGTAGCCAAATCGGTCCAGCCGTTCTAAAGTGATGCGCTTACCAACATACACCATTTCATTTTTATTAAAGGTATAGATTAATTTAAAAATCTAAAAACTTTAAAATAAATGGTATTTATTTATTATTTATTTATTTAACGAGTAGAATGCCGTAATTACAGACACAATTAAAAAGCTATTGTGTCTCGCGCGGATCCACGTTCACGGCATACGAAGGGTTAATACTTCAAGCACAGATGTACAGCGGCGGACTTAATGCCATAGGCATTTTTTACCAGTCAACCTTTGGCTGATGCAGAGACCAACAGTGGCAGGTGCTATTACGAACAATTAAGGAATAAATATTTATTTAAATATAAAGATACACATATACCTATTACAAACTATAAATATAATAATAATATACCTAATTATAAAGGGTCTTTCAACAAGGACGGGTCGATGTTGAAATTAAATAAAACAAGCTGTATGTAAGATATTAAAGAAATTATTTTTTTATTTTAAGGGCCCATTTATGCCATTGTTTATGAAATATGACATCGTTTAAATGTCCACCGCGGCTTCGAACTTTGGCACGGATCCGAGAGGTCCAACTTTCAATTACTCTACTGCATAGATCCGGCTGAATCTGAGCGATGGCCTGCGTAATGTTGACTTTCAGGGCATCGGTTGATTGCGGATTATTGGCTTAGACCTGCGACTTGAGAAAACCCCACAAGAAAATGTATAGCGGGGTCAAATCGCACGATCTTTGTGACCAATTCACGTCACCAATAAATTGTTATTCATTGATCTTTAGCGCTCGCCGTTGACAGTAATGGCCTCGCCGTCATCGTTTTTGAAAAAGTGCGGACCAATGACGCCGCCTGTCATATTTCATAAATAATGGCATAAATGAGCCTTTCAAATAAAAAAATAATTTCTTTAATATCTCACATACAGCTTGTTTTATTTAAATTCAACATCGACCCGTCCTTGTTGAAAGACCCTTTATATAAATATAAGCACAAATACACGAATTGAACGATTGGCACTCGCATTAGGTTCAGGAGCAGTTTGAGAATGGAGGTGGAATCGGCGACTAGCTTCATCTTTGACTGACCGACCCCTTGACAATTGAAAAGTGCCTGTAATTGGTTTATTTGAAATAAATGCTTTAAGTTTGAGGTGTGAGTATGAGTTTGCCTAACCCAATTTCATTGTTATTTTTAAGGTTAAAAATAAATTTAATAAGTTTCCATCAGGTAGCCTTTGGGTTCTTGCGGTGCCTCTGAAATTCGAATGCGCATGCATAGAGGAAACTCGGTTATAATCGGCGGTTGATGCCTCAACACTTAAAATTGTCTAAGGAGCCTCTGCGAGTTGGCTTCGGTCCCTCATACGCCTTCCAAAGGTCCGTGACCATAGATTCTCGAGATATGTCAGACACATTTTTTAAAAATAATTTTCAATGAAAGACGAGTAAGGGTCACGTCAGGTTAGGCCGGGGGACCGGGGGGCGGGACACGCGGGCCGGTCGCTGTAAACGATGTCTTGGTCAGCGGGGAGCGGCGCTTGCTGGCCACTCCCCCCGCACCCACGCTAGAGTGTACAAGCGCGTACCTGTTGGTGCGGCACGGGCGGGCTCGTGCGGCGCGCTCGTGTAGCTGGCTGTTCGTGCGGCGGCGAGTTCATAGTGCCTCCCATCAGCACGCGCAGCTGCTCGTCGATCTCCCGCTTCTCCGCGCGCAACTGCTCCATCTCCTTGAGGTGCGCGATGTGGTACTCGAGAAGCACCTTAGCGTTGGCGATGTTCTCGCGAGTGCCCACGAACACAAAGGGCACCATGCCCTCCTCGCGTGGCACGGAGGGCGGCAGCATGTCGTCGTCACCCTTCACATTCAACCGGTCAACGCCGCTCTTGTCAACGATCTCCTGCAGGACTTTGCCAGAACGGCGAAGTCCGCCGATGAGTTTGCCGACGAACGAGCGCGGCACGTTGATGAACTCGTGCACGGACTCTCCACTGATCTTAAAAGTGCAGGAAACCCCAAGCTCAGTGTTGATGACTCCCGCGATCTTGCGCGCTTTGTGTATGTTGGCCGTCGACAGTCCGAATCGAGTTATTACGGAAAGAAAATTTTTAAAAGCTGCCGGTAAAATTGGAAAATTCGAGAAAACTGAAAGTGCATTTTCTATTATATTAAGTATTCTATTTTTTTTCTATTTGTATTCATTCATTTATTTGTACATATTAAAATGTCATTCTGTAGCAGTATCTATCATCTATCATTATTTTTAACCGACTTCCAAAAGGAGGAGGTTCTCAATTCGTCGGAACCTTTTTTTTTTTTTTATTTTTTTTTTATGTATGTTCCCCGATTACTCGAAAATGGCTAGACCGATTTGGATTTTTCTTCTTTTGTTCGAAAGGGTATACGTCCCAAGTGGTCCCATGATCATCAAGTCAGGATCTGATGATGGGATCCCATGGAAATCGAGGGAAACCCTCAAATTTTATGGGCACACCTATATCGATTTCGGTATTTTTTATAGTAACTCGTGCATTTGCTCTCGGAAAGTACCATTCGGTGAGCTGGAACTGATGATGAAGACCACAGAGGGCCATCGGAAATACTCAATTATATCTTAGTATATAACAGGTTGCGATTAGATTACTTTAATATGGTTTATGCTCGTCAAAATAATGGTAATGGTGACTTCACCATGAGTTCCATTTCTCCTGGTTCTTACTAGGAGAACTCCTCAACAATTAACGGCCCTGCATCGGGAAAAGCAACATTTTATAAAACGTGATGAGCAGCTGATATTGGGTTATTGTAACTTAGATAAATTACAAACTGAACCACTAAAAAGTGAAAAATAAAAACTTTGTTACAAAAACAAAAACCGACTTCCAAAAAAAACACTACAAAGTGAAAAATAACTTTAATTTCGGAAGTCAGTGGCAAAAAACTAAAATACAGATCCAAAGACACCGACTTCCGAAATTAAAGTTATTTTTCACTTTGTAGTGTTTTTTTTGGAAGTCGGTTTTTGTTTTTGTAAAAAAGTTTTTATGTCTTATGTAATATGGGTTTTTGCCTGAATTAAATGTCTTTTTTTTTCTTTTTTTTTTATTGGGAATTTTAAATAAATTATTGTTTGGACACAACGTCTGTCGGGTGAGCTAGTAATTTATAAAATTGGTGAGGAGTTTTGAAAGACTCTAAAAGCGCTTTAAGAATGAATTCATAAACTCTAATTTACTCATGAGCGCAAATAACTTGGACATAAAAGACCCAATAATACAGATCTTTTTGGCCAAGATTCCCAATAAATGCGTAAATTGCGTATCAACCGAGTCATTTCTCGCACAAAACTCCACTTCACTTTCCAATGTATCTTGATAGATAAATTAGACCATTTCAAACACCGATCTACATGGTCAAGATTATGTCTGGACTTTAAAAGAGACTGTGTCCTCTGAGTTTGTTTGGGCCTTTCTTCTCAGAGAGTAGATAGGAAACACCGACCTCATCTAGTTTATAAATATGATTGACGTGTAAAAGTGTTTGTACAAGCCTACTTACATAAATAATAGTACTTTATGAAACTGTTGCATAGTGAGGGTATTAAAACGCGAGAGTTTTAATACCTAGTTATGTGCAGTTTCATACACTAAGTACTTTATCTACTCTCATACATTTGGATTAAACCTAGTACATAAAAGATCAAAAATTGGAATCGAAACTTTTTTGTAATACCATAAAAATGCTAAACCCCGCATATAAATATAAATAATTGATGTAAACTCCTTGGTGACATTCATGAGGTTTGAGGTCAATTCTAACTTATGGAGTTGTATTGCTGATTCTAATGATTATAATTCTTTAAAGCCATGTTAGTTAAGGCCACGAATCATATTTTAATCAACACCTGCAAATTGCAAAAAACGTAAGAAATTTTGAATTTCGCGGGCTACCCTGGCGCTTTCGCTTTAATAGCATTATTTAGTTACAGAAAAAGTTTTATAATATAATTATATTTTTAAATATCAGTATTGTGTTTCAAAAGTATGTCTATAAGCAAAATTCTTGATACTAACAACCCTGCCTTGCCTATGGACTTTTTTGTCTGAAATAAATGATTTTTATTTTATTTTTATTATTTATTTATGAACTCGTTTTGAAGTCTATAATTCAAATTTTATGATATGAGAGTAGATAAAATAATTTATTACTTATAAATAAATACAATTTCCAGCTATCATTTAAACTAGTTTATAATCAACCTAGACAGTGATCGACATGTTGTTGCAACAGTATGAGCGTTTTGTAAGGCTGGTCGCACACGGGACAGTCGAACCGCAGCGGTGGCGGGGTGTTCTCCTTTGGTGTCCTCGCGCCTTCCTCCGACTTGTCTGATAGTTTTTTCTTTTTGTGAACCTTTTTGTACGATGATTTGTTTAGAATGGGGAAATTTTGTCAAATAAAAATAAATCTTAGTACAGTGTTACCCAACTAATAAGTCGCGTCGTGAATCTTCGTTCGCACAGAAAAGAAAGTATGGCCCCGAAGATTAACGAGAATGCTTAAAACTTACAATCAATCTTAGATCACTACTATAAGGTTCATAATACACTGCAGCTGTTAGCTCCGTCTCACTCGCAAGTATGGCGGCTGACTATAGTATAGTTAAAATCTCGCTGCAGACTTGGTCATAAATCATAATCGGAGTAGCGATGTGCGCTAGTTGCGCGCGCTCAAGGCCATTATGGATAACAGAATCATCAAAAGAGTTCAAACCAGAGCTCTTACAAAAGGTGCGTCGACATCGACCGGAAAAAACATATCACTTGGATCAAATGGCTTTGGAGCATGGTCATGAAGTTATCCGCTTGCCGCCTTACCACTGTCTGTACAATACCATCGAGTTGGTGTGGGCTCAAGTAAAAAATGAAGTTGCAACGAAAAACAAAACCTTCAAGATAGCTGATGTCGAGAAGTTAGTCGATGAAGCCATTTACAATGTCTCCATTGAAAATTGGCAAAAATGTGTGGAACATGCAGAATTGCTGCAAGATGAAGACTTAAGAAAAGCACATTTATGCGAAAAGTTCATCATTCATGTGGATGATGATGACCATGACTCAGACGAAGAATTTGTATTTTCTATTTTTAGTTTTATATATACGTTCTTTTGTTTATATATTTAATATGCTTTGTAGTAAATTTGGTAATAAAATTTAAAAAAAAATGTGTATTTATTTCTATCACCCATTTATAAATATATGAAACTATCGATATCACTCATCGACTGCAGTAATGCACAGGACTACGTGTGGGCGTGGCCTGCCCATAAGGCCCGTGAGTGGGAAAGAGAGCGAAACACTCGAATGATTTATGACCGAGTCTGCAGCGAGATTTTAACTATACTATAACATCATGGCAGCAGCTGCCAACCAATAGCGGTACAGGAAAAAGAAGCACGGTGCGTGGAGCGTGCCGATTGGTCAATAGCAATTCCAGCGCTTTGAAAATTCATCTTCTGCGCAGGTATCTCGGTAAGCCATATCAGTTGTGTACTACTGTATGCGTAAGAATTGTTGCGCAGAATGACGATTTTATTAATGCCAATAAACATAAAAGTGCACCACAGGGATCGAAAAAGTGACGTCACTTTTACGATCCCACTTTTGTTGAGAATAAACGTCTTGAAGAAGTTTAATGCCAATACACATAAAAGTGGTGCACAGCTTTTGTTGAGAATAAACGTCTTGAAGAAGTTTAATGCCAATACACATAAAAGTGGTGCACAGGGATCGAAAAAGTGACGTCACTTTTACGATCCCACTTTTGTTGAGAATAAACATCTTGAAGAAGTATTGTTTACGTTATAATAATGATAGTACTCACCATGTTCCCAGTAGTAGTGGCAGGTTGCGCGGGCGCGGAGCGGGTGGGTGCGGTGCGGGCGGGAGACGCAGGCGTCGCACGAGCGCTTGCAGTACTGCGCGACGTACTAGTGGCACTGCGGTATACTGCCGGGTTTATCTTGCGCACTTCCTCCAACTGCAAAGGAAATAATAATATAACTAAGCCACTTCTAAGGCAGTATGCTAGAGCAGTGGTGGCCCAGCGGTACAGTAGTACCTAACTGATGTGGCTTGTAAAGCGCGGGAAATGCTATTGACCAATCGGCACGCTCCACGCAGCGTGCTTCTTTTGCCTGTACCGCTATTGGTCGGCAGCTGCCGCCATGATGTTAGTCAGCCGCCATACTTGCGAGTGCGACGGAACTAACAGCTGCAGTGTATTATGAACCTTATAGTAGTGATCTAAGGTTGATTGTAAGTTTTAAGCATTCTCGTTAATCTTCTGGGCCATACTTTATTTTCTGTGCGAACGAAGATTCACGACGCGCCTTATTAGTTGGTATAGTATCTGTTTAATTGGGGAAATATAGTATCTTTATTACACTACATCACTTACTACATTTACTTACACTTTGCATCTATTTTTATTTATCTTTAATAAATATTTACATTCATATATTGCGAATTGGTCTAAAACAATTCGTTTTCTATAAATTTTCTTTGTTATAACACTTACGTCAGGCTGTCAAGCTGTCATTACTTTTTCTTCTAACTATCTTTCATAGAGTTTCATACTGGCTTAGAATCTATGATCTTTCCTTTTGATTTATATAATTTAAATTCTTTTTATCAATATGTTAGGTCAAATATTGTATTTTATAGATAATTTTGATTTATTATTGAATAGCTGTATCTTAAATTACTTTTATAAAATTAATCCACACACACTCGGAATTTATCGAAGAGGTTAGAGGTTTTTCAACGTATATTACTGGCAGATTCAAGCATTGACTGTGGCGTTTGGCATTCTGATGACGGAAAGCTTCAAATGACGGAAAGGATCTGAAATTGGAAGACGATTTTGAAAAACGCTGATGAGGATGGAAGACTCGGAGACTGGTCAGTTTTGCTCCGGAAGCTATAAGCGAAACATCTCCTAACTAAAAGTATTCTTCGACCGGGAAAACTTACTCAGCGACTAAAACTTACCCGACTGCGGTCGATCCCGAAAGGAGGGTTATACACTAAAATAACCAACCACGGAGCGACTCGAAAAATTCTACTTCATCTTCCTAACCAAATCTACGCCTCTCTCAATAATAATTGAAGAAACGTCTCTCAACCTCAGTGTAATAGTGTGTTTTTTGTATCTGGTCTGTATTTTTTATCTTTTAGTTTTCAATATATAGCAAATCTTACCTTAGCCCCTATTTCATTAGGCTAGTAGATTTGTTACATTGGGTACCACTGTAACGGCCACGACCACAGATTACTCAGACTTACGAGGTCGTGGGTTCAAACCCAGACAGGCGCTTTAGTTTGTGTAAATTATTTCATCACCACTGCGCTCAAATCTTTGAAGGAAAACATCGTGAGGAAACCGGCATGTCCTAGAACCAAAAATTCGAAGACATGTGACATCTACCAGTCCGCACTGGGCCCGTGTGGTGGATTATATAGCCCACTCCCTCTCGAAGAGAGGAGGCCTGTGTCCCAGCGGTGGGAACATTATGCTATGCTAGTATTACCTAGTAGTGGCTTGGAAACTTAGTTCCGTTGATTTTAGCATGTAGCCTGTTGTTGGCCGTTGACTTCAGAGATCAAATCAAATCAAATCAAATTTATTCAATAAATTACAAGTCATAAAAATTTGTACAGTTTTGCTGAAATGTAAATTATATTCCTAAGAATTTACGTGCCTGAACTAGGTAGTCCTGTGTTTCAGGCGAAAAGTGCTAAATAGTCTTATAAAATTAATAAATATTCTAACAATTAACAATAGGCAAAAGAATTATAATTATGTTGAGTAGCTCAACTCTTAGTTTCTAAACATTTTAATGCTTAACGTATACCTATACTAAAATAAAAATAAAATAAAATAGCTCTTAAATTACTAATCGTAGGTGAGTATACATATTTACTTTAACACAGTTAATAAATTCTCTGTATCTTCGTAAGACATACTTTGGAGAGTATCCTTGAGAATTCTCTTACAATTTGTGTAGTTCAGGGAGTAAATGTTTGCTTTCAAGTTTAGTCTATTATAGAGGAGAGGACCGAGGTACAAGTAAAATTTGGATAAAAAAGCATGTTTTGTTATTTTTTGTGGGCAGACTAAATCTTTACGTCTTTTATTAGTATCTTCACCGCTGTAGGGTAGAGCTGTGTGTTGTTTTAATACAATGCCCATTATAAATAGTTGCCTAACTGTTAATACATCACAAGATTTGTATAGGAGGTTGGTAGGAAAAAGGAAAGGTCGGAATGTAGACACTTTGAGAATCGCCCTCTGAGCTCTCTCGATGGTTAGTAACCTTGTTTTACCCGCTCCACCCCATGTGGTAATGCAGTAAGTTAATATTGATTGACATAGAGCAAAGTAAACTTGTCTAACTATTTTTGGGTCAGCAATAGACCGATTTTAATGAATTAAAGGAAAATCACTAGCAAAACGGTATTATATGATCGACCCAAAATTCAAAGAAAACATTTTTTTTTACTTCGTTCTTGAAGTGTTTCAACTTGTGAACAGAGTATTAAGATGTCTGACACTTCTATATTTTCTCACAGAAAATAATTCACGAACGACAGCAAGCTGTACCGCTACAACCGCAGTACTTTAAGCCTTTGCACAGTTCAGTGGAAACCATGCCTTTGTCGAACGGGTCAAAATATCGAACCCAATGCAAAAACAAAAAAAGGGGGCAAAAACCATTAACAATAAAATAAAAACAAATATGTGCGCGGTCATAGGACCCCCGTCAAGCTCAGGGGGTGCGGCGAATGTACAAGTATCTACCGGGCCCCCGACTCATGGTATTAGAAGGAACAGTGGGGTTTTAGTTGGTAGAAGTTCGATATAACCCTCCGTTGATCCCAGACGGAGGGTAACCATGAGGATTTCCCCAGGAATGAAGTTCTCGCGTATGATTTAAAACAAAAATAAAAATTTTGCAGTCGCCATCTTGGATTTTCATTTTGACTTCACTGTCGGGTTTAACACCCTCGAAAACCATGAAAACGATACCCAAGATGCAAAATTAGAAAATTTTCGCAGCCGCCATCTTGGATTTACATTTTGACCAAATTCACACTAATTTCTCTCTATCTCGATAGAGAGAGAGAGAGAGAGAAAGAAGAAAGTCGCATGGAGGGGCATAACGTGTATGAACGAAAGCTTCGTTCCAAAAAGACAATAATAACAAACCTGTTGCGTAAGTTCCTGGTTACGTTTCTTCGTGGTTCTGAGATCTGTGAGTATGTTCTCTTTCTCGCTCGCCATCTTCTCGCGAGATTCCCTCTCCGCTTCGAAGTCACTCCTGCAAATAGAAGAACTTTTTAGTGACCAGGCATGGACCTGTGCTAGGACTTAAGATACTTTTTATTCCGATAGTACGCACGGCTACAGATCAAGCTATACGTTTCCAGTATAAGCTGATACCGCATTGTATAGGATTTCCTTACAATGAGAGGTCAGTGTAAACTGGAAATGTATAGCTTGATGTGTAGCCATGTGTACGTTCCCGTGGGATAATTTCCAAGTTCCAAGCGGGCGGAGCCGCGGGCAAAAGCTAGTTTGACTATAATAGTTATTTATGCAACTGACGGGGTATTAAAACACGAATGTGGGTTTAGTAATAGTAATAATATCATATGAGTGTTTTAATACCTAATTATGTACAGTTGCATACAAGACTTTATCTACATCCATGTTATGAATCCTCTATAAAAGGTTCTGAAACAGTTTTTTGCAATACTAAGGCTGCCTGTCCACCGGAGCGGAGCGAGGCTGCGGAGCGGAGAAACGGAGAAATATTAACCAATAGGAGCGCGAGCGGACGGCGGAGTGGAGCGGACTTAAGATTCTATTGGTTAATATTTCTCCGTTTCTCCGCTCCGCAGCCTCACTCCGCTCCGGTGGACAGGCAGCCTAATACTCGTATCGAACATGGCGGCCGGCGTCATAGTATACGACGTGAATTCGAATAAGTTCTTTTTTTAAAATTACGGCGCTGTTGTAGTGAAACGCGCGTGCATTACAATGTTCTTTTTTTGAAAACAAGTTGCATTATGAAATTCAGTACAACATTTTAACACCCGTTTGGATGATATTATGGTTACTATGACACTGGTTGTTTTAATGTTGGCAATAAGCTAACTGTTTCAGGAACTTTTATAGAGGATTTATAGCATGGGTGTAGATAAAGCAGTTAAAAACTCACTTATACAAATCCATTTGCGCCTTCAGCAGTTCAGTATCATCCTTCTCCCCCTTCAACTTGTTAAGTTCTGCTTGTAACAAAGTTAGCTCTTGTCCCCTTGCAACGAGGGCTGCGGTCAGGGCTTCCACGTTGCCCGAGCGCTCCACTCGGGGCTTCGCCACAGACTTCTTTAGGACTTCGCTGTAGTCCTTGAAGATGCCTTCGAATATTGAAAGGGTGCCTCGGACTTGACCTCTGGAAAGTAGTGAATAGTGACGTTTAAGATGATCTTTCAAGCTCAAGAGAGCAGTGGTGGCCCAGTGGTAACGGCCGCGACTTACGAGTTGTAGGTCGTAGGTTCGAACCCAGACAGACGCTTTACTTTGTGTAAATTATTCCATCACCACTGCTCTCAAAACGGTGAATGAAAAACAGCTTGAGGAAACCGGAATGTCCTAGAACTAAAATTCGAAGTCATGTGACATATCTACCAGCCCGCACCGGGCCCGCGTGGTGGATTACGGCCCACTCCCTCTCATCGAGATGTGTCCCAGCAGCGGGAACATTATAGGCTGATTGTACTTACAAGTTTGCGGTTTTCTAAATCGAGTTTGCTAATAAAGGCTGATTTTATCAAAATCAGACGCGGAGAAATAACGGTGTCGGCGATGCTTTCCGAAGTATAAATTGTCCAATTTCTTATTCCTTCATATACTTATTTTTCCGAATTGTTATTTTTACATATTCCGAATTTTTCATATTCATTTATTTACACTTTCTCATTATTGCATGTTCCATTTTAGTCCACATTCTGTATTTCCCCTAAATAAGTACAATCACAATAAAAACTTTGTAACAGATTTTGTTCCACACATGATTCAACTTGTATAATAAACTCTTTGGATAGAATTATGTGCCATTTATATAAGCATTCTTATCTTGGATATAATTCTAATTTGTAATATCAAATAGATGCATGGATAAATTCAAAAAATACTTAACCGATTTTAAAAATTCTTTCACGTATAGAAAGCTACATTATCAGTGAGTAACATAGGCTAAATATGTATTTTTTTAAATTGAGATCCCTACGAAAATTGCAATAATGTAAGTCAAGGTATAAAAAATTTGCCTTTAAAGTAATTAAGTTTAGATTTAGAACAATACCAGGCTCGCAAAAAATCAAGAGGGTAGGTTAACAGACTAGGTATCTTACAAAAAGTACTAGCTGAAATAAATGGTTTTGATTTTAAGTTTAAGTTTCACTATCTGAAAAAAATATATAATATGACAATCCATTTATTTTCCATTTTGTATCGAACTGTACTCATTCGGAAAATTTTGGTGTTAGGACCATAAATAGTTAAGAAACATAACAATTCGGAAATATAAGAATTTGAAAAAATAATTATTATGAAAAATAATGTTGCGTATTTTAAAGAATTCGTAAAATAAATAATATGGAAAATCGCGAATTTGGATTTTGGCGCTGACATCAAATAACTTATACTGAAAAGTAATTGTTTCTTTTAACCGAGAAGGGATGCAAACCGGTCTCAAAAAAATCGTTTTCACAGATAAATTTTACTACAATACCCAAAACTTGAAAAAGAAACCGATTGGGAGCGGTTACACGCAAACCAAAATCAAAACCAGTTTGAAACTACAGTGAGAGTGCTTTATTAGCTTTATATTTATCTTTATATTGCATTGACATTTTCTATTTCATTCCTATACAGCGTGCCGCCGCTATCGCGACATTAACTTGAGACGAGAAAACGGTTCCGCGTTTTCGTTTTATAAAGTTATTTTAATTTCATTAAACGTTATTATTTATTGATTTATTTACAGTTTTCTAAAATAGCATCTTGAATCAACCTGTAGCGCAGAGATGAAATTAAAACGAACGAGAAAAAAACTGAAAGAAAAAAACTCGAGTGGCAGGTTTACGCCACTCGAGTTTTTTTCTGGGGGTTTTGCAAAAAAATAATTCATGAAACTACTCACAGCTGGGTCAGAACAATAGACAAACGATGAATAAAAAAAGGGTCAAAGTCAAAGACCTTACCAGCTGAAATAGAACAATAGCTTCATTCATGAATGAGTTGTTTGCATAGAGTGATCCTAATTTTGGTTATTTTATTTTTCAATTTATTATTTTATCTTAATATAATTTTGATGACTAAACACTAGCCTTACCTGGGTCTTCTGTCACGATAGCGGCGGCAAGTTGTACTTGTATTTTTTTTTCATTTTTTCATTTTCATTTTTTTTTTCTTTTTTTTATTGTGTATTTATTCTGTTGCAGTATTTGTGAGGTAGGTATTTTATTTTATTTTTATTTATACGTTACTTACATATTATTAAGCGCCGTACTGTGCTGTTTCTCCATCTGCTGCTTGACCTCTGCCAGACCAGTCTTGAACTGATCTGCTGTCACCCTTTCGAGCTTGTAGTCGTGAAGGCTCGTGATAAGACCGAAGGTTTCGACTAGACTGTCTGACATTCTGAAAAACAATATACTGAAGATCAGGAGCTAGAGTACCACATACTTGAGTGTGGGAACGAGATGGAGCTAGACGTCCTTATAGCTCCATCTCTTTCTCACGCTGAAGTAACATTAAAATAATACTGGTTTCAGAGGGCTGTCGCATTTTGTCACCTCTCTCGCTCACACGGAACCAACTTAAGAATGTTAAATGAAAAGAAAGATCTACGAATGACAGCCGGGACCAACTTTTTAATGTGCTCTCTGAGGCACGGGGAGGTCTCGGTACCTATGTTATGGATGGTCACCCATCCACGGACCAACCTTGGCAAGCGTTGCTTAAGCTTGAAGATCGACCCGTGCGGCTGTTATTATTTATACTAGAAAGATTTAGTTAGTGAAATAAAGATAAACAATCTTGATGTGTCTTTTATCTTTTTTATTTTAAAACCTCAGTTTAAAAATAAAATGTAACTAAAAACCAATGTAAATACAACAATAATGATTACTAAATAAATTGATCCATTAGTTTAAGGCAAAAGCGCCAGGGTAGCCCGCGAAATTCAAAATTTCTTACGTTTTTTGCAATTTGTAGGTCAGTGTGAGCTTGTATGTTGATTAAAATATGATTCGCGGCCGTAGCTAATATGGTTTTATAGAATTATAATCATTAGAATCAGCAATACAACTCTATAAGTTAGCATTTACCTCAAATCTAGCGATTTCATGAAATTATGAGGTTTGAGGTCAATTCTAACATAAGGAGTTGTATTGCTAATTGTAATGATTATAATTCTTTAAAGCCACGTCAGTTACGGCCGCGAATAAAATTTTAATCAACATACAACCTGACACTGACCTGCAAATTGCAAAAAACATAAGAAAATTTGAATTTCGCTGGTTACCTTAGCGCATCAACCTTAAACAGTAGTTGATTTGTTTAATATGTGTTTGTGTAAAAAGTCACATCAAGATTGTTTACCTTTATTTTACTACCTAAACCTTTCTGATATAGAAAGGTTTATGTAGTAAAAGAAAGGTAAACAATCTTGATGTGACTTTTGGATAAATGGATATTAAACAAATAAACTGCTGCTTAAATTAATGGTTCAATTGATTTAGTAATCATTATTGTTGTATTTACATCGGTTTTTAGTTGCATTGTATTTTTAAACCGCGGTTTTAAAATAAAATAAGATAAAAGACACATCAAGATTGTTTACCTTTTTTTCACTACCTAAACCTTTCTAAAGTAACCGTCATGAGAAGCTATAAATTTTGTAAACAAGTGTTCAGGAGTTCACAACATTTGGACCAACAAAAAAAATGAATTTGTTTAAGATTTAATAAATTATTAAGTAACAAATATTAATTAACATATATTATTTAAGAATAATTATTCGTCAGATTCAGATGTTTCCATTTCTTTGTCAGAATCATTCGAAACTCGAATGACGCGTTTATTTCAAAATGGCGTCCCGATAGTTTACAATCCCTGCGACGGACGCGTTCCGGTACCAAGAAACAAACGATAGCGCTTTGCGTCGTTAAAATATGATCCGACTAAATTAAATAGGTTGTTACTTTCATATAACCCGTCTATATTTCATGTCGATTGAATATGGTCAATTTATTATTATCTCGCAGTATAAAATGTTTACTTAGTAAAAGATGTTTGTTTACATAATTTATAGCTTCTCGTGACGGGTACTTTAGTATAGTATAGCTAAACTCACCCATGTGTCAATATATTGAGTAGTTCCGCCAAATGTTTGAGCGTCTTGTCGTACAGCTTGACGTTTGTCGTGAGGCTGGCGAACTCCGACGAGGACGACTCAGGCTCCGAACTGATCGAGAAACGAACTGGTTGGAACACCTGCCAAAAACAAATAGCAAGTCTATAAAGTTTCCTGTAAAACATTTACAAGTCGAGTGCGCGAAGGCCGTTTTGCGCGGAAATGACGCAAATTTTACGCCAACTTGTTCTTTTTTTTGTGTTTGTGTACTTTCTTTGCGACTTGTTTACCGCAAATAAACGTATATACGCACTTTTGGTCTTAAAAATAAAACGAAACAGTCAGAAATAACACGTTTTTTACTGTTTAGTTTTATTCTGAAGAAATTCCGTCGTCTAAAACGGCCACGGTCTTTTGTAACTTCAAAAACCGACCAAGTGCGAGTACAAAAAAAGTTGAAAAATACAAGGTTCCAAGTTTACAGCGACGTTAGAAATACACAATCTGTGATAATTTCAACTCAAACTCAAACTCAAAGCATTTATTTCAATTAAACCAATTACAGGCACTTTTGAATTGTCAAAGAGTCGGTCAGTAGGTAAGTCAGAAAGTTGAAGCTAGTTGCCCATTCCAAAACGTAGATCTATGGAGAAGAACGGGCAAGAAACTCCACGGACACTCTTTTAAATCAAAATATAGTTACAAAATATTGGTTACATCATTCATGTTGAAATTATACATGTGAGAACGATGAACGTTAAAAGCGTCCGTAATAAAAAAATAAAAAAAAAAACAATTCAAAATTAAAATTAAAATAAGCCGTGGCAGCTAAGGTATGACCAGCCCCACCAACAGCGCCCGTTCACAAACCTGATGTATGGATTCGTTAAATGATCCAACACACGCGCCACCATCAGCGAGGCATTAGAGTGAGCATGACACACTCTCAGCCGCCAGGGCACATCCAAGTCAAATAAAGACGTACCCAGTAAATGGTAGCTTTAGAGTAGGTACATAGTACTCACACAACTGTCTACCTATTACGGTTTATGATATACAGCCCGCTGATAGACAGACGAACGGACGGACAGCAGAGGCTTAGTAATAGAGGATTCCGTTTGGCACCAAAAAGTAAAAAGTATTATTCTTAGCCTAATTTGAATGAAAGATTTTGAATTCTCAAACCACTGTGCACTAACATACTTACGTCCCTCTTCCCCTTTTTTTTATTTATATTATATTTATATTTATTATTAATAAATGGGGGTTTAATAATCACACTAATATTATAAAGGCGAAAGTTTCTGAGTGTGTGTGTGTTTGTTACTTCTTCACGCTCAAACGGCTGGACCGATTTGGATGTAATTTGGTATGTAGATAGCTTATACTCTGGATTAACAAATGGGCTACTTTTTATCCCGGTCTACGCAAGTGAAACCGCGGGGCGGAGCTAGTCTTATAGATACAGGCGAATACTTACAGTAGTAGACGCCTCCTTTAGCCTGATGTGCAGATCCTGTATTTGATCCTTGTATATCTTGACAGCCTCCGATACGCCAGACCTGTGTTTACTAAATTCCAGCTAAAAAAGAAAAAATCATACAGTACAGGCACAGATTAATACAGATGGGACACTCCGCAAAATCATTTAAATAAAAAGCGACTCTTGCTCAGACACAATAAAGTGCAATTCAGTTCGCACAACGCTTATTACCAACAGTTATATTCAACTACAAGTTGCCTCTCTTTCTATCGCGTAACTCTTATACCTTCTGACCTACTGAATTAGCCCCGCGGACGGGGCCCGCCGCGTACTTGTAGCTTCATACCTAAACTGCGTAGTGTCCCATCTGTATTAACTGTGGTACAAACTCTTTATGACGTGTTAGAGTTGGCTAACTTTAACACGTCATAAAGAGTTTAAGGTTGCGTTCGTGGGCGTGGCTAAGATGCATGCTATTTCACCTAACATCGTGCGAGAAAAGGTATGAGAAAGAAAATAGACAACGATTTATGACGCAAACGAGCGCGTAAAATTTCATGAACCAACCTTTGGGTGAATAGGTATTATAAAAAAACTGCTAGATGTATTTATTGAAAATAAAGTTATTTGTATTCTTGAATAAATTATCTATCCCAGTACGGTAACAATTTTGCCATTTTCATACTCCGGGAGTTATTTATTTACGTCCAAAAATGCGTTCAAATTAGTGTTGAAATATGGGAAGTTTCGACGCTAATAATCAGAAGTCATAACTCATAACTTTCCAACCAATATTTTTTTTAAATTCTGTTTCCTTTCAGGGCTAGATAGTGACGAGACAAGTAGATATAATTTGTAATGTTCACACAACGGCATATCAGGTTGTACCAAACTGATAAAATTTCTCCAAATGGTTTTAAACCTTAAATTGTTGATGGTTAAGTTCAAAATCGAATGAGAAAATTTGACAGTTTGTGGTAACTTGACCTGCTGCTGTGTATACAGTGGAGTAAACTCCATACGACGCGACGTTAGTATGGAAAAATGACAGACTGATTGACGTCAGTGTTGACGAAAGAGAAAACTTCACGCGGTTTACTTTATAAGGTAGAACTAATATACGAGTGTAAGTGTAAACAGTGGCAATATTTTAAGGGGTCATTGTACTCATCATTATGAACAACTTTTACTGTATAGTAAATCACTACGGATGTTTCGGATATTTTTCGACTAATTTACGGGATACAACTAAGTATATCAATTAAGTAGATAGATAGATAGATAAAACATTTATTCGGTCGGTGCACACAAAAGACACAGCACAACACACAAAAGTACAATTAAATTATTACAATTTACATGAATTTAAGTAAAAATTTAAAAACAAGGTGCCAACATACAAAAAATAAAAGAAAACATACATACAATATGGAAGTATTGATTTCTAAGGACTGGGGGCAAGTTGATTTTTTTTTCGCGATTTCAGGTTTGGTCCCATAGTAAAAGTTGTTCATAATGATGAGTACAGTGACCCGTTAAAAGATTGCCACTGTTTACACCCTGTATAGTAAATCACTACGGATATTTCGGATATTTTTCGACTAATTTGGGGATATAACTAAGGTAGATAGATAGATAGATAAAACATTTATTCGGTGCACACAAAAGACACAGCACAACACACAAAAGTACATGCAATTAAATTATTACAATTTACATGAATTTAAGTAAAAATTTAAAAACAAGTTGCCAACACACAAAAAATAAAAGAAAATATACATACAATACGGAAGTATTGATTTCTAAGGACTGGGGGCAAGTTCGACTTGCGACCACTTAATCAATAAAGTTCACTTGGCAAAAGAAGTATATATTAATTTTGGGTAGTTTAAATAAGCATACCTTTACACTCTCGAGGTCCAGTATTTTGAGCTGTGCGCTCTTAAGTTCAGTCTGTAGCGTAGACACCCTGCCCTCAAGCTGACGTAGCAGCTGGTCTCGTTTAGCCACCTCTTCGGATGATATACTTGTCTGAAAGGAACCAAAAAAAAACTCTATGAAGAGGGCGATATTTTTTCAAACAAATTAAAAAATAATGTTTAAGGTTGATGCGCCAGGGTAGCCCGCGAAATTCAAAATTTCTTACGTTTTTTGCAATTTGTAGGTCAGTGTGAGCTTGTATGTTGATTAAAATATGATTCGCGGCCGTAGCTAATGTGGCTTTACAGAATTATAATCATTAGAATCAGCAATACAACTCCATAAGTTAGCATTTGCCTCAAACCTCATGATTTCATGAAATCGCTAGATTTGAGATAAATGCTAACTTATGGGTTTGTATTGCTGATTGTAATAATTATAATTCTGTAAAGCCATATTAGCTACGGCCGCGAATCATATTTTAATCAACATACAAGCTCACACTGACCTACAAATTGCAAAAAACGTAAGCAATTTTGAATTTCGCGGGCTACCCTGGCGCTTTCGCCTTAAATAAACTTTATAACGCGAATCCTATTCTAACCGCTCCCGCCACAATCCGCTCGTCCAATAAGGTCGAGTCGAAGCTTCTAGAAGGTTCTAGAAGCTTCCAAACAAATGACGCGCAGTCTTGTCGTCGACTTTTCTGCGAGACATATGTCAACCGTCAACTAGGCTGTGCACATTTTTTTAGATAGATTTACGAACCTGTTTAATAGGCACTTACATAACTGAGATAATGTGTTTATGTTAAAACTTTTATTTAAAAGGAATTGTTAACACGACAGTGTCTGCTATTTGATGAAAACCGATGTTGCTTCAAATTCGAATTCCATTTTTTTTAACTTGTTTAAAATAAAATAAAAACAATTTTGACAAGATTTATGAACGTAAACGAGGCAAAAGCAGTATGTAAGGATCGTAGCAGGTGGCGTTCTGTAGTTTGTGCCTACCCCCATGGGGAGAAGGCGTGAGGTTATGTATGTATGTAAAAACACACGGCTACACATCAAGCTATACATTTCCAGTATAAGCTGATCTCGCATTGTATAGAATTTCCTTACAATGAGAGGTCAGTGTAAACTGGAAATATATAGCTTGATGTGTAGCCGTGTGTACACATGGCTACATATCAAGCTATACCATTCCAGTATAAGCTTTGGCCGTCCTGTAATAAAGAATTTCTGACACGAAGCCTATAAATAAAACGAAAGTAACCAATAAACCCATTAAATAGTAAAATAACTTACAAAATTATTGGCAGACTGTAACTGTGCTTGCAAGTCCTGTACAGTAAACCGCAGGTTGTTCAGTTCTGTCGCGTGCTCAGTGTCCTTAGTCGATAGTAGAAGCTGGAAATAATAAGAAATTACATCGTTATGTAATTTCCGGCATGTCCTAGAGCCAAAAAATCGAAGACATGTGACGTCTACCAACCCGTACTGGGCCCGCGTGGTGAATTAAGGCCCGCTCCCTCTCAATTTTTCTCAAAATTGTCTAACTGACTCATATACAGGGTGTAAGGGACAGCCCTCCGCAAACTGATAGGGTGAATTCAGTATGTCATACTAAGATGACCGGTACATGAATTTTTTTCAGGAACGCTAAGGGAATCCAATAAACCTGATTTGTTTGTGTTTTTGTGCACAAATTGGAGCGTCTATTACTGGTTGGGAGGGGTAGGTAATAGGTATGCGGTGAGTTCGATGAACTCTGTAGCTAGACAGAAAATGAACAGCTGATTTCACGCGTCGTTGGTTAGAGTATTTCAACATCCATTGCTGGTTTTTTTTTGCACTTTTTTTTACATAAATGGAGTGCTGCGAACACACAATGCAATTTTACGTTGAAATAATGAAAATGTAACTGATTTTTTTTTAAATGAAAATTGTCCTGAGAAAATTTCCGGTGGAATATGATTCAAAATGAGGAGCTGAATGCACCCTGTTAGTTTGCGGAGGGCTGTCCTTTACACCCTGTATATCTCAGGAACGCATTCTCTCAACGGCCGGACTTTCGGGCGAATTTCAGCAATGAAACTGAACGCGAACAACAAATCTAAACCGCGTTCAAGAGCTGTCATTGTCAATCTTTGTTGTGCAATATTGACACTGACAGCTAGGTATTTGTTTGTTATCACCGGTAAGACTTGTGATGACCAGGGAACTGTTGATCTGCAAAATACTAAGATCCAGCATTTTCTGAGCTGCAATTCATAAATGAAGTCCAGTTAACTAGGGGTAAAAAAAACCATTGGGAAAAGAAAAAACAAAAATTGGCAAGCAAAACTTGGGAAAACCACTGTGTAAAGGTAGATACAAATGTTATTAACTTTCCCAATGGTTTTTTTGGCAAGCTTAAGAAACCAGTTTGTCATGTTATTAATTTGTAATAGTAAAAATTATTCCTACTAACAACCTTTTATTTCAAGATTGTGTGAGTTTTGAGCAAGCATTTTTTTTTTAAATGATAACTCATTTTTCAGCTTTCAGAAAAGTATCAATTAAATGTTTAAAGTGGAATAAGTTTCTCATAATTAATTGTTTTTGTTGACAAATCAGAAAATTAAAAAAAAAAAGAACCGTCACAGCTCAGTAACCATCCAGTTTTATTTATTTATTTATTTCGGGATAAAAAACAGGAGTACAATTAAATATTATAAAATTAACTACTAATTAAACAAAGTACTTATCATACTACCAACAACATTATCCACCTATTACTAATATGTTGATGCTACGTGAGAAAAAAAAATTAAATAAAAACAGAGTACATGAGTGCAAGATAAATGACTGAATTAATGCTTTTTAGTAACGATGTTTATGGGATAGAACGAGAGAAGAAAAAAATAAAATAAAATAAAAACTAAATGTATACAACTATAAAGCTAAGATAGAAAAAGTTTGGACCCCTAACTTGACGTTAGCTGGACTTAATTTGTTGCTCCTCTAGTATATCTCCTTTCAAGGAATTGGTCGAATTTCCCTGTCACCCTGTTATTCAATAACACTTACTTCAGCATTCTTGAGTTTTTCTTTAAGGTCATCTCTCTCTTTGGACGTGGCGTCAACGATGTGCTCCAACGATTCCTTCTGCCACGTCAAGTTCTCGTTATCCACTATCACCTGAAACCAAACAAATGAAAGTGTTTAACGTATCTTTTTAGATAACAAATGAAACTCAACCTCAGTTCCTTTTACATACGGTTGAAATTAGTATAACAAAAGTGAATGTAAAAGTCGGTCCAATGTTAATGACTTTTATCTACACCCATGCTATAAATCCTTTATAAAAGTTCCTGAAACAGTTAGCATACTGCCAACATTAAAACGGCCAGTATCCAAAATAGCATTCAAACGGGTGCTTTAATGTTGTACTGAATTTCATAATGCAACTCGTTTTCAAAAAAAGAACATTGTAATGCACGCGCGTTTCACTACAACAGCGCCGTAATTTAAACACAAGAACTTATTCGAATTCACGTCGTATACTATGACGCCGGCCGCCATGTTCGATACGAGTATTAGTATTGCAAAAAACTGTTTCAGAACCTTTTTTAGAGGATTCATAACAGGAATGTAGATAAAGTCTTGTATGCAACTGTACATAATTAGGTATTAATAATCATAATCATAATCATAAAAATCTTTATTTTTCTCATTTAGTATTACAGGCACTAGATATTATATGCACAATCTTATATAGAGAAAGGTGTCTGAAGTAGGAGGGCCCTGAGTTACAGATCACCCGGGTCTTTTGTTACACATGTTACATTACCAAATGGTTAGTCAAGATATACTTTCAATGAAAAGTACAAATTATAAGTAGATATATTAATATTAATGATACGTTTTTAGACAAAACAAAATAAAATAGAAATGAGATTAACGAAAAATGAAGAATAAAATGAATGAGTGTATGAATGAGAGTAAGGGTGAGTGTATGGATGATTGTAAGTGTAGGAGTGTGAGTGTAAATGCGTGGGTGTTAAGACACTGGTTTTAATAAGTTTTCAGTGGCAGTGTAGTCGAGATTTAAAAGCCAAATGCGTAAATTTCTTTTACAAATAGCTTTTGTATCTGTGTAAATATGTATTTTGCTATTGATAGAGTTGTATAGAAAAGTGCCAAGAAAACAGAAAAACTTATGGGAGAAAGCAGTGTTAAATCGGATGATAGAACAAACATTTGATGATCGTCTATTTAGTGAAAGGAAATCGTGAATCATGGGAAGTTCAGAGTGTTTTTTTAATACTGTAATGAATATGAACAACTGCCGGACCGTTAACACTTGGCAGTGTTGGTAAAGTTGCATAGTTGGATATAGCCTTGGAAAAAAGCAACAAACTTTTAATACAGCTCTTTGGGCTCTCTCTAAATTTATCATATAAGTTTTAGAACTACCGCCCCATGTGGTAATGCAATATACTAGCAAAGATTGGCATAGTGCAAAGTAAACTGTCTTAATAACTGATGTATCAGTTAAATGTCTCATATTTTTAAAAATGTAGATTAATTTTCTGATTCTTTTAACTAATGTTTCAATGTGTTGTTGGAAGTTGAGACGATAATCTATGATTAAGCCAAGATATTTAATAGAATTAGTTTTAATTAACACGGGACAAGAACAATGGTTAGTAAAATT
Source organism: Cosmia trapezina (assembly GCA_905163495.3). Taxonomy (NCBI): domain Eukaryota; kingdom Metazoa; phylum Arthropoda; class Insecta; order Lepidoptera; family Noctuidae; genus Cosmia; species Cosmia trapezina. The sequence goes on from LR991036.1 coordinate 3,656,694, forward strand.
GCATGAGTGGGCTTTCAAGTTGAAATTTGGTTGGTCCGGGGGTCTAAGGGAATATGTCATGTATTTTGTCTTATCGACATTGAGGGTAAGCAAATTGGAATGTAGCCATTTATAAACAGTATCAAAACCTTGTTGAGCATAATTTTTAACATCTTCCCATGTGAAAGCATCGAATATCAAGGCAGTGTCATCGGCGAAAGTGATGATTTTACCGTTTTGCAGCTTGATTTCACATAAGTCGTTTATGTAAACTAGGAATAATGTTGGGCCAAGGATACTGCCCTGTGGAACGCCGTACTGATTAGGAAGCTCGTCGCTAATCCAACTATCTATTTTGGTAGTTTGTGTTCTGTCAGACAAATAGTCTATGAATAGTTGAAGTGGTAAACTTCTTACTCCCATATTCTCTAATTTATTTATCAAAATGGGAACAGATACTGTGTCAAATGCTTTAGCCAAATCTAGGTAAATGGCTAAGGTCTTTTTTTTATTGTCTAGTTTGTTGACTATGTGATCTGTTAGTTCGTGGACGGCTTCAGCTGTTGACCTGCCAGATCGAAAGCCAAATTGTGATGGAGATAAAAGTGAATTCTGTTCAAGATATTTTAAATATATATTAAAATATATTAATATATATTAAAACACTCATGTGATACTATTCCCCACATTCGTGTTTTAATACCCCTTATTATACGTCAGTTGCATAAATAACTATTATAATATGAGTAGTTTATTTATTCATTGTTTTACACTCATATGAAAAGAAAAAAAAGTATGAAATTGAAAACTTTCACCAAATCGAAATGGCAGATTGTGCTCATCATTATGAACAACTTTTACTATGGTATCAAACCTGCGAAAAAAAATCAGCTGTTCAGTACATTTATCTACATCAAACTCGTCAAAATGTACTGAACAGCTGATTTTTTTGCGCGATTTCGTGTTTGGCCCCATAGTAAAAGTTGTTCAAAATGATGAATACAATGACCCCTTTTTGGGTTTTGTGTAAACAAAAACTAATGTTGTATATGAATATTTGAAGCTTATGCCTAAAGGAGTTTTAACAATACATATAAGAATAGGCACTATAAAACACCATTCAGACAAGTTAATCGTAACTAACCGTGACGTGGTGAAACATGCAAAATCTAAGTTAAATTTAAGGGTTTAAGTTAAGGGCTCCGTGCACGAAATAACGCTCTTTTGTCAAAACTGACTGGCTGACTGGGTTTTTATTCGGAAAACAAGTTTATGAAAATTATTTTTCTGCCATATTTTGTATCGAAGTTGAAAAAAGTGGTCCAACCACGTGCAAGTAGACCATATAATGATGTTGCTGATATTTTTAACGTTCAAAACCAAAAAAAGTCTTGTAAAAAGATGATCAAATGTCAGTCTCCCGTCATTTTTTGGAAGACTTGTTGCGATTTTTTGTAATGTTCAATGAATAGGTATACATAATTTATTAATAATTAAAAAAAAAAAAATTAATAATTTAAAAATCCCTTCCAGACACATGCAAAACAAAGAATTCTACTTTTCAAATCACAAATATTTTGATTTTTTTTTTCCCTTTTTCACAAACAATGAACAAAATTGATGAAAATCAATTGATTTCGTGCAAGACCCTTTATATGATTTTGAAGAGAAAAGTTTAGTATCATATTCACCTGTCTCCTCTGCTTCTCAACTAACTCCAACTGTGCCGTCAGCTTATTAATAGTATCATCATCGGGTGACGTCACGAACTCCAGTGCAGACGAAGGGCCCGACGGCCCCGACTGTGCCGAATGTACCGACTGTGCCAACTGTGCCGACTGTACCGACTGTGCCGACTTGTTTGACCGCACCGACTCGCCCGTCTCGCTGCTAACGTGTGAAAGTGCGTCGGAGTCGGCAAGTCGAGCTATGTCTGTCTTTAGTTTTTTGTTTTCTTGACGTAACTGAGGAATGGAGGAAAATTATTTGGGTATCTTATGGCATACACAGCTTAGCTATTTACTTAACACATACCTTCTCAACCAATCCCTTAGTCTCATCAAACTTCTCCTTATGCAGAACATGTGTCTTCATCATATCCTCCTGACAGGACGCTATCAGCAAGAACTGTTCCTTCATGGACTCATTGGTCTGTTTCAACGATTCCTTGAGGATGACATTCTCGTCTAGGAGTTCTCCGAAACGTTTTTGTAGTTCTTCTGTGCTTCTATCATCGGTTATTATGGTACTGGCTACCATCATGCTACCTGGTGATGGCTGGAAGAAGAAGAAAAAAATGTTTAAGAAAAATAATTACTACAAATATTGTTTAAATTCGGTTGTTTTGATACTGAATGTCATAATTTTCTTGCTGAATTTTGCTGATATTATAAAATCATACAAAATATTTAGGAAAAAAAATTCAAGCGCACACATGTTGTGCGTAAGGAAAAACCTTTTTATAATATGTATATAAACGTAAGTGCCCCGGGGCTAAAGCAACTACGGGGCCATTGTAACTAAATTAAATATCTCCGTTATGATAGGATTTTTAAATACACCGCCATCTATAAATTACGGAGCATAACATATTGTTCCATGAAAAAAATAGATGGAAGCACTGCAGCTAAAAATGATGGTAAAACAGGTTGATCTGTCAAACTGCCATTTTTAAGCAATTCTGTACGAACGCACGTGGTGAAAAAAATCTACAAAAAATATGTTTTAAAGTGTTTTATTGCTGGTGTTTCAAGTGGAGTGCATAGTTGACAACCGTAAGTAGCTATAATTATTTTTTGCTTAAGGATTGGTTAAAGCTACAACAAGATATGTGTATGGTTACATTTGCCCTGATAATAACGTAACATGGGGTAATTGTAATTTTGAGGTTAGTTGCATTCGCCCCGTGTCGGTTTGTATGAAACCATGAATCAATAGTGTTGTGCCATGTCGATGTTTTAATTCTGTGATTTTTTATTGATATTGTGTAGGTACATTACTGGATTAGATATTGATATGATATAGACTTCAGTATTTAAAAGTGTATTTTTTTCTGTATGTTAAAGTACGCTTTCACAACTTTGTTGCACCGATCCTTGTGAAATTTGGCATGAAGATAGCTTGAACCCTGAGGGACATTGGCTTTTTCTCCAACTAAGAAAAATTCATAATTTTAATGTTTTGATCAATATACGACCTAGTTTAGATTTGCAAAAAGAAAAAAAAAATAAAGAAAAATAAAATATTTTGCGCATTCGCTTCATAAATAAAATTAATCTTTTGTTTTAGATGGCCCGGAATTATAAACGGAGAACAGAAATAAAATATTCCCAGGAAAATTTGTTAAAAGCATTGGAAGCTGTTAGGACCAATGAATTGAACACCTATCAAGCGGCTGACGTTTACGGAATTCCCAGGTCTACTTTGGTCCACCGATTACGCGGATCACGAGGAGTGAAAAAATCATACCGTGGTAGGCCTACTGTTTTCACCAAAGATACTGAAACAAAAATAGCCGGCTACATTCACGTACTAGAAAAAACTGGTTTTCCTTTAACGGTACAAGAAGTTAAAGTTTTGGTATCCGAGTACATCAAAAGAAATGGCTTTATTACGCCGTTCAAAAATGATATCCCTGGCGATGACTGGTGCAAGGGGTTTAGGAGCCGAAATAATCTCTCCTTAAAAAAACCTCAATCCGTGGAGAACGCAAGACGAAAGGCTTGCAATCCTTTCATTGTATACCACTATTACGATTTATTACTAAAGACGCGATTGTTTAATGTTACTTCTCATTAAGACTGGCAACTCGTAAGTTTCTTTTCTTTCTTATTAAAACACTGTGTCATATATCCTGCTTTTATTTGTATTTTCCTCTTAACAAACATTCAATAAAATTCGATTATCGACAAATGTGAAAAGTAAATTCACTACACTAACTATTAGCGAAATAGTTGCAATTGCCCCTGAAGTTAAGAAATATTTATATTACTCCAAACTCAGCTTAGATACGTGAACTTACGTTTCAAATTCGCCTATGATAACACATTGCGTTAAAAACCTCTATTTATAATAATTTTAAGACCAACAGATACACTAGGATTGTCATTAGTTGCATTTGCCTCTTATCGGGGGTAAACGCAACTTTCGCTACCTCTAGTAGAAAACCGTTTTATTATTTCAATTCCTTACGGACTTTCTTTTCAGAACTAGGTTATTTAGGATATTAATGAAATTGTTAATCAAGTAGAATTATCAAATAAAGAAAACTTACAATAAAAAAGAAACTGCACGAAATCAAAGTTGGAACCATATTTTTTCTAGTTGCAATTGCCTCGGGGCACCTTATATCATATATACATAAACGTAAAATACCATCATCCTATGGGGTTCATAGTATACATTGCGAAATGTGACGGGTTAAGAATCTTTTCTTTTCGTTAAAAAAAACCCACCTCTAAGTTAGATATTTTCAGGGTAACACAAATAGGAAAAAAATAATTCCAAAAAAGAAATCAGCTCTTCTATCTAACCGACCCCGGACAATGTCCAACACTGAATGAATGCTGTTAACAAGGAAACGACTATCAAAGCACTCAACTACGACCTACACACGGATTATAATATCCTCTATAACAGAACAATATTATCTAAGGTAAATCCCCTGTGGAAAAGACACGTGCTTAACTTAAAGGTGTGCACACATTTGTACACACAGCAGCAGGTCAAGTTACCATCATCGTCTGCCTAGCCTTTTCCCAACTATGTTGGGGTCGGCTTCCAGTCTAACCGGATGCACCTGAATACCAGTATTTTACATGGAGCGACTGCCTATCTGACCTCCACAACCCAGTAACTGGGTAATACGATACCGCTTGGTAAGACTGGTTGTCAGACTTTCGGTCTTCTGACGACGTGTAACGACTGTCAAAGATCCGCCGATTGACAGCCGGGACCAACGGCTTAACGTGCTTTCCAAGGCACGGAGGAGTCTCGGTATGTAAAGATGGTCACCCATCCACGGACCAACCCCGGCAAGCGTAGCTTAACCTGATCGATCGACCCGTGCGCTGGTATTACTTAGCTACGAGCTCCTCCAGTTACCATAAACTGTCAAATTTTCTTATTCGATTTTGAACTTAACCGTCATCATTTTAAGGTTTAAAATCATTTGGAGTTTGACAGTTTGGTATAACCTGATGTGCTGTTGTATGTACCTACATAAAGCATAAGAAAAAAATAAAAATGATTTACTCAACTAGGCAAATAATTTTGGAAGAGAATGGCTGTTTTAGATATTGGCGAAAGATACGATGAATAAAATTGGTGTGAGAGATGTCATGACTAGATTGGGGTTGAAACGTAAGAAGAACTATGCTGCGCTGATCCCAAATAAATTAGGATCAGGCCAAAAGAATGATGGCGATGTTGGAAAATAATGCTACTCGTAAATGGTTCAGCTGGTAAATCGTAAAAAAAACTATAGGCATACGAAGGATTCCGTACCACACTACAATATTTAACATTAAGTACTTACATAAATGTAAAGAAATACTTCAGTTAAAAAAAAAAATATTCCGATCTAATACCAACAAACTGGTATTAGTTTGTTGGTATTAGATCGGAATCGAATTTCCGAACAGATACCAGTTTTTAAATTTAATTATTAAAAAATTGGTATCCGTTCGGAATAGAAAATAAAGACAAGTTCAATATAACGGAATAAATAAAAAAAAACACGTTTTTTTTATTGGGGATCCCGTTTAATTTTTAACATTATTTTATTATTTGTAATTTTAGCAGCAATAGAAATACACTATCTGTGAAAATTTCAACAGTCTGTCTATTACGGTGCATGAGATACAGCTCGCTGACAGACAGACGGACAGCGGAGGCACACTTCGGGTAAGGAGGCCTAAAAACTTATTACAAAGGACAATATCCGGAATGGGGTGTAAAAGATAGTGTCATATCAGATTTGGACCTCTCTGTAAGCGAAGCATCAGAAATAAAACCAATTTTGTAAGTGGTATTTTTCATACCATGTAAGTACTCATAAATACCGCAACGGCAATGTGTTCACGCCCTTATAGAGTTTATGTTTTCATTTTCAATTCGTCGTAAACATTTCTGTCACCACATTACCCGATTTGATTGATTGATAAGGGGATCAATACAATTATTATGATAAGGTTAAAAAAAATTAAGTTAAAAAAAGTGTACCTACCTAATAAGTAATAGATAGTGGGAATTTTTTACCATTCATTGATAGTAAAATGAATTAATGGTTTAGTGACGTCATAAAAGTTAATTCATTAGATTGTATAATCTATACTAATGTAATAAAGCTGGGGCCGTACTATGACGTGAAAAAAGAACATGGATCCATCATGGTTCCAGTGAGAGAGAGAGAGAGAGACGGAGCTAATACGACCACCACCACCACCATCCTTTTTTCTCAACGGAACCCTGATGGATCCATGATCTTTTTTCACGTCATAGTACGGCCTCTGAAGAGTTTGGTTGGTTTTTTGTTTGAACGCGAATCTCTGGAACTTCCAGTCGGATTAGATTTTTTTTATTATATTTGCATTTGATAGTCCATTACTTGAGGATGGTTATAGGCTATTTTAACATCACGCTACAACCATTACGTTTCAATTTTATTTTAGTTTTAGTTTATTTTCAATTATTACCAATTTTATTATTTTTTTTTTTTTTTTAATTATTTATTTCAATTTAATCAAACTCAAACACAAAGCATTTATTTCAAATAAACCAATTACAGGCACTTTTGAAATGTCAACGGGTCGGTCTTGGGTCGGTCAGTCAGAAAGATGAAGCTAGTTGCCCATTCCAAAGCGTAGATCCTATGGAGAAGAACGGGCAACAAACTCCACGGACACTCTTTTAAATCAAATATTTTACAAAATATTGGTTACATTGTTCATATTGATAATATACATGTGAGAACAATGTAGAAAGACGTGCACGTTAAAAGCGTCCGTAATAAACAAAAGATAAAAACTAAAAACAACTAAATTAAAAAATAAAAATAAGCCGTGGCAGCTAAGAGACGACCAGTCTCAACTGACGGCGCCCGTTCACGAACATGACGCATGGATCGTGATTTTTTTTAGCTCGTTTTTGCTCGATATTGATAACGACAACAGGTAGACGCTAGAAATATTCACAGAATATTTAGTTATAGGCATATTCACTTTAAAAATAAATAATTAAATTAAAATAAAACAAATATTTATGGGGGGCTCCCATACAACAAACGTGATTTTTTTGCCGTTTTTATATATTTTGGTACGGAACCCTTCGTGCTCGAGTCCAACTCGCACTTGGCCGGTTTTTATTAAGTTTTAAGCCCCGGCTGGCAGCCTTAATTTATTGAGGCACCCACAGGTAAGGACTCCGGTTCTAAACTTTGTGTAATAGAAATAAGGTATCTTTTTCCAAAGCATGTGAATTAAACATTACAAGTGGTTAAATGCACTTTTAAGTTTTATGAGTGTGTGTATTACAAAGTAAAGTCCCTGCTAAATGGTTTGCTACATGATAAGTGCAAGGCTTGATATTATTACCTTATTCAGCGTGATTCAAACCGCGCAAGCCTCGCATTCCAATAGTAATAGCTAGTAATCAATTTTTAATAGGTACCTACTTAGGTCAATAGAGGAAAATAATTTAGAAAAATGTAATTTGTCACTACTGTCACTATATTCTAGAATTAATTATGGGAATTACATTGCTGCAACAAAATGTTGAATTTGTGGCCACATTAAACGGAAATTCTGCGATAAATTCGAAGGATCCTAGATGTCATACAAAATCCAATGCTTCTGATATTTTATTTTTTCACAGACTTCCTCGTTTTTTAATGGAAAACGGAGGTCAGAGGGGCAATTCTCGTAATTTTAAGAACGTTCGCATTCTAATCTCCAGTCGCAATTTGTCAAAAAAACCTCTAATTTCCCTACATTTTTGACATTGATTGTCGCTGAAATGATACTGCGACTTGAATTTGAACGTTTTTTAAGTACGAGAATTGGCCTTCTGATGTCGCGGCATGCTTAGCTAAAACTAATCAGATAGTTTCACAGCCCAAAAACGTTATGAATCTAGAGTCTACACTACTCTAAACTAATGACTAAATAAAACACATACTTATCCAAAAAAAAAAAACCTTAAACAAAAAAGAACCTAAACCAATAAACTAGGTACTACTCTTGCATCATACAATTCGTACATCATGATTGCATCAGCCGGTTATCAGTAGCATAGGCATCGATTGAGCGAGATAGTATAGGTACCTACATGATGACATAGTCTCTAGCGAGCATAAATATATTAATGGACAGCTCGGCAATAATATCTGATTTCATGATTAATCCAATAATATCTGTCGTCAAGATAAGTGTCAGATGTTTTTGATCATAACGAGGTAGCACATTCTTCTGAATTTAACTGAGTAGGTAGATATTTATAACGCAAGAAATGACCGATATTTTGTGTTCGTTTCAACCGCGCGGCCATGGCGTTAAAAAAAAAAAAAAACTATGCCAACATTTTGTAACAATTTGTAAAAGTTGACTCCCAAAACCACAAATTTGTCAAAGCTATGGTTAAAAACTTAGAAGGGTTTGAACGTGGCCGCGCCATCGAAACGCGGAGAACCGCGCGGCCACGGAGATCTCAGACACTACGCGTTGCACAGACCTGAAATTTTGGTAACTAACAGATTCAATTTGTAAACAATTTGTAAAAATATAGAAAATAATCCTAGATTAATATTTTCGGAGCTGTGAGACTAAAACCCCGTGGCCGCGCCATCGAAACGGTGAAAAAAACGTGATAGCCGATATCTCGCTGAAAAAGTATCGCAGACTTCTAGAGTTTTTTGTAAAACCGAGATTTGAATTTGTCAAAACTTACAAAAATGCAACAAAAAATACTAGGTTAATATTTTAGGAGCTGTGAGACTAAAACCCCGTGGCCGCGCCATCGAAACGGTGACGAAAACGTTATCACCGATATCTCGTTGAAAAAGCATCGCAGAGGTCTGAAGTTTTTTGTAAAACCTAGATTTGAATTTGTCAAAACTTGTGAAAATAAAACAAAAAATCCTAGGTTTATATTTCAGGACCCGCGCCATAGAAACGGTGAAAACCACGTTATCACCGATATCTCACTGAAAAAGCATCGCAGAGGTCTGAAATTATTTGTAAAACCTAGATTTGAATTTGTCAAAATTTGTAAAAATATAACAAAAAATCCTAGGTTTATATTTCAGGAGCCGCGCCATTGAAACGGTGAAAAACACGTTATCACCGATATCTGACTGAAAAAGCATCGCAGAGGTCTGAAGTTTTTTGTAAAACCTAGATTTGAATTTGTCAAAATTTGTAAAAATACAAAAAAAAATCCTAGGTTTATATTTCAGGAGCTGTAAGACTAGAACCCCATGGCCGCGCCATTCAAACGGTGAAAAATATGTTATCGCCGATATCTCGCTGAAAAAGCATCGCAGAGGTCTGAAGTTTTTTGTAAAACCTAGATTTGAATTTGTCAAAACTTGTAAAAATACAACAAAAAATCCTAGGTCTATATTTCAGGAGCTGTAAAACTAAAACCCCGTGGCCGCACCATCGAAACGGTGACAAAAACGTGATAGCCGATATCTCGCTGAAAAAGCATCGCAGACTTCTAGAGTTTTTTGTAAAACCCAGATTTGAATTTGTCAAAACTTACAAAAATGCAACAAAAAATACTAGGTTTATATTTCAGGAGCTGTAAGACTAGAACCTCATGGCCGCGCCATCGAAACGGTGACAAAAATGTGATAGCCGATATCTCGCTGAAAAAGCATCGCAGAGGTCTGAAGTTTTTTTTAAAACCTAGATTTGAATTTGTCAAAACTTGTAAAAATACTACGAAAAATCCTAGGTTTATATTTCAGGAGCCGCGCCATTGAAACAGAGAAAAACACGTTATCGCCGATATCTCACTGAAAAAGCATCGCAGAGGTCTGAAGTTTTTTGTAAAACCTAGATTTGAATTAGTTAATTTTTTTACAAATACAACAAAAATCCTAGGTTTACAAAAAACCGTATTTCACCGTTTCAATGGCGCGGCTCCTGAAATGTACATCTAAGATTTTTTTTTGTATTTTTAAAAATTTTGACAAATTCACATCTAGGTTTTACAAAAAAATTCAGACCTTTGCGACACTTTTTCAGTGAGATATCGGCGATAACGTGTTTTTCACCGTTTCAATGGTGCGTCTCCTGAAATATAAACCTAGGATTTTTCGTAGTATTTTTACAAGTTTTTTCAAATTCAAATCTAGGTTTTACAAAAAAACTTCAGACGTCTGCGATGCTTTTTCAGCGAGTTATCGGTTAGTCTTACAGCTCCTGAACTATAAACCTAGGATTTTTTTTTGTATTTTTACAAGTTTTGACAAATTCAAATCTAGGTTTTACAAAAAACTTCAGACCTCTGCGATGCTTTTTCAGCGAGATATCGGCGATAACATATTTTTCACCGTTTGAATGGCGCGGCCATGGGGTTCTAGTCTTACAACTCCTGAAATATAAACCTAGGATTTTTTGTTGTATTTTTACAAATTTTGACAAATTCAAATCTAGGTTTTACAAAAAACTTCAGACCTTTGCGATGCTTTTTAAGTCAGATATCGGCGATAACGTGTTTTTCACCGTTTCAATGGCGCGGCTCCTGAAATATAAACCTAGGATTTTTTGTTATATTTTTACAAATTTTGACAAATTCAAATCTAGGTTTTAAAAATAATTTCAGACCTCTGCGATGCTTTTTCAGTGAGATATCGGTGATAACGTGTTTTTCACCGTTTCTATGGCGCGGGTCCTGAAATATAAACCTAGGATTTTTTGTTTTATTTTCACAAGTTTTGACAAATTCAAATCTAGGTTTTACAAAAAACTTCAGACCTCTGCGATGCTTTTTCAGCGAGATATCGGTGATAACGTTTTTGTCACCGTTTCGATGGCGCGGCCACGGGGTTTTAGTCTCACAGCTCCTAAAATATTAACCTAGTATTTTTTGTTGCATTTCTGTAAGTTTTGACAAATTCAAATCTGGGTTTTACAAAAAACTCTAGACGTCTGCGATGCTTTTTCAGCGAGATATCGGCTATCACGTTTTTGTCACCGTTTCGATGGCGCGGCCACGGGGTTTTAGTCTCACAGCTCCTAAAATATTAACCTAGGATTTTTTTCTATATTTTTACAAATTGTTTACAAATTGAATCTGTTATTTACCAAAATTTCAGGTCTGTGCAACGCTTAGTTTCTGAGATCTCCGTGGCCGCGCGGTTCTCCGCGTTTCGATGGCGCGGCCACGTTCAAACCCTTCTAACTTTTTAACCATAGCTTTGACAAATTTGTGGTTTTGGGAGTCAACTTTTACAAATTGTTACAAAATGTTGGCATAGTTTTTTTTTTTTTTAACGCCATGGCCGCGCGGTTGAAACGAACTCGATATTTTTGCTCTTTTCTTTTTTGATGCAGGATGCATTATTTTGCCGTCGCATGTCTCATCTGATAGTTTTGGTGTTCCTTCGATGTCACATATTTATAATGCCACTTATATTAGGTCTTTACCTATGAAATTGCCGTTCTGCAGTACTGGACATTTCAAATCAAAATAATTTTTGTTTGGCTAAGAATTCTAATTTCAAATTAATTTTATTTTAAAAACATGGATTTTTTTTCCAAAATTAGTCATTTGTTTATTGATTAGTGTTACATTTTCATCGCATTTCAATCTTTTTCGTCATCATGGATACGTTAAAAATTCGAGTAATTATGGAATATGAGTACCGTCGTGGCAGCAACGCGGCACAAGCGGCACGCAACATCAACGACGTTTACGGAGCTAACACTACAAACCAACGCACCACCTGTTATTGGTTTGCTCGCTTCCGTTCTGGAAATTTCGACCTGAAAAATGAACCTCGCGGTCGTCCGAAGACTTTGGTCGACAATTACGAATTAAAGGCGATTGTGGAAGCTGATGATACACAATCTACGGCTGAATTAGCAGCAGCTTTCGACGTTAGCGTCAAAACGGATCACTAGTATGTCGTCAGAAACGCATGTGGTCAAATACGCATTTCGTCATCTCTCAGGATAGACTCGCAACTTGTCAGAAACAGAACTCGACAGATACGCAGCTCGGCAGACACGCAACACGACAGATACTCATTTCGTCAGATGTTTGAAACCATCCACCCAGATTGATGTAAACAAAAGAAATACCTAGTCAAATAAAAGAGTTAGTAATGATCACTTGATCAGTATTAGGGTTCCGTACCAAAATGGTAAAAAAGGAAACCTTATGGTGCGACTCAGTCTGTCTGTCTGTCACAGCTGGATATCTTAAGAACTACTAATGCTATCAACTTGAAATTTAGAACAGTTTTAGATGACGTTGACCCAACTATTTTGCAAATAAGAAAGAAATTAAAACATTTATATTTTTTTTGCAACAGGGACTGAAAGGGGGTCTTAAAAAATCAAAGTGGGGCTACTAGGGCATGTGGGGTATCATATGAAAGAACGCTGTTTGCACATTCTCAAACATTTTTTTTTTCTTTTTTTTAGGCTACATAGTTTTCGACTTCTGATGAAAAATGTAAAAAAAATCCCGTTCCCCCCTTATCTCCGAAGTTTGCAGAGAGAAAAATCTGAAATTATTATATGTGATAGAAGTTTATGTAAAGATTACAGGAAAAATAAAACGATGTCTCTAAATAGCACACTTTTTCAGAAATCGGAACGGAACCCTCGGTGCGTGAGTCCGACTCGCTCTTGACCGGTTTTTTTAATGATAAAATACGAAATAGCAGATTACTTTGCTTTTAAATCTTATTTATTAATTGACTGTTGAGTTGCGTATCTGATGAGACGCGCATCTGTCAAGTTGCGTGTTTGTCGAGTTGCGTCTTTGACGTGGTACAAATCTGACAAGATGCGTTTCTGTCAACATGCGTTTTCTGGCGAAATGCGTATTTGACCACTTGCATTTCTGACGACATACTAGTGATCCGTCAAAACAATATTGGTCCATTTGCGTCAAATTGGCAAGGTAAAAAAGCTTGACAAATGGGTGCCCCACGAACTCAATGATCGCCAGCGCGAAGTACGCGTCGAGACGTGCCTTGCACTGCTCAACAGACACACAAATGAAGAAATTTTGAACCGCATTGTTACCTGCGATGAAAAATGGATTCTGTTTGATAACCGCAAGCGCTCAGCAAGTTGGTTGGATCCTGGTTCAGCACCTAAACAATGCCCTAAACGAAAACTTACCCCTAGAAAAGTGATGGTCACTGTTTGGTGGTCTAGCGCCGGTGTGATTCATCACAGCTTCTTACCAAACGGGGTGAGCATTACTGCAGATGTGTACTGTGAAGAACTGAACACAATGATGGAGAAGCTGGCACATCTCCAACCAGCATTGGTCAATCGCTCGTCTCCGCTGCTCCTGCACGACAACGCGCGACCTCATACTGCACAGCAGACGGTCTCCAAGTTGCAAGAACTGTGGTTGGAAGGTCTCCGTCATCCGCCCTACTCACCAGACCTTGCGCCTACAGACTACTACTTTTTCCAGAATTTGGATAACTTCTTGGCGGGAAAAAAATTCAATACCCGAGAGGCAGTACAAAATGCCTTTGAAGAATTTGTTGCCTCCCGACCAGCTGATTTCTTTAAGAAGGGCATCAATAAACTGCCACTGCGTTGGCAAAGATGCATTGATTGCATGGGTGATTACTTCGATTAATACAAATAAAAAATACATGAAAAAAATTCGTTTAAATTTTTTCATCCAAAACGGCAATTTCATAGGTAAAGACCTATTTATTATACCTTCCAATATTATTGTGTTTGCCGTCATCTAGACAACAGATATTAGGTACTGTCGAGCTGTTCATATACAACATTAGTTTTTGTTTACACTAAACCCGAAAAGGGATCATTTTACTATGGGACCAAACCTGAAATCGCGAAAAAAAATCAGCTGTTCAGTACATTTATCTACATCAAACTCGTCAAAATGTACTGAACAGCTGATTTTTTTTTCGCGATTTTAAGGTTGGTCCCATAGTAAAAGTTCAATATGATGAGTAAAATGACCCGTTTTCTGGTTTAGTGGAAACAAAAACTAATGTTGTATAGTAATATATTTGTGCTCGTACAGTCGTGACTAATATAAATCTACCTAGGTATGTATCATTCTTTCTTTTCTAATCTCTAAATACAAAGTAGGTATCAAACAAAGTTTTTTTGTATAAAGGAGCTTCTAAACTAATTAAGTAAGTACTTGATGGAGATACGGTATACGTTTTGAATAATGAGAAAAAACGCTTTGACATGACAATAACTTACTTATTTCTGTTAAATTACAAAAAAAAAACTCGTCTGTGAAGCTCGCCTAATTAAAGAAGAAGTTGCAAAAATGCCCCACTTCCGACTGCAATGATAAGTATCTCAAAAAATAGCTAAAAATGAGTATAAAAAAAGATATACTTCCGGTGATCATCCTTAATGGGTAGCACATTAAAAAATTGCTCTAAATATTAATTCAGGGGCAGAATACCTGTAATATAGTAATTTCTGATTTTAGTTTTAGAATATGATTAAAAAGCAATTAAACACTTTATTAACTCATTTGCGATTGTTTGATAATAGTTATTATACTTACTAGGTTAATAATAACATAAGTATTTAAAAAGTATTATTTAAAGTAACGCTTACCTACTGACTACCTATATAATACCTAGATAATCTATTTATTTTGTAAAATAATTATACCCGTCCGTGTGTAATAAGTAATAACACACGGACGGCTATAATTATAGCAATGGCCCGGCCTCACTCAGGTAGTTAAAAACCGTAGGTACATTGTAAACTCCTAGAGGACAGGACGTGGGAGGCTGAACCAGGATGGACCCCAACGGATTAAGACTGGTCTAGAGCACACATTATAGTAACAGAAGACCGGATAAAGTGGGCTATAGACTCCTTCCAGCCATATAAGTCCGCAGGACTGGATGGCTACTGCAGTGGGGGTGGAAAACCCGACTATACACAACCCAAGGCTTATATACCTATAAGCCTCACATCATTTCTACTGAAAACCCTCGAGAGACTCTGTGATAGACACATCCGTGACGGACCTCTTCGGGTAAAGCCACTTCATAAACAGCTTCATACCAACATGCATACTCCACTGGCTGCTAGTTTCCAAAATTGAATGCGCAGTGGACCACAAGTGCTCATCACTGGCCGTCTTCATTGATATAGAGGGCGCCTTTGACAAAACCATGTTCAATAGCATCAACATGGCCCTCGACAGACATAGTATAGACTCGACACTGAGAGGCTGGAAACGACAGCCAATGATGGCATCACCATGCGACAGAGCCCCGAAATAACACTACTTTCAACAGCATTCAAACATAATACTCACGGAAAAACTCAGGCCCGCAAGAGTCGAGAGTATACACCAATGGATCAAAGACCGACTCCGAAATCGGAGTCGGAGTCTTCCCACACGATCTCAACATAAACATATCCAGCTCACTGGGAGTATTTAACACTGTCTACCAGGTAGAGTGTGAGGACCTCATACAAGTGGCTTGCGCCATAGAATCCAGGAGAGTTACTGATACTCTGTTGGTATACTCTCAGACAGTGCCTCAGTGCTCCAATCCTTACAGAAAAAATACATTACCTAGAGATTAATACTAGAATGTCACAATGCACTCGAACGAGTGACGGTATCTAACCGCAACACAGTGACACTGCAATATATGAAAGGACACAGCGGATCACTGGGTAACGACGCAACTGACGAACTAGCTAGGAGAGCATCCAGCACGCCTGTCTGTGGATCTGAGCCAGTCGTACCCATTCCCTTCAACCAGTTACGCAGGTGGCCACAGGAGTTTACCCATACACAAGCGGAGAGTTGGTGGTCCTTGACACCAGACTGTAGACAGACAATCAATCAATCAATCAGTTTATTTGTGAAATATAGATGCGCTATGTTTTGTCATAATTATGACATACAAATTGACAAGGGAGGCTATTTATGTAAAGATTACAGGAAAAATAAAACGATGTCTCTAAATAGCACACTTTTTCAGAAATTGGAACGGAACCCTCGATGCGCGAGTCCAACTCGCTCTTGACCGGTTTTTTATGGTCGTTAGAGTAGTAGGTATTGCATGATTGAAAGTATAATATTTTTAAGATAAGTAATCCTACTGCGCCTGAAAGAATATTTGGAGCAATTTCTAAGTATGATAGCCAGTAAGGATGGCGATCGGAGGTATGCAATTTAATAATACTCATTTTTATCTATTTTTTGATATATTTTTCTCAGCTGTCGGACGTGGGGTAATTTTCTATGGACGCTGCAACTTCTCCTTTGACCTTGCATATTCTAAAACTAAAGTTTTTAAAACGGTTTCTTTTATTGAAAAAAGTGTCCCTGGAGTTTTTTTTCCCGTTCTTCTCCATAGGAACCTACTTAATATTTATCTTTCTGACTGATTGAAATAAATGACTTTGAATTTAACATGAAATTCTAGTAAACTCATCATCTTAGCCTCTACCCAACTAAGTTGAGGTCGGCTCCGGATGCAGCTGAATACAAGTTTTTCCATGGAGCGACTGCCTATCTGACTTCTACAACCTAGTTACTGGGTGATACGATAACCCTTGGTAAGACTGGTTGTCAGACTATCCGGCATCTGAATACCCATAAAGATTGAAAAAAAAACCGGTCAAGAGCGAGTCGGACTCGCGCACCGAGGGTTCAGTACCGATTTCTGAAAAAGTGTGCTATTTAGAGACATCGTTTTATTTTTCCGGTAATCTTTACATAAACTTCTATTACATAGAATAATTTCAGATGTTTCTCTATGCAAACATCGGAGATAAGGAGCGCCCCCCTTATCTCCGATGTTCGCAAGTGCGCGATTGCTTACGAGGCTTTAAATCTACCTAAATAAGTATAACGGGACTTTCAAAGTGCTTACTTTCAACGTCGTCGATGTAAGACAATCTATTTGAAAGTTTGTACTTTATACTTAGGTACCTACTGAAGTTTTAAAACGTTGCATAACTTGCTTTTTTGACCTAGTCCAAGTTTTATATAACCACGCGTTCTGAGTTTCTTAAAGTATCGAAAACACGATCCATGGAGACCGCTGAGAAATCTCTTGACGTGACATAAAAGACAATAGACTAAATTGAATAGGCTTTCATAAATTGAATTTTCGATTTACCTAAAAAGCACGGGAAACTCGCACTTGAACTGCTTTTAAATAGAATAAAGGGTAGTCGAGTATTCATCCGGTGTAGGCGAGATGAAGTTGTCGTAAAATTCGACTTTAAGGCTCTTTCAAACAAAATTATTAAGTATTCGTAGGAGTAACGATAATAATATTTTGTAAACATTGTTCGTATAATGTAAGTCATCGGACTAGAAATATGTGACGTCAAACCTCTTTATCTGTTCTGTGCGTCAACCGATTATGATTACTTTCAATCTCTTTTAATTGTTGGTACGTAGTTTACTAGAATTCTTTCTTGGTTTTTAGGGTTCCGTACCAAAATGGTAAAAAGGAACCCTTATGGTGCGACTCAGTCTATCTGTCTATCTGTCACAGCTGGATATCTAATGAACTACTAATTCTATCAACTTGAAATGTGGAACAGTTTTAGATGACGTTTGCCCAACTATTTTGGAAATAAGAAAGAAATAAAAATATAAGTAAGTATGTACTTACATTTTTTTTTTCAGCAGGGACTGAAAAATTCGAAGTGGGGCTACTAGGGCATGTGGGGTATCATTTGAAAGAGCGCTGTTTACATATTGTCAGGCAACTACACGTCAAAGCGCTTATTTTGCGTACGGCTCCTTTTCTGATACATTGTATTTTGCATTCTGAATTTCTGAGTCACACCTCTAATTGAATCGATTACTTACATAAAAGTATCTCTTTGACTCTCTCTCTCTACCTACACTCTACCTACCTACATAGTTGTTTAACTACCCTCCCATTGTTTAGAATTATTCTACAATAGTTAAAAAAAAACCGGTCAAGAGCGAGTCGGACTCGCGCACTGAGGGTTCCGTTCCGATTTCTGAAAAAGTGTGCTATTTAGAGACATCGTTTTATTTTTCCTGTAATCTTTACATAAACTTCTATCACATAGAATAATTTCAGATTTTTCTCTTTGCAAACTTCGGAGATAAGGGGGGGAACGGTATTTTTTTTACATTTTTCATCAAAAGTCGAAAACTATGCGGCAAAAAAAAAATTAAAAATAGTTTGAGAATGTGCAAACAGCGCTCTTTCATAAAATATGATACCCCACATGCCCTAGTAACCCCACATTGAATTTTTAAGACCTTTCAGCGCCTGTTACAAAAAAAATATAAATATTTTTATTTCTTTCTTATTTGCTAAATAGTTGGGTAAACGTCATATAAAACTGTTCCAAATTTCAAGTTGATAGCATTAGTAGTTCTTGAGATATCCAGCTGTGACAGACAGATAGATAGACTGAGTCGCACCATAAGGGTTCCTTTTTACCATTTTGGTACGGAACCCTAAAAATAACCAACCTGGGTAACTTAAATTTAAAAATTTCGGTATGCAAACCCTACATAGCAGTAAAGTTTTATAATATATCAATATGTATCAATTAAATTATTAGTCACACCATAAAAGAGGTGATTTAGCCTATTTAACATCGCTAGGATTACATATAAAAGCCGCACGGGTCGATAGATCAGGTTAAGCTATGCTTGCCGCGGTAGGTCAGTAGATGGGGGACCATCTTTACATACCGAGACCCCTCCGTGCCTCGGAAAGCACGTTCAGCTGTTGGTCCCGGCACTCCCCGTTGTCATTCTTGGATCTTTGACAGTCGTTACGGGTCGTCAGAAACCCCAAAGTCTGACAACCAGTCTTACCAAGGGGTATCGGTACCCAGTAACTGGGTTGTAGAGGTCAGATATTCAGTCGCTCCATGTAAAAAATTGGTATTCAGCTGCATCCTGTTAGACTGGAACCCGACCCCAACAATCTGAGGAGGTAGCCTTTTCCTATGTTGCACCAGTATTAATTATTATTTTATGTAGACTAATTAGTGAATCATTCCACACGCTATCATTAGTAAGTATTAGGATTCCCCAACAAGGTAAGATAAAGCTTAAAATAAATACATGTGTCATCTAAAAATATCTACCTAGGTACGGTCAGCAACCTAAGTCGATTAACACTGCTACTTTTACACATCATCTAAATTAATACAAAGTGATTTGATTATCTCTTTTTTTCCTAAAATAACAAAGTGTCTAGTAGATATTTAAATTATTTTACTTCTGTTGCGATTTTAATTAAATATCTTGCTCAATAATTAGGATTTTAAAAACTGAAGTGTTAATCGACTTTTGTTGCTGACTGTATCTACTTATAATCCTTCTATGATAAAACATGATCCTGAAGTATTAAAAAGATAAGTCAATAATCTCATATTGATTTTTGCATACGCATGAGCCCAAGGTTAATATCAAAATGAGGAGTAGTGTGTACGGAATGCCAATCATATACTTTCAATGTCGTCAGTTCAGCTAATCTGGGGTGCTTCTTAGATGCAGAAGGCGAGAATCCAGATGCTGTGACGCAACATAGGAGAGGCTTATGTCCAGGAGTGGACTTTAGACTTAGGCAGCTCGTGAGCGAGTGATAGAAAAGAACTAGCTCGATTGACGTCGCCCTCGCTCACTCTCTCGCTCGCCCAATAGCTCACTAGCTCAGTGAGTCAGTAAGTACTTCAGTCGGTCTCGGCTCACGAGCGAGAGTCAGCAGACACCGACCGAACGGCTCATTCGGATCGCATCGTTCGCTCTTCCAACAATAGCTTCTCGGCTGAATACGTCATTGTAACTTATCATACGACATCATAAGTCACTGCAAATCTAACTTTATTAACATCTAGTTAAAGTAGAAAATACTTTGGCACATTATCAAACATAAACGCATTGTTTAATTTTGCCTGTTGTTACGAAGTCAAAATAAAAACAAACTGGTAATACTTAGTACTTTTTCAATTGTTTTCAAGAAATGACGCTGCGTTCAAAGTACCTTAGTGTATTTATTGTATTTTCCAAAGCACCATTGACTGCTGAGCGAGCCGAGCCGTCTCGTCGTGTGGACGGGACTTATGGCTGATTGATTGATTGTTATGAGGGCAACTAATAATAGCCGCACGGGTCTATCCATCAGGTTAAGCTACGCTTGCCGGGGTTAGTGCCCATCTTTACATACCGAGACTCCTCCGTGCCTCAGAAAGTCGGTTTACACAGCGTTCCTCTGGGATGCGAGTGGAACCGCGAGCAATAGCTAGTATTAAATAACTTCCACTTTTTTTTTTAAATCGGTTAAAAAAAGAAACTTACACAATCTCCAAGTTTAAAATGAGCCTTAAAAGCCATGTTGGCTTCAACGGAGAGGTCCTTCATAGCCTCTTCCATCTGTTCCTTATCTAGAGACAAGTCCCCGCCATTTTCTATCCCGTTGCACTTCATATCCAGGCTTGTCCCAGGAGAAGTTCCCAGGATAATGAACGAGTCCTCGTCTCCGAGCTGCAGGCTTGTCGTCATGTTCTTACATCAATCTGGAAAGAAGGGCTAGATCTGAATTTTGTGGTGAAAACAGAAGAATTAAAAGGTAATAAAACCGGCCAAGTGCGACTCGGACTCGTGCACGAAGGGTTCCGTACCATTATCTATAAAAACGGCAAAAAAATCTCGTTTGTTGTATGTGAGGCCCTTAAATATTTATTTTATTCTGTTTTTTTAGTATTAATTGTTATATTACTATTATCCATAGCACTGTTCCTTTTAAGCACGGAATGTCACCAAAACCTAAATTGATTTCAATTGATACTACATAGAAAGAAATCTGTTTCTGTTTACCTTATCGTGATTAAATTATTTAACACTTGTGACACTATTATAATAGTAAATTGTTATTGTTTTCATTCCAAACCTAACATAACAAAAAAAAAAAAACATTATGCTGAATGATATCGGTTACGTATTATTAGAGTGTTTCATTGACCTAGAAGCATATTAAACAACTTGAATTGTTAATAAGCCTAACAGAATTTTAATTGCTCATGCAGTATTAATTAGGTCGATCGATAAAAATTGCAACTGGAAAACACACATAGATAAAATTCTGGTAAAAATAGATCGTTTTATTTATGTCTTGAAACGAATTAGGCAAACAGTAAACTGTGATACTGCAACGCTGGCTTACCATGGTTATGTATCGTCCGTGCTTAGATACGGCATTGTAATATGGGGTAACTCAGTAGATTTTGACAGAGTTTTTAAAGCTCAAAAAAAATGTATTCGAGCAATTTGTGGAGCTCACTTTTTAGACAGCTGTAAGCCACTATTTCAAAAACTTAAAATTCTACCTTTGCCGTGTTTATATATTTTTGAAATTTGTATTTTTGTTAAAAGAAATTACAATTTATTTGAAATTAGTACTGAAAGGCCAAACAGCCGAACAAGGCATAAAGACAGACTTCGGCTGCCACAAATAAAACTAAAATTATTTAAGAAAAATGTATACTGCATGTCGATTATTATTTACAATCATTTACCGAATAGTATTCAAGATTTACCGCTGACAATGTTTAAAAAAATGCTTTTCAAATTTTTACTATTTAAACGTTATTACACCATTATGGACTATTTAGAAGACAAGTCAATGGACTCTGTAATTTGTAACATAGATTAATTTTGACATCGCATGATTTTTTTAAATACATTTGCACGCCATGTTATGGCAGGATATGCTGAACTAAACAAATTAACACCTTATGTACCATATTCTAGCAAATAATTATTTTTTTTAACGACACGGTTGGCGCAGTGGTTGAGCGATTGACTGCTGCGCAGCATGTCGCGGGTTCGATTCCCGCACGGAACAAATATTTGTACGACCTACAAGTATTTGTTCCGAGTCTGGGTGTTTTTCTATCTATAATATGTATGTATTTACAAAAAAAAATAAATGTATATATGTAGTTTATCAGCCATCTCGTTACCATAATACAAGCATTAGGTTGCTTAGCTTGGGACTAGATGGCGTTGTGTGAAATGTCCAAGGATATTTATTTATTTTAATTTTATTTTATTTTGATTTGATTTGATTTGATTTTAGGAATGTTTTTATTTTTTTAGTTTTAATTTGTAACTTGGTTACTATAGTCACCAAAGTTACTTCCAAAAAAACCGGTCAAGAGCGAGTCAGACTCGCGCACCGAGGGATCCGTTCCGATTTCTGAAAAATTGTGCTATTTAGAGACATCGTTTTATTTTTCCTGCAATTTTTACATAAACTTCTAACACATAGAATAATTTCAGATTTTTCTCTTTGCAAACTTCGGAGATAAGGGGAGATGAACGGTATTTTTTTTACATTTTTCATCAAAAGTCGAATACTAAGCGACCTAAAAAAAAGAAAAAAATGTTTGAGAATATGCAAACAGCGCTCTTTCACAATGATACCCCACATGCCCTAGTAGCCCCACTTCGATTTTTTAAGACCCCTTTCAATCCCAATAAAAAATATATAATAAGTATATTTTTATTTCTTTCTTATTTGCAAAATAGTTGGGAAACGTCATCTAAAACTGTTCCAAGTTGCAAGTTTTTGCAAGCATTTGTAGTTCTTGAGATATCCAGCTGTGGCAGACGGACAGACAGGCAGACTGAGTCGCACCATAGGGTTCCTTTTTACCATTTTGGTACGGAACCCTAAAAATGGTATCCAAAATGCATCTTTTTTCCTTAGCAATGTCATACAGGTAAAAAATACTGGGTGCAATGATTCGGTAAGGACAAGCAAAGCTTTCAAATGTAGGCGTTTATTAAGGTCTTAATATACAGCGTTTCTCATAAATGCGTGGACCTATTTAACGCGACTATAACCGACTTACTTTTAATAATTTTAAACAGGAAATCACGTATAAACGAGTAGTGTTAATGATTTACAAAAACTAGATGTTAAATTAGAGCATTTTTTAGTAACTTAGCATGTGAATATTTTAAATTATGTTTGTATTACCTAGTATAATTAATTTGTAAAGTTATGTCTAACGCAGATAAATAAAAAACCGGTCAAGAGCGAGTCGGACTCGCGCACCGAGTGTTCCGTTACGATTTCTGAAAAAGTGTGCTATTTAGAGACATCGTTTTATTTTTCCTGTAATCTTTACATAAACTTCTATCACATACAATAATTTCAGATTTTTCTCTTTGCAAACTTCGGAGATAAGGGGGGAACGGTATTTTTTTTTTACATTTTTCATCAAAAGTAGAAAACTGTACGGTCTAAAAAAAAATAAAAAAATGTTTGAGATTTTACAAACAGCGCTCTTTCATGTGATACGCCACATGCCCTAGTAGCCCCACTTTGAATCTTTAAGACCCCTTTTCAGTCCCTGCTGCACAAAAAAATACATATATTTTTATTTCTTTCTTATTTGCAAAATAGTTGGGTAAACGTCGTCTAAAACTGTTCCAAATTTCAAGTTGATAGCATTAGTAGTTCTTGAGATATCCAGCTGTGAGAGACAGACAGACAGACAGACAGAGTCACACCATGGGGGTTCCTTTTTTACCATTTTGGTACGGAACCCTAAAAACTGAGAATCACGCAAAAACTATCAAGCGTATTTTATTAAACCTTCACTATTTTCAAAATAATTTAATCATTTATCTTTTAGTATACCTACGTGTTATATGTATACCTTTTGTTTTATGTAAGTATAATAAATTAATAATGCGTCTAATTTGGGACAGTGCTCCCTTTTTTTTTTTTTGAGGGTGGGAAATCATCAGATAACTTCTCCCGCTCTGGGTGGAGCGGAAGGGCGTGTCAGACTTTTACTGACTAAAACCCACCCGTGTTCCTTCAGTTGCCTATGCCAGGGCCGCGGTAACCTCTTCAGACAATCCGCGACCCCAGTGCTCCCTACACTAAAATCGCGAAAAAAATAAATCTTCTTTTCCATAATAAAATTATATTTTGTCGCATTAAGTCAACATAATTCTATGGAGCAGCCGAGCAGCAGCTGTTCTTTTGTGAAAAAAGAATTAAAGAACACGGCATTTCGACTCAGCGTCAGTGTGTGCATTGAGCCCCGGCTCAGGCGATTTCGGGTCAACTGTAACTTCATGTGAGCGAAAGTTGGTTACATAATTACTGTGGAGCTAAAACTAACGGTAGAAAGTATCTTAAATAATGTTTAAGTTCTACATAAAAGGTTTCTCACAAACTTCAATAAGAATTCATTTAACACAAGAAACAACAAATACATCTCGAAAGTTATTATTTCCAGCATGATGCCTGGGTAAAAAAAAAGAAATTCTATTTAGGGCTAATATTTTAACAGTCCGATAACTTTTATCTAAAGAATAAATATGACAGTTTGACATATTTTTTATACAAAAGCTGTGAAGCTGTTAAACCGCCATATTTATTCCATAGATAATAAATAAAAGTTATATGACGATTGAAAAATTAGCCCTTAGTCCGTCAGTCAGATAATAAAAAAAATATTAGAAAAAAGTACGTGTCGGACCACGCGCAAGGGTTCCGTAGTTGAAAAGAATTTATCCCAAGAACAAACTTAAGATTGTAATCCCAAAAAAATTTTTTTTTCTGTGATAATATTGTAAATTATCAATTTTCGAACTTTTTCCTTTGCTTGTGCTGTGAGACCTCGCTTCATGCCTTTCGTGATTCTAGGTAAACTGGAAGTACCCTACAGGTTTTGTTTACTTGCAAGTATCAAAATATGTCGCATAAATAAATAAATAAATAAATAAAATCATTTTATTTCGGATAACTAAAGATCCATAAATTGTTAGTAACAAAATTACGGGTTGGTATCAGAATGACTGGATCGCAAATTGACCACGTCGCTCTTAGTCCAAATCTCAAAATGTCTAAATCTCAAAATACCTAAGTCGCAAAATGACTACATCGCAAAAAGTCCGAACAGTTGCAAAAGAGATCGGGCGATAATTGCTTATGTTCGAGATGTCTCCTGTCCTATTCTTTACAATGGAAACTACAATGGTCTTGATTAAGTCTGCCGGCATAAATGGCCGTATTTTTTTTATTGCGTTGACTTATAAGCTTGATTTTTTTAGAACTCCGAGGGACCTTAAACCTACGTATTTGATATTAATTTCAACTTGATACCTCGACGCGTTCCTGAGAAAAAGGGTCTTGTCAGATTGACAGACGAATAACGAAGTCATCCTATAAGGGTTCGGTTTTTTTTCCTTTTGAGGTACGGAACCCTAAAAATTACTTAAGTAGATAAAACGCATTGAAGTTGAGGAGTGGGTGCTCGCTACGTCACAACTATAACAAACTACGTATAAAATCTAGCAAGGAGTGACGTCACGCCACATTTTAACTCAATGTATCGCCGTAATCTTTTGATTACTTACGTAAAAAAAGAAAAAAGACGTGTCCAATATTTTCTAATAATCTACATGACGGCTTGTACTATTATGTATTTATGATGACGGACAAAATAAAAAAAAAATTGACATCGTCCCTATATTGATAACCTCCATGCCCTTTAGAATATTACCTAAATGGTTTAAAATAAATAAATCACCGACTTTTATTTGAGTCCCTACTTAGACCGTATATTAATTTCTGCATTTATCTTTAACAGGTAGATAACCCAAGCAAGAGTCAAATGTCATATCAATATATACAACGTGTAATGCTAAATGCGCAAAACCTCTTAAGGTGTCATTGTACTCATCATTATGAACAACTTTTACTATGGGACCAAACCTGAAATCGCGAAAAAAAAATCAGCTGTTCAGTACATTTATGTTCGCAAATTTCGTCAAAATGTACTGAACAGCTGATTTTTTTTTCGCGATTTCAGGTTTGGCCCCATAGTAAAAGTTGTTCATAATGATGAGTACAATGACCCCTTAAGAGGTTTTGCGCATTTAGCATTACACGTTGTATAAACAAAATAAAGACAAACCCACTGCGTAAATAGAAACACGTAATTTATATTCCAAATTAATTATGAAACATGAAAAATTAGGAAACAGCTGTGCACAATAAAATGATATTGGTAATTGCTATAATAGCATAGTAAAAATAGTGTTTGAGATTGCATTAAAGACACTTTAGTAAATTGGTTTTGAAATAATAATATAGTTATTTACGTATGCATTCGTGGCAATTTTGTGCTCATATGGTCGGAGGAACCTCAGAAATACCTAAAGTTGTGTTTTTACTGTTTAACGTTAAACAAAAAATACACTTTAGGTGAAAAGTAAGATTATCGTCTACAGCCAGCCTAAAATTATAGTACATAAGTAATCCCTCGGTTTGGGTACAAAATTCTTAACATTACGAGATTTTTTCTTTCATGGTGTGATAAATGAGACTTAAAAAATCGCACTTTCGGGGATTTTTCTGTTTATACATTCCAAACGTTAGCCTCGAACCTATGTTCAGTTTTCACCTTGGTGACTTCTCAGGAACATAGTTAAAAAGTGTTTTATCATGTTTTGTATATTGTACATAAAAGACACTTGAAATATTTTTTAGGGTGTGCATTAACATTTTCATTCTTCATATGTAAGTGTCATAATCCCCTGATTAAGTGATAAGGATTCTTCGCAAAATGCATAAAACCTAAATTACCTACACAATATAAAATGCCAACCTTGACCGAGCGCCTTGCATCCCCTGCGTCGGTATGCGAGAGGGACGAAGTTATCGGATGTGAAAAAGATGGAGCTATTGTTTAACTGCTCAAATAATTACTGAAAATTTTCTTCTCATTACGCAATGAGATTGTTTACTATGCGCCCGGATTTTTGGTACTTATTTATTATGTCTTGCGTATTATGCGGAAAGCCCTTAGATGGTGATTCTGTCACCGTTGGCAGTAAAGGTTTTAAAACTCTATGTTTTAGTGAGCTTCGGAAAGACAATTTATTTCATTTCTCGGATAATGTACCAGTGATTTTACATACAAATTGCCGAAAACAGTAGTACACAAATCAAAAATGCGAAAGGTATAATACCATGCCTACTCTGCAATCTACCCACTCGCGCGACAATTGCACGAAACTGTACCGGAACGAAAAGCCAGGATTGTCCGACTACACGAAACTGACGTTGTTGTTGTTACGTCAGCAAAGAGAAAAATCTGAAATTATTCTATTGTTAGGATTTTAATAAACTCAGTACACAGTTATACCTATGGGATATAATAAATGCGCTTTACATCCAAGATAAGCGCATTTTTTCTATCAACTACCGCTTTCTGGTTCGAATCATATAAGGTAAACGTGGGTGAAGTCGACAGTGACCCAGTAGTCGTCTAATTATCTAAAAACATCAATATCTTTTTCTACTAAACACAATGATGTTAATAGTACTAGATCAGTAGTGTACGGCGCCGAAGCGTTACTATATCGTATATGTCCACAGGCATATCCGAGTTCAGTTGTCAGCTTGTCGTCAAGTGAGCAATTGCTTAGCGATAAAAATATCAAAATAGTGAAATGTGCGATTAAAATTTGTATGTCACGGTCTGAAAAGATTACTAAGGCAAGTGGTAATGCATTTCACAAGTAATTTTGCTGAATTTTGTTCAGATTATCTAAAAATTTATCAAACATTGTTTATGCCATCAGTGTTACCAGTAAAAACGATTTTGATTTTGCCCGACTTTTGGGAGTTTAGTGAATGAGGAATGTATGTTCCTGTAAGTCTAAATTATTATTGTAGTCTGTTTGGATTAAACATACTGTACAGTACCCAAACACTCACTGAATGGAAAAGTACCCAAACAGTCACTGAATACAAAAGTAACACATGTCACGTGTAAGTATGTCAAAGGTTTTAACCTAATATATCACTACATCGTCCACCAAAATTAATTTTATTAGCAATAAATAATCTTATACGTAATGACTAATGACTATGAGTTTATATTTTTAAATGAAAAATAATAGATTGTTTATGATCACATTGTGTTATATAGTGGTGTGCTGTGCGAAAATAAACCGGTTCATTTCCAATTAAAGTAAACTAGCTGCGCCCTGCGCGTAGACCGGGATAAAAGTAGCCTATGTGTTAATCCGGGATATAAGCTATCTACTTACCAAACATCCAAATCGGTCCAGCCGTTTGAGCGTGAAGAAGTAACAAACATACAAACACACACACTTACAAACTTTCGCCTTTATAATATTAGTGTGATGTGATTACTGTGATTAGTAATCGATTATTAAACCGAATTGTTAAACTACGATCAAATACAAGTTAGTTTATAAATCCAAGATACTTTTCAGAATTTTTAAGATTGACAAACTTGTCTAACTCAGTAGTGAAACCCAGAACAGTCGTCGTAATTTCTTTTAAATGACGTACTTTTTTAGGGTTCCGTACCTCAAAAGGAAAAACGGAACCCTTATAGTATCACTTCGTTGTCCGTCTGTCTGTCTGACTGTCTGTCAAGACCTTTTTTATCAGGAACGCGTGGAGGTATCAAGTTAAAATGAATATCAAATACGTATGTCGTCTATGATCCTTTGGAGCTCTAAAAAAATCAAGCTTCTAAGTCTACGCAGTAAAAAAATACGGCCATTTATGCAACATATTTTGATACTCGCAAGTAAATCAAAACCTATAGGGTACTTACCGTTGACCTAGAATCATGAAATTTGGCAAGAAGCAAGGTCTCACAGAAAAAGTCCGAAAACCGTTATTTTGTCATTTTATCGCATAAACATTTCTTGTTTTTCAGCTACAAATGTTAAGTTTGTTTTTGGATACATTCTTTTCAATTACGGAAACCTTCATTTTACGTGGCCCACACGCGCTTGGCCGGTTTTTTTACTATTAAAATGGATCGAAACAGATAAACTATAGTAATTTACGTTATTTAATTTTCATCGCAACGTATGTAAATTCATCATAAACGCGTCAATAGGTGCAGTACTAGACAGAGTGATCTCTTATTTGTTTTCCAGGGTACCTAAAGATCAGAAGCACATGGAAATATTCCATATTACAATCTTTCATTATAATTGATTCAATGAAAACCTTCATTAAATTCTTGGGAAATGATGTTGATCGTTGGCAACTCTGGCCGTTTTTCGGGTAACAATGTCTTGTCTCATTCCAACGTAATTAGTTTGACGGTGGAAGAAGTGAGACAAACATAGATTATTTTGACAGATTGAAATATTTATGTATCCGTTTCAAAGCTACGTGTTTAAACTCGTACAAGTCGGTAAGTCGGTACGTTTTTCTGAATTATTTTGTAGGACGGGACGCTGCGCCTCTAGTATTATAATACCTCATTGACTAAACATTAAACTTGCCGATTTTATGGCAACCTATTCTTGGTAACATATTGCAACATCTGAAATATTTTACTTGAAAAGTGTGTCCGACAAAAATTTAATTTTTTTGCAAGTTCAGCTGCTAAATGTGAAGTCGGCACGTAGTTTTGTTTTTCGATTTGTGAAACTTCATTTGGGTCTACGGTAAGTCTGATTATTTGATGAATTAGTTAAGTTAATTGGCTAACGATATGAATAACTTGAAATTTGGAACACTTTAATCACAAAAGTATTTTTTTTCGAACGTGACATCTATTGGTACCTAAAAATTCCTACTTGACCCAGATCTCGTCATTTTAAGAACTATTGTAACGATTACTGGGACACGCTTAATAGTTGCCTCTAAACCCGCCAAATTCTAGGTATTTTAGTGTTTTATGCCACAAAATGCGAATAATAACTATTATTGTGACCGCAACATAGTTGTTAACGCTTTTGTATTTGTACACACAACATTAATTAAATTCTTAGAAAATTATATTTTGCAGTAGTAAACTACTTAATATATTTACGGTTTAGTTTAAGTCATAATGAATTTGCTTCCTAAGATAAATTTATGGGTAATAAAGGGTGTGCAAGTGGTAAGAATGATTAGCACCACTGGGCCGAACTGGTCCACTGTATTCGGCGGGTCCTTCACATGCCCTAATCTTGTTGATTCTGGAAAGAAGCCAGTTGATTCCAAAGAGAAAATTATTAAGAACATGTCATGCGTTGAGCCACATTGTTCCAGCGTATATCTTCGGCAAAACCGAAATATAGCAACTAAAATCGTTACCTATGTCGGAGGGCAACCCGGAAGGCACACAGACTGTCGCAAAAGCTTTAGCAAAAACAGAAGCGTCTGGCAAGGAAGCAACTGAATTCTTAACACGTTTTTACGGTGACCAGGTAAAATATTATTATATTATAACAGCAGGTCAAGTTACTACAAACTGTAAAATTTTCTCATTCAATTAATGAACTTAACCTTCAACAATTGCTCAGGTGCTGGTAAAACTGCAGGTATACCAGGCCTGGGCTTCGGCCCGTATACGTGATACGTCAGGGAATGCAATATTTTATCCAATTCTCTGACGTTCCACTTGGCAGCGAGCCTCAGCCCTGGTACAACGCGTCTTGTGCAAAAGCATATTTGCAAACAGAGCAGACATACCAGGTCTGGGCTTCGGCCCGTAATGACAGGTGCGACAGTCAACGTGCTCGCGCAATGTTAAAAGAGCGTTCAATTCTCCCGCCAAGTATTGCGAACGGGTGTTACGGAAGGCGCGTTTTGACCATGTTGGACGAATTGGGGCCAAGTTGGCATCCTATACCTTTCTGATAGCAAGGAGTTCTGATCGCTGTCTAAATCGGTCTAAACAAATTTCTGCCATTTGCTGCCTCTTATGCTTAAGTCTGATGGAACGCTGGCTCATCCCGCGCAAGAGAGTGCAAACTTATTAGCCTTTATCTTTGTCGAAAATTCACGCCTTGATGCGGCCTCTAACATACCCCACTGTAGTTCCACAATGCCGGAGATGGCAATCTGGTCAAATTCAATGCTCTGAAAACAAAGGTGTGTCTTTTCACTGCCAAAAGGAGCCAGTTTCAGTTATCTCCTACTTTCCGAGGAGCATCTGTACTAGTTACCGACCGCCTAGAGCTTTTGGGCATGGAGTTGACGTCTGATCGGCTCAACCATCGAGTCAAAAGCACAGACTTAATTCCGGACAAAAACTGATTCTGTTATTCTGATCGCTCATATTTTTTTGCCAGACGTCTCTTAAAATTTTTAAGTAAAAATATGTTACAATTTAATTAACCTTGCTGTTTTTATTACCTCCTGCTCTGCTACAACCTTTAGTAAATCTTAGCATTCAGTCTTCTACTTACCTTTTGTTTCTTAGACTCTTAACAAACACGTACAGTATGTTCAAGGTCAGACCTTGAACATACTGTACGTGTTTGTTAAGAGTTCACATTAACACAAAAAATTGAACACGACTGGGTCCTTTTGACGAGTAATAGTACAAATCCGACGACTATTGGTACAAATTATTTGTACTTTTTTTAACTATCTAAAGTACTAAAATTACCTATTAGTCTATTTTTGCATGGAACATTTATTCCATTCTGTATCTGAGAAGGACGTTGTTAGCTGCGCTACAGTTTATACTTTTGCAGCTATCATCGTTTTACTTGTGTACCTACCTACTTCTTGTGTTATTGTTCCAAAATATTTTTTTTTTAAATTTTGCTGATACCTATTAATATTTTGCCTAGAAGTAGGTACACGCGGCTACACATCAAGCTATACATTTCCAGTTTACACTGACCACTCATTGTTAGGAAATCCTATACAATGCGAGATCAGCATATACTGGAAATGTATAGCTTGATCTGTAGCCGTGCGTACTATTTCATTTTAAAACACCACATCTTTGTTTACTCATGTGGTCTAATTACACGAATCCAAAATAAAATTTATGTAATAGACGCGGCCGCTTGATGCATCGCGACGCCGCCACCGCCACCCGCCCGCCGCCCGCGCGCACCCTCTCGCGAGTGTTTGATTTTCATTTAATTATTAGAAATGCATGACAGATATTCAGGGGATTCCTTACAATTTGAGTAGACAAAAATTGTTGGTAGTAAGATTCATAAAAATATCCCGGGTGTCTTTAATGTACAAGGGTTAAAAACAAATTTAACTTCACGAAAAAAAAAGTATAATAGTCACCTTGGTGATAATTTACCTAGTTATTTGTAGTAACTATTTAAATACTTTGACAAAATTTCACTCTCTAGGCAATTACTGTTTTGAAGTTATCATTTATTTTATATAAAATAGTCAATATGGTACTTAATATGTTGATTTTGACCGGGGATAATTATTTCCATAATTAAAACTTTTGAAAAGGAGCAGTCATGTACAAAATCACCAGTGGTCCATTTTTTGTTCCCACTTAAATTTAATGTTATTGCTATAATTGCTAATAACTCAATAAATATAAAAAAAATATCGGGGATTATTGTCAATTTATGTATTTCAGCTATTTATATATTTAATTCTGAATTATCACCCAAAGAGCATTTATTGCAATCTACTCCATACAAATCGATCTATTTTTACTGGACTATAAGGTGATTGCGCTGTAGTAGCCCGCGAAATTCAAATTTTCTTTCGTTTTTTTGCAATTTGCAAGTCAGTGTAAGGTTTGCGCTGTGTAGCCCGCGAAATTCGACTTTTTTGGGTTTTTTGCAATTTGCAGGTCCGTGTCAGGTTGTATCTTGATCAAAGTATGATACGCGGAAATAAAACATATGTATTTATATAATTTTAACCTAGATTAGATTTCGTGCAGAGTCGTCAAACGAACGAAATCTAACGACTCTGCACGAAATCTAACTTAGAGAGATGTATTGATGATTGTTATGGTTAAAATTATATAAATACATATGTTTTATTTCCGCGTATCATACATTGATCAAGATACAACCTGACAAAAAAAAAAATAATTTCGCGGGCTACCACTGTGCATCATTCTTTTAATCAAAATATGATTCGCGACATAAGAACTATGGATTTACATAATTTTAACCATAAATATCATCAAAACCTATCTCTTAGTTAGAAATCTAACTTAGAAAGATGTATTGATGATTTTTATCGATAAAATTATCTCTTCTTCTTCTTCTTCCGTCCCTGATCCCTTCACTTGGGGTCGGGTCTCCTCACTTTCCTGCGCCAAGTGATTCTATCTTGGGTCGTCGGTTCAGGCAATTGGGCTTTCCTGAGGTCTCTTTTTATATTTGTCACTGTCGCGAATCATATTTTGATTAACATACAACCTGACACTGACCTGCAACTTGCAAAAAAACGCAAGAAAATTTGAATTTCGCGGGCTACCACAGCGGATCCTCCTTAATACAGTAGGTAAGCTTTTAATTGTAAAATTAAATAATTGTAATAGTTACTAAGCATTTTTACCAAATTACTTTTTAGTATTGTTCGAGTTGCGGGGTCTGATTAATTCGAGATACCGCGTATCAGGTCAGCATATCAGAAGTGGTACAGCGTCTGAGCTGAACATAAACAACGAGGAGCAGGCCGACTGCGCACTGGACACTGCTGCTGACCACTCATCGGAAGAAGAAGAAAAGAGTCGAGAGGAGAGAGAAAATTAAACTCTTGGGGGGAAGAGGGGGGAAAAGGGGAAAGTGCTAGAAAGGGGAAATCGAGGGGAAATCATATTGTGTAACATTATTCTTTATTAATTTTTTTAACAATTTATTAGAAGCCGCTTTCTTCAACCACCAATCAAAGTCAACAAAACTGGCTCAGTGCGAACAGTTTATAAATTTATATATTACCATTAGTAAAAAAACCGGTCAAGAGCGAGTCGGACTCGCGCACCGAGGGTTCCGTTCCGATTTCTGAAAAAGTGTGCAATTTAGAGACATCGTTTTATTTTTCCTGTAATCTTTACATAAACTTCTATCACATAGAATAATTTCAGATTTTTATCTTTGCAAACTTCGAAAATAAGGGGGGGGGGGGGGAACGGTATTTTTTTTTTAAATTTTTCATCAAAAGTCGAAAACTGTACGGTCTAAAAAAAAATAAAAAATATGTTTGAGAATGTGCAAACAGCGCTCTTTCATATGATACCCCACATGACCTAGTAGCCCCACTTTGAATTTTTAAGACCCCTTTCAGCCCATGTTGCAAAAAAAATACATATATTTTTATTTCTTTCTTATTTGCAAAATAGTTGGGTAAATATTATCTAAAACTGTTCCAAATTTCAAGTTCATAGCATTAGTAGTTCTTGAGATATCCAGCTGTGACAGACAGACAGACAGACAGACAGACAGACTGAGTCACACCATAAGGGTTCCTTTTTTACCATTTTGGTACGGAACCCTAAAAAAGTAATTTTCGAAGGAAAAAAGGCCTAAAAAGTCGGAAAACTCAAGGAAGGCGTGCGGAAATGAAACCATGAGAGGATGCCCCAACCATAGATAACACGTGTGTCCACAATTCCATTGCCACTCAGGATGCATATCCAGTACGGATCTAATAATCTTTCCATATCCTAAGGGCACGTCTTCCCTACCATTATCGCGCCCCCCGGTCTAGGTACTCCTTGATATGCAATGGTACTTGTAGACCCATGAAATATGAGGCTCCAGGGGCTAGTGTGAATCTTTGGGTTCATTCGAGTAATTGAGTCTGGTCAAACCGCGCCGGGGGTTGGTGCATTTCATTAATTCATGTTGGTAAACTGTTCCACCAATAAAATAAATATTTAGCAAATAATGGGACACTTAATCGTATCGTATCCGTAATATCAAATACGTAAATCTATTGGTCCTTAAAAGTTCTAAAAAATCAAGCTTCTAAATCAACACAATAAAAAATGCGGCCATTTATGCGACATATTTTGATACTCGCAAGTAAATCAAAACCTATAGGGTACTTGGCGTTGACCTACAATCATGAAATTTGGCAACAAGCAAGGTCTCACAGCACAAGTAAAGGAAAAAGTCTGAAAATTGATTATTTGTAGTTTTATCACATAAAAAAATAGTTTTTAGTTTTCTTTTTCTGGCAAAATGTGGGTGTACTACAGGTACACCTCTGCCCAACCCTTCGGGGAAACAAGGTGTGATGTTATGTTTAAGAATAGCTTTTTGCGAATACAAACTTAAATATGCAGTTGGAGAATTGTCCGTGACGTATAACAATGTATGGGAGAACATGTTTTTCATCTCAATATTAAGTTTGTCTTTAGGATAAATTCTTTTCAACTACTGAACCCTTCATTATGCGTGGTCCGACACGCACTTTTTAAATAAAAATTTAGATGAAAAAACTTTTTTACAAAAACATACAACCGACTTTGGAAGTCGTTTACTTTTTTTTGTAAAAAAGTTTTTTTATTTTTCACTTTTTAGTTATGGTACCTACCCTACACCAATTCGTATACCACTACTTGCGATGCAAACAACAGGAACTATTAGAACATCATCAAGATACACAAAGTGGATTAAATACGTATTATTAAGGTGATTGCGCTGAGTAGCCCGCGAAATTCATTTTTTTTTTTGAGTTTTTTGCAATTTGCAGGTCCGTAATCTAACTTATAAAGATGTGTGTGATGTGCAGTGGCGTAACTACACTGTTCGAGGCCCGTGGCATATTCATCGGGAGCCCCCTCCCGACCAAAAAAAAAATGGAATTTCGCGGGCTACCATCATCCCCCCCCTCACATCACATCCCCCCCTTACATCGCATCCCCCTTAATTGGATTTTGACCATTGACCAATTTTTTACTTGTTGTGCAACTAAGTAGAGGTAACTTAAATTAAACACAAAACTATTTTTTTTTACTAAATGTGTAATAATATGTAATAATAAATGTTGGGAGTTGGGATTCTCCTCTGACCGGGGGGCCCCTTCCGGTTGGGGGTCCGTGGCATTTTGCCGACTTGCCACCCTGTAGTTACGCCACTGGTGATGTGTTGATGATTTTTATGGTTAAAATTATGTAAACACATATGTTTTATTGCCGCGTACCATGCTTTGATCAAGATACAACCTGACACGGACCTGCAAATTGCAAACAAAAAAAAATTAACTCAAAAACTACCCAAGCAAAGATAATAATACAATTTATATGGGACCACCTATCAAACAAAATAATAATCAATAATCGCGTAAAAAAATCGGCATACAAAAAAAAACAGTCTACTTGAGAACCTCTTTTTTAAGTCGGTTAAAATCAGCCAAAATTAATACAATTTACCCACCCAGAAATTGCTAAGAGTATTGTATTGTAGGTACGTACAGTCAACATTATATCCTATTGTATGTAATTTATTTATTTTATGTTATGTTATGTAATATATTTATTTATTTTGTATTAGTATTCTAAAGGGCATGGACAGAAACGTTTCCTGTTAAAATACATTTATTCTGGAAATCATAATTTATGATGTATTTGTTGTTTCTTGTGTTAAATGAATTCTCACTGAAAGTTTGTTAGCAACCTTTTATGTGGAACTTTTAATTAGTAATTATTTAACCACTCGCAAACTCAGATCTATGTGAGCCACAATAGTTTTTTAATTGAAATTACGGCATTCAACCGGTTAATAAACCGGGTATTAAACCGGTTATTAACCGGTTGAATACCTACAATTCAATTAAAAAACCATTAAGTAATACATTTTTTATACACATATATTAAATGAATTCCAAATATGAAGAAGTCCGATGTCTTGTCCAATAATAAGGCAAGGATACAATTGAAAGAAACATATTGAGTATTGAAAGAAATGTTAAACTCAATGTATACTTAGTTTGATTCAAACTTCTTAATGGCGTCTCAGAAGTTGGCAAGTGTAGATGCAGACCGTGTAGGTACAAGTCAAGTCGACAATTATTGTTTAGGCTCCATAAAGTTTTTTTTTTAATTTAAGATTTTTTTAAGATTTAGCTCCATTACGCTTGAATTGAACTGTAAAAAGTTAATTTACCATTAATTTGTACTAAGTTTTTTTTTTCAATACATGTTTTGCTTCGATCAATTGGACCGATTTAAGCAAAAATGTTCCAACCCACAACCTCGACAATTTCGAGTTTTTGTGACCTATGTCCTCCAAATAAGGTACATTTTAACATATCAAAGACTCATGAGGTTTGTGTCGTTTGGAACATTTTTGCTTAAATCGGTCCAATTGATCGAAGATGTTTTGGTAACAACCAAGTTCTGAGACATATGTTCAAGATTAAATTATGTAGTATATTTTTTCAACTAAGTACCACAAAACTATGTAGATTTGTCCATTTTTTTTTTTTTTTTTTTTGAGACACCTTATTAGAACACTTGCCTCATGTCAGCGCCTGAAACAGAGTATTTATGTGTTTCTCAGTGGCTCGAACCACATGCCACTTTTAAAATATGTAAATATAATATTTATGTGTTTCTCAGTGGCTCGAACCACATGCCACTTTTAAAATATGTAAATATAATATTTTGCTATTAAGTTGGAGTATGCGACAGACAGTCAAATAATCAATATAAAATAAATACCTATGTGGAATCCTTAATGCTTACATTCCTCAAATAATTGTTCTTATCTTTTGACACATTAGCTGTCAGACAATAGACACAATACAAAATTAATTGTTTGTGGTCACCGGTGACCGGTAACCTATTAATGAATTTTTTTTTCTTTCTCTTTCTTTCCTTCTTAATGAATGGTTACACAATATGTTAATAACATCCTGCTGTCTTTGATAAGGAAGGTGGAACACATTGCATGACTCACATACATTATGTAAAGTGGTCTATGCTGCTTGTCAGTTTAGTGCAGTTGGAAATTGATCAAGCAGTAGGCTCAGGCCAAATAAAACACCAAGACCGCACTGCAAACAATACAGTGAAGCATGTGCAAAACTACACCCCACTCTGTGCATACATGCTCACACACACACATTTACACCAAACTACAACTAAACTACACCTCAATAAGTGCACACATGTTTACGAAACCGTCCTCAGATCACCGTTGACAGCGCTGTCTTGGTTTTTTATTAATTAGTCTGTGGTATGGGGATAGCATAAGTTATCTTTTTTTGGTATGGGCAAGGAATGCAGAGCAATGATTGGTTCTAAGAGTAAGAGAAGATCAAAGAAACATATGAATTGTGTAAAAGATGATATTATGGCTAGGAAGAAGATGAAAACCGAGATGGTTTCAAGAATATGACACACAGTCAGGACCCAAATAAATTGGTTGTTTGTAAAGTTGTGCAATTCAATGTAGTAAGTTTTTAAACTGCTTACCAATATTCTGGCTCTACAAGTCGCCTCTGTAGATGTAAACAATTTAATTTAAAGCACTTTGTATCTTTGTTATGACTCAAAGATATCACAACTTAATTTACTTACTCAATAGCCAATTGAAATTACTCACTTTTTCACCTACAGTTTAAATTAGCAAGTCAGTGGGAGATAAGTCGTCAATTCCCGATAGAAACGGAAAAGTTCTAACCTTTGCAAAAAAGTTATTCTATCACACGGGAAGTCCCCAATACAACGAAAGATGATACGCACTTACAATAGTAAATAAGCCGAAAACGCGACTATCCAATAAATGCTCAGGAAATTAAATATCACTTAATCATTACCACCAATCTCTGTTACCCTGAATACTTATGAGCCCGAGCCACTTGACGCCGTAACTAAAAATAAATTATGAAACTTGTCATATTTTCGCGTGTAGGTAGAAAAAATAACACTTACCGGATACTTCGAAGCGATGACAAAATACAGTTGTTGTGGTCATACACAAGTTTGTATTACATGATATGCAAATTGCACCACCAATTATTTGTTATCGTTGGCACTTTAGCTATCTGAGACGGAAAGTAAATATTTTTTGATAGCGGAGGACGACGAAATTCATTCGCAAGACCTTGAGTTGAGATATTTTGACACTGACAGTTTGAATTTGATGGATGAAAGATTACACTCATCACATGATTTACCATAGCAATAATAAAACGAACCAATAACGTTTAGAATACATTATAGTAATAAAAAAAATGTAAATTACGTAAATTATAACATGTGCCTGTGCACATGAACATAAAAAAAGGATCCGCGTCGTTTTCAACAAGAATAGTGGAAAAATTATTTTCGATGATGTCTCGAAAAACCATGTCCGGGCACTCGCAGCCCATGGCCCTAGTGTTTCAACCCCAAACGGCCCGAACATTATCTCGCAAAATGTGAATAAGAACATTTCGTCGTTTAAAAGTTTCTTTTGAATTCCGAACAGAGAACACAAAAAAACATTTTAATTTTCATAGTACGCACGGCTACGGCTACACTACATATCAAGCTGTATTGTATATTTCCAGTATAAGCTAATCTCGCATTTTATAGGATTTCCTCTTAATGGGAGGCCAGTGTAAACTGAAAATGTATAGCTTGTTGTGTAGTCGTGTGTACGTAATATCAATATCATTTGATTTAAATATTACGGTTCTCTAAACAGTGAATATCGTGTGTACCAGCCTTATAATATTTTTTTTTTTTTTTTTTTGTAAGGTCCCACCTCTATAGGACAGTAAAAAGCTGACAATGTCAAATTTGTCAATGTCAGTTTCACTCTGGTCGCGAGTTGTACCGCTTGTGCAGTGTGTTATTCAAAATTATTTTTTATTATTTTGAGAGAAATGTCGAATGAAAACGTATTGGATTTACACCATGTGCACCAAAGCTTTCAAAGAAGTCTCAAAGAGGAAGACGACGTTGTTATGGAAGCATACATAGAAGGTTACAACGAATTAGTAAAGTAAGCTATTTACATTGTTTCCATAAGGATTTTAAAATTCTAAGTGCTTAGATAAGATTGGACAATAGGTCTACGAGGTCATGTAGTGTAATTGGCAAGAAATTGTAGAATTAAGAATAAGATTTCGCTTTTCTTTGTATTCATGCATTCAAAGGTGTAAATTATTTTTGATGAACTTACTACTACAAATTGTCTTTACAATACAATTTGTAGTAGTAAGTGTGTAGTCCACTTTCTTCTTTGACAGGAAATCTGATACACATTTGGTCAATAGAACTGTAGTTGTTGAAAATACTTGTACCTGATTAAATGTTGATTGAGAGAAAATTTTTTTAATAGCTAACTTCCCTCTATGGTACATTACAAGCTACCCATGATTCATGTATAATTGCTCCTTGAGATAATTCCTAAACCTCTAAAGAATTTACAATACATATTACCGTATTACGTAAGTACTGAGTACTTAGAATAATGTATTAATTACAACAAAATATGATCAGCAATCTGTGTTTGGTACACTTAAAGTCAGTTAAGATCTTTATGTGATGTGTAGCAGATAAAAGTCACAATTTAAGATTTTTACAGATCTTTTAAGATCTTTTCTTGTACAGTCAGTTTTACAATGACTGATGGGATAGGCCAGCTTCCAGTCTAACTAGGTGTAGCTGAATACCAGTATTTTACATGGATCAACTGCTCAACAGTCCTCCACGGCCCAAGTTAGTGGATAATACGATAGGTACCCGTTGGTAAAACTGGTTGTCAGACTTTCGGGCTTCTAATGACCCATAATATCTCATTTTATCAGTGGAAACTTGTAAATGGCCTTCAGATTCATATTGTATAAGGATATTGTCTACTTTAGCTGTAAGTTTCCCGAATATAATAAATTCTCCTTTTTTGTACATTGTGGACCTCGTCAATACTAACATTTTGACACGTCAATTAACTTTAATGACTTGGAAATAACGGAAATATCGGCATGTCACACTTTTCTTGAAAATAGGGCCCATTACCGGAGCGATCGAAAAAACATTTCCAATATTTAAAAAAAACCACACATTTTTGGTGCATATTTTAAGAGGGCTGTCGTATTTCGTCACCTCTCTCGCTCACACGGGATGACGAGACCAAATTTTGAATGCTTTTTTGAAAAATGTAATTATGTAATTTTTTTTTAAAGTGTGTGCGCAAGCACAGGTGCACTCTCTATGGGACGGATTCACATTAGAAACTAACCAAACTCAACATTTTCAGATTTCTCAATCTCATAGGATCAGTATTCTCATTTGTAAGCAGCGATGTTAGAAGTAAAATAAAAATAATGGAGAAGCTCAGGGAAGGAGAAGACGCTGTACATTACGATTCTTTTAAGAAAATGATGAAGTATGAAAAAGAAACAAGCTTGTCTGAAAAGAATGGGTTTGTGTCCGGCTCGAGAACAATGCTACGTTTGCATCGAGGATTGGGTATGTTCTTTTCTTTATTGTTTTTAATGAACGGGTATTGTATGTTATGAGGCTATTGCAACACTTGATGAAGCTTGTTTTGTCATTTTATTATTTACTAGCTGTGCCCCGCGACTTCGTTCGCGTGGAAGTCGTAAAATACACAATATACTAAAATGACAGCCACATTTTAATAAAACTCCCTCGCCCCCCCACCCGCCGCGTTGCATCGCGCACCCGCGCTATTTCTTCGTTTTAGCTTAGCGTTCTTTCTGACTTTTTACACGACTGCCCAAAGGAGTGTTAATGTTTTCAGGGTTGATGTATGTTTTTTTCTTTTTGCACGGCTCCTAAGGGTCAAAGCGTGGTGTTAAATAGCCTATAACCATCCTCGAGAATTGGTCTACCAAATGCAAAAAGAATTTTTCAAATCAGACTTTTTGTTCAAAATTTCATGGGTTTTATTTTTTTGCGCGGAACCCTAATTCTTTTTCCAAAATAAAAGTATCACCTCTCTCGCTCACACGAGACCAAATTTTTAATATTGTTAAATGAAAATATGCTTTTTTGAAAAATGTAATCAATTAGCGAACTAGTTAATAATATTAATTTAATAGGTACCTAATTTAAAAAACACATTTCTATTGTCTTATCTAATAAACTCAGCTCAAAAAGTATTATCTGTTTTTGAGATGAGTTAAATAAATTCCACAATAAAAATATGTTTTTAATAAATACCTATTAAATTAATATTGTTTGTTATTTCGCTAATTGATTACATTTTTCAAAAAAGCATCTTTTCATTTAACAATCTTGAAAATTTGGTCTCGTGTAAGCGAGAGAGGTGACAAAATGCGACAGCCCTCTTAAGGGTTAAAAATATTAACTGGCGAAATATGAATATATTAAAGGTAGGTACAACTCTGGCTCAGCCTTCGGGGAAATGTGTTATTGTTATGTTAATAAAAGTCTAATATTACTTAACTTTTGATAGCAGCCCTGCTGATGGTGATGCTGATGACCCAGATATTAAGTGACGTAATAAATTAATTGTAATAACAGCTGTTTGTAATATTTTATTACTATCAATCACATAGGCGCAATTAAAACTGGAGAATACATCAGAGGGTTTTTCGTTTTTTAATTTAAATTAACATTTAAAGTACGTATATTTGAGTGTTAAAGATTGGAACTGAGAAAGAAATTAACCGTTTTGTTTTCATTATTAATGCTAGCTTCCTTAATGTAATAAGTAGTAGGTACTTAATAATAGAACTCGCATTTTATTAATGCATTTCTGTTATTGTTATTGTATACCTTATGCCAATGCCCATAAAACTCACATTACACACTTTTGCACCAACTATTCGTTGTTCATGTTTACTGTTTTGTTTACCTTATTAGTAAAAGTGATGACAAATCATGGAAACTACATAATTCATTTAATTAATTAATTTAAGTGGACTGAAATTCTTGGTTTCATTATCCTTAATTGGAAGGTCGGGCTTAGACGTAAATGGTATAATAAATTAATTTGTAAATTGTATCATTTTGGAAGTAGTCACGCACGCAAATAATAATTCACTGGGGATTTTGATGCAAATTGTTCATTAAATAAAATAGGTCGGTTTAGCTTGTTTGTAGACCTAACGAGCGAATGCACATTCTATTCCTACTCTACTAAAGTATTTTGGCGAAAACAGGGACAGAACCTCCCTCCCTTTCACTAGAGGAGGCTATTGAGTCTGTATCCCAGCAGTGGTAACGTTATAGGCTGGTTATGTTAGGGACAGAACATTATTTTGTTGGCCTATCCATATTATAAGGAAAAATTGTATATTTAGAGGCATGAGGAACAGGGTGTCTAGTTCACTCATCCTCTATTGAAAAGGGAGGATCCTCCGACCAGACGGGTGTTGTGTCTGGTGGGCCACTGCCCGACGGTTGATGTCGGGACGTTGTATATATGCTAATCGCGTGGTAAACTCTAATTGCGCGATGCAGGTTTGCGTGACGTCATGTCATTGATACGTAGTTCATATGTGGCGATGTAGATTCCGCCACATCACTCCCCTCCGGAGACCGGAGGTCGATAGTGGGCTGAGTCGTGTATCTTGCGATGCTTGCCAGTGCCAGTGTGGTTCCAGTGAGTCGGAACCGGGTGCCGCATAGTTCACGGTGAGTCGGAACTGTCTGCGGTGATACCCCAGTGAGTCGGGGTGGCGCTGCGTTATGCTCCAGTGAGTCGGAGTGTACAGCGTTGGGTGGAGGCTGAAGGTGATGACCAGGAATGCGCGTCCGCTGCATGCTGGTGGTCAGGATACCTGTTGAAGCCGTGGATGCTGGCTGGCTGTGTGACTCGCCGCTCGAAAGCTTGAGGAAGTGATGCTGATGACGTCACGCTGATGTAGTTGCACGAAGGCTGCGCTGACGTTCATGCTCGGGGTCACCAATTTAGAGGCATGAGGAACAGGGTTTAAAGTTCACTCATCCTCTATTGAAAAGGGGGGATCCTCCGACCAGACGGGTGTTGTGTCTGGTGGGCCACTGCCCGACGGTTGATGTCGGGACGTTGTATATTGGTATGCTAATCGCGTGGTAAACTCTAATTGCGCGATGCAGGTTTGCGTGACGTCATGTCATTGATGCGTAGTTCATATGTGGCGATGTAGATGCCGCCACATATATAAGTAGTTTATCGCCCATCTCGTTACCCGCGGGTTGTTTGAAGAAGATACCGCGGCCCTGGCATAGGCAACTGAAGGAACACGGGTGGGTTTTAGTCAGTAAAAGTCTGACACGCCCTTCCGCTCCACCCAGAGCGGGAGAAGTTATTTGATGATTTCCCACCCTCAAAAAAAGAAAAGCCCTGCAGAACATAAGCATTAGGTTGCTTAGCTTGGGACTAGATGGCGTTGTGTGAAATGTCCAAGGATATTATTATTAATATTTGTTGGTCAATAATATCAAGAAAATACTTTAATTGCTCTAGTTCTATGTTCGTTTGGTCTAAACCCACATTTAG
The DNA here is from genome assembly GCA_905163495.3 of Cosmia trapezina. Lineage (NCBI taxonomy): Eukaryota > Metazoa > Arthropoda > Insecta > Lepidoptera > Noctuidae > Cosmia > Cosmia trapezina. Next base: position 3,701,070 of record LR991036.1, read on the forward strand.
ACTCGCTATTCTAGAGTTCGTCGTAACTGAAATTCTGCCTTGTATCTTTAGTCCATCAAGGTGACGATATTTAGCATCAATACTACGAATCAATCAATCAATCAACCAACGAATTAAGAAATTCGTTGCAATCAACTCAGCCTGTCGCAGTTCACTGCTGGACACGGGCCTCTCCCAGTCTGCGCCACAACACCCTGTCCTCCGCCTTCCGCATCCAGTCTGTCCCAGCCACTTTCTTCAGGTCGTCGGTCCATCTAGCTGTGGGGCGTCCCACACTACGCTTACCGAGTACTATGGATCAATGGTGTTTAATTCAATTCAATGAAGTATGACATTAAGATCTATCTGCACACACATACCACCTCCTTTCTTACTTAACGCAAGCATTTGTTTTTCAGATTTCATACGTTTGTTCCTGAAGCGTCTGAGCGAGGCTGAAGAGACCATGAACACTTGTACTACATGCCAGACCTCTTACTACGAGACCCTGGCGAACTTCCACCCCTGGTATATTAGGAAAGCCGCTACATTGGCCATGCACGCGTTGCCGTCAAGACCAGATTTATTGAAAAAGGTATGACGTTTTGATATTTATTTCTGACTGTCTCGAGTTTCTGGTAATGGAGGTCGCAAACGTGACTGCCGAACCCATGGTCCTTGGTTTGATCCTCGGATCGGGAAAATTGGTATTGCTAAAACATATCTCGCGAAATGTGAGTATTTACAGGGTGTAAGGGACAGCCCAAACTAACAGGGGCCTTATTTTGAATCATATTCCACTGGAAATTATCTAATTTTCAGTCGCTCCATGTAAAATACTGGTATTCAGCTGCATCCGGTTAGACTGGAAGCCGACCCCAACATAGTCAACATAGGCAGATGATGATGATTCCACTGGTTTTCTCAGGTTTTTTTTTATCGTTTTATCAGTTAGAATTCCTTTATTTCAATGTAAAATTACATTCTCTGTACGCATCACTCCATTTATGTAAATAAAACAGAAAAAAAAACCAGCAATGGATTTTGAAATGCTCTAACTAACGACGCGTGAAATCAGCTGTTCACTTTCTGCATAGCTACAGAGTTCATCGAACTCACCGCATAGCTATTACCTACCCCTCCCAACCAGTAACAGACGCTCCGATTTGTGCACAAAAACACAAACAAATCAGGTTTATTTGATTCCCATAACGTTCCTGAAATAATTTAATGTACCGGTCATCTTAGTATGATATACTGAATTCACTCCATCAGTCTGCAGAGGGCTGTCCCTTACACCCTGTATGTAGGTACTTAGCTGGCGCAGCTGTGAAGCACAAACTGTTATTGTCAAGACATGTTTCACTTTTTTATTTGATTTTGTGCTAGCTGCTGCCCTTCTGCGACTTCGTCCGCATGAAATCCCGACCCACCCCGTCGCATCGCATCGGCTGCCCGCGCTATTACTTCGTTTTGTCTTAGCGTTCTTTCCGATTTTTTTCGGCATTTCGCTCGGCTTGTAAAGGTCCTAGCGTGATGTTAAATAGTCTATAGTCTTCTCTTAGAAATAGTCTATAAGTATAAGTCTATAGTCTAGTCTGTAGCCTCAAGAATCGGGCTATTAAATGCAAAAATATTTTTTCAAATCCGACTTTTTGTTCAAAATTTCATGGGTTTTTTTTTTTGTTTGCGCGGAACTCTAATTCTTTTTCGAAAATAAAAGTACCCTAAGATACGCCTTATAACATCAGCTACCTGCCGGTGAAAGTCCCGTCAAAATCGGTCCAGCTATTTCGGAGATTAGCCGAAACAAACAAACAGACAGACAAACAATGTTAAATCTGACTGGTAGTTCCAGACATACACAAACAAAAAAAACAAACTTTTCAGCTTTAGTATTAGTATAGATTGCATGAACTGTTGTCAAATATATGTTATGCTTTCTTTCTCTCAACTCCTCATTCTGATATGTTGCTTGGATATAGAGATGCGTGGTGGAGCACCAAGCAGCATCCCAGAATGCGGTGTTTCAGTTGTTACGGATGCCAGTAACAAGTATTTTCAATTTTATTGTAAGGTCGCCGTCAAATCGCGGCTTTCCGATGTAAAAACACAATCTATGTTTTTATTAGTAGGTACCTACATTATGAAACCAGACAAGAGTCTTATTTCTGCTTGACTTCAAACAAGGTCGTCGAAATAAAGCCTTGGCAATCAATACAGAGTAACAATTGGGCCAATTTGTGAAGCTAATCAATACTCACTGACATGGCTGTGATAATTGATCGTTAATAATGCATATCTAGCGATTTCATGAAATCATGAGGTTTGAGGTAAATGCTAACTTATGGCGTATTGCTGATTCTAATGATTATAAATCTGTAAAGCCATATTAGCTACGGCCGCGAATCATATTTTAATCAACATACAAGCTCACACTGACCTACAAATTGCAAAAAACGTAAGAAATTTTGAATTTTGCGGGATACCCTGGCGCTTTCGCCTTAATATTGTCATGTTGATAGCATGTACTTAATTGTACGATTTCGATTTGTATCTTATCATGATTGGAGTGTTATGATGACGTTCGGTTCTTCCGCCATTTTGTTGTGTATGCGTTTCTTTTGATCTGTTCCAATAACACAGCCTTGTTTATGATTAATTGTTGAAACGAAATTCTTTAAGAGCGTTAATCGCGCGCGGTCTGGCAACGTCTCAATTCTAAAGGTTTTTGTTGATTATTTTAATAAATTTAAATCAAAGGACTCTCTCAAATTCTTAGGTCATTGGTATTTACAAGTAAGTTATTTTGGCATTCACACAATTTTTTTTTATTAAAAAAATGAATTAAAAAAAAAAGTCTGAATGTCAAAAAATAGCATACAATCATACTTGTAAATACCAACGATCTAAAGAATTTGAGAGAGGAAATTGTCCTTTGATTTAAATTTATTAAAATAATCACGAAAAACCTTTAGAAATGCGACGTTGCCAGGCCGCGTGCGAATGACGTTCATAGCGCGGCTTGTGGTAGGGCTAACTTGGCAGAAATTGTGAAGTACGTAACGAAAAATTTGCCTACTAAGGTCATAAAGATACGAGAAGTATGCAGTAGGCAATGTGTTTTCACGCGACCGCATCAATACGTGCCGTAATGTGTGTTATCACGTTTAGCTACAGTAACCATGATAATAGCACACGTCAATGCATTGTTATCCTTTGTTGCTTGTATACTTTTGACTGCGGAGAATCATTGTAAACGAACTTAGTACCGGTCTTCACCAAAGCGGAGAGGAGAAAAGAGATAGCGAACAAAAAATTAAATATGTTAGTAAGCCAAGTAAGCCAATTAAATAGATAGTAAGCCAATAAGTAGGTTAGTAAGCCACTTAAGCCAATTAAATAGGTTAGTAAGCCAAGTAAACCAATTAATAGGTCAGTAAGCCACTTAAGCCAATTAAATAGGTTAGTAAGGCAAGTAAGCCAATTAAATAGGTTAGTAAGCAAAGTAAGCCAATTAAATAGGTTAATAAGCCAAGTAAGCCAACTAAATAGGTTAGTAAACTAATTAAATAGTTTAGTAAGCTGATTAAATAGGATAGTAAGCCAAGTAAATAAGTTAGTAAGCCAATTAAATAGGTTAGTAAGCCAGTTAAGCCAATTGAGTAGGTTAGTAAGCCAATTAATTAGGTTAGTAAGCCACTTAAGCCAATTAAATAGGTTAGTAATCTAATTAAATAGGTTAGTAAGCCAAGTAAATAAGTTAGTAAGCCAATTAAATAGGTTAGTAAGCCAGTTAAGCGAATTGAGTAGTTTAGTAAGCCAATTAAATAGGTTCTAGTTAAGCCAATTGAGTAGGTTAGTAAGCCAAGTAAGCCAATTAAATAGGTTAGTAAGCCAGTTAAGCCAATTAAATAGCTTAGCAAGCCAATTCAATATTATAGGTTAGTAAAGTAGGCTCGTACCAAAATTCTGGGCTGACTCTACATAGATTGCCATCGACAAGCTAAAAAAAAGAAGAATAGGTTATTCTGCGTTTACACTATCAGAAAATCTGCTGTTCCTTACATTTTGACGAGTTATGCGAACATAAATGTAGGGAACAGCAAATTTTTTCGCGATTACAGGTTTGGTCCCAAAGTAAAAGTTGCAACAACCCCCAATTGTTGCAACTTTGTAAATTGTTGTAGCAATTGTTGTTACAATGACCCCTTAGTACCCATATGATATTTTAACTCTTTTGGTAGGTTTCCCATCTGATGAAAGGCTCGCTAACTGTAAGCAAACTATACGATCACTTTCATAATAATCTTAATATATACAGGGTGTCCCTGGAAGTATGGATCAAATCAAACGTGGTCCTGCGCAAGGTCAATTCCAAACTTTTTAACTCTTAGAATGTTGGTGCAATTTTTTACGGTTCAAAAGTTATGACCAATTTTTTTCCATCACTTCGCATAGTGCTTTGACAACACGGTTGGCGCAGTGGTTGAGCGATTGACTGCTGCGCAGCATGTCGCGGGTTCGATTCCCGCACGTAACAAATGTTTGTAGGACCTACAAGTACTTGTTCCGAGTCTGAGTGTTTTTCTATCTATAATATGTATGTATTTACAATAAAAAAAATGTATATAAGTAGTTTATCAGCCATCTCGTTACCATAACACAAGCATTAGGTTGCTTAGCTTGGGACTAGATGGCGTTGTGTGAAATGTCCAAGGATATTTATTTATTTATTATATTTATTTATTTATTTATTATTTATTTATTTAAGCCTTCTTTATTCCTTAGTTACAATAGTAGTGTTTGTTTTTTTTTTTTTTTTACATAATTTTAACTAAGGACCTCTCGACGAGTATAGGCCTCCTCCATCTCATTCCACTTTTTCCTATCTTGGGCTGTTCTCATCCAGTCGTTGTTTGCGAATTTTATAAGTTCGTCTTCCCATCTTTCCAGGGGGCGACCTCTTTTCCTTTTTCCGAGGGGGCCAGCCCATGTAGTAATTTTTCTAGTCCATCTCTCTTTACCCTGTCGCGCAATGTGACCAGCCCACTTCCATTTAAGTATCTTGCAGTGGGTTAGCGCATCAATAACTTTTGTCCTTTCTCTTATTTCGCTGTGTCGTGTCTTGTCCCTGAGTTTCAAGTTAAGAATGCTTCTCTCCATGGCTCTTTGGCATTTTTCAATTTTATCTTTAGTGTGCGTATTATAAATCCAGGTTTGACTTGCATATGAGAGGCAAGGTAAAAGACATGAGTCTAAGACTTTCTTTTTTAATCTTAAAGGTAGATCAGATTTTAAAACTTCTTTGTGACTCCAGAACTTGTTCCATGTCATTTTTATACGTCTCTTTAATTCGTCACGATGTCTTGATTTTGAGAAAGATATTTGTTTGCCTAAATATATGTATTCATGAACATATTCCAACTGTCGACTCTCCACAAATATGGGTCTTTGAGTTTTGTTACACATGATTTTAGTTTTTTCGATATTTAGTTCTAGACCAATATTGCGACTGACGTAGTTAAGTTCATTGATCATTTCTTCAAGTTGTGATGCGGTTTCTGAGAACAAAACGATGTCATCTGCGAAACGTAGGTTGCTAATGTAACTTCCTTTAATATTTATACCTTTTTTTGACCAATTAAGTTGTTTCATGATGTCTTGTAAAACAGTTATAAATATTGTAGGGGATAAGGGGTCGCCTTGTCTTACACCTCTGCAGATGACTATTTCGGGGCCAGTTTTATCTAATTTCACTCGGCTAATGCTTTTTTTGTAGATGTCTTGTATAAGTTCAATTGTTTCTAATGGTATATTACATTCGTGTAGAGCTTTCCATATGCTAGCGTGGGAAATTGAATCAAAAGCTTTGGCATAGTCGATGAATGCACAGTATAAGGGACGTCTTTGTTCTTCGTATTTTTCTATTATTTGCTCTAGAACGTGAATATGGTCCATTGTTGAGAAAGATTTCCTGAACCCGGCCTGTTCTACTGGTTGGAATTTTTCAGTGATTTCAGATAGGCGTCGTTCTAGACATGAGGCGAATAACTTGTAGAGGCATGGTTGTAGGCTTATTGGTCGGTAGTTTGCAATATTTGCAGGATCTCCTTTTTTATAAAGTAAAATGATGTCAGATTTGGCCCATTCCTTTGGAACCTGTCTAGAGTCTAGTGCTTCATTAAAAAGTGCTGTTAAATAGGGTGTCAGTACATATCTTCCTGCTATGATTATTTCGTTGGGTATGTTGTCAGGACCACTACTTTTACCTTTCTTTAGAGATTCAATTTTCATAAGGATTTCGTTAGTTGTGAATCTTTGAAGGGGTGGTGGATGAGAAGATGGTCCGTTTCTTGATGTTTCACATAAATAGTTATTTGAAGAGTTGTCTTTGCTAGAATATAAATCCTTGTAGAAGTTAGTGGCTGTCTCTATTATTTTTGACCTCGAGGATATTTTTCTATCAGACGATTTTTCCTTCACAGTCGGGATCCAAGTTTTTGTCGAATTTAGCTCTTTGTATCCTTTCTTTAGACTTCCGGTGTCAGATAAATGCTTTTCTATTATCTTCAGTCTGTGGGCTTCGTACTCTTTCTTGATTCTCTTGTGTATACTTTTATATAGGTTACTAAGTTCCTGTTTTTCTTCTTTTGTTCGTGCTTTATTATTTTGTAGATCTTTCCTCCGGTTCAATAGTAGTCTTGTGTCTTCGGATATAATTTGTCTTGATTTGTTTATTGTTTTTTTTTTTTATAGTATTTATGGATTCAGTGATAGCTTTTTTTATATTTGAATAATATATTTCTATATTTGCGCATGTCGATAGCTTAGTCTCTTCTAATCTCTGTTTTAGATTTGCCCGGAATAGGTTTTCATCATCTATTGTTTTCAAAGTGTAGTTTGTTAGGTTATATTTTACTCTACATTTTTTGGTTGTTGATATTTGGAACTTACTTCTTACAAGGCGGTGGTCACTTGGGAAATTGAGTTGGCTTAGAATATCTATGTTCGTAAATTTTTCTTTTTTGTTAGACATAATATAGTCGAGTTGATATTTAGTTTCTTTAGGTGAACTCCATGTCCACATATTTTTAGTATTTTTTTTGAACATGCTATTGATTACAGTTAGATTATTCTGAAGAGCAAATTGTACTAGTTTTTCGCCTCTTGTATTCCGGTTGCCATAACAGTATAATCCTAGTGCTCTTTCTTCCTCTGGCTGTCGTTGTCCAATGCAAGCGTTGAAGTCGCCCATTATGATGACATTATTGTAGCTTTTTTCTAGAGCCTCTTGTAGCTGGTCGTAGAAGATGTCAGACTCATCATCGCTCGCAGTGCTAGTAGGCGCATAAACTTGTATAATAGAGATATTTATACTGTCTAATTTTAAATTTAATATACATGTTCTTTCTGAGATTGCAATGAAGCTGTCTATGTTTTCTTTAAGATGTTTTTTCAGCAGAAAACCCACACCGTGACGGCCTTTGGTTTCACCATAGTGGCAGAATATATGATCATTGTCTTCCAGTATTTTGTAGCCTGTTCTGCGTACCTCGGCGAGTCCAATAACATCATAGTTTATTTTTGAGATAGCGTCTTTGAACTCTAAAAGCCTTTCGTTAGACAGTAGGGATCGTGTATTGTATGAACATATGTAAAGTGAGTTGAGTGGAGGGTTGTGGTCGTTAGTCCCCGCGGTGACCGGCCGTATTGGGGGCTGTTGTGGAGAGGTCGCTTTATATCAATACTTTTTATTCAGGTTTGGTTGTGGAGGCACAGTAGAGTGGTTATCTATGTGCGTGGGAATTGAAGGCAAGTCCTTGTTCTGGTTAGGGTTTTTTAGCATGTATTGCTGGATTTTTGCATTCTGTCTTTTCGGAGGGTTTTGTGTAGTATTTTTTGTCAAGGATTCGTTGGTGTTCTCTGGGGATTCGGATAGATTCCTTTTATTACGATTAGATTCCTGGAGTTGTTGATTTCCTTGTTCTTCAGGAATAATAATAAGTTTATTGTATTTTATGAAAGCCTTACGACCTTTGTCCCTTTCTTCCTTTAGTTGGGCGCTTAATTTCTTGCGCTCTTCTAGTATTTCCCGGGGGAAGTCTTCTTTAATGTAATATGGTGTATCGTTGAGTTTTTTCTTGTTTTTTAGTATGTTGATTTTTATGCCCAGCGTGGTAAGGGTTACAACAATAGGTCTTATTTTTCCGTCGTCTTTTTTCCCCAAGCGCCGTGCTTCTTCTATGTTGGTTTCACTGTAGTTTAAACCCATTTTTTGTTTTAAAATATTTAGTATGTTTTGCTGTAAATCAATATAGTTTCTTTCGCCTTCTTCAATCCCGAAGAAAATTAAATTCTTTTTCCTAATTGCTCGTTCTAGCTGTTGTATGCGCTGGCTCTGGTCGTCCACAGATTTTTGAAGAGTATTGTATTTAAGTTCCATGTGCTGTGGGTGAAAAAAAAATCATTAAAAAAAACTATTAGGGCTAGGTATCAATTTTATTTTATTTTTCAGATCGTTCTAGAAGAATGAATAAAAAAGTTTGGAAATTACCTTGCCCACGCCCCTATTCGGTTTGATCCATACTTCCAGGGACACCCTGTATAATTTTTCTCTACGTGTGTTTGTCACTTAAGTCCTCCTAAACGACTGGACCGATTTAAGTGAAATTTTGTGTGTATATTTCAATGGGTTTCTCGATGGTTTGAAAACACAAATGGACCCGTTAGGTGGCGCTGCAGTCGGGTTCTAGGATCGTTGAGACAGGACGTCTGTCGGTTCCGCTAGTAATGTATATTTCCTCTCTGTTACAGATCTTCGGCTCAGACGAAAGCCTAACAGCAGCGTTAGCCATCTTACCACAAACATTATCATCCTGCGACGAAGTATACAAGCGCGTTGAACAGCTGTACACCGACTTCGACTTCCACGGACTTCCTTAATATATCGTAAGACTTTCAATTAAGTAGAAAATTGTTACAGCTGTCTTTGATGGCGGAGTCAGTCTCGCAGCGCTCATGAATTTTCTATAAACGGTATAGCTTTGTGATACGGCTTTAAGGCATCTAGAGAAGCGATCGTACTAACGTTGCGATAAGGGGCCAAACATAAATTATGTAACACGAATTTCATAACTCTTGAACCTTCCTTTCTGGTCACAGGTGGTCATATTTGTGCGACCGAGCGTGGCATCATATATTCTGCAATTCCCTTCCTAACTAACATTATAAATGCGAATGTGAGTATGTTTGTTTGTTGCGCTTTCACGCTAAAACGGCTGAACGGATTTGGATCCCCGGTAGTACGTTCCTGTGGGATAATTTCCGATATCCACGCGGGCGAAGCCGCGCGGCTTTTTCCCGTGTAAAAGCTAGTTTTAAATAAAATCACATAATAATATTGGGAGTTGGTAATATTTAAAGATAGTACAGTAAGGGCCTTTTTCACCACCTACGATTAAGTTCCTATTAACTCACTTGGCAGATCATTTCATACAAATTCTGTTCCATTTTTTAATTTATTCGGTGAGTAGTGGCTATTCGGAATTTCGGACATCGTGAAATACGCCCTTAGTAGAGTATTAATACTTTAGATTTATAAATGAGAGGTCACGAAGCTTATGACTCGTTCCCTTCCTTGTCATACGATGTCACACTTTGTTGACCCCCGCCCCTCCCACTTAACGTGTGACGTAATTTATATATGGCCCCTGAGCAGGTTCAATCAAGAATGCTTCTTTGCGATCTAAACTTATAAGCGCGCTGCTGTTACTCGAAATTGAATCGAGTATTTGATAATAAGCTTTTTGGCTTTGGAAAATTTAAAAAGTTAGTTCCAAATCCTTATCGACTAATATACCTAATAATAACCTATGCTTTTAGTTTCAACACAAAACACCGTAATTAATAGATGCTTTAATCAATTTTTTTTAAATATGTAGGTAACCTCTTCTCTGTTTTTATCTAGACCAAGTTATTTTTATGCATAGCTTATTAATCCAGTGTTTTCCTGTTCGCGAATTAATTTAATTAAATGCAGACTTCGAATTTAAATTATAAATGGACCTCTGATAATGGTCCAAAAATTAAATAACTAATCTTAGTTAGGTAGCGTTCGGTACTTTCTGCCTACCCCCTGCCTGCTGCCTGAGAAAAAGGCGTGTTCGCGCGACATGCTCAGTATGAGCCGGTCATGGTACAAATTCCGTTTCCGCGAACTAGCGCGCTTTCGACTGTGACCGTGACAATTTATAAGAATTCCGTGTTGTTCAGTGGTTTCTTGTAAAAACCGAAGCCATGTAAATCATGGCACCACTTTCCATATGTAAGTACCTACAAGTATTTTACCGTATTTGTCTTTAAAATCATGAAAGTGACAAAGGGAAAAAGTGGAGACATAGGGTTCCGATACATTTTAACGTACTGGCACATCTCCTTTTTTATATCTATGGGGAGGATCCTCCGACCAGACGGGTGTTGTGTCTAGTGATGTCGGGATGTTGTATATATGCCAGTCGCGCGGTAAACTCTGCTTGCGCGATGCAGGATTTGTGTGACGTCAGATCTTTGATGCGTAGTTCGCATGTGGCGTTGTAGATGCCGCCACAAAGAAAAAGCGTGCAGTGTCTGACAGTAAATATGGTACACCGAGTTTCAGTAAAAGCTTGGCTTTGCAGAGCGTCGTCATTGTCACTCTTATACCTGCGGGGAGATGAGGGTTTCATGACAATTCACGCTACCAGTTGGCGCCACATTGATAAGAGGCCGCCATTTTGATAATGAATATAAAATATATGATGATGTTCGTCATTCCTTTCATTCATTCGCTCATCATTCAGTGACGACTAAAGAAAATATAGGCGCTTTGATACTTGACAGGTGTCTGAACTTGACGTCTCAGTACTGACAGCTAGTGATCTTCATTTCAGAAAACTCTCATTGCGTAGGACACTTACAGTAGCAATGACTTTCATTTTGACAGTTCAATAACATTAATTGCGGTATTTACGTTGCTTAGTAGACTTTTTCGAACATAATATGAAGCAATGGACTAGCTATATCCTTGAAAATCATTCAGATTCACAAGAAGACAGTCTCCTTCTAAAACTCGGTGTGTCATATTAACGCCTAGCTGCTGATAAGAAGCTACCGAGCGCGCAGTGGCGCCCTCATCGTTTGTTTGTTTATTTAGAATGAAAATACAGAAAATAAGCCGGAATAGTTGTGCTCCACAACACTATACGTTATTATTATTACAAATAGTAGCTTTACATTGTTAAGAGTTATTATAATCGTTAAAACCTCTGGCCTCTATTTTCCGTTTTAACGAAATAAGCAAACAAACGATGAGGGCGCCACTGCGCGCTCGGTAGCCTCTTAATAGTTGGTTTCATGTGTCATATAAAATACTGTATTTAAGCATAAAATGATGATAAATTGCCTATCACACAGACGCCATATTGTTAACTAATCAATAGTTGTGTTAAAATATGATCTCAGACATAACAAGTACTAAAATGCGCGTAATATGTTGTAGTTAATAAAATATGGGGCTGATTCTCTTGTTCACCAACTAAACACAAAAACGGATTCTAACCTCAGGCACATTTTCTGACTTTTCGCAGTAATAATAGGGATGTTGACTAAAAAAATATTTTTGACAACATCCCTATTATTTTTAAAAACATCACTATTATTTAGGGAACAGCAGATTTTGTTTTCACGGTTTCAGATTTGATCCCATAGAAAAAGTTATGAGTGTCATAGATAATGGTGAGTACAATGCCCCTTAAGAGGATGCCCATGAATTCAATTTCACCCTGTATAAAATTAAGTCTTATTTACACCGCACCATTTTATCTGTGGCATACCATAAGTTCATATACCAACCCGCACTGAGCCCGCGTGGTGTATTACTGCCCACTCCCTCTCACAGAGAGGAGGCCTGTGTGCCAGCAGTGAGAACATTAAAGGCTGATTATACCATAACTTGAAGCAACAGTAAAAATTGTACCAGTGTTTGGACGATGCATGTCATTTGTTGCTTCAGTTTTATTGTATTGTATGCCACATGTAAGATACTTGCATCGTGTAAAAAGGGCTTATTACGTACTGTTTTACATAATGTATGTACTTTAAGTAATTAAATCATGAAATTCACTTATTAACGGCTGTTGCTGGGCCCTGATATTAATATAAGTTTTACTTACTTATAAGCAGAAATTGGAATAGGTAGAGTATATTTACCTAAACTTCGAGGGAATAAGTAACATAGAGTGGATAATACCTCCTCTAAAATCCCGGAATAATGATAATGACGTTTTAATCCAATAAATAATTTGTGATATTTAAATCCCGCTATTACAACTTCATTATCATTATTCCGGGATTTTAGAGGAGGTATTATCCACTCTATGTTTCTTACTCCCTCGAAGTTTAGGTAAATATATCCTACATCAGGTAAATATACTCTACATATTCCGATCTCTGCTTATAAGAACAACTTATTTATTTCAGTATTTAAGAGTAAGTAAGTAGAAAATAAAAAAGAGATCCCTAAACATATTGTAATTTAAAAACAAATCTGATATTCTAATGGTTTGTTATATCTTTAGAGTGACGAAAAAATCTGTAATATATTTAAATATTAGTTAAATATTTTAAATATTAGTTGTGATTTAGTTTTAAAATATAGCTTAACTTTGAAAATAATGCCATTTATTATACAAGCTAGCAACGAAATATCTATATTGGAATGCTTTAAAATTATCATAAATAATTGAGCAACTTTATTAATATTTTTAGTTCATACTTTTTATAAAGTAGAAAGTAGTGCAATATTGAAAAAAAAGTAATTAAATCTATATACTTATAGGTCACCATTTGAAACGACATTCGAGATTCTTAGAAAGTAATAATAGTTATTAGTACTGCCAGCGAGTCTAGACTCGTATATCATTTATACATTTAAGGAGACTACAGGATCTAACCACAAGTTTTCCTATCCTAATTTTGGTTATTATTTTATTATTTAGTTTGTTTGAAATTTATTTTATTTTTCGATTTACCAATTATTTTATCTTATTATAATTTTTATGATTACTGGCCACTAGCCCTACCTGCGTGTTAAAGGAATGTTGCCATTGCGGCGGCACTTTGTATAATAATTTAGGTGGGACTATTTCTATTGGTTTTTCCGAAGATAAACGATGTAACCTTTGAAATTTGTCGTACTGTACTCCAATGCGAAAAAGGCGTGAGTTTACATAGTGTAAAGTTATAATATACACAGTAAGTGGCCGTGAAAATGACACATCGGCTTATTAAGGCGTCGTCTCTGTCTGCGACTGTCGCAGTTAGTGTTAGTAAAATTAAATTGCTTAATTAAAACATCTTGCTTATTAATTAATAATTAATTAATAAAATTAATTACTAATAATTATAATAACGTAAAATAATAATACGTATAATTATTATTATTTTTCTTTTTAATTATTAATTTCTTTAATTCTTCTTTGAATCGAAAATATGACTTCCTCGTGGGTCTAGTGATCGCAAGGGCTACTGTAGATTGAGGTCCTGGGTTCGTTCCCAGGTCGGACAAAGTGTTATTGGGTTTTCAATCTGGAATTTTTTAGTAGCAGCCCAGATGATGGCAATAGGCTCTCGCCCCCGTTACTTATATATAACTGGCGAAATACACTTCTGCCTTACCATAGAAATGTAAAAAACAGGAGAAGTGGCAAAGGAGTGAATCTGTGTCCGCGCGACATGCTCAGTATGAACCGTTCATATTCAAATGGCCGCCTCCGCGAACTAGTGCGCTTTCGACTGTGACCGTGACAATTTATAAGAATGCCGTGTTGTTCAGTGGTTTCTTGTAAAAACCGAAGCCATGTTAATCATGGAATCACTTTCCATATGTTAGTAAGTACAAGTATTTTACCGTATTTGTCTTTGATTAAAATCATGAAAGTGACAAAGGGAAAAAGTGGAGACACAGGGTTCCGATACATTTTAACATACTGGGCACATCTCCTTCTGTGTTATATCTATGTGCCTAACCCTTCGGGGAATATAGGCGTGATGTTATGTGTTGTCTCTGTCACTCATAAATATGTAGCAGTCTCTTTTATACTCAAACGCAAAGCATTTATTTCAAATAAACCAATTACAGGACTTTTGAATTGTCAAGGGGTCGGTCAGTTAGAAAGATGAAGCTATTTTTGCCCGTTTCAAAGCGTAGTTGGTACATATGGAGAAGAACGGGGAAGAAACTCCATGGTCACTCTTTTAAGTCTTTCAAGTTCGATGTGTCATATTAAAGCCTCGGTACTGTTATTTTTAAACGCGCGCAATGAGCTCAATTGTAACGATTGCTCATTCAACAATATTTGTAGCTTTTGATAACTAATTAAATGTATTTCGTAGTCATAATTGGAAAGATAAAAATACTAATCATGTTTTTGTGTGCAGTGTAGTTGCCTTTAAAAATAAAGATAATCGCATTTAGAAGCCTGTATGCTCCTCTTTGACCATTAATGTTGTAGCTACTTTAACAATATTATACATGAAAACACTATTTTATAAGCTTATACAGGGTGTAAGGGACAGCCCTCCGCAAACTAACAGGGTGCATTCAGCTCCTCATTCTGAATCATATTCCACCGGAAATTTTCTAAGGAAAATTTTCATTATTTAAAAAAAAAAATCCGTTACATTTTCATTATTTCAATGTCAAATTGCATTGTGTGTTCGCAGCACTCCATTTATGTAAAAAAAACTGCAAAAAAAAACAGCAAAAAAAAAACTAGCAATGGATGTTGAAATACTCTAACCAACGACGCGTGAAATCAGCTGTTCACTTTCTGTCTAGCTACAGAGTTCATCGAACTCACCGCATACCTATTACCTACCCCTCCCAACCAGTAATAGACGCTCCGATTTGTGCACAAAAACACAAACAAATCAGGTTTATTGGAGTCCCTTAACGTTCCTGAAAAAATTGTATGTACCGGCCATCTTAGTATGACATACCTACTGAATTCACCCTATCAGTTTGCGGATGGCTGTCCCTTACACCCTGTATAAAAGTTATATTTTATAATCAATAAGAAGTAATAAACTAAATAATCATGTTTTTATCTTTTCATTTAACACTTCATAAAAAAATGTAACTCCTCTTTGACCATTAATGTTGCAGCTACTCTATTTTATAAGCTTATATAAAAGATATATTTTATAATCAATAAGAAGTAATAAACTAAATAATCATGTTTATATCTTTTCATTTAACACTTCATAAAAAAAATGTAATTCCTCTTTGACCATTAATGTTGCAGCTACTTTAACAATATTATACATGAAAACACTATTTTATAAGCTTATATAAAAGATATATTTTATAATCAATAAGAAGTAATAAACTAAATAATCATGTTTATATCTTTTCATTTAACACTCCATAAAAAAAATGTAATTCCTCTTTGACCATTAATGTTGCAGCTACTTTAACAATATTATACATGAAAACACTATTTTATAAGCACTTAAAAAAGTTATATTTTATAATCAATATGAAGTAAGTAATAAACTATAATCATGTTTTTATCTTTTCATTAAACACTCCATAAAAAAAAATGAAATTTTTATCACTGCAATATTGTTTTACATTATAGCATACCCAAAGTTCGTTTTATTAATTTATTTTTCTATTTAAGGCGTATTTCACCAATGAGACATTGTTTTGTTGATTGCAATCAACACATCTAAACTGCGTTCAATAGCTATCATCGCCATCATTGTTGTTGAATGTTGAACGCGGTTTATATGTGTTGATCGCGTTCAGTTGCATTGGTAAAATTGACACCTAATAAGCTTTCGGTATTGAAAAATTATAAAATTAAATGTAAGGTACCCAAGTGCTAGAATTTATAGTGAAATTGTATCTTCATGTAATCATGTTGTTATGTGTAAAATAATTAAAATTGTTCGTACACTTAAGGGAAAAAATATTATTTAAAGTTGTTTCATGTCACGAGCTTGTGCCATTCATTGTAATTTGAACCCTATGCCAATGTGAATAAGTACTATAGAAACATACTATTATTATTGTTTGTTTAGAAATTAATAATCAGAATTATATTCTTAACTATGCGCCTGTAATTTTGACAAGTGTACCGTATGCTTCATACATTCCCAAATCATTCCTAGTTAAGGAAAGCGTTTTATAATTTTTTGTAACAACGTTTTGATGAATAAAATGTTTTTGCAGAGCATTTTGTATTTTTATTTACCTGCAAGTACTTGTTCCGAGTCTGGGTGTTTTTCTATCTATAATATGTATGTATTTACAAAAAAAATTATGTATATAAGTAGTTTATCAGCCATCTCATTACCATAACACAAGCAGTAGGTTGCTTAGCTTGGGACTAGATGGCGTTGTGTGAAATGTCCAAGGATATTTATTTATTTATTTATTATTGCAAAAAAGGTACGCTCTTGAGGTGAGTACTTACCTACCAGCCAATAGGAGGGTATTTGATTACTATCAAACATATACACCAGCAGAATAATACGAAACCAGCACATGAAGTAATTTTTATGTGTATTATTGCTGTATGGTGTTCCAGTGGGAGGATAAATAAATAAGTACAATCCTCCTTTTCCCAACTATGTTGGAGTCGGCTTCCAGTCTAACCGGATGCAGCTGAATACCAGTATTTCACATGGAGAGTTTGCCGATACGCGATCTCCACTCCAGGACTCGTCTGCTCCACCGGCTCTCGGTCCTTCGACAGACTGCCACTTCAGCTTGCTTACTGTGCAAGTTATCTCGGTAACTCCGGTTCTTTTCCGGATAATTTCATTTCTGATTTTATCCTTCAAAGAAACTTATTTTTAAAAGTTTTGACATTTTTTTTTTTTTTTTTTTTCTAATATCTAATACTTACTTTGAATGTTTTAATAATTCATAGTTCTTTGTTTTGTATATGTGTATAAATATTCAACACAATGTAAAAATTGTTTTATGAATAAATAAATGATGATGATGACTCCGAGCATAGCCCGCTCTATGCCCTTAAATTTGAACAGAGCATTATTATACAAATTTAAGGGTGTGGTACCTATAGAATAGACCATCAAACAGAACACCTTTCTTCATGGCACCAACATCGTAATCGCGAACAAATAATCAGCCGTCCCATACATTTGCGTCGAATAAGTTTTAAGTTTTCTATGAGACAGTTGAAAATGTTTTCGCGATTACGATGTTGGTCCCATGGAGAAAGTTGTTCGGTTTGATGTTCTTTATCACACCATGAAATTTAACGAGGATATAAAACGACACGTTGTTTAGGAGTGTAATTAATTAAAAAAAGAAACAACACTTTTGGTATTATAAATATCGCATTTTATTAGCTGCAATCATTTCATACACCGCAAAACAACAATAAGTAGAGTGAACAAAAATCTAACATTACATGTTATATTAGCTTATCAATTAACATTTAGGACACCTCTCTATAAAGGTACTTTTCGACTCCGAATGAGCGTTTTTTATAATTTCTAACGTGACGATATTAAATCGTGGACGTCCACGGCATCACGATAACACAAGGAAGTAAAATGTATGGAAATATAAAGACGCTTTTAACCTTTTGACCGCTTGGCTAAATATCTATTGCCGTGCCACTAGCGCGCGGCTACAAATCGATAAAATAATAGGTACCTACAATAAATAAGGAGGATCAATATTTCTATCAGTTAATAGGACGACAATAGAACGAAAAAGTCATGCATGTCTCTGTCACAGAAATACGACACGAGCGGTCAAAAGGTAGGTAAATATATAAATAAACTTGTACAAACATCAAATCAGATAATATCTAACGGCTTCACTGGCCACCCACGAGCCCGCTCATGCGATTTTGTGTGCTATGAAACTCACAATAGAGTTCATGAATGGGTCAAAACCAAAATTTTGTACAATTTCATAACAATTTCATGTCCACCGACTTTTCCTTATTCCTCAAAAAATTCTGTAATGGTAATGTTATTTTAAAAAATGGATTTCATAGCGGAATACTACCTTAAATTCATATTTAATTTATTAGTTGGTGGTTCAGTTATACTTTACGAAATATTATGAAAATAATAAAACGGAATGGAAAATACCATATTATTCTCCCTCAAAAAACCTGTGTCCAACTATCGATTTCAATGTTTAAAACCGCAAAAACATCGAAAAGGGTTTTATTTATTGAACATAGTATCCAGCATAACGAAGTGTGCGTAAATCACTCAATATCTAGGCAACTTATATGTACTAACAATTATATGTAATAATTAAAAAAAATAAAAACAATGCGTCTCAAAAAGAGTTCATTTATGTTATTCCTTTATGTAACGCGTTATTTTCCAATAAAATACTTTTTTTTAAACTTACTACTGGGAACATTGACGGAAATGTCACGCCATTTACACCACCAATTTCTGCGCGGCAGTCATAATCTTGTGTCAAGAAAGTCGAAAGGTGTTGTGCGTGTGGAGTGACAAATAAACATTTAGTGGTTTCTCTTGAAAATTCATAAAAAAATAACATGTAAGTATGTTTGATCTTAATCTTATTATCTGAAAACTATTTTGTTTGTGCTATTCAGTCGCTTAGGAGCTGTAATCATTAAGTGAATAGTGTGTCTTGAATTGAAATGAAACACTTCAAAAACATCGTCCATGTTTCCTTTATGTTACATTTTTATGTCACGTTATTTAAAAATTGCATTAAGGTGTATTCACAAACACAGGCATGTACTTTTTGTAAGAACGGTTAATAAATATTTTTATCTTTACAATATGTTTGGTTACCGGTTACCGATACTAACAACATTTATTTTATAATACTTAATGCATTTATTTTAAGAAAACTAACTAAATAGGTACCTTTAAACTAAGGAGGATGCGCAATGGTAGCCCACGAAATTTTTTTTTTTTGGGTTTTTTGGAATTTGCAGGTCCGTGTCAGGTTGTGTCTTGATCAAAATATGATACGCGGCAATAAAACATAATTATGTATTTCCATAATTTTAACCATAAAATTCATCAATACATCTCTCTAAGTTAGATTTCGTACAGATTCGTTAGATTTCGTTCGTTCGAGGAATCTGCACGGAATCAGTTAAGTTAATTAAGTAAAATTTGATTTTTATATAAAGATTTATATTCCCTACTTATGTTATCAATAATTGTTATGTTGTCATTATTTTGATTTCATTTTGTAGACTGACTCAAATACTTTTGGTTAAACATAATTTCACATGCAAAATTCAAGGGTTGTTTTTGTGAAAAAGTAATAAATGTAAAAAAAAAGTTATTTTTGTGTAAAGTTTCGTGTTTTTGTATGTTTTTTGACTATTTTTTTATTTTATTTAGTTTTTCCATAGCCTCAACGTCTACCTTTACAATTAAGTCATTTGGACGTCTGTAGGTTTTTTAGATTCAAAGATATAAGCATTTTATTGCACATTCCCTAATGCAGCCGTTAAAAATGGCCGCCATTAGCGGGGTGTTGGGTTAGGATTTTTTATAAAATTAGATTTGTCGATAAAAAAATTGTATATAATATGCCCTTTTAGTATCGGTAACCGTTAACCAAACACATTGTAAGTATATAAAACAAATTCGGTTCAGTTTCACATTTATAACTTAAGAACCGCTGGACCGATTGGATTTGTCTTGTTGGTCGGGTCAGCTAGTTTATCAGAAATATCGGATTTATCGAAACCTGCTAAACTCAAAGTGTTTGGTTTACAGATAATATAATATGCCTTTATCGGTTGCAGAAAGGCAGAAAATGTATCTAGAGCGGCTAAAAAATAACGATCCCGAAAAATAGAATCGAATGCAGGAGAAAAATTTTGACCAGAGCAAAAAATTCTACAAAAAAAAAAATATAGCAGAGCTATCAGACAAAGAGAAGGAGACCAGACGAAAGTACTGGAGGAATTAAAAAAAATACTGACAACAAGCAAGAAGTATAAAGTGTGAACCTCGAAAAAATACCAAAGAAAATATCAGAAGAAATACAGAAAATTAACCAAAGAAAATGAAAAGATTAATCGGTACTACCATCGGTAGCTCACATTGAAGTGACTACCTGTTATTTTAAAATTAAGATCACGTAAAAGCTTAGACCAAAAACTTAAATGTTTTTTTAACGGCATTGTAGTTATTCTTTTAGGCGTCGAAGTGAGACTTTTGTTATGTCAATCTTTCAGATTGTTACATTTTTATCATGAATAAAAATAATTATAAAATACTTGACTGTTTTTCTCTTACATCATGAACACAGCCCTTATTTTCCTTTATGTTACTTTTATGTTATTGTGACATAAAAATAACACAGATGAAATGATCCAATATTTTGGTTTTGACCCGAATATCAGAAATTATTCTACTCTGGGCTCTTCTCGACCTGCACGGAGCTTTAGAAGTTTTTTTAAGGTGACTCACATGCAAGTAACTGGCATGCCGTGTGCCATAACAACTTCTGATTGGTCAACGTCACATTGTAGCATGTGTATCTTCGCCCTAATGCTTCGCAACAAATTAAAGCTAAAAAATAAAAAAGTGCAAACAAAATAATTTTACAAAAAAAAAAAAAATATTTCGTTTTAATAAAATAAAATACATGGAACGTAATGAAAGCTATAACAATAAACAATTTCGGCAATACCAACTGTTTTGGTCGACTAAATAAAAGTTTAATCGACATAATTTATTTAAATAAATAGTCAGCCGCAAGCCCGCAAGTTGCACTCGCCTAGAAATAAATATTACGATGCTTATTTAAATATTTAAAATATTAGTCTAATTAGTACTAAGGTCTGGTATTCAACCGGATATAGACCGACTTATGGATTTAGCCAGGATCGGTCACAATAGCATGTCGCGTGACGTGATGCGAACTAAGATTTTCCCCTAACAAAAATCGCTCAACGCGCCTAAAAAGTTTTCATTTCAATAAAACTTCCAAGTTTTGTGTCTTGTTTAGTGTCCTTCAAAGCGTTAAGGGTAGTTTAATCCTTCATTTTATGAGTAATCTGTGTAATTTGAGATTTGGATAATGTTCAGAAAAACAACGGCGCGCCGCTATGGCGTAAAACTTTGGTTTCCTAGGAAAGCGGCCGTAACTGCCGTCTTCATAAGCTGTCATTTTCTCCAGTATTTGACATTAATCAAACCTCGCCCCCCAAAGATTTAAATCGCTAGATTTGTCCTCACCGTACTTAGTCGCAAGAAAAAATGTCCATACATAAGAGTGAGCTCACACATTATTAAACAGCGTTTTCATGATAATCGAGAGAAGTCACTACGTCATTGTGAGTCAGAGGTGTCAAAATGAAACAGAAATGCGACTATCTTTTAACACTATATGGTGAATCTAACTATTTAAATCTTTGCCATCATGTCATCATCTTCATTACAGCGGTCACTGAAGCCGTTAAGGCGAGTATAGCTGCTAATTTGCAGCGCCACCTTTGAAAAATTGGAACATTTTTTTCCTATGCACACATTTTTAGTCAGATGAGGTACTTAGATTTTTTTGTACTTATTAATAAAAAAATCAACACTAAACTTCCTAGGTTCGAAGTAATAGCATTTAACGCTAAAAACGGCCCTAACTGTTAAACTTCGAACCTAGAGGTTTAGTGTTGATATTTTTTTAGTACAAAAAAATTCTACCTCATCTGACAAAAATGTGAGCATAGGAAATTTCAAAATGTTCCATATCTCCAAACTTGTTAATATTTTTCTCAATGGTAGCGCTGTTAGCAGCTCGACAAATAATAATCCTAAAACCCATGGTACAGGTCTCCCAAAGTGACAATGCGCATAGAAATCTTCGTCACTGTTCGGCAACGGTCGTATTCCCCGAGCGTCGGAACACGATATCGATACATAGAGTGGTTAAGTGCATTTTCTTTATGCATAATTTAGGCTCTTACGATTCAATGATTCGGGTGTTTCCGGGAATACGACAATTAGCGAAGTCTGCATGCGCATTATTAATTTGGGAATACTGTAATGTAATAGGGATAATGCCTGGGTAAAAAAAAAAGAAATTCTATTTAGTCCGTCAGTCAGATAATAAAAAAATATTAGACACGTATTTTTTGCTTTATCATATTAATAAAAAAATACTTACCTATCACGCATTAAAGTTGGGGAGTGGGGGCTCGCTACGTCACTTGTACGTATAAAACCTAGCTACGCGTGACGTCATGGCATATTTTAACTCAATGTATCGTCGTAATTTTTTGATTACGTAAAAAAAGAAAAAATACGTGTCCAATATTTTTTAATAATCTCTATGACGGACAAAAAATAAATTTTTAGTCATCATCCCTATTGTTATGGTATGGCCATATGATGCGGAGGAAGGAATGAGGAAACTGTCGTCAGGAAAGTTTTGAGTATGAGTATGGATGGCTATAAGAGTAGGGGAAGACCAAAGAAACGATGGATGGACTGTGTGAAAGATGATATGGCTAGAAAGGGGATGACTACCGAGATGATGACTAATAGAGAAGTATGGAAGAAAAAGACATGTTGCGCTGACCCCAAATAAATTGGGGTAGGGCAGGAGAATGATGATGAATCCTGTCTAAATCCAATCCACTGCCGGTTGTTGAAGAATACACCCGATTCTCAATATCACAATTTTGCAATATATTTTTAACATACCTACATTCACTAATTTTTTTATTAATCAAGCTAAGCATATATGTACTATACATAATATTATAATCTCCTAACATTACCAATTAAACTGAGAAACATCTAGCAAATATTCTAAAACTATGTATAAAGGGAAACAGCAAAATGATTATGTAAATAATTACATGTAAAAGTTTTTAGTTAAACTCCTAACTATTAATTTAATATAATATTGCTTTTCAAAACAGGACACTAATGAAAAATGGAGCTTTAAATCTCTTATCTTAGAACTCAAAATTGCTAAAATGCTCTAGAATTTACTGTTTACAGATCCAGTTTTGGAATTGGACAAGGCACAATAATATGGAAAACACTTAATTCTACTTCAATTAAAGTACACACGGCAAAATAGTTAAGTATGCAGGTAACTATACGACACAGAACGCCAAAACTCGTAGCAGTCGCGGTCATGAAACGTGCGAATTTGTGCGAGTGGGAACATCATGAAACTGATACTGAGTCACGTGCCATCTCGCTCCCACATTTTATGACGGCGGCTGTCACGAAAGTTGACGTGGCGTATACTATAGTTTGCAGTTGGCCCGTTCAGACGAACAATATACTTACCAGTATATTTATGTGTGTTGCCGTTAGTACTACAGCCATATTTTAATATTGTATCTCATTATTACTTTTAAACACAGCCTGACGTGCCGATGCCTTTACGCACTATGCATGATAAAATATAGGTACCTACAATCATTTCATAGGTTTTGATTTCTCGATTCTTGCTACGTGTTAAAATTTTAAGGTGCACTTATTTGAATATTATTGAGCGTCATCATAGTCCCTGAGGTAAATCCCTTGCACGTTGCGGGACGAAATTCGCTCGATTGCTTCAATTAACTTGTATGGAGGTGTTCAAAACTGGCGCGAAGAGTCGCGTGACGTCCTAATCATTAAAACAATCGACGAACGCATTTGCGTCCTGCAACCTGCGCGTGATGCGCCTGTTTGGCCAGTGCCTTATACTACAGGCTTTTTTTCTAAAACTAGATTATGGTTCCTATCAGAATTTCAAACGTAGATACTATTAATAGCACTTAGTCAAAACTATTTTTCTGTAATCTTATTATTAAAAAATATTGATACTAAGGAATAATTATGATGTCCTTATAATAATTTCGTGGTTAAAAAACATTTCATATAAAAGCTATAATTTGCACACAGATTATATTAAGTATCTCACAATAATATATATTGGAACACACGATTGAATACAAAACATTGATTTGAACTGATTATATGACTTAATAAAAGACAAGTTGAAGTGACAGATGATGCTACTCTATCTTGTACATTATAAACTAAATAATATGTGTCGGGAAGAATATTAATAAAAGCCTCTTTTTTACGCCTAAATAATTATTCCACTGTAAAAATTAATTAAAATAAATATAATTGGTTATCTTTATAGTTTTGGCATTAAAATGAAACCGAAAAATAAATTCCTCTCACAAGTAACGCGACGTGAAATGCGACGCGGGCAGTGTAAATTAAAATTTGACTGTTATTACAGCAGAAAAAGGAGCACCATCGTCAAAAATGATCTTACTTGAAAATATGAGCAAATTTTTAAAGTTCCTAATTTTATATTTATTACAATTAGATAATTGAAACAACGTCAACGTTGAGAGCTTTGACTCCTGAACACAATGACATAATGATTCGCTCTCTGAATTATGGGAGAAAAGTTCTCGATATATGCATTTAAGCATTCAGAAAGATGGCCATCACTATTAACGAAATATTTGACAGCTATTTGCGACGTTGCCAGCTTTCTGATATAAATTATGACGTGCGCTGCATGTGGACGGTTGTTGTCATGCACAATAACAGGATTGCCAGCAGCCTATTTGTGACCTAAATATGATATTTTTTTTAACAAAAAAAAAATTATAAGAAAGATCTTAATATGAGAAATTGGAAGTGTGTATGAGAAAAGTTCTCGATATATGCATTTAAGCATTCAGAAAGATGGCCATCACTATTAACGAAATATTTGACAGCTATTTGCGACGTTGCCAGCTTTCTGATATAAATTATGACGTGCGCTGCATGTGGACGGTTGTTGTCATGCACAATAACAGGATTGCCAGCAGCCTATTTGTGACCTAAATATGATATTTTTTTTAACAAAAAAAAAATTATAAGAAAGATCTTAATATGAGAAATTGGAAGTGTGTATTGTCATTATGCGATTATGTACAGGAGATTATATTAGTTACTTACTATACTGGACTGGACAGATTAGATTTACACAACTAATGAGCGAGATCGAATCAATTGGTGCACGAATCTTATTTTATTTGATAGAGTCGGCCATTTTGGATAATATTTACGAAAGTATAACAATAACAAAACCTAGGGTAACCTTCACTTTTAAAATGTGGATGGCTTTTGTACCTAGCTATCAGTTTTACTATATCGCCTCTTTACGAGAACAACGTGACATTTTGGAAAAGGTATTTTTATTATTATTCGATAATTTATTATTAGATTATAGAATCTTTGTCTGTATTTTTTAAGTTTATTAATAAATAACTCATTTACTAAACACATTAATTTACTTGTCATATTTTTTTTAAAGTTCCTGTAAAATTGTATTTTTCGAAATAGCACGTTTTTCTCGCAAAGATACGATACGATTTTGCATCCACTTTGTATGATGAAAATGTAAAAAAATAATAATATAGTCCCTAAATAATGTATACTAGCCCCTGCTTCGTTTTTTGTATTGCAGGTATTGACTGACCCTAACAATCATTATTTTTGATTATTTCAATACAGAGAATCTACATCGCTGAAAAAATCAAAAAAGTTCTCAAAATTATATTTGTGTATTTGGTATAATATTTTAGGTGTACCTACGAAAAAGGGGCCTTAAAATACCAAACTTCATAACTGATGTCATATTAGAAATCTCAAACTGTGCTGAACGAGACATAAACATTGTCCGACGTATATTAAAAAAATATCTTCTTTACTCCACTCACAATAATTATAATTTGAAATAAATATAATTCACAAGATTATGTCAAGTTGTCATCGACTGATCGACTTTATCGACTTATATTACGACAAATAGTAATGGTCGGGTTTGACAATTTGTCATTCTTGTAGTGTAGATTAAAAATAAACATAACATTAACATCACCATAAATCAACGAGTTTATACTCCCCGACTCCCGACATGTCGTGCGACTGATCGTGCGAGTAGTCGTGCCTGCGATTAGTCGTGGTCGTGTAGCAAGCGCGTGCCTACACGATGTGTCAAGCCTGTGGCGGTTCGTCCAGTGGATTGGCTCGCGGTAACTCGTCGTTCTGCGATTCTTCGCGCGACTCTGGGAATGTGGCGGAGGATGAGCCGCTGCGACTTGTCGAGGTTGATGTTGCAGTCGAGGAGTCGCCCGCTTGTGTACTGTTTGAGTCCCTGGAAATGTTGAGGGGATATAAGAATTGGTTAACAGCTAAGGAAGAGAAAAGAAAATTCCATTCAAATCAGAATACCTATGTGTTGAATACAAGGCTTTTGGCTACTTTTTATTAGAATGTTTATTTTAAGTGGTATGTTTTTTTTTGTAATGTACCATCGCGGACATTTGCGTTGAATCACTTTTCAACCTTATTTCTAAGGTAATAAGGTTGAAAAGTGGTTCACCGCAAGCGTCCGCGATTGTACGTCTTGTTTGTGCAGAATTAACGATTTTTCACACACACACACACACACACACCCACACACACCCACTCACACACATTCATCAACAAACATACTTTCGCGCAAAAGAAGAACCATTGTAATGTTGTATTTTATTTTTTTGTATTTTTTTATTTCTTACAGTTATTAAGTCTTTTTTTAATATAAGTAGCAGCAGTAGTATGAGCAGTAGCATAAGGTGTAATAATATTCAAATATCACTTTTAATAAATACAATTATTAATTTTAAGATTTGTGATTTACAATAAGTCCATAATCAATTAATACTATTATAATTAAGTGATCTTTACTTTAAAATCAATGTCAAAATTAAGTACATGTCATCTTGGATTGGACAATATTCTTTAAATTCGTCAATTAAATTTTATTTTAAAGAAAAATGTAAAGAAAAAACAGCGTCCATGAAGTATTGCATTTTTCGTCTATGATTGCCTGTCAATATATAAGGAACTTCATAGAGTGCATGTAGTATTGCATATTTTCGTCTGTGGTTGCCTATAAATAAATAAGGAACCTCACAGGCGTGCTTATGTCAAAAGTAAAATAAATGATTGGAAATATTATAGTGCTATTATCGACAACTTAACAATTCTCATTTGATGGCTGTTTCGGCACTTGTACAGTAAAGTGTACTAACTTATGAAATCCGTTAGTCTGGCACGTATTGTAGGCGCCGCAGTGCTGGCACTTCAGTCCTACCACGTGGAACTTCACGGTCGACAGCTGTAATAACGTAGAAATAGAAGAAAATCGTTTATTATCCTTAGGTAAAGAACATTTATGTACAGACAACAAAAGGCATATCTAGGCAGGGCATACTAACATATTTGTATGTGTATTGCTTCATGTTCAATTTCGTGACAATATACAATTTTGTCTGTTACAATGTAGGACTATTGCAAAAATAAAAAATAATTTATTTAACATAAAAATGAAGTAATATTTTCAAAGCCCTGACACCTGAGCTAGGTAAAAAAAAGGAATATAAATAAAATTGAACATGCAGCAATACACATACAAATTATGTTAGTGTGTCCTGCCTAGATATCTCTTTTGTTGTCTGTACATAAGGTGCGTGGGTCATGTGAGAAGCTAGAAACAAAATTAAATAATGAACGCGTTTGAAGACTTAAATGTGTGCTTTAAAATAATTAACCTTATGACAGTCTTTGCAGAGTATAGTTGCCTTGTAATCTGCGTATTCCGGCGGCATCGGGGTCGCAGCTACCTCTGAGTCCAGATAACTCCACAACTAAAAAGAGAAACAACATAATCTAAAGCAAACTTCAGTACGATTTGTGATGATTTCCACATCGAAACAACGACCAGTTTCAACCTTGAATGTATTAATGAACATTAACAAATAATAGAAATAAAGAGATCTGCAGGAGAACCAAGTAACCGACATAACCCGAAGAATTGCCAAACTTAAGGTTAATGCGCCAGGCTAGCCCGCGAAATTCAAAATTTCTTAAGTTTTTTGCAATTTGTAGGTCAGTGTGAGCTTGTATGTTGATTAAAATATGATTCGCGGCCGTAGCTAATATAGCTTTACAGAATTATAATCATTAGAATCAGCAATACAACTCCATATCATGAGATTTGAGGTAAATGCTAACTTAGGGAGTTGTATTGCTGATTCTAATGATTATAATTCTGTAAAGCTATATTAGCTACGGCCGCGAATCATATTATAATCAACATACAAGCTCACACTGACCTACAAATTGCAAAAAACTTAAGAAATTTTGAAATTCGCGGGCTACCCTGGAGCTTTCGCCTTAAGTGGCAGTGGGCAGGGCACATTGCTCGCAGAACAGATGGCCGATGGGTCCGAAAGGTTCTGGAGTGGCGACTGCGTACCGGAAGACGTAGCGTTGGAAGGCCTCCCACAAAGTAGACCGAAGACCTTGTAAAGGCCGCAGGACTCCGCTGGATGCGGGAACCACAGAACCGGTTGAAGTGGCGGTGCTTGGGGGAGGCCTATGCTGAAATGATGATGATGAATAACACCTAAAAAATAAGGGTCCCTGCAGAATGGACTCACGTTAGCCATATCAATCATGCTAGTCTGGCAGGTGGGGCAGGCGTAGTGTCCGGAATGCAGCAGCTGTTCGAAGCAGGGCCGGTGCAGCAGGTGTCCGCAGTCCGGGATGTGGCATGGGATGCGGGAAGTGTGGATGTCTTCGAGGCACACGGGACAGTTCGAGCGGGATACATTTTCTACGCACTGTGGAGGAATAATTGAACATGTTAGTGTATATTTTTAACGATAAGACCGCCATTGTAATAGTAACTCCTCATGTAGTACATTTTCAAATATTCAAATTGTATTCCATCGCGGACATTTAATGTGAACTACTTTTCAACTTTATTACCATGGTAATAAGGTTGAAAACTGGTTCGCGATGGTACATACAATAGAGAGTAAAGTCCAATAGATAGATTTATCTATGTAATTTTTGAGCTTATTTTTGTAAACAACAGTACCAAGTTACAGTCCGCGAGGAGTAAGCTGAGTTTTGCATTTGTGTGAGTGATCACCAAAATGATACGAGAGCCCATGACCAAAATTTTTGTCTTATCGTTTTAGGTAAGACTAAATCTTCAATCGTTTTACGTTATACAACGATGCAACATGGTTTTGGTCATGGCCTCTCGTACTAAAAGAACAAAACCCGATTGCCAAAAAGCAGTATAAACCGGTTTTAAACCAAGCAAAGGATGCGTCGCGCTCTATGCCTGACGTCACACCTACACTATTTATGTGCACTCACACAAATGCAAAGCTCAGCTTAGACCCCGCGGACTGTAAGACCGCGGTGAATGTGGCAAAACTTGCAGGTAATTGGTTTTTTAAGCAACCCAAAAGCTATAAGCCCTTTCTTTCAATATCATACATACATAAAGTCACGCCTTCTTCTCATGGGGGTAGGCAGAAACTACAGAACAGCACCTGTTATGATCGATGTAATTTAATGCACATAATGCAGCAGTTGCTGCTGATAATGTTTGGAATCCTAATATAGGTAAATATGTGTTTTATTTTTTCTTTAATACTACTCTCAAAACCAAATTATTTATTTTATCTTGCCTAAGCCATGTACCTGTCTCGCCCTGTGCACTGCCACCTGTTTCAACAATGTACTGCTATTCTCACCCTGTGTCCGACTTGCTGCAATTGCACGGGCAGGCACATGTTGCAGCGCTCGCAGTGGAAGAATCGGTCGCTTCCTCCGCCGCGGCAGATGCACTGCCACCTGTTTCAGCAATGTATTGCTAGTCTCACCCTGTGTCCGACTTGCTGCAATTACACGAGCAGACACATGTTGCTGCGCTCGCAGTGGAAGAATCGGTTCCTATCACCGATGGGGCAGATGGACTGCCACCTGCCTCAACTATAGCCTGCAACTTGTCTCACCCTGTGTCCGACTTGCTGCAATTGCACGGCAGGCACATGTTGCAGCGCTCACAGTGGAAGAATCGGTCCCTTTCTCCGCCGCGGCAGATGCAGTGCCACCTATTTCAACAATGTAGGTACTGCTAGTCTCACCCTGTGTCCGTTGCAGCGCTCACAATGGAAGAATCGGTCCCTGCCACCGACGCGGCAGATGCACTGCCACCTGTTTCAACAATGTACTGCTAGTCTCACAATATGTCCGACTTGCTGAAATTGCACGGGCAGGCACATGTAGCAGCGCTCGCAGTGGAAGGATCGGTCCCTTCCTACACCGCGGCAGATGTACTGCCACCTGCCTCAATTGTCTTACCCTGTGTCCGACTTGCTGCAGTTGCACCGGCAGGCACATGTTGCAGCGTTCGCAGTGGAAAAATCGGTCCCTGCCACCGACGCGGCAGATGCCACAGCCGTCACAATGGTACTGCCGCTTGTCATCGTCGTCGAATAAATTGCAGATCAGGCATGTGTACTGCGGAAATTAACATACAAATTAATTTGATTACAGAAACAGGCAAAAATTATTTAAAAAAATTGACAGTTATTAAAACACTAAACTATAGCAAGATGAGATTGTTGTGAACTTGTGACAACAGCTTTGTAGTGTCTCTAAAACATCATTATAACACACAATTACAATCCAGAAGACAGGTGAAGACGGCGCCCATGTTGTGACGAAAGAAGAATCGAATTATTGGTTTTTAATGCCGTCGCTTCCATAATGTTTTGGTATAGTACGCGTAGAAAATCCTGTATACGCCGATAAACACGCATAGCGTGCGGAAAAACATAATTAGGGTGCCTTGCATATACACGCCATATCCCTTGTTTAATGTGCTGAAAATGCTAATCGCGATTTATACAATTATTTTAATTTACTTAACTGAATCATCAAAGATATCACAACAAAATGAAAAGGATATTCCTGAGTGTTGGATATAGGTACACTAAACTTGTCATTAAACTTTCAAAAAGGAAATAAAAATTGTTTTGAATAAATCTGGTCGACAATGCCAGATCACATTATGAGTTTCTCTGTGTTTTGGTACTATCTGTGATCATGGTGCTTGCAACAGTGCCGAAATATCGGGAACTCAAATCTAACAGTAAACATGGTAAATATCCCGTTTGTGTTAATAATCACTTAGATGCAAAAAGTTTGTGAAACTCGCAAACCTAATTTGGTAGCCAAACATTAATGATAAGAGGCTAGACTTACTTCAATGCATTAAAGTTTGGTATCAATAATCCTTTGTCTTTGGGTTTTTAAATATTTGTCATACTTTCATGATAATGGCATTAAAAAACAGTGGCCAGAAAAGTTAAGTATTGTGTGTGACTGGCAAAACTAAGTTAAAAATATTCATAACTAGCTGTTCGTGCCCGGCTTCGCCGTGGTGAATTTCATGTCCTTGCAGTGGTTTAGGCTTTGTGTTGTCTGTTTTCATACAAAAATACCATTCAAAATTCGGACGTTTCTGGTGAAATTTCCAAAAAATCTGTCATACAGACCTTGTCCAGCATGCACAGCATGACCACCATAGAAACGTTTGAAAGTGGCACCCGTGACTGAAAAGTTGCGCGGAAATCGGTTGTTGTGGTATGGGCAAGTGATGCGGAGGAGTGAGGAAAATGTGAGGAAAGTTTTAAGTATGAATGTATATGGCTATAAGAGTAGGGGAAGACCAAAGAAACGCTGGCTGGACTGTGTGAAAGATGACATAGCTAGACAGGGGGTGACTACCGAGATAACGACTAATAGCCGGAAAATAAAAAATAAATAGTATGGAAAAACGGGAACTTTAATTTAAATAATGTAAATGTGTACAAAATATGTACTTAATCTTTAGCAGGCTATTGCAGTGTTTGAATGGTATATGTACATTTTAGTTTAGTTTACATATTTATATGTATTACTTCATGGTAAAGTGATGATAAACTGATGATGCAATAAGACCTATGAATGCTAGATAAAGTTCCTATTTATCAACCAAATTACTTATCACCAAATAATCTCCCTCTTTTAAAACCTCCCATAGTGATTGTTGTTACGAAATTGTGCTATCACAATTAACCCCTCAAGTGTCCGAGTTTGGCTAATTTTAGACCCAAAACCCCAGCAAGTGGGGAGGGCTGGGAGTTACTTGCGAACCCCATAGGTACAACTACTGATGATGATATGTTTTCCATGGGATGATGTTTTTTTATGTTTATATATACATATGTGATCTAAGCTTATATACCTATTATGTAAAGTATTGTCCTTTTGCACACTTGGAGTGCATTTGACACGCGGGGGTAGGGGTGGTTAGTTGCAAACTCCATAGGTTCACAACTATTGATGATGATTGGTTTTCCATCGGATGATGTTTATTTACATTTATATATATGTGATATAAGCTTATATACCTAATAAAAAAGTGTTTTTCTTATGCACACATGGGGTGCATTCGACAGTTGAGGGGTTAAGAGTCTTCCTCTTGCTTTCATGTCAAAAATCCAACTAAAACCTGCTGCTGAAGGAAAACTTTTTAAACTCACCTTTCCAAATCGCACTCCACAGTTTTCGCACTCTTCCTGCACTTTCTGTCTCTTGTCACATTCCGTACATATGAGCTCCGTAACTGACTTCCGGTTGAAATAGTGCTGTTCGTTTTCATCATGGCAGTATCGGCAGACGTAAACTTTGTTGCAGCATGGTGTCTGAAAACATAATTATTTTGTTTTTAAATTCAATTAATACCATTACTAAAATCGTTTCTTAAGTCTCAATTTGTTAAATAATTTTATGTGAAATACATATCGCACCTTCGGTAAGACAAGGGCACATCTGCACTTTTACCTCTTTCTTAACTAAAAAAATCATAAATAATAAATAAAAAATATATAACTTCTGTAAAGTACATGTACCGAATTGTAAAAGTATAGGGCTTATTTCATGCAAATATCAATCACTACAAGTTGGTATGAGCAGAATAATACAATATTTAATGTAAAAAAAAATCTTAAAATGGCTCTCCTGTAAAATCACAAAAAGTGCAGTTGTGCCCTTGTCTTACCCAAGGTGCGATATAGTGACTTTCACTATCCATTCAGTTAGTATGGTGATGATCAAGATGGTGCATACCCTTTGGACCCCATAAACTGGTACCGGATCTTTGCTTTTTCAACTTTAGAAGCAATATTTAATTATTCTAAGCAACCAAGAAAAAGAAATAAGTATCCAATACAGTGGTGACTCATAATCAACAATATTATTTTCTAATATAATTGATCTTATTTGATGTGCTTTAGCAGACAAAGGATTCCATCGTGCTACATTCAATGTTCTAAATATAAAATCATGTAAGTACCAAACTGCAATATATGAAGCTGAACTCTAGATAGTATTAAAAGAGGTCAATTACTACCAATAACTGATATCTATTTTGTCTGAACAATACCACATCTTGTGAGAACATATTGGGGAAAAGTTAAGGATTGCTTCCTTTATTTCACAGCAGTAATAACGCGTGATGCGCGCCTTCCAGTTCGTTGACTTTATCTTTGTTTCTGAAATCCGCATGTCACTATCCCAAGACTTCTACGATGTTGTGTTTATATAAATAGACCACGATTGTTTTGTTCCCGGCTATCGGTCACAAACCAAATTAATCGACTAATATCGATTAATTAACATCTGTTTATGATCTACTTCTTACCACGAACTTTGCGCGACGTTTGTAATGAGCGCAACCGATCCGTTTTTCTTTACTCGGCTCTGCGTTCACTGCACCATTGTTAATCACAGTTTCTTCGTTTTCCGTTGACATTTTTTCGGCTTATACACTAATTCACTTCCCGATAACAACACCCCAAGGTCTCAGGACGTCATTTATTAGATTCTTTCAATTATTAATAAATTGGATTATTGAACAACATTTTACTTGCGTGACAAATGTGACATGACAATCGTGGGTTCCTGACATCTGCTGGCTGAATTGCGTGATTTTCCATGGATCTAAATTAGTTATTACGCATAGTTGAAGCGTGACGAAGATAGTGCATCAAAATAGATTTGGGTGAAACAGAGACAGACAATAACTTGATGCCAAACTATCAATTTCTTTAGAGCACGAAATGAAACTTAGTTTGACGTTTTACACGTTTGGTTATTCCATCGTGATAACGTGCTAAATAAAATATGTATTTCTCAAAACTTTCACTTTTTTTTAATAATTATGATCAAAACAACATTCATCTGAAGATAAAAACGGTGCTGTTTTATAGTTGAACCAGGAAAACGCTATTTTGAATTTTATCTCAAGAGCAGTACCTACCTAATCTTATAATTAAAGTGGACATGGTGCGCCGGGAGCTAGCCCACCACAGGAGTCATTAAGTCGCCATGAAAATCTTCTTCGTGGTATCGACTATCGATGGTTTCAAAACAAAGTAGGTAGGTAAATCAGTGAGGCAGCGTTTGAATTATGGGACCATAGTAGCATCTCGGACTGAAGTTCATTGGAGCACTCCCATCCGGCTTAACTGCAGCAGCCTACCTTACTTTTGACATAAATCTGATAATAATACGGAATACCTGTTCTAATCCTTTTTTGTCCATTGATATGAGCCGTTTATGAGCCTACATCTTAAATCAAGGTTCAATGTCTTTGGCCTACATAGTACTAATCACTACCTCCATGGCTATCACCTATCATCGCAATGTCATAGAAATGTAATATGTCTGTAGTACGGTAAGTCGGTAAGTGTATACTCTAATACTCTATGATACGGTCTGCGGTCGGTAAAGACAAGACAATGGCAAAATTTTAGATACTAATCAAACAATAACTGTGAAAAGTTAATAAAAAATTGTAAAAATACTTACTAAAAAACCGTTTGTAACAACATGGCCAATTTTTCAGTAATTCTAGTTCTTCTATTCGTATATCAGGCGGCAACGTTGATACCTCCGAAATTCCAATGGAAATTCATAGACTTTGCATGGGACTGCGAAGACTGCTGCAAAGAAAGAGAATCGTCGCTAGCCAATGGGACGTATATAC
This sequence comes from Cosmia trapezina, assembly GCA_905163495.3. Taxonomy (NCBI): domain Eukaryota; kingdom Metazoa; phylum Arthropoda; class Insecta; order Lepidoptera; family Noctuidae; genus Cosmia; species Cosmia trapezina. The sequence continues at coordinate 3,736,054 of LR991036.1, forward strand.
CGACTAATAACATGCCAACTGGACTAGCGAGGTGGCAGGACAAATTGTTCATCACCATACCTCGGTGGAAAAAAGGCTAGATCTTCATTTTTATTTGGTTTTTAGAAAAAATGCAGTAGATCCCCCCCCCCCCCACTCCCCCGTATTATTTATTTATTTATTTATTTAAAACTCTTATACTATCATTACAGGTTACAAACCTAATGCGACAGCTAAGACTACTTGTAATAATTATTAACTATTTAAAATAAACTTACATTACTAACAATTACACACTAGTACATTAATACAAAATTACTGATAACTAAAACGATACCAGTTACCTTATACAAAATTAACTTAAATATGTTTTACAGTCAAAAATTAAAAAGTAAACAATAAAAGAAACATTAAACACAAAATGAACAATTGTGGCGTAAAGAGGGAAGATTCGAATCAAACTTACCGGTCGCTGCCGTCCCGCCGCTTCGCACACCGATGGGCTTATAAGGCGCGTTCGATAGTTCTGAATCCTGCATCAACTCCACTACACATATTTTTCCACAGGCGCTGGTTCAGGGTATATCTGGTATCTTGCGGGGATTGTAGCACGTTTTCACCGAAGGACCTTATTTTTGTAGAAAAGTATATATCGCGCGTGGCGTGTATGCGCGGACACACGTATGGTACGTAGTACAGTGAAAAAACACACGCAGGAGCGCGGCGCTAGTATGCTCATCCGCAACCAATCAGAAGGCTCCACGAATGGGCGATGAGCAAACACCGGAAGCTTATTCAAATCAACACCCTCGGCAATTATACAAAAAAGCCTGATTACCAGCTGTGGGGTGAAGAAAACACTATTCTAAAATCTCTAAGAATTAATTCAGTAGGTACGTAATACCAACTGCAAAGAGAACGGTACGTAACATGCCGCTCGCCTTAAAAGAATGAATTTCTTTTAACTTTAAATTAAAAGACAAAAAAAGAATGTAACATTCGAAAAAAAAGAATGAAAAATGCTACGAAAGCATGAAGCCTTAAATTTTTTAAACTAAAGTTATTCTAACTTAAGATTACTTAACTAAGATTCGCAACAATATTAACTAAACTTACAGAATGATTATTCTAAGGGCAAAGGACATATTTTGACTACTGAGCGTTTCACGAAAGTTTTGCCCATCTGTAAAGTTACGACACGAGTAATATTATCGGAACCTGGGTGGAGAGTATGGACACGAGCCAGTCTCCATTGTAATGGTGGCAAATTATCATCTCGTACAATGACAATAATACCTTCACGGAGTTGTGAGCCGCGATCTCGAAACCACTTGTTACGTTGTTGAATTTCGTGTAAATATTCACGACTCCAACGTTTCCAAAAGTGTTGCACACATTGTTGTATTCTACGCCATCTAGTGAGTCGATTTGAAATATTATCGGTTAATGAAATGTCTGGTAAGGACGTCAACGGACCTCCTATTAAAAAATGAGCTGGTGTCAAAGGTAACGGATCTAATGGGTCAGCACTTAATACACAAAGTGGACGTGAATTAAGTACCGCTTCAATTTGACAAAGAAGGGTATGCATCTCATCATAAGTTTGAGTTTGCGTACCGAGGACTCGATGTAAATGATGTTTAAAACTTTTAACACCGGATTCAAAAAGGCCACCAAAATGAGAGGCGTAAGGAGGCTGAAAATGCCAAGTAATGTTGTTCTAAAATTTTACTATTAAGAGTGGCTTGAACAGAATCATTACGTAAAAAATTATACAAGTCTTGTAGGTAATTATTACAACCAACAAAGTTCCTTCCACAATCAGAGTAAATGTCGGTGCATAAACCTCTACGGGACGTGAAGCGTCGCAATGTTGCCAAAAATGCATCAGTTGACAATTCGGATACGAGTTCGAGGTGTATGGCCTTGACAGACATACACACAAAAACAGATACATAGCATTTGATAATTTTCGCATTTCGAACTTTATTTGCTCGAACGTAAAACGGACCCGCGAAATCAACAGATGTTTTAAGAAATGGCCGCTCGGGGCGCACTCTGACGGCCGGTAACGGACCCATGCATGGCTGCGGATTCACGGGGCGCGCACGAAAACAACGAACACAGCGATGTATGCGTGTACGTATAGCGTCACGACTAGACATTATCCAATATTTTTGGAATAAAATGTATTGCACGGATTGCGGACCAGCATGTAGATGCGTGATATGTGCATGGTCAATGATTATATCTGTAAGATGATGTTTCTTAGGCAAAATCAATTGATGTTTGGAAACAAACGGTAAAAGTGATTTATGAATTCGCCCACCTACCCGAAGATTATTTTTGTTATCCATGAACGGGTTGAGTCGACGTAATTTAATTGATGGATACTTTCCATGTGAAATATTATTAATGTCTTCGGAAAAACAAGAATGTTGAACTAAATGGATAAGTCGATTTAAACAAAAATTAAACTCGGATACAGTTATGTATTTTGGATAGGAATTTTGAACTTTCTTACATTTATTATAGAATCGAAATAACAGTGCTGTTATCCTAACAAGTTTACCTAGAGTAGAAAATCTAGTAATATACTCGACCACATCAGGTAGTGCTGAGGTGGAAGAGTTTGACACCATAGACATAGGTAGATTGCGTTTGTCTTCAGTGACTTCTAGTATTTTCTTGGGACTTGGCCAAGAACTAGAATCACGCGCGAGCCACCAGGGCCCATGGAGCCACATCTCATTTTGGACAAAACTTGTAGGAAGCATTCCTCGAGAAGGTGCGTCAGCTGGATTGTCAGCTGACGGGACATGTCTCCAAGTTTTGGCCGGAAGCCTGGATAAGATTTCACTAGTGCGATTAGAAACGAATGTTTTCCACTCGTGTGGTGGAGAACGAAGCCACGCTAACACGATGGATGAATCAGTCCACGCACAAACATGTTCACAGTTTAAGTGGTTATCATACACACTTCTCACTTTATCAATCAACTTTGATAACAAAACAGCACCGCACAACTTTAGGCGCGGAATAGTAAGAACCGGTTTTATAGGTGCTACACGCGTTTTAGCGAGAAGAAGAAATGTTTTAACGTTATCATTATTATCGGATATACGGGCGTAAACACACGCGGCATAAGCCCGCTCGGAAGCGTCGGAAAACCCGTGAATTTGAATTGCATTCACGTTTGCAAAAACGAAACGTGGAATTTGAAAATTTGATAATAATGGTAACTCGTTAAGAAAACTAGACCAAGCGTTTATAATATCTAAAGGAGGTGACTCATCCCAGTCGACCGCTGAAATCCATAACAACTGAATGAGATGTTTCGCATAAATAGTTACAGGAGATAACCATCCCATAGGGTCATAAATTTTCGCTATTTGTGATAGTATGGATCGCTTTGTAATTTTATCATTAGTTGACTGAACGCTAAAAATGAAAGTATCAGATTCAGGATTCCACTGAAGTCCTAAAACCTTTATTTGTTTGTCATTCTCCATCAGAGCGAAAGAAACGTTATCAGACCGCTCGCCCTGAACGACTGACGTTTGTAAAGCAGCGAGTAACGCTGGCGAATTGCTCTGCCACTTACGTAGCTCGAAACCAGCTGACGAACAAATACCTACTAACTCACGTTGTAAAACCAGGGCCTGCTTTACGTCGCCTGCTCCGGTGACGATGTCGTCAACAAAAACCTGGTTCTGGAGAACCTTAGAACCTAACGAGAAGTTAGCAGCTTCATCATGAGCCAATTGTTGAATAGTACGAAGGGCTAAGTATGGTGATGAGCTGACACCAAAGGTGACGGTGCGCAATCGATAATCACGCAACGGTTCAGTGGGTGATTTACGCCACACAATGCGTTGAAAATCCCAATCGGATTGTTGTAATTTTATGTTTCTGTACATCTGCTTTATGTCGGCAGTGACAGCAATAGCATGGATACGAAAACCCAATAAAACGTCTACTATATCCTGGTGCAGCTTCGGACCAGTCAGTAGAACATCATTAAGTGATATTCCATTCGAAGTTTTACAACCCGCGTCAAAGACGACACGAGTACGAGTGGTCTCACTGGACTCTTTGACCACGCAGTGGTGCGGAATGTAATAGCTGTTAGCTAACGAAACAGGTAAATCAACGGGCTCCATGTGACCGAGTTCCAAGTACTCCTGGAGGCACGCATGATAGTCTACCTTAAGTTGAGGATTGTGTTCCAACCTATACTCTAATTTCTTAAACCTGGAGACCGCCGTATCTCGTGATGCGCCGAGGGTGGGTGCATCAGGTTTGAAAGGGAGTGGAACAACATATCGCCCAGTTTCATCACGAGTATGTGAATTTACGAATATAGATTCACACAACGCTTCGTCGGGACTTAGAATTCTTTTTTCCGGAAGAGATTCCAATTCCCAGAACCGTCTCAGGTTGATGTCGTCATCGTAGGATGAGCTTAAACTACTGAGACAAACTTGAAGTGAAGTAGATGTATTTTGGTTGTATGAAACATCACCCATCAATAAATAACCAAAGATACTGTTCATAGCCATCGGTGAACCGGGTGGACCCGTGATCACGTGACCTAATAAAACTTGGGATAGTATATCCGCACCTAAAAGCATTTCCACTGATTGTGGAAGATAAAACTTAGGATCAGCTAAAGTTAAGTTTTGTATGTGTGGCCATCCCTTAAAAGGCAATGTCACACATGGCATACGTGAAATAAGATTAGATAAAATTAATGCGTTAACTGAAATTGAAGGTTGATCCCCGTGTGTAGGAGTGATATGACAAGATACTACACCCTTTGGGTAAACAGCTCCAACCTCGGTCCCTCCAACACCGAACACCGGAACGTTCGCTTGGCTGCGATGTAACCCTAACCGCTGAACACAAGACTCGGTAATAAAAGTCGCCTGACTGCCTGTATCAATAATACATCGAACTGTGTGTTTTTGTGGGCCAACATGCACATTGATGAGTGCCGTACATAGGAGCACCGTACTCGCGCTAACCGACGGAGCAATAGAACGCGAATCGTTCTTGCGATCGTTCACCGCCGCAGTCATCGCAGCGTGCGAGGTACTGGGAACCGCTGTCTCTGTCATTTCGTTCACAGAAAGTGAGACCGCATTATCACTACTACCACTAATAACTGATAAACTGTTAGACTTTTCGAAATGAATTAATGAATGATGTCGTTTATGACATGAACGACAAACAAAGTTAGATTTGCATTGTTTTAAATCATGACCGACATGTAAACAATTGAAACAAACGTTCTTGTTTTGAATAAAAGAATACCTATCACGGGGAGATAAATTAAGGAATTTCGAACATTTTGTCAACGTATGTTGAGCATCACAACATAAACAATTATTTTTTAAATTATTCTGTTTGGTAGATTGTAAGTCTGTTGTATTCGAACTCGATGAAGCGACATTGGCTGCGAGCGCGCGTCGCGAGCCTTCGTTACCGCGCGATGTGCGGGGAGTACCTACCTTTTCAAGATTATTTTTATTTTGTGGGTGAGAAGAGAATTCGCTTGCAGCTAACTCGCGTTCTAAGAAAGTTATCAATGTACTTATGTCAGGTATATCCGATGGCCTCGATAGTGATAATTCGAAACGTTTTCGAACACTAGACGGAATCTTACGTAGTAAAATCGTCACTATTATGAAGCTCCACTGATCTATCGGAAATTGCATAGCCTGCAATGCCTTGATGTTTTCTTGATAAACATTGAGTAAGTTTCTTAGACTTTGAGTCATTTTCTCGGTACTAGGTTCAATGTCTAATATTTTTTCGAGATGTTTCGTGGCGATAGCCCGTTTATTATCATACCGAGAAACTAAAATATCCCACGCAACACTATAGTTTTCGTCTGTAATTGGTATCGATTTAATAAGATTATAGGGTTCATCTTTTAATGACAGTAACAGGTAACGAAACTTCTCTGTCTCCGTGTAGGTATTTTTGTCATGTACTAATGAACGAAACAAATCGTGAAATGGGGGCCAATCCGTGGTTTCCCCTGAAAAGGTAGGCATTGGAAGAATAGGTAATCTACTTGCACAACTATTACTCGTATGAGTAGATGGAACATGTACCACTGAGTTATTATTAAATGACGTACTAGAGGACATTCTTCGTTTACGCTCATTATCCTCTTCCTTAAGTTTATCTAAGTGAACACTAATTGCGAAATAACAATCATTAAAATTGTTACGAATCTTCAGTTGTTCGTCTTTGTCGAAAGTATTGGATTTTATTAAGAATTTTTCTATTTTTGCCTGAAGTTTGAAGAACTTTCTTTGTTGCAAAGTTAATTCTTTTGAGCGTGACCTAAACTGTTGTTCGTCTGAATCTATGAACTCTAAAATACGCTTGAGATCATCGATAATGATCTCACGTTCAAAAATGTCTTGTTGAATAAGTTCCGCCATTTTGGACGCGTAACGCCGCAAATGGACTTTGAACTAAGAACACTAAGAAACTAGGAAAATAACCCCACAACAAGTACCTAGATATAAATCCAGGCTCGAAGAGATCAAACAATTATGTGGCGTAAAGAGGGAAGATTCGAATCAAACTTACCGGTCGCTGCCGTCCCGCCGCTTCGCACACCGATGGGCTTATAAGGCGCGTTCGATAGTTCTGAATCCTGCATCAACTCCACTACACATATTTTTCCACAGGCGCTGGTTCAGGGTATATCTGGTATCTTGCGGGGATTGTAGCACGTTTTCACCGAAGGACCTTATTTTTGTAGAAAAGTATATATCGCGCGTGGCGTGTATGCGCGGACACACGTATGGTACGTAGTACAGTGAAAAAACACACGCAGGAGCGCGGCGCTAGTATGCTCATCCGCAACCAATCAGAAGGCTCCACGAATGGGCGATGAGCAAACACCGGAAGCTTATTCAAATCAACACCCTCGGCAATTACACAAAAAAGCCTGATTACCAGCTGTGGGGTGAAGAAAACACTATTCTAAAATCTCTAAGAATTAATTCAGTAGGTACGTAATACCAACTGCAAAGAGAACGGTACGTAACAACAATAAACCTAAAATTACACTAATTAATGCTTTCGTAACATATTATATTTAATGTTACCTTTGCAAGTTCACTAAAGTAACACGAAAAAATGTCCAACCTATTACATGCCGCTGGGGTCGCGGATTGTCCGAAGGGGTTACCGCGGCCCTGGCATAGGCAACTGAAGGAACACGGGTGGGTTTTAGTCAGTAAAAGTCTGACACGCCCTTCCGCTCCACCCAGAGCGGGAGAAGTTATTTGATGATTTCCCACACTCAAAAAAAAAAAAAAAAAAAAAACCTATTACATGGAACTTACAAAACAACTGGCGAAATGTGGGTGTAGGTACTATGCATAGGAACACCTCGGCCCAACCTTTCGGAGAATATATAGGGTGACTGGTAATTAGTGACCGATAGTTAAACACAGAATTATACTCATGGTTTGGTCCCATAGTAAAAGTTGTTTGTTATCATGAGCACAATCATGTGTTTAGGTATCGGTCACTAATTACCAGTCACCCTATATACAGGCGTGATGTGTTTATATTGATATATCAGTTGCGAACTTGCGATGATTGCGAGAACTTTAGTGTAATTTTTTCATGAACCTCAAGCAGTTACGAACCAGTATTACTTAGGCACCTACCTATGAGCTGATGAACTCTAAATGCATGCAACGCATTTGAAATGTGGCGCTGGAGGCGGATGCACCGAATACCAAGGACAGCCAAACGCACAAATATCTATCCTTTCCCAACTCGATGTTAAGACCCGATTGTCTACAATTTGCCTACAGTTATTTTGACTTATTATGAGCCACATAATGCGAAAGGGAATTTGCAGCCTTGAAAGGCTGGTTATTGTTGGCAATACCGAAGGAAAGAGAGCACGAGGCCGGCCGCCAACACGATGGACCGACCAAGTAAAAGAAGCAACGTCCTCAAGCAAATTTTGGCAGGTGGTGAAGGCTACTTTGAACCAGAGTCGATGGAGGCCGATTGTCCGCTTAAAGCTGTCCAGTGACCAGGACCCTCAGTAATGAGGGACCGATTGAAGAAGAAGCCGATGAACTTACTTTTTGGTGTAGAGACGGGATCGCTGAATTTTGGGTCCTGAGGGCTTAGACAAAGTAACATTCGATTAGCGATGACGCTAGTAGAAAAGCCAAACAATGTATGGGCTTGACATAAGCTATCGAAATGTCACGTGATCATGTGAATGTCACTTTGAAGCTGTAGTGATTGTAGAAATAGAATCGCTCCGAAGCGAATGCCATTTTTGTTTAGGCCCTCTGGATTCGATTTCCGGGCCTTGGAGTTATGTCATTATTAAAATCTGAGTGCCAAGTGGCATCTCGTGTCCCGGTTCATGGCCGCAGGAAACTCTCCCTCTGTTACATTACCTACACACTTGTGTACCTACCAAGTAGGAACCTATACACCTCTGTCTTTCCCTCTGTCGTCGTGGAATACATGTGGCACCGTGACATGTTACTCATGACTCTCCTGCCCTTACCCCAATTTGGGGTCAGCGCAACATGTCTTTTTTTTTCATACGTCTCTATTAAGTAGTCGTCATCTCGGTAGCCAACCCCTTTCTAGGCAGTACCTAGTTAAAGAAAAGATGGATGGACTGTGTGAAAGAATGGTTATTCTTTCACTCAGTATCTTTTCTTTAGTCTTCCTTACTGACCACTTTGTTAAAAAATGTTACCTGTTCTACAATCGGTTTTAAGTATATATACAAAGATTATTATTTATTTATTTATAACTTACTCTTATTAAAATTTTGTGAGGAGTAAATATGAATGTGTGGCGGCATCTACATCGCCACATAGGAACTACGCATCAATGACATGAAGTCACGCAAACCTGCATCGCGCAATTAGAGTTTACCACGCGATTAGCATATATACAACGTCCCGACATCAACCGTCGGGCAGTAGCCCACCAGACACGACACCCGTCTGGTCGGAGGATCCTCCCTTTTCTATGGAGGATGAGTGAACTTTACCTACACCCCGTTCGTCATACCTCTAAAAATGTATGCTACATGCATATTTACTCCTCACAAAATTTTCCTCATTCCTCTGCATCAGATGCCCATAACATTATGTTACTCTTCAGTGAAAATTAATTTCCTGCAGACTCGATCTAACCGAGAGGTATTTTTCTACCAGGTATCCCTTCTTCCCTGAACTTTGTCTATCTGAACGACACCCAAGATGCACCTCTGTATCCGTACCCGAACTGGAATGAAGGATGTCTCAGCCACGAGGGCAAAGCGGTCTCCAACAGAACTGTCGTGTCCACCTTCAGGATCCACGTTGACAAGTGCAATCGACTCTGGGTTGTAGATAATGGAGTAGCCGACATGGCGGGTAAGTGCTTTTCACACATACGTACAGTCGCCAGCACATCAAGCTACTACAATCCGTCTCTTTAATAGATTTTCATCTATAGCGCTAAAGCATTAGGTTGATTGGGAAAATTTGATAGTTTCGGGTGGCTAGAACTGCTGGCGTCTGTACGCACGACTACAGATCAAGCTATAATTTCCAGTATAAGCTGATCTCTCATAGTATAGGATTTCCTTACAATGAGAGGTCAGTGTATACTGGAAATGTATAGCTTGATGTGTAGCCGTGTGTACATACCTACGTGGACATTGTTTTAGGCAAAAAACGTCCACGAATTGTTTTACTTACTTGCTTTTTTGCTGCAACGTTATGAGCTGAAGGTCTGGAACTCATACCACAGCTGGAATTGCAGGAACATATAGATATTATGGCTCTTCATCTCTGACTAAGTCCTACGTAGGTGGCGTTCTGTAGTCTCTGCCACGGGATTCACGGGAAGAAGGCGTGAGTTTAAGAGTTTATTGTAGGTATGTATGTATGTATTATGTATGTAGCTATGTGGCATTATTTTTCAATGTAGGTAAGTAAGTAAGTATATAAAGTTTTTCGTGTCAGTTCTGTACCTACCTAGTATGTAATGTACCTAACATAACAATGGGTCCTATGATATAAAGTAGTAAGATAGTGAGTACACGACTTCTTACTTCTACTAGTGTTTTTTTAGGGTTCCGTACCTCAAAAAAAAAAAAAACGGAATCTTATCGTATCCTTTGGTTGTCCGTCTGTCTGCCCGTCTGTATATCAGTCTGTAAAGACCCTTTTTCTCAAATACGTAGGTCTATAGTCCCTTGGAGCTCTAAAAAAATCAAGTTTCTAAGTCAACGCAATAAAAAAATACGTTCATTAATGCGACATATTTTGATACTCGCAAACAAAATCAAAACCTATAGGGCATGTACTTACCGTTGACCTAGAATCTTATACTTAGGTAAAAAGCAAAGGTCTCACCTCACAGCACAATTAAATGAAAAAGTTCTTCCATACAACATGGGAGAACTTTGGTATACATTCTTTCAACTAAGTTTTGTAAATGACCGTACTGTCGTATTGGGTACATACACCTGTAATGATAGTGTAAGAGAGATTTGAATAAATAAATAAATAATGAATAAATAATAACTACAGAACCCTTCATTTGTGCGTCGCCCGACACGCACTTGACCGATTTTTTCTTTTTAATTCTTATTACTTATAAGTATTGTTTATTTTCCACAGGGGATGTGATACAAATAGCAGATGCAGCCGTGCTAGTGTTCGACTTGACTACAGACCAGCTGATAAAGAAGCACATCCTCGAACCAGATGTGTTAAGAGACTCATCAGTGCTGACTAGCATTGTAAGTAGGTCAAGTAGGTGTAATTAGTGTTTAGTAAGCTTTTGCAGTTCACTTGCAGTTGGCGGGTAGTGCAATCGGGTTACACTTGCAGTTGGCGGGTAGTGCAATCGTGTTACACTTGTAGTACCTAGTGCAATCGGGCTACAGTTTCGATGCAGTTAGTGAGAGTTAATGTCACCAGACAAAGTAACTCCATCCAAAGTGAAAATTTGCTTTTCATGCATTGCACCACCTGGAATCACTTAACTATCTGATTAGATTACCTACGTACATTTAAGTTATTTCCTTTTCTGAATGAAAACGTTGCGACGCTTTCTGCCTACCAACTAAACATCATACTTGATATTTACTCCCCTTTAAGTGTGCAGTATGGTACCTATTTATGCTGGTAGACTTGTCGCAGCGCATGGTGGGTGTGGGCACTGGAGTGTCAGTAATGTGACAGAAGAACTGACTCCAAAATAATTTATGGTTAATTGAAGTTACCATAAGTGTATTTACGAAGAGATTTTCGAGAGCAATGAAGGTCTATCCACTTGAAGAAACAGTCATCAGTTTCCTGTCCGTTCATAGTAATAATTTGTAATAAGTGGCCCCGTCACGCGCCGGCAAAAAGTCTCAAGGACAATCGGAATGACGTCACGCGGCGGGCCGGTCGCGGGAGTGGATAATGCAATTTTTTTCCAGTCTGTAGAAACATTAGGCAAGGAATGCAGCGCTAGCTACGCATATATCACGGATATGGGGTCAAACGCCCTCATCGTGTACAGCATGAATGACGACGAGTCGTGGCGGGTTGAAAACCATTACTTCCACTTTGACCCCCACGCTGGGGTCTACAAAGTTGGAGGTATTGACTTCTATTGGAGTGATGGAGTATCTTCTTCGACTTTATCACAGCCAAAGAAGGATGGGTGAGCTGGTTTTTGTATTTTGCTGGTTTTTTTTTTGAACCTTTCCTTGGTTCTTTATTTTCGTATACTAGCTAGACCAAAGCCATCTTTGACATTACAGAATCATGGCTGGTTTACACAGTACGAGCTAGCGTGCGAGTCGGCCTACCGAGTAGCTGAGTGCAGCAACTTGCACTGTGTGGACGTATCATACGAGTTACTCGAGTTGCATTGGACAGTAGCTCGTAGCCGAGTAACTTAAACATTTTTTGCTTCGCGCGAGTCGGGCTACCGGGTAGCTACAGGCAGCAACTCGCACTGTGTAAACAGCCAAGGCAAGCCGAGCTACTGACATTCGCGTATACAGTGCGGGCAGCAGTCTACTGTCTAGTCAGCAGCTCGCACTGTGTAGACCAGCCATCACTCACAATCAATCGAAGAGTAGGATGCCCAAAGAGGTTAGGTGGAGCTATGATCTCGCAGGACGGCTGCAGCTGGATGAGAGCAGACAAAGATCGGGCTAAGTGTAACACACTATGCGGAAGATCCGCGACGCAAGTTCCGGTGCTGATTCAACAACAACGTAATTTGGCAACGTAATTTCGGTCGTAATGTGTCGTCAGTAATTCAAATACCATTGCAGGCGTAAGTAATGCCGAACTTCCGTCGTGGGTCTTCCGCATAGTGTATTTAGACACTAAATAGCGGTGCGATTGGCGATGCCTATGTCCATCAAATGATCACTACTATCAGCTGATGATGGACTCCCAATTCAACTTTCAGTTACAGCGATTTGTATCTTCATCCGACGTCCAGCACTAAACTGTTCAAAATGTCAACGAAACTGTTAAGGGACAAGAATGCGCCGCAAGAAGACATATTCAATGGAGTTGAGGTTTGTATGAGGACAGTATACCAGGCAGAGTCATAGAGGGAAGGTTGGGTTTGCAAACAATGGAGTGCCGTCAATATGTCGCAAAATATATCGTCGATATAGAGAGCTTTTTACCCGACTGCGGCGGAGGGTTATGTGTTTAACCTGTATGTGTCCTAAGTCCCCTCATAACTACTCAACGGCTAAACCGATTTTGATGAATGATGTTATTAGATGCGTCTTTATTGCGCGAGTGTCACTGATTTACTTATATTAAAATAATAAAAAAATCAAAATGGAAGATTTTTGGCGCCAAAATGTTTTTCCGTACTCGGGTTACTGTTTTTTAAACTTAATTCCTGTTCATTATAATTTCAAACCCAAAACTTTATTTTGCGGCCGCTTTTATGACGCCATCACTTTCATATGAAACCATACCTAGCTGAACAGTGCTCATCTGTTTGCACCGTTATTTTATACCAGCTTCCGCCTGTGACTTAGTCCGCGTGAAATAATAAGCTACTAACAATGATTTCAAATAAGTCAATGGCTACTAAAAGTACTAACTATAGCTTATAGTTGAACCCGTTTCCACCAGTGCTGAGCTATGTGGACCAATGAATATGATTGGTGGATATCAGACGCATCTATAGCAACGTAGCACAGCATATCTCTGGTAGAAAAGCAGCCTACAGGCCGCAGGAATCCGCTAGATGCGGGAAGCACAGAACCGATCGAAGTGGCGGTGCTTGGAAGAGGCCTATGTCCTGCAGTGGACGTCTTTCAGCTGATGATAGATGGCAGTCACTTTAAAGATTAGTCCCCAAACTGTTTCATGGTTTCTTCTTTTTTCCAGATAATTGGTGACAGAGGGCCTGACTCTCAAGCCACAGCCTGCGACATTGATCCATCTACTAACGTTTTGTTTTACACACAGGTAAATGAATGCACACTGTAAACCTCAATTTATTCAAATAAAAAAAAAATACGTCTTGATTTGAGAACCTCCTCCTTTTTTATCGTCGGTTAAAAAGAGAAGTCCTGACTGACTGACTCATCAACGCCCAGCCCAAACCCTTGGACCTAGAAAGCTGAAATTTTGCACAGAGGTTCTCTTTATAATGTAGACAAGGAATAAGGAAGGAATTCCCGGTAGTAGGTACGTTCCCGTGGGATATTTTTCAACATCCACGCGGGCGAAGCCGCTGGCAAAAGCTAGTCACGAATAATGACGATGCTCGTGGTTCGCTTATGTTAGGTACAGACAACAGCATCATGTTATACCAAACTGTCAAATTTCTCCAAATTATTTTAAACCTTAAAATGTTGGCGTTTATGTTCAAAATCGAATGAGAAAATTTGACAATGTAGTAACTTGACCTGCTGCTGTGTGTATATACCTACGTACTTATTCAACAGGTTTGCAAAAATGGCTTAGGATGTTGGAACATGGACAAAGAATTTAACCGTGACAACACTCCCGTGATTCTCAGCGACTGTAATATAATGGAATTTCCGAATGACGTCAAGGTATGTAGGTACTTAATAATTAAAATAAAAAAATCTTGTAGGTAGGTCATGGATCCACCATGTACAGTCAGCAACAGAAGTCGATTAACACTTGCAGTTTTTTAATCTTAATTACTAAGCGAAATGTTTAATTCAAATCGGAACAGACGTACTTAACATTTTAAGAACATTAACTCTTAACAATTAAACGAAAAAAAAGCAGTTTATCAAAACATTTTGTGTTAATTAAGATGATGTCAAAAAAGTAGCAGTGTTAACCGACTTCTGTTGCTGACCGTACCTACAAGTCTGTTACTTTTTATCACCTCTCTCGCTCACATGGTACGCACGGCTACAGATCAAGCTATACATTTCAAATATAAGCTGATCTCGCATTGTATAGGATTTCTTTACAATGAGAGCTCAGTGTAAACTGGAAATTATAGCTTGATGTGTAGCCGTGTGTACCGAATTTTTAAGAAAGTTGAATGAAAGGATGCTTTTTTCAAAAATGTAATCGATTATTGATATGTAGTTATAATATTAATTATTCAAAATACTTTTCTATTGTATTAATAAAATCAGATCAATAAGTATTATGATCTGTTTTTGAGCTGATTTTATTAGATAAATCTTTGCTCTTTGGGAGCTTTTACTCAATAGTGGGTTGAATAATAATAATAAACTTACCTACCATTTAACATCACCAACAATTCCTGGCAAATCCAGGCAGACCGAGAAGGCAACCTCTGGATCCTGAGCAACAGACAGTCACGGTTCCTGTACGGATCCATGAAGTTCGATGAGGTCAACTTCAGGGTGCTGACTGCGCCCACTGCTACTCTCGTTAAGGGCACGCCGTGCGAGAAGAAGTCTTTCTTTGGTACGTGAGAAGGGCTTGTGGCTATAAATAATATCAGCCGCACGGGTCGATCGATGAGGTTAAGCTATGTTTGCCGTGGATGGGTGACCTGTATTCTTGTCAAGACGCCTCCGTGCTTCGGAAAGCACGCCGCACGTTATGCCGCTTGTCCCGGCTGTCATTCGTGGATCTTTGACAGTCGTTACGGGTCGTCGGAAGCCTGAAAGTCTGACAACCAGTCTTACCAAAGGGTATCGTATTACCCAGTAACTGGCTTGTGGAAGGCAGTTGCTCCAAGCAAAATACTGCATCTCTTGATACTTTTACTGTATTTTTGGAACCGATAATACCAGCCTCTTCAAAATGTATGTAACAGCTGTTCGTTTCAAATAAAGAAAGAAGTAAAAGTATTTACAGGGACTTGGCAAGTTACGAAAAAACAACCGATATAAAAAAACCGGTCAAGAGCGAGTCGGACTCGGGCACCGAGGGTTCCGTTCCGATTTCTGAAAAAGTGTGCAATTTAGAGACATCGTTTTATTTTTCCCGTAATCTTTACATAAACTATCACATAGAATAATTTCAGATTTTTCTCGTTGCAAACTTCGGAGGGGGGGGGGGGGGAAGGTACTTTTTTTACATTTTTCATCAAAAGTCGAAAACTATGCGGACTAAAAAAAAGAAAAAAAAAATGTTTGAGAATGTGCAAACAGCGCTCTTTCATAATAATATGATACCCCACATGCCCTAGTAGCCCCTCTTTTAATTTTTAAGACCCCCTTTCAGTCACTTGCAAAAAAAATATAAATATTTGTATTTCATTCTTATTTGCAAAATAGTTGGGTAAATGTCATCTAAAACTGTTCCAAATTTCAAGTTGATAGCATTAGTAGTTCTTGAGATATCCAGCTGTGACAGAAAGACAGACAGACAGACTGAGTGACACCATAAGGGTTCCTTTTTTACCATTTTGGTACGGAACCCAAAAAGGCAAAAAAAACATCCAGAAATAACTAAAATTAGGTATATTTATTTCAGGGTTGAGAAAATAAAATCTGGGAAGAAGGCATCTATATCAAGATAGACTCAGCGGTTCAATGGTCAAAATTCGTTAGAAATTTAAAATTAGTTGTAATCCTGACACTTTACGTGTAATTTTGTGCAGTATTTTTTATCAAATGTTTTCTTGGTCGTAATTTTTTTACACTACGAATTAAATACAACTTGGAACTTAATTTTTTGTTGTTTTATTTCCCATTCCGAGCCAAGATACCTACTTGTTTGCCTAATGTTGACATTTAATAGTCAAAAAATCTTTGCAATATTGTGTACTAGGGTCAGCGCAAACCAAGAGCAGAGCATTTTCTGAGACTTGCATTTCAGAAAATGCTCTCTGCTCTTGGTTTGCGCTGACCCTTACTGTGGTATTACCGTGTCAGAAGTAATGCCTCGTCCACAAGGACGCGCGGCGGGATTTTGAACACTTTGTGTTAAGTCGAGCGTTGAGAATCCAACAGAGGACATCCCCACGCGTCGAAGAAAAAACACACTGTTGGATTTTCAGCTCTTGGCGCTAAGCAAAGCGTTGAAAATCCAGCAAGTACGCGAAATACATCACCCGTGCGAGCCTCGGCTAACACTAGAACTACGAAAACCACCCTTAGTGCGATGTGATAAAGTCGCTGTTCCACATTGTTAGGACGAGTGGTTATTGGGAAATACAACCTAGAGTAAAAATAAAACACTCGGGGGGCTCGTGGTTGAATGATAACAGCAGCACTGGTCAAGCTAAGGTTAAGCTACGCTAGCCGCGGTCGGTTCGTGGATGGGTGACCACCCACCTAAGAATCAACCGCGGCAGTCGTTGTCGAGTCGCTATATGTAAAACACTGGTATTCAGCTAATTCAGCTTCATCCGGTTCGTCTGGAAGCCGAACCCAACATACCTACTTGGAAAAACGAGCGATATGAGCAAAAACAAAACACATACAATAATTTAATTTTTTATTTAAATATACAACATGGTAGTTATAACTATGTAATTAAATAAGTCTATGTGATTGAATAATTCATAATTAATCATAATTTTGCACGTGACCGTCGATTCCGTTTGATTTCGTTCACATTGTCAGTCTTTTAGCTAATTATTACAATTGAACCGACGTACAGTGGACTTAGAAACGTGAGTACCTACTGACTAACGTTAGGTGAAGTTTAGAGTCCCGTGGACATCGCAGACACGGATGGACAAGGATGCTTGAAGACAGGAAGAGTGTTAAAGTAACAAGTTTAGTAATATCCCGAAAAACCGCCTCGTTGAAGGGAGTCCAGTTTAGGAGGACTATACAACATGTCCCGGCATTAACGCGCAACCTCTTAACGGGTCATTGTACTCATCATTATGAACAACTTTTACTATGGGACCAACCTGAAATCGCGAGTTTGATGTAAATAAATGTACCTACAGCAGACAACAAACAACAACAGATTGCAACAGCAGATTTTTTTCCCGCGATATCAGGTTTGATCCTATAGTAAAAGTTGTTCATAATGATGAGTACAGTGACCCCTTAAGAGGATATTGGCAGGCCAGACGCACAAAACAAGACAACCTTAACCAGTCAGAAGGTGTAAGAGTTACGCGATAGAAAGACAGGCATCTTCTAGGTGAATATAACTGTAGGTAATTAACCCTGTGCGACCTGAATTACACTTTATTGTGTCGTAGCAAGAGTCGCGTTTTGCGGAGTTAATCTTTTGTACTTTGACTATTATGTATTCTGTTATATTAGTCAATAACCAATAACGCTGTATAAATATAATATCGGGATATTACTAACAATAATAGAATTATTTGCACTACATACGAACTACAGTAGCATAAAAAAAAGTATAGTAGGTATCTAAATGGACTTTAGAAGATGATTGTATGAAAAAGTTTTGCATGAAATACTACTTATTTGATCATTCGTTTCAGTTAGCTGTTTCATTATTGTTCTGTTTCACATAATTATGTTCCAAAACATCTGTTTTATTCTACAATGACATACTTATAGAAAACTTTTCCATAGAATGGTTCACAAATGATTTCTACGGCGATTTAATTCGACTGACTTATAAATTGCATTAAAACTTGAATACAGATGATGTATTGCTTGTGTTTACGCAAAAATTCAATGGTGACCGAAGAGAATTCTTATTTGAAAACTTGTAATATTTTACAAATTAGTTGGTAACCGTACCTTAGTTCTCACAACGCTACAGCTGCCGACTAAAACCAACTATTCACTATAATAACATTTCTTTCATAATACTCATTAAATTCGCGACTTTTACACTACCGTACTTCGACCAAAACGTATCTATTTTTACTTTATTTTATTTCTAAGTCCATGCGTGGCTCATACGGTACCCATCGCGTGTTCGAATCGAACAGAATTTACATAAGCGTTGCAATTTGAAATATAACATTATTTACAAGTATTATTGCTGAATCATTTATCATAGGCCATAATAAGATTGAGAATTTACAAGAAAATATGAATTACAAAATAAAACTTATAAAATAGTGTCGCGCATGCTGATAGTATTATTTTTTGAAAATGTATCGGCTAAATCGTTAGTCGATATTTTTGACTCCTCTACTTCACTAAAGCTTGATGGGTTCGATTTCTAGGCTAAAAAAACGCGGCTCAGTATCGGTATTTTAGTCGATAAAATGATCTCAACTATTACCAATATTTAATTGACAAAGACTACTTAGATTAGTGTATTATTTTTGTTCTTGTGCAGAAAAGATAAGATAACACCAACTAAATCAGTTCCAGATAGTTCATAAGTTTTCATTAACATCTCGTTTTTTAGGCAAATCAATCGTTTATCGTTTAGACTTTAGTCGATACGTCTTCAGCTGTGTTTAGGCATATTGTACACACGACCACAGCATAACCTTAAGAATTTTATTGATAAATAAATTAAAACATTCACATTGCTTTACATCGATTTTAGGTATTAGCATAATCTATCTCATCTCTCCATATCTATCTATCTAAGTATGCCGTTCGGGGTCGTCCATTAATTACGTGAACGCCTTACGTTATGAATGGACGCTCCTTTCCCACTGCTGGGACAAATGCTTCCTCTTTATGAGAGGGAGTGGGCCGTAATCCAGCACGCGGCGCCAGTGCGGGTTGGTATATGTCACATGTCTTCGAATGTTTGGTTTTAAGACATGGTCGGTTTCCTCACGATGTTTTCCTTCACCGATTAATATTGATTTAATTGTACGGTGGCGGTGCCGCCAGTATTACCATATATAGATTGCATTTCACTGAGCTGGCCATAGTAATTTCAATATTGAGTAACAAAGCTACACAGCCTTCGCAACTATTTCAAAATCAGCTACCTTCTTTCACAAATAATGAAAAATAAAAAGGAAAGATGGCAGGACAAACTCTAGAGCGATATGCCGTTAACTTTTCGTCCTCAATAGTATAAAAACTGTATAATTATTCAACTTTACGCATTGTTGCGCAAAATGACGCACAACCACTATCAACATTTTCTGTGCAACAACAAACCGCAAGCCGACATGTTCGTTACATCTGTCAACATCGCGTGTTGCTGTATCACGTTGCTACGTGTTGCGTTGCGCGTCATTGGGGAAGAAAACTGTCAAATTAGTTCCGCGTAGATGGCACTACGTGTTTGATACTTTCATTCAGTGTCCTTGCTGAAAACTTTGCCACGAGATGGCGCTAAGTGATTTTTCTTGTTGCCGATTGGTCGCTGTCTTGAAGATGACTTTGACAAGTGACACACAGCGTTCTCTTGTGGCGAAGCTACCGGTAAACTACCCCATTGTTGCTAAGTCAAAACACAAATCAAAGCATAGCAATGTGATTGTTCTTCTAGTAACTCTTTAAAGATGTATCTTTTCATGAGATACCTGGCCGTAGAATGACGATTAATATTTATTTTATGTTTTTGCATTTTACACAACACAAAATAAGAAATAATTTCATAAATAAACTTAACAATAAGTTTCAAATAAATGGCTTATTCATTGCCCGTAGTTAACTACAACTTTTAAATATTCTGAAATTGTTATTGTGTTCTGCACAAACATATTAACTTTACAAAACTGCATTGCGTGACTCTCCACAAGGTTTTCATAGTGAAGAAACCTTTCTCCTTAAAAAAAAATATTATAAAGATAATAATATATCAATTAAAAAAAAAACCGATTGCATGCGCGACATCCAAAACCGTAAAATTATGGCAAAAGTGACTTAACGGTCCAACTTTCCCGATTTCTAAAACATACGACACCACACTTCGGCTATCATTCAAAACCCATTTAAAAGTAACATACAACATACTGTTGTCTCTTTCGTTTCCCGAACATAGCCGAAATGAGGTGCCGTTAGAACAGTGCGTCACTGTGAACATTGTCCTACCCTACAAGGTCCGTTTTGCTGTGACAAAGGAATTTCTACCTTATTTCAATAGTCCAAGATTGTTTGTTGAGTAGATTATCTAGTGTTTTCGGCGGTTTCTCCGTTTTTATGTTTGGGCGTTGTCTTGACGTTGTTAACTGGGCTGAGGCGCTTTCTGAGCGGTGTCGTGTACTCCCATCCGTCTTCGCCTTTAGGGTTGAACAGCTGTAAAGAAAAAGACGTTCGATTTAATGTCCTGACTCCTAATCTTTAAGGTGGTGCGCAGTGATAGCCCGCAAAAAAATTTTTTTTTGGGTGTTTTGCAATTTGCAGGTCCGTGTCAGGTTGTATCTTGATCAAAATATGATACGCGGCGAAAAATATGATATTCGTTAGATTTCGTTAGTTCGACGACTCTGCACGAAATCTAACTTGGAGAGATGTATTGATGATTTTTATGGATTATATAAATACATAATTATGTGTTATTGCCGCGTATCATATTTTGATCAAGATACAACCTGACACGGACCTGCAAATTGGGAAAAAACACAAAAAAAAAAATGAATTTCGCGGGCTACCACAGCGCCATCATCCTTAATATCACATTAATATTATAAATGCGAAAGTTTGTGAGTGTTTGTGTTTATAAGTTTGTTACTTATTCACGCTCAAACGGCTGGACCGATTTGGATTAAGTTTGCTATGAAGATAGCTCATACTAGACTGCTTCATACCACCACCACCACTTCACTCACCAGCGTGGCCCACTTCTCTCCATTAGCCTCCCTCGTCTTCACGGCCTCCCTCTGCGCCTGCTCCACGGCCCGCTTGGCGCTGGTGGCCGCGTCACAGTCCGCGGCCCGCAGCGCGCACGTCACGTGGCGCCACACGCGCCGCGACTCGTGCGGCTGTTGCCTGGACACGGGTGCCACGCGCTTGCGACGTGGCTTCATGTTTGATACTTCGAATAAAACTTCTGTGCGCTGTAATAAAAGTTTTCTGTTTAGTACACATAGATAGAATACTAGAAATAAAACTCAAAAAAAAAAAATGAAATTTAAAACTCAAATTAAGGACGCTGTTACAAATGGGTAGTCAAATAATTACTTTTTTACACAAAAGTATGTTTATTGAATAAAAGTACCGTCGGTACCGTTATTGAGAAACTGTACTTATCTAAAATAATATTTATAGTTCAGAATCGTACCATGCGCATCTATCAGCCAAAAAACATTTTAAGAATGCAAAGCATTTTATTTAATAAATATACTTTTGTGTAAAAAAGTAATGATTTGACTACCCATTTATAACAGCGTCCTAAAAACAATATTGTACTTATTAAGGATTTAAAAAAAACAGGCTTTTAATAGTCTGTTTATCATCTAGGACCAGTCCTTGACAAGACGAATCAAACGATCCCAAACACGACAGGGTTGCGTCGTTTTGTAACTGAGTTCCTGTTGCCACCTTCGGGCTCCATCATCAGATCAGCTCCATGTCATAATAATATTACATTGTCATCAGATTTACGTGTGCATGTAATTTTTTTTGTCAAAACCCGCGAACACTTAGAAATTGACCCGATGATGTTTCAATTAATTAACCCCTCAAGTGTCGAATGCACCCCGTGTGTGCATAAGAAAAACCCTTTTTTATTAGGTATATAATTTTATTTTATTTTTATTTTATTTTATTTGTATTAGGAAAACTTACAGCTAAAAGATACAGTGAATAAAATTTTAAACAAAATAAGGCCAATTACAAGTTTCCACATGTAGTAAATCTTAAGAAACAGAAAATTTAGGATGTACCATTTAAACAAAAACATTTAAACAAAAAAAAAAATAATTAAAAATAAATTACTGTTTACGCTCGAAGAAGCTATTAGATAAAATTTTTTTCAATTTAGCAACACCAGTATAGAAAATGTCGATATCAGCTTCCTGGCAGGTTGCGTTGTACACACGACTCGCTCTCACCATGTACGAGTTCCGTCTGTATGTAGTGGCTACCACTGGGGTGTGCAATAACTGAGGTCTACGTAAGAACACAGACGGCACTCGCAGCCCGACTTTGTGTAGCAACTCGGTAACACCAGTTGTTCCATTGGCAATTTTGAAAAGAAACACAAGATCTGATATTTTTCGCCTTTCGTAAAGTGGAAGAATATGAAATTTTTTGCAACGGAAGGCATAATTCGACAAAAACGTTTTAGTCCGATATTGAATGTGCCTTAAAAACCTTTTCTGTATGCTCTCAATACGATTAATATTAAGCTTAGATCACATATATATAAACGTAAAAAACATCATCCGATGGAAAACATATCATCATCAGTAGTTGTGAACCTATGGGGTTCGCAACTAACCCCCAACCCTCCTCGCTGCGGTTTTGGGTCTAAAATTAGCCAAACTCAGACACTTGCGGGGTTAATAATAATAATGAATAGTCACTTACTCCAGAATCAGTCCATCGTCCATCCATTCTAGAATTCCATTCTCCCTGGGCAGTGTAATAGGGTTTCTTGTCGACGCCTGCGAATATTTCGCAGGTGACCCGATGTTTCTTGCCGCCGTAGAACGGTTTCGTGAGGAACTCCACGTTAGCTTTGTTGCCCGTTTGGACGCACTCTATGCACACTGAGCCGCCCAGTTCTATCCAGGGGACGGTTAGTATTGATCTGTGTATAAGAAGGTAAATCTATACTATACGTAATCTTTCCAACAATTTATTTTTGACGACACGGTTGGCGCAGTGGTTGAGCGATTGACTGCTGCGCAGCATGTCGCGGGTTCGATTCCCGCACGGAACAAATATTTGTACGACCTACAAGTATTTGTTCCGAGTCTGGGTGTTTTTCTATCTATAATATGTATGAATTTACAAAAAAAAAAAAAAAAATGTATATAAGTAGTTTATCAGCCATCTCGTTACCATAACACAAGCATTAGGTTGCTTAGCTTGGGACTAGATGGCGTTGTGTGAAATGTCCAAGGATTTTTTTATTATTTATTTATTTTTATTTTACTTTAGCGTCCATGAAATATTGCATTTTTTCGTCTATAAAAAAAAAGGAACTTCATAGCGTCTATGAAGTATTGCATTTTTTTGTCTATGGTTGACTATCAATAAATAAAGATCTTCATAGGCGTGCTTATGTCAAAAGTAAAATAAATGGTTGGAATAAAGAGTATAATATTATACAGAGGTAAAGTTTGTAGGTATGTAGGAGGTAAAATAAAGAAAACTGCGCAGCAAATTGGAAAATTTCTGAAAACTTAACGACTATTTTAACTTTGCGCGTTTACATTAGAATATTCATAGCTAAGACAGGACATCTGTCAGGTTAGCTAGTTATCTAAATAAAAAGAAACTCACCTGCCATATCCATTAGGGAATGTAAACGTATACTCTTCTCCAGTATCTAACAACGTCACCGTCCCCTTGCCGATATTATGCACCCCGATGGACAGGCCTAAGAACTTGCTCTTAGTCCACACCCAGGCCTCGAACTGGATGCGTTTGTTCACATGTTCGGCGTAGAAGGCCGATATTGGGGGGTGGTGGGACACTTGTTCGGCCACGAAGGATAACTGGTCTGGAGTGCACCAAGGGACTGGGCCGTCGCCAACTTCTTGCTGTAAAAATTAAGTATACAATGTTTCTGAAATCAAACCATCACGATTTTAAGGAAAAGTGATGTGCAGGACGGGTGAAGGTCAGGGGCGGCTGCCCCTTAAGTGCACTCGTGCGCTGCACTACCTGATTTTAATAGTTTTAGAAAGAAACCCAAAATGTTTAATACATCTGATTACCTATCTATTTAATACTTACGAAAAAATTACGAACCAATTAAACTTTTTGCTATACTATTAAGACTTATTTGCGCTGTAAAGAAAATTCCTCGTGCGCTAGGCCGAGCGCACGGCGAATGCTCATACAACTTCTATGAGATAGAAGCTAAAACGCCCAGCTCGTGAGACAGAAGATAGTTGGTACAAAATGTATGGAGCAAAAAGCCCATTCTCGTGCGGCGCACGGGCGCCGAACTTGACCGAGCCGAAACGAAGATCACCGAATACCGACGAGAGCTCCCGAGGTTTGACAAAATTCGCCGCCGCGCCGCGATGTTTAGTTTACGTTATTATGTAGTGTTTATTTATTTTGGTATTCCTTTAAATTCTGAAATGATTTAATTTACTTATGTGGGACAGTTTGTATGTGACCTGTGAAAATGAGCATTAACTTTGACTAAGTATATAAAACAATAATACTTTCTAAATATTTAAAAAAAAAAGTAGAAATAAAATCGGTTGGACTGCCTAGGTCATTTTCTTAATTTATAACAAGAGTTCAAAACGAAATTGAAGCATTTACTCACACGAAGTTTTAAAAGTGAAATGTAGGTACACACGGCTACGCATCAAGCTATACATTTGCAGTTTACACTGACCTCTCATTGTAAGGAAATCCTATACAATGCGAGATCAGCCTATACTGGAAATGTGTAGCTTGATCTGTAGCCGTGCGCACATAGAAATTGAGCGCATTTGATTTCCTTGCATTATTTTTGGTGACGATTCAATCAATACCAGACCTTAATAAAAAGGTGATCGAACATTTCGTTTCGGAAAAAAGTCGACGAATTGATGAAAAAAGTAACTTTATGCAAAATGTTGTTATAATGCATTTTTCAATCCTAATAATAATTAGTGAGCTACTAAAGTGCACCACCAGTTCCATGACCCACCAGCCGCCACTGGTGAAGGTAACAGTTGATAGCTAAAGCGCATATGGTACGGTCAGCAACAGAAGTCGGTTAACACTGCTACTTTTTGACATCATCTAAATTAACACAAAATTATATGATAACCTGCGTTTACCTATTTCATTTATTAGATAAGAGTTAATTTTCATTAAAATTTACATCTGTTCCGATTTTAATTAAGTATTTTTTCTCAATAATTAAGATTTAGAAAACTCAAGTGTTAATCGACTTTTGTTGCTGACTGTACAAAAACGCGTGACGCTAAATACTGTTATAGTTTGACCGATACCGCTGTACCGCGCCTTAGGTATGTGTACGGCGAGGGGGCAGTGCATGCCGCTCATTCGTCAACGCTCACGGCGTCCCGCCGCTCATTCGCCAGTCCTGCCCCCACCTCGCCGTGCATTCCTCAGGCGCGGTACAGCGGTATCGGTCAAACTATAGCCAATTTTTTACCTGCTAATGAGTGAATGGTAGCGATTACCTTCCAGACTTGGTTTCTGACAGGCAGAATGAGATGGAAAAACATTTAGGTCGAGTAAAAAAAAAAAAGTAGTCAGTTTTACGACAGGGTTTTTGATTGTAGGTGCAAGCATAACCACATTGCATACGGCCATATCTGCCTAGCCTTTTCCAAACTTTATTAGGGTCGGCATCTAGTCTAACCTGATGCAGCTGAATACCAGTATTTCACATGGAGCGACTGCTTATCTGACCTCCACAACCCAGTTACTAAGTAATACGATACTCATGGGCAAGACCGGTTGTCAGACTTTCGGGCTTCTGACGAACGACTGTCAAAGATCCACGAATGACAGCCGGACCAACGGCTTAACGTGCTTTCCGACGCAAGGGGGGCTCTTACGTAAAGGTGGTCAGCCATCCACGGACTAACCGCAGCAAGCGTAGCTTAACCTGATCAATCGACCCGTGCGGCTGTTATTACTTAGCCAAGAGCCGCGAAGAAAACAACGGACATTATCGATGCAAAAGAAAGTTCTATAGGTAATTTGAACCTTACCTTCTCAATATTAGAGTTATTACTCTCAGCGGGCGCTCCGTCCATGTCCCAATGGCATCTGAACACTTCTCCCAGGATGGGGTTGTACGGTTTCTTGGCGACCTGTGATTTGCGGCCCGCGTGGTATGAACTCAAATACCAGCGCACTACTTGTACCATGCGGTCGCGAGGCGTTGGTTGGTCTACTATCCTGGGAAGTTATAGAGAAGAATATTTTGTAGTGATTTTTTATGAGATCCCTGGCTATCTTAGATTAATGGTGGTTTTGGAACTTCAAACGGCTCAGCCAGTCATAAAAGCTATCAGCATCATCATCAGCCTAGCCTTTTCCCAACAATGTTGGGGAAGTAATCATCTATCAAAAAAGCTCTTCAAAACACTAATAATACTTTTATTTCAGACAGAGTTTACAGGGTTACCTTGACACGTGTCAGTTTCATACTAACGAATATGTGTTATGCGAATTTGATCCATATATTTACTAGAAGTAGTCCAACTGACAGGTGTCAAAAACACATTCTCTCGATGTCCGGACTGTAGTAACAATTTACTTATTATCGTTTACATTCCATTTATAATAAGATTAGACATATGAACGAACCTTTTTTACAGTCCGTTCAACCGATTTTGACTTCTATTGCGTTGGTGGCATGACAAATGGCAGCTGCAGTAAACAGTTGGTATTTTAACCACTTTTTTGCCTTTAATGCCATCCTTAAGCTTACGAAATAGAAGTAAAAATCGGTTGGACGGGTTGTAATAGTACATTATGATATAAGAGCGGTAAGTTGAAAATTACAGCCGAGGCGATATTGCTAGCCCGAGCCGTAAGCGAGGGCTACAAGAAAGCAGAGGCTGTAATTATCAAAGCGCACGTATGTCATACGACGTTTTATAACATATTTGCGAGGAAATAAATAAAACTCGGACTTTCTTAAACGAATAAATCTTTAAAAACACACTTTCTGAAAATGAATTTGCATCTTTGCTTGTTTTCCATACGATGAAATTTTGATACGCTTGTAAGTATCTATCGGTCGATTTTTCGGGCAAGAAGCTTAGATTAGGCTTTTTTGCTGCCTCTGAGACTTCTGGCGGTGTCGAATGAATAAATTCATCATTACTTGACGACATTTTCAAATAAAAACAATACAGCGAAAAGAAAAAGCGCGCGGAATAGTTTTTACTTGTTCACAAATTAGCGCACGCATCAGCGCTTTTTTTTTAAGGCAAAGGCACAAAAACAGCCAGTATTATTAAAGTAAATTAATATTTTTTTGTTTTTGTTACAGATAAATGGTTGTAATTTAATGTCAAAATTAATTATTTAATTTAATTAATTTAAGAATTAAATGTTTAACATTTAATTCTTTAATTTTATTTTATCCCAAAATTAATTTTATTCATAAAATGTTGACCATTTTTCTGACATAAAAACTCTTTGCTAAGATTTAAAAAAGTACCGTTCGTTTTAGACGGAGCATCATGATAAACAGTACGTGTTACCTTATTAAAAAGAAACTCGTGCGTTTTACTTTACGATAACGCACACGTACGTAATGACATACATTACGATATTGAAATTGGTGAAATAAGAGACCCTTTACGAGCAAATGTGTTATAAAAAAGGTTTATTTATATGTCTAATCTTATTGTGAATGGAGTATAGTGTGTTCTTGTGTGACTTATTAAATGTTTCTTTGAATTAGATGATGAAACTTAACAAACGGGAAATCATCACATCATCGACATTTTAATCATACTAATACTCTCAAAATGTGGTGTTATAGATTTTGTAAATTCGTAAAAGTACTTAGGGTGGGGTACACCAACGGCTACGTTATAATTTCCGTCAAAGTTAATTTTAATAGAAACTAGCTACCTGCTGTGGCACCGTCATGTCAAATATAAAAGTTTAAAGTTCGGAGCAGGGACGTTACATGATGTTCGGCGCGTCTAACAGAAGTGACAGATATTTAACAATAACATTAACGAGTGCGATTAGTGCGATGTTTGTTATTGTTAAAGTAAGATAGTGCAACCCAGCCTTAGTAAACCTACAAACTATCGCTGTAGTGTCGCAGCCATTTGCATGAGGCATTCGGTGGCTTGATTATCTGTCTGTCGTTTGTGTGTCGTTACATAAAGTGTACAATAATGAATAACTCACTTTACGAACTGGTCCGGATGTGCGAAGGAGTCTGCGTACATCTCTAGTAGCGATCGCCTCTCCAAGATGAATGTCGGTAGCACAACCTGAAACAGATGTTTGTATCATGACATTGTTAGCCAGCACTATTACCCAAGGCTCAGAAAGGAGTATGATATAAACATAGACATTGATATATTAGAGGAAGATATGTTACGCGTTAACATCGCAATCACTCTGTCCTTGTCTACTGATAGACAAGGACAGAGATAGGAGCCGGCGCTGTCGTGGAAGCGAAATCGCGTTAGCCGCCGAATGTTTACGATTATGAATGACATTGCATGTCTATCTCGCACTCACAAATTAACATGTTTGGCTGTACTTACGAGTGAGAAGTAATTCCGTGGAACTTGTTTTTGGTTTTGAAATAATTGTGCACATTTTGTAAACACAGGAAGACATTGTTGCTGTTTATAATTAGGGTAATTTTACTTAAGGTGCTATACATGTGCTACACAAACGCTAGTTCGATTGTGACTAAGGTCAATTGTGTGCGTTAACACAATTTATGTGGTCCACGTCGAGGAGCGCGAACCATATCTTCCTAATTTATACATCAATGGATAGAAGAGAGCATTTCTTTACCTTCGTGAGATCCATTCCGATCTTGACCTGCGACAGGAGGTGGGTGACCACGGAGCCGTGGTTCTCCATCGAACCGAGGTCACTGTCCGATTCATCTTCATACAATGCTGCAAATAGAAATGAGGATATTAGGTAGGGAACTTATGATGTTTCTTCAGTTTCATTCTGAAATGGAAGCACCGCGATTGCTTGGGGTTATTTTATTTTCCAGTTCTTTCTGTTCTAATTCAGATGAGCGGTACAGTCCGGTCAATTTAGACATGCAGCGTTACTAAAATTCGCATAGCGCTCAAAAATTGTACGAATGTTCGGAACACCATTATAAATTAAATGTGAAAAATCCCCATCGATCCAAAATTTGTAAAAACCCAAATATGGTTTTTTTGCGTATGGCTGAAGCCAAACAGTAAGTTTTATCATAGAAATAGATCGGACTAAAATTGTAGATCACGCAATAGATAAAAATTGTATCGACACTTTTTTTCCCAAAGAGTCACCGTTTCTGAGATATAACGATTGAAAAAGTAGAAATACAACCATTTCATTGCCAACTTATTATTCCTAATCTGTCAGTCTGTTTGTTCTGGTCAATCTCCGAAACGGCAACTTTTATTTTAGAAAACAAATGAGGGTTTCGCGGAAACAAAAAAAAACAAAACCCATGAAGTTGTGAACAAAATCCGATTCAAATATTAGAGAAATTTGATATTCACGCGGGCGAAGCCACGGGCAACAGCTAGTTCTAAAATATTCTAATGCATAATAAACTAATCCTGCCGACTTGATAAACTAGAGTACTAGACTAATAAACCTAGTCTTCACATGACTAGACCAGTATGATTTTCAGCTGACATAAAAGTATGTCGAGTCCTTCCAGCAACCCGCCTGTGTTATAGTTGGAACTGTGCCAGGGAGGAGACTGGGAGAGGCTTGGTCGGGCGGATCGAATTTTATAGGTTTTCATCGAATAACTGTCAGTGTATGTATGTACTGTTTATTTAACGGCACTATGATCTTTCAACATTTATATCTGTAATTTTTATGGTGTGCATAATAAAGAGTATTCTATCTATCTATACCCATAGGGACTATAAAGCCTCCAGAGCGACGAGACGGTCATGTTAAGGCTATATTAAACGAAGGCTATAGGTTGCCAGAGACAATACGATTGTCTCTCATAGGTAATACGGGCTGGTATCCGCAACTCCACGACAATGCGCGTATTTTGCGTGAAGTATTTCGAAAGGGGTAACTTTGGGATTTTTTTCCATCTAGCAAAGTAAATTTAATCGTGTTAGTAAAAGCGACTGGCTATTCGCCAGATCCTTACATAAATAAAATATATCTTTTTTTCAAAAAAATTATAACACTGTCTTTTGTTTCCCATGGATTCAAAAAAATAGTAAGCGCAGTCTCTGTCGGGCTGTCATAGCTCCTTAAGAGGGGAGGTGGACTACGATTCTCCATACAAATGTATTCCCCGTTTTTCTTCCCGAGTAATGCCTCTAGAGCAATTTTTTTTTTTCATAAAATCAAAGTCTGCTGTAGACAAGTCACTGTCATTTCCTTTTTTTCAGGAACTAATTAGTAAAGAAAATATGACCCTCCAAAAATTACAAAAAATGCCTCATTTTTACCGCCGTGATTAGAGGACTACCAGACAAATTCGAAAAGCTTTTAACATAAAAGAAAATTATAGGAACCTAGACATACTATTTCTTAAAATTTTAATGAAAAAAATAATTGAATCGGCTCAGTTTTCGAGGAGAAAAAAGGGGAATACGAAACGTCGATCTCGTAAATATTTTTGTGATATAGTCGGTCTGAGCTGCAGATGTCCCTACGCACTCTCTTATCACTGTTCGGCGCAGCGCGAAGGCAATAGTTTCTTCAAATACCTAGTTTTCAAATTCCTCGCAGGCCGTGTGCCCTCTTAAGCACCTCCACTAGTTACCTAACTGCCCATTCTGCGAATTTTCAACTGTACCCTCGTATATTTGGTAGGCAGCCTGCAATGATGCAGTCTGGAAGTAAACAGTTGGAACCTAGGAACGTGCCCTAGTAGATACTATATAAGTAAGTAAGTGAACTTTTACCAAAAAATTATATCGTCGTCTATCCAAGGGATATGGAGCTACCCAATAACTAAGTTGTGGAGATCAGATAGGCAGTCGCTCCCATGTAAAATACTGGTATTCCACTGAATCCGGTTAGACTCGAAGTCAACCCCAACATAGTCCGGAAAAGGCTAAGCAGGCGTCGAGCTGTGTAAACATACAAAATAAACAAAGCAACGAACTCACTTTTGAATTTAAAACATATCACTAAGGCTAAATTAAGTGACCGTTTGAGGGTTGCTGTCTTTGTGCGTAAACGTACGACAATATCGCCAGTAAGCCCCGTCTTGCACATTGTATGCTAATCTCAAGAAGCCCCACGAACTCACTGTAGATGCATGTGTCAAGAATATTTCTTGTAAAAAAATCGTGAGGGGAATAACGTATGATGTCATATTGTTTTCTTTGAAAGTGTTTGATGTACGTGCGTATGCGCAGCAGCCATAACAGGACTGATATGACGTTTGTTGTTAATTTTGAGTTTAGGAAGACGCACGAAACGAATCAAACTGATTCACGAAGTATACGAGAAACCACGGCAATCCAGTCAGCACGATAGTAGCGGGGGTTCCCAACGCAGGGTGCAGTGGACGTAGCTACATTAATAAATTTATCTATCGCCACTAGCGGACAATATTTAAGTGCTTTCTTGCTGCGGCATTTCATCATCTGCCTAGCCTTTTCCCAACTATGTTGGGGTCGGTTTCCAGTCTAACCGGATGCAGCTGAATAACAGTATCTTACATGGAGCGACTGCCTATCTGATCTGCACAACCCAGCTACTGGGTAATACGACCCGTGACGACTGTGAAAGATCCACGAATAACAGCCGGGATCAACGGCTTAACGTGCTTTCCGAGGCATGGAGGGATCTTGGTATATAAAGAGGTCACCCATCCACGAACAAACTTACTTACTAACTTACTTAGCCACAAGCCTCTTCTTCTTTCTTCCTCGGCATGTATTATACTAAAATAGCTCATGTCGTGAAGAAAATATTTGCTATCAAGATGGAACTGAGGCTGACTTTCCAGGCAGCGCCGGATGTACTACTTAAGGATCTTCACTCGTTGAGGCTATTTATAAGTCTACCCCATCTTCACAGGAACGTGAACAAGAAAATTTAATTTCCTCATCCCCAGAAGCGATGAAAATATATTGCAATCGTGAGTCCACGAGAAAATCGCCTTTGAATTTCGCATGTACTCGTGACTGTACAACCGCGTGCATTTGCGGTGAACCACTTTTCAACAGTGTTGCCTTAGTATTGGTGAATCACTTTTCAACCATATTACCTTAGTAATAAGGTTGAAAAGTGGTTCAACATTACCTGGAGTCACAGAATGACGCAAATGTCTGCGATGGTACAGTCAGCGTCAAAAATATCGGGACGAACAGACTGTTCAAAAAGTTCTCAACAACTAAGAAAATTAAACTTTATCTCAATTGGATAAAGCTCTTGTCAGAATGACAGTTGTCGTGTACTGTATTCATTCTGAAACATTCCTTGTGTCATTGAGTTATATTTCATTTTCATAGTTGTTTAGAACATTTTGAACAGTCTGTTCGTCCCGATATTATTGACGCTGACTGATCTGCATGCGACGATTCAGGATGGCTATTTTTGCGTCTTATTTCCGATGTATTACCAATGTGATTTCCTATTCCCTAATAAGTTTATACTTCAAGGGGCTTCTCTGGGACTGTCTATCCGTACCTAACTAAAGAAAAAGGCCCTGTGGGACTTTCTATCTGTAACTAAAGAAAAAGGTTGTATTTTTTACCAGACTGCGCCAGAAGGAGGGTTATTTTCGTAATCATTTGGAGATATAGAAAAACTCTTAGAAATCGCTGCTCAGTTAATTTCACGTTCGAGTCGATAACGATGACTATTATTTTAATCGTTGAGCTTGCTTGCTTGGAGAGTATCTTGGGCAACTTTTTCTTGTATAAAATCAAGTTCAGCTGTGCTGCTGGAGAGTTTGTTCCGCTACTTCTTCTTCCCAGCTAAAGCACTAGGAAGTGGTGAAAGCGGGCGTTTTGTGGGGACTGTCTTATGTAATTTTGACGCTTAAAATGTACTGATTCTCAGCCTAACTTGATTATATGACCTTTGATTTTGTTTGAGTGGTGTATGCTTACCGTCATAGTCGATCTCTCCATCTCGCGTGCGGGGCAGGTCGACGGGCTGCGACGAGTCCTGCTCAGCCGCGCCCTCCGCCTGGCAAGTGCGACTTGCGCTGTAACAATACAGAAAAAAATTACAAAAACAATGTTATAAACATTACAAGTAGGTACATACATTAGAGCTTATAGCGGCCTCACTTTTCGCAATTTTTTCTTATCTATTTATATAAAGTCAAAATTCCGAAGCAAATTGTTCATGAACTGCGTGACTGCATTTTTTCGAGCTTGTGAATTGAGCTACTGTAAAAATATGTTAAAAAAATCTGCTGCTCCCTACATAAATGGTCGCTATAATTCGTCAAAATGCAGGGAACCGCTGAATTTTTTTTTCGCGATTTCAGGTTTGGTCCCATAGGAAAAGTTGTTTGTTATCATGAGTACAATCATGTGTTTAAGTATCGGTCACTAATTACCAGTCACCCTATACAGGGTGTTTCTTTTAAGGTGTCAAGCCAGTGCGAGCTGATAGCAGAGTACCATACCTATCGATTTAACCCCCATGTATGTCCTACGATTCTTTGTAGTTTAAGAGTTATAATTTTTTTTCGATAAAAAATTATATGTTTTTCGGCTTTAAAAAATTATATGTTTTTTTTTGGGTAAAGTTTGAACAAGAATGAACTAAATGGGGCATTATTTGCTGAAATCGGTCGTTGAAAGTCGTGTAGGTATCTGAAACCTTGTGATTTTCATATTTTATAATTTATTATTATCTTTGCTTAATTTTGACAATACTGATATTTACTATTCCTCTACGTTTAAGCAGAGCTCAAGTCGATAATAAAACCATAAATTTTAGAACTACTACTATCCATTACTATCCATTGATATGAAATAAGGGATCCAAAATAACTCGAAAACTACAAAAAATCGTAGGACATACATGTGGGTTAAATCGATAGGTATGGTACTCTGCTATCAGCTCGCACTGGCTTGACCAAGAAACACGCTGTCTAGGTAAGCAACCTAAAGTTATGACCGAATTTGTTTAAGTCTCCGAGGAATCCCTTCAACAAATTGCAGGGTAAGTTTAGTATATAGTATTCGAAATTCCTCCACCATCTTTGGGCATTTGGACATATGGCTGGGCTTGTCAGTAAATAATAATACCTAGGTACTTAAAATCAAAACGAAGCAAAATGACAATGTAACAGTGACAGTGTACAGTGTGTATGTGTTGTAATGTAATGTAATGGTAATGTAATGTATGTAATGTAATGTAATGTAATGTATGATCGTAGCAGGTGGCGTTCTGTTGTTTCCGCCTGGGAAACGGCGAGAGTTTATCTAATTATGAAATAATTTAGGTAATCAAAGTAAAAGTAGGTAACGGATTTAACATTTTAATTAAAGCCATTACATTCTAATTAATAAATAACTTTACCACGTTATTTCATATTTTGATGAGAATGAATTGCGTATCCTACACGAGTAATATGGAAAATGTGTTGCAAAAATATTGAGATCACGAGCGTAATAATTACCGGCTTACATGCTATTACAATTTGCACGAACGTTAATTAACTTGAAAACACGGAGTTGTAAAACAGTAGGTATAGGTTTATGGTACCTACCTACTGTTAGAACATTTTATGGATTGGTAGGTAAGGTTATATAAAAAGTCAGGAATAGAAGCGTAGGTAATGAGCAGATTTCAGCACATATCGGATAATCGAATGCATATTATATATTTAAGTACCTAAGTTTAAAAAAAAAATAGCAGATGCAGTGTTTTTCGAAGTTTTATACAGGGTGGCCAAAAAGTCGTGGATCAAACGCAACTAGGGGTTAGGTGGGGTCATCAGCTGCAAAAAGTTGTTCTACGGGAGGTCCTTAAGGTCAACCCCTGCAGAGTATAATTTATTTTGAGTTTTTATGACAAAATACACTTTTTTTAACTAATTCTTATAAAAATTCGAAAAAATCTACATCCTGTATCTTTTTTATAATTTTCACTAGATTGGTACTGATGAGTCCTTGCCTTAGACATGCTATTTACGGTTGTTTATTGGGTGTGTTGAAGATAATATTAAGTTTTACGAAATTTTTGTTCTCAAATCATAACTTTTCATTTACTTTGGACTCCACTGTGAAAAAAAAATACTCTACCGAAAAGTGACCCTGTGTTACAAGTTTTGGCGCATTTAATAGGAATTCCGAAAAGGTATTACACATGGCCATGAGTGGCTCTAATATCTTTCAAGGACGATTATTCGTAGCAAGGCCAAAGTTAATCCAACCATAAAACTCGGTTAGGCTTATTTAAAAATAAACTGGAACTAATACAATTAATGACAAAGACTCTCTGCCTCTCTTTTACTAATTATCTTATCTATTATCTTTAACTCTATCTTTTTTTTTTTTTTTTTCTATTATCTTTTTTTTTTCTTTTTTTTTTATCTATTATCTTTTACGAATTTTATTAGACGGTGCAGACTATGTATTATGGTCAGAGGCAGGAATTTTGAGCATTTATTGTAAAATGTTTTGCTTAATAAAACAATTATTTCACAATCGTTGTCTTGTTTTTTCGTCCTAGAAAGATATTAGAGCCACTCATGGCCATGTGTAATACCTTTTCGGAATCCCTATTAAATGCGCCAAAACTTGTAACACAGGGTCACTTTTCGGTAGAGTATTTTTTTTTCACAGTGGGGTCCAAAGTAAATGAAAAGTTATGATTTGAGAAAAAAAAATCCGTAAAACTTAATATTATCTTCAACACACCCAATAAACAACCATAAATAGCATGTCTAAGGCAAGTACTCATCAGTACCAATCTAGTGAAAATTTTAAAAAAGATACAGGATGTAGATTTTTTCGAATTTCAATAAGAATTAGTTAAAAAAAGTCAATTTTCTCATAAAAACTCAAAATAAATTATACTCTGCAGGGGTTGACCTTAAGGACCTCCCGTAGAACAACTTTTTGCAGCTGATGACCCCACCTAACCCCTAGTTGCGTTTGATCCACGACTTTTGGGCCACCCTGTATATGCGCTAGGCGCACGTGCGAGGTGTCAAAAGACGCGTCTCCGCGCGGGCTAGCGACCTATGTAGTTAGCGGATTTTATGACGAACAAAAATTTCGTGTTTTGGTAAAAAAAACGTGTTTTTCGGCCGAAAAGTAAAAAAAGTCAAAAATAATACCTATTGTTGAGCCATCTATATATGTATATTACTCAATCAAATTCGATGGCTCAACCCATTTTTGGCTTTTTAAATGTTCGCTTTTCTTTTTTGCGTTTGGGTTTTTTAAATTTTAAATTTAATTATTATTTAAATAAGTAATTCGACATAATTATGCATTCACTAAAAAAAAGTTCATAGATGACTGGAGCGTTTATATACGATCATTTTTTATTTATTTAAGAGCAAT
Organism: Cosmia trapezina; assembly: GCA_905163495.3. Taxonomy (NCBI): domain Eukaryota; kingdom Metazoa; phylum Arthropoda; class Insecta; order Lepidoptera; family Noctuidae; genus Cosmia; species Cosmia trapezina. Next base: position 3,772,690 of record LR991036.1, read on the forward strand.
TTGACGATGCAACGAAAAACATTGAAAAAGTGCAAAAGTGTGGTTATTTTCTTAACTCTTTACACGTAAAGAAAAAGACAGGCAAACGCTCGATGCGCTCTTATGAGAATAAAGCCTATTTTGGGGCATCTGTCGTACATAACGATGGTTCCCGTTACTTATCGCTCCCTGGAGAGTAACCCGAATTTATTATTGAAAGGAGGCTTCTGTAGGCAGTTTAAGCATGTGGTTTGGTGAAACATATTTTTTGAAGAAGTGTTTCATGTGAACGTTTCCTTTATTAATGCCTAATATATTTTGAATGTGTCTTTATTATTATAGCTTAAGCCGTTTGCATGCCTTAGTTATGGTAGTTAGTATAAGCAGGCCTCTTGCACTGGTACATTCCGCTCGAGATAAGTACCTACAGCTCGCGGCAACTCTGGGTTACAAGTCAGTCGGGGTGTATTTACGCGCTCAGCGAGCGAGACACGTACGGCCGCCCATGAAAAAATTAAATCTTAGATTTTAAATTTAAGTATACTATTCATATTATCACTATACTATATATATATATTAGTGATATAGTTACTTTTTAATGACGAAAATCCATTACGAAATGTCGAGTCTTGTTCCTACCTTTTTTTACCTACCTACCTACTTACACATATATAGTTGAGCCGACATTTAACTTGAGCTCTCGGCGGAGTGGTGGGGGTTTGTGTGCGCGTCGTATTGTTTCATGCCGCATTTACACATTCGTGCGAATCGCGAGGCGAATGGCGAGGCGAATAACGAATACGCATATGTAAACAGTGCGCTCGCTATTCGCCTCGTGCTTCGCCTCGTGTGCGAATTTCAAAATGATTCACTCCGCGAATGTGTGAACAGTAGTTCGCGACGGCACTCGTATACGAATGTTTCGTCGAATGTTTCGTCGAATGACGAGGCGAATGGCGAAGACGATTGTGTAAATGCGGTATCAGGAGTAATGTCCAAAATCGCTTAAAGTAATTAAGGATTAACTTAGGATTAACAAGCAACTGTACCTACCCGCGATCGTACGATCGCACAAACTTAGTCACTGGTGCGTTGAGGCATCTTTAGTTGTTTTATGACCATGTTCAGGCGACTAAAGTGTCCCAAATGTTACTTTCAATTTAAGACGTGTTTGTACCTTGTTTACTTTAGAACACTTCTAATTAATATTATACGAGATGATGGTGTATTAAAAATAATTGATGATTGAATGATGATCATGATTTAATAATGATTGTTTGATTGATTAATAAAAAATAACGTTTGAAAATTAGAAGACATTACAGTAAAGTGAAACAACTCTAGATAGACTATTCATAAATACAATAAAAGTATAAAAAGGTACCATATACACCACCACCACCACCACCACCATACCATATGGTATGTATGGTATGGTATGGTGGTATGGTACCATATTTTATTTTTCTTTGCGGACAGCCCTAGTACTCGGCTAAGCGGCGTAGGTATGTTACGGACGAGTAACGACACAAAGTAATAACAACTCTCAAGCGCGGCGATTAAGAGCAATTTAGCTTGCGCATGGGTAGGAAAAGATTTTGTAGGCTATTATAAAAGCGGCTTTCTTCAAGATCAAAGGAGTGCAACTTCTGTACGTTAGTACTATTATCTATTCTGTGGTATAAGGAACTTTTTAAACTAAACACCTGTAATTTGTACCTACTTTCTGTGAAAATAAAAAACTATTCTATTCTACTCTCGGCGCTAAGCAGAGCGATGAAAATTCAGTGCGCGAAACAAAATCGCCGAGATATTTTTATGTCCGTGCGAACGTCGACTTATAATGGCGCCCAACAAAATATCAATCTGTAGGTAGACCGCGTGGGGTAAAGGTCAGACTGTAGGTGTTACAGGTATACCTAGAAATTAGATTAGTTAACCCTAGACCAACCCTAGGTAGGTATCAAATCTAAATATTAATACTGTCTGAATACATGTATATATATCGCCATGTAATAACATTGTCGGATCAGCAAAGTAGGCGCTCAAAGTTATAAATGCGGATAAAATACTAATAATAATCATATGATATTAATGATGAATGAATGAATAATGATATGATAATGATACGAACTGCGTCCAAATAAACGTTTTTCTTTCTTTCTTTTCTTTTTTCTTTAAATGTTTTAAAAGGTAAATTTTGCATACAATATCAGAAAAAGCTTTTCGTGGACTTTTATTCAACTTTAAGTTGGGCTTTTCTATAGCCGTTGAGCGATATTTATTATAGAAAAGATTTTAAAAATTAATTCCGGAGCTCCCACTCATATTTTACATAATATTAATCAATGAAAGGTGACCGATCAAGTAAAATCCGAGGTTGGAGGCCCTGGCAATGAATGCACCAGACTGTCAACTAACAGAACCAGAGCGAGAGAGGTCGTGAGGCCAGCTACGACTACTCCTGCGATTGGACACAGTTCATCGTGACCATGACCGCTCTGTCAAGAGCGAAGCGAAGAAGAAGAGAATTAATGTTTTTTTACATTTTGTTTTTTTTTGTTTTTTAATTAATGTTTTTTTTTTTTTTTTTTTTTGTTTTTTTTTATTTTTTTTGTTTTTTTTTTATTTTTGTTTTTTTTTTTGTTTTTTTTTTGTTTTTTTTTTGTTTTTTTTTGTTTTTTTTTGTTTTTTTATTTATTTACAACGACATAAATATTTACTTTGTAAAGTATTACTTATATTATTTTTAATTATTCACACTACGTGGATCATTGTTTTTTTTTTATTCTTTTCGCAGTTAGTTTTGATCATAGTCTGGCAGTTTGAGTAATTTATGCGGCCTACCCAAATGTCTTTTCTTTGGTAAGTATTGTTCGTCGAATGTTTTGAGTTGAGCTGCACGATTACTGACAAATGCGTTCACTAACTGGACAAGTCCACTCAATCTGTGTGGTTCTTTCCTCAAAAGACCATTTCAGACACCAATCTACATAATGGTCTCCACATGATCTAACCAAGATTATGCCTGGATTTTAAAAGAGACTGTGACATCTGAGTTTGTTTCGGCCTTTCTTCTCAGAGTAGTCAGATAGGAAATGTCGACCTCATCTAGTTTTTAAAAATATGATTGACGTGTAAAAGTGTTGGTACAAACCTACTTACAGAAATGAATCATTTATCATTTAATGAAATACCTGCTTATTTAATTAAACATACAGACAGCACAATTATAACGTGTTATGAATAAAATAAAAGCGTTAATTTCGTTTCCGAGAGTTGAGAAATATTAAATGTTAAGTAACACGCGTTGGATATAATGAATAAAAGAGAATTATTAATTATGTACTTCTCACTGTTATTTGTATTCCTGAATGCAAAATGTTTTATTTTTGACTCATTACAAATAATTAATTCTTTCATTTTCAGTTTTAATTTAGCACTGAAAATGGCCGTGTTTAATTAAAAACCTACTAGCTGCGCCCCGCGGTTTCCCCGCTTAGACCAGCCTATGAGTTAATCCAGGGTATAAGCTATATACATAGGTACAAATTTCACCCAAATCGGTCTAGCCGTTTGAGCGTGAAGAAGTAATAGCATAAGTATAAGTATCGCCTTTATAATATTAGAGTGATTCTTGAAACTATGGCGGATTTAATGTTTAATTAGAAGTGACTGAAAGCTATTCAGGAACTGTTTGAGAAAATAGTCTTCGTCAAAAAACCGTTACGAGAGAGTGGCAAGATATTCCATAAAATATAGGTACGATTGCATCCAGTAAATGTCTACATTGAGTGTCTATAGGGGAGAACGAGGTAAGATGGGTAGCGGGTAAGACAGGGTATCCAGCTAAATTCACAGTTTAAACTGTCCAATCACGTTCGTTCATACATCGTTCGATGCGCCGCATGACACTGGTCAGTAGCCCGGCCATTAATTGTTTGCAAGTGTACGCATGTCGAAAAAAATCTTCAAAAACTGTTTTACTGCAAATTGCTTAACATATTTTCTTCTGGTTTGACACGTGATTGTGGTTTGTTAAATAATGCTAGCTGGTGAGGTGTGATTGTAATTGACGCTAAAAACCAACCTATAATAAGGTAGGCATTGTGTTTCCTTGAGATTGCCGATTGTTTTTTTTTCTTTGATTATTGGTAGAAAATGGCTCGGCAGGCAAGATGGGGTAATGAAGTAGTCATTACCCCATCTTGCCTGCCGAGCCAGTACATTCCGGTTCCATTGAAGGGTTCATTCATGCTCACATTGTGGAAGATGGTCACATAATAGCTGTGCAGGAATGTAGGATGATGATGACGAAGCCATCCACGTCTGCGTGTTCTGCCAGTTCAAATAATCATCTTTCTCTCTGATAATTCTCATCACCCCATCATACCTCAGCTCTATGGGGCAAGACGGGGCAAAACACCTTTTTTTATTTTGATTTGTTTTTCTAAAATGAATAGCTAAAAGTTCCTAATGTCATCAAATACTAGAAGAATAACAAGTTGTTAATTAAAAAATAATTATGATTGTTTCACTATGTAATTTTTTATTTTATTGATGTTTAAACCTTAAGTATCCTGTCTTGCCACCCTCTCCAGTAAATGAAATGTTCTCGTATTTAACCGAACCCCAAATAATTCCATTTTATTTTCTTAAACATATCAATGGACACTCTTAAATAAATGTCTCTCGACCAGCTCTAACTGTGACCAACTTGGATGTAGCGGAAGATGACGCGGTTGGTCACAGTTGTAACCTAACTTATATCACAGATTAATACTTAGAGCACCTAACCTAGGCCACAATAAGAATGTGTTACCTATTAAATTAAAAATATTTATTAGTTCGCAAATTGATTACATTTTTCAAAAAAACATCTTTTCATTTAACATTCTTAAAAATTTGCCCTCTTAAATATTTCCCGAAGTAAATATTCATATGTTAGGATGTTTCCTGGGTTAAAAAAAAGAAATTGTATTTAGTCCGTCAGTCAGATAATAAAAAAAATATTAGACACGTATTTTTTACTTTATCTTAGTAATAAAAATTACTTAGATAACACGTATTAAAGTTGGGGAGTGGGGGTTCACTACGTCACTTCTACGTATAAAATCTAGCAAGGCGTGACGTCATGCCATGTTTTAACTCAATGTATCACCGTAATCTTTTCATTAGGTAAAAAAAGAAAAAATACCTGTCCAATATGTTTTAATAACATAGTTAAAAAAAAATATGCCATCATACCTATTGCGGTTACACCTACAACAAAATCACAGCCCTACCCTAATAATACCTAGATATATAGGTATAACTTTAGCCTTGAGAACATAATTAGGTTACGTTTATTACATTACAATGAGGTTAACAACAGCCTAAAAGTGAGGTCAACTCAAGTTATGAACGAAACTAATGAAAAATATAAAGGCACGCTATTAAATCCACCTCAAGATTATCCGCCCCAAGTTCCTAATACTAACCTATACATAAAATATTTAAGGTGGTCTCAATATTGTGCGTACAAACTTACACTTGAAGTTGGAATGTAAGGGAGAACATGTTTTTCAACTACATTGTTAAGGTTGTTCTTGGGATAAATTCATCCCAACTACGGAACCCTTCATTGTGCGTGGCCCGACACGCACTTGTCCGGTTTTTTAAAAACTAGATGAGGTCGGAGTTTCCTATCTGAGTTCTGACTACTCTGAGAAGAAAGGCCGAAACAAACTCACAGGTCACAGTCTCTTTTAAAGTCCAGACATAATTTTGGTTAGATCATATGAAGACCATGTAGATTGGTGTCTTAAATGGTCTTTTGACGAAAGAACCACACAGATTGAGTGGACCTGTCCAGTCAGTGCACGAATTTGTCAGTAATCGTGCAGCTCAACTCAAAACTTAAGGAGCTCAACGATTCGACGAACAATACCAAAGAAAAGACAACTGGGTAGGCCGCGTAAATTACTCAAACTGCCAGAATATGATTAAAACTAACTGAGAAAAGGATAAAACCCGCGACCGGCGTAATCTTCACATTCACAATAATTAAAAATAATATAATACTTTACAAAGTATACAGGATTATAATGAGAACCTTGGGCCATTTCTCAGACAGTTTTTATCATCTCCTGTAAAATAACGTTCATTGCAATCACGAGGTTTCACTGCACGGCGACGATATGTGGTAAGCTAAGGCTAAGGTGGTGTGGGGCTAAGGTACTACAGAATTAATGGTTTAGTAGCGGAGATAGAGTTCATCAGGGAGGCACTAAAAAGCACATTATCTATGCTCTGGACCTGCAAGCTTATATTATACGACTATTCAGCAGTTTATTTCCATCGGGACAACAGCGACAATACTCAGCTTCTCGGTTGGACATAAACACAGACCCATAAACAAAACGACCAGAGTGATAAAGGCGGGCTATATCGTCAGTAGGTGAGATTGAAGATTCCAGTAGCTATTACTTCTTTAAACCCACACAAAAACAAATCTATATACATAAAAATGAATCCCTATTTCCCTTGGTCATCGCATCACACGTGAACGGATGGATCAATTTCGCTAATTCTTTTTTTGTTGTGTTTATTATTGTCAGGAGAAGGTTCTTATGAAAGAAAAAAATAAGAAAATTTCGCAGAAAATTGGAAAATTTCAGAAAACTTAACGACTATTTTAACTTCACGCGTTTACATTACAATATTCATAGCTAAGACAGGACAACGTCTGTCGGGTCAACTAGTAGCTTATAAAGAACATAACACAACAGACATAACAACATCATTATTAGTAGATGAATGAACAACAGAAGACTACTTAATAGAGATGGACCAAAAACCCGGGCTTTTGGTATATTTTCAACTTTGATTATAAAAAAATCAGCTGTTCAATACATTTATCTACATAAAACTCGTCAAGATGTAGGGAGCAGCTGATTTTTTTCTCGCGATTTCAGGTTTGGTCCCATAACTAGTAAAGGTTGTTCATAATGATAAGTACAATGACCCCGTTGTGCCATCAAATCTGTCTGGGACATGTTGTATATGTCTAGATAGTGTCGCGCTGAAAAAGAACTAAAACAAACATGCCAACTTTGTTATGCTGGTGTGCGTAAAAGCTGACGTCTTAGTCGGCGTTCCCACGAGCGTAATAAAATCGCGGCGGGATTTTATCGCGCACTGGATTTTCAACTCTCGTTGTTGAGCCGAGCGTTGAGAATCCAACCTAACAAAAACAGAGTGCATCCCAGCGCGACGAAAAACACACTGGTGGATTTTCAACTCCCGGCGCTAAGCAGAGAGTTGAAAATCCAGTGCGCTATAAAACCCCGCCGCGATTTTATTACGCTCGTGGAAACGCCGACTTACACTCGCTCCAGTCATTGTGCTTTCTTGTGCTTTTCTAGTGTGCGTGCAAATTGCGGCGAACAGTTAGACTATTTTTTTTCGACGAGATTCATAGTCAAGCTATGGCTTTGACTATCAATCTAGACATATTTAAATTTTTGATTTTAAAGCAGAGAGTATAATTCACATTCCACAAATCATAACATACCGACCATTCCGACGTAACATGCAAATCCTATTATCCGACATAACTGATTTAGTGGGTAGTTGTAAATAATACTCTTTGGCTAATGTATAAATATAAAGGTCAGACAACGACCTTGTGACCAATACGTAACATTTAGGGACATTATTCACCAAGCCATGCATAGACAAATCTAAGCTTATGACTTGATAGGGATGTCACCTTTCGGACCTAAAACTTAAGTTTAAAAACTAAAACCCGACTACTGAAAAATCACGCTTTAAAAAGTATGAAACAAGAAAATATTCTCAACTGAAATTAGAAAAAGACAGACAAATTAAAAATCAGGAGTCACACGTAATGTGTTCGATTTATGCCCTGACATAACGTGTGACTCCGGATTTTTAATTTGTCTGTCTTTTTCTAATTTCAGAATAGATAAGAAGTTTAGAAGTTATGAGGGAACAGATGAACGAACATACATACTGCACGGTCACATTAACTTGACGCATCTCTGGAATGCGAGGCCCCGCCCGCTTCCCCCCGCATTCCCTTAGCTCGCCCGGCAAGGGTCAGTATGGTCAGCATCTTTGTCACCGATACGCGCGTCGATAATTTGGCTAGATTTCTGTTGTTGTTATATTGTTTTTGGATATTATTGTTACAACGCCAAGCGTCAAGTTAATGTGACCGCGTTGTACATACATATGGGTCAAAATAATAACCCTCTTTTGTTTCGCCATAGTGTGGTAAAAAAGAATAAGCAACCACAATGCAAAAAACAATCGTGAGTGTAACAATCGACTAACCAGAACACACTACAAGATTATAATCAAATAGCTCTCGTGCCAAACCGAGAGGAGGAGCTGGACCTAGGGATTCAGTTTTAGAATGTACACACGGCTACACATCAAGCTATAAATTTCCAGTTTACACTGACCTCCCATTGTAAGGAAATCCTATACAATGCGAGATCAGCTTATACTGGAAATGTATAGCTTGATCTGTAGCCGTGCGTACCATTGTCATGGGAAACAAAATAATTACCATTATAATTCGTTATTTAATTTAAGAGGCCCGTACTTGAGTACTGTCTCACCTGTAAGCAATATTGCATTCGATGATGGGTCAGAAGACGAGACGTTTTAGAAGTAAGTAACTAAAATTCGCTCGGGATTTGAATTTTTTTTAAATATTATGTTATTTTATAGTCCAAGTGACAGCCCTAAATGTGAGGGTATTTTGTGTTTTGGGATATTACGACCTGATTACGTATTCTGTGAATAAAAGAGAAGATGTAGGTGTGTTGTGATACTAATCTGTCAGATTATGCTCTGTTGTGGTCAGAAATTGAATGCCTTTGTGTTCTCGCTCTGTCGGAATTAATAGGATTATATTGTGGTATTAATTTTCTTGTTAATCTTATAATAATTTATGCCTCAATCTTATAATAAGGATTATGGGAAAGCGTCAGATGGGAGTTATCATCAGTCAAGAAGGGAAACATACATTACATAATGGCGTCACAATGTATGTTACTCTTATGGTAGTAAATAAAGCTAATGGTATTTTATGTATGTATAGTATGACTAATAAACAATGAGAAGATTTATCTAGAAACAAGCATCACCTTACGTATTTTTCTGTTTCATTCTTCTTGTACAAACTGTTTAATCTATATATATAAAAATCAATCTCTATTTCCCTTGGTCATCGCATCACGCGTGAACGGATGGAACAATTTCGCTAATTCTTTTTTTTGTTGTGTTTATTATTGTCAGCAGAAGGTTCTTATGTAGAGAAATATTGGAAAATTCGGGAAAACTGAAAGTGAATTTTCTACGGGAATTAAATTATTGAAATTGGGACAGGACAACGTCTGTCGGGTCAGCTAGTAAATAAAGAATAACAAATTTTCTAATATGCTTTGAAAGGTTGTTTGAAAGCTACAAATGGGTCGCGCTACTCGTAAATTGTCATAGCAAATTAGATCTCCCTGAAAAATTTAACTTTCATGAAACGAAGTGAGGAAATATGACTACCGAGACATTTTAAGGTAATTCAGTAATGTCAAATCGTATTATCGTAACGTTGAAGGTACGGTGGGCAAAAAAGTCGCTTGCACAGGTATTTTAACTTGCAATACTTAAGTTTCTGAAGAGAAGAAGTACTTGTCACCAGACAAGTAAGATCCTAGATCCTAGTTGCGGACCCTATAGAAAACTCTCCGAGATTGCTTTGATTCAGTATTTTTTGTTACCCAAGCTCCACATTCTGCCTAGACTTTGCCCAACTATGTTGGGTTCGGCTTCCAGTCTAATCGGATGCAGCTGAATACCAATATTTTACACGGAGCGACTGCCTATCATATCACTGGATAATACGATACCCCTTGAAAAGACTGGTTGTCAGACTTTCGGGCTTCTGACGACCCGTAACGATTGTCAAAGATCCACGAATGACAGCCGGAACCAACGGCTTAACGTGCTTTCCGGGGCGCGGAGGGTCTTGGTATAAAAGGATGGTTAACCATCCACGGACCTACTCCGGAAACCGAAGCTTTACTTGATGGATCAACCCGTGCGGCTGTTATTACTTAGCCACGAGCTTCGAGCTTTCTTACCATGTAATATGAGGGCGACCCTGTTGCCATCAACCGGACATCAACCACAAATTCCTGATGGAAAGCCCAATCGACCACTTCGTATTTTCGTATTTGTACGGGATTAAAAAAAGATAGTTACCAAGTCAGCACCGATATTCGGTAAGCGTCAGGACCCCTGGACCAATAAAGATATTTGATGTTTAGAAAATACCAAGATTTACTACCTTTTTGCTACTATTTGATACCTAACTTCAAATATTTAGTACCTCGACCGACAGCGAAAAAACACGTAAAGAAAGTGGTCAGACATTCTGACGTCAGGTTGTCTGGACCATTTTTTTTTTCATTGTTCTGGACAACAAAACTAATTTATCTATTTGTAAATATTTACTACCTTTTTAGTACCCCAACATATATTTTTTTCAAATTTTTTTGGCTTTACAGTAAAATGTTACGCATGAAAGTTTTTTTTTGATAATTGATATTTAATTTGCCACTTATTTTTAGGATATTGGTATATTTGCATTGTGGTTAGAAAATCATACACTGTCATATACATAGAAAATAATTTTAATAACTAGAATTGTAGGCTACATATCAAGCTATAACAATCCAGTTTATGCTGACCTCTAATTGTAAGGAAATCCTTATAGAATGCTAGATCAGCTTATACTGGAAACTTATGCCGTGTGTACGTGATGTTATTTGTATTTCCCAGAAATGGTTGAAATATATCTCAATATTTAGTACCTAATTAGTACCAAATTGTACCACTTGTTAAATAATTAGTACCTCGTGAGATCGCAAGTTATTGTAATAGTTTCATACACCCGCCATCCTGACGTCAGCTTGGCGGGTGTATTTTTGTGTAGCTGAGATTACTAAGAATCTAGATATATAAAACATACATGGATATTTAGTACCTAATTGATACCTCTCGAAACATACCTTAGGTCAGTGAAATCTCATTGCAATTCGTCAGAAATTGAAAAATTTGTCTACATCATTCCTTTATACAGGGTGTTACAATATGTTGCTTGTTTGACACAAAGAGTAGAGGCAGCCGGGAATACTTGGCTATAGGGAAGCAAAGCTCGAGCGTCTCTGGAACTAAAATTGACACATTGTAAACCTGTTGCTTTATGTTAATTTTGAAGGTGCAAATAAACGTTTATATTTTATATTATATTTATTGTTGCAAATGGCCAACGTGTTATTTGGGTAGGTACGTCTCTGATGTTCTAAGTCTAAATCTTGAAATAAGATTTGTTTTGTGAATTTTTTGTTTACTATTGTTTTTTGATATTTAGATCATTTTTATCTTGAGAGTATGCACATTTTGTAAAATTCGCTATCTTAAAGGCAGAAAGAAAAAGAAAGAAAATACATTTATTAACCACCAGAGCACAGGAATAACCTTCCACAATATAATATTAGTTCCATGTCTAATGTCAAAAAAGCAATATAATATAAGTTCCATGGACGCTCACGTTGCTATCAGCTCCAATATGGCAAAACTCAATATGTAATGTCTCCATTTCATTCATTCAACAGCAAACCGAGAGGAGCACATATTAGTAAGGATGCTGGCGTACTATATGGCGTACCACAGGGGAGTGTGTTAGGCCCTACATTATTCCTTACTTATATCAATGACCTCTGTAACCTAAATGTAAAAAACGCAAATATTTTTTCGTATGCTGATGATATTGCTCTGGTTCCGGAAACAATTGGTCAGATATAAAACTCAAAGCCGAAATGGGTATGGGTCCAAATTACCAATTGGCTCAGAGACAATTTACTGTCACTAAACACAACAAAAATGAACTATATATGTTTCTCAATCTCTAATCATTTTCAAGATGTACCCTTTGACACTAAAGTACACTGATGCAATACAACCTCAGATAAAAATTGCAATTGCCCTATAATTGACAAAGTTTCGCAGACAAAATACTTAGGCGTCATAATTGATCAAAAATTATCCTGGTATTTCCCATATTGACCATGTTGCTGCGAGAGTTAGGAAACTGGGTTAGATATTCAAATCTCTAAGACATATACTTCCAAAAAATACAAAAGGAAACCTCGGATCTCCTAAGAATCTCCTAAATGAAATCTATATATCACTTGCTCAATCTGTCATAGTTTACTGCATACCTATATGGGGTGGCGCGGCTAAAACGAAATTTATCAATCTAGAACGTGGACAGCGATAGTTAATAAAAACAATGTATTTTAAAAGGGTGAGATATCCTAGTGAAAAGCTATACGAAATTAGTGATCTACTTTCAGTTAGGAAATTATATATCATGTCCACTGTCCTAAAAAAACATAAAACTCTTTCATATGATCCAAAAGTAATGTCGAAAAGGCGAAATAACTTGATTGCACAAGTACCACTTGAACGACCACCACTAAAACGAAATTCGCGGCTATACAATATTAACATCGATCTGCTCAACAGTATAATAGGGTTAACAAACAAATATATATACATCCCAACCAACTACATGAATGTAAAAAAAACTAACAGACTGGATAAAGCCCTTTACATACACATAATACTGTTTTATCCTACCTAAGAAAGAGCGGCGTCTTCTAACACAAGCATTATCTGCTTAAAAGGAGACGCCATTCACCAACAACATGTTCACAACTAATGGTACTGAAAGAAACATTTTTGTATTTATTTGTATTTTGACATCGATATTATGAAGTCCAGCGTATTTCTTTATTAGAGGTCAGTGCTTTTATTAGAGTCAGTGAAATCTCATCGGAATGCGCCAGAAATTGAAAAATTGATCTATAGATCAATTTTTCAATTTCTGGCGCATTCCGATGAGATTTCACTGACTTAAGGTAGGTACTTATGCTTAGAGAGGTACCTACCAATTAGGTGAGTAATATTATTCTGTGGCGTGTGTTCGAGCATGCTTGCATTTTCACTGGAAATTGGCAGCAATTTGCTGCTTTGTCTGCGTTGACACTAAGCCTTGCCATACACAGTCAGGATGGAGTGCTTCAAACTGCGACTGCATAGTAAACTACAGTCTTCTATTTACATACACACCGCTCGAGCTGTCGACTGCTCTCGCGCTGTTACTCCCTCCAACCGGGCTCCTCATTCCATGTCGCGTGCGCCTCCTGCCCGCTTGTTTTTGCAGTAATGACTCAATGGCAGCTTCAAGTAGTTGACGTTGACTGCACGAGCGGTCGGTGTATTTAGATCACTGACTTACTGCTCGAGCAGCCCGTGTATGTTGACTTATAGAGGCATGAGAAACAGGGTGTAAAGTTCACTCATCCTCTATTGAAAAGGGAGGATCCTCCAGCCAGACGGGTGTCGTTTCTGGTGGGCAACTGCCCGAGGGTTGATGTCGGGATGTTGTATATATGCTAGTCGCGCGGTAACTCTAATTACGCGATGCAGGATTTCGTGACGTCATTTCATTGTGATGTGTAGTTCGTATGGGGCGATGTAGATGCCGCCACAGACTTACCACATGTCCAGGGTAAGTTGATTTCATTGTCAGAGTTAGTTGCCCAGTACAGTACCTAGTATACAGTTATGATAAGAGATGAGCATGAGCAATAGATGATTATTTATTGAGCCTTATTTTCAGGCAACAAAACGACATGCCGGTCGGCCGATAAAGTAAACGAGTCCTGTCGGTCTGTTTCTGTAAAAACTTACCTTGAAAACGGTGGTGAAGTGAGCTGTCATTTCACCCGATGCTACGTATCCCTATAGCCAAGTATCCCCAGCTACCTCTACTCTTTGTGTCAAACAAACAACATATTGTAACACCCTGTATAATGGAATGATGTTGATCAATTTTTCAATTTCTGACGAATTCCAATGAGATTTCACTGACCTAACGTATGTTTCGAGAGGAACCAATTAGGTACTAAATATCCATGTATGTTTTATATCTTAGTAATCTCGGCTACACAAAAATACACCCGCCAAGCTGACGTCAGGATGGCGGGTGTATGAAACTATTGCAATAACTTGCGATCTCACGAGGTACTAATTATTTAACAAGTGGTACAATTTGGTACTAAATATTGAGATATATAACAACCATTTCTGCGAAATACACCCGCGAACCTGACATTTACAAATAACATCACGTACACACGTCTATAAGTTTCCAATATAAGCTGGTCTAGCATTGTATAAGGATTTCCTTATTATAAGAGGTCAGCATAAACTGGATTGTTATAGCTTGATATGTAGCCTACAATTCTAGTTATTAAAATTATTTTCTATGTATATTACAGTGTATGATTTTCTAACCACAATGCAAATATACCAATATCCTAAAAATAAGTGGCAAATTAAATATCAATTATCAAAAAAAACTTTCATGCGTAACATTTTACTGTAATGCCAAAAAAAATTGAAAAAAATATATGTTGGGGTACTAAAAAGGTAGTAAATATTTACAAATAGATAAATTAGTTTTGTTGTCCAGAACAATGAAAAAAAAAAATGGTCCAGACAACCTGACGTCAGAATGTCTGACCACTTTCTTTATGTGTTTTTTCGCTGTCGGTGGAGGTACTAAATATTTGAAGTTAGGTATCAAATAGTAGCAAAAAGGTAGTAAATCTTGGTATTTTCTAAACATCAAATATCTCTATTGGTCCAGGGGTCCTGACGCTTACGATATTCGGATGTGTGCAAAACTTTTCTTGCCGACCGTACCTACATCACGCCCGTACTAATTTCCGCGCCCCACTTTCTTATTACCTACATACACTCGTTACTATAACAGTAGTTATATTTTTCTTATCAGAGCCTTCAAGGTAACTTAGTCACGATTTTACGAATCGTGTTTGTTATAAAGTTTTACATCCTAATGTTAACTTAACGTGTACTTACTTTGTTGTTCGAGAAAGTTCAATGAGTTTAATTCGCACGTGTTTTTATTTTAGGAAAATAAATGAAGCGTGGTCTTTATCATTTTAATGTTTTTGTAAGATTGTTAATTGTTTTATCGGAGTTTTGACTACGAACACCTGCTTTTCAAATTGAAATCTATTTAATAAAAATCTTGAATTCATTCATTCATTCATTCATTCAATCACTGACCTATGTGAAGAGTAGAAGCTGTCTAGTATGATAAATTTAAGTAGTATTTAGAAACAAAATGATAAATATAAGTACTAAAGGAAGGACTCCATATTCAACTAGCACTCCCGCGCGGCTTCGCCCGCATGGATGTTGGAAGATATCCCATGGGAACGTGCTACCAGGAAATCCTTCCTGATTCCTTGTCTACATTATAAAGGGAACCTCTGTGAAAAATTTCAGCTTTCTAGGTTCAAGGGTTTGAGCTGGGCCTTGATGAGTCGGTCAGTCAGTCAGGACTTCTTAGTGAACGTCATTAAAGATAATAATATAGATGAGGGTTTTCTTTAATGACGTTCACTAGGCGGCAGCACTGAGACGTCAGGTCCGGGAACCTATCAAAAGTGTCAAAGCGCCCATATTTTTTTCAGTAGTGACTGAATGATGAACGAATGAATGAAACGAATGATTGATTCATTATACAATGATTCATTGTCAAAATGGAAGACTTCTTGTCAAAGTGGGGCCAACTAATGACGAGAATTATCATTCAATTTCCTGTCTAATTTGAAGGCAAGTTAAATAGATAAGGAATAATATTTCCAAGTACTTAAACATGATTAATTATTCGTAGTACGAGGGCTGCTATTTATGTATCCGGAATATCAAAGTGAGCCAAACATTTATAATTTATTATGGTTTTATTGATTTTCAAAATATTCGCCATGATGATTGATGCACTTTTGCATACGTTGAAACCAATTTTCGTAGCACTTTTTCCATTCGGATTGAGGTATTTCCAGAACTAGACAGCATTTGACGCAACCTGATTGTACTTTTGCAACATTTTTTTACAACTATGTTCGTGTAATATTTTATATATGTATACTCGTCATACTTATGCCCAGAGATGCCTCTATCTCGCGATGTATAACATGACGATCTTGCATTACTAGTTTCCGCACAGCATCAATATTTTGAAGTACAACAACCGATTTAGGGCGACCTTCTTTAAATTCGTCCGTGAGCACAGACCGCCCACGATTAAACTCACTA
This sequence comes from Cosmia trapezina, assembly GCA_905163495.3. Taxonomy (NCBI): domain Eukaryota; kingdom Metazoa; phylum Arthropoda; class Insecta; order Lepidoptera; family Noctuidae; genus Cosmia; species Cosmia trapezina. The sequence continues at coordinate 3,788,941 of LR991036.1, forward strand.
AACCAGTAATACACAGTAGTTTTCGATGGTGCTTCGTCCCCAAAAGTCGAAGTGAGTTCATCGATGCACTTTTTTTTGAGTTAGCCCACGGCGAAAATCGTAATAAATTATAGCACGAAAATTAAATCCATGGTGATAAAGACACGCAATTTTCAAAATGACGCCACAAAGTGAAAACAAATGACAGCTACATGAAACAAATTGTATTCTTCAGTCAAAGAGTTCTATTTTTAAATGTTATAATTACTTTTTTAACATTGTTCTGTAACTGGCCAGTTCCGGTTACATAAATAGCAGCCCTCGTACCTACCTGGTGACAGGTAGAAGTAATTGATGGCTTTGTAAACACTACCGTGATTAGGGTCTAACTTTTGAGTCTAAAAGCTTTAGACTCAAAAGTTAGACCCTAATCACGGGTCAAACCTTTGAAATATAATTCAGCTTACTAGAAGTACAGACTGATTATTCAATTTCGCCTTTTAAAACAATAATTAAGAGTCACAAAGAGAGTATGCATTAGCGACTGTCACATTAATTGCCAAAAAGATACTTTATGAAGCCATTTTCTTTTTATTGCTTTAATTATAGCTTTGAAAATGAGTAAAAAAGCTTTTAAATTAAGTTTTGGCAAAACACGGTTTTGCAAAGTCAACAACACAAGCTTTTTGGAATGTTTATTAACACAATGAAGAGCTCTGTTTGAACTTGCCAAAGCGAAAAAAGTCTACAATAGGGCTATGACTAAAAATTTTTTTTGTCCGTCATTCATGTACCTACTTAGATTATTAAAAAATATTGGACACATAATTTTTCTTTTTTTACGTAATCAAAAGATTACGGCGATACATTGAGTTAAAATGTGACATGACGTCACTCCTTGCTAGATTTTATACCTGAGTACATACTTAGTTTGTTATAGTTGTGACGTAGCGAGCCCCCACTCCCCAAATTTAATGCGTTTTATTTATGTAATTTTTTATTTATATGATAAAGCAAAAAATACGTGTCTAATATTTTTTAAATAGATTTTTTTTACCCAGGCATCATCCCTATTCCAAGAAAACACAAAATCAGGGTAATACACACAAATATGTACAGGCTAATAAGGGTAATACACATAAATATGTACTACCTACTTACTACAAAACAAATATGCAAAATGCATGCACAAACAAATCAAAAAGATTACACCACACAATCAAACAACATAAAAATCGAATGACCCATTCGTATCTACAATGACATCAATTGTGTCAAATACGAAGGACTCTCGACCTCGTCCTTGGACTTGACCTTGAACGCCACTTGACCTCAGCCGTGGCCTTAGAGCGTCAGTAATGGCGGTAAATCGTATTAAGACGAAGGTATATGCCAACGGCCTTGAGTGGTTAGCTTACGTGTTCTGTGCTGAGCTCACGCAACGCGTCGTACGTCCACCAAGTAATAGGACTCGCCCATCAAGGAGCGCTGTCCCAAATTAGACGTATTATTGATTTATTGCACATAAAGCAAAAGGTATTTTAATAAAACTAAATGAGTTTTTAATGAGTCTCGGTGATTGGTTGCACTAGTTTTGTAGATAACGCGTAGGTAACCTCTATGCTTAGTAGTAGAGTGTTTAGTGTTGAGCTTTTTGTATTGTAGGCCTTAGCAGGCTAAAAACAGGTCGTCGATATCATCAGATAAATCAAATGTACCGGAATTTAGTGGTATAACAACAATATTCCAACTTCGGAGTGAATTATTTGCCAGAAGTTACAAATACTTAGGGTCAGACACTGTGTCGGCATCTACATCGCCACATACGAACTACACATCACAATGACATGACGTCACGCAACCTGCATCGCGCAATCAGAGTTTACCGCGCGACTAGCATAATTATATGCAACGTCCCGACATCAACCGTCGGGCAGTAGCCCACCAGACACGACACTCGCCTGTCGGAGGATCCTCCCTTTTCTATGGAGGATGAGTGAACTTCTATTCCTCATGCCTCTACACTGGTGACCTGAGTATGAACGGAACCTAACCTAACCTAACGGAAAAATCCGCGGAGACATCACGCTTGATAAACGCGAGATGTCTGCGTCGAATTTTATACTTATAGTCAATATTGATACAGTTACTTATTCAGTGAAATTTAAAAAGTGCTCGACTATCCGCGAGGATTTTTCCATTTGGGAAAATGGAAACTGATCCCTATGCCAAATATAAGGGATGGTCATTTGCAGGCCCGGACTTATGTCTGGAAAGCTTCATGGTTTCTCTAGTGGGCAAGTCTCAATTCGTGGAAATAATTTGAAATAATAATTTGCTGATCAGTCCTCCAGTGACCACGATCGCTGCAAGGCGGTCGAAACGTCGGGAAACAAGTAGGTACTTACCGTTTACTTCGTAAAAAGGAATATCGCGATAAGACCCGTTCTCGATGTTGTTTTATAATTTGAAATACTTGGGGTGTTTCAAAACAAAGATATTCCAAAAATTTCGTGACGTAATTCCTACTTAGCCTTGATAGCCAAGGCTATTTCAATGCTGCAGTGGCCCCAAAGCCAAGTAGTGGTAATTCTACGAAATATATTGGTGCGGGCGTACAGGGATCAATGCTAATGTGATTCTATATGCTTCGGCTTTGGAGCCGAGCTAATGAGCTGTAGGAAGACGTCCTCAAGAAATGGTAGTAGGAACTACCATTTCTTGAGGAGGAGGGTTTCTTGACAGGTTTAGATGATCTGTGAATAGAGTATAATTTTAATCACCGTTAACCTCTTAAGGGGGTAATTGTACTTATGAACAACTTTTGCTATGGGACCAAACAAGAAATCAAAAAAAACAGCTGTTCCCTACATTTTGATGCCTTATGAGAACAAAGAAGTAGGGAACACCTGATTTTTTTCGCAATTTCAGGTTTGGTCGCGTAGTAAAAGTTTCAAAATGATGAGATTGTACTCATCATTTTGAAAAACTTTACCCCCCTTAACAGGTTAACGGTGATTAAAATTACACCCTCTATAAAGACCAAGAAGGTAAATCTAAACCACACGAATCTAAAGAAAATACAAGTTCGAAGAAAAAGAATCAATCACAGTAAAACAAGAATAAAAGGAAATCCAAAGCCTAGTTGTAGAAACTTTTGCTGCCAAAGACCCAACAAAGGCTAGAAAAAAACCTTTATACCATTCTCCCTCTAAAAAGCTTATTTTATTCACTGAAAACAGTGAATAAAAAGCACTTTTACTCACTGTTTTGATGTTTGAAAATGGAACACACCAATGTATTCGACCACAGATTTAGAGTACCTAGGCTAGATACGGCATGTTATTAGATAGTATGAAAACCGAACGTGTCATCTTTTTTTTACCTACGATAACTTCACCCCAGCCATTTAGTGATGTCCTCAACGTAAACAAAATTGTTTCAATCCTAAGCATCACTGAGCTAACTGACTTTTTTTAGTACGAACAGTCGAACATGCAGGGCACGCTTGGTCGTGGCTTGCCGTATCTAGTGTAAGTGTAATCTTTGTATTCGACCTATATTGATGAGTTCTAAATTCAATTTGATTGGTCGACATTTTCGACAAGGAGTTTAGCATTAGAATAAAAACTGTTTTGTGTTCTTTGCTGTCCTTAGTAAATTGGCGCTATTTTGAATACTGTAAGTTGTACGAACACAAAGTTTAGTGTTACTTTAATCTTTAATTTTGTGTTTGTTTAGTGTTGTTCGAATCGATTTAAAATGCATTCTAGTGATGAAGATGTGTTAACACCTGAGTTTATGAAAGAGAGGGCGGCCGATATAGTGGAAAACTTCCTACCCAAAAAATCACGGCTAGTTTACATGAAAGCCAATTTAACTTTCCTTTTTCTACATTATATGTCTATTTTCACTTAAATCTTTCTTTTTCTCGTAGTCATGGTATAAAGTATAGTATGCAACTCTTGAATAAAACGGATTTATATCGAGGGCCATGAATCACTCGCGTCGCTCAGGATTCTAACACTTGAACACATCATGAATCACTCCCTACGGTCGTGATTCAATCGATAGAATCCTTCACTAGCTCGTGATTCATCTATGGCCCTCGCTTTAAATCCGTCCTTTATTCACTAATTGCATAATATACTATTCAATAAGTACGTAGCTATCCATGCCTCGAGGTTGTACCTACCTGACATGCTCCATACAAGTAAAAAAACAGAAAAAACCCCAATTAGGATCTTGTATTTGGGACTACATAACCACAATAAAGAAAACAAAAGGTCATTCCAATTTTATCTGAAAATCGAGATATTCGCTCACATTTCCCAATTTCCCATTCACGTACCGACGATTAACGACGGCACATGACTGCAGGGGTAAATTGATATTTACATCCCCCCTTTTAATGGTTGATGGCTGCGTCACAGTATTTTAATTTTGCAGCTATCTTTTGTTATGTTTAATACCAAAAATTGTTCCTAATAAACTTTTTATTAGGGTTCCGTACCAAAATGTTAAAAAAGGAACCCTTATGGTGTCACTCAGTCTGTCTGTCTGTCTGTCACAGCTGGATATCTCAAGAACTACTAATGCTATCAACTTGAAATTTAGAATAGTTTTAGATAACGTTGACCCAACTATTTTGCAAATAAGAAAGAAATTAAAATATTTATGTTTTTTTTTGCAACAGGGACTGAAAGGGGGTCTTAAAAAATAAAAGTGGGGCTACTAGGGCATGTGGGGTATCATATGAAAGAGCGCTGTTTGCAAATTCTCAAACATTTTTTTTCTTTTTTTTAAACTCCATAGTTTTCGACTTCTGATAAAAATGTAAAAAAAATACCGTTCCCCCCCCCCTTATCTCCGAAGTTTGCAAAGAGAAAAATCTGAAATTATTCTATGTGATAGAAGTTTATGTAAGGATTACAGGAAAAATAAAACGATGTCTCTAAATAGCACACTTTTTCAGAAATCGGAACGGAACCCTCGCCCTCGGTGCGCGAGTCCGACTCGCTCTTGACCGGTTTTTTTTAACTAGCGGACCCGACAGACGCTGTCCTGTCTGATCGATCCTAGAACCCGACTGTGTTTCAAACCATCCAGGAACCCATTCAAATGTACACACAAAATTTAATCTAAATCGGTCCAGCCGTTGTTATACCACGTTTTATCCGTTCTGTGTAAAGTATCCTATGTCCGTCTCCTGGTTCTAAGCTATCTCCCCACCAATTTTCAGCCAAATCGGTTCAGCCGTTCTTAAGTTATAGGTAAATAGTGTAACTAACACGACTTTCTTTTATACTTATACAAAGATTATGGTGTAATTCAGACCCAGTGGGAGTTTTTCAGGTGTACCACCGTCCACCAGGGTCATTATCGACTTACATATATTGTATACGCGTGTACCTGTATCAATTGTACTGTATTTCATACATATAACAAATTATTTTGATTTAAAAGAGTAGGTACACATGAAGTTTCTTGCCCATTCTTCGGGAACTTCTTCTTCGGGAGGTTCTTCCACGGGAACATACTACGCTTTGTAATAGGCAACTATACTCCATTTACACTAAGATTAGACATTTAAACAAAACCTTTTTTACAGTCCGTTCAACCGATTTTGACTTCTATTGCGTTGGTGGCATGACAAATGGCAGCTGCAGTAAACAGTTGGTATTGTAACGACTTTTTTTGCCTTTAATGCCATCCTTAAGCCTAAGGAATAAAAGTCAAAATCGGTTGAACAGACTGTAAAAAAGTTTTGTTTAAGTGTCTAATCTTATTGTAAATGGTGTATTAAGGAGTTAGTCAGTCAGCAAGATGAAGCTTCTTGCTGACTGACTGACTCCTTAATAATTCAAAAGTTATGGTTTAATTGAAATAAATGCTTTGGGTCTTACTAAGAAAGATTTAAAACATGTTCAACGCGTGTTTTACGTCAAACTCCATACATAAAAAACCCAACACGCGTTGAACATGATTGTGTTTAAATCTTTTGTAGTAAGACAATTTGAGTTTTACTATCTAAAGGAAATAGGTGTCAGTTTAGATGAGAAATAGTTAGGTACGTCATGATGTTGGTCTTATGGGCTACTTGGGTGAATTTCTAGTGTGGAGTGACGAAGTTAAACCCTGGAATGAGATGTGCGACAAAAGCCAAGTAGATCACCTATCATCAATCTGCCTAGCCTTTTCCCAACTATGTTGGGGTCGGCTTCCAGTCTAACCGGATGCAGCTGAATACCAGTATTTTACATGGAACGACTGCATATCTGACCTCCGCAACCCAGTAACTGGGTAATACAATACACCAAATCAAATCAAATCAAATCAAATCGTTTATTTGTGATGCATGGGTTACATACAGGTGTTCATTACATAATTATATACTTAATAATGTTCACGCCATGATCAGCAACTTGGGCATACAAATGATTAAATAAATTATAAATGAGAATATAATTATAAAATTCTAATAATTTGATATAAATTCTATTATTACTATTAATCACAACAGACACAAGACAACAACAATAAACTTTCGTCAAGATACATGAAACATTTAACAAATTCAAGTCAATAAAAATTCAGCAACAGAGTAATAACAATTTTCAATAAGAAATTGGAACAATTTATTTTTAAAGACATTAAAATTGCCACATTCTTTTATGTCATTTGGAATCTTATTATAGATCTTTGTGGCCATAGCAAACACACTTTTCCCAAAGAGGGCAGTTTTATACTGACGGGTAACATTATTATACAGGTAACTTCTATTGCGAGATTTAACTTCTAATGTAAATAGTGATGGATGATGTCTAATAAACAAAACAATTTCAAAAATATATAGAGATGGCAGGCTAAGTATTTTTAATTTTTTGAAGTATTCTTTGCAGCTGTCAGCTCTATTGAGACCACACATAGCTCGCACGCACCTTTTTTGACATCTGAAAACTTTATCCCAGTTAGTAGTATTTCCCCAGAAAATGATTGCATATCTGAGTCTAGAAGCAACATTACTATGATACGCTACGAGTAAAGTGTTAAGATTGACCTTTTTAGCTAGCATATATAGACCATAAGATGACTGTGACACTTTTTTGCAAACAAACTCTATATGACTTTGCCATTTCAAATTGTCATCAATGTGCACGCCAAGAAATTTTGTTGTAGTCGTCAATTCAACTGTTTCACCGTTAAATTCTATTGGAGAATGTAAAGTGTTTTTTGTTTTTTGTTTAAATTGCATTAATTTAGTTTTATCGATATTAATTAATAAATTATTATTTTGTAACCATTGAATTATTGAATTTAAACTATTATTTATAACATTTTCATCATTGTATACAACAGTGCAGTCATCAGCAAATAGTACCATACGATCTGTAGTAGATTTTGGTAGGTCATTGACATAGATAATAAAAAGCGGTGGGCCCAAAATACTACCTTGTGGAACACCAAACTTCATTTTTCTACTGCTGGACCTATAATTTATTTCATGCTTCGTATTAGGACAAATTTTGTCAATACTCGTAATCTGAGTTCTGTTACTGATGTAAGATTTTAGTAAGTCTAAAGTGTTGCCCCTAACACCGTACGTTTCCAGCTTACTCAGTAGTATATTATGATCCACGTAGTCAAAGGCCTTTGACATATCCATATACAAAGCATAGACAGGCTGTCTTCTATCAACTCTAGGATATATTAAACTTAAGAAATCATATATAGCTAAATTTGTGGACATATTTTTACGAAAGCCTTTCTGATCCGGCGTAAAAATATTATTCCTTTCAAAGTAGTCATACAAGTTATTATATATGGCTTTTTCAATTATTTTCGAAAATGTTGAAGTTAGAGCTATAGGCCTGTAATTTTTTATATCTGATTTAACATCCTTTTTATGGAGAGGTTTAATTATAGTGGTTTTTAATACAGATGGAAAGATTCCCTGTTCAAAACACATATTTATAACATAGCTCAGTATAGGTGCAATTATGTGAGATACAAATTTTATTACTAATACACATATGTCATCAAAACCAGTGCTCTTAGTATTTTTTAATTTTGTTATAATAGTATAGATATCCAAAGGAATAGTAGGACTCATAAAAAAGGATTTCGGTGAATTATACGTGCATGTAGAGGTTATTGGGACATTATTACCTGTTGTACTAGTCCGGGGTTTAACTATATCTGCATAGTAGTCATTAAATAATTCAGCGATTCTTTGAGGGTCTGTAGTTTTATGTTTATCCATTACCAATTCAGTTATAGTCTCTGGGGGAAAATTCTGTTTTCTGCCATTAATTATGTTCCAGGTGGCTTTCGATTTATTTTTAGAATTTAGAATGTAATAATTATTCTGAGATTTTTGAGTTAGTTTAATAATTTTGGCATATCTCAAAGAATATTTTTTAAAGTTCGATTTATCTAAGCTGTTTTTTGATAATCTATACTTCCAAAGAAGAGAACGTTTACGTTTACTACATTTCTTAATGCCGCGTGACATCCATTTTGATCGAACTGTTGTTGTATTTTTAATTTTAAGTATTGGGAAACACAAATCGTAAAACATCCTAAATGTATCATAAAATGAGTTAAAAGCGTCATTTGCATCATTTGATTCAAAGACTTCAGTAAATTTGAGCTCTTTAATGCACTCTTTAAATTTTTCTAAATTATCTTTAGAATAATCACGTTTAAACGAAAACCAATGGTCAAATGTACATGTCTTTTTGACTGGACATGATATATATTGGGCCTTATGATCAGATAAACCAAATTCCAAGACAGTTGATTTGGCACCACTAACATTATGGAAAATATTGTCAATGCAGGAACCACTACTTGGTCTTGTAGGCTCCTTAATTGCTTGTGTTAGATTAAATCCCGTAGTTAGCTGTTCCAATTCTAATGTGTACTTATTCTTCTTCAACATATCGATGTTAAAATCACCACAAACAACGATCTTATTATTTCCATGTTTTGTAAGGAGACATAAAATGTCATTAAAATGATTAAAAAACAAATTAATATATTTATTATAGTTATTACTCTTTGGTACCCTATAGAGACATAAAATAATAATATTGTGGTCAATTAATTTAATTGCAGAGCATTCAATCACATTAGATATACTATACTTTTGAACAGCTTCAAGTACGACAAAATTAACGTAGTTTTTCACTAGAATGCATGTTCCTCCTCGTCGCTTGTTACGCGAAAAGTGAGTAGCCAAAATGAAGTTTGGTATTTGAAGGAAATTAATATCATCATTCATCATATTGTGTTCTGAAAAACATAAAACGTCAATATTTTTACCCGTATTTGCCAGGTCATCAAGGCAGACAGTAAACAAATCTGACTTTGCAATAAGGCCACAAATGTTTTGGTGAATTATATTTATATGGTTATACACGAAAAAAATCATGGCGATTTGAGCCAGATTTAACAGAATCTATTTTTTCAGAAGTGGCGTCATAACATGTAGCATCATTAATGTCAGTTTGAGTACTTTTAGTATAAACTTTAACATCACAATTATTATAAAGAGTACATGGCAATATCAATTGATTATCATCATTCTTATTATTACAATACATCTCATTATTATCATTTCTGTTAGTATCGGTCGAGAGAAATTTACATTGTGATTTATAGTACAATCGCAAAATATCCCTTAATATATACCGACATATGTAAGTTGGGAAATGAGTACGTTTCGGTTTAGTATGGTTAAATTTAAAAAAATCCATTACTACAAATGAGGTATTTAAATATGTATAACAGATTTTAGATATTTCATTATTTAATTTTTCTTCCTTAATATATCTATTGAATAAAGGCTCACATATAATTATATTAGTATTTTGAACAGATTCAATCCAAAGTACAAGTTGATTATGGATAGCTGAGATACTGTCATCTTCTGTGAAACCTATCACAATCACAAAATCATTCATTGTAAGGTTAGATATTTCAGTTATACATGAATTAAATATATCAGAAAGTTTGCTAAAAGGTTTAACGAAGCAAAATACGTCATATTTATCACCTAGGAGTTGGTTAAGGACTTTCTGAACACAACGACCCTGTTGATCTGCAAGAACAATTACTTTGCGTCTAGTTTCATTTGGACCAGTTAAGGCCGTGGATTCCATTTTCCTCTCACTTTTTCTTATTATTGGTTGGTCACTACTTTCGTCTAGCTTAGTATCATCAGCGAGCAATGTATTATCTTTAGTGAATGTTCCGGAGAAGTCGTTGTCCATATTAGCATTCATATCATCATACGGCTGATTTTCCTCCTGTATGATTTCTAGTTCATCCATAAGTTTTTTATTTTGAGTTTTTAATATTGAAATTTTATGAAGTAAATTATTTATTTTTCTTCGTCGCTTTTTGATTTGTTGTTTACATTTTTTAAATGGGAAAGGCTTTTTAAAATGTTTCGTCATAGAATTTTCGGTAGGTTGTGTTGAAATTTCATTTGTTTCTGGAATGCTGTTTCTATGTGATCCTGGATATTCACCGGAAAATAGTTTTTTTACCTTTCGTATAACTGGAGTAGAAACAGTATTCAACGAGTTTTCAGTAATTCCAAACTTCTTATATAGAGCTATTACATTTGATAATTTATCAACACTAATCTTTAATTGTAAATTTTGTGTATTCAGATTTTCAATTTCTTCATCAGCTGAAGCCAACTCTTTGTTAGTCTTTTTAGTAGGACTGTTATGAATGCTTTCGCGGGCTGTAATAGGACTGCTGTTGATAGAGGAAACTTTCTCCTTACAGAATGATAACCCCGATGATGTTTTGGCTGTAGGAGTAAAAATTAGCGGTGTGGATACATTGCTTAAAGTTTTCTTCAATTTGTTTTTATTTTTCCTACCAGACTGAGGGGTAAGGCATTTATTAGAATCATACAATCCTATTTTTTTGTATAAGTCTATGACCTTGTTTGACTTTTCTAAGTCTGATTTTAATCTAGTGTTTTCACAAAGTAGATTTTCAATTTCCTCATCTGCACTTTGTAGTTCGGCTGTTAGTTTACTAATTCGGTCGTTCAACAGATTCTCCGTCTCATTATTATTTGGTAAAGACGTATTTGGTAGACTCATTATAGTTGTGTCAAATAGCGATGAATTTGATTCGCAAAGTGAAATTGACACTCTACGTTTTCTGTGGGTTATGTTATCTCCATCCATGATTGTGACGGACGTGCCTGTACTTACTTCTGGGTAGCACAACTCTGCTAGGAAGTTTATTAGTTAGATTAATGATTGGGTTTCGTGTTGAGGAACATTGCTAGCATTCTATCGATTCTATGCTTTTATAATCGTACATACCCCAGCGCAGCTTTTTGTTGACAACTTATCAGTACTATTCAAAATATGAGTTATGATAATGCAGCGCTTACAGCAACTCTCAGAACATGCGGCGTCTAGCGGTGCAAAGCAAAATAAAGCTGTGGATTACTTGAAGCGCTGAGCGGCGTTAAGTAGTAACTCGCTTGAAATGTCGCGACCGTAAGGACGTAAGCGCCGTGATATAGGTGTCACTTACGCGTTTTATTCAACACTAGTTTTCAACGCAACCAACACTGATAGTTTTAGACCGGCTAGTTTTTTGCATTATTGTTTTATGGTTTAATGTTATTTAACAGGTTTTAATCACTATATGACTTAATCACTGCACTTATTTAATGTTTATGCACATGTAATACTTAAAATCAAGGTAATATTTACACTTTGGACATAAAGAAACAATTATTTATGCGGAGCGAACGGTTACGCGTTAAGTTGGTAGGTAGGTAGCCACCCATAATCACCTTGGTAAGACTGGTTGCCAGACTTTCGGGCTTCTGATATACCTTAACGACTGTCAAAGATCTACGAATGACAGCCGGGACCAACGGTTTAACGTGCTTTCCGAGGCACGGAAGAGTCTCGGTATGTAAAGATGGTCAGGCATCTACGGACCAACCCCGGCAAGCGTAGCTTAACTTTTTGGATCAAACCATGCGGCTGTTATTACTTAGCCACGAGCTCCTCCAAGTAGGTCACCTATGATACTGGTTTTAAATGGCAAAAAGACTCCTTTATGACGTTAAATGTGATTTAAGTAAGCCGTGAAATTCAACCTGCGATGACCGCATACGTCGGATTAATCCGACAAATATTTTCGTGTCCATTCGCAAATGCAAATATCATTATTATAACGAAATTTCGACTTCGAAAAAGTTAAGTGTTGCGCATCCCTCTTTGTTGTAGGTATTTATTTTTCGATTCACTGTGTCGGGCGCTGGTGGCACGACAACTGATATGAAGTCGGGTGGATAAAATGTTAAGAGGAAATGCGGGTGCTCTTTTCTCCATACAAACGCTCTCGCCTGTTTTCTTGAATGCAATGATTTTTTTACAGAAATATAAATATTAGCTACTTGTATGGCCCTATGACTTCCTTTTCGATGATATATTATTTTTATTAGAACTAGAACCCTCAAAAAATGGTCAAAATTGCCTATTCAGAGCGCTGTCAACAGAAGCCTAGTGTACAAATTTGACAACTATTAACGAAAAAAGAAACATTAAATATTATGTGGGTACATACTAAGACTTCCACATACCTAGACACCTAGTAAATAAATATATTATAAGTTAATTCATGTCAACGCAAAATAAGATAATAATAATATGTTTTAATGTTTGTAAAGGCGAATTATAGCCTATGTAACAAAAATTAATCACGATTTGTGTGCAAATAGAATAAGATCATTTGTAAACACCACTGTAACATCCTTTTTAGTAATAAAGACCTTGAAAAATCAATCAAAAATTAACGAAAAAAGAAAAACATAGGGGCATAGTATATATCCTTCTTATTCAGTTTATGAAATATCTTTTTAATTGGTCCAATATTGGAGGAGGAAATAGGCGAGAGCCAAACCTCGAAATGTGACTAGGCTATTTTAGTCGGATCTGCAGATGTCCTTATCGCACGAATTTGAGTGCGGAGCGCTCGCAGAGCGACAGAAATAGTTTCTTCAAATACCTAATTTTCAAAAGTCTGGCTGCCCGCATTTCCTCTTAACCCAATAGCTTTAGGGAAAAATATCACCTGTGCTTTTCATACCAGTGAAAACTATTATGAAAACTGATGGCAGTTTCCCACGGTAGACACTTTGTATCAATTTTAATGCTAAATAACAGAAACAGTACAAGAGCCACGTGGGAGATACCAGTTGTCTGACAGGGTCACTGTCAACTTACATTATAGACGAATATCGATTGAACTTGACTCGCCCCTCAATCGTTCAGGTTCAGTGTTGCCACCTTGCCACAGTTGCCACTGATGGACGTTGAGTCACGTTGGATTCAAGGTTTATTTATTTTAAAACTACTTTTCTGTGTTGTTCAGTTAGTTTTCGATTACGTTTCAAGGTTTTATTCGAATTAGTGAATGCTGTGTTTTACACTCGTATTTATAGTCAAGTAAAAGTAATTACTTCAGTCGAAGTAATTGCTCAAGCAATGGTTTTCTTTCTATAGTTTAGTAATTGCTTGAAGTTAGAACTGTCAAAGCTTAGAATTCTTAGCCAAGTAATAGTCACCATTTTCTTTACTTAAGAATTCTACCCTCAAGTATGAAATTACTTAGTAGCAATTACTCAAGTAATTACTTTGATTATAAATACGAGCCTTAGTCACAAAATCTAAATATGTACCTACATATTTTTCAACCCCCTTATTAGGGCTTATGCCTGGGTAGTCATCAATCAGATAGTAAAAAAATATTAGACACCTTTTTTTTCACGTTTTTTTTTGTTTTAGTAAAAAAAAAATGACATAGATAAAACGCATTAAAGTTGGGAGTCTAGCTAGCTACGTCACAACTATAACAAACTACGTATAAAATCTAGCAAGGAGTGACGTCATACAAAATTTTAATTCAATGTATCGCCGTAATCTTTCGATTAGGTAGGTACGTAAAAAAGAAAAATACGTGTCCAATATTTTTTATAATCTAAATGACGGAAAAAAATTGTCGTCATCCTTATTATAAGCCTAAACGTGGACGTTCTAATCATTTGTGTAGTTTTGCAATGTCTTGAAAATAATCTTGCTAAGGTAGTATTTATGTACAGAAAACATCACATCAGGTTATACCAAACTTTCAAATTTCTCCAAATGATTTTCAAACTTAAAATGGTGACAGTTAAGTTCAAAATCGAATGAGAAAATACAGTTTGTAGTAACTTGATCTGCTGCTGTGTTTACATTACTGATAGGATAAAACTAAATCGAAAGAAAAATTTTGTGCGCCAAAAATAAGAATTGATCCGTAGGAGAAATGTGATAGCGGGTTCAATATTACATAAGGGTATCATACCATACTTAGCTACTCAAACCGCATACACATTGAGATGAAGATATTTATTATTTACAACGTACGCATTCTCCTAGATCTACATAGTTTACGCTTGTGTAAATAATGTAGTTTAGTTATGTGATAGTTATACAGTTTGAAGCTAAAGATTTAGGTAAGCAGGTAGATTAGCACCACAAGAAAGGGAAAATCGATGTTGTCAGACTTTCGGGCTTCCGACGACCCGTAACGACTGTCAAAGATCCACAAATGACAGCCGGGACCAACGGCTTACAGGGGTCTTGATATGTAAAGATGGCCACCCACCCACGGACCAACCGCGGCAAGCGATCGACCCCTGCGGCTGTTATTACTTAGCCACGAGCCCCTTTTAAATGCAGACTAACTAGCTTAAAAACCTTAATGAAATACAGTGTTCTTATAAGTGGACTACAGGACCTAAACGCAAGTTTTATAATGTCTAAATAGTACATTTTGATACAAGTGGAGAACGTTTGTTATTGCATTCGAGGCGGAATTAACACCCGAACCGTAGGCGAGGTTGTTTTTGAGCAGAGAACTGCAATAACAAATGTCCACGAGTATTAAACGACATTTTTCAATACACTTTTGAAGAAATAAAATAAAAAAACGGAAAATATTTTTGTCATGAATTATTAGGAAACTATGATTTAAATTTTCTTTTTTTTCGCGCTTTGCTTTCGCCAGGTTGAAGGAGAAGCAAAGGTATAAAGCCTATAAACAGCCTAATATGAATAATAGAAAATTCAAATATTTTCGAGTTTAGAACACAAATAAATGTTAATTTGTTCATAAACGTTTTGTTATTGTAATAATCATAGTTTTTGATGATATTCTATTTATAAACACTAGATAAATATTCAAAAAATATTAACGCCGCAAAGACGCATATCTACTTACCTCTTTGCCGAGATTAAAAAAAAAACATTCACCTCCGAATAGAGAGTTGTGAATAGAGGCATTGAACCAATTTGGACTAAGTAAGGTATAAGTTATCTGTGCCAATTTTTATTCCCGCACACGTGCGGGAAAATGAAAAATCGCCCGCGTGTGAAATACATTGCATTGTGAACCTAATCGTAGTGCGATATGAACCAGTTTTCCAGGAAGTGTATTGAAAAGAATATTATCATCTACTGCAGAAACAAAATCAGAAAATATATGATATTATTCAGTATACATGCTAGTTAGATAGTGTGTACAACTAATTTGATACAATAGAAAAAAATATATGATATTATTCAGTATACATGCTAGTTAGATAGTGTGTACAACTAATTTGATACAATAGAAAACAATATATGATATTATTCAGTATACATGCTAGTTAGATAGTGTGTACAACTAATTTGATACAATAGAAAAAAATATATGATATTATTCAGTATACATGCTAGTTAGATAGTGTGTACAACTAATTTGATACAATAGAAAAAAATATATGATATTATTCAGTATACATGCTAGTTAGATAGTGTGTACAACTAATTTGATACAATAGAAAAAAATATATGATATTATTCAGTATACATGCTAGTTAGATAGTGTGTACAACTAATTTGATACAATAGAAAAAAATATATGATATTATTCAGTATACATGCTAGTTAGATAGTGTGTACAACTAATTTGATACAATAGAAAAAAATATATGATATTATTCAGTATACATGCTAGTTAGATAGTGTGTACAACTAATTTGATACAATAGAAAAAAATATATGATATTATTCAGTATACATGCTAGTTAGATAGTGTGTACAACTAATTTGATACAATAGAAAAAAATATATGATATTATTCAGTATACATGCTAGTTAGATAGTGTGTACAACTAATTTGATACAATAGAAAAAAATATATGATATTATTCAGTATACATGCTAGTTAGATAGTGTGTACAACTAATTTGATACAATAAAATATATGATATTATTCAGTATACATGCTAGTTAGATAGTGTGTACAACTAATTTGATACAATAGAAAAAAATATATGATATTATTCAGTATACATGCTAGTTAGATAGTGTGTACAACTAATTTGATACAATAGAAAAAAATATATGATATTATTCAGTATACATGCTAGTTAGATAGTGTGTACAACTAATTTGATACAATAGAAAAAAATATATGATATTATTCAGTATACATGCTAGTTAGATAGTGTGTACAACTAATTTGATACAATAGAAAAAAATCATACCAACTAAACCGATGTCATAATATTAAGGGTCGACACAGCATGTATAACTAGCAACACACCCACTGTTTATTTACTTGCTCATGCCAAGACAGGAGCATGCGCAGTACGCACTCACCTAGACAATATAGACAATAAAGTCTGCCGTGCCAAATATAATGCTATAAATTTTGTACGAATCGTCTGCGCAGAAGACGTCATGAAATACAGATTATTACAAGCTTATTTCTCCGGAAATAATACGCTAACTATGCTGGTGGCTGCTTTCTCCTTAGAAATTACAAAAAAAAAATATTGTTCTTGTTGAATTGGTCTACTTTACAAGAGGTTCTGAAACAGCATCCTCAACCTCATCTGCAATTATAATAACATAAATCACCAAAGCATGTATTTTGCCTATGGAATTTTGTTTTTCCAAATGTTTAATTACTTCCTTTATTTTGCATTTTGGTAAACTGGCCGTAGGCCAAGGAGATTCCCAATCAATGAGACAAAGTCAAAACTCTATTTTTATGTGTCTGTAATTTCACCAACATTTTGTTTCTTAAAACTGAAGCAAAGGAGTCCTGCTTGAAAACAGGAATGAAGTAGGACACTGAAGAATTTCCTAGGTGAAAGTACAAAAGACTTTGTACCGGGACCGTTGAAGTTCAATGTTCAAGAGCTGGCAGACACCGCGAACAACATTTTTGGGCAACATGTTGTTGTCCGGGACTGCAGACGTCCATACAGCGCATTTGTCATATTTGACAGCCGCGTTATAGTTAGTGCAATCCACGAAGACGCGCCCTACTCTTCTTTCTAACCGCTTACAGTGCCAGTGTGCATCATTCCGCTGGTGTTTTAGTTTTGTCGATACACACTAATTGCAGGTAATTAACTATAGGTATAGGTAATTAATGCGTATACTTGTACAATCTTCCATACTTGTACTGTAAGCGATTAGGAAGAAGAGTGGACTAACTATACACATCTTTAGTTTGAGACAACAAATTTTGTTCGCGATGTCTGTTCTACTTTACATTGAACTTCAATGACCGGGACAGTATTTACAGTGAACGTTTGCTAGCTGATAAGACTTTCAATGCCTGAAAATTATTTTTGAGTGTTCTTAATAGATGTGACTTAAATACCTAGTCCGTTGTTGTACGTGGGCAAGTAGCACAGTAATCAGTAGCTAACAGAGTAATAGGAGCACAGGTACTAGTAGAGGTCGTTTCGTTTCAGTTACTGCAAGCCAGAGGTAGCGAGGTTATTAGTTCAGTACTCCTAGATATACTTCAACTAACACGCTACAGTACTCACTCAGAATAACTTTTGAATTTGGCACAGTCTGAGGAAAACTTGCGAGACCATTTTCGTTGATCGTTTTTCTCTCTGATAGTCTTCGATTGAATTCTTAAACGTAACTCAGTTTTAAGTCTTATGCTGTCCTTGTCACTAGGTGTATTATAGCGAAGAAAAACTTTAAAAAACATCTTAAAGTTAAGTTTCCTTTGAGATGTCATGTGTTAGTATTGAAAAGTACCACACAGGACGTAAAGAATTCATTGAAAGTCCACCTTTGGAGTATAAATAGGTACGTTAATAACTCAAGCCACGAATTTATTATTAAACCATAGAACGTTATTTATAGACCATTATAAATAGCTTGCATTTAGGGCGCCCGTTGTGATATTTCCAATAGCGTCTGTTTGAAAACATTGTATAAAGTGCTCGGAAAATTGTGGTAACATAAATAACATCTAGGTGAATTATTATGATCGTTTATTACCTCGTGTTGTGGGAACTGCGCTGAAAGACTAATAGCAATAGAGATGTATGGAAGAGAAGCAGCAGAATGGTGGTAACTGTATTAAACTATACGTTTGGTGAATACAGAGAAAAAAAAATTGCAGTATTCAACCATGACATGAACAGACATAATCATCTGTATATAGATACAGAAAGACAATGTCAATGTAAACACAGATGGTGCACAACTGCGCCGTTCAGGGAGTTTGGTAAAAATAAGGAAAATTTATTCCAATATTGATACATAAGCAATAGTTGCTCCATGTAAAATACTGGTATTCTGCTGCACCCGGTTAGACTGGAAGCCAACCGCAACATAGTTGGGAAAAGGCTAGACAGATGATGATGGTGATGAAGCTTATGCAATCGACTTTCCATGGCTTACAAAAACGCTAGTATAAGAAAAAAATATTCATACAACACGACACTAGAACTAATGAAACTCACCAATGGCTGAGCACATCTGTAGTATTACCATATCATAAAGTGTATAGGCCCCTGCTAATGATACCTATATTTTGTGGAGAACGCCAGAGACACAAGAAGAGGTAAAAGGTTAAAAAGGAAAAAGAGGATATATATGAGGTAAGCTTAATTAAGAGTCAAGATTGCCATTGCGAAAAAATCTATTCTATATTTATTACATGCACGTTACATGCGTAAGTATTGGGCATGTGATGGGGAGGAGTGAGGATGTCGTGAGGAAAGTTTTTGAGCATGAATGTGGATGGTTACAAGAGTAGGGGAAGGAAACGATGGATGCCGAATGACGATTTCCCAACCTTCATTTGCGTACGCTGGCTACAGTTGCAATGACTTTATAAGTCACTACCAAGGTTAGTAAGCACTCGTCAAGTTATGTCCAGTGCCAGTTTTAGCACTACCGGCGCCCCAGGCGAGATTTCTGCGCCACCCCTCTTCACTCTTGGAGGAAAGTTTAGGTTTTCTTTTGTCCATTCTTACAAAAATAGGAGAAACTTTGTCGACTTATGCAGAAACTTCCAGAATTAGGAAAGTGTAGGATGTAAGAGCAAAAGAAGCGAGTTAGACAATTTTAGCTCTCTACAATGCGTGCCACGAAAGATGAGACTTAACACACCATACAGTTTGACTTGCGCAGTAGATTATAATTCTCTGATTCTGATTATTCTGATTTATATATCTCTTTAGCGGTATGAGGTCTGAGACGGGAAGGTACCGGGCGTCATCAGGGCGGCGGCGAAAAGAGCGCGGGAGGCGCGATACTGCTCTCGTCAAGTCTCATCATTCGTGGCACGCATTGTATATTTATGTTAATTGGCATACATACGGGGTTTCCAACACCAAACTGACTTAGTGAACATATTTTGTCCTTGTGGAACTAAAGGCCCCCAAGCACTCTTCGGCACCCCTTCGCGTCTGGCGCCCTGTGAGGTCACCCAGGCGCGCGCTACACTAACGCCAGTACTGATACCCCGTCATCACTTGACATGACTCATGTCAACCGATGACGGGGTATCCAAGTGTAGATTTACTAGTTAACTAGTGTGAAACGATTATCCAGTTGAGTGATCTACTTGCCGACAATTGGCTGTAGACGTCAACCTACGTATAAGTACAGTATGATCTAGCTCACTAGGAGTCTTTTTTGTTTTAAATGTTCATTTTTTTATTGTTTGTATTTATTGTGCGTGTCGCAAATAAAATATTTTTAAGTATTTAATAATTCCACAGATACTTTTTCCGCACACGCTTTATTCTTGAAAGTGTTAGTTACTTGCATACTGACACTCGTATTTATAGTCAAGTAAAAGTAATTACTTCAGTCAAAGTAATTGCTCAAGCAATGATTTTCTTTCTATAGTTTAGTAATTGCTTGAAGTTCGAACTGTCAAAGCTTAGAATTCTTAGCCAAGTAATAGTCACCATTTTCATTACTTAAGAATTCTACCCACAAGTATGAAATTACTTAGTAGCAAGTAATTACTCAAGTAATTACTTTGATTATAAATACGAGCCTGAGTATACATAGAAGTTGCGTTTCATTTTACAATAACATCTTGTTGTGTAAGCTTTAGGTTCTTTAGAAGCCATTTTGTTCAATAATTGAAGGTCCAAATCGTCAATCATCAAGGCATCCACTTTAATCAACAAGATCTGCCTATAGCTGCTATTAAGTCAACGTTAAGTTGATTAATGATGACGTTATTAACTTCAATGACGAAAGACTTCATGCATGCTTCCGCATCACATTATCAAACGTCTTTTTCTTCAACTTTCTTTCCACTGTATCGTCATTCAAGCGTGTCGTATCCGTGTCGTATTAGTGTCGTGTCCGTGACGAGCGTGTGCGTCGAACGGACGCACTGTTCAAGATCAACGGCCGTGAAGCGAGTCCGTTATGTTGACCGATCCGAGTGCTGCACTGTTAAATTGTAACAATTGTGAAGATTTTGTGTTGAGGAAATGTCAGCTGATTGTGAATGGAGGAAGTTTTACAGGCTGCTGAGTATAAAGTGGTTAAGTGAATGTGAGTTGGTAAACAGTGCCGCAACGTTTGGAAACTCACTTACTCTCACAATAAAAAACCTGACTTGAATTAAAAATAATCTTGTCATTTGTAATTGGTCAACACATCAAAGGCATTTCTATACTCTTTTATAAGGTCAGACAGAAGAAAAGCTCGGGCAGCTCGTGGCTAAGTAATAACAGCCGCACGGGTCGATCCATCAGGTTGTGGCGGCATCTACATCGCCACATATGAACTTCGCATCAATGACATGACGTCATGCAAAAATGCATAGCGCAATTAGAGTTTACCACGCGATTAGCATATATACAACGTCCCGACATCAACCGTCGGGCAGTAGCCCACCAGACACAACACCCGTCTGGTCGGAGGATCCTCCCTTTTCAATAGAGGATGAGTGAACTTTACACCCTGTTCCTCATGCCTCTATACTGGTGACCCCGAGCATGAACGTCAGCGCAGCCTTCGTGCAGCTACATCAGCGTGACGTCATCAGCATCACTTCCTCAAGCTTTCGAGCGGCGAGTCACACAGCCAGCCAGCATCCACGGCTTCAACAGGTATCCTGACCACCAGCACGCAGCGGACGCGCTTTCCTGGTCATCACCTTCAGCCTCAACCCAGCGCTGTACACTCCGACTCACTGGGGTATCACCGCAGACATTTCCGACTCACCGTGAACTATGCGGCACCCGGTTCCGACTCACTGGAACCACAACTGGCACTGGCAAGCGTCGCAAGATACACGACTCAGCCCACTATCGACCTGCGGTCTCCGGAGGGGAGTGATATGGCGGCATCTACATCGCCACATATGAACTACGCATCAATGACATGACGTCACGCAAACCTGCATCGCGCAAGTAGAGTTTACCACGCGATTAGCATATATACAACGTCCCGACATCAACCGTCGGGCAGTAGCCCACCAGACACAACACCCATCTGGTTGGAGGATCCTCCCTTTTCAATAGAGGATGAGTGAACTTTACACCCTGTTCCTCATGCCTCTATAAGGTTAAGCTACGGTTGGCACGGTTGGTCCGTGGGTGATCATCTTTACATATCGAGACTCCTCCGTGCCTCGGAAAGCACGCTAAGCCGTTGGGTCCCGGCTGTCATTTGTGGATCTTTGAGTTTTGATAGTCGTTACGGGTCGTCAGAAGCCCGAAAGTCTGCCAGGCTTACCAAGGGCTATCGTATTACACAGTTACTGGGTTGTAAAGTCGAGATAGGCAGTCACTCATGTAAAATACTGGTACTCAGCTGCTTCTGCAGGTGGGAAATGGCTAGGCAGATTGATTGGCAGAAGAAAAGTGAAGTGTCATGCGAAGTGCCTTGCAATTTTGTATGTACCATGTGCGCGCCAACTGTAAACTGTTCTTCAACTCTGCGGTGCTAATGATTATGGTACCTATTACCCAGCTTATTGAAGGGAAGCTTAATACCGCGACGTTTTAAAACTGGATGACTGTGTTAATTGAACGGGTAACTTTCTTCGTCGACCGTGCCAAATGGCTCTTAAATGAGAGTGCCTGCTTTGTTTACCAGGCCAAACGAAACCATATAAATTTATACATGTTACAAAGTAACAGAGGGGCTTGGCACGGGTCGGCTACGCTTGCCGCGCTTGGTCCGTGAATAGGTGACCATATTTACTTACCAAGACCCCTTCGTGCCTCGGAAAGCACGTTAAGCCGTTGGTCCCGACTGTTATTTGTACATCTATGACAGTTGTTACGGGTCGTTAGAAGCCCGAAAGTCTGACACCAAGTCTTACCAAAGGTTATCCTGTTACCCAGTAACTGGGTTGTGGAGTCAGATAGCCAGTCGCTCCATGTAAAATACTGATATCCAGCATCTGGTTAGACTGGAAGCCGATCCCAACATAGTTGCGAAAAGGCTAAGCAGGTGATGATACAAAGTAAAATTAAGGCAAAGAGGTGTATAAAAGCCACAACGGTTACGCAAAATTGACCCTGAACTTGGGATATGAGTTGAGAAAAAGGGCGGAAAAACAAAAACAGTCTTACGCAAGGTTATAGTATTGGTTGAAAGGTTAAGGAAGGTCCAAAGGGAGGTTTATGACGTAAGCGACCACTTGGAAACATTATCCCTTAGGCGTGAACCTTTTATAGGCTTCTCGCATTTATGTGCCTTTACAATGAAATGTAAAATTGAATAGAATTCATGAAAAACATTCTATGTATGTATGTAGTGGTTTTGAATTAACGTTTGGTTCAACCTTTGTAAATCTTATTACTATTATAAACGCGAAAGTTTGGATGAATGGATGGATGGTTGTTGATGGTTGAACGGATCTGGATGAAATTTGGCACAGAGATAGATTATAGTCTGGAATATCACATAGCCTACTTTTCATCCCGGAAAAATGTACGGTTCCTGTGAGTTAATTTCCGACAGCCGGGCCCGGGCGAAGCCGCTGGCTAGTGATATTATAAATGCGAAAGTGAGTTTGTTTGGTTGTTACGCTTTCACGCTAAAACGGCTGAACGTATTTGGATTAAATTTGGCACACGGGTAGACCATGACCATGAAAAGGACTTAGGCTACTTTTTATTGACATACCACGCGGACGAAGCCGCGGGCGGAACCTAGTTGTAAATAATTGTGTTGCTTTAGGATTAGATAAATGTTGTTTTAAGTAGGGTTACAGTTCGGATTCAGCTGAAAGTCTCTTAGATGTTGTAAGTACGGTACAGGCGTGAATAAATAAGAAGGTTTCTGTTCAGAACTGAATTATCACTCAAGCAAAAATTTAACAGGTACGAACTTTAGGTAAGGTAATTAAAGTAATTACAGTCTGATTTTTAATTCCACGGAATTCTGACATTTCAGAAGTGTTGCCAATACTACAACGGTCCTAATAAAAACGGAACACATTTAAGCGAAATAAAAAAAAAACCTTTCTTGAATATAAGGTTTCAATTAGAAAAACTAAAACTTAAAAATTGACTGATAATTTTAAAATGGTAATCAGATTTTTTACTATCATATTATTGAAGTTACGATAATTAGTAAGGTAATTATTTTTCTTTCACAGGAATCCCTGTCTAATAATCCATAGGTTACAAACCTTTTTTAGGAATATCTTTTCGTTTGTAAAATCATCGCTTCTTGTAACTACAGACAGACAACGATGATGATATTAGTGGTAATGATACCTAAATAAATATTTAAATTTAAAAAAATATGTTCTTTTACGCTTTTTTCCATTTAGCCTTATAAAATTAATATTTTAATTAGTGTGCATTGAATGCACAGAACAAACACCTAGATACAACTTCATAAATAAAGGAACGTGACAAGTCGACACCATGAAACAAAAGACAGCTTCTGAAGCCGAGCATGGTCCAGCGATTGTCAAGGCAAAAGATCTCTTGACAAAGGGAAACAGGCGGAACAGTACAACACTCCACTCACCTTTAGCATTAAAACTTGTAAAAAATAATGAGGCTCTAGAAAACAGGAGGTACGACGCGAAGGAGGATAGGCACTCTAAAGAGATAGAACGTCGAGTTTATGCACGAATATTATTTTCCAGACAGATTTTGCGAAACACAAGTATTTTCAAAGTTAGGTTGCGTCTTGCGAGCCTTGGGGACTTAATTAATTCTCTTGGAAAGACATGGTAATTTTGTGAAGGGATTCAACAACTATTTAATTTTACTATCCCTTTTATAGCTATAGGAGAACGTAGACAGCTTGTCTACTAATGCAAATCTCAAAGGACTGTGGGCGGTTTTGGCACTGCATTGAAAATCACTGCGCACTGCTTTTGAGATGAAATAATACAGCTATAGAAGCCCAATCTAAAATTACAGCCGTTGCGAGATAAAGCTGAATGCTATGTTGCAATATTTACGTATTGTATTTATTGGGGCTTGTGTCTAAGTAATAACAGCCGCATGGGTCGATCGACTACGCGGTGTCTGTGGATGGGTGACCATCTTTAATACGAACACCCCTCCGTGCTTCGGAAAATACGTTAAGCCGTTGGTCCCGGCTGCCATTCGTGGATCTTTGACAGTCGTTACGGTTCGTCAGAACCCCGAAAGTCTGACAACCAGTCTTGCCAAAGGGTATCTCCCTTGGTAGGACTAGTTCTCAGACTAGGTCGTATTACCCAGTAACTGGAGGTCAGATAGGCAGTCACTCCTTGTAAAAAAGCAAATTCAAATTCGTACTATTGAAATTCTTTTTTAATTATTTTAATAATTAGTTTTAGTGTTTAATTTTTTATTTTCTGTGTAATGTTTTAATACGCTAATTGATAGTGCCGTGCTTTCCTATAATTTAGATACATGCGAGATCTATGGCAAAGACGCTGGGTTAATGCTGTGAATGTGTTTAGTTGGTAAGCCGTTATAAATAAATAAATAAAATACTGGTATTCAGCTGCACCCGCTGATACTAGAAGCCGACCCCAAAATAGTTGGGAAAAGGCTAGGCGGATGATGATGTGAGTAATTTCTGTTTGTTTTTCTTCTTTTTAACACGTTCTTATTACTGCGCAGAGAATATTAAAAATACCTCACCCTACACCACAGTATTTCTTCCACTGCCCTTTGATTACAGAATCATGGCTATGTTTGCTCATTTATTCTGCTTACATCACATATGTGGGATTGGCTTATGTATTCTGTCCGCTTAATGAGTTATTAAACCAAGCCGCATGCATGTTTACGGAGATCGAAACACACGAGTTATCCTAACTAATATTATAAATGCGAAAGTAAGGTTGTTTGTTACCTTTTCACGCCTAAACCACTGAACCGATCATACTGAAATTTTGCATATACGTTGTCAGGTGTACAGAAACCACGGATGAGTGCTAACGCGTACCTTTGTTCCCACCGTAAGCAGCAGAAAGGAGGACACCGGTGGAGTTTTAGTGGGTTAGAGTCTCACATAACTGCACTATCTCCCCGTGGTAGTGCACAATGCATGAGCATTTCTCCAAGATAAAAAAGGTGTACA
Organism: Cosmia trapezina; assembly: GCA_905163495.3. Classification (NCBI taxonomy): domain Eukaryota; kingdom Metazoa; phylum Arthropoda; class Insecta; order Lepidoptera; family Noctuidae; genus Cosmia; species Cosmia trapezina. The sequence goes on from LR991036.1 coordinate 3,814,848, forward strand.
GAAACGGACATAGGGTTCCTGTTATCCCGAAAACAAACTACTGTTCCCGAGGAAAACAACAATGACGTTCTTATGATAGATGACGCCTTAGATATAGAGGACCCTCTAAAATTCTTCCATAAAAGAATTTTTTATTTAGATTATTTAAATATATTTTTCACGTAAAACGAGATAGTTTATATTCATTGTTCTCGGTCCTCCTAGCCAAAAATCTCTGCGGCGTTATAAAAAAACTTTTAAAAAACAAACTTTTGAAATTAAAAATAACGTAGGATTCCGCTGGATCATGAAACGAACGGTTCATGAAATTTTAGCAGAAAACAAAGGAATACTCGGAGGTAAAAAGTACGAGAGAGGTGAAATTAGTTTTGTAGAGCGGCCAAACGAGATGAATTCTAATCAGATGAAGGTAGTTTTCGTTTTCTTTTAGGGTATAGGCAGATTGAAAATTGGAATCAACACAAAGGTAAACACGTACCTACATATAAAATCAAAACATTATGCAAATAGGTTCTTGAGACAACACCAATCAATTTGCCTAGGCTTTTCCCAACTATGTTGGGGTCGGCTTCCAGTCTAAACGGATGCAGTTGAATACCAGGTATTTTACATGGGGCGACTGCCTATCTGACCTCCACAACCCAGTAACGGGGTAATAAGATACCCCTTGGTAAGACTGGTTGTCAGATTTTCGAACTTCTGACGACCCATAACGACTGTCAAAGATCCACGAATGACAGCCAGGACCAACGGTTTAACGTGCTTTCCGAGGCACGGAGGAGTCTCATTACGTAAAGATGGTACCCCATCCACGAACCAACCGTGTTAAGTGTAGCTTAAGCTGATCGAGAGAACACCAAAAAAAGTAAAATGAGTTGTAAATGCTTATGGAAGCAATACGTATTAAAATATGGCAACTTCATTAGAGCTTACTCATCTATTAAAAGTCAATGAAAACATCACGGTGTATGAGCGAATTACAAGATCTTATCTCAATGTCAGCAATTTTTCAAGATCAAAAACGAATATTTCACCACATTTTTCGCCTCGTTGGTCTAGTGATCGCGGACTAGAGGTCGGGTAAAGTAGGGTGTTTCCGTCAGAAATTTCTCAGCAGCAGCCCGGAATCTGGATTTGTGACCCGGTTGATGGCAATAGGCTCGCCCCCCATCACATGGGCCTAAAATACGGGATGAAATTTTAAACATGTTCCAAATCGAAATGGGAGATTGTACTCATCATTATAAACAACTTTTACTATTGGACCAAACCTGAAATCCTGAAAAAAAAATCAGCTGTTCAGTACATTTTGACGAGTTTGATGTAGATAAATGTACTGAACAGCTGATTTTTTTTTCGCGATTTCAGGTTTGGTCCCATAGTAAAAGTTGTTCATAATGATGAGTATAATCTCCCATTTCGATTTCGAACATGTTTTAAATTTCATCGCGTATAATTGGCGAAATGTGGGTGTAGGTACTATAGACACACCTCTGCCTAACACTTCGGGAATTTTAGGCGTGATGTTGCTATGTTATATTTTACTAACCCACAAAGCGATTTTCTCTAATACAATAATTCCCATTAACATTGACTGACTAAAGCCATCACATCACAACTTTAATAATGTTATATAAATTTTGGCAAAGCCCATTTAATCCTATGAATTTTGGGTGGAACGGGATTATACGAATAGGAGCGACCTCGACTTATATCGAAAGAACTATGGAATTGTTTTATTCTTATTTATTGGATCAGATAAGCTATCTATAGCAAATTGAGTTTATATCAGTATGTTAGGAAGTAGGAATGTTCTGATCTTGCAAAAATATGCCGCTGTCTAGCCGTGGATACTGTGAAGTAGAATCGGACAATTTTGCAAGAGTGTAACCAGTAGCGTGGGTTATCACCCACGCTACTGGTTACACTCTAGACACTCTAGACACAAGACAATCCAAATGTTTAGTGGAACATTCACTACTAGAGTCAGCTACCATAGCTGGCTCTGAATCAGTTTAGAGCATTCCAAACTATGCAGAACTTAGTTTTAGTGATAATGACCAACTGTGTGAAGCAGATACGTAGCATAAAGCCACGTAGTTATTTGGAACTTCGCGTGTGGCCATTAGGAACAACAAGCCATTAAACCTTCTCCTGTGGGTGTCGTAAAATGCGGCCAGACATAAAAATTGGCACTTACAACATCATAATTTTACAGCGCCAAGCTGTCTGCCAAACGCAGTTGTTACACTAGGATCATTTATTTTACACGTCCTTGGGAAAGTTGAAAACAGAGAGGAATTTACGGTACGGGAACTAAATTAACTTATAGAAGATATGGACAGACACTATGAAGATGAATGACACACTGGCTACTAACGATCTTGATGTGGGAATCCCATGAATGTTTATTTATTTATTACATTTGGAAAAACAAACAGTCGTAAGTATATTAAGCGTAAACAGTGTTGTCTTCAAATTGATACTTTACAAATATACTACCCACAACATTTTCCACAAATTACTACATTATAATAATAAAAACAAGTTATTAGCAAACATTAACTGTAGCAGGGCTAACGTAATGAAAAAGAAAACGAAAAAATTAAAACAAAGAACAAAAAACAATGAGGATGAGAATGTTAAAAACAGGAATTTACGGCACTGGAACTAAAATAAAGAAGAAATGGACAGACACGCATGAATAAAAATTATATACTGGCTACTGACGATGATTTTGTGGGAATCCCACGAATGGATGAAACGATTAGTAGACTAGATACACTAGATACTAATGTCAAAATTCTCCTTGCATTTAATGCACCACAGTTCAAATCATAAATCAGCAAGATGACAAGTAAAACTTGCCCAATTGACTGATCTCCCGTCTAACTGGGTTATTTATGCGACTATTAGATTAAGTATCTACATTATCTACTGTTATAAATCTTAGTTGGAAAATGAACAATTCATTACTGCTTTAAAATAGGCAAACTCGATCCTGTGGACATCGTAAAAGGGAACTAAGAGTGTTGAATAAGACCAGAATCCAAGATACCTACTGAGAGAAGCGATTATGGCATTCTGCCAGGTTTTTTAAGAACAGTGTATAGGGCAGGCTTATGTTCAGCAATTAAATTCAAGGCTGATAAGTAAATGGTTTAGAATAGTTAAGATAACAACGGAGAGCTGGGCTCTAAATTTTTCTAAAGGTTTTTGTCATTTAGGATAGGTAATTATTGTTTTGTGGGGCTTGTGGCTAAGTTATTACAGCCGCACGGGTGGATCGATCAGGTTAAGCTATGCTTGTTGCGGATGGTCAATGGATGGTTGACCATCTTAATAGAGATTCCTCCATGCATTGGAAAGAACGTTAAGCCGTTAGTCCCAGCTGTCATTCGTGGATCTTTGATAGCGTTACGGGTCGTCAGAAGCTCGAAAGTCTGCCAACCAGTCTTACTAAGAGGTATCGTATAACCCCGTAACCAGGTAGTGCCACAACCTAGTTACTGGGTACTGACCTCCACAACCGTCAGATAGGCAGTCACTCAATGTAAAATACTGATATTCAGCTGCATCCTGTTAGACTAGAAGCCGATGCCAACATAGTTGGGAAAAGGTTAGGCAGATGATGATAGGTAATACTGTTTTAATTCATACAACCTATGAAAGCCATATTTGTTTCTATTTATTTTATAGACAGAAAAATGATAGCCCAAATACATACTAAGTAAGTAGTAATAAATAGTTACTATCTTATTGTTACAAAAGGGCTATAATAATTACAGCTAATTGTCTAGAATTCATTAGTAAAAAAACTCGTTATAATATTATTATCGATGTAGGTATGGATACTGCGTTTACATTTGATGACGATCTCAATACTTAAGCTCCGTTTAGTGGCACAAAGCTCTGCCAAGAAAGTAATATAATAAACAAACGTCGTTGAACGAGACGAAGGAAACAGTTTTTCTCTAGGTAAGGTAGTGTGTTTCGAACATAGAGATATACAAACCAGGAAAGTGGCAAGCGGGCGAATCTGTGTCCGCGCGACATGCTCAGTATGAGCCGTTCATAGTACAATTTCCGTCTCCGCGAACTAGTGCGCTTTCAACTGTGACAATTTATAAGAATGCCGTGTTGTTCAGTGGTTTCTTGTAAAAACAGAAGCCATGTAAATCATGAAATCACTTTCCATAATGTAAGTAAAACTATTTTACCGTATTTGTTTTTAAAATCATGAAAGTGACAAAGGGACAAAGTGGAGACACAGGGTTCCGATACATTTTAACATACTGGGCACATCTCCTACTTTCATAAATCTATGGTTTCGAACATCTACTTATAATGAAAAGCAAAGGCTTCTACAAAAAAATGTTCCAGGAATTGCTGTTGACGAAGAAGCGTATATTAATAATGAAACCTCACCTGCCACTGTCTCGCCGCAACGACCACCTCCTGGAAGTCAACGCACGAAGCATCGTGCACAGTTCAATACACTACAGTCAACATCACAGTATCTAGTGAAACTTAACAATCATATATAATTGCACTTTTCTCACTTTGTGTTACACCGTTTTTATTAAATTTGGAAAGTTTTACATTATCACACTTCCGAGGCACTGAGTTTTGGTTTCAAGTAAGTATTAAGGATGTTTCCTAAGTAAAAAAAAAAATATTTAATCCGTCACTCAGATAATAAAAAATACTTAGATAAAACGCAATAAATTTGGGGAGTGGGGGCTCGCTCTCGCTACGTCATAACTATAACAAACTACGTATAAAATCTACCAAGGAGTGACGTCATGCCACATTTTAACTCAATGTATCGCCGTAATCTTTTGATTAAGTAAAAAAATAAAAAATTCGAGTCCATTTTTTTTTAATACACGAAAAACAAAAAAAAAAAAAATAGTCATCATACGTATTGTACCTATTGGAAGAATAGATTTAGGAATGATCTGAGAAAAATAGAATGTATTAAGGTGATTTAAAAAAAAAGTCAAATCTACGGGAAGACTTTATGACGCAAGTGAAGTATTCTTTGCATTACGAGACGTTGAAACGACTACATCAATGCAAAGTGCTTCTGTTACGAATATTGCCTCGGCGCAGGCGTGTGCATCGATATAAACAAAGTCACATTTATTTTTAGTACTGTTTTCAACTATTTTCTACTCCAAGAGTATTGGTAGTCTATGTGCAAGTTTGAGGCCATTAGGGAATTGGCGTTCATTTTTATTTGGTGCATATATTGGTTTAAGTTTTATAGTTTTAACTGGTGTTGCTGACATAGAAGTGTTCCATATATCCTGCCTTATGTTAAACCTAGCAATTTCTTCTAAATTTCTAATTTTATAGGTCATCTGGCAATCCTTAACAATATCATCAATGTAAAAAATGTGACGTATCCTATGGAATAATAACGTCGCTATGATCCTACTAATTTATTATAAATGTGAGTTTGTGAAGATGTTAAAAACAGCTGAACGGATTTGGATGAAATTTGGCACACGGATAGTTTATAACATGGATTAACACATAGGACACTTTTTTATCCCGGTAGTAATTTCCCGGATAATTTCCGACATACACGCGGGCGAAGCCGCGGGCAACGGCTAGTTTATAATATATTTTTATTAACTTTCACTCTTTCAAAGAAACGATTAAAAAAATTATAATACTACAACGCAACGTAGCTTAAATCTTATGAAGTTAGGTTAGGTTTTTTGGGCTTTAGGTTTTTTTTTAACACGCTAATACCCATTGTATTTTTTTTTTATTTTCAGCAAACTGCCTCACTACATTCAATACATCAACAATCTTTGAATGACAGACAACAGAGCATTACCACTATATGAGACGCTAATATCGATTAGTTATGGATTACTAGTTACTTCAATACTGAGGCTTGTGTACTTTTGCACATGTGAAGAAATATTTGTGCCTTCATCAGTAAAATCATTTAAATAATAAATAATTCTTCGTAGTGATACTAAATAGTAATAAATAGCATCTTATCCGACCGAGGAATGGGGGAGGCGAGCGTGTGAAAGTGCTCGCGAAGACAATGGCCGCTAGAATGACGTCACCGCATAGATAAATTGAGCAAACATAAAAAAGGAACGTCAGATTGTCTGGCAGATAACTCAAAGTATTCCATTATTATTAGGATTAAGTTTTTATTTAAAAAAAAAACGGGATAATTAATTAAGAAACAATTATCACACGATTCAACACTATCACTGACATAGAAGATAATTTTAAAATTAATACCTACTAAGGCCGAAAAGCGAACGCGAATTTTGCAAAAACCGATACAAGAGCTTAAATAATAGGTCTTTACCTATGAAATTGCCGTTTTGTATGAAAAAATTTAAACGAATTTTTTTCATGTATTTTTTATTTGTATTAATAGAAGTAATCACCCATGCAATCAATGCATCTTTGCCAACGCAGTGGCAGTTTATTGATGCCCTTCTAAAAAAAAACAGCTGGTCGGGAGGCAACAAATTCATCAAAGGCATTTTGTACTGCCTCTCGGGTATTGAATTTTTTTCCCACCAAGAAGTTATCCAAATTCTGGAAAAAGTAGTAGTCTGTAGGCACAAGGTCTGGTGAGTAGGGCGGATGACGGAGAGCTTCCAACGCCAGTTCTTGCAACTTGGAGACCGTCTGCTGTGCAGTATGAGGTCGCGCGTTGTCGTGCAGGAGCAGCGGAGACGAGCGATTGACCAATGCTGGTTGGAGATGTGCCAGCTTCTCCATCATTGTGTTCAGTTCTTCACAGTACACATCTGCAGTAATGCTCACCCCGTTTGGTAAGAAGCTGTGATGAATCACACCGGCGCTAGAACACCAAACAGTGACCATCACTTTTCTAGGGGTAAGTTTTCGTTTAGGGCATTGTTTAGGTGCTGAACCAGGATCCAACCAACTTGCTGAGCGCTTGCGGTTATCGAACAGAATCCATTTTTCATCGCAGGTAACAATGCGGTTCAAAATTCCTTCATTTGTGTGTCTGTTGAGCAGTGCAAGGCACGTCTCGACGCGTACTTCGCGCTGGCGATCATTGAGTTCGTGGGGCACCCATTTGTCAAGCTTTTTTACTTTGCCAATTTGACGCAAATGGACCAAGATTGTTTTGACGCTAACGTCGAAAGCTGCTGCTAATTCAGCCGTAGATTGTGTATCATCAGCTTCCACAATCGCCTTTAATTCGTAATTGTCGACCAAAGTCTTCGGACGACCGCGAGGTTCATTTTTCAGGTCGAAATTTCCAGAACGGAAGCGAGCAAACCAATAACAGGTGGTGCGTTGGTTTGTAGTGTTAGCTCCGTAAACGTCGTTGATGTTGCGTGCCGCTTGTGCCGCGTTGCTGCCACGACGGTACTCATATTCCATAATTACTCGAATTTTTAACGTATCCATGATGACGAAAAAGATTGAAATGCGATGAAAATGTAACACTAATCAATAAACAAATGACTACTTTTGGAAAAAAAAATCCATGTTTTTAAAATAAAATTAATTTGAAATTAGAATTCTTAGCCAAACAAAAATTATTTTGATTTGAAATGGCCAGTACTGCAGAACGGCAATTTCATAGGTAAAGACCTAATAGTTGAAAATTCCGAAGTTGAAATTATGAAACTGATGAAATTATGGACCAGACCGTTTGAATATTAAACTTGTATAAGTTTTGAAAGGAGAGATAGGTACGATGAATAAATATTCGACGACGATAAATTATCCAACTATAATTCACTATTAATAACACTTGACATCGCCCGACAAATCTTATCAGAGCTCACGGACATTTTCTTTTCTAAGGAAAATGACAATGAGGATAAACATTTTAGTGACCATTAAACGTATTATTAAACTTTAATGTTGGGTTATATTGTATGTGACCAACAATTGTTGGTCCAAAGTAACGACTAGAGGAGTTAATACGGCATCAAAATTGGATCCTTTATTATGACTAATTATAAATCATGACATAAATGAACATGACGATAAATAAAAAAAAATAAAATTCATTAAATTCAGGCAAGAGCCATATTAAATAAAATAAAATAAAATTTCGCAATACTCCCACAGAACAGAACAAAATAAAATGCTAATGCAATTAAAACAAACGAAGATTAAAATATACAAATAGTCACAGAATTCACAATTAAAATTTTCATATAAAAACAATACAATACAAACAAGTCATTATAAATATATGTCAAGGTCAAGGTAAATCAAAATTAAGTGTCCTGGCTATAAATGTCTGATAAGAAGGACAATTCCGTTCAAAATCGATCTTAAAATCGATGTTAAAAACTTGTCAAAAATGTAGGACTCAGGACTGAGACAGCTTGAGACTGAGATTAGAATGCAAACGTTCGTTCTTAAAAATACGGGAACTGACCCAGTTTTTATAAATTCCAAGAATTATACCTACAACCTTCATCATAAAAATTATTTATCGATAATATTATTAAAGCTGCAGTTTTCCCAATAAAGTTATTTCATCCACCCCAAGCTGTACTAATACAAATTGCTTTATCGTCACTTATAACTTCGCCCCATCTCCGTTTTTAATCCCGCACGGGATACCTGGCAGTTTTATCGATACCTACAAATCGGTATACGTCGACAATTTTATCGATACCTGTAATTTCGTTTACCTCGAATAGTTTCCTTTGTATTTAATTAAAATTGATGAAGACTGGTTTTTGTGGTCTTGTTCCGAGTTAGTAATTTTTGTTGCTACATTCTTTTGCTACCGAAGTTTGTAGTTGCTTAAAACGTTTGGTTTTCTTTAAGAAATTCAATTACTTACAGTAAGTTTATTTGCAAAACAATTCAATACTTGATATACAGAGAAAAGTACCTATTAGATATTTGATCGAATATTTTCCTTTTACTTCTAAACACTTTCCAATATTCCACTAATGTAAAACCTTCCACTCACGGGACACCAATCGGGGACACCCCCTCCCCTTTGCTCACAAGTACAATACAGACAGTTGTATTGAGGACTTATTTTTTTACAAGACGATACAAAATATATTAAAAAAACGATAAATTATTCTTTAGAGAATGCAAAGCAAAAATCATGAATACCAGTTTTATTGAGGTGAATTTGAGCCTGTTGTATCAAATCCTTTCAATTACTTACCAACAAAAAGTGTCAAGGACAGTCAAGATAATCGTTAAAATTAATTATATAAATAATATTATTTTGATGTAAACGGATGTAGATAAATCCAATTTATAAACATTTCTATTTTCCGCGATTGTTTGATTTTTTAAGTCTAATAACAAATCATTTTAAGATTTGTAATTTACTCAGAAGTGTGATCATGTGCTGTGTGTGTGCTCATAAGATAACTTCACATATCAAAATATAAGTCAATCACCACAATTGAAAAATGTGTTGAAAACTGCAGAAGAGCTAGATATATCTTAGAACGTTAAATTATGAGGTACCTGTGTTTTAAGTGAATAGCATAATAAGACTAAGAATCATTTATATTATGATAACTAGGGAATTGAAGGAAGAAAGAGCTGAAGAAGACTACCGAACCATTAAGTTTGACAATGGCGTAATGTCACTCACAGACAAAATCAATTTAGCAGAGCCAGAACGGAAGCCTTATATCTAATCAGACAAACTGGTGTTTGACCAAAAATCGATTGTGTATGAAAGCTAACGGGTACACGGCAAATACTTCTATTGTCGAAGACACAATGGGACGCATTTCTCCGTAGGAAACGACCAATTTAGAACCACTCACCTAAATTCATCCTTTTCATATGTTCAAGGTTCAATTAGAATGGAAGATGTCAAGTTAACATCATTATTAGCGAGACAACGAAGATTTGAATTGATCATCTAGTTACCTCTATCATCTTTCCAATTTTAATGTGTATCTATTTTAATTTGGAATTATCTTGGTTGCAAATGTTTGTTTTAATATGAATACCGGAAAGGATCAACAAAAAAATATTCGTTTTCATTTTGTTACACAATTTCGGGATTCGGAAGGAATTCCTAATTTATGTCTTCCTTCTTTATTCAGTTTATTAAATCGGATTTTATGGCTGTTAAAATAAATAAATATCCTTGGACATTTCACACAACGCCATCTAGTCCCAAGCTAAGCAACCTAATGCTTGTGTTATGGTAACGAGATGGCTGATAAACTACTTATATACATTTATATAGGTACATTACTATATATTATTTTTTATATACATTTTTTTTTATTTTTTTATTTTTTATTTATTTATTTACTTATTTATATATATTTTTTTTTTTTTTTACATTTTTTGTTATGGCTAATACTTATGTTAATGTAATTTAACCATTTTAAGTTCGTAGTATTCTTAAAATAATGTTTCTGAACCATTGCTAAGGATCACGATCTTATTGTATGGTATATCAACGATAGAATCGTAACAAGTATCGCTACTGAATATATGCGTTATTACTGTATCAAGTTTAAAAATAATATGTATCAGAAACGTTACGGTAAAGCTAGTAACTCCAAAATATAGATTACTTAGAGCATATTGTACTCGGGGATGGTTAGTAGTAGTGGTTACATGAATGACCCCATTTTCCATAACGTAACCAATAATTAAAAACTGGGTGAGTTAATGAAACAGTGTTATATCAAGTTGCAGTGCTCCCGTATTTCTCTCATATCATCTATATCTGTATATATAAAAATGAATCTTTATTTCCCTTGGTCATCGCATCACGCATGAACGTATGGAACAATTTCGCTACTTATTTTTTTGTTGTGTTTATTATTGTCAGGAGAAGGTTCTTATGTAGAGAAAAATTGGAAAAGTTGCCGGGAAAATTAGAAAATTCGGGAAAACTGAAAATGGATTGTCTATGGGAATTTTGAATTATTGAACTTGGTTTCCTGTTGTGTTATTTATATTCAATATTCTAACCTTTATTTTCCTAACGCCAAACACCTGTTTTTAAAAAAAAAAATTGTAACAAGTAAATGTGTTCCATTTCTTAAATATGCCTCTATCGCAAAAAAACCCTAAACAGAACGGTTGACATTTCCATCAACCATTTTCGTCCATATCCGTTTCCTTACCCTTTAAACAGAGCCCTAAACATGTTAAATGATAACCACCCTTCGAGCGAAAGGTTCATTGACCCAGACCTCTGCCTTTTCCGGAAAATCTTTGAAGGGCTCCCCTTGGACCATAAAACGTTATTCCATCCCTATCAAGCTACAATTTTGTAAAACAATAGCTTACAGACATACCAATTTATCTAACGTAATATTTTTGCAATAAAATTGTCAATTTGTAAAGAAAACCGTTCCTTTCAGGACCTTTTCAGTGGTATACAGTTGAAGGTTTACTTAGGAAGGGTTGCAATAATATTGACAGAAAGGGTTTGAAATGATTATAGAGGGTGGCCCTAATGTTTGTCACAAAAGATACAGGGTCGAGCGCGCGTCTAGATTATTAAGTTTTGTGATGTAAGAGTACCTACTCGGAAATTGTTCAGTACGAGTTGTAAGTAGGAATATGTTGACTAGGTTATGTTTAGAGTTCATGGTCTTTAAAAGAAACTGCACAATATGAACTGATTACACTAAAAACATCTCCACTTATAAACCAGACATTTGAATTCCGAAAAGGAAGCTGTTTCCTCTCTAATGAGCCCGGTATATCGTTTAACTACCACCATCCCCAAACAAACCTTACCAAACAAAGAATAAAGCCGAATATCCTCCAAAACATCCACAATCGAATCGGGAGTCGCGAAAACAAATCCAAACACGGTTTACGTTCCCAAAATCTACAATAGAACAATGTTGAACAGTTCGAACGTAAACATTTAATTTATAACTGAAAAAGAACACCACAGCACACACAAACACAGAACATGCGGTCCAAATGAGTGATGATGTGAAAACTCGCGATTACAGGTAATTGTGCGACGTACGTAATTTTGCCGTTTATTGCGACGAGCGGTAGGACAGTCGCGTACAGTCGTCGTGTAGCGTGTGTTGGACGTATCGATCGCGTGTCGCGGCGGAGTCGAGTTGCAGAGGTGTGCCGCCCGGCACGTACCGTCGGCCACTGAAGTGCGAGCGCTCGAGATGAACGTAGACCAAAATAGAACAGAGTGGGCAACCCGCAACCGGAATCATATGGGCTTCGGCTTGTTTGTTTCGGAAGTCTTGACAGAGGAAAGCCTGTTCTAACAATAGCCAAAGACAGTCACATAGGGGCTTAAGTTTGCATAGAGTTAACAGTTGACGTGACTTACAGGGATCGATAAATAGATACTGAATACAGTTTTTTTTTAGTCTGCAACACTGTTTAAAAAGTTCTATGTTTGAAAATATATTTATTTACTTCACTCTTTTCAAAATATTTGACCGGTTAAGGGAAAGTAAATATTATTTAATTGTTGCTAGGAAATATACAAAATTAGGTAAATAGACGGCAATGATATATGGAGAGGCAGAGGAAGGCCAAAGAAAAGATGGATGGATTGTGTGAGGAATGATATGAAAGAGAAGGGAGTGAATGAGAGCGTGACGGTTGACAGGGGAGAATGGAAGAAGAAAACGTGTTGCGCCGACCCCAAGTAACATGGGATAAGGGCAGGAAGATGATGAGACGGCATGATATCCAATCAATCTGCCTAGCCTTTTCCCAACTATGTTGGGGTCGGCTTCCAGTCTAACCGGATGCAGCTGAATACCAGTATTTTACATGGAGCGACTGCCTATCTGACCTCCACAACCCAGTTACGGGGTAATACGATACCCCTTGGAAAGACTGGTTGTCAGACTTTCGGGCTTCTGACGACCCGTAACGACTGTCAAAGATCCACGAATAACAGCCGGGACCAACGGCTTAACGTGCTTTCCGAGGCACGGATGAATCTCGATATGTAAAGATGGTCACCCATCCACTGACCAACCCCGGCAAGCGTAGCTTAACCTAACGGATCAACCCGTGCGACTGTTATTACTTAGCCACGAGCTCCTCCACGGCAATGATATCCAAGTGACACAAATAAAGAAACAGCGATAATAGTTTTGACTTTTTCCTTTTTGTTTATTGGCTTACTCACAAAGTTAATTTGAATTAAGTAATTTTCCTCCTGGCGTGTTGTTGATCACGTTCAAAGGCGCCTAATTTGGTTATAAACGAGTTTATTACGTGAATTTTATTAACAAAACTTGCATTAAATCAGGTTCGAGTAAAGTCAAACTTGGTTTCCTGTTGTGTTATTTATATTCAATATTCTAACCTGTATTTTCCTAACGCCAAACACTTAAAAAAATACTAACTACATATTTCTGTTTGGCGTATTGTACCTACATCTAACAGGAACAGTCTACTTGACATACTCTTTGTCCGCTGACCGTACCGCGGCGGCGCATCGCTGCGTCGATCGACGGCAACGAACGGACGCATCCGAATTCTGTTTATAAATAAACAGCAATGTGCGTTCGCATTTACAACAAAACACTTGCTTCCTCGACTGTACTCATTGAGATATTTAAAACGCGAATAAAAATTAACTTTATTGCTATTTGCTTTATGTGGTAAATACGACTAAATTAAAAACGGTCTAGACTATGAATTATTTTATTAAATTTTTTAGCACAGAGAACAGTATTAGCTGAATTGGATGTGAGCTTTACGTCCTTTCATAGCTAAATAGAGGGATAATTAACAAGGAAGGCTTGTTTTACTACATTACTAGTCACCAACTGTATAAAACCTGGGGGCTAAAACGGCCACTTTGGCAGAATCATAATAGGATAATATTATGAATAATATTTGAAACCGTAAAACGGTCACAAACTGACAATATATTATGAATTGTCAGTTTGTGACCGTTTTACGATTTCAAATATTATTCATAATATTATCCTATTACGCTGCTCGCATACTCAGAATTATTAACGCATCGAGCGTTGCCCCCTTTTGGAACACAGCTCCATGTTTTTAATAAAAATAATAATATTTAAGAACCATTTTCCTGCACGGTGATAATAATGTTGTGTGAGTTCTTGCATACTAAAACTCTCAGTTCAGTCATTGTCTTTCTAGTTTCCAATTCGTAAAATTAAAAGATCAAAGAGTAAAATCGAAAGAAGTAAAGTCTTAGGGCAGCCTTAATGTGAATCAAAGTTGATGAATGTGCTGTCAGCTCGAATGGTGTTTCCTCGGTCGGAAATGGAGGATTACAATTAATGGTGCGTAACTAATGTGTTTTAGTTCGACTAAATACTAGATTTAACAGACTGGTAAATGATACTTCAGGAGGTAAGAGGAAAAATAAAACTATTTAGCAACTTACCTATTCATATTTAAACCTAATGTTAGCAATATTGTAAGGTGAAACCTGTTTTTGGATAGATAGATATACAGGGTGTATTATAATGGTGTTGTCAAAATTGAGGATATTGTGGTACAGACCATCGAAAAGAACAACTTTCTCCATGGGACCAGCATCGTAATCGCGAAAAATAATTAGTCGCCCCATACACAACTTCGACTCTACCCAAATGTATGGGACGTCTGATTATTTTTTAAGATGTTGATTAAGATGTTGGTCCCATGGAGAAAGTTGTTCTATTCAATGGTCTGTACCACCCTGTATAATAGATAAATAAAAGAAATAGCACAACACACAAAAGCACAATTAAAAGATACCTACATCAATATACTTAAAGAAAATACAAGGTGCCAAAGTAAATAAAAATAAAAAAAACCGGTCAAGAGCGAGTCGGACTCGCGCACCAGGGGTTCCGTTCCGATTTCTGAAAAAGTGTGCTATTTAGAGACATCGTTTTATTTTTAATGTAATCTTTACATAAACTTCTATCACATAGAATAATTTCAGATTTTTATGTTTGCAAACTTCGGAGATTATAGGGGGGGGGGGGGGAACGGTATTTTTTTTTACATTTTTCATCAAAAGTCGAAAACTATGCGGCCTAAACAAAATAAAAAAAAAATTCAGAATGTACAAATAGCGCTCTTTCATATGATACCCCACATGCCCTAGTAGCCCCACTTTAAATTTTTAATACCCCCTTTACAAAAAAAACCCCCTGTTACAAAAAAAAAAAAATATTTTTACTTCTTTCTTATTTGCAAAATAGTTGGGTAAACTAAAACTGTTGGTCATCTAAAACTATTCCAAATTTCAAGTTCATAGCATTAATAGTTCTTGAGATATCCAGCTGTGACAGACAGACAGACAGACAGACTGAGTCACACCATAAGGGTTCCTTTTTTACCATTTTGGTACGGAACCCTAAAAACATACATTTTGAGAAAGATCGAAAATAATCCATCGAAAATGTAAAGATTACCAGAAATACTGTACTAAAAGATCGTTTTCACAAGTCCTTCCCCTTTCACCAACATCCTTTAACCGCATTGTTTCATTACCAGAGAAGCCAGAGTTATTTCAAAGGAAACAATTAAATTAATGGTTTGTAGCTACTTTAATGTTCTCGTAACGCCTGAAGCACTACCCTTATTCTTACAGTAAACGTTTTACTGACAATTCGTGTTAAATTATTTATTATAGCCTAGTACTAAACGGATAAGATGACGTTCGCACGGACGTAAAAATATCGCGGAGATTTTTTTTCGCGTGCTTTTTAGCGCTCTGCTTAGCGCCAAGTGTTGAAAAAACAGGCGAAGCCGCGGGAAAAAGCTTGAACGAAGTTCCTTCTGACGTATAATTTAAAACAAAAATAAAATTTTCACAGCTGCCATCTTGGATTTACATTTTAACACCACTATCGGCTTTCAACACCCTCGAAAACCATGAAAACGACGCCCATGATGACAAATTTGAATTTTTTTTAGACCAAATTCACACTCTCTCTCTTTCTTTTTAACCCCCGACGCAAAAAGAGGGGTGTTATAAGTTTGACCGCTATGTGTGTGTGTGTGTGTGTGTGTGTGTGTGTGTGTGTCTGTGTGTCTGTCTGTGGCACAGTAGCGCTTAAACGGGTGGACTGATTTGGATGCGGTTTTTTTTATTTGAAAGCAGGTTTTCCAGCGATGGTTCTTAGACATGTTTTATCAAAATCGGTTCAGCCGTTTCAAAGTTATCCGCTCTTTTGTTAGCTGCGGTAGGGATCTTAGACGCGTAATGGGTATTTACTTTACTTTCAAACCTTAGTGTGACCTAAAATTTGAAACATCTATGTATGCTATCTATCTATGCAACATTATGGAATTCTTGGTCTGATGCTGCAGCCAGGATATCCAGCACTAGTGTGCTGGATAAACTCTTGAAAAAATAATAGCAGAAATGTCGTGTTTGGATTCATTTACATCAGTATTTGATTCTATATACAATGCAATGGTGGCAACAGGATGAGCTGGTGTTGCAATCAGGATATCCAGCACACTAGTACACTCTTGAAAAAAAAAACCAGATAGTAGTGTTTGTATTCGTTATTTTATCAGTATTTAATTCTATTTGCAGTACGATGGTGGCATCATTATAAGTTAATGTTATGTGCAGAGAAACTTAACATTCTGCAGTAATAAAAATGCATTTCTATATTGTTAAATTGTTTAAAAAGTTTAAAAATGTTAAAATAAAAATTAAATTTAAAATTTAAAAAACCCCCAACGCAAAAAAGAAAAGGGAACATTTAAAAAGTCAAAAATAATACCTATCGTTGAGCCATCAAATTCGATTGAGTAATACCTATATATATATTAATTATAGAAATTGATGGATGGCACCATAAGGTTTTCTCATTGAAATGGCGCTATAATGTCACGGCGGGGTACCGCATAAGTAAGTGATTGACTATGTACAGTGGGCTGCATCAACTGGGTACCCCAGTTGTATTAAAATTAACTTTGCTACAACTTTGCAATTCAAACAACACATCCTTAAGAATAATACAAAAAGTGTTTCACATGCCCGGACGAGATTCGAACCATCGCCTCATTGGTAATCCAATGATTACCGCGAGCTCTTACCAACTAAGCCAGTTAGGTAGTTATTTACACAACGAATTATCAATCTACTTGGCGTTATATCTCTGTCTCTGTCTAATCGAATATGAGCCCGTAGTTTATAAATAGTTTGATAATAGAGGGTAGTTATGGATACATTTTACTAATCTATAATGAAGTTACCGTCTGATGAATCTAGTTTTGCTTCACCTTTCGCATACTAAACGTGTTTGTGCTAAAACAATTTAAAATGATAGATAATTTCTTGAGAACAAAGATTGTGGTTCTTTACGAACAAAATACAAGCATTAAAGGGATTGCCAGACAGCTGGGCATAGCGGTAAGTCGAAAAATATTAAGTATCTAATACCTAATAAAATAAATTGAATTTTGTCACTCGATTGACTAACTTAAAATGTATTTTCACTCAGAGAAAAACGGTGCGCTTGTGGGTGCGACGTTATTTGGATACTGGTGATGTGAAGTCAAAACCTTTTGGACGGAGAAGTTCAGGCATCTATACAAACAAGTGTGAACGCCACCGTGATATAGTAAATGTTCACTTGAATTCGCCGTTCGCAACCACTCGCTCCAGTGCTCAACGACACGGCATCTCAATCGCCACAGTGCGGAGGCACCTGCACGCAGCAGATATTCACAATTATCGTCCAGCGAAGAAAATTCAACTGTCAGAAGCTCATCGGGCAGCAAGAGTTCGGTTCGCACAGGAGTTTATGGACTTTGACTGGGAAAATAACATAGTTATTTTCACGGACGAAAAAACTTTTAGTTCCGATAATGATGGCAGAAAAATACTATGGCGGAAACCTAACGAACGCTACAATCCACAAAACATATTACCGAACAGGTCCAGTGGTAGAATAACATTAGGTAAGTAAATACACAGCTTTACTGTAAATAAATTATTGATTTCCATGTTATGACAGATTTAATTTTATTAACATTATTATGAGAAATTAAGCTATTATTTAGCAATGTTTATCACCACAAAATCTGAAACATTATACTTACTGCCCAATAAACTAATAGTATGTTACTAAAAAAAAACCTCATTTTCAGGTTACTGGGGATGGATGTCATCTATGGGTCCGGGCGAATTAACAGAAGTAGGCGGGCGCATGGATGGCAAGACATATCTACAAATATTGCAAGAGGTTATGTTGCCTACAGAGCGTGTTGCGTACCCAGAAGGACAAATATATTTCGTCCACGATAACTGTGCTGTGCATCGATCCCGAATGGTGAAGGAGTGGCTAAGCTTACAGGCTGATATAACTGTTATCGCCTGGCCACCTAAAAGTCCGGATCTTAATCCAATTGAAAATATGTGGGGTCAAATGATTTTAAATTGGGACTCAAGTGAAGTAAAGTCCAAGGATAATCTACAACAAGAAGTCAGAAGAACTTGGGAATTGATGCGTGGTAGGGATATAGGCTGGAATATGGTTACTCAGATGAGAAGCCGACTACAGCAAATAATAGTCAGTGAGGGTCATCCACTCCGCTATTAACATAAACAATACTTATTAAAAACAAAACGACCTATAGTAAATAGGTAAGTGGAAATCTTAAACAAACCTTTTTTACAGTCCGTTCAACCTATTTTGACTTCTATTCCGTAGGATTAAGGATGGCATTAAAGGCAAAAAAATGGTTACAATACCAACTGCAGCTGCCATTTGTCATGCCACCGGCGCAATAGAAGTCAAAATCGGTTGAACGGACTGTAAAAAAAGTTTATTTAAATGTCAAATCTTATTGTAAATGGAGTTTAAATATTTTTGAACCCGTAATTCCGTTTGGTATAGATCGTTATAATATTATACATATATCTGTGTTATAATATAATAAAATAAAGTGTCGACATTGACACATTGAAATAATCCAAAGAATAAATCATTTGACCTCACTATTTCATTATTGTGATTAAATAGCTACCTAATACCTAGTAGTTGGAGGTAGACATCGATCACTAATAAAAAAGTATGTTGGGGTTTGTGAATACAACTTTAAATATTATACTTAAGGTTGAATTTACATTAACGCATATTTATTTCAACTAGAGTAGGTAAACAAAATTGGCGACCGTTTACGAGAACTTTTGCGTGGCAGTGTGTATCTAGATTTTTATTAGTGATCGATGCCTGTAGATAATATTTATGATTTACGAGAGATGTAAATTGTTTATTCATTAGAACTATACTTATTGTTACTAATGATAACATGTTTTTTCACTCGTTATTATGAAAATTATTCTACTAGTTTGAAAGGTAAATTATCAAACAATAAAAGTTGTTGTTGTAAGCAGTAAAGCGATACAAACTTTTTCTATTATGTATGTTACAGTTATCTATAATGATAAATACTTAGTTAAGTTTTTCGATGTTAGGTGGTATAATAAACTTTTCTAAAATAAATTATATTTCTTTCATTTTAATATAAACCTACTAGTAACAATATGTAAAAAGGAAAAGTTGCATAAATAGTATAACTTAAAGAAAAATAAAACTTGACGAGAACAAAAACTTAAAATTAAGATTGCCAGTATCGAACCTGAGCCAACAATTTCACACATCACATCCTCAACCTCTAGACCAATTAAACTGTTACTAAGAGCTTCGAAATATTCTTGTGCATTGTTGTATCTTTAAACTGTTTGCAAGAATATTATCACTTTTTTATTAAATAAATTATATTATTATTATATTAAATATGTTACATTTTATAAATATATTTATATATAAAAATTAATCCCTATTTCCCTTGGTCACGCCATAACTGGAGAACTGCTTGACCGATTTGTATTTGTTTTTGTTATAATCTCCTTTTTACTGGGGTGATTTCAAAGAAAAAAAGGTAGAAAAAAAAAAAAAAGAATTGAGGACAACGTCTGGCGGGTCAGCTAATATTACAATAAAATACAAAACTTGCTATGCGGCCATCGCGGGATCGAACGTGGTGCTTTCAAGGGGGGTACCCACATCGTGACGCTGACTGTACATATGCGGTACCCCGCCGTGACATTATAGCGCCAATTCAATGAGCAAACCTTATGGTGCCATCCATCAATTTCTATAATTAATATATATATAGGTATTACTCAATCGAATTTGATGGCTCAACGATAGGTATTATTTTTGACTTTTTAAATGTTCCCTTTTCTTTTTTGCGTTGGGGGTTTTTTAAATTTAAAATTTAATTTTTTATATAATTTATACAGACACAGAGAGAGGGTCGCATGGAACGCTTTTTCGTTACGTGATGATATCTACCAGTTCACTCCTACCGGAAGCCGCGTTAAAGAATTTCTTCCCAAAAAGATACTAAAGTTACAGTTGCAATGAATAGTTTCACTAAAACCGCTCCAAAAATAGAAGCCACCTAGATCAATTTAATAAGACATAGTAACGAATGTGTGTAGAATTTTGGCAGATAGGAAGACAACAAGCTGAATTATTATATTGACGTAGGTAGGTAATCACAGCCCGCGGTCGGGGAAAGCGTGATAAACACATTCGCTACACAAATAGACTGTGATACAACGTCTATGTCTAGCTGGTGTCTGTGAAAATTGGATATGCAGGGGCCAGAGTAACTATCTTCTATACATATAAGTACTTAATATGGTTTCAAGGCTGATTGAAAGACAACGCACAAACGAAACCATTTAATACATAGTAGAGTAAAACAAAAATCTGCTGTTCCATACATTTTCACCGCGTAGGTATAGATTACTTACACTTTTGTAGGAAACAGCAGATTAAAAAAAAAATAACCGATGAAAAATTTCCAGAATCATATTATGTATAATGTTCGAATACGTGGTTTCAGTATTAATGTGATAACCTAATCGCCATTCTACCTATATATAAACATGGAAATTGGTATCAGCATGTTTAATAGGTTGTCGAGGAGCGCAGCATACGAAAAGGTGTTTAGAAGTGATCAAGTTAATGTTTCCAAATAGACAAATAATGCTCCACGCAAGACATTGTCATCTAAGCATTGGAAATCTGTGAACCGATTGCGGGCTCAGGTTGGTCGTTGCAGATCCAACCTGGCCATGGTTGGGGATGGTGTATGATAGACCCATCCCAAACACTTTAGTGTGGAGCCCCGACACAGGGATATGCCGCATTTTTTCTCCTTCCAGTCGTGAACAACCACCTCCACCCTCCAGAACTCAAATGAGGCACACAAACTCGCTTGCTTCCAGGTCGCTAAGTGGGTACTGGTCGGATAAAATATGAGTAATCGACACAAAAAGAAGAAGAACCATTGGAAAGTTAGATGTGAATAGTAACCAAACTAAAACTCACCTTTCAGGCGTTATAACAAAACAAACAAAGCAATAAACCTACACTCATAATTCAGTAGAATAGCATTGGTCTATAAATAATAAACTTTTCAACATAAACACAAATACTGAAAGTGCGTCAGTCTGACCAAACAGCGCATTTCTTTTACGGGTATAATAGCTGCCCTACCCACTAGCCAGCCGACTAGAATGGGCCCAAAAAGCCTACAGTGTAAAGTTCTATGAACCGGTAACTTCATGACATTTATAGACCTACAAGCGTAGCATGACCATCATAGAAACGGGTTTTGTCGACATAGTCCAGTAGACAAAAGAATATGCCCTTCGATAATTCCAAAGTTTTTTATTTTCGCGGAGTGGATTACTTTCGTGAATTCATTGCTATGTACAAAAATGCTAACAGTTTAGAGTTATGCTATAGGTATTAAGTAGGTATTTCCTATTATTTCGTGTTATAACAATAATATAAAATTTAAATTAAAATACTACACTGTTTCTTAATTAGTACTATCTAAAGTATATATTACTGAAAATGCTAACAGATAGGTACTGTGGAACAATGGAAATCTGAAAATGTCCTTTAACTCATTCAATAAAAAATTTAAGTTTTTCAAATCATTTCCTATACACTTAAAGGGATTAGTTATACCTTACAACAAAAGTTCTAACAGCTAAGTAATATGCTTCACAAGTAATTGTATTTTTACTTTGCAATTAGCGAAATATTGAATTTAAGTTTATAAATTTGCGCCCACATATTCGTGATAATAAGCTCTTCTACCATACAAAAGTTTCAACTTGTACGTGCTATGCCTTTTTGTTTAATAAATAAAATACAATTTGGATATTGTGGCGCGCGGTAAGTACGACAATTCGTGCAGCGCGACGCGGTGACAATCAGACCCACACTCACTGCAAACGTGCACGCGGCTACACATCAAGCTATGCATGTCCAGTATACACTGACCTCTCATTGTAAGGTAATCTTATACAATGCGAGATCAGCTTATACTGGATATGTATAGCTTGATCTGTAGCCGTGCGTACCTACCTCTATTTAATGAGGCGCAAAATCATTTCATTACAGTCACATCTCACAAATGACTAATACGAGTACAGACAGCGTCAAAAATATCGGAACGAACAGACTGTTCAAAATGATCTCAAAAACTAAGAAAATTAAACTACTCAATTGGGTAAAGCTCTTGTCAGAATTACAGTGTAATATTATCGTATACTGTCTTCATTCTGAAAACAGTCTGTTCGTCCCGATATTATTGACGCTGATCCAATACAGTCAGTTATTTTTTCTGTTCCATTCCGTGACCGTGACTTCGCCCGCGCGTAATTATCAACAATTGTCAAAAATAGTCAAAATCCCGGATTCCGGGATTCACAGATTTAGAGTTCTGATTATAGGATCGAATGTATATTATGTATTGATCGTCAAAATGTCGTGATTCCGGAATTGATAAATTAAGTATTTTTTTTACCATCCTACTGGGTAACTTGTTTATCACTAAATTTTCACAGGGGATCATCTACTATGAACAACTTTCACTATGGCATCAACACGTAAATCACGAAAAATAAATCAGCTGGTCGAGTAGGTATTGAGCTTTTGTATCAAACATCGTAATTTTTTTCGTGATTTCAGAGTTGGTCCCATAATGAAAGCTGCTGAAACTGTAAATCCAAGATGGCGGCTGCGAATATTTTCCAATGTTTCGTCATGGGTGTCGTTTTCATTGGTTTCGAGGGTGTTAAGGCCGATAGTGACACTAAAATGTAAATCCAAGATGGCGGCTGCGAATATTTTAAAATTTTTCGTCATGGGTGTTGTTTTTTTGGTTTTCGATAGTGTTAAAGCCGATAGTGATACTAAAATGTAAATCCAAGATGGTGGATGCGAATATTTTCTAATTTTTCGTTATGGGTGTCGTTTTCATTGTTTTCGGTGATGTTAAAGCTGATAGTAACATTAAAATGTAAATCCAAGATGGCGGCTGCAAAATTTTCAAACTTTTTGTCATGGGTGTCGTTTTCATGGTTTTCGAGGGTTTTAAAGGCGATAGTGGCGTTAAAATGTAAATCCAAGACGGTGGCTGCAAAATTTTCAAACTTTTCGTCATGGGTGTCGTTTTCATAGTTTTTGAGGGTGTTATAGCCGATAGTGACGTTAAAATGTAAATCCAAGATGGCGGCTGCAAAATTTTCAAACTTTTTGTCATGGGTGTCGTTTTAATGGTTTACGAGAGTTTTAAAGCTGATATTGGCGTTCAAGTGTAAATCCAAGACGGTGGCTGCAAAATTTTCAAACTTTTCGTCATGGGTGTCGTTTTCATGGTTTTTGAGGGTGTTATAGCCGATAGTGACGTTAAAATGTAAATCCAAGATGGCGGCTGCAAAAATTTTCAAGCTTTTTGTCATGGGTTTCATTTTAATGGTTTTCGAGGGTGTTAAAGCCGATAATGATGTTAAAATGTAAATCCAAGATGGCGGCTGCGAAAATTTTCCGTCATGGTTATCGTTTTCATGGTTTTAGAGTGTGCTAAAGCCGATAGAGGAGTCAAAATGCGTGACGCTTGGCTGATGCCTACTTAACTAACCCTGCGGCAGTGCAGCGTATCGCGTTACAACCTGAAAACACGTGTGATAGTAATTAAAAAACCATAAACATTTTTAAAGCAGGCGCTATCTTGCATTTACATTTTAGTGTCACTATCGGCTTTAACACCCTCAAAAAGCATGAAAACGACACCCGTGATGAATATTTTAAAAATGTTCGCAGCCGCCATCATGTATTTACATTTTAACATCACTATCGGCTTTAACAGCCCCCAAAACCATGAAAACGACACCTTTGACGAAAAATTAGAATATATTCGCATCCACCATCTTGGCTTTACATTTTAGTGTCACTATCGGCTTTAACACTCTCGAAAAGCATGAAAACGACACCTATGACGAAAAATTTGAAAATGTTCGCACCGGCCATCTTGGATTTATATTTTAATGTCACTATTGGCTTTAACACCGTCGAAAAGCATGAAAACGACACCCATGACGAAAAATTTAATAATGTTCGCAGCCGCCATCTTGGATTTACATTTTAATGTTACTATCAGCTATCACCACCGAAAACAATGAAAACGACACCCATAACGAAAAATTAGAAAATATTCGCATCCACCATCTTGGATTTACATTTTAGTATCACTATCGGCTTTAACACTATCGAAAACCAAAAAAACGACACCCATGACGAAAAATTTTAAAATATTCGCAGCCGCCATCTTGGACTTACATTTTAGTGTCACTATCGGCCTTAACACCCACGAAACCAATGAAAACGACACCCATGACGAAACATTTGAAAATATTCGCAGCCGCCATCTTGGATTTACAGTTTCAGCAGCTTTCATTATGGGACCAACTCTGAAATCACGAAAAAAATTACGATGTTTGATACAAAAGCTCAATACCTACTCGACCAGCTGATTTATTTTTCGTGATTTACGTGTTGATGCCATAGTGAAAGTTGTTCATAGTAGATAATCCCCTGTGAAAATTTAGTGATAAACAAGTTACCCAGTAATGGTAAAAAAAAATACTTAATTTATCAATTCCGGAATCACGACATTTTGACGATCAATACATAAATATACATTCGATCCTATAATCAGAACTCTAAATTTGTGAATCCCGGAATCCGGGATTTTGACTATTTTTGACAATTGTTGATAATTACGCGCGGGCGAAGTCACGGTCACGGAATGGAACAGAAAAAATTACTGACTGGATTGGATCAGCGTCAATAATATCGGGACGAACAGACTGTTTTCAGAATGAAGACAGTATACGATAATATTACACTGTAATTCTGACAAGAGCTTTACCCAATTGAGTAGTTTAATTTTCTTAGTTTTTGAGATCATTTTGAACAGTCTGTTCGTTCCGATATTTTTGACGCTGACTGTACTCGTATTAGTCATTTGTGAGATGTGACTGTAATGAAATGATTTTGCGCCTCATTCAATAGAGGTAGGTACGCACGGCTACAGATCAAGCTATACATATCCAGTATAAGCTGATCTCGCATTGTATAAGATTACCTTACAATGAGAGGTCAGTGTAAACTGGACATGCATAGCTTGATGTGTAGCCGCGTGCACGTTTGCAGTGAGTGTGGGTCTGATTGTCACCGCGTCGCGCTGCACGAATTGTCGTACCTACACCGCGCCCACAATATCCAAATTGTATTTTATTCATTAAACAAAAAGGCATAGCACGTATAAGTTGAAACTTTTGTATGGTAGCAGAGCTTATTATCACGAATATGTGGGCGCAAATTTATAAACTTAAATTCAATATTTCGCTAATTGCAAAGTAAAAATAAAATTACTTGTGAAGCCATATTACTTAGCTGTTAGAACTTTTGTTGTAAGGTATAACTAATCCCTTTAAGTGTATAGGAAATGATTTGAAAAACTTAAATTTTTTATTGAATGAGATAAAGGACATTTTCAGATTTCTATTGTTCCACAGTACCTATCTGTTAGCATTTTCAGTAATATATACTTTAGACAGTACTAATTAAGAAACAGTGTAGTATTTTAATTTAAATTTTATATCATTGTTATAACACGAAATAATAGGAAATACCTACTTAATACCTATAGCATAACTCTAAACTGTTAGCATTTTTGTACATAGCAATGAATTCACTATAGTTATCCACTCAGCGAAAATAAAAAACTTTAGAATTATCGAAGGGTAAATGGAAAAAATATTATATCTCTACTGGACTAACAGAAGAATAGACAAAATGACACATCGCCATGCTTAGTTAGACGCTTAGACGTTAGAAATCTTTCTACAATCTGTCATTGTGACTATTCTTCCGATGAAAAAAACCGTTTCTATTGTGGTCATGTATAAAGTGATAGATATCTTCCAAAATATGGGAATAAAAGAAAACCTGATAGAGACTGAAAATACAAAGAAATAATTTCGCGAAAAAAAATATTAAAAGCGAGACTTCTCGCCATAAGTAGTAGTGTTGAGACGCAACTAAACTGCTACACCAATGTAAAAGCTCTAGTCTAGGGTAATCAAAGCGATAAACAACTTCTTTTGGGAATTGAAACTGGGAGACAGGCTTGAAAATTGGATTAGAACGTTACGGACACAACTTGCCTTTAGTACAAAATGTACTGTATCTTTCCCAAAATGTACATTTTCCCAACTATTTTGGAGTCAGCGTCCAGTTTTACCGGATCCGACAAAAAAACCAGTATTTTATATTTTTAACCGACTTCTAAAAAAGGAGGAGGTTCTCAATTCAGATGTTTGTATTTTTTTTTTTTTTTTTTTTTTTTTTTTTTTTTTTTTTTTATGTTTGTTCGCGCATAACTCCGTCGTTTGCCAACCGATTTGAAAAATTATTTTTTTGTTGGAAAGGGTATACTTCCCAAATGGTCCCATTTTTTTCAAAATCCAGTTCTGATGATGGGATCCTGGAGAAATCGAAGGAACTCTTCAAATATTATAGGCACACCTATAGCGATTTGGGTATTTTTTATAGTAGCTTGTGCATTTGCTCTCGGAAAGCACCACTTGGTGAAGTGGAACTGATGATGAAGACCACAGATGGCTACCGGAACTACTCAATGATAAATATTTCACGGGTTGCGATTCGATTACTTTAATATGGTTGCATAGCAATTTCCGCTCGTCAAACAATGCGTGTGGTGAGTGGTTGTTGAGGAGTTCTCCTGGTTCTTACCAGCAGAACTCCTCAACAATTAACGTCCCAGCATCGGGAAAAGCAATATTTTGTAACATGTGATGAGCAATTGACATTAGACTATTGTAACTTATACAAATTATAAACAGACCCACTAAAAAGCGAGAAATAAAAACTTTTTAACAAAAAAAAAACCGACTTCCAAAAATCACTACAAAGTGAAAAATAACTTTGATTTCGGAAGTCGGTGGCAAAAAAAAAAGAAAGTAAATAAAAAACGAAAGACACCGACTTCCGAAATCAAAGTTATTTTTCACTTTGTAGTGATTTTTGGAAGTCGGTTTTTTTTTTGTTAAAAAGTTTTTATTTTTAATTTTTTGGATAAATGAACAGTAATACACGTAACAAAACATTTTCCAAAATGCCTAGATTCAGCCCAGTATCTCACAATGAACATTTCGCCATTCCGCAACAATGCACAACAATTATTACCTTACACATGGAAATTATCTTGTACTTACTGCAAGAAATAATAACAAGAACTATAAAATGTTTATAAATATTAGGTAGTACAATATGAAATATTTCACTTCTATTGATAATTATTTTAATACGTATCTTGTTTATATGCACATGCAATGCAGTGTAATAATTGTTAGAAATCTTGGCACTGGTTAACGAGACAGCGCGATGTTTACGTTGGTGATTCATATGCAAGACATTTGAGGGATGCTATGCAACTTCTTGTGTGTATATTTTCGCACAATAAGTATATAAAGCACAAATAACTTTCACATTGGTCGGATTTCTAAGTGGGGACGCATACTATACAAGCCGTGTGTGATAGATGTTAGATTTTGCCGCAATGCTACAAGAGTTATTGAACGATAGTTAAGTTGAATGAATGCGAGGAGACAAGCTATATTTTCATAAATCTGCTTATGCAAAAGATACTGGACTACACGAAATAATGACTGATAAGATAGAATGATCAAGAAAAAGAAATACTAAAGCCAAATACTCACTTCTGTTTGGATTCACAACACAGAAAATACAGTATGTTAACTAACAGAGGGCGTTCCCGTTAACCCGCAATAGTATAGCATCCATAAATGTTAAAAAAAATATTACCATTCGAAAATGAAATGTTTTTATTTTTTTTTAATATTAAAATATTCACTAAAAATGTTAAATTGATACGTCAAAGAAACACTCTGTACACGCGTACTTGATGGACGGCAACTTCGCCATTATAAAAGTTGCCGTCCTTCAAGTACGCGTGTACAGAGTGTTACTTTTCTAAGGACATATCTTAAATTGCACAACCAGCAATAAAACGTACCATAGAATTCCAAAACAGGATCATTAGTACGAAACCTTCGAAAAGTTTTGTAACATTGTTGAATACACTTTCTAGATTTTTTCAGCAACGACACGAATTTCAGCGGTCAACCATTCAGGCGTAAATTCAAGTGGTCACGCGATACCCAGTGTTGATTCAACCTAGCCCAAAAACTTAGGTATACTAGGTACTAGGTAGGTAACTCTAGTACAAGGGCGTCAATATGGAGCTTCATGTTTTTGAAAAAGTTCAGCTGTATGGGTAATAAACCGAGTTCCAAACGTTGACACCCGAAGACGTACGAAGGTTTTCAATATCAGAAAATGAATGATGGAACTCGAATAAAGATAGACAGGACACCTGGCAAGGTGGAGTAAGGCAGTGACTGAGTGGCGTCCAAGGAGTAAAAGACGAATTCTCAGTCGTCCGGCGGCGAGGTGGGCGGATGACATTTTTACCATCGCAGGTAGAACTTGCCTTTCCTCTCCAAAGTCCTAGAACGCCTTGTCCACAATCAGCTTAGTGTTTTTCTTTGTAAGAATAGTCTGCTGAATCCTTTCCAATCCGGTTTTCGTCCTGGTCACAGCACCGCTACAGCGTTAGTTAACGTCACTGATGACATACGGTTAGGCATGGAAAGAGGAAATTTGACGGTTCTTGGATTACTGGATTTTAGTAACGCATTTAATACTGTCGATTTTGATATCCTGCTTGGCATGCTTCGCTCGCTTAACATATCTCCAACGGCGATTGACTGGTTTCGTAGTTACCTGTATGGCCGCCGGCAACGTATATGCATAGAAGAGTCTTGCTCTTCTTGGTGTTATACTTCTGCCGGTGTACCTCAGGGTGGCGTTTTATCTCCTTTACTTTTCGCAATATTTATAAACTCTATTTCCAAAAAACTTCTTTCTTCCTACCACCTTTATGCAGATGATTTACAAATATATAAACACGCTGCTCTTTCGGATTTAGCTGATGCAATTAATACCATAAACGAGGATTTGGTTTCAATTTGCGAGTGGAGTGAGGCACATGGATTGCAGGTTAATCCGTTGAAGACTCAGGTCATTGTTGTTGGCAGCTCAAGGATGACCCCCAAAATAAACTGGGCGCAGCTTCCCCAAGTTCAATTTAACGGAACTGTTATTCCGGTGAGCGAGAAGGTTAAGAACCTTGGAGTTTGGATCGACAAACATCTTTCTTGGGGTCCCCAGTTACAGGACGTAAGTCGCAAAATTTTTGCATCTGGTAAGTCCCTGAGGCGATTGCGGAACTTTCTTCCAACTGCCACTAAAACTGCGCTTGCTCAATCCCTTTTACTTCCCATCCTTGACTACGCTGATGTCAGTTATCTCGATCTCACTGAGGCACAACTAGATAAACTTGAGCGACTTCAAAACTTTTGCATAAGATTTATATTTGGCCTGCGCAAATATGATCACATTTCTGAATTTCGTACAAAGCTCAAGTGGCTTCCCATACGTCTTCGCCGGAATTCTCATATCTTGTTTCAGCTCTACAGTATTCTGTTCAATCCTAAAACCCCTTCTTATCTTAAAGAGCGTTTCAAGTTCCTTCATGACACACATAATAGATATCTGAGGTCATCGGAAAACTTGAGGCTAGAGATGCCGCTACATTCCACCAGTTTTTATGACCGGTCATTCACTGTTCAAGCAGTACGATTGTGGAATGACTTGCCCGTGTCGATAAGGCGTGCACAATCTTTGTCAACTTTTAAAATTTTGGTGAAAAAACATTTCCTCTCTCTTTAAACATCGTCATTACGTGTATAGTTCCTTGCTCTATTTCAAGTAGGATATATAAGTATATATTTATATAAGTATCTGTATTTATGTATATATAAATTGTATGTATATAAGGTACACCACAGTCTACCTACAGTATTCTCTCCTTTCTCCCCATAATCCATCCAAAGGTTGTCTGTAAAAGATCGCTTTTAGCGATAAGACCGCCCATTGTGTCACCCTATGTAAAATTTCAACATTTATATCTGTAATTTTTATGGTGTGCATAATAAAGAGTATTCTATCTAGAACCTGGATGAGGCTGGCACAAGAGCGTGGGGATTGGCACAAGAAAAGAGAGGCCTATACTCAGCAGTGGATGATGATGAAGAGTATCTGTCACTCGTACCTGTGTGATAGCGTCTTTCTAACTCTCTGTCATATTAACACCCGGGTACTATACGTGCTGTTCGCGCGTGACCGTTTCCATTTTGATGTCTAGACTAGGCCCGTAATGGTTAAATATTAGGCTACAAATCGCCATAAATCAACTCAGTTTAGAATGGGGCTAGAATTAGTTTATAGATAACTGAATATAAGTTGTGAAGTCGTGTCGACAAATGGATTGCGTTAAGCAGAGCTGATTGGTTATGCGAATAGTCGAAACGATTCAGGTTTAGTTGAACGTTTAGGAAGTGAGCACACTTTTCACATTAAGTTCGACGTGATGTCGCGTCGCGTCGTCAAAACCGAAACGAGGCGAATGACGTTTTCTTCGCTTTTATTGCATGGACATAAGGCTCCTTTTGACTGGCTCATGCCAACTCCATGTCCATAAGTGTGGTTCACTCCTTTAAGATCAGTTTAGTGAGTATTCCTTATAGCTTTTATGATGTCGGAAATTATCCCACGGGAACCTACTACCAAGATAAAAAGTATCCTATGTTAAGGGTGCATTTACGATGGATAGTCAAATCATTACTTTTTTAAACAAAAGTATGTTTATTAAATAAAATGCTTTGTATTTTTAAAATGTTTTTGCGACGAATTGTAGGCAGATGTGCAAGGTACGATTCTGAACCACAAATATTTCTGTACATAACTCCGGGTTCTCAATAAATGTACCGAAGTAAAAATTTCACTTCGGTACATTTATTGTGAAACTGGACATATCTAAAATTATATTTATAGTTAAGAATTGTACCTTGCACATCTACCTACAATTCGTCGCAAAATCATTTACAAAGCATTATATTTAATAAACATACTTTTGTTTAAAAAAGTAATAATTTGACTATCCATCGTAAATGCGTCCTTAATCCAGGTTATAAACTATCTGTGTGCCAAATGTGTAAATGTCATCCAAATCCGTTCAACCGTTTTTGCGTGATTGAGTAACAAACATTCAAACATCTAAACATACAAACTTTCACATTTATAATATTAGTAGGATACGGTGAAATGTTACAATGGTTACAATGACTGTATAAAATTTATTGTAGAAGAAACACTGTTTTGTACTTGCAAATCTAAAAATCCATGAAAAACAAACTGTTTCACTAAAATTTTTATGGTTCTTTCCTCAAAAGACCATTTCAGACATGGATCTACTTACATGGTCCTCACATGATCTGACCAAGATTGTCTGGACTTTAAAAGAGACTTTGACCCCTGAGTTTGTTTCGCCATTTCTTATCAGGGTAGTCAGATAGGAAATGTCGACTTCATCTAGCTTATTAAAAAAAAAAAAAATATGACGGGTAAAAGTGATTTCGATATCCTATTTACTGAATAAACAATTTCATTTAATTTCATTTCGTTTACTGAGTGAAAGCTGTATTCAATAGAAAATTAATCAGAAACCATATCACAATCACAGTGAACCTTGAAAGCAACTAGGTTTCTTTTTATGAACCCACTGAAAAGT
Organism: Cosmia trapezina; assembly: GCA_905163495.3. Classification (NCBI taxonomy): domain Eukaryota; kingdom Metazoa; phylum Arthropoda; class Insecta; order Lepidoptera; family Noctuidae; genus Cosmia; species Cosmia trapezina. The sequence goes on from LR991036.1 coordinate 3,846,957, forward strand.
CGCAAAAAGGTATAAAACGTCAATTCTTTGTTCTCAACATCGATCGCTTTCAGTGCATTGTAAATTTGTAACTGAAAACTGTGACCTATGTATCTATATATACAAGGTGTAAAATAAATAACCCAAAACCTATTAAGGGGTCATTGTACTCATCATTATGAACAACTTTTACTATGGGACCAAACCTGAAATCGCGAAAAAAAAATCAGCTGTTCAGTACATTTTGACGAATTATGCGAACATAAATGTATTGAACAGCTGATTTTTTTTTCGCGATTCCAGGTTTGGTCCCATAGTAAAAGTTGTTCATAATGATGAGTACAATGACCCCTTAAGAGGTTGTGGGTTATTTATTTACACCTTGTATAAAAGAAAGTCGTGTTAGTTACACTATTTATAACTCAAGAACGGCTGAACAGATTTGGCTGAAAATTGGTGGGGAGGTAGCATAGAACCAGGAGACGGACATGGGATACTTAACAAAAAAAAAACCGATAAAACGTGGTATAACAACGGCCGGACCGATTTAGATGAAATTTTGTGTGTGTATTTGAATGGGTTCCTGGATGGTTTGAAAACACAATTACACAATTGGACCCGGTAGGTGGCGCTGCAGTCAGGTTCTAGGATCGTTTAGACAGGACAAAGTCTGTCGGGTCCGCTAGTAATCGTATAAAACAGAAAATAGACGGTGCTACTTTGGATTCTCGAAAAAATTTCAAATAAATAATCATGTTTCGGTTTTAGTTCAGCAGTAGACAATACCGCGTGTAAAAAGGCACTTGCCGAAACCAAAAACTACATATTCTACCCATTATTTGGATCGTTTTTAGGGTTCCGTACTAAAATGGTAAAAAAGGAACCCTTATGGTGTGACTCAGTCTGACTGTCTGTCTGTCACAGCTGGGTATCTCAAGAACTACTGATGCTATCAACTTTAAATTTGGAATAGTTTTAGATGAGGTTTACCCAACTATTTTGCAAATAAGAAAGAAATAAAAATATTTCTATTTTTTTTGCAACAGTGACTGAAAGGGGGTCATAAAAATTTAAAGTGGGGCTACTAGAGCATGTGGGGTATCATATGAAAGAGCGCTGTTTGCACATTCTCAAAATATTTTTTATTTTTTTTTTAGGCCGCATAGTGTTCGACTTTTGATGAAAAATGTAAAAAAAAATACCGTTTCCCCCCCCTCCCCCATCTCCGAAGTTTGCAAAGAGAAAAATCTGAAATTATTCTATGTGATAGAAGTTTATGTAAAGATTACAGGAAAAATAAAACGATGTCTCTAAGTAGCACACTTTTTCAGAAATCAGAACGGAACCCTCTCGCTGCGAGAGTCCGACTCGCTCTTGACCGGTTTTTTTCCACTAGACCATACCTAGCTAGGAATCCACAGGTTCTGAAGATATTGAAGGTCAAAGTCACATTATTTTTTAGTTTAGCCCATTTGACTGGGTTCGCGTTACTTGCGCGTAATAAAAAATTCCTTTTTTTTAAACCTAAAAATAAAATTCATTTCCTAGCAATAATTTTTGCGTAAAGCTACTTAGTGAGATGTACAGTATGCATAGTTGACGGATTTGTGATGTTTTTTTTTTGCCTTTTATAGTAAAATAACACATAATATGGAAAACCTAATGATTTTTCATCTATAAAACCTATATTCCTAAAAAATGTATATGACATTTGTTTTTATAGCTCGTGGCTAAGTAATAACAGCCGCACAGGTTGATCCGTCAGGTTAAGCTACGCTTGCCGGGGTTGGTCAGTGGATGGATGACCATCTTCACATACCGAGATTCCTCCGTGCCTCGGAAAGCACGTTAAGCCGTTGGTCCCGGCTGTTATTCGTGGATCTTTGACAGTCGTTACGGGTCGTCAGAAGCCCGAAAGTCTGACAACCAGTCTTACCAAGGGGTATCGTATTACCCAGTAGGTAACTGGGTTGTGGAGGTCAGATAGGCAGTCGCTCCATGTAAAATACTGGTATTCAGCTGCATCCGGTTGGACTGGAAGCCGACCCCAACATAGTTGGGAAAAGGCTAGGCAGATTGATTTGTTTTTATAGGAATTTTAGAAACACAACATTATTGATGTGTCCCTCCCTAACCATATTAAGGTTAATAGTAGGTATCATTCCTGTTTATTTTCTTTGCGAAACAATTAAGAATAAAGTAAGTATACCTAATTGTACCGTGTTATTGGCTATTTTGCTCAGTGTGTTTGTAGGTTAAGAAGAAAATTATCTTTCGCGAGTGCTGTGGAGGCAGCTAATGTGGGTTACACGCCGTGGGGTAATACTGTGCTGGTCTGGCTAAAGTGTGTGGGTGGTATTTACACCCACACCCTTTTAAGAGCTGTTAAAAATTTACAGAATGTATACAGCTGTGTGTGTCAAGAAGTAGATTATTAACGGGTTGTTCTCATAATGTTTGTAGGTATATATAACAAAATTGTAACAAAAAGAAAACGTTACAAAAATGTAACAAACAAAAATGTATAAAGGGGTCGTTTATCATCGCTATTAATATATTATTACTAGCGGCCCCGACAGACGTTGTCCTGTCTGAACGATCCTAGAACCCGACTGCAGCGCCACCTACCAGGTTCAATTGTGTTTTCAAACCATCCAGGAACCCATTCAAATATACACACAAAATTTCATCTAAATCGGTCCACCCGTTGATAAACCACGTTTTATCAGATTTTTTTAAGGATCCTATGTCCGTCTCCTAGTTCTAAGCTACCTACCAATTTTCAGCCAAATCGGTTCAGCCGTTCTTGAGTTATAAATAGTGTAATAATAATAATCATTATAAAGGAAGTGACTAATGAGATGACGGCTAATAGAGATGTAATAGAAGAAGAAGGCATAATATCGGGACCCCAAATAATTAAAGCTAGGTTGGTACAGTAAGCCACACGTCAGCAGTCATACCTTTATGTTGAGCTGGCTTAGCTTAATACAGAGGTAAATAAAATAGAATATGAGGCCAGATAACGCTGGTTTTGTTACAACTTACCTGCCCTACCGTTCTATGTAAGTATAGTACGATAGGCCGTATGTGTCAAAGTTCAAAGGGATATTGCTTTCGTTAGCTCGTCGTCCCTGGAGACTACAATTGAAATCGCAAAAACTCAACTTTTCAGGAAAAAATAAGAACCGATTTTTGGTATAGCCAAAAGTAAAAGTGAGAGAGCAGATTTTATAATTTAAGTATTGTTTTAGTATTAAAAAAACATTAATTTACTTTAAAATTCAGTTAAACAATATTATATCCTAAACTAACTAAAACTATTAAAAAACTAAAATATGGCGTCGAAAAATTCCTCAGCATCGCTATCGACTGGTAAAGTACACACGTTATATGGCAATTAATGCTAATTCTCTGGCCAAGGTAAAAGCCAGCCCTTGGGTCACGGGAAGTGTCAATAATTAATTAGATTTACCAATTAGAAGATGTTAAAAAATCATGATACCAAGGAACGCACGCATAAATATTTGAGGAACTTCTATTCAAATCTGCTTAATACACATTTCAACCTTTTTAATTCTTAAAAAAAAATACAGACAAAAGTTTATTCACCCTTTTTAAATAGTTTACACAAAATACATTTCTGAACGCATGCATAAATGTCAATCACAGTATTGGACAGGATGACAGGAGGAAAACAAATGTTTGACAGGTACGAAACAAAGGAACATAATTAAATGGAAAATGATTCATTTTCATAATTATTTATTCTTTAAGTTTTCATTGTTTTTAAAATGTATTCTGCTATTCAGGGCGGAGACAAATCCAACGAAACAAAAACCATGAAAATTGATCAAGCCGATCTCGAGTTATAAGTGTTGTAACAAACCCGTCTTTGTTTTATATATATAGATTATATTAGTTGTATATACAAGGTGTAACTTAAATAACGCATAACCTCTTAAGGGGTAATTGTAGGTACTCATCATTATGAACAACTTTTACTATGGGACCATACGCGAATAAAAAAAAACAGCTGTTCAGCATAACTCCTCAAAATGAGTTATGCGAACATAAAATGTATGGAACAGCAGATTTTTGGGTTTCGTACCTCATAAGGAAAAAACGAAACCATTATAGGATCACTTCGTTCTCCGTCTGCCTGTCAGTCTGTCAAGACCCTTTTTCTCAGGAACGCGTGGAGCCCGTGGAGGTATTAATAAATACGTAGGTCTACGGTTCCTTGGAGCTTTAAAAAAAAACAAGCTTCAAGTCAACGCAACAAAAAATACGGCCATTTATGCGACATATTTTGATTCTCGCAAATAAATCAAAACCTATATAAAAGCACTTCCCGTTGATCTACATATGTAAGTTTGTAATAGCCTCAAGCGATTACAAACTTACATATGCAGTTGGAGAATTGACCGTGAGCTAAGTATATCGATGTTTTCAACTACAACTTTAAGTTTATTTTTGGGATAAATTCATCCCAACTACGGAACCCTTCATTGTGGTTGGGTCAACACGCATGTAGCCAGTTTTTTTTCAGCTACCTACTTAATTATATTTTTGGATGTTTGTCTTGGGCCAGTTAAACAAAAAGTATTTCTCAACATTATTTTAAACTAACACTCCAAAATTCTGAGCAATAACCGTATTTCGTTTTATTATCCATCAGAAAAATATTGTTACCTTTATATAACAAAGAGAGGTAACCTCAACTTTCGATATAAACTATTTATTATCCTCGCGAATTATTCAAAGGGTATGCCTAAAGCCTGTATGACTGTATATCATAGAGATCTGTGAGGGGAATACTTATCAGATGTATCTTTCAGATGTTAGGCCAATTCATATTTATGAAGCGTTCTGGTTACTATTTGGAGTTACAATGTGAAGTTTGTAGCAGTAGGAAAACTTTAGGAGATGGAAAAAACCGGCCAAGTGCGTTTCGGAGCACGCACAATGAAGGGTTCCGTAGTTGAAAAGAATTAAGTAATCCCAAAGTGACGTCCAGTCATAAGTAGGGTTAAAATGCAACATATGAAGCTACCATATGTTCTACCGAAATTATGTAAATATGAAAAATACAATTCACAAATGATTTACTTCGCATAACTGATGCCGTTGCAGATTCTTGTTAAAAATTAAAAGTTGAAAAATGCCTAAAACTTTGGCAAAGATCACTAATTAAACATTTCATTTTTCGTAATTTATATTTTTCTTAGACAAAAATTACAAAGAAAAAAAAACTGAATTTCGGTAGAACATTCGGTGGCTTAATTTGTTACATTTTGACCCAACTATGACGTTCTGGAAGGAATACGTCGAATTACAAGTAACGCTGTATATCAATAAAAATCCCTAAGATTATAGGTCAACAATCCCCAATACATACGGGTAGCTAACTAAGTATATTAACATAAAACTAGGTCCACGTATCCAATACAATAATCCTTCCATGCGAAACGACCGCGAAACGATACAATAGTTCATTGACCGATTATTTCAGTAGTAGCCGCTGTCAATTGACCTGAAAACGGCAATGCATGTCTAACTTACCCCGTAACCCGAATACGAGTTATGGTAGTCGGATTTAGTTAGCAAAAGTGTTTTCTGATATATTATCTTGATTTCCTATCTATTTTAGGAATTGTACACATTTCCCAGGAATTGTATACAGTGACGGATTACATACTTTTCCGTTAACATATGTAAGTATATAATTTTTCTGTACGTGTAAACACACGTACAGAAAAATCATATAATCACCTAACTCCTCCTAAACGGCTGGACCGATTTAGATGAAATTTTGTGTGTATATTTCAATGGGTTCCTGGATGCTTTTAAAACACAATTGGACCCAGTAGGTGGCGCTGCAGTCGGGTTCTAGGATCGTTCAGACAGGACAAAGTCGGTCGTCCGCTAGTCTTCATATAAAATGATGTTGTTTAGATAAGTAAGTACTTATATATTTCAGTGTAATGTTTTATTTTAGGAGCTGATAATAAAAACCGTGATTCGAAAGATGAAGATGTTGATAAACGGATTACACGACAGAAATCAAGCTGAACATGACTTCATGACGAAAAGATGAAGGGAAGAGCGTAACAGTTCCTTTCTGGTTCGCACGGACGTAAAGATATCGCGGCGGGATTTTATCGCGCACTGGATTTTCAACTCTCGTTGTTGAGCCGAGCATTGAGTATCCAACCTAACAACAACAGAGTGCATTCTAGCGCGTCAAAAAACACACTGTTGGATTTTCAACTCTCGGCGCTAAGCAGAGCGTTGAAAATCCAGTGCACGAAACCAAATCGCCGCGATATTTTTACGTCCGTGCGAACGTCGACTGACACATTGCACTTCGAGATCGACAGCGATGTACTTACAGATAATTAATGGTTATTACAATCAAAAAAATGCCTGCTTTCAGTTCAAAATATTATTTGCGATTGAAAGACAGTTCAGGGAATTTGTTAAATCCGTTTAAGAAACTTGCCAATAATATTCGGATTTCATTTGATCAAGCCATTTACAAAACTGTTAATAGAAACACTAATCACTTGAAACATGTACTTACATATAATAACACCATTGTAACAGAACAGTGTCATTTCGTCTATTTCTTTCCTAATCGCGATTGACCTAGCGACAAGCGAGCCAATACATTAATATCGCCCCGTCCATCAACAAAAACCTCGTCACTTAGCACATTAGTATGCAAGCGAACTGCATACAATATGCATCGGAGTACGCCGGAATTAGGTCGCGGGTCGACGACACAACCACCCTTAGGTCGTGAACTTTGCGTTACTGTGACTGAAATATGACGTGAATTTATTAAGTATTGAATTTGTGTGCGGATGGTAGGTGTGACTCAAAGAGATGTCAGCAATGAATGGGGTCCGATAGGGCTTATGCCGCCAGGGTTGCGGGTGGTTCGAAAGAGATACCGTGGCCCTGGCACAGGCAACTGAAGGCACACGGGTGGGTTTTAGTCAGTAAAAGTCTGACACGCCCTTCCGCTCCGCCCAGAGCGGGGGAAGCAAGGGGGAAGTCATTTGATGATTTCACGTCCACATAAAAAAGGCAGGCATGCACGAAACTTTATCATGCTAAGGGCCTATTTCACGATGTCGGAACTACTTACCGAATAAATTCAAAAATGGAACAGAATTTGTATGAAAATATCTGCCAAGTATGTTAATAGGAACTTAATAGTGGGGGGTGAAACAAGCCCTTACCCTGATGGGTAGTCCGGCTCAGCAGTCCGAACTATTTCTATTATTTACAAGATAATGATGACGAAAAACGTAGAAATATATTCCAAGAACAACTCTACATAATACTTAAAACGGTTCATTGCACGATAAAGCTAACAAACTTAGATTTATAAACTGTTAGCATTAAACGAATAATAACACTACTTTGGTGAATGATAAAGATCTATTTAGCAAGTTCAACTTAAACTCAGTCTCAATGGAGCTATTTACAACTTAATATTACCTAAGTTATGTCGTTATCAAGTTATCAACTGGTTGAGTCACGGAAAAAGGTAGTTACAGAAGAACAGAATATAAGAATTGGGTATTACCGTTGTCATTTTGTTTTGTAACTCAAGTTGTCTTTCAGTTGCGTGAGTATATATATCGCCAAAACTCAAACTCAAAGCATTTATTTCAATTAAACCACTTAAGGCCCTCGCTCACGGCGACTTTTTGTAGCGATGTCGTCGCGCGTTTGCAGCGATACAGTCGCGATGCGGTGCTGTCGCGCGTTTACGAAACGCGCTACAGCATCGCTACAAAAAGTCGCCGTGGGCGAGGGCCCTTACAGGCACTTTTGAACTGTCAAAGAGTCGGTCAGTTAGTCAGAAAGTTGAAGCTAGTTGCCCATTCCAAAACGTAGATCTCTATGGAGAAGAACGCGCAAGAAACTACACGGACACTCTTTTAAATCAAGATAAGTAATACAACATCCAAAGCAACATGGTTCAACTACTAACGGCTATTTAATATACTTGACAACCGTATTTAAATCCGAAACGTAGGTACCAATAATGTCTATATTACAAACACTTATTTATTTTCACCTGTCCCGGTGTCTGTCTGTGATCGAATCTTGCAAGTTAAATTTGACCCACTTCCCGGTTTCCGATTGAGCTGAAATTTTGCATGCATATGGAAATCGGTTGACAATGTAATATTATTATGACATGGAGCTGATCTGATGATGGAGCCCGAAGGTAGCCATGGGAACTCAGTAATAAAACGACGCAACCCTATCGAGTTTGGGCTCGTTTGATTCGTCTTGACAAGGGCTCTGGTCCTAGATGATATCCAGTTAGAAATATTGCTTAAAAAAATACCTACACTTGTTTATACTAATGTAGTAGGTAGATAACAAGGTACCAATTGAATCATAATAACATACTAAAATAGGAAACAATTACGTTTAACCGCAGCAACACGCAAGAAGGGATAAAAGGGGATATCAGTAGTAAAATACTGCAAGAATTGCAAGGATTTCGGTCTGAGATGAACCTTAAAATGGATGAGCAAATAAGGGAGTATAATTTGCTCAAGGGCAGATTTGAAGACACAGAAAAAGAACTGCATAAATTGCGAGATATGATGAAGGTAGTGGAGAAAAAGGCGAGTAAAGTCGACGAGTTGGAAACACAGGTAAAAACATTAGAGCAAAAAAATGAGCAATTACAGAAATTTCTGAGCAAAAAGCAGCCTACAAAAGAAAGAAATGAGACAGTGAGCGGAAGCAGAAAGGAGACTATGTCATTTGCAAATGTACTCACACAAAACGAAAAGCAGGTAGTAAGTAAAAATCAACCAGTAAACAAACCTATGAGTGGAGTGGCGTGTGGGGCCACGAAACCGGCATGTATTATAGAAACCACTACGGAATGTTTTGTTACAGAACAATTATCGACAGCCACACAACAGATACAGAACCACAGATGGAAACTAGCAAAAAGGATGAATCATGGATTACTGTACAGAAAAAGAAAAAGAATTATCCCGGCCAGCAAGTCATAAGAGGAGGAAATACTAGTGCAGTAAATATTCTAGGTACTGAAAGAAAAAAGTTTTTACATGTTTGGCGTCTAAAAAAGGATACCACAGTAGAAAATTTAGAAATATATGTAAAGGACATATTATATGGAAAAGAGACTGAAATAACAGTGGAAAAAATTAAACATAAAACGGAAAGGGACTATGCCTCATTTATAATAGGAGTTCCAGAGAGTTCATACGAGATATTATGTAAACCAGAAAGTTGGGCAGTCAACATTGAATTTTGTGAATGGGTGTGGTTTCGTAAACCACCCAACAAGTAATAAGAAAACACTAAATTCTGTAGAGATATACTATCAGAACGTGAGAGGATTGAGAACAAAGTTACATGATTTTTATGTGAGAATTTCTTCCCATAGTTATGATCTTTTTGCAATAACGGAAACAGGATGCAACGATTCTATCTACGATGCAGAACTAATCCCACCTGGATACAAGATACTCCGATGTGATCGTGCAGATGGACGCAAGCAAGGTGGCGCGTGTTTAGTGGCCACACCGCGGTACGAGCTACGGCAACTAAATACACCGAGCGATGTACGTATTGAAGATCGTGCATTTGAACTGGTTAGCGCGGCGGTTTATTTACACAATAAGTTCATGTTTGTGTTGTGTGTAGTGTACATTCCACCGAGTTGTAGTGATACTGAATATATGTGGTTGTTTAGCACAATAGAAAATTATCGTGATGACTACAATAACTTAATAGTGATAGGCGATTTTAATTTATACTCTAGCTCAACAAATGTTCGAAATTATTTTGAGTACTTTAGCACATATTGTGAATTCACCCAGTACAACAAAATAGGGAATTGTAATGAACGCCAATTAGATCTTGTTTTGAGTACGCGTTCGGGGGGAGACGGGTTGGAGGTGAGCGCGGCTGAGCCGATCGTGCCGCCCGACCCACACCATCCGCCGCTCGCTACGGTAGTGCTACAGCGGGGGCGAGCGCGCCGCGGCGAGCAGCCCGCGCCACCACCACCGCCGCCGCCGCCGCTAGCTGAGTCTGAGGAGTGCACCCAGACGCACACTGGATGGAACTTTTACAAAGCTAACTTTCCGTTAATGTACTCTTTAATAGCGGCTATAGACTGGACGCCAATGTATAGGTTAGACGTAAATAGTAGTTTAGATTATTTTTATGAGGTTTTGAATAAGGTTATGGATGACTGCGTTCCAAGAAAAACGCGAAGACGTGTAAACTCGGAGTACAGTTACCCCGAGTGGTACACGATAGACATTATTCGCAACATACAATTAAAGGCTAGGCTTCATAGACAGTATAAAGGTAGCAAATCAGGGCCCGATTATGAGGCGTTTGCTGAATGTAGGGCGAGAGTAAAATTTTTGATAAACTCTGCATATAAAAATTATAAAGACCGGATGCAGAGGGAGTTCCAGGAAAATCCAAAGGCCTTTTGGGCTTACGCCAACTCACAAAAATGCAGCAGAAGTCCACGCAAGATTTTAAAGGGTAATAAGGTACTAACGAGGGAGGAGTGTGCGACTGAGTTTGCGCAGTATTTTTGTTCTGTTTTTAGCCCTGAGATACCCAAGCTGGACGTGGAGGCGGCAGTGGAACAGGCTGGTGGTGAGAATGGAGCGGCTAGGGTTCACTTAGAACAACTAAAGCTCGATGAAGTACTTTACGCTCTGCAAAAGCTCAAGCCAAAAAAGTCAACGGGTCCTGATGGCATGCCCCCCTACATTTTCAAAGACTGCCGCCTAGTACTTTGTAGGCCTCTTCTCTACATCTTTAATCAGTGCCTGGCGGAGGTCGTATTTCCAGAAAGATGGAAAACAACTAAGGTGGTTCCGGTGCCTAAAGGAAAGTCCGCATCGAACGTGGACCAATTCAGGCCGGTGGCTGTGCTTTCGACACCAGCTAAGGTACTAGAGGCTGCAGTACACAGGAGCATTCTCTCGCAGGTTAATGTACAGCTTTCAGATGAGCAACACGGTTTTAGACCCGCCAGAAGCACCACCAGTAACCTAATTAACTACATGAGTTACATTGTACCTGAAGTGGATGCTGGAGGACAGGCAGATGTAGCTTTCTTTGACTACAAAAAAGCTTTCGACCTGGTGGATAATGACATACTGCTCACAAAAATGGCAGGTGTAGGGTTTACTCCCCAATTACTAACCTTTTTTGTCAGTTACATGCGTGACAGGCAGCAGTATGTAGAATATGCGGGGAGTAGGTCAGAAAATTATTTTACCAGGTCGGGAGTAAGTCAGGGCAGCAACCTCGGTCCGTTGGGATTCATATTAATGATAAATGACCTTCCCAAGGTTGTCAAGGATGCTCATTGCACTCTATTTGCAGATGATCTGAGATTGTATCTTGCGGTTAGGAACAGAGAAGATTGCCAAAAGTTACAACAAGATATAGATAGGGTGGTAGCTTGGAGTAAACATAATAGTTTACAATTTAACGTCTCGAAGTGCATGACTATGACTTTTAGCCGGGCACGCTCTCCAGTGACGTACCAATATCAAATTGATGGGGTACCAATAGTGAAAGTGTCAGAAGTCAGAGATCTAGGGGTCAACTTCTCCTCTAAACTAGAATTTCGAGAATACGTAACCAATATCTGTAAAAAAGCCTACAGAAATTTGGGATTCGTGCTTCGGGTAGCTAGGGGCTTTACTAATATCGAGGCAATTATGGCATTGTATAACTCTTTAGTGAGGAGCCAATTAGAGTTTAACGCAGTCATCTGGTCTCCACATGAAGCTAAATATAGTATCATGTTGGAGAGAGTGCAGAATAAATTTATTAGATATTTATATAAAAAGATTTACGGAGTATACCCATTTTACCCAAATAAGTATTCTACCTTATTCACTTTAGGTATGGTAGGGTACAATGAGTTAAAAGTTAGAAGGAATTTAGCACTAGTCTCATATATCTTTAAGGTACTGAGGGGAAAGATTCACAATCCAGGCGTGTTGCAGCAACTATGCATGTGTGTCCCGGACAGGTACGTGTGGCGCAGGCGGCGGCCGTGGCTGCTGGTGGTGCCGCGCGGCCGCACTAAGCTGGTGAATGAGGCACCGTTTACTCGCGCACTCCGTATCCTCAACCGTATAGCGGAAGACTTAGATTTATTTTGTTGTACTCTGGGTGGGTTCCTAGTGAGAGCTCTCTATGAAATAAGTTATGGTCCTATTGTAACATAGATAATTATTATGTATGTAGATTGTAGTAGCAAGAAGTACCTAGAAATGTATTAGTTTGTAACCAACCATGTAGCGGTAGTTTAAAAATAATAGTTGTCTACATTATCGCATTAGGTGTTAAACCTGTAAAGATAATTGTATGGTGGGAAAATAAATAAATAAAAAACTATTGATTTATTATTGTAGTGGCGTGAATATTGCCAGTAGTAGACATTTTTATGTCAATTTTAGCGCGGAATAATTTTAAATACTCGCAAAACTAATACCCCGTTTACATTCAGCCCATTTCCACGGCAACTTGCAAGGAAATGGGAAATAAAATGGGCAACGTGAATGTGTAAACAGGTCGCTTCCCTTGCCGTTGACGTTGCCGCTTGCCTTGTTGGCGATTCCCAAATAGTCGGTTTCTTGGCGGAACTCAAAGAGCCAGCAACGCGAGCGCGAATTGCTGTTTATGTAGGTATTGCTCTCTCGCTCACTTGCTATCGAATTTCTACGCTCTCCGTTGTTAAGGCGAAAGCGCCAGGGTAGCCCGCGAAATTCAAAATTTCTTACGTTTTTTGCAATTTGTAGGTCAGTGTGAGCTTGTATGTTGATTAAAATATGATTCGCGGCCGTAGCTAATATGGCTTTACAGAATTATAATCATTAGAATCAGCAATACAACTCCATAAGTTAGCATTTACCTCAAACCTCATGATTTCATGAAATCGCTAGATTTGATATAAATGCTAACTTATGGAGTTGTATTGCTGATTCTAATAATTATAATTATGTAAAGTCATATTAGCTACGGCCGCGAATCATATTTTAATCAACATACAAGCTCACACTGACCTACAAATTGCAAACAACGTAAGAAATTTTGAATTTCGCGGGCTACCCTGGCGCATCAACCTTAAACAAAAATTTCCCTTGACGTTGCCACAGCAATATTTAGGGAAATATTTCCGGCAGCGCGAATGGCTGAATGTACATGGCGTAAGTATTACTTGTTTCCTCTTTACAACAACTTACAACAAAAGCATAATAGTTCAAATATCTTTGCAAAACCGAACATTTGGTACAACACTGCAAATGTTTAAATACCAAAACACAAATTCATCCATTACACAATGGGAATAGTCTAACTAAAGTCTATAATAGCCGCGCTAGCTCTGCATATTTTAGCCGCGACCTGTGGCCAAACTTAGCTCGGGTCGATAGCGGTCTAAACTGAGATTATTTAGTTACAGTTTGACTTCTGAATGTAGTATTCACTTAACTGCGATACATGTTGTCATGCTTTTAGATTATTACGTCCATTTAAGGATGCATTATTTTTACATGACGTTGAATTGTTGAATTCTTCCAAAAATACTTTTTCGAATAAAAACATAGGGCAAAAACACACAGAAGTTTATAAAACAGCGGTAACACGTCACGGTATGAAGTGAATTTTAAACACATGTTCTTAGTTATTTACGTATAAAATTGGTATTTTTCGTGATGTCCTTTTTAGTAGACGGGTGTAGAATTTAATCAAACTAAAATTTACCACAATAGACAAAAAATAAAGACTACTTCAATGTAAATAACCACACGTTTTAAATAAAAATCTAGAAATCGTACATTGTTGAGACGACCTAAAACACAATCGGTCTTATTACAAAACGAACGTCTTCTGTCACGGTTTAAACCATCGAGCCAGTTTTTGTAATAAGAACCAGTGATAGAAATACAGTTATTTATACACAACTTACTCCGGTACTAAGTTGTCAGTTTTGTAAAACAGACATCTTAACATGTCGGAATAAAGTTCGAAATTCAAAAAAGTTTCCATGGTTTAAACCTAGGTTTGAAGATGAACCTTGTTTTGTAATAAGAGGGTAAGCTCTAGGGTCAGCGCAGATAGGGCACCAAGGCAACAAGATACTTGAGCAGTTTCCATTGATTCATTGATAATGAACTTAAATAGATATAAATAAAAAATAGCGTGTAACATTCAAATTCCGTGCGCTCGCGTGTTCCTAGCAGCCATATGATAACATCGAGGGTAAAGTTCAACCACATGCTTCATCATGCGAGATCCTACGAAATCCAGAAAAACTATCACGTACCCTGACTGATGATGACATTGTTATTCTCTCGGTTGGTAAACATGATAGAAATCCCTACATGTTGATAACTAACCTGTGTAAAACTCTGTGTAGTCTAAGTAATTGTACAATACTGATTTTGAATGTTTCTGAAAATAGGTACCTTAATGTTAAAAAACTTAATTATGAACTAAAATTGTTCACAATAAACTTTAAGAATTGTAAGTTTATTGAAGTAAATGAATTGGATGTTAGTTATCATACTAGACTATCAAAATTAGATTTAATTACCTACAAACTAAACATAGAGATTGATTTTATTGAATATGAAAAGGATTTTATAAAACTTAGTTCAAGTGCACGCAACTCACCTCATGTTAATAGTAAAAGCAACAATACGTTTTTTCGTTCCTAAAAAGTCCTCCATAAATGATACTTCTATAAATAATAATTTTATTAATTATGATAAGTCAAAACAGGATTGCCGAAACAGTAAATTACGAATCTTACACCAAAACATAGCCGGCATCTGCAGCAAACTAGACATGGTAGAAATAACTTTAACTGAATTAGTAGAAAAAAACAAGGAGGTTGATATACTATGTTTTAGTGAAACTTTTGTGAAGAGAGGTACGGAAGCTAATATTAGACTTAATAACTTTAAATTGGCTGCATATTTTAGTAGAGATAAATGTAGAGGGGGTACTTGTGTTTTAACTAATATGGTATTTGACACAAAAACATTAAATATTCCTCCAAGTATAGCTGCAGAATTTTATTTTGAATGCTGTGGCGTAGAGATAATAGGTTTGAGCCTGATTGTTGTAAACATATATAGAATACCTGATCAGAGGAAAGCGCAAACAGGTGTATTTCTACATAAACTTGACCATTTGTTAAATTATTTGACGGACCAGTATAAGAGGAAAAAAATTATAATTTGTGGTGATTGGAACATCGATATTTTAAAACATAACTCTGCGACAAAGGAACTTTTAAGTATATTAAGTAACTACAATTTTGAAGCACATATAAAATCACCCACTCGGGGGAACTCTTGCATTGACCAAATCGCCAGTAACATGAAGAGTGTTCAGCCGGAAATTCATCACTTCGGACTGTCTGATCACGAAACAGCACAATCAGTTACGGTAAAATCGAATATACACAAAAGAATAACTTGTTGGTCAGAATTGAAACGTGACTACAGTGTAGAAAACCTTAATAAATTTTGCGAGTGTATGTCTGCTCTTTCATTTTCGGAAACACTAAACTCAGACACTCTAACTGAAGCCTTTAATACATTTTATGAAACTTTTACATTATTTTACGATTTGTGTTTTCCGGTGATTAAGGTTAAGGTTAATAATAAGCCAGTTACACAAAACTGGATAACGAAAGGCATCAAAAAATCTAGCAAAACAAAACGTCAGCTTTATCTACAATTTAAAAACAGTAAAATTAATAAAAAGCAAAATGAGAAATCCTACAAACTTTATAATAATATGTTTAGGCGATGTGCACAGCGGGCGCAAAAACTTATGAATACAAGACGTGTACAAAGGCATAAAAATAAATGTAAAGCTACATGGAATGCAATCTCCTCAACAATAACTGGTAATAATTTGTTCAAAAATGACATTGAAGAAATAATTTATAATAATGTAACATATAATAATCCATCTGATATTTGCAATATATTTAATAACTATTTTATTAATTTGACATCTAATCTGCCTTTAAATTCTAATATTTCTAATAATTCCAATAATTCCAATGATTCTAATTATTCTAATACTAATCAAAAACACAAAAATCTGAATAAATTCTTGAATCCTGTAGATGAAAGGGAAGTGTACAAAATTATTATGTCCCTCAAAAATAGCAAAACTGTTGGGTGTGACAACATTGCCACAAAGGTCTTGAAAGCTTGTGCTAGTTGGATATGTCATCCACTAGCACATATTATAAACTTATCTTTTTTGGAGGGTGTTTTTCCAGACCAGCTTAAGAAGTCTGTCGTGAAACCACTATTTAAAAATGGAGATAAAACAGATCCTAATAATTATCGGCCTATCACGATAGTGCCCATTATATCAAAAATTTTTGAGAAGGCCATGCTTATTAGATTAAATAATTTTCTCTGTACACATGACATATTATGCAAAGAGCAGTTTGGTTTCCGTAAAGGTAGTTCAACTGCTCTTGCAATCTTTAACTTTATTAAACTTGTAACAGAAAGTATTAACAATGGCAATCCTGCGGTGTCCCTCTTTTTAGATATGAGTAAAGCCTTTGATTTTGTTAACCATTATAAGCTGCTAAACAAGTTAGACTACTATGGTATTAGAGGAAAGGCATTAGAATGGTTATCTAGTTATCTAGGAGACAGGCAGCAGTATACTGAGGTATCCAAAGTTGTAAAGAAAAGTGACAGAATATATTCCAAAGATAAATTCAAATCAATAGCAGTAATAAATAAGTGTGGCGTGCCTCAGGGAAGCATTCTCGGTCCTTTACTTTTCTTACTTTATATAAATGATCTTCCCGAGGCCATTTTGCAGAAATGTATACTTTTTGCAGATGATACTACAGTTGTCATAAAATGTCAGGATAAAGGCGACTACAAATTAGCTACTGAAAAGACCCTATATGATATAGTAAGTTGGATGCAAAAAAATAACTTAAACATTAATGTTAGCAAGACAAAATTAATTGAATTTAACTCTTATAACAGCAAACCATTAGCTTTGAATATTCTGTATAATGGTGAAAAGGTACAACAAGTGGATCAATTAAAATTTTTAGGAATTCATGTAGACAAAAACCTGAATTGGAAAAGCCATGTGGAGCATATAAGTCAGAAACTAGATAGGTTCGTGTTTGCTTTAAAGAAACTGAGACAAAATGTGTCTGTTGAAGCTGCTCTTGCAGCTTACCATGGTTACGTGTCATCTGTTCTAAGCTATGGACTAATCATGTGGGGTAACTCGACCGATACGGACAGAGTTTTTAAGCTCCAAAAACGCTGCATCCGGGTATTAAGCAAGGCATGGTTCTTAGATAGCTGTAAACCCCTCTTTCAAAAATGGAAAATTCTTCCACTGCCCTGTATGTATATTAGAGATATTTGCTTTTTTACAAAGACACACATGCATTATTTTAAGCAACATACCGAGGTTATACCAAGACAGAAAAGGGCTAAGTTTCGCAACCTCTTATATCATCCAGCTGGACATAAAGATATTTATAAGAAGAATGTGTTCAATATGTGCATATTAATTTATAATTCCCTACCAAACCAGTTTAAATTGTTGCAGGGTAATGTGTTTAGAACAAAATTGTCAGAGTGGTTACAAAAAAAGTGTTTCTACAGTATAAAAGAATTTTTAGAACATAAAAATATTTGTTTAGAGTAGGTATCAATTATGAATTTTATGTAAATTAATTAATGACATTTGTATGTAATAATAATGTGTGATAATAATGTATGATAATGATAATAAAATGATAATACTGTGCTAATAATGTAGGTAATAATAATGTAATCTGTATAATGATTATTAATTTTATAATTTGATTTATGACTTATACGTATAACTTAAATGATTTGCACGCTTGCTTGCAGGCAGGATACATTGACTCTAAGGCTGTGAGATCTTCCTATAAAAACATGTATTCCTAGCAAATAAACGATTTGAATTTGAATTTGAATTTGAATATGGGCCGCCTCGTATGCGAGCGTTCGCGCGTACGCTACGTACATGAGTAAATACCCCACAGAGACAAAACTTCAACTAGGGTTTTCAAATTGTTCATCATTATTATTCGGTACGTTATAATCGACACAGTCGGCTCTGTGTCGATATTCATACAATTTTATACTTTATGCTCACACACAATCCTACACACAGTCCAGTACAGTCCTATTTTCAATGGAGCCAGTAAATTGCGCGAGAATTTTTCCGTTCTGTCTGCACTGACCCTAAAGGTCGATTTAGACCAAACGAGCGAATGCGCATTCTATCCCCACACTACCAAATTCTTTTTGTGTAAACAGGGACAGAACATTCCTTGGTTGGTCTCTCCCTACTAAAATGTCAAGAATATCGATAAAAGAATGCGCTTGTTCTTGTTGTTGTGATTTCATGTTCGTTTAGTCTAAATCCGCCTTAAAGTGACGCGCGAGCATATGCGCGATTGCTCGAGCGCACAAGCGGATACTCGAACATCAATATATCCGTTGAGTTTACACAGCGGATTTTGTAATTTGATATTAATTAATTAATTTTTTTAATAGCCCTTCGCGGACGAGACACTGAAAATCTAAGTATCAAATGTAATAATAATAACTACGACTAACCTGGGTCCCGGCATAGTGTTAACAGGCTCGTCGTCTGCATCGTAGAAGTCATCCTCTCCCTCAGACGATGAGTAGGACGTATCGGGCACCAGCAGTGACATCGCTTGTCATGTAAACAAATGGCGTTGTCAATTCATGGACAGTAGGAAAATACAGTCAAAAAAACCTACCTATACTTACTAAATATAATAGGTATAAGGACAATACCAACGAAATTTAAATATAATATAAATAAATTGTTTATGGCCATGACCGTATTATGGAACAGTACTCATTTGAGTGTTGACATGGAGATAACTGTCAAAATATAAACGTCATGAGGATTCGTAGACAGAGTATGAGCAAAAGACCAGTCACTAAATACCTAAAAATAATATTGAGAGCAGATAACACTTATTGGATCCAGGAGTTAAACGAGACAGAAATATAAATTCTCTCTCTTTTCTTTAAACTTTTTGACTGTCAGGGAACGACTTCTTTGGAAAGTATTACCCGACTACATAAGATAATAAGATAGTACTACGTAAGGTAGTGAGCAGTGGTGGCCCAATCGTAACGGCCCCGACTTAACGTACGTACGTATTGTTACGGCCGGTCGTGGGTTCAAACCCACAATACAATTTATATTTACGCAATGGCTGAATCCTACATCCAGTATGGCCTTAGTAGTTATGGTCGTACCTATAAAACCTACCTTGATAGTATTTTCAAAATCCAACATCGAAATTTAAAAACAATAGTATCTCCCAAAATTAGAAATCAATTTTACGACAACATAAATGGCCTCTTTAAACACTGTAATGTCTTACCAGTTCATATACAAACAATTTTTTTGTTATTAAAAGAACAATTTTTCAATGAATCTTTAAGAAATAAAATCGAACATCCTGTACGCACTCGGGCAGTTTCTGAGAATAGGCTTCGTACACAGCGCGCCAACAATATGTATGGCGAACGAACTACCGGCTATATTGTACCGAGACTTATTAATAGTCTACCCTCAGAAATAAACAAATGTATTACAGATAAAAATATCAAATGTAAACTTAAGCAATATTACTTAAGTATTATGTAGGAATGATTGTAACTCTAATAAAAAGACCTAAATATGTTAAGTAGCAATTGTATCGATATCAATAACGAAATGCATCATTATACAGTTCGATATTGAGATAGCACAAGCATGATAGCACAAGTTTAAACCTTAGTGGTTTTTGGTTGCTATTTGTATGTATAATCCTGTATTCTTTTGTGTAAACGTTAAATAAATTAAAAAAAAAAAAAAAAAGCAATAAAAGAAAAAATCATCACCACTGCTCTGAAAACGGTGAAGGAAAACATCGTAAGGAAACCGGCATGTCCTAGAAACAAAAATTCGAAGACTTGTGACATCTACCAACCCGCACTGGGCCTGCGTGGTGGATTATGGCCCAAAGCCCAATACATCTCACAGAGAGGAGGCCTGTGTCCCAGTAGTGGGAACAGTATACACTGATTATGCACTGTGCAAGTGCACCCAAGGACAACCCCCCGTTGGTGCAGGACTATTGCAAGATACGCAAACAAAGATAATTTGGAATGTGTTTGGATGCTAAAGCGGACTGGTTACCAATCAATGTTTTTTTTTTTTTTTTATTTCTGACTGGACCTGCAGTGCGATTCTGTAACCATCTCACCGTGAAAACTTAGGTGAAGTGAGCTGTCAATAGTGTTAATTCCTAGCAAAAACAAACTCACTTCACCTAAGTTTTCACGGTGAGATTTTTACAGAATCGACCGGCTGATCCGAGGGATTGACACTCTTGACAGCTCACTCCACGCTTACTTCACCTAAGTTTTCACGGTGAGATTTGTACAGAATAACACAGCAGGTCCGAACTTTACTCCGTGTTTATTAAGAAGGGGAGGGGGAGGAGGTGGGTAGAAGTGTATCCATAGACGGAATACTTACTAGGCGCATCGAGGTGTTCAAGCGACGGTAAGGGGTGCGTCGGCGTGGTCAGCTCGCGACACTCAGCGCCCATCTCCACTCGAGGAGATAACTCTGCATCTAAGAGAGAAATATGTGTTTATAACTAAGTCTACAGTAGCCAGGTGACACGTACAGTCCGCGAGGCGTAAGCTAAGCTTTGCATTTGTGTGAGTGATCACCAAAATGGTACGAGAGCCCATGACCAAAATTTTTGTCTTACCGTTTTACGTAAGACAAAATCTTCAATCGTCTTATCGTTTTACAACGATGCGACATGGTTTTGGTCATGGCCTCTCGTACTAAAAGAACAAAATCCGATTGCCAAAAAGCAGTATAAACCGGTTTTAAACCAAGCAAAGGACGAATCGCGCTCAATGCCCGACGTCGCACCTACTATATGTATGTGCACTCACACAAATGCAAAGCTCAGCTTAAACCTCGCGGACTGTACTGAGGTACTTATGACCGGTTTCTGAGATCCTTAGATAAACCCTCAACAGCTATTGATTCGACAAAATTATGTATTTAAGCGCATTCCTTCCTCAAGCTCGGCTTTACCCACGATAGTAATTCACTCGATTTTTAGCTAAATTCTTTCGTAACGATGTGTTCAGAAACACACTATCGAACCAATAATCAGTGTCGAATGGATAAACTCCGTTTAAAAACCTCAGAAACTGGACATTAGTCGGTTTGTCAGTCCCAAAATAATCACAAAAAATCGCCATAACTGTAGGTTATTAAAGCTGTGCGACCTGAATTGCACTTTATTGTGTCGTAACAAGATTCGCTATTTATTTAAATGATTTTGCGGAGTGATTCTTCTGTACTTGTACTATTATGTATTCTGTGTCAAATCAATCTGCCTAGCCTTTTCCCAACTATGTTGGGGTCGGCTTCCAGTCTAACCGGATGCAGCTGAATACCAGTATTTTACATGGAGCGACTGCCTGTCTGACCTCCACAACACAGTAACTGGGTAATACGATACCCCTTGGTAAGACTAGTTGTCAGACTTTCGGGTTTCTGACGACCCGTAACGACTGTTAAAGATGCACGAATGACAGCCGGGACCAACGGCTTAACGTGCTTTCCGAGGCACGGAGGAGTCTCGGTATGTAAAGATGGTCACCCATCCACTGACCAACCCCGGCAAGCGTAGCTTAACCCGATGGATCGACCCGTGCGGCTGTAATTACTTAGCCACGAGCTTCTTAGTAATGACACAGAATACATAATACTATAATGTATTCTGTGTCATTACTAAGAATTGGTCAGCAGAACTACGAATTTAACTTATTAATGTAAACTGTATGTATGTGTTATTATTGTTATTAATATTGCAGTCAGCGTATGTTTGATTCTTGTATGAAAGTTTTAAAATGATAACATATAGGTAATTTTTATTTTACTCTCATATGATGCTTTCCTAAGATCCCAAGAAGAGAGAGAGAGATGATTTTTTTTGAGGAGAGAGAGATTTTCTTGAGATCCCTTGCCCTGTCCCATAAATCATTTAAATTCATTGGGAGAATCATTAATTTGCTTCTGCTTCGTGAACATGGAACAATGAAAATGTTAAAAAGATCTCAAATACCTTGCTTGATATGTGTTTGTGAAGGATTTGTAGGTCCCTGATATACTCCGTTTACTGGATTTACTGTGTTCTGCAAGAAAACAATCATTTTATTTAAAATAAAATATAAATGATGTAGGAAATGTAGTGTGTATGTTTCTCCATTTTTACTGAATTTTATAGTACATCGCAGTCTGTCTTACGGCCGCGGGGGTTGGCGGTCAGACTTTTCCAATGTGGTTTGGAGGTTGGCGATCCATGCCGCAGTGTACAACGATTTGAAGTGGGGGTAATAACTTCCCAGTCGCCACCCGGTGGCAATCCATGTGGGGGCGCCTAGGAATATTCGCTTTACAGTGAATGTTAGGTACTTTGATTTTGGCCACAATCTTCTTAATTATGATTTACATAACAATACGCTTTGTTTTCCCGAAGGGTTGGGCAGAGGTGTACAGACAACAGCACATCAGGTTATACCAAACTGTCAAATTTCTCCAAATTATTTTAAACCTTAAAATGTTGACGGTTAACTTCAAAATCGAATCACAAAATTTGACAGTTTGTAGTAACTTAACCTGCTGTTGTGTGTACCTATAGCAAACCCACATTTAGCCAGTTATGTTAACGTCCCGTGTAATAGGGGGCGACCCTTTTGCCATCACAGGCATCTAGCCGCGGGAGGGCCCTGGTGACCTGTAACACAGGTTTTTATATAAACCTACTTCAGGCACCAGTCTCTCACAAAGTTAGCTCCTTGTCCGTCCACTATTGTAAAATTTTAGCATTAAGTATATAACTTGTGTAGAGAAAATAAACGTTTTATATTATTTTATTTATTATTTTATCAACCGGGCACAAATCCAGACTCCAGCCTGCTACTGAGGAATTCCTGATAGGAAAACCCAATAACACTTTGCCCGACACGGGAATCGAACCCAGGACCTCATGCTCAGGAGTACCACTTTAGACCAACGAGGCAGTCCAATAGGTATGATGCCTGGGTAAACAAAAAACCATTTAAGTAGTTCGTCAGTCAGTGGGCTTACTATGAGCTGTTATAGCAAGGCAGAAGTTGAACGTTTCCAGTGAGAGAGAGACGGAGCTATATACGACCTATAGCACCGTCACTCTCTCTCACTGGAAACGTTCAACTGAACTAATGTTAACTTAATAAAAAAATATTAGACACGTATTTTTTGTTTTATCATATTAATAAAAAAATACTTATGGTCGGAATTCTAATTAGATGCAGTAAAATGACACTTCTAATGTCATTTTTACTGTCATTTCGCTATCATTTGGGAACATTTTCTAACAAAATGACAGATAATAAGTGTCACTTTACTTCAGCTAATTAAAAGTCCGAGCATAGATAAAACGCATTAAAGTTGCGGAGTGGGGGCTCGCTCTCGCTACGTCATAACTATAACAAACTACGTATAAAATCTAGCAAGGAGTGACGTCATGCCACATTTAAACTCAATGTATCTATCGCCGTAATCTTTTAAGTACGTAAAAAAATAAAAAATACCAGTTCAATATTTTTTTATAATAATCTAAATGACAGAAAAAAATATTTCAATTGATTAACATATTATCATTCGATTATGCTTACCTTAGCTATTTGTAGCAGCACGATGGAATGTTTGATATGGTCCAACATGACCTGTAAATCAATTAAATATGTTAGAAAAGAATTTTACACAGAGTGTTATACTAAACTACAACACACACAACCATGAATAAATAAGTAAACGGAACAGAGACAAAGATTCTAAAGAGCAGCAATTTTTTTACTTATTTTCGTAGAGTTGGCACAGCAGGATGAAATTAAATAAGTAAACAATACGTTTATTACCTACCTTTTTATTATGTAGGTATTATTATTTTCATTACAAATGATCTATATCCAGGATGAAAATATACTTCTCTAGATCATAGTCTACCCATGTGCCAAATTTCATCCAAATCCGTTCAGCCATTTTAGTGTAAAAGCGTAACAAACAAAGAAACAAACTCAATTTCGCATTTCTAATATTAGTTAGGATTACTTCCTTCCTTAGGGTGCCTTCTAATTGAATAGTAAATTCTAAATCTAACAGTTTTTTTTTTTAAATAAATTTATGTACAGCACTCACATGACATATCAACACTTTACACGTTTTAATATATCATTAGGAATATTAATAATGTTTATTTCGAGATCAATATATTCACAAAATTTTTGCTCAAGCCACTACACAACCATTTACGATCAACACCAAAAATTTTCGCACCACCCGGGTTGAGTTTTCTTTCTAGGCAGGGTCCGTACCCGGAACCCTAAGCTTGACCAATGGCAGAGCCGGTATCGTACACGACGAAGCCGCCAGTGGTCACGCACGCACGCGTAGTTGTGTACCTATCATAGCGCGGTTGTACGGAGCTTTGTCTCTGTTTCGTTTCTTTACTCATGTGTTATTAATTCTGTATTATTTTTACAGTTAATGAGAAAAACAGATCGCAAATTATGCCTGGGCCACGAAAATAACGCTTGGATTTTCACTGTACGTGTCAAAACAGACATTTCTACTTAAGTAGGATGCGCTGTGGTAGCCCGCGAAATTATTATTTTTTTGAGTTTTTTGCAATTTGCAGGTCCGTGTCAGGTTGTATCTTGATCAAAATATGATACGCGACAGTAAAACATACAGTGTGAGTCTTCGTAAAGTGCACAAACTTAAGGATGTGGTGCAGACCATCAAACTGAACATTTTTTTCCCGGGGACCAACATCGTAATCGTAAAAAAGAACAGTCGTCGCTTACTAAATTTCAATGCCTACTTGACCAAATGTATGGGACGACTATTTTTTTTTACGATTACGATGTTGGTCCCCGGGAAAAAGTTGTTCAGTTTGATGATCTGCACCACATCCTTAAGTTTGTGCACTTTATGAAAACTCACACTGTATGTACCTATTTACATAAATTTAACCATAAAATCATCAATACATCTCTCTAAGTTACATTTCTTGCAGATTCGTCGGATTTCGGAAATCAGGCAAATCTGCACGAAATCTGGCGTAAGAGACCACAGGCATCCCCCTTAACAAATTCCAACTTTACCCTTGTGTAAATAAAGTTGATTTTGTTTTTACGACGACGCTCTATTTTAAAGCGCAGCAGAGCAAAATACTTATTGAGCGTTTTTTTCGTGGCCCTCGGGTTAGGGGTTCCTAGCGTCTTAATGTAGCTTGTACTAACAGACCAGGCTCTAATTTAATACGATTGGCCAGTTTATACTTACATTGGAATGGTCTAATATAACTTGTCCTTTGCTCTTCTCGAGTGGGTCAGCCAGCTCTGACACACGAATGCCCATTTTCTATAACAAAGAGAGAATAGTACAAAAAATATTAACGCCGTAAAGACGTAAGTATATCTCTTTGCCGAGATCTAAAAAAAAAAAATTCACCTTCGAATATACAGGACCGTCTCGCGCCACTTTCATTTTGACACTTGGCAGCGGCAAGTGCCAAAATGAAACTGGCGCGAGACGGTTGTGAATAGAGGCATTGAATCAATTTGGACTAAGTATAGGTATTTATAAGTTATCTGTGGCAATTTTTATTCCCGCACGCGTGTGAAATACATTGCATTGTGAACTTTTTGAATTGTGTATGACCTGAAGGCCAATTCTCGTACTTAAAAAACGTTCACATGTCAGAAAAATTGCCGCAAAAGTTCCAAAATATCATAAATAGAATTCTACTAAACCAAAAAGCTAAGTAAAACGTGACGTTTCATGCAAAGACATTGCAACTAGATTTGAAAATAAGAAATGTACTAAAACGGTATTCTAATATAGTTTCGACTTGACAAAGGAAATATCACTGGCATTCCCGTAAATATAACAACGTCAAAACTGACGTAAGCATGAAATTATTCGTACACTGATTTGTGACGTAAAATTTTAGCTTTTGCAGTTTCATAATTCTAATTTTATTTTGATTTTAACCTTGAAATCATCTTAAAATCCAAGATTCACGAAGTAAAAACTTATCCACTAACACTGTTTTATATTATGTTGTGGCTGTGTAGTGATATAATACAAAACGGGTGGGTTCGGCCTGTGGGAGTAATTTTCATTCCTCTCTCAACATGCAGTCGACGAATCTGCGGCAGAATATCGTAAAGAACACAGCAGCAGCTGTTGTCAGCATCACCGGCTGCGGGGTCTCACATCAGACGAATTTTCCATAAGCGATGCGGTCGTTTTTATAGAAACTTACCGACTCACCAAGGCTTACGAACTGAAGCCGCAATCCCACAGGATAAGCGAAAAAATGTACCTACTAGGTGTTCCAGCCAAGGTTGGTCTACTAAGTACACATTGATTATACCAACATAGTATTGATTGACATGCAACAAGGCAGCTATATTCTAAGCATCTTCATCATCACTGTATCTACTTTTTCTCTGTTTTGATAACCCTGCGCTTTGCGCGAGTACCTAGTAGCTCCTTCCAGACTTTCCTTCAGATTCCCAGCCATGTAGCAAGCCACAATGGCTCTGAACCACCCACGTGTGTTCAAAACACAACACAACAATGTGCTTTTCACTGTGACAAGAAAGCCCCGAGAATAGGCTAAAAGTGTGACCGATATTTTAAAGAGATAATAACAGAATTTGTTTGTCGGTTCCCTATTATGATACTTAATATTATGTTTCCTTTTTAGATTCCATACATACAGCACACAAGATACGTGTAACACATTTCTGCTTCATATGACTATCTGATAATCAAGAGCAATAACAATATGAGACAATAATCCTCCCGAAGTCACGACAGAATTGCGGTCACGGCAACCAATTTCAACGGAGACAGCCAAATATGCAAGAGATAGATAGAACAAGACTAGTGTTTGCGCATACATAGGTGTACTCACTCTCATAGTCCAATGAGACAGCAATAAGACACAATCGGGAACAGATTAGGTGCAGTACCAACGGCTGTACGTGTGCTTTCCTAGGCACGGGGGTGTCATACAGTATTACATTACTATTTCGAGGGATCATGCGGACGGCACACGGTGGCAAGAATGAGCAGGGCAGTCGTTCTGATTGTCGGATGTTAATAAATAAAATAAATAAAAAATAAAAATTGTTTATTCTCACCAATAAAGTCATAGTAAAACAAGTAGGTACGTGACAAGTGTGTGGTGGTCATAAAAGGTGCACAAATTATTGACCCTAGCCCCTGAACTAGGAAAAAGTTAAGAGCGAAAAGCACGGTCCATGTTCTGTAAAAAAAACGTTTACAAGCGCCCTAATACATAGTGTTACTTATGTTGATTGGAGGAGCTCGTGGCTAAGTAATAACAGCCGCACGGGTCGATCCGTCAGGTTAAGCTACGCTTGCCGGGGTTGGTCAGTGGATGGGTGACCATCTTTACATATCGAGATTCCTCCGTGCCTCGGAAAGCACGTTAAGCCGTTGGTCTCGGCTGTTATTCGTGGATCTTTGACAGTCGTTACGGGTCGTCAGAAGCCCGAAAGTCTGACAACCAGTCTTACCAAGGGGTATCGTATTACCCAGTTACTGGGTTGTGGAGGTCAGATAGGCAGTCGCTCCATGTAAAATACTGGTATTCAGCTGCATCCGGTTAGACTGGAAGCCGACCCCAACATAGTTGGGAAAAGGCTAAGCAGATTGATTGATTGATTGACTTATGTTGATTATGTGTGATATTTGATTATTCATTAAAAAGTATTCACTTTAGTAGTAAACTTTATTTTTCTGCAGTCACTCCACTTCTGCTCTTCTGTGAAGCACAGGACCGATCGATATGGCGACACTGGCGATGCTTGGGGTAGGCTTATGTTCAACAGTAGACTTCTGTCGGCTGAAATGATGATGATGACTCCACTTCTATACGGCTGATTTTACGGCAACATCACGGCACGCTTGATCTCTCACTATGCTCGTTAGAGATGGTCACAACTCTAAACTTACTACATAATACCTACATTTTTAGGATTTTACAAAAATCCATAAGTGACACCACAGAACAGACGTGAATCATGTATGAATTTTAGCTCACATATCTCGTATTAAAATCGTAGCGAAGTCAAGAACTCAAGACTGTGTATTAAATATTTTTGAAAAAGTAATTGCTGCGAAGTGTGGGCATGAGTTTATTAGTATTTGTCTACATTTGCCTCTTTTTCTGTACGTAGGTATGCCTAAGCTTCTAAATAAATACTAGGTACTAACTAGATTATCTATTCGGAAGCTTGGGCTACGTAGTTAGGAATTCTGAAAAAAATATTCTTTAAAAGTCGGGTCAACACATAGGTTAAATCTTCATCATTATTACTGCCTTGTTCCACCCACTGTTGAGTATAAGCTAGATTATGCTATACCAGTATTATTACTTATCACGCTATTTGCTATGGGGGAAAGAGCAATATTGCATATTGTTCCTGTTATTCGATAGTTTACTGCGGAAATGTAATAAGACGAGACAAAATTGCAAATTATTTACAGTAAATCCGTCAATAATTGCTCTGAAATGAAAATCAGTACCTACGCTAGCTATACATAAATGGAGACAAACTGCAAACAGTCAATTATGACATGTACGGAAAAGATGTCCGTAAGGATTGAGTCGCCAAATTTCGTATCTTAATGAAATTTAATACTTATTTAGTAGTAAGTTTAAAAATTTTGTAGGTTCGATCCTCGATTTTGTAGGTATAATACTTCAAAAGATATATGAACATAAAGGTGGCACCTCAATCTAAATATTTGGATTGAGTCGCCACGCCAGAACTAAGAACATCATGGATGAATGTTTATCATAATTTGGTATGATTTAGTAGTATTTGAGAGTATTTAGTAGACAAAATCTGAGCTCGGTAGTGTTAAAATTAAAAAAGTTACAATACATTATGTGTGGCTCCTCAGACCATACACATACGACTGGTCATTTTTCAAAGAAGCAGTAGTTCAATTAATGTGCAATTTCAACATCATTTAGTAGTAAAAATATTAGATTTGTAGGATAAGAGTCGGCAATCACAAAAGAAAGAAATGGGAGATATAGCATATTTAATGTGGCTCCTCAATTCAGATGCTTCGGTAAACAGATTTGCCTCTAATCTACATAATCATGTGACGAAATTTGGAACAAAAAACGCCAATATTTTGTATAAATTTCTACTAAATGCACGTATAAAAAAATACAAAAAAAAGTACATATTTACGAAGTTATTAGCTATTCTTTAATTTCTTATGAAATTTTTTTGTGGGGTGACCATGAATACGTGATTTAAAAAGAAAATGTACGTTTCGTGGCTTATAGAAACAAAATCTATTTTGTCGCATGTTTTCAAAGTCAGCCTGTATAGTCGGATTTGCACAATTATTTTTATGTCCGTAAGGATTGAGTCGCCAAATTTCGTATCTTAATGAAATTTAATACTTATTTAGTAGTAAGTTTAAAAATTTTGTAGGTTCGATCCTCGATTTTGTAGGTATAATACTTCAAAAGATATATGAACTTATAGGTGGCAACACAATCTAAATGTTTGAATTGAGTCGCCACGTCAGAACTAAGAACATCATGGATGAATGTTTATCATAATTTGGTATGATTTAGTAGTATTTGAGAGTATTTAGTAGACAAAATCTGAGCTCGGTAGTGTTAAAATTAAAAAAGTTACAATACATTATGTGTGGCTCCTCAGACCATACACATACGACTGGTCATTTTTCAAAGAAGCAGTAGTTCAATTAATGTGCAATTTCAACATCATTTAGTAGTAAAAATATTAGATTTGTAGGATAAGAGTCGGCAATCACAAAAGAAAGAAATGGGAGATATAGCATATTTAATGTGGCTCCTCAATTCAGATGCTTCGGTAAATAGATTTGCCTCTAATCTACATAATCATGTGACGAAATTTGGAACAAAAAACGCCAATATTTTGTATAAATTTCTACTAAATGCACGTATAAAAAAATACAAAAAAAAGTACATATTTACGAAGTTATTAGCTATTCTTTAATTTCTTATGAATTTTTTTTGTGGGGTGACCATGAATACGTGATTTAAAAAGAAAATGTACGTTTTGTGGCTTATAGAAACAAAATCTATTTTGTCGCATGTTTTCAAAGTCAGCCTGTATAGTCGGATTTGCACAATTATTTTTTTGTTTGGAAGGTTATGCTCTCGAGGTGGTCCCATTGTCACCAAGTCAGAATCTGATGAAGAGATCCTTGAGAATTTTCGTTTATTGGCAACGACACTACCAGCCGCACTACCAGTAGTATCGTTTCCAATTAACGACACTACCAAGCCTATTTTTTTTGGATTATATTGTACAGTCAACACAGCAAACTTCATTATCATCATAGTTTCATCATGGAACTTGTGAAATTTTTTAAGGGTGTAAAACACTAGAGGTAAAAAAAAAACACCTAAAACGTTCATGAGGTCAAAATGGATATCCAAGATGACGGCTGCAAAAATTTTCGCAGCCGCCATTTCAAGCCGACGCCGCGCGGCGCAGCGGAACGTGTCTACATTCGCCACGTGCTCCCGCCCCGCCCTGCGTCTTTTTAATTTTATTTTTGTATTCTTCTTCCTCTTCCTCTTCTGCAAGAAGTCCGATTATAACAAGATCCCAGTCTATCATTATAATTTCACTCGAGCACTCGACCAAACTGCATCAATTCTACACGAAGTCTGGACGGAAATAGTAGAGACTGTAGTAGAGTAGTCGCGCGGCTTCGTGAGGTGCAGCACCACTCTTGCACAACGCGCGTACCGGCGAAGCACCGCTGCGTCGCGATGCATCGCTATACGCTGCGAGGCATCACGAGGCGCAGCGCTGCATGGTGCAACGTATTCTAAATTCTCACAATGAAATGTGTATATTTTCGTGTAGAAAATAAAGTTATATTTTGAGTCGCTCTTTTAAAATGTGCGCGCAGCATCGCGTCGCGTCGCGTCTCGGTGTGAGCTGACTCTAACTCGCGCATTTGCTCTCGGAGACCACAGATGGGCATCGGGACTACTCAATTACTGTATTTCGCGGGTTGCGATTCGATTAGTGGACCTACCACTTATTATGTGCTGTTTTTTAAAACATATAGTATAGGGATAGTTCTTTTTTAGGGTTCCGTACCAAAATGGTAAAAAAGGAACCCTTATGGTGTGACTCAGTCTGTCTGTCTGTCTGTCACAGCTGGATATCTCAAGAACTACTAATGCTATCAACTTGAAATATGGAACAGTTTTAGATGATGTTTACCCAACTATTTTGCAAATAAGAAAGAAATAGAAATATTTATACTTTTTTTGCAACATTGATTGAAAGGGGGTCTTAAAAATTCAAAGTGGGTTTACTATGGCATATGGG
Organism: Cosmia trapezina; assembly: GCA_905163495.3. Lineage (NCBI taxonomy): Eukaryota > Metazoa > Arthropoda > Insecta > Lepidoptera > Noctuidae > Cosmia > Cosmia trapezina. Next base: position 3,878,621 of record LR991036.1, read on the forward strand.
GTATGATATGAAAGAGCGCTATTTGCACATTCTCAAACATTTTTTTTCTTTTTTATAGGCCGCACAGTTTTCGACTTTTGATGAAAAATGTAAAAAAAAAACCGTTCCCCCCCTTATCTCCGAAGTTTGCAAAGCGAAAAATCTGCAAATATTCTGTATGATAGAAGTTTATGTAAAGATTACAGGAAAAATAAAACGATGTCTCTAAATAGCACACTTTTTCAGAAATCGGAACGGAACCCTCGGTGCGCGAGTCCGACTCGCTATTGACCGGTTTTGTAACATTGTTATTATATGTAATTTGCATAATTATCTTTGTTGGCACATCTTGATTTCAATTGTGATTTGTTTTAAAACACAAAAGCGCTTCGATACAAAATCGTAGTTATAAACGCTTACCATAACATCGGAGGTATCAATGGGCAGTTTGAATAGTTTTTTACAATTAGTATTAATGTGTTTATTTATTAGGTAAGTTAGTATTTAAGTGGCAATTATTTAGAACGTATAGGAAGAACACTTTATTATTTTTCTCCTTTACGAAGTGAATAATACAATTCTGTTAGAAATAAGTAGGGATTTTATTAAAAAAATAAATTTCAAAAACTAGTCATCCTGGTTTCATTTAACATCATCATCATCATCATTTCAGCCGAAAGACGTCCACTGCTCCCCCCAAAAGGGACCTCATTCTTAACTCGATCTCGCAGAAAAACACCGAGCATAACCCTCTTCTTTGGCTTTTGGGTGACCTTGAGCTTTCTTATGAAGCCCATTGTAAAACGCTACGTCTTAGTGCCGTAAATCATAACTGGCAACACACACTGGTCAAAGACTTTTGTTTCGAGACACTGCGATATTTTGGACAAGAAGATCTTCCGTAGCTTCCCTAACTTAACGAAGCTGGACTTACCTAGTTTGACCGTTTGTCCCAGGTACACAAACAACATGGTCACCCTCAATAGCGAATTCTTAATGAATATCGAAAAGTATTTTTTTTTCAGATACCGAATATATACAATGTTGATTTGTACATAAGTATTTTGTAGACATTTATACTAAATGTTAGTGTCTCTGGTTATTGATTCCGTTGTGATCTCAGGTAGATACAATCAATTATTTATTTGCAGAACGTCAGGACTGAGGAGCCAAATAAAATGCGTTTATTTACTAAATTCACTCAGTTTTACTACTTTCTCTATATGCTACAAATTCGAACACACTTACTACTAAATGTTCTTTGGAGTGGAATATAAATTGACTAATTACTTTCATGGAAATTCACGTTCTTATGATTGATTGATTGATGGATTGAGGAGCCACATTAAAAGTATTGTATATTCTTCAATATCAACAGTACAGGACTCAGATTTTTAGTAGGTACTATACACAACTACTACTAAATCATACCAAATAATGATAAACATTCATCCATCATGTACCTAGTTCTGACGTGGCGACTCAATCCAAATATTTAGATTGAGGTGCCACCTTTATGTTCATATATCTTTTGAAGTATTATACCTACAAAATCGAGGATCGAACCTACAAAATTTTTAAACTTACTACTAAATAAGTATTAAATTTCATTAAGATACGAAATTTGGCGACTCAATCCTTACGGACATCGGAAAAGAACGGCTATTTTAGTTATCTGTCAATGAAATACATAGCCTGGGGCGGTACGACGTCTGCCTTGCATGACTTTGATTACAAGTTCAATCCCCACCTACTGATTTTCTTTTTGTATGTTTTTAGTCATTTATTTTGTTTTTTTTTTATACAATAACATTTTCAGATTACTTATAATAAAATAACTGTATGCTTTTTAGGGTGCGATGTCCGCTGTCCGTCCGTCCGTCCTTTGTTACGAACGTAGTATATAGTAATATAAAAAGCCGAATGAAAAATATATTTTTACTAGCTTTTGCCCGCGGCTTCGCCCGCGTGGATGTCGGAAAATATCCCATGGGAACGTTCATGTGGAAAACATAGGGCATATCCCTAACTTAAGAAATGCTGGGTTTCCCATACAAACTTTCATCCCTTTTATCACCCCTTGTAGGATTTTGTAAGACAAAAAGTAGCCCATGTCCTTTCCCAGGATGCTATCTATAGCTTTGCCAAATTTTATCGAAATCCGTGCAGTTTTGTAAATTTTAAAATCAACCCCTATTTTACCCACTTAGGGGATGATTTTTAAAAAAACGCTGACCCGCATATTTCTTAACTTCTTAGGTACCAATAGCATAAATTTGTTATCCCTAAGTTAAGAAATACTGGGTTTCCCTTACAAACTTTCATCCCCTATATTATTCCCCTATACTATTTTTGAAAAAAATAGTATCCTATGTCCTTTTCCAGGATGCTATATAAAGCCTTGCCAAATTATGTCGAAATCCTTGCAGTTTTGTAAATTTTAAAATCAACCCCGATTTTGCCCCCTTAGGGGATGATTTTTCAAAAACGCTGAGCCGCATATTTCTTTATTACCTATCAAAAGCATACATTTTAATTTTCACATCCCTAACTTAAGAAATACTGAGTTTCCCATACAAACTTTAATCCACTATATCACCCCCTGTAAGATTATTTTTTAAGACCAAAAGTAGCCTGTGTCCTTCCCCAGGATGTTATATAAAGCCTTGCCAAATTTTATCGAAATCCGTGCAGTTTTGTAAATTTTAAAATCAACCCCTATTTTACCCCTTAGGGGATGATTTTTCAAAAATGCTGAATCGCATATTTCTTAATTTCCTACCAATAGCATAAATTTTTTCATCCCTAACTTAAGAAATACTGGGTTTCCTTACAAACTTTCATCCCCTATATCACCCCCTGTAGTATTGTTTTTAAAAGTATCCTATGTCCTTTCCCAGGATGCTATAGAAAGCCTTGCCAAATTTTGTCGAAATCCGTGCAGTTTTGTAAATTTTAAAATCAACCCCGATTTTAGCGCCTTCGGGGATGATTTTTCAAAAACGCTGAACCGCATATTTCTTTATTTCCTATCAAAAGCATACATTTTAATTTTCACATCCCTAACTTAAGAAATACTGAGTTTCCCATACAAACTTTCATCCCCTATATCACCCCCTGTAGGATTATTTTTAAGACCAAAAGTAGCCTGTGTCCTTCCCCAGGATGCTATATAAAGCCTTGCCAAATTTTATCGAAATCCGTGCAGTTTTGTAAATTTTAAAATCAACCCCTATTTTACCCCCTTAGGGGATGATTTTTCAAAAACGCTGAACCGCATATTTCTTAATTTCCTACCAATAGCATAAATTTGTTATCCCTAACATAAGAAATACTGGGTTTCCCTTACAAACTTTCATCCCCTATATCACCCCCTGTAGTATTATTTTTGAAAAAAATAGTATCCTATGGCCTTACCCTGGATGCTTTATAAAGCATTGCCAAATTTTGTCGAAATCCATGCAGTTTTGTAAATTTTAAAATCAACCCCTATTTTACCCCCTTAGGGGATGATTTTTCAAAAACGCTGAACCGCATATTTCTTTATTTCCTATCAAAAGCATATATTTTAATTTTCACATCCCTAACTTAAGAAATACTGAGTTTCCCATACAAACTTTCATCCCCTATATCACCCCCTGTAGGATTATTTTTAAGACCAAAAGTAGCCTGTGTCCTTCCCCAGGATGCTATATAAAGCCTTGCCAAATTTTATCGAAATCCGTGCAGTTTTGTAAATTTTAAAATCAACCCCTATTTTACCCCCTTAGGGGATGATTTTTCAAAAACGCTGAACCGCATATTTCTTAATTTCCTACCAATAGCATAAATTTATTATCCCTAACTTAAGAAATACTGGGTTTCCCTTACAAACTTTCATCCCCTATATCACCCCCTGTAGTATTATTTTTGATAAAAATAGTATCCTATGGCCTTCCCCTGGATGCTTTATAAAGCATTGCCAAATTTTGTCGAAATCCATGCAGTTTTGTAAATTTTAAAATCAACCCCTATTTTACCCCCTTAGGGGATGATTTTTCAAAAACGCTGAACCGCATATTTCTTCATTTCCTATCAAAAGCATACATTTTAATTTTCACATCCCTAACTTAAGAAATATTGAGTTTCCCATACAAACTTTCATCCCCTATATCACCCCCTGTAGGATTATTTTTGAAAAAAAAAGTAGCCTATGTCCGTCCCCAGGATACCATCTATAGCCTTGCCAAATTTTATCGAAATCCGTTCAGTGGTTTAGGCGTGAAAAGGTAACAGACAGACAGACAGACAGACAGACAGACAGACAGACAGACAGACAGACAGACAGACAGACAGAGTTACTTTCGAATTTATAATATTAGTATGGATTTATGTAGGTACACACGGCTACACGTCAAGCTATACATTTCCAGTTTACACTGACCTATCACTGGCTGGAAATCCTATACAATGCGAGATCAGCTTATACTGGAAATGTATAGCTTGATCTGTCGCCGTGCGTACATTCATCAACTCGAGTAAATTTAATTTAATGAAATGAAAATAAATTGAAAAAGCTTTTATTTCATGCAAACACATAATGTAGCATTGGTTATTATGCAAGGTAAATCCATGTTTGACTTCATGATTTCTCTATGACCAATATTATATGGCCGTTGTCGCGATTCGCCCATTTCTTCAATGTTGTAGTTGCCTTGCTAAACGATAGGTACCTACAAGTTTTCCCAGGTAAAAATATAATCGTCTTCGTAATCCACCGGAGAGTGTAGCTTAGGTATTTTTAGATTGTTCGACATTATTTTTCTTTTCGAGAGGTTCAATTCTATGCCAATCTTTTCACTCCTACTTAGTGAAGCTCTGCCAACATAACTCGCAGCTCGGCAGCATCTTCAGAAAATATTATGGGTGTAGGTAGGTTCGTGACGGAAGTTTTACATCATAGCGATACTATACATTTGTACCTACGATTTTCCCTGCAACTCTTCACTCAACGCACTACAACGACCACAACAGTAGCTTGGTATTTATACTGGATGCTATGCGTGGGTTCAGTTCCGAAGTACGATGATAGCCGTCATCCTAATATACTTAGATCAACTGAAGAATGTTCTGATGGCTAGGAGGCACCATATTCGAGAAAATTTATTTCTTCCTGTGGTAGTGCAATACATTGTTACAGTAAATTTGGCCATAGATCAATAATTTAGTAAACAAAAATGATTTAGAAGTATATTTTGACTACATTTCTACATTTAATAATATACCGATTTATACTCTGAGTTTGACATTCAATACAATGACGTCTCTTCTTGGCATCATATGGTCCGCATCGCGCTTGCGCGTAGCTATTAGTTACCAATAACAATACGTTCCAAGTTATCTTTCTATCCGATTATTTATTTTAATGATTTTGTATTCTCAAAGATATAAAATACAAACGAGATATTAAAATACTTTGAGTGTGTAATAGACCAAGCAAACTAATTAAGGCATTAAATAAATCATAAAATAAGGTTGCTAAAAAGTAAAGCATCACTAAGTATCACAATATCGTCTGCATATATTGAACCAACATGATAATATATTTATTTTCGTAAACGAAAACAAAGTTGACTGCCGTGAGGCTAGCATGCCATGAGATTGCCACGGGAACATCAAGAACCCGTATTATAAGATGAGCAGAATACCATTTTTTGGCCTTTCCACAATGTCAACGCAACCCGGTGTCAAGTTTTTCACTTTGCACATTAATTAGTAGAATTGGCCTTCAGATCGTCGCTAATCTAACTAACTGACGTAACTGATTTGAAGAAAATTTTACGGGGCAAGCTATTTTTCTTTTTTTTTCGTAAACTGTATATATATCGGTCTTGATTTTTGCATTATCATGGAGACCGTAAGGCATAGGTGCAGATTCGCCGATTAGGCAGATCGATTCGACTTGGAAAATGTATCAAATTACTATAGTTAGGTCGGCTATCGGCTTAGTCCAAAATGTCAGATACGTCAGTTAGTTAAATTAGCGACGAGATGTATAAATGTACGAAACAAAGGGAGTACTTATGTATGGATCGAAGCAGGTAGCGTTCTAGTTTCAGTCTACTGTCATGGAAAGAAGACGTGAATGTTATGTATGTACTTACAGAAACCAGCTCGATCATGATCTGCAGATAGGCGTCGGCCTCAGATATCCTGCGCTCCAGGTCGCCGTGTCTGTGCCGCGGGGCCGGCATGCTGCGCGACCACCGCTCTCGTCTGCCGTGCCGCGATATGGTGTCTTCTAGAGCTCGCACCCAACGTTCCCGTTCGGAGCCGTCTCGTGCCTGGAAATATGGAGCAAATGGAAACGATGTATTGTTCTGTAAGTAGTAAAGGTAAGGGCAGTTGGTGGCTGCCGCCAGGGTCGCGTTTTGTTCGAAAGAGATACCGTCGCTCTGGCGTAGGCAACTGAAGAACACCTGCGGGTTTTAGTCAGTAAAAGTCTGACACGCCCTTCCGCTCCACCCAGAGCGGGAGAAGTCATTTGATGATTTCCCATCCACAAAAAAAAAAAGGCCAGAAAGGCCAGTTGGATGGTAACTCCTTGTTTCCGAAGAGAACTATACAATAGGGATAATGCCTGTCAGGCAGAAAATAAAAAAATATTAGACACGTATTTTTTGCTATATCATATCAATAAAAAAAAAACGGGTCAAGAGCGAGACGGACTCGCGCACCGAGGGTTCCGTACCGTCATTTTATATGTAATTTTTGTTTGTTGATTTCTGAAAAACTGTGCTATTTATAGACATCGTTTTATTTTTCCTGTAATCTATATAAACTTCTATCACATCTAGGGGTAAATCTTCGAGCGTTTCAACCGCCGTCATTACCCTCCCCCAAAAGTTCATGAAAAAGAATATATTTAATTAAATATTTCAGGAATTCTCAGATTCTGGTTCTTGAGCAGATTCTGGGAATTGCTGAAATATTTCATTAAATATATTATCTTTCATCAACTTTTGGGGGAGGGTAATGACGGCGGTTGAAACGCTCGAAGATTTACTCATAGAATAATTTCAGATTTTTCTCTGTGTAAACTTCGGAGAAAAGGGGGGGAACGGTATTTTTTTTAACATTTTTCATTTTTAGTCGAAAACTATGCGGCGTAAAATATTAAAAAAAAACTGTTTCTCTCGCTCTCTTTTAAGATACCCCACATGCCCTAGTAGCCCCTACTTCGATTTTTTTAAACCCTCTTTCAGTCGCTATTGCAAAAAAAACATATATTTTTATTCCTTTCTTAATTGTAAAATAGTTGGACAAACGTCATCTAAAACTGTTCCAAATTTCAAGTTGATAGCATTAGTAGTTCTTGAGATATCCAGCTGTGACAGACAGACAGACTGAGTCACACCATAAGGGTGCCTTTTTACCATTTTGGTACGGAACCCTAATTACTTAGATAAAACGCATGAAAGTTGCGGAGGGGGGGCGCGCTACGTCACAACTACAACAAACTACGTATAAAATCTAGCTAGGCGTGACGTCATGCCAAATTTTAACTCAATGCATTGCCGTAATCTTTTGATTACGTAAAAAAAGAAAAAATACGTGTCCACTGATTTTTATAATCTACTTGATGGACAAAAAAAAATTGGTCATCATCCCTATTGGGTTTCCTAGTGAGTTTCTTTAACCCTTAATTCACTTCCTGAGTCCCAGGGACTCACATAAAAAGTTTAATAACTTTAGAGAGCTCCATTCTCCATGAAAGTCCAAGATCCTGATGTTATATCTGGAACTTTACTTATTCAGAAGCCTATAAAATTTAACTGAGTAACATAGGCCTTTTTTTTCGTGGGGAAATCCTCATGGATACCCACCCTCCGTCTGGGGAGAACGGAGGGATATGTCGGACTCCTACCGACTAAAATCCCATTGTTCCTTCTAGTACGTTAGGTCGGGGGGGCCCGGGAGATACTTGTACATTCGCCGCACCCCGACTGGTAAGTATCAGCCCGCCAAGCCTAGCGGGACCCATCACCAAGTCCAGCCGATCCCACGACGGCACGTTCTCACATAAAGGCACGAGGGAACTTTGCGTGCGTCTTTGAATCTGTTTGTTCAAGCGACGACACAGCCCCAGTTTCGCCGCCCGCAGAGCCCTCCTTAAGGTTAATTGATAAAAACTGATATTCCTTTAATCAAAAATGCTGTCATCGAAAAAAACAAGCTGATACAGTTAAAGCAAATTGGGAGTTATAATTACGACATAAAGCTCAATTTTGATAATTACCTGAAAGTGGAACGTCTTGTGGTCTACTGTGATAGTGAAGGTGGAGTCGTCTTCATCATCGATGCCTATGACAGCTGCCCTCAGTCGCACACAACCTCTTCGAACACCTCGGGTCATTTTCTCCTTGGACTGAAATGAGAAATTAAAAACTTGGTTAAAAAGAGAAAAACCCCGACAGCCGAAAAAACTAAGTCAAATACAAAATACAACCATACGTTATGAGTATGAGGTCTTTCGATCGCCATATTGTGTGTCGTATCCTGTGACGACATAAGGTTTAATGATACATATAAGATATTTTATATTTCTAGGTTTAACAGGACTTATTCTGAATCAAGACAAATCCAACAAAACCTGTTGATGAGTTCATTGTTTTGAGAGATTGTACTTATACAGAACAATCTTTCTTTTATAGATTTTAAGTATGTTTACGTACTAAAATAAAATTGTAAGTACGTATTATAATATCAATGCAATATAAAGCGCCCTTACTTACTTTAATATTTTAAGATTTCAAAAACATGAGGTCAAATAGTGTGTCACTGATCAAAGAGACCTTACGCGGTTTAACGCCAAGATGAAAAAAAAAACCGGCCAAGAGCGAGTTGGACTCGCGCACCGAGGGTTCCGTTCTGATTTCTGAAAAAGTGTGCTACTTAGAGACATCGTTTTATTTTTCCTGTAATCTTTACATAAACTTCTATCACATAGAATTATTTCAGATTTTTCTCTTTGCAAACATCGGATATAGGGGGGGGGGGGGGGGGGGGGGGTATTTTTTTACATTTTGCATCAAAAGTCGAAAACTATGCAGCCTAAAAAAAAATAAAAAATAGTTTGAGAATGTGCAAACAGCGTTCTTTTATATGATACCCCACATGCCCTAGTAGCCCCACTTTAAATTTTTATGACCCCCTTTCAGTCCCTGTTGCAAAAAAAATATAAACATTTTTATTTCTTTCTTATTTGCAAAATAGTTGGGTAAACGTCCTCTAAAACTATTCCAAATTTCAAGTTGATAGCATCAGTAGTTCTTGAGATATGCAGCTGTGACAGACAGACAGAGTCACACCATAAGGGTTCCTTTTTTAGCATTTTGGTATGGAACCCTAAAAAAACTTGCACCTTATTAAAAAGCATACTAGGTAATAAATAAACATTAACATAACAAAACAAAGTCCTTGTATTTAACATAATAATACATAGTAATGAATTTAATTGACTTCAATGCAGGTTCAAACTCCTTTGCAGTATTTAGTGTTTGTCATACAGTGCAGAGGTGTTAGCAAACTGCTATAAACATGGACACACTTCAAAGAGCCTACGATATAGTGTTTTACGAAAGAGCAGGTAATAAAATAAACATTATTACGTGTTGCATGATGCTATAAAATGTAATGAAATTCATTGTAAAGTTGTGATGCAAAAAGTTAAGTGCAATGGTCAGTGAGGTAGAAGGCGGTATCCAAGATGAGTTTCGATATTCGATTCTCTCGCCTGGGCTCCGTGTAGCGTCTGTCTGTGTTTAAAAAAAAATAATTCTATCAGCCTGTACCTTAAGGCGCTCTCATCATCGGGAGCATTCGCCTGTAATGTAACAATCCGAGATTCGTTTTTGAGCATTACGTTACAATACTGCCTCACTGACTGATGAGCATTCACCTGTAATCCAAGATTCGATAAGATTCGCATTCATGTTATAAATTGTATCACGGGCATTCACGGGTGCTCCCACTCACCACTGCTACATTACAGGCGAATGTTCTTGGTGAATGTAATGTTACAAATTGTATCATTACAGGTAGCGCCCTATAATGCTCGGTTCTCTCACTAAATGTTAAGTCCGTACTTTCAGCCTTCGTTACGGGCGTTTCCTACTCCGTATCACCTGCGGATGGATGATTCGTTCGAGGCCCGAACAAAGAATGAATGACAACACGAGTTTTGTCAGTTGTCCCTACTCTCAATGTTTTTTTTTTCGTCCGAAAAATTGAACTTGATACTTGGTTTGACGGATTTTTATGTCAGACGGTCAGAAAGACGGACGGAGTTAAGGTGTAGAGCCCCTGAACTGTTAAAGGGCACTCCCTCACCGGGAGCATTCGTCTGTAATGTAACAGTGGTGAGTGGGAGCACCCGTGATACAATTTATAACATGAATGCGAATCTTATCGAATCTTGGATTGTTACATTACAGGAGAATGCTTGTCAGGCAGTGAGGCAGTATTGTAATTTAAATAATGTAATGTTCAAAATCGATTCTTGGATTGTTTAAATTACAGGCGAATGCTCCGGAGATATAAATACAATGTAATGTCTCTGCAGAGGATAAGATTTTTTCTTACAGAGAAGAAAAGAGTATTGGCCAATTCCTCTGAAGTGCGACCTTAATGTACGATGGTTCTACGAATCCGTAAACAAGCATAGCATAATCAGCCTATAACGTTCCCACTGCTGGGACACAGGCCTCCTCTATGTCAGTATGCAGGCCGTAATACACCACGCGGGCCCAGTGCGGGTTGGTAGATATCACATAATATCTTCGGATTTTTGGTTCTAGTTTCCTCACGATGTTTTCCTTCACTGTTTTGAGAGAAGTGGTGATGAAATAAATTACACAAAGTAAAGTGCCTGTCTGGGCCATTACCACTACTTACCAAATCCCAATTTCGCGAATTGTTCTCCAATTAAATAGCAAGACGATCGTATTTATAAAATTGCTTGTTCGAAACGGTTAAAGCTTCATAACCCTGTTTGCGCGTCGTTATAATCGAGCAATAACAAGCGAATATTCCAAAACGCGACATTACTGTGGGGGAAATCTGTCATTTCGCCAAATGGCTCGACATTTTTATAAATGTCAGCAATATAAACGTTTTTAAACGACTTCCAAAACTACTGACCTCCTTTGGTATGTACGGGTAGAATACCCGTACGTATTTTGAGGATATGCAACAAGGTAGGCAACAAGTTCATTATGGATGTACGCTTTATTCTGAATCTACTGAGAGATTCTGCTTTTTGACGTTTAAAAAGCTTTAGTCATAGTCATAGATTAAACAGAGCTCTTACATAATATGACATTACCCTTTATAAAATAGAACGAACTCTCATAAATCCATGGGCCTTTACTGCCACAACACGAATGCCTAGAACCAGCTACCAACAACATAGACAACTAAGTTCAATTACCATCACGGAGTTACGGGGACCCAGAATAACGGTTCATAATAACCTGAAAACTGCCATGTCTACCCACAATCATGACAACACGATCGTTTATCTGCAGTAAGTTAGGTACATGAGACGATATAGCTTTTACCATGGAAACTAACAAAATAGGGACAGAAGACCCACTTAACCTTCAAGCAGGCGCGCGGTCTTTTGAAACGTCAGCGGTCGCGTGTAACTTACAAGACCTATTGGATATTACAGGGATTTAAAACACGAATTAATTAATAATCATTTATTATTTCTTATTTAGACTACATGTTATCATTATATTAGGACTACGTTTTACGAAAAAAATAAACTTAAAATCAGCTAATAACAAAATTATAAAATCAAATAAAAAACTTAAATTTTCTTTGGTTGAAAAAGCTTTCTTGCTTTCTTGCGTTTTTGCTTTCGACGCCTGCGCCGCGACTAAAGCAAATGCGATCTGAGCGCTGCAGGGGGTACTGGGAAGGGAGGTAAAATGTTTATTTCGTGCACAATGAAACAATGACAGGCTACTAGGAATAGGAAATACATGCGATAAGAAATAACGATATTATGAACGAAAATGTATCGAGTGCGGTCGATTGAAGGTTAATACTGCAACGCACAATAATGTGCACATGGTGATCCATTCAAGCGTCCAAATTACTAGTGACCAAAAAAACTCTTGCCCATACCGTCCAGGGATAGTACAGTCACCGAACAACATCGTTCAGAAATCAGAACCTCTCAAGCGCGACAGCAGTTCTTTAGTAGGTTTTCGCAAAAACGTTAAGGATCTGTCAGTGGAGTCGACCTTGTAAATAAGCAATTACAAAGTGATTCAAAAAATAGAATAGAATAGAACCATAAGGTGGTAGAGTGGGCGCGCAAGTGCTACCGCTCACATACCTTAGGCGGTGACTAGCATTTGCTTGGTTATAAGATACGGAACATCCCCCCAGCGACGCCATAAGCCGAGGCCCGAACTCCACAGGGGGTGCCCTTAGCAAGTAGTCGCTTAGTTTATAAGTTTTTATGCCCTGGCTGGAGGCCCTAATTTATTGAAGCACCCACAGAAAAGTCCGGTTAAGCAGCCGACAACCTCTTTGGTTGACAGACGAGATGCAATTCCTAACAAAAAAAAAGTTTCTTCCTCGAGGTCTATGTGACAGATATTTCCGACCTTAATGAAGAAATTGTTGTCAAATTACGAGGTCGAGATACATTATCAGGTTCAAGACCTCCCGGGCTATTCACGGGTTCAGTGTCCTATCAGGGTTGGAAGCAATATAGCTAGCATAAATTTCGAATGACCTTGTTCAGGAATGTCCTGAGCAAGGTCATTCAGCAAGCGGAGCATTTTTTGACGTACGCAAACTGCCAGCCAAACTTAGTTGAAGTAAGCTGACAGTCAAGTCTGCTAGGGATTGGCCCTTTTGACATCTCACTTCACTTAAGTTCTACAGAATTGAAGGGCTGGTGCCCGGATAGCCCTTTCAATGGCCCTGACTTGGAACTAAAAATAGAGCTGCCACTAAACACTGTGACAACTTTATCACACTTTTAATAACCAGCCTATTCTTCTTCCTAGCGTGTCGATGGTAATCTAAATGGTCTCGGCCCAGAGGGGTGCATGAAAGGAGCCTCCCCAAGCAAACGTATCTACTGAGCCACTATACGTCCGGAGCACCCTAGGCAATCAGCGAGTTTCCACACTGATTGGCTAATCCACCACCATGGCAATCCAATGTCCACTTACATTACAAAACAGGCTCTGAGCGTAGTCTCCCGCAAAACTCACTGCGACATTCTTTGCGTCCAAGAGACTCATCGAGATGAAGCCCAAAGCCGGTCGCATATCCCTGGACTTACGCTTACCGCCGAGATCTGTCACGCCACACGGTAACGCAGTGGTTGCTGCTCCCGAAGTACGCATACTATCCATCAAAAGTGCTCAAACCAGCCTATTGCTTCTGGCCTAAGTAAATATGGAGTAGGTCTTCTGTAATCTACTTCGTAGCGTTCTTCAAGACTACCGTGTTAGACAAAATTAGTCACGATTTTAAGATGGCAAAATAAAGTAAATGGAACATGTGCTGTGTAGAGAGTTGTTGAAACAAGGAAATGTGCAATCATGTGGTGTTCGTTGCGTTTATTTAGTTAGTTTTGTTTTTATTAAATTACAGGCTTCGTAATACACTACCCTAAAAGTTTCAGCAATTCAAAGTAACAACTGTACCGGGTCTTTATTTCAAAATCGATTAAAACCTGGAATTCTTAGAGCTGATCAGCTCTGAGCTAGTCTTCTCTCCGCATTCCGTGCAAATATACAAGCTACGAGGTCGATTGTGACGACATTTTATAGCAGGCAAGGGAGTAATTGCTACTCATATCGCCTCATCATTAGATACTAATCATTACCACACACTTCAATCAGAATATTAAATTAGGACTCCTTAAAAATAACCTCCTATTATTAAAACAAGAACACAGTGCGGCTTCTAGGTCCTTTCAATCACGAAGCATCACAAAACAATACAAAATTATTACCTCAAGTCCACCCTAACAAAAGACAAGACGAACGGACATTATATCATTAGTATCTATCCTTTCACCTAAGTAACGTGTTGCAGAATCACGATGAATATGATTTAATATTTCTTTGTTGTGCCTGATGCAATGATAACGGACAGTGGAGATTAATTTATGCCGATACTAATAGTTACGGGAGTAAATCGTGCGTTCGCGCATTGACTGGAACGGGGTTCCGTGATGTTGGGCAAAAACGCTTACGAATTCGACTTAAGGAGATTGTCTAAATGCCTCTAGTATTTCCAGATTTGAAATAAGCGGTATAGACTCGGCTCGTGGCGGTAATAATTATAAAGGGTCAGAGGAATTACTTGGTTTGTCTAAAAGTGGATTTCACTTTTCGGATAACCAACATCATCGGCTCAGGAATGATCTTAGCTAGAGAATGATATACGTAGTTGTCCAATTGGTGCAGCGATCATTTTAATCTGTTTTTATAAGGGTTGTATTTAAACGAACATCAAAAATTACGAATTTTCCCAACAGAATACGTACATCAAAAACACTGTTTGCACATCATTTGCGTGTCTCTCGTGTACAAGTTTTGACATTTAATTAGTTAATTAGTAGTGCAGTCATTGATTTGGTGTACATGTAGATTATTAGATGTAAAGTATTTGATGTAAGAATATTTTCTGGTGTGCGATTAAAAAAAAGCGGTTGCCGCTATTATAAAAAGGGAAATTATTCCTTTTTATTATAGCGGCAACCGCTTTTCAACCAGTGCTCCCAAATTACTTAAGAATAAGACTAAAAAGTTCAGACGATGCCAGCGGAAAAGCTTTTTTTGCTATGCAAATCTCTAACCACGGAACCCTCACCTGCACTTAGCACTTGATATAATAAAGCTGCAATTTGTAGCATTACGAAATCTAGGTCAGTCAGACTGAAGGCATCTCGTTCGGTTAAAAAGTGAAATACTTCTTTATAATGTTGCTGATCTGTTTCAGAGATTAAATTGTTAGTTGTTACGCTTCTTCCTTGATATTACGGTTAATTTAAAGAATATGGATTGTATTCAAGCAAATTGCAGTTATTTTCAATGTAACAGTGTATAGGTGTCTATGACTAAAAATAGATGTTTAATACTAGTAATAAAGCTGAAGAATATGTTTGTTTGAATGGACTAATCTCTGGAACTACCAGTTGGATTTGAAAAATTGTTTTTGCATTTGATAGTCTAATTAGTTCTGATAGTGACATCATGTTTCTGTAATTCTTTACGCCATTTTTGTTTGATTACGTAATTTCCAATTTTCTGTGGTTGGTTGAGTAAGCAGGAGCACTTGTCAAAATTGACGCATACGCATATCGCAAACTCTCTGGTTTTTTGATTTTTGTCTTTGGGCTCGGAACGCGTTGAAATGTTGCCACATAATTTAATTTATTATTTTGTCTTTTGGTTGATCTTGAATTATTACTATACGTATTGTTCAATTTTTTTTTGTTTAGTAACTTTTGTTTTATAAAAATTAGCTCTTATTTAAGTTTACTCTAATAGTATTGAAATTGCTCATTTGTGCGCGCCGATACAGCGTTTGTATTGTGCCTAAAGCCACCTCAGAACTTGTAAGAGTATTTTTGTTCTGGCCTCGGTCGCAGCTATGTTTACCAAATCTTTACGGGTTCTGAGATGGCGACACGCCGCCGGTTTACGCTGAAAACCAGCGCCTTGACTCGTGCCTTCGTGCACGGGTCACGGCATTATGCTGAGCGTTAGCCGTTTCGCGCGTTAGTGACGCTTAATTAAGTATTTGTTTGTTTTTCCTTTTTAAGTTTGAATTTTAGCTAGCCAATTGTTTTTTATTTTTTAGGATTATGTAAAAATTGAAAGTATGTGCGTCATTTTTCGCGGGAATAAAATAGTTTTTCTTTCTTTTCTTTTCTTTAATTCTTGAGAAAGGTTATAGGCTATTTAACATCACGCTACGACCTTTAGGAGCCGAGCAAAAAGAAAGGTCAGAAAGAACGTTAAGCGAAAACGAAGTAATAGCGCGGGATGGGATGCCACGCGGTGGGTCTGGACTCGGGGGTCGAAATTTCACGCGGACGAAGTCGAGGGCAGAAGCTAGTAGAATATAGAAATAATTTATTTATGTCTATGTCCAGCAGTGGATGTCTTTAGGCTGAAATGATGATGGTGACTGCTGTGTAATATTATTACATAAAATATTTTTTTCTTCCGACGGCGACGGCCGTCCAGTTTAGACAAACTATTGGATTTCAATTTTGCCAAATAATTTTTATCTCAAGGCAAAAGTTCTATTTTCCAGTTAGCATTTTTTAAAGTAAATAAACAAGAAGCCACTGATATAAAAAGATAATAATAATTTAATCATAATAAGTATCTAATAAGATTTCCATTATGTTATTACCTGGACCCTGAGAATACATCCAATGCCTCTGTGACGCAATGACAGGAAGCTAAAAATAGATAAGTGAATGCTTACACGCGGTGGAACTTCCTGGGAAACTACTTTTAGTACAGTTTATTTTAATGGGAAAATTGTTAACTGAATTAATGTTTCATGGAAAAAAAAGCCTCTCAACTGTCGACCGGTCTCCTAGAGGTTGGTAACAATAGAAATTTAATTGTGTCTCATATCATAACTGACAGTTGAAAATGTCAAGAAAAAAATCTGCCAAGCATTTTCCTAACTATGTTGGGCGCGGCTTCCAGTTTAATAAAATGAAGAATTAGAAGAAATTTTTGACTTCTAAGGCTTATTTACCTGACGGAAATGTTTGTATTTCAATCGAATTACGCTTCGAATTTGTAAAAAAAAAAAAGTTTCCCCTATCTAACAAGTGTGTTATTTAAAAAAATATCTTTTTTAAACAAGCTTTTATTAGTCTGGATGTCATCTAGGACCAGAGCCCTTGTCAAGACGAATCAAACGAACCCAAACTCGATAGGGTTTCGTCGTTTTATTACTGAGTTCCCATGGCCACTTTCCGGCTTCAGATCAGTTCCATGTCATAATAATATTGTAATGTCATCAGATTTACATATGCATATAAAATTTCAGTTCAATTGGAAACCGGGAAGTGGGTCAAATTTAACTTACAAGATTCGATCACAGACAGACACCGGGACAGTTGAAACTAAATAAAAGCTTGTAAAAATATGGTTCGACAACTAGATGCGGAGAGCTCTCATCCAACAACAAAAAATTACGCTACAGACCTAAACTTGATCCAAAATACTTTCCCCAGATCAACGCGTCAAAGACTGGGCTCTGATGACGTCACCGAAACCGCTTGCGGCCATCATAGCCACGTACCTGGTCATCATCAAGCTGGTCCTGCCTTCTTACATGAGGGGCAGGAGGCCGTATGAACTGAGGAGCCTCATCAAGTGGTACAATGTGGTGCAGATCGTTGCCAATGCTGTTGTGACGTGGGGGGTGAGTTCTTTATTTTTGTTTCACTTTCATCGTACTCTAAACCGCTTGGTTTAGAAGCATGAAATGCACAAGAGTTCCTAATACTGGATTAATTTGAAACCATGAGCATCCCCTCTTAAGGGGTCATTGTACTCATCATTATGAACAACTTCTATCTATAATATGTATGTATTTACAAAAAAAAATGTATATAAGTAGTTTATAAGCCATCTCGTTACCATAACACAAGCATTAGGTTGCTTAGCTTGGGACTAGATGGCGTTGTGTGAAATGTCCAAGGATATTTATTATGAACAACTTTTACAATGGGACCAAACCTGAAATCGCGGTAAAAAAAAATCTGCTGTCCCCTACATTTTGACGAGTTAAGTGAACATAAATGCAGGGCACAGTTGTTCATGATTATGAGTAGATTAGAGACCTCTTACGAAGCCCATGAATTCAATTTCATCTTGTATAAAGAAGACGAGCAATAAGGAAGGCTTTATGAAAATCCGTCATCTAAAGGAGTTAAAAAGGGGATGAAAGTTTAAATGGCAGTTCGTCATTATTTGATGATGGGAAACCCCATCGGGTAACGGCTTATTTCTTTAGATCACAGGCATTATTTTGACGCTATATCAGAAGCCCAGAATTAAAAGAGAAGTTACTGCTTCAATCAAAGCTCTCAGCAAACAGCATGATCAGCCTATAACCACAGTATAAAAACATACAGTAGGACGACGCCTTTGATCTCGTGGTAAATGCCGACAACGTCTAGACATTGTCGCAACAGCAAGGGTTGTCCCAAGTAAACGATATTAATAAATTAATTTGTTTATTTGAGATCAACATCGTCACTAACATTATTATTATTATAAACGACATTTGAGTGCCTGCTTATTTCTTAAGTTTTTTTTTTCATATTATTTTATTATTTTTCTTTTAAGTTATATTATTATTCTTAGAAGTTCTTTTATTTTTTTCGACATGTATGTCATTATCATGGTTTTTGAGGTCGCTGATGACGATAACGAGATTAAAATCAAAATTCAAGATGGCGGCTGTGAAAATTTTCAAATTTTTCGTCATGGGTATCGTTTCTATGGTTTTCTAGGACGGTAAAGCCGATAGTGAAGTCAAAATGAAAATCCAACACGGCGGCTGCGAAAATTATCAAATTTTTCGTCATGACCTCATTATCGTTTTCAGCGACCTCAAAAGCCATGAAAATGACACCCATGACGAAAAATTAGAAAATTTTCGCAGCCGCCATCTGGGATTTTCATTTTGACCTCATTACCGTTTTTAGCGAGCTCAAAAACCATAAAAATGACACCCATGACGAAAAATTTGAAAATTTTTGCATCCGCCATCTTGGACTCAAAAACCATGAAAATGACACCTATGTCATTACTATTATTTCCTTAATTTCATTTTATACATATAAGTTACAGTTCCGCCATCTTGGATTCCAAAAAGGATGCCTTTTTCGTAACAAGCACCCCAATTATACTCAAAATTAACACCCATATCAAATTATAAAAAAATTACGTCGTCCACCATCTTGGATTCCAAAAAGGATGGCTTTTTCGTAACAAGCACCCCAATTATACTCAGAATTGACACCCATATCAAATTATAAAAAAAAATTCGTCGTCCGCCATCTTGGATTCCAAAAAGGATGGCTTTTTCGTAACAAGCACCCCAATTATACTCAAAATTGACACCCATATCAAATTATAAAAAAATGACATCCGCCATCTTGGATTTCAAAAAGGATGCCTTTTTCGTAACAAGCACCCCAATTATACTCAAAATTAACACCCATATCAAATTATAAAAAATTACGTCCGCCATCTTGGATTTAAAAAAGGATGGCTTTTTCGTAACAAGCACCCCAATTAAACTCAAAATTGACACCCATATCAAATTATAAAAAATTACGTCCACCATCTTGACACGGAACATACAAACAAACACTTTCACAATTATAATATACTTAATTATAATATATAAGACTTGCAATCACTCACAGCACACGTCGTATGCACCATTTTAAATAAACAAATAAAAAATAAACACGCGTTAGCCCTGAATAACATATCCCGAACTACTAACATCGTTTTGTTCGCAGTTCGGGATCGGCTTACCCGCGTCTCGCCCCTCACACCCCGCACGATTGCCCTGTCTAGACGTCTTCGTTGGACGACTGTATGATTTTTAGACTGTGCTATAACGTTCCCACTGCTGGGGCACAGACCTCTCGGCGAGAGGGAGTAGGCTGTAATCCGCCACGCGGGCCCAGTGCGGGTTGGTAGATGTCACATTATACAAAGGACATGACACCGTCTATCGGGTCAGCTAGTCTTTTAATAAATACCTACCAATGCTTCATCTTTCCCAGAACTAAGATGAGCATAAATCGAATCGCTATAAGCACTCAACGTTGATTAATCAGCAGTAAGAGCATTAACATATATGCTATACATAGTATTGACCTCAGTTTCCCCTATAGAATTCCCTACATTTCTCAAGGTATCCTACTCTTAAGAGAGCAACTAATTTGACTAATGGATTCATTCAGGGTACATCTTTACCAAAAAGAAACACGTTAAAACTTATATGAGGACCTATATGATTCGCAGTTGCTTTTGCAAGTTAAAAAGAAAAAAAAAAGAATGTTTGTCTCTCTGATCTCGTTGGTAGCAAGCGCTACTGCTGAGGTCTTGGTTTCGATTCCCAGGTCGGGTAAGTTTTCCATCAATAATTTTTCAGTCGCAGCCCGTAGTCTGGATTATTGTGCCCGTTTGATGGCAATATGCTCGCCTATTACATGGGGCTTAACCATAACTGGCGATATGTGGGTGAAGGTGTACTATAGCTACACCTCTGGGTATTACAGGCTGATGTTATGTTAAGTATGTTTAAAAATAATCGTGTAAGTAGATATGGCACTATTATGAATATGTGAGGACAGTTAAAGCAAATAAGATTCGTGTAGATATGGCACTATTGTGAATATGTGAGGACAGTTAAAGCAAATAATCGTGTAGATATGGCACTATTGTCAATATGTGAGGACAGTTAAAGCAAATAATCGTGTAGATATGGCACTATTGTTAATATGTGAGGACAGTTAAAGCAAATAATCGTGTAGATATGGCACTATTGTGAATATGTGAGGACCGTTAAAGTAAACAATCGTGTAGATATGGCACTATTCTGAATATGTGCGGACAGTTAAAGCAAATAATCGTGTATATATGGCACTATTGTGAATATGTGAGGACCGTTAAAGCAAATAATCGTGTAGATATGGCACTATTGTGAATATGTGAGGACCGTTAAAGTAAACAATCGTGTAGATATGGCACTATTCTGAATATGTGCGGACAGTTAAAGCAAATAATCGTGTATATATGGCACTATTGTGAATATGTGAGGACCGTTAAAGCAAATAATCGTGTAGATATGGCACTATTGTGAATATGTGAGGACCGTTAAAGTAAACAATCGTGTAGATATGGCACTATTCTGAATATGTGAGGACAGTTAAAGCAAATAATCGTGTAGATATGGCACTATTGTGAATATGTGAGGACCGTTAAAGTAAACAATCGTGTAGATATGGCACTATTCTGAATATGTGCGGACAGTTAAAGCAAATAATCGTGTATATATGGCACTATTGTGAATATGTGAGGACCGTTAAAGTAAACAATCGTGTAGATATGGCACTATTCTGAATATGTGAGTACAGTTAAAGCAAATAATCGTGTAGATATGGCACTATTGTGAATATGTGAGGACCGTTAAAGTAAACAATCGTGTAGATATGGCACTATTCTGAATATGTGCGGACAGTTAAAGCAAATAATCGTGTATATATGGCACTATTGTGAATATGTGAGGACCGTTAAAGTAAACAATCGTGTAGATATGGCACTATTCTGAATATGTGAGGACAGTTAAAGCAAATAATCGTGTAGATATGGCACTATTGTGAATATGTGAGGACAGTTAAAGCAAATAATCGTGTAGATATGGCACTATTGTGAATATGTGAGGACAGTTAAAGCAAATAATCGTGTAGATATGGCACTATTGTTAATATGTGAGGACAGTTAAAGCAAATAATCGTGTAGATATGGCACTATTGGGAATATGTGAGGACAGTTAAAGCAAGTAATCGTGTAGATATGGCACTATTGTGAATATGTGAGTACAGTTAAAGCAAATAATCGTGTAGATATGGCACTATTGTTAATATGTGAGGACAGTTAAAGCAAATGTTGACGGTATGGTTGGTTGCTTTTATCTGTTCTGTGGTTGGTGCAGTGGCTGAACGATTGATTGTATTTCGATTTCCGTATGATACAATATGAGAAATTCCTAGTGTGGGGCAAAGTTTAATATAAAAGGAGAATCCAACATGTAATTTTCTTGAACTTTCTACAGTTTCTCTAAATAGTAAAGCTGGACTTTTTTTAAAGGATTGGCCCACCAATATAATAGACTGAGAAAGTGTAAAGAGGGAAGGAGACGTTCGTCCTCCAATAGGACGAAATAGGCTAAATAACAATAGTACGACGACCCCTTACATTTAAACTCAATAACAATCGCAATTTTACAAATTCAACTTGTGAAAGCGACTAGTAGCAACATATATGTAAGTACATAAACTATGTGCATATAGAATAATTATACATACATCTGTGTGACACCGGATGTTCCCGTCCGCGTTACGTGCGGGTCACGCAGTGTCAATTTGATCAATTTCATACCGCCCAGTGCGTGTAGGGTGTCCGTAAACCGGGTGATACTTTGACATGGGTCAGTATGAAAAAATTGGAAACTTTTTGATGGGAGTCGTTCTTCGGAAAAACTTATACGACTAACGTTCTTCGTTCCAGAAACGGGGCGACTAGGATTCGAATCTAGTTATTTTCCTTTAAAAACTCGAAAGGTGATTGATATATTGCGGTAAATCTTTAAATAAAATTACCAGAAAAATAAAAGGATAATAATCGGATTCGGAGTTGTGTATAAGCTTTCCGAAAATCTTTAGATGCAGTATTTTTATACCTTTAAAATCTACTACGTGGTTTCTCACAAACTCTACCTACCTCAAATGGTTTCACATTTTTACCGTAGGTACTGACCAATCTCAACGCATCCACCCTGTATATATTTCCAAGCGATTGTATAATTCTTCTATTGTTTGTTCACCTCTATTTTCCCGGAGACGAAAAGGGATTCCATACCATTGTGTGTCAGTCACGCGGTTAAATGGTTGATATCTATATAATTTGTCTGTACTTGTGTACTTTGAGCTGGGTCAATTTAATTTGCTGTTCAAAGCATTTCATGAATGTTGATTTTTATTTTATTTATTCAAGTTTATGTCGAAACCAATTGATTTTAAGTTTCTTCTTGTTTGATTGATAGCATTTTGACCCGGATGAGAGCGATATTTACATTGTAAAAATGTAATTATCTGTCTCATCCTACCTATAGGTATAACTCACTCGCAACCGGCGTGCGAGTTATAACCGATGTTGAACCACCATAGCTTAGGTTTAGGTTCAGTAGGTATAGATAAAGGATCCCAGGGGAAAAATTAAATAATAAAAAAAACACTAATTCCGTGTAGGCTGCCGCGCACCGGCCGGCTGGCGCTTTATTTCAAAAGTCACTCACGCGTCGCGTCGTAGAAGAACACCACCCTAACGAGTCAGAAGGTATAAGAGTTACACGATAGAAAGGAGAGCAACTTCCAGGTGAATATAACTGTAGGTAATTAACGCTGTGTGACCTGAATTGCACTTTATTGTGTCGTAGAACTATTTATTTTTTTAAATGATTTTACGCAGTGAATCTTCTGTAGGTATTTGTATTATTATAATTATATTATGTGCATATACCCCCATGGAAAGAAAGCGTGAGTATAGTTATGTATGTATAATTTCATATTTGTTGTTACATTTTATTTTTCGAATGAACTCATACAAAAGCAGCTTTATTCTTTGGTGCCTCTTTTTTTGTGGATGGGAAATCATCAAATAACTTCTCCCGCTCTGGGTGGAGCGGAAGGGCGTGTCAGACTTTTACTGAATAAAACCCACGCGTGTTCCTTCAGTTGCCTATGCCAGGGCCACGGTATCTTTTTTAAACTACCCGCGACCCCAGCGGCGTGCCTCTAAGCCCTAACGTATATTGATGACTTAGCTCCATGAACTAAAACTGCTAGCTACTTTTGTCTTTCAATTACCTACTCACTAAAGACATCATCAACACAACAAATCTGTCTAACATTTCATCGCCAAAGTTCAATTTCTCATGTGTCACTAATATGTATTCCGCCTCTTCAAAAACGCATGCTCTTGACCGGTTTTTTTTTTGTGGATGGGAAATCATCAAATGACTTCTCCCGCTCTGGGTGGAGCGGAAGGGCGTGTCAGACTTTTACTGACTAAAACCCACCCGTGTTCCTTCAGTTGCCTATGCCGCGACTAGAGCGGCGTGCCTCTAAGCCCTAACGTATATTGATGACTTAGCTCCATGAACTAAAACTGCTAGATACTTTTGTCTTTCAATTACCTACTCACTAAAGACATCATCAACACAACAAATCTGTCTAACATTTCATCGCCAAAGTTCAATTTCTCATGTGTCACTAATATGTATTCCGTCTCTTCAAAAACGCATGCTCACACTAGTGTTGTCAGTACAATCACAATGCAATGATTGAATGATGGTATGATACAATACTATTACAAGCTCCAGACATTTACCATCTGCGCTAACATGTTTATTCCATTCTAGTTTATTGGTTTCGTGACATGACAGTAAAAGTTGAGTGACTGATTGTTCTGTATGATCTTGATTATCTGTGGTCTGCCGGGGTCCCGGTTTGCTCGAAAGAGATACCGTGGCCCTGGCACAGGCAACTGAAGCAACACGGGTAAGGTTTAGTCAGCAAAAGTCTGAGACTCCCTCCCGCTCCGCCCAGAACGGGAAAAGTTATTGATGATTTCCCATCCATCATCATCTGCCTAGCCTTTTCCCAACAATGTTGGGGTCGGCTTCCAGTCTAACCGGATGCAGCTGAATACCAGTATTTAACATGGAGCGACTGCCTATCTGACCTCCACAAACCAATTACTGGGTAATGCGATACACCTTGGTATGACTGGTTGTCAGACTTTCGGGCTGATGATGATTTCTCATCCAAAAAAAAAAAGGCCGTGGTTGATTCAGGGCACTTTCTGCGCGATTCTAGTGTGTCTTACCAAATAATAATCTTAATAGTGGTTGTCAGGAAGTTCAAGCAGATAGAAGAGAACTCAAACAGACTAAACAGGCACTTTTGAATTGTCAAGGAGTCGGTCAGTCACGATCGATACGAAGATAGTTGCCCATTCCAAAGTTAGGCACCTATGGAGAAGAACGGACAAGAAAATCCATGAACACTTAAATCAAAGAAGTAGGAACTCAACACAACTGAACATTCATAAAATTTTAAACACCACACCCTTTGGCGCGCAATTGTAGGTGAAAACAGCCGAACAGCTGAGAGGAATAACGTATAGCCAAAAGTAATTATCTTACGCGATTTGAAGTCAATCAGGCCTATTTCGGAGCCCGGTTGCAAAACTTTCTTGTATCTCACAGCCCAAACTACTATCAAATACGTATGGCAACAGTGATCGGCATAAATTGCTCTACAGAGCACAAAGTTGTAATACTTACTTATAATGGGTGATTCATTTAGAGGTACTTTTTTCATAATTAAAAGAAAAGTGAAAACACAAATTTTATCTGATTATCTTTATTATCATACAAAAGAACCATTCATGACATGTATTTTTTAAAGATTATTTCTTTAAAATGTTGGCGATAACTGCGGCTAACATGGTCCGTTCTGAAGTCCCAATTTTCTAGACGCGTCCGAGCATTTCGAGTGGTATTTGGCGAATATCGCGAGTAATGTTGGCTTTCTATTCCTCAATCATACCTGAGTTATCCATGTAGACTTTGGACTTTACATAGCCCCAAAGGAAAAGTCTAGAGGTGAGATATCACACGATCTAGGCTGCCAATTCAACGGTCCGGAGCGAAAAATTAACTGTGCACCGAATTTTTCTCGCAATTGGAACTTCAGAACGGACCATGTTAGCCGCAGTTATCGCCAACATTTTAAAGAAATAATCTTTAAAAAATAAATGTCATGAATGGTTCTTTTGTATGATAATAAAGATAATCAGATAAAATTTGTGTTTTCACTTTTCTTTTAATTATGAAAAAAGTACCTCTAAATGAATCACCCGTTACTAGAAAGGTTTAGGTAGTAAAATAAAGGTAAACAATCTTGATGTGTCTTTTATCTTTTGTTAGTTTAAAACCTCAGTAAATATAAATGCAACTAAAAACCAATGTAAATACAACAATAATGATTACTAAATCAATTGAACTATCAGTAAAAGCAGTAGTTTATTTGTTTCATATGTGTTTGTGTAAAAAGTCACACCAAGATTGTTTACCTTTATTTCACTACCTAAACCTTTCTAGTATTGATTTAAAGGTACTGTCCGGCCATCGATAGCTATTCATATGCTTGTTTACTTGAAATTCATTTTTAAAATTACTTAGCGGACGTTTGCTATGACAGTTTGGCAACCTACTTTACAACAAAAGCTAGCATTCGATTCTATAGTCATTCATTAATTTAGTACTTTTTCTTTACTAAATTTATCAATTCCGGAATCGCGTGATTTTTACGATCGATACAAAAGTGCATATTAGCCAACACCTGAACGTAAGTAAATATACATTCGATTCTACTTATAATCAAAACTCGATTTTTGTCGATACCGGAATCCCGGAATTTTTTCGATACAAAAGTGCATTCCATAATATAGGTAGTGCAATCCACGAAGACGCGCTCCACTACTCCTCCTAACCGTTTATAGTATCATGTGTACAACGGTTAAGAGCAGTAGTGGGTCGCGCCTTCGTGGATTGCACTATCTATAGCCAACACCTCAACTTTAGTTATAAATATAATATGCATCCTATTATCCGATCTCGGCTTATCATGCATATTGTTTTATTTTTATCGTTTTTAGCACGCAGTGCAATGATTCACTGGCTTTATCGATCAATATTCACGATACTTTTCATAATATTTATTACTAAAGCAGATATCAGACGCTTCACTTTTTGATCATTAGTATTATTTTCACTCACGACTTCACGAGTGAAACGAAGAAAAAGAAACCTATACCGAGGATCTCGGGTTTTATTGAAGTTACAACGCTCAAATAGCAGATAATTTTGTAGGTATATTTACTTTAAAAATGTATAGATTGACTATAATGTAGGATGCACTTCTTGGAATTTATAAGCCAAAAACTGAAAGAAGTCTGAAAATTACGAGGTTTTTCGAGCACCACGAAGGTCTTTCGAAGCTGCAAACTTCGTTTTACACTAATTATTGGTATCTATCCTAACAGCGCCCTAAGAATTCAGTACAGTACATTATTTTGCGACCTACGATGTCTAGACTGTCCTATCTGATATCAATCAGCTTTAGACTCTGCGTTCAGACAGACCATTTATACATTTTTGTTCTGATATCCAGTCCGATTAATATCAGGGGGGCAATTCTCGTATTTTTAACAACGTTCGCAATCTGATCTCAGTCTCAATCTGTCAAAAATTGTATAGCGTTTACCCACATTTTTGACATTTGATTGACGCTGGCATGAGATTGTGAACGTTTTTAGGTACGAGAATTGGCCATCAGATCATGTCGATAGTTAAAACTTTATGAATTGCAACTGCAAACATGAGTAGGCACACGAGTGTTTGAAACGTTTTTACTACTTACTTTACTTGCCTATACACTGAACGGAAAATCAATCTGCCTAGCCTTTTCCCAACTATGTTGGGGTCGGCTTCCAGTCTAACCGGATGCAGCTGAATACCAGTATTTTACATGGAGCGACTGCCTATCTGACCTCCACAACCCAGTAACTGGGTAATACGATACCCCTTGGTAAGACTGGTTGTCAGACTTTCGGGCTTCTGACGACCCGTAACGACTGTCAATGATCCACGAATGACAGCCGGGACCAACGGCTTAACGTGCTTTCCGAGGCACGGAGGAGTCTTGGTGTGTAAAAATGGTCACCCATCCACTGACCAACCCGGCAACCTATACACTGAACGGAAATTGAACCCAAATTGATCTTTTTCGGCACCTGGAGAAGACGACGTAAAGGTTTTATTGTTTTCCGTACCAATACTATCCACATTTGTTTTCGAAAACGGCGAAACTTTTTACGCAGACAGTCTCAAATAGTCAAAACAACAACTTTTTTTAAACCTTTCAGTATTTTGTACAAGCATCAAGATTACCTATAGATCAGTTTATTTTACTAACAGCAGTCAACGATTTGCGAGGCTCATAAATTTTGTGTTTGCTATTTCTAGATACAACAATAAACAAACTGTTACAAAACTGTTTACTTTTTTATAAACTTCTGGCCGGCAAAGAGTGATGCACACAACTTTATAAAAAGTTTAGAATAGATGTATCGTAGAAGGATCTTTTGGCGTTCGAATGACGTCGACAGGGGGACGTTGTTTGTAAACATTTGTGCTATTGTTTTGTGAAATATATGGAAATAACAAAATGGCGCCGTTAGTTCCGATTTTGGCCACGCGCCAAAATTGGGCGTTCATTAATTACGTGAGTCGGTTTTGGGGATTTTTCAACCTCCCTCTTAGTGAGATGTCGTGCGATTTGAGGTTTTAAAAAATGCGTATTTTAAGTGTAAACTAATACGTTAATCTGTGCTTTATTGCGTTGGATTTATTTAAATAAACATGATTTGCTTAATTATTTTTTATCATAATTACTCGGTTTTCTCACAAATTTACAGATTCATGCAAAAAAAAGTATTACGTGTTATTTGCCGAGACCCCCTCTACCCCACGTGAGATTGGGTGAGATTTGGCTCGACCCCATACCCCTACTACACGTCTCACGTAATTAATGAACGCCTCCAAAGAACCATGTACAGCTAGCTATATGTACGAAGGCAATGTATCTTTTACACACCAGGACCTTTGCCCTGTAGAGGGAAAGTTACAGGATTTGAACTTACGAGGCTTTGACCGCCAATCAATGCTGTACCTAGCCTATGGCCTTTGTCACTTCGTGCATATTGTATTCAAGTATGCTACAAATTACTAACAGGGTTCAAAAAACAAAAAAAAAGTCCCTTTCGAGTCTTGAGGGACATACACAGACAACAGAAAGGTATTGGTCCTTTCAAATAAGTCACATGCCAAGTACTTGCAACCTATTCGTATATTGATGCATTGATTGTATAAGAAAGCCGCAAAGGCTTCACGTATGGAAGAATCCGAACAAATAGTGGTCTAAATAATCTGTCTCCCTATGAAGAACTACAAATATATCACTTGTTCAAACAAATCTTCAACTTTCTTCAGCTAAACGTACTTAATCGTACTTATTGAGCGTTGAATTTGACATTGCGTGACACTAGAAATTCCAAAGAAATTAACTTAAAATCTTATGAGTTACGGCTTAAGAGACGATACGTGTTATGGACCTAAGGCCACACCCATACTTTCATTCAACAGAATGTCGGAGGCCACTACAGTTGCGGTAGAGAGAGAGCGGAGCGGGTTATTCTAGAAAACGAGTAAAATGTCATGTTTACATTAGTGGTACCTGATATGGTGAAATGATTATTATTCATGCCGAAACAACCCGAATTTTCAGGACAAGTTCATAAAGGCAGTTGTTATTTTTGCTTTATAAAAGACAAACTCGAAAAGATTTGCAAGTTGTCGGAATTTCTCTAATCCATAGATTTTTTTCGCACATTTACCTGAATTTGTTTACCTTACTCAAAATAAAAAATACACACTACTGTTGCCTGAACCCAACTGAGAAAAATCTCTTGGGGCCAAATTGATTTGTTTTATTCAGTGTACCATTTTTGATCGCTTCCTCACAAATGAAAAGACAAGTTTTAGTTTTCAAAGCTCTTCTTTCAAAAACCACAAGAGTACAAAAATCGCTGTTTTCGCAGCCCAAATCGCGCTGGCCACCAATAGATTAGTCATTACCGTGAGTCATACATCGAGTGGTTTTGAAGGCGGATACCAGTGTCCATCGGTTTATATGGCACCATTACTGACCTTTATGGTCTAATTGAGCATTCAGGCCATATTTTTGGATGAAACTTTCGATTTTTTTGGAATTTATCTCTGTAGAAAAAGAAAACAGTTTAGAAGCAGCTAATTCCTAGCTTATTTTGGCAGTACAATCAAGTTTTCTTTGTATATATTTGCAATCTTTATAAATAAATTACTCCTCAGAATCTAGCAACTACAAAGTACGAACAATTATGACTAAGACCAACCAACCAACCAACCTAAAACCAACCACCAATCACCTATCAACACCAACCAACGCACAATGGTCCACATGAAGGACTAAGTGCGGAAACCAAATCCTTTAACATAAAACATAGATGAGTACGAACAATTATGACCAAGACCAACCAACCAACCAACCAACCAACCAACCAACCAACAACCAACCACCCACAACCAATCAACACCAACCAACGCACAATGGTCCACATGAAGGACTAAGTGTGGAAACCAAATCCTTTAACATAAAACATAGATGACCAAGACCGAACGTTTATAGCTTCACCACAGTCGCTTCTAATTAAATATTTTCGCGTAACAACTCAGTTCAACGCTTAACAGAAACAAAAGGCAGGAACAGCAATTAATTAAACCACCCCACAACAACTATTCAAAACTTCTCACTGTCTACACTGTCAAAGTAATAACAAACTGTAGTATCATACTATTATACAAATAGTTTAGTGTGTAAACAGTAGACTAAGTAATTGTTAAACGTACCGAAATGCCTTGAAAGAATCCTCGGCCAGGACCACAGAGTGACAGAGCACGGAGATGCCTTGGCAGTAGGGGTCACAAACCGAGATCCCGCATTTCGAAAATACCGGTACCGGACCAAATAAAGGACTTAAAAATACCGGTTTTAATTTCACAAAACGCCGCGATATTCAGTATATTCCATACTAGCTTTTGCCCGCGGCTTCGCCCGCGTGGATATCGGAAAATATGCCAAGGGAACCTGCTACCGGGAATTCCTTCCTTATTCCTTGTCTACATTATAAAGGGAACCTCTGTGCAAAATTTCAGCTTTCTAGGTCCAAGGGTTTGGGCTGGGCCTTGATGAGTCAGACAATCAGTCAGTCAGTCAGTCAATCAGGACTTCTTTTTATTTATATAGATTTACTAAAAAGTGTAGTGTAGCGACTAGCTGACGACTGTGACAAAGATCCTGTAATTCTAACTAAACACTAAACTGTCATAAACAGTCGATATTTCATTACTAACTTAAATGTTTAAATACACATTCTTCATATCTCGGAAATATCGAAAATAACGGAATACCGGAATTGATCAGAAGTCAGGGGGTCTACTCCCTATGCACGAAGTCCGTAGCTTTGGCCTTCGTTACGGGCGCTTCTACTACGTATCACCTACGGACGTATGATTGGTTTGGGGGGCCGAACGAAGTAGGAATGACAACACGATTTAACAGTTGTTCCTACTACCGATGTGTTTTTGCCCTTCCAACTTTTACACTTGTTTGATGGATCGTTATGTCAGACGAACGGACGGACTTAGGGAATAGACCCCCAATACCGAAAATACCGGTTTTGAAAACATGGTTCGGTATTGCGACCCCTACTTGGCAGCTCCTGCTAGAGGTGACATTGTCACCAGTCTCCATACAAACTAAGCATGTCACCGTTTACTCACACTGCGACACGAAGGATTAGGGCTTGTGGCTAAGTAATGAACAATGGCTGCACGGATCGATTGATCAGGTTAATCTACGCTTGCCGCGGTTGGTCCGTGGATGGCTGACCATCTTTACTACCAAGACTCCTCCGTGCCTCGGAAAGAACATCAAGCCGTGTTGGACCCGGCTGTCATTGGATCTTTGATAGTCGTTACGGATCGTCCGAAGCCCGAAAGTCTGACAACCAGTCTTACCGTTACTGGGTTGCGGAGGTCAGATAGGCAGTCGCTCCATGTAAAATACTGGTATATTCAGCTGCATCCACAGTTAGTCAGGAAGCCGATCCCAATATAGGTACGAAAAAGCTAGGCAGATGATGACACAAATGACAGGCTTTTAGTTGCGGTCCGTGACAGAAGCTGTGCGCTCAACGCACTTTCGTCGCCGCGAATTTTATTATAGTTTGACCGATACGCTGTACCGCGGGGAGCAGGACTAAGGAGCGGTACAGCGGTATCGGTAAACTCTAAGTACTGCTGTATCTAGCCGCTGTGCGGCGATTCTGTGCTCTGTGGTCAGACGACAGGACTAAACAATTTACGCCTGCTCCGTCTCAAAGAGGGACGTTTCTGCGGCTGACTTGGACAAATACGGAGAGGAACTAATTACTTGTCGGAACGTGGCTTTAAGAAACTGTTAGCGGCAGTTACGTAACCTTTATCTGAGAAATAAGTGCAATTTATTTGAATCATTGGCTTGGCTTCGTTTAGAGATTAAACACCTTTCTAGATAGAATACAGAAAAAATAGCGTTTCAGAAAATATAGTAAGTAATTTTACCTACTGTTTATAAAGTACTCAAATTCTGCTTTGTTTCGGGTATGAAAACGATACAAACCATACCTACACATTTCTTAGCTCAGTATTGGCCGTAAACTTGGCACTTCACACGTATCCATTTATTTATTCACGTACGCTTCAGTAGGTCCTAAATTTTCGACCACCTGTTTGGTTTTGGCACCCATTTATTTTGGGCAAATTATCCTCTAAGAGCGTTAGTCAAGTAGGGTTGACTCAGCAGAGACCCTCATTTAAGAACCCACTTCATGTGTTATACATATGTACACGCATTAATCATTTAAGCAGACCTAGAGTTTCATAAGAAGCTATTCATCATCATTTCAGCCGAATGACGTGCACTGCTGGACATAGGCCTTCCCCAAAACCTTTGAATTTCGGATTTATTAAGAAGATATTAAATAAATCCGAAATTCAAAAGTTTGGTAATTTTAGTCAAATTAGATCGGTATCTATTTTAGTTTCCTTTATACCAAGGCTTATTAAGTTATTAGTCTCGTCGGTCTTAATTTTAAGCCGACATGATAAACGAAATAAACTTCGGCGGTGATCAGTCATGTCCCTAAAGAATAGACACTTTAAATCCATGATTTTAGTATAATGAGAAAAAGCACAATTGATTACTCCTGTGAGTGCTCTTGTTTCCTATAAGCCCTAATATTATAGAGTATTTATAAAGTACTGCTTCTATTAATATTACAGCTTCTGAGGGAGTTAGAACGGTCCTCCGATATTATTTTTGGACTGTTCAGGTATATTCTCATCGCCTTTTGACCCTTCACTTTTAAAGGCTCTTGTATCTTCCAGATAATGACGTCAGGATGGACCACAACGTATCACTTCGGCTGTATGCTGCCAGATTACTCCATGAACCCTGAGGCTTTGAGGATGCTTCGGTTTCTTTGGTGGACTGTGATGTTGAAGCTTCTCGAGCTGTTCGAGACTGCGTTCTTCATATTGAGGAAGAAGGACCGACAGGCTTCGTTCTTGCACGTTTACCATCACGTCAGTACGCTGATCATCGTGTGGTCTGCTTTGAAATATGTTGGAGGTATGTATATTGTGTGGTTAACTAGAGTTCAGGAACTGGTGTGTAAGTTCCTATTACATGAAATCTGCGGAATAATATGGGCTTATTAATCTGGTTTTGGTCCTTATGGAAATCTCATCGATATTAGACAGGACAAAACGAAAGATTCTCCTATACTTGTCACCAGTACCAGCCATACCAATAGCAGCTCAACATTGCGTCAATTTTATTAGGGGCGATATTCCTATACGAAATGAGGAACGAGAACGAAGAAACTGTCTAGACTAAAAAGACAAGTCATTTTAAATATCATATTTATATACCTACTTAAACATGTAGAACGAAGTACCTACCTATTTTTTTTTTTAACACATTATATGCTGCGCCGGTTGACGTCATCACATCAACGCCGGCTGCCGCTGAAAACCAGCGCTGGGGCTCTGTCACGCATAAAGTCTGGATCCGTTTTGCGTGGATGTGACGCATATTTTCTCCAACTTGTTATTTTCGTGTTCGTGTTCTTCCTTTGCGTCATGTTTACCACAAATAGACGTATTTTCTTTCATTATTTCTGTATAAAGTTGTTGTAGTGCTGTCTGTTCCCTGTGATGTCATCAGCTTAACGGTTTGTATCACATTAAAAGTAATTATATTCAACAGACGTCTAGCATGATGCATCATTACAATAAATTCATATTGTTTATTTATCTTATTAGTTGTTTATTGAAAGATCTATAACACAATAAGAACAAGACTAGTCTTGAAATAATCCTCTTTATTTAACTAACTCATGAATACCAAGAAACGGAATACTGTATGTAGGAAACTCGAGCGAGTCCTTTCAAGAACTTTCACGCAATCAAAACGTGTGATGTGAATAGTTATCCGGAGCTACCGGAATAACAAATATGCCTTCAGTAAACAAACACATGCTTGATTTAAAGTTAGTGGTAATCCATATTACCTCTAAATCCAGCTGGTAACTGTTAGAATTAAAACATTATTAAACTATAACGTTAAATTAGGTATATTATACTAGCTTCTGCGATAATTTAGGATTTGACAGTCAAAATCATGATTCGAAACACACGTGGCCCCATCTATTATCATAAGAACGTTATTGTTTTCTTCGGCAACAGTACTTTTTTCGGGATGAAAGGTACCTACCCTATGTCCGCTTCTCAACACCTGACAACGTATATGCAAAATTTCAGGATTATTGGTTCAGTGGTTTAGGCGTGAAAAAGTAACAAACAAACAAACTCACTTTCGCATTTAAATATTAGTTAGAACATCTGTAGTAGGTTCCAAACAATGGTAAAGGATGAAGCGTCCCTCGTCAACCTGAAAATATCCACGGTTGAATGTAATGTATACTTCCCAATAACTTCGACTACAAGAATAGTCATGGCGGATACCACAGAAAGGAACATGACATCTATTGAATGCGACAAGAAAGCGAAAGAACTGACCAACTGTCGGACCACACACAATGAAGGGTTCCGTAGTTGAAAATAATTTATCCCAATAAGAAACTTAACATTTTAGTTGAAATGTTATATTATTATTGTTATATTTTATTGAAATGTTATGTTATAATTATGTCACGGTCAATTCTCCAACTGCAAATGTAACTTTGTAATCGCAAAAACTATTTTGTGATAAAACTACAAATTAACAATTTTTTTACTTTTTCCTTTACTTGTGCAGTGAGACCTTGCTTCTTGTCAAATTTCATAATTCCAGGTCAAGTGGAAGTACCTACCCTATAAAGGTTTTGATTTACTCGCGCGAATCAAAATATGCCGCATAAATGGCCGTATTTTTTTATTTCGTTGACTTAGAAGCTTCATTTTTTTAGAGCTCCAAGGCACCATATACTTACATAATTGACATTAATTTCAACTTGATACCTCCACGCGTTCCTGAGAAAAAAGAGTCTTGACAGACTAACAGACAGACAACGAAGTGATCCTAGAAGGGTTCCGTTTTTTCCTTTTGAGGTACGGAACTCAACATTGTAAAAGCAGAGTAAGGTCTACACTTTGCAAAACCCTAAAACATAGTCCAAGCAAAAACGCGTAACTAATCCATCACCCGAGAGAATTAACGCTAAACGTGTATGTCACGATAAAATAAAAACGGTTCTTTACATTGTAAATATATTATTTAACCGTTTTATTAACGGTTCGCGTGTGCACGGGTCGTTTGATGGCACAGTGCGGGCAAACCAATCCCAACGGGTGATTTTCGCAAACTCGCCGCCAACATTTGGCGAAAAAAATTGCATGCAATTTATTCTTGCATGAAGACGTTTAGTGAAAATATTGAGGTTAATTTTGTTAAGCTGTTGGTAATTTGTTTATTACTTCGATTAACCTATCTCTTAGGGCTAATTTGACCAAAGACGGATATCTTTTATCCGTGGAATAAAATTGACAGTTTTTGTATGTAGAGACTGTCAAAAATTTAAAATTTATTAGAAGGATACGACTACTGACTGGGCATAAAAGTTTAGTCGAATTCATTTATAGGGGATGCGCAGTGGTAACCCGCGAAATTCATTTTTTTTTGGGTTTTTTGCAATTTGCAGGTCCCGTGTCAGGTTGTATATTGATCAAAATATGATTTCGTGCAGATTCGTTAGATTTCGTTCGTTCGACGAATCTGCACGAAATCTAACTTACAGACATGTATTGATGATTTTTATGGTTATAATTATTTAAATACATCAATCAATCTGCCTAGCCTTTTCCCAACTATGTTGGGGTCGGCTTCCAGTCTAACCGGATGCAGCTGAATACCAGTATTTTACATGGAGCGACTGCCTATCTGACCTCCACAACCCAGTTACTGGGTAATACGATACCCCATGGTAAGACTGGTTGTCAGACTTTCGGGCTTCTGACGACCCGTAACGACTGTCAAAGATCCACGAATAACAGCCGGGACCAACGGTTTAACGTGCTTTCCGAGGCACGGAGGAATCTCGTCCTGTAAAGATGGTCACCCATCCACTGACCAACCCCGGCAAGCGTAGCTTAACCTGACGGATCGACCCGTGCGGCTATTATTACTTAGCCACGAGTTCCAAATTATTTAAATACATAATATGTTTTATTGCCGCGTATCATATTTTGATCAAGATACAACCTGACACGGTCCTGCAAATTACAAAAAACCCAAAAAATTGAATTTCGCGGGCTACCACAGCGGATCAACCTTAAAAGAGGGATTATTGCCTAAGACGTCAAGGTAGGCAGGCGGATTAGGCGCGGTTTCAGAATTTGGCTTCTTAGCTCTGTGACACAGACACTTATTATTGCCTAAGACGTCAAGGTAGGCAGGCGGATTAGGCGCGGTTTCAGAATTTGGCTTCTTAGCTCTGTGACACAGACACTTATTATTGCCTAAGACGTCAAGGTAGGCAGGCGGATTAGGCGCGGTTTCAGAATTTGGCTTCTTAGCTCTGTGACACAGACACTTATTATTGCCTAAGACGTCAAGGTAGGCAGGCGGATTAGGCGCGGTTTCAGAATTTGGCTTCTTAGCTCTGTGACACAGACACTTATTATTGCCTAAGACGTCAAGGTAGGCAGGCGGATTAGGCGCGGTTTCAGAATTTGGCTTCTTAGCTCTGTGACACAGACACTTATTATTGCCTAAGACGTCAAGGTAGGCAGGCGGATTAGGCGCGGTTTCAGAATTTGGCTTCCTAGCTCTGTGACACAGACACTTATTATTGCCTAAGACGTCAAGGTAGGCAGGCGGATTAGGCGCGGTTTCAGAATTTGGCTTCTTAGCTCTGTGACACAGACACTTATTATCAGGCACTTCCATTTATTTACTTTAGCGTCCATGAAGTATTGAATATTTTCGTCTATGGTTGCCTGTCAATAAACAAAGAACTTTATAGAGTCCATGAAATATTGCATTTTTTCGTCTATGGTTGCCTTCATAGGCGTGCTTATGTTAAAAGTAAATGGTTTCAAAGAGTATAGTGCCATGTTAAAGAAATATAGTTTCACCAATTGTGTCCATCAACGGCAGTGCAAGTAAGATTTGTAAATTTTTAACACAGTGCGATTTTTTTATAGATCGAAAACTACGTTAAGATCTTTACGAAGTCCAGAACATTCGAGATTCTAGCTAACAACTCTATCAAAGAAAACCATAACTAAATACTGAATCCTATTAAGGCAGTAGTTCTGCCAACTAGCGCCACCATTGAGAAAAAAAATAATAAGTCTGGAGATATGGAACATTTTAAAATTTCCTATGCTCACATTTTTACTCAGTTAGGGAAAACTTTTTGTATCAAAAAAATCAACACTAAACCTCCTAGGCTCGAAGCCTTAGCATATAACGTCAAAAATGGAAGGCTTCGAATCTAGGAAGAGGTTTAGTGTTGTTTTTTTTTCCTCATTAAATTCTACCTCATCTGACTAAAAATGTGAGCATAGGAAATTTCAAAAGGTTCCATATCTCCTGACTTATTATATTTAGGGTTCCGGACCAAAATGGTAAAAAAGAAACCCTTATGGTGTGACTCAGTCTGTCTGTCTGTCTGTCTGTCACAGCTGGATATCTCAAGAACTACTAATGCTATCAACTTGAAATTTGGAACAGTTTTAGATGACGTTTACCCAACTATTTTGCAAATAAGAAAGAAATAAAAATATTTATATTTTTTTTCTCAATGGAGGCGCTAGTAGCCAGCAAACCTCGCCTTGCGCCATCATGAAGTTACAACGAGCCTGTAACAATTGGACTAACGAACCAGCAAATAGGCGATTATGGACCATGAAATAACGGTGTAATGGGTCATAAGCAACACCATGTACCAGCCAGTGGGGTTCCTATTGATACAGATATTGGAACATTGCAATTGCCATGAACATTATGATGACAATGCTTTTTAACCGACGAAAACAAAGGAGGCGGTTCTCAAGTCGACACGTATTTTTAGGGTTCCGTACCTCAAAAGGAAAAAACGGAACCCTTATAGGATCACTTGTTTGTCCGTCTGTGTGTCAGTCTGTCAAGACCGTTTTTCTCAGGAACTCGTTGAGGTATCAAGTTGAAATTAATATCAAATACGTAAGTCTGTGGTCTCTTGAAGTCCTAAAAAACTCAAGCTTCTAAGTTAATGCAATAAAAACATACGGCCATTTATGCGACATATTTTGATAATCGCAAGTAAATCAAAACCTATAGGGTACTTCCCGTTGTTCTAGAATCATGAAATTTGGTAAGAAGCAATGTCATACAACACAAATAAAGGAAAAAGACTGAAAATTGTGAATTTGTTCAAGTCTGTCAGTCTGTCAAGACCCTTTTTGTCAAGGATGCGTGGAGAGATATCAAGTTGAAATTAATATTAAATACGTAAGTCTATTGTCCCTTAGAGTTCTAAAAAAATAAGCGTCTAAGTCAACGCAATAAAAAAATACGGCCATTTTGCGACACATTTTGATACTTGCAACTGTCGCAAGTAAATCAAAACCATAGGGTACTTCCCGATGACCTACAATAATGAAATTTGACAAGAAGCAAGGTCTCCCAGCACAAGTAGCTTAGTTAGCTTCAATAATACGTATTTTTCCCTACTTTTTATGTGGATGATGTTCTAATTTCTTTTGCAGGTAGTGGTAAGTATTAGAATTTGTGTGGGGTAGGTTATATAATAGGTATCACAACTAAAAAGTGAAAAATAAAATCTTTTTTACAAAAAAATACAACCAACTTCCAAAAATAACACTACAAATTGAAACATAACTTTAATTTCGGAAGACGGTTCCAAAAAACGAAATCAACCAGACACCGAATTCCGAAATTAAAGTTATTTTTCACTTTGTAGTGTTGTTTCTGGAAGTCGGTTGTATTTTTTTGTAAAAAAGTTTTTTAACTTTAAGATAATGCATTTGACAGTTAATTTAGTCGAAAAAATTTTTCGCGCCTCGGAAAGGACGTAAGCCGTTGGTCTCGGCTGTCATTCATAGATCTTTGATAGTCGTTACGGGTAGAAGCCCAACAGCCTGAGAACCAGTCTTACCAAGGGGTATGGTATTACGGTATTAACCTGGCATGTGGACAGTCGTTATATGTAAAATACTGGTATTCAGCTGGATCCAGTTAGACTGGAAGCCGACCCTAACATAATTAAGAAAAATCTAGGCAAATTGATTTAGTCTTAAGAAACAGCATTAGTACCAAAATTTTTTTTTTTTTTTTTTTTTTTTTCTGTCTCTTATTTTCTTACAATCTGTCACTATGTATTAGGACATTAAGTAATTTTTATGGCTTGTTAGATGTCTTGCTTGGTATGCGTCCTGTGACACATACTATTTCTTTCAAAGCATAAAGCTAAGTTTATTTGATGAGATCTTGTGGAATTTTGTGTTTTAGCCTGCGGGTTCTCTTTTCATCCATTAGGTGGTTTGCCAGGATATTTGGGTGGCGGGTAATTCTTTCTTTATATGACTTGATGTAGCTTGTTATTTCTTCCTTGACTGTTCGTATTTTTAAATCATGGTGTAGAGCTTCATTTGGTACAAACCATGGGGCATTTGTGATTGTTCTTAGAAGCTTGTTCTGAAATCGCTGTATGATCTCTATGTTAGAGTGTGATGCTGTTCCCCATAGCTGAATGCCGTAGGTCCATATAGGCTTAATTATAGCTTTATATAAGAGGATTTTATTTTCCAGGTGTAATTGCGACTTTCGACCAATTATCCAGTAGAACTTTCGCAGTGTTAGTCCAAGTTGCTTCCGTTTCGTGAAAATGTGTTTTGTCCAAGTAAGACGTCAGTCGAGGTATAAACTAGGGAATGCAGAACCGGTGCTGTTTTAAAGAACCGGGATTTTTGGGACCTTCTGGCTTAAGAACCGGGATTCCCGGTACTATCGATACTTTTGATACTTTAATAAGTCTTTGTAAGAGAGTTGAAAGTGTTGAAACGGAGAAAGTAAAAAAAGACGAAATGACAGGGCAAAGTAAAAACATTTTAATCAAATCAAATAAAACGTTTAATTTCTTGTTTTATAGACACTAAATCAGTCTTATTTAGTATAATTTTACTGGTAATTACGCATATTATGCCAGCAACATTTTTTAACATTAAACGATTTTTATACCTAATCCTACATAATATATAACAGAAACATTTATTAAACATCTTCACTTTACCAAACAAATTAACATGACTCTTATTGCAATTCTGCATAACCAAATTATAATTTAAAACTTACGTAACATCTACAAAAAAAGGAACTATGGAGTTTTAGCGTAGCATTAATCAGTCTCAATATTTATTGATTAGATAATCTTAACAAACATTTTTTAAATTTTAATCATATATAATAATTCAACAATAGTTTGGAACAACTTGTATCGACAAATTCTTTAAATCAACTTGACTCTAATTATACATTTAAGAAAAAATAAAATAAAAATATAACTTTAAACTTAAATATTTTTGCAAAACTTAAACATAGGTATTCATCCTTACAATACTATAAATAAAAATACCCAACTAATACTTGCTCAGACCAATATTACATTGGTCTGATTCTTATAGTTAAAATGGGGGCACTCAATAATCTAGGTTAGGTACCTGTTTATTTATTTTTTAGAGTATTTCTCTCCTGCCTATATATTGATCTTAAAAATATAAGAGCGTCCAAACTCTTATCACTTAAACGTGATCTTATTTTATTGCAAAGGTACCCAGCGGAAGAAAAAACTCTTTCCGGCTCTACACTTGTCGGTGGAATTGTTAAAAGAAAGTCGAAAGCCTGCGACAAATAACACGTCCACGATCCCCTCCGTTCTCAAAAAGAGCCATTTCGATCCTCACATTCGTATTAAGGTCACTGTGAGTCATTCTTGTTCTATTACAAGCAGTAGCTTTTTTAAGCTCTGCATTAAGCTCCTCTTTTTTTGATTGAGGTTCACTTTCTATCTCTTCATCTGTATCTGACGGCAATTGAGCTGTTTGCATCAT
The DNA here is from genome assembly GCA_905163495.3 of Cosmia trapezina. NCBI lineage: Eukaryota > Metazoa > Arthropoda > Insecta > Lepidoptera > Noctuidae > Cosmia > Cosmia trapezina. The sequence goes on from LR991036.1 coordinate 3,919,847, forward strand.
GCTCTTGTATTACAGGTAGCAACGGTGGTAGCTAGGTAGTATAGTAACAGTGCAGCGGTCGGATTTAGGCAATAAAATTAGAAAAATTCTAAACACGAATCTTTTACCGAAAGTACCGAAAGAACCGGGATTTGGTTTTGGAAATTCCGGTTCCTAAAACAACGCAAATTTCCGGGATTTCCCGGTACTTTCGGTTCCGGGATTTCCCGGGACTATTCACTAGTATAAACCAAGGTATTTGACATGTTCAGCTTGAGGCACTTGTATTCCATTTAACTTTACTGGTGGGCAGGTATCCTTTCTCCTCGTGAATGTGACATTTACCGACTTGGTCTCGTTGGCTTTTATCCTCCACTTTTTGAGCCAGAGGGCTATGTCGTCCAAACAGGTCTGAAGTATGGCTGATGCTACTTTATGATCAGTATGGGTCACCAGCACAGCTGTGTCATCCGCAAAGGTTCCTGTAGTCGCTAATTCTGATATTGGGAGGTCAGCAGTATTAATCAAATATAAAATCGGTCCAAGCACACTGCCCTGAGGAACCCCAGCCGTAATAGGGTATAGTTTTGATGAGGCTTCACCACTCTGCACAAAGAAATGCCTATCCCTCAAGTACGACTTCAAGATTAGGAAGATGTCGCTTGGGAAGCTGTTTTTAATTTTATAGAGGAGACCCTCATGCCAAACCCTATCAAATGCCTGAGAGACGTCAAGAAATGCAGCAGCACAATATTGCTTATCCTCAAATGAATTGTGAATTTTACTAACGAGCCTGTGGACTTGATCTATTGTGCCATGTCTCTGTCGGAATCCAAATTGGTGGTCGGGTATTAGATGTTTTTCTTTCATTATAGGCAGTAAACGTAATAGAAGGAGCGATTCATAAACCTTTGATGCTATTGGAAGTAGACTTATAGGCCGGTATGACTTCGGATCTTCAAGAAGTTTTCCTGGTTTAGGAACCATTAGGATTTTAGCTGTTTTCCATTGGGGGGGGAAAAAGCAAAGTCGTGACATGGCATTGTAGATAGATAACAGGAAGATCAGGCCAGAATCTGGAAGGTGGCGGAGAATTATGCCGGTAATTAAATCGTAGCCAGGGGCTTTTTTGGGTTTTACGTTATTTATAGCTCTAATTAGCTCTTGCTTTGTAAACGTTGCGACGGGGCTGGCAGATGGATCACAATCTAGTAGAACTTCTCGCAGAACTTCTTCTTTGTGTTCGGGGGGCCCTTCGTAGGAATGAGGCTGGAATACGCCTTTTAAGTGTTCGGCAAATGTTGTAGATTTTTCTTCATCACTTCGAGCCCAGTTCCCATTGGCTTGCCGAAGTGGGGGAGACACCGTTTTAGGCCGCTTTATTTTTTTGGTAGCTTTCCACAGTGAGTAGTCGGTAGCAGCAGTAGCATCGAGGTTACTCAGGGACGCCTGGACACTATTATTTCTGTCCTTGTCTAGAAGTTTTTTGAGTTTCCTAACTGCATGGTTTAATTTACTTTTATCATCAGGGCATCTAAATTGTTGCCATTGTTTTCTTAGCCTTCTCTTTTCAGATATTTTATTCAGTATAGTATGGGATATAGATTTCTTGTTATTATTTAATTTGTTGGAAGGAGTAGATCGCCAGGCAGCAGTTTGGACTGAATTATTGAAATATTCTATTGCTGCTACTATATCATCTTCTGTTTTTAGGCTGACTGTGGGAGTTAAAGCCTGATCAACCATTGATCTGAATATTTCCCAATTTGTTTTTTTGGTGTGAAGGACGCAAGTTTCTGTAGTTTCTTTGAAACGACTTAATAATGTTACTAAGACTGGTGAATGGTCCGAAGATAGGTCATAGCTGCTCTGGCACTGAAAATAATTTTTCGAGATACCTTTGACAGCACAGAAATCTATCAGGTCAGGTACTTTTTTCCTATCGGTGGGCCAGTATGTGGGCTCGCCTGTTGATATTATTTCCATTTTTAGTTTCTCAACAGTCTTGAGTAGCTCCCGGCCCCTAGGGAGGGTCAATCTTGAGCCCCAATAGCTATGCTTTGCATTGAAGTCCCCGCCAGCTATAAAACGATCGCCGAGGGTGTTGAAAACTCACTAAACTCTTCCTGCTTGATTATGTGTTTCGGTGGACAGTAGAGAGCTGACACAGTGACGGGACTTACCCAATCTTCAACTATGACAGATGTTGCTTGAATTGGTGCTTTGCAGTATGATACTGATTCATGATGTTTTAATTTACTTCTGATAATTATAGCTGACCCACCATGTGCTTTCCCATCAGGGTGTGTGGTATGATAAAGCTTATATCCAGGAAATTCCATGTGGCTTCTTGAAGTAAAATGTGTTTCAGATATTAACATTATGTCAATATTGTGCTGGTATAAAAAAAGTTTTAACTCCTCTGAGTGGTGTGACAGGCCATTTGCGTTCCAGATGCATAAAGTTAATGTATTAAATTTGGAAGCATGGACATGAGATCTCCCAGCATCTTAGTCATTAGCATCATCTGGTTCATGAGTGACTGCATAAATTCCTTAATTTCAGGTGACTGGCTTGATTTTGGTTGGGGTTCTTTAGTTGATATACCGGCTGCTATTTCTGCGTATGATTTATTCCCAACACTGTCATGTCGGCTATATTTGACTGTACCATCATTTTTTTCTAGTGTGACTTTGCTATGTTGGGTTTTTGGTCTCAGCGCGGGATATTTAACTTTTTGCAATTCCTTATATACCGAACATCCCTTGTAGTTTGCGGGGTGGTTTCCTTCACAAAGGATGCACCGCACATTATCGGAACGCTCTTTCCTTGGGCAGTCAAGAGTAGCGTGTGCTCCAGCGCACTTAACGCATCTGGGCTGACGGTGACAGAACCTACGCGTGTGTCCATATCTCTGGCAGTTGGAGCATTGTGGGATCTCTCTTTTTGGTCTTGGAGGTTCAAATACAATGCAGCAATGGAGAAGACGCTTAACGTTATAGATGTTTTTATTATTTTGGTTTGGCTTGAGATCTACGTAGTGCAGTGGAAGAGGTGTTTTGGTTTTTCTGTCTTTTATATTCCAGATATTTGTAACCTTGTGGTCTAATTCTTCAATAGCCACTTTTATTTCGTTGGTATCAGTAGATGGATGGATGTTTTTCAGGACTACTCGAAAGCTCCTTTCTTCTTTGGGTTTGTAGGTATAGAATTCAGTTTCTCGTTTTTGAAGTTCCTTGTAGATTTTGGTGTAAGCTTCTGTTGTTTTTGGCTGAATTTTCACTTGTTCCCCACGGAGGATTTTGATTTCGTACTGTTCAGCGGCTGTGTCATTCAGCATTGCATAGAGAGGCTGAATGTTGCTTACTTTGTCTATGAACAATGGAGGTGGTTTGATGGGCTTTTGAGCCGTTTCAGAAGCATTAGTGACATCAAGGCTAGAGAATCGGTTGGAAGTGGTAACGGGAGCACTCAGCCAGTAGCTATTTAATTTTGCTTGTTTTTGACCAGTTGGTGGTTCATGTGGGCTACGAAATCTTTTGCGTCCGGGTACTTCCACCCAGTTTTCTTCAGTAGCATTGTCGGAGTCTACTAAGTCTATCGTCGCACTGGCGACGCTAATAGGTATCATACCACTACAAGAGTTTGATCTGGGTCGACTAATAAATAAGCCTTTGTGAAATATTTGCTGACTTAATATTTTAGTCGCATTTGCATTATTCTTTATAGAATTTTCTGTTTGGGAATCCATGGATGCTGAGCTAATTTATCTTTTTAGGTGGCAACACTTGTTTGTTGTCGACATTGACACTTTGACAGTGACATTTTAAAAGAGACAGATTGTAAGATCTAAATTGTGATTTTAAGTGGGTAGATGTTTTTCACTGGGAGAAACTTGAACTTGAAATTGAGTTTTTTATGACTTTTAGTTATTTTTTGCACTAGATAACATTAACACTGAATCCGAAGCACTTTAGGCGCACTTTTATAATATTTTGAGGCACAACTTCACAGTGTTTAGGGCAAATCGCGAAAATATTTGAGGAGCGTATGTGCTTCTGACAGCAGTTTGACAGTGGAATCCATCACCAATATGGTATTACGGTATTAACCTGGCATGTGGACAGTCGTTATATGTAAAATACTGGTATTCAGCTGGATCCAGTTAGACTGGAAGCCGACCCTAACATAATTAAGAAAAATCTAGGCAAATTGATTTAGTCTTAAGAAACAGCATTAGTACCAAAATAAAGCTGAAGAGTTTATATGTTTGTACGCGCTAATCTCTGGAACTATCAGACGGATTTGAAAAAAAATATTTTTGCATTTGATAGTCCAATTCTTGAGGAATTATAAATTTAACATCTTTTAGGAGCCGAGCAAAAAGAAAAAGACAGAAAGAATACTAAGCGAAAACGAAGTTATATCGCGAGCGGGCGATGTGATGCGGCGCGGCGGGAACGACAGGTGTATTATTTAAACTAACAATAATATAATTTATATCCTGTTAGGTTGTAAAATGCAGGCAACTCCAGCTCTACAGTCACTGGATTGCAAAACAAACAACATAATAAAACCGGTCAAGAGCGAGTCGGACTCGCGCACCGAGGGTTCCGTTCCGATTTCTGAAAAAGTGTGCTATTTAGAGACATCGTTTTATTTTTCCTGTAATCTTTACATAAACTTCTATCACATAGAATAATTTCAGATTTTTATCTTTGCCAAGTTCGGAGAAAAGGGGGGGGGGGGGGGCGGTATTTTTTTTTACATTTTTCATCAAAAGTCGAAAACTATGCGGCCTAAAAAAAATTAAAAATGTTTGAGAATGTGCAAACAGCGCTCTTTCATATGATACCCCACATGCCCTAGTAGCCCCACTTTGAATTTTTAAGACGGGGTTTCAGTCCCTGTTACAAAAAAAAAAAAATTTTTACTTCTTTCTTATTTGCAAAATAGTTGGGTAAACGTCATCTAAAACTGTTCCAAATTTGAAGTTGATAGCATTAGTAGTTCTTGAGATATCAAATCAAATCAAATCAAATCAAATCAAAATCATTTATTTGCTAATATGGGTAATTACATAAAGATGTTAAAAATAGAGCATAGTTCAACCATATTACGCCTTGAGGCATGCAAATCTCAAGCTTTAATCAAACTGTATCAGCACAACACAGCATTGTTAAGTACAATTACTTGCAACAAAAATTTATAATTAGGCAATAACACTATTTTGGTAATTTCACAATGGTAAATAATAAATCTTAAACATACAATAAACATAGGAAATAATAAATAATTAAACATTAGCAAATATTAATGTTACTAGAATAATAAAGATTAAAATGTCATGCCTTAAATGAGTGAGAATGTCAAGATATATTTGTAAATAAATGTCAAAGTAATAATAATAGAATTAAATAGTGCAATAATCACATGTCACATCAACAACAATATTTCTGAGAACAATATGTCCTTACATCCTCTGTTAAATAATCCTGAATACTATAATAACATTTAAATAGCAAGAATCTTTTTAATTTATTTTTAAATTCATCGATGGATGGAGTTTCTAGTATAGACTTTGGTAAGTGATTGTATATACGCGGTGCCATACTGAAAATGCTTCTGGCATATAAGGCCGTCTTGTTAGATTTACAACAAATCTTATCACTATGCCGCTTACTTCTGTACTTATCAAAAAGATGTTTGTTATTTCTTGCGAAGCTAGCAATCTCATAAATGTAGACGCACGGCAATGTTAATATATTATTTTTGATAAAATATGGTCTGCAACTATCAGTCTGGTTGATATTAAACATACCCCTAATACACCGCTTTTGTGACTTGAATGCAATGTCCTTATTTGTGGAATGACCCCAGAATATGATACCATACTTTATCAAGGATCCCACGTAGCCATGGTATGCTGCAAGTACAGCGGAAGTGTCTACCGTTTTTGCCAGCATATGTAGGGCGTATGATTGCTTATTTAATTTTTGAATTAAAGTATCAACATGTGTTTTCCAGTTCAAATTATAATCAATTGACATGCCTAAGAATTTTGTAGTTGCTATCTCATTTATTTTGTTCCCTGTATAATCTATATTAATGTCAGAAAATGGGGCTTTACGATTGCGAAATATCATAATTTTAGTTTTGTCAAAGTTCATTTTTAAATTGTTATTAGTTAGCCATTTTATAATATCACTTAGAGTACTGTTTATATCTTTTTCTAGAGATAACTTGTCCTTACCTGTAAAAACGACAGTACTATCATCAGCAAAAAGTATGGTAGGATGATTAGTTACTTTGGGAAGGTCATTTATATAAATGATGAATAGCAGAGGGCCCAAAACACTTCCTTGTGGGACACCTTGTTTGATTTTCCTGTATTCTGAAGTGTATCCAGCTGTGACAGACAGTCAGACAGACTGAGTCACACCATAAGGGTTCCTTTTTGTACCATTTTGGTACGGAACCCTAAAAACAGTCTTGTTACAATAAACGTAGCGAAAATAATAATACCTTAAATCGCCGTTAAATGTGGAAATGGCATTTTTACGATAAGTTTCATTCAACCATTTTTAATCGCCCATAAAGTCAGATGTCGCACCGACCGAATAGCTTAGGGATGGCACACGCTAGAACATCAACTAGCAGATTTTTATCCTATTTTGCAAATCTTGAAAAATTTGACTAGTACCTACTTGTAATTTTCAAGGTTTATGTTGTTAACGTCTTCAAATTAGCCGACTTAAGGCTTGTCCGTCGTAAAAAGCGCGGTCACTGTCGGACTGCATAGAAAAGAAAGAGAAGCGCGATGACACAACGCTTGCAAAATATGAAGTAATTATCGATTTACAAAAAATCTGTTGATTAAACTAAAAAAGTAATGACAAGAAATCATTCCTTATTAGTTTGTAAAGAACTGTATAAATTTATGAACACTTTTAATGGAAACTGTAGGAGTAATATGGTAACAACTCGAAAAAATAGACTGAAATAGACCTGGATTTAGGTTTTTTTTCCTTAATTCTACAAACTAAAATAGATTTCGGGACACAAGAAATCACTTCATATGTATTGTAGATTACTGTGTATTTTTTCCTATCAGAAAGATGCTAGATATATATAAGTAGCATCGTATGCATGTAAAATTTGGTTTGTTTAATGCCAAGAGTTCAATAAAGCAAATACTAAAAAAAAATAGCATCTAAATCATTTTACTCTAACAGTAATAATAATCTCAAAAGACCTCCAAAACAGAGTTTATGAACAAGAATTGCGAGGGAAATTCCTTAGTGGGTCGGAGCGTTTTGGAGGTCTTTTGAGATTATTATTACTGTTAAAGTAAGATGATTTAGATGCAATTTTTTTTAGCGTTTGCTTTATTGAACTCTTGGCATTAAACCAACCAAATTTTACATGCATACGATGCATTGTTATTATGAAACAAACCGTTTAATAAGTGATAAAAACGGAGAATTTCGATGACATTGCGGCATCCGAATTAAGAAAATTAAAGATAATTTGAACAAAAGTAATTAGCGCATTTTTATGACGAGAATTTGGGAACAATTATGTCCTGAACAGATTTTCTAAATAAAATTTGTATTGCCCAATGTAAGCGCACAAACCTAACTCGAAATGTTGTTGGCGCGAAAGAGCTGTATTTAACGCTTGATTTACCTAACATAATCCACCCAGATGAACTTAAAAGAAATAACCAGCTATTACTTATATTATGGTTATTCACGTGCTATAATAATATTTCATGTTATTTCATTACTTTTGTTTAAAAAAAAAATACAAAGTTGCGCAAATAATTCGTCGCGAGTGAATTTTGCAAGACTGCAGCCTTAAGGATGTATTGTTTGAATTGCAAAGTTGTAGCAAAGTTACTTTTAATACAACTGGGGTACCCAATTGATGCAGCCCACTGTACCTTCTCAGTTGACCTATCGTAAACTCTAAACAAGTAGCAAAGCTTTATCACAAGCAAAGATTTCCAATTCGCAGTAGTGTGTAATTGGGGTATCTGGATCAGGGATCCAGATACACCCAATTACACACTTGTTGTGAATCAGACAATCAGTCAATCGATCAATACTTGTCAATACAATTCATTCATTTATTTGCTCAGGTTCTACATTCAAGTATTCGAAATACAAGTGTTTTATAAAAAACCAGACACTAGTAAGTGGTACGATTAACATCGCTTGTGATGCTCGGCTTTGTACTACATCTATTCATATAGTAAAGAAGATCTGTAAATGTGTCTGCCCAGCCTCATATCTATTCAACCTCAGTTACCACTTTTCATCTGATTTGAAATTGAAATTTATTTCAAACTAATTGAAATTAAATAAATGGAATTTCATCTTCCGGTAGAATCTGGTAGCATATAATGTCTTCTGAATCAGGTATCACTAAATCACGCATTATGTTCCTGTCCCGACACTTTTCTGAACCCGCATTCAATTTTTCAGGACCAATCTGCATATCGTTAACTCGGGAGAATGTTAGCTCTTTATTACCACTTTTAAAGACAAGTTCGTGCATGTTTCCTGAATTTAATGCATCATACATGTTTTTATACAATAAATCTTCTTGCGTTGTATCTCTGACCTGAGGTTTTGATGAATCTGTGCTCGATTTTTTATGAGCCGGATGAATATCACGGACATATATAGCCTCGCCATTAGCGTTCTGAATAATAATTTTACAAATGCCTTCAGAAGTATATTTCACTGAATCTTGCATTGTAGCTAATATAATTTTAATTTTAAATTGTTTAATTCAGTTTATGATTCAACCTTTTAAGTACAATTGTAAGAATCGAATGATGTGATTTAAATGACTGTAAGTAATTTATAGTTACTTGGGCTCCATTGCTAATAGCATTTAGTAGCTTATTCATTAGACAATCAATCCTCCTCCTTTACTCTAGAATATTTTTATATTTTTGTTTCTTTATAAAATAGACGTTTTAGTTTGTCAACATAATCTGTTCCTTTTACAGCATTTAAATAAAAGCAATCAGGAAAAAATATAGCATGTTGCATCCAAGGATCATCGTAATACTCCCAATCTTCGATGCCACCTCCACACGAAAAGCACATAACTTTATCATCTAAGCCACTTCCACAGTAAAAAAAACCTGCATCAGCCATTTTCATAACCAATCTTCGTTTAGAATCTGCTGTAGCCCAATAATGTCGAAATGAACATAATCGAATTTTATGTTCATTATATATTTCATATCGCGGGCTGATATAATTTTGAATCATTTTTTAGGTCTCGATACGCTTGTGTATAAAAGAATAATGAAGTCTTGTATCTGGTGTTCTCAATTTATAGAGATGTGAGACTTTTATACTATAGCATATTTCGCTGTCGTATTCTTAATGTTATGAAATAAAACAAGAAAACATTTACTTAAAAAACATTTATTCTGATATATTGTTATGACATATATAGCTAACAAATTACTTAACTAATATTTTTTACCCTTACCTTCTAAATTATAAACAATTAAAAGATATTTTCATTATCAATCCACTTTTTTAAACATGTTACATTTTTTAAAGCACATACATTCGAATGATACACACAGCTAAATATATTACTAGACATTTCATAATCATTAAATAATTTTTGTAAACTAGGACAGTTCTTATCTTCTAAATTATATACTTTATCATGTTTTACAATGTTTCTTAGCCACGACACTTTTTCACATCCTTTAACATAAATGTTTTTACCTTTTAGATAAGGTTCAATATATTGCGGCAAGTGTAAGTATGGTATAAAACCCTCTTTCCAGAAAATTTTTCTGTTTCTTTCTATCCAATTTACTTGCAATCTTTCTTTTTTTGTAAGATTGTAAAATGGGCATGGTGGTTTGATTAATAATACCAAAATTTGATTTCTGCATGCTATTGCTATTTCTTTCACGATAAACTCGTTACTTTCGGTCTTAAACCCTTGCACATCGACTATGGCGTTCATAACAATTTCCTTACAATACTGCTTAAGGGTTTATATTCAATCAGACGATCGTTGATGATTAGACAATAGGCAGATGTATTTTCTGGTATATCTTCAGAACTTTCTATTTCTAGTCTCACATCTACAGCTCCAGTTTTCAAGGCTTCGTTCTGTCTTGAGCAATCAATTACAAATAAAGGAGCCTTTTCTTTAAATTCGTGCAAATCAAGCATCGGTTCAGGTCTGGTGTTATAATAAGACTGACGAAATTGAGTAAACATTTCATATAATATATAATACTTATCTTCAGAAAATTTTGCATTAACCGATTCGTATGGATAATATTGAGAATTTAAAAAAAGAGTAACATTAGTTACTTTACCTTGGTCAAATATTGAACAGTCTTTAGTTTTCATATTTTTTCTATTAGTCTGCAAACCAAAGATCACATACCTAGGTTTTTCGAGTTGTGATGCAGTCTTCACAACCCAGGAATGTTTTGTAGTTCTAGGTAATAAAGGGTATTCGTACAAGTCCCAATTTCTAAAAGCTATTTTAATAGGACGATCCTTTTCTAAATATTTGAGTAAAGTTAATCTTTCTCGATCTGAAACTTTTATATGAGGCACACGCCATTGCAGTCTTTCTATATTTACTTCAATGGAGTCATTATTATTATCAAGTGTAACACCGCTGACTTTCGAACTGCTTCTATTGAGAATAAGCTCATGTTTACAGTTAATGATAATTTTATTATAATCTTCCGCAAATCCTAAAACTTTGTTCAGTGGTATAAGGGCACTAAAAATACCATCATTATCTTTAACGCCATTCAAATTCCAACCCCAAATAGCAGCAGCCTTACTTTCTCCCTCGCTCATAGACACGTATGATTTAAGAGTGGTAGTAATACCTGCATTTTTTATGCGGTCTATCTCAACACCGTTAATTTCATATCGAATGTCTTGAAATAGGAATGATATATGATTATTAGTAAAATTAACATTCTTTCGTGTTATTTTTCCTGCTGCATCTTTCGAAAACACAGTGGCTCGACCTTCAATATAAATGTAGCTGGCTGAAGGTAATACGTACAAGTCCTGTTGATGTATGGGTATACGTATTTCATCATTTTCATTAAAACTGTTGCTATATGGATTATAAGTATGAATTTCATAACTCACTATAGAGTTATCGATTTGTGGTAAATCATTCACTTGAAGAATACTCATAATTTAAATCCCAAAGCTCGAAGAAATAATTTGTTATCTTTACTTAGTTTTTTTATGCTTCGTATATGTCTTTGCCTTCTGACGGTACGAGAACGAGTAATGCTATTAACTTTGGCGGATGATTTTATATTGTAAACTATCATTTTTTTTTTTTCACTCAAATCTAATTGACATTCGTCTCTTGTAACAGATAATGTTAAAGTGTTGTCTTATGTAGACGACACCCAACATTTAAACCATTTCTAAGTACCTAATGATTTGAAACCTTGCTTTTCCAAAATTCTTTCAGAAATTTAATGCATAAATGTCCGCAATTGAATAAGTTATTATTTTGTAAATTATTGTAATTATAATTGATATTTTCAGAACCTACATAGCGAACGAATTCTATTGGAGGTTTCAAGTTGCCATAACTGTCAAAGTATTCAACATATTCATTTAAAATTACATAGGCTACCCAATGTGTACCAGAATTTTTAGAATTATCTAAATTTATGATTCCACACTCTTTTAAAAACGGAGACTTCGGTAAGGTATCCCTCATAAACACTCCACGAAAATATGGAACGTCTTTAGTAAAATGTATGATATCTATATTAGTAAGAGCACGATTAGGTAGCCTACGATTTAGTTTTTTTTCTTTAAATTTGTATATATTCCGAGTCCATCCTTGTAACGGTTTAGCCGCAGTCCATTTCCAATACATACACCTTCTGTATTCTTATTATGACATTTCATTTCTGTTAAACGCTTTTTTGCAACTCTATATTCTTTTATGGTTTTGACGATTCCAGCAATTCCACTTGCAATACTGCCAGCAGCAGATAAACCAGCAAATATTGGTATTAAAGGTAGAACACCGCCAGACTTAGGAATTGGTATGATACGTGGAACCCTGGCAGATGAATCACGATTTAACTCTCTAGCAGCAGCGTAGGCCAATTCTATTAGTTTTTTCCTACACTTCGGTTTAATTTTTTTAATGCACTTTTTAGTATGGGTCACTAAACTTTTAAAGTTTTTTTTGAGTCCAGCTCCAGAACTTACTTTTGTTAGCATTATATTATTAACTAAATTGGCAGCAAGTTTTTCTCCTGTGCTTGCATTAGAAGATAAAGCACGCTTTTTTGCCATTTTTAATAAAATTATATCTGCTTTGTGACGATCTTTCAAACTTTTGGAATTATTATATGCAATATCGTGATGTTTACAATATTCATCTAATTTGTTCACACCCCTATCACCTCGAGCCAATCTTTCACGTAATCTAGTTCCTGGGCCGCAATAATGATAACCCGGTAAATGGAGCTCAAATGGTAAATTATTAATTAAATTATTGACAAGTCCTTCTCCCTTCATGTATACAAACAGAATGATACCATTATCATAGAGCATGATGTTATATTGATAAACCACTCATAAAACATTTGTATCGCCAATCCAACTATTTTCACAGGATGATAACCCCAACCATTTTACGAAAACTTTTCTGCCTTTTCTTTTCAAAACTTTTTCAACAAGGTAAATGTCAGGATGTTTAGTTTTTTGTAATTCTTGATCATAAAATGCTCCTAAAATAGGTTGCTCTTTAACATCTTGTAATAAATAAGTAACAGGATTTGTGTTTTGAACTTTACTGATCCTAAATACCTCTGTAGACCAATTAGGAGTGTAACCTTTTTCAAAACAACCTTTATGTTTACTTATTCGAACAAAATCACCTGTCTTAAATTTACGACATGTTCTTTTAGTTTGATTTTGATTGAAATATCTCTGCAGTAGTTTAATTTTATTGCTATGATTCACTTGAACGGGGGGTAAACCAATTGTTCTGTGTATGGTATGATTATATCTATTAATGATATTTGCAAGTGTTCCGTCTGTCCATTTATAATTCCCTTTGAAACTAAACGCCTTGAAAAGCATACTTTTTATCGTCCTTATTAACCGTTCTACAATTGAAGCCTTTTTCGTTGAATAAGTGCAGTAGTGGTTGATAGAATTATTTAATAATATTTTTTTAAAACTTTTATTGTAAAATTCTTTTCCTAGATCTGTTTGCAAGTTTCTAGGGATACGTTTTTCTCTACTCAATAAAGTGTTGAAAGCCTCAGATACAGTTTCTTTATTTTTTTGTTTTAGTGGAATAGCCCAAGCATACTTTGAGAATCCATCAATGACGAGTAAAATATACTTGCAATTATTGTTGAATTTGGAGAAACTTTGCATATCCATTAAATCAGCTTGCCAAAGATCATCAATATCTTTTAATATTACATGTCTTCGAGGAAAATTTATTCTTGCACTTCTATGAATTTCGTTTATAATTTCTCTTTTCACTTCGCTCATTCTTTCAACTGTTACTTGTGAATTACAAAATTAGACTAAGTAACACCTCATATGATAAGCCCTTTTATTCTTGTATTACGCCCGCTTCTTTTAGCTCTTCAATAATTGATAAAATTTCATTGTCAAGATTAGTATTACCTGCAGTTTTAGATGCGATCAAAAGTTTAAGTCTGTCCACTAATTCATTAGGATCATCCCAATAAACAAGTTCAGTATTTTTTTTATATTTTTTTAGATATGGTAGACCAGCACCTCTTTTTTTATTTGATTTAACTTCTGTAGGTTCTTGTAAATGTTTACAAGACTCAGAAAATAACGGTTTGACCACTTGAGAATATTTTAGACCTTTATCACCTTTAATTTGACCTGCAGGATCAAAGTCTCTTTTATGAGCATTAGTTGTGACGAGTATTTCTTTGTAAACCAACTTATCTTTTAAATTGACTAAACTTAAATCAGGCTTTTTGCGAAGCAATAGTTCTTTTAGACCAGGTGTTATTTTATACTGTTTATTAGATACACAAATGTTATACACTTTACCGGAGATCTCATCAGTGGTAGAGAAATTAACTATTGTATTTCCGATCATATATTTGTTTTTGTAACTACGTACGCCAAATGGTATATTCATATCATCATATATTTCAATGATATCTTCTTTTTTCAACGACACATTATTATCATTTTCTGATTCAGTTGTGTTACCTCCTTCATCTTCTGAATAAAATTTTTCTAATGAGCTTGACTCATTAGATGATTCATGTTCGTACATATCATGAGATTTATCACGCAAAAACATTTTTGAACCTATATCAATGTGTTTAATTTGGTCACCATTAGCTTTATATTCATTTTTTATGGTAGAAATTTGCTTGTTAGCTACTATTGCATTAAGAGGGTCTGCGATAGGCTTAAAAAAATACTTGAGATGAGTGTTGGTGTTAAACTCATCATGTTTCATTTGTTTCACTTTTTCTTTTATGGCGTCCGCAGACTTTATTAATTGATCTGTAATGTTATCCATTATACGACTTATACTGAGAAGAATTTATGCTCAAATGATATTTTTTTTTGCAGTAATAATTTATATAACCATCAATCAAAATAAATAAAGTTGTCAAATGATTGTCTATATCTGCCTTTGTTTAATTCACAATCCTTATTAATAGTCAAAAAATCATAAGGATGTATCCAGATTTTAGAACACAGATCTTTGAACTTAGACCACTCTATATCAGAACTAACATGTTCATCGTATATATGTTTCATATTAACTTCATCTTGCTTGAAAATTATCAAAAAGTTAACATTGTCACGTAATAACTGCTTTGGTATTTTGGAATACGTTTGAGATAAATAAAAACAATCTATACTTCTGTGTCTGCCCATTGTAAAATAATTTCGTATGTTAATTTGCTTTTCACAAACCACATCATCAAAAATAATAACAGAGTTTGGTAATGCATCGTTAGGATGAATAACTTCGTCATCAAAATTAAATACAAAAAATTTTACTTCTGACACTCTTTCTAAGATCTGTTTTAAAAAACGATATTTTGGTTGAAAGCTTGTCTTGGAATACAAGTAAACATTTTTAAACTTTAAACCATTTTCGTGGATTAACAAACTAATCATGACGTTCGTTTTCCCGCAATTCGAGGGACCACATATTATACATCTTATATTATTCGGTAGAAGAACACTATGCTTAGCGTGTACCTTATTTTCCTTTACCTCAATATTTTTAACTTCTAATGAAACTGGTTGCTTAACCCACTTCATGTTTGAATCTGTCAGAAAAATAATAATGTTCTAGTATTTATAATAATATTTATACCTACTATAATATTTGCTCCAGTATTTAGGTTAATAGAGAAATGAAAAATAAAAATTGGAAAGCATAAAAGTAAATTTATTTCAGAATTTTAAATACATAGAATATTCAGCATACAGTCTTACATTTAAAATAATAAATAAAGCATTGAAGTAAACAAAATACTAAATTAAAATATGTAATCACAATGACCCCATGGTACAGTATCTATTTGATTTCCCAGAACATGCCTTTTATCGTCTATCCTGTTTAAAACTACTTTATTTACTTCTTGCGAGAACAACACATGCTTCATTGATTTTATCATATTCATCTTACGCTTTAGTGTTATGTTTTTAAATAAAACATCTTTATAATTAGATGATTTTAAACGTCTCGTAATAGGCTTTGATACGCCTTTTGCTTTGTTTATTTGTGTATTTAATGATTTAATGCAATATAGTTTTGCTCTTAAGCCTGTAAATTCGGTAATTGGGTCACCTCCTAACTCATCCTTAAATAATCCAGGAATTTTTTCGTTCACTTTAGGAATAAAGTAATCATTATTAGTTTCAAAATTACTTGTATCGAATTCTGATAAATTATCCCGCATGTCTTTATAAAAGTCTTCAGTATGTATTAAATACAACAAACTATCAGTATCAGTATAGCATAATTTAGCTTTATCACCATATTTATTTTTAATGAAATTATAATGGTAATTGTACAGATGCCATTTAGAGAATTCTAGCACCGCAAATCCAACATATATCGGTCTATCTAAAACAAGTTTCATGGGACTCAGTTGTATGGCTATAAAGTTTTCATTAAAGATAGAAACACTTTTTAAATTAGGTTTTGCGATTAATTTCTCAGCATCTAGTATTTTATTCGTTTTATTCAAATCATCACTCCATTTGGTTACTAATTTGACCTCCACTTGCTTACGTTTATTTTCAATAGTTTTGCCAAATATTGAGTTATTAAAAAGCTTAAAAAAATCTCTTTCGAATGATGTTGAAGCTGCTTGTCGTAAGCTAGTATTCAAGTCTATATACTTTTTCAAAAAACATTCTTGTTTAAAATAAAGGATTCTATGAATTTTTTTTAAAACAAGGCCATTTTTAAGACATGCTTTTAAATGAACATAGTGGATAATGTAGTTATATTTATCATACAAATTTGCAATTAATTTTGGTGTTTTCCCTCCAATAGGTATGAATTTCTCGGGAGCAAAAGGCAAATCGCTATGTAAATTATGTAAATGATTTGGATATACTAAATCTACTTCTAAAATGTAACCATACTCGCCATTATCAGGAACATCAAACAAATTGAAATTTTTGATATCATTATTTTTCATGAATTTAAACTCTGATGTCGGTAATTTTTTTGTCATAGCATATCCATAAAGATTATTACAGTCTAAATATATCAAATAAGAGGATGGTTTAGAACTATTGAAATGAGGTAAATATATGTTATTGGCTTTAGCATGCCGGTGAGAGCACTGAGCTAATCCTCCACGTATTCCTCTTTCCAACATTTTATAAATTTCTAAATCATTAATCAATTCTAACTGAACACCTGTGTAAAGGAGCATAGCATCCCAACTCAATCCAGGTGAAGTCACATAATATGCAGGGTCGAGTTTATAGTGCTGCAGACAAATTTCTCTAAAATTTTCAAATATATCACATAGTAAAAGTACATCACACTTTAAATACAAGTCAGTATATTCACCAAGAGAACTAATGTCAAAACATTTCCACACAGTTTTGGCATGTTCATATTCAGTATCTGGTATATGTTTCATTTGTAAAGTGTTATAAAAATGATTCTTTGCTGGAAGTTGTGTTTCATTATATTTTTCCCAAGAACTAATGTACTCATATGGATATATACCTTTCCTTCGCAGTAAATTTAATTGGCTTTTATCTGGAAAATGTGATGATAAATGAATAAAATCGTTCTCCGTTAAACTTTTACTCAAATTGTCAAGACTTGAACTAAGAAATTGAAATGAATCTACAAATTTAATCTGTATAGGTTTACATCCTGTACCGGTTTTGATTATTTTAGTTATGCTTAAATATTTTTCTTTGGTTTTTGGTATAATTTTTATCTCGCCATCGTATTTCGATAATTCTGTAATAAATATATGAGAATCATAACCAGATAAGTTATGAAAGAAAACAGGTATAAATGAACACACTCTATAAATTAAATTGCAATGCGAATGCGCTGCGCCTCTGTACTCGGATGTAATATGATCATGGTCACAAACTTTATCATCAAATAATAAATGATTACAGATATGGCATGTAGTTGCTTTGTTATAATTATCAGTTTGCTCTCTCGTCATAGATCTCATGGGTTTCTTAGTCATTAAAATTTTGTGAATTAACTTCGCTTCTTTAATTAATCTCTTAACAAACACTTTTACACAGTCAGGTCCTCTGTATGTTACGAATTTGTTCAAGCTACTATCATGTGAGCAACATACGTAATATGCAAAACAAGATGGTAGATGTAGTTTATTTTTTATCGTACTTGTATCATTATGTTTTTCTTTATAATTTAATAGTATACTTTCAAAGTCAGCATAAATCACAAAGTTAATTTTTTGCTTTCGCTCATAATTTTTAAATTGTAATATATTGTTTTCATCAGGAAGTATGGTTAAAATTTTGGAACAACTATGAGAATGATACTTTTTTTCACTACTAAAAAATTGCAAACATGTTTCACATAAATGCATTTTACCTTTATGGCATGAAACTTGCCGTCGCACTAAGCGTAAAAGGTTTTTTATCAAGCAATAATGACCTTTGTTTTGTTTTTCAAAATACAGCAAGTTAATATGTTTATCTTTCTTACAATTCGTCACATAAAGAGGACCAGTTACAGTACAACGTTCATCTAATCCGTAAATATTAATACTGAGCTCACAATTATTATTTTCAAACAACTTGATATCTTTAGGAAAAGGTGGAAATGAAATTCCTTGTATATTAAATATTGAACTAAAGTGTGGATAGGAGTTTGTTCTACACACATTATTTTTTGCTGGAAATAATGCGGCAACAATACTCCATAAAAAACAGTATTCATCATTATTATGTATATTCAAACAACTCTTTGTGTTTTTAATAACTTCTGGTAACTCTAAATAAGTACCACCCCGCATGGGGGAATATTTATTTATATTTATTTCTAAATGATTTATACAGACAAATGACCATCCAGATTCACAATGCTCAAATTCAGTAAGTTTTCTTTTGAATATTTCTATTATATTGGAGTATACATTATTAAAGTCAGTACTGCAGTATATAGTTTCATATTTCGTATTAAATGATTTCAGCTGCTGCTCACTTAATTGTGGTAGTAAAAAGTATGCAAACAGCTCGAAGTTAACTTTAATGCAGGTATGTTCCAATAATGATAATTCAATGATTTTCATAACATCTTTTCGCTTATCACCCAAGAACGCCTCTAGTATGAGGTACTCGTCTTCTATTGAAGGGTTTACGCGATAAGTCATGATTCTGTTTTTAAATGCTGTAGCTATAATATCAACATTTTCAAACTTTGACTTTATTAAACAATTAGATTTATGCATATTCGTTCTTTTATGATATCTGTATTTATGTTCTGGGATCTCAATTTTGCATTTATCACAATTAATATACTTTGATAAACAATTTCGCTCATAAACATTTGTATCGTATTCATTTTCTGGGATATCAATTTGGCATTTATCGTATTCATTTTCTGGGATATCAATTTGGCATTTATCGTATTCATTTTCTGGGATATTAATTTGGCATTTATTGTATTCATTTTCTGGGATATTAATTTTACATTTATCGTATTCATTTTCTGGGATATTAATTTGGCATTTAGCGTATTCATTTTCTGGGATATCAATTTTGCATTTATCACAATTAATATACTTTGATAAACAATTTCGCTCATAAACATTTGTATCGTATTTATTTTCTGGGATATCAATTTGGCATTTATCGTATTCATTTTCTGGGATATCAATTTGGCATTTATCGTATTCATTTTCTGGAATATTAATTTGGCATTTATCGTATTCATTTTCTGGGATATTAATTTTACATTTATCGTATTCATTTTCTGGGATATTAATTTGGCATTTAGCGTATTCATTTTCTGGGATATTAATTTGGCATTTAGCGTATTCATTTTCTGGGATATTAATTTGGCATTTAGCGTATTCATTTTCTGGGATATCAATTTGGCATTTATCATTATTAATATCAGAATTTGCTGATGAGCCATCACCGGGGTGTATAACTGGAAAAAAAAGACACAACATTTTTTATAGTTTACTTTAATTATTGGGATTAAATGCGGTTACAAAAATACTATCTTAAAGTAAACTCCATTTAAGTATATAATGGGTTATAACATAGATCTCTTAATGTAAACTATTGGTAAGACTATTGATAAGAGCTTATAAAAGTAGGAGCACATTTTTTAAACTCCTTCCTGGTGCTTGTTATGTAGGCGTTTAGGTGACGCCAGGACTCTGAATCCTCATCACATTTGTTTTTAATCGTCATGACCGAGTGTCGCCACCTATTTACTGGTTGGACCCGCTCTATTTCATCACATTTATACACTTTGAGTTCTATATAGAACTCACCTCTTTTTTGCTCGTTCATTTGTCGCGAAAATCCGTTCGCCAGTCTCCTCGTGATGTACGAGTATATTGGAGGAGTCTTTTTGTCCGCAACGACATCAATTTCATCGTCGTCAGTGTCGCTCCCGAACAACTCGCGAGCCGTTGACTTTGTGACAGGAGTGATCGGCTTGGTTTTCTTACTCGTAGACGGCTGGGAGCTGTTCGATGATGAAGACTTGCGCTTTTTGTTCTCCTTTGGCTTAGTTTTCACTGGAGCACGCTCCTCGTCTGCCGATTCGTCCTCCGAAGGGAAAATATGGTCAGCAGTGTTCTTGGACCTGTGATAAATAAAAACAATGAATTAGTACAGTTAAATTTTGTTTTAATCATGTAGACGAGACTAAGTGAATGAATTTATTACTTGAATGAATGAATATTAAAAATTATGAATCAATGGACAGTTTAATTTTTATAGATGAAGACTCGCTAACTTATCTAAATTATTGAAGAGGTTAATGAATAATTATAATACTTGAATGATTGAATGATTGAATAGTGAATGTACTACATTTCTTATCCACTTAATTCTTTCTTGTTAAACTTTAACAGAAAACACAAAGTAAATTACATTGAAAAGTGAGGTATATACTTACATTTTAGAAGAATGACGTTGCTTTGGTAGTTTAATGTAAGATGTAACTGCTCCTAGCTGAAGTGTTGATGTGATCCAGCTTCTGCAGGATGCATGCTTAAATAGTGGTAAATCTACGTCACGATATCCCTTATAAGGAATAGGGCACGCGTTACTAAAAATGCTTTGTCAGCCCTAACACCCAAATATGTAATAGTTTACGTTGCAGAAAAAATATCTTGCTAAACATCGAGATATTGCAATTTGAACTTTATCTTCATCGTATAAGATACTTAATTTTGCTAAGTCGGTGGGTGGTCCGGTTCAGATGTCTATTAGGTGCCGCTCTGGATGATACCGCTTTCTGTGTGTATTGACTTTAAAGTCACCAGTTCACAGTTAGCGATGCAGTGCGGTAGCGTCGCGGTGCCGTTTTGCATTGCTCAAATCATTATGAGCGCGCCCACACACGATGTGGAGCAGTGTCCTGCACCCTAATTGTATATACACTATCGATCGGAATCTAAATCATTTGGAAGCAAATTGCTAATCCATTGCTTCATAAGTTCGAAAATTAGTCTGCTCGACAACGTAAATAACGCAATGATTTTTGTTGAACTGTCAAAATGAAACAGATTCCTATTGATAGTGTGTATTAGGTAGGTACGCAATTAGGGTGCAGGCATTCCCTAACATTTATACATCACCGCGACGCTATCGCATCGCACCGCCGCGCCGTCTATTTGCCGGTGGCTTTATATTATGGTATGCATTAAATTGTAATCTGAAACGGTACAGCGTCGTATTGTCTCAGCTAATATTTTCACAGCAATTTTGAACTTTATAACCATTGATAATTATTTATTAGATTCCTATATAAAGGATAAATTATCATGAAAATTCAAATATTATTTAGTTTCCTACCAGCAAGCGCGAGTAATCAACGAGTAATAATTATGTCGGTGAGTATTAATTTAATTCTTTTATTTTATATTTGATTTTATTACAAAGTTTAACTTGATTTAATGACATAACGTTAATCATACTATTTTATAATTTCAGGATTCGGAAGAGCTGTTTAACTTCATACCTTTAGAAAAGGCGCCTGCTCAAATACACGCAGTAAATCAAAAATATTTGGGTCTTGCTGAATCATCTCGCAAAATATTAAAGAATAAACGAATGGCATATTCGTACATAAAAAAACCTGTTACAAGGCCTTCGAAAATCATAAGAATACAAATTATCGATGCAGAAAACTTTGAGCAGAAGGACAGTTCAATATGTAATCATTATTGTGAAGCAGAGGTTTGTGCTCAACACGTTGTTAAAAGCATTTTAATGGATGACATATTGTCTGGCACTAAGGAATTAATAAACAAAATTCAGGAAAACATGGAGAACCCATAGTTACTAAAGCTAAATATGTTTTAATGTAGTTATTATATAAGTCTATCGAATAAATGCTATTTGTGACAACCTGACTATTTAGTTAGTATAACCAAATATGTTTTACTATGGTTAGTACATGAGACAATCAAATACTGTAAAATGGTGTTATGTGACTATCTGTTTGGGACTACTGGGAAGTACCTGCTTAGTACCCTTTCTGTTATATTGTAAGTAATTGAAGGATGTTGCACTCGGACTTAATATTTATTTTTTATAGTGTATTTTAGCTGGAATGTACAATAATGTGTATAGTTGCCTCCTATAATCATAATTAAATCATGTTTTATATTGAATTTCTATCAATAAATGCATATTTGTTGTAACTACTAAATTGCTTTTTATTTCAAATCCTTGTCATTTAAATTCATTTAAATTTAATACATGTTTTTTTGGATAGTACCTACTCTTGTAATAGATTCGTACACATCTACAAAAACATAAACAATCACAAACACACACGTAGGTAGGTATCATCTGAACTTACCTTGCGTTTTTTTGCTAGCGCATACAATCCTAATAATGCGGTGAATGGAGTCCCTTGTAATTTATAAATAGAATTGAATAGAATTGTGGTTATCAATAAGGTTTCCATTGAAGGGGGGTGGTCGGAGTGGGGAATAAAAGTGATGCGTTGTGTAGCGCACCCGCACTACCTCGACAGCATCACACCACGATGAATGGTAGATATTTAGAATACTCGAATAATCGCAACGTAATTAAATGACATACCTACATATATATACATACATATACATACCGTTCTACATTCAAGTATTCGAAATATGATCTAGGTAAGTACCTACTTAAAATCATATTTCGAATGCTTGAATGTAGAACCCGAGTAAATGAATGAATGAATGAATCGTATTGACAAGTATTGATTGATTGACTGATTGTCTGATTCACAACAAGTGTGTAATTGGGTGTATCTGGATCCCTGATCCAGATACCCCAATTACACACTACTATTCGCATAGAAAAAAAACCGCATGAAATCTTCGCCAGCCCTAAGCAGGGATTTACCATAAAAGATTTTTTGCGTTCCAAAAGTAGGCCAATAGGCTTTTTGGGCAAACGCCGCTCCATTTTGACATGTTTCCATAATAGCAATCAATTCAACTGTTACAAGCACTGATTGAATTCTATTGATCGATACGATGAGCGTTTTGATTGATACATAAGATTTTAGGTGAATTTGGGGTAAAGGTTGGTTGGATGTTGGTATATTGTTGGTAATGTGTGTAAAACGCGGAGACGGTGGTACAATATTTTACAATAGAAAGAAATACAAATCTGAATCAGGCTGCGTATGTCATGGAGGGCAGTGCATGATGGATGACGCTTATGAGAGAAAAATCCATAAAGAAAAAATGTAGTAGCTATCGATGTTTTCTAGAAAACAGAATAAACAGAGATATTTCTCGAATATTCGCCTTTCCAACGATATAATACTAATAACCTGCAGTGAGGTACGTAAAGTTCGTATCCACAGAACTACCTAACAGCTTTGCTAAGCGCTTTTCTCTAAAGAGTCGGCACCGTTCCAAGCCACACCAGGGCACAGTATGTAATTTTGGCTTACCTGTGGCCAGGTTCAGTTTATGTGTTTATTTGATAGCTTTTACTATTTTAGAGGCTTATCAAACACAATGACAATTTTTTTTTGAGTAGTTTTGGCTACATAGCAATTATCGAGAAAACCCCATAGAAACCATAGAAAGCAATATCTTTTTTCAGGTACATCAGTAACGAATAAATTAAATATCTTCTCATTAAGAAAATACAAAACTATTATATTGCCAAAAACTAGATTCGAAACGCGGATAATAAAGACGTTATTCAATGTTTTTAGCAAAAACATAAATATTTTTTTGCCGGTTTCTTTTTAAATTACCGCATTTTCTTTTTAATGGAAAATATGTACGACATAATAATACATTTGAATAAAAAATATCAGCTCAAAAGAATAAAGGGGTGATGAGATATATTTTTTTAAAATTTTTGTTTAGGGTTGTCAGAATGTAATGTAATGTTGTCAGTTGTAGAATCTAAGAAGTTTCAGGAGTTTTGTAATGATGTCGCAACAAAATATGTACAAAAATATAGTTGGTACAACATGTCTGTCACAATGCATGGTGCACAAATTATTGATTGTATTCCTATACCTATAGGAATGCTCTCAGAGCAAGCCGGTGAATCACGCAACAAATTTTGGCGCTACGATCGTGAGCATCACACTTGTAAGTTCAGTCGTAAAGCGACCGTCCTTGACAGAGACAAAAAAACAATAAAAGGTCTAAAATTCCCGAAAAAGTTCTAAAACTTTTAAAGCCGACTCAGGATAACGTACTCATACACGGCGACCAGTTCTTCCAAAAAACTGTCGATGTATTCGAATGTGATTCCGACGATATCAACATCGTGTTATCGTCAGACGAAGTATTTATCGATTGCGATAATGACGACATCGACAAAATGTAACTTTTTTTTTTTGTTTTTATTTATCGTTTGGACAACCCTATTTCCATAGAAATTTCTAAAATATTTAGAAACGCTTTTTCTCACCACCCCTTTGAGTTACGTATGTAATTTTTTAGGACGTGATAAACAACAATTATGTACATATTTATAGCAAAGAAAAAAATGCGGTAATGATAGGGGTAAAAAAAAAATTAATAAAAACTGAAATTCAAAAATGTTCATGTATCTCATTAACAATCAAAGCTACAGCTCCTTAATTTTTTGTATGGATAAATATTTTGATATTACGTCGTTTGTGGTATTGGAAAAAACGATGCCATTAATACTTTTGGAGAAAAAAAAACAATAACTTTTCTTTGAGGTCGTTGAACTTTCACAAAAAAAATTTTTTCTCTGAAATTATAGACAATTTTACCGTGGGAATTTTTACCAATTATTAAGTATCACAAGTTCTTTCGAATTAATACATAAAATATATCTGGCCACATCTAAGTCAAAATTACACACTGTGCAGGGTCTAGTACACATAACAAAATATGCCGTATATTTAAGTCAAGGTTGCCTATCTCTTACATAAGAAACTCCCTGATATATTGGAGCTCAGTTTACTCGACACAGATGACTGACTCCCCGTACTGGCATAAAGTTCATTGGAATTGCGCTTCGTAAACTTTCAAGCAGTATGAAACCGTCCATTCGAACTGAATAAAACACTTTCTTCCAAGCTTCCATTTGCGTATATAGGTCAGCTATTCTTGTTTCTCTAGGCTATAGACAAAAGAAAAGGTAATAATAGGATTTGCTGCTATGCAAAATGGTTTGAAAAGGCTTAAAGCTTCGCCGCAGTGCCAACAAAACCACAATAGCTTTGTAACAGAGGCACAAAGCGAATCAGTGATCTCGAGCTACAATACCTCTGATCTGGTCCTTCCGTCCCAGATTTGTTTCATAATTCCTTTTATCTACACCCATGCTATAAATCCCCTATAAAAGTCTCTGAAACAGTTAGCTTATTGCCAACATTAAAACAGCCAGTGTCATAGTAACCATGGTAACCATAATAGCATCCAAACGGGTGCTTTAATGTTGTACTGAATTTCATAATGCAACTCGTTTACAAAAAAAGAACATTGTAATGCACGCGCGTTTCACTACAACAGCGCCGTAATTAAAAAAAAGAACTTATTCGAATTCACGTCGTATACTATGACGCCGGCCGCCATGTTCGATACGAGTATTAGTATTGCAAAAAACTGTTTCAGAACCTTTTATAGAGGATTGATAACATGGATGTAGATAAAGTCTTGTATGCAACTGTACATAATTAGGTATTAAAACACTCATGTGATAATATTATCACACTCGGCTTCGCCTCGTGTGATAAACCCACATTCGTGTTTTAATACCCCTTATTATACGTCAGTTGCATAAATAACTATTATGCAATAAGCTTAGTTAACAGTCGAGTTCAATGTTGTATTTTCATTATTTCACACCATTAGTTTGTTGTTCCTGGGGGCTCGTGGTTAAGTAATAAACGGGTCGATCCATCAGGATAAGCTACGCTTGTCGCGGTCGGTCCATAGATGGGTGAACATCTTTACATACCAAAACCCCTCCATGCCTCGGAAAACACGTTAAGTTGGTCCCGGCTGTCATTCTTGGATCTGTGACAGTCGTTACGGGTCGTCAGAAGACCGAAAGTCTGACAACGAGTCTTACCAAGGGGTATCGTGTTACCCAGTAACTGGGTTGTGGAGGTCAGATAGGCAGTTGCTTCATGTATAAAATACTGGTATCCAGCTGCATCCGGTTAGAGCCGACCCCAACATAGTCGGGAAAAGGCTAGGCGGATTGATTTTAGTTTCTTGTTCCTCTAATTTAAGGTAAAAACATATTTGGCACCATCGGTCTTGTACACCTTTACAAACATCAACAATATTATAGGTTTGCAAAGTAAAATTTCCTACTTGTAAAATCAGTTCCGTAGTTTTTCGTTAAGTGAGATCAATGGCCCTATGCTGTTGAATCACAATGCAGCAAACGAATGAAATAGAACATTAGAAATCTGATGTTTGCAAAATCTTACAAATGTACGTAGGTACCTATGTAGTTTATATATCTATACCTATAAATAAAAAGAGAAGTCCTGACTAACTGATTGACTGACATGAGTCAGTCAATCAGTTAGTCAGGACTTCTCTTTCTTCTTCTCAACGCCCAGCCCAAAAACTTCGAGCTAGAAAGCTGAAATTTTGCACAGAGGTTCCCTTTATAATGTAGACAAGGAATAAGAAAGGAATTCCCGGCAGTACGTTCCCGTGGGATATTTTCCGACATCCACGCGGGCGAAGCCGCTGGCAAAAGCTAGTAGGTATAAAATATGACCTTGCATTAAAATAACAAAATCCAATTAATACTCCTACCACCATATTGAAGTTTATGGTGGTAGGAGTATTAATTGGATTTTGTTGATCGTTGACCGTGATCTTCTAGTAATTAATGAGAAATGTTGATCATTAAGCCAAACATGCTGAAAGCATAAAACTTGACCTTTACCTGCGAGCGGGAATAGTCTGAATAGGTGAACACTTAGGGAAATGCAGAGCACGAAACGAAAACGTACCTACATAATAGATATGGTGCCGGGGTAAAAAAAAGAAATTCTATTTAGTCCGTCAGTTAGATAGGAAAAAAATATTAGACACGTATTTTTTGCTTTATATTAAGAATAAAAAAAATACTTAAGATAAGTTGGGGAGTGGGGGCTCGCTACGTCACTTCTACGTATAAAATCTAGCGAGGCGTGACGTCATGCCATGTTTTAGCTCAATGTATTGTCGTAATCTTTTGATTATGTAAAAAAAGAAAAAAAAAATACGTGTCCAATATAATAATGTGTTGTAATTATATAATGGCGTTTTTTTTCTTTCTTTCGTCTAATTTTAATTATGTGTGGTGTGTGTGTGTGTGTGTTGAGATGGACGAATTGTATTTGGCTTTTTGAAATAAATAAATAATATAATAATCTGAAAAAAAAAAAAAATAATCTGATATAATATTATCTTAATATTTTTTAAATAATTAATTTACACAAAAAAAATTTTTTCGTCATCGTCCCCATTTTCAAAGATTTTTCAAGATTTTCAAATATTTTTTACGTCCCTGCTTGTTAGCGAAAACTTGTCACAACATTTTTAAACGTCACTTCAAAATGTTCCCTACGACTACGTATGGAACTTTTAAGCGGTATTTGCCTTTTAATAATTATGGTTTAAATGTTAAGCATTTTTATAAGCTACTAGCCAACAATCATAGCTTGATTAAATGCGGTATGTCTCTTGTCAAATTCTTGAGCTCGACTGACGCTTGAACGCACCACATGAATCAAATTAAAGTTAACCAACGGGAGAGTTGGGAAAATTGCACGTGCTCGGTCGTTTTCATGGGAAATTCTATAAAAACACTTATTATAGATCACACCCCTTTATTCATAAAAAAACTAAAACGCTCAGATGCGCACCTATTTCAGTTATAAAAGTGTTTTGTCAATTTCTTACGAATTATGATTTGAGTTTGAAATAATTCTATACTTAACTAAAGTAGGTTTTAAATGTCTTAGAGCATAATAACTGACTTAGCCGGCGTTTACTAATTTAAAAAAATCTAGACATGATAATAATTAGTAATTCAACAATGGTTACAACGCACGAAAATTTTGAGAAGAGAGCTTTTTCTAAAAGGTACACTCCCCTTGAAATAGTAATTTTCCAATTACTAAAATCCCCTAAGACCAACTAATACCCAACTTTCTTCAATTTCCCGAGCCATCCACAAATCTTCCACAGGTATTACTTTCATTGAATTACCTATAACTGGTAATCGGTAAGTACTAGACCTATTACCAATGACTTATGGATTTTATGCCCTCGTTTCAAGGAACGTTAAATATTGGACTATTCGCTAGAACCGATAGGGCGGTACTGGGTAACCGATGTTGGCTGTATAAACATTTCTGGGTAGTGCAATAACGTGTTCCGGAGCTAGGAAAGCTTGTAGTGGAGTTTTAAACTGTATAATATCTATAGTGTAGACGAGGGGTGGTCTAGATATAGGTTACACGTGGCGTCTATTTATAGTGTTCTGGTCTGAACATATGAGGCGACAATTCCTTTATAAACAGCAGATAGTTATAGAGGGCATATAGATACTATATTCGTATCGTAAGAGGAAATATAACCGATCGAGAGATCGCATAAGACAGGGAGGTTTGGAAGGAAAAAGGGGAGCAGCAGTGGGACAAAATGTAAGCTAATAAAAAAAAGTTAAAAAAAAAGAGAAAATAGTAAGCTATATATTTAGTTTATACAAATATTGAACAACTGGAATATATAACTAATTAAGGAAATAATATTATATATATTTATTGAATTAACTGCTTAAATAAATTAAATAATAAAAGGAAAAATAGTATTTCATGAAATCAAAATACATTTATAAGTAAATAAATAATAAGCGCTCTTCCTCCTCTCTCCTACTATGCTGTGCCCGACAGGGTCCATAATTGTGACATTATTTTTAAGCTTACCAACTGTTATTATAACATTATGGAACGCAATAAAGAATTGAGAATTGTTAATAATGAGCAGGATGGGGGTGAATACAGAGATGACGGCTAGTAGATGGGTAAGACAGCGAAAAATTGTACTGTAATGTAAATGATATTCATGACATCATAACATCAGGTTTAGCAAAGGTCATGACTGTAACGTAACACATTCATGACAAAAAAAAAATTGTAAACGATAGCTTTTTTGTAGAATTATTTAAAACAAACAAACCATGCAGCACAATGTACAACAAATCTCGTTTATCAAATAAATAACTTTGATGTTAGAGATAAATCAAATGGGGAAAAACAAAAAATAGCAAATGTAAAAATTTTCGCGGTTTTACCCAAATACCTCCGAGTATGTATGGAAGAAGAAGACATGCTACGCCGCCCATATAAATTGAGTTAGGGGCAGGAAAAAAATGATGATTAACGTGTTTGTATTTAGTAACTTGATGGCCAATTCTCGTACCTAAAAACGTTCACAATCTCATGTCAGCGTCAATCAAATGTCAAAAATGTAGGTAAACGCTATAGAATTTTTGACAGATTGAGACTGAGATGAGATTGCGAACGTTGTTAAAAATACGAGAATTGCCCCTCTGATCATTGGCTGATGAGGTTGAGGCTTAGGACAGTCAATAATTAATATATAAGCTCACGCCTTCTTCCCACGGCAGAAACTACAGAACGCCATCTGTTTCAATCCTTACATACTCCTTTTGCCTTGTTTATATAAAAATCAATTGCTGTTCGTTTGCCTCGCTAAAACTCGAGAACGGCTAAGCAGATTTAGCTGATTTTGATTTTAATAATAATAATATAATCATTTTATTATCAGGCAACTAGGCCCATAGATAAAATACACAAAATATCTTAAACAATAATAAACTAATACATATGAATAAATCTCATTAAAAAACTATAACTATACACGTAACGTTGTCGGCGTCGTGTTCCGCTGCGTGGTGTCGCGTAACCGTCCTCGGAAACGTCGAAATATGACACCTTTCGGCCAAAAGTCCTCTTTTAAGAATGTCTGTAGATGTTGTATGTTGGATTTTGAAGTGTTTGTCGTAGTCCAGGGAAGGTTTCAACGGTAAGAAAAATTGGTAAAGTTGCCGGGAAAATTCGGGAAAAGTGAAAGTGGATGTTCTATGGGAATTTTGAATTATTGAAATTGGGACAGGACAACGTCTGTCGGGCCAGCTAGACGTGTTCAATAAATAATTAATTATACCCTTTATTCTACATTAAAGATGAAAATCTAGGTCAATCCGAACGTAACAAAGTACGATTTTCATTTGTCACGTGTTTGCAATGCAACTAGTGCATCATAAGCAGGTTACTGCAATTAAGCCCTATCAATGGCGCATGTAGGTATGTAGATAATAATAGCCGATGCAAATACAACAGTGGTTAAAGGTCTAATTTCATAGTTATGTAAGTCACAAGTCTGATTCAGCACCAGAAAAATATTAAGGCCCACTTGAAGCAAAAAGCAATAAATGTGTTTTACGCAAAAACATTCAAAACATCATTCTGTCTCCGCCAGCTTCAAACGATTGACCGAAACAGAACGATCTTTTGAATTTGTGCAAGCAGGCCTTTCAAAAGGACCGATTTTTATTACAAGCTTTTATTTAGTTTCACCTGTCCCGGTGTCTGTGATCGAATCTTGCAAGTTAAATTTGACCCACTTCCCGGTTTCCGATTGAGCTGAAATTTTGCATGCCTATGGAAATCGGTTGACAATGCAATATTATTATGATATGGAGCTGATCTGATGATGAAGCCGGAAAGTGGCCATGGGAACTCAGTAATAAAACGACGAAACCCTATCGAGTTTGGGCTCGTTTGATTCGTCTTGACAAGGGCTCCAGTCCTAGATGATATCCAGACAGAAAAAATTGCTATGAAAAATATTTTTTTAAATAATACCTGTTTTCGTTTTTACTTTAGCATCTGTGACTAATTTTGCTACTGAAGAAAACCTTTAATGAATGTCAGGCAGACCTTTATTCGCAATTTGTTTTGCTGTACAGAAACAAAAATGCGTTAACAAATTACGTGCGTATTTTAAATGCTCCGTCTGCTCTTTGCGACCCAAATATTTGTGAGCCGCCCGTATATTCGGACGCGGTATATTTTTTTATTTATTTTTTTATTTATTATTATAACATTAACTTTTTACAGAATTGTCCGATTTGAAAGATTCTTGTTTTATTCGGGAGGGTATACCGCGAAGTTGGTTCCATGTAAAATTTATTAACTTTGCTTAGGCAGTTTTTGAGTTAGCTTCAATAATACGTGTTTTTCTCCCACTATGTGGATGATGTATATATATGAACTAGCTGCGCCCCGCGGTTTCACCCGCGCAGACCGGGATAAAAAGTAGCCTATGTGTTAATCCAGGGTATAAGCTGCCTACATACCAAATTTCGTCCAAATCGGTCAAGCCGTTTGAGCGTGAAGAAGTAACAAACATACACACAGACACAGACACACACACACTCACAAAATTTCGCCTTTATAATATTAGTGTGATAGCCTCTTTGTCCAGCAATTGTTATTATTGAAGCCAGAGCTGAACTTACATTCCTAGGTACTCAAAAGTACGGATTGTTATAGTTAAACTGTATCCCCATGTCTTCCACTGGCCTTTTGTTTTGTCTAGTTCATCCCGCCATCTTCTACGGGCTACGCCGCGTCGCCTTCTAGCTGTCTCAGCTTATTTTGGCACACTGCTCATTAGGCATGTGGCGGACGTAGCCAGCTCAGTCCCATAACACCAATAACCTAACATAACCATATGATACGAGGGAATTTTTGCTCCGAAATAAAAATCATTATTATTATCTTTATTGCTACCTCAGGACCCTGGGGTCCCAGACCTTTGGAAGGCGTACAAGAGGCCGAAGGCAACTCGTAGAGCCCCGTTAAGGATGATGCGCCAGGGTATCCCGCGAAATTTAAAATTTCTTACGTTTTTTGCAATTTGTAGGTTAGGGTGAGCTTGTATGTTGATTAAAATTTGATTCGCGGGCGTAGCTAATATGGCTTTACAGAATTATAATCATTAGAATCAGCAATACAACTCCATAAGTTAGCATTTACCTCAAATCTAGCAATTGCATGAAATCATGAGGTTTGAGGTAAATGCTAACTTATGGAGTTCTTGTCTCATTACCTACCCCTCACTGTGGCCAAGAGACCTTAGGCCATCTCTGATCAGTCTCGTGAGTCTGCGGGACTGGCAGTGAGTGTACCCTTCCCGAACCCTGGAATCCTGTCTACTATCCGTCTGTCACCTTAGGTCGCATGGCGCAAACATACTGAATTTATCTATCACAAATATGTGACACAGGTATATGATAGTTTAAGGCTGTAGGGCTTAGGCTTAGGGTCGTAGGGACCGTTAGGCTTGTAGGTCTTAGTAGGTTCCTGTAACTTGTCATATATTTACATGTACCGTCGCACCTATACGTAGCAGTATTGCGGCCTTACGTGACATTTGTTAAGGGTGGATGTACAATTTGTTTACACTTTTATCAGATAGTATTGGAACAGACTATAAAACGTGCTTTGATGACTATTGATGTGACAAGTACTGGCCTTATCCCACAGGTACACGTTCCTAAGCCAATTTTCTATAGGTACACACAGCAATCAATAAACGTTAGCAGAATCAACTGGTTCTGTTTACAAAACATTGTTTGTTTTTATAATGAAAGTGGGCAGGAGTGAGAGAAAATTGTGTGACGCCTACGTTGGTCAAGATAGGTATGAGTTGGGTAGGAAAATAATGGCAGAACTAATAACGAAACAATGTATCAAACAAAGCAATCAACAAAACAAGCAATATCGTAGGTCGGCCAGACACAATATGCCTCTCCTGTGTTTTAAAACAACAATAATCCAAACTATTAAAAATGCGAAAGTGAGTTTGTTTGTTTGTTTGTTATTCACGCTAAAACGGCTGAACGGATTTTAGTGAAAATTGGCACATGGGTAGACCGTTACCTGGATCTCGGTAGTACGTTCCCGTGAGATAATTTGCGACCTCCACGCGGGCGAAGCCGCGACAAAGGCTAGTTTGGAACCTAAACAAGAATATTATGTTAGATATACATAATATGGTTTTGCGTGATTCTCAGTTTTTTATCCGCGTTAGACATAACTTGACAAATTAATTACTTACACTATGTAGTTAATATAAACGTAATCCAAAATATTCACATATTAAGTTATTAATAAAATTAATGCTCTAATCTAATTTAACATATACCTATTTTAATCATTAACACTACTCGTTTTGACGTGATCTTCAATTAAAAATCATTAAAATTAGCTTATCTTTGCCTTATGAAGTCTTGCAGTTGTAAATTGTATCAAGAAATCGCAACTCATTACTGTAAGAATGTTCGCTCATCAGTTTTTACAAGCTAAACAAATACAATTTGTCGAAGGTGTAGTCGATACACCTTCGATGTGTACAAAATGAGTTAACGTTGTTTACTCAGGGCGTGCGCTGGTTCTGTAACAAGATACACGTGCCGAATGTTTTCTTTTTAGGGTTCCGTACCAAAATGGTAAAAAAGGAACCCTTATGGTGTGACTCAGTCTGTCTGTATGTCCGTCTGTCTGTCTGTCTGTCTGTCTATCACAGCTGGATATCTCAAGAACTACTGATGCTATCAACTTGAAATTTGGAACAGTTTTAGATGTGTAGTGTTTGGGTCACCAAGATACAGGCTATGCCTAGTTTGGGACCCGCTGTTTAATCTGTGTAGTCTGTTATTGAGAATTTCATACCATGTTGCTTGTATATTTTAAGAACTTTGTGTAAATGTTTTGGGTAAATGTCATTCAAAATTCAAAAAATTCAAAATTAATTTATTTAGCTTAATAAATTAATTTTGAATTTTTTGAATTTTGAATAACATTTACCCAACTATTTTGCAACTATGAAAAAATTAAAAATATTTACATTTTTTTTGCAACAGGGACTGAAAGGGGGTCTTAAAAATTCAAAGTGGGGCTACTAGGGCATGTGGGGTATCATATGAAAGACCGCTGTTTGCACATTCTCAAACATTTTTTTTAGTTTTTTTTAGGCCGCATTGTTTTCGACTTTTGATGAAAAATTTAAAAAAAAATACCATTCCCCCCCCTTATCTCCGAAGTTTGCAAAGATAAAAATCTGAAAGTATTCTATGTGATAGAAGTTTATGTAAAGATTACAGGAAAAATAAAACGATGTCTCTAAATAGCACACTTTTTCAGAAATCGAAACGGAACCCTCGGTGCGCGAGTCCGACTCGCTCTTGACCGGTTTTTTTTTGTGTATGGCATCTCGTAGTTGACCTTGATATAATGTGGCTGCCTTTTTTAAGCGAACTCAAAGCCAAAGGCGAATTTCTTGTATTACTCGCTTAGTAACGGTAAGGGCACCCGCTTTGGAGTACTAACCTCGGCTTAGAGCGTCGCAGGCGGAGTGGACAGCTAGAAGGGTCAGGGTAGATCAAATCTGGATAATAACTATTATCAAGAGAATTCAAAGCAACAGGCTCAGCCAGCACGTGCGGCAGCACGGGCTGGCACTTCGTCGAGCAAGGATCGGGGGAGCAGAAACATGTCGGGGTCGTCGCGAACTCGCAAGGGGCCTTGGCGGCGAGGTAGTAATGAAGTTTTCTTGTATCTGTAAAGTGTAATGGTGGCCCTACTGCTCTCCTGGAGGAGGGTCATGGGCTGGTTTTCCTTATGTATATACCTACTGTTTCATTGTACCTAACTCAAAAGACAAACTCTTTTTAAATCACAGAAAGCTCACCAGAGATCGCAAAACGGAATACCATTACCCAGAACTTTTATGGGCATCATAAAATTTAATTTTGCGGTTTTATTAATACCCCGGGTGAAAACGGGATGATATTTTCATTGGCTGTATGCAGACCTTACTGACCTTACTTATCTCAACAGAATATTGTATCTCGATTGCCTCGTTGGTCAAGTCGCAATGCTATTACTGAGCATGAGTACCTGGGTTCCATCATCCCAAGGTCAGGCAATGTGTTCAGTATTGGTTTTTCTATCAGGAATTACTAAGTAGCAGCCTGGAGTCTGGATGTGTGCCCGGTTGATGGCAATAGACTCGCCCCCTATTACATGGGACTTAAAACATACCCCGAAGGGTTAGGCATACCTTTGCGTGATGTTATGGTAATGTTGTATCTCGATTAATCTAAGTCTAAGGGAAACAACACCTTAGGCATCAAATAATCTATCTGCCTCAGTGACAGACAGTGTATTAATCAATCAAGTCTAGTCTGCGGTGTTACAGGATTATCATCCAAGTACCTGTTCAACAAGACTCAAGTTCTGTCATCAATCATCCTCCTTTATGACCTTATTAAAACTTTAGGGACATTGGCGACATGATCTCGTTTAAGTTATAATTTTGGAAAAGCCTAAAACCCTCATAATTTTGTACAAACAAGAGTTACCGCTGAAAACGCAAATTCCTCAGAAGTATGTTTTGGTTTAAAATTCATCATCGTCATCATTTCAGCCGAAATAAGTCCACTGCTGGACATAGGCCTACCCCAAGCATCGCCACTTCGACCGGTTCTGTGCTTCTCGCATCCAGCGGATTCTTGCGGCCTTCACAAGGTCATCGGTCCACCTTGTAGGCCTTTTAACGCTAAGTCCTCCGGTAAGCAGTCGCCACTCCAGAACATTTCGACTCCATCGGCCATCTGTTCTGCGAGCAATGTGCCCTGCCCACTGCCACTTAAGTTTGTAAATTCTCCAGTTTAGAATTCATACATCGCGTAATCTGAAACTATATTAACTAACATCCCAAACCAATGAATTTATCGAGGTTTACCTTGACCTAAAATAATTTTGCTCCTGAACTATGACATTCACTCAAAACAGATTTTTCGTGCTCTATTGCAAATCTAAAACATTAACTGTATGTTTCGTCTTATCATAGTAAAAGAAGCGAACTAAGGTTTATATTATTATTACCACCATTTACGACCTATAAAAGGCTATATACCCCACTAACCCCACGTTTCTGTTTCATATCTAAGACACCATGGTTGATATTAAAGGGGTTGCGTCATTTTAGTACACATAATCGCCACGATTTATGTTATATTTGAAGCAACATTGGCTATCAAATATTTGATTGCTTAGAGACGCGTTACTAAGTGAATAAGCAGTTAAGGACCACGCCAAACAATTATGGCTGTATAAGGTTTATCAATCTATGAAGCTATCAATCATACTCATCATAGTTACAAGAAAATTGTTCCATCGTTATTTGCTATGTGTAGACTTTCAACTTCGCCTTTCTTGGCTCAAAATACATAATTTGTATCACGGTGAATCTAAACCTGTTAAGGCGACGCTATCTGACTTTTGATGATTTTAAACTGAAGATCACGTCTAAACGAGTAGTGTTAATGATTTGGAAAAAATATATGTTAAATTAGAGCATTTTCTTAATAACTTAATATGTGAATATTTTAGATTATGTTTATATTAAATAGTGTCATTAATTTGTAAAGTTATGTCTAACGCAGATAAAAAACTGAGAATCACGCAAAAACTGTCAGGCGTATTTTTATGAAACCTTCACCATTTTAAAGGTAATTTAATTATTTATCTTTTAGTATACGTGTTTTATTAAAATGCCTTTTGTTTTATGTATAATAAATTAATAATGAGTCTAATTTGGGACAGCGCTCCTTGATGGGCGAGTCCTATTACTGGCTGGACGTACGATGCGTTGCGTGAGCTCAGCACAGAACGCGCAAGCTAACCCCTCAAGGTCATTGGCCGCCTTAAAAGCCGAAGTCAAGTAGATAATTGCGTCAGCAAGAAAAATATATTTGAAACATTTTCTTCCTCCAAAAGTGTCCTCCGTTTTGTTTTTTTAACATCAACATGATCTTAATTACGTAAATTACAAGCTCAAATACGGATCATATCCTCATATTACCTTCTCATAATTCCGCAGGACCTTTTATTAAGTCATTATTATTCAATTACCTCAGTGAAAAGCTTTGGAGTACCTACATTCCGAGGGTCTTTTTGATGTTCAGCCGACTGAATTTAATCTTATGATCAAAGCTGGGTTGGATTGAGGATAGCTTTCAGGTTCATAGGGTAGGGTTACTTTAATTGATTGAAAAGTGAATTAGTACTGGGTTTGGAAGGAAAGTTTAGGTAAAAATATTCTGCATGTTTAGCATCGTCCTGGGGCCGTAGAGTTGAGAAAAAAGGATGGTGCTATAGGTCGTATATAGCTCCGTCTATCTCTCACACTGGAACCGTTCAACTTCTGCCCTGCTATAAGAGCTCATAGTAAGCCCCCTGACTGAAACTCTTGCTTCTGATGTGCGTTACAATTTCCACTCTAAGTTTTTGTCTTGACGTAACAACAAAGCAGGAATAGGACAGTTTTCCAAAAGGACCAAGTAAGTTTCAAAGGACCAATCCGAAACCAGGCTGAAATATATCTAATTCAACAAATTCAGCACTGTAGGTATTACCACTTAGGGCTCAGCCCACATAATTGCTGTTCTCGCCACCTAGAACCTTGAACGTCAAACTTTGCCGAAACTATGAAATTGTGCTCCAGCTTGTTTGGAAACTTAAGACTTTAATGCTTTTGCGTAGAAATTTGTCGAGAAAATTGCAAAACAAAGTGAACACTTCGATTATGTACGTGATGTTATGTTGGGGACATTTTTGTGTCTCTCGATTGTTTGTTTTTATATAGTAGCTTTTGTCAGCGGCTTCGCCCGCGTGGATGTCGGAAAATATCCCACGGGAAATCCTTCCTTATTCCTTAACTACATTATAAAAGGAACTTCTGTGCAAAATCTCAGCTTTCGAGGTCCAAGGGACTGGGCGGAGCGTTGATGAGTCAGTCAGTCAGGACTTCTCTTTTCGTTTATATAGATGAGGAAGAAAGGATAAAGAAAGTAAATACCAACACCTTTCGAAAACCACCATTTATTTACATCAATCAACATCTAATACCAATACCATAGAGTCGCCAAACGCCATCTTAGTTGAAAAGCATTTGAATGTTTTCGTTCAACGGACGACATCTAAATAAAACATGGAGGTTTTATTTAAAAACATGAAAGCCAGGGGCTTTCGCTTGCACCAGTGCTAAATATAGAGACGGTATTAAGTATTCTTTTTGTTTCTCAAGCGATGTTGTGGATTTGTTTTTGAAATGGACCTTGTGGAAGAATCTGGTTTGGATTGGCTGTACGTTTAAATTAAGGAATTATGGAGATTGAGTAGGTCGTTTGCATGAATTTTATGGCCATGTTCTTGCCCTTTGTGTTTCTTGAATGAATAGATGAAATGGAATCACGTACAGATTGGTGAAACGTCACATGAAATGTAACACACGTTGAAACAAATTCTTCATGTTGCATTGCATATAGGAAGGCTTTTATATAACATTTCATGTTCACTACTGTACGACAACGTTCAAAGGTTCCATCGTTTATCTTCGCAGATACCGAAATATATCGAATAAATGTGAATATCGACCAAAAGAAATTGACTTATATTCCCAACTAAATTATTATAAATTGACGCACAATGCCGTCACTCCCTTATTGAACCAGCCACATTTAAATCGGCTAAGTTCGGTTTTCCGAAGATAAGCGATGGAACGATCAATGGGCCAAACTTATTACGACCCAGTGGGTCCCGCTTAGTGGCAAACGACATCGCGGCAGGCCCAGACGGAGAAGGCGGGATTAGCTGCACTCCTTTAATAAAGATGGGTTCTTGGCAGCTCTGGACAGAGAGAGGTGGAAAGAGAGTAGGGACCTTTGCCCGGCAGTGGGACAATTATGGCTAGTAAAAAAAATAACCTTTGAACATTATCGTACTGTACCAGAATTTTTATGGAATAAGATGAAGCAATCTTTGAGCATAGGATAACTATAATCAAAGGAGTCCTTGTCGTATGCTAATAAAAAAAAGTTCAATCTGCATTAATATATTTCGAAGGCTTTTCTCTAAACAGTTCATAGCTCCATCGAAGGTATATAGACTTATGTGATGGATTTTAGTGATTTTAAATCAATATCTCACAAATGACCATATCATCATTAAAAAAACAACGATAAGGGTCGGCGCACATCTGGCGAGGCGCAGCGCAGCGCATTCGTCACTGCCAAACAAATATCAACGTTGCGTGCCCAAAAATACAGTTGACAATAAATAACCTGACTCCTCTTTCCACTTAGACGCGCTCTCGAGCTAATAAATAAATAAATATATAAATAAATATCCTTGGACATTTCACACAACGCCATCTAGTCCCAAGCTAAGCAACCTAATTGCTTGTGTTATGGTAACGAGATGGCTGATAAACTACTTATATACATTTTTTTTTTTTTTTTGTAAATACATACATATTATAGACAGAAAAACACCCAGACTCGAAACAAATACTTGTAGGTCGTACAAATATTTGTTCCGTGAGGGAATCGAACCCGCGACATACTGCGCAGCAGTTAATGGAAGTTTATTTATTTTCAAATTTAATTCAACTGGTGCAAGGACGATATTTGTTTGGCAGTGACGAATCACCAGATACAGCCCCTGAATTAAGCAAACAAGATTGATAAATTAATGTTTGCACTTAGTTAAATGTTGCCGGTACTTTCGACAGGTAGATATTAACACTCAAACCAGCTTTTACAACTTATAGTAGGTAATGTTTGCTCACATGCCCAACAAACATTTACTGCGAAAACGGTTAATTTGCTTCCATCGTTAATTTGTATTTCCACAAACTCGATTTTCATTATTTTACACAAACATAACGCCTGTATTTCTCGAAGGATTTGGCAGAGGTGCCACTGCTAGTATGAGCACTGCTGCACTATAGTAGAATAGCTGCTAGCTGCCATTGAGGCCGCCGGGGTCGCGGGTTGTTCGAAACAGATACCGTGGCCCTGGCACAGGTAACTGAAGGAACACGGGTGGGTTTTAGTCAGTAAAAGTCTGACACGCCCCCCGAAACGAGAAGTCATTTGACGGTTTCCCATCCACAAAAAAAAGGCTGCCACTGAGAACTTCCTGATGGTGGGAAAACACTATAACACTTTACCCGACCTGGGATTCGAACCCATGACCTCATGCTCTGCAGTAGGTACCTAGCGCTTGCAATCACTAGACCAATCTAGGCAATCAATCTGCCTCCTTTTCCCAACTATTTCGGGTCGGCTTCCAGTGTAATCGGATGCAGCTGAATACAAGTACTTTACATGGAGCGACTGCCTATCTGACCTCCACAATAACTGGCTAATACGATACCCCTTGGTAAGACTGTTGTGTGTGTTGTGTTGGTAAGACTTTTGGGCTGCTGACGACCTGTAACGACTGTCAAAGATCCACGAATGACAGCCGGGACTAATGGCTTAACGTGCATTCCGAAGAGGAGTCTCGGTATGTAATGATGGTCACCAACCCCGGGCGCGTATATAGAAAATTACTAATTAGGAATTAGCATTTACGTGTGTTTAACGCCTGGAAATGACGCTATCGTCTCCGCCTGAGGGGACGTACTGAAGTAGCATTTCTATAAACGCACCCCGGGCGTAGCTTTACCTGATGGATCGACCCGTGCGGCTGTTATTACTTAGCCACGAGCTTCTTACTACTTACTACACAAACGAGGCAGTCATTGTAAAATAATTGCTATGACAAGTTATATTTACAGCTCTTTAGCCTTTTGCTATGTATTACGAAGTAAACTGACAACCTATTGAGTGCAAAACAATAGTTTAATATACAGTGTTATTGGTAAAATACCAGCAACCTCTTAAGGGGTCATTGTACTCATAATTATGAACAATGTTTACTATTAGACCAAACCTGAAATCGCGAAAAAAAAAATCCGCTGTTCAGTAAGTGTACATTTATCTAAATCAAACTCGTCAAAATGTAGGGAGCAGCTGTTTTTTTTTCGCGATTTCGGGTTTGGTTCCATAGCAAAAGTTGTTCATAATGATGAGTACAATGACCCCTTAAAAGATTGCCACTGTTTACACTTACACCCTGTATATCTAGAAGGGCTAAGATTGTCCGCGGTGGTTTAGGCGTGGAAAGGTAACAGACATACAAACATTACTATCGCATTTACAATGATAGTATGGATATAATAAATGTCTTTGAATTCAACATTTCGAGGAATATTTTTAGCCAAACACAACAAAATGCCAACGACTTCTTCAAAAATGGTTCAGGAAATTGTATGCAGAATTGCAGAGTAATGAATAGGCATGCCCACGTTTTCCCTGTCAACTGAAGATGAATCCCCGTGACCCATATACAGGGCACGTATATACCGTACAGAAGAATATTTTGCTTGTTTCAAGCCAAGACTTTACCCAACGCGACATTTGTGGTTTTGTGGACGGTTCTTTGAAGCCGTGATACCTTTGGAGTTTAATGAAAAGGTGGCGAGGCATTTGTTGCAAAAGTGCCGAAGTAATGTTTATTGTATCACGCAGATATTAAAATATACAGGGTGGAATTTTGTAATGCCACCTGAAGGGTAAGTACTCTTAACACTGTAGATAGAAAATTTTACTCAAAGAAAACATTCCTTTATTTTTAACCGACTTAAAAAAGGAGGAGGTTCTCAATTCGGATGTTTGTATTTTTTTTATTTTTTTTTATGTTTGTTCGCGCATAACTCCGTCGCTTGCCAACCGATTTGAAAAATTATTTTTTTGTTGGAAAGGGTATACTTCCCAAATGGTCCCATTTTTGTCAAAATCCAGTTCTGATGATGGGATCCTGGAGAAATCGAAGGAACTCCTCAAATATTATAGGCACACCTATAGCGATTTGCGTATTTTTTATAGTAGCTCGTGCATTTGCTCTCGGAAAGCACCACTTGGTGAAGTGGAACTGACTACCTGAACTACTCAATGATAAATATTTCACGTGTTGCGATTCGATTACTTTAATATGGTTGTTAAGCAATTTCCGCTCGTCACACAATGCGTGTGGTGAGTGGTATTTTGAGGAGTTCTCCTGGTTCTTACCAGCAGAACTCCTTAACAATTAACGTCCCAGCATCGGGAAAAGCAATACTTTGTAACATGTGATGAGCATTATATGAACTGTAATGTAATGTACATTTTAAATGTGTTTCTGTATATTTATTGTGAATAAACCTTTTATTTATTTATTTAATTGACATTAGACTATTGTAACTTATACAAATAAACAGACCCACTAAAAAGCGAGAAATAAAAACTTTTTAACAAAAAAAAAAACCGACTTCCATTAATCACTACAAAGTGAAAAATAACTGATTTCGGAAGTCGGTGGCAAAAAAAAGAAAGTAAATAAAAAACGAAAGACACCGACTTCCGAAATCAAAGTTATTTTTCACTTTGTAGTGATTTATGGAAGTCGGTTTTTTTTTTGTTAAAAAGTTTTTTTAATAAAAAGAAAACTGCATTCAAAGATTTTCGAAAATTCGCTTGCCACACCCGGGAATCGAACCGACTAAAATCTTTAAAAATTACAACCAGTCCTTTTATTGCATCGATCGTTAGGATGAAATCTCTCTAACAAACTTGATAAATTAAATGAAAGGAAAACCATGAAATCTGGACTTATAAATTCAATAAGTCAAGTTAAAGCTCTTTAAGGTTGATGCGCCAAGGTAGCCCGCGAAATTCAAAATTTCTTACGTTTTTTGCAATTTGTAGGTCAGTGTGAGCTTGTATGTTGATTAAAATATGATTCGCGGCCGTAGCTAATAGGGCTTTACAGAATTATAATCATTAGAATCAGCAATACAGCTCCATAAGTTAGCATTTACCTCAAATCTAGCGATTTCATGAAATCATGAGGTTTGAGGTAAATGCTAACTTATGGAGCTGTATTGCTGATTCTAATGATTATAATTCTGTAAAGCCATATTAGCTACGGCCGCGAATCATATTTTAATCAACATACAAGCTCACACTGACCTGCAAATTGCAAAAAACGTAAGAAATTTTGAATTTCGCGGGCCACCCTGGCGCTTTCGCCTTAACTCAAAGATAAAGCTCTTTAGCGCATAACAGCAGAATCACTATACTGCCTACATTAATAACAATTTTAATACCTGGATTGGTAATAACGGCACAATCAGATGGCCTGCGAGATCACCAGA
Source organism: Cosmia trapezina (assembly GCA_905163495.3). Lineage (NCBI taxonomy): Eukaryota > Metazoa > Arthropoda > Insecta > Lepidoptera > Noctuidae > Cosmia > Cosmia trapezina. Next base: position 3,963,276 of record LR991036.1, read on the forward strand.
CCTCACCCCTTTAGATTTTTTTTTGTGGGGATATGTGAAAAATCTAATTTACATTAAATCTTATGCAAATGAAAACGAGTTAAAAGTTGAAGTTCAGAATACGATTTATAATATCCACCACAACACGTTATTAAAGGTTAGAAAAGAATAAAGAAATACAGAATGAATTCGTTAGAAGAATACATTTGTGTATCCAAGAAAATGGAGCCCATTACGAGCAACTAATCATTTAGTTTACCATTTTTTGTAAATAATTAAAATAATTTAAGATTTCATGGTTTTCCTATCATTTAATTTATTCAGTTTGTTAGAGATATTTCATCCTTATAATTGATCCTAACGATCAATGCAATAAAAGTACAGTGTGTCATTTTTACAGATTTTAGTCGGTTCGATTCCCGGGTGTGGCAAGCGAATTTTCGAACATCTTTGAATGCAGTTTTCTTTCTATTCAAAAATAAAGGAATGTTTCCTTTGAGTAAAATCTTCTATCTACAGTATTAAGAGTACTTTCCCTTCAGGTGGCATTACAAAATTCCACACTGTATATAAATATTTCTTTAATGGTGCGCCTATGACACAGGTATTAACAGTTGATAGTCTAACTATAGTCGAATGCCGTAATTACAGACACAATTAAAAAGCCATTGTGTCTCGTGTGGATCCACGTTCCGGCACACAAAGGGTTAATGCGTCTTTTTTACAAACTAGCTTTTGCCCACGGCTTCGCCCGCATGGAGTCCGAAAATATCCCACGGGAACGTACTACCGGGAATTCCTTCCTTATTCCTTGTCTACATTACAAAGGGAACCTCTGTGCAAAATTTCAGCTTTCTAGGTCCAAGGGTTTGGCCTGGGCGTTGATGATCAGTCAATCAGTCAGTCAGGACTTCTCTTTTTATTTATACAGATAACGCAGCGAATTTATCTGTTCTTACACAACTCACAAGAAAATAGTTTTTTTTTATAGCTAGGCTCAGATAATGCAGCTTTGACATCATTGTGCATTACTTCTGCAAGGAACTGATCTGCAGGTTCCTTAATTTATCTGATTTTAGAACTACCCTTAATAATTTTAAACGATCAATCAACATCAACATTCTACCAAATAAACAACTTTCCATGCACGAACCTGTGCTCCGATTCGCGAGTTTCATAATTCTGACAGACGAGACGATTACATCTCGATGTTATCTCTAGCCATACATTCGCTGATAAAACTGACCCTTAACTATGTCTAGTAGTTTATCGTCGGACAAGCATTGCGAAGATAGCGATGGCCAGCGAGTGAAAGTGATGGGCTGGGCATTGACCACACAGCCGACAACGAAAAACAAACTCTATCGGTAAAAAGCGAGAGTATAATTTTGAGTGAACCAAGTCTCGCGTGAGACCTTTCCGACGGTGATATCATATTAAATGTTATTGTATAACACCGTATAATGTGTGCCTTGGATACTCTTCGTGTTTGTCGACTGGTTCTCATAACACTTAATTTGCAGTGAAGCCAGCAAGTCAAATGAAAGGTTTCTAACCGCAAAGTCAAGTCTTATTTATAATTGAAAAAACAACTTGACTCGTTAGCTGTTGAATAGTTTAGAATGGAGCGGATTTTGCGCTTCTTTAAATATGTTGGTGAATGTAAATAGAAATACACGATAAGGTTGACGTAACCTGTACAAAAGATAAGAAAATATGCGACAATTTTATTTAGAACCAGCGACCTGCCCCCGAAAACAAAAACATCGAGATTTCTTTGTTATATTATGTAAGATTAATATTATGCACTATGCAAATAAACCTTCCGGAATAAATTCTCCAAATGATGGTGAAATCGAGTAGTTTAGATCACCACTTAGAATATGTATAGATAACCACCAAAATCACAACAGACACAAAAGCAACTCGTCATTTGGATCCAACTCAAAGGAACCATTCTGTATCTATTGCAAAAGCACTGTGGTCAAAAGGACCGGGGGACCAAAACAAACAATCTTGAGAGGACAAAGGTGCTTTCACCCATAATGACATGTCATGAGCAGAAGATATCAAAGCAACTGAGATTATTATAGCAGGTGACAGGTGCCCATTCACGTAAAAGGAGTGACAGACCAATCTTAGATACGGAGTGCACGGAGCTTCGGAGAATGCAAATTACTATCCGGACGTGCCAAAGGCATATCGCAGCGACGCTCTGGCTGGTGCATTCCACTGGCGATCTCAATATATACATTGTATGAGCTGAGGACGGCCATACCTCACATAAGGATTGTGTCCATCAAATAGATTAGTAGATGCGTAAGATTCTTGGACGTTGTCATAAAAGAGAGATATATTTTCTTAGCATTTGTTTTGTTTATCGTGTGAGAGGACGTTGCTATTGTTGTCAATATGATCAAAATATACGAAGCGATACCCTTAATATAACCCCTTGAGCAAATCAAGCGGCAATTTAGAGTTACAGGCACGATTTGGGACTACATTTCTGATATAAAAGGGTCAGGTATCGCCCGGGATTGGAAATATGCCCGATAGATATTGATAAGTCCATGTCGCATTAGAACCAAAATAATGATTTTGATCCTGATAGCCGAACGGTGTTTACCGAAATAAAGTCCCGATGCTAATGAGTAGTAAGGTGCTAGTGCTTAGAAAGATAATAACTTAGATGCCCTTAGCTTTTTGAAATTCTACTTCAGTCACTTTAGGCTTTCCTGGGAAAACAACCTAATTAAAGCTTCCACTAGGGTCGACGTCATCGCGGCAACGCCGGCTATCGCTGACAACCAGCGCTGGGGCTCCGTCTCGCATGGGGTCGCGGCATTATGCTGAGCGATGGCCGTTTTGCGTACATGTGACGCATATTTTCCCCCAACTTGTTTTATTTATAGGTATTTATTTTATTTTGTTGTTCTTTGCGTCATGTTTACCGCAAATAAACGTATTTTCTTTCTTTCTTTTCTTTCTTTCACTACGGAACTTCTCGCTGAAGTCGCTGAAGTCACTTGTCACCGTATTTTTAATCCTCCAAAACTCAGCCACTCATGGTAGTGGTTTGACATTTAACAGGTATCGTGGGAAGTTAATGCTCTGAAGATGTTTCAATCAATCAATTTACTTTCACTATGAATGTACTCAGCCTTCCGCTATACATGATGGTACTTGAGCACCTTGTGCCAAAGTGAGTTGGACTTCTTTTGTGCCTTTGTGTCGAGAGAATAATGCTTTTACAGCAATATGCCTATCACTCCTATCATTAGTGAGGTTTTCGCCCTTCGTTACTAAGTTTTACAATAAATTATAAATCTATATATATCTAGGCGTAGAGGTAAAGTCCGCACATCAATGGCTACAAAACTAGAACATGCTAGTTTATTCTATTGAAACTTCGTACTACATTAGGGCATTTCAAGGTCAAAGTGTCACCTCCGACATGCGGTCGACTGTACCTACCTGTTCAGTCTGGAAATTGACTTTAAGCGATCAACAATATTATTAAGTCAGCCTGCATCTTTGTGAATCTTGTATCGTTTTCTATTTAGCATAATTTATTCGCAAGGCCACAAAGTTTATCACGAAATCTTCTCTAATATCTAAAAGTTGACACAAGTTTTCATCGTCCTAACATGAAATCTATACTAATATTATAAAGAGGTAAAATTTGTTTGTAAGTTTGTAAGTTTGTATGTTTGTAAGTTTGTATGTAGGGGGTAATCTCCGAAAGTAATGATCCAATTCTAAAAATTTTTTCACTGGTAGAAAGCTACATTATTCCTGAGTGCTATAGGCTATAAATTATATTTATATCATGCATATTAGCCGAGCTATCACAATTTTTGTCTAACAAGTCGGAAAGAAATACGTCTTTAAACAGACTTTTTTGCATGCGCTGCCTAAACAGTTGTTTAAAATTGAAAACAATGTATGGCAGTCTGGTCCGTCTTAAATAATTCTACAAAAAAGTCCGCGACACCATATTTCTATCTTTTATATTTTACCTTTTATACATCTTTTATTGTTTTAAAAAAGTATTTTTTAGACATACTTACGTTTGGATGAATATTTAAACAACAACACATTAATCCTTATCAAAATAAGTTATTTTATGATCACAAGGACATCATAGAGATAAGATTTGGCCTTTACAGTATGGCAATTGGTCGTACAGTTTCGGAAATAATATAAAATTACTAAAACGCTTCATACCGCTCGCTTTGAGCAAACATGTTTAGTGCGGACGTTTTATCAATTTTAACTATAGATGGCGTTGTGCAAATAAGTAATTTTTCTGAATTGCGAGATTTATTATTTCAATAATGTCGGTGGAATACAACGGAAGAGTTTGTTTTTTTGTTAGTTTGTTTGAACGCGCTATCTCTGGAACTAACCCAGTCGGATTTGAAAAAAATCTTTGAGGAGTTTTTGAGGAGGGCTATAGGCTATTTAACATCACGCTAGGGCCCTTAGAAGCCGAGCGCGAAGTAATAGCGCGGGCTGGCGATGCGGAAGGATATAGGCTATTTAACATCACGCTAGGGCCCTTAGAAGCCGAGCGCGAAGTAATAGCGCGGGCAAGCGATGCGGAAGGATATAGGATATTTAACATCACGCTAGGGCCGCTAGCAGCCGAGCGCGAAGTAATAGCGCGGGCAGGCGATGCGGAAGGATATAGGCTATTTAACATCACGCTAGGGCCCCTAGAAGCCGAGCGCGGAGTAATAGCGCGGGCAGGCGATGCGGAAGGATATAGGCAATTTAACATCACGCTAGGGCCCTTAGGAGTCGAGAAAAATAAAAAATGTCAGGAAGGATGCTAAGCGCAAACGAAGTAATAGTACGGGCAGTCGTTGCGATGCGATGCGTGGGGGTTAGTGGGTGGGGGGGGGACACAAGAAATTTTACGCGGACGAAGTCGCGGGCAGAAGCTAGTGGCTATATAAAATAATAACATCTGCTTTGCAGATTATTGGAAGGAATTTATCTGTGGATGGCGATGCTTGCAGCTGATTTCAAATAACTACTCTATATGCTTTTGTGTATATTATTTATTCATCATCCCGGTTAGTTGCTAAATCCCGTGATTTGATTTGAGATTATGCCCGATAACAGATAACGCAGCCCACACCTAAATTGACACCACAAACCTAATGGAATCGGTTGACAGCATCCAATAGATGGATTCTCCCAGCCTACATGATTATCTGATAGCTCAGTATCAATAAAAACGTCTGTAACTTTGTTTCATATTCCAAAACATATGCACCTGATAGGTTTTCTTTTACCAGGTGGAATAACTTCCTTCTCCCCGATGATAAACAACTCGGTACACGTTATCATGTACAGCTACTACCTCCTATCGGCAGAAGGAAGCCCGAAGATGAAGGCAATCCTTATCAAATATAAGAAATGGCTGACGATTATGCAGATGGTAAGTACTTTTGCCAAGAATTCTTGCAGAATAATGGCCGTTTTCTATACAAACGGACCTAAGGAGTTGTAACTAAGGACCAATAATTTATGGTCGTGGTCCTAAGTTACGAGTCTGAAATTATCGAGTGCTAGGCCATACTTATCCTGGCTTTGGCATTGGTTTTGTGAACTTGGCTTCAAAAAAAAAATATTTTCCAAAGTCGGGTACTTTGGAAAATATTTTTTTTTTATTCTCATTCATTTTTTCGTTTGCAGTAACTCATTATTGCTTGTAGTCGTTTCCCATAATATTTGCCAAGATTTTTTTTTTTAACCACACACGTTAAAATTTTCACTAAAAGAAACTACAAACGATTCTGTTCAACAATCAACTACTAAACTTGAGTACCGACAAAACGGGAGGATGAGTTTTTGCAAAGTTCTCTACTTCATTTTTTTAGAGCTACAATAAAAAAAAAAACACTACAATCAACTGTATAAGTACCAAAGCCTAAGAGAATAAAAAAAAAAGATTTTCCAAAGTCGGGTGCCAAGTTCACAAGGGTTCTGGCATTTGCTAAGATACGATAGTTAATAACAAACGTTCGATAAAACTATACACAGGCATGACTTTGGGGTGTGATTGCCAATGTCATTTTCTATTTCTAGCAGAAAATGTTTCCTACAAAATTAAGGCTGCTATTTGAATTCATACTGATGTATCCGCAGGGATGTCGAAAACCCAATTTCCTGCCAAACGGGTGGCAGATATAGCAAGGTCGAAGTCGAACCGTACCTATACGATTGACACTTTTGGAACACTGGCTTTATCGTACGGTTTTTAATTCCTTTTCATGAAGATATCTAGATATGCTGGTGCAAAATCTTCTGTGTAGGGGAGTTGAAATAATGTACTCCTTTTTGATGATGCTTGATGATTTCAAGTGTAATGTTTATAATGAATAAAATACTCATAGTGAAAAGAGTGACAAGGTAACGCGTGTCATGCCGGCCGGCACTCACTCGCGGTTCCCTTTTTTGACAGATGACAAATGACAATGACAGTGACAATGACGTTGACACCTTCCAATGGTGTGTCGCCAACATTCTGGTTTAGATTTTCACCTGTAAGTATGTGCCATTAGCTTTGATTGAATTCAGTTAATTAAGGCATGAGGAGGCTTTGTATTTGAAAGACCACTTAATTAGTAATCTGTAATACGAAGAATATGTGACCATATTAATAAATCAATGGGTACATAAGATCGACCATGAACGAATTAACCACTGGACCCGACATTTATAAGCGGACGTACCTTTACCGGTCTTGTCAGTAACCAGGAAATTCTAGCCTTGGTCGCTTGTTTTTGCGACAGTCTCAAGCACTTACTTGTCAACAAAACATCCTCAAAAATGACTAAATGTTCAGTTAAATGGTGTAAAAACTATAGCGGCGGAAGCAACACTATTTCTTTTCACTTGTAAGTAAGTACGTTATTTTATTACATTTATTGTTATTTATCACAAAATTTAATCAAATGTAATGTGGTTCATACATTTGTATTTTATGTCGGGTCCAGTGGTTAATTCGTTCATGGGATCGACCGAGTGACTAAGCGTATTGTTCAACTTGTGGCATCTTGCTAATAACAACTTACAGGGCATTTTCGTCAAAATGGCTACCAACCCACTTATGGGATGTCCTACACATACAAGTTGCAAATAATTAACATTTTTATAACATAGAAGTGTCGAGTAATTATTAAATAGTTCCAAAAGACTAGTTTTCTTTTTTACTTAAATTGTCAACAGAAATTTAAAAAAAAAAGTAACAAAATTAAATCCTGAAATGTGGCATCTTACGTCTTGCAGTACTGTCCTTATTATTTGGTAACGGTCATGACCAAAACGTATCTAAATTACTATTTATTTACATATATTATTTGAAATAAGCTCCATATAATAAAAAAAAAATACATACCTAGCAAAATTCGTAAAATTTATCATTCGACTAAATCAAGAATTTGCTAAAATATCCAAAACAATATTAGTAACGTTTTTTCAAAGTAGGTAGCAGTTTAAAAAAAAAATGCCCTACAAGGTTACATTTTAAGAGGCTTAACTTTGGACATAAATTACTCCGAGTCAGATGACCTATGGCCCTATTGAAGCATTGAGGACGTGTCCACTGTCCATTTCTATATTCGCAATAGAGGATGGATGCCACTTAAGGCCGGTTTTTGAGGTCCTCAGATAACTCTCAATAATTCGACAAAATTATGTATCACTACATAGTATAAAACAAAATCGCTTCCCGCTGTCTGTCTGTCCCTATCTATGCTTAGATCTTTAAAACTACGAAACGGATTTTGATGCGGTTTTTTTAATACATAGAGTGATTCAAGAGGAAGGTTTATATGTATAATAAACGCGGGCAAGCCGCGGGCAAAAGCTAGTTTTATTGTAAGTGAAAGTTTCCTGTTCTAAAACGCTAAGTCAAGATTATTCAATAATTGTTTATTTTTATGTATTCTTAATTTAACTTCGTACCTACTCAGAGCAGGTGTGCTCGATAATGTGTAAGCTGTGGTTAACTGTAATTGAGTGTGCTTTATATAGGTGCATCGCAGACGACAGGCTTTTTGTGCGATCGAATCTGCGGCGCACAAAATATCTGTATGGCATACATACATTTCTGCGCCGGACTTTTTGCGCGTCGTGTGCATTACTGCATATAATTGCTTAGGTTCTATTTTCACAGACTAATAAGTGCGTCACGGATAGTCTGTCGTCTGCGCTGCACTTAAGGCACCTTCAAACAGGCACGACACGCTCTGTCTATGGTAATCCTAAAATAATTTATGGAACCAATACGACGATGGACAGATAAACTTAGGTTTAAAAAAAACCGGTCAAGAGCGAGTCGGACTCGCGCACCGAGGGTTCCGTTCCGATTTCTGAAAAAGTGTGCTATTTAGAGACATCGTTTTATTTTTCCTGTAATCTTTACATAATCTTCTATCACATAGAATAATTTCAGATTTTTATCTTGGCAAAGTTCGGAGATAAGGGGGGGAACGGTATTTTTTTTACACTTTTCATCAAAAGTCGAAAACTATGCGGACTAAAAAAAAATAAAAAAATGTTTGAGATGCCTTGGTAGCCCCCCTTTGAATTTTTAAGACCCCCTTTCAGTCCCTGTTACAAAAAAAAATATAAATATTTTTATTTCTTTCTTATTTGCAAAATAGTTGGGCAAACGTCATCTAAAACTGTTCCAAATTTCAAGTTGATAGCATTAGTAGATCTTGAGATATCCAGCTGTGACAGACAGACAGACAGACTGAGTCACACCATAAGGGTTCTTTTTTTACCATTTTGGTACGGAACCCTAAAAACATCAGTTACAGCAATGGTCATGAAATATTTATGACCCAAATTACCTCTCAAATCGTAACTAAACATAGCAGTATAATCCCTCTCAAAAGACATGGGAGTAGTCGAGATAAATATTAACCGTTTTCCCGCTAAGACCAGCAGGGCTAACATGCGCAAGTCGACAAAATTTTGTCGACACCTGTTTTTGTCGTCAGGCTCTAACATGCGCGCTATGCATGTTAGAGCCTGACGACAAAAACAGGTTTGACAGAACGACATGAGTTCTATGTCAGAACGACACGACATATAAGTGTCACCATGTTAGCTCCCATCGACAGACATAATTATATCGCCTCAGCACGAGATAATGTGTCGACAAAATTTTGTCGACTTGCGCATGTTAGCCCTGCAGGGCGGTAAGCTTCATTAGCATTTTATTATCAACTAGCCTTTGCCCGTTGCTTCGCCTGCCGGAATGTCGGAAAATATCCCACGAGAACGTACGCACTACTGGGATTAAAAGTACCCTATGTGTTAATCTAGGTATATAAACTGTGTGCCAAATTTCATCCGAATCCGTTCAGACGTTTTGGCACCAATCCGGAACATAAATACAGACAAATGGCCAAAAATTCCAAAAACTATATTTTCTGCATCAGACTCATTCCAACAACTCATAGCAATATAATTTCATTTTTTCAAAAATATTAAATGTACAGTTTTGTCTTCGTTACTATTTTATTACATGTATAGATTACTTTGAGATAGTTTAACTGAATGTGCTGACGTTTATGCCTCGTTTATGCCTCATTTGCACATCTGATTGAGACTGATTGGAGTGGTAATTTGAAGGGAAGTTCAATTATGCTGATGGGTCTTATTTCTGAAATAGGTGGCGATAATTTAGGGGCTTTGCTTTCATTGCAGAGGTCATATTTAGGATCAATTTAGTATAGTTATGGAGCTTTAAACAGGCAGCTCTGAAAAAAATGGTTGTGAAAGATGGTTAAAATCCTAATAATAACACTATACTTAGACTTTATATTTGTTAAGTTAACATACCTGATCCACAGGTCCACAGCAAAAAGTAATTAATGTGTTTTAAAAAAAATTCATAGCCATGATAAAATACGAATATTTCAGTTTAAAATCTTTTCTTGTAAATAATTATGGTTTGTTTGTAAAATAATCAATGCTTTTTCTCTTTCCAGATTCAGTTCACATTCATGTTAATATACTCCTCACAAGTGTTTCTGCCGAGCTGCCCCGCACCGTTAGGCATCACCGTCCTATACTTTCCTAACGTCATATTTGTATACTACATGTTTTATGATTTCTTCAGACAAAACTATTTAAAAGATAAGAAAAAAGTGTTGAGTCATGTTGAAAATGGTGGCAATAAAAATATTTAAGTAGTGTTTCACTATGATAAGAAAGTTTAAATTAGATGTTTTGCCTTTTATTTGATTTTGAATCTAATTATTGCATTAATAATCATAATCATACATGTACATACATAAACTAACGCCTTCTTTCCATGGGGGTAGGCAGAAACTGCAGAACCACCTGCTAAGTACATACTCCTTTTGGTTTGTTTACATTCATACATCTGGTCATATATGCACACTGGTAGCGAGTACTACGCAGCTGACTTGCATTTAATCAGTCTATCATAGACTTATAAAAAAGATGAACTTCGCGCCACGCATATCGAAAGTGAAGCACCGTACCGATCTACGTGTGCATGATTTGAGTACCTGCAAGTACGTCGTCGCTCGTGTCACGTAATGGCGGCCGGTCGGCATACTATGATATAAATGTGTGCGTGAGGCGTGTCTGTACAAACGGTCCGGCATACTTACTGTGCTTCACTTTCGATATGGGTGGCGCGGAGTCCATCTTTTTTTATAAGTCTATGCAGTCTATGTATAATGTTCCTTCCGCAGTCTACCATTAGGCCTAATGTAGATTTGTAAATAAGTACCTATGCATTCAACAACTTTCCTCGACAAATCCTTTACTGTCCAGGCCGCTCGTTTGTAGAATGCATTGCCAGTTCAAATTATAGTATAGTTAAAATCTCGATGCGGACTTGGTCATATAAATCATAATCGGAGTAGGGATGTGCGCTAGTTGCGCGCGCTCAAGGCCATTATCGATAACAGAATCATTAAGGTTATCACGTAAAATGTGTGGAACATGCAGAATTGCTGCAAGATGAATACTTAAGAAAAGCACATTTATGCAAAGAGTTCATCATTCATGTGGATGATGATGACGATGACTCAGACGAAGAATTTTAATTTTCTATTTTTAGTTTTATATATACGTTCTTTTGTTTATATATTTAATATGCTTTGTAGTAAATTTGGTAATAAAATAAAAAAAAATGTGTATTTATTTCTATCACCCATTTATAAATATATAAAACTATCGATATCACTCATCGACTGCAGTAATGCACAGGACTACGTGTGTACGTGTGGTTCTCATAACTGTAAAATTAAACATCTTTAGTCTTCATTAATTTTCGTTGCTTAAATATTTAGTATGTATGTATGTTAGTTTAATATTGTATAAGTAGGTATTTATTATTTGCACCAACAACAGCCCCATTCCATATCCTGATAAATCACTGTCCATCCTATGGTTGCCTGGAAGAGATCGCAGAAAGCGATAAGGCTTTTGTGGTGTACATACAGTAAAGTATAAATAAATAAATACTGAATTTAGTTTCTGAGATATGAACCCTTTATTCGCTCAAAAAACGCTCGCTTAAAAAACTAAAGCGCTCTATAAACCTATTTTAGTTAAAATAGTGTTGTGTTTTGTCTTCTTCTTTCAAACTCAAATCATAATTCGAATGAAATTGACAAAACACTATTTTAACTGAATTAGGTTTGTAGAGCGTTTAATTCTTTTATGAATGAAGGGGAAGAAGTTTAGTAAAGTTGGGTGAAAAATTGCATTTCGCAATTTTACTTGATTATTAATAAATGCTCAATTATCTACAGTTTCACATAATAAATAAGATTTTTTCAGAATTTCAACTTCAAATGTCTGATAAAAAAAATATGCGCCAGTTTTGTAATATTTTTTTCAATCCTTACTATCCATTGACTATTCTAGATACCGAATCTAGTCTTAACTCAATACCCCACTACTGCACCCTTTTTGCTTGGACGCCCACATAATGTGCTAAGAAAAAATAAAAAGGAGGGATAATTTCAATGACAAAATTATAGACCATCAAATTGGCTTTGTCCATAACATGCAACATTCAATCTTATTACTTTGTGATAATATCTGACTGATAAAAATGCTCTTATTTTATAAAAACACCTGCATTTTCCTATCAAATCCATATCAGTGAATATATACATATAATCATATGAAAAACAATAAAGAAAGTTTATTCTAGTTTGAAAATATGCAAGAAATGAACAAAGGTTTTATAAGAATTCAAAGTACCTTAGTTTTTTAAATTCTTCTTATAATGCCTAACAATGGTTAACTGCGCAGTGCTATCTATTTTTGTTTTTAATTAAATCATGATGCAATCCAGTCTAATCATTCAAAAGTCTTTAAAAAAAGTATGTTTATACAAATGTTGACTTATCATTCAAAGAGAGATGAGAGATTCTTGAGTTTGTTCTCCGATAGATGGGAGTCTCCAATGCTGCGTCATTGGATGAAACTCCACACTCAATAATTTTGTAAGTCTACTAACACTAGTTTTTTTAAGACCTTTGTTACTAACATTATGGGCGTATGCCTGAAATAAATAAATATAATAATAAAGGGTTTTCTTGAAAGACTATTCTTAGCTACGGCATGGACACATAATATGTGTCAATAATCATACTATGATTATTGAGGTTTCATTTAAACCTTAACCTTTTAGTTTCTAAGACAAAATATTTTTTTCATTAAAAAGAGATGCATGATGTCTTTGTAGGCCGTGTCCCTGTGTGTAACAAATAACCCTAATAACCCTTCATGGGAACACGGTTAAGAGGGACAAAGGGAATACATCAAAAAAGAAACTATGAAGTTTGATATACTTGATAAATCATTATATTAGCACCTTTGCTTTAGGAGTCCTACGGCTAAACAAATCAATGTTATTGTTGTGCTTTCCCAAGTATTGTTAAGTAAACTCTTTGCTATCATTAATCAGCAAGAAGTCTTTTATGTTTGCCGTATACCCACAGGCGTTCGCCTCACCTTGGCTTCTATGGTACACATAAACAACAAACTCTAACCTTGACATTGCAACTTTAAAGAGTTTTTAACACTTACTTAACAAATATTTTTATTCTGAGTTTGCGATTCTATTAATCCTAAGTTGGTATACTAGGTCACGGTATTGAGCAGAGTCCAATAATTTGTATTTTTATACATTTTAATTGTTTGTTTCTGTATGATTTTCTCAAGAAGGTTAAATCTTGAATTAAAATTTCGAATATGTTTTGATGAACTTACGCATTTGAGTAATATTTTCAAGGTAAGTCAACATAATGTAAGCAAAAACCGTGTAGAAATCACAGTTTTAACGACGATTAATTTGGTAATACGGTTAGTATGAAACGTCACTTACCGTGTAATAGGAAAGCAGGCCAGCATTCTCGTCCAACACGAACCACCGGTACTGCCAACCCTTCATCACATTTGTCCATTTACTTAGAGAACCCTCCATCATGATTACAAGTCAAAAATTATAGCAAAATACATGAAAATAAATAAAGACTATAAATTTTACACTGCGCTATGAACGTCTTCCACCATAAATAATCCATATGTTTGACAGTTAGAATCTGTGTTGCTAGCTGTGAAAAATTAAACTCGCTTGTGCAGGAATCGATTTTATTCGATTATTAAATTCGTATCAATCAAATGCATGAATACTCAAATAAAATATGTAACTGTGATCTGCGGTGGTGTGTTATTTAAATGGAATAATTTAGATTTTATAGAAACTTGTGCCGAATTAGAAAACAAAATGGAATCATTGGTCATTGGATTCATCATTTTATTAAAAAATTAAAAACTTTATTGCCCTGTACAGACAACAGCACATCAGGTTATACTGTCTTTCTCCTTAAAACGTTTATAGTTCAATTCAAAATCGAATGAGAAAATCTGACAGTTTGTAGTAACTGACCTGCTGTTGTGTGACGTCAAAAATCTGAAATCGACACGGCAATAAACAATAAAATGATTAATGAGCTATGCAGGGATAAAATGAAAGCAAAAATAGGCAGTTATTTTATATTGTACAACCATTATCACTTTTGTAAAAAAAAACAATTACGACTACACGCAACAATCGCGTTGAATTTAATTTAGTAATACTAATACTAGACTATTTACAAGGATCAGACACCATTTGGCATTATGCATATCAATGTCTTCTAAATGATCTGCCGTGTTTCGTTTGACTGTAACCTGATGATATTGACACTTGGTTTGTGTTTCCCTGATCTAAGTTTAAGCCTGATAAGTCTACAAATAATGGCACATTTTCAGAACCTTCCGCAGCTACTTCGTCGCTCTTATCCTTGTCAAAGTTTTCTGGAGTACCCTCTCCTTCAATGGCCAGTGATTCAATGTCTTTACTAAGAGAGTTGTTCTCTGCAGCCTCTACGAATGCGTTTGATAGGTCACCATCGAGTTTGTTCACGCTTCCTGAAGCAATGTCGTACATGAATATCTCTTTTCCATCAGCAGCTTCAGCGTCCCTGTAAACAAACATATTTCGTTAAAACATATTATTGACATGAATCAGGTTGTTTTCATTTTAAGCTGAAATAAAATTAACACTATAATTTCTTACCCAGTCACAAGCAAGACGACCGATTGCAGATCAGTGGCAGTCTTCTTTTCAACATCCAACCACTTCTCGAAATTGTCCTTTGTAGGTCGTTTGAGTACTTCTTGCAAGCTCTCGCCGGCGACAAATTTAATTCCTTTTAAGTTTTCTTCGGCTGCTCGTTCTGTCCTCGAATGGGCACCTATGGCTTCAGTTTCAACGGGAGCCAAAACAACGACTGAAGTAACCTTTCTTCCCTTAAGAACATCCGGTAGCGGGAACTGATTACCACTCACTTTCAGTGGCAAATATCTGTTATACCTTTTGTCATTTAATGCTACGGGATCAACTTGCGTGGCATTTTCTTTTATGTATTTTTCAGCAAGTTGCTGTCCCTCGGGAGTTTCAGGGTTAAAATGAACCACTTTCATTTCAACAGCTTGACCATTTGGCGGAGGAGCCACGTAACTGGCAACATTTTCTGAAGCAGCGAATTCCTGGTCATCTTCAATGTCTTCATCGATTCTAGATTGAATAGAATCTCCGTTAGGCTTAACATAGACGGGTCTATTTTCACTAGCAGCAATCTGTTGACCACCACCAGCACTAAAGAAGTTAGCCAGCTGGTCTGGAGGCAGAGAATCCAAAGGCGTTTCTCCTACTTTATCGTAATCCAATACACTAATGTCAGCGTTGTCTAAGATGCCTGAAGACAACAGCTGCTCACGTAGGTCATCTGGAACTTCATCAGGAAGTTCGAAAGTGGGCTTCTTTTTCTTCTCTACCTTTTTAGTTTCTGGTGCAGAAGTTACTGAATTCTGTGTAGAAGACACATATTTCGACGTTGTTGGTTTGATTTCCACCGTCCTAGATGTTGATTGATAGTAAGGAGGAGACACTGTGCTTGTGGCAAATGTAGGATGTGGTCGTGATCTTTCTTGAATGTATTGAGATCTTGGCGACGTAGCTTGAACTTGCTGTTGGTAAGCGCTCTGGTATTGTTCTTGTTGTTGCTGCTGCTGATGCTGTGAATGCAGTAGTTGTGCTTGTAGTCGTTGGATTTCTTCTTGTTGCTTTTGGACGTTATGTGCTAACTGTAACCTAACTTGTTCCTGTTCCGCATCCAATTGTTGCTGCTGCTGTTGGTATTGCTGCTGCTGTTGTTGTTGTTGCTGTTGACGATGTTGTTGTTCATGTTGGTGACGCTGTTGTTGTTCTTGTTGCTGACGCTGCTGTTGCTCTTGTTGTTGGTGACGTTGTTGCTCTTCTTGTTGCTGGTGACGCTGTTTTTGTTCTTGTTGTTGGTTACGCTGTTGTTGTTCGTGTCGCTGTTGCTGTTCATGATGGTGACGCTGTTGTTGTTGTTGATTATGCTGTTGTTGTTGTTGATTATGCTGTTGTTGCAGTTGATGGTACTGTTGTTGTTGACTAGGTGTTGGTGTAGGTTGACTAGGGCTAGACTCTCCGAGGCCATTGAATGGTTGAGCCGTAGGTCCATTTACAGTAATGTGCTGTTCATATTTAGATATAGCCGGGACCAGTTCACCTCCACCAGGAACTAGGCCGCCAACATTTTGTTGATGTTCAATGTTTGATGGGTGGTTAAAAGGTCTTTCTGACGGTGAGCCTTGGTGGAAAACATCAGGCGTTGGTGAGGGTTGAGGATGGAAATTGTACAAAGGAGCAGCAGAAGGTGACGGAACAAACTGATTCTGAGGGGAGGGAGATGGTGAGGGGAATGAGTGTTGCTGTTGAAACGGAATCTGAGGTGAAGGTCTAGGTAGCCCCTGGGGTCCTTGGTGGAAACTAAACTGTTGTTGGGGTTGAGGCTGCAGGGAATGTTGGTGGAAAGGTGGGCGATTATCTTCAATGAGTGGTGGGGAAGGTTTCAGATTAAAGAATGGGGATGCACTGGGGTTTATAGCGATAGATGGTTTATTGTGGATTGAATCGAATTGCTGAGCTGGTCTCTGCTGAGGAAGTTGTTGGCTAAGCGGTACAATTGGAGGACGGCGTTGCTCTTGGAATTGAGCTGGGCTCGGGCTGGGACTTGGGTGACCGAAAGACTGCAGAGGCCTATTAGGTAGCGATTGCTGTTTTGAAGGGTCAACTTGTTCGGTAGTGATAGTGTGATAATTTTCTTGCAAGTATTTAGGATCATCGAAATAAGTCTTAGGTTGGGATGGGAATGGCCTCTGTGGTCCGGAATGAAAGCTAGTTCTTGGGGGCCCATTGAACTGTGGTCTTGAGGCAAATGACGGTGGATTATTTACGCGTGAATGGAAACTGGGTCCATTGTTTGCTCTGGGGAATGAGGCTGTAGGGAAAGCAGTTACTGGACTAGGAGCAGTTGGGCTGCCAAAATGTGATACAGGGCCGATGGGACCGTTAGAGAAAGCTGCGTTGAAGGTAGGAGTTGGTCCAAACGGGATACGGGGTGTTTGAGGCGGTTGTTGGGGTCTGAACGGTGACACTGAAGGTCCTTGTCTTGGCAGCTGTTGCTCATTGGGCACTGGTTGCGGCTGGAATTGGATTCGACTTTGAGCTTGCGGTGGTCCAGACCTGAAGAATTGCGACTGCTGCTGATGCTGGTGTTGGTGTTGTAAGAAAGATGGCCTGGTACTGGATTCCACGAACTGTGGCTTCGGCGACGCTGATCGCTCTAACTGCGGATGACTTTGATGAATTTGGACGGTATGGTGGCTTTGTGGAGAGGGTTGCGGAGGTGAATTGGGAAATGCAATAGCCGGCTTCGGTGCTGTCTCTTCATGGTGCTCAGAGTGGCTGTGGCTTTCACGCCTGTCACTATAATGGCGGCCTTCGTTCCCGAAGGTAATTTTTACACTGCTGTCGCTATGGTACTGTTCGGATTCCGGCTTGATGATGGCTCGTAAAGTAGTAGTTTTTGCAGGTAAATAAGGCACAGGAGTCACCGTCACGTATTCATCTTCATGTTCGTGATGTTCGTCTTCTTCGTTAGTTGGAGGAGTAATGGCGGGGATGGGTTTCTCATATATGACCTTGTCCTTAGAATGAGGATCTTTACTGTATTTTACATAGAAAACGTGGACGGGTTCCTTCTTTTTCTTTTGAACTGGTTGAGGAGGAGGTGCCGGCAGCGTCTCATTGGACTCCTTGATAATGATTTCGATAATGGGTTCAGGTTCTTCGTAGTACTGAGGATGGTGACTGTACAGAGGAGCGGTTGGCAAAGTGCCGTAAGGAGGACCATAGCTTTCGGCGCTGGACTGGTCTTGTAAGTTCAGGATTTTGGACTGAGCGTAAATCTCATTTTTGTTTACAACCGTTTCTTCCAAGTTTTCCTGATTGGGGTCATACAGCGGATCCTTTTGCGAATACTGCACGACTGGCTCCATCTGAACTGCGTATGGTGGCAGTTTTCCTTTCGTTGGACCATGAGAAATGCGTCGGTTGTTACCCAATGCTCTGTAATGCTGAACTCTTGAATGTGGGAGTACGAGAGAGTATTGTAAGTTTTCATGTGTTCTTATGTTGTCTAATTGTCGTTTCGGTTTCGTTTTTGCCGTCGAATTCTTTGCCGTTGCTATGCTGAGCACAGCCAAGGCTGTGACCTGAAACAAGAGAAAGATAGTGTTAATGTTAATCGATTTGGTAAACGAATATTTCATCGATAAGATTTTTGGCAGCGGGCAACTTTTCATTTTAATTATTGGCTTTGGGAGTAATCAGTGGTAGCCCGCGAAATTCAAATTTTCTTGGGTTTTTTTGCATTAAAAAACAGTGTCAAAATTGTTGCACCTTGATCAAAATATGATTCGCGACAATAACAAATATAACCATCAATATCTATAAAAGTTTGATTTGCCGTGTTTCGATCTGATTTCCGAAATCAATCAAAACTCGGCAAAAGAGATGTGTTGATGTTTCTTAAGGTTATATTTATGTAACCTATCTACCTAAGTTATTGACCCGAAAATTGCAAAAAACGCAAGACAATTTGAATTTTGCAGGCTACCACTGCGGATCTAATGATAAAATCTATCTTATTATCATTAATTCATCAGAAGAGTAAGAAAAATTCCTATATAAATAGGTAGGTATCTCATGGATACAGCTCTTTTATACGGTTTCAAAGAAAGTTTTATTATTTTTACTGTCGTTTGCTCTTGTTATCTAAACAATAACAAACAAAACCTATTGTTGTCATTGTGGCCGCCTCTGCCTCCCATAGACTAATGCTGGTTTCACACGAGGGCAGAACAGTGAGGCAGAACAGTGGGCAGCACAGTACTGCTACAGTTTGAACGCACAGAACAGTACTGTCTTGACAGTAACTTCCTGTAACAGTCCTTCTAAACTGTTCTGTCCTACTGTTCTGCCTCACTGTTCTGCCCTCGTGTGAAACCAGCATTATGTTAATAGTGTTGTACAGCAGACTACACTACAGACAGTATGAATGTAGGTATAGTGAATAGAATCGATTTCATGGTGGATCACTTGAGTCGGAAAATCACGTTTTTTTATTTGTTTACTTTTGGTACTTACTTATCTTTTAATTTGTTGATCGGTGATATTGAATATTATATTATGTTAGGTACATAGTATGAGAGTTATTTATGTGTAAATATGTAGGTATGTAATACGAGTAAGTCTTAATTAGGTAAATTTTTTGAAAAAAATATGATAGAATGTAATGTTCGACGTTTGACGAGTTATTTACGTAGGTAATCACAATTTAATTACATAAGTACCTACTAAGTAAATTAAAATATGGATTTCCGCGCATTGATGTATAAAATTAGGTTTCCGCGTCTTAAATTTGGGTAGGTAAGTAAGTAGGTAAGTACCTACTCATAGAAAGTAAAAGTTTTATATTGACAAGATTAGAATAATCTTGTACTATTATGCAATCTGTGGTAGTGGTTCGATTAATTAAGAGGAAAGGCGGGTGGCCAGACTTTTGAAAATTAGGTATTTTAAGAAGGTATTGCTGTCGCTCTGCGAGCGCTCCGCCCTCGAATTCGTGCGATAAGGACAACTGCAGATCCGACTAAATAGCCTATGTAAAAAGTCACATTTCGAAGTTTGGCTCTCGCCTCCAATATTGGACCAATTTAAAAGATATTTCATAAACTGAATAAGAAGGATATATACTATGCCCCCATGTTTTTATTTTTTCGTTAATAGTTGTCAAATTGGTACACTAGGCGTCTGTTGACAGCGGTCTGAATAGGCAATTTTGAGCATTTTTGGAGGGTTCTAGTTCCTATAAAAATAATATATCATCAAAAAGGAAAACATAGGGGCGTACAAGTAACTGATATTTATATTTCTGCAAAAAATCATTGCTTTATGGTCATTAACCAGAAAGAAAACAGGCGAGAGCGTTTGTATCTTTTTGTATGGAGAAAAGAGCACCCACATTTTCTCTTAAGTAAATTGAGATGGGTGCTTCGAAAATAGCTGTTTACCATCCACAGGTCAGCTACACTGGCCTGCCTAGTTTTGGAAGTATCTACTTATACGATAGAATGATGCTATCCGTATCTAGCTAGGTAGGTAGGTAGAGTCAGCGTCAAAAATATCAGGACGAACAAACTTCAAAATGATCTCAAGAACTAAGAAAATTAAACTTTATCTCAATTAGATAAAGTTCTTGTCAGAATGACAGTTGTTGTGTAGATACCTACTGTCTTCATTCTGAAACATTCCTTACTGTCATTGAGTTAATACTTACATTAATTTTCATAGTTGTTTACCTAAATAATTTTGAACAGCCTGTTCGTCCCGATATTATCGACGCTGACTGTACCTAGGTACTGTTCTTTTCCTCACCCCCTTTTACCCTTTTTTAAAATTTTTTTTTTAGTCACAGCACACAATTAAAACATTTTATTCCTAAAAAAAAGACAAATGAGCATCATATCAATCATCATTCATCATCCTCCTGAGTCCTGAAGTCCTGACTAATGGAAAGGAATCGACAGAGTTGGGTAGGGTAGGGACCTACCAACGCCAAAGCCAATACCTTAGCCCGAGCTTAGGAGCTTAGGATTCTGTCACCCCAGCCAAGATGACAAGAAAAGAAATAAACAAAGAAAGCAATGCAGTATTCAAACACGTCATTATTACGAGGCAGATGCGAGTAAACACACAAACACTCACACATAAACACACACACTTGACGTAACGACGGAGAAAGTGTTTTGATGTGAAAAGGCTCGTGTTTGCCCACTTTGGGACCACCAGCCTGCGCCTGCGCCTGTGCGGATGGCACGCGCGGAAGCGATTTGTGATGTCAACGCACTTTGTACAATAGAAATCTGGTTTTATGAATAAAATGAGGACGTGTTTAATTGGCTGAAGAGATTAATAAGACGACAAGTGATATCCGGCAACCCGCACTTGGGCTGCGTGGTGGATGCCCAATAATAATAATCATTTTATTATCAGGCAACTAGGGCCATGGATAAAATACACAAAATTATCTATAACAGATACACGTAACGTCGGCGTCGTGTTCCGCTGCCTGGTGTCACGTAACTGGGGTCCTACTCCCTAAGCACGAAGCCCGTAGTTTCGGCCTTCGTTACGGGCGTTTCCTACTCCGTATCACCTACGGATGGATGATTGGTTCGGGTACCGAACGAAGTATGAATGACAACATGATTTGCCAGTTGTCCCTACTACCGATGTGTTTTTGCCCGTCCGAAAAATTGAACTTTTACACTTGTTTTGATGGATCGTAATGTCAGAGGACGGATGAACGGACGGACGGAAAGACGGACGGACTTAGGGAGTAGGCCCCCTGTTCTCGGAAACGTCGAAATATGACACCTTTCGGCCAAAAGTCCTCTTTTAAGAAGGTCTGAAGGTGTGTTGGGTTGGAACTCGTACCACGAACGACGTATAGTTGATGATGGTTGTTGTTGCTGATGTTGGTGGATGCACAATGCCCACCCTCTCACTGAGAGGAGACCTGTGACCCCGCAGTGGGAACATTATGGGCTGATTATGCTAATCATGCACTAATAATTAGTGCAAGATAAGCAAAATTAAGCTATTCATTCATTTTTTATTTTATTATGTAAGTAGTTACCTACTTAAAAACTATTTCTACACTTCAAAATTCATCATCTGCTTAGCCTTTTTCCCAACTATGTTGGAGTCGGCTTCCAGTCTAACCGGATGCAGCTGAATACTAGTATTTTTATCAACCGACTTCAAAAAGGAGGAGGTTCTCAATTCGTCGGAACCTTTTTTTTTTTTCTTTTTTTTTATGTATGTTCCCCGATTACTTGAAAATGGCTGAACCGATTTGGATTTTTTTTTTTGTTCGAAAGGGTATACTTCCCAAGTGGTCCCATGATCATCAAGTCGGGATCTGATGATGGAATCCCATGGAAATCGAGGAAAACCCTCAAATTTTATGGGCACACTTATATCGATTTCGATATTTTTTGCACGAGTTATAGTAACTCGTGCATTTGCTCTCGGAAAGTTCCAGTTCACCAAATGGTACCATTTGGTGAACTGGAACTGATGATGAAGACCACAGATGGCCATCGGAAACACTCAATTATATTATATCTAAGTATATCACAGGTTGCGATTCGATAACTTTAATATGGTTTATGCTCGTCAAAATGCATAATGGTGATACCAGGTGAGACCAGGAGAACTCCTCAAAAATTAACGTCCCTGCATCGAGAAAAGCAATATTTTGTAAAACGTGATGAGCAGTTGACATTGGGTTATTGTAACTTAGATAAATTACAAACTGACTCACTGAAAAGTGAAAAATAAAAACTTTTTTACAAAAAACAAAACCGACTTCCAAAAAAAAACACTACAAAGTGAAAAATAACTTTAATTTCGGAAGCCGGGTGCAAAAACCTAAAATACAGATCCAAAGACACCGACTTCCGAAATTAAAGTTATTTTTCACTTTGTAGTGTTTTTTTTGGAAGTCGGTTTTGTTTTTTGTAAAAAAGTTTTACATGGAGCGACTGCCTATCTGACCTACACAACCCGGTACTGGGTAATGCAATACCCTTGGTAAGACTTTGAGACAGACCTTTGGGCTTCCGACGACCCGTAATGACTGTCAAAGATCCACAAATTACAGCCGGGACCACGTGTTTTCCGAGGCACTGATAGGTCATAAGTAAAGAGAGTCAATTGGTCACCCATCACGTACAAACCGTGGCAAGCTTAGCTTAACCTGATCGATCGACTTATGCAGCTTTTATTCTTATACTTAGCCACAACACAATTTCATGATTATTTTATTGAATAGAAAATTATAATACAAATGAGTGATTGATCAGAAATCCGCTGATCGTCTGCTCTTGCGCCGGTAGCCCCAAGGAAATTTGGTAGGCTGCCCAGGCGACCAGTCGGTCGGCATTCCAATAAGATTAAAAGTATACCACGGAAAGCGAGAATCCACTTTTGATGCCGACACTCCCGCGACGGGTCTTCGAAATTTTGTTAGTCATTCATTATCTTTGGGATATTTTTTTTGTTTTACTGTAGATGAGTGTGAAATACAGATTGTATTACTTAAATAAGTACAACAATTTGGATCAAAATCAAAATCAAAAGTAATTTATTCAAATTAGGCTGAGAATCAGCACTTTTTGAACGTCGAAACTACAATAAGACAGTCCCCACAAAACGCCCGCCCTTCACCACTTCCTAGTGCTTTAGCTGGGAAGAAGAAGTAGCGGAACAAACTCCCCAGCAGCACAGCTGTCTGTTCAGTTAGAAGAACTAGATTCTATACAATAGTACCTATGCAAAATAATTTACGCAACACAATACATTAAATTATATTTTTGTCAAATAATGAATGTATGGATGAATTCCAAATGTAGAATGATAGATGTGATGTAGATTATTTTTCAAGTTGCAGTTTGTAAAAAATTCTACACTTTCTTCAAGAATTTTAGGTGTCAGGTTTTGACCTGCTTACGAAGGTACGTAGGTCAAACCTGACACTCATCACCGAATTCTAAAGTGTAGAATTTGCCTTGACATATAGGTACCTACTATGAAAGTTTTGCTCTGATACGAGAAGGTACCTACTGTCGGTCTACATAGTTATACGTACACATAGGACTATGTATGTTACCTATGCATTGAACCCTGCGGTGGTCAGGAGTTCAGGACTCTCAGGAGTGACTGGTTTATCTGCCTAGTGGCTTTAGTCGATAGTACTTACTATTATTTTATTCTGTGACTTGGTACTGAATACTTAGAATAACTGCATTTTGCCTTCTTTAGGAACCTATGTTGTTTTACGATTCTTGTTGCATTACCATCTTTTGGAAAACCAAGGAAAAACAAATGAACTGCCGAGAAAGTCAAAGAGAGATGGGCGAAATTTTGTTGTGATGGACATACGTGTAAACGATGGTCTATTACCCAGAGTGGGCCATTATCATGGAAACCGCGACACCTGCAGACACCTAATGTGCTGGCTTTCAATGATACTGCGTTAGTTAGGAGGACAGCTTGGTGGCACCTGATGATTTGACTAAGTACCTTAACATATTAGAAGGTGACCGAAATGAGGAAAGTTTGCAGTAGGTACTTATGAATGTGGATCGCTAGAGGGTAAGACAAAAGAAACGATGGATGAACTTTGTGAAAGATAATACTTACTATTATTTATTCTCAATAGAGTGAGAATCTTTTGACTGTAGCCAGAAGGAATTTGTGTAAATAATAAAACATGTTTTTTTTTTTCAGTAACTCGGTTGCAACGAAAACAATGATTTATACTTGGACTTTCAATCGTATTCAGTAACTTGACAGTTCGAAGCAAAATAATGTTACCATACTTTATCATCATCATTACTTATCGTTAAAAGTCCCGTCAAAATCGGCCCAGCCGTTTCGGAGATAAGTCGGAACAAACAGACATACAGACAAAAATTTTAAAACTGATTTTTTTACATTACAAACAGATACTTCAATTTTAATTATTTGTATAGATAAACGAATATAACGTGTTTCAATTAAAACTATATGCATATCATGGTAGTATCGCTAATTCTCTTTTTCACCTCATTTCGTTTTATTGTCAGGCACAGTTAAATAAATAAAATAAATAAATATCCTTGGACATTTCACACAACTCCATCTAGTCCCAAGCTAAGCAACCTAATGCTTGTGTTATGGTAACGAGATGGCTGATAAACTACTTATATACATTTTTTTTTTGTAAATACATACATATTATAGATAGAAAAACACCCAGACTCGGAACAAATACTTGTAGGTCGTACAAATATTTGTTCCGTGCGGGAATCGAACCCGCGACATGCTGCGCAGCAGTCAATCGCTCAACCACTGCGCCAACCGTGTCGTCAAAGTTATTCTCTTCAACTATCAAGTTACTGAATACGATTGAAAGTTCAAGTATACTGTGAATCACTCACTTAGCATCTGAAGTTATTCATGAAAAAAATCATTCCTAATGCACGTTGCAAAATTTACTTTTGTATCTCGCAACACCGACATTATGCACGGAGTTGCCAAATTTAAAAAAAAAGTAAAAGTTACCGTTTCGGCCAAACCTGCGGCCATCATCCCAAAAGTGGAATAATGGGTGTTAATGTTTCTTAAAGCGTGGGCAGTGAAAATTGTTGCAAAATTGGGTCAAACAACTGTCAATGTGGGTCGTAGTACAATTTGCATCAAAAGTTGTCCAAAATAAAATGGTAACAAATACTTATTTCTAGTTTTTGGCGCTGCTCACACGCAACAACTTTTAACAACTCCGCAATTAGCATTACGACAAGCTGTTTAAATAGCTATACAATTTGTATGTTTACATACAATGTGAGTTATCGCTCAAGCATTAGGTTCAAGGTTGATTGGGAAAATTTGACAGTTTGGGGTGGCTTGACCTGCTGGCGTCTGTACAACACATCACGATATTTGAAGTCCACTTAACCATTGACATAATGACGGCTGATGGAGAGAGTTTACCGAGATGTAGGTACCTATGGAAGAAAAATACGAACTATGCGGAACCCCCTTTTTTTTTGTGGATGGGAAATCCTCAATGACTTCTCCCGCTCTGGGCGGAGCTGAGGGCGTGTCAGACTTTTACTGACTAAAACCCACTCGTGTTCCTTCAGTTGCCTGTGCCGGGGCCACGGTATCTCTTTCGAACAACAGGCGACCCTGGCAAGATGCGGAAGGTCAGTAGGATGATAAAATCAATGATAGAGTCAACTATGAACAGTTTCTATACATTACGTAGTCAACCCTTAGGGTTGTAGGTACCTACTAAGTTTAGAAACATATCTCTTGAAGTTCATCAAAAAACTAAGTCCAGGAAAATTCCAAAGAATAGTGCCAATGTCTTTTAGTACATAAATATCACAAACACGAGTCTAAGAAAGTACGTTTCACTGTTCCTTTGTGTATAATTGCCGTGTTTAACCTTTCCGTGGCTGCGTTTGCGCAATAAATCTGACCACTCTCTTGAGCTTTGCATCACTTTGCTGTATTATTTTAATGTTTTCCCATACTGTTCTGTTATTTTAGCGTCTTGGGAATTGTTTGCATCATCTTGCAAAACTTAGCTTAAACTTAATAGAATGAGAACGTGACTAGAAAACTGATTTTTCTTACCACAACTGTACCTACCTTAACGTAGGTACGGTAGGTACAGTTGTTTGGCAATTTTTTTTTTCTAACCCTCTGGGAATTTTAGTGCATCCGCTAAATTAAGGAAACTAACTATGCGAGCCAAATAAGAATAGTACTGTCTTGTCAAGACGCCATTTTGATAAGCAATACTCGCGAACTTCATTACCAATGCGTACTAATTTGACAGCTATCGTGTATTTGACAGCTATGGGCAGTACTAATTTGACAGCTATCGTGTATTTGACAGCTATGGGCAGTACTAATTTGACAGCTATCATGTATTTGACAGCTAGGGGCAGTACTAATTTGACAGCTATCGTGTATTTGACAGCTATCGGCAGTACTAATTTGACAGCTATCGTGTATTTGACAGCTATGGGTAGTACTAATTTGACAGCTATCGTGTATTTGACAGCTATCGGCAGTACTAATTTGACAGCTATCGGGTGAAGTTGGCAGCAAGCGCGATCCTATTCTTAGTTGGCTCGCATAGTATTAAACATCGATTCTTCCGAATATGTTTTCTCATATCGAAACGTTTCTTGTCAGAATCAATAACGTTGTGTAAAACCAAGTCAGTGTTGACAGGTGTTGACTCATCGATGGTTTGTTGCGTGATCTTTTATCACACATAAACTTATGTCCAAAGACATGGCTTTGTTTTCGTCCCAATTTCTAAGGTCTACAATCTTAACTTAAGGTATAACTAATCTTCCTTAGGCCGAGTCGATGGCACGACAGTGTATTCAATTTTCCCGCTCCAAAAAGCACGGTATTCCTAATTCTTATTGATCTCCTTAAATCCTGAGTTGAGCTTCACGATTGTTGACAAATGCTTGCACTGACTGGACAGGTCCACTCTTTGTATGGTTCTCTCCTCAAAAAACCATTTCAAACATGGATCTACGTGGTCCTCACATGATCTGACCAAGATTATGTCTGGACTTTAAAGAGATTTTGACACCCGAGTTTGTTTAGCCATTTCTTCTCAGGGTATTCAGATAGGAAATGTCGACTTCATCTAGCGTGTTTTTTTTTTTTTTATTATGACGTGTAAAAGTGATTCCGATTTACAGAATAAACAATTTCATTTCATTTCATAAATTTTCTAATATAGGTAACATAACTAGAGATAATCAGATACAAGTAATCAGTGTACACTCGTGACTAGCCATAAGTAGATTAACTAAAGCGAGTTAGCCATTTGAAGGCCTTCAAAAAGCTGCATCTTCTAATCCGACAGTTATAGATAGATTTGCTACCACAGCTGCACAGCCTGACTGCCCCATGATTTACTTGCTAATCTCTAGTTGCCATCAATAAAAAAATATTTATGAATTTAGAGAACCTCGTTGTCGAATGGTCATTTGTGCTAATGCTGAGCATGAGGTCGTATGCTGGGTTCGACTCCAGGGACGGGAACAAAACTACGAGAGAAAAAATACGAGTAGACACTTTAAATAGACACATTGACGTATAGTTGGGAGGTAATATACTTATTTTATTTTAATGCTAAAAATACACTTAAATTAAAAAGATAAAAAAGTGAATTTCTAGAAAAATGTCAGTTAGGAGGTATTGGCACTTCATCGTCGATATATCTCTAGTAACAAAAGCGAGTTAGCTATTTGAAGGCCTTTGAATCGAACAGCTGTGTCGGTTAATCCAACAGAGTTGCTACCACAGTTGCACAGCCTATGATTTATTTGCTAATCTCTAGTTAGCTGCCATCAATAAGAAAGAACTTATGAATTTAGAATGCATCAGTCGGATTTGCAACTCGACTGATTACCTCATCTATTTTAATCTCTGGTTAAAGTCAGTAAGTAGGTATTTAATAATCGAGTGAGTAATAATGAAAGTTGGAGGATGTTGCACAGGGCACTCGACCTACATTTTGTAAGCTTTGCCTCATTTGTAAGATTAGTTGAAGATTATCCTGTTCAGCACGTTTTCGAGATTTTCCGAGGTTACTATTTTTAATCTACTTACTTTTAAAAGTTAAAGCTGCTTTTCAAAAGATTTAAGTAGTTAAATTGGTAAAAAGGAACCCTAATGGTGCGCCTCTGTCTGTCTGTCTGTCACAGCTGGATATCTCAAGAACTACTAATGCTATCAACTTGAAATTTGGAACATTTTTAGATGACGTTTGCCCAACTATTTTGCTAATAAGAAAGAAATAATAGTATTTTTTTTGTAACAGGGACTGAAAGGGGATCTTAAAAAAATCGAAGTGGGGCTACTAGGGCATGTGGGGTATCATATGAAAGAGCGCTGATTGAAAAAAATGTTTGAGAATGTACATTCTCAAACATTTTTTTCTTTTTTTTAAGTTTTCGACTTCTCCGAAGTTTGCATAGAGAACAATTTGAAATTATTCTATGTGATAGAAGTTTATGTAAAGATTACAGGAAAAATATAACGATATCTCTAAATAGCACATTTTTTCAGAAATCTGAACGGAACCCGCGGCCTCGCCTCGGTGCGCGAGTCCGACTCGCTCTTGACCAGTTTTTTTTTGTACTTACAAAAATTACAATATTTTTTTCTCATGTTTCCATTAATTAGTCACTAAGTCATAGTTGTTCTATGCTATCAACATACTGTACAGATGTAAAATTATCGCCCTCAACACCCACGGACTCAAAAACAAAAATTAAATAAATCACTACGGCAAAGCACTCAAAGCATGAAACAACTTTTCTTTTTATAGAATCACCTCAATCGCGTAACATCATTACATGAATTGCGTCCGCGCATCGCATCTACTTCATATTAGACAGTCATTAGGTTACACACGTAATAACTGGCCCATATTGGAGTGCTCAGCAAAATGACGGGGCGATTTAGAATGTGGTTATACTTAGGGTCACCATTTGACAGATAATAAATACTGCACTTTACTTTGAAGCTACATTTGGTACAGCAACATAGTTAGAGTAGCCGGACAAGTGTGCAATAACGAAGAAGCAATTGCTGTTCCGTTATTTACAGAGAGTTTTTAATCTAGACATATTATGCCACCCTTATCTTTACAAATGCAGCTAATGTGTCCGTACTATACATATACATGTACTTATACATACAGTCTTCCAGTCATGCAATCTAAAAAAACCGGTCAAGAGCGAGTCGGACTCGCGCACCGAGGGTTCTGTTCCGATTTCTGAAAAAGTAATTAAAAAAAAAAAAAAAAACCTAGAGACATCGTTTTATTTTTCCTGTAATCTTTACATGAACTTCTATCACATACAATAATTTCAGATTTTTCTCTATGCAAACTTCGGAGATAAGGGGGGAACGGTATTTTTGTTTACATTTTTCATCAAAAGTCGAAAACTACGCTGCCTAAAAAAAATTAAAAAATGTTTGAGAATGTGCAAACAGCGCTCTTTCATATATGATACCCTAAATGCCTTAGTAGCCCCACTTTGAATTTTTAAGACCCCCTTTCCCCTGTCCCTGTTGCAAAAAAATATAAATATTTTTATTTCTTTCTTATTTGCAAAATAGTTGGGTAAACGTCATCTAAAACTGTTCCAAATTTCAAGTTGATAGCATTATTAGTTGATTGAGTAGCCAGCTGTGACAAACAGACGACAGACAGACTGAGTCACACCATAAGGGTTACTTTTGTTTCGCATAAGGCGGGAGGAAACGCCCGGGTGTTTCCATTGTGTGGATCGCCCGGAGGACACGGTGGAGCATACAGTGGAGGTCTGCCCGGCTTGGGCAGAGCACCGCCGTGTTCTCACGGAGGCGATCGGCGGCGGCGATCTCTCGCGTCCGAGCCTGGTCCAGGCCATGGTGCGGAGCGAGAGTGCATGGGAGGCCGTCACCTCCTTCTGCGAAGCAGTGATGCTCGCGAAGGAGGAGGCGGAACGCGTGAGGGAGAGGCAGCCTCACGCCCTCAGTCGCCGCAGGAGACGCCCTGGGCGGCGGGAATCGCGGGACGATTTCCGGCCACCGTAGGCGCGGGCCTGCGGACGGTGAGCAGCGGGTAGCTCGCCGTCCGGTAAGGACCAGGCCCGAGTCGACGGCGCGTTGTGTTCCACGCGCGCCTCAAAGAGATGTCAGCAAGTGACGGGGACCAATAGGGCCGACGCCGCTGGGGTCGCGGATTGTCCGAAGGGGTTACCGCGGCCCTGGCATAGGCAACTGAAGGAACACGGGTGGGTTTTAGTCAGTAAAAGTCTGACACGCCCTTCCGCTCCACCCAGAGCGGGAGAAGTTATTTGATGATTTCCCACCCTCAAAAAAAAAAAAAAAAAAAAAAAAAAAAGGGTTACTTTTGTACACTTTTGGTACGGAAGCATATTTAGAAAAAATTTAGACCCAGAGACAAGAGGAGAGGACAGGTGGAAAGCGTGATAGCCCTAAAGACAATTTAGTCATTACTGCCTCTATTTCATAATGTACCCAACAAGTCGGTACCTATATATCTCGGTTCTTCGAAACCCTGGCTGCGCCCGCGCGTAGTAAGTCATTTACATTCATGTACCGATTAGTTACGCTCCGGTTGATTCGCAGCGAGTGTTTGTCAGTTTGTCACGGTTCCTCGGGTTGAAGGTTAATGGATTATTGTCGAATTCTCAATTTAGAATGCGTAGATTTTGTTCCGGTTAGAGTTGCTTTGATACTGAAGAAATTGTGAGTTACAATAAGCTATATTAGAAAATCTTTCTACAAATTGTCTTCATCATAATAAGTAATATGAAAGTCCATTACTAAGCCTAGGATTCGCCGCCATCTTTCATTCTGCCTGTCACAGGGAATCTGTGAAGCCTGCAGGGAAGAGGACCGATTTTTTTATACATAAAATAATAGATAATGTCGCCAGTCTCTTGGGTACCTACATTACCAGTCGACTGCGATGCGGATGAATTTTTCGATGTATATTAGGATATCATTTTGTCATTTTTAGGCTATGTCTATATTTCATTTAAATAAATAAACTTTACTAGATAAAAACGTTTTATCGGTACGGAACCCATAAACTGCGAGTCCGACTAAGGGCGAGCGCGCATTGCGGTGCGTTTTTCTACCGCATAATCTGTGAAGTATGGAATGTCTTTGAAGTGCGCGCACTGCGGTCATGCGTTTTGTTACTGTAGGCCCCACCCAGTGCGGCAGAACTACCGGAAACGCACCGCAGTGCGCGCGCGCACGCTCTAACACTTGGCTATTTTTAGGGTTCCGTACCTCAAAAGGAAAAAACGGAACCCTTATAGGATCACTTCGTTGTTTGTCAGTCTGTCAAGACCCTTTTTCTCAGGAACGCGTGGAGGTATCAAGTTAATGGTCCCTTAGAGTTCTAAAAAAACAAGCTTCTAAGTCAACGCAATAAAAAACACGGTCGTATACGGTCGTTTATGCGACATATTTTGATACTCGTAAGTAAATCAAAACAAGCCGGTCGATTCTG
Organism: Cosmia trapezina; assembly: GCA_905163495.3. Classification (NCBI taxonomy): domain Eukaryota; kingdom Metazoa; phylum Arthropoda; class Insecta; order Lepidoptera; family Noctuidae; genus Cosmia; species Cosmia trapezina. Next base: position 3,994,949 of record LR991036.1, read on the forward strand.
TAAAAGTCTCACCGTGAAAACTTAGGTGAAGTGAGTTTGTTTGTGCTAGGACTTGACACTATTGACAGCTCACTCCACGCTCACTTCACCTAAGTTTTCACGGTGAGATGGTTACAGAATCGCACTGCTGTAGGTTACCTACTTCCCGTTGACCTAGAATAATGAAATTTGGTAAGAAGCATGGTCTCGTAGCACAATTAAAGGGAAATGTCCGAAAATTGTTAAGTAATTTGTAATTTTATCACGTAAAAAAATTTTTTTTTGGTATAACAATGTTAAGTTTGTTTTTGAGATAAATTCTTTTCAACTGCGGAACCCTTCATTGTGCGTGGTCCGACACGCACTTGGCCGGTTTTTTTATAGTAGGTAAGCTATATGTTATGTGCCTATTATGTTGTGTGCCTTTTAGTCTGTGCTAAATAAATGTATTTTCATTCTCTTCTTTCTTTCTTTTACATGAATATGTCTAGCTCAATTCATTACTTGACCTCGTTCAGTTCTAGCTCATCTTCAGAAGCTGAACAAGTGACCAACTTCGCATATATACCATGTAAACTTAAATTACTAAATAGCAGATTGTTTAAAATTCACTTGTTTAAATGGCTAAATGAGAATAATTTTTATAGCATTAAGGAATACCTTGAACATATGTTGTGTTAATAATTTTGCATGCTTTAGTCTTAAGCAAAACATGTATGACCTCATCCTGAAATCATGTAACACCTTTTTTATACCATGTTTTATGCAAATATAAATAAATAAATAAATATAACGCTGAGCGCGTGAGCATTGCATAACCTTATGTATCTGTGTAAACTCTAGAAATTGAAAGGCGTCCGCCATTTACAGTGCCGACACTTGCAGGTGATGAAACTATTTGTATTTCAGTTACTTTTACGGAAAATGTTGTGCAAATAATGTTGTGGAGCTTTCTACATACGTATGATAGTTTTGTAATATGTAGGTATTCTTTCAATTTATTTAACGTTTAATTAAAGGCACCTGAATGGCAATTAAAAACAAACAAAATCCAATACTCAAAATGTTTTAACATGTATGTACCCAAAATATATAACTAAAACAAACTAAAAATTAAATAATCTTCTAATAACAAACATGCTAATAACGCCATCAATGCCGCATCTAGTAAAAATCTAATTCTTACATCCATGTTGTGTTTGGTTGACGATCGAGTTTGAGTTGTACTTATCTGTTTACCCACATTTTTTATTTTTTTTTTTGCTATTTTTTTTTTGTTATTTTATACAGGGTGTAAGGGACAGCCCTCCGCAAACTCACAGGGTGCATTCAGGTCCTCATTTTGAATCATATTCCACCGGAAATTTTCTCAGGAAAATTTTCATTTTTTCAATTTTTTTTTCAGTTACGTTTTCATTATTTCAATGTAAAATTGCATTGTGTGTTCACAGCACTCCATTTATGTAAAAAAAACTGCAAAAAAAAAACCAGCAATGGATGTTGAAATACTCTAACCAACGACGCGTGAAATCAGCTGTTCACTTTCTGTCTAGCTACAGAGTTCATCGAACTCACCGCATACCTATTACCTACCCCTCCCAACCAGTAATAGACGCTCCGACTTGTGCACAAAAACACAAACAAATCAGGTTTATTGGAGTCCCTTAACGTTCCTGAAAAAATTTCATGTACCGGTCATCTTAGTATGACATACTGAATTCACCCTATCAGTTTGCGGAGGGCTGTCCCTTACACCCTGTATACGTACATCTGTGCGCTCTAATTAATAATTTTAGTTTTAGACATTGTTTCTCAGTAAGTGAATTATGTAATTATGCAATTCTTTTGAGAAATAAAGTTGTTCTTAAACCTACAATTATTTCAATTATATAAGATTTCTGTTTGTATGAGCTGATACTACAGACCTTGCAAAAAAGACTTTAATACGTTTATAATTTATTGCACACCATCCGTTCAACATTCTATGTCTACTTAGGTATAAGCTTTAGAAGAGGTACCTACCTACTGATGTTGGTAGAGATCGTCTTAATTAAAATTGCACGCCCGTTCATCTGTTGTTCAAATGTTTATATAGAAATTTTAGTGGAGGGCCCAGTACAGTTTTAAATAAGACTAGCACTGATATAGTAGGTATAGTATGGATGATCTCTACCTTTTCTAAAATATTGCCCTGACTGGAGGCCTTCATTTATTGCGGAAAGTCCCGTTAAGGAGCCCACACCTCCTAGGTTGACATGCGAGATGCCATTCAAAAAACAAAACAATAATCAATCTAAAGCTTATAAATAAGGATCAAATCTAATGACATAAATAAGTGATGCATCAAATAGAAATGATTAAAACGTGGTCAAAGCACTGGACCACAAACAGCACCCCAATTGCGTAACACATTATCGATCGGAGTTTGAATCATTTTGAAACAAATTGCTGATCTATTGCTTCTTAAGTTCGAAAAATTTGTCTGCTCGGCAACGTAAATAACGCAATGAATGTTGTTGAACTGTCAAAATGAAACCAACTCCGATTGATAATGTGTTACGCAATTAGGGTGCAGATCCTATACTACTTTATTTCCTCAATACAACTTGTTACTTTACTCCAATAAATCAAATCTTTCTACTTTCCTTAACATCATCATAACGTAACCATCATTTTAGCGTAATGGCTTCCTAGTCGACCACTAATCGTAGTTTGAAGTGTTCATACGACTAGGGTGCGTACACACTCGCGTGCAAGACTTGCGTGCTGTCGTTAACTCGCGACACGCATTTTTAGACACGCAAGGTGCCGGTGACTCTTCTTACATGTGTTAGAGTACCTGCATTTATTATAGTATGTACTAGCTTTTTCCCACGGCTTTCCTCGCGTTTATTTAGAGTTTGACAATCAATTCCGGTTGTACTCTGCTTGTAATAATAATATAATTCAATCATGATTCAAAAGTCACGTGGCGGGATCTATTGTCATAAGAACGTTATTGTTGTTTTCCTCGAGAACAAAACTTTTTTCGGGATGAAAGGTATTATGTCCGTTTCTGTACACCTGACAACGTATATGCAAAATTTTAGGATGAACGGTTCAGTGGTTTAGGCGTCAAAAGGCGGCTCATTGGTCTTGTGCGGGCCTCTCCGCTAGGTGGAGCCGCTTCCAGAACTGCGTTGACGTAAGACAGAAGACAGATGACACATTTGTCAAATGTGCCATTTGACAAATGTGTCATCGCCTTTATACTTAATCGTGGTTCTAACGGTACTCTAAGGTGCTAACCAGTTGGTGCATCAAGCAGGCCTCAGAAAAAGATTAGAAATTGAAGTATTGTCGAAAAGGATAACTATATATCTATAGATGTGCATCTTGCAAGTTGCACCTCAACCAAACACCATCGAATTTAAATTCACAAAGCGGTGAGAACTCGCACTATTGCCAATGTGTAATGCCCCTTACATTGACTTGAAGTCTGACATTTGTAGTAATTTGCCAGGTCGTGGGAATGGGAGGGACGGGAAAAAATGTGGCAAACATAATTGTGCAGTGATCTTGTTTACATGGGATTAGGAGGAAGCGGGTTAGTGCAACACTGGTTACTATGGTAACCTGTACTTAGTTGATTACTGAGTGCAGCTTCATGGGAAGTAGTCGTTCGATTAGTTTCATTTTGTAAAAGCTGCCGCTCTTGTTCGGGTGGTTCACCTCCGTTCCACGGTTTTTTAGTGTGGTTGGCAATGGAAATAGTAATATCAAGTTTTCGTTTGACCATGTAGTCTTTCAATGTCAAAAAAGGAAAGGATTTATAAACATATTCTCAAGTACCCTATTTGACTTGTCAAACCTCTTTGTCCTTTAGGTCCTGTCTGTACAATTTTATGCTGACTGAGACTGAAAATTATAACTACGATTAAAAAAGTACTTAATTCTAATTGAGTATACCTAAGTAATCTTCAGCCTCAGGCCATACAAGTTACTTAGGCACTTAGGCTTACGGCGAGGACACGCATGCCTCTAGCTGGTAAGTACTAAACTGCAAGTACCAGCTACAAGCATTATGACATTTACTAATCAGAAGTTGTTGTGGCACACGGCATGCAAGCTACTTGCATAGGTACTTTTGTGCAAGTTACAGGCATGTGTATTCTCGCCCTTATTCCTGTCACTGGCACGCAACTGTCAACATATCGTCGCTAATCTAACTAAGTGACGTAATGATTCAAAGCATTTTTACAGGGCAAGCTATTTTTTTTTATTTTTTTTGTATACTGTAGATACATCGGCAAAGATTTTTGCATTGTCATGGGAACGGTAAGGCATAGGTACAGATACGCCGAGTTTATTAACTACGAGTACTATAGTTAGGTCGGCTTAGTTCAAAATGTCAGATACGTCAGTTAGTGAAATTAGCGACGATATAAGTGCAAAATGTCTAGGGCTAAGTAATGTTTATAGATCTCGGCCTTAGTCAGCAGTTCTGAGAAAAGATACATAATAAAATATCAGACAATCTGCCTAGCCTTTTCCTATGTTGGGGTCGGATTCCTATCTAACTGAAAGCAGCTGAATACCAGTATTATAGAATAGAATAGAATAGAATCTTTTTATTTCGGACACACAATATCCATATAGTGTTAGTAACATACAAAAATAACTTATTGCCTAGTGTTAGTAAAAATCAGCCTCCTCACAAACTGCTGCACAATCGGAGAGCCGAGGCTCTCGGCTACAGTTTTCAGGATGCTGTTCCGACTGCCCCTCACTGTCCTCAGTAGCGACGCTGTTTTCTTGCGTATAAGTGCATGGAAGCCGTCGGTGCGGGCTTGCGCAAACATGGCCGACGCACTACAGTAACGAGGCAGCCTCAACAACATCCTGATTATTACATGTACCGCTGCCTATCTGACCTCCACAACCCAGTAACTGCCAACTAGGTAATACGATACCTTGGTAAGACTGGTTGTCAGACTTTCGGGCTTCCGACGACCCATAACGACTGTCAAAGAACGACAGGTACGAAAGGCTTAACGTGCTTTCTGAGGCACGGAGGAGTCTCGGTATGTAAAGATTCACAGACCAACCCCGGCAACCGTAGCTTAACCTGGTGTATCGACCCGTGCGGTTATTATTACTTAGCCACGAGCCCCTGAGAAAAGATTCATAATGGGAGAAAATTGCAGAAAAAGAATCAAACCAGTCTACATTGACATAACCTGACAAAATTACAAGCATGTTACGTAACTCAATATACAAATCTGTCTACAAGAATGATTAATTATTCAAATCTAGTTAAGATTATTATCAGACTGTGAGACAGTTTCATTAAAATATCATAAAAGAACTATCTGAATCGGCCACAAACCACAATGACACAATGGCTTCTTCACTAGGAACTGATTAACACTTCATTGTTATATGTTTCAGTTGGTAACTTCCTTTTTTTTGTGATTTTGTATGTCTATTTGGATAGTGAAAATGTTGTTCCGTTTGTTCTTCTAAGTTTTGAGTTCCGTTGATGATTATCTGTTTTCCAGTCTTGTAACTTGTTATTTATTCTTCATCTTCAATACTCATACATTGAATTCAATACTCTCGTGAGTTCCTGACTAACGGGTCACAAATAATTGTCTATGGTTAAGTTATCCCCGGGGGCACATGAGTAGATATAGGTTGCTGGCCACTTGCTCAGTTCAAATGACAAATGAGAATCATATACCTGCCATTCCCCACCTATGCTGAGGTCGGCCATACATGGATGCAGCTCTTTTACCAACCCTCAACCTTCTTTTTAGGGTTCCGTACCTCAAAAGGAAAAAACGGAACCCTTATAGGATCACTCGTGTGTCTGTCTGTCTGTCTGTCTGTCCGTCTGTCCGTCTGTCACAGCCAATTTGCACCGAATCTAATGGACCGATTAAGTTAAAATTTGGTACACATATGGATTTCTGTGACCCAAACACGTACAGCTAAAATAAATATATGAATTTTGAATATGAGAGTCACTTTTCTTAAAATATCAAAAGCTCTAACTTGTTAAGCAGTAAGACAAAATAATAATAGAATACTTATACATGTATATTTATATAAATCATCTTTCTGTGCATTCAGCCCTCACACCATACTCACAAATACCACTCACACCTACACACACAACCCCACACACACACCCTCACATACATCCGCATACTCACACACACATACACACACACACACACACGCACACACACACACACACACACACTTACTAACCCTAGAATTAGAAATAATCACTAGTATGTTATTTTCTGGTTTATATAACTTACCGCATCTGTGTATGAGTGCATAATTATATTTAAATGTCCTCCGAAGGGGTGGAGACCTGGTGTCCTGAAATACAGGCCTTACGCCTAGCTTAGGCACCAGTCTCCCACAGTATAATTAAAAGTGTTATTGTGTTCTTGATCATATTTTGAAAATCTAGATTTATATTGTGGTGAGAAATAAATCTTTATCTTACTTTTAGGGGGAAAATAAGAAAATTAAAAAAAAAGTTTTGTAAACTGTACCGTGTGATATATCAAATGAAAGGGCTTACTATGAGGGTCTCAAATATATTTTTTTTTATAATTTTAAAAATATATTGTTTTAAAGTTATTTAAGAAAATAGACGAAAATTGACCATTCCCCCCCCCCTTATCTCCGAAACTACTGTGCTTAAAATTTTGATAAAAATATAGAAAACAGTTCTATACCTGTAGATTACAGGAAAACCTCAAGATGTCTGTTGTCTTAAAAAAACATGGTAAATCTATATATATAAAAAAATCAAAGTCCTGACTGAGTCACTGACCACATATCAACGTACAGCCCAAACCAATGGACCTAGAGACTTGAAATTTTGCACATAGATACCTTATATAGTGTAAACATCCACTAAGGAAGGATTTTTGGAAATTCCATCCCTAAGGGTGTAAAATAGGGCATGGAGGTTTGTATGAAAAATCCTATCCCTTGAGTTAATAGACTTGAAACTTCATCTAAGTAAATTATAAAGTTTATCATTTTGAGTTTTCCTAAACTACCCCCTAAAGAGGGATTGGGGGTGTCAAAGTTTGTATGGAGGAATTTTAACACGCGGTCCGATTAACTCAAAACTCAGTTTTTATACTTGAGACCAAAAATGAAGACTAACGTGTATCAGGGTTCTCCAAAAATCTACCCCTAAGGGGTGAAAAGTTAATTTTATAGCAGAGGATTTTATTGGGGACTTGATTAACTCTAAAATTGGTGTAAATAATGTTTGAGCCAAGTTATGGAAACATACCAGACGATTTTTGAAATTCTTTATCTGTGTTCGTGAAAACAGAGATACAGTTTATATGAAAAATCTTATTAATTTGGATAATGAACTTAAACTTAGCACAAATACTTACATAAGTAAGTAATAATGTTTGTCATTATTATTTTTTCAAAACTACGCCTCAAATGAGGTTTAGGGATGCTAAAGTTTGTATAGAAGAATTTTAAAGCGCAGTCCGATTAAAAAAATGGTACTTTGAGTCAAGTTAGGAAACTTGCCAAACGAATTTTCACCGATTTTGACGGCATATAGCTGATGTTTTAAGGAGTAACTAAGGCTATTTTTATTTTAGAAAAATAATTAGGGTTCCGCGCAAGAAAATTAAAATCCATGAAATCAGACAACCACGTACAGTCCAGTTCAAACTTACTGAGCCTCCGCTGTCTATTACGGCTATAACAACAAATAATAAAAATAAAGCAAAGTTAAAAATTTAAGGGGTCGGTCCCCATACAATAAACTTTTCATTTTGAAAAAAAAATAAAAAAATAATCTAGCATGTGGGGTGTCATCGTCTAGAACTCATTGAGTAGAGTACAAACATATTTTTTATATATCTTCTAAAATTAAGAAATAGGGGGCCGCAAAAGTTGTAAATTTTAGATCATTTTTGTACGAGCTCTAGCGCAACAATTCAACAAATTAGGAATTTGAAACTTCTTTATACCATGTAGGTACCATAAATACTGTATTTAAGCAACAATACTGAAAACGGCGATTCATAAGGTATTTTGTTTAAACATGGGTGATTTTCTGCAACTGCAAAAATAACCTTGTAATTCACAGTATCATTATAAAAAAAGTAAAAAGTTATCTTTGCGATTGTTAAACATATAACATGGTACGGAACCCTTCGTGCGCGAGTCCGACTCGCACTTGACCGGTTTTTTTTTTTTTTTGCTTTTATGGACCAGGTCTTTTACATGGAGCGACTGCCTGTATAACCTCAGCAACTCAGTAACTGGGTAATACGATACCCCTTGGTAAGACTTGGTTGTCAAACTTTCGGGCTTCTGACGACCCGTAAGTAACGACTGTGAAAGATTCACGAATGACAGCCGGCACGAAGGCACGGAGGGGTCATGGTATGTAAAGACGGTCACCTATCCAAGGACCAACCGCAGCAAGCGCTGCTTAACCTGATCAATCGACCCGAGCGGTTGTTATTACTTCATGAGAATAGAAATATAGAAGAAATATTATGTTTTATTTAATAATGCCCGGGCCACACCAACGTCAATGAACAACATCGCCATAAACACAGTTAAATTAGGTCAAGATTTGGTCAAATTATCGCGATATGTTGTGGATACACCTACGGCCTACGTCCTTCATCGCGATAATCAACGGCAATATTCATTTAATATAGGTACACAAAAATATTCCACCTATGCTATTTCTTTCACAAACACGCGGCCCTTCCAGAATCATTCCAGATCTAAATCACATGTTCTAACATCAAAGGATACAAATGGTCAGCTTTCAGCTGGCCGGTGTCAATGCACCGCGACGTATAATGGGTGCCTCGAACATGATTCCGGCGCCTTTGACTACGGTCACGGTAATTTTCACGCCCACCTACGATTGGGTCTGGGTGAAGTGATGAGCAGATGGCGGGTGTTTTCTGTCCTTTTTATTACAGGCTAGCTGTTCCCGCCCGCGGCTTCGCTTGCGTGGATGACGGAAAATGTACCTACTAGGTACAGGAACGTACCGGGAATTCCTTCCTTATTCCTTGTCTACATAATATAGGGAACCTTAATGCAAAATTTTAGCTTTCTAGGTCCAAGGGTTTGGGCTGGGCGTTGATGAGTCAGTCAATCAGTCAGTCAGGACTTCTCTTTTTATTTATCTTTTTTTTTATAGGGTCGGCCAAAATAAACTGGAATAGGATTCGAAAGACATAACGCTGATAGAGATGTCAGCAGTGATGGGGTCCGATAGGTCCGATGCCTGCCAGGGTCGCGGGTTGTTCGAAACAGATACCGTGGCCCTGGCACAGGCGAAGGAACACGGGTGGGTTTTAGCCGACGTTCGCACGGGCGTAATAAAATCGTGGCGGGATTTTATCGCGCACTGGATTTTCAACTCTCGTTGTGGAGCCGAGCGGAGCGTTGAGAATCCAACCTAACAAAAACAGAGTGCATCCCAGCGCGACGAAAAACACACTGTTGAATTTTCAACTCTCGTTGTGGAGCCGAGCGGAGCGTTGAGAATCCAACCTAACAAAAACAGAGTGCATCCCAGCGCGACGAAAAATACACTGTTGAATTTTCAACTCCCGGCGCTAAGCAGAGAGTTGAAAATCCAGTGTGCGATAAAATCCCGCCGCGATTTTATTACGCTTGGGGAAACGGGGGTTTAGTCAGTAAAAGTCTGACACGGCCTCCCGCTCCACTCAGAGCGGGAGAAGTCATTAATGATTTCCCATCCAAAAAAAAATAAAGACATAACGCTGTCAACAGCAACGTGAGGCCGCACGTTTCGGGTTTCGTAAACATGTGTGCAGTTGAATTGTAGTTCGGTGTAAATGTGTTCGTCTGAGTATGAGACACAGAGCGAGGTGTAGTTTTGCGCATGCTTCACTGTATTGTTCGCAGCGATATGTCTGGGTTTTTATTTAGTCTGGCTTCAGCGCACGCAATGGCAGGAAACTGCCGTCAGGCCTATTGGCAACTTAACAACAAAAAAATAATATCCGCTATGTCTTACAATTTAACAAAAATTAACAGTAAGTTTCCCATCGCATTAATTCCATTACATTATCTCTATCGCATAATCTTCTGAACGTTTTTAAAGCGAATGATAATCGAATCATAAGTCACGAAAATGAAAGTAAAGTTTATGCTTACGATAATAGTGGTGTTTTGTTTGGTGTAACTGAAAGTGATGAGTCGTGTGATGGGAAAGGCTGGTTGATGGTGTGACAAGAGAAAGATAAGAAAAACTGAAATGGGTGTCCATGATGATAAGAGCAGAAAGGTGAAATGAAATGAAATGTAAGTCAAAGAGATGAAAGACGTAATGTTAAATTGTTTACAGTATTTCTTATACCTAAGTAAAAGAATCAAAATATTGAGTAAAGAGAAAGAGAAAAATTAAGTTAGATAAAGGAGAAGATCTAGTTCCGGACAATTAAAAAAACCACGTAATAAATAAGTATTATCACATTTATTACACATATGTAAGTGTTATATCCCATGGGGGCAATTTCAATCTATGGTCAGATAGATATTCTATTCGTCGATAGATATTAACGTTAGAAGTGACCGGGGCTTGAGAGGTTAAGTTTAAAACAAATACTATTTATATCAATTAAGCATGATGAAATATAAATACCAACAACAGACAAACAGCAACTAAGATCTAGAAATTCCTACAGCTAATTAAAATAATTATTTAACAACTTATCAATCAACTCATGCTGCGTTCTTCATTCACACAATAATTCAATATTCCAACATCTAAAGTCTAAACAATTGACCATCATATAACTCACAATGGACAGACCAAAAGATTTGATTGACTAGTGCAAGAATCGATTGATGTTTGATTGACAGCTCGACGTGTTAACCACACGTTTTGAAGTGACCGTGACGTTTTGACGTAATTATGGTCTGTTACGTAATTGAGAGGAAAGTGTGGTAATTATAATAATTACTTTCTTTTATTGTTACTGTAGTGTGGGATGTGGTAAATGAAGTGTTGATGTAGGAATAAAAGTTAATTGTGATAATATTATTGTTATAATTGAGCTAAATTGTCGCTGCAGGGGTCGCTTTGTTGGTGTCTATATGGTATTGTTGTTTGAGAAAGATATTAAAGATAATAACTGTGGATGTAAAAATAAAATAAATGTCGCTTTTAAATTAGGCATGTAAGATTCCAGCTATGTCTATGGCAGGCACCGGCCTAGACCAAAACCGACGAATAAAAGACAGACACAAAAATACAAAATAATATGCCTGCCTCATTTTGAATTTACTAATTCAAACCTAGTCTTAGAAAAGTTAGATCAACTATTGCAAATGTCATTAATGTTAGGCCTCTTAACAGTAATTAGTCTATTAAATTAGCAATCTCTTTCACTTTCATCTTGTTACTGCAATTAATTATAATCTTTGACATCAACTGTTATTGTTCTTGCAACAATCTACGAGGTCTCATTGTCATGAAAATACCGTCTTATTTTATAAACATCTCTGTCCATAATTCAAATAAAATTATGCATATTCAGAACAAAAAACTCAATGAAAATTGAACATAATGGTATCATCTGACAATATCTTAAGATTAATGACATCATGTAGTTACTTCACCTTAGCGGTTACATAGATACATTTGCATACGTTGCCAGAGCAAAAAAACTGAATTTCAAATCGGTGTTGCCAACAATAAACATTCTATCTTCATCGTGAGAGTAAAAAATAAACAATAGATCCGATTACCTCACTTTTCGAGATACACTTTCATTTAAATCTGTGTTCTTTAAGTTAATGGAATAAGATTGAAATTGGCAAATAGTGTTGTAATGGGATATTCTAATGAGAATATTATGGTAAATACATTTCACTTATAAGTGTTATGCAAATATATTGAGGTTTTTATCGTATCATGTAAAGTCAGCTTGAACATTAATGTTACGTAAGGTTAACAGGCCAATGAAAAAATAGAAATTATAGTTTTTAATCGCTGTAGTTTTTATGGTGTAGGTCAGATAAGAGGTGTAGGAGAGACGCTCCATGTAAAATACTGGTATTCATCTGCACCCGGTTAGACTGGAAACCGACCCCAACATAGAAAAGGAAATTGGGAAAAGGCTCGACAGATGATGATGAGTTTTTATTGGCTCATGCTATGCTGTTTCTATTGAGGACAGAGGTCGCATATTAATTAATTATACTAATGTCATATACCCCAGTCTTTCGACACTAAAGTCACTGTCCAAGGCAGTTTAAAATCCTCATAATTATAAAATTCGTATCTTGTTCCCACAGAATATTTTTTTACACAGCTCCGATCAACTCATGTATGGATCAAAACATAGTGCACATATTTTTTGACAATATACTATCTGTATATGCTTTACAAAATAAATGATTGATTGATTGATTGATTAAGAACTCTTTCAACGGACTATGACTTTTTTCCACCACCTCCTTTGTGGATTCGCGGTCTTTTTTTTTCTGCCGGTAGACACCAGTTCTGTCATGCGATTCTGTAACCATCTCACCGTGAAAACTTAGGTGAAGTGAGAGCTGTCAATAGTGTCAATTCCTAGCAAAGACAAACTCACTTCACCTAAGTTTTCACGGTGAGATTTTTACGGAATCGACCGGCTGTTCCTTATAGTGCTTAATTTTACTTATGATAACTTCACTAGCGCAAAATTCTTTAGTTTGGTCACTGAACATCATCATTAGCCTTAATACCAATTTATTTGGGGCCGGCAAAACATATCTTCTTCTTCCATACTTCTATTTTAGTCGACATCTCGTTATTCACTCCCTTTCTCGCAATATTATAATCTTTCACAAAGTTCTTCCACCGTTTCTCTGGTCTTCCCCTATAGCCATTCCACATTCATACTCAAAACTTTCCCCATTTCGGCCACCTTCTGTTTAGGTTATTAGTCAAATCGTCAGGTGCCAACAACCTGTCCTAACTAACGCAGTATCAATGAAAGCCAGCACATTAGGTCTACGTGCCGCCACCACTAACACTGCAGGTGTCGCGGTTTGCATAGTAATGGCCCACTCTGGGTGATAGACCATCGTTTACACGTATGTCCATCACAGCACAATTTCGCCCATCTCTCTTTGACTTTCTCGACAGTTCATTTGTTTTTCCTTGGTTTTCCAAAACATGGAAATGCAACAAGAATCGTAAAACAACGTAGGTTTCTAATGGTTTTTAAACGGAGTTTATCCATTCGATAGTGATTATTGGATTGTTAGCGTGTTTCTGAACACTTCTATATGGAAAGATTTAGCATTATAGTCGAGTGAATTACTATCGAGTGTTTATCTGAGGACTTCAAATTCGCTTAAATAGTTAATTTTGTCGAATCAATAGCTATTAAGAGTTAAAACTCCGTTTAAGAATTCATCAGAAACTGGGAAGGCAATAGTTCTAAGTATTCTTGTGAATAATTTTGCACTCGACACTCTAAGAAGAAGATCTTATTAGAATCACATTTGGATATGTTTGAATAAGATCTCTTTCAATCTTCTACTCTTGTTCTGGTACGCACGGCTACAGATCAAGCTATACATTTCCAGTGTAAGCTGATCAAGCTTACAGTGAGAAGTCAGTGTAAATTGAAAATGTATAGCTTGATGTGTAGCCGTGTGTACTTGTAAAAACCACAAAGCGTTGTAGGTAAGTAACTACCTCAGCGAAATTTGCATTGCCAAAGGTCTCATTTCAATATTGTAATCGTTGTCGCCATTTAAACAAAACCCATTCACGCTTGCGGTAGCGTACATCCACCGAAACTATGATGTATGAAGATCAAGTTCACGACACTTTCTCCGCAGGTATGGGAGGCGCCATGTTTTATTTATCAATACGGACGTATAATGACTCCTACGCATTCACTGTGCGCGTAGCGAGTACATCCGTGACAGGACTAGGTTTTATTGAAGGCGGAGAGAGGGATTTCTCATGAAAATTCGACTTTTACTAGTGAGAATAACAGATAGGTACAACGTGTTTATGTTTGTTGGGTCAATCATTTGAATCCATTGATTTTAACCTGACTGAGGAGGGTAATGTTTTTCGGGAGCATGTATGTATGTATGTCCGTTCCATTGTGACCTCCTGTAGCCTTTAGGCTAAGCCGTTTACAGCTTGGTGGATTACTGACTTATTAATTTCATCATTTTGAAATTTTCTATGCTCACATTTTTATTCAGATGAGGTAGAATTTTTTTTATCAATAAAATCAACAGTAAACCTCGTAAGTTCGAAGTTATAGCAGTTAACGCCAAAATTGTAACTTTTTTCTTAATTGTGGCGCTGCGCTGCTATACTTGCCTTAAATATAATGAACTCACTCTTGTCGCTGGCTGTATAGCCTCATATCTACATAGCGATTGTTCAGATCAGGTTTAGTCAAGATAAATGATTGTTTAGACTCACTCTCGTTAGCGTAACATTTGACAGCTCAATTTTACTCTCTATTACCACAGTATAAAAACATAATAGACTGTGCTATTACTCTACTAGACAGGCAACGAAATGTAATTTCCGAGTCTGAATATTGAGTAGTTTTACATAAGTTTACGAGCAAGGTTGTAGAGAAAACAAAATGAGTCGTACAGATAAATGATGATAAATGATTTTATTTCTTTTCTTTAAAAAGTGTTCGAGCATCCGCGAGTATTTTTACAGCTGACCAAAAACCTCTGCGTAGATCAGGATATCATACAATTAACGGTCGTTAAGTAGGTTTGTACTTTACAACACTTTTACACGTCAATTATATTTTTAAAAACTAGATGAGGTCGGCGTTTCCTATCTGAATACTCTGAGGTCCAGACATAAATTATGTGAATACTAAGACTATGTAGATTGGTGTCTGAAATGGTCTTTTGAGAAAAGGTCTTTTCAGATTGAGGGGACCTGTCCAGTCAGTGTACGCATTTGTCAGTAATCGTGCAGCTCGACTCAGAACTAAGCTCAACGATTCGACGAACAATACCAAAGAAAGGACACTGATAATTGTTCGTCATTGTTTTTATGGTTTGAACATCCCAGGAAAGGTTTCGTTAGACAAAACCTTCCTAGTTTACATTCAGCCCATTTCCACGGCAACTTGCAAGGAAGTGAGAAATAAAATGGGCAACGTGAATGTGTAAACAGGTCGCTTCCCTTGCCGTTGACGTTGTCGCTTGCCTTGCCTGGCGATCTCCAAGTAGGCGGTTTTTTGGCGAACATCAAAGACCCGGCACCGCGAGTGCGAATGAGTGTTCATGTAGGTATTGCTCTCTCGTTCACTTGTTATCGAATTTCTACGTTCTCCATTGTTGGAAAGACATGTGACGAGGCAATGTAAACACTCATTTCCCTCGACGTTGCCACGGCAATATTTAGGGAAATATTTCCGGCATCGCGAATGGCAATGGCTGAATGTAAACGGGATAAGTACAAGATTATTTAGTTGGGAGAACATTGTGTGTGAGAAGTCTTAACTCTGTCTGATTCTGATAGAACCCTCCGGGGAATGTAGTTTCATAATACGTAGTTCTGATTACTTAATACAAAATCCTGCCTCATTTTAGGGATATATATGTCGGAGATTCAAACGGATTAGCGTCCACGTTCTCGATGTTGGTGTCCGACTGTCCGCCATATTGCTTCTTTATCAATCAGTGAGCACGTCCGGCGCAGGAGCTGTCTCAGGAGCAAGTGAAACTCGAAACTAGACGAACGCAGACGCACTACTGATAGATACAATGTTGACACTGACAGCTTCAACATTGACAACCACGACTCAAACTACTGACTCAATGACAGCTGCTATCGATTTGATTAATCGACTATGGTATCTCAAACGCCAATAGATGGCGCTACTAGTACGTAAAGAAGCGTTTTACTTCACTCCTCCGACGTAAATAACTCCTCGGATCTTTGTCAAAAATATGGCGGATGGAAATATAATAGATTTTACGTAATGAGCAGGTGGAAGCTTTCTAGAAACACTATGACGATGTAAACTGGATTTCTTTAATTAGGTAGTTCGGACATAATACATTGCGGAAACGAATATTTACAATGAAGTTAGAAAGTATGAGATAATCTGTTAGTAGCTGGGTGTGCCTGTGCAATCGTGCAATTTATCGTATTTATTAAATTAATCGTTTATACCATAATAAGATAAATGAAGTTAAATTATGCAGTAGATCTTAGTTAAAATGGTATCTACAAGAGGAAATTTAAATAAGTAAGGGGTCTTGTACTAATCATTATGAACAACTAGTTAAAAAAACAAACAAACAAAACAACTAACAACAACAACAACAACCTACTATATTACCCCGGACCAAACCTGAAATTACGAAAAAAAAACAGCTGTTCTCTACATGTATGTTTGCTTATCTCATCAAAATGTAGGGAATAGCTGATTTACTTTTCGCGATTTCAGGCTTGGTCCCATAGTAAAAGTTGTTCATGACAGTAGAAGGTATTACACCTTCGACACAAAATTAAATTTCTACTGATACCGACCTCTAGGAGGTCGATAGACAGTTATGGGGTGTGTATTTATTTTATATTGGATTTTTATCTAGAAATAAACGATTTCATTTGATTGTGGAAAGCGACTTGATACTACTAGCTAGAATATTGTATCTTCCCATAAATAATTTAACCTTAACAGTAAAAACACATCTTACAAAATATCTTTAAAAAATCAACGTTTCTTGACGTGATAAAACGTTCAAGCTCAAGGACACAGTAAAACATTATAGAACAGTAGGTCAATTCGATGTAGCGTGATACGGCTGTCACTGATAAACATCCATTGTACAATAGATCACTATTGTCACATTGTCATCTCGGAATTTACTGCCTCACTTACCGTACGTACGTGACACATTCCAAAAAAAATTGTTATATGAAATGTTTTAATTAAAAAAACCGTAAAATATCTTAATAATTTAAAAACTAACTTCAAACTAAACGATGACACTGAAATGTTTAATTAATTATGTCTATAATTATTTACTTTTTTTATTTATTTATTTATTATTTATTTATTTATTTATTTATAGTCCGATATGGGGTAAATCTTTTATTTACTTACATCGAAATATTAATTACTTAGTTACTAGATGTTTGTCAATGCATTTTTGTAATGACGAATTACCAAACGATAACATTTATCACTACAGATTCTATCTTCTATTTCTCTAAAGCTCATCAATATCAAACAAATAGGTAAAAAAAAAACAAATTTCCACTTTCCTCTATCACTCACAGCGCGGAAATGAACAAAACGAACAAATTCAAGGCCACAGTATACAGTAATAGAGCAGTAGGTCAATGCATTGTATCGATCGTTACGGCTGTCACCGATCTACTTCGTACCGCACAAATCACAATAGATCACGTACATAGTAAAAGTATAGTGTGAAGATCAAAATGTGCTCGAATCAAGCGGTAAATTGAGAATCGAATGGCTGTCAACTGTCAAGTTGACGTTTATTGTGCATTCGAGAGTTTATTTCTGACAGTTTAATTGGAGCAGGTGCTTCGTGGATAAAGTACGAATGTATTAGAAGATGTGAATGTGTTAACGGTTGTGATGGTCACGAAGAAACTAAAGACAGGATATAGCGTCATTGGCTTGCAAAGGTTCTATCCAGCCTACTTAACAAAAGTATACCTTGACAAACAGAAAAAAAAACTAAGACCAAAATCCCAAGTTTAAAAACAAAATACAGAATTGCGTTTTGGCCGAATACAAGATAACTTCTTCGAATATTCTGTAGGCTATCTTTAGGATAGATTATAGTTTAATTAAACCAAAGACTGCTTCAAAGTTAGTACAAAAACAACTAACTAACTACTCTACCGACCCTTCAAGTCAATTAGCGTTAAGTTAAAGAGAGAATAATTTTCGCATGCACACCCATCATTGAAGTACCAAAAGTGAATGCAAATGCACGCGTTATGACGACAGATGATCGACTTTCTAACGAGCTGCGCGTACGCATCCACACTTGATACCTTGTCATGTGTGACAGTTGTATAGAGAATCTAAAAGGTTCAATTGGTGTGAGAAGGAATTAAATTGAATTTCTGCTGTTCATTTAATTTAGTTTACAATTTTAATTTATTTATTTAATTAATTACATTTATTTATTTATTTGGTAATAATATTTTATTTTATATTTGACATTAATTTGAATGAATTTTAATAATTTTTTATTTAGTTTTACAATTTGATTTTATTTAAGTGTTTGTGTTTTTTTTTGTATGTATCCGATCCAAGGAAAAAGAGAGAGAAAGAGTCCAATGTGGTATCTGTAATCCATCTGTTACGATGTAGGTATACTGTGTCAATCACATAACAGTAATGTAAACCACGATATTATTACGTTTAAAACCTTCAAAGTTCCAAGTTCAAATGAGTAAAAAAAACAACCGAATTGAGAACGTCCTCCTTTTTTGAAGTCGGTTAAAAATGAAGAAAAGTATAAGATCAAACAGCTGATATCCAAAA
Source organism: Cosmia trapezina (assembly GCA_905163495.3). Lineage (NCBI taxonomy): Eukaryota > Metazoa > Arthropoda > Insecta > Lepidoptera > Noctuidae > Cosmia > Cosmia trapezina. Next base: position 4,013,503 of record LR991036.1, read on the forward strand.
TTAGGGTGACCTTGTCTTTATAGGGTTTAACCCTTTACCCTTTTTAGGGTTTAAGGGGTAACCTAGCCACCATTTTACACAGTTAACTCCATCACAAATCAAACTGGATTTGTGATGGATTTAACTGTGTAAAATGGTGGCCAGGTTAATAGAAGTTTTAGTTGAATAATACTTGAAGAAGGCATCTTTTTTTTTTTGAAGGGCTGTATTTCTGCCTACATTGCAGATATTTTGAGCCGCCAGTGATATTGCAGACATAACGGTGGGCAGCACCGGTCTGGCGGGAATGTAGAAAGCTGGGTGCGTGCGCCGGCGCATCGTAATCAAGCAGTTTTGGTGATCGCTGTGCTCTCTACAGTATTACATTTGGAGGGTAGGCAGTTGAGTAAGTAATGAATATACATAAAAAATCAATGCACGTTTGTGCCTGTGTACACAATTAAAAAAAACAAAATACGGCCATCTAAGTAGCAAAACACCGATACTTCTTTATTTAATATACACATAAATCTTCCGGAATAAATTCTCTAAATTATGGTGAAAACCGCATCAAAATCCGTTGCGTAGTTTAGAAGAACAATGCGGTCACGCAGGCAGACACGACCATTGAAATTAATAACTTTTAATATGGGATCACGTTGAAAACGCGAAAAAAAAAATCAGCTGTTCCGTACATTTTGACGAACTATGCGAACATAAATACAACAGCGGATTTTTTTTTTCGCGATTTCAAAGTTGGTCCCATAGTTAAGGTTATTCACTTCGATGGTCTAAAAAGCACTCCTTAAAGTTTTTACAGTTAATTTTTTCAACTTTTAGTGTCCAGCAGTGGACTGCAATAGGCCCGAGTTGATTGAGTAGCAGATAAGTGTGTGTGTCAGTCTTTAGATATAGTTTTATGCGCAAGCGACGTCAATTTTTGATTGACTTCGCCAAATCTTTTGGCATCTAAAACTGGTTGGTTATTAGAAAGCGTCCTGTCAGTTTAGTAATCTGCATGTCTCGTTTTACGTGGTCTGTTGTTTGCCTCTTACCACATTAAAATATGTGTAATGTGGGCCCATATCTCTGGGTCAATCGCTCATGTATATATTTATGATTGTAATAATAATAAATTGTGAAGAGGGAATTATTCAAACGAAAGAAACAATTATGTTACTACTTGTTTATAAAATCAAGTATTACTTTTCTTGACCAATCAATCTGCCTAGCCTTTTCTCAACTATGTTGGGGTCGGCTTCCAGTCTAACTGGATGCAGCTGAATACCAGTACTTTAAATGGAGCGACTGCCTATCTGACCTCCACAACCCAGTAACTGGGTAATACTATACCCCTTGGTAAGACTGGTTGTCAGACTTTCGGGCTTCTGACGACCCTTAACGACTGTCAGAGATCCACGAATCCACCCGGGACCAACAGCTTAACATGCTTTCCGAGGCAAACACTCAGACCAAATAAATAACCAAGACATAGTGCTGTCAACAGTGAAGTGAGGCTGGTTTCGTAAACATGTGTGCACCAATGCCTGGGCAAACGTCAACGTCAATGCCCATCTTCGCCGTAAACATCACGGTAGTTAAATTCGGTCAAGATCAAATTATCGCGATAAGTGGTGGCTACACCTACGGCCAACGTCCTTCATCGCGATAATCAACGGCAAATCCCGTTAATGTGGCCGCGACATTAGTGAGGTGTAGTTATGTTGTAGTTTGCTGTGAATGTGTGCATGGGAGCATGTATGTACAAAGCGAGGTGTAGTTTTGCGGATGCTTGTCTTAAACAACACAACTTCCCAACAGAAGATGTTACTTAGTCCTACCAACAAACCGCATAATAACAACATTACATAACTTAAACCATCAGGTTAACTTAACCGCAGCGGATAAACTAACAAACAAGTAAGTGGCAGTTTCACAGTTTTCACTAAAAACGGGTCTCCGTGGGAACCGAATGTCGTTGGAAGGATGCAATGCCGACCAGTGCCAGAGGCAGTTAGTCTACATCGACACCGGATCATAATTATGTAGCCACAGATCGATCGGTTTCACTTTAATAAGTATTTACTTGATGATGAGAAAGGTAAATAAGAAACTAGAGAAACGAACTAAAAACTACTGTTTACTGTAGTTGCCATTTGTCATGCCACCAACACAATAGAAGTCAAAATCGGTTGAACGGACTGTAAAAAAGGTTTGTTTAAATGTTTAATCTTATTGCAAATTGAGTATAGATTTGTAAGTGTATTATCACCACTGCTCTCAAAACGGTGAAGGAAAACATTGTGAGGAAACCGGCATGTCCTAGAACCAAAAATTCGAAGACATGATTGGGACATCTACCAACTCGCTCTGGAACTGCGTGGTGGACGACGGCCCACTCCCTCTCACAGAGAGGAGGCCTGGGGGCTTACTCCCTAAGTCTGTCCGTTCATCCGTCCGTCTGACATTACGATCCATCAAAACAAGTGTAAAAGTTAATTTTTTCGGACGGGCAAAAACACATCGGGAGTAGGGACAACTGGCAAATCATGTTGTCATTCATACTTCGTTTGGGCCCCGAACCGATCATCCATCCGTAGGTGATACGGAGTAAGAAACGCCCGTAACGAAGGCCGAAACTACGGGCTTCGTGCTTAGGGAGTAGTTGCCCTGTATCCCAGCAGTGGGAACATTACAGGCTGATGAATTTAAGTAAATACCTTTGCCGCTTTAAGCAGGAATGTCATCATTCTCTTACCCTTATCCCAATCTACGTGGGGTCGGCGCAACACGTCTTCTTCTTCTTCTATACTTCAGTCGAGATCGTCTCAGTAATCACCCCTTTTAAAGCCATAATTATCATCTATCACACAGTCCATCCGTCACATAACCCATCCATATTCATAGTTCAAAACTTTCCTGACGACATTTTCCTCACCCCACCGAACACCCAGACCCAGAAACTCTACGAGTCCCGGGAAAAAAATGAACTATCTTGGAACCAGCAGCAAAATTAATCAGGAATGAAAATTGGATAAAAGAAAATACCTACGGTTTTCACGGGCTAAATGCATTGTACCTACACTTACGTCCAAAATCGAAACCGCAACCCGTAGCGCAGAAACCAAACGTTTAGCCACTGCGCCAACTGTACCACCGATTAATAGGATGGTAGTTATAATAACAACTGTATTTCTCAATAGACCAGAATATTAAATTATTTGTTGATCTAACATATGACCTTGAGGAATGAAGACGAATCGAGAAGAATGTTGATTACTGTAAACCGTAACTAATTCGGAATTTTTTAGTTGCAACATTATTTTAAAAGTTACAAAATCGTTGCTATTTTAGTAATCTGTTTTTGTATGTGTAACCTAGAAACAGATTGATATCCTAAATAATCGCGTAATAGAAACTAGATTTCATAATATCAATAATTAATTAATTAACTTGACATATATTTATTTTCATTCACATCGTACTAATATGTATTAGTTAGGTATTATGCGAAAGTTTGAATGGATGTTTGTTACTCAAACATGCCAGAACGGCTGAACAGATCTGAATGAAATTTGGCAAAGAGATAGATTAAAGTCTGGAATAGCACATAGGCAAATCCCGCAAAAATGTATGCCCAGAACTGCTTATTCTTTCGTTTATCAACACCTTTGAATATAGCATAAACATAGAATAATTGGGACACAGGCCTCCTCTCGGTGAGAGGGAGTGGGCCGCAATCCACCACGCGGGCTTAGTGCGGGTTGGTAAATAATCCACATGTCTTTGAATTTTTGGTTCTGGGACATGCTGGTTTCCTCACGATGTTTTCCTTCACCGTTTTGAGAGCAGTGGTGATGAAATAATTTACACAAAGTAAAGCGCCTGTCAGGGTTCGAACCTATGACCTACAGCTCGTAGGTAAGTCGCGGCCACCAGTCACTGAGCCACCAGTGCTCTGCTTTGAATATAGCCTTCCATAATAGCCTTCTAGCCAAAGTAGCCCAAGAGGCCTCGTAAAAGGAAAAGTTTAATCAATATGCTAACTTTCTACCACGCCCATCGAAAGACGGCTCGTTTATCAAAATTGGTTCAGTGGTTTACGAGATCATTGCGAACTGACAATTATCGGTGGTTGAGAGGAAATCGCTTATTTACTGCTTAACTATCTATTCGTTTACTTAGCTTTGCTGTTAATAGTTAATCTGTACTACACATGACTGCAATTAGAAGGTAGAACATTTATCACACTTGCTAACAATTTTATAAATGTTAATGTGGGTTTGTTTGTTTGTTACGCTTTCATGCTAAAACGGCTGAACGGATTTGGATGAAATTTGGCACATGGGTAGACCATGACTTGGATTAGGATATAGAATACTTTACGTTCCCGTGGGATAATTTCTGACCGACACCCGCGAAGCCGCTGGCAAAAGCCGGTTCTCTATAATTATCTCTTTACTTTTAATCGATTTAATGGTGTCGGCGATGCTTTCCGAGGTCTAAATTGTCCGATTTCTTATTCCTTCATATTCTTATCTAGCCTTTGACTCTAATTGTTTATTTAATGTGTTCGTGTGTCTATTAGATACTCGTAAACTCCATAATGAAAATTCGTCAGCCGAACCACAAACACTAGGCCACCCCAATGAAATATTGAGAGATAATCTTAAATATGCATCTTCTGACGTCAGACACTGGTTGATTACGGGCGATATGCGCTAAGGTAGCCCGCGAAATTCAAATTTTTTTACGTTTTTTGCAATTTGTAGGTCAGTGTCAGATTGATTCATGAGATATGAGGTCAATTCTAACTTATGGAGATGTATTACTGATGCTAATGATTATAGTTCTATAAAGCCATATAAGTTACGGGCGCGAATCATATTTTAATCAAGATACAACCTGACACTGACCTGCAAATTGCAAAAAACGTAAGAAAATTTGAATTTCACGGGCTACCTTAGCACATGCCCCCCAGTCACCAGAGAGCATTTCCATTATGAACAAATCATAACATAAAGTACCTACTATAATCCCAAAATAAATATTATACACATCAAGAACTATTACATCGAATTTACATTTAACGATATAACCAACATTAGAAACGTAATCAGTGGGTAATATGGGCATAGTTTTAAAAGAGCCATTATATTTTGTAATATTGTCCAAATTATCGTGTTGTATGTTTGTTTATGGACTTATTATGTTATGTAAGATGTGTAATGGGACTGCCATGGCTGGTCTTAGCGGTGCCATAAGTATTGTGGAAAATGTTATGGTTATGTCAAAGGTCGGAATTATGTGGTCATTTTTTGTTTCTTTTAGCCGTCATTTAATAACCGGTCATGTGCTTGTTCTACTGACCAAGATTCAGATTAAAATAATATCAATCTGCTTAGTCTTTTCCCAACTATGTTAGGGTCGGCTTCCAGTCTAACCAGATGCAGCTGAATAGTATTTTACATGGAGCGAATGCCTATCTGTTGCTGGGTAACACGATACGTCTTGGTAAGACTGGTTGTTAGAATTTTGGGCTTGTGACTACCCTTGACGACTGGACATAGTTTTTAAACCTGGTCTCTTATTTTAATAATACCTACACCAGGTTTAAAAAGTTGGATAGAGCCATTTTCCTTTGTTTGTTGTTGTCGGTTTGCGTTTCCTTTTATAGAGGAGAGAGCCATTTCACAGACAGAGTTTTCATTTAGTCTTTAAAATTACAAAACTATATTAATAAAAACTAGAGAGTTTGTTTATTGTTTGTATGTTTGAACGCTCTAATCTGTGTAACTACCAGTCGGAAAAGTTCTTTTTGCATTTGATAGCCCAATTCTTGAGGAAGGCTATAGGCTATTTAACATTACGCTATGACCTTTAGGAGCCCAGCAAAAAGAAACAAGTCCAGAAAGAACAGTAAGCGAAAACGAAGTACCTAATAGCGCGGGTAGGCGATGCGATGCGACGGGGTGTGTCGGAGGAACAAGAAATTTCACGCGGAAAGAAGCTAGTGTTTGTTCAAGATTAATTAATCGCGGTACAAATTTTTCACTAGCAAGAGTTGCACAATACATTATGTTGAGATGAATAGAGACTACATAAATCATATATTATATTGTCTTGACAACTTAAATATAGTACTTACATGAATAATATTTATTGTGTGTTCAAACTCAATAGGTTTCCTCTGAGAATAGTGATGCGAGTGCGACTAATTTAAATATTTTATCGATAAAAACATGTACTTGCTTACGAAATAAAACTATACTACTCGTATATCACAATTTACATTACAAATACCAATGATAAAATAAACATCCAGTTTTGTCACCATATTCAACCCGTGGCGGCCTTCTAAGAACTTTCTAATTCAAACAGACATAATATAAAACCATAAACCACATGAATTTATCATAGGTTAAGATTAGAGATAGTCGTATGAACATAAATTGCTCTATTATCGATATTCGATTGTGTTTAGGTTAGAGTATTATCGATAATTTCTATTTTTTATTGACATGTTAATGGAAGATAGGAGTCTGGATCTGTGCCCGGTTTATGGCCATGGGCTCGCCTCCTATTACATGGGACTTAAGAAACATTGCTGGCGAAATATGGGTGTCGTACACTTCTGGCTAACCCTTCGGGATTACAAACGTGATGCCATGTTATGTTATACTCGTATTAATGAAAAAAACATGATGGGTGACAAGTCTTGGACAGGAGTAAATATAGTAGGCAATTAGAGGGCTTTCTCCTTATCCATTTTTATTGCATAACAAAAATTGTTATTTGATTGCCTCGTAAAGACCTTCAATTAAATAAATAAATAAATATCCTTGGACATATCACACAACGCCATCTAGTCCCAACCTAAGCAACCTAATGCTTGTGTTATGGTAACGAGATGGCTGATAAACTACTTATATACATTTTTTTTTTTTTTTTTTTTTTGTATTTTTTTTTTTGTTTTTTTTTTTGTTGTTTTTTTTGTTTTTTTTTTTTTTTTTTTTTTATGTTATAGATAGAAAAACACCCAGACTCGGAACAAATACTTGTAGGTCGTACAAATATTTGTTCCGTGCGGGAATCGAACCCGCGACATGCTGCGCAGCAGTCAATCGCTCAACCACTGCGCCAACCGTGTCAAAAAAAATTAAATGTAGTTTTAATTTTTCAAGTAATGATTTAAAAAATTATATGCCCCATGTACCACATTAAATTGTCAACTCATTAACTAAAAAGAATTATAGCTGTATCATAGTTACCACCCAAAACCTGGTGGTGTCAACTTAGATAACGGAAAACATATCGACATTACAACTTTATCGATACTTAAAATCCTACAATCACAAATCACAACACTATCACTTAACATCTCTCTGCAATCCTTCCTTTTTTAAAGTCGTTAAGATATATCAGGGACATATGTTACGTCACGTAATTATTATTATGAATCTGTGGTTCAGCCTAACGACTGCAGCTTCACTGCTACACGAGTGATATAAAAAAGTTAAACGTCTTTTTTTATGGCGGGTAGAATGGATTATGTAAAAGAGATTGGTATGTTTAAAAGTGATAAGATGGGGCTACTTTAAATGTTGAGTAAGAGAATTATGTTGGAGATATCTACAAGATGCAACTTAAATAAAGAACAGCATCTTAAAAAAAATTTTTTTTCGCGATTTTAGTTTTGGTCCCATAGTAAAAGTTGTTCATAATGATCAGTACTATGACCCCTTTAGAGTACGTTATTTAAGTTACAACTTGTTTACTAATAAAAAACATAATCCTCCTTCTGGCGCAGTCAGGTAAAAAGCTACTTACTTACGTCACGAACGCGCTAATCTCTGGACCTACCAGTCGGATTTTAAAAATTATTTTTGCATTTGATAGCCCAATTTTTGAGGAAGGCTATTTAACATCTCGCTAGATCTAGTCTAATCTGAAATGAGGCGCCCCACTACTTAAATTTGTGTACGTACACAACGGTAAATGCTGTAGTGGGGCGCGTCATATCAGCTTAGACGACCTCTACAATCCTTAGGAGCCGTGCAAAAAGAAACAAGTCAGAAAGAACGCTAAGCAAAAACGAAGTAACCAGGCGTGGGGCAAAGATATAGGATATACTTATTTTATGAATTTCACGTTTATGAAGTCGCGGGCAGGAGCTAGTGAAATATAATATCAGGGATTAGTTCGTTAGTAAGTCTGGTGGTTATTTATTTATTTCTCCGGTCGTTCATTAGAGTGGTCTGTATCTGTACAATAGGGATGATGGGTAATTTTTGTCCGTCCTGTAGATTATTAAAAAAACATTGGACACGTATTTATTCTTTTTTTACGTAATCAAAAGATTACGGCGATAAATTGAGTTAAAATTTGGCATGACGTCACGCCTAGCTAGATTTTATAGGTGGAAGTGACGTAGCGAGCCCCCACTCCCCAACTTTAATGCATGTTATCTAAGTATTTTTTTATTAATATGATAAAGCAAAAATACGTGTCTAATATTTTTTTTATTATCTGACTGACGGACTAAATAGATTTTTTTTCACCCAGGCATCATCCCAGTGGATCAACATTTATTCACAAATTGATAAGCAATTTTTTTGAATTCTGAAAATATTACAAGATAAAGATTGCTGTCTAGTGATATAATACTAATATGACGTATTTCTCCATTCATAAAAGCAACATCTAACCGACAAAAAATAAACGAAAGTGAATCTCCAACTATTTGCGTTGCTCTTAGCGATTTATGAAAAAGTAAAAGTTGTAATAACCATAGCACTTAACGTTAAAGTTATACGGTTCATAATTGAATGGAAGTTTAGTACCGAAATGGCAATTTTCTGTTACGTTGTATGTGTCAATTGACGACACCTTCGAACTTTCACTGAAGGTCACACGAAAAGGCGTAGAGACGACATTATTCCGACTAAAATTTTTATTGTTTGTTTTACGTAATCTGTCGTACTTTGTATAGTTTAATTAGCGTTAATGGTATGTCTTTAGCACTTTTGGGGGTTTTAATTGCGGTTTTAAGTAGCTATTAGAAGCTTTTATGGTTCATTTTATGATTGTTTATTGGAGAAATTATCAGTGTTATCTAATGTTTTATAGCAGTTCTGACTGACTGATGAGTAAACAACTGTTTCGCCCAAAGTACCCATAATGCTCACCAATGCACACATAATGTCACTGTCAAATTGTTACCATAGACATGCATTCATAAACAACTGAAACGCTCTATAAACCTACCTTAGATAAAGAAGTGTTTTGTCTTCTTCTTTCAAACTCAAATCATAATTTGAAAGAAATTGACAAAACACTTCTATAACTAAAATAGGTTTATAGAGCGTTTTAGTTTTTTTTTAATAAGAGTTATATTTCTTCTTATATATCTTCTTTTCTAAATTACTTAATTTATAAACCAAGCCAATTGATCCACTGCTCCCGAGATTAATAATTAGGATCTATAGTAAAACTGTGAGTACCCGAGTTTATAATACACACCCTATACCATATTATCAGAAAACTAGCTTTTGCCCGCGGCTTCGCCCGCGTGAATGTTGGTAAATACCCACGGGAACATACTACCAGGAAGTTCTTCCTTATTCCTTGTCTACATTATATGTATAGGGAACCGCTGTGTAAAATTTCCGCTTTCTAGGTGCAAGGGTTTGGGCTGGGCGTTGATGAGTCAGTCAGTCAGGACTTCTCTTTTTATTGATATAGCTAACAAAATGTTGAGGTGCACTAAAACTTGAGGATTTTTTAATATCCTAGCATTTAGCAATTACACCCGAAGCACGAAAGAGTTAAGCAATTTTGAAATACATATGTGGGGTGACAATGTGAGTAACAATTAGGTTTCCTGACTTTACATATATTAAACTTGAGCTCAAAACCCTACACTAGATTTTTCTAAAACAAAATCTACCGTCAAGCTTTATCTTACCACACTCCACTTTTTCTTCCACTCAAAACTTCCCACAAGAAACACTTCGACACGATTGTTCCATATACTTATTATAATAGACTAACAAAGGCATCGTAATACGGTAATACCAGCTATTATCCAATTGGCTGAACAAATCTACTTATTAGCCGTACCATTGATTATACACGGTTGTTATTTATAGCGAGTGTCTGATGTTTATTAATTATATCCACTGTTTGGTGGTCGCACGATGTGAACAGGAATTTGAGATCATCTAGAAGGATTAAACTTGGATACTCAAACTCAAAGAATTCATTTCAATTCACTTTTGAATTGTCAGAGTCGGTCAGTTAGTCAGAAAGTTGAAGCTAGTTGTCCATTCCAAAACGTAGATCTCTATGAAGAAGAACGGGCAAGCAACTCCACGGACACTCTTTTAAATCAAGATATTACAAAATCCTGGGTACCATTGTTCTTGTCGTTTCTGTAGTGAGAACAATGTAAAAAAAATATATATTTAAAAACAAAACTCTCAACTGACGGCGCCCGTTCACGAACATGACGCGTGGATCAGCACCATCCAGCTCAACCGTTTTGTAGGGAACCGAATGATCCAACACACGCGCCAGCATCAGTGAGATATTTAAGTGAGCATGATAGATTGGATCTTGGAGTCTTGGGAAAGGTGTATCGGTGATAGGACTCTATGTCACTAGGATTTTGCTTGTATACAAATGTATATAGTACCTAAATGTATTGCTGACAGAGAACTCACAGACGCAAGGACTTTTGGGCCTAGAAAGTAAATTGTACTCTTCTTCTACTCTTAATTGTACTTTTACTATAGGACCAAATCTGAAATCGCAAAAAATGAAATCAGCCGTACCGTAAGCTACATTTATGTTTGCATAACTCATCAAAATGTAGGGAATAGCTGTTTTTTTTTTGGTTTTACGAATTCTTACAAAATCCACACAGGGCAGGATGCGGTAGAGATGACACATCGTCACCGACCTCCTTTCGAACCATGTAGTCAGTAGCATATCAAATTCTTGTCATACCAACATTACCATAAAATCAACCATATCATTGATTACGGTCATATTTAACGTTTTTATTTACTTTTACCAATAACGGAAGTATTAGGCAATAGGTGAGCAGTGATGTAACCCGTTTTACATTATACAAGGAAATGTCTTTGTATAATAAAAGATATACAGTGAAAGTTTGTAATTTGGGAAATATTTTATAGAAAATATTTTGTGTTATTATGTTTATAGGGAATATATGGTAAATACATAGTAAGCATAGTTCTGAGGAGCTCGTGGCTAAGTAATTACAGCCACACGGGTCAATCCATCAGGTAAAGCTACGCTTGCCGCGGTTGGTCCGTGGATGGGTGATCATCATACTGAGACTCCTCCGTGCCTCGGAAAGCACGTTAAGCAGTTGGTCCCGGCTGTCATTCATGGATCTTTGACAATCAATCCAACTTACAACTTTATAAGTTTTCGATTAGTATAAAATCCGCGTACAGTCAACGTCAAAAATATCGGGACGGGCAGACTGTTCAAAATGATCTCTACAACTATGAAAATTAAACTTTATCTCCATTGGATAAAGTTCTTGTCAGAATGACAATTGTCGTGTACTGTCTTCATAATGAAACATTCCTTGTGTCATTGAGTTAATATTTCATTTTCATAGTTGTTTAGATCATTTTGAACAGTCTGTTCGTCCCGATATTATTGACGCTGACTGTTTATATTTTTTTGGTCAGTAAATCAAATTTATTAAGAACTTCTATAAGATTAAATAACCACGAAGCCAAACCAATGCTTTTAATACAGCGAAAAGGGACTTGACAATAAATATAACACTATAAATGACACAAGAAAACAACAGCAATTATTAATTAAAGTCGTAACAGCTATAAACATCTGGTTAATAGCTTTTTCTAATGTAAGTAATAATTTTATGATGACCAAATGAGATTTCAAGTGAAAGTTTGCAGAGAAACCGAAAGGTATGCTCTGCGGCTATAGGCCTTTTGATTCGTCTTTATCATCTGCCTAGCCTTTTCCCAACTATGTTGCGGTCGGCTTCCAGTCTAACCGGATGCAGCTGAATACCAGTATTTTACATGGAGCGACTCCATGACCCAGATGACGATGATGATGATGATGATGATGATGAGATGATGATGATGATGATGATGATGATGGTGGTGGGATGTGACCTCCGCAACCCAGTTACTGGATAATACGCTACCCCTTGGTAAGACTGGTTGTCAGACTTTCAGGGTTTTGATATACAATATATACAATATACAATCACACACACACACACACACTCACTACATCAACTCACTCACACCACACACCACACTTACACAACACACCTACACAACACACTCGCGCCTACAGTTACTTTCTTTTAAATTCCGACTTGTTCCTAATTTTTCATGTATCCTTTTATTATTTATTAACTTTTTCCAACAAACATCGGCTTACATTGTATACATTGTCAATACGCTGACTCATTTTACACGGAAGGCCCTGTCTCCTGTGATACAGTTTTTTATAACTAGTACAGGATACAGGTGATCTTTTCCACTAAAGTTAAGTTATCACTGTATTGTATTGCATAGTTTTTGCTTTTCAATAACTGGTGGAAAAGCAATCTGTAACACTGTTTTTGGAACAATAAAAAATTTATTTATTTATTTATTTGATGACCCGTAACGACTGTCAAAGATTGAAGAATGACAGCCGGGACCAACGGCTTAACGTGTTTTCCGAGGTACGGGGGAGTTTTGGTATGTAAAGATGGTCACCGCTCCACGGACTGACAGAGGCAAACGTAGCTGAACCTGATCGATAGACCCGTGCGGATTTTATTACTTAGACACGAGCCCCTAATACTTGGTTCATCTTTATATCTAAAATATGTAAGGGTAACAGGTCCATGAATAGCCTGAGTAGCCTTTACGCTAAATGCCTCATTCAAAATAGGTACAATAAGAGATCTTCACACGAGTCTCTATAAAAGTTTTCAAAGTTCAAACTTTATCCAACTTTATCTTTTTTTATTAAGTAAAGGTTTAAGTACACACGTGATTAAAACTGTGTTTAAGACTGACTTGAATCAACAACACACTAAAAATCAATCGACACCTCATTTATCGAAATCGGACCAGAAGTTTTCGAGCTACGATCGAACATCCATGCGCACATAGACCGTTAATAAACTCATAACCCTACCTTTGCTACACCATAGTCTGGTAAAAGCACATACATGTATTTAATACAAGCGTCTTGTAGCAGAGCACGTGCTTGCTATTGTCACGGTGCATTTCATGTAATGTCAAGGCTGACTCCAGCCAACCGTGGCGGTACTGCACACCCTTGCTTACGTCATGAATTAGTTAGCTATACGTAATAGAAAAGTGTTGTGTTGTTAAATATGATGATTACTGGCAAATGCGTGCACTGACTGGACAGGTCCACTCAATCTTTGTGGTTCTTTCCTCAAAAGACCATTTCAGACACTAATCTACATGGTCTTCACATGATCTGACCAAGATTATGTCTGGACTTTAAAGGACCTCTGAGTTTGTTTCGGCCTTTCTTCTCAGAGTAGTCAGATAGGAAAACCCGACCTCATCTAGTTTTTATTAAAAATATGATTGACCTGTAAAAGTGTTTGTACAAACCTACTTCCAGAAATAAATCATTTTTCATTTATCATTTATATTATGTAGGTATTAGCTTTGTCGGATATCATCCCACGTGAAGGTACTATCGGTATAAAAAGTATAATTTATATCGTCTTCTCGCATTAACAATGTGAGAAGACGCGATGCGATGCGATTCTCAAAACTTACTAATTTACAAGAGGGCGTTTTATAGGTATAATCTTTACCCCAATGAAATTATAAGCATCTCTTCCAAAATAAGTTACTTAAGTATCCATAAAAATATTAATTTTATTAAATAGCAGGTGAAAAAAGGGTTAAAAATAAATAGTTTTGAGTTCTGATACTTTTGAAAAAAAAAAAGAAAATATTTGCGATACTAAACATTTCTGTATACTTAACTCAATTTCGTAAGTTTTTTGAGATTGTACACATTCAATGCGAAGATACGATATGTCCCCTAACCTAATCCAGGGCATGGTCTACCTGTGTGCGAAATTTCATTGAAATCCGTTCAGCCGTTAGGTAGATAGATTTATTTATTTATTTATTCAAAATTACGTAACTAACGCCTTATCAGCTATAACACCATTGCAAGATAGAAGCCAAAGTTACTTCGCATCGCATTTATACATGTATTCTACTTTATTCTACTTTAGAATAATTAGATGATTTAAGGGTAGAAAAAGAGGTATTCAGGGGCAGGTGACTTAGTTTGTGTTATTAATTAGTCATTATCGAGTGTGGAATCTTTATAGGTATTCTATGGCAACTCTGAACTCAGGCACGATCTTGACCCGGCTGCTCCGAAATCCAAGCTTTTCATTCGTGCTCAATACACTTAAATATTAAGAAGGAAATGACAAATACTTAAAGTGCAAGATAAAAATCTTTAGGTAGGTACACATACATATGCACTTTTAATTTTAATTATGACCTACAATGCTAAAAATATTTCAACATTGGTTTTTAAAATGTCTACTTAAATTCGAGCGATTTTTGACAACCGGACCAGTTACCAAAGTCCAAAGTAAAAGGGACGGTAATGACATACATACAAACACTCACAATACATGGTGTTTAAATAATGTTTAAGGTTGTAGGAAGCAATTTAGATAATATTATTAAGTTCCTAGTGATAATAAAAATGATATTAGGTAGGTAATTTTGACCTAGCTTTGCTCTATTTTATTTTTTAAATTTCAAATCACAATTCAATCATTCAATCATTTCATTTCAATTTTTTTTAATTTTTTTTTTTTTTGTTGCTATGGCATGATACGCTCGTCTTGCTATTATTCGTCCACTTTTTAAAATCGAATCGCTACCGAAAATCTCAATCATAATTTTTTTACACCCTGTATACTAACTTACACATATACATTATATCCGTACATATTTATATACATACGTGCATGTCCTTGTATAGTATTAGGTTAAGGCGGACATGTTGATATGCTGGTTAATATTGCGAACATGTATAACCTCATTTGTTCAGGTCACATACCGCCAGATTTCTCTAGCACATTGCCCGATTTAAACCTATAGGATTTATATTTATATGCGGAAACGCATACCGTTATAATTTAAATATGTATGTACACAGTGAAGAAATCTTTGCTATTTATATATGTAGATACGTTTACAATTATAAAATACCTTCTGCCTGTGACTTCGTCTGAGTGAAATTTCTTTTTTTAGCATGAATATATCCTATGACACATGGCAATATTGTAGCTTCCCAACAGTGGAAGAAGTTACTGAATCGGATCAGTAGTTCTGAAGATTATCCCTTATATACAAACTCACAAATTTTACCTCATTATTATATTGTATGTAGTATCTAAAATCTACTTACTTACTTATAATAAATCTGTAGAGAGGTCAATTCTGTACATGATATATATTTTCAAAATAACTATCAGGGGGTAATTAGTGATCGATACTAATGCCAAAAATGCAATCAATAAAATTTTTGTCTGTCTGTATGTTCCTTATAGAAACAAAAACTACTCGACGGATTTTAACGAAACTTGGTACAATTATTCTTCATACTCCTGGGGAGGTTATATTATACTTTTCATCACGCTACAGTCAATAGGAGCAGAGCAGTGAAGGGAAATATTGGGAAAACGGGAGAAGTTGCTCCATTTTTTAAGCTTCCGTCGCGTGTGCAGCCTTAATGGTTAAAGCTACATAGAAATCATTTATGACGGAAATGTTCTATATAAAATTATCTAAAAATATCTCATAACAGCATATGTCTATCTTTTATGGTTGACTCACAATAACACGTGTAACTCCCGATAGCTTAGCAGTCCAATACATTAAGTTACACGCTGACGGAGTCGCGGGCACAGCTATTAATAATAATATTCTGCGGTTCCTTATTGCGATATTTTTCAACAGTATTGTGGATTGACATATTATATTTCCCTACTAAAATACGAAAGTTAATTTGTCTGTTACATCAAAACCACTGAACCGTGAGGAAGGACATATGGTACTTTTTTACGAAAAACGACGGAAACGCGGACGAAGTCGCGGGCAAAAGCTAGTAAACAATAAAACTGTACATCCTTAACTTTTATACTAGTTTAAATCTTACCGCCTCTGTCACTGTCTGTCACTTTATGTACATCCGTGTTATAAGAGCAATTATTTGGATAACATCGTTGTTTGAATCCCACATTCACACCGTCTAATATCGTCCCATTTCCCGTTTCAACACCAAACCCAAACAAATATTTTCCTGTCACACTTATCTATCAAAATCTTTATCTTTATCCTAATCTTTTACTACACTACTAGTATCTTCCCCAACGTTTTACAAAACAAACTCCAGTTCGGACGAGTCGTCCCATTCACTGCAGCCAATCGAGCGTAACTTTCGACTCACGGTATAAATACACAACAATGAAGTTAAGAAGTTCAAATACTTTTAAAAATTAAACGACTGAACTAATAAATGTCAATTTTAAGGAAATTTCTCGCCGACTGGTCGACACTTCACGTGACCAGAGGTGGGGCTTGTTCTTTGGCCAAAGAATTAGCGTTGCCATTCAACGTGGCAATGCTGCCAGTCTTCTCGGCACGTTTCCAGATGCTTTGAATTCTTCGACTCAAACGTGTCCTTTTGTTTTTGTATGTACAGTTAGCTAATGTCTTGAATGAAGGTAAAAGTTTACAATGAGGTATCCTTAGGGACAGTTTTCTTTCAATTAAAGTTTAAAGACGATACACCTGTCTAAATTAAGTACTTTAGTTTTGATACCTAGGAGAATGACCTTAGTTGGAGCTGAAACTGTCCTTATTCAATGTGTTTGCTCGTATTTTTCGGTATTACAATCAGAGGCATCCTTCGATACTGTTATTAAGTTAAGTAAGCAAATACTGTTATTAATACTGTTATTAAGTTAGGAAAGAAAATTACACTATGTGTTACAAATAAATTGTTGATTTCATTGATCAATTGACCTTAAATCTCGCTATTTTCTTGATATTGTCCGTATTAATACTTCTGTATAACTTGTATATTTATTATCTGTCTCCGCTCGCCGGTCACGACTTGCACCTGCTAGTTCCTGCCGCTATGTCACTCAGGTAGTCTCATTTATACCGATGATAATGTCATTTCTTGTGACATTTTTTTACCCGATTGTAACTGTGTGAAACTCCGGTATAGTTTAATAGATACTGCTTTTTGTATAGAGTTTACTTAAGTGAAAAGTCATTGAGATGAAGTGCACTCTATCACACTAATATTATAAAGCCAAAAATTTGTGAGTTGTGTTTGTTACTTCTTCACGCTAAAACGGCTGGACTAATTTTGATAAAATTTGGCATGGAGGTAGCTGACACTTTGGATTTACATATAAGCTACTTTTTATTCCGAAAAAATGTAGTGTTCCACGGGTAACGTTATTTTGATAGTTAAATGTATCAAAGCAACAAGGCAAGTTTAATAGAAAACTTAGCTGATATTCGTAAATTTCAGTATCGTTTTAATGAATACCATGAGAATAACCATGATACTAATCATTTATTAATTACTATTGCAATTTGCGGGATAAAATTAAAACCATAAATATACAATTTAAGATTAAATCCACCTCCTAAGTTATAATGAAACTGCAAATTATTCGCAATAAAACATTATATTTATCACTTCATTAACTTTCATAACACGCCTATAATAGCACATTTTATTTTTACATATATATTCTAGTATACATTTAATTTTAACTTGTATAATTTAGAATACATTTAAAAATGTTCCTAATGACTTTTTTTGTGCAATTATGATATAATTGTGTACTCATATGTCGGTTAAATGCAAAAATGACTGATGTTTATTCGGAATTACACTTTCTCTGCTGTAATGTTACATCATTTTAACAGTTTGAACTTTGTAAAATGTGTGAAATTTTGTAATTATCATTTATGTTTTTATTAATTAAAATGTGACTTGAAAGGAGGATAATATTTTGTCTTAAAATCTAAAGAAAAACATTGTATGAGGTCATTGTCATTAACAATCACAATAAAAAATAAAATAGAATCAGTTGACATTAATGTCAACTTATTTTTTTTTTTTATTACGCGTGTTAATTGTTTGACCCAATCAATAAAAAGATGATGAGTGATGCCAATGTTTAAAAAAGATCTTGCCTTGATATGATTAATTACAATATTTATTTTGATAGCCTTAATAAACATATTATAAAGAATCATCAACACTTGCGCTAGAAGATCCACAAAATGTAATTTCGTAACGAAGATGTGGTTACCGAAGCATTGCATACATCTGCCAACGACCTTGGCATTTCATTAATTATATGAAAAAATACATACAATCTAAACTTTGGGCAAAATTTAGCAAATTTCGCATATATTTCTTTACTTACTTTTACTTATTTCCGTTTTTCAAGGTCTCAAGTTCCCTGGGTGGACATCGTACAATACAATATGAATATAATATCTGCCTAGCCTTTTCCCAACTATGTTGGGGTCGGCTTCCAGTCTAACCGGATACAGCTGAATACCAGTATTTTACATGGAGCGACTGCCTATCTGACCTCCACAACCCAATTACTGGGTAATACGATACCCCTTGGTAAGACTGGTTGTCAGACTTTCGGGCTTCTGACGACCCGTAACGAATGTCAAGGATCCACGAATAACAGCCGGGACCAACGGCTTAACGTGCTTTCCGAGGCACGGAGGGATCTCGGTATGTAAAGATGGTCACCCATACAATGACCAACCCCGGCAAGCGTAGCTTAACCTGACGGATCGACCCGTGCTGCTGTTATTACTTAGCCACGAGCTCCTCGTCGTACAATACATTCATACAATATATTCTTACTTAATGTAAAGTAGACCATTTTTAAAGTTACTTGAAAATGCAAGTGTGTATTACATAACTTTAAGAGAAATACAGTGTGAGGACACTAGAATAAATCATATATCGTAAATTTTACTTTCATCGTACAAATCTAATTTAGAGATTTCACCACACAAAATTTTTTATAAAAAAAAACTGAGGTATTTTAATAATTTGTGAAACTTAAACAATTCATTCCAATAAATAAAATGAATCTCAGAATGCACTCACAATTCGTTACGTTAAATAATAAACGTCAATTAACGTAATTACATTTATGCAAACGGTAGCCTTATGCATTTCTGTTGCATAAAACCTGATGCCGGAAGTCTGAAACTGTAATTATTGACGTCTCTCGCGAGATGAGGGATGCTTAGATGTAAATGGCCGAGCTTGTCCTAGATTTTGTATAAAATACAATACAAATTTTAGAACATTGATTTCGTGATTATGATTAGCAACGTATATACTGTGTATTATATACGTGAGATTTACTCCATGCTAACATTCAAAAATGTTCTTTATAAATATGTTTTTTTTATTGTGAATGACTTGGCAATTAAAATTTTGTCAAAAAGCAATTTGTTTCATATCACATCCCTAGTAATTGAAATACATAGGTATTAGATCTTATGATTATGATATAATTTCTCATCCGTGTATTACATTAACACCAGACACTGTAGCTAGCTAGATAAATATAGAGAGTGGACATTGTATGTATGTTGTATAATACTCGAGATAAAGTAAATAGGTGAAAACTGTGCGCACCTTCCGAGAGCGCGCGTCGATGTCTTTCGCACCGAAGAGTTCCGTCCGCGAATCTGACCGAACGACGAGTCGACCTACTTTTGACAGACATTTCTGTACATTTTACGTAATCAACGAGGATGTAATAATGTATATAAAATATCTATACGTCTTTTACATCATTATGCAGGTGAAATTTTAGTTTTCGATGATCTACTCGTACATTCTTATAAGTGAATGTTTGTTCGGTTATATAAAGTTTATGGTAATATTTTTATTTGAATGTATATACACTTTAAAATATAAAATGTATTCATGATTTTTTAAAGTGTTTGGTTAATATGGATTATATTCTCCAATTATGTACAAATTCATTTAATTGAAAGCTGTTTTGCGGTGTCTGCTTTATAAATAGAAGCCTATGTATAGAGAGAAAATGTACGGTCGAGCGTTATTTTTAAATAACGCAGTCTTAAGGTTTTCTAATACTTTTTTTACGTGTGTTTTATACTCAGAAAAAATCTAGGTTTTTTATTAAATTTGATACGATTAAAAATGTGAGTTAAAAAACTGTAATTTACATAAACATGCATGTAGCCTAAGAGGTGAGTTAATTTAGTTATTTAATTAATTATCACACCACAAAATTCACAGCCGATATAATTATACAGATTTCCAAAAATGCAGTACCGATATTTTTTTATCACCGACAGATACTCCAATGGAACAAACTCATCCAAAAATACAACAATTTGACACAATGATTTCCCACTTTTACATTTAAATCAAAAACACTTGGATACGAAAATCCGAATCGAACCGAAAAACTTTCACTAAGAAAAAAAAAATCGCCGAAAAATTTATAGTTACTTATAAAATATCACTGATTTTGAACTTACCCAAAATATTAGCCTCATTTTATTATCCATACACAGCACTATAGAAAAGTTTAAAAAGTAGAGTAACCGTCACTGCACATGCGCGAAGGTGCGCGCGTCTCCTGCGACTGACAGCGGCGTGCGCCGGCGCAACCTCTCCGCCTAAGAAAGTCTACAACCTTCACATTATATATTATGTAAACTTGAAAAAGCGCAAGTGCATTATGGTCATGAGAAGATTTTTTTATGGTATTGTTTATGAGTTATTTCAAATTTGATTGCCTTGTTGGAATAGTGCTCGTATACTGCCGAGCATGAGGATTCGAATCCCGGGTCGGGCAAAGTGTTATTGGGTTTTTGTATCTGGAAATTTTCAGTAGCACCCCGAAGTCTGGATTTGTGCCCGGTTGATGGCAATAGCCTCCCTCGGCCCCCATAGGACTTAAATCTGGCTGGCCAATGGTGAAACTGCAACTTTGCTTAACCCTTCGGGTAAACAAAGCATTAACAAAATCAATCTGCCTAGCCTTTTCCCAACTATGTCTATTTCCAGTCTAACCGGGTGCAGCTGAATACCAGTATTTTGCATGGAGCGACTGCCTATCTGACTTCCACAACCCAGTTACAAGGTAATACGATACTTCTTGGTAAGACTGGTTGTCAGACTTTCGGGCTTCTGACGACCCGTAACGACTGTCGAAGATCCACGAATGACAGCCGGGACCAACGGCTTAACGTGCTTTCCGAGGCACGGAGGAGTCTCGGTATGTAAAGATGGTCATCCATCCATTTACAAACCCCGGTAAACGTAGCTTAACCAGATGGATCGACCCGTCGAAAACATAGCATTAACAAGCAAGCATTTAAAAGGATTGTGAAGCAGTAAATTTTCATACAAAAAGTGATAACGTTTTTCCCCCGTAAACATAGTCTAATTTTCATAATTTTTAGAAACGTTGTAGATAAGTATAATGGAAAACTAGTACACGAAGTTTTTATTATAAAAAAATATTGCGTATGCTATAAGTTGTTAGCATCCAAAGAGATTTAAGATTGTTAAGTAATATTTATTGTCTTTGTTAGCATCCAAATGTCTATATTTTTTTACTTAAAAACTACCTGGAGCGTTTTTATTTTTTAAAATTAAACTAAACTGAATTACTAAAATAGAAAACGTAGAGACCTCTTAGAGACCTAGATTAAGGTGTACTAAATCTAATGAGACCAAAATTGTCTCAATTCGTAAATGTTTAGAGGGGTTAAAACGTTATCGCCCGAAACTATATTTCAAAAAGGAAATGTAGGTAATTGCCTTCAAGACTTGCAACTCTCTCTATCACGACCGGAGAGAGGCAGAGCAAGCAGTATGAAACAGATAACATTTTTGAAAATACCTAGTCACGCCGCGTATACATCACAATCCTCTTATAACCTCAAAGTTGTTGACGATTATGTTTAGGAGATACCAAGGAGAGTTGTGACAGAGGAGAGTTGTTACAAGTCCATTTCTTGGATTCTATAATCATTAGTGAGCTGGCAACATCGAGTTATGTCTCTTTCTTGGCGCCATATCCAATTTATTGTGACGTCACATCTCAGAAGAATAACAATTGTTCTTCTGAGCGTCACATAGCCTATAAACAGCGGACGATCAAGACGCTTCCCACGACACGTTATTTGTCAAATTACCATAAGTAGTTTAGAAGTTATTAGGGAACAGATGAACATACATACATAAATACCGGTCAAAAGCATAACCCTTGCTTCGCCGTGGTCGGGTAAAAAAGAATAAAATATTATTATTCACTTGAAAAGCCTGTTCCTCTTTTCGTACAGTATCAATCAATAGACCAACTCAAAGCCGACTTACGTATGATGCGCCTTCTCTAACCGTGCGTTTGCACTGGCGAAACATTCTGTAAAAACATGTTGATATCTCTATCAGATACATTGACAGAAATAGAGACTTCAATATGTTTTTATGCGATGTTTCGTCAGTGCAAACGCGCGGTGAGGCCTTAGACGACTCTGTCTAAATAATATAGATCATATTATAATAGCTTTTACAGAAATAACGAAAATAATAACAAAATAAATACTGGCACTACACAATGCATACAACCTACGTACCAATTCAAATGACATAATATTTTTCGTGTATTTCGTTTGACTGACATTTTCGGGTGGAAAAAACTTGCAGTGAAATTTCTTTAAATTTTAGTGATATTTTAAATATGTCTACAAGAATTAAATTAAATGTAAAAAATGTAATACTAGGTTGTCATAATTTTAGTGATATATTTGCATCACATGACTCTCGAATTCTTTCTGGTTTCTCCCGATTGGTCGCACCGAGGGCTAGCCCTGACGGTGACTACTATAAGCAAACTTA
This sequence comes from Cosmia trapezina, assembly GCA_905163495.3. Lineage (NCBI taxonomy): Eukaryota > Metazoa > Arthropoda > Insecta > Lepidoptera > Noctuidae > Cosmia > Cosmia trapezina. The sequence goes on from LR991036.1 coordinate 4,036,534, forward strand.
TGTAAGAAGAAGTACATTCAATCATGCAGAAGCTCTTCTTCCCCAGAAATTAGAAAACTTATCTTTGAAACAGGTATCTTGGAAGAAACCAGACACCAGCAAATGGCTTGATGAGGTAAGAAAATTATTGATTTGGTACCAAGTACAGTATCCCCAATGTTTTAGGCTGGGCTGATGTGAGCGCCATTGCGCCATTGGTATTTTTCCAACTGATTAACGTACCTTAATTTTGCATTCTGCGCATTGGATTCAGGTCGCGCATACGTTCAACCCGGCCAATTAGATTGGGGTCACTAGTGTAGGCTAGTGTAGGTCATATTGACGAAAAAGACCTACAATTCAAACACAATTTGATGCTTGTTTTTGACCAGCACGTGCTCTGATTAATCTGTTAGTCTTTTGGTATATTTTATTAGACCTGATACAAAACAGGGTCGTTGAAAGCTCTTGAAAGGCACATGGAAATCTCGTGGGTAGCGTGCGCATGTAGCGACTTTATATGCTCAAATAACACCTTGACCTTGAATCCCTGGACCCGCGCACACTTTGATGCGGTTGTTTGATGTCTATGCATTCGCATGTGGTAAAACTTCCGCATGTAGCTCGCGACTTCACATGTTCAAGTAATTTGCACCGGGTACGTACCTTGAATCCCTGGACCCGCGTACACTTTGATGCGGCTGTTTGAAGCCTTCGGATGTGCTAGAACTTGTGCAGATGCATCGTGTACAAGCACCTTTACTATTTAAAAATTATGTATAACATTATAATATGAATTAATAAAATAAAATGTAGACAAATAATCCCTAAAGTAATGGTTTTCTAAGAACCCTTTTATCAGTAACTTATAACGGTTATAAAAGCTGCCCCTGACTGTCCGAATAGTGTCAAACTCAAATTACCAAGCTTTGGACCAACTACAAATTGCTAGTTTATTTTCAGGTGCAAACCAGTCCAAACTGCACCCCGTCAGGTTGTGGGTTACCGTGGGAGTTATCATACAGTTTCTATTACGACCAAAAGAACCCCAAGTGCCCCGTGAAGCCAAAATATCTCCCATATCCCCCGATGTTTAAATGTAACCTTTACAAAGGGCTGATAAAATCCAATCTTTTTGTTGCGAGTACATCGTGTACTTCAAAAACTTTTCCTTTAAATATCAGTAGATTTTATTCTCCTAATTCATGCCAATCTAGGAGACGTAGAAGGACGTCAAAAGCGTGTAAAGACAACCCTTGTGGACCCAAACACACAGAGTGTACGCCGGCGCCGAAAGGCTGTCCAAAAAAGAAAAAACCCAAATTTTGTGTACCGAAACCAAAAAGGAGTTCACCGAAAACATGTTGTCCACCGAAAAATCCAGATCCATGTGGAGGCAAGAAACAATCCTACCCACAACCTCCCAAAGTAAAGTGCCCCAAACCGAAGTGCTGATAAGTACATATGTACACATTCATTTTTATTTTGTTCTGTGACCAAAAAAAGTGAGTTTGAAATTATGTTTGCTCGTGCTTTGAATTAATTTAATGCCTGTTTAAAATACTATATCACTAACTAATTGAGTGAACTGTACATAATATATAACATTTTAACACAAGGTTATGAGAATTCCAACGTCATGCGACTCCTTAAGGCTCCCATAGATAGGCGCGACGCGATTCTGGTAGAATGATTTCTGTGAAGTTTTCATAGCCATTGTTCTACCAGAGTCGCGTCGCGTTGTCGCGTCCCGTCTGTCTGCGGTAACCTTTAACCTTTAACTTGGTTAAAGGCAAGTGCAAATGACAGCCGCATTCGGGCCGCACCGCATCGCGTTGTGTAAAAAAAACCGGTCAAGAGCGAGTCGGACTCGCGCACCGATCGGAATGGATCCGATTTCTGATAAAGTGTGCTATTTAGAGACATCGTTTTATTTTTCCTGTAATCTTTACATAAACTTCTATAACATATAATAATTTCAGATTTTTCTCTTTGCAAATTTCTGAGAAAAGGGGGGGATGGTATTTTTTTTTTACATTTTTCATCAAAAGTCGAAAACTAAGCGGCCTAAAAAAAAAGAAAAAAATGTTTGAGAATATGCAAACAGCGTTCTTTCATATGATACCCCACATGCCCTAGTAGCCCCACTTTGAATTTTTAAGACCCCCTTTCAGGCCCTGTTGCAAAAAAATTATAAATATTTTTATTTCTTTCTTATATGAAAAATAGTTGGGTACACGTCATCTAAAACTGTTCCAAATTTCAAGTTGATAGCATTAGTAGTTCTTGAGATATCCAGATGTGACAGACAGACAGACAGACTGAGTCACACCATAAGAGTTCCTTTTTTACCATTTTGGTACGGAACCCTAAAAACCCGGTGCGCGGTGCAGTCAGCCTGCAGTGCACGATGGTTTATACAAAATGTACGAAAGTGATTATGGAGGTTTTCTGCGTTTTGTTCGTGTGTGTAAGGTTTTATTGTGATTTATCAGTCTATACGCACGCAGATGTTTTTATAGCTCGTCGTGTCTGGAACTCACACCTGCGCATGTGTGTCCTTCTCTTTCTGTTAAGGCGAAAGCGCCAGGGTAGCCCGCGAAATTCAAAATTTCTTACGTTTTTTGCAATTTGTAGATCAATGTGAGCTTGTATGTTGAATAAATTATGTTTCGCGGCCGTAGCTAATATGGCTTTACAGAATTATAATCATTAGAATCAGCAATACAACTCCATAAGTTAGCATTTATCTCAAACCTCATGATTTCATGAAATCGCTAGATTTGTGGTAAATGCTAACTTATGGAGTTGTATTGCTGATTCTAATGATTATAATTCTGCAAAGCCATATTAGCGACGGCCGCGAATCATATTTTAATCAACATACAAGCTCACACTGACCTACAAATTGCAAAAAACGTAAGAAATTTTGAATTTCGTGGGCTACCCTGGCGCATCAACCTTAAGCTACGGTTTCCTAGAAGAGTGGTGGCGGCCACTAACGGCTGCAGTGACGGCTGTCATGACAATGATGGCAGCGGCAAAGATTTAAATCGTTAGATACGATACCGCGTTAAGCACGATGAGGGTAAATCTAGCGATTTAAAGTCTTTGGGTAGCGGGGTTTCAGTTTACGGTGTCAATAATGCGACACCAACTTACTTTCATAATGTTTCAGTAACGTCATTGAAACAGTAAATTGAAGCCGCTACGTGGCGGTCACCGCTCTAGTAAACCGTGGCTTTACATGATATATTATACTCAAGCATGTGAAATTAATAACACTTCCTTTCAGTTTTGCCACAGTCGGGTAAAATCGCTCGTGTAGACATTTGTATCTCGTTTTATTCAAATGATCATTAATAAAATACAATATTATTTTTTGTGTTATTTAAAAATATTTCATCTAGCAACATTCTTATCGCTCTCAAGGTGACACACAGGTTTGCACATCTTGCTTCAAGTCAATGTTCGGCGAAGCTTTGTCTATAGAATTTTATCGTCTAAGGTCTGAGGTTATAGGTACGTCATATTTTGACAAAAAAATACCCATGACAAACTCGTCATCAGCACTTCAGCTGAAAGACATCTACAGCTGGACATAGGCCTCCTCCAAGCATCGCCACTTCGACTAGTTCTGTGCTCAAAACTTAATATTTCATACTAAGTCTATTAAGGCTTTTTGTATATTTTATAAGACCTGATACAACATAGGATCGTGTACTTACGACTAAGGCTTTTTGTATATTTTATTAGACCTGATACAAAATAGGATCGTTTACTTACGACTAAGGCTTTTTGTATATTTTATTAGACCTGATACAAAATAGGATCGTTTACTTACGACTCGTTGTTTACGGCGCAAGTTACTTGAGCTCGAGCATGTAAAGGGTCGAGATACATGCACAAGCTAGTCGCGTGAGATACATAATATACAACCATATATTTTAATGGTTGTTTCCCTCTTAAAGGGTCATTGTACTCATTATGACCAACTTTTAATATGGGAACAAACCTGAAATCGCGAAAAAAAATCTGGTGCTCCCTACATTTTGACGAGTTTGATGTAAGTAGATAATAATAGTACCTAATAGTTTAATGTCCTGAACAGCAGATTTTTTTTTCGCCATTTCAGGTTTGGTCCCATAGTAAAAGTAATGATAGTACAATGAGGAAAACAATCATTATAAATACGTTTAGCTTCGCTCATGTAGCTAGCGCGTGTTTGCATACTTCGGTTCACACCGCTAAATTACTTAACTCGCTAATGTTACTTATAACAGTTATGATAACTGCCCTTATAGTTCATCATGTCAATAAAATGACAAAACTCGAACCAACTACAAATTCTAAATTTATTTTCAGGTACTAACCCGTCCAATCTGCACCCCAGCTTGTGGGTTACCTTGGGAGTCATCATACAGTTTCTATTACGACAAAAAGTGCCCTCAGTGTCCTCCTTCAGCTTCTAAATCACGATCAAACTGCTCCCTGCCTCATTTTAAGCCTAGATGCTACCCTTGCAAACTGCCGAAAAAATTAGATCCGTGTGCTAAGACTACACCGTTTACCATGAAAACTATTATTTTAAATGATCATAGATTTTATTCTGCTAGTCCATGCCAACCTAAGTCTCCTTTTAAAAAGAATGCAGCAACCAAATTTTGTAAAACCAAAACCGTGCCAACGCCGCCGAAATGTAAACCAACACTTAGTGCGTCTAAAGAATCTAAATCAAAAAGATTATGTAAACCCAAATTTGTTTTTGCTAATGATTCCAAAGGAGGAGATCCGTGTGGAGGAAAAGCTGAACCAAAAAGTGGTGGTGGAATTAGAAAAGGACTAGTTTGCGGACCTGTTAAAGCACAGCCATGTGGTGGTGAAATTAAAAAAGGACCAGTTTGCGGCCCTGCTAAAGCAAAGACATGTGGTGGTGAAACTAAAAAAGGACCAGTTTGCCCTTGATAAAAATAAAAATCCGTGTGCTTAACGTAAGCCGTAGTGCTGAAACACATAATTAATTTATGGTACAAGAGCCCACGACCAAAACCATGTCGCACTCGACTTGTGGCCAGTACTGGTCACAATTTGTCGTCCCATTTTTGGTATGTCGAAAAAAAAATAAGCAGACGGGTTTATCACAATATGTCTGACATTAAAAATGCACATAAGTTTCGTAATTTTGTTACTAAAAATTAATATTGTTACTAAAAATGCATTTTCAAAAATGTCAAAAAAATTAACCGACCTGTCTCCTGGTGAGCGTTCACTGGTCTGCGCCGGCCGCAACGCACGCACGGCACGCAAAGGATTTCAGTTCGCTTTGTATGAATTCATATAGCACTGCGTCCACTATCGATACCGCCCGCATTTTCATTTCTTCATACAAACAAACCAAAATCCGTTGCGCGGAACACGTACGCAGATAAAGTATGAATTGTCAGTTTGTGACCGTTTTACGATTTCAAATATGATTCATAATACCTATTATCCTTTTATGATTCTGCCAAAGTGGCCGTTTTATCCCCCTTGGCAATTTTTTTCTACATCTGTGCAACTTTTTTCATCATGTCAAACAGTTTCCAGACAGAATTCATGTTACCGATCGGTAAAAAATTTCAACACGTTCAAAATGGTTTCAACACATAAGATGCTCACATTGTTTTCTGTGATAAATATTTACTCACATCAACTGACTCATGACTAGTCATGACTCATTCACTTGTTACTGTCACTTGTTGTTCATTGACGCTACTGAGTTCCGAAAATTGTGTTTTTGGTACAGTATTTCAAATCTATCGTACAAATACATTCTGAAAATCAGACAGATTGCTATGAAACAGTTCGGTAATTATTTTTGGTCATGGGCTCTCGTACTCTGTTATTGTTCTACAGCCAAAAAGATTGTACCTAAGTTTTAAATATTTTTGTTCAAGATTTGAAATATACATGTTTAAAATAAGACATATTATCATATTTTATTGCGTTTTCGTTCACCATTGGGTGGCCATAATGGCCCGGAGAGTAGCAGAACAATATTCGCCACGCCACACAATCCATTATTGAAAGCAACATCGATGGTAATGCAATAACGGTGTCGACAATTCAAGACCCTTGTCTTAATATGAAACCAACGATTTAAATATTATCACAACAACTTCAGCTTTTTAGAGCTTCTTTTCTGTCACTCATAGCAGCCTATGAGAACCTAAGAAGCTCTACAAAGCTGCAGTTGTTTTGAAACTTGATGTGCCATACTAACGGCTGCATAATCGGAGATAGAGCAAAAATCAAAATAAGTGGCAGCGCAAGCTGTACGTCTTGTCGCTGCGTCTAGTCGCTGCAACAAGACGCAGAGTTGTCGTTTGCATCTGCGTCTTGTCGCTGCAACAAGACGCATAGTTGTCATTTGCATCTGCGTCTTACCGCTGCCACTAGACGCAGAGTCGTCATTTGTGTTTGCGACTAGTTGTTACAACAGACGTCATGCAATAAGCGATCACTTTCTTTGAGTATTCGACGCGCTTCGACGTCCGATTTGAAAACAACGACATTGAACGTATCCATGTTGAGATTTGCAATACAAACACAAGTGCACTTTTCTCAGCGCAAAACACACCCTGACCTGTCGCAGCGTCAGCGTCAGTTTTGCTCAGGTATGTCGTCAGGTGTGCGCGTACACCGTACATTTGACGACATTCACATGCGAGCTTTGTAAAACGACGTGTCCATCACTCACACCTGCGCATGTGTGACCTTCTCTTTCTCTAGAGCTACGAGTGGTGGCGGCCACTAACGGCCGCAGTGACGGCTGTCATGACAATGATGGCAGCGGCAAAGATTTAAATCGTTAGATACGCACCGCTCAGTAGTTTGTGCGGCAGAGGAAAGGGAAAGAAATCATTGCGGTGCGGCGCTGCTGCGGTGTAATAACGTTACGGCGCCTTAGTAATAACACTTTTTTGCGTGACTAAGTACGGAGAGGGCAAATCTAGAGCCTCCACTACACTACTCGCGAAGTTGCTTCGACGAAGTACTCGTCGAAGTTGACCGAAGTCAGAAGTACGTGACTACTCACTCGTGCAACTTCGCGAGGAGGTCAGTTGCCCGATGGCACCCGCGCGCTTTGCACCACAGACTAAGTAGTATTCTTTGCACCATGGATAATGTTGAAGTGGCAGCTGCCGTTGCAATGTGCACTCTCGCTTATTATAATTACGTGCGAATTTATCACGCGACAATTTGAAGTGAGTCGAGTAGTGTAGTCAGACGCTTCGTCGGTGCACTTCGGGCCCTTTGACTCGGGCGCAAAAACCAACAACGATCGGAAGTCGCGCGAGGCGAGCCAAGGTTGCACGAAGCGAAGCGAAGTGGCCATCCACACTACCGTATTCGCCTAACTTCGACCAACTTCGCGAGTAGTGTAGAGGAGGCTTAACGATTTAAATCTTTGGGCAGCGGGGTTTGACTTTACGGTGTCAAAGACACTCTGTAGGAAAACACACCAACTTACTTTCATAAATGACGTTCAAGTGACGTCATCCGCCACCGCTCTTCTAGTAAACCGTAGCTTTACATGATATATTATACTCACCCATGTGAAATTTATAACACTTAAACTTTAAAATTTACGATCTTTGATAATAAATAAAATGGGATCGTTTACGACTCGTTTGTATACGGTGCAAGTTACTTGAGCTTGAGCATGTAAAGGTGCGAGATACATGCACAAGCTTCCGCGTGAGATACATAATATACAGGGTGTCTCCAGCGTAGTGGTATAAACGCAAATAGGGTGAAGTGGAAATCCTCTTTACCCCATTTGCCTTTGGCTACCTAACATTTAAAAATTGAAATTTGAGATATTTTTTTTTAATCTGAGCTTAGAAAGTTTCTCAAAAGTTTAATAAAAAGTTAGAAAAGACAGCTAAAAATAAAATCTGAAGCGTTGCAGAGCCACACTCAACGTAAATAGGAACTTAATCTCGGACCTACACTACCAAGGCATCTTCCAGCCAGATTTGAACAATGGCGAAAATTTTGTTCACAGGTTCCAAAAATCCAAGTCAAAGTGTAAAATTTCTTGAAAATTAGCGAAATTTTCTGAACTATTGAGAATAATCCAACTTTTATTTTTATTATAATAGGTGGCCACTTCAGCTTTATATCATTTGCCTTTCAGCCACTACGTTTGAGACACCCTGTATAATATAATGTGGTGCGTGAAGCGCAGGCCACACCGGGAACGAAGCTAAGTACGTTTAGCTTCGCGCGTTTACCACGTGTTTGCATACTTTGCACACCGCTAATTATGAACCGAAGTATGAAAAGACGCGGTAGCTACATAAGCGAAGCTAAACGAACTTACTTAGCTTCGTTCCCAGTGTGACCTGCGCTTGCGTTCCTGGACTCAATCCGCACATATTTTGAAGCGGTCCTTTACACGATGCCTATATAAAGCCTGCGCGATTACAATACACTACATATTGATGAAATTATAGATTATATATATGTATTAGATATAGAAGAGACAGATATAAATTACGCCTAAAATATTGGTCTTCTAATAACCCGTTTAACAGTTACTTAAAACGGTTATGATAACTGCCAGTCCATCCTTTCAATAAAATGACAAAACTAGAACCAACTACAGATTCTAAATTTATTTTCAGGTACTAACCCGTCCAATCTGCACCCCAGCTTGTGGGTTACCTTGGGAGTCATCATTCCGTTTCTATTACGACAAAAAATGCCCTCAGTGTCCTCCTTCAGCTCCTAAATCACCAACAGACTGCTCCCTGCCTGCTGTTAAGCCGTGTCCCCCAATAAAATTGATACCCACATGTCCCCTGAAGCCTAGATGCTACCCTTGCAAACAGCCGAAAAATTTAGACCCGTGTACTAAGACTACACCTTGTACTACACCATGTACTGAAAGAACTATTCTTTTAACTAACCGTAGATTTTATTCTGGTGGGTCTAACCCGGTTTGCCCACCTAAAGAAAAGCCAAGTGGTGGTGGAATTAAAAAAGGACCAGTTTGCCCGCCTTCTACAGTTAAACCAAAAACATTTGGTGGAGAAGAAATAAGACTAACATGCCCTGAGAAAAAAAAGAAAAAACCGTGTGCTTAACGTAAGCCGAAGTGCCGAAACACTTCTGAATTTATAGTACGAGAGCCCACGACCAAAACCATGGCGCATCGTTTTACGGCCAAAACCGTGTAAAATCGTTAAGTTTAAATGATTCTGAACCCAACTCGGTGGGCAGTACTGGTCGGAAACCAGTCAGTCAGTGGTGTAGTCTGGTGGTCTGGTGGTACTGGTGGTATGGTATGGGGCCCATTTCTGCTATGTCAAAAAAATAGGCAGACAGTTTTATTATAATATGTGTGATATTAAAAATGTACATAGGTTTCGTAATTTTAATACGAAAAAAATTGTTTTCAGACATTTTGCGCATCACATGTGACTTGAGCACATTTTCAAAAATGTCAAAAAACGGTGTTATTTTTTTTTTCAATATATTGTATGGCTGCTGATTTTACCAAAATCAGTTTCAGACATTTTAAATGTCATCTATACTTCCTTCCAAAAACGAAAAGAACGATTCGGAGTCACCCGCTAAACGCGCGCCTATACGTCACGAACTCACCGACAACTATGATGAGTCCTAAATGATAAAAACGATGAAATTTCATCAATTAAAGCATTTTTCAAACAATTTATTAAAAATGTCCTTCAATTTCACTTCGATGGTTTCGGGTAAGCTCTTTATTAATTCTAATCCTAACTAAAATTATACTTTTGAGAACTCGGCTTTTTAAGAATTGGTCTTTTTGAGAATTGGGCTTTTTAAGAATTGGGCTTTTTAAGATTTAGGCATTTCCAGAAATAGGTATTTTCAGAACTGGGTATTTAGCGAATTAGTCCTTTTTCAGGCTGCTGGGCATTTTACGAATTGGACATTTAACGACTAAGCCTTAAATGCGAAAGTGAGTTTATTTGTTTTGAATTTGGATGCACATGGGTAGACCATTACCTGGATTAGGACATTGGATACTTTTTATCTCGGGGATAATTTACAACCTTCACGCGTAGTCGTACATAAACACGCCACGATAAGATTTAAAAAAATCTGATTATATCAAAGTTGTCTGATTAGGTGTTATACTAAATTTGTCTGATACAATATTTTTTCTACATCTGGGAAACTTTTTTATCATGTCAATTTTAGATATACTGTTACCAATCGGTAAAATTTTTCAACAAATTCAAAATTATTTCAACACGTAGATGCTCACAGTTTTTTCTCAGAAATCTCAATGAATTAACATCATCAACTGACTAATGTTCACTTTCAAACAAGATTTTCAGTCAAGCTGAAAATCTTGTTTATTGTATGGGTTTTATTTTTGCCTGATTTTTATGTTCTCAAAATATGGTAGCGTCGCACGAGTACCTAACATGCGACGGCACTGTCGTCTGAAAGTTGTCTTTGCGGGGCAAGTTTACGGTATCTAAAATGTATTTTTATAGCAAACAAATTTTTATAGCAGATTTTCACAATGTAGTTGAACACAACTACATTGTGAAAATCTGCCATAAAAATTTGCTATGAAACAGTTCCGTAATATTTTTTGACATAAATATTTGAAAATGCGATCACGGTGACTAGGAAAATTTCTGAAATTAAGATTTTTGGATTCAGAATAACCAAATCTATCTATTTTATATGGTTTTGTTCGTAAAACGATAAGGCAAACATTTTGGTCATGGGCTCTCGTATTATTACTTTTATTGTTGAACAACCATCATGTCAATAAAATGTTTAAGCTCGAACCAACTACAAATTCTAAATTTATTTTCAGGTAATAACCCGTCTAATCTGCTTCCTAGCTTGTCGGTTACCTTGGGAGTCATCATTCCATTTCTATTACGACAAAAAGTGGCCTAAGTGTCCTCCTTCAGATCCTAAACCACGATCAGACTGTGTTGGTGAAACTAAAAAAGGACCAGTTTGCCCGCCTTCTAAAGCAAAGCCATGTGGTGGTAAAATTATAAAAGAACCAGTTTGCCCGCCTGCTAAACTAAAGCCATTATGTGGTGATAAAATTATAAAAGCACCAATTTGCCCGCATGCTAAACAAAAGCCATGTAGTGGTAAAATGAAAAAAGGACCAGTTTGCCCGCGTTCTAAAGCAAAGACATGTGATGGTAAAATGAAAAAAGGACCAGTTTGCCCGCCTTCTAAAGCAAAGACATGTGATGGTAAAATGAAAAAAGGACCAGTTTGCCCGCCTTCTAAAGCAAAGACATGTGATGGTAAAATGAAAAAAGGACCAGTTTGCCCGCCTTCTAAAGCAATGACATGTGGTGGTAAAATGAAAAAAGGACCAGTTTGTCCAGGGTCTCGTAAAACAAAAAAAGGAAAAGTTTATCCTTAATGAATTTATAGTATGAGAGCCCACGGCTAAAGCAAACCATGTCGCATCGTTTTCCCGCCAATACCGTATAAAAGCGTTAGTTTAGATGATTCTGAACCCGAGTCGGTGGGGGGTAGTACTGGTCAGAAACGTCACAGTTTAATGGGGTCGTCACATTTCTGCTGTTCAAAAAAATAGGAAGACGGTTTTATCAGAATACGAGTGGTATTAAAAATGCACGTAGGTTTCGTCATTTTATTACGAAAAGTTTAAACATAAATAGTCGGGGGCGAAGACCTAATTTTGTAAATCTAATAGAAGTATCTAAAAAATGTGCGCAGCCTAGTTGACTGTTGACATACGTCTAGCTAAAAGTCAACGACAAGGCTGCGCGTCATTTATTTCGAAGCTTCTAGAACCTTCTAGAAGCTTCGACTCGACCTTATTGGACGAGCGGATTGTGGCGGGAGCGGTTAGAAAAGGGTTCGCGTTATAAAGTTTATTTTCAGACATTCTGCGCGTCATGTGGCTTGAACGCATTTTCAAAAATGTTAAAAATTGTTAACCGACCTGTCTCTTAGCAATCTGTTTCAAATTTTTTTGTAAATCTTTTGTATGGCTGCTGAGTTTACCAAAACAACAATTTTCCGTATAGAATGCTATGTTACAGATCGGTAAAATTTTGCAACAGTAGATGCTCACACTTTTACTGAAAAAATATTTATTCGCACCAAATGACCAATATTCACTTGTAAACAAGATTTTCAGAAGGTTTGCTATAAGTTTTATTTTTTTTGGCTCATTTTTAATTTTCTTAAATGGTCTCCTGGGTACATGGGACGCTACTTGTGTCTGGAAATTGTATTTTCGATATTTAAAATCTATCGTTCAACTATATTCTGAAAATCAGACAGATTGCTTTCAAACAGTTCGGTATTTTTTTAGACATAATTATATGAAAATGCGGTTACGTAACGCAGAAAATTTCTGAAATTATGACTTTTTGATTCAGAATACCAAATCTATCGATTTTATTTTATACGGTTTTGTTCGTAAAACTATGTATAAGGCAAAATTTTGATCTTGGGCTCTCGTACTACTTTTATTTTTCTACAACCAAGAACCTGCCTACCTGTACCTAAGTTTGAAATATTTTTGTTCAAAGTTGCAATTAAAAACATTATTAAAATAAGACATTATTGACATAATTTATTGCGTTTTCCTTCACCTTCTGTCGGCCATGATGGCTCGGAGAGTAGCAGAACAATATTCGCCGCGCAAGATTCTGAAAATGCAACTTCATGCGACACCTTTAGACATGGCGCATACATGCGACATACGACTGCGACAGGCCGGCGACTAGACGCAACGACAGGCTGCGGCCGACGATTTTTATATACTTTGTTCAAAGCTCGGAAACTTGCCGTCGCGTTGCACAGTCGCAACGACAGGCTACGGTAGTCGCATGCTCTTGGCATTAAAGGTAATATACTTAAACTATTTGAGTCATAATCCTCAGTACAGAAAGCAAATAATTCCGTTATTTGCTTTCTGTACTGAAGATATGACTCAAATAGTTTCTACAAAACGAGAAGAGTCACATCGGTCGCATGAACATGAAGTTATGTATGGTGTCCCGCAGGGAAGTGTTTTGGGACCTCCCTTGTTTACATTATATAGTAATGACTGTCTTACTCCACAGAACAATCTATGAGCCTCTTTGCCGATGACAGTGTAGTGACAATTGCGTGTAAAAACCGAGACATATAAATCTGACAATAATTGCAACACTTCCTTCGGGCACGGGCGGTCTTAACCGACAACAGCAAAGCTGAATTTGCCGTTGTCGGATAAGAAGGCCATGTAGACATTAGACTATCTCGTTTTATTCAAATGCTCATTAAATAAAATACAACGTTTTGTATCGATAAACAGGTTCCTATTTGTTACTATTTGGACGCAATACTTTCCAATTTTGCATTACGTAAAATACTATGCCAGTGCTTTTTCTTAATTAATAGTTTTCTAGGCTTTATAACTACCTGCGCCCTGCGGTTTCACCCGTGTAGATCGGGATAAAAAGCAGCCTATATATTAATCCAGGGTATAAGCTATCTACATACCAAATTTCATCCAAATCGGTCTAGCCGTTCGAGCGTGAAATATACAAACACTTGGTAAATAATTTTAGAGTCTTTTATTCATTTGATTAGATCCTAAAATTAATAATTGGTTTATTTTTGAAACTTTTTTTTTCTCGTTTCTCAGTCATTTTTTTATCCGCTTTATCCTAAACCTACAACTCGTAAGTCGCGGCCGTTCCCACTGGGTCACCATTGCACTTACCACCACAGTAGTTTGCTAAAATCAAAAGGGCTTTCAGATCCTCAGCGTCAGCTACTTCAGATTCACACAGAATCGTGTGAATATTCAGACATCTGAAATTCTGTTCCATTTTTGAATTTATTCAGTAAGTAGTGGCTATTCGGACATCGTGAAATAGGCTCTAAGGGTCTGTTTCGAACTATTAGCTTATTCGGCAGATAATTTCATACAATTTCTATTCCATTTTTTTATTTATTCGGTAAGTAGTGGCTGTTCGGACACCACGAGTAAGTCCCTATTAACTTATTTGACAGATAATTTCATACAAAGATAGGGCCTGATTAATCTGCGGTAGGGTGTATAATCAGGGCCTATCTCCACGGTAATCACTATCGTTCATTCCCCAAGACACCACTGAAAACGACACCACTGGTGGTGTCGTCGGGAATGACAGAAACTAGTATTCCCCACGACACCACTGAAAACGACACCACTGGTGGTGTCGTCGGGAATGACAGAAACTAGTATTCCCCACGACACCACTGAAAACGGCACCACTGGTGGTGTCGTCGGGAATGACAGAAACTAGTATTCCCCACGACACCACTGAAAACGACACCACTGGTGGTGTCGTCGGGAATGACAGAAACTAGTATTCCCCACGACACCACTGAAAACGACACCACTGGTGGTGTCGTCGGGAATGACAGAAACTAGTATTCCCCACGACACCACTGAAAACGACACCACTGGTGGTGTCGTCGGGAATGACAGAAACTAGTATTCCCCACGACACCACTGAAAACGACACCACTGGTGGTGTCGTCGGGAATGACAGAAACTAGTATTCCCCACGACACCACTGAAAACGACACCACTGGTGGTGTCGTCGGGAATGACAGAAACTAGTATTCCCCACGACACCACTGAAAACGACACCACTGGTGGTGTCGTCGGGAATGACAGAAACTAGTATTCCCCACGACACCACTGAGTGTATTGTGAGTGATGTCCAGCTAATTTTTAAACGTAACAATGCGTGCGTATCGGCAGATGTTTATGTAGGTACTCACCGGCAATTATACTTCACAACATCAAACTTCGATTTTCACCTCAACTATTCGATTATAGATTTTTCTTACCTTCGATTAAATCTTATCGCGATGTATCCATCGATTTCTTTATTTTTATTCACGTAATGGGTTTTTTTTTAGATTTGATTATAGTTCTTAAAATAACTAATATTACAGTCTGGCCGTGTCGAGAGAATGCGATCTTGACACCTTGTTGACAGCTGTCAACAAAGTGATTCATGCGGATTCATGCTTGCGGCTTGCGACCAATAAATTATCAAATATCACCATAATATTACAGCTTTACCACAGATATTAAGGCTGAAGCCTCATTTTTCTATTGCGTCGTCGCATTTAATGACGTTTGTTCGTTCTAAAAGAATGAGGATTTAATGTACTTTAGAACCAAGCAAGCGTCATTGAAATGTGACAACGCAACGCAACGCAACGCAACGCACTAATGTGGACTCAGTCCTAATAGTCATATTTAAAGACTAGCTTTTGCCCGCGACTTCGTCCGCGTTTCCGTCGTTTTTCGTAAAAAAGTACCATATGTCCTTCCTCACGGTTCAGTGGTTTTGATGTAACAGACAGATTAACTTTCGTATTTTAGTAGGGAAATATAATATGTCAATCCACAATACTGTTGAAAAATATCGCAATAAGGAACCGCAGAATATTATTATTAATAGCTGTGCCCGCGACTCCGTCAGCGTGTAACTCCTTGTATGTTATTAAGTTAATGTATTGGACTGCTAAGCTATCGGGAGTTACACGTGTTATTGTGAGTCAACCATAAAAGATAGACATATGCTGTTGTGGGATATTTTTTAGATAATTTTATGTAGAACATTTCCCTTCACTGCTCTGCTCCTATTGATTGTAGCGTGATGAAAAGTATACTATAACCTTCCCAGGAGTATGAAGAATAATTGTACCAAGTTTCGTTAAAATCCGTCGAGTACTTTTTGTTTCTATAAGGAACATACAGACAGACAGACAGACAAAAATTTTACTGATTGCATTTTTGGCATCAGTATCGATCACTAATTACCCCCTGATAGTTATTTTGAAAATATATATCATGTACAGAATTGACCTCTCTACAGATTTATTATAAGTATAGATTACCTGCGCCCCGCGGTTACAGCCGCGTATACCGGGATAAAAAGTGGCTTAAGTGTTAATCCAAGGTATAAGCTATCTACATACCAAATTTCATTCAAATCGGTCCAGCAGTTTGAGCTTGAAGAAGCAACAAACACACACACACACTCATAAACTGTCGCCTTTATAATATTAGTATGATTAGTGTGATGAATATAAAATTAATACCATATTTGAACAAGGACAGAACACTATCTAATTTTTAATTTAATTTGTTTCACGTATTGAAAAATAACATTGCGAAACATCTATTATGCAATTGGAGTGTATAATAACCGAGAGTTTTTTATATGGATGTGTACATACATACATACACATCCTTAAAAAACTCTTGGTTCTTACACTCTTATATTAAAATAATTGCAGCTTCCGACCAATTTTTATACTTTGCCACCTTGACACGATTATTAAAAGTCTGAAAGAAGTTTGATTTGCTTTTAATGTGAGTGTGAATAGTTTGTAGCCACGTCAGTCTGGTGGTTGCAAACGCTAATGCTAAGCATGAGGTCCGGGATTCGGTTCCCAAGTCAGGCAAAGTGTTATCGGGTTTTTCTATCAAGAATTTCTCAGTAGCAGACCGAAGTCTGGATTTGTGCCCGGTTAAAAATAAAGTGTGGCGAAATGTAGTTACACCTCTGCTTAACTGTACATGACTTTAAAAAAAACCGGCCAAGTGCGTGTCGGACCACGCACAATGAAGGGTTCAGTAGTTGAAAAGAATTTGATAAAAAAAAATGTGATAAAATTACAAATTAATGATCTTCGGACTTTTTCCTTTACTTGTGCTGGGAGACCTTGCTTGTTGCAAAATTTCATGATTCTAGGTCAACGGGAAGTACCATATGATATATGATATGATATGTTAATAACGTGGTATAGGTTTTGCTTGCGAGTGCCAAAATATGTCGCATAGATAGCCGTATTATTAATTTTACTGGCTTGACTTAGAAGCTTAATTTTTTTAGAGGTTCAAGGGACCCTATACCGTATTTTTCAACTTGATACCTCCACGCGTTCCTGAGAAAAAGGGTCTTGACAGACTGACAGACAGACGGACAATGAAGTGATCCTATAAGAGTTCCGTTTTTTTCCTTTTGAGGTACGGAACTCTAAAAAAAAGGACAAACATATTTAAAGTTAGTATTCAATGGGCGATGGGTGTACTATGCTATATTGTATGAATCCTCTCTCATTGGCTTACGATACACTACTGCAAAGCGCTACAGTACAAAGCTTAGAAGTGTTGCCTCTATCGCGACGCTCATACCTCATCATCTGCCTAGCCTTTTCCCAATTATGTTGGGGTCGGCTTCCAGTCTAACCGGATGCAGCTGAATACCAGTATTTTACATGGAGCGACTGGCTATCTGACTTCCACAACCCAGTAACTGGGTAATACGATACCCCTTGGTAAGACTGGTTGTCAGGCTTTTGACGACCCGTAACGACTGTCAAAGATCAACGACTGACAGCCGGGACCAACGGCTTAACGTGCTTTCCGAGGCACGGAGGAGTAAAGATGGTCATCCATCCACAAACCAACCCCGGCAAGCGCAGCTTAACCTGGTCGATCGACCCGTGCGGCTGTTATTACATACTTAGCAACAATCCCCTCCACAGTTCACTTACCTTTGTTGTGTGTTATTAACATCATGTAATTTTGTTGTAATATTGAAAGGTATTACAGATTATATCGGCATTTTATCGTTTAACTTTGTGTTGTAAGAGATAAGTGAACGGACTACTTATTTAATTAAGTTCCAAGGAGATGAATCACGTATGTTTAAATATATACTTCCATACTAATATTATAAATACACCAGCTAGAATTCGCGATTTAAAAACTGTGTCTCTGTTCGAATATCGAGTAAAAGACCTTACCTTACCTTTCCTCTCAAATGTGAGTATTTATATATAGTATATGTACGTTTATATATTTTAGCTTTATATATTATTTAAGTAGGATATGTAAATTTTTGTTTTGCGTTATAGGTGTAGGCATATTTAATATTTTAGTCAATGACTTCGCTTCATATTTTTCTCTTCTTGTTCTCGTACACTATTGTCCATATTTACACACTGTGTATGTTACCTCTTCACGCCGTAACGGCTGAACGGATTTCGATGTTCCTTTAGCACACTGTAGACCATGATCTGTGTTAGGACATCTGATGATACTTTTATCCCGGTAAGTTCCCGTGGGATTATATCCGACCTTTTCGCGGGCGCAGCAACTTACAGCAAAAGCTTATTAAATGTAGCTAGAGGGATTCATACAGCGAAGTGCAAATCTATTTATTGGAAGTCGAAATAGGTAGCTAAAATACAATAAACCAAATTCGGAACGCAACTGTAAATGATGCCGCAACGGAGATACTGGTCAGTGTCACACTGTATTTCTCGCTGCGGTCAAAGATCAAAACGTTGCAAGTGACGCATAGCCTTATAACCTCTGACCTTTGTACCTCTGGACCTCTGTAATAGCACTATTCTGTCTATTGACTCGATTTGTAGGAGTAGATACTTACTGTTGTGGTGCAATTTGAAAGGCCTATGTTAAATGGACTGCGGTAGTCAAAGTTGATTGATTTGTTGTTTAACGAAATATGTGAATCGATTTATTGACTTAAGAAGAGTTCGGAATAGGCATTGGCAATATTAGCATGTAGCAATATGGTATGACACTGGTCATAACATTCATTAAAAAACCGGTCAAGAGGGAGTCGGACTCGCGCACCGAGGGTTCCGTTCCGATTTCTGAAAAAATGTGCTATTTAGAGACATCGTTTTATTTTTCCTGTAATATTTACATAAACTTCTATCACATTGAATAATTTCAGATTTTTCTCATTGCATACTTCGGAGATAGGGGCGGGGGGGGAACGGTATTTTTTTTTTACATTTTTCTTCAAAAGTCGAAAACTAGGCGCCCTAAAAAAAAGAAAAAAAATGTTTGAGAATGTGCAAACAGCGTTCTTTCATATGATACCCCACATGTCCTAGTAGCCCCTCTTTGAATTTTTAAGACCCACTTTCAGTCCCTGTTGCAAAAAAAATATAAATATTTTTATTACTTTCTTATTTGCAAAATAGTTGGGTAATCGTCATCTAAAACTGTTCCAAATTTCAAGTTGATAGCATTAGTGGTTCTTGAGATATCCAGCTGTGGCAGACAGACAGACAGACAGACTGAGTCACACCATAAGGGTTCCTTTTTTACCATTTTGGTACGGAACCCTAAAAAATTAATTTGTGGAAAATATCTTCTTATATTCTTCTTCGTGTGTTTGTCACCTAACTCCTCTTAAGGCGGGGTGAAAGCAAGCGCCGTAGGTATTAAATGCTTACCGCAGCCCCCGCAAGGAGTAGCGATACGTAATAAATTACGATGCGCGGGAAACGCGCGCCAAGCGCACCGCTCATGAGTTCATGAACTCGAGTAGGTACTATGTTGCGTCACAGAATAGAGCAATGCAGTAGATAAACTTGAACTGATTAGTATACAAGTTTATTTTGTTTTATTTTTCTAGTAAGTATTTTTTAAAGTTTTAGACAGATTAGGTGTGCATTGTAAACTTGAACAGTTAAAATAAATAAAAATAACTACTTATACATATTTATTTTCGTGAATAAGGTGGATTTAAAATCTGACTGACACGAAGACCTTTACCCGTACGATTCAAAACTACGCGCCGCGCACCATTTTACTTTACGAAGGTGTCGCATGGCGTGGGGAATAGTAGTTTCTGTCATTCCCCACGATACCACACCAGTGGTATCGTTTTCAGTGGTGTCGCTGTCGTGGGGAATGACAGAAACTACTATTCCCCACGCCATGCGACACCACCGACTGTATTGTGCTGTTAGTGATGTCCAGCTACATAACAATGATGTGTTACATAACAATTTAGACCTTATTGATATTCATGTTTTTTTGTTAAATTTAGCTTCCAGACCATTTACCAAGTATTTTGGACCAAAAAAACAAATGGTTTGTAAAATGTCTATAAGGTCGAAATTAGCTTGACACCCTAGAAATGATGTGCATAATAATCTAGACACTTTCTGAGGTGTCAAGCGAATTTAGACCTTATTGACATTCATGTTTTTTTGTTAAATTCAGCTTCCAGATCATTTACCAAGTATCTTGGGCCAAAAAAACAAAGGGTTTGTAAAATATCAATAAGGTCGAAATTAGCTTGACACCCTAAAAATGATGTGCATAATAATCTAGACACTTTCTGAGGTGTCAAGCGAATTTAGACCTTATTGACATTCATGTTTTTTTTGTTAAATTCAGCTTTCAGATCATTTACCGAGTATTCTGGACCAAAAAAACAAAGGGTTTGTAAAATGTCAATAAGGTCGAAATTAGCTTGAGACCTTTATCGTTTTCAGCGAACTTAAATACCACGAAATGACCGTTCATTCCCCACGACACCACTGGTGGTGTCGTCGGGAATGACAGAAACTAGTATTCCCCACGACACCAATGACTGCATTGTGAGTGATGTCCAGCTAATTTTTAAACGTAACAATGATGTGTTATTTTTAAACGACTTCAAAAACGGAGGAGAATATCAATTCAGTTGTATTTTTTTTTTTTTTATGTTTGTTACTGCAGTACTCCGTCATTTAGAAGCCGATTTGGAAAGTTCTTTTTTTATTTTATTCGTTATGTCAACACAAAAAAAAAATGGAGGGGCATAACTTCTTACGCTCTAGTTTTTTTTTTCTTGAGAGGATGTGATTACGGTCAAAATAAAAATCCAAGATGGCGGCTGCAAAAATTTTCGAATTTTTCGACATGGGCGTCAATTTCGTGATATTTGAGGTCGCTGAAAACGATAATGGGGTCAAAATGAAAATCCAAGATGGCGGCTGCGAAAATTTTCTAATTTTTCGTCATGGGTGTCATTTTCGTGATATTTGAGGTCGCTGAAAACGATAGTGGGGTCAAAATGAAAATCCAAGATGGCGGCTGCGAAAATTTTTAAATTTTTCAACATGGGTGTCATTTTCGTGATATTTGAGGTCGCTGAAAACGATAGTGGGGCCAATATGAAAATCCAAGATGGCGGCTGCGAAAATTTCCTAATTTTCGGTCATGGGTATCATTTTCGTGATATTTGAGGTCGCTGAAAACGATAGTGGGGTCAAAATGAGAATCCAAGATGGCGGCTGCGAAAATTTCCTAATTTTTCGTCATGGGTGTCATTTTCGTGATATTTTAGGTCACTGAAAGCGATAGTGGGGTCAAAATGAAAATCCAAGATGGCGGCTGCGAAAATTTCGTAATTTTTCGTCATGGGTGTCATTTTCGTGATATTTGAGGTCGCTGAAAACGATAGTGGGGTCAAAATGAAAATCCAAGATGGCGGCTGCGAAAATTTTCAAATTTTTCGACATGGGTGTCATTTTCGTGATATTTGAGGTCGCTGCAAACGATAGTGGGGTCAAAATGAATGACTATCGTTTTCAGCGATCTAAAATATCACGAAAATGACACCCATGATGAAAAGTTAGGAAATTTTCGAAGCCGCTATCTTGGATTTTCATTTTGACCCCGCTATCGTTTTCAGCGACCTAAAATATCACGAAAATGACACCCATGACGAAAAATTAGGAAATTTTCGCAGCCGCCATCTTGGATTTTCATTTTGACCCCACAATCGTTTTCTGCGACCTAAAATATCACGAAAATGACACCCATGACGAAAAATTTGGAAATTTTCACAGCCGCCATCTTGGATTTTCATTTTGACCCCGCTATCGTTTTCAGCGACCTAAAATATCACGAAAATGACACCCATGACGAAAAATTAGGAAATTTTCGCAGCCGCCATCTTGGATTTTCATTTTGACCCCACTATCGGTTTCAGCGACCTCAAATATCACGAAAATGACACCTGTGTCGAAAAATTTGATAATTTTCGCAGCCGCCATCTTGGATTTTCATTTTGACCCCACTATCGTTTTCAGCGACCTAAAATATCACGAAAATGACACCCATGACGAAAAATTTGGAAATTTTCGCAGCCGCCATCTTGGATTTTCATTTTGACCCCACTATCGTTTTCAGCGACCTAAAATATCACGAAAATGACACCCATGACGAAAAATTAGGATATTCGCAGCCGCCATCTTGGATTTTCATTTTGACCTCACTATCGTTTTCAGCGACCTAAAATATCACGAAAATGACATCCATGACCGAAAATTAGGAAATTTTCGCAGCCGCCATCTTGGATTTTCATTTTGACCCCACTATCGTTTTCAGCGACCTAAAATATCACGAAAACGACACCCATGACGAAAAATTAGGAAATTTTTGCAGCCGCCATCTTGGATTTTCATTTTGACCCCACTATCGTTTTCAGCGACCTAAAATATCACGAAAATGACACCCATGACGAAAAATTAGGAAATTTTCGCAGCCGCCATCTTGGATTTTCATTTTGACCCCACTATCGTTTTCAGCGACCCAAAATATCACGAAAACGACACCCATGACGAAAAATTAGGAAATTTTCGCAGCCGCCATCTTGGATTTTCATTTTGACCCCACTATCGTTTTCAGCGACCTAAAATATCACGAAAATGACACCCATGACGAAAAATTAGGAAATTTTCGCAGCCGCCATTTTGGATTTTCATTTTGACCCCACTATCGTTTTCAGCGACCTAAAATATCACGAAAATGACACCCATTACGAAAAATTAGGAAATTTTCGCAGCCGCCATCTTGGATTTTCATTTTGACCCCACTATCGTTTTCAGCGACCTAAAATATCACGAAAATGACACCCATGACGAAAAGTTAGGAAATTTTCGCAGCCGCCATCTTGGATTTTCAGTTTGACCCCACTATCGTTTTCAGCGACCTAAAATAACACGAAAATGACACCCATGACGAAAAGTTAGGAAATTTTCGCAGCCGCCATCTTGGATTTTCATTTTGACCCCGCTATCGTTTTCAGCGACCTTAAATATCACGAAAATGACACCCATGACGAAAAATTTGGAAATTTTCACAGCCGCCATCTTGGATTTTCATTTTGACCCCGCTATCGTTTTCAGCGACCTAAAATATCACGAAAATGACACCCATGACGAAAAATTAGGAAATTTTCGCAGCCGCCATCTTGGATTTTCATTTTGACCCCACTATCGGTTTCAGCGACCTCAAATATCACGAAAATGACACCTGTGTCGAAAAATTTGATAATTTTCGCAGCCGCCATCTTGGATTTTCATTTTGACCCCACTATCGTTTTCAGCGACCTAAAATAACACGAAAATGACACCCATGACGAAAAGTTAGGAAATTTTCGCAGCCGCCATCTTGGATTTTCATTTTGACCCCGCTATCGTTTTCAGCGACCTTAAATATCACGAAAATGACACCCATGACGAAAAATTTGGAAATTTTCACAGCCGCCATCTTGGATTTTCATTTTGACCCCGCTATCGTTTTCAGCGTCCTAAAATATCACGAAAATGACACCCATGACGAAAAATTAGGAAATTTTCGCAGCCGCCATCTTGGATTTTCATTTTGACCCCACTATCGGTTTCAGCGACCTCAAATATCACGAAAATGACACCCATGTCGAAAAATTTGAAAATTTTCGCAGCCGCCATCTTGGATTTTCATTTTGACCCCACTATCGTTTTCAGCGACCTAAAATATCACGAAAATGACACCCATGACGAAAAATTAGGAAATTTTCGCAGCCGCCATCTTGGATTTTCATTTTGACCCCACTATCGTTTTCAGCGACCTAAAATATCACGAAAACGACACCCATGACGAAAAATTAGGAAATTTTTGCAGCCGCCATCTTGGATTTTGATTTTGACCCCACTATCGTTTTCAGCGACCTAAAATATCACGAAAATGACACCCATGACGAAAAATTTGGAAATTTTCGCAGCCGCCATCTTGGATTTTCATTTTGACCCCACTATCGTTTTCAGCGACCTCAAATATCACGAAAATGACACCCATGTCGAAAAATTTGGAAATTTTCGCAGCCGCCATCTTGGATTTTCATTTTGACCCCACTATCGTTTTCAGCGACCTCAAATATCACGAAAATGACATCCATGACCGAAAATTAGGAAATTTTCGCAGCCGCCATCTTGGATTTTCATTTTGACCCCACTATCGTTTTCAGCGACCTAAAATATCACGAAAACGACACCCATGACGAAAAATTAGGAAATTTTCGCAGCCGCCATCTTGGATTTTCAGTTTGACCCCACTATCGTTTTCAGCGACCTAAAATATCACGAAAATGACACCCATGAAGAAAAGTTAGGAAATTTTCGCAGCCGCCATCTTGGATTTTCATTTTGACCCCACTATCGTTTTCAGCGACCTCAAATATCACGAATATGACACCCATGTCGAAAAATTTGAAAATTTTCGCAGCCGCCATCTTGGATTTTCATTTTGACCCCACTATCGTTTTCAGCGACCTAAAATATCACGAAAATAACACCCATGACGAAAAATTTGGAAATTTTCGCAGCCGCCATCTTGGATTTTCATTTTGACCCCAGTATCGTTTTCAGCGACCTAAAATATCACGAAAACGACACCCATGACGAAAAATTGGAAATTTTTGCAGCCGCCATCTTGGATTTTCATTTTGACCTTGACATACAAAAAAAAATAAGAAGATACCTAATTAGAAAAAAAACTTAATTAAAAAAAAAAATCTTATTTATGTAGGTATACAGAAAAATACATTTGAGAGCCTACTTATTTTCTGAACATCCCTGCCCAACCCTTTGAAAGAATTCAGGCGTGATGTTATGAAGAAATCTCATTTCCTATCCGATATTCATTATAAAACCACCCGTACTAACTTTATTCTGTGGCACCTACCTATTTGAGATTTGAAAATAGTGAACCAAAAATTTGCGCGTCAGGCGGCTTTATAAGCTCCAGTGTAGGGTTCAAATTCAACTGTTTTACACACTTGATGCGATTGGTAAACATAGGCCGTGATAAAAATAAATACCAATAAAGCTTTTGCGCGCGTGACGTCTTTATTTATATAGGCATAGCGTTCAAATTCAACTGTTTTCAACACATGTTAATTTGTGCCGGTCGCAGCCGGTGACAGAAGTTAGCGGGGGTGGCGGGTTCGAAAAATTGGCACACGTCCGACCTCCATCACGTTCCGCTCGGGACTAAACGACCCGGAGCGAGCGCAAAACACTTGACATTGGAATTAGTGATATAAATATTTTGATATTTCAAATTATGATAGCCGTTATAAATTACATTTTTTACGACCTTTATTATGGCATAAGTTTTATTGTTCAAAGCCTAATATAAATCAAATGAAATAAGATATAGATCATAATTTAGACTTGTCTTTGCGATTTAATTGGATGCAGTAAAGTGCAAGTAATCGTGTATCGGACGGCCGAAATTTGTAGATGGAAGTCTGAACTAAGTAATATATTTTTTTCAAAATTTAAATCCGTGTTATCTACGAATAAAACACTAAACAAAACGACGTTTTTACGGCTCTCACCGCCTTAAACGGCTGGACCGATTTAGATGAAATTTTGTGTGTATGTTTCAATGGGTACCTGGATGGTTTGAAAATACAATTGGACCCGGTAGGTGGCGCTGCAGTCGGGTTCTAGGATCGTTCACACAGGACAACGTCTGTCGAGTCTGCTAGTTATCTATATTTTGTAACTGGGATTAAATCAGGTATAAATAAATAAAAAAATATAATATACTTAGGTGTTTTGGAACGTCTTCATAATTTGCCCTAGCATCCTAGTGTATGCAGAGGTAGAGGAAGCCGCAGCCACATTTTCCCAGCATGCACAACCTTCCAACTGCATTATGATGATGAATTCATCATCTGCCTAGCTTTTTCCCAACTATGTTGACCCGTAACGACTGTCAAAGATTCACGGATGTAGTTATTCACGAGAATATCATTATAAAGGGTCTTTAAACAAGGACGGGTCGATGTTGAATTTAAATAAAACAAGCTGTATGTGAGATATTAAAGAAATTATTTTTTTATTTGAAAGGCTCATTTATGCCATTATTTATGAAATATGACAGGCGGCGTCATTGATGAATAACAATTTATTGGTGACGTGAATTGGTCACAAAGATCGTGCGATTTGACCCCGCTATACATTTTCTTGTGGGGTTTTCTCAAGTCGCTTAGACCTAAGCCAATAATCCGCAATCAACCGATGCCCTGAAAGTCAACATTACGCAGGCCATCGCTCAGATTCAGCCGGATCCATGCAGTAGAGTAATTGAAAGTTGGACCTCTCGGATCCGTGCCAAAGTTCTAAGCCGCGGTGGACATTTAAACGATGTCATATTTCATAAATAATGGCATAAATGGGACCTTAAAATAAAAAAAATAATTTCTTTAATATCTTACATACAGCTTGTTTTATTTAATTTCAACATCGACCCGTCCTTGTACCTTTACATTACCTTTTTTTTGTTTATGGGAAATCGTCAAATGACTTCTCCCGCTCTGGGTGGAGCAGGATGGCGTGTCAGACTTTTACTGACTAAAACCCACGCGTGTTCCTTCAGTTGCCTGTGCCAGGGCCACGGTATCTCTTTCGAACAACCCGCGACCCCGGCGGCATCATTATACATGACCTAAGGTCATAAAATGCACATGACTGTTCTACCACATTTTTACTCTACGACCGCATATTGACGATACTTTACCCACTTTCGGTCCAATAAAAACATACACGTACCTATATGGACACTCTCAAACTGCATTTTAGTACTAAACTCTATGTCTTTATGCATTAACGACACAGCCAATTTGATGCGGCATACAAACCGCGGTGCTATGACCCCGACCGGGTTCACTAGTTCGTAGAGAAGGGACACGCATCGCACCGCATATTATAGTAGCCATACCTATTTACCATACTCGATGCGGCATAGATTAAAACATGCATAGATACGATTAAGTACCTATAAAGCCCTGGTCAAACGTAGGCGAAAAACACGCGGGGCACGGGACGCGACTGCGGGCGTCGAGTGCTAAGGCCCTTAAAGGGACTTAATTACAGTCCACCGGCGGACTATATCAGCCTGTCAGTTAATCGCTGTAGATCACAGACTCATAGTTACTTTTAAGGTTTTGGGTTGACGACCGATGAGATCTCAGAATGTGTGGGCTGTTGCCGGCGCAGGCCTGCATCGACAGGTATCATATACCTGCTAGTGTGTGGACCTAGAGACGGCATCAATCATTGCGAGGCAATAATCTTTGTAGCGTGTGGTCTATGCAGGCCTTGAACGGCAATCCGCCTGATTGACCAGAGACTACTGAACGACTTACTACTGAGAGACTGGGTAATGACTGGGGCCCTTTAGGAAGTCACGCTACTATTCGCGCCAGTTCCATACAAGTTAGTTGACACGGAGCGATCGGAGCGAGCGGTTTCGTTCCGCATCCCGCGCGGGATTCGCCTCAGTATAACCAGAGCTTTATAAATTTCTTGAAACTTAAACTGAAAACACCATATTAGCGGTCGAGTACCTACTGTACGTTTGTATGTCCTGAGATTGTACTTGGCTACAAGACATAGGTACTTATGAGGATCTTATTTTTTGTATTAGAACAAATAAACTTTTCTTTTTTTATTAAAAAAATACACATAATATATGGATGTGATAATATCACAAACCAGTAGCCATGAAAGTTATTAGGTATAGTATAGTTAAAATCTCGCTGCAGACTCGGTCATAAATCATTCGAGTGTTTCGCTCTCTTTCCCACTCACGGGCCTTATGGGCAGGCCACGCCCACACGTAGTCCTGTGCATTACTGCAGTCGATGAGTGATATCGATAGTTTTATATATTTATAAATGGGTGATAGAAATAAATACACATTTTTTTTTAATTTTATTATCAAATTTACTACAAAACATATTAAATATATAAACAAAAGAACGTATATATAAAACTAAAAATAGAAAATTAAAATTCTTTGTCAGTCATCGTCATCATCATCCACATGAATGATGAACTCTTCGCATAAATGTGCTTTTCTTAAGTCTTCATCTTGCAGCAATTCTGCATGTTCCACACATTTTACGTGATAACCTTAATGATTCTGTTATCGATAGTGGCCTTGAGCGCGCGCAACTAGCGCACATCCCTACTCCGATTATGATTTATGACCAAGTCTGCAGCGAGATTTTAACTATACCTACTATAGTATCAGCCAGGTAAGGCATTCAGTTTCGCATCTTCAACTATAACTTACTCTATGCCATCGCTATGGATATTATAATATCCAAAGGTAACACCGGTTAGCCAATGGTCCTACGGCTTTGCTAACACCATCACATTCTCATAACATAACTAAGGGAATGTATGGGAATCTTGCGTCACTTTCTCATTGAAAAGTTATTTAAATTGCTCGGATTAACATTGTTTGAGATTTGTTAGAAAATATCTCATCGTTTTGTTATTAAAATCTAACTTTATGGTCTTGATTTATAGGCCTAATAAAACTGTCAAGCGTGATCTTGTCGCCAGGTTATTGTGAGACTATCTTCGATTACTTATTCAGAATGGGTTTTAAAAAACGTTCTCAACTCGCAATCAATTTGAAATTCTCGTCAAAAATGTAGGTCAATTAGAAGTTTTTTTGACATATTGAGACTGAGATTAACGCTTTAAGCGCTTACGTCGTCGGATTAATCCGACAACTATTTTCGTGTCCATTTCGCCAGGGTCGTATATTTACGACCAAATACCACAGCTCCTATAATCTGCTTTTATACTTCATTGTGTACATAACAAAATGAAATGTATCATTTTGTAAAAGGGCGGAGACCTGGTGTCCTGAAATACAGGCCTCTAAGCCTAGAGCTAGTCTAGGCATCAGTCTCCCACCCACAATATTAAAATGTTGTCTGACGATATATGGTGTATTATGTAATCTGTAATATTTTGGTGAGAAAAATAAAATCTTATATTTAATGTAGGTATGGGACGACTTATTATTTTTTCGCGAAAACGATGTTGGTCCCATGGAGAAAGTTGATTAGTTTGATGACACCCTTAAATTTGACCACACCTGAAGCGACTGCCTAATGACTTGTTAAGTTACATTGTCATAGGACTCTCAAAACGATGTTGGTCCCATGGAGAAAGTTGATTAGTTTGATGACACCCTTAAATTTGACCACACCTGAAGCGACTGCCTAATGACTTGTTAAGTTACATTGTCATAGGACTCTCAAAACGATGTTGGTCCCATGGAGAAAGTTGATTAGTTTGATGACACCCTTAAATTTGACCACACCTGAAGCGACTGCCTAATGACTTGTTAAGTTACATTGTCATAGGACTCTCAAAACGATGTTGGTCCCATGGAGAAAGTTGATTAGTTTGATGACACCCTTAAATTTGACCACACCTGAAGCGACTGCCTAATGACTTGTTAAGTTACATTGTCATAGGACTCTCAAAACGATGTTGGTCCCATGGAGAAAGTTGATTAGTTTGATGACACCCTTAAATTTGACCACACCTGAAGCGACTGCCTAATGACTTGTTAAGTTACATTGTCATAGGACTCTCAAAACGATGTTGGTCCCATGGAGAAAGTTGATTAGTTTGATGACACCCTTAAATTTGACCACACCTGAAGCGACTGCCTAATGACTTGT
Organism: Cosmia trapezina; assembly: GCA_905163495.3. Lineage (NCBI taxonomy): Eukaryota > Metazoa > Arthropoda > Insecta > Lepidoptera > Noctuidae > Cosmia > Cosmia trapezina. The sequence goes on from LR991036.1 coordinate 4,066,218, forward strand.
TAAGTTACATTGTCATAGGACTCTCAAAACGATGTTGGTCCCATGGAGAAAGTTGATTAGTTTGATGACACCTTTAAATTTGACCACACCTGAAGCGACTGCCTAATGACTTGTTAAGTTACATTGTCATAGGACTCTCAAAACGGAATAAACGCAATCATTTATTTCATTACAAATAACATTTTTCTAAACTTGGTCTTCGTCTTCACCATTTGCGGTTTCGAGTTCTTGATTTCATCTCGATAATTTGATTCACTGGAATGGTCAATTTTCATCTATTTTCTTAAATAACTTTAAAACAGTTTATTTTAAAATTATAAAAAAAATATATTTGAGATGCTCATAGTAAGCCCTTTTATTTGTTATGTCACACGGTACAATTTGCATAACTTTTTTTTTTTTCTTATTTGCCCCCTAAAAGTGACCCCCATATTCAAAATTCATTTATTTACTTTACCCGTTCGTGTTTGGGTCACACAAATCCATATGTGTACCAAATTTCAACTTAATCGGTCCATTAGATTCGGAGCAAATTGGCTGTGACAGACGGACAGACAGACAGACAGACAGACACACGAGTGATCCTATAAGGGTTCCGTTTTTTCCTTTTGAGGTACGGAACCCTAAAAAATAATAAATACTTAGATGATAATATCTAATGATAATGATGATGATGATGATGATGATGATGTGATGATGATGTGATGATGATATATGTAATATCTAGGTAGGTATGGCTCAATAGATGAAAGAACGACTATTATAACTGACGAGAAGCTCAAGCTTATTTAACTTGGCTCACTGAGCCGACGTTCGCACGGACGTAAAAATATTGCGGCGGGAATTTATCGCGCACTGGATTTTCAACTCTCGGTGTTGAGCTTGGAGAGTCCAACCTAACAACAACAGAGTACATCCCAGCGCGAACAAAAAACACACAGTTGGATTTTCAACTCTCGGCGCTAAGCAGAGCGCTGAAAATCCAGTGCGAGTAAAAAAATCGCCGCGATATATTTACTTCCGTGCAAACGTCGGATTAGGCACCAAATGAACCACAGATAAGGTGCAATCGGGTATAATTATTTGATCACAAGAGTCTTTATACAATATTAAAAATTAGTAAAAAAACACGCAAGCCACCCCCAGCCCCTAGCATCACCAAACAGCCCCTAGCAACGGGGTTGCCAGATCTGTCGCCAACAACAACCATTAATAACTTACTTAGGTCCACTGCTGGACATAAGCCCAATCCATCCATCCAATCACGCGACATGTAACTCATTCCTCAGTATCTCTCATCCAGTTGGTATCAGCCACCCTGTGAAGCCTGATAGCATGCTGATAAGTATGTCAAATGTATGGTAAACACATATTTATTCACCTCTATCCGGTTATATACCTACTTCCCACACTGCGCAATACATATAAAGCCTCATTCACACAAGGATAGTATTCGTTAAAACGCAGGGCATGGTCATCGCTAGGTACAGAGACATGAAGTCGACGTTCGCACGGACGTAAAAATATCGCGGCTATTTTGTTTCGCGCACTGGATTTTAGCGCCGAGAGTTGAAAATCCAACAGTGTGTTTTTTAGACGCGCTAGAATGCACTCTGTTGTTGTTAACATGGATTCTCAACGTTCGGCTCCACAACGAGAGTTGAAACTCCAGTGCTCGATAAATTCCCGCCGCGATATTTTTACGTCCGTGCGAACGTCGTCGGCTTACTTGACCGTTCATGTATGTGTGGTAGGGGCGAGAATTTTCATGCGATAGGTTTGTTGGTTTTTAGTGGTTTTCGCACACAGCCGCAAGCGTCGCCTTGCCGTTTGCTTTCATACAATCCTCATGCCTCGAAAAGCACGTTCAGCCGTACGCTCCGGCTGTCATTCGTAGATCTTTGACAGTCTTTACGGGTAGTCAGAAGCCCGAAAGTTTAACAAGCACTCTTACCAAGGGGTATCGTGATACCCAGTAACTGGGTTGTGAAGCAAGATAGACAATCGGTCCATGTAAAATTCTGGTATTTACCTGCATCCGGTCAGACTGGAAGCCATCCCAACATAAGGACAAGGCTAGACAGATGAAGAATTGCGTATTGACATTTGCACCTCTCAACGGTCCAGTAACTCTCCCCGTGTGAACGAGGCTTTATGGTAATGACAATAACTGTAGGTCCAAGGTTAGCACCTGAACCTGATCGGCTGGTTTGGTTTCGATTTCCCTACCTAGGTCATGGGTTCAAATCCAATGGTAAGGATACATTCATGGATACTGTAAATCTACCTACTGAAGAAAAATGTGTGAATGCGCAGTCTTTTATTTTACTCTATAAAGGCTCGCGCACATTTGGGCTGGCCACGCCGCATCGCAACGCATTGCAAAAGTCCTTCTGCATCACTTTAGTATATTTTGTATAAAACATTGCACACTACAGGCGGGCCGCACCGGGCCGCAGTAGCACATCGCACTGGGGGATCGCTCGCTAGGAGTATTTTTGTGGCTGCTGTTTTGCGTTGCGATGCGGCCCGCATCTATTTAAGAAATTTGACAGATTGTAGTTGATGTGCCTGTCGTCTGAACTAACTTAATTAATGTTGTCCCACTAAAGTGCAAATGCATCTTTATACAGAGAACGCCCGCGCATTGATCTCAATGCATGGTTTGTGCAAGTTGGCGATTTTAGTCAATTACAAAGTTTAGGTTTTCTCACGCACGCCCATCATCACTCTCCTGCCATTATCCCAATTTATTTGGGGTCGGCGTAACATGTCTTTTTCTTCCAAACTTCTCTATTAGTCGTCATCTCGGTAGTCACCCCCTTTTTTAGCCATATCATCTTTTACACAGTCCATCCATCAATTCTTTGGTCTTTCCCTACTCGTATAGCCATCCACATTCATACTCATAACTTTCCTCACGACATTTTCCTCATTCCTCACATCACATGCCTTTACCATGACAACCGATTTCCGCACAACTTTTCAGTCACCGGTGTCACTTTCGGACTTTCTCTTAATATACCTAAGTACTAATTTCTTATTCTATCCGTTTGCGTAACACCATACATCCTTCATATCATTCTCATCTCAGCTGCGTGCAATTGCCTTGCGTCCATTCCTTTTGTGACCCAATATTCTGATCCATGCAAGACAGCAGGTCTAACCATTGTAGAATTGTAAATCTTCCCCTAAAGTTTAAGGCGAATGCGCGGGAGTCGCAGATTGTTCCCATGACCTGGGGGGCTAAAGTGGCCATTTTAGTCCCCCTGCCGCCATTTTATTCATCCAGTGTTAATTCTGCGTTACACGCAATAATTATTAAGTAAATGATCAAGTAACAGATCTGGGTAAAAAGTTTTTCGACTGTTACATAAAACATTCTCATTATATTTTCAGCAAGGTCTTTCAACCCAAAACCAACACGGAAGCAATAAAAATCATACACTATTACTGCAGTTACATCAATCATATCAATACGAAAGAACATAAGAATAATAGAATGTGTAAGAACAATTTCATATGTAGCACTAATTCGTCTTTTTGTACAGAATCATAACAGAATTCCTTCTCGCTCTCGTAAGTGCCAATTAAGTAATTTGTCTAAAATAAAACAAAACTTTTAATGATGTACCACATGGTAGATATTGCTGGAGTGTGGGTGTATTTTATTTTATGAGTGTGTGTATGTGACGTGTGTGTGTACTTCGTTCACCTGTTGATGAAACTAACGGATGATAGAAGCCGTTTGTGCAATTCTTATTGGCTGCATACACTGTGGAGTTTGCAGATTTTAAGTGTTTTTTGTAGGAGTAGATCCACTTCAAGGCTCATGCAAGGAAGTAATGCCACTCCGATGCCATATTTTGATAACTTTAAATAAACTGCCTCATTGGTCTATGCAACTGTGCAAGCGCAACTGTTATGGCGCCTCTTCTCAATCGGCGATCACAGACCTGAAAAACTAGACTGGCATCGAGATAGATGGCATCCTGGGGAAGGACATAGGCTACTTTTTGTCTCAAAAATAATCCTTTAGGGGGGTGATAAAGGGGATGGAAATTTATAATCGCCAATTGTGAAGAGGCGCCATTAGCTTTGGGTCCAGCATGACCATTCTAGAAACGGAAGAAACGAAAGACTAAATTAAACATTGTGGGTAGAAAGATTTCTACAGTGTGATGTCCAAAATTAAGAAAAGATGTGTCACTTTGTATGGAAAAAAATGTCTAGACATTCTTCGCAGTAGACAAGAGATCTATACAACGTGTAACGTTAAATGCGCAAAACCTCTTTTTAAAGCGTCATTGTACTCATCATTATGAACAATTTTTACTATGGGACCAAACCTGGAATCGCGAAAAAAAAATCTGCTGTTCAGTACATTTTGACGAAAAATGCAAACATAAATGTACTGAACAGCTAATTTTTTTTTTCGCAATTTCAGGTTTGGTCCCATAGTAAAAGTTGTTCATAATGATGAGTACAATGACCCCTTAAGAGGTTTTGCGCATTTAGCGTTACACGTTGTATATATGATGTAACAAGTCATATGCTACACGTGCTGATTGTTTATTCGATTGGGAATACCAGACTTTGAACGTTCATTAGTCTGGATTTATGTCCAGTTCATTTAGATTTTCTATAGACTCGCCACACATGAGAATTAAAAAAGAACTGGTAGGTACAGACGCCAGCACATCAAGCCCACTCAACCTTGAACCTAATGCTTTAACGATAAAGATGCAAATCTATTAAAGAAATTTGACAGATTGTAGTAGCTTGATGTGCTGGTGTCTGTACTAAGTATACAACACTGTCTAAATCGGGGAATACAGATGTTTTATGTGTTAAATTACAAGATGGGTCATCTGTAAAATAACAAAAGATATTGTTCTTCAATCCGCAGCACAGATCAAATAACTTCGCGTTCAGTTCTATCGCTCAGCAGATTGGCCAATGGACTCGTCTTACCGCCATCTTCCTACGACATAAGATCCACGTCTTATTACGTAAATTATGTACATATTTGTAATGTTACGGTGGACTGATTGTATCGTGTGTCTGCTTGTTATTAGGTGATGCAAAAGAAACTATTATATGGTTATTATGTTATGGGGAAAAGGTACTGGTTGATATAATATGCGTCTTGTCTAAGATGGTCAACTATAAGACAGTAATAACTGTCATGGAGATGATATACCTGTTATATTTATGTATGTTTAAAGTCTCATTGGTATAGTATACCATGAGGTCCTGGATTCGATTCCCAGGTCCCTACATTTTGACGAATTATGCGAAATAAATATACTGAACAGCTGATTATTTTTTCGTGATTTAAGGTTTGGTCCCGTAGTAAAAGTTTTTCAATAATGATGAGTACAATGACCCCTTAAAATATTGCCACTGTTTACACCCTGTATAATGGGAAACACAATTTATTCCATACAAATTGACATAAGTTAACGTTAACGTACACGCGATCGAGTTATTATAAAAACTCGCAGTAAGGCTCTTAACCCCCGTTTCCACGAACGTAATAAAATCGCGGCGGGATTTTATCGCGCACTGGATTTTCAACTCTCGTTGTTGAGTCGAGCGTTGAGAATCCAACCTAACAAAAACATTGTGCATCCCAGAGCGACGAAAAACACACTGTTGTATTTTCAACTCCCGGCGCTAAGCAGAGAGTTGAAAATCCAGTGCGCATTAAAATCCCGCCGCGATTTTATTACGCTCGTGCGAACGCCGACTACAGACTGAGGCGATATCGCGTCGCGACGACGTGTCGCGTAGCTGTGTTGCGACGCGATAATATCGCAATATCGCTCGCGATATCGCCTCTGTCTGTAAGAGCCTTTAAGCTCACTGATCGCGTTCCAGTTTCATTGGCGAAATTCACCATAAGTAAGTAGTTGTTTTGGTTGCTGTAAGATAAATGAAATATGGAAAATTTTGATACATTGCAACAACAATTGCCTAACACTCTTACCATAAATTTCATGAAATATTTTATAAAAACATCAATTAGTTAAGTTTTAGTTTCATAAGTGTTAGGTAACCGAAGGTTAACGCGAAATAACTTAACCATAATGTTTAACGATTGCTAACTATGAACTAAAAGCAGGTTACGTGGAAACATACGGTTCTATAGCTCTTCTGTGACTGCTACATTTTGTACAAAAAAATAACCGTCTTCCAACAAAAACACTACAAACTGAAAAATAACTTTAAATGATCTGTATTTAATTTTTTGTCACCGACTTCCGAAATGTAAAGTTATTTTTAATTTTGTATTATTATTGTATTTATTGTATTGTATTTCATTTTTTATATTGTAAAAAGATTTTTTTTTTCACTTTTCAGTTAAGGCAACCTACCCCACACCAATTCGTATACCACTACTTGCTTTGTAATAAACAACAGTGACAGGAAGATAAACAAAGTGTATTAAATACGTAATTATCGAATCTAACTCAAAAACTACCCAAGCAAGTTAATAAAAATTATATGGTACCACCGTGCAAGTTTCTACCAAATGAAAGAATAATTTTTGAAAATCGGTCCACAACTGATGAAGATATCAAAGAACATACATAAACAAAAATTCATACAGACGAACATAATGACCTCCTCCTTTTTTGAATTCGGTTAAAAAGAGCATTCTTGTTTATGGCATGTGGAAAAAAGAAACTGATAAAGCTCTCCAAATTTTTCAACAGCCTTTTAAAAGTTCTTTACGGTTTAAGGAAATGTGAACATGACATTCATAATTTTCTTCCAATAAACGAAAATCTCAAACACTTTTGTCAAGGGGTCAGTCAATCAGAAAGATGAAGCTAGTTAGTTAGTTTCCCATTCCAAAGCGTAGTAGGCACTTATGGAGAAGAACGGGCAAGAAACTCCACGAAAAATATTGTTAAAAAATATTGGTTACATCATTCAAGTTAAAATGAAGACGTGCACGTTAAAAGCGCCCATTGAAAACAATAAAAAAGGAAATGTTTAAATAAGCCATGGCAGCATAAAGATGAGCAGGCCCATCTGATGGCGCCCGTTCACGAACACGACGCACGATTCAGCACCATTTAGCTGAACCATTTTGAAGGGAACCGAATGGTCCAAAACATTACACAAATATGTTCTTTGCCAACGGCAACGGTACTGTTCAAAATATTCTTCTGTATTTTTTCTCACCTTCTAATTAATCTTCTAATTAACCTATAGGCAAGAAAATAATTAACGATTTTAACACGAAGCTGCGTGCGTTGTGTGAGATGCGTTATAAATCCATCATGTGTACATATTAGTATTATTTGTTGTATCATTGCATATTTTAAAAGAGCACGTTTCCATTGGACAATAGATTTTTTATTACACACAAATTTTCACACTTTTTTGTTAGTTGTGTTTTGTGTTTCACGATCTTTCGATCAAAAAAACGTTTTTCTTTCTTTCTTTTCTTTATTATTTATCCTTTAGAATCCTTTTTCTGAGAATTAGCTTCCATTCCCTATTTGAAATTTTCTCTCTCTACTCTACTGCAATCTTTTGGTATTTGGCTTTTGGAGTCTAGTCCATTGTGCTGTCTCAGGATTGTACTACTTAAGGCCCTGGTTCCAAGCTTGGTTTAGCTCGGTGTGCAAGTGAAATGGCTTTATGGCTGTCTAGTTTGACGCACGAGATAGAAGATTCTCACGCGCACCGGAATTATGTCGTCAAAGTGCAAATAAAATCGTATAAATTTAGAAATTAACTATTTAATAAAAAGTATCCCATCACTGGATGCAGTTTGGAATTTGACATTTCATGGTATATTTTGAATTATAATTATAATTGCTAATGAAGGGATAAACAGCTTTTAAAGATTATTAGGAGGTATGTTTAAAGATTTTTTTGGTGCATTAAAGTATGTTTAATTATGTTTTGGCTTCCATCACTGTATGCGAAAAGGACTTGAAAATATCATATTTTTTTTACATGTCAAAATTATTTACGGTTTATGAGATACACAGCTTTAAAAAACCACCTTTTTGATCGTTTTCAGGAAATCTGCGCCTTAAACGATGGTAAAGGACACTGAACGTAAGTCTACTTCAATCACAACATAATCAGCCTATAATGCTTTTATTGCTGGGACACAGGCCTCCTCTCTTCGAGAGGCAGTGGGCTGTAACACGTGGGTCCAGTGCGGCATATACCTACCTCTCTCATAAATTATGTTCTATCCTTTTCCTGGACTTTTAATCAGATATTTTTCTCATTTATCTCATTAAGTTGAACGTAATATTTAATGGCTTGCAACATTTCTTGCATCATTCAGATGTACCTACCCGTAAGGGCGGTAAATTGAAACAGTATACAGACTGCATACCATTTCTGTTATGTGACGTCATACTCCACGAAACGACGTCATTTAAGTTTATCCATTACTTCAAAGTCAACACCTTTAATGACGTAACGGCTCATGCAATGTAAACGAACTCGTGCCAAATTGGATGATCCCATAAACCCGAGCACACGCTAATGAAGCAAAACATATAATGAAATACATACAGAACCATTATTAGTTGCGAAGTTGAGTTGCGTAAATGTTGTTTTTCATGCTATTATGGGATTGTAGCAATTGTAGCATACGTATGTACACATTGCGAAAGGTTGATCTATGATTAAGTATCTTAAAAGTAAAACAATATCAATTCTACTTCTGTTCCGCCGTCTCGGCAGGCTCCCGTAAGGTGCGACACGATTCTGATAGAACATTTCCCATTAAGTTTTCATAGAAATTGTTCTAGTGTCGTGTCACGCCTGTCTACGGGAGCCTTTAGTAATCACAGTTTGGTTATTATAAGGCTACTGTCGCTACTTCTTGAGCCCTTGATAATGAATTTTAAGCTTTTGCTGGATTAAGCATGAGATTGATGCTTTAATCTGGCAAGTAGGTACCTTATAAAGCATGTAAGTATATACTCAGGTATTTTCTATGTTATGAGTGACAGTATTATGATGAATTAACACATTTACACGTCAAAAAAAATTAATTAAGTGTTAAAACCACTCGTAGATGAGGTCAGCGTTTCCTTTTTCATATGTCACCGTACAATTATGAACTTGGTTAGTTTATAATCTATCGGAATGACGTTTTTGTTCTGATATTTCTTAAAATCATGGATTTCAATCGTATTTTTTCTAACATTCCTTGAATAAACATGCGAATTGTATTTACTTTTTCTGAAAAATCCCCAAAACTTATATGAAATATCCTGAGGTGGGAACCCTGAAACAATGTTATTTTGTCAAAGTGACATGACTGAAGGTGTGACGTGTCGCGCTCTGATTCGCGTTCGATGTCACGTGACCAATTAAGTACTATATTTTTATCGACTAATCTGAGAAGAAAAACATCGTAATCGAGGACTTAACATGACTATAATTATGATTGTGTTACGATTGCCTTTCTAAATAAGTTTGCTCTACAAAAATATCTCCACATATGACCACATAAATAGCGTCGTAAGTACCTACCTATTGACCTCACGACCTTTTCATCACCATAACCCCACGTTACCAATCGAACTAAACTCATTACTCTCCCAATTAATAAGTTACATAACTAATTAACAAATGACCAGAGAATGGCTACCTTAATGAATATGTTTGCACCACCATATAAACGAAGCTATTGTGATGTCCGTGTGTAACAAACTGGTCCACAGACCCTTCACCTGGCCCTTTTGTTGGTAAGCCCTTCAAGATGTTCGATGCTGCTAATTTTTTAATGTTGATTGTGTAATGTGTTGTTTACAATCTAGTGGATGTATTAGATAAATTGTTCTAAGGGTCTTTCAACTGCAAGGACGGGTCGATGTTGAAATTAAATAAAACAAGCTGTATGTAGAAAAGAAAGAAAAAAAAAAGGAAATAAAAAAAAAAAAAAAAAAAAGAAAAGAAAAGAAAAAAAAAGAAATAAAAGAAAAAAAGAAAAAAAAAAGAAAAGAAAAGAAAAGAAAGAAAAAAAAAAAAAAAAAAAAAAAAAAAAAAAAAAATTAAAAAAAAAGAAAGAAAAAAAAAAAGAAAAAAAAGAAAGAAAAAAGAAAGAAGTTTAAAGAAATTATTTTTTTATTTTAAGGGCCCATTTATGCCATTATTTATGAAATATGACATCGTTTAAATGTCCACCGCGGCTTCGAACTTTGGCACGGATCCGAGAGGTCCAACTTTCAATTACTCTACTGCATAGATCCGGCTGAATCTGAGCGATGGCCTGCGTAATGTTGACTTTCAGGGCATCGGTTGATTGCGGATTATTGGCTTAGACCTGCGACTTGAGAAAACCCCACAAGAAAATGTATAGCGGGGTCAAATCGCACGATCTTTGTGACCAATTCACGTCACCAATAAATTGTTATTCATTGATCTTTAGCGCTCGCCGTTGACAGTAATGGCCTCGCCGTCATCGTTTTTGAAAAAGTGCGGACCAATGACGCTGCCTGTCATATTTCATAAATAATGGCATAAATGAGCCTTTCAAATAAAAAAATAATTTCTTTAATATCTCACATACAGCTTGTTTTATTTAAATTCAACATCGACCCGTCCTTATTGAAAGACCCATTATATTACATGAAATGCTGTATCGAATAATTTTGTATCACGCCTTCTTCCCATGGACAGCAACAGAAACTACAGAACACGGCCTGCTACGATCCTTACATATCTGCTCCTTTCGCCCTTTTGTTGCTAACTATACAGCGTTATTGGTAAAACACCAGCAACCTCTTAAGGGGTCATTGTACTCATCATTATGAACAACTTTTACTATGGGACCAAACCTGAAATCGCAAAAAAAAGAAGCTGTTCAGTCATTGACTTGTGTTCAGTACATTTATCTACATCAAACTCGTCAAAACGTAGGGAGCAGCTGATTTTTTTTTTCGCGATTTCAGGTTTAGTCCCATAGTAAAAGTTGTTCATAATGATGAGTGTTTAGAGGCATGAGGAACAGGGTGTAAAGTTCACTCATCCTCCATAGAAAAGGGAGGATCCTCCGACCAGACGGGTGTTGTGTCTGGTGGGCTACTGCCCGACGGTTGATGTCGGGTCGTTGTATATATGCTAGTCGCGTTGTAAACTCTAATTGCGCGATGCAGGATTGCGTGACGTCATGTCATTGATGCGTAGTTCATATGTGGCGATGTAGATGCCGCCACAAGTGCAATGACCCATTAAGAGGTTGCTGGTGTTTTACCAATAACCGTGTATAATAATGTAAGCTTATTAGGAGCGGGTGTTTTGATGATGTGTATTCTAAACTATAATAAGATTAATGAACCTGATGAATCTATTATTAGACCATGTTATAATAGCCAAACAATTATATACAGATAATTTATGCTACTTCGGCCAAGGACGCAGGGAAAGTTGACCCACAACGACTTGCATTTCCTGATGCCATGTAAGCGTTACGTCATATATGGACACTATACCTATATAATATGAAATGTTTTATTTAACAGTTATAGCTACTTAACAATGACATGAGGTGCGATGGCAATGATATAATGGTCTGCTTTTAGTTTTGTAACCTTTGTATGAGTCATTAACGTGAGTATAGTCGTCGACCCGTAGTCCCATACAGTCGTCGCACGGACCCACTAGCGAATATTTCTTTCCGCTGCTTTGTAAAAAATAATCATTATTTATGTTATACTGCATATATCCATCCTGATACTTTAGCCTGTATGCCGTGATATTCACGGCATACAGGCTACAGTATCAGTACAGCCGCATTCTGTGGGCGCGTACTCTGAGGCTGCGACCAGCCCGCTAGGCTAGTCGGGGGATACCGTACGGTCTCCGGTGAGGCGGCGAGCCTCCTTGCCGGATTGCCGCCATGGGATCTGGAGGCAAAAGTCCTCGCACACGTGTGGGAGTGGCACGAGGAGGCGAAACGCCGGGGCGTAACTCCGCTGCCGCAAGAAATCACGGTACAGCGGACAGAGCTCCGGCGGGATCTCATAGCGACATGGAGAGTGCGACTGTCGCAAGTTCGCAACCCACCGCTGGGCGCGCCACAATTGCGGCGATAAGTCCCCTCTTTGAGGAGTGGTTAGAGAGGCGCCACGGCGTCCTCACCTTCCGACTGACGCAGGTCCTCACCGGACACGGTTGTTTCGGGAGGTTCCTGTTCGATTAATTTCCTGAATTCCCAGCAATTTATTATGATTGTGCTATTTGACATTAAACTTCATTAAAGCAATTCATAATTTGTGGATCATTTTATGAATCTCCATACAAAACTGTCAAAGACATGAATTGCGTGCTATGAATTGTACGCAGATACATTATGAATTGTCAGTTTGTGACCGTTTTACGATTTCAAACATGATTCGTAATAAGTACCTATTTTATCCTATTATGATTCTGCCAAAGTGGCCGTTTTAGGCCCGTCTCCAAACTATTTTTACCCATAGCTGCGCAAAGATGTAGGATTATTATAAAACAATGCTTAAAACAGAATAACCCACGAACAAGTCACACAAGTGCAGCGCCGAAGCTAACATAAGTTAGCCGGACATCCTTTCACTAGCCCACAGTGTACAGTATACGGCCACCTCCTCAGATAAATTGCCACTTGAACGACAAGAGGATTTCGTAACTCTACCGCTGTGCTGTAGAATGTATAGTGCTTTGATATAACTTGGATAAGAGCTCTATTCTTAAGAGACTATTATTTTATTGTATGCTATGTCTCTATTTCAGAAAAATAAGTAGTATGGCGTAGATGAACGAGAAGCTTGGGTGAATGGCTGGCTCACCGAGGACTCGCGCACCGAGGGTTCCGTTGGGATTTCTGAAAAGTGTGCTATTTAGAGACATCGTTTTATTTTTCCTGTAATCTTTACATAAATTTCTATCACATAGATTAATTTCAGATTTTTATCTTTGCAAACTTCGGAGATAAGGGAGGGGGCGGTATTTTTTTTTACATTTTTCATCAAAAGTCGAAAACTATGCGGCAAAAAAAAAAGAAAAAATGTTTGAGAATGTGCAAACAGCGCTCTTTCATATGATACCCCACATGCCATAGTAGCTCCACTAAAAAATCTGCTATTCAGTACATTTATGTTCGCATAATTCGTCGAAATATAGGGAACAGCTGAGTTTTTTTCTCGATTTCAGGTTTGGTCCCATAGTAAAACTTATTCGTAATGATGAGTGCAATGACGTACGTCAGGGTTTTTTGAAAATGTTCCACTAACGGGGCCAGTGTCCCGGTGCTATAGTTACAGCTACGCTACTTTATCCTTCCTAACCTAAGCACAGGTATTCCTAGGAGGATATTAAATGAAGCTAGGCAGTAAATTGGAACATTTATTATAAATAACTCGGTAGGTAGATGAGGGTCGATAAAAGTTGGGTTAGGGCCTATATAGCGATTAACCTCCTCACTCTAGCACTCCCCTGACGTCACTGGCCGCTGCAGGAGACGAGTGCTCGCGCGTCGATCGCCAGGTCCAACTGCTGGTGTAGGGTTCGCTAGTTGTCCCGCTACTGTCCACCACGGGGAAGCAGGGAATTAAGGTGTACGTGAAAATAATGACCCCTTAAAAGATTGCCACTGTTTACACTTACACCCTGTATTAATATTATGCTTACAAAGATTTTTAGCTATGTGTTTTTAGTTTTAGTTTTGTAGACTGTTTCAAAACATAAACACCACATAGACAATACAAATGACGACACGGTTGGCGCAGTAGTTGAGCGATTGACTGCTGCGCAGCATGTCGCGGGTTCGATTCCCGCATGGAACAAATATTTGTATGACCTACAAGTATTTGTTCCGAGTCTGGGTATTTTTCTATCTATAATATGTATGTATTTACAAAAAAAAAATGTATATAAGTAGTTTATCAGCTATCTCGTTACCATAACACAAGCATTAGGTGGCTTAGCTTGGGACTAGATGGCGTTGTGTGAAATTTCCAAGGATATTTATTTATTTATTTATTTACAATTATGAATCACTGGGGGGCTGGGCAACAAATAACACTGAACACGCAATTTATGTGTGTCATCAAATAAGTTATGCCGCTGGTTCCGTCTATCATTCTTGGATCTTTGACAGTCTTTATGAGACTTACGCCCGGTTTCTCGACGGCTATTCAAATCTAAAATTAACTAACCATGTGTAAAATCTCTTGTTAAGTCGAAAACGAGTTGCACGAACGTTGATTAAGTACTTTGATTTGAATGTTTGATCACTTGACACAACAATCAAATTAGTACAAAAATCTCTTGTTAATTCAGAATTTGGGTTTCTGAACAAACGATTACGCTCGAAGGTCATGTCAAGCCACTGTCAAATGTTGTGTTAGCTAATCGGTCGAGCTTGGGCGATTATCTTTGCGTTCCCTGTGATTTTCTGTTTTCTTTGGATATTTTCTAGTTATAATTAATAAAACAACTTCTGCACGGAGGCACGGAGGAGTCTCGGTATGTAAAGATGGTCACCCATCCACTCACCAACCCCGGCAAGCGTAGCTTAACCTGATAGATCGACTCGTGCGGCGGTTATTACTTAGCCACGAGCTCCTCCTAAAAATCTAAAACCAAACAATAAAAATTCTATAGGTAGGTACTTAAACTGCGGTAAATTTTTTTTTTTTTTATACCTACGTGTTGAGGTTTAGGGGTTTATGGGTTTTATAAAGGGGGGCCAAATTTTCATTATTTTTGCGATAGGACACACCGTTTTCGAGATATAAGGAAAAGAAAAAAAAAATACCAGACATTCAAATTTTCAATAAAATGGCGCCTTGGTCAACAGTGTCAACTTGACATTCAATTGAACGAATTATTTGTCAAAATGAATGAAGAATACGATGTTGCCATACACATAATCTATTTTCTTTAATCGTTGACATTGATCGTTGATTAATTAATTTTGTCGTAATCGCCACTTCAGCAACCCAATTTGATTTGACTGGTCTGTTAATTTAACCAGTTTGTTAGTTGATTTTAGATTTGAATAGCCGTCGAGAAACCGGGCGTTAGAAGTCCGAATGTCTGGCAACCAGTCTTACCAAGGGGTATCGTGTTACCCAGTGACTGGGTTGTAGAGGTCATATAGGGAGTCGCTCCATGTAAAATATTGGTATTCAGCTGCATCCGGTTAGACTGGAAGCCGACCCCAACTTAGTTAAATTGGGGAAAGGCTAGGCAGTTGAGAGTTATTTATGACTAAGAGAGGAAATACTACATGAAAAATACCAAGTACCGATCACGTATCATGGTACTAAATCATAGATATTAATTTATGGAAGAGAAAGTACAATTTCTTTGTCATTAAAACAATAAGATGCTTCTTCGCACATTCCAGTATTGAACAAAATTGATGGTCTTCGCGCCTTTAGGCCGATAACTTGTTATTGGATAGACGTAGGTACAGTCAACTACATTTCTATCTGAATTTTGATGTCTAGACCGTCAGACCGAAGCTCAAGATTTTTCAATCTAAAGCTGAGGTGGCAATATAAAAATTATTCGTGAATACAGAAATTAAGTAGTGTTTTTTAAGAAATAGTTCAATAACAGCTAAAATGTAAAAAAAAAACCGGCCAAGTGCGTGTCGGACCTCGCACAATGAAGAGTTCCGTAGTTGAAAAAGAATTTATCCCAAAAACAAACTTCACATTGTAGTTGAAAAACAAACAACGTCACGGTCAATTCTATAACTGCTTTAAGTTTTGTGGAGTTTCTTGCCCGTTCTTCTCCATAGATCTACGTTTTGGAATGGGCAACTAGCTTCAACTTTCTGACTTACCTACTGACCGACTCTTTGACAATTCAAAAGTGCCTGTAATTGGTTTAATTGAAATAAATGCTTTGAGTTTGAGTTTGAGTTTGTAATCGAAAAAAAATATGTTTTTACAGTTTTCGGACCTTTCCTTTACTTGTGCTGCGAGACCTTGCTTCTTGCCAAACATAATTCTAGGTCAACGGGAAGTATTTAAGTAAGATTTACTTGCGAGTATCAAAATGTGTCGCATAATAATTACCGTAAGTATCTTTTTATTGCGTTATCTTAGAAACTTGATTTTTTTAGAGCTCCAAGAGATCATACGCCTACGTATTTGAAGTGATCCTTTAAGGGTTTTTAGGTACGAAACCCTAGAAACATAAATTATGGCCTATCTTACTTAACCACCTCCAGAATTACTGCCTAGATATTTAGAATCTAGCGATTTAATCAAACTAGTGTCCAAAATTAGGAATATTGATGTAACATTTAAAAGTATGAGTGTACTAGAGGTGTACCAAATTGTCGTTGCGTAACGTTGGTAATAGAGAGGTGATAATAGCTGTAGCAGATTCACACGGACCACGACAAAATCTGAACATACCTACTGTTTAAGGGGAAGTTATCATACTTTTGAAACCATTAAATGATAATGCAAAATGATAAATGATTTATTTTCTGTAAGTAGGTTTGTACAAACACTCTTACACGTCAAGCATATTTTTTTTAAAACTAGATGAGTTCGACGTTTCCTATCTGACTACTCTGAGAAGATTACGTATTTCGACCAACTAAGATGTTGCTTCAGAGATACCTACTGTCACACAAGTCGTTTAGGGTAACATTTGCCATATAATAATCAGAGATCGGAATAGGTAGAGTATATTTATCTAAACTTCGAGGGAGTAAACAACTAAACATAGAGTGGATATAAATCCTCCTCTAAAATCCCGGAATAATGATTATAATGACACTTTATCCCGGGATTTAAAAATCACGAATTATGAATTAGCAAAGAGATTTAAGATACTATAGAAAAGAAAAGAAATTTCATACAAAAACTTTTAACCCATGTCTCAGTGACGCCATCTAGCAAAATCACATAATAATATAGCAAAATTACATAATAGCCAAGTTTGACCCGATACACTTGTACCAAAAACTTTTGGAGTAAATTATATTAGCATTCTAATTTAGAGGCATTATGAACAGGGTGTAAAGTTCACTCATCCTCCATAGAAAAGGGAGGATCCTCCGACCAGACGGGTGTCGTGTCTGGTGGGCCACTGCCCGACGGTTGATGTCGGGACGTTGTATATATGCTAATCGCGTGGTAAACTCTAATTGCGCGATGCAGGTTTGCGTGACGTCATGTCATTGATGCGTAGTTCATATGTGGCGATGTAGATGCCGCCACACTAACACGTCTTCGCCTTAACGAACAGGTGACCGGCATGAAGCATTCCAAATAAAAAAGAAAGGGTTTTCTATCTATATAATATCTTTTCACATCGAAATAATAAAAATAACCGTATTATTATGTTAGACAACTACTTATAATGGAGATTTCTTCTCTGTACTTATGTGAAGAATGCCTTTAATCTTCTGTTACAAACTGGGTATTATTTAAAAGAAGATGTCGGCCATTTTTAGAATAGATTGTAATTGTTTAATGTACTCGTAATTAATTATTTACGCTAATATTTCTCGTGAGATTTTTAGCAAATCTTCGTTACTTACATAATTGTGTATTATGTACTAATATGTATGTAAATATGAACAGTAGAACTATTTATTTAAAGAAATAAAACGTTTATGACCCGTAAAGCTACAATTAGAAACAAACGAAAGAATAAGAAATGAGTTTATAGGAGGGAGTCTGAAAGTGACACCAAAGACTGAAATTGGTTGGCATGGTATGGGCATGAGATGAGGAGGAATAAAGGAAAATGTCGTGAGGAAAGTTTTGAGTATTGAATGTGGATGGCTGTACGAGTAGGGGAAGACCAAAGAAACGATGGATGGACTGTGTGAAAGATGATATGGCTAGAAAGGGACTGACTACCGAGATGACGACTAATAGAGAAGTATAGACATGTTGCGCCGACCCCAAATAAATTAGGATAAGGGCAGCCTAGGAGAATGATGAAGTTGATTGTGATGGGTAATTAATATAACTTGCCTATTTAAGAACGTTTTACAAACATGTACCTACTTGGCTATGGCATGCCCTATAGATGACTAGCTTTTGCCAGTGGTTTCGACCGCGGGGAGGTCGGAAATTGTCACACGGGAATGTACCAGCGCCGGCATAAAAAGTATTAATTTTTTTTGTTTTTTTTTTGTTTTATTGATACAAAAACCTTTGACATTACTTAAGACTAGGACAAATAACTTGGCTAACGAAGGTCATACGGATAAGATAAACCCTGACTCCTAAACTAGGTGATCCTGTGACTTAGGATCTGTCATCTGTTGTCACTGTGATACCAAAAAACCCTATCTATATTATGTTGTGTTAGCTATCATTACAAAAATAGTCCTTTTGTGTGTTAATCCACGCTATAAACTATCTGTTTGCAAATTTCATCCAAATCCGTTCAGCCGTGTCTGTGTAATTGAGTAACAAACATTTAAACATACAAACTTTCACTTTATTCCTAGCTTCCGCCCACGGCTTCGTCGGTGTGGTATGTCGATAAAAATGCGATAGCTTATATCCTTCCCAAGGGTTCAAAGTATCCCCATACCAAATTTCATTCAAATCGGTCCAGCGGTTTAGCCGTGAAAGCGTAACAAACAAACAAACTCACTTTCGCGTTTATCCTTCCTTTTGACAGAAACTTTTGGCCTAAACTAAGCTCCATCACTGTTTGTGCTGCGATCTAGTTCAGCTCATCCTAAACTAAGCTCCATCACTGTTTGTGCTGCGATCTAGTTCAGCTCATCCTAAACTAAGCTCCATCACTGTTTGTGCTGCGATCTAGTTCAGCTCATCCTAAACTAAGCTCCATCACTGTTTGTGCTGCGATCTAGTTCAGCTCATCCTAAACTAAGCTCCATCACTGTTTGTGCTGCGATCTAGTTCAGCTCATCCTAAACTAAGCTCCATCACTGTTTGTGCTGCGATCTAGTTCAGCTCATCCTAAACTAAGCTCCATCACTGTTTGTGCTGCGATCTAGTTCAGCTCATCCTAAACTAAGCTCCATCACTGTTTGTGCTGCGATCTAGTTCAGCTCATCCTAAACTAAGCTCCATCACTGTTTGTGCTGCGATCTAGTTCAGCTCATCCTAAACTAAGCTCCATCACTGTTTGTGCTGCGATCTAGTTCAGCTCATCCTAAACTAAGCTCCATCACTGTTTGTGCTGCGATCTAGTTCAGCTCATCCTAAACTAAGCTCCATCACTGTTTGTGCTGCGATCTAGTTCAGCTCATCCTAAACTAAGCTCCATCACTGTTTGTGCTGCGATCTAGTTCAGCTCATCCTAAACTAAGCTCCATCACTGTTTGTGCTGCGATCTAGTTCAGCTCATCCTAAACTAAGCTCCATCACTGTTTGTGCTGCGATCTAGTTCAGCTCATCCTAAACTAAGCTCCATCACTGTTTGTGCTGCGATCTAGTTCAGCTCATCCTAAACTAAGCTCCATCACTGTTTGTGCTGCGATCTAGTTCAGCTCATCCTAAACTAAGCTCCATCACTGTTTGTGCTGCGATCTAGTTCAGCTCATCCTAAACTAAGCTCCATCACTGTTTGTGCTGCGATCTAGTTCAGCTCATCCTAAACTAAGCTCCATCACTGTTTGTGCTGCGATCTAGTTCAGCTCATCCTAAACTAAGCTCCATCACTGTTTGTGCTGCGATCTAGTTCAGCTCATCCTAAACTAAGCTCCATCACTGTTTGTGCTGCGATCTAGTTCAGCTCATCCTAAACTAAGCTCCATCACTGTTTGTGCTGCGATCTAGTTCAGCTCATCCTAAACTAAGCTCCATCACTGTTTGTGCTGCGATCTAGTTCAGCTCATCCTAAACTAAGCTCCATCACTGTTTGTGCTGCGATCTAGTTCAGCTCATCCTAAACTAAGCTCCATCACTGTTTGTGCTGCGATCTAGTTCAGCTCATCCTAAACTAAGCTCCATCACTGTTTGTGCTGCGATCTAGTTCAGCTCATCCTAAACTAAGCTCCATCACTGTTTGTGCTGCGATCTAGTTCAGCTCATCCTAAACTAAGCTCCATCACTGTTTGTGCTGCGATCTAGTTCAGCTCATCCTAAACTAAGCTCCATCACTGTTTGTGCTGCGATCTAGTTCAGCTCATCCTAAACTAAGCTCCATCACTGTTTGTGCTGCGATCTAGTTCAGCTCATCCTAAACTAAGCTCCATCACTGTTTGTGCTGCGATCTAGTTCAGCTCATCCTAAAACATGAGTTTGTGATGATTAAATAGACGTGAGAAATATTTAGTACTTACGTAAGTAAACACGTAGGTATTTCCACCCACATAACGGAATCCAACAACTAGATTTTTGAGTTATTTCTAGACATGCGTGCGTGCATCTGCATGTTAAACTTATTTTATATATTATGCAATGTACGCATATTTTACTAAGAATGCGTATTGTGTAATAATTGTTACGATTATACAAAATCTTATGGATTGGGTAAAATATTGATGGTGATTATTGACGTCATTCTACGAAGCAATATCTTGTTCGTGCGTCATTCGTATCGTATCGCTCAAATGGGTAGCGTTATCATAATTAAGTAGGTACTTAATAGAATAATTAAGAAGTCCTTGTATATCAATGCAATCAATCTGCCTAGCCTTTTCCCAACTACATATGTCGGGATCGGCTTCCAGTCTAACCGGATGCAGCTGGATACCAGTATTTTAAATGAAGCTAATGCTTTAGCTATCTGACCTCCACATTCCACAACCCAGTTACTAGGTAATACGATACCCCTGGTAAGATTGGTTGTCAGAATTTCGCGCTTCTGACAACCTGTAACGACTGTAAAAGATCCGCGGATTACTATAATTTGGAGCGCCTGGGAATAAGATGATAGCCGGGAGCAACGGCTTGACATTCTTTCCGAGTTCTTTACATAAAAGATGGACTTCTGACTCCCCGGGTGTAAGGGACAGCCCTCCGCAAACTGATAGGGTGAATTCAGTATGTCTATGTATCTATGTAATAAATCTGATTTGTTTGTTTATGTGCACAAATCAGAGCGTCTCTTACTGGTTCGGAGGGGTAGGTAATAGGTATGCGGTGAGTTCGATGAACTCTGTAGCTAGACAGAAAGTGAACAGCTGATTTCACGCGTCGTTCGTTAGAGTATTTCAACATCCATTGCTGGTTCTTTTTCAGTTTTTTTTTGCTGTTTTTTTACATAAATGGAGTGCTGCGAACTCACAATGTAATTTTACATTGACATAAAGAAAATGTAACTGAAAAAAATATTTAAAAAATGAAAATTTTCCTGAAAAAATTTCCGGTGGAATATGATCCAAAATGAGGAGCTGAATGCACCCTGTTAGTTTGCTGAGGGCTGTCCCTTACACCCTGTATTAGGTAATATTACGACCCTACCTCTATCTAACCCTACGGGGAAAAAGGCGTGATATTTGTGTTGCTTTATCAATAAAATGTTGATTAGCACTAAATTGATAAAGACTGTAACTTTACTTACTACATCCGTGATTCATGTTAAGGCGGACCAGCAGTGGTAGTCCGCGAAATTCAAAATTTCTTGAGTTTTTTGCAATTTGCAATTTGCCAGTGTCGGATTCAGTGATGAAAATGATTCGCCATAACCATAAGAATCATCAATACATCTCTCTAAGTTACATCTGTTCTCTTTTGATCTGATTTCCGAAATCACAGTCGCGAATCATATTTTGATAAAAATTTAATTTAATTTAATCATTTGTTACATGTATAATAATACGACCGATTTTCATGGTTTTTGATTTGTTGTATTTCTCTCCGTCCACACACTTACAAACTAACTAATAATTAGTAACAATATACTTCGAAACTATGTTAGACATAACATAGACACACACACATAATTATGTTATACATTAACACAGAAACAATTTGTGACATCACTGCTGCAAGGTGACAGGCCCAGCCGGTGACCTTGCAGCTGTAGTGGTTCACAAACGCACAATCTAGCCTGCTGGCTACCATAGACAGGATACCTACTAACTAGGGATGCGCACCTCTTCCACATCACAGTGTAGAAGCAGTCGACACGCGAGCTTCAGCAAACATCCCAGATGCGCTGCAGTATTCAGGCATCATCCATGCTGGGGGTCATCAGCACCCTGAATGCGTTTATGATTTCTGAGTATAAAGATACAACCTGACACTAACCTGAAAACTGCAAAAAAAACGCAAGATTCAAAATTTCTTGCGTTTTGCGGGCTATCAGTGCGGATCCACCTTAAGTTACCAGAGAGTAAAATACAGTTACTTTTCGCGCCAAAATGTCTCGCAATACTCAGAAATTACCATAAAAGAAGAAACGCACTACATAAGTACATATAAACATACTTATATACGCCTCGCGAATTTCTCCGGCATGCCTTCTCGGCCAAACGCAGAAATTATGCAAAATACCTATATACTTAGTTTTGTTTGTATGTTATTATATAAATGTTATGCTTAACCTTCCAACAGGACATTACATACGGTAGAATGGTGGCCAAATGTGACATACGGGGCTCAAGGATGCCCAGCTAATACACTTCTTCGAAAAATAAAAGGAACTGTTTTGAACTCTGCACACCGATCTTGGATGATGTCCATGGCCCCCTTCTTTCTCGATGTGAGCCCTTGCAGTGTTTATCTATATGTTTATAATATCCAAGGAGAATTATACAGGGTGACATATATCAACGCGCAAAGTTCAACCATGAATTCAGCACATGAATAAAGATGGGACGTAGAAATTTTTCGTCGGTTATCACAAAAAAAAAACCGCGTCAAGAGCGAGTCGGACTCGCGCACCGACGAGGATCCGTTCCCATTTCTGAAATTTAGAGTTTTTTTCCTATAAATTTTACATAAATTTCTATCACATAGAATAATTTCAGATTTTTCTCTTTGCAAACTTCAGAGATAAGGGGGGACAGTATTTTTTTTTTACATTTTTGATCAAAAATCGAAAACTATGCGGCCTAAAAAAAGAAAAAAAATGTTTGAGAATGTGCAAACAGCGCTCTTTTATATGATACCCGAAATGCCCTAGTAGCCCAACTTCGAATTTTTAAGACCCCCTTTCAGTCCGTTACAAAAAAAAAATTGTTTTTTTATTTCTTTCTAAAAAAATAACTTTAATAAAAGTAAAAACCGACTTCAAAAACCTAAATCGAATAAAATAACTTTCGTCATTAAAAAAACTTAACAGCTTCTGAAGTCGTTGCCAAGCTAAGGTGCATTTTGGTTTTTGAAGTCGGTTTTTACTTTGTTTAAAGTAATTTTATTTTTCCATTTTTAGTTGAATATAAAAGCCCAAAACGAACGAAAAGAAGAATCATCAAAGATCCGCTTAGAAAAGCCGGAGACAGTACATTTATGCATATAACTTTGTATACAAGTATAATTACCTAATAAAAATGTTATATACTAAAACCTTCCTGAAAGTATGTAGATTACGTTAGTGAAAAAATCATCAAAATTGATACATTAGTTTTTGAGAAAATCGCGGACATACAAACAGACATGCATACGGGTCGAATACAGAACCTCCTTTTTGAAGTCGGTTAAAAATCACACCCACCTTGGAAAACAAGAATGCTCGTCAACGGCATCGTCCGTCAGTCTGCTCACAAATCCGCATAGAGCGACGCGCGCCGAATAGAAAGGTAGTGTGCGGTGAAAGCGAGCGATCGTGTCCTTGTAATAAATCTAGCGCTTCCTGCTGTACAGCGGTACAGCGGTACAGCGGTACCTATTGTTTCGTTGAACATGTTACTTCCAGGCTTCTACCAGTCCTTAAGGGTAATGCGCCAGGGTAGCCCGCGAAATTCAAAATTTCTTACGTTTTTTGCAATTTGTAGGTCAGTGTGAGCTTGTACGTTGATTAAAATATGATTCGCGGCCGTAAATAATATGGCTTTACCTACAGAATTATAATCATTAGAATCAGCAATACAACTCCATAAGTTAGCATTTACCTCAAATCTATCGATTTCATGAAATCATGAGGTTTGAGGTAAATGCTAACTTATGGAGTTGTATTTCTGATTCTAATGATTATAATTCTGTAAAGCCATATTAGCTACGGCCGCGAATCATATTTTAATCAACATACAAGCTCACACTGACATACAAATTGCAAAAAACGTAAGAAATTTTGAATTTCGCGGGCTACCCTGGCGCTTTCGCCTTAATTAGCTTACATAATGACAGGTTATATTATGAGTTCCTAAAATTGTGTATTTTATTTGACAAATAATATTAAAAAAAAAAAAAAAAAAAATATAATAAAAAATAATAATAATAAAAAAAAAAAAAAAAAATAATAATAAAAAAAATAAAAAATAAATAATAAAATTAAAAGCAAAATAATAATAGTAATTAATTCAAATAATATAATTTAAAGTTATTTTTAATTATTTTGCATACTATTATAAAGAATCAAGTTCTCGTATCTAAGTAATTACAGCCGCACTAGTTACTTATACGCGGCAATAAAACATAAGTATTTATATAATTTTAAGCATAAAAATCATCAATATAATATCTCTAAGTTCGAAACTCGTACGTCCGTTCGTACTCTGCACGAAATTTAGCTTGGAGAGATGTATTGATGATTTTTATGGTTAAAATTATATAAATACTTATGTTTTATTGCCGCGTATCATACTTTGATCAAGATACAACCTGACACGGACCTGCGAATTGTAAAAAACTAAAAAAAAAAATGAATTTCGAGGGCTACCACTGCGCAGCATCCTTAAGGTATGTCCGAGATGTGCTGCAAACTGCAACCGCAAACTGCAAGCGACAATAGGTTTCTGTGAATCGATATAGATAACTAAATACAGGGTTATTTGTAATACATCAACAACCCCTTATGAACAACTTTTACTATGGGACTAAACCCGAAATCGCGTAAAAAACATCTGCTGTCCAGTACATTTATCTACTTACATCAAACTCGTCGTGGTACTTCCCTATCCATAGGAAAAAAGAAACTTACCTATATACTTTTTAACCGACGAAAAAAAAGGAAGAAGTTCTCAAGTCGTGGTTCGATTTGAAATATTCTGGTTTTACATTATAAAACACTATCGAAACGGGTCTTATCGCGATATTCTTTTTAACGAGGTAAACAGGTACCTACTTGTTTCCCGACGTTTCGACCGCCTTGCAGCGATCGTGGTCACGGGAGGACTGATGACAGAAAAAAAAAAAAAAAAAAAAAGAAAAAAAAAAAAAAAAAGAAAAAGTTATTCTGGTTTTAATCGAGAGGGTATATCTCGAAGTTGGTCCCATTCAAAATGTATTAACTTTGCTTGGATAGTTTTTGAGTTAGCTTCAAAAGTACGTATTTTTTCCCACTTTTTATGTGGATGATGTTCTAATTTCTTTTGCAGGTGGTGGTATTCGAATTTGTGTAAAGAAAAACTTTTTCACAAAAAATAACAACCGACTTCCAAAAAAAAAACACTACAATGTCAAAAATAACATTATCGGAAGTCGGTGGCAAAAAACGAAATTACAAAACCAAAAACACCGACTTCCGAAATCAAAGTTATTTTTCACTTTGTAGTGTTTTTTTTGGAAGTCGGTTGTTTATTTTTTGTGAAGAAGTTTTTTTAAATAAAAAAGTTAAACTAAAAATGAACTTTGTTACTTTCTACACTAGCATTGCAATTATATTGCAGAGCTTACCCAACCGTCTTCTTCATAAGGCTATCGAGATCTGCGCAGTTTGATAAGCAATGTTCTGAAGACTTGGAAGCTCTCGAACTCGAATCGGTCAATAACGTGTTAGGTCAAAGATCACACGTATGTGTAGGTAATGTTGGTGTTGAGTAAATAACTTTATTTTATCTACTAACATCGTTAAATTCGAATTATAAACTTCAAAACGAGTTTGACATACTTTATAAATGCAATACCTACGTTTAAAAATAGAATCATATTATTAATAACATTTATTTTCTCTAACAAAATAATGTCATTAGTTTTTTAAGGTTCCGTTTTTCTTTTTGAGATAAGGAATCTCAAAAAGAAAAACGGAACCTTTATAGGACGCAGCAAATATACGCAGATTTACGGCTACTTTGATATCGAAATTAATAATATTAATAATATTACATAGCTATATATTATTATTTTTTTTTTTTATTAATATTTTCGAACATTAACCTAAAATGTCACAGATTTCATTTGTTCCTATTCCTACATAACTTTCCAAAACCTGAAAAATTTACTGTGAAAGTGTTTGGAAATGCTTTATCCATTAAACTCAGGAGGTTGCTCTTGCTCTACATTAATATATTAGTATTCCATGATTATGAGTGATCTCTATGCACATGAGGTACCGCCAGCACATCAAGCTACTAAAATGTGTCAAATTTATTTAATAGATTTTCATCTTTATCGCTAAAGCATTAGGTTCAAGGTTGACTGGAAAAATTTGACAGATTCAGGTGGCTTGATGTGCTGGCGTCTGTACACTGGGAGTCGCCCTACCTGCATTCTCATCTCAGCGAAAATCAATGTCATTAATTTGTCAAAAATTTTGGTAATTTAGAGGATTATTGTTAGATTATGGGTCTGTTTCACCCCCTACGATTAAGTTCCTATTAACTTACTTGGCAGATAATTTCATACAATTTCTGTTCCATTTATGAATATTAGCTATTCGGACATCGTGAAATATGTAAGATTAGAATGCAAACGTTCTTAAAAATACGGGCCCTATTATTGCCCCTCTGAAATCAAGGCCGACGTGCTTAGGAGAATAAAGAAAATTAATCAACAAAAATTACAACTCCGGAACATAACAAATACCTTTCAGTTGCATATGTGGGCCAGAATGTATGAGTAATTATAGGTAAGATATTAGTAACCAATCTTACTTAACAGCTAGCAATACCTACGTGCGTAATGACTAGAAGATAATTATGTGCTAAGAATAAGGTGAAATAATATTCAAAGACTAAGTAATGATTTTTGCGGGCAATTGCATCATAACGTCGTGGCAGTAAGACGAATTTGATTGATTATCATTTTTATATTCCGTAGTAAACAATGGTTTTTTTTTGTTTTCATATTTTTTTTGTAATGGTATAAACTATACGTAGGTACAAATGATATTCTTAAGACAAAAGTAAGCCAAGGGCTAAGGCTGTTTAGGTTCGGTTTATTGAAATCTTCTGATTTTTTACTTTTTTTTTTTATTTACTGGGTCATTTTCTGATGATTTTCTGAATGATGTAACTTCCCATTCTCGAATGAAAAGCTCTTAACGGATAGACAGCGCGACGTTACGTTTAATATAGTGGCCTTAAATATAATCAAAAAAAAAATTATGTGTTCCGTTTCAAGATATTACGTTGTTTAAAATAAAAAACTTTTTTACAAAAACAAAAACCGACTTCCAAAAAAAACACTACAAAGTGAAAAATAACTTTAATTTCGGAAGTCGGTGTCTTTGGATCTGTATTTTAGTTTTTTGCCACCGACTTCCGAAATTAAAGTTATTTTTCACTTTGTAGTGTTTTTTTTGGAAGTCGGTTTTTGTTTTTGTAAAAAAGTTTTTATTTTTCACTTTTTAGTGGTTCAGTTTGTAATTTATCTAAGTTACAATAACCCAATGTCAGCTGCTCATCATGTTTTACAAAATGTTGCTTTTCCCGATGCAGGACCGTTAATTTTTGAGGAGTTCTCCTAGTAAGAACCAGGAGAAATGGAACTCATGGTGAAGTCACCATTACCATTATTTTGACGAGCATAAACCATATTAAAGTAATCGAATCGCAACCTGTTATATACTTAGATATAATTGAGTATTTCCGATGGCCCTCTGTGGTCTTCATCATCAGTTCCAGCTCACCGAATGGTACTTTCCAAGAGCAAATGCACGAGTTACTATAAAAAATACCGAAATCGATATAGGTGTGCCTATAAAATTTGAGGGTTTCCCTCGATTTCCATGGGATCCCATCATCAGATCCTGACTTGATGATCATGGGACCACTTGGGACGTATACCCTTTCGAACAAAAAAAGAAAAATCCAAATCGGTCTAGCCATTTTCGAGTAATCGGGGAACATACATAAAAAAAAAAAAAATAAAAAAAAAAAAAGGTTCCGACGAATTGAGAACCTCCTCCTTTTGGAAGTCGGTTAAAAAACAGGCCAGAGGAGCTCGTGGCTAAGTAATAACAGCCGCACGGGTCGATCCGTCAGGTTAAGCTACGCTTGCCGGGGTTGGTCAGTGGATGGGTGGCCATCTTTACATAGCGAGATTCCTCCGTGCCTCGGAAAGCACGTTAAGCCGTTGGTCCCGGCTGTCATTCGTGGATCTTTGACAGTCGTTACGGGTCGTCAGAAGCCCGAAAGTCTGACAACCAGTCTTACCAAGGCAGGCGTATCGTATTACCCAGTAACTGGGTTGTGGAGGTCAGATAGGCAGTCGCTCCACGTAAAATACTGGTATTCAGCTGCATCCGGTTAGACTGGAAGCCGACCCCAACATAGTTGGGAAAAGGCTAGGCAGATAGATAGATAAACAAACAGGCCAGTTGGCCTGTTTTTTTAAGGGTAGGTACTTAGTTGAAAAGAATTTATCCAAAATATAAAACAAACTTAACATTGTAGTTAAACATGTCCTTCCATACGCTTACGCTTATAAGTAAGTACCTATGACTGTCAAATCTCCAACTGTGATTTTTTTTCATGTTATAAAATTACAATTTAACGACTTTCGGACTTTTTCCTTTACTTGTGCTGTGAGACCTTGCTTGTTGCCAAATTTCATGGATCTAGGTCAACGGTAAGTAGGTACCCTATACTTAGGTTTTGATTTAACTGCGAGTGTCAAAATATGTCGCATAAATGGCCGTATCTTTTTATTGCGTTGACCTAAAGTACGATTTTTTTAGAGCTCCAAGGAACCATACCTACGTATGATACCTCCACGCGTGCCAGAGAAATGGATTTTGACAGACAGACAGATAGACGGATAATGAAGTGATCGTAAAAGGGTTCCGTTTTTCCTTTTGAGGTACGGAACCCTAATCTATATCATTAAAAAGAGAAGTCCTAACTGACTGACTGACTCATCAACGCCCAGCCCAAACTCTTGAACCTAGAAAGCTGAAATTTTGCACAGAGGTTCCCTTTATAATTTAGACAAGGAAGGATTTCCCGGTAGGACGTTCCCGTGGGATATTTTCCGACATCCACACGGGAGAAACCGCGGGCAAAAGCTAGTAAAACATAAAACTAAAGATGATAATTTAATAGGTATTTTTTTAAATCCTATCAAATTCTACGATTTTTTTTTTGTCTAGAGTAGGTATGTATTATCTTACAATCAATACCACGCAATTCATTGTCTTTCCGTTACGTGTCTTAAAAAAAACCGGCCAGTTCGAGCCGGACTCACGAAGGGTTCCGTACCATATAGGTACACTCCTTTGCAAAACAAGCCACGCCCCGCGCGAATTATAATTATTATTTACTTAGGCACCTATTACAGATTTATTATTAGAAAATAATGGTTCACGGTTTATGCATAAGGTTTATGTTTATGAAATTAAATGTTTTTTTTTTATTTTAATATTTGAGTTGATTGAATGAAAGGTAAATTGCGGTTTACGATTTATGACTTAGGTATTAAAAAAACTATTTAAAAATGATAGTAGAAACCTCAATATCATTTTTGAAGACCTATCCATAGATAACCCACACGTATGGGTTTGATAAAAAAAAAAATTGAGTTTGAGTTCTAAGTATGGGGAACCCCCAAAATTTATTGTGTTTAGGGTTCCTTACCTCAAAAGGAAAAAACGGAACCCTTATAGGATTACTTCGTTGTCCGTCTGTCTGTCTGTCTGTCAGTCTGTCAAGACCCTTTTTTTCAGAAACGCGAGGAGGTATCATGTTGAAATAAATATTAAATACGTAAGTCTATACTACCTTGCAGCTCTAAAAAAATCAAGCTTCTAAGTTATCGCGATAAAAAATTACGGCCATTTAAACGAGATATTTTGATACTTGGAAATAAATCAAAACCTACAGGGTACTTCCCGTTGACCTAGAATTATGAAATTTGGCAAGAAGCAAGGTCTCACAGCACAAGTAAAGGAAAAAGTGCGAAAATATTAATTTGTAGTTTTATCACACATCATTTTATTTTTTTCGGTAACAATGTTAAATTTGTTTTTGGAATAAATTCTTTTTAACTACGGAACCCTTCATTGCGCGTGGTTCGACACGCACTTGGCCGGTTTTTTTTTTCTATTTTTGTGTGAATCTTAATGCGTTTCACAGAATACATCTACTTACCAAGTTTCAACAGTATAGTTCTTATAGTTTCGGAAAAAAGTGGCTGTGACATACGGACGGACAGACAGACAGACATGACGAATCCATAAGGGTTCCGTTTTTTTGCCATTTGGCTACGGAACCCTAAAAATGAATGAATGAATGTTTTCTGAATGCAATAACAGTCGAATCCGTATCGAATGCTGTTAGATAACTCGTGTTACTTTTACATTGAAAGTTAAACACAATTATATTCGTTTATTTGTCTCACTTATTTATCCTCACGCGAATTTAGCCGACGTTCGCACGGATGTAATAATATCGCGCCGATTTTTTTTTCGCGAACTGGATTTTCAACGCTCTGCTTAGCGCCGAGAGTTGAAAATCCAACAGTGTGTTTTTTCAACGCCCTGGGATGCACTCTGTTGTTGTTAGGTTGGATTTTTGAAGCTCGGCTCAACACCGAGAGTTGAAAATACAGTGCGCGATAAAATCCCGCCGCGATATTTTTACGTCCAAAAAATAAAAATCAAAAATCAAAAGTATACTATTCAAATTAGGCTGAGAATCAGCACTTTTTGAACGTCGAAATTACATAATACAGTCCCCACAAAACGCCCGCCCTTCACCACTTCCTAGTGCTTTAGCTGGGAAGAAGAAGTAGCGCAACAAACTGTCCAGCAGCACAGCTGTCTGTTCAGTTAGAAGAACTTGATTCTATACAATAGTATGCAAAATAATTAACGCAACACAATACATTAAATTATATTATTTGTCAAATAAAATAAACAATTTTAGTAACTCGTCCGTGCGAACGTTGGCTTACGAGCTTCGAAATTGAGGACACGTTTTGCGGAATAAAAAGTAATCTTTTTAGAACTTATTTTATCTTTATGTAATACTTAGATGACTCATCTCATAGGTCTTTGATGTGACATCTGATAGGATTATCGTATCACGCTCAGCTTATGGACTCGTGCTGGTAAAGTAAATGGATTACCGAAAGATTGTTTCATATCAGGTGAATGGATACAGCGTAATACTGTAATATACAGGGTGAAATTGAATAGATGCGACAAAATTTAAGGGGGTGTTCTACGCATCAATATGAACAACTTTTACTATGGGACCAAACCTGAAATCGCGAAAAAAAATCAGCTGTTCAGTACATTTAATGTTCGCATAATTCGTCAAAATGTACTGAACAGCTGATTTTTTTTTCGCGATTTCAGGTTTGGTTCTATAGTAAAAGTTGTTCATATTGATGCGTAGAACACACCCTTAAATTTTGTGGCATCTATTCAATTTCACCCTGTATTATGAACAGTAAGGAAACTACGAATCAATCTGCCTAGCCTTTTCCCAACTATGTTGGGGTCGGCTTCCAGTCTAACCGGATGCAGCTGAATACCAGTATTTTACATGGAGCGACTGCCTGTCTGACCTCCACAACCCAGTAACTGGGTAATACGATACCCCTTGGTAAGACTGGTTGTCAGACTTTCGGGCTTCTGACGACCCGTAACGACCGTCAAAGATCCACGAATAACAGCCGGGACCAACGGCTTAACGTGCTTTCCGAGGCACGGAGGAATCTCGATATGTAAAGATGGTCACCCATCCACTGACCAACCCCGGCAAGCGTAGCTTAACCTGACGGATCGACCCGTGCGGCTGTTATTACTTAGCCACGAGCTCCACCTTAGCCACGAGCTCCACCATAAATACACTCCACCAAATAAAAGTTAATATTATAATTTTACAA
The DNA here is from genome assembly GCA_905163495.3 of Cosmia trapezina. Taxonomy (NCBI): domain Eukaryota; kingdom Metazoa; phylum Arthropoda; class Insecta; order Lepidoptera; family Noctuidae; genus Cosmia; species Cosmia trapezina. Next base: position 4,098,308 of record LR991036.1, read on the forward strand.
ATTACATTTAATATACATAGCCACTTTGTAAAAATTCTTATGTAGGTATAGTTAAATATTATTTATAAATATGATAAGATGATAAGAACTAAAACGAGATAGCTTATAAAAATATACAAGCGTGGGGGGCACATTATCGAGAATTCGCGACTCTTTATAAACGCTGTACTTGCGTTTGACGCCAGTACGCGTGAGTACGCGCTTTGATTGCAGCTAGGCCGCCGGCGCCGGAGTGGCCCGCGTGAGTTAACGTCAAACAAACTACTATGCGTGCCAAATAAGCATAGTACTGTCAAGACGCCATTTTGTTAAGCAATACTCGCATTTCATTACCAATGCGTAATTGCGTACTAATTTTACAGCTATCGTGTGAAGTTGGAAGCAAGCGCGATCCTATTCTTATTTACACGCATAGTAATTAAATAGAGCCTGCAAACAAATTGCTGCAAAGCGTTGCAGCACTGAATCTTCTTAGCGAAAGTCTTGTATTCAAAAAAATTGAGTTGGGAGCTTTGAAAATATTTCGTAAGATTTGTGTCAAACAGAAAAATAAGGAATTTCCGAATGTTGTGGCCCCGCGCTGAATCTGAGTGAACGGTGATTTACGGCCAAGTGTACGTGAACGTATTATTTTTATGTATTTTTGTATTGCACAAGACAGTAACGACTTAAAAATTTAAAAATCTAAACTCACTTATCATCAGTCTCAAATTCGTCGACTTGACTGATTGTAGACAGTCACAGATAACCTCCACGATACGGTTTTTTTTTACTCGTTCACACAGAAAAAAAATACCCAAATGTCATTTTAATCTAATTTCTTGAACTAGCATGGACATGTATTTATTTCTTTATCTAAGGTGTCCTTTAAATAGTGTTAATGCGACTGGCTTTCCTCGCTTTCCTCGCCGTTGGTATCACCGTTGAGTACGGGCGGTATGGGCGTCTTTATTAGCGGCGCTGGTATCACCTGCGGAGAAAAAAAATACTTGATTCTTGCAGTGGCGTTTCTTACAATGTGCATCACGCACGTGCAGACAATACACGAAAAAAAATTATGATCACAAACGCGTGAATTGACGAGACCCAGTAAAGTACTGAGAGCAACGCGACTATCGCTTATGGGGTATCGTCGGTGTCTGTCTCATCTGTGTGAGATATGCGGTTTCGACCGTTTGTATGCTGTTCATATACTTATTTATTGTGGTATTACCCAGTAACTGGGTTGTACAGGTCAGATAGGCAGTCATACACATAACATTCATCAGCCTATAATGTTCTTTTCCCGGCAACTTTTCCAATTTTTCCCTTTATAAGAATCTTCCTCAGATTGCAACGAATATTCGAAAAAAAAATTGCCGAATTTTATTGATCAAGCCGTTCTCGAGTTTTGCGCTTAGCAACACATTCATTTTTATTATTTACTAGCTGCGCTCCGCGGTTTACCCTGCGTAGACCGGGATAAAACGTAGCCTATGTGTTCATCCAGGGTATAAGCTATCTACATACCAAATTTCATCCAAATCAGTCCTGCCGTTTGAGCGTGAAAAAGTAACAAATATGGAAACACACACTCACAAACTTTCGCCTTTATAACATTAGTGTGATATACTTAGTTTAATATTCCTCCAACTCCATAAAAAACTACAGACCAATCAACACAAAAATTACAGTATGGGATTTTAATTTATAATCTGTGGGCTACGTAAACCACAGATTATAAAAAAATATCTGTGAGGTAAACAGTCTTCTTTCTAAAATATTTTTTATTCCATTCTAAGATTCGTTATCGCTCAAGAGCAGCTGAAAGACTATTATATACACTATTAGGTACGCCCATAACCCGTCTTTGTATCCGAAAAGCTAGACGGTGATCAGACGATATTAATGATATAATAACTGATTATGTAACAGTGTATGCCAATATTGCCAGTTGAATAATATAATATGAGAGCAGGAATTACCGGTTAGTAGTTATCTATGTGGATTGTTACAGACAGTTTGTTGTTTGTTTGTGAATGGACCAGTCTTTCCGGGGTTTGGAAGTGAAAGAAGAGTACTAATAAACGCAATACACATGCGATCCGCCCCTCGGGACCTACTCCCTAATTCCGTCCGTTTATCTGTCCGTCTGACTTAACGATCCATCAAAACAAGTGTAAATGTAAAATTTTTCGGACGGGCTAAAACACATCGGGAGTAGGGACAACTGTCGTATCGTGTTGCCATTCATACTTCGTTCGGGCCCCGAACCAATCATGCGTCCGTATGTGATACGGAGTAGGTAACGCCCGTAACTTCGGACTTCGTGCTTAGGCAGTAGACCCCCTTCTTTGCACAGACGACAGAATATCGAGATTTCTTTAAAATGTGGAAGTTAAAATTAATAAATTACTAATAATACCCATTTGCCACAATTTCTGCCGCAAACAAACCAGCGTCACAACCTAAGCAGCAGAAAGGGGGAAAGCAGAACCATCGCTGTGAAACCCTTCCGAGGGAACCGATACAGTACTGTCCAGCAAAGCAAGAGTGTGATGAGGATGGCTTCACCAAAGTTCAGAAGAAGAAGAAGAAGCCTAGTTGTCGCAATCAATGCGGTACTGGACTGACAGGACCAAATATGCTGCTACGTCCAGCGACACCTACGACGTTGCTGTATGTGTCCCGACTGCATCACTCCACGAAGGTTGAGGAGATCGTGGAGTACGTGAAGGTGAAGACCAAGTGGACCTTGAGGGACGAGAAGTTGGAGCCGCGTCACAACACCAACTTCAAGTTGTTTGTGGTGCGGGTTCCGACACACGATCTCGACACGTTCCTAATGGAAGAGTTTCGGCCGAAGGGTTTAGTCTACCGACGTTTTCGCGGCAGGCTATGCGACACCGCGCAGCGTAATACGACGCCGTCACTCCGTATATCTTAGTTTACATATAAGCATAGACTTATAAAAATCTTTTTTTATAAGTCTATGCTTATACGACTCCGCGCCACGCATATCGAAAGTGAAGCACAGTAAGTATGCCGGACCGTTTGTACAAACACGCCTCACGCACACATTTACATCATAGTATGCCGACCGGCCGCCATTACGTGACACGAGCGACGACGTACTTGCAGGTACTCAAATCATGCACACATAGATCGGTACGGTGCTTCACTTTCGATATGCGTGGCGCGGAGTCCATCTTTTTTTATAAGTCTATGTTTATAAGTTATGTTTTTATATGTATTAGTGTATATATTTTTTATGTACCTAGTAATTTTTTGTATTTGTGTACTTATTGCATTTTGTATGGGCCACAGCTGCCTGAGATAAAGGAATAAAATAATAAATAAATAATTAATTATTTATTAATTAATTTATTAATTATTAATTGTATGTATATATGGTACACCACAGACTACCTACAGTATTCTCTCCTTTCTCGCCATAATCCATCCAAAGGTTGTCTGTAAAAGATCGCTTTTAGCGATAAGACCGCACATTGTGTCACCTTATGTAAAATTTCAACATTTATATCTGTAATTTTTATGGTGTGCATAATAAAGAGTATTCTATCTATCTATCTATCTAAATACCTATTTTTTAATTCTGTGTTAACAATTTAATTTTTAATCAATGAATTAAATTGTTAACACAAAATGTCTCGAATTAAAACCTAAGATAACGCAACTCAGGCCCCCAAGATACAGGCGCTGCATAGTTTGGGGACCACTGTTCAAATAAATATGTTACTTATTCTAGTTACAGAAAGCACTCAATATTATTATTTTTGTAATTTATTTTGTAACGATGGACCAATAAAAAATATTCTTATTCTTATTAAATCAAAACAAACATGATTTAAAAAAACATTTTTGCATTTGAGAGCCCAATTGTTGAGGAATGGTTGTTGATTGTTGAGGATTATCATAACACTAGGACCCTTACGAGTCGAGCAAAAAAGAAAAACAGTCAGAAAGGATGCTAAGCAAAAACTAAGTAATATTAGGTCTTTACCTATGAAATTGCCGTTCTGCAGTACTGGCCATTTCAAATCAAAATAATTTTTGTTTGGCTAAGAATTCTAATTTCAAATTAATTTTATTTTAAAAACATGGATTTTTTTTCCAAAAGTAGTCATTTGTTTATTGATTAGTGTTACATTTTCATCGCATTTCAATCTTTTTCGTCATCATGGATACGTTAAAAATTCGAGTAATTATGGAATATGAGTACCGTCGTGGCAGCAACGCGGCACAAGCGGCACGCAACATCAACGACGTTTACGGAGCTAACACTACAAACCAACGCACCACCTGTTATTGGTTTGCTCGCTTCCGTTCTGGAAATTTCGACCTGAAAAATGAACCTCGCGGTCGTCCGAAGACTTTGGTCGACAATTACGAATTAAAGGCGATTGTGGAAGCTGATGATACACAATCTACGGCTGAATTAGCAGCAGCTTTCGACGTTAGCGTCAAAACAATATTGGTCCATTTGCGTCAAATTGGCAAGGTAAAAAAGCTTGACAAATGGGTGCCACACGAACTCAATGATCGCCAGCGCGAAGTACGCGTCGAGACGTGCCTTGCACTGCTCAACAGACACACAAATGAAGGAATTTTGAACCGCATTGTTACCTGCGATGAAAAATTGATTCTGTTTGATAACCGCAAGCGCTCAGCAAGTTGGTTGGATCCTGGTTCAGCACCTAAACAATGCCCTAAACGAAAACTTACCCCTAGAAAAGTGATGGTCACTATTTGGTGGTCTAGCGCCGGTGTGATTCATCACAGCTTCTTACCAAACGTGGTGAGCATTACTGCAGATGTGTACTGTGAAGAACTGAACACAATGATGGAGAAGCTGGCACATCTCCAACCAGCATTGGTCAATCGCTCGTCTCCGCTGCTCCTGCACGACAACGCGCGACCTCATACTGCACAGCAGACGGTCTCCAAGTTGCAAGAACTGGGGTTGGAAGCTCTCCGTCATCCGCCCTACTCACCAGACCTTGCGCCTACAGACTACTACTTTTTCCAGAATTTGGATAACTTCTTGGCGGGAAAAAAATTCAATACCCGAGAGGCAGTACAAAATGCCTTTGAAGAATTTGTTGCCTCCCGACCAGCTGATTTCTTTAAGAAGGGCATCAATAAACTGCCACTGCGTTGGCAAAGATGCATTGATTGCATGGGTGATTACTTCGATTAATACAAATAAAAAATACATGAAAAAAATTCGTTTAAATTTTTTCATACAAAACGGCAATTTCATAGGTAAAGACCTATTATTAGCGCGGGCAGGCAATGCCATACGACGGGGTGGGTCGGGGGAACAATAAATTAGACGCGGACGAAGTCGCGGGCAGCAGCTAGTGTTTTATATACTTAGACCTTCTGAAATAAATTCTCTAATGATAGTGAGAAAACCGCATCAAAATCCGTTGCGTAGTTTAGAAGAACAACGCGGTCACAGACAGACACGAAAACCGACTTTAATTTTTAATAAGTATAGATATAGGTAGATGTAGAAACAGACAGTTATAAAGTATGTTATATTATGTGGAGGTTTAAATATGAATACTTACCTAATACTTACATAGTAAGTGGCTTAGGAACCTATTGCCTATAACGCCTACGTCCAAAGTGACCTTTTATCATTACAATAAATAAATAAATTGAGATCAAACACTTTCACTATGAAAGTTGTAGTAAATAATAAGATTTTCTATTTATATTGTTTGTTTATTATAACGCTATTTTACTAGGGGCAAAGCAGTATTTTTATAGTACATTATGATATAAGAGCGGTAAGTTGAAAATCACAGCCGAGGCGATATTGCTAGCCCGAGCCGTAAGCGAGGGCTACAAGAAAGCAGAGGCTGTAATTATCAAAGCGCACGTATGTCATACGACGTTTTATAACATATTTGCGAGGAAATAAATAAAATTCGGACTTTCTTAAACGAATAAATCTTTAAAAACACACTTTCTGAAAATGAATTTGCATCTTTGCTTGTTTTCCATAAGATGAAATTTTGATACGCTTGTAAGTATCTATTGGTCGATTTTTCGGGCAAGAAGCTTAGATTAGGCTTTTTTGCTGCCTCTGAGACTTCTGGCGGTGTCGAATGAATAAATTCATCATTACTTGACGACATTTTCAAATAAAAACAATACAGCGAAAAGAAAAAACGCGCGAAATAGTTTTTACTTGTTCACAAATTAGCGATGCGCACGCATCAGCGCTTTTTTTTAAGGCAAAGGCACAAAAACAGCCAGTATTATTAAAGTAAATTAATATTTTTTTGTTTTTGTTACAGATAAATGGTTGTAATTTATTGTCAAAATTAATTATTTAATTTAATTAATTTAAGAATTAAATGTTTATCATTTAATTCTTTAATTTTATTTTATCCCAAAGTTAATTTTATTCATAAAATGTTGACCACTTTTCTGACATAAAACCTCTTTGCTAAGATTTAAAAAAGTACCGTTCGTTTTAGACGGTGCATCATGATAAACAGTACGTGTTACGTTATTAAAAAGAAACTCGTGCGTTTTACTTTACGATAGCGCACAAGTACGTAATGACATACATTACGATACTGAAATTGGTGAAATAAGAGACCCTTTACGAGCAAATGTGTTATAAAATTTATTTACAGTGATTTGGGAAGTAGCGTACATAGGTTACCTACTTCCAGCAAATAAATGGGTTTAATTTTCCACGAACATTGCAGGGGACATTTTATCAACGAATGTTTTATAATTTATTGAATACGTATTTATTTATTTAAACATAAACACACTATCTTTACAGGATGACCCCAATACAATAGTGGTTTGCAAACACACACACAAATAAATTGAAAAATCAACTTACGGCTCTAAAAATCTAAACATTAAAAATACTAAGCTACACTAAACTCTATTAAAAAAACAATCTGACTACAGAATTATATGTATTAACAAATTAAACTTTTTATTTTCTTTTTTTTTAATTGCTATAAAATCTTAACTTAGATTATAAAATCAGACTTAACACAGAATATTAATATTAATAGATAGATTATAAAATCAGACTTAACACAGAATATTAATACTAATATGAATTTATGGGCGTGTGATGAGGAGAGACGAAACGCATGGGACTAAAAGAGTGATGAATAAACATGTTGATGGATGGAGAGGAAGAGGAAGGCCAAAGAAAAAAAAAAAAGAAAAAAAAAAATAATAATAATAATAATAATAAAGAAAAGATGGATGGATTGTGTGAGGAATGATATGAAAGAGAAGGCAGTGAATGATAGCGTGACGGTTGACAGGGAAGAATGGAAGAAGAAAACGTGTTGCGCCGACCCCACGTACCATGGGATAGGGGTAGGAAGATGATGATGTGAATTTATTGTAATGTTTAAATAAATAATCCAGGTCGTGTTAAAAACACAATACTGCGCTCCAAATCAAAGATGGTTAATGATGCTCAAAAGGCTGCCCAACTTAAATGGGACTGGGCAGCACATGTCTGCCGCATGACAAACTATAAATAAAAATAAATAAATAAATATCCTTGGACATTTTACACAACGCCTTCTTGTCCCAAGCTAAGCAACCTAATGCTTGTGTTGGTGATGGCTGATAAACTACTTATATACATTTTTTTTTTTTTGTAAATACATACATATTACAGATAGAAAAACACCAAGACTCGGAACAAATACTTGTAGGTTATACAAATATTTGTTCCGTGCGGGAATCGAACCCGCGACATGCTGCGCAGCAGTCAATCGCTCAACACTGCGCCAACCGTGTCGTCAAACTATGGTCCAAGATAGCACAGAACTGGTGCCCTGAGACAGTGAGTCAGGCGGCAGACCACGTAGGAGATGGCGGGACGCGGGCTCGCGAAAGATGGAAGGAGTGGAGGGGACCTTTGCCCAGGAGTAGGACAGCGTAGGCTAGTAAAAAAAACCGACCAAGTGCGAGTCAGACTTGCACACGAAGGGTTCCGTACCATTACCTATAAAAACAGCAAAAAAATCACGTTTGTTGTATGGGAGCCCCCCTTAAATATTTGTTTTAATTGAATTTAACTATTTATTTTTAAAGTGAATATTTCAAGCGTCTACCTGTTGCCAATGTCAATATCGACCAAAAAAGAGCAAAAAAAATCACGTTTGTTGTATGGGTAAAGTCCCATACGGAAAATACGCGCATTGACGTGGAGTTGCGGATACCAGCCCGTATTACCTATGGGTAAAGCCCCCTTAAATATTTATTTTATTCTGTTTTTTAGTATTTGTTGATACAGCGGCAACAGAAATACATCATCTGTGAAAATTTCAACTGTCTAACTATCACGGTTCATGAGACACAGCCTGGTGACAGACAGACGGACAGCGGAGTCTTAGTAATAGCACAGTATAAAAACATACAGTAGGACGACGCCTTTGATCTCGTGATAAATGCCGACAACGTCTAGACGGGTTGGTATCAGAATGACTGGATCGCAAATTGACCACGTCGCTCTTAGTCCAAATCTCAAAATGTCTAAATCTCAAAATACCTAACTCGCAAAATGACTACATCGCAAAAAGTCCGAACAGTTGTGTAGGCACCTATACCTACAAGTAATATTATATACTAGCTGTGCCCGCGACTTCGTTCACGTGCATGTCGGAAAACAATAATGTATCGCTTAGATAAGGTGTAGGTAACCTATTATAAAAATGAAAAATTTTCCGATGTTGCCTGGTGGGACGTAGTGCTTCCCACCAGGCAAGATCGGAAGATTCTTCATTCCTGGGGTTCTCTACCACAGCCCTTTCGAATGCAGTCACTGCGGTTTATAATGACAAAGCGACGAAGTGTCACTTTGATTTTTGAAAATAAATAAATATCAAGGAACTTGCGCATTAATCAAGAGTTGAAAATCCAACAATGTTTTTTCGACACGCTAGGATCAACACCGAGAGTTGTAAATCCAGTGCGCGATAAAATCCCGCCGCGATATTTTTACGTCCGTGCGAATTACCGAAAATTTAACGGTCTTTAATAAATACTAATAATTATTTTGCATTATGGTACAATACGTGCCACTAAGAGACTTGACTGACACACCACCTGGTTTGACTTGCGCAGTAGACGACTTATAGGTCTCTTTAGCGGTATGAGGTAGAGACGCGAAGGGATCGGGCGTCGTCGCCTCATCGCGCAGCGCGGGAGGCGCGGTACGCCGCCACCGTTCGTCAAGTCTCATCTTTCGTGGCGCGTATTACACCTACCTACCTCACACTAATTCGCGTAAGTACCTACTTCTCTAAATTGATACTCAGCAACTTTTTTTCACATCCCGCGCGATAACCCATGTCACAATATGTAGGTAGGTATAGATACTGCTCGTCATTGAGGAGTTCCGTGACAGTAGGGTTTCTTAGCAGTCCATGATCAGTTGACCACTGCTAGGTACTTAACCTACTGTGTTTCATCTTCCGTTCGGTTACCCGTTCACAATAATGTAGGTACTACTGGAGTTCCATGGGTTAAGTAGGTATTTACCTTCTTATTTTCGAAGTCCATAATAAATTAGTTTACCACGGATAGTAACTACCGAACCAGTAATTTTCTTTGATTTTGTACAATAACTAAATCACAGTACGTTTACCTACTGTACATTATTGATGAGTTCAAGTGTCAGATCTTCACCATAGTAAAGGTGTGACATACGAACGGACAGACGGATAGGACGAATTGATAAGAGTTCCCTTCCTATGTGCCGTTTATGTACCAAAAACAGACGAATTGAAAACTTCTTCCTTTTTGAAGTCGGTTTGCTTCAAACAATCTCGTCTCGACCTGTAGAGAGAAATTCAGAACCAAATATTCCTAGACCCCTGAAACTTTTTTTTTTGTGGATGGGAAATCATCAAATGACTTCTCCCGCTCTGGGTGGAGCGGAAGGGCGTGTCAGACTTTTACTGACTAAAACCCACCCCCGTGTTCCTTTAGTTGCCTGTGCCAGGGCCACGGTATCTCCTGTGGTATCTCTTTCGAACAACCCGCGATCCCGGCGGCGCTCGCGACCCCTGGGCCCGGACCTGTCCAGAGACCAGAATAGCAATGCATGATCTACCCGAAACCGAAACTATTTTCAATTTTCACTAAGATTATTGTAAAATATTTTATTTAATTCTAAGACCGAAAGAGTGTCACTCTTCTGCGAAAAAACATTCAGAAAAAGACGACATTTGCTGAACGCCATCTATCGGATACAGTGGTTAAACTCGAAGCTCGCTCTACGTACAATAAATACAAAGTGAAACCCTGATTGATTTAAAAGTTGTTATGATTAGGTACTCGTATTATATTATATTACAAAAACTAAAAAAAAGAATTTTACGATTTTTTAAAACAATATTATGGGATTTGAACTCGCACCATGTAGTGCGGTAAACGGTCGCCTGACCTTACCGCTGAATTCCCCGTTGACACATTGTTGAATAGCTGTTCCCTTGCAATTTATAATATTACTGCCCCGCTCCTTTATAAAAATAGTGTGATTATTATGTTCCCAGAGTTAAATTTTGATTAACTAAATAACATGTCATTTTCTGCATTCAATTACGAACAAAAACCTTTTAAAATCAATATTGCTTACCTCCCATAACATACGGCGTGATATTATGTAGCCTAAAGCCTTCCTTGGTTTACAGAGAACATTTTTGCTGAATTTCAATTCAATCTATCCAGTAGTTTTGGCGTGAAGCCGTACCATACGCACAGACAAACAGACAAACAGACGAAAATTCTAAAAAGTCACTTTTTGTCATCAGTTACGTTTTTCTAAGAAAAGCCACTTATTTTTTCTCGAAAATTCTCAATATACAGTTTTTCTTTCGTTACTGTTTTATTATATGTATAGATAGATAGATAAATAAAGAGTTAGATATGGCACTAGCGCTCGCAAATTGTTGCAGACAAATTCAGACAATTGTTGTCATTTGATTTAGTCGGCGAATAGCAGCGAGCGAAACAAGGCATGTCCGTGGCGTGACCATATTATATCTAAAATACCAAGCTGTCTCTTTCTGTATCATACGTTCCGTATTATCTATCGCAGTCGTAGTTGAAAACTACTATACACCTATAATAGTACATTTGTAATAACAACACAACAATATCCGAACGCCGCTCTGTCTGAACGTATCATATTATCTTTCCTTTATAATATCATTGCTATAGACACTAATTGCGGCCGCCCCATATAAAAATCATCAAATTGATTGAATTTTTGATTGATTTTTTGTTTTTTTTTTTTGAATTTTTGTTTATGTATCGATATTCGATACTCGTCACGTCTGCGGAGTTTCTCTATCTAATTTAATTTGACCCTGTGTAGGTACAGACGCCAGCACATCAAGCTACTACAATCTGTCAAATTTCTTTAATAGATTTTCATCTTTATCGCTGAAGCATTAGGTTTTTAGGGATTCTCGTTTCACTGTGTGATTATGACGATCCCTTTTAATGTGAGCACTGCGCTAACCAGTTATGGAACCTCTGGGTCTCTTTATATAAACGACTGTTTACCACTGAATGAGTTATATTCCGATTAAACCCAGGGAGAACCTTCCGACCGGCCTAATGCGCAGTAACTAGTCCGCCGTCCATACGTCACGCTCACATATACCTACATTTTGCTTACCTTGCATTCCGTCGTGCACGCTTACCTACATGTGTCCCTGCAGGTTCAAGGTTGATTGGGAAATTTTACAGTTTCGGGTGTCTTGACCTGCTGGCGTCTGTACAAACGATCACTCCTAAAATGATCATTCAAAAACACCCACTTTTGTTATGAAACCCAGCTACCATTGCTGCCTTCATCATGTGAAGAATGCTTGAGATATCAAGTAGACGATGTTACGTATGTATATGACGGCTCATCGAAATATGAAAATAAACTCATTTATACGCTACCGTGGGAAAATACTTGGCCATTCGTATTATTATATGGGGCTCAGTTTTAACAGCGGAAGATTGATTGCGGACTGATTTGGACCTTGACCTATCTTCTATCTATCTATCTATATAAATAAAAAGAGAAGTCCTGACTGACTCACTGACTGACTGACTCATCAACACTCAGCCCAAACCCTTGGACCTAGAAAGCTGAAATTATGCACAGAGGTTCACTTTATAATGTAGACAAGGAATAAGGAGGAATTCCCGGTAGTACGTTCCCGTGGGATGTTTTCCGACATCCATCACGCGGGCGAAGCTGCTGGCAAAAGCTGGTTTTCTATAAACCTAACCACACTACTGGTGTTGCGGCTGTATAGTGCATAATGAGCCTGTAATGTTCCCACTGCTGGGTCACGGGCCTTCTCTCTTCAAGAGGGAGTGGGCCGTAATCCACCACGCGGGCCCAGTGCGTATTGGTAGATGTCACAAGTCTTTGAATTTTTGGTTCTAGGACGTGCCGGTTTCCTCACGATGTTTTCCTTCAGCGTTTCGAGAGCGGTTGAAGGAGACGTATTGGATTCGAACTCACGACCTACAACTTGTTAGTCGGGGCCACTGCGCCACCACTACTCTACGCTGTACATTGCGCTTGTCTTTAATATCTGGTTCTGGTAACAAAAATTCTTCCGAGTGCCATAATGGGATAATGTTTCTTCCACGTGAACGAAGTCACGGGCAAAAGCTGAAGTAGATGATAAATAATTTCCACGCCATATACCTACACAAAACACTAACAACTGTATATATAAGTATGTATACGGTAGGCTCGTTCATGAGTTTTGCAGATAAACTGGTTAGAATTGCGTCAGCCGCCTTTCACGAGACGAGACGATCCTCAGGTCACGAGTGTGGCCCAAACTGGCTGCAACTCAGTAGATGTTTAACTAAATTGTAGGTAAAAGTTACCTACCTATCTTATTCTAGAGGGCTAAATTAGGACCAGCTTTCAATATTTGTTAAGTCGCTTAAAACGAGCCTAGTATCTGCAGGCCCCGTGATCTTCCTATAAATCTTTAAGTCATCAGCGAACAACAAAACATGACAATGCTTGATTTGACTAGTGACGTCATTTACAAATAGCAAAAATAAAACTGGTCCGAGATGGGAGCCTTGTGGGAAGGAGATAAACATTAGATGGAATGCGGTGACTATTTTAGAATTGACCAGAGTCATACATAAGCCATTCATTAAGTTTTTTCTTACACAGGTGTTCTGTGAGTGGGAATATGTTGTGAAATTTGTTTATTTGTGTAACTAATGTTTTTCTAAGAGCTTCTGAAGACCTCAAGTGATAGATTTCTTATAATTATGACTATTTGCCTTATGTATTATGATAAGTCACTTGATGTACCTACTCTTGACAGCTAAGTTGGGATCAATAGCCAACCTGTTATGCCCTTTTTAAACCATAACTCCCTAGCTGTAGCAGTTCCTCAGTGGTGGCCCAGGTAACGGTCCCCGACTTACGAGTATTATAGGTTGTAAGTTCGAACCCAAGCAGTCGATTACTTTTGTGTAATTTATTTCATCACCGCTGCTCTCATAAAGGTGAAGGAAAACATCGTGAGGAAACCGGCATGTCCTAGGAACCAAAAATTCGAAGACTTGTGACATTCCCTCGCTTCCCACTCCCTCTCACGGAGAGAAGGCCTTTGTCCCAGCAGTGGGAGCATTATAGGCTGATTATGCTAGCAGTTCCTCTGAACATTCCTTAAACAACCGATGGATGTAATATAACTAAGCCTTATTGATAATGTCATGTGTTCACTCCACAATGAATTAAAGGTGTTGTTACTCCAGACCTAGTAACATTAATCATAGGATGTCAGCATACAAAAAATATACAAGTTGCGAAACTTGTGTTGTTTCCTAATTCTAGTTGCGGAAACTATTAGAGAAATGTTTAGACTTTTGTACAAAAAATGTTTCTAAATTCTCGTGACTTTTTGTTATATAACATTTTGGTCATTAACAGTTTTGAGAAATAGGCTTTGTTCTAATGTAGACAGTGTAGGTACGTATTACTCACTTTTCACACATTTAAGAAGGCCTGGCAGGCAGGATTAATTATTTATGAAAAACTGCAGCATAACATACTTGTAAGTCCTACGCTGTTAAATGTTGCGCGTACCTATTTTTTTACACATTACTTTTTACAAAAAAATATTATTTATTATCATTTGGTTTTTGACATATCTTGGGACCCTCTGGTCCCGCTCCTTTGGAAGGCGTACGAGGAGCCGAAGCCAACTCGCAGAGGCCCCTTAGACAATTTTAAATGAAGAGAAGGCACGATTATTTATTATTATTATTATATTGTGTAACCTTGTTTATGGATTACCTATAGGCACCTTTACTAGTTCCTAGGTCCTGGGTTCGACTCCCAGGTCAGGCAAAGTATTATTGAGTTTTTCCATCTGGAATTTCTCAGAAGTAACCTGGAGTCTAGATTTGTGCCCGGTTGATGACATAGACTCGCCTCCTGTTACATGGGACTTAATCATAACGGGTAAAATGTGGTTAGGCTTAGGCATAGACTATCCATATCCTCATCCCTTTGGGGAATACAGACTTGATGTTACAGTAGTACTCAACTAATAAGGCGCGTCGTCAATCTTCGTTCGCGCAGAAAAGAAAGTATGGACCCGAAGATTAACGAGATTGCTTAAAACTTACAATCAACCTTAGATCACTACTATAAGGTTCATAATACACTACAGCTGTTAGTTCCATCTCACTCGCAAGTATGGCGGCTGTCAAGCGGAGCGCGCTAAAATGGCGGCAGCTGCGACCAATAGCGGTACAGGAAAAAGCGTGGAGCGTGCTGATTGGTCAATAGCATTTCCCGCGCTTTGAAAATTCATCTTCTGCGCAGGTACATCGATAAGCCTTATTAGTTGAGTACTACTGTAAGTATATGACTAAACTAGCTATTTTCCGCGGCTCCGCCCGCGTGGATGTCGGAAAATATTCCACGATTCCCGTGGGATACTACCAGGAAACCCTTCCTTATTCCTTGTTTACTTTATAAAGGTAACCTCTGTGCAAAATTTCAGCTTTCTACGTTCAAGGGTTTGGGCTGGGCGTTGAGGAGTCAGTCAGTCAGTCAGGACTTCTCTTTTTATTTATATAGGTAGATGACTATGTTACGTAGGTTAACCGCCTAGCCTTTTCACTAAACGGCGTCCTTTTTGGCGTTAACTGCTAAGGCTTCGAACCTAGGTGGTTTAGTGTTGATTTTTTTTAGGGTTCCGTACCTCAAAAGGAAAAAACGGAACCCTTATAGGATCACTTTGTTGTCCGTCTATCTGTCTGTCTGTCTGTCTGTCAGTCTGTCAATACCCTTTTTCTCAGGAACGCGTGGAGGTATCAATTTGAAATTAATATCAAATACGTAAGTCTATGGTCCCTTGGAGCTCTAAAAAACTCAAGCTTCTAAGTCAACGCAATAAAAAGATACGGCCATTTATGTGTCATATTTTGACTCTCGCAAGTAAATCAAAACCTATAGGGTACTTCCACTTGTCCTAGAATCATGAAATTTGGCAAGAAGCAAGGTCTTACAGTACAAATAAAGGAAAAAGTCCGAAAATTGTTAATTTGTCATTCTATCACATAAAAAAATATTTTCAAGTCTGTCAGTCTGTCAAGACCCTTTTTCTCAAGAACGCGTAAAGGTATCAAGTTGAAATTAATACCAAATACGTAAGTCTATGGTCTCTTGGAGATCTAAAAAAATTAAGCTTCTACTTATGTCAATGCAATAAAAAAAACGGAACCCTTATAGGATCACTTTGTTGTCCGTTTGTCTGTCTGTCTGTCTGTCTGTCAGTCTGTCAAGACCCTTTTTCTCAGGAACGCGTGCAGATATCGTAATACGTAAGTCTCTTGGAGTAAGTTAAGTAAGTTTCTTGGAGCTCTAAAAAAATCAAGCTTCTAAGCTAAGTCACCGCAGTAAAAAAGTATGGCCATTTATGTGACATATTTTGATACTCGCAAATAAATCAAAACCTATAGGGTACTTCCCGTTGTCCTAGAATCATGAAATTTGGCAAGAAGCAAGGTCTCACAGCACAACTAAAGTAAAAAGTCCGAAAATTGTTAATTTGTAATTTTATCGCATAAAAAAAGTTAAGTTTGATTTTGGGATAAATTCTTTTCAACATACGGAATCCTTCATTGTGCGTGGTCCGACACGCACTTGGCTGGTTTTTTCTCAATAGTGGCGCTAGTTAGCAGCTGTATAATGATATATTCGACGTATCGGCTGAATATCATTCACCCGCTCGTTGAACGACGCCATTTGGTGAAAAGACTAAGTAGGCGGTTGACTAAACGGCTAATTTTACACGTTGGCTACGACATAAACTAAATAAACTTAATGTCTAATGTAAAATTTCAGCATCATGTAAGTAAGTAATGATTTATTTTTAGTACAATATTAAACATAAGCACTAACACATTTGCTACAATCTGCAGAGTTACTCCATGTTCTAAGTTTTTGCCGTCTTTTTTAATGCAATATCAGTCGTTAAGCAACATTAAAAGTCAAAAAACCGGTCAAGAGCGAGTCGGACTCGCGCACCGAGGGTTCCGTTCCGATTTCTGAAAAAGTGTGCTACTTAGAGACATCGTTTTATTTTTCCTGTAATCTTTACATAAACTTCTATCACATAGAATAATTTCAGATTTTTCTCTTTGCAAACTTCGGATATAAGGGTAACGGTATTTTTTTTTTACATCTTTCATCAAAAGTCGAAAACTATGAGTCCTAAAAAAAAATAAAAAATAGTTTGAGAATGTGATGTGCAAACAGCGCTCTTTCATATGATACCCCACATGACCTAGTAGCCCCACTTTAAATTTTTAAGACCCCTTTTCAGTCCCTGTTGCAAAAAAATATAAATAGTTTTATTTCTTTCTTATTTGCAAAATAGTTGGGTAAACGTCATCTAAAACTATTGTAAATATCAAGTTAATAGCATTAGTGGTTCTTGAGATATCCAGCTGTGACAGACAGACAGACAGACAGATTGAGTCACACCATAAGGCTGCCTGTCCACCGGAGCGGAGCGAGGCTGCGGAGCGGAGAAACGGAGAAATATTAACCAATAGGAGCGCGAGCGGACGGCGGAGTGGAGCCGACTTAAGATTCTATTGGTTAATATTTCTCCGTTTCTCCGCTCCGCAGCCTCACTCCGCTCCGGTGGACAGGCAGCCTTAGGGTTCCTTTTTTACCATTTTGGTACGGAACCCTAAAAACAGCTACTTACAACATTTAGAAATAAGTCATAAGTAAGTAAGTATAAGTCATTTTTAGACTGATGATAATGACTGTAATGAGTTATGACTTTACTAGTTTTTAAAAGTTTTTAAAGTGACAGAGTCGGTAATTAATTACTCGTGGCTCAGCAATAACAGCCGCACAGGTCGATCCATCAGGTTAAGCTAAGCTTGTCGGGGTTGGTCTGTGGATGGGTGACCATCTTTACATAATAACACTCCTCTCCGTGTCTCGGAAAGCACGTTAAGCCGTTGGTCCCGGCTGTCATTCGTGGATCTTTGACAGTCGTTACGGGTCGTCAGAAGCCCCAAAGTCTGACAACCAGTCTTACCAAGCGGTATCGTATTACCCAGTAACTGTGTTGTGGAGGACAAATAGGCAGTCGCTTCATGTAAAATACTGGTACTCAGCTGCATCCGGTTAGACTGGAAGCTGACGCCAACATAGTTGGGAAAAGGCTAGGCAGATTGATAGTCGGTAATTAATTAATATTTCACATTGTGCATAGGTATGTCGCAACCAACTCGTTTTAATTCGCCGTTTAGTCAACCGCCTAGCCATTTCACTAAACGCCGCCATTCAGTCAATAGCCTGAATGATATTCAGCCA
Source organism: Cosmia trapezina (assembly GCA_905163495.3). Lineage (NCBI taxonomy): Eukaryota > Metazoa > Arthropoda > Insecta > Lepidoptera > Noctuidae > Cosmia > Cosmia trapezina. The sequence goes on from LR991036.1 coordinate 4,116,213, forward strand.
TTCAATCAAACTGCTAGGCAAATTACTTGCATCGATAGCGTTTAAGGCCGAACTATACGCCAATGACCTTGAGTGGTTAGCCTGCGCGTTCTATGCTGAGCTCACGCAACGCGTCGTACGTCCAGCCAGTAATAGCACTCGCCCATCAAGGAGCGCTGTCCCAAATTAGACGCATTATTAATTTATTATACATAAAACCAAAGGCATTTTAATAAAACACGTATACTAAAAGATAAATAATTAAATTACCTTTAAAATGGTGAAGGTTTCATAAAAATACGCCTGACAGTTTTTGCGTGATTCTCAGTTTTTTATCTGCGTTAGACATAACTTTACAAATTAATTACACTATTTAATATAATCATAATCTAAAATATTCACATATTAAGTTATTAAGGAAATGCTCTAATTTAACATATATTTTTCCAAATCATTAACACTACTCGTTTAGACGTAATCTTCAGTTTAAAATCATCAAAAGTCAGATAGCGTCGCCTTAAGTTGCTCCTTAACTACTTGCCTTTTTTTTTTTTTTTTTTTTTTTTTTTTTTTTTTTTTTTTTTTTTTTTTTTTTGAGGGTGGGAAATCATCAAATAACTTCTCCCGCTCTGGGTGGAGCGGGAGGGCGTGTCAGACTTTTACTGACTAAAACCCACCCGTGTTCCTTCAGTTGCCTATGCCAGGGCCGCGGTAACCCCTTCAGACAACCCGCGACCCCAGCGGCTTAACTACCTAGCCTAGCGCAGACATTTCAATTTAAATTTAGTTCCATTTTCTGCCGCCTGGCGCTGAAATCCACACTGTCAATATGGCGTTGACAAGCCACATTATTTCTAGTGTTTCTCACAGTTTAAATGCGTTTACGCAAATCGAATGGGGGCACCCCGACTCTACGTAGTCTTTTGGCTGCTACCCCTAGAGTGTATATAAAAATCCAGAGGTGCGACAGGAGAACAGGGGGCCTACTCCCTAAGCACGAAGCCCGTAGTTTCGGCCCTTGTTACGGGCGTTTCTTACTCCGTATCACTTACGGATGGATGATTGGTTCGGGGCCTTAACAAAGTATGAATGACAACATGATTTGCCAGTTGTCCCTACTCCCGATGTGTTTTTGCCCGTCCGAAAAATTTAACTTTTACACTTGTTTTGATGGATTGTAATGTCAGACGGACGGATGAACGGACGGACGGAAAGACGGACGGACTTAGGGAGTAGGCCCCAGCTCCCGCCCGCTGTAACAAAGTACCTATGCTCATGCGAGACTGCGAGGCGCAGCGGCTGAGGTAAGAATGGGTGCGAAGGAGTTGCTTTTCCCGCAGCGCCGCGCCAGAGACGCGACGACGTTGCAGAAGCAACTTTAAAGTGTTTTGAGGTTAAATTACAATAATTTGTTTTTTTCAAGAACGGTGCGTTACCTTTACACTATAATTTTAAAATTGGAATGAAATATTAATATATCTAAATGACCTACCGAATGTCCTATTGCATGGCCCTATTGTATAAATGGCCTAAGCATCAGCCAGCCAGTTCATTAAATATTGTGTTAAACGTATCGGCTGAATATCATTCAGGCCATTGTTTTATGGCGGCGTTTAAAGAAATGGCTAGGCGGTTGACCAAACGGCAAATTCAATCTGTCTGCGACACAATATATTGAGATGGAAACGACACTTTTGATTTGTTTCTTGTAGGTATTTGCGTCATACATAACCACTTTATAAAATGGTTGTTGTTTACAAGACATGCCTTACTGAACTAGCCTGCACACACACACACTCGTATTTATAGTCAAGTAAAAGTTATTACTTGAGTAAAAGTAATTGCTCAAGTACTTAGGCTCGTATTTATAATCAAAGTAATTACTTGCTACTAAGTAATTTCATACTTTTTTTTTTTTTTTTTGAGGGTGGGAAATCATCAAATAACTTCTCCCGCTCTGGGTGGAGTGGAAGGGCGTGTCAGACTTTTACTGACTAAAACCCACCCGTGTTCCTTCAGTTGCCTATGCCAGGGCCGCGGTAACCCCTTCGGACAATCCGCGACCCCAGCGGCAAGTAATTTCATACTTGAGGGTAGAATTCTTAAGTAATGAAAATGGTGACTATTACTTGGCTAAGAATTCTAAGCTTTGACAGTTCTAACTTCAAGCAATTACTAAACTACGTACGTGTTGAGGTTGAGGGGTTTAGGGGCTTTATAAAGGGGGGCCAAATTTTCATTATTTTTGCGATTGGACACACCGTTTTCGAGATATAAGGAAAAGAAAAAAAAATACCAAACATTCAAATTTTCAATAAAATGGCGCCTTGGTCAACTTGACATTCAATTGAACGAATTATTTGTCAAAATGAATGAAGAATACGATGTTGCCATACACATAATCTATTTTCTTTAATCGTTGACATTGATCGTTGATTAATTAATTTTGTCGTATCGCCAATTCGGCAACCCAATTGGATTTGACTGGTCTGTTAATTTAACCAGTTTGTTAGTTGATTTTAGATTTGAATAGCCGTCGAGAAACCGGGCGTTAGCCAAGTAACATTTAGCCATTTTCTTTACTTAAGAATTCTACCCTTAAGTAATGACTTCATCAAGAAATTACTATTAGCAAGTAATTACTCAAGTAATTACTTGATTATAAATACGAGCCTTAAGTGACTTGTAAACTGACATATTTCTTTCTGCTCAATTGCACTCCGACCCACAAGATACAAGCCCTGCTTAGTTTGAGGGTCACCGGTCAAACCATACATTGTTGTGATGTACAAAGTTATTTATTTTGTGTATATGTAAGTCTGTCATTCATCACCTTTTCTTTTGCCAATAAAACTTTTTTTTTTTTAGACGTAGACATTTTTAAGACTGAAATAATGACCACAGTGGTTCAATAGTTCGCAAGTACTACTTACTTAGATAACAAGCAGTAATACCGATCATAATAACAGCACAGAATAAAAAAAATACAGTAGTTTATCCGCGCAGTGACCTGGAATTAATTACCTACATAACCCGCTCGGTAGATAAATACGTGTCCGTCCGTGCGTTGCGTAACTGGGGGCTTACTCCCTAAGTCCGTCCGTCCGTTTATCCGTCCGTCTGACTTAACGATCCATCAAAACAAGTGTAAAAGTTAAATTTTTCGGACGGGCAAAAACACATCGGGAGTAGGGGCAACTGTCGTATCGTGTTCCATTCATACTTCGTTCGGGCCCCGGTCCAATCATCTATCCGTAGGTGATACGGAGTAGGAAACGCACGTAACGAAGGCCGAAACTACGGGCTTCGTCTTTAGGTAGTAGACCCCCTGAGACTGACTGATATTACGAAGCGCGTCATTTCGGCCGTTTCCTATGAAGATAAACTATTTTATCATTATTCAATTTGCCTAGCCTTTTCCCAACTATGCTTGTGTCGGCTTCCACAGTCTAACCGGATGCAGCTAAATACCAGTATTTTATATGAAGCGACTGCCTACCTGACCTCCAAATTCAAATTCAAATTCAAAATCTTTATTGCTTATCACATGTGTTTACAAAAGGTCTTGATAAGTCATGATAATAGTTCACATGGACCCTGTCGGGCACAACAATTTTATAAAAAATAAAAATATAAAAACCCACAACCCGTATACTGGGTAATACGATACCCCTTGGTACTGGTTGTCTGACTTTCGGGCTTCTGACGATCCGTAACGACTGTCAAAGATCCACGAATGACAACTGGGACCAACGGTTTAACGTGCTTTCCGAGGCACGGAGGTGTCTCGGTATGTAAAGATTGTCACCCATCCACGGACCAACACCGGTAAGGATTAATCCGTACGGCTGTTATTTCTTAGCCATGAGCTCCTATATAATACTGTATCATTATTATACTGTGATAAAAGTGAGAGCTTCAACATCGCAATTCACCGGAGCGCAAACATCATGCAGCTGTGTTGCAACTAATGGATTCACAACTCGAGTCATTGAGTTATTTTGTAATTCCGTTCTAAACGACAATAATGTGAGTACTTTGCTACTTTTAAAACACGACCTTGCTCGTTTGGTGTGAAGAATACCTTTCTATGATCGTAATAAGATGCTGGTTAGATGACCTCATAGAGAATAGCTCTTTGACATCGTTGCTAATGATGATGATATCATTGATCGTTATTTCCACTTGTAGGTATCTGTAATATTTTAGGTTTATTTTTTACGTAATAGGTTAGAAAATATGTGAGTGTGGCTATCCTGTTAGATTTCTTAAGGGTTTTGTCGATGCGATGATTTACAAACTTTTGGGGCACAGTTGAAATATCGTCTCGAGTGGCTGTGTAATTTCCACGGTCGTCCGTGGCTTTTGAAGTTATCCGGAAAAGAACTAGAGTAACCGACATAGCTTGCAGAGTAAGCAAGTTAATCTGGCAGTGACCGACGACCTTAAGGCGAGTAGTGCCGCCAACTAGCGTCGCCATTGAGAAAAATATCAGTCTTATCATAACAAAAATGTGAGCATAGGAAATTTCAGAATGTTCCTTATCTCCAGACTTATGATTTTTTTCTCAATGGTGGCACTAGTTGGTGGCATTACTCGCCTTAAGAAAGTGACTGGGATAGATTGGATGCGGAAGGCGGATGACAGTTGTGACGCGCCGCTGGGGTCGCGGGTAGTTTAAAAAAGGTACGGTGGCCCTGGCATAGGCAACTGAAGGAACACGGGTGGGTTTTAGTCAGTAAAAGTCTGACACGCTCTTCCGCTCCACCCCGAGCGGGAGAAGTCATTTGATTGTTTCCCATCCACAAAAAAAAAAAGGGTGTTGTGACGCAACCTTGGAGAGCCCTATCCCACTAGTGGACTGCGATAGGCTGACTTGATTGATTGATTGATCCATCCATGACTTTTAAACCAGAACATACACAGTACTGCTTGGAGGCAGAGCTATAGAGGTATGTATGTCGGTTTTACATCCTGAATGAACTCATTCACATGTGGCAATACTAGATAGGTACTATTGGGTTAGTTGACTTTGCTGACTCACACTTGGTATACAGCCACGAGACGAGCTGATGTTCATCTATCTATATAAATAAAAAGAGAAGTTCTGATTGACTGACTCATCAACGCCCAGCCCAAACCCTGGGACCAAGAAAGCTGAAATTTTGCACAGAGGTTCCCTTTATAATGTAGACAAGGAACAAGGAAGGATTTTTGTTCCCGTGAGATATTTTCCCACATCCACGCGGGCGAAGCCGCGCAGGAAGTGCTAGTCAAAGATAATGGTGTGTTCTTGCAATCGTCCATTCCAATAAGCATGTTACGAAGTCCCATTGGACAGTAATTGCCAAAGTATTGTTTACCCAGAATAAGTATGAGTCAAATCAAAGTTTAGAAACCTTTAGAAATCGCAAGCATCGACATCATGGTGATATCTTCTGCAAATGGAAAGAATGACTTAATTACAAACGAATCCATAATCAGACGTATAATTTTCCTACTGCTGGGACACATGCCTCCTCTCTGTGAGTGGGTGTGGGCCGCAATCCACCACGCGGGACCAGTGCGAGTTGGTAGATGTCACGTACGTCTTTGATTTTTTTTGTTCTAGGACATGCCGGTTTCCTCGCGATGTTTTCCTTCACCGTTTTGAGAGCAGTGGTGATGAAATAAATTACACAAAGTAATGCGCCTGAGTTCGAACACACGACCAACTTGTACAATGCGTTTCAACTAAGAATAGGAAAGTCAATGACCTCTAACTGTCAACTGAAGCTAGAAATTTAAGGCTTGCAAAGTTTTGTGGTGATATCCTTATCCATTTTAGTTCTGTTTTTGGAATTTGTTTTTGTTAAAATATGTCATTGAATTTGCAAATTTGTAAACGAGATGATATTTTGCTAAATCTTCACAATATGGCGCAAGGTCATTCCTATTCTTAGTTGAAACGCGTTGTAAGTCGGGGCCGGTACCACTGGGCCACCCACCACTGCTTACAAACGAATAATGAATTTAAATGAACTGTTAACAGAGCACAATCAATAAAGCAGGATCCCAGTATTGTTATAGTATCTACCAATTTCCAGAAAGTTACAAAACGGCCTCGTTACATATTTCTGTAACATATTGTGTGAATCCGGGGTGTTATCGCGATGTGTTCTGTGTTCTGTGATTCACGGCACGATGAGAGATCTCCTAAACGTATTTCTTTTGAAATCCATTGTTGCTGTGTTCCAGTTTTCGTACATTAGACCAGTAATGACCAGGTGCCAGTGTTATATTGCTTTTCGTAACGTTTGAAAAATATGTTTTCGAATTGGCAGTGTTCTTGAAGTAGCATTGTTGGAGATTTTATCAGTCATCTCAGAGAATCAATTTTGCAAGTTGGAGTTTATTGTTTTAAATAGTCTGTCGCTTGTTGTTAGGGTTCCGTACTCTATAGGATATATATATTCTCTTATATGATTAACTTTTCACTTTGTAGTGTTTTTAATTTTTGGAAGTCGATTGTTTTTTTTTTTGGAAAAAGTTTTCATTTTTCACTTTTTAGTGGGTCAGTTTGTAATTTACATAAGTAAATAAGTTACAATGGCCTGTCAATTGTTCATCACCTTTTACAAAATATTGCTTTTCCCGATGCAGGGACGTTTTAATTGTTGAGGAGTTCTAGTGAGAACCAGGAGAACTGGAACTGATGGTGAAGTTACCATCAGTTCCAATTCACCATATGCAATTGTGACGAGCATAAATTGCTTAGCAACCATATCAAATTGCAACCCGATTGATTATTGAGTAGGTACCTATTGTTTTAAGTATTGATTGAGTGAGTAGTTCCGATGGTCATCTGTGGTATTCATTATCATTTCCACTTCACCAAATGGTGCTTTCCGAGAGCAAAAGCACGAGTTACTATAAAAACATACCCAAATCGCTATAAGTGTGCCCATAAAATTTGAGGGATTCCCTCGATTTCCATGGGATCCTCTCATCAGATTCTGACTTGACTTGTGACAATGGGACCACCTCGAGAGCATACCCTTCCAAACAGAAAAAGAATTTTCAAAATCGGTCCACAATTGACGGAGAAATCGGTGGACATACTTACTTAGGTACATAAATTCGAACATAATAAAATAACCTCCTACTTTTTGGAAGTCGGTTAAAAATAGTTACACTTTAAGTATTGTTTATCGGTTAGACTTCGAAAATTACTCTTAATTGTAGGTAGTGAATGCTGCGTAACAGAATCTTTTCAAGAATGCTATACTTAAATAATTCTTATTCTTATTCAAAAGATCTGCCGTGACATGTCCTTATTTGAAGAGCACATGCCATACATAAAATCTCTAATTTTTCAATTTAAGGCGAGTACAGCTGCTAACCGGCAGCGCCACTAGTGATAAATTAATAAGTCAGGAGTTAAGGAACATTTTGAAATTTCCTATGCACACATTTTTAGTCAGATGAGGTAGAATTTTTTTGTATTAAAAAAATCAACACTAAACCTCCTAAGTTCGAAGTTATAGCAGTTCTAAGTTAAGAAGAAAACGCCAAAAACGTCCGTTTTCTTCTTATATCTTCTTAAACTATCTTATATCTACGCTCTAGACTTATTATTTTTTTTCTCAATGGTTGCGCTGTTAGCAGCTATACTCGCCTTAAGGCGAAAGTGCCCGCGAAATTCAAATTTTCTTACGTTTTTTTTTTTGCAATTTTCAGGTCGATCACTATCAGGTTGTACACGCGGCTACACATCAAGCTATACATTTCCAGTTTACAATGACCTCTCATTGTAAGGAAATCCTATAGAATGCGAGATCAGCTTATACTGGAAATGTATAGCTTGATCTGTAGCCGTGCGTACGTTGATCTGAATATGTTTCACGACCGTAATAAATCTGGGTTCATAGAATTATTATCATGAAAATCATCAATACATCTCTTTAAGTCATGACAAAAAACACTACTAATGAATGAAATATCATGAAATCTTGACATTTGAGGATTACATCAAGTAATTATATTTATTTATATATTCTATATTCTAAGGATTATAATTCTGTAAATACATTTTTGTTATCAACCCAGACAATAAGCTGCAAATTGCAAAAATCGTAAGGAAGAATTTCGTCGGCTACCTTAGCGCTTCCCCCTTAAACTGAACTTTCTAAGCTAATATTGCGTGACTAAACTTACTGTGACGAAAAATATCTTGAAAGGACCTTCTGAAAACGTGCAGAAAGCAAGTATGGTGCTCATTGATTAACGCTCTCCTTTCCAAGATAATGGACCTTCACTGGCTGAAATTATTAAGTAACATGTTAAGAAATAATGATAGTTTCGTCTACATGTGACAACAATGAAGCTCTCTCCAATAACAATGAAAAAAGCTAATTGGATTACCAAGTTGACTTTCTCAACGGTCAGCAGTTCAGATTGTAATCTAGGAAGCGTGAAATAATAGTGCTAAATACGAGACTTACGCAACCGCGTCGCTTCGTCTCCACTCGCCATTGTTCGGGCAGTTCCGGCCTTCCGGTGCTGTTTATTCTTTTTAATTAAGTCGTTTATAGCGTGTGTGGAAGTGTGTCAGTGGTTTGTATGTTTGTATCGGTCATTGTAATGTGGGTTTTAGGTTAAGAACCCACAGTTTTTTTTATTTTTTTTTTAGGGTGGGAAATCATCAAATAACTTCTTCCGCTCTGGGCGGAGCGGAAGGGCGTGTCAGACTTTGACTGAGTAAAACCCACCCGTGTTCCTTCAGTTGCCTATGCCAGGGCCGCGGTATCTTCTTAAAACTACCCGCGACCCCAGCGGCAACCCACATAATACCTCAGCTTTTTATCTCGTTCGCACGATACTGCTCGCGGACTGAGTGAGAGCGAGACTGAGTTCTGGGTGCTGATAGTTTAGGTAATTGCTTTTTACGGTGTAAATAATGGTAATTAGAAAAAAATAAAAAACATAAGACCTGCTTTATAGTTAGTTACTATGCAAAGTTTCATGATCTAATTTGAAGTACTTTTTGAATACCAGCGGTTTATTTTTCGGTTTGGAAGTAACTTTCGATTTTTTTTTCATCGAGAAAATTTTATGGAATCGTGTTTTCTTCAAAACTAGTACTTGACATTAATCATCAACTTAATAATAATTATATTTATTTCAAAATTAATGCTGCAGTATTTTCGTCATAACGGAGGATGATGCTAAGCCATTTGAGGTATTATAGACTCTTAAGGCGCGCTGTTAGCTCAACATTCACAAATATTGGTTTCTTGGATTGTTGAGTATGACGTAACGCAATGAAACTATCCGACGCAAAAAATACAGTGGACACAAAAGGGTTTAAAGAAAAACTTTAACCGAATAGAATAGTACAAAATAGTTTAATATTCCCAATAAAAAATTTGGAAGTTGCTCCACAAAAATAAACTTTGCCGTCGAATATCTCTGTATTTTAAGCGATAACGACATTCTTTTTTTATGAATTTAATAGTATTAGCATTTTATTGAAACTTTAAACGGACAATTATTTAATTTATTGTGTATATTCTAAATAATATAAAGAAAACCGGGAAAATAAATGCACATTCGCAGCTTAGTCACATCTCGGCAACACAAATATTATTTTCAATTTTCAACCTTATTTCAAGCCAGCTAATGGTGACAATAGATTACGCGGTTGTGTGACGTTTAAAATCATAGTAAGACCGCGTTTTCAGGGTAAGACACAAAAATAACGAGAATATTCTGTTTGTAAAATATAAACAAAAACATCTGCAAAATAAATGATCCTTTTCTATCTCATTCTATTCGATACGCAAAATGACACAATAACAAGTCCGTCTGTGTGGTAGCATTGACCTCAAGAACTGCTCGTCATATTCGCGTAACACTTTCACCGCAGGGACGTTGGTACCTACGTTTATTTCCGGAGGATGTTGTGTGTCATCAAGACCCGGATTGGATGCTCCATCCAATTTGGATGCAGCCAATGAACTGCATTGTGTCAGGCATATAAATGTTGTTATTATTTTTTAGGTAGGTGGGTACCTAATGTTCGTTTCCTGGGACTGCTTTGTTGACAAGGATTAACTGCATAAATGCTGGATTTTTATAAAGCGACTGAAGCCTTCGAAGGCCCTTAAATATTCACATGAATGAGGACAGTTCCGTATGTAGCCAAAGGAGATAAGTAACCAGACACGCATACTACAAAACTATATCGCTACTGTACGGTCAGCAAGAGAAGTCGGTTAACACGGCTACTTTTGACATCATCTATATTAACACAAAATGATACGATAACCTGCTTTTTAGCATTTCATTTTCAGTAGCTATATAGTTTTGTAGTGTGCGTGTCTGGTTTCTTAACTCCTTTGGCCTCCGTACAATCCGTGAGGCGTAAGATGAGTTTTATATTTGTGTGAGTGATCACCAAAATGGTACGAGAGCCCATGACCAAATTTTTTGTCTTATCGTTTTACGTTTTACAACGATGCGACATGGTTTTGGTCATGGCCTCTCGTAATAAAAGAACAAAAGCCGATTGCCAAAAAGCAGTATAAACCGGTTATAAACCAAGCAAAGCGCGAATAGCGCTCTATGCCAGACGTCACACCTACACTATCTATGTGCACTCACACAAATGCAAAGCTCAGCTTTAAACCTCACGGACTGTATCTACCCATTGTGCTTAGCAGCTAAAGTGTAGGTACGGTCAAGGAGCGAAAATGGCAAACACATTCCTTTATCCACGTTTTTCGTTCCGGTTCACTTACATGCATTTATCGGGTGAGTGGCTAGCATGCTTTTCGAACTGTCTTTTTCATTCAAAATGTTGACTATAAAACCTACTCGGAAAACGAACAATTTTTCCCAACGAGTCACACTGTGACACGTTACAGTGTGACTCCTTGGGAACAATTTGAAAAAATAATAAGGTGCAAATAAAAAAAAACCGATCAAGAGCGAGTCGGACTCGCGCACCGAGGGTTCCGTACCATCATTTATAGTTGATGATTTCGGAAAAACTGTGCTATTTAGAGACGTGTGAGTCTACCTGACAGGCCCCAATGAGATCTATCAACAGGTGATAGCTTTTCATGAAGACATTATTTTGTACCTAAAGAAAATAAATAAGTTATATTTTGTACCTCGACAGTTTTTGATTAAATGACGTTTTTACGAAGTGTCTAGCTAGCGGGCCCCTTATGATTATTTTTATTGTTATTATACTTTCAGATCGACGAATAGTGCTCGGAGTTAGAAATTATTATGTACCTTACAAATCTAAAATTTCAACTTTCTGTGAGCTATACTTCAGAAGATATTCGTTATTTAAACAAGCGTCCAGCCAGCGGGCCCTTTTTTAAATACTACTCTTTTATATCATATATTGACGAATATCTTATAAAGTACTTATAGCACGCAGAAAGTCAAAATTTTAAATTTGTAAGGTACATAATAGTTTCAAGCTCCTAATACTATTGTATGATATAAAAGAGTAGTATTTAAAAAAGGGCCCGCTGGCTGGACGCTTGTTTAAATAACGAATATCTTCTGAAGTATAGCTCGCAGAAAGTCGAAATTTTGGATTTGTAAGGTACATAATAGTGTCAAGCTCCTAACGCTATTGTATGATATAAAACATTAGTATTTAAAAAAGGGCCCGCTGGCTGGCCGCTTATTTATATAACGAATATCACACACACACACAGAAAGCCACAGAAACACACACAGAAAGTCGAAATTTTGGATTTGTAAGGTACATAACAGATTCTAACTCCGAGCACTATTGGGTGATCTGAAAGTATAATAACAATAAAAATAATCATAAGGGGCCCGCTAGCTAGACACTTCATAAAAACGTAATTTAATCAGAAGTACAAAATATGTCTTATTTATTTTATTTAGGTACAAAATAATGTCTTTATGAAAAGCTATCACCTGTTGATAGATCTCGTTGGGGCCTGTCAGGTAGACTCACACTTTAGAGACATCGTTTTATTTTACCTGTAACACAAACACACACACACACACATCCATAAACACATAAAGACCACCACCATCTATACATTAACTTCTATCACGTAGAATAATTTCAGATTTTTCTCTATGCACACCTCGGAGATAAGGGTATTTTTTTTTAACATTTTTCATCAAAAGTGGAAAACTATGCTGCCTAAAAAAAGAAAAAAAAATGTTTGAGAATGTGCAAACAGCGTTCTTTCATATGATACCCCACATGCCCTAGCAACCCCACTTCGAATTTTTAAGACACCCTTTCAGCCCCTATTGCAAAAAAAATACAAATACTTTTATTTCTTTCTTATTTGCAAAGTAGTTGAGCAAACGTCATCTAAAACTTTCCAAATTTCAAGTTGATAGCATTAGTAGGTCTTGAGATATCCAGCTGTGACAGACAGACAGACCGACTCAATCACACCATAAAGGTTCCTTTTTGACGACACGGTTGGCGCAGTGGTTGAGCGATTGACTGCTGCGCAGCATGTCACGGGTTCGACAAATATTTGTACGACCTACAAGTATTTGTTCCGAGTCTGGGTGTTTTTCTATCTATAATATGTATGTATTTACAAAAAAAAAATGTATATAAGTAGTTTATCAGCCATCTCGTTACCATAACACAAGCATTAGGTTGCTTAGCTTGGGACTAGATGGCGTTGTGTGAAATGTCCAAGGATATTTATTTATTTTATTTTATTTATTTTATTTTTACCATTTTGGTACGGAACCCTAAAAATGCCAGTCATGGGGACGACTACTTAGGTGTCGCAGTGACGCGATCCCGTAAGATTTCTCCCTACCAAAATCACTCCACGCACCTAAAGAAGTTAACACTTCAATTACTTTAATGGCCTTCTGGCTGTGCCTGCCTGGGCTCAATTTTAGGTAGATAAAACTTCTCATTGGTGCTCCTTAGGTCATACAACATAGAGATAGCTGAAAAGTAGATGTTTCTTTCGCTTACGCATAAAACCACATTCTTAGACCTGTTTAGGCTTTAGGCGCATTAGTGTATGAATTTTGAGCAGGTCATCCAGGTCGTCGACCTCAGTCACTTTTACTTCCACTTCTAATCGCCTTACTCAAACACTCTGTTTAGTGTCTAAATCTAACACTGCCACCGTATTAATAATAATTATTACTTTACAAAATTATGCACGTGTTTAGGTACCTACATAAGGCTACAACATATCAAGCTATACATAGCTAGCAGCTGACCTCTCACTGTACGGAAATCTATATAATACGAGATCACCTTATACTGGAAATTTAGCTTAACATGTAGCCGTGTGTACCTAAATATTACTGTGAAGGGGCTCGAACCTCACAGAGGGATGCTATCTACGATAAATGAAAGCTTCAAGCCAATGGGCTAAGGGCCGTAGGCCTCTTTATTAATTATCTGCCTAAAACTTAAGGCGGTGAGAGCCGTAAAAACGTCGTTTTGTTTAGTGTTTTATTCGTAGATAACACGGATTTAAATTTTGAAAAAAATATATTACTTAGTTCAGACTTCCATCTACAAATTTCGGCCGTCCGATACACGATTACTTGCACTTTACTGCATCCAATTAAATCGCAAAGACAAGTCTAAATTATGATCTATATCTTATTTCATTTGATTTATATTAGGCTTTGAACAATAAAACTTATGCCATAATAAAGGTCGTAAAAAATGTAATTTATAACGGCTATCATAATTTGAAATATCAAAATATTTATATCACTAATTCCAATGTCAAGTGTTTTGCGCTCGCTCCGTGTCGTTTAGTCCCGAGCGGAACGTGATGGAGGTCGGACGTGTGCCAATTTTTCGAACCCGCCACCCCCGCTAACTTCTGTCACCGGCTGCGACCGGCACAAATTAACATGTGTTGAAAACAGTTGAATTTGAACGCTATGCCTATGAAAATAAAGACGTCACGCGCGCAAAAGCTTTATTGGTATTTATTTTTATCACGGCCTATGTTTACCAATCGCATCAAGTGTGTAAAACAGTTGAATTTGAACCCTACACTGGAGCTTATAAAGCCGCCTGACGCGCAAATTTTTGGTTCACTATTTTCAAATCTCAAATAGGTAGGTGCCACAGAATAAAGTTAGTACGGGTGGTTTTATAATGAATATCGGATAGGAAATGAGATTTCTTCATAACATCACGCCTGAATTCTTTCAAAGGGTTGGGCAGGGATGTTCAGAAAATAAGTAGGCCCTCAAATGTATTTTTCTGTATACCTACATAAATAAGATTTTTTTTTTAAATTAAGTTTTTTTTCTAATTAGGTATCTTCTTATTTTTTTTTTGTATTTCAAGGTCAAAATGAAAATCCAAGATGGCGGCTGCAAAAATTTCCAATTTTTCGTCATGGGTGTTGTTTTCGTGATATTTTAGGTCGCTGAAAACGATAGTGGGGTCAAAAAGAAAATCCAAGATGGCGGCTGCGAAAATTTCCTAATTTTTCGTCATGGGTGTTATTTTCGTGATATTTAAGGTCGCTGAAAACGATAGCGGGGTCAAAATGAAAATCCAAGATGGCGGCTGCGAAAATTTCCTAACTCTTCGTCATGGGTGTCATTTTCGTGTTATTTTAGGTCGCTGAAAATGATAGTGGGGTCAAACTGAAAATCCAAGATGGCGGCTGCGAAAATTTCCTAACTTTTCGTCATGGGTGTCATTTTCGTGATATTTTAGGTCGCTGAAAACGATAGTGGGGTCAAAATGAAAATCCAAGATGGCGGCTGCGAAAATTTCCTAATTTTTCGTCATGGGTGTCACTTTCGTGATATTTTAGGTCGCTGAAAACGATAGTGGGGTCAAAATGAAAATCCAAGATGGCGGCTGCAAAAATTTCCTAATTTTTCGTCATGGGTGTCGTTTTCGTGATATTTTAGGTCGCTGAAACCGATAGTGGGGTCAAAATGAAAATCCAAGATGGCGGCTGCGAAAATTTCCTAATTTTTCGTCATGGGTGTCATTTTCGTGATATTTTAGGTCGCTGAAAACGATTGCGGGGTCAAAATGAAAATCCAAGATGGCGGCTGTGAAAATTTCCAAATTTTTCGTCATGGGTGTCATTTTCGTGATATTTAAGGTCGCTGAAAACGATAGCGGGGTCAAAATGAAAATCCAAGATGGCGGCTGCGAAAATTTCCTAACTTTTCGTCATGGGTGTCATTTTCGTGTTATTTTAGGTCGCTGAAAACGATAGTGGGGTCAAAATGAAAATCCAAGATGGCGGCTGCGACAATTTCCTAATTTTTCGTCATGGGTGTCATTTTTGTGATATTTTAGGTCGCTGAAAACGATAGCGGGGTCAAAATGAAAATCTAAGATGGCGGCTGTGAAAATTTCCAAATTTTTCGTCATGGGTGTCATTTTCGTGATATTTTAGGTCGCAGAAAACGATTGTGGGGTCAAAATGAAAATCCAAGATGGCGGCTGCGAAAATTTCCTAATTTTTCGTCATGGGTGTCATTTTCGTGATATTTTAGGTCGCTGAAAACGATAGTGGGGTCAAAATGAAAATCCAAGATGGCGGCTGCGAAAATTCCCTAACTGTTCGTCATGGGTGTCATTTTCGTGATATTTTAGGTCGCTGAAAACGATAGTCATACATTTTGACCCCACTATCGTTTGCAGCGACCTCAAATATCACGAAAATGACACCCATGTCGAAAAATTTGAAAATTTTCGCAGCCGCCATCTTGGATTTTCATTTTGACCCCACTATCGTTTTCAGCGACCTCAAATATCACGAAAATGACACCCATGACGAAAAATTACGAAATTTTCGCAGCCGCCATCTTGGATTTTCATTTTGACCCCACTATCGCTTTCAGTGACCTAAAATATCACGAAAATGACACCCATGACGAAAAATTAGGAAATTTTCGCAGCCGCCATCTTGTTCTCATTTTGACCCCACTATCGTTTTCAGCGACCTCAAATATCACGAAAATGATACCCATGACCGAAAATTAGGAAATTTTCGCAGCCGCCATCTTGGATTTTCATATTGGCCCCACTATCGTTTTCAGCGACCTCAAATATCACGAAAATGACACCCATGTTGAAAAATTTAAAAATTTTCGCAGCCGCCATCTTGGATTTTCATTTTGACCCCACTATCGTTTTCAGCGACCTCAAATATCACGAAAATGACACCCATGACGAAAAATTAGAAAATTTTCGCAGCCGCCATCTTGGATTTTCATTTTGACCCCACTATCGTTTTCAGCGACCTAAAATATCACGAAAATGACACCCATGACGAAAAGTTAGGAAATTTTCGCAGCCGCCATCTTGGATTTTCATTTTGACCCCATTATCGTTTTCAGCGACCTCAAATATCACGAAATTGACGCCCATGTCGAAAAATTCGAAAATTTTTGCAGCCGCCATCTTGGATTTTCATTTTGACCGTAATCACATCCTCTCAAGAAAAAAAAAACTAGAGCGTAAGAAGTTATGCCCCTCCGTTTTTTTTTTTTTGTGTTGACATAACGAATAAAATAAAAAAAAGAACTTTCCAAATCGGCTTCTAAATGACGGAGTACTGCAGTAACAAACATAAAAAAAAAAAAATACAACTGAATTGATATTCTCCTCCGTTTTTGAAGTCGTTTAAAAATAACACATCATTGTTACGTTTAAAAATAGGCTGGACATCACTCACAATGCAGTCATTGGTGTCGTGGGGAATACTAGTTTCTGTCATTCCCGACGACACCACCAGTGGTGTCGTGGGGAATGAACGGTCATTTCGTGGTATTTAAGTTCGCTGAAAACGATAAAGGTCTCAAGCTAATTTCGACCTTATTGACATTTTACAAACCCCTTTGTTTTTTTGGTCCAGAATACTCGGTAAATGATCTGGAAGCTGAATTTAACAAAAAAACATGAATGTCAATAAGGTCTAAATTCGCTTGACACCTCAGAAAGTTTCTAGATTATTATGCACATCATTTTTAGGGTGTCAAGCTAATTTCGACCTTATTGATATTTTACAAACCCTTTGTTTTTTTTGGCCCAAGATACTTGGTAAATGATCTGGAAGCTGAATTTAACAAAAAAAAACATGAATGTCAATAAGGTCTAAATTCGCTTGACACCTCAGAAAGTGTCTAGATTATTATGCACATCATTTCTAGGGTGTCAAGCTAATTTCGACCTTATAGACATTTTATAAACCATTTGTTTTTTTGGTCCAAGATACTTGGTAAATGGTCTGGAAGCTAAATTTAACAAAAAAACATGAATGTCAATAAGGTCTAAATTGTTATGTAACACATCATTGTTATGTAGCTGGACATCACTAACAGCACAATACAGTCGGTGGTGTCGCATGGCGTGGGGAATAGTAGTTTCTGTCATTCCCCACGACAGCGACACAACTGAAAACGATACCACTGGTGTGGTATCGTGGGGAATGACAGAAACTACTATTCCCCACGCCATGCGACACCTTCGTAAAGTAAAATGGTGCGCGGCGCGTAGTTTTGAATCGTACGGGTAAAGGTCTTCGTGTCAGTCAGATTTTAAATCCACCTTATTCACGAAAATAAATATGTATAAGTAGTTATTTTTATTTATTTTAACTGTTCAAGTTTACAATGCATACCTAATCTGTCTAAAACTTTAAAAAATACTTACTAGAAAAATAAAACAAAATAAACTTGTATACTAATCAGTTCAAGTTTATCTACTGCATTGCTCTATTCTGTGACGCAACATAGTACCTACTCGAGTTCATGAACTCATGAGCGGTGCGCTTGGCGCGCGTTTCCCGCGCATCGTAATTTATTACGTATCGCTACTCCTTGCGGGGGCTGCGGTAAGCATTTAATACCTACGGCGCTTGCTTTCACCCCGCCTTAAAGTAATTC
The DNA here is from genome assembly GCA_905163495.3 of Cosmia trapezina. Taxonomy (NCBI): domain Eukaryota; kingdom Metazoa; phylum Arthropoda; class Insecta; order Lepidoptera; family Noctuidae; genus Cosmia; species Cosmia trapezina. The sequence goes on from LR991036.1 coordinate 4,134,108, forward strand.
ACTCCCTAGGCCCTACGCTACGAGCCTTAGCTTAAATCTAACTGTCGAGCATCACTTTTCTTTTAGAATAATTCTATGTTTGAATGATCGAAATGTCGGTCAGTAATATCTACGCTAAGGCATAATCCTCTACAATACTTACAATTAAGTAGTATTGGAAATATCAATTACTTTGTGCAACACACTTTGTATTTATAATATAAATAATAATTACAATTCAACCAATAATTACTTACTAAGCAGCGACCTCAATTATCATTATGTACTTAGGTATTGCTGAACGTCAATAATTTTGATGGATCAAGCATTAACATTGGTTTATAACATCGTTATAAACTTGTTAGTGTCAAATGTTTCAATACAATCATATCGCAATAAGATGAGCAGAAACTAACAGCGGAATGATGTAATAATATTATTATCCGATGTAAATGTACAAATTGGAAGTGTTGAAACGTTACGTGCACACTTCGATCATTTGAGTTTAATTCGATTTAAATAGCTACGCATTTTTATGAGAATTTTACACCGTGCACCGGTAAGTACCTACCTATAATAATCAGCCTATAACGTTCCCACTCCTGGGACACAGGCCTCCTCTCCGTGAGAGGGAGTGGGCTGTAATCCACCACGCAGGACCAGTGCGGGTTGGTAGATGTCACTCTTCGAATTTTTTGTTCTAGGACATGCCGGTTTCCTCCCGATGTTTTCCTTCACCGTTTTGAGAGCAGTGGTGATGAAATAAATTACACAAATTAATGTAACTGTCTGGGTTCGAACTTGGAACCCACGACCTTACGACATGTAAATCGGGGCCGTTACCACTGGGCCAGCCCACCACTGCTCACCGATAATACCTATTCGCATAAAATTTTGAGAAAATTTACCTACATACCTAAACACTGTTGAAGTGTCGTACTAAGTAGGATATTCTGAACCTATGAGACGGATGGGTGACCTAAGGCAACGTAAAATCTTAAAATTACCTCTTATGGAGCCCTCGAACCAAGGGCTCTTTATGGATAGTCAAACTTTGCTTTGTTGTCGTTATTCCAACTAGCCAATCTTAATCAAGATGATTATTCACCTACCTATTATTTTTTCATGTGATGTTGTTTAGCATTAGCATTACCACCACAAGGTATAGATTCCTGTCTCCTTTACCAGAGAACCTGCTATAAACTGATGTTCTGCAATCCGTACCTACTAGATGACGAAACATCAAATACACATGAATCTAATAAACCTTTAACAGACGAGTCCGTACATACCTAGCCGAAATTCACTGAGTCTTATAAATATTTAAGCAAATGCACGTTTAAAACTCCGACGAAGATTAAAGTAGGCTGTATTTTCTATATTTGGCATAGGTATAGCCATATTCCGAAGTAAGAATTTCGGAGTAGGTAGGCCTTCGAATTCTAGTTAATTCTGCTAAAATTTGTAAACCCACATCTTAATAAGTCGTGTGAACATCGTTTGGCTGCTGAATTTAGGAGCAACGTGTTACTAGAGAGATGGACGATTCAGATTAGATGCAATGGATAAGGATTATTGCAGAACATTTTGAAGTGTGTGATTCTGATTTAGTTAGTAAACTAGGTTTCTGGGGAATAGTTTGATGTGCAATGTTTTGAATATATTTATTTTAATTCGCTACGCTAAATGCCTATTTAAGCTTTTATATAATATTAGCTTCTGCCCCCGACTTCGTCCGCGTGAAGTTTCTTGTTGCCCCGACCCACCCCGTCGCATCACATCGCCTGCTCGAGCTATTATTTCATTTTCGCTTACTGTTCTTTCTGACTTTTTTCTTTTTTCTCGGCTCCTAATGGTCCTAGCGTGATGTTAAATAGCCTATATCAATGACGTATTATAGATAGACGCGTCATACACGAACATCAGTGCTTTCAAAAACAGCGTAAGCCATGATGTACCAACATACCAGTATATACTGGCCGCAAAGAAAAGGAAAGACGCATGCCGATACCTGTTGTAAGAAAGAGATGAATATACTTATTTAATTACGTCACTAGCTGCTGCATGTTCACTGGCGCGCGTGCGTGACTGATATCACGCCGGGCAATTACCCTTCATTTAATTTCCCATTTTTGAGCCCGGGTAAAGGCTCTTACAGACAGAGGCGATATCGCGTCGCGACGTGTCGCGTAGCGGTGTTGCGACGCGATAATATCGCAATATCGCTCGCGATATCGCCTCTGTCTGTAAGAGCCTTAACGCATCTAAAGGTAATATATCATTGGCTATATAGCCTTTCTCAAGAACTGGGCTATCAAATACAATAAAAGAAAGTTTATGAACAAATTAACATTTGTGTTCTAAACTCAAAAATATTTGAATTTTCTATTTTTCATATTAGGCTGTTTATCGGCTTTACACCTCTGCTTCTCCTTCAACCTGGCGAAAGCAATTAGCGCGAAAAAAAGAAAATTTAAATCATGAGAAAAATATTTTTCGTTATTTTATTTTATTTCTTCAAAAGTGTATTGAAAAACATCGTTTGATACACGTGGACATTTGTTATTGCAGTTCTCTGCTCAAAAACAACCTCGCCTACGGCTCGGGTGTTAATTCCGCCTCGAATGCAATAACAAACGTTCTCCACTTGTATCAAAAGTAGGTACTTAGGTACTTAGTAATTTACTTAAGTACTATGAATGAATGAAGCATCCTAATAAATAAGCTTTGTCTAGGCACTTTCCACTTTTTTCTCACCTTTTAATAAAAACAACAATGGATTGCCTAATTACTTTTTTGCAAAAAGGTGATTACTCACTTGATTATATAGTAGATAAATGGACTTTATTCGCACGATTGTGCAACAGTCAAAATAATATCTTGTAGTTACTACAGTATTACAACAATCTCATTATTTTTAAACTGCAATAGCTTGTTCAAACTTCAAGGTACAAGTAGTGGGCGTAGTGTAAACGCGAAGAATCCCACACGATAACTTGTTGCCTTATTGTGGCATGTCTTGTTAACACCATTTATTGCCAATAGGCACTAGGCACTATTGTTGGAGCTTAGAGTCTGACCACGCTAACTCTGCCATTAGTCCAGTAAAAATAGATCGATTTGTATGGAGTAGATTGCAATAAATGCTCTTTGGGTGATAATTCAGAATTAAATATATAAATAGCTGAAATACATAAATTGACAGTAATCCCCGATTTTTTTTTTATTATATTGAGTTATTAGCAATTATAGCAATAACATTAAATTTAAGTGGGAACAAAAAATGGACCACTGGTGATTTTGTACATGACTGCTCCTTTTCAAAAGTTTTAATTATGGAAATAATTATCCCCGGTCAAAATCAACATATTAAGTACCATATTAACTATTTTATATAAAATAAATGATAACATCAAAACAGTACTTACCTAGAGAGTGAAATTTTGTCAAAGTATTTAAATAGTTACTACAAATAACTAGGTAAATTATCACCAAGGTGACTATTATACTTTTTTTTTCGTGAAGTTAAATTTGTATTTAACCCTTGTACATTAAAGACACCCAGGATATTTTTATGAATCTTACTACCAACAATTTTTGTCTACTCAAATTGGAAGAAATCCCCTGAATATCTCTAAAGCATTTCTAATAATTAAAGGAAAATCAAACACTCGCGAGAGGGTGCGCGCGGGCGGCGCGCGGGGGGCGGGTGGCGGCGGCGGCGTCGCGATGCATCAAGCGGCCGCGTCTATTACATAAATTTTATTTTGGATTCGTGTAATTAGACCACATGAGTAAACAAAGATGTGGTGTTTTAAAATGAAATAGTACGCACGGCTACAGATCAAGCTATACATTTCCAGTATATGCTGATCTCGCATTGTATAGGATTTCCTAACAATGAGTGGTCAGTGTAAACTGGAAATGTATAGCTTGATGTGTAGCTGCGTGTACCTACTTCTAGGCAAAATATTAATATCAGCAAAATTAAAAAAAAATATTTTGGAACAATAACACAAGAAGTACCTAGGTACACAAGTAAAACGATGATAGCTGCAAAAGTATAAACTGTAGCGCAGCTAACAACGTCCTTCTCAGATACAGAATGGAACAAATGTTCCATGCAAAAAGAGACTAATAGGTAATTTTAGTACTTTAGATAGTTAAAAAAAAGGGCGATTTGTACCAATAGTCGTCGGATTTGTACTATTACTCGTCAAAAGGACCCAGTCGTGTTCAATTATTTGTGTTAATGTGAACTCTCAGACCTTGAACATACTGTACGTGTTTGTTAAGAGTCTAAGAAACAAAAGGTAGGTAGAAGACTGAATGCTAAGATTTACTAAAGGTTGTAGCAGAGCAGGAGGTAATAAAAACAGCAAGGTTAATTAAATTGTAACATATTTTTGCTTAAAAATTTTAAGAGACGTCTGGCAAAAAAATAAAGTGCGATCAGAATAACAGAATCAGTTTTTGTCCGGAATTAAGTCTGTGCTTTTGACTCGATGGTTGAGCCGATCAGACGTCAACTCCATGCCCAAAAGCTCTAGGCGGTCGGTAACTAGTACAGATGCTCCTCGGAAAGTAGGAGATAACTGAAACTGACTCCTTTTGGCCGTGAAAAGAGACGCCTTTGTTTTCAGAGCATTGAATTTGACCAGATTGCCATCTCCGGCATTGTGGAACTACAGTGGGGTATGTTAGAGGCCGCATCAAGGCGTGAATTTTCGGCAAAGATAAAGGCTAATAAGTTTGCACTTTCTTGCGCGGGATGAGCCAGCGTTCCATCAGACTTAAGCATAAGAGGCAGCAAATGGCAGAAATTTGTCTAGACCGATTTAGACAGCGATCAGAACTCCTTGCTACCAGAAAGGATGCCAACTTGGCCTCAATTCGTCCAACATGGTCAAAACGCGCCTTCCGTAACACCCGTTCGCAATACTTGGCAGGAGAATTTAACGCTTTTTTAACATTGCGCGAGCACGTTGACAGTCGCACCTGTCATTACGGGCCGAAGCCCAGGCCTGGTATGCCTGCAGTTTTACCAGCACCTGAGCAATTGTTGAAGGTTAAGTTCAAAATTGAATGAGAAAATTTTACAGTTTGTAGTAACGTGACCTGCTGTTATAATATAATAATATTTTACCTGCTCACCGTAAAAACGTGTTAAGAATTCACTTGCTTCCTTGCCAGACGCTTCTGTTTTTGCCAAAGCTTTTGCGACAGTCTGTGTGCCTTCCGGGTTGCCCTCCGACATAGGTAACAATTTTATTTGCTATATTTCGGTTTTGCCGAAGATATACGCTGGAACAATGTGGCTCAACGCATGACATGTTCTTAATAATTTTCTCTTTGGAATCAACTGGCTTCTTTCCAGAATCAACAAGATTAGGGCATGTGAAGGACCCGCCGGATCCAGTGGACCAGTTTGGCCCAGTGGTGCTAATGAAGCAAATTCATTATGACTTAAACTAAACCGTAAATGTATTAAGTAGTTTACTACTGCAAAATATAATTTTCTAAAAAATTAATTAATGTTGTGTGTACAAAAGCGTTAACAACTATGTTGCGGTCACAATAATAGTTATTATTCGCATTTTGTGGCATAAAACACTAAAATACCTAGAATTTGGCGGGTTTAGAGGCAACTATTAAATGACGAGATCTGGGTCAAGTAGGAATTTTTAGGTACCAATAGATGTCACGTTCGAAAAAAAATACTTTTGTGATTAAAGTGTTCCAAATTTCAAGTTACTCCTATCGTTAGCAAATTAACTTAACTAATTCATCAAATAATCAGACTTAGCGTAGACCCAACTGAAGTTTCACAAATCGAAAAACAAAACTACGTGCCGACTTCACATTTAGCAGCAACTTGCAAAAAAATTAAATTTTTGTCGGACACACTTTTCAAGTAAAATATTTCAGACGTTGCAATATGTTACCAAGAATAGGTTGCCATAAAATCGGCAAGTTTAATGTTTAGTCAATGAGGTATTATAATACTAGAGGCGCAGCGTCCTACAAAATAATTCAGAAAAACTTACCGACTTACCGACTTGTACGAGTTTAAACACGTAGCTTTGAAACGGATACATAAATATGTCAATCTGTCAAAATAATCTATATTTGTCTCACTTCTTCTACCGTCAAACTAATAACGTTGAAATGAGACAAGACATTGTTACCCGAAAAACGGCCAGAGTTGCCAACGATCAACATCATTTCCCAAGAATTTAATGAAGGTTTTCATTGAATCAATTATAATGAAAGATTGTAATATGGAATATTTCCATGTGCTTCTGATCTTTAGGTACCCTGGAAAACAAATAAGAGATCACTCTGTCTAGTACTGCACCTATTGACGCGTTTATGATGAATGTACATACGTTGCGATGAAAATTAAATAACGTAAATTACTATAGTTTATCTGTTTCGATCCATTTTAATAGTAATAAAAACCGGCCAAGCGCGTGTGGGCCACGCAAAATGAAGGTCTCCGTAATTGAAAAGAATGTATCCAAAAACAAACTTAACATTTGTAGCTGAAAAACAAGAAATCCAAAAAAAAAAATGTTTATGCGATAAAATGACAAAATAACGGTTTTCAGACTTTTTCCTTTACTTGTGCTGTAAGACCTTGCTTCTTGCCAAATTTCATGATTCTAGGTCAGCGGTAAGTACCCTATAGGTTTTGATTTACTTGCGAGTGTCAAAATATGTTGCATAAATGGCCGTATTTTTTTACGGCGTAGACTTAGAAGCTTGATTTTTTTAGAGCTCCAAAGGATCATAGACGACTTACGTATTTGATATTCATTTTAACTTGATACCTCCACGCGTTCCTGATAAAAAAGGTCTTGACAGACAGTCAGACAGACAGACGGACGACGAAGTGATACTATAAGGGTTCCGTTTTTCCTTTTGAGGTACGGAACCCTAAAAAAGTACGTCATTTAAAAGAAATTACGACGACTGTTCTGGGTTTCACTACTGAGTTAGATAAGTTTGTCAATCTTAAAAATTCTGAAAGGTATCTTGGATTTATAAACTAACTTGTATTTGATCGTAGTTTAACAATTCAATTTAATAATCGATTACTAATCACAGTAATCACATCACACTAATATTATAAAGGCGAAAGTTTGTAAGTGCGTGTGTTTGTTTGTTTGTATGTTTGTTACTTCTTCACGCTCAAACGGCTGGACCGATTTGGGATTTTGGTAAGTAGATAGCTTATACCCCAGATTAACACATAGGTTACTTTTATCCCGGTCTACGCGGGTGAAACCGCAGGGCGCAGCTAGTTTACTTTAATTGAAAATGAACCGCTTTATTTTCGCACAGCACACCACTATATAACACAATGTGATCATAAACAATCTATTATTTTTCATTTAAAAATATAAACTCATAGTCATTAGTCATTACATATAAGATTATTTATTGCTAATAAAATTAATTTTGGTGGACGATGTAGTGATATATTAGGTTAAAACCTTTGACTTACTTACACGTGACATGTGTTACTTTTGTATTCAGTGACTGTTTGGGTACTTTTCCATTCAGTGAGTGTTTGGGTACTGTACAGTATGTTTAATCCAAACAGACTACAATAATAATTTAGACTTACAGGAACATACATTCGTCATTCACTAAACTCCCAAAAGTCCACAACATCAGAACACTGATGGCAAAAACAATGTTTGATAAATTTTTGGATAATCTGAACAAAATTCAGCAAAGTTATTTGTGAAATGTATTACCACTTGCCTTAGTAATCTTTTCAGACCGTGACATACAAATTTTAATCGCACATTTCACTATTTTGATATTTTTATCGCTAAGCAATTGCTCACTTGACGTCAAGCCAGGCCTCTTGCACTGGTACATTCCGCTCGAGATAAGTACCTACAGCTCGCGGCAACTCTGGGTTTCAAGTCAGTCAAGGTGTATTACGCGCTCAGCGAGCGAGACACGTACGGCCGCCCATGAAAAAATTAAATCTTAGATTTTAAATTTAAGTATACTATTCACATTATCACTATACTATATATAAATTAGTGATATAGTTACTTTTTGAATGACGAAAATCCATTACGAAATGTCGAGTCTTGTTGCTACCTTTTTTTTACCTACCTACCTACTTACTATAGTTGCCGACATTTAACTTGACCTCTCGGCGGAGTAGTGGGGGTTTGTATGCGCGTCGTATTGTTTCAGGAGTAAGGTCCAAAATCGCTTAAAGTAATTAAAGATTAACTTAGGATTAACAACCAATTGTAACTACCCGCGATCGTACGATCGCACAAACTTAGCCACTGGTGCGTTTAGGCATCTTTAGTTGTTTTATGACCATGTTCAGGCGACTAAAGTGGCCCAAATGTCACTTTCAATTTTAAGACGTGTTTGTACCTTGTTTACTTGAGAACACTTCTAAATATTATACGAGATGATGGTGTATTAAAAATAATTGATGATTGTTTGATTGATTAATAAAAAATAACGTTTGAAAATGATAAGACATTACATTAAAGTGAAACAACTCTAGATAGACTACTCATAAATACAATAAAAGTATAAAAAGGTACCTACCATATACCCCACCATCACCACCACCATACCTTAAGGTATGTATGGTATGGTATGGTGGTATGGTACCATATTTTATTTTTCTTTGCGGACAGCCCTAGTACTCAGCTAAGCGGCGTAGGTATGTTACGGACGAGTAACGACACAAACTAATAACAACTCTCAAGCGCGGCGATTAAGAGCAATTTAGCTTGCGCATGGAAGGGAAAAGATTTTGTAGGCTATTATAAAAGCGGCTTTCTTCAAGATCAAAGGAGTGCAACTTCTGTACGTTAGTACTATTACTTATTCTGTGGTCAAGCTGACAACTGCACTCGGATATGCCTGTCGACATATACGATGTAGTAACGCTTCGGCGCCGTACACTACTGATCTAGTACTATTAACATCATTGTGTTTAGTAGAAAAAGATATTGATGTTTTTAGATAATTAGACGACTACTGGGTCACTGTCGACTTCACCCGCGTTTACCTTACATGATTCGAACCAGAAGGCGGTAGTTGATAGAAAAAATGCGCTTATCCTGATGTAAAGCGCATTTATTATATCCCATAGGTATAACTGTATACTGAGTTTATTAAAATCCTAACAATAGAATAATTTCAGATTTTTCTCTTTGCTGACGTAACAACAACAACGTCAGTTTCGTGTAGTCGGACAATCCTGGCTTTTCGTTCCGGTACAGGGGGCCTACTCCCTAAGTCCGTCCGTCTTTCCGTCCGACCGTTTATCCGTCCGTCACACATTACGATCCATCAAAACAAGTGTAAAAGTTAAATTTTTCGAACAGGCAAAAACATATCGGGAGTAGGGACAACTGGCAAATCATGTTATCATTCATACTTTGTTCGGGCCCCGAACCAATCATCCATCCGTAGATGATACGGAGTAAGAAACGCCCGTAACGAAGGCCGAAACTACGGGCTTCGTGCTTAGGGAGTAGGCCCCCTGTTTCGTGCAATTGTCGCGCGAGTGGGTAGATTGCAGAGTAGGCATGGTATTATACCTTTCGCATTTTTGATTTATAAACTACTGTTTTCGGCAATTTGTATGTAAAATCATTGGCACATTATCCGAGAAATGAAATAGATTGTCTTTCCGAAGCTCACTAAAACATAGAGTTTTAAAACCTTTACTGCCAACGGTGACAGAATCACCATCTAAGGACTTTCCGCATATTACGCAAGACATAATAAATAAGTACCAAAATCCGGGCGCATCGTAAACAATCTCATTGCGTAATGAGAAGAAAATTTTCAGTAATTATTTGAGCAGTTAAACAATAGCTCCATCTTTTTCACATCCGATAACTTCGTCCCTCTCGCACACCGACGCGGGAGATGCAAGGCGCTCGGTCAAGGTTGGCATTTTATATTGTGTAGGTAATTTAGGTTTTATGCATTTTGCGAAGAATCCTTATCACTTAATCAGGGGATTATGACACTTACATATGAAGAATGAAAATGTTAATGCACAGCCTAAAAAATATTTCAAGTGTCTTTTATGTACAATATACAAAACATGATAAAACACTTTTTAACTATGTTCCTGAGAAGTCACCAAGGTGAAAACTGAACATAGGTTCGAGGCTAACGTTTGGAATGTATAAACAGAAAAATCCCCGAAAGTGCGATTTTTTAAGTCTCATTTATCACACCATGAAAGAAAAAATCTCGTAATGTTAAGAATTTTGTACCCAAACCGAGGGATTACTTATGTACTATAATTTTAGGCTGGCTGTAGACGATAATCTTACTTTTCACCTAAAGTGTGTTTTTTGTTTAACGTTAAACAGTAAAAACACAACTTTAGGTATTTCTGAGGTTCCTCCGACCATATGAGCACAAAATTGCCACGAATGCATAAGTAAATAACTATACTATTATTTCAAAACCAATTTACTAAAGTGTCTTTAATGCAACCTCAAACACTATTTTTACTGGACTACATGCAATAAATGGGCAACCCCAAAAAGTTTTACATTTGGTATAATAAAAGTTGACGTGTATGTAGATCTAATGATTTTGGTATTTTGCCTTTTGATTTTTGTATTATTTATCTAAGAATATTTTTATTACTTTTTCCGTAGTACAGACGGTGATGTCTTATACAGATTTCCAAATTCTACCATTATTTCACTGCAGTTAGCGTGGCCAGACTCTTAGTCTGTGATATTTTTACGGTGCTGTATGTAGGAAGTATTTTTTTCTAATAAGTTGCTGTCATCAAACAGGGGCAGGGGAGGGGCTCCCGCAATAATAATAACAGCCGCACGGCTCAATCGATCAGGTTAAGCTACGCTTGCCGCAGTCGGTCCGTAGATGGGTGACCATCTTTACCCCTTCGTGCCGTTTAGGTACCTCTCGGAAAGCACGTTAAGCTGTTGGTCCCAGCTGTCATTCTTGGATCTTTGAGTCGTTACGGGTCGTCAGAAGCCCGAAAGTCTGACAACCAGTATTACCAAGGAATATCGTGTTACCCATCAGGGACTGCCTATCTGACCTCCACAACCCAGTTAGGGTTGTGGAGGTCAGATAGGCAGTCACTCCATGTAAAATACAGCATGTAATATTCAGCTGCATCTGGTTTGACTGGAAGCCGACCCCAACATAGTTGTGAAAAGGCTTGGCGGATTGATTTGCTGTCATCAAAAAAAGATGGATGGATTGTTGTGCGAGGGGATGTGATGTGAAAGAAAAAGGAGTGAATGATAGCGTGACGGTACCCTTCAAGAGTCGACTGCACCCCAAGGGTGCAGAAGGAAAAACCTTCACATAATAGGTATTTATGCTTATATCATATACTTACCTACATATAAACGTAAAAAAACATCATCCGATGGAAAATTTTGTTTTCCATCGGATCGGTTTTGTTTTTTTTTTGTTTTTTTGGTCGGCATTTTCGACAAGGAGTTTATTAGCATTAGAATAAAAACTGTTTTGTGTTCTTTGCTGTCCTGTCCTTAGTAAATTGGCGCTATTTTGAATACTGTAAGTTGTACGAACACAAAGTTTAGTGTTGTGTTGTTCTAATCGATTAAAAATGCATTCTAGTGATGAAGATGTATTGACACCTGAGTTTATGAAAGAGAGGGCGGCCGATATAGTGGAAAACTTGCTACCCAAAAAATCACGGCTGGTTTACATCAAAGCCAATTTAACTTTCCTTTTTCTTCATTATACAGGGTGTCCCGTAAATAATGGATCAAACGTAACGGGTAGGTAGCTTACCTAATTTCCAACAACTAATTTGAATATTTAAAAAAAAACCGTTACAGTAACCAGGATATTAATTTTTTTTCGAATTTTACGATTTTGTCTTCCAGAATTAAGCTTTTTTAATGCTGTCGCTGCAAATGATGACATTTTTAGGTATGATTTTTATTTAACATTTCTGAATAGCTTACTAATGTTATAAGATACCATTTTTTTGAATACCGTTTTATTTGCCTTAGAAAAAAAATCTTGAGTTGAAAAGTTTTTTCTTTACGATGTTAGGACCAAAATTGAAAAAATTCTCCTGTAAAAAAAATGTATGACACCGAAGACCACCATTATTTTAAAAACTTGTACATTTAATAAGGTTTGCAAATTGGTATAAAACTTACGTCTAGTCCTTATCGTTACAAAGATATTGCTATGAATGTGATGAAGAAGACAGAAAATAAATTAAATTGGTACTATTCCATTTTTCCTTTTCGTAATGGCTTATGCTTGAATGCTTGTAATCGAAGCAGGTAGTTAAGCGGATAGCATAATTCCGACCCGATGACGTCATCTGTCCGGAATTTGGGACCGCTACCTGTGGCGGAGTTGCACCTCAGTCAGTGTGAAAGGGATAGATAGCGCCGCTTTTTGGTAAATCGGTTAAATCGGTATGAAGTTGCGCAGGTTCTTTTGTTCTTTCCTGCGCCCTTCACTCGTACAGGCTTCATTGTTGCTTGATTTTATTAGTTTAGTTGTAACTAGTCTCTCTTCGAGTTGCTACGTCAGACAACTTTCGCTCCCGGTCAGTGGCTCGGTGTTTTCTTCTGTAAAATTTGACTTGTGCTGTGTTTTTGGACTTTGCTTTGCCTATCGATTTGGAACTCTTTGCGTATTGGACAAACGACTTGGCGATCCTACGGACTCCGAAAACATTCGTTTGTGTGTGCTTGTACGTGTGTGCAGTAGCGCTGAAACCTTATTCAGCCCAATGCCTCGTTATGAGTACACGCCACGGCAGTACGCCGAAATGCATTTTATCTACGGAGAAGCAAGAGGTAATGCCAGGGCGGCTGCAAGATTGTACCGTGAAAGATACCCGAACCTGGTTCGTTATCCCGATTATCGCGTCTTTATTAGAGTGCATAACGCGCTTCTTGAGGGAAGAATTCTTGGCACCGGAGTTGGTGGTACCCGTGAAGGACGACCGCGACAAGTTAATGACGAAGTCATTCTTCGAGAAATCGAGGAAGATCCGTCAGTCTCCGTTCGCGTCATAGCGCGACGCGTAGGAATTTCTAGATCGACGGTGCATCGAGTGCTACAACGGTGCCGATTGCACCCATATCACGTGCAACGTGTTCAAATGCTGACGTCGCGTGATTACCAGCCAAGAATAGAATTTTGCCAAAGGATGCTTAGAATGATTCGGGCGGACCCGCAGTTTTTTAACAAGATTTTATGGAGTGACGAGTCTTCATGCCGCCGAGATGGATATTTAAATTTGCATAATTTGCACAGTTGGCAGCTGATAAACCCACATTTGATGCGAGAGGACAGGAGCCAACATCAATTTAAAATAAATTTATGGGCGGGAATAATCAATGGGCAAATAATAGGGCCCTTTGAACTACCAGCTACTCTAAACGCCGAATATTATCTCCATTTTTTAAGGAATGAGTTGCCAAGGTTATTAGAAAACGTTCCAGAAGACGTACGGCAAGCAATGTGGTTGCAAAATGATGGGTGCCCCGCTCACTATGCGACGGCAGTAAGGGCGCACCTTGATGAAAGTTATCCGGACAGATGGATCGGCCGATTAGGACCAATTTTGTGGCCTCCGCGATCTCCGGATTTAAATCCCCTAGATTTTTTTTACTGGGGATGTTTAAAAGACAGGGTCTACAAGAATCCAATAACGTCGGAAGAAGAATTACGACAGCGCATCCAATCTGCTGCATCAGAAATAAACCAAAGCCGTTTTGTCCGTCGGATAAGAGCTTCCTTTATTAGGAGATGCAGACTTTGCATTCTTGTAGAGGGAAGGCAATTCGAACATTTATTGTAAAAACCAAATAAAACGATTTATTTGAACTAACTGTTTTTTTTAGTACGGCCTCCTAATTCTTTTCATACGCCTCAATAATTCAATGAACATTGCCTCTGAAATGCTACAGTTACACATTTTAAAGAAAAAGTTTAAATGTACACACTTTTTTATTTTTTTTATTAACGTTGATTTGGAGCACCTCTCAGATTCATAGCAATTATCTTTGTAACGACAAGGACTAGAATGTACAACTTCATACCAATTTACCAAAAATACAAAAGCGGCGCTATCTATCCCCTTCACGCTGACTGAGGTGCAACTCCGCCACAGGTAGCGGTCCCAAATTCCGGACAGATGACGTCATCGGGTCGGAATATGCTAGCCGCTTAACTACCTGCTTCGATTACAAGCATTCAAGCATAAGCCATTACGAAAATGAAAAAATGGAATAGTACCAATTTAATTTATTTTCTGTCTTCATCACATTCATAGCAATATCTTTGTAACGATAAAGACTAGACGTAAGTTTTATACCAATTTGCAAACCTTATTAAATGTACAAGTTTTTAAAATAATGGTGGTTTTCGGTGTCATACATTTTTTTTACAGGAGAATTTTTTCAATTTTGGTCCTAACATCGTAAAGAAAAAACTTTTCAACTCAAGATTTTTTTTCTAAGGCAAATAAAACGGTATTCAAAAAAATGGTATCTTATAACATTAGTAAGCTATTCAGAAATGTTAAATAAAAATCATACCTAAAAATGTCATCATTTGCAGCGACAGCATTAAAAAAGCTTAATTCTGGAAGACAAAATCGTAAAATTCGAAAAAAAATTAATATCCTGGTTACTGTAACGGTTTTTTTTTAAATATTCAAATTAGTTGTTGGAAATTAGGTAAGCTACCTACCCGTTACGTTTGATCCATTATTTACGGGACACCCTGTATGTCTATTTTCACTTAAATATTTTTCTTTTTCTCGTACTTAGTCATGGTATAAAGTATAGTATGCAACTCTTGAATAAAACGGATTTATATCGAGGACCATGAATCACTCGCGTCGCTCAGGATTCTAACACTTGAATCACTCGCTACGCTCGTGATTCAATCATGATGAATCACTCCTTACGGTCGTGATTCAATTTTTAGAATCCTTCGCTAGCTCGTGATTCATCTATGGCCCTCGCTTTAAATCCGTCCTTTATTCACTCTAAAAAGCTTATTTTATTCACTGAAAACAGTGAATAAAAAGCACTTTTACTCACTGTTTTGATGTTTGAAAATGGAACACACCAATGTATTCGACCACAGATTTAAAGAACCTATGCTAGATGCGGCACGTTATTAGATTGTATGAAAACCGAACGTGTCATCTTTTTTATACCTACGATAACTTCACCCCAGCCATTTAGTGATGTGCTCAGAGTAAACAGAATTGTTTCAATCACTAAGCGTCACTGAGCTAACAGACTTTTTTTAGTACGAACAGTCGAACATGCAGGGCACGCTTGGTCGTGGCTTGCCGTATCTAGTGTAAGTATAATCTGTGTATTCGACCTATATTGATGTGTTCTAAATTCAATTTGATTGGTCGACATTTTCGACAAGGAGTTTAGCATTAGAATAAAAACTGTTTTGTGTTCTTTGCTGTCCTTAGTAAATTGGCGCTATTTTGAATACTGTAAGCAATGATATTATAAGTAAAAAGGTGTAGATAGGCCATAAGGGCTCAGCAAGCGGCACGTTAAAATGTAGACAAGTGACCAAACTGGACCTCAGTGTCGCGTCGCCGACGTCAACGGATGCACTTCACGTACCGAGTGCATTAAAAGTGACCCAAAAACACCGAAAATGCCGTCGTATGTTATGAGATATTGCACAAATTATACAACAAAAATTTCTAAAACTCAAGGAATCACATATCATTCGTTAGTATACTATTTATCTTAATACTTTCAAAAAATCAAACATTATATTCGTAAAATATGGCGTCAGAAAAGAATAGACGTCAAATAGAGATAGACGTCATTACTGATCATAGAGTAAAATTATGCCTAAGAACAGACAAGTCAGCCTGACAGTAGGTAGGTATAAATGGTGGCACATTGTTTAGACTTAAATGTAATTTTTATTTTTGTTATGATGAGGTAGGATAAATTAAATACATACATATAGTGTATGTAAGACTATTATATTCAAATCAAAACATTAATTGTTACTTTCAATGCAATATTCCTACTTTATTACTTTTACTACATGAACTCATGAGTGAATCAAATTTTTAGGCAAAAATCACGGTTTTGCGGTAAAATGTCATATCTGATTATTATTCTATATAGTTTCTAGTACACGAGACGACGCACTGTCGCAAACTATATTTGTCTCTTTTTCGCCCGCGATAACTGAATCGTGCCATCTAAATTTGACGTATAAACGTAATTTAGTGTGCTATTGCAATATTAAGTTATTTATGTGTGCATTAGTGTGCCGATTCTGAATATCGAATGTTGTCTAAGTAACCTATCTACACCTTTTTACTTATAATATCATTGACTGTAAGTTGTACGAACACAAAGTTTAGTGTTACTTTAATCTTTAATTTTGTGTTTGTTTAGTGTTGTTCTAATCAATTAAAAATGCATTCTAGTGATGAAGATGTGTTAACACCTGAGTTTGTGAAAGAGAGGGCGGCCGATATAGTGGAAAGCTTGCTACCCAAAAAATCACGGCTGGTTTACATCAAAGCCAATTTAACTTTACTTTTTCATCATTATATGTATATTTTCACTTAAATCTTTCTTTTTCTCGTAGTCATGGTATAAAGTATAGTATGCAACTCTTGAATAAAACGGATTTATATCGAGGGCCATGAATCGCTCGCGTCGCTCAGGATTCTAACACTTGAATCACTCGCTACGCTCGTGATTCAATCATCATGAATCACTCCCTACGGTCGTGATTCAATCGTTAGAATCCTTCACTAGCTCGTGATTCATCTATGGCCCTCGCTTTAAATCCGTCCTTTATTCACTAATTGCATAATATACTATAACCTGCCTACATGGTTCACACAGCCCTTACTTGGAACCTACAAGATTGGCGTGTAAGAGTATAGGCTCATCATGATACCTTGCGCAATATTGACCACCAAAGAATGTAAAATAAGTGGATCCAAAGTGATGACATCATTTAGAAAAGAATGGTAGGTACCGTAAGACAAAGTATTCACTGAAGAAGAACACCAGTGTGTAGCCATAGATTGAATATATAGTGTAGCAGAAGGCAAAAGAATCTCCAGAGCTCCTGAATCAGGATTTTGATAGATGCAATTAATTAATTAATAAGTAAATGAAGCTCCGGAATTCTGAAAACTATCCCAGGAGCCTGCCAAATACTGTACCACAGATTAATACAGATGGGACACTCCGCAGTTTAGGTATGAAGCTACAAGTACACGGCGGGCCCCGTCCACGGGGCTAATTCAGTAGAAATGCCGCGCGCCGAAGGTATAAGATTTACGCGATAGAAAGAGAGGCAATGTGTAGGTGAATATAACTGTAGGTAATTAGCGTTCTGCGAAAATTTTTCAGATTACTTCTTTATAATTCCGATTTCTGCTTCTGGGGACTGACCACATTTAGGTCACACATTTCTGTTGGGTGGTACAGTCCACAAACCAAATTATTATGGAAAAAAGTATGTAAGTAAAAAACCAATAATTATCACAATAAAATTTTTATTATCTATTTAACATAACATCGGGCCATAACCATAGAATGAAACGACTGTATATTACATTGTATATATGTATATAGGCTATACATGGCTTGAGGCACGTTACATTAACTGAGCAATGTTTAAAAACATGTACGAAAAAATATATCATCAACTCACTTACACTATCGAGTTTCCATCTATTGCGAAGATCTAGATTTGCTATTTTTTTTCTCTAAAAAAACATGTTTGAGCATAGTAAAAGTTTTTTCACTAAAACTAAGTTAATAATATCGAAAACTTTTATGGAAGCATAGTTTGTTACAATTGCAGTAAGTACTTAGGATAATATGAAGATAAAAATACTTAAATAAAATCATGTACGAAAATTCGAATTCATGCAAATTTTGATAGCAATAATGAGAAGGGTAGTTTTTTTTTTACTTTTCAAAAGAGCATGATTGTTATTCAAAATGTGATTCATGACGATAGTGACTTTTTATTATATTTAAGTTTAAATAAATAAAATTGTTGTACTAAATCTTAATCTAATGACTTAATCAAGCGCTTCACAAGAACTTGCCATGTAATCTATATTTTTTTTTGCATTTTATTTGTGAAAATATGTTTGTCTTTTTTTTTACATTGACTATATTAGTGTAACGTGCCTGGGTACCTGGTGGACAAACGCATAAATAAAAAACGTGGACAGAATAGCTTTAAATAATTTAAGTGTACATTTAAAACATTCTCATACTGGGCCTTAACAAAACTAAAAAAGTTATTGTTTCATACGAATTTTGTCATACATTTTGAATACATAACAGCTATGTATTTTAAATACATATTTTTTAAAATAGATCATTGCTTGTAGACTAATAAGGACTACATACACATATAAAAATATTTTTATGTTACACAGATTACTAAATAAGTAAAACAATAAGACAGTACATGTTTATTCGACGCTGCACATTTACATTAGTGTACAAGCAACAATCGCCCGTATATAAAGGAGAATAAGACACAAAACGGTTTGTGTAACAAGGGAAGTATTGTTATTGCCGCCAGGTACCGATTTAATAAAAACGAGCAATGTGGTGTTTTACATGAAATCGTCGAAATCATCGTCGAAATTGCCGTATGTGTCGTATTGATTGAGATGAGCCTGGAAATAAAGAAATGTGGACATTAGAACAACATTTTCATAGTGCTATGCATAGCTGCCTTTATGTGGAAGGTGAGATACACAATAGGTATGAGGACTGTGTAAAAAAAAAGTCTATTTAGTCTGTCTGTCAGATAATAAAAAAAATTTTAGAAATGTATTTTTTGGTTTATCAAATTATCATACTAATAATATAGTTAGTTAAAAAGCATTAAAAAGTTGGGAGCGGGGGCTCGCTACGTCACAGCTATAACAAACTATGTATACAATCTAACAAGGAGTGACGTCATGCCACATTTTAACTCAGTATATCGCCGCCGTAATCTTATGTTTACGTAAAAAAAACATCATCCCTATTCCTGCACCTCTCGTTTCGGAACCCAAATGTCTAATGGTGAACCAAGCTAAGACACCTGTCCCCCCGCCGACGAGGAAGCGACTGGCTACCGACTTATTTTCTCGCCCAAGAAATGTCCATATCGGTCCAGCCTTTTCCCAACTATGTTGGGAGGCAGCTGAATGCCAGTATTTTAAATGGAGCGACTGCCTATCTCATATCTGACCTCCACAATCCAATCCTGGTGGCCAGTGAGTTATGATAAACCCTTAGTAAAACTAGTTTTCAGACTTTCAGGGTTTTGATTTAAAAAGTCAAAGAAATATTAGTATATTAAGAGTCCCTATCAATTTTGCGGTCTAAAAACAGAAAAGAGTTTTTTCAGTGCAAATTTCTCAACAACCTTAAGATATCGGGTTTTTTTTTTAATGCACAGTTATTCATCACTTATTTAACTAGTAAGCCTACGAATTTAAATTTTGATAAATACTCAATATAAATTATGAAAAATAAAAATCTAACACACGTTTTTACGTTAGCACGAAACACCAGGTTTGTCAAATACTTTTTTTAGCTTACTGGTAGCTAATAACAATCTGAGAAAAATCATAAGTACTGGGCATATAGTGTATTAGTAAGTCTACGATTTATTTTTTTAAAGTTTAATGAATTTCTACGTAAAAAAAAATGTGATCCACTCTGAAAAAACCCAATAAAATCATGTGCAAAACCGCCGTCTACGCGTAAGAATTTATTGAAAATAACAATAAATATTAAACATTTTAAAAATTGAGGTAATTATCTACCGAACACAATTTTTATATTTTATTTTTGACTACTTGTTTAATTGTAGTAAAATATCTAAATAATGCCTTATAAACCGATGCGCTCGCTCGAGTCATTCAGTCGCGCCCAAGGGCTACTCGACGACGGACCTGTATCGCCCTTTGACGTTCGCCGCTCCCGACGAAACTCGCGAATCGCACGTGATTTATACTAGGCCTAACCAGTTTTGAGACTGTGAGTACATTTATTTTTTTATTTTTGCATAGTGTTACACTTAATGAGTTGATAATGTTATTCATATATATTCATGTGTTGCATTTAGTAAAATAGTGTTTAATTTTTAGGAAATGGGTCGAAAAAGTGAACTTTACTATCACGGAAAAATCAAAGGTAAAAAGAAAAAAGTTGAAAAAACACGAAAGGCATGTGCAGCTCTTAGGTAAATAATAATTATTGCAATCATATTAATTAAGAAATTTTTTATAATTTACTATAATCTAAAAATGTGTTAATTATATTTGTAGGGAATTAAATAGGCAGAAATCTACCGAAAATCAAATAATACCTGGAACCTCATCGATGAGCGAAATTTCCCCAACGGACACAAGGTAATTATTTTTATCATAGTAATTAACCGACTCCAAAAAAGGAGGAGGTTCTATGTTCGACTATATATATATTTTTTTTTATGTATGTTCACCGATTTCACCGTCATTTGTGGACTGATTTTCAAAATTCTTTTCTTATTCGAAAGAGTGTACTTCCGAGGTGGTCCCATTGGAACCAAGTCAGGATCTGATGAGGGATCTTATGGAAGTCGAGGGAAACCCTCAAATTTTATAGGCACACCTATAGCGATTTGGGTATTTTTTATAGTAGGTAAGTCATGCATTTGCTCCCGGAAAGCACCATTGGTAAAGTGGAACTGATGAGGAAGACCACAGAGGTCATCGGAACTACTCAATAATACGTATTTCACGGGTTGCGATTCGATTACATTAATATGGTTGCTAAGCAATTTATGCTCGTCACAATGCATATGGTGCAGTGGAGCTGATGGTGACTTCACCATCAATTCCAGTTCTCCTGGTTCCTTACTAGGAGAACTCCTCAACTTAACGTCCCTGCATCGGGTAAAGCAATATTTTGTAAAAGGCGATGAGCAGTTGACATTAGGCTATTGTAATTTGTAACTTAGATAAATTATAAACTGACCAACTAAAAAGTGAAAAATAAAAAACTTTTTTACAAAAAAATACAACCGACTTCCAAAAACAAAGTGAAAAATTACTTTTATTGTATTTTTTACTGTCGTATTTTTTTTTGTAAAAAAGTTTTTTAATTATTATAGTTACTTACATAAATCACGAAAGTTTCATCATCATCAACAACTGCCCGTGACAAATTGAATAGACTTTTGGTACGTACCTACTAATTTTATAATAAATGTATTATTAATTATTTTCAGTTATACTAACAAACAGGATTCACCAGGCTCGTTTTTAGGGCAAAAGGGGGAAACAAGGTATTTTTCAACTATTAATTATGGCGCAAACACACTGTATATTTGTAATAAATTAATAGTATTATTATAATCTTATAGGGATGAAAAGGAGAACAAGTCACCAGAGAGTTCAGGAACACGGTCACTTACAAAAAAGAACAAAACCACGGAAGTATGTACATTTCAATCATATTCAATTACTAGCAAGTGGGAACTGTAATATGTCTTAGCTATTTGGGTGTAGCATGATGTTTTTATTTTTAGGTACCCGGTCGAAATCCAGGATTATATTTATCTCCGTCCACGTAAATATGTTTAGTCTTGTCGTCGTGACTGAGTAATAAACATGTAAGATTTTGCATTTATTTCCAGAACATGGATTTAATTCAAGAAACGCCTCTCCCAATGAATATTGACTCTCTCGATGATTCTTTAGAAGATTTAGTCATGGACTTGGATAAAGTACGTATCTGCTTACGTGTACCGATATGAACAACTTTACTATGGAGTATGGGATCAACCCTGAAATCGAAGAAAATATCACTTGTTCCATGCATATACGAGTATTAGTCGAGCGAGCATTGAAATTTTATGTAAAACAGCTGTTTTTCTTTCGTGTTTTCTTTCGCGTTTTCGTAGTTTGTCTCATAGTAAAAGTTGTACATACGGGTACCTCTCATAATATCTGACCACACCTTTCTGTTTCAAAGATTAAATATTTAAATAACTAATATTTTTCAGTCTGCTCCATCTACGCCAACACCAATTGAAGGAAGAAGAATAATTGACTATCAGTTCTTTTTTGACCAACTCGTAGAGATTTCACAACACTCTATAAAATTTGGATGTCAAATGAGCAATCTCAAAACAATTGAGGAAAAGCGACATGGTTTTTCATCAAAATTTATATTGCGTTGTTCTATGTGTGGAAGTATTTTTTACCTAAACGCTTGCGATGAAAAAGAAAGTGGAATGGATATTAATCACTCAGTTGTTTCTGGTACAATTATGACAGGATGTGGCCGGGCAAATCTTAACGAATTAGCCTCCTCAATGAATTTGCCAACAATGAACAATAATATTTATTCCAAATGTCATAAAAATCTGCATGACTGGTGGAAATCAACCGCCGAACATACGATGAAAGAAGCAGCTGCTAAAGAACGTGCTCTAGCTACTGAAAAAACTTCCACTGGAATACCAAAGATACCCGTGACAGCAGACGCGAGTTGGTGTAAACGATCCTACCGCACAAATTATTCATCGTTGGCAGGTGTAGGTGCCATAATAGGCGTTAACTCAGGAAAAGTACTGCATATTGCTGTAAAAAATAAGTACTGTATAGTATGTGTGCGTGCAATCAATAAAAAACAAGATCCTCCTGAACACCAATGCAATGCGAATCATAAAGGATCATCCACAAGTATGGAACAAGCGGCGATAGTACACGGCTTCAAACAGTCTGTGGATGTACATAATTTAGTGTATTCTAAACTGATTGCTGACGGCGACGCGAGTACATATAAGAATATTTTGGAAAGCCGACCCTATCCAAATATTACCGTAGAAAAAATTGAGTGTTCTAATCATTTATTACGCAATTATAATGGAAAGAACTTGAACTTGACGAAGGATACATCAATTTCAATAGCTGAACGAAAACTGCTCAACAGTGATCGCCTTAAACGTTTACGGATAGCCGTTAAATCAGCAGTTCGATATAGGACAGCTCAAAACCTGCCTTTGTCAGCCAAAATAAAAAATCTGCAAAATGACATTTTAAATAGTCCTAAGCACATATTTGGAGAACACACTAATTGTGAAGACTATTTCTGCACCGCTGAAAAAAAACTAGAACCGAACAATGTACCCAAAGCTAAAACATTGTTGCAAAAATTGAACACGAATGCATCCAGTTTGGCATATCATGCTCGAAGCCTCATGTACAACTTAAATAACAACAGAGCTGAGCAATTCAATGCTATTGTCGCAAAATACATAGGAGGAAAACGCATAAACTATGCGTTGAAAGATTCTTACGAGCTAAGGTGTTACGCGGCAGTGGTCGCTTATAATACGGGAACACCAATATATACACTACATAAAACTATTTTCAATAAAAGCCCATCTGCTACTGTAAAAAAATTCGAACAGCAAAAACATGTACAAAACACTAGGACGAAGAAGACGATACCAAAAAAGCAGCTTTTCTCCAACGCAGACAATACTGACTACGGGCAAGCATGTCAAAAACCTGACATGCCATCGGGTGAATTTGAAACAGCCAAGGAACTGTTTTTAGAAAACTTAAAGCAACAAACAGAGGACCGTCATGAAATCGAAAGAGATACTATATTGCAAGCTGAAAGCGCTCTATGGCTGGAACTAAGAAGGTGTCTTTTAACAGCATCAAATTTTTCAAAAGTTTGCAAGCGACGTGAAAATATTAGTTCAGCACCTCTTGTAAAGAATATGCTTTATAGCTATTCAATAAGTCACGTTCCAGCCATACAGCATGGTAAAACGAACGAGTCGATTGCTTTGGAACAATTAGCGAAGCAGGAAAATATCAAGATTAAAAAATGTGGCTTGCACATCGATGACAAATATTTCTTCTTAGGTGCTACGCCAGATGCTTTATTTGATGAAGGTATAATAGAAATAAAGTGCCCTTTATCAGCTTTTGGCATGAATGCCGATGACGCCATAAGAACCAAAAAGATCAAGTTTTGGAGTGTCAAGAACGATAAAACCACTGTAAATACCAAACACGACTGGTTCTTTCAAATACAGGGCCAGTTGCACATCACAAATAAACCACTTTGTTTGTTTGCTGTGTGGACTGCAGCGGATCAGCCTCTGAAAGTAGAAAGAATATTAAAAGACGACGATTTCTGGGCAAATAAAATGGAACAAAAGCTAAAAAAGTTTTATATGACATGTTTACTACCCGAAATTGTTGACTCCAGAAAAGCACGTTCTATGGATATTAGAAACACCTCTTACTAAACTCGTAAAGAAGGTTAAAATGTTTTTATAGATACGTGTTATAATAAATAAACTAAAAAGTATGTTGTATTTATTTCATGCTGTTGCTACGCCTGCAATGAAAAACCTAATGATAGGAAATTGAAAATTTTAATTAGATAAACGACAAGTTGGGTCGCTATACTACAGCATGTATCAGAAAGGTGTGGTCAAATTTAAGAGTGTGATACAGGCCATCAAACTGAACAACTTTCTCTATGGTACCAACATCAAACTCGTGAAAAAAATATCAACCCTTACAAAACTACCTACTCGACCCAAATGTATGGGACGGCTGGTTATTTTTTCGCGATTATGATGTTGGTCCCATGCAGAAAGTTGTTCAGTTTGATAGTCAGTACCTCATCCTTAAAGACCACACCTTTCTGATACACCTTGTATACTCTCATGGTCTGGGATCTTATAGTGAGGGAAATAATTATAAGTCTCGAAGTGCACCGTTATCTACAGACCTCCCTGACGTTATCTACCTATTAGGGAACGCCGGGAAGGTCTGTAGTAGGTAAATAATTCATTATCTGCCTATTTTTCCCCAACGTTGTTGGTTTAAAGTTTGCTTTTACCGTTTTTTTTTTTTTGTGAATGCCGTACTTGGTAACAATATTTTTATGGGCTACCTAAGCTTAATACATCACAATCACAATAAAATCCATCCAGTATTACGTAACCTATTAAGTAAAAACTATGGAGTGCTGATATCAGCGGTTACGGACCAAGATTATTTGGTCGCGCTGCACACACACACTACGATTGTCCGCGATAGTTCAAACGCACACAGCCACACTGCGCTCCGATAGTTACCTAATCCAGTAGCGCGCCTAAATTGATAGGGGCTCTTAATAATTGATTGCTGACCGCTCACACTGCCGGCAAGAACTATCTCTAATGTAAGTACGTTTCTTGAGCGTAAAAATATTCGATAGCAAGCTGCTTCCTCGTCAGATGAGACAGGTGTCTAAGCCACACATTCAGCCAACTATACCATATTCAGGGAGCCGTGAGAAGGTAAACTATAAATGTTTGTTCAACCGATTTTGACTTCTATTGCGTTAGTGGTATGACAAATGGCAGCTGCAGTAAACAGTTGGAATTGTAACCACTTTTTTGCCTTTAATGCCATCCTTAAGCCTAAGGGATAGAAGTCAAAATTGGTTGAACGGAGAGTAAAAAGAGTTTGTTTCCGTGTCTCATCAGTATACATTGCAATCCAGGAGCAACTTTCAATACCACCAGCCACACTTGAAAAACAGACCCGTCAAACGTCGTCAAAAGTTATTTATATTATTATACTTATGAACCCCATAGGTTCATGTCAATGTGTTTGAATGTCAACCGAACCCTGTAGGTTCACAACTACTGTAAGCCAACGGTCGCCATCGGATGATGGTTTTTTACGTTTATACTCATATTATGTAAAGTTTACTCCTTACACTTGGTCTACGTCTGACGTTTGAGAAGTTAGTGACTGCATTATTGTTCTTAACACAAAGCATAGAGATATGACTATCATCTTGACATAATCATTAAATTGTCTTTTACCAACATCCGTAGATAAAGATGGCTTTGCCAGAAATACAATCATCAATGATCTTAAACTAGATAAGTACCTATGACCCTCAGCCCCAAGGGGCGTCAGAGCGAAGTTCAGACAATACTTCAGCTCAAAGTTCAAATTACCTATGGGATATTCTTCTTTTCTACCAGCAATCCACAGAGGACTGGACATTCATTTCTACTGACAACACCTTTGCCACACTTTTTGAATATTGTCAAAATTATTTTGTAAAAAGCAGTAATAATAAGAACGGAAGTGTTTATGCTTATTTTAATGGTTATTGTATTAACAAAATAATTTTTGTGAAAAAAAAAGTGTGAAACTGATATATAGGAAGAAAAACGATTTCGTTTTCAGAGGGGACACATGTCATTGCCGATGAAAAAGAAGAAGGAACCTTGTAAGAAAAAACAATAAATCAAAACCTCTTCAAACATTAATAAAATTATAATCATTTAGCAAGTTGTCATCATTATCAAATGTTTGTAAATAACATAATCACTTTACACTATCATAGTGAAGCAAACTTGACCTAGAAGAAGTGATTAAATAACTCGTATTGAAACTCTAGCATGCGATAACGAAACGATAAAACACGTAGTTTATATCTTATCGTTTTGACAACGAAACATACGAGATACGACTGTTACAGCGATGACACAACAGGTTTAGTCATAAAAATATTGTGATAGTATTTTTTTAATACACAATGAAAGATCTAGGTACTGTAAAAGGTTTTTTAATACACTGTCTGAATACCTGTAGACATTAGAGGCCCAATTAATAGTAAAAACATAAAGCGTAAGCTGAAATAGCATTGCATCAGAGTTGATGTAATGATGTTAAACAGCTGTTAATGGCGCGTTGGTCAGTCTCAGGCCATGGCATGCTAAGACAGACCCCAAGGTCTATGTTCTATGTTCTATGTTAAGGATTTGGTTTCTGCACTTAGTCCTTCATGTGGACCATTGTGCGTGAGCCATGGCGGCCTTCGGGGGTTATTCCAACCAGCCCACCTCCCTCCAGAAGTTAATCAAATCTCTGGGTCTGTTAATAACATCTGTGAAAGATCGGGGTATTCCAAGAGTTTCTGTTCTAATCTGAGCAACGCCTATGCATTCAAAGAGCACATGCGCAACGGTCTCCTCAGCCCCCATGCAGGCCCTGCACAGAGGACTGTCCATTATTCCTATTGTGTGGAAGTGTTTGTTTAATGAGCAGTGTCCTGTGATGGTCCCTGTCACCAGGCGCAGGCCCCAAGGTCTAATTGTGTGCTTTATTACACTTATGTAAGGAACCTGTAATTTATACATAAGCCATGGCTCATGCACAATGGTCCACTCGAAGAACTAAGTGTGAAACCAATACATATAACCATAACATAGATACATTGCCTAAGTAAAACTTCCAATAATAATTATAAACATACACAGTTGACACTTGCAAGTTACATTATCAGACAGGCACTCACATTTCTCGCAAATGTTTAGACGCATGTGGAAATATAACTGCCTAAGCATAATCTAATGAAAATGTTGCTTAGGTTCACAGTAATTCTACTTACTGTGAATGTAAACAGTGGTCTTAGGACGTCAATTTGAGCAATAAAACTTGTTAGTAATGTAATTAGTATTTTCACATACAAAGGAGAATGTGCGTTACTCATCTTGATGCAAACGCGACCAAATGAATCATAAATTTAATAACGTATGTACTCACATTATCGCCTTCAATTTTTAATTTAGCCTTTCCCTTGCCCTTAGTCGGCTTCTTGGACTTGTCCATTTTCTCAGATTTCTGTTTCTCAATGTACAGGTTGTCCACTGTCAACTTTATCCTTTTTATATCTGCTGATGGCACTGGAAACAGAACATTCAGGATGATTAATTTTTCAACATAATCCACTTTTGGTCATGGAGGTCAGATAGGATGTTGCTAAAAAGAATATCGCGATAAGACCCGTTTCGATAGGGTTTTATAATAGGATGTTGCTATGTAAAATACTGGTATTCAGCTGCATCGGTTAAGTTTTATAAGTCAATATAGTTGGCTGAAGGCTAGCCACCTGATTATGATGATAATCCACATTGAATCATAAATAATGACAAGGATACTGTGATTTATTTTGACGACACGGTTGGCGCAGTGGTTGAGCGATTGACTGCTGCGCAGCATGTCGCGGGTTCGATTCCCGCACGGAACAAATATTTGTACGACCTACAAGTATTTGTTCCGAGTCTGGGTGTTTTTCTATCTATAATATGTATGTATTTACAAAAAAAAATGTATATAAGTAGTTTATCAGCCATCTCGTTACCATAACACAAGCATTAGGTTGCTTAGCTTGGGACTAGATGGCGTTGTGTGAAATGTCCAAGGATATTTATATTTATTTATGTATTAGAGAGGATGCTATGATCGTAATAAATATAATAAACAGTGAGAAAAATTGGTTAAGTGTGGCAATATTAAGAAAAACCTTCTTAGTCACAATAAACAATAAAAAAAAAAAACCGGGCAAGAGCGAGTCGGACTCGCGCACCCAGGGTTCCGTTCCGATTTCTGAAAAAGTGTGCTATTTAGAGACATCGTTTTATTTTTCCCGTAATCTTTACATAAACTTCTATCACATAGAATATTTTCAGATTTTTCTCTTTGCAAACTTCGGAGATAAGGGGGGGGGAACGGTATTTTTTTTTTACATTTTTCATGAAAAGTCGAACACTGTGCGGCCTAAAAAAAAATAAAAATATGTTTGAGAATGTGCAAACAGCGCTCTTTCATATAATACCCCCACATGCCCTAGTAGCCCCACTTTCAATTTTTAAGACCCCCTTTCAGTCCCTGTTGCAAAAAAAATATAAATATTTTAATTTCATTCTTATTTGCAAAATAGTTGGGTAAACGTCATCTAAAACTGTTCCAAATTTTAAGTTGATAGCACTAGTCGTTCTTGAGATATCCAGCTGTGACAGACAGACAGACTGAGTCACACCATAAGGGTTCCTTTTTTACCATTTTGGTACGGAACCCTAAAAACAATAGTAAGTGAAAATTGATTGCATCTGTCGCACCTTTTCCACCTTAGTGGAACAATCGCAAGGCTGTCTTGAATGACAATTAGAATATAAAATATCAATCATAGGGCACTTATATTGATGAATGCTTTCTTAAGCCGTATATGTATATCATGCAGTATATTCCAGTCTTTTTCTATTAATAAAACCATACCCACATACAAAGACAGTCTACTTACATTGAACAACAACATTCCTCATGAATTCATCTATAAATGTTGGGAACTCCTCGCTGGCCTTATACAAGCATATTTTCTTGGTGAGCATGTCGGCAAACTCTGTGAATTCTGCCTTTGTGGTTGGTTGGAAGCCGTCGATTTTTCCAGTGCCAGAAAGCTGATCAGCTGTTACGCCTGGAATAAGGATTTTATTTACTTATTATTTACTGACCAACTGAGTCTGGATTTGAGCTGTATTGATCGCAATAGGCTCGCCCCCAATTACTTATTACTTATAAAATGTGGGTGTGCTATAGGTACACCTCTGCCTTATCCTTCGGGAATTACAGGCGTGATGTTAGTGCTGGGGAACAGGCTACCGGCATTTCTTACATCTTTGTAATTAAATTAACAAATAAATACCTACAACAGGGTCGTGCAAGCAATTAAATAAAAAACAAACATAGGTTCTTAATTTTTTTTCTTTTTTTTTTTTTCTTTGGTACATCTTGCAATCGGCTTGACAGCCCTTAACAGATTTGCTGCAGGAAATTGACGGGAGAGAAGCGTTCCTCCAGTGAGGAAGCTGTCTCTTATAACTCAGAACTTGTTAGTGAACAAGGTCCCATGTGTTGCCTTTTGAGCCTTCTGTGATTCACATAACGCTGTTGCTAGGATATTACTATGGCCTTTGATACGGTCTTTATATGATTTTGTTCTACGTTCAATTTCCTCCTTAACTGTTTCTGTTTCTGTGTACTCATGCAATTCACTGGTTCTGATAAATAGAGGTGCTTAAAACTGACAACAACAACTGACTGACTGGTGCATGAATCTGACTGGGGTAGTCAATAGGTTAATTAAGATATAATATACATAAAAAGAGTATTCTATCAAACTGTAATTTACATGTTGTATATTGTACACTATTACAGGTATATAAATGTATAAATTTTACATAGGGTGACACAATGGGCGGTTATTACAACTTGACTTATTCAAAGGTTAACGTGGTCAACCGAGGCCCAAAGAGCTAAACAAAAGTTAAGTTCAAAGAGCCTTTGTCAGCTGTGCATGTGCAGTAAGTAAGGTACTGGCATCCAGAAACAGGCAAATAGAAATGCTGACCTTTAGACATCTTCAAGCAGCAAGAACAAAAGCTTTGGCATTCCTCTGAGATCCATACTAATGTTATTAGTAATAACATTAGTATGGATCTGTCTGTTACCTTTTCACATTTGAACAGCTGAGCGGATATGGACAAAATTTGTCAAAGAGATAGATAGACCATCACCTGGGTTCAAACTTTTTATTGGTTGATGTCAGAAGTTATCCCACGGGAGTACGTTCCCGAGAGATAACTTGCGCCCTTCAGGCGTACGAAGCCCCAGGCAGACTAGTTTAAAGAAACAAGGCTACTAACCAAAGGTTTCTAAGGCGAGCCTCAAGTCAGACTCCTCCTGTGCTTTCTGTGCGCGCAGCTTCTCTGCCAGCTTTTGTTCAGGGGTCAGTTCTTCTACCACCTTCTCTACGGATACACGCTCTGCCTTCTCGCGTTCAAGACGCTGTAATTTGAACATAAATAAATATTAATGGAGAATATTAAAACCACAATAAGTATTCATAGAAAAAATTGTAAGTGCAGTTTAGAAATGTAATGTTTGTAAGTTTCCAGATTGATAAAATCAACTGAAACAACAGTGATTGATGAACTTGAATCATTGTTAGATGTAAATGATTGATTTGAAAGGGCAGATTACTAATAAATTGCTCATAGAAATAATATAGACGAAACGGAATCAAACTTTATGTGAGGATGTTCATAATATTATTCATCAAATTATTATACTTGCTGTGACAATAGGTTTTATAACATATTAGGAGTACATTAAGTACTTACATCTATAATTATTATTATCATTAACTACACAAGCTATAAAATTTGAGGTAATTTAATAGTAACTCTGTAGTTGGCCAGTGTTTATATAATTACCTAAGAATAGCAACACATTCAATTGATACATTTGTTTTTATTTTTCATTTCAACACATTAGGAATCTCATAGCCTAATCAACTTCATAATTTAAGTAGTAAAATAAAACTTTTATATTTGACATCTGGATACTAAAGGCCAAATAGTAGGAAAAGTTTAGGCTATTGGAAGATAAATATCCATTTTCTTGAACCCTATCCAATTTCATTGGCTTTTGTATTGCTGAGATATGTCATGAGCAGGCTTGATTGACAAAAACAGACATGTTTTTCGAAAAGCTATCACATTTTCTATTTAGAGAAATTGTATTTCTTATTTAAATACCATTTTTAATTTGCATAAGTTTACTACCCTTCATCACACTTTTAAAAGGCGATTGTGTAAGTTTTAAAGAGGTCAAATGATAGTATTGCATGTTATGTGTCTGCCTAGCTAATTGAAATAAGTTACAGATAATATTCTTGCTAAATATCAGACACACAGAATTTTAAACAGGTTCAATAAATTGTGACTTTCTATTGAGAAATTTGCTCCAGTTTCGAGTAGCTTCAGAACTTTCACTGCATCTTTTTCTCCAGAGCATGCATGTGCTTTTATAACAATAATGACATGTACAACCAATAAGAAGTAATTCTAAGTAGGTAATTCATAAAATCAAACAGTCAAGCATGGCAAATGGAAACTAAGAAATCTGCAGAACCATAGAAAACTATGAAGATTCTGCAATGACCATAATAATTATTACGTCAAATTACCAAAACAAACGCCCTAAGACAGGCATGTAACTGTCCAATGACCTTGTCATTTAAAGTTCGCGACATATGTTTGCTGATAGCATTCTACTCACCTCTTTTTCGGCTATTTTGTCCTGGATTCTCTTTTTCGGCTTCGCCGGAGCAGGCGCGGGAAGCTCAGTTTTTTCCTCATCTTTCTTTTCTTCCTCTTCGTCTTCCCAACTTTCCTGCAATATTACTGACGTCAACACGTATGCACAAAAATTGAGGTTATGTCGTAAAAACTCGCAATAACTCACTAAACACTAACGTAACACCCGATGGTAACATAAATAAACTTTTTGGCAAAGCACACGTTACCTTCACGATCTCTTCCTCGTCTTCGCCTTCCCATTTATTCGAAGTAGTCAACGTGGTCGGTAGTTTAGGCTCAAAATTATCCGCGTCTGGAAATAACCACGCAAGGACATCACAATACAAGTTAACGTAGAAAATAATTATTTAACGCTTATTAAAACTACTTACCCCACGACACATCCATGATTGCGGACACCTAAATAGCACCAATCTAATTTTGTTACTCGTTTCACGTGAAGACAAAATCAGACAGCCAAGTAACTTGCTTGCCGCAATAATGGTTTTTTATCACAAGATGTCTCCAGGGTCGACAGTGAATATAACAACAATATTATTCTCAGGCGAATATTGTCAAACGACCGAGGATTTTCTGCAATGACCGCGACCGGATTGAGAAACGATAGACAAATGACATAATTTTGGCGAATTCTCAACAAAAATATTATCAAATTTTGATAAGCAAAAATATGACTCCATTGCAGACGATAATTTCCGAATCACTAAAAATTTCCAATATGGCCGCCTCACGGTGTGACCAAAGTTAACCAAACTTATTATTTCTATTCTTAATGCCGGGTCTACACCATACGGACATCGCCGTTGATCAGGGGGCTTACTATGAGCTCTTATAGCAGGGCAAGAGCAGGGCAGAAGTTGAACGTTTCCAGTGAGAGAGAGAGTGACG
The DNA here is from genome assembly GCA_905163495.3 of Cosmia trapezina. Taxonomy (NCBI): domain Eukaryota; kingdom Metazoa; phylum Arthropoda; class Insecta; order Lepidoptera; family Noctuidae; genus Cosmia; species Cosmia trapezina. Next base: position 4,167,051 of record LR991036.1, read on the forward strand.
GTGCTATAGGTCGTACATAGCTCCGTCTCTCTCTCTCTCTCTCTCACTGGAAATGTTCAACTTCTGCCCTGCTATAAGAGCTCATAGTAAGCCCCCAGGGCGATAACCGTAGGTGTAGGCACCACTACCCGATAATTTGACAACGGCATTCACATCACATTGCCGATGCACGAGGGGTGTGAATTCAATGAGCATTGACGTTGACCGTTCAAGTGTGGCCACTCAATTCATCGCGTTGAACAACGGAACAATTATCGCGATGTTTAAGTAATAGGTTACTGTCAAACTATCCGCCACCACCTCTGCCTCTCTGAACAACGCTTTAGGCTGGCCGCATAGTACGGTTTCCATGCCGGTTCGGTTTCCTCATTATGAATTCAGATTCGGAGAACCAAATGCACGCATTTCATACAAAATTGTGAATATGGCGCAAACGTTCATATTTTCCGAATGAAATTCAGTGCATTCAGACAGTGGCGGTGCTAGACTAAACGTGGACGTGGGCGACATCAGCTTTGCGAGGCCTCTTTAACTTCCCAGTCGAAAGATGAGCTGAATGCAAACACACACAATCTCTTAATCTCACAATCTGAGCTGATACAAATGTATCAGTAGGTAGGTATATGAGTTTTATTGGTAATAAAATGATCACAAATTTAAAAAAACCGGTCAAGAGCGAGTCGGACTCGCGCACTGAGGGTTCCGTTCCGATTTCTGAAAAAGTGTGCTATTTATAGACATCGTTTTAAAAAACACACAATCTCTCAATCTCACAATCTGAGCTGATACAAATGTATCAGTAGGTAGGTATATGAGTTTTATTGGTAATAAAACAAACACAAATTTTAAAAAAACCGGTCACGAGCGAGTCGGACTCGCGCACTGAGGGTTCCGTTCCGATTTCTGAAAAAGTGTGCTATTTAAAGACATCGTTTTATTTTTCCTGTAATCTTTACATATACTTTTATCACATAAAATAATTTCAGATTTTTCTCTTTGCAAACTTCGGAGATAAGGGGGGGAACGGTATTTTTTTTTACATTTTTCATCAAAAGTCAAAAACTATGCGGCCTAAAAAAAAATTTAAAAAAAATTGAGAATGTGCAAAGAGCGTTCTTTCATATGATACCCCACATGTCCTAGTAGCCCCACTTTCATTTTTTCTTTTCAGTCCCTGTTGCAAAACAAATATATAAATATTTTTATTTCTTTCTTATTTGCAAAATACTTTGGTAAACGTCATCTAAAACTGTTCCAATTTTCAAGTTGATAGGTAGTTGTTAGTTCTTGAGATATCCAGCTGTGACAGACAGACATACAGACAGACAGACTGAGTCTCACCATAAGGGTTTCTTTTTTACCATTTTGGTACGGAACCCTAATAGACGAACTTTTCGGCTTTTAGCCTCACATAAATTTTTCAAGATTAGGTATGTCTTATCTAACACCAGCCGCTATTTGTAATGCAGAAAAGTTCGTGAAAGAGTATGCAGGAGCGAGCGAAGCGAGCTCGAAAATTTTATTGTGCCGCCTCGTATGGTTAAAATTAGGTTGTCTTTTCAACATTCATAAGAGATATTTTATTAAGTTGTACAGAAAAGTTTGAGAATTAGAAGAATGCAGGACGCAAGAGCGAGCGTAGCCAGCTCGAAAATTTCAGCATCCCGCCTCGGAAAGGTAATTAAGGTTTTCTTTTGAATATACAGGGTTATTTTTTAATGACCAGCCAAATTTTCACAGGGTGTTCTACCCATGAATATGAACAACTTTCACTATGGGACCAACTTTGAAATCACGAAAAAAAACCAGCGGTTTCCTACAAAAGTTCAATACCTACTCGATCAAAATGTATGAAACAGCTGATATTTTTTTTGCGATTTCAAAGTTGGTCCCATAGTGAAAGTTGTTCATATTCATGGGTAGAACACCCTGTGAAAATTTGGCTGGTCATTAAAAAATAACCCTGTTATATGTAATATGTAATAGATATAAAAAGAGAAGTCCTGACTGACTGACTGACTGATTGACTGACTCATCAACGCCCAGCCCAAACCCTTGGACCTAGAAAGCTGAAATTTTGCACAGAAGTTCCTTTTTTAATGCAGCCAAGGAATAGGGAAGGAATTCCCTGTAGTATGTTCCCGTGGGATATTTTCCAACATCCACGCGGGCGAAGCCGCACGGGAAGTATACATAAATAGGAGATACTTTGTCGTTGATGACTTATGCAGAAGGGTCTGAGTAAGAGAAGAATATGGAGCGAGCGAAGCGAGCTCGAAAATTTTAGCACCCTTTTCTCAGATGTTCTTCTTTTGAAATTTTCAAAAGAAGAACATCTCAGACTGGGTGCTAAAGTTATTTGGTCGACCTATGCAGAAAAGTAAAGTTTGAAAACGAAGAAAATTTACGATGGAAGAGCGAGCGAAGCGATCTCGAAAATTTTTGCATGTTACGTTGATAATAATATTTCGGGGGCCTCCAACTACAAACTGCCTCTTTGTTACTGAACATGGTTTTGACCTTGTTTGAGATTTGATTAAAAAGTACCTACTTTTCGAGATTTGGGGGGCCTCCAGAGACTGGGGGCCGAGGGGGATATAAACACGAATAATTAAACTTTTGATAACTTGCAAATGTGAAATTCGACAATGTTAATTAATTATATTTGTACGCCTCAGGGCAAAACATAGAGGATCTACTTATCCGTAACATCTCGGACAATATTGTACATTGACCTATGTTTACAAATAAAGCATTCATTCATTCATTCATTCATTCATTCATTCATTCATTCAAAAATCTTTCGGGCATTCCCCGCGAAAAAAACGCAACGCCAGCAAATGTTGCTAGACTAAAAAAAAATAATCGAATTTGGTATGTCAATTCGTTTTATGACGAATAAAATTTTTTCACGGCTATTAAGTAATGCATAAAGCTTCGAGGCGCGAGGCCCCTCAGACCGCGAGGCCGTAGGCGGTCGCCCACGTCGCCCATGCCTTACGCCGCCTCTGCATTCAGGTCTCCGAATCTGAATTCTCAATCAGGAAACCGAGCCGGTTGCGGCATAGAAACCGCACGTATGTGGCCAGCCTAAAAGTCTCCGAAAGAAGCAAACTTGTCCTTAGATTGTGAATGTGAACCTAGAGTAGCCTTTGTTTGCTTGAAGCATAGTTTGTTTGTGCACTGAATAAGCCGACGTACGCACGGACGTAAAAATATCGCGGTGATTTTTATCCACGCTGGATTTTCAACGCTTTGCTTTGCGCCGACAGTTGAAAATCCAACAGTGTGTTTTTTCGACGCACTGTGATGCACTCTGTTGGATTTTGATTGCTTGGCTCAACACCGACCAGTCAAAACCCAGTGCGTGATAAAATCCCGTCGCGATATTTTTACGTCCGTGCGTACGTCGGCTAACAGGGTTGTCACTCAGACCAAATTTTTTCCTACCTATTTTAAGTCTACTTTTCGTGGAATATGGTATTTTCCAGTAACTCGATGACGTAAGTGATCGTGCATCCGCCGCCCGGACTATCAAGGGGACTTGACCTAGAATCATGAAATTTGGGAAGAAGTTTCACAGCACAAGTAAAGGAAAAGTCCAAAAAATTGTTAATTTGTAATTTTATCAGATAATAAAAAAAAATTTAGTACAGTATCTTTGTAACCCACAAAGTTAAGTTTGTTTTTGGGATAACTTATTTTCAACTACGGAACCCTTCATTGTGCGTGGTCCGCCACGCGCTTCGCCGATTTTTTTTACTCTTATTACGGGTTTTCCTAACACTTGCTTTAGGTTACTCAAAGAGAGAAAGGAAAGTTGTTCTTAACTACTAAAAATTACGAATTAAAAAAAATTAGGCACACACGGCTACACATCAAGCTATACATTTCCAGTTCACAATGACCTCTCATTATAACGAAATCCTATACAATGCAAGATCAGCTTATACTGGAAATGTATAGCTTGATCTGTAGCCGTGCGTACCACCTTACGTAGGTACCACCTTATGTCTGGTATTATTTTGTTACTAGAACCTATTAGTAGTTTAATACCGTTTCTAGCAGGCCTACTTCTTGCATGTCTATTGGTTCATAATCTCCTTCCCGTACAACTTTGCCTAGTGGCCTTTACGCCGTCTTTAGTAACATACGCCGCCGCGCCGTTTTAAAACCAACCCCTCTAACCAATATGAGTTAGTTATTTTTCGGAAAAAAGTAGGTACCTGTTTACCTCGTTAAAAAGAATATCGCGATAAGACCCGTTTTCGGTATTGTTTTATAATGTGTACAAATCGCGAAAATTTAAAAAGTTTAGTTATTTTTAGTTTGACTTTATTTGGATTTGGTTTTTCTAGATTTAAAAGTCTGTTATCATAAACCCACGGTCACACAGCCGGAAGGAGACGGATGATAAAAATAAAGGAACACAAGATGAGTCAAATCCGGCGTTATCTGCGGAATTACATGGCATCACTGACCTCTATTGTGCGTACTTGTACAATAGAGGTCAGTGCATGGCATACAAAACGTTATTAAGTACTTATTATACAATGTTTTATTTTTATTCCGTTAAAACTATTCTAATTATTACGACAATGTTCCATCGTTTATCTTCGGAAAAGCGAACTTTGCCGAATTAAAGTATGTGACTGTTCCAACAAGGGAATGGCGGAATTAGTACCTCTGCCTTTTTTTTTTTGAGTTTGGGAAATCAGCAAATAACTTCTCCCACTCTGGGTGGAGCGGAAGGGCGTGTCAGACTTTGACTGAGTAAAACCCACCCGTGTTCCTTCAGTTGCCTATGCCAGGGCCGCGGTATCTTCTTAAAACTACCCGCGACCCCAGCGGCTAGTACCTCTGCCTAACCCTTCGAAAAATAAATCGAATAGGTAATAATTAGTTTCAAACCTGGAGGTATTTTCAACAAAACGGACGCCTTTACAACTTATAGTTGCTTTTTAGGGTTCCGTCCCCAAAGGGTAAAACGGGTCCGACCCTATTATTAAGACTCCGCTGTCCGTCTGACTGTCCGTCTGTCACCAGGCTGTATCTCTTGAACTGTGATAGTTAGACAGTTGAAAGGACAATGGTCAAAAATGTATGGAACTTGGTCCAAGAGCCTCCACTGATGAGACTTGAGGGAAATGAAAGTCCTTATATGTCTTATGATTCTGGAAAAAGTCAATTAGATTCTGTCCCGGGGTTATATAGTTATGGTCATTTTTGTCCTGACAGTAAATAATATTAATGATTTTACGTTTAACTAATTCTTCCTCCCTCTACCCCCACCCGTTGTGGTTATGCATAGCAATTCAATACGAAGACTAAGGATCATAATAAGCTCTGGGTTGGTAGTTATTGGATTAATAAAACAAGGTAGTTGGGGAACAAATAACGTTGATTAATCTATTATTATAGTATAAGATCGGACGTGGAATACACGTAACCTAGACTTTATTGTACTTCAGTTTTACTAGAAATTAACACGATTAGGAAATAGACTCAAAACTTATATGCTAATGCACAAGACACATGAAAATAATAAATGCAACAATTAGAAAATACGAAAAACAATCTCACGATACACATAACACCTGACGTGTAGTTATAGGTCCGCGCGCTGTGGTGGTCGCCAATGGAAAGGGGCGCGTCCTTTGTTGTTTTTTGTTTTTGTGATTGGCTTCTCGCAGTTGACCACGGGGGTTCGAGACTGTTTAACCGGACTTTCCTGTGGTTGCTTTAAGCAAGAGCTTAAAGCCTCCGGCCAGGCTTAAAACTAGGACTTAAAACTAGGGGTTTGAGCGACTCTGCACGTCGCTGCGGTAAGGGTAGGGAGGACAGCTGAGGGTTCAGGCTGGGTCGTGGCGCGATAACATCCAAGGTACGAGGTACGAGAATGATCGGTGGGCAAGGGGAGTTTAGTGGCGGGTTAGAGGCTACAGGCTCGGCTGCGCTACCGGCTGGCGCAGCCTCGCTGAGTAGAGGGCAAGGGGGACGTGGGCAATTACGTTTTCGACCTCGACGGCGGGGTCGGAACGTAGATCTTAGTTTGCGTTTGCGGAGCGTACTGGTGGCCTTATTACTCTCCTGTAGGAGGGTTATAGGGTCATCAGGTTCGGAGAGAACATGTTTAGGACGGCGGGTCCTACTAATCCGGGAGGGAACATAATTGGCGGATTCGACAACCAAAGGGTTGCGATGTTTCGCGGCGGTTTCAAAGAAACGCACGGAATTGCGTTTCAGAAATTGTCGGATCGTTGGGATTTTGAGGTCAACGTGGAGGTTTTCGTTCCGAACGAACCAGGGGGCACCCGTTAGCTTTCGGAGAAAACGGTTTTGCAGTGTCTGCATTCTATGTATGTGGTGGGGCTTGGCGTGAGCAAATACCGAGCCCGCATAGGTCATGATGGGCCGAATGACGGCTGTTTATATGCGCAACTTGCACTTAAGTGACAATTTGCTACGTGCATTCAGAACGGAATGTAGTCTACCGAGGGCAAAAGCGGCCCGTGAACGAGCGAGCTTTATGTGCTCGGAGAAGTTTAGGTGCTCATCGAGCGTGACACCGAGATATTTGGCTCGCTTCTCCCAAGGGATCGGCTTGTCAAACATCGTGATTGGTTGGGGTAAAGGACGTGTGTGGTACGGTTTCAGAAAGAGAACCGCTTGGCTTTTATCAGGGTTTACTTCGATTCTCCACCTACGAAACCACCAGGCGAGGTTATCGACTGCGGTTTGGAGAGTACGAGATATCGCGTCTGGGCTTTTTCCCGTGTAGTAAATGGCCGTATCGTCTGCGAACAGAGCCAACTGAGCCTTTCTACTTTTCGGGATATCGCTGTTAAATAGAATAAAGATAAGGGGTGAAATTACAGAGCCCTGTGGTACGCCTGCGTGAATAGCGTGGGGTGAAGATAGCGCTCCTTCGATACGGTATCGAAAAGTGCGGTTTGACAAAAAGTCACGTAAAATGAGCACGAGACGGTCTGGCACTCCGAGTTTGTAAAGCTTATAATGGTAACACTGATATGTATCACCTGTATTTTGATTTGAAATCTGACAAAGGCCTTTGAGACATGTTGACAATAATTTGACATTGACGTTTTGTCCGCCAAATTTAAATAACGCATTTTAAATAACACGAAGCTCACAAGTTATGATTGTTGAAGTATTTCATTATACGATGATTATTGAAAAAGCAAAACAATATAAAACATATACTTTGATACCGCTCGCTATGGGTTTTAATGTGGAAGTTCGATACTGTCGCACTTTTTGGGAATCGTTTGGCGGAGTATCTGTGTTTGTTATTTTATTTCTAATCCACCAAATAAATCTCGTTGAACTTGAATCTAAAACCATCGATACTGAAACCACCACAGTGAGTATTACTTTGTGCGATGCAATCTGCTTTTCCAACAGTTATTTTTACCTCGCAGTTGACAATATCTAAGTTCGTTCAGTCTCACCGTCTCACAATTCAGCTAGTTTTTATGTTACAATTTCTTCATTTATTTATTTTTCAGATGATTGAAATGGAAAAGGGTTATTCTTTCAAGAGTATTTTTTACACCTGTTTACAATTTTTACACGAAAGTTAATGTCTATAGCAGAGGATTATTTGAATCAAGACTCAGGTAAGGCTGGATATTCTGCCTTTAAAGTTTATTTATGGCAGGCTTCAACTGTAGGTATTTTATGTGCAGCCTTAGGGAGTGTTAAAGATAGGCATTATATTTATGTTCCATATGTTTGGTTTAAGGTATTCTACCAAAACAATGATGGGAATTTGAAAGCATAGTCTATTCTATCCATGCTAATTTCTTGAAAACCTCTACTTGAATAGCTGAAGTGAAGTTTAAGTTAATGCAATAAAATTAAACCTACATTCTTTATGTTTTCCACAACAGTCCATTGCAGAGTGCAATTTGATGTGGGTAGGGTGGTTATTATTGCTTCAGTTGATCAATCAATAATAAAGTTTTAGTTCAATCAATCAATCAATCAATTCAGTCTATCGCAGTCCACTCCCAAGACACAGCCAACACTCTGTTGTCCGCTTTCCGCATCCAGTCTGTGCCAGCCACCTTCTTAAGGCCCACATTATGGTTTGGCATACGCTGTCTCTACTCCAGGACTTGTCTGCTCCACTGGCCATCGATCCTTAGACGAACATGGCCAGTCCACTGCCGCTTCAGTTTGCTTACTGTGCAAGCTATGTTGGTCACTCCGGTTCTTTTGCGGATAATTTCATTGCTGATTTTATCCTTCAAATAAACTCTGAGCATAATCCACTCCATAGCGCGTTGAGCTAAGTTTCAGTACAATAGAGTGCATGTCGGAAAATATCCTACGGGAACATAGTACCGGGAATTCCTTCCTTATTCCTTGTCTACATTGTAAAGGGAACCTCTGTGCAAAATTTCAGCTTTCTATGTCCAAGGGTTTGGGCTGGGCGTTGATGAGTCAGTCAATCAGTCAGTCAGGACTTCTCTTTTTATTTATATAGAATTATTTTTTTTGTACCTTGTGGCTCATCCTGATTCCTATAATTACCTTACAATGATTTGTTTAATAATAAATTAATGATTATTATTTTTACTGTTTCAGAGTACCTAATGGATTACTTACGACTGACTTACAATTATACTATAAACAACATTACTGGTGAGGCTGAGAATAACCTAAATAAGGCATATAATGGACTTTTGTGTACTATTACTCGAAAAGGTTTGTTGAACATCCATCAGATTGGTCATTCACACTAATAATATAAAGGCACTGAAGGCGAAAGTTTGTGAGTTTGAGGGTGTGTGTGTGTGTGTGTTTGTATGTTTGTTACCTACTTCTTCACGCTCAAACGGCTGGACCGATTTGGATGAAATTTGGTATGTAGATAGCTTATACCCTAGATTAACACGGGTGAAACTGCGGGGCGCAGCTAGCTATAAATCAAACACAAGTCCCCCGCTGTGTCTGTCTATCTGTCTGAACGCGATAAACTCAAAAACTACCAAACGGATTTTCATACTGTTTTCACTAACGGACGGAGTGATTCATGAGGAAGGTTTAGGTGTATAATTTGTTATGGTCTTGTGTAAATTGTCTTATGTATATGACGATGATACCTACCCCTGTCCTATTTATCATACGTATTAATAATATGAATAAATATTTCATATTATCATCGCATATCTTTGCCCCTAACAAATAAAATCTTCCTCTAAATATTTTCGCTAAGCTATGTTAATAAGTTTTGAGAAATTTATGGCTACTTATTTTTAACAATATGTGTATTTCCCCCCTATTATTATCATCTGGAATACAAAGAGCCCGCGTCTCCCCTTATTCTATTTTTTATAAGTATGTTTCTTTAAGACCCCTAATTTCGCAACATGTTTACTTCCCGCCCCTATTTCCTTCATTTTATAATGAAATCCAAAGATTTAAATCGCTAGATTTGCCCTCACCGTACTTAGTCACTCGAAAAAGTGTCCATACTTAGAAGAGAGAGCTCACCCATTATTATGTAGCGTTTCCATCACAATCAAGTCAAGTCACTGCGTCATTATGTGTCAGAGGTGTCAAAACGAAACAGAAACCTACCTACTCGGTAGGGCGAATCTAACGATTTAAATCTTAGATGAAACCTGTTTTTGCTAAGAAATATTCTATTAGGTACATTCTTTAGTAAACATTTGCTTGTAATTTGCTCGTAAATAATCTCAGCTGGAATCTTCTCGTGGCTATCGAATTTTAAGCTAGGTAGGTACTTACTCTTGTTTGGTGACAATCCATTGCGTATTGATACCCCTATGTGCCTCGCAAAGCACGTTAAGCCGTTGATCCTGGCTGTCATTCGTAGATCTTTGACAGTCATTACGGGTCTTACCAAGGGGTATCGTGCATCGCGTCGCTCCATGTAAAACACATTCAGCTGCATCTGGTTAGACTGGAAGCCGACCCCAACATGGTTGGGAAAAGGCAGGCAGATTGATTGAATCTTTTTCTCTGCTATTAGCTGTATAGGAATAGCTCAAGCCGTTGTAAAATACAATAAAGTCGGGAAGTGTCGTGGGACAACCGGTTGGAATGAATTTCCTTTCGCTGTATAATATTGTATTAATATTGAGCCATCTAGTATGGTCTCGAGTTTGAAGTGTCAAATTTTTTGTTTTGGAATACAGAGCCAAAAAACAATAGTACATTGTGATACAAGGGTGGAAAGTTGGTTATAACTTACACACTCGTGTATCACACGAAGTTTTTCAATAGGTACAGTTGTGGGAAATAATAAAAAAGCTTTTGAGAGCAGTTTCTAACATGGAACAAATTGACCACAATGTACCTAGATGGTTTATATTTGCCACTCAATTCATAAAAAAATGTTATGAAAATGACTTAGTTTTCTTTTGTTTTTTCCATAAAATATTAAAATTATCGTAACTCGCCATACCTAGGTACCTATATCTTTCTCGAGATTTTGGGGCCAAAATTTCATCTTGAGCAGTTTTCGCGTCAGATAAATTATCGGGTGGAGTTAATTCCATTTGCTCACTCGTACTTGAACTCGTATTAACAAAATAAAAATTCAATTTAGCTCTTTAAAGTAACGCCTGAAAAAACAAAATAGCAACCATCATAATATCTCTCGTAGGTTTCGGCTTAGAGACTTAGTTTTATTTTTCTATGTACTTAAGTACATAGAAAACTATAATTATATCAGCAATACAACTCCATAAGTTAGCATTTATCTCAAATCTAGCGATTTCATGAAATCATGAGGTTTGAGGTAAATGCTAACTTATGGAGTTGTATTGCTGATTCTAATGATTATAATTCTGTAAAGTCATATTAGCTACGGCCGCGAATCATATTTTAATCAACATACAAGCTCACACTGACCTACAAATTGCAAAAAACGTAAGAAATTTTGAATTTCGCGGGCTGCCCTGGCGCATCAACCTTAATTTGACGACACGGTTGGCCCAGTGGTTGAGCGATTGACTGCTGCGCAGCATGTCGCGGGTTCAATTCCCGCACGGAACAAATATTTGTACGACCTACAAGTATTTGTTCCGAGTCTGGGTGTTTTTATATCTATAATATGTATGTATTTACAAAAAAAAATGTATATAAGTAGTTTATCAGTCATCTCGTTACCATAACACAAGCATTAGGTTGCTTAGCTTGGGACTAGATGGCGTTGTGTGAAATGTCCAAGGATATTTATTTATTTATTAGCCATAACCTAGATGGCTGCGACATAATCAGTTAATCAGGGTTCGTATAAGGTACCTACCTAGACTATCTACTTTCCAGTAGGCCACGCGATGACTTGTAACTACCATTTCCAAGTCTCGACTATAGTTACCGATTTCTACATTAGTTAGTTGAGTGAAAATGGCTAAAAAGAAAATAGAATTATTTGTAGACATCCACAATGAAAAAGAATTTGATAATGTTGTAAGGAATAATGCCGATCAGCTTATTTGTTAGTATTGTTATTTTAATTTTGGGATAGGTAAGCGTAAACTACATACCTAGCGGGCACTATGGGTTCGATATGTTGCGTGTTTGCTACAGGGCTCAATATACAGGGTGTAAGTCGGCGTAATAAAATCGCGGCGGGATTTTATCGCGCACTGGATTTTCAACTCTCTGCTTAGCGCCGGGAGTTGAAAATCCAACAGTGTGTTTTTCGTCGCGCTGGGATGCACTCTGTTTTTGTTAGGTCGGATTCTCAACGCTCGGCTCAACAACGAGAGTTGAAAATCCAGTGCGCGATAAAATCCCGCCGCGATTTTATTACGCTCGTGGGAACGCCGACTAAGGGACATTGATTCGTAAACAGAACTGGGTGTCTACTCCCTAAGCACGAAGCCCGTAGTTTCGGCATTCGTTACGGGCGTTTCCTACTCCGTATGACCTACCTATGGATGATTGGTTTGGGGCCCGAACGAAGTATGAATGACAACACGATTTGACAGCTGTCCCTACCCCTGATGTGTTTTTGCCCGTCCAAAAAAATTTACTTTTACACTTGTTTTGATGGATTGTTATGTCAGACGGACGGACTGATGGACGGACGGACGGACGGACTGACTTAGGGAGTAGACCACCTGTTCTCATGAATTGAGCACATTTCTAGACCCACCAGGGCTAAAAATATTGGTCAGTGCAACCTACACGGTCAAAATATATATATAGTATCTACTTACAGCAGATTTTTCTTTTAATGTTCTAGAATCTTGTGCTGAATTCATGGTAACAGTTTGCGCGCCGATATGATGTCCATTGCACAGTTGCACCATATACCTACAACGTGTCGTTTTGCATCATCGTCAAATTTCAGGGTGTGATTCAGAACATCAAACCGAACAACTTTCTCAATGGGACCAACATCGTAATCGCGAAAAAATTTTCAACTGTCTCATAGAACTTCAATACATACTCGACGCCGTCGACGCAAATGTATGGGTCGGCTGATTATTTTTTCGCGACTACGATGTAGGTGCCATAGAAAAAGTTGTTCGGTTTTATGGTCTATACCATACCCTTAAATTTGACGAGGATGCAAAACGACACGTTGTAAATATTGGTTGTTTTTTAGGGTTCCGTACCTCAAAAGGAAAAACGGAACCCTTATAGGATCACTTCGTTGTCCGTCTGTCTGTCTGTCTGTCTGTCTGTCCGTCTGTCTGTCTGTCAAGACCCTTTTTCTCAGGAACGCGTGGAGGTATCAAGTTGAAATTAATATCAAATACGTAAGTCTATGGTCCCTTGGAGTTCTAAAAAAATAAGGCCATTTATGCGACATATTTTGATGCTCGCAAGTAAATCAAAACCTATAGGGTAGTTCCCGTTGACCTAGAATCATGAAATTTGGCAAGGAGCAAGGTCTTATAGCACAAGTAATGGAAAAAGTCCGAAAATTGTTAATTTATAATTTTATCACTTAAAAAAAATATTATTAAGTATGTCATCTGTCAGGGCCCTTTTTCTGAGCAACGTGTATAGGTATCTAGTTGAAATTAATATCAAATACGTAAGTCTATAGTACCTAAAAGTTCTAAAAAAATCAAGCTTCTAAATCAACACAATAAAAAATACGGCCTTTTATGCGACATATTTTGATACTCGCAAAGTCGCAAGTAAATCAAAACCTATAGGGTACTTGCCGTTGACCTAGAATCATGAAATTTGGTAAGAAGCAAGGCCATAAAGTACAAATAATGGAAAAAGTCCGAAAATTGGTAATTTATAATTTTATCACATAAAAAACTGTTTTTAAGTATGTCATCTGTCAAGGCCCTTTCTCTCAAAACGCGTGGAGATAGCAAGTTGAAATTAATATTAAATACGTAAGTCAATGGTCCCTTACATTTCTAAAAAAATCAAGCTTCTAAGGCAACGCAATAAAAAAATACGGCCATTTATGCAACATATTTTGATACTTGCAAGTAAATCAAAACCTATAGGGTACTTCCCGTTGACCTAGAATCATGAAATTTAGCAAGAAGCAAGGTATCACAGCACAAGTAAAGGAACATCAAACCGAACAACTTTCTCAATGGGACCAACATCGTAATCGCGAAAAAATTTTCAACTGTCTCATAGAACTTCAATACATACTCGACGCCGTCGACGCAAATGTATGGGTCGGCTGATTATTTTTTCGCGACTACGATGTAGGTGCCATAGAAAAAGTTGTTCGGTTTTATGGTCTATACCATACCCTTAAATTTGACGAGGATGCAAAACGACACGTTGTAAATATTGGTTGTTTTTTAGGGTTCCGTACCTCAAAAGGAAAAAACGGAACCCTTATAGGATCACTTCGTTGTCCGTCTGTCTGTCTGTCTGTCTGTCTGTCCGTCTGTCTGTCTGTCAAGACCCTTTTTCTCAGGAACGCGTGGAGGTATCAAGTTGAAATTAATATCAAATACGTAAGTCTATGGTCCCTTGGAGTTCTAAAAAAATAAGGCCATTTATGCGACATATTTTGATGCTCGCAAGTAAATCAAAACCTATAGGGTAGTTCCCGTTGACCTAGAATCATGAAATTTGGCAAGGAGCAAGGTCTTATAGCACAAGTAATGGAAAAAGTCCGAAAATTGTTAATTTATAATTTTATCACTTAAAAAAAATATTATTAAGTATGTCATCTGTCAGGGCCCTTTTTCTGAGCAACGTGTATAGGTATCTAGTTGAAATTAATATCAAATACGTAAGTCTATAGTACCTAAAAGTTCTAAAAAAATCAAGCTTCTAAATCAACACAATAAAAAATACGGCCTTTTATGCGACATATTTTGATACTCGCAAAGTCGCAAGTAAATCAAAACCTATAGGGTACTTGCCGTTGACCTAGAATCATGAAATTTGGTAAGAAGCAAGGCCATAAAGTACAAATAATGGAAAAAGTCCGAAAATTGGTAATTTATAATTTTATCACATAAAAAACTGTTTTTAAGTATGTCATCTGTCAAGGCCCTTTCTCTCAAAACGCGTGGAGATAGCAAGTTGAAATTAATATTAAATACGTAAGTCAATGGTCCCTTACATTTCTAAAAAAATCAAGCTTCTAAGGCAACGCAATAAAAAAATACGGCCATTTATGCAACATATTTTGATACTTGCAAGTAAATCAAAACCTATAGGGTACTTCCCGTTGACCTAGAATCATGAAATTTAGCAAGAAGCAAGGTATCACAGCACAAGTAAAGGAACATTAAATTAAATTAAATTAAAATTAAATATCATTTATTTCAGGCAATTATTAAACCCATACAATACATACACATACTCTTAAATACCATAAGCATTAACATAATAATAATAACACAGATAGAATATAAAATACACAAACACAATAACTAAAAATATAATATTAAAAGTCTTTTGCCTCTCTTGCAAGATGGACGACACGGTACACAGCTTTTACAATTTCATTCCTACTCAGGGTTACCCTTGTGTAGAATGACACTCTGAGCTTACTTAGCAGCGCGGTAAAGCCGGCAACGTTGCTCTCGGCGAACATATCAGTCGCACTACACCGCCATCGCCAGGGCAAGTTCATCATAGCCCGGTAAGCATTATTATACTGTACACGAAGAGTGTTAAACGCACTCCCCGTGTACCGATACCAAAGTTGGCTGGTGTATAACGACTGACAGTAGGCTCTGAACAGCGTCACCTTAACTTGATTCGAGCAGTGAGAAAAATGTCTAGCTAGCATATTGCTTCTACAAGCGATACTGCGTCTCTGTCGTTCCAAATCATCAACATCCGATAAGTTTTCTGTTACAATATGCCCGAGATACTTAAATTTTGTAACTATTTTTAAATTAGTTCCACCTAAATTAATAGGGAGTATGACATCGGGGCCTTTCTTATATTTAAAAATCATAACTTCCGTTTTATTTACATTGTATGTCAGGTGGTGTTGAGTTGCGTACTTCTCACAGATGTCTATTAGTTTTCTGAGGCCGCTGACCGACGGACTGAGCAGCACCATGTCGTCCGCGTAGCTAAGGTTATTAACGCGCACACCGCCAACTTGGCATCCGACTCTGGTGCTACTCAGCTCCTCGATCAACTGGTTTACATACAGGTTAAACAATACCGGTGACGTCAGACCGCCCTGTCTTACTCCACTTGTTAGCCTGTAAGTCTCCGACAGAGTATTATTCCACTTAACCTGATTTACTTGGTTAGCATACCAGAATTCTAAAATATTTACTATTTTCGGTGGTACTTCTGTTTTTCTTAATTTTTCCCATAATATATTATAATTAATTGAATCGAATGCTCGGCTTAGGTCTAAAAAGCATGAGTCAACTGTTGTATTCCTATTTAAGTACTCGTAAACTGTATTTTTTAAAGCAAAGATAGCTAGATTGGTGGATGAGCCTCGTCGGAAACCAAACTGAGCGTTGTTTAGCGGTATGTTCTTTTCATTCAAATGTTTCATAATTATGTTTTCAAATACTTTAGAAAATATAGTGGCCAAGGAGATAGGCCTGTAGTTCGATGAACTGGATACGTCACCGGTTCTGTTCTTTACAATAAGAACACCAATAGTTCTCATAAAATCTGTAGGTAAATAACTATGATCGATACATGAATGAAATAACAAAGCCAACTTCTCAAAAAGTAATACAGATGCAAATAGAAGGTGTTCGACACTGAGCCCATCGTGGCCCGGAGATTTGCCGCGCTTCATGCCCCTGACACACCTAAACACATCCTCCGCAGTGACGTGCAGTGCAGCGTTGGCAGTGCACTCTTCACGCTCATGTAACGGCACCGATGCCACCTCCGAACCACCATGGGCCCCATGACTCACCTGTCCACTCTGACTATCGGAAATGGGAAGGGCAGAAAAAGTCCGAAAATTGATTATTTGTAGTTTTATCACATACAAAAAATAGTTTTCAGTTTTCTTTTTCTGGCAAAATGTAGCGCACTATAGGTACACCTCTGCCCAACCCTTCGGGGAAACAAGGCGTGATGTTATGTTTAAGAATAGCTTTTTGCGAATACAAACTTAAATATGCAGTTGGAGAATTGTCCGTGACGTACCTATTTCAATGTTTTTCAACTCAATGTTAAGTTTGTCATTGGGATAAATTCTTTTCAACTACGGAACCCTTCATTGTGCGTGGTCCGACACGCACTTGGCCGGTTTTTTTTTTTGGCCCATATCACATTGGGCATACTGGAAACGTGGTAGGCCAGCTCCCTAATTGCGAAACACATACAGTGCATCGTATAGGTATCTATTCGGTTTTTTTGCCCCACATCACATTGGGCATACGGCAAACATGATCAGGCGTTGCGCCTGCGACCTGGCCGCACAGTATGAGCGTAGCGTATCTTTCTTTTATAATATCATTGGCTAATTGAGTCTTGAATGCATTGAATGAGTATAAGTAAAATTATTTCCACTTAGTTATGGTTTAAATCGTGAACAGAAATTACTTTATTATTAAGTTTAAGTATATGCTAGGTGCAGAAATATACAGTTATGCTTTTGGCTCGTGCACAGCCCTTGACAGACTCTTCATTACTATGAAGACAGATTGGAGCGATGGTAAACTGATATTGTTAAAGGTGAGTGAGTAAGTACCTACTCTAAATTAGTTTTAAGGCTCCCGCGGACAGGCGCGACACGCAACTCTAGTAGAACAATTTCCAGGAAATTTTGATAGAAATTGTTCTAATAGAGTCGCGTCGCGCCTGTCTGCGGTAGCCTTTACAATTATTGTTGACTTGACTAAGTCTTGTGTAATACTCTCGAGTCCCGACACAACATCTGTCTATCCTTTTCCCAACAATGCTGGAGTCTTAACAGCTGAAAACCAGTATTTTACATGGAGCGATGGCATATCTGACCTCCACATCCCACTTATTGGGTAACACGGTAATATTGGGTAGGACTGGTTGTCAGAATTTTTGGGTTTTGGACTGCTTGTAAGTCGTAACGACTCGAAAGATCTACTACGAATGGTAGCCGGGACCAACAGCTTAACGTGTTTTCCGACGCACGGACGGGTCTCGATATGTAATGGACCAATCCACGAACCAACCGCGCAACGGCCAAGTCTAGCTTAACCTTCGATCGAACCGTGTGGCTGTTATTATGTAGCCACGAGCCCCGATACATATGATAAATATGTTTTTGTACCTACATTATGGGCACAGATCATAAAACAAAGATTATGGGCTTTACTAGGCATTACCATCCCGGACATTGGCGGTGAACCACTTTTCGACCTTTTTGATAAGGTAAGTAATAAGGGTGAAACGTGGTTGACCGCAAATGTCCGCGATGGCACACACTCACGGCTATAACATAATTATCAAGCTATACATTTCCAGTATGAGCTGATCTCGCATTGCATAGGATTTCCGTACAATGAGACGTCAGCTTTTACTAGAACTGTAACCTACATAACTTACATAAAATAGAGTGACGCATAGGTAATATTTTTTCATAGGTACCAGCTGACGAAATAAAAGTACTGCGAAGATTCAGAGACCAGAGTGAACCAGTCTACATGTTTATTTTGGTACGTTTTAGGTACCTATACAGGTTGTCCCAAAAATCAACGTCAAGCCAGAAACGGTTGCTAGGCAAGTTGATGACAGTTAACTGAAAAATTTTGAGGTTATCCAGCTGTGACAGACGGACAGACAGTCAGATTGAGTCGCAACATATCCTAAAAAGTTCTGCTATAAAGGGTAGACCCGTCGGAGCTATAAGGTTGGTGGCTCACTGGTCCAGGCCATGGTGCGGAGCGAGAGTGCATGGGAGGCCGTCACCTCCTTCTGCGAAGCAGTGATGCTCGCGAAGGAGGAGGCGGAACGCGTGAGGGAGAGGCAGCCTCACGCCCTCAGTCGCCGCAGGAGACGCCCTGGGCGGCGGGAATCGCATGGCGATTTCCGGCCACCGTAGGCGCGGGCCTGCGGACGGTGAGCAGCGGGTAGCTCGCCGTCCGGTAAGGACCAGGCCCGAGTCGACGGCGCGTTGTGTTCCACGCGCGCCTCAAAGAGATGTCAGCAAGTGACGGGGTCCAATAGGGCCGACGCCGCTGGGGTCGCGGGTTGTCTGAAGGGGTCACCGCGGCCCTGGCATAGGCAACTGAAGGAACACGGGTGGGTTTTAGTCAGTAAAAGTCTGACACGCCCTTCCGCTCCACCCAGAGCGGGAGAAGTTATTTGATGATTTCCCACCCTCAAAAAAAAAAAAAAAAAAAAAAGGTTGGTGGCTCACCTCACATCGCTTGGTCAGGCAATCATACATTTTGTTAGCGGCGCGACCTGGCTATGCCGCCATGGCATTCCGGCGACATACCTCACCTCTGCTCTAAGATCATCACAGGGTGTGTAAATTTTCTCGATTTTTAGGGTTCCGTACCTCAAAAGGAAAAAAAAAACGGAACCCTTATGGGATCACTCGTGTGTCTGTCTGTCACAGCCAATTTGCTCCGAATCTAATAGACCGATTAAGTTGAAATTTGGTACACATATGGATTTCTGTGTCCCAAACAGGTACCTACGGCTAAAGTAAATACATGAATTTTGAATATAGGGGTCACTTTTAGGGGGCAAATAAGAAAATTAAACTGTACCGTGTGATATATAAAATGAAAGAAATGAAATAATTTTAAAATAGTTTCAAAGTTATTTAAGAAAATAGACGAAGATTGACCATTTACGGTTAGTAAATGGTCAATTTTAGGTAGGTAGGTATCTCTAAAACTACTGACCCTAAAATTTTGAAAAAAATACGGAAAATGGTTAAAATATACATAAAAATCAGCAGTCAGACTAAGAAAAGTGAGCACCTCACTTGCACGCACACACACACACACACACACACACACACACGCACACACTTGTACTCACACGTGTGTGAATCTTAAATTTAGTCTGTGCTAAATAAATGTGTTTGCTTTCTTTTCTTTTCTTTTTTCACCTAATATTTTTACGTAACATTAGTCCCTATCTGATAGGTACCTGAAAATTGCCCGTCGGTCGGCCCAAGCTAGAAGGTACCTATAGGTACGTTCAAAGAACATAATAACAATACTCCCATACATTTTGTTAATCAGAAAATAAGTAAGGTCTGGTGACCCTGGGATCTTGCTCTACTATAGATACTATAAGGTTTCACAAATTGCAGAACGCCAAAGTAACAAAAGTGTTCCGTGGTGTGGACGCGGTGAAATTTGCTGAGGTGACCAAGAAAGAGCTACGTTACTATAACCAGGAGCAAGCAAGATCTAGCTCAGATAGGTTTGGCCAGGAGCTAGAAGCACTTGGCTTACCCCGGCCAGTGTATGGGCTGGATGAACCAACCCCGGATGAAATGGTAAGTTACTAATGTACCTACCTAATTAAGTATGCCTATTTCACAGAATCAAATGATGTGTTTCACCCATAGATTTAAGAAAGAAGGAGATGTGTCCCCTGTGTCTCCACTTTGTCCCTTTGTCACTTTCATGATTTTAAAGACAAATACGCTAAAATACTTGTACTTACATATGGAAAGTGATTCCATGATTTACATAATTTTTGTTTTGCCTTCGGTTTTTACAAGAAACCACTGAACAACACGGCATTCTTATAAATTGTCACGGTCACAGTCGAAAGCGCACTAGTTCGCGGAGACGGCCATTTGACTATGAACGGCTCATACTGAGCATGTCGCGCGGATACAGATTCGCCCCCTTGCTACTTCTCCTGTTTTAACCGTTTCCTAGAAGAACGTTCGCCGCCACATAACGTTAGCAGTGACTGCTGTCATGAACATAATAGTAGCGGAGTTTGATTTTAAGGTGTCAAAAACACTCTCTCTCTCTCTCAAACACACTATACTCACGACTATACTCACCTTGCCAATAGTCTCCTCCCATATGTTCCTTTTATTACAAATCTGCCTTTTTTCTCTGTGTGACAAAATATTGCAGAGAAAATATTGCTCCGTGCACTATGCACCATGATTAAAACTATGCTAATCATCATGACACATGCAAGGTAAAATTACATTATGCTACCGCTGCGAAATTACATGGAAATTGGTCGTCCGGGCGCGGAGAGCAGTGAAATATACCGAAACAAGCTCGTTTTTGCATTCAAAAATAGGTAACCAAATCAGCTGCATTCATCTCATTTCGACAATGTATCATTATCTAACTGGACAAAGTTACTTTATTATTTGTTTAACCACTCTCTCGACAAGACTTTGACGTACCTATGACATTTTGCTGACTCGAGTGAAATTACGTCATGAAATTCAATACAATAACTTTGTACTTTGTAGCAAATATCTTTGGATGAAATTTGGCACATAAGTACCTATGTGCCAAATTTCATCCAAATCCATTCAGCCGTTTTAGCGTGACAGCGAGCGTAACAAACAAACCAACTCACTTTCGTATTTATAATCAAAATAATTAAGATAGGATAGCCACGTCTCTGAGACTTTCTGTGTGTCCATCAGAGTGCTTTCTTTGTGTGTTTTTTTAATTCATCGATTTGCTCGCTGGCTTTTAGTTCTGCTTATTTTGAACGGAAAGTTGTTGTTGCTATAATATTATAATATTTAATTCGATTCTAATTCTAGCTATTTTTGAATGGAAGATACAACTTTTCTACAGTATTTTGGCTTAAAATCGCGAAAGTTTAAAAAGTTTAATTTTGGCTTAAGTTTTTCGACAAGCACAATAAGTAGCACCCGTTACCTATGAATTAAGTCTTAAAAGTAAGTTGTATGCGAAAGGAGTAGTGGGGGCCCAGTGGTAACGGCCGCGACTTACGAATACTAAATGGCAAACAGGCGCTTTACTTTGTGTAAATTATTTAATCACCACTGCTCTCAAAACGGTGAAGGAAACCAGCATGTCCTAGAACCAAAAATTCGAAGACATGTGACATCTACCAACCCGCACTGGGCCCGCGTGGTGGATTACGGCCCGCTCCCTCTCACCGAGAGGAGGCTTGTGTCCCAGCAGTGGGAACATTATAGGCTGAATAAGCTTATGCTATGCGAAACGAGTAATAATTTACCTTACGTTTCGTGCTAGGCTCAAGAGTAATCACGACATCCGTACATAATTTTACGTCTTTGTAAAATTATAGATGTGATCTCTTAAAAACGCGTTTGTTATCAACTCCTGCGAATATGTCACTCACGTTGGTACATTTTTCGTGTCCCTAATAATTTATCTCGACATCAGATTTAGGCCGTTTCACGATATAGCAGTCAGCTGTCAGAATTTTGCAGACCCATGCAAAATTTATGTGCTATGCGGATTTATGACACACACATGATATACCGAGCTTCTACTTTATTTTGATCTACCGTTTGATAATCCGTTAGAAACATAGAAATAAAAATGTGTAGCTATTTTAGGTAAAATTACTGCGACAAGAGTTTATATAGTTACTAGCTGCCCGCAGTTTCACCCGCGTGGACCGGGATAAAAAGTAGTCTATGTGTTAATCCAGGGTATAAGCTAACTACATACCAAATTTCATCCAAATCGGTCCAGCCGTTTGAGCGTGAAGAAGTAACAAACATACAAACACACCCCCACACACACTCTCTCACAAACTTTCGCCTTTATAATATTAGTGCGATAGTTAGAATGTGTCGACTTTACAATGAAATTTCAAATACAATAACAGTATTGACATCTTCGATTCCCGTGCCGCTGCTTTCAAAAGACTTGTTTGTACTCTTTCTTTTTAATCTTGTAATGTTTTATTTTAATAATGTAAATTTTTGGTCTATTATGTAAGTACTTTACCTGGTGTTTGGTCTCCTACACATTCTCTGCCTAGGTAGCAGTGTGTCGGAGGGCAGATGACCTTGTGGCTGTAACTTGTGAACTAGTTTCATTTTTTACTGTAGTTGTGTTAATTATATATTTATTGTGCTGCTGGTCATATTGTGCGATTACGTTTTGGGTGATAATCAGGTCGAAACCTTTAATGTGAATTTAGTTATATATCTACTTTGTTTGTTACCTGTTGTAGTTGCCATAAGAATAAATAAATAAATAAATAAATAGTGTGATTAGTGTGATAGTGTGATTTACATTCGATTTTGGGTCACAGTAATCTTTATTGTTGTTGCTCTAAGGTTTATAATAGGTTGTTGACAGAGGTAAAGTAACTGTGAAAGGACTGTATGTATGTCGTAGCCACCTTTCAGCTAACAGCCTAGCTTTGGTAGTAGTGCTCGCCGACCGCTACCGCGGCACCACTCGCTTCGCTCGCTTGGTTCGCGCGTGGTTGGTCACATTTCCAACCTAAACTATAATAAACTATAATAAACTTCTATCGTGGTTTAAACCATCGAGCCAGTTTTTGTAATAAGAACCTAGCTGTGATAGAAATACAGTTCTTTATATAAAACTGTCAACATAGTCCGGTACTAAGTTGTCAGTTTTATAAAACTGGTAGCCCGCGAAATTCAAAATTTCTTACGTTTTTTGCAATTTGTAGGTCAGTGTGAGCTTGTATGTTGATTAAAATATGATTCGCGGCCGTAGCTAATATGGCTTTACAGAATTATAATCATTAGAACCAGCAATACAGCTTCATAAGTTAGCATGTACCTCAAACCTCATGATTTCATGAAATCGCTAGATTTGAGGTAAATGCTAACTTATGGAGTTGTATTGCTGGTTCTAATGATTATAATTCTGTAAAGCCATATTAGCTACGGCCGCGAATCATATTTTAATCAACATACAAGCTCACACTGATCTACAAATTGCAAAAAACGTAAGAAATTTTGAATTTTGCGGGCTACCGTGGCGCATCAACCTTAACGTGTCGGAATAAAGTTCGAAATTCAAAAACGGGTCCATGGTTTAAACCTGGGTTTGAAGATGAACCTTGTTTTGTAAAGACGGGTAAAGTTTTGTGATATAGGGCTCTGCAGACCCCCATACATAGCACATACAATCATTCCATTTAATTTCAAATTAATAGTCGCAAACGATGCTAAAATATGCATAGCATAATAAACAAGCCACGACTGAACTAAGGCTGGGTATCAAAATACGATTCCCGTTTATTATTTCAAGCTGAGCTTGTAAACAAGGCTGGGTACACAATATTTATGTGACATTTACATTTGTTCGTGTTGTACTGAGCTTCCGTCTGCGTCTAATGTTTCACTTGTAAAGGAAATTGGCAGGGAAGCGGCAATGAATTGCGGTCTGTATGACAGATGGTAAATGGTTAATGTTTTTCGTTTGTTTGTTTCATTGTTGTTCTTTATGCAATGTGTCCTCTGCTTGTTTTTTTTTGCAAGGTTTTAGAGAGAACCTTATTGGAAAATGACTTGTAAGTGGTGGCTCTAGATAAAACATGTCGTATGCACCGTTTTAGTGTTCTGATGAGACGTGCTAATCAGTTTCAGACATAGATATAATTATGCCAATAGCCTTGAGTGGTTAGCTTGCGTGTTCTGTGCTGAGCTCACGCAACGCGTCGTACGTCCAGCCAGTAATAGGACTCGCCCATCAAGGAGCGTTGTCCCAAATTAGACGCATTATTCATTTATTATAAAAAAAAACACAAATAAAATAAAAATAATTTTATTACACAAAACAAAACAAACAAAACACATACATACATACATAAAACAAAAGTTGTACCTATATTAGAAGACGTATACTAAAAGATAAATAAATAAATAATCCTAAAAATGGTGAAGGTTTAATAAAAATACGTTTGATAGTTTTTGCGTGGTTCTCAGTTTTTTATCTGCGTTAAACATAACTTTACAAAAAGTAAAACAAAGGACCATAGGGACAGGGTTTTTTCAATGAATCAGTGTATAAAAAAGCAGCTTTGAGGCCTCCATTTTGTCGATAATACCTACGTAAAATACGCGCTTGGACGTGGAGTTGCGGACACCAGTCCTTTAGAATACAATACACACACATAAAGAGGTGTACACTCACCCATAGTAGACTCACATTTCACAAGTTAAATTTTAGTCCCAAGTACTGGGGGGCAAGCCTATTGCCACCTAACGGGCATAAATCAAGACTCCAAGTTGCTACTGAAGAAGTCCTGACGAGAAAACCTAATACTATTTTGCCCGACATAGGAATCGAATCCAGGGCCTCGTGCGCTGAGATACTTTGACCCTGGTAGAGATACCGTGGCCCTGGCAGAGTTACCGTGGCCCTGGCAGAGATACCGTGGCCCTGGCAGAGATACCGTGGCCCTGGAAAAGATACCGTGGCCCTGGCATAGGCAACTGAAGGGTTTTAGTCAGTAAAAGTCTAACACGCTTCCGCTCCATCCAGCGGGAGAGTCATTTGATGATTTCCCATCCACAAAAAAAAGGAGGACCTCGTGCACTGGCAAGCACTAGACAAACGAGGCAGTCATGGAGGATACTTCTTTGGTTTATTGTCGACAGGAATGGATGTCAGTCAGAGCAACAGAAAAGCAGCAGGAAGCAACATCACTTATAGCTCGCCGGTCAGCCAGACAGACGGTGCGCAAGCGTCACCGTGCCGAGCTGATGGTGCCTTTTCTCACCGACGTCAACTTTGTGCTGTTCTGGCCACATTGCTTCCATGCCCATCCGGAGTTGTATGAGCGTTGAGATGCTAACAGTTGAGTTATTTCTCATGTTATTTAGAATATTAATTTTGTGCTAAAGACACCTGCGTCAAAAAGGTTGTTAATGGATTGCCAAACTTTTAAATCAGGACACGTCAATTCAGAAATTGGTCTGGCGTTATAGTCGACCTCATTATTTATTTACCACTTTTGACAAAATCTCTATTAATGTCACTTTGGTCATAAAGCAAAAATTTACCTTGACGTTTATGACGTGCGAGACAGTGATTAGTGACATTTAACGTTATACAGGGTGGCAGGGACATCGACGCGCAACCTGTTACCATGGATTCAGATATTCGATGCCACCCTGTATTATACTCGACCTCGTCATTGCTTTACCCCTCGGTAAAGGAATTACGAGGTTGACATACATATATCTCCAAACAAGCCATTCCACAAGGAGCTCTACTGATACTAACTCATTCCTTAATTTTAGCTTCGTTTGCCGAATTGTTTAAGCATTTAAATGCTATTAAAGTCTCAATGAATATTTAAATGATATTAAATTAGGTACTTACATGTTTTTTTATAAAATAATTACCTTAAATACATGTATAGTACAGTTATAATCAACTAAGTAGTCTAATACACCCTCTTCCTCTCTCCTAACTTTTGCTGTGCCCGACAGGGTCCACAATGATCATATTTTTTGTAAAACCTACCACCTAGTTTCACACGTGGAAGCAATAAATATATGGAGTATTTTGTATATTGATGGTTTCCCTTACATTTCTGCACTCATACTGACATTTACAATGATACAAGATTATACCAGACGAAGATTTTTGATGTCAAAAACTATCTGCTTTTACCAGACATCGTGATGGTCGGCCGGGAGCTAGTAGAGTTATCAGAAGAGAAGATCACGGACATATTCTACGCGGGCGACGCTCCGTTGAATGAGGCGTCGCTGCACAAACTGTTGTCTGGACCAGCCCTGGCTATATGCTTCCGTTTGCTGGATGATGATGTCGATTTTGTGCGTGAGTGACTTTCTTTTTCTTTTGATTTTGTTTTATTAGTTTTTGTCTGTGGCTTACAATAAAATTGAAGCTACAAATGACTTCGTATCGTCTAAAGGTCGATTTAAGACCAAACGAGCGAATGCACATTCTATTCCCACTCTAGCAAATTCTTATTGTGTAAACAGGGACAGAACATTCCTTCGTTGGTCTCTCCCTACTAAAATGTCAAGAGTATCAACAAAAGAATGCTCTAGTTCTTGTTCTGGTTCTATGTTCGTTTAGTCTAAATCGGTCTTAAGCTGAAATGACGCTTTCTTTTTTTATTTTGTTTAAGTCATATCTCGTTTTGATCTTGAGAGGCCGTGACTACTTAACCGGTCAATCCTGTGACTGATTTAAGCGAAAAAGCTCAAAGCCAGGGCATAAAAATTACGACTGCAAGCTAAGGGCACCCCCTGTGAGGTACGAACCCCGGCTTAGGTCGTCGCTGGGGAGAGGGCAGCAAGGTGGGACAGGCTGGATCAAATATGGATAATTATTATTGTCAGGGGTATTTAAAGATACTGGGCGCTCAGCTACTCCACCACCTGGCACTTCTTCACCGAGCAAGGGACCGGGAGGAGAATTACGTTGGGGTCGTCGCGAGGGGGATAAGACAGCGCAAATAACAATTGGCCCCATAATACGACCACCATATTTGGAGCTATATGTCATCAGCATCATCTCTTGTTCCATGTTCGATTCTCGATTTTGATTCTACCCTGTGTACCGTCACGCTATCATTAATTCTCTACCGCCCCCCCTGTTCTCTTTGGAGACTACATTTATCTCATTGTTTAATTTATTAATAGGTAAGTCATTTTGTAACCTTGGACCGATAAAATTATTATTTCTTCTTGAAAGTTTAACAACCAACAACGTAAGAAAGAACTGTAATAATATTTCATTGAAAGCGTCTAACGGGCCTCTGCGAGTTGGCTTTGGCCCATCGTACGCCTTCTAAAGGTCCGGGACTCCAGGGTCCCGAGAATTGTCAAGACATAATAATAATAAATTTATTTGACAATTGTTACAATTATTGCCTTAAAATTAGTTTTAACATAATTAATACTATCTGTAACTGTTGGTGACATTCATTTTGTTATATGCGGTGGTCCCCAAACTAGGCGGGGCCTGTATCTTGGGGACCTGAGTTGCGATACATAATTCTGTTTTTTAGCTGGTGTGGACATGGTAATAAGTAATTAACTGTAAACAATGGTCAAGGCTTAAAACTAAAGAATAATAAACAATCAAAATAAAGTGTGGGTGTATGTGTGTGTGGAGTGTAGTGTGTAGGTATGTGGGTGTGTCTGTCGTGTTAGTGAAATTCCGAGTATGAGTTATGTTATGAGAAAACTTTCGGATTCGTCGTATGAAAGACATAAGAGAAATTTTTTTACTAATATTTTATATGCAGAGAGGGAGAGATCTTTTGAGTCACAAGGCAAAATACTGGTGACCTTATTATATACAAAAGTGTGTAGGTAGGTGGGACATCGTCTGGCTAGGAGAGAGGTGGTTCTTTGTAGCGGAATGTGGAAGACGCGTTTGGAAGTTAATGTGTGCTGTAACTGTGACTCAATTTCCCAAAACAGCTTTAGTACGTCGAATCCTCTATGAAGAAATACCGCCGTATGAAGAATCAAAGTCTTTGAATGACCTAAAACTATTGAAGACTGCTTTCGACCGCTACAAGACCTACAGTCCTACGAGAGAAGAAGTCTGGCAACAGCGCAAAGTGGAGAGGAAGTTTAAAAAGGTAGGTGTGATCCAGATTTAATGACAATCAACATGATTTAGTCAACTTTATTTTAATCCAGGATTCAATCAAACCCATAAAGGGAGTTCTTCTAAAAAGGAAGATGTCCTGAGGTTGAATTTTAATCGCAAAAAGGAGGAAATTTTAAATTGGTGTTATGGGTGTGCGAGAAAATCAGGTTCACTATCCAATAACAAAATATTTAAAAAAAGGTTAAAAGGTTAAGGTAAAAGGTTTTTTTTTCCAAATGCATGTTGATTTACCAGCATACATACCCAGAAATGGTAAGGTAATCTTCTACTTCCAATGACTACTATGGAAAATTACGACATCTAAACTTCTTTTCAATTTTTTTTCGTCTTTTCTTCATATTTTTTTTTTTTTTACCTCATTTGTGTTACCAAATCCAGCTGTTCACATTAATGTATTGTCTTTAAGGCAGAAGAAAAGAGAAAACGAGCTAGATTTTTGTCAGAAACTCGTCGTATAAATCGACAAGCTCTGGAAGAGTCGTTAGAAGCCAAGAAGAAGGAAAAGGAACAGCGCAAACTGGATCTTTTAAAAGCTGGTGTAAGAAAAAAATCTCATTTAGGTCTAACAATATCACCTTGTGGCTAAAGTAATAACAGCCGCATGGGTCGATCGATCAGGTTAAGCTACGCTTGCCGCGGTTGGTCTGTGGATGGATGACCATCGTTACATACCAAGACGGCTCCGTGCCTCGTAAAGCATGTTAAGCCGTTGGTCCCGGTGGTCGTTCGTGGTTCTTTGACAGTCATTACGGGTCGTCAGAAGCCCAACGTCTGACAACCAGTCTTACCAAGGGGTATCGAATTACCCAGTTCACTTGACTGTGGAAGTCAGAAAGGCAGTTGCTCTATGTAAAATTCTGGTATTCAACTGCAGCTGGTTAGACTGGAAGCCGACCCCAATATAGTTGGGAAAAGGCTAGGCAGATTTTTCTTGTAATAATTATAAATAAAATGAAATTCTGTGTTCAGAATCTGGCTGCTTTAAACCGACTGAAAGAGGAGCCTGAAGATGAACTTCCAGAGGAGGTGGAGCCGGAGGTAAGTAACAACGACTGTGCAGCTTGCATAATCAGCCTATAATGTTCCCACTGCTGGGACACAGGCCTCCTCTCAGTGAGAGGTAGTGGGCCGTAATCCACCACGCGGGCCCTCTATGCAAATGACTCATTCATGAAGCTATTATTCTATGTCAGCTGGTAAAAGGTCGTTCACCGATACCTTTCTATTGTTCTGACCCAGCAGTGAGTAGCTTCATGAATGAATTTTTTGCAAAACCCCCAGAAAAAAACTCGAGTGGCGTGACCTTTTTTTTTTCTTTGGTTTTAATTTCATCTGCGCAGCAACCTGTAGCGCAGAGAAAGTTATAAATAAATCAATAAATAATATCGTTTAATCAAATTAAAATATCTTTGTATAACGAAACGCGGAACCGTATACGCGTGTCAAGTTAATGTCGTGATTGCAGCGGCACGTTGTATGCTCGTGTTTCTATGGCAATAAATCAATATTTCTTTATTTCTTTCAATAACATTTCACCAGGAGAAATCAGAGGACGAAGAAGAAGAAGAATGCACGGTGGAAGAGGATGAAGACGAGTACTTTCCTCCGCCAGGGCTACTTATACCTGGCTTCTATGCTCCTCCAAATGATATCGCCAAATCTAACGGAATGGCCGTGCTGTTTCCTAAGGTAAGTCTCCATTGGCCGGCCTTTATCAGATAGCATTTTCCTAACAATGTTGGAATTAACTCAGAAACTCGCGATAGCTATTATTATGCACCATAACATAAGTGGCCTTAGGGCGACTTTTTATACTAACTCGATCGCGTTAACGTTAACTTACGTCAATTTGTATGGAATAATTGTGTTTCCCATTATAGTCACTAGATGGCGCTTATTCATTTTCAGTAGGTAATAATTAAAGTTTATGTTAACGAGATCGAAAACTCGCACTAAGGCCTCTGGTTACGCAGAAGTATACCAGTAGAAGACCGACATTATGCTAGTTATGTTTTAGTCCCATGTAACAGGGGGCGAGCCTCTGCCGTCAAACGGGTACAAAACCAAATCCGGATTGCTACTGACAATTTTCTAACATCAAAAAATCATCATCTTCCTGCTCTTGTGGCTTGTACGTGGGGTTGGCGCAACACGTTTTCTTGTTTCATTCTCCTGTCAAATGTCACGCTATCATTCACTCCCTTCTCTTTCACACATGCACTCTCTCTTTCACAAAATTCGATAAAAGAAATCTTTTGTTCATGATGCATTGGTCAGAAAAGGCAACACAAAGAGAAGTGTGTGGTTATGGGGAGACATTTGTCCAGGAGTGGAATCCAATTATTAAAAAACTGGCCAAGTAAGTGTCGGACCACGCACAATGAAGGGTTCCGTAGTTGAAAATAATTTATCCCAAAAACAAACTTAACATTGGATCCCAAAAAAAAAAAATATGTCATAAAATTACAAATCCACAATTTTCGGACTTTTTTCTTTAATTATGCTGGGAGACCTTGCTTCTTGCCAAATTTCATTATTCTAGGTCAACGGGAAGTACCCTATAGGTTTTGATTTACTTGCGACAGTTGCGAGTATCAAAATGGGTCGCAAAATGGCCGTATTTTTTTATTGCGTTGACTTAGAAGCTTGATTTTTTTAGAACTCTAAGGTACTATAGACTTACCTATTTAATATAAATTTCAGTTTGATATCTCCACGCGTCCTTTAGAAAAAGGGTCTTGACAGACTGACAGACTTAAACATTTTTTTTATGTGATAGATTTACAAATTAACAATTTTTGGACTTTTTCCTTTATTTGTAATGTACGACCTTGCTTCATGCTAAATTTCATAATTCTAGAACAACGGGAAGTACCCCATAGGTTTTGATTTATTTGCGAGTATCAAAATATGGCGCTTAAATGGCCGTATGTTTATATTGCATTGCCTTAGAAGCTTGAGTTTTTTAGGACTCGAAGGGACCATAGACCTACGTATGTGATATTAATTTCAACTTGATACCTCCATGCGTTCCTGAGAAAAAGGGCCTTGACAGACTGACAGACAGACAGACAGACAGTCGGACAAACAAGTGATCCTATAAGGGTTCCGTTTTTCCTTTTGAGTACGGAACCCTAAAAATAAACATGAACTTCGCCCGACACTGGGACTAAATCCTAAATTTTACGTTCGCACGGAAATAAATATCTACTTAGCGTTTATATCCCAAAATAAGTACTTTTTTTTGCATAAATTGCCTATATGCTTTCTACGATAACTTAATAACGATGACGTAATTAAAACAGTTGGTTCGAGAACGCGTGACTCCTCAGCCAGAGTTTCTGCCTCGTCACGTGCTTGTTCTGCTAGAGATAAGCAAGCGATATAAAGCTTTAGAAGCCATCGCGCCTTATAAACATGCCATCATACATGTAAGTACCTGGAACTTACACATAATTATACATATAGATACCTAACAGCCAAAAAGGCATAAGCGACATTTTTTTGCGTAATCGAATATAAGGTTTGAATCGGCTTTTTTTCTATGTCTATTCATCTAAGTTTCGTGATTTTGCAAAAAAATGTCGCTTATCCCTTTTTGGCCGTTAGGTATCGATATACAGAGTGGCGATTAGGTTATCACATTAATTGAAACCACGTATTCAGTACATGATTCTGGACTTGCGTTGAAATTTTTCGTCGGTTATTAAAAAAAAATCTGCTGTTCCATACATTTCGCGTAGGTATTGCATTTTTGTAGGAAACAGCTGTTTTTTTTAAAATAAATAATATAATATAAATAATTAGTTGGTTCTTTTTTTAATACCTAACTTATTATTTCAATGCGGGGGGTCCAGCAGAATATAAGCCCATTTTGTCTGTGATTTATATGATAAAAAGCTTTTTTCTAAATATGTAGGTCCGATTTTTTAAAAGTTTTATAAACTTTTAGAAGTTTACTAGCTGCGGTCCGCGGTTTCACCTGCCTAGACCGGGATAAAAAGTAGCCTATGTGTTAATCCAGGGTATAAGTTATCTACATAACAATTTTTTTTTTAAATCGGTCCAGCCGTTTGAGTGTGAAGAAGTAACAAGCATACACACACACACACACCCCCGCCCACCCACTCCCAAACTTTCGCGTTTATAATATTAGTGTGTTTTAACTACATGTGCACAAATAAATGAATTTTAATATGGGCGGCAAAATGCTCCCCACGCCACTCGGATTACTCACGTTTCAAAGAAAGGCGTGACTACTCTATTCCTCTAGTTTCTGAGGTCCTCGCTTAACTCTCAATAAGTATTGGTTTGATCGATCGATCAGGTTAAGCTACGCTTGCCGCGGTCAGTCCTTGGATGACAATATTTACATACCATTTTTTTTTTGTGGATGGGAAATCATCAAATGACTTCTCCCGCTCTGGGTGGAGCGGAAGGGCGTGTCAGACTTTTACTGACTAAAACCCACCCGTGTTCCTTCAGTTGTGTGCCAGGGTCACGATATCTTTTTCAAACAACCCGCGACCTCAGCGGCATCGGCCCTATTGGACCCCATCTTTTGCTGACATCTCTTTGAACACAACGTGGAACACAACGCGCCGTCGACCCGGGCCTGGGGGCCTACTCCCTAAGCACGAAGCCCGTAGTTTCGGCCTTCGATACGGGCGTTTCCTACTCCGTATCACCTGCGGATGGATGATTGGTTCGGGCCCGAACGAAGTATGAATGACAACATGATTTGCCAGTTGTCCCTACTCCCGGTGTGTTTTTGCCCGTCCGAAAAATTTAACTTTTACACTTGTTTTGATGGATCGTAATGTCAGACGGACGGATGAACGGACGGACGGAAAGACGGATGGACTTAGGGAGTAGGCCCCCTGCTCCTTACCGGACGGCGAGCTACCCACAATCGGGTACCGATTCCCGCCGCCCCGGGCGTGTCCTGCGTTGACTGAAGGTGTGAGGCTGCCTCTCCCTCACGCGTTCCGCCTCCTCCTTCGCGAGCATTACTGCTTCGCAGGAGGTGACGGCCTCCTATGCACTCTCGCTCCGCACCATGGCCTGGACCAGGCAGACGCGAGAGATCGCCGCCGCCGATCGCCTCCGTGAGAACACGGCGGTGCTCTGCCCAAGCCGGGCAGACCTCTACTGTATGCTCCACCGTGTCCTCCGGGCGATCCACACAATGGTGACACCCGGGCGTTTCTTCCAGCCTTATGCGAAACAGGAACCTCTCGAAACAACCGTGTCCGGTGAGGACCTGCGTCAGGCGGAAGGTGAGGACGCCGTGGCGCCTCTCTAACCACTCCTCAAAGAGGGGACTTATCGCCGCGATTGTGGCGTGCCCAAATATTTACATACCAAGCCCCTCCGTGCCTCGGAAAGCACGTTAAGCCGTTGGTCCGGCTGTCATTCGTGGATCTTTTGACGACACGGTTGGCGCAGTGGTTGAGCGATTGACTGCTGCGCAGCATGTCGCGGGTTCGATTCCCGCACGGAACAAATATTTGTACGACCTACAAGTATTTGTTTCGAGTCTGGGTGTTTTTCTATCTATAATATGTATGTATTTACAAAAAAAAAATGTATATAAGTAGTTTATCAGCCATCTCGTTACCATAACACAAGCATTAGGTTGCTTAGCTTGGGACTAGATGGCGTTGTGTGAAATGTCCAAGGATATTTATTTATTTATTTATTTATTTATTTATCTTTGACAGTTACAGGATAACTTTTGGCGGGTCAGCAGTAAGAAATAAAGTTATTATTTACAGATGGGTATATTTAAAGCAACAACGCCGTACGACTGTGTTCACATTGCATACACCGTCAAGCAATTCGACACTTTAGATAGCACTTCGTGGAATTTGTGAGTAAATAAATAATCTACATTATCTTTGGTTAGGATTCTCAGACAGGCGCGACGCCATTCCAGTAGGGCAATTTCTATGAAAACTTAACGGAAATTGTTCTACCAGAATTGCGTCGCATCGTCGCGTCACGCCTGTCTGCGGGAGTCTTTATGGTCACATGCCTGTGGTTGTAATTAGTGTAAATTATTTCATCACCACTGCCGCAGTCCTTGGGCTCTCGTCGGAAGTCTGTATGATGAAAAAATAAGAAATAATGTTATATAACCACTCTCTCAAAACACTGGCACTGTGCCACTGCTCTCAAAACGGTGAAAGAAAACATCGTGAGGAAACCGGCATGTCCTATAACCAAAAATTCGAAGACATGTGACATCTACCAACTCGCACTGGGCCCGAGGTGGCGTATTATCAAATTCAAATTCAAATAGTTTATTTATTAAAACAGTATTGTAGCACATGGTAATTTAGGGTTGACAAATTAGTGTACCTACTAGAACTACTACTAAAATGGTGGTGAGGTGCTGCATTCCCAGCTAGGTTACAGAATAACCTGTATAAGGGATTATGGCCCGCTCCCTCTCACCGAGAGGAGGCCTGGCGGCCTACTCCCTAAGCACGAAGCTCCCCGCTCCCTCTCACCGAGAGGAGGCCTGGCGGCCTACTCCCTAAGCACGAAGCTCGTCGTTTCGGACTTCGTTACGGACGTTTCCTACTCCGTATCACCTACGGATGGATGATTGGTTCGGGGCCCGAACGAAGTATGAATTACAACATGATTTGCCAGTTGTCCCTACTCCCGATGTGTTGTTGCCCGTCCGAAAAAATTAACTCACACACTTTACACTTGTTTTGATGGATCGTAATGTCAGACGGACGGATGAACGGACGGACGGAAAGACGGACGGACTTAGGGAGTAGGCCCCCTGGGCCCAGGGGTTGCTGGGGTCGCGGGTAGTTTTAAGAAGATACCGCGGCCCTGGCATAGGCAACTGAAGGAACACGGGTGGGTTTTAGTCAGTAAAAGTCTGACACGCCCTTCCGCTCCACCCAGAGCGGGAGAAGTTATTTGATGATTTCCCACCCTCAAAAAAAAAGGGCTTGTTAACGTTACCAAATAACAAAATAATAACCGTTACGTAGCGGTTATTACAATGTGATACCTTAATAACATTACAAAAATGTAACGTTACTTGATAACATTACCAGTAGTATAACGTTAATTAACATAAATTAACGAAAATAAATAACGTTAACGAAAATACGATACATAACGTTAATTTATCTACGCTGCCGTTCCGTACTTAAGTTTATTTTTTTGTGCGCTCCGCTCGCGGTCGCTTAGCATTGGATCACGATGCACTGTTGCCGCTCCGCCTCGCACCGTTATTAAATAATTAACTTTAATAAAGACTAACGATAATAATAGCATAAAATAACGTTAATTCTACTACCGTTATTTTCATTATTAACGGTAACTCTGTCAAACAGAGGTAACGTTATGAATTTTTACTGGTATTTAAAGCCCAACAGTGTCCCAGCTGTGTCCCAACTGTGTCCCAGCAGTGGGAACGTTATAAGCTGATTATGCTAAGAAGTGACTCGACATACTACCCAGAAGCACAGCAGGCGTACCTCTTCTCGTTGCATACTTCTTTTCTCGACTTAAATTTTCAGCCGACACCAACAGATGGGTTACCTATCCCAAGGGGTATCGTGTTACCCAGTAACTGGATTGTGGAAGTCAGATAAGCAATCGCTTATGTAAAAAAACCGGTCAAGAGCGAGTCGGACTCGCGCACCGAGGGTTCCGTCCCGATGTCTGAAAAAGTGTGCTATTAGAGACATCGTTTTATTTTTCCTGTAATCTTTACAGAAACTTCTATCACATATAATAATTTCAGATTTTTTTCTATGCAAACTTCGGAGATAAGGTGGGGAACGGTATTTTTTTTTTACATTTTTCATCAAAAGTCGAAAACTATGTGGCCTAAAAAAAATTAAAAAATGTTTGAGAATGTGCAAACAGCGCTCTTTCATAAAATATGATACCCCACATGCCCCAGCCCACTTCGAACTTGTACGACCCCTTTCAGTCCATGTTGCAAAAAAAAAATTTCTTTCTTATTTGCAAAATAGTTGGGCAAACGTCATCTAAAACTGTTCCAAAAGATATCCAGCTGTGACAGACGGATAGACAGACAGACAGACAGACAGACTGAGTCGCACCATAAGGGTTCCTTTTTACCATTTTGGTACGGAAGCCTAATACTGGTAGCTGTATCTGGTTACACTGGAAGCCGACACCAACATATCTGGGAATAGGCTAGGCAGATGATGACCTACAGTGTTTCCGAACATTCCCCGTCGGTAGAATTAGAAGCACATTCATTTAATTTTTCTTCTAGAGACCAGCTGAAGCTAGCATTCATGTTATCAGTAGAAGTGGACGTACCATTGCTTCATTTAATGGACCTGAACCCGCTCCACGTCAGTCGTGACTGCTCCAGTGGTGAGGAAGAATGTGCTGCAATGTTCTCCGTTGATTATGGAGACGAATACGAACAATTTGAGGATTTTGAATAGGTCAGAGATATATCAATATGAAATTATCATCATCTACATTAATATGAAATATCAAGCCAACAGAAAAAAAAAAACCGGTCAAGAGCGAGTCGGACTCGCGCACCGAGGGTTCCGTTCCGATTTCTGAAAAAGAGTGCTATTTATAGACAACGTTTTGTTTTTCCTGTAATCTTTACATAAACTTCTAAGTATAACATGAATAATTTAAGATTTTTCAATGCAAACTTCGGAGATAAGGAGGGGAAAAGTTATTTTTTTTTACATTTTTCATCAAAAGTCGAAAACTATGCGCCCTAAAAAAAAATAAAAAAATGTTTGAGAGAGTGCAAACGGCGTTCTTTCATATGATACCCCACATGCCCTAGTACCCCACTTTGAAATTTTAAGACCATGACCTTTCCCAGGATGCTATCTATAGCCTTGCCAAATTTCATCGAAATCCGTGCAGTAGTGTGAATTTTAAAATCAACCCCTATTTAACACCCTTAGGGCATGATTTTTCAAAAAACGCTAAGACAAATAGACAGACTGAGTCACACCATAAGGGTTCCTTTTTACCATTTTGGCACGGAACCCTAAAAAGCATATGAAGCATCGAAACAGACGGCCGCACAGTGAGAGAGAGACGACGCTCTATAAACAAAGCTCTACTTTTTCTCTATTCGATGTGCCTTATTTATGGCGGGGTACCTACTGTACACTACTGTAACATGATTATACTGTGGCGGACCCAAAGTTGTACCCCACAAAACTAGCCTAAAGATTATGCAACAGAGCCCTCACAGAGGCAAAACTAATTAGATGACAGTAATAAGTATTTTAACATGTCTCATTATTATAATCTTTGCACGACCAGTATCCTATAACACGGACTCGGCAGAATTCCGAGCGTCGAATTCTGCAGCGGAGTGTTGGCTCTTATTTGGACTTTGAGCAACTTATAACGACGCAATTCATACATGGATACAGGTGAATATTTTGTTTTATTTCTTTAATATTTATTTAGTGTTTTATTAATAAGAAAAATTTTTTTTTTTCATCATTGTTTTGATTTTTTTTTTGGTGTAGTGATTGAAAAAATATAAGTAGGTAGCATCAGTTGTAAAATAGGAATGCGTAGGTAGATTATTTTTTTTCAAACTTTTTTTAACAATTTTGAATGAATGTCTTAATGTGTCATTAATTCAACTACTGAAAAGGATAGAGATTAAATAATATTGATGCAATATTTTTTTTGATCATTAATTATTCTTATTGTGGTGCAATATTTTTTAGTTGTGAAAGACGGTAAATATTTGAATATTGTATGCTGTGCTGTGTGTTTTTTTTTCAAAGTAATGCAGCAATGGTGCTGTGAATGGAGATACCATTCACAGCACCATTGCTGAATTACATAGTTATTGTAATTATCTTATCGTACAAGTTAACACACTTTCATAAAAGTGGTATGGTCAGCAACATGAGTCGATTACCACTGCTACTTTTACACAACATTTAAATTGATACAAAATGATTTGATTATAGGTATC
This sequence comes from Cosmia trapezina, assembly GCA_905163495.3. Lineage (NCBI taxonomy): Eukaryota > Metazoa > Arthropoda > Insecta > Lepidoptera > Noctuidae > Cosmia > Cosmia trapezina. The sequence continues at coordinate 4,205,010 of LR991036.1, forward strand.
CTTTTTTTTCCTAAAATAGGTACCTGAGAGTCTAGTAGATCTTTAAATTTTATTTCTATTCCGATTTTTAAATGTCTTTGCTCAATAATTAAGATTTAAAAAACTGAAGTGTTAATCGAATTTTGTTGCTGACTGTACCTATGGTCAGTTCCAAAAGTAGGTACCTATATGACAAAAATGGAAATAAATCGATCAGTAACCCTAACTGTGTAGGTATCTCAATGTGTAGTACCACTTACAAATTGAGTTCCTTAATTTGAGTATTTGAATAGGTACTTAAACCGTGCCTCGGAAAGCACGTTCAGCCGTCGGTACCGGCTGTCATTTGTGGATCTTTGACAGTCGTTAGAAGCCCGAAAGTCTGACAACCAGTCTTACCAAGGGGTATCGTAATACCCAGTTACTTAGATAGGCAGTCGCTCCATGTAAAATACTGGTATTCAGCTGCATCCGGTTAGACTGGAAGCCGACCCCAACATAGTTGGGGAAAGGCTAGGCAGATTGATTGAATACTTAAACCGGAAATACTAATATTAAATCAGCTTATAGAGGTCTTTAATTTGACAATTGAGGAACTTTTTAACCCCAGTTTTCGTCGATGATATTATAATTTAATAGGTAATGTTATTCAAACAATAGTTGTTGGAAAATGTGTTTAGATATAGTAGAAACCTTCTGAATACATAAGAATTTGTTAGGTACTAAATTCCCTTTAGTGAGCGAATGCGTAAGAATTTAACCTAAACATTTTTAATGTTTCCACATACTTTTGGAACAGACTTTGTGTCTTTTTTACAAAAGTCCAAAGGTCGCTCGGATAAGTAAATAGATGCGCGTACGCACGCAGTATGAAATTAAATATTTGTTTAAGTACCTACATACTACTTAATCTAGATTCAAAAGAACCGTAATAGGCAAGAATTTATAAACTTTAATCGTGTAAAATCGTGTTATTCGTGTAAAACTCGCAATTTTTTTTTTGTTTTGGTCCGGTTTCCTGTAGGTATGTCTGTCTGATAACAACGTTTAATCGGCTAAACTGCTAAATTGATTTTTATGAAACTCTGCTGAAAGTTAGGTTGATATTTGAAGAACGACATATGGTAAAATCAAGAAAAATAATTGTTAAGTAAATTGACTAAGTACCAACTTAAATTGTTGTATTCTACTTGGAACTACCCCCCACCCCATACCCATTATACTTATTAGCTTTTTATCTTTTTTACTTTTTCTTTTTTTTTTCTCTCCATTTGCTCGAGTAGATCGACACAGTCTACTTTTATACTATTGTAGCATCACATTTTATGTTGAATCACTGTCTCTCAAGATACAGGCTTACCTAGTTTGAGAGGCAGGGTTTCACATTCTGTGTTCAGATGTAGCTTATTTAAATTGTCTTTCTTTATATAAACATGTTCATCTGTATTTTTTATGAAATAAAGTTTTTTTTAAATTTATTTTTTAATTTAACTAGGTATTCAAATCACAACTACCTATCATTCTTTGTTGATTATTTGCAAGTTTCCAACACCATTATTAGTAGTTACAAAATAGTTTGAATGATTTTATAATGATTACCTACATTATTTTTTAGGAGGGACTTGTGGCTAAGTAATAACCGTCCGTAGATGGGTGACCATATATCTTTACATACAAAGACCCCTCCGTGCCTCAGAAAGCACGTTAAGCCGTTGGTCCCGGCTGTCATTCGTGGATCTTTGACAGTCGTTACAGTTCGTGAGAAGCCTGAAAGTCTGACAACCAGTACAACCAAGGGGTATCGTATTACTCAGTAACTGGGTTGTCGAGGTCAGATAGGCAGTCAATCCATGTAAAAATACTGGTATTCAGCTGCATCCGGTTAGACTGGAAGCAGATCCCAACACAGTTGGGAAAAGACTAGGCAGATGATAATATTTTTTGTTTAATTTATAGAGAATTATATGAGATGGCTTTATCATGGCAAATTGAGTAGGATAAGCAATTAATTTTGGCCGTTCTTTGTTCTTTGGTAAACTACCAATAAACAAAGAAAGGTGAGGGAAGGGTTCTTATGTGAGCGACATAGGTATAAGTAGGTAGCCTTTTTGTACGTCCTTTTTCTCATGCGGTGCAATCCAAAGAATTGTTTTTATTGCAAACTTTATTGACATAAAATTCTCAATATTCACAATATTTTTTTTTAAATTTCAGTTTCTGGCATTGAAGTTACCGAGAGCGAGAAACACCATGATTCAAGGTAAATACATCATGTTTTATTATGTCTACTCAAACTCTACTCTCCCCCTCCACCACCCCCCTCTCTCTCTCTACTCTACTCTCTCTTTTTTTTTTTTCAATTAAAGCATTTACATGCGCTTTTGTAGTGTGAAGGAGTTGGTCATTCAGAATATGAAGCTACTATATTTAACGAAAAAAAATCTTCTGTTCCCATTTATGTTCGTCATAAGTCAAGTCATAACTCATCAAAATGTAGGGAACAGTGGAATTTTTTCGCGATTTCAGGTTTGGTCCCAAAGTAAAAGTTGTTCATAATGATGAGTACAATTAACCCTTAAAAGGATAACGGTGTTTACACTTACACTCTGTATACTGGATAACTTTTTTTACCGTCTCGAAAAAAATTGGGTACCTATATTAGGAGAACAGAGAAGCCTAGTAAGTAAGCATAGGTAGGCATGGCCTAGGTATGGCATACCTAGTTTTTTTTTTTTAATAGCTTAGACAGAAAAAATTGTCTAAGTAACAATAAATACTACAAATTCGATGTAAACTTTTCATTTTTGTACCATAAAAACAGAAATTTGGAAAAAAAAATAATTAATCGTTTAAAAATATCGAAATTCAAAATCATATGCAGCCTGCATATGATTTGAATTTTTGATTTTTTAAATTTTTTTTTGAAAAAAAAAAAAAAAAATAAGCCATAGGCTTCTACTCCGTTCACCTGATATACCCAATTTTTTTCGAGACGGTACAAAAAGTCATCCGGTATATGTATAGTTGTACACTTCTGCTAAACTTTTTGGGGATTACGGGCGTGATGTATATGTTATTTAAAAATTGTTACATATTATACTTAAGGGCTGTTAAGTGTGTAAGTGTCACCACCTACGATTAAGTTCCTATTATCTTACTTGGCAGATAATTTCATACAAATTCTGTTACATTTTTGAATGTATTCGGTGAGTAGGTGGTGGCTAAATTGGACATCGTGAAATAGGCCCTTAGGACCTGTTTCACCACCTACGTGAAATAGGCCCTTTGGATCTGTTTCACCACCTATGATTAAGTTCCTATTAACATACTTAGCACATAATTTAATACAAATTCTGTTCCATTTTTGAATTTATTCGGTAAGTGAAATAGGCCGCTACACTTATATCTTTATTCCGTAAGTAGGTTTCATGTAACATTTTTAGGCTTGCCGCACACGCGCTACACGCTACAGCCACAAAACGCCGCCACCTGTAGCTAGAAGCGGCTACTAAGTAGCGGAAGTCCGCGACAGACACTTGTGGTCGGTGGTCGACACAAGTGGTCGGTAGCAGCTACTCTTATAACCCCTAAAAACAAGATTTCATATTTTGTTTTAGATCGTTAAAAAACTCAGTAATTTAGAGTTCTCAAACAAAAAACGTAATCTAGCCTAGTCTTTCCACTTTAAGAAACATTAATTAGATTACTACCAAGCCATAGCAATTTTGCATAGAAGCCGTATTTATGTGCGCTTGCGCACACGTTCCGCGCAAACATTTTTTGTTCGGGGGCGTGTCAAGGGGCGGACTGTCAAAACGCAGGTGCGCGGGAGTGGTTTTACTCTGTCCACTAGGTTATTCACTTTTTGACACCTGTCAGTTGGACAATTTCTAGTTGTATTATGGATCAAATTCGCAAAACACATATTCGTTAGTATGAAACTGACGGGCGTCAAAAAGCGAATAATAAAAATAGTGGACAGAGAATAGTGGTCGGTGGCGGCCACACGAAGCGAGAGGTGGCCTATCGACGTGTAGCGACCACAGGCGTTATCCGTGTGTATTTTATATAAAATGTACGAAAACTGTAGTCCGCAGCTTGGTGGCGGCGTTTTGTGGCTGTAGCGTGTGGCTCGTGTGCGGCAAGGCTTAGTTCCGCTTGCACAACGTATCACTAAATACATTTCGCGCTAAACATTATTTAAAACATCAGTCTGTTCCTGTCATCTTCAAAAGATTGACAGAAACAGAGCGATGTTTTAAATACGTTCAGCGGTAAACGCGGCGGCGCGCGGCGGGTTCAGCGGCGGCTATTGGCTTTGGTTTCCTAGGAAAGCTGTTCCTTCATTATAACGGTCACCATGAAAATCTGTCATTTTCACGCTGCCCAAAGATTTAAATCATTTAAATCACATTTTTCACACGAGAATTGCTTATTCCATGGTAACAATATTAGTTATGTCAGCTTCTATGCTGACTATCCAGTTAACAGTTTTACTACTGAGCTAAAAAGCTATGTCAGTAAAAAGCTATGTCAAAAGTAAAGCTAAGTAAAAAGCTATGTCAGTAGTAGAACTTAAACTAGGAAAACCGACCTTACTGCTACAAAATAAAGGTGCTGGCAGTCAATATCATCGCACGCTATATGTTACAGTATCGTCTAGTAGATAAGTTTCTCTTGTATTCATCACTTCCTATGATAACGAGCCGTTTCATGGGATATGTCCCATCGGCAAAAACAACGAACTTCCATACAAACTTCTATACACTATTTAACCCCTTGTATCATCATCCGGTCCTTATCCCATGTTACGTGGGGTCGGCGCATCAGGTTTTTTCTTTCCGTTCTCCCTGACAACCGTCACGCTATCATTCACTCTATTCTCTTTCATAACAATCTTCACACAATCCAGCCATCTTTTTTTGGCCTTCCTCTCCCTCTCCATCCATCAAAATTAATATTTTACCCTATTTAACTCCTTTAGAGCGCCTTCACATTAGCGTTTGTCCAGCGTAGGCGTTCGATAAACGTATGCGCAGCGCAAACGCCGTGACAACGCGGCGCAGGCGTCGTGTTGTTTCCTCTGGAGTCAATTGAACGCTGCGCTAACCCGGCGCAGACGTCACACAATTCATGCAATGCAATTCATGCATCGCACACTTGCGGCGCTAACGCAGTGTATGCATTTACCCTTGCACTGACGCCGCGACAACGCGACGTCTGTGCTGCGCATACGTTTATCGAACGCCTACGCTGGACAAACGCTAGTGTGAAGGCGCTCTTAGGCGATGAATTTTCAAAAACCCTTTAGCGCCCACCTTCGTTTTGCATAAATCTGCCAAGCCTTTTCCCAACTATATGGGGGTCGGCTTCCAGGCTAACCGGATGCAGCTGAATACCAGTATTTTACATGGAGCGACTGCCTATCTGACCTCCACAATCCCGTTACTGTTTAACACGATACCCCTAGTAAGACTTGTTGTCAGACTATCGGGGCTTGACTGACCCGTAACGACTGTGTGACTGTGTGATCTATGAATAACAGCCGGGACCAACGGCTTAACGTGCTTTCCTAGGCACGGAGGTGTCTCGGTATGTAATGGATGGGTGGTACGCCCGGTATGTAAATGGTACACCACATATTAGGTACCTTCAGTATTGTTTCTCCTTCCTCCTCTTTTTTTCTTCCTGGTCATTGGCGCCAGGTGATTCCATATAGAGGTTGTTCCACTCCCTCTGCAGCAGAAGGACAGATAAGCAAAATCCCGGAACAGCAAAATCCCAGATTAGCAGAAGGACAGATTTGCATCCTCAAAATCACAAAGGACATTGTTAGCTGTTTTAAATAAAAAAATAGAGGGATGGCACCAGAGGATTAATACAAAAATACCTGCGAAACTTTCACTCTTCCTGTTTATTCAGCTGTTAAAAAAAGAAGCATACTTTCAAGATCTCAAGTTAACCGGCAATAGCAAACTACAAAAACGTTCTTATCTTACTACACTTGGATAAAAAAATTGATCAAGTTATCACGAGTTTATTCAATGACAAAATTTCTGCAATAGAATGTTTGATACGTTTGGCTAAAGTTACAAAGACGAATTAATTCGTCTTAAGTACCTAACTATTACTTAATACTTTCAAATAAAATTTTACGAATTGTAACTTTTAAACTTTATTTTTGTTTTCTGTGTGGGTCTGTACTTCTGCCTTTATGCAAATCTGTCCTTCTGCTAATCTGGGATTTTGCTATTCCGGGATTATGCTTATCTGTCCTTCTGCTCACGACTTCTTCCCATGGGGGTAGGCAGAAATCACAAAATGCTACCTGTTATGATCCTTACATAGGTACTCCTTAGTTCCCCACATTTATAATTATCTGTAATATATGTAGTGTATAATAATGATATTCTAATCTATTATTTACAGTTTACACACTCCTCGTCATTTTGACGAGTGTGGCGCTCTCTTCGTGCTACTGCCCCGCAAACAGGATACATAATGTGGGCGAGTGTGCCTACCGGATCCACTGCATCGGCAACATCCGCGGGATTCGACTCCCCAACGAGTGCTACGAGTCCACCAACTACCCCGGCACTGTCGACGTCACCGTAACCGATGCCATCGAACGATTCGATGAAAACTTGGACTTTGACTTCCTTAATAAGATCACTACCTTAAAAGTGTCAGGACAATGGCAATACACTAAACTAGCCATCCTAATGTACACCACCAAACTGCAGAACTTACATCTTGCCAACAACGGTATCGAAAACATCTCAGGAGTTCCCTTTTACTATCTTACTCGCCTCGAAACTCTCAATTTGGAGCATAATAAACTAACGGAAATAGCAGAACTCTTCCAGTTTCAAATACACCCAAATAAATTAAGAAAGTTGTCACTTGCTTACAATGCTATAGAAGACATACCAGGGGATGCTTTCGGTGAACTATCGTCACTAGTAGAACTCGATCTTTCTTATAATATTATTTCTGACCTAACTGAAGAGCCGTTCTTCAATCTGACGAAACTAGAAATACTACGCTTGAATAATAATAGAATAAAAGATTTGAATGGAGCCGTCAACAGCCTTCAAAATTTAAAGCATTTGTATCTGAGAGGCAATCAGATACAGAACATTGATGAGGAGTCTCTCAAGATCATCAAACATTTAGAAACTTTTGACGTTTCTTGGAACGAACTGGAACAAATCAAACCGATAATGTTCTCAAGACATTGGAACCATTTCGCTAATCATTCCATTTGCAAAATTATACTTTCGGGAAACCACATCATCAATGTTCCGAACGCTACCTCTAAAGAGATTTCGTCTAGGTTTGTTAGAAACTTGTATAAAAACAACGTTCACATACTAACAGAATTAGATCTTTCCATGAATGCTATAACGAATATTGAATATAATGCTTTCCAATCGTTGATCCAACTGATTTCCCTTAACTTGTCCAAAAATAAAGTAATCGATTTTATAGTCAATGCCAATGATCTTGCTGACTTAAAATATTTGAACCTCAGTAGTAACTACATCACGCATTTGTATTTTGAAAGTTTCTCTTCCATGACAAAGTTACAGAACCTTGATTTATCTTACAATCGACTTGAATTTATCCCCGATATGACATTCAATAATAATTACAATTTGAAACTTGTGAACATGACTTACAACGAAATTGAGAAACTTGATAGTATTCACATAACTATGTTTCACCCGGAAGGCGGTGTGCTGGACCTTTCCAATAACGGGCTGTCCAAGATCCATATACCTTACGGAGAAGGTTTGCGTTTGATTACTTTGTTCTTACATTCAAACAATATATCAGATCTCTCGTTGGTCGATCTGAGCCATCAAACAGAATTGCAAACTCTACACTTGAGTAACAATTTAATTGGGGACTTGGACGCATCGTCTTTGAGGTTACCTGAGGCGAGTCTCGTATATCTGGACTTAACTTGTAACAAGATACATCTAATTGGGCCTTCGACTTTTAAAAGGCTGCCTCATTTGAAAACACTTCGTTTAGGACACAATCTGCTGACACACTTAGAATACGGGTCATTTGAAGGTTTGACTGACCTAATAAACTTAGATCTATCATATAACAGGATCGGTTATTTGGATTCGAAATTGCTGATGGATTTGAAGTATCTCCATGTTCTATCTGTGAGGTCGAATGATATGAATGTGTTAGATATGAAGAGTTGGTACGGTCATAAGTTTGATTTGAGAGTGTATGTGGATAACAATAACCTGACCTGTGATTGGATGGGTAAAGTGTTGAGCGACTTTAACAATGGTTATACGAAGGTGAGACCGACTGTGTTAGTTGGAGGGAAAGGAAAGAATACTGTTGAAGGTATACCGTGTATAGCTGGCGAAAGTGAATCTAATATAGATATTAGTTCTCAGTATATAATGGCTGATGAAAGGTTGTTAGTAACCAGTCAGAAGATTCTAGAGGCGGTTCGGGAACAGAATTATTATTTTAGGAAGTTTATGTTAAAAGTTATTCAAGAAGAAGCGGAAAAGGAGCGGAAAGAAATAAATACTATTTAAGTTTGTTATATAAGGATGATGCTTAGTGGTAGCCCGCGAAATTCATTTTTTTTTGGTTTTTTTGCAATTTGCAGGTCCGTGTCAGGTTGTATCTTGATCAAAGTATGATACGCGGCAATAAAACATATGTATGTATTGTATATAATTTTAACCATACAAATCATCAATAGTTAGATTTCGTGCAGATTCGTTAGATTTCGTTCGTTTGATGAATCTGCATGAAATCTAAGTTGATGTATTGATGATTTTTATGGTTAAAATTATGTAAAGACATATGTTTTATTGCTGCGTGCCATATTTTGATCAAGATACAATCTGACACGGAGCTGCAAATTGCAAACACATAAAAAAAAAATATAATTTCGCGGGCTTCACAGCGCAATCACCTTAAGGCATCTAGTTATATTTTTATTTAGATTTAGTACTTATGAGGAGATAAAAATGTTTGTACTTAGGTACTTAGTTATGTATTTTATTTTTTGTATTGTACTTATATCTGCTAACTTCTTTTGTATTACAGTACGCGTCCGTTAACATGGCTCATCGAGAGAAAAAAAGGTCCGACTTGCTTCTAAAAATCACAGAGTACATTTAAAACATCGTTCTATTTCTGACAACTGTTTGAAGTTGACAGAAGCAGTATGATGTTTAATAGTTATTTATGCAACATGTGGGTTGTGATAATAGTATAACACGAGTGTTTTAATACCTAATTATGTATAGTTGCATACAAGACTTTATCTACATCCATGTTATGAATCCTCTATAAAAGGTTTTGAAACAGTTTTTTGCAATACTAATACTCGTATCGAACATGGCGGCCGGCGTCATTGCATTCACGAGTTGCATTATGAAATTCAGTACAACATTATAACACCCGTTTGGATGCTATTATGGTTACTATGACACTGGCTGTTTTAATGTTGGCAATAAGCTAACTGTTTCAGGAACTTTTATAGAGGATTTATAGCATGGGTGTAGATAAATACGTTTAACGCTAAACGAATCTAACGATTTCAATCTTTGCTGCTACCGCGTCAGAAGATAGTCGCGTTTTTGTTTCGTTTTGACACCTCTAACACACAATGACGCAGTGGGCAGTGACTTGACTTGATTGTCATTAAAACGCAATTTAAAAATGTGTGAACTCACTCTTCTCAGTATGGAAACTTTTTCTCGTGACTAAATACGGTGGGCGCAAATCTAGCGATTTAAATCTTTGGGCAACAGGGTTTGAATTTACGATGTCAAAAACGCTGTCAAGGAAAACACACCAACTTACGTCCATAAATAATGTGTCAGTGACGTCATTCGCCGGTAGTTAGCGGCCACCGCTCTTTTAAGAAACCGTAGCGCCTTTTAAAACCCGATGGGCCATAGTAATGCACGGGCACTGTAGATTGTTACGTTATGATACGAATAGGCTTCTAGATACTTTTACAGTAGTTCTTTGCAGTAGTTTTTATGAATCGCAGCTTCTATTATATAAAAATCGCGGAAGTTAAAGTTACGTTTTTATTAAAACTAATAATTATTATCTATGTTTTCGTTTAAGTGTGTGTGTGTATTGTTATCTGTGTTGTGTGTGTCATTGTTATTCAATGACATTAAACATCTAGACGTTCCATGATTACAGTGTCAAGTGTGGAAGTGAGACACATATATAAGAATATTAGTAGGAAAATTGAGACAAAGCATCGTATCTTCTGTCTCTTACGGCGTGCCGTAGCTTGGAAAACTTTAGAATGTTAGCCAAACAAAGGGCTTTCACTGTTACAAAATTTATCTTGCGTCGATTTATTTAACTTTTTTGGACTGTTTTTGCATTGTTCGATTGTATTGACATGGGTTTCAGTCCTAAATATGGTAGATTTCTTTCGATAAATTTCATTTCTCATACCACATAACCTAGAAAAAGTACTATATTGCTGTCTCATGACCGGCCACGCGGTGGCTTGATCTAGATGTATATTATCTAAGTTGTTATTCAAATTGACACCTTACGTGGAAATGACACGCTACGTCGCTACGTAAACCTGCGTTAAAGCTATTTTATACAACTGTCAAAAATGACAGTTGCGATTTGAATATTAAGATGATAGTCAATTCGCTAAACTATTACCCCCTTATTCATAAAAAAACTAATATGCTCTATAAACCTATTTTAGTTAAACAAGTGTTTTGCCTTCTTCTATCAAACTCAAATCATAATTCGAAAGAAATTGACAAAACACTACTATATCTGAAATAGGTTTATAAGCGTTTTAGTTTTTTTTTTATGAATAAGGGAGTAAGTCTATTACATAATTTCCATAACTTTACCTATCTGATAAGTTATCCCAGTCTTAGTTATAAACTATGTTAGTATTTGTTTGTACTACATTTTGTCCTATATTTTGTGTTAAATAAAATTATAACCGTAAACAGCTTTTGTTTTATTTGTATGATTTACATAAAATAACATCACGCTGTAAAACCCCCGAAGAGTTAGGCAGAGTTGTATGACCACATTTTGCCAGTTATGTTTAAGTCCCATGTGGAGGCGAGCCTATTGCCATCAACCGGGCACAAATCCAGACTCCGGGCTGCTACTTAGAACTTCCTGATGGAAAAAACCTGGGAATCGAACCCAGGAACTCTAGCTCTACAGTAGCACTGGTGACTAACCACCGAGGCAGCACCACTAGACCAGCACGGCAGCACCACTAGACCAGTGAGGCAGCACCACTAGACCAACGAGGCAGCACCACTAGACCAACGAGGCAGCACCTCTAGACCAGCGAGGCTGCACCACTAGACCAGTGAGGCAGCACCACTAGACCAGCACGGCAGCACCTCTAGACCAGCGAGGCAGCACTACTAGACCAGCGAGGCAGCACCACTAGAACAACGAGGCAGCACCTTTAAACCAGCGAGGCTGCACCACTAGACCAGTGAGGCAGCACCACTAGACCAGCGAGGCAGCACCTCTAGACCAGCGAGGCAGCACCACTAGACCAGTGAGGCAGCACCACTAGACCAGCGAGGCAGCACCTCTAGACCAGCGAGGCAGCACCACTAGACTAGTGAGGCAGCACCACTAGACCAGCAAGGCAGCACCTCTAGACCAGCGAGGCTGCACCACTAGACCAGCGAGGCAGCACCACTAGACCAGCGAGGGTGCACCACTAGACCAGTGAGGCAGCACCACTAGACCAGCGAGGCAGCACCACTAGACCAGCGAGGCAGCACCACTAGACCAGGGAGGCAGCACCACTAGACCAGCAAGGCAGCACTAGACCAGCGGAGGCATCTATGATTTATTTATTCAAGTCAAGGAGAGGATTATCAAAATAAGTACTGTTATGTTGATAATTAAACAAGTTTCTCATTCAGATACCATACATACCACGCTCTAACCAAAACAAAGAAACAACACATTAAAGATAATATACCTACGTTAGTCTAAGACACTGTTAATACAAGATAATTTAGTTGACAAAGTTGCCTATAAATACCCGACATACTATAAGCATGTTATATTGGATATGCTCATGTATATGTATGTATGTATGTCCGTTTCTTTGTTCCCTCGTAACTCCTAAACGAATGAACGGATTTGGATAAATTATACGTCTTTAGATTTGTCTTGGTGGCGCGAGTGTCACTGGCTACATTAACATCAAAAATAAAGTAAAATGGCGGATTTGGGGTGACATATTCTGGAGTTCGAAATTTTTATGTCTTCTAATATCATGGAGGGGGGTATCAAAATGAAGGGTTTTAAAAGGTGATTACAAAAATATATACAACTTTTATGTTTAAAAGTAAGTAATTCGAAGTTACAAATTGAATTTTGAAAAAAAAATAGCTTTGAGCAGAGTTTGTAAACTAAAAAGCTGGAAATAAAAAAAGTATGTAAAAAAACTAAAAACCCGACTGCAGCAAACAACTAAAACTGAAAAGCTAAAAACAAGCCCATTTTAAATTTAATAAAAGTTTTAAGCAGGCGGGACCCATTCCATTTTTATATTTTGAAACTCAAACGGGTCCCGCCTGCTTCCAACTTTTATTAAATTTAAAATGGGCTTGTTTTTAGCTTTTCAGTTTTAGTTTTTTACTGCAGTCGGGTTTTTAGTTTTTTTACATACTTTTTTTATTTCCAGCTTTTTAGTTTACAAACTCTGCTCAAAGCTATTTTTTTTTTCAAAATTCAATTTGTAACTTCGAATTACTTACTTTTAAACATAAAAGTTGTATATATTTTTGTAATCACCTTTTAAAACTTTACTTTTTTTATTTAAATGTAACTATTTTTAGGTACTTTTAGGGTTCCGTACCTCAAAAGGAAAAAACGGAACCCTTATAGGATCACTCGTGTGTCTGTCTGTCTGTCTATCTGTCTGTCCGTCTGTCCGTCTGTCACAGCCAATTTGCTCCGAATCTAAAGAACCGATTAAGTTGAAACTTGGTACACATATGTATTTTGGTAACCCAAACACGAACATGTAACGTAAATAAATGAATTTTGAATATGGGGGTCTCTTTCGGGGGCAAAATAAGTACAATTAAAAAAAAAGTTTTGCAAACTGTACCGTGTGACATATCAAATGAAAGGTCTTACTGTGAGGGTCTCAAATATATTTTTTTTATAATTTTAAAATAAATTGTTTTGAAGATATTTAAGAAAATAGACGAAAATTGACCATTCCCCCCCTTATCTCCCAAACTACTGAGCCTAAAATTTTGAAAAATATACAGTAAATAGTTCTTTACCTATAGATTACAGGAAAACCTATCAGAAGTTTCTGGTCTTGTAAATCTATATATTTAAAATCCAAAGTCCTGACTGACTCATTGACTGATAATAATTAACGCACAGTCCAATAACCACTGGACCTAGAGACATGAAATTTTGCACATATATACCTTATATAGTGTAAACATCCATTAAGGAAGAATTTTCGGAAATTTCATCCCTAAGGGAATAAAATAGGGGATGAAAGTTTGTATGAAAAATCTTATCTCTTGAGTTATTAGACTTGAAACTTAGCACGAATATTCATCTAAGTTAATTATAAAATTAATAATTTTTAGTTTTCCTAAACTACCCCCTTTTTTATGGCTGGGAAATCATCAAATGACTTCTCCCGCTCTGGGTGGAGCGGAAGGGCGTGTCATAGTTTTACTGACTAAAACCCACCCGTGTTCCTTTAGGTTGCCTATGGCAGGGCCACGGTAACTCTTTCGAACAACCCGCGACCCCAGAAGACGGTATTGGTGGGTGTCAAAGTTTGTATGGAGGAATTTTAACACGCGGTCCGATTTACTCAAAACTCAGTTTTTGTACTTGAGACCAAAAATGAAGACTAACTAACGTGTATCAGGGTTTTCCAATAATCTACCCCTAAGGGGTGAAAAGGGGTAGTAAATTTTACAGCGGAGGATTTTATTGGGGATTGATTAACTCGAAAATTGGTGTAAATAATGTTTGAGCCAAGTTATGGAAACATCCCAGACGATTTTTGAAATTCTACCCCTGTGGGTGTGGGCGTGAAAACAGGGATACATTTATATGAAAAATCTTATTAATTTGGTTAATGAACTTGAAACTTAGCACAAATACTTGCTTATGTAAGTAATAAAGTTTGTCATTATTAGTTTTTCAAAACTACCCCTCAAAGGGGGTTTAGGGATGTTAAGTATGTATGGAAGAATTTTAAAGCGGGCAGTCTAGCTAGTATCTCAATATTGTGCGTACAAACTTACTAAGCCTCCGCTGTCCGTCCGTCCGTCTGTCACAGGGCTGTATCTCATGATCCTTAAGGCCCAGGTTCCAAAATTGGTTTAGCTCGGTGTGTAAGTGAAATGGCGTTATGGCTGTCTAGTTTGACGCACGAGATAGAAGATTCTCACGCGCACCGGAATTATGTCGTAAAAATGCAAATAAAATCGTATAAAATTAGAAATTAACTATTTAATAAAAAGTAATCCATCACTGGATGCAGTTTGGAATTTGACATTTCATGGTATATTTTTAATTATAATTATAATTGTTAATGAAGGGATAAACTGCTTTTAAAGATTATTAGGAGGTATGTTTAAAGATTTTTTTGGTGCATTAAAATATGTATAATTATGTTTTGGCTTCCATCACTGTATGCGAAAAAGACTTGAAAATATCATATTTTTTTTACATGTCAAAATTATTTACGGTTTATGAGATACACTGCTTTAAAAAACCACCTTTTTGATCGTTTTCAGGAAATCTGGGCCTTAATAGGTAGACAAATGAAATTTTCACAGATTGTGTCAGTGGCGTAACTATACCGTTCGAGGCCCGTGGCAAATTCATCGGTTTTTTACTAAATGGGTAATAATAAATGTTGGGAGTTGGGATTCTCCTCTGACCGGGGGCCCTTTCCAGCTGGGGGCCCGTGGCATTTTGCCGACTTGCCACCCTGTAGTTACGCCACTGGATTGTGTATTTCTATTACGATTATAACAACAAATAATAAAAATAGAGTAAATTTAAAATTGAAGAGGGCGGTCCCCATACAAAAATCTTTTCATTTTGAAAAAAAAAATTAACCTGTGTGTGGGGTGTTATTGTCTAGAACTAATCTAGTAGAGTATAAAGAAATTTTTATTTTTTTATCTTCCAAAATGAAGAAATAGGGGCCGTAAAAGTTGTCAGTTTTATACCATTTTTGTACGAGCTCTATTATATAATGTACCTTATACTGTATTTAATCAACAAATACTAAAAACGGCGATTCATAAGGTATTTTGTTTAAATATGGGCGATTTTCTGCAACTGCAAAAAATAGCCTTGTAATTCACAGTATCATTAAGAAATACAAAGTTATCTTTGCGATATACATACATAATAAACATATAATATGGTACGGAACCCTTTGTGTGCGAGTCCATCTCGCACTTGGCCGGTTTTTTTTGATAGCATGACAATAATATAGGAACACTAGCTTTTGCCAGCGGTTTCGCCAGCTTGGATGTCGGAAAATGTCCCACGGAAACATACTACCGGGAATTCCTTCCTTATTCCTTGTCTACATTATAAAGGGAAACTCTGTGCAAAATGTCAGCTTTCTAGGGCCATGGGTTTGGGCTGGACGTTGATGAGTCAGTCAATCAGTCAGTCAGGACTTCTCATTTTATTTATACGGGATGAAATTTAAAACACGTTCCAAATCGAAATGGGAGCTTGTACTCATCATTACAACTTTTACTATGGGACCAAACCTGAAATCGCGAAAAAAAATCAGCTACAGCAATCAGTATCTACATTTTTACTGAACAGCTGTTTTTTTTTTCGCGATTTTAGGTATGGTCCCATAGTAAAAGTTGTTCATAATGATGAGTAGGTAAAATCTCCCATTTTGATTTGGAACATGTTTTAAATTTCATCCCGTATATTAGTTAAATTAAATTGTTTGGCGAAACTGCACAAATGTGACGGGTCTAGTAGGTACTATCGACAAAACGGACGCCTTTACACCTTAAAGTTGCTTTTTATATAGGTTCATCTACGAATAAGTTATAAGAGGTAGGTACATTGAAAAAACTCTGCCTTTGTTTTACTTTGTCATACTTAAGTACAATTTTATTGTAACTTGCAAGCACAATTGTTTCAAAACAGGAAATGCCTAGCGTTTGTCGATGGTTAGTTCCTAATTACGATAAAACCAACGAATAAAGCAAACAAGAATTATTTTCTGAACTAATACGGCCTTGTTACAAAACGAGGTTTTTCTTTTGTCATGGTTTATACCATCGAGCCAGTTTTTGTAATAAGAACTTAGGACCCTAGCTGTGATAGAAATACAGTTCTTTATACAAAACTGACAATTAAGTTGTCAGTTTTGACTTTGAACTGTATTTCTGTGTCGGAATAAAGTTCGAAATTCAAAAAAGGGTCCATGGTTTAATAGTAGGTATAGTATAATCTGCCTAGACTTTCTCACGAAGAGCACCATTTGGTGAAGTGGAACTGATGATGAAGACCACATATGCCATGGCCATCGGAACTACTCAATAAAAAAAAAAATAAAAAAATGAAATAAATGAGTGTATTTCACGGGTTGCGATTCGATTAAGTACCAATAAAATTTATGCTCATATCATGAAAAAAAATATAATACAAAGTAGTTTTTGAGGACCTAATTGATATCGTGTGCAGTCGAAATAAAAATGTTTATTGCAAATGGGTTCGAAATGGGTCAAAATACCTACCTATCTTCTTTGGAACCCATTTCCCCTTAATGGTAGTACCTACCTACCTTAGGTAATATTTTTATTTCCTAAAGTTAAGACGAACAAAGAACCCTGCTTACAGTGACGACTTTGAAGAGTTTAAATTAAAGTACTTACTGACGAGTCAGTTCAGAGTACAAACCGCGTACGAAAGAGACAAAAATGCATTTATTTTGTTATTAATAATACCTAGCAATGGGTGTTGTTTGTCTGTGTGTGTAATGATAACCGATGCTACGTCCTGTCAGCTTTACTGATAAAACTGCAAAGCGTGATCTGCGTATAATTTAAATGGTTCTGCATCATTATATCAAAATTGTACTTGTTGGCTTTATTTTTATTTTGATAAATATCTAAGAGGATTGGCGCTGTATGCTGAGTTATAGGTTTACACCTAGTTCGGCTGCAGATGCTCCCATGATTATGTCACGAGATGCAATAAGTTGACTAAGAGTAAAATCACTTTTGCCGAAATTACGCGACGGAAACTTAGGCGTGTAGGTATACGTATTGCCATAGACTTATAAAAAAAGGAGGACTCCGCGCCACACATATCGAAAGTGAAGCACAGTAAGTATGCCGGGAACGTTTGTACAGTCGAGTTCATTAATATATTGGCCCTTTCAGGCTTCAAAAATATATGAACGTCAAAAAAGTTCTTAATATTGTGACAACTATAAGCAGCATTAAATTGTGGTCAATGATCTAGATTCACTAATATGTGACCACAATTTAAAGATGCTTATTAGTTGTCACAATATCCAATATTGGTTAGACTGGAAGCCGACCCCAACATAGTTGGGAAAAGGCTAGGCAGATTGAAATTAGTTTACACAATAATATGAACCTTTTTGACGTTCATATTTTTTGAAGGCTGAAAGGGCCAATATATTAATGAACTCGACTGTACAAACACGCATCACGCACACATTTACATCATAGTATGCCGATCGGCCGCCATTACGTGACACGAGCGACGGCGTCTTTGCAGGTACTCAAATCACGCACACATTATATCGGTACGGTGCTTCATTTTCGATATGCGTGGCGCGTAGTCCTCCTTTTTTTATAAGTCTATATTTTTTGTTAGCCGACGTTCGCAAGGGCGTAAAAAATTCGCGGCGATTTTTTTCCGCGCACTGCATTTTCAACGCTCTGCTTGGCGCCGGGAGTTGAAAATCCAACAGTGTGTTTTTCGTCGCGCTGCACGCGCTGGTATGTTCTCTGTTGTTGTTAGGTTGAATTCTCGAAGCTCCGACAACACCGAGAGTTGAAAATCCAGTGCGTGATAAAATCCCGCCGCGATTTCGGCTTAGTGTTAGATATTAAGGAAAGTGTGCCAGAAAAAATAAAGCTATTTTATTTATTATACCTACTTAGGTACCTACGGAGGCGGTTGCCTCCCTGACGCCTTCCCTCCGAGCGGCATCAGCCTTCTCACGAAGGTTACATACCTACGAGAGAAGTTTTCAACAATGCACGTGCTAATCCTATAATTTAGAAAAAAAAAATACCAGCCTAAAAATACCAAAAAAACCAATACTGTCCCACTGCTGGGCAAAGGCATCTTCTCATACTGAGAAGGCGCGAGCATTGATCACCCCGCTTGCATAAGACGGGTTGGCGATTTCAGACTTAAATTAACTTTTCCTCACGATGTTTTCCTTCACCGATGTCAGTAATGTCCAAGATAAACAGCTGAGACACATAGTCGCATAAAAAAGGAGAACTCCGCGCCACGCATATCGAAAGTGAAGCACCGTACCGATCTATGTGTGCGTGAGGCGTGTTTGTACAAACGGTCGCGGCATACTTACTGTGCTTCACTTTCGATATGCGTGGCGCGGAGTCCTCCTTTTTTATACGTCTATGCTCAGACAGTATTAATTGAAAAAGTCACATTGGTACTTGCCTGAATTTGAACCCATGCATGTGGCGAGGCGACATTCCGATACAGAACCCTAAATAATATTGCGCAGTTTGCACACAGAGTCTCAAGTGCGATGGGAGTACGGACACATTGGACGTTTATAAACAGTTTTTATTTACTTTGAGGAAATAATTATCTTTGTAAGTATTATATTTCCTTCTTTCTTTGGTGTTACTCGTAGAACAATAATTATAGCTGAATGTCTAATTATTCTTATAATACATACTTAGTGAAAATAATATACTTAGTGTATTAAATTTTACATTAAATTAAACTAAATTTTTCCCGCGGCTTCGTCTGCTTGGAGGTCCGAAATTGTTCAACGGGAACGTACTACTGGTTTAAAAAGTATCCTATGTCGAAATCCGAGTTATGGTCTACCCATGTGCCAAAAAAATTATAATAGCCGTTGGGTCGATCAAAAGTTAAGTTACACTTGCTGCGAGGAGTTTGTGGATGGGTGACCAATCATTACATATCATATTGAGACCTCTTCGTGCCTCGGAAAGCACGTAAAGCCGTTGTTGGTCCCAGCTGTCATTCGTAGATCTTTGACAGTCGTTACGATTAGTCTGACAACCAGTTGTACCAAGGGGTATCGTGTTACCCAGTAACTGGATTCTGGAGGCCAGATAGGCAGTCGCTCCCTGTAAAATACTGGTATTCAGCTGCATCCGGTTAGACTGGAAGCCGACCCTAACATAGTTGGGAAAAGGCTGGCAGATTGACTTAGTAAATATACTGTATGTGCATGGTACGTCTGCGTCGTGCATTTTACCTATAGTGAGTAGGTAGTGTCAAGATTGTTAGGTATAATGTTCTTATTGTTTAGGTATTCGTTGTTGAAAGTAGATTACATGTGCAAGTGTAATAATTAGGCACATACTTGCAAGTTTAGTCGGGTTTAAATAAATGTAGAGTTTGTAAACTCGGAAGTTACCTAAGTAAGTAATTAACATTTTAACTCTTATAAGCGTATGCGTACCTGTGCATAATGCATAATCAACCTGTAATGTTTCCATTGTTGGGACACAGGTCACACAGGTATCCTCTCTGTGAGGTACTGTTTTACATTGGAGACATTAGAGGATATTATGTCATATAAAAATAAAATACAGCCTAGTTGGTCTATAGGTCGAGACGCTACTGCTGGGTCCTTAGTTCGATTCCCGGGTCCACAGATAATATAGTACTACCGGCGATCGTGCGAAGAACACTTCGAATCGGTTGGATTGGATCTGTGCAGACTTGCCTTCTGTTGCATGGGCCTCAGACATGGCAGTGTGTGTGTGCTGTGGTTGCGCCTCAGCCTAACCTTCGGGGAGAGGGGGCGCAATGTTATCCATACTAATATTATAAATTCGAAAGTAACTCTGTCTGTCTGTCTGTCTGTCTGTTACCTTTTCACGCCTAAACCACTGAACGGATTTCGATAAAATTTGGCAAGGCTCTATATGGTATCCTGGGGACGGACATAGGCTACTTTTTTTTTCTAAAATAATCCTACAGGGGGTGATATAGGGGATGAAAGTTTGTATGGGAAACTCAGTATTTGTAGTTTTTAGTAGTTAGGGATGTGAAAATTAAAATGTATGCTTTTGATAGGAAATAAAGAAATATGCGATTCAGCGTTTTTGAAAAATCATCCCCTATGGTGGTAAAATAGGCGTTGATTTTAAAATTTACAAAACTGGACGGATTTCTACAAAATTTGGCAAGGCTTCATATGGCATACTGGGGAAGGACATAGGATACTATTTTTTTCAAAAATAATACTACGGGGGGGGGGGTGATATAGGGGATGAAAGTTTGTAAGGGAAACCCAGTATTTCTTAAGTTAGGGATGTGAAAATTAAAATGTATGCTTTTGATAGGAAATAAAGAAATATGCGATTCAGCGTTTTTGAAAAATCATCCCCTATGGGGGTAAAATAGGCGTTGATTTTAAAATTTACAAAACTGGACGGATTTCTACAAAATTTGGCAAGGCTTCATATGGCATACTGGGGAAGGACATAGGATACTATTTTTTTCAAAAATAATACTACTGGGGGGGGGGGGTGATATAGGGGATGAAAGTTTGTAAGGGAAACCCAGTATTTCTTAAGTTAGGGATAACAAATTTATGCTATTGGTAGGAAATTAAGAAATATGCGGTTTAGCGTTTTTGAAAAATCATACCCTAAGGGGGTAAAATAGGGGTTGATTTTAAAATTTACAAAACTGCACGGATTTCTACAAAATTTGGCAAGGCTTCATATGGCATACTGGGGAAGGACATAGGCTACTTTTTGTCTTAAAAAATAATCCTACAGGGTGTGATATAGGGGATGAAAGTTTGTATGGGAAACTCAGTATTTCTTAAGTTAGGGATGTGAAAATTAAAATGTATGCTTTTGATAGGAAATAAAGAAATATGCGATTCAGCATTTTTGAAAAATCATCCCCTAAGGGGGTACAATAGGGGTTGATTTTAAAATTTACAAAACTGGACGGATTTCTACAAAATTTGGCAAGGCTTCATATAGCAGCCTGGGGAAGGACATAGGATACTATTTTTTTCAAAAATAATACTACGGGGGGTGATATAGGGGATGAAAGTTTGTTAGGGAAACCCAGTATTCCTTAAGTTAGGGATAACAAATTTATGGTATTGGTAGGAAATTAAGAAATATGCGGTTCAGCGTTTTTTAAAAATCATACCCTAAGGGTGTAAAATAGGGGTTGATTTTAAAATTTCCAAAACTGCACGAATTTCGATAAAATTTGGGAAAGCTTTATAGAGCATCCTGGGGAAGGACATAGGCTACTTTTTGTCTTAAAAAATAATCCTACAGGGGGTGATATAGGGGATGAAAGTTTGTCTGGGAAACTCAGTATTTCTTAAGTTAGGGATGTGAAAATTGAAATTTATGCTTTTGATAGGAAATAAAGAAATATGCGGTTCAGCGTTTTTGAAAAATCATCGCCTAAGGGGGTAAAATAGGGTTTGATTTTAAAATTTACAAAACTGCACGGATTTCTCCAAATTTTGGCAAGGCTTTACATAGCATCCTGGGAAAGGACATAGGATACTTTCAAAAACAATACTACGGGGGGTGATATAGGGGATGAAAGTTGTAAGGGAAACCCAGTATTTCTTAAGTTAGGGATAACAAATTTATGCTATTGGTAGGAAATTAAGAAATATGCGGTTCAGCGTTTTTTCAAAAACCATACCCTAAGTGGGGGTTGATTTTAAAATTTACAAAACTGCACGGATTTCGATAAAATTTGTCAAGGCTATAGATAGCATCCTGGGAAAAGACATGGACTACTTTTTGTCTTAAAACATAATCCTACAAGGGGTGATATAAGGGATGAAAGTTTGTATGGGAAACCCAGCATTTCTTAAGTTAGGGATATGAAAATTCAAATTTATGCTTTTGGTAGGAAATAAAGAAATATATGGTACAGCGTTTTTTAAAAATCGTCCCCTAAGGGGTACAATAGGGGTTGACAAATGTTTGTGTACCTACCTCTTTTTAAGAGATTTAAGGTATTGGAAATGTAGTCATAGTTCGAATCTTGAGGTAACATTTAGTCTTTATTTCATTCGACGTTTTTACGAGGAAACTATTTGAACGAGTGGACACTCGCACAAAAGTTATTTGATATTAGAGCGTGACTGGCACAATAAATTTTAAGTAATTAACAAAGTGCCCCCGCCGCGTATGTCTGTCTGTTTGAATGCGATAATGTCAAAAAGTACCGAACGGATTTTCATACGGTTTTCTCCAATGAACGGAGTGATTCAGTGTAATTCATTATGGTTTTGTGTAAATTGGCTGAAATATGACGACGACTGTTAAAGATGTCGGAAAAAATCATGCCGACTGGTAGCTTTATGCCTACTATACAGGGTAACGATATATCGTAGCGATTTGAGTTTGCACAGTTATATCGGACGGCCCTATGTTTTTTACAAAGTTCGCATGGGATATTTTCCGACATCCACGCGAGCGAAGCCGCGGGCAAAAGCTAGTGTAATATAAATTATTTCCTGTATTCATATATTGACATGTGTTAATAACGTAGCATCTCAGTGGCTAATTGATGTTGAAAGCCCATTCATGTCAGTTATTTCGTTTTATATAAAACGGAAAGTTGAGGCGATATGAATGGGAAGATAGGGTTATAAAGAGTTTATGTAAAGAACAATATTATAGTAAAGTAAAAGGTAGTTGTAAGTCTTCCTTTAAGAATAAACTAATGATAAAATAGATAGCATTGGGTCACTTTAGGCCCCCATAGTAAATGATCGAAAATAATTACAAAAAAATAATTATTATGCATTTATTTAGAGACTAAAATTCGGTACTTGTCATTTGCTACTAATATTAATTAAAATTCGCAGATACCGCCTCATTTAAAGTACAGCCATATTTTAATTACAAATGCTATTGATTTGTACTTATTACTGTTAAATGCTAAATTATTATGGAAAGCTAATCAAGATTGTAAAAAACTGGAATATTCCCAATTATTACATACTACCATAGACTTATATTTATAAGTCTATGCATACTACTTAATTAGAATAGTTAGAAAACAAAAATTAACTTAATGCTTACTTAAAAGCTTAGTAGGTAATTAGACTTAATAATTATCATAATCTTTCTGTAATAAAATCTGAATAGGTATGATAAAAAGGGAGAGATGTAGCGTATAGTGACGTAATAAGCTAGCACGAAGGCGCACGCCCGCAGAGTGGTCACTTGCTTGCTGACGCCCGAATGGTGCAGACGTGTGACCTCTGTTCTAGTACAGCGAAGTGTTGTTTAATTTACCTACTCGGATACTTTCTATAACGTGGTGAACACTACAGACGAAAATGTCACATAAGGAAAAGTATGTTTTAAGTTTTTTTTTTATAATTTGTATTTATTTTTATATGAGTTCATGAATAATTGCCTGCTGATAAAGTACCGAATTTGTACCTCGAGCAATATAAAATACAAAATAAGTTATCAACTTTATTTCATAACGTCAATTTATTTTGACAACAGAGGGCTTAGTGCGAGTTTTTATACTTACTCGATCACGTTAACGTAAACGTCAGTTTGTACTGAAAATGAATAAGCGCCGTCTGGTGACTACGATTGGAAACACAATTATTCCATACAAATTGACATACGTCAACGTTAACGTAAACGCGATCGAGTAAGTATAAAAACTCGCACTAAGCTCACAGTACCTAACCTAGAGTTTAGCGACTTAACTTTCTCACATCGGTGGGTTAAATATTTACAAGTTTAACTCTAGGGTTAACTGAACTCTCGGTGGTGCAAGATAAATTACTTAATTAATTAAGGCGCTCTGACCAGGGTGAAATTCTAAAATTTGTAAAACCGAAGTGAAATTAACGTGAACGTTTTATTTTCACAGGTATGACATGAAAATGGATTTTCGAATATTGTGTAAGTATTTCTAGATTCATTTGTATCATAATTACGCACGGGACACGTAGCCTCCTTTAGTTAAGGGGAAACATCGACAAATTTTGTGTTTTTGAAATTCCTATAAAACCGAATAGGTACATCATATGGATTTTCCATATGTGTTATTTGACTATGTTGTCTACTGCTGAACTAAAACTGAAACATGATTAAGCTTGAAATTTTCCGATAGAAAAAAAGTCCAAAGTATATCACTACATCACTACATAGTATAAAACAAAGTCGCTTCCCGCTGTCTGTCTGTCGCTATTATGCTTAGATCTTTAAAACTACGCAACGGATTTTGATGCGGTCTTTTTTTATAGATAGAGTGATTCAAGAGGAAGGTTTTTAATTATAATACATGCGCAGGCGAAGCCGCGGGCAAAAGCTAGTAATCGTATAAAACAGAAAATAGACAGTGACGTCTATTTTATGTTTTATACGATTATACGTAAACAGTTCCGTAAAATTTGCTTTAAACGAAAGTATTTCAATATGTTAAGAACTTACAAAGCTAAAAAATGATTTGAGTGTAGCATTTTGTCACAAATCTACAATTAAATGAAGCACGTTTAGTTCCGGTGCGCTGGAGAGTCTTCTATCTCACGCGTCAAACTATTACTATTATCTACTATAACGCAATTTCACTTTCACATCGAGCTAAACCACGCTTCGATCCTCTTAAGACGTTTATTGATTTACGTGTATTTATAATTTTCTAAAATAGCATCTTGGAGCAATCTGCAGGTA
This sequence comes from Cosmia trapezina, assembly GCA_905163495.3. Lineage (NCBI taxonomy): Eukaryota > Metazoa > Arthropoda > Insecta > Lepidoptera > Noctuidae > Cosmia > Cosmia trapezina. Next base: position 4,229,975 of record LR991036.1, read on the forward strand.
CTTCAAGAACTGTACCTAGCGCAGTGGTAATTTGTCGGGTCACGGATCATAACATCGCATTAATGAAATTAATTAAAACGAATAACATGCAAAAAGTAGGCAAATTGAATGAAAGGAAGAGCTTTATTATTTAGTTTACCTGATTTTTTTTTTTTTAAATTTGCGAATTATTTTATCTTATTATATTTTATAAGATTACTGGTCACTACCGCTTACCCGTGTGTTTCATTAATGTCGCCATTATAGCGGCACGATGTAAAGGCCGAGGAAATTAAGTTTAAACCCTGCAATAAATTTTATCAGCGATTTTTTCTTGAATCGTGTTTTTGAACTTAGCTTTTCTAATATACTAAACAGCTCAACAAAAATGATAGTAAAAATTAAACATTTTCCAGGACCGCGTCAAGATAAAAAAAAAACGCGTTTTTGTGAATAAAAATTGAGGCAAAATACTTAGTTAACAGGCAAATTTTGATAACAATAAGTAAAAAAATCGTAAAACCTATATATTTTTTTGGCAATAAACATTATCGTCCATGCAAATTTCGATAAAAATAAAATTACGAAATTTTCGATTTTTTAAATATTTTTTTTAACGTGTTTAATTTTCTTGTAATTAAGTCAAATAGAGCCTAAATGTAAAATTTAATCTACATTTAATTGTTAAATTTTTGCCTGAACCGCTATTGCAAAAAGACTATGATTAAATATTTTGCGCTAGTACAATATGTATAATTTTGTTGGATAGCGTATTAAAATATTTAATTAGGTCATTTTACGCAAAAAAAACCGCTGTTAATATTTATATAATTATGTTTTTGTTTTATTTTTATCGTCCACGTGGACTAAAACCTAATTGTAATACCTAATCTCTTCGACAAACACTCCATTAAAACATGTCTGTTAATTATATTTCCATCAAGTTTTAAATTGACATTAAATAAAGATTAATGCAAAGTTAGCCTAAAAAACTTCAATTTAAGACAGCGATTAAAATAAAAAATACGGCGTAAATTCCCCGGGCTAATAATTAGACGTGACTTCCCTTTTCTTAAAAATATTAACAGTCCATTTGTTTTTTAGGCATCCTCTCCATTGTAACTGTAGCTTCAAGCTATAACTCAGAACTATGCACCGTGGAACACGACCTAAGCAAATGCAGATACAACATGTTCTGCACGAACTACATCAACACTAACTCAGGATGGCAAACCTACCAACGTGAATCTTACAGCTACAGCCAACCAAACCAGGAAAAAGTGGACAATGACGAGTGCTCCATATATCTTACTTATTCTGGATACCACATCGAACCCATATTCCTGGTCATTAAAAATCCATCGTCAGATATGACTGGCGCTATTCCTACAACCAGCAATTACAGGAGACGAGACGAAGGCATAGTACAAATCATATATTCTTTAGACCTAAGTGACAACGATTATGAACTCGTACCACCTATAAAAACCATGCAAAATCTTGCCATACTAAATGTATCAAGAAATCACCTGAAAACAGCTGTTTTATCCAATCAGAACGAATTAAACATGTTGAATGAAATAGATTTATCGTACAATACTATCAGTGATATCAATGTTAATAGTTATGAGCACCCATATAGCAAGCTGAAGAAAATAAACATGTCTCACAATTACTTGGTTAAAATCCCCGATGCTGTGTTTGATAAAATCGATGATCTTCAGACTTTAGATTTGTCACACAACTACATTGAGGGCTTGAGTCCATTTACTTTCGAAGGCACCAAGAGCTTGTTACATCTCAATCTGTCCCACAACAGACTGACCGATATCAATTCTTCTCTCTTCAGATTTAGTGAACTAAAAACTTTAAGCTTAAGCGGAAACAGAATAAAAGAACTAAACGGTAACGATTTTGACAAGTTGCTCAAACTTGAATTTCTGGATTTGAGTTCAAACTCTATCAAGACTATTGATAATGTGCTTCAAAATATGGCTTACCTGTATAGTTTAGATTTAAGTAATAATGTGCTGGAATCTGTGAGTAAAGACACGTTTGCGAATTTAGTGTCCTTGACAAGTATTGATCTCTCAAGAAACAAATTAAGGTCTTTGCCTAAAGACTTATTCAAAAATAAAACCATTATTAATTTTTCTGTAAGTGATAATTTCATAGAAGGTTCATTATCTAGAGGTACTTTTGAAGGTATCAATGTCACATCTTTGACTTTAAGTTTTCAACTATTAACAGCAATTGAAGATTATGCTTTCAATGGTCTGACCAGACTTGATGCATTGTTTCTTAACAATAACGGGATTTATTTATTATCAAACATGTGTTTCAAGACATTAACAGGTTTGCTATTGCTAGATTTATCTAATAACAAAATTACTAGCATAAACTTCGGCAAGTCAGATCTGACTAATCTTCAGTCATTATTTTTGAGGAATAATCGATTGTCACAAATAAAACATGAACACTTTCAGGATTTAAATAGTCTAGAATATTTGGATCTATCAGGAAACTCCATCTCCCAATTGGAACCAAACTCTTTTAAATCGCTAAGAAGTTTGATAAACCTGGAATTATCTGACAATCCTTTGTCTGGAACTTTGAAAACTGACACATTTGATGGTCTGGTCTCATTACCTACTCTTGATATCTCTCGTAACTTATTGACTATTGTACAAAACGCATCTTTTAACGATATGAACGAATTAAAAGATCTGAATATATCTCGAAGTAAAATAAAAGAATTACAATTTAATGTTTTTGTAAATACCGGTTATATAGAAACGCTTGATTTGTCCTACAACGAACTTGAAGACTTCTTTGTAAACATGACAGAATTAGTAGGATTGAGCACTTTACTTTTAAATAATAATCTCATAAAAACTATTTCGTCAGCATCGCTACAGGGGTTATCTCGCTTGACTAACATTAACTTGGCTCATAATTGGATAGAAAATATTGAAAATAATTCATTTGTCAGTTTAATTGATTTACGTTCATTAGATCTGTCTTATAATGAAAAGCTTAGGTTCACACAAAACTTATTGAAAAAGACCAACAATTTACATACTCTGAACTTGTCCGGTATCAAAACTGACATTAATTTTGAAAAAAATGAGTACTCAACCATTTCTGAAGTCGCAATTTCGGATGCAGGTCTTCATAACATTAGTTTACTGAACCTCAGCGCGTTAACACGTATAACAAATTTAGTTTTAAGAAATAATAGTGTTTCTCGAATAGAAATTGGAGCTTTCTCAGGTATCGGTAAACTTCTCCATTTAGATTTAAGTTTCAACAAAATATCTTTCATTCAATCGGGAGCATTTAAAGACAACGAGCTTTTGCTTTCTTTAAACATTTCTCATAATTCTTTATCGGCAATTGGTTATGGAATTTTCCGTGGTCTAATTTACTTAAGTACTCTCGATATGTCATTCAATGGCATTAAAGATTTGCAAACTGAAAGATTTTATGAAGTGAAAAGTTTATCGCAGTTAATAGTAGACCATAACAAAATTGTCGAAATTAACGCTGAAGAATTTGCAGGGACCAGTTTATCAAAGTTGAGCATAGGCGATAATCCTTTATCGTGTCGCATTTTAGTTAAACTGAAGAAACAAGGAATTCCTTTTGAAATAACAGCAATTAAAATAGATGAACATAATGGTGATAATATTGACGGAGTAACTTGTAATAAAGACCAAGAACGACCAATTTTCGAACCAAATGTGACCGTTAATAACGTTAGTGAAAAGAACGAGATACTTGTAGACATTAGAAACATTTTATATGACATGAGTAAAAAGGACACCGGACAAGTAGATAGTAATGATAAATATTTAGAAAATATCACGAATATCATTGAAAAATCTAACATTATCAACGAAGAAAATCTATCAAATCTGGCCAACTTAACATCCAGAGTTATAGCTTTAAACAACGATACTAATACGCTGCTTAAGAAGATCCTAAATTCATTACATGAAAATGCCATTGCTACCACCACTGCGGTCCCATTAGTTACAGCAAATAATACTGCAGATTTAATTCCGTATATAAATAACATAAGAAAAGAATTGGAAAAAACTATAGCCGATGAAAAACAAAACGTTATGCATGAATTAGAAAGTAAATTCTCTTTAATGCATTATCAGACAGAGTCTTTTCCCACAAGCCCTAGTAATGAGAAATTGGTGTCGAATAATGAAGGTTCAAAATCTGTATTTACAGAAACGTGCGTAGCTTTAATATTGCTGATATTAGTCTGTTTAACTTTATACAAATTCTATAAGTCAAGGATGTTTATTAGGAGCCGAATGTCTTACAGCACTCGTGAGTTGCCGGGTGCAATGGAAAACTCTAATTTGTAAAAGTTGTTTTGCACAAACAATTATGGAAAGTAACTATTGCACTCTGTAGCGGACCGACTAACCTAACAGTATTCCTGTATTTTTGCCAGGAATATAGTACATGATAGCAACTTGCACAATACGATTGCTTAAGAAAATTATACGCTTCGGGAATCATCGTCTATCTTCGGGAATATGAACGCGCGTTGATGAGATTTAAATTTAGAGCTGTTACAACCATGGGAGTACTTGTCAATTTTTTATTCCCATTATTACAAAATTATACCGAGTGGTATGGTGTTACCCAGAAACTGGGTTGTGGAGGTCAGATAGGAAGTCGCTCCATGTAAAATTCTGTTATTCGCTGGTTCCGGTTAGACTGGAAGCCAACCCCAAAATAGTTGCGAAATGGCTAGATTGATTGATTATTGCAAGCAAGCTACTTGCATACCTTCTTTCGTGCAAGTTACTAGCACGTGTATACCGGGCTTTTTCTGACAAGTGAAGAATGAAAGAGATATAGAGTTTTAACTTTTACCATTTTTATTAACAGCCCTTATTTTCTTCAAGTTGTTCAAAAAGACTAGACTTCGAAATATAAGTTTTTAAACTGTTATGGTCACTAACCATTGACTTATATTACTTTTATATCAATGTCACTAACATTATTACTATCACAAACGGGATATTTACCATGTTTACTGTTGTTCGAAATATAATTTGAACAGAAATTGTCATATTGCCTTGTTTAATATTTTTAACTAAGTATTTTATAAGAAATCTACTCCATCTATCTATTACCATTATTATATTATAACTTTTATTTGAATAAATGCTACTGAAATAATCTGATTACACTTAGTTCCATTACATAGTACTTATATACCTAATTACATATTTTTACAGAGGTACCTAGGTATATAGGGTGACTGGTAAATAGTGACCGATACTTAAACACATGATTGTACTCATGATATTGAACAACTTTTACTATTGAACCAAACCTGAAATCGCGAAAAAATTCAATTGTTCCCTACATTTTGACGCGTTATGCCGCATAACATAAACGTTATTCACGGTTTGTTCCCTTAGTAAAAGTTGTTTGTTATCATCACCACTACTAATTACCAATCACCCTATATGTATAAGTACACACCAATAATGTAAGTCATATATAATTTTAAATTATTATAAGGTATGAATTAATTTCACTTTATTTTTTAAAGGTTTTTGTCCAAAGTTCTCTTTGAAATTGGTTGTAAAAATTTTTGGCGAATAAATTAATTGGTAGCTAGGTACTTTGTTGATTTGTTATCAAATATCAAATTTTATAACGGGTATTTTTAAACTTTGGGTCTCGTTTGCAACAATTAGATCTCTTTAAATAATGTTTAAGAAAATACAGTTTGTTTATTATTGACATTACCTATTTCTGTGCGAATAAATTATGAAATTAATAGGTGTTTAAGGTTTTTTTTAAATAAATGGTCTAAGTTATTGAAGATAACCATAAGATTTGTTTTATTAATTGTAGATACCCTACCTACATATTAGTTAAGGCGAGTAGTGCTGGCAACTATCGCCACCATAGAGGAAAAAAATCATAAGTCTGGATATGGAACATTTTGAAATTTCCTATGCTCACATTTTTAGTTAGATGAGGTAAGTCAGATGAGGTCAAAAAAATCAACACTCCTAGGTTGGAAGCCTTAGAAGTGAACTACAAAGGCTTCGAACCTTTCTACCTCATTCTTCGTTCTGATTCGTTCTTCGTTCATGTGAGCATAAGAAATTTCAGAATGTTCCTAATATTATAAAAATGTTTATACAGGGTGTTTGGCGCATGGACCGACACAATTTTTTGGGGGATTGGGGCGGTCATTTGCTAGGTTTCACCTAAAGACCTCCATGTCCTAAGTGTGACGGTAATAGTTTTTTTTTTTTTTGTTCTTTCTTTGAATTACCCAAAATCTTGCCTTTGAATCGATATTTTTTTTTTGTTTATGGTTGTAAAAGAACAAAATAATTTTTATTATAGTCTACAATGTATTCTTATTCGAAATAAAATAAAAAAATATAGTAACCGTAATAAGTCTTTTCTTAAAACACTCCATAACTGACTCTCTAACTAGTATTTTGACTACATTTGAATTGTTTTTCATAGCGTGTAGCATACCCTTAGAAAGGGTACAAGCTAAAGAACTTTTTGAGATAAAAATAAGGTCAAAATGGCTTTATTTAAAAAAAAAATGAATTTAAGAGTAGTAACTTTTCATACATTTAAACATTTTTAAGACTTTGGAAGCACGTAAGTCATTTTCTACTGATCAATTACATCAAATAATAATTTATTTAGAATAAAAATACATTGCAGACTATTATAAAATTTATTTTGTTCTATTGCAACCATAAACAAAAAAAATATATCGATTCAAAGGCGAGATTTTGGGTAATTCAAAGAAAGAACAAAAAAAAACATATCTCAATTACCGTCACACTTAGGACATGGAGGTCTTTAGGTGAAACCTAGCAAATGACCCCCCCAATCCCCCAAAAAATTGTGTCGGTCCATGAGCCAAACACCCTGTATAAATGTAATGAAAGCGTAACCTAAAAATAACAAAATTGTACCTATCCTAACTAAAACTATTAAAAACTAAAATATGACGTCGAAAAATTCCTCCGCATCGCTATCGACTGGTAGAGTACCCAAGAGACTGGAGGCAATTATTTGTGCACATTTTGAAAACACAGGAAGGCATTCAGGAAGGAATTTTTTGAGGGCCTATGATTATTTCCCCTCCTTTTTTATATACTTGTACATATTTTTTTTTTATTGTTAGACTACATGATAATAGGTCTTTACCTATGAAATTGCCGTTTTGTATGAAAAAATTTAAAGGAATTTTTTTCATGTATTTTTTATTTGTATTAATCCAAGTAATCACCCATGCAATCAATGCATCTTTGCCAACGCAGTGGCAGTTTATTGATGCCCTTCTTAAAGAAATCAGCTGGTCGGGAGGCACCAAATTCTTCAAAGGCATTTTGTACTGCCTCTCGGGTATTGAATTTTTTTCCCGCCAAGAAGTTATCCAAATTCTGGAAAAAGTAGTAGTCTGTAGGCGCAAGGTCTGGTGAGTAGGGCGGATGACGGAGAGCTTCCAACCCCAGTTCTTGCAACTTGGAGACCGTCTGCTGCGCAGTATGAGGTCGCGCGTTGTCGTGCAGGAGCAGCGGAGACGAGCGATTGACCAATGCTGGTTGGTTCAGTTCTTCACAGTACACATCTGCAGTAATGCTCACCCCGTTTGGTAAGAAGCTGTGATGAATCACACCGGCGCTAGACCACCAAACAGTGACCATCACTTTTCTAGGGTAAGTTTTCGTTTAGGGCATTGTTTAGGTGCTGAACCAGGATCCAACCAACTTGCTGAGCGCTTGCGATTATCAAACAGAATCCATTTTTCATCGCAGGTAACAATGCGGTTCAAAATTCCTTCATTTGTGTGTCTGTTGAGCAGTGCAAGGCACGTCTCGACGCGTACTTCGCGCTGGCGATCATTGAGTTCGTGGGGCACCCATTTGTCAAGCTTTTTTACCTTGCCAATTTGACGCAAATGGACCAATATTGTTTTGACGCTAACGTCGAAAGCTGCTGCTAATTCAGCCGTAGATTGTGTATCATCAGCTTCCACAATCGCCTTTAATTCGTAATTGTCGACCAAAGTCGTCGGACGACCGCGAGGTTCATTTTTCAGGTCGAAATTTCCAGAACGGAAGCGAGCAAACCAATAAAAGGTGGTGCGTTGGTTTGTAGTGTTAGCTTCGTAAACGTCGTTGATGTTGCGTGCCGCTTGTGCCGCGTTGCTGCCACGACGGTACTCATATTCCATAATTACTCGAATTTTTAACGTATCCATGATGATGAAAAAGATTGAAATGCGATGAAAATGTAACACTAATCAATAAACAAATCACTACTTTTGGAAAAAAAATCCATGTTTTTAAAATAAAATTAATTTGAAATTAGAATTCTTAGCCAAACAAAAATTATTTTGATTTGAAATGGCCAAGTACTGCAGAACGGCAATTTCATAGGTAAAGACCTAATATAATAACTAGCAACACCGACACGGGGAATTCCCTGATTGTCAGTTAAGTTGCTTTATCAGCACGTCGCCGTCGTCCAGTATTGCGTGGGTCGTAGAATATTTGCTTACCTACAACAATAGATAATATTGTTTACACTTAAAAATATTATTATTTTAAAATGAGTAAGTAGCCTTTGAGTAGGTAGATAGTTTATTGGCAGAAGTGACAACGTTTCTTTAAGATACTGCCTACCTGCCTACGTACTTACACTTCATAGTTTTCACCTGACTACGGCGAAGCAAAAAGGAGGGTTATGATTTTGACTGGTAAGTATGTATGTATGTATATGTAAGTATGTATGTATGTACTTATGTATGTATGTTCATATTTTCCCTCATAACTTCTAAACTACTTAGGTATCATAATTTGACAAATGAGGTATCGTTAGAAGCGTTTTGATTGTCCACTGGTTATAGGCTATGTAACGTCACATTAAATTGAATGTGGCGCCATCTAGAGAAAATAAAGTCATGAACTAAAAAACAATAATATTTTTTAATGATGCCGTGTTTGGTATCAAATGAAAGGACTTGATTAGCACATTTCAAAAATATATATATTGTTAGCTATTTCTCGCGGCTTTGCTATGCACCCGATAATTGGGAATAATTTCTAAAATGACGCCTCAGATGTGAGCCAAACATATTTTCTGTCCAAGCCTATCCAAAATACATAAATAAGTAGTCTTCTTTAAAAATGTAAAGTTGCTCTGCAAATACTTTATCACGAAATTATCACCCCACAATAATTTAAATAAAAAGTAAGTTTAAAAACTAAAACATTCTCACCTGAAATTAGAAAAAGACAGATACATTAAAAATCCTTAGTCACACGGCATGTTGTCATAAATCGAACAGATTACGTGCGACACCGGATTTTTAATTTGTCTGTCTTTTTCTAATTTCAGGTGAGAATATTTTCTTGTTTCATATTTTTTAGAGCGTGATTTTTCAGTAGTCGGGTTTTAGTTTTTAAACTTACTTTTTTGTACAGGGTGTAAGGGACAGCCCCCCGCAGACTGATAGGGTGAATTCAGTATATCATACTAAGATGACCGGTACATGAAATTATTTCAGGAACGTTATGGGAATCCAATAAACTTGATTTGTTTGTGTTTTTGTGCACAAATCGGAGCGTCTGTTACAGGGGACCTACTCCCTAAGCACGAAGCCCGTAGTTTCGGCCATCGTTACGGGCGTTTCCTACTCCGTATCACCTACGGATGGATGATTGGTTCGGGGCCCGAATGAAGTATGAATGACAACATGATTTGCCAGTTGTCCCTACTCCCGATGTGTTTTTGCCCGTCCGAAAAATGTAACTTTTACACTTGTTTTGATAGATCGTAATGTCAGACGGACGGACTTAGGGAGTAGGCCCACTGGTTTGAAGGGGTAGGTAATAAGTATGCGGTGAGTTCGATGAACTCTGTAGCTAGACAGAAAGTGAACAGCTGATTTCACGCGTCGTTGGTTAGAGTATTTCAACATCCATTTCTAGTTTTTTTTTTGCAGTTTTTTTTACATAAATGGAGTGCAATTTTACATTGAAATAATGCAATAACTGAAAAAAAAAATTGAAAAAATGAAAATTTTCTTTAGAAAATTTCCGGTAAAATATGATTCAAAATGAGGAGCTGAATGCACCCTGTTAGTTTGCGGAGGGCTGTCCCTTACACCCTGTATAAGTATGTAGGTACTACTTTATATCGAGTCTTGTTTGCAGAATGAATATAATCATTACGGTTTCTGGTAAGTACCTACATAAACGTAATCAGCCTATAGTGTTCCCAATGTTGGGACACGGGCCTCCTCTCAGTGAGAGGACTAGGACATGCCGGTTTCCTCACGATGTTTACCTTCACCGTTTTGAGAGCAACAAAACCTCTCTTAATGAAGCAAGTCAAGAAAAAAGGGATAAATAAAAACCCTATCGATGGATATTTATAATTTTATATTGGTTCAACGTAGCAATATGCCCTAGGGACTAACTCTCTGTAACAATGGAGTTTGTTTCTCTGCCTACCGTTCTTTTTACCCTGCCGTTCACTTGCTCTGGCTAACCGCCTGGTATTTGTGTCCGTTACACCAAACGGACCCGATGGAATAAGTCGCACGGGCGAATTTTTTACGCAAGGCACTGCTTAGCGCCGAGAGTTGAAAATCCAATAGTGTATTTTATTGACCACTAGCACTACCTGCGCGGCTTCGCCCGCGTTTTTGTCAGATAATATCCCACGCGAACGTACTACAGGGAATTCCTTCCTTATTCCTTGTCTACATTATAAAGGAAATCTCTGTGCAAAATTTCAGCTTTCTAGGTCCAAGGGTTCGGGCTGGGCGTTGATGAGTCAGTCAATCAGTCAGTGAATCAGTCAGTCAGTCAGGACTTCTCTTTTTATTTATATAGATTTCTATCTCTACGAAGAATAGACACATCTCTTTCTATACAAAGTGACAATTCGTTTCTCCATTTTTGACATCGTACTGAAGAAATCCTTCAATAATCACTCTGTCTTTCGTTTCTAACGATGTTTGTCTAGGTCCTTTCCTATAACTATTTCAGAAGAAAGTTTTCTATCCCAACTGTCAAAACCACACTAACAACTGTCAACTGATAGACTACCTATTATAAATACTTACACAATGTAAGATACAGTAAAAAATAATACGAAAATGTTCAACAAATACAATTTGGAGAGGCGCTAAAAGCTCGCCGGGAAATGTAGTAAGAATTTCGTGAAAACTTGATTTACTTCGACACTCGTTAAGAAAAGCGGTCCGATATTGTAGGGTGACTGTAAATATTTAAAAATAAAAACAGTGCTTTTATGTCTTAAAAATAGATAGAATTTAGTGTTACAGGAAGCGCTTCTCTTGTTCTGCCCTCGTAAATGAAAACACAGTAACTTCAGTTACTGACTCATCAACGCCCAGCCCAAACCCTTGAACCTAGAAATCTGAAATTGACTGACTCATCAACGCCCAACCCAAATCCTTGAACCTAGAAAGCTGAAATTGACTGACTCATCAACGCCCAACCCAAATCCTTGAACCTAGAAAGCTGAAATTGACTGACTCATTAACACCCAGCCCAAACCATTGAACCTAGAAAGCTGAAATTGACTGACTCATCAACGCCCAGCCCAAACCCTTGAACCTAGAAAGCTAAAATTGACTGACTCATCAACGCCCAGCCCAAACCCTTGAACCTAGAAAGCTGAAATTGACTGACTCATCAACGCCCAGCCCAAACCCTTGAACCTAGAAAGCTGAAATTGACCGACTCATCAACGCCCAGCCCAAACCCTTGAACCTAGAAAGCTGAAATTGACCGACTCATCAACGCCCAGCCCAAACCCTTGAACCTAGAAAGCTGAAATTGACCGACTCATCAACGCCCAGCCCAAACCCTTGAACCTAGAAAGCTGAAATTGACCGACTCATCAACGCCCAGCCCAAACCCTTGAACCTAGAAAGCTGAAATTTTGCACAAAGGTTTCCTTTATAATGTAGACAACAAATAAGGAAGGATTTTCGTTCCCGTGAGATATTTTCCGACATTTTACTTTTAGTCGATTAAAAAATAACTTAAAGTGGTTCAATTTCATACCTTTATGACAAAAACCAGGGTAATTATTATTTTGAGGAATCATACACAAATGAAAAAGGTTAACATAGAACACAGTATATTTAGATACTTATTATTGCATTTTAGATTTTATAATCATAAATTAGTCTTAAATACAGCATCTTCGGTTACTATGTACCTATTCAGTTAGGTATCGAAGTCTACTGTTATTAGGTTTCAACCCAGTATGTATACAGTTACTGTGTTGTATTATCACTAGAGTTCCTGTATTTAAATGGTTAATTCACAGTAACGTGTAAAACTAACATAGGCCACAGTAACCATTCAGTTACTGGGTTTTAGCTTAAAAAAAAAAAAAATATGAATTATGTTCCTCTTTTATAACACATTAACTGATTTTATTAAATAAAAAACAATAAAATTTATTTATTTATTTATTTATTTATTTATTTTTATTTAGAGGAGCTCGTGGCTAAGTAATAACAGCCGCACGGGTTGATCCGTCAGGTTAAGCTACGCTTGCCGGGGTTGGTCAGTGGATGGGTGACCATCTTTACATATCGAGATTCCTCCGTGCCTCGGAAAGCACGTTAAGCCGTTGGTCCCGGCTGTTATTCGTGGATCTTTGACAGTCGTTACGGGTCGTCAGAAGCCCGAAAGTCTGACAACCAGTCTTACCAAGGGGTATCGTATTACCCAGTTACTGGGTTGTGGAGGTCAGACAGGCAGTCGCTCCATGTAAAATACTGGTATTCAGCTGCATCCGGTTAGACTGGAAGCCGACCCCAACATAGTTGGGAAAAGGCTAGGCAGATTGATTTATTTATTTATTTATCTACTTAAATTTACCATTACAGGATATAACCCAATGCGGTAAATGCGCTTATCCTAATTAATCTAAGTTAACAACTAATTATAAATAATGCATTCCTTGTGAATTCACTCAGAGAACAACAGAATAAGTAGTATATATTAGTAGTAGTCATTAGTGTGTATATTAGTTCTTTATACTCTGAAATAAAGCTTTGTCCATTTTACAACTTATAAAAATATAATTTTCAACCTAACTTAAATGGTTTGTTTATAACAAAACGATTTAAGGCGAAAGCGCCAGGGTAGCCCGCGAAATTCAAAATTTCTTACGTTTTTTGCAATTTGTAGGTCAGTGTGAGCTTGTATGTTGATTAAAATATGATTCGCGGCCGTAGCTAATATGGCTTTACAGAATTATAATCATTAGAATCAGCAATACAACTCCATAAGTTAGCATTTACCTCAAATGTAGCGATTTCATGAAATCATGAGGTTTGAGGTAAATACTAACTTGTGGAGTTGTATTGCTGATTCTAATTATTATAATTCTGTAAAGCCATATTAGCTACGGCCGCGAATCATATTTTAATCAACATACAAGCTCACACTGACCTACAATTTGCAAAAAACGTAAGAAATTTTGAATTTCGCGGGCTACCCTGGCGCATCAACCTTAACAATCAAACTTTAACCGCGTTTTTTACAAAATGGCATTTTCGGAGTTACTGTGTTTTCATTTACGAGGGCAGTGTTAGTGTTCAGCGTTTTAATCTTTTGCTAATGACGTCCATGATAATATCGTCCACGATATTATCGTCCACGATAATATCATGGACGTCCCCGTCCACATCAGTAAAACATATAGAAATACGTACACGATATAATGTTAACGTGGAAGGAAATTTAAATTTGCACACATTTTACTTCCCTGTGTTGTCGTGATGCCGTGACATGGACGTGGACGTCCACGATCATAGAAATATAAAAACCAGGAGAGGTGGCAAGCGGGCCAATCTGTGTCCGCGCGACATGCTCAGTATGAGCCGTTCATAGTACAATTTCCGTCTCTGCGAACTAGTGCGCTTTCAACGGTGACCGTGACAATTTACAACAAAGCACCCGCAGGACTGTCCGGTTAAGTAGTCTCGGCCTCTCAAGGTTAACTACGAGATGGCCTACACAAAAAAAAGCGAGACCTTGGTGTTCGTATGGATACTCAATGGAGATTCCGGGAAACTGGGATTTGTGCTTCCCAGAGCGACAGCATTTGATTGAATTTGGAGACAAAATACTATGTAATACTATGTGTATGTTATGTAAATAACTTTATCTACACCCAGGCTATGAATCCTCTATAAAAGTTTCTGAAACAGTTAGCTTATTGCCAACATTAAAACAGCCAGTGTCACCTTAGAGCATTTAAATGCTCTAAGATTGTCATAGTAACCATGGTAACTATAATAGCATCCAAACGGGTGTTTTAATGTTGTACTCTTAGATTATGAAATGTCCAGATTCCGTGTTCAGTACAAAACGTAGCATAAAACGTGAAGCCAATTTTTATACGTGTGTGAGTGAGCGCCGTGTACTACATAACGCTTTTGCGTATGTGTGCAACACGCGAGTAATACCAGCGCATAGAGATTACCCTAAAATAGTGGGAAAATTTAAATATAAAAGGAACATTGAAAAGGAACTTAAAAGAATAAAAGAAGACAAAGAAAAAAGTCTGAATTTGGTCAAAATTAAAATCCAAGATGGCGGCTACGAAAATTTTCAAATTTTTTGTCATGGGTATCGTTTTCATGCTTTTCTAGGGTGTGGAAGCCGACGAACATAACGATTTTTAAATAAATCAATCAATCTGCCAAGCCTTTTCCCAACTATGTTGGGGCCGGCTTACAGTCTAACCGGATGCAGCTGAATACTAGTATTTTACATGGAGCGACTTCCTATCGGACCTCCACAACCCAGTAACTGGGTAATGCGATACCCCTTGGTAAGACTGGTTGTCAGACTTTCGGGCTTCTGACGACACGTGACGACTGTTAAAGATCCAGGAATGACAGCCGGGCCTTAACTGGGCCCCCCCGGCCCCGGTTAAGGTCCGGCTTTCTGAGGCACGGAAAGGACCCGGTATGTAAAGATGGTCACCCATCCACGTACCAAAATAAATAAAACCACATATATAAGAAGTCGTTTCCGTTGTGCATTCCCGTATTTTCTGGAATCCCGGGATTTATATTAAGAAAATAAATATTAAATGTTATTTCATCGGTTATTACAATAAAAATCTGCAGTTTCCTACAATAGTGCAATACCTACACAGTCAAAATGTATGGAAGAGCAGATTTTTTTTTCAATAACCGATGAAAAATTCCTATATGGGGGGCTCAGAATGATGTACTGAATACGTTTCCACCCTGTTTATATAAAAGAAAGTCGTGTTAGTTACACTATTTATAACTCAAGAACGGCTGAACCAATTTGGCTGAAAATTGGTGGGGAGGTAGCTTAGAACCAGGAGTCGGACATAGAATACTTTAAAGAACACGTATAAAACGTGGTTTAACAACGGTTGGACAGATTTAGATGAAATTTTGTGTGTATATTTGAATGTGTTCCTGGATGGTTTGAAAACACAATTGGACCCGGTAGGTGGCGCTGCAGTCGGGTTCTAGGATCGTTCAGACAGGACAACGCAACGAATTAAGGTCTGTCGGGTCCGCAAGTAATGGATAAAAACCAAAGATAGGAACAAGGCAATGGTAGATATTGGGCCTTGGGCCATGGCGGCCGTCGGTGGTTATTCCAACCAGCCCACCTCCCTCCAGAAGTTAATCACGTCTCTTCAGAGCATCTGTAAAAGATCTGGGTGCCCAGTGGGTTTCTGTTTTAATCTGGGTGATATGGGTGATCTGGGTGGTGGTATTTTTTTTATTTTTCCTGGGTTCTTTTATCGATACTGAACCTACCCCTAAGCTAAATAAATTACCTTAACATCCTGTATTTAAAATCGGACAAAAATTATGACGATGATTATAATTTATACAAAAATAACTTGACTCATATTTATGCAGTTACATAGTACCCAAGTAATATGGCTTATGGATGTACCTGCGCAGAAGATGAATTTTAAAATAGAAGCCGCTTCCACAGTTTGTTAGCCAAATTTTAACTTTAGGTAAATATGCACCCGATTATCCGATCCGTGTTTGGGAATTAATGATGATTAGACATCATTAATTCCCAAACACTAAAAGCCTACCTAAAAATGTATACTGGGCATTCTGTAGCAAACTATCAGAAAGTACCTATCAAAAATAAAATTAACAATAAATAATTGTCCAATAAATTAAAATAATTTTGGAGAGCGAGCGCATTCCCAATTTAAATTTAATTATATATGTATAAATAATTCAGCGTGAAATTCAATAAATGAGCTACCTGTGGTAATAGGTGCTGTCAGTTGACTTGGCTTCAATATTATCCTAAAAAGATTAAACTTGCAATAGAAAAGTGTAAATTATTATTTAAAAAAAAAAAAAACTTATTACATTTTAATGCATAAAACCATTTTACTTCAATTTCCAAGTACATCTATCAGTCTGACATTCGTCATATTAATTACTCGAGTCCATCGAAATTAAAAAAAAATCGTTTGGCAGAATTCCGCATGTCATTACAATAAAAAAAAAAGTAATGGTCATCGATTTTGAACACAAATTGAATAGTGATATATTATTGAACCTGTTTGTATATTAACACGTTGGCGGACAGTACTATCTCACTGGTTGCGGCTACTGAGACATGATGTATTAGCATGGTGTATGGGCTGATGTATTTTCATACATTGCACACGGGCGTAGTGTCACAACGAATGGTATTTTGCGTAAAAACTTGAATGTGTGCGCGGAGGTACTTTCTTTGACGTAACGAAAAAAAATGTGTAGTGACAGTACGAAAGTCTTAATTATAACTGTGGTGACAGTTCAACATGCCGTTCCTTATGATCGTATGGAAAATCGGTCGTCGTGCGGCGTACTGTATGACTTTTAGCTACCTAGTCGCCTGTGGTTGTTACTGTCCGCCAACGTGTTAAGATTTGGGTATTTTCTTGTGGTTTATAATATTTTTCACAAGTAACAACTAAATATACCTACACATGGATGCAATCAAGAATTTGAGTTTGAGTTTGATTTTAAATCGTATTCACATGTATGTGTGTGATATTATGTAAAAAGTAAAAATGTTAAAACACACGATTGTCGCATTTACAGACTTGGATTTTATAGTGGTAAATTAATAAACTTGCGTGCTAAAGATGACAGATTCAATGCCGTTAAGAAATAAATTTTTATGCAACTCTCTTAATTAACCCACGTTCATAAGATTTGATGGGTACCTTATTACATTTTACATAATCAATTTAGGGTGTCGTATGTCGACTCCACATCAACATCGTCCATGTTAATAAAACTCCTTAGTTATCCCTCGTTTTTTTCGTGAGGTGTTCAAAATTTGGGTAAATATTTTCATGCCCTAGGCAACACTTAACAGTTATTGTGTCAAATTCAATGTCACGTTGTTATTTTTTCGTTTTCAAATTTAATTATGAAATACACGGTGAAATTTAATACTTACGTATGAAATGAGATGTTGGTGCATTTTTCTTTTTTGCTAGGGTAATTTTTGCACGATTTCACAGCACAGACTGGCATTTTTAACCCCCGACGCAAAAAGAGGGGTGTTATAAGTTTGTTAACCCCCGACGCAAAAAGAGGGGTGTTATAAGTTTGACCGCTATGTGTGTGTGTGTGTGTGTGTGTGTGTCTGTGTGTCTGTCTGTGGCACCGTAGCGCTTAAACGGGTGGACTGATTTGGATGCGGTTTTTTTTATTTGAAAGCAGGTTTTCCAGCGATGGTTCTTAGACATGTTTTATCAAAATCGGTTCAGCCGTTTCAAAGTTATTTGCTCTTTTGTTAGCTGCGGTAGGGATCTTAGACGCGTAATGGGTATTTACTTTACTTTCAAACCTTAGTGTGACCTAAAATTTGAAACATCCATGTATGCTATCTATCTATGCAAGATTATGGAATTCTTGGTCTGATGCTGCAGCCAGGATATTCAGCACTAGTGTGCTGGATACACTCTTGAAAAATTAATGGCAGAAATGTCGTGTTTGGATTCATTTACATCAGTATTTGATTCTATATACAATGCAATGGTGGCAACAGGATGAGCTGATGCTGCAGCCAGGATGTCCAGCACTCTAGAAGACTCTAGAAAAAGTAATAGCAGATATGTCGTGTTTGGATTCGTTTTGATCAGAATTTTATTCTACATACAATGCAATGGTGGCAACACGATGAGTTGATGCTGCAGCCAGAATATCCAGCACACTAGAATACTCTGGGTAAAATAATATAGCAGATATGTCGTGTTTGGGTTCGTTTTGATCAGTATTTGATTCTACATACAATGCAATGGTGGCTACGCGATGAGCTGATGTTGCAGTCAGGATATCCAGCACACTAGTACACTCTTGAAAAAAAAATAGCAGATAGTAGTGTTTGTATTCGTTTTTTTATCAGTATTTAATTCTATTTGCAGTACGATGGTGGCATCCATTATAAGTTAATGTTATGTGCAGAGAAACTTAACATTCTGCAGTAATAAAAATGCATTTCTGTATTGTTAAATTGTTTAAAAAGTTTAAAAAGGTTCAAATAAAAATTAAATTAAAAATTTAAAAAACCCCCAACGCAAAAAAGAAAAGAGAACATTTAAAAAGTCAAAAATAATACCTATCATTGAGCCATCAAATTCGATTGAGTAATACCTATATATATTTTAATTACAGAAATTGATAGATGGCACGATAAGGTTTGCTCATTGAAATGGCGCTATAATGTCACGGCGGGGTACCGCATAAGTAAGTCAGACCCTTCACTTGATTGACTATGTACATATGCGGTCTGTTCTCTTTTCTTTTTTGCGTTGGGGGTTTTTTAAATTTTTAATTTAATTTTTATTTTAAACTTTTAATAAAAATTAAAACTCCCGGCTCGTGACGTTTGCGGGGCGATCGTTCCTTGACGTCTGACGCGGGGATCGGACTAGTTACCAATGTTAGTTACTTAAATTTGGAATCAATTTACGGTAGCCTACTAGGAATCTGGACATTTCATAATCTAAGGTTGTACTGAATTTCATAATACAACTCGTTTTCAAAAAAAGAACATTGTAATGCACGCGCGTTTCACTACAACAGCGCCGTAATTTAAAAAAAGAACTTATTCGAATTCACGTCGTATATTATGACGCCGGCCGCCATGTTCGATACGAGTATTAGTATTGCAAAAAACTGTTTCAGAACCTTTTATAGAGAATTCATAACATGGATGTAGATAAAGTCTTGTATGCAACTGTACATAATTAGGTATTAAAACACTCATGTGATACTATTATCACACTCGGCTTCGCCTCGTGTGATAAACCCACATTCGTGTTTTAATACCCCTTCTATGTTCTATGTTAAGGATTTGGTTTCCGCACTTAGTCCTTCATGTGGACCATTGTGCGTGAGCCATGGCGGCCTTCGGGGGTTATTCCAACCAGCCCACCTCCCTCCAGAAGTTAATCAAATCTCTGGGTCTGTTAATAACATCTGTGAAAGATCGGGGTATTCCAAGAGTTTCTGTTCTAATCTGGGCAACGCCTATGCATTCAAAGAGCACATGCGTAATGGTCTCCTCAGCCTCCATGCAGGCCCTGCACAGAGGACTGTCCGTTATTCCTATTGTGTGGAAGTGTTTGTTTAATGAGCAGTGTCTTGTGATGGTCCCCGTCACCAGGAGCAGCTCGTTTCTGTCCAGACGCAATAACCGCCTGGTAAGCGTGCCGTCCAGGGATGGCATAGCCTCCCTGGATTGCCTGCAGCCTGGTGTCGAGGACCACCAACTCTCTGCTTGTGTGTGGGTGAACTCCTTTAGCCACCTGCGTAACTGGTTGAAGGGAATGGGCGCGATTGGCTCAGCTCCACAGACGGACGTGCTGGATGCTCTCCTAGCTAGTTCGTCAGCTGCGTCGTTACCCAGTTTAATACCCTTTATTATGCATCAGTTGCATAAATAACTATTACCATTCTTTAATATTTTTTTTTCTTAAGTCGTATCTTTAAAATAAATAAATTACTATCCTTCGTCATCTAACAACATGGTGCACCTACTATGGGACATTTTTTTAATTTTCTTTACATCGTTTATTTTATTTGAATCAAAGTGATATCCGATCGAAAATGTCGCTCGGTTTTCAAGCTGTAATTATTATTATTACTGTGGTAACTTTGGTGACAAACAAGGTGTTGAAAATTTACAGTTTTTACGATTGGTACACACCTACATATCAAGCTATACATTTCCAGTATAAGCTGATCTCGCATTATACAACGTGTAATTTCAAATTTCAGGGTGTGATACAGAACATCAAACCAAACAACTTTCTCCATGGGACCAACATCGTAATAGTGAAACAAATTCAACTGTCCCATAGAAAACTTCAAAAAACTCGACGCAAATGTATGGGACGGCTGATTATTTTTTCGCGATTACGATGTTGGTGCCATGGAGAAAGTTGTTCGGTTTGATTGTCTATACCACACCCTTAAGAGGAAATGCAGGTGGGCAGACTTTTGAAAATTAGGTATTTTAAGAAGGTATTGCTGTCGCTCTGCGAGCGCTATATTATACGCCCTCGAATTCGTGCGATAAGGACAACTGCAGATCCGACTAACTAGCCTATGTAAAAAGTCACATTTCGAGGTTTGGCTCTCGCCTATTTCCTCCTCCAATATTGGACCAATTTAAAAGATATTCCATGAACTGAATAAGAAGGACATATACTATGCCCCTATGTTTTTCGTTAATAGTTGTCAAATTGGTACACTAGGCGTCTGTTGACAGCGGTCTGAATAGGCAATTTTGAGTATTTTTGGAGGGTTCTAGTTCTTATAAAAATAATATATCATCAAAAAGGAAAACAAAGGGGCATACAAGTAGCTGATATTTATATTTCTGTAAAAAATCATTGCTTTATGGTCATTAACCAGAAAGAAAACAGGCGAGAGCGTTTGTATCTTTTTGTATGGAGAAAAGAGCACCCGCACAGCATTTCCTCTTAAATTTTACGAAGATGAAAAAGGACACGTTGTATAGGATTTCCGTACAATGAGAGGTCAGCTACTAGTACTAGCTACTCCTGAAAATTATTTTTAGGCAATAATACTTAGTAGGTTCAATTCTCAGGTCAGCCAATGTGGTTTTTCTATGAGGAATTTCTCGGCAGCAACCTGGAGTGTGGATTTGTGCTCGGTTAGTGGCAAAAGCAAGAGTAGTGGTGGCCCGGTGGTAACGGCCCCGACTTACGTGTGAGCCGTGGGTTCGAAGCCAGGCAGGCACGTTACTTCGTATAAATTTATTTCAACACCGCTGCTCTCAAAACGGTGAAGGAAAACATCGTGAGGAAACCAACATGTCCTAGAACCAAAAATTCGAAGACATGTGTGACATCCTCACCCACACTGGACCCGCGTGGTGGATTGTGGGCCACTCACAGAGAGAAGGCCTGTGTCCCAACAGTGGGAACATTATGGGCTGATCATTTGTGCTATGTGTTATGTGATGGCAAAAGGCTCGCCTCCTATGGGGCTTAAAAACATAACCATACGGTACAACTCTGCTTAACCCTTCGGGGAAAATGTTTGGTGACGAAAACACGTACCTCCTGCGGCTTAAAAAAGTTTTTAAACCGTCGGCTTAATAAAGATCAATAATACAACTTTAAAATGGAAGGCTTTTAAACTTATTTGTTACCGGAACGTTCACAAAAGAGCTTTAAACGGCATGGTGTTTGTCTTTATTTATATTTAATTAAGTTTAAAGCTTGGCTAAAACAATTTCAACATTGATTTCACGGGGTTAAGCGTTTTGTGGGTCGTGTTTGGCTATGAGAGTAGCGGGTAGTATAGAATAGAATAGAACACTCTTTATTATGCACAATCTTCAAATTACAGATATCTGCCTAGCCTTTTCCCAACTATGTTGGGGTCGGCTTCCAGTCTAACCGGATGCAGCTGAATACCTACCCGTATTTTACATGGAGCGACTGCCTATCTGACCGCCACAACCCAGTAACTGGGTAATACGATGGTAAGAGTGGTTGTCAGACTTTCGGGCTTCTGACGACCTGTAACGGCTGCCAAAGATTCACGAATGACAGCCGGGACCAACGGCTTAACGCGCTTTCCGAGGCACGGAGGAGTCTCGGTATGTAGAGATGGTCACCCATCACGGACCAACCCCAGCAAGCGTAGCTTAACCTGATGGTTCGACCCGTACGGCTGTTAATAACTTAGCCACGAGCTCCTCAAATTACAGATATCAATGTTGAAATTTTACATAGGGTGACAAAATGGGCGGTCTTATCGCTAAAAGCGATTTTGTACAGACAACCTTTAACGCTTTAACGGGTATTCAATTATTTGTATTATTTACAGGCTACCTGCTGTTCGATAATTAAATCTTGTAATCGAATTTTAACTCACTTACGACTGTCCAATCAAGTTAAAAGTGTGCCACACATACGTTCCGTTGCGAATTTGGGATGACATTTTTGTTTTTTTTTTTTGTTTTCGTGGGGAAACCTTCACTTACATTAATTTTGCAGCCAGGGTCACTGCCGCAAGATGGCACTCTACACTAACACTAACCTATAAATACTTAAGTAAGTACCCCTTTATTCCTAAAAAACTAATTCGCTCTATAAACCTATTTTAGTCGTAGAAATGTTTTGTCAATTTCTTTCGAATTATTAGTAGTTTGAAATAAGAAGACAAAACACTTCTATTTAGCTTTTTAGGGTTCCTTACCTCAAAAGGAAAAAACGGAACCCTTACTCACTTGTTTGTCCGTCTGTCTGTCTGTCTGTCTGTATGTCAGTCTGTCAAGACCCTTTTTCTCAGGAACGCGTGGAGGTATCAAGTTGAAATTAATATCAAATACGTAAGTCTAATGGTCCCTTACAGTTCTAAAAAAAATAAGCTTAGGTATACGTCAACGCAATCAAAATATACGGCCATTTATGCGACATATTTTGATACTCGCAAGGAAATCAAAACCTATAGGGTACTTCCCGTTGTCCTAGAATCATGAAATTTAGCAAGAAACAAGGTCTTACAACAAAAATAAAGGAAAAGTCCGAACATTCTTAATTTGTAATTCTGTCACATAAAAAAATATTTTCAAGGTAGTTAGTCTGTCAAGACCCTGTTTCTCAGGAACGCGTAGAGGTATCAAGTTGAAATTAATATTCAAATACGTAGGTTCATGATCCTAAGGAGTTCTAAAAAATCAAGCTTCTAAGTCAACGCAATAAAAAAATACGGCTATTTATCGACATATTTTGATACTCGCAAGTAAATCAAAACCTATAGGGTACTTCCCGTTGTTCTAGAATCATGAAATTTGGCAAGAAGCAAGTTCTCACAGCACAAGTAAATGGAAAAGTCCGAAAAATGTTAATTTGTAATTTTATCACATATTTTTTTTTTTTGGGATTACAATATTGTTTGTTTTTGCGATAAATTCTTTTGAACTACGGAACCCTTCATCGTGCGTGGTCCGACACGCACTTGGCCGGTTTTTTATGAATAAGGAGGTTAGTATATTTAGTCCTTTTTTTGTGGATTAAAATAATATAAAATTTAATTAAAATTAAAATACATTAAAATTACCGTCTTAACAAAGGATCTCCATAACGGAGAAGAGATCCTGTCAGCTACACTCTTCAGGATTCTGTTGTAGCTGCCGCGCATTCTGCAGATCAGGGATAACGGATGATCGGCAAGCGTTGCTTAGCCTTCGATGGAGCCGTTCAACTATTATTAGCCACGAGCCCCTCTCCAGTCTTAGTTCCAAGCAGAACTAGAAATTCGCTGATATCGCCCCTTTTGTAGCCACAATCTTAATTCAATTCTCTCCGGCATAACTCGGTCCTGAATTTTAGGGCAAGGGAACATACAATAACATGTACTTTTTTTGTTTACATCAACGACATTCCAGAGGCTATATAATAGGTAAATATTGCATACTATTTGCTGATGACACTACAATAATTATTAAGAGTGACACTGACAAAAATTTTGAAAAAGAAATCGTGCAAGCTTGATAATGCAATCAATTTGCTAGAAAAAAAATAACTTAAAAATAAATATGACTAAAACAAACATAATATAATTTCAGACATACAATCAAACATTAAATAAACTAGACATTAATTATAAAGACTTTTACTTGACTACTGTCGATAATTATGTATTTTTGGGTATATCGATCGAAAAAATTGCAATTGGAAACACACTTATATAAAATTCTTGTATAATATGTCTTGAAAAGAATTAGACAAACAGTACACTTTGATACTGCAATGCTGGCTTACCACGGTTATGTATCACCCGTACTTATATACGGCATTGTAATATGGGGTAACTCAGTAGATTTAGACAGAGTTTTTGAAGCTCAAAAAAAATGTATCTGAGCAATTTGTGGAACTCACTTTTTATACAGCTATAAACCACTATTTCAAAAATTTAAAAGTGTATCTTTGCCACGTTTATATATTTTTTAAATATGTTACTTTGTTCAGGATGCTCCTTCCTAAAATACGGCGAAAGTAAGTAACTTTGTAACCATTTTTTACAGTAACTATAGCATCTTTCTGATAGGAAAAAATACACAGTAATCTACAATACATAAGAAGTGATTTCATGTGTCCTGAAATCTATTTTAGTTTGTAGAACTAAGGAAAAAAAAAACCCAAATCCAGGTCTATTTCGGTCTATTTTTTCGAGTTGTTACCATATAGTTCCTACAGTTTTCATTAAAAGTGTTCATAAATTTACACAGTTCTTTGCAAACTAATAAGGAATGATTTCTTGTCATTACTTTTTTAGTTTAATCAACATATTTTTTGTAAATCGATAATTACTTCATATTTTGACCGCGCTTTTTGCGACGGACAAGCCTTAAGAGAAATTACAATTTATTTGAAACTAGCACTGACACTCAAATAGCCGAACAAGGTACAAAGATAGACTCCGGCTACCACCAATAAAATTAAATAAATTTAAGAAAAATAAATACTGTATGTCGATTATTATTTAAAATCATTTACCAAATAGTTTTCAAGATCTACCGCTGACAATGTTTCAAAAAATACTTTTCAAACTATTACTATTTAAAGATATTATACCATTAATGACTATATAAAAGACAAGTCAATAGAATCTGTAATTTGACATCTCTGATTGTATATCAGCACGTTATGCACGCTATGTTATGGCAGGATAATTTGCGAGAATGCAACTTTTCTAATCGTCCACCTAGCCACTGAACCAACAGAGTCGTCAGAATCGCACTGCGGTACAAATATTAACTAAGTACTTATCTAATCATTTTCTTGTAAATATAAAAAGACACGCCCCATCTTTTGTCAGAACATAACTAGTAGAGAGGCTATCGGAAATCATTAGGTAGTTAATGAAACGGGTAAATTTGGGACCAAACTTGCTACCTAATGCCCCACTGTAATGGCGGTTTAAGTGCTTTCGCATTGGATCTACGAATGTCTTTGGATACGCTATCTAATCTCTTAGCTAGGTACCTAAGGTGTTTTCGTTGTGTGGTCGTTAAGCAGTGCATACCTACAAACTACTTTTAACCAAATTGTGAGTGTGTTGAGTGGCCAAGTCATTGAGATCACTGGCCTTTTATTTTTGTTGATGGGAAATCATCAAATTACTTCTCCAGCTCTGGGCGGAGCCCGGGCGTGTCAGACTTTTACTGACTAAAACCCACCCGTGTTTTTCAGTTGCCTGTGCCAGAGCCACGGTATCTCTTTCCAACAACACGCGACCCCGGCGGCATCGGTCCTATCGGGCCCCATCACTGCTGACATCTCTTTGAGGCGTGCGTGGAACCTGGTCCTTACCGGACGACGAGCTACCCATTGCTCGCCGGCCGCAAGCCCGCGCCTACGGTTTGGCTGGGAATCGGCTATTGATTCCCGCCGCCCAGGGCGTCTCCTGCGGCGACTAGGAGCGTGATGTCGCGAAAGTTGCCTCTCCCTGAGATCACTGGTCTGACAGTCTTTTGTTTGATACTTTCAGTGCCGCTGACACATCCTGCGCGTTTATCGCTTTACAGTGCTGATTAGGTTTTAAAACCACGTATTCAGTACTTACATGATTCTGGACCGTCCGTTGGAATGTTCCGTCGATTAATAAAAAAAAAATTGCTTTGCCATTCATTTTGACCACTTTTGCAGGAAACAGCAGATTTTTTTTAATAACAGATGAAATATGCCCAGAATCATGTATTCAATATGGCTGGACATGAAAGAACATTTCTGTATTGTACTAGTATCTTGCATGCAATGTATGTTACTTACCTACTTATTTACGTGGTTTCAATTAATGTTCTTAACCTAATCGTCACTCTGTATTACGATAACTCTGGAAAGCCATATAAGTCACGGGTGCGAATCATATTTTAATCAACATACGGTTCGGTTCGGTACGATTGTATGTTGATTAAAATATTGATCAGAGTATCAGGACACTAACCTGCAAATTGCAAAAAACGTAAGAAAATTTAAACTTCGCGGGCTACCTTAGCGCATACCTCATAAGGAAACCGGTTCAAAAAGTGCTAAAATGACTCATCCACAATTTCGCCATTGGATTTTTTTTTTCTTATTTCCTATTTATCGAGATACAGTTGCAGAGTTTGTTTTTTTTGTTTGAACGCGCTAATCTCTGAAACTACCAGTCGGATTTGAAAAATTCTTTTTGTATTTGACAGCCCAATTTTTGAAGGCTATTTATCATCACGCTACGACCCTTAGGAGCCGAGCAAAATGAAAACAAGTCAGAAAGAACGTTAAGCTAAAACCAAGTAAACCAAGTAGCACGGGCTGGCGATGCATTGCAACGGGGTGGGTCAAGGGAACAAGAAACACGCAAACGAAATCTCGGATAGAAGTTAGTCTATTTATATAAATACTAGCAGCGCCCCGCGGTTTCACCCGCGTAGACCGAGACAAAGTAGCATATGTGTTAATCCAGGGTCTAGGCTATCTACTTACCAAATTTCATCCAAATCGGTTTAGCCGTTTGAGCGTGAAGAAGTAACAAACATACACACACAACCTCTCACAAACATTCGCCTTTATAATATTAGTGTCATAGCGTATAAGGCTCCCCACTTCATGATTTATAACACCAAGTCATGTCACCATTACTAGTTAAATATTAGGGACCTACTAACATTTCATAGATCTAGTCTAGTAGCACTCTAGACTTAGCTAAGTGATCCGCTACATAAACAGCACATGGTGTTGGAACTGCTGGGACTTACCTATCATAATATTAAACACACATGTGTAGAGGAGCTCGTGGCTAAGTAATAACAGCCGCACGGGTCGATCTATCAGGTTAAGCTACGCTTGCCGGGGTTGGTCAGTGGATGGGACCATCTTTACATACCGAGACTCCTCCGTGCCTCGGAAAGCACGTTAAGCCGTTGGTCCCGGCTGTCATTTGTGAATCTTTGACAGTCGTTACGGGTTGTCAGAAGCCCGAAAGTCTGACAACCAGTCTTACCAAGGGATATGGTATTACCCAGTCACTGGGTTGTGGAGGTCAGATAGGCAGTCGCTCCGTGTAAAATACTGGTATTCAGCTGCATCCGGTTAGACTGGAAGCCGACTCCAACGTAGTTGGGAAAAGGCTAGGCAGATTGATTGATTGTATAGAGACATACTGTGACATACGGTGCCGAAACGTGGACACTGACAGTCGGGCTGGTCCACAAATTCAAGGTCGCCACAAAATCAGGAATGAAGTTATCCGGAAAAGAACCGGAGTAACTGACATAGCTTGCGGAGTAAGCAAACTGAAGTGGCAGTGGGCTGGCCATGTTTGTCGAAGGACCGATGGCCGGTGGAGCAGACGAGTTCTGGTGAGACCGCGTATCGGTAAGCGTAGTGTGGGATGCCCCCCAGCTAGATGGATCGACGACCTGAAGAAAGTGGCTGGGACAGACTGGATGCGAAAGGCGGAGGACAGGGTGTTGTGGCGCAGCCTATGTCCAGCAGTGGACTATTACCTAGCAGTTGCTGTGATAAAGAAGCTCATGATCCCGAAGCAATGTGTCTCAAAGTTCAGTGAATCGACGAGAGGTTCCAGAGGTTAGGCAACCCACACCTCAACGTTGGTGGGTTGTGGGTTCGAACATAGACCTCAAGTTGTATCAGAAAGGTGTGGTAAAATTTAAGCGTATGGTACAGACCATCAAACTGAACATCTTTCTCCATGGGACCAACATCGTAATCGAGAAAAAAATATGAAATGTCTCGTACAAACCTACTCGACACAAATGTATTGGACGGCCGATATTTTTTTCTCGATTACGATGTTGGTCCCATGGAAAAAGTTGTTCAGTTTGATGGACTGTACCACACCCTTTTTGATCACACCTATCTGATACACTGCAGATGTTGACATAATCAAATTACTTCGTTCATTAGGCCGCACGTCAGAGGTAACAAAACAGTATAAGTTGGCCTCTTATTCTGTTGAAACTGCGTACTACGCTAGGTCAGCTCAAGAACAAAGTGTTACTATTGATCTGCGGGCCTACTGTAGTTTCTAAGTAAATCTGGGACACAATTTACTAGTTCGTAAGAGGAATTTCCCGACAAAACCCATAAATGAAAAACAGACAAAGTGTTAAAGATTAATCACGTTAATAAATTCCTGCTTACACGAAACCCTCAAAGGACACAAAAGCAATACTTTACGTAATTCGGCCATTCTTTAGCAGAAACAAAGTTTGTTTAGCCTAAAAAATTGCGTACTCCATACATATTTTGTCCTCCAAGTTTTCGAAGATGTTTTCTTTGTCCCGCCCCACTGTTTGCTGAGGGGCCTTTTTTTCTGCATAATGACTGCCAATAATTGTACCTATTTCCCTCTGTAAGGCGCCCGAACGAATTAAGTTAAGTATTCATGGATGCCATCATTTTTGACACATTAAGAAGAAGTCGGGGGTTGGCTCATGAATACAATTTTTATTCAGTTTGTCTTTGAGGTGATTTCTTTTTAACTTTCTGAGTCGTTTAATAATGAAGACTTTGTGTTATTACCATTTGGAGTCCGCCCTTCGTATCAGTCTTACCCCAGGTGCCACATCAATGAATAATTAATTATGTAGATGGAAAGAAGCTTACCTATTTTTGCAAAAAAATAAAAAGTTTTTTTTGGCATAAATCACTAATGAACGACCTGATGACCAACTTTTATTTATGTTTTCATGAATAGTGGTAAAGCTTATTAATAACTGTAATACTGCTGAAAATACTATGAATTGTGGTAAATAACGAATCTATGTCATCGCTCATGTTTCCATAAAAAAAAATCGATATTTGTGTTGAAACTTGAACGCAAAATAATGGTTTCCAAACCACCGAGTACTACTGCATTTTTTGAAGCACTGGACATTCCTTATACACAACAAAGGTACCTATTAATATAACTATTATGTGGAGGCTTGTTATTAGCAATTTTTTTATTTTTTTTTATTTACTATTTTATTAAATAAATAAATAAATAATAATTAAAATAAATAAATAAATAATAATTATGTATATGTCTCATATAAAAGAGCACGCTATTCTACCTAAAGACTTTCATTTCAATAGGGATTTCGTCCGTGAGTTAGATAATAAAAAAAAATATTAGCCACGTATTTTTTGCTTTATCATAATTAATAACAGATCATTTAATAAAATTACTTAGATGAAACGCATTAAAGTTGGGGATTGGGTTCTCGCTATGTCACAATAATCCTACTATATATCCTACTAATATTATAAAAGTGAAAGTTTGGATGTTTGGATGTTTGTTACTCAATCACGCAAAAACGGCTGAACGGATTTGTATGAAATTTGGTATACAGATAGTTTATAACCTGGATTAAGACATAGGATACTTTTCATCCCGGTAGAAGGTTCCCGTGGGATAATTTCCGACATACACGCGGTCGAAGCCGCTGGCAAAAGCTAGTAACAAACTACGTATAGAATCTAGCAAGGAGTGACGTCATGCCACATTTTAACTCAATGTATCGACGTAATCTTTTGATGACGTAAAAAAATAAAAAATACGTGTCCAATATTTTTTAATAATTAATCTAATTCAATCTGCCTAGCCTTTTCCCAACTATGTTGGGGTCGGCTTCCAGTCTAACCAGATGCAGCTGAATACCAGTATTTCACATGGATCAACTGCCTATCTGACCTGCACAACCCAGTAACTGGGTAATACGATACCCCTTGGTAAAACTGATTGTCAGACTTTTCGGGCTTCTGACGACCCGTAACGACTGTCAAAGATCCACGAATGACAGCCGGAACCAACGGTTTAACGTGCTTTCCGAGTCACGGAGGAGTCTCGGTATGTAAAGATGGTCACCTATCCACGGTCCAACACCGGTAAGCGTAGCTTAACCTGATGGAGCGACCCGAGCGGCTGTTATTACTTAGGCACGAGCTCCTCTAATAATGTAAATGATGGACAATTTTTTTTTTGTCATCATTGCTATTATTAAATACTTACTCTTACAAATATAACACGGAATAAAGTTATATCAGGAATAACAAAGGAATAACCATACATTTTCATAGGTTTAAATTTGGAATAACTTTATTCTGTGTTTATTTGTAAGACGGTTAGAGTTTGTGACAATTTGTTTAAATCATCTATCTTTTACCCACACAAAATATCACTTAACAAAACTATTTTTTTCTTTGCAACCATTAAGGAAATTCCACCTGGTCTGGCACAGCTGCATACAGACCATTAAAGGCATGTACAGCTCGAAATGTAAATGCAGTAAGTTGCAGCCGTACATAGGTACAGTCGCCTGCAGCATTCCAGTCACGTATTCACATGCAACGCGGAAGTTCTGCAAGAACCCCCTGGGTGGCCTTACCTACGTTCGAAATTAACAAACTTTATACTACAAAAATGTGTTACATTTGTAGATACAGGGTAATTGTTGAGTCACGTTCTCAGTTAATTTGAGAAAGTCGGGAACATGTGCAGTTTGTGATGTTACATCGCGCTTGTTTTTAATGTTATTGTCTTTGTTTATTGTGGAGATACTCAAAAAACCAGTCAAGAGCGAGTCGGACTCGCGCACCGAGGGTTCCGTTCCGATTTCTGGAAAAGTGTGCTATTTAGAGACATCATTTTATTTTTCCTGTAATCTTTACATAAACTTCTATCACATAGAATAATTTCAGATTTTTCGCTTTGCAAACTTCGGAGATAAGGGGTAACATGTGGGTGAACTTGGCAGATCATTTCCCAGCAGAGCATAAAAAAAAGTGAGTTCTATTCGCATGCGCCAGAGTTCTAGAGTTCCTTATACTTAAAAAAAATAGTTCTGGCGTTTTGGCCTGAAAAAAGTCAAATGTATTCTTGTTTCATACTTTTTAGAGCGTTATATTTTTCAGTAGTGGGGTTGTAGTTTTTAAACTTACTTTTTTTGTTATTTATTTTGTCGTGATTAGAAATCTAACCCTCACGTCTGCAGAGCTTCGCTAGTTAAGAATTTAGTTGGACCCTGTATACGTCCAAGTTACCTACAGGTACAGCTCAAGTTATTCTAGCAGTATCTATTCATAAAGTTAATTAACTACTTGTGGTACGAGCTGACATCTGAACCATAGGGAAACGACTTTGGAACTAAGTTGATGTATTAAGCTGAGAAGCTGGCAATGCTAAGTTGGTATAAAAAGTTGGTATCTACTTTATACTAGCTGCGCCCCGCGGTTTCAACCGCGTATACCGGGATAAAAAGTAGTTTATGTGTTAATTCAGGGTATAAGCTATCTACATACAAAATTTCATCCAAATCGGAGTAGCCGTTTGAGCGTGAAGAAGTAACAAACACACACACACACACACACTCACAAACTTTCGCCTTTATAATATTAGTGTGATAGTGTGATGTGATATACATACTTAAAAAAAACGTCATTCTCTTATCTATCAAAAAGTATAATTTTCGTATTTTCGACTTTCGTCAAAAATATAACCCAATAACAAATAAAATATAATACAACAATAACAACAAACAAATACAACAATACAATATAATATGTAGCCAGCGTCAAAACTATCGAGACGTACAGACCGTTTAAAATGATCTCAACAACTAAAGAAAGTTAAACTTTATCTCAATTGAATAAAGTTCTTGTCAGAATGACAGGTGTCGTGTACTGTCTGCATTCTGAAACATTCCTTGTGTTACTGAGTTAATATTTCATTTTCATAGTTGTTTAGATCATTTTGAACAGTCTGTTCGTCCCGAAATTATTGACGCTGACTGCATCATTGCGATTCAGTTGAAGGATTAAAAGTTCAAGATTCCTGTGCTTTTACAGGAAGTTTATTGCCGATGCCACTTTTGAAGAAATTAATTACGAAGGTCATATAAGAGGCTTTCTGCAATGCATTGCGTTGCGGCACGACCAATGTTTTTTAACCGTACACTGTTTGTCCATTACCTACAGAATGTCAACGGACGTCAACGAGAAACCCCGTCCCGTTGACGGCGTGACACGCGCCCATAGTAAATGTATGTATCGCTAATAACTGCGGAACTGTCATCTCGTTTACTTTGACGCCTCGTTGACGTCTAGTTGACGTGGCGGTAGACAGTCTATGGCAGTTGTTTGGGAATGTTCGATAACCCCGCAGACGACGTCGTGGGCGAAGTGCTAGTTTCTTAAAGTTGGGAACATTTCTGCAATTCCTTTTGCCCCGGCTTCATATTATTATCTTGTCAAACAGTTGCTTTTGTGGACTAAGTTAATACTTAGTATGTACACATACGGAAACTTTACGTAGTTTCAATTAAACATCTTCATAATATAAAGGAGCCACAATTTTGCATCAAGTGGGCTTTGCACATCAATTTAAAAATATAACCCCATATTTCATTCGCGATATTTCAGTGTTGCACTCTAGAGTTATACACAGTTCATAGTAATAATAGGTTCACAGCCTAGTCCGGTGTACCAAGTTAGCCCAAACTTGTGTCCCCCGAGGCCTATATGTCTGCACTATGCTACATTGCAGCTAAAACTATGAATTTATGTTCAAACGAAGTGTTTCACAGTGAATTAATTTTTATTCGGGCTGGAGATGAAAATTTGAGCTAATTTGCAATACGCTCGCCTCGTAGTTACTCCATACATACAAACTGTACCCCATGGTAAAAGTTGTTCATAATGATGAGTACAATGACTCCTTAGGAGGTTGCTGGTGTTTTACCAATAACCCTGTATATATTAAGATTGTTAGTAAATGCAATTTAATAACTATGTTAGTATTACTTAGTTGCTCTAAGCACTGCTGTTGCTTATTTTTTTTTGTTGCTATCATCACGTCTAGCCAATTAGTATCCTGCCCACATCCGTCTCAGAGAAGTTACGTACCTACGGGGATGTTCAGAAAAAACATTTTCAAACAGAATAATGATCAGGAACCTTCTCAGTAAAAGCCTTACTTATATGCTAAACCAGTAACTCTAGTAAGTATTCACAACATGAACTACGAGTATGTTGAACTAAGATGTGCCGGCACGACGTGTGGACCTCCGGGATGCAAGTTTGAACACTCCACTGGCATGGGGAAAAGTAGCGACTATTTCATATTTCTAGAATTTAGTACTTAGTTACTGTATTGCATTTTACATAATTTATCCGGTTTCACGCTTCATTTGACAAAGTAACTGTCAACGAATGCTTGTCCACTTAGGGGTGAATTTCCAATCGTTAGATAACTTTTCTGAAGAATAACTAAGCATTGCATTTTGATAGCTTTTTAGGGTTCCGTACCAAAATAGTAAAAAGGAACCCTTATGATGCGACTCAGTCTATATGTCACAGCTGGATATCTCAAGCACTTGAAATTTGGAACAGTTTTAGATGACGTTTACCCAACTATTTTGCAAATAAGAAAGATTTTTTTTTTGTAACGGGGACTGAAAGGGGGTCTTAAAAATTCAAACTAGTGCATGTGGGTTATCATACCTATGAAAGAGGGCTGTTTGCACATTCGCAAACATTTTTTTTATTTATTTTTTATGCTGCATAGTTTTCGACTTTTGATAAAAATGTAAAAAAAAATACCGTTCCCTCCCCTATCTCCGAAGTTTGCATAGAAAAAAATCTGAAATTATTCTATGTGTGATAGAAGTTTATGTAAAGATTACAGGAAAATAAAACGATGTCTCTAAATAGCACACTTTTTCAGAAATCGGAACGGTAGTGCGATTCCGAAATCATCTCACCGTGAAAACTTAGGTGAAGTGAGCGTGGAGTGAGCTGTCAATAGTGTCAATTCCTAGCAAAAACAAACTCACTTCACCTAAGTTTTCACGGTGACATTTTTACAGAATCGACCAGCGGAACCCTCGGTGCGCGAGTCCGACTCGCTCTTGACCAATTTTTTTATACCTAGAAAATCAAACTTTCACTTTTGTTCCGCAGATAAAAGTTATATGAATAATTGAAAAATTTGTCTATAAATAGTAGGTATAAAACATAGTCACTTTTCGTGTGTGTCTGCATTGTTCTTCTAAAGCCAGCAGGTCTCCTGCGCGTCTTTTTGCGAAACATTACACATAATCATTGGTTTTCTTAGGCAAGCTGTCTCCTACGTATTCAAATATATTCAAGCCACGCCTCTTTGTTTGGATGTTTTTGTCTAATCTTTTGCAAAAAGACGCGCAGGAGACCCGGCTTTATTAAATACACAACGGATTTTGATGGGGTTTTCGACATCATTTAGAGAATTTTATTCCAGAATGTTTATAAACTGTGTGAAGCAGGGGTGGGTCACTAGTAATATTATACAATCAGGTAGAAAATGTAACGGTCTTTGGAAAGGTGAGAGTTTAGGGATGAAGAAATTTTAAATGTATATTTTACATGTAGTTGTCGTAGGTGTGAATTGATTTGTGCAGTTATTCTCAAACCCACTGAAAATATAACAAGGGAAGATATTGAAGTTTCTTATAATGAAAACTATGTATGTTCATTTTGAGAAATAAATTTCTTTAAACCGAACGCCTGTGTCAAACGGGTGTTGAATTTTGTATGCGAAAAAACTCGCTGGGAACAGCTAGTATCTTACCGTTTTTAATAACAAGATCTAAACATAATATTACAGATCAATGTTATCTTCCCAGTACGTATAAACTAAGTCAATTTTATGACCAACGATAAAAACTTTACAGATCGGTCAACATAAAATGGGAGTTTAACGATTGCGGATAATATCCGCATCGTATCCGAAATTCGTGTTGGTTGAAAAAATTAAGTGTCCTATCTGGACCATCTATATTATGTTTTCTTTTAATTTTCGTGAATAAAATGGTGGAATATTTCCGTGAAAATTCGCAG
Source organism: Cosmia trapezina (assembly GCA_905163495.3). NCBI lineage: Eukaryota > Metazoa > Arthropoda > Insecta > Lepidoptera > Noctuidae > Cosmia > Cosmia trapezina. The sequence continues at coordinate 4,265,474 of LR991036.1, forward strand.
GTTAGCCTGTTTAGGTGAGCCTCAAGGAAATAATAATCAGAAAATGTCAAACTGTGGGAGTTTGGAAAGAAAGAATGCCAATTGATACTTGCCATTGAACTACAAGAAGGTATAAGTTTCCACGATCAAAAAAGTGACGCGAGAGAGTAGTCAATGTTAACATGGCAAGTATCAAGTCTTCGCGTAGGCCTGAAAGTTTCAGGGCGGCCCAGTGACTAAGCACATTAAGGAAGTAGGTGTACTTTAATATAACCCCATTAACATGACGCAAATTTTTTGCATAAGGCATTTTAAAATATTTTTTTAAATTGCACAATTATTGTTATTATTTATGCATTATCAAATAACATAGACTCATTACTTACACAATTACAACAAATAATACACAAACAAATACAGTAAAATAAATTAAATCAAAGTTGAATCAAATTTAAATTAAATCAAATTAAAAAAAAAAAACATCTAAATCGGTCCAGTCGTTTAGGAGGAGTTAGGTGACAAACACGCGTAGAGAAGAATTTTTTAAATTAAGATTATGTAAAGTTTTATCTTATGTACATTTGGTGTACGTTCGACGTTTGAGTAGAGGTGTATTTTCTCAAATATTTATATTTTTCTTTTTTCTGCTTTCTAAGTAGGGATTAGTAATAATGAAGGATACATACTTGAGAAAGAAGGCCCTTAAATAAAGAAAACTGTGGCTGGTTAGTAACAAGGAAAATGTACCAAGTACCAAGAGATTTTATTAATTCAACTCTTTAAGATCTGTGCCAACCCTTGAAGCTAAGTGGAAATCTTCAATCAAATAAAAATACTAATTAATAAAAAAAATATCTTACAGCCGAGAAAAATTCAAACTGTTTTTCTCGAAATTCTCATTCCGATCTAAAAACTAATTTGTTGGACAAAAAGAAAGGTGCGGCCGAGATTCACTCAGTCACATAATGGACAAAATGGCGCTTTCGCGTTTAGAAAAATTAAATAAGACACCGAATATTTACACTTATCTACGAAGCTATTTTGAAGCACTTTATTTCGCTCTCCCGTTTTAGAAGGTGGTAGGGGCGCGGTCCCTTTGTGAGTGGGTATCTATCGGAGAATCCGCTTATCCAGGTTGATTTTTAATTAATTGTTAACCTTTCACATGAAAGTACCTATGACTATAAACAACTTTCACTATGAGACCAGTTATGAAATAGCAAAATAATCATCCAACTATAAATAGTCCAAGGATATTTTTATTTATTTTTGTATAAAATAGCTGATATTTTGTCGATATTTCAGAGTTGGTCTCATAGTGAAAGTTGCTGATAATCTTCATTTCAGGCACTGAAGGGTTAACAGTGAATTCAAAATCACCGTGTATACAGGGTGTAAGGGACAGCCCTACGCAGACTGATAGGGTGAATTCAGTAAAGCATACTACTCGTAAGATAACCGGTACATGAAATTATTTCAGGAACGTTATGGGAATCCAATAAACCTGATTGGCTTGTGTTTTGTGCACAAATCGGAGCGTCTCTTACCGGTTGGGAGGGGTAGGTAATAGGTATGCGGTGAGTTCGATGATTTTAGCTGTTTTATTTACATTGATCTAAAGGAATGTAGCACTTAACTGAAAAAACTATTAAAAAATCCTGAGAAATCCGGTGGAATATGATTCAAAATAAGGAGCTGAATGGACCCTGTTAGTTTGCGGAGGGCTGTTCGACGTTCGTGCGTGTGAACGCGATGATTCGCGCGAACGATCGTTTTGGTCAGGTCGCGGGGATCTTGCTAAGTCTCTAATTGTTTGCAGTGTGACCTTTACCTAACGTCTAATGGTTTCCGCCCCCCGGTCACGTTTCCAGCACTTCGGGCATGTCTTATTTAATTAAAGAAAAATATAAATTTGAATAAATTTTAATGGCAACATTTTGGAAGGAGCGTCACGTGGGACAATTTTGGCCGGCCGCTTTAATTTTTCTTGTAAATATTATTTTTATCGTTATTATTTTTAATTTGGTTAGTATGGCGTTAGTTGAATTATAATTAGAAAGGTTGGTATCTTTTTAAAGGTTGAGCAGACAGGCGCGATGCGACACAATTTCTATGAAAATTTAATTAAACTTGTTCTATTAAAATCGCATCGCATCGTCGAGCCTTAAGGTGGAACTATTCGATATTTTTAGGGTTCCGTACCAAAATGGTAAAAAAGGAACCCTTATGGTGTCACTCAGTCTGTCTGTCTGTCTGTCTGTCACAGCTGGATATCTCAAGAACTACTAATGCTAAAAAATAATTTCATAATTAATAATTTCAGAAATCGGAACGGAACCCTCGGTGCGCGAGTCCGACTCGCTCTTGACCGGTTTTTTCCATACAAATTTCGGGGGTGTATTACTCCACTGTTTGACACTGTGCAGCCAAAGTTAAACATGATATCGTTTTGTCTCATTATTAATGTTGTCTGTGCGGAAACAAAATAGTAAAATAAAAAGCCATTAACAAGTTATGAGCCAACAAAGATTCGCTTTTCTTGATAATTTAACGCAACTTTGGGCGTAAATAAGTAACAACAGAAGTTTAAAATCTCCAAAACAAAGTCAGTACCGGCAAAACTCAATTATCGAAAAGTTCAATAAACTTTATTTGTAATTGATTTATGCAGAAGTTTTTTTATAAAACTCGATCACCAAAGGACTTTTTGAAAAATTATACGCGCTCGTTTCACTATTACTAGTTTTACTTTACTACTACTAACTATTTATTATGATACTATCTCCGTCGGAAACGATGCCAGGTGAGATAGCGTGCTTTTTGGCTAACCCCACCAGTGAGTTCGAGCCCGCGACTAGTTCAACCTTAATGCGTTTAGTTCAATGTCTCTATGTATGACCGCGTTGTTGTTTTGGAGATTTTATTCCGGGAAGGTTTATGTGCAATATACAATAAATACAATAATAATAAACTTAACATCTAATAAAAAAATCTCGATGTTTTGTCAAGTCGTAAAACCCGTGCGAAGCGGGGCGGGTCGCTAGTTAAGTAATAAAATGTAAACATGTTGGTTTTCTGTTTGTAATAATAAGGTAATATGTTAAAAAAATAGTAAACTACCTATATTTTTTACCCGACTGGGACAAAGGCCAAAAGGATTGTAATGCTTTTATGTAAATATTGTGTGAACATTGTTTGATATTTTTAATTAAAGGAGAATGGGCAAAAGTGGTCTATGGACAAATAGCGATACGGTTTTGATATTTGTGTAGTGATACCTCATCTTAACCCTTGTGCGGAAGGGCATCAAAATCTGACTGATGAAAAAAAATTCGATGCACTTACGCGTGGGGGGTATCGTTGGATCTCATATTAAAAAAAAACCCGTGCGAGCCTGGCACCTGGCAGATGTGAAACATCGAATCTATCTATCTATCTTCTATCTATATAAATAAAAAGAAAAGTCCTGACTGACTCACTGACTCATCAACGCCCAGCCAAAACCCTTGGACCTAGAAAGCTGAAATTTTGCACAGACGTTGCCTTTTATAATGTAGACAAGAAATAAGGAAGGAATTCTCGGTAGTGCGGTCCCGTGGGATATTTTCCGACATCCACGCGGGCGAAGCCGCGCGGGAAGTACTATCAGTAAAAAGTATGCATGAAAGGATGGTTGAATTTTCCTAACACAAGTAAATTTTTTACTTAAATGGAAATTCCATAGAGAATAAGTAACATGTTGTAAGTTTTGAAATAAACATTTTTTTTTTTTTTTTTTTGTGTTTCGCCCATCACCGCGCTCGCAACATAGAGTCGCAGAGTTACGAGAGTGTGGCGACGTCTGACACGCCCCGCATTACATCTGTCACATCAATTTTTGTAAGTATCTCAAACAGTCAAACAGTCAGTACCTACATCAGTATCATATAGGTACATAACACTAAAAAAATCATAAAATTTTGTTTTATGGAGGTCAAACCAAAAAGATCATACATAATAAAATAAACTCATGCTTTCATCCCTCGGGGGTAGATAAAAACTACAGAACGCCACCTGCTACGTTCCATACATTTATTTTGCTTCGTTTACGTTCATACATTTTATTTTTTTAATATATCCACAAGCTGACCTATGACGAAACTGAAAACCTCCTACATGTACCACACTAGATTAAAACTTCGCACTCACCCTCCCACACACACTCATTCATTTATACATTTTACACAAACGGAGGCCTACTAATCACACTCTTTTTATAATTTCTCTTTTGTTTTTCTTTTTGTTTTTGCATTAATTTTTGTAATTTTAGAGCCGCATTAGTACCTACCTACTTGTTAGCTTTTAAATGTTCATATTTATAGGGAGGATCGCTGTTGTCTGAGATACAGATATTAAATTATCTAGTTCAGACACAGATGTCTTGTAAAACTTATTAGATAAAGCTTAAATGATCTTGGTATTGTAATAAAATGACTGTAATTGATAGTGAAATAAATAAATTATTAATTATTGTTATTTATTAAGGGATAATAAACAACTACAACATATATACACATATGAACAAAACTTTTTTTTTTTTTTTTAAATTTATTTCAACAAAAGTTACACAAGAGTATTTTACAGATCTTCTGCCAAACTGCAGGACAGTTTGTCGGCAGAGTAGTAATGTTGCAGTCCACTGCATTATCCACAGATAAAACATATTTGATAATCAATGGTTGCCACTAGGCGAGCAATACCAAAATAAAATAAACAAATATTTGAGAATTAAATAAATAAGTTAAGTACTATAAAGCTCCATCTGGTCATACTCGCACGCCGGTTGCGAGTACTACGCACCTGACCTTTCTGAAGAACATCACCAATAAGGTCACTGTAATATAATAATCTGTCTTCCTAGGGCGTCTCCACTCAGCGTTTTCACTCACATCAGCCTTGTAAATACTCGTAAAAATACCTTTTGTTAGTCATATTTCAGTCATTCTCTCAAATGTCGTCCCTTCGAAACTGCGAAAGCTTACGTGAGCTATATTTAGTACTTACGGTCGGTCCATGGAGAGGTGACCATCTTTACATATCGAGACCCCTCCGAGCCTTGGAAGCACGGGGTCCCGGCTGTCATTTTTGGATCTTTGACAGTCGTTACGGGTCATCAGAAGCCTGAAAACCAGTCTTACCAAGAGGTATCGTGTTACCCTGTGTTGTGGAGGTCAGATAGGCAGTAGCTCCATGTAAAATATGTGTGTGTGTGTGTGTGTGTGTGTGTGTGTGTCGTTTGACGACACGGTTGGCGCAGTGGTTGAGCGATTGACTGCTGCGCAGCATGTCGCGGGTTCGATTCCCGCACGGAACAAATATTTGTACGGCCTACAAGTATTTGTTCCGAGTCTGGGTGTTTTTCTATCTATAATATGTATGTATTTAAAAAAAAAAAAAAAATATAAGTAGTTTATCAGCCATCTCGTTACCATAACACAAGCATTAGGTTGCTTAGCTTGAGACTAGATGGCGTTGTGTGAAATGTCCAAGGATATTTATTTATTATTATTATTATTTATTAAAATACTGGTATTCAGCTGCATTCGGTTAGACTGGAAGCCGACCCGAATTTACTTTGGAAAAGGCTAGGCAGATTGATTGACTTTAGTAATTTGATACACATTTGGCTTCTCTGTTTAGTAACGTGACATTTAAATAGTGTAAATAATTACATAGGTACAGTAAACGAATAGCTAGGCTGCCTACATTTCTAAAGGTCTTTCAAGGCCTTTTATATCTTACGATATTATTACGACATAACTCGACATTAGTCGTAGAATTCCTGTCGATTCAATATCGTGAGATTAGAAAAAAACGAAGAGATCTAGGTATTCCACATGCACATGTACTTGACCTTTTGGTCAAAGATGAAAATCATGTCTGGTGCACTCTTGTAAAATGTTCCACGAATGGCACCGAAAGTGGAATAATACTATTCCACTTTCGGTTCAAATAAACCAATCATGAGCACTTTTGAATAATTGTCAAGGGGTCGGTCAGTCAGAAAGATGAAGCTAGTTGTCCATTCCAAAGCGTAGTAGGTACTTATGGAGAAGAACGGGCAAGAAACTCCACGGACACTCTTTTAAATCAAAATTTTGGATAATTATATCATTCATGTTGACATGTGAGATCAATATAAGTATAGAAAGACGTGCACGTGTCCGTAATAACAATTTACAACCAAGAAACTATTTAAAAAAATTCAATTATCAATAATATAACTATGTAGGTATAAAATCGTAAACACTAAAAAGCCCTATCAAAGTCAACGTTGGTTGAGAAACCTCAGTTTTCCTTACAATTTGCACGCCACGATAAGCACGGCGCACACCTAAGCGATTCAGTGGTATTGGGGAGGAAATAACGCAAGTTTGTAGGCAGCCTAATTTAATTGAAAGCGGATTTAGGCGCTGTTCACGGCCTCGAGCGATGCGACTTGCGACAAGCGACAACGCCGATCTCCAGCCGATCTCTTCTTCTGACTAGCCTTTTCCCAACTGTGTTGGGGTCGGCTTCCAGTCTAACTGGATGCGGCTGAATACCAGTATTTTACATGGAGGACTGCCTATGCGACCTCCACAACCCAGTTACTGAGTAACACAATAACCCTTGGTAAGACTAGTTGTCAAACTTTCGGGCTCCTGTAACGGCTGTCAAAGATCTACTAATGACAGGTGTTGTAATTCATTTGTTTTCTCCGCAGTTGCTGTCGCAAGACGCCTGTCGCTTGAGCCTGTGCCTCAAGGCCACGGGGTAATACTGTAAACTTATTTTTACAAAATAGACCGGCTGTTTCCTTCCATCGTCACTCGGAAAGTCGCGTCGTGGTGATTCGTGGCATGACCTAATCTAAATAACTTCTTTTATTTGTTTACTTCGCAGTGACTGTTGCAAGATGCGTGTGGCTTGAGCGTGTACCTCGAGGCCATTGGGTAATACTGTAAATTTATTTTTATAAAATAGACCGGCTGTTTCCGTCCATCGTCATTCGGAAAGTCGCGTCGCGGTGATTCGTGGCATGTTCTTATCTAAACAACTTTTTTCGTTGGTTTTCTCCGCAGTCGCTGTCGCAAGACGCGTGTCGCTTGAGCGTGTACCTCGAGGTCACGGGGTAATACTGTAAACTTATTTTTATAAAATAGACCGGCTGTTTCCGTCCATCGTCACTTCGCATGTCGCGTCGCGGTGATTCGTGGCATAATCTAATCTAAACAACTTCTTTCAGTTATTTTCTCCGCAATTGCTGTCGAAAGACGGGTGTCGCTTGAGCGTGTACCTCGAGACCACGGGGTAATACTGTAAACTTATTTTTGTATTTAAGAGGAGGTAGTTAAGCTGATTAATCCCGGTAGATGTAACAATATTAATTATAAGTTTTGATTTAGTTATTTATTAAAATGTTAATACTTTAAGTTACGAGTATGTAGGTTACATAGATGGTATTGGTATGAAAGCTAAGTATTTACGAAAGCTTAATTAATTTGCGGCCCCTTTCCTGCGGTATTTACCTATTTGTTTGCGTGAAGGCCAAATTGATAGGATTAATAAGTATAACATACACGAGGTAACTAAGGTAGTTAATATGAATAAACAATGTGAATTGTTTATGTGAATAGGGATGATGCTTGGTTAAAAAAAAAAAACAATTTAGTCTGTAAGTCGGATACTAAAAAAATATTAGACTCGTATTTTTTGCTTTATCATATTAATGAATAAAAAGTAAGTTTAAAACTAAAACCCGACTACTGAAAAATCACGCTTTAAAAAGTATGAAACAAGAAAATATTCTCATCTGAAATTAGAAAAAGACTGACAAATTAAAAATCCAGAGTCACACGTAGGTAATCTGTTCGATTTATGCTAACATGACGTGTGACTCCGGATTTTTAATTTCTCAGTCTTTTTCTAATTTCGGGTTTTAGTTTTAAACTTACTTTTTATTTAAATTTTGTAGTTTAGAATTTATGAGGGAACATATGAACATACATACATACATACATACATACCGGTCAAAATCATAACCCTCCTTTTTGCTTCACCGTAGTCGGGTAAAAATTAGTTGGGTACTTAGTTAAAACGTACGCAAGTTGGAGAGTGGGGGCTCGCTACGTCACAACTATAACAAACTACGTATAAAATCTAGCAAGGAGTGACGTCATGCCACATTTTAACTCAATGTATCGCCGCCGTAATCTTTTGATTACGTAAAAAAATAAAAAATACGTGTCCAATATTTTTTAATCGGATAAAAATAATCTTAAAATTAGCACCTTAACTCCTTTTAAGACATCTTAACAAGTTACAAACATCAATTTTACTTCCAAATTCAAATACAAACAGAACATTTACATCCAAAAAAAGGCGAACCTTTCCAACAACCTTCAGACGATTCAATAGACAATATAACCATTTTATTTTCATTAATACGGGGCTGATCCCTTCGACTTGTACTTACGTACGTGAGAACAGTGAGAACAGGGAAACATTCGGGTCCCGTAGAGATATTGTAACAAGGGTCTAACGGACCCAAAGACTCTCAAATGTACTTCTTAAACGATTTGTATACGGTCGGTTAGGTTGTCCAACTTGTTGGTTAAAAGTCGGGTGTGGACTACCTCGTTTAGATGTCAATGTATACGCTTTTTTAACGACTTCAAAAAAGGAGGAGTGAAGAATCAAAGTGTGAATAAGGTCCTATTTCACGATGTCTGAATAGCCACTACTTACCGAATATATTCAAAAATGGAACAGAATTTGTATGAAATGATCTGCCAAGTAAGATAATGGAAAATTAATCTTAGGTGTTGAAACAGGCCGTTATTTGAGGACGTCCGAATAGCCACTACTTACCGAATAAATTCAAAAATGGAACAGATTATGTATGAAATTATGTCAAATTGATTAGTAGGAACTTAGTCGTAGTGGTGAAACAGGCCCTTAGTCTTAGGGCCTATTGCACGATGTCCGAATAGCCACTACCTACTTATCGAATAAATTCAAAAATGGAACAGATTTTGTATGAAATTATCTGCCAAGTAAGTTAATAGGAACTTAATCGTCGGTGGTGAAACAGGCCCTAAAGCTTTTATACGTAAGTCGACAAAGTAACTTCAATATCATCGTTATGAAAGGTCAGAAGAAAACAACCTATCCGAGGCGAGGTGCTTACATTTTCCAGATCGCTTCGATCACATATTATTATGCATCCTAAATTCTCAAGCTTTTATGCATGTCGAATGTCGACTAAGAAAATCTATTCTATCCGAGTTGTGTAAATTATTATTGGTTCATCATCATTCACCTGCCCTTATCAAAATCTATATATTTGGGGTCGGCGCAACATGTCCCTTTTTTCCATACTTCTGTATTAGTCGTCATCTCGGCAGTCACACCCCTTTCTAACCATGTCATCTTTAACACAGTCCATCCATCGCTGCATCGTTTCTTTAGTCTTCCCCTACTCTTATAGACATCGACATTCATACTCAAAACTTTCCTCACGATATTTTTCTCATTCCTCCGCATCACATACCCATACCATGACACCTGATTTCCGCACAACTTTTCAGTCACCGGTGCCACTTTCAAACTTCCCCTTATGTAGGTACTCATTTCTTATTGAGGATGTTTGCTGAAAGGCTGGATGGGCCTACCATGGATAGGTTTATCAAGCTTCATGTATTACATGGGGCTTGATGAAACTGTCTGTGGTTGTTATATTATCAATGTTCTAAGTAGGTATAGGTATACTAACATAGGTTAAGATAAGATAATTATTATTTATTATTTCGTTTATTTATATTCCTTTTTTCCTTATAAAATACATTTTTAAATATTTCTTAAAAAATAAATAAAAAACATTTAAAAATATAAAAAATAGTGGTCCGCCGGTGTCGGGAGCAGGGTCCAAGCTACCGGTGGTTAGGGCTGCAGAGATAGGAACCTCCTCACAATACGAGCCGTATCGAGGAGTACTGCCTTCTGAATCTGGCCCTTGATCCAACCGCCTAACGAGAGCCTCGAAAGATGTTGGTCGAGGCTATCGGCTATCAGGCCGTTGGCCGTTACTACAATCGGCACAATGACAGCCGAGTCCACATTCCACATGTCAACAACCTCGTGAGCTAAGTCGAGATATTTTATTTGTTTCTCTTTCTCAGCTTTCACGAGGTTCCCGTCATGTGGAATGGTAACATCGACAATCATTGCGCGGCGCGCTAATCGATCCATCACCACTATATCAGGCTTATTGGCTACAATAGTCCTGTCAGTAATGATAGATCGATCCCAGTACAATGTGACATGGTCATTTTCGAGAACTGGGTCGGGCACATACTTGTAATACGGTACCTCAGAGTCCACAAGCTTATATTTCAAAGCAAGTTGCTGGTGAATAATCCTGGCGACTTGGTTATGTCTGTGCAAGTACTCGCCGTTAGCCAGACGAGAACAACCCGATATAATATGTCTGATGGACTCACCCGGACGGTGGCATGCCCGACACACGTCAACCGTCCCGTCCTTCATAATATATCTCCGGTAGTTATTCGTCAAGATAACTTCGTCCATAATTGCACAAACGAAACCTTCAGTTTCCCCGAAAAGGTCACCGAAACGTAGCCAGGATACGGACGCTAAGAAATCTACATCGGGCTCATGAAGAGCCCGATAGAAGCGTCCGTGAAGCTCCTTGCTTTGCCATACCTTCTTGCGGTCATCGGTAGTAAGTACTACAGGTTTGCGCCAGTTCTCTTTAGCCATGGAGAGCGGCGTGAGTCCCTTGTCCACTGCGACCACATCACGGTGCATACCCACATCGGATTTTAAAAAATATTCTCTGAGGCTGCACACCTCGCGGTTGTGGAGGGTCTTCGCATTTAAAAAGCCTCGACCCCCGCACTTCCGCGGGATGTACAGTCTCATCACCGACGATCGTGGGTGATGCATCCGGTTTGCGGTCAGCAGTGTACGGACCCTCCTATCCAGGGCGTCAAGTTCAGTTTGAGTCCATTTGAGTATGCCGAAAGAGTACATCAAGACCGGCATGACCCAACCGTTGAAGGCGCGCACCTTGTTCCCGCCCGAAAGAAGGCTAATTAATACCTTCGTCAGGCGACCAAAGAAGCGCTCCCTCAACGATTGCTTCATGTCAGCAACGTTGATACCTAACGCTTCCGACATACCCAAATATTTGTAGGTTTCGGATGAGGAGAGGGATCTAAGGTGTATGGAATCCGAGAGTTGAATTCCCTCGGATTCCATAATCTCTCCTCGTTTTACATGCATGACTGCACATTTGTCCACACCAAATTCCATCCTGATGGCGCTACTGAAAGTTTCAGTTACCTTCAGTAGCTCCATCAGTCGCAATTTGTTGGGGGCAAAGAGTTTCAAATCATCCATGTAGAGGAGGTGAGATATGACCTGACCACCTCTCCTCAGCCGGTAGCCTAGACCTGAATCCTCCAGCAGTGTGCTTAGTGGATTCAGGGCTAAGCAGAACCAGAGTGGACTCAAACTGTCGCCCTGAAATATTCCCCGTTTAATCCTTACAGGCTCATCATTCCCCTGAATCCGTCGACACCCTGGATAGCGAAGGACCGTCCTCCATTGCCCCATACACGACTCAAGGAAGGTGCGTAGAGTTGCATCAATTTTGTACAACTCCAGCACCCTCATGAGCCATGCATGTGACACCGAGTCATAGGCCTTCTTGTAATCTATCCAACATGTCGACAGATCCTTGCGGGATCGACGAACCTGTTGGCTGATGGCCATGTCGATGAGGAGTAGCTCCTTAGTACCGCGGGACCCGTTCCTACATCCATTTTGAGAGGTAGACATAATCGAGTTACTGTCAATGTGCATATTAATTTTTGCTCTCAAAATGGATGTAAGAAGTTTATAGATCGTCGACAAACACGTGATCGGCCTATAATTCTTGGGTTCCGCGGGACTACCTGACTTATGGAGCAGGTGGGTAACGCCCGTTGTTAGAAACTGCGGTAGCGACCCAGATTCTAAGGATGACTGGAATTGAGATGCTAGGCGAGTGTGCGAACTAATTAGCCATTTTAACCAAAAATTATGTAGTCCGTCCGGTCCCGGTGATTTCCAATTCGGTAACGGACGGACTGCTCTGGCCACATCTAATGGCGTAATTAAAACCGGTTCCATTTCTGGTATAGCTTCACACACTCGCTCAACATCCTTCATCCAGCCAGCCTCAGCGTGACAGACGGGTACCGACCATATGCTGCGCCAGAATGCACTAGTGGCAGCATCATCCGGGCGGCACACGTCCGTCACATTTTGTTCAGGTCGCTCCCAAGCTCTATAAACCCACCTCTCATCGCTCTGGAACATGCGATTCTGCGTGTACCGATCAACCCGCCGCTTATACCGCCGAATACGGCTCGCCCATGCACAAACTTTCTGCTTCAGGAAGTCGATGCGCTCTGTGACACGGGACATGTATTCTGGAGGACTGATTCCAGTCCCCGAGAATGCCCGCCTCACAAAGCGCATCACACGTGGACGTGTATTGCCCTGCCTGAAGCAGTATAGTTTGCCGATGAGTACCCTGGCCCCATCGATACGACGCTCGATCCTGCACTGCCAGGCTGGAATTGCTGGTTTTGGTCGAGTAGCTCCGTCACAGTTTGGAAACTTGACGTTAGCTAAACGACATGCCGCAACAGCCGCGCAATACAGGATCGAGTGTGTATCAACGAGATTCTCGCTGCTCTCGAAAAAATCCTTAAGCAGCGAGTTCAAGGCACACATCAGCGCCCTATTTTTCTTGTGCATGGGAAGGCGTGGTAGTCGGGGTCTAAGTTCGGTAGGAGTGGACCTATACTCGCAAAACGCATCCTCCAGTGCGTCCCTCAATCGGTCGTTGTACTGGCTACTTACTGTGGCGACCCTATCATCCACCTCTTCGACAACATGATTGGACCGCGGCGGGAGTGCATCAATAATTGAAGGTTGTACCGCGGTTTGTGTCGGATTTGAGATGATATGGTTGCTCAGTACCTCTGAGCGCAGCCTATCAAGTGCGGCATCGTCCAACCTATGATTGCGTTGGATGACTCGCACCTGATCCGATATTCGTTGGGCCGAAACGTTGACGGTTGGTTCCAGTTCCTGAAACAGAGACAGCATCCTAACACGGTACGCAGTGAGGTTAGTTCCCCCCTCTGTAGACCCATAATATGCGCGCATGACGTTCTCGTTCATAGACTGAGTCCATCTCATGCGCTGCACACAACCACCGGCAGCGGGGGGGACCCGGCTCGGGGTCGGTTGGCCCCTAAGTCCCAAGCTCCTCGGTGGCCGGCCTCTCCCCTGCCGACGTACAGGTGTTGGCGACGTCGGCGGGGAAAAATACTCGTCGCTCGAGCTCGATGCAACTGCCGCGGCCGGTGTCATCACAGCGCCCACAGTGGGGCTGGATACCGGCGGCGGCGAGGCGGAGCTGAGCGAAGAATCCGGAGGTGGTGGGCGTGCTCGTGCAGCTGATCTCGTCAACATTTTTCAATTTTCATTCGTAGGTTTTCATTGTGTTTTGTCGGAGGTAACATGACAGTTGTCACCTCCGGTTCGGCAGTTTTTGAAATAAATCTGTAGGATTCTGGTGCATTTTAGTATTTTTAAATTATGTCTTGCTTATTATTACTTCAGGTTTGTTGTAAGGTTTCTCGTAAACTATAAAAACTGCGACTAAAATTAATAAAACTGAAAATAAATATAAATGAAAATTTCGTGACGTGTTGACGTTGGTGTTGCCAGCTATATTTATTTATTATTATTATTATAAGATACTTTAGACACTAACACAATGTGGGCCTATGTATTCTATAAATAAAAGATTTTTTTTTATTTTTTTTATTCTATCCACCAATTGTTATTGGTTCTTTTTGTAAAATCACCGTTAAATCACTATAACTCGCAGTCGGTAGCAAAGATTTTTTCTATTTGTCTTAATTAAAGTTCGGAGCGGCAAGACTTTTTGGCCCGGGGCGCAAAATCTTAAAATACACCACTGACAACATAGCTGTTACAAAATACACATTTTAGAACATAAATGTAGTATTTCTTGGCATCTGTATGTCACCCAGACATTGGGCAACAGTCGCGGTAGTTCGGACACCTGCAATGGGCACGCCAGTATAACGGGCACTTTACGATCAACGATGCCAGCTCAAGTAGCGGAGCGGAGTATTATTTTGTAATTCTATTTCTGTGGGTAGGTCAATTTTATTTTTGGATTGGTTACATTTTGGGGGTGAAGATGGAAAATATTTTTTTTATTCTATTAGTACACTCTAGGTTGTTCTTTTTAGGGTTCCGTACCAAAATGGTAAAAAAGGAACCCTTATGGTGTGACTCAGTCTGTCTGTCTGTCTGTCACAGCTGGATATCTCAAGAACTACTGATGCTATCAACTTGAAATTTGGAATAGTTTTAGATGACGTTTACCCAACTATTTTGCAAATAAGAAAGAAATAAAAATATTTATGTTTTTTTTTGCAACAAGGACTGAACGGGGTCTTAAAAATTTAAAGTGGGGCTACTATAGCATGTGGGGTATCATATGAAAGAGCGCTGTTTGCATATTCTCAAACTATTTTTATTTTTTTTTTAGGCCGCACAGTTTCCGATTTTTGATGAAAAATGTAAAAAAAAATGCCGTTCCCCCCTCTTATCTCCGAAGTTTGCAAAGAGAAAAATCTGAAATTATTCTATGTGATAGAAGTTTATGTAAAGATTACAGGAAAAATAAAACGATGTCTCTAAGTAGCACACTTTTTCAGAAATCGGAACGGAACCCTCGGTGCGCGAGTCCGACTCGCTCTTGACCGGTTTTTTTATTTGAAGAGGTTATTCACACACTATCAATCGGAATCGGTTTCATTTTGACAGTTCAACAACATTCATTGCGTTATTTACGTTGTCGAGCAGACAAATTTTTCGAACATATGAAGCTATGGATTAGCAATTTGCTTCAAAATGATTCGATTCCTATTCATAGTGTGTTACGCAATTAGGGTGCTCGTTGTTTAAGGATCCGTATCTTGAGCATTAATTAAATGTGGTGATGTTTTCTTTCTCGATCTGAGAAAGCATTTAATTGTTCTGCAGTGGGATGGTTAGCTTGCGTTATTTACGTTGTCAAGCAGACAAATTTTTCGAACATATAAAACAATGGATTAGCAATTTGCTTCAAAATGATTCAGATTCCGATTGATAGTGTTATTGATCGGTTGATTAATTGTGGCGGCTTCTACCTACATCGCCACATGCAAACTACGCATCACACTGACGTCACGCAAAATCCTGCATCGCGCAATCAGAGTTTACCGCGCGACTAGCATAATTATATGCAACATCCCGACATCAACCGTCGGGCGTTGCCCACCAGACACGACATCCGTCTGGTCGGAGGATCCTCCCTTTTCTATCGAGGATGAGTGAACTTTACATGCTGTTCCTTATGCCTCTATAGTATGTTACGCAATTAGGATGCAGGGCTATTTTGTATTTGGATTAATCTTCTTTTATAAATAAAAAGAAAAGTCCTGACTGACTGACTGACTGACTCATCATCGCTCAGCCCAAACCCTTGAACCTAGAAAGCTGAAATTTTACACAGAGGATCCTTTTATAATGTAGACAAGGAATGAGGAAGGATTTCCCGATACCACGTTCCCGTCGGATATTTTCCGACATCCACGCGGGCGAGGCGCCGCGCGGGAAGTGCAAGTACCATTGATGTATTAAAAATACGGCTAGTACCTACTAAAACAAGACGTTCACTGAATATCTCAAACCAGAATGTAAAATCAAGCCCAGAATCACCATTTACCATTAAAAACAGATTCATCCGTCACCAAATCAAAAACAAATTAAAACAAAAACATGAAAGGAAACACAACAAACAAACTCACTCAAACGTCTCGTTACAAACATTAAATACGACAATATGTTTAACAGCATCATTCTTTTTTAACCCTACTCAGTAGCATTGTATTACATAATTAACCCTGTCGTGGTTTCAACCCTAAACAGAAGTCCGAATGATAAATTGGACCTTCCCTCCGCTCCCTCCCCTCCTCTATAAAAAGAGGCAAAAAAAGACAGTTTGGTGGTTGATGTCGTAAATAATTTCGTTTCTTTGTCTTTCGAGGTCTTTAATTGAGTGAGTTTTTGTTTGGAGAAAGTAAGGCTATGAAAGTCGTGCGGTAACACCTACCTTTGTAAGGATTTTGGGTCAGCGTGCCAGTTTTTTGGAATGTAGGTTAGATACTCGTAGGTATAGTTTCTAGGAGGAAGGCACGGACTAGAGACAAACCGGCCAAGTGCGTGTCGGACCACGCACAATGAAGGGTTTCGTAGTTGAAAAGAATTTATCCCAAAAAGAAACTTAACATTGGATCCCAAAAAATAATTTTTTATGTCATAAAATTACAAATTCACAATTTTCGGACTTTTTCCTTTACTTGTGCTGGGAGACCTTGCTTCTTGGCCAATTTCATTATTCTAGGTCATCGGGAAGTACCCTATAGGTTTTCATTTACTTGCGACAGTTGCGAGTATCAAAATGTGTCGCAAAATGGCCGTATTTTTTTATTGCGTTGACTTAGAAGCTTCAGTTTTTTAGGACTTCAAGAGACTATAGACCTACGTATTTGATATTAATTTCAACTTGATACCTTTACGCATTCCTGAGAAAAAGGGTCTTGATAGACTGACGGACAGACAGACAGACAGACGGACAAACAAGTGATCCTATAAGGGTTCCGTTTTTTCTTAAATGCGCAAAACCTCTTAAGGGGTCATTGTACTCATCATTATGAACAACTTTTACTATGGGACCAAACCTGAAATCGCGAAAAAAAATCAGCTGTTCAGTACATTTTGACGAATTATGCGAACATAAATGTACTGAGCAGCTGATTTTTTTTCGCGATTTCAGGTTTGGTCCCATAGTAAAAGTTGTTCATAATGATGAGTACAATGACCCCTTAAGAGGTTTTGCGCATTTAACGTTACACGTTGTATAATCATTACAGGAAAAATAAAACGATGTCTCTAAATAGCACACTTTTCAGAAATCGGAATGGAACCCTCGGTGCGCGAGTCCGACTCGCTCTTGACCGGTTTTTTTTCTAGTCCGTGGAGGAAGGAGACTTCGTAATTGAATGCCTGGTGAAAGTGTGCGAATGTGGAATGCATTGGCTTTTGCTCGAACCGCCACAGATACAGGGTGAAATTAAATTAGCTAGCAAAACTCTGCAGACGTACAGTCAGCAACAAAAGTTGATTAACCTTGAGTTTTCTAAATCTTAATTATTGAGAAAAATGCTTCATTAAAATCGGAACAGGTGTAATTTTTAAAGAAAATTAACTCTTATCTAATAAATGAAATGCTAAAAAGCAGGTTATGGTATCACTTCTGTTGCTAACCGTACCTAATGGGTATCGATATGTAAACACGACAAAAGTTTATCTTTTAGTATAGGTGTTTTAATAATACCTTTTGTTTTATCATCTTCATCATCTATACCTAGCCTTTTCCCAACTATGTTGGGGTCGGCTTCCAGTCTATCCGGATGCAGCTGAATACCAGTAATTTACATGGATTGACTGCCTATATGACCTCCACAACCCAGTTACTGATGGGTAATACGATACCACTGGTGACTACTTTTTTTAAGTACTTATAACAAATGAATAATGCGTCTAATTTGGGACAGCGCTCCTTGATGGGCGAGTCCTATTACTGGCTGGACGTACGACGCGTTGCGTGAGCTTAGCACAGAACGCGCAAGCTAACCACTCAAGGTCATTGGCATTTATATGCGTCTTATGACAGGTTTCTGAGGTTTTTAAGGCGAAAGCGCCAGGGTATCCCGCGAAATTCAAAATTTGTTACGTTTTTTGCAATTTGTAGGTCAGTGTGAGCTTGTATGATGATTCAAATATGATTCGCGGCCGTAGCGAATATGGCTTTACAGAATTATAATCATTAGAATCAGCAATACAACTCCATAAGTTAGCATTTACCTCAAACCTCATGATTTCATGAAATCGCTAGATTTGAGATAAATGCTAACGTATGGAGTTGTATTGCTGATTCTAATGATTATAATTCTATAAAGCCATATTAGCTACGGCCGCGAATCATATTTTAATCAACATACAAGCTCACACTGACCTACAAATTGCAAAAAACGTAAGAAATTTTGAATTTCGCGGGCTACCCTGGCGCATCAACCTTAAACGGAGTTTATCAATTTGATAGTGATTATTTGTTCGATGTCGTTTTTCTGAATACTTCGATAAGGAAGAATCAAGGGTTTGTCTGAATACTTCGATAAGGAAGAATCAAGGGTTTGTCTGAATACTTCGATAAGGAAGAATCAAGGGTTTGTCTGAATACTTCGATAAGGAAGAATCAAGGGTTTGTCTGAATACTTCGATAAGGAAGAATCAAGGGTTTGTCTGAATACTTCGATAAGGAAGAATCAAGGGTTTGTCTGAATACTTCGATAAGGAAGAATCAAGGGTTTGTCTGAATACTTCGATAAGGAAGAATCAAGGGTTTGTCTGAATACTTCGATAAGGAAGAATCAAGGGTTTGTCTGAATACTTCGATAAGGAAGAATCAAGGGTTTGTCTGAATACTTCGATAAGGAAGAATCAAGGGTTTGTCTGAATACTTCGATAAGGAAGAATCAAGGGTTTGTCTGAATACTTCGATAAGGAAGAATCAAGGGTTTGTCTGAATACTTCGATAAGGAAGAATCAAGGGTTTGTCTGAATACTTCGATAAGGAAGAATCAAGGGTTTGTCTGAATACTTCGATAAGGAAGAATCAAGGGTTTGTCTGAGGACCTGCGAAAACTGAACATTTTTGTCGAATTAATTTAGCTATTGAGAGTTTAAGATTTTTTAAGAAACTGGGCATTAATTATCTTATTTTACAGCTAGAATTCCAATTTTAGTCCCTCATACATTTTAAAATAGTTTCTAACATCGTACTAATATTATAAATGTGAAAGTTTGTGAAGATATTTGGATGTTTGTTACTCAATTAGTTACGCAAAAACGGCTGAACGGATTTGGATGAAATTAGGCACACATATAGTTTATAACCTGGATTAACACATAAGATACTTTTTATCTCGGTAGTAGGTTCCCGTGGGATAATTTCCCGGTTAGTCCCGCTATGTTCTAGTCCCGCTATGCTCGACTCGTAAAATACCTACTAAAAAGTTTCGCTATGCACGAAATCACATTCGCGGGCAGCGACATCCACGGGAGCGAAGCTGCGGGCAACGGCTAGTTTTAAATAAAAATTAGTGCTTTCCAACTACCAATTACACTGAAATAAGACTTTTTGTGACTACAATTGCGTAATAAATTCGTCGCGTGCTACACTAAAACCTAGGCTCACTGAGAATGTTCGTGACTTTTAATGTGCTAGTTAAAAATAAAATTTCCCTGTTACAATTTGAAATATTTACAGGTTGTTTTGTCACAATTAGGACTTGAATTAGAGATTTAAATTACTTTTGTTATTGTTGAAGAATTAGATTTTATAAAGTTAAGTAATTTTTGTATTTGTATGGAAAATATTGTTGTTTATTCTGTCGTGATTTCTTGAATTTATGCATCGCCTGTAATCACCGAAGGGTTAGGCAGAGGTGTATTCTATTGCACCCATTACACCCATGTACTATCGAAAGCCGTTGCGCCTCAACCTTTTCAAAACTTTTGCGGTTGCACTTTGAAATCGTAGTTTGCAACGCCCTTTTTTAGTTTGACCAATGACTGACGGATGAGCCTTTTTTTTTCAAAGTTAATTGTTTTTGTTTGACCAATGAACGATGAATGTCGCCTAAGAAGGATGAGCCTAAAATAAACAATGTCCCTTTTCTTAAACGTTTCGTCAAAAAATGGTTCTAACCTTTTTTTATGTTGTGCGCCGAAGAAGCGCTATTGGTGGATGAAAATAATGCAGGCCACTAGCCACTGGCCCGTGCATACGAAAAGCGCCCTTATGGGGGTGATGGACAAAAGTCGTTGACTGTACATACATCATACACCCACATTTCACCAGTTATGTTTAAGCCCCATTTATTAGAGGGCGAGCCTATTATCCCATATAGCCTTAAATCCTGAGTGACAAATGCGTGCACTGACTGGACAGGTCCACTCAAATTGGTATGGTTCTTTCCTCAAAAGACCATTTCGGACATGGATCTACTTTCTCCTCACATGATCTGACCAAGATTATGTGTGGACTTTAAAAGAGACTTTGACCCCTGAGTTTGTTTCGCCATTTCTTCTCACGGTAGTCAGATAGGAAATGTCTACTTCATCTAGCTTATTTTTTTAATAATATGATGTGTAAAAGTGATTCTGGTATCCAATTTTACAGAATAAACATTATATTTCATTTCATTGCTATAAACCAGGCACAAATCCAGATTCCGGGCTGCTTGCTACTGAGAAATTCTTGCTGGGAAAATCCAATATCACTGCCTGACCTGGGAATCGAATCCAGGACAGAACCAGGATCCTCATGCTCGGCAGAAGTGCTAACTGCTACTAAACCATAGAGGCAGATATACAGGGCTATTTTTAAATGACTAGCTAAATTTTCACAGGGTGTTCTACCCATGAATATGAACAACTTTCACTATGGGACCAACTTTGAAATCGCAAAAAAAAAATCAGCTGTTTCATACATTTTGATCGAGTAGGTATTGAACTTTTGTAGGAAACCGCTGGTTTTTTTTTCGTGATTTCAAAGTTGGTCCTTAGTGAAAGTTGTTCATATTCATGGGTAGAACACCCTGTGAAAATTTAGCTAGTCATTTAAAAATAGCCCGGTATATTATTGTCAAAATAAAGACAGTATTGTCTTTGCCCATTTAGCTAAAGGGTCACATTAAGGGGATGCGCCAGGGTCAATCAATCTGCCCAGCCTTTTCCCAACTATGTTGGGGTTGGCTTTCAGTCTAACCGGATGCAGCTGAATACCAGTATTTTACATGGAGTGACTGCCTATTTGACCTCCACAACCCAGTTACTGGGTAATACGATACCCCTTGGTAAGACTGGTTGTCAGACTTTCGGGCTTCTGACGACCCGTAACGACTGTCAAAGATCCACATTTGGCAGCCGGGACCTACGGCTTAACGTGCTTTCCGAGGCACGGAGGAGTCTCGTTATGTAAAGATGGTCACCCATCCACTGACCAACCCCGGCAAGCGTAACTTAACCTGATGTATCGACCCGTGCGGCTGTTATTACTTAGCCACGAGCTCCTAAGCCAGGAAAGCGCCAGGGTAGCCCGCGAAATCAAATTTTTCTTACGTTTTTGGCTCACTCTGGCGCACTGGCTCCACTTTCAAACAATAATAGGAGAGGGTGGCAAGATGGGGTACTTAAGGTTTAAAGATCAGTAAAAGAAAAAATTACGTAGTGAGACAATCATATTTATATTTTAATTAACAACTAGTTATTACTCTTCCAATATTTGGTGGCATTACGAACTTTTAGCTATCCATTTCAGAAAAAAAAATAAAAATAAAAAAAGGTGTTTTGCCCCGTCTTGCACCATGGTGCTGGTAAGATGGGGTACCCCCCTGAGGTAAGATGGGGTCATGAGAATTATCAGAGAGAAAGATGATTATTTGGGCTGGCAGAACACGCAGACCTGGATGGCTTCGTCATCATCATCCTACATTCCTGCACAGCTATTATGTGACCATCTTCTACAATGTGAGCATGATATCCACTCTTCAATGGAAGCAGAATATACTAGAGTAATCATTACCTCATCTTGCCTGCCGAGCCATTTACTACCAAGAATCAAGGAAAAAAAACAGTCGGCAATCTCAAGGAAACACAATGCCTACCATAATATAGGTTAGTTTAAGCGTAAATCACAGCCGCACCTCACCAGCTAGCATTATTTAACAAACCACAGTTACGTGTAAAACCAGAAGATAATATGATAAGCAATTTTCAGTAAAACAGTTTTTTAAGATTTTTTCGACACGCGTGCACTTGCGAACAAATTAATGGCCAGGCGACTGACAAGTGTCATTGCAGGCATCGAACGATGCATGAACGAGCGTGATTAGTCAGTTTAAACAGTGAATTTTGCTGGGTACCCCGTCTTACCCGCTACCCCGTCTTACCTCCTTCTCCCGTAACAGTAATACAACTCCTTAAGTTAGTATAATCCTCAAATGTCAAGATTTCTTGAAATAATCATTCATTAGGATTACCTGTTCTTAAAAATAATTATAATGGCGTGGTAAACCAATTCAGTCTGACTGCCATTTTCAAGGTTTGAACGGAGCTGATTTGACGACGGGATTTACCTTACCTACTAAAGAATTCATGATACTCTTCAGTCCCGTAGTAGCTTCTAAAGCATAAAACTAAGTAGAAACTGTAAAATTTATCTTTATTAGCCTCTAGAAACCGAGTATTAGCCTCATGAGGCCACATAACTTAGCGTACGTTTTGTTTAAATTACTCCTTGAAATGCACGGAGCTAATACTGGATATAAATTAATTTCTCATGTTATAACCGAGTCTAGTGAGATTAATATTGTATCAGGAAAACCTTTTACTTTGTTGTGCTGCGTTTGAAGCGAGAACCGCAGGAGAGTAACTCGCCTTACCTACCTAATGAAGTTGTGGTTTGTGAAATTGAAGTGACAGTTTGGACGTAGGAAGTACATTTGTGATGTTGTTATAGGGACTCTTGAAATACCTTCTGTAGGAATACAATAAAATTCCAACAAAATGCCTATATTAGTTGAAGGGCTTTAACTCTTTACACACAGACATAAGTACATTATAACTTGATAATTATGACTTAGAAAAAAAAATGTAATGTTTATATCTCATGATTGTTTTTCTAAGTTATAAAATATAAATATGTATAAACAGTGGCTTTGCAAAATTAAGAAATGTGTATTTAAAATATTTGTTAAATATGTCATTTCTAAAATAATAATGACAATAATCAAAAGTACGACCCGACTCAAAATCAACAAAATTAATTCTGAATCTGACTAAATTTGAATTCGCACCTGTTTCACCACTTACTATTAAGTTCCTACTAACTTAGGTACCTAGTACCTACTTGGCAGATAATTTCATATAAATTCTTTATTCGGTAAGCAAGCTTTCGAAGTTCCATACATCGCGATGATGAAAATTCTCAATTAAGTAATTCGTTATAGCAAACTTTCGAAGTTCCGTACATCGCGATTATGAACATTCTCAATTGAGTAATTCGTCATAGAGTACCTTCTAGCTAACGTAATTCGTACTTTTAAACTTTATGAATACAGTACATCGATATTTTAAACTTCGAAGTTCAGTAATACAGTCAGTAGTGGCTATTCGGACATTGTGAAATAGGCCCGAGTAAATACCTACATTTGGTGTTAAAATGTCAATTTGAATTCACTAATTATACTAGCTTATAAAATTAAACGAAGCACGACTCCTGCATGGGTAATCATTCTCACTTAGCCCCACTCTAGCTCCCATCAGGGATTCAAACGAAATAAGAAAAAAAATTAAATGTACTTTATTTCACACATTATTTTAAAAGCGTAATGCTGTGCTCATAGCATACTTACGTTTCCTAGTTGAGTACTTTGTTCTATCTAATGTAAAATGAAATGAACGGCTTTCAGTTACTGGGCCTGCGGGGTCGAGAACTAAAACAAAATTGGGTTTGGCTGCGCTTTGCAAGCTTCGGTTTCCTAAAAAAGCGGTGAATGGTCACACTATAACGACTGACCAAAAACAGCGAAAAGAGCGTTGTTTGAGACCTTACATCATTAAGGCGAGAAGTGTTGCCAAGTAGCGCTACCACTGAGAAAAAAAAAATCTGGAGCTATTGAAACCTTAGCAGTTAACGCCAAAAACGGACTAAACATGTGAGCATAGGAAATTTCAAAATGTTCCATATCTCCAGACTTATGATTTTTTTCTTAATGGTGGCGCAGTTGGCAGCACTACTCGCCTTAAGGCGACGATAACCGACTTTCATCAAATCAGCCTATCGCAGTCCACTACTGGACATAGGTCTCTCCCAGTCTGCGCCACAACACCCTGTCCTCCGCCTTCCGCATCCAGTCTGTCCCAGCCACTTTCTTCAAGTCGTCGGTCCATCTAGCTGGGGGCATTCCACACTACGCTTACCGATACGCGGTCTCCACTCCAGGATCCGTCTGCTCCACCGGCCATCGGTCCTTCGACAAACATGGCCAGCCCACTGCCACTTCAGTTTGCTTACTCTGCAAGCTATGTCGGTTACTCCGGTTCTTTTCCGGATAACTTCATTCCTGATTTTATCCTTCAAAGAAACTCCGTGCACTATGTGGCGCGATGTGTCGCGTAGCGATATTATCGAGTTGCAACACATTTCACACTAGCGCGGCGCCATACAAAAAGGAACATTTTGTAAGGTATTTTATCGCATCACGTGACGCGATATATCTGTGTCGCGGGGCGATAATCGCTCCTGTGTGTATGATCGCGCGCGAGATTCCTTATAAATTGTTCTACGGATATAATATCGCAATATCGCGTCGCGACGCAATATCGCCTCTGTCTGTAAGATCCTTAAACCAACTTTCTAATAATCAAAGACTTTGGTTTTATTTTCAAAGAGTTGTACTTAAATGCAACTAGAAGTTTGTGATGTCAAAAATAGGTTATTAAAGTAAGCAAGAAGTGCTTTAACCCGACAGCTTGCAGAATACATAACGAAGATGGCTTTAATTACATCCTGAGATTGCTCTACTTTGAAAGTACTTGGAGGCAGAATTCTATGTAAACTAAGTGCTGTTACTTTTTATTTCCTCTGAGGTGTTAGCAACAACATCACCACTGAGAGAATTGGGAGATTGTTTTGAATTTGATATCGTAGGCGATTACTGGCGAAAGATTAGAAGTTATTGTTAGTATTATAGTATTTTATTTAATAGTAACTCAAATACTTAATTCCCATTTTGCTTTTTAGGGTTCCGTACCAAAATGGTAAAAACTTTTTACAAAAAAAAAAACAACCGACTCCCAAAAAAACACTACAAAGCGAAAAATAATTTTAATTTCGGAAGTCGGTGTCTTTGGTTTTTTATTTACTTTCGTTTTGTTTTGCCACCGACTTCCGAAATTAAAATTATTTTTCACTTTGTAGTGTTTTTTTGGGAGTCGGTTGTTTTTTTTTTTGTAAAAAGTTTTTATTTTTCACTTTTTAGTGGTGCCTACCTACCCCACACAAATCTGAATACCACTCTGCAAAATAAATTAGAGCATCATCCACATAGACTAAATGGAAAAAATACGTTAAGTCGTGTCAGAAGTTTGGTAGGCGTAGTTTTAGTTGACGAGGCTACGAAACCTGCCTTCTGACAATCAACGCCACACATAACATACAACTCAAGTAGCGCAATTTGAAGCGGCATATAATTACCATTAAAGCATCTATAGCCAGAGTGCCCCTCATGACAATTCCAATAAGCCCAAACACGGCTAGGATACATTGTTTTATTACTGAGTTCCGAGGCCTACCTTCCGGCTTCTTCATCAGATCGTACCATTTTCATCAGAACCATTTATTTAAAGCTTCGTCATAGTCGCTTAACTATTTTAATCTTATCGCTATCCGTGAAATACTTATCATCGTTGAGGAGTTTCCGTGGCCATCTGTGGTCTTTTTCATCAGTTCCACTTCACCAGATGATACTTTCTGAATGCAAACGCTTGATTTGTTGATGAAAATACCATAATCGCTATATGTATGCCTATAATATTTGAGGAGTTCCCTCGATTCCTCGTGGATCCCATCATCAGAACTGAGTTTTGATAAAAATGGGACCAATCTGGAAGTATACCCTTTCAAATAAAAAAAGAATTTTCCGAATGGGTTCATAAATGACGGAGTACTGAGGTAACAAACATACAAAAAAAAAAAAAAAAAAAACATACAACCGAATTGAGGAGAACCTCCTCCTTTTTTGGAAGTCGGTTAAAAAGGAACCCTTATGGTGCGACTCAGTCTGTCTGTCTGTCTGTCACAGCTGGATATCTCAAGACCTACTAATGCTATTAACTTGAAATTTGGAGTAGTTATAGATTGCCAAACTATTTTGCAAATAAGAAAGATATGAAAATATTTATGTATACTTTTTTTGCAACAGGGACTGAAAGGTCTTAAAAATTCGAAGTTGGCCTACTATGGCATCTGGAATGGGCACATGAAAGAATACTGTTTGTTTGCACATTCTCAAAATTTTTTTTAGGCCGCATAGTTTTCGACTTATGATGAAAAATGTTAAAAAAAATATCGTTCCCCCCCCTAACTCCGAAGTTTGCATACAGAAAAATTTGAAATTATTCTATGTGATAGAAGTAAATGTAAAGATTACAGGAAAAATAAAACGATGTCTCTAAATAGCATAACTTTTTCAGAAATCGGAACGAAACCCTCGGTGCGCGCGTCTGACTCGCTCTTGACCGGTTTTTTTTAAAATATAAATGAAAAGATATTAGGATTGTTTAGCGTAATTAGGTAGCTGAGTTTGTCGTGATAAAATTATTAAAATAAATACTATGTTTAAATACCTAACAAATGCGCGAGGCAACCACTCGCGAGCCTACATCAGTCACAGATTAATAGTCGCACAGTACGCCGCTCGAGCGCCGAATCATTAGGGCCTTTATCCGCTCGGCCCATCACTCATCCCCGTTTGTCGCTCCGCTCACAGTATTGCAGATCACAACCTAACTCACAACTATTTGCTGACGACGACGTAATGAGAACTGCGGTCAGCTAAACCTACCAAAACCATGTGACAATATCGCTGAAAATTTGCCTTTATCATCCATTGATGTTTAGGTTAAGTAAGCTGAAAGTATTAGCGGTTAAAACCGCGCAATGAATGATGTTGTACGAAAATTTGTCAACGGAACTGAAATGGTTGGTGTGCTTAGTTCAGGTTCGTTATAATTTCAAAAGTAAGACAGGAATAGTCTTGGTATTAAGCTAGTTTTAAGGGTAGTGTAAACGTTAAACTCTAATCTAATGTCAACAGTTTGTTAAATTAGAGTTCTTTATTTAAAGTATCTTACTTTTTTTGTTTGACAGTTTGAGTAATTTTGTTTTGGGAAAATAAAAATAAAAACAAATGACGGTTGAATTTTACAGCCAGTGCCTTTTTAAAAGGTTTGTTGGGACTTTGTTTGAAGTGCCTTTTCTCGAGAACTCAATTTTGTGTTATTTTCCGGGTGTGTCGAATTTTGTAAGGGTTTTTTTTACTACCCTTGCCAGATGTGGTGATTATTTATGAACACATGTAGAAAATGTATGTCATTCGTGGCTGTCGGCTGTCATTCGTGGATCTTTGACAGTCATTACGGGTCGTCAGAAGCCCGAAAGTCTGACAACCAGTCTTACCAAGGGGTATCGTAATACCCAGTTACTGGGTTGTGGAGGTCAGATAGGCAGTCGCTCCATGTAAAATACTGGTATTCAGCTGCATCCAGTTAGACTGGAAGCCGACCCCAACATAGTTGAGAAAAGGCTAGGCAGATTGATTGATGTAGAAAATGTATGTCAAATGATTTACAGGAAAATAATGTTTATGTCATGAAAATAATTATTTATAAATATTGAAAACCTAAAATATAAAATTGCTTTCATTGGAAAATTACTCATTTTTTCTGAATAGTGCCGAGCTTCCAATACTACCGAACAAAGAATACAAAATTAAAGTGTACGTACAAAAGTAGAAAATTACTTAGCTTTTCCAATAGTAACAATGTTCCTGAATAATAATGTTTTAATGATTTAAAGATCACCCAATAAAAACATTCCCATGTAAAATTCCAAAAATATATTATTACATCCAACTTTGTACTGACAAAAGTTGGGCCGTCCTAAAAAATGTCTCCACCCTAAAAACATCTTTAAAACGCTTCCGGAACAAGGTTTATTTTTGCTTGTAAATGTAACGGTATCTTGTCAGCTAGTCCCCCGTATTTTCTGTTTTTTAAATGATGATGTAA
Organism: Cosmia trapezina; assembly: GCA_905163495.3. Taxonomy (NCBI): domain Eukaryota; kingdom Metazoa; phylum Arthropoda; class Insecta; order Lepidoptera; family Noctuidae; genus Cosmia; species Cosmia trapezina. Next base: position 4,293,617 of record LR991036.1, read on the forward strand.
AGCTATGAATTTATACCAGTCTCTAGACGTCAGAACAATTTTCTTTTTCAAGTGTTCGTTGCGAGAGTTTCAAGGATTCGGGTTCCGTGGCTCGGAAACTGGGATAAGTACGTTATGGTTTATTTAATGCAGGTTGCTTTTGAGTGCGTCTAGAAAATGTTGGTCTACTTTTAGTAATTATTACGACTGCGTAATGTGTGTCGTAGTATAAATCAGTGTGTAACTTTTCCTCTGGATCCATGAGTAACTTTTCTTATAGGGAAGCCTATAAAAGTACCTATAAATAAATATTCAGGTTATTTTTATTTTTGCATTTTTTTAATAACATGCCAGCCAAATAAGAATAGGATTGCGCTTGCTGCCAACTTCACACGATAGCTGTCGAAATAGTACTGCCGATAGCTGTCAAATACACGATAGCTGTCAAATTAGTACGCATTGGTAATGAAGAACAAAATGGCGTCTTGACAGTACTACTCTTTTTGCTCGCATAGCAGATACAGATGAATTGAAAGGGTCTCGTGGCTAAGTAATAACAGCCGCACGGTTCGATCGATCAGGTTAAGCTACGCTTGCCGTTGTTTGTCCGTGGATTGGTGACCATCTTTACATACCAAAGACCCTTACGCGCCTCGGAAAGCACGTTAAGCCGTTGGTCACGGTTGTCATTCGTGGATATTTGACAGTCGTTACGGCTCGTTAGAAGCCCGAAAGTCTGACAACCAGCCTTATCGCATTACCCTATCTGGATGGTGGAGGTCAGATAGGCAGTGGCTCCATGTAAAATAATGGTATTCAGCTGCATCCGCTAAGACTGGAGGCCGACCCCAAAATAGTTGGGAATGGACTAGGCAGATGATGAGATGAAATTAAATAAATAAATAAATAAATAAATATCCTTGGACATTTCACACAACGCCATCTAGTCCCAAGCTAAGCAACCTAATGCTTGTGTTATGGTAACGAGATGGCTGATAAACTACTTATATACATTTTTTTTTTGTAAATACATACATATTATAGATAGAAAAACACCCAGACCCGGAACAAATACTTGTAGGTCGTACAAATATTTGTTCCATGCGGGAATCGAACCCGCGACATGCTGCGCAGCAGTCAATCGCTCAACCACTGCGCCAACCGTGTCGTCAAAAAAATTAAATGTTTTTAATTACTAGCAGGATGTTGCTATTCATTTTGCCAAACACGGTGATTAGCTGTAGAGGTGGCTATGGGTGTGGTGATGATGGTTATGTGCCTGAGTCGTCTTACTGTAGTAAATATCCCCTTTTTCATGTTTCCGCTGTACCTACCTACTTGATTTAGTGGGGATCAATCTTCTCGGTAGGCGTCGAGCTCCTTTCACGATCTGCACCTGGGCCTGCCGCCATCACGCACTTACGACGTTTTTCGGAAACTAACCTCTATACCTCAAATCAATCAATCAATCTGCCTAGCCTTTTCCCAACTATGTTGGAGTCGGCTTCCAGTCTAACCGGATGCAGCTGAATACTAGTATTTTACATGGAACGACTGCCTATCTGACCTCCACAACCCAGTTACTGGGTAATACGATACCCCTTCGTAAGACTGGTTGTCAGACTTTCGGGCTTCTGACGACCCGTAACGACTGTCAAAGATCCACGAATAACAGCCGGGACCAACAGCTTAACGTGCTATCCGAGGCACGGAGGAATCTCGGTATGTAAAGATGGTCACCCATCCACTGACCAACCCCGGCAAGCGTAGCTTAACCTGACGGATCGTCCCGTGCGGCCGTTATTAATTAGCCACGAGCTCTAACGAGCAGTACCTCTATACCTATTAAGCCAAAAATAATTTATTTAGTAAAAAAATACATTCGTTGAAATATGGTTGAAATGATTAAAGTGATGATAAAATAAAACATTACTTACGTTTATTTACTTAACACAAACAATATTTCTTTCATCTTAACGGGTCTTGGATGCAGAACCCAAGTATTTAAAATTCCTTTCGCTTTTCGCAGTGAAAACATTTGAAATTATGTATAATTAATGTCCTTATATTTCTGCCTGTTTTCGTAACAAATTAATTCAATGATTGTCTGTAGCTGTCTGTATCATGACTTATGTAGATTAATGTTTTTATATGGATGGTGAAATAACTTCACGCCTGCAATCCTCAAAGGGTTAGGCAGACAGAAGTGTACCTATACTACTTTCACCCACATTTCGCTAGTTATATTTAAGCCCCATATAATAGGGGGCGAGCCTAATGCCATCAACCAGGCACAAATCCAGACTGCGGGCTGCTACTGAGAAATTCCTGACGGAAAAACTCAGTAACACTTTGCCCGACCTGGGAATCGAATCCAGGACCTCATGCTCAGCTGTAGCACTTGCAACCACTAGACCAACGAGGCAGTCAAGACGGTGAAGTAAATTATGAAGATTTGTTATGATTACAAGAATTAGAATTTAGTATGGATTAGTCTATAGAGAAAAAATCTAAATGTTCAAAATAGTTTAAAGTGCAATGAAGAGTAAGATCCTGGGATAGGGTAAGGGTTGCCTAGTTCAGTCACAACAATAAAAAACTTTTTTTTACAAAAAAAAAAAAAAAAAAAAACAACCGACTTCCAAAAAAAAACTCTAAAAAGTGAAAAATAACTTTAATTTGGTCTTTGGTTTTCATTTTCATTATTTGCCGCCGACTTCCAAAATTAAAGTTATTTTTATTTACCTACTTTTTATTTGTGGTAAGTAGCTACTCCATACAAATTCAAATACAACGATCTACCTGCAAAACAAATTAGAACATGCACAAAAGTGGGAAAAATACGTATTATTGAACCTAACTCAAAAACTACCCACGCAAAGTTAGTAAATTTTACATGGGACCAACTTTGTGGTATAGGTACCCTCCCGAATAAAATAAGAATCTTTTAAATCTGACTATTGTATATTAAAAAAAAATATATATTTGTCGACTTGAGAACCTCCTCCTTTTTTTTTCGTCGGTTAAAATTAAATGACATCGATAGAAGACTGGAAAGAACGTTGAAAATAGTTTAAGAAAAAGAATAAAACAACTACACAAAAAAACAGTTTTATCCATCTTTCTTAACTCTTAACAAGATCAACAAAAAAATCCCTTAAATAACGAGAATAAAAGAAAGTATCTAAATCACAAGGAACTGATGTTTTGCAAGTTTTAATGATTTTTGTTCAGAAAAATTAAAAACTCCGCAATACTGATGAAGAATGGTCACGCCGGGAAAAAGTTATAATTTACGGATCAAATTAGTGGTGAAATTAATGTTAGGGATACTTTAATAATGCTTTCCATTTGTTACTCAATGAGAAATATTACTGAAAATGCTTTTCTTTAAATAAGAATAGAAGTGGTGAAAGAAAAAATGTGTAGTTAGATATCAATACCCGGGTTTTAAGTCAAACCCCTACTCGAAATTGAACTGTGAATCCTGTCAAATTTGAAATGTAAAAATGCGTAATATGTTCAAGTTCATGTTTTGAAAATCAAGGTAATAAGTCACAAAAAATACTTCTAAAATAACGGTTAAGACCCCGTCCTTGTTGCAAAAAAATAATAATAAAATAATAAAAATAATAATAAAATTCTTTATTGCCATAAAAAAGGTGCACAAGTAAATTAAAGCCCTGACTCCTGTGCTAGGTAGCAACACCTGTGTTACAGGAGCCAGTGTCTTCTCACAATCAGTAGGTAGGTTATGGATTTTATGCCTTATTATTAATCTTATTAAACATTGTGAAATTTATATTAAAATAGAAAATTAATATAACAATTTTTACGTTAGTGTGAGTGTAAAGTGTGAAGAGCGTGTGTGTGGTGTGTTCATGTGTGGAGTGTGGTGGTGTGCTGTATGGATGAACGTTAGTGAGAAGATGTGCTCACGGGTGATATGCATTGATATATTAGAGGAAGATATGATACGCCCCAACATCGCTATCACCAAACCTGGACTCCGCACGACGATGTTTTTTTTTTTTTTTTTGCACAGATATGTCAAAGGAAACGTCATAATTATATTATGTAAAAAACTTATGTATTTTTGTTTTTTTTATTTGCAAAATACTAACGTCATCTAAAACTGTTCCAAATTTCAAGTTGATAGCATTAGTAGTTCTTGCGATATCCAGCTGTGATAGACAGACAGACAGACTGAGTCACACCATAAGGGTTCCTATTTTACCATTTTGGTACGGAACCCTACAAATATTAAGATTATTTGGTTGTAATGCCAAGCATTTTATGATAAGAAGACATTTTGTTGATCTCTTTATATTTTTGTTTTGATTTCAGTTGTGAACTAGTCACCAATGGACAGCCTGTACTGTTCTCATGACTGAAAAGTTCATTATTATTTTAATTATTTATGGTAGTTACCTATTTTCCATAAAATATTGATTTCTTTCTATAATAAACATAATGTCCAAATATTGTGCCTTAAATTTTTTTTTTTCGTAAATTACCTACGGAACCCATTACCTACTTATTCGATACGTACTTGACTGAAAAGATTAAAATTTTAATGACTTTACAGTGCCTAAAAAGTCTAAAAATTAATGTCTACCTATAAAAAATAATGTCAATTGAATGATTCAAAATACTTACTTTATCTACCTACAACATTTTTGGAAACAACTTGTTGAAAAGCCCATAAATTCTAAGTCCTCTCGATTTTTTTTGTGCCGAGAGGCCAGGTTGTACTTTGGGGCCGCGCGGGTCACTTGCTTTAGTAAAAACAGTCGAAACCCTGCCCGTCGGCCGCCTACAGACTTCTGAAGTGATCGAGGGCATGCGGACACGTGGTGTCCAACGCGCCCCCCTGGACCCGCTATACTGGCGGTCACATGGTGTCCGCCGCGGCTCACTGGGCTAAACATGGTTTTCAGTCTGGCGTTCAACGTGTTAAAATCAATAATTTCTTTCATATCCCTCTTCTGCTGTGAGACCTTGTTTCTTGCCAAATTTCATGATTCTAGGTCAACGGGAAATACCCTACAGGTTTTGATTTATTTGTGTATCAAAATATGTCGCATAAATGGCCGTACTTTTTTACTGTGTTTACTAAAAAGCTTGATTTTTTTAGAGCTCTAAGAAACCGTAGACCTACGTATTCGATATTAATTACGTCTTGATACCTCCACACGTTCCTGAGAAAAATGTTCTTGACAGAATGACAGACAAACAGACGGATAACAAAGGATCCTATAAGTGTTCCGTTTTGTCCTTTTGAAGTACGGAACCCTAAAAACAAGATGGCGTTGTTAGTTTTGATTTTGACCACGCGCCAAAAGAATCTTGTAGTGGGTATACCTTAGTAGGTATATGTTTTATATTATCGTAACTCCTCTGTGCATAGACTTCTATACATCCAAACTTACATCACACACAAAAAAATAATAAATAAAAATAAAATAAATATCCTTGGACATTTCACACAACGCCATCTAGTCCCAAGCTAAGCAACCTAATGCTTGTGTTATGGTAACGAGATGGCTGATAAACTACTTATATACATTTTTTTTTTTGTAAATACATACATATTATAGATAGAAAAACACCCAGACTCGAAACAAATACTTGTAGGTCGTACAAATATTTGTTCCGTGGGGGAATCGAACCCACCAACCACTGCGCCAACCGTGTCGTCAAATAATATAACATATATATGTATGTGTGTGTATAATAGACAAAGCACTAGTATAGCGGATGTCGATCCGCCATAGGTAGTTCTTTGTCTAACCCGTCTCTCATTAAACTTAGAATTCATTTACCCAGCCGCCATTTTGAACTTATACGCATACATTTTTGCCCTTTCACGCGTTGCCTGTAAATGTCTCCCTAAGGGTCGTTGAAACGGCAGTCTCACTAATTGGTCCTATTCATTAGTTAGAGACGATGCCTTTGCGACTATGACATCTGAAACTGTAGCAGTTAAGCGGTAAGCGCTGGATTTTTTGCGCTTTTTCTAGGTAGATTTTCCTGATTGGGTGCTTGCTAAAGATACAGCGGAAAATTAGCGTCAGGTATATTTGCCTGACACATGCTGAGTTGGATTCCCATTTAGTGCAACCTTAAGAGTGAACCACATTTACAAAAACATATGTATATGAGGTATCCTCATAAACATCCATAGTTTGCCATTCAGAATACCTATTCATCATCATCTGCCTAGCCTTTTCCCAACTATGTTGGGGTCGGCTTCCAGTCTAACCGGATGCAGCTGAACACCAGTATGTTACATGGAGCGACTGCCTATCTGACTTCCACAACCTAGTTATTGAGTAATACAATACCCCTTGGTAAGACTGGTTGTCAGACTTTCGGGCTTCTGACGAGCCGTTACGACTGTCAAAGATCCACGAATGACAGCCGGGACCAACGACTTAACGTGCTTTCCGAGGCATGGTGTAGTCTCGGTATGTAAAGATGGTCACCCATCTACGGACCAACCCTGGCGTGGCAGCTTAACGTGATGGATCAGAATACCTAATAACTACCGGAAACAAAATCCTTGCAATGTAAACACAATAATAAACAAGATAAAGCTCAATAAACACCAACCAATTCATTATTTTATTCTACTACTGTTAATTAACGGAAAATTCAAATCAAAATTATCAGCCCCAATGAAAATGTTTTAATTGCGATGACATAATAATTATAATTTTCTACTTGTTAATTTTATTTAATGAAATTTACGTGATTAAGAGATTTTAATCAATGTAAAATATTATACAATTAAACAATAATTGTGTTATTATGATGTTGTGGCTCCCCGGTTCGGAATAGATTCGCGTTAATACCAAATTACTTTGCTTTAATTTTCGACCTGACTGTAACCCCATGCCCGGTCAAACAAAGTAAGAAACGTTATAGCCTGGATAACACAAAGAATACTTATGCGGGTGGCCAGACTTTTGAAAATTAAGTATTTTAAGAAGGTATTGCTATCGCTCTGCGAGCGCTCCGCCCTCGAATTCGTGCGATAAGGACAACTGCAGATCCGACTAAATAGCCTTTTGTAAAAAGTCACATTTCGAGGTTTGGCTCTCGCCTATTTCCAATATTGGACCAATTTAAAAGATATTTCATAAACTGAATAAGAAGGATATATACTATGCCCCTATGTTTTTCTTTTTTCGTTAATAGTTGTCAAATTGGTACACTAGGCGTCTGTTGACAGCGGTCTGAATAGGTAATTTTGAGCATTTTTGGAGGGTTCTAGTTCTTATAAAAATAATATATCATCAAAAACGAAAACATAGGGGCATACAAGTAGCTGATATTTATATTTCTGTAAAAAATCATTGCTCATGATCATTTACAAGAATGAAAATTTTTGTATGGAGAAAAGAGCACCCACATTTCCTCTTAATAGGTTCCCGTGGGATAATTTCCGACATCCACGCGGGCGATATTTACATAGATAAAAGTTTCGATAACTCAACGGCTGAACAGAGTTGGATGAAATTTCGGCTCACTTCCTAGACGCGGGGGCTTTCAGTATGTTTACTCCATAAGCACCCTGAACAACTTTCTGAAGAAATCGCTCACGCACTCTACAACTCCTTTGTTGAGTGGACTATTGTATGTATATCTGGCGAAATATGGGTGTACTAAGGTCTCTGCCTTACCTTTCGGTGTATACAGGCGTTATATTATGTTATGTTGTTTATTAAACACCTTCGTAAAAAAAATTAAAACGAAAAAATAAAAACAAAATGTCTACTAATGCCACCGCTGTACACAGCCGCTGAAACCGCTTTCCTATACAACGAACCCAGTTTGCCACAGACGTGTAAATTAAAGTTTTTATGAAGGCACCCGTTCCTCAAATGATGACGTATCATCAGTTATTACGAGAACCTGCTGCAAAGCGCTGCCAGTTAGCACATCTTCAAAGTAGGCACATTTCAAAGCTCTTTTATTGTTCAATTTCTGCTTGAATACGAGGTCGTAAGTTTTAACGTTGGCCTTTTGAATTTGTGTTGTGAATTTAGACGTGATACTGGCGTGTTTGAAAGAGGTGAAATTAAAAAGAAATTGCTCAAATGTTATCCAAGAATAGTCATCATGGTGTGTTTTAGACCCAGATTCAAACACCGGGTGTAAAAACGGCTCGACTGTGACGGCGGTTCGACTGTCACTACATTATTTATTTATTTATTAAAACTTTATGCACAAGTAAAAAAATACTGTACAAAGGCGGACTTAATGCCTGAGGCATTTTCTGCCAGTCAACCTTAGGGTGATGCAGAGACAAAACATATAAGGGTTAGATAACACGAAAAAGAATAACTACCAATAAATACATACATACATACATATATACATATAAACAAAATAAACTTTGTCAAGAGAAATAACGAAAGGTAGAGAAAAAGAATCCAGCAACATTAACTATTGCTGTATGCTTAATGTAGTGACAGTAAATAATAAAATGAAATAATCGTAATTGTGTGTTGTGTTTTTGTCTGATTTTTATTTATAGTTCTAGTAATTTTTATTTTAATGTACAGTAACAGCCAGAAGTCGACTAGCAATCTCACAAAACCGTGGCATAGCAATATTAGTTGTACTTATGACCTTTTTCTTTAAGAACGTTTGACAACACTACACATTGGCAACTTGTTGCCCGCTTATGATTGTTATTACAAATTTCAATAAGTGTCGTAAGCGTTACGGTGGCCAAAGTGGTTAGCACTGTGCCTCGCATGGCGAACGTTCGGGTTCGAGTCTCACATCAAACATGAAAAATATTTTTTAAGTATTACATGTGAAATAAGAATGCCGAGTTGCTAACAAATATGTTAAATATTCCACAACTAAACGAAGATTCTTTCGTTTTAGAATTATTTTCAAGCTTAGCGTCGTTATTAAAATATGAGGGTAGATTTGAAACAAAGTGATAATTTCACTTTGTAAATCTACCTTCATATTTTAACTTCTTTACTAGTTCACATAAATTATTCCACTATTTTATGTGATTACTATTATTACGCTTGTTGCAAGTGTGTAATATAGTTTTTTTTTTTTTAAGGAGAGACTGTTAGTGGGTGAAGAGATTTGAGGAAGAAGGTGGCCTGAAGAGTCGTGAGAGAAGCGGAAGACCACCTCTTATTAGCCAACCTTAGCGACGTTATATGGTAGCTGAATATGAGACGAATGGTTTCATCCCAACAAGGCGTTTTGCCAATGAGTTCGGCACATCAGTACGCACCGTTCGCCGCATACTCCATGCCGAAGGTCTTCATCACCGAACGCCAACGCTAAGAAACCGTTTTTAATGCAACGGCATAAAGAGGAGAGGTTAAGTTTTGCCCGGGAATATTTGGACTTTGGGAGACGACAATATTCACCGACGAAAAATCTTTTAAATCGTGCCAAAAAGGAAGGCTGCATTTGTGGCGTAAAATAACACGCGTTATTTAAAAGGAAGGCAATGTCAGACCAAATACGGAGTCAGGCAGAATCAGTGTGAATATGTGGGGGTGGATAAGTGCTCATGGGCCCGGTGAATTAAGTTTTATATCGACGCGAGCCAACAGTGTCAACTATGTGGAAGTGTTGAATGATATAATGTCTACGGTGCGTTATATGTTAAGTTTTGTGCAAGACAATAAAATTGTCCTATTCACCGAAATCCTAAACAGGTAGGGTAATTTTGTGTCAGGGGACATAGTGGCCGTAACTTTAACAAATTAGTATTTATATTATTGTAATATTGAGGTTAAGTTTCAATACTCTTTTCATTGAGAAAATGAATAATTAAGCTATAACCTCTTAAATTACATCACAGAATATCTATATGTAACATAAAATGTGTTTTTTAACATTCAATACTATAATTATAACACAAGTGTAAAGGATTTCTTTTATATAAAAAATATTACAATGTTACCATACAAAAATTTGTTTAATTTATTATCATATTATATTAATAAATTACCTATGTAACATATATTTGTTCAAAGTAATTTACCAAAATAAATTACTAAAACATAACAATATATAAAACATAAAAAAAACTGGCCCAACTCGGATTCGAACTCACATCTATCCCGATCACATTAGCGAGAGCAGCCTCGTTACCGATCTAGCTAATGTTAACTTATATTTACTTGTTGAAATTTTGCATTACTAGGAAAAAAATAATCAGACGACGACGATAGAAAAACAAGTTACTGATATTGTCATCCTTGTCTAGCATTGACCACATCTATAACTACTCGTAGCAATGCTACACGACATGTTAATCTGTTAGCGTTGGAACATCGCTCACACGGATAAATATGCGTATGTGTGTATAAGCGCCGCAGCCCGTATAGCGCAGGCGATAATGGTCATTGCGGTGTAAGTGGACTTCTGGCCGTTGACTGTACCTAATACTATGATCCAGTTGCTGATTGAAATAAATGATTTGAAATTGAAATTGAAATTGAAAAAGACACATCACAAAGCCGTCAACTATACATACTGTACATCTAACTAAGTAGCTTTGCGCAAAAATTATTGCTGGGAAACGACTTTCATTTAGGAAAAAAAGCTATTTTTTTACTAAGCGCCAGGTAGCAAATTCGCTCTACGGTACGCGTAGGTACTTGTCTGAAAAAGTTTAGTTTATCACTCGTTTTAATGAGAAAGTAAAAAAAAAAAATGTTAATTTGACCTTCAATATCCCCAGAACCAGTGGATCCCAGGTATGGTCTAGTGAAAAAAAACCGGTCAAGGGCGAGTCGGACTCGCGCACCGAGGGTTCCGATTTCTGAAAAAGTGTGCTACTTAGATACATCGTTTTATTTTTCCTGTAATCTTTAGATAAACTTCTATCACATAGAATAATTTCAGATTTTTCTCTTTGCAAACTTCGGAGATAAGGGGGGGGGGGGAACGGTATTTTTTTTACATTTTTCATCAAAAGTCGAAAACTATGCAGACTAAAAAAAATTAAAAAAATGTTTGAGAATGTGCAAACAGAGCTCTTTCATACGATACCCCACATGCCCTAGTAGCCTCACTTTAAATTTTTAAGACCCCCTTTGAGTCCCTGTTGCAAAAAAAATATAAATATTTTTATTTATTTCTTATTTGCAAAATAGTTGGGTAAACGTTATCTAAAACTGTTCCAAATTTCAAGTTGATAGCATTAGTAGTTCTTGAGATATCCAGCTGTGACACACAGCCAGACTGAGTCACACCACCATAAGGGTTCCTTTTTTACCATTTTGGTACGGAACCCTAAAAACGATCCAAATAATGGGTAGAGGTGGCTTTCGGCTTCGGCAAGTGTCTTTTTACACCCGGTATACAGGATGAAATTGAATTCATGGGTATCGTTTTATGGATGATCATTGTCATCAGATGATATGTATATCAATCTGCCTTTTCCCAACTAGGTTTGCATCGGCTTCCAGTATAACGGGATGCAGCTGAATACCAGTATTTTACATGGAGCGACTGCCTATCTAACCTCCACTACCCAGTAACTGGGTAATACGATACCCCTTGGTAAGACTGGTTGTCAGACTTTCGGGCTTCTGACGACTGCCAAAGATCGACGAATGACAGCCGTGACCAACGGCTTAACGTGCTTTCCGAGGGGCACGGAGGAGTCTCGGTGTGTAAGATAAGATGGTCACCCATCCACGGACCAACCCCGGCAAGCGTAGCTTAACCTGATGGATCGAACCGTGCGGCTGTTATTACTTAGCCTCGAGCTCCTGATATGTATAATTATGAATAATATATATCATTAACAACTTTTACTAAGGGACCAAACCTGAAATCGCGAAAAAAATCTGCTGTTCCCTACATTTTAACGAGATATGCGAACATAAACGTAGGGAACATCAGATTTTTTTTTCGAGAATTCATGGGCATTACTTTAACTTCTCAAACGTTAGGGGAAAACTTAAAAAAACACCTGTTCCGTACATTTATGTTAGCATAACTCGTCAAAATGTAGGGAACAGCTGGTTTTTTCGTGATTTCAGGTTTGGTCCCATACTAAAAGTTGTTCATAATGATGAGTACAATGACCCCTTAAAAGGACAGGATAAATTCGTTTGCTCGTGCCTAGTCTTTTCTTCCCAACTATGTTGGAGTCGGCTTCCAGTGTAACCAGATGCAGCTGAATACCAGTATTTCACATGGAGCGACTGCCTATCTGACTTCCACAACCCAAAGATCGACGAATGACAGCCAGGAGCAGCAGCAATGAATGAAAGTGGTTTAAAAAGTGTTCGGGCGTTCCGGGAGGGGTCGTCAACATAAGGGTCAAGGTTCCGAGTTATTTTTATTGGTTATGTTAGTGTCGTCTTGGACACGATTTTAAGAGGCCGTCTGAATGTGGTGCAAGATAGTATCGGTAGGCTTTTTTTAACCTGCCTATCGAAGATTGATAAAACGTATTTATGAGTCATAGATTCTGCCCGCGATTTTATCCACGTGAAATTTCTTGTTTTAACATCACACTATCACATCACAATCACAACCACACTAATATTATAAAGGCGAAAGTTTGTGAGTGTGTGTGTGGTGGTGTGTTTGGATGTTTTTTTACTTCTTCACGCTCAAACGGCTGGACCAATTTCGATAGAATTTGGTATGGAGGTAGCTGAAACCTGAGGTGGTCTACGCGGGTGAACCCGCGGGTCGCAGCTAGTCACGCTAATATTAAAAAGGCGAAAGTTTATGAGTGTGTGTGTGTGTGTGTTTGTATGTTTGTTACTTCTTCACGCTCAAACAGCTGGACTGATTTGGATGAAATTTAGTACGTAGATAACTTACACCCTGTATTAACAAATAGGCTACTTTTTATCCCGGTCTACGCGGGTAAAACCGCAGGGCGCAGCTAGTAAAATATAATTGGCAATACTGTAGTTTCCCATCATTGAAAGGGTTTTCGGAATCAGATCTGTAGTTTCGAAGATTACCCCCACATACAAACTCACAATGAAATCACTTTCATGGAAAAAGGTAAAGAAAAAGGTAAAATATAAAAATATTTAGCCATTTTGTGAGGACTTCGGTACCCAAATGAAGTTGCCTCGTTCCACCATTCTCAAGGTTGTTCTCATTCACCACCTGTTTGACATAGTCATTCCAACTTTTTAATGTCCGTGTCTCAGAGTGCAAATTAAATTGCTAGCTGTTTGAGTAACCTTGATAATCTTAAGGAGAAAAAAACGTGTGTGAATACCCTAGCCTAGCCTATAAAAGTTTATTAGCTTTGTTTCTGATATATGACGATTTCCATGTTTCAATTTGTAACGAAATTACTTAATTACAATAAAAACGCTTACTGTCATGGCTTGCACCATCCTTGTGAATGTCCCCAAAAGGCTAGTCGTGCAAGATCTGTGACGATCTCCGTTATAGCTCCATAAAATACCTCATGCTGTCCCCATTTTAATGGGAGCCTTCTACTCCTGGGAACTGTATTGTTTTTAATCTTCCAAGATGGAGGAAAAAATCTGGGAGATATTAAGATGGAGTATCTATGTTGAATTTTAGTGCCTCTTACCAATACCTACTAACATCTCGGGGGGGTCTGGATTGCTTCAACGCGAATGTATACGTACATCCGCGGTGGGGCGTTCCAGACTGCCAGGCACTTCTTCTCCTGCAACCGAGCGGGTGGGCAGGTTGCGGATAGCCCAACTTCGGGTGCGGGAGCGACTACTAAGGTCGAGTCCCGCGCCCGGAGCATCTTTCAAAGATCCCGGACAAGAGAAGTTCCCGAAGGCCAAATCCCAGGCTTAGGGTAACCCATACCCCCTTCCTATGTTCCTACCTCCTAACCAGTCCATCCCTCCTTATCCCCACATCCCATCGATCCCAAATCCCTAGGCCAAATCCCAGGCCTAGGGTGACCCCCAAACCCCTATCCTGTACCCAACAATGCCCTCCCTCCTATCCATATATCCCTTCGGTCCAAAATCCCTAGGCCAAATCCCAGGCCTAGGGTGACCCCAAACCAACATCCTTTATCCAACAAATGCCCTCCCTCCTATCCTTACATCCCGTCGTTCCCAAAATCCCTAGGCCAAATCCCAGGCCTAGGGTGACCCCAAACCAACACCCCTTATCCAGCAAATTCCCTCCCTCCTATCCTTACATCCCGTCGTTCCCAAAATCCCTAGGCCAAATCCCAAGCCTAGGGTGACCCCAAAACCCACACCCTCCATCCAACAAATGCCTTCCTTCCTATCCCTACATCCCATCGGTCCTAGAGGAGGGGCAACCTCGATTCCAAAAAAGCCCACCCCCACACCAAAAATGAAGCAGAAAGACAAGACACCTACCCAGGTGGGTCCCGGCCAAGCCGGGGAATCCCACACCGCTTCGGCGGTCAGCCCCCATCGTAGTCTGGGGGGGGCATCCAACTGCTCTTTGGTGCCGCGCTCTCCGCGGCAGGCTGCTAATTCAGCGCCCATTACACAGGCTGCGACTCACGCGCCCATAGACACGACAGCGGCTGCGACGAACGCGCCTAGTACCTCGTTTCAGGCTGCGACCCACGCGCCAACACTGACTACCCGGTGCATGCCTCCCACGAATATCTGGCAACAGAGTATCGTGAGGAATAGCGTCACCTACCCTGACAATGAACAAGAGAGACGGAGCGAGACGGGGAAGGATGACGGACCTGGCAGCTCTACCACTCTCCCGGTTCATTCTGATCGAGTACGCAGCAAAAAGCGCGGAAAGATCTTGGCCCGGGAGAAGAAAGTAGGCGACCGAGAGCGCAAAGTCCGCGAAGGCAATAGCCAGCGCGAAGCGCGATCGGACGCTGAAGAGAGGGTACGCGACCGGCCGCAAGTACGCGAAGGGGAAACCCAGCGCGAAAAGCGGCTGGACGCGGAACCAAGCGAGCGGGAGCAAGTACGCGAAGGGGCAACCCAGCGCGAAAAGTCCCCGCAAGCAACAGAGTCTGCCGGGGATGCCAAACGACCCCAAGACACGGACAGGACACACGACAGGCCTCGACCTAAAAGGAATCGGGGCAAGCGGGCTGGAGCCTCACGCCGGGCGTTGCCGGCAGATAACATCTTGCCGGGCACCTCCGAGCCGCAGCCTGGACCGAGCGGTATAGGGCCGGCGAAGAGGGTGCGCCCTGACGACACGGCGTCACCTGGTACGCTTCAGGGGGACGCCAAACGGGTGAGGACCCACTCTGCTCAGGGGGAGCAGAGAACCTATGCGCGGGCCACGAAGGATATTCCTGCGCGGCTGGCCGTAGCGATCTGCTTCCCCGCCCCTTCCAGAGACCTGACTAAGGTAGAGGCCGACTTTGTAAAGACAAGTCTGGAAGACCTCTTACTGAATGTGGACACGGACTCGACTATACTACTCCCGGCCTTCCGCGGATACCCACGGGTAGCGGAAGGTACCGTGCAGATGTGGTGCGAGGACGATAATGCTCTGACCTGGTTGACCCAGCACGTACCCCGAATAAGACTCCCTGACACTGACCAGACCTTAACGGTACTGAGACAAGCTGACGTGCCCACCCGTGTTCGAGCCTCGCTCTTCGTCCCCCGATTTAGGGGTGACGTATCGAGGCTCCACAAGATTCTGACGCTTCAGAATCCTTGGTTTGACATCGCGAGGTGGTCACTGTACAGGGCAACTAACGTCGGTGGGGATAACTATGGGGTGTACTTGACCATAGGTATGCCACCGGCGGAAGCTGAGAAGGTCCGGGGACGGGAGCGACGTATATCGTACCTGCTTGGGTCGATATACGTTCGCTTCTGGCCCACGATCAAACCCCCTGAGACCCAGACTGACGGCACTGATGGTACGACCCAGACGACACCGACACAGACGACTGACCTGGACATTGCCAAGCTCGAGGAGGACATGGCCCGAGCGGCAATGGCCGACGATGACAACGACTCGTTACCGCCCTCATCACCTGCCTGGAACGAGAACCTGCTGGTCTCGTCGCCGGGTGATGTACATGAGGATCAGCACGGAGTGGAGGTGGGGGAAAGGCCATCTGATGGATCAATCTCCGACTAGCCCCACTCCGCCACCGTCATCACCCCTAAATGTCATCCAGATTAACCTCCAACACAGCCAGACTGCTACGGCTAGCCTACGCAGGGCACTGGAGGAAAAACCCCGAACGATCGCACTGATCCAGGAGCCGTGGATCAGGAATAATAGAATATGCGGCCTTGGTAACATCGGAGGTAAGCTAATTCTCAACACACATGGCGCGGACAAACCAAGAACCTGCGCCTACATACCCAAAGAAATTCCCATCACACCACTCACTCAATTCTGTTCCAGAGATCTGACAGCTGTCAGGCTCCAGACCGAAGGTAGCGTTCCAGATGTTGTGCTAGCCTCAGTGTACATGCCGGGCGAGGATGCAGACTGCCCGCCGAAGGAGATGGCTGACCTGGTGCAACACTGTGAGCGCGCCGATCTGGACCTGATCATCTGCACCGACTCGAACGCCCACCACCCACTCTGGGGCAGCGACGCGCCGAACCATAGAGGAGAGGTACTATCCACCTATTTATTTACCACTAACCTTAACATTGTTAACCGCGGCTCGGAACCCACTTGGGTAACAGTCCGGGGTCAAACGATTATAGACTTAACACTTGCTACAGAAAACGCGACTAACCTTATCACTAACTGGCACGTGTCGGATGAGCCTTCTTGCTCTGATCATAGAAGAATCCGCTTTACACTAGCTACCAACACAAAGAAACCCACACCGAGGCGTAACCCGCGGCGCACCAACGTCCCCGGGTATAAACGCCTCCTAGCTTCACTACTAGCTAGGCACCTTTCAATGGTAGCCATAAGAGATCAGGCACAATTAGAATATACCGTGACTAAACTATCAGAATACCTAATTGAAGCATACCATGCATGCTGCAAGCTAAGGGCGCCACAAACCAAGAAGGATAGGAACCCCTGGTGGAATGCCGAACTTGGTAAACTCAGAGATGCACTACGTAAGCAATTTAACAGAGCTAAAAACACTAGACTTCCGGACGACTGGGAGGTATACAAGGAGACACAATACACTTACAAAAAGAAGATCAGAATTGCCAGGAGAGCTGCCTGGCGGAAATTCTGTGAATCCATTGAAACGAACAATGAAGCCGCAAGGGTAAGGAAGATCCTATCAACCGATCAGGACCGAACTCTTGGCGCGCTGAAAAAACCTGACGACTCATACACACTGACCGACCAAGAAACCAGTAAGGTCCTTCTCGAAACTCACTTCCCAGACTGCAAACTCCTAGAGGACAGGACGTGGGAGGTTGAACCAGGATGGACCCCAACGGAGCACGACTGGTCAAGAGCACACAACATAGTAACAGGAGACCGAATAAAGTGGGCTATAGATTCCTTTCAGCCATATAAGTCCGCAGGGCTGGACGGCATCTTTCCAGCCCTACTGCAGTGGGGAGCGGATCTTTTGACACCATGGCTGGTGGAGATCTATAGAGCCTGCATAGCACTCAGATACATACCTCTCCTGTGGCGGGAAGTAAAAGTCATTTTTATACCCAAACCTGGAAAACCAGATTACACTCAGCCTAAGGCTTACAGGCCTATAAGCCTCACATCATTTCTACTGAAAACCCTTGAGAGACTCTGTGATAGACACATCCGTGACGGACCTCTTCGGGTAAAACCTCTTCACAAACACCAGCACGCATACTCCACTGGCAGATCAACGGAATCTGCACTGCACAGTGTAGTTTCCAAAATTGAATGCGCGGTGGACCACAAGTGCTTATCACTGGCCGCCTTCATTGATATAGAGGGCGCCTTTGACAAAACCATGTTCAACAGCATCAACATGGCACTCGACAGACATGGCATAGATTCGACCCTGAGAGGCTGGATCACCAACATGCTCAAAATGAGAGCTGTGCAAGTGACAGTAAACGACACCACTAGGGCAATCGTGGCAAAGGGCTGCCCGCAAGGCGGCGTCCTCTCTCCGCTGCTATGGAACCTGGTCGTAAACAGCCTCATCAAAACCCTCAATGACAAAGGATACTTCACCGTGGGCTACGCCGATGACTTAACCATAATAATAAACGGTACCCATGAAAACACCATATGCAACCTCATGCGCCAAGCTTTGAAAATAGTAGAAGATTGGTGCAACAAACACCAACTATCAGTGAACCCTACAAAGACCGAGCTGGTTCTCTTTACAAAAAAGAGGAAGCTGGCTACATTACAACTACCGCGTTTCTTTGGAACAACCCTAAGTCTATCGACTGAAACCAAATACCTGGGCATCTTTTTGGATAAACAGTTGAATTGGGCGAAACATCTCAACTACATCACCACAAAAGCCAGTATATCCCTGTGGCAGTGCAAGCGACTGCTTGGCAGGAACTGGGGGATTAGCCCCAAGGTTACCTACTGGCTATACACCACAGTAATCCGACCAATCATCACATACGGCTCGCTAGTCTGGTGGCCCAGGACAGACCTGAGCACAGCCCAAAAAGATCTCGAGAAACTGCAACGGTTCGCTTGTGTAGCGGTAACTAGCTGCATGAAAACTACGCCTACTGCTGCTCTACAGGCAATGCTTGGACTGCCGCCACTACACCTCTTAGTACGTGAAGAGGCGGCTCTAGCCGCCTTTAGGCTCAATCTGCAAGGAACCCTGAGCAAGGACTCTAGAGTTAAGCACACTCGCATAAAAGAGGATGCGATCAGACGACACCCAATGATGGCATCACCATGCGACAGAGCCCCGAAACAGCACTACTTTCTGAAGCATTATGATATAATACTCACAGAAGAACGGTGTGATTACTCAGGCCCGCAAGAGGTGAGAGTATACACCGATGGATCAAAGACTGACTCCGGAACCGGGGTCGGAGTCTTCTCACATGATCTCAACATTAATATATCCAGCCCGCTTGGGGAATTTAACACTGTCTACCAGGCGGAGTGTGTAGGCATCATACAAGCATGTAATGCCATAGAAGCCAGGAGAGTCACGGATACGAATATACGTATACTCTCAGACAGTGCCTCGGTGCTCCAATCATTACGGAAAAATTACATTACCTCGAGATTAATACTAGAATGTCACGACGCACTCGAACGAGTAACGGTTGCTAACCGGAACACAGTGACACTGCAATGGATAAAAGGACACAGTGGATCACTGGGTAACGACGCAGCTGACGAACTAGCTAGGAGAGCATCCAGCACGTCCGTCTGTGGAGCTGAGCCAATCGCACCCATTCCCTTCAACCAGTTACGCAGGTGGCTAAAGGAGTTCACCCACACACAAGCAGAGAGTTGGTGGTCCTCGACACCAGGCTGCAGGCAATCCAGGGAGGCTATGCCATCCCTGGACGGTACGCTTACCAGGCGGTTATTGCGTCTGAACAGAAACGAGCTGCGCCTGGTGACGGGGACCATCACAGGACACTGCTCATTAAACAAACACTTCCACACAATAGGAATAACGGACAGTCCTCTGTGCAGGGCCTGCATGGAGGCTGAGGAGACCGTTGCGCATGTGCTCTTTGAATGCATAGGCGTTGCCCAGATTAGAACAGAAACTCTTGGAATACCCCGATCTTTCACAGATGTTATTAACAGACCCAGAGATTTGATTAACTTCTGGAGGGAGGTGGGCTGGTTGGAATAACCCCCGAAGGCCGCCATGGCTCACGCACAATGGTCCACATGAAGGACTAAGTGCGGAAACCAAATCCTTAACATAGAACATACCTACTAACATAGGTACATATTAGGTAGGTATTGGTTTTCTGGGACTTTATTCAAGTCCATCATCTGGTCCATCATCTGCCTAGCCTTTTCCCAACTAGGTCGGTTCGGCTTCCAGTCTAACCGGATGCAGCTGAATACCAGTATTTTACATGAAGCGACTGCCCATCTGACCTCCACAAACCAGTAAATGGGTAATATGATATCCCTTGGTAAAGGCTAGTTGTCAAACTGTCGGGCTAAGTAAGTAAGTAATAATTACCTCGATATTTGATAAAATTACTGATTATTGTTGACTTTTTTTGAGAGTTCTTTCTGACTATTTGTTTGACTGGGAGTTCCAGAGATAAACGCGTTCAAACAAACAAAATCTTCAGATCTATTATTAATATAGATAATATAGGTAGATAGATAATATAGTCTGAACCTGTATTAGATCTGACTACAATTTTAAAGAAAAGTTATCCGAGAGCGCAAGTGTTACAGGGTTTTTTCGTCAGGAATTCAGGAGCTGCTTCTACAAAATTGGAAAACAAAAATCAAACAAAGCAGATAAGTAACGATATCGTAGACCTAATTGATAGTTCTACAGACATAGTTGAAGTGTTGAACTGCTGACCAACTATTCCCAAACTTATATGAGACGTAAACGTTTATTACTTTATTTTAATGGTAGGTTTTTATAAACTTGAGTAGAAGGACGAAACTTTCAAGAACAGTATCACTCTTTTTATATCCAAACTTCTGATTTTTATCGAAGATTATCAGAAAATTTAGAACTAGTAAGTAGTAGAGATAAAATCTAGAAAGATTCTCGTGAAAGGTCTACCGAAAGGTACTTGCTTTGCCCGCAACGTTACCCACTTGCTTCACATGATTTTTATTGAGTCTGTAAACGGTTAAACTTTATTTCTTTTGAGTAGAGCATGAACTTATATTAGCTTAATTTTAATAAAAGTTGTCAACCTCTGCCTTTTTTTAGGAGCTGTAATGTACAGTCGAACAAGATTTTTAGTGTACAGGCTAAAGTAATAAAACTTAGATATCTATACAACGTGTAATGCTAAATGCGCAAAACCTCTTAAGGGGTCATTGTACTCATCATTATGAACAACTTTTACTATGGGGCCAAACCTGAAATCGCGAAAAAAAAATCAGCTGTTCAGTACATTTTGACGAAATTTGCGAACATAAATGTACTGAACAGCTGATTTTTTTTTCGCGATTTCAGGTTTGGTCCCATAGTAAAAGTTGTTCATAATGATGAGTACAATGACCCCTTAAGAGGTTTTGCGCATTTAGCATTACACGTTGTATAGACTGGAAGCCGACCCCATCATAGTTGGGAAAAGGCTAGGCAAATTGATTAAGACTTGAAGCTGACCCCAACATAGTTGGGAAAAGGAAAGGCAAATTGATTTATTAATTCTGCTGCATTCGGTTAGACTGGAAGCTGATCTACCTAGCTTCTTCCCAACTACTTCTAATGGGCATAAGTAGTTGGGAGAAAGCTAGGCAGATGATGACTCAGTGCACTCATAACATTGCTTAATAGTACTTGTAAATTAGCAGCTTGTATACCAAATATGTATTTAGCTTATTTGACTGTACCTCATAATTATATAATTTTGCAGATAATTTATAAAAAAAACTCAATGTGGAGTAGTGGAGTCTATGTGTGCTAGTTATTTTTCCAGTTCAGCAATATTTGTCAAGATATTTACACTTAGAGTCCATTTAGCCAATAATACATAAACATAAACTGGGGTACAGAAACTGTTCCACAGAACGCCATCTGCTACGATTCTTTTGCTTCGTTTACGTTCATACACCTACTAACATAAATATGGATCTCTGTGTCTGAACTAAATAAATAAATAAATAAATACATCTGCGCACGCTGGTTGCGAGTTCGAAGCACTTGACTTTTCTGAAGATCATCACATTCATCACCAGTAAGGTCACTATAATGTCCTATAATAATATGAAATTACAACTTTTAATGCTAGAGGAATATGTCAAAAAAAAAAAAAACCGGCCAAGTGCGAGTCGGATTCGCGCACCGAGAGGGTTCCGTTCCGATTTCTGAAAAAGTGTGCTATTTAGAGACATTGTTTTATTTTTTTTATTTTTTCTGTAATCTTTGCATAAACTTCTATGACATAGAATAATTTCAGATTTTTTTCATACTGTTTTCAGCAAAGTTGAAAACTATGCGGCCTAAAAAAAAGAAAAAATGTTTGAGAATGTGCAAACAGCGTTTTTTCATATGATACCCCACATGCCCTAGCCCCACTTTGAATTTTTAAGACCACCTTTCAGTCCCTGTTGCAAAAAAAAAACTTTTATTTCATTCTTATCTGAAAAATAGTTGGGCAAACGTCATCTAAAACTGTTCCAAATTTCAAGTTGATAACATTCGTTAGTTCTTGAGATATCCAGCTGTGACAGACAGACAGACAGACTGAGTTGCACCATAAACCGTCCTTTTTACCATTTTGATACGGAACCTTAAAAACGTTATACGCCTGATATTTCGCAGAACACAAGTAGACTTATTAAAATCTAATACTTCTTCACAAAATTGTATAATTAAATGTACCTAAAATAGGCTTTGATCTTTGTTGACCTTTTATCCTTTTAACACTAAAACTAACAGAATTCGCAGAAAACAGAGTTAACGAACAGATAGATTTACTTCAGAACTGCTGACCCAATTGAAATGTCTACATTTCAAACGTTGGCAGGTATTTTATTTAAATACGTACTGAATCTAATTCTGTTTTAATTAATAAACTCTAGATTTTAGGAATAAATATTGGATTTTAACGACCCGTTTTGGGCTTTCTTTGCTTTGTTTAAATTCTTGGCATCTATGATTTTAATGTTAGTAAAGCCCGATTCCTTAATAAATTCGCAAAATAAAATAAAATGATCTAGGACACTTTGGAAAATATAGATTATAAATAGAATACTCGCTTCAAAAAGTTTAAAAGCAAAATATTACGCTTGGGGGAAGCGCCAGGGTTGTCCGCGAAATTAAAATTTTCTTACGTTTTTTGTAATTTGCAAGTCAGTATTAGATGATTAGAGCATGATTGACGATCGTAACAAACATGTATTTACAGAATTATAATCATTAGAATCAGTAATACAATTCCTTAAGTTAGTATAATCCTGAAATGTCAAGATTTCATGAAATAGTCATGTGTAGAGTTGTATTGATGATTTTAATTTATTTTTGAATTTATATTATTTATTCATGAGTATAATTAAGTTAAAAATATAGTATCATAAACTAACTAAAACTATTAAAAAACTAAAATATGGCGTCGAGAAATTCCTCCGCATCGCTGTCGACTGGTAAAGTACCCAAGAGACATTGCCACGTTGTTGTGTGTCTGGCCAAGGTAAAAGTCAGCCCTTGGGTCACGGGAAGTGACAACGAGCCATTTGGAGATTTCGTTGAACAAACTGTGAGCACTCAGACCCCACTGCCCAAGGGTTTCAACCCCAAACGGTTCAAAAATATTGCGCTTTCGCCTTAAAGTAAAAAGTTAACAGATCACAGCAGTAAATACTTTATTAAATATGATTTTATGAAGAAATTACAAATTAAGAGATCCGTAGGAGAACCAAAGTAACCAACATAGCCCGAAGAATTGCCAAACAGAGCTGCTAACTAGTGCCACCACTGAGAAACAAGTGATCCTATACCTAAGAGTTCCGTTTTTAGGGTTCCGTACCTCAAAAAGAAAAAACGGAACCCTTATAGGATCACTTCGTTGTCTGTCTGTCTGTCTGTCTGTCCGTCTGTCAAGACCCTTTTTCTCAGGAACGCGTGGAGGTATCAAGTTGAAATTAATATCAAATACGTAAATCTATGTCCCTTAGATTTCTAAAAAAATCAAGCTTCTAAGTGAACGATATAAAAAATACGGTCATTTATGAAACATATTTTGATATTCGCAAGTAAATCAAAACCTCTCGATTCTAGGTCAACGGGTACTCCCCGTTGACCTACAATCATGAATTTTGTCAAGAAGCATGGTCTCACAGCACAAGTAAAGGAAAAAGTCTGAAAATTGATTATTTGTAGTTTTATCACATAAAAAATATAGTTTTTTTGATTTCTTTTCTGGCAAAATGTGGGTGTACTATAGGTACACCTGCTGCCCAACCCTTCGGGGAAACAAGGCGTGATGTTATGTGTATGAATAGTTTTTTGCGAATACAAACTTAAATAATTATGCAGTTGGAGAATTGTCTGTGACGTATATCAATGTATGGGAGAACATGTTTTTCAACTCAATGTTAAGTTTGGCTTTGGGATAAATTCTTTTCAACTACGGAACCCTCATTGTGCGTGGTCCGACACGCACTTGGCCGGTTTTTTCCTTTTGAGATACGGAACTCTAAAAAATAGTAAGACTGCTCGAGATATGGAACATATTAGTAATAGTAATAGTAATTTAATTCCAAACTTCAGTGTACGTTAAATCAATGAGATCTCGACCCCTGAACTAGGTCAGCCTGTGTGACGGGGGTCGAGGTTTGTCCAGTTACATGGATCAATATGGGCTTAGACTAAATACAACATTACATTTCATTTTAGAATTAGTACATAATTAAAAGAAAAATTGAAATAAAATATTAAAAAATAATAATCATAGTGGCAAAAATGAATGAACAAAATATTATATGAGAAAATAATAAATAATAAAAATAAATTACTAATAAATCTAGAACATAATCTGTTTTGAATTAAATATATTGAAAGATATGCTCACATTTTTAGGTTAAGTTCTAATGGTTAAGTTCTATCTGCTATAATTCATGGTGCTATAATCAATACTCACCTTAAGTGGCAGTGAGCAGGGCACATTGTTCAAAGAACAAAAATGGCCGATGGGGCCGAAAGATTCTGGAGTGCCGGAAGACGTAAAGCTAGAATGCCTCCCACAAGGTAGACCGACAACCTTGTGAAGGCCACAGGAATCCGCTGGATGCGAGAAGCTGAGAACCGGTCAAAGTAGCGATGCTTGGTGCCTATGGCCAGCAGTGGAAGTCTTTCGGCTGAAATGATGAATAATGATGATGATGATGATGATGACGATTGTATGAAGACATCAAAAGATAAAGAAATTAATGACCTATGGACCACGAAGGTCCGATGTCAAAAAACGTCCCTGTCTGTGAGTCGGACCCCCAGTGGTTCTATCGGCTCCCGACGTTATTGTGACTGTTTTTGTATTCTTATACTTACTGTATCTTCACTGCTCTCACTAGCACAAAGTGTAGGGAAATAAAAAAACCGGTCAAGAACGAGTCGGACTCGCGCACCGAGGGTTCCGTTCCGATTTCTGAAAAAGTGTGCTATTTAGAGACATCGTTTTATTTTTCCTGTAATCTTTACATAAACTTCTATCACATATAATAATTTCAGGTTTTTTCTTTATGCAAACTTCGGAAATAGGGAACGGTATTTTTTTTACGTTTTTCATCAAAAGTCGAAAACAGCGCTCTTTCATAGATACCACATGCCCTAGTAGTCTCACTTCGATTTTTTAAGACCGGTTTCAGTGTTGCAAAAAAAACCAATAAGACCTTTTTGTTTCTTTATTATTTGCAAAATAGTTGGGCAAACGTCATCTAAATCTGTTTCAAATTTCAAGTTGATAGCATTAGTAGTTCTTGAGATATCCAGCTGTGACAGGCAGACAGACAGACAGACAGACTGAGTGAGACCATAAGGGTTCCTTTTTACCATTTTGGTACGGAACCCTAAAAACCAAGGATGGCATACCGTCCATGTCAAGTCTCTACAACAAACCAACAACGATAACACCCGTTCTGGTGGTCTCACTTTTGCTCGCTTATTTCTTAAGCGAGCAAAAGTGAGACCACCAGAAACACTCACACAAAAAGCTCACAAAAAACAAAATAAAAAACAAAATGGCCGTCACAGTGCAGATAACCAAAAAGGCTATCAAAATTGATCACTGAATATTGTTTTATTTGGACAGAGAGGATTTACCTGTTTCAAAGGCTCTGTTTCAACAAGTTCATCAAAGTCTGTTCATGACAACTCTGTTCCCTTGTCAACAAGTCTTCAAATTATCAACTGAGGGTAGTAATGGATTATAGAGAAACGTAATTATTTACTGACTAATTTTCAAGTACAGGTTTTGTAATATGTTTGAAGAAGCATATTTTCTAAGGTTCGTATTTATAATCAAAGTAATTACTTGAGTAATACTAAGTAATTTCATACTTTAGGGTACAATTCTTAAGTAAAGAAAATGGTGACTATTACTTGACTAAGAATTCTAAGCTTTGACGGTTCTAACTTCAAGCAATTACTAAACTATAGAAAGAAAATTATTGCTTGAGCAATTACTTTTACTTAAGTAATTACTTTTACTTGACTTTAAATACGAGTGTAAAAGCTAGATGTAGGTACCTAAGTATGCTGATTTTAGAGGTAAATTTTTTCTTCAGCTGAAAATTATGATTATTAAAATTTTTGAAACTTCTGTACTATGAAAACATACTCGTACGTACCTAATAATATCACTAAAAATGTCACTGGAGCTCTCATTGTTTTTATTTTAAAGCTGCTGAGCCATCAGACTTTTCAGCTGTTTCTTTGGGTTTTTCCTAATTTTCTGTTTTCCTACACCACCCCAGTATTGAGGCGAACAAAACAAAAAAAAAATATTCAAATCGGTCGAGCCATTTTCGAGTTTTTGCAAGACGAATGCAAGGCAATTGATTTTTATATAGATAGACACTATAATATCGAGTAGGTAGGTATACATAACTAAATCTCTAGAGTACAAAATAAAAAAAAAAGAGGAATCATTTTATTTCGAAGTAAAAAACCGGTCAAGACCGAGTCGGACTCGCGCACCGAGGGCTCCTTTCCGATTTCTCATCGTTTAATTTTTCCTGTAATCTTTACATAAACTTCTATCACATAAAACAATTTCAGATTTTTCTCTTTGCAAACTTCGGAGATAAGGGGATCGGTATTTTTAACCGACTTTTGAAAAAGGAGGAGGTTATCAATTCGGATGCTTATTTTTTTTTTATGTATGTTCGGGCATAACTTAGTCTCGAAATGGTCCAATTGTCACCAAGTCAGGATCTGATGAGGGGATCCCATGGAAATCGAAGGAAACCCTCAAATTTTATAGGCAAAACTATAGCGATTTGGGTATTTTTTATAGTAACTCGTGCATTTGCTCTCGGAAAGCACCATTTGGTGAAGTGGAACTGATACTGAAGACCACAGACTGATAGCCATCGGAATGATAGGATACCTAAGTATTTCACGTGTTGCGATTGGATTACTTAATATGGTTGCTAAGTAATTTATGCTCGTCAAAATGCATAATGGTGATGATGACTTCACCATGGAGCTCCAGTTCTCCTGGTTCTTACTAGGCGAACTCATTAACAATTAATGTCCCAGCATCGGAAAAAGCAATATTTTGTAAAAGGTGATGAGCAGTTGACATTGCGCTATTGTAACTTAGATAAATTATAAACTGATTCACTAAAAAGTGAAAAATAACCTTTATATCGGACAAGTTACATCCATAGTGGGTTAGTAGTATGGAGATGTATGCGTGTATGGCGGTTAGGTTAGCTAGCAGATATGCAGGCGGCGGTGAATATGAAAACAGCAAGAAGAACAATGGATGGTATTTAATGAAGATAGACGATTATTACAGACGTTAGAATGAAGAAGAAACGATACAGAGTGATAGTGTAGAACTGAAGCTAAGTTATATAAGACTATAGTGAATTTATGAGCGTGTTTATAAATGCGGGTGCTAAGACAGAGGTGCACTGGCGCGTAGGGATGTGAAAAAATAATCGATTATGGAAAAAATCGATTAAAAATCGTTTTTTTTTCAATAAACATCGATTATTATAATCGATTTACATAATACAAAAAATCTATTAATAAAAAATCGATTTATTTTTCACTGTCGATTTTTTTCACCCGCAACGGTCGCAACATCCAGCGTTTTAGTCAGGAACGCGAGGCCGCAAAGTGCCGCGAACCCGTACTTTCTAAGCGTTTACCAAAACTTTTATTCGCAAATTCATTGCCCACAGGCTTTTAATTAATTTATTTTATGATTTACTTACTTATGTACATTTTTGCCAGCGAAAGGAGAAAAGAAAAAATCTTTTTGCCACTTTACGACCTTGTAATTTGTTAGGAACAGTGTATGACCTTTACCTTGATTAGTTAGTTTATTCCTCAAATGTCAATATTTCATGAAATAGTCATTCGATATGATTACTTGGGTCTTAAAGAGTTGTATTGATGAATTTATTGATTATAATTTTGTAAATACATACTTTTTAGGGTTCCGTACCTCAAAAGGAAAAAACGGAACCCTTATAGGATCACTCGTGTGTCTGTCTGTCTGTCTGTCCGTCTGTCACAGCCAATTTGCTCCAAATTTAATGGACCGATTAAGTTAAAATTTGGTACACATATGGATTTCTGTGACCCAAACACGTACAGCTAAAATAAATATATGAATTTTGAATATGAGAGTCACTTTTAGGGGGAAAATAAGAAAATTTTAAAAAAAGTTTTGTAAACTGTACCGTGTGACATATCAAATGAAAGGGCTTACTATGAGGGTCTCAAATATATTTTTTTTATAATTTTAAAATATATTGTTTTAAAGTTATTTAAGAAAATAGACGAAAATTGACCATTCCCCGCCCCTTATCTACGAAACTACTGAGCCTAAAATTTTGAAAATAATACAGAAAATAGTTCTATACATGTAGATTACAGGAAAACCTATACGAAGTTTGTGGTCTTAAAATAACATGGTAAATCTATATATATAAAAAAATCAAAGTCCTGACTGAGTCACTGACTAATATATCAACGTACAGCCCAAACCAATGGACCTAGAGACTTGAAATTTTGCACATAGATACCTCATATAGTGTAAACATCCACTAAGGAAGGATTTTTGGAAATTCCATCCCTAAGGAGGTAAAATAGGGGATGAAGGTTTGTATGAAAAATCCTATCCCTTGAGTTAATAGACTTCAAACTTAGCACGAATATTCATCTAAGTAAATTAGAAAGTTTATCATTTTGAGTTTTCCTAAACTACCCCCTAAAGAGGGATTGGGGGTGTCAAAGTTTGTATGGAGGAATTTTAACACGCGGTCCGATTAACTCAAAACTCAGTTTTTATACTTGAGACCAGAAATGAAGACTAACGTGTCCAAAAATCTACCCCTAAGGGGTAAAAAGTTAATTTTATAGCGGAGGATTTTATTGGGGGCTTGATTAACTCTAAAAATGGTGTAAATAATGTTTGAGTCAAGTTATGGAAACATACCAGACGATTTTTGAAATTCTTTATCTGTGTTCGTGAAAACAGAGATACAGTTTATTATGAAAAATCTTATTAATTTGGTTAATGAACTTAAACTTAGCACAAATACTTGCATAAGTAAGTAATAATGTTTGTCATTATTAGTTTTTCAAACTACGCCTCAAATGAGGTTGAGGGATGTTAAAGTTTGTATAGAAGAATTTTAAAAGCGCAGTCCGATTAAAAAAATGGTACTTTGAGTCAAGTTAGGAAACTTGGCAAACGAATTTTCACCGATTTTGACGGCATATAGCTGATGTTTTAAGGAGTAACTAAGGCTATTTTTATTTTAGAAAAATAATTAGGGTTCCACGCAAGAAAATTAAAATCCATGAAATCAGACAACCACGTACAGTCCAGTACAAACTTACTAAGCCTCCGCTGTCTATTACGGCTATAACCACAAATAATAAAAATAAAGCAAAGTTAAAAATTTAAGGGGTCGGTCCCCATACAATAAACTTTTCATTTTGAAAAAAAAAAATAAATTATCTAGCATGTGGGGTGTCATCGTCTAGAACTCATTGAGTAGAGTACAAACATATTTTTTTTATAAAACACTATCGAAACGGGTCTTATCGCGATATTCTTTTTAACGAGGTAAACAGGTACCTACTTGTTTCCCGACGTTTCGACCGCCTTGCAGCGATCGTGGTCACGGGAGGACTGATGACAGCTCAGCGACGTCTTCGTAAAGTGCGGGTATGTGCATCTACCCTCACTTGGTCTTCACAATTTTTATAAATGTCACTGTCGGTACTTCTACACACAACACTAAGGACGTCTACACACTGGCGGACCTCGTCGGACGACCGGCGTTGCTTGCACTTGCTAATGACTGGATTCCAAGTTGTAGGCAGTCGGTATCCATCCTCTCTGTTGAAATTTTTATATTTCCTGATTTCAACCGCTTCACGTACTATTCTGGAGTAATAGTAACGATCAGAGGAAAGAACCTGTGGCTTGTGTAGTTGAATCCAGTGGTTTGGACCAGCCTCCAGCAAATGCTCAGCTATCGCGGACTTGTTGGTTTGACGGTTTTTTACAGCTGCAATATGTTCTTTGATCCTTTCGGCGATTGTTCGTTTTGTCTGCCCTATATATGAACTACCACAGCTGCAATCCACCTTGTATACGCCAGGTGTCTGAAGGGGAATTACGTCTTTCGGAGAACGCAGGCACTTCGAAATGCTGGAGAGTGGACTATATACAGTCTTGATGGAGTATTTCTTAAGTACTGTTCCAACTTTGTCCGTCACTCCTTTCAAATACGGCAAGA
Source organism: Cosmia trapezina (assembly GCA_905163495.3). NCBI lineage: Eukaryota > Metazoa > Arthropoda > Insecta > Lepidoptera > Noctuidae > Cosmia > Cosmia trapezina. Next base: position 4,324,106 of record LR991036.1, read on the forward strand.
ACGCTTCCACTCTGCTAACTCCTATCTGACCTGCCTTCTTCTTTGGACGTCTGGTATCTCCTTTCTTCCGTTTGTATCCGTTCTCCTTAAGTACCTCCTGAACATGTGCGAGCTCACTGTCTAAGTGTTCAGGGTCACAGAGGTCATATGCTCTGCTCGTAAGAGAGGTTACAACGGATTGCAAATGCCGCGGATGATGGTGTGATTGCGCATTGAGATACCTATCTGTGTGCGTCGGTTTACGGTAAAATACATAATATGTATTTTGTATAATGAAAGGCAACCAGCACGAAGTAGAACAATTTGTGAAGCGCTTAAACTCCATACATCGGAATATCCGGTTTACTTACAAAATGGAGGTAGACAGATCGTTGGCCTTTCTTGATGTGAAAGTGTCCGTAAGAGGAGATGGTACCTTGGGACACACGGTGTACCGTAAACCGACGCACACAGATAGGTATCTCAATGCGCAATCACACCATCATCCGCGGCATTTGCAATCCGTTGTAACCTCTCTTACGAGCAGAGCATATGACCTCTGTGACCCTGAACACTTAGACAGTGAGCTCGCACATGTTCAGGAGGTACTTAAGGAGAACGGATACAAACGGAAGAAAGGAGATACCAGACGTCCAAAGAAGAAGGCAGGTCAGATAGGAGTTAGCAGAGTGGCAGCGTTCTTGCCGTATTTGAAAGGAGTGACGGACAAAGTTGGAACAGTACTTAAGAAATACTCCATCAAGACTGTATATAGTCCACTCTCCAGCATTTCGAAGTGCCTGCGTTCTCCGAAAGACGTAATTCCCCTTCAGACACCTGGCGTATACAAGATGGATTGCAGCTGTGGTAGTTCATATATAGGGCAGACAAAACGAACAATCGCCGAAAGGATCAAAGAACATATTGCAGCTGTAAAAAACCGTCAAACCAACAAGTCCGCGATAGCTGAGCATTTGCTGGAGGCTGGTCCAAACCACTGGATTCAACTACACAAGCCACAGGTTCTTTCCTCTGATCGTTACTATTACTCCAGAATAGTACGTGAAGCGGTTGAAATCAGGAAATATAAAAATTTCAACAGAGAGGATGGATACCGACTGCCTACAACTTGGAATCCAGTCATTAGCAAGTGCAAGCAACGCCGGTCGTCCGACGAGGTCCGCCAGTGTGTAGACGTCCTTAGTGTTGTGTGTAGAAGTACCGACAGTGACATTTATAAAAATTGTGAAGACCAAGTGAGGGTAGATGCACATACCCGCACTTTACGAAGACGTCGCTGAGCTGTCATCAGTCCTCCCGTGACCACGATCGCTGCAAGGCGGTCGAAACGTCGGGAAACAAGTAGGTACCTGTTTACCTCGTTAAAAAGAATATCGCGATAAGACCCGTTTCGATAGTGTTTTATAATGTGTACAAATCGCGAAAGTTTAAAAAGTTTAATATTTTTTTTATCTTCTAAAATTAAGAAATAGGGGGCCGCAAAAGTTGTAAATTTTAGACCATTTTTGTACGAGCTCTAGCGCAACAATTCCACAAATTAGGAATTTGAAACTTCTTTATACCATGTAGGTACCATAAATACTGTATTTAAGCAACAATACTGAAAACGGCGATTCATAAGGTATTTTGTTTAAACATGGGTGATTTTCTGCAACTGCAAAAATAACCTTGTAATTCACAGTATCATTATAAAATAAGTAAAAAGTTATCTTTGCGATTGTTAAACATATAATATGGTACGGAACCCTTCGTGCGCGAGTCCGACTCGCACTTGACCGGTTTTATGGTCACGAATCGTATTTTGGTCATCATAGAACCTAATTCTGAGTTGGAAATTGCAAAAAACGTAAGAAAATTTGATTTTCGCCGGCTATTCGGGCGATTTCGCCTAAATCCATAAAAAAATAAGGAAAAAATCGATTTTTTTAACAAAATCGATTATTTTTATTACAAAAATCGATTATTTTTTAATAGATTTTATTACTAGGCAAAATAATCGATTAATTAATAATCGATTTTTTGTGTATAATGTCACATCCCTACTGGCGCGGCGACGCGCGCGCAATGAATATAACGGGATTTCTAGGTGACCTCCGCTCCTTCGCCCCGCGTGGTCCCCCGCTGTACAGGGCCGTACTCAAGGGTCCGGACTTAGGATTATGTGGATGCCACAGTAGTACACAGAAATCTTAGGACTATGTTAGTAAAGCTTAATATTATTACTTGGCAACAAGATTATTCTGAGAGATACATCTCTCAATAATGCTATGCATTATCGAAGAGTCGTATCTCCCAGCTATGACTAAAGTACCGCCTTTCAGTCCCTGTTGCAAAAAAAAAAAATTCTTTCTTATTTGCAAAATAGTTGGGCAAACGTCATCTAAAACTATTCCAAATTTCAAGTTGATAGCATTAGTAGTTCTTGAGATATCCAGCTGTGACAGACAGACAGACGAACAGACAGACATACAGATTGAGTCGCACCATGAGGGTTCCTTTTTATCATTTTGGTACGGAACCCTAAAAACACGAGTGAGTGCGCCTTCAAACAGGATTTGCACGCGATTCGCACGCGACACGTGTCGTGTGACGAGCGCCGGTTTGAAAGAGTCTTTAATGTAAAAATACGCAAAATTTCGGTAACTCGACAAAGGCCATATAACCGTTTTGTATCAAGTTTTTTTATAGAAAGACCAATTTCTACGGATTTCATTGTGATAATTATTTTTCAACGAATTAAATGTATGCTTATTATTTGTAGTGCTTTCACTACCTACTTAAACTTAAAATAAAATGATATTATCGCAATATTGCATACAGTCAAACAGAAAAGTTAATATCAGCAAAATTACTTTGCCGCAATTAAGTAAACATGAATGCGTACACTGATCCTGAACTTTCTAACGACCGCTGCACTGCCATTAATGGTCAAAAAGGGAAACATCTATAATTACAGAATGGAAATATTATGTCTGTTTCAGATTGCAAGAAAATTTCCAGTTTACCATAAAAATACATAAAACATGTCTGCCACCATTTTGTTTTTTACGCGCCATTTAGTTAATAAGATCGCTTTTACTCTAAAATGTTATAAAACAGTGAACAATTTTAATCATAATAAATTAAAATGCATAAGTCAACACCAACTATTCATAAATTTCGAATCTTATTATGAAGTCACAAAGAACTCATGCTGTTGCTCATTTTGCTTTAAAAAGCTGTAAACTTTGAGAAATTTCAATACCTAGTGAATGAAGTTACTCTGTTTTGAATAGGTTTTTACCTTTTCACGCCTTCTGGCTGTATAGAAGTCAACATTCGTCTATAACGTCACTCACCGAACGTTGGGAAATTGGCAATTTTGTACACAACTTTCCCTAATAATGTAGATGTAAGTTTTTACATGTAGGTAAGTAGGTATGTTATTTGAGTAATAAAATACGATACTCAAGCATTTTATACTTCTTATTATTTTTGATGTTGAGCATGGAATAGGAGCAAATGGTAGGTAGGTACGTAGGTATACATATATTACTTGGTTGCTTGCTATTATTAGTAATAATTAATAATAAGCCATGGTGTCTCCGTCGAAGATGGCGCACCGATGCCTCCGATGTTTGTCTTCGAAAAATACACTCCCCGTGACGTTTTGTGGACATAAACTACTAATAAATAAATAATTACTAATAACCACCGAGTTGTACGCCTCCCCCCGCGACATCGTCAGGATTGTCCCCGTACATTTTTTGGCGGCACGCAACGGGGTGCCTGGCCACTTATACACGGCTTGTACACAAAATATTTCTATGGACTGATAGTAAACTAAAGACTGTTTCCTAAACTGGATAAACCAGGCTAGATTAGATTACGTATTCCATATTTCCAGAATTATTAATTTTTTGTCAATAGTGGCGCTGTTAGCAGCTATACTCAGCTTAATCAAGATTTAAAATCGATTTTCTCATAAAGTATTGATATATATTTTGTGGTGTTACAAACATGGCATTCTCGAAACCATAGTATTAAATTATGAAATAGATCTTTAGTCAAAGCTGAATTTTTTTTACGAGAATAACGGTTTTAAATGTTGACTTTGTAAGGTTTAAGATAGTGAACGTACTTTGCTACACACTGATCTATAGGTACGGTCAGCAACTGACAGAAGTCGGTTAACACTGCTACTTTTTGACATCATCTAAATTAACACAAAATTATATGATAACCTGCTTTTTAGCATTTCATTTATTATATAAGAGTTAATTTTCTTTAAAATTAACATCTGTTCCGATTTTAATGAAGTATTAAGATTTAGAAAACGCAAGTGTTAATCGTCTTTTGTTGCTGACTGTACCTAGTAAGGAAAGATTTTGTCGAACGGGGATTACAGCGGGGTAATTGCCTAACACACATAAAATGACAATTTATCGCATTCTCATTCATTTTGAATTCAGACATCCATACACTGAACAATACAGTCGATAACTTCGCGCCATATTTCACGTATAGGTAAATAAATGTCGCACCTTCCGCGTCCGTGCGTAACTGCTACGCAATCGTGTCTGGGGGTCTACTCCCTAAGCACGAAGCCCGTAGTTTCAGCCTTCGTTACGGGCGTTTCCTACTCCGTATCACCTATGGACGGATGATTGGTTCGAGGCCCGAACGAAGCATGAATGACAACATGATTTCACAGATGTGATGACAGATTACTACCGATGTGTACCTATTTGCCCGTCCGAAAAATTTAACTTTTACACTTGTATTGATGGATCGTTATGTTAGACGGACGAAAGAACGGACGGACGGACGGACAGACGGACTTAGGGAGTAGGCCGCCAGTTGCCTACGCCCTACTGGTATAGGTGTACACTGAGATTTCGAAACGCGTCGTTTCAGCCATTTTCTATAAAGACGTAATATATGTAACTTTATTATACTGTGGCCACGTTCATTGCGTTATTTACGTTGAGCAGACTAATATTTTTAATAAACCAATGAAGCAATGGTTTAAAAAAACCTCCAAAACTCACGGATTTTGATTGAAACTGATGCAATTAGGGTTCTGCAAGCCTATTACAAAGACGTAAGCACATAGCACCGTATGCTTAGAGCAAAAACATCATGCCATCGACCTGCCGTTATGTTTAATTCATTTAGACGTGCAAATTTTGATGTTCAAACAGTATTTTTGAGCGAGGCACGCGGGCCTAGCGGGTCGATCCATCAGGTTAAGCTACGCTTGCCGGGGTTTGTCCGTGTATGGGTGACCATCTTTACATACCGAGATTCCTCCGTGCCTCGGAAAGCACGTTAAGCCGCTGGTCTATCTTTGACAGTCGTTACGGGTCGTCAGAAGCCCGAAAGTCTGCAATCAGTCTTACCAAGGGGTATCGTATTACCCAGTAACTGGGCTGTGGAGGTCAGATAGGCAGTCGCTCCATGTAAAATATTGGTATTCAGCTGCATCTGGTTTGACTGGAACCCTACCCCAATATAGTTGGGAAAAAGATAGGTAGATTGATTGAATGTTATGCTTAAAAAATTATAAGTACCTAAGCTTTTATGTGTAAATATAATGGGAACTATATTTTCTATCACCAAAATTTATATTTGTCATCAAGTTGTATCACCTAATAAATAGATCTATCGCCACGAAATATTTTCGTTCTCAGATAAACAAAAATTGTTCCCAGGTATGAATTATCAAATTAATGTTAATATATGTGTAAAATAAGAGATCGATAACCAATAAAATTATATTGCATTACATGAATATAAACTTCGTTCTTATAATAACAGTTTTGTTACTTAAATAATAGCTCTGTGCTCAGAATGGTAGATCTGTCACCAAATAAATCGATTATCGATCCCTGACTGCGACTCCTTTTTATTTGATATTTTGTCACCAATACAGTAGTAACATTTTATTTCGTTCAGATATTAAATTAATAGTATTCGTTACCAATTTAATACATCAATTTATAATTTTAATGAAAAAATGATCAAAGGGGCGGAGACAAATTGGCGCGCTTTAAAAATTGACCAATCCGGCCTCAACGATGGGTTGTAGGTAACTAGGTTCGCATTAATAGGAAAAAAGATATTGTTTTTAGTAGGTTACCCGGAACTCAACTATTTAGATTACTTATTTTAAAAAAATGGTTAGGTTAGGTTAGGTTAAAACTGTGACCCCCTACGCACGAGCCGAGCGAGCGAAGCGAGCGGTGCCGCGGCAGCGGCCGGCGAGTGCCATACACGACTTGCATTAATAGAAAAAAAGATATTAACATAATATGATTTATTGGTGATCTCTTTAAATTAGTTTGCTTAAATACTTATTAGGACACACCTATTATAATACATACAAAAACATTTATTTGGTACTAGACCTTATATCTCAGGATTTTAGGTGATTTATTGTGGAACTGATTTTGCATTGTTTGGTGACTACATTTTGGTGACAGATCTACTATTTTGAGGACAAACCCTATTATTTAAGAAACACAAAACTAATTAAATTGGTGATAGCTTAAATGATACCCAAATATAATTAGGATGAACAATTGTGTGCTATGTTTATATTATGTCTTATTATATAATTTTACGCAAATGCATAGGGAACCAAAAAAAAACTACCAGAGCTAACAGCCGCAGAACAAAAAATATTCAAAACTGCTATTAAAAAAGTCACTAAAAATGCAAAACCGATGAAAAAGTACAAAAGAACAGCAAAATAAAAACAAGTCCGCTTAATACACAACAGCAAAGTAATTGCCTCAAGAAGTATTATACTTAAGTGCATCCTTTTAATAACTAAAGGAAGCTCCAAGAAGAAAATTAATTAATATTACGGAGAGGCAAAGCCGCGGTAACAAAGGCAATTATCCGGAGATCCGGAGATCCGGGTCTCACATGATCCGAGAACTAACGAGAACCCGTAACGAGATTATGAAAACTGACTGCGTTTCGTATCGATTCCGGGAGGTTCATGCACGTTTTAAAGTTTGCACGGCTTAAATGTAGGGTTACCTTTGAAGCCTTATGCGTGTTAACTAAAAATTTTGTCATGGAAAAGCTCTCACGTAATTAGGAAAGAGTTATTTTTGTTATTGTGCATATATTTTATTTATATCAATTTAATCCTGAAATTAAATTAGCTAGCACAATTCCGCAGATTTGATGGGTTTATCCCTATAACAGTCCATAATATTTCCATAAATCCATTCCTAGTGGATGCCTAGAATGTATGGTCTATGTGCAAAATTTCAAGTCTCTAGTTCTAGCGGTTTGGGCTGTGCGTTAATACATTATTCAATCACTTTTGCCTTTTAAATGTATATACAGAATGTAAGGTATAAACAGTGGCAATATTTTAAGGGGTCATTGTACTCATCATTATGATTTTTTTTTGTTTTTATTTTGTCGTGTTTAATTATACAGGGTGTAAGTGTAAACAGTGGCAATATTTTATAGGTTCATTGTACTCATCATTATGAACAACTTTTACTATGGGACCAAACCCGACATCGCGAAAAAAATATCAGCTGTTCAGTACATTTATGTTCGCATAATTCGGCAAAATGTAGGGAACAGCTGATTTTTTTTCGCGATTTCAGGTTTGGTCCCATAGTAAAAGTTGTTCATAATGATGAGTACAATGAACCTTTAAAATATTGCCACTGTTTACACTTACACCCTGTATAATTAAACTCGACAAAATAAAAACAAAAAAAAAAGATTTGATGATGTCTTTTGGGCTCAATGACCGTTGGTAGTGCTGTTTCTTGAAGTGTGACTTGATAAAATCTGTTTTATCGTGTTGATATACAGGGTACCGGTATATGAAATTTTTTCAGGAACGTTAAGGGAATCCAATAAACCTGATTTGTTTGTGTTTTTGTGCACAAACCGGAGCGTCTATTACTGGTTGGGAGGGGTAGGTAATAGGTATGCGGTGAGTTCAATGAACTCTGTAGCTAGACAGAAAGTGAACAGCTGATTTCGCGCGTCGTTCGTTGCATGATTTCTACATCCATTGCTGGTTTTTTTGTTTTCAGTTTTGTTTTTTGTTGTTTTTTTTACATAAATGGAGTGCTGCGAACACACAATGTAATTTTACATTGAAATAAAGAAAATGCAACTGAAAAAATATTTAAAAAATGTAAATTTTCCTGAGAAAATTTCCGGTGGAATATGATTCAAAATGAGGAGCTGAATGCACCCTGTTAGTTTGCGGAGGGCTGTCCCTTACACCTCCTCCTCCTCCTTATCGTCTATGAAGTTGACACAGAAAAACTGTTTCTTAAAATGATATTTCAAGTGACTACACTACCGGCTGTTGACGACCCCAAAAAAAACATCATCAAATTAATTTATTTTTTGTTTTATCATGTTTAGCTATCGACACTTATCACGTCCGCGGAGTTTCCCTAGCTAATTTAATTTGACCCTGTATCTATGTATGTTTTGTACTTGTATGAAAATGGTACTGAAACCACACTACTTGCAGTTATGTCTCTCGTTCGCCCTTAATCCATCCCAAGATTGTCTGTTAAAGATTGCTTATAGGGATAAGATCGCCCATTGAGTCACCCTATGTAAAATTTCTACACTTGTATCTATAATTTTTATTATGGTGTACATATTAAAGACTATTCTATCTATCTATTTATCTAATTATTGCTTATAATTTCTTATACTTTGACTACCTAAACTAACAAAACAGAAAATATTGAAATAGCGTCATAGTAGTCTTCAACCTGAAATCTTAAAGCGCGGATTGACTACGATTACCGCACTCACACAACCGCGTAATCTATTGTCACCATTAGCTGGCTTGAAATAAGGTTGAAAATTGAAAATAATATTTGTGTGTGCCATCCATCTCGGCAACACAAATATTATTTGCTAAGCTGCGAATGTGTATTTATTTTCTGGGTTTTCTTCAGATTACTCAGAATATAAGTACACAATAACTTAAATAATTGTCTCGTTAAAGTTTAAAAAAAATGTTAATTCCAATCAAATTCTTAAAAAAAAGAATGTCGTTATCGCTGAAAATACAGAGATGTTCGACGTCAAAGTTTATTTTTGTGGAGCAACTTCCAAATTTTTTATTGGGAATATTATTTTTACTATTCTATTATGTAAAAATTTTTTTTTCAATTCTTACCTGGCCACTGTATTTTTTGCGTCGGGTAGTTTTATTGCGTTATCTCATACTCGACAATCCAAGAAATCAATTTTTGTGAATGCTGAGCTACTACCGCGCTTTAAGTGAAAGAGTCATAAGTTATTGCTCAGCACGCCTAAAGAAGTTTTTTCTTCAATAATCGTCCACCATTAAATCAAATCAAATCAAATCAAATTATTTATTCGCATAATACAGGTAGGTATACACATATAGATTAGAAGTTTAATAAGATGTTAGATCCCATTTGCAACACCCGACTATACTTTTAGCAAAGCCTTCAAAAACCTACATAAAAACGCAGTCGTTATGCACGATACCAATCGCATTAAAAGTAGGCATATAGTTGAATCCTCTACAGACATGTCGTGACGTGTTCATTCTGTGTCAGCAGCTGTCAAAGTTTACGTTCGCCCGACAACTAATTTGGAAGTCAGCGAAGAAATTCGTTTGGAAAATGTTTTTGAGAAACGGTGCAAGTTTTAAAAGTTGCTCGAACGAAATTGGCTTCTGTGTTCGCAGGTTGAATTGTTACTGATTATACACTTGTTTTGTGGTTGAGACGGCAAAAGTTTGTTACAAAATAAGAGACAAATGGAAGATGAATGGGTTAGCGGTATGGTGTCGCTAGGCGTGCAATGGAGGACGGAGTTTCTTAAAGTCGCAGATATATGCCAAAGGGCTTGTAGTTATCTTGCGTGTTCTGTGCTGAGCTCACGCAACGCGTCGTACGTCCAGCCAGTAGTAGGACTCGCCCATCAAGGTGCGCTGTCCCAAATTAGACGAATTATTTATAATTATTATACATAAAACAACAGGTATTATATTAAAACACGTATACTAAAAGATAAATAACTAAATTATGTTCAAAACGGTGAAGGTTTCATAAAAATACGCTTGATAGTTTTTGCGTGATTCTCAGTTTTTTATCCACGTTAGACATAACTTTGACAATTAATTACACTGTGAAATATAAACATAATCTAAAATATTCACATATTAAGTTATTAAAAGTATGCTCTAATTTAACATTTTTTCCAAATCATCAACACTACTCGTTTAGACGTGGTCTTCGGTTTAAAATCATTAAAATACGGTTATCGTCGCCGTATAGAATAAGATCCGACATAGAGCAAGGTTAGCAACCTGAAAAGACAATGGCCCGACCATGTTTGAAAGACGGAATGGTCCTTGGAGCAGACGTAGCGTAGCGTATGACGGCCCCTAGATGGAAAAGGTGGCTATTACAAACTGTATGTAACGGAAGGCGAAGAATTGATGTTATGGCTAAAATTTGAGTAGCCTAGGACCTTTTCGACTTCGATAGGCTGAGTTGATAATTATGAGAGATCATGTCGAAAGTGGTAATGGTAGATTTCTGTGTATCTCGAATCCATCTGCCCAGATGATAATGCCCAGTGATAATGGCAATTTGACGCGCGAGATAGAAGACTCTCACACGCACCCGATGTAAACGCGCTTCGTTTTAATGTAGATTCATGACAAAATGCTATACTTAAATCAATTTTAATCTTAGTAAGTTCTTACCATATCTAAATACCTTCGATTTAATGCAAAGTTTACTAGGGAACTGTTTACGATAATCGTATAAAATAGAAAATAGGCGGTGCTTTTTTGGAAATTCAAGTAATCATGTTTGGGTTTTAGTGCAGAAGTAGACAATATAATCAAATAACACATGTGGAAAATCCAAATAATTTAACCATAATTATATACAGGGTGTAAGGGACAGCCCTCCGCAAACTGATAGGGTGAATTCAGTATGTCATACTAAGATGACCGGTACATCAACTTTAAGGGAATCCAATAAACCTGATTTGTTTGTGTTTTTGTGCACAAATCGGAGCGTCTATTACTGGTTGGGAGGCGAAGGTAATAGGTATGCGGTGACTTCGATGAACTCTGTAGCTAGACAGAAAGTGAACAGCTGATTTCACGCGTCGTTTAGTAGAGAGTATTTCAACATCCATTGCTGGTTTTTTTTTTTGCAGTTTTTATACATAAATGGAGTGCTGCGAACACACAATGCAATTTTACGTTGAAATAATGAAAATGTAACTGAAAAAATTTTTGAAAAAATGAAAATTTTCCTGAGAAAATTTCCGGTGGAATATGATTCAAAATGAGGAGCTGAATGCACCCTGTTAGTTTGCGGAGGGCTGTCCCTCACACCCTGTATTTATAGGAATTTTATAGGAATTTTAGAAACACAATAATTATCGATTTATCCCCTTAAAAAGGGTCGTTCGGACGTCCATGTTTATAGTGGGTTAGTTACTTTATGTGATAGGTACCTACTTAAGTGTTTTTAACCAACTTTTTTTAACCGGCTGGACCGATTTGGATTTTTCTTTTTTTGTTCGAAAGGGTATACTTCCCAAGTGGTCCCATGATCATGAAGTCAGGATCTGATGATGGGATCCCATGGAAATCGAGGGAAGCCCTCTAATTTTATGGGCACACTTATATCGATTTCGGTATTTTTTATAGTAACTCGTTCATTTGCTCTCGGAAAGTACCATTTGGTGAACTGGAACTGATGATGAAGACCACAGATGGCCATCGGAAATACTCAATTATATCTAGGTATATCACAGGTTGCGATTCGATTACTTTAATATGGTTTATGCTCGTCAAAATGCATAATGGTGATGGTGACTTCACCATGAGCTCCAGTTCTCCTGGTTCTTACTAGGAGAACTCCTCAACAATTAACGTCCCTGCATCGGGAAAAGCAATATTTTGTAAAACGTGATGAGCAGTTGACATTGGGTTATTGTATCTTAGATAAATTACAAACTGACCCACTAAAAAGCGAAAAGAAAAACTGTTTTACAAAAAACAAAACCGACTTCCAAAAAAACACTACAAAGTGAAAAATAACTTTAATTTCGGAAGTCGGGGGTAAAAACCTAAAATACAGATCCAAAGACACCGACTTCCGAAATTAAAGTTATTTTTCACTTCGTAGTGTTTTTTTGGGAGTCGGTTTTGTTTTTTGTAAAAAAGTTTTTTATTAGAATTTTTTAAAGTATCAATGTCTTTTTAGGTAAATCACGATCCCCGTGTTGCGATGTGTTCATTCTGTTACGTCAATGACTGTCAAACTTGAGTTCGAAGCTTACTCCAAACTAATTTAAAGTAGGGTGAGGGAATACAAATGAGCTAAGTGTTTTAAGGCGATACCAAAATAAATTGGGGGCTTGTTCGTAACCTTTATTTCACAACTAGCCGTTGCCCGTGGCTTCGCCCGCGTGGATGTCTGAAATTATCCCACCAGAACCTTCTACCGGGATGAAAAGTATCCTATGTCTTAATCCAGGTTATAAACTATCTGTGTACCAAATTTCATCCAAATCCGTTCAGCCGTTTTTGCGTGATTGAGTAACAAACATCCAGACATCCAAACATACAAACTTTCACGTTTATAATATTATAGTAGGAAGTAGGAAGTAGGATTACATCGTTAAGGATTTCATTTTTGGATTATGCTTATTGACTATTTGATTAATACTTTGACTTAAGGAAAACGCAATCCTCGATAGAATTAAATTCCGAAATGACCTCTTTTTTTATTTATATTTTTTCTGTAATTCTAAAATCCTGTAATTTCATTGCAAAATTGCATTCAAAATATGGGTATTAGGTAATTAAAAGCTCAGGCTGAATTGATTTTTGATAGATAGCTTAAACAATTTTTATTTGGTTTGGCGTTTTTATTTTGGTTCCAGCGCATTGTTGCGCTCTCTTTTTTTTGCATGTGGAAGTAATTGACTCTGTCACTTTCTTCTTTCTTCACTTCCTATACACATGACCTTAAGTGAAATTCTTGGAAGTATTAATTAAATATCAATGCTGCTAATTTTGTTTACCTTCATTTAATTACCTAAACCGATAGAGTATAGATTGTGATTGATTGCATAGTATACGGGACCACCATTGAAATGCTGGTGCTGTGATATTTTGGCTACTCGTTGGAGATTTCAGTTAGTAACGGTAACTTTTGAGCGCAGTGGATTATGGGCCTAACAGTCGTTCGCCCTTGTTACAAAATCGCATCACACTGCGAGACACTTTACTTTTTGTCAAATATTGTCCTGCTGGTAGGCGTGTAGGGTAAATTAATTAGTAAAAAAATAAAGTTTTTAGGTTATAATATCAGTCATGCTGAAAATAACTAGGGCTCCACTGCACTATCACACTCGCGCGTCCGAAACTTCACATTGGTGAATTATTTGGGTTAGGTTAGGTTAGGTTAGAACAGTGACCCTTAACGCGCGACGCCGAGCGAGCGAAGCGAGCGGTGCCGCGAAAGCGGCCGCCGAGCGCCATATCCCCTCTATTTTTGGTGAATCATTTGGGTTAGATGAGGCGGTGAATGTCTCGTATATTAGACGATGAAAGCCTCAGGGTCATTGACCTTGATTTCAAGGTCAATATAGTACTGGTACTGTAATTTTTTTTTTCGGCAAAATAATAGAATTTTGCGCACTTTGTTGTTTTCAATAATACACTAAAAAGGGTCTATTGTACCCAAAAAAAAAATAGCTAGTATATAAAATCGCCGGGTGCGTTTGTAAAGTGGTTCCGTAACTAGGTAGTGTAAAAAAAACCGGTCAAGTGCGAGTCGGACTCGCGCACGAAGGGTTCCGTACCATATTATATGTTTAACAATCGCAAAGATAACTTTTTACTTATTTTATAATGATACTGTGAATTACAAGGTTATTTTTGCAGTTGCAGAAAATCACCCATGTTTAAACAAAATACCTTATGAATCGCCGTTTTCAGTATTGTTGCTTAAATACAGTATTTATGGTACCTACATGGTATAAAGAAGTTTCAAATTCCTAATTTGTTGAATTGTTGCGCTAGAGCTCGTACAAAAATGGTCTAAAATTTACAACTTTTGCAGCCCCCTATTTCTTAATTTTAGAAGATAAAAAAATATGTTTGTACTCTACTCAATGAGTTCTAGACGATGACACCCCACATGCTAGATTTTTTATTTTTTTTTTTCAAAATGAAAAGTATGGGGACCGACCCCTTCAATTTTTAACTTTGCTTTATTTTTATTATTTGTTGTTATAGCCGTAATAGACAGCGGAGGCTTAGTAAGTTTGTACGGGACTGTACGTGGTTGTCTGATTTCATGGATTTTAATTTTCTTGCGCGGAACCCTAATTATTTTTCTAAAATAAAAATAGCCTAAGTTACTCCTTAAAACATCAGCTATATGTCGTCAAAATCGGTGAAAATTCGTTTGGCAAGTTTCCTAACTTGACTCAAAGTACCATTTTTTTAATCGGACTGCGCTTTAAAATTCTTCTATACAAACTTTAACATCCCTAAATCTCATTTGAGGCGTAGTTTTGAAAAACTTATAATGACAAACAGTATTACTTACTTATGCAAGTATTTGTGCTAAGTTTCAAATTCATTAACCAAACTAATAAGATTTTTCATATAAACTGTATCTCTGTTTTCACGAACACAGATAAAGAATTTCAAAAATCGTTTGGTATGTTTCCATAACTTGACTCAAACATTATTTACACCAATTTTAGAGTTAATCAAGCCCCCAATAAAATCCTCCGCTATAAAATTAACTTTTCACCCCTTAGGGGTAGATTTTTGGAAAACCCTAATACACGTTAGTCTTCATTTTTGGTCTCAAGTATAAAAACTGAGTTTTGAAGTAATCGGACCGCGTGTTAAAATTCCTCCATACAAACTTTGACACCCCCAATTCCTCTTTAGGGGGTAGTTTAGGAAAACTCAAAATGATAAACTTTATAATTTACTTAGATGAATATTCGTGCTAAGTTTCAAGCCTATTAACTCAAGGGATAGGATTTTTCATACAAACTTTCATACCCTGTTTTACCCCCTTAGGGATGAAATTTCCGAAAATCCTTACTTAGTGAATGTTTACACTATATAAGGTATCTATGTGCAAAATTTCAAGTCTCTAGGTCCATTGGTTTGGGCTGTACGTTGATATATTAGTCAGTGACTCAGTCAGGACTTTGATTTTTATATATATATAGATTTACCATGTTATTTTAAGACCACAGACTTCTTATAGGTTTTCCTGTAATCTACAGGTATAGAACTATTTTCTACATTTTTTTCAAAATTTTAGGCTCAGTAGTTTCGGAGATAAGGGGGGGGGGATGGTCAATTTTCGTCTATTTTCTTAAATAACTTTAAAACAATATATTTTAAAATTATAAAAAAAATATTTTTGAGACCCTCATAGTAAGCCCTTTCATTTGATATGTGACACGGTACATTTTACAAAACTTTTTTTTTAAATTTTCTTATTTTCCCCCTAAAAGTGACTTTCACATACAAAATTCATATATTTATTTTAGCTGTACGTGTTTGGGTCACAGAAATCCATATGTGTACCAAATTTTAACTTAATCGGTCCATTAGATTCGGAGCAAATTGGCTGTGACAGACGGACAGACGGACAGACAGACAGACACACGAGTGATCCTATAAGGGTTCCGTTTTTTCCTTTTGAGGTACGGAACCCTAAAAAACATAAAAAAACGGCCAAGTGCGTGACGGATCACGCACAATGAAGAGTTTCGTAGTTAGGGTGAATTTATCCCAATAACAAAGTTAACATTGTAGTTGTTAAACACAATCGCAAAAAAAAAAAATCGCAAAAAGAAAATGTTCTATGGGATAAAACTACTTTACGATTTTTTTACTTTTCCTTTGCTTGTGTGCTGTGAGACCTTTTTTCTTGCCAAATTTCATGATTCAAAGGTTTTGATTTATTTGCGAGTATCAAAATGTGTCGCATAAATGTCCGTATTTTTTATTGCGTTGGCTTAGAAGCTTGTTTTTTTTAGAGCTCCAAGGGACCGCAGACCTACGTATTTGATATTAATAATATTTCAACTTGATACCTTCACGCGTTCCTGAGAAAAGGGTCTTGACAGACTGACAGACAGACAGCACAACGAAATGATCCTATAAGGGTTCCGTTTTTTCCTTTTAACGTACGGAACTCTAAAAACTATTTAAAAATTAGCAGCTTTATATATATCAGCTTTATTTACCCATTCGATAACTTGTCAAGTAAAAAATACCTTTTCCAAAGCCAAAGTTTGAGTGCCACTGCCCTCATCTCACAGCCGTCAACGAAACCCTGAATGAAGCTTGCTGAAACCTAATGAGACGGAAGGGTCCTTTCAAATGATCATTTGAGCGTCGCTCAACGATACACAAGCTACGGCGGCCATCATTGAAGCGTTCAAAGTCAGCTGGGATTTCAAAGATGGCGGCTTTATTAGAAAGAAAGGGAGTATTTTTCCCCGAGATTTGAATGTGTAGGTGTTGGGTTGGGTGGAGATATTTATATTGAATTGAGGGGTGTTAAAAATATTTTTAAGCTCGAGTTTTTGTCTCCATTGACAACTAATTACCTAGAACTAGGTGTGAACCATGCAGCATTATGTGTGATCATACATACATACATACAATAAAATTATACGTGATTGGTCACGGTAAATTCTCCAACTGCAAATGTAAATTAGTAATTGCAAAAAAAATAATTGTTTCATGTGATAAAACCACAAATCAACAACTTTCGGACTTTCTCCATTACTTGTGCTGTGAGACCTTGCTTCTTGCCAAATTTCATGATTCTAGGTCAACGGGAAGTACCCTATAGGATTTGATTTACTTGCGAGTATCAAAATATGATGCGTATATGGCCGTATTTTTTTATTGCGTTGACTTAGAAGCTTGATGTTTTTAAGCTCTAAGAGACCTTAAACCTACGCTAAGTATGTAATAAAAATTTTAACTTGATACCTCTACGCATTCCTGATAAAAATGGTCTTTGACAGACTGACAGACAGACGGACCGACAGACAGACAGACAATGAAGTGGCCCTGTAAGGGTTCCGCTTTTCCTTTTGAGGTACCTACGGAACCCTAAAAATTTCTAAAATGCAAATAGAAATAAATAAAAAAAAAAAATAATAAAAAATATGTTTATTTTGACAACTTTGTAATTTACATAGCTTTAAGTTTGGAGGCACCTTTTAAGCAAAGATTTGCTTGTATTAGGTGGTCCAGCTCTTCCAGTTTACTTTAACAATACACAAGTTGAGAGAATAGTTTTAAAAGAATAACAAGGTTATTTAAGTTTATGTTTACTTTAACAATACATAAGCTGAGATAATAATTTTGAAGGAATACCAAAGGTTATTTCAGTTTACTTTAACAATACATCAGTTGAGAAAATAATTTTGAAGGAATGCCAAAGATTATTTAAGTTTACTTTAACAATACATAAGTTGAGAGAATAATTTTGAAGGAATAACAAGGTTAAATTTGCGTTTACTTTAACAATACATAAGTTGAGAGAATTATTTTGAAGGAATACCAAAGGTAATTTAAGTTTAGTTTAACAATACATAAGGTGAGAGAATAGTTTTGAAGGAGAACCAAAGATTATTTAAGTTTACTTCAACAATACATAAGCTGAGAGAATAATTTTGAAAGAATGCCAAAGGTATTTTAACAATTCAAAACAATACTAAACATTATTTAAATAAGGAATGCGCTTTATGTTTTGTGTGTATATGTGGATGATGTGTGAGGTGTGGGTGTGTGTGATGTCGGTATATTGGCGTGGAATGTGTTAATTTGCGTAATAAAATTGTATAAGAATAGGTTATAATTATGTTAGGAATCATGTGATTGTATGGAACATAGCCTCGATTTCTTCGTAACTCTTGCTCTTCAACCATTCAGTGAGTGTCTTTTTGCAGTCGTGGTATGTCATAGGGTATATGGTCAGTATTTTGTTGAGGGAATTGTATAAGCGAGAAGATTGCTTTGTGTATTGTCTTGTAGCAAATGCAGTTTTGACTGGGGTTTCTGGAGCTACATTGTTCTTTCTCCTAGTTTGTGTCCTGGGAGTAACGAAGGGAAGTGATTTGTGTTTTTTCAGCGTAATCAGCAGCACATAGAGCTTTCTAACTGTCAAGAGGTTCGAAGTTACGTATAAGGTTTCCGTGGGGAATAATCGTGGTTTAAAGTACATGACTTTTAGTAAAGATCTCTGCGCCCTCTCCAGTTCTAAAAACTTTGTTTTTGATGCTCCACCCCAAATTGGTAAACAGTATGTCAATATGGACTGACCCAAAGACAGGTAAATTTGTTGGATAAGATAGCTAGTAGCTATGTGACGAAGAGATTTGAAAGTCCAAATTAACTTCCTGACTCTGTTCATTATCAGCTCTAAATGCAAGTGCCACGATAGCCTTTGGTCGAGCATAACTCCAAGGTATTTAGTGCTACTAACTTTGCTGATTTTTAAACAACAGCAGTTGGTGTCAGGGAAGTGAGAACAAGTATGTATTTTGATCTGGAAATCATGTGATGGCTGAGTATTGTTATAAATGGAGAAACAAATGTAGTTTGTCTTTGAGACGTTTAAAGTTAATAGGTTACATTCGAGCCAAGTAGCTATTGCAGACAAGAATATAGCAATAAATAATTTAAACAAAATAAAAGGCACTTGCATTCACAGCAAAACAACATCCATTGTAATGAAGTATTCAACTCGTAAGCAGTAGCAGTGGAATAAAATATTAAGCACTACTTGACCTGATTCCTTGCTTTTGTTCTGAACTGCTGAACTTATGGCGAACTGAAATCGAGTTAAACTTGTTCCATTTATTTAGTTTAAAAAAAAATAAACCATTCATTTCAAACGACGCAGGCCCCTATATAAAAACCTTAACCCCTTAACCTGACCTTTACTTTACCTTAACTTACCTTACCTTACTTTTACTTTACTTTACCTTACCTTACCTTACCTAATTACCATTACTTTACATTACCTTTACGTTTTTACTATTGTCCGTTATTTTTTACCTAAGTTCTCATTTCACGCCTTTTTAAACAACTAGCTTTTGCCCGCGGCTTGCCCCGCGTGGAGGTCGGAAATTATCCCACGGGAAAATACTACCGGGATAAAAAAAGTAGCCTATGTGCTATTCCAGACTATAATCTATCTCTGTGCCAAAGGAGACAATTTTTTTGGGCCCACTAGTAATCGGTTACGTTTATTATTCATATTGCTCATAAAAGAAGTGATCATTGAAAAAAAACCTACTTTAGAATAAAACGCGCTCATTACATTCCATACCAAGTAAAAAGGTGCCCATTATCTATGAAACCACGCTAGAACGTGCTGATCGCAGCGGTTGTAACAGAGAACGCGCTCATAGTCGGCCATCTTAATTTTTTTGCCATACAAGTGACAGCTGTCACATAAGCTTCCTTTTAGAAATTTTACGACGCGGTAGATTGTGCATTAAGTTTTTGCTTGTTTATACCAAAATGGACAATAATAGTAGTGATTGTGATGAAAATTATGTTGATAAGACTACAAAAAAGAGGAAGTCACACGGTCGGATGTCTGAAGTGGTGAAAAAGTTAAAAAGTTAGAATTTATCCCATAAATAAAATTTCATGCCAATTAATATGTGTTTTATTTCATTAGTGTGTAAACATGAAAAACAGATTATAGGTATATTAGACATTGTTTATGATCACCATTTTAGTTGTAAAATGTAAAAAGGAGATCATTGTGACAATGAGCACCTTCTAGCCAGTTACATTTGGGAGTTAGGCAATGGGGAGCCACACGCAAAGCTGTTTGTAGATGGCGCTCTGAACGACTGTACATTGTTTTACAAACAAATCCATACAATTTGACAATCGTTCGTTATGTCAAATCAATGAAAAAAGGACAGTCGATCATGTGCCACCTAGCGTGATAAAAAGTTAGTTTTCCTCCCCATTAAAGGTCAAACTATTATTTATTTAACAACCCAATGTCATAAAATAATAACCTATTATGTTAAATATACACTGTTCCTTTTTTATATAAGTACAAATCAAATTCCAGTAGAGGTTTAAGTGTAGAAATTGAAATTTTAGGTTTAATCCTTTGATTACTCGAAACAATGAGAATGTTAATGAGCTCCTTTTTTTCCTGTGCCCTTCTTGTTATTGTCGCGAATCATAATTATGAGACTACTATTTTAATTCGGCAGCTTTGTATTTCTCGGAGGGACCATGTGTAACAAAATTCCCCGTGGACCAGGGACCAGGGTAATAAACTATATCTATTGAATAACTTACGTCACCAATTCCTCTTAAAAATTATCTTGCTTCAATCACAATCACGTTTTAATTCTTCCCCCAACATTTTGTCAGTAAGTAAAGATAGAAGCAATTAATTATTCTAAAACGTAAGCAAATGTGTGAAAGGGGTATTGTGTTTGTAGAGCATTAGCATTTTGCGTTGTGCCAAGGTTTCTGTAGGTAAATATGATGCGAGTATATCAGTACATGGAATATATAGTTAAGAGCCCGATATATGCCAACGGCCTTCAGTGGTTAGCTTGCGTGTTCTGTGCTGAACTCACGCAACGCGTCGTACGTCCAGCCAGTAATAGGACTCGCCCATCAAGGAGCGCTGTCACAAATTAGACGCATTATTATTTTATTCATGTGGACCAACAGGTCTTTTTTATTCTTAATTTTTAAGCGGCTTTTATCCACAGTGGCAAATCAGCCTAATCATAACTTAAACTATTCTAAATTACGTTTTGAGGTACAGACTTTAATGGACATTTTACTAAGATCTTCTGTCAGTTTGATCTTAATTTGCTTAAAAGTCTTTACTACAGTTATGGGGTTAATTTGCTTAAAGTAACATTCAATCGGGCAGGCCAAAACGTTCGCCCTTATTAAATTAAAGTAACATTCAATCGGGCAGGCCAAAACGTTCGCCCTTATTAAATTAAAGTAACATTCAATCGGGCAAGCCAAAACGTTCGCCCTTATTAAATTAAAGTAACATTCAATCGGGCAAGCCAAAACGTTCGCCCTTATTAAATTAAAGTAACATTAAATCGGGCAAACCAAAACGTTCGCCCTTATTAAATTAAAGTAACATTCAATCGGGCAAGCCAAAACGTTCGCCCTTATTAAATTAAAGTAACATTCAATCGGACAAGCCAAAACGTTCGCTCTTATTAAATTAAAGTAACATTCAATCGGGCAAGCCAAAACGTTCACCCTTATTAAATTAAAGTACCATTCAATCGGGCAAGCCAAAACGTTCGCCCTTATTAAATTAAAGTAACATTCAATCGGGCAAGCCAAAACGTTCGCCCTTATTAAATTAAAACTACTGAAATCTTTAACTCCTCGCCCTCGCTCTAAGTGGGATACTGGTAAAGAAATTTACAAATTCTTGAGCAACTTCTTTGCTACAGTAAATGAGACCACGTGACGTCTCCTGTGTGTAATCAATATTATATTATTAATATTATGATGATGATCTCGACCCATGCAACAATTGTCACATCTGCTGCGTTCTCATCTCTTTTAACAGTTCCTTCTACATTTTGCGGTTTTCGGATCCTCATGCATATTACGTTTGCGTTTTAACTTCATTTGCAATAGTCCTACTTATCCAATCGATGTATGGACTAGTAGGTGTAACCACTGCAGGATCATAGAAAGCTGAATGTGGTTTCAGAAAGCAGAATCTTCCTTCATCCGAGCCCAAGGAGTTGACGCCAACTACACCTGATTGATGGAGCAACGGCCCCCCGGAGTCTCCCGGACATAAACCAGACATCACGCCACACGGTCTTGCTAGGCACATCCCTCCCTTTAATAAATTTCTTTGATTTCCATAGTCCTTACCACAGTATACGACTACAGCATCTAAAACTTGTAAAGGCATCCCCAGCGTAGTAGCATCACTTGTGATTTCATAAAATTTTTGTCTTGCGATTTCGAACATAGCGGTAGCATTGGTTATTCCGTAACCAGTCAAAATGACTTTTTGACCAACCATAGTTACGTAATCCAATCCACTCACGCGCGCGTACTCCTCTAATGTGATTGGTTCATGTCTAACTAAAGCTATGTCATTAGTTATGTCAAACATTCTTAATTTGAAAGCAGGGTGTCTGATAATCATTGTCACTTTGCAAGTGGTTCTTCTTTCATGTGGACCATATATTACAACAGGTCTTAATGTTACGTTTTTTACTTGTATATCGAGTGATCCTTTTTCAAGAAAACAGTGGGCAGCTGTTAGTGACCAAATAGGAGTTAAAACAGCAGCCGTACACGAGTGCAAATGCTTGAGTATGTGTATAATATTTTTTTCAAAAAATATAATTTGATATTGCAGTCTTACGACATATTGGTATTTATCTTCGTCAGCACTTTCTCCGCCTATTATCCTTCTTACTTCTGAAGATCCGGTAGGCAACAATTCAAGTAATCGAAAATATAAACAAAGTGTATAAAACAGCATAGTACAACGCATGGTGAGCAAATTATTAAAAAATAAATAGTTTTATTGGTTCAGAAGGTAGTTTACGATTTGAAATTTCTGATGGATTGCAATTTCGAAATCATTGATAAAAGTTATAACAGAACGAATATATTTTATAACTATAATACCAAACTAAACAATACGCAAATGTACAAAATAGTGGTATTCGATTTTTCCTTTAAATGAAAAAAAAAAATCCGCGAAAGAATTAAAACAGTCGCAAATTTTTCTCCCATCCCAAATAAAGTCATAATTAGTTTGACAAAATAACATTCTTGGCAGGAAAATTTCATTTCGTAAATCGAGAGAATGTAACTACAAAGCGAAATAAATGAATAATAATTAGCGAGGACTCAATAGATCATTCTAAATTCGCCTTTATTATGACTCAAACAATGCCGCTTTTAATTTCAATGATAAATTACAGTTTTCCGTAAATAGCGTGGTGTATAGGCGAAATTGCAGTGATCTAACTCTGTGGCGTCCGTGACTATGGCAACTGTCACAGCGCCGGCGATTGACGAGAAGCGAGTAGAGCTAGTAACTACAAACGAGTTGGCGAGCAACGAGCAGTAAGTGCGCGACGGCGACGATTACTCGCTGGTATGCATATGTATGGTTCGAACCCAAGCAGGCACTTTACTTTACTTTGTACATCACCACTTGCTCTCAAAACAGTGAAGGAAAATATCGTGAGGAAACCGGAATGATCTAGAACCTGTGGCGGCATCTACATCGCCACATATGAACTACGCATCAATGACATGACGTCACGCAATCCTGCATCGCGCAATTAGAGTTTACCACGCGACTAGCATATATACAACGTCCCGACATCAACCGTCGGGCAGTAGACACGACACCCGTCTGGTCGGAGGATCCTCCCTTTTCTATGGAGGATGAGTGAACTTTACACCCTATTCCTCATGCCTCTAAAAACCAAATATTCGCAGACGTTGGACATCCACCAACCTGCACTGGGACCGCGTGGTGGATTACGGCCCACTCCCTCTCACAGAAAGCGGAGGCCTGTGTCCCAGCAGTGGGAACATTAGAGGCTGATAATGCTATGCGTATGTGTGTACCAAGCGTGTGTGAGTTCTGCCCGTCAAGAGAGGGTCGCAGAGCGAGTACTCTCTTTGCTAGCTCTCTCGCAGCGACAAACGAGTACTCGCCGGCGGCGGCGGCGGTGTGAACAGACAGCGATCAATTATTTATTTATTTATTTATTAAAACTTTATGCACAAGTAAAAAAAAAAAAATACTTATTTTTTTTTTTTACCTACACTGGATCTACAATCTTTTGTACGTTCCTTGAGCGAGAAAATCGTTGAGCTAGTCGCTCACTCGTCGGCGAAGGGACAAGTGCCTACATATGACGGTATGCCATCCTTGTTTTTAGGGTTCCGTACCTCAAAAGGAAAAATGGAACCCTTATAGGATCACTGGTGTGTCTGTCTGTCTGTCCGTCTGTCACAGCCAATTTGCTCCAAATCTAATGGACCGATTAAGTTTAAAGGTACACATATGAACTTCTGTGACCGAAACACGGACGGGTAAAGTAAATAAATGAATTTTGAATTTAAAAAAAAAGTTTTACAAACTGTACCGTGTGACATGTTAAATGAAAGTGCTAACTATGAGGGACTCAAATATACTTTTTATAATTTTAAAATAGATTGTTTTAAAGTTATTTAAGAAAATAAATTAAAATTGACCATCCCCTCCCATAGCTCCGAAACTACTGAGCCTAAAATTTAAAAAAAATACAGAGAATAGTTCTTTACCTGTAGACTACAGGAAAACCTATAAGAAGTCTGTGGTCTTAAAATAACACGGTAAATCTCTCAATATTGTGAGTACAAACTTACATTTACAGTTTAAATAATTGTACCTATGTGGGAACATGTTTCTCAAATACGAATTTAAGTTTGTACTCGGGATAAATTCATCCCAAGTACGGAACCCTTCATTGTGCATGTTCCGACATGCACTTGGCCAGTTTTTTTTAATAAACATAATAGTATTTCGCCAGTTATATACTGGCAGTTATATACTGGCAGCTATTTTTGGTTGCTGTAGCTCATTGCAGTTTATTGATCTTATCCTGCAATCAATCTGCCTAGCCTTATACCAACTATGTTGGGGTCAGCTTCCAGTCTAAGCGGATGCAGCTGAATACCAGTATTTTACATGGAGCGACTGCCTATCTGACCACAACCCAGTGACCAGTGACTGGGTAATACGATACCCCTTGGTAAGCCTGGTTATCAAACTTTCAGGCTTCTGATGACGACCCGAAACGACTGTCAAAGATCCACGAATGACAGCCGGGAACGGCTTAACGTGCTTTCCGAGGCACGGAGGAGTCTCGGTATGTAAAGATGGTCACCCATCCACGGACCAATCGCGGTAAGCTTAGCTTAACCTGATGGATCGACCCGTGCAGCTGTTACACTTAGCCACGAGCTTGATCTTATCCTGCATTTGATCAAATCTATTCATCTGGTCTGTTTTATATCCCTAATTATAAACCTAACCTTCTGTTCAACCTTCCAGTATTCACCCAGCACCCCGGAGAGGGTAAGAGGGCGGAGGGACAGAATAATGACGTCAGCCAAAAAGTAATTTTCGCGGTGACTTGCTCACCATCACTTGTTCCGAGTCATGTTGAAGTGCAAGTAATTAACTATTTTGTTAGGCGTGACCTCTGATAGGCCATTGGGTACTTCCTACTTTGTTTTTGTTTTTTGGGTTAGAAGATTTTTTGTTCGGGTTTGGTGGGAGCTTTGAGATTTAAGAGATGTACCTGCATCAAATCATAGCTCCCACCAAACCCGAACAAAAAATCTCTTCCAGTTGTATTAAAATTTTAATACAACTGGGGTACCCAATTGATGCAGCGCACTGTACTTGAGGAGTTGAGGTACAAAATTTCGATGTGGTGGCGTTGTCGTAAGTGGTGGTGATGTGGTTACGTTGTGTTTGCAGACCGACAGATCAACTCCCGCTTTTTAGGGTTCCGTACCAAAAGGGTAAAAGGAACCCTTATGGTGCGACTCAGTCTGTCTGTTTGTCTGTCAAAGCTCAAGAATTACTAATGCTATCAAATTGAAATTTGGAACAGTTTTAGATGACGTTTACCCAACTATTTTTCAAATAAGAAAGAAATTAAAATATTTATGTTTTTTTTGCAAACAGGGACTGAAAAGGGGTCTTAAAAAATCAAAGTGGGACTACTTGGCCATGTGGGGTATCCTATGAAAGAACGCTGTTTACCCCTTATCTCCGAAGTTTGCAAAGATAAAAATCTGCAATTATTCTATGTGATAGAAATGTATGTAAAGATTACAGGAAAAATAAAACGATGTCTCTAAATAGCACACTTTTTCAGAAATCGGAACGGAACCCTCGGTGCGCGAGTCCGACTCGCTCTTGACCGGTTTTTAGAGGAAGATGTCGAAGCCACGTTGTGTTTACGATATGGCCGGCCGCTAGTGCGTGGTCTGGCTGGTGGTTAAGGACGTGGCCCTGATGAGGTTGGTATCACCCATATGATTTTGACAGCCAAATATGGTCCGTGTGAATAAACTATTAATTTTCATACAAATTAGCACCCGTCCACGTGGCATTGTCCACGTTGTGATACGAGTACTCGGGCCCTAAATATTAGGTAGTTAGGTACCACTTAGGACATTTGCGGTGAACCACTTCAACCTTATAGCTAAGGTAATAAGGTTGAAAAGTGGTCACCGCAAAATGTCCGCGATGGTACCTATGGAATTGGACCGTGGCGACCCTGTATTTCACGCGAAATTAAAGTCGGTAAATATTACCAGAAAATTGTATAAAACACCGTATTGTATACAATATAAGATGGAAAACATTTTTGTTCTAATTAAACCCTTAAATCGTTGGCGAGAAATATTAACATTGGGCTCATGGGCCACTAATCAAGATAATTACAGACGTGTTGAGCTCTGAGTACCGGTGTACGGAATAAAATCGCACTTTCGGGGCGGACTATAGAGAGGAGAGACGCGATAGCGGTTTAAACACCTCATGAAACTTTATACACGGTTAATTTTAGGTCGTTCTAAGACCGAAAGCCAAGAACTCGATCATCGAAACCGAATCGATTATTATTTTCAAAATGTAATAATGTCAGGTTTTTTTTACGTACCTACTCATAAGATTACGGCAATGAATTTCATCCTGTAGATTTTTTCTCACCTTCAATTTCATTTCCACCAAAAATAGCAGAAACTAAACCTTCAATCGCCGCACCAAGTCCAGTGCCTAACGCCAAAAATAAAAGGGCCCTTAATTTGAGCTGGCATCCCTTTTAGCGCTCTCAGTAAACAGCCCTTTGTAAAGGTGGGGTAGATTAAAATTATCAACGTGTTTACCGCCCGCTCCTGTGGTTTTATTTGCTTATCGTTACAAAAATAATTTAGATCATCTAATTTTCATATGTCCACTTTAACCTAATGGTGGGAGAGTCTATTATCGCTTGGCGTAATTGTCTGCTTGGGAAACAGTTTCTTTTTGAAAGGACCATTGTTTTGAGTCCTTTTATTCGGTTCACTGGTGTTTGGTGATTGTGTTTTATTTTATAGGTATGTTTTATGTTTTATGGTACGTTAACTTTGCGGAAAACTACCTTTTGAAAATGAAAATGAAATGAAATATTTTATTTCCAGATATAAAATCCACATAAACTTCAAAATTTTAATTTAAATAAACACATACAATATCATAAAAAAGACACATTACACACATACGCACGAATTTGGCTTTTATTTTTGTAGAAAGATATTATCAAAGTCTACTCCGATGATGGCGGAGGTAAATGAGATTGAATATTAGTATCAAATGAGTCAATGAATAATCAGACAGGAAAAGTCATGGGAAACTAATTGTATATTATATTAACTACCGTAAGGTTGGGTTACTTTGACTCTAAGGCATAGCTTTGGCTCAAATCGAGACAACTGTTTAAACTGCCCGAAGTGTCGCGACTACAGGGGCCTACTCCCTAAGTCCGTCCGTCTTCCCGTCCGTCCGTTCATCCGTCCGTCTGACATTACGATCCATTAAAACAGGTGTAAAAGTTAAATTTTTCGGACGGGCAACAACACATGGGGAGTAGGGACAACTGGCAAATCATGTTGTCATTCACATTTCGTTCAGGCCCCGAACCAATCATCCATCCGTAGGTGATACGGAGTAAGAAACGCACGTAACGAAGGCCGAAACTATGGGCTTCGTGCTTAGGGAGTAGGCCCCCAGAACCGAACGTCGACGCGTCGTATGTCCTTCGGTAACCAATAGACGGCGATATAGACGCGTACTTGCGGAGCTTTGTGTGGATTTAATGACAGTAAACATCTATCTCGATTTGGGCCCTATAGTAAAAGTATCCCGTCCTTACGGTACCTACTTACATTGACGGTATTTATTCAAATCATAACTTCTATTCTTTGAAAATTGTATGAAATACTTAGGTCAGTGGGTCGTCTTAGGGGATGGTTATGAAATTGAAGTAGTGAGTCAATTTAATCATCATCTGCCTAGCCAACTATTTTGGGGTCGGTTTCCAGTCTAACCTGGGGGCCTACTCCCTAAGCACGAAGCCCGTAGTTTCGGCCTTCGTTACGGCCGTTTCTTACTCCGTATCACCTACGGATGGATGATTGGTTCGGGGCCCGAACGAAGTATGAATGACAACATGATTTGCCAGTTGTCCATACTCCCGACGTGTTGTTGCCCGTCCGAAAAAATTAACTTTTACACTTGTTTTAATGGATCGTAATGTCAGACGGACGGATAAACGGACGGACGGAAAGACGGACGGACTTAGGGAGTAGGCCCCCTGATGCAGCTGAATACCAGTATTTTACATGGAGAGATTGCGTGCCTGACCTTCACAACCCAGTTACTAGGTAATACAACACCCCGGGTAAGACTCGTTATTAGAATTTCGGGCTTCTGACGACCCTTAATGACTGTCAAAGATCCACGAATGACAGCCAGGACTAACGGTTTAACGTGCTTTCCGAGGCACGGAGGGGTCTTGGTATGGGTCACCAATCCACGGACCAACCCCGGCAAGCTTAGCTTAACCTGATCGATCGAACCATGCGGTTGTTAATACTTAGCCACGAGCCCCCTGAGCAATAGCGAGTCAATTTGATAAACAATAAAAAAATATTACTTAAGTAGGTAAGAAAGTATATGAAACTATACAATACAATAACATTATCATAAGTAGGTACAAACACAATATTTTAGAATAGTCTGGAAAATTTTCTATTACTTTCGTGAAATTGGACATTCAGAGGATTTATGTAAGTAGTTATAAGCCCCTAAACCCACATTACGTGCTGTATGAGTTTACCTAGTGCCTCCGCTGATATCTAGGACAAGTTCCAGGGAAAAAAGTGACATAATATACGGTGACTTTGATCTAATTTAATGTTCGTTATTTTTTGCTTCTGGTATCTAAGATAGAGCTCGTGAGAGCAGCTCGTAGCTAAGTAATAACAGCCGCACGGGTCGATTCATTAGGTTAAGCTACACCTGCCGAGGTCCGAGGATGGGTGACCATATATACCAAGACTCCTCCGTGCCTCGGAAAGCACGTTAAGTCATTGGTCCCAGCTGTCATTCGTGGATCTTTGACAGTCGTTACGGGTCGTCAGAAGCCCGAAAGTAACAACCAGACTTACCAAAGGGTATCGTATTACCCAGTTACTAGGTTGAGGAGGTCGGATAGGCGGTCGCTCCATGTAAAATAGGGCAATTTCCCTTCGAATTTCTGGAGGGGTATTCCTGCAAGTAGGTAATTATTCGGCATGTTTAATTTAAGGTTGAACTAGTCGCGGGTTCGAACTCGCGTAGCCAAAAAACACGCTGTCTCACCTGGCATTATGGCCGACAGAGATAGTATCAGTGATGAGCAGTTAGACGCTAGTCTACACGCACAACGTCTAGTTTTAACGCACACAAATCCGTTGCGAACTGAAACGACGTTTGCGAATTACGAAAAGTCCTTTGGAAAATAAAGTTTATGAAAAAAGAAGTTCTTAAATCAATTACAAATAAAGTTTATGTGAACTCTTCGATATGAGATTTGTCACTGCCAACTTTTTTTTTGGAGATTTACTCTTCTTGTATTAGGTACCTACTTATTTATGTTGCCCAAAGTTGCGTTAAAATTAGCAAGAGAAACGAATCCTTGCTGGCTCATATTTTTTTAGTGGCTTTTTATTTTACTATTCTGTTTCAACACGGACAAAATTGATGATGAGACAAAACGATATCATGTTTAACTTTGGATGTACAATCACCTGCAAAATTGCATGGATACCTTAATGTCTATTTTCCTGTGAACGTTTGAGTTGAAGTTTTCGAAAATCAAACTAGATGGCGTTGGTTTCTTCACAACTATGATTAATTATTTACGAAATGTATTATCTGTTCAATTCCCAGTGTCACTTGTAGATGACAAAAGTTTTATGGTTTTTTTCATTTTTTTCTATCACAAGGCAATTTTACTTTTAATTTCTACAAGAATAATAAAAATCGCATGTCCTTTAAAGTCTTAACTTTACACAATGACAATACCCAGTGTCACCTGTAGGTTATACGCCCATAAATAAAAATGGGTTTATTTTTTTTATATTTTTGTCCTAACTAAATGCACACAGGCGTCAGTATGTGTCCCTCAAGTTTTAAAATGTTATACTGCTACAACATTGAATCCGTTACGAATAATTTAAAGAATACTACAAAAAGAGTTAATTGTTTCGACTTGGATTCGAACCATCGCATCACCAAACGTCGTCATATTCATACCAGCAGTTTCACGAACTAGCCAGCGAGACCTTAAGAATTGTGATGAAATTGTTATCTACTATCGTCCGAGTAACTTTATCTTTAGGTCTCTGTCTAATCGATAGATGTTATAATTTGAGGGTATCCATTAATTTTACTTACTTACGTTTTCTTTATAAAATTAATCCATACCCTCAAGTTATAACTACAACGTTTGATGTTGCGTTAAAGGATGTCACTTGTCTAGGAACCCGTGTGGTGTCAGTTGGCAAAATATGTCGTGTCTTATTATGAGAACTGTAAATTATCAAGTCAAATTGTAAAATGTCAATGTAATTGTATTGTAAATTGTAATCTTTGTAGTAAAATAAGATCAACGTTTTGTTTATTACAATATTTTATTTTTCTTGTTTAACTGTTTATAAATATTACTAAAACAAAGTAGAAAAATACTTTCTTTTAATAAAAATATAATGCATGACAAAAAAAGCACATGCCGTGCCTAGGATTTGAACCTCCAACCTCATACACGGCAAGCGGTCTTGATACCTTTGGTCTAATAAGACATTGAATAGCAGTTCGTAAATGTTAAGTCTATTATCAAAAAAAGAAACCGATACGAATAACGAGTGGATTCAACTTTTAATAATTAGTAGGTATTCGAGTTGGTAGTTACCTAGCAACCAGAAAAAAGAGCAGAGTCACAGCAGGTAAACAGGCTCGCCAAACAAAAAGGCACTATTAAAAAATTGTAGAGATTTATTTCTTACAGTTTATTATTTCACACTTAACATTTACTTTATTAAATATCGTATAACATTATAATATTATGTATAATTGAGGCCATAGCTTAAGTATTCGTTTCCAAAATTGGAAAGAGGATTGAAGCTTATGTAACCTCAATAAAAACCAACAGGAGACCAGATTATTTTATCACAAAAGTCAAACGGATTAAATGGATTAAATAGGTAGGCTAAAAACTACTATTTGCAATTTTCAATTGCACAAAAACAATGTTTAGTAAATAACATAAAAAAAATAAAAATTATGTTTTTTGAACTTGAAATGTTCATAACTTTTTAAGTTATTTAAAATACGTAAGTAATATACAGGTACAGGTGTACAGGTTACACACATAACCAGGTCTCCAGTTAATATAAATAATAAGCAATAAGTAAAATAATATTAATTAAGTATAATTATTTACTAATAGTTCGGGTCTGGCTGATAAACAGCTTGCATGATATGGGAACGCATTGAATTAATTAAATTTTTACACAAATCTGAACCACGAATACCTACTCTCCCATATTTGTAAACATTGTTTTTGCCTTTAACGCTTCTGGAGTACGCTCATTTTGATTATTCCACCGTTGAACGATAACACTCCATAAATGATAAGCAACATGGTCTCCTCCAGCACTTTGCACTATTTGCTCGACTTGGTAGCCTGACTAGTTCTCCCGGATCGGCTGCACCCATCCATCCCCACATGTTCACTGTTATATGACCAGATTGCATGTTGGGCACTACGTGACCACTTGTAAAACGCGTATTATTTCGCCGCCACAAACATAAGCGTCCGTGTTCACTGCACTTAAAAGTTTTTTCATCTGTAAAGATGACATTACTCCAATCGAAGTGTGATCCAAAGCAAACTGTAATCTTGCCCTTTTATGGTTTTCCGTGAGCAAGGGTTTCACAGCATGCCTCCGATAATGCAGCCCTCCACTGTGAAGAGCAAGCGGACAGTGTCAACACTTGTGACACATAAACCAGCATAGTGGTTAGTCGGCAGAAATCCATTTTCTTCATAGTCCCTTATCATAAATTGACCACATGAGTTTGAGTTTTGAACCGTGGTCTACCAGTTCTTTGATGGTGTGGTAAAGAACCCTTCTCTTCAAATTGTCGTACTCGTAGAACAGCTGTTTTTCTCTGCAACAATAAAACAGAAATATATAATACCAAATAATGATTATTAAGTAGCATGGTAAAAAAATTATTAGAGTTTTAAAATAGTGTAAAAATAAAACTACTTACGTTTACACCGGTCTCTTTGGCTATTTCTGACAAGTTTTTGCCTTGATTATGCAAAGCAATTATTTGAGTTGATTTACTTACAAATCAATATTACAACGCGTACTCATTATGGTAAAATAAGTAATTCACCTGATTACAAATAAAAACTGAACAAAAGGCACTCGAACGAGGTAATCGAAATGAACTTAGTGAATTAATTGAGCTTAGTCATAACTCATCGATCTAAGTATTAATTATACTACCTACCAATTATTTATAAATTCATATTCAACCTACCCTCTCAAGTTTGGAAACTAAAACTCAGAAAATCATATACTCAATACATATATAGATATTCAATTTTAAATTAATAGTGTTTAGAACAGTTATAAATTATTTGAATGTTTGAAGAGACAAAAATTAACTATTAAAAATATTTTATCGTTTAAAGTAAAGCAACGCCATCTAGTAACAGCATAATTAAGTTTTGTTAGTCGATAACTGGTTTACGCTAGGTGGCGTCATTTCTCGCTTCACACGATTTTATTTCTGTACTGTCCATGGACTTTTGCTGGCGACTGTACAATGTCAAACAGAGTGGAGTAATACTCTCCCGAAAGAAGGACGGCCAAATCGTACCTGACTACGAGGCGGTGCGGTGGTGTACAGATATGCCATATATTTAAAAAAATCTAGTCATTTTTTAAGGTTTTAAAAAACATAAGAAATAGATATTTAAGTCGCCAGAAAAAAACGCACAAACATATTTTTTTTAATAGCATAATTTGCAAATTATGTGGGTTCATAGTATCAGCATTTTGTTCAATTGTGTACAACGGAACGTCATAATATGTCATCGACGCGCGCCATGGATTGACAGTGTCAATACTGTCAATTACAACGGGTGTCAATTTGACACTAATATACTGTAGTGTGTAGTCTTTGCACCCGGCGATCTCGCATTGTTGTGTTGTTGTTGTTAGTGTGAATATTGTGATACGTACTGTACTGTTTTGGATTTCCTTCTGTTGTTTGACCTTGGCATTATTTTACAGACTGATAACTAGGTACCGCTTGTGACGATTATTCTGTGCTTTTGATTTCCGGACACCGATAACCTCAAAAGTATTTTTTGCATTATTGAATTATCTTGGCTAAATAGACATTATTTTCGAAACGGATGGTGTTTACTACATAAAACAATCAAATCTCACTTTAATTTGCTTCTTACACTGAAAAATAAAACTCAGGTCCAGCTTCTATAGAAATTTGACCGATGTTCTTTCATAATTCTAGGTCAACGGGTCTCGTTTAAATGGCCGTAATTTTTTATCGCGATAACTTAGAAGCTTGATTTTTTTAGAGATGCCAGGGAGTATAGACTTACGTTTTTAATATTTATTTCAACATGATACCTCCTCGCGTTTCTGAGAAAAGGGTCTTACAGGCTGACAGACTTGAAAATATTTTTTTGTGTGAAAAATTTACAAATTAACAATTTCCGGACTTTTTCCTTTACTTGTGCTGTAAGACCTTGCTTCTTGCCAAATGTCATGATTCTAGGACAACGGGAAGTACCCTATAGGTTTTGATTTACTTGCGAGTATCCAAATATGTCGAATAAATGACCGTATTTTTTTATTGCGTTGACTAAGAAGCTTGATTTTTTTAGAGCTCCAAGGGACCACAGACCTACGTATTTGGTATTAATTTCAACTTGATACCTCCACGCGTTCCTGAGAAAAAGGGTCTTGACAGACTGACAGACAGACAGACAGACGGACAACGAAGTGATCCTATAAGGGTTACGTTTTTTTCATTTTGAGGTACGGAACCCTAAAAAATATCAACCGTCCCATACATTTGGGCCGAGTAGATAGTGAAGTTTTGTACGAGACAGCTGATAACTTTTTTTCGATTTCGATGTTGGTCCCATGCAGAAAGTTGTTCAGTTTGATGGTCTGTACCACACGCTTAAGTTTGAGGTCAGAAGTAAGCCATTTCTCAGCATAACCATAAAAACAGCAAGCAAAACCAATCCACTACAAAAACCATAACAATATCCATAAATATTTGGCATAACCACAATACTTTATATTAAAAATTCAACATGCGTGCACGTTTTCGCTTAGGAAACGCGTATATCTGGCCCCTAACGAAATGAGAAACCCACGTCACTTTAATTCTAAAACGACCAAGAAGGTTGACCTTCCCTGCCTCCCTTGACATAAGTATAAAACAAACTCGCTTTTCGTGTCTTTCTGTGTGACCGCTTTAACCTTCTAAACTACACAATGGATTTTGATCTGGTTTCCATCATCATTTAAAGAATTTATTCCGGAAGGTTAATATTATGTATAAATAATAAGAGGAGCTCGTGGCTAAGTAATAACAGCCGTACGAGCTGATCCATTAGCTAAGTTTAGCTTAAGCTTCGCTTGCCGGGGTTGGTCCGTGGATAGGTCTTTACATACCAAGACTCCTCCGTGCTTCGGAAAGCACGTTAAGGGTGAATCCGCAGTAGTAGCTCGCGAAATTAAAATATTCTTGCGTTTTTTGAATAATTTTAATTGGCTACCACTGCAGATCCACCTTAAGCCGTTGGTCCCGGCTGCCATTCGTGCATCTTTGACAGTCGTAACGGGTCGTCAGAAGCCCGATAGTCTGACAACCAGTCTTACCAACAAGGGGTATCGTATTACCCAGTTACTGTGTTGTGGAGATCAGATAGGCAGTTGCTCCATGTTAAATACTGGTATTCAGCTGCATCCAGTTAGACTGGAAGCCAACCCCAACATAGTTGGGAAAAGGCAGATTGACTTTTGTGATGTCGCGAAATCAGTAGATTGTGCTCGAGTGAAGCAGGGGCATCTCGCAAGTTTTTATTATACATAATTGAGTTCAGGAGAGAATGGTTGGAAGGGCAGGGGTCAAACATGGCTCGTCGTAGTTAGGTAATATCGTGACAGTGTAATAATGTATCTTTGTATGTGTGTTTGTTGCTGTTAGTAGTTGGGTCTGCAATGGCGTATCCTGTAATAGATGAGGTCTGTGACCCTAGCTAGAACATCTTGGTAAGATGAAGACACTGGTTTTTGGGCGAATAGAGCTTTCTAATTCTTTTTACCCAACTGCCAAGGAAAGGTTATGTTTTTCGTGCGTATCTTGTATGTTTTCTTTATTACCTAGTATCTTCCAAACGGCTGGATGGATTTCGACAGTTAAGGTTAGATTCGTCTCAAAAACCCAAGAGTGATTTTTAATTTTCTTTCGGTTTATAATTTGCAAATGGGTGCCGCCTGCTACCAAACTTAATGCGGGTATTTAACTTAGGATTTCAGCTCATAGTATGTTAAACCGAAGTAGACTTTGCTTTGTTTTTAGTTTATTTTAATTTTGTTTTTATATTTATTATAATATTTTTCCCATTGACAGCGATGCAGACGAATTTTTTGATGACCTATGAGCCCTTCCCCCTTTTTTATTGTTATGTACTCGTGCATAGTACTTATATATAATTTAGTATTTGCTTGTATATTATAAGTTTTGTTTATAGTAGTGAAATAAAACGTGTGATTTAAAAAAAAAAAATTGTTTTCTATTCTCAATATTGTTTAGTGCAGTCGGGATTTTTTATTTTTTAAATTATTTATTTTATTGAAGAGAAAAATTTTCATATGTAAGTTTAAAAAAACCGGTCAAGAGCGAGTCGGACTCGCTCACCGAGGGTTCCGTTCCGATTTCTGAAAAAGTGTGCAATTTGAGACATCGTTTTATTTTTACTGTAATCTTTACATAAACTTCTATAACATAGAATAATTTCAGATTTGTCTCTTTGCAAACTTCGGAGATAAGGGGGGGGGGGGGGGGGGAACGGTATTTTTTTTTACATTTTTCATCAAAAGTCGAAAACTATGCAGACTAAAAAAAATTTAAAAATGTTAGAGAATGTGCAAACAGCGTTCTTTCATATGATACCCCACATGACCTAGTACCCCCACTTTGAATTTTTAAGACGCCCTTTCAGTCCTTGTTGCAAAAAAAATATAAATATTTTTATTTCTTTCTTATTTGAAAATAGTTGGGTAAACGTCATCTAAAACTGTTCCAAATTTCAAGTTGATAGCATTAGTAGTTCTTGAGATATCCAGCTGTGACAGACAGACAGACAGACAGACAGACAGACTGAGTGTAACCATAAGGGTTCCTTTTTTACCATTTTGGTACGGAACCCTAAAAATTGTAAAACAATACAATGTTTTCATCTGATATCATAATTCACCCTTATGAACCCACTAGGTACCTAAACCGTACGTACAGAGTACATACTGATGATTCATCACTCACCGTCATCACTCATCTGCATGGGAACGTTTAAATTACCACTCATCATTCTCCTGCCCTTATCCCAATTTATTTGGGGTCAGCGCAACATTTATTTTCCTTCCATACTTCTCTATTAGTCGTCATCTCGGTAGTCACCCCGTTTTTAGTCTTTTTAGGTCTTCCCCTACTGGTATAGCCATCCACATTCATACTCAAAACTTTCCTGCTGACGACATTTTCCTCATTCCTCCGCATCACATGCCCATACCATGACAACCGATTTCCACGTTATCTTTTCAGTCGTCGGAGACTTCCTCTTATATACTCTTTCTTTCTTCGTGTAACACCACACATCCGTCTTAGCATTCTCATCTCAGCTGCATGCAATTGCCTTTCATTTATTCCTTTTGTGGCCCAACATTCTGATCCATACAAGACAGCGGCTCTAATACCTACACACACTGAAAAGCTATCTCACTAAAACCTAATAGTTATTTATGCAACTGACGTATAATAAGGGGTATTAAAACACCAATGTGGGTTTATCGTATTACATGAGTATATATAGTATTACATGAGTGTTTTAATACCTAA
This sequence comes from Cosmia trapezina, assembly GCA_905163495.3. NCBI lineage: Eukaryota > Metazoa > Arthropoda > Insecta > Lepidoptera > Noctuidae > Cosmia > Cosmia trapezina. Next base: position 4,361,506 of record LR991036.1, read on the forward strand.
TTATGTACAGTTGCATACAAGACTTTATCTACATCCATGTTATCAATCCTCTATAAAAGGTTCTGAAACAGTTTTTTGCAATACTAATACTCGTATCGAACATGGCGGCCGGCGTCATAGTATGCGACGTGAATTCGAATAAGTTCTTTTTTTAAATTAGTTGTAGTGAAACGCGCGTGCATTACAATGTTCTTTTTTTGAAAACGAGTTGCATTATGAAATTCAGTACAACATTAAATCACCCGTTTGGATGCTATTATGGTTACCATGGTTACTATGACACTGGCTGTTTTAATGTTGGCAATAAGCTAACTGTTTCAGAATCTTATAGAGAATTTATAGCATGGGTGTAGATAAACTCTATTAGGGTGTTACTCGTATTAACAAAAACACTTCCTTACACACACCGTATACTAACGACAAGTCATAACGACCAAAAAGTTGTGTTTTGTATTAGATTCCATCAAAAACTCCACGATTAGGATAATAAATATACCTACAGCGGTAACGGGTCAGAGAGAAAGCTGACCACACACTCCATCTAAGCGTAAAGTTCACACATAAGATAATATTGATAGTCAGGGAATTCATCCGTAAGGGAAAACCGATACACCGTTCACTCCAACAAAGATATCTTTCATAAAAGATTAGCCGACAAAAGAATTACGTATCAGCGCCTCCGTGACTTGAAGATATCTTTTGCTAAACTGATATCTTTTCTATCTTTGTGTTTTAAAAATATATATACGTATTATTAGAGTATTTTACCTACTATATTTGTTACCGACAAGAAAAGGGTCCCAAAGCTAATAAATCGACTCCCGTGAACAATAAAGCTGAGTTCTAGTTAAAATGTAAACGACATTTTAATTATTACTCATGCTTTTGACATCATCGTTCAATTAATCAAATTTCCAGTAAGGCATAGCAGCTTTAAAATAATAGTAGCTGTTAATTAAGGCGAACCTAATTTATGCTTTTAGTTAAAAGACTGACATTTACAAGATTTTTAGGGTTCCGTACCTCAAAAAGAAAAAACGGAACCCTTATAGGATCACTTGTTTGTCCGTCTGTCTGTCTGTCTGTCAGTCTGTCAAGACCGTTTTTCTCAGGAACGCGTGAAGGTATCCAGCTGAAATTAATGTCAAATACGTAAGTCTATGGTCTCTTGAAGTCCTAAAAACCTCAAGCTTCTAAGTCAATGCAATAAAAACATACGGCCATATAAGCGACATATTTTGATACTCGCAAGTAAATCAAAACCTATAGGGTACTTCCCGTTGTTCCAGGATCATGTAATTTGGCAAGAAGCAAAGTCGTCGTAAATAAAGGAAAAAGTCCGAAAATTGTTAATTTGTAATTTAACACATAAAAAAAAGTTCAAGTCTGTCAGTCTGTCAAGACCCTTTTTCTCAAGGACGCGTGGAGAGATCAAGTTGAAATTAATGTCAAATACGTAAGTCTATGGTCTCATGAAGTCCTAAAAACCTCAAGCTTCTAAGTCAATGCAATAAAAACATACGGCCATATAAGCGACATATTTTGATACTCGCAAGTAAATCAAAACCTATAGGGTACTTCCCGTTGTTCCAGGATCATGTAATTTGGCAAGAAGCAAAGTCGTCGTAAATAAAGGAAAAAGTCCGAAAATTGTTAATTTGTAATTTAACACATAAAAAAAAAGTTCAAGTCTGTCAGTCTGTCAAGACCCTTTTTCTCAAGGACGCGTGGAGAGATCAAGTTGAAATTAATATTAAATAGGTAAATCTATGGTAACTTAGAGTTTAAAAAAAATCAAGCTTCTAAGTCAACGCAATAAAAAAATACGGCCATTTTTATACTCGCAATTTTCGCAAGTAAATCAAAACCTATGGGGTACTTTCCGTTGACCTAGAATCATGAATTTTGGCAAAAAGCAAGGTCTCCCAGCACAAGTAAAGGAAAAAGTCCGAAAATTGTGAATTTGTAATTTTATGACATATTTTTTTTTTGATGCAATGTTAAGTTCGTTTTTGGGATAAATTCTTTTCAACTACGGAACCCTTCATTGTGCGTGGTCCGACACGCACTTGGACGGTTTTTATTGATAATTTTGCTAAACGATTATCTAAAGTTTTTTCACATTACCTATATTTTGTCCATCACTTACCTGCAATCATCACTATAAAAAAAAATCTTTTTGGTCTCTCTTTTAGCCCATTTTACGATCCCCCAAACTCCAGAATCATCCCCCAAAGCCATTTCACACATGCTTACAACATCTGAACATATCCAGCACTTTTAGCAAAGTCTTTGATATTATAATTTTCAAAGAGCGAGCGTTCCCTAGTTCCCAAAGCAAGTAACTGAGAAACGTACGTAAGATCTCAAAAGCTAAATTCGGAATATGAATACGAGGAATGGCGAGTTAAAATAATAATTTGTTAAGTAAAGTTGGTCGGTTTTTTGAAAAGTTCTCTTTGGTGCTCATTTTCTTGACTGGCGAGGCCGCAAAGTTTTACCTTTCGTCCCCTTAGTGGTGTTGGTCTTTTTGGGTGTGTACTTTTAGGTACTTCTGTAATGAATAACTTAGTTTGTGTTTCGAAGTAGTTTGGAAATGACAGAATATTTTACAACTTCTTATTTTCGATAGTTATGTGGAAGTAAGTTCCACAGAGTCTAAAGATGAATGTCTTCAATCAGTGCGTCCCAGCTGTTATGACAAATGGAGACGAAACGTGGCCACTCACGGTAGTAGCTGGTCCATAAATTCAAGGTCGCTCAGCGAGCTATGTAACGGGCTATGCTCGGAGTCTCTCTGAGGGATCGAATCCGTAACGAAGTGATCCGGCAGAGAACCAAAGTTGTCGACATAGCTCACAGAATAAGCAAGCAGAAGTGGCTATGAGCCGGCCATATAGCCGTAGAACCGATGAGCGTTGGGGTAGACGTGTTTTTGAGTGGAGACCGCGAATAGGCAAACGTAAGGTAAGACGTCCTCAGGCTAGGTGGAGCGAAGATCTTCCCAGGGTGGCTGATGGTAGCAGCTGGATGAGAGTTGCCGAGAACCGAGCTGAATAGCGTGCAGTTGGAGAGGCCTATGTCCAGCAGTGGATTGCTACAGGCTGATGATGATGAGGGAGTAGGAAAGAAGAAGGAAGGAAGAAGTGGAGTGGGGGTGCGAGTTTATTTTCGATACTTATGTTAATTGCAAAGGTATTGAGAATACGAGTATCTGATACATACTACAGGTATTTATTAAGATACAGTTTTAAAATGAAATGATTTTCCTCGCCCCCATTGCCCTTTTATCTTTGACCTTGCACTACCAATCACAACCATCATCTTCTTAGCCTTTTCGCAACTATGTTGGGGTTCGATCTCAACAACCGAGTTACTGGGTAACACGATACCATTTAGTAAGACTGGTTTTCAAACCTTCGGGCTTATTCGTAACGACTGGCAAATATCTCCCAATAATAGTCGCGACCAAACCACATTAAAGCTTTCCAAGAGATGGAGGACTCCTGATATAGATGGTCACCCATCCATGGACTTACGTACGTCGTAAAAACCGTGCAAAGCTGGGCCGGGTTGCCAGTAATATTATAATCTCAAATTACAAAATTCTATCCATCTACTAATTCTAACATCAATGACAGTCCTCGAAAACATATGACCCCATCACATCTGCCTCTGACAGTATTCCAATTCACTGCAATCCTACGGGGAATCCTGCAGGGTGAGCAAAATTTTTCAATGCCAGAAACCAATCGACTCTCATACACCTAATGCAGTTTCAGCCATAAATCCTCTAGATCCTCGCCTCAGTGCTAGAGAATATTCATCTTAGATTATATAGATTTAAAGGTTAGAATTGCATATCAAGGAAGTGGAGATAGGGATATAAATATGTTAGTGGCAATAATTTAAGAAAGATTTTGATTTGTTATATAAATGATGAGTTTATCGTGAGTTTTTATACCACAATTACGATTATGGTATAACTTGTAATCCGTTTATAAGCGTTTCTTTTAAGTACAAAGTTGAGGTTTCAAAACCTGTAAAGAAGTATATCAATTTGAAACTAAGGGTGGGTTGCACCAAGGGTAAAGTTTCCGTCAAAGTTAATTTTAACAGTAACATTAACAATTTCCATAGGACCTAAGTACCTGCTGTTGCACCGTCATGTCAAATGTAAAAGTTACAGTTTGGAGCAGGGACATTGATATGCGATGCATCTGACAGAATTGACAGTTATTTACCAGTAACTTTAACCAGCGAAGCGTGGGCGGTTAAGTTCACAGTTAAGGTTATGACGTCAGCTAGCAAATTGTCAAATGGAACAACCCATTTTTTATCTAACAGTTACTTTAACAAGGCTAAGTTGCACCATCTTTCGTTAACAATAACAAACATCGATTTATTGTTATTGTTAAAGTAAGATGGTGCAACCCACCCTTAGTAGCGTACTTTATAAGTTAATGTTGACTGTGATGTTAGACATAAATGGTTACGGAAGAAATCTTATGAAAGCCTGAGCTTAATAGTCTGCAAACACGTAGGTAGTGAGCATACCCCATGATCAATGTTACTAGTATGACTTTTATATGTGAAAAGACCTTCAAAGAAATTTAAGACTGATATAATAATAATATTATTACGTTTATTTCATTTTAAATACATAGTTTTTTTTTATGTTAGCCTACACTGTTCTACTGCTGAGCAAATGCCTTCCCCAAATCCTTCCAAGCATCCCTTTCCAGGGCCACCTCGATCCAATATGGTCGTCTCTCCACCTCTTCCTGGGCCAGCCTCGGCGGCGCCCTCAATTCTCAGACCCCCACAGTGTGGAGACTGTTGCCTGTGGTCACTATGCACGCGGTTGACATGACTCGCACAATCCTATTTTATTTTGGTAGACTTTTTGCCTACGTTAGGATCCTCGTTTTGGAGAGCAGCGTGGTGTTTCGTATTCTGTCAGTTCGTTTTACACCCAGAATGCTGCGCTCTATTGATTGCTCTTTGTCAAACCCCAAGGCGGAACTTTTGCAACTCGGTGAACTACCAGATCTGAGCACCGTAGGTTAGGATGGGCAGAATACACATATCGATGAGTTTTCGCTTGATTCATTAGCTTTTTCATTGACCAGTAGCTTTTCCGGGCATTTCATCGCATCGATGCGGCGGTCCATTTCCTTTTCTTGCCTGTAATTTTTTTAAGATAAAAAAAATAAGTATTAGTACTTTTATAATTTTTAAGGTGACGGTATTATCGTGGACATTCACGTCCACGTCACGGTATCACGATAACACAGGGAAGTAAAATGTATTGAAATATATGGACGAAAAAAACATTTCCGTCCACGATAACGTTATACCGTGCACGTAATTCCATACGTTTTATGGACGTGGACGGAGACGACTACGATAATATCGTGGCGATAGAAATGATAAAAGCGCACATTATCACAAAGTTACACATCTTTTTAACCGACTTCCAAAAGGAGGAGGTTCTCAATTCGTCGGAACCTTTTTTTTTTTTTTTTTTTTTTATGTATGTTCCCCGATTACTCGAAAATGGCTGAACCGATTTGGATTTTTCTTTTTTTGTTCAAAAGGGTATACTTTCCAAGTGGTCCCATGATCATCAAATCAGGATCTGATGATGGGATCCCATGGAAATCGAGGGAAACCCTCAAATTTTATGGGCACACCTATAACGATTTCGGTATTTTTTATGGTAACTCGTGCATTTGCTCTCGGAAAGTACCATTCGGTGAACTGGAACTGATGATGGAGACCACAGAGGGCCATCGGAAATACTCAATTATATCTAAGTATATAACAGGTTGCGATTCGATTACTTTAATATGGTTTATGCTCGTCAAAATAATGGTAACGGTGACTTCACCATGAGCTCCATTTCTCCTGGTTCTTACTAGGAGAACTCCTCAACAATTAACGTCCCTGCATCGGGAAAAGCAACATTTTGTAAAACGTGATGAGCAGTTGACATTGGGTTATTGTAACTTAGATAAATTACAAACTGAACCACTAAAAAGTGAAAAATAAAAACTTTTTTACAAAAACAAAAACCGAATTCCAAAAAAAAACACTACAAAGTGAAAAATAACTTTAATTTCGGAAGTCGGTGGCAAAAAACTAAAATACAGATCCAAAGACACCGACTTCCGAAATTAAAGTTATTTTTCACTTTGTAGTGTTTTTTTTGGAAGCCGGTTTTTAACAGAAACACTCCACAAAATCCACACAAAAAATTTGAACAGCTTAAAATCTTGGCACTTACCCCAATTGCCCTACATTTCTGCCCCATTTTACCAAGTCCCCATAAATTGGGGAGCCCCCATCAATAAGTCCTGTAACACACTTCAATCGTAAGGCATTACCGTGAAATATTTAGAGTTCGACACTAATCGTGTATAGGAACGCAACACACGGACGAGAGATATTGCTTGCTCGGTTTTTCTTATCCAAAATCAGTTTTACCCTTTCCTCTTAATGGGCTTTGGCGAAGTTATGTAAGTGTGTCTTATAGTTTATGAAGTGAAGGGTAATTGGGGAATTAGTTACTTGGGGTACACAAAGATGGTTTTTATTTCCTGATTTCTTGTAAATATCTAGATTTTCCGTCAAAGTTCCGTAGGTACTGCTAGTTTTTGATAGGTTGTGGGTTCGAAGCTGGGCAAGTACTAATGAGACTTTGTATCATAATCTAGGTACCTCTTTCTTTGACATTATTGACATCGGCGAAAGAAAACACGTGAGGAAACCTAATTTACTAATTTTAGACCCAATAACCCCACCGGGCTGGGGGGGGTGGTCTTGGAGGTTAGTTGCGAACCCCATAGGTTCACAACTACTGATGATGTTTTTTTACGTTTATATATTATGTGATATAAGCCTATATACCTATTATGTAAAGGTTTGTCCTTATGCACACATGGGGTGCATTTGACACTTGAGGGGTTAACCAAGTGTCAAGCGTAGTGATTAATGCTCACGCCTTTTCTGTATGAGAAAAGGCCTTTATAGTTTTATATGGGTTTCATAATAAAATAGCGAGAAATCAGGGTTTAAACGTGATCCGAAAAGTGGTCCGAAAAGGGGCGTGTCAAGGTCAAGACCGTCGCCATACTTGTCAATTTTAACGTTTGATAGATCGCCATAAGAAGGGTTATTTAAAAAGTTAATAATGTCGTTTCATAAACTCGGCTTCAAAGTAAGAAACACCTATTTCTATTTACTGTTGGCCTAAAAAAACTTATGATGAGAGTAGCGAGTGAGATTTCAGTGGCAGAAAAACTTTTTATTTGAAGAAACTGTAAAAAAATAGCATAATCATAATCATCCTATAATGTTCCCACTGCTGGGACACAGGCCTCCTCTCTTCGAGAGGGAGTGGGCACCACCACGCGGACCTAGTGTCGATTGGTAGGATGTCACATGCCTTCGAATTTTTGGTTCTTTCTAGAACATGCCGGTTTCCTCACGATGTTTTCCTTCACCGTTTTGATTAAGCAGGGGTGATGAAATTATTTACACAAAAAAAAGCACCTGCCTATGTTCAAACCTACGACCTACAACTTGAAAGTCGGGGCCATTACCACTGGGCCACCACTGCTAAACCTAATGCTGCTTAAAAAAACATTTATTTGTACTAAATAAATAATTAACAACACAGACTGATGTATTCCTCCCGTTCTCTAAAACGGAATGTTTCATTACACCTAATTGACATTTCTGAGAAACACAGAGCAACAAATAAGTGTAAAGTGATTATATACTTACTTACTTAGCTACGCAAAGATTTTCAAGATTCCTTAACATTTAAAGTTAAAGTAACATATGCTAACCAACTTACATTGCCAGATATTTTTAAATGAAGTCACGACTCCTAACATTACTCTACACGACTGTACCCGTATGTATATTGTACAATCATCTAGAAAATACTAACTTGTAGTACACTGGATGTATAGCACTCTCATGTCTGCAGTTTCACATCCACGGTACATATATTGCACTCTTATTGTGGTGGTGGGTTTGTGATAAGCAGAGCGGGGGAGGGAGCGGATATTAAAAAAGATTTTTATAGTAGTGGTAGGTACTACTTTTAAGCATGACACTTATGAAAAGAGCTCGTAAAGACCTCGTTGAGTCGTGGAAAGATGAATTTGCGTGCCTTTTTGGCACAACCGTGAGGCACACATTCCTGCATTGTAATTTTATTGTTGTTGTTATAGCAAATGTTGATTTTTATTATTTTTTTAATTATTGCTATTTTAATCTGCTGTTATTATTGTGTGTGCATCTTTAATTTAGTCAGTGCTAACTAAATGTATTTTCTTTCTTTCTTTTCTTTCAATTTTCTTAGCCACAAATTTAAAAGATTTTAGGAAAGAAAAAATACTTACTAACTACACTAAGTATTTCAATTTTACCTAGGGCCTCTTTCACCACCTTCGATAAAATTCCGATTAACATAATTGGTAGATAATTGCATACAAATTCTGTTCAATTTTTGTATTTATTCGGTAAGTAGTGGCTATTCGGACATCGTGAAATAGGCCCTTATAGTTTTATAATTTCAAACCTTTTCACAATTTCACAGTATTTAGTGCCTTGTGCAGCTGACAAATATTTTTTTTTTTAAGTCGAACAATTTTTTTAAATTTTTTAAATTTTTTTTTTAGTATGGGGCAATACATAGTAAATATTTTTTTTATTTTTTATTATGGGGCAATACATTGTTGTGCTGTTAGCCTGACTAACGACTGTGATTGTTGAATGGAATTAACGTGTTAGAGTGACGGGACGTCCCAGTCCCTGTCACTGAGAAGAGGCCTGCGTCCCAGCAGTGGGAATAAGATGGCTGGTTATGCTTAAGCTGAGGTGTTGGAGTTTATGCTCTTCAATCGCTAATATGCACCGGGCAAGCAGCAATCCAATGTAATGTTCATTTGCGCCGAAAAATAATGTTTGCTTTCAGGTACTATTATACCATTTGGCATGCAAAAATGTACACTATAGCAAACAGCCGCACGAGTCGATCGATTAGGTTAAGCTACGCTTGCCGCGGTTGGTCTGTGGATGGGTGAAGACCCCTCCGACCTCGGAAAACACGTTAAGAAAATATTTAATAATATAATATTATATATAATATATAATAATAATATAATCTAATATTTTTTTTATTTTTTTAATATTTGTACGACCTGCAAGTATTTGTTCCGAGTCTGGGTGTTTTTCTATCTATAATATGTATGTATTTACAAAAAAAAAAAAATGTATTAAGTAGTTTATAAGTCATCTCGTTACCATAACACAAGCATTAGGTTGCTTATCTTGGGACTAGATGGCGTTGTGTGAAATGTCCAAGGATATTTATTTATTTTATTTTATTTTATTCGTCGATCTATGACAGTCGTCATGGGTCGTCAGAAGCCTGAAAGTCTGACAACCAGTCTTACCTAGGCGTATATTATTACCCAGTAACTGGCTTGTGGAGGTCAGATAGAAAGTGGCTCCATTTAAAATACTGGTACTTAGCTGCATCCGGTGCAATAGGCAGATGATGGTGAACAAATACAATTTATAGGAATGAAAAGTAAAATGGGCCTTTACTTTGCAATGTTTTTAGTTTAATGCTGATACTATTTTTTCCCCTTGAAGTTTTCTTTTACCCTTTGCTCTTTTGACTTCAAAGAACAAACAGCTATCGTCCATTCTTTTTAAAACAAAGAGCTCTCTCCAAGATAAACAGTTGCAAATAATGCTTATTGCAGCATGTCCTCTTCACTTGCTGCAAATGGCTTGTCCGTTGTACAGAACTATGTATTAGAGACAATATTAAATTGTTCATACTGAGTTGAATGGATAAAGTAGGATCATTTTATTTAGATACGGTCTTTTGCTTATCTACTGGAATGAGTTATTTTTGTGCCCTCTTCTTGATACATACAGGTATTTGGTTAATTGAGTAGGTAGGTATTGTGAGGACTCGAACCTCAACTGACGGAGGCTATCTACGGTAAATGAAAGATGGGCTAATGGGCTAAGGGCCGTAGGCCTCTTTATTAATTATCTGCCTCAAACTTAAAGTAATTCACTCCCTAGGCCCTAGGCCCTAATAGAATCTGTCTGTCACTCTTGAGGAAAAACGAGGTTCACTTTTCTTCAAGAGTAATTCGATGTTTCAATCTGCCTGCCTGGGGTCGGCTTCCAGTCTAACCGGATGCAGCTGAATACCAGTATTTTACATGGAGCGACTGCCTATCTGACCTCCACAACCCAGTAACGGGGTAATACGATACCCCTTGGTAGACTGGTTGTCAGACTTTCGGGCTTCTAACGACCCGTAACGACTGTCAAAGATCCACAAATGACAGCCGGACCAATGGCTTAACGTGCTTTCCGAGGCACGGAGGAGTCTCGGTATGTAAAGATGGTCACCCATCCACTGACCAACCCCGGCAAGCGTAGCTTAACCTGATGGATCGACCCGGGCGGCTGTTATTACTTAGCTACGAGCTTAAGAGTAATTCGATGTTTAAATGATAGAAATGTCAGCCAGTATTATCTATGCTAAGGTTTGACTATATCATAAACCTCTATAGTATCTAGTGTAAATAGTTATCGCTTTATATGAAGCTGTTCACATATTTATCTAACTTCACTTGGTTAGTTTGTTTAATTTGTAAATTATCTTCATTATCTGCCTAGTCTTTTCCCAACTATTTTGGGGTCGGGTTCCTGTCTTACTAGATGCAGCTGAATAGTATTTTAGATGGAGTAACTGCCTATCTGACCTCCACAAGCCTTTGGTAAGACTGGTTGTCAGACTTTCGGGCTTCTGACGACACGTAACGACTGTCAAAGCACCATGAGTGACAGCCAGGACCAACGGCTTAAAATGCTTTTCTAGGCACGAAGGGTTGTTGGTATGTAAAAATGGTTGGTAACCCATCCACAGACCAATCTCGGCAAGCGTAGCTTGACCTGCAAGTTAGTATGTAATAATCACAATGTATATTAATTTTCTTAATATTTTTTTTTTTTTCTTTTTTTTTTCTTATTTTTCTTTTTTTTTATTTTCTTTATTTTCTTTCTTTTTTTCTTTTTTTTTCTTCTTTTTTTTTTTTTTTTTCTTTTTTTTTTCTTTTCTTTTTTATTAATTTTCTTTTCTTTTCTTTTTTTTTTTTTTTTTTATTTTCTTTTTTTTTCGTGATTGGTAATCACGAATTTTTTTTTGAGATTAGCTTGATGAATCCCATGAGAGAGAAAAAAATCTCAAAAAACTCATTTACGGTTCACAAAAACAATTTTCCAAATAAAAATAGAATATTCCAGAAAGAAGAGTATTGTTCGGTCAATCACCGAACTATTAAACATGTCAGCGTAATTGTGACACCGCGCTCCATGCCTTGTATTACCTAAGTAAAATGTAATTAGTACGCTTTCGGACAGCATATCGGGCACGACTCAATCTCACCTCATTAGTTTTAATTTTATCCCATTTGTGTACTGAGATATAGTTATCTTATAATCTTTACATCTTAGTTTACATTTAAACTCACGCCAACCCCGAACAAGTATTGTAAAAAAAATAATAATCGGAGAATAATCTACACTAAACCATATCAGTCACGATGAGCTTAAGAAGGTTATCAAAAAGTCATCAACATCATAATAATCCACAGCCCGACTTCACTTACTGCTGGGCATAGGTCTCCCTTTTCTTGTGCCAATCCCCACGCTCCTATGCCAGCCTCATCAGGGTTCTACCCGCGATGGAAACAATGTTGCCAGCCCATCTCGCCACCGGACCACCGAAATTCAAAGAGCATACTAGTAAATAAAATAAATAAAAATAAAAAAGCCTTTTATTCTACCATAAATACATATAACAATTTAAGCATAGTAATTATTTTATCATAACACATTGTTACACATTTCATTATCATTCTAATTATTGTTTATTATTTGAGATAAATTCATAATTTTAATATTTTATTATTATTAATGTTTGAAATCAAATACAGGTTGAAATATACATATAAGAATTAAAAATGATTATTAATGTTGGCATGCACGTGAAATTATTAATTTATGGAAGTCACCTCTGCGGCATAGGCCTCCCCCAACTTTCTCCATTTTCCCCTATCTCTGGCTTGTCTCCTCCAGTCTGGTCCACATCTTTCCTTAAATATATCTTCCCAGCGCTTTCGCGGCCTTCCTCGTTTTCTTTTCCCGTCTCTAGGTACCCACTCTATGATTTTCTTTGTCCATCTTTCGTTTTCCATTCTACAGATATGCCCAGCCCATTACCACTTCAGACTTCTTATTCTCTCTACTACGTCAGTTATTTTAGTTTTCCTCCTAATTTCCTCATTAGTAATTCTGTCGGACAATTTAATACCCAACATGCTTCTCTCCATTTTGCTCTGCATAACTCCGAGTTTGTGTTCTTCTTTTACCCGTAGGGACCATGTCTGGCATCCATATGTAAGGCATGGAAGGATCGCTATCTCGTATAACTTGCTTTTCAAATTTATGTTTATCTTGGTGTTCTTCATGATTTCTTTAAAACTCCAGTATTTTTTCCATGAAATTGCTATTCTCCTATTAATTTCATTTTCTGTTTGGTCTTCAAATGAAATAGATTGTTCCAAATAGACGTATTCGTTAACATATTCTATTTCCTGTCCATCTATAATTATTGTTACTTCTGACCCGTTTGTTAAAATTTTGGTTTTTGCAGCATTCATAGTCAATCCTACCTTTTTACTTTCTTTCGTAAGCTCCTGCAACATGTTCTCTAATTGTGCGGATTCTCCTGAAAACACAACAATGTCGTCTGCGAATCGTAAATGACTTAGATATCCACCGTCAATTTTCACGCCTTTTTAGGGTTCCGTACCTCAAAAGGAAAAACGGAACCCTTATAGGATTACTTGTTTGTCCGTCTGTCTGTGTGTCTGTCTGTCTGTCAAGACCGTTTTTCTCAGGAACGCGTACACGTATCCAGCTGAAATTAATATCAAACACGTAAGTCTATGGTCCCTTGGAGTTCTAAAAAGATCAAACTTCTAAGTCAACGCAATAAAAAAATACGGCCATTTATGCGACATTTTTTTGATACTCGCAAGTAAATCAAAACCTATAGGGTACTTCCCGTCGTCCTAGAATCATAAAATTTGGCAAGAAGCAAGGTCTTACAACACAAATATAGGAAAAAGTCCGAAAATTGTTAATTTGTAATTCTATCACATAAAAAAATATTTTCAAAGTTGTCAGGGTGTCAAGACCCTTTCTTTGAGGAACGCATAGAGGTATCAAGTTCAAATTAATATCAAATACGTAGGTCTATGGTCTCTTGAAGTCCTAAAAAACTCAAGCTTCTAAGTCAACGCAATAAAAAAATACAGCCATTTTGCGAAACATTTTGATACTCGCAACTGTCGCAAGTAAATCAAAACCTATAGGGTACTTCCCGTTGAACTAGAACAATGAAATTTGGCAAGAAGCAAGGTCTCCCAGCACAAGTAAAGGAAAAAGTCCGAAAATTGTGAATTTGTAATTTTATGACATTTTTAGGGGTACCTACGTACCTCAAAAGGAAAAAACGGAACCCTTATAGGATCACTTGTTTGTCCGTCTGTCTGTCTGTCTGTCTGTCTGTCTGTCTGTCTGTCTGTCAGTCAGTCTGTCAAGACCGTTTTTCTCAGGAACGCGTGGAGGTATCAAGTTGAAATTAATATCAAATACGTATGTTTGTGGTCTCTTGAAGTCCTTAAAAATTCAAGCTTCTAAGTCAATGCAATAAAAACATACGGCCATTTATGCGACATATTTTGATAATCGCAAGTAAATCAAAACCTATATATAGGGTACTTCCCCTTGACCTAGAATAATGAAATTTGGCAAGTAGCAAGGTCTCCCAGCACAAGTAAAGGAAAAAGTCCGAAAATTGTGTATTTGTAATTTTTTGACATAAAAAAATGTTCAAGTCTGTCAGTCTGTCAAGACCCTTTTCTCAAGGACGCGTGGAGATATCAAGTTGAAATTAATATTAAATACATAAGTCTATTGTTCCTTAGAGTTCTAAAAAAATGAAGCGTCTAAGTAAACGCAATAAAAAAATACGGCCATTTTTCGACACATTTTGATACTCTCAACTTTCGCAAGTAAATCAAAACCTATAGGGTACTTCCCGTTGACCTAGAATAATGAAATTTGGCAAGAAGCAAGGTCTCCCAGCACAAGTAAAGGAAAAAGTCCGAAAATTGTGAATTTGTAATTTATTGACATAAAAAAAAATTTTTGATACTACACTGGACAGCAAATAAACCGGGCCACCCGCTACCTTGGAACTCTGATTCGATTTTCTCAAAAAGTATATAACTTACAACTATCAAAGTTATACCTACAAAAAGTGCGTTCCATGATTATTCAAATGAAAGGAAACTCATTGGCATTAATCAATTTTTTAAGTGTTTATTAAGGATTTTACAAAAAAGAGTCGTTTTCCAGTCATGTTAATCGTTAGTAATCATAAACTGAAAAAAAAAATTAAAGCCAGAAACAAAGAAAAAATTAAAAAGAAAGTTTTGGCTAGTATTCAGTATTCCCTCCCCTTGCTCGGTTAACTGCCAGCATCCTCGTATTCATCGACCTCACGAGCCTGACGATGAAATCTTGAGGAAGGAAGGAGGAAGCAGACGTTGCGCAACGTGAGGTCGCTCGGAGACTTCGAATCAGCAGATCTTCGGTGCAACGAGTTTACAGACGATACTTAGAGACTGGAGCATTCGATCGCCGTCCAGGTACGGGCAGACCTAGGGCTACATCAGCGGCAGATGATCGTTATATCCAACTTACTGTTCTCCGAAATCGCCGCCTCAACGCAGTTCAAGTCCAACAAAGTCTGCGTGACGTACGCCAAGTGGTCATAAGTTCAGATACCGTCAGAAGGAGACTTGCAGAACGGAACCTGACTCCAAAAAGAGCTGCAACAGGCCCAGCATTAACGGTAGCCCACCGTCGAGCACGACTTGAATTTGCTCGAGAGCATAGAGATTGGACGTTAGAGCAGTGGGGTAATGTACTCTTCACTGATGAGACCAGGGTGAGTCTACATGGAAGTGATCGACGTCAGAGAGTGTATCGTCGTCCTGGAGAACGTTATTCTCAGTGTTGCATCGAGGAAACTGTTGCTTATGGAGGAGGATCTGTAATGGTCTGGGGCGCTATCTCGTTAACTGCACATACAGCGTCAGTTTTCATCGAACCTACGGGCCGTACACGTGGATTGACTTCTCATCGCTACATTACTGAAATACTCGCAGACCATGTGGTTCCGTACGCAGGATATATCGGGCAAGATATGCAGTTGATGCATGATAATGCACGGCCTCATGTTGCTCAAGTGGTGACCCAGTATCTACGCGATGTTGGCATTCGTTCAATGGACTGGCCAGCTCGAAGCCCGGACTTGAATCCGATAGAACACTTATGGGATGAGCTGAAACGTCAGGTTCGAGCCCGGGTACCTGCTCCAACAGGGCTTCCAGAGCTGCGAATCGCAATTGAAGAGGAGTGGAATGTAATTCCTCAAGATTTCATCGTCAGGCTCGTGAGGTCGATGAATACGAGGATGCTGGCAGTTATCCGAGCAAGGGGAGGGAATACTGAATACTAGCCAAAACTTTCTTTTTAATTTTTTCTTTGTTTCTGGCTTTAATTTTTTTTTTTCAGTTTATGATTACTAACGATTAACATGACTGGAAAACGACTCTTTTTTGTAAAATCCTTAATAAACACTTAAAAAATTGATTAATGCCAATGAGTTTCCTTTCATTTGAATAATCATGGAACGCACTTTTTGTAGGTATAACTTTGATAGTTGTAAGTTATATACTTTTTGAGAAAATCGAATCAGAGTTCCAAGGTAGCGGGTGGCCCGGTTTATTTGCTGTCCAGTGTATGTTAAGTTGGTTTTTGGGATAAATTCTTTTCAACTACGGAACCCTTCATTGTGCGTGGTCCGGCACGCACTTGCCGGTTTTTTTTTCCCAGTCTAGGTTTCTAAATATTGTCTCTAGAATACCTACTAGTAATACGCAGAAAAAATATCTATTGCTTTTTTGCTTTCGGTATCAACAAATAAGGCCTCACTATGTTTTTAAAAAAGGCTTGCTACACAAAACTAAACATTCGCAAACCTTCACAAAACTGATTAAGACTTATAAGATCAAAATATACAACACACAAACAATCTCACAAGTCACGCGTAAATCTAAAAAAAATAAACGACTTCTGTCGACGATAGTACCACACAGAACACACACAAATACAAGTTATGAAGTTCAAAGGATTTCTCTGAGTTTGTTTTTAAAATCTTTTTCTAGAGTACCATATAATATTGCCCTTTGAATGGATTTCTTCGCAAAAATCCCATTATCTCTCTGATTGAATTTGTTTTTGTTATGAAAAATGTTGATAAAGTAAATTCTAAAGGCACAGGTATTGAGAATGGCTGGCTTTTATGAATGTATAATGGAGTATTCATAAGCGTCTTTTAATGATTTTAAACTAAATACCACGTCTAAACGAGTAGTGTTAATGATTCGGAAGAAAAATTTTAAGTTAGAGCATTTTTTAAGTAACTTTGTGTAAATTATAAATAATAAATAAGAAAAGTCCTGACTGACTGACTGACTCATTAACGCCCAGCTTAAACCCTTGGACCTAGAAAGCTGAAATTTTGCACAGAAGTTCCCTTTATAATGTAGACAAGGAATAAGGAAGGAATTCTCGGTAGTACGTTCCCATGGGATATTTTGCGACATCCACGCGGGTGAAGCCGCTGGAAAAGCTAGTTATTACATATATACATACCCTCTAAAAACAATACCCTCCTTTTGGGGCAGTCGGGTAAAAATGAAGTGCAATAGTTTCACAAAATACTTCACATCCACCTAGTTATCCTGACTCAGAGGCTTTGAGTCCCAATCCAATCTAGATTAACCGTAGGCTAGACTCGGGGGTACGCTGCAGGCTATAACACCTGGAATTGCTTGTGTGCCCCCGTCTGAATATTAAGTTTGTTGTAAGATGAAGCTTGGCGTGTTAGAAATTAGTAGTGACGTTACGATGTAGCGGTTTTTGGAATGTTAGTCGTGGGTTTGAAACCTGGCTGGTAACTATGTGGCTTTATACAAGGTGGACACGGCAATATGACATTAAATTAACAAGTTCGCTGACAGTGAGCACTTACCCTGACAACACCAAATGACTAACGTCTTATGACGTAGTGTAATGTTGGAATTATATGTTTGTCTGCCCAAATGCGACACTACGTCGACAGACGTGGACTTTTGCAAAATTTACTTATGGTTTGAAAGACAGCGTAAGCACAGGGTTGTTCACAAAGTGGTTCGGGCTGCAATGATTGTTCGAGAAATGAGGCGCGCGCTCACGCTGGTCGATGTAGTACTGTTTACGTGTGTGTAAGCGACTGAGATAGCATATGAAATTACTCATAAAATACTCGTGTTACGACGGTAAAAAATTTGAGATTGCTCACAATATGACAGTGGATTCTGCTCTTCATAATACTTCTATGAAAAATTATCATACGTCAGACGACGTAGTGCCAATGCAACTAAAAATAAGTGACCTGTCCTCGGACGTACTATCAGCGAACGTGATCAATTGCTTATGTCTAAGATATAAGCAATTTAATTTATTGTTCCAAAAACCTGGCAACGTCATTAAGTTCCCAGTCTGCATACAAAATTTCAATCAAATATATTCAATATTTCAGTCACTATAGCTAGTCAAAGATTGACAAAACCCATAGTCGGCCCAACACTACTATTTAGTTTGTTAGAAAAAAACACTTGTTTAACTTCAATGTTAGGATTTATTTAATAGTTCCTAAAAGCTTTTTAAATAATAATAATAATAATAATAACTCCACCGCCCCGTATCTCTACGTTGACGTCGTGGTGGGGCTTGCGCGCTCAGAACCATAGGTCTGTTCCAGTAGTGTTTACTATGCCGAAACAGGTCTAGGGTGAGGAGTCAGACCAAGGGAGATACAGAAACCCGCAGGGCAGCTTATGGCGAGCTGTTGGGCAGTAGCGACCCCACGGACCCTACCTCCCGGGAGAATTCTTGGTCCTCACCCTCTGGCTTGCCTTTATTGACAGGCTGGAGTGAACACTGATGAGGAACAGAGCTTCCACCTCATTGTTACCTTTATTGGCCGGCTTGAGTGGAGATTCGCAAGAGCAAACATGCTCGGAGGAAGGAAGTATTCCAGTAAGTACTGTAGGGATCTTGACCATCTTCCGGGCTCTGGGATTGTTCTGCGAGCCGTGGAATATCTCTCCACTCCTAATAAGCACCTTAGGACATGTTGCCCTCTTGTCGCTACGACACTATGTGCTAGCGACCGTTTTCGGGGCCCATTATTGAGTGTGCAAGTCACCTGCCATTTCATCTGTGTATTGATATAAAACATTAGTCAGGCAGGGGCCATAGTCTTTCCATAGTTCTAGGTAACCATTCCACAGCCACCCAAAACCCATAGCCCAAAATGTTTTGTTTCCATGTTCTGCAATAGTTCTGCACCAACCGGGGGTTGTCCTTGGGTGCACTTGCATAGTGCATACAGGCATAATCGTCGGTTGGTGCCACCTCATTATTTAAAATTGTCTAAGGGGCATCTGCGAGTTCGCTTCGGCCCCTCGTACGCCTTCCAAAGGTCCGGGACCCCAGGGTCCCAAAATATGTCCAAGACATTTAAAATAATAATAATGATAATAAATCATTTATTTCGGGTAACAATGACCCATAACATAAATACCTTACAGACATAATATTATTATAGAATTAATACATAATATTTATAAAAACCGCAATTAAACACGTAATTAGCGTCGTATTTTGCTGCTTTCCGAGGCACGCAGGGGTAGAGCGTGTAGTCATGGGATTTACAACATACCTAATATACTCACCCTCCTCCGTAACCGGGTATGCAAAACTAATTTCCTGTGAGACATCAAACGTCATTTTAATCTGAAGGAAGTACGGAGTACAGACAGGCTTCGAATCAAGTAGGGTTTATAATATTATACATACATAGAAAAATGTACATATATGTTACTAGCTTTTGCCTGCGGTTTCACCTGCGTGCAGGTCGGAAACTATCACACGGGAATACTACCGGGATAAAAAGTATCATATAGCGTAGGCCATATGCCAGGCCAGGTCTACCCATACCCAAAAATCATAACCCTTCCTTTTGGCTTTACCATAATCGCGTAATAAACATTCAAATACAACAGTTTACTAAGACTATACCATTACCTGAACAATAATTTGGACATACTCTTCCGCTATTGCTCTTCCGGCATGCTGCCCTGCCCCAGTTCTGTAAGGAGGCGGGTCGGGTAGTCGTGCGAACTCTTAAGCGACGCACGACTAACCAGCCTTCATGGTCAGCCAATTATATTGAGATTTCAGGTGCTATATACTCTGACGGAACCTTTTTTTTTCTATGAAAAGTTATAATGGTTTTCTTGACTTTCGACTATTGTACACTATAAAGAGTGGACCGTGCGAGTAACCTAGTGAGGAGCTCGTGGCTAAGTAATAACAGCCATAAAGATCGATCCATCAGGTTAAGATTGCCTTTGTTGGTCCGTGGATGGGTGACCATCTTTACATACCGAGACTCCTCCGTGCTTCGGAAAGCACGTTAAGCCGTTGGTCCCGGCTGTCAGTCCTCGATCTTTGACAGTCGTTACGGGTCGTCAGAAGCCCGAAAGTCTGACAACCAGTCATACCAAGGGGCATCATATTACCAAGTAATTGGGTTGTGGAGGTCAGATAGGCAGTCGCTCTATGTAAAATACTGGTATTAAGCTGCATCTGGTTACACTAGAAGCCGACCCCAACATATTTGGGAAAAGGCTAGGCAGATTGATTGGACAGTGCGAGTTACCGACATATCCCGAAAAATTGACAATCTTAAGTGGCCATGCTGGGGGATGAGAGTTCATGGGCAGCAGTCGCCTCCTTCTGCGAGCACGTCATGTTCCAGAAGGAGGTGGCGGAGCGCGCGCGGGAGGACGATCCTCACGCAGCACCGCTCCGAAGGCGGAGGAGGGGTCGAAGAAGACGTCAGGAGATGAGTATCACATCTCCGACTCCTACCAGGTGGAGGCCAGCAGGCAACAGGTGTGGGGGCACCCTTGCCTGTATTGCACAGGCCTCCACCAGTGTCGGACGGGAATGGTCAGGTGTTCCCGACCATTCCCGTAGCCACCCAACCTGGGGGGCATGCGGGGCCCGCCAGCTAGGCGGGCATGCGCCGGGAGGGTTGTGGAAGTAAAGGTTGAGCCGGTTTCCCATGGCCCTCCCATCACGGTGATGTGGAACACCGCTGAGTTTTAGTGGGTATACTGTCATTCCGACAGGAGTCCAACATACCCCGTCTCGTCCCCCACGAGCGGAGATGCGTAACGCATTTCTCAGCGTCAAAAAAAAAAAAAAGGTTAGTTCAGAATGTGAGACCGTGGAGGCGGGGGACGGAGTGTTGGCGGTGTCATTCGACATAGCCAACGCCTTCAACTCTGTCCCCCACTCGAAAATCTTGGAGGCACTCCGGTACCACGGGGTGCCTCAGTACTTGCGCCAACTCTTGGCCAGCTACTTGGAGGACCGAGTAGTCCTCCTTGAAGACAAGATGGCCAGTGTGAGGCGATATGGCGCAGAGTCCGGTGTTCCACAGGGATCGGTCCTAGGACCACCGCTGTGGTACATTGGATTCGACTGGCTCCTGCGGGGAACCCTTCTCCGTGGCACGAGCATCATCTGCTACGCGGATGATACCCTCCTCATTGCCCGGGGGAGGGACTTCAGGGAGGCGACCAGTCTGGCCTCTGCCGGCGGATCCTTAGTGGCAGAAAGGATTCGCCGCCTCGGGTTGACGGTTGCGCTGCACAAAACCGAGGAAGTGTATTTTTATGGGCCACGGCAGCGCATCCCTCCTCACGGGCACATTATCGTAGATGTCGTCAGGATCGAGGTCAAGGCCCAGATGAAGTACTTGGGCCTTGTACTCGACAGCAGGTGGCACTTCGGCCCACACTTCAGGGGGCTGTCGACGCGCCTGCTGAAGGCCGCGAACGCCCTGTCGTGGCTCCTCCCGAACCTGGGGAGTCCGAAGGAGCGATGCCGGCGCTTGTACGCCGGCATCCTTAGGAGCATGGCCCTTTACGGGGCCCCAATCTGGGCGAACGCGACTGCCATCCGCAGGCCCCAAAGGGCCATTGCACAGCGGGTGGCGAGGGCCTACCGCTCGGTGGGCTTCTCTGCGGCGTGCGCTCTGGCCGGCTCCTTGGGAGCTCGAGGCATGGGTGCTGACCAGAGTGTACGAATGGACGGCGCGGCGTAAGGCGCTCGGGGAGCTCTCCGCCGCGGAAGAGCGGGAGGCCGTGCGGCAAGAGGCGAGGGACGCAATCGTCCATCATTGGACGGAGGACGCCACTGCCGCATTTGGCCGCCGAATACTGGACGCGCTCGGGCCAGTCCTGAAGAATTGGCTTGAGCGGTCCCACGGTTTCCTCTCTTTCCGTCTGGTGCAGGTGTTGTCCGGCCATGGGTGCTTCGGATCGCACCTGCACCGGATCCAAAGGTAGGAGCCCCGTCGTGCCACGACTGTGGTGGGGCGGAGGACACGGCACAGCACACCCTCGAGGTGTGCCCAGCCTGGTCGGAGCTGCGCCGTACACTGGTCGTAGCGGTGGGGTGGGACCTCTCGTTTCCCGGCATCGTCAACTCGATGCTGGAAAGCGAGGAGACCTGGGCAGCGGTAGCCTCCTTCTGCGAAGAAGTAATGTCACAGAAGGAGGCGGCGGAGCGCGTGCGGGAGGACGACCCTCTCGCGGCGCCGCTCCGCAGGCGAAGACGGGGCGTGAGACGGCGTTTGTATGATCGTCGTCATCCGCCTCCAGGTGGTGAACTGCGGGAGACAGGCGTCGGGGCGCTTTCTCCTGCATTGCACTGTTCACCTCCCACGTCAGTCATTCCTGGGCCCCTCCCCGACGGGAGGGGCGTGCCAGGCCCGCTGTAAAGGCTGTAAGGTCGTCGGCGGGGGGCCGGATGAAAAGGCTCTGCCGGATTCCCAGTCCTCCTCCACTCAGACGATGCGGGAGTGCCGCTGGGTTGTTTAGTGGGTATACCGGTTATACCGGGGAGTCCCACATACCCCAAACGTCCCCCGATGGGTGGGTATGCGTAATGCATTTTTCCCAGCGTGAACAAAAAAAAAAAAAGGTTAGGTTAGAATAGTGACCATCTATTGTTGGTGAATCATTTGGAATAGATGAGGCGGTGAATGTCTCGTTTATTTAGACGATGAAATCTTAACCTCAGGGTCATTGACCTTGAGGTCAAGGTTTTTTTTCTCGGCGGGTACTTTGGGGTTTTCAAAAATACACTAAAAAGGGTCTATTCTACCCAAAAAAAAAATAGCTACAATATAAAAGCGGTGGGTGCTAAAGTACAGTGGTTTTCCCTTATTCATGTTATTATTCATAAGCATTACCTTAACTTTGCTAAATGAAGCTTATGACTGCGGTGAACAACACTAACGCCCTGAAAACTTTTCTTCCAATCTATCTTTTCCATTAAGCAATCTAGAAGGATTTTTATTTTCAGGCGGAAAATTACGGAAGAGCTCGTGGCTAAGTAATAACTGCCGTACGGGTTGATCCGTCAGCTACGCTTACCGGGTTATCCGTGGAAGGGTGACCATCTTTAAATACCGAGACTCCTCCATGCCTCCCTGAGTTTGTTTCGCCATTTCTTTTCTTAGGGTAGTCAGATAGGAAATGTCGATTTCATCTAGCTTATTTTTTATTTTTTTTAATATGACGTGTAAAAGTGATTCCGATATCCTATTTACAGATTAAACAATTTCATTTCATTTCTTTCCCTCGAAAAGCACGTTAAACCGTTGGTCCCGGCTATCATTCGTGGATCTTTGACAGTCGTTACGGGTCGTCGGAAACCCGAAAGTCTGACAACCAGTCTTACCAAGGGGTATCGTATTACCCCGTTACGGGGTTGTGGGGGTCAGATAGGCAGTCGCCCCATGTAAAATACTGGTATTCAGCTGCATTCGGTTATACTGGAAGCCGACCCCAACATAGTTGGGAAAAGGCTAGGCAGATTGAGATTGATTGTAGATTAGAAATACTCATGCTGTTTTAATTTAAGTTCTTGTAAGCGGCACAATACCTACATTCATTATCTATGGAAGACATCTGACAGCCGGCCCTTCTTGTTCGAGACGCCGAGGAGTGAACACGCATAACAGTATTAGCGTAACAAATTGGTGCAATTTAAATCTTAGCGTGTAAGTATAGGACTTATTATTTTGGTGATATCTGAGTGTTTGATCTAATATTGTGGAAAAGGAATTAAATTATGTTTCTCTACACCCATGCCATAAATCCTCTATAAAAGTCTCTGAAACAGTTAGCTTATTGCCAACATTAAAACAGCCAGTGTCATAGTAACCATGGTAACCATAATAGCATCCAAACGGGTGCTTTAATGTTGTACTGAATTTCATAAAGCAACTCGTTTTCAAAAAAAGAACATTGTAATGCACGCGCGTTTCACTACAACAGCGCCGTAACTTAAAAAAAGAACTTATTCGAATTCACGTCGTATACTATGACGCCGGCCGCCATGTTCGATACGAGTATTAGTATTGCAAAAAAACTGTTTCAGAACCTTTTATAGAGGATTTAACATGGATGTAGATAAAGTCTTGTATGCAACTGTACATAATTAGGTATTAAAACACTCATGTGATAAACCCACATTCGTGTTTTAATACCCCTTATTATACGTCAGTTGCATAAATAACTATTGTGTTTAAATAAGCCGTTTCGTTTTCTATTGCAAACCCCTTTATTTCTGAGCTGTATCTTACAATTCTGTAACAAAAACCATTAGAAATACGCCAAAAAACTTAACTGCTTGAAATCCATCTACTTCCACTTACCCAATCATCTACGAGGAACGAGAATTGTAAAACTCACTCAGAGGGCACAAAACAACTACACAATAAATACTTCAGATAATAAATCCAAAGCTACTTGGAAAATAATAAATAACTCTAAATTCAACATTCCTAAAAATTGTATTGACAAAATTCGTGTGAACAATGACGTTATCACTGACCCAAAAGACATTGCAGATGCTTTCAATAATTATTTCGTTGACAAAATTAATCCAATAGCAGGATCTGGAAAAAAAGCTACGTCATTGATACAAACAAGAAAAGATTCTTTTTTCCTGGCTCCATGTCTGGCAATTGACGTATTTAAAATTATAAAAACATTAAAAATACAAATAGTGTAGGATACGATGGTCTATCAACAAAAGTTATAAAATCCGTAGCAGGAGAAATATCAATGCATCTAAGCCATATAATTAATCTTTGCACAGAGACTGGTATTTTTCCTGATGCACTCAAAATAAGTACTGTTAAACCACTATTTAAAAAGGAAAATAAAGAGTTAATGCAATTCTATAGGCCCATATCCCTTATTAGTATAATATCAAAAATATTTGAAAAGTATTTATATAAAGAGTTGTATAATTATCTCGAAAAAGAAAATATACTCGCAAATGAACAGAAAGGGTTCAGAAATGGTAAAACAATTAACTTGGCAATATATGATTTTTTACTGAATGTCATGCCAAAAGTAGATGCGAATATACCTGTATGTACGATATTTTGTGACATGACACAGGCATTCGACCATGTGCGTCACGATATACTGATTGAGAAATTAGAAGCATATGGGATTAGAGGGAATGTCTCAAGCCTTGTTCAATCCTACCTAAGCAACAGAAGACAATTTACAGAAATTTCGGCTGTAAATAAAAACAATAAACATGAAGTGATTCACAAATCAAAAGAGCGTATAGTTAAATTTGGCGTACCGCAAGGTACTGTCGTAGGCCCGCTATTTTTTATACTGTATATTAATGACCTACCCAAAATTATCGACCACCCAATGACACTATTTGCCGATGACAGTACAATTACAATTGCCTGTAAAAATAGAGACACATACGAAGCTGACATTAACAATTCTATAGAATCAATGATAAAATGGTTAGAAAACAATAATCTTAAGATAAATCTTGTAAAAACTAATATTATGCATTTTGCCCAAAGATCAATCATTCCAAATGTTAATGTACACTATTGTGATAATAACATAGACAAAGTTGACACCACAAAATTTCTTGGAGTAACTATAGACAATAAATTAGATTGGAAAGCACATACGGAAGGCTTAAGCAAAAAAATTAGTAATTCCACATATGCACTGTACAAATTAGCCCCAATATTAAATGTTGATGCGCTGCTAACTGCTTATCATGGCTTGGTGTCGTCTAACTTAAGATACGGAGTAATTTTTTGGGGCAATTCAACAAATAAGACTGTAATTTTTAAAACCCAAAAAAGGTGCCTCAGAACTATGTTTGGGCTTCATGTTACTGAGAGCTGCAAACCATTTTTCAAAAAATATAAAATATTGACCCTTCCATCCATGTACATTTTAGAGACCATTATGTTTGCCAAATCGAACACACACCTTTTCCCCCTATTGTCAGAAAAAGTAATTAGAAATAGACGCGACAATAGCAAACTGTGCATTCCTAGATCCAGGACAGCTCTAATGCGGAAAAGTGTGTTATGTATGGCGCCCATCCTTTATAATACGTTGCCAAAATATAACATCTTGCATGCCATGTGTGTATACTCATGTTTTGGACAAATAAAAATCTTATCTTATCTTATCTTATCTTATCTTATCTTACGAGTATTTTTTTTTTTTGAGAATTTTTTTTTTTTTCTTTATCTGAACAGTTAAACGTACAATAAACTCTACGTAAAAATACAAGATTCGATTTGCACCAAGCCCTAGGGCATAGAGGTGTGACGAAGCTTAATTACAACAAAACACTTTCTATACTTGTTCCTAATTAAAAAGTAATTGGTCGCTAGGGGCGACCTCAGACAGGCCTCAGGGGTTAGTCGCGGCCTCAGACGGAATGAAACAAACCTTAATTAAAGGTTCATCGTGTACCGTAGACATGTGTCGAGGTACCCTCTTCATTGTTGGTGACAACCTAGAAGTAGTGGTAAAAATACTTCCAAACATTAACCGTATCTGAGGTGCATGGTCACTTTCTCTTTTTAGTCTTTAGGTTTATAGATTTTTTCCGTAATATAAGGATGATTTTATTTTATTAATAGCTTTTTAAAAACATACGTTATTAACATGAATAAAAAATCAAAAGACTAGAATATAAAAATGCAATTTTTTTATTTATAATTTTTTAAATGTTCCCCATCTTGAACAATCCAGGTCAGGGGTTCAAATACTTTCATTTATTTTTGAATAAACATTTCGTAACTAAAAAAATACAATTTATTTATTTGTAGCGTAAAAACTAATGACTGCTACGAAGTGTCTACGAATGGCTACGCCGTAGCAGTCTACGCCGTAGCAAATACTAGCGTCATATTGTCGTAGCTAGTGATCCTGTACTTCTCCAATTTTCATACAAAGATGGAATGAGCATTGATCTCAATGCTTACTAGAAATTGGCGATATCATTTCTTTATGACATTTTTTTTATCATGGGCAGAATGTTCATTATATATTTTGAATTTTATTAAGGTATTTGATTTTAATAGAATTGATTTTAAATATTAATTTAGAATTTTATTTTTATTATTTGATTTTTTTATTTTATTTATAATTTTTATTTATTACGGCCTTCCTGCACTATTTAGGACTAACATAGTATTAGGTACTACTTACATATTAACACCTACAGTGAACCAAAAAAAGTTGTCTGTTTTTAAAAATAAATGTATGCACATTATCATTTTAAAAGTCACTTCCTGCCAAATTAAGAAACTCCAAAGCAGCACTATCTGAGTTAATAACTCATCTACTACTTACTACCATCTGTTGGCATCCAAACCTCGTCTTCAAATCTCGACAACATCCTTCACAACTCTGACGTCACATTTCAAGTAAGTTTACACCACAGACATTATTGCGTTCTACGCACTACTGTTCTTTTGTCCGTGAATTTATTGACGACATAAAACCAGCCGTGGCTCATAAGTTGTTCCAAAGTTTGTTCTCAACACAGTCGGCTATTTCGCATTGTCGCGTATCTAATAATTGTGTGGAATGGTCGTGTGACTTTTTTTTTTTTTTTTTTTTTTTTTTTTTTTTTTTTTTTTTTTTTTGAGGGTGGGAAATCATCAAATAACTTCTCCCGCTCTGGGTGGAGCGGAAGGGCGTGTCAGACTTTTACTGACTAAAACCCACCCGTGTTCCTTCAGTTGCCTATGCCAGGGCCGCGGTAACCCCTTCGGACAATCCGCGACCCCAGCGGCGTCGGCCCTATTGGACCCCGTCACTTGCTGACATCTCTTTGAGGCGCGCGTGGAACACAACGCGCCGTCGACTCGGGATGGTCGTGTGACTGGGTTTGAATTTCCCTGTGTTAGATGGCTCTAGCTATGAGGTCATTAACGTACAGAACCCTCCTTCAAATGTACTGTGGGCTGCATCAATTGGGTACCCCAATTGCTTGCTGAGTCCATAATCTTTTATGGACTCACCAGTTATGGACGCACATTTAAAAACTTACTTATAAAATACATAATTTGCAATATTACGTTTGTTGAAACTTGTAATACCAAACTATGTAAAAAATAAATAGGTACCAATACAATTACACAGGGTTATTTAAACATTGCAAAGTATTACCTGTTCTAGCGCGCGCTGAATATCTATTCCTCATAGAACATTTAAGTAACAGTAATATTCAAATTTCAGTTAAATATGACGTGAATATACGACAAGCCATATCAAAATCATTTCAAATGACACGCAAAAATAACTGTTATAGCAGGCGTACCGCATCTTTCTTAATACCCAATTTACTAAAACAAATACCTGTACACATTAGAGATTCAATGAGTAGTAAAAACGTATAGCGTAAGCTATAGTACAGTTAAAATCTCGCTGCAGACTCGGTCATAAATCATTCGAGTGTTTCGCTCTCTTTCCCACTCACGGGCCTTATGGGCAGGCCACGCCCACACGTAGTCCTGTGCATTACTGCAGTCGATTAGTGATATCGATAGTTTTATATATTTATAAATGGGTGATAGAAATAAATACACATTTTTTTTTATTTTATTACCAAATTTACTACAAAGCATATTAAATATATAAACAAAAGAACGTATATATAAAACTAAAAATAGAAAATTAAAATTCTTCGTCTGAGTCATGGTCATCATCATCCACATGAATGATGAACTCTTCGCTTAAATGTGCTTTTCTTAAGTCTTCATCTTGCAGCAATTCTCTCTCGTAAAAACACATTAGTACTCATTAGTTACCCTGCATACTTAATGAATGCAGTATGTTCACGTGATAACCTTAATGATTCTGTTATCGATAATGGCCTTGAGCCTTGGCCTTTTTTTATAGTTGAGTTGATGTAATGCTGTTAAACAGCTGTAATGTCAATAGCGCGTTGATTAATCGGACCCTAAAACGGACCACAGAGGTCTAATTGTGTGCTTTGTTATACCTTTTTAACGAACTTGTAATTTATAAATAAATAAATCTATATAAATAAAAACCAACCAAGTGCGTGTCGGACCACGCACAATGAAAGGTTCCGTAGTTGAAAAGAATTTATCCCAAAGACAAACATAACACAGAGCTGAAAAACATGTTCTCCCATATATACGTGACGGACAATTCTCCAACTGCATATTAAAGCTTGTATTCGCAAAAAACTATTCATAAAGATAATATGTTCATGAATAGTTTTCAGGGGCTTGGGCAGAGGTGTAGCTGTAGTACACCCACATTTTGCCAGAAAAAGAAAACTAAAAAATTTTTTTTGTGACAAAACTACAAATAATCAATTTTCAGACTTTTTCCTTTACTTGTGCTGTGAAACCTAGCTTCTTGCCAAATTTCATGATTCTAGGTCAACGGGAAGTACCCTACAGGTTTTGATTTACTCGCGAGTATCAAAATATGTTGCATAATCCTCGTATTTTTTTATTGCGTCGACGAAGAAGCTTGATTTTCTTAGAAATCTAAGGGACTATAGACTTACGTATTTCATATTAATTTTAACTTGATACCTCCACGCGTTCCTGAGAAAAAGGGCCTTGACAGATGACATACTTAAAAATATTTTTTTATGAGATAAAATTATAGATTACCAATTTTCGGACTTTTTACATTACTTGTGCTGTAAGACCTTGCTTATTACCAAACTTCATGATTCTAGGTCAACAGCAAGTACCCTATAGGTTTTGATTTACTTGCGAGTATCAAAATATGTCGCATAAATGGCCGTATTTTTTTATTGTGTTGATCTATAAGCTTGATTTTTTTAGAACTCTTAGAGACTATAGACTTAAGTATTTGATATTAACTTCAACTTGATACCTCCACACGTTCCTGAGAAAAAGGGACTTGACAGATGAGGTACTTAAAAATATTTTTTTATGTGATAAGATTATAAATACTTTTTACATTACTTGTGCTGTAAGACCTTGCTTATTACCAAACTTCATGATTCTAGGTCAACAGCAAGTACCCTATAGGTTTTGATTTACTTGCGAGTATCAAAATATGTCGCATAAATGGCCGTATTTTTTTATTGTGTTGATCTATAAGCTTGATTTTTTTAGAACTCTTAGAGACTATAGACTTAAGTATTTGATATTAACTTCAACTTGATACCTCCACACGTTCCTGAGAAAAAGGGACTTGACAGATGAGGTACTTAAAAATATTTTTTTATGTGATAAGATTATAAATTAACAATTTTTTTTTGTAATTCTGTCACATAAAAAAATATTTTCAAGGCTGTCAGTCTGTAAAGACCCTTTTTCTTAGGAACGCGTAAAGGTATCAAGTTGAAAAACTTTCGAAGTAGCAAAATTGAAACACTTCGTTTGACTTTTGATTCAATATAAAATGTATTTGCTCATTTGAGCAGTTCTCGTGTGTAAATTCTTGGAAGAGGTCAAACTAACTATGTTTGGTTGGTGGTGGTTGGTGGTTGGGTTTCTTATGAATTTATTTTGTATGCGTTCCAAGATGATATATAGAAAATAAGGAGTGTATCTTGCTTACAAAGTACGAAAATCAACTAAAATATTCCACATAATTTACCTTCACACATTTTTCATTCTGAAACCAACAGGGAATCCCTATTTCATTTCAGTATTTGTTTAATCTCACCCTCCCTTACCCTTTTACACCTTCAAATTCCTTTTTATTTATTTGTTTTCTCTTTCCCAAATTTTTTACATGTCTGAACCGAGTACAGTCACCCTATTAAGGCCCACCTGCATATTTTGTCACCTTATTATTACTTATAATTAAATTTTCTTACTTTTTGTTGTGTAATTATTTTTTTAATAAGGTTTATACTAATTACTTTCAATTAGTTTTGCCTCTGTTTTGTTTAATTTAATTTTGTATGCTCTTATTTATGTAGTGGTTATCCTTTTTAGGCCTCGCAGAATTTTTGGGTCGCGTCGGCGACATGTTTTGTGAATATATTTAGTAATTAAAATAGACTGAATGTTAACATGAGGTTTAATTATGCTAGAAGATGTGTGTGTTGACACTCTTTTACTGGGATCTTTATTATTAAATTACTCTAATTTCAGAGCTTGTTTCTATTTGACCCATTTTGCTGAAAATTATATGATGTTACACTTAAAAAATCTAAGTGTATTTTGTAAGTGTAACTCACGCCATTTTGCGAGGAGACAAACTAAATAAACATCTGGGGCATATAATTAGCGATACAAATTCAAATTTATTTATTAAATCAGGCAAATAAGAACAGATTGGACAGTGACCCCAAACTAGACATATGCCTGTATCTTAGGGGGAAAGATGACCTTAAAGATAATGTAGATATTGAGAGGGAGCGCAGCTTAGGGCCTTAGCGGTCCGAGGTAATATGTTGGCACGTAGATTCTCCCGCTGTACCGACCAGGTCAAGATAACGCTATTCAAGACATATTGTCAGGGTCTGTACACGGGGGGTCTATGGATCAGCTACACTAAAAGATTGCTAGATGCCTTGCGCGTCCTATACAATAATATTTTCAGAATGCTCTTGAGACTGCCCCGTTTCTGTAGTGCATCAGAAACGTTTGCACAGAATCGAACTGACGGATTTTATACGATCATCTGAAAAAAAAATCGCATCATTAGTAGCAACAGCATTCTGAAAACAGTGTCAGAGAGTTTCTAATCTCCCATTTTGAAGCATCTTGTGGAGAGTATGGCCGGGTGAGAAGCTTGTACCTTACTTGGTCATCTTCTGTGCAGGATGCTTCAAACTCTAAATTCAACATTACCGTTACCAGTACTTACTCAGCGGGCATACAGCGACCAACGCGTTCAATATTAATGCACTGAGGGTACTGCTGCGGCTACCATGGCGTTGTGGTGCATCAGTGATGTTCGGATGGTTTTGCCGCCATCATTAGAAAGAGATGTGCATCCCTGATGTCGCGTGCTCGCGGCAGCACCAACAGTATACTCAGTGTGTTCACTGATCGGTGGGATTCCCCGCTGTTGCGGAGGTGGTTGGAGCTCCACGCTGAATTTTAATTTAATTTTATTTTTTGTTAATCTGTGCCTGTATTTACTAACACTAGATATTAAGTAAAATTGTTACTAACCCTATGGACTCTGTCGGAAATAAAAGTATTGCATTGTATTGTATTATATTACTTACTAACACTAGCTATAAGATATTAGGGATTTACTTATTACTAGGGATCGTTGTTGTCCGCATCAATAAATTTTGATTTGATTTGTAAAACTCAAAACATCAGCTGCTATGACTCCAATATACTTTTATAAGTTGAATTGATAATTCTGTTTCTAGTTTCAAAATGTACTAAACAAACAAATACTGGGTGTAATTTTAATCACCGCTATCTTTTAAGGGGTCATTGTACTCATCATTATGTATAATTTTTACTATGAGACCAAACCAGAAATCGCGAAAATAAAATCAGCTGTTCCCTAAATTTTGACGAGTTAAGCGAACATAAGTGTAGGGAACAGCTGATTTTTTTTCGCGATTTCAGCTTCTGTTACATAACCTGAAACTTAAAATCAAAACATTTCTTTCAATCAATTACAGGCACTTTTAAACTGTCAAAGAGTCGGTCAGGTAGTTAGAAAGTTGAAGATATTTGCCATAGTAAGTTGTTAATAACGATTAGTACAATGACCCCTTATTAAAATCCCACACTGTATACGTACACACGGCTACACATCAAGCTATACATTTCCAGTTTATACTGAACTCTTGTTGAGTACGCGTAAATGGGTTGGAAGGGAGACAAGTGACACACGCAATAGCTATGGACGTACTGGTTTATTTACTGTTAACATGGCGTGCGCAGCCACGCACACATACATAATATAGGTACGTTAACACACATACACAACATTCCCTCCTCCTATTTTACATAAATATAAAATCACAACCATTACAATTTTAAAAGAACTGTTTATAATCAACCCTGGGTATCTCTCGCAGTAGTCTGCTGGTACATCTCAAATTGGAGGTGGTTGGAGGTGAGTATGACAATTCCACCTCACTCCTTTCTCCCTCCCCACTATCCAGCGGTTGTGAACTGCTGGGTTCGTTTTGAATTGGGTCGTCGTCCAACGTAAAATCGTTGAAGTCCCCTGGTTGAGACGTTCCTTTGTGTAATTGTATTTGATTTTTATGTTTTTTTACGTTTGACGATGATACATGATCTTTAATTATATATATCACTTTACCCAGTCTTTTAATTACGGTACCTTTGCACCACATAAATTTGCTATTGTTTTGAAATTTTTTAAACATGATCTCATCGCCCGGCTTATACACTTGTTTATTGTTGCCACCATAGCACTTAATTTGCGAGCACTGTTTTTGTTTAACATCGTCGGTTAGTGATGTGAGTGGGGTCGACGTTAATTTGGGTTGGAGTAAATCAAGTCGTGTTCTGAGCTTTCGCCCGAACACCAATTCGGCCGGTGAGAACCCCGTGACAGAATGTACTGAATTGCGGTAGTCAAACAAATATTTCAAAATTTTGTGTCTGCACTCATTCCTGTTTCGAGAACCTAAAACGCTTGACTTTATACCCTTTTTGACTATTTTCACATAACTCTCTGCTTGTCCGTTACTGGCTGGATTGTAAGGTGGAGAAGTAAGATGAGCAATACCGTTTAGTAAACAGAATTTTGTGAACTCAGCGGATGTAAACGCAGTGCCGTTATCGCTAACAATCGTGTGAGGTAATCCGTACTTTGACATAAAATCATAAAGCTTTTCAATAACGGTCGCCGAGGTGGTTGATGTGCTGACGTCATATATCTCTAACCATTTCGTGTGCGCATCTACCACTACTAAAAACATCTGATTATTCAGCGGGCCCAGAAAGTCTACGTGTATTCTATGGAATGGCGCATCAGGAAACTTCCATGGTGCCAACGGCGCCCGTGGGGGCGAGGGCCGTAGCTGTTTGCATATTTCACACGAGTGTATCATTTTTTCTAGCGCTGCATCAATACCTGGGAACCAAACCCGTGACCTTGCCTCTGATTTCGTTTTTACTATACCTAAATGTGAGCTATGTAATTCAAATAAAACCTTTGACCGCAACGATTCGGGAAGAACTACTTTATGTCCCCTCATTAAACAGCCGTCTTCATATGACAATTCTGTTTTACATAAATAATAGGGTTTCAACTGCAAGTCTACCAACTTTTTTGGCCACCCATTTTGAACATAATTTATAACCAACTGTAATGCCGTATCCTCATTAGTAGCTTTGCGTAACTCATTCAAGGTCAACGGCATGTCGCCTTCGACAACAAAATTAACGTATGATGCCCGATCAATAGGAGCGGCGGCCGCGGCGGCGTGTGCGCCGATGTTGTCTCCCTCGCTCTCGGCGCTAGCCCGCCCCGACATTATAAGGAAATCCTAAACAATGCGAGCTCAGCTTATACTGGAAATTTATAGCTTGATCTGTAGCTGTAAGTACCTCCGCATTTACATTAAATAGAAGTGTGAATTAATAGTCATATAAATAATAATAATGGACGCTAGGCACGACACTCATCATTTTCCCTTGCTCCACATTGCAGAATCGGCGATGCAATTATTACGATCGCATTTCCCTGTTTTGTGAGCACATTATTTTTACTATTGTTAAGAGAAACTATTATATAGACAGTCTTTACAGCTTTGTTTGTTGTAAAAGCTTTTTATTAATTAATATCCGTTTTATTGTTAGGAGATAAGTCTTTCAAGAGATTGTTTCTATTTTTTTTTGGAATTCCTTTAAACAAATGAATTCGTCATTACTTCATCAGCCTACTGATTGTTGTTGTGTGATTGTTGAATTTATCTTGGACATTGACGACATCGGTGAAGGAAAACACCGTGATGAAACCTGGACTTATCTATACCTTACGAGCGGACCTGACATACGTTGTCCTGTCTGAACGATCCTAAAACTCGACTGCAGCGCCACCTACCGGGTCCAATTGTGTTTTTAAACCATCCAGAAACCCATAGAAATATACATACAAAATTTCATATAAATCGGTCCAGCCATTTAGGAGGAGTTACGTGACAAACATACGCCCCCCCCGTCCCGTCCCTCCTTATCTCCGAAGTTTGCATCGAGAAAAAGTTTATGTAAAGATTACAAGAAAAATAAAACGATGTTTCTAAATAGCACACTTTTCAGAAATCATCAACAAAAATTACAAGGTACGGAACCCTCCGTGCACGAGTCCGACTCGCTCCAGACCGATTTTTAAAGTAGAACTTATACAAAATAGATCTGCCTATGTCTCATTTCAGAGAAAATTAGTTTTCTCTATTTTCAATCGAGCCACAGGTACTACAATATAATAACGGTAAATTCTATTAATTACCTACCTTATTACATGTACTTGTCCACAGTATCCATACTAATTTTAAAAAAAACCGGCCAAGTGCGTGTCGGACCACGCACAATGAAGGGTTCCGTAGTTGAAAAGAATTTATCCCAAAAACAAACATCATTGGAAAACAAAAAAAATAATTTAGGTATGTCAAAAAATTACAAATTCACAATTTTCGGACTTTTTCCTTTCCTTGTGCTGGGAGACCTTGCTTCTTGCCAAATTTCATTATTCTAGGTCAACGGGAAGTCAGTCAACCCTATAGGTTTTGATTTACTTGCGACAGTTGCGAGTATCAAAATGTGTCCCAAAATGGCCGTATTTTTTTATTGCGTTGACTTAGAAGCTTCAGTTTTTTAGGACTCCAAGAGACTATGAATCTACGTATTTGGTATTAATTTCAACTTGATACCTGGACGCGTTCCTGAGAAAAAGGGTCTTGGCAGACTGACAACTTTGAAAATATTTTTTTATGTGATAGAATTACAAATTAACAATTTTCGGACTTTTTCCTTTACTTGTGTTGTGAGACTTTGCTTCTTGCCAAATGTCATGATTTTAGGATGACGGGAAGTACAGGTTTTGATTTACTTGCGAGTATCAAAAAATGTCGCATAAATGGCCGTATTTTTTTATTGCGTTGACTTAGAAGTTTGATCTTTTTAGAACTCCAAGGGACCATAGACTTACGTATTTGATATTAATTTCAACTTGATTCCTTTTGAGGTACGGAACCCAGCAAAAACAAAAATAACTCTTCTATCTGTCTGTTTACTTTTTCACTACTAAACTGACTGAACGGATTTGGTTAGGACTTAGGATATCAGATACTTTTTATTCTGATATGTGGGGCATACTGAAAGTTTCTGGAACTGGCCGCTTACAATAAAAAAAAGTAAAAAAGCAATTACGGAAATCGAAAACGGAACTCTCTAGGAACATGTTACTTTAAATTTGCGAGACTGTCATTTGTTTTTTCATTGTGCCGTCCTTTATAAAATTGTGTTTCGCTTACAATGAATTTTTAGCTCGTGAAAATTGTCCCTCAGTGATTTTTACGATTTTCGCTGTGGCTTAAGCCAACAAGAGAGTTGCCAGATACTTCAATTGGTATTTTGTGATAAAGCCCCATGTCATAGCTCCGTGTATTCGTGGTTCGGAGAATTTAAACGTGGACGTGACGTCATCTCCATGACGATGATTACGTGGCGACGGCGGTTACGGAAACCAATATTGATACCGTACGACAACTGATTGAAACTGATAAAAAAATTACTTATCAGCAAATTCGTACTGTGTTAGGCATTGTAATGAGCCAAGTGCAAAACATTTTGCATGTGCTTCTGAAGGCTTCGAAGCTTTGCACTCCATGGATACCGCATGATGTAACAGAAGACCAGAAACGACTGCGTGTCGAGTGGTGCCGTAATAGTTATTTATGCAATTGACGTATAACAAGGGGTATTAAAACACGTATGTGGGTTTATCACACGAGGCGAAGCTGAGTGTGATAAACCCGCATACGTGTTTTAATACCTAATTATGTACAGTTGCATACAAGACTTTACCTACATCCATGTTATGAATCCTCTATAAAGGGTTCTGAAACAGTTTTTTGCAATACTAATACTCGGTATCGAACATGGCGGCCGGCGCGCGGCGTCATAGTATACGACGTGAATTCGAATAAGTTCTTTTTTTAAATTACGGCGCTGTTGTAGTGAAACGCGCGTGCATTACAATGTTCTTTTTTTGAAAACGAGTTGCATTATGAAATGCAGTACAACATTAAAGCACCCGTTTGGATGCTATTATGGTTACCATGGTTACTATGACACTGGCTGTTTTAATGTTGGCAATAAGCTAACTGTTTCAGAGACTTTTAGGGGGGATTTATGGCATGGGTGTAGATAAAATGATAAAAAAGTTTAATGGAGTATAGTCATTGGCTGTCTGAAACATCGTGACAGTCTGATCTTATTTATCAGAATCCAGAAACTTTCAGTATGACCTAAGTAGTACGTTCCCGTGGGATAATTTTCAACCTCCAAATAAAAAAAAAAATCAAATCAAATAGTCTTTATTGTAATCCATAATGTGGGACCCTCCACGCGGGTGAAGCCGCGAGTACAAGCTAGTAATAGCGGTAATAACACTATATGGAGAAATATGGGTGTTTTATATACTTCTGTCTATTCGTTCACACGGACGTAAAAATATCGTGGCGGGATTTTATCGCGCACTGGATTTTCAACTCTCGGTGTTGAGCCGAGCTTCGAGAATCCAACAGAGTGCATCCCAGCGCATTGAAAAAACACACTGTTGGATTTTCAACTCTCAGCGCTAAGCAGACAAAAAATCGCCGCGGTATTTTTACGTCCGTTCGAACGTCGGCTATCTCTTTAGAAAATAACAGCGTGACAATAAATGGTCATGTTACTAATTCATTTATTATATTATGTATACCTTCAACAAACTCAAACACAAATGAACTCGACAAATCCATCTCATAAATACTAACATAAAACAATTTTGAGTACCGCCACCGTTATAAATTACGGTTCAAAAGTGAGGTACATAGTGTTCTACAGTGTAGTCATTAACAATATAGTACTAACGTCTGCTACCCTCGTCAACCAAACTAATTAACGGCCGTCCCGGTGACGATACGGCGGTACGGCTCCGGTACGGTCACGGTACGGCACCGCAAATTATTAGAGGACCGGTATTGAAAGTAAATACGAGAGCTTTTTGGTTTGTAGTCGGAAAGGTGATGGTGAGTTTGTTGGACATTTCGAAATTAATTTTGGTTGTAGGAATATTAACTAGCAGCTATTGTAGTAAACAAGTATGATCTATCTATATAAAAGAAAAATTAAATGCTAAGCGTGTTTGTTGGTAACAAGCACATCACTTCAGAACGCCTGGACCGATTTGGCAAAATGTGTGTTTCAAAGGTGTTCGTAATAGTCCGAATCAGGTTTCTACGAAAATAAATATTTCGCTTAGTTTATTTTATTTATTTTATAAATAGAGACAAGAATAATAACGTAGTTACAAAATCAAAAATATGATCCTTTGTGAGAGACTGGCGTCCATACTAGGATACCCTCTGTGAGAGATAACCAGGCTCGCACCCTGAATTTAATATAATAACAATGGTAAACTATTTAATACTCTAGACAAATAAAAAAAATAAAAAAATATTTGAAAAGTTTCCGAGAAAATTCGGGCAAATAAAGTACATTTTCCATGGGAACTTGGTATGATTTTTTTAAATTTGGACAGGACAACGTTTGTCGGTTCAGCTTAAGAGCTGCACAAGTTTCAAGCGTTAAAGTGTGAAAGGCTATTAAGTTAAAACATGAAACATGTGCTTAATTTTCTTGATGCTCACGGGCATTTTTAAATCTCTAGGGCAATGATGCACTGACTTATTGAGACCATGGGCCACTTGGCCAAATGATGGACTAATGGCGGGCCACCAGCACATAAAAATAGCCAAAAATGTAATTAAAAAAATAATATTATACTAGTTTGAAGCATGGCACAATGGCCATGCTTCAAACTAGTATAATATTATTTTTTTAATTACATTGCTTACAATCTTTTTAACATTTTTCTTGTAGCTGCACGTAAAATTGCTTCCAAACTTTCATTTGCAAGGCGGTTTCGATTTTTTGTTGTATTATTAATTATTATTCAATACCGAAAAAGTTTGTTCACATTATTTAAGTAAGTTCCTTCAAATGTATAGTTATGTTTAAGTCCCATATAATAGGGGGCGAGCCTATTGCCATCAACCGAACAACAAATCCAGACTCCAGGCTGCTACTCAGAAATTCCAGATAGAAAAACCCAATAACATCTTGCCCGAGCTTGAAATCGAACCTAAGACCACATGCTCAAAAGCTCTTGCAACCACTAATCAGTCAGTAAGATACCTACGTATTAAATGATCTGCTAATCTTCAAAACTTACCTACATGTTATTATGTAGGTCGACTAAACCACATTTACTGGGGCGGCCCAAATAACCGTTCGCGAGGATGACCCTAATGACGGCTTGGATTACCCGATTGGCGTGGTCGATGTGCCCATCAGCACAATACAATAACGTTGCTAAGGGGCATTAGACGGAGGCTCTATAAGAGCTTTATACATCAAGGTTTATTTTAAGATTTAGTCGGGGACTTGTGGTAATAACAGCCGCATGGGTCGATCGACCTGGTTAAGCTGCGCTTACCGTGGTTGGTCGTATAAGGTGGATGGGTACAGTTCTTTTATCTCACGAAAGCGGGCCAGCCATACATTGTACCTATGTGTAAATGTTATATGCATATTGTCTTTGTGTGCGTAAGCTCGGGAGCGCGTGTCTATACTAGTGATGGCAATTAATGCGATTTAGAATAAATTTCATTAGCATGCGAATTCTTGAGTCTAAGCACGCTAAATGCTATTGCTATGCTATTTGCTAATATGACGATAGTTAATAATAGTCAAGTATGTGAATTTTGTTAGTATGTGAATTAAAGAGGGCGTTCGCGGGCTAACTTTTAACAATTTAAAAAATTATCGCGCGCCATTCACGTGCCACACAAAATTACAAATTATTATTAACAATAAAATCATACGCATTCACTCAATATACGATCCTAAGTATGAGCTAATCGAAGATAATAATTGCTTGACTTCATTATTCGCACCACCTGCTAAATTGCTAATAATTTCACTTGCGAACGAGGTCAGGATCACGTAAAACAGATAGATTTAGTAGTTCCGACTTTTCGTGGGTGCGACAGAGAGCGCGCACTGAACGCGCTGTCGACCTATGAAGTACGAAGGGATGAATAATAATTCATTTCACATTTCACAGAAATTCGCAACAACATTTCATTTGCTAAATGCTAAATAAGCATTCGCATGCTAACAATGAATGCGAATGCATATACATCCATGCATATATATCCATCACTAGTCTATACGCATTACATCTACAAGTATGGCTCTCCCGCTTTCGTGAGATATAACAACTATACCGTCTTTACATAGCAAGACCACTCCGTGTCTCGGAAAGCATGTTAAGCCGTTGGTCCCGGCTGTCATTCGTGGACAGTCATCTTCGACAGTCGTCACGGGTCCTCAGATGCCCGAAAGTCTGACAACCAGTCTTACCAAGGGGTATCGTATATTAGCAACGGGGTTGTGGAGGTCAGATAGGCAGTTGCTCCATGTAAAATACTGGTATTCAGCTGCATCCGGCTAGACTGGAAGCCGACCCCAACATAGTTGGGAGAAGGCTAAGTAGATTGGTTTGTATATTTATGCATCACAAGTTTTTGTTAGTAAAAAAAAAATATTGAGTAGAAAGATGTAAAAAGAATATCCTTTGATATAATTATATACTTTTATCTTGGTGAGATCACTCAGTAGAAAATTAAGCGCATGGTTTTATTAGAATTCATGTTTTAACTTAATAGCTTTTCACACTTTAACTCTTTAACTTGTGCGGCTCTTAACTGCCCCAACAAACGTTGTCCTGTCCAAATCTAAATAACCGACCCCAACATAGTTGGGAAAAGGCTATGCAGATGATGATACATTCCGTTTTATTTAATTAAACTATAATCACACTAATGTACAGAGGCGATCTTAATGTCATAGGAATATTATGTTTGTCTTTTATCACTTTTAAATTTTGCACACGGATAAACCATGATATGGATTGGTTTTATGATACTTTTATTCCGGTAGTTCGTTCCCGTGGGAGAATTTCTGACCTCCACGTGAGTGAAACCACGGGAAGAAGCTAGTAGTCGATAATAACTTGACATGAAAACAACTTAACAAGCTAAAGCACATTTGTGCATGCACGGGTGAGTAGTTTTTCTGTCTTTATTCTCTTAAAAAGATTTTACCATAGACACAAGATAATAGTTTAGCTTCTTCTGAAAGAGCATAGATACGCTACCAGCTAGGATTGCTTATAGAGCATTAAGCGCCATTTACACGGGGCAAGTTTCTGGAACGTTCAAGAGCAATAATTGCATGCTATAAAGCACGTTCAAGTTTTTTGACATTCAAGAACTGCATGAAGTGTTTACACGCGTGCGATTCCATAAAATGGCATGCACAATAATTGAATGCAAGTTTTGCCATTCAATAAAATCGCATGCGACTTACAGCAGGCAATAAAATTGACAGGCGATTATTGCATGCAAGTTTTGCCTAGACATGATATTTCATTAAATTTTATTGAACGCTTCTCAAGATATTTTTCAAGTTGTTCTTGATTTGATTTCTTGCCTCAAAATAGCAACAACGATTACCACACCCTCACTTACCGCACTCATATTTCAATGACAGCACAAATGTCAGATCATGCCAGAATTGAATGCGATTTTATTGTACGAGCAATTATTGTATGTACTGTGCGATTTTCTTGTACATGCTTATACCAGTTTTCAAAGTTGCCCGTATCGTGCAACAATATTGTACGTGTTGTTTAGACGGTGCCAGATATTTGCCTTTCAATTTTATGGTATGCCACAGGCAATAAACTGGCGCCGTGTAAATGGAGCTTTACAGTGTGAACATCAAGCAAAATATACAGGATGTAATCGTAATCGAGAAAAAAAATTCAGTCGTCGTCATTTGGGTCGAGTAGTTATTGAAGTTTTGTACGGGACAGTATAGTATCTACATACTTCTACTACATACATACATACTACATACATAACCTTTACTTACACTTCATCCATTTTTATTTATCTTTTATAAAGATTTATATTCATATATTGCGAATTGGTCTAAAACAATTCGTTTTCTATAAATTTTTCATTGTTATGACACTTACGTCAGGTTGTCAAGCTGTCATTATTTTTTTCTTCTATCTAACTATCTTTCATAGAGTTTCATAATGGCATAGACTATGAACGTTTCTTTTGATTTATGTAATCTAAATTCTTTTTATCAATATGTTAGGACAAATATTGTATTTTATAGATAATTTTGATTTATTATTGAATAGCTGTATCTTAAATTACTTTTATAAAATTAATCCACACACACTCGAAATTCATCGAAGAGGTTAGAGGTTTTTCAACGTATATTACTGGCAGATTCAAGCATTGACTGTGGCGTTTGGCATTCTGATGACGGAAAGCTTCAAATGTGGAAAGGATCTGAAATTGGAAGACGATTTCGAAAAACGCTGATGAATCGATGGGTGGAAGACTCGGAGACTAGCAGTTCTGCTCCGGAAGCTATAAACGAAACATCTCCTAAAAGTATTCTTCGACCGGGAAAACTAACTCAGTGACTAAAACTTACCCGACTGCGGTCGATCCCTGAAGGAGGGTTATAGAAAATAACCATTAATTTATCGGAGCGATTCAATTCAAAATCTTCCTCTTCCAAACTATCCGTGCGTGTTTGCCTAACCTGGACTTACTCAAATTACTACTTCAAGCTATCCTCTACCTTCCTAAATAGCTGTGTGTGTTAGGTAGGACGTGTTTTTTAAAAATCGGTCTGTATTTTTTACCTTTTAATATTTAATATATTGTTTCAAGTCTTACTTTAGCCCCCTTTTATTTCTGTAGGCTAGTAGATTTGTTACAACAGGCCAAAATTTTTTCTCAATTACGATGTTGGTCTAACGGCGAAAGTTGTTTAGTTAGATTGTCTGTACTACACCCTTAAATTTGACCACAACTTTCTTATAATTATTA
This sequence comes from Cosmia trapezina, assembly GCA_905163495.3. Taxonomy (NCBI): domain Eukaryota; kingdom Metazoa; phylum Arthropoda; class Insecta; order Lepidoptera; family Noctuidae; genus Cosmia; species Cosmia trapezina. The sequence goes on from LR991036.1 coordinate 4,404,406, forward strand.
TAACCTTTTATAATAAAATATAAAACTTTAATAATAATATATAATTTTGTGTTTGTTTCTATTGCATGATGTGGTCTCCTGTATTAAGGAGCACATAGATTTCTGTTCTTGTCCTTTAAAATATAGCATGTAATGTAAGGTGTATTCTTTGTTGGAGATCCTAATAAAATTAAATAAAAAAAATAAAAAAAATGACGTTATCCTTTTAATTAATAATAGAGGCACCATTTTCCGGTTACAAAGGTGACGGTAAATTACATCAGCTGCAAAATTAAGCTACGAAAATAACAATAAAGATCTTCACATAGATATAACACTAAAAATAGTGTAGATAAACTCATAAAGCTTACAAGGGACACAGGTGAAGGTACATAAACTACCTGCTGAATTTCTCAAAGGTCCCCAACGTTGTAAATCATAACTACGCCAAAATTGCGTTGAGGGCTTACCTGCGTTGTGATTCTGCTAACGTAAAAGTTTGCGTTACAGACGCTTTGTCGTGTAGCTTTGTTGTCAACTCAAACTGTTGTTGGAGTGAAATTTGTTTAGAGACTTCGTGTGGAAGTTGGATGTATGAAAAATATTTGTGTTTAATATAGTTTCGGGTTGGATTTTTGATGGTTCGTGGTCAAAGCCAGAGGTCAAGAAACTGTCTATTGAAATTGTCTATGACTTGCCGAAAAAGGATTGGGAAAACCAGCCAACTGCGTGTCGGACTATCGCACAATGAAGGGTTCCGTAGTTGGGATGAATTTATCCCAAGAACAAATGTAACATTGCAGTTGAAAAACATGGTCTCCCATACATTCCAACTGTAAATGTAAATTTGTACTCACAATATTGAGGTATTTACCATGTTATTTTAAGACCACAGACTTAGGTTTTCCTGTAATCTACAGGTAAAGAACTATTTTCTGTATTTTTTCAATTTTGTCTATTTTCTTAAATAACTTTAAATCAATTTATTTTTAAATTATAAAAAAGTATACATTTATTTGAGATTATAAATAAATAAATAATAAATATAAATAAATAATAAATAATAAGTTTATTGTACAAAGAGAAACACATAGAACACATACACTAAACATGATAGTACAAGTGGCAGTCAGACAGGTTGAACAGCTGGCTCCTGAACTAAGTAAAAAGATACTTGTATCTCAGGAGCCAAAGTTCCTCATAAACAACGTGTAAATATCAATTAACCGATGTACCCTATTATAAAGACGAGCGCTTAGAACTGAGTAATGGCGGCTAGCAAATGCGGAACGACATTGGACGGAGTCACAGACTGGACGACCTCGACGTCTTAGAAGGATGTTTGAGTCTAAAGGTAGGATGGAGTGACGGCGTAAGACTACACGCAAAATATATTTGAGACCCTCCTAATAAGCCCTTTCACTTGATATGTCATACCGTACAGTTTGCAGATCATTTTTTTTTATTTTCTTGCTTGCCCCCCAAGATTGACCCTTTATTCAAAATTTATTTATTTACTTTATCCGTCCGTTTTTGGGTCACTGAAATTCATATGTGCACTTTGGTCCATTAGATTCGGAGCAAATTGGCTGTGACAGACGAACAGACAGACACACGAGTGATCCTGTAAAAGTTCCGTTTTTTCCTTTTAAGGTACGGAACTCTAAAAATTACATCGCAACAGGTATAGAGCAGACTTAAAAATAGGTACAGTAGTACTCAACCAATATGGCTTATCGATGTACCTGCGCAGAAGATGAATTTTCAAAGCGCGGGAAATGCTATTGACCAATCGGCACGCTCAACGCTTTTTCCTGTTGGTCGCAGCTGCCGCCATTTTAGCGCGCGCCCTTGACAGCCGCCATACTTGCGAGTGAGATGGAACTAACAGCTGCAGTGTATTATGAACCTTATAGTAGTGATCTTAGGTTGATTGTAAGTTCTAAGCAATCTCGTTAATCTTCGGGGCCATACTTTCTTTTCTGCGCGAACGAAGATTCACGACGCGCCTTATTAGTTGAGTACTACTGTAAGTATATAGTTTCTTGTGGTTATATTTTTGCTCATTCGAGCTTGGCTCTGGGTAAGGTCGGGTTATTAACATATCATATCACCACGGCTGTAATCCCCGAAACGGTCATAAACCGTAAATAATTTTGACAAATAAAAAAAATATAATATTTTCAAGTTTCGCATAAAGTGATGGAAGTGGAGTGTCCTATTGTGGGACACTGGAATAAGGTACATACACAGTTCTGGTGGTGTCCTTTTTAATGTAAGATAATTGTTAAATAAATTATTAAAAATTGAATCAAGTAGGTTTAAGTTACTAATATAGTTTTAAGCTTTACTAACTATTTATATGGAATCGATTGCAATATTCTGAAATAAAATTATAAATAAATAAATAAATAAATATTAGCTACGGCCGCGTATCATATTATGATCAACATACAAGCACACACGTACACAACGTAAGAAATTTTGAATTTCGCGGGCTACCCTGGCGCATCAACCTTAATGAATGCACCAGACTGTCAACTAACAGAACCAGAGGGAGAGAGGTCGTGAGGCCAGCTACGACTACTCCTGCGATTGGACACAGTTCATCGTCACCACGACCGCTCTGTCAACTAACAGAACCAGAGGGAGAGAGGTCGTGAGGCCAGCTACGACTACTCCTGCGATTGGACACAGTTCACCGTCACCACGACCGCTCTGTCAAGAGCGAAGTGAAGAAGAAGACACCTCTGCCTATCTCTTCAGGAAATACAAGCGTGATTTTATGTTATGCTACAGGGTTCCAAATAATCTATATCTATACTAATATTATAAAGAGGTAAAATTTGTATGTAAGTTTGTAAGTTTGTATGTTTGTAAGTTTGTATGTAGGGGGTAATCTCCGGAACTAATGATCCAATTCTAAAAATTTTTTCACAAGTAGAAAGCTACATTATTCCTGAGTGCTATAGGCTATAAATTATATTTATATCATGCATATTAGCCGAGCTATCACAATTTTTGTCTAACAAGTCGGAAAGAAATACCTCTTTAAACAGACTTTTTTGCATGCGCTGCCTAAACGGTTGTTTATAGTTGAGAACAATGTATTGCAGTCTGGTCCGTCTTAAATAATTCTACAAAAAAGTCCGCGACACCATATTTCTATCTTTTATATTTTATACATCTTTTATTGCTTTAAAAAAGTATTTTTTAGACATACTTACGTTTGGATGAAACATTAATCCTTATCAAAATAAGTTATTTTATGATCACAAGGACATCATGGAGATAAGAGGCCTTTACAGTATGTCAATTGGTCATACAGTTTCGGAGATAATATAAAATTACTAAAACGCAAAATAACTTTAATTCATACCGGTCGCTCTTGAGCGAACATGTTTAGTGCGGACGTTTTATCAATTTACCCATAGTTGGCGTTGTGCAAATAAGTAATTTTTCTGAATAGCGAGATTTTTCGCGGATTGACGACCCTCTCGATTTATTATTTCAATAATGTCGGTGGAATACAGCGGAAGAGTTTGTTTCTTTGTTAGTTTGTTTGAACGCGCTATCTCTGGAACTACCCCAGTCGGATTTGAAAAAATCTTTCTGCATTTTATTACCCAGTTGTTGAGGAGGGCTATAGGCTATATAACATCACGCTAGGGCCCTTAGGATCCGAGCGCGAAGTAATAGCGCGGGCAGGCGATGCGGAAGGATATAGGCTATTTAACATCACGCTAGGGCCCTTAGGATCCGAGCGCGAAGTAATAGCGCGGGCAGGCGATGCGGAAGGATATAGGCTATTTAACATCACGCTAGGGCCCTTAGGAGCCGAGCGCGAAGTAATAGCGCAGGCAGGCGATGCGGAAGGATATAGTCTATTTAACATCACGCTAGGGCCGTTAGGAGCCGAGCGCGAAGTAATAGCGCGGGCAGGCGATGCGGAAGGATACATGCTATTTAACATCACGCTAGGGACCTTAGGAGCCGAGCAAAAAGAAAAAATGTCAGAAAGGATGCTTAAGCGCAAACGAAGTAATAGCGCGGGCAGGCGTTGCGATGCGATGCGTCGTTGGGGGACAAGAAATTTCACGCGGACGAAGTCGCGGGCAGAAGCTAGTACCTAAATAAAAAGAGAAGTCCTGACTGACTGACTGATTGACTGACTCATCAACGCTCAGCAGTGTGACCGTTTCTAATTGTATAAACCTACGTATTTTCCTTTTCAGCTGTTGCCATTTGAATATACCAAAAAATACCATGACAGTTGAAATTGTACCAATATTATACTGATATTTAGTCTACTAAAAATATGCTATCGTCATTCTTCGGAGCCTTAAATATACTTACCAATTTAGTACTAAAAATACCAAAAACGGTCACACTAACGCTCAGCCCAAACCCTTGGACCTAGAAAGCTAAAATTTTGCACAGAAGTTTCTTTTATAATGTAGAGAAGGACTAAGGAAGGAATTCCCGGTAGTATGTTCCCGTGGTATATTTTCCGACATCCACGCGGGTAAAGCCGCTGGCAAAAGCTAGTATAAAAGAAAGGCCTTTTCAGCATAAAGATAAAACAAAAAATGTTTTGTAATAACATACATATCACAGTAGAATTCTCAAGACCATCAAGTCTTTGAGAAAGGTCTAGGGATCTCGTTTGAGCACCTTTCTTTTCATATGTCGTACCTATAAATAATTTATAAATCCTGAAGATTTAGGTCATACTATAATAAGAAATATATAAATTCGCTAAGTGGATTTTATTTTGTACACGATTATATTTGGAAAGAGAAAATACCTATAATTCGCATTTCAGTCTAAGGGCGTTTATTTTGTCACAGTTCCTTTCAACATGTTTTTTCTTTTTCGTTCAATCTAAGGCCGAGATCTATAAACGTTATTTAACACGTACTTAGCGTAAGCGTTATGCTGTCACTAAACAACTGTCAAACAACAAATGCAAGATACAGATGGCAACATCTGTACCTATTATTAAAAAAAAACCGGCCAGTTGAAATTCATTTGTTCTAAAAACAAAGATTTTCTTAAACCATTAACTATTTATAGTCATGCGTAGGCTCTTTTACGCCCTTTATAAAAGCACTATTTGTATTATAAAACAAAGAAAAACTTATTCCCATAAATAAAACATAAATCCCTCATACTTACTAATGTAAATGGGCTATTTCTTCCGTTACCATTCTTCACCGTTTTAAAGCCAACTTGCAGCGTTTGCTCTTTTTAAAAGTAACCGAGGCAAAAAAATACTCTTGGACTATTGTCGGGTAGCTTAACAAAGACTTAAACATAAAAGTGGGTAAGTTGTAAAGGAGCTTAACCGTAGACTGAATACCTCCACTTCATGTTTCTATTGTATATCTTAGCGAGTGCAGATTCACTACTAGTACAACTTATATTTCTTTATTCGAAAGAGATGATTTTCTTTTTTTTTGAAGAATAAAAGTTGGAAGTGTGTCAGTGGTTTAAGAGCTTGGTATAGCTTGCGGTGAACTGGAGGTTAAGTGATCTGCTTCAAGGGGAGGAAGTTGTTAGTTCGCGCCTTTTTTGACAGATTAGATGATTGTATTGAAGCATGGCGACGCATCGCAATAAGTAATATGCGTGCCAAATAAGAATAGTACTGTCAAGACGCCATTTTGTTCCGCAATACTCGCGAACTTCATTACCAATGCGTACTAATTTGACAGCTATCATGTATTTGACAGCTATCGGCAGTACTACTTTGACAGCTATCGTGTGAAGTTGGTGGCATTCGCGATCCTATTCTTATTTGGCATGCATGATGGTAGTAATTTGGCAGTTATGATTACGTTTATTTTGAGTTTTATAATTTTTTTTTTTTTAGAGTATGAAATTTTAACTTAAAAAAAAAAGAAAAAAAAAAGAAAAAAAAAGAAAAAAAGAAGAAAAGAAAAAAAAGAAAAAAAAAAGAAAAAAAAAAAGATAAAGAAGAAGAAGAAGAAGTTAAAGATTATTCTGGTATTTTGAAGGATTGTTATGTTTATTTTAAATTAAGGAATAATTAAATAAAATACAAAACTAAAACTAAACCTTAAATTTAAATATTAATGTTGCAAAGGGAAATTTACAGTTAATTCTGAGTGTTTTTTGTAGTTTTTGGTTTAAATCCTATTCAAAACCTTATTTTAAAATTCTGAGGCCACTATTAAAACACTAGTTAAGAAATATTATAATATTTTCCTCATTTCATTTGCTTTAAGTACAGTAGTCAATCCACGAACTCGAAAAATTTAAAAAACTTGCGTCGAAATTTTGGCTTATTTAATTAATTTTAGCTTTTTTATATTTTTTTTTTTGTTTTATCATGTTTAGATAACGATACTTATCGCGTCTGCGGAGTTTAGCTAGCTAATTTTATAATAATGGTTGTATAGGTTTGTATGTAATTTTGAAATTGACTGACACCAACTCAGTGATGGAATACAAAGTGTGATATCCGGGACTTTTTATGCTTTGAAATCGCCAACCAAAGTTGAGCAAGTGTGGTTTATACTTTTCTTAGCAGGTAATGCTTAACACAATAACAATAGTATATGATTAAATAGACTATTAACACTAGTGCGATTATAAATAAACTATTTACACTGGTGTAGTATAAATATACCTACTATTTACACTAGTGCGGTTATAAATTTTCGTTCTTTTCACAACATGAAGTGAGACAACTGTTACTATATTAGATACAAAACGTTTTCAAACAGGATTACACTAACATTCCTGTCCATGATACATGTAATAATAGTTAAGTTTAAAGGCCTAATCCGTCAAGTAGGGTAGTTGCGCCGGTTGGCGACCACTTAGCTGAGTTGCTAACTTTAGACGAGTCAAAATATTAGACATTTACACGTAAAATAGTTGGCGACCATGTAAATTGGTCCTAAATATAGTCAAGTTATGAAACAAAACATAAAATATCACACTTCCATTCATAAATTATGAAAAATTATGGGAAAAGTGCAAAAATAGCCTAAATGTTAGATAACGACCACTTTTTTCAGTTGACGACCACTAGTATGCTAGTTTACGGCCACTCTTTAAAAAAATAAAAATAATTGAATAAAAACAACTTTTATTAATATAAAATATTTTTTTATTTTTCACTTTAAAATAAATATCAAATTACACATCACAAATAGTATTTAATCCTCTGATTTAACAGAAAAGTTGGTTCTATTGACGCACTAGTTTACATTTTGAGGTGTTGGCAAAAACTTTCTCACAGCCAGGCGGCTGACGATTTCAGTGATCCAAAAACACTTATGTCTTCTGGTTGGAGCATGTGGGTGGTGTTCGGAGGAAGAGCATACAAAATTATGCCTAGCTTTTCGCACGTGGCACTCAGACTAGTGACTTGTGCGATCTGTGACAATCAATCACAGCAGCATTATTGTTTTTTTTATACAGTTGTGGTCCACCCAATCATTAAAATCGTTGGTGATGGATTCTTTGACCCATGGTCTTTAACAATTTTGTGGACAGTATCCAGAAGCTCTGCTTCTTAACTGGGATGAAGTGCGGACACTTGACAATATTTAAAAGCCACTATTTAACCCACTTTTTACCCTCCACTCCTAGTACAGGATCTGGTCCTCTAGCCTCGATAGCGTCACGTCTCTTCCCACTTAATAAATCCTGTATTGTCGTTCGAGGAATCCCATATGTACGAAAAAGTCGACAAGTCTCTCTTATTCCCTTTTCTTTCTCCCGAAAGTCATGAAGAGCTTTTTGTAGATCTTCTTCGGAGTATTGGACAGTCTTTTTCATCCTCTTAGTTATTTGCAGAACTTTTGAAGGCGTCATCTTAAAAAAAAAATATAACCACTTAATTAAGTAAATAATACGATTATTAAAATCTTATCTCAATTCAAATTTTATTTTACTTAAACTAAATAAAATAATCGTATGTGGCCGAATACTGAACAACTGAACTTAATCAAGTTATTTTAGTTTGCGGCCATCTTTCTCTTCGTACTAAATCTTGATGGTCGCAAACTACCATCGTAATTTTCGAACTGTATCAGTTAGCGACCACCTAGGAACCAATGTTTGTGAGTGAATTAAATAAGTTTTATAAAGAAAACATGTGGTCGTTTACTGAAGAATTGCATCTTTAGGCTTTTACAACACCAAACCCTAAATTGTGTAACCATAAATAAAACATTGAGAACATTATAAGCAAAACAAAATAAAACTGAGTGAGTCAGAATACGACCACCTGGTCGCTTTCTAACGTATTTCTAAAATATGCATTTCAGTAAGCGACCACTGGGTTTTATTTTATTATATGGTAAAAATTTACTTAAATGCAATTAAACAATTGAAATCACTACATAATTGAAGTAACCACGCTTCTAATTTAAGTAAACAACCTATAATATGTAACAAAACTTACCTTCGAACGCCGCGCGTCTTGCTAATTTTTTGCTCTAGCGCAGCACATCCACAGACCACTGAGTCAACACGTAAATTGAGCGTCCTTTTTCTTTGCTTTGGGTCAAGCGGTTGGTATTAGATTTAGTAAATTCTTATTACGTAACTATTCAAATAATATAAAATGCATACACTTTATTTTTATTTCCTAAAGAAAGGTTATTATCCTTCATTAAAGAAACCTAGTCAGACAAGTGGTCGCTTACCGGAGGTGGTCGAGAAACCGGCGCAACTACCCTATTACCCACGCGAACGTTTGAAGTTTCCCCTTGTCAAGATCAAGTGGAAACAATAGAGGAACATGTCTGCATGTGACGTCATATTATGGATGTGGTGAGATGAGATAGTGTTCTGATTTCAGGGAATATTAACGAAAGGTACACAGACAAAGGGTGTTTACGTTTAAACGTTACAGTACATTACTTTAAATATTAAATAGAGGACATTGTGCTAAGGTAGCTCACGTTAGCGCATCTCCCTTAACATCTCAAATCATGGGCTGATATAACCACTAAATGGTTGCAAGTTCCAAATAAATAAAACAAGACAAAAAAGCTCAAATTATTAGTGTGCGACTCAGAACCTTTTACCTAATACTGGATAGGTACTAGATAGATTGCTGAAATAAACTAATTTTTAAGAAAAACGAAGAGTCTTCACCTTTTTGGTCAGCCCAAGATGTATTCCCGATGAGAGAAGATCCGCAAATAGAATGACGTCTCGATTCTTGAAAGCAAGCAGAAAATCGCTTATTAGCACCTACTGACCTACAGGTTTTTACAAAACATATCCAACAACTCGATTAAATACAAAAAAAAAAAACGTGGCACCGTCAGAAACAACTGTTACAAGATATTTTATTTCGAATTCATACGTATAAACAATACATCTCAGATGTTATTCGCCGATACGTCTCCGACCACGGAATATTATAATAAACAGAGTTAAAATACACATCGGTAAACAAGCCGAATTTAGGCGCTATACCTTCCTCGCCACTGCTATAGTATGTTGTGATTACATACATACATAAAATCACGGCGTCTTCTCTGGGGGTAGGCAGAAACTACAGAACGCCACCTGCTACGATTCTTATATGATGGTGAAGTCACCATCAGCTTTAATTAAGGTGGTGATTTCTTGAAAACGATCAAAAGGTGGTTTTTTAAAGCTGTGTATCTCATAAACCGTACACAATTTTGACAAATAAAAAAAATATGATATTCAAGTCCTTTTCGCATATACAGCGATGGAACTCAAAACATAATTAAACATACTTTAATGCAGCAAAAAAATCTTCAAACATACCTCTTAATAATCTTTAAAAGCGGTTTATCCCTTCAGACATAACGCCATTACATTTACACACCGAGCTAAACCATGCTTGGATGTAGGGCCTTAACCATAAGCATTGTGACGAGCATAAATTGCTGACCAACTATAGTAAAGTAATCGTTTCGCAACCCATGAAATACTTAGGTATAATTGAGTAGTTCTGATGGCCATCTGTGGTCTTCATCATCAGTTCCATTTCAGCAAATGGTGCTTTCCGAAAACAAATTGCGAGTACTTTAGGTAAAAAAAAATCCCAAATCGCTATAGGCGTGTCTATAAAATTTGAAGGTTTCCTCGATTTCCATGGAATCCCCTCATCACATTCTGACTTGCTGACAACGGTACCACCTCGAGAGCATATCCTTCCAAACAAGAAAAATAATTTCATAATTGGTCCACAATTGACGGAGAAATCGCGTCACAATCACACAAAAAAAAAATAACAAACATACAGTCGAATATTGAGAATTTGCTTTTTGGTAGTCGGTTAAAAATTTGCTGAATCGGTCCAGCCGTTCTGAAGTGATGCGCTTATTGCCAACGAACATCATTTAATTTTTAATTATTATAGATTAGGATGACGTACGTGTATGTCGTAATTCTCGGGTCCAATTGCACTCTTTACCGAGCCGGTGGAGGTTCATGTGTTCGGGTCCAATCGGGAGCGCTTCCGAACTATATTATGGCTATCATTCCATTTTCGGGTCCAATTGCACTCTTTACCGAGCCGGTGGAGGTTCATGTGTTTGGGTCCAATCGGGAGCGCTTCCGAACTATATGGCTATCATTCCATTTTTACTATTTCATGTGGCTGCCTTTTCCACGTCTGCCAACCTGCCAATATAAAGAAGTTCGTTGACGGATTGTTTTCGTTGCGAACCTTATGATATATTGTGTGGCTATGTCCCTGTTTTTATACATTTATGATGATGTTCAGATGTTTTTTGTGTTACATATTGGATTGGTATTGGATGAAAGAGTAGTTGACGACATAAATTTTGTATTCTTCGAGAAAACCCAGAAACCCAAAATCTTCCTCCTCAAACTCAAACTCAAACTCAAAGCATTTATTTCAAATAAACCAATTACAGGCACTTTTGAATTGTCAAAGGGTCGGTCTTGGGTCGGTCAGTCAGAAAAATGAAGCTAGTTGCCCATTCCAAAGCGTAGATCCTGGAGAAGAACGGGCAAGAAACTCCACGGACACTCTTTTAAATCAAATATTTTACATAATATTGGTTACATCGTTCATATTGAAAACATAGATGTGAGAACAATGTAGAAAGACGTGCACGTTAAAAGCGTCCGTAATGAAAAAGATAAAATCTAAAAACAACTAAATTAAAAATAAGCCGTGGCAGCTAAGAGACGACCAGTCCCAACTGACGGCGCCCGTTCACGAACATGACGCATGGATCAGCACCAATTAGCTCAACCATTTTGAAGGGAACTTAATGATCCAACACACACGCCACCACCAGCGAGACATTTGAGTGAGCATGACATACTCTCAACCGCCCGGACACATTCAAGTCAGTGAAAGACGAACCCAGTAAAAGGTAGCTTTATGCTTATTAAAGGTAGCTTTATTAGCCTCCTTAATTGAGATACATTTTGCCAGTTATGTTAAAGTCCTTTCTATTTAAGTGTGAACCATACAAAGTCAATCTCCGGGCTGCTACTGAACAAAAACCCAATAACACTGCTCTAGACAGGCATTGAAACCGAAACCTCACGCTCAGGAGTCGCATTTGTGTCCATTTGGCCAACGAAGCAAAGAATGTTGAAATGCATTAAGATAAAAGAAAGCACAATATTACTAAGATGTTATCGACTTGCGTGAGGTTATCTTAGCACACTGAGTTTATTTCAGCCACTTCTTCCTAAGTGGCACAAGTGGTTAGCTTGAAAGCGACGAAGTCAGCTTGCATAAGTGCTGTGAACAACTCAAGTATTTACTGAGTAAATAGTTTGAGCTATGAGTATTTACATAAATAGTCAGATGCTTCAAGGTTTCAAAGATTTTATAATAAATATTTACTTGCTTTTGCATTTGAAAATACACAGTTTTTATAAGCGTCACTTTTGAAATTAAGTAGGGAAAGGATTCCTTGTATGTGTATGAGGTGTAGTAATTAACACAAAGATTTATGAAAAAAAAATAAAAAATTAAATATCTATACTGCCGGCGCGAAACAATCAATCAATCAATCTGCCTAGCCTTTTCCCAACTATGTTGGGGTCGGCTTCCAGTCTAACCGGATGCATCTGAATACCAGTATTTTACATGGAGCAACTGCCTATCTGACCTCCACATTCCAGTAACTGGGTAATACTATACCCATTGGTAAGACTGGTTGTCAGACTTTCGGGCTTCGACCCGTCACGACTGTCAAAGATCCACGAATGACAGCTGGTACCAACGGCTTAACGTGCTTTCCGAGGCACGGAGGAGTCTCGGTATGTAAATATGGTCACTCATCCACTGACCAACTCCGGCAAGCGTAGCTTAACCTGATGGATCGACCCGTGCGGCTGTTATTACTTGGCCACGAGCTCCTATGTAAACAAATTGTGTTTTTTGAAAAACAACTTTAAGGCTCACGTATGAAGTTCAGTTTGCGCTGCAACTTCAAACATTGCTTTTTCAATAATACTAGACATTCTAAAATCAATATAATTTACAAGAATATCGACGCAAGAAAGCAATCCTGTAGTAATCTCGAAAAGTTGAACTTTACACCAGAGCCAAAACACTATTTCAAAAATTCATAACTCAAAAACTTTTGGAACACGTATTTCTTATAATTAAATATGTACGTCAGATGCCACTAAAGTTTTCTAAAGTTAGTCTAACTTTCATTTTATAGTAGTTACATCAATAATTGCTATTTCAATTTCAAGAAGCATTATTGCTGTATCTGGGTTGTTGTAACAAAGGCACAACGAAATAGTTTTAAAATTCAAAGTTACAACAAAATCGTAAATCGATTTTGTATGGTGGTTGTTTTTTGTGTGGTCATAGATTTATGGTATTTACAGCATTATGAAGTATGTTTTGTAAAAAAAGTTTAGAAAAAATCGTTATCATACGACATAGTATCATAAAAAAAAACATCGTAAGAAAACAGTATTTTTTTCTGATTTCAATGATGCAAACAAAAATTTTATGCCATTTTTCGAGATACGACAAAATCGTTTTCCAGCGTCGATAATTCGATTTTAATGCATAAAGTTATTATTCGTTAAGTGGAAATATCATCAATTGAAAACAAGGACTTGAATAGACTTTATTATTGCTGTGACATATGATCGTAGCAGAGCCACAGTGCTGGTTTTCACCAACAGCCGGCATCGACACAATGACGAAAATAGCTTATTAAATAGCATAATTTTATAGCACAAAATGTTCCTTTAAATTACAATGAATTATTATACAACGGGTGCTCAGCGGTTACTGACCTTGTAAATAATTTAGTGGTGGTGTCACTTCCTCTTGCCGTGGCTCGTTGCCGCCAAATTCTCTGACTGCTTTTATCATTTTAATGTTTTATTCGTTTGTGAAGCCTTTCTTGTTTTTATTGAAATATAGCATTTATTTTAGCCGATTTCATTTGTTTCATTTTAATCGTTTAATAAATAAAAAGAGAAGTCGTGACTGACTGACTGACTGTCTCATCAACGCCCAGCCCAAACCCCTGGACCTAGAAGGTTGAAATTTTGCACAGAGCTTCGCTTTATAATGTTGACAAGGAATATTTTACGACATCTTACCGGTCACTAATTACCAGTCACCCTATATACTACTACTTTAAATTAACAGAAGCGACTCGCGCACTTTTCTAAATTGAAAAGTTCTCAGCATAAAAAAGGAATATGTGAACACTTCCACGTGGAGATCCCATCCCATTTAGAAAATTCATATGATTTTAAGAGCACGAAAACACAACTACAATATTTTTTAGAAAAAAATTGCGTACTTCATATACGAGGCAGACACAGAATATAACAATAACATCTTACGTCTTTTGTTCCAAGAATTGTAACGAAATAGCGAATTCTTTTTTTTAGGGTTCCGTAATCAAAGGGTGAAAGCAGAACGCTACCGTCTATCTGTCCGTACGTTTGTCTATCACAGGGCAACATCTTTTTAACAGAATCAATCTGCCTAGTCTTTTCCCAACTACGTTGAGGTCGGCTTCCAATCCAACCAGATGAAGCTGAATACCAGTATTTTATATGAAGCGACAGCCTATCTGACCTTTACAACCCAGTAACAGGGTAATACGATGCCCCTTGGTAAAACAGTCAGGATCAACATCTTAACGTGTTTTCCAAGGCACGGAGGAGTCTCGGTATGTAAAGATGGTCACCCATCCACGTACCAACCCCGGAAGCGTAGTTTAACCTGATGGATCGACCCCTGCGGCTGTTATTACTTAGCCACGAGCTTCTCCGTTGTTCCACAGAATATGTGTACCTATCTAAATAATAAAAAGAACGAAACGAACGACGAACGTTTTGGTGATACAGAACCCATGTCACGGTGTGATTTAATGCCTGTATTACACCATTTGTATCTTTCCAACCATTTATTTCACTTTTGACATAAGCACGCCTATGAAGTTCCTTATACACACGAAAAAATGCAATACTTCATGGACGCTGTCTTTTCGTTACATTTTTCTTTAAAATAAAATGAAATAAAAATGTGTTAAATCGATAAAAATTTCTACATACATAAATAAAGTTGTTTGTTGTAGGTACGAGTAAGAAATCGAATCGGTAACGGATTAGGACAATTAGTCATTAGTAAATGATTAGCACTCGAGCTGTCAAAAATCAAATAAATTATTGGAAAGAGTATAAACACTAATTAGATGGCGCAACATTTATTTTTGCAAGTCATTTGTTGCTTCAACGGCTCAGGCGCAAAACGTCTCTTTCGCAGAATATCTGTTTCGCAAAATGTCGCATAACTTAGAAAAAAATTTAGCCAAGTTCAAAAAAAAAATGTTTTTTCCAATTTCTTATTAAATGTTTACAAGTTTTACAACGACGGCGACATTTTGCGAAAGAGATATCCTGCGAAAGAGGCATCGACCTTTTGAGAAGGAGTCATTCTGCGAAAGCGACATTATGAGAAAGCGACATTATGCGAAAGAGACGTTTTGCGGCTGAGCCGTTTCAACTTTATTCTACGCCACAGGTAAGAGAGTTGCATGGTGTAAATGGAGCTTTAGTGTGCGAGTACGACTCAAGCTTGCCCGGTTTATCTCAGCAAACGAGGATGTAATTTCGCACATCTCAAACAGACATCAGAAACAATTCCCCAGGATTAATTCCAATGTGTTCTTTCCAAAGTTCGTATGGAAAATTAAATTTTAGAGCGTCCCGTGTAACTGTTTTGGCTAAAGTTTGTCTCAAAGGGCGGATACCCTTATTACAAACTTTGTTATTTGTTTTTCTGTTTGTTAATATGCAAACCTTGGGCTCCACATTTGTGAATTGGAGACGCGGGAAATATTTTGATGGATAATTAACCGACTCGTGTTTTGGAGTTGGCAGGTTTTAAGGTTTTAGTGATTTATGAACAGGATGTTTAAGGCTGCATTTACGAGTGGGTAGTCAAATAATTACTTTTTTAAACAAAAGTAAGTATGTTTATTAAATAAAATGCGTTATATTCTTTAAATGTTTTTTCTACAAATTGTAGGTAGATGATGTGACAGGGTACGATTCTGCACTATAAATATAATTTTAGACCGGTCCAGTTTCTCAATAAATGTACCGAAGTGAAAATTTACACTTCGGTGCATTTATTAAGAACCCGGAAATATGTAAAGAAATATTTGTAGTTCAGAATCCTTACCGTATCATGCATATCTACCTAAAATTCGTCGAAAAACATTTTAAGAATGCAAAGCATTTTATTTAATACACATACTATTGTTCAAAAAGTAATTATTTGACTACCCACTCGTAAAATGCATCCTTAAAAGTCTGTACATCTAAATACTGAGTGTGCATTTTGTAAAACTCAGTAGAACTATGAGATGCGTGATGTTGTAAGCACTGGGTCTTGGCGGTGTATCTGGGTATCGCCTACACCTTTAAAACCTTGCCCTGGAGTTGCATAAGGGAAACACTCGTAGGTCATCGTGTGCCTGCCTACCTCTGTCCTATTATCGGGGACTATTTGGTGGAGACAACCGTAAACTACCCGGGTGGGGAAGGACGGAGTCGGCAAGAGACGTTGTGGGGTGTTCCACATGGCTCGGTCCTAGGGCCGCTGCTGTGGAATATTGGTTACGACTAGGTGTTGCACGGTGCACTTCCATACGGCGTCAATAAGCAAATACACCAACACCAATGACTCAAATTAGCGACAGCCCGGGGACAAACGTATTGGCTATGATGGCTATGGCAGGGGTTGCGTAGGTAGTTTGTTGCCTGAACAGTGAAAGGCCCGAGACGGCGGCGTGCAGTGTTCCGCGCGCGCCTCTCTAGAGGAATTGCGGCCGTATATAGCCGCTGAGGGTGACGGGGTCCGCATATATTCATGCGGGCCGACACGTAGCCCGGAACGTGATGAAATGTGCAAGCACTCCAGCATACCGGCTAAAGGTAGCAGCAGAACACCGTGTGGTTTTAGTCACTAAAAGTCCCCTCCACTCCCCCAGGGTGGACGACATCCATAAGGATTTCCACACGGCAAAAAAAGAAAAAGGGGTTGCGCAAGTTGTTGGAAGGATCCAGCGTTTGAGTCTAGAGGCGGCATTACACAAGTCTGAGGCTCTCTGTTTCCAAGAGCCTCGGAAGAAGCCACCTCGGAATTTACACATAGTGGTTGGTGGTATTGTGGTTGTGGCGTAGGTGACAAGTCGACGATGAATTACCCAGAACTCATCTTCAACAGCCGATGGAACTTCGGGCCGCACATTCAACGGCTGGTCCCCAGGATGACGAGCATTGCAGCAGATTTTGCGCCAAATTTTAGGAGCCCCAACGCCTTTTCTGGATGCTGTAGTGAGAGCATACCTCTTACTCCACCCACACCAGAAGATCATCGAAGGGCGCCTAACAATAGCTCCGGCCACCATAAGGAAGGGCCTGTAGGTAGCGAAATTGGGGGTGTGTCGTCTCTCAAACAGTCAGGCCCAAAAAGATGTCTTTCAGTGTTCCATGCGCGCGTTTATAGGAAGACGTGTGGTCTAGGGATCGGCCGCACTTGGTGATGGGGTCCGCTAGGCCTGGCGAGCTTATACTAGTCGGGGGAGCGGCGAATGTAGTGTCTGTCGATCCCCTACACATGGTAGTAGAAGAAACAATGGGGTTTTAGTCGAAAGGAGGCCGACACAACCCTCCGTTCTCCCCAGACGTAGGATATCCATGAGGACTTCTCTACGGAAAAAATAAATAAAAATAAAAGTTAGAGTCAAAACTATTGTGTTCTTATTTGTTGTCAGTACGAGTTATTTATGAGAATGGCCCATGCCATGATAGAAACATTAGCCGGTTTTTATTAGTAGGGCACCGGCTGGACGCACTTAAGTATCGTCAACCGTCAAGGTTCTTTCGTGTCCGTTTTTACTAACATTAGACGACCTCATGTAATGCTTAAACAAAAGCGCACTGTTCAATTTTCAACTGCCAAGATATGAAAATGCAACGTGAAATAAAAATTAGCATTAAACTGTTCTTGTTTTCGTTTCAAATTCAGAAGTGACTTGACTCTTTACAGCATAACTTCAGCTCCTAAATGTTCTACACTACTACAACTTCAATATTCAAGCTCCACCAAAGCCCTAATCTTCCGAGCTCCTTCAAATAATCTCCCACCAACTACCAATAAGATAAACACAACGTCAGAACACAGCACAGCGCTGAGCTCCTAATATTGCATCCGATAGCATTGAATTTGAATATTTAATGCCATCTACCAATATTCTCGAATCGATCTATACATATTTATGAGACATTTCTGTGACGTATACTAGATTGAAATTGCCTTCTACATTTACGTATATTTAAATAGGAATGATGAAGCCTTTGGGAAGGGGTTTATTGTAGTCTTCTACTTTCATGACGGCAGGATATTATGGACATAGCTTCTGCCGCGGTGAGATAAAACTTAAAAAAAAAAAAAAGTATCAGCTACAGCAATGCTATTATGTAAACATCTCACCGTGATAACTTAAGTGAAGTGAGCGTGATGTGAGCTGTCATTCCACCCGATGCTAGGGATGTAGTGCTATTCTGTAATATCACACCGTGAAAACGAAGTGATCTTAAAGTGAGCTGTCAATAGTGTCAAACCCAGGTGGAATGACGGCTCACTTCACGCTCACTTAAAGTTATCACGGTGAGATGTTTAGAGAATAGCACTACAGCCGATCTATTCTGTACAAATATCACCGTGAAAACTGATGTGAAGTGAGCCGCCAATAGTGACAATCTCTGGCATCGGTCGATCTATTCTGTGAGCATGAAATTAATCAGGTGGAATGACAGCTCACTTCGAGCTCACTTCACCTAAGTTGTCACGGTGAGATTTTTACAGAATAGGCCGGCTGCCTCGAATATTCCAATCCTTTGGGCACGTGTCACGACGAGGAAACGATTCCATAGAACGTCAGGTAGTGCAGGGAAATGTCGAAGGAGCGCGGCCCATTACACGAATTGCTATCGACGTAGGTTTCTACTGCACTGGAGTAGGCTGTGTGACGTCACGTCCGTCTGTCAGCTCGCCTTGCGGCGCCGGGCGAGAGTTTATAAAAAGGCATTTCACAAGTGGATCAAGCCCAGTCGGCGTACGGTTCTGAGCGAGTCCACATCTGTCTACAAGTATTCCCCACAGTTTTCCTGGGAGGGTAAACGAACTTATCAAAGTATGGTGCACTATTTTGTATTATGAAAGTTAAAATAATTTAAAGTGATTCTGTGTAGTGATGTAGTTGATAACATCTTTGATGTACCTATTTGCTTATATTAAATGAATATTATACTAATGTGTGTAGGTATGTTTCTAGCAGAATGCACACATATTACAGCCGACAGGCAAGGATGGCGTCGCAGCGTGAGGCAAGTCACAGCTGTCCGAACTCTCACTGCGACGTGATCACCGCGACCGCTCTGTCAAGAGTGTACCGACAAAGAAGAAGGAAGTACCCCTTTCAAACAAAATAATAATTTTCTAAATTGGTCCAGCCGTCTTTGAGTAATCGGGGAACCTACCATAAAAAAAATAACCGGACAAGTGCGTGTCGGACCACGCACAATGAAGGGTTCCGTAGTTGAAAAGAATTTATCCCAAAAACAAATTTTACATTGTTATTAAAAAAAAAAAAAAATTATGTGATAAAACTACAAATTATTAATTTTCGGACTTTTCCCTTTATTTATGCTGTGAGACCTTGCTTTTTGCCAAATTTCATAATTCTAGGTCAACAGGAGGAACCCTGTAGGTTTTGATTTATTTGCGAGTATCAAAATATGTCGTATATATGGCCGTATTTTTTTATCGCGTTGACTTAGAAGCTTTATTTTTTTAGAGCTGCAAGGGACTATTAGACCTACGTATTTGGTATTAATTTCAACTTGATACCTCTACCAGTTCCTGAGAAAAAGGGTCTTGACAGACTGACAGACAGACAGACGGACAACGAAGTGATCCTATAGCGTTCCGTTTTCTCCTTTTGAGGTACGGAACCCTAAAAAGTTTAAGACGACCTGAGAACCTCCTCTGTTTTAGCCGGTCTTATAAAGTTGTTAGCTAAAACGATCAATTAACAGAGAATATCTGGCTACTTCTGTTTCAGAATTATTTAAAGTTAGATTTTAGAATAGTTTAAGGGATGGCTAGACAAGAAAAAACAATAAAAAAAAAAAAAAAAAAAAAAAAATAATAATAATAATTCAGGCAAAAACCCATAATTGTTACATGATAAAATAAAATTTCACAATACTGCCCCATAACAACCAATCTGCCTAGCCTTCTCCCAACTATGTTGGGGTCGGTTTCCAGTCTAACCGGATGCAGCTGAATACCAGTATTTTACATGGAGCGACTGCCTATCTGACCTCCACAACCCAGTTACGGGGTAAAACGATACCCCCTGGTAAGACTGGTCGTCAGACTTTCGGGCTTCTGACGACCCATAACGACTGTCAAAGATCCACGAATGACAGCCGGTACCAACGGCTTAACGTGCTTTCCGAGGCGAGCTGAATCAACCGTTTAGTTAACAGCCTTGCCTTTGGAAGTAGTGCATGCCGCTACCACGGCACATTGTATAATTACCTATGTGGGTACAACATCCCAACAACAACCGTCGGGCAGTAGCCCACCAGACACAACACATGTCGGAGGATCCTGCCTTTTCTATGGAGTATGAAGAACTTTCCACCCTGTTCCTTATACTACAAGCAATCAAAGCAACCCAGTAGAATTATCTGTCTTTTTTCCAAAACTACAGTCAATTTACAATAAAAAATGTAACAAAACTAAACGAAATCTAAATCTTTTCTCAGTTCGTTCCCATAACTTCAGTTTCCTAGAAACGCAAGCAACTTTAATGTTAGATTAGAAGAAAATGTATCCACGTTTTCACACTAGGCTACACCTAATTAAAAGCCTGGTGGATCTTCAACTTTCGGTACTGAACCCAGCGTTGAAAATCCAACAGAGAGCTTTTCTTTTAGGAGTCGCTTAGTGTTAGTGAAAACGGGCGTTAGGTGTATAATACATAAAGCTTCTACTAGGCAAAAGTAGGGATAGAGCCTATAAATATACCGGTTCGCGGGCTTATAGTTTTCTCTACGGGTTTTCTAGGAAAATTCCGTACTATTGTAAATCATAACTGGGACAAAATTGCGCTAAGATTTGCTGTTCGCTCCGTGAATGTAATATCTTTGGTCCTATCTTATTTTTGTTCTGCTTTCATTTTGTTTATTGTTTTAAAGTTGAAGTTACTTGGAGAATGAAGTTGTGGGTGTTGTTCTAAGGTCTAAATAGTATTTTTGTAATAATTGAGTACAGATTGAGTGTAAACTCAATCTGCCTAGCCTTACTCTAACGGGATGCAGCTGAATACCAGTATTTTACATGCAGCGACTGCCTATCTGACCTCCACAACCCAATGACTGGATACCCTTTGGTAAGAATGGTTGTCAGACTTTCGGGCTTCTGAACCCGTAACTACTGTCAAAGATCCACGAATGACAGCCGGGACAACGGCTTAACGTGCTTTCCGAGAAAGGCACGGAGGAGTCTCGGTATGTAAAGATCACCACCCACCCATAGACCAACCCCGGCGAGCGTAGCTTAACCTGATATGTCGGCCCGTGCAGCTGTTATTATTTAGCCACAAGCTCCTGTAATAATTACACTATTAAGGCGAAATTTTGTGAGTGTGTGTTTGTTTGTATGTTTGTTACTTCTTCACGCTCAAACGGCTGCACCGCTTTGAATGAAATTTGGTATGTAGATAGCTTTTACCCTGAATTAACACATATGCTACTTTTTTACCCCGGTCTACGCGGGTGAAACCGCGGGGCGCAGCTAGTACGATATAAATAAAATCAAGATAACAACAACAATTTAAAACTATGAAACTAATGTCCTGAAAATAATTTGAGGACGCTAGACATTACAATAGAACGTGACATATTTATTAATATTATAATAGACCATAACGAATATCAAAAATAATTTTACGAAGAGCATAATGCTGAAAAAATCCCTAAACACTCATGCACTGAAACACAAAAAAATTAAGCTAATTCAAACACCCCAAACATCAAAAGACGAGAGCCATTGTTTCCAATATTTAGTCGCGAAACAGATACTCGCACGAACGTAACGGGAATTCCCTTTACATGTTTTAATCCGGGATCTATACAATATCCCGGGATTTTAACTCCCGTCCTCATTGTTCCAGTATTTAATATTGCATTGAACAATTGAGGATTCCCGGTATTTCCCAGCCGTGGGACGCGTTCGTGCAAATTGTATATCGTTGGCAGAAAGGTGTGTATTGTGAAAACGGTTATTGTATTGTGAACCTGTAACTTTATGCTTTCAGGTGGATTAGGATTTTATTGTGTGTGTTTTCTTAGAGAAAATAAATCATGCCTGGGTAAAAAAAAGAAATTCTATTTAGTCTGTTATTCAGATAATAAAAATATAGTAGACTCGTTGTATTAGACACGTATTTTTTTATTATCATAATAATATTATTAAAAACCGGTCAAGAGCGAGTCGGACGCGGGCACCGAGGGTTCCGTTCCAATTTCTGAAAATTGTGCTATTTAGAGACATCATTTTATGTTTTCTGTAATCTTTACATAAACTTCTATCACATAGAATAATTTCAGATTTTTGTCTATGCAAACTTTGAAGATAAGGGGGGAAACGGTATGTTTTTACATTTTTCATCAAAAGTCGAAAACTATGCGAACTACACGGCCTTTTAGTATGGAACCTTAATTAGACACGTATTTTTTGCTTTATCATAATAATATTAATAAAAAATGACTTAGATAAAACACTTGAAAGTTCAGTGGCTCGTTACGTCACAACTATAACAAACTACGTATAAAATATAGCAAGGAGTGACGTCACGCCACATTTTAACTCAATGTATCGCCGTAATCTTTTCATTACGCAAAAAGAGAAAAAATATGTGTCCAATATTTTTTAATAATCTACTTGATTTTCATTGATTTTCACGAATAATTTTCAGCAAATTGTGAAAAGGTACATGCATAATTTCAGATGGAAAACAATTTAATAATAAAAAACATGATTTATACTTTCAGTATGGGAAACTAAATGGGAATAAGTTCCATGGTATTGGATAATTGATTCCGAACGAGGAATGATTTTCTATCTTGTAAATTAATACCCTTCTCTATACCTTAATTTTCGAAAGCCGAATAAGATCTTTACATCATTTTAGCATAAATAACGTTTACTGGCAACATTGGTCATCACACAAAAAATTTTGGTCATCATCCCTATTGTATTTTTGGTACATGTTTTTATAAATGGCCCTGTAAGGCTCGGTGCACACGAGCCACCGACCACAGCCACCGGTGGCTGTCACTTCTTGCTACGGTGTTGAGTACCTACTGCTGTAGCGAGTGGCCGCCACCGCCCACACGTGTGCTACGAATCCATACAAAACGTATGAAAAAGCATGAACTTACTACTTGATACTGGGCTACCGGTGGCTCGTTTGCGCCGAGCCTTAGACATATTAAAAGTAATATGTTTAGTGTATGTGTTCTATGTGTTTCTCTTTGTACAATAAAACTTATTATTATTTAAAAAATATATATATATATATATATATATATATAATTTAACAAAGCTTCAATATTTGAAATAAACCAGAGTGTTTGTTTTACAATAATAACAAACGGAATATATACAACATAGAATTCGGGTCAAAAATAATGGTTTTTATTGCCGACTTCAACATTTACTCTGAAAAAAAAAACCTCGGGCCGTGGGCTCCGAGTGCTCATGGTCTCTTAAGGAAATCTCCAAACGGCTAGTTCACACTTCCCGTGACCCAAGGGCTGGCTTTTACCTTGCCCAGAGGCTTCGAATTGCCATACAACGTGGCAATGCCGCCATGCAGTGTCTTGGGTAGGTACATTACCAGTCGATCGACAGCGATGCGGATGAATTTTTCGATGCCATATTTTAATGGGTATTTTAACATAGAAAACAGTTTGGTTCGGGGGAAAGATCTAGTTTTATAAAATATTGTGTAAAAATGTGCGCAGCCTAGTTGACGGTTGACATACGTCTCACTAAAAGTCAACGACAAGGCTGCGCGTCATTTATTTCGAAGCTTCTAGAACCTTCTAGAAGCTTCGACTCGACCTTATTGGACGAGCGGATTGTGGCGGGAGCGGTTAGAAAAGGGTTCGCGTTATATCCTCCCCCTTTTGACCAGGTTATGACGCCATGCCTGGTTAAACAAAGTAAGAACCGCATCGCTTATTTCGAAGCTTCTAGAACCTTCTAGAAGCTTCGACTCGACCTTATTGGACGAGCGGATTGTGGCGGGAGCGGTTAGAAAAGGGTTCGCGTTATAGTATGTGGTATAGTTATATTTAAGTTACGATATACTTAATTCTGTTATTTTTACTATCCTATGTTATTGTGTAATTTACTCTGAATAATCATAATCATAATGTTTATTTGTGTAACATTGGTAGGTATAAAATTAGGTCTTACATATAAAATAGTACGCTATGTTTTGTCTTAAGACATGCAAAGTAAAACTGCTATAAAAAAAAGTCATTAATATAAAGAAACATAAGTACTAATATTCATTAAAGATTACAACGTCAATTTTTTTTTCTGCAGCATTAATAATTATAACTCTTAAACATTTAAAAACTCGTATATTGTATAGTGGCATTGTCATTTCCAAAAATGTCATTAATAAAAAAGAAACATTCTAATAGTCACAAAAAATTACAGATATCAAAATTTGTAAATGCTGCATTAATAATTACTTATAACTCTTTATCGTTTAAAAACTCGTCTACACGAAATAACGAATAGACTACAACACATATTTATGTAGCCTCCTCTTACGACCTCAAGATCCTCACTTCCACGCCAATTCATTTATTACCCCATCCAAGAACCTAAAATACGATGTAACAAACTTGCTTACTTCATTGGAAATCCTCAAATAAACCATTTAGAGGACTATCTGCCAAAAAACACGCTTGAAACTCTCACGACAGAAGGAGAGGCGAGCGTTTGTAAAAATGTAAATTTTATTGCCTAAAAGCAACCGGCGCTGGTATAAATATTTGAAGTTAAGCCGAGTGCACACTGGGCATGCGCTATGCGGATTTTACATGGGCTTCTGTCACACCGAAGTGGGAATTTTATAATGTTGAATTTTTTTTTGTAATCTGTCCTGCTCAAACACACTAAACTGAAACAACTAACTGAAAAAATTGTGGAAACATGAAACATTTATTTATTTATTTATTTATTTATTTATTTAAACTTACACACTATCATTACAGGATAAACCCAATACAATAGTGGTTTCCAAACACACATTCTATAATCTAAAACACACACAAATAAATTGAAGATTGATAATAATAATTATTTAAAAATCTAAACATTCAACAACAACAACTCTAACAAAAAACACCATCTGACTACAGAATTATATAATGTAGGACTAACTTATCATAATTACATATATAGATTACCTATCAAACTAAACTTTTTTTTTTTTTTTTTTTTTTTATTAACACTTAACATAAAACTTAACTAGTCCAAGCACTCACGCACACCCTCACTCTCACACCGTAACTCACTAACTCACTCATTATTACTCTCACACACACACACACTCACCCTCACTCACACTACCACTCCACATTGCACCTCACCTACCAACACACACAGTTTGCATGCCTTTTTACTTTTTATTTTATTTCTTTTGCAAGTTTACGATTTTTATTTTTATTTTTAAATACCAGTTAGCTATACTGTTACTTATAGTTTTTTTGTAGCATTTGTGTGTTATGGATTGCATTTTATAATTAAGTCTGGAACATTTGTGTTTCTTACGTTTAGACGGGCGTTGATGGCTGCGACTCAGTTTTTAACTTTTGCAGCTATCATCGTTTCCATTGTTGTTAAGTATCTCAATTTGTTTTTGTTCCAAATAAAAACCTTTTTACTTTTTACTTTTTTTACTTTACTAAAGTGCAAAATTATACTTTAATTTCGGAAGACGGTGTCTTTGGATCTGTATTTTAGTTTTTTTGCAATTAAAGTTATTTTTCACTTTTTAGTTATGGTACTTACCCTACAACAATTCGTATGCCACTACTTGCTATGTATAAAATATGTAAACAACAGTGACAGGAAGTATTAAAACATCATCAAAATAAACAAAATGGATTAAATACGTATTATCGAAGCTAACTCATAAACTAGCCAAGAAAATTTAATACAATTTTTAAGGGACCACCTATGAAGTACGACCTAACAAACAAAAAAAGAATCGTCAAAATCAATTCATAATTGCCGGAGTAATCGCGTAACAAACAACAAAAAAACATACAGTCGACTTCAGAACCTCCTCCTTTTTTTTTGAAGTCGGTTAATAAAAGATGTCTCTCCTTTTCGACTTTTATAAAGATTCGTCTAAACTTATACATGGTAATTAAAATGTATTATTCAGCAAAAAAAAAAACGGCCACTCTCTTTTTAACTAACACTTTCCTCAAGGGAATTGTCGTTATGCGAATAATAACTACCTATAACACAGGTACACATTCCTTACTTGTACGACCTACAAGTATTTGTTCCGAGTCTGGGTGTTTTTCTATCTATAATATGTATGTATTTACAAAAAAAAAAATGTATGTAAGTAGTTTATCAGCCATCTCGTTACCATAGCACAAGCATTAGGTTGCTTAGCTTGGGACTAGATGGCGTTGTGTGAAATGTCCAAGGATATTTATTTATTTATTTATTTATTTACCTACAAACAAATTGGTAAAATGATTGTAAATTAAAAGAGGGGCTCGTGGCTAAGCAATAACAGCCGCAAGGGTCGATCGATCAGGTTAAGCACGTTTGCCACGGTTGGTCCGTGACTGAGTGGCCATCTTTAAAAACCGAGACCCCTCCGTGCCTCGGAAAGTACGTTAAGCCGTTGGTACCGGCTGTCATCGTCGATCTTTGACAGGCGTTACGGATCGTCAGAAGCTCGAAAGTCTGACCATCAGTCTTACCAAGGGGTATCGTTTTAAGGCTCTTACAGACAGAGGCGATATCGCGAGCGATATTGCAATATTATCGCGTGGCAACACCGCTACGCGACACGTCGCGACGCGATATAGCCTCTGTCTGTAAGAGCCTTTACTCAGTAACTGGGTTGTGGAGGTCACATAGTCAGTCGTTCCATGTAAAACACTGGTATTCAGCTGCATCCATTTAGACTGGAAGCCGACCCCAAGATAGTTGGGAAAAGGCGAGGCAGATGATGATGATGATGATTGTAAATTACCACCTGTATTATATCATCAGTTCATTGCTTATTAATTTGATTTTATTCTAATTCTTCCTTAGGTATTTTTTATTTTATTTTTACAATAAAATTTATTAAATGTCAATTTTATTTTATTTTTTTATTAGTGACTCCCTTAATTCAAAAACAAGACACTGTTATGAGAAACGCTATATCGGCGACCGCCATACACAGTCTAATCGGTAGGATTCAATCGGCTTGATCAAGCCAAAACTTTTTTACAAAAAACAAAACCGACTTCCAAAAAAACACTACAAAGTGAAAAATAACTTTAATTTCGGAAGTCGGTGTCTTTGGATCTGTATTTTAGGTTTTTGCCCCCGACTTCCGAAATTAAAGTTATTTTTCACTTTGTAGTGTTTTTTTGGAAGTCGGTTTTGTTTTTTTTTTTAAAGTTTTTATTTTTCACAGTTTTTAGTGGGTCAGTTTGTAATTTATCTAAGTTACAATAAGCCATTGTCAACTGCTCATCACGTTTTACAAAATATTGCTTTTCCCGATGCAGGGACGTTAATTGTTGAGGAGTTCTCCTAGTAAGAACCAGGAGACCTGGAACTCATGGTGAAGTCACCATCACCATTATGCATTTTGACGAGCATAAACCATATTAAAGTAATCGCATCGCAACCTGTAATATACTTAGATATAATTGAGCATTTCCGATGGCCATCTGTGGTCTTCATCATCAGTTCCAGTTCACCAAATGGTACTTTCCGAGAGCAAATGCACGAGTTACTATAAAAAATATCGAAATCGATATAAGTGTGCCCATACAATTTGAGGGTTTCACTCGATTTCCATGGGATCCCATCATCAGAACCTGACTTGATGATCATGGGACCACTTGGGAAGTATACCCTTTCGAACAAAAAAAGAAAAATCCAAATCGGTCCAGCCATTTTCGAGTAATCGGGAAACATACATAAAAAAAAAGAAAAAAAAAAAAAAAGGTTCCAACGAATTGAGAACCTCCTCCTTTTTGAAGCCGGTTAAAAAGAACTGAATTTTCCGTCAAGTACATTTTTAAATGAATGTCCGTTTTGGGATATTGCACGAACACTACCTCATCTCCCTTTTTCAATTTCATTACTACTCCAACACAGACACTAAAACATTAACAACACAAAATCAATTGTACTGATGAGATACACGTACCTACCTTCCAATCCGTACAACTGTGACTATTCCCCTGGGTGGGAAGTACAGAGCTGACACTAACTTTTGTGATTGGACCATCGTTCGGTCTCCTGGGAGCTGTCGGGACAAGCTGTAGTTTCAGTGTCCCTGCATGTTTCTGTGTGTTAGTTATAACAGGTAGGTAAGGTTAGTTGGCTTAATTTAAAAAGGTTTTTGTAGTTTATTTTTAGATTAGTGATAATAAAAAATAAAACATTTATCTTTAGGCTACAATCAAATGGCCTATAGACACATACCTTACAAACTGACATATACGGGGTGTGAGTGTAAACAATGCCAGTCTTTTAAGGGGTCATTGTACTCATCACTATGAACAACTTTTACAATGGGTCCAAACCTGAAATCGCGAAAAAAAAAATCAGCTGTTATGCGAACATAAATGTAATTTTTTTTCGCGATTTGAGGCAAAACCTCTCATAGTTAAAGTTGTTCATAATGATGAGTACAATGACCCCTTAAAAGATTACCACTGTTTACACTTTACACCCTGCATAAAGTATAAAACAAAACATGTGAAAGGTTAGTAAATATAGCTTAAAACTATGTTAGTAGTAGGTCACTTCACTAGCTTGTCCTAGACAGCACACAGTGCCTGTGGTACTAGTCCGCGGAAGCGGCGGAACACCACGTCCTGTGGTCAAATTCTTCTTCCATGACACGGACAGATAACAATTCGGCACTCGCACCACAAACGCCTGGCAGTTACTGGAGTCGCAATGCAAGCGACTCCAGTAACTGCACCCTCGGCGTATACCTCGTCTTCTGGCGCACGTACTCCACGATGTCCGCTGCCTTAGTGGTGTAGTGTACGCGGGAGATGTACACCGGTGAGTTCGGCTTCTTCGGCTCCGTAGGTAGTGATGAACGAATTGCTGGATCCTTTTTCGGTCATGTTGGTCTGAAGTTTTAAAGACATAGATAAGTGTAAAATCCTAAGCTTATTGATCAGGGGCCAAAATGGCCACATTACGCAATTCCTCTAAAAGCGATTCATTTCCTGAATTCCCAGCAATTTATTATGATTGTGCTATTTGACGTATTGGACATAAACTTCAATAAAGCAATTCATCATTTGTGGAACATTTTACGAATCTCCATACGAAACTGTCAAACTGAATTGTACGCAGATAAATTAAGAATTGTCAGTTTGTGATCGTTTTACGATTTCAAATATGATTCATAATACCTATTATCTGCCAAAGTGGCCGTTTTAGCCCCCCTGATGGACAGTCAGCCAAGAAGTCAAGATGTAAAAATAATACAGGGTGTAAGGGACAGCCCTCCGCAAACTAACAGGGTGCATTCAGCTCCTCATTTTGAATCATATTCCACCGGAAATTTTCTCAAGAAAATTTTCATTTTTTCAAATTTTTTTTCAGTAACATTTTCATTATTTCAATGTAAAATTGCATGGTGTGTTCGCAGCACTCCATTTATGTAAAAAAAACTGCAAAAAAAAACAAAAAAAAAAACCAGCAATGGATGTTGAAATACTCTAACCAACAACTCGTGAAATCAGCTGTTCACTTTCTGTCTAGCTACAGAGTTCATCGAACTCATCGCATACCTATTACCTACCCCTCCCAACCAGCAATAGACGCTCCGATTTGTGCACAAAAACACAAACAAATCAGGTTTATTAGATTCCCTTAACGTTCCTGAAAAAAATTCATGTATCGGTCATCTTAGTATGACATACTGAATTCACCCTATCAGTTTGCGGAGGGCTGTCCCTTACACCCTGTATAGGTATTTTTAGCATGTATTTTTGGTGTATGCTTTGTTGGTTGTCCTTAAATAAATAAATCATAATATAATATACTAAATGCAAAAAAAAAACTTCGACTGAAGCAACCCGCACAAACAGACAAGGCAGGGGTGCTACACACAATATATTCGTTGATTTGGCACAGAACGGGCGGCAACATCGTACGTTGTTGAAATAAAACGAACTGTTTATTTCTGTAAGTAGATCTTTTAGGACACTTTTACACATCAATATTTTAAAACCAGACGGATAACTCCTAGCGTCAGCTGGAAGGGATTTTTGAAGAAAGATCCATTACAGCTTTGAGTTGACCTGTCCTGACAGACGGTATACATGCATCGGTGATCGTACAGTAGAGTAGCTCAACCCTATTTTAGGGAGCTCAAATGATTCTGTTCCGAATCCTGCCGAGTCGAGCAAGTCCAACATTCGCTATTGTGTAACACCAACCGAAATCCGGTCCACATGCACTTAGATCACTGTCCAGGAAACGTGCCTCCTTATGCATCGTTAATCTTGTTTATTATACTATTTATTATAACCGAACATCAGACTGCACTGCCAGGAGAACCAGGGGAGGCAAAAGAATTTTTAAAATTACCAACGTTATCAACAGTGATTTAGATGTGAAACTTCTACCTGTTACGTTTGTTTAAGTTTTTTATGCAGATTTAAGAAGAAATATGAAATGAGTTGAGGTTTTCTTTTGCGGAGATCAGATAAGTTGTGTGGAGTTTCTGGTGAAGATTAGTTGCGCTTTTTCTTGTGCTGTGGCAATGTATACAAGGTACTTATTTTAAAAGTAAAACCGGTCAAGAGCGAGTCAGACTCGCGCAACGAGGGTTCTGTTCCGATTTCTGAAAAAGTGTGCTATTTAGACACATCTTTTTATTTGTCCTGGAATAATTTCACATTTTTCTCTAACTTCGGAGATAAGGATTTTTTTTACATTTTTTTCATCAAAAGTCGAAAACGAAGTCGGCCTAAAAAAAAGAAAAATATTGTTTGAGAATGTGAAAAAAAAATCTTTCTTATTTGGAAAATAGTTGGGCAAACGTCATCTAAAATTGTTCCAAATTTCAAGTTGCTAGCATTACCTAATAATTCTTGAGATATCCAGCTGTGACAGATGGACAGATTGAGTACCATAATGGTTCCTTTTTACTACTTTGGTACGGAACCCTAAAATAAGGTGTTTCATAGTATTAATTTGTTAATATCAATTACCTTAGCTTGTTTTTTTTTTCAAATCATAATTCGAAAGAAATTGAAAAAACACTTAAAACACACTATAAATAAACTATAAAATTTTTATAAAAAAAAAAAAAAAACAACTGACTTCCAAAAAAACGCTACAAAGTGAAAAATATCTTTAATTTTGGAAGTCGGTGTCTTTGGATCTGTATTTTAGGTTTTTGCCACCAACTTCCAAAATTAAAGTTATTTTTTACATTGTAGTGTTTTTTTTGGAAGTCTGTTGTTTTTTTTTATTTTAAAAAAGTACAGTAGCCCAATGTCAACTGCTCATCACCTCTTGTAAATAATTGCTTTTCCCGATGCTGGGACGTTAATTGTTAAGGAGTTCTCCTAGTAAGAACCAGGAGAACTGGAGCTCCATGGTGAAGTCATCATCACCATTATGCATTTTGACGAGCATAAATTACTTATCAACCATATTAAAGTAATCTAATGGCAACCCGTGAAATTCTAAGGTATAATTGAGTAGTTCCGATGGCCATCTGTGGTCTTTATCATCAGTTCCACTTCACCAAATGATGTTTTCCGAGAGCAAATGTACGTGCTACTATAAAATATACCCAAATCGCTATAAGTGTGCCTATAAAATTTGAGGGTTACCCTCGATTTCCATGGGATTCCCTCATCAGACTCTAACTTGGTGACAATGGGACTACCTCGAAAGTATACCCTTTCAAACAAAAAAATAATTATGCAAATCCGTCTATATATGACGAAGTTATGCCCGAACATACCTAAAAAAAATATATATATATAAACATCCGAATTGATAACCTCCTCCTTTTTTCAGAAGTCGGTTAAAAATAGGTTTATAGAGCGTTTTAGTTTGTTATGATTATCAAAAAGGGGTTAGACTTTTTAAAAATTAACTTATATCCGTAAACGCAGGGTTATTAAAATAATTTAATTTTATAATGACCATGCAATCTGCTTTAAGTTCTTTAAATGAATGACACTCATTACAGCCCACTGTATTTATCCCTACCCCACAACCGGATCATTCCTGTCATGTCCAACAAAATAAATTTCTGCCAGTATTCCCCATCGGAAGTAGTAAGGCGACACATAGAAATGGCTGACATTACTACACTGAATGGCGGGAAACTGCTTTCTTTACGCCATCTTGTTTTCTCTGATTAATTCTGTTAGTTGTCCCAAGAGGTTCTGATACATGCCTTGCGTTTGTTCTTATTTTGTTTGCATGATTTTTGTTTGATCTTGGTTTGAATAGACATGACTTTGGCTAGCTTTGCGGTGATTTAGTTGGTAATATGTTAAAATAGATTGACCTGAGTAAGATTTGTGCAGAAGAGGAAAAAATGCCTCAAAAATGTGAGGGTTTTGCCTTGCAGTTCGATGGAAAATGCTGTGAGTGATGATAAAGATAGAAGGAACATCATTTAATATGGTGTGGAAACCCTGAACTTAACATACTAAAAGTCTGATGGTTACTTAATGCCCGTTTCTTTTCTGTTGGGGTCGGCTTCCAGTCTAACCGGATGCATCTAAATACCAGTATTTTACATGGAGCGCGTGGCTAGGTGACCTCCAAAACCCAGTTACTGGGTAATACGATACTTTTTGATCAGACTGGTTGTCAGGCTTTCGGGCTTCTAACGACCCTTAACGACTGTCAAATTTCAATACAACAATGCCTTTAGGGTGCTGATGCGGCTGCCGAGGCACTGCAGCGCGTCGGGCATGTTTGCCGACGCTCGTATTGATGGCTTCCATGCGGTCCTCAGAAAGAGAGCTGCATCATTGCTAAGTCGTGCCCGCGGCAGTGGCAACAGCATTCTTAGCGTTGTTGCTGCCAGAATTCACTGCCCAATATTGTGGCATTGTGTGCAGTTGCATATAAAAAAGAACAGCAACTGATGGACGAATACTGTTTTTATTTGTTTTATTTTTTGATTATTTTGTTGTTTTATTATTTTAATTAATTTAATGAATTTTAATATTACAATGAATTTCTTCCATATGAATAATATTGTTGATTTTACAATATTTATAATGAATTTAAAGTACTTCTGCATGATATATAATTTAATAATTTAATATTTATAATTTAATATTTACTAACATAATTCTTAAGTATATCTAGTAACAAAAATATGGATAATAATTAATTAATTATGTCTGACTTAAATAAATAAATAAATAAAAGATCCACGAATAACAGCCGGGACCAACGGGAGGAGTCACAGTATGTAAAGATGGTCATCCATCCACGGACCAACAGTAGCAAGCATAGCTAAACCAGATGGATCCACCCGTGCGGCTGTTATTACTTAGCCACGAGCTCCTCATACAAACCGACTTCTTACATTTAATTCTACACCCACTAGGATTACTGCCTACCCCATAACGCAAGAAACTGACTCTGCAAGTTTAATTATGAGCGATGAGACAACGTAGACACCGCATGCATTATAATTACTCTGAACTTGCAAGGTGTTGTTTATTCACGGTGAGAATATCACGTTTGGTTCTGCAAGAGCTTGCAGCTCTGTTACATTGAATGTTTTTATTTTAAGTAGCATTGTCACTCGTTATTTTTTGCGTTCATGTCAGTCTGTCTGTCACAAGAATCAATCTCTGGAAAGGAAATGGAAAAGGAAAAATTGGTTGCGGAAATATTCTAAGATTGTGTGTGGTTTTGACGTGCATCTAAAAACATAAAATAAGGGTATGGATTTCGCATTTCCTCGATCGTAAGAACTACGTTTTCATTGCTTTGCAACTGAATTAAAAATAATTTAATAGGTATTTTAACAATATTAGGTTTAGTCAATTTAAACACATGCATTGGAAAACATAAGTCTTCCAATGACTGGTTTATTATACGTCTCCACACAGATTTTCCGACGGATTCGTGATCACAATTTTTTTCTAGGTAATAACAAAGCACTTTAGAAGAAAACTCATTCTCTTGAGTCCCTCCCGTCACACTTTATTTCCACTATGGAAAGAAAAGGGTCACTCTGTTTTCTTTATTGGTATTATACAACGTGCTGCCGCTGTAGCGACATTAATTAATAAACACAGGTAGGGCTAGTGGTCATTAATCATAAAAATTATAATAAGAGGAAGGTAGAACGTGCATGTTGTCAAAACATAAGCTCCGTATTTAAATTGTTAAAAAATACAACAATCATTACTAAGTGTTAAAAACTACTCAGTTAGTGAAAGTAAACAACAATAAACGTGTGACGATGTTATCCAGTGATAATTGTGGAAAATATTGAAGATATAATCGATTTACTAAAAGACGGTTTAATGCTGTGAAAAGTGGACTACAGTTTAAATACTCATCTCCAGTGCATGTGTTAACACATTAACTATTTGAATGATATTATCCAACACCGAAAACCACCAAAAAGTGTGTGCGAACATAAAAAGGAAAAACGGAGAATTTAAATTTTTAACAATCAACGGGTAAGTCGAAAAAAACAAAGAAATGACCTTTGGACCCGCTTCACACATTTAACTACTTATCTCGAACCAAAGTAACAACTGGTTAACAAATTCGTCTCGATTGGCACAGTTCGCTTGGTCTAGCGGTCGTACTACAGGCTTTGTAAACACGGTACACGAATGATCGTGAGTTCAAACCGCTTCAACGACAAGTCTTTTTCCAATTTGTTTTCTGAACATTAGTATTTGGAACAATGAATTTTTTCGAAAACATCACGCTACGTAGAAATAGAACCAAGTCACTAACAGAGAATACAATCGATGAATCTAGTACGAATAACTCGACGCTAGGTGGCAGCACAAGTAGTCTGCCAAACATATCCGACGATGAATGTGACGAAATTCAAGATTTAAAATGTAAAATAGAAAAACTTAACCTTGAGTTATTATCTGCACATGAAGAGATAGACCAGTTGTCAATTGAGAATAATGACCTAAAATCAACAGTAACTGACATCTCTAAAAAATATGAGCTCTTAAAAAAAGCCACTAAAACTTTAACAACAGACATACGAGCAGGTTCACCAAACCCAAAATACACAAAGCTATCAACTCCACAAAATAAGTCAACACAACAACTAAAACAGACGTGTTCTTCCATCGACAAAAGTCCTAAATTATTACTTCAAAAAAATCAAAGTCAATCTAACGAAAATCAGAACAATACAAAACAGCAAGTACCGCAAATCCTGAGCAACTTGAACTCCGAAGGGGGTAGCAATGATAAACTATTAACACATAGCAAGGTCACCAAACACAAAATGTGCATTCTTAGTAGCAATAAAAAGAATAATGTATTGTCCATAGCTGAGAAAACCTTTGATAACGGCTTCTATCTGTGTCATTATTTGACACCTTACGGATGCACCAAACAGCTGATTAAGGATCTTGATACAAAATTATTACATTTCACACTAGATGACTTTTGTATATTATTCCTTGGTGAAGAGGACTTTAAGACGACCAACAACTACTATGACATTATTTTCTATATAAGAGACGTATTGCAAGCCATGCAGCATACTAACGTAATCATCTGTTTGCCTACTTATAAGTGCCCTTTTGATACAAGTCTTTTTAATTGCCGAGTAGAGACTTTTAATAACCTACTTTATCTGGATATTTTGACCCATGGTCACGCGTTCCTCTTAGACAGCAATCTAAATCTCGAATACGACTACAGCATGTTTAATAGGTACACAGGAGCTATAAATAATCGTGGTGTATCGAGAATATTCAAGGACTTATTAGATTTAATTACTAGTATAGCAGAACAACCTGACATAGCACAAATTGATTTATGTGAATCGGAAAAACCTAGCAAACCGAATGACAATTTTTTTCTCGACTAAGCACCTCTACATATTACACCAAAATATTGCTGGGTTATTAGGAAAATCAGACAATCTTACAATTTGCCTACATGAACTACTTGATAAGAAATTAAGGGTCGATATTTTATGCATTACTGAGCATTTTATGATGGAGGGCTATGAAAAACATCTCAACATAAAGGATTACTGTTTGGCGGCCCGTTTCAGTCGCAAGGCAAGCAAACGAGGTGGAGCGTGTATACTAGTCAGGAAAGGACATCAGTGGAGCGAACTGGAAAAAATAGCAAAATTATCTACAAATGGTGTTTTCGAATGTTGCGCCATCGAATTAACGACGTACAAGACTGTGATTGTTTGTGTATACAGGGTACCCAATCCAAGCAACTTTAATGAGTGTATGGAAAAATTAGATACAGTTTTACGTATACTTGTAAAAAAGTCCTATAAAAATATTGTTTTAGCAGGAGATTTTAATATAGACGTATTAAAGAGAAATAGGCAATCAATTGAATTTGAGACATTGTTACTTAATTACAACTTAAAACTTGCTCTATATGAACCAACTCGTCTTGGGAGTAAGTCATGCATTGACAACTTTGCGCATAATTTTAGCAAGTCCTTTAAAGCTTCTGTAATAGAATTAGCTCTCTCTGACCATACGGCTCAACTCCTGAAATGCCCTATAAAAACTGTCTGTTCTATTAAGCAATGGCGTATACTTAGACGTGATTATAGTAATGACAATATCAATAAATTTAAATCATATTTGAGTAGTTTGACATTTTCAGATGTATATGAATCTTATGATCCTAATATGGCTTACAATGCATTCACAGAAATGTTTTTGTTTCTATATAACCAATGCTTTCCTAAAATACCAATTACTGTGAAATTATCTATGAAGCAAAAGTGGGTATCGCGTGGTGTTAAAAAATGTAGTGCAAAGAAACGCCATTTATTATGGCAGTATCGATCGAAACCCACGCAACTTAACAAAACTCGTCTTAAAAATTACTGTAATACGTTTAAAAAAGTCATCTATTTGACGAAAAAAGCACAGAATACTTATAAAATACAAACGTCTAGTAATAAATCTAAAGCGACATGGCAAATTATTAATGAAAATAAACTAAATACTCCTAAGAATACCATAAATAAAATTCGTATCAACAATACAATTATCTCTGACCCTAAACGAATTACAAACCTGTTTAATGATTTTTTTATTGATAAAATAAAACCAACTACCGCAGGGGCAATCACTAACCAGGTGCTGCACAGAAAGGATTCGATGTTTATGGCTCCCTGTTTGCCTACAGACATATTCAATATCATTTTAGCCCTCAGAAACACGAAGAGTGTTGGTTATGATGGTGTCAGTACGAATATTATTAAAACTGTCGCTGACATTATATGTGGCCCACTGTGTCATGTAATGAACTTGTGTATTTGTGAAGGAACTTTTCCTAATGCGTTGAAAAAATCTATAGTAAAGCCATTACATAAGAAGCTAGAGAAAGATCTGATGCAAAATTATAGACCGATATCATTAATATCCATTTTCTCTAAGATATTTGAAAAATATATTTCTCGAGAACTAAGCACATATATAGAGAAATATAATATACTTTGTAATGAGCAATACGGTTTTAGGAAAAGTAAAACAATCAACATGGCGGTATATGACTTTCTACACAAAATCATGACAAATATGGACACAAGTACACCTATCTGTGCAA
Source organism: Cosmia trapezina (assembly GCA_905163495.3). NCBI lineage: Eukaryota > Metazoa > Arthropoda > Insecta > Lepidoptera > Noctuidae > Cosmia > Cosmia trapezina. The sequence goes on from LR991036.1 coordinate 4,442,069, forward strand.
TTTACTGCGACATGACGCAGGCATTTGATTATGTTCAACATAATATTCTATTAAAAAAGCTCGAAGCCTATGGTGTAAGAGGGAATGTTCAAAATCTCTTACAATCATATTTACAAGATAGGAAGCAAACAACAGAAATAACGACGATTAATGCGAGCACTAAACGCGAAGTAATTTTTACATCTGGGGAGCGTAACGTCAACTATGGCGTACCGCAAGGAAGCGTATTAGGACCACCGCTTTTTACCATTTACATCAACGATTTTCCTAAATGTATAGAACACAGTATGACACTTTTTGCAGATGACAGCACGATAACGATTCCTTGTGATAATAAGCATATGTATGAAACTGATATAAATAATACACTAAACAAAGCGATTCTATGGTTAGAAAATAATAACCTCAATATCAACTTAAATAAAACAGTAATAATGCATTTCAGCCAAAGGCAGTTAAAATTTCCAATTTTTAAAATTAAATATAATAATAATGTAATTGACACAGTAAATTCCACAAAATTTTTAGGACTAACCATGGATCGTAATTTAAATTGGAAGGCGCACATAGAGGTCATTAGCAAAAAACTAAGTAACACTGCCTTCGCACTTTATAAACTATCGCGGACACTAAATACTGATGCTCTATTAACCGCTTATTACGGCATGGCAGAGCCCATTATCAGATACGGCATTATTTTTTGGGGACTCTCTACGGATAGAAATATCGCATTTAAAGCCCAAAAAAAATGCCTTAGATCCGTATTTAAATTAAAAATGACTGATAGCTGCAAGCCGTTTTTCATAAGCCACAACATCTTGACATTACCATCAATTTATATTTTTGAAATCGTGATATTTGTTAAAACAAATCCTAATTTATTTCCCCGCATGGCAGACCAGTTTCCTAGAAATAGACGAGATAACAGTCAACTTTGTCAACATAAGTCTCGGACTGCACTTATGCGCAAGAGTGTTTTCTGTATGGCTCCCATTATTTACAATAAACTTCCCAATAGCTGGAAAGAGCTAAGCGTAGTAGCATTTAAAAAGAAAATAAAATCTTTTTTAGCTAGTAAAGCGTATTATGATGTAAATGAATTTTTAATCGAATCATTTTGAATTGACATGCTTTTTTTTATTTTTTTATATTTAAATTAATTTAATCTTTAATGTATGTAATGTAATAATGATTTTGATAATATTTTTGACCAACGTTGACATTATATTTTTTAGTTTTTTATTTTAATAATTGAATCTTTGACAATTTTGTAATGTTGCCACCATCTATTTCTATATGAATTGATAAAGTTATCAATCAATTTAATGTTATTTATTTATGTCAGCATTTTTATTGTTATTATTATTTTTTATTTTTTTAAATCCAAACATATCAACATTTGCACACCATGACAATATGGTAAACATGTTAGCACATCTCCATGTACCTATTAACACCTTGCATGCATTTTTATTTTATTTTCTATATAATTGTATGTACACACATGTTTGAGCAAATAAAGTATCTGAATCTGAATCTGAATCTGAAAAGATAAAAATAATTAATAAATTGAAAAAAAAAATTCAAACAAACTAAATAATAAAACATTAACCAAAATTAGGATCACTTTATGCAAACGATTCATTCATGAAGCTATTGTTCTATGTCAGTTGATAAAAGGTTGTTGACCGATACCTTTTTTTTGTTCGTCGTTTGTTTATTGACCTTTTTTTTCTCGTTAGTTTTAATTTCATTTCTGCGCTACAGGTTGCTCCAAGATGCTATTTTAGAAATAAATCAATTAATAACAACGTTTAATGAAATTAATTGCAGCGGCACATTGTATATTATGCACGTAATAATAACATTTCTCTACCAACTCCAATAATAAAACGAAGCACCAATAATACATATAACTTTTCCAATTAATAATGAAAAAAAAAAGGCAGTAGATACATTAATCATACGTCACAACCCGTAACCGCCGGCGGTTCACAATAAACTTATATTTTGCACGTTATTAACCCTCGAATGAAAACATCGCCCGATACTTGATTTAGTGTTATTAAGCTGTCATTCGCCGGCTTCAGGCCCGAGAGACCGGGGCGAACAATGCCTTGCTATTAACGGGTTAACATAGTGTAATATGTATGTGTTGTATTGTATTGTATTGTATTGTATAGTAAAGTTTTAAAGAGATTTTTGTTGTTGTGATCGTATATGTGTTTTTTGGGGCAGATAAGTGTGTAAATAATGTTGAAAATTTTTAATGGCAAATGGCAAAAATTGTGAAGACCAGACTCAGTTTTTATTAAACATTTTTATACAGGTGCAATCAAAAATGAAAAAAAGGTTTATTAGAAAGTTTTGACACATGTCTTTGAATATTTTTCATTAAATCAATTATTATGTGCCATTTTCTGCAGTCTACTTTGTTTAAAATAAAGTATGATGTATGTGTGTTATGCGCTGCTCTAGCAAGCAATTAAGAAACATAAGCCCCAATGTATTTCTAGTGCAGCAATTTCACCTGTTAAGGCTTAAATGGCTCATCTACAAAGTTTACACTGGAAAATCTTTACAGCACCGCGGGTTAGGCTTTTCTAGAATTATTTTTCATTTACTAGATAGAATACAAGTTAAGGCATCAGAAAGCCAGTCTTTATAATCATAAAATCAACAATAATTAAAATTATTTTCATGTCGCAATACGCGACTAACCAACCCACACTCAGCCATGACTGCCCATCCCTCTAGAGACGTAACAAACCCAAATTGCTGGTCACAGTAAAAACAAACGACATACCGTTACAACCGAAAAACGGTACAAACAGTAAAATTATATTAATTCGTGGTACAGCCGGGAACGGAACCACAAACTCCGATATTTAATTCATGCCGCCGTAATTTATTTAGCAATGACAGCGAACGGACAATGTTGCCAGTATAAAATATTGATTTAGTTAGCATTTTTTGTTTGTTTAAAGTGAAATGATGATGAGTGAGTTTTGCAGTTTCGGTTTTGTGGTTTTTAACAGGTGTGAAAAAGTTTTAATGAGATGTAGAGCTTCATAATATAGTCCTCCAGGTTACCTACTTAATTAGGTAAAAGCTGACCTATTTCTGCATTGTTTCAAAGGTTTATATGCTGATGTAATTACAACAAACGTAAGGTCAGCAACAGAAGTCGGTTAACATACTTTTTGACATCATCTAAATTAACATAAAATGATACGATAACCTGCTTTTTAGTATTTCATTTATTAGATAAGAGTTAATTTTCTTTAAAATTGAAATCTGTTCCGATTTTAATGAAGTGTTTTCTCAATAATTAAGATTTAGAAAATACAAGTGTTAATCGACTTTTGTTGTTGACTGTACGAGTATTTAAGGTGCTGGCAGAGACCACGCTTACTAGTTTTTTGAATCCATGGAAAACATAAATACCGTGTTAAAAATAAAAAAATAATAAAAATACAGAATATTATTTAAGGATCTGAAGGATGCCATTCGCTTATAGTAACACGATTAGATTTACTTTGCTGGATGGAAAAAAAATCCAAAGTTATCCCTTTTCGTAATGTTTAATCAATCTCATAGCTACAAAACAGACGATTTTTTCTTATTTTTTATATAAATGAAAAGGTAGTAAAATTGTTTACCACAATTTTCTGAGTTTGTCGTGATAAAATGATAAAAATAATTACTATGATTAAATACCTAACAAATGCGCGAGACAACCACTCGCGAGCCTACTTCAGTTCACTACGCGGCTCGATAAAATAAAGTAAAGTACTGATATTCAGCTGCATCCGGTTAGACTGGAAGCCGAACCCAACATAGTTGGAAAAAGGCTAGGCAGATTGATTTTATTGTACGAGTGTGTAACTTCATCATTATCGTTATGATCAGCTCATACATAATATCGTCACCGTTATGGTAAAGTAGCGAAAGTGTATTTTGTAGATTTTACACTAGAAAAAAAAAAAAATTTTATGTACTTTTGAAATGGGCCGATTCTGGTTTTATAAAGTTTTTAAGTTATGAAATGGGAAGCGTAATACTACAGTGTAGAAAATAACGTAAAATCAAATTATCAAAAAGATCACATTCGCAACTTTAATTCCTCTTAAAAACATTAATATTAATACTTTTGGTCCAATCCACTATATCCACCCAAGCCCATAGCCCAATATGTTTTGTTTCCATGTTCTGCAATAGTCCTGCACCAACCGGGGGTTGTCCTTGGGCGCACTTGCATATGTGCTTACAGGGATAATCGTCGGCTGGTGCCTCCTCGTCATTTAAAATTGTATAAGGGGGCCTCTGCGAGTTGGCTTCGGCCCCTCGTACGCCTTCCAAAGGTCCGAGAGCCCAGGGTCCCGAGATATATCAAAGACAAAATAATATACTTTTGATCCACAGTAAAACGTATCTTCACATCACATATCTCATATTTTCAAATCTCCCATCTCCACATCACACATCACACATCATCACATCTCCACATCACACATCACACATCATCACATCTCACATTTTCACATCTTTCACATGGCGGGAAAGACGACTAAAGAATAAAATGATGAAAGCCAATGTTCAGTATTGAATATTATTCAGTAGTAATTATTGTTTTTCCCACATTTCTCATCATCTTCATTTTCTTGAACATAATGCCTTCTCCTAGTAGGTGGTTGTCAACTTTTTTGCCCAAAAACCCACAGCACAAAATCAGAAAAATGTAAGCAGACGCTTCTTATACATTTTGCATCAATAGGAGTACTAACACGGAATATCAGTGGTTGCAAACATTTTACATTTCCTAACGGCTTCCTACACCGTGCAAGATTCCAAGCTAATCCCGAAGTCGGATTTGAAAGTCCTACGAAGCTTAAACGTTGTTAGAGGAATGACATATTTTATTCCTTAGAATTTTGTCTTTTACAAACATTGGTAGTATTCATAAAGGGGGCTTGAGGCTAAGTAATAATAGCCGCACGGGACGATCGATGAGATGATGTTTATGCATGCCACGATTGGTCCGTGGATGGGCGATTATTTTTACATAACAAAAACTCTCCGTGCCTCGGAAAAGCACGTTAGGTCGTGTATCTTTGACAGTCGTCACGGGTCGTCAGAAGCCCGAAAGTCTGACAACAGTCTTACCAAGGGGTATCGTGTTACCCCGTAAATGGGTTGTGGAGGTCATATAGGCAGTCGCTCCATGTAATATACTGGTATTCAGCGGCATCCGGTTAGACTGGAAGCCGACCCTCATCCCCTTTCTAGCGATAATATCATCTTTCACACAATCCATCCATCGTTTCTTTGGTCTTCCCATACTCTTATGGCTATCGTCACTCATACTCAAAACTTTCCTCATTTCTCCGCATCTCAATGACAACCAATTTCCGCAAAACTTTTAAAATGATATCTTTTATCTTGATGATTTCAGAATCCAACCCAAAACTTAACGCTCGGGAGTGACTCTTTACATAACCTTCATAATTTATATTAAATACCCATTTTCACCCCCAATATTAACGCAGTACAAATTACCAACAATACACGTTTAAATTTTAAACAGTTCTGAAACATTGCACTGGGAAATACGATAATTATTTCATGTAGTTCAATTACCAATCCCACTGGCTGGCTCGTTAGTGGCTAACGTACGTTTTAAAATAAATAATGCATAATTTAAGGGGTTAAATATCTGCTGGTGTATTAATGGGACATTTTCATTCATTTCAGGTTGTTCCAGAATTTTGCCTTCAAAGCCTTATTCTATATTCTTGGAATTATGATGTTCTGACATCAGAGGGGCAATTACCGTATGTATTTTTAACAACGTTCGCGATCTCATCCTAGTCTCAATCTGTCAAAAATTATAACGTTTAGCTACATTTTTAGGGTTCCGTACCAAAATGGTAAAAAAGGAAACCTTATGGTGTGACTCAGTCTGTCTGTCTGTCTGTCTGTCACAGCTGGATATCTCAAGAACTACTAATGCTATCAACTTGAAATTTGGAACAGTTTTAGATGACGTTTACCCAACTATTTTGCAAATAAGAAAGAAATAAAAATATATGTATTTTTTTGCAACAGGGACTGAAAGGGGGCCTTAAAAATTCAAAGTAGGGCTACTAGGGCATGTGGGGTATCATATGAAAGAACGCTGTTTGCACATTCTCAAACATTTTTTTTTTTTTTTAGGCCGCACAGTTTTCGACTTTTGATGAAAAATGTAAAAAAAATATCGTTCCCCCCCCCCCCCCTTATCTCCGAAGTTTGCAAAGAGAAAAATCTGAAATTATTCTATGTGATAGAAGTTTATGTAAAGATTACTGGAAAAATAAAACGATGTCTCTAAATAGCACACTTTTTCAGAAATCGGAACGGAACCCTCGGTGCGCGAGTCCGACTCGCTCTTGACCGGTTTTTGACATTTGCTGGCATGAATTGCGACTTGAATTTGAAAGTTTTTAGGTACGAGAATAACGTGGAGTTGCACATGAGTTGAACGGAAGCACCATTATTATTCATGCCATCCCTTACATTTTGTATCAAAAAGAAAGTGACGGCATGTACTTATCCATTAAACTAATCTTGGGTTTCGTGCAACTCACTGTTAGCCTTCAAATTTTGAACTCAACCTAGAACTGCAACTGTGTATTCCTGGCAAGAGATTCCGTGGGAGACAAAACCAGATGTAGGTATATAAGTAGGGCATGACATGATGAAATAGTACCAGCCTATTAGTGTCCCACAGCTGGGCAACGGCGTCTTCCATACTAATATTATAAATTCGAAAGTAACTCTGTCTGTCTGTCTGTCTGTCTGTCTGTCTGTCTGTCTGTCTGTCTGTCTGTCTGTTACCTTTTCACGCCTAAACCACTGAACGGATTTCGATAAAATTTGGCAAGGCTATAGATGGTATCCTGGGGACGGACATAGGCTACTTTTTTTTTCAAAAATAATCCTACAGGGGGTGATATAGGGGATGAAAGTTTGTATGGGAAACTCAGTATTTCTTAAGTTAGGGATGTGAAAATTAAAATTTATGTTTTTGATAGGAAATTAAGAAATATGCGGTTTAGCGTTTTTGAAAAATCATCCCCTAAGGGGGTAAAATAGGGGTTGATTTTAAAATTTACAAAACTGCACGGATTTCGATAAAATTTGGCAAGGCTTTATATAGCATCCTGGGGTGGGAAATAGGCTATTTTTTTTCTTAAAAAATAATCCTACAGGGGGTGATATAGGGGATGAAAGTTTGTATGGGAAACTCAGTGTTTCTTAAGTTAGGGATGTGAAAATTAAAATGTATGCTTTTGATAGGAAATAAAGAAATATGCGGTTCAGCGTTTTAGAAAAATCATCCCCTAAGGGGGTAAAATAGGGGTTGATTTTAAAATTTACAAAACTGCACGGATTTCGACAAAATTTGGCAAGGCTTTATATAGCATCCTGGGAAAGGACATAGGATACGTTCAAAAACAATACTACAGGGGGTGATTTAGGGGATGAAAGTTTGTAAGGGAAACCCAGTATTTCTTAAGTTAGGGATAACAAATTTATTCTATTGGTAGGAAATTAAGAAATATGCGGTTCAACGTTTTTGAAAAATTATCCCCTAAGGGGGTAAAATAGGGGTTGATTTTAAAATTTACAAAACTGCACGGATTTCGATAAAATTTAGCAAGGCTTTATATAGCATCCTGGGAAAGGACATAGGATACTTTCAAAAACAATACTACAGGGGGTGATTTAGGGGATGAAAGTTTGTAGGGGAAACCCAGTATTTCTTAAGTTAGGGATAACAAATTTATGCTATTGGTAGGAAATTAAGAAATATGTGTTCAGCGTTTTTTAAAAATCATCCCCTAAGGGGGTAAAATAGGGGTTGATTTTAAAATTTACAAAACTGCATGGATTTCGATAAAATTTGGCAAGGCTTTATATAGCATCCTGGGGAAGGACATAGGATACTATTTTTTTCAAAAATAATACTACAGGGGGTGATATGGGGGATGAAAGTTTGTAAGGGAAACCCAGTATTTCTTAAGTTAGTGATAACAAATTTATGCTATTGGTAGGAAATTAAGAAATATGCGGTTTAGCGTTTTTGAAAAATCATCCCCTAAGGGGGTAAAATAGGGGTTGATTTTAAAATTTACAAAACTGCACGGATTTCGATAAAATTTGGCAAGGCTTTATATAGCATCCTGGGGTGGGAAATAGGCTATTTTTTTTCTTAAAAAATAATCCTACAGGGGGTGATATAGGGGATGAAAGTTTGTATGGGAAACTCAGTGTTTCTTAAGTTAGGGATGTGAAAATTAAAATGTATGCTTTTGATAGGAAATAAAGAAATATGCGGTTCAGCGTTTTAGAAAAATCATCCCCTAAGGGGGTAAAATAGGGGTTGATTTTAAAATTTACAAAACTGCACGGATTTCGACAAAATTTGGCAAGGCTTTATATAGCATCCTGGGAAAGGACATAGGATACGTTCAAAAACAATACTACAGGGGGTGATTTAGGGGATGAAAGTTTGTAAGGGAAACCCAGTATTTCTTAAGTTAGGGATAACAAATTTATTCTATTGGTAGGAAATTAAGAAATATGCGGTTCAACGTTTTTGAAAAATTATCCCCTAAGGGGGTAAAATAGGGGTTGATTTTAAAATTTACAAAACTGCACGGATTTCGATAAAATTTAGCAAGGCTTTATATAGCATCCTGGGAAAGGACATAGGATACTTTCAAAAACAATACTACAGGGGGTGATTTAGGGGATGAAAGTTTGTAGGGGAAACCCAGTATTTCTTAAGTTAGGGATAACAAATTTATGCTATTGGTAGGAAATTAAGAAATATGTGTTCAGCGTTTTTTAAAAATCATCCCCTAAGGGGGTAAAATAGGGGTTGATTTTAAAATTTACAAAACTGCACGGATTTCGACAAAATTTGGCAAGGCTATAGATAGCATTCTGGGAAACGACATGAGCTACTTTTTGTCTTAAAACATAATCGTACAAGGGGTGATATAAGGGATGAAAATTTGTATGGGAAACCCAACATTTCTTAAGTTAGGGATATGAAAATTCAAATTTATGCTTTTGGTAGGAAATAAAGAAATATATGGTACAGCGTTTTTGAGGGGGACAATAGGGGTTGACAAATGTTTGTGTACCTACCTCTTTTTAAGAGATTTAAGGGATTGGAAATGTAGTCATAGTTCGAATCTTGAGGTAACATTTAGTCTTTATTTCATTCGGCGTTTTTACGAGGAAATTATTTGAACGAGTGGACACTCGGACAAAAGTTATTTGTTATTAGAGCGTGACTGGCATAATAAATTTTAAGTAAATAACAAAGTCCCCCCGGCGCGTAAGTCTGTTTGTTTGAATGCGATAATGTCAAAAAGTACCGAACGGATTTTCATACGGTTTTCTCCAATGAACGGAGTGATTCAGGGTAATTCATTATAGTTTTGTGTAAATTGGCTGAAATATGACGACGACTGTTGAAGATGTCGGAAAAAATCATGCCGGCTTTATGCCTACTATACATACACGGTAACGATATATCGTAGCGATTTGAGTTTGCACAGTTATATCGAACGGCCCTATGTTTTCCACATGAACATTCCCATGAGATATTTTCCGACATCCACGCGGGCGAAGCCGCGGGCAAAAGCTAGTCTCATATAAAGAAGGCAGAGCATTGATCACCACACTTGCTGAAAACGCTGTTATTAATAAATTAAAAGAAAATTATCTTATTGAAAAAGTACTAATTGTGTTCTTTTAGGATTCCGTACGTCCGAATGAAAAACGGAACCCTTAGAAGATCACTCGTGTGTCTGTCTGTCCGTCTATCACAGCCTATTTGCTCCGTATTTAATGTACTGATTAAATTAAAATTTTGGTACACATGAATTTCTGAGACCAAAAAACGGATGAGTAACGTTATAAATAAATTTTTGATAAGCGGGTCAATTTTGGGGGTCAAATTAGAAAATTAGAATCAAAAGTTTTGCAAACTGTACCGTATGATATATCAAAGGAAAGGGCTTGCTGTGAGGGTCTCAAATATATTTTTGTATACTTTTAAAATGAAGATATTTAACTTTAAATTTAAGAAAATAGATGAAATTTGACTATTCCCCCTATCTCCAATACTAGTGAGTCTAAAATTTTGAAAATAATACAGATAATAGTTCTATACTTAAAAATGACATGAAAAGCTAAGAAGAAGTCTAAGGTTTTAAAATAACATGGTAAATCTCTCAATATTTGCAGTAATTGCAGTTGGAATGTATGGGAGAACTTGTTTTTCAAGTACAATGTTAAGTTTGTTCTTGATATAAATACATCATAACAACAGAACCCTTCATTATGCGTGGTCCAACAGGTACTTGGCAGGTTTTTTTACACCCATAGAAAATAAAGATATTAACTTAAGAATTTCTCTGTCGATTGTTGCCAATAATTTCCATAGCTACTCGAATTAAACGAAAACCGGGAACTTTCTAGCTCATTATTATTTCAAGTACTGTAATTACGTATACGACTGGCGGGGTCATTAGCGTAAATATTCCATTAATTACAGTATGAGCCGATCGCTTTACTCAATAATACTCAAGGATCGGAATAATGTAGTAATGTGTTTGTTAGTAAGTATAATTGATTATGTTTTACGTAAGTATTATAAGGGGTGTTAAAGTAATTGCGTGCCATAAGCTTAATGGTTGGTTTAGTATCGATAAAGTAACCCAGGCAAAATAAAAAAAAAAACAAAGTTAACAAAAATCCCTTGCCGTGCCGTATCGTGCCGCCCGTAGTGGGCGCCAACCCTTAGTGTCTAAACACACTATGCCGAAGTTACGCGACCGAAGTTCCGCACGATTACGCCTGCAATGCTATTTGAATTACTGACGACACACTATGCCGAAATTACGGTGCGTTCTAGCGTACAGCCGAACTTCGGTCGGGCGTAAGTTCGGCGGCAATTCGGCGGCAACGTACACATTATACGCGACCGAAGTTCGGTTCGATTGCCGAAGAAGATCCGGGGCGGGGAGCAGCGGGAGGCAGGCACACAAAGTTGCGCAACTGAATTTCCGCCGCGTAAGTTCGGCACTTATGGTGTGTCATATCAGCCGAACACGACGGAACGTAACATCAGCCGCGGAACTTCGGTCGCGTAACTTCGGCATAGTGTGTTTAGACACTTAGTGTCTAGAAAAATGTAATAAGATGGCTGACGAGAAACCGTAAAGTTTCTTAAACCCATTAGACCATTTTTTAAAGGCTCGCGTTTTATCTACCTCAATTTGACAAGATTTTTTAAACAAACCGTCAATTTATCCCCAACATCAAATGACAATAGCAAACGTCTTGCGGAAGCCACGTTCGTGGGAAATGTTCACAATAAAATCTAACGCGTGTTATGGCAGCAAAATGGCGGCAAAGGTAAGCACACCTGCCATCTTGAATATGAACAGTAGACATAAGGTAGCTACGCGTCAATAGAACATTTGATAATAATATCTGTGATTTTTTTATTTATTAAAGGATTTGCCTTTTTGGGGGTTCCGGGTGATAATAATCGATAGCATAGAATTAATAGTAATAGTAATCTTTATTTATTTCCCTGTTCATAAAGGTTTACTTAGTTTTATTTTTTTATAAGTAGAGACAAGAATAATAACGTTGTTGCAAAATCAAAAATATGATCCTTTGTGAGAGATTGGCCAGGATACCCTGTGTGACAGATCACCAGAAAAAATTTGAACAATACAAGTATTTATAAAATGTGGATGTACTGTACATTTTTGTCTATCCGCGGGGCAATTGCATAATACACTTATCAATCAGAATCGGTTTCATTTTGACCGTTCAACAACATTCATTGCGTTATTTACGTTGTCGAGCAGATAAATTTTTTGAACATATGAAGCAATGGATTAGCAATTTTATTCAAAATTATTCAAATTTAGATTGATAGTGTTTTACGCAATTAAGGTACAGGCGGTGGCACCAATTACCTGACCCGTCGCAGGGGGACCAAGGGTGCCCAAATATGGAGTCGTCTGGCACCCATGTGCTGGTTTGGTCCCGGGGGTGGTCACGGCGTGCAATGTGTTCTGGTGCGCCGGTGATGGGGAGTACTCCCCAGAGGAGGGTCCGGGAGGGAGGGATGAGTGCTAACCAACGCGTGCCCGTGTTCCCGCCGTAAGCGGCAGAGAGGAGGACACCGTGGAGTATTAGTGGGTTAGAGTCCCACATAACTGCACTATATCTCCCCGTAATAGTGCAGAATGCATGAGCATTTCTCCACGATTAAAAAAAACCGGCCAAGTGCGTGTCGGACTACGCACAATGAAGGGTTCCGTAATTGAAAAGAATTTATCCCAAAAACAAACTTAACATTGGATCCAAAAAAAAAATTTTTATGTCAAAAAATTACAAATTCACAATTTTCGGACTTTTTCCTTTACTTGTGCTGGGAGACCTTGCTTCTTGCGAAATTTCATTTTTCTAGGTAAACGGGAAGTACCCTATAGGTTTTGATTTACTTGCGCCATTTGCGAGTATCAAAATGTGTCGCAAAATGCCGTATTTTTTTATTGCGTTGACTTAGACGCTTGATTTTTTTAGAACTCTAAGGGACAATAGACTTACGTACATATGTAATATTAATTTCAACTTGATATCTCCCCGCGTCCTTTAGAAAAAGGGTCTTGACAGACTGACAGACTTGAACATTTTTTTTATGTGATAGAATTACAAATTAACAATTTTCGGACTTTTTCCTTTATTTGTGTTGTATGACCTTGCTTCTTATTAAATTATAGGTTTTGATTTAAGTACTTGCAAGTATCAAAATATGACGCATAAATGGCCGTATGTTTTTATTGCATGGACTTAGAAGCTTGAGTTTTTTAGGACTTCAAGAGACCACAGGCCTACGTATTTAATATTAATTTGAACTTGATACCTCCACCCGTTCCTGCGAAAAACGGTCTTGACAGACTAACAGACAGACAGACAAACAAGTGATCCTATAAGGCCGTGCGCTGCGTTAGGCGTGCGCACGGCGCGGGCGCCCGCGTGGCGTGCTGTTTCATGTAATTGAGGAATGACAAATAGCGAATGCGAATGAGATTTACATGAAACAGCAAGCCACGCGGGCGCCCGCGCCGTGCGCACGCCTAACGCAGCGCACGGCCTAAGGGTTCCGTTTTTTCTTTTTGAGGTACGGAACCCAAAAAATAAGGTACCGTTTGGAGAAGACATGTCTGATGTTATGTTATGTAATATAAATAGTTATTCTTAACCTGTACTTGATAATTTCTATGTCAGCTTTCCTTCCTTCCGTTAAAAGCGTTTTAATAGAATTATTGGTCGTATGTGTGAAGGTGCTCATAAATTTAATTGAATATTAGGTACTTAGCCCGGTCATATACCTCGGCAATCGAGCCTAGAGTTATAAAATTACTGGTAATTACTTTATGTAAAGGCCACGCAACTCCACTTATATGTACTTTCATGAATATCAAGTGACATTCATTATAATTAACGAGCTAATGCCCAGCATGCGTTGCAATGCTTTCATTCATGTTTTTTTTTTTTTGTTAGGAACCTTACGCGCACAACTTAGTTTAACGATAGTTTTATCACAACCGGTCGAACCATTTTTGAGTTTTCGCGAGACTAACGCAAGGTAATTGATTTTTATATAATTACTAGATGATTTGGTGAACTACCTGCTGTACTTCGGCTGTTCCTTTTGGTTTTTCCTAATTTTCTTTTTCCCTAAACCATCAACAAAACAAAAAAAAAATATATTCAAATCGGTCGAGCCATTTTCGAGTTTTTGCGAGAGTAAGCCGACGTTCGCACGGGCGATTTTTTTTCGCGCACTGCATTTTCAACGCTCTGCTTAGCGGTGGGAGTTAAAAATCCAACAGTGTATTTTTTGTCGCGCTGGAATGCACTCTGTTTTTGTTAGGTTGTATTCTCGAAGCTCGGCTCAACACCGAGAGTTGAAAATCCAGTGCGCGATAAAATCCCGCCGCGATTCTTTTACGTCTGTGCGAACGTCACGTCGGCTAACGCACGGCAATTGATTTTTAAATAATACAAGAAGATCTAGATAGATAGATTATGTCATTTAGTCATCTTCCTACATGAAAGCTACGTTTGAGGGTAATTCTTCAGGCTTTAAACAATCACATCTTCAATATTGCTTTAGTAGTTTAGACGTAAAACGAATCGACAGAGATCCATTTACAGACTCCTTTAAAGAAATGCCTGTGGCTGCTCAATCTAATATATCTACACTGATACATTGATACGAGTAGTTCTTGATTACCTGTCACCATTAAGCCGCGTACCAATGACCAAAGATTTAAATCGTTCGATTCGCCCTACCGCTTCGAAAGACGGGCGCGTTTCTGTTTCGTTTTGACACCATATACGGGATGTGTGAGCTCACTCTTCTTAGGGCGGGTTGTTTCACGTCCACTTAACGGACGAGTATACGTCAAAAATGGCACTAACTGTCGTCAAACCAAAAAAAGCGTTGTTTCACAGACAATTGGTTTTTTTGCAGTGTGTTTCGCTTTGTATTTAACGAACGTTAAACATCTTACGTTCGTCATTATTTGACGTACGTATGTTACTTTAACCAACCGTTTGAAACAACCGGCCCTTAGTGTGGATACTTCTTTCGCGACTTAAGTACGGTGAGTGCAAGTCTAACGATTTAAATCTTTGCCTAAGACGCACGATCAACCAAGTCACGTATGTACGTCATTATTCAGCAGCATGTCGCGGGTTCCATTCCCGCACGGAACAAATATTTGTACGACCTACAAGTATTTGTTCCGAGTCTGGGTGTTTTTCTATCTAAAATATGTATGTATTTACAAAAAAAAAAAGTATTATAAGTAGTTTATCAGCCATCTCGTTACCGTAACACAAGCATTAGGTTGCTTAGCTTGGGACTAGATGGCGTTGTGTGAAATGTCCAAGGATATTTATTTATATTTATTTATTCAGGTAAATGATCGCGTAATCGCGCAACAGGCGCTTTCGTTAGCTAGGTTAGCTAGTTTGGTTGAAAAATAAAACTCGAAAATGTTCACATCCAGGTTTAAGAAATATTTTCAAAATATCAATTTCATAACAGACACTATGAAAGGAAGTCTAAGATATATTAACCGAACAAAATGGACACCTCTAGCAAGATGCTATTGAATTACATAGCCGAAGAGACGACGTTATTTTCTAACACTTTAAGGCGAAACTCGTAAAATATAAAACCCACATGTATTTTATCTGTGAAAATAGAGTAGTATGCTCTTAGAATGTGGAATGCAGGAAGCGAAGTTATATTTTATGCAACAAAGGGAATACTTGACTGTGGGGAAAGGCGAGTCCCGAGTTGTTAAAGATTTTTGTGAGATGTGTCGAGTTTTCTCACACTTTTAGTAATAAGGAGCGTGTGTTGGAATGTAAAATAGTTACATTACCCTTCTTATCATGCGTCTAGTGTTTT
Source organism: Cosmia trapezina (assembly GCA_905163495.3). Taxonomy (NCBI): domain Eukaryota; kingdom Metazoa; phylum Arthropoda; class Insecta; order Lepidoptera; family Noctuidae; genus Cosmia; species Cosmia trapezina. Next base: position 4,457,643 of record LR991036.1, read on the forward strand.
TTAGGGTTCCGTACCCGAAGGATGCCAAACGGAGCCCTATTACTAAGCCTCCGCTGTCCGTCTGTTCATCCGTCTGTTCATCTTATGAACCGTAATAGTAGGTATAGTAACACTTGAAATTTTCACATACTATATTGTGTATTCCTATTGCCGCTATAACAACAAATCTTTACTAATATTATAAATGCTAAAGTGAGCTTTTTTGTTTGTTTGTGTCGCTTTCACGATAAAACGGCTGAACGGATTTCCATGAAATTTGGCACATGGGTATACCATGACCTGGGTAAGGATATAGGCTACTTTTCACCCCGGATCGTAGGCGATGTCGCAGGCAACAGCTAGTTATAATTAAAGTTAAATTTATTCACGGCGTTGTGTTCAGTAATAAATGGATTACCTTGAATGGATTATTAAAGACGTTATGGCCATTCAGAAAAAAAATACAGATTTATTTTTATAGATACACAATTTATTCACTTTATTTTAAATTCATAAACGCCACGGTCACAAATGTATTTCTTTATTGGCCGTTGCTTTTTATATAAGCCAAGTTAAGGTAATCTATACAAGGTGTAAGGGACAGCCCTCCGCAAACTAACAGGGTGCATTCAGTACGTCAGTTTGAATCATATTCCACCGGAAATTTTCGCAGGAAAATTTTCATTTTTTAAATATTTTTTTTCAGTTACATTTTCTTTATTTCAATGTAAAATTACATTGTGTGTTCGCAGCACTCCATTTATGTAAAAAAACAGCAAAAAAACAAAACTGAAAACAAAAACTTGAGAGGTGTCAAGGGACACCCGGATGGAACGAAGTTCCTTTCGATTAATTAGTGAAGGAATTGTAACAAAATTTTATTTTTATACTTATCATCATCATCATCATCATCATCATCATCATCATCATCATCATCATCATCAACATCATCATCATCATCATCATCATCATCATCATCATCATCATCATCATCATCATCATCATCGCGACACCACACTGTTCAATGCGAAATAGAAATGAAAATATCTGGCTTGCTTTCTATAAGAGAGAGAGAGAGACAGACAGAGAAACATGCGCACGCCGCACGGCTTACAATAGCTACCTATAGCAAAAAGTGTCATGACAACTTTTCGTGAGACTTTTTTCCGTCTAGCCCCCTTTCACAACGCGCGATAAGGAACTTCGTTCCAAAAAACCAGCAATGGATGTAGAAATACTCTAACGAACGACGCGTGAAATCAGCTGTTCACTTTCTGTCTAGCCACAGAGTTCATCGAACTCACCGCATACCTATTACCTACCCCTCCCAACCAGTAATAGACGCTCCGATTTGTGCACAAAAATACAAACAAATCAGGTTTATTGGATTCCCATAACGTTCCTGAAAAAAATTCATGAACCGGTCATCTTGGTATGATATACTAAATTCACCCTATCAGTTTGCGGAGGGCTGTCCCTTACACCCTGTATAATCTAATTACCGGGCTCCCTGTAAATAACATAAATAGCTTCGGTGCGTTATTTTTAGGATTCTAAGTTAAAATAAATTTTAAGCCTCTTTACCAGCGGGTCAATTGCGTAACACACTATCAATCGGAATCGTTTTCATTTTGACAGTTCAACAACATTCATTGCGTTATTTACGTTGTCGAGCAGACAAATTTTTCGAAAATATGAAGCAATGGATTAGCAATTGGTTTCAAAATGATTCAGATTCCGATTTATAGCGTGTAACGCAATTAGAGTGTACAAAGTAGATATGTTATGTATGTCTATTCCAGGAAAAGTGCCTTATTTTTATAAATGTAATTTTATGGAGATAATAGACGTACTTACATACAATTACATTATAAAAATAAGTTTGTATTATGTTTTTTGAATATAAACGACCTAGTGATAAGCAACCTAATACCATTTTCACGAAATAAAATTAAGTTGTAATATACTCGTCTCATATTCCAAGAAACAGCGGAAAATAAAAAAAAATACTTGTAAGCTTTCTAGATATTTTCAAATGGAATATTAAATTATTTATTTATAACTATGTCATCATCTAGCTGCCTAGCTTTTTCCCAACTACGTTGGGGTCGGCTTCCAGTCTAACTGCGGATGCTGAATACCAGTATTTTACATGGAGCGACTAACTGTATTACTGAACTTCGAAGTTAAGTGATTACAAGGTGTAAACCAAAGTATAGCGAGTATTATTTCGAAACTACAACGAATGTCTCGACCCACTGGTGACGAATCTCCGTCATATGTATTTTTGTTTCTTTCTTATTTGCAAAATAGTTGGGCAAACATCATCTAAAACTGATCCAAATTTCAAGTCGATAGCATAAGTAGTTCTTGAGATATCCAGCTGTGACAGACAGATAGATAGACAGACAGACAGACAGACAAACAGACAGACAGACAGACCGACAGACACAGACAGACAGACAGACAGACAGACAGACAGACTGAGTTGTGACACCATAAGGGTTCCTTTTTTACCATTTTGGTACGGAACCCTAAAAAGTACATGAAAGAATTTATTAATTTATTAATGCAGTCCAAACTCCACTACAAACAGTACGAGTATAATATTTTATATATTAGCAGTCATAATTAATCTACACGCTTCGAAAAAAGAACAAAAAGGATTTTAAAATAAAGTCGCCATTTAAAATGCATCTCCACAATTTTAAAATCCGAACGCCAAACCGACTCCGTACGAGAGAATATTTCGCTCTGGCAAGCCCATTCATTGGGTTCCGACGGACGTATTGGCCAACGGAACCACTCTAGCGCTCATGGCTCACCCCTACGGAATGCAGACAAAAAGCGCAGGAAAGTTACATCGTTACATGTGAAGCTCTTCGTAGTTTCATGTGGATTTTTTTTTTTTATTTAACCTTCTGCATGGCTTTACGGAGAATTGTGCGGTTTCGTAGTGCTAAAGAATGATGAAAAAGAGTGTGTTTAAAACGTTTGAATTAGGAATTTGTTTACTTTTTATTCATTTTCTAAGGATTTAAGTTTTTGGGTTTTATTTATGCAAGAGTGAAATTAGTTTTCAGTTTGATTAGGTAATATCAATGAAGAATACTAATTCATTAACTCACACTATGCCCTCGCCCTCTTACAAAAAAGAGGCTGAGTCTCAGCAATGGGAACATTCACCATCTGCCTAGCCTTTTCCCAACTATGTTGGGGTTGGCTTCCGGTCTAACCGGATGCAGCTGAATACCTGTACACATGGAGCGACTGCCTATCTGACCTCCACAACCCAGTAACTGGGTAATACGATACCCCATGGTAAGACTGGTTGTCAGACTTTCGGACTTCTGACGACCCGTAACGACTGTCAAAGATTCACGAATGACAGCCGGGACCAACGGCTTAACGTGCTTTCCGAGGCACGGAGGAGTCTCGCGATATAAAGATGGTCACCCATCCACTGCCCAACCCCGACAAGCGTAGCTTAACCTGATGGATTAACCCGTGCGGCTGTTATTACTTAGCCATGAGCTCCGGAGCCACATAATCATCCTATAATGGGAGGATGTTTATGTTAGTAATATCATGATAAAGGTAATTTTTAATAGAAAATCTCATTCACACCACATAGTAACTCTGAATTGGTCTCCAACATCCCAACTCTTTTAAAAACCGTAAAGTAGTCTCCTAAACTAACTTGATAAACATCAAAACGACTTAACTAAGACTTATAAGTAACTGAACTAGTTACCGACGGAACTATTAAGATAATTCAGTAATAAAAATCTCACTTCGTTTCAAAGTTCGAGCTATTCGACCAAGTTCAGCATCAATTATTTAAAAGAAAATTTATTCTTGAATAATTTAAAAAATGGTTGCTATTTTTGTTTCAAGTTTGCGGTATCTGAAGTGTGTAAAGTACCGTACTTATTTCTTAAGAACCAAGTTGAAGAAAATATATGTCCGCAGTACGTAACCTTCAAAGTTTGTAGATCAATGTTTCGGAGTTTTGATAATTTCAGAAGCCCAACTTTGAGCGGAGTCGCTTGGACTCGTTATAACTTGGACAAAAAAACATAATCAAAATCAAATTCAAACTAGGCATAAGACAGTCCCCCAAAAAACAAAACATGCAGGTTAAAAATATAAAAAAAGTATCCAGATAAAGCTATTTAAAAAGGTACAAAACAAAAACAATATTTAGGGGACACCCGGATTTGAACCGGGGACCTATCGATCTGCAGTCGATTGCTCTGCCACTGAGCTATATCCCCTGTGCAGTTTCTCATTATAAATTGATACCAGAATCACTTTTCAGTGAATCACGGTCTTCTTTTGTTATGTTGGTCATTTTCTGACACATTGTTATTTTGTAGATGTCGCTTCAAATCCAGACAAAATATGAATAAAAACTAACTCAGTCAATTTAATGAGTAGGTACATTTTTAATTGCATTTAATTTCTCCGTAAGCCATGAAATCAAAATTAAAAGTCATTTATTCAAATTAGGCTGAGAATCAGCACTTTCTAAACGGCAAAATTACATAAGACAGTCCCCTCAAATGCCCGCCCTTCACCACTTCCAGTGCTTTAGCTGGGAAGAAGTAGCGCAACAAACTGTCCAGCAGCACAGCTGTATGTTCAGTTAGAAAAACTTGATTCTATACAATAGTATGCAAAATAATTTACGCAACACAAAACATTAAATTATATTATTTGTCAAATAAAATAAACAATTTTAGGAACTCATATAACTTGTCATTATGTAAGCTAATTCTGGAGATTCATGTTGGTTCGATCTGACTCTAATTGCATTTGAACTGTGTAGTTGATTGCCTATAGAGCAAAAACCAACCATACCATACCACAAAACATGACGGTTACTATTTAACAAGTTAATTACAATTAACTTGTTAAATTGTAACACAAGAGCCTGTAACACAAAACTCTAGGCCACAAAATTGTAACAGAAAAACCTTACAAATATGTAAATTGTAGTGACAACTCTAGATATGGTAACTCATACACATCTGTGTTACCTACGCAGTTTTTTCTGCAATTCAACAAATTTGTAGAATTGTAGACTAGTAAAATTATGTGGTCACAGCCCGGGTAGTGCATACTTTGAGTGGATTAATATAATATCTGCAATTCAACGTAGAACTGTAGACTTGTAAAGTTGTGTGGTATAGGGCCGGTTAGCAATTTAAATTGAATACTTTGACATTTGAGTTTAGTATTTCTTCGTAGGTAGTTGCCCTGAACCGCAGAACCGGCCGAAGTGGTGATTCTTGGGGTAGGCCTATGTCCAGCAGTGGACGTCTTTCGGCTGAAATGATGATGATGATGATGAACCAATATTATGAACTTCAACTAAAGTTAAGTACTTACTTAAAGACATTTTAGCAGTCCAGTCCTAGATTATGACCCTCCAAGTTATGCCCCACAACCCGGTTATCGGTCTTTCGCTCTTTCACATAATAGGTATATAAGCTTATCTCACATATATATAAACATCAAAAAACATCATCTGATGGAAAACATATCATCATCAGTAGTTGTGAACCTATGGGGTTCGCAACTAACCCCACCCCCCCTCACCCCCGTGTGAAATGCACACCATGTGTTCATAAGGACAAACCAACCTTTATATAATAAGTATATAAGCTTATATCACATATTTATAAACGTAAAAAAACAACATCCGATGGAAAACCAATCATCATCAGTAAACTAACCCCCAACCACACCCGCCCCCCCACCCTCGCAGTGGTTTTGAGTCTAACCTTATCCCATCTCATACATATGAGGAGTTGGTTTTTAACCGACTTTTCAAAAACAAAAAGGAGGAGGTTAACAATTCGTCGCGTATGTATATATATTTTTTTTTATGTATGTACACCGATTTCTCCGTCAATTGTGGACCGATTTTAAAAACCCTTTTTTTGTTTGAAAGGGTGTGCTCTCGAGGTGGTCCATTGTTACCAAGTCAAAATCTGATGAGGGGATCCCATGGAAATCGAGGGAAACCCTCAAATTTTATAGGCACATCTACAGCGATTTTGGTATTTTTTATAGTAACTCGTGCATTTGCTCCCGGAAAGCACCATTTGGTGAAGTGGAACTGATGAGGAAGACCACAGATGGCCATCGGAACTACTCAATAATACGTATTTCACTTGGGTTGCGATTCGATTACTTTAATATGGTTGCTAAGCAATTTATGCTCGTGAAGTGGAGTTGATGGTGACTTCACCATCAGTTCCAGTTCTCCTGGTTCCTTACTAGGAGAACTCCTCAACAATTAAAGTCGGAAAAAACAATATATTGTAAAAGGTGATGAGCAGTTGACATTAGGCTATTGTAACTAAGATAAATAATTACAAACTGACTCACTAAAAAGTGAAAAAAAAAAACATTTTTACAAAAAAAAAAAACAACCGACTTCCAAAAAAAATGCTACAAAGTGAAAAATAACTTTAATTTTAAGTCGGTGGCAAAAATCTAAAATACAGAGCCAAAGACACCGACTTCTGAAATTAAAGTTATTGTAGCATTTTTTTTTTCAGTTCAGAACAACTTTTCCATTACTCAATACATCGATCCTCAGTCTATAACCGACTTCCAATTACAAAATCTCACCGAAACAGATGCTCTTAACAGACTGCTACAATATTTAAAGCCGGTTACACAAGAGACCCAACACATGCCTACACCCGTTCCGAGTAATCGAGCGCCAGCCCATTGTTCCTACTCCCTATGTAGATACAATTCAAACGCGCACGTCGCGTCGGCTAGGTAACTATGGTACCTAGGTATCTGATTCCACAAAAAAAGATTGAACAGTAGGTTCATATGCATAGCTTTCCCCAAGTATGTACAGTGGGCTGCATCAATTGGGTACCCCAGTTGTATTAAAATTTTAACACAACCGGGGTACCCAAGTACAACTGAATACCAGTATTTTACATGGAGCGCTTACCTATCTGTCCTCCACAAGCCAGTTTCTGGGTAACACGATACTCATGGGCAGGACTAGGTTGAGGCGTCCGACATGCACGTGGCTAGTTTTTCATTAATGGAACATGATGAAGATTACGATAGAGATTCAGCCCGTTAATGGACTTTATATCAGTTTTTGAAATAAAAATGCTTGAAAATGTAGATGGGTCCATGACCGCTATTGCCATGCTAAAACGCGACTACTATACAAACTATGTAGTTGGCTAATCTTCTCACCACGTCACAAGTCAATGTATAGGGAATGAACTCTATAGGTTCACAATTACTGTAAGCCCGCGATCGGCATCTGATGATGGCATTTTACGTGTAGTTGCTCAGAGGGTGTGTGTAAATAACAGGCGTTTTCAAGTTGAAGATAGATAGAAGTTTAATGATATTAGATAAAGATTACAGTTAGAAGAATAACAAGAATGAACACTAAAAAGAAACCAAGAATTAAAAGAGAAAAACTACGATTTTAGGTCGCGAACGTAGTAGCGGATTTAGGAGAAATTGCGCGCGCATTCGCCGTCGGTGTAGGATAACGACTGGCGCGGATGACCGAGCGATCGCGGTTTCAATACTCCAGCGCGGGCGCGGCCGGTGCGCGGGCGCAGGCGGCGAGGTACACACATCACGCGGTCGACGAAGGTGCGAGCTACGTGCGCTCCAAACAGGTGCGTCCTCTGAACACGGACGATGCCACAGTACTCCCCCGCTTAGACCGCTACTGCGGGCGGTAATAATCTGGGAAGTGCACCCGACGGCCGGACTTCGTCCTCCTCTCTTCTTTTGCTGGAACAGGGAGTGAAGCTGGTGGCTCTGGAACTGATGGTGGCTGATCGTCTGCTTCCTGCATGATGTAGGCCGGCTTCAGCCGATCAACGCTGACGGTTACTTCTTTACCACGTACGTCGAGCTTGTAATATTTGGGTTGGCGCTGTATGACTTTGTACGGGCCGGCGTACGGTGGTTCTAGCGGTCTTCGAACGAAGTCCTGCCGCAAGAACACATGTGATGTATCGCTGAGACTATGTGGTAAGTAAAATGGACCTTTTCTGTGACAGGATGCAGGCCGTGGTGTGAGGTTGGCCATGCGACTTCGTAAGCGCGTTGCAAGGTCTGTGACGTCAGACGACTTGTAGTCATCAGTTGGTGCGATGAATTGCCCTGGTAGTCGAAGTTGTTCGCCGTAGACCAACTCTGCTGGTGATGCTTCAATGTCCGGCTTCCATGCACTTCGTATCCCCAGAAGTACTAGTGGAAGAACTTCGGTCCATTGCGGAGTAGAGTGACACATGATGGCTGCTTTCATGTGTCGGTGCAGACGTTCGACCATGCCATTCGCAGCAGGATGATAGGCGGTTGTGCTGTAGTGGTGCGCACCAACCATGGCAGCGACAGCTCGGAAGAGGTGTGACTGGAATTGAGTGCCACGATCGGTTGTCACTTTGAGTGGGCAGCCGAATCTGGCAACCCAGCCGGACACCAGCGCTGCTGCGCAGGTCTCAGCCGTGATCTCCTTGATGGGGTACGCCTCAGGCCATCTGGTGAATCTGTCGATGACGGTGAGACAGTACCTGTAATCACAAGAGATTGGTAGAGGGCCGACGATATCAATGTGGATATGGGAGAACCTTGATGTTGTGACAGGAAATTGGGAAAGAGGAGCAAAGGTATGTCGTGTCACTTTACTGCCTTGACACCTTAGGCATATACGGGACCACTCTCTACATTGTTTGCGCATCCCTGGCCAAACGAATCTCTCTGCCACCAGTCGCACTGTAGCGGTGTTTCCGGGGTGACTCAAGTTATGTAACGAATCGAACGCTTGACGACGGAATTCCGGTGTAATATACGGTCGTGGCGGTGTAACCGTTACGTCACAGTAGACCTCGATGTCTGTTTCAGGTATTTTTACCTTTTCGAGTCTAAGCGAGGATCCACTGTTAAGGAGACTTTGCAGCTCTGGATCGGTGTTCTGACATTGTGCAAGTGCCTGATAGTCTATTCCTTTAGGTACTCGTACCTCCTCTACTCGGGACAATGTATCCGCGACCACATTCTCGGGACCAGGTATATAGCGTATGTCAGTTGTAAACTGAGCTATGTAGTCGAAATACCTGTACTGCCTTGGCGAACAGTTTTCTCGCGGTGTGGAAAAGGCGTACGTTAGCGGGCGATGGTCTGTGAAAACTACAAAGTTCCGAGCCTCCACCATGTGTCGGAAATACCTGATAGCTTCGTACACTGCCAGCAGTTCGCGGTCGTAGGGGCTGTATTTCTTTTGCGCTGGGCTTAATTTCTTGGAGAAGAAACCCAGCGGTTCCCATTGCTCACCTTTTCGTTGCTGTAGTACGGCTCCTATTGATACATCCGAAGCATCCGTGGTCATAGAAAGCTCGGCGTTAGCAAGCGGGTGAACTAAAAGCGTAGCGTTGGCAAGTGCTTTCTTGCATTCAGAAAAAGCTTCTAGCTGTGTCTGCGTCATTTCAATAGGCTGGTTCTTCGTAACTTTGCCTCCAGCCAGCATAGCATTAAGCGGTGCCTGTGTCTTAGCTGCGTTAGGTATAAAGCGTCTATAAAAATTTAGCATACCCAGAAACCTTCGCAGTTCCTTCACAGTTTGTGGCACTGGAAAATCCTGGACAGCCTGCACCTTAGTGTCGAGTGGGCAGGTACCGGAAGCTGAAACATTGTAACCAAGAAATGTTACCTCTGGCTGTCCCCAGACACACTTTGCCGAGTTCACCAGTACTCCATACTCTCTTAGGCGATCTAGCAGCCGTCGCAGGTGGACTTTGTGCAGCTCTGGGGTGGGGGAAAAACACAAGACGTCGTCCAAAAAACAGAAGCAGAACTCGTCCAACCCAGCAAGTACCTCGTCCATAAACCTCTGGAATGTCTGCGCCGCATTCCTTAAACCAAAGGTCATATAGGGAAATTCATATAAACCGAATGGTGTGGTTATTGCCGTCTTTGGTATGTGGGGTTCATAAATAGGTACCTGGTTATATGCTTTGACCATGTCAATTTTAGAAAATATAGTGCTGCCGGAGAGCTGATGCGAGAAATCCTGAATGTGTCTCACCGGGTAACTGTCAGGAATTGTGCGTGCGTTGAGTGCGCGGTAGTCGCCACACGGCCTCCATCCATCATCCTTCTTCTTAACTAAATGCAGGGCTGAAGACCATGGACTGTCTGATCGCCTGGCCGTACCGTTGGCCAGCATGTCCTCGAACCCCTTTTTGGCTATTTTTAAACGGTCTGGATCTAGTCGCCTAGGCCTAGTCGATACCGGTGGTCCAGGGGCAGTATTAATATAATGAACCGTATTGTGTTTAGGTTCACGCACAGTACCTGCAGGACGGGTCACCTCCGGAAATTCACGGAGCAATTGGTGAAATTCTGACTCGCCGGCGACAGTCTTGACAGACGCCACGTCATCGGGTATCCTCTGATGCGATGCAGGTACGGAGAGAGATGTGGTGCCATCCATCAGCCTATGGTTGCGGCAATCTATAATCAGATTATAAAATTGGCGACACGTTTGGCGCAGTGGTTGAGCGATTGACTGCTGCGCAGCATGTCGCGGGTTCGATTCCCGCACGGAACAAATATTTGTACGACCTACAAGTATTTGTTCCGAGTCTGGGTGTTTTTCTATCTATAATATGTATGTATTTACAAAAAAAAAAAATGTATATAAGTATTTTATCAGCCATCTCGTTACCATAACACAAGCATTAGGTTGCTTAGCTTGGGACTAGATGGCGTTGTGTGAAATGTCCAAAGATATTTATTATTATTATTATTAAAAATTTTAAGAAATCAATTCCTATAATCGGTTTCGATATGTCCGCAATGGTAAATTGCCATGGAAATACTCGGCGTAGTCCTAAATCCAAATGTAATTGTATCGGCCCATACGTGTTGATGGCTGTACCGTTCGCAGCTGTTAGGCCGTATTTCGTGCTCATGCAGGGCGTTCTAACTGCTGAGCGGGGAAAAACGCATAAATCAGACCCAGTGTCTATCAGAAACATCATCTTTGAATGTCGGTCCGTTACAAAAATACGGCCTGTATGGGTTCCGCAATCGTAGGCCGCTACTTCCGACTGCCCATGGAGTTTTCCGACGACCACTGACAGGGCTGCCGGCATTTCTTTGCCTGCGAACCATAGACATAATGATACCAGCAATGAGGGTGGTTTTCTGGCGGCTGACGTGACCGCGATGCGGACCTATGCCTAGTATTTCTACTCCTAGATCGCTGGCGGGAGCGTTCATGATGCTGCACATGCATTGCACTCACCTGCTGACCGAGTAAAGCCACTTGCCTGGTTAACTCGCTGATTTGCGTTACCATACCTTCCATGAGGGTAGATGTCACCGGGGCCGCCGCACTCGCCACTTGTTGAACACCGGTTGGCGCGATTTCGTGGACCTTGTCCGCCAGGTCCACCATCTTGTCTATGGGTAAATCCGCTTGGGAAGCCACGATAGTCTGTACATTATTCGGTAACCGGCTAGCCCACAGAGTTCTCAGAAATTCTTCGGGTACCGCCGGTCCAGCCAAATGTTGCAGGTGCCTAAAAAATTGGGACGGCTTCCGGTCCCCTAACTCTTCATGCATTAGCAACTGTTTCACTCTCCGTTCCTGCGAGGCCGATAATCGCTTAATTAACTCCGCCTTAAGCTTGTCGTACTTATTTACCGCTGGAGGGTTAGTGATGATGTCCTTGACCTCTGCCACAAAACGATGATCCAACACGCCGATAACATGGTAAAACTTCGTAGCGTCGGCGGTTATATTGGCGAGCGCGAACTGACCCTCCATCTGAGCAAACCACAAACCGGGTTCTTCGGGCCAGAAAGGGGGAGCGCGTACTCCAACACGCAGGGTTTCAGGGCCACAGTCGTCACCTTTCGGGTCTGGCATCTTGATCACGTCGGGGTCACCAATTGTAGTTGCTCAGAGGGTGTGTGTAAATAACAGGCGTTTTCAAGTTGAAGATAGATAGAAGTTTAATGATATTAGATAAAGATTACAGTTAGAAGAATAACAAGAATGAACACTAAAAAGAAACCAAGAATTAAAAGAGAAAAACTACGATTTTAGGTCGCGAACGTAGTAGCGGATTTAGGAGAAATTGCGCGCGCATTCGCCGTCGGTGTAGGATAACGACTGGCGCGGATGACCGAGCGATCGCGGTTTCAATACTCCAGCGCGGGCGCGGCCGGTGCGCGGGCGCAGGCGGCGAGGTACACACATCACGCGGTCGACGAAGGTGCGAGCTACGTGCGCTCCAAACAGGTGCGTCCTCTGAACACGGACGATGCCACATACGTTTGTACAATGTGTGGTGGCATCTACATCGCCACATATGAACTACGCATCAATGACATGGTACCTCACGCAAACCTGCATCGCGCAATTAGAGTTTACCACGCGATTAGCATATATACAACGTCCCGACATCAACCGTCGGGCAGTAGCCCACCAGACACAACACCCGTCTGGTCGGAGGATCCTGCCTTTTCTATGGAGGATGAGTGAACTTTACACCCTGTTCGTCATACCTCTAAATTGGTGACCCCGACGTGATCTGAACACGCAACCTTCTAGCGGCTACTAGCTGTTGGCCGCGGCTTCGCCCGCGTGGATGTCAATACTTCCCTATTTGAATCGGTTTCAGTGTTTTGCGCAGAATTCTAATTCTTTTTTCAAAATAAAATAACCTAAGTTACTCCTTATGTCATCATTGATCAGCTACCTATAGTTTTTTTTTTGTGGATGGTAAATCATCAATGACTTCTTCCGCTTTGGGCGGAGCGGGAGGTCGTGTCAGACTTTTACTGACTAAAATCCACCCGTGTCCCTTCCACTCTTCGAGTTCTTTTGCTGATGTTGGCCTGTGCCAGGGCCAACATCAGCTACCTGCCAGTGAAAGTCTCGTCAAAATCGGTCCAGCCATTTTGGAGATTAGCTGGAACGAACAGACAGACAAACATTTTAAAAACTGTTGTTTTGTTAAGAGTACCGTTTATAATTTTATATGCATTTAGTAAAAAGCTGTTATTTTGACATTACAAACAGACACTTCAATTTTATTTACTTATTTGTTTATATGATATACGTTTATATACATATTAAATAAATAAATAAATAAATAAATATCCTTGGACATTTCACACAACGCCATCTAGTCCCAAGCTAAGCAACCTAATGCTTGTGTTATGGTAACGAGATGGCTGATAAACTACTTATATAATTTTTTTTTTGTAAATACATACATATTATAGATAGAAAAACACCCAGACTCGGAACAAATACTTGTAGGTCGTACAAATATTTGTTCCGTGCGGGAATCGAACCCGCGAATATTATATCAAGGTTTCTCCTTACGCACCCCATGTGTGCGTCTGACATTTACTTAATATGTCATCTAAACCTTCTATCTAACCCCACCTTGCTTCGTTATCCAGCTTTTTGTGTTAGGCTTTGCAAACATTTTTTTTATTGTAATCCATTTTAAAATCCCTTCGGTTTTTGACGGCACGTTTTTTAAATCATAGGTGCGTTCCCGCATACAGATTTTGTTCGTGAATGTACTGAAAATTAAGAGGTACACTCGTGCGTTGAATGTTTTGAATATTTGTTCAATTGAAACGGTTTGATTTGGCATGTAGCTAGTTATTAGCAAGGTAGAGAGTGCGTTGGAGTATGATGAAATAGCTATAATTAAAATAATAGGTTACGAATGATCTCCAAAAATGTCTTTTTACGTTAGAGGTTAACAAATGCTTATGTATGTCCTTTGCACTTTTTCATTTTATTACTAGCTGTGCCTTAATCCAGGATATAAGCTATCTACATACCAAATTTCATCCAAATTGGTCCAGCCGTTTGAGCGTGAAGAAGTAACAAACATACAACACACCCTCACACACACTCACAAACTTTCGCCTTTATAATATTAGTGTGAATAATATAAATTTTATACTCTTTAGTAGTTTGCGTGGGGTACAGATAAACCATTCTAAAAATAAACGCCCCTCCACAGCGGTTACGCTCACATGCAAAGAACGTATAGACACAAAACACATACCTAATTGGTCTTTGTCATTGATTGCTCAGTCACCAGCGAGTACGGTCAACAACTAAACTAAATAAATACCTTACAGACTAAGCCAACAAAATAAATAAACCAAAACATTTTAAAATGCACTACACTACACTCGTGCCACGTTTTAAAATTCAAGACAATGTCTTAAACATTTCGGGACGTAAGGGACCGGATCCGGAATTATGGACCGGAATAAAATCGGGAAACCCGTGTGTATTGCACTTTATTTCGTCGTATTCTTGGGCATAATAGTGGATCTAAATTGTAATTGGAAATCACACATTAATTACCAGTGATCGGAGTAGGTAGATTGATTTTTGGTACTTGTATCATAAATGCCCACAGAAAGAAGAACATGGATAAGCCATTTTCCCGGAAAGTAATGCCGGTAATTCCGGTATTTCCGGATCCAATTAAATATTGTTAGTGTTGGTAGTGATATTATTACAACTCAATTCAAAATTTAAAGGAAGGTATCAAAACTAAATTAATTTATTATTTATCTGTTGAATAATAAAAACAATTGAACTCCGACGAAGCTTTAAATACACATTTTTAATATTTTATTTTTAGCCTTTTAATTATTGCCACAAATTTTTATAAATTGTTTTCATAGTGGTCACGGTCGTTGACATTAAGGGTGGAATGAATAACAATAAGGATAAATGTTTATTGTTAAATATGTACATTTTACATCCAATTTTTATCAAAAATAAAATTACTACAATTTCTACATAAGTTCCGGTTTTTTTTTAATAATCAACCATAATTTCGAAATTCCGGAGGAATGTCCATATTAATATATACGTTTCGGATCAATGACCCCAATTCAATCTACCTACTCCGATCATTGTTAATTACGTATGCGACAAGCTAGACAAATTCGTATACGCAATAAAACGTCTACGAACAACAGTGTCCGTACACGCGGCGGTCACTGCATATCACGGATACGTATCGTCTGTGGTGTCAGATGGTCTGATACTATGGGGCAATTCAGTTGAAGTTTTAAAAGCATTTCGTGTACAAAAAAAGTGTGTTAGGGCAATCTTTGGCGTCTGGTTTTTGGACAGCTGTAAACCTTTATTCAAAAATCTTAAAATATTACCGTTACCCAGCATGACATCAAGGAACTATGTATGCTAGTAAGACAGTATCCGCACTACTTTTGCAAGCAATCAGAAGTGAGCCACAAAAAGGCTGCTGCTAGAAATAAATATAAATATGAATTAAATGTACCTCAATGTAGACTGCAATTATTTAGGAGGAATGTATATGTTCCTGCCATTCTGGTGTATAACAAGTTGCCGAACTCATTTAAGGAACTTCCCATTCCCATGTTGTAAAAGCTGACAATTTGGTTATTGGATAACTTGTTTTTATGACATTAGCGAATATATGGAATATTATGAAAATCCAAGATGACATGTACTTATTTTTGACATTGATTTATGAGTATTATAATTATAATAATATTAATTCGGATTGGACTTAAAATGAATTGTACTGCTTATTTAAGATTACTTTAAGAGTGACATTTGAATATTTGTACACCATAAAGTTGTGGTAGAATGTTTAGGACTTAAACAAATATTAACACCATACCATGTAAAACTACATTCATAAAAATAAAAATTCTAATGTTATCTGCGCTGTTTTTTATTAGTCTAAACGTTCGCACGGACGTAAAAATATCGCGGCGGGAATTTATCGAGCAGTGGATTTTCAACTCTCGGCGTTGAGCTGAGCTTCGAGAATCCAACCTTACAACAATAGAGTGCAGCCCAGGGCGTCGAAAAAAACACTATTGGATTTTCAACTCTCGGCGCTAAGCAGAGCGTTGAAAACCCAGTGCGGGAAAAAAATCGCCGCATAATTTTTACGTCCATGCCAAATGTGATGTCAATGATGTCCTCCTATTGGTGAACAGATGGCCAATTCTCGTAACTAAAAACGTTCACAATCTCATGCCAGCGTCAATCAAATGTCAAAAATGTAGGTAAACGCTATACAATTTTTGACAGATTGAGACTGAGATGAGATTGCGAACGTTGTTAAAAATACGAGAATTGCCCCTCAGATGTTTATAGACTTCAGGCTGACTTTTAGCAAAAATAGTATTATTGAGAGCGTTTTATTTAATTGGAAAAGGCTTTATGACGTCACGTCCGCCACGTAATGGCCAGTTGCACAGCTGCATCGAGCGTTTAATAAAAGTCGTTTCATGAGTTGATGGAGCCCAGTCTGCAGTTCTCAACGAGGCCACAACTGTCTTCAAGTATTCGCCGAAAGCTTAGAGCATTTAACTATGGAGATGGCAAGCAGCGAATCACCGAACAACATTTTCTGCCACTTTATGCGGGGGGCGAGGAAAACACATACAGCACACTACGAAAATTTGACAGTGCTAGTGATGTGACACAAACAATGAGTGATATGAATGAATGAATAAATGTTCATTCATTTTAATTTCTTGTATGTATACGCACGGCTACAGATCACGCTATACGGGGTTATTGGTAAAACACCAGCAACCTCTTTAGGGGTCATTGTACTCATCATTATGAACAAATTTTAATGAAGGACCAAACCTGAAATCGCGAAAAAAAAATCAGCTGCTCCCTACATTTTGACGAGTTTGATGTAGATAAAAATGTACTGAACAGCTGATTTTTTTTTTGGCGATTTCGTGTTTGGGCCCATAGTAAAAGTTGTTCATAATGATGAGTACAATGACCCTTTAAGAGGTTGCTGGTGTTTTACCAATAACCCTGTATATTTCCAGTATAAGCTGATCTCGCATTGTATAGGATTTCCTTATAATTAGAGATCAGTGTAAACTGGAAATGTATATAGCTTGATGTGTAGTCGTGTGTACCTACACAAAAATACGCAATATGATTAATGCCTGCGAAACTACGTAGGTAGCCAGTAATGACCAAAAAATGTATAGTGCTTTAGAAAAAGAACGATTGTATTTATTTATAGAGTCAAATATTTTTTCAAATAACATATTGCTGGACCAGCCGGTCGATTCAGTAAAAATCTCACCGTGAAAACTTAAGTGAAGTAAGTTTGTTTTTGCTAGGAATTGACACTATTGACAGCTCACTCGACGCTCACTTCACCTAAGTTTTCACGGTGAGATGGTTACAGTATCGCACTGCAGTGCCTTTCCCTATCATTCTGCATTTAGGGTCGGCAATTCGGGATACATACTGAGCCCCGTTTTATAATGCGGGCTTATTGTAGGTATACGTGTCAAAAAAGTAGGAAGTGTAGAATATAAATAATAAAACAACACAGCCAATTTTATTATTTCGTTAAAAATAACACTTTTATTTTTATTTATTTATTATTTATTAAAACTTTATGCACAAGTAAAAAAATACTATACAAAGGCGAACTTAATGCCTTAGGCATTTTCTACCAGTCAACCTTAGGGTGATGCAGAGACAAAACATGGTAGGTGCAACACAACTGGCAAAAGAATAAATACTAATAAATACACGTCTTTTACCCGTTCGGTTTCTTTTTTTTACAACTATTTGAGTTCGGTGTTTACTAGCTAACTAATGAAATAAACTAAATGAGGTGTTTGATATTTTAGTAGGAAAACATGCGAGTGTTTCATAGCCATAGTCTAGTTCATAGCGGCTTCATAGCCATGGGCTAGTTCATAGTGGCTTCATAGCCTTAATGACAATGACATTAAACATCTAGACTTTGCCATGATTACAGTGTGAAGCGTGGAAGTGAGACACATATATACGAAATTTTATTATTATCTCCTCACCGCTGTCACTGTGGCGAAGTTGTCAACAGCCTCGGACACCACGGCCTGTCTTGCAGCCGAATTGCGGGTCGCTTAGCGCGGCACGCTAACATCAATGACATCATCCGACGAGCCCTTGTCACCGTCGGCGTTCCAGCTGTATTAGAACCCAATGGCTTGGCACGCGACGATGGCAAGAGACCGGACGGCATGTCATTATTTCCATGGAAGGTGGGTAGGCCTTTAGTGTGGGACGCAACGTGTGTCGATACTCTTGCGCCATCCCATCTTCATGGCTCGGCGTGCTGTGCTGACACTGCTGCTGCGGCTGCGGAAAACCTCAAGCGGCGGAAGTATAATAACCTTATCGGTAATTATATTTTTGAGCGGTTTGGGGTTTGAAAGCGGTGGAATAATTATTAAATTATTCCACCGCGGATTAATTTTTTTTCAAATTGCATGAGCTGCAAAAACTCACATTCGAAACGAACTAACTGTTATTTTTTAATAGCCTAAGCCTACAAAAGAAAAGAATTTAAATCGACTCACAAAGAACTGAAATTAATATTTTATAAATAATATTTTTTTTAATTTCAACCTGACTTATCCAGATACATTCACAAAAAAAAACTGAACTATGTATACTGAACATACTGACTGAAAAAATCATTTATTGTATCAATCATTCATTCACGTTGTCCCTGCACTATGCAAATTCCTTTAATTCCTTCCTGTACTACGTTTGCGCTACCAACGTACCACTGTATTTTTCTATAGAAATGTCAACAACGATTATTTCGACATTGTACTTAAATAAAAGTATTTGAATGTATTATTTATACTAACATGTGGTAAGAAACACCATGGTTTCGCAAATTTGAAGTGGCAGATCGTTTTTCGCACGAGGAAACTGCATAATTCACCATTTTTTGGGAGCACTTTCTTACGACACAAAACGATACACAATGACAGCTGTCGCCAAATGAATTAGTTTTATATAACGTGCATGGCCATATGGCCAGTCGACTTTGGCAGAGGGGTTCGCTCAGCTATGCCATCTCCATAGGTTAAATGCTCTAAGGCCGAAAGTCTGTGAAAAAGGGTACCTATAACAAGTGTGCATAAGTCCTAACTATTTTGTAATTTCTAAATTAGTTTGATTATGGCAGCTAAGTATTAAAGGAAAATGATTAAATGTGATGAATATGGCTTGAAATGTGATTTTTTATGTTTTTGATAACATGTAGTGCTTATGTTTATAGAGGTATGAGGAACAAGGTAAAGTTCACTCATGCTCCATAGAAAAGGGAGGAATCTTCCGACTAGATGGGTGTCGTGTCTGGTGGGTAACTGCCCGACGATTGATGTCGGGACGTTGTATATAATTATGCTAGTCACGCGGTAAACTCTGATTGCGCGATGTATGATTTTGCGTGTAGTTCGCATGTGGCAATGTAGATGCCGCCACATACTAAATGAATATGAAACTAATCTGTGTTATTTCCCACAATAGAACCTATAATGTTTATTACTTGTCATAGATGTAATAGAAGGTGATTTTATTACCAAAAGCATAAAGCATAATTTTATTACCAAAAGCATAAAGCATAATTTTATTACCAAAAGCATGAAGGATAATTTTATTACCAAAAGAACGTTGTAGGTTGATTATGCTAAATTATGCTTTATCATAATTTAGCATAATTAACCTACAACGTTCCCATTGCTGGGACACAGGCTTCCTCTCTGTAAGAGCGATTGGACCATAATCGACCACGCGGGCCCATTGCAGCCGTGTGATTCTGTAAGTCCTCATTCTAAACTTCCAATCTGTAGTGCTATTCTGTAAATATCTCACCGTGAAAACTCAGGTGAAGTGATCTTAAAGTGAGCTGTCAATAGAGTCAACCCCTAGCATCAGGTGGAATGGCGACTCACATCACGCTCACTTCACCTAAGTTATCACGGTGAGATGTATCTAAAATAGCACTACTGAATCCGCTGTGGGTTTCTTGATTGGCATTCTAAAAACTCGGTTTATAATTCAAATTTACACTAGCGCTAGCCTTGCGAGTGTGTCAGCGAGTTGAACTAAATTGACCGTGAGATTTTGACACTTAAAGTATGAGATGACGTAAGAAGTTGCATTCAGTAAGGTAATTCCCTGTCACTTCGAGGCTCACTTCACACTCGAACCCGCAGTACTATTCTGTCCAAATCTCACGGTGAAAACTTAGATGTAGTGAGCGTGGAGTTAGCTGTCAATAGTCTAATAATAATCCCTCGCATCAGGCAGAATCACAACTCACTTCACTTAGATTTTCACGGTGAGATTTGTACAGAATAGCACTGCCTATTCAAAGTGTCAAATAAAAAAACAAGTAAGAAGAAGTGATGCGAAGTGAGAGTGAATAGCAATGTGAGATGTGAGTTTTTGTTTGAATTTTACAGAATCGACGTACTGGTTGGAGTTTATTGCAAAAATCTGGGTTGCTTCTGAGAATTTTCAAATGGAAATTCTGGGGACCAAGGACGCGATCTAAAGTCGGGCTTACGATAAGACCAACAAAGCAGCTTAATTTAAAAGTAAATTAATCCTAAATAAAACTAAATATAAACACAACTTTATTGATCAAATATATAAAACCAGTTTACAAAAAACTTTACGTCAATAGAAGTCCACAGTCCCTAAACGTTCCCGGCGCAAAGGAGCCCATGACACTTGCAGCGTTTCCGCGCTGAATTGCCAGGGCTAGCCTCTGCACCAGGAAAGAACCAGACCGTGGGTCACCGCCCCTCTCTCTAAGTCGACGGCCGATCCGCCACAAATTTGATCGCGTCGGACCCCCAGCAACCAGTGGTTTCCACTGCCAGTGGGACAAAATAGTACTTTGGCTCTAAGGCCGCATATTTGGCTCGCTTTTTGAGAGCGGCTGATTCAGCCGCGGCACCGGGTGCCGGGGAAACTAAATATTATAAATGCGAAAAGTAAATTTGTTTGTTACCTGTTCACGCCTAAACCACTGAACCGATAATCCTGAAGTTTTGCATATAGGTACGTTGTCAAGTGTACAGAAACGGACATAGGGTAACTTACATCCCGAAAAAAAGTACTGTTCCCGAGGAAAACAACAATAACGTTCTTATGATAATAGATGGCGCCATGTGTCTTTTCCAATCATGATTGAATTATATTTTAACAAGTAGAACAACCCGAATTGATTATCAAATTATAATTAACGCAAGCAAAGCCACGGGAAAAACTAGCACTTACTATATAAATAACAGCTGAAAATTGTCAAGAAACAGAACCTAAAAATCATTGTTTATCAGTATTATTATTCTCAGTATTCAATATTGGAATAAGTTATTTACCAATTCTTGGTAGGATTTCAAGGATCTATAATACGTAGTTTAAGATTTTCAGCTCGAATAAATTGATATTTGATATTAGAAACTGGAATTATATAATTATTTAGATGAGAAGAGCTAGTCTACTCAGAAATGACGTGCCCTACTATTTAAGAGCCCATACTACCTCAGCTTTTTATCTCAACTTAAGAGCCCATACTACCTAAGCTTTTTATCTCAACTTAAGACCCCATACTACCTCAGCTTTTTATCTCAACTTAAGAGCCCATACTACCTAAGCTTTTTATCTCAACTTAAGAGTCCATACTACCTAAGCTTTTTATCTCAACTTAAGAGCCCATACTACCTAAGCTTTTTATCTCAACTTAAGAGCCCATACTACCTATGTTTTTTATCTCAACTTAAGAGCCCATACTACCTAAGCTTTTTATCTCAACTTAAGAGCCCATACTACCTAAGCTTTTTATCTCAACTTAAGAGCCCATACTACCTAAGCTTTTATCTCAACTTAAGAGTCCATACTACCAAAGCTTTTATCTCAACTTAAGAGCACATATTACCTCAGCTTTTTATCTCAACTTAAGAGCCCATACTACCTAAGCTTTTATCTCAACTTAAGAGTCCATACTACCAAAGCTTTTATCTCAACTTAAGAGCACATATTACCTCAGCTTTTTATCTCAACTTAAGAGCCCATACTACCTAAGCTTTTATCTCAACTTAAGAGCCCATATTACCTCAGCTTTTTATCTCAACTTCAATTTCATCACCGCAAAATGAGCATCATCATCATCATCATCATTTCAGCCGAAAGACGTCCACTGCTGGACATAGGCCTCTTCCAAGCACCGCCACTTCGACCGGCTCTGTGCTTCCCGCATCTAGCGGATTCCTGCGGCCTTTTCAAGGTCAAAAACACCATCTATCTACGAGATAAAAAGAGAAGTCCTGACTGACTCATCAACACCCAGCCCAAACCCTTGGACCTAGAAAGCTGAAATTTTGCAAAGAGGTTCCCTTTATAATGTAGACAAGGAATAAGGAAGGAACTCCCAGTAGTAAGTTCCCGTGGGATATTTTCTAAGTGCTAGTTCTAAATATACATATTTCCTAGTAACAACACAGAAATAAAAATTTTACCCTGTAATGTGCACTGCATTTGAGAAGCAAACTAAATTATGTGTCACAAAGCCCTCGCGAAGGGAACAGACAAACAACTTCGTTAATAGCGCAACGAGACGACACTGTACAACACTAGAGCTTCTGAGAACACTGAATACACATCACTACTGCTCTGAGTGCGAAGTAGGAGATAATTTAAGTGCATACAATTTTACTTGTGCTTGTAAATAGGGACTTGACTGGTTTGAGGGTAAATGGAAATATGAGGCAAGATGGTAATCGAGACACGAGATTATTATTACGCCTGTATTTTCACGAAGGGTAAGGCAGAGTTGGGGGTGCAGTATTTTACATGGAGCGACTGCCTATCTGACCTCCACAACCCAGTTACTGAGTAACACCAGTCCCTTGATAAGACTGGTTGTCAGACTTTTGGGATTCTAACAACACGTAACGACTGTAAAAAATCCAAGAATGACATCTGGGACCAACGGCTTAACGTGCATTCCGAGGCACGGAGGAGTCTCGGTATGTAAAGATGGTCACCCATCTACGGATCGACCGCGGCAAGCGTAGCTTAACCTAATCGACCGACCCGTGCGGCTTTTATTACTTAGCCACAAGCCCCTACTTGTTTTCAGTAAGTACCACGAAAGTAAAATTCTCCGTATTTCCCTCAGGCCCTTCACTATGCGGGTGATTCAATCTTGATTTAGTTTCCAATAAGTAAACAAGCAGAGATCAGAACGCTCCAGAATATATTTTATACAAATATTTTAACTTCTTGTCAGTGTAGGCGTTTTCACCTTTCCAGAGTCAATGAACTTATTTTAGGATTTCAATTAAAGGGCCGTGTACAAAATCGACTAATTTCAATAAATTTTGTTCACTGTTTGTAAGAAAATGAAATTTTGGAAAGTCGACTTCTTAGTTTTTCAAGTAGTTTGAAGGGATTTTTCAAAAAAATATTGGAAAGTCACTAATATTCGCAACAAGTTTTCCGAAAAATAACTCGTTTTCAATAATTCGTCGAAAAATCAAAAAATTTAATGTTATGGTACATTTTGATGCAAGTCTGCAATGGTGCTCACGCGTCTTCTATAAATCTTTCATGTTGTGCATTTTATCTTATAGATATACAGTAATATAAAATACGTCTGCAAAATCATGTAAATCGGCAAAATTGCGAGGAAAAAATAAACAACATAAACTTTTTTGTCAAAACGCAGCTTTGTTTTTTATAACATTTCGTTATTAAAGCCCCTAGGAAATTATTAAGTCCGTTATTTCTTTACCTACTTAATATTAAGCCCATTGTATGTTTTAGCTTTCTGCTTACTACCGCTAAACGTAATTTGGTTAGCTAAAGGTAAGCGCACATTAAAACTTTATTTTAACAGGATTCAGTAGCCTTATTTTTCCGGAGGCGTTGTATATAGAACCATTGTTCTAACTGGGCACAAATCCATATACCAGGCTCCTATTTAGAATTTAAATAAAATATATATATAAAGACTTTATTGCTAAAAAATTTTATAAATGTTTTACATTGGCCCAAAATAAGGCAAACCAAGTCTTGGGCACCATTTAAACATTGATTTTAAAAACATGTTCGGAAGTAAAAGTAAAATAGGTTTGCTTCAAATTAAAAAAAAAAACTAAATAAAAATCTCAGAATCAATTAAAGCAAAAATATCAAAACAATCGAGAATAAAAAATAAAACTAGAAAAAACGCTATTATGTGAATGGAGTGTGAGTGTAAGTGTATGATCATGTGATAGTGAGTTTGAGGTTGTTTAAGCGAGAGTATGTGTGTGAGAGACAGACCGTGAGTGTTACGAACGTATGTGTGCAAAAAATATTCTAACAACACTGTAACTTACGACTGAAAAAAAGGATTGTGCCCAGAATCATACCCTCAGTAGTCCTGCGTTATACCAGCGAAGTCTTTTGTAGTAGATTTTTTCATAGTCATCATGCATCATGGTTATGCATCATCTTTCTTTTGCCCTTGTCAAAATTTATTTGGGGTCGGCGCAACATGTCTTTTTCTTCCATACTTCTCGTGATCGAAGCACCCTTCTACATACAGCATGTATCAGACATGTATGGTCATATTTAAGGGTGTGGTACAGTCTTACCAAGGGGTATCGTATTACCCTGTAGCTGGGTTGTAGAGGTCATAAAGGGAATCGCTCCATGTAAAATACTGGTATTCAGCTGCATCGTTGGACTGGAAGTCGACCCCGACATAGTTGGGAAAAGGCTAGGCAAATGATGAATGATGATTCAAGGGTGTGGGTACATACCATCAAACTGAACAACGTTGTCCACGTGACTAACATCGTTATCGCGAAAAAATCTGCTGTTCCATATATTTTGTCTGAAAGAGGAAGTCTGTGTCCCAGCAGTGGTATCATTATATGCTGATTAAGCATACACTGGAAATTTTGTATGGGACAGCTGACTATTTTTTCGCGATTAAGATGTTGGTCCAATGGAGAAAGTTGTTCAGTTTGATGGTCTATACCACACCCTTAAATATGACTACATAATTATTTCTGTTACACGGTGTATAATGTGCGCACACCATAATTGGAAAACAAGGCGGAATTCCAGCCGAGGTCGCCCGTGTGCTTCACTGGCTAATTAGTTTGTGGCACTGGCGCGCTGTGGAACCCAATTTTAAAATACGGTTCGTGTAATGCAATAAGTTGTCGTTTTAATTTTATTTGTAATGACATGGTTATTATTTGTGTCGGTTGTAAATGTAGTGTTTAATTTTATTTGACGTGTATTGTGTTATATAAGTCGCCTTTTTGGCCTCTTTGATAATTTTGTTAGGTTTAATTACTCTTTTTTTATTGTTTTTATTTCCTGTGCGTGTCCCAAATTAAATATTTTTCTTTCGAATATACTTTCGAACGTACTTTAAAGAATGATGTGCAACGTAATAAATGCCTAGTGGATTTTCGCCTTCGTAGAGTACGATTTTTTTTTTTAAATTTATATTAAGTGCGCTGTGCGACTAACAATACAAATTTTTCTTTCAAATTACCAACGCTCCATACAAAACATTAAAGAGTTTAACACGAAACATATCTAATTATTAAAATCAGCAAACTGATTTATGAAACAATTAATTAATAGTTCAAAATGTTGTATATGTTACAATACAACTTTCAAAGGTACCATTCTACAATCTTTGGAAAAACCGAAATGTCTATTTAGATAAGGAGCTATAAAATTATCTGTCATGGCTTCAATGGGAAATATATAGATTACAATAGTGAAGAAATTTTGTACCCCGGAGTATTTAAATCAATTTGAGAAAATAATGTAAAAAAAGTAATTAAACAAAATACGCAAGATGTAGTGTTGCTTCGTTAATGAAAAAAATTGCTACCTTTTTCTACTACGGGACGGTTTTATACTTCTTAGTATGGTTTTTGGTATCATAGTGACAGCAGAACACTGACTCCTAAGTCACAGGATCTCCTAGTTTGGGAGTCAGGGTTTACTCTATTTGTATGATCTTTACTCATGAAATTCATGCGACCTAGTTTTTAAGCATTGTTGAAGGTTTTTTGTATAAAATAAAGTTTTTTTTTTTTTTTTATACAAATAAATTAATTCAAATATTTTTTTTCTTGTGTCCACATAAACGTTTTTCTTCCTTTCTTTATTTTCTTTTTATACGCAATTTTTTTTTTAATGAAAAAATAAAGATCAATAATTTTATCTTTACTATTGTAATCTTTATAACCAATACTGTCTCCCATTCCAGCCGTGGGAGATATTTTTATAACATCTTATATAAAACAAAGTCGGATTAGTTACACCATTTATTACTCAAGAACGGCGGCTGGACCGATTTTTACGATCTTTGATTTATTGGATTTGGTCTCCGCCTCGAATAGCAGAATAAACTATTATAGGTATTAAAGCAACGGAAAAACACAAAAAAAAATAAAAAGGAAATTCGTTTTGTCATATATGAAAGGACAAGACAACGTCTCTCTCGGGTCAGCTAGTAGCGAATAAAATGTGACTATCGACCAATAGGAATTGATTTATATTCCCACCTAAATTAAAGTAAGTGTAAACAGTGGCAATCTTTTAAGGGGTCATTGTACTCATAATTATGAACAACTTTTACTATGGGACTAAACCTGAAATCGCGAAAAAAAAATCAGCTGTTCCCTACATTTTGAGGAATTATGCGAACTTTTTAAACTTTCGCGATTTGTAAACATTATTAAACAATATCGAGAACGGGGTCTTATCGCGATATTCCTTGTTTACGAGGTAAACAGGTACCTACTTGTTTCGCGACGTTCCCACCGTTCGTCCTCCCGTGACCACGATCGCTCCAAGGCGGTCGAAACTTCGGGAAACCAGTATTATGTACCTGTTTACCACGTAAAAAAAGAATATCGCGAGAAGAACCGTTCTCGATATTGTTTAATAATGTGAATTATGTGAACATAAATGTACTGAACAGCTGTTTTTTTTTCGCGATTTTAGGTTTGATCTCATAGTAAAAGTTATAAGGTATAAGTTTATTTATTTCATATATGTAGCATATTTGGCTTACAATGCCTGTCGAGGAGTCTCCATTTTGGAAAAGTTGTTCATTATGATGAGTACAATGACCCCTTAAAATATTGCCACTGTTTACACTTACACCCTGTAGATTCACGCACTAATTCCGTCACTCCCTTGGACCAGTCTGATTTAATTCGGCAAAGTTCGGTTTTTCCGAATATAAACGAAGAACCTTTGAACATAATCGTACTTATTACTACGTAATGCTCTTTGGTAAAAAACCTAATCTAATCCGGCAGCCATTAGTCATTTCACGTCTAAAATACACTTAAGTACTCGTAGATAAGGTTTAATTCATAGGTGATAAATCTCGAATGTTCTACCGCAAATAATATTCATGCGACCGTAATTCACGAATAACATTGTTTTATCATCAAAACCTTCAAGTTTAACGATAGTATGAGTAATTAACGACATATTCTAATAAAATCTGCCTTTATACAGGGTTATTGGTAAAACATCAGCAACCTCTTAAGGGGTCATTGTACTCATCATTATGAACAACTTTTACTATGGGACCAAATCAGCTGTTCAGTACATTTCTCTACATCAAACTCGTCAAAATGTAGGAAGCAGCTGATTTTTTTTTCGTGATTTCAGGTTTGGTCCCATAGTAAAAGTTGTTCATAATGATGAGTACAATGACCCCTTAAGAGGTTGCTGGTGTTTTACCAATAACCCTGGTATATTGTCTGCATTTTCATGGATTTGTATCATTATAGAGTTTTGCATCTCAAGGGAGATTTTTAAGAGGGAGTCGTTATTAATGTCATAAATGCTGTTTTAAGGAATGTAGGGAACAGCAGATTTTTTTTTGCGATTTCAGGTTTGTTCGGGTCGGTATCGGTATCACTAATTTACCAGTCACCCTATAAGTATGCACGGAGACTTACCATAACATTCCTACAACTCCCTTATCATCACTTCTCTATCAGTCGTCATCTCGGTAGTCACCCCCTTTCTAGCCATATCATCTTTCACCCAGTTCAGACATCATTTATTTGGTCTTTCTCTACTCTTATAGCCATCGACATTCATACTCAAAACTTTCCTCACGACATTTTCCTCATTCCTCCGCATCACATGCCCATACCATGACAACCGATTTCCGCACAACTTTTCAGTCACCGATGCCACTTTCAAACTCCCTCTTATGTAGGTACTCATTTCTTATTCTATCCATTCGTGTAACACCACACATTCCTCTTAGCATTCTCATTTCAGCTGCATGCAATTGCCATTCATTCATCACTTTTGTGGCCCAACATTCCCTACGAAAAGATGATCACCCATCCACGGACCAATCGCGCAAGCGTAGCTTATCCTGACCGATCGACCCGTGCGGCTTTAGAGGTATGATGACAGCGTGTAAAGTTCACTCATCCTCCATAGAAAAGGGAGAATCCTCCGTCCGGACAGGTGTGTCTGGTGGGCAACTGCCCGACGGTTGATGTCGGGACGTTGTATATATGCTAGTCATGCAGTAAACTCTGATTGCGCGATACAGGATTTTGCGTGACGTCGGCGTCGCCACACACGGCTGTTATTACTTGGCCACGAGCCCCTCCACGATAACTTTATAACGTGTACGTATTTCTTAAATTTCATAGACGCGGACGTGGATTTCCACGTTAATAACGTTACGTTAGAAATTATAAAATAGCACATTGCATTATCACAGCAATAATCGAGCTAACGCAACGTAAACGCAACGTTTCTTCCGGACATGAACAAATGTGCCCCTAGCTCGCCTTGCCCGCTGCAACCACTGCTGCAAAATCACAAAGAATGATGCAGCCAATCTATCAGAGTCACACATTGTACATGCCAAGAACTGTAACAGTACTAGGCAAACTAGATTTTTCTAGGTGATAAAGGCACACACACACTCACACACATACACACAAACTACTGGTGAAATGTAGGTGTATATGGTACATCTCAGGGGTTATTCCCCACTGATACCATGTCAGGGGTTATTATCAAAGGGGATATCAATGGATATATATGAATTTTTGTCCACGAATCCCCATTATGACCTCTATGAGATGTCAATGGGGGTTTGTGGACAAAAAGTCACTAATCCCCATTAATGGGGATTTTCAATGGGGATTTGTGGAATAACCTCATCTCAGCTAACCCTTCAAGGAAAAGAGGCGTGATGTACCTGTATGTGTGTTGTTATAATTGTGATTTAAATAAATAAATAAATAATTGTTATAAAATCACAGAATATATTGATTTAAAAAAATAGGCTACCAGGGATTATTCTGCCAAATAATAAATAATAAATTAAAAAAAAAGACGCCGATGAATTGAATATATTTAAAGTCGGTTAAAAAAGGCATGGTAGATCAGAAACATACTTCGATCATTTACATTGTACACCAATGTTAAATACTAATTTAATAGCAATTTTAGTCTAGATTAAATTTAATATTAAATAAATAAAAGAAAAATAATCTAATCTACATAATTGTTGCAAAATATTTTGGAAATGTACGGAATTTACCAAAAAATTACTATCTCCACCGTACAGACATTTTCTTGCATAATTTCGTACCTAATAGCAAAGATATTCAAAACGATGTGAACAAAATGAATTAAAATTTGAGATTACTTGTACGGTTAGTAAAATAATCGTTAAGGCTTAGAGTAGGTATTATAATAATTTATTTATTTCAAAAAGTGTGTAATGTCTGTTACAATAAATATCAATTTAGGGAAACATCATAAAGAAAGTAACAATAATTAATAGAGTTGAATCTGGCGTCCTAGCTAAGTTACCAGCTAACCTGTATTAGGCTTAAAATATTATATTTGTTTTTAGTTCTGAATAAGTAGTTCTGACGTACCGTGTAACAAGCAAAATTCAAAATAATAGAAAACTGAAACAAATTACTTTAGGTATTATGAGCGTTAACCGCGCGCGCGCTGGCAACGTCGCATTTCTAAAGATTTTCCGTGATTATTTTAATATATTTAAATCAAAGGACAATTTCCTTTCTCACATTCTTAAATCGTTGGTTTTTATAAGTATGTATGCTACTTTTTGACGGTTATTTTGGTATTTACTCTTACAAAATGAAATATTCTGTTTGTATTTCGTATTTTTATTTGTGTTCTTGTTTTTTTTTTTGGTGTTTTTTTTTTGTGATAAATCCACGCATTGTTAAGCATTTTTTTCCCAACCGTACTCTTGCAAGTAAGATAGGGTATGTTAGCCGTACGAAAGAGGCTTGCCTCCGGAGAGGTAGTAAAATAAAACATGGCGCCTCTGTCAGACTAATTAAACGGTAATTTAATATACAATATAGCCTGACATTTTGCTTAGAATCACGGCCGAGCCTTTAAGGCGACGATAAATGACTTTTTATGATTTTAAACCGAATATCACGTCTTAACGAATAGTGTTAATGATTTGGATAAAATATAAATGTTAAATTAGAGCATTTTTTAAATTACTTAGTAAGTATGTGAATAAACTTTTTAAACTTTTCCGATTTGTACACATTATAAAACAATATCGAGAACGGGTCAACGGAACGAACGAATGGACGAACGAATGGACGAACGAACGGGGGAATGGGTAAGTATGTGAACATTTTAGATTATGTTTACATTACATAGTGTAATTAATTTGTAAACTTTAGCCATAAGTTTACAAATTAATTACACTGATTCTCAGTTTTTTACACGGATAAAAACCTGAGAATCAAAAACTATCAAGCGTATTTTTATGAAACCCCACCATTTTAAAGATAATTTAACTATTTATCTTTTAGTATGCTAAATGTTTTATGTATAATAAATTAATTATGCGTCTGATTTGGTGCAGAGCGTTCCTTGATGGGCGAGTCCTACTATTGGGTAGACGTATGACGCGTTACGTGAGCTCAGTATAGAACACGCAAGCTATGCCGCCCCAACCACTCGAGGACGTCGGCATATATCAGCGTCTTAATAATTCGTATATTGTCGTTCAGGTATCATTATACTCTGATGAAACACGCGCTCTTTGAAAGGGTTGTGTTGGATTTATAAAGGGTTGAAAATTATCAGGTATTTTAGTTGGTAGTTATACTATTTTGAGATCGGTAACCACTGAAGTAGTTTCACGTTATACAATTCACTTAAAAAAAAACTAAACATACCTGGTAAATGTGGGAGTTCTATATAGGTACACCTCAGCCTAACCCTTCTAGGATTACAGTTGTGATGCTAAGTTATGTCATTTCCTTTCAATATAACCAGAGAAAGATTTACTTAAGTATTAATATTTTTTATTTATTTCCCAACATACAATTTTCTTTACAGGTTTAACACCGATAATGTAGACAACTATTATTTTCAAACTATCGATATATGGTTAATTTACATTTTTTTTTTAAATCATGAAAAGCCGTGGATGCAATCAATGAAGGAGCTTATCAATAGCAAAGTAGATATACATATAAGGTCCCATTAAAATAGATGGTACAGGGTGGACTAACTCTGAAATCGCGAAAAAAAATCAGCTGTTAAAAACTGGGTATTGATATGCTTGATATTTGGAGACTAAGAAAATAATTAATAATCTCATATTATTTGAGTACTAACGTAGTCTTCGTTACTTTAGGTTATATAAAGGTATTTGTTGTATAAGTTGTTTGTTGTATAAGTTGTTTTTTTTCATTAAAATAGCTGAACAAAGGAAATGTTTTAGAAATGTATGGAGCCTGGGCTAGTACCGTGTACACTATATGTAAATATCGCTATACAATCTATTAACCGTTTTTTACTGTCAATTTTCTATAATTTGACTTCGTTTAATTGTAGATTTAAATTAACTCGATCAAGGAGAGCAACACAAAATAAATATGGTGCTTGTGGATCAGCAAAATATGCGAAATGTCATTTCGACAATGACAGATGACACTAACTGATGTCTATTATCTGCGAAAAAAACACAATACATGAATACCGAAAATACTTGGGCTTCGTTATAGTTATAATAATTAAATAGGACTACAGGACTCTATTCGATTGCGGCAGCAATCTTATATTACCTAATCAAGTAGTTAACGAGATTGGTTAAATCGATGTCAAGAGGAGGAGCGAGAAAAGAAGGCTTGATCGTTATTTTCTTCTGCTTCACTCTATATTGCCTATCAATCGATAACTCATAGGAGAGCAGTGAACTTTCACTATCGGACTAACTTTGAAATCGCGAAAAAAAAATGAGCTGTTCAGTACATTTATCTACACCAAACTCTTCAAAATCTAGGGAGCAGTTGTTTTTTTCTTTCGGGATTTCTGGTTTGGTCCCATAGTAAAAGTTGTTCATATTCATGGGTAGAATTTCACCCTGTGAAAATTTGTCCAGCTATTTTAATGGGACCTTATATTAACCTAAAGTAACGAAGACTACGTTAGTACTCAAATAATATTAATAATATGAGATTATTAATTGTTTTCTTAGTTCACTGTCTCCAAATATCAAGCATATCAATCCCCAGTTTCACATTCTCATGAAAATACATATAGCATCTTATTAAATCGATAACAAGACACTTGAAAAAATACAAATTCCGAACAATTATTACTAATTTTGACAGTAGCACATTGTGGACTGAACTTCGTTAAAACTCCCAAAAATACTTTGTAAATATCTAATTGTTCATTTTAGAAACTTTCTAACTGAACAAACAGATCGTCGTGCTAAAGTTATTTTCTGAGTAGAGTTGGGCTTCCACAATATTATTATTCTGGTTTCGGCTTTCGGCCTTATTGTGATAACAAAATAACGTGGGTACCTATCTGGTTTCGGCCGAATTTTGGTTTTGATACAAGTGTGCTATCTGAAAAACAATGATGAAAGTGACTTAACAAAGTACCTAGATCAAACCTAGAAAAAGAAATTAAAAAATAAAAATATATTAATAAGAGAATAATAATAATATATCTAAAACATTGGACCGCCATCGACGCATGCGCAGAGGCACAACACTAAATAACGCCGGGGTAAACTGCGAAATTAAAATTTTCTTACGTTTTTCGCAATTTGCAAGTCAGTATTAGGTTGTATTTTGATCGAAAATATGATTTGCGACCGTAACAAGTTTAGTATGTCTTTACAGAATTATAATCATTATAGTAATCAATACAACTCTTTAAGACCAGGTCCTATTGAATGCAAAAGAATTATTATTTCATGATTTTGATGACTGTTGTTGTTATGATCAGTGTTTGTGAGTTTTGTATTAAAAGGTGTAAAAAGCATAGTTCAGATGACATAATATGATGACGGCGGTTGCGAATATAACGCACCTGATCTTCAAAAAGATCAGGTGCATGCTACTCTCAACCAGATGAATGAAACGTAAACGAGGCAAAAGGAGTATGTAAGGATCTTAGCAGGTGGCGTTCTGTCTTCCCCCTTAAGAAGAAGGCGTGAGTTTATGTATGTACGTGTTTTACACGTGGGTAAATTGGAACAATAACTGAAAATTTAATTATTCAACGACCAAACATTGTGTTTTCCAATCTAAGCTTTCAATGCCAATCTGAAGTTTAATTTCTAAAAATCAAATCTAAAGCCGAAACCACGCATCATTGCAGTTAGGTTTCGCTTTCGGCCTAAACAAAAACTCACAACTTTCCTATGAAAAGTTTTGATAAAGCGAATATTAATTTTGGTTTTATAATATTGTTAATTAATTATTTTCGATAGTCAATATTAATGAAGCTGTGTTGGTTAGTTTGTTTAACCCTTTGAATAAACGAAGCCTAGAGTTATATTGTATACTAGCTGCTGCCCGCGGCTTCGCAAGCATGAATGTCAATTAAATATTTTCATATTTGAATCAGATTTTGTTCACAATTAATAATAATAATCGGGTTTTAATTCTTTTCCCGGAACCCTAATTATATTCCTAAAATTAAAGTAGCATACGTTACTGTTTATAACATCAGCTATCTGCCAGTGAAAATCCTGCCAAAGTCGGTCCAGCCAGTTTGGGGATTAGTTGGAAGAAACTGACGGAAAGACTGTTATAATTATAAGCCTTAATACATTTAGTAATAAGCTGTTATTTTGACATTACAAACTGACACTTCAATTTTATTTATTTGTATGGATAATTTTTATGTATTTTTGAAAAGTACATGAACGCAATATGGCGTCATATGAATAAAAGCGGGTATGTTGGTTTGGTCCGCTAGCAAGATGAGCGAACGACATTGTTGTCATCGCCGGTAAAACGGCATAGACCAGTGACATGTCACTATATCAGCGCTATAGGTGATGGAAAAGTCGAAAATGCATTGGATTGACGTAAGTTACCGAAAAGCTTATGTCAAACCTGTCGGAAGCCGTTGTGGCAATACGTACGCTTTGAAAGCGACTGTAGCTTTTCTAGGCCCTCTTGATGAGGCTGGCTTAGGAGCGTGGAGATTGACACAAGCATAGAGAAGCCAGTGGATGAAGTCGAGATTATAGAGGTGTGAGGAACAGGGTGTAAAGTTCACTTATCCACTACAGAAAAAGGAGCATCCTCCGACCAGACGCGTATCGAGTCAGGGGGCCTACTCCCTAAGCACGAAGCCCGTAGTTTCGGCCTTCGTTACGGGCGTTTCTTACTCCGTATCACCTACGGATGGATGATTGGTTCGGGCCCCGAACGAAGTATGAATGACAACATGATTTGCCAGTTGTCCCTACTCTCGATGTGTTTTTGCCCGTCCGATAAATTTAACTTTTACACTTATTTTGATGGATCGTAATGTTAGACGGACGGAAGAACGGACGGACGGAAAGGCGGACGGACTTAGGGAGTAGGCCCCCTGATGCGCTACTGCCCGACGGTTGATGTCGGGACGTTGTATATTATGCTAGTCACGCGGTAAACTCCGCTTGCGCGATGCAGGATTTGTGTGACGTCAGTGGTGTTTGAAGCGTAGTTCGCATGTGGCGTTGTAGATGCCGCCACAGGATAAAGAGAATTATAAAGGCCAACACGCTAATTCCTCATAATGCAATGGTTATAAATGACACTCACAGTTCAATCAAATTCGTTCACGTTGACTTAAATTCAACTTGGTTACTTTAGAGTCTTTCGAGACATCGCCAATCGACTCATCATGACCAGATGGCCTATATTTAGACCAAAATATCAGCTTTTCAATCCAGCGTGGCAATGCTGCCAGCCTTTTGGGCACTTTTCCGTAGACAGCGATGAGAATTAATTGTTTGATGCCCAATTCATTGAAATTGGTACGCTTGGAAAGGTGTGTAGGTAATAGCACATGAAGCTTATTAAGGCTTGTCCTCCCAAAATACGGCGAAACTAAGTAACTTTTTGTCCATCTTTTACAGTAACTATAGCATATTTTTCATTGAAAAAAATACACAGTAATCTACAATACATAAAAAGTGATTTCATTTGTCCTGAAATGTACCTATTATAGTTTTTAGAACTAAGGAAAAAAATATTTTCATGAAATCAACATGTTTTTAACACGTAGATAATAATAAATCACGCAGATACATAAAATCACGGTTTGTATTGTCAAACTGCAAACTAATTTAAACCTTATTTATTGATGTCATTCTGTAAATACAAACGATATTTGCTTATTCATTAATTAGGCGTGTCAATTTCAATCTACACATAGATTAGTAGGTACCTGTTAAATGAATGCTGATCAAATAATGACAGTTGGACTTTATTTCCATGAACGATTGTAGGATAATGTATAATTAATTTTAATCATACACGCTTTGCTAATAAACCCTATTGGTTCAGTGGATCAAAATAATTATGACGATGTTTTGATTTCGTTATGTAGGTACTTATTATAATAAGTTTAGGGAATGTTTGGCAGCTACGATTGGTCCGGCTGCTTTCAAAATAGTATTGAAATAGTTCTCCAACGATTATACAAATTTAATATGAGTCAGAGGCATTAAATTAAATCACATGTACTATAGATGCATAGTGTTAACTCGAAATTATTAAAAAAAAGTTTAGGAGAATAATCAGAGAAAAAACTTTTTTCGAACAAATAAAATAGCTTAGTAGTCGAATTAAAATGTAAACATCCTTAGTGGAGTTTCCACTGACCTACGGCTGCGTAAAAAAAAGGCAACGTCGCGTCAAAAATTCTGTCGTTTTAAGGTGTATGACCCTAAAGTAACCGTCATGAGAAGCTATAAATTTTGTAAACAAGTGTTCAGGAGTTCACAACATTTGGACCAACAAAAAAAATGAATTTGTTTAAGATTTAATAAATTATTAAGTAACAAATATTAATTAACATATATTATTTAAGAATAATTATTCGTCAGATTCAGATGTTTCCATTTCTGTGTCAGAATCAGTGACATGTAACTCGTACGCATTCGAAACTCGAATGACGCGTTTATTTCAAAATGGCGTCTCGATAGTTTACAATCCCTGCGACGGACGCGTTCCGGTACCAAGAAACACAAACGATAGCGCTTTGCGTCGTTAAAATATGATCCGACTAAATTAAATAGGTTGTTACTTTCATATAACCCGTCTATATTTCATGTCGATTGAATATGGTCAATTTATTATTATCTCGCAGTATAAAATGTTTACTTAGTAAAAGATGTTTGTTTAAATAATTATAGCTTCTCGTGACGGGTACTTTAGATAACTTATATGCGTAGGTAGGTACTTAGTCAGCTGATAAGGAAGATACATCGTGTTTCAACAAAGAAAAAACTAAAAAATAATTCTGTGACTAAACTATTGCTTCTATTTATCTGATTTATAATGTCTCTCTGAAAATGATACAAAGTATATGTGGTTTAATTTAATGCCTCTCGCTCATAATCGACCTTGTATATAAAAATTAAGACTCAAACTTTAAGTATAATGACATCGTTTTCTGCGAGCTTTAAAGCGTCTGGCAGACAAAAACGGCCGACAGGAAGCGTTTGGCAGTATTGCTTATTAAATTATTACTTGTTCAATATTCTGTAAAACATACATAAAGATTAGCAGTCAGATTTAAAAGAAAGTGAGTAATATTTTTACGTATGCTATAGATGAGCGAAAATAAACTAAATTAGCTTCGTTTTGTTATATTCTCAGTATTGCCTGCGCTTAGTAAGCAGTAAAGAAAGTAAGAATAATAGAAAAAGTAGGTAAATCATTAAAACACACATAAAAATATTTAAAATAAACTAGTAATTTAAAATATTCTTATCGCGTCACTTAGAAAAAAGTCACTTGAACTGGTTGGGCCGATTACGTCATCGCCGCGCGGTGGGTGGTCGCCGGCCGCGTCGTAAACAATCGAGATTTATGGCTTTGTTTGTTCGAAGGGTCGGCAAGTGTTTATTATCACTGGAGAGCTGTTCTTTGCCGCTAAATACTTAACTGTACTGTATTTAAATGGAACTAGTGTAAATAAATGCATTTAAATGATAAACATAAACTTATGGAATATTATACTACGATTTCAAATAAATGGTTGTAGTTAAAAAAAACAAGCGATGACCTATATGTTTTATGGTTTAAAATGCATGGTGTGAATATTCTTAACATAAAAAAAAATACAAAACCACATTGCATAGTACAATATTTAGTATTTACAACCATACGAAGTTGGTGAGACAACATTGTTGACGCGCGCGCCGTTTGGACCCCGGACTAACTATTTTTTCCTAATTTTATCGTATACGTAGAAATTTTGAAGTATATCTTAATTTTTTTACCAATTAACACACTATTCATATAAATAATAACATTTAACTGATTAAAACAAGAATCTAATAAGATTCTTATTAGAATGAGTCATCACGCGAAACAATAACAAACCATTACCGAGACGTACCTACGGAAGTAACAATCAAAAATAAAGTACTTGGAGCACTTACCCACTTCAATCCTGCAGTAATCCTTTATGCCTATAATATTGTTAACACTCACAAACAGTTTTTTATCCGGTTTTCAAGAAGAAATCACTAAAATACAATAAAAACACTTGAATGACTCACGCACGCACGCCGCCGCACTAACGTAAACAACTGACAGTGAAAAAATATTTTTGTTAATCATAGACGATAAATGCTTTTGGGGTTGTCATATATCGAAATGTGGGGAATTTCATACCCAAATAGTCGAATAACATGCCCTGTGTGTATTCGGCTTAATACCGAAGCCACAGAGTCAAATATCCAACTTCCCGCGCAAATTTTAGCTTGGGACTCAGGTAACCCTGCACACGGTACTACTTTTTTTTTTTGGGATAAAAAGTTCCCGTGTGCGAGTCAGCGGATATTCCACATTTTATGTGTGTTTTAATGATTTACCTACTTTTTCTATTATTCTTACTTTCTTTACTGCTTACTAAGCGCAGGCAATACTGAGAATATAACAAAACGAAGCTAATTTAGTTTATTTTCGCTCATCTATAGCATACGTAAAAATATTACTCACTTTCTTTTAAATCTGACTGCTAATCTTTATGTATGTTTTACAGAATATTGAACAAGTAATAATTTAATAAGCAATACTGCCAAACGCTTCCTGTCGGCCGTTTTTGTCTGCCAGACGCTTTAAAGCTCGCAGAAAACGATGTCATTATACTTAAAGTTTGAGTCTTAATTTTTATATACAAGGTCGATTATGAGCGAGAGGCATTAAATTAAACCACATATACTTTGTATCATTTTCAGAGAGACATTATAAATCAGATAAATAGAAGCAATAGTTTAGTCACAGAATTATTTTTTAGTTTTTTCTTTGTTGAAACACGATGTATCTTCCTTATCAGCTGACTAAGTACCTACCTACGCATATAAGTTATCTAAAGTACCCGTCACGAGAAGCTATAAATTATTTAAACAAACATCTTTTACTAAGTAAACATTTTATACTGCGAGATAATAATAAATTGACCATATTCAATCGACATGAAATATAGACGGGTTATATGAAAGTAACAACCTATTTAATTTAGTCGGATCATATTTTAACGACGCAAAGCGCTATCGTTTGTGTTTCTTGGTACCGGAACGCGTCCGTCGCAGGGATTGTAAACTATCGGGACGCCATTTTGAAATAAACGCGTCATTCGAGTTTCGAATGCGTACGAGTTACATGTCACTGATTCTGACACAGAAATGGAAACATCTGAATCTGACGAATAATTATTCTTAAATAATATATGTTAATTAATATTTGTTACTTAATAATTTATTAAATCTTAAACAAATTCATTTTTTTTGTTGGTCCAAATGTTGTGAACTCCTGAACACTTGTTTACAAAATTTATAGCTTCTCATGACGGTTACTTTAGGGTCATACACCTTAAAACGACAGAATTTTTGACGCGACGTTGCCTTTTTTTTACGCAGCCGTAGGTCAGTGGAAACTCCACTAAGGATGTTTACATTTTAATTCGACTACTAAGCTATTTTATTTGTTCGAAAAAAGTTTTTTCTCTGATTATTCTCCTAAACTTTTTTTTAATAATTTCGAGTTAACACTATGCATCTATAGTACATGTGATTTAATTTAATGCCTCTGACTCATATTAAATTTGTATAATCGTTGGAGAACTATTTCAATACTATTTTGAAAGCAGCCGGACCAATCGTAGCTGCCAAACATTCCCTAAACTTATTATAATAAGTACCTACATAACGAAATCAAAACATCGTCATAATTATTTTGATCCACTGAACCAATAGGGTTTATTAGCAAAGCGTGTATGATTAAAATTAATTATACATTATCCTACAATCGTTCATGGAAATAAAGTCCAACTGTCATTATTTGATCAGCATTCATTTAACAGGTACCTACTAATCTATGTGTAGATTGAAATTGACACGCCTAATTAATGAATAAGCAAATATCGTTTGTATTTACAGAATGACATCAATAAATAAGGTTTAAATTAGTTTGCAGTTTGACAATACAAACCGTGATTTTATGTATCTGCGTGATTTATTATTATCTACGTGTTAAAAACATGTTGATTTCATGAAAATATTTTTTTCCTTAGTTCTAAAAACTATAATAGGTACATTTCAGGACAAATGAAATCACTTTTTATGTATTGTAGATTACTGTGTATTTTTTTCAATGAAAAATATATGATTTTGTTTTTTTGTTTGTTTGTTTGAAGGAGCTAATCTTTGGAACTACCTGTTGGATTTGAAAACTACATTTTGCGTTTGATAGTCCTATTCCTAAGGAAGGCTAGTTTATTTGACATCACGCTAGTACTCCTAGGAATCGAGCAAAAAGAAAAAAAAAGCCAGAAAGAAGACTAAGAGAAAAGGAAGTAATAACTCCATCGCATCGCACCGCATACCCGGTGCGATGCGATGGAGTGGGATCGGGGGAACAACAAATTTCACGTGGACGAATCGCGGGCAGTAACTAGTAATGTATCAAAGTTAACAAGTAGGTATAATAATATTCCTATATTATTCCATCAGAGATACGTACTGGAGTAATTTCTACCTTTCTTTATTTCCTTCCCCCGCTGGAAAACATACTACGAAAACAGCAATTGACAGTTGGTTTTAAAAAAGTTTTAAGGGACATTGATTATCTGTAAATGTCATAATTTGGGTAATTTTAGTTCACAAAAACAACACTCCTGATATTCCACGTTAAATTGGACTAATTAACTCAAACACCGTCATAATAATGGGGTACATGTTTTAATCATACAATTGAAACGTGCGAATACATTCAAACACGAACTTTCAATATCATAACATCAAACATTTCTCCGGAATAATGATCGAATCATGAATTATACCGTTTCAAATAAAGGCTCATTTACACGAGGCGAGTTTCTCGACCATCACAAGGCGAGAATGTGTAATGCGAGACTAGTTGACGAACGAGACCAATCTTAGTGAGTTTAGCCCAAAGAATTAGCATTGCCATCCAGCGTGGCAATGCCGCCAGTCTTTTGGGCACTCTTCCCACTGACAGCGCTGCGGACAAATTTTTTGATG
This sequence comes from Cosmia trapezina, assembly GCA_905163495.3. NCBI lineage: Eukaryota > Metazoa > Arthropoda > Insecta > Lepidoptera > Noctuidae > Cosmia > Cosmia trapezina. Next base: position 4,498,631 of record LR991036.1, read on the forward strand.
CCCTGTGAGCTCTTTTTTATTTTTTATACCTACGTGTACATAGTATAAATAATTTAATATTACCTATTAATCATAATTATTAAATTGAGGATAATAAAAAAAATGTCTTAGTGAGTTACTTATGTGTTTGTGCGCTCACTCTCAAACGAAAAACAAAAACTCGAATACGAGATTTGCCAAGCAATTTATGGAACAATTACGGTGAAAATTAGAAATAATGTTTCTTCAGTATTTAATGAAAGTCATGGCGATCCTCACCTTTCGAGATGTGGCTATAGCTGCACAAGAATCTCTCAGCGCGTGGCAAAAATCGGAACTAACTCAGCCATATTGTTTTTCAATACATTTCACAACAAAAATGCACAAGTGTATTTACGACAGCGCTCCCATGTCAACGTCATTGGAGTGCCCAAAACAACCTTTTAACAGTACGACACGTCATACAATCATCATCATACAATACCGTACTCGAGTCGTGTGACTCGAGTACGGTATTGTATGACAGTACGACCGTGTCAACCGCCCGTCAAAACTCTACGAAGTAAAAGCGATGTAAATGTAAAATTATTGCCGTACTTTACGTACCGTTTACACGAGTAAACTTTTGTTTCCTTCAGACAATCGCCTTCTCGAGGCGAGAAACTCTCCTCATGTTAACTGACCCATTAACATTATTTACTATTCCCAGTTCATGTTTAGCCTGCAGTAACTGTTTTAATAATTTTGTGAACGTGCAGTCTGCAACCACAAAATTAATCACGATGAATCATATGGTTCGTGCCACCTATTAGTTGATGCAAATCAAATGCCGCGCGAAAAGGGATGATGACTAAAATTTATTTTTGTCCGTCATAGAGATTATTAAGAAATATTGGACACGTATTTTTTCTTTTTTTACGTAATCAAAAAATTACGGCGATACATTGAGTTAAAATATGGCATGACGTCACGCGTAGCTAGGTTTTTATATACAAGTGACGTAGCGAGCCCCCACTTCCCAACTTTAATGCATGATAGCTAAGTATTTCTTTATTAATATGAATATGATAAAGCAAAAAATACGTGTCTAATATTTCTTTATTATCTGACTGACGGACTAAATAGAATTTCTTTATTTTTAGCCAGGCATCATCCCTATTCTAAATATTTTCGACACACAATAAAGTGACCACATAGTTCGTGCATGGTTTGTTTCATTAAGTCATATGCGTTATGCCAGCATATACCATACATTAGTGTACCTACTAGTAGTCCTAAGGTTGCCTGGAAGAGATCGCAGAAAGCGATAAGGCCCCGCTTGTATGTTTTGTAGTGTATATATGTTTTTCTTTTGTTATGTATTTTTGTGGTGTACAGTAAATAAAGTATGTATAAATAAATAAATAGTAGTCCTGAAAACTGTATGTGGTCCAAAGTAGGAAATAATGTAGCAAACACAGACTTATATTGGCTAGATTACGCAAGTCTCATCGTCTGAATAGAAACCAAGCGTGCCATTATTTTTCCGCCTACTGTGACGTCACATGAGCGATTTAGTGATGGGAACTCCCCGTGCGCGAGTAAACGATTCAAAACGATTTAAAGGCCCCCCCGCGTTTCGCCTCGTCCGCCCGGTAAGCGTCTTTGGAGCGAGAAGTCGCGTGTGCGCATACCGTCCGCTTGCATCTTATTGTTTAAGTTCGCCGCTCTTCAAGTTACAGGTATGTAAAAATGTTATTGGAATATCATTAAGTTTGGGTCTAGCACAGTAGACTAGTAAGAAATATTAAATTTTGTTACGTGGCCGTAAGTACCTACTTGTTTCACACTGCTTCCGGCTGTGCTAGGTATCCCGAAAGGGAAGAGGGAGTGTTACCTACGTAAAGATTATTTGAGTAAAAAATTATAATTTTATAATATCGATTTTGCAATCGATTATTCGAGTTCATCGACAGAGGAATGATAAAACGACAGAGGAATGATGAATCTAAAATTATTTGTTTTTTTTTTAATGAAATGTTAGTCATTTTCGATTATGTCATTATATAACTTGTTCTTATTGGTTGGTTGAACCTTATTATGTACTTTGTTGTAGGAAAGTTATAACGTTAATAAAAAACCCTAGAAGAAATTTTACCTACAAAAAGAAAAGCCAGTAGAAGTCGCTATTATAAAATAAAATCCGATCCAGAACTAAGTAAATAAATTTAGTAAAAAATTTTTTTTTAATATTTTTAATAATTCCTGGAAAAAAAAGCAAATGTAAAATAAAATGTAAAGCTTGCGGCGGGTTCTATTCACTGGCACCATTCTTTAATCCTAAAATTCTAACAAAAAACCGGGAACAGATTCGATTAGATGAACACTTTTAAATCGGATCTCCCGCCCATAGACTTATAAAAAAAGGAGGACTCCGCGCCACGCATATCGAAAGTGAAGCACAGTAAGTATGCCGGACCGCTTGTACAAACAAGCCTCGCGCACACATTTACACCATAGTATGCCGACCGGCCGCCATTACGTAACACGAGCGACGGCGTCTTTGCAAGTACTCAAATCACGCACACATAAATCGGTACGGTGCTTCACTTTTGATATGCGTGGCGCGGAGTCCTCCTATTTTTTAAGTCTATGCTCCCGCCTTAAACAATACGCATAAGAGTTCCGACATCGACAACATCTAAGTACCTACTGATTTCTATAAAACATAGAGAATTTTAGGTTTTAGAGAACGATGCCAGTGAATTCGAGCCTAAAGTCAATCCACTAACTCCAGCATTAGTTAACGCCTTCAATACATCAATTGCAGTCAGGCGTCGAAACTGTTTGTTTCCGTAAAGAAGCCTTCATTAAAATGAACAGAGCAAATTCGACTATATTGTGTTGGGAACCAATTTTCATGCCCCGTCGCTTCAATCCATATTTATTTAACTTTGGGATCACTTGAAAATCTGTAAATATAATTAATAATATTCTAAACAAAATCACTAAATTGGCACATTGGAGTAAAAAAAATAATTACATGTCACAAAAAACCCAACGCAAACATTATCATTCTTCTGTTTCCAAAATCGATTAGAATCGAGAATGACTGTACAAACTGTGTGTACAACACTATTTGCTTTATTTGACAGAAAAATGAGAATAGCGACTGTACCACGAAGCTGAGCGACAAGTGAAAATATCGATCATTTTAATTTTCATTGCGTGTTTTAACAGACAAGTCCTACATACTGCCTTGTAACTAAAAACGGCAATAAAAAACACATAATTTAATAACAATATGACTTATCGATGAAAGAAAATGTTTCCATTATCTCGTCCCACTTTTTTTGTGTAGTTTCTACAGCTCAATACCGCATAATTTGGCATTTTTTAGTTTTTGGTTGACGTCCGGCATCAAGAACGTTCGAGCGCGGACTGAATGGAAGCGGCGCTGAAGGAAGTCAATTTTACTCCCTTTTTACACGCGAAGTACATAAACTTGCGTCGTCTAGCCAATATAAGTCTGTGGTAGCAAACCAATTTTTTTCTGTTGCTGAAATCTATACACTTAACTAATATATACTTAAATAAAAATGTAATGCTGTTTGTAGGTAAGCGCAGCACTTGAGAGCGGCTGGACCGATGTTTTTTTTTTTCTTACAATATTCATAATTGTCTGAATAATGATTTTAGGGTAAGAAAATTTTGAAAAATTCCCGAAAAATTGTAAAAAATTAAAAACTGCTTTTTTATGGATTGGAATTTGGACAGGGCAAGGTCTCCTAGTTCCAATCGTTAGGTCAGCTAGTTCCAAATGCAAATTTTAAAATATTTCTATCGTTTAGTAATTAAGATCTATCACTATTCTATTCAGACGATGAGACTTGCGTAATCTAGCCAATATAAGTCTGTGTTTGCTACATTATTTCCTACTTTGGACCACATACAGTTTTCAGGACTACTATTTATTTATTTATACATACTTTATTTACTGTACACCACAAAAATACATAACAAAAGAAAAACATATATACACTACAAAACATACAAGCGGGGCCTTATCGCTTTCTGCGATCTCTTCCAGGCAACCTTAGGACTACTAGTAGGTACACTAATGTATGGTATATGCTGGCATAACGCATATGACTTAATGAAACAAACCATGCACGAACTATGTGGTCACTTTATTGTGTGTCGAAAATATTTAGAATAGGGATGATGCCTGGCTAAAAATAAAGAAATTCTATTTAGTCCGTCAGTCAGATAATAAAGAAATATTAGACACGTATTTTTTGCTTTATCATATTCATATTAATAAAGAAATACTTAGCTATCATGCATTAAAGTTGGGAAGTGGGGGCTCGCTACGTCACTTGTATATAAAAACCTAGCTACGCGTGACGTCATGCCATATTTTAACTCAATGTATCGCCGTAATTTTTTGATTACGTAAAAAAAGAAAAAATACGTGTCCAATATTTCTTAATAATCTCTATGACGGACAAAAATAAATTTTAGTCATCATCCCTTTTCGCGCGGCATTTGATTTGCATCAACTAATAGGTGGCACGAACCATATGATTCATCGTGATTAATTTTGTGGTTGCAGACTGCACGTTCACAAAATTATTAAAACAGTTACTGCAGGCTAAACATGAACTGGGAATAGTAAATAATGTTAATGGGTCAGTTAACATGAGGAGAGTTTCTCGCCTCGAGAAGGCGATTGTCTGAAGGAAACAAAAGTTTACTCGTGTAAACGGTACGTAAAGTACGGCAATAATTTTACATTTACATCGCTTTTACTTCGTAGAGTTTTGACGGGCGGTTGACACGGTCGTACTGTCATACAATACCGTACTCGAGTCACACGACTCGAGTACGGTATTGTATGATGATGATTGTATGACGTGTCGTACTGTTAAAAGGTTGTTTTGGGCACTCCAATGACGTTGACATGGGAGCGCTGTCGTAAATACACTTGTGCATTTTTGTTGTGAAATGTATTGAAAAACAATATGGCTGAGTTAGTTCCGATTTTTGCCACGCGCTGAGAGATTCTTGTGCAGCTATAGCCACATCTCGAAAGGTGAGGATCGCCATGACTTTCATTAAATACTGAAGAAACATTATTTCTAATTTTCACCGTAATTGTTCCATAAATTGCTTGGCAAATCTCGTATTCGAGTTTTTGTTTTTCGTTTGAGAGTGAGCGCACAAACACATAAGTAACTCACTAAGACTTTTTTTTTTATTATCCTCAATTTAATAATTATGATTAATAGGTAATATTAAATTATTTATACTATGTACACGTAGGTATAAAAAATAAAAAAGAGCTCACAGGGCATCAAAAAATTTGTCCGCAGCGCTGTCAGTGGGAAGAGTGCCCAAAAGACTGACGGCATTGCCACGCTGGATGGCAATGCTAATTCTTTGGGCTAAACTCACTAAGATTGGTCTCGTTCGTCAACTAGTCTCGCATTACACATTCTCGCCTTGTGATGGTCGAGAAACTCGCCTCGTGTAAATGAGCCTTTATTTGAAACGGTATAATTCATGATTCGATCATTATTCCGGAGAAATGTTTGATGTTATGATATTGAAAGTTCGTGTTTGAATGTATTCGCACGTTTCAATTGTATGATTAAAACATGAACCCCATTATTATGACGGTGTTTGAGTTAATTAGTCCAATTTAACGTGGAATATCAGAAGTGTTGTTTTTGTGAACTAAAATCACCCAAAATGACATTTACAGATAATCAATGTCCCTTAAAACTTTTTTAAAACCAACTGTCAATTGCTATTTTCGTAGTATGTTTTCCAGCGGGGGAAGGAAATAAAGAAAGGTAGAAATTACTCCAGTACGTATCTCTGATGGAATAATATAGGAATATTATTATACCTACTTGTTAACTTTGATACATTACTAGTTACTGCCCGCGATTCGTCCACGTGAAATTTGTTGTTCCCCCGATCCCACTCCATCGCATCGCACCGGGTATGCGGTGCGATGCGATGTAGTTATTACTTCCTTTTCTCTTAGTCTTCTTTCTGGCTTTTTTTTTCTTTTTGCTCGATTCCTAGGAGTACTAGCGTGATGTCAAATAAACTAGCCTTCCTTAGGAATAGGACTATCAAACGCAAAATGTAGTTTTCAAATCCAACAGGTAGTTCCAAAGATTAGCTCCTTCAAACAAACAAACAAAAAAACAAAATCATCAACTTTATTATAAGTATATAGGTATAGATATAGATCAGTAGGTATAGCATATACATGATACAACCTATATGTTAGGTTAGGCGTTCCAGCTGTATTAGAACCCAATGGCTTGGCACGCGACGATGGCAAGAGACCGGACGGGATGTCTTTATTTCCATGGAAGGTGGGAAGGCCTTTAGTGTGGGACGCAACGTGTGTCGATACTCTTGCGCCATCCCATCTTCCTGGCTCGGCGTGTTGTGCTGGCACTGCTGCTGCGGCTGCGGAAAACCTCAAGCGGCGGAAATATAGTAACCTTATCGGTAATTATATTTTCGAGCCGTTTGGGGTTGAAACCCTTGGGCCGTGGGGTCCAAGTGCTCTTGTTTTATTCAACGAAATCTCCAAACGTCTGGTTGACACTTCCCGTGACCCGAGGGCTGGCTTTTACTTTGGCCAGAGGCTTAGCATTGCCATACAACGTGGCAATGCCGCCAGTCTCTTGGGTACTCTACCAGTCGACAGCGATGCGGAGGAATTTTTCGACGCCATATTTTAGTTTTTTAATAGTTTAGTTAGGATATAATTTTGTTGTTTATAGGTTATGTATGAATAAATCTCAGTACCCCACCTATATGTTATATATATCAATAAACAAATAAACACAAAGGTCACAATTTTCTGCTCTGCTAACATTTTATAATCCACAACCCGGGAAACACAATACCAAACATTCAAAATCAATCCAATTACAATACCATAACAAAGATTACACGAAATTGAAAGTAAACATGAACATAATAATATTTTTATTCTGTGGTCTGTATCGAGCGACCAGTTAATCAGACTCGACCACACCTGAACCCAGCGTAGTATGGCGACCACACCGTTCTATTGTGTTTAAATAAAGGGGATTTACAATCATGATTACAACGCTTATATTTCCCGAAGGTGTCGGCAGAGTTGTGTGGAACAGCTACATTTCACCAGCAGTGTTATACATGGATATTTTTCCAGCTATGTCTAAGACCCATGCAGATTATTGGAGCCTATTGCTATCAACAGGACCCTATCTAACCTCCTGTCTGCTACTCAGAAAAGCTTTTTGAAAAACCTAATAACACTGCTAGAAACTCGGAACTTGACTAAACTTAGCCTTAGCACAGATAATATAATACTACGTAGCCTTAGGTACTGTGGCGGCATCTACATCGCCACATGAGAACTACGCATCAATGACATGACGTCACGCAAACCTGCATCGCGCAATTAGAGTTTACCACGCGATTAGCATATATACAACGACCCGACATCAACCGTCGGGCAGTGGCCCACCAGACACAACACCCGTCTGGTCGGAGGATCCTCCCTTTTCAATAGAGGATGAGTGAACTTTACACCCTGTTCCTCATGACTCTAAAGTACCAACGCATGGGCGATTTTTTAACGCGACGATTTTTTATCGCGCTCTGCATTTGAGAATGAAATAAAGCCCAGCGCGTCAAAAAAAAAACACACTGTTAGATTTTCAACTTTCAGCACACTAGGGGTTGCGAGCAGCTTTGTATTTGAATTAATACTTGTATTTTTGTTCATTTTAACGTTGTGGTAAGTAGTTAATCAGGACAGACCATACTTTCACGTGACCACACAATGTGTCTTTAGGTACGTTAGTACTATTATTTATTCTGTGCTTTAGGTAGGTATTTACTACAATGCGTTAATTAATTCATTTAAAAAGGATAATAAATTAATTAATACTTAATCATTAAAAAACCAAAAGCTAAATAATCAAAAATAATAATTAATTAATTAAAAGCCGTAAGACTTCAATCGTATTATCGTTTTACGTTTTACAACCAATGACGTATTATAAATAGACGCGTCATACAAGAACATTAGTGCACTCAAAAACAGCGTAAGCCATGAAGTAGCTACATCATACAAATTATTCTGTGCGCGAAGAAAAGGATAGACCCATTCCGATACGCGTTGTTAGAAAGAGATGAACATACATATTTAGTTACGTCACTAGCTGCTGCATGTTCATTGGCGCGCGAGCGCGCATGTTGCGAACCATGCGCGCTCGCAGCAGTTCGCGGAAAAATCGCGGTACAATTAAATACAAAACAAAAAACATTTTAGATGTTCTAACACAAAAATACAGTATTTACGCAAGAAATAAGACGTTTTTCTTTCTCTCATAGTAGTAGTATAATCTTACATCGTCTTTAAACACAGGAAGGCACTTCCTTCACAAATAATTGCTGGAGATTGCGAGTGAGTGACGTGTCGCCGCGACACTGGATAGTGCCCGACTAATTTAAAGTCGGGCAATTACCTTCCATTTACTTTGCCATTATTGAGCGCGGGTAACGCATCTAAAGGTATACATCATTGTTTACAACGATGCGACATGGGCCATGACGCTTTTGGTCATGGTACCTCGTATTAAAAGAACAAAAGCCCATTGCCAAAAAGCAGTTTATACTGGTTTTAAACCAAACCAAACAAAGAACGCGTCGCGCTCTATGCCGGACGTCACACCTACACTATCTATGTGCACTCACACAAATGCAAAGCTCAGCTTAAACCTCGCGGACTGTATTGCGTTATGGAGGTCAGATAGGCAGTCGCTCCATGTAAAATACAGGTATTCAGCTGAATCCGGTTAGACTGGAAGCCGACCCCAACATAATTGGGATAAGGCTAGGCAGAATATTGTTTGCGGGCAATAATCTGAAGCAGTATAAATATTTTTCTGAATGTATTTGAAACATGATCAAGACTAAAATGTCCTATCAATAAAAGGGTTACCTTAAAAGGGAAAGGGAACCATTTTATTTACACTAATTGAGTCTGTCTTTTACGGTCGCTTTTCTCAGAAATTACGTGACGAAGGAGTTTCAAGTTTGACTTGTTTCTGAAGTCCAATTCCCGTGTTTAAAAACGTTCAAATTCTATTCAAGAACTTATCTCCGACAATCACACTATCATCACACTATCACACTAATATTATAAAGGCGAAAGTTTGTGAGTGTGTGAGTGTGTGTGTGTGTTTGTCGTTGTTACTTCTTCACGCTCAAGCTCCTGAACCGATTTGTATGAAATTTGGTGTATAGATAGCTTCTACCCTGAATTAACATATAGGCTACTTTTTATACCGGTCTACGCGGGTGAAACCTTGGGCGTAGCAAGTCAATGATAAAAATTTTCCAAAAATAAGTATACCTAAGTAATTAGTTGACGGATTGAGATTGACATTAGAATGCAAACCATCAGCCGGATGCAGATAAATACCAGAATTTTACATGGAGCCTATGCCTCTCTGACTTCCACAATCCAATTACTAGGTAACAGGATCCCCCTTGGTACGACTGGTTGTCAGACTTTCGGGCTCCTGACGACCCGTAACGACTACCAAAGATCTACAATGCTTTTCAAGGCACGGACGGGTCTTGTAGTATATCAAGATGGTCATGATTAGAATGCAAACGTTCCTTAAAATACGCGAATTGCTCTATTGGTATAAGGCGTACTTTATTCCCTAAATACCTAATAGGTATGTTTTGGAAAAAGTTTACTCCCTAAAAACTCTAATGATTAGATATTACAACGTGATATTAAGAAGGTACAGCAATCGCCATATTTTATTCTTCTTGATTTGTACATTTAATTATTCAGGAAAATTTTCCAAAATTTTTTATACATCGCCAAAATATAATGAGGAAAGAGCACGCCAAAATTGAAGACATTGTTTGATTTTGTAAGAAACACGTCAGAACGAATACGCCTCAGGCAATATCGGGGTTCGGCTGCCGAAACACGAGACGAAGAATGATTTCGAAGTGTAGGTAATCATATCTCAGAGCCTTGATTTGTCAAGAATTTTGTATAGATTTTTCGTCTTGAAAGGAACGGCTGTCAATTTTATGCCTTTGTGTCTTCTCCTGCTTTATTATGTGTCTCTTTGAATGGGGAAGGTTGACAGTCAGTTCCTTATTTTCCCTTTACATACATCGCGAGGGAACTGTATTTGGCCAGTTGTTCTATTTTGTAAAGTTCACATTGAACCTTCCTCAAGGTGCATTCAAGTCGAAAACGTCTTCATTTATTTTTAAAGCGAAATCATCGTAAATTCAAATCTCGACTTTGTTCGAATTTCAAAGTTATGTTTTTAAACGGACGAGCAACACATCGGTCCCAAAAATAAAAATTTTTGGGGCCAATGTGTTGCTCGCGCGTGGCATGAGCTGTCGTTACCGTTGGTCCTGGTTTTAATAATAAACCTAGGACAGACTGGATGCGGTTGTGGTTCAAGTTAGGAGCGTTATAAACCAGTGGACTGGTACAGCTTAAATAGTAAGATAATTGATTTTTTATTACACATAATATGATTTTGATTTGTTCGTCTTTTCCTTCTAGTCACAATTTGGTAGATAAAACATAATTTATGTTTGTTTAAGGTTCTTTATTTTTTTTTGCTGTATAGCGTGTAATGAGACAATTTTGGTCTTATTAGATTTAGTAGGTACACCTTAATATAGATCTGTAATACATATATGTGAAATACTAATGACTTAGTGAATATTTTAGATAATGTTTATTATATATGTCATAGTGTAATTCATTTTGAAAGTAGATATTCATATACAATACACAAATTAACACTAGGTCTGTACGTTTTTATTTTTAAGAATAGTTTCATTTTTAAAAATAAAAACACTCGAGAAAGTTTATAAGTCAACTAGCTTTTGCCCGCGGCTTCACCCGCGTGAATGTCGGAAAATATGCCACAGGAACAAACATATTGAGATAGCTTCTGCCCGCGACTTCTTCCGCGTAAAATTTCATGTTCCGTCAACCCACCCCGTCGCATCGCATTGCCTTCCCGCGCTATTACTTCGTTTTATTTTCGCACTATTAGCGTTCCTTCTCACTTTTTTTTTGCTCGGCACTTAAGAGTTCTAGTGTGATGTTAAATACGCCTATAGCCTTCCTTAAGAGTTGGGCTATGAAATGCAAAAACAATTATTAAAGTCCGACTGGCAGATCCAGAGATTAGCGCGTTCAAACAAATAAAAAAAAGCGTGTGTGTCAGCTCCGTCGCACGACTGGAGTTCACTCCTGTTTTTTGTGTCGTTCCGAGTTTCCGACTTTCTATTAGTAATTTCTGTCGGGCGGGGTTTCTTTAATGAATCAGTGCTATACAAAAAGCAACTTTAAGGTGTAAAGGCACTGTTCCCTCCTCCCCCTAATCTCCCTTTCACCCCTCCTCTCTCTCTAACCCCTCCCCTTCCCACCCTCTCCCCCCACCCCTCACTGCACCCTTTCACCCCCCTCACCCTCTCCATCCCCCTCTCCCTATCACCCCCTCACCACATCCCTTTCCTACTAACCTCCCATTCCCCTCACACCTCTTCCCTTCCCCACATCCTGCCCCTCACTATGCTCTCCTATACCTCACCCCCCATCATCCTCGCCCTCAGCTTCCTCCTCACCATGCCTCCCCTCCCTCTCTCTCACCACACCCTCCCCTTCCCCTCCTCATCACTATCTCCCCTTCCCCTTCCCTCCTCACCACCCCCTCCCCTTACCACCTTCCCCTCTTCCCTTCCCTCTGGGGAAAAAACTATTAATGACAAACTTTATTACTTGCTCAGGCAAGTATTTGTGCCAAGTTTCAACTTAATTAAGCAAATGAATAAGATTTTTCATATAAACTATATTCCCTGTTTTCACCCCCACAGGGATACAATTTTAAATAATCGTTCGGGAGATTTCCGTAACTTAAAATAAAGATTATTTACACCAATTTTCGAGCCAAGCCCCGCAGTAAAACCTGCCCTGTAAAATTTACTACCCCTTTTCACCCCTTTAGGGGTGGATATTCGAAAAACCCTGTTACACGTTATTCGTCTTTTTTGGTTTCAAGTATAAATACTGAGTTTCGAGTAAATCGGAACGCGCGTTAAAATTCCTACATACAAACTTTGAGACCCCCAACCCCTCCTGAGGGGGTAGTTTGGAAAAACTAAAAATGACAAACTTTATAGTATACTTAAATATTCATGCCAAGTTTCAAGTCTATTAATTCAAGGACCAAGATTTTTCATACAAACTTTAGAGCCCTGTTTCACCCCTTTAGGGGTTGAATTTTGAAAAATCCTGTCTTAATGCACCCCTAGACCTCATAAGGAACCTACGTGCCAAATTTGGAATCTCTAGGCCCAGCGGTTTGGGCTGTGCGTTGATACAAACTTTGACACCCCCCAATCCCTTCTGAGAGGGTAGTTTAAAAAAACTAAAAATGTCAAACTTTATAATTTACTTAGATAAATATTCGTGCCAAGTTTCAAGTCTATTAACCCGAGGAATAAGATTTTTCATACAAACTTTTGACCCCCGTTTCACCCCTTTAGAGGGTGAATTTTGAAAAATCCTTTCTTAGTGCACCCCTAAGCCTCATAAGGAACCTACGTTCCAAAGAAGAAGGGTCACGCTCCATACAAAATTTACCCAGGCCCGGCGCGAACGGAACATATTTTAGTTTTTTCATTATTTTAAGTACATCAATTATCAGGTATTTCTTTATTCGATTTCAGTGGCTAACCCTATTTAAATTGCCTTCACAAGGCAAAATATTATTTTTATCAAACCTACCAATAACGACAGAATTCAAAATAAGAAGCTTTACATTATATAGCTATGTTTTAGTAAAGACAATTACAATGGAAAAAACCAAGTTAGGTACCGATAGGTACCGATTGTAGCGAATGGTCGTAAAATGATTGACATTTCGGCTTATCTCGCTGATGAGTCCCATGTCACCATGAGTCCATGATGTTGAAATTATATATATATATATTTAAACTATATAATCATGTAAGTACAGTGGCGTTACTTTACTTACTTTCCGGTCGACCACCCATAAGGTTAAAATCGCTTGCATGGCCAGCGCAGGTGGCGTCCGTACACAGACCGCGCCCCGCCTCTTTGAGACTGGTTTTTACGTAAAATATAATGCGCGTTACTTGAAATCTTGGTAAGCTATTAAGAGTTAATTTCTATTTCTGCTTGAGAATCAGTGTACACGCGTAGTGTTCTCAAGAAAATATATCTTAATATTAATATTTTTTTATAATTCATGCTGTTTTGAGCGCCTCACATCTTTTTGTGTTTCTCTATATCTTAGTATGTGAGTAGGTATTGTGTATAAATACACAAAATGTTTTTATTTGGCCTTTTTTTGTGTTTAATCGGCATGAGAAGGACCTTTTACTTGTGCAGTGCTATTGAAAAGTAAATAACTATATTTCTATGTGTTTATACTTGGGAATACATGTCAAAAAAGAAGCAAATTACGTAATTTTTTAATTTGGAAGTTTTTTTTTACTGCTCTATGTTCTGATTGAAATAGCATAATTTTTCTTGCTCTAAATGTGAGCAGAGCCACATGCACATACGCGCAATTATGCAGCGTAGAGTCGTTCAAAGCATTTTGTTTTAAAAGTGTATCACCGGGAAGTAACGCGATTGTACATAAATCTGTAAATCATAAATACTAACATATTTAAATCAAATCATGATTACTATAAGTATAGTGTCCCGCTTAAAAAGATTTTAAGCGGGTTTAGTTAAAAAATAATATTTTGCCTTACGAAGGCAATTTAAATAGGTTAGCCACTAAAATCGAAAAAAAGAATTCTATATATTTAAATACATAAAATAACAAAAAAAGTGAGATATGTTTGGTTTGCGCCGGGCTTGGGTCACAGATGACCCTTCTTCTTTGGTATCTCTAGACCCAGCGGTTTTGGCTGTGTATATATCACCCAGTGAGTGAGTCAGTCAGCTTATCATTTTATATATATAGATAACTTATATCATCCGCAATATTTTGTTATAATAAAAACTCACGGACCTATTATTTTATTATATCTACAAGATTTCTAGAAATTATGAAAATTAGACTATGTTTAGTGGGGAAAAACCTCATGGAAAAACGTTACCGTTCTTTGTATGAAAATTTACAGCTTCACAATCCTCTTATGAGGTCTTAACTTTCATTCATTAGCCGCCAGGATCGCGGGTTGTTCGAAAGAGATACCGTGGCCCTGGCATGGGCAACTGAAGGAACACGGTTGGGTTTTAGTCAGTAAAAGTCTGACACGACCTCCTCCTCTGCCCAGAGCGGAAGAAGACATTTGACGATTTCCCATCCACAAAAAAAAAAAAGAAAAGTTTATTCGTTAACTGAATGCTTGTAGCATTCAGCTTAATTCTTAAACCCTTTTGTAATATGCACGCATAGAAATCAATACTAGAGTGGGGGAGCTTTCCTTTCCTACCAAATATACGAGGCATCAGCTTGAAGTCTCGCCTTCATTTGTATTTAAATGAGTTCCAATATACTGTGAACTCAGTTCGATGGTAAACCTACGTAATAACTTACTGTTTAATTTCACTAAGAAATAACAGCTGCATGGATCGATCGATCAGGTTAAGCTACGCTTGCCGCGGTTGGTACGTGAATGGGTGACAATCTTTACCAAGATCCCTCCGTGCCTTGGAAAGCACATTAAGCCGTTGGTCCCGGCTGTCATGTGTGGGTCGTCAGAAGCCATAGACTTCTAAAAAAAGATGGACTCCGCGCCACGCATATCGAAAGTGAAGCACAGTAAGTATAAGCCGGACCGTTTGTACAAACACGCCTCGCGCACACATTTACATCATAGTACGCCGACCGGCCGCCATTACGTGACACGAGCGACGGCGTCTTTGCAGGGACTCAAATCATGCACACATAGATCGGTACGGTGCTTCACTTTCGATATGCGTGGCGCGGAGTCCATCTTTTTTTATAAGTCTATGTCAGAAGCCCAAAAGTTTGACAACCAGTCTTTCCAAGGTGTATCGTATTACCAGTAAATGGGTTGTGAAGGTCAGACAGGGTGTCACTCCATGTAAAATACTGGTATTTAGCTGCATCTGGTTAGACTGGAAGCCGACCTCTATATAGTTGGGAAAAAGTAGGCAGAAGATGAGTTCGATTTCAAAGATTCATTTTAATACGTTTTACGTGAGCTTGTTTCGTAATTATCGGGTCGCTCTAATGTGAACACCGCTATTGAAATACATAAATGCCAATATGCATCCGACATTTTTGTCATTCTGGTAAAACTGTCGGTCCGACCTAATGTAAACCGGGCCTTACGAGTAAAATCGACGTTGAAAAGTGAAAACCAATCCAACTTGTTGGTTAATAATCGGATGTCTATAATAGCCCTTACATTCCAATGTGCATAGCAATCTATATACTAAGATACTCTAATCCTTAGTAGGTAACCCGGGTTAGTAGGTAGTAACCGTAGATGCTACAGCGGTTATCAGTAGGGTGACCATAAAACAAACTATCCCGATACCCTTTAGGAAAATTTGGAATCCGTATACGGAGAACCAAAGATTTATTGTCCGTAAATGTTGTCCCTTGAAAAAGGGTAAAATATTGTGCACCCTTTAGAGATTTTTGTATGTATTGGCAGTGTTATTATAGGAAGCAAAATGTGTTATGCCAGATAAGTTAAATTTTTTTAGATTTTTTGTCTAAAGTGTAGGTTTTAGAAATGAAATAACTACTATTCGTTCACTATGGATGATGATAATTTTGTTTTAGAACCTACGAATGTAAGGAATATTGTAAAAATCATATTCGTGTATCACTAACAGTGAAGATAAATATAATAAAAACCATATTACTATTATACATTAGTCAACCTTTCTGGAAGTTTAATAATAAAATAAAATATGAAAACTTAATAAAACGTAACAAGTAATAATATTATATTTACAAGTTTATTAAGTTTTCATAGTAAACACAATAGAAAGCAATTACTTACCGATTTAGAGAAAAAGTAACAATACTAATTCAGTCTTAAGGGGCTTACAGGACCTAAACACAACTAAAAGCAAGTTTTATAATGCCTAAATTATAATGATCTACTGCAGTGATCGAAATCAGAAAAATATATGATATTCTTCAGGATACACGCTAATTAAATAGTTTTTTGAATTGTAGCCAATATTTTGTAAACATATTGTCCGTGGAGTTTCTTGCCCGTTCTTCTCCATAGAGATCTAAGTTTTGGAATAGGCAACTAACGTAGTTTGAGTTTAAAAACCATACTAATATTATGAGATTATTTTACAAGCAATTAATTTGTAGCTTGTAAAATAGCGTTTTATTTTATAAATAGATTTTTTGTAAATAAATAATTGCTTCATATTTTGCAAGAAAATACCAGGGTTGTATCATCGCGCTTCTCTTTCTTTTCTATGCAGTCCGACAGTGACCACGCTTTAGGTACTTAGTCCTCTTATGGATAATCTTCAAGATTAAGATTATCAAAAAACAAAACTGAATAAGCACCGACCAAGTTATACCTACCTAATAAATTATGTTCAACTCATTCAATAAAAAAGTAGTATTACTTACGTTGGTTTTAATTAGAAAAAAATCTCGTTCCCTTGACTCAATACTCAATACTCAATACTTTATTGCATTCCACATGTAGTACTTAGGTGGTAAAACTTAAAATTAGATCACATGGACCCTGTCGGGCACAGCAAAATAAGTGAGTTAGGAGAGAGGAAGCACTTGTAAATTATAATTATTACACAGTAGGTAGGTAATTTCTAAGATAAACTAATAGTAGGTATAAATTATAATATAGAATATAAATAGGTATCTATTGGGAGATCTTGCAATAATTAATAAGTATAATATAATATTTAATTTTGACTACTAAAATTATGACTTTATATGTATATCACTTAAATATTCATTTAATGAGTAGTAGCTTTTCTTTAACAAAAATTCTCTTAGTTTTTTTAGAAATGTGTGAGTTTTTTCTTCGTTTTTTATTGATCCGGGTAGTTTATTATATACTTTAATGGACATTACATAGGGACTTTTTGAGTGCATTTTTAGTCGAGAACTTGGTATGTTTAGTCTAGATCGGTGTCTGAGTAGATAGCGCGACTGGATGTCTTCACGTTTTGAGTAGAATTCGTGATGTTTTCGCACAAATTTGCATGTTTCTAAGATATATATACACGGAAGGGTTAAAATATTGTGTTTTTGAAAGAAAGGTTTACAACTATCAGTTTGCTCAATATTTACCAGGATTCTGACCAATTTCTTTTGCAGCGTGAACAGTATTTGTGCATCTGTACTGTTTCCCCAAAGAGTGACACCATAGCTAAGCCATGCATAGGCATAAGCATAGTAGGTGGTGAGGGCTGTCTGAAAATTGGTGGTCTTTTTTATTTCACGGAGGGCGTATGAGAATTTAGAAATCTTTGAGTGAGTTTTCTGTATGTGTGATTTCCAGTTTACGTGTGTGTCTATAACTAGTCCGAGTAATGTAAATTCGTTAACAGTTTCTAATTTTGAGCCATTGAACGTAAAATCTAAAGTTAAAGGAGTTTTTTGGTAAGGGTGAAAAGTTATTAATTTCGTTTTGGAGTAGTTTATCTCGAGGTTATGCTCGTTCATCCAATTGCAAGTTTTTGTAAGAATGGAATTAAGGGTTTTTTCTATATTTACATTGTCTTGGCATGAGACTAATATGGATATATCGTCGGCGAATAGGACACATGGCCCTTCTATGATTTTAGGTAGGTCATTAATATATATTAAAAATAAAAGGCATCCTATTACGCTTCCTTGAGGGATTGAGGCGTTAATTGTTTTACTATGTGATCGGATTTGTTTAATTTCATTATTTTTATGGTCAAAGTATTCTATTTCTACTAATTGTTCCCTATTCTTTAGATAGGACGTTAGCCATTCGTGAGCCTTTCCGCGTATACCTATTCCGTATAATTTGTTTAGCAATATCCCAAATTGTACTTTGTCGTAGGCTTTAGTCATATCTAATAATAATCCAACAGCGTATTTCTTGTTATTTATAATGTTAAGTGCTTCTTGGATATACTTGTAGACTGCTAGGGTTGTGGAACGGTTTTTTCGAAAGCCATTCTGGCATTCATCAAAAATATTATATTTTTCACAAAACGTATAAATACGGTCACACATAGCTTTCTCAAAGATTTTTGAGGCTGAGGGTAAGAGAGCTATGGGACGATAGTTGTTAGGATCTGTTTTCGCTTTTTTTTTGTTGATTGGTTTTATTACAGATATTTTTAATAAATCAGGGAAGATACCTTCTTCAAATGACTGGTTGAGTAGCAGATAAAACGGTAACGTGAGTTCATCTGCACATTGTTTTAGAAGCGTTGGTGGTATTTCGTCAATCCCGTGACTAGCTTTATTTTTCAGGTTTTTTATTAATTTGTTTACTTCCCAAGCGTCTATTGGGCCAAGAAACATCGTGTTCTGTGTGGGATTTAGTACAGAGGTGGTACCCGGTGTGCTACCAGAAGAATTGTCGGTGTTATCTCCAATGGTCGCAAAGAAATTATTAAAAATGTTGGCTATTTGTTTAGGTTCTGATATAAGGTCGTTATCTATTTGCAATTTAATATTAGTATGTTCTTTTTTATGTTTTTTGTTTGTTCTCTCATTTATGATACTCCACATGGTTTTTACCTTGTTATTAGATTTTTTTATTTTATTTATATATTGCATCTTTTTTGATTCAGTAACCAATTTTTTTAATATTTTTTCATAGTTTTTATAATAATTTGTAATGATAGGATCTTTTGTTTTAAGTGTGAGTATTTTTAACAATCTTTTGTTTGTACAGGAGATCTTAATGCCCGTTGTTAGCCAGTATTTTTTAAATTTGGTTTTTAATTTGACTTTACATATAGGTATACAAAGGTTAAGGATATTTATTAGTGTATCATGAAATGCTTTATAATTCTCATTTATATTTTGGTTTTTTGGTAGTATTTTATTCCAATCGTATTCTTTTAATTTAGACTTAAACTTTAAAATATTCGCGTTGTTATATAATCTTTTTTTAACATACAAAGTAGTTTGTGCAGCTAAATGTGGTGTTGGTGTGGTGATGTGTATAATAGTTCCGCTATGGTCTGAAAAACCTAGTTCCTCTACTGTTGTATATATTTGGTTTGTGTTAGTGTTTGTAAATATCAAGTCTAAACATGTAGATGTATTTTGTGTTATTCGTGTGGGTGTTTTTATGTGTTGCGTGAGTTTATATTCTAGCATTAGGCCTAAGAATTGGTTAGTTTTTACATTTTTCTCTAAGATATTTATATTAAAGTCTCCACCTATAATTATGTTAAGTTTATAATACTTATTGTTTATATAATTCAAGATACATTTTACCTGATTAATAAATATTTCTTCCTCTCTTCTATTCCAATACATTGTTACTAATAATATGTTTTCTTTGGGTAACTCGATTGCACACACTTCTAAAATATATTCTATGGACATATTCGTTATATCAGTTATCTCTTTAAATTCGATATGGTCTTGCAGGAGGATGCAGACGCCGCCTCCCCCTCGCGTGCTGCGGCAGTATGACGCTGCTATTTTATATCCGCTAAATTGGATCAAGCTTAATTTTTCTTTAGACTCCTTTTGCTCATGTACTTACCTCCATGTGAACTTTAATGCTTACTTCTCTTTCAAGACCTAGACATGGGTCGGTACGCGAATTCATAATACCGAAACTATTTATTGGTATGATTACCAATACCAGGTTTAAACTATTTATTTTAATAACTATGTATTGGTGATACTGAGCTCGGATTCAATATTTGAACGTTTGTTCGGTATTAAAAAATGTTTTTAATACCTAATAATTTTTGTTCACATTTTAGAGTAAATGACTTCATCCAGGCTTAGGACTGGCTACAACTATCAAAATATAATGCAGTTATTAGTACTGAAATTATTAAACAGAAAACCTATAAAAACTTCACGCGCGAGAAATGCGAGAATTACTTTCATCCGCGAACGCAAAACTTTCAAGACCAAAAATAAACAGTAATTTGAGTAATTTCTAATATTATTTCAAATCACCCAAACAGATGCCCCTTTCCCTGAACTGTGACCTTGAGCCCTTGACCTAATTGTTTTGCCAAAAATGCATCTATGGCATTACGGTAAGACCCAAAGTCCCATATTGAAAATCCCGACCGCCGGTCGTGAGTTCTAGTTCGTATAGTTTCGGACATTTTCGGCAGCGCTCGGCTCGGTTCGCCCACGGACTCACTACTCGGTTGGGATCGGCTTGCTTCGGTAGTAATTCGTAATCGCGCTAGGTAGGAATAGTATTCTGTCAAGCCAATAAGTAGTTTCTCGCAAGACATAGTTATTGTGGAAGCCAATACTATATTTATGGTATTACGCCAATACATAGTTATTGAAACTATTTATGGTACATACCACCCATCTCTACCAAGACGACGACGGTTTTTGTGCATGGTACATTAGCAAACAAACACACCCACAAAACAGGGCAAATTCCTAATAAACAACACTTGCCTAAGTTATAATCAAATCTCAGCAGCATCCTACATACATCAGATCGCCTGGACCCCCTATCTAACTGAGCTCAAGTTTTAATTGAAACGCTCCAATGTGACTGTAAAATCTTATAGCCTATTACAATCAGTGTTATCGTCAAAATTACAAGTCTCACTGCATTTTAGACGAAATTCGACCTTTATGATTGAGATAAGTATGTGTTATCTGGCTATTTTGGTGTGTAATGAGTGGTTTCATTTGAGTTGATATGATAAGTAGGATTATGAGGATCGAGATTATTTTAGGTTGCATTGGTACTTGATGCCTCAAAAATAGGTTTTATTGCGTGTGTAATTTAGCTTCTTAACCATTGATGTATAAATTAGGAAGATAAGGTTCACGCTCCTCGACGTGGACCGCATAAATTAAGTTAACCGCAAACAAGACCTTAGTCACAATCGAACTGGCGTTTGTTACACGTTAAGTAAAATTACCGATATCGTCTAAATAAGCAGGAACAATGTCTCCATATGTTTTCAAAATGTTCATAAATAGTTCAAAAACCAAAAACAAATTCTACGGGATTACTTTTCACTCGTAAGTACCTACAGCCAAAAATGTTATTAAATGTTTATGATATTTAATGTTTGCTTCACCATGTTTGTGAGAGCGAGATAGACATGCATCATCGTTAGCATTTTCTTGCACGACAGCGCCAGCTCCTATCTCTATCCTTGTCTATTAGTAACTGTAGGTTTGCGACTGTATTCACAGATGTGCGAGTTTCGGTGCATGTAGTCGTGCGCCGAGTCCAGGTTTAATGATTGCGATGTTAGCGCGTAACATATCTTCCTCTAATATATCAATGTTCTTAACTAATACATCAGCTGAATATTTCTGCCTACACTAACACCTATTATAATATGATCTAATCGATGATCACTAAAGATCGGATAATCAGATGCATAATTATATATACTTACCTGAAATCGCGAAAACAAATCAGCTGCTCCCTACATTTATGTTTCCCTAAATGTAAGCAACAGCTGACCTTTTTTTCGCGATTTCAGGTTTGGTCCCATAGTAAAAGTTGGTCCTAATGATAAGTACAATAACCCTCAATGACATTTCGTGTATGAATAGATAGACCTTACATATCTGTGCATTATGTGTAAACCTGCGATCAAAATGATTACATCACTAGAACACTAGCGAATTAAACCACATTTAATCCATAATCTATAAATGTCTTCATTACATAACAAACCTTAAACAATTAGAATAAAAAAATGAAAAAACTCCTATAAAATTTTCCGGGACATGGTCACGTTTTCAATTCAGGATAATTGATCGATATCTCGACGGTGTACTAGGTTTCTCCAGTTAATTGCCTATTTTGGGGGTGGTTTCGACCTCGTATCCGATATCCGATCGATCGATATACCATAATGTGAGTAAATCTAGATAGGTACTTGAGAGTCTCCAATTAAATTTTAGGAGATAATGTTGAAAGCAATTTGTA
Organism: Cosmia trapezina; assembly: GCA_905163495.3. Classification (NCBI taxonomy): domain Eukaryota; kingdom Metazoa; phylum Arthropoda; class Insecta; order Lepidoptera; family Noctuidae; genus Cosmia; species Cosmia trapezina. The sequence continues at coordinate 4,520,792 of LR991036.1, forward strand.
GTTTCGTACTTTTTTTTTGTTCTCTTTTTAAATATTGTTGGTCTGTTTTTATTACTTTTTAATCGATTGTGACGATGTGCCGACCATTCAAAGTTATTTTACCTCTGATTTTACATCATTGTCAAAATCACAATGATCTTTATTGTCGATGCAATAAAGTTGCTATTGGGTTGCTGCTGTTAGAGCAGTCAGAGGTAAAATAAATGTGAACGGTCGTAGATTCAGTTTGATTTTTCTTCTTCTTCTTCTATCGTGTCAATGGTATATCTTGTCAAATTACTTGGGCCCTGTGGTGGCCAGGTTAATCGCAGCGGCGTTGTTGCCTCCTAAAGTACAGATGTAGGGATACTTTCGACACTCCAGCAAGTGGGCTATGGGACTGGCCGCGAGGACCGCATTCACGCTTAGTGTCGGAAGGATCTTGAATCCTCCATTTTGGCAAAATATGTTTGCAGAAGCCTACTCGGTTCGCAATCCCTTGTCTTGTGCAGTCTGATTGAAAAATCACGTTTATCCGACTAAATAAACTTAAGGGCTAAAATTGGCAATATGCAGCATATACACGTCAATGCGCGCTTCGGTCGACCCGCTTCTTATTACCACCTAACTGACTACGTACATGGACGATCAAGTCTACCGACAGGCAAAGAATTACTTAGTGACGGTTACTAAGAAAATACATAATAATCAGTCTATAATGTTCCCACTGCTGGGCCACAGGCCTCTCGGTGAGAAGGAGTGGACCGCAATCCACCACGCGGGCCCAGTGCGGGTTGGCAGATGTTACATGTCTTCTAGTTGTTGGTTCTAGGACATGCCGGTTTCCTCACGATGTTTTCCTTTACCGTTGTGAGAGTAGTGGTGATGAACTAATTTACACAAAGTAAAGCGCCTGCCGGGGTTCGAAGCTACGACCTACAACTCGTAAGTCGTGGCCGTTTCCACTGGGACACCACTGCTGTACACCTATGAAAATAATGCCAACACTACATGAAACTTCACCCACCAAGCAACCACCACCAACCACCAGCAAGCTACCGCAGCAATGAACACCTCTAGGGAATACAAGCTCATATACATCATACAAAAAGATATGCCCTATTTATTTCCTCTGTCTTCGTATGATGTGACATACATTAAAGATTATTCTATACTAACCGCCCTAGGGAGTGCTGGCACAGAATAGTACGTACAGAAGGTCAGCTCGATAATACACTGAGCGAAAACGCGCACACATAGACACAGTTTGCATACAACGAACGAAAAGGTACGCACGCATATAGATAGTGCAATCCACGAAGACGCGCCCCACTACCCTACTAAGGCCTCATTTACGGAGACGCGGGGCGTCGCGCGGCGCGGAGTGCGGTGCGGTCTGCGGGCCGTCAAGTGTAAGAAATCTTAATCGCTTCTCCGTAAACGCTCTCATAGAACGCCCTATGTTTGAATTTAATGTGGGCCGCCCCGCGCACCGCGCCGTACGACGCCCCGCATCTCCGTAAATGAGGCCTAACAGTTTAAAGTATATGTGTACAACGGTTGGGAGGAGTAGTGGGGCGCGTCTTCGTGGATTGCACTATCTATACACACGTTTCACGTACAGCGAGTGGATGGATCAGAAATGTATCTGTGGATGTCAATTTATTAATCCATCCAGTTAAATAATTAAGTATACAAAAAAAGGGAAGGCATCAAAAAATTTGTCTGCATTGCTGTCAATGGGAAAAGTGCCCAAAAGGCTGGCTGCATTGCCACGCTAGATCGCATTGCCACTTACGAATTGAGTGACTTGATCCGACTATTTAAATACATAAACCCGAAATTCTAATATTAAATCACCTTTCTGATGTTTTTCATTAGACAATTGAAGTTAATTTTATAACCCCAATTTTTGTAGATGAATTTTCAATTACATTTAACAATGTTACAAAAAAAAATGTTAGAAAAAGTGGTGAAATAGAACGTTCAAACTTTCTAAATATAGATAGTATTAAGAATTTAACCTAAACGGGGTTTGTTGTTTGTTTGTGTGTGCGTGCACCTTCTGTTGTATTCTGTGGTGCACACTTTTAAAGATACGGGACTTCTTCTGAGCCCCGATATCCGATGGCTTATCGATTCTCCGCAGAATAATACTGAACTGAACTTGGGAGCCAAAATGTTGAGTACAATATCGTATCGAGTTTTAATGGGGTATTGGAATTTTGTGAGACTTTTATTTAGATTTTAGATATAGATTTTATTATTATACAACATTATACACATTATGACCTGGAAGCTTATTGTTAGAAAGTTTTAAGTACCTATGAACGTAGATGGCTATAAGAGAGGGGAAGATCAAAGAAACGATGGATGGACTGTGTGAAAGATGATAGAGTCTGGCCACGCTAACTCTGCAGTGAAATAAATGGGCAACCCCAAAAAGTTTTGTATTATATGACTTGTATGTAGATCTAATGATTTTGGTATTTTGCCTTTTGATTTTTGCATAATAGATTATTTATCTAGGCAAAATACCAAAATCATTAGATCTACATACAAGTCATACAATACAAAACTTTTTGGGGTTGCCCATTTATTTCACTGCAGAGTTAGCGTGGCCAGACTCTATGGCTAGAAAGGGGGGTGACTACCGAGATGACGACTAATAGAGAAGTATGGAAGGAAAACATTTTGCGCGGGCCCCAAATAAAATTGGGAAAAATTCAAGAGAATTATGGAAGTTTCTTAGCATATAGAGGGCTCTTGATGGAAGGCCTTAAAGTACCACAAACGTATTACTGCTTCTAAAGAGCAGTGCTGAGTTTCAAAGGTACTTTGTGGGTGCTGGCAATATCACCAGCACATGAGCCATTTCAACTCGACCTAACAATGTATTGTATACCTCTTGGCGGGTATTGCTTGTTGCTAATAGGTGGCGTTAACCATCCCGTTATCATAATACCTAAAAAAGTTCCTTTCTATTAATACCCTCCTCCGTGGCTCGGAATGCACGTTAAGCTGTTGGCCCTGGCTGTCATTCATCTTTGACAGTCGTTACGGGTCGTGAAAACCCTGAAAGTCTGAAAACCAGTCTTATTAAGGCTACTCTTTCGAAAAAAGCTTAAAAACAGCGTGCAGATGAAGCAGTTTTTCGCCGGAACCTACAGAGAAATTACATCTGAAAAAAATTGTTAGTAATCTACATGACATGAATCGTAATTTGGTTTAGCCATAATTTTTCTATCGGTATCACATAATAAGAAAAAAAACCCCAAATCACCTCCAAATCGTTAAGATGAAACCATTTTACTCCTTCATTTTTTATCAAAAGAATATAAAAAAAATATCTACTACTTTGCAATACAAACGAAAATGATCTGGTTTTGTTACTTTTTAAAAACATGTATATTTTTTATTATAATAAATTAAAAATGCGTCTAATTTGGGACAGCGCTCCTTGATGGGCGAGTCCTATTACTGGCTGGACGTACGACGCGTTGCGTGAGCTCAGGCCAGAATGCGCAAGCTAACCACTCAAGGTCATTGGCGTACAGTTCGGCCTTAAGGGGTTTCGTATTACCTATTAACTGGGTTGTAGAGCTCAGATAGGCAGTCGCTCCATGTAAAATACTGGTCTTCAGCTGCATCTGGTTAGACTGGAAGGTGACCCCAACCCCAACCCGGAGAGGTCTTAGTATGTAAAAATGGTCACACATTCATGGAACAACCATGGCAAGCGTAGCTTAACCTGATCGATCGACCCGTTCGGCTGTTGTTACTTAGTCACGAGCTACTCAAAGTATCAATCCCTATCATCACGTGGAATGACATCGGCTCACTTCACCTACATTTTCTCGGTGAAATTTTTTATAGAATAGAACGGCTGCTCATCCTGTTTTTCTCACCAAGAAAACGACCCTTAAGTAAGAAATCAAATCAAAAACCAACTTTCCTATAAGTATGGCTTATAATACGCACTACTTTCCTCCTATTAAAAGCTTACACGGGAAACGTTTTAAATCGGGCGCTGTACGCCTTTTTAGAAGCTACATAATAATACAGGGTGTTAGAAAAAAGTTTGGTTGTAATTTTTTTGGTAACGGTTCTGGTTGTGACCAAATGGACTTCTTCAATAAAGAGAAAGTAGTAACAGAAGATAGGAGAGAGGGGTTTATGGCTAAGTAAACAGCCGCACGGGTCTATAGATCAGGTTAAACTATGCTTGCCGCGATTGGTACCTGGATGGGTGACCCTTCCGAGTCATCCGTGTCTCGGAAAGAACGTTAAGCCATTGGTCCCGGCTGTCATTCGTAGATCTTTGACAGTTGTTAGGGTCGTCAGAAGCCCGAAAGTCTGACAACCAGTCTTACCAAGGGGTATTGTGTTACCCAGTAACTGGGTTGTGGAGATCAGAACATAGCTGGGAAAAGGCTATGCAGATGATGACCGTAGACCTTCAAAGCTAGGTACAAAGGTCACTGGCTAAGCTCTCTGTTCAATATTTTTCTTTCTTTATTTCTTTTCTTTAACAAGGTGTGTTGGACAGCAGTAACAGATTTGGAAACTATTCTAATCCTTGAATCTTTCCCATCAAAAGTTGGATAATTACTAGGCTAGGCTTAGTGTAGACTCCCAGTTCTTCGACAAATTACAAAATTGTCTAAATACCTGTCAACTTAAGAATGTAATTTGTGGAGATATAAACATTTTTTTTTTACTACCGGTCTGTCTAATCTTAAAACATATATAACGCTAGTAATAATCATCACATCACACTATCACATCAAAATAATATTATAAAGGCGTAAGTTTATGAGTGTGTGTGTGTGTGTATGTTTGTTACTTCTTCACGCTCAAACGGCTGGACCGATTTGGATGAAATTTGGTATGTAGATAGCTTATACCCTGGATATTATAACACATAGGCTACTTTTTTATCCCGTTCTACGCGGGTGAAACCGCGGGGCGCAGCTAGTATAGTAATAATACTTATATAATTAGATGACAGTGAAACTTTGGTAAAACCTGATAGATGACTAAAAGATAATGATTATTCGAGAAAAATCTACTCTGAACGACATTTCAATGTGAGTATACTTTTTTCCTACCCCACTAAAAATCTCAATTGAACGTTTTTCACACCCTGTATAACACGCTGGCTATTACAACGATTGCCATATATTACTTAAAGTAGTCGTTATCTTGCCAAACTGTGAGATTTTTTACAGAACAATTTATATAAAAATCTTTTTTCTTTCAGTTAATATTGTTCTCTTTTATTCAGTTCAATAGGTTTTAGTGTGATTACAGATTAGATATTGTTACGTACCGTTCTCTTTGCAGTTGGTATTACGTACCTACTGAATTAAATCTTGGAGATTTTAGAATAGTGTTTTCTTCACCCCACAACTGGTAATCAGGCTTTTTTGTGTATTTGCCGAGGGTGTTGATTCGAATGAGCTTCCGGCGTTTGCTCATCGCCCATTCGTCGAGCCTTCCGATTGGTTGCGGATGAGCACACTAGCGCCGCGCTCCTGCGTGTGTTTTTTCACTGTACTACGTACCATACGGGTGTCCGCGCATACACGCCCCGCGCGATATATACTTTTCTACAAAAATAAGGTCCTTCGGTGAAAAACGTGCTACAATCCCCGCTAGATACCAGAGATACCCTGAACCAGCGCCTGTGGAAAAATATGTGTAGTGGAGTTGATGCAGGATTCAGAACTATCGAACGCGCCTTATAAGCCCATCGGTGTGCGAAGCGGCGGGACGGCAGCGACCGGTAAGTTTGATTCGAATCTTCCCTCTTTACGCCACATAATTGTTTGGTCCTTCGAGCCGGATTTATATCTAGGTACTTGTTGTGGGGTTATTTTCCTAGTTTCCTAGTGTTCTTAGTTCAAAGTCCATTTGCGGCGTTACGCGTCCAAAATGGCGGAACTTATTCAACAAGACATTTTTGAACGTGAGATCATTATCGATGATCTCAAGCGTATTTTAGAGTTCATAGATTCAGACGAACAACAGTTTAGGTCACGCTCAAAAGAATTAACTTTGCAACAAAGAAAGTTCTTCAAACTTCAGGCAAAAATAGAAAAATTCTTAATAAAATCCAACACTTTCGACAAAGACGAACAACTGAAGATTCGTAACAATTTTAATGACTGTTATTTCGCAATTAGTGTTCACTTAGATAAACTTAAGGAAGAGGATAATGAGCGTAAACGAAGAATGTCCTCTAGTACGTCATTTAATAATAACTCAGTGGTACATGTTCCATCTACTCATACGAGTAATAGTTGTGCAAGTAGATTACCTATACTTCCAATGCCTACTTTCTCAGGGGAAACCACGGATTGGCCCCAATTTCACGATTTGTTTCGTTCATTAGTACATGACAAAAATACCTACACGGAGACAGAGAAGTTTCGTTACCTGTTACTGTCATTAAAAGATGAACCCTATAATCTTATTAAATCGATACCAATTACAGACGAAAACTATAGTATTGCGTGGGATATTTTAGTTTCTCGGTATGATAATAAACGGGCTATCGCCACGAAACATCTCGAAAAAATATTAGACATTGAACCTAGTACCGAGAAAATGACTCAAAGTCTAAGAAACTTACTCAATGTTTATCAAGAAAACATCAAGGCATTGCAGGCCATGCAATTTCCGATAGATCAGTGGAGTTTCATAATAGTGACGATTTTACTACGTAAGATTCCGTCTAGTGTTCGAAAACGTTTCGAATTATCACTATCGAGGCCATCGGATATACCTGACATAAGTACATTGATAACTTTCTTAGAACGCGAGTTAGCTGCAAGCGAATTCTCTTCTCACCCACAAAATAAAAATAATCTTGAAAAGGTAGGTACTCCCCGCACATCGCGCGGTAACGAAGGCTCGCGACGCGCGCTCGCAGCCAATGTCGCTTCATCGAGTTCGAATACAACAGACTTACAGTCTACCAAACAAAATAATTTAAAAAATAATTGTTTATGTTGTGATGCTCAACATACGTTGACAAAATGTTCGAAATTCCTTAATTTATCTCCCCGTGATAGGTATTCTTTTATTCAAAACAAGAACGTTTGTTTCAATTGTTTACATGTCGGTCATGATTTAAAACAATGCAAATCTAACTTTGTTTGTCGTTCATGTCATAAACGACATCATTCATTAATTCATTTCGAAAAGTCTAACAGTTTATCAGTTATTAGTGGTAGTAGTGATAATGCGGTCTCACTTTCTGTGAACGAAATGACAGAGACAGCGGTTCCCAGTACCTCGCACGCTGCGATGACTGCGGCGGTGAACGATCGCAAGAACGATTCGCGTTCTATTGCTCCGTCGGTTAGCGCGAGTACGGTGCTCCTATGTACGGCACTCATCAATGTGCATGTTGGCCCACAAAAACACACAGTTCGATGTATTATTGATACAGGCAGTCAGGCGACTTTTATTACCGAGTCTTGTGTTCAGCGGTTAGGGTTACATCGCAGCCAAGCGAACGTTCCGGTGTTCGGTGTTGGAGGGACCGAGGTTGGAGCTGTTTACCCAAAGGGTGTAGTATCTTGTCATATCACTCCTACACACGGGGATCAACCTTCAATTTCAGTTAACGCATTAATTTTATCTAATCTTATTTCACGTATGCCATGTGTGACGTTGCCTTTCAAGGGATGGCCACACATACAAAACTTAACTTTAGCTGATCCTAAGTTTTATCTTCCACAATCAGTGGAAATGCTTTTAGGTGCGGATATACTATCCCAAGTTTTATTAGGTCACGTGATCACGGGTCCACCCGGTTCACCGATGGCTATGAACAGTATCTTTGGTTATTTATTGATGGGTGATGTTTCATACAACCAAAATACATCTACTTCACTTCAAGTTTGTCTCAGTAGTTTAAGCTCATCCTACGATGACGACATCAACCTGAGACGGTTCTGGGAATTGGAATCTCTTCCGGAAAAAAGAATTCTAAGTCCCGACGAAGCGTTGTGCGAATCTATATTCGTAAATTCACATACTCGTGATGAAACTGGGCGATATGTTGTTCCGCTCCCTTTCAAACCTGATGCACCCACCCTCGGCGCATCACGAGATACGGCGGTCTCCAGGTTTAAGAAATTAGAGTATAGGCTGGAACACAATCCTCAACTTAAGGTAGACTATCATGCGTGCCTCCAGGAGTACTTGGAACTCGGTCACATGGAGCCCGTTGATTTACCTGTTTCGTTAGCTAACAGCTATTACATTCCGCACCACTGCGTGGTCAAAGAGTCCAGTGAGACTACTCGTACTCGTGTCGTCTTTGACGCGGGTTGTAAAACTTCGAATGGAATATCACTTAATGATGTTCTACTGACTGGTCCGAAGCTGCACCAGGATATAGTAGACGTTTTATTGGGTTTTCGTATCCATGCTATTGCTGTCACTGCCGACATAAAGCAGATGTACAGAAACATAAAATTACAACAATCCGATTGGGATTTTCAACGCATTGTGTGGCGTAAATCACCCACTGAACCGTTGCGTGATTATCGATTGCGCACCGTCACCTTTGGTGTCAGCTCATCACCATACTTAGCCCTTCGTACTATTCAACAGTTGGCTCATGATGAAGCTGCTAACTTCTCGTTAGTTTCTAAGGTTCTCCAGAACCAGGTTTTTGTTGATGACATCGTCACCGGAGCAGGCGACGTAAAGCAGGCCCTGGTTTTACAACGTGAGTTAGTAGGTATTTGTTCGTCAGCTGGTTTCGAGCTACGTAAGTGGCAGAGCAATTCGCCAGCGTTACTCGCTGCTTTACAAACGTCAGTCGTTCAGGGCGAGCGGTCTGATAACTGGCCCTGGTTTTACAACGTGAGTTAGTAGGTATTTGTTCGTCAGCTGGTTTCGAGCTACGTAAGTGGCAGAGCAATTCGCCAGCGTTACTCGCTGCTTTACAAACGTCAGTCGTTCAGGGCGAGCGGTCTGATAACGTTTCTTTCACTCTGATGGAGAATGACAAACAAATAAAGGTTTTAGGACTTCAGTGGAATCCTGAATCTGATACTTTCATTTTTAGCGTTCAGTCAACTAATGATAAAATTACAAAGCGATCCATACTATCACAAATAGCGAAAATTTATGACCCTATGGGATGGTTATCTCCTGTAACTATTTATGCGAAACATCTCATTCAGTTGTTATGGATTTCAGCGGTCGACTGGGATGAGTCACCTCCTTTAGATATTATAAACGCTTGGTCTAGTTTTCTTAACGAGTTACCATTATTATCAAAGTGTCAAATTCCACGTTTCGTTTTTGCAAACGTGAATGCAATTCAAATTCACGGGTTTTCCGACGCTTCCGAGCGGGCTTATGCCGCGTGTGTTTACGCCCGTATATCCGATAATAATGATAACGTTAAAACATTTCTTCTTCTCGCTAAAACGCGTGTAGCACCTATAAAACCGGTTCTTACTATTCCGCGCCTAGAGTTGTGCGCTGCTGTTTTGTTATCAAAGTTGATTGATAAAGTGAGAAGTGTGTATGATAACCACTTAAACTGTGAACATGTTTGTGCGTGGACTGATTCATCCATCGTGTTAGCATGGCTTCGTTCTCCACCACACGAGTGGAAAACATTCGTTTCTAATCGCACTAGTGAAATCTTATCCAGGCTTCCGGCCAAAACTTGGAGACATGTCCCGTCAGCTGACAATCCAGCTGACGCACCATCTCGAGGAATGCTTCCTACAAGTTTTGTCCAAAATGAGACGTGGCTCCATGGGCCCTGGTGGCTCGCGCGTGATTCTAGTTCTTGGCCAAGTCCCAAGAAAATACTAGAAGTCACTGAAGACAAACGCAATCTACCTATGTCTATGGTGTCAAACTCTTCCACCTCAGCACTACCTGATGTGGTCGAGTATATTACTAGATTTTCTACTCTAGGTAAACTTGTTAGGATAACAGCACTGTTATTTCGATTCTATAATAAATGTAAGAAAGTTCAAAATTCCTATCCAAAATACATAACTGTATCCGAGTTTAATTTTTGTTTAAATCGACTTATCCATTTAGTTCAACATTCTTGTTTTTCCGAAGACATTAATAATATTTCACATGGAAAGTATCCATCAATTAAATTACGTCGACTCAACCCGTTCATGGATAACAAAAATAATCTTCGGGTAGGTGGGCGAATTCATAAATCACTTTTACCGTTTGTTTCCAAACATCAATTGATTTTACCTAAGAAACATCATCTTACAGATTTAATCATTGACCATACACATATCACGCATCTACATGCTGGTCCGCAATCCGTGCAATACATTTTATTCCAAAAATATTGGATAATGTCTAGTCGTGACGCTATACGTATACGCATACATCGCTGTGTTCGTTGTTTTCGTGCGCGCCCCGTGAATCCGCAGCCATGCATGGGTCCGTTACCGGCCGTCAGAGTGCGCCCCGAGCGGCCATTTCTTAAAACATCTGTTGATTTCGCGGGTCCGTTTTACGTTCGAGCAAATAAAGTTCGAAATGCGAAAATTATTAAATGTTATGTATCTGTTTTTGTGTGTATGTCTGTCAAGGCCATACACCTCGAACTCGTATCCGAGTTGTCAACTGATGCATTTTTGGCAACATTGCGACGCTTCACGTCCCGTAGAGGTTTATGCACCGACATTTACTCTGATTGTGGAAGGAACTTTGTTGGTTGTAATAATTATCTACAAGACTTGTATAATTTTTTACGTAATGATTCTGTTCAAGCCACTCTTAATAGTAAAATTTTAGAACAAGGCATTACTTGGCATTTTCAGCCTCCTTACGCCTCTCATTTTGGTGGCCTTTTTGAATCCGGTGTTAAAAGTTTTAAACATCATTTACATCGAGTCCTCGTACGCAAACTCAAACTTATGATGAGATGCATACCCTTCTTTGTCAAATTGAAGCGGTACTTAATTCACGTCCACTTTGTGTATTAAGTGCTGACCCATTAGATCCGTTACCTTTGACACCAGCTCATTTTTTAATAGGAGGTCCGTTGACGTCCTTACCAGACATTTCATTAACCGATAATATTTCAAATCGACTCACTAGATGGCGTAGAATACAACAATGTGTGCAACACTTTTGGAAACGTTGGAGTCGTGAATATTTACACGAAATTCAACAACGTAACAAGTGGTTTCGAGATCGCGGCTCACAACTCCGTGAAGGTATTATTGTCATTGTACGAGATGATAATTTGCCACCATTACAATGGAGACTGGCTCGTGTCCATACTCTCCACCCAGGTTCCGATAATATTACTCGTGTCGTAACTTTACAGATGGGCAAAACTTTCGTGAAACGCTCAGTAGTCAAAATATGTCCTTTGCCCTTAGAATAATCATTCTGTAAGTTTAGTTAATATTGTTGCGAATCTTAGTTAAGTAATCTTAAGTTAGAATAACTTTAGTTTAAAAAATTTAAGGCTTCATGCTTTCGTAGCATTTTTCATTCTTTTTTTTTCGAATGTTACATTCTTTTTTTTTTGGTCTTTTAATTTAAGGTTAAAAGAAATTAATTCTTTTAAGGCGAGCGGCATGTAACGTACCGTTCTCTTTGCAGTTGGTATTACGTACCTACTGAATTAAATCTTGGAGATTTTAGAATAGTGTTTTCTTCACCCCACAACTGGTAATCAGGCTTTTTTGTGTATTTGCCGAGGGTGTTGATTCGAATGAGCTTCCGGCGTTTGCTCATCGCCCATTCGTCGAGCCTTCCGATTGGTTGCGGATGAGCACACTAGCGCCGCGCTCCTGCGTGTGTTTTTTCACTGTACTACGTACCATACGGGTGTCCGCGCATACACGCCCCGCGCGATATATACTTTTCTACAAAAATAAGGTCCTTCGGTGAAAAACGTGCTACAATCCCCGCAAGATACCAGAGATACCCTGAACCAGCGCCTGTGGAAAAATATGTGTAGTGGAGTTGATGCAGGATTCAGAACTATCGAACGCGCCTTATAAGCCCATCGGTGTGCGAAGCGGCGGGACGGCAGCGACCGGTAAGTTTGATTCGAATCTTCCCTCTTTACGCCACAGATATATTTTGAATACGTGAAAATAATGTGAATTGAGATAAAAAAAAGTATTGGCATACGATTTATTTCGAGATTTTTATTAGGTATTATTAAGTTGGCAATGATACACGATTAATGGCCCCTTTAGTTTATAACACGTGAACGATAGCAAATGTTTTGCTATATCTGGATCGTATGGGTTTGCAGATTTTTCTGTGAATGGGAATAAAATCTCAAGTGAACAGGAATATCAAATTATGTTCTTCTGTGAATGGATACGATAAGTATCAACGAAAAAAAAAATAGTAAAAACACAAAAACACTTGTAGTAAGTATAGATTTTATTCATAGAAAGCCGATATATTAGTTTACTTTGCTCTCAAGCACTATACTCAGTAAAAAAACGATGTTATTTCAAGTAGTTAGGGGCCGCCTCCACGAGCGAGAGAATCGCGGCGATAGTCACGCTGTGCCTACAAATTATCGCCGCGATAATATCGCCGTGTGGAGATGGATTCAAAGAGTTTCTATTGAATTTGGTGGCACGACGGGATTATCGCCGCGATTTTCACGGTCGTGGAGGCGGCCCCTTACAAGTGAAAAGTAGTGATTCCGTGAGACTTTTTATGTGATTTGCTATTGCTTTTATAAGTTTCTCAACTACACAGGCATAACCTTATTTTTTTTTTTTTAACTATGTTGACTATGTTATGTTGGTTTAATGCTCTAAGATGTTATGTCGTTAACACCCCACGTACACACACACACGACACGTACTAAGAGCGGTGAGCATGGTTTTAGTTGTATGTGCGTGCGTGAGCGTGTATTTTACTTGTATGAGCTCGGTATCGTGTCTTCAGTTTTGATGTTCGCGGCGCTCCATCTTCCTTTTCTTTGTTGATCTGAGGCGCTATGTTGACACAACTCCCTTGCGGAGTTGAAAACCGTCGTCGTCGGGTTTCGTTCCCTTCCCGTGCTTGTCCTCGGGGACTTCAACGCCAAGAATGTGGCTTGGGGTTCCCGGTATACGGACACACGGGGCAGGATGGTGGAGGACTGGGCTCTGGAAACAGGCCTGGTCGTCCTAAACCGGGGTTCTGTCCCCACGTGTGTGCGGATGCGGGGCGAATCGGTGGTGGACATCTCGTTCGCCAGCCCCGCCCTGTTGCCGCACGTGGTTGACTGGCGCGTCATGGAGGGGGTGGAGACCTATTCCGATCATCGGTACATCCGGTTTGATGTCTCCGCCCATACCTCGAGCGCGCCGGTTCGACAGGCCCCGAGTGGTCCGCGGTGGGCGCTGAAGAAGCTGGACCGGGAGCTCCTCCTGGAAGCCTCGATCGTGCAGGCCTGGGTGTCACCACCGGACAGGCCTGCCGACATCAACGACGAGGCGGAGTGGTTCCGGGAGGCCATGTCCGAGGTGTGCGACGTGGCAATGCCCCGGGTCCAGCCCAGTCGCGCCTTTCGCCAGGTGTATTGGTGGTCGCCGGAGCTGACGGCTCTGCGCGAGGCGTGCGTTGCCGCGCGGCACCGGTACACCAGGCACCGCAGGCTCCGTATTCGTCCTCCGGATACGGAAGCCATTCAGGCGGAGCTGTACGAGGGGTACAGAGTGGCGAAGACCGCCCTCCGAGCGGAGATCTTGCGGTCCAGGGATCTGGGCCGCGAGGAGTCGCTGGAGACTCTGAACAGAGACCCATGGGGGCGCCCCTATAAGATGGTGCGGGAGAAACTCCGCCCATGGGCGCCCCCGCTGACGCAGAGTCTCCGGCCCGAGCTCGTGGAGGACGTGGTGAGCGCTCTGTTCCCTTCGCGAGGGGAACATACTCCCCCGCCTATGGCTCCGCCTCATGCGGTGCCCGCTGCGGACCAAGAGACCGACGACGACGATGATACTCCCGAAGTGACCGAGGTAGAGTTGAGAGCGGCGGTACGTAGGCTCAGTGCCAAAAATACCGCCCCAGGACCCGACGGCTTACCTGGAAGAGCCTGGGTTCTGGCCTTTGGGGCTCTCGGGCCTCGACTAGGGGGGCTCCTAAGCGCATGCTTGGAGAGGGGCCAGTTTCCACTTCGCTGGAAGACGGGGAAACTGGTCCTCATTAAGAAGCCGGGGCGCCCTGCGGACTCTCCGTCCGCTTACCGGCCCATCGTGCTGCTCGACGAGGTGGGCAAGCTCTTTGAAAGAGTCATTGCAGACCGCCTCGTCGGGTGGCTGGTGCAGGAGGGGCCGGATTTGGCGGAGAGCCAGTTTGGTTTCCGCAAGGGGCGCTCTACGGTGGACGCCATCATGCGCGTGCGAGCCCTCACGACGGGGGATGCAGTGGCCCGGGGTGGGGTCGTCTTGGCGGTGTCCTTAGACATCGCCAACGCCTTTAATACCCTGCCCTGGAGTTGCATCAGGGAGGCATTCCGGTATCACCGGATGCCGACCTACCTCTGTCGAGTGGTCGAGGCCTATCTGACGGACAGGGCCGTCATATACCCCGGTCATCAGGGAGAGTGGAACCGGCGAGAGATGTCGTGCGGTGTCCCACAGGGATCGGTCCTGGGGCCGCATCTGTGGGACATCGGTTACGACTGGGTGCTGCGCGCCGACCTCCCTAGCGGCGTCAGCGTAGTATGTTACGCTGACGACACGCTGGTCCTGGCGCAGGGGAGGTCGCACCAGGAGGCGGCTGACTTAGCGACACGCGGGGTTGCGATAGTCGTGGAGAGGATCCGGCAGTTGGGACTCGAGGTGGCCCTGCACAAGTCCGAGGCCATGTGTTTTCATGGTCCTCGGAATGCGCCACCGTCGGGTTCCGATATAACGGTGGGAGGGGTTCACATCGGAGTCGGGTCGACGATGAAGTACCTGGGACTCGTCCTCGACAGCCGGTGGAACTTCGTGGAGCATTTCCGACGTTTGGCTCCCAGACTGGCACGGGCTGGGGCTGCCTTGAGGCGGCTCCTGCCCAATCTGGGGGGTCCAAACGCCTCCTGCCGGAGGCTCTACGCGGGGGTCGTGCGGTCCATGGCCCTTTACGGAGCACCGGTGTGGGCGCGTTCCCTAAGGCTGGGACCAGCCGGCAGGTTGAACGCGTCCCAGAGGGTCATGGCCATCCGGCTAGTCCGGGGATACCGCACGGTCTCCCGGGAGGCGGCGAGCCTCCTTGCCGGATTGCCGCCGTGGGATCTGGAGGCAAAGGTCCTCGCGCACGTGTGGGAGTGGCGCGAGGAGGCGAAGCGCCGGGGCGTAACTCCGCTGCCGCGAGAAATCACGGTACAGCGGACAGAGCTCCGGCGGGATCTCATGGCGGCATGGAGAGCGCGACTGTCGCAACCCAGCGCTGGGCACGCCACAATAGCGGCGATAAGTCCCCTCTTTGAGGAGTGGTTAGAGAGGCGCCACGGCGTCCTCACCTTCCGCCTGACGCAGGTCCTCACCGGACACGGTTGTTTCGGGAGGTTCCTGTTTCGCATAAGGCGGGAGGAAACGCCCGGGTGTTTCCATTGTGTGGATCGCCCGGAGGACACGGTGGAGCATACAGTGGAGGTCTGCCCGGCTTGGGCAGAGCACCGCCGTGTTCTCACGGAGGCGATCGGCGGCGGCGATCTCTCGCGTCCGAGCCTGGTCCAGGCCATGGTTCGGAGCGAGAGTGCATGGGAGGCCGTCACCTCCTTCTGCGAAGCAGTGATGCTCGCGAAGGAGGAGGCGGAACGCGTGAGGGAGAGGCAGCCTCACGCCCTCAGTCGCCGCAGGAGACGCCCTGGGCGGCGGGAATCGCGGGGCGATTTCCGGCCACCGTAGGCGCGGGCCTGCGGACGGTGAGCAGCGGGTAGCTCGCCGTCCGGTAAGGACCAGGCCCGAGTCGACGGCGCGTCGTGTTCCACGCGCGCCTCAAAGAGATGTCAGCAAGTGACGGGGCCCAATAGGGCCGACGCCGCTGGGGTCGCGGGTTGTCTGAAAGGGTTACCGCGGCCCTGGCATAGGCAACTGAAGGAACACGGGTGGGTTTTAGTCAGTAAAAGTCTGACACGCCCTCCCGCTCCACCCAGAGCGGGAGAAGTTATTTGATGATTTCCCACCCTCAAAAAAAAAAAAAAAAAAAAAAAAAAAAAAAAAAAAAAAAGGCGCTATGTTGAAATTACATACGTACATAAGCTCACGTCTTCTTGGAACCACTGTAAAATTGCACCCGGCGCTTCTAAATAGTATCTATTTTTTCTTGGGTAGAATATACCCTTTTTAGTGTATTTTTGAAAACCCCAAAGTGCGCAAATTAAAGACGACGAGAAAAAAAAAGTCGCCTTTTTACAGTACCAGCAGGGCTATTGTGTATCTCTGTTGACAGTTCATAGTGATGATCACTTGGCAAAGTGTTCATCGATTAACTGTCAAACAGTTAGTTTCGTATTGGATATCTTCAGTGACCAACTAGGATGACGTCATAGGCACCGAGTATCGCTGATAGCCACTGTAACATATTTTGACAGATGTTATTGTATCGATACTTATAAGATTGCGATTGTCTAAACTTAGTGGACATCAAATTGATGGTCATTTAGTCTGTGGTTGCTTTCGTGAAAGACTCTACTCAAAGGTAGTGTTTTAGAAATTCTAGTGATTATCACCGAAGCCTTATGTGAAACGTGTAAACATTACGGCTTTTGTTGTTTTATTGTGATCCTTGTTCGTGACAGAGGTATGGCACGTCTAATACTGCCGGGACTTGCAAGCTTTTATTTAGTTTCACCTGTCCGGCGTCTCTCTGTCTGTGGTCGAATCTTGCAAGTTAAATTTGACTCACTTCCCGGTTTCCGATTGAGCTGAAATTTTGCATGCCTAACTAAATTGGTTGACAATGCAATATTATTATGACATGGAGCTGATCTGATGATGGAGCCGGAAGGTGGTCATGGGAACTCTGTAATAAAACGACGCAGCCCCATAGAGTTTGGGGTCGTTTGATTCGTCTTAACAAGTTTAGTACTATGGATCAGGGGTCTGATGAAAAAAAAATAAAAAATAAGTTGGTCAACTATTATATAAATTAAATACATATCTCTACTAACCATAATTATCTCAAATTTTTAACATTAGATAAATTGCTAAAAAATAGGTCGGTACGCTTAATTTCTTCGACCATACCTACAATTTAAAAAAAATACAAAAGTAAGTGTGCGCGTTCACATCTTGCATCAGACGAATACCTACTATAAGTTTACATACACCGAACGCGCGCATACTTGTTACATACTACTCGGCGACGAATTTGTGACTCGTTCAACGTACGACCATCCTACTGCGTTCTCAAACTCTCCAAGATGTTTACTTGTAAACGGTGCGCTGTGGAAGCGAGAGACGGCGTCACATGATCTGCGTGCGCGGGGCAGTTTGACTTCCCCTGCTTAGGCATCACGGAAGCAGGATGGAGAAGACTTGGAGATCGTAAAACCACATGGAAATGTAGCAATTGTAAAACATCGATACTAGCCAGTCCCCGAGTTGATTCTGACAAGAGTTTACCAGCAGACACGGAAACCATCATAACGGAGCTCAAGCGGCTATCTACACAAATGGAAGCCTTGCCAGCGCTGGTTGAGAGCATTAAAGCTGTGCAAAACGAACTTGTGGAACTCAAAACATTAAAGGCTGAATTCTCAGAGGTGAAGTCGTCGCTACAGTTTGTTAGTGACAAAATGGATGAGCTGACCTGCAAAGTATCAACTCTGGAACATGACATTGAGTCAATGAAGAAGACAAAAGATGACATCTCGAAGTTGCAAGACCGCATAGCTAAATTAGAGCTTCATCAAAGAGAGATTGAACAGAGGTCCAGGATGAACAACATCGAAATCAAGGGAGTGCCAATAACTAGCGATGAAAACTTATTCTCAATAATGACTAAAATTGGGGATGTTATTGGATGTCATATACCCAAGGAGCAGATTAACTACATTGCCCGAGTTCCAATGCGTAGTGATCCACTTAATAAAAATATAATTTGTTCGGTGCATAATTGCTACAGCAAAAATGATTTTGTTTCTGCGGCGAAAAAGCACAAAACCCTTAATGCTGCTCATCTAGGTCTGCAAGGCACAAACAGGGTCTATATTAACGATCATCTTACGCTGGATAATAAAATTCTCCTGAACCAGACCAAAGCTCGTGCCAAAGAACGTGGTTTTGAGCATGTTTGGGTCACGGGATGAAGATATTTCTTCGAAAAAACTTTACATCCCCAAAACTCCTCATCAAGACGGAACACGACTTAAAAAAAATCTTATTCTAAAAGTTCTTATAATTGAAATGTTGATTCAACGTCCTGATAAGTTGTATAACGCTCACTTCGCCTCATTAAGTTTGAGAACCACAGTTATTTATTTTTTCTATACATTCATTTCTCGCAGTCCTTTTGTTTGCTTATCGCTGCTTTTGAACCAATTCGTACACTATTGCTATTATGACTTTAAATCTTCCACTCATTACCACAAAGATGTACATGGCTTATTGAGATTTTTCAGTCTACCTTATAATAATTATTTTTTATTTCTTAACGTTCAACTATGCACGTCGCTCATCGGACCTTACTCGTATGGAGATAAAGTTTTATTTTACTTATCTTACCTTGGGGATGTACATCGCTTATTGAAATTATTCAGTATACCTTACAATAATTACATGTTATTTGTTAACGTTCAACTATCCACTACGCTCTTCGGACCTTATTCGTATGGAGATAAAGTTTTATTTTACTTATCTGTATTCATCTCTCATTGTTTAAAGAATATTTGTTTGGACGGATTGATTGTGCTTAGTACTCTTTTTTATACGCTAAATCTAATGGGTTTTATCATTTATTATGGCGCCTATTAGCATTTTTTATCAGAACGTGCGGGGACTGCGAACTAAAACAGGTGTTTTCTACAGAAATATATGTATTAATGGTTTTGATGTTGTTTGCTTGACTGAGACTTGGCTAACTGACGGTATATCCGATTCCGAATTATTTGATGACAGATATATGGTATGGAGACGGGACCGAGATTACACCAGTACAGGTCAGACTATGGGAGGGGGGGTTTTAATTGCCGTTAGACGTGAGATTGTGGCTCATGCGCGCGGCGAGTGGCAGTCATCTGCAGAAGACCTATGGGTCACATTAACCCTGCAACAAAGTAGACCTAGGACAACATACAAAATGCATATAGGCGTTGTTTACATTTGCTCTCAAAACCTAGGTAACTCATTAACAACACAGCTGGGTAACTATTCTGATAACTTGACCAACATTATAATGGAGCACCCGGTCGACAAGTTTATTGTGCTGGGTGACTTTAACCAATCTAATATAACGTGGACCCCTGCAAATGATGGTTATTCTCTGCTCCCTACAAACCTGAACGGTCATGTCCAAACCATTTTTTTTGACAACATTAACGCATGTAACCTGTTGCAGTACAACTGTCACCCTAACAAAAACAATAAGATTCTGGACTTGGTATTTTCCAATAATGAAGTTTCTGTCTCCTGCAGCTCTGATTCCCTAGTTCCGGAAGATCCGCACCACAATGCACTATGTATCACGGCGGACTTTGTTCAGCTGCATAGTCTGCCAGCTCGTCCCTATGTTAAATACTTGTACCGGTCTGCTGATTATGCAGCAATTAAAGATGAACTTAACATCGTTGACTGGCAGTACGAGTTGGGCCACAGGTCACTAGACGATGCCGTAGCATTTTTCTATGATGTTTTATATAAATTACACAAGAATTATATTCCATCTAAAACAGTTGTTTCCCAGTCTAAATACCCCCTCTGGTATAAAAGTCCGTTAATAAAAATTCTTAAAGAAAAATCTAAATTCCACGCGAAATTTAAAAGGTACGGGAACGAGTCGGACTACCAATCTTTTGTATTATTACGGCAACGTGCAAAGGATTTAGAAAAATGCATGTTCGATGATTACATGGCAAATATAGAATCAGCTATTCGCGACAACCCTCGAGCTTTCTGGAGCTTCATAAAATCAAAAAAGCAAAACAACTCCTACCCTTCTGTGTTGCGTTTTGGGAACCTGTTCTCTAGCAATGGTGAAGAAATTTGCAATTTCTTCGGCGAGTATTTTCTGTCAAACTTTCGTGAAGCCACCAGCTCTGAGAATAATACACAATACCATTGTGAGCGGAATGATTTTAGTACTTACGATATTGCTGCTATCGAGGTTTGTGAAGACGAGGTTGTGAAACTACTAAAGCACTTGACACACAAAAACTGTAAAATAAAATAAAATAAATAAAATAAAATAAATAAATATAAACACACACATTATTTAATTGAATTCCGCTAGACTGTCGAGTTACAACCTCATTTTATATAAATACTAGTCTATGGTTACAACTGCAAAAGATTGTCAAATGAATATAAACCGCTTGATATAAAATGTTCCCTAAAATGAAGTATTGTAACGCTCAAAAGGCGTTACTCAACTTAGCCGCATAATAGTCGATAAAAAATAGAGGCGTCAAGTGCTTGGACGAAGAGCACCGTTAGCCACCGTCACGTGATATCCACTTACTGCGATACGCAATACCAATGTTATGTCATTCTCAGTTGTCATCAAAGTTCGGCGTACAACTGGAAGCCAGTTAGTCATTGACAAAGAAAAAGATAGCCAATAGCCCTGCTGTACCATTGACCTTGACCTCAAGGTCAATGAGACTGAGGTCAAGCTTTCATCGTCTAATATACGAGATATTCACCGCCTCATCTAACCCAAATGATTTACCAACCATAGAGGGGATCTGGCGCTCGGCGGCCGCTACCGCGGCACGCTCGCTTCGCTCGATCGCCTTTAACCTAACCTAACCTAACCCAAATGATTCACCAGCAATAGAGGTAATGGTCACTATTCTAACCTAACCCAAATCATTCACCAATGTGAATGTACGGACGCGCGGGTGTTATAGTAGGTACAGTTCCCATGAGGGTAGGCAGAAACTACAGAACACCACCTGATCCTTCCTGATCCTAGTCCTTTGCCTCGTTTAAGTTCATACTTCTGTGGCCTTAGTGCGAGTTTTTATACTTACTCGATCACGTTAACGTAAGAAAGGTCAATTTGTACTGAAAATGAATAAGCTCCGCCTGGTGACTACAATGGGAAACACATTATTCCATACGAATTGACATAAAGTAACGTTAACGTAAACGCGATCGAGTAAGTATAAAAACTCGCACTAAGCCCACGGGTTACGTGTCTCAATTTGCGTTGACGTTTTTTATCTCTAATAAGAACATAAACTTTTCCTTAATTAAGGCAAGATATTCAAGCCCACAAATTGTTGAAATCTAAACATAATTTTCTAATCTAAATATTATATTCCTTTGTCTTACACCTACCTACCTAACACTACATTGTCCTCAGGCAATGTTTCTTACTCGGTCGACCTTGTCAGGAACATGTCTTTCTGAAGTAAGATCATATTTCGTCTTCGGGGAATCCACTCGTGAAATTTGTTGTTTATTCTGTTATTTAGCCATATTAATGGTGTGTACTTTGTGTTTTATTATGTTTATGGGAAGTTATCTTTATGGATTTTACGCTTTCACGGTTTTGTGAAGAGAAATGGGTTGTAATTTTGAGGTGATTGTCTGTGATGGAGTTTTGGTGGATCAGATGGTTTTGTGTAGGTAACGTTTTTGACATAACGAGGTATGTCGGTAAATCTAGGTTCATTTCTACTCCTCCAATATTATGATTGATTTCGTTCCTATATCCAAGACGCAAAATTTAATTGTCTCGGCAATTTTCTGATTGGTTACCACTGTAGATTTTGTCGGATTTTGGGTTGCAGAAGTTGCACCTGCATGATTAGCCCAACGGGGTTCTTAATGATTACCTACCATAATTTACTGTTTTGTGTTGATATTTTCATCACCACTGCTCTCAAAACGGTGAAGGAAAACATCGTGAGTAAACATATCCTAGAAACAAAAACTCGAAGACTTGTGGCATTTACCAACCCGTACTGGGCCCGCGTGATGGATTACGCCCGCTCCCTCTCGAGGAGAGGAGGCCTGTGGCAGTGAGCACATTATAGGCTGATTATGTCTCTAAAAGATAAGGCAATCTGCAAAGCGTAATTAAAATTTCAAAACTAGCAGGATATTAGAGTATATATTTTTTTTTTTTTTTTTTTTTTTTTTCTTTATTAATAAGAACTTAAGTAGTTCTTCATAATTGATTACAATCTATCCTAATAGACTAATAAGCAATTTAACTCTAACTTATTATTTTACGTGAAACATTTTGTTATAACTAAGAATAGTGTCAATTTGCACTTTTACACAATTCCGTAGCACTTTCTTAGAGTCTGATAATATTGATAAAACACTTTGTTCATGTGTCACACGTATAGCACAGCATTACTATTATTCATTCACGCACTACACTAACTCAAATGGTTTAGTTCTCTTTAGCCTACGCACTATGTCCGTGTTGTCTAGCAGCTGTATTGCCTCGACATTCACATGTCGGTGAAGTCTGTGTTCGTGGGCTTCAGCAAATTTTTGGATGATGGTGGTGACGAGTTCCATTTTAAGGTCGCGGTGGAGGTCGTCATTTCTAATGTACCATGGTGCATTTACAGCATCCCTGAGTACTTTATTTTGGAATTTTTGGATTATTTTAACGTTACTTCGTTTAGTACAGCCCCAAAGTTGGATACCATACGTCCAAATTGGCATAAGAATATGCTTGTATAATATAATTTTATTATGTATTGATAGACAGGATTTCCTTCCGAGTAACCAATACATACTTTTATAACGTATGTCGAGTTCCTGCCTTTTCTTCTTGACGTGAGATTTCCAGCGCAACTTGGCGTCAAGAGTTATTCCAAGATATTTGGCTGTATTAGCATAAGGCACTTGCATGCCATTTATATAGATTGGGTGGTAATCGCAGTGTTTGTTAGTGAAGTCAATATGTATTGATTTTGACTCATTCAGTTTGATCTTCCACCTCTGTGTCCAGTCGTAAACTTTGTTCACAGCAAGTTGAACTTTTTCTACTGCTTCTTTGTGGCTTGATCCGGTAGCCATAATAGCTGTATCGTCTGCAAAGGTCGCAATGGTGTTGTTTTCCAGCTCTGGGATATCACATGTATAAAGCAAGTACAAGATTGGGCCCAACACACTTCCTTGTGGTACCCCAGCTTTTATAGTTTTTAGCTCGGAATATGCATCCTCTTGCCTTATTCTAAACATTCTGTTACTTATGTAAGACTTGAGAATATCTGCGAATTCTGGTAGCATGCGTCTGAGTTTGTATATCAAACCCTCATGCCAAACTTTGTCAAAAGCTTGCGCGACATCTAGGAATACTGTGGCGCAGACTTGCTTGTTTTCGAGTGTTTTTTCAATAATGTTTGTTATTCTGTGTACCTGGTCTATTGTAGAATGTTTTTCCCTGAAGCCAAATTGATGGCTTGGTATAAGCTCTTTTTCTTCTATTATTGGTTTTATCCGTTTTAATAACAGTTTTTCAAATAGTTTGGATAATACGGGCAACAGGGAAATAGTTAGGTCTATATGATGATGCTTCATGGGGTGGTTTCCCAGGCTTCGCAATCATTATGACTTCAGCAACCTTCCATGGCTCAGGTACATGGTTTAGCATAAATGCAGCATTGATAAGTCTGGTCAGCTTGACTATGGCTTTGCGCGGGAGGTGTTTTAGAATTTCTCCGGTTATGAGGTCGTAACCCGGAGATTTCTTCGAGCTTATGTTGTTTTGAATTTCTCTTGAAACTTTTTTAGGAGTCACAAGCCGAATTCTTTGATTTTGTGACAACTTTTCACTCTCAAGTATTTCTATGGAGCTTTCATTGGGTTGAAAAGTGTCTTCTAAGTATTGGGCAAACCTTAACGCTTTTTGTTTATTGCTTATGGCCCATTTTCCGTCGCTGTCTCTGATGGGCGGTATTTGCATGATCGGCCTTTTTAGTTTTCTTGTCGCTTTCCAAAGAGAGAAGTCCGTAGATTGGTCGTTGGTTAGCTGCACAAGGTGATTATTCAGACTTTCATCCTCAAATTGTAGAATTTTCCTCTTTAGTCGTTTAGTTAAGTTATTTAATAATGTTTTATCTCGCGGGCACCTTGTTTGGTGCCACCGCTTTCTTTGTTTTCTTTTCTCAGATAGTAAATACACAACTTCTTTGGGATAGGTATGTCCTTTATATCTACGTTTTAATTGTGGCGTGTTGTTCCACGCACATTGTTGAATATTAACGATATATTTGTTTACTTCTGAGTCAAGTTGATCTTTATTTTGTAACGGAGTTTTTAGATCGATAATATTATCTAAATCAAGGGCAAAACTGTCCCAATCTGTCGACTTATTAACCAGGGTAACAGGTCTTTCTTTTAGTGGGATTTTTTGACTCAGTCTTAGTATAATCAGGGAGTGGTCCGAATTCATATAAAACTCTTCCTCCAAACTAAGGTAATTGGTGGATATATTTTTGTATATGAAAAAGTCTATAAGATCCGGTATTTTCTGGTGGTCAGTGGGCCAGTACGTTGGTTTGCCTGTGCTCATAACTTCACAATGTGTATCTTTGACTGCATTTAAGAGCTGCCTTCCCTTTGTTGTAGTAAGTCTTGATCCCCAGTGCGTATGCTTGGCATTAAAATCTCCGCCTAGGATGAATCTCTGGCCCAGAAGTTCAAAGAATTGTAAATATCGCTCTTTTTTTATCATGTGCCTTGGAGGACAGTATACGGCTGCTATGGAAACGTGACAAAATTTGGTTTTAACAGATACTGCCACGGCTCGAATATCTGGTTCTTCAATTTTACTCTGCTCGTAATGATTGATGTTTTCTTTGATTATAACCGCGCTACCTCCTCTGGCCGAGTTGTCAGGGTGGAGCGAATTATATACCTTGTATCCTCTAAAGTTGACGAAAGATTGTTTAGTGAAGTGCGTTTCTGAGATCAAACACACGTCTATATTTTCTATGTCTAGGACTGCCTGTAACTCATTATGATGTTTGAGGAGCCCATTAGAGTTCCACGCCATTATTTTTAGTGTGTTACTCATTTTTAATTATTAAAAACAGCTGTTTTGGTGCTGGATTCTAACTTCTCTAATCTTTTGTCAAATGTAGTAAGTAATACACTTCAAGATCTGATTAATTTTATCTTCCAGAGTCGAAGATTGTGTGCCTTGTTTTGCAGCTTGTGCATAGGAACTACTTTTGGTTGTTTTCACCGGTATTGCAGTTGCCTGGACACTTTCTTTTCGTGTCTGTTTATCAGGATTTCTCATGGAAGCAGACTGTTGGGCAGTTGGCACATCAAGTTTCTTTTTGATATTTTTATTTTTCATCAATTGCATTTCTTTGGCTACTTCACACCCTCTGTAGTTGGCTGGGTGGGGTAAGCCGCAGTGGACGCATTTTGGTTTCTCTTGCGGAGATTTGGTACAGTTGGCTGTAAGATGTTTGCCAGTACATTTTACACACCTTGGCTCTTTACTGCAGTATTTATGAGTATGCCCATACGCCTGGCATCTCTTGCATTGAGGAATGAGTTTGGGATTTTTGAGAGAGTGTATTTCAATTTTACACCCTAAAATGTGCTTTATGCCATAAATTTTGTTGACATCTTCGTTATTATTAAATGATAAGACGAACATATTGAGTGGTTCTTTAGTCTTCCAGCTCAACTTGTTATCCACTTTTTCTATTTTCAGTCCTTGCGATGTTAAATCATCTTTAATTCGATCTGGCTGGCAAGAAGAATGTAATTTTTTCACTACAACTCTTATTGGTCTAGCTTGTTTGTTCTCGTATGAATGCCAAAGATATTCTTTTTCTGACAAAAGCCTAGCAATCGCTCTATAAGAATCCTCAGTTTTAGCGTTGACCTTCACACAATCTCCATTCATCATTTTCGCGATGAATGATTCAGTTGGTTGAGATAGAGTTAACAAGTCGTAGAACACTTGGTAGTTCTTGACTCCGTCTATTATGATTGGCGGTGGTGGAGGCACTTTTTTAACTAATGTATTTTCTTTCTCACATTTTTTTTGATGTTGGGCGCTAGTTCCGGGTTGTGCCGGTGGAGAGAGGGAGATGTTTAGCTTCCTTTTCTTCCTACTTTTAGCCCTAATCCACTCAGTTTCTTTAGCGAGTTCTTCTTCGTCTGTGCAATACTCGACATTTTCTTTATCAGACTGAGCAAATTGTATGTTGCTCTTAGCTTCTAACTCCATAGGATCATTATTTTCTTGTCTCTTGGACGTGTAATGTTCTTTTTGGCGTAGAAGTTGTCGCTGGAGGCCTTCTATTTGAACCTTCATATCATTAACAAGAAGTTCCAATTTTTCTCTCTCTGATTTTTCTTGGGTGTACCTGTCATACAACAGCTTCTCCAAATCAGTTTTTATTTTTACTTTTGTTGATGACATTGTAAGGCAAGTAGAAACTTCACCTTGACAATTATTTAATTTCACTGTTTACACTATAATTAATAACTGGGTCATCGCGGTGACCTTGATAAACCGATTCCGCAATGCATCGACGACGGTGTTATTGTGATGCGCCAGCGAATTACTCTAAACTAGAGCACGCGGGCGCGAATGATACACGTCTGTTCTCGATAGAAGCCAAACACGGAAGAGTATATATTGATATACCAAATGTCATTGGGGACAGAATTAAGACTCATCGAGGCTAAAAACTATTGGCACTAAACACGAAAGTAAAAAAACCTCAAATTTTGCACCAACCAAGAGTTACGCCATCCATCCACCTGAAATCCCTTCATCAAAATAACTAACAAAATAAATAAATTACAATTTCAAAAGAGAATATCATTTACTTTCCTCGCTGACTGCAAAATATTACCATTTACCGAGACTCCGACATTAAACTTTCGTTTATAAGTAGGTGCAGAAACTCCAACAATTGTGAAGTTTTAATTGAAACCTCAGCATTTCGTCTTTAAGTTTATACCATTGCTGGGTTCCATTGTATGCAGAATACATACAATCACTTATAAAGTTGTCTTTGGCGTGAAACTATTTTCTTCATTATGTGTAGTGTGATCGTGTTGATTCTCTAAACATTTGCTAGGAATGTCGAGTTATGAAGGAGTTACTTTTAATGAACTTTCTTCACTGATGCTTTGAAAGTATTTAACTAAAAATGCGGGTTTTAAATTCGATTTACCTCACAGTGGAGGTAAGTAAATTTGAAAATCGAACGGGGCATCCTGACATTCATTCATAAACTTATTTTTAGGGTTCCGTACCTCAAAAGAAAAAAACGGAACCCTTATAGGATCACTTCGTTGTCTTCTGTCTGTCTGTCTGTCAGTCTGTCAAAACCGCTTTTCTCAGGAACGCGTGGAGGTATCAAGTTGAAATTAATATCAAATACGTAGGTCTATAGTCTCTTGAAGTCCTAAAAAACTCAAGCTTCTAAGTCAATGAAATAAAAACATACGGCCATTTATGCGACATATTTTGATACTCACAAGTAAATCAAAACCTATAGGGTACTTCCCGTTGTTCTAGAATCATGAAATTTGGTAAGAAGCAAGGTCTCCCAGCACAAGTAAAGGCAAAAGTCCGAAAATTGTGAATGAGTAATTTTTGACACCAAAAAAAAATTTTTGGGATCCAATGTACGTTTGTTTTTGGGATAAATTCTTTTCAACTACGGAACCCTTCATTGTGCGTAGTCCGACACGCACTTGGCCGGTTTTTTTTCAGTCCGCCACTTGGATAGTCGTCATTTGTTTTTAAATAAGTATCTCTTTTTGGAGGTAACAGTTTTTCTACGATTGCCTTTGCCTCTACTTTTACTGATTCCGGCGTCAAATCCAAATCATCTTCACTTGAACACATCATATTTTAATTGCAATTTTGTTTGCAACAACGTTTTTAACAAGACAATCTGCTTGGCGCCAATTTTTTTCTTTCGATTTTTATTCGTGCGATCGTCTAACTGGCCAGTGGCGTTTTTAAAATAACATCAATTCATTGCGTAACTTAAGCGGTTTTATACCATTTTATAAGAGTAGTATAGGTAGGTTACCAATTTTAACAAAGGCAATTTTTTTCATAGGTATTGCTAGTAGAAATAAAATACAAGCCAAGAAAAAGTGATTAAACAAAACAGGTATTTTTAATTAACAGTCCATATAGATTTTTTAGTTATTTCTTTGTTTGTTTTTCTAATTTCCTCGCATTAGTGATCAAAAGTAGAGTGATCAACTCTAGTGTAAATCATCAATTACACCTGAGATATTTAGGCACACGAGCGAGGGAAGCGAGAGAGGGTGTTTATAGTTCGAAGATTACTTACATCCCATGTATAACAATCTACTATTACAAAATAGTACTTTTGCACTTGTGTTAATATAATGTATGGAAGTTTTTTGCGATTCACAATGTTATGTCTCTTTATCATCATTGGCCACCTCACATGTTCATGGAATATTGGTATGGTTTGGTTGATTAGGTTATCATTACGCATCTTTAGCCTTTCTGCAAAAAAAAATGTTAAGCCATAATAATTGCCGTCATGTTTTTTTAAAGAAATTTTTTGGATTCTAAAATCAAGACCGCGGAGCGTCTTAAGTTAATTCCTCATATTTAAGTTTATAAGTTCGCAAACCCAAAACTTGCCGTGTTGAGCACCTTCCAAGAACTTCGCAGTTTTAATCCTCTGTTTTATAATATACTTGTACTGCATACTTAGTTGTTTTTTTAACTTATTTAGGTAGCTCATTGTGAATATGAAGCAACACGTACCTCAAAAGGAAAAAACGGAACCCTTATAGGATCACTTTGTTGTCCGTCTGTCTGTCTGTCTAACAAGACCCTTTTTCTCAGGAACGCGTGGAGGTATCAAATTGAAATTAATATCAAATATGTAAGTCTATGGTCCCTTCGAGTTCTACAAAAATCAAGTTTCTAAGTCAACGCGGTAAAAAAATACGGCCATTTATGCGACATATTTTGATCCTCGCAAGTAAATCAAAACCTAACCTAACCTTTTTCTCAGGAACGTGTGGAGGTATCAAGTTGAAATTAATATCAAATACGTAAATCTATAGTACCTAAAAGTTCTAAAACAATCAAGCTTCTAAATCAACACAATAAAAAATACAGCCATATATGCGACATATTTTGATACTCGCAAGTAAATCAAAACCTATAGGGTACTTGCCGTTGACCTAGAATCATGAAATTTTGGCAAGAAGCAAGGTCATATAGCACAAGTAATGGAAAAAGTCCGAAAATTGGTAATTTATAATTTGATCACATATTTTTTTTTTAAATATGTCATCTGTCAAGGCTCTTTTTCTCAGGAACGCGTGGAGGTATCAAGTTGAAATTAATATCAAATACGTAAGTCTATAGTCCCTTAGTCTGATTGTACACAGTTACGCAATAAATAATTCTTATTCTTATTCTTAAATTTCTAAAAAAATCAAGCTTCTACGTCAACGCAATAAAAAATACGGCCATTTATGCAACATATTTTGATACTCGCAAGTAAATCAAAACCTATAGGGTACTTCCCGTTGACCTAGAATCATGAAATTTAGCAAGAAGCAAGGTTTTATCACATACATAGTATTTAATTTTCTTTTTCTGGCAAAATGTGGGTGTACACCTCTGCCCTACCCTTCAGGGAAACAAGGCGTGATGTTATGTTTAAGAATAGATTTTTGCGAATACAAACTTAAATATGCAGTTGGAGAATTGTCCGTGACGTATCAATGTATGGGAGAACATGTTTTTCAACTCAATGTTAAGTTTGTCTTTGGGATAAATTCTTTTCAATTACGGAACCCTTCATTGTGCGTGGTCCGACACGCACTTGGCCGGCTTTTTTTAGTAGGAATTGTTGTCAAAATTGGTAAACAATTACGAGATCGACTATCATACCTACACATCCATACTATAATCTCCATTTACAATACGATTAGACATTTAAACAAACCTTCTTTACACTCCGTTCAACCGATTTTGACTTCTATTCCGTAGGCTTAAGGATGGCATTAAAGGCAAACAAGTGGTTACAATACCAATTGTTTGCTGCAGCTGCCATTTGTCATGCCACCAACGCAATAGAAACTAAAATCGGTTGAACGGACTTTAAAAAAGGTTTGTTTAATTATCTTATCTTATTGTAAATGGAGTAAAGCCTATTTTTAATCACCTTACAGATGTTTTTTTCGTCAACTATTTTCAATTACAATTTCGAAGTTGGTAGCAAAAAACTAAAATATAGATCCAAAGCCAACTTCCGAAATTAAAGTTATTTTCAGTTAGTAGTGTTTTTTTTTTGATATCCGTTGATTTTTTTTTTTTGTAAAAAAGTTATTCAATTTGTATTATCGTAAAAATTAAATGAAATGAAATCTTTTTATTTCCAAAAAAATACAGTCATGTTTTAGCTTATTAACAATTCTTTGACGAAGGAATAGGAGCAGTACTTAACTCCTTTTATTCCCACACACTCAGATCCTCTTTTACAAAGAACACAAAAAACTTTTCGTTCGAGTTTAAAAATACATTCATAGAGCTACCAACTTTGCTACCTCCATACTGTATGTTTATAAAGCAGGTAACAGACATATAGTATTTTGTAACAACTGTATCTTCATAGCGATGATAAGGGTGCCTCAGATTAGTGTAAGCAGCGATGCGCGAAGAAACATAGGTGAGTCTGTAATGCTTACTAACACTGCATTTCTACATTAAATGCTAGCGCAAACTGTGCGTTTTGTCGATGCATTTAGTAGCTACAACCAGACGCAGATAGCCTAGACACTTGCGCGAAACACATTTGTGCGAAAAATTGAGCACGAAAACAAAAACGACGAGGGACGAAAACAAAGGTCTAACTATCGAAAGCCGTCTGTTGAAAACCGCCCGTCCTGTCGACGACGACGAAGACGAAAACGAAAACAAAGAACCAGGACATTAGGTCCTTAGTTTTCTTCTTTTTTTCGTCTTTCTTTTCGAAAACCGCACATGAATTGGTGCATAACATGCGAAGACTGACGCTGAAATGTCGCATGCGCCGTTTGGGTGTGAGCGAGCACGCATTTAGTCGCTGCGACAGGTACCGATAACGTGCGACTCCCCTAGCCTGTTGTTGCGACTCTGCAACTAGACGCTAAGCTTCGAACAAAATATTAGGTCGGGGAAAAAGTTCCTTCATATTTTATATACAAATTCAAGACATTTTTTTTTCATAGTTCATTATTTAGTTATGTGTCATTTGCCAAATGGGTCAAAACTGTTTTGTGGTCAATTACCAGTTCTTCAGCTACGTCGTAACTACTGATATGCCGATTTTGCTCCACTTTTTCAAAAATGGCATCCATTTAATCCGTAATAGGGCGACCAGAGCGACGTGCATCTTTGACTTAAAATTTCAGGATTGAAAACGCTTAAACCAAATGTCTGCTACTCTCACAGACACTGCACTAGGTCCATAAACATCGCTAATTTTTTTCGCGGCTTGTTTTGCACTTTTACCTTTTTTGTAGTAAAATTTTAAAATGTATCGAATTTCTTCATTAGATTCACTCCTTGACAGTACGAAAAACTAATGAAAATCACACATTTTCCTAAATTGAATTTAGAATTATGTTCTTTAAAATTTAAACTTTCAATGATACCAAAACCAGCCAGATACAAATAGTATAGCCAAAGAGATTTTGTTACACGTTCATACATACTATAATACGAAAAAACTTTTTCCCCGACCTATTATATGAAAATTGTTGTCCGCAGCCCGTCGCAGTCGCATGTCGCATAGTGTGCGCCATGTCTAAAGTTATATAGCTATGTAATTTTATGAGCAGTTGCTCTTGATTTGACTTTGACTACTTGAAGACCCCTTGACCCACTCGGAGGGGTTCTGAAGAATCAATTTACACCTCTATAGGTACTCAACTCTCTCAAGAATATAATTATCTACTTCTTTTTCGGTCTTTAATGGTTTAGGTAGCGGGCTGTTAATCAGTTAGTCAATCGAACGACGGTTGCACGTTTACATTTCTCAAATCAGCTTAAGTTTTTTTTATGTACTTACAGAAATATAGGTAAACACCACTACATATTGTCCAACTACGTGTTGTACTTCCAAAAAAAACACTACAAACTGAAAAATTACTTTAATTTCGGAAGTCGGTGGTAAAAAACTAAAATACAGATCCAAAGACACCGACTTCCAAAATTAAAGTTTTTTTTCACTATACAAGATGAAAATTCTTTTTCCGTACCTCAAAAGGAAACACTGGAACCCGTATAGGATCACTTCGTTCTCCGTCTGTCTGTCTGTAAGACCCTTTTCTCAGGAACGCAAGGAGGTATCAAAATTAATATTAAATACGTTAGTCTACGGTCCCTTATAGCTCTAAGAGATCTAAAAGAATTGACCTTTTAAGTGTAAAACAACCAACTTCCAAAAAAAAACACTACAAACTGAAAAATTACTTTAATTTCGGAAGTCGGTGGTCAAAAACTAAAATACAGATCCAAAGACACCGACTTCCAAAATTAAAGTTATTTTTCACTTTATACTTTGCAGTGCTTTTTTTTGTTATTTTATTCTTTACATAACCAATGAAATGTTTTTGTCATATTGAAGAGAATACCTCATGCTGTACTAGTGACACATCAGCAAATCAGCAAGACGTTTCCGATTTAAACGATTCAAATCGGATGTCTATGGTTCAAATGCACAAAAATTAACAATTTAACGCCATTTATCGCACCTTGCAGTGTGGAGGGCATCTAAAGCAACATTTTTTATTACAAACACGGCAAGCGCTCTGCTCGAACGTGCTTGCCTCTAAAAAGCTTATGTGGGTTGTGTGAACACTCTGTGTGTGGAATAGAAAGAGTCTGGATTTTTACGCCAGATTGAAGTAAAGGCTTGTTGCGTTGATGTATTAGATGGCTGGATGTGGTATTAGCAGGTGGGAGTGAGAGGGAAGAGGTAATCTAAAGCTCAATCTAATCTTGTTGGTTGTTTTTTTATACAGGGTGACTTTGAAAACATGCGACAAAATTTAAGGGGGTGTTCTACGCATCAATATGAACAACATTTACTAAGGGACCAACATCGAATTCGCAAAAAAAAAATACCTTCCCATATTATACTTAAAGGTATTGGACCCTTTTGTAAAAGAAGGTCGGATTTTTTTTTGCGAATTCGATGTTGGTCCCTTAGTAAAAGTTGTTCATATTGATGCGTAGAACACCCCCTTAAGTTTTGTCGCATGTTTTCAAAGTCACCCTGTATAATTAACAAAGATTATAATATAGGTAAGTGGATGCAATAAGCACTATTTGACAATAATTTGTAACTTTTACATTGACTTGCGTGAGAATTAATTTGTAGATTTGTAGGAACCTCACCACGGTTGGCAAAACATTGTACCTATACAAAATTAGTTTTTGTTTACCCTAAACCCGAAAAGGGGTCATTGTACTCATCATTTTGAGCAATGTTTTCTATGGAAACAACCTTGAAATCGCGAAAAAAAATCAGCTGTGCCATACATTTGTGTTCACTTAAATCGACAAAATGTATGGAACAGCTGATTTTTTTTCCCGTGTTCAAGGTTGGTCCCATAGAAAAAATTGTTCAAAATGATGAGTACAATGTCCCCTTTTCGGGTTTAGTGTAAAGAAAAACTAATGTTGGATACTTAGTTTATTTTATTTTAGAAAACTTAGTTCTTATCTTACTTAACTTAGTTCAGAAAACAAAAAGCTTTCAAATTTTATGCTGTTGTACATTTTTTGGATGTGGAAGTGGACGTCCACGATAAAATCGTCGCATTAGAAATAATAAGGGAGATGACTTATATTTTTTTAGTCCGTCATTTAGAATCCATACTAATATTATAAATTCGAAAGTAACTCTGTCTGTCTGTCCGTCTGTCTGTCTGTCTGTCTGTCTGTCTGTCTGTCTGTCTATCTGTCTGTCTGTTACCTTTTCACGCTTAAACCACAGAACGGATTTTGATAAAATTTGGCAAGGCTATAGATGGCATCCTGGGGAAGGACATAGGCTACTTTTTTTTCTCAAAAATAATCCTACGGGGGTGATATAGGGGATGAAAGTTTGTATGGGAAACCCGGCATTTCTTAAGTTAGGAATATGAAAATTCTAATTTATGCTCTTGGTAGGAAATAAAGAAATATACGATTAAGAGTTTCTGAAAAATCATCCCCTATGGGGGTAAAATAGGGGTTGATTTTAAAATTCACAAAACTGCACGATTTCGATAAAATTTGGCAAGGCTATAGATAGCATCCTGGGGAACTACTTTTTGTCTTAAAAATATTCCTACAGGGGGTGATATTGTATGGGGAACCCAGCATTTCTTAAGTTAGTGATATTTATGAAAATTTAAGTTTATGATTTTGATAGGAAATAAAGAAATATGCGGTTCAGCGTTTTTGAAAAATCATCCCTGGGGGTAAAATAGGGGTTTATTTTAAAATTCACAAAACTGCACGGATTTGGATAAAATTTGGCAAGACTATAGATATTTATTAACTCATCAGTATTATAATTAAGATAAACAAAATAAACTGAATATAAACTAAAATTAATCTAAAACTACTATAAAAGACTATACTATACTAGACTATAGATAGCATCCTGGGGAAGAACATAGGGTACTTTTTGTCTTAAAAAATAATACTACAGTGGTGATATTGGTAGAAAATAAAGAAATATGTGGTACAGCGTTTTTAAAAAATCATCCCATAAGGGGGTACAATATGGGTTGATTTTAAAATTCACAATTGATATTAAAATGTTTGTGTACTTATCTCTTTTTAAGAGATTTAAGGGATTGGAAATGTAGAAATAGTTCGTATCTTGAGGTAACATTTAGTCTTTATTTCATTCGACGTTTTTACAACGAATGGATTTTCATACGGTTTTCACCAATGGACGGAGTGATTCATTATGGTTTTTTGTAAATTGGCTGAAATATGACAATGATTGTTGCAGATGTCGGAAAGAATCATTGCCATGTATGGTGGGCTTTAAGCCCACCATACATGGCAATGATATATCGTAGCGATTTGAGTTTGCATAGTTATATCGGACGGCCCTATGTTTACCAAATGAACGTTCCCATAGAATATTTTCCGACATCTACGCGGGCGAAGCCGCGGGCAAAAGCTAGTTTAAAAATATTGGACACGTATTTTTTCTTTTTTTAACACCCGACGCACATATTTTAATTACAGAAATTGATGGATGGCACGATAGGGTTTGCTCATTGAAATGGCGCTATAATGTCACGGCAGGGTACCGCATAAGTAAGTCAGACCCTTTACTTAATTGTCTATCTACATATGTGCCCCGCCGCGACATTATAGCGCCAATTCAATGAGCAAACCTTATCGTGCCATCCATCAATTTCTATAATTAAAATATGTATAGGTATTACTCAATCTTTGAAGGCTCAATGATAGGTATTATTTTTGACTTTTTAAATGTTCGCTTTTCTTTTCTACGTAATCAAAAGATTACGACGATACATTGAGTTAAAATATGGCATGACGTCACACCTAGCTAGATTTTATACGTAGAAGTGACGTAGCGAGCTCCCAAAACCCCAACATTAATGCGTGTTATCTATGGAATAAAGCAAAAAATACATGTCTAATATTTTTTTATTATCTATTTTTTTTTATGTTTTAGCAAATAAAAATCATCTTATCTTATCTAATCTTATCTGACGGACTAAATAGAATTTATTTATTTTTTTTACTCAGGCATCATCCTTGTAATAAAAGCGACCCTTTAGCACTTCCGATATTGATTCATGTCACTTCAAGCTAAAT
The DNA here is from genome assembly GCA_905163495.3 of Cosmia trapezina. NCBI lineage: Eukaryota > Metazoa > Arthropoda > Insecta > Lepidoptera > Noctuidae > Cosmia > Cosmia trapezina. Next base: position 4,556,765 of record LR991036.1, read on the forward strand.
CTTTTATACAGCTACGTTCCTGAACGTGTAATAAGGTGAGCTAGTACCACGAAACTATTTCTTTGAGTCTGGTATGACAATACTCTTTGTATTGCCCGAGAATACCGAGATTAAAACTTTGTACGGTGCTCTTGTTTTCTAAAGACGTTTTGCAGATTTAGGTTTTGAGAAAGTATTTGACATTTGAAAGATAATATGTTTTCGAATCATCTTAAAGTTTTATGTGGGTACCTTTTCTGAGATTAGAAAATAATAAGAAAGAATAATATTTATTTGCCAACAGATCGTGCAACACAAAATACAAATAAAAAAAAAGAAATGTTTTAAGAGGGCTGTCGCATTTTGTCACCTCTCTCGCTCACACGGGACCGAATTTTTAAGAATGTTAAAGAAAAAGAAAGAAAGAAAGAAAAAATGTTTATTTGCGGTAAACATGACACAAATTAAAAGATTAATGTTAAATGAAAAGATTATTTTTTGACATTCATGTGCAGAAACCAAAACATCCTACTGCTCAGCAGGCATCATGCAGTAGCTACAAGCTTGGAAACACTCTACAGACACTTGTTGGTGCTACTCCAGGAGGCCTGTTGTCCTATTGCTCTCCTGCATATTGTAGCGAAATAAAAATGAAAACTAACCAGTTTAACAAGTAACTTCACTTTTAATTATGAAACACTCCAAAATAAATACATTATAGATATAAAATTATTCGAAAACAGCAATTACAAATTCACCTATACTTCCAACACAAACAGGCAGAGTCGATGCTAGCGACATCTATGTCAACCTTTGAGTTTTTCTCCCCATTATGTATGACTTATGTGCATAAATTAAAGACCAGGGACCCAATTCCGGGCTCGAGCTAGATTTCACGACCATGGATTTAAATCTCTGTTTCAAATCTCCGCATCAATGTCCGGTTCAAATCTCGATACTATCAAAAAACCGTATTCTGGTAGACCATGGAGAAAGATTTACAACGGAGAAAATAATCTCGTCTAAAAGACGTTCCATTTTTATCGATTCACTTTGATTATAATCGATTATGCTAGGTTTTTCTTTTTTTAGTATTAATGACGTAGGTTTAATTTATTAAATCCAAGCAAACACATTATAAAAGATAATTTTTGTATATTGTGTTTCTATAACTGTGTTTTGTTTTTATAATTACTTACTGAAAATAGTAATTGCAAAGTAGCGTGATCAGAAACGCATTTCGCATGATCATCCTTTTTCTGACGTAGGTAGCTTTTAATTTTCATATTAAATAAGACTATTTTTAATGTCGATTAAAAAGGTGTGGAATAAAATTAGTTGTCATGAACTAAAATTCACACCAACACCTTGACTTCAAGTGCAAAAACAGTACTGTATTTTTTTTTCCTTTTGCTTCTATCTCGAAAACGGTGTGTCCTATCGCAAAAATAATGAAAATTTGGCCCCCCTTTATAAAACCCATAAACCCCTAAGCCTGTACATGTAGGTACCAAAAAAAAAATACGAAATAAACCTACGAATGTAAATTTTGACAGACGTTCCAACGGAGATTTCATATCTCCATACCTTAGGACCAGCCATGATATCTCGCTGGTTTGCGATCGAAAAATTTATAAATGGAGATCGTTAGAATAGCGTTTTTTCGTTTTCGACGGAGATAAGCAGTTTCTCGACTGATATTTCGACCATGGAGATAATTTCCATGCCACCGGAATTGGCCTCCAGACCAGAAAAACAGACCATCATTGTAGCCTCTTTCCAACTTATTGGTTACAATTCCAGTCTAACTATTGTGCCGCCGGGGTCGCGGGTTGTTCGAAAGAGATACCGTGGCCCGGGCATAGGCAACTGAAGGAACACTGGTGGGTTTTAGTCAGTAAAAGTCTCACACGCCCTGCTGCTCCACCCAGAGCGGGAGAAGTCATTTGATGATTTCCCACCCACAAAAAAAAAGTCTAACTATTGTATATTTGCGACTGAAAACTTATTCCGTGAAACAACTGTCAGACTTCCTGATCCTAACGTGTGGTTAATACTCTGGTATTCTGAAGTTAGACCACGTGTCAGACTGAGATATTTTGGTTTGACTTTCGCACTATAATTATTCTTGGGAATTCGGAGAACGACAGTTTACAGGTCTCCCAGCCAAGACTTGATTTTTTTGTAGGTATATGATAAATTTACAAATTAACATTTTTCGGACTTTTTCCTTTACTTGTGCTATGAAATTTTGTTTCTTGCCAAATTTTATTTTTCTAGGTTAACTGGAAGTACCCTATAGGTTTTGATTTACTTGCGACAGTTGTGAGTGACAAAATATGTCGCAAAATGGCCGTATCTTTTTATTGCGTTGACATACAAGCTTGATTTTTTAGAACTCCAAGGGACCACAGATTTACGTATTTGATATTAATTTCAACTTGATATCTTTACGCGTTCCTGAGAACAATGATCTTGACAGACTTGTTTTTTTTTATGTGATAGAATTACAAATTAACATTTTTAGGACTTTTCCCTTTACCTGTGCTGTGAGATCTTGCTCCTTGCCAAATTTCATGATTCTGGGACAACAGGAAGTACCCTATAGGTTTTGATTTACTTGCGAGTATCAAAATATGTCGCATAAATGGCCGTAATTTTTTATTGTGTTGAGTTAGAACCTTCATTTTTTTAGAACTCCAAGGGACCATAGACTTACGTGTTTGATATTAATTTCAACTTGATACCTCTACGCGTTCCTGAGAAAAAGGGTCTTGACAGACTGACAGACAGACAGACGGACAAACAAGTGATCCTATAAGGGTTCCATTTTTCCTTTTGAGGTACGGAACCCTAAAAACGGTATAAGCAAATCTATCAAGGTCTTAAAAAAAAATACACCTCGAATTCTTTAAATAATTCATCCAACTATTTGATTCCAAAGCCGAAACGACATTAATCAAAATTTAGATCTTTCCACGGAAATAAAAACCATCATTTATCTAAGGAGCCATTATCATAATATTTGTCATCCAGATTCATCGTAAATATAATGGCGTGAACCATTTCAGTCGAGGCGGGAAGCTGTCCATCTGTGTTAGGGAAACGACTTTTAATGTTGCATTGAATGATGGTGTTGGTGGGTGACTATTTGTTGAGAATGGTTGTTTTAAAAGCGTATATTTATGTACCTACCTTTATAATGACTTCTACATTAAAATGTATGTATATGAGTGCGATTTCAATAGTTAGGGCCGGATCACACGTACCACAACCGCACCACAACGTGGACGCTCGGTAATTTGTATGAAAATTAATAGTTTGTCAAAGTCAACCGTGTGGGCGTTACCAACCCAATCAAGGCCATTTCACAGCCACAACGCAAACACAACGTTGCGTCGTCGCGACAGCACTGTACGGACGAGTCCCGCAAGCGCCCTCCCTCCTAATTCATTCTGTTTTGTGGTGACGTATCGGCCGTAGTTAGTGTAAACAAAAGACCTGTCTATCTGGAAACACTATGCCGCAACGTTACCAAATCGCAACTACTAGCGGCAACGCAATCACATCGAAATTTTATAGTTACCACAATGAAGCTACAAGAAGCTACAGCGACACTATTCACACGTAACCACTGCTTGTCACATTTTGTCGCTGCGATGTGGTGTGGTTGTAGTCCGTGTAATCGGACCCTTAATGTTAACTATGTTCATTTTGTTTGGACTTTTTTCAATATTATAGGTAGTAGGCACACTTTTACCTCTTCATTTATAAACTTTTCTTAAAGTTGAGATTGTAGGCGGCTTGAACTCTTTGGTGGCATGGCTAATAAGAATGCTATTTAGTTTGTTTATTTAGTTTTATTTATTTAGTACTAGCTTTTGCTCGCGACTTCGGTCGCCTGGAGGTGGGAAATTATGGTACGGAAACGTACTAACGTACTGGACACAGGAACCTTTTTATTCAGGAGCCATGTGCCAAATTTTATCCAAATCCATTCAGCCGTTTTAGAGTGAAAGCGTAACAAAGAAACTCACTATCGCATACCTGCAATGTCAAGGACTATTTTGTAATTTTTTTTTTTTTTTGGTATGACAGTCACAGCAGAACACTGACTCGTAAGTCACAGGATCACCTACTTTAGGACTCAGGGTTTACCTTATCCGTATGACCTTTGTTAACCAAGTAATGTGTCCTAGTCTTAAGTAATATAAGGTAAGGTAAGGTAAGGGTAATGTAAGGTAAGGTTTTAATTTAGTTTTTATTTTCATTAAATTTAATCAATCAACAAGTTCATAATTACGGATCAAAGCCTATACGTAACAACAGCTAAGTAATACAAATGATTTTGAATATAATTAGATGTTATAAATTCTGCTTTAAAAGAATTATTACTAGTGTTTCAGCGTTTTGCTGATATAGTCGATATTATAATGGCCATGACTGGAATAGGGTTGTTTAGAGTGTCTATTAATTAACATCATTAGTTATAGATTGAAATGTAACATTCATCTTTCTCATAATAATGATCAAAAACACCGTCTCTCTGTCTGTATGTTAGTTTTAGTATTTTTTATGGTTCCGTATCTCAAAAGGAAAAAACGGAACCCTAATGATCACTTCGTTGTACGGCAGTCTGTCTGTCTGTCTGTCTGTCAAGACCCTTTTTCTCAGGAAGGCGTGGAGGTATCAAGTTGAAATAAATACAAATACGTAAGTCTATGGTCCCTTGGAGTTCTAAAAAAATCAAGCTTCTAAGTCAACGCAGTAAAAAAATACGGCCATTAATGCAATATATTTTGATACTCGCAAGAACATCAAAATCTATAGGGTACTTCCCGCTGACTTAGAATAATGAAATTTGGCAAGAAGCAAGGTCTCACAACATAGGTATAGGAAAAAGTCCGAAAATTTTTATATTGTGTTGTATATCCAAAAAAATATGATCACATAAAAAATTTTTTTTTTGGATTACAACAACTACGGAACCCTTCGTTGTGCGTGGTCCAACACGCACTTGGCCGGTTTTTCTTAATTCTCAGATGTTCTCAATAAGAGTAACCATGGAGTTTGTTGCCGGCTCTTCTCCATAGGATACGACCAATTGGAACCGTGCACCTAGCTTCTGACGTTTCATAAGTGCTTATGTAGGTTTATATGAAATAAAATATTTTGAATTTAATTAAATGGCTTACTTTTGGCGCATTTTTTTTAAATTTTTTATTGTTTACTAATCAAAAAACAAAGCAGACAAACTATCGCGGGTTTAACAGCGGTATGTCTAGACACGGCAACTCGGAGCCACTACATATTAATTTATTAATTAGTGAACAATTAGGTAGGTAAAAAGTACGCTGGGCGAGAGTAAATCCACCCGAGCGTGTGACGGCCAGTAATTTCTGAATGCCAAACAATAGCTATCCAGAGTAATTAAAATTAATTTAGTACGTAATTAATCCCAAAGGAGAAAACTCAATAATAAAATCAAACGAAAACAAATGCAATCTTTCAAACAAATAAGAACAAGCGACATCTCGCAAATTATTACTATCAATAAAATTGCAATCACAGATTGGAAGTGATATGACGATATGACACTAAAAGTTTATCAATCAAAGTTCTGTCTTCACATACGTTAACATAGGAAAGTTAACCCATTTCGTTTAGTTATTGGTGCATGTGTTATTGCAAGACACTGTCAACAGCATGTTTGTGTACCTATACGGTTCTTTTAATCTGCTAATGTATTGTATCGTGGCTAAGTAAATACAGCCGCACAGGTCGATCCGTCAGGTTAAGCTACGCTTGCCGGGGTTGGTCAGTGGATGGATGACCATCTTCACATACCAAGATTCCTCCGTGCCTCGGAAAGCACGTTAAGCCGTTGGTCCCGGCTGTTATTCGTGGATCTTTGACAGTCGTTACGGGTCGTCAGAAGCCCGAAAGTCTGGGTAATACGATACCCCTTGGTAAGACTAGTCTTACCAAGGGGTATCGTATTACCCAGTAACTGGGTTGTGGAGGTCAGATAGGCAGTCGTTCCATGTAAAATACTGGTATTCAGCTGCATCCGGTTAGGCTGGAAGCCGACCCCAACATAGTTGGGAAAAGGCTAGGCAGATTGATTGTATTGTATCATTAATGACTTTACTAATAAGAGAATAAGACCATTTGTCCTTTTACGGTTATTTTAGCACTAACCAATCTAACAGCAACTTTATTGCAACCTAAATAAAGATCAATGTGGTTTTGACATTGCTGTCGAATCAGACGTAAACTGAAGCCCAGGCCACACTGGGAACGAAGACTTCGGTGGTAAGTCCATCGCCTCTTCATATTTAGAGCACTTCGGTTTATAGTTTGCAGTGTGGATTGAAGTATGGGAAGACGACGTAGCTACAGTCTTCGCCATGCAAGTGGGAAAAAAAGTGGTACGGTATCCTGTTGCGTGTGTTATATTTGATAATTATTTTTATAATTTTTAGCACTATATTTTTAATTATTAAGTAAAATTGAGATTCTTGATCCAGAAGTCGACCAGAACGGAGCTCCTGCCTACAGATAAAAGCTAAGTAATTATGTTGCCAATACGTTTAGTTTCTATTTTTATTATGTTTGATTTCTACTGTTATTATGTTGTTCTGTATGTGTTATATATAAATATAATAATCATGTTGTAAATGTGGTATAATCATGTTCCTTTCTTAACTATTGTTATTATGTTGCTATTAGTCTGAGTACCCTCAGATAGAATTGACTATTTTGAGATAACGATAATTTATGGAGATACATATAAGAGATGTGTTGATAAAATATTTTAATGAAAGATAAGTTTCCGTGGAGTTTCTTGTCCGCTCTTCTCCACGAAGACCTAGTTTTGCAAACGGACAAATAGCTTTCTCATTAAAGATGAATAATTATTGACAAGATTGATTGAAGTAATAAATACCTATCTAGTCTTGTCTTTCTGTGCTTTTCTTTATGAAATCCTTCCCTTACACACCATATTCATAGAACACAGTAAAACACAGTAAACAATAATACACAGTAAATAAACTAACTAATAACCATCCTGACATTCAAGGTTTGCTATTTGTGTAGTATCTATATTATATACACTTATATTAGTTATATATTATGTCTAATCTCACACGTGCTTCATCGATTGGTCGAAGCGACCAATCACGTAACTGGATTACGTACTACGCATCCCCACTTTTTGCCAACTTGTTTGGTGACTGATGTACCTACATGAGCGAAGCTAAACGAACTTCCATTCCAATGTTGCCTGCGCTTAACTGTAAAAAGATTGTACGCTATCCTTTATTTAGGATTATGATGTCGTCCATTCTTAGAAGCCCGTGGCTAAGTAATAACAGCCGTACGGTAATCGCCATCGGGTTAAGCTACGCTTGCCGGGGTTGGTCCGTGGATTTGTGACCCCTCTATACATACCAAGACTCCTCCGTGCCTCGGAAATCACGTTAAGCCGTTGGTCCCGGCTGTCATTCGTGGATCTTTGACAGTCGTTACGGGTCGTCAGTAGCCCGAAAGTCTTACCAATGGATATCGTATTACCCAGTAATTGGGTTGTGGAGGTCAGATAGGCATATAACATACTGGTATTCAGCTGCATCCAGTTAGACTGAAAGCCGACGCCAACATAGTTGGGAAAAGGCTTGGCGGATTGATGTCGTCCATTCTGATGATGCCAAAGGTAAAACAAATTCATCTATTGTCTTATCCATACGACATTAGCATAAAATTAATGACGGCAGTATGAGTATCAGTATATTCAGTATGCCTATTAAACGTAGGTTCAAATATTTAATTAATAACTGATTTGGTGAAGCGCCGCAATTGGTTTCGAAACGTTGAGTTTTCATTTAATTTTAATAAGCAAAGAAGTAGGTCATAATATTATAACGTTTAACGTAAAGTCACGACTGTTTTATTTGGAGGGTTAGGTAGAAGTGTACCTAGGTATTAATTTGGGGAGTGATACGTAGGTTCGAATGACGTTTTTGCGAAGGTCGCCATTTCGAAAAATTTTGCAAGTTGTACGCCAGTTCGAAAACTCATTAAATCAAAAACCGCTATATCGAATGACGTTATCGCGAAGGTCGCCATTTCGAAAAATTTTGCGAGCAGTAGGTACGCCTGTTCGAAAGGCATGTTATTGAAATCCGATATTGAGTTAATTTGTCTGGGAATCGATCTCACGACCCCAATGAGACGAGGCACAGAGAGCATGGTCTTTTGATTTGGTTTGGGAAAGAAAAAAAAAACAAAAAAAGGAAAGACAAATTAACTCAACATCGGATTTCAATACCATGACTTTCGAACTGGCGGGCGTACTGATCGCAAAATTTTTCGAAATAGCGACCTTCGCGATAACGTGTTTCGATGTAGCGGTTTTCGATCTAATGAGTTTTCGAACTGGCGTACCACTCGAATTTTTTTTCGAAATGGCGACCTTCGCAAAAACGTCATTCGAACTTACATATATCACTCCGATTAATTTGTACACTTACATTTTGGAAGTTATATTTAAGTCTCATATATAATACGGGGCGAGCCTATTGCCATCAGCCGGGCACAAATAATAGAGGGCGAGCCTATTGCCATCAGCCGGGCACAAATAATAGAGGGCGAGCCTATTGCCATCAGCCGGGCACAAATAATAGAGGGCGAGCCTATTGCCATCAGCCGGGCACAAATAATAGATGGCGAGCCTATTGCCATCAGCCGGGCACAAATAATAGAGGGCGAGCCTATTGCCATCAGCCGGGCACAAATAATAGAGGGCGAGCCTATTGCCATCAGCCGGGCACAAATAATAGAGGGCGAGCCTATTGCCATCAGCCGGGCACAAATAATAGAGGGCGAGCCTATTGCCATCAGCCGGACACAACTAATAGAGGGCGAGCCTATTGCCATCAGCCGGGCACAAATAATAGAGGGCGAGCCTATTGCCATCAGCCGGGCACAAATAATAGAGGGCGAGCCTATTGCCATCAGCCGGGCACAAATAATAGAGGGCGAGCCTATTGCCATCAGCCGGGCACAAATCCAGACTCTGGGCTACTACTGAGATGTGAGTGTGTGTGTAGATATGTAGTGTATAGTATTGCTTATTAACTACAATGTTCTGTAAAACATATACAAAATCAGCAGTCAGATTAAGTAACATTTTTACGTAAGCTTCTAATCTAATACCTGAAAATTGGCCGTCGGCCCAAACTAGCAGGTATGCGTACTTTCAAAGAACATACTAACACTACTCTGTCCCATACATTTTGTTAATTAGAAAATAAGTAAAGTCTGGCGGCCCTGGGATCTTGCACTGTAACAATTAATTCTTCTGATCATAGAAGTCAGACTATGGCATCTACATCGCCACATACGAACTACTCATCACAGTGACATGACGTCACGCAAACCTGCATCGCGCAATTAAATTAAATTCAATTCAAATTCTTTATTGCAATCCATAATGTACATATACAGGTGTTAAAATACATTAGAAGAAACAATTATGGACCCTGTCGGGCACAGCAAAATTATAAAAATAGGTAGGAGAGAGGAAGAGCGCTTTTATCATCTTTCCATAACACCAAAACAATTAAAATAGGTAGACTTTTTTCGTCGTATCTTTAATTTATATAGAAATTAATTATTATATTTGATTTTATCATTAGTTTTCTATTTATAATTTGTAATATTATTATATTCCAGTTATATTAATTTTATTTAATGGGTGCATTTTTATTATTTAAACCGTTTAATTCCGTAAGACTAAAGTAAATTGGTAATTAGTAGATTATTTTATTATATTATATCGTTGCTTTTTATTAAAATAAATTATTTATTATTATCATATTTAGATATCTCTCAATTATTTATTTTATGTATTTATAATTTGTAACATTATTGTATTTCAGTTTTATTGGGTGCATATTTATTATTTTAAAATGTCATATATTAACTAAATAATTTATTGTTTATTTAATATACTATATTATAATTAGAGTTTACCGCGCGACTAACATATATACAACGTCCCGACATCAACCGTCGGGCAGTAGCCCACCAGACACAACACCCGTCTGGTCGGAGGATCCTCCCTTTTCTATCTCCCTGTTCATCATGCGTCTAAAAAACCTTCCAGATAGATTATTGGGAGAATTTACTCCTGTCCATCACTTGTCGTACAAATTGAGGACGCACACTCACTGGGTGTAGTAGATACCTATGTGTTTTTTCGTCAAGATGGCCGACATCCGGTGCCATCGCATTGGTTTTCATTTTTTACGCACGGCTACGCAAAATATTTCAACAAGTTCGGATTGATTTCGGAAGTAGGGAACTGTACGCACGACTAACTCATACATAGACCACGGGTTCTCATACGAGTACTACTGACTTTAGAGGATCGAGATCTTTTTAGGTACAAGCAGCTTTAAAAATGTGTAACATCAACCAGAATCTATATAAATAAAAAGAGAAGTCCTGACTGACTGATTGGCTGACTCATCAACGACCAGCCCAAACCCTTGGACCTAGAAAGCTGAAATTTTGCACAGAGGTTCCCTTTATAATGTAGACAAGGAATAAGGATTTCTCGGTATGACGTTCCCGTGGGATATTTTCTGACATCCACGCGGGCAAAGCCGCGAGCAAAAGCTAGTTAATTATAATTATAAATTTATTGTTTCTGAGTTTGTTTCGGCGTTTCTTCTCAGAGTAGTCAGATAGGAAACGTCGAACTCATCTAGTTTTAAAAAAAATATGTTTGACGTGTAAAAGTGTTTGTACAAACCTACTTACAGAAAATAAATCATTTATCATTTATCATTTATTTCGGATAAAAAACATCCATAATTGTGATTTAAGATCTGTGTTGTATGTCACAAAACAAAAAACAAATTAAGATTAAATTCAACTGATTTTAGACATATGGAGTGCGATCCAGTGCCTATGAAGAGGACCATCTAACCGGTCCGCTATTGCTTTCAGAATGCTGTTGGAGCTTGCTCGGATACTGTGCAATATAGAGGCTGCTCTCTTTCTCATGATAGCATGAAATCCATCAAATCTGAGCCTCCAAAAGATGCCATACGCACTACAGCATCTCATAATTGAATTGCTTGATTAGGTATGCATTAAAATGAAAATGGTTTAGCTGGATGATGCTGATCCATACGTCACGTCATGTTCGTGAACGGGCGCTGTCAGCAGAGACTGGTGATTTCTTAGCTGCCACGGCTTATTTTAATTGTTTATAGTTTTATATTTTTATTAGGGACGCTTTTAACGTCTTTCTACATTAATTGGCATGTTTCTCACATGTGTAATTCGATATAGCGGTTTTCGATTTAGTGAGTTTTCGAACTAGCGTACCACTCGAAATTTTTTTCGAAATGGCGACCTTCGCAGTAACGTCATTCGAACCTACATAATATATATCTCCCGTTGAAATCAATATTTTGATAAAAAAAACCGGTCAAGAGCGAGTCGGACTCGCGCACGGAGGGTTCCGTTCCGATATCTGAAAAAGTGTGATATTTAGAGACATCGTTTTATTTTTCCTGTAATTTGTACATAAACTTCTATCTTATAGAATAATTTCAGATTTTTCTCTTAGCAAACTTCGGAGATAAGGGGGGGAAAGGTATTTTTTTTTACATTTTTCATCAGAAGTCGAAAACTATGCGGCCTAAAAAAAAGAAAAAAATGTTTGAGAATGTGTAAACAGCACTCTTTGTTATGATATCCCACATGCCCTAGTAGCCCCACTTTGATTTTTTAAGACCCCCTTTCAGTCCCTGTTGCAAAAAAAAAAAAAAATATTTTAATTTTTTTCTTATTTTCAAAATAGTTGGGTAAACGTCATCTAAAACTGTTCCAAATTTCAAGTTGATAGCATTAGTAGTTCTCGAGATATCCAGCTGTGATAGACAGACAGACAGACAGACTTAGTGACACCATAGGGGTTCCTTTTTTACCATTTTGGTACGGAACCCTAAAAATCCGTGGAGTCCCATAGGAACCTACTTACTATGCTTTGGAATGGGCAACTAGCTTCATCTTTCTGACTGGTCGGCCCTTTGACAATTTAAGAGTACCTGTAATTGGTTTATTACACTATTACACTAATATTATAAGGGCGAAAGTTTGTGAGTGTGTGTGTGTTTGTTTGTTTGTATGTTTGTTACTTCTTCACGCTCAAATGGCTCGACCAATTTTGATAAAATTTGGTATGGAGGTAGCTGACACTCTGGCCAATACACATAGGCTACTTTTTATACCGATCTACGTGTGTGAAACCACGGGGCACAGCTAGTTTGAAATAAATGCTTTGAGTTTGAGTTTGAAATAATGACATCTAATTCCCACTGATGCAATAATGACATCAAATTACCTTCGGGTCACACAGTCCAAAGTCCCACAAAACACGTGACCTAGATCCAATTTGAAGAGTACACAAGTCCTAATATTGGACCTAAAATCCGGTCTAGCCGAGAAGCAATCAGGCAAGTTCGGCCTGTGCTTACCGCTCCATGAAATTTCGACCGAGAGAGACCGGACCAGTTAAATTGAAATGTATTGATGGACGTACTTGTTTTCACAATATTAATTTAAATATATTCCGAGTTCGACCACGCGTTATAATTACGTTTTATCGGGGAATTCTCATATTTGTTATCGGAATATGTTTTTTCTACGAATCCGTTTATGATGAGCTGGTATTAAATTGATATTATTAAATGGCGTTTACTTAATGCTGAAATGTAATGGTATTAAAATATTAGTTTCAGTGGCAATTTCAATATTATATAGGTTGTTGGTTTATACTTTTCGGTAAGTTTATTGCTGTTAGGTACTTACATACCAGGGCGAAATGCCATGTTTAATTCTGTATCAAGATATATCTCATCTTTTCCGTTATGATGATTGCATAAATGAGTTTAATGTGGTTTAACTAATCTACTTAATCAAATCTATTTATTTGTTAGTATCAGCTGACAGCAGTGGATTATATACGGACAGCCATGTGATTCTGTAAGACCTCACTCCGCTGTGAGTTTCTTAATTGGCATTCTAAAAACTCGGTTGATAATTCGAATTTACACTAGCGCTACCCTTGCGAGCGTGTCAGCGAGTTGAACTAAATTGACCGTGACAATCGACCTTCAGGACGGTCGGTTAATAAATAGATAGAATACTCACCATAAATAAATTACAGACATGAATGTTGAAATTTTACATAGGGTGACACGATGGGCTGTTTTATCGCTAAAAGCGATCTTTGAAAGGCAATCTTTGGATTGATTAAGGGAGAAAGCCGAGACAATTAAATACTGCAGGTAGTCTGTGGTGTACCATTTACATATGTATATACAATAAATCTATACATACATGTTTATGTTTATATAAATATGCCTACTGTATACCCACGAAAGAAAAGGATAATGGCGTCGAAAAGTCTCCCAAGTTCAAATTAACTTGGCTCTTGTTTTTCCTACTAACTAAACTCCTTCAAAGCCTTTCCGATACTGCCGGTAAATTTTTGGCATAGTTATAATTAGTTTAGCCGAAACGCGGAGAACTAAAAGTTAAATGTGATTCTGGGTTGTTCTGCGGTATCGGAAGTGTGAGTAAAGCGAAAAAATTAGTTCGTAATTAAGAGGCGAGGTGGCCTTCGAGGAATTTGAAAAAAAGGTATTTGAAGAAACTATTGCCGGTCGCACTGCGCCCGAACAGTGATAAGAGAGTGCGATATAGCTGCAGCTCAGACTGATTATATTACAAATTTTTTGACAAGATTGACGTTTTGTATTCCCCTTTTTAGGGTTCCGTACCAAGCCGTACTTTGTCCCGCCCAGTGATTACTGGGTGGAGGACCTGAGCGGCTCAGTGACCCTCATTTCGTCGGCCGCCGCCGGTACCCTGTCCCTTGAAGCCGTCAGGAAGGGACAGGGTTGCGTCGCAGCACGGTTCGGGGGGATTGTCGTGGTGGGGACATACTTCTCCCCGAACCGAACTCTCGCCGAGTTCCACAACTCCCTTGCGGAGTTGAAAAACGTCGTCGTCGGGTTTCGTTCCCTTCCCGTGCTTGTCCTCGGGGACTTCAACGCCAAGAATGTGGCTTGGGGTTCCCGGTGTACGGACACACGGGGCAGGATGGTGGAGGACTGGGCTCTGGAGACAGGCCTGGTCGTCCTAAACCGGGGTTCTGTCCCCACGTGTGTGCGGATGCGGGGCGAGTCGGTGGTGGACATCTCGTTCGCCAGCCCCGCTCTGTTGCCGCACGTGGTTGACTGGCGCGTCATGGAGGGGGTGGAGACCTATTCCGATCACCGGTACATCCGGTTTGACGTCTCCGCCCATACCTCGAGCGCGCCGGTCCGACAGGCCCCGAGTGGTCCGCGGTGGGCGCTGAAGAAGCTGGACCGGGAGCTCCTCCTGGAAGCCTCGATCGTGCAGGCCTGGGTGTCACCACCGGACAGGCCTGCCGACATCAACGACGAGGCGGAGTGGTTCCGGGAGGCCATGTCCGAAGTGTGCGACGTGGCAATGCCCCGGGTCCAGCCCAGTCGCGCCTTTCGCCAGGTGTATTGGTGGTCGCCGGAGCTGACGGCTCTGCGCGAGGCGTGCGTCGCCGCGCGACGCCTGTACACCAGGCACCGCAGGCTCCGTATCCGCCCTCCGGATACGGAAGCCATTCAGGCGGAGCTGTACGAGGGGTACAGAGCGGCGAAGATCGCCCTCCGAGCGGAGATCTTGCGGTCCAGGGATCTGGGCCGCGAGGAGTCGCTGGAGACTCTGAACAGAGACCCATGGGGGCGCCCCTACAAGTTGGTGCGGGAGAAACTCCGCCCATGGGCGCCCCCGCTGACGCAGAGTCTCCGGCCCGAGCTCGTGGAGGACGTGGTGAGCGCTCTGTTCCCTTCGCGAGGGGAACATACTCCCCCGCCTATGGCTCCGCCTCATGCGGTGCCCGCTGCGGACCACGACACCGACGACGACGTTGATGCTCCGGAAGTGACCGAGGTAGAGTTGAGAGCGGCGGTACGTAGGCTCAGTGCCAAAAATACCGCCCCAGGACCCGACGGCTTACCTGGAAGAGCCTGGGTTCTGGCCTTTGGGGCTCTCGGGCCTCGACTAGGGGGGCTCCTAAGCGCATGCTTGGAGAGGGGCCAGTTCCCACTTCGCTGGAAGACGGGGAAACTGGTCCTCATTAAGAAGCCGGGGCGCCCTGCGGACTCTCCGTCCGCTTACCGGCCCATCGTGCTGCTCGACGAGGTGGGCAAGCTCTTTGAAAGAGTAATTGCAGACCGCCTCGTCGGGTGGCTGGTGCAGGAGGGGCCGGATTTGGCGGAGACCCAGTTTGGTTTCCGCAAGGGGCGCTCTACGGTGGACGCCATCATGCGCGTGCGAGCCCTCACGACGGGGGATGCAGTGGCCCGGGGTGGGGTCGTCTTGGCGGTGTCCCTAGACATCGCCAACGCCTTTAATACCCTGCCCTGGAGTTGCATCAGGGAGGCATTGCGGTATCACCGGATGCCGACCTACCTCTGTCGAGTGGTCGAGGCCTATCTGACGGACAGGGCCGTCATCTACCCCGGTCATCAGGGAGAGTGGAACCGGCGAGAGATGTCGTGCGGTGTCCCACAGGGATCGGTCTTGGGGCCGCATCTGTGGGACATCGGTTACGACTGGGTGCTGCGCGCCGACCTCCCAAGCGGCGTCAGCGTAGTATGTTACGCTGACGACACGCTGGTCCTGGCGCAGGGGAGGTCGCACCAGGCGGCGGCTGAACTAGCGACACGCGGGGTTGCGATAGTCGTGGAGAGGATCCGGCAGTTGGGACTCGAGGTGGCCTTGCACAAGTCCGAGGCCATGTGTTTTCATGGTCCTCGGAATGCGCCACCGTCGGGTTCCGAAATAACGGTGGGAGGGGTTCACATCGGAGTCGGGTCGACGATGAAGTACCTGGGACTCGTCCTCGACAGCCGGTGGAACTTCGTGGAGCACTTCCGACGTTTGGCTCCCAGACTGGCACGGGCTGGGGCTGCCTTGAGGCGGCTCCTGCCCAATCTGGGGGGTCCAAACGCCTCCTGCCGGAGGCTCTACGCGGGGGTCGTGCGGTCCATGGCCCTTTACGGAGCACCGGTGTGGGCGCGTTCCCTAAGGCTGGGACCAGCCGGCAGGTTGAACGCGTCCCAGAGGGTCATGGCCATCCGGCTAGTCCGGGGATACCGCACGGTCTCCCGGGAGGCGGCGAGCCTCCTTGCCGGATTGCCGCCGTGGGATCTGGAGGCAAAGGTCCTCGCGCACGTGTGGGAGTGGCGCGAGGAGGCGAAACGCCGGGGCGTAACTCCGCTGCCGCGAGAAATCACGGTACAGCGGACAGAGCTCCGGCGGGATCTCATGGCGGCATGGAGAGTGCGACTGTCGCAACCCAGCGCTGGGCACGCCACAATAGCGGCGATAAGTCCCCTCTTTGAGGAGTGGCTAGAGAGGCGCCACGGCGTCCTCACCTTCCGCCTGACGCAGGTCCTCACCGGACACGGTTGTTTCGGGAGGTTCCTGTTTCGCATAAGGCGGGAGGAAACGCCCGGGTGTTTCCACTGTGTGGATCGCCCGGAGGACACGGTGGAGCATACAGTGGAGGTCTGCCCGGCTTGGGCAGAGCACCGCCGTGTTCTCACGGAGGCGATCGGCGGCGGCGATCTCTCGCGTCCGAGCCTGGTCCAGGCCATGGTGCGGAGCGAGAGTGCATGGGAGGCCGTCACCTCCTTCTGCGAAGCAGTGATGCTAGCGAAGGAGGAGGCGGAACGCGTGAGGGAGAGGCAGCCTCACGCCCTCAGTCGCCGCAGGAGACGCCCTGGGCGGCGGGAATCGCGGGGCGATTTCCGGCCACCGTAGGCGCGGGCCTGCGGACGGTGAGCAGCGGGTAGCTCGCCGTCCGGTAAGGACCAGGCCCGAGTCGACGGCGCGTTGTGTTCCACGCGCGCCTCAAAGAGATGTCAGCAAGTGACGGGGCCCAATAGGGCCGACGCCGCTGGGGTCGCGGGTTGTCTGAAAGGGTTACCGCGGCCCTGGCATAGGCAACTGAAGGAACACGGGTGGGTTTTAGTCAGTAAAAGTCTGACACGCCCTCCCGCTCCACCCAGAGCGGGAGAAGTTATTTGATGATTTCCCACCCTCAAAAAAAAAAAAAAAAAAAAAAAAAAGGGTTCCGTACCAAAATGGTAAAAAAGGAACCCTTAGGGTGTGACTCAGTCGGTCTGTCTGTCTGTCTGTCTGTCTGTCTGTCACAGCTGGATATCTCAAGAACTACTAACACTATCAACTTGAAATTTGGAACAGTTTTAGATGTCGTTTACCCAACTATTTTGCAAATAAGAAAGATGTATAAATATTTATATTTTTTTTGTAACAGGGACTGAAAGGGGTCTTAAAAATTCAAAGTGGGGCTACTAGGGCATGTGGGGTATCAAATGAAAGAGCGCTTTGTGCACATTCTTAAACATTTTTCATTTTTTTTTAGGCCTCATGATTTTCGACTTTTGATAAAAAATGTAAAAAAAAATACTGTCCCCCCCCCCTTATCTCCGAAGTTTGCAAAGTTAAAAATCTGAAATTATTCTATGTGATAGAAGTTTATGTAAAGATTACAGGAAAAATAAAACGATGTCTCTAACTAGCACACTTTTTTCAGAAATCTGAACGGAACCATCGGTGCGCGAGTCCGACTCGCTCTTGACCGGTTTCTTCTCCTTGAAAACTGAGCCGATTCAATTTTTTTTTCATTGAAATTTTAAGAAAGAGTATGTCTAGGTTCCTATCATTTTCTTTTATGTTAAAAACTTTTAGAATTTGCTTGGTAGTCCTCTAATCACGGCGGTAAAAATGGGCCATTTTTTGTAATTTTTTGAGGGTCATATTTTCTTTACTAATTCGTTCCTGAAAAAAAGGAAATGACAGTAACGTGTCTACCAGCAGACTTAGATTTTATGAAAAAGAAAATGATTGCTCCAGAGGCATTATTCAGGAAGAAAAACGGGGAATTCATTTTGTATAGAGAATCTCTGGTCACCTCAGAGTCTTATAAAAACAAAAGCAGCCACATAAATTTTTTCAATTATAGCAACATTGAATGCAGACTGCCAATGTCAAATTAGCTTCATACATACGAGTACATAAAATCATGCCTTCTTCCCATGCGGGTAGGCAGAAACTACAGAACCTAAACCTGAACCTGAACCTACACGCGAAATTCAAATTTTCTTCCATTTTTTGCAATTTGCAGGTCAGTGTCAGGTTATGTGTTTTTAATAATTACCTACCTATTAAATTAAGATTATTTACCAGTCCGCTAATTAATTTTTTTTTTTAAAAAAGCATCTTTTCATTAAACAATCTTAAAAATTTGGTTCCGTGTGAGCGAGAGAGGTGACAAAACGCAAAAAAAATAAATAATAATATCTGTATTTTTAATGGTGTGTATAATAAAGAGTATTCTATCTAAAACGCGACAGCCCTCTTAACACCTGATTGCTTAAAACCGGAATTATTTAATCTAAAGCTCTACCTTAAGTGTCAAGACCATTCCGTCGTTTATTCATCTCAAAATTTCACGGTGTGGTAAGCATTGACTAAAGTTAGCTGATTGCTCTGGACTGGATTTTATGTCCATGAGCAGTTGAGCAATGTGCGACTAAGGTAGTGCTGAATAGGGCAATGTGTCAACTTGGACATGAATTACTAGCGAGACATTGGAAATGTTGAACGTAAATACCAAATTCGTGTACAATTCTGAAGATAAATCAAAGAGATAGTAGCCTGTGTCTTTACAAATGTATCGTTTAAATTGATGGTTATCTATCTTTAAACATATTGTAATAAAAGAGTCAATAATCGCTGTCTGTATATGGAAGATATTTGGGTATTTACCCCGTAATGTCCGATTTTTTTAAACTTTTACTGGTTTCTTTTCGATGAAATAACATGTTTTGCTGAAAAACATATTTTAGAAATAAATTCAAAGTACGAAATAAAATGTGTGTCCAATATGGACACGCTAAGAATTTATAATTATCAAAAAATACAAGTAATTGGAGAAAATCTAATCAGCATAAAATCCAATTTTAGACATTAAATAAATCAATAGGGTAATGTACACGAATGTGTAACTAAGTACTTGATATGCTACTAGTTGCGCCCTGCAGTTTCACACGCGTAACCCGGGATAAAAAAAATAGCCTATGTGTTAATCCAGGGTATAAGCTATCTACATACAAAATTTCATCCAAATTGGTCCAGCCGTTTGAACGTGAAGAGGTAACAAATATACAAACACACACACACTCACAAACTTTCGCCTTTATAATTATTAGTGTGATGTTTGATTATACACAGAAACCTTACGGAATAAATTCTCTAAAAGATGGCGAACCCGCATTAAAATCCGTTGCAAAGTTTAGACGAACAATGCGATCACACAGACAGTATAAATAAAGATGTGAGTGTTACATAATTAATATGTCAGCAGACACTTTAGTTTTTATGGTTCCGAACCAAAATGGTAAAAAAGGAACCCATATGGTGTGACTCAGTCTGTCTGTCTGTCTGTCTGTCTGTCACACCTGGATGTCTCAAGAACTACTAATGCTATCAACTTGAAATTTAGAATAGTTTTAGATGTCGTTTACCCAACTATTTTGCAAATAAGAAAGAAATAAAAATATTTATATATTTTTTTGCAACGGGGACTGAAAGGGGGTCTTAAAAATTGAAAGTGGGGCTACTAGGACATGTGGGGTATCATATGAAAGAGCGCTGTTTGCACATTTTCAAACTATTTTTAATTTTTTTTAGGCCGCATAGTTTTCGCCTTTTGATGAAAAATGTAAAAAAAATACCGTTCCCCGTTATCTCCGAAGTTTGCAGAGAGAAAAATCTGAAATTATTCTATGTGACAGAAGTTTATGTAAAGATTACAGGAAAAATAAAACGATGTCTCTAAGTAGTACACTTTTTCAGAAATTGGACGGAACCCTCAGAGCGCGAGTCCGACTCGCTCTTGACCGGTTTTGTTTTTATTATTTTAAGTAGGCAAGTCTGAAATCCTTAGCCACGCAATTTTAAAAGAGATAAGGTATTCTCGTCACGTCTTTCAAGGTCAAGTTTAGATCAAAATAATCTTCTTAAGGTTTAGATATAGAACTACTTTATGACTTAGTAGATACAATTACTTTTAGTAGACTAAATAAAATTATGGCAACATTCTGTAAACCCTAATTCTATTCATAAATTTATTTTAGCTGTAATGAAATACATTACATTAAGTACCTACAATAACTAAAAGATTACATTAATTTGAAATAAAGTACAGTTTTCCTTTAGAATTTCGTGAAAGCAGTGCACTCGAGTTAAGAAAGAGCTGGTTTTTCTTTATTTTTTCAGGTTTTTACTTTTCATCTTAACGATCTTTTGTTTTTTAGCTAGCTGAACTAAATCTGAAGCAGTACTGACGCAGATTCTTTCATAATTGAGTACTTATTTAGTGCTTTTTCGAACATGAATTCAGCTATAAGCATGAAAATCATAATGTACAGACGCCAGCACATCAAGCTACTACAATCTGTCAAATTTCTTTAATAGATTTTCATCTTTATTGCATAAGCATTAGGTTCAAGGTTGATTGAGGAAATTTGACAGTTTCGGGTGGCTTGACCTGCTGGCGTCTGTACTTAATAAATGAGAAAACCGGACAGGTGCGAGTTGAACTTGCTTTGTGAGGATTCCGTACGATGAATATGTTATCTACGACGTTTTTATCCCACGATGATTTATCCCAAAAACAAACTTTACATTGTAGTTGAAAAACATGTGCACCCATACGTTCCAATTGCAAATGTAAGTTTGTACGTACAATATTGAGAGATTTACTATATACTTCTTATAGGTGTTCCTGTGATCTATAAGTACCTATAGAAAGATTTTCAGTATTTTTTTTTTAATTTTAGGTACAGCAGCAGGATATAAGAGGGAGAATGGTAATTTTTGTAATTTACTGAATAACTTTATAATTATTTGTTTTAAAATTATAAAAAAAATATATTTGAGATCTTCACAGTAAGCCCTTTCATTTGATATATCAATTATTACAGTTTGCAAAACTGTTTTTTTAATTTTATTATTTGCCTCCCCAACGTGACCCCATATTCAAAATTAATTTATTTAAATTACACGTCCGTGTTTGGGACACAGAAATTAATCAACTTAATCGTACCATTAGATTCGGAGCAAATTGGCTGCGACAGACGTATAGACAGACAAACGAGTGATCATAGAAGGGTTCCGTGTTTTCATTTGGACGTACGGAATCCTAATAATAATAAACACCAGACATGCTATTTATCCGCAAAAAGAAGACGACAGACATCTATATCTATACATATAATAAAACAGTAACGAAAGAAAAACTGTACATTGAGAATTTTCGAGAAAAAATAAGTGGCTTTTGTTAGAAAAACGTAACTGATGACAAAAAGTGACTTTTTAGAATTTTTGTCTGTTTGTCTGTTTGTCCGGTTGTCTGTGTGTATGGTACGGCTTCACGCCAAAACTACTAGATAGATTGAATTGAAATTCAGCAAAAATGTTCTTTGTAAACCAAGGGAGGCTTTAGGCTACATATTATCACGCCGTATGTTATGGGAGGTAAGCAATATTGATTTTAAAATGTTTTTGTTCGTAATTGAATGCACAAAATAATTGAATGCACAAAATTACATGTTATTTAGTTAATAATCAAAATTTAACTCTGGGAACATAATAATCACGCTATTTTTATAAAGGAGCGGGGCAGTAATATTATAAATTGCAAGGAAACAGCTATTTCAACAATATGTCAACGGGGAATTTAGCGGTAAGGTCAGGTGACCGTTTACCGCACTAAATGGTGCGAGTTCAAATCCCATAATATTGTTTTAAAAAATCGTAAAATTCTTTTTTTTAGTTTTTGCATTTTTTATGTGCATTACATGTCCTATCTAATTGTATGGAAAGTTTCACACCAATATTACAACAAGCTACACTATCATGAAGTCAAGTCAAACTTTTGGTTTTAAGTTATAAGTATCTTGTGCAAGCACATTTGTTGTAGGTAATTGATTTAAAACTAAATTGTCGTTAATTTAACAGCAATTAACGACAATTTAGTTTTATTCATAATTTAATTTGGGTAAATAATATGTAGTTTCCGTTTTCTAACTAGATGGCGTTGGCGTCGAGTTAGATCAGAGGAATTTTAGCTATGCCTTCTAAAAAAAGATCAAATCTGTCTCGAAACTCAAGGGTTTCTAAGATGCGCAGGTTAGTTCGATCTCTTGAAACCGACACAGAGCGTGAACAACGGCTAGGTGCTAACCGTGAGCGTAATGTACTAAGTTTATCCGCAGAAACTAGCACGCAGCGCCAATTACGACTAGATTTTAAACGAGTCCGCACTACTGCTTCTCGATCTCAGGAAAGAGTGGAACAACTAGAAATGCGTTTAGCTATCAACCGGGATCGTCATTCTTTGTCTCGCACATCCGAAACGGTTACACAGAGGGATCAGAGGTTGAGTCTTCAGAATATCCGCTCTGAGACTGCTCGATCACTTGAGAGCAGTCAGGAGTGTGAGATACGACTTGCGCGTGACCGAGAGCATCATTTTTTATCTCGCGCTTCCGAAACGGATACAGAGAGAGAGCAGAGATTAAGTCTTCAGCTTTTCCGCACTGAGACTGCTCGGTCGCTCGAGAACAGTCAGGAGCGCGATACACGCCAAGCAAGCGATCGCGAGCGCCACGCAGTATCTCGCGCTTCGGAGACTTACACGCAGAGAGACTCGCGTTTAAGCTCCCAGCGTATTCGCACTGCCACATCTCGATCACTTGAGAATCCTGAAGAGCATGAGACGCGCCTTAGTGCAGACCGCTCACAGCATGCTCTAGCTCGGTCTTTGGAGACAGACGAGCAGCGCGAGCAACGCAACGCACTTGCTCGGCAAAGATATCACGACATGCGTGTTGAGGTGTCTGTTCATTCCACGCAAGAACGTGAGTGGATTCAGGAAATTCGGGCAAGTCAGTCAAACAGCGTGTGGCCCAAATTGATCTAGACCGTATAGTCGCAATTTTCGCAATTCATCCTCATGTGATACTGATTCTATAGTTTATGATCCTGAAGAGCAACCGTGGTTCAATAAAGAAAGGAGCGCGTTTTATAGGAAAACCCGCTCCTTTCTTTATTGATTACATCGAACACGGAGACATTGGCATCATGTCTGAGGCGTGTGCACACTGTCACGCGCGTAAGTGGAAGGGAGAGACCAAGGGAATGTGTTTTGCGTCTGGAAAGGTACGATTAAACTCTATGCAAGAACTACCGGAGATCGTACGTGTTCTTTTGAATGGCGAGCATCCCAAGTCCAGCCATTTCTTAAGCAATCTTCGAGCCTACAACAGTGCTTTCCAGATGACTTCATTTGGACCTCATCAAGTCACTGAATATGGATTCATGCCGACTTTTAAAATTCAGGGGCAAGTCTACCATCGGATAGGTTCCCTGCTTCCCTCCGAAATGCCGAAATTTTTGCAAATATATATCATTGCAGATTTTGCTGAACAGGCTAATGTCCGATGCCGGCAAATTCCTAATTTAGACTTGAGCCTTATAAGGGCATTACAAAACACTCTACGCAGTGTCAACCCATACGTTACCGATTTCAAAACCGCTCTGGAATCGGTGCCTGAACACGAGCGCGATAATTTTAAATTCGTTATTAGCGTAAACAAATGACCGACCGCAGCCCATCCAGGACGATATAACGCACCAACGTCAAACAAGGTTGACCAGGAATGCGACAAAAGGGACATTGTTTTACGCACACGTGGTGATCGCCTGCAGCGTATCAGCGAGACACATCGCGCTTATGATACCCTACAGTATCCCCTAATGTTTTGTCGCGGAGAGGATGGCTACCACTTTGCCGTATACAATGTAGACCCGCAGACAAGTGCCCCAAATTATACCAAAAAGACTTCCGCCCTCCAGTTTTACAGTTACATGATTCAGCTCCGTTCCAACGACAACTCTCATCTCCATTATTACCGTGCACTCTTTAGTCAATTTGCAATATTATTTTTAATTCAGTGTACCCTTGGGATTCACTGCGGAATTACGATTACGGGAAGAAAAGTTTTTTCACAGACACAGACCAACTAAAGTATAAGAGATATAAAAATGGTGCCATAGCAAAAAATATTCCACGTGAAGAGCATTTTCTGCTGTGAGAATAAATTGAAGATCTGGAACACCTGTTGTGGAACTCCAAAGCCCAGCGACACTATAACATATATAAGAATGACGTCTTAGCAAAAGTGTTTAGTCTGATGGGCATTTCCT
Source organism: Cosmia trapezina (assembly GCA_905163495.3). Lineage (NCBI taxonomy): Eukaryota > Metazoa > Arthropoda > Insecta > Lepidoptera > Noctuidae > Cosmia > Cosmia trapezina. Next base: position 4,581,215 of record LR991036.1, read on the forward strand.
GTTGACTTACAAAAATGAAAGATCTGGAACGTCTCGAATCGTCCCGTCCCCGGGAAAACAGCGTGATGCGCGAGACGATTCTCTTCTTTTAGAATTCGACATCAGACGTTTCAGATCTTCGATTTTGACGACCCCGTTGTCTCTGGCATAAGCAACAGGATCCGCGCACGAAGTCGCGGGCAGAAGCTAGTCTAGAATAAAAATCTTATGACTGTGGCGGCCATCTACAACGCCACATGCGAACTACGCATCAAATACCTGACGTCACAGAAATCCTGCATCGCGCAAGCGGAGTGTACCGCACGACTGGAATATAGCTACATAAATATACAACATCCCGACATCAACCGTCGGACAGTAGCGCACCAGACGCGGAGGATCCTACTTTTTCTATGGAGGATGAGTGATCTTTACATCCTGTTTCTCATGCCAGTTTTTCTTTCTTTCTTTTTAGGGTTCCGTACCAAAATGGTAAAAAAGGAACCCTTATGGTCTCACTCAGTCTGTCTGTCTGTCTGTCTGTCTGTCATAGATGAATATCTCAAGAACTACTAATGCTATCAACTTGAAATTTGGAATAGTTTTATATGACGTTTACCCAACTATTTTGCAAATAAGAAAGAAATAAAAATATTTATATTTTTTTTGTAACAGGTGCTGAAAGGGGGTCTTCAAAATTCAAAGTGGGGCTACTAGGGCATGTGGTGTATTATATAAAAGAGCACTGTTTGCACATTCTTAAACATATTTTTATTTTTTTTTTAGGCCACATAGTTTTAGATTTTTGATGAAAAATGTAAAAAAAAATACCGTTCCGTTCCGTTCCGCCCTTATCTCCGAAGTTTACAAAGGGAAAAATCTGAAATTATTCTATGTGATAGAAGTTTATGTAAAGATTACAGGAAAAATAAAACGATGTCTCTAAATAGCACACTTTGTCAGAAATCGGAACGGAACCCTCGGTGCGCGAGTGCTACTCGCTCTTGACCGGTTTTTTTTTTCTATGCCAGTCACTTCAGATTTTTCAAAAGAGTTTCATTAACATTCAGATAGTTCTACATTCAACACTACACTATCTAAAGTGTAAACAGGTTTGTTATGAACAAGCTCTTGTTAAAATTGTAATGAAAACAACTTTTATATTTTTAAAAGGAAACCTCGCTTCATCCAGCTTAACTTGACCTACGGTTTTCTATTAAATTCCACTTTTTCCTTGGCCAATTTGCACCTAAGGAGGGGCGCAAAAGATCAGGATTTAGTGGTGGTCTTAACCCTGTATTATTGAGGTCGGTGTACAGATAGAAGGTAGGAATTTAATTAATGTAGGTAAAATTCTTTTACTAAAAATACTTTAGTAACATTTCAGTTCGGTGGGCAAAAGTACTTGAGAATTTTAATTGTTAATAATGAGGCTAGTAGCTATAATGTTTAATTTGAGATGCCGGTTTCGAGAAATCTAGGTATTTTGCTTGTTCCTTGAGTTAATTTAGTGAAGTTTTTTTGTGTTGGATTTTCTAATATCTACCATACAGTAGTGGTTGTAGTACTTAAATTAAAATGAGTAAAGTTAAATGGCTGGCAGATCTACACAAATAAATGAAATTTAAGTGTGTTTGTAATGTCAAAACAGCTCTTTACTAAATGCATATGAAAGTATATACGGTAGGTACTCATAAAAAAAAACAGTTTTTAAAATTTTTGTCTGTCTGTTTGTTCCGGCTAATCTCCGAAACAGCCTGACCAATCATGACAGGGCTTTCACTGGCAGGTACTAATTTAGTAATTTTATAATTCGTTGTATAACGTTGCTAAATTGAAGAGTACAACTGTGTCATAGCCTGCCGACTGAAGTGACAGGTATTACGTTTAGTCGGTTAACCAGACACGTGGTTTTTTTGTTTACCTACTTTTATTTAATTACCTAAACCGATAGAGCATAGGTACTTATAATAATAATCATTATTTCAGCCGAAAGACGTCCACTGCCGGACATATGCCTCCCCCAACCACCGCCATTTCGACCGGTTCTGTGCTTCCCGCATCCAGCGATTTTGTACCCACTAAAGTGAAAAGCCCAAATGATGAAATTACATCATTCCAATATTCATTGACATTTCAGAAGAATACCCCTTTAGAATTTGAGGAGCTCGTGGCTAAGTAATGACAGCCGCACAGGTCGATCCATCAGGTTAAGCTACGCTTGCCGGGGTTCTATCTTTACATACCGAGACTCCTCCGTGCCTCGGAAAGCACGTTAAGCCGTTGGTCTCGGCTGTCATTCGTGGATCTTTGACAGTCGTTACGGGTCGTCAGAAGCCCGAAAGTCTGACAACCAGTGTTCCCAAGGGGTATCGTATTACCCAGTTACTGGGTTGTGGAGGTCAGATAGGCAGTCGCTCCATGTAAAATACTGGTATTCAGTTGCATCCTATTAGACTAGAAGCCGACCCCAACATAGTTGGGAAAAGGCTAGGCAGATTGATTGACCCCTTTAGAATTTGACTTTATGTACAGAGTACATACAGGTACACGTATGCAGACTTGCCAAGGAGTATCGTGTTGACTAGTAGTGGGTTGTGGAGGTCAGATAGACAGTCGCTCCATGTAAAATACAGTTATTCAGCTGCATTCGGTTAGACTGGAAGCCAACACCAACATAGTTGGGAAAAGTGTTTGAACCAAATAATATGAGAAATAATATTCCTCCAAGCCAAAGCCAACGCACGTAGAATTTTACCTGTGGAATTTTACACGTCTGGTTTTTTGCCTCCAAAAAAAAAATAAAAGCATTGAAAGAATTCATACGTAGTGAGAATTTTTAAATGAAACTGCATTCTTTCATTTCTTCGTGGGAAAACTGATTGGTTTTTGGCATTTCGTTATTTCAAAAAGGCTGGCTGTACGTATGTACTATCTTATTGTCTGCCAATCAATTCATATCGACGGGCAAAAGTTATTGTGTGAAAAAAAGATAAGATAAGATTTATTTTTCTCACCACAATACAGGGTGTAAGGGACAGCCCTCCGCAAACTGATAGGGTGAATTCAGTATGTCATACTAAGATGACCGGTACATGAAATTTTTTCAGGAACATTATAGGAATCCAATAAACCTGATTTGTTTGTGTTTTTGTGCACAAATCGGAGCGTCTATTACTGGTTGGGAGGGGTAGGTAATAGATATGCGGTGAGTTCGATGAACTCTGTAGTTAGACAGAAAGTGAACAGCTGATTTCACGCGTCGTTGGTTAGAGTATTTCAACATCCAATGCTGGTTTTTTTTTTGCTGTTTTTATTTGCAGTTTTTTTTACATAAATGGAGTGCTGCGAACACACAATGCTATTTTACATTGAAATAATGAAAATGAAACTGAAAAAAAATTTGAAAAAATGAAAATTTTCCTGAGAAAGTTTCCGGTGGAATATGAATCAACATGAGGAGCTGAATTCACCCTGTTAGTTTGCAGAGTGCTGTCCCTTACACCCTGTATATACGTACATACACAAAACAGAGTACATAATATACCATGTATCTGAAATTAGACAACATTTTAATATTGTGGGAGACTGGTGCTTAAACTTAGCTCTTTAGGCTTAGAGGCCTGTATTTCAGGACACCAGGTCCTCGCTCTTTTACAAAACGATACATTTTATTTATATTTATTAGGGTTCCGTACCAAAATGGTAAAGGAACCCTTATGGTACGACTCAGTCTTTCTGTCAGTCTGTCACAGCATCATATCTCAAGAACTACTAATGCTATCAACTTGTAATTTGGAACAGTTTTAGATAACGTATATCCAACTATTTTGCAAATAAGAAAGAAATAATAAATATTTATATTTTTTTTGCAACAGGGACTGAAAGGGGGTCTTAAAAATTCAAAGTGGGGCTAATATGGCATGTGGAGTATCATATGAAAGAACGCTGTTTGCACATTCTCAAACATTTTTTTTTTTTTTTTAGGTCGCATAGTTTTCGACTTTTGATGAAATTTTTTATAAAATACCGTTCCCCCCCCCATTATCTCAAAAGTCTGCAAAGAGAAAATCTGAAATTATTCTTTGTGATAGAAGTTTATGTAAATATTACAGGAAAAATAAAACGATGTCTCTAAACAGCACACTTTTTCAGAAATCGGAACGGAACCCTCGATGCGCGAGTCCGACTTGCTCTTGACCGGTTTTTCTGTTTAAAGGTGTAAATATTGACTTGTATATCATTTATGTAAAGCGTACATGAATGTTTTCCGTTTCGTGGGTTCGTTGATGCCATCTCAGTCTTTCGCTGCCTATTGCGAAGTACACAATTACGCCTTAACGTGGGCCTCCAAATAACCCTAGTATGTAAATTCTTTATTCCAGTGGAGAGCAGTCGTGGTGGCCCAGTGGTATCAGCCCCGACTTACCTACGAGTTGTAGGTCGTGAGTTCAAATCCAGGCAGGCATACTTTGTCCCACTCCCACACCCATCCCACACTCATACCCTATCACCTTTCGTGATAACATTTTATATTTTTCTTTTTTTGATGTAAATACTACTAATTTGAACAACTGCTATTTTGTATTTTAATTGTATTTAATTTTATGTGTTCATAAGTTTTTTTTTTTAAGTTAATTAATTACGTTGTTGTTTTGTAAAAGAGGAGCTCGTGGCTAAGTAATAACAGTCGCACGGGTCGATCCATCAGGTTAAGCTACGCTTGCCGGGGTTGGTCCGTGGATGGGTGACCTATATTTACATATCGAGACTTCTCCGTGCCTCGGAAAGCACGTTAAGCCGTTGGTCCCGGCTGTCATTCGTGGATCTTTGACAGTCGTTACGGGTCGTCAGGAGCCCGAAAGTCTGACAACCAGTCTTACCAAGGGGTATCGCATTACCCAGTTACTGGGTTGTGGAGGTCAGATAGGCAGTCGCTCCATGTAAAATACTGGTATTCAGCTGCATCCGGTTAGACTGGAAGCCGACCCCAACATAGTTAGGAAAAGGCTAGGCAGATTGATTGAATTACGTTGTTGTTTTGTGGTGAATGCTGTGTATACCTGTAATAGGCATACATACCAGTAATTTTATTATCTTATTACTCTGTTTTATTTTATTTGTATGTACTGCTGTAATAAATACCTAATAAGTAAATAAATAAATAAATCGCCATTGCTCTCAAACGGTGAAGGAAAACATCGTAAGGAAACCGGCATGCAGTACACAGCTGCTCGTAACAATATTTTTTAACAGAAAGGGACGCAGCATAGTGCACAACACTAAAAAATCAAATTTCCGTCTAGTGTTGCAAGTTTATACATAAAAAAAAACCGGTCAAGTGCGAGTCGGACTCGCGCACGAAGGGTTCCGTACCATATTATATGTTTAACAATCGCAAAGATAACTTTTTACTTATTTTATAATGATACTGTGAATTACAAGGTTATTTTTTGCAGTTGCAGAAAATCACCCATGTTTAAACAAAATACCTTATGAATCGCCGTTTTCAGTATTGTTGATTATATACAGTATTCATGGTACTTACATGGTATAAAGAAGTTTCAAATTCCTAATTTGTTGAATTGTTGCGCTAGAGCTCGTACAAAACTGGTCTAAAATTTACAACTTTTACGGCCCCCTATTTCTTAATTTTAAAAGAGAAAAAAAAAATGTTTGTACTCTACTCAATGAGTTCTAGACGATGACACCCCAAATAACGCATAATCAGCCTATAATGTTCCCACTGCTGGGACACAGGCCTCCTCTCGGTGAGAGAGTGGGCCGTAATCCACCACGCGGGCCCAGTGCGGGTTGGTAGATGTCACACATGTCTTCGAAGACACATGTCTTCGAATTTTTGGTTCTACGACATGCCGGTTTCCTCACGATGTTTTCCTTCACCGTTTTGAGAGCAGCGGTGATGAAATAATGTCATGACACCCCACATGCTAGATATTTTTTTTTTTTTTTTTTCAAAATGAAAAGTTTGTTGTATGGGGACCGACCGGTCGGTCCCCGGCTAAAAATGTAAGGGGTCGCGACCCCTTAAATTTTTAAGGGGTCGGTCATAGCCGTAATAGACAGCGGAGGCTTAGTAAGTTTGTACTGGGCTGTACGTGGTTGTCTGATTTCATGGATTTTAATTTTCTTGCGCGGTACCCTAATTATTTTTCTAAAATAAAAATAGCCTAAGTTACTCCTTAAAACATCAGCTATATGCCGTCAAAATCGGTGACAATTCGTTTGGCAAGTTTCTTAACTTGACTCAAAGTACCATTTTTTTAAACGGGCAGTCCGTTTCCTTTAAAATTCTTCTATACAAACTTTAACATCCCTAAACCTCATTTGAGGTGTAGTTTTGAAAAACTAATAATGACAAACATTATTACTTACTTATGCAAGTATTTGTGCTAAGTTTCTAAGTTCATTAACCAAATTAATAAGATTTTTCATATAAACTGTATCTCTGTTTTCACGAACACAGATACCTAAAGAATTTCAAAAATCGTCTGGTATGTTTCCATAACTTGACTCAAACATTATTTACACCAATTTTAGAGTTAATCAAGCCCACAATAAAATCCTCCGCTATAAAATTAACTTTTGACCCCTTAGGGGTAGATTTTTGGAAAACCCTAATACACGTTAGTCTTAATTTTTGGTCTCAACTCAAGTATACAAACTGAGTTTTGAGTTAATCGGACCGCGTGTTAAAGCTCCTCCATACAAACTTTGACACCCCCAATCCCTCCTTAGGGGGTAGTTTAGGAAAACTAAAAATGATAAACTTTATAATTTACTTAGATGAATATTCGTGCTAAGTTTCAAGTCTATTAACTCAAGGGATAGGATTTTTCATACAAACTTTCATCCCCTGTTTTACCCCCTTAGGGATGAAATTTCCAAAAATCCTTCCTTAGTGGATGTTCACACTATATAAGGTATCTATGTGCAAAATTTCAAGTCTCTAGGTCCATTGGTTTGGGCTGTGCGTTGGTATATTAGTCAGTGACTCAGTCAGGACTTTGATTTTTTTATATATATAGATTTACCATGTTATTTTAAGACCACAGACTTCTTATAGGTTTTCCTGTAATCTACAGGTATAGAACTATTTTCTATATTTTTTCCAAAATTTTAGGCTCAGTAGTTTTGGAGATAAGGGGGGGGGAATGGTCAATTTTCGTCTATTTTCTTAAATAACTTTAAAACAATAAATTTTAAAATTACAAAAAAATATATATTTGAGACCCTCATAGTAAGCCCTTTCATTTGATATGTCACTCGGTACAGTTTACAAAACTTTTTTTTTTAATTTTCTTATTTTCCCCCTAAAAGTGACTCTCATATTCAAAATTCATATATTTACTTTAACTGTACGTGTTTGGGTCACAGAAATCCATACGTGTACCAAATTTTAACTTAATTGGTCCATTAGATTCGGAGCAAATGGGCTGTGACAGATGGACAGACGGACAGACAGACAGACACACGAGTGATCCTATAAGGGTTCCGTTTTTTCCTTTTGAGGTACGGAACCCTAAAAAACTACTAAACTACATTCACACGAGCGCAACATTCTTAGTTTCTATAGTATATGTTTAGATTGTTCTAAACACGAAAATCTGACTCGCCTTTTCCCAACTATGTTTGGGGTCGGCTTCCAGTCTAACCGCATGCAGCTGAATACCAGTATTTTACATGGAGCGACTGCCTACCTGACCTCCACAACCCTGTAACTGGATAACACGATATGCCTTGGTAAGACTGGTTGTCAGACTTTCGGGCTTCTGACGACCCGTAACGACTGTCAAAGATCCACGAACAACAGCCGGGCCCAACGGCTTAGCGTGCTTTCTGAGGCACAGAGTAGTCTCGGTACGTAAAGATGGTTCTAAACACCTTATATTAGGTATATTATAGCAAAATAATGATAGTTAAAATAAAATATATGTCAACAGTTACAGCACCCGAGAAAACGAAGTGAAAGCTCTATTGATAGGCCTAGATCACACGGTCAAACTATACAAATGCCTTTAAAAAAATGTTCAATAAAAAACAGATAAAACTCACTGACCGTTAACCACTATTCGAAAGCTGCTCGTACTGAAACATTGCAACTCACTACATTTTTCTTTTTAGTTGAACTACCGACAGTGTGTTCATTGAGTTACCGAAGTTTTTGTACATAACAATGGTATGTGGCCGTGGCATTCTTGTTAATTGTGTTTTCTTAAAAATGCCTTTATACTGCATTGTTTAAGTTATTCCATTAGGAAAGAAAGATAGAAACATATGTTTATTTTGTCACATAATTATGAAAAAAAAAACCGGCCAAGTGCGTGTCGGACCACAATTCATCCCAACAATGAATTTATCCCAAAAACAAACTTAGCATTGTAGTTGAAAAACATGCTCTCCCATACATTCCAACTGTAAATATAAGTTTGTACTCACATTATTAGGAGATTTACCATGTTATTTTAAGACCACAGACTTCTTTTATGTTTTACTGTAATCTACAGGTAAAGAACTATTTTCTGTATTTTTTGGGAATTTATTTATACATTTAACTTTAATTAACACGGTTTAAAACCAATTACAATAATTAAATACAGGACGGTCCTGCTCCCAGGCGAATTCTGCCAGTGTTCACGACACAACTAGAATACACGTTAAAATTGCATGGAATCCTTCTATTCGGTAGCGGTACGTTAAGCACCGTTCTACGGTACCCAGCAAAACTCCACCGTGAACTTTTTTCGGAACGGTATCCGCTAGCGTACCATTTCGCTTAAAAACTATCATGCTTTTCGTATATGGCTCTGTTGTTTGCCTGTCTAAATGGACGGAAAATATTGTATACTCTAGCGAACCACCCCGCCGGGTTTAGCCCTATATGTATAAGGTGTTAAAAAAATATCTTTAAAAACTTTAAGGAGTGCTTTAGTTAGAGCATCGAACTGAATAACTTTTACTATGGGACCGACTTTGAAATCTTAGAAAGAAAAATTGATGATTTTTATGCTTAAAATTATGAAGATACATATTTTTTATCGTCGCTTATCATATTTTGATCAAGAAACAAACCTGACACTGACCTGCAAATTGCAAAACAATCAAGAAATTTTGAATTTCGCGGGCTACACGGTGCAATCACCTTATAAGCTAAGTCCAGCTTCTCGTAGAGTGAATATAATACAGAACGCGAAAAAATATTTTTTCCCAAAACTACGTTGTTACGTTCCAAGATGTCGACTGAAATTCCAACCTCTCAACTCAAAAATTCAGTTACAAACGGCCACTCAGACATTTTTAAAGTCAACGAAAAGAGTTTTAGCAACTATTTCAGGTAGATAAATCGGTCCTGCTTGAGAATGCATGCATGAGATGTTTTTCTATGTTTGGAATATGTTTTGTTTTTTTATCTTTTATTAAAAAGAACCAGGTTCTTAATAATTAATTACAATCTAGCCTACAAGACTAATAAGCAATTTTAATCTAACTTAATTTTTACGTGATAATTATTTTAAATAGTGTAGATTGTACTTTACACAAGTCTTGGATTTATTATGTTACGTGGATTATTTATGTTATTGATATTGCGTACAGTTAGCAACAAAAGTTATTAAAGTCTGACACAAAATTATTTGATACATTGCTTTTCAGGATTTCATGATATAAGTAGCTAAGAGTTAATACTCCGTAAGTTTTTAATGAATAATTTGCTCAGTAATTACAACCGTACGGGTCTATCTTACCGCAGCTGGTTCGTGGATGGGTGACCTCCGTTCCTCGGCAAGCACGTTAAGCCGTTAGTCTCGGCTGTCATTCGTAGATCTTTAACAGTCTCTACGGGTAGTCTGCGGAAGTCTGCGAACCAGTCTTACCAAGGTGTACCGTTTACCCAGTAACTGGGTTTTGGAAGTCTGATAGGCAGTCTCTCCATGTAAAATACTAATATTCATCCGGTTAGACTGGAAGCCAACCCCAATGTAGTTGGGAAAAGGCTAGGCAGATTGATGATTGCTCAATAATTAAGATTTAAAAAACTGAAGTGTTAATTGACGTTTGTTGCTGTCCGTACCTAAAATGAAAATGTAGTGTCTGAGGTCTTCAGTAGCTCATAAAAACATAATTTCGTTCATTATAAATCGTTACATTTAAAAACTTCACAATCGCGAGGTTTTGGCTCAATAGCCAAAGGAACTTGATCTTACGCGCTATTCTTTTGAAAATTGAACTTTGGTAGGCCATTTTGTCCTCGTTTATTTTGCAATGGAGTCGCAGTTGCTCGCTTCACGTATTTGCTTTGAAATTCTAGTTAGGTACACTATTGTTATTCTATTCTTTCGTTTATAAATATTTCAAGTGGAAACTTCGAAAGGTAAATTCTAGGAACCTATCTATGTAGGTATTTAGTCATGAGTTCCTAGTTACCAATTTTCGCGATTTTAGATTTGCTCACATTTATGGGAGTTTTATTATTATTTTAGGGGTTGAACCCTAAATCACTACATACTATAAAACAAAGTCGCTTCCCGTCTGTACATGTATGCTTAGATCTTTAAAACTACGCAACGGATTTTAATGCGTTTTTAATTTTAATAACGAATTTTTAATAGATAGAGTGATTCAAGAGGAAAGTTCATATGTATAATAAAGGGAAAAAGCTAGTTAGTAATAAAACGACCGTAGTATTCAGAAAACCTTGTAGGTACCATTCATTCCTGATATTTCCAGCACATTGAAACTAGAATTTCGTACTAAGATGTGGCGAAAACTATGTACCCATATGATATAATTTTAGTATGTAAATATTATGTCAAAATTAGAGCGTGGATAGAGGATGGATAAACTTTGGATTACGAATTTCAGATTGACTTTTCCTTGTTAAGAGGCCATATACAAAATTTTGCCGATTTTGCTAATTTGCGTGATTTTACAGACGTAATTTTACTGTTCAAAACAAATCAAAGACTCACTACTGACGTACACTGAACGAATCCATAAACATCCCAACCAACTGGCAAGAAACTTAATGGAAGAGCAACCAAAGAAAACGTTCAAGAGACTTAAAAGACGAGCCCCTCAAGATCTCCTTTAAAACAAGGAGTTTAAATTGATAATATGGACGTATCACTGGATACTGTACCATGCACGACAAACCTCCAACTACATAACTCCAGCTTAATGTCGACGAGACAGCTCGCAGGAAAAAAAAGAGATAAAAAAAAAAAAAATACTGTTAAAATACTGTATTTCTATAAGTTTTAATGCACAACATGAAAGATCATTTCAATTATGATCTAAAGAATAAGATACTTTTTAATTTTTATTATTTAATTTTTATTAATCGACCTAAACCAGTGACTGTTTGAAAACTTTAAGGCATCATTTAGGGTGCGTATCCACTGACGCGGAGCTGGGCGGAGCGGAGAGGAGACGTGCAGGAATCGACCAATCATAATGGTTGAAATCCTCATCGCGTCTCTTGTCTCGTCTGTAATTGGACGATTCCTGCACGTCTCCGCTCCGCTCCGCCCAGCTCCGCGTCAGTGGAAACGCGGCCTTACGGAGACGCGGGGCGTCGTGCGGCGCGGTGCGCGGGGCGGTCTGCGGGCCGTCAAGTGAATGAAATCTTAAAGGCTTCTCCGTAAACGCTCTCATTAAACGCCCTATGTTTGAATTTAGTGCGGGCCGTCCCGCGCACCGCGCCGCACGATGCCCAGCGTCTCCGTAAATGAGGCCTAAAACAATTTGATTAATTTGTTTGGCAATTAAGAGGAAACGTGGGTGCTCTTTTCTCCATACAAAAAGATACAAACGCTCTCGCCTGTTTTCTTTCTGGTTAATGGCCATAAAGCAATGATTTTTTACAGAAATATAAATATCACCTACTTGTATGCCCCTATGTTTTCCTTTTTGATGATATATTATTTTTATAAGAACTAGAACCCTCAAAAAATGCTCAAAATTGCCTATTCAGACCGCTGTCAACAGACGCCTAGTGTACCAATTTGACAACTATTAACGAAAAAAGAAAAACATAGGGGCATAGTATATATCCTTCTTATTCAGTTTATGAAATATCTTTTAAATTGGTCCAATATTGGAGGAGGAAATAGGCGAGAGCCAAACCTCGAAATGTGACTTTTTACATTGGCTATTTAGTAGGATCTGCAGTTGTCCTTATCGCACGAATTCGAGGGCGTAGCGCTCGCAGAGCGACAGCAATACCTTCTTAAAATACCTAATTTTCAAAAGTCTGTTCACCCCCATTTCCTCTTAATGTTGACAATGTCTCATTGTTCTAGTGGTTGAAAGTGTTACTGCTGAGCACGAGGTCCTGGATTCGGTTCCCAGGTCAGGCAAAGTGTTATTGGGTTTTTCTATCAGGAACTTCTCAGTACCAGCCCGGAGTCATAGACTTATAAAAAAAGATGGACTCCGCGCCGCGCATATCGAAAGTGAAGCACCCTACCGATCTATGTGTGCGTGATTTGAGTACCTGCAAAGACGCCGTCGCTCGTGTCACGTAATGGCGGCCGGTCGGCATACTATGATGTAAATGTGTGCGCGAGGCGTGTTTGTACAAACGGTCCGGCATACTTACTGTGCTTCACTTTCGATATGCGTGGCGCGGAGTCCATCTTTTTTTATAAGTCTATGCCCGGAGTCTGGATTTGTGCCCGGTTGATGGCAATAGGCTTGCCCCCACATGGGACTTAACATAACTGGTGAAATTAGAGTGCAGGTTGTGGCAAAGTAATAACAGCCGCACGAGTCGATCGATCAGATTAAGGATGATGCGCCAGGGCAGCCCGCGAAATTCAAAATTTCTTACGTTTTTAGCAATTTGTAGGTAAGTGTGAGCTTGTATGTTGATTAAAATATAATTCGCGGCCGTAGCTAATATGGCTTTACCTCAAATCTAGCGATTTCATGAAATCATGAGGTTTGAGGTAAATGCTAACTTATGGAGTTATATTGCTGGTTCTAATGATTATAATTCTGTAAAGCCATATTAGCTACGGCCGCGAATTATATTTTAATCAACATACAAGCTCACACTGACCTACAAATTGCTAAAAACGTAAGAAATTTTGAATTTCGCGGGCTACCCTGGCGCTTTCGCCTTAAACTACGCTTGCCGCGGTTAGTCCGTGGATGTCTGGCCATCTTTCCTTACCAGGAGGCCAATTCCGGTGGCATGGAAATTATCTCCATGGTCGAAATATCAGTCGAGAAACTGCTTATCTCCGTCGAAAACGAAAAAATGCTATTCTAACGATCTCCATTCATAAATTTTTCGATCGCAAACCAGCGAGATATCACTGCTGGTCCTAAGGTATGGAGATATGAAATCTCCGTTGGAACATCTGTCAAAATTTACATTCGTAGGTTTATATTCGTATTTTTTTTTGGTACCTACATGTAGAGGCTTAGGGGTTTATGGGTTTCATAAAGGGGGGCTAAATTTTCATTATTTTTGCGCTAGGACACACCGTTTTCGAGATTTAAGCAAAAGAAAAAAAAAATACAGTACTGTTTTTGCACTTGAAGTCAAGGTGTTGGTGTGAATTTTAGTTCATGACAACTAATTTTATTCCACACCTTTTTAATCACGATTAAAAATAGTCTTATTTAATATGAAAATTAAAACCTACCTACGTCAGAAAATGGACACAAATCATGCGAAATGCGTTTCTGATCACGCTACTTTGCAATTACTATTTTCAGTAAGTAATTATTTTAAAAAAACACAGGTAAAGAAACACAATACCTATACTAAAATTATCTTTTATAATGTGTTTGCTTGGATTTAATAAATTAAACACGTCATCAATAATGAAAAAAGAAAAACGTAGCATAATCGATTACAATCAAAGTGAGTCGATAAAAATGGAACGTCTTTTAGACGAGATTATTTTCTCCGTTGTAAATATTTCTCCATGGTCTACCAGAATACGGTTTGTTGATAGTATCGAGATTTGGACCGGACATTGATGCGGAGATTTGAAACAGAGATTTATCTCCATGGTCGTGATATCTAGCTCGGGCCCGGAATTGGGTCCCAGGACCTCTCGGTGCCTCTGAAAGCACGGTACTGGTATTCAGCTGCACCCGATTAGTCTGGAAGCCGACCCCAACATGGGAATAGGCTAGGCAGATGATGTACTAGGTACCCCTCTGTCTAACCCTTCAGAGATTAACCCCCAAGCGTAAAGTTATGATGCTTGCGTTGACAATTCCGCCTCTAGCAGCGCCCCGCACCACCATTCGTAATAATAAGTATCGAATATTCTGGTGTTTATTTTTGTGTAAAAGGCCCGCAGTTGCCGAAACCACGTGTTTACTTTAGAATCTCAATTACAGCTATTCCCAGGAAATCTTGGTACACAGCCGTGCTTAAATGGAGGTTTGTTTGGCAAAAATTTCGTGGTTGCCTTAATGAGTTTCTTGTTATTTTCCGATGTTGTTTTTCCGGTATGATTCGGTAATGGTTTATTGTGTGTCGAAATGCTTTTAGGGTTCCGTATCCAAATGCTAAAAAGGAACCCTTATGGTGCAACTCAGTCTATCCGTCTGTCTGTCCGTCTGTCACAGCTGGATATCTCAAGAACGACTAATTGACGACTAACTTGAAATTTGGATGATGTTTGGCCAACTATTTTGAAAATATGAAAGAAATTCATTTTTTTATTCAACAAAGTCTGAAACTTAAAAATTCGAAGTGTCGCTACTAGGGCATGTGGTATCATATGAAAGAACGATGTATGCACATTCAAACACTTTTTTTCTTTTTTTAGGGCACATAGTTTTTGACTTTTGATGATAAATGTAAAAAAAAAACCGTCCCCCCCACCCTCTTATCACCGAAGTTTGCATAGAGAAAAATTTGAAATTATTCAATGTGATAGTAGTTTATGTAAAGATTACAGGAAAAATAAAACGATGTCTCTAAATAGTACACTTTTTTAGAAATCGGAACGGAACCCTCGGTGCGCGAGTCCGACTCGCTCATGACCGGTTTTTTTCGGAATACCTTCTCTAGCCCAAAGGGCTTTTCAAACGATGGTACGGACCTAGTTGTTTGCAACGGATAAAAGAAGATTTAATAAGTTTTTTGGTATTATGTAATCTATTATAATCAGCTTTTGCCCGCGGCTTTGTCCACGTGGATGTCGGAAATTATCCCACGGGAATGTACTATCGGCAAAAAAAGTATGCTATGTCCTAACCCAGGTTATAGTTTTTCTTTGAGTACCGAAATCGTTTAGCTGTTAGGGCGTGAAGAGGTAAAAACACATACTAATTGACAACGAGAAAAAAGATTACGGCGGCCATATTAAATGACAGTACGTCATTTGCTATGGCCGAATAATCTCACTTCTCGTTGACGTCCCGTTCCATGGGGCCTACTCCATAAGTTCGTCCGTCCATCCGTCCTTCTGACATAACGATCCATGAAAACAAGTGTAAAAGTTAAATTTTTCAGACGGGCAAAAACACATCGGGAGTAGGGATAACTGTTAAATCTTGTCGTGATTCATACTTCGTTCAGGCCCCGAACTAATCATCCATCCGTACGTGATACGGAGTAGGAAACGACCGTAACGAAGGCCAAAACTACGGGCTCCGTGCTTAGGGAGTAGACTCCCAGGTGCGGTGGACAAACAGTCTTATGGCTGTTTTCACCAACCCTAAAATTAAATGACACTTAAAATTATTGCTCAGTTGGATTTTCAACTCTTGTCGCTGTTAAACCTAGCGTTGAAAATCCAACAGTGCAGTTTTATTTAGGGATTGATTTAACCCGTCTCACGCCAATTAGCAGACACAATAGATTTTTTATTGTTCTCTGCACACCTGGGTGTCAATCGACGTTTGAAAAGTTAAGTGTCACTTAAGGTTCGTGGAAATGGGCATTAGGTACTTTCTTCGCACTCAGACCAAATAAAAAACCAAGACATTGCACTGTCAACAGTGACGTGAGGCCAGTTTCGTAAACATGTGTGCACGTAATGAGGTGTAGTTTAGTTGTAGTTTGGTGTGAATTTGTGCGTGTGAGCGTGTATGCACAGAGCGAGGTGTAGTTTTGCACATGTTTCACTGTATTGTTCGAAGTCTTGGTTTTTTATTTGGGCTGAGCATTTATGATATTAGTATGCTGTATGTATTTCTCTACATTCTTGAATTGAAAATTTACGTGTTACGTGAAAAGAAAGTAATTTGAGACTGCCTTACGAATAGCTACATAAATGTAATAAGTTCAATACAAATAATTATACAACTGATTCAATACAATATACAAAGAGTTCTAGCGAAAGGTCCTGAAACGATTGCCAAGGATTAAGCATGTGAAACACACACTCTTAGAAAAACAAAAAAAAAAAAAACATTTATAACAAACATCATTTCTAACAGCCAAAGCAAATCGGATTAAGGTAAAGCCCCCTGTTACTGTCCCACGAAACAGTTGCTGAACTCAAATAGCTCGGTGAGCCTCGGGCTTACAATAAGTGTTTGGAATAAAAACGGCGAAGTCTTTTATTTTTATTCGTCCAATGTAAGTTGGGTCTTAGTGCGACACGATAATCTGTGGTTCCAAGGTTGGTTAGACGCAAATAGGTGAGCTTACCCTAGTGCGTGAGGTGGGTGCTGTAATTCCTTTTAATGAAGATGACCTAGTTTTTTCTTTTACGGAAGATTGAACTGGAAAGTTGTAAAGTCTGGGTAAAATAATTAATAAGCAAATTGACTACTAATTTAAGAGGGTTGTCGCATTTTGTCTCCTCTCTCGCTCACATAGGACCAAATTTTTAAGAATGTTAAATAAAAAGATGTTTTTGAAAAATGTAATCAATTGGCAAACTATTAAATAATATTACTATAATAGGTAATTATTAAAAATAAATTTTTATTGTGACATTTATTTAACTCGTCTCAAAAACAGATTTTATTACATATTGCGGTGGGTTTATTAGATAACACAATATAAATATGTTTTTAGTACTTAGTTACCTTTTAAATTAAAATTATTTACTAGGTCCTTTAATTGATTACATTTTTCAAAAAAACATCCTTTCATTTAGCATTCTTATAAAATTTGGTCTCGTGTGAGCGAGAGAGGAGAGAAAATGCGACAGCCCCCTTAAGGCTACCTTCGAAAAAAGCTTAAAAACAGCGTGCAGATGAAGCAGTTTTTCGCCGGAACCTACAGAGAAATTACATCTGAAAAAAATTGTTAGTAATCTACATGATATGAATCGTAATTTGGTTTAGCCATAATTTTACTATCGGTATCACATAATAATAAAAAAAAAAACAAATCACCTCCAAATCGTTAAGATGAAACCATTTTACTCCTTCATTTTTTATCAAAAGAATATAAAAAAAATATCTACTACTTTGCAATACAAACGAAAATGATTTGGTTTTGTTACTTTTTAAAAACATGTATATTTTTTATTATAATAAATTAAAAATGCGTCTAATTTGGGACAGCGCTCCTTGATGGGCGAGTCCTATTACTGGCTGGACGTACGACGCGTTGCGTGAGCTCAGGCCAGAATGCGCAAGCTAACCACTCAAGGTCTTTGGCTTATAGTTCGGCCTTAAACTGAAATCCGTTTAATCAAATCACAAATCTCATTTTTTGACAGTTGTACACATGTAATGGCTAACACGGCAAATTGACGTAGTGTGTCAATTTAGTAAACCATTACTTACCTTGATCGTGGAAGAAGTTTATTTTCAAATTTTGTCAGTTTTTTTTTAATGAAAAATGGGTTAGTAGTGTTAACGTAGGGTGCCAATTTGCTTAGCATAATCAGCTTTTCATGTTCCCACTGCTGGGACACAGGCCGCAAAAAGCCTATGATCACGGCGCACTCCCTCTCACAGAGGTTTCTGTGAGAGGAAGTGGGCCGTAATCCACCCCGCGGGACCAGTGCGCGTTGGTAGATGTCACATGTCTTCGAATTTTTGGTTCTAGGACATCCCGGTTTCCTCACGATGTTTTCCTTCACCGTTTTGAGAGCAGTGGTGATGAAATAACTTTCACAAAGTAAAGCGCCTGTCTTGGTGCGAACCTACGACCTACAAATTTCCTCCGACTTTTCAAGACTTTTTACTTTATCAGTTTCGAAGAATAGGTTGTGGTATAAAAAGTAGTTTAGCTTCCCTGTTGACCAATAATGGACAAGGGAACTTCCCAGTACTACTTTAAGTACTGGGAAATTCTCTTGTTCATTGTCTTTCAATTTCAAGTTGTTCTCGAAGGCAGGACTTTCGGAGAAATTGAAGGACATGAGGGATTTCAACTTTGTCACTAAGGTTAGCAACGCATCGGTTAACTCCTTGGTAATACAAGTATGTAATTACTTTCTGTCTACCAACATACTTTTCGACTTTGGATGAAAAATGTAGAAAAAAATAACGTTACCCCCCTTATCTTCGAAGTTTGCAAAGCGAAAAATCTGAAATTATTCTATGTGAGAGAAGTTTATGTAAAGATTACAGGAAAAATAAAACGATGTCTGTAAATAGCACACTTTTTCGTGAAATTATTCTATGTGAGAGAAGTTTATGTAAAGATTACAGGAAAAATAAAACGATGTCTGTAAATAGCACACTTTTTCAGAAATCGGAACGGAACCCTCGGTGCGCGAGTCCGACTCGCTCTTGACCGGTTTTCGTTTGTTTAATATTGCACTAGAATTTGACCCAGGTTTTGAGATGTTTTTCCTTTGACACCATAACCATAGCTTGCATTAATGAACCAGGCTTTCACACTTACACGTATTAGTCCATAATCTCGAAAACTACCGAACCGATTTTAATGAAACTTGCACGGTAATAATAGTGCAAGTTTCATTAAAATCGGTTCGGTAGTTTGTTGAAGTAAATGTAAGCAAATGTATGTAAATGTAAATGTAAATGTAAATGTAAAAAATGGTCTCATTCCTGTTAATTGTTTCGGAGAAATGCGTGGGCAAACATACACATATAGAAATGTTGTACATTTTCTTTGAAAGAGATTATCATATGTGGATATATAGCAGTACCAATAATGTTACATACATATTACGTGTCGAATTGATAACCTTTTTCTGAAGTCGTTTAAAAACATGATGTATTCTTCTAAGAGGAAAGCAGAGGTTTGAAGCAAAGGTCAATGTTGTAATAAAGGGCGAGTCTTTGATATTCACCGGGTGCAAATCTACTGCTGGCTGCTTCAGAGAACTTTGAGATAAGTAGAAGAATCTAATAACATTTTGTCCAAATTAGAGACCAGGGGGCTTACTATGAGCTCATAAAGCAGGGCAGAATTAGAACGTCTCTAGTGAGAGAGAATGATGGTGCTATGGGTCTTATATAGCTCCGTCTCTTTCTCTCACTGGAAACGTTCAACTTCTGCCCTGCTATAAGAGCTCACGGGGAATCGAACCTAGAGCCTTACGTTCACAGTCGCGCTTGTGATCACTAAGCCAACGAGGCGGTCCACACCCACAAGGATACCCGTAAAAACAGTATTTGCTACCAGACATAAAGATTAATACAGATGGGACACTCCGCAAAATCATTTAAATAAAAAGCGACTCTTGCTACGACACAATAAAGTGCAATTCAGGTCGCACAACGCTTATTACTAATTAGTAATAGAATATAGCTGTAGGTAAGTCTCATATGTGGTCTCATACCTTCTGGCCTACTTGTAGCTTCATACCTAAACTGCGGAGTGTCCCGTCTGTATTAATCTGTGTTAGTACCAAAATAACCGTTTATTTTACTACCCGACTTCACTATACCATTAAAAATATCCTCTCACCAAAGCTGGTCCATCTACATTGATGACGTCACAGCATCTCGTTTAGCAGATAAGTGTTACAAGATACGCTCACAACAATGACGTGGGAATAAATTTTATCTTAATTCCGCTCAAATTGTACGCTATGGTGGGATG
Organism: Cosmia trapezina; assembly: GCA_905163495.3. Taxonomy (NCBI): domain Eukaryota; kingdom Metazoa; phylum Arthropoda; class Insecta; order Lepidoptera; family Noctuidae; genus Cosmia; species Cosmia trapezina. The sequence continues at coordinate 4,601,169 of LR991036.1, forward strand.
GTGCTCTGTAACCGCTTTATTGGGGCTTTGAAGGCAGCGTTTGTCTTGAGAGGTAAGAATAACGCCTTGCGTAAAAATTTGCCTTCACGACCAGTAGCGAAACTAAGTTAGTGATCAAATCTTGCAAGTTAAATTTGACCCACTTCCCCGTTTCCGATTGAGCTGAAATTTTACTTACATTTGTAAATCGGATGACAATGCAATATGAGATGGAGTTGATCTGATGATGGAGCCCGAAGGTAGCCATGGGAACTCAGTAATAAAACGACGCAACCCTATCGAGTTTGGGCTCGTTTGATTCGTCTTGACATGTACTCTGGTCCTAGATGATAAAAGCAGACTAATAAAAACTTGTTTTTTATTTAAAAAATACACTTTTTTACCACTTAATAAGTTAGATATCCCATAATACTTCACCGCTAGACAAAAGAAGTATGACGAAGAAACATAATAATATGATGATACCCAAAAAAAAAAAAAAAAAAAAAAAAAAAAAGTAAAAAAAAAAAAAAAAAAAAAAATAAATAAATAAATAATAATAAAAAAAAAATAAAAAAAAAAAAAAAAAAATGTAAAAAAAAAAATTAAAAAAAAAAAAATAAAATTAAAAAAAAAAAAAATAGTATTTCATAAAAAAAATAAAATAGTATTTCATTTTAAAACACGCTTCGTTTTGAACCGACTTCTCTATTAATCTTTCTCACATTATTGTTGATAACAAAAAATGCTGTCTTCGATACATTAAACACCACAAGGTCTTAATTACCACACCGTGAAAGACTACTCCTTCAAACATTCATTTGCTACGAAAACTCGTAGCTATTCTCGTAGCGGTTTTCGTAGCAGGTTTTCGTAGCCCCAGTTGGCTCGTAGCAACGTAGTGGCGTAGAGCCGGAAGACTGAGCGATTGTAGTTAGATAAACAGTTTGTTTTCGGCCTGAGTTATGTGCTAAATTGTATCATAAATAAACTAGGGTTGCCACCCTTTGTATCTGATTATATTTTTGTAGATAATTCACCAAGAGATTACGACTTAATAATTTATTACGTTTTTTCCAATTTACTTTTTTGGTAAATATTAGTTTTTGAGTCAAAAGAGTAACTTTTGTTATTTGAAGCATTATGAAAATTGGGTTTGTTTAAGAATTATGAAAGCAATTTTGTTTGTTTTAAATTAAGTTTTGTTTTGTTTGTGTCTGGCATATTGTGTCTGACGTTGATATTAGTTAACATTGGCTTGTATTTTATGATAATGTTGACTCATATTTAAGCGTACTATTTAAATTACTATTAATGAACTAAGCACAAATTTCAACGTGAGATTGACCCTAATGCGTTGGAGAAAATATTAAGAAAAAAAAAACAATACAAGATAACTCTTTCCTTTATCCCAGCTCCCACTCTATTTCATTCCAACTTCATTTTACTATACAAAAATAATTGTTAAAAAATACTCTTCGAAATTATTCTTTCACTTATTTTAAATCTACACCTAATTATCTAATTGTCTTTCATCGACTACTCAAACTCAAACTCAAAGCATTTATTTCAATTAAACCAATTACAGGCACTTTTGAATTGTCAAAGAGTCGGTCAGTAGGTAAGTCAGAAAGTTGAAGCTAGTTGCCCATTCCAAAACGTAGATCTATGGAGAAGAACGGGCAAGAAACTCCACGGACACTCTTTTAAATCAAAATATGGTTACAAAATATTGGTTACATCATTCATGTTGAAATTATACATGTGAGAACGATAAACGTTAAAAGCGTCCGTATTAAAAAAATAAAAAAAAAACAATTCAAAATTAAAATTAAAATAAGCCGTGGCAGCTAAGGTATGACCAGCCTCCACCAACAGCGCCCGTACTAAAAAGTCATATTGATATTCTCTACAGATAAAAATACTCTTCAAAATAATTATTCTCTCAATTTTTCACTCTGAACTTAAGTGCCTTTCACCAACCATAAAAAAATCACGTCAAATTATGTTCTCAAAATATAATAAGCAATCCTACCCAGCCCCTCAAGTAACATGCGTAATGGCTGCACAATTGTGTTCATCCCAGTTCAACTGTAAACTCGTTAGGGACTGTTATGCCGTTCTATGATCTAAGTTATAAAATTTATGTTCTGTACTTGATTTAGGTGCGGGCTAAGTACGTAACTGTGGGTGTCTATTGTCTTTGGTAAGTTTTGAGGTTATGGTGTTCATGTTTTTGCATAATTGCGAGAAAAACGGGCTATCTCGAAAAATGTAATTTTACAGGAAGCGATATGTTAACTTTAAAAAATTTATGACAATTAAATTAATGTGTTTTTTTGTTAAATGTCTACACCAACTACGTAAGGAGAGACCTAAGGCGTCTTATACATTTAATTCTGCTGGCCAACTCTAATATTGCATTAGTTGTGACCGGGCATTATAATAATAATAATAAATAAAAAATCAAGTATCTTGACTTAGCACACGAGGTTGTCGACATGTGGGACGTAGACTCTGCAATCATTGTACCGATAATCGTTACGGTTAATGGCCTAATAGCACCGAGCCTCGATCAACACCTCAGGAGGCTCTCATTGCGCGGCTGGATCAAGGGCTTGATTCAGAAAGCAGTTCTCCTGGACACGGCACGCATAGTGAGGACGTTCCTCTCTCTAGAGCCCTGACCACCGGTAGCTTGGACCCTGTTCCCGATATCGGTGGGCTACTATTCTTATATTTTTAAACGTTTTTTTATTTTTGTTTTTATAAAAATATTTAAAAATATAAATGATAATATGTACATAAATGAAATAAAGGAAATAATAAATAAAAATGTTTATTTGTACATTATAGTAACACATATAAGTACACAAGGATTAAAGAATGTTGTACATTAGAGACAGATTATAGGGCGAACTGATGCCTCCTAAACTAGGCCAAAAGCCTGTGTTTTAGGAGCCAGAATCATTCAAAATTGAATACGGTCTGGTGAGTTGTATTACACGCTTATAGAAAATAAAACATGTAGATAAGTAGGTGTGTAATCAACGGACTAGATCTTAATGGGCATATAATCCGTACCCAACAAAACGTAGGTAACTAGTTATAACTGTCTAACAATCAGAGGTAACAGTTCACTAAGCGGAAAGGGTTACCCATGACTAAGTTTCGGGATGGGCCTCTGATTTACTGCCCTCGCTTTCTCTCACTCTATCTTTCTTTTGTCTCTGATTGAATGAATTCATTAATACTTTTTTCTATCAGAAGAAAGTAGTTAGTGTAAGTTATTAAAAGTTTCTGTTTAACTTTAGGTCTTCATTATTTTAGTTTCGAAAACTGACTTTGTTCCTTTATTAATATGCGAAACTGCAGAAGTGACTCGGTTGACTTTTCTGAACAGATTATTATTAAATACTAGCTGCCCGGCCCTGCTTCGCATGGTTTTTACGATTTGACAAAACATGAAGGTTTCTTTACTATGTACTAGCGGACCCGACAGACGTTGTTCTGTCCCGACTGCAGCGCCACCTACCGGGTCCAATTATGTTTTCAAACCATCCAGGAACCCATTGAAAAATACACTCAAAATTTCACCTAAATTGGTCCAGTCGTTTAGAAGGAGTTAGGTGACACAGATGTTGTCCTGTCCCAACAATAATTCAAATTCCCACAGAAAATCGTTGTAGTTGAAAAACCAAAAATCCCAAAAAAATGTTGTGTTTGCGATAAAATTTTCGGACTTTCTCCTTTATTTGTGCTCTAAGACCTTGCTTCTTGCCAAATTTCAAGATTCTAGTCAACGGGAAGTACCCTATAGGTTTTGATTTACTTGGGAGTATCAAAATATGTCGCATGAATAGCCGTATTCTTTATTGCGTTGAATTAAGCTTGATTTTTTAAAGTATTTGATAATAATTTCAACTTTATACCTCCATGGGTTCCTGAGAAAAATGGTCTTGACAGACTGACAGACAGACAGACAGACGGACAACGAAGTGATCCTATAAGGGTTCCGTTTTTTCCTTTTGAGTTACGGAACCCTAAAAACTCAGAAAATCCCTAGCCGCATAATTTATCAGCTCACCAGCAACTTACTCACAATTCTTCCTCAATTTATCAACAACAGTAGCTCGTAAAAAAACCTTTACTAAAATAATTCATCCTCTTAAACATTGTTCGGTTAGCAGTGCACTTTCATTTTTTGTGCTACTGCCGGAAGGGAAGTTACGGGACGTACCGCATCCGGTTCCGTCACGACTATTTACGGTGTTCTCCGATCCCCCTTCTCGCTTGTAATGGTCCAACACAGTGGCCCAAGCATCGCAATCTGAGTGGTCGCCGCCGTCTACACTTCTTTTCGGAAGTCTTTTACTATTTGAATGCAGGTTTACAAAAGTTTTGGTTCATGACAAAACATCACGCCTTGTTTCTCTAAAGGGTTTGGCTAGGTGTACCTATACACGAAAATGTAACGTTCGGTCTTTAAGCATAGTTAAGTAAAACTTTGAGTATACAGGGTGTAAGTGTAAACAGTGGCAAATCTTTTAAGGGGTCATTATACTCATCATTATGAACAACTTTTACGATGGGACCAAACCTGAAATCGCGAAAAAAAAATCAGCTGTTCCCTACATTTTGAAGAATTATGCAAACAAATGTACTGAACAGCTGATTTTTTTTTCGTGATTTCAGGTTTGGTCCCATAGTAAAAGTTGTTCGTAATGATGAGTAGTTATCTATACTTAACTAGCGACGCGCCCCTGCTTTGCAAGGGTGAAGTTAATCAATATTCATAAGCACTTTTACTAGCAAAATCATAGGTAATCAGCCTATACGTTCCCACTGCCCTAGCAGTGCCTCAGACACAAACAGGCGTCCTCTCTGTGAGAGAAAGTGGGCCGTAATCCACTACGCGGGCTACTGCAAGTTGGTAATTGTCACAATAATGTCTTCGCATTTTTGGTTCTAGAACATTCCCCCGTTCACCGTTTTGAGAACAATCTTGATTAAATAAATGACATAAAGTAAAGCGCATGGCCCAGTATTATACCTTTTTTTTTTGTGGATGGGAAATCATCAAATAACTTCTCCCGCTCTGGGTGGAGCGGAAGGGCGTGTCAGACTTTTACTGACTAAAACCCACCCGTGTTCCTTCAGTTGCCTATGCCAGGGCCGCGGTATCTTCTTCAAACTACCCGCGACCCCAGCGGCGTCGGCCCTATTGGACCCCATCATGGCCCAGTATTATACCTTTTTTTTTTTTGTGGATGGGAAATCATCAAATGACTTCTCCCGCTCTGGGTGGAGCGGAAGGGCGTGTCAGACTTTTACTGACTAAAACCCACCCGTGTTCCCTCAGTTGCCTATGCCAGGGCCGCGGTATCTTTTTTAAACTACCCGCGACCCCATACCTACCAGTAAAATCGTCAAAAAATAGCATCAAATACTTCGAAATCTTGTATCTTGTACCATCCGAAAGTGTTAATGGAGTAGGTCGTTAGCCACAGCTAAAGATTATCAGAGAAATCTGCAGCTAATGTGTTTACAATTTATACTTATTAACACTTTCGGGTGAGTGGAGACAGGATCTGGTTCGAACCTCGTGATTTTTTGACTTTAGATACCGAAGATAATGTCTTTACGTAGGTACTGATTGATTCAGTAATCACTGAAACAAGTTTGAAATGATAAATTCTCTAATTTCAAGAAAATTGTCCAATTATGATAACTTGTTGGACTACAAAGATTCATTTATGTATGTGCTACTCAAAATCCTAATAATCTTGCATAACGTTAATGTCTATTAAATCACTAGCTTCGCCCCGCGGTTTCACCCACGTAGACCGCGATAAAAAGTAGCCTATGTGTTAATCCAGGGTATATGCTATCTACATACCAAAATTTCATTCAAATCGGTCCAGCCGTTTGAGCGTGAAGAAGTAACAAACATACAAACATACACACTCACAAACTTTCGCCTTAATATATAATATTGAGTAATTCATCAACTCGTCCCACATGCTTACGGCCCATTTGGGACGACTTGACGAAAATCATTTATTTTCATTCTGCACGTCCCCCCCCCACGTTACTATCAAAATGAGAAAAGGTACAATCAGTAGCAAAACTGTTAGTGTTAGTGTGATGTGATTACTTCATTGTTTTATACGTATGCACGTAATTATGAAGTACTTACTAATAAGAATGTCAAAAAAAAAAGAAAATCAAAAAGTCATTTATTCAAATTAGGCTTTAGCTGTTTATGTTCTGAATTTTATTCTTTATTTTTTTTAAATATATATATATATATTATGTGGCTTTGCACCAACAAGGTCCAAAACTAAGCTTTAAGACGTTTTCTAACATCTTTTAAATGAATAAGGTTATGAATATTATAAAGTTGACTTCCAAAACCAACATGCTTTGTAGAAACGTCCACTTCGCAACAAGTCAACGACTTCAGTCAACTTGGCATCTTACTTTAAGACATTAGCTACTATTATTTCCCCAGAAATAAGATCTAAATTACTATCAAAGAGAATCCAATCTTGGAACACTTAACAAGTTTACATAATCCAAATCTCCATCGTAAAACAATGGTCTATTAAATAGCCCAGTGACGTCACTACAACACAATATTATCTGTGCAGTCAATTTCAAAAGAACAAAAGTGCATTCAGTTCGTATTCGGGACGTTAACACTTGGCGTTCGAACAGCTGGAGTAAGAAAGGTGGCATGCTGTACCCATTATAGGATTTTGATGTAATTTTATTAGTGTTCGACCAAAAATGGATTTTAAGCCGAAAACGAAAAAGAAGCTTCGGCTTATTATGTATTGAAGATATATGCATTTGTTGGATTATTAACAATTGTTCGTATTTAAGGAGAATAATTAGGTAATTGAATAAATTATTGATCAATAAGACTAATCATATTACGGACGTCAGTGTCACTCTGCCAGAATGAAAGATGACAGTGACGTTCGGAAACGTTCCATTTAAATAATATTGTAATAAACATAAATTAATAGTTCACGAATAGAAATGTTGTATTAATCTATAATATAATATAATATGTTATTTGCATTTCTTTAATTGATATCTCATAGACAGATGTATTTTATATTAATTCTTATTATTGTGACTTAAAAGACTGTGTTTCACAACAACGATTTTAGATTAGAAAAATAGTCAAGGCCTGTGATTGGTAGACCTGTGATTGGTTGATAATGTTGAACACTAATATCCTATCAGAACTTGCTTATGGATTATAAATAAACAATATCTGTATTTCTAAACTAGCTCTGTATGTTTCAAAACAGTCTCACAATAAATGATTTGTTAATTAATACCTATTTTAGAAGTTATTTGGCAATTATGTATAACCGTCTGTGATTGGTCTAAAAGAGGCGACAGGAGGTGGGAATGGTATTGTAGTACCAGTAATATTTGAAAACTATAAAAGACGGGACTATTGTTAATTAGTCGGACTCGTTATGCTAGCTGTCTACGGTAAAGACCCTCTGGTGTCTGCCGTAAATATTAAGCTGCTAAGGAGATCCTAGCCACAAAGAGACGTACACTAGGTGGAAACCTCTAGCTGGCAAGCCAAAGAGCTGGAACGCCGTAAGGCGGAAGCTCTGGCTAAAATCATCCAAGTCTTTTGGTTACAACTGTTAGACGGTACAGACAGACCATGAGTGGTGTCCCATGTCCGTAATATTAAGTTGATAAAAGCCAATGTACATAACTAAAACACCACGCTGCATATCAGAAGTTCTGTGTAAAATGGATTCTCTTGGATCTCTATAAAAGATCTATCTACCATGTTCATGTAAGTTAATTGATATTATATCTTGATTATTGTTGATAACTATGTTGTCCTGTATGTGTTCTATTAAGACTAATAAGTGTTGCTCATGATACTGTGTTAAGTACATAAATCGAATTATGTATTATTCATGTTTAGTTGTTATAGTTGCTAACTTTGAGAAATGATTTATGATAATAGGTAAAGTGATACCTAACAATGATTTATCCTAATGTTGTACCTATGTAAAGATGTATTGACAAAATACTTTTAAAGATAAGTTTCTGTGGAGTTTCTTGTCCGTTCTTCTCCACAGACCTAGTTTTGGGAACGGACAAATAGCTTTCTTAGATAAATATTTACTGACAAGTCTGATTGAAATAATAAATGCCTAGTCTTGTCTTTCTGTGCTTTTATTCAACAATCACTTTTCCTTACATACCATATTCATACTATGTTCAAACCTTATTAGGTTCAAACACAGAAAATAACTAATAACCACCCTGACATGCAAAGTCTATAATAATATATATCTACTATATGGATATCTATATTTTTAAAGTTAGTGTGCAATCCACTTTCTAACACATTCGTAGCGTTTTATTATTCAAGTTTCAAATACTGGTATTCAGATGATGTAAGATTTGGAGCGTTGCAAACAAGCTCTAGCAGGTGTGATAGGTAGTCAATCTTTGAAACATTTCACAACCAGCGATAATTTATTTCATACTGGACCAGGGGCCGTACTATGACGTGAAAAAAGATCATGGATCCATCATGGTTCCGTTGTGATAAAAGGATGGTGCTATAGGTCATATATAGCTCCGTCTCTCTCTCACACTGGAACCATGATGGATCCATGATCTTTTTTTTTCCTGGGATATAACGATATAACAAGTTCATAATCCCCCCATAAAAAAATTAAAAGTGACAGATCCGCTCCCAATATTTATGTCTGTATAGAGGCATGAGGAACAGGGTGTAAAGTTCGGTGGAACTTCGTGGAGCATTTCCGACGTTTGGCTCCCAGACTGGAGTGGGTTGGGGCTGCCTTGAAGCGGCTCCTGCACAATCTAGGGGGTCCAAATGGCTCCTGCCGAAAGCTTTACGCGGGGGTCGTGCGGTCCATGGCCCTTTACGGGCACCGGTGTGGGCGCGTTCCCTGAGGCTGCGGCCAGTCCGCCGGTTGAATGCGTCCCAGAGGGTCATGGCCATCCGGCTAGTCCGGGGTTACCGCACAGTCTCCGGTGAGGCGGCGAGCCTCCTTGCCGGATTGCCGCCATGGGATCTGGAGGCAAAAGTTCTCGCGCACGTGTGGTAGTGGCGCGAGGAGGCGAAACGCCGGGGCGTAACTCCGCTGCCGCGAGAAATCACGGTACAGCGGACAGAACTCCGGCGGGATCTCATGGTGACATGGAGAGTGCGACTGTCGCAACCCAGCGCTGGGCACGTCACAATTGCGGCGATAAGTCCCCTCTTTGAGGAGTGGTTAGAGAGGCGCCACGGCGTCCTCACCTTCCGCCTGACGCAGGTCCTCACCGGACACGGTTGTTTCGGGAGGTTCCAAGTTAAGGACCAGGCCCGTGTCGATGGCACGTTGTCTGACATCTCTTTGAGGCGCGCGTGGAGCGCGCCTCAAAGAGATGTCAGCAAAAGATGGGGTCCAATAGGGCCGATGCCGCTGGGGTCGCGGGTTGTTTGAAAGAGATACCGCGGCCCTGGCATAGGCAACTGAAGGAACACGGGTGGGTTTTAGTAAGTAAAAGTCTGACACGCCCTTCCGCTCCACCCAGAGCGGGAGAAGTCATTTGATGATTTCCCATCCACAAAAAAAAAGGGTGTAAAGTTCACTCATCCTCCATAGAAAAGGGAGGATCCTCCGAAAAGAGGGGTGTCGTGTCTGGTGAGCAGCTGCCCCACGGTTGATGCCAGGAGGTTGTGACCTATGCTAGTCGCTCGGTAAACTCTAATTGCGCGATGCAGTATTTTGTAGCGTCATGTCATTGTGATGCGTAGTTCGTATGTGGCGATGTAGATGCTGCCACAGCTAAAAACATTACAGTTGTCGATTCCTTTACAGTTAATCGCTCTCGCCTCTTCCCTTCACTAAAGCCACAGCCTAACTGTTCAAGCTGATACGACAAACAATAAACCACTGCGCTTCGTTTATGCCTTTGTACAGCGCTGTTTATTCGCTGACGTGCTCAGACTCCACCGAAGTATATTCGTAATGTTACTGTTCTAAATTTTAGCTGTAATTTGTATTAGAATTGCTGAAATGTAGGTCTCGAGATGTAACGAGCAGTGGTTTATTTCTTTTGTATTGTTGCTCGGGCCAAACTGAGTGAATATTGCACGGGATGCGGGACGAAATTAACTCACGCCGATTAAGTCAACTAACTTTAGAGGTATTAAAACTGGCATGAATTAAATACTCGCGTAACTTCCTAATCATTAAGAGCCCATACTACCTCAAATGGCTTAGCATGATCTTCCGTTGTGTCGACAATACGGCAACATTAAATTTGAAATTTAAATAATTATGGTAAAGAACACGATTCAATAAAATTATCTCGATAGAAAAAAATCCAAAGTTACCTCCAAACCGAACAATATACCGCTGGTATTCAAAAAATATTCCAAATTTGATCATGAAACTTTACAGACTAACTGAACTAGCTATAAAGCAGGTCTTATGTTTTTTTTTTCAAGCAAACTTTTTTTAACGTGTGTACATAACTTAAGACTTCAACATAACTGACGAAACGTGGTTTTCCTATGTAACTATACATCTGCTTATCCTCTTTCAGGAAACACAGGCTTTATGTATATATCTGCTGTAGACTTAAGTTAATAACTCAACACCAGCATCAAAGCCGCATAAATAGGCAGTCAGTGTAAATAATCCGATTACATATGATTGTAAAGCATAGTACGAGTATTAGCTGCTCCATGCAGATAACACGAGTAATATTGTAACGTAGAAGATATCAACAATTTTGTAATAAAGAATAGGAAAAAAAAACCAGTTAAGGCTTGTCCGTCGCAAAAAGCGCGGTCACTGTCGGACTGCATAGAAAAGAAAGAGAAGCGCGATGACACAACACTTGCAAAATATGAAGTAATTATCGATTTACAAAAAATCTGTTGGTTAAACTAAAAAAGTAATGACAAGAAATCATTCCTGTATTAGTTTGTAAAGAACTGTATAAATTTATGAACACTTTTTAACCGACTTCCAAAAGGAGGAATTTCTCAATTCGTCGGAACCTTTTTTTTTTTTTTTTTTTTATGTATGTTCCCCGATTACTCGAAAATGGCTAGACCGATTTGGATTTTTCTTTTTTTGTTCGAAAGGGTATACGTCCCAAGTGGTCCCATGATCATCAAGTCAGGATCTGATGATGGGATCCCATGGAAATCGAGGGAAACCCTCAAATTTTATGGGCACACCTATATCGATTTCGGTATTTTTTATAGTTACTCGTGCATTTGCTCTCGGAAAGTACCATTCGGTGAGCTGGAACTGATGATGAAGACCACAGAGGGCCATCGGAAATACTCAATTATATCTAAGTATATAACAGGTTGCGATTCGATTACTTTAATATGGTTTATGTTCGTCAAAATAATGGTAATGGTGACTTCACCATGAGCTCCATTTCTCCTGGTTCTTACTAGGAGAACTCCTCAACAATTAACGGCCCTGCATCGGGAAAAGAAACATTTTGTAAAACGTGATGAGCAGCTGACATTGGGTTATTGTAACTTAGATAAATTACAAACTGAACCACTAAAAAGTGAAAAATAAAAACTTTTTTACAAAAACAAAAACCGACTTCCAAAAAAAACACTACAAAGTGAAAAATAACTTTAAGTTCGGAAGTCGGTGGCAAAAAACTAAAATACAGATCCAAAGACACCGACTTCCGAACTTAAAGTTATTTTTCACTTTGTAGTGTTTTTTTTGGAAGTCGGTTTTTGTTTTTGTAAAAAAGTTTTAATAAATAAATATAAATAAATAAATAAATATCCTTGGACATTTCACACAACGCCATCTAGTCCCAAGCTAAGCAACCTAATGCTTGTGTTATGGTAACGAGATGGCTGATAAACTACTTACATACATTTTTTTTTTGTAAATACATACATATTATAGATAGAAAAACACCCAGACTCGGAACAAATACTTGTAGGTCGTACAAATATTTGTTCCGTGCGGGAATCGAACCCGCGACATGCTGCGCAGCAGTCAATCGCTCAACCACTACGCCAAACGTGTCGTCAAAAATGAATTAATGAAAACAGTAGGAGTAATATGGTAACAACTCGAAAAAATAGACCGAAATAGACCTGGATTTAGGTTTTTTTTCCTTAGTTCTACAAACTAAAATAGATTTCAGGACACATGAAATCACTTCTTATGTATTGTAGATTACTGTGTATTTTTTCCTATCAGAAAAAAGCTATAGTTACTGTAAAAGATGGTTACAAAGTTACTTAGTTTCGCCGTATTTTACGAAGGAGCAGCCTTAAGAGCGAGTCGGACTCGCGCACCGAGGGTTCCGTTCCGATTTCTGAAAAAGTGTATTATTTAGAGACATTGTTTTGTTTTTTCTGTAATCTTTACATCATCAAACTTCTATCACATGGAATGATTTAAGATTTTTATCTATGCAAACTTCGGAGATAAGGGGGGGCCTTATATCTCCGAAGTTTAAAGATTTTTCTATCTGCAATCTGCGAAGTTTGCATGCATAGAGAAAAATCTGAAATTATTCCATGCGATAGAAGTTTATGTAAAGATTACATTTTTACAATTTTCATCAAAGGCGAAAACTATGCGGCCTAAAAAAATTTTAAAAATGTATCAGAAAGTGCAAACAGCGCTCTTTCATTGATACCCCACATACCCTAGTAGCCCCACTTAAAAGTTTTAAGTTTTAAGTTGCTTTCAGTCCATGTTGCAAAAAAAAAATTCTTATTTGCAAAATAGTTGGGCAAACATCATCTAAAACTGTTCTTTTCAAGGAGCCCTGGGAAAGTACGTTAAGCCGTTGGTCCCGGCTGTCATTCGTGGATCTTTGACTGTCGTGAACTATCATCAGTCTTACCAAGGGGTATCGTATTACTCGCTGTCTGGTATTCAGCTGCATGCGGTTAGACTGGAAGCCGACCCCAACAAAGTTGTAAAAATACTAGACAGATGAGGAATGAGCCTATTGCCATCAAACGGGCACAAATGCAAACTCTGGAATGCTACTGAGAAATACCTGAGGGGCAATTCCCGTATTGTCAACAACGTTCGCAATATTATCTCAAGACTCAATCTATCAAAAATTGTATAGCGTTTAACACAATATTATCTCAAGACTCAATCTATCAAAAATTGTATAGCGTTTAATACAATATTTGACAGATTGAGTCTTGAGATGATATTGCGAACGTTGTTAAAAATACAGGAATGGCCCCTCTGATAGGAAAACGCAATAATAGGTACTTTGCCCAACCTGGGAATCAAACCACAGAATCGCCTGCTCAGCAGTAGCACTTATAACAACTAGACCAACGAGGCAGTATTCCCGAAAGAATTAAACCGAAAATATCATAAGGAACCAATCAATATTTAACATTTTTCTTGATGAACTAAGATACATTAAATATCAAAATATACCCTTCAAACGGATACTTCTATTCAACATTTCTTATAATGTACGCATTAGGGTACTTTTCCACCAGAGAAGCGCTATGTGATGAGAAACACATGCTTATACCTAAATTTTGTGATGTCTATTTAATTGCCTTTTGTGACGCATCTACCCGTGGTTATGCTTCTGTACGCAGTGTCAATCAAAACAATGAGGTAAAGACCCGTTTGCTTATCAGTAAAAGCAAGCTAGCCCCGATTAAACCTCTTTCAATCCCGAGGCTCGAATAAATGCCCGCTGTGTTGCTATCTAAACTGTGAAAGAACGTTGCTATGGATTCGTTTGATATCCACCAATCATATTCATTAGTCCAAATAACAAAGCACCTGGTGCAAACTGATTCAACGAAGCTACGTTTTTTATATGGAAGGTGCGTGCTGTGGATGCGTGCTATGGATGGTCGCGAGTGGTGTAGCTATATGCAGAGCTCCCCGTGGCTTCAAATTGTCGATACGGCGCATAGCTCTAGCAGCGTATGTTCTTCGCACAGCTACCTCGCAGCGGTGCATGTTCATATTCATATTCATATCTTTATTTGCATTTCATAATGTTTGAAAAGGTGTTACAAAGGCTTAAAGCTACGGTACAATTACGGACCCTGTAGGGCACAGCAAAAGAGTATAAAATTAAAAATTAAAATTAATATAAGAAACGAAAATAAAAGTAAAATAAAATCACATTAAATCAGGAAACAAAATAACAATAATCAATTTTTAAAATATGTTTATAGCACATCTTACTCGCTCCAATAAATAGCCTATCATCAGTAGAAACGGTCACATAGCTTCGTAGCTTAGCTTTTATATTCTCGCAGCATATAGCTGTATAGCATACCTCTGGTGGAAAAGCACCCTAATGCTGACGTAAAGAGGTCGAACCTCTCAAGAGGGATCTCGTCCTCCTTTGTAATCTTGCGAAGAAGGGGGTAAGTAAGGTAATCTGAAAGTTTTCAGAATTCACTTACAATCCGAAATTGCGTATTAAGGTTTGTGTAATGAAGGCATATCAGTTTAATAGGCTTAGATTTTATCTGTGAGCTTATCTTTTATAGGGACCGGAGATCTTGTATGTCCAGTATGTCCTTTACGTCATTAAAAGTTGGTAGACTGACTAAGCCTGTAAAACAGATTTGAAATCTACCTAGCATTTTCCCAACTATATTGGGATCGACTTCCAGTCTAATTGGATGCAGCTAAATACCAGAGGGGCTAGACAAATGGCATTCTATTTCTACAATCGCTATAACTTCAAAGTGTCAACCCCATAAATTTTTTGGCTTTTTGGATTTACTACCAGCGTCATCGCTAATCGAATGTTACTTTGTCTATGCTCAGACTTTTAATTACCTGCAGTAAATGGCACTTCTGATCTGTCAATTCGTTCAACAATGTTGCCATTTGATAGCGAAATGACAGTAAAAATGACATGTGTGTGTGTGCAATTAATTAAAAGTCCGAGCATAGTTCCTAAGTGTTTTTTCCATGGAGCGACAGGTCTGCCTATCCAACCGCCACAACCATAAACGAATCGTGGGTATCGTCGTGTTACCCCTTTGGTAAGACTGGTTGTCAGACTTTCGGGCTTTTGACTACTTATCCGTAACGACTGTCAAAAATCTACAAATGACAGCCGGTACTAACGGCTTGACATACTTTCCGAGGCACTGAGGGGTATCGGTATGTTATTTATGGTCACCCATCCAGGGACCGACCTCAGAAAGCGTTACTTAACCTTGAAGATCAACCCGTGCAGCTGTTATTAACACATTCTTCCCACTAATAATTCTGTTATTATGCTGTTTTTGTTCGCATGTTACGGCAGTAGGTACTTATTAGGTAATATTGTCCTGTATTGTGATGTGTATTAACATACCTACATCAAAACAAATTACTTATATTGTTTTAATATCACAATCTTTCTTAAGTAAAATTCTTCAGAAAATCATAAGCTGTTAAATACCAGACGAATTAATCAAGCAAGAAAACCATACCCAAGAGAAATCAAGGTTCCTTTCACTCAAAAGATGGTCTTGCGTTTATTAGCAGGCTGGTGAACTCGTACCAATCTCCTATAATTTATTCTGAGTTTCTGAGTGAAAATAAACCCAAATAGATAAATAACATCAAATAAAACATAAGTTATACTTGCACATCTTTAAGTTTTGCCAATATTTTGTAATGATATTTTGTTTTAAAAGAGTGTCCTTGGAGTTTCTTGGCCGTTCTACTCCATAGGTATCTCCTAAGCTTTGGAATGGGCGCTACATCTTTTTGACTGACCGACTCTGACAATTCAAAAGTGCCTGTAATTGAAATAAATGCTTTGAGTTGAGTTTGAGTTCGTGAAAGAAAATCGTCTAAATCCAATTCTTTTTTTTTTGTTCGAATATTTATCCCTACACTCAAACATTATAGGCACTTTTAGGGGAACACCCCAACATAGGACTAAGTCGACGTTCGCACGGGCGTAAAAAAATCGCGGCGATTTTTTTTCGCGCACTGCATTTTCAACGCTCTGCTTAGGAGTTGAAAATCCAACAGTGTGTTTTTCGTCGCGCTGGGATGCACTCTGTTGTTGTTAGGTTGGATTCTCGAAGCTCGGCTCGGCAATTACAGGCACTAGGGGATGCTCATAACTACAGTGGAGGTCTGCCCGGCTTGGGCAGAGCACCCTCATGTTCTCACGGAGGCGATCGGCGGCGGCGATCTCTCGCGTCCGAGCCTGGTCCAGGCCATGGTGCGGAGCGAGAGTGCATGGGAGGCCGTCACCTCCTTCTGTGAAGCAGTGATACTCGCGAAGGAGGAGGCGGAACGCGTGAGGGAGAGGCAGCCTCACGCCCTCCGTCGCCGCAGGAGACGCCGGGAATCGCGGGGCGATTTCCGGCCACCGTAGGCGCGGGCCTGCGGACGGTGAGCAGCGGGTAGCTCGCCGTCCGGTAAGGACCAGCCAGTCGATTCTGTAAAAATCTCACCGTGAAAACTTAGGTGAAGTGAGTTTGTTTTTGCTAGGAATTGACACTATTGACAGCTCACTCCACGCTCACTTCATCTAAGTTTTCACGGTGAGATGGTTACAGAATCGCACTGCTGGCCCGAGTCGACGGCGCGTTGTGTTCCACGCGCGCCTCAAAGAGATGTCAGCAAGTGATGGGGTCCAATAGGGCCGACGCCGCTGGGGTCGCGGGTTGTCTGAAGAAGATACCGCGGCCCTGGCATGGCATAGGCACCTGAAGGAACACGGTTGGGTTTTAGTCAGTAAAAGTCTGACACGCCCTTCCGCTCCACCCAGAGCGGGAGAAGTTATTTGATGATTTCCCACCCTCAAAAAAAAAAGGGGATGCTCATAACGCGGTACACACATGTTGCAATCACCAGGGCAGGTCCGTCAACTGGCCATCGTACTTCATAAGCCAACGGACCCTAGTAAATACCCATACATGCGTGGTTTTTTTGAGGCTGTGTTAGCCACAGGGTGAGAAAAACCAAATAGAAACCAACCAAATAAATAAATGCCACAATAAAAATGTGTTTTGAATAGTTACCTATTAAATTAATATTATTTACTAGTTCGCTAATTTTGAAAAAAGTTTTTTTTTCATGTAACATTCTTGAAAATTTAGTCCCGTGTCAGCGAGGGAGGTGAAAAAATGTGACAGCCTTCTGTATCTGTGCTAAATATGCACGGCACTTACCAGCGGATATTTATGTACAGTCAACGATTTTTGTGCTGCACCCCCATAAGGTCGCTTTTCGCCTGCACGGCCAGGGGCAGGCGGGTCCTGCATTGATGGCATTGTTTTCGTCAACCAATAGCGCTTTGGCGCATATTACAAAGGAAAGGGTCGTTCTACCCAAGTTAACAA
The DNA here is from genome assembly GCA_905163495.3 of Cosmia trapezina. Lineage (NCBI taxonomy): Eukaryota > Metazoa > Arthropoda > Insecta > Lepidoptera > Noctuidae > Cosmia > Cosmia trapezina. The sequence goes on from LR991036.1 coordinate 4,618,531, forward strand.
AAAAAATCTGTAAACAATGAGCTAATGCAACTGAAGTTAAACCTAGTAACGTTTAGTAAAAAAAGGACCATTGTTCATTTTAGGGTCAGCCTTTCTTAGGCGAAATTCTTCGCTCATTGGTCAAACAAAAACAATTAACTATACAACAATGGACTCATCCTTCATTCATTGGTCAAACTGAATAAGAGTGTCATAAACTACTATTTCAACGTTCAAACGAAAAAGTTTTGAAAGTGATAATGCACAGCGCCACGTGATTGTACATACGCCAACAGGTCAAACCACCCGAAACTGTCAAATCCCAATGAACCTAAAGCTTTAGCGATAAAGATGAAAATCTACTAAAGAAATTTGACACATTGTAGTAGCTTGATGTGCTGGCGTCTGTACAACGAAAACTAGCTTAGCATATTTAAGAAAACCTTAGGAGCAGACATAATACTTACTTACATGAATGACCTTCAGAATCTTTACAATCAAGGGCCTTTGAGCTTTATCAAAATTCTGTTACGTTTAGTAAGAATAATAATCCCTCAAGATATGAGGCTTCTACTTATTAGAGGGGTGCATAATAAATTATAATAAATAACCAACAACAAAGTTTTTTGTTAAGTGTTAATACAATCCCCTTGCTACTTGCTTTCCCCTTCTAATCTTGAGCTTACAACGTCTTGAAGTTACAGCATAAAAGATGGCATCTGACCACAGATTTAGAGTAGACTGGATACCGCATGTTCATTAGATAGTATCCACTCTCGCGACCGGTCCCCCCCGCGTGATTTCATTAGGATTGTCCTTTTATCCTCGACGACACAACTCGCCACTGGCGCTATCGAACACAAACAAAAGTAGTAGCGCGTCAGGTTTGTGCTCAGCACAAACATGCACGCTTTTTCGGATGGCTTATGGTATCTAGCCTACTCTAAATCTGTGGATCTGACACTAATACCAATAAAAGTTCAAATTAAATTAGCTAGTGAAACTACACAGACTCGATGTGAAAAATGATTTAGTGGAAAAAAAAATCATATAAGTAATTATTTTTTGTTCTAATAATATAATAACGATACCCAAAAAGAGTGTTGCTAGGTAATTTAATTTAACCCATAGATTTCTGCTATTTTATGTTTGGTATAAATTCCTGAAATAAATGAATTTATTTATTACTAGTTGCGCCCCGCGGTTTCACCCGCGTAGACCGAGATAAAAAGTAGCCTATGTGTTAATCCAGGGTATCGGCTATCTACATACCAAATTTCATCAAAATCGGTCCAGCTTTGTGAGCGTGAAGAAGTAACAAACACACACACTCACAAACTTTCGCCTTTATAATATTGGTGTGATGTGATATGTGATAGTGTGTTATTACATATTATAGCAGGCACTGCTTCTATGATCTATATAGCTCTTGGATCTCTGCTTAGCTAGAGCAATATTCATGCTCTACATTATTATAACCAAGAGAGATAGAGATAGGAAATAGTATCTCTATTTTGCCTCTGCTCATCCGTTCTAGGAATACAATCGTGATGGATGTTATGTTATAATCCAGGGTCATTATAAACTAGATTTTGCTTGCGGCTTCGCTCGCATTAATTTAGAATTTGACAGTCAATTTGGGTTGTACTCTGCTTGTATCACACTAATATTATAAAGGCGAAAGTTTGTGAGTGTGTGTGTTTGTATGGTTATTAGGTACTTCTTCACGCTCAAACGGCTGGACCGATTTAGGTGAAATTTGGTATGTAGATAGCGTATGCCTTGGATTAACACATAGGCTACTTTTTATCCCGGTCTACGTCGGTGAAACCGCGGGGCACAGCTAGTAATAATATAATTCAATCATGACTCGAAAGGCAAGTGGCGCCATCTGTTATCATTAGAATTTTATTGTTATTTTTCTCGGGAACAGTACTGTTTTTCGGGATGAAAGGTACTCTATGTCCGTTTCTGTACACCTGACAACGTGTATGCAAAATTTCGGGTTGATCGGTTCAGTGGTTTAGGCGTGAAAAGGTAACAAACAAACTTACTTTCGCATTTATAATATTAGTTTTGGATTGGCTAGGTAAATTCCGCAGAGGCGATGACGCCATGATGGATCTTAGTTTAGGTAAGTTTAACACCACGAAGGTTTGTTTTACAACCAGAACAAAAGACATCCTACTCATTATTAACCTCCATCCATCCCTGTCCCTCATAACACGTCAATCTCAGGAACCTCCCGTCATATAACCCTCTTCTGTGGCCGTTTCCATCTGACTTCACTCATCGTTATTACCAGAATGTAGGTAAGATAAGTATGTATATAAAGCTTTACCATGATCCCTTTCATCGCTGGGCGATATTTTTCCTTTAATTTTCCTGTTGATAACCTTTGGGTTAACTTTTGAAACGTTATTTTTATTAAACCAGGTCTTAGGTTAGTTATATTATGGGATTATTTAACTATGAACATTTTCATATGTACAGGTAGGCTGCATCAATTGGGTACCCCAGTTGTATTAAAAAAATTAATACAACTGGGGCACCCAATTAATGCAGCCCACTGTACAACATAGGTAATTTTGGAATAACCATGACCCCTCCGTTGGGTTCTAGCTGTCATTCGTGGATCCTTGACAGTCGTTACGGGTCGTCAGAAGCCTGAAAGTCTGACAACCAGTCTTACCAAGGGGTATTGTATTCCCCATTAGATAGGTAGTTGCTCCATGTAAAATACTGGTATTCAGCTGCATCCGGTAAGACTGGAAGCCGACCCCAAAATAGTTCGAAAAGGCTAGGCAGATGAAGAGGTGATTTTGGAGTAGATTCCATCTCTATTTTATTTCGATTTGGTGTCATGTCTAGCACTTCTTTCACCCACTGTAGCTCCTGTAAGTCAGGATTATCCACTCCATGAAAATCGAGAAATCAAAAAAAAATCCCAAACTGCGTTTATATAGTAGAATACTCCAAGCGTCAATTTTGTTGTTTTGGTGTACCCCAAAATCCTAACGTAGATGTTGTGACACCTAAAACTGGTTTAGGAATGAACCTCCCATTACTAACTAAACGCATTACAAGCTTAATTATTCTACTAATTGACCGCTCCATCTTACCGCGATCAAAGGCTCAAGGAGCACACAACGCTACTATACAACAAACATTGTCACATATATTATATTCTTGGCAGCTCCAAGGCACGAGGTAAGTCAAGATTTTTTATGAATAATTTATAGAACACCCCGTTTTTATCGCGGGAAGCGTGCGTCCAACGGAGGCTGTGTTTACCAACGGATTTACCTCGAGGTGAAATTAGGGCTGCTATCTTCTACCAGAAATCGGGTTTAGATAAAACTAGAATTTTTCATCGTTTAGTCTAAGCTACCTGTCCTTAAAATGTTGATGAGTCTTTACCTTGGTTTGAGAGATTCCGGATTTTATCAACGGATTATCTTTGACGTAACATTGTCTTGATTTCGTCTTGAGTTCTTGTCGGTTTTGTGAAGGAAGTTTTAAATTAGTAGGTCGATCTCTTTGTGAAGGAGCTTGTAATACCTACTAAGGATACCTAACTCTATTTCTACCGCTTAAGGCGAGTATAGTCGTTTTTGAGGGCCTAATGCTTTTAAATGAGCCTACACAAATTTCCAGAAAAATATTAAATATATGAAACTTTGATATGTATATTCGCTGCTACTTCTAAACTCCAAGTGATATTTTCACTGCTTAGCGACGATAATATTGGTAAGTCACTTATCTTACAACTGTGCATTTCTTCATTTTGAAATACTAATAAATTTTTACAAAATGCAACTCTAACAGCGGAGAAATATCGCTAGCGGGTCCGTGCGACTACTGTATGGAAATGACTATACTCACCTTGTTACAAAAGATACGAGTATCTACATACATACTCGTATCGTGTACGACAAGAAGGCTACCGTGCACTCAGCATGATTATGTGCTGGAGACCCACAGCACAGGTCAGATTTTCAGTGACTTTAAATCATTATTAAGGCACAGCTGAAAACGATAAAAAAGGTGTTTTTTTAAAGCAGTGTATCTCATAAACCGTAAATAATTTTCACATGCACAAAAAATATGATATTTTCAAGTCCTTTTCGCATACAGTGATGGAAGCCAAAACATAATTAAACATACTTTAGTGCACCAAAAAAATCTTTAAACATACCTCCTAATAATCTTTAAAAGCTGTTTATCCCTTCATTAGCAATTATAATTATAATTAAAAATATACCATGAAATGTCAAATTTCAAACTGCATCCAGTGATGGATTACTTTTTATTAAATAGTTAATTTCTAATTTTATACGATTTAATTTGCACTTTTACGACATAATTCCGGTGCGCGTGAGAATCTTCTATCTCGTGCGTCAAACTAGATAGCCATAACGCCATTTCACTTACACACCGAGCTAAACCAAGCTTGGAACCAGGGCCTTAACATTCTGACACTATGTGTGAATACTGGTGTTCTTCCAAGCATGACACTACACGCATCCTACCAGTTTTAGGCTGCTTTTCTACCAGAAATGTGCTATGCAGCTATGCTGCGAGGATGTGAAACCTAAGCTACGAAACTATGCGACCGTTTCCACTGATGCTATGTAGCGGAGCGAGTAAGATGGGCTATGAAAATGCGACGCCGCGAGGTAGCTGTGCGAGGAAGATGCGTAGCTCGAGCTATGCGATGCAACGACAGTACAGGCACGGGGAGCGGCAGCTACACTACTCACACATTCATAGGTCCCATACATAGCACGCATACTACCATATAAAAAACGAAGCTTAGTTGAATCAGTTTCCACCAATGCTATGTGGACCAATGAATATGATTGGTGGATATCAAACTCATCCATAGCAACGTAGCATAGCACATCTCTGGTGGAAAAGCACCAGAGAGATCACTCAAGCGAGAAAATTTCACGCATACTTTCATTCATTTTGCGAATGATGAGTACCTAATGAGCTGAACAGTGCCCTGTTAAATACAAGCCGTTGGAACTTAAATGTGATGGAATTTCTATATAAAAATACAATCATACTCAAGCGTTTTGTTTGAGGGGATAGTTGATAACAGCCGCATGGGTCGATCGAAAGTTAAACTACGCTTTACGGTCGGTTTATAGATGGGTGACTATCCATTGCATATTGAAACACCCTCTGAAGCACGTTAATCCATTGGTTCTGGCTGCTGTAGATCTTTGACAGTCGTTAGGAGTAGTCAGAAGGCTAAAAGTCTGACAACCTGCCTTACCAAGGGGTATCGTTTTACCCAGTAACTGAGTTGTGGAGGTCAGATAGGCAGTCGCTCCATGTAAAATACTGGTATTCAGCTGCATCTGATTAGAATAAAATTCGACCCCAACATAGTTGGGAAAAGGGTAGGCTGATTGACACATACACATCAATCATCTGATGGCCAATTCTCGTACCTAAAAACGTTCACAATCTCATGCCAGCGTCAATCAAATGTCAAAAATGTAGGTAAACGCTATACAATTTTTGACAGATTGAGACTGAGATGAGATTGCGAACGTTGTTAAAAATACGAGAATTGCCCCTCAGGTTTACAACACATTTGTAGGTCCAAAGAGTGTCCTAAAATCATATAAAAGTGAAGATACATGGGTACCACACATATTAAACTCACCCTTTCTTCGCATCGGGGTAGGCAGAAATACAGAACGCAACCTACTACGAACCCATAACCATTTTGCCTTGTTTACGTTCATAGAGAGAGAGAGAGAGATAGAGATTATTTATTTGTCTGAAACATGAGCACACACAAAGCATGCAAGATGCATGGTGATGTTGTTGTTGTGTTGTTGTTGTTGATGATGTTTGCATACATCTGGCCATACACGCACACTGGTTGCGAGTACCTACTACGCACCTGACCTTTCTGAAGAACATCACCAATAAGGTCACTATAATAATATTATGTTTTCTTAGGGAGTCCCTCCCTCCCGGCGTTTGCACCACACATACACTTGTAAATACCTATTGTTAGTCTCCTTTCATATCCTCTTAACATGAGCAAAAACCGGCCAAGTGCGTGTCGGCCCACGCGTAATGAAGGGTTCCGTGTTTGAAAATAATTTATCCCAAAACCAGACTTTACATTGTAAAACTAAAAATCCCGAAAAAAATTGTTATGCGACAAAATTACAAATAAACAATTTTCGGACTTTTTCCTTTACTTGTTCTGTAAGATCTTGCTTCATGCCAAATTTCATGATTCTAGGTCAACGGGAAGTACCCTATTGGTTTCCGCGCGTTCCTGAGAAAAGTGTCTTGACAACAGACAGACGGACAACGAAGTGATCCTATAAGGGTTCCGTTTTTTCCTTTTGTGGTATGGATTCCTAAAAAGTAAAGATATTTTAACTGAAAAGTAAAGTATAACTAAAGTATCAAAATACAGGGGTCTAGGCTCCGAATATGATTTTGTCCCATTCGGTGTCGAGACCCTTGGTCCGTGGGGTCCTACCGCTATAAGGCTTTTTAATGAAATTACGAAAAGGTTGGTCGACGTCACAGGAGACCGAAGAGCTGGCAGCTACCTCGGACAAAGAATTAGTCTAGCTATTCAAAGGGGGAACGCTGCCAGTATCTTCGGAACCTTGCCTAAAGGGACTCCTTTTAATAATATATTTTAGTTACTATGGTTTTTAGTTTTAGGTTCTTTTTTATTTTAGATTAGTTTATGGTATTAGTTATTATATTTGTTGTTTTAATTCTATTAGTAAAATAAATATGTATGTTTTTTAACTGAAATAGCCTGTATATACAAAGATCACATGCGCAACGGTTTCCTCAGCCTCCATGCAAGCCCTGCACAGAGGACTGCAATGTCCGTTACCGATACATTCTTACAAGATACCACACACACACATACTTAAAAGTCAAAATTTTCTATTGCTACTTTCAAAATATTATAAATTTAAATTCAAATATCTCGTGGCAGCCCTGCATAAGATCCGCTTGGATCTTGTTGTCAACGCGCGTGTATACTGTGATATTTTACGATGAGAATTATTTTTGCTAGGGAATTGGCAGTCGGAGGATCCTATCGATTTATTGGTGCAAACAGCATTTACCTGTGTACTGGTAATAAATTATACTTGGAATCTGCATTAAGTTAAAATGGTATTTTTACGAAGATTAAATTTCTTGCTTGAAAATTCGTTTTAAGAACTGATACTGGTGAAATTGATGACTCTGAATTATACTCATCAGAGGCCCTAAACCATGGGAACATAAAAAACAGTGTTCTAAAATTCTAAATTAAAGATTTATATCTTATCACAGGATTTAGCGGATAGCCTCCTTCCTTTCAACAAATAAGACTGTAATTTTTAAAACCAAAAAATGGTGCCTCAGAACTATGTTTGAGCTTCATGTTACTGAGAGCTGCAAACCATTTTTCAAAAAATATAAAATATTAACCCTTCCATCCATATACATTTTAGAGACCCATTATGTTTGCCAAATCGAACACACACCTTTTCCCCCTGTTGTCATATAAAGTAATTAGAAATAGACGCGACAATAGCAAACTGTGCATTCCTAGATCCAGGACAGCTCTAATGCGGAAAAGTGTGTTATAAAAGTATGGCGCTCATCCGTTATAATACGTTGCCAAAATATTGGAATTTACAACGAAAACGTTAAGAAGAAGGTTAAAATGCCTTCTTTTAGAAAAAGCATATGACAGTACTGATGAATTTGTGAACGATAAAATAATCTAATTTGTGTATTGACATGACATTTATTTTGACATTCCTCCAGATCCTAGGGCTAGTTCAGCATGCATAGTGACATGTCTTTCAAAAGTTTCCCTATTCAGTTATTTTTTCGTGTCCATCCGTTTGGGTATAATTTAAAGCAATGTTTGTGTTGAAATTTAAATATTTCTCATTGTTGTTATGTCATGCAGTGCAAATTAGTCTTTACTAGTATGAATACTCACACCTAAAATTCTAGGAATGTCATGTTATTTCTCTTCCATTTAATCACATTAAGTAAATACAAAGTTGTAGACACTTGCCTACATACGCCATGTTAGAATTCCTGGAATCATTTGTTAATTCCAATGATTCTATTGTTAACGGGTTAATCCATTATTCATTGTTGATCCTATTTAATTGACTTCAGTAATGGTTTCATGAACAATGTTACCTATTAATTGTGGCAAATGGATTCGTTTTTCATTGATCTTCATAAGACAGTTTTGCCACAGATATCTGTGGTTCTGCCCTTAACCGTCTTAACCAAATCATATATGATAATAAATCTTATCTTGTCTACTCTTATTTTATTTGTCTAGTATTTTAAGAAATATAAAAATGTAATTTGTGGAGATACCTAAACACATAATTTTTATATTTTATGTCTTTCTGAAGCTATAGCTTCAGAAAGACATAAAATATAAATAAGAACAAGAAAACCACGTTTTTAACACTTTCGTTATCATCATTATAGACAAGGTCAAATTATATTATCTTATCTTATCTTATCTTATCTTAAATTGGCTAGTTAAACTCCAAGGTCGTGATAAGAACCTATAACTAAACAGAATAAAATATTTCTAAATTCATACTTCAAGTACACTACCAGCGTTCTTTGACCCCAAGAATATGTATCATCAAATCAATTTTTGTACTCTACTCAATGAGTTCTAGACGATGACACCCCACATAACACATAATCAGCCTATAATGTTCCCACTGCTGAGACACAGGCCTCCTCTCGGTGAGAGGGAGTGGGCAGTAATCCACCACGCGGGCCCGTAGATTGGTAGATGTCACATGTCTTCGAATTTTTGGTTCTAGGACATGCCGTTTTCCTCACGATGTTTTCCTTCACCGTTTTGATAGCAGTGGTGATGAAATAATGACATGACACCCCACATGCTAGATTAAAAATTTTATTTTTTTTTTCAAAATGAAAAGTTTATTGTATGGGGACCAACCCCTTAAATTTTTAACTTTGCTTTATTTTTATTATTTGTTGTTATAGCCGTGATAGACAGCGGAGGCTTAGTAAGTTTGTACTGGACTGTACGTGGTTGTCTGATTTCATGGATTTTAATTTTCTTGCGCGGTACCCTAATTATTTTTCTAAAATAAAAATAGCCTAAGTTACTCCTTAAAACATCAGCTATTACCGTCAAAATCGGTGAAAATTCGTTTGGCAAGTTTCCTAACTTGACTCAAAGTACCATTTTTTTAATCGGACTGCGCTTTAAAATTCTTCTATACAAACTTTAACATCCCTAAACCTCATTTGAGGCGTAGTTTTGAAAAACTAATAATGACAAAAATTATTACTTAGGTAGGTACTTATGCAAGTATTTGTGCTAAGTTTCAAGATCATTAACCAAATTAATAAGATTTTTCATATAAACTGCATCTCTGTTTTCACAAACACAGATACCTAAAGAATTTCAAAAATCGTCTGGTATGTTTCCATAACTTGACTCAAACATTATTTACACCAATTTTAGAGTTAATCAAGCCCCCAATAAAATCCTCCGCTATAAAATTAACTTTTCACCCCTTAGGGGTATATTTTTGGAAAACCCTAATACACGTTAGTCTTAATTTTTGGTCTCAAGTATAAAAACTGAGTTTTGAGTTAATCGGACCGCGTGTTAAAGTTCCTCCATACAAACTTTAACACCCCCAATCCCTCCTTAGGAAAACTAAAAATGATAAACTTTATAATTTACTTACATGAATATTCGTGCTAAGTTTCAAATCCATTAACTCAAGGGATAGGATTTTTCATACAAACTTTCATCCCCTGTTTTACCCCCTTAGGGATGGAATTTCCAAAAATCCTTCCTTAGTGGATGTTTACACTATATAAGGTATCTATGTGCAAAATTTCAAGTCTCTAGGTCCATTGGTTTGGGCTGTGCGTTGGTATATTAGTCAGTGACTCAGTCAAAACTTTGATTTTTTTATATATATAGATTTACCATGTTATTTTAAGACCACAGACTTCTTATAGGTTTTCCTGTAATCTACAGGTATAGAACTAATTTCTATATTTTTTTCAAAATTTTAGGCTCAGTAGTTTCGGAGATAGGGGGGGGGGGGAATGGTCAATTTTCGTCTATTTTCTTAAATAACTTTAAAACAATAAATTTAAAATTATAAAAAAAATATATTTGAGACCCTCATAGTAAGCCCTTTCCATTCCGGACCCAAGGCACCCCTGGAAGACACCCCTGGAGGTGTCACGGGAACTTGGATTCGTACCCGTGGCACCCCCAGGTCAATTAGTGCAGCGCTTTTAAATGTAAGTGTTTAAATAGAAAAATAAAAAAATAGGTAAGTACTGTCGATATGGAAAAATCCATCAATTACATAGAAAGATTTTGGCTCAGCATACATTCACCTGAGATTTTTAGCGTCTTTGGAGAGCGTTATAGGACGAATAATATTTTAGAAAGTTACCACTCCAAATTAAATAAATTGATCAATAAAAATACGGTTTCCGTGATGCGTTTACTAAACGTATTGCAGAATATTCACAATTTGAATGCAGTGCCTAAAAACGGAAACAAGCAGATATCATAATAATGACGATTGAATAGTGCACATTCAATTGCAAGTTTTGAACAAAGAAATAACATTAGGCCACGCATTGGAGAAATTGCGTTAATTAGATATATTAAAATTAGACTATTGAAATTATTAATGTTGTTCATCTATCCCATCACTATTCGATTGGTGGATTCATGGGAATTATAGAATAGAACCCGTGATACTACTGGTACACCTTTGTATGGGTTTGAGGACCAGGGGAGCCACGGGTCTGAATTCAAGTTCCCGTGGCACCCCAAGGGGTGTCCTCCAGGGGTGCCTTGGGTCTGGAATGGCCCTTTCATTTGATATGTCACTCGGTACAGTTTACAAAACTTTTTTTTTAAATTTTCTTATTTTCCCCCTAAAAGTGACTCTCATATTCAAAATTCATATATTTACTTTAGCTGTAGGTACGTGTTTGGGTCACAGAAATCCATATGTGTACCAAATTTTAACTTAATCGGTCCATTAGATTCGGAGCAAATTGGCTGTGACAGACGGACAGACAGACAGACACACGAGTGATCCTATAAGGGTTCCGTTTTTTCCTTTTGAGGTACGGAACCCTAAAAACTGTAACCCGACTACGGAAAAATAAAATTGATTTAAAAAGTTGAAAATATTTATTTACTTAAACAATAACGACATCGGTATATACATATTTGTAATGTGCTCGTCAAGACCTTCTTTTGATACCAAACATGTCATGATTATCTCAATTTATTTTTTTTCGAGGTCACAAATTTACGTGTAAAGTCCACTATATTAAATTTAGGAAGAATTTATGTAGCCTATGTCACCCGGACCATTATTTCGGATCTACTGATACCTCATTCATCAAAATCGGTTCAGTATTTAGGCGCTACGGTGGAACACACGTAAATACATACTTACATACTTAAATAGACTACTAAAATAAAAACCCTTCCTTTTGGCTTTGCCGTACTCGGGTAAAAATATTCCTATCCCAAAACTACCGTAACTCATCTCCCAATACCTTATCCAACACCTATTTCACCGTGAAAGCCTCAAAATTGATCTCTCGAAGACATAAACCTAGTATTACCGTGTTGGCAGCCTGCCATGTTGGTAAAAAATGGTGTTCCTGATCGAGATACTACGATGTCTTTGTAATATAGAGTAACATGTTGGTTATGTCATCGAAGAGAGTAGTTTGGAGATAGTGCTTCAAAGTTGTGGTGTTGTTGGTTTTAGATGTAGTGAGTATGGTTTTGGTTGTGAATTTTAAGCGCCAGGTAGCCCGCGTAATTAAATTTTTAAGGTTCCGTACCTCGGGGTCTACTCCCTATGTCCGTTCGTGCGTCCGTCCGTCAGTCCGACCGTCTGACATTAAGAACGAAAATCGTAGTTTCGGCGTTCGTTACTGCCGTTTCCTACTCTGTATCACCTACGGATGGATGATTGGTTCGGGGTCTGAACGAAGTATGAATGAGAACACAATTTGACAGCTGTCCCTACTCCCGATTTGTTTTTGCCCGTCCAAAAAAAATAACTTTTACACTTGTTTTGATGGATCTTAACCCCTCCAGTGTCGAATGCACCCCATGTGTGCATAAGAAAATCCCTTTTTTTGTTAGGTATATAAGTTTATATCACATATATGTAAATGTAAAAAACATCATCCGATGGAAAACCAATCATCATCATTAGTTGTGAACCTATGGAGTTCGTAGCTAACCTCCCCTCCCCCCCGCGTGTGAAATGCACCCAAAGTGTGCAAAAGGACAAAACTTTATATAATAGGTAGATAAGCTTAGATCACATATATATAAACGTAAAAAAACATCATCCGATGGAAAACATATTATCATCATCAGTAGTTGTGAACCTATGGGATTCGCAACTAACCCCCAACCCTCCCCACTTGCTGGGGTTTTGGGTCTAAAATTAGCCAAACTCAGACACTTGAGGGGTAGGGAGTAGAACGCCTCCTCCGTGAGCCACCGCTGTCCGTCCATCTGTCTGCCAGCAGGCTGTTTCTTATAAACCGCAATAGCTCTAGACAGTTTTAGAAGCCAATTATTTGCCAGGAATTATGAATTTTAATAAAAAATTACGTCTTCTGAGCGCTTGTTCAATTAATGCCAGTCACTCACAATTCCTGTCCACCCTATGATATCCTTCACAATATTTTTCACGCTTTTCTAACAATTCACACATTATCTAAAAATATTAAGATCTTGAAAACTGTGTATTCTTCACCTATTTACAGCTACAAGATACTTCAAAATTGTTCTCATGAAGACATGATTCGGTATCGAGGCTGGCAATGTGCCATTAGGTAAAAGATTAGCTCGCCAATGACAATTTTAGGGCAGATTATTACAATTAATAATAATAATAATATGAAATGAATGAAATTAATAAACATATATTATAATAATATAATATATGTTTATTCATCAAAAAAAATTACAGATAGTTACAGCAACAAACAGTGGGTAGAGATAAGTGGGTAATTAGGTATGTTGTAAAATCTGTACTAAAATTAATAAAACCCTGCCTCTCAAACTAGGTTATAACCTGTATTTTGAGAAACAGTGTGCGGCCACCAAATTCTTAAACACTAATAGGTACTGTTACAACAATTAATGAATGGTGTCGTTCTACCTCTGCAGTAATTTATGTGATTCTGTGATAGTTGTGATGTATGTGTGATAGGGTGTGTATGCATAGTGGAAGGAGAGCATTGTGTGGGTGTGTGTGCATGTGTGAAAAGGTGGGGTGGGGGGGGATTTGCATTTCACTTGTCGACTCTTTATCTGTGCTTAGTATTTTTACCTAATACTAGCTTTTGCACAAGGCTTTGCCCGCGTAGATTGATTTACGGGGATAAAGTCCCTCCAATAATATTATGTATTAATCCAGGCGTTATACTATTTGTTTGCTAAATTTCATCCAAATCCGTTCAGCCGTGTTTGCGTGATTGACTAAAACTGATTGACGAAAAAGATCCAAACTGTCACATCATCATAATATACTATTAAATGAGCAAAAGAAGGACGGCCAAATCGTACCTGACTACGAGGCGGTGGTGTACAGATATCCCATATATATGAAAAAATCTAGTATTTTTTAAGGTCTAAAAAACATAAGAAATAGATATTTAAGTCGCCAGAAAAAAAAAGCACAAACACATTTTTTTTAATAGCATAATTTGCAAATTATTTAGAATAACATGTTCAGAACGCACCTTTGACGATTCATTTTGCTTAAGAAATGATTTAGTACTCAAAGATTATAATTATTCACGTTATTAGATGTAATTCAATTCTATATACTTGTGTATCAAACCAACTAGTGCTGTTTTTATTATGTATTGGATTCTTGTCATAAAAATAATTATGTAGGTTCATAGTAAGTATCAGCATTTTGTTCAATTGTGTACAACGGAACGTCATAATATGTCATCGACGCGCGCCATGGATTGACAGTGTCAATACTGTCAATTACAACGGGTGTCAATTTGACACTAATATACTGTAGTGTGTAGTCTTTGCACCCGGCGATCTCGCATTGTTGTGTTGTTGTTGTTAGTGTGAAAAGAAAAGCCAAAGTAGGTACTCACTAAAACAATGTTATATTTATAACTAGGTGGCTATGCTATGCACAATACATTGAAACCCTGATCTCTAAACTAGGGATATCCCTGTATCTTAGAGATCAGTGTCCCTCCGCAGCAAAGTCACAAGCCATTATATGTAACTCATTGGTACAAAGTATTTCTTTACATATTTAAATAAAGAGAAAAAAAAACGATAATAAAAACCCTTATTCTCATTTACAATTTTGTGCAAGTATGGGGTGAGTGTTTATGTATGTGTGGGGTGAGTGTGTATGTGTGTGTAGGGGTGTAGGTGTGCATGCGTGAAAAGTGGGTGTGCGTGTGTGATAGGGGAATATGTATAAGTGCAGGTAAATGGGTCCATAGTATGTCAAATGCGGCAAACATGTCGCGCCCAGTTCCATTTAAGTTTGAGCCACATCAGCTATCTTTGTTTTGGAGCGCAATATTGTGTTTCCTCACGATGTTTTCCTTCACCGTTAATTGTTGTCCTAGAACAAGACATGTGACATCTACCAGCCACCACTGGGCCTGTGGTTTACGGCCCACTCCCTCACACCGAGAGAAGTCCTGTGTCCCAGCAGTGGGAACATTATAGGCTGATAATGCTATTGTGATTACAAATATGTAAGTCAATTCTTCGTAAAGAATCTTGCAATGCGTCCCACGTGTTCTGTTGGTCTTAATAGAGTAGATATGTATATGTGAGCTTGAATTTCTAGATTCCAGAGATACCATCGTAAGTGATAATCATATGCCTATCTATCTACATAGGTAGATAGGCAGGACTACCTACATACGTGGACCTATATTCTGAACATGTACTAAAGCTACCTTTTCACTTAGCGTTCTGAACAGTTCTGAGCGAGCAAGCGTTTGTTCGCTCGGTAAATGAAAACACTTGAGCGAGCGAACATGTTTGTTCAGTGATGATCGGTTGGACTCGGCAGACGAATGCTCGCCCGCTAATTTTCGTCTTATTTTTCCTGTAATCTTTACATAAACGTCTATCACATAGAATAATTTCAGATTTTTCTCTTTGCAAAATTCGTAGATAGGGGGCGGGGGGGACGGTATTTTTTTTTACATTTTTCATCAAAAGTCGAAAACTATGCGCCCTAAAAAAAAGAAAAAATATGTTTGAGAATGTGCAAACAGCGTTCTTTCATATGATACCCCACATGCGCTAGTATCCCTACTTTGAATTTTTAAGACTCCCTTTCAGTCCCTATTGCAAAAAAAATATATAAATATTTTTATTACTTTCTTATTTGAAAAATGGTTGGGTAAATGTCATCTAAAACTATTCTAAATTTCAAGTTGATAGCATTAGTAGTTCTTGAGATATCCAGCTGTGACAGACCAGCTGTGACAGACAGACAGACAGACTGAGTCACACCATAAGGGTTCCTTTTTTACCATTTTGGTACGGAACCCTAATACGGCCATTTATGCGACATATTTTGATACTCGCAAGTAAATCAAAACCTATAGGGTACTTCCCATATACCTAGAATCATGAAATTTGGCAAGAAGCAAGGTCTCACAACTCTCACAGCACAATTAAAGGAAAAAGTCTGAAAACCGTTAATTTGTAATTTGATTGAATAAAAAAAAAATTTTTTTGGGATTTCTAGTTTTTCAACTACAATGTTAAGTTTGTTTTTTGCGATAAATTATATTCAACTACGGAACCCTTCAATGTGTGTGGTCCGACACGCACTTGGCCGGTTTTTTTTAGTGAAAACGACGTCACGGCGAGCAAGCAGCGTTATCTCGTTGTAGTGAAAACCAATGTTTTCTATTTTGAGCGAACATCGGCATAACAGCAACAACATTTGCTCGCTCTGCAGGGTAGTGAAAACACGGCTTTAGGTAGTCTATAATATTCCAAATAGGGAACCCTTACTAAATTAATGCAGGGGCTAGCCAAGCCGTATACACTCTTAAAGGAGATCAATATTACCTAGACGAAAAGCGAAGTGTCATGCGATTTTGTACCTTGTGAGCAACAGCTGGTAACTGTCACCTTGACCTGCCCTACCCTGCAGATTACTATGGTACAGCATTAAGATGATGCTAACATAATACATTTCTATGAGGGTTTTCATGAAAATTCATGCCACAAGTTGGTACCTCTTTGACAAGAGAGATCTTCCATTTCGACAGTGAATCTAAAATATATGATGACGTTCATCATTTGTTTCATTCAGTCGTTCATCATTCAGTCACGACTAAAGAAAATATAGGCGCTTTGACACTTTTGACAGGTGCCCGGACCTGACGTCTCAGCTAGTGAACGTCATTTCACAAAACCACTTAAATTGTTGATGACCCATGTTGCAATTTATAAATTCAAAATATCCTTTGACCTGCTAAAATAACGCATTAGATAATAATCGTGGTTTCTATAGCTCAAAGGGAATTGGTATCGTATAGAGGTTTGGTGTATTAAATTATGGACAAACGGATAAGTATATGGAATTTTTAAAATAATTATTCAAAAATTCTTTAGGCTCTATTACATTAAAATAAACCAATAATCCCCTTAAGAGTTTATGGAGAACGTGTAAGACGAAATTTTACTGATATTGCTTTAATTACAATCGATTAAAAACAGTTTTTTCTCATAAAAGAAAGCAAATTTTAAGCAAAATTTTCGAATTTTATATCGAGCCAAATTGTGTCGATTATGTTTTAGCCCTCTTTATTTACAAAAAAAAAACTTTAATTTTTATAATCATGAAATATAGTATAGATACATACATACATACATACATAATCATACATACAGCTTTGCAGTTATTGAGGGCAAAATTTGAATTTGCGTGAAGCCGAAATGCATTAAAATATCTTCTTTGGGACCCTTTTCGCCAAAATGTTATACAGTTTCCTTAAAGGCACGTCAAAATAATATCCTCATTTGCCGTACAATACGGTCATATTCAGCCATGCGTGCCCAAGGGAATACCCCATAACTCCCCTTGTAAAAAAACCTTTAAAACGGAGATAATGTTATGGTATTTTTATGATAGTACCAGTGCTTAATGCGTGAAACCGGCAAACGGTCTGATAACCTCTATAAACCTCATGATGTAATAAAGTTGGCTATTTTTTTTTTGGTCACTTTCTAGTTGGTAATGGCGAATATTTTTATATTATTTTATTAATTAAATAAGATAACTTATAGCTAGTTTTTGAGTATGCAGGTAACAAGAGTAGAAAATGATTATATAGAAGTTTCCACTTACATAAAAATATATAGAATACAACGTGTGGCCGCTATAGGACATTAAACTAAAGACACAGGCAGTGCCAGTAATCATAAAAATTATGCTAAGATAAAATAATTTATAACATTTCAAATAAACTAAATAATATAATAACCAAAATTAGTATCACTCTATGGAAAGGACTCATTCATTATTCTATGTCAGCTGGTAAGGCTTTGACTCTTTTTTTTTGTTCATCGTTTGTCTATTGTTCTGACCCAGCTGTGAGTAGAGCTTCATGATTTTTTTTTTGCACAACCCCCAGAAAAAACATATACACATAAATAATAACTTTTAATGAAATTAAAATATCTTTACAAAGCGTAAACGCGTGTCAAGTTAATGTCGTTAAAGCAGCGGCAAATGTATATAAAATTGAAAAAAATGGGCACAAATAGTAAGAACCAAATATGTAAGCATTCGAACTTAAAAAAACAAATAATATTTAGAGTCGATTAAAAAATTAATGTAAAAACCACGTTTTTATGCGCCTTAAAAATAATAAAATGGATTTAGAATGCATTGAATAATGTTGCATCAATTAAGATGTCACAAAGGAACATCTTCGTGCTTTGGAAAGCACGTTAAGCCGTTGGTCCCGGCTGTCATTCGTAGATCTTTGACAGTCGTTATGTATCGCAGGAAGCCCGACAGTCTGACAACCAGTCTTACCAAGGGGTATCATATTACTCAGTAACTGGGTCGTGGCGATTAGATAGGCAATCGCTCCATGTAAAATACTGGTATTAATTTGCATCCGGTTAGACTTGATGCCGACCCCAACATATTTGGGAAAAGGCTAGGCATATATAAAAGTAGTAGTGTAAATCGACTTTTGTCACTAACCGTACTTACCATATTTGGGTCTGATACGCAACCTTTTTTTTTTTGTGGATGGGAAATCATCAAATGACTCGCTCTGGGTGGAGCGGAAGGGCGTGTCAGACTTTTACTGCTTAAAACTCACCGTGTTCCTTCAGTTGCCTGTGCCAGGGCCACGGTATCTCTTTCGAACAATCCGCGATCCCGGCGGCCTGATGCTCAACCTAATTAATAAAAACCATTTATTATCAGGTAAAATAGACCCATAGATACCTAAATACCTTAAACTAAGCATACATAATAATATAGTAATTGCAAAACACACTCTAGAGATTGGAATCTGAATTATTTTGAAGCAAATTGCTAATCCATTGCTTCATATGTTTGAAAAATTTGTCTGCTCGACAACGTAAATAACGCAATGAATATTGTTGTGTTGTCAAAATGAAACCGATTCCGATTGATAGTGTGTTACGCAATTAGGGTGACGGTCTTTGTACATAACTTTAAGGTATAGGTAACAATTCCATACTAAACTAAACTTATTCAAGTCCTTGAAAGGCTTAGCAGATTACCCCACTAATACTCCAAACTATAGATTATTTCGGCACAGTCCAGTGGATTCAGCGTGTCGAGACAATGCAATTAATCAAGCGGCCAACAAACAATATAAATAGTATACAAACACGCTATTGTGGTCTGCCCTATAGTCGTGTCTGCAAAGACCATCAATTACTTTCTTTACGTCTAAATAAAGTATGAATTAGTAGAACAAAACTCTTTGTTTTTTTTCAGCTGTAGGTAATAACAGGTGCTGTTCCCTAATGTCGGAAACCTACACTATAAGACGTATCGTTTTTCCAGTCAAAAGTTTTATTTTTCTTTGAGTTCCGTGCCAAAATTGGCAAAATAGAAGTTTTTATTTCGGTGTAGCTATGTATGTTAAAGCAGCAGTTTCTAAAAAAAAAAAAAAATAATAATCCCCTTTAAATAAAATAATAATTTAATACGCTCTCGTGGTTTGATGGAGAACTGGCATAGAGCATAAGTACCTACCCAATTATAGCCGAAAAGTCTAGATGCCAGAGGTTAATTAAAAGGCAAATTAAAAAAATACAGCAGCACTGTCTCTTCTTCTACCTTTAAGGCGAAAGCGCCAGGGTAGCCCGCGAAATTCAAAATTTCTTACGTTTTTTGCAATTTGTAGGTCAGTGTGAGCTTGTATGGTGATTAAAATATGATTCGCGGCCGTAACTAATATGGATTTACAGAATTATAATCATTAAAATCAGCAATACAACTCCATAAGTTAGCATTTCCCTCAAACCTCATGACTTCATGAAATCGCTAGATTTGAGGTAAATGCTAACTTATGGAGTTCTATTGCTGATTCTAATGATTATAATTCTGTAAAGCCATATTAGCTACGGCCGCGGATCATATTTTAATCAACATACAAGCTCACACTGACCTACAAATTGCAAAAAACGTAAGAAATCTTGAATTTCGCGGGCTACTCTGGTGCATCAACCTTAATCCAACGAGAAGTAGTCTCTAAAAGGTCGCTTTTAGCGGTAATACCACAGATAATACCGACCATTGTGCCACCCTAGGTATTTGTGTATGTTATTTGATGTACCTACCTACATACTATAGAGTATTATATTTGAAGGGGCACGAGGGCATTCATCAGAACTCATCTTGTGTGTATGTGGGTAGGTAGGCAGGTAGGTAGGCGTGAGCAGAAATATCACAAGTCTTAATTACAACACTAGATTAAACTATCACTCGGATACAAAGCGATTCGTCACAAGCGTGGTGTGCGGGCGCCGTCTCGAACAACAGTGTGTCAAGATGGCCCTCACAACCATCGATAATGACGCTTCGCTAGGCTAACTTTGACAGCTAAAAGTCAACCTGAGGTCTGACGTTGACGGATGCGCCGTCATATTCTATTCTACACTTTGTGTACATATTTTTTATCCATTCAGCTTTGCTTCTGAAGTATTGTGACACACAAACTTTTTTTTACAAAAAAAACCGGCCAAGTGCGTGTCGGACCACGCACAATGAAGGGTTCCGTAGTTGAAAAGAATTTATCCCAAAAACAAACTTAACATTGGATCCCAAAAATAGTTTTTTTATGCCATAAAATTACAAATTCACAATTTTCGGACTTATTCCTTTACTTGTGCTCGGAGACCTTGCTTCTTGCCAAACTTCATTATTCCAGGTCAACGGGAAGTACCCTATAGGTTTTGATTTACTTGCGACAGTTGCGAGTGTCAAAATGTGTCGCAAAATGGTCGTATTCTTTAATTGCGTTGAATTAGAAGCTTGATTTTTTTAGAACTCTAAGGGACCATAGATTTACCTATTTAATATAAGTTTCAACTTGATATCTCCACGCGTCCTGAGAAAAAGGGTCTTGACAGACTGACAGACAAACAGACAGACAGACTGACAGACAGACAGACGGACAAACAAGTAATCCTATAAGGGTTCCGTTTTTTCCTTTTGAGGTATGGAACCCTAAAAAACAACGATCTTCCAAAAAAACGGTTTAAACATTTTTCTCTTTGTAGTTGCGGTAACTACTCCACACAAATTCAAATACCACAAGCTGTTATGTAAATTACAGTTAGAGGAATCATCTACACTATTTCGTGGGAGCGGCAACACCATCCTGAACGTGCTCAGCCACAAGCTGGACAGCCCCCTTCTGGGGCACTGGGTTCAAGCACAGGTGCGTGTGCCCGGGGCCCCAGAGGGCGGCTAATACTTTTTTTTTTTTTTTTAAATCTAACATAGTTTTTATGTTTTACTAACAATGTCATGAACCATGTCTGAATTAAAAGTATTTTTTTTATTTTTTTTTTTTTAGACACTGTAAACACTCCCGAATAAAACAAGAATCGTTCAAATCGGATTACTCTATAAAAAGTTATGCATCGACTTGAAACCTCTTCCTTTTTTTCGTCGCCGTCGGTTGAAAAGCTAAGGGTCGCTTTCTTGATCCGTAGTTAACTCAACCAATAATGGTTGAATTTTGTCAAATTGTGTTTGCCAAAATGACATTATTCACTATTTTTTTAACATTGAATACATTCATATTAACTCATTCATGTTTAGCCTTTCACATTTAGCCAGAACTCAACCATTAGTTACTATGTTTGAGTTAGATACGGATCAAGAAACTAGCCCTTAGAAATGTGTAATGAATCCTCAGGATTCCAATACTAATCCGGCCAAATAAATAAGACAAGTAGAAAACAATCACGCATCAATTTCCTTTCACATGTCACCATATTATAATCATAATATTCAACTACCTAACCCATATTATATCCTAAATAAACTAGCTGACACACCAATATTTAATTAGCTAATGACAATAACATCAATGAGCAGCTTACGTTATTAGTGCTACAACAATAGTTAATTTTGACACGATCTGCTCGGGTTTAGCGGGTGATAAGACAATAGCATTAATGCGTTTAGGTAACTCCGTATAAATCTATTGTTACTAAGCAGTGAAGTGGTGATATAGTACATTTTGATACAAGTGGAGAACGTTTGTTATTGCATTCGAGGCGGAATTAACACCCGAGTCGTAGGCGAGGTTGTTGTTTTTTTCCGCGCTTTGCTTTCGCCAGGTTGAAGGAGAAGCAAAAGTATAAAGCCTAATATGAAAAATAGAAAATTCAAATATTTTTGAGTTTAGAACACAAATAAATGTTAATTTGTTCATAAACTTTTTTTTTTATTGTAATAATCATGGTTTTTGATGATATTCTATTCATAAACATTATTTAAATATTTACGCCGCCGCCGGTAAAGACCATATCTTTTTGCCGAGATTAAAAAAAACATTCACCTCCGAATAGAGAGTTGTGAATAGAGGCATTGAACCAATTTGGACTAAGTATAGGTATAAGTTATCTGTGGCAATTTTTATTCCCGCACACGTGTAGGAAAATGAAAAATCGCACACGTGTGAAATACATTGCATTGTGAACCTAATCGTAGTGCGATATGAAACGGTTATCGAGGGAGTTTATTGAAAAGAATATTATAGTCGACCTCGAAATTCCTTTAACATTTTTGACAATGATTTCCAGTAAATTGAAACTTCATGTGGGCGTGGGTTTGAATCCCACTTCTGATGTTGGATCCTCTACATAGGATCGTGATTTAGACACAGTGTCTGTTGGAAATCTAGGTTCTAACATTTCAATAAAACGAGTTACTGGCTTTTTAAAATGTATAGATTATTATTAGCCAATTATAAGTCACTAGGAAGGTTATACGTCCGTCTTTATCAAGGCTCAAACATGAAGTAAGGTAATAATAATGGTGGGTAGTATTTATATAATAAGTACCTACGATATATCGATTATTGCAGAATCGACTAAAGATTGATTTTTGTAAGTAAGTAAATCAATTATATCAACACGCCCCCTCAAAAATTGATCTACCTAACTGTACAAACAAAATAAATCAAAGTAATACCTAAATGACCGGAACATATTCACTTCCTAGTGTTTGCTGGGAAATACATCTCATGGTCCAACATTTGCTGCCAAGGATTAAGGAAAACCCAGAAAACCTTAATCAAACCATTTCATTAAATTATTCTTAGTAATAATTAAATTAATCATAAATCATATTATTATTTAGAATCACAAAACATTAAATCAGTATCTTATTCTAAGCCCATTTTACTTCTCATCTCTTGAAAAGTGATAGCGGGTCAGAACATCTGCCAACTGCTGAACTGTTGGAATGTAATTTTATTTTATTACATTTTTTTTTTTTTTAATCTGTTCCTTAGCTAGATGATACTTTAAATCTATGTTTTGTGATTGGTTGGATTATTTGCAATGCGTATACAGCCATTGTTATCCTCATAGATTATGATAGGTTTACAATAGTGCATCTTAAATTTATTTAATACTGTTTCACGTTCTGTATGCACTTTGATCTAATGTTATTTCATTACATGCTTGTAATTTTTTATACCAAGAAACATTTTTTTTTTCTTTTAAATCTGTCTAAAAAAAGTCATTTTGACTTTACTCATTAAATACCTTTTAAAATTATTAATTGTTTCAATATCAGCACATACTATTATGTTAAAACACCTTTAAATAAAATGACATAATTATATGCTTAGGTATATACACCACTAATTTTTAATTAGTACAAATACTTAAAGGGCTTATTAGAGGAGGTCTTGTTATCATAATTATGTAAAGTCTCAATAAATAATATTCATAAACAGCAAAGTTATTGGCGTTTGTTTATATCCCAAAATGTCACTCAATTTATGGAAATATTGTACAGGCTATTCATAGTTGTATTCATTCTCTCGCTCTAGCATTCGCGTGCTCTCGCTCGAACTTGCCCCGCCTCTTACAGCTGTTATCGTATCATAATCATGAATTTACCAATTATGACAAATTTTTGTGGACAATTTTGGTTTTTCGTTTTTTTTACTCAATTATGACAAATTTTTGTGGACAATTTTGGTTTTTCGTTTTTTTTAAATATGATCACTAACGGGTACGGATAGAGCCCCATTTTTTTTTTGTACTAATTTGTACTAATTGAAAATGTTTTTATTTTCAGCTCTTGGTACTAAAGCCAAGTATTATTTAGAGAATTTAGTTCGTCCCTAATTGCAATTCCTCACTCAGATCTGTTTTGATCTCTTCTAATGAATTTGTTATTTTACATAGAATAGACTGAGCACACAAAATGGCAATCATCATCATCGTCTTTACTATAGGAAATACGCGGACGATTTTTGGCCTGTTGTTTTTTTTTTTTTTTTTATTATTTTTTAACGTCAGGATTTTATTTGTGTTTTCTTTTGGTGAAGACGGGTTATCAGAAAGAATTCATATCAATTATTTGCTCCGATTCAATTAAATTATCATGGTTTAATTTGCGAATTTTACACTCGTGTTCATCAGATTTAGTCCATAGACGTATCCGATTTAGAACTGTCAGAGTCATTAGACTTGACCGGCACTGACTTGGATATTATTACATCATCAGTTTTGCCGTGAGAATGTTTAATATTCCCTTCAGTACCCATCAGATTTAGCCCATAGACGTATCTGATTTCGAACTGTCACAGTTATGAGACTTGACCGGCACTGACTTGGATATTACATCATCAGTTTTGCCGTGAGAATTTTTAATATTCCCTTCAGACTTGAGGATTGACCTTTTTTTTTTTTTTTTTTTTTTTTTTTTGAGGGTGGGAAATCATCAAATAACTTCTCCCGCTCTGGGTGGAGCGGAAGGGCGTGTCAGACTTTTACTGACTAAAACCCACCCGTGTTCCTTCAGTTGCCTATGCCAGGGCCGCGGTAACCCCTTCGGACAACCCGCGACTTGAGGATTGACCTGGGATTTAAAAAAATCCAGTCTCATCAACAATAACATCCCTGACTACTATGTAATTTTTCGCACTCTGGGTTCCAAACTTTACAGCGTTTGGTTCATAACCCACAAGTATCACTTTCCATGATTTTTGATCAAACTTGGTCTTACTGCTTTTATTATTGAACGTAAACAGTTGAACCAACTACCTTCAAATATTTTTTTTATTTTTTTTATTCGAGGTTTTGTATCATGCCACATTTCGAATGGTGTTTATGAAAGTTTCAAAGTTTTAGTTGGGGTGAAATTAATTAAATAATCAGTACTGCGTATCGCCCCAAAACACTTTGTTTAATATTGAGCGAGCTTTTTCAGTAATGATTCTGACCATACATTCAGAAACGCCATTCAACTGTGGTGGTCTCGGAACTATTAAATGATATGATATTTTTTTTGATATCCCTCTCTCTACACAATAAATAACCTTTCATTTCAGTCGATAAATGTTTGCCACCATTATCGCAGTACAAGTTGACTAATTTTAAATTAAACTTAGCCTCGCTTTTAGCCACGAAATCTTTAAAAACAGCAAACATGTCTGATTTTCATAGGTTAAATAGGTACGTAACAAAGTATTGCGTATACTCATCAACAAAAATTACAAGGTAGTTTTTTTAGTTGGGGGTAGGTATAAACAGTAACAATAGTCCACAAACATCTGAGTGCACTATAAATAATAGCTGTTTAACATGACTTTTATTTTTGACCAGAGGGGCAATTCCCGTATTTTTAACAACGTTCGCAATATTATCTCAAGACTCAATCTGTCAAAAATTGTATAGCGTTTACCTACATTTTTGACATTTGATTGACGCTGGCATGAGATTGTGAACGTTTTTAAGTACGAGAATTGGCCATCTGATATGAACGGAAGTCGACTTTGTTTCATATTTATACAGGCCTCACACAACTTATCATACAGGCTGGTATTACTGTTTTGATTTGGCTGGTGTCATCAATCATTTTATTATTATTTTTTTAATTTCGATGAATTAATTTTTTCTTATTATGACCAAAGCCATAGTTTGTACATATTTTTATTACTGCATACTTGAGAAACAGATTGACACTTATTTACAGATGCCATTAATTCTACAGCAATTAAATTATTTTTTCAACATACCTTGCATGATAGTTTTATTAACCTTACGTATTGTGCTCCTTGCTGGTCGAAAATGACTGCCAACCCAGCACGTTGCATTTTCGTTAAGAACCGCACCGCACCGCACCGCACCGGTGGTACCGCAGCATAGTAGAACACGTTCTCCAAAACTTCTTGAACGCCCATGTTGCTGGTCACATACATCGTTCCCTGAAATAAATTCACCATTTTAGCAATAGAAATTTTAATGGCGTTTGCAAGACGGTGTGACTAATGAAAAGATCTTCCCTGTTTATAATATGGTCCGAAGCTCCAGAAACCAACAGGAAAGTAACTTCAATCATGATCCGCTTGATAGTCTGCCATCATAAAAGCAAAGCCAGAAAAATTGCTCGACGTGGATGGTTCACTGATCTCAACTGCCTGGACCGTCCTTCTCATATCCGTATTTTCTGCTGCTGTCGTTTTTCACATGCTCCTTGCGGCCACAATGACAACACTTCATGAACCGAGACTTATCCTTCTGCTTGTTAACCTTCTAGTTGAAGCTTTATTATTTTGAGAATTATCGAATTTTGTTTTTCGACATTCCTGTCCATTTTTCCCTTCAAATTGCAAAACTTTTGACACTGTTATCACTGGACTCATTTTTAAACTTGACTTCATGATCCAAAAGCCACTTAACGAATGCTAGCAATAAATTATCCTCCGATAAAGTTTCGATCGCAGTTATCACGCCATCATAAGTTGAGGGTAGGTTGAGCATTAAATGAGCTACGCGTGGCGGCGGCGTATTGCCGTACCCTATAATATACTGTAGTCTTTGGTGCCGCCTAACAATTCGATGATGAACACTTTTTGCACCTTATAACACGTCCATTTCACTTGACAAAGCCCGTATTTTTATTTAAATTTTTAACCACTTATATTGCAGTAAAAACGTAACCTGGTCCCATAACCTGTTGGAAATCTAGGTTCTAACATTTCAATAAAACGAGTTACTGGCTTTTTAAAATGTATAGATTATTATTAGCCAATTATAAGTCACTAGGAAGGTTATACGTCCGTCTTTATCAAGGCTCAAACATGAAGTAAGGTAATAATAATGGTGGGTAGTATTTATATAATAAGTACCTACGATATATCGATTATTGCAGAATCGACTAAAGATTGATTTTTGTAAGTAAGTAAATCAATTATATCAACAGTGTCTGTTATATCTTATACTGTACTAATTAATACTCTGAACTTAAAAAGAAATATGAGCAGTTCCTAGGTTAGTAGCTAGTATTGTGATCGTGTCTCAACCAACACTGTCCGACACCATACTAATCCTAGACTTCACCCGACGCCAAAAGGTGAGTTTCACCAATGAAACTGAACGTGATCAGAACATCTAAACTGCGTTTGCGTTGCGTTGATGACACGGACAGCTCATTGACTGACTGCTTCATTGTGAAATACGACCTTAGATTGAAATGATCTAAATGTCACATAGACAAATAGACCTTGTCGTTTTTATGACGAGCAAGTGATATTCAACCTTAGGGTGATCAACCAGCCGCCGAGGTCGCGGGTTGTTCGAGATGAATACCGTGGGCCTGGCACAGGCAACTGAAGGAACACGGGTGGGTTTTAGTCAGTAAAAGTCTGACACGCCCTCCCGCTCCGCCCAGAGCGGTGGAAGTCATTTGATGTCCCATCCAGAAAAAAAAAGGGTGATCAAGCAATAACGAGCTCGATTAAACATTGTCTTTTACAATAACAGTGGGTGTCGAAAATATAACTAAGGTATTATAATAAGGCTAAAGTTAGGTTAAGGTTTTGGCCGAAACGTGTCATATTTCGACGTTTCACAGGACGGTTACACGACACCACGCAGCGGAACACAACGCCGACAACGTTACGTGTATAGTTATAGTTTTTAATAACATTTATTCATATGTATTAGTTTATTATTGTTTAAGATATTTTGTGTATTTTACTTATGGGCCTAGTTGCCTGATAATAAAATGATTATGATTATGATAATGATGTTCTCTGAGAGCAGTGGTGGCCCAGTGGTAGAGCACTGGTAACGGCCGCGGTTTACAAGTTGTAAGTCGTAGGTTCGAACCCAGACAGGCACTTTACTTTTTGTAAATTATTTCATCACCCTAGAGCTAAAAAATTCGAAGACATGACTGTGACATCAGCTAACCCGTACTGGGCCCGGGTGGTGGAATATGGGCCACTCTCTCTCACAGAGAGGAGGCCTGTGTCCCAACAGTGATCACATTATAGGTAGAACATCCATGATGTTCTGCGTTCTCTCAACTGTTGCTATTTACTTCTCTCGTATCGGACATGCTAAAGCACTAAAGCCTGTCTCTTTTCGAATAACTAGCTTCTTTTTAGGGTTCCGTAACTTCGAATGAAAAAACGGCCCTATTGCAGTCCCTGAATGGGGCTGAAAGTTCAAAGTGGGGCTACTAGAACATGTGGGGTATCATATGAAAGGGCGCTGTTTGCACATTCTCAATTTTGTTTTTCTTTTTTTAGGCCGCATAGTTTTCGACTTTTGATGAATAGTAAAAAAAAATACCGTTCCCCTTCCCCCCCCCCCCTCCTTAACTCCGAAGTTTGGATAGAGAAAAATCTGAAATTATTCTATGTGATAGAAGTAAGTATGTAAAGATTACAGGCAAAATAAAACAATGTCTCTAAATAGCACACTTTTTCAGAAATCGGAACGGAACCATCGGTGCGCGAGTCCGACTCGCCTTTTTAAAGTAAGAACTTCTGACTAAATCTTTAGAAAAGAAAATTCCGATTGTTTTATATTTCCTACTGCTAAAACCCGAGTTTAGTGCGTACAGACAATCATACGAGTGCTCAAAACATACTTACATAAATACTTACGACGTAAATAGGCACGTATATGTGACGTCATAAGCTCATCCCCAGAGTACTTCCATACTAAGTAACACAGGTACCTTACCTGCCGTCTTGTCTGAATAAATTTCTCCTTCCATATTTTTTTATTACCTACCCACAGCTGAAGTAAGGTAATAACATTAGATTTTATCGATGTCGAAAAAATTACCTAGATTTCTCATGTTTAATAGATATTATCGGAATGCCAGAAAACAGACGTCAAATCTGTAGTAATAACTGGATGTTTCGATGTTTTTTCCAGAATAATTCTGGATAAGATTCTTGTAATAACTTTAATATCGTCTTGTAAGAGAGAAAATGTGAAATCGCTAACGCCTGATTGAATTGTAATAGCAAACTCACACTGCGGCGAAAGATGTCTCGCGCTTACACAAGGCACACACACAGACGTAAGTAATATTATATTAATAACCTAGTTTACTGGGTTTGATTATAGTTCAATAACCTCTGAGAAAATATTGATGTAATCATTTCTACGATACCCATTGCTTTGGCTATGTTATGTAACACAACAATTTTGGTATAGATCTCGTGGCTAAGTAGTAACAGCCGCATGGGTCGATCCAACAGGTTAAGCTACGCTTGCCGGTGTTATTCCGTGGATGGGTGTACATCTTTACAAACCGAGACTCTTCCGTGCCTGGGAAAGCACGTTAAGCCGCTGGTCCCGGCTGTCATTCGTGGATTTTTGACAGTCGTTACGGGTCGTCAGAAGCCCGAAAGTCTGACAACCAGTCTTAACAAGGTGTATCGTATTACCCAGTTACTGGGTTATGGAGGTCAGATAGATAGTCACTTCATGTAAAAAACTGATATTCAGCTGCATCTGGTTAGACTGGAAGCCGACCCCAACATAGTTGGGAAAAGGCCTAGACAAATTGTTTTTTTGTTTAGATTTGTAATTTCTTGATATAGTTAGTGCAATCCACGAAGACGCGGCCCGCTCTTCTTCCTAACCGCTAACAGTGCAAGTGTGCAGCATCCGGCTGGTGTTTTAGTTTTGTCGATACACACTAATTGCAGGAAATTAAGTAGGTACTTACAGGTATACAGGGTGACTTTGAAAACATGCGACAAAATTTAAGGGGGTGTTCTACGCATCAATATGAACAACTTTTACTATGTGAACAATTTCGAATTCGCAAAAAACATCCGACCTTCTTTTACAAAAGGGCCAATCAATACCTTTAACTATAATATGGGAAGGTAATTTTTTTTTGCGAATTCGATGTTGGTCCCCTAGTAAAAGTTGTTCATATTGATGCGTAGAACACCCCCTTGAATTTTGTCGCATGTTTTCAAAGTCACCCTGTATGTAATTAGTGCGTACACCTGTACAATGTTCCATACTTGTACTGTAAGGGATTAGGAAGAAGAATGCCGTAAACTTTCATCAGCCTATATAATAGTAGCAGACCTATCAACTTTCATCCATCCATCAATGCACCGCAGCACCATAGGTTCATCACCACAGCTAAAAAATTCCACCGCTGGAAATAGACCTCCCTCTAGCATCACCACAACAACTGGACCCGTGCTACCCGTATCCTGCAGATTCCTGCTACCTTTAGTTCGAATTCCAACCACCAAAACACTTCCTCAAACTTCCTTGATATCTGATATATATGTCGGAGAAACACCGACCTCCTCGACATCGTTTTTAGTATTCACGTCGGGTCTAGTGGGCGTCATTGGGATATGCGAGCACAAAACACTATTTACACACACACACGATTTTATTAGAGTTCTACAAATGAAATCACTAGGTAATTTTAACTATAAAGGAGCAGCAGGTTCGCTGCACCGATCTAACTTCACCACTTGTGATCCACCTCGATCAACCACCATTACAAGACTGCACGCTCCACCCGGTGAACGTTAAGATGGCGCCTCGACCCCACTTTAGGTCTATCCTTTGCTCTGATTGGACGTTATACAATGCAGTGACTTTTAATAAATCTGTTCGGTTTTACACAATGTAAAAATGTAATAAATCAAATTAAATTAAGACTTAATTAGCCATCAATATTATCTATTCGTATGCAACCAACAATCAACTCTTTGTTTACTTTCTCCGACATATACAACGTGTAATGCTAAATGCGCAAAACCTCTTAAGGGGTCATTGTACTCATCATTATGAACAACTTTTACTATGGGACCAAACCTGAAATCGCGAAAAAAAAATCAGCTGTTCAGTACATTTATGTTCGCATAATTCGTCAAAATGTATTGAACAGCTGATTTTTTTTTCGCGATTTCAGGTTTGGTCCCATAGTAAAAGTTGTTCATAATGATGAGTACAATGACCCCTTAAGAGGTTTTGCGCATTTAGCATTACACGTTGTATATATTTGTCACGGTTGGCGCAGTGGTTGAGTGATTGACTGCTGCGCAGCATGTCGCGGGTTCGATTCCCGCACGGAACAAATATTTGTACGACCTACAAGTATTTGTTCCGAGTCTGGGTGTTTTTCTATCTGTAATATGTATGTATTTACAACAAAAAAAAATTGTATATTAGTAGTTTAACAGCCATCTCGTTACCATAACACAAGCATTAGGTTGCTTAGCTTGGGACTAGATGGCGTTGTGTGAAATGTCCAAGGATATTTTTATTTATTTTATTTATTTATTTATCTCCATTTTACATACACGTACATCCTCCCTAGTAGCCCTTAGTAGTAGTCTTTTGCCTCGTTTAGGTTCATACATCTGGTCATACACGCACGCCGGTTGTGAGTACTACGCACCTGACCTTTCTGAAGAACATCACCAATAAGGTCACTATACAACCATAAATTTTAATGGTTGTATTCCTCTTAAAGGGTCACTTTACTCATCGTTATGAACAACTTTTACTATGGGACCAAACCTGACATCGCGAAACATAAATTGCTGCTCCCTACATTTTGACGATGATTTAGATAAATGTACGGGGGGGCTAAAACGGCCACTTTGGCAGAATCATAATAGGATAATATTATGAATAATATTTGAAATCGTAAAACGGTCACAAACTGACAATGTATTGTCAGTTTGTCAGCTGGTTTTTTTTTGCGATTTCATGTGTGATCTCATAGTAAAAAAAATTTCACCCTGTAGTATGTCTTCCTAGGGCGTTGTCCCGGTCTCCGTTTTACTCATCAATTAATGACTGCTAAGCTCAACATACACATACGCGGTGATTACGAGCCTACGAACAAAATAACGTACCTAACTAGGCGTACCTTTTCAAACAATTCCAGCGTCTTCTTCCTGACATGTAATTAATTTACGAGAGAAAGATTTCTCTTGATATTAGGGCCCCGGGAACAGCGAGTGAGTTGGATGATTGACTAAGTGCCTGTAATGGGTAGTGGGTTAATAATGGAAGAGATACCTAGGGTCTTCGCGAAGTTTGAGCCTGTTGATAGTACTTTCGCAGAGTTGTGAACTTGTATCTTAGAGAGTGGATTTTTAGGGTTCCTTACCAAAATGGTAAAAAGGAACCCTTATGGTGCGACTTTGTCTGTCTGTCTGTGCTACTACTAATGTACTAATACTAACAGACTAATATTGCTGGTATCTACTTGAAATTTGGAACAGTTTTAGATGACGTTTTCCCAACTATTTTTCAATGAAGGAAATAAAAATATTATTTTTATTTTTCGCAACAAGGACTGAATGGTGTTACTAGGACATGTTGCTATTATATGAAAGAGCGCTGTTGGAACATTCTCAAAAATTTTTTTTTTGGGTCGTCTAATTTTCGACTTTTGATGAAAAATATAAAAAAATATACTGTTTCCCCCCATAGCCCCGCAGTTTGCATAGAGAAAAATCTGAAATTATTCTAAGTATGTGATAGAACTGTATGTAAAGATCACAGGAAAAATAAAAAGGTGACTCTAAATAGCACACTTTTTCAGCAATCATCAACAAAAATACATATATGATGGTACGGAACCCTCGGTGCGCGAGTCCGACTTGCTCTTGACCGGTTTTTGAGATGGAAAAATGAAAACGTACAGAGTGACTTGGAAGTCGGTGTAAATAGAGATTCTCAATAGAGGGAATACTTAACTCTTTTTTAGACGTTCTACCACAGAATAAATAATAGTACTAACGTACAGAAGTTGCACTCCTTTGATCTTGAAGAAAGCCGCTTTTATAATAGCCTACAAAATCTTTTCCTACCCATGCGCAAGCTAAATTGCTCTTAATCGCCGCGCTTGAGAGTTGTTATTACTTTGTGTCGTTACTCGTCCGTAACATACCTACGCCGCTTAGCCGAGTACTAGGGCTGTCCGCAAAGAAAAATAAAATATGGTACCATACCACCATACCATACATACCATATGGTATGGTGGTGTATATGGTACCTTTTTATACTTTTATTGTATTTATGAATAGTCTATCTAGAGTTGTTTCACTTTACTGTAATGTCTTATAATTTTCAAACGTTATTTTTTATTAATGAATCAAACAATCATTATTAAATCATGATCATCATTCAATCGTCAATTATTTTTAATACACCATCATCTCGTATAATATTTAGAAGTGTTCTAAAGTAAACAAGGTACAAACACGTCTTAAATTGAAAGTAACATTTGGTCCACTTTAGTCGTCTGAACATGGTCATAAAACAACTAAAGATGCCTCAACGCACCAGTGACTAAGTTTGTGCGATCGTACGATCGCGGGTAGGTACAATTGCTTGTTAATCCTAAGTTAATCCTTAATTACTTTAAGCGATTTTGGACATCTATACATATAATAAAACAGTAACGAAAGAAAAACTGTACATTGAGAATTTTCGAGAAAAAATAAGTGGCTTTTGTTAGAAAAACGTAACTGATGACAAAAAGTGACTTTTTAGAATTTTTGTCTGTTTGTCTGTTTGTCCGGTTGTCTGTGTGTATGGTACGGCTTCACGGCAAAACTACTGGATAGATTGAATTGAAATTCAGCAAAAATGTTCTTTGTAAACCAAGGAAGGCTTTAGGCTACATATTATCACGCCGTATGTTATGGGAGGTAAGCAATATTGATTTTAAAATGTTTTTGTTCGTAATTGAATGCACAAAATAATTGAATGCACAAAATTACATGTTATTTAGTTAATAATCAAAATTTAACTCTGGGAACATAATAATCACGCTATTTTTATAAAGGAGCGGGGCAGTAATATTATAAATTGCAAGGAAACAGCTATTTCAACAATATGTCAACGGGGAATTTAGCGGTAAGGTCAGGTGACCGTTTACCGCACTAAATGGTGCGAGTTCAAATCCCATAAATTGTTTTAAAAAATCGTAAAATCCTTTTTTTTTAGTTTTTGTATTTTTTATGTGCATTAGGTACATGTCCTATCTAATTGTATGGAGAGTTTCACACCAATATTCCTAAACAGATTGATTGGTGGTAACAACAAGTTACACTATCATGAAGTCAAGTCAAACTTTTGGTTTAAAGTTATAAGTATCTTGTGCAAGCACATTTGTTGTAGGTAATTGATTTAAAACTAAATTGTCGTTAATTTAACAGCAATTAACGACAATTTAGTTTTATTCATAATTTAATTTGGGTAAATAATATGTAGTTTCCGTTTTCTAACTAGATGGCGTTGGCGTCGAGTTAGATCAGAGGAATTTTAGCTATGCTAAAAAAAGAAAAAATCTGTCTCGAAACTCAAGGGTTTCTAAGATGCGCAGGTTAGTTCGATCTCTCGAAACCGACACAGAGCGTGAACAACGGCTAGGTGCTAACCGTGAGCGTAATGTACTAAGTTTGTCCGCAGAAACTAGCACGCAGCGCCAATTACGACTAGAATTTAAACGAGTCCGCACTACTGCTTCTCGATCTCAGGAAAGAGTGGAACAACTAGAAATGCGTTTAGCTATCAACCGGGATCGTCATTCTTTGTCTCGCGCATCCGAAACGGTTACACAGAGGGATCAGAGGTTGAGTCTTCAGAATATCCGCTCTGAGACTGCTCGATCACTTGAGAGCAGTCAGGAGTGTGAGATACGACTTGCGCGTGACCAAGAGCGTCATTTTTTATCTCGCGCTTCCGAAACGGATACATAGTGAGAGCAGAGATTAAGTCTTCAGCTTTTCCGCACTGAGACTGCTCGGTCGCTCGAGAACAGTCAGGAGCGCGATACACGCCAAGCAAGCGATCGCGAGCGCCACGCAGTATCTCGCGCTTCGGAGACTTACACGCAGAGAGACTCGCGTTTAAGCTCCCAGCGTATTCGCACTGCCACATCTCGATCACTTGAGAATCCTGAAGAGCATGAGACGCGCCTTAGTGCAGACCGCTCACAGCATGCTCTAGCTCGGTCTTTGGAGACAGACGAGCAGCGCGAGCAACGCAACGCACTTGCTCGGCAAAGATATCACGACATGCGTGTTGAGGTGTCTGTTCATTCCACGCAAGAACGTGAGCGGATTCAGGAAATTCGGGCAAGTCAGTCAGTCAAACAGCGTGTGGGCCAAATTGATCATCCTCATGTGATACTGATTGTATGGTTTATGATCCTGAAGAGCAACCGTGGTTCAATAAAGAAAGGAGCGCGTTTTATAGGAAAACCCGCTCTTTTCTTTATTGATTACATCGAACACGGAGACATTGGCACCATGTCTGAGGTGTGTGCACACTGTCACGCGCGTAAGTGGAAGGGAGAGACCAAGGGAATAGATAGATAGAATACTCTTTATTATGCACACCATAAAAATTACAGATATAAATGTTGAAATTTAGAAAGGAATGGATCAAGGGAATGTGTTTTGCGTCTGGAAAGGTACGATTAAACTCTATGCAAGAGCTACCGGAGATCTTACGTGTTCTTTTGAATGGCGAGCATCCCAAGTCCAGCCATTTCTTAAGCAATCTTCGAGCCTACAACAGTGCTTTCCAGATGACTTCATTTGGACCTCATCAAGTCACTGAATATGGATTCATGCCGACTTTTAAAATTCAGGGGCAAGTCTACCATCGGATAGGTTCCCTGCTTCCCACCGAAATGCCGAAATTTTTGCAAATATATTTCATTGCAGATTTTGCTGAACAGGCTAATGTCCGATGCCGGCAAATTCCTAATTTAGACTTGAGCCTTATAAGGGCATTACAAAACACTCTGCGCAGTGTCAACCCATACGTTACCGATTTCAAAACCGCTCTGGAATCAGTGCCTGAACACGAGCGCGATAATTTTAAATTCGTTTTTAGCGTAGACAAATGACCGACCGCAGTCCATCCAGGACGATATAACACACCAACGTCAAACGAGGTTGACCAGGAATGCGACAAAAGACATTGTTTTACGCACACGTGATGATCGCCTGCAGCGTATCAGCGAGACACATCGCGCTTATGATACCCTACAGTATCTCCTAATGTTTTGTCGCGGAGAGGATGGCTACCACTTTGCCCTATACAATGTAGACCCGCAGACAAGTGCCCCAAATTATACCAAAAAGACTTCCGCCCTCCAGTTTTACAGTTACATTATTCAGCTCCGTTCCAACGACAACTCTCATCTCCATTATTACCGTGCACTCTTTAGTCAATTTGCAATATTATTTTTAATTCAGTGTACCCTTGGGATTCACTGCGAAATTACGATTACGGGAAGAAAAGTTTTTTCACAGACACAGACCAACTAAAGTATAAGAGATATAAAAATGGTGCCATAGCAAACAATATTCCACGTGAAGAGCATTTTCTGCTGTGAGAATAAATTGAAGATCTGGAACACCTGTTGTGGAACTCCAAAGCCCAGCGACACTATAACATATATAAGAACGACGTCTTAGCAAGTGTTTAGTCTGATGGGCATTTCCTGTTGACTTACAAAAATGAAAGATCTGGAACGTCTCGAATCGTCCCGTCCCCGGGAAAACAGCGTGATGCGCGAGACGATTCTCTTCTTTTAGAATTCGACATCAGACGTTTCAGATCTTCGATTTTGACGACCCCGTTGTCTCTGGCATAAGCAACAGGATCCGCGTACGAAGTCGCGGGCAGAAGCTAGTTACTCCTGAAACAATACGACGCGCACACAAACCCCCACCACTCCGCCGAGAGCTCAAGTTAAATGTCGGCAACTCGGCAACTATATAATAGTGAGTAGGTAGTAGGTAAAAAAAAGGTAGGAACAAGACTCGACATTTCGTAATGGATTAACGTCATTAAAAAAGTAACTATATCACTAATATATATATATATATATATATATAGTATAGTGATAATATGAATAGTATACTTAAATTTAAAATCAAAGATTTAATTTTTTCATGGGCGGCCGTACGTGTCTCGCTCGCTGAGCGCGTAATACACCCTGACTGACTTGTAACCCAGAGTTGCCGCGAGCTGTAGGTACTTATCTCGAGCGGAATGTACCAGTGCAAGAGGCCTGGTTCTACACAATATCTTCGCTTATTGTCTGGCCCCATCCAGAAACTGTGTCACGCAGCTTACATTACCTTACACCACATTTGCCGTTAATGATGACATAATTTGACATAAAACGGTACTTAATCTTGTAGCAATAAAGCCCACATTTCAATGGCAATACGTTTTCTTAATGTAATTGAATGTTTGTCATACTTAAGAACTAAAATTAGGCATAAAAATGTTTGGGATTCCTTCTGTATTATTTTCCCGGTTTGTGGCTGGAATATTGGGTTCAATTATGATGAAATATGATGGTTAATATAATCGTCCGAGACCTTGTGCTAAGAATATAGGACTACCTACAATAAAATAAGTCATTAAATATTTTATCATTTTAAGGGTTTCCGAAGTTTTTAAGCACTAAAGCTCTGAATATTGAATATATTATTAAATCTGCCCAGCCTTTTCCCAACTATGTTGGGGTCGGCTTCAAGTCTAACCGGATGCAGCTGAATACCAGTATTTTACATGTAGCAACTGCCTATCTGACCTACACAACCCAGTAACTGGGTAATACGATACCCCTTGGTAAGACTGGTTGTCAGACTTTCGAGCTTCTGACGACCCATACCTAACGACTGTCAAAGATCCACGAATGACAGCCGGGACCAACGGCTTAACGTGCTTTCCGAGGCACGGAGGAGTCTCCGTATGTAAGAATAGTCACCTATCCAACGACCAACCCCATCAAGCGTAGCTTAACCTGATGGAACGACCCGTGCGGCTGTTATTACTTAGCCACGAGCTCCTCCACGAGATTATTGTTCACATAAAATAAAGATTTTTTTTACGGCCCACTATTGGACAAAACTGGTATAATTGTGATTACTAAAGCCTTGAATTCGATTTGGCAGCTGAATAATTACAAAAAAAAAGAGTAAGACAACCGCGAGTTATTCAAAAAATAATTCCGATACCGGGAATCGAACCCGAGCCTCCTGGGTGAGAGCCAGGTATCCTAGCCACTAGACCATATCGGATGTTGTTTATTGTAATGAAATGTATGTATCTTTAAGAATACAACTTCTTCTTCAAAACAATTTCGAAAGAGCCCTCGATTAGGGTGCGTTTCCACTGACGCGGAGCTGGGCGGAGCGGAGCGGAGACGTGCAGGAATCGACCAATCATAATGGTTGAAATCCTCATCGCGTCTCTTGCCTCGTCTGTAATTGGACGATTCCTGCACGTCTCCGCTCCGCTCCGCCCAGCTCCGCGTCAGTGGAAACGCGGCCTTAGCCCAGCAACAACAAACAACATAAAATCAATTCGTTTAGGCAGAGGCCAAGCAAGAAACCAAGTAATACTTATGCAAGACAAAGTCAATCTGCCTAGACTTTTCCCAACTATGGTGGAGTCGGCTTCCAGTCTAACCGGATGCAGCTGAATACCAGTATTTTACATGAAGCGACTGCCTTTCTGACCTCCACAACCCAGTAACTGGGTAATACGATACTCCTTGGTAAGACTGGTTGTCAGACTTTCGGGCTTCTGACGACCCGTAACGACTGTCAAAGATCCACGAATGACAGCCGGGACCAACGGCTAAACGTGCTTTCTGAGGCACGGAGGAGTCTCGGTATGTAAAGATGTTCACCCATCCACTGACCAACCCCGGCAACCGCAGCTTAACCCGATGGATCGACCCGTGCGGCTGTAATTACTTAGCCACGAGCTCCTATGCAAGCCAAAGTATTTACTATAATGATTAGCCCCCTTTTTTATAAATCGCCGGGTTAGTGCAAATACCAACTAACCCAGGGAATTGTAGTTTTGAGTTATTGCGTTTTGAAAGTTAGTGTTTGCTAATTATGTATTTAACAGAAGATTTGTTCTAGTTATTAAACATGTGTTGATTACCTGTTTAATTAGGTTTATAATAATGTATATTGCAGGCATAAAAAGCAATTGTAATTTACAAAAAAAGCAAGTTTTTCTTACAGACCCCCTCATTTAGTTGGTTTTAGCTGTATATTGACAGAATTGCCATAACTCATGAAGTAAAGAATAACGGTAGGTACGGGTAAGCTCAAAATGATTTATTTAATTGTGAATTCGTGTCATTCAGTCATTGGTATTTATAGGCCTTCCAGTTTTTGAGAAAAAAGGGAAAAACCATAAAACTAGTTGCTTTTACCTCTCAAGTTATATGAAAAATAATACATAAGTAACATTTAGAAGTTTAAAATCAATTGAAAACACATAATTACAGCTATTTTAGAGGAAAATAACGATTAGATAGGTTACGATCAATGTTACGATAGTAAAACAACAGTTAGGGTAGGAGAGCCTGCCACTATTAATATTTTTGTTTGTAAAGTTTTTAGGACAATTTCGTTTTATATTTACGACTTGAACGGGCTCTTCTGAATACGTTAAGCCATTCAGCCATTGAATAGATCGCTGTGTGCTTTTTAGCTGACTCGATACTACTGTACATGCTGTCGACTTCCATATAAGTATGCCCGACTCTTAACGATTTGTGTTCTATAATTTGCAAATTATGGATGTTGTTCACAGCCCATAGCAAAAGTGAAGCGATAATTTTAGCCTCCACAGGTATCGGTAAAAGAGTGCCCCTTCTTTCACATGTGCAGGAATACAGTTCGAAAGATAGTGCAAAAGAATTGACCCTATTTCCGCACTGCCTTTCTTGCCATTCACCTCCGACCATGCAAAGCAGTATTCCTCATCCGGCAATGCATTTTCGTAAACCGTCAAATTGTAAACAGTTAGTTTACGACAGTAGTATAGTAGACCGGCTTCGTCATTGGGAATTTGTAAAATAGCTTGAAGATCAAATGTGGCTGAAACAAACTCCTTTTTTTACCTGCCCTTTCTTTATCATCTTTTTTTTTCTATGTTACAAACTTCCTTTCTGGCAATATGGTTACTATATTCTTGTTCTAAGTCTGCTTTCTTCTCAGGACTTGCGCGTTCGTATCTGGTGGTAATAATTAATATAATAATGGTAATAATAACCCCACCGCAGTATCTCTACGTTGACGTCGTGGTGGGGCTTGCACGCTCCGAATTCTAGGTCTACGCCGGTAGAGTTTACTTTGCCGGAACAGGTCTAGGATCAGGAGCCAGACCAAGAGAGATACAGAAACCCGCAGGGTAGCATGTGGCGAGCTGTTGGGCAGTAGCGACCCCACGGATTCTATCTCCCGGAAGAGGTCTTGTTCTCCACCTCTGGCTTGCCTTTATTGGCCGGTTGGAGTGAATAATGACGAGGAACAGTGCTCCCACCTCTTTCTTGCCTTTATTGGCTGGTTTGAGCGGAGATTCGTAAGAGCAAACGTGCTCGGAGGAAGGAAGTATTCCAGTAAGTGTTTGGAAGGATCTTGACTATCTTCCAGGCTCTGGGATTGTTCTGAGAACCGTGGGATACCTCTCCTCTCCTCACAAGCACCTCAGGACATGTTGCCCTCTTACCGCTACGACACTATGTGCTAGCGACCGTTTTCGGGGGCCCATTATTAAGTGTGCAAGTCACCCCCTGCCATTTTATCTGTGTATCATACAAAACATTAGTCAGGCAGGGGCCATAGTGTTTCCATAATTCTAGGTAACCAGTCCACAACCACCCAAATTCATAGCCCAATATGTTTTGTTTCCATGTTCTGCAATAGTCCTGCACCAACCGGGGGTTGTCCTTGGATGCACTTGCATAGTGCATACAGAGATAATTGTCGGTTGGTGCCTCCTCATAATTTAAAATTGTCTAAGGGGCCTCTGCAAGTTGGCTTCGGCCCCTCGTATGACTTCCAAAGGTCCGAGACCCCTGGGTCCCCAGATATGTAAACATATAAAAAGTAATAATAATATGTTTTGTTTCCATGTTCTGCAATAGTGTTGCACCAACTGGGGGTTGTCCTTGGGTGCACCTGCATAGTGCATACAGGTATAATCGTCGGCTGGTCCCTTCTCGCCTTTTCAAACTGTCTAAGGGGCCTCTGCGAGTTGGCTTCGGGTCCTCGTATGCCTTCCAAAAGCCCGGGACCCCAGGGTCCCGAGATATGTCACAGACAAGAAAAATTATAATAATTAATATTTTTACGTCCGTGCTAACGTCGGCTAAAAGCGCGAGCGCCATGCAACTAACACGCATGCGAGACTTTAAAACCCTTACCACTAGCAACTACACCCGGATAGTTGCTTTTACCTCTAGATTTTTTAACCTACTAAACCTATTTATTGACAATTACTTCTTGATTTTGTGTCAAGTAATAATAAACAATCAGCAGGTAATAGCTATTATCTTTTAGTAACTGCTATTATCATTGAACGTTAACGCTATTTCCTGTTGCTTCTAAGTACTAAATCATATAATTGGATGTGATCGTTTTTCTTTCCCAAAATTCCGTATAATTTTGGAGGTATTTTTTAATTTGAAAACTGATTAAATTTAAGTATCTTGTTTGACTTCGACACAAAACATAATTTTTCCGATTAACAAGGAATATTTGTTTCGCATATAAACGGTATGGTTAGATAGTTGGTTTCACCATTCAGTATCTCCGAAATAAAGCATCGCACGGCTTAGTATGTTTTACCAGTAGAAAGAGAATAAAAAATTGAGTCGGTGGGTATATTTAACTCAATTTCCCAAAATCACCGAGTTAGTTGGTTTTTGAATTAACCCGGCGAAATATTGTTTCAAGTAAAGCAATGATTAGAGATTGTCTAGCTTAACCATACATTTTTGACGTTTTAACGTCCCTTAATTAACTTAAGGCAACGATGTTTACTTTAAAGGGGGTTAATGTGTAAATTATTATACATATTTGTTCAAATCTCAATTTGGCTGTGTATGGACGAAGCATGTTTATAGGGGAAAAATTAAATTAGCTAGTGAAACTCCGTAGACGTGAGTATATCGAAAAAAACAAAAAATAAATAAAATATGTTGATTTTTTTTTTGGGGTCATCAACATCAATTTTGTTTAAAAGTAGGTAATAATAATATGTAAAATATCAGTTTAATAATCTGTTTTTTTGTGTAAACTTCACAGGCATCACGTCTGTGAAGTACACAAAATAAAAACAAATTTTATCAACTCACACTAGAAGTAACAACACAGGACAACCAGCAGTCAATGACACCAAAAAAAACCTTCAAAACTCTATACTTAGCAATTTTTGTTTTGTGTGCGGAGTTTCGCTAGCTAAAATTTGTTAGCGAAACTGTCACTGGTCAAATTAAATCATTTGACCCTGTATTTCATTTAATTTTATCTACGCTTCGTATGACCTCTACAACCATCCAAAAATAGCTAAAAACTAAAATCCATAAGTACCTACATACCTACTTAGCAGTAATTCCAACAAAATTATTAATATTAGCACAATTTAGCCAAGGCAAACAAGTCATAAATAATTCTCTATCACATATTTACCTAAACCGTCGCCAAGTAATAATATAGGATTACCTGGAATCCTAGGCATTTGGAAAGCGATATAGGCTATAAATGTCCAAACAAATATGCTTTATGCCTATTTTTATGGCTTTTTATTTTAATCATGATGATATTTTCAGGTAATGGTGGGTTGTTTTAAAAGAATAGCAGTAATAACGTACCTACATAGAATTAGTTAGCAGAGGAGCTCGTGGCTAAGTAATAACAGCCGCACGGGTCGATCCATCAGGTTAAGATATGCTTGCCGGGGTTGGGCAGTGGATGGGTGACCA
Organism: Cosmia trapezina; assembly: GCA_905163495.3. Lineage (NCBI taxonomy): Eukaryota > Metazoa > Arthropoda > Insecta > Lepidoptera > Noctuidae > Cosmia > Cosmia trapezina. The sequence goes on from LR991036.1 coordinate 4,661,448, forward strand.
TCTTTACAAACGGAGACTCCTCCGTGCCTTGGAAAGCACGTTAAGCCGTTGGTCCCGGCTGTCATTCGTGGATCTTTGACAGTCGTTACGGGTCGTCAGAAGCCCGAAAGTCTGATAACCAATCTTACCAAGGGGTATCGTATTACCTAGTTACTGGGTTGTGGAGGTCAGATAGGCAGTCGTTTCATGTAAAATACTGGTATTCAGCTGCATTCGGTTAGACTGGAAGCCGACCCCAACATAGTTGAGAAAAGGCTAGGCAGATAATGATAAGAGTTAGTTAGCAATGATTAGTTTTTTAAATAAAAATAATACGTAGTCTAACCTACTTAAGAGAATCATTATGGATTTCTGTCATCCATCGAAGAGTTTTACTTCTAAGTACTTAAATCATGGCAAAATAATATCATTAATCAATCAATCATTTGTCTATTATTAGATACTAGCTTTTGTCCGTGGCTTCGCTCGCGTGGAGGTCGGAAATTATCCCACGCGAATGTAGGTACTACCCATGTGCCAAATGTTATGCAAATCCATTCCGCCGTTTTAGCGTGAAAGCGTAAGAAACAAACAAACTCACTTTCGCATTTATAATAAGTACCTATTATTAGCTAGGATGTCTGCGACTTTTTTATATTTTTTTAATATCGGTACTTATAATATATACGTAATGTGTCCATACGTTGGAAACCTGCAGGTAAAAATAATTTATTCATTTAAAAAAATGTTACTAAATTCTTCCTATTGTTCGACCTTCGAGTATTTCTGTAAATGGATAATCACTTAATTATTTTTCTACTGACCCAAAAACAAATTCCGATACCGGGAATCGAACCCGAGCCTCCTGGGTGAGAGCCAGGTATCCTAGCCACTAGACCATATCGGATGTTGCAAGGAGCTTTGAAACAGCACATCATTTTTGTTTCTAAAACGATAAATTACCAAGCTTAGGCAGAACCGTTTGAACAGTACGCTTTTCTTTTATTGACACATAATACACATCCGATATGGTCTAGTGGCTAGGATACCTGGCTCTCACCCAGGAGGCTCGGGTTCGATTCCCGGTATCGGAATTATTCTTTTTAGAGACGAACTTAATAAATGGAACAAGGTTTTTTCAATTTATAACATCAATTTTATCTTTAATCGGTTAGACGTGAAGCTGACCCTGACAGTTGGTAAGGCTAGGTACCTAGGCAGATTGATTATCTTTATCGTTTGCCTTAGGGGTCTCAAAACAGTGCCCCGAAACAATCAATTTGCAATTGATCAATTTATTACCATCAATTTCTATTGTAGTAGGTAATATTGTCAATCGATTCTTAATTGCATTTGGTAGACGATCAATTTAGTGCATCAATGTGTATCAATCACGTAAAAAATGAAAATTAAAACTGATCGTTTTGTGGACCCTTTACAATCGTCGAAACTAGGTACAATAATATTTTTAGTGCTATTTCTGAGAATGAAAAAAAACCGGTCAAGAGCGAGTCGGACTCGCGCACCGAGGGTTCCGTTCCCATTTCTGAAAAAGTGTGCTATTTAGAGACATCGTTTTATTTTTCCTGTAATCTTTACATAAACTTCTATCACATAGAATAATTTCAGATTTTTCCCTTTGCAAACTTCGGAGATAAGGGGGGAACGGTATTTTTTTTTACATTTTTCATCAAAAATCGAAAACTATGCGGCCTAAAAAAAAATTAAAAAATGTTTAAGAATGTGCAAACAGTGTTCTTTCATATGATACCCCACATGCTAGTAGACCCACTTTGAATTTTGAAGACCCCCTTTCAGCACCTGTTACAAAAAAAAATATAAATATTTTTATTTCTTTCTTATTTGCAAAATAGTTGGGTAAACGTCGTCTAAAACTGTTCTAAATTTCAAGTTGATAGCATTAGTAGTTCTTGATATATCCAGCTGTGACAGACAGACAGATATACTTAGTCGCACCATAAGGGTTCCTTTTTACCATTTTGGTACGAAATCCTAAAAATTGGCTCCTAATTTTATTCTTTTTATTCTTCTTCTTCTTCTAAGAATTTATCAAAAAAGTAGCTCAGCCCACGACTACGTCCGTGTGAAACTTGTTCTCCCGTCCCACGCACCCTGCAGCTTTGCAACGCCTGCCCGCGCTATTACTTCATTTTTACTTGGTCTTTCTGACTTTTTTTCTTTTAGCTCGGCTCCTAAGTCTCTAGCGTGACGGTTGGGCTATCGAATGCAAAAAGATTTTTTCAAATCCGACTGGTAGTTCCAGAGATTAGCGCGTTCAAACAAACAAACAAGTCTTCAGCTTAATTGTTAGTACAAGGTGTACTTAATTAGCGCGCTTAATCGCGAAAAAAATCCGCTGTCCCCTACATTTATGTTCGCGTAATAACTCGTCGAAGTATGGAACGGCGGATTTTTTTTTTCGCGATTTCAGGTTTGGTTCCATAGTAAAAGTTGTTCATAATGACCCCTTAAGAGGTTGTGCGTTATTTAAGTTACACCTTGGATATAGATTAACGAATTTTGTTTTTGTAAAAACAAACAATAAAACCAACAATCTATATAGGGTGACTGGTAATTAGTGACCGATACTTAAATATTAGGTCGGGGAAAAAGTTCCTTCGTATTTTATATACAAATTCAAGACAATTTTTTTTTCATACTTTATTATTTAGTTATGTGTCATTTGCCAGCAGTGGCGTAACTACAGGGTGGCAAGTCGGCAAAATAAAAAAAATCTTTTATTTACAGACTACATAGGCCCACATTGTGTTAGTGTCTAAATTATCTTATAAACTATGTTAGTATACCTATACCTACTAGAACATTTATAATATAACAACCAACGACAGTTTCATCAAGCCCCATGTAATACATGAAGCTTGATAAACCTATCCATGGTAGGCCCATCCAGCCTTTCAGGAAACATCCTCAGGATACTGTTGGTGCTTCCTCCCATTCTGCGAGTCATCGACGCCACCTTTTTACGCATTATTGCAAAATAGTCGTCAGTGTGTGCATCGGCGAACATACCTGACGCACTACAGTAGGGTGGAAGCCTCAACAGCACCCTAAAGGTATTATTATATTGTACTCGCAGGGCATTGTTTGCTTTTTGGGTATGATTAGCCCAAAGGCTGCTGGTGTAAAATGTTTGGCAGTAAGCCTTGAATAGTGTAATTTTTACCGGTACTGAGCAACCAGCAAACCTTCGAGCCACCATATTTCCCTTCACAGCCAATGCCCTGCGCTCCCTCTCCATATCTGAGTCGTTTTTCAGGTCTTCGGTAACAATGTGGCCCAGATATTTAAACTGGGTTACTCTCTGCAAAAGTGAACCGCACAGCGTTACCGGAGGGATATACGACGGACTTTCACTTCTACCTCTAAACACCAACAGCTCACTTGCTACGGGCAAAATGCTACGGGCCCCCAGCCGGCAGGGGCCCCCGGTCAGAGGAGAATCCCAACTCACAACATTTATTATTACTTATTATTGTATTTTGTCTTTGACATATCTCGGGACCCTGGGGTCCCGGACCTTTGGAAGGCGTACGAGGGGCCGAAGCCAACTCGCAGAGGCCCCATATACAATTTTAAATGGCGAGAAGGCACCAGCCGACGATTATCCCTGTATGCACTATGCAATATTGCACCTAAGGACAAGCCCCGGTTGGTGCAGAACATGGAAACAAAATATATTGGGCTATGGGTTTGGGTGGCTATAGTGGACCAATGTTGTATAATATACACAGATAAATTGGCAGGGGGTGAGTTGCACACTCAATAATGGGCCCCCGGAAACGGTCGCTAGCACATAGTGACGTAGCGATAAGCGGGCAACATGTCCTGAGGTGCTCGAGGAGTGGAGAAGCATTCCACGGCTATCAGGACAATCTCGGAAGTACGAAAAATCACAAGATTTCAGATACACCACTTTCAATCTAGTGCATTTTTGTCCAAAGTTGACCCAAAAAAATTATATAATTTTTTAAAGCCATCATCTTGTTGAATCAGGAAAAATACCCAAAAAAAATATAACTTGAAACCTACAAAAAATGTTAGAATGGGGGTACTCTGCTATCAGCGGCTTGACACCTTAAAAGAAACACCCTGTATATATTTCTTTTCTCATTTGTAAAATAGTTGGGCAAACCACGGAACCCTAAAAATACTATTATTGTTGGTTCAGCTTCTTCATGTGCCCATCAGACGAATTTGCCACGGGCCTCGAAGGGTGTAGTTACGCCACTGTTTGCCAGGGAGTGATACGTGAGTTCGAATGACGTTTTTGCGAAGGTCGCCATTTCGAAAAATTTTGCGAGTGGTACGCTAGTTCGTTAAAATTTTGCGAGTGGTACGATACAGCGGTTTTCGATGTAATGAACTTTCGAACTGGCGTACCACTCGCAAAATTTTTCGAAATGGCGACCTTCGCAAAAACGTCATTCGAACTCACGTATCACTCCCCATTTGCCAAATGGGTCAAAACTGTTTTGTGGTCAATTCCCAGTTCTTCAGCTACGTCCTAACTACTGATATGCCGATTTTGCTCCAATTTTTCAAAAATGGCATCCATTTTATCCGTAATAGGACGACCAGAGCGACGTGCATCTTTGACATCAAAATTTCCGGATTGAAAACGCTTAAACCAAATTTGTGCTACTCTCACAGACACTGCACTAGGTCCATAAACATCGCAAATTTTTTTCGCGGCTTGCTTTGCATTTTTACCTTTTTTGTAGTAAAATTTTAAAATGTATCGAATTTCTTCATTAGTCTTCTCATCTTGACAGTACGAAAAACAAATGAAAATCACACATTTGCCTAGTTTGAATTTGGAATTATGTTCTTTAAAATTTAAACTTTCAATGATACCAAAACCAGCCAGATACAAATAGTATAGCCAAAGAGATTTTATTACAAGTTCATACATACTATAATACGAAAAAACTTTTTCCCCGACCTATTTTAGGATTGTGCTCATGATAGCAAACAACTTTTGCTATGGCCTCAAACCTGAAATTGCGAAAAAAATCAGCTGTTCCCTACATTTATGTTTGCATATCTCGTTAAAATGTAGGGAACTGCTGATTTTTTTTTTGCGATTTCTGATTTGGTCCCTTAATAAAAGTTGTTCGTTATCATGAGTACAATCATGTGTTTAAGTATCGGTCACTAATTACCAGTCACCCTATAATATATTTCATAATTATATCGCAAACTCAATATTCTTTATCCCATCTCACATAACAGTGTATGAAGCGGCAGCGTGCCCCATCTGCGTTCAGACTAAACTTTAGCTGTAATTAACTTTGCAATGATTAATCACTCCGATAACTATTCAAAATTAACGTCGGTTAAACAAATTGCTTATGTTAGTCTAGACTTTAAGACTATTTGGTAAGTTTATCGTAATCTCTATTTTAGTTTGTCAATGTCTTACAAAGGATTATGAATGGGTTATAGTTAAATTGTGGTTTTCGGTTTGGATGGTGCCACCGTTCCTTAATCATGGTTTTGAATGGAGTGTAGGTGTACTAGGGTTTATGCTGGTTTTGTTTTGTGACCTAAGAAGAATTGTATCAGTAACTTACCTACTCGTATCTGATCTATCTATCCTCTATATAAATAAAAAGAGAAGTCCTGACTGACTGACTGACTCATCAACGCCCAGCCCAAACCCTTGAACCAAGAAAGCTGAAATTTTGCACAGAGGTTCCCTTTATAATGTAGACAAGGAATAAGCAAGGAATTCCCGGTAGTATGTTCCCGTGGGATATTTCCCGACATCCACGCGGGCGAAGCCGCGGGAAAAAGCTAGTAAATATTATAAAAGTCGCTTTTCGTGTCTGTCTGTGTGACCGCGTTGTTCTTCCAAACTGCTCAAAGGAATTTGCTGCTGTTTTCAACATCATTTAGAGAATTTATTCTAGAAGGTTTTAAGGAGCTTGTGGCTAAGTAATAACAGCCGCACAGGTGGATGGGTGACCATCTTTACATATCGAGACTCCTCCGTACCTCGGAAAGCACGTTAAGCCGTTGGTCCCGGCTGTTATACGTGGATCTTTGACAGTCGTTACGGGTCGGCAGGACCGAACATCTGACAACCAGTCTTATCGTATTAACCAGTTACTGGGTTGTGGAGGTCAGATAGGCAGTCGTAAAAATACTGTTATTCACCTGCATCCGGTTAGACTGGAAGCCAACCAAAACGAAGTTGGGAAAAGGTTAGGCAGATTGATTCCAGAAGGTTTTGAATGTGAAAGAAATATTAATGTTTTGTCAAGTCAGGGGCGGGTCGCCAGTAGGTGCTTACATTCTTCTTCTTTCTCCTGGCTATCATCTCAATTTATTTGAGGGCAGCCCTAGTACCTACCCACTTCTGCGCCACACCGTACGGTTGTGGGTTGTCTCTACATAGTTGTGTTACTCGCTATCGTGTCTGTCAATTTTGTTTTATCCACTTTAAGAAACAGTCATTGGTTTTCTATCCGTTCTTAAAAATATTTTGTGTATAAGCCGTGTATAAGTGGCTAGGCGCCCCGTCGCGCGCCAACAAAAAGTCTCAAGGACGATTCTAATGACATCACGCGGGGAGCCGGTCGCGGAAGTGGATATTGTCGCTAGTACTTATAATTATTATAATTTTATAAGAAAGTAATGCTAAATGGTGAAAAGTTTTATTTTTATAGTAAGTAGGTAGTACTCTTATAAGGAGAAACCCGCAATTTCATATGTTAAATAAAAAAAACTAAGCGAGAAATTCATTCCTGATTTTCTAATTATCAGATTTATAGTATAATGTTGCCTATAATGTTGGAACTGCTGAGACACAAGCCTCCTCTCTTCGAGAGGGAGTGGCCATAATCCACCACATGGGCCTTGTGCGGGTTGGTGGATGTCACATGTCTTCGAATTTTTGGTTCTAGGACATGCCGGTTTCCTTAATTTTTTCCTTCACCGTGTTTGTGAGCAGTGGTGATGACATGAAATACACAAAGTAAAGTGTCTGCCTGGGTTAGAACTCACGACCTACAACTCGTAAGTCGGGCTTATACCACAGAACCACCACTGCTCTCCAAGCTTAACAACAACATTAATAATAATGGGCTGAATCCTTTGAAAAAAATAAAAACGAAGAAGCAAAGTTAACAGAGTCAATTATTATCGTAGAAATAACAAAACGCAGCTTACAGGCAGTTCTCGTGAATACCTTCACATTAGTCCATTACTTCACATTACCTTAGAAATCGGATCAACTGTATGGACAGGGTCACCATGCAGTTTTATAATTTTGAGACACTTTAAAATGAAGAACTTGAAACTTAATAATACAAAATTATTAAAATGTCGTTAGTTTATTTTATTTAGCCTAGAAAAAGTAATGTGTTACAAATATATTTAAATTTTATTATTATTTTAAATCCAGTTCATCTAACTTATAAGTTACTAGCTTTTGCCCGCGGCTTCGCCCGCGTGAATGTCGGAAGATATGCCACAGGAACAAATGGCTATGAAATGCGAAAATAATTATTAAAGTCCGACTGGTAGTTCCTGAGATTAGCACGTTCAAACAAATAAAAAAAACGTGTCATCTCCGTCGCACGGCTGGAGTTTACTGCTGTTTTTTGTGTCGCTTCGAGTTTCCGACTTTCTATTTTTCAGTAATTTCTGTCGGGCTGGGTTTCTTTAATGAATCAGTGCAATACAAAAAGCAACTTTAAGGTGTAAAGGCACTGCTACCTCTTCCCCCTAATCTCCCTTTCACCCCTCCTCTCTCTCTAACCCCTCCCCTTCCCACTCTCTTACCCTCCCCATCACTGCACTCTTTCACCCCCCTCACTCTCTCCATCCCCGTCTCCCTATCACCCCCTCACCACATAACTTTCCCGCTAACCTCCCCGCCCCGTCACACCTCTTCCCTTCTCCACACCCTCACCCTCACTATGCTCTCCTATCCCTCGCCCCCCCATCATCCTCCTCCTCAGCCTCCTCCTCACCACCCCTACCCTCCCTCTCTCTCACCACAATCTCCCCTTCCCCCTTTCCCTCCTCACCACTCTCTCCCCTTCCCCTTTCCCTGCTCACCACTCCCTCCCATTCCCACCTTCCCCTCTACCCTTCCCTCTGGGGAAAAAACTATTAATGACAAACTTTATTACTTGCTTAGGCAAGTATTTGTGCCAAGTTTCAACTTAATTAAGTAAATGAATACCTAAGATTTTTCATATAAACTATATTCCCTGTTTTCACCCCCACAGGGATACAATTTTAAAAAATCGTTTGTGAGATTTCCGTAACTTAAAAGAAAGATTATTTACACCAATTTTCGAGTTAAGCCCCGCAGTAAAACCTGCCCTGTAAAATTGACTACCCCTTTTCAACCCTTTAGGAGTGGATATTCGAAAAACCCTGTTACACGTTATTCGTCATTTTTGATTTCAAGTATAAATACTGAGTTTCGAGTAAATCGGAACGTGCGTTAAAATTCCTACATACAAACTGTGAGACCCCAATCCCTCCTGAGGGGGTAGTTTAGAAAAACTAAAAATGACAAACTTTATAGTTTATGTACTTAGATAAATATTCATGACAAGTTTCAAGTCTATTAAATCAAGGACTAAGATTTTTCATACAAACTTTGGACCAGTGTTTCACACCTTTAGGGGTTGAATTTTGAAAAATCCTTTCTTAGTGCACCCCTAGACCTCATAAGGAACCTACGTGCCAAATTTGGAATATCTAGGCCCAGCGGTATGGGATGTGCGTTGATACAAACTTTGACACCCTCCAATCCGTCCTGAGGGGGTAGTTTACAAAAACTAAAAATGGCAAACTTTATAACTTACTTAGATAAATATTTGTGCCATGTTTCAAGTCTATTAACTCAAGGAATAAGATTTTTCATACAAACTTTGGACCACCGTTTCACCTACTTAGGGGTTGAATTTTGAAAAATCCTTTCTTAGTACACCCTTAGACCTTACAAGGAACCTACGTGCCAAATTTGGAATCTCTAGACACAGCGGTTTGGGCTGTGCGTTGATACAAACTTTGACACCCCCCAATCCCTTCTGAGGGGGTAGTTTAAAAAAACTAAAAATGTCAAACTTTATAATTTACTTAGATAAATATTCATGCCAAGTTTCAAGTCTATTAAGTCAAAGAATAAGATTTTTCATACAAACTTTCATCCCCTATTTCTCCCCCTTAGGGATGGAATTTCCAAAAATCCTTCCTTAGTGGATGCCTACACTGCATAAGGTATCTATGTGCAAAATTTCAAGTCTCTAGGTCCAGCGGTTTGGGCTGTGCGTTGATATATCAGTCAGTCAATCAGTCAGTCAGTCAGGACTTTGAATTTTATATATATAGATAGAATTTATTTATTTATTTATTAAACTTCGTGAACAATAAAGGCACAAAGGCACTTAATTCATTCGCGTACTAGCGAAAGTCGCACTCGTCATCAAGTCGCGTTTGTACATCATAATTCATTTAAAAGAGCGTTAGGATGTAGCCTTATCCATGGCAGTGTATGCCACATGGCATAAATGTTTTCAAATTCACAACATAAAACTCTTGATACCTAAGTATCACAAAATAATATTACTATTTAGATAAGATAGCACAAAACCCCTATTAGCTTATTATTTACGACCTACAACATAAATTTAACTAATATTAGATAAGATTAATGTGGATTATAAACTTAATGCCTAAGAGAATTGAGATTGTAGAATATTCATAAAATTTTCTTCAGCTAAGGTATTTTATAATAAGGTTAGTAGGACAAAGAAAGATATATAAAGACATATTATTATGTTAGGTGTCTTTTATGAGTCAGTCCGTCAGAAAAATTTGTGGTCATCCAAACGATAAAATATAACTAAAAACATAGAAAATGCGGTCAAGTGCGAGTCAGACTCACACACAAAGGGTTCCGTAGCACCTTACAATATTTAATACTAAATTTAATTTTTAATTTAATTATTCTTTTGTTATTTGTTGTTATAGAGGGCATAGTACTACACACTCTGGGATTTCAAGTGTCTACCTATTACGGTTCCGAAGATACAGCCATGTGACGGACGGACGGACAAACGGACGGACGGAAGGACGGACGGTCGGACACGGACAGCGGAGCCTTACCTTACACAACACACAACGTCAACGAGAAACGAGATTATTCGAACCGAACGTCATGTCCCGGTGACGGTGTACGCGGACATAGTAAATGTATGAAAAATGCATGCAATCAAATTTTAGTCCCTTTTTAGGGTTCCGTACCAAAATGGTAAAAAAGGAATCCTTATGGTGTGACTCAGTCTGTCTGTCTGTCTGTCTGTCTGTCACAGCTGGATATCTCAAGAACTACTAATGCTATCAACTTGAAATTAAGAATATTTTTAGATGACGTTTACGCAACTATTTTTCAAATAAGAAAGAAATAAAAATATTTATATTTTTTTTGCAACAGGGACTGAAAGGGGGTCTTAAAAATTCAAAGTGGGGCTACTAAGGCATGTGGGGTATCATATGAAAGAGCGTTGTTTGCACATTCTCAAACATTTTTTTCTTTTTTTTAGCCAGCATAGTTTTCGACTTTTGATGAAAAATGTAAAAAAAAATACCGTTCCCCCTTATCTCCGAAGTTTGCAAAGCGAAAAATCTGAAATTATTCTATGTGATAGAAGTTTATGTAAAGATTACAGGAAAAATAAAACGATGTCTCTAAATAGCACATTTTTTCAGAAATCATCAACAAAAATTACATATAAATGATGGTACGGAACCCTCGGCGCGCGAGTCCGACTCGCTCTTGACCGGTTTTTTTTACAAGGAGATTTTATATTGTATTTATATACACATGAAACAAGAGCGTGCAATGTGACGATAGGATATCGAACATAATGTGCTATTAGATGTAGTTTATTACTCTTACTTAATGAGTTACTAGCTTCTGAATAACGCACTATCGCAAGGTTTTGCTCGGGGTAGAGCCTTAATAGATTGAACACTTCGTGTAACATAACATCGCGCCTATATTCCCCAAGGGTTAGGCTATACCAGAGGCCCACATTTCGCTAGTTAAGTATGTTTAAGTCCCATGTAATAGGCAAGCCTGTTCCCCAACACTTTTTATCTTGTAATATAAAGTAATTCCGTAAGGATACAAGTCCGAGGATCATCATCATTATCATCCACACTTCGACTTCACACACTTTTTTTTATTTTGTGGATGAGATCCTCATGGATGTCCTCTACCCTGGGGTGGGTGGAGGGGTCTGTCAGACTTTTACCAGTCTAACCGGATGCAGCTGAATACCAGTATTTTATATGGAGCGACTGCCTATCTGACCTCCACAACCCAGTAACTGAGCAATACGATACCCCTTGGTTAGACTGGTTGTCAGACTTTCGGGTTTCTGACGACCCGAAACGATTGTCAAAGATCCACGAATGACAGCCGGGACCAACGGCTTAACTTGCTTTCCGAGGCACGGAGGAGTCACGGTATGTAAAGCTGGTCACCCATCCACTGACCAACCTTGGCAAGCGTAGCTTAACCTGATGGATCGACCCGTGCGACTGTTATTACCTAGCCACGAGCTCTTCCTCCACCACAGTTACTAAAAACATAGGTATCTCGAAAATTCTCTCAAATAAACTTGGCAACATAAAAATATTGAACGTCATTTAAAAAATCCCACAAAAATAAGCCAGTTGAATTTGCATTAAAAAATAAACATTACAGATCTAAATGAACTAGTAACGGGAACCGGTTTGCTCGTCGGCAACATGCCAACTGCGCTAATTAGCCTGAATTAATTATGCGACGTTTTTCTCTTCAGTGCCAATTGTTGGCTCTATTATGTACTTTAACTGGCTTCAGCTGAGTTCAGATATTGATTTTGAACTTTTTATTGGTTGGCATGATTGATTGTAATGTGCTATACGGCGCAGAAACGTGGACGGTTCGCCTCAAAGACCGACGCAAAATCGATGCACTGGAGATGTGGTGCTGGCGGCGACTGCTGCGGATTCCCTGGACAGCGTTTCGGACCAATGTTTCGATCCTGGAAGAACTAAAGGTCAAAGAGAGATTATCGTCGACTGTGCAAACACGAATTATCAAATATTTCGGCCACCTGGTTCGTAACGAACACTCCATGGAACGACTCATTGTCCAGGGACAAGTGGAGGGCAAGCGGTCACGCGGCCGGTCACCTACGCGTTGGACAGACCTTATCAAAGCGTCAACACAAACCTCCATAGTTCAGAACTTTCGAGACGCGGCAGACCGGAATAAGTGAAGGAGCATCGCGAGGGCTGCTTTGGCCAAAGAAAATGCAGAGTCATCAACCACGACCAGTCTGTCAAGAGTGAACGACTAAGGAGGAGGGAATGTGCATAAAGTACTGTAAAGAATTGTAGGTGATCTGTATCGTTTCCTATAATGTTTGCAACAGTTGGCTTTTGAATTTCGTAGGATTCATTCAATATTATTTACCAATATAAAACAATGTATGTACGTTGCTTTACACATTGCCGAAACCACTAATTGTAGGGAGGTACTTATTAGGTTTCAATAATTGTGAAAGCCACACACACACAGACATACATTACACTACACACACACACACTACTTTTATAAAGCTTTTATAATTTTATTATTGTTAAGCTGTAGGTACCTTTGCAAAATGTAGATACTTAAATGACTCATTTGTTGTGAAAGCTATTAACAATCTTGCCAATCAGTATAAAAAAGCCCAGTAAGTCATATTATTTCTCGCTCTCTCTTTTACTAAGACGGCACTTTACAAATATTGATAAAATAAAAAAAAGTGCAAAAAAAAATAAATTCAATAAAACGTTCAAAAAGTTATTCCGATACCGGGAATCGAACCCGAGCCTCCTGGGTGAGAGCCAGGTATCCTAGCCACTAGACCATATCGGATATTGACGGAGAAGCCGAAATGGTCCAATAAAACAAATACATTTTGACCTTCTGAGTTATTTTATTTTAGTCTGGTCTTTTTACAAAGCATAATTCTCCGCATGGGTCGATCAATCAGGTTAAGCTACCTACGCTTGCCGCAGTTGGTCCGTGGATGGGTGACCATCTTTACATACCAAAATCCCTCTGTGTCAAGCATTTTAAGCCGTTGGTCCCGGCTGTCATTCGTGGATCTTTGACCGTCGTTATGGGTCGTCAGAAACACGAAAGTCTGACAACCAAGGACCAAGGGGTATCGTATTACCCAGTAACTGGGTTGTGGAGGTCAGATAGGCAGTCGCTCCATGTAAATTATTGGTATTCAGCTGTATACCTACTGGAAGCCTACCGCAACTTAGTTGGTAAAAGGCACGTAGATTATAATGTTGTGAACAAAGTTTTGCGGCTTTTCTTAACATAGTTTATTTATGTTTCAATTAATCATCATAATACTTAATAATTGTGTTTTATAGTTTTTTTTTTATTGTGCTTATACGGATAATCGTCGGTTGGTGCCTGCTCAATAAAATCAATCAATCTGCCTAGCCTTTTCCCAACTATGTTGGGGTCGGCTTCCAGTCTAACCGGATGCAGCTGAATACCAGTATTTTACATGGAGCGACTGCCTATCTGAACTCCACAACCCAGTTCCTGGGTAATACGATACCCCTTGGTAAGACTGGTTGTCAGACTTTCGGGCTTCTGACGACCCGTAACGACTGTCAAAGATCCACGAATAACAGCCGGGACCAACAGCTTAACGTGCTTTCCGAGGCACGGAGGAATCTCGGTATGTAAAGATGGTCACCCATCCACTGACCAACCCCGGCAAGCGTAGCTTAACCTGACGGATCGACCCGTGCGGCACTTATTACTTAGCCACGAGCTCCTCGGTTGGTGCCTGCTCATAATTTAAAATTGTCTAAAGGGCCTCTGAGAGTTGGTTTCGGACCCTCGTACGCCTTCCAAAGGTCCGGGACCCCAGTAGCCCGAGATATGTCAAAGACGTTTTAAAATTGTGTCTTACATTTTACATTTTTTTTACATCTCTCGAGGCTCTCGTTAGGCGGTTGAATCAAGGGCCTGATTCAGAAGGCAGTAATCCTCGATATGGATCGCATTGTGAGGAGGTCTCTGTCTGCAGACACATTTTGTAGCCCTAACCACCGGTAGCTTGGACCCTGCTCCCGACACCAGCGGACCTCTATTTTTTATATTTAAAAAAAAATTATATCTTTTTTTAAGAAATATTTAAAATGTAAATAGGTAAGTAGATAAGAAAGAAAATAAATAAAGACATAATAATTGTGTTTTACATTTATTTAACACTAGCGCTCCCGATAGACGATGTCCTGTCTGAAAGATCCTAGAACCCGACTGCAGCGCCACCTACCGGATCTTATTGTGTTTTCAAACCATCCAGGAACCCATTCAAATATATACACAAAATTTCATCCAAATCGGTCCAGCCGTTTAGGAGGAGTTAGGTGACAAACACACGTACAGAAGAATTGTATAGGTACATTAAAATATTCTATGTCCGTATCCTGACCCCCCTCTACCAATTTACCTCCCCACCAATTTTCAGCCAAATTGGTTGAGCCGTTGAGTTATAAATAGTGTAACTAACACGACTTTCTTTTATTTTAAATACAAACAAAACGCTGTGAAAATACAGTTTTACTAATATGTACTCAAATCTTATCAAAATGACCAGTGTTGATACAATTAAATAAACATTTATCATAGACACATTGAATAAACATCTAACTAAAATCTAAAACATTAGTATAAATCGGAATAACTAACGGGTTTCTTGAATTATTTACATTAACCAAACAATATTAAACACTCATTATAATATTTCGGTGCTTTTGCTTTCAATAGAATAAACTTCAGGTTTCTCGACTGCTAATATTTTTGTTAAACGATTACTGCTCTTGCTACATTTCCTTAGACCCACTTTAAAAAAAATCCTTTTCTATGATATTATTCTTCAAAGTATCATTCAAAACCGTATTTTGTCGTAAAAACTTACATCATAAAGATCCAGGACAGTCCCCCTTTGCACAAAAACCATGGTCACCTTCACTGAGTGTGCGCAATACGTGGCCAATTGAAGCTTCCAATGATTATTCTTTCTTATAAGCCGACCAAATTCACAGGCTATAAAAAAAATCTTGCACAGTGTCCTGCTCTCAGATAGATGGCCAATGGGGCCGAAAGGCTTTGGCAAGGTGGACCTCGTGAAGGCCGCAGGAATCTGCTGGGTTCTAAAAGCACTATACCGGTCGATGTGGCGTCGCTTGGGGAGGCCCATTGGCAGTGGTTGTCTGTCGGCTGAAATGACGATGATGAAAAAAAAAAAAATACCGGACAGTCCCCTTTTTCACAAAAATCATGGTTACCTCTACCAAATCGCTGAGTGTGCGTAATAGGTGCCCGATCGAAGCGGATTATCCTGCAAAAGCGTCCATGACTAATGATCAGATTTAATATTGCTTTGAAAGCGTTCCCGGGCTAGCCCGTGTTTCAAACTAGTCGGCAGGTTACGTTGGTACGGTTAGGTTGAAAAGATTTAAAATCTAAATATATTACCTACTTATTAATTAAAGTAATTTATTATCTTTTTCTTTTGTCACCGGGACGTCCGCGTCACCGAAAACGAGGTGACGGCGCATACATTTAGTACTTAAGGCTCCTCCTTTCTAAAATACGGTGAAACTAAGTAACTTTGTGACCATCTTTTACAGTAACTATAGAATCTTTTTGATAGGAAAAGATACACAGCAATCTACAACACATAAGAAGTGATTTCTTTTGTCCTGAAATCTATTTTAGTTTGTAGAACTAAGGCAAAAAAATATAAATCCATTTATTATTTCCATCTATTTCTGTCAATTTTTTCTAGTTTTTACCATATTACTCCTACAATTTTCATTAAGTGTTCATAAATTTGCACAGTTCTCTACAAAATAATAAGCAATGATTTTATATAAATCGATGATTACTTCATATTTTGCAAGCGTTGTGTCATCGCGCTTCTCTTTCTTTTCTATGCAGTCCGACAGTGACCGCGCTTTTTACGGTGGACAAGCCTTAAGAGCCAATACTACATCAGCTTTTTATCTCGCTCTAATGATACTGCTCGCGGACTGCTGGGCGCCGATAATTTAGGTAATTGCTTTTTACGGTGAAAATAATGGTAACTTATTTGAAAAAAATAATAAACATAACACCTGCTTTATACAGTTAGTTCAGTTAGTATGTAAAGTTTCATGATCTAATTTGAAGTATTTTTTGAATACCAGCGGTTTACTGTTCTGTTTGGAGGTAACTTTAGTTTTTTTTTCTATCGAGAAAATTTTATGGAATCGGGTTTTCGTCAAACATAGTATTTACTTAACACCAATCCTCAACTTTACCATATATTTATTTCAAAATTAATGCTGCAGTGTTTTCGACATAACAGAGGACCATGCTAAGCCATTTGAGGTAGTATACAGGGTGACCTGAAATTAGTGGCGGACCCGTTAAGGGGTGATGGTAGGGATCAATTCCAGTCGATATCACTCTTAGACCTACTGTCCTAAAGTTAACCCATTTCAGGATATTCCTACAAAAAATACCCTACTTTAAATCTTAAAATAGCTGTAAATCCTAAAAATTGGTCTTTCTGGTACTTTTTTTTTTGTTTTGCATCAAAGATATTCTTAGTAAGGAATTATTGATTGAAAAATGGTCCAAAAAGACCAATTTTTACGATTTAGATCTATTTTAAGATTTAAAGTAGGGTATTTTTTGTAAAATTATTGATGTAGGAATATCCTGAAATGGGTTCACTTTAGGACAGTAGGTCTAAGAGTGATATCGACTGGAATTGATCCCTACTATCACCCCTTAACGGGTCCGCCACTAATTTCAGGTCACCCTGTATACGCCGAAGAGTGGCAACGTGTAATACACACCTTTACATAATTGTAATAATAATTATATTTAATAATACCTACTGGAATTTCGATTATAGTATCATGCTATTACTCTACATATTACATTTCTGAAGTCCTCAGAGAATTTCAAAGTAATTAGGTTTAATATTAAAGTTAATAAATGTAATTATAATGCAATTCTCTTTGAAGATAATTTGATATGAACATAGTAATGTTACTTTGAAAAGTTAAATAAAAAATTGGTTAATGGACGCTCGTAATATTATTTCATTTTTTACTTTTTTAGGGTTCCGTTCCTCCGAATGAAAAAACGGAACCCTTATAGGATCACTCGTGCATCTGTCTGGCCGTCCGTCCGTTTGTCGCAGCCGATTTGCTCCGAATCTATGTGACCCAAATATGAAATTATACATAAATTAATTTTGATTGAATTTTAACGTAAAAAGAAAATGTGTAACAAGCTCTTTTATTTGTTATGTCATACAAATAAAAGAGCTTGTTATGAGGACTTTTTATAATTTAAAATAAATAGTTTTAAAATTATTAAAGAAACTTGATCAAAATTTACCATCCCAGTAATTAACACTATGCGACCTGATTTGCACTTTATTGCGTCGTAGCAAGAGTCGCTATTTATTTAAATGATTTTGTGGAGTGAATTTTCTGTAAGTACTTGTACTATTATGTATTCTGTGATATTACTTACCTGCCTTTACATGCCGCTGTTCAAAGAACTCTTTTTATTTCCAGACTTCGTTGTTCTGCTGACCATACCTAATTAAAGTTACTTTTTTACATCATCTAAATCAACACAAAATGATACGATAACCTGCTTTAGCATTTCATTTATTAGATAAGAGTTAATTTTCTTTAAAATTTACATCTGTTCCGATTTCAATGAAGTATTTGTCTCAATAATTAAGATTTAGAAAACACAAGTGTTAATCGACTTCTGTTGCTGACCCTACATGAAATAAATTGATTTGTGATTGCACACTGCGGTAATTTATGTTTGTTGCCTTTGATAGGATTGGAGGTGTGAATGTTAGGTGCATACCAGTTACTGTGTCCTATCAATATGCTGGGGCAAGCAGCTTATCAACGCTTATCAACGCAGTAGTTAAATGGGGTTAGATAAACGGTGGGGATATTAATGGTTGTACAATTTTACGCTAAATTGTTACAATATTTAATTACAGACAAATGTGAAGGAGTAGGAGGAGAAGAGGAGCTCGTGGCTAAGTTATAACAGCCCACGGGTCGATCCATCAGGTTAAGCTACGCTTGCCGGGGTTGGTCAGTAGATGGGTGACTATATTTACATACCGATACTACTCCGTGCCTCCGTTGGTCCCGGCTGTCATTTGTGGATCTTTGACAGTCGATACGGGTCGTCAGAAGCCCGAAAGTATGACAACCAGTCTTACCATGGGGTATCGTATTCCCAGTAACAGGTTGTGGAGGTCAGCTGGCAGTCGCTCCATGTAAAATACTGGTATTCAGCTGTATTCGGTTAGACTGGAAGCCGACCCCAACATAGTTGGGAAAAGGCTAAGCAGATTGATTGAAATGTGAAGGAGATAGGCGATGTTGGCAATACCCACATTCTGCCAGTTAGTTAATTTTTATTCCCTGTAAAAACAAAAACCAAGAAGATTAGCCCGGTCTATGAATTGAAAACTTGATAAAATGTAGGACTTTAGGTATTATTTAAGATTACGCCAGCGAAATTCAAAATTTCATTGCAAAAAACGCAAGACCTTACATAATTCAAAATTTTATGTGATTCCGGGAAATTCGTAATGCTTAAATTTTGCTAAAGAGAGCCACATGGCTAAATAATAACAATAGCACATGTGTCGGTCGGTGGATGGGTGACCGTCCTTTACATACCGAGACCCCTCTGTGCCTCGGAAAGCACGCTAAGCAGATGGTCTTGGTTGCATTTGAAGATCTTTGATAGGGTAACCTTCTGAATAGATAGTCAGAAATCCGAAAGCCTGAATCAACGGGTTGCCATGGGTACTGTGTTACCCAGTAGGTGGGTTGTGGCACTTGTGGAGGTCATACAGGCAGTCGCTCCATGTAAAATACTGGTATTCAGCAGCGTTCGGTTAGACTGGATGCCGACCCCAACATAGTTGGGAAAGGGCTAGGCAGGTCATGAATAATGCTTAAACTTTGACAACTTTTCTACTTCAAATTCTCAAATCAAAAACCGGTTGTTTGAAACGCTAGTAAATTTTCGTGGCTTCCTGGCTAAGAGAAGCTTTGGCAAAGCATTGGACCGGATAAAAATCCAGAGTTCAAATTCCTACTAACAATTTTCTAAAGGGGGTAAATAGCAATAGTAATAGTTCTTTATTTCTCCTCACAATGACAAGCTTATTCCAGGTTTCACATATTATTTGTTGTTATTAGCAATGTGAGCAGCTGTGGTGTCTGAAAAAACCTGTATTACAAATCACCCCACGGAAGAACAGGAAGTTTTATAGAATAGAATATGTTATTACTAAAAATTATGACTAAAAACTTAAATTATTATAATAATGGGGGTAGAAGTTAAAAAGAATCTATAAAAAAAATTACACTATAATATTTCAGTTTTGCTACTGCCATAATTATTCTAAATTGTGAAGGTTTGTAGAAAAAAGTCCGAAAATCGTTAATTTGTAGTTTTATCACATAAAAAAGTTTTTTTTGCGATTAAATACTTACATTAACAATATTGGAAAATTGACAGTGACGAATACCTATCGATGTCTATGAGAAAATATTATTCAACTACTTATTGAAGTTTGTTTTTGGGATAAATTCATCACAACACACACTTGGCCGGTTTTTTAAAATAATAACATAACTATACTTTGCCGAAGCAATAGTAGCACACACAACCGACTCGTCCTCCATTGAAACCACTTAGTATGACAAAAATAGGATCAAAGAACCATGAAATATACAGATATGATTCTAGAGGTCATATTTATTTAGGGTAAGATAGAATACTATGTATGATCCTAGATGTATTATAGTGCCCACCCCGCGCCCCCCTAAGAATACTATGTATGATCCTAGATGTATTATAGTGCCCACCCCGCGCCCCCCTAAGAATACTATGTATGATCCTAGATGTATTATAGTGCCCACCCCGCGCCCCCCTTTTTTTTTTTTTTTTTTTTTTTGAGGGTGGGAAATCATCAAATAACTTCTCCCGCTCTGGGTGGAGCGGGAGGGCGTGTCAGACTTTTACTGACTAAAACCCACCCGTGTTCCCTCAGTTGCCCATGCCAGGGCCGCGGTAACCCTTTCAGACAACCCGCGACCCCAGCGGCGTCGGCCCTATTGGGCCCCGTCACTTGCTGACATCTCTTTGAGGCGCGCGTGGAACACGACGCGCCGTCGACTCGGGCCTGGTCCTTACCGGACGGCGAGCTACCCGCTGCTCACCGTCCGCAGGCCCGTGCCTACGGTGGCCGGAAATCGCCCCGCGATTCCCGCCGCCCAGGGCGTCTCCTGCAGACCCCGCGCCCCCCTCCCTAAGAATACTATGTATGATCCTAGATGTATTATAGTGCCCACCCCGCGCCCCCCTAAGAGAAAAAAATCACTCAATGCGCCTAAAGAAGTTTTTACTTGAAAAACCAAATGCCAAAAACAATTTCATTTGTCCGACAATGGACCAACGAAGCACATAATATATTTCAGTACCTTCAAAGCATATTTTAATGCAAAAACTGCCAACTTCCATAACTTACAACAAAAAAACCTATTCCACGGAGCGATGAGCATGAAAAATATTACATTACGTGAAAAATAAACACATCTAGAAGCTAAAGTAAAAATAATGTGCAGTGAATAGATATTTACCGCCGTTCTCCGCTCCCGGTCCGGTTTGTTCTGCTTTTATCCGGTTATATCCGGCTCAATCTGGTTGGGGAATTAAAGTATAACATAGGGTACCAGTTGCTTCTCATACTGTGACTGAGCCTGGATTTAGGAGACAGAGTATTGTTGGAAGTTGTGTGGCAATTTATATTAAATTATTTTTGTATCACATACAAATGAATATAGGTTACTTCTGAGGAAACGTGTACGTTGGCTGTATCATCGCTAAACATCAAGTGAGATAATAGGTGAACGCCACGAGAATAGGTGCCGACTTATTCAGGACAAAAATGTATTTCAATATTGAATAAGAAAAGCCACTCAATCTGCCTATCCTTTTCCCAACTGTGGCGGCATCTACAACGCCACATATGAACTACGCATCAATGACATGACGTCACGCAAACCTGCATCGCGCAATTAGAGTTTACCACGCAATTAGCATATATACCGTCCCGACATTAACCGTCGGGCAGTTGCCCACCAGACACGACAACCGACTGGTCGGCGGATCCTCCCTTTTCTATGGAGGATGAGTGAACTTTACAACCTGTTCCTCATGCCTCTAAACAACTATATTAGGGCCGGCTTCCAGTCTAACTGTAAGCACTGAATACCAGTATTTTATAAGAAGACAACCCAATTAATGGGTAATAAAGAAAGTCTGACAACCAGTCTTACCAAAGGGTATCTCCCTTTGGTAAGACTGGTTGTCAAACTTTCGGGCTTCTGACGACCCGTAACGACTGCCAAAGATCCAGGAATGACAGCCGGGACCAACCCCGGCAAGTGTAGCTTAACCTGATGGATCGACCCGTACGGGGACCCGTATGGCTGTAGCCACGAGCTCCAAATAAGAAAAACCACTATCTAGAGAAAACTAATAATATAATAATATTAACACCTACAATGTAACAACTAAGTACCAAAATACCTAATATTAAGTGGCGTAAGCGAAGGAAGCAATATTTTTTTGCTGGAGTGGGCCAGCGAGACAATGGCGTAACTCACTATCAATCGGAATGGGTTTCATTTTGACAGTTCAACAACATTCATTGTGTTATTTACGCTGTCGAGCTGACAAATTTTTTGAACATAAGAAGCAATGAATTAGCAATTTGCTTCAAAATTATTCAGATTCCGATTGATAGTGTGTTACGCAAATAGGGTGCTGGTATGAATGAGTAAATGATTTATTTAAATACTGGCGTGCTTGAGCCGACTTTTCTTAGCGGTCTACGCCCACGACGATATTCCCAATTGACCTTTTACTAATCTGTTTATACGATAAGTGAATCTTAAAGAAAAAAAAGAAATCTTCGAAAATCGCAAATAGCTCGACATTTTCCTCTTTCCCCATCCAGTTTATTCCGATCTTATCCGCCTACATCCGGTTTGCACAAGTTTTATAGAAAGCTGTATAGTGAAAGGATGAAACTGTCAAGCAGAGTGCGTCCCTAATCGCGGCTTAAAGGACTCTGCAAGTCATCAGTTATCATGGCGACCCTTTTTGAAATGTTAAATAAGGTTTTTTATATAAAGAATATATAAAGGACACAACCTTTATGCTAATGTATTTTGGGTTTTTGAATATTAGTCGCCGTGCACGAATATGCTGCATCATAGAGATTACGGGGATCTGAAAATAGGGTTATTACTACATTCTGGTGGCTAAAACGGCCATTTTGGCAGAATCATAATAGGATAATACCTATTATCCTATTATGATTCTGCCAAAGTGGCCGTTTCCAATCTCCACCAATCTCTTCGGACTCGGTGCTCGTATAATTATGATAGAACTTCACGTACAGGTAAGTTCGTTTAATCATTAATTATGAATCATATTTGAAATCGTAAAACGGTCAAAAACTGACAATTCATAATTTATCTGCGTAGAATTAACAGCACGCAATTCATCTGTTTCACAGTTTTGTTTGGAGATTCGTAGTCCACAAATTATGAATTGATTTAATTATTGAAGTTTAATGTCAATAATACGTCAAGTAGCACAATCATAATAAATTGCTGGGAATTCAGGAAATGAATCGCTTTTAGAGGAATTGCTTAATGTGGCCGTTTTAGGCGGCTCCTCATAATTATGATATAATGATACAGACGAGCGCAGTGGTGGCCCAGTGGTAACGGCCGCGACTTAGGAGTTGTAGGTCGTAGGTTCTGACTCTGACAGGCGCTTTACTTTATGTAAATTATTTCATCACCACTGCTCTCAAAGACGGTGAAGGAAAACATCGTGAGGAAACCGGCGTGTCTTAGAACCAAAAATTCGAAGACATGTGACATCTATCTATAAGCCCCGCACGTTGATATTGTGATGGAACCTTGTCACAATAACAGCTGCGTGACGTCATCGTGACGTCACGTCATAAGCGCTGGCTGACCTTGCGAACGGTACTGACAATTCGACTACGTCACTAAGATGGCCGCCAGTCGCAATATCAACGTGCGGGGCTTATACCAACCCGCACTGGGCCCGCGTGGTGGATTACAGACCACTCCCTCTCACCGAGATGAGGCCTGTGTTCCAGTAATGGGAACGTTACAAGCTGATTATGATACACAGGATGTACAAAAAAACTTTTATCTACTCTCATATCGTAAAATTCGAATTACAATCTTCAAAACCAGTTTATTATACACATATTGACATACTTTATCAACACAATACCGATATTTAAAAGTAGAATCATAATTTTATTATAACACGTTTTCTGTAACAAAATAATGTTATAAAACAATTTTTTCACCAATACGATAGAGTGCAAATACAAGAAGTTAATATCACCACGGAGTTTCCATCAATATTTTTTTTATAATGGAACGCTTTCGTGGGGCTCGCCATTTTTATGGCACGACAAAAAAGTTTTGATTTGAAATAAACTATTTCTTGCTCTTTTATCTTTGATCTTTTATTTAGTAGGTTTTATCCCAATGTAGGAGAGTAAATAATAGTTATATAATATGCAACTGACGTATAATAAGGGGTATTAAAACACGAATGTGGGTTATCGCATGAGTGTTTTAATACCTAATTATGTACAGTTGCATACAAGACTTTATCTACATTCATGTTATCAGTCCTCTGTAAAAGGTTCTGAAACAGTTTTTTGCAATACTAATACTCGTATCGAACATGGCGGCCGGCGTCATAGTATACGACGATTATTTTTTTAAATTACGGCGCTGTTGTAGTGAAACGCGCGTGCATTACAATGTTCTTTTTTTGAAAACGAGTTGCATTATGAAATTCAGTACAACATTAAAGCACCCGTTTGGATGCTATTATGGTTGCCATGGTTACTATGACACTGACTGTTTTAATGTTGGCTATAAGCTAACTGTTTCGGAAACTTTTATGGAGGATTTATGGCATGGGTGTAGATAAAGTACTGTATGAAACTGCACATCCCCTCAATATGAAACAGTTTCTTAAACTACTATCACGTTTGTTTTTGCATTCAAACGTTTTATTAGAATAAGATCAATAAAATTGTGGCCTTAGTGCGAGTTTTTATACTTACTCGATCACGGTAACGTAAACTTCAATTTGTACTGAAACTAAATAAGCGCCGTCTGGTGACTATAATGGGAAACACAAATTATTCCATACAAATTGACGTAAGTTATCGTAAACGCGATCGAGTAAGTATAAAACCTCGTACAAAGGCCACAGATCATGTGAGGACCATGTAGATTAGTGCCTAAAATGGTATTTTGAGGTCCTTTGGAAATTTTTATCGACACTTAATAAAGCCACTTGTTAAGACAAAGACTAAGAAAAGGATCATATTTTTTGCAGGAAACCTCACTAACCAACGAATACGCAACAAATTCACATAATGCAATGCGCATTTTTCTTTCAATGAGAAATATATGTTCATCTTAGAGTAACGAATACAATAATCGTCGTATGTTACAAACAAATCCCTAGTGACTGCGGCGGATATATCCCTATATATCCGAATATTTTCCCGGCCATGTTTTATTGTTTCCCCAAGCAATAGATCACAGAACCACAGCGGACAACCATTATATATTATCTGTAGTTAGCGCCTCGTCTAACTGGCGTTTGTTGCTGTTACTCTTACGTTTTAACTGGGATTTCTATTTTTTTTTTGGAATTCTTTTGTGTGAAGGATTTTGTTGTAGTATTCAAATCTCGCCGTATTTTGCTGTAATTAATGGACAAACAGTCTGCCTAGCCTTTTCCCAACTATGTAAGGGTCGGCTTTCAGTCTAACCGGAGGCAGCTGAAAACCTGTATTTTACATGGAGCGACTGCCTATCTGACCTCCACAACCCAGTAACTGGGTAGTACGATACCTCTTGGTAAGACTAGTTGTCAGACTTTCGGGCTTCTGACGACCCGTAACGACTGACAAAGATCCACAAATTACCCGGGGACGAGTGCTTTCCGAGGCTCGGAGGAGTCTTGGTATCTAAAGATGGTCACCTATCCACGGACTATCGCTGGCAAGCGTAGCTTAACCTGATGGATCGACCCATGCAGCTGTTATTACTAAGCCACGAGCTCCTCTAATTCTGTAATTAAATAAAATCTGTAAATAATGGTCGTAGAAATAAAATAGCAAAATGTTAAATATTAGGTCTTTACCTATGAAATTGCCGTTCTGCAGTACTGGCCATTTCAAATCAAAATAATTTTTGTTTGGCTAAGAATTCTAATTTCAAATTAATTTTGTTTTAAAAACATGGATTTTTTTTTCCAAAAGTAGTCATTTGTTTATTGATTAGTGTTACATTTTCATCGCATTTCAATCTTTTTCGTCATCATGGATACGTTAAAAATTCGAGTAATTATGGAATATGAGTACCGTCGTGGCAGCAACGCGGCACAAGCGGCACGCAACATCAACGACGTTTACGGAGCTAACACTACAAACCAACGCACCACTTGTTATTGGTTTGCTCGCTTCCGTTCTGGAAATTTCGACCTTAAAAATGAACCTCGCGGTCGTCCGAAGACTTTGGTCAACAATTACGAATTAAAGGCGATTGTGGAAGCTGATGATACACAATCTACGGCTGAATTGGCAGCAGCTTTCGACGTTAGCGTCAAAACAATATTGGTCCATTTGCGTCAAATTAGCAAGGTAAAAAAGCTTGACAAATGGGTGCCCCACGAACTCAATGATCGCCAGCGCGAAGTACGCGTCGAGACGTGCCTTGCACTGCTCAACAGACACACAAATGAAGGAATTTTGAACCGCATTGTTACCTGCGATGAAAAATGGATTCTGTTTGATAACCGCAAGCGCTCAGCAAGTTGGTTAGATCCTGGTTCAGCACCTAAACAATGCCCTAAACGAAAACTTACCCCTAGAAAAGTGATGGTCACTGTTTGGTGGTCTAGCGCCGGTGTGATTCATCACAGCTTCTTACCAAACGGGGTGAGCATTACTGTGAAGAACTGAACACAATGATGGAGAAGCTGGCACATCTCCAACCAGCATTGGTCAATCGCTCGTCTCCGCTGCTCCTGCACGACAACGCGCGACCTCATACTGCACAGCAGACGGTCTCCAAGTTGCAAGAACTGGGGTTGGAAGCTCTCCGTCATCCGCCCTACTCACCAGACCTTGCGCCTACAGACTACTACTTTTTCCAGAATTTGGATAACTTCTTGGCGGGAAAAAAATTCAATACCCGAGAGGCAGTACAAAATGCCTTTGAAGAATTTGTTGCCTCCCGACCAGCTGATTTCTTTAAGAAGGGCATCAATAAACTGCCACTGCGTTGGCAAAGATGCATTGATTGCATGGGTGATTACTTCGATTAATACAAATAAAAAATACATGAAAAAAATTCGTTTAAATTTTTTCATACAAAACGGCAATTTCATAGGTAAAGACCTATTATTACACGCAGAAAGAAATTTTTAATTGTATTTTTTGAGAGTGAAACGTTAGTTATTTCTTACGTAGCTGTTTTCGCATATTTGTTAATGGTACTCACTTTAATCGTTGGTGGATGCTTGTAATTGGCCATCTTTTACACATTGTACTAATATGGAAATATAATAATAAAATAAATAAAATATAGTACGGAACCCTTCGTGTGTGAGTCCTACTGACACTTGGCCGGTTTTTTTCTGTTAATTTCATCTCTTTATACCCTTCCTTTAAGATGCCCTAAAAGTTAGTAGTGGAGGAAACCTCTTAATGTAATGTACTCATCAAAGTAAAGCTGTAGGTATTTTGCTACAATTTTATAGTTACACTATCTTCTGCCCGCGACTTTGTCCGCGTGAAATTTCTTGTTTTAACATCAAATACAGGGTGTAAGGGACAGCCCTCCGCAAACTAACGGGGTGCATTCAGCTCCTCATTTTGAATCTTATTCCACCGGAAATTTTCTCAGGAAAATTTTCATTTTTTCAATTTTTTTTTTCAGTTACATTTTCATTATTTCAATGTAGAATTGCATTGTGTGTTCGCAGCACTCGATTTATGTAAAAAAAAACAAAAAAAAAAAAAAACCACTAATGGATGTTGAAATACTCTAACCAACGAAGCGTGAAATCAGCTGTTCACTTTCTGTCTAGCTACAGAGTTCATCGAACTCACCGCATACCTATTACCTACCCCTCCCAACCAGTAATAGACGCTCCGATTTGTGCACAAAAACACAAACAAATCAGGTTTATTAGATTCCCTTAACGTTCCTGAAAAAAATTCATGTACCGGTCATCTTAGTATGACGTACTGAATTCACCCTATCAGTTTGCGGAGGGCTGTCCTTTACACCCTGTATATTCTATATCCCGTTATTTCGTTGTCCCTCAGCGTTATTTTTGCCTTATTTTCTCTTTGCTCGACTCGCGTGATTTTAAATAGCCCAAGAACAAGGATGATGAGTAAAATGATGACTAAATTTTTTTTTGGTTCTTGTAGATTGTAGATTATTCACCGTCATGTAGATTATTAAAAAATATTGGACACGTATTTTTTCTTTTTTTACGTAATCAAATGATTACGGCGCTAAGTTGACTTAAAATATGGCATGACGTCGCGCCTAGCTAGATTTTATACGTAGAAGTGACATAGCGAGCCCCCACTCCCCAAATTTAATGCGTGTTCTCCAAGTATTTTATGATAAAGCAAAAAATACTTGTCATTATCTGACTGACGGACGGACAAAATTTTTTTATTTTTTTTTTTACCAAGCATTATCCCTATTGGGCTATCTTTACAGAGATTAGCGCGTTAAAACAAACAAACTCTTCAGCTATATTATACATAGATAGTACCTTCTATCTTCCTCAATATCCCTTCCTGTTGTTACTTGTAACTATTGTATGCGAGTCACGTAAATGTCATTGATCTTGAATTTCCTCGGAACGTCTTAACGAGGCATGGATTGTGTGCCCTGAGATTCTGAAACTGGGTATTGTATGCAAATGTTAAAGATGACACAGTTACTAGGGGCGACAGGATTGGATAACTTGGTTTATTATGTCGGTGTGTATTCGTAACTGGGGCATAGGTGACTTTCCGTGTAGGTAGATGGACATATGGCTTTGAGATTAAGATTGTGCACTGTTAGAGGTACTAGGCTGGTAGGTACTTTAGGTAGGTATACTGGGACATTATTTCATGAAAGCTGGTGATATAATTATGTAGAGCTACCAAACACTATCCTCAGTCTGCACGCGTAGCATGACGACGTTTTGTCGACGGAAGGATAGACAAAACACATTGCCGTGCTTAGACGCGTAGAATGCGTACAAATATTTCTACTATCTGCCATTTTGTCTATTCTTCCGTCGACAAAACCCGTTTCTATAGCAGAACTTATATATGCTAAGCGTGCTATATTAACTAAATATTCTAGGTATTAAACGATTTTCAAATTTTTGGGATTTTAAATTGCCTTGGTATCAACATAATGGTAGACATTGTTTGGTCAAAAAGTGAAATAAATTGCCATAATCACCTTGTGGCGGAGTAAGATTGGTGGTACCAGTTTGTTGCCTTTATTAAATACTAGCTTTTGCCCGCGGCGTCGCCCACATGGATGTCAGAAAATATCCCACAGCAAAGGTTTACCGGGAAATCCTTTCTTGTTCCTTGTCTACATTATAAAGGGAAACTCTGTGCAAAATTTCAGCTTTCTTGGTTCAAGGGTTTGGGCTGGGCGTGGAAGAGTCAGTCAGTCAGTCAGTCAGGACTTCTCTTTTTATTTATATTGATGCCGCCCATAAACTCACGCCTTCTTCCCATGGGGATAGACAAAACGCCACCTGCTACGATCCTCCTTTTGCCTCGTTTACGTTCACGCACGCCGGTTGCGAGTACTACGCACTTGACCTTTCTGAAGAACACAGCCAATAAGGTCACGATACGAGTATATCTTTCCAGAGCGCCCTCTCCCGGCGTTTCCACTCACATCTACCTTGTATCTTTCGTAAGTCGCCTTTCCTTCATCCTTTCAACATCACCAATCACTACAATCATCTTCTTTTTAACCGCACCTCCCATTAAGGTATTTTATCTAAACCCATGCTATAAATCCTCTATAAAAGTTTCTGAAACAGTTAGCTTATTGCCAACATTAAAACAGCCATTTTCATAGTAACCATAATATCATCGAAACGGGTGTTATAATGTTGTACTTACTGAATTTCATAATACAACTCGTTTTCAAAAAAAGAACATTGTAATGCACGCGCGTTTCACTACAATAGCGCCGTAATTTAAAAAAATTAACTTATTCGAATTCACGTCGTATACTATGACACCGGCCGCCATGTTCGATACGAGTATTAGTATTGCAAAAAACTGTTTCAGAACCTTTTATAGAGGATTCATAACTTGTATGTAGATAAAGTCTTGTATGCAACTGTACATAGTTAGGTATTAAAACACTCATGTGATACTATTATCACACTCAGCTTTGCCTCGTGTGATAAACCCACATTCGTGTTTTAATACCCCTTATTATACGTCAGTTGCATAAATAACTATTATACCAAGTCTGTACTCGCCTATTAGACAAAATGTAGCGTTTAATTACAAATTCTAAATCTGTGGTATTGCGAAGAAGGAATGTAGGTCGAGCTGTTGAACTCATTAATTAATTACAACAGAAAACCTATCGACTAATATTGATTATGTTTAAGGCGGAGTTCTGTTAAAGCGAAAACGGCACCACAAAATTATTATTTTTTTACGTTTCTTTTGCAATTTGCAGGTCAGTATCTTGTTGTACGTTGATCTGAATATAATTCGCGACCGTAATAAATCTGTATTTATAGAATTACAATCACTAAAATCATCAGTACAACTATCTAACTTCATATATAATCCTAATTAATGATTATTTCATGAAATCTTGACATTGAGGATTAAAGGAGTTAGGTATATTACTGATTCTAATGATTATAATTCTGTAAAATACATATCATAAAATTATTTGTTACGATCGTGAATCTACTTTATCAACATACATCCAGACACTGAGCTGCAAAATGCAAAAATCTTAAGAAAATTTGAAATACAACGACTTGCGATTTTTCACTTTTTAGTTTTTTTTTTTGGAAGACATTTAAAAAAAAAAAAAATTATAACACATAATATTATTATCACGCCTGTATTTTACGAAGAGTTAGGTAAAGGTGTACTACCTGTAGTAAACCCACATTTTGCCAGTTGAGTATAAGGCCAAGTCCTATTTTAAAGCATAAGCACGTTGACTGCCAAACAACAGACACTAGAAAATGACAGTCAATGACTTAAAGTCATCGTCGCGCGAATACACGATCGGTTGCGTGCTTGTCACTTTTTATTCGGAAAAACGGAAGCACGCACCTTAACATACCCAAACTCTTTGAACCGTCTAACAGGGCCTTTAGTTATACATTTTTACTGAGAACATTTTTACAACCATTTTTTACGGCCAGAAAATTTCCTCTTCATACCAATGTTAAAAATATATTATTATGATGTGTTGCAAGTTTATGAAAGATTGTAATAACTTGGCTAATCTAGACGGAGTGTGCAGCATCATAAAACATGGGGAATTTTGTGTGCCAACCTAATCATGTGTTTACAGTCACGACCGCGAAAATGATGGGGTGGCTGGTATTTTTTTATGCTACATGGTGATTTTATGAGCGAATATGCAAGTAGGTACAGGCTGTGTAGGTAATCATTTTTTTATGTTTGATGTGCATGTTTTTGACGTGAAAACGTTTTTTCGCTGGGTGTACTGGTGGTAAGTTCAATGTTTCTGACCGACAAAAACATGTACGATTTCAACCCCTAATAACTGTGAGACTTAATGCTAGAGCACCATCCTTTTTAGGGTTCCGTACCAAAACGGTAAAAAAGGAACCTTTATGGTGTGACTCAGTCTGTCTGTCTGTCTGTCACAGCTGGATATCTCAAGAACTACTAATGCTATCAACTTGAAATTTGGAACAGTTTTAGATAACGTTTACCCAACTATTTTGCAAATAAGAAAGACATAAAAATATTTATATTTTTTTTGCAACAGGGAGTGAAAGGGCGTCTTAAAAATTCAAAGTGGGGTACTAGGTCATGTTGGGTATCATATAAAAGAACGCTGTTTGCACATTCTCAAACATTTTTTTTCTTTTTTTAGGCCGCATAGTTTTCGACTTTTGATGAAATATGTAAAAAAAAAAAAATACCGTTCCCCCCGTTATCTCAGAAGTTTGAAAAGCGAAAAATCTGAAATTGTTCTATGTGATAGAAGTTTATGTAAAGATTATAGGAAAAATAAAACGATGTCTTTAAATAGCACACTTTTTCAGAAATCGGAACGGAACCCTTGGTGCGCGAGTCCGACTCGCTCTTGACCGGTTTTTATTTCACAACGGAATTATGGATGCATGATCTGTTTTCACGTCATGGTATGGCCCAGGCCTCGTGCCATGCTTCACTAGTCTGTACCAGTCTTTTTCAGGTCTCCCTGATCTTTTGTTAATCGTCCACCCTCCTGGCCAATTATTTTATTGGCCTGGCAATTTTTTTAGGCTGTATAAAATGGGAAATTATTAATCGCACACCAGAAAATATTTTTATATCTAATACATAATTTACATTACAGCAAATCACTGATTGCACTTCTAATTGAATATCAAAATTTGTAAAAATAATAACCATTATGTATACATTAATTTTTGTCCAAAGTCACAACAAAAATACTAACATTTATCAAAAATACTAACTGTTCATCAAAAATAACAAATGTGCATTTAAGAAACGTATTATTGCGGTACTAGTTAACTAACTGAATATCAAAACTTGTACAAATTATAATTATTTGGCACACCGGGGTTCGCATTGGTAAGGTTGTTTTAAACCTTTTTTTTTTTTGTGAATGGGAAATCATCAAATGACTTCTCCCACTCTGGGCGGAGCAAAAGGTCGTGTCAGACTTTTACTGATTAAAACCCACCCGTGTTCCTTCAGTTGCCTGTGCCAGGGCCACGGTATCTCTTTCGAACAACCCGCGACCCCGGCGGCTTCCTTTAAACCCTGCAGACAGAAATATGTTTAATTTATTCAGACATGCAAATTTTGATGTGCAAACAGTATTTTTTCATGTACGTACTCTGTTGGGAAAAATTGGTCATTTTTGATGTGCGTTTAAATACCCGTAAAACATTACAAATTGTACCCCAAAGATGTTGCAACAAGGAATAATCTATAATGTATATACCTGGCATTAGGCCGGAAGGAAATTCCGATTACGTCATTAAATCACGTTTTTGAGGCAAACAAAACCACTATTAGTTTGAATATGACATTAATTTTATGGGGAACAGCGGCAATTATCCTGGAAACTAATGGCATAGCTATATATTCTACCTGGGATACTATAAAACCGGATCACGGCGTAATAAAACAGAATTCTCATTTTATAGTCGCATATAATTTCCACAAATTATAATTATGTCTATAGGAAGGGCTTTTTATTTCTTCTCGGTCACAGTAAATGGTTTGATTGTTGACATTAAATAAATGGAGGAATCACATCACATAAAACTTGTTTTTCTTCTATCTTGAGATTAGGATGTTTAAGTATAAATTATAGGGTGACTGGTATTTAGTGACCGATACTTAAAACACATGATTATACTCATGATAACAAACAACTTTTACTATGGGACCAAATCTGAAATCGTGAAAAAAAATCAGCTGTCCCATATGCATAGGTACATTCATGTTCGCATAACTCGTCAAAACGTAGGGATTTTGACGACTTATGCGAACATGAATGTATGGTCCTTTAAAGTACAAAAAAAATCAACGCAATAAAAAAATACGGCCATTTATGCGACATATTTTGGTACTCGCAAGTAAATTAAAACCTACAGGGTACTTCCCGTTGTCCTAGAATCATGAAATTTGGCAAGAAGCAAGGTCTCACAGCACAAGTATAGGAAAAAGTCCGAAAATTGTAAATTTGTAATTTTATCACATAGTGCGTGCGTGCGTGCGTGTGTACTACGTGCTAATAATGAGCACGAAAGTATGCTTTTATTGTGCAATAGCTACTTAGTAGCAAGTGTGTCACAACATTACTTATATTATGATTTATAGAATAATAATTTAATTAAATAATATAAAATAAAAATAATGAGCATGCTCATTTCTAGTATGTTTTCGAGTAAGCACGCTTTTTTAAGCATGTGTGTACCTTTATAAAATATTTTCAAGTCACATTATGACTATACAAATTCAGAGACATAGCATTCACTAAAAAGCTAGGGTATCAAGCTCGTTGTATACAGGGTGTAAGGGACAGCCCTCCACAAACGGATAGGGTGAATTCAGTATATCATACTAAAATGACCGGTACATGAAATTTTTTCAGGAACGTTAAGGGAATCCAATAAACCTGATTTGTTTGTGGTTTTGTGCACAAATTGGAGCGTCTATTACTGGTTGGGAGGGGTAGGTAATAGGTATGCGGTGAGTTCGATGAACTCTGTAGCTAGACAGAAAGTGAACAGCTGATTTCACGCGTCGTTGGTTAGAGTATTTCAACATCCATTGCTGGTTTTTATTTGCTGTTTTTTTTTTGCAGTTTTTTTACATAAATGGAGTGCTGCGAACACACAATGCAATTTTACATTGAAATAATGAAAATGTAACTGAAAAAAAAATGAAAAAATGAAAATTTTCCTGAGAAAATTTCCGGTGGAATATGATTCAAAATGAGGAGCTGAATGCACCCTGTGAGTTTGCGGAGGGCTGTCCCTTACACCCTGTATTTGTAAAACAAGCTATGTACCTATACATTAGAGGACTAAAAGATTTTTTGATCGTGTAAACCCTGAAGTTTCATAGTTGGCAATAATTTCAGGCCGAAACGCTCAAATGCGCTAGGCAGGCTACTGGGCGACAGACTAGAAAATATTGTTGTCCGTTATTACACTTCCGAATTATTTGTAGTTTGTTTGTTTCCTACTATCTTCTGCCTGCCTAGTACATCCAAGTGAAATTTTAACATAAAATATTATATCATATGACACCCAGCAATAATGTATGTATGCACCTTCCCATTAGAAGAAATATAATTATGTTAAATTAGAGAATTTTCTTAATGTCTAAACTGTGAATATTTTAGAGTATACAGGTTGTGAGTGTAAACAGAGGCAATCTTTTAAGGGGTCGTTATAGTCATCATTATGAACAACTTTTACTATGGGAAGGAACCTGAAATAGCGAAAAAAAATCAGGCCCTCCCTACATTTTGACGAATTATGCGAACTTAAATATATTGAACAGCTGATTTTTTTTTGCAATTTCAGGTTTGGTCCCATAGTAAAAGTTGTTCATAATGATGAGTACAATGACATCTTAAAAGATTGCCTCTGTTTACACTTAACCCTGTATAATCTAAAATATTCACAAATTATGACATTAAGAAAATGCTCTAATTTAACATACATTTTTTTACTAATCATTAACATTAGGTACTCGTTTAGTCGCAATCTTCGGTTTACAAATAATTAAAAATCGTTTATTGTCGCCTTAAATAGGCATATATTTTGATAAGGTTCTGACGTCGGCGTTCCCATTGAGGGACCACATTTGAATTTTGAGCTTTTGAATGCGTCAGCTTTTAGTAAAAGTTCTTAAACAATTGTAAATTCAGCCTCTAGTTTGTAAAAGTAGCCACTCAAAAGATACAATCGGTTAAAGGTGGTCCCTCAATCGTGCCTGCCAGGCATCCATATCTCAAAATCTAGTTAAAATTTACAACTGCTCTAAATGACTACTCTTAGTAAAAGATTTGTAAAACTGATTTATTGAATATCAACTCTTCCTTTTCACAGAATAAAAAGATCTAGCAAAGGAAAGGTGGTCCCTCAATCGATCACCATAAGGTTCAGTTTGAGTGGAGATCACAATGGAATTTGAAATTTACATGGGAATTTGAAATTTACATGACCTGCAAATTGCAAAAAACGTAAGAAAATTTGAATTTCGCGGGCTACCCTGGCGCTTTCGCCTTAATCGACGAAAACCAAAAGGTTGTCAAGTCGACGCATATATTTTATTTTTAATAAAAATTTGTCTATCAACAAACAGTCTCTAGAAAAATCTTGCTGTGTGGTCACCTCTATCTTAGTATTTCTTCCCAGGATTTCAATGATTATTTGAAATAAAACGGTATATATTTTGATGACTTTTTAGTAAAGTAATCGTTAGTAAAAATTTTTACTAAAGGATAGTACTGTAACATTGGTCAATTTACCTTCTGAATGCTACGTAAATTGATTTTTCTTAAAAACAAACGTTTCAATTGAGGGACCACCTTAAATCGATTGTAACTTTTGAATGGCTTCTTTTACAAACTAGAGGTTGAATTCATAATCGTATTATGTACTTTTACTAACGCTAGACCCATGTAAATTTAAAATTCCATTGTGATCTCCACTCAAACTGAACCTTATGGTGATCGATTGAGGGACCACCTTTCCTTTGCTAGATCTTTTTATTCTGTGAAAAGGAAGAGTTGATATTCAATAAATCAGTTTTACAAATCTTTTACTAAGAGTAGTCATTTATAGCAGTTGTAAATTTTAACTAGGTTTTGAGATATGGATGCCTGGCAGGCACGATTGAGGGACCACCTTTAACCGATTGTATCTTTTGAGTGGCTACTTTTACAAACTAGAGACTGAATTTACAATTGTTTGAGAACTTTTACTAAAAGCTGATGCATTCAAAAGCTCAAAATTCAAATGTGGCCCTCAATGGGAACGCCAACGGTTCTGACAAGGCTAGCATGATCTACCTGTTTCTAAAAATATACCTATGAGTACGAAAGTTAATGAAATATTGTAACAATCTTGTACATGGAACTGTAAATGTTATAGGACCTCTACAATTCATTATAGCAAAAATTTTGGTGTATTTTATCCACCTCTTCTTCTTAAGTGTGGTGTAGTTCATATAAGGTATGCTTATATTGTTATTTTTGCATCAAAAACATCGTACATCACACAGATTTTTCCAGGAATATCACCCCAATCTTTGTTACCTAGGAATCCTATCAACATTCAACGGTAATACTGAATAACAAAAGAAAACGTAAAAAATACACGTGTGTATAGTCAAAACGGCGATTAATTGGAAACATGACGAAAATTGCGTTTTAGGTATACGTCAAAAAGAATTTTGTGCTGCGTTCGAATTCCAAAATGTTATACGAAAATTCAATGCGAAATCTAAAATCTGATTTCTAACGCTTTCTAGTTTTTGGTGTTCCGTATGGAGAATGTTGAAACGGTATGATATTTAACTATTTCAAAGTTTGTGGTAGCCTGTAGATAATAAATTGGTAATGAAGAAGTTGTGAGTTTTTATCTTTTTAGGGTTCCGTACCAGAATGGTAAGGAGAAACCCTTATTTATTTATTTATTTATTTATTTGATTATATGATCTTTCGTGAAAAAAATATGGTCACACAATTCGATGGATGTTAAAGTAAAACTTAGGCAAGAAAAGGAGTGTGTAACGACCGTAGCAGTACCTACGTGGCGTTCAGTAGTTTCTGCCTACCCCCGCCCCGTAGGAAGAAGGCGTGATTTTATTATATTATTATTTTTTTTGTCTTTGACATAACTCGGGACCCTGGGGTCCCGGACCTTTGGAAGGCGAACGAGGGGCCGAAGCCAACTCGCAGAGGCCCCTTAGACAATTTTAAATGACGAGGCGGCACCAGCCGACGATTATCCTTGTATGCACTATGCAAGTGCACCCAAGGACAACCCCCGGTTGGTGCAGGACTATTGTAGAACATGGAAACAAAACATATTAGGCTATGGGTTTGGGTGGCTATAGTGGATCGGGTACCTTAAACTATGGAAAACTATGTCCCCTGCCTTACCAATGTTATATAATATACACAGTTAAAATGGCAGGGGGTGACTTGCACACTCAATAATGGGACCCCGAAAACGGTCGCTAGCACATAGTGTCGTAGCGGCAAGGGGGCAACATGTCTTGAGGCGCTTGTGAGGAGTGGAGAGGTATCCCACGGCTATCAGGACAATCCCGGAAGTACGGTCAAGATCCCTACCAGCATCTTACTGAGATACTTCCTTCCTCCGAGCGCATTTGCTCTTGCGAATCTCCACTCAAACCGGCCGATAAAGGCAAGAAAGAGGTGAGAGCTCTGTTCCTCGTCAGTGTTCACTCCAGCCGGCCATTATAGGCAAGCGAGAGGTGAGGAACAAGACTTCTCCCGGGAGATAGGGTCCGTGGGGTCGCTACTGCCCAACAGCTCGCCACATGCTGCCCTGCGGGTTTCTGTATCTCTCTTGGTCTGGCTCCTCTTCCTAGACCTGTTCCGGCAAAGTAAACTCTACAGGCACAGACCTAGAATTCACCACGACGTCAACGTAGATATACTGCGGTGGGAATATTATTATTATTATTATATATTTATTTAATTTGACAACAATTGGTGCACTGGTTAGTACAAAAAAATAAAAAAAACTTGGTTTGTTAAATTATTATTAGAGTTTATTGCTCACCCCTGCCGCACGAGCAATCGGACAGAGTGTTTGAGTATCGGTGCATCATGCTGTTCAGCTAGGGTTTTCAAGAAGCTGTTGCTGCTAGCCCTGATTCTGCTTATTAAGGAAGCGGTCTTCTTCCTCATAAGGTCATAAAAGTCATCAGTCCGTGCTACACCAACCATGCTAGCATGCATGGCTTTATGTATGTATGTACTTTTACATTGTACGGAACACCAACCATTCCGTTTCGAACTTTACCGTCTTTTTATTTCAACTATGTTGTGATGATAAAAATTCATTCGTGTATTTTTTTCTAG
This sequence comes from Cosmia trapezina, assembly GCA_905163495.3. Classification (NCBI taxonomy): domain Eukaryota; kingdom Metazoa; phylum Arthropoda; class Insecta; order Lepidoptera; family Noctuidae; genus Cosmia; species Cosmia trapezina. Next base: position 4,699,647 of record LR991036.1, read on the forward strand.
ACTGAATCGTGCTGTGATTGGTTTTTGTTTGGATAGACTTGTTATGTAGAAATAATTATATTTTGGAATATACATTTTGGTGACACAAGGTATATATGTAGTCGGGTTGTTTTTTTGTGAAACCGGCTTGGGGCCAAATGACGCCTGAGTCCAAAGCTCCTCGGTGGCCTTGGAGGAGCTTGGGACCACTGCGTTTCATACGCCTCGAATCTGTATGCTAGTCCGCCTATGTATATGCCACTACTGTACCTATATGAAGTTTAAATAAATGAATCGCGTGATTTTAAATGCCTTTGGATGAAGTTAGCCTATATTGTATACCAATGGAAGACCTCCCCTTTTTCCGTCCAAACCGAGGTCTTGTGCAATCTCTGGCCATGTTGTCCCAGCAAACCTTATCAGATCGTCACAACACTTTCGCCGCGGCCGTGGCCTGCCTCGACGGCGAAGCATCCAGTGAGTGACGATCTTTGACCATCTCTCCGGGTGCATTCGTGCTATGTGTCCGGCCCACTCCCACTTAAGCCAGGCTGTTTTTCTCCAACATTCGCTCTTTGAGTTATGGAGCGCAGGCCGGTGTTTCTACTCGATCAATAAAATAAGGATCTTTGGATGATCAATAAATAAATTGTACCAAGTATAATCTTGGTAAAAAGTCATATACTTCTTGAACCTGTAGGCTGTGTCCTACCTCTCAAACGTCGATTGCACACCATGTGTGCATAAGAAAAAACTTTACATAATTATGTTTATAAACGTATATCATATTATATTATGTATATAAACGTAAAATACAGCAATAAATTGTGAACCTATAGAGGCATGAGGAACAGGGTGTAAAGTTCGCTTATCCTCCATAGAAAAGGGAGTATCCTCCGACCAGACGGGTGTCGTGTCTGGTGCCCGACGATTGATGTCGGGACGTTGTATACTTTATAATTTAGTCACGCGGTAAACTCTGATTGCGCGATGCAGGGTTTTGCGTGACGTCAGTGTGATGCGTAGTTTGCATGTGGCAAACAAACCTATGGGGTTCGGTTGACATTTGAGCACACATTGACATAACCTACACGGTTTTTTATGTTTATAACTGACGTTTGACGGGCGATCGTCGCGCGAATACGCGGTTGGACGCGTGCATATGCCACTTTTTGTTCAAAAACCGGAAAGCGCCCTCTATCGGTGCGACCACACGTTCAGCTTCACCGAACAAAAAATTCGAACGATCATGTATTCGCGGGGGTAGGGTTATAGCGATTTTGAACGCATTCACCACGGGAGAATCTGTTCGATATACAATGGATGTATTACTTCTTTTGATGCCAGCTTTTCGCTTATTTTCACCTAGTAAATAAAATAAGCCTCAAACAAATTTAATATCTATTTATATCTATAATTTCCACCGTTATCCGTTGAGGAAGACGTAAGTCTGCACGGTTGAGTAACTGGCGGCTTAGTCTGACGACTCAGTTGCCAGTAAGCCATCTGGAAGAGTCCTAATGCGGACGTTACTAAGAAATATTGTATTGTGTTGTGTTTTTATTTTTATACATAAGCTTGGATTTGTTGGTCGTTGCCGTCGGGGTCGCGGGTTCTTCGAAAGAAATACTGCGGCTCTGGCATAGGCAACTGAAGAAACACGGGTGCGTTTTAGTCAGTAAAAGTCTGACACGCCCTTGGTTGGTTTGTGGTTTTATTTGGGCAAATTGTAAAGCGTCAATTGTAAAGTCATTCAGGCAAAAGAGGTCCACTGGACATAACCTTCCCCCAAATATCAGCATATCGAACAGTGGAACAGCATTTCGTATCTAGTGTTTCCTGCTACCTTCACCAGATCATGCCTCAGATTTTTTCTATATTCCAGTATATCTACTGTTCGAAATGAGTTTACAAAGACAGGGAGAGCAAAAGCCAGTCCATAAATATGTTTACTCACTGTATTAAGAGGGCACCGAGCGAGCAGACGCGCCCTCTTCGTTTGTTTTGGTTATTTGTTACAAACAGTAGTTTTACATTTTTATGTTTTATTATAATCCTTATAATGGAGCTTAGTGGCCACTATTTTCTGTTTTAAGGATTACAATAAAACTTAACAATATAAAACTACTGTTTGTAATAATAATAACGTATAGTCTTGTGGAATATAACGTAACATGCTTGTTTTCTGCATTTTCATTCGAAAATAAGTTAAACCAGCTGCACCCCGCGGTTTCACCCGCGTAGACCGGGAAAAAGTAGCCTATGTGTTAATCCAGTGTATAAGATATCTAATACCAAATCGGTCCAGTCGTTTGAGCGTGAGGAAGTGACAAACATACACACACACAAACACACACACACACCCTCACAAACTTTCGCCTTTATAATATTAGTGTGTTATCCATACAAATTAATTGATCAGGGCGCCACTGCGCGCTCGGTACCCTCTTAAAAGATATAGCAGTAGAGAGTACTATCCATCTTTCAAAATATAATCCCTTTTACGCCACCCACAAGGAAACCACATTTACTATCAAAAAATGGACTGAACCATCAAACCAGAATCTGATTCAAAATTTCATCAGGTATCCTTTAAGTAAGCGAAGCACGGAGCCCCTTTACGTCTTACCACGCCTTATGTAAATGCAGGAGGTTTCTAACACTGTGTTTTAACTCCCTCGCTTGTTTCTCACTTCATTTGTTTCCGTTTTTGTAAGGATATCACGATGTCTTCTTGGTTTTAGATCGTCTAAAATGAGAGTGATTGGAGGATTTGAAATGAAAGTCGAAGTCTAATAATTTATTTAAATCCGGCCATCTAAAGGCACTTTTGATTGTTAAAATGTACAAGAAAAAATCGGTGAAGTGCGTGTCGGACCACACACAGTTAAGGGTTCCTTAGTTGGAATGAATTTATCCCAAGAATTAAGTAAGTAATAATATACAAAAACAAGAAAAACACATACAAAAACAAAAACTCTCTCTCTACTGGTTAATCCTACCGCATAATCTCCGAAACTTCTGGATTGATTTTAACCATTTTTGCACCAATTGAAAGCTAAATTGTCAGGAAGTAACATAAAGTATAACTTATTTTCAAACATATTGGAGATCCTTAAGAAAATTGCAATAATGTAACCGAAAGTAGCAAAATTTTGCCTGTAAAATTAATTGTTTGGCGTGCGCTGAGAAAACGATTGATTGAAAAAATAAAAGAATTTCGCGGGCACTAACTCTTGAGGAAGGCTATAGGCTATTTAACACCACGCTAGGACCCTTAGGAGACAAGCAAAAATAAAAAAGTCAGAAATAACGTTAAGCAAAAACGAAGTAATAGCATGGGCAGGAAACAAGAAATTTCACGCGGACGAAGTCGCGGGCAGAAGCTAATATTTCGTATAAAAAAATCTTTGAAATAAAAATCCCATTTCTATCTACAAGATTTAAATTAACAGACACACCGAGTCCTCAAGGCAACATAAATCATAATTATTCAAACGTAATGCAGAGATCGAATCAATCATAATACTGAAGATATAAAATGATCGATCCATTGTATCTCTGTTTGTGTTCAGTCTGCGAGTTTATAGCCGAATAGTCCTGTGTGCTGTATGCTTAGGGGCTGTTCAGACGTGAGACACACACCACACCACACCACACCACAACACAGCACAACACAACACACCACACCTTACCACACCACACCACAGCCACATAACAGCCACGGCTTTGTCACCCACAACATTTACCTATTTATTGAGTCTTCACTTTTTTTATTAGAGCTTAACAATAGAAATATAAAAACCGGCCAAGTGCGTGTCGGACCACGCACAATGAAGAGTTCCGTAGTTGAAAAGAATTTATCCCAAAAACGATGATTGATGAGATGATTTCCCAACCCCAAAAAAAAAAAAAAGCCAGAAATGCACTTTAGCATCATCATAATCAGCCTATAATGTTCCCACTGCTGTGACACAGGCCTCCTCTCTATGAGAGGGAGTAACCCACCACGCAGGCCCAGTGCAGGTTGGTAGGGTCACATGTCTTCGATTTTTTTATTCTAGGACATGCTGTTTTCCTCACGATGTTTTCCATCACTGTTTTGAGAGTAATGGTGATAAAATAATTCGCACAAAGTAAAGCGTCTGTCAGGGTTCGAACACACGACCTCTGCTCTCCACTTATGCATGTAGTTTACTACTATTCTCAAAACGATGGCCGAAAGTCATTTTCTACAACCAACAATTCGAAGACGTGAGACATCCAGCAAAACCGCACTAGGCCACTGTGGTGGATTAAAGTTTCAGCGATATAAATATCCACTTCTTTTTGTTTTAGACCTCTGAAAAACCACAATTTTATGTATGTCCGTTACTTTCACGTGAATAAACAGTTTTTCTTTCTTTCTTCTTTATTTCTTTGGCCCAGCAGTGGGAACTATTGCTATATAATTATATAATGTTTTATATAATTTCAAAGACTGTAGCGATTGGAAACAGCAGTAGAACTCTGTGAAGGAGCTCGTCCAGGATGTAAACGCATCGCTATGATTCTGGTAATAAACTTACATGGGCACTTATGAAACCTCAGAAGCTAGGTCAGCTAGGTACTCGGTTCCAATTGGTCGTATCCTATAGATAATTTATTTATTTATTATTTATTTATTTATTTTAAACAAGGCTTACAGACTAACAAACCAATAATAAGAATAATGTAATATTTAAAAAATAGCTAATAACAAGCCTCCACATATAGCCATGGAAAAAGTCGATAAAAAGAAAGAAAATTTATATACAATTACATATAAGAGCCAGCAAGAAACTCCACGGTTACTCTTTTAAGAGCGTTGTTGCATTTTTCATACGTAAATCGAGAACTTGGGAGATTTTGAAGTGATTTTGGTCACATAATTTATTTTTTTAGCTTCTTTTGACTTCAATCATCGTAATTATCATATATTTTTATTTAAAGTCTATTAAAAAAAACTTGTTCAAATTGAATTATTGACTACGAAAACAGTCGATTTCGAAGGCGCGATTTCCAGATGACGCGCGAAGGCTCAACTTTGAAGTAATCTTACACCAATTATTACTACTAATTAAGAAGGTAAAGTGGTATTCATTCGAAGAGGCATATCCTGAAATTTAAAATGCATTGAGAAAAGTTTGATTTTTAATTCATTAACTTGTATTTTAATCACGTCTAAGATAATCAAAAATCGAGAAATCGACTACAAAAAAACACGTCATTTCTCAGAATCTAAAAGTCATTTGGCAACACAAATCATTTTATACGTAAGAAGAAAGATTGTAGTATATATGTGTAAAAAATAAAATATATCTGTCTTCAATCATTTACGAAAATAATTTTTTAAAGTGAGTATAAAATCGGGTGCATCGAACGGCCTAAGTCAGTCGCGCTCTGGCGCTCGTCGACGCAGGACCTATGTCGGTTGACCTCCCGCCGCCGCGCATGCGCCTCGCGTGATATATAGTAAATTGTAGTGCGACTAAATATTTTTAATCCTTTCATTTAAGTAATATTTTAAGAAGCTAAAGTGGTAGGCACACTTACTTTAGGAGAATTATGTTACAATTCTTGAATTATGTTGTATTACTTGTAATATTGATATTGTAATTACAATATCAATAATACAATATAATTTGGTCAAAATGTAAATCCAAGATGGTGGCTGCGAAAATTTTTAAATTTTTCGTCATGGGGATCGTTCCCATTGTTCTCGAGGATGCTAAAGCAGATAGTGACGTTAAAATGTAAATCAAAGATGGCGGCTGCGAACATTTTAAAATTTTTCATCATGGGTATCGTTTTCATGGTTCTTGTGGGTGCTAACGTCGATAGTGTAGTCAAAATGTAAATCCAAGATGGCTACAAGAATTTTGGATGATGAATATGGAGAAAAAATTTATATCAGATTTTTATTTGAAATCTCTACTGCCACAATCTCTATTGTGGATCCGTGACAAAGGAGACGGAAACCATGTCATATAAACTTGGGCCTGGGCCTGGGTTGTAAAAAGATGAAATTGGTGTCAATTTATAGCTACTATATTATCAAACCATCACTGAACATTTTGCGGATTTTTGCGGTCTGAGTTCCGAGTTAAAAGAGATGTAATAAAAGTGAGGTTACATACCGATCTACATATAGGTACTTAACAGCTGATTTTTGAAGTTCTTCAGCTCGACGACCACGTAAACTACAGCCTCTAGTCACTTTGCCACAATTTACACAACGATCCATGGTGCCAATATGAAATCGGTAGGCTGGTCGTAATATACAAAATAACAAGTTCAAGTCCAACGTTTATGCGGGGTTCTCCGTACCGTGTCCGGTGTGGTAGCAAGGTTCGTACAAGAAGCAAGATCAGAAGTCCGCAGAAAGAAAACAGGGGTCGAGGAAAACATCAATAAAACTATGGGATATACACTCAAATCGCGACCGCACTAAACGATACGAAACGAGTGAGGCATAGATAAAGGCACTATATAAAGGTATGTCCAAATATAGGGCGGCATTTGAGCGCGGCTGCCACGCGCGGCTAGCCGCGCTCTGATCGGACAAGGGCCGCGCGCGGCGGTGTTGAGCGTAATATATCTTCTCATCTCACATCAGTGATGACCTCTGGCACTGAAACGTGCTCGCTCACAACATAATGGGTCTCAATCATAATCAGCCTATAATGTTCCCACTGCTGGGACACAGGGCTCCTCTCGGTGAGAGGGAGTGGGCCGTAATACACCACGAGGACCCAGTGCGGGTTGGTAGATGTCACATGTCTTCGAATTTTTGGTTCTAGGCGGTTTCCTCACGATATTTTCCTTCACTGTTTTGAGAGTAGTGGTGATGAAATTATTTACACAAAGTGCCTGCCTGAGTTCGAAACCATGACCTACTCGTATGTCGGGATCGTTACCATTGGGCCACCATTGCATTGCTCTCATGGGCCGCATAGTGCAGTCAATCATCCCTTCTACGATGATTGATTCACTATCGGCTTCATCCTCGAGAACTATGAAAACGACATCCATGACGAAAAATTTTAAAATCTTCGCAGCCGCCATCTTGGATTTTAATTTTGACTTCACTATTGGCTATAGTCGAAATCGAAAACTATGAAAACGATACCTATACAAATCCTTATCACTTACCACTGACGTGCGACGTGTGGTCGACTGTATAGTCATTAGGTCGACTGGGCACGTACAATACCTGCCTAGGCTAATAAACATTATAAAACCAACCCCACACGAACGCAGCAGTACTATTATTTATTCTGTGGCAGCGGGGTGACCTATCTATTTGAAATTTGAAAACAGTAAACCAATCATTTGCGCATGAGGCGGCTTTATGTATTTATGTATTATTGTTGGTTCAAATTCAACTGTTTTATGAACTTGATGCGGTTGCTAAACCTATAATGCCGCAAGAAAAATAAAAAATTATAGCTAGCGCGTGGCGTCTTTATTTACATTGAAATAGGGCTTAAATTCAACTGTTTTACACAAAAAAACAATGATTTTGGTCAAAAGATGGTTCCGCTGTTAACAAAATTTTATTCTGATTGTGTTCTCCCAGAAATTATAGATCCAAGGAAAAGTCGATCGATCTCCTTAGACAAATACTTTTATAAAACTTCAATTACTTATTAGTATACAAATACTTAAACAAATAAGTAAAATGAGTTTAGTTTTTATAAGTACCTACATAATATTATTTTTTCATCCATATTTGTATAAATTTAATTAAAATACACTAATAACGTATTGTGGACAGCCTTTTATTTTCTCCGTAAACCTCTAGCTTTTACTTCAAAAAAATATAGGTACGCTATAGCTACAGATCAAGATCGTTTAATCGTCGTAGCTTCGCAACTGTGTGCCGTACATGAGGAAAAACGCACACACGCGCACTCGCTACGCGGCGTTGAGCGTCAGATGTTTAAAATCCGAGCGCGAAAATAGGGAACCACACTCTTAAAAATAATTGGCTTTTACAATGTTTTCAAATAACAGTGTTAACAGGTTTGGGAGGACAGTAATTGTATTCTGTCAACAAGTACCAGTTATTTAACTAAATAGATCTTCGTTTTGGAATGAGCATCTAGCTTCAACTTTCTGACTAACTGAACGACTCTTTGACAATTCAAAAGTGCCTGTAATTGGTTTCATTGAAATAAATGCTTTGAGTTTGAGTTTGATACATAAAAAAATGGCGGCGATGAGCATTTACCATCTTTCGGTGTGGGCCGTCAGCTTGTCAGCTTGCCATCCGAAACATTATAAACGACGACGTGACATCATGTGATGACGAACGCAATTTTGTGCCCAGCAACATTTTTGTCATGTGGCGTTGTGGCACAGTCTAACCAGACCCTAAGAGAGCATTTAACCATGAGAACTGCATTTGTGTTTAGTCCTTTGTCAGCAATATACTGGCCGTTTGAGCTTGTGAATTATGTATTTGTGTACGGAACCACATGCAGAGTTATATGACTTGATCATGCAGTTCTGTGGAACAGAGACGGTATCATTTAAACCAAAGACATTGAACCTCTAGACGTTGCCATGATTACAGTGTCAAGTATGGAAGTGAGAAACATATATACGAAATTAATAGGACAATTGAGACAAAGCATCGTATCTTCTGTCTCTTACGGCGTGCCGTATTTTTGCTTGGCGAACTTTTGAATGCTAGCCAAACAAAGTGCTTTCACTGTTACAGAATTTATCTTGCGTCGATTAATTTAACTTTCTTAGACAGTTTTTGCATTGTGCGTATGTATTGACATGGGTTTCAGTCCAAAATATGGAAGATTTCTTACGTTAAACTTCATTTCTCATACCACATAACACAGACAAATTGCTGTCTCATGACCGGCCACGCGGTGACTCGATCTAGATGTCTATTATCTAAGATTTAAACAGTAATAAGTTTCTGTAGTCAGTACTGTAGTTACTGTAGACTTAAGACGCAGATATGCCAACGGTCTTGAGTGGTTAGCTTGCGTGTTCTGTGCTGAGCTCACGCAACGCGTCGTACGTCCAGCCAGTAATAGGACTCGCCCATCAAGGAGCGCTGTCCCAAATTAGACGCATTATTATTTATTAAGTTCTGTAGTTTCTGCTTGCCAAGGGAAGGCGTTAATTCATGTATGTATGTATTAATTTATCCTACTAATATTACGTATAAATGTGAAAGTTTGTGAAGACGTTTGGATGTTTGTTACTCAATCACGCAAAAACGGCGGAACGGATTTGGATGACATTTGTCACACGAATAGTTTATAATCTGGATTAACACACAGGATACTTTTTATACCAGTAGTAGGTTCCCGTGGGATAATTTCCGACATCCACGCGGGTGAAGCCGCGGGCAACGGCTAGTCATAAAACTGTGCTAAGTACAGCGAATTTTGTTTTTTTTTTTTTTTTTTTGAGTGAGAATGAGAGCAGTGGTGGCACAGTTGTAACGGCTGCGACCTACGAGTTGTAGGTCGTAGATTCGAAGTCGAACCCAGACAGGCGCTTTAGTTTTGTAAATTATTTCATCGTCACTGCTCTCAAAATGGTGAAGGAAAACATCGTGAGGAAACCGGCATGTCCTAGAACCAAAAATTTTAAGATATGTGTCATCTACCAACCCGCACTGTGCCCGCTTGGTGGATACGGCCCGCTCCCTCTCACCGAAAGGAAGCCTGTGTCCCAGCAGTGGGAACTTTCTACTCCTGACTGCACACACACAAAAAATCAATCTGTCTAGCCTTTTCCCAACTATGTTGGGGTCGGCTTCCAGTCTAACCGGATGCAGCTGAATACCAGTATTTTACATGGAGCGACTGCCTGTCTGACCTCCACAACCCAGTAACTGGGTAATACGATACCCCTTGGTAAGACTGGTTGTCAGACTTTCGGGCTTCTGACGACCCGTAACGACTGTCAAAGATCCACGAATGACAGCCGGGACCAACGGCTTAACGTGCTTTCCGAGGCACGGAGGAATCTCGGTATGTAAAGATGGTCACCCATCCACTGACCAACCCCGGCAAGCATAGCTTAACCTGACGGATCGACCCGTGCGGCTGTTATTATTTGTGCCTGACTGCACACACACATTTCGCAGTATTAATAGTTACCTAGTTAAAATGTAATAGAACATAGGGAGGTACATACCTCAACATAATTAAAGCAGTACATACCTTACATACCTATTGATTGTCAAAGTTGCGTTTTACAATTTATGTCCAGAATCGTAGCAGGTGGTGTTCTGTAGTTTCTGTCTACCCCCATGGGAAGAAGGCGTGAGTTTATGTTGTTGTTAAGGCCCTGCATCCAAGCGTGGTTTAACTCGGTGTGTAAGTGAAATGGCGTTATGGCTGAGACAGTTTGATGCACGAGTTAGAAGACTCTCACGCGCACCGGAATTATGTCGTAAAAGTGCAAATAAAATCGTATACAATTAGAAATTAACTATTTAATAATAAATAATCCATTAATGGATGCAGTTTGGCATTTGACATTTTATGGTATATTTTTATTTATTTATTTATTTATTTATTTTACAATTTATGTACACACAGAAAAATAGATTGATATACATGATACTTATAATTAGGAGTACAAAGGTACTGCTTATTTCTATAGAAATTTCTTCCAGCAGACCTAATCATAATAATAAATATTAAATTAATATTTAATTATATATTATATATTATAATTATATATTATTATATATTATTATATTTAATTAATATTTATTAATATTTAATTATAATTATAAATTGTTTATGAAGGGATAAACCGCTTTTAAAGATTATTAAGAGGTATGTTTGAAGATTTTTTTGGTGCATTAAAGTATGTTTAATTATGTTTTGAGTTCCATGACTGTATGCGAAAAAGACTTGAAAATATCATATTTTTTTTATTTGTCAAAATTATTTACGGTTTATGAGATACACAGCTTTAAAAAAACACCTTTTTGATCGTTTTCAAGAAATCTCCGCCTTAAGTTGCCCACCGAATCATTATAATCAAACAGTATTTGTGTCTATTGACAATATTGATAAACTGTTTTTCCATAAAACACTTTCTTTGTTGTTTATTTATTCTGTGAATATTCAACATTATTTGAAAATGGCGAATTCAGTTAACCGCATGGCATTCTAACAGCACTTTATTGATGGAATTTCACAGTGATTTTGTTCGTTGCTATAATTAGTGGTATTTATTTTATCGAAATATTGGGCTGAATTCTGTTGCAACTTGTTGTTCTTTTTTAACCGACTTCAAAAAGGAGGAGGTTCTCAATTCGTCGGAACCTTTTTTTTTTTTTTTTTTTTTTTTATATGTATGTTCCCCGATTACTCGAAAATGGCTGGACCGATTTGGATTTTTCTTTTTTTGTTCGAAAGAATATACTTCCCAAATGGTCCCATGATCATCAAGTCAGGATCTAATGATGGGATCCCATGGAAATCGAGGGAAACCCTCAAATTTTATGGGCACACTTATATCGATTTCGGTATTTTTTATAGTAAAGGCTCTTACAGACAGAGGCGATATCGCGGTCGCGACGCGATATTTCGATATTATATCTGTAGAAACTAACGACTAAATGTGACTGCTGGCGATACCCCCCCCGACAAATTAGTATAGAAATTAAATTGACTTGAATACTATAATCGATAATGGACACAACACATAACAACATGAATATGAATGTAACAATACGACCTAAGCGATTACAGAGAGCGAAATCAATAGAATCGGTATGTTCATCTCTCAATTCATCAGCAACGGAACCACTCACAAGAAGCTTAGATTTATCTACTGGCCAGGACATGGATCAACTGGAAAAAATTAAAACCGAAAATCAATTATTATCTGAGCAGTTACAAGTTGCAAATAACAAAATAGAAAATCTTCACTTAGAATTAAATCAACTAAAAAACATTGTTGATCAACAAACACGACAAATAAACTCTCTAAAAAATACATGTATTACCCCCCCGACACAAAACATTAAGAACCAGATACAATCTAACAGACGAAAATCAAGACGAATGCTGATTGATAATTCAAGATTCAGGGAACTGGAAACTAATGAAACCCAAGTTTTAAGCCAGGAAACCAAAGCCTCTATGCTGGAGTCTAATGAATTTTTAGTTGACCAAACAAACACACCAGTGGAATGTGACTATAATAATGATCGGAAGGGTACTAATATTTTAAACAAAATTCACATTTTTGGAGGGGAACAATGCCGAGGACTATCAAGTCACCTTACACATTCGCGACTGAACGGGAAATACCTAAAATATTCTATTACTGGGTTAATAAAACCTGGGGCGAGAGCCAAAGAGGTACTAAAACCAATTCATGCACACTACTCCCAAATTCAAAAAGACGATAGAGTGATATTATCTATAGGTGAACACGATGTAAATCCGACACATGTGATGACTGAAATTTCTGCTGTTTTAAAGCTTCTGGAGGGTCGACATGTATTTGTAACCAGTATTATAAGTAGTAAAAATTTAAATGAAAAAATGTTGAATAATATGTTGAAAATGATTTGTAATGAGTTCACATACTGTCAATTTATAGACTTAGGTATAGGAAATTGGTATGATAGGGATGATAATATAGCAAACTTTGATAAGTATAGCAATATTGACCTTGATGAGATTTGAAAACAAATAAATTTGGCAATTGACTATAGTGACTACAAGCAAAAATATCTGACGTATAATAATAGAAATCCCAAAAAGGTACATACCACGTGGGCGGTTACTATCCCGTCCTATGAAAACAAAAGTATTAACAACAACCCAAAGAAGGGTACAATACCATATTATTTTCAACGGCAAACTCAACATGATAAAGACACCACAGGACAAGTTAAGCCTCATATATCATTGGAAAACAAACCTAAAAAGGGTACAATACCATACTATTTTGTAAAAAGTAATAAGACCATGCCAATAAGCGAGTCAAATGATGATAGTTTTTTTCGGGCCCAATAAAAACAAGATACCGCTTTTTCATATTTTGCACCAGAATATAGCAGGCTTATTGTGCAAAAAAGATATTATTGAAATAACTCTCACTAATTTACAAATAACAAAAAACATCCCACATGTATTATGTTTTAGTGAAACATTTTTAGGAAAAAGTGACTTAAAGAATGCCAAAATAACTGGGTATGACCTAGCATCAACGTACTGTAGGGGAAAAAGACGAGGAGGTACTTGTGTATATATTCAGAAAGGTATAAAGTATAAAGAAATAAATATTATACAAAATTATTCTCGTGAAACAATCTTCGAATGCTGTGGGATTGAGGTACTAAGTTTAAAAATCGTAATAATATGTATTTATCGTACACCTCAATCAAATGTTGAGTTATTTTTAAAGCACTTGGACACACTACTATATAGTTAGGGAGGCGAGGTAGCTAAATGGCGTAATTCAACGGCGCCGTCGAGACCTATCAAAATCGAAAGATAAAATAATTTCGAAAAGAAAAGCTCGTATGGTAAAAACCATTTTAGCGGTGGGTTTGGCGTGTACGGTTTTTCAAAGATGTTAAAAAAAACAGTTACTTGGGCATTCTCGAGCGCGTCAGATATTCATACTACGTATGCCCCAAGTGCCTCTGATAACAACGGTATACTAATCTGCCGGTTTGCGTGGTGGGGGTAGGCATATAAAGTAGTCAAAAATGAAATAAAAAAAAATTTACTCGAGCGCGTCAGATTTTAGGAAGGGGTGTTAAGTAGGCCCCAAGGAAGCTCCCTTTAAAAAAACTGACGATTTCGGCGTGACGATTAGTTACGATGAATTTTTGAAAATGCAAAAAAATAAAGTTATTTTGAAATACTCGAGCGCGTCAGATTTTCATAGGGGAGGTTTATCTCGGTATCCTGAAAGCATATTTTCTTAATCTGACAAAAATGTTGGTGGGTTCTCTTAATCTGACCGAAAAAGGTTTTTTGGTTTCTTTTTTTTCTTTTTTAGTTTTAACTTTGGACAAAAATGTAAAGAGACCTTTTTTGTGTAAAATAAAATTACCTTTTTTGTTTATTTAAACTTTTTTTTTGTAAAATGTATCGTTCGCGACTTATATGCCGCAACGCGTTTTTCGGAAGACGAAATGGCTCCTCCACACTTCGGGTCATGCGGAAACCGGCAGATTTTGTATTTTTAGTAAGTTTTAGATTATATTCTTCAAAATAAAAAATAAAAAAATCGCGCTCGAGAATGCCGGATTAACGTTTTTTTTTTACAAGTTCGCGACCCTATAACTCGGCGGCGTCAAGGACTTATCGTCAGATTAGTTTAATTTAGTCTTAAAACACTAAAATCAACCCCCAATATCTTAATCTGACGCGCTCGAGTATTTCAGACTATCGATTTTTTTTTACTAATCTGATCGTCTATCCTAGGCGCGCGTCACTACATATAGAGCTAAATACTTTACAAGGTTGTTCTATTAGGTCTAAGGTATCTCTCATATCTTAAACTGCCACGCTCGAATATTACCGAAATTCCCTTACTCGCCTCCCTAACTAATATAAATTGTTATTTAACAGTAAATACTGCCGTCACAAAATTGTACTCGCTGGTGATATTAATATTAACACGCTCAGGGAATGTAAAGTTAAAAAGAATCTATTTGACATACTACATAATTATAATCTGACATTACATATTAACGAGCCAACAAGACTAAACACCTGCATAGATCATATAATTAGTAACGTAAAAAAAGCATCTGGTAAAATATTGAAGCTGGGACTTTCCGATCACGACACCGCTCAGATGCTAGACTTGACAATAAGTACCAAAATCTTTCAGTCATCAAAATATTTTACAACAAAGAGAGATTTCTGTCAGGAAAATATTCGGAAATTTCGGGAAAGTCTAGAAAGCTTAACATTTGATAGTGTCTACAAACAACCGAACCTGAATTTAGCTTTTAATATTTTTTACGATGATCTGTGTTTATTTTATGAATTATGTTTCCCAAGGATTAGAAAAATGATTATTACAAAGTACCGGGATATAAAGTGGATTACTAAGGGATTACGACTTAGTTGTAAAACCAAACGATATCTAAGATTTAATTTTTATAAAAACCGAACAAAAGTGAATAAAGCAAAATATCACAAATATTCTAATTTACTACGGCGTTGTATATCGAAGTCGCAAAAAATTTCTAATGACAATTTTATAAATAGATCTAAGAATATTTGCAAAGCTGCGTGGAAGGTCATCAACGAGGATATGGAATATGGAGCCCGTCAGGAATTCATAAATGAAATAAAAACTGACAATGGCATGGCAACCAATCCTCATGAGATAGCAAACAAATTCAATAACTACCTAATACAACTATCGAATAGCGATAATGGGAATATACAAAACACAAATAAAAACCGTTCAAATAATAGTATATTTCTTACACCGGTAGAGGGCATTGAAATCGCAAATATTATTATGTCTTTAAATAATACTAATTCTGTTGGTTATGATGGTATCACAACTGACATTTTAAAAAAATGCGTCGTCAGTATTGTCCCGGTGCTAAGTTACCTAATAAATTTATCTTTTGAACAAGGAAATTTTCCCAGCCGGTTAAAGAAGTCAGTAGTCAAGCCATTGCATAAAAAAGGAGATAAAACAGAAATGAGCAACTATAGACCAATAGCTTTAATCCCTATTATCTCTAAAATATTTGAAAAGGCTATGCATAGAAGACTATCTGCGTATTTGGAGAAGTATAAACTAATTAAAAGGGAACAATATGGATTTCAAAAGGGAAAATCAACGACACTTGCCGCATTTGATTTAGTGCACAATATCCTAGTAAATGTTGATAAGAAAAAGCAGACAATGGTGATATTTTTTGACATGTCAAAAGCATTTGACTTTGTTTCTCATGAACTGCTTTTAAAAAAGTTGGATAACTATGGTATCAGAGGCCCAGCTCTGCAATGGTTAGAAAAATACCTAGATAATCGTGAACAATGTGTCGAAATATCTTGGGAGCAAGACGCCGTAGTAAAACAAGAGAGGTCTGAGTATCTTGTCAACAGTTATGGCGTCCCGCAAGGTAGTATCATCGGATCCCTTCTTTTTCTTATATATATTAATGATTTACCTGACATTACTAATAATAAATGTATACTATTTGCGGATGACATCTCGATAATATTAACATACGACAATAAAATTAATAATAACCCTGACATTGATATAAATAACACTATTGATTTAGTTATAGGGTGGTTAGTAAGAAATAATTTGCAGGTAAACATTAGCAAGACGACTTTTATGCAATTTCAAACCCGTGGATCAAAGATCGTTCCAAGGCATATTTCATATGACGGTACAAAAATTAGTGAATCTACCAATGTACGATTTCTTGGATTCACCTTGGACAAGTACCTAGATTGGAAAGCACATGTTGATGGAGTCTGCAAGAGAGTTAATAGTTTCGTTTATGTTTTAAACAGACTAAGAACTACAGCAACACAACATACGGTATTGTTGGCATATCATGGTTATGTAGCGTCGGTGTTACGTTATGGATTAATACTGTGGGGAAACTCAACAGACTGCCAGCGGGCGTTTCTGTCCCAAAAACGTTGCATTAGAGCAATTGTTGGCATTCCTCAATATGAGTCTTGTAAACCCCACTTTAATAGACTCAAAATATTACCCCTACCGAGTATGTACATTTTTGAAATTTGTGTGTTCGTAAAATCAAATTCGAACCTATTTGTGAAAGCTAGTGATATATATACACGTGATAATACCCATCCTCGTAAAACAAGGCATGGTCAGCGACTAGTCCTAGAGTTTGCGCCAAAAACTGCGGTGTTTAAAAAAAATTGCTCAGCTATGTGTGTTAAAATTTATAATAGGTTACAATCAGACATTCAAGATCTTCCACTACCAAAATTTAAGAAAAAGCTTAAAGAGCTACTGCTTAAAAAAATGATTTACTCATTAGATGAGTGGCTACAAGTATAATGTGACGTTATTTAAAGTTAAAAAACATTTTTTTTTACTGATACTGAACACTGTAGTAGACGGCAGAATTATTATTGACATTTATAATTGACATCAATAGGAATCTCAGTTAAATGTATTAATATGATTATGACTAAATACACATTTTTTTATTTTTTTTTATTAGATAATTTTTTTAATTAAGTATTATTACTACATAATAAAACTTCACATGCCATAACTAAGGCTAAATAGATTAAATGACCAGATAATGTAACATGTGAAACCACCGACTGTACCTACTCTATTTAAATGTGAATAAATGAATTTTGAATTTTGAATTTTTTGAATTTTGAAAAATATCGCGTCGCGACGCGATATCGCCTCTGTCTGTAAGAGCCTTAACTCGTGCATTTGCTCTCGGAAAGTACCATTTGGTGAACTGGAACTGATGATGAAGACCACAGATGGCCATCGGAAATACTCAATTATATCTAAGTATATCACAGGTTGCGATTCGATTACTTTAATATGGCTTATGCTCGTCAAAATGCATAATGGTGATGGTGACTTCACAATGAGCTCCAGTTCTCCTGCTTCTTACTAGGAGAACTCCTCAACAATTAACGTCCCTGCATCGGGAAAATTTTGTAAAACGTGATGAGCAGTTAACATTGGGTTATTGTAACTTAGATAAATTACAAACTGACCCACTAAAAAGTGAAAAATAAAAACTTTTTTACAAAAAACAAAACCGACTTCCAAAAAAACACTACAAAGTGAAAAATAACTTTAATTTCGGAAGTCGGGGGCAAAAACCTAAAATACAGATCCAAAGACACCGACTTCCGAAATTATAGTTATTTTTCACTTTGTAGTGTTTTTTTGGAAGTCGGTTTTGTTTTTTGTAAAAAAGGTTTTTTGTGCGTACCTTCTCCCATGGCAAAAATACCTGAGTAGGTAAATGCGAGAGTTTGCCTGCCCAATGATAAAAACGCGTGAGTTTATGTATAAAGTATACTAGCTTTTGCCCGCGGCTTCGCCCACGTGGATGTCGGAAAATATCCCATGGGAACGTACTACTGGGAAATCCTTCCTTATTCCTTGTCTACATTATAAAGGGAACCTCTGTGCATAATTTCAACTTTCTAGGTCCAAGGGTTCAGGCTGGGCGTGATGAGTCAGTCAATCAGTCAGTCAGGACTTCTCTTCTTATTTATAAGAGTATAGATAGACTGAATTCTGTTACAACTTGGTGTTCATTTTAAGCATATTACAATCCGGCCTTCGAAAGAATGCGATCTTAACACCAGTGCAGTCAGTACGACTATTTGTAGTTGTTATAAGGATCAAATTCGCAAAATACATATTCGTTAGTATGAACCTGTCAGGTGCTAAGGACGCATTCTTTCGACGGCCAGACTGTAGTGCTTGATCAAATGCTACTTCAAAGGCTACCACTTTTGTCTTTTCTTGAAGTAATTTTATTCCTCCATCTTAGGAACTCTCTATTTAGAACCTTTCTTAACATATGACATAACGCTTACACTCAATCTGCATAGCCTTTTCCCAACTATATTGGGGTCGGCTTCCAGTCTAACCGGATGCAGCTGAATACCAGTATTTTATATGGAGCGACTGCCTATCTGACCTCCACAACCCATATACTGGGTAATACGATACCCCTTGGTAAGACTGGTTGTCAGACTTTCGGGCTTTTGACGACCCGTAACGACTGTCAAAGATCCACGAATGACAACCGGGACCAACGGCTTAACGTGCTTTCCGAGGCACGGAGGAGTCTCGGTATGTAAAGATGGTCACCCATCCACTGACCAACCCCGGCAAGCGTAGCTTAACCTGATGGATCGACCCGTGCGGCTGTTATTAGCCACGAGCTCTTCCTCATAACATAACGCTTTCACTATCGGAGTAAAATAAACTGAATAAGATTATTTATGTACCTACAAAATTATTTTACACTTCTTCTTCAGTTTATTTCACTCGCGATGCGTATAATACTTATATAAAAAAAACTCAGTAACACTAAAAAACATTTACATGAAAAAACGCAAAAATTGGGCAAAAATGTATCCTCAGAAACGTATCATTCACGCTCGTCGCTACTAAAAGTGCGTTGTCACGGGTGCATTAAAAAACCGGCCAAGTGCGTGTCAGACCACGCAAAATGGAGGGTTCTGTAGTTGGGATGAATAATATATTATGATTATGATTAGTTGGGATGAATAATGTAGTTGGGATGGATAAATTATTTATCCCAAGAACAAACTTAACATTGTTGTTACAAGTTCTCCCCATACATTCTAACTGCAAATGTAAGTTTGTACGCACAATATTGGGAGATTTAAAATGTTTTTTTAAGAGTAGACTTCTTATAGGTTTTCCTGTTATCTACAGATAAGTATAGAACTATTCTCTGTTTTTCAAAATTTTGTGCTCATAAGTTTTGGAGACAAATAAGGGGAAAAGGTAAATTTTCATCTAATTTCTTAAATAACTTTAACATTTTTTTTTCAGACCCTCATAGTACGCCCCTTCCATTTGGTATGTCACACGGTACAGTGTGCAAAACTTTTTTTTTTCTTATTTGTCTCCCAAAAGTTATCCCCCATCCACACACACACACACAGTTATCCACATAAACACGTTTATGCTTGGGTCACAGTAATTGTTGTTTTTGTTTGTATATGTAACAAACAATCGGTCTATTAGATTCGGAGCAAATTGGCTGTGACAGACGGACAGACAGGTAGACATACAGGTGATCCTATAGTGGTTCCGTTTTTATTATTAGAACATACGGAACCCTAAAAAATAAACTTTATTACTCGATTTTTTACGGAAGGGCACAGGTCGTCATATTTTCGAGTTTACCACCAACTTTAATGGCACCTACTAAAAGGATGACTGGCTCAGGGCATGGATTAAGGAATAATACTTTGGATAGATACGAAACTGTCGTTCTAAATGTAATGTGTACCTATAGTATAGTTAAAATCTCGCTGCAGACTTGGTCATAAATCATAATCGAGTTGGGATGTGCGCTAGTTGCGCGCGCTCAAGGCCATTATCGATAACAGATGATGACGATGACTCAGACGAAGAATTTTAATTTTCTATTTTTAGTTTTATATACACGTTCCTTTGTTTATATATTTAATATACTTTGTAGTAAATTTGGTAATAAAATAAAAAAAAAATGCGTATTTATTTCTATCACCCATTTATAAATATATAAAACTATCGATATAACTCATCGACTGCAGTAATGCACAGGACTACGTATGGGCGTGGCCTGCCCATAAGGCCCGTGAGTAGGAAAGAGAGCGAAACACTCGAATGATTTATGACCGAGTCTGCAGCGAGATTTTAACTATACTATAACCATTTTTTCACCAAAAGAAAGCTAAATTATCAGAAAGTAACATAGGCTATAATTTATTATCAAAAAATTTAGAGATCCTTATGAAAATTGCAATAATGTAACCCAAAGGGCAGACAATGCGATGCGGTGGCGTGGGTCGGGAGAACAGGAAACTTCACGCGGACGAAGTCGCGGGCAGCATCTAGTTATAAATAAATTCGATAGTAAGTAACTTTAACTACCTTTCTGCCTGTTACCTAATCATGTCTAAACGTCTGAACGGATTTGGATGAAATTTGGCACACGTATAGCCCATGACCTGGGTTAGGACATAGGATACTTTTTATCCAATGCCGTGGGCAAAAGATAGTACAAAGTATTGACAACCCTATTTATATTAGACTTGAGTGAGCTGAGGCTGTTTAGATAACTAGAGGCACAGAATAATAAAACTATAGTAGTTTATCTAGGCAGTGACCTTGAATTAATTACCTACGACCGCTCGGTAGATAAATACGCGTCCATCCGTGCGTAACTGCCGCGCACTCGAAATGTTGCGTACTGGTATATACTGAGATTTTGAAGCGCGTCGTTTCAGCCGTTTTCTTTGAAGAAGTAAACTACTGCTTACTTTATTATACTGTGCTAAAAACCAAAAAAACCGCGCGACGTGGTTAACCGACTAAACGTAATTACCTGTCACTTCACTCGTCATGCTACGACACAGTTGTACTCTTTAATTTAGCAACCTTATAATTCGTTGTATATGGCAGTCAGCGTCAATAATATCGGGTCGAACCGACTGTTATCAAAAATACAATGTGCAATAAACACAGCAGTACAGGTAATAATAAAGGATATCTGATTAGATTGCTGTTATTTTATTTTGACACTACTTTTCGTTGAAAATGAAATAAAAATAAAAATAAAAATACCCAAACACAATAAACAACAAAAATAAAAATGTATTATTTATTAAAAATTTAAATTTATTTATTTTATTTATTAACTCAATGACACAAGGAATGCTTCAGAATGAATACAGTGCACGACAACTGTCATTCTGACAAGAACTTTATCTAATTGAGATAATTTTTAATTTTCTTAGTTGTTGAGATCATTTTGAACAGTCTGTTCGTCCCCGATATATGACGCTGACTTTACCTATCTTTTTGGGCTATTTACAATTTTTGTTTATCTCCAGTTAATTACCTAACCCGAAACCGTACGTACAAGAAGGGAAATGGATTATTTACCAGATTGAAAGTCGTCTACGTAATGCCGTGTGTCAATTAGCAATTTCATAAGTACTAATGACTAAATATGACATTTGTAATCAATTTGTTAAACAATCCGTTACCCTGACAAAGGAATGAAAATAAGTTTCGCTTCTATACGATTTTATTAATCTATGGCCAGAATTTAATACTTGATACACTTTTACGAAAAAGTATCGTAATATCAAACCGTTGACGGTGTTTTTCGTAACTTAGTTCTATGGTTCGTTGATTTTTCATTACAGGGTGATGAAATATTATGGAAGATATACAGCTGTTTAAAATGCAAGAGGGGTGAGCAATGTCTCTAGGAAAATTGTATTGAATTTTAATTGAGTATTAGTTAGCTATTCCATTTATGTTTATATTAAATTAGTGGTAGTTAAGTGTCAGATGACTAATTGATTAGTTTCTGAGTTTATCTTGAACATTACTGACATCGGCGAAGGAAGACATCGTGAGAAAACCTGGACTTATCACACTAATATTACAAAGGCGAAAGTTTGTGAGTGTGTTTGTGTTTGTTACTTCTTCACGCTCAATCGGCGGGACCGATTTGTATGAAATTTAGTATGTAGATAGCTTATACCCTGGATTAACACATAGGCTACTTTTTATCCCGGTCTACGCCGGTGAAACCGCGGGGCGCAGCTAGTAGTTAATATAAGTCTGAAATCGTCAACTGTCTTGGACAAGCGTGGTGATCAATGCTCGTGCCTTCTGTGTATGAGAAGAGGGCTTTTCCCAGCAGTTGACAGTGATGGACTGGTATTATTATTATTGAATTAAGTTCCAGATCTAGGAGGGGCTCGTGGCTAAGTAATAACAGCCGCACGAGTCGATCCATCAGGTCCTACGCTTGCCGGGGTTGGTCCGTGGATGGGTGACCTTCTTTACATACCGAGACTCCTCCGTGCCTCGGAAAGTACGTTAAGCCGTTGGTTCCGGCTGTCATTCGTGGATCTTTGACAGTCGTTACGGGTCGTCAGAAGCCAGGAAGTCTGACAACCAGTCTTAACAAGAGGTATCGTATTACCCAGTGACTGGGTTGTGGGGGTCAGATAGGCAGTCGCTTCATGTAAAATACTGGTATTCAGCTGTATCCGGTTAGACTGGAAGCCGACCCCAACATAATTGGGAAAAGGCTAGGCAGATTGAATTAAGTTACAGATCTTGTGTGACAAAAAAATATCCATCTACTTTAGTTCCATGCTAATGAACGATGAGATGTTATGGGGTTCGATAATTATCTAAAAACAAAAAAAAATGTAGGCCCAGTTCGAGTCCATGCCGTTTCCTATTTTCGTGAAAACTGATTGTTTTACTACGGTTTCTAATACTGCCATAGTCATTGTATTTGCTAGACACTAGACTTAGGCTCATGGCTTTTCTTATTTATTTATTTAAACTTTTCGCACTAAAAAATTTACAAAGGCGGACTTAATGCCTTAATTAGGCATTCTTTCCAGTCAACCAAGGGTGGTGAAGCCGTGTGATTCTGTAAGACCTCATTCTAAAATTCGTATCTGCAGTGCTATTCTGTAAAAATATCACCGTGAAAACCTAGTTGAAGTGAGTTATTGTCATTCTACCTGATGCTAGGGATTGACACTATTGACAGCTCACTCCACGCTCACTTCACATAAGTTTTCACAGCGAGATTTGCAGTGCGATTCTGTAATTATCTCACCGTGAAAACGTAGGTGAAGTGAGCGTGGAGTGAGCTTTCAATGGTGTCAATTCCTGGCAAAAACAAACTCATTTCACCTAAGTTTTCACGGTGAGATTTACAGAAGCAACCGGCTGTACAGAATTAAATAGCTGAATCCGCTGTGAGTTTCTTGATTGGCGTTCTAAATTCAAAGTATCAAATAAAAAAACAAGTGAGAAGAAGTGATGCGAAATGAGAGTGAATAGCGAGTTGTTGTTTGAATTTTACAGAATCGACGTAAAGACATTGATTGCAGGTGCTCAGTTTGAGAGGAATAATTATAAAAAGAAAAATAATACATAGTATAAAATATACCAATAATCTTAAAAGGTAAGTTTCCACTGCTTATAATATTTTTCAGTTCTGAGCAGATTTACGACCAATAACTAATCTCATAGAAAACTATATAACTTTAGGTGTTCATTTTACTGTGCAATGTGCATGCTGTGGTGTGCTGTAAATGCAGGAGTACAACTACTTAATACCTGATGTTCCCTTTATTTATGCGTCATATATTGTATACATCTTTTGTTGGAGATCCAAAATCAATAAATAAATAGGTTCGCCCTCCTATGGGCTGGCCCCCTATTTCTTGGAACTTGCGAACCTTGCGAAATGTGGGTGTAGGACCATAGGTACACTTCCTAAATTCATGTGTGATATGATGTTATGTAGTATTTTATATATAAACGTTCCAAAAGTAAACCAAAGAACATTATAGCTATAACGAATAGCCTTCCAATAGTTCAAAACCCTGAACGTATTTGCGTAAGAATCTCATAACTACCTAATTCAAAATGACAAACATTCTACAGAGTCTGTCGACTTTCAGAACTTTCAGGACTAACATGTTTAAGTATTTAAACTTTGTTATGAAAATTCGTGAAGTTCACTGTGAGACACACATGTGGTTACGGGTGTAATGGGGCTGGGGGACAAGGGGAGCTTCCATGGGATTATTTTTTTTTCCAATGAAACTGGATTATTTATAGTCTACTAGCTTTTACCCGCGGCTTCGCTCACGTTTTTCTTTCCCTCGGGAACAGTACTTTTTTTCCGGATGAAAAGTACCCTTAAACTGGTTTTGGGACTTTCTTGAACCAGAAAAAAAAAGTAGTAATGTAGCAATGGTTCCAAAAAGTCCCAAGCTAAAATTTGCGCGGGAGGTTGGATATTTGACTCTGTGGCTTCGGTATTATGCCGAATACACACAGGGCATGTTATTCGACTATTTGGGTATGAAATTCCCCACATTTCGATTTAAGACAACCCCAAAAGCATTTTTCGTCTATGATTTTAAAAAAATATTTTTCAATACACTTCCTCGAAAACTCGTTCATATCGCACTACGATTAGGTTCACAATGCAATGTGTGTCGCACGCGTGCGATTTTTTATTTTTCCGCATGTGTGCGGGAATGCCACAGATAACTTATACCTATACTTAGTCCAAATTGGTGCAATGCCTCTATTTACAACTCTCTATTCGGAGGTGAATGTTTTTTTTTTAATCTCGGCAAAGAGATATGCGGCGTTAGTATTTTTTTGAATATTTATATATTTAATATCATCAAAAACTATGATTATTACAATAAAAGAAACGTTTATGAAGAAATTAACATTTATTTGTGTTCTAACCTCAAAAATATTTGAATTATATTTATCGTTTTAGGCTGTTTATCGGCTTTATACCTTTGCTTCTCTTTCAACCTATGGCGAAAGCAAAGCGCAGAAAAAAAAAGAACATTTAAATCATAGTTCCCTGTTAATTCATGACAAAATTATTTTCCGTTATTTTATATTATGTGTTTTTAATTTTATTTCTTCAAAAGTGTATTGCAAAACGTCGTTTGATACTCGTGGACATTTGTTATTGCAGTTCTCGACTCAAAAACAACCTCGCCTACGGCTCGGTTGTTTTAATTCCGCCTCGAACGCAATAACAAACGTTCTGCACTTGTTTCAAAATGTACTATTTTCACTTTCAGTTGTTTACATTAGTGCGGAGGTGTGCGTGCGTGAGTCATTCAAGTGTTCTGATTGTATTTTAGTAATTTCTACTTGAAAACCGGATAAAAAACTGTTTGTGAGTGTTAACAATATTATAGGCATAAAGGATTACTGCAGGATTGGAGTGGGTAAGTGTTCCAAGTACTTTATTTTTGTTTGTTGCTTCCGCAGGTACGTCTCGGTAATGGTTTGTTATTGTTTCGCGTGATGACTCATTCTAATAAGAATCTTGTTAGATTCTTGTTTTAATCAGTTAAATGTTATTATTTATATGAATAGTGTGTTAATTGGTAAAAAAATAAGGATATACTTCAAAACTTCTACGTATACGATAAAATTAGGAAAAAATAGTTAGTCCGGGCTCCAAACGGCGCGCGCGTCAACAATGTTGTCTCACCAACTTCGGATGGTTGTGAATACTAAATATTGTACTATGCAATGTGGTTTTGTATTTTTTTTTATGTTAAGAATATTCACACCATGCATTTTAAACCATAAAACATATAGGTCATCGCTTGTTTTTTTAACTACAACCATTTATTTGAAATCGTAGTATAATATTCTATAAGTTCATGTTTATCATTTAAATGCATATATTTAAACTACTTCCATTCAAGTACAATACACATATGAATAGAGTTAAGTTAAACAGCTCTCCAATGATTATAAACACTCCACGATACTTCTAAGACACAAAGCCATAAATCTCGTTTGTTTACGACGCGGCGGCAGACCATCCGGCGTGCGGCGATGACGTAATCGGCTATACCAGATTAGAGTGGGTTTTTCCTGCGCGCCGCACATCTCAGCGGAGACATTTTCCTTACACCTAACAATGTGTATGTATAATTTCATGATGTCCAGTTTAGTAGTTATTAAGACGTGAAAGCGTCACAAACAAAAAAATCACTTTCGCATTTATAATATTAGTGATTAGTGAGGATTCGTGTATGTAGGTATGCTTAGAAATATTTTACTGATATAAATAAATGGATAATAATATTTCAGGCGACTAACAATCTAAAGAGCGACTAACTATTAGCAAGAATAAAACCTAACATCATAGAATAGGTCTGCTAGCACGTTCCAAAGAATTGAACTGCTTTAGGTATATGAAGTGATCTGTTTAACTTTATGCAATGCGTTGCAAATTGCAACATCGTTTTTGATACGCCCCTTGATTATTATTTTAATGGCAAGTAGAGTAGTCACCAGCGTGTTGTGTGTGTTGTGTGTGTGTGTGTTGTGTGTGTGTGTGTTAGGTAAATTAATTGCTATGAAAATTGACAGGGCAGCGTGCGTTTATGAGATAAACTTAAACAAAGCAAATGGGTAAGGAAAAGATGGCGTTCTGTAGTTTTTGCCTACCCCCATGGGAAGAAGGCTTGAATGAGTTGAATGTATGTATGTAAAACTGACACGCTATGTCAATTTGCCGTGTTACAGCTTTCATACAACTATCAAAGAATGACAGTTGAGATTTGGCACTCAATTTACTTGCATATTTTCCCTGATTTCAGCTAAGATTGACCCGCAAAAATGACCTTTATTGAAAGGCTCTTTAACACAAATAATATATCTCTCAAATATGTACATTTGCAAGAAACAAACTTTCTGTTAACAAACACCACCTAACCACGCAATCATTTCAAATCGGATCGCCTTCGCAGACGGTTACGGCAAAAACTTCCCAATAACTTGGTAATACTGGCGAAGTTATCCCATTAGGCACACAAACGGGATTGATCCGGCCCGTGTGACGGTCATCCGGTTATTCTGCCGGCCATCCGGATATGGAAACTTTAGTAACAAGCAAGAGACGTTCTAGTTTAACCGGAATCGTTAAAGTCGATTGCTGGGATTTCTTTGCAATTTTAAAATGCTTTTGGTTGTAATTTTAGCTGTAAGTCTTCCATGCTGTAATAAATCCATACTAATATTATAAATTCGAAAGTAACTCTGTCTGTCTATCTGTCTGTCTGTCTGTCTGTCTGTCTGTCTGTCTGTCTGTCTGTCTGTCTGTCTGTCTGTTACCTTTTCACGCCTAAACCACTAAACGGATTTCGATAAAATTTAGCAAGGCTATAGATGGTATCCTGGGGACGGACATAGGCTACTTTTTTTTCAAAAATAATCCTACAGGGGGTGATATAGGGGATGAAAGTTTGTATGGGAAACTCAGTATTTCTTAAGTTAGGGATGTGAAAATTAAAATGTATGCTTTTGATAGGAAATAAAGAAATATGCGATTCAGCGTTTTTGAAAAATCATCCCCTAAGGGGGTAAAATAGGGGTTGATTTTAAAATTTACAAAACTGCACGGATTTCGATAAAATTTGGCAAGGCTTTATCTTCCTGGGGAAGGACACAGGCTACTTTCGAAAACAATACTACAGGGGGTGATATAAGGGGTGAAAGTTTGTATGGGAAACTCAGTATTTCTGAAGTTAGGGATGTGAAAATTAAAATGTATGCTTTTGATAGGAAATAAAGAAATATGCGGTTCAGCGTTTTTGCAAAATCATCCCCTAAGGGTGTAAAATAGGGGTTGATTTTAAAATTTACAAAACTGCACAGATTTCGACAAAATTTGGCAAGGCTTTATATAGCATCCTGGGAAAGGATATAGGATACTTTCAAAAACAATACTACGGGGGGGTGATATAGGGGATGAAAGTTTGTAAGGGAAAGCCAGTATTTCTTAAGTTAAGGATAACAAATTTATGCTATTGGTAGGAAATTAAGAAATATGAGGTTCAGCATTTTTGAAAAATCATCCCCTAAGGGGGTTAAATAGGGGTTGATTTTAAAATTTACAAAACTGCACGGATATCGATAAAATTTGGCAAGGCTTTTTAGCATCCTGGGGAAGGACACAGGCTACTTTTGGTCTTAAAAAATAATCCTACAGGGGGTGATATAGGGGATGAAAGTTTGTATGGGAAACTCAGTATTTCTTAAGTTAGGGATGTGAAAATTAAAATGTATGCTTTTGATAGGAAATAAAGAAATATGCGGTTCAGCGTTTTTGCAAAATCATCCCCTAGGAGGGTAAAATAGGGGTTGATTTTAAAATTTACAAAACTGCACGGATTTCGACAAAATTTGGCAAGGCTTTATATAGCATCCTGGGAAAGGACATAGGATACTATTTTTTTCAAAAATAATACTACAGGGGGTGATATAGGGGATGAAAGTTTGTAAGGGAAACCCAGTATTTCTTAAGTTAGGGATACCAAATTTATGCTATTGGTAAGAAGTTAAGAAATATGCGGGTCAGCGTTTTTTAAAAATCATCCCCTAAGTGGGTAAAATAGGGGTTGATTTTAAAATTTACAAAACTGCACGGATTTCGATAAAATTTGACAAGGTTATAGATAGCATCCTGGGAAAGGATATGGGCTACTTTTTGTCTTAAAACATAATCCTACTAGGGGTGATAAAAGGGATGAAAGTTTGTATGGGAAACCCAGCATTTCTTAAGTTATGCTCTATGTTTTCCACATGAACGTTCCCATGGGATATTTTCCGACATCCACGCGGGCGAAGCCGCGGGCAAAAGCTAGTAAATAAATAAATAAACAAATAAATATTTTTAAGTACACTGTGCTGATTACAAAGTGTGTTCCAGATCCTTTTTAGGGGTTGTTCCTCAAAAGGCAAGACCCTTTTGCTAAGGAACGCGTGGGAGGTATCAAGTTGAAATTAATATTAAATTATTAAATAAAGTAAGTCTATGCTCGCTTAGAGCTCTAAAAAAATCAAGCTGCGATATATTTTGATACTCGCTAATAAATCAAAACCTGTAAGTACTTCCCGTTGACCTAGAATCATGAAATTTGGCAAGAAGCAAGGTCTCACAAGTAAAGAAAAAAGTCTGATAATTGTTAATTTGTAGTTTTACTAAAAAAAAAAACTTTTTGCGATTATAAACTTACATTTGTAATTGGAGAATTGAGTGACTGTGACGTATAACGATGTATTTTGCAACTACAATGTTTTTGCGATAAATTCATTATAACTACGGAACCCTCAATTGTCCGACACACACTTGGCCGGTTTTTTTTTTGTAAAACAATAGTGGCTGCAATGGGACGAAAAGTTTTAAGTTTTAAATGCTTTATCAAGATCATCAAAATCATCATTGCCCTTATATCCCAATGCGCAACATATTGTGCTCTTCTTCCATACTTCTCTATCGTCATCTCAAGAAACTTGTACAATCGAGGGATTTGTTGATATACAATTTTAAATAAAAGTTCCATTATCAGTCTATTATTTTATTTATTACAAGTCTCTATTTAACTTGCAATGTTCATAAGTAAGTTGTCCTTTTCAAAATTTGCAAGTTAAATTTGACCCACTTCCCGATGTTTGATTGAGCTGAAATTTTATGTAAAGTCGGTGACAATATAATATTTTGGTACCATCGAGCTGATCTGATGATGGAGCTGGCAGGTGGCCACAGGAACTTAGTAATATTTAAAAAGAAGCAATCCTATCGAGTTTGTGCTCAATTGATTCGTCTTGACAATGACTATGGTCCTAGATGATATTAAAATTAATAAAAGGTTGTTATTTAAAAAAAATATAATAATACACTTTATAACGCGAACCCTTTTCTAACAGCTATCGCCACAATCCGCTCGTCCAATAAGGTCGAGTCGAAGCTTCTAGAAGGTTCTAGAAGCTTCAAAACAAATGACGCGCAGCCTTGTCGTTGACTTGCAGAGAAAGACGTATGTCAACCGTCAACTAGGCTGCGCACATTTTTAGAATTATTTTACAAAACTAGATCTTTCTCCCGAACCAAACACTGGCGCCCCAACGGGTGGGAAACGCGCGCGCGCGTTTTGTGGAAGAACTGTTCTGCGAATCTGTTTGTGCAGTGATTACATACGCGTGAATTTGCGCGTGATAAAATGCCGAGTACCTATTCCGCGTATGACAAAGCGCAACAAACAAAAATCCGACTATTACGACGTGGAGTCTGAACAAGAGCAGATGGAGACGCCAAAGTTATGTTAAAACTTGTTTTTATTTTATTATCTTTCAAACTTGAATGCTTCAGAAATGTGTATCAAAGTGTTTTTTTTTCCCCAGACGAACATTTTTACAATAAGTTCCAGTAATGCTTAAAATAAAATAATATATCTAAACAGGTTATTCACCTGTTTAACCTAAAAATAAATTGAAATCAGATTTTCTTGAGGTTATCAAAGGTCGTTCTACCAATTATTATATTTAAAAAAAAACATACGACTTATGAATAACACAAAATAACCCTTAAAGCCGCGGTTCCACTAGGCAACAATTGACGAGTAACATGTTGCACAACATGTTTAAAGTCAGCGCGGAACTTTTGTTGAACAACGTTCTTCAAACAAACAACAAGCCGCGCGTCATGTTGCGCGCTAGCTGGCAACGTCGCGCGCTGTTGTGCAGCGTTGCCGTACATGTTGAGCAACACGTGTCGCGCGCCAAATGTTGCCTAGTGGAAACGCGGCTTTACGGTTTTGGAAACCCAACTTAACCTTTATATTCTTAAAAAAGAAACTGTACCTACAGAAATAAAAATACCTTTATTTCTGTATAGCTATGCAAAAAGTCGACTAATAACAGAAAACTAAAATCCTAATATCGAAACTATCGATATAGGCACATCCCTAGTGGTTAAAGGGCCGTTGACGCTAATCGTGGGAGGCAAGATTGTAGCATTACTGTAATGACTCTTCATGGCTGTTTATTGGAAACTTTGTTTATGGTGACATTATGTCTTTTGTATAATGAATGGTGTGAGGTAATATAATTATGTCATTTTGCTGCCTAAATAGTCCTGTTTGGGTTTTAATAACATGAATTTTAGGACAGAGATTTATTTGATGGATAGTAAAAACCATCGACACTTACTTAGTTGAAATATCTATTGTTCACGTAAATGCATTGGCTTTTACCTAAAGGTAAAAAATATCATATTATATGAGGACGCAACATAGCAACAGAAGTTTATAGACAAAACTATTTCTATACAACAGCCGAGACCTTATTAATATTTGTTTACTTTATGAAGTAGGTAACGTTCCGACCTAATTTTCAGTATTGTTATTCAAAAACCAGCAAATTGGTTCTAGTGTTTATTAAGGTTCTACCTAAAATAAATAAAATAATACAGCCTTAATTATACGAACGGGGCTCAGCCCTGTCATTATTTTTTAAAAATTTTCAACGCTTGGCTCAGCACCGAGAGATGAAATCCGACATACAATAATATTTAGGCATTACACAACTCAACAACAACAACTAGACTTACCTAGGGGTGTCGTATTACCCAGTAACTGGGTTGTGGAGATCTGATAAGCAGTCGCTTCATGTAAAAATACTGGTATTCAGCTACATTGGGTAAATAATATAATAAGCGCGTGTTAAAAAAAAACCATTGTTAGGGTCGACTCAGTCTGTCTGTACGTCTGTCACAGCTGGATATCTCAATAACCACCAATGCCATCAACTTGAAATTTGGAACAGTATTAGATGACGTTTGCCTAACTATTTTGCAAATAAGAAAAATTTTTGTTTTTTTGCAACGGACTGAAAGTGGTCTTAAAAATTCGAAGTGGGGCTACTAGGGCATGTGAGGTATTATATGAAAGAGCACTGTTTGCACATTCTCACACAGTTTTATTATTTTTTTAGACCGCACAGTTTACGACTTTTGATGAAATATGTAAAAAAAGTACCGTTCCCTTATCTACGAAGTTTGCATAGAAAAAAATCTGAAAATTATTCTAAGTGGTAGAAGTTTATGTAAAGATTACAGAAAAATAAAACGATGTCTCTAAATAGCACACTTTTTCAGAAATCAGAACGGAACCCGCGGTGCACGACTTCAACTCGCTCTCAACCGGTTTTTTCTTTCGTCATTTTTAGGGTTCCGTACCTCAAAAGGAAAAAACGGAACCCTTATAGGATCACTTCGTTGTCTGTCTATCTGTCTGTCAAGACCGTTTTACTCGGGGACGCGTGGAGGTATCAAGTTGAAATTAATATCAAATACGTAGGTCTATGGTCCCTTGGAGTCCTAAACAAATCAAGCTTCTCAGTCAACGCAATAAAAAAATACGGCCATCTAAGCGACATATTTTGATACTCGCAAGTAAATAAAAACCTATGGGATACTTCCTGTTGACCTAGAATCATGAAATTTGGCAAGAAGCAAGGTCTTATAGCACAAATAAAGGAAAAATTCCGAAAATTGCTAATTTGTAATTTCATCATATTAAAAAATATTTTCAAGTATGTCAGTCTGTCAGACCCTTTTTCTCAGGAACAAGTAAAGGTATCAAGTTAAAATTAATGTCCAATGCATAAGTATAAAGCCCCTTGAAGTTCTAAAAAATCGGTTTCGTCAACGCAATAAAAAAATACGGCCATTTATGCGACTTATTCAAGTAAATCAAAACCTATGGGATACTTCCCTTTGACCTAGAATAATGAAATTTGGCAAGACCCAAGGGCTTACAGCTTATGCTTGTAAATGAAAAAGTCCGAAAATTGGTAATTTGTAATTTGATCACATAAAAAAAAATATTTTTGGGATTTTAATATTTAGTTTGTTTTTGGGATAAATTTGGTATCAGAATGACTGGATCGCAAATTGACCACGTCGCTGTTAGTCCAAATCTCAAAATGTCTAACTCTCAAAATACCTAAGTTGCAAAATGACTACATCGCTTTTAGTCCACATCTCATAATGTCTAAATCTCAAAATACCTTACTCGCAAAATGACTACATCGCAAAAAGTCCGAACAGTTGTGTAGGCACGTATACATTAATTTCTTTGGTTCTTAATGTGACTTTTTTTCTTACTTTCCCTAGACTATGGTGCTTCCCCAAAATTCACTCTTTACACCAAACTTGAACCAAATCGGTCCATTTTGACAAACTGACAAAAATGTTAAAATCACCTATTTTCGGTAATATAATTATGTATTATAATAATTAATTACCGTTAAAAAATTAAAGGGCTTGTGGCTAAGTAACAGCCGGACGGGTCAATGGATCAGGTTAAGCTACGCTTGCCGCGGTTGGTCTGTGGATGGGTGACCATTTTAAATTTTTTAAATACCAAGACCCCTCCGTGCTTCGGAAAGCATATTAAGCCGTTGGTCCCGGCTGTCATTCGTGGATCTTTGACAGTCGTTACGGGTCGCCAGAAGCCTGTAAGTCTGACAACCAGTCTTACCAAGGGGTATCGTGTCTCCCAGTAACTGGGTTCTGGAATACTGGTATTCAGTTGCATCCGGTTGGACTGGAAGCCGACCCCAACATAGTAGGGAAAAGGTATCATTCTGATATCAACCCTGTATAGGCCTACACAACTGTTCGGACTTTTTGCGATGTAGTCATTTTGCGAGTTAGGTATTTTGAGATTTAGACATTATGAGATGTGGACCTAAAGCGATGTAGTCATTTTGCGACTTAGGTATTTTGAGATTTAGGCCCGTATTACAGAACGCCACTCAATACTCAAGCATTCCTTAGAACTAGATTCTAGCCATTTGATTGGTTGAAACCAGTTTTAAGTAATGCTTGAGTATTGAGTGACGTTCTGTAATACGGGCCTTAGACATTTTGAGATTTGGACTAACAGCGACGTGGTCAATTTGCGATCCAGTCATTCTGATACCAACCCATTCTTTTCAACTACGGAACCCTTCATTGTGCGTGATCCGACACGCACTTGGCCGGTTTTTTTAAATTTCTCCGCCTCGATAAAAAGTACTCTACATCAATCTATTAAAGACTGGTCGCAGTTTAATCCGTTAATACTGTAAATAGTGATGTCCTCCCACCATCACACACCATCTTATCTACTTTTATTATCGACAAATCAAATTATCGAACAATTATTGAATTATTCATACCGGGTTGTAGAGCAGCCTAATCACTTTAATTGCGATCCCTATTGGACCCTTATAAATTTATGAAACCCTTCTATAATGTATTAGGAGGGTAAACAGCAGTAATAGGCTCCTAAAGGCGTTTTATCAGTTTATAATCTAACTTTTTGATATCGTTTAATATTGAGGCACTTTTTGAAAGGCATGTATTTAATTAAACTTCTAATAATTCCTATTTTGCGCTCCTAAAAATATTATTGAACACTCTAATATCTAATGATTGTGCCTCTTTTTGTGAACTTCAAATAATTTATATTTTGGGGTCCTAAAAATACTATAGTAACAGCCGCACTGGTCAATCTATCAGGTTAAGCTACGTTTGGCGTAGTTGGTCTGTAGATGGGTGACCATCTTTACATACTGAGACCCCTCCGTGCCTCGGGAAGCACGTTAGGCCGTTGGTCCCGGCTGTCATGCGCGGATCTTTGACAGTCGTTACGGAAGCCCGAAAGTCTGTCAACCAGTCTTACCAATGACTATCGTTATTACCCAGTAACTGGATTCTGGAGGTCAGATAGACAGTCACTCCATATAAAATACTGGTATTCAGCTGCATCCGGTTAGACTGGAACCCGCCAAAATAGTTGGGAAAAGGCTTGGCAGATGATTGGTCCTAAAAATACTAAATTGTCAAGTTTAGCGTGGTTGGTCATTTCCAAGCTTAACCTAACCCGTTTGGTCAAAGTACCTTTCTTAGCTATGTTATTGCAACCAAATATGAAAAAAAATGGCCAATAGAAGCGCGAATGTTTTTAAAGGTGCATTAATTTTTTAAAAAAATAATGTTCATAATTTAAAGGTCAAATAAATAGAGGTTCAGTTAAATGTTTCCCATTTTGAAAGGACATGGTTCTTCATTGAGTAGGGTCGAAGAACAAATTCGTTCGTATTTCAAACTATGTTTCAATAGTAGAGAAACTTGAGTAACTCATGAATATTGAAGGACCAACTCATTGAACAGAGGCTGGGAATGCTGGGATTGCCAAATGTAGTGTGACCACGGGTTGAATGACCTGTTAGTCTATTCTGTATAAAGCTCTGGCCACACTGAGATGAATCCCGAGCCGTGGGAAGCCACTGCGTGTGTCGAATATTTTAACCGACTTAAAAAAAGGTTCTCAGTTCCTCGGAATCTTATTTTATTATCTCCCGCCTCTAAGGCGGAGGACATCGTGGAGTACGTGCGCCAGAAGACTAGGTACACACCGTGGGTGCAGTTACTGGAGTCACTCTGCAACGTCAAATTCAAGGCGTTCACGGTGCGTGTACCGCACTGTTACCTACCCCTCGTCAGGGAAGAAGACTTTTGGCAACAGGACATGGTGTTCCGTCGCTTCCGCGGACAAGTTCCACGGGGCAGCACTTATAGTCAAGCTAGTGCAAAGAGGAGAGCTACTAACATAGTTTTAAACCTATTTTATTAACACAAGTTTTGTTTAAATTCGAAAATTATGTATGTTTAGGTTAAGGTCCTGTGTCGGCTGAAATAAATGGTTTATTTATTTACCTATGTTTTATTGATTAGGAAGGCACGCGACTTTTCGCGCCAGTTTGAAAACCTTCATTGATACAAGTCAATTGAAACAATCGGCGCTAGTGAAATTCGACCCGCATCCCACGCGGGATCGCTTCAGTTTGGTCAAAGCTTAAACTCACTATGAAACGCAGTTCTGTGTCGAAAATGACATCTGTCAGTGTCAACGTCAAACTCAGTTTTCAATGCGAATAGTGAAGTTTTCCAGAATAGAAATGGTAAAGAATCACTTCATACTTATAGAAGTAAGGCTTGCATGGTTACCTATATCTCTTTTGTCTAACTTTTCTGAGACTATTGAAAAATTAATCTTATGACAATTCCATACATTGCAAAATTAAATCGCCCACGCCATCGCCAACTTGATGCTCGACTACGCTCGAGCATGCATGGCGTGTATTTAATTTTGCAATGTATGGAATTGTCATAAGATTATTTTTTCAATAGTCTCAGAAAATGCTCTACTCTTGGTGTGCGCTGACCATAACACTACGCGAGAACTAAGTAACTCAATGCCAACATAAAAGCGCTATTTTGAACTTTCAGTACTGAACTGTGAGTTGAAAACCTAACAACACGCTTTCATTTATACACTAGCTTCTGCCCGCGACTTCGTCCGCGTGAAATTTATTGTCCGCCTTAAGCCACCCCATCGCATCACATAGCCTGCTCGCGCTATTACTTCGTTTTCGCTTAGCGTTCTTTCTGACTTTTTTTATTTTTGCTCGGCTCATAAGAATTCTAGCGTGATTTTTAAAATAGCTTGTAGTTCCTCAAGAATTGGGCTATCAAATGGAATTAGAATTTTCCAGATCCGACTGGTAGTTCCAGAGATTAGCGCGTTCATACATATACATAAAAAAACAAGCAAACTCAAACTTCAGCTGTATTATTAGTATACAATAGATTCATTTAGGTGTCATCCAGTGTTAGTGAATACGGGCACCATTGCCATAAAACTGTCCTGTTACTCATGTTGGGGCCACACCACCGAGAAATGCCATTGATTATCGCGATAATGGACGTAGGCCGTAGGTGTAGGCTTGCGGACGGCGAGTGGCCTTGCGGACGGCGAGTAGTGGGTAGCTCGCCGTCCGGTAAGGACCAAGCCCTTTACCCTAATTGCGTAACACATTAGTGACCGGAGTTGGTTTCATTTTGAAACAAATTGCTGATATATTGCTTCGTATGTTTGAAAAATTTGTCTGCTCGGCAACGTAAATAACGCAATGAATGATGTTGGACTGTCAAAATGAAACCAACTCCCATTGATAATGTGTTACGCAATTAGGGTGCGGGTCGACGGCGCGTTGTGTTCCACGCGCGTCTCAAAGATATGTCAGCAATGATGGGGTCCAATAGGGCCGATGCCGCCGCGGTCGCGGGTTGTTCGAAAGAGATACCATGCCCCTGGCATAGGCAACTGAAGGAACACGGGTGGGTTTTAGTCGGTAAAAGTCTGACACGCCCTTCCGCTCCACCCAGAGCGGGAGAAGTCATTTGATGATATCCCATCCACAAAAAAAAAGGCCGTTGGCGGCATTCACATTGCCGATTGACGTTCGCCAACGATAATTATCGGAACAATTACCGCGTTGTTTATGGCGATGATGGGCATTGACGTTGGTGTGGCCCCAGCATCAGACTAAATTGAAATTACCAGCTTCCTTCTTCAAATAAAATTGCCTGTCCATTGTAGCTATTTCTTTCCAGTTGTTTGTTTCCATTAATGCACTATTTAATACCAATGACGTTGACAATCTTTATTTGAGTATCATACAGACAATATTATTCAAGAGTCCTGTAAATAAAACAAACAATCACAATATAAATATTATACATAATTAATAAATTATTATTCAGTTACCATTTCTCTGTACTAAATTGCTGTACTGGAGTAAAATAAAATAAAAATGGGAGCAACACAACACTCCCTGGGACTTATTCTGAACTTTATAAATAAAACAATACGACTTGAATTAGCTTGTGATTACAATAAAAGTACAGACCGGATCTTCACTCAAAATTTGACTCTGTGGAAATGAAAATAAGGTTTATTTTTAACTGTGGGAACATAAAATGTCAGGACAGATCATCAGTCAAGAGAAGACAGTGTCATTAAGTGATTGAACGGAATAATCAGCTAAAAGCATCGATCTTTACTGACCTACCGATCGAACGATGTATAGCTTGTGTTTGTATAAACCTTCAAACTTCCATGTAAAGTAAGTATAGTCGGTCTCGAATTGCTTTTCTACTTTTGACAACAATTCCCGGTAAATTGAAACTATGTAAATGGCACAAAGACAAAAATACCTATGGTTGGACTTTTATTTATTTATTTATTTATTTATTTATTTAAAACTCTTACACTATCATTACAGGTTATAAACCTAATGCGACAGCTAAGACTACTTGTAATAATTATTATTTATTTAAAATAACCTTACATTACTAACAATTACACACTAGTACATTAATACAAAATTACTGATAACTAAAAGGATACCAGTAACCTTATACAAAATTAACTTAAATATGTTTAACAGTCAAAAATTAAAAAGTAAACAATAAAAGAAACATTAAACACAAAATGAACAATAAACCTAAAATTACACTAATTAATGCTTTCGTAACATATTATATTTAATGTTACCTTTGCAAGTTCACTAAAGCAACACGAAAAAATGTCCAACCTATTCTGAACTCCGTTAACAGTACGAATTGCTCGCGTGAGAGGTGCTTTAGCCAGCAGGTTAGTTCTGGCAGTTGGCACAGCCAGCAGTGGCGGGCGCCGCCGCCTCCACACGTAGCGGTCTGGAACAGAGAACCGCAAGCACTGAAGTACTCCTGGGTTGTGTTCCTTGCCCCGGAGTAATTTTATTAAATAGACGACAAGAGTGAACTGCCGTCGCACCCTCAATTCATTGTACCCGACCATGCCCAGTACAAACAGGGTGGGGTACATCAGCGGGTACAATGGATAAACTCCGTACAGTCTGCAGTAAAATGATACTTCTACTGTCATTTCTCTATTAAATGGGAACATTTTTTAACGAAATGACAGTTAAGAAGTGTCATTTTACTACAGCTTATTAACACGCCTATGAATTTCTTTATATATGTTCGGTGATATGATGTATATGTACTTCATGTTTAAGCTAGTATGACTAACCATGAAGTAATGCATGTGGGTAGCTACTTGTTTGTATAAGTATTAAAAAATGCGTGAGTGTCGTGGAACACTCGGTTGGAACGAAGTTCGTCGGAGGTGCCATCTTGAATTTTCATTTTGACCTCATTATTATTTTCAGCAACCTCAAAAACCATGAAAAAGTCACCCATGACGAAAATTTTTAAATTTTCGTTTCTACCATTTATTTCTTATTATTGATAAATTATAAAAATTAAAACAAAATAAATCATTTCTTTCTTCAAAATAAAGAAGGGGTCATGACTGAATTTCGTGACGGAAAAATCTTAAATTTTTTTTCGCCTAGCCCCGATCCACCATGCTCGTACCCTCCGATAAGAAACTGCGTTCCAAAAACAACTGGTAATGCGCTTATAACTCGACCACCATCCAATTTATACAGCTAGAAAAAAGTGTCATAAAAAGTGTCACCTTATATTTCAAAATGCGTTACCTTTTTCAAGAAAAACATGTTAAATTTAAAATGAAAATTACAGCTGCTACTTATGATTTATCATCTCAGAAATTGTGTGAGACGACCGCAACATTTCAGTTTGATGTCGCACTCAAGTTTAAATGCATGTTGACAGTTTTATTCTTTCGCCTTCTTATTTTGTTTAAAAAACCTATTAGAAAAAGGTAGCCAAGTAATTTCGTGTACAACAGAATAAGCACCACTAACTATTTTACTACTATTTATTTTCCTTTTCTTGACATTTGTATTGGTGTTAATTTACCTAAATATAATTGAATTTTATTTTTGATAAATCCATCTAACAGTGGATATAACATTTTGAAAGCTGTCACTCCTGTATCTTAATCCCTATCTAATATTATAAATGCAAAAGTAAGTTTGTTTGTTTGTTACCTTTTCACGCCTAAACCACTGAACCAATCGTCCTGAAATTTTGCATATACGTAGTCAGTTGTACAGAAACGGACATAAGGTACATTTCACCCCGAAAAAAAGTACTGTTCCCGAGGAAAACAACAATAAATAAATATCCTTGGACATTTCACACAACGCCATCTAGTCCCAAGCTAAGCAACCTAATGCTTGTGTTATGGTAACGAGATGGCTGATGAACTACTTATATACATTTTTTTTTTTTTTTTTGTAAATACATACATATTATAGATAGAAAAACACCCAGACTCTGAACAAATACTTGTAGGTCGTACAAATATTTGTTCCGCGCGGGAATCGAATCCGCGATATGCTGCGCAGCAGTCAATTGCTCAACCACTGCGCCAACCGTGTCGTCAAACAATAATATTCTTATGATGATAGAATGGTGCCACGTATTATTTACAAGCCGAAATGATTGTCAAATTCTAAATTACCGCCATCAAAGCCGCGGGCAAAAGCTAGTCCATAATATAAACTTCTTTTTTTACTTACTTGTATTATCTACCTAATTTATATTATGAAATACCTAAATAAAAAATAAATTAATATCAATCCCCGTTTTTTTAAAATGTTTATAATCTAATCTCACTCTGAATCTGTTAAAAATTTTATAATTTTTATGCTAGATTTTTGTCATTTGATTGTTACTGACGTGATACTAGATTAGAAACATTTCATTAATTTATTGATTTGCTTTCTGATCTCAAAAA
Organism: Cosmia trapezina; assembly: GCA_905163495.3. Classification (NCBI taxonomy): domain Eukaryota; kingdom Metazoa; phylum Arthropoda; class Insecta; order Lepidoptera; family Noctuidae; genus Cosmia; species Cosmia trapezina. The sequence continues at coordinate 4,740,356 of LR991036.1, forward strand.
TCATAACCTTAATGGATGACCTTTAATATTAAGGCAGGTAAACCGTCACCAATAATAATAATCAGTATTTTCAGTTAATAACAAGATAAGTGCCAAACTACAATGCAATTACAGCTAAAACAGGGCGTTTATTAACAATACTATTTGGCAACAATGGGAATATTCCGTTGAATAGGAATGTAGGCGGTTTACGAGCGGACTTCACTAACGATGCGAGGGCGACGCGGCGGGCGGCCGGTTGTTATTTAGTGTGTAACCAGCTTTATGGAATTAACTCGCCGTGGGTAGTACTTACACTTCATTTGTTTATCGAAGTGTTGATTTGGCTCGTTTTCACGACGAATGCAGTCCAAAATGCAATTAGTTAAATGTTAGTCATATCAAGGGGTATCCTGTTACCCAGTACCTGGGTTGTGGAGGTCAGACAGGCAATCACTCCATGTAAAATACTGGTATTCAGCTGCATCCAGTTACTCTGGAAGCCGATCCGAGCATAGTCGGAAAATGTTGGGCAGGATGATGAGTTCTATGGTTTGACTTGTGTGAGAGAGCGATTCGGCATCCAGGGTATATTCATATTGTTGTTCCAAAGAGATACCGTGGCCCTGGCACAGGCAACTGAAGGAACACGGGTGGGTTTTAGAGTATATTCATATCGTCTAGCCTCTTCTGGGGTTCATAAGATGCGGCCGTATAATGCTATGTGTCTGCCATCGGTCCTATTCGATTCAACGAAATGAAATGAAATGATTTATTCTGTAAATAGGATATTGAAATCACTTTTACACGTCATATTTTTTTTTTAATAAGCTAGATGAAGTCGACATTTCCTATCTGACTACCCTGAGAAGAAATGGCGAAACAAACTTAGGGGTCAAAGTCTCTTTTAAAGTCCAGACATAATCTTGGTCAGATCTTGTGAGGACCATGTAGATCCATGTCTGAAATGGTCTTTTGAAAGAACCATAAAAATTTGAGTGGACCTGTCCAGTCAGTGCAAGCATTTGTCAACAATCGTGTAGCTCAACTCAAGGATTTAAGGAGCTCAATAACTCGACGAACAATACCAAAGAAAGGACATTTGGGGAGGTCGCATAAAGTACTTACTCAAAAAATGTCAGACCATCAATAAAACTAAAAAAGAAAAAAAAGATCCACATAGTGCTCACATTTACAATAATTAAAGAAAAAAATATATTTTTATTTTTAAACAAAGGTTTGTCATTTTGTATAATATAATGATTTTGGTATTATATATATTACAAGGTTGAGCGAATAGCTCAAACCCAAGCTTTTTTGTCTTCTAAATAATCGGAAATTTTATAGTAGCCCTTTTTACAAAGTTTGGTTTTAATACAGCTATTAAATCGTTTAATGGGCAAGTTTCGAATTTCAATGGGAAGTTTGTCAACAATAGTGTTCAGTCAGAAATTCTGACTCAAAATTTTGAACTTCCAGCTACCCGTGATGAAATTAAAGATCTTAAATCACACTAATATTATAAAGGCGAAAGTTTGTGAGTGGGTGTGTGTGGTGTGTATGTTTGTATGTTTGTTACTTCTTCATGCTCAAACATCTGGATTTAGATAAAATTTGGTATGTAGATAGCTTATACACTGGATTAACACATAGGTTACTTTTTACCTCGGTCTAAGCGGGTGAAACCGCGGGGTGCAGCTAGTAGAGTATGAATGCTGCCAACGATCAATGGAGCGGATTATATTAAATTATAGTGTGAAATTATCGGATTATGTTTGAAACACAATACTCCAAAACAAAGATAGTTAATGTGGCTAAAAAGACTGCCTAACTTAAATGGGACTGGGCAGGACTTGTCTGCCGAATGCCAGATAAACTGTGGGCCCAGATAGCACAGAACTGGTGCACTGAGACAGTGAGGCAGGGGGCAGCAGACCACGTAAAACTGGAAGAAGGACGCGCGGGCTCGCGAACGGTGGAAGAAGTGGATTGAGACCTTTGCCCAGGAGCGGGACAGCGCAGCTTTTGACAAAGAAAAAAAAATAAAGTATACTGAAAACACCGTGAGCGTTTTATAGTAAGACCTACTTAGCACACAAAATCTGGTATACGTGCCTTAACCTAGAAAATGTTTAAGACTTACTTATATTATTAGAATAATATTTATGTTTGTATTTGTAACGATCCCAAAGAAACAAAGAATCCTGGTTATGTTATAGACCGTAAACTTTTTATGGGTTCATGTAAGGTTCAAGATTTTATGGTGGCAAAAATGGATTGTAGTAACACGGAAATTATTCCTATTTACTTTAGCAGTTACAAATACGTAGCTTTATTTCTTTGTTTTTTTTTTTACTGTTACTGTACCCGTTACTGTTGAGGGGCTTGTGGCTAAGTAATAACAGCCTCACGGATCAATCGACCAGGTGAAGCTACACGTTTACCGCGGTCGGTCCGTGTCGGTCATCTTTACATACGAGACCCCGTGCCTCGGAAAGCACGGTAAGCCATTAATCACGGTTGTTATTCTTAAATCTCTGACAGGCGTCACGGGCCGTCAGAATTCCGAGTCTGACAACCAGACTTACCAAGGGGTATCGTACTATCCAGTAACTGGGTTGTGGGGGTCTGATATGCAGTCTCTCCTTGTAAAATACTGGATTCAGCTGCATCTGGTTTGTCTGGAAGACGACCCCAACATCGTTAGGAAAAGGCTAAGCTGATTGATGAGTAAGTTCATCAGGTTTAAATCCATTTGCAGACCCTAAGGCCTGTATTCATGAATGATACTAACATAAGTATGGCAGCAACACTATGCTAGGTACAGTATTCACTTTTTGCTATAAATGCCGTGTTAGAAATATTCTCCTGAAAAGGAGTCCTTCACTGTTAGAAGCAACCATAGAAATATAAAATTCTTATATCGGAAGCAACACTGTGCGTTGGTTAAAATAGCTGTCCAGCTACTTCACGTGAGGGTCCGTCTAAGTGAACGCATAGCGTAGCAAATCACTCAAGTATTGTTTAGGAATCGGATTTACCCGCCCTATGCATTGGGGACAGTGTTGCCAGATGCATTGAACCTTTTATCTGTAGTGGAAACTGCTAAAATCTGTATTAAATCTGTATGCCTTTTTATCATGAAATCTTTTGAAAATCTGTGAAAATGAAGGGAAAAGATTAGGTAGGATTAAATAAAAATTGACACAAATTAATAAAATTGTCATATATGTACTAAAAAGATAATTAAAACAAAAAACAAATTATCAAATCAAAAATTAAACTTACAACGACCGAACAAATAATAACTTTATACCTAATTTCCATTCATCAGTCACACATATTTTTGTTTAGGTGATTGCGCTCGAAATTCAATTTTTTTTTTAGGTTGTATCTTGATCAAGGTATGATACGCGGCAATAAAACATAGGTATGTATTTATATAAATTTAACCATAAAAATCATCAATACATTTCTCTGAGTTAGATTTCGTGCACATTCGTTACATTTCGTTCGTTTGAGGAATCTGCATGTCATATCAATCTGCTACATTGATCAAGATACAACCTGAAACGGACCTGCAAATTGCAAAAAACTCAAAAAAAAAATTGAATTTCACGGGCTACCACTGCGCATCTCCCTTAACAAAAACGCAAATTACTGCAATTTGTGTAGAATGTGAAAATTCTGTATAAAAATCTGTATCCAATGCTAATCTGTATCGCAAATCGAAAATCTGTATAAATACGGAGAAATCTGTATATATGGCAACACTGATTGGGGCGTACTGTGAGACCTCATAGTATCATTCTTGAATACCAGTGTAACAGTCCTGAAATCATCTAAAAGTGACGATACATACACACAAACATATATAAACTTACACTTTTTTTCTTACGATGATGATATATGACATAATAATGTATACAAAGCTGATTAACCCTTTCACCGCAACTTGGAATGCGTAATGTCGTTAAATTCACATTACGACCTTTCTGTCTGTTGTAGTCGAAAATTTATTATTTCGATTCCCTTCACAATTGGATGGTTATTCAGTATTCGAAGTGGCTTTTTGTTGTGTCCCCTAGAGAGGTTGTTATAGGCCGTTGCAAGCTGTTGCGTACTCAAAGATACCTGCTGGGAATTTGTTGCGTAGCCGAATTTTCCCAAAAGGTATCTCTGAGTTAAATTTTCATTTTGTTTTGACGAATTGTTTGGCTTTTGTGAGATGTTGCTAGGCGTTATAATGACGGTGTTTTATTTTATCTTGAATGAAGGAGGAAGGAAAGGATTTCAACACAATGGTGTTGTACACAATTGTAAAAATAAAACGAGAATTGCATGAAAAAAACCTTTGTAAGGCTGTGCACAGCAATAGGTGCCTTTACAAAGTGTACATAGAGTTCCTAATTTAAAATAATGCTGTTTTCCTATGTTTACGATAGTTTTAGGCCTAGGGCCGTACTATGTCGTGAAAAAAAATAATGGATCCATCATGGATCCGTTGAGAAAAAAGGATGGTGCTATAGGTCGTATGTAGCTCCGTCTCTCTCTCACACTGGAACCGTTCAACTTCTGCCCTGCTATAAGAGATCACGCTAATGTCGTAAATGGTTTGTTGCAATCATAGACTTATAAAAAAAGGAGGACTCCGCGCCACGCATATCAAAGTGAAGCACCGTACCGATCTATGTGTTATAGTATCTACATACTTCAGACACTACACAACCTTTACTTACACTTTGCATCCATTTTTATTATCTCCTTGTTTTTTACATTGTAATTTGTGAATTGGTCTAAAACAATTCGTTTTCTTTAAAATCTGAAATCAAAACACCTATTGGTATTTTTCATTGTTATGACACTTACGTCAGGCTGTCAAGCTGTCATTATTTTTTTCTTCTAAAGTACCCGTCACGAGAAGCTATAAATTTTGTAAACAAGTGTTCAGGAGTTCACAACATTTGGACCAACAAAAAAAATGAATTTGTTTAAGATTTAATAAATTATTAAGTAACAAATATTAATTAACATATATTATTTAAGAATAATTATTCGTCAGATTCAGATGTTTCCATTTCTGTGTCAGAATCAGTGACATGTATCACGAAACTCGAATGACGCGTTTATTTCAAAATGGCGTCCCGATAGTTTACAATTCCTGCGACGGACGCGTTCCGGTACCAAGAAACACAAACGATAGCGCTTTGCGTCGTTAAAATATGATCCGACTAAATTAAATAGGTTGTTACTTTCATATAACCCGTCTATATTTCATGTCGATTGAATATGGTCAATTTATTATTATCTCGCAGTATAAAATGTTTACTTAGTAAAAGATGTTTGTTTACATAATTTATAGCTTCTCGTGACGGGTGCTTTATCTAACTATCTCTCATAGAGTTTCATAATGGCATAGACTATGAACGTTTTTTTTGATTTATGTAATCTAAATCTAAAATTGGAAGATAGATTTTTGATTTCAAAAACGCTGATGCAAAAATATGGAAGGATTTCGGAGACATTTGAGTCAGTTCTGCTCCGGAAGCTATAAGCGAAACATCTCCTAACTAAATATAGTATTCTTGGACCGGGAAACTTACTCAGCGACTAAAACTTACCCGACTGCGGTCGATCCCAAAAGGAGGGTTATACACTAAAATAACCATTATAAATAACGGAGCGACTCGAAAAATTCTACTTCATCTTCCTAATCAATCTACGCCTCTCTCAAAAATAATTGAAGAAATTGTTTCTTCAATTATTTTACAAAAAACAAAAAACACACTATTATACTGAGAAGTATAATAGTGTGTTTTTTGTATCCGGTCTGTAATTTTTATCTTTTAGTTTTCAATATATAGTTCAAATCTAATTCCTTAGCCCCTTTTATTTCTTTAGGCTAGTAGATTTGTTACAGTGTGCGTGATTTGAGTACCTGCAAAGACGCCGTCGCTCGTGTCACGTAATGGTGACCGGTCGGCATACTATGATGTAAATGAGTGCGTGAGGCGTGTTTGTACAAACGGCCCCGGCCATACTTACTGTGCTTCACTTTCGTTATGCGTGGCGCGGAGTCCTCCTTTTTTATAAATCTATGGTTGCAGTTCATAATTTTTTGATAGTTTGTAATCTTGCGAGATAGATGGTCATCATAATCATTCTGACACAGAATACTAAGTTAATATTTAACTTTTATATAGTAAAAAAATCTCCACGTTTTATCGACACAACAGGAAAACATTAATATAGCTCCCGGAATTATATTCGATGGCAATAAGATTATTTCTAGAAAATAATTATGTAAATTTTCAGGTAAACTACATTGAAAGAATCACCAGAAAATATAATCTAAAACAACATAGAGACGACACGTTTGGCGCAGTGGTTGAGCGATTGACTGCTGCGCAGCATGTCACGGGTTCGATTCCCGCACGGAACAAATATTTGTACGACCTGCAAGTATTTGTTCCGAGTCTGGGTGTTTTTCTATCTATAATATGTATGTATTTACAAAAAAAATAAAATATATAAGTAGTTTATAAGCCATCTCGTTACCATAACACAAGCATTAGGTTGCTTAGCTTGGGACTAGATGGCGTTGTGTGAAATGTCCAAGGATATTTATAGTTATTTATTTAATTATAGGGCGATTAGTTTGGAGTTAAAGTAACAACATTAAAAATTTAAATAGATTCTCAGACTACCAATAAACCGATTACATTGTAAAAGTAAGTATCTTCAGTTCAACGAAACATTAATTATCTACTTAGGAATTAGTACATAATTAATTGAGTTCTTTATTTATTGTTTTAGAACACACCTCTCCCTTTTAGTTTTTGACTAACTATCAATTAGTAAGTGCTAATTGAAGTCAATTAATGGTTTTCCAAAGCTGGGAAAGTTTTAATAATTTTTGGCTTATTTTAATTAGGTATTAGAAAATTGCCAACTTAAATGATACTGGGTAGAACATGCTTGCTGCATGCTGGATATATTATGGGGCCAAATAGCTCAGTTCCTTGAGACAGTGAGGCGGGGTCGCGGCCTCTCGTTCTTCTGAGGTCGCGGCAGATCACGTGGGATCTGTCATCTGTATGTCATCTGTCACTTAAATTCTACGCGTAAATTATGAAATGTATTTTCTCTTTCCTATAGAAAGCAGGTAGCATTATTTTCTATAGAAAACAGATAACCATTCAAAGTTTTCAGAAAGCAAAATCGCTAACTTTATTTTTAAGAGGGCATTTTGTCACCTCTCTCGCTCACACGGGCACAAATTTTTATGATTGTTAAATGAAAAGATGCTTCTTTGAAAAATGTTATTAATTGGCGAACTAGTAGATAATATTAATTTATTCTTTAGTTTATTTATTTTATATATAGTTACGATTAACACATAAAGAGTATAATTACTTAAGTTAAAAATATAATATCCTAACAAAAACTATTATAAAACTAAAATGCGGCGTCGAAAATTTAATAGGTATCTACCCTATTTATTACAAACACATTTCTATTGTGTTATCTAATAAACTCGGCTCAAAAAGTTGCTTGTTTTTGCGATGAGAACTAAATAAATGCCACAATAAAATTGTTTTTTTTTTCAATAATTACCTACCTATCCACTAACACCGAGTGGCGCGTCGTTCGCTAATTGATTACAATTTTCAAAAAAAGCATCTTTTCATTTAATATTCTTAAAAAATTGGTCTTGTGTGAGCGAGAGGTAACAAAATGCTACAGCCCCCTTTACACCCCTACAACATAACTTTCACAAACAGCCAACTATACAAATTCTCCTAAACATGAAATACCGATAATATTCATAAATTTCACGACTCAACGCCCTAACGATCTGAAAGTTTCAGAGTTTCAGCGGTGGCGAGTCTTTAACTAAATGCAATGAAGCGTTGCTAACTTTATGTTAATGGTGTCCAAGCCCGGTTGTTTGTGGAGTTGTTGGGGAATGGACACGTTAGAGGTGTTTTACAGGTTCGTTTTTGCATGTAGGAAAATGGCCGGTAAATTGTTACAAAGCGTGGAAAAGCCTCGTGGAAAGGTGAAATGAGTATTAATCACCACTTACTTAGTTAGTGTGTGGCGGCATCTACATCGCCACATATGAACCACGCATCAATGACATGACGTCATGCAATCCTGCATCGCGCAATTAGAGTTTACCACGCGACTAGCATAATATATACAACGACCCGATATCAACCGTTGAGCAGTAGCCCACCAGACACAACACCCGTCTGGTCGGAGGATCCTCCCTTTTCTATGGAGGATGAGTGAACTTTACACCCTGTTCCTCATGCCTCTAAAAGTGTTACAAATTTAGATCTCTTGTAGGTCTCTTGCGGAAGCTAATATTTTTATAAAAGTTGTGCATATACTACATAGATACATCAACATTCGATATTGCAGTTTTAAGTCTCTTACTGGTCTTATCAGAAAATCTATTTAGATTTTCCACCCTAATGACATCACAAAGTCCCAACCACTTACTAACAAGCATAATATAATACGCTACATAGAGACCCTCCGCCGCAGCATCTCACAATTTCCTCCAGCTTTCAACCCAGTCCTAATTGGCTATCAATCTATTGGCTGTGAGGCATCGGCAGAATCAGGCCAACGCACAAAAAAAGGCCACCGATAAAATGCAAGTGCGGTGAATGAAAAACAGTATTCTGACGATAAATATAAAAAATATAAAAGAGAAAATAACTGGGTTAGCTTTTACGGGTGACGATTTTTTTGTGATCTTTTTTTTTCGGACAATCTGGCTTGTGGATAGTTATTTCTTTTTTACGCCATCAGATCCGTTTATTTGTGTCAACCAAACGTTTTTTGGAATTTACTCCTTAAGAATTGATTTTAATATGAAATTTTTATGAGTAGTGAAATATAAGCGTTAACTCAAAAGCGTTGTTACGTTTTTTTGCACAAAATAAGACAAAACGAAAGTTGCTCACTGATTCATTGAAGACACCCTAACCCCAATGGTCCTTTGTTTTTGTCCGACAACAGAAATTCAGTAGATATGGCTCAAAAAACAGGAGTAAACTCCAGTCGTGCGTCGGAGCTGACCCAAACAAACAATTTTTTTTTGTATGGAACTAATATTATTTTCGTTTTGTTTCAGCTTTTCCACATCACCATCATAAAACTCAAAGTTTTAATTATTATGTGTAATAGTATCGAAAGGTGCTAGAATGATATTTAAAAAAAAGTCACAAATATTAGCGTAATTTATAAGGTTAATTTTTAAGATAATCAAGCACAGTAGCTAATAAGTGGCCTGGCAACTTGCCAGTATCCATTAGCCATTCATAAACCAGCTTTATCATTAGTTATCTTATAGGCAATTATAGAACTCATTTATCTTTAAAGGATAAGTTTTTAACCAGTGCGCAAATTTTCACAGAGTGTTCTACCCATGAATATGAACAACTTTTACTACAGGACTAACTTTGAAATCGTGAAAAAAAAAATCAGCTGTGCAGTACATTTTATTTTACCAAAATCGTCAAAATGTAGGGTGCAGCTGATTTTTTTTTCGCGATTTCAGGTTTGGTCCCATAGTAAAAGTTGTTCATATTCATGGGTAGAACACGCTGTGAAAATTTGTGCACTGATTAATCTTATCCTGTATAAATAAAAAGAGAAGTCCTGACTGACTGACTGACTGACTCATCAACGCCCAGCCCAAAACTTTGAACCTAGAAAGCTGGAATTTTGCACAGAGGTTCCCTTTATAATGTAGACAAGGAATAAGGAAGGATTTCCCGGTGGTACGTTCGCGTGGGATATTTCCACGTGGGCGAAGCCTATTTCCCAACATACACGCGGGCGAAGCCGCAGGGAAAAGCTAGTCACATTATAATTATTTTACTCGTCAGTCGTGTCGACACCGTATCGTCGATTATAAACCCGTCTATGTAACCATGTTCACGATATTTTCGAGTGCAAACATCCCTTGAATGCAAACCTGTCAGTTTTTAAAAGCGCACAACATGAATAGAAACCGTCAGTCATTTGTAACAGAAAAAAAAATGGAAAAACTTTTTTTTTACATATACATTTATTTAAAATCGTTGCCTGCCAGCCTTTTGTGGGAAAATGGATTATTTTGATTTTGTTTACCGTTACCTATGTTAATTAAAAGGATTCCAATCAATCCGGGATATTGCAATTTAATCTTGTCAGGAACAGCGTTGTTTTGAAAAGCTGACAAAATATTGTAATCACTGAATGGTTTGTCAATCAGGGTGTTTTTTTTATTATTGGCTGACGGTAAAAACCTGGAAGATACATTGGGAAATATTAATTAATTGATCCTATAAAAAGTAATTCGCCTTCTAATGACAGACACTTTTTCTAAATTAAAGAATCTGTAAATACATTACTACTTAAAATATACTCCTAATGATGCACAATTTTTAAAATAATTCAGCTTCTTTTTAACTTTCTGCCCTTTTCTCACAGTTGGTCGCAGTAACTAAGTTAGGTACTCCGACCAAACGTGTTAGGTTAGTTTGGGACTGTGACCAACCCGCTAAATGAAAGTTGGTTGCATTTACTCGGTCATCTTGTATTTTATGACCCTAAAATAGGAAATAATTGAGATTCACAAAAAGAGGCGCAATCAGAGAGTTCAATAATATTATTAGGAGTGCAAAATGGGAATTATTAGTGGTTCGATGAGATACATGCCATAAACATTGCTCTACTGCCTCGCAGTGAGATAAATACAGGCCGCTAGAGTTGAATATAATCGAAACCCAATCAAATTGAACTTTAACGAAAACACATTGTTATTTTACATAACAATTGATTCTGAATAAGTCATTACAAATTCATTGATAGCACTGTCGAGAGTTTAACGGCAATGAACTATTGAACGCCCGAAATGTTCTGAAAGGTCTTTGACTTTCTGTTGAAGTAAAGCTCTTCTTAGTTCGGCTTAGTTTATTTATAATGTACAGTCGACGAAAGGGATTGGTAACTGGGTGGCTGACTACAACGTTTTAACCCATTTCAATAAAGGAGGTTCTGTTTTCGAATCGCAGGTGTAGAAAATAAGCACAGATTAGTAGAATGTTCAAATTAATGCAAGAACATAAATGTTAACAAATACATAAATAATCACATCTTGTGGAGGACCTCGTGGATAAGTAATAACAGCTGCACGGGTCAATCCATCAGGTTAAGCTACGCTTGCGGGGGTTGGTCGGTGGATGGGTGACTATCTTTACATACTGAGACTCCTCCGTGCTTCGGAAAGCACGCTAAGCCGTTGGTCCGGCTGTCACTCGTGGATCTTTGACAGTCGTTACGGATCGTCAGAAGCCCGAGACAACCAGTCTTATCAAGGTGTATCGTATTACCCAGTTACTGTGTTGTGGAGTCAGATAGGCAATCGTTCCATGTAAAATACTGGTATTCATCTGCATTCTGTTAGACTGGAAGCTGACCCCAATATAGTTGGGAAAAGGCTAGGCAGAATGATCCCAAATCGTAATCATTTTGCTTACTTACATACTTAGTTGTCACAATGGAACCAATTTAGGGATAACAAATTACACCGTTGGAATATGTTACTGGTTGTTGATACTGGTTACTCTTTTTCACAGACTAGTGGCAGTTGGTGAATACTTGTGGACTCGTTGAGAACTACACGCGGAATTAACCCCGATCAACTAATGTCCGTATGGACTAAGGAGCCACGTCAGATTTTAAAGGGCAACTAACACCCTTATTTAGCAGCAAAGTAGCTGATATTGCAGCACAAATTCTGGATTTATCAGCAAAATATATCATAAGTTATATCAATACAAAAGTCCTCGCTTTTTTAAAATGTTGGATTCTATGCGTTCGGCTGGCCGTCACGTAGCGGACGTGACATCATGAAGCCTTTTTAACTTAAAAGTAAAAAATTTTAGTTTAAAGCCTTTTTAAAAGTACTTGTGTTTGTATGTTCGCTATTTTCTCGAAAACTTGTGAACTAATTTTGTTTCACTAGACGTAATTAACCATTTTCATCAAAATGAAACAAATGAATGAATGATTAGGTTTGAAACGTCCAAAGTTGTTAAATTCTTAACTGGTTATGAATGTATTTTGTTGACAGTACATAATCCTTACTTTGAAGATGTTTAGTAGTAGCATTATGGTATAAAATAATTGCAAACTTTGTCGAAAATTCTAATATGCTGGAAATTATTTTCAGTCAAAGGATTAGTATAATTATCTGTATTTGTTGAACCGTAAAGTATACTTGGTTAATCAACCACCGACTAAATTTTATGGTGAGAAAATGTGTTATGTTAAATGTTAAAACAGACTAAATCGTCATGTTAAAACAGACTAAATCGTCATGTTAAAACAGACTAAATCGTCATGTTAAAACAGACTAAAAGGCCAACACTAGTGAGAAAGCGTAGTTGATTAATGCTCGCTTAATAATAAGGGTCAGTTCAGACCAAGCGGAAAATCCTCGCGGAATTTACTGGCTCCATTGAAAATAGGACCGTAAATTACCATAGCCAAGTATACAATTGTATGAATATCGACACTCACAGCTCACGACGAGCCGATTGACAATTTTATACTTTAGGCTATGGTAATATTGTTGTATTTTTAATGGAGCCATTAAATTCGGCTAGCATTTTTCCGCTTCGTCTGAACTGATCTTACAGCCGCACGGTTCAATTAAAGGTTATGCTACGCTTACCGCGGTCGGTACATGGATGGGTGACCATCCATTATATTATATCAAGACCCCTCCGTGCCTCAGAAAGCACGTTCAGCCATTGGTCCTTGCTGTCATCTTTGACAGTCGTTATGGGTAGTCAAAAGCCCAAAAAAGTCTGACAACCAGTCTTACCAAAGGGATACCGTACTACGGTGCTACTGAGTATCTGGGTTGTGTGGAGGTCGGATAGGCAGCAGCTCCATGTAAAGTACTGGTATTCAGCTGCATCCGGTTGGTCTGGAAGCCGACCCCAACTTAGTTGGGAAAAGGCTAGGCAGATTGACATCTTCGTGTACCATTGGGACAAATACAATCATGTATTAATGTAGAGAAATCAATCTGCCTAGCCTTTTCCCAAATATGTTGGGGTCGGCTTCCAGTCTAACCGGATGCAGCTGAATACCAGTATTTTACGTGGAGCGACTGCCCATCTGACCTCCACAACCCAGTTACTGGGTAATACGGTTGTCAGATTGGTAAGACTGGTTGTCAGATTTTCGGGTTTCTGACGACCCGTAACGACTGTCAAAGATTCACGAATAACAGCCGGGACCAACGGCTTAACGTGCTTTCCGAGGCACGGAGGAATCTCGTTATGTAAAGATGGTCACCCATCCACTGACCAACCCCGGCAAGCATAGCTTAACCTGACGGATCGACCCGTGCGACTGTTATTACTTAGCCACGAGCTCCTCTATTAATGTAGAGAGAGAGTATTAATTAGAGTAGGTCAGTAATAATTTTGTGATTTTCATTTTTGTTGTCATTGATCCATTAGATGATTAGAGATAGTCAGTAATAGCAGAACGCCTCCTGCTGCCTCCTTTTGCTCCTTTTGCTCCGTTTGCTCCTTTTGCTCCTTATGCCTCGTCGTCGTTCATACAGTAGTTTGTGCCTACTCTCATGAAAAAAGGCGTGAATTTATGTATGCATGGTATGATCCATAATATAAATATATAATAATATATAATAATAATATATAAATAATATATAATAATAATATAATATAATAATATAATATCATCATAATATCCATAATATCGCCGCCTTAAAAGATCGGAAAGAGTCACAATGCTTGGCAAATCTACTGGTGAATTACTGGAACCTACAGGAAGATTTCTATATTTAGTTGAAGATCACACTACAATATTGTTCCTGCCCAACTCCACAATACCAAAAGTATAAGTTTTGCCTTATACTAACCAAAAAACAGTCAGTTTAAAAAAAAAGTCGTTATGTACAGCAACTAGAATCGAGTTGAAATTATTTCATTAGCTTATTCCTGTGGTTTACGTTAAGTCGAATAACTTTTCGCGGTAACTGTAGCTTGTGCAAAAAACATGTTATGAATTGTTTCAAATAACCGTGGAAATATGTTTTAACATACCTTGTCGTACCCAAATGTCCTTTCTTTAAAAAATAAATTACAAAAAAAAATGAATTTCGGTAGAACATTTGGTGGCTTAATTTGTTGCATTTTAACCCTACTAAGACGTTCTGCAAGGCATATGTCGAATTACAAGTAACCCTGTATACCTTTTATTGGATATCCTAAATAAATAAATAGGAAAAATAGGAATAAATAAATAGGAGCTCGTGGCTAAAGTAATTACAGCCGCACGGGTCGATCCATCGGGTTAAGCTACGCTTGCCGGGGTTGGTCAGTGGATGGGTGACCATCTTTACATACCGAGACTCCTCCGTGCCTCGGAAAGCACGTTAAGCCGTTGGTCCCGGCTGTCATTCGTGGATCTTTGACAGTCGTTACGGGTCGTTAGGAGCCCGAAAGTCTGACAACCAGTCTTACCAACCCAGTTACTGGGTTGTGGAGGTTATACAGGCAGTCGCTCCATGTAAAATACTGGTATTCAGATGCATCCGGTTAGACTGGAAGCCGACCGCAACATAGTTGGGAAAAGGCTAGGCAGATTGATCCTAAATAAACAAATGCTTTCCTCAAAACATGAGGAGTTAGCAACCGTATTTCAGCTTGGATGTTCGCTTTCACCCTTGATCATCCTTTTTTTTTTTTTTTTTGTGCGGGTGGGAAATCATCAAATAACTTCTCCCGCTCTGGGTGGAGCGGAAGGGCGTGTCAGACTTTTACTGACTAAAACCCACCCGTGTTCCTTCAGTTGCCTGTGCCAGGGCCGCGGTATCTTCTTCAAACAACCCGCGACCCCAGCGGCACCCTTGATCATCCTGAGCTTATTCCTACACCTTGTCTTATAGATAGAAATTGGCAAATGGAAATGGCGGTAATATTCTCGCTGGGTTTGTATAACTGACCGATGATGATCAAAATAAAATTCTATGTTATTGGCACGTTGTAAAGCGGTGAAATTATGTATGATGAATTTCCAACATATGTTTTATAATTTGAGAAAACAAAATACCTAATAATAATTCAAACGCCATTCAATATCATTTTTTTAGAGAGTTCTTTTATGGAAATGTGAAAAATAATAAAATATAGTGAGAATGAAAGCTAAATATTTTTAACAAAAAAAACTCTACCTGCCATTGATATTTTTTCATTACCCAGATAGCTAATAACATGCAGATAATTACAAATATTCGTCTCTCTGAAAACAAAAAAAAAAAAAAAAAAAAACACCCCGTATTTTTGTTCCTGCTAGGTATTAATTACATTGCAAAAGGATTCCTAAGAAAACAAGATCAACTATGAGTGTTTTACTTAACATTATTAAGTTCCTTGTTAATTCCTCTTATAAAGAAGGATTTAATAATAAAATTAATAGCCCTCCAGACTATATTCTCGTGATAAAAACTGCAGAAGCTCTGCTTGTAAGTTGGAGGATCAATTAAGCAGTTATCTGCCTTGAACGCTCGTTAAATATTATGGGAAAGGATTTTTCTACACTTAGGTAT
The DNA here is from genome assembly GCA_905163495.3 of Cosmia trapezina. NCBI lineage: Eukaryota > Metazoa > Arthropoda > Insecta > Lepidoptera > Noctuidae > Cosmia > Cosmia trapezina. The sequence continues at coordinate 4,755,990 of LR991036.1, forward strand.
GTTTGCTTTAGGTGATTAGGGTTTAAGATCAGTGAGATTTATTAAGGGTAACAGTATCGTAACTTTTAGCTAGTATAATTTTAATTTTTGATTTTGTTTATAAGCTCCACATTACCACTATTTAGGTTTTTACCAAAATAGGTAAAGAAAGAAGATAAGTTTACTTTCTTTTAATGCGACGCATATCTTTTTAATTTAGATTATTTAGATTATTTTTGCGCTGTCTTCAAAATAGGTATACAGAATCATTTTGTGAAACATCTATACATACCTACATACTTAGCCTACATACAATAAAATAGTAGCGAAGACAAAAATATAACATATAATGTAAGTACCTACACTATTGTATACATCATAATTATCATCTTCCTAGACTTTTCCCAACTATGTTGGGGTCGACTTCCAGTCTAACCGGGTACAGCTGAATACCAGTATTTTACATGGAGCAACTGCCTATCTGACCTCCACAACCCAGGTACTAGGTAATACGATAGCCCCTTGGTAAGACTGGTTGTATATATAGTATATAGTACATATAGTATATAGTATAATAGTATATAGTATAGTATATATAGTATATAGTATGGATTATGTTGATGCTGACTATTACATCTTGTAAAACTTGACTTTACAGTAAAATATTGTAATGTTTTAGTTCAATGGCAATTAAGAACATAGTTTACGTATGTATAGCTAGGCATGCCGGAAGAAAAACCGGCCAAGTGCGTGTCGGACCACGCACAATGAAGGGTTCCGTAGTTGAAAAGAATTTACCCCAAAAACAAACTTAACATTGATCCCAAAAAATATTTTTTTATGTCATAAAATTACAAATTCAAAATTTTCGTACTTTTTTCTTTACTTTTGCTGGGAAACCTTGCTTCTTGCCAAATTTCATTATTCTAGGTCATCGGGAAGTACCCAAGGTTTTGATTTACTTGCGACAGTTGCGAGTATCAAAATATGTCGCAAAATGAACGTATTTTTTTATTGCGTTGGCTTAGAAGTTTGGTTTTTTTAGAACTTTAAAGGACCATAAACCCGCGTACCTATTTGATATTAATTTCAATTTAATATCTCCACGCGTCCTTGAGAAAAATGGTCTTGAAAAATAAGTCTGTCAGTCTTGACAGACTTGAACATTTTTTTTATGTGATAGAATTACAAATCAACAATTTTCGGACTTTTTACTTTATTTGTGCTGTGCCATAGTTACCTTGCTTCTTGCCAAATTTCATGATTCTAGAACAACGGGAAGTACCCTATAGGTTTTTATTTACTTACGAGTATCAAAATTTGTCGCATAAATGGCCGTACGTTTTTATTGCATTGATTTAGAAGCTTCACTTTTTTAGAACTTCAAGAGACCACAAACCTACGTATTTGATATTAATTTCAACTTGATACCTCCACGCGTTCCTGAGAAAAAGGGTCTTGACAGACTGACAGACAGACAGACAGACAGACAGACAGACAGACAGACCGACAGACAACGAAGTGATCCTATAAGGGTTCCGTTTTTTCCTTTTGAGGTACGGAACCCTAAAAACGTTCTGATTGTAGTAAATTTGATTTGATTTGAATCTCATCTCAGCGATAATCAAAGTCCAAAACTTGGCAAATGTGTCGGGAAATATATGTATTTCGAAAGATTTAGACCGAGACTAGATGCGTTCTTAACACGCTCAGCGCCGGTGTATAACTAATGATACACCATAGCGTGTTTTGTCACAGGCCAGTATATTCTTAAGGCTTGTCCGTCGCAAAAAGCGCGGTCACTGTCGGACTGCATAGAAAAGAAAGAGAAGCGCGATGACACAACGCTTGCAAAATATGAAGTAATTATCGATTTACAAAAAATCTGTTGATTAAACTAAAAAAGTAATGACAAGAAATCATTCCTTATTAGTTTGTAAAGAACTGTATAAATTTATGAACACTTTTAATGAAAACTGCAGGAGTAATATGGTAACAACTCGAAAAAATTTACCGAAATAGACCTGGATCTAGGTATTTTTTTCCTTAGTTCTACAAACTAAAATAGATTTCAGGACACATGAAATTACTTCTTATGTATTGTAGCTTACTGTGTATTTTTTCCAATCAGAAAGATGTACAGTTACTGTAAAAGATGGTTACAAAGTTACTGAGTTTCGCCGTATTTTAGGAAGGAGCAGCCTTAATGATACACCACAGTCCTCGACTTCGGAGGCCGGTGTATCACTCAGTATACACCGTTTCATACATTTTAGTCGTTCAAAAGCGTTGGCCCTGGAGAATGTGCCCGAGTTTTTGGTGTGTAAATATCTTAAAAAACCGGTCAAGTGCGAGTCGGACTCGCGCACGAAGGGTTCCGTACCATATTATATGTTTAACAATCGCAAAGATAACTTTTTACTTATTTTATAATGATACTGTGAATTACAAGGTTATTTTTTGCAGTTGCAGAAAATCACCCATGTTTAAACAAAATACCTTATGAATCGCCGTTTTCAGTATTGTTGATTAAATTCAGTATTCATGGTACTTACATGGTATAAAGAAGTTTCAAATTCCTAATTTGTTGAATTGTTGCGCTAGAACTCGTACAAAAATGGTCTAAAATTTACAACTTTTACGGCCCCCTATTTCTTAATTTTAAAAGATAAAAAAAATATGTTTGTACTCTACTCGATGAGTTATAGACGATGACACCCCACATAATACATAATCAGCCTATAATGTTCCCAATGCTGGGACACAGGCCTCCTCTCGGTGAGAGGGAGTGGGCCGTAATCCACCACGCGGGCCCAGTGCGGGTTGGTAGATGTCACATGTCTTCGAATTTTTGGTTCTAGGACATGCCGGTTTCCTCACGATGTTTTCCTTCACCGTTTTGAGAGCAGCGGTGATGAAATAATGACATGACACCCCACATGCTAGATTAAAATTTTTTTTTTTTTTTTTAAATTAAAAGTTTATTGTATGGGGACCGACCCCTTAAATTTTTAACTTTGCTTTATTTTTATTATTTGTTGTTATAGCCGTAATAGACAGCGGAGGCTTAGTAAGTTTGTACTGGGTTGTAGGTACGTGGTTGTCTAATTTCATGGATTTTAATTTTCTTGCGCGGAACCCTAATTATTTTTCTAAAATAAAAATTGCCTAAGTTACTCCTTAAAACATCAGCTTTATGCCGTCAAAATCGGTGAAAATTCGTTTGGCAAATTCGTTTCCCAACTTGACTCAAAGTACTATTTTTTTAATCGGACTGCGCTTTAAAATTCTTCTATAAAAACTTTAACATCCCTAAACCTCATTTGAGGCGTAGTTTTGAAAAACTAATAATGACAAACATTATTACTTACTTATGTAAGTATTTGTGCTAAGTTTCAAGTTCATTAACCAAATTAATAAGATTTTTCATATAAACTGTATCTCTGTTTTCACGAACACAGATACCTAAAGAATTTCAAAAATCGTCTGGTAGGTATGTTTCCATAACTTGACTCAAACATTATTTACACCAATTTTAGAGTTAATCAAGCCCCCAATAAAATCCTCCGCTATAAAATTAACTTTTCACCCCTTAGGGGTAGATTTTTGGAAAACCCTAATACACGTTAGTGTTAATTTTTGGTCTCAAGTATAAAAACTGAGTTTTGATTAATCGGACCCCCAATCCCTCCAATACTTAGGGGGTAGTTTAGGAAAACTAAAAATGATAAACTTTATAATTTACTTAGATGAATATTCGTGCTAAGTTTCAAGTCTATTAACTCAAGGGATAGGATTTTTCATACAAACTTTCATCCCCTGTTTTACCCCCTTAGGGATGGAATTTCCAAAAATCCTTCCTTAGTGGATGTTTACACTATATAAGGTATCTATGTGCAAAATTTCAAGTCTCTAGGTCCATTGGTTTGGGCTGTGCGTTGGTATATTAGTCAGTGACTCAGTCAGGACTTTGATTTTTTTATATATATAGATTTACCATGTTATTTTAATACCACAGACTTCTTATAGGTTTTCCTGTAATCTACAGGTATAGAACTAATTTCTATTTTTTTTTCAAAATTTTAGGCTCAGTAGTTTCGGAGATAAGGGGGGGGAATGGTCAATTTTCGTCTATTTTCTTAAATAACTTTAAAACAATAAATTTTAAAATTATAAAAAAAAAATATTTGAGACTCTCATAGTAAGCGCCCTTTCATTTGATATGTCACACGGTACAGTTTACAATTTTTTTTTTTTTTAATTTTCTTATTTTCCCCCTAAAAGTGACTCTAATATTCAAAATTCATATATTTACTTTAGCTGTACGTGTTTGGGTCACAGAAATCCATATGTGTACCAAATTTTAACTTAATCGGTCCAATAGATTCGGAGCAAATTGGCTGTGACAGACGGACAGACGGACAGACAGACAGACACACGAGTGATCCTATAAGGGTTCCGTTTTTTCCTTTTGAGGTACGGAATCCTAAAAACTGAAACAATCAGAAGAAAAATTGAAGAAATACAGAAACAAAATTTGCTTCGCTGTATATCTTGCATAATTTTCGACTTTTGATGAAAAATGTAAAAAAAAAAACATTTGCAACAAAGTTTGCATAGAGAAAAATCTGAAATTATTCTATCTGATAGAAGTTTATGTAAAGATTATAGGAAAAACAAAACGATGTCTCTAAATAGCACACTTTTTCAGAAATCATCAACAAAAATTAAATATACGTACAGTACCCTCGGTGCGCGAGTCCGACTCGCTCTTGATTGTTTTTTTTTTAAATGATATTTTAAGTGATTACACTAACAACAATCATAAAAATTTGACCCTGTATACGAGAATTAGGTACCTCTGATTTAAATGAGCGGGTGCAGTGCAGATAACAATTTTATTATTTCACTGGCTATCTTTGAAGTAGCATGTGATCAAGCACTACAGTCTGGCCGTCGAAAGAATGCGTCCTTAGCACCTGACAGGTTCATACTAACGAATATGTATTTTGCTATTTTGATCCTTATTACAACTAGAAATGGTCGCACTGACAGGTGTCAGCATCGCAGTCTTTCGAAGTCCGGATTGTAATAGGCCTCTAAAAAGAACACCCAGTTGTAACAGAATTCAGTCTATATCCGATATAGACTGAATTCTGTTACAACTAGAGTCAGTCATTCAGTCAGTCAGATAGTCAGGACTTCTCTTTTTAGATTCTAAAAAGAGAAGTCCTGACTGTCTGACTGACTGAATGACTGACTCTTCAACGCCCAGCCCAAACCCTTGACACCTAGAAAGCTGAAATGTTGCACAGAGGTTCCCTTTATAATGTAGACAAGGAAGAAGGAAGGAATTCTCGGTAGTACGTTCCCGTGGGATATTGTCCGACATTCACGCGGGCGAAGCCGCTTTCAAGAGCTAGTATAATATACAAGCGGACACTAAAATATTATGTAGGTACAAGTATATAAAAAAGGGGCCGCAAAAATTTCATCGGCATCGCTATTTTCAACAACAAAATAATGTACCTACGCCAATTTTTAGGGTTCCGTACCAAAATGGTAAAAAAGGAACCCTTATGGTGTGACTCAGTCTGTCTGTCTGTCTGTCACAGCTGGATATCTCAAGAACTACTAATGCTATCAACTTGAAATTTAGAATAGTTTTAGATGACGTTAACCCAACTATTTTTCAAATAAGAATGAAATAAAAATAATTATGTTTTTTTTGCAACTGGGACTGAAAGGGGGTCTTAAAAATTTAAAGTGGAGCTACTATAGCATGTGGGGTATCATATAAAAGAGCGCTCTTTGCACATTCTCAAACTATTTTTATTTTTTTTTAGGCCGTATAGTTTTCGAATTTTGATGTAAAATGTAAAAAAAATACCTTTCCCCCCCCTTATCTCCGAAGTTTGCAAAGCGAAAAATCTGAAATTATTCTATGTGATAGAAGTTTATGTAAAAATTACAGGAAAAATAAAACGATGTCTCTAAATAGCACACTTTTTCAGAAATCGGAACGGAACCCTCGGTGCGCGAGTCCGACTCGCTCTTGACCGGTTTTTTTTTTATCTCAATCTGAAGCCACAAACTGAGTTGCACGTAATCAATAAACCAACTAGTGAACAGGTACTACATTAAGGTGGAGAAAACTACACGATATTTAGCTTGAAATAGATTTCGGAACCGTCTAGAGACCTCGGTTATCGAAATAGACTAACTAACGAGAATGGCCGAATTTCAGCTTTCAGCTATTTTGTAGACCTTCATGCTACTGTTTTGTAGCGATGAAGATTTAGTTAAAACCAGCTTATTAATTATTTAATTTTAATTTATTTTAAATTATTTATTTCAATTTATTTGTAATTTAATTCAGTAATATATTTCAATTTTATTTCATTTAAATTATTTATTTCGTTAAAAATGTTTACCTAAGCTCCCCTTTAGTGTTAAGATAATGTTTTACTATCAAAATTATGGACAATTAATGGTCTGCAATAAACAATTTTTAGGGTTCCGTACCAAAATGGTAAAAAAGGAACCCTTATGGTGTGACTCAGTCTGTCTGTCTGTCTGCCTGTCACAGCTGGATATGTCATGAACTACTGATGCTATCAACTTGAAATTTAGAATAGTTTTAGATGACGTTTACCTAACTATTTTGCAAATAAGAAATAAATAAAAATATTTTTATTTTTTTTGCAACAGGGACTGAAGGGGGGTCTTAAAAATTTAAAGTGGGGCTACTATAGCATGTGGGAAATCAATGAAAGAGCGCTGTTTGCACATTCGCAAACTATTCTTTTTTTTTTTTTTTAGGCCGCATAGTTTTCGACTTTTGATGAAAAATGAAAAAAAAAATACCGTTCCCCCCCCCCCTTATCTCCGAAGTTTGCAAAGAGAAAAATCTGAAATTATTCTATGTGATAGAAGTTTATGTAAAGATTACAGGAAAAATAAAACGATGTATCTAAGTAGCACACTTTTTCAGAAATCGGAACGGAACCCTCGGTGCGCGAGTCCGACTCGCTCTTGACCGGTTTTTTTTTTTTTTAACTGCTGGGAGACAGGCCTACTCTCGGTGAGAGGAAGCGGGCCGTAATACACTACGCGGTCCCAGTGCGAGATGGTAGATGTCACATGTCTTCGAAGTTTTGGTTCTAGGACATGCCGGTTTCCTTACGATGTTTTTCTTCACCGTTTTGAGAGCTTTGGTGATGAAGTAATTTACACAAAGTAAAGCGCCTGTCTAGGTTCGAACCTACGACCTGCAACTCGTAAGTAGCGGCCGTTACCACTGGGCCACCACTTAGGGTAATCTAGAATATCACCTCAAACCGATGACATCTATTGAAATCCCTTTATCCAAAAGGTTAATTTGCAATTTTGTTCCGCCATGTTGAAGAGTAATTTATGCGAATTACCCTGGTAATGTGCCTCAAGGTAGTTCCTGATTTATATCTCTTGTTCATAGTTAACATAGATACGAGATATTAATGTTAAAATTCATTAGTTTACGTCTGTACCATATTATGGGTAACGTCTTTACGGCACTTTCGACTTTGTGTGTGTACTTACGGAATTTATAATGGTTGCTTATGGAATTTATGTGACGTGGAGCTTGCTATCTTTGAGAGGGTGAGTTGTGTTTTGATGGTACCGCTATTTGCTTTCAACAGGTTCAAGAGCGGTAAACGAGACACAAATTTTCCTCTGTATGATTTGTGTCAATACTCAGACTTGGGACTTGTTAATTATCATCCACGATAATCGACAGACATATCTCTTGTTTCTTATTTTTTCTTATCGAACTCGTGGCTAAGTAATAACAGCCGCACGGGTCGATCCATCAGATTAAGCTACGCTTGCCGGGGTTGGTCCGTTGTCATCTTTACAAACCGAGACTCCTCCGTGCCTCGGAATGCATGTTAAGCCATTGGTCCCGGCTGTCATTCGTGGATCTTTGACATTCGTTACGGGTCGTCAGAAGCCCGAAAGTCTGACAACCAGTCTTACCAATTGGTATCGTATTACCCAGTTACTGGGTTGTGGAGGTCAGACAGGCAGTCACTGCATGTAAAATACTGGTATTCAGCTGCCTCCTGTTAGACTGGAAGCCGACCCCAATATAGTTGGGAAAAGGCTCGGCAGAATGATTAATCGACAGATGTTTTGGTCAGTCAAAATAGGTCAATTTAAAAACATTTCATTTTTGTTGGTTGTGGTGTTTATTGGTTTTGGGTAACTTCTCTGGGTGTGGAAATTGTGACTATATTGTTATTTTGGGTTCCCAGCTCCCACCTGTCAACACAAATGTAAGTGGAAATAGTCAAATAAATTAACAATAAAAGCCTTGAAAGTGATAACTAGGGGCAGCAGCGTTATTCTGTTTAAAATTATTATGAGAATTTAACAATTGTGGTGAATTATTGATGATGATGCCAATTTTACCTTTAAACTCTTCATGAAATTGTTGCGGTCATTTGTGGTTTTATTTCATAGTTTGTAGTTTTTAGGGTTCCGTACCTCAAAAGGAAAAAACGGAACCCTTATAGGATCACTCGTGTGTCTGTCTGTCTGTCCGTCTGTCACAGCCAATTTGCTCCGAATCTAATGGACCGATTAAGTTAAAATTTGGTACACATATGGATTTCTGTGACCCAAACACGTACAGCTAAAATAAATATATGAATTTTGAATATGAGAGTCACTTTTAGGGGGAAAATAAGAAAATTAAAAAAAAAAGTTTTGTAAACTGTACCGTGTGACATATCAAATGAAAGGGCTTACTATGAGAGTCTCAAATATTTTTATTTTATAATTTTAAAATATATTGTTTTAAAGTTATTTAAGAAAATAGACGAAAATTGACCATCCCCCCCCCCTCTTATCTCCGAAACTACTGAGCCTAAAATTTTGAAAAAAATACAGAAAATAGTTCTATACCTGTAGATTACAGGAAAACCTATAAGAAGTCTGTGGTCTTAAAATAACATGGTAAATCTATATATATAAAAAAATCAAAGTCCTGACTGAGTCACTGACTAATATATCAATGTACAGCCCAAACCAATGGACCTAGAGACTTGAAATATTGCACATAGATACATTATATAGTGTAAACATCCACTTAGGAAGGATTTTTGGAAATTCCATCCCTAAGGGTGCAAAATAGGGGATGAAGTTTTGTATGAAAAATCCTATCCTTTGAGTTAATAGACTTGAAACTTAGCACGAATATTCATCTAAGTAAATTATAAAGTTTATCATTTTGAGTTTTCCTAAACTACCCCCTAAAGAGGGATTGGAGGAGTCAAAGTTTGTATGGAGGAATTTTAACACGCGGTCCGATTAACGCAAAACTCAGTTTTTATACTTGAGACCAAAAATGAAAACTAACGCGTATCAGGGTTTTCCAAAAATGTACCCCTAAGGGGTGAAAAGTTAATTTTATAGCGGAGGATTTTATTGGGGGCTTGATTAACTCTAAAATTGGTGTAAATAATGTTTGAGTCAAGTTATGGAAACATACCAGACGATTTTAGAAATTCTTTATCTGTGTTCGTGAAAACAGAGATACAGTTTATATGAAAAATCTTATTAATTTGGTTAATGAACTTGAAACTTAGCACACATACTTGCATAAGTAAGTAATAATGAGGTTTAGGGATGTTAAAGTTTGTATAGAAGAATTTTAAAGCGCAGTCCGATTAAAAAAATGGTACTTTGAGTCAAGTTAGGAAACTTGCCAAACGAATTTTCACCAATTTTGACGGCATATAGCTGATGTTTTAAGGAGTAACTTAGGCTGTTTTTATTTTAGAAAAATAATTAGGGTTCCGCGCAAGAAAATTAAAATCCATGAAATCAGACAACCACGTACAGTCCAGTACAAACTTACTAAGCCTCCGCTGTCTATTACGGCTATAACAACAAATAATAAAAATAAAGCAAAATTTAAGGGGTCGGTCCCCATACAATAAACTTTTCATTTTGAAAAAAAAAACAAAATTTTTAATCTAGCATGTGGGGTGTCATCGTCTAGAACTCATTGAGTAGAGTACAAACATATTTTTTTTTATCTTCTAAAATTAAGAAATAGGGGGCCGCAAAAGTTGTAAATTTTAGACCCTTTTTGTACGAGCTCTAGCGCAACAATTAAACAAATTAGGAATTTGAAACTTCTTTATACCATGTTGGTACCATAAATACTGTATTTAAGCAACAATACCGAAAACGGCGATTCATGAGGTATTTTGTTTAAACATGGGTGATTTTCTGCAACTGCAAAAATAACCTTGTAATTAACAGTATCATTATAAAATAAGTAAAAAGTTATCTTTGCGATTGTTAAACATATAATATGGTAAGGAACCCTTCGTGCGCGAGTCACGCGCACTTGACCGGTTTTTTTAGAGATAAACAACACAACACAACACAACACAAACACAACATACAACTCTTTTGTATTTTTGTTTGTTTTTTCGTCATCGTCATCACTGATGACTAATCAGTAAAAAGTTTCATAAACAAGTTCTTACCTACTTATAAAATATTTCCTTAAATGTTTTGACCTATTTAACACAATCACTTTGAAACTTACTACTTATAAAATATTTCCTTAAAGGTTTTGACCTATTTAACACAATCACTAGGAAAAAAAAATTGTAACATTCTCAAAAAAAGACATTGTTTTCAAAGAAAAAGTTTAAGAGTGAATTTCACCAATGAAACTGAACGCGTTCATGAACGACACATCATCAGACACACATCACACATAATTATTGCACACACATACATTGCATACACATCATTGTTATGGAACATTGACACTGACATCTGTATAACGCCGTTTAGAAGTGCAGATCGCGTTCAGTTTCATTGGTGAAATCCGCACTAAATAAGACAGTCTTCCAGAGTTCAAATGAACCTTAAACTAATAAGACCATTTTCGTAGGAAAATCCATTAAGTACCTACTATGCGAGCCAACCATAGATATAAGAAAGAAGGAGATGTGCCCAGTATGTTAAAATGTATCGGAACGCTGTGTCTCCACTTTGTCCCTGTGTCACTGTAGTGTATAGACATTTATACTCTGTCGTCTCGAGCAGCGCACGCGCGGTGTCGCGGGGCGGGGACTGGTCACTGGCCTCCCAACCGCCGCAGGGAGAAGACGTGTTCGCGCTGGCTTCGAGCCGATATCCGAGTAATTAGTGTTACTTGTTCCTCCTATATATCCTAGTGAACATTACAGTCACTTTCATGATTTTAAAGACAAATACGGTAAAATACTTGTACTTACTTACATATATGGAAAGTGATTCCATGATTTACATGGCTCCGGTTTTTACAAGAAACCACTGAACAACACGGCATTCTTATAAATTGTCACGGTCACAGTCGGAAGCGCACTAGTTCGCGGAGACGGAAATTTTACTATGAACGGCTCATACTGAGCATGTCGCGCTGACACAGATTCGGCCCCTTACCACTTCTCCTGTTTTTATATTTCTATGGAGCCAACTAAGAATAGGATCGCGCTTGCAGCCCACTTTTCACGATAGCTGTCAAATTAGTACTGCCGATAGCTGTCAAATACACGATAGCTGCCAAATTAGTACTGCCGATAGCTGTCAAATACACGATAGCTGCCAAATTAGTACTGCCGATAGCTGTCAAATACACGATAGCTGCCAAATTAGTACTGCCGATAGCTGTCAAATACACGATAGCTGCCAAATTAGTACTGCCGATAGCTGTCAAATACACGATAGCTGCCAAATTAGTACTGCCGATAGCTGTCAAATACACGATAGCTGCCAAATTAGTACTGCCGATAGCTGTCAAATACACGATAGCTGCCAAATTAGTACTGCCGATAGCTATCAAATACACGATAGCTGCCAAATTAGTACTGCCGATAGCTGTCAAATACACGATAGCTGCCAAATTAGTACTGCCGATAGCTGTCAAATACACGATAGCTGCCAAATTAGTACTGCCGATAGCTGTCAAATACACGATAGCTGCCAAATTAGTACTGCCGATAGCTATCAAATACACGATAGCTGTCAAATTAGTACTGCCGATAGCTGTCAAATACACGATAGCTGTCAAATTAGTACTGCCGATAGCTGTCAAATACACGATAGCTGTCAAATTAGTACTGCCGATAGCTGTCAAATACACGATAGCTGTCAAATTAGTACTGCCGATAGCTGTCAAATACACGATAGCTGTCAAATTAGTACTGCCGATAGCTGTCAAATACACGATAGCTGTCAAATTAGTACTGCCGATAGCTGTCAAATACACGATAGCTGCCAAATACACGAAAGCTGTCAAATTAGTACGCATTGGTAATAAAGTTCTCGAATATTGCGGAACAAAATAGCGTCTTGACAGTACTATTCTTATTTGGCTCATTATTGAACAGAAACGTCAACCATCTTACTACCGAATTGCAAAGAATTTTTACTGGCAGAATTGGAATTGACTAGTAGAACGATGGTTTGTAAATTGTAATAGACCGTTACTCGATGCCCGATGCTGGTAACGTGACCTTATTTCTCGACCCATATTAAGACCATTTTTCTTGCAATGCTAGTTGTGTTGTAGCCTTATTTTGTTTGCTGTTCATTGTTCTATTTATATGGAATGTAGGCGTACAATAAAGTGGTGATCGTGGTAATGAGGCCCCCTTGCACAACAGTATTTAATGCTTTGTGGTGTAATATATTTTAAAGATACATCAGGCATTCATTATTTCGCTTAATTTTCATAGAAAATATAATTTATACCATTGGCCCTCTAAAAAGCTTATTTTATTCACTGAAAACAGTGAATAAAAAGCACATTTACTCACTGTTTTGATGTTTGAAAATGGAACACACCAATGTATTCGACCACAGATTTAGAGTACCTAGGCTAGATACGGCATGTTATTAGATAGTATGAAAACAGAACGTGTCATCTTTTTTAAACCTACGATAACTTCAGCCCAGCCATTTAGTGATGTGCTCAAAGTAAACAGAACTGTTTCAATCGCTAAGCGTCACTGAGCTAACAGACTTTTTTTAGTACGAACAGTCGATCATGCAGGGCACGCTTGGTCGTGGCTTGCCGTATCTAGTGTAAGTGTAATCTTTGTATTCGACCTATATTGATGTGTTCTAAATTCAATTTGATTGGTCGACATTTTCTAATAACATGCCGTATCTAGCCTAGGTACTCTAAATCTGTGGTCGAATACATTGGTGTGTTCCATTTTCAAACATCAAAACAGTGAGTAAAAGTGCTTTTTATTCACTGTTTTCAGTTAATAAAATAAGCTTTTTAGAGGGGGAATGGTATAAAAACTGTTTTATGTTCTTTGCTGTCCTTTTTGGCATGTCCGGCGCTATTTTCAATACTGTAAATTGTACGAACACAAAGTTTAGTGTTACTTTAATCTTTAATTTTGTGTTTGTTTAGTGTTGTTCTAATCGATTAAAAATGCATTCTAGTGATGAAGATGTGTTAACACCTGAGTTTATGAAAGAGAGGGCGGCCGATATAGTGGAAAACTTGCTACCCAAAAAATCACGGCTGGTTTACATCAAAGCCAATTTAACTTTCCTGTTTCTTCATTATATTATTATGTCTATTTTAACTTAAATCTTTCTTTTTCTCGTAGTCATGGTATAAAGTATAGTATGCAACTGTTGAATAAAACGGATTTATATCGAGGGCCATGAATCACTCGCGTCGCTCAGGATTCTAATCATCATGAATCACTACCTACGGTCGTGATTCAATCGTTAGAATCCTTCACTAGCTCGTGATTCATCTATGGCCCTCGCTTTAAATCCGTCCTTTATTCACTAATTGCATAATATACTATTATACCATTCCCCCTCTAAAAAGCTTATTTAGTAGAGTACCTAGGCTAGATACCGCATGTTATTAGATAGTATGAAAACCGAGCGTGTCATTTTTTTTATACCTACGAAAACTTCATCCCAGCCATTTAGTGATGTTTGAGCACATAAACAGAATTGTTTCAATCGCTAAACGTCACTGAGCTAACAGACTTTTTTTAGTACGAACATGCAGGACACGAATGGTCGTGGCTTGCCGTATCTAGTGTAAGTGTAATCTGTGTATTGGACCTATATTGATGTGTTCTAAATTCAATTTGATTGGTCGACATTTTCGACAAGGAGTTTTTAGCATTAGCATAAAAACTGTTTTGTGTTCTTTGCTGTCCTTAGTAAATTGGCGCTATTTTGAATACTGTAAGTTGTACGAACACAAAGTTTAGTGTTACTTTAATCTTTAATTTTGTGTTTGTTTAGTGTTGTTCTAATCGATTAAAAATGCATTCTAGTGATGAAGATGTGTTAACACCTGAGTTTATGAAAGAGAGGGCGGCCGATATAGTGGGAAAACTTGCTACCCAAAAAATCATGGCTGATTTACATCAAAGCCAATTTAACTTTCCTTTTTCTTCATTATATGTCTATTTTCACTTAAATCTTTCTTTTTCTCGTAGTCATGGTATAAATTATAGTATGCAACTCTTGAATAAAACGGATTTATATCGAGGGCCATGAATAACTCGCGTCGCTCAGGATTCAAACACTTGAATCACTCGCTACGCTCGTGATTCAATCATCATGAATCACTCCCTAGAATCCTTCACTAGCTCGTGATTCATCTATGGCCCTCGCTTTAAATCCGTCTTAATTCACTAATTCCATAATATACTATTGTTGTATCGCCATACCTATATCTACCTAGCGATAGTAACGATGGTTAGTGCCAAAAAGTTAAACAAAAATAAATTTTTGATATTATTTTTGTTTCTATTTTGTAAATAAGACACAGTTGTTATTGATTTGTTTAAATTAATAGGTCATTGAAACAAACTCAAGTGTTGTTACAGACGGAATTCGCAGAAAGAAAAGATTGGGAGCTCTTCAAATAAACAAGATACTAACATTGATTTTACTACAGTCTAGATCAGGGATCATCAATTAGGGGGTCCATTTTTAGGGTTCCGTGCTTCAAAAGTAAAAACGGAAACCTTATAGGATCACTTTGTTGTCACAAGACCCTTTTTCTTCGGAACGCGAGAAGGTATCAAGTTGAAATTAATATCCAATACATAAGTCTATTAATTGTCTCTTAGGTCCGTATTACAGAACGTCACTCAATACTCAAGCATTACTTAAAACTAGATTCAAGCCATTTGATTGGTTGAAACTAGATTCAAACTAGATTTAAACAAAGATCAGTGCTTGAGTTTTCTTCTGTAATACGGACCTTAGAGCTCTAAAAAATCAAGCTTCTAAGTCAACGCAATAAAAAAATAGGGCCATTTATGCGACATATTTTAACAAACGAAAATAAATCAAAACCCAGACCCTTTGACCTAGAATCATGAATATTGTGTACTTAATGAACAAAAATAACACAGTAAGTCCAGTCTTACCGGATGCAGCTGAATACCAGTATTTTACATGGAGCGACTGCCTATCTGACCTCCACAACCCAGTAACTGGGTAATACGATACCCCATGGTAAAACTTTTTGGCTTTTTTTTTTGTATTTGTGTACATATTTTATTTTGTATCGGCCAGAGCTGCCTGAGATAAAGGAATAAATAAATAAAACTGGTTGTCAGACTTTCGAGCTTCTGACGACCCGTAACGACTATCATAAAGATAAAGAAGATAAAGATAAAGATAGATATACTAAAGATCCACGAAAGACAGCACAGCCGGGACCAACGGCTTAACGTGCATGGGACTTAAACATAACGGGCCAAACGTGTGTGTACTACAGGTATACCTCTGCTTAATCCTTCGGAGTATTCAGGCGTGATGTTATGTTATCACACTAATATTATAAAGGCGAAAGTTTGTGAGTGTGTGTGTGTGTGTTTGTTTGTATGTTTGTTTGTTTGTGTGTTTGTTCTTATTCACGCTCAAACGGCTCGACCGTGGTATGTAGATAGCTTATACCTTTTATTAACACATAGGCTACTTTTTATCCCGGTCTACGATGGTAAAACCGCAGGGCGCAGCTAGTGTTAACATAAAAAAGAAACTGATACCATACCTGATAGCTGTCATGATGACAGTTGCCGTTATGACAGGTATCAGTTTGTTTAAACATACCTGATACCATACCTGATACCTGTCATAATGAAAATTGACATTATGACAGGTATCAGTTTGTTTAAACATACCTGATACCTGTCATAATGAAAATTGTCATTATGACAGGTATCAGTTTGTTTAAACATACCTGATACCGTACCTGATACCTGTCATAATGAAAATTGACATTATGACAGGTATCAGTTTGTTTAAACATACCTGATACCATACCTGATACCTGTCATAATGAAAATTGACATTATGACAGGTATCAGTTTGTTTAAACATACCTGATACCATACCCGATACCTGTCATAATGAAAATTGTCATTGTGACAGGTATCAGTTTGTTTAAACATACCTGATACCATACCTGATACCTGTCACAATGAAAATTGTCATTATGACAGGTATCAGTTTGTTTAAACATACCTGATACCTGTCATAATGAAAATAGTCATTATGACAGGTATCAGTTTGTTTAAACATACCTGATACCTGTCATAATGAAAATTGTCATTATGACAGGTATCAGTTTGTTTAAACATACCTGATACCTGTCATAATGAAAATTGACATTAGGACAGGTATCAGTTTGTTTAAACATACCTGATACCATACCTGATACCTGTCATAATGAAAATAGTCATTAGGACAGGTATCAGTTTGTTTAAACATACCTGATACCATACCTGATACTTACCCGTCATAATGACAATTGACATTATGACGGGTATCAGTTTCTTTTTTATGTTAACACTAAAAGCAATATAAAGATCACAACGGCAGATATTGCTTTTTAGACTGTACAAACGATGATGAACAATGTAAATCCCTTTACAATCTTCTGATTTATATACCTTAGGTATCCAACTCATTAAAATGATTAGCATGTCTAATCAGTAATTACTAGAGCATTATTGAGCGATGAATCATTTATGACTGATTGTTGCAGAGGTGATTAATTCAGCTAGTTAGTACATCTGTGTCAGAGGGTTCATATCTAAGTCCTGTTTAGTGACATGCACAATGATGGACAGGTTTTTGATCCGATTGATTTAGTATACAATCATACTTTTTAAATCTTAGCAATGAGTTTTTATGTCAGAAAAGTGGTCAACATTTTATGAATAAAATTAACTTTGCGAGATAAAGTATAAAAAATAAACATTAATTAAATTAAAGAATTAATTCTTTAATTTAATTAATTTTGACAATAAATTGCAACAACAACAAACAAAAACAAAATAATATTAATTTACTTTATTAGTAATACTGGCTGTTTTTGTGCCTTTGCTTTAAAAAAAAAAGCGCTGATGCGCGCGCATCGCTAATTTGTGAACAAGTAAAAATTATTCCGCGCGCTTTTTTTTTCGCTGTATTGTTTTTATTTGAAAATGTCGTCAAGTAATGATAAATTTATTAATTCGACACCGCCAGAAGTCTCAAAGGCATCAAAAAAGGCTACTCTAAGCCTCTTGCCTGAAAAATCGACCGATAGATACTTACAAGCTTATCAAAATTTCATCTTATGGAAAACAAGCAAAGATCCAAATTCTTTTTCAGAAAGTGTGTTTTTAAAGATTTATTCGTTTAAGAAAGTCCGAGTTTTATTTATTTCTTCGCAAATATGTTATAAAACGTCGTATGACATACGTGCGCTTTGATAATTACAGCCTCTGCTTTCTAGCTAGCCCTCGCCTCCGGCTCGGGCTAGCAATATCGCCTCGCTTGTGATTTTCAACTTACCGCACTTATATCATAATGTACTATATTTTAAGCATATAAGAATAAAATATCAAAATTTACTAATTACATAACGTCGAATGCTTAAAAAACAAAAATAAATAAATAATAGTCAATATACACACACATACCTAGTACTGCTAAAACTGTAATGTCAACATTTTTAATTTAAATATTCGTTAACTGAATAGAAATAATTGTCTAAAGCCAGGCATAAAATAAAATCTCGACTGCTTTACTTGGAGGTTTAGGCGCAGAGATGAACCTACAAAGTCCATAGACCCATATTTCGCAAGATGTTAAGTCCCAGGTAACAGGGGGCGAGCCTATTTGCCATCAACCGGGTCACGCGGACTCATCATCTGCCTAGCCTTTTCCCAACTATGTTGTGGTCGTCTTCCAATCTAACCAGATGCAGCTGAATACCAGTATTTTACATGGAGCGACTGCCTATCTGACCTCCATAACCCAGTTATTGAGTAATACGATACCCCTTGGTAAGACTGGTTGTCAGACTTTCAGGCTTCTGATGACCCGTAACGACTGTCAAAGATCCACGAATGACAGCCGGTGCCAACGGCTTAACGTGCTTTCCGAGCCACGGAAGTGTCTCGGTATGTAAAGATGGTCACAAACCTATGGAACAACCGGCCGGGAAGCGTAGCTTAACCTGATGGATCGCCCCGTGGGGTTGTTATTACTAAGCCACGAGCTCCTCTGAAGCCAGGTTACTGGACTGCTACTGAGAAATTCCTGATGGAAAACATAATAACACTTGCCAGACCTGGGAATCGAACTCAAGACCTCGTGCTCAGCAGCACATCAAGCTACTACAATCTGTCAAATTTCTTTATTCGATTTTCATCTTTATCGCTATTGCATTAGGTTCAAGGTTGATCGGGAAAATTTGACAGTTTTTGGTAGCTTGACCTGCTAGCGTCTGTACAATAATGTGGAGGAATTTTGGTATGATCATCACACTTGGTAAATTCTTTGGTGCTTAGAAGCAGTTATCGGAAGAAAGTATATTTTTTTAGCTTTGTCTGGATGAAAGAGAAATGTTTTACGTAGGTGTAAAGGGTGAATGTTTCAAGTGGGCGTGGATGAAAATATTCTAAATGGAATCAATAATATTGTATTGCTGAATGCAGTACAATCCTTGAGACGTCGAATCTAGCTATGTATTGAAAATAATGGTCATCATTTTGAACAATTCATTAGTTAAGGTTTATTATGTAGGTAACTTAAGAAAAATAAAGAAAGTATTTTGTTAAAAATTAGCTCATTCGTTTAATTTTCTAGAATACGATCCTTATTAGCGGTACTATCGAATGGTGCAATAATACAGTTGTTTTTTTTTTTCAAAATCAACGGTTACCATTCCTGGCTAGAAATATTGATTTTTCAAAGATCTAATGATGCAGTTTTAGTTTTCATTAAAATCGAGCCCGAGACTCCTTTGAGTACTTTTCGCTATTCCTCATAGTTTCCGATTTGGCCATCCACTCCCACTTGAAAAATTCACCCTGTATGTGAAGTACGTCTTCAAAAACATTTCAGAAATAATTATTTTTATCCCTTATCTGTTTATTTATTTTATTTTATTTTATTTGTATTAGGAAAACTTACAGCTAAAAGATACAGTGAATAAAATCAACTGTCATCATCTGTTCTTTAAATCAACGTTTTTTTGAAGTTTATTTATACTCAAATACAAAATTGCACTAATGGGGTGGTGTAATTAAGAAGTTTTAGTTTCAATTACATAAGTGCACAATAACAAAATATGACTAAAATACAGGACATTCCAAAACATCCGGTATTCAAAATATCATTACAATCCGTAAAAGTCCGTACACAAAATTCCTAGGAGTCTAAGGCTACATTACATAACTTAAACTCTTCCATTTTGAAGTCCGTTAAAAAGGCTAAACTATTCGAGACGGAAGCCATGAAAAATGTTTTCCCTACCATCCTTTATGATATTTCCAGGAATTTTCCACAAATATGAGAAGGAGCCGTTTTATATAAAACCAATGACCTGAAATGCGGAGGCCAGCGAGTTTCCAACTGGCCATAGAGATTACATTCTGTTTCAATGCATCCCGCAAAAAATAGGTTTTATTTGCGAAAACTGCGCATAAATATTAAAGTTCTCTGTTATATTTTTTAATAGTGTTGAACTGGGATATTGTTTTATGGAGTTTCGTGATTTTGAGTGCCGCTAATAATTTATTTTTACGCTCTCATGTGGGGTTATTCGAAAACTAACTGTTCCGAGCGTGGCTAACTTTTTTTCTACGTTATTTACTATTAGCGACTGCTTATTTTTATGTTGCCTAATGAAACTAAATATTTTAAAACCTCAGTTAGACAACATTAATTATGTTACATCACTATCAACATCACTAAGGTTTTAAAATATTTAAATGTGTTTTTTCAATAAAACTAGATTTGTTCTGGAATTAAAAGTGGTAAAATGGTCCTTCGAGCCGGATTACGTTTTTATTTTAAACTGATTTTTACGGTAAACATCAAGTTTTCATTATGACGTAGGTAACCTTATACATTTGAAGCAAAAGATGCGCTGCAATCACAACGAGTCCAGAGTCCAATTCAGCAAAACTTATTGAAATTTTCAACCAAGTCCAGTTATTTAAGAAGAAAAGAACAATTCTGCAGCCTTGTTCATTACATTTTCAAAATTGTACCGGAGAAAATTTTAAGGGGCAGGAAACTTTCATATTCTTCAAACTTAGTTAAGCATAAAGAAAAGTAGGGGAAAAGTGAGGGTGGGAAATACCTTTTTTGAGAAGTTAATGCAGTAAAAGTTGCTTGTTTTGTGGTGAGTGCTATCAGCTTAGATGACGTAGTTTTTACAGGGTGTTGGTGAATTTGCTAACCTTGTTTTGGTTAAAGTTTTGAGAGCTTGAGTGAATGCCGAGCTTTGTATTCAAGTGTACGATCATAGTTTTAAAAGGGAAGGTGTAATTTTTGAAGCTAGTTATACTTAGAGAAACTTGGAAGGGTTTTGGTGAGTAGTGGAATTAGCTGAAAAATATAAAATTTAAATCGCACAAGAAGATTTTCTAGGTAAAGACATTTGACGACCTTATGGAAAACAATAATATTATTATTTTGAATTTTTTTTGTGTAGTATCACACACACATCAAAAACACACACACACACATCAAAAATTACCAATGTTTTCCAACAGAATACGGACATCAAAAATACTGATTGAACATGAAAATTTGTATGTCTAATATTAAACCAAACGTTAGGTCGACGGAGCGCCGCTGTGCGGGGCTCCTATTTCTGTCTGTAGGGTTTAAAGGAACCTAACCAAACCATCCTAGGGGTGCCCAACAATTATAATTTGTACTTAAAAGTTTTGATATTCATTTAGTTAATTGGTAGTGCAATATTACTTTGATTAGATACGCATTTGTTATTTTTGATGAACAGTTAGTATTTTTTTTTTTGATATTTAATTGTTGTGTCTTTGGACAAAATTGATGTTTACATACCTAATTGTTTTTTATTGTAAAAGTTTTGATAGTCAATTAGTTAATTAATAGTGCAATCATTGATTTGGTGTACATGCAGATTATTAGATGTAAAGTATTTGATGTAAGAATATTTTTCTCGTGTGCGATTAATAATTTCCCATATTTTTTTTCCGGAAACAGTAACTACCAAAGAATGAGCGTTGGTCATCTTAATTTCTCCTGCGTGTTGTTAATTTCAGACTAATAAATCAGATCTGGTCAGGTTTGTATTACTCGCAACCGGTGCGTTTAGCACTAGATATAGAACGTAAACGAAGCAAAAAGAGTATGTAAAGATCGTAGCAGGTAACTGCAGGTAGCGTTCTATAGTTTCTGCTTACCATGTGAAGAAGGCATAAGTTTATGTAAGTAGGTGTGTATAATGTAAAGCCGAGTCTCCTGCGCGTCTTTTTGCGAAGCATTACATAAAAACATCGAAACAAAGAGGCGTGGCTTAAATACAACATTACGTTTTGCATCCTCGTCAAATTTAAGAGTGTAGTATAGACCATCAAACCGAACAACTTTTTCCATGGCACCAACATCGTAATCGCGAAAAAATAATCAGCCGTCCCATACATTTGCGTCGAGTAGGTATTGAAGTTTTCTATGGGACAGTTGAATTTTTTTACGCGATTACGATGTTGGTCCCATGGAGAAAGTTGTTCGGTTTGATGTTCTGTATCACACCCTGAAATTTGACGAGGAAAACGACACGTGTATATTTGAATACGTAGGAGACAGCTTGCCTAAGATAACAAAAGAATATATGTAAGGTTTTTTGTGCTTTATAAATTCAGACAATGGTGCCGATTCTGTTGTACACCGAACTAAACTAACTAAACTATCACTAAAATTCCTTACTTTTGTCTATGAGAATCTTAGAGCTATTCTGCAAAAAAAAACCTCTAAATTTAGAAAAAAAATTGACACAACTAAAATCGAGTTTGACAATCGTGACTCCGCGTGGTATAGTGCTCTTAGTATATTTGACCCGGTGGCTTTATTTGGAACTAACGAAATCACTATGAAAAGTGAGAAGGCTTGTCATATTTTGTTTACAGACAATCCGACATCGCCGCCGTTACCGTGTCAGATATTTTTTAGAGCTGGAGGGGGGCAGGGAGGGGCAGCTTCAACGTGTTTTTGTGGATTTTTTTTTGTGTGAATTTTAGCTCATGACAACTAATCTTATTCCACACCTTTTTAATCGCGATTAAAAATAGTCTGATTTAGTTTGACAATCAAAATTTTAGGTGGAAAAACGTCAAATTCAGAATAGCAAAATTGCCATTTTCACTAAATTATTATCTCAGTACAATCTTAGTGCTGTCAAACTAAAATTTAGTTAAGTTGTGTCACTTTAATCAATTTCAGAATGAGAAGTCGTCGTTTGACAGGAATAAACTAAATTTTAGTGATTTTTAGTCTAGTTTAGAGGCATTTGTGACAAGAGAATCGGCACCAGTGTCACACGATATTTCACGATAAAATAAACCAGTCTTTTAACTCAGTAACTGCACAAAACAACACATACATTGCAAGCCAGTTGTTCCACCAAACTTTTGGTGACCCAGTATACGAAAATACGAAAGTCAGACATCGCCAAGTATTCACAACTACCAACATATCGTTAACCGTACTCCAATATTGGTATTGCACAAACAATCAGACGTACCTAACACATTCTCACATGCGTTCCAGCCTCATCATTGATATTTCATGACTATTAAAGTATTGGTATTATGTATATTTTACGACAACACTATCTCTGCTGAATCTTTTATTTACAGTGTATATCAATAAGAATAAATTAATTGTATTGGGGTTGAATTCTTATGTAAAGGGTTTAATTTTAATAAAATATTCGGACTGATCGAAATAATAAAAGCCACACGGGTCGATATCGAGACCCCTCCGTGCCTCGGAAAGCACGTTAAGCCGTTGATACCGGCTGTCATTCGTAGATCACTGGCAGAACCCCAAAAATCTGACAACAAGTCTTAGCAAGGAAATTGTGTACACAAGCACAAGTCCGAGGCCATGTGTTTTCATGGTCCTCGGAATGCGCCACCGTCGGGTTCCCAAATAACGGTAGGAGGGTATCACATCGGAGTCGAGCCGACGATGAAGTACCTGGGACTCGTCCTCGACAGCCGGTGGAACTTCGTGGAGCATTTCCGACGTTTGGCTCCCAGACTAGCACGGGCTGGGGCTGCCTTGAGGCGACTCCTGCCCAATGGGGGGGGTCCAAACGCCTCCTGCCGGAGGCTCTACGCGGGGGTCGTGCGGTCCATGGCCCTTTACGGAGCACCGGTGTGGGCGCGTTCCCTAAAGCTGGGGCCAGCCGGCAGGTTGAACGCGTCCCAGAGGGTCATGGCCATCCGGCTAGTCCGGGGATACCGCACGGTTTCCCGGGAGGCGGCGAGCCTCCTTGCCGGATTGCCGCCGTGGGATCTGGAGGCAAAGGTCCTCGCGCACGTGTGGGAGTGGCGCGAGGAGGCGAAGCGCCGGGGCGTAACTCCGCTGCTGCGAGAAATCACGGTACAGCGGACAGAGCTCCGGCGGGATCTCATGGCGGCATGGAGAGCGCGACTGTCGCAACCCAGCGCTGGGCACGCCACAATTGCGGCGATAAGTCCCCTCTTTGAGGAGTGGTTAGAGAGGCGCCACGGCGTCTTCACCTTCCGCCTGACGCAGGTCCTCACCGGACACGGTTGTTTCGGGAGGTTCCTGTTTCGCATAAGGCGGGAGGAAACGCCCGGGTGTTACCATTGTGTGGATCGCCCGGAGGACACGGTGGAGCATACAGTGGAGGTCTGCCCGGCTTGGGCAGAGCACCGCCGTGTTCTCACGGAGGCGATCGGCGGCGGCGATCTCTCGCGTCTGAGCCTGGTCCAGGCCATGGTGCGGAGCGAGAGTGCATGGGAGGCCGTCACCTCCTTCTGCGAAGCAGTGATGCTCGCGAAGGAGGAGGCGGAACGCGTGAGGGAGAGGCAGCCTCACGCCCTCAGTCGCCGCAGGAGACGCCCTGGGCGGCGGGAATCGCGTGGCGATTTCCGGCCACCGTAGGCGCGGGCCTGCGGACGGTGAGCAGCGGGTAGCTCGCCGTCCGGTAAGGACCAGGCCCGAGTCGACGGCGCGTTGTGTTCCACGCGCGCCTCAAAGAGATGTCAGCAAGTGACGGGGTCCAATAGGGCCGACGCCGCTGGGGTCGCGGGTTGTCTGAAGGGGTTACCGCGGCGCTGGCAAAGGCAACTGAAGGAACACGGGTGGGTTTTAGTCAGTAAAAGTCCCGCCCAGCTCCCTTCCGCTCCACCCAGAGCGGGAGCGCTCTGGGTGGAGCGGAAGGGCGTGTCAGACTTTTCCAAGTTATTTGATGATTTCCCACCCTCAAAAAAAAAAAAAAAAAAAACTTCTCCAAGTTATTTGATGATTTCCCACCCTCAAAAAAAAAAAAAAAAAACTGACAAGTAATCTTATTCCACACCTTTTTAATCGCGATTAAAAATAGTCTGATTTAGTTTGACAATCAAAATTTTAGGTGAATAAACGTCAAATTCAGAATAGCAAAATTGCCATTTTCACTAAATTATTATCTCAGTACAATCTTAGTGCTGTCAAACTAAAATTTAGTTAAGTTCTGTCACTTTAATCAATTTCAGAATGAGAAGTCGTCGTTTGACAGGAATAAACTAAATTTTTGTGATTTTTAGTCTAGTTTAGAGGCATTTGTGACAAGAGAATCGGCACCAGTGTCACACGATATTTCACGATAAAATAAACCAGTCTTTTAACTCAGTAACTGCACAAAACAATACATACATTGCAAGCCAGATGTTCCACCAAACTTTTGGTGACCCAGAATACGAAAATACGAAAGTCGGACATCGCCAAATATTCACAAAAACCAACATATCGTTAACCGTACTCCAATATTGGTATTGCACAAACAATCATACGTAACACATTCTCACATGCGTTCCAGCCTCATCATTGATATTTCATGACTATTAAAGTATTGGTATTATGTATATTTTACGACAACACTATCTCTGCTGAATCTTTTATTTACAGTGTATATCAATAAGAATAAATTAATTGTATTGGGGTTGAATTCTTATTTAAAGGGTTCAATTTTAATAAAATATTCGGACTGATCGAAATAATAAAAGCCACACGGGTCGATATCGAGACCCCTCCGTGCCTCGGAAAGCACGTTAAGCCGATACCGGCTGTCATTCGTAGATCACTGGCAGAACCCCAAAAATCTGACAACAAGTCTTAACAAGGAAATTGTGTTAACTAGTAACTAGGTTGTGGAGGTCAGATAGGCAGTCGCTCCGAGTAAAATACTGGTATTCAGCTGCATTCGTTTAGACTCAAAACCCAACAAAGTTGGGAAAAATATTAATATGTAACATAGACTTATAAAAAAAGATGAACTCCGCGCCACGCATATCGAAAGTGAAGCACAGTAAGTATGCCGGGTCCGTTTGTACAAACACGCCTCACGCACACATTTACATCATAGTATGCCGACCGGCCGCCATTACGTGACACGAGCGACGTCGTCTTTGCAGGTACTCAAATCATGCACACATAGATCGGTACGGTGCTTCACTTTCGATATGCGGGGCGCGGAGTCCATCTTTTTTTATAAGTCTATGATATGTAAATAAGAACAATTTCATTGTATTAGGGTTGAATGATTCTGTAAAGGGTTCAATTTTAATAAATATACGGACCGATGCAACATGTCACACACAGTTCAGTGATTAACTGAAAAACGAAGCAAAGTCTCACTGAAACAAAGTAGATTTTTGTCTTCATACGTTTCTATTTGAAACTAGCACTTCCCGCGCGGCTGCCCGCGTGGATGTCGGAAGATATTCCACGGGAACGAAAATACTTCCTTATTCCTTGTCTATATTCCAATGATTTTGACGACACGGTTGGCGCAGTGGCTGAGCGATTGACTGCTGCGCAGCATGTCGCGGGTTCGATTCCCGCACGGAACAAATATTTGTACGACCTACAAGTATTTGTTCCGAGTCTGGGTGTTTTTCTATCTATAGTATGCATGTATTTACAAAAAAAAAGGTATATAAGTAGTTTATCAGCCATCTCGTTACCATAACACAAGCATTAGGTTGCTTAGCTTAGGACTAGATGGCGTTGTGTGAAATGTCCAAGGATATTTATTTTAATGGAACTTCTGCGTAAAATTTTAGCTTTCTAGGTCCAAGGGTTTGGGCTGAGCGTTGATGAGTCAGTCAGTCAGTCAGGACTTCTCTTTTTATTTATCCACAACCAAAGATTACCACTGTTTTCACTTACACCCGTAAGTGAATACAGTGGTAATCTTATAAGGGGAGTTCGCACTCATTAGTATGAACAACTTTTAGTGTATGGACCAAACCAGAAATCGCAAAAAAAAATCAGCTGTTCCCTACATTTTTACGAATTATGCGAACATAAATGTATTTAACAGCTGATATTTTTCGCGATTTCAGGTTTGGTCCTATAGTAAAAGTTGTTCATAATGACGAGTACAATGACCCCTTAAAAGGTTGCCACTGTCTGTGCCACTATTTACTAATTAGCCTGTAGATTATCCAAGAGCTGTTCCAATCAGTCTATGCTCGAGTAAAGGCTCTTACAGACAGAGGCGATATCGCGACGTGACGCGATATTGCGATATTATATCCGTAGAACAATTTCTATGGAATCGCGCAACCGTACACACAGGAGCGACGCGATAACGCCTCTGTCTGTAAGAGCCTTCAAATCGATTGCTTCATATGGCCTTATATCTGAAAATGCTGACTACATAATATCATACCATCACGCCTAACCATTAGACAGAGGTATACCTACCCACTTTTCGTAACTTAAAAAACGACTGATGAAAAAAAAAAGGAAAAAATCTTCAGACAATTATTGTAAAATTTTCATTACTTTGTACTAAATATTAAGCATTAAAGTGGGCTTTTGTTCATCGTATTATGTTCACGTTCAAATATATTTTGTATAGCCTAATCAACCTACATATTATAATGCTCTCACTGGGACCTGGACCTCCTCACTATGAGAGGGAGTGGCCCATTGCGAGTTGGTGGATGTCACACATGTCTTTGAATTTTTGGTTCTAGAACATTTTCCTCATGATGATTTCTTTCACCGTTTTGAGAGCAGTGGTAATGAAAATAAATTACTCAAAATAAAGCGCCTGCTTGGGTTCGAACTTCTAAGTCGGGGCCGATACCACTGTGCACTGGGCCACTACTGGACTACTATCTTTAAAATTTTCATTAGTAAGTACTAAATATTAAGCCTTTAAGTGGGCTCTGTTCATCGTATACGTACGTTTAAATATTTGCACGTCATTTCACAAACAAAAGATGGGATGACCTATATTTTAGACAACACATGCTATGAACCAGCGGTTTTAGTCGCAATTAGGTCCAAAATAGCAGTTGTATTGATATTATACTACAATTACTGTTATTTAGTCTAGTGGTCCCGGCTGTCATTCGTGGATCTTTGACAGTCTTTACTGGTAGTCAGAAGCCCGAAAGTCGGACAACCAGTCTTACCAAGGGGTATCGTATTACCCAGTCACTGGGTTGTGGAGGTCAGATAGGCAGTCGCTCCATGTAAAATACTGGTATTCAGCTGCATCCAGGTAGACTGGAAGCCGACCCCAAAATAGTTGGGAAAAGGCTAGGCAGATTGATTTGGTCTAGTGGTAGCAAGCGCTGCTGCTAAGCATTAGGTCGGGGTTCGATTCCCAGTTCGGACAAAATTTGATTGGGTTTTTATCTGGAATTTTCAGTAGTAAGGGTTTGTACCCGGTTGATGGCATTAGGCTCGCCCTCTATTCCATGGGACTTTAACATATCTGTCGAAATGTGGGGATACCTACAGGTACTTACACATCTGCCTAACCCTCCGGGGAAACAAGGCGTGATGTCAAAACATTTTGTCTCCTTTTCTCTTAGGAATAAAACAATCTTCTATATCTTTCTAGCATCGACCTTCACATTGAAATACACGTGTAGGCAATGTTTTCACCTCGTTATTCTTTATGAACCATTGAAATGGTTCTTATGTACCCTTTATTAGAAAATAGTTCCAGCATATTGGAAATTAGGTAGAAAGGGAATGTTCGAGGTATTTGGTAGGGTCAAAATATTAAACTTTCAGATTTTTGTACGGTTAGCCACAAAAGTCGATTCACACTTCAGTTTTTTTTCAAAATATAATTTTTGACCACGATTTAAAAAATATGAAACACATGTCAAATTGAGATACAGTCCCATACAAATTATCTTAGCTACTTATTACATGAAATGCTGAAATAAGATCACTGTAAAAGCAGCATTATTAACTTATTTCTGTTACTGACCATACCAAGTTTATTTATATTACATTTTTCTCGACACAATTCGTTTTGAAATGGGCTGATAATAATCTGTAGGTACACAATATAAGATTCTGAAAAACGGTTCATAATGACACTTGACACTAATATTATAAAGGCGAAAGTTTGTGAGTGTGTGTATTTGTGTTTGTATATTTGTTACTTCTTCACGCTCTAACGGCTGTATCGGTTTCGATGAAATTGGGTATGTAGACAGCTTATACCCTGGATTAACACATAGGTTACTTTTTAACCCGATCTCTGCATAAGTTCACGGGCAAACTATAAGCAACTTACACAACAACGCAACTTTATGTACCCACTAGAAATGTCAAAGATTCCCATCTGCAGTTTTTGGGTATACTTTTTTTTTGTGGATGGGAAATCATCAAATCACTTCACCCGCTCTGGGTGGAGCGGAAGGGCGTGTCAGACTTTTACTGACTAAAACTCACCCGTATTCATTCCTTCAGTTGCCTATGCCAGGGCCACGGTATCTCTTTCGAACAACCCGCGACCCCGGCGGCATCGGCCCTATGGGACCCCCATCATTGCTTACATCTCTTTGAGGCGCGCGTGGAACACAATGCGCCGTCAACCCGGGCCTGGGGCCCGGGGGTCTACTCCCTAAGCACGAAGACCGTAGTTTCGGCCTTCGTTACGGGCGTTTCCTACTCCGTAATACCTACGGACAGACTGATGATTGGTTCGGGGCCCGAACGAAGTATGAATGACAATACGATTTGACAGTTGTCCCTCCCGAGGTGATTTTGCCCGTCCGAAAAATTAAACATTTACACTTGTTTTGAAGGATATATAGGTCAGACTGACGGATGAACGGACGGACGGATGGACGGACGGACTAAGGGAGTAGGCCCCCTGGTTCTTACCGGATGGCCAGCTACCCACTACTCGCCGTCATCAAGCCCGCGCCTAAGGTTTTTGGGTACCTATACTTAATTTGGCAAAAGTGGATTAATATTTTAATCCGTGCGACCGCTGCAGGGCTAGTCTATTGACTCATATCAATCAATAGGCCAAGATATGATCAATCAATCAATCTTTCAGGCGACGATTTAACGATATTCAAGCAAGTTAGACCACCCTTTCTCTAAACGCTTTTCAACAATCATTAGCACTCCTATCACCTCCCTAATTCTGGTTTAAAAACAAGCAATTTTCAAGCTCATTGAGAACCACGTAATACTGAAAGCGTGTTAACTGTTATCATTGTTATGCAAATTGTGCGCCAATTGGAATAAATGGGTCACGCTTTTGCTGCAGAAGAAACTGACATTATAGGAGAGAGATAAGAAACAAAGTGACAGTTCTAAGAATCTATATTTATAAAATAATGTCGTTTTTCGTGTGGCCGCGCTGTTCTTCTAAACTACAGAACGGATTTTTATGCTGTTTCGCTATAATTTAGAGAATTTATTCCGAAAGGTTTATAAGTATAATACATTAATATTTAACTTAGATTTAATATAGAAAACTTCATGTTTTGTCAAGTCGTAAAAACCGTGCGAAGCAGGACCGCGTCGCTAGTACAGATACAAAGTGAGTCCAACTAACAAACCTAGCTTTCAGATGACCAAAGATGTATCTCCTAAAATAAAGCCAGCTCGAATTAGTTCCATCGGTAACCCGTCACCGCTGCTACGGCGGCCATTGTAGTGGCGGATCAGTTCCAGACTATGTCACTGGACAGCATTGACAGGTTTATTTTCACCTGGGTCATACGGCCTGGGGGCCTAAAACGGCAACATTAAGCAATTCCTCCAAAATTCATTTCCTGAATCATTTCTTGAATTCCCAGCAATTTATTATGATTGACGTATTTGACATTAAACTTCAATGAAGTAATTCATAATTTGATCTTGTGGATCTTTGTCTTTGTTTTTTGGATTTTGGTCTGACAACCAGTCTTACCAAGGGGTATCGTATTACCCAGTCGTGGTCGTGGTGGTCAGATAGGCAGTCGCTCCATGTAATACTGGTAATCAGCTGCATCCGGTTAGACTGGAAGCCGACCCCAACATAGTTGGCAAAAGGTTAGGCAGATTGATTGATTGAAATCAATTCATAATTTGTGGACCATTTTACTAATCTCCGTACAAAACTGTCAAACAGATGAATTGCGTGCTATGAATTGTACGAAGATAAATTATGAATTGTCAGTTTGTGACCGTTTTACGATTTCAAATATGATTTATAATACCTATTATCCTATTATGATTCTGCCAAAGTGGCCGTTTTAGCCCCCCTTAGCTGTAGGACGGTAATGTCCAACTATAGGCGATTAAGTTATCTCGAAGAATATTTTGGTAAACTGTTTTTGGTACCGTAGAGTTTAGGATTAGTCTATACTAATAATATCAATCAATCAATCTGTCTAGCCTTTTCCCAACTATGTTGGGGTCGGCTTCCAGTCTAACCGGATGCAGCTGAATACCAGTATTTTACATGGAGCGACTGCCTATCTGACCTCCACAACCCAGTAACTGGGTAATACGATACCCCTTGGTAAGACTGGTTGTCAGACTTTCGGGCTTCTGACGACCCGTAACGACTGTCAAAGATCTACGAATAACAGCCGGGACCAACGGCTTAACGTGCTTTCCGAGGCACGGAGGAATCTCGATATGTAAAGATGGTCACCCATCCACTGACCAACCCCGGCAAGCGTAGCTTAACCTGACGGATCGACCCGTGCGGCTGTTATTACTTAGCCACGAGCTCCTTACTATACTATACTATATCTATACTAATAATATAAAGAGATAAAATTTGTGACTTTGTTTTATTTCCAGAACTAGTTTCTCTAGTAGGTACTGAGCTTTATCGTTTATGTTCCTAGAATTTGAATGTAATTTAATTGCGTCGGTGCTGTATCTCATGAACCGTAATCGGTAGACAGTAAAGAAATTTTCACAAATTGTGTATTTCTATTACGGCTATAATAACAAATAATAAAAATAAAATAAAGTTAAAAGTTAAAGTGGCTGGGTTCCCTATACAATAAACTTTTAATTTTGAAAAAAAATCTTTCCCTTGCATACATGTGGGATGTCTAGAACTCATCGAGTAGAGTACAATTTTTTTTTTGTTTTTTTTTATCTTCAAAAATGAAGAAATGGGGGGCCGTAAAATTTTTCAATTTTACACTATTTTTGTACGAGCTCTATTAGGAAAAAATAACCAAGATAGGAATTTAAAACCTGTGTATCATGTACCCTAAATACTGTATTTAATCAACAAATACTTATTAACGCAGATTCACAAGGTATTTTGTTTAAATATGAGCGATTTTCTGCATCTGCAAAAAATTACCTTGTAATTCTCAGTATCATTATGAAATACAAAGTTATTTTTGCGATTGTTAAACATAATGGTACGGAACCCTTCGTATGCGAGTCCGACTCGCTCTTGGCCGGTTTTTTTTATTTAGTCTGAGGAAGCAGGTATCAGAAATCATCACGTGGCCCTTCCCAACTATTTTGGGGTCGGCTTCCAGTCTTACCGGATGCAGCTGTATACTAGAATTTTTACATGGAGCGACTGCCATATGACTTCTACAACCCAGTTACAGGGTAACACGATACCCCTTGCTAAGAGCGTGTATCAGAAATGTGTAAGTAGTCATATTTAAGGGTGTGGTACAGACCATCAAACTCAACAACTTTATTCATGGGACCAACATCATAATCGAGAAAAAATTATCAGCTGTCCCGTACAATACTGCAATACCTACTCGACAAAAATGTATGTGACAGCTGATGTTGGTCCCATGGAGCTTTCTCCATGGGGTTCAGTTTGATGGCCTGTACCAAACTTTTATAAATATGTATGGTCAACTTTCACAATTAACAAAAAACCACCTAAAATCTAAATAATGAAATGACATAACCTTTGGCTTGTATAGCAAAACCCAACGAACCAATATGCAGTCGTATTTTAAAAAACAGAATTTTCAGATTCTCACATCTCTATTTAGCATATTTAATTTCAAAATGTTATTTCATAGAATTACAAAGCGTCAGGGAGCAAACTCAACCATTTTATTTACAATATTTACTGGGCGTAATTATAAAATAACAAGTTTTTAATTAAGCAAACCGCCTCTTATATTCCAACTGTAATTCGGAGAGAACTATAACAACCTATGTTTATCTGTGTGTTGAGCTTGTGGTATACGGGTTTATAAACTGTACAACAATTGTTCTGAATTTCTTATAAGTGGGCATTTTTTTTTAAACTGCTACCTACTTTGAAAACACGTTACTAATATTGTTTTGGATATTTTAGCAAATTCTTGATTTAGTCGAATGATAAATTTTACGAATTTTGCTAGGTATGTATTTTTTTTTTATTATATGGAGCTTATTTCAAATAATATATGTAAATAAATAGTAACTTAGATACGTTTTGGTCATGACCGTTACCAAATAATAAGGACAGTACTGCAAGACGTAAGATGTCACATTTCAGGATTTAATTTTGTTACTTTTTTTTTTAAATTTCTGTTGACAATTTAAGTAAAAAAGAAAACTAGTCTTTTGGAACTATTTAATAATTACTCGACACTTCTATGTTATAAAAATGTTAATTATTTGCAACTTGTATGTATAGGACATCCCATAAGTGGGTTGGTAGACATTTTGACGAAAATGTCCAAGTAGGTTTTAGTCTGGGGTTTGCCTACTATGCCCAAATAAAATGAAGCTTTACGAATAGTTGATGTCTTTATAAAATTGTTGGCTCCTTTATCAGAACTGAAAATGATTGAAAAGATTTTTTTGGTAAAACGGTGTTAGAGTACCGAATATCCTAACATATCATAATGCCTTAACTATTTGGCATTATGAAGTCGTGTAGGTATTAGAACTACAATTGAAGGGACTTTAATTATTAAAAAAAAAAAAAAAGTCCCTTAAATTTATTTTTTTTTAAATAGTAAAAAAAAAATTAAAAAAAATATAATAAAAAACAAAATTAATCTCAAAATCAAAATATCAAAATTATTATTTTTAATTTAAATAAATTCAATCTTTAATCAAGGATAATGGGTGATTGTGAGACCAGACTTTTGTTGAACTTAATTCTGCTGCTGCTGCGCAGCATGTCGCGAGTTCGATTCCCGCACGGAACAAATATTTCTACGACCTACAAGTATTTGTTCCGGGACTGGGTGTTTTTCTATTTATAATATGTATGTATTTACAAAAAAAATGTATATAAGTAGTTTATTAGCCATCTCCTTACCATAACACAAGCATTAGGTAGCTTAGCTTGGGACTAGATGGCATTGTGTGAAATGTCCAAGGATATTTATTTATTTTATTTATTTATTTAATTTGTTGTTATTAATTGTTCTATCTTTTATCTTTGTGTCAATACGATATACAGATACATGCTTGTGTAACTGTTAAGCATTGCAATAAATAAAAACATTCTTTCTTATTTTACGAAATTCATATTTAATTTTTATTTTTATTTATTTTTTAGTAGTTTAGCAGCCATCTCGCTACCATAACACAAGCATTAGGTTGCTTAGCTTGGGACTAGATGGCGTTATGTGAAATGTCCAAGGATATTTATTATTTTATTTATTTATTTATAAACATGCCTTATTTCGCCGAAGGGATGGGCAGAGGCATACCCATGTTACACCCTCATTTCGCCAGTTATAATTAAGCCCCATGTAATAGGTAGCGAGCCTATTGCCTTCAACCGGGCACAGATCCAGATTCCGGGCAGCTACTGAAAAACCCAATAACACTTTACCCAACCAGGGAAGCGAACCAAAGACCTCGTGCTCTGCAGTGCTTCCAACCACTAGACACACGAGGCTGTCCAAGAAAAAAGAAAATTTAAAATACTAAGCATGAGTTTACTCTATCAAATTGCTCGTACTATTTCTAATTATATTCCATTGTTGAAAGATACATCAAGTTGAGAAGACGTACATACATACGTCTACACTCGCCCACAGCTCTCGAGCCTCTGACCTAATCTATCACTTAATTATACATGTAATATGCTCGAGGTAAACAGTATCGTATAGTGCAACCACAAACACTGTCTGATAATTTATTGGTAGTGCTGAAATTCTGTAAATATGCTTGGTATTTCTATTTATTTTTTGTTTGTTTTATGGTAGCAGTAACCTATTGTTTAGCTTATTAAAGGTACTGGTGAGACATAAAAGCAATAATAGTTTGGTTTTTTTAACCACACACGTTTTACGTTTGTTTCTGGTGCAGATAAACATTTCTTTTACAAAAAAATACAACCGACTTCCAAAAACAACACTAGACACTACAGAGTGAAAAATAACTTTAATTTCGGAAATCGGTGTCTGGTTAAATGTATTTTATGTTTTTTGCCGCCGACTTCCGAAATTAAAGTTATTTTTCACTTTGTATTGTTGTTTTTGGAAGTCGGTTGTATT
This sequence comes from Cosmia trapezina, assembly GCA_905163495.3. Classification (NCBI taxonomy): domain Eukaryota; kingdom Metazoa; phylum Arthropoda; class Insecta; order Lepidoptera; family Noctuidae; genus Cosmia; species Cosmia trapezina. The sequence continues at coordinate 4,791,296 of LR991036.1, forward strand.
TTTTTGTAAAAAAGTTTTTATTTTTCACTTTTTAGTTGTGGTACCATATATTATACTCCACAGAAATTCTAATACCACTACCTGCAAAAGAAGTTTTAGGTAGGTAAGTAAGTATATAAAAAAGTAATAAAAGTAAAACATCTATACTAATATTATAAAGAGGTAAAATTTGTATGTAAGTTTGTATGTAGGGGGTAATCTCCGGAACTAATGATCCAATTCTAAAAATTTTTTCACTGGTAGAAAGCTACATTATTCCTGAGTGCTATAGGCTATAAATTATATTTATATCATGCATATTAGCCGAGCTATCACAAGTTTTGTCTAACAAGTCGGAAAGAAATACCTCTTTAAACAGACTTTTTTGCATGCGCTGCCTAAACGGTTGTTTATAATTGATAACAATGTATGGCAGTCTGGTCCGTCTTAAATAATTCTACAAAAAAGTCCGCGACACCATATTTCTATCTTTTATATTTTATCTGTTATACATCTTTTATTGTTTTAAAAAAGTATTTTTTAGACATACTTACGTTTGGATGATTATTTAAACAACAAAACATTAATCCTTATCAAAATAAAATATTTTATGATCACAAGGACATCATGGAGATAAGATTTGGCCTTTACAGTATGGCAATTGGTCATACAGTTTCGGAGATAATATAAAATTACTAAAACGCAAAATAACTTTAATTCATACCGGTTCCTCTTGAGCAAGCATGTTTAGAGCGGACGTTTTATCAATTTACCCATAGATGGCGTTGTGAAAAATGTCGGTGGAATACAGCGGAAGAGTTTGTTTTTAGGGTTCCGTACCAAAATGGTAAAAAAGGAACCCTTATGGTGTGACTCAGTCTGTCTGTCTGTCTGTCACAGCTGGATATCTCAAGAACTACTAATGCTATCAACTTGAAATTTGGAACAGTTTTTGATAATATTTACCCAACTATTTTGCAAATAAGAAACAAATAAAACGATATGTATTTTTTTTGCAACATGGGCTGAAAGGGGGTCTTAAAAATTCAAAGTTGGGCTACTAGGTCATGTGGGGTATCATAATTATGAAAGAGCGCTATTTGCGCATTCTCAAACATGTTTTTTATTTTTTTTTAGGCCGCACAGTGTTCGACGTTTGATGAAAAATGTTAAATAATACCGCCCCCCCCCCCCTTATCTCCGAAGTTTGCAAAGAGAAAAATCTGAAATTATTCTATGTGATGCAAGTTTATGTAAAGATAACAGGTAAAAAAAACGATGTCTCTAAATAGCACACTTTTTCAGAAATCGGAACGGAACCCTCGGTGCGCGAGTCCGACTCGCTCTTGACTGGTTTTTTTTTTGTTAGTTTGTTTGAACGCGCTATCTCTGGAACTACCCCAGTCGGATTTGCAAAAATCTTTTTGCATTTTATAACCCAGTTCTTGAGGAGGGCTATAGGCTATTTAACATCCCTTAGGAGCCGAGCGCGAAGTAATAGCGCGGGCAGGCGATGCGGAAGGATATAGGCTATTTAACATCACGCTAGGGCCCTTAGGAGCCGAGCACGAAGTAATAGCGCGGGCAGGCGATGCGGAAGGATATAGGCTATTTAACATCACGCTAAGACCCTTAGGAGCCGAGCGCGAAGTAATAGCGTGGGCAGGCGATGCGGAAGGATATAGGCTATTTAACATCACGCTAGGGCCCTTAGGAGCCGAGCGCGAAGTAATAGCGCGGGCAGGCGATGCGGAAGGTTATAGGCTATTTAACATCACGCTAGGGCCCTTAGGAGCCGAGCGCGAAGTAATAGCGTGGGCAGGCGATGCGAAAGGATATAGGCTATTTAACATCACGCTAGGGTCTTTAGGAGCCGAGCGCGAAGTAATAGCGCGGGCAGGCGATGCGGAAGGATATAGGCTATTTAACATCACGCTAGGGCCCTTAGGAGCCGAGCGCGAAGTAATAGCGCGGGCAGGCGATGCGGAAGGATATAGGATATTTAACATCACGCTAGGGCCCTTAGGAGCCGAGCGCGAAGTAATAGCGCGGGCAAGCGATGGGGAGGATATAGTATATTTAACATCACGCTAGGGCCCTTAGGAGCCGAGCGTGAAGTAATAGCGCATGCAGGCGATGCGGAAGGATATAGTCTATTTAACATCACGCTAAGGCCCTTAGGAGCCGAGCGCGAAGTAATAGCACGGGCAGGCATTGCGATGCGATGCGTCGGGGTTGGTGGGTGGGGGGTACAAGAAATTTAACGCGGACGAAGTCGCGGGCAGAAGCTAGTATGAAATAAAGCCGCGCTCTTTCACAGCAGTGTGTCCCACGTAAAGTGCTTAATTTCTCTAAAATTTCGATTATTTATAGTTGTTAGTAACAAATTGGTAATGTCAAGATACATAACATGCGAAATTGCTGTGTGTTAAGCATCGCATTTTAACTAGCGACCCGCCCCTGTTTCGCACGGTTTTTACGACTTCATTGAGATTTCTGTATAATATTCGTCGCCGCGAGAGAAAAGATTTTAACCATAGTCTTATGCGTAAATCGCCACCTATTGTCTTTTTTGTGAATAATTGTTAAACTATTTCTGATGATCCCGTTAAAAGTATATAAGAGAACATTTATTTAATGAATTTTGGGTTAAAGTCATACCAACAATTCCACACTCTTGACATAGTAAGTTTTGTTTATGACATGGCGTCACCCAATTCTCTAGAAAATGGCGCGGAGTCAATACCTCAATGTTATAATTTATTACGAGAACTAAATCAGTTTCAATAATATTTTAAAACTAGAAAATAACAAGATTATTTTACACACACATTATTTATTTATTTAAACTTTTCGCACTAAGCTAAGCTGTACAAAGGCGGACTGAATGCCTTAGGCATTCTCTACCAGTCAACCAAGGGTGGTGAAGAGATTTATGGCAGGTGCTCAGTTTCGTTCATTCCCCACGACACCACTGAAAACGACACCACTGGTGGTGTCGTCGGGAATGACAGAAACTACTATTCCCCACGACACCACTGACTGTATTCTGAGTGATCTCAGTTTGAGAGGAATAAATAGAAAGAAATAACACTAAAAATATATCTTAATAAATATTATAAACACATTAATTTATGAAAACCTGTTAATTTATTAAATTCCTTGAACTCGGAATGTGTTCAATTTGAGTTGTGAAAAGTAAAGAGGGACTAAATAAAAGTTTCATCTTAAAACACCTTTGAATTTGTGAATATAAGCATTGTATAATGATAAAATAATTAACGGATAAGCATCTTAGTATCGTTTGTAAGTTTTATTTAGCTAATCACTACATACTTATTATAAAACAAAGTCGCTTCACGTTGTCTGACTGTCCCTATATGCTTATATCTTTAAAACTACGAAACGGATTTTGATACGGTTTTTTTTAATTGATTCAAGAGGAAGGTTTATATGCATAATAAATGCGGGCGAAGCCGCGAGCAAAAGCTAGTTAAGTAATAAGATTTGAATAGTGTTTCCATCGACTAGAATGGAACGAGACGAGACTCGCCTGCGGCTTTGGTGGAACTTAGCTATCAAAAAATCCGTTGTGCAGTTTAGAAGAACAACGCGATCACACAGTCAGACACGAAAAGCGACTTTAATTTATACTATTAAGTATAGATATATAGATGATTTATTCAGTTGATTGTCGAGTTTGTAATGCAGTTGGAGACAATAGAGGTCGAAGGTTCATTGTGTTGCTAACGTAATAAACGTGTATGCAGCATATTGAATGGAAGGTATTCGTGGTCGGTACCCCTATTCATGCTGGTAATGTGAAAATGTGCAGGTGTTTTGTGGAGTTCATAATTTATAACTATATTTTATCATATATTTTGATCGTTTTTATCCTAGATCTATTTCAATCTATTTCGGAATAATAAGTGTTTTTTTTGGACGGGAACGGGCTGCGCCTGGTGATGGGGACTATCACAGGACACTGATCATTAAACAAACACTTCCATACAATAGGAATAACGGACAGTCCTCTGTGCAGGGCCTGCATGGAGGCTGAGGAGACCGTTGCGCATGTGCTCTTTTAATGCACAGGTGTTACCCAGATTAGAACAGAAACTCTTGGAATACCCCGATCTTTCACCGATGTTCTTAACAGACCCAGAGATTTCATTAACTTCTGGAGGGAGGTTCCAACCAACCGGTTGGAATAACCCCCGAAGACGGTCATGGCTCGCGCACAATGGTCCACATGAAGGACTAAGTGCGGAAACCAAATCCTTAACATATTAGAAGATAGAACATAAGTGATTTTTGATTTTGATTATAGTCAGGACGCCTTAGTTAAACCCATGAAAGCAAATCGTGACGAAACCTAAATTTAGGAAAAAAATCTAAGGCCGTGCGCTGCGTTAGGCGTGCGCACGGCGCGGGCGCACGCGTAGCGTGCTATTTTCATGTAATCTCATAGATCAGCGCCGCGCAGCACACATGAGATTACATGAAAACAGCACGCCACGCGGGCGCCCGCGTGGCGTGCTGTTTCATGTGTGCTGCGCTGCGCTGATCTGTGAGATTGTTTCATGTGTGCTGCGCTGCGCTGATCTATGAGATTACATGAAAACAGCACGCCACGCGGGCGCCCGCGTGGCGTGCTGTTTCATGTGTGCTGCGCTGTGCTGATCTATGAGATTACATGAAAACAGCACGCCACGCGGGCGCCCGCCTAACGCAGCGCACGGCCTAACGCAGCGCACGGTCTTAAAGTGGGGGCACTAAATGTCAACCTCTTCCCCCTCCTATCCTTTCTTCCTGCAGAGAAAAACAGCCTTATGTAATGTTATACAAAAGTCGAGTAGACAGGGATAAAAAATAGCCTAAGCAGTAGTAGTAGTGTAAGCTATCTACGTACCACATTTCATCCGAATCGGTCCAGCCATTTGAACATGAAGAAGCTTTCGCCTTTATAATTAGCGTGATAGAGTGATGATTTAATAGATTAAATCACACTTATAATCACACTAATATTATAAAGGCGAAAGTTTGTGAGTGTGTGTGTGTGTGTATGTTTGTTACTTCTTCACGCTCAAACGGCTGGACCGATTTGGATGAAATTTGGTATGTAGATAGCTTATACCCTGGATTAACACATAGGCTAATTTTTATCCCGGTATACGCGAGTGAATACTCCTAAGATACAAAAGATTCCATCCTTTATTCCAATAGTAGCAACGAGTTTCATTACCAAACATGCCTTTTAACCAACTGGCTTGCTCCGCATATTGGGAGCCTTCCACGAAACTCATAGCGGTGAGAATCCACACGTCTGAAACTTATATCCGTTTTGGAATTATGATAAAACAGATACTGACATGTAGTATATTGTGATTTGAATAAAGTTTGAAGGTGTTATATAGGATGGGGGGTAAAATTTGATACTAAATAATATCATGTGAGTGAGGAAGCATAAGAATAGAGTCGATAGCAAAACTTAATAGACAATGATGGGTGTCAAAAGGAGCTCGTGGCTAAGTAATAACAGCCACACGGGTCGATCCATCAGGTTAAGCTACGCTTGCCGGGGTTCTTTACAAACCGAGACTCCTCCGTGCTTCGGAAAGCACGTTAAGCCGTTGGTCCCGGCTGTCATTCGTGGATCTTTGACAGTCGTTACGGGTCGTCAGAAGACAGAAAGTCTGACAATTAGTCTCTTACCAAAGGGTATCGGTATTACCCAGTTACTGGGTTGTGGAGGTCAGATAGGCAGTCGCTCCATGTAAAATACTGGTATTCAGCTGCATCCGGTAAGACTGGAAGCCGGTACCACAACATAGTTGGGAAAAGGCTAGGCAGATTGATTGGGTGTCCAGATCAAAAATAAAAAAGGTTTTCTAAACTCATAAAATGAATTAAATTAACATCCGTTGTTGACTCCGTAATCACCTTAGAACTTATGAGTTTAACTTGAAATAGTGAGTTATGAAATTTGGTTCTTTTTTTCGGTTTTATCGTCATTTAATTTCAATAGGTACCCATCAAGTCATGATGTTTAGCTACCGAATTTAATTTGACCTTATATTTTGTCGAGAGTATAAATAGGTATGTTTTTTAATGAAAGCGAGACAGTAATAGCATTTCATAATTTCTTGCTAGAGCTTTCTAGAACGTCTGATCGGACCTCTACAAAGGGGGTAACTATATGGAAAAGGGTTCAGGGAATTACTTTTCTAAAATAGCATAAAGTCAGGTCTGTATTCTGAGAAGGGGTACGTAGAAGACTTCTACTTATCCCATCTTAGAATACTAGAATCCTACTAATATTATAAATGTGAAAGTTTGTATGTTTAGATGTTTGGATGTTTGTTACTCAATGACGTCTGCACGGATTTCGATAAAATTTGGCACAAAAATAGTTTATAACCTGAATTAACATAAAGAATGCTTTTTATCGCGGTAGTACGATCCCGTGGGATAATTTCCGACGTCTACGCGGGCAAAGCCGCGGGCAAAAGTTAGTATAAGAAATATTATTTTTATTTAGATATTTTAATAACTGAATCGCCAATGAGGCTACAGAATTACATGGATGTTAACATAAACAGAGACAGATACAAGAGAACGCTTCCAATATGAGTACCTAGTTCTAAATTTGACAGGTCTACATCTACAACAGCGCCCCCAAGCGGGATAAATTGCGAGAATAATCTGATCAAAAAATTAATGAACGGAAATGGGGTTGGCTCCTTAAAACTTTTGGCAGATGACGCTAGCATCATAGCTTTCACCTGTCACATTTGTTTACTCAATTTGTGTGTTCGGTTTTGTAAATTTTTTTATCAAAATACCAGGATGGATGATAAGATAAACATGTACTCAACATGGAGTATAAGCGAGCTAAAGGCTGAACTGAAAAAAACGAGGTCCTTCTTTACAATGAAGAAAAGCAGACCTTATTGAAAGGTATACTCTTAAAATTACACATCAAGCTATTTTATTTATGAAATCGTTTTGTTTGTAGGAAGTATACATTTCATAATACTTTTCGCCAATTATACATTACTACAAAAAGCCGAATTAGACCACTTTTTTTTAATTACTTTTTTAACCACTTTTTTTTAATTCTACAGCTATCGGAAATTGGTGTGCACCTATTTCTTTGCAATAAGGCACTTCACGTTTCTTAGGCATTTTGTATAATCTTAAACAAACAAATACTTCATACAAATGAATATAAAATAAAAAAAATAAAAAAATAAATATCCTTGGACATTTCACACAACGCCATCTAGTCCCAAGCTAAGCAACCTAATGCTTGTGTTATGGTAACGAGATGGCTGATAAACTACTTATATACATTTTTTTTTTGTAAATACATACATATTATAGATAGAAAAACACCCAGACTCGGAACAAATACTTGTAGGTCGTACAAATATTTGTTCCGTGCGGGAATCGAACCCGCGACATGCTGCGCAGCAGTCAATCGCTCAACCACTGCGCCAACCGTGTCGTCAATATAATTTTGGTTAAAGCTATGCTAGCGCCACTTTGACAGTAGCGAACCCCATTGTCTCTGATAATCTAGGTTATGATACGTAATACTTTCTTTGTTATATGACATTTCATTTAAATCATATTGTACTTAATCTCCATGGATTTAGTTTATTGATTGATGATAATTTAAGTGGTTCTTAATTTGACAGGTCTTCATCTACAACAGCGCCCCCAAGCGGGATAAATTGCGAGAATCGTTGCCATTATAGGCGACCTCATCATTCACTTATTATATCTAGATATGTACAACAAGTTTGACATGGACGAAAATATTAAAATAAATCGCAATATTGACACGAAAATCATAAAAACGAAAACGAAATGTAAAGCAAAACAATATTCGTACAAAATAATAAAAAACAGGCCAAGTGCGTGTCTGATCACGCACAATGAAGGGTTCCGTAGTTGAAAAGAATTTGTTCCAAAAACGAACATAACATTGTAATTCCAAAAAAATGATTTTTATGTGATAAAATTACAAATGAACAATTTTCGGACTTTTTCCTTTACTTGTGCTGTAAGACCTTGCTTCTTGCCAAATTTTATGATTCTATGTCAACTGGAAGTACCCTATTGGTTTTGATTTACTTGCGTGTATCAAAATATGTCGCATAAATGGCCTTATTTTTTTATTGCGTTGACTTAGAAACTTGATTTTTTTAGTACTTCAAGGGACTTACGTATTTGATAGTAATTTCAACTTGATACCTCCACGCGTTCCAGAGAAAAAGGGTCTTGACAGACAGACGGACAACGAAGTGATCCTACAAGGGTTTCGTTTTTTTCCTTTTGGGGTACGGAACCCTAAAAATACTTATTACAAATTAATTTTAAATAAATTCAACTAATATTATGATATTCTTATTATTCTTTAGCATTAGAGGTTTATAAACTTTTTCCCTTGTTGACTTCGTCGTCGTAAACGCTACTACTGAGCATACAGTACTCCTGGGTTTGATTGCCGCGTCAGTCAAAGTGCTGTTTTTCCATCTGCAATTTCTCAGTAACTTAGTTTGAGTTTGTGCCTAATTGATGGAAAGATGCTCGCTACCTTATTACTTGGGACTTAAGGGTGACAGACGAACGTAATTTTTTGAGTTATGAATCGCGGAATTTCGGTCGCGTAATTTCTGAGTACGTAAGTTGTGAGTCGGCAGACAACTCATTCTGCGTCGCCGTGTGAACGAAACAGGATTTTTGAAAAACAGAATGTAGCAGAAATCACGCGACCGTATTTACGCGACTCACAACTCAAAAAATTACGCTCGTCTGGCTTCACCCACTGGCGAAATGTGGGTGTACTATAGATACACCTCTGCCTAATCCGTTGGGGTATCCAGGCGTCATGTTTTGTTGTGTTTTCTCTGTAATATTTTCAAAGAAAATGATAAATTATTTTCCCTTCATTCTTAGATATTCTACGCATAAGAGAAATAACTGCTAGTCATCGTTGTGATCATCATTTAAGCTAGAAGGCAGTGGACCGGTCATCGCCTTTTCGTAACTATGTTGGTCGGCTTCCATTCCAACCAGATGTAGCTAAATACCAGTATTTTACACGGAGTGACTGCCTATCTGACCTCCACTACCCGTTACTACATAATACCAAACCCCTTGGTAAGACTGTTTTTTAGACTTTCCGACATCTGAATGGCAATTTTGTTTTTTTAAATAAACTATCTACTCTTCATTATTTTATTTAGGTAAGTGTAATTTTAATGCAATAAACATAAATTGGAATACATTTTCTAAATGATAGAGAAAACCGCATTAAAATCCGTTGCGTAGTTTAGAAGAACAATTCGATCACACAGAAAGACAAGAAAAGTGACTTTAATTAATACATTGTGGTACTTAGTATATTTAATAATTCTTCAGAAAGCTTAATACAGTCTAATATCTATAAACGATAGTTATGTATAAAGTATTAAAAACTCATCTGCCTAGACTTTTCTCAACTACGTTGGGGTCAGCTTCCAGTCTAACCGGACGCAGCTGAATACCCGAATTTTACATGGAGCGACTGCCTATCTGACCTCCATAACCTAGTTATTGGGTAATACGATACCTCTTGGTAAGACTGGTTGTTTTGACTTTCGGGCTTCTGACGACCCGTAAGACTGTCAAAGATCCACGAATGACAGCCGGGCCCAACGGCTTAACGTGCTTTCCGAGGCACGGAGGAGTCTCGGTATGTAAAGATGTCCATCTATCCACGGACCAACCCCAGCAAGCGTAGCTTAACCTGCTGGGTCGACCCGTGCGGCTGTTATTACTTAGCTACAAGCTCCTCAAAAAAATTTAAAAACTATGTAACTAAAATTAAAAATAGATAATGACTATTGTGAAAATGAAGACAACTAAAGTAGGAATCTCTTAATGATTGTGGGGACCGGATGAAATAGAGAAGGTAGATGTAATATAGGCCATGCGGCAGATACCGTCCCTTAATTTCCGGTAACGTACCCATGAACGATATGGGGTGTCCCATTCTTAGTTCTGTATCATATGACATACATAAATCACTATAGAGAATGGAAACGACAGCAGCTGATTATATTGTCAATATCATCATAGAAGTTAGCTGTTATCTGATATTAATATTAGGGTAAATTACTTATTATTTAATTTAACTTTAAATACCTAAAGGTTGTGTTTCAAATGAGTTTTTGGATTATGCATAGTAACGAGTATCTGGTTTTACTTTCTGAGACATGTCAATCGATTCGCGGGCGGCAAAAGAGACACAATAGAAGTTTTATTGTTATGACGTCTATAGACGTCAAGCAAACGCGAAAGTGTTAACCTGAAAACGCGTTAGATTAATAGTTTATTTAACCAATGTGGTTGTGATTTCAGACTAACTATTGACCTCGTGAAAAGTCAAAACAAATAATATAAATGTTGCTTTTTTTGTTTAAAAAAAACGCACGCCCCCCAAGAAGTAATATTGGGTCGATCGATCAGTTTATGCTACACTTGCCGCGGTCAGTCTGTGGATGGGTGACTAACATTTACATACCGAGATCCCCATGCCTCGGAAAGCACGATAAGCCGTTGGTCCCGGCTGCCATTCTCGGATCTTTAACAGTCGTTATGGGTCGTCAGAAGGCCGAAAGTCTGACAACCAGTCTTACCAAGGGTATCGTATTACCACTGGGTAGGAGGTCAGATAGGCAGTCGCTCCATGTAAATTACTGGTATTCAGCTGCATTAGGTTAGAATGGAAGCCGACCCCAACATAGTTGGGAAAAGGCTAGGCAAAATAAAAATATTTGATGATTTTTTTTGGGGTCAAATGACCACTGGTAATGATATGATAATGGTAGTTTTGTTACGTTCTTGAAGTGTGAGTTGATATTCGTAAAATCTATTTTATCTTGTTGAAATACCGATAGCCATTACGTCTATGAACTTTACACGAAACAAAACTGTTTTTTTTTTCTTTTTTTTATTTATTATTCTTATTCTTATTCTCAAAAAATAAATAAAATCAAATAAAAAAATAAAATACTTTTAATTCAGACATGGTCCATAACATTGTTAGTAAGACTTAAAAACTATGTAACATTAAAAAGAAAAAAAAAGTATTTGCCGCACTCTGGGGCCCGGGGCACACGCACTTGTGCTTGAACCCAGTGCCTCAGAAGGGGGATGTCCAACTTGTGGCTGAGCACGTTCAGGATGGTGTTGGTGTTTTTAAGGCTGCTCCTTCCTAAAATACGGCGAAACTATGTAACTTTGTAACCATCTTTTACAGTAACTATAGCATTTTTCTGATAGGAAAAAATACACAGTAATCTACAATACATAAGAAGTGATTTCATGTGTCCTGAAATCTATTTTAGTTTGTAGAACTAAGGAAAAAAAAACCTAAATCCAGGTCTATTTCGGTCTATTTTTTCAAGTTGTTACCATATTACTCCTACAGTTTTCATTAAAAGTATTCAAAAATTTATACAGTTCTTTACAAATTAATAAGGAATGATTTCTTGTCATTACGTTTTTAGTTTAATCAACAGATTTTTTGTAAATCGATAATTACTTCATATTTTGCAAGCGAATTGTATCATCGCGCTTCTCTTTCTTTTCTATGCATTCCGACAGTGACCGCGCTTTTTGCGACGGTCAAGCCTTAAACTAAACTAATATTTTAAGTGAATACACTACCGGCGCGGCGGTTGATGTCACCAAAAAAACGTCATCAAATTAATTTATTTTTTGTTTTATCACATTTAGATATCGATCACGTCTGAGGAGTTTAATTACACCTGTATACATCGATTATTGGCACTTCCCAAACCAGTTCTTCCTAAATGAGAACAGTGTGAGCATACAAAATCCCAATTATCTCCAAATAGCTGAAAATCACTATCCCTAAAGAGGAATCGATTGAATCCAATCAAATCAATCGAATCGCTTTGTTGAATCAATTCTAGTCTTTAGTCTGGATTGTATGAGAAACTATCGAGATTTGAATTTACTTATAGACTACTTACTTAAACCAGATTTGAATGTTGGACTGATTGTTTGCTTAGCAATCGTAGTTTTTAGGGTTCTGTACTTCAAAAGGAAAAAACGGAACCCTTAAAGAATCACTTCGTTGTTCGAGTCTGTCTGTCTGTCAGTCTGTCAAGACCATTTTTCTCAGGAACGCGTGGAGGTATCAAGTTGAAATTAATATCAAATACATAGGTCTGTGGTTCCTTGGACTTCTAAAAAAATCAAGCTTCTAAGTCAACAAAATAAAAAAATACGGCTATTTATGCGACATCCATACTATAATATTATAAATGCGAAAGTAACTCTGTCTGTCTGTCTGTCTGTCTGTTACGCTTTCACGTAAAAACGGCTGAACCGGTTTTGACGAAATTTGGTACAGAGATAGAACAGACCTTGAGAAAGGACATAGGCTAAATTTTATCGCGAAAAAAGGCTTTGGAGGCGCGATATAACCGAATTCCACGCGGGCGAAGCCGCGGGCAGAAAGCTAGTGTTTTGATACTCGCAAGTAAATCAAAACCTTTAAGTTACTTCCAGTTGACCAAGAATAATGAAATTTGGCAACATGCAAGGTCTCACAGCACAAGTAAAGGAAAAAGTGTGACAATTATGAATTTGTAATTTTATCACATAAAAAAAATAATGGGGATTACAATGCTAAGTTTGTTTTTGGGATAAATTCTTTTAAACTATGGAACCCTTCACTGTGCGTGGTCCAACACACACTTGACCGGTTTTTTTGTAATGTATCTCCCTCACTTATCTGGTATATCGAAAATACTCTTAAATAATTGTTGCCATATTATAAACTTGACTAGACTAGTCTAGAGAGTAGTGGTGGCCCAGTGGTAACGAACCCGACTTACGAGTTATAGGTCGTGGGTTCGAACCCAGGCAGGCGCTTTACTTTGTGTAAATTAATTTCATCACCATTGCTCTCAAAATGGTAAAAGAGAACATCGTGACAAAACTGCATGTCCTAGAACCAATTCGAAGACGTATGACATTTGCCAACCCCGCACTGGTCCCGCGTATTAAATTACAGCACACTCCCACTCGAAGAGAGGAAACCTGTGTCCCAGCAGTGGGAACATTATAGGTTGATTACTCATATTATAAACCAGTTTTAAAATCAAACTCAAAGCATATCCTACTATACTATTAAATTACCAATATTTGTATATATTTATATATTTTGTAATCATGGTCTCGAAAACGTGAGAACTCGAAAATGTGAGGAGCTCGTTGTCTAAGTAACAACAGCTGCACAGGTCGATCCATCAGGTTAAGCTACACTTGCCAGGGGTGACCATCGTTACATACCGAGACTCCTCCGTGCCTCGGAAAGCACGTTAAGCGTGAAAATCGATCTAGCTAGGTCTCGTTTCTGGGCAAATTCGTTTTCTCTATTTTCACCCATCAGAGCTCGGTCGCCTAGGTACTTTCAATAAAACCATTTACAAGCAAGAAGTCGGTCAGTCAGCCAGAAAGATGAAGCCAGTTGCCCATCCCAAGGTGTAGTAAGTACCTATAGAGAAGACTGGGCAAGAAACTCCAGAATAAATAACAGAATTTGTATTATTTTAAGCAATTATTCTGCCATCATAATGAAAAAAGGCACAACTAACATTTTTGTCAAAATTGAGTTATATACATATTTAGAATCAGAAAAAAAGGCACATCTACTCATTTTTTTATAGAATTTTGACAAAAATGTTAGTTGTGCCTTTTTTCATTATGACGGCAGTATTGGTTCGAGAGTCTCAGATATCGCTATTAGTCTACTACCATGCGATTGTTTTAGTCATTAGTAACATGACGAATATAATTATTCTAGAATCAATTTGTTAGGTGGTCAGAGGATCTCGTGGCTAAGTAATAACAGACGCACGGGTCGATCCGTCAGGTTAAGCTACGCTTGCCGAGGTTGGTCAGTGGATGGGTGACCATCTTTACATACCGAGACTCCTCCGTGCCTCGGAAAGCACGTTAAGCCGTTGGTCCCGGCTGTCATTCGTGGATCTTTGACAGTCATTACGGGTCGTCAGAAGCCCGAAAGTCTGACAACCAGTCTTACCAAGGGGTACCGTATTACCCAGTTACTGGGTTGTGGAGGTCAGATAGGCAGTCGCTCCATGTAAAATACTGGTATTCAGCTGCATCCGGTTAGACTGGAAGCCGACCCCAACATAGTTGGGAAAAGGCTAGGCTGATTGAATTCGTTAGGTGGTCAATAAAAATATTTCGAGCCCTAGACTACATAAAATACGTGGTTGTAATTATTAAAGTCGAGGCCAAAGCATAAAAATAGGCCACAACTGCCCACAAATTTCAATATGTATCGAAAAATAAAACATAATGTTAACACCAATTCACCCGACACGTAAAGACTATGGGGGTATTTCCCCGGAGGCATTTCAACCACCGAATAATCCATGGGAGAACCTCATGTTTACTACACATGTACGTACAGATTACCATAAATAATTTAATCCTAACTTGAGCCCCTAACTTCAAAGGATCCGTCTTTCAACTAAGAACGCAATTTACAATGAAATCGCAAAACTATAACACGCAAGGAATAACTCGACCAAAAAGGTCATTAACTTGAATTTACCTTGTGACGTACAATAATTCCTAGTCATTACAATAACATTAAACACGCCAATTCATATTAGCTTCAATGGAGCCTTTGTGTTCACGTCACACTATTAAAATCACAACTTGTCTGAGGGCAACGCAAACAATGTAGAAAAATTCGCGTACAGCTCACAAGTCGAAAAAATACCTACGAAATAGAATGGCAGGCAGCCGCTATGGTTCCGTTACGCTATAAAAACCCACCCGAGCAAACTCTGTAATTCCGCTTCGTCCCGACCGATATAAAATATGAAAGACTGAGCGAAATTCACCTCGGCTCCCCCTGCGTTGGTTCGGCTCTTTCCGACGACCTTCGGCTAACTTCGTACCGCCGTAGCGGCAGTTTCGTAGCACCAGCCGCGCGTAGTCCACGTAGCGGCTACGTCTCGTAGCCAGTACTGTTCATTTTTCTCGGTGTATGTGGTTTATTTGGTGTCATAGTTCGTAACGAATGAGTGAATAATTTGGTGTCGTACTCAAATGATGTGTGTGTTGGATACCAGTAGTTACGTGGTTGCCGGTAAGCCTGTTTGATGGTTCGGAAAAATGGTATGGATACTTTTTAATGATAAGTATGATTAGTTAATGGCAACGCTTAACGTCTTTATGGACGAAAATTTTCTTTTACGATTCTCTGAAAGCCTTTAATTAATTTAGGCAAGTTTAAAATTTTGTGAAGATCTTTAATAAGGTTTGATGTTGTTTCATAAAATTATGGAGATTTTTTCTCGCTATTATTCTTAAAACAGTATTTTAAGATTTTTTTACCTTTTTATATGGTAATGATATTGCGTCGGAGTTTTTGAGAGGATTTTTACGGGTTCATTAGCGGATTAATTAAGTTCAAACATAAAATATGTTTTATCTATTTTTACTTTAAACTTGAGAACGATATGTTTTGCTATACTAGTGTTTAAATATTGCCTTGCGTATTTTCCATTTGAATCAAGACCTTAGATTGTATGACCTAAGTTTCAATTCTATTATGAAAACTGCGCCTCTCGGTTCGCATAGATGTTCTCCAATTGTCTTCCGTGACGATTCACATTACTGTGTCAATATCTTTGCGTTCGATTCAGTCTCGGTACGATTCTTATTTATTTTCGACAGTACAATACTGATTTGATACAGTGACGGTGATTGTTCTTGAGAAAATTACTTTAGAGGGCAAAACGCACAAGTAGGTATTGAAAGGAAATAATTGTTTTTTATGATATTTTTTTTAGTCGCCGATGTATCTAAGTAAAATGTTCAAAGTTCTATTGAAATGAAGAGGCTACTTGGATCGAACACATTTATTAAGAGCACAAATAGGTAATATATTTACACAACGACTTTTCTCCTTGACGGAACAGTTATTTAGTGACAGATTTTATACTCGAATCTCAAACACTGCCGTGTAGGTATACAATCTCCATTAAGTTCTCTAGAGAAAAAGGTTGGTTTTTTACTCGACTATGACTAATTAATTACAAAAATAAAATATTCATAAATATACGATTTCTTTAGCGTTGTAATTATGAAAGAAATCGTATATTTATGAATATTTTATTTAAACATCCTATAAATAAAGCAAGAAGTAAAAGAAGAATTACATAATTTTGCGAGTAATTAATGTAATAATTTAATACGATGACAAATTACGTACTATACGAAATAGACTCTTGGCCTTTCAAAAGGTTACTCGTAAATTCACAGAATATATCCTAGATTCCAGTCTTTATAAGTCCTTCTGCGTCTTGAACCGAACTTTGCTAACGACATTTAAACTACGTCAGAGCTTAAAGCTAACTATTGCAGTCAGATTAGAGCAAAGATCGGACCATCGTGAGCCGAGTAGCTTTCAAACGGCATGTCTTGGCTGTCGACTGGGAAGAGGGTTGGAATTATTGTGCATTTCAATGGAATCAGTTAGTTTTATTGCAATACTAACAACTCGATCCTGTTTTACACGACTTTAGTGTCTCGAAAAAATCGAGATTTTTTAATAAGGTAGATAGCGTTTACTGTAGGGCTTTTGCCCGTGGCTTCACGTCGTAGAGTTTGAAAATTATCCCACGGTAATGTACTACCGGGATACAAAGTATCCTAAGTCCTAATCCAGGTCGAATGATGAATACCCGTGTGGATCCAAATCCGTTCAGCCGTTTTAGCGTGGAAACAAACAAACAAACGAAGAAACAAACAAACTCACTTTCGCATTTATAATAGTAGTTAGGATGTGTAAGATTAATATCAGTGTATTCGACTTACAAGTTGGCCCGTGCGTTCGATCCCAAGCAGGCACTTTACTTTGTGTAAATTATTTCATCACCACTCTCTCAAAGCATGTCTTAGAACCAAAGAATCGAAGACATGTGACATCTACCAACCCGCACTGGGCCCACATGGTGGATTACAGCCCACTCTCTCTCATAGAAAACAGACCCGTGTCCCAGCAGTGGGAACATTATAGGCTGTTAATGTCATGTCATGGTTTTCGCAATCGTTGATCAAGCTTTACCACGCCATACGCTACCCATTACTACCTACTATTCTTGCTGATACGTACTAAGCCATTCTAGTGCCAAGAGTACCACATTAAAAGTGCAACGGCTGGAGATGAAACTTATAACCTCTCACTTGTACGCACGGCTACAGGTCAAGCTATACATTTCCAGTATAAGCTAATCTCGCATTGTATAGGATTTCCTTACAATGAGAGGTCAGTGTAAACTGGAAATGTATAGCTTGATGACCCGTGTGTACGTCCACGGCAGTGGTCTCGAACTTCATAGAGCGAGATCGGTAGTTGCCAACAAAAATCGGTATTTGAGAAAAAAATACAATATTGAATCAAATTCGTTTATTTATTGAAAAAAAAAACTATTTCGGTAGAACAGAGCCCATATCGGTAGAAATACCGAAAAATCGGTAGGGTCGAGACCATCACTGGTTCACGGTTTAAACGATCAACTGTTAGTACTAAATTCGAAGTTATTACGTAGTCGAATTTAGCTCATATTCTAGTAACAAGGTAGATCGTAAAATAGTTCTTTATATACGTTGTCAGGCCTTATATTCTTATGTTATTAACTTATTACGTATATGAATTCAAACGTTTGCGTGGTTCTAGTATACATTTTGCCTTTATATAGTAATGGCCCATATAAGCTCAAGTCTTTAGGTATATAACAATTTTTTGCATGAGTACATGAGTTGGTGAATACAATTTTACTTTACTGAAGTAATATTATGGAATATTTCAGCCATTTGGTTCTAATAATGTTACCGATATCAAATATATTTATACTATAGTTACAATTCCCAAGGTTTTACTCATGGAGTAGTAATATATCTACAAAATCTAGTCAGAGAACATAATCTATGAAAAATAAAAGTAAATTGGATACGATGTTTCGCGAGTTTTAAGCACACAGACAATGTTATTGTGTCTTATAATAATGTAAGAATATATCGTAACTACAGATTACTTAAAAAAAAAACCGGGCAAGAGCGAGTCGGACTCGCGCACCGAGGGTTCCGTTCCGATTTCTGAAAAAGTGTGCTATTTAGAGACATCGTTTTATTTTTCCTGTAATCTTTACATAAACTTCTATCACATAGAATATTTTCAGATTTTTCTCTTTGCAAACTTCGGAGATAAGGGTATTTTTTTTTACATTTTTCATCAAAAGTCGAACACTGTGCGGCCTAAAAAAAAATAAAAATATGTTTGAGAATGTGCAAACAGCGTTCTTTCATATGATGCCCCACATGACCTAGTAGCTCCACTTTGAATTTTTAAGACCCCCTTTAACCCCATGTTGCAAAAAAAAATACATATATTTTTATTTCTTTCTTATTTGCAAAATAGTTGGGTAAACGTCTTCTAAAACTGTTCCAAATTTCAAGTTGATAGCACTAGTAGTTCTTGAGATATCCAGCTGTGACAGACAGATAGACAGACAGACAGACAGACAGACAGACTGAGTCACACCATAAAGGTTCCTTTTTTACCATTTTGGTACGGAACCCTAACAAGATCGACGATGATTACCGAAACGCTGCTTGCGTTTCGGTAATCATCGTCGATCTTCGGAAATACGAACGTGCGATGACGAGACCTTTGAAGGCAAGGAACTTTGGCAATAATTCCTATGGTAACTCATTAGCGGTATAATTATCTAAGTGTCTATTAACTGCTCTCAATTTTTTTATATGTATTATGTAGTTTGATGTTTTATTTTTATTTAGGCTTCCGTACCTCAAAAGGAAAAAAACGGAACCCCTAAAGGATCACTCGTGTGTTTGTCTGTCTGTCCGTCTGTCACAGCAAATTTGCTCCGAATCTAATGGACCGATTAAGTTGTTTGGTACACATAAATTTTTGTGACCCAAACACGGACGTGTAACGTAAACAAATGAATTTTGAATATTTTTGGGGGCAAATAAAAAAAATTAAAAAAGTTTTACCGTGTGACATATCAAATGAAAGGGATTACCGTGAGGCTTACATAATTATGCTTACTGAAAATAGATTAAAATATAGTTATTTGAACAGTGATTCCTAAACTAGGCAGCGCTTGTCTATAAGTATGTGACTAGCTTTTGTTCGCGACTTCGCTCGCGTTAATTTAGAATTTGACAATCAATTCGGGTTGTATTCTGCTTGTAATAATATAATTTAATTATGATTCGAAAGACACGTGACGCCATCTAATTATCATAAGAACGTTATTATTGTTTTCCTCGGCAACAGTATTTTTTTTCGGGATGAAAGAAACCATAATGGCCGTTTCTGTACACCTGACAACGTATATATGCAAAAATTCGGGACAATCGGGTCAGTGGTTTAGGCGTAAAAAGGTAACAAATAAACAAACTTACTTTCGCATCTATCTATCTATATCTATATATATATATATATAAAAGAAAGTCGTGTTAGTTACACTATTTATAACTCAAGAACGGCTAAACCGATTTGGTTGAAAATTGGTGGGGAGGTAGCTTAGAACCAGGAAAAGGACATAGGATACTTTAAAAAAAAACGGTTAAAACTTGGTATAACAACGGCTGGACCGATTTAGATGAAATTTTGTGTGTATATTTGAATGGGTTCCTGTTTGAATGGGTTCCTGGATGGTTTGAAAACACAATTGGACCCGGTAGGTGGCGCTGCAGTCGGGTTATAGGATCGTTCAGACAGGACAACGTCTGTAGGGTCCGCTAGTTTATAATATTAGAAGTTAGGATTAGTCAAAAATGTAATACCTGTTACTACCAACCAGGCACAACATATTGCCACATTTATAACATTAGTTAGTATTAGGAGGAGCTCGTGGCTAAGTAATAACAGTCGCACGGGTCAATACATCAGGTTAAGCTACGCTTGCCGGGGTTAGTCCATGGATGGGTGACCATCTTTATATACCGAGACTCCTCCGTGCCTCGGAAAGCACGTCAAGCTGTTGGTCCCTGCTATCATTCCTGGATATTTTCCAGTCGTTACGGGTCGTCAGAAGCCCGAAAGTCGACAACCAGTCTTACCAAGGGGTATCGTATTACCCAGTTACTGCGTTGTGGAGGTTAGATAGACTGGTTAGACTGGAAGCTGACCCCAACATAGTTGGGAAAAGGCTAGGCAGATTGAGTTATATAGGGTTTATGTGAAATAAAATATTTTGATTTTGATTTTTTTTTATGAATCTTTCAGCGGGGCAGTAAGGGGAAGTACCTTATCCGTTGCAGCTACGCGAAAATGGTCTTAGGAGACTATCCATAATTTTTTATGGAATTTTGATACCCATTCACAGATTTTCAAAAAAAAAATACTTTTAGCAAGAAAATAGCCATTTTACACAAAAACATTTTTTGATGCCAATCGATCCTGTTTCTAATACTGATCAAAAACTTTTATGGGACCAACCATCGTTGGAGTACTCAAAAAGTCACAAATTGCAAAAAACTTTTCCCTTACATTTAAAAAAAAATCAAAATCAAAATATTTTATTTCACATAAACCCATGGACACTTATAAAACGTCAGAAGCTAGGTGCACGGTTCCAAATTTATCGTTTCCTATGGAGAAGAGCCGGCAAGAAACTCCATGGATCTAACTAGATATAGCTAGGGTTAGCTCAAATATTGAAGTCTACGTATAGCGAAGCAGCTGCCTTCGAGCAGCATAATCTCTTAGGCGCTCTCATTATGCTCTCCGAAGAATGGGCTGTTTGTCTCAGGACTAGCGGCTGAGATTATGGGAGGGAACTCGTGTATAGCGCAGTTTTTTGCAAGGATTTTCTACTGGAACTACGAAATTGTTGTGCTAAAAAGGTTTAGAATGAGAGTTTTTAGCGATATTCTTTATTATTGTTAGAATATTTATACTGGTAAATCTGTAGCTGTAATCATAAAGGCGAAGGTTTGTGAGTGTGTGTTTGTATGTTTGTTACTTCTTCACGCTCAAACGGCTGAACAGGTTTGGATGAAATTTGGCACATGAGTGGACCATGACCTGGAAAAGGACAAAGGCTACTTTTTATCGACATAACATGTGGGCGAAGCCGCGGGCGATTCATGATATATCAAGAATACATTTTTACTTATTTTTGTGTAGTAATTTAGAAATTATGGTTATGTATTTTTATCAATTTCCACGGTGTAGGTACTTATATGAAATAGATACCTAGAATTTCAGTGTTTATAAAACAATCCGATAGCTGTAATTTTAGGCACTTGAATACAATATAAAAATGCTTCATGTAATTATTTTGTACTTAATAGGTTTGGTACTCAACATTCCTGTGTCGAGTTATTAGTATTGGTAGTCAGATTGTAGTTATTAATATTGGTGATTAGACAGCCTTTGTTTCTAGGTGTTGAAAGAAATTACTATGACCTTGTCTGTATCTATGTCAACGAAGAATCGTTTTCATTTAGTTCGTTTCATTTTGTTTTCGTTTTTTGTTTTCATGACTGTGATTCTTTCTGCAATGAACTTAAACATCTTGCATGCTTTGTGTGTGCTTATTCATGTTTCAGACAAATAAATAATCTCTATCACTATCTATCTTTAGAGCAATTTCTACCGTATTCTGTCAACAGAATGTAAGTGTAAACACTGTCATCCTTTTAAGGGGTCATTTTAGTCATAATTATAAACAACTTTTACTATGGGACCAAACCTGAAATCGCGAAAAAAAATCAGCTGTTCCCTACATTTATCTAGATCAAACTCGTCAGAATGTAGGGAGCATCTGATTTTTTTTCGCGATTTCAGGTTTGGTCCCATAGTAAAAGTTGTTCATAATGATGAGTACAATGACCCCTTAAAAGGATGACAGTGTTTACCTTACCCTCTGTATATAAAAAGACAAATTGGAACCGTGCACCTACCTCTTGTTTCGCAAGTGGACATATAGGTGTCGGTATACTGAATGTTTTAATGTTTGAATGTTTTTTACTCCATCACGCAAAAATGGCTGAACGGATTCGCATGTTTGGTAAGCAGGTAGTCTATAAGCTGGATGTGTGTCTGTCTGTCAAATTTGGTACATCAAATTTCAACGTACCTAATCGGTCTATTAGATTCGGAGCAAATTGGCTGTCACAGATGGACAGACAGACAGACACACGAGTGATCCTATAAGGTTTTCGTTTTTTCCTTTTGACGTACGGAACCCTAAAAACAATAGGGTAACGTGTGATTGTAAGTGGGGGCAGTGGTGGCCCATCAGTGGTAAAGGCCGCCACTTACGAGTTGTATATCGAACTTATCTGACCCAAACAAAGACGGGTAAAGTAAATAAATGAATTTTGAATATGGGGGTCACTTTGGGGGGCAAATAAGAAAATTAAAAAAACGTTGTTACGTTTTTCCGTGCAACGTAAAACAAAATAAACGCCTTTACACCTTAAGTTTGCTTTTTGTATAGCACTGATTCATTGAAGAAACTCTGCCCCTATGGTCCTTTGTTTTCGTCCAACAATAGAAAGTCGAAATGGCACAAAAAACAAGAGTAAACCCCGTCGTGCGTCGAAGCTGACACATACACACTTTTATTTTTAAATTCTCGATTTTCTACAAACAAAATCCTCAACAAAAACAATAGTAGGTAAGTACCTAATACCTACTCTTCAGTAAGCCAAAAATCCAGTAACACATTTTGTTATCAGACTTTATTTGCTAAAACAGTCGTGTAATCAAAATAGGAATCTGTTTGCTTAGGACCCCAGCAATTACCATTTCATAGTGAAATTATTACGAATAAATATTCATTGGATTTTGTAATATTCATAGGCTTGGTGGTGTTGCTAAGGATGTTTTGATAAGCAAGAATGCGGTAGTATGGTGTTTGTTTTCTTTAGTTTAGTTTTTTGTAGTTATAGTTAGTTATGTAGGTAGGAGGAGCTCGTGGCTAAGTAATTACAGCCGCACGGGTCGATCCATCGGGTTAAGCTACGCTTGCCGGGGTTGGTCAGTGGATGGGTGACCATCTTTACATACCGAGACTCCTCCGTGCCTCGGAAAGCACGTTAAGCCGTTGGTCCCGGCTGTCATTCGTGGATCTTTGACAGTCGTTACGGGTCGTCAGAAGCCCGAAAGTCTGACAACCAGTCTTACCAAGGGGTATCGTATTACCCAGTTACTGGGTTGTGGAGGTCAGACAGGCAGTCGCTCCATGTAAAATACTGGTATTCAGCTGCATCCGGTTAGACTGGAAGCCGACCCCAACATAGTTGGGAAAAGGCTAGGCAGATTGGCAGATTGAGTTAGTTATGTAGGTAATAAATGTGTTTTTTTGTAGGGTTTTTTACATCAAAAGGAAAAAATGGATCACTTCATTGTCCATCTGTTTGACTGTACAACTGTCTGTCAAGACCCTTTTTCTCAGGAACGCGTAAAGGTATCAAGCTGAAAATAATATCAAATACGTAGGTCTGTGATCTATTGGAGCTCAAAAAAAAAATAAAGCTTTAAAGTCAACGCATTAAAAAAATACAGCCATTTATGCGACATATTTTGACACTCCCAAGTAAATAAAAACCTACAGGGTACTTACCGTTGACCTTTTGGCAAGAAACAAGGTCTCACAGAACAAGTGAAGAAAAAAAATATTTTGGGATTACAAACTTTAATTTGGAAGCTCCTATATGATGATGACGACGAGAAAAGATTTTCATCTTGAAATCAATTAATATTAGGGTAAGATTGCTATAAATATTACCTCTCTGAGTGGCCTACTTTTAGTCGATCGTTAGATTTCTATATGAAATTGCCTGTCACGAACAATCAATCAACTATAGCTATTATAATTATCACAGTGACTGGCGATAATGGAAATCATTGTAGAGAAATATAGACATTTCAAAGCTACCTAGGCTTTCTCAACTACGTGTGTTGGTATAGGCATCCAGCCTAATCGAATGCAGCTTTACCAGTATTTCATATGGAACGGCTGTCAATCTTCCCTCCACAATCGATTTACTGGGTGTATAGGTCACTAAACAGTATTAATAAAACACCAACTTGGATAATCACGCACGCACACGTTTACACACGCACACACATACACTCATACATACAGGGTGGAAGGGACATCGACGCGCAAACGGTTACCACGTATTCAGTACATCATTCCGATCATTCAGAAATTTTTCATCGGTTATTAAAAAAAAAATCTGCAGTTTCCTACAATAGTGCAATACCTACACGGTCAAAATGTATAGAAGAGCAGATTTTTTTTTCAATAACCGATGAAAAATTTCTATACAGGGGGGCTCAGAATGATGTACTGAATATGTGGTAACCGTTTGCGCGTCGATGTCTCTTCTACCCTGTATATTCTGTGGTGTAGGAAGTATTCGAGTAGATAGATTAAACAACAGAGGGCTTAGTGCGAGTTTTTTATACTTACTCGATCGCGTTTACGTTAACGTTGACGTATGTCAATTCGTATGGAATAATTGTGTTTCCCATTATAGTCACCAGGCGGCGCTTATTCATTTTCAGTACAAACTGACGTTTACGTTAACGTGATCGAGTAAGTATAAAAACTCGCACTAAGCCCTCAGTTCACTGTACAACAGCAGAGGTCACACTTCCGCATTGTTGGAGCGCTAGCAAGCAAGTGAGCAAGCAAGTGACTATATACTCCCACTCTGCGGGCGTGCCCCACCACTGTGCTAGTTTATTATAATGTTGCCATACGCTACACTAGGTAACACCATACCCCTTGGTAAGACCGATAGACAGACTGTCGTGCGTCTGGTTACCGTAACGGTTGTCAAAATCTACGAAACAGATTTATAATGGTCTTAAATAAGAACACTTATTGTGTCACCATACGTTTCTTCATTCAGTATCTGCCTTTGGAACTGGCGCTCTAAGGCTGCTGCCGCGGCACCACTCGCTTCGCTCGATCGGCTCGCGCGCGATTTGTCACAGTTCTAACCTAACCTAACCCATTTGGTCGGGGTGCCCTGGCTTAGTTATTGCGCCCAATCGGTTCGCGCATGGTTGGCTACAGTTCCAACCTAACCTATAATTGAATATCATTCAGGTTTAGTAAAAATAGCTAGGTTAACTAAAAGGCTAATTAAGCTAGTTGGTTACGACATAATGTACAATAAAGACTATTCTATCTATCTGTAGAGGTATGAGGAACAGGGTGTAAAGTTCACTCATCTTCCATAGACAAGGGTTCCTCCCTCCGACCAGACGGGTGTCGTGTCTGGTGGACAAGGTGTAACATAAACAACACACAGCCACTTAAGGGGTCATTATACTCATCATTATAAACAACTTTTATTATGGGACCAAACCTGAAATCGCTAAAAAAAATCAGCTGTTCAGTACATTTACATCAAACTCGCCAAAATGTAGCGAGCAGCAGATTTTTTTTCGCGATTTCAGGTTTGGTCGGATAGTAAAAGTTGTTAATAATGATGAATACGATGACCAGTCGCACGGAAAACTCTGTTTGCGCGATGCAGGATTTTCGTGACGTTAGTATGATGCGTAGTGAGTGTGACGTAGATGTGATGTAGATGTGCACACTGTGGAATTTTGCTTTAATTGCGGTCACCTATATTTTATCACTTCATCCTATAGATCCAGCGAAGAACTGAAACTTCTGGGAACAAACCATGATTTTTTTATGTTTAGTTTTGAAGTTATTTTGAAACTCGAGAAAACTCCATAGAAACCATAGAAATGCATTATTTCGTCTCAAATGTATGATTTTGCAATTGTTATATATGAGGTCTTAAAAAGGACTGTTATATGTATTAGTTCAGTAGAAAAAAAAGAAAAACTAATCGTAAATAGAAGGAAAAATCAAGTTTTCATCAAAAACTTAAAATATTTTTTATTTGGTTAAACTCACTGTATCCGCATTTTTTTTAACATGAATAGTTTCATATTATAATATGCTTTATTATTTAAAAAAAATCAGGTGTGGATAATGCAGGACTTCTGAGTTATTGAATTTTTATTTTTGAGGTTAGGGCTTATGTGGTGGCCCACATAACTATCCAAAATCGCCACCTTGCATTAAGCAAGAGTGACGTTTCTTCTCTCTATGTGAAGAGACTATTTGCCCTGAGCTGGGACTATTTCAGACCGGTAAAGGTAAAGCTACATTCAATCCGTGTTCACGTCGTTACTACTCGTATCAGACTGTATAAATCTTTTAGTACCGATCTGCATACTCACCGCAGTGCGCTGTGTGATACTGTACCAAAGACTTTTTCGCGAAGCCTTTGTGTTCTAGTTTTAAGACCTTAGTAACAAGTTTCTTTCGGTATGTTAGTATGCTTGGTGGGAATTGGAGACAGGGTAATATGGTCCTTGTATTTATGGGAATATGTTCTTAGAATGTGTCTGTAGATTTTGAAGATTTTTATGTTCTAGGGAGTGATGTGGCTTGCACTTTGCTATTACTTCTAAGAACCAATTTAAGTTAGCTATGTGCTAGAAGTGGGTTCTCGTCAGTAGCACTATGCTGGTGCAGAGAAATGAGTGAACTCACTTCGCTTGCCACACCCTAACTGTTGGGCTATTTATCAGGGTTCCGTACCAAAATGGTAAAAAGAAACCCTTATGGTGTGAGTCAGTCTGTCAGTGTATCTGTCTGTGACAATTGGATATCTCAAGAACTACTAATGTTTTCAATTTGAAAGATGACGTTTGCCCAACTATTTTGCAACAGGGACTGAAAGGGCGTCTTAAAACTTTGAAGTGAGGCTACTAGGGCATGTGGGGTATCATATGAAAGAGTGCTGTTTGCACATTCTCTAACAATTTTTTCTTTTTTTTAGGCCGCATAGTTTTCGACTTTTGATGAAAAATGTTGAAAAAAAAATTTTGCCTCCCTCTTATCTCCGAAGTTTGCATAGAGAAAAATCTGAAATTGTTCTATGTGATAGAAGTTTACGTATTGTATTACCTACAGGAAAAATAAAACGATGTCTCTAAATAGCACAGTTTTTCAGAAATCATCACCAAAAATTACACATAAATGATTGTACGGAACCCTGGGTGCGCGAGTCCGACTCGCTCTTGACCGGTTTTTATTGATTTGTAGTATAACAAACTACACTCACAGACATAGTATTAGTCAGTGAGAAATGGAATTGACAATAAACTACCAGTAAAGTTATTAAGCACTTCATCCACTGACTGACTTATAAAAAGTAGATTAGTGAAAGCAAATTGGTGTAAAAGTGTGGCATTTCGTAAAATACGCATTAAAAACATCTTCAATTTTATCTCACTTCCAAACTACCCATCAGCCAACAAACTTCTCAAACAGCCATTTAGTTCAAACTAATAAAAAAATCTTATATTACGAGGCCAGGCCAGCATTTAGCCCACAGACAATATTGAGAAAATCAGCCGCTGAAAAGTTATTAAAAAGTTGAATGGGAAGACTTTATGTTTTAAAACGATATTTTACATTCAAGGAAGCCTTGCGCCTTGTCTGTTAACGCCTTTGTCTTGATATTTATTGTTTTAGGAACCCACGTAAATTGTTCTTGAGACTTCGAAATTTGTAGAACATTTTTGGGTTACTTCGTTACTGCATTGTTCGATAATACTCTAGAGGTAAGTATAGGTAGCTATTTTATTGTGAAAGTGAGCTGATGTTTCTTTTGTTAATTAAAAGTTTCTTGACACTTCCATGTTTGTTTGGGGACTTTGGTGTAGTCGTTGCAAATCATGAGCACGGTTGATGTAACTTTTATGTACTTATATTCAGAGAAGTTTAAATTACAATAATTGGACGCGCGCTTCTTAACTTAGCGAAGGAAGTTACAAATAAATTAACGCAATCATCCGTAGGTAGGTAGGGACATGTTTTCGGTGTTACATTTAAATTATTGTTGTCTGTCGTACAGTACTCTTAACAGTTGTAAGTTCAACTGGTTTAGGATTAAACTTACCGACATACCATGAAATGGACCTTCCAAAGAAAAAACGTTCGTAGCTAAGGATATTTACGTGATGAAAACACGTATTTCTAATGCTTTTGCTATTATTGCAAAGTTTTAAGACTTCACTAAGTACTAAGAAATGTTAATGAAAAAAACGACCAAGTGCGTGTCGGACTTTGCAGGCGTAGTAATAAACATTATCACCAAATTTCAAGTTCATAGGTCAATGGGATGTTAAAAAATTCATCGGCATAAAATTTTGTAAAAAAAAAGCTGACTTTGGTGGCTTCCCATTCTTTTATTTTCCAATATTTCTTAAAATAAAACATACAGTTTTTATCTACTCAACGAGTTCTAAACAACGATATCCTATTCGATGGGGTACGTCAATTTTTTTTTGCGCCCCCCCCCCCCCTTTTAAAACATTTAAAAATATTTTTTGACAATTTATATGGCTTTGCGTTAACAAGATGCTTATAAGTACTGTAAAAATTTAAAAACTATAGCTTCAAACGTTTGGCTGTAAAACTTGTGTAATAGACGACTGACAGCCGGCACGTGGGTGACAAAAAAAGGGCTCCGGTTGGATCTTTCGGATACAGAACCCTAAAAAGTAAAATTACTTACTGACTAACATCGTTTAGCTCCTTAAGTTTTGAGTTGAGCTGCACGATTACTGGCAAATTCGTGCACTGACTGGACAGGTCCACTCAATCTGTGTGGTTCTTTCCTCAAAAGACCATTTCACACACCAATCTACCTACATTATGTCTAGACATTAAAAGAGACTGAACCTCTGAGTTTGTTTCGGCCTTTCTTTTCAGAGTAGTCAGATAGGAAACACCTACCTCATCTAGTTTTTAAAATATGTTTGACGTGTTGGCACAAACCTACTTACAGAAATAAAATAATTTATCAGGAAAAACAGGAAATTTGATTATATTAGCCAAGCCATTATATATATTAAACAAGCCAAGTAAAAGAAGATTTATGGCCGATTAATCTTACGCTATTCTTCAACTCAACTAAAATGGACACCGAAGTAACATCTGCCAACTGTAGAAATTAAACAAAACTTTACATTGAATTAGCTCTACGATCTTAATTAGGAAAGGTATTCCAAATCTTGTCTAAAAACTTTGAGTAAAACGACTGCAGTTTAGTTTTTAAGTAATTTAACTTTTTTGTAAGAATGCAACTTGTATTTGTATGTCGCGCTAACTGTAGCTCTATTTCAATTAGTCGTAAGGAATTTCATATTGATTTTGTCTAGACTATTTTATTTTCGACTAGCTTTTGCGCGTGGAAGTCGGAAAATATCCCACGGGAACGTACTACCGGGAATTCCTTGTCTACATTATAAGAACATAAATGTACTGAATAGCTGATTTTTTTTTCGCAATTTCAGCTTTAGTCCCATACTAAAAGTTGTTCATAACGAAGAGTACCTACAATGGCCCCTTAAAATATTGCTACTGCTTACACTTACACCCTGTAAATTATGAACATCTATACTTATGAGTATTAATGAACATTTATTAAATTGAATGTAAATTTTATGTAGATCAAGGAGTTTCTAATAGGTTTATTGACCCTTTAGGTATAATGTTTAAATTCTAATTAGGCGAAGTAATGACTACAATATAAGCCCATAACTTACAACAGGGTATAGACCTTTACCAACTTCTCCTCAACAAGTTATAGTCACAGTAAGCACCAAACTGGTACATGGACTAAGTTACAGGTAGGTATATGAACTAAGCACCAATATTAATATTATGAGCACTGAGTCACCTGGCTTACAGCTTAGGCGTTGGCCATCCACCCATCACATTTCTACTGCATGGTTTTAAGTCGTATTATCATAAATTTTAATAGTTGGAAGTAAGTACTTAAGACGTTTACGGTAGATATCTAAGTAAGTCAGCGTCAACAATATCGGGACGAACAGACTGTTCAAAATGATCTCAATAACTAAGAAAATGAAACTTAATCTCAATTGGATAAAATTCTTGTCAGAATGACTGTTGTCGTGTACTCTCTTCATTCTGAAACATTCCTTGTGTCATTGAGTTAATATTTCATTTTAATAGTTGTTTAGATCACTTTGAACAGTATGTTCGTCCCGATATTATATAGACAATATCAACAATATCGGGACGAACAGACTGTTCAAAATGACCTCAACAACTAAGAAAATTAAACTTTATCTCAATTGGAAAGAGTTCTTGTCAGAATGACAGTTGTCGTGTACTGTCTTCATTTTGAAATTGAGATTCCTTGTGTCATTGAGTTAATATTTCATTTTCACAGTTGTTTAGATCATTTTGACTAGTCTGTTCGTCCCGATATTATTCACGCTGACTGTAGGTACCTACATAGTATCACAAAAAAATTGAATCATATTTTTACCACTTATTGTACGTATAGTTAGATTTCCCATTTGTAGTTTACGGTAAAATGGTAAAAAGAAATGCACAGAAAAGCTTCTATTGTTTATATGATTATTGCGGTTTGATGTGCTTTGGGATACAAACTACGCTTTGATATAATCAAAGATAGGCCAATGTTAGTTCACGGATCTGCAAAAGACATAATTTTTTATTTTACGCCCGATAAGTACATCGATAAAAACGCAATATAGGCCCTATAAATATTCTCTAACGTAATAATTACCCTCAATTTCGTTTCTTTCGAGAGTTTATTCCCCCAAAAATAATAGCGAAAATAATAATCAAACAATATTTTTTATCGTATACATCTAAAGCTAAGTTTACCCAAATTAGTTATTATTTCGGTATATCAATAATATATTAACCTCGTCTAGACATTATTAAGTTTGTGTAGTATAAAGGGTGATGCACACTCGACAGTCGCGACCACAGAAATCGAATTACGGTAATAGAATTGAAATGGTGTTGAAAGGGTACCAAGACCAGTGTCGATAAATTCAATCAATAACTAGCACTTGAAATTACACACGTCAAAAGATATTGGTATTAAATTACTGAATTTTCAATTATGTATATGCTTTTTATTGAATAAAAAAACCGACCAAGTGCGTGTCAAACCACGCATAATGAAGGGCTCCGTAGTTGCAAAGAACTTATCCCAAAAACAAACTTAACTTGTAGTCCAAAAAAAAAATTTTTTACTTGATAAAATTGCAAATTACCTACTTAACCATTTTTGGACTTTTTCCTTTACCTGTAGGTACTGACCTTGCTTCTTGCCAAATTTCATGATTCTAGGTCAACGGGAAGTACCCTATAAGTTTTGATTTAGTTTTGTTTTGATTTTTTTTTTGCGAGTATCAAAATATGTCGCATAAATGGCCGTATTTTTTATTGCGTTGACTTAGAAACTTGATTTTTTTAGAACTCCAAGGGACCATAGACCCACGTATTTGACAATAATTTCAACTTGATACTTCCACTCGTTCCTGAGAAAAAGGGTCTTGACAGACAGACGGACAATAAAGTGATTCTATAAGGGTTCCGTTTTTTTCCTTTTGAGGTACGGAACCCTAAAACAACATTTTCAAGTGATATTGTCTATTTTCATTTGTGTTTTCTCAGTCTCAGCCCGGAGTCTGGATTTCGGTCGAGTTGATGGCAATAGGTTCGCATACCTGGCGAAATGTGGGTAGTACACCCACATAGGTACACCTCTACTTAACCTTTCGAGGGTGGGGGTTGTTGTATTTTTATAAGAACCAGACTAATGTGAATAGATTATAGGTTTGTCCTCTAGAATCTAGATCACATGACAATGATGACATGCTTTATTAATTCAGATTTCTGTGGTCGCAATTAATTTGCTATTCAAAATGGCGACGGCCAAATTAACGGCTTATGAGATTTTCATGTTAAAACTAAATTATATCAGTAAGTGTAAAACTTTGAACCTTTATTGTAATACAGAATATAAATGTGTGGAGGTTTAATAGGAGTTTGCTAAAATAAGTGCGAGTTGGAGAACAATTTACATAGATGTATTTGTGATTTCTTTTAAGTTTGATTTAGTCTGTTGAGCCTTTTGCCAACTATGTTGGGGTCGGCTCCCAGTCTAACCGGATGCAGCTGAATACCAGTATTTTACATGGAGCGACTGCCTCTCTGACCTCCACAACCCAGTAACTGTGTAATACGATACCCCTTGGTAAGAACGGTCGTCAGACTTTCGGGTCTCTGACGACCCGTAACGACTGTCAAAGATCCATGAATGACAGCCGGGAATTAAGCTACGCTTGCTGGGGTTGTTCAGTGGATGGGTGACTATTTTTAGATACCGAGACCCCTCCGTACCTCGGAAAGCACGTTGAGCCATTGGTACGGCTATCAATCGTAGATCATTGACAATGTTACGGGTCATCAGAAGCCCGAAAGTCTGACAACCAATCTTACCAAGGGGTATCGTGTTACTTAGTAACTGGGTTGTGGAGGTCATGTGAAATAATAGTATTCAGCTGCATCCGGTGAGACTGGAAGCCGACCCCAACATGGTTGGGAAAAGGCTAGGCAGATAAGTAGCATTATAATGTAACATTTATTTATATTCACCAATATTTCGTAACATCCTTTTTTGTCAACCAATTTCTGTGACCAAGGTCGCAATAACCCAATATGTAAGTTCCATTATAATAATATGAGCAATAATATGAGCAGTCGGTAAATATTGTTCTTATAAAGAAATAACAGTGTTCCCTAATCTTTGATTTTGATCACATTTGGCGAATAAGCTTTCTGAGTCACCTATTTATTACATTTATTTGCAATTCAGGCTGTAGGTGTAGTTTTGAACCTATATGGTTTGCACCTAACCCCCGACCACACCCCCGCTCGGGGTTTAGCCCCTAAAAATAGCCCAAACTCAGACATGTGAGGGGTTAAGAGGCCCCGGTAAGTACAGGCTTTCTATCGGCCCATAGTTTGGTCGGTTTCTTAAGAGCCCATACTACCTCAAGTTTTTATTTTGCTCGCACGATACTGCTCGCGGACTGAGTGAGAGCGAGACTGAGTACAGTGCTGGGTGGCGATAGTTTAGGTAATTGCTTTTTACGGTGAAAATAATGGTTATTAGAAAAAAATAAAAAACATAAGACCTGCTTTATAGTTAGTTCAGTTAGTATGCAAAGTTTCATGATCTAATTTGAAGTATTTTTTGAATACCACCTGTTTATTGTTCGGTTTGAAGGTAACTGTGGATTTTTTTTTATCGAGGAAATCAAATTCCAAAGTTACCTTCAAAAGATAATAATGACATTCTACAAGACTCAATAAAATTGTAAATAGTTGGTTTATTATAATTTATAGTGATAATAATGAAAATCGTGCAATATATAATATAATAGTACATTATGATATAAGTGCGGTAAGTAATTATCAAAGCGCACGTATGTTATACGACGTTTTATAACATATTTGCGAGGAAATAAATAAAACTCGGACTCGGGCAGACAGAGGCGATATCGCGTCACGACGTGTCGCGTAGCGGTGTTGCGACGCGATAATATCGCAATATCGCGCGCGATATCGCCTCTGTCTGTAAGAGACTTAAATCGTTAAAAACACACTTTCTCAAAATGAATTTGCATCTTTGCTTGTTTTCATCTATCGGTCGATTTTTCGGGCAAGAGGCTTAGAGTAGCCTATTCCGCTGCCTTTGAGACTTCTGGCGGTTCATAAATACTTGACGACATTTTCAAATAAAAACAATACAGCGAAAAGAAAAAGCGCGCGGAATAATTTTTACTTGTTCACAAATTAGTGATGCGCGCGCATCAGTGCTTTTTTACTTGTTCACAAATTAGTTATGGCGCGGCGCGCATCAGGCACAAAACAGCCAGTATTACTAATAAAGTAAATTAATGTTTTTTTTTTATTTTTGTTACAGATAAATTGTAATTTAGTGTCAAAATTAATTAAATTAAAGAATTAAATGTTTATTTTTTATATTTTATCTCCCAAAGTTAATTTTATTCATAAAATGTTGACCACTTTTCTGACATAAAAACTCTTTGCTAAGATTTAAAAAAGTACCGTTCGTTTTAGACGGAGCAACTTGAAACTCGTACCTTTTACATTACAATAACGCACAAGTACGTAATGACATACATTACGATATTGAAATTGGTGAAATAAGAAACCCTTTACGAACAAATGTGTTATAAAAATATATAACTATAACTTATAACCAAAAATTAATACTTACCTATTTAAAAACCACAAAAGCAAATGAAACTATCCTAATGATAGTATTATTAAATAAATATTATATTATTTAATATAATATTTATTTAACAAAAAGCGCCTTCATCCTCTCTCCTATTTAAAATTAACTTTGCTGTGCCCGACAGGGTCCATAATTGATTCGATGTTTAACATACCAACTATGTACACATTATGGAACAATAAAATATTGAGTATTGAGTATTGAATGCTGCAGTAATTTAAACATAACGGAGGACCATAGGCATAATAGCTATAACTAGCTTGACATAGTTATAACTTCATACTGATTGATAACCCTTCCTTTTGGCTTTGCCGTAGTCGGGTAAAAATCCGACCAAACTATCTGCAGAAAGTCTGTAGTGCGGGGGAATCTTAAAATTGTGTTTTTTAGTTTTGTGGTAAACATAATTCAAAGGAGATATACTTCATATTTAGAAACAGATGCATACTACTCTCCTTAGTATTCGGACTGTCACAATTTCGTATTATGCCTGCAGTATCGATGCATTTGCGAAATATGCTGCAATGGTCATACAATTCTAGCTTACATTACCTATTAAAAAAAAATATCGCGTGTTTACTGGGCGTCAGCGTTATTATAAAGTTTCCATGTTTATTAATTAAAAATCGTTCTTACGACTAATGTGAACAGCGGTTGTTTCATAAATGCAAACATGACATTTTCATTATAAAATAAATTTGAATGTCACTCAAAATCCTTTATCTCAAATTGTGAACTTTAAAACATTGGATGGTTATTAACTCTTAAGACCCATGAATGAATTCTGAAAAAAACTCAACATTATAGTCATAATAAAGGCAAAACCGGCGTTTCAAAATGGTTTGAAGAAATGTTTTCATCTATATATCTATCTATATAAATAATAAAGTTTAAAAAACTGTAACCCAACTACGGAAAAATAAAATTGATCTAAAAAGTTCAGAATCTGAATCAGAATCAGAACTATTTATTTGTAAACATAGGTAGAGTTACACAGTGTGTGAGATGTTATAATATTTACATAAATGCTCTCTATGTTTTGCCGTTAGGCGTACAAATATAATTATTAATATGTAATCATTAATATAATTATAAAATTGCCGATCAAATTAATTAAATTTTATCATAATTTTAAATAGATACAGCGATGTCAAAGTCTAAATCAATTAAATATTTCCAATATGTCAACAGCAAAATCTTTTCAAATAATTATGTGAATTAGGAAAACTTAAAATATAAACACAAGAATGTCAGAACAGGTAATCTGAAGGAGGAATTACAGAATTGTCATCAGAATAGTCCTTTAACGAGTAGTAACATTTATTTATTAAAATTTTTACTAATACTTTTTTGAATTTGTCCAGATTTAGTGATTTTAGTGTCTCAGGCAGCTTGTTATATATTTTTGTGGCCATAAAAAAAGTACTTTTGTTCATTAAGGCTGTTCTACCATGTGTTATTTCGAGCTCTAGTTTATTTTTGTCACGTAATTTTCTATAGTAACTTTTGTGAGCTAATTTGTATTGCGAGATGTGTGTTTTTACAAATACATTAGTTTCATAGATATATTATTATAATGATGGTAGGGTAAGGATTTTTAAGCTTTTAAAAAATGGTTGACAGCTGTCGGAGGTATTTAGGCCGCACATAGCTCTGATACATCGCTTTTGAGCTCTAAATACAAGTTCTCTATCTGCTGAGTTGCCCCAATACATTATTCAACATAACCGTTCAAAATATTCAAAATATTTATTTACTTAAACAATAATGACATAGGCTAGTTTTCAATATAATTAGTAATGTGCTTACTCGCCTAGCCTTTTCCCAACTATGTTGGGTCGGCTTTCAGTCTAAGGGAATGCAGCTGAATACCAGTACTTTACATGGAGTGACTGCCTATCTGACCTCCACAACCCATTTACCTACACGGTAACACGATACCCCTTGGTAAGGGTGCTTACATAAAGAAACAAATTTCCGGTACAGGCGGGTCGGTATTGACCGGTACAGGGACCTATTAATTTTTATGTTATCTTATGCGCTCACTTATAAACAGAGGCCTTAGTGTGAATTTTTATACTTACTCGATCACGTTAACGTAAACTTCAATTTGTACTGAAATTAAATTAGCGCCGTCTGGTGACTGTAATGGGAAACACAATTATTACATACAAATTGACGTACGTCAACGTTAACGTAAACGCGATCGAGTAAGTATAAAAAACTCGCACTAAGGCCACAGGAAACAGGTTTAAACTTGTCGCACAGATTTGTCCGAAACGTTAACCTGGGGGTCTACTCCCTAAGCACGAAGCCCTTAGTTTCGGCCTTCGTTACGGGCGTTTCCTACTCCGTAACACCTACGGATGGATGATTGGTTCGGGGCCCGACCGAAGTATGAATGACAACACGATTTGACAGTTGTCCCTACTCCCGAGGTGTTTGCGCCCGTCCAAAAATGTAACTCTTACACTTGTTTTGATTATTATTCATTCGTTATTTCAGACGGACGGACGGATGAACAGACGGACTTAGGGAGTAGACCGCCTACTACTTTATGTTTGCACCCTATGACAGGTGGTCTGACTTTCTGGCTTCCTGACGACCCGTAACGACTGTCAAAGATCCACGAATAACAGCCGGGACCAACGGCTTAACGTGCTTTCCGAGGCACGGAGGAGTCTCGGTATGTAATGGATGGTCACCCATCCATGGACCGACCTCGACAAGAGTAGCTTAACCTTCAATCGACCTAAGCCACCTAGCTTACTTGCAACTCATTTGTAAAGCTAATCTTTCGAGTATAGTGCCCGAGGGTGTAAATATAAGAAATTGGTGAATAGTTTGAATATCTTACGCTTCGTTACGGTAACTTTGGGCGCAAAATAGAAAAGTACAGAAGGTCAGCTTTAAACAACGAGTGAAAACAGGCGCTCGCACACATATACACGCAGGTACTTATAGCGATCTCAAAGCGCCTTCCTTGATCATACTTACCAAGTAGATGGGCGAGACATCAAAATGATACACGTGTTTACACGTATTTTTTAACTTGCCCCCAAGTCAGTCAGTCAGTTCAGTTTCGATTCTGCAGACTAGCGAGACAATTAATCGTACCCTGGCAAAAGGGTAAGTGCCTACTTTGGGACGCAACGTGTGTTAGCACGTTCGCCGCCAGCCATCTCCCTCGCACTGTCGGGTCACCCGATGCCGCGGCTGAATCAGCCGCTCTCAAAAAGCGAGCCAAATATGCGGCCTTAGTGCCAAAGTACTATTTTGTCCCACTGGCAGTGGAAACCACTGGTTGCTGGGGGTCCGACGCGATCAAATTTGTGGCGGAGATCGGCCGTCGTCTTAGAGAGAGGGGCGGTGACCCACGCTCTGGTTCTTTCCTGGTGCAGAGGCTAGCCCTGGCAATTCAGCGCGGAAACGCTGCAAGTGTCATGGGCTCCTTTGCGCCGGGAACGTCTAGGGACTGTGGACTTCTATTGACGTAAAGTTTTTTGTAAACTGGTTTTATGTATTTGACATGATTTGTATTATTATAATATAACTATAATATTCTTTATTAATCGTAAAAAGATAATTAAAATTTTTACGGTCTAGCGTGATGCGAACGACGTGAGCGATGATTGGCGAGTACGCACCAAGTGCATGTTTATACCTACTGAGTGGGCAAGTGAGTAAGTGCGAGGAACCGCGTTGGTCGGTACTTGGTCTAGAAAATAGAACAGCCGGTCGATTCTGTAAACATCTCACCGTGAAAACTTAGGTGAAGTGAGTTTGCTTCTGCTAGGAATTGACACTATTGACAGCTCATTCCACGCTCACTTTACCTAAGTTTTCACGGTGTGATGGTTACTGAATCGCACTGCAGGGTCTGGGCCGAGAGCACTGTCTTGCACTCGGTACGTGTGATAAAGGCAAAACAAATGCCAGTCGCAAGTACGCTTGCACTCACTGTTCGTGTATGGTTTTCACTTGTTGTGTGGAGTCAACCTTCTGTATCAACTGTTATTTTGTGCTTTGGGGGTGAGAGGGGTTCAGAGGTGTGACGTCACAAGTTTCAGTGTAGATGTTATTATTTTGCGTGTATTTTCGTAACATTATTATTGCTTTTAATTAGACTAACGGTTTGAGTAGAGCGAGAGGCAAGGTGTGTTTTTGCTTCTTAAAGGTGGTTCTTGTTGAAAACGACCGTTTTGGGTAGTGTTTTGGCTTGAAATGAACGTCTTTAATTGCAGTCTGCAATTTGCATAGCCTTTTCGCAACTATGTTGGAGTCGGCTTTCATTTACATGGAGCGTAGAGTATTTTACCTGACCTCCACAACCCAGTAACTTTGTAATACGGTACAGTAGTACCCAACTAATAAGGCGCGTCGTGAATCTTCGTTCGCACAGAAAATAAAGTATGGCCCCGAAGATTAACGAGAATGCTTAAAACTTACAATCAACCTTAGATCACTACTATAAGGTTAGGTTAGCACACTGCAGCTGTTAGTTTATAATAGCGGTCCAGGAAAAAGAAGCACGGTGCGTGCAGCGTGCCGATTGGTCAATAGCATTCCCGGCGCTTTGAAAAGTCATCTTCTGCGCAGGTACCTCGGTAAGCCATATCAGTTGGGTACTACTGTACCCCTTGGTACGATTTGTTGTCAGACATTTGGGCTTTTGACGACCCGTAACGACTGTTAAAATCGACTAATGACAGCCGGCCAACATCTTAGCATGCTTTCCAAGGCACGGAGGCGTCTCGGTATGTAAAGATAGTCACCCACCCACGGATCAATCCCGGCAAGCGTAGCTTCAGATCGATCGACCTGTGCGACTGTTATTACTTAGCCACGAGCTCCTCTCAAACTCCAAATGAACTTCATTAATTGTAGGAAAATAAAATATTGTTTCTTAAATCATCTCTCTTGATTGCTAGGGCTCCCGCAGACAGAGGCGATGCGATGACGCGACGCAACATTCTTGAAATAATTTCTATGAAAACTTCATTCAAATTGTTGCGCCTGTCTGCCTTTACTCTTTTTACTAACGCACGTTTAGTCTCTTTAGAACCCAGTGAAATGCCATTCTACAATTTATATTCCACGTTAACAAAACAAGACCAAATATAAACAAAACAGCGACCTATCCTACCCCAATCAGCACGCAAATTCCCCTTTCATCCCAAGTATCAATAACATAAAATTTCGTCATCTATTCTGACATACTTCATTTTATTCGACAGCCAAGGGTCTAAACTCATTTTATTTAGCAACTAGAAGGGTCAACACTCATTACATTTTCTAACAACCAAGGGTCACGACTCATTTGTTTTTGTTGGAGGGTAATTCTTCATGTTAACGAATATCTGTTTAATTTTGTCGGGAATTCGTAGAGTGACGATGAAATGGAAGTAGGTAATAGCGGAACGGGTTAGTGCTGTGCTCTGTAGTGAGTTCTTATAGTTATGAGTTCGTTTGAGTGTATTTTCTCTGATATGTAGAGGAGAGACTGTGGTGATTAGTGAAAAGGGTGTTCTATTAGAAGTGTTGCTTGAATATTGACTCAGTGAGTCTGATATTGTATGTTTTTATTGCGACACACATCACTCAAGAGCAGGCATGCACTAAATTCCCTTCATTTTATGATATATTTTAATTTTGTTGCATAAATTGTTAATGTTCCAAAATCGGCTGCTGACTCCTGTAACAGGTAGCTCAGGAGTTAGGGCTTCAATTGAAAATGTTACACTATTTTTAGGTCAATAACTGTAATGAAATTGTGTAAACTTATAATTAGCCATAATTTTGTAAGAAAGTTCGGTTTCGGTTTCGGTTTCGGTCGAGTTTCGGCAAAAAACGGGTTTCGGTTTAGTTTCGGTTTCGGTGGCAAACCTGCCGAAATTGCATTCGGGAATTCTCGTGCTGTGCTCGGTTATGTTCTGCGCGGTAAATTCCATCCAAGTGACGAAGACATTTTGGCGCGTTCACGTGCAATCATGTCGTGACTGGCTTGTGTTTGCAGTTGGTTTTGTTTGTTGTGAGCTATGTGATTTAAAGATAAAGAAAACTGGGCAAGTGCGTGTCAGACCACGCACTACGAAGGGTTCTGCAGTTAATATTTGTCCCCCAAAAGTGATACCCATAATCAAAATTCATTTATTTTCTTTAACAGTTCGTATTCGGGTCACAAAAGTTTATGTGTAGGTATACCAAATTTAAACTTAATCGGCTCAATAGATTCGGAGCAAATTGGCTGTGACAGACGGACAGACAGACGGACGGACACTCGAGTGATCCTATAAGTGTTCAGTTTTTTTCGTTTTGAGGTACGGAACCCTAAAAATAAAACTGACTTATTATAATTACGTTTTTCTTTATTTTTCCCTCATAACATGATCCTTTTATGAAGTTTCGGTTTCGGTTTCGGCCGAAACTGAGACCGCTGCCGAAATTCGGTTTCGGTTTCGGTTTTGGTTGTAAAAACCAGTTTTGGTCGGACACTATCATTTTGTTAATAACTTTGTAATAATTGTGTCTGACTAGCTGTAAGATTTCAAAAAAAAAAAAGATTTTTTTTATCGAATTTAAAAGTGACCTTTCTAAATATTGCTAGCTGTTTAAGTACCGGACTACAAATTTCCCTATTCTAATTCCCGCAAGATCCCTTTTCACGCAGACTAATAGGTAGTCATTTCAATAGTCTGTTGTGCTCATTTTTTTTATTTTTTTTATCTATTCTGTCCCACCGTTGGGCAATCCCCCAAGCTCTTCCAGGAACTCTTTTCTCCCACCGCTTTTCGAACCAGCCGTCGCGACTTAATATAAAAATAAAGAATATATATGCTAAAATGAAATAGTTTTTAATTAAAAATTACAATTCATGACAGATTTAGAACCCTTTAAATAACTACCTATAAGTTTATTTTGTTCAAACAATGGTAAAATTAAATTATTTATACTATGTACAAGTAGGTATAAAAAAAATAAAAAAAAAGAGCTCATAGGGCATCAAAAAATTCGTCCGCATCGCTGTCAGCGGGAAAAGTGCCCAAAAGACTGGCGGCATTGCCACGCTGGATGGCAATGCTAATTCTTTGGGCTAAAATAGGCCAGCCCTTTGGTCCCGTGTGGAGTCGACCAACCGCTTGGCGATGTCCCGAAATACTCGATGAGCACTCGGACCCCAAGGCCCTAGTGTTTCAACCCCAAACGGCTCAAACAAATAGCTTCCAATAAGGTTGTTATATTTGCGCCGTTTGAGGTTTTCCGCACTACCTATTATTATTCCTTGGTAAATATGTAAATATTCTATGGCAGAAAAACTTAATTCTAATAACGTAATAAAATTTTATCAGTGACGTATTTCAAGACTACAGGGTTTTGTATTTTCTATCTGATTTCCTTTCCTTTGAAAGCGAATTATCTTTGATTATTTTCCGATCTAGAATCTTAATGACTCCCATGCCTTTTTCATGCAAATGAATGAGGATACAATTACCATATTTTTTATGCTTTGCTTCAACTTATTGTGGGGTTATGAAAATGGAAGTCTAGGGCTGCTGTTATATTATTATCTGAATATCACTTGATTTTTATTAATCGATTGCGCACAGACATTTTATTGTATAATTATAATGTCTGTGCGCAATTGGTAAAATACTTGATCTATGTATTTTATGCTTTACTGTAATCACCACTACGTTTTCTAACCGTGATGAATATTGCGTACAAAGGTACCCAACGTAATCTGTGGAAAATGTTCTTTGTTAATCTGATTTAAAGTTTTCTATGGAATTCTTCCGTCTTATCACGACTGAGTGCGGTGCTAGGCAGGTAATTGGTTTTTACGGTGAAAATAATAGTAATTTGAAAAAAAATATATAAATATAAGACCTGCTTTATAGTTAGTTTACTTAGTTTCTTGATCTAATTTGAAGTATTTTTTTGAGGTAACTGGAATTGTTTTCAATCGAGAAAATCACACCACCAAAATTCACATTTCTCCGAATATTCTGAATATTTCAAAAAATATTCAGAATTCAGAGTACATATTCATACGAGTATAAGCATATAACCTAGAAAAGGTCTAGAAACCTAAAATCTAATTCCACTCATCGTGAACCCAGTCGGACATGACACCTAGATAGGATGCCTGATTTAACGTCATATCCTCTATTAAAATGAGATTATTAAATTCTGTTTCGCATATTGGAAAAGCAGTAATATTTTTTTATTAGGTAATATATTGGATTTGATCAAAAATTTAAAAGGGTATGCATACGAGATGGTTTAGTCTTGTTGAAAGGATGAGAGAAAGGCCACTAACAAAAGGTAAATTTACAAGGCAGATGTGAGTGGAAACGCCTGAAGGGGGGCCACCCTATTTATTTATTTATTTATTCATTCAAAACATAAGTATATAGTGCTTACGACCAAAGGACATGTCTTATTGGTGATGTTCTTTAGAAAGGTGCGCATTACTCGCAACCGGTGTGCGTGTATGACCAGCTGTATGAACATAAACGAGGCAAAAGGAGTAGGTATCTTAGGATGGTGGCGAAGGAAGGTGGCGTTCTATAGTTTCAAACTCCCGTCATGGCAAGAAAGCGAAGATGTATGTGTAGATCAAGGGTATCGGTGTGGGGTTCACGTGTAAGGTATTAAGAGCCCATACTACCTCAGCTTTTTCAGCAGCGGAGCTCGTGACTAAGTAATAACAGTCGCACAGGTCGATCCATCAGGTTAAGCTACGCTTGCCGGTGTTGGTCAATGGATGGGTGACCATGTTTACATACCGAGATTCCTCCGTGCCTAGGAAAAGCACGTTAAGCCGTTGCTCCCGGCTGTTATTCGTGGATATATGACAGTCGTCAGGCAGCATCTGTCTGGCATTAATGCTGAAATGGACCTTTTTGGCGCAGCCGTGAGGCACACACTATTGTGGTTATAATATTATTTTCGCATTGTTTTATTCTTTTGTATTTTTGTGTTTCACGAACTGTGTCCAAAAAACGTTTTTCTTTCTTTCTTTCTTTCTTTTCTTTAGTCGTTATCGGGTCGTCAGAAGCCCGAAAGTCTGCCAACCAGTCTTACCAAGGGGTATCGTATTACCCAGTAACTGGATTGTGGAGGTCAGATAGGCAGTCTCTCCATATAAAATACGGGTATTCAGCTGCATCCGGTTAGACTGGAAGCCGACCCCAACGTAGTTGGGAAAAGGCTATGCAGATTGATTGACTACCTCAGCTTTTTATCTCGCTCGCACGAGACTGCTAGTGGACTGAGTGAGAGCGAGACTGAGTGCGGTGCTGGGCTCTGATAGTTTAGGTAATTGCTTTTTACGGTGAAAATAATGGTAGGTAATTTGAAAAAAATAAAAGTCATTAAGACCTGCTTTATAGTTAGTTCAGTTAGTATGCATAGTTTCATGATCTAATTTGAAGTAGTTTTTGAATACCAGCGTTTTATTGTTCGCTTTGGAGGTAACTTTGGATTTTTTTACTTAACGAGAAAATTTTATGACATCGTGTTTTCGTCAAACATTCTACTTAACATAATCCTCAACTTTACTAAATATTTATTTCAAAATTAATGCTGCAGTGTTTTCGACATAACGGAGGATCATGCTAAGCTATTTGAGGTATTATAGGCACTTAAAAGGAAGAATTATTGTGAGGCCTTTGTCTTGCATTGGCTGTGGTTGACTGAAATAATTGATTGATTTATAGTCTGGGGTCTGGCTCTTTGAGCACCTGGGTATAAATTATAGTGCGCAAAGTTTCGTGCCTTCTAGTTATTAGGGTTCCGTACCAAAATGGTAAAAAAGGAACCCTTATGGTGTGACTCAGTCTGTCTGTCTGTCTGTCACAGCTGGATATCTCAAGAACTACTAGTGCTATCAACTTGAAATTTGGAACGGTTTTAGATGAAGTTTACCCAACTATTTTGCAAATAAGAAAGAAATAAAAATATATGTATTTTTTTTGCAACATGGGGTGAAGGGGGTCTTTAAAATTCA
The DNA here is from genome assembly GCA_905163495.3 of Cosmia trapezina. Taxonomy (NCBI): domain Eukaryota; kingdom Metazoa; phylum Arthropoda; class Insecta; order Lepidoptera; family Noctuidae; genus Cosmia; species Cosmia trapezina. Next base: position 4,835,637 of record LR991036.1, read on the forward strand.
AAGTGGAGCTACTAGGTCATGTGGGGTATCATATTATGAAAGGACGCTGTTTGCACATTCTCAAACTTATTTTTATTTTTTTTAGGCCGCACAGTGTTCGACTTTTGATGAAAAATGTAAAAAAAAAATACCCTTCCCCCACCCCCCCCCCTTATCTCCGAAGTTTGCAAAGAGAAAAATCTGAAATTATTCTATGTGATAGAAGTTTATGTAAAGATTACAGGAAAAATAAAACGATGTCTCTAAATAGCACACTTTTTCAGAAATCGGAACGGAACCCTCGGTGCGCCAGTCCGACTCGCTCTTGACCGGGTTTGTTTTTAACTGACGCTAATCTAAAATAAGTAATTAGGTATGATTACTGACAAGGTATTTGATTAATAAGTATATTTTACCCTGTTTATTGCTATGTAACGTCAAACCCAGCATAATTGTTTGAAATCCCCAAGAGAAGAGACGAATGGTCGTTCCTTCTGTATAGAGGATATTTTTTTAAACAGTGCGCAAATTTTCACAGTGTATTCTACCCATGACTATGAACAACTTTCACTATGGGACTAACTCTGAATCGCGAAAAAAATTCAGCTCTTCAGTACATTTATCTACACCAAACTCGTGAAAATGTAGGTAGCAGTTGATTTTTTTTTTTCGCGATTTCAGGTTTGGTCCCATAGTAAAAGTTGTTCATATTCATGGGTAGAACACCCTGTGAAAATTTGCGCACTGCTTAAAAAAATATCCTGTATAAGAAAAGGTCTATAAATAGGACATTCTTTGTATTTTCTATCAAACGTCAATTTCGCCTTAACTGTTTGAATTCTTCATCCAACGACAGCGTTGGATACGGTGAACAGGACTTTATGAAAAGGCTTATAGCTACACCAAAAGCAAGTTAGACTGTGTACCTACTGTACCTAATAAGCTCCTAAAAAGGTTCTCTGAAGAAAAAGTTATCATTTCATCTACTATCGTATCTTTATTAAGATACTCAATACCACCTTTACATAACCTAACACCACATTCCCACCGATATCTAAAAACATACTGCATAAAATGCCATTAAGTGCATGAAAAAAACGTAAAAATCCGTCCCGTTTCGTAACCGCTACCGGACCGTTGCCACCCCATTTTATATTTTTCCATTCCATTTTCTGTGTGCGCGCTCTAATTGCTGAGAATTTATTTGAAATTCTCATACTTCCTTGTAATTCAGGATTCCAGCGGAATTTCCTTTAAATTCCCGACCGAAAGAATGTTAACGGTACTTTCCGAGAGTTAAAAATGGGTTATCATCTTCGATCAATAATAGCAATTATTGATCGAAGGTTCATAGCGGCATTATTATCTATTTCATTCACATAATTACATAAGTACCTGGTTGACCTAGCTCTGCTCGGGTGGAAATAGAGAAAATGGATTTTCACAAATAAGAGACCCAGCTAGATCGATTTTCGACCCCGTAATACACTATATTGCAACTTTTATCGAGATCGTTAGAGCCGTTTTCGAGAACGTGATTACAAATATTATACAACGTGTAATGCTAAATGCGCAAAACCTCTTAAGGGGTCATTGTACTCATCATTATGAACAACTTTTACTATGGGACCAAACCTGAAATCGCGAAAAAAAAATCAGCTGTTCAGTACATTTATGTTCGCAAATTTCGTCAAAATGTACTGAACAGCTGATTTTTTTTTCGCGATTTCAGGTTTGGCCCCATAGTAAAAGTTGTTCATAATGATGAGTACAATGACCCCTTAAGAGGTTTTGCGCATTTAGCATTACACGTTGTATACAAATATTTCTAATTTAATATTATAGGCTGTTTATACATATATAGGTAAGAGCCTTGTGTGATATAAATGATTGTATTTTTCCATTTAAATTCGTGCCGGTATCAATTTATAATGCATGCACGAATGTTTTCTAGTGCAAGGATTAGAATAAAAAATCGTATAGACAAATGCAACAATGTTTTTTATAGATTGTTATTGAATAATTCATAGTTAGGTAAGTCCTTTACATCCTTGCTAACTTTTAATGTAAAAATCGAAGAACCATACCGTAAAAAATAAAAATGCTGAAAAACCCAATTTAACGGTACCATAAATCCGTAAATTACTTTTTAACCCTTAAATAAAATTACATGAACACCCCAGGAAGAGGGAAAACGGCTAAAACAGGTAAAACCAACACTTAGGAGTAATTTTAAGGGGAGTATAAACAGCATGAACAACGAATCAGATATTAGGGTGACCTTGACACAATCCCTGGTGACCCCGATTTGTACGTTTACTAAGTAAATTACGCTTGTGAGTTCTTTTTCCGTTTTGTAGAAAGGGCTTTACAAGGAAATAACCAAACAAACATAGACCTTTTTTATATAGCTAGGAGTAGGCAGGGAGGGAGTAAATAATTCTTTGTACAATTGTAAGAGAAAAAAATTATAGTTTCATCATCATCTACCTAGCCTTTTCCCAACTTTGTTGAGGTCGGCTTCCAGTCTAACCGAATGCAGCTGAGCTGTATTCTACATGGAGCGACTGCCTATCAGAGACCTCCACAACCCAGTTACTGGGCGTTTCAGTATTTTAGATTACTTACCTACTTCCAAAGCCAGCATAAGGCTTTTATAAACTCGCAGTTTTTTCTTCGTTACACAAAACTTTTAATATTTTTTTTTTGTTTCAACTTAAAATGTATCCAATAGTACTATTACTGCAGCTTCGCATTACTAAAAGAATTTTCCGAATCGGATCAGTAGTTCTAAAGATTACCCCCCTACATACAAACTTACAAATATTTCCTCTTTATTATTAGTACGTATAGATATAAAATCTATACTTACTTGGTTTTACGAAAAAAACCGGACAAGTGCGTGTCGGACCACGCACAATGAGGGTTCCGTTGTTGAAAAGAAAAAAATATATATATGTCATTAAATTACAAATTCACAATTTTCGGACTATTTCCTTTACTTGTGCTGGGAGACCTTGCTTCTTGCCAAATTTCATTATTCTAAATCAACGGGAAGTACCCTATAGGTTTTGATTTACTTGCGAGTCTTTGCGACAGTTGCGAGTATCAAAATGTGTCGCAGAATGGCTGTATTTTTTTATTGCGTTGACTTAGAAGCTCGAGTTTTTTAGAACTTCAAGAGACTATAAACCTAAATATATGATATTAATTTCAACTTGATACCTTTACGCGTTCCTTAGAAAAAGAAACTTTGAATTTTTTTTTGTGATAGAATTAAAAATTAACAATTTTCGGACTTTTTCTTTACTTGTGCTCTAAGACCTTGCTTCTTGCCAAATTTCATGATTCTAGTACGACGAGAAGTACTTGCAAGTATCAAAAAATGTCGCATAAATGGCCGTATTTTTTATTGCGTTGACTTAGAAGTTTGATCTTTTTAGAACTCCAAGAGACAATAGACCTACGTATTTGATATTAATTTCAGCTTGATACCTTCACGCGTTCCTTAGAAAAACGGTGTTGACAGACTGACAGACAGACAGACAGAGGGATAAACAAGTGATCCTATAAGGGTTCCGTTTTTTCCTTTTGAGGTACGGAACCCTAAAAATCGAGTGAAATCGAATCATTCCCTATAATTCGATTCTTAAAGATATCTAAAAAGGTTTAGACATCTTTAAGAATCGACATAACAAGTTTTAGGCTCGATCTCTAGTTTTGTAAAGTACATGCATACTGGTTTATGAAAACACCGCACTCCATAACGAAATCGAGGTTCATTCGATAACTTGAACAATAAACCCCAATCTACACTAAAATCTAGGCTTTTAAACAATAAAATCGTATGGTAAAACAATTCACAGAATGGATAACAAAATAGTGTAATTTAGTTTAGCAAATTCTGTTTTTCGGCATCGCAATTCAGCTGAAACATTTAACTTTAAAAAGGCGTGGTATACAATGTAATCTGTGAGTGTCGCCGTAATCAGCGGGGATGTTTCGCTTCAAGCGCTGAAAGGTGGAATGTATTGAGCCTAGTATTGAATTTTCTCCGGGTGGATGCTTCAGATATAAATGGCTATTATTTGCATATTGATTTTTTTGGAGACTTGACTCTTGATTTTTTGGTAGACTACGTATTCATATTATATTCAAGGAATTTAACATTTTTTGAACATACTACATACATAAACTCGCACCTTCTTCCCATAGGAGTAGGCAGAAAGTCCTTGCATACTCCTTTTACTTAGTTTACATTTATACATCTAGTCATACACGCACGCCTGTTGCGAGTACAACGCACCTTACCTTTCTGAAGAACATCACCAATAAGGAATTGAATATACTAGCTTTTTTTTAATTATTGTGAATGTGAAGACTACGTGGATCGTTGTTTTTTATTTATTTTATCCTTTTCTCAATTTTAGTCATAGTCTGACAGTTTGAGTAATTTATGCGGCCTAACCGAATGTCTTTTCTTTGGTATTGTTCGTCGAATCGTTAAGCTCCTTAAGTTTTGAGTTGAGCTGCACGATTACTGACAAGTGCGTGCACTGACTGGACAGGTCCACTCAATCTGTGTGGTTCTTTCCTCAAAAGACCATTTCAGACTGCAATCTACATGGTCTTCACATGATCTGACCAAGATTATGTCTGGACTTTAAAAGAGACTGTGACCTCTGAGTTTGTTTCGGTGTTTCTTCTCAGAGTAGTCAGATAGGAAACTTCGAACTCATCTAGTTTTAAAAAAAAATATGTTTGACGTCTAAAAGTGTTTGTACAAACCTACTTACAGAAAATAAATCATTTATCATTTAGCAATGCATATTTTATCGTTGACATATTAACAAAGAATTAATACTATGAAAGTGTATTTGATTTCATCATTTGAAAAGCGAAGACAGTACAAGAATTTAATTAAGAATCTCTCCACCTTCTTCTTATATTTTGCTTGGCATCAAAATTTACATTCACCTTCCATACAACCAAATCACTTTTGAATTACATACATTTCTCTGTGACTTTTTAAAGCATCTTTTACATTATAATAGGACTCCATTCTTTGCTATCAATTCTAAATCCAAAGGTACAGAACCCCTCATCTAATATCCTAATTTATTTGCAGATAAGTTGTAAATGGTAGAACAAAGCCTTTGATCCCTGCTCCAGGCACCTACATAATGATCCTTGTCAATTCAACGACTCTTTGGCACATTTCAGTGGAGTTTGACCTGGATATAACTGTTCGGGTTTATTGACCTATAAGTGTCCGAACAGCTGTGTTGTTGTTCCAAGTGTTTGTGGAAATTTTTCTCAGATTACGGTCATTCTCAATGGTCTTAAAGCGGTTTCCGATGACCTCATATAAACTTTCAATAGCCATTGATTCGACAAAGTTCAGGGGCTAGTGGCTAAATAATAACAGTCACACGGGTCGATCTTCAACGTTCAGCAACGATTGCCGAGGTCGATCCGTGGATGAATCACTATCTACAGGGTGTCCCGTAAATAATGGATAATCTCTTAAGGGGTCATTGTACTCATCATTATGAACAACTTTTACTATGGGACCAAACCTGAAATCGCGAAAAAAAATCAGCTGACCAGTACATTTATCTACATCAAACTCGTCAAAATGTAGGGAGCAGCTGATTTTTTTTTCGCGATTCCAGGTTTGGTCCCATAGTAAAAGTTGTTCATAATGATGAGTACGATGACCCCTTAAGAGATTATCCATTATTTACGGGACACCCTGTATAACATACCGAGACAAACAAACAAACACAAACAAACAGTCTTATCAAGGACTATCGTGTTACCCAGTAATTGGGTTGTGGGGGTCAGATAGGCAGTCGCTCCATGTTGTGGCGGCATCTACATCGCCACATATGAACCACGCATCAATGACATGACGTCACGCAAACCTGCATCGCGCAATTAGAGTTTACCACGCGATTAGCATATATACAACATCCCGACATCAACCGTCGGGCAATAGCCCACCAGACATAACACCCGTCTGGTCGGAGGATCCTCCCTTTTCAATAGAGGATGAGTGAACTTTACACCCTGTTCCTCATGTCTAAACTGGTGACCCGAGCACGAACGTCAGCGCAGCCTTCGTGCAACTACATCAGCGTGACGTCATCAGCATCACTTCCTCAAGAGTGGCGAGTCACACAGCCAGCCAGCATCCACGGCTTCAACAGGTATCCTGACCACCAGCATGCAGCGGACGCGCATTCCTGGTCATCACCTTCAGCCTCAACCCAGCGCTGTACACTCCGACTCACTGGGGTATCACCGCAGACAGTTCCGACTCACCGTGAACTATGCGGCACCCGGTTCCGACTCACTGGAACCACGACTTAGCCCACTATCGACCTCCGGTCTCCGGAGGGGAGTGATGTGGCGGCATCTACATCGCCACATATGAACCACGCATCAATGACATGACGTCACGCAAACCTGCATCGCGCAATTAGAGTTTACCACGCGGTTAGCATATATACAACGTCCCGACATCAACCGTCGGGCAGTAGCCCACCAGACACAACACCCGTCTGGTCGGAGGATCCTCCCTTTTCAATAGAGCATGAGTGAACTTTACACCCTGTTCCTCAATGTAAAATACTGGTATTCAGCTGCATTCGTTTAGACTGCAAGTCGACCCCAACATGGTTGGGAAAAAGCTAGCCCTGATTGCAGATTGTTCTCCACATTTCAGTGGAATTTGACCTGGATATAAATGTTCGGGTTTATTGACCTATAAGTGTTGGAACAGCTGTGTTTTTGTTCTAAGTGTTTGTGGAAAGTTTTTGAGAATACGGTCATTTTGAGCGGTCTTGTGGTGGTTTCTGATGGTTATTAAATTAATTATAATTTAAAATGTAATTTTTGTGTTATAAGTTTTTTTAGTTGGAATTTGTTTGTGTACTATTTTCACTTGCGAGAACTCCTCCACTGCACATTGAATTTAAATAAATCGCCCTAAAGCGCCCATTACATTATCCAATTTATACAGCGCTAGATGAGATAGCTTGCTTCATTTGTATTGTGTAAACTGCCTTTACACAATACAAACTTAGCACGGTAGCTCATCTAGCGCTCTATAAATTGGATATGTAAGTTTTTGCTAAGTTTGTATTGTGTAAAGGCTTTACACAATACAAACTTAACACGCTATCTCATCTAGCGCTCTATAAATTAGATAATGTAAGTTTGTGCTAAGTTTGTATTGTGTAAAGGCTTTACACAATACAAACTTAACACGCTATCTCATCTAGCGCTCTATAAATTAGATAGTGTAAGTTTGTGCTAAGTTTGTATTGTGTAAAGGCTTTACACAATACAAACTTAACACGCTATCTCATCTAGCGCTCTATAAATTAGATAGTGTAAGTTTGTGCTAAGTTTGTATTGTGTAAAGGCTTTACACAATACAAACTTAACACGCTATCTCATCTAGCGCTCTATAAATTAGATAGTGTAAGTTTGTGCTAAGTTTGTATTGTGTAAAGGCTTTACACAATACAAACTTAACACGCTATCTCATCTAGCGCTCTATAAATTAGATAGTGTAAGTTTGTGCTAAGTTTGTATTGTGTAAAGGCTTTACACAATACAAACTTAACACGCTATCTCATCTAGCGCTCTATAAATTAGATAATGTAAGTTTGTGCTAAGTTTGTATTGTATAAAGGCAGTTTACACAAAAAAAAAAAAAAAAAAATGTAAAATCGTGAAAAGTGAATACGAGGTAATTAAATGATTAAATACTAGCTTCTTACCGCGACTTCGTCCGCGTAAAATGTTTGTTCCCACGACCCACCGCGTCGTATCGCATCGCCAGACCGAGCTATTGCTTCGGTTTTGCTTAGAGTTCTTTCTGATTTTTTTTTTTGCTTGGCTCGTAAGTGTCCTAGCGGGATTTTAGTATATAATAGTAGCCCATAGTCTTAGAAGAATTAGGATATCAAATGCAAAAATAATTTTTCAAATCCGTTTAGTAGTTCCTGAGATTAGCGCGTTCGTTTAGTGTAAATATAGCTTTAACAGTCATTAATTACGTTTTAAGATAGCATATTCAAAACTCAACTGTTATTCTTTGACAGTTGTCTGAAATGGTATAGCTATTTACATAGACTGTCGAATATCTTAACAATTAATTTCCTTACTCAACTCTACATGAAATAGTTTCAATAAAATGTAAGTGAAACCGCGGGTAGCAATTATATGTCCCATTATAGTAAAATGTGGGAATACTTACACAGTACACACCTCTAATTAGTCTAAGGACCACAGGCGTGATATTTTGTTAGTATTTAATTACCTCATTATTTTCAGCTTCATAATAAATCAACGATATTTTCTACTACAAGAGCTTTAAAGTGGTACTCTTATTAGAGTGGTCTGGTGTTGAACTTTAATTGAAACTCATTTATATTAGAACAGTTTCTCGCCTTGAACAGGCGATTTTCTTGCGCCACGAGGTGCACTCCGCATTTTAGGTATGAAGCTACAAGTACGCGGCGGGCTCGACTTGTCGAGCTAATTCAGTGTGGGCTGCCGCGTGCTGGCCGGCTCGCACGTTAGTTTGATATTCACTCACGCGCTGGGTCGTAAAAGAAGGCAACCATAATGAGTCAGAAGGCATAAGAGTTACGCGATAGAAAGAGAGGCAACTTCGAGGTGAATATAACTGTATGTAATTAACGCTGTGCGACCTGAACTGCACTTTTTTGTATGGTAGCAAGACTCGCTATTTATTTAAATTATTTTGCGGCCAATTATTATTCCCAGCTAAAGCACTAGGAAGTGGTGAAGTGTGGGGGTTTGGGAGCGTTATTTTATGTAATTTTGACGTTAAAAAAGTGCTGATTCTCAGTCTAATTTGATTAAATGACTTTTGATCGACAGACTATAAAAAGGTAGACTCGTATATATACAGAAAAACCGAAAGGCTATTTAGAGACATCGTTTTATTTTTCCTGTAATCTTTACATAAACTTCTATCACATAGAATAATTTCAGATTTTTATCTTTGCAAACTTCGGAGATAAGGGTGGGAACGGTTTTATTTTTACATTTTTCATAAAAAGTCGAAAACTATGCAGCCGTAAAAAAAATTAAAAAATGTTTGAGCATGTGAAAACAGCGCTCTTTCATAGATACCCCACATGCCCTAGTAACCCCACTTTGAATTTTTAAGACTCCCTTTCAGTCTCTGTTGCAAAAAAAATATTTTTATTTTATTCTTATTTGCAAAATTATATTATTTTATTTTTGTTTGGGTAAACGTCATTTAAAACTGTTCCAAATTTCAAGTTGATAGCATTAGTAGTTCTTGAGATATCCAGCTGTGTCAGACAGACAGACTGAGTCACACCATAAGGGTTCCTTTTTTATCATTTTGGTACGGAACCCTAATAAAAAGCAGTACTGAAAAGAAAGTGTACAAACTTAAAACTTGTTGTGTGTTGTCAAATCATAAATTCAGCAAATCATCTGACGTGAAGTCTCTTTTATCATAATCGTAAGCGAGTTTTTATTTACAAGGAGCTAGTGGCTAAGTAATAACAGCCACACGGGTCGATCCATCAGGTTCAGCTACGCTTGCCGTGGATCGTGGATCTTTGACAGTCGTTACGGGTCGTCAGAAGCCCGAAAGTCTGACAACCAGTCTTACCAAGGGGTATCGTATTACCTTACTGGGTTGTGGAGGTCAGATAGGCAGTCGCTCCATGTAAAATAATGGTAGTCAGCTGCAACCGGTTAGACTGGAACCTGACCCCAACATAGTTGGGAAAAGGCTAGGCAGATTGATTGTAGGCTAGTTTTTATTTCTAGCTTGACTGTGACAACGTGAGAGTGTTTTCAACGTCGCGAGGCAAGACTCGTAGACGAGTCTTAACGACAAAACTCGCATGGTCATTCGCACCCTATCGTGGCGAGAAACTCTCATTGTGTAAACGAGCCTTTTAGCCTCTGGAATAACGTCGAGTGGAATGCCCACTTGATAGATTCACGTGAATAGGTGGCGAGACTGGTTTAATTATTAATAATTATGTTGTGAGAATTATTATTTATAACTTCATTAGGTAATAAAGTGTTCTAGAGAAACACCAGTGGAGAAGTCGTGACTTCAATCCCACTATCATAATATCAACACGAATTCTTTGATGGTTTTTCAAATGAAAAAAAAAAAACAGTCAAGTGCGAGTCGGACTCGCACACGAGGAGTTCCGTACCACCGTACAATATTTAACACTACTTTTAAAAAAATACTTCAGTTTAAAAATCACGTTTCTTGTATGGGTAAGTACTCCCTTAAATTATTTAGGCTCTTACAGACAGAGGCGATATCGCGTCGCAACGCGATATTGCGATATTATATCCGTAGAACAATTTCTATGGAATCGCGCGCGACCATACACACAGGAGCGACGCGATATCGCCTCTGTCTGTAAGAGGCTTTTGTTGTTATAGTGACAATAGAAATACACAATTTGTGAATTTCAATTGTCTACCTATTACGGTTCATGGGATACAGCCCGCTGCCAGATAGACGGATGGACAATGGAGGCTTAGTAATAAGGTTCCGTTTGCCACCCTGCAAGTACGGAACCCTAAAAACTACATTTATTTTAAACTCCAAAACAAAAAATCCTTTTGTATCAATAAATAGAAAAAACAAATCACTAAAAAATATTCCACTAAAAATACCAAACATGAGTAAAGTAAAAACTCGTGTCACAACAAATGCGAGTATTTTCAAACAAACTTTATATAGAACTCGGTGCAAATAACGGTGGTAACAAATGCAATTTGTTAGGGCACGAATAACAGTGGGCATTGTAATTGAATTAAAAAGTTTCCCCAGGAGATCGCGTGTAGCGTGGACGCGGTCAAAGCTCATATCTTTTCCCTTGTCATTTTTCCACGTGAACAGGAGAGCAAATAATAGTGATTTTGTCGATACTGGTAAAAACCAGGAGGTAATACCCATTTATTAGGGTTCTGTACCAGAAGGGTGCCGAACGAAATCCCATTACTAGGCTTTGACAGTTAAAAAGTGTCCTGTAATTGGTTACTTTGAAATAAATGCTTTGAGTTTGAGTTTGAACCCTCTGCTATCGGACGTGCAGCAGAAGCTTAGAGTTTGTCAGCGGGTGGTATCTCATGAACCGTAATAGAGTAGACAGTTGAAATTTTTACAGATTGTGAATTTCTCATACAAATAATGAAAAAATTAAAGTTAAAAATTAAAGTTCCCATACAAGAAAAGTGTTTCTATTAAACTGAAGTATTTTTGTAAATATGTAGGTTTAAATTTTGTACGGTGGTACGAAAACCCTTCGTGTGCAAGTCCGACTCGCCCTTGGCCGCTTTTTTTTGTTTTGATAAAAAAACCATTAACAATGATCCTTTGGGTTTTTCTAATTTTCTTTTTTCCTAAACAACCCCAGTAATGAGGCAATTATAACAAAAAAAAAAATCAAATCGGTCGAGCCATTTTCGAGTTTTTGCGAGACTAACGAATAAAAATTGTTTTTATGTACCTAGGTATTTTATAAATTATAAGCTTTTGCCCGCGGCTTCGCCCGCGTGGATGTCGGAAAACATCCCACGGGAACATACTACCGGGAATTCCTTCCTACTTCCTTGTTTACATTATAAAGGGAACCTCAGTGCAAAATTTCAGCTTGTAAGGCTTCAAAGCCCAGTTTTGGGCTGGGCGTTGATGAGTCAGTCAATCAGTCAGAAGTTTTTATGTTTGTTACTCAATCACGCTAAAACGGCTTAACGGATTTGGGTGAAATTTTGCACACAGATAGTTTATAACGTCGGTTTACGGTAATACGTTCCCGTTGGATAATTTCCGACATGCTCGTAGGCGAAATCGCGAAAAAGCTGGTTTCATATATATATTTTTTGATTTTTTTTATCTGGATCTGATATACGTTGACTTTCCAAATTGTTTAACACAGAACACTCGCAGCATACGAACCAGCCAACCATCTGATTCCACATTTTATTTGTATAACAAAGACAGAGAGAATTTATTACAAAACAGATAACGTACGACATTGTAACTGAATTAAAAGTTGCCCGAGAGAACTCCCATTGCAACGTATGGAAACAATGTTTATTTATTTCGTGAAATATTGTATGAATGCGAAATGTTGTCATGGCTCGGAGGGGGCCTGAACACACTGAGCGTATCTTACGTGGCAAAGGGGATTGCCAACTCTCCTTAGTGTCCTAGGCCCAAGACGGACAGCAAATATTACTATAAACATGGAGTGTTTTAAAATCTTAATAGTATTGGATATCTAAAAAATATATTCAAATTGCGGCCACTATTTTAGAAATATTAAAAAAAAATATAACGTTTTGAGGTTAATTTTCTATCTGAAAAAGTTTGGGACTGTGAGATAATTCAAGAACTTTTCTTTTCTCAATGCTTGATTATTGATTATGATAGGAGGGGTGTTCCCAATAAATATTTTTAATCAATTGTAGTTATTAAGGTACAAAAAAAACACATTTGTTATTTTAAATATCTATATTCTCTTCATTGTCATATACAATTAGCAAATCATTTAAAAATGTCACCGCAGGCCATATATTTGATTCATATTTTGCCCAACCTATATACCAAAGCACAGTCATGGTGTGTGCACAACAACCTAATTGCCTACCATGCATTTTCCTATTATGCAATTGCAATAGTATCCATCAATTGCCGCTCTGCCAGAATAATAATTATTTATTTGAATGTACTTATGTAGGTACACAAAATATATCTTATAGGTGCTTTGTATTCTGGCATGCAAAACCAGCAGTTTTCATTTGTTAATTCGCTTGGTAGGTTTGTATTTTCTTCTCTATATATTTCAATACCTATTATACATACCGTTAGCTCTATTACATTCTCTATAGTATGATCAAGCTTGCTTTATTTGATAGGTAGCACATGGAAATAATATTAAATCATTCATTGTTAATTGTGGGAAGTCATAAAGACAAACAAAAAAAATACAAAATACTGAAAGAACTTTGTAAACGTAAATAAGCTATGTTATCATATATCTATAACATATATTTATTTTGTTTTTATTGTTTGTCATTCATAAGTAGTAAAAAAGCGCTTTGATGAGTTATTGAACACATTTACCTAGGTACCACATTCTCAAAGATTGAACATTTTGCCCCCGGATGGTGCCGTAGACCAAGAAAAAAATCTTGAGCAAGATATTCTCTCGCATTATTCATTAGTCTTTCCAAAGTATTTCTAGGCATCTTGAATAACGTAGAAAGTCTTTGATCTGAATCACCAGTTCATAGTTTTTTTAAATAAGCTGCCAGTCCAGTAGTTCCTCTGTGGCTGTTATTTAGCCAAGGAACTTCTTCCAATATCCGACTAAATTGATGTTTAGACATACCAAGCCAATAATAAACTAAGTGATCATCGCTGTCTTCAATATTTTCAAAATCAATATTATGACCTATCTGATTTTTTAGCAATGATAGCAAATCTTCAATTAATGTTGCGGTGAAGGTATGGTTTCCATTTTCTACAGTTGAATTATCCCATATACAGTTTCTAAGGTGGAAGTTACAGATGCAGCAGTTTTGAGGAACATAAAAAGATAAATCACATACTTAACAATCTCACAAAAATTGATTTAAGAATGTGCATTGTTCAGTTCCGTGGCAGTCTGGAAAAATACAACATCTTTCTGTATTTGCAGCCCTTGGGTAATTTAGTAGAATTATTTCTGATTCATTAGTAGCAGCTGAAGATATTGATATTGATTCTTGTACAAAATGATCAGCGGCCCTGTTAGCTCTCTGCCAGCAAAGATGACAGATGTGACTTAATGATGAAACCTAAAAAGTATATTATATTATTATAACTAAATAATAACAGTACCTAATAAATATATTTAACATAACTATATTTTATCATACATTTTGGTAAAGTATTTTAAAACCTTGCCTCTCGAGGTAATCCATTCCGTAATTACATTTCTAATGAGACTTTCTCTATCTGTATCTGTTCTTAATAAGTGACTTCTTATCCGTCTAACAGACCATCCACAATTAATGCAGCTGTTTTGACATACAGATCCTTCCAGCTCTTGTTGACGAGCAAGGCCAGCAGTTACTACCAACCAGCAGTTGTGGCAAACCAAATCAACTCTTGACACCTAAAACAATATTATTATCGGTAAATAATTGGATGATGATGTAGGCTATAAAAAATTCATTTTGTGGTTTGTTATTTATTTTTTTATTTACCTACTGTGGTGCAACCCACTGCTGCATCACGCTTATTTCTTCGGATTCCAAGGTATGATTTTGAATCTCGGTCAGGTTAAAAGTACAATTCACACAATGTTCTTCAGTCATTGTATAAAACGTTACTAATCGGTATCCAAAATCGAATGCAGCCGTGATCCTTGATCCCAGAGCTAAAGTTGTTGTTGAAGGTGAGAACAAAATCCGTAAAACAAAGCCAAAGTCGTTGGTAAAAATCCGAATCAAGTCCTTAAAACAAATCCAGGTCGCAGTAAAAGAAATCGAAGAAAAATCAAAACACAAGCAACATTCCACAGTACTTTTTTATCAACAATCGAAGTGTCAGATTCAATCCAGTGTTGTCACTATCACGAAAAAAATATATATCGATTACTTTTTTTAAATAACCGATAATCGATTTATTTTCCATATTTTTTTTTTTTACGAGTAGACATTAGTTTTTATTTTCATAGATGTTTTCTTTTAGTTGGTTGTTGATTACAATACCAGAATAGTTCCGTGGGTATGCCGTTGAGGTTATTGTATTTGTTTATAAATCAATTCAAATCGATTGATTTATGATAATACTTTATGATTTTGATGCTGGCAATATTTTACCAGCGTCAAAATCACAAAACTTCTTGTTTTTTCAATAGAGTTACTTTTTTTAACGAATTGTTGTAGATTGTAGTGGCGCTCATTTGGATAAAAGTAAATACATCTTTTTTTATAGCAAAATTAATGCACAAAGTATTTTTTCTCTAGTCTCCTGTCCGCTGTGGGCCTCAAATGGGCATTTCTCTTTATTACATGTGCATATTCACCCAAATCATTTTTTTTTGTTTTTTTTTTTTTCAGTCAAATCATTTATTCTCAAGTAGGCCATTAAAGACCTTTAAACGTGAAAAGAAAAAAAAAAAAGATTTTTTACAAGAAAATAGATTTCATTGTCAGCAGAGAATATTAGGTAGGTACTCTTGTGTCCGAACCGAAAGCGACTGTTGCGCGAATATGCGATTGCACGATCGTTTTCATGAATTATGACGTACAAACGCGACTTGATTGATTGAATATGTTATACAGGGTCACATTAAATTAGCTAGTGAAACTCTAAAGACTAGGGGTATTGATAAAACACAATAGAATAAAAAATTAAAAGATTTGATATTTTTTGGGGGATCAACGACCGCTGGTAGTGTTTTTACTTCAATTTGAGTTGGGAAAATAAAGTTTTCGCAGCCGCACTCTTGGCGCATTTTGACCTCGTTATCGTTTTAAACGACCTCAAAAACCATGAAAATGACACCCATGTCATTATTATTATTTCCTTTATTTCATTTTATACCTAAATGATACATTTTGAAATATTAGACTAAAAAAACAAAACACACAAGGGTCGTGACGGAATTTTCTAACGGAATTGCGTGACGGAAAAATATTTAATTTTTTTTCGCCTAGACCTCATCAGCCAAGTTCGTACCATCCGATAAGGGACTTCGTTCCAATACAATTTTATTAATTTTAAAATTTGTTAGTTAAATCCACTAACAATTAATGTTATTTTAATTTAATTAATTAAATATCGTCTCAGATTTTTACAATAGTCTACAAATTCGCCTGTGTCATAAAAGTAAGTTAAAATTCAATAACCAACTCGCCAGCTTTTCTTGAACATAGACCTTCATTGATTGATTGATATAAAAGACGTCTTAATCTTTATTAAAATGAAATAACTTTTTATTTCGTAGCTTTAAGTACATATTTTGTACACAAATTAGACTAGGTATTTATGTAGGTACTTTAAAAGACCAGCCGGTCGATTCTGTAAAAATCTCACCGTGAAAATTTAGGTGAAGTGAGTTTGTTTTTGCTAGGAATTGACACTATTGACAGCTCACTCCACGCTCACTTCACCTAAGTTTTCACGGTGAGATGGTTACAGAATCGCACTGCTGGTGTGTGTGTGTAGTTATTAGTATTTTGTGTACTACGTTTAAATTGTAAAATATTCATACATCGTCACGACGACCGTTTCGACTTCTAAAGTTAAGTTGAAAAAATGGACAACTTCTAACTATGATTGATGGTGGCAGCAATACCATTTAAATACGTTTACCAACTTACCATTTTTTTAACCTATAAATAAAATATGCGCCACGAACGATGAGACTTGACACACCACGTGGTTTGACTTGCGCAGTAGACGATTTTAGGTCTCATTAGCGGTATGAGGTCTGAGGTGCGGGAAGGGACGGTGGAAAGAGCGCGGGAGGCGCGGTTAAGTCTCATGTTTCGTGGCGCATTTCTATGTATAAACGTGGCTAAATGTTAACAGCCCCACGGGTCAATCGAAGGTTAAGCTATCCTTGCCACGGTCGGTTCGTGGATGGGTCTCGGAAAGCACGCTAAGCCGTTGGTCCCCGCTGTCATTCATGTCATCTTTGACAGTCGCTACGGGTAGAAGCACAAAAGTCTTACCAAGGGGTATCGTGTTACACACTAACTGGGTTGTGGAAGAAGAAAATACTGGTATTTGGCTGCATCCGGTTAGACTAGTAGCCGTCCCTAACATAATTGAGAAAAATCTAGGCAGATTGATTGATGTAGGCATGTAAGGTATAAATATTGTGTTTTTAAGGACTCTGCTTATTAGACAAACTTAACGGTAAAAAAACCTTCAAAAGGCCTACAAAATTCAGTTTCAGTTTTATTTAGTACACAAAAACACACTTAAACCGATTTTCGTAGCGAATCTTTAATGCATAAGTGATGTTTAAAATCATGAGCAGAGAGTAAAGCATATTAGTTATTGTGATAAATAGTTTCGAGAGCAAGATACCTTTTAACAGACAATTTATTAGAAATAGAATGTAAAATATAGTTTATTATTTACAAGATATTTCTTAGTACTTAGCTTTGAGTCTAGATTTGTGCCTGGCAATGACTCGCAAGACCAGTGTGTGGCACGAAGGTAAGTTCAAGCTCAAGTTATTTATTTAATATGTATAACTAAAATACATTTGTGTCGAAATATTTGCACAGTAGGTACACAAAAAGAAGCAACATTTAATAAACAATTATAATATAAGTAACCTCGTTCCTCACCCATCATCGAAGTTAGAACGTCTTGCCAAATTAAAAAAATACTAACTTTACAAAAATTAATAATCACATTGATACAGAAACAAAGTCCCTAGCAAAATGCTACAAAAATATATTTATTGTCAAAATATTAAGATTATAAAACACTATCGAAAACAGGTCTTATCGCGATATTCTTTTATAGTGATAGTGTGATAGTTTTTTATAGTGTTTTATAATGTGTACAAATCGCGAAAGTTTAAAAAGTTTAAAATATTAAGATTAAAAAAACCGGTCAAGAGCAAGTCGGACTCACGCACCGAGGGTTCCGTTCCGATTTCTGAAAAAGTGTGCTATTTAGAGATATCGTTTATTATTTAGTTTATTTTTCCTGTAAACTTTACATAAACTTCTATCACATAGAATAATTTCTGATTTTTCGCTTTGCAAACTTCGGAGATAAGGGTACGGGTACGGGTAGGGAACGGTATTTATTTACATTTTACATCAAAAGTCGAAAACTATGCGGCCTTAAAAAAAGCAAAAAATGTTTGAGAATGTGCAAACAGCGTTCTTTCATATGATACCCCACATACCATAGTACCACTACTTTGAATTTTTGAGACTCCTTTCAGTACCTGTTGCAAAAAAAATATAAATATTTTTATTTCTTTCTTATTTGCAAAATAGTTGGGTAAACGTTATCTAAAACTGTTCCAAATTTCAAGTTGATAGCATTAGTAGTTCTTGAGATATCCAGCTGTGACAGACAGACAGACAGACAGACAGACAGACTAACTCACACCATAAGGGTTTATTTTTTAACATTTTGGTACGGAATCCTAAAAGCAACATTAGATAACAAGTCAAAGAACAGTGGGTACAGTTATTTAATTTATAAACTATTTTTAAGATTTTCGTCATTACAAAATTCGTCAATACTGTATGTAACTCTGTTGATTAACAAAGCCCTGAGTTTATTTTTAAACATGTTCACATTCTGAATATTCTTTAATTTTTCTGGTAATTTGTTAATCAGATAGTAGGTAGTGTAATATCATAGCTGCTAAGCGCATATGAGGACCTCATCACATCTCCGCCGCTGATATTCCGCTATTCGAGTAGCGGAACATCATGCGAGTCAGTTGAAATAAACTACAGCGGTTTCGATGCTATGGTTTCACGGCGCAGGTGTGCTAACGGCATTATAACCGCCGAGGCGGTTACCTTAGAGCGTCGCATTGGAAAACTGCATCAACGCACACTTGGAGCCATGGCGCACTGAACAAGTGCGTGTCGGATCACGCACAATGAAAGGTTCCATAGTTGAAAAGAATTTATCCCAAAACCAACCTTAACATTAAAATCCCAAAAATATTTATTTTTTATGTGATAGAATGACATAATTAACAATTTTCGGACTTTTTCCTTTATTTGTGCTGTAAGACCTTGCTTCTTGCCAAATTTCATGATTCTAGGTTAACGGGAAGTACCCCATAGGTTTTGATTTACTTGCGAGTATCAAACTATGTCGCTTAAATGGCCGTATTTTTTTATTGCATTGACATAGAAGCTTGATTTTTTTAGATATCTAAGAAACCATAGACCTACGTATTTGATATGAATTTCAACTTGATACCTTCACGCTTTCCTGAGAAAAAGGGTCTTGACAGACTGACAGACTTGAAAATATTATTTTATGTGATAGAATGACAAATTAACAATTTTCGGACTTTTTCCTTTATTTGTGCTGTAAGACCTTCCTTCTTGCCAAATTTCATGATTCTAGGTTAACGAGAAGTACCCTATAGGTTTTGATTTACTTGCGAGTATCAAAATATGTTGCATAAATGGCCGTATTTTTTTATTGCGTTGACTTAGAAACATGATTTTTTTAGAAATTTAAGGGACCCATAGACTTACGTATTTCATATTAATTTCAACTTGATACCTCAACGCGTTTCTGAGAAAAAGGGCCTTGACAGATGACATACTTAACAATATTTTTTAATGTGATAAAATTTTATATTACCAAATTTCGGACTTTTTCCATTACTTGTGCTGGAAGACCTTGCTTCTTACCAAATTTCATGATTCTAGGTCAACGGCAAGTACCCTATAGGTTTTGATTTACTTGCGAGTGTCAAAATATGTCGCATAAATGGCCGTATTTTTTTATTGTGATGATTTAGAAGCTTGATTTTTTTTTAACTCTTAGGGACCATAGACTTACGTATTTGATATTAATTTCAACTTGATACCTCCACAAGTTCCTGAGAAAAAGGGCCTTGACCGATGATAAACTACAAAATATTTTTTTATGTGATAATATTATAAATTAACAATTTTCGGACTTTTTCCATTACTTGTGCTGTAAGACATTGCTTCTTGCCAAATTTCATGATTCTAGGTCCATGGGAAGTACCATGTAGGTTTTGATTTACTTGCGAGCATCAAAATATGTCGCATAAATGGCCATATTTTTTTATTGCGTTGACTTAGAAGCTTGATTTTTTTAGAACTCCAAGGGACCACAGACTTACGTATTTGAATTAATTTCAACTTCATACCTTCACGCGTTCCTGAGAAAAAGGGTCTGGACAGACAGACAGACAGACGGACAACGAAGTGATCCTATAAGGCTTACGTTTTTTCCTTTTGAGGTACGTAACCCTAAAAATGTGTCAAACCGATTCAAATGTCGAATTTGAATTTGAACTGTTAACTGAGCATTCATAACAGCCAGCAATAGGTACCTATCTACAAAAAGGTTATACATAAATACTCCAGGAATGAGGCTTAAACTCTGTAGTTGGTTGACATGTACAGTGGGCTGCATCAATTGGGTACCCCAGTTGTATTAAAATTTGAATACAACTGGGATACCCAATCGATGCTGCCCTCTGTATAAGGCTGCCAATGATGATGATGATGATGAACGACAGTGGGCTTGTCTCATTTTATTTAATGGGACAAACCACAAAAGTACTTAAACTTTCTCGAAAATCTACAGATATAACGTACCTATACATATTTTGGTTTGCCATTGACTAATAAACAAAATGGCGATTACGTTATCACACTAATTGAAACCACGTTTCTGGACATTCAAATTCATTCAGCATTGAAACCTAATCGCCACTTAGTACTTAGGTAGTTGTCTATGCCTGAAATAATATATCGCGCCATTGCAATATCGTCAATTTAATTAGATTAAAATATAACCTTATTACGTCTACCAATTAGTAATATTGTAACTTTGATGAACACATTAAAGATGTTTAAATTAATTATTTCGAGTATCTACGCAGTATATTAAACTAAGGCCAGACTGTAGTCTCTACTTAGTTGTACCTATTGAAATTTTAATTAAGATCTCATAATGTTCACTCATAATAGTTATTGTTCTACTCGTTATCCTAAAATTAATTTAATTCAATTAACTAGAAAGTCTGTCCAAAGACGTTTTTCTTTAGAAACTTTATAAACCTGCCTGTAATTACCCCTAGAAAGCTAAGGGTTTTACTCATGTAAGTAGATAAATAATAGATAGGTTAAGTAATAACAGCCACATGGGTCGATCGATCAGGTTAAGCAACGCTTGCCGGGGTCAGTCCGTGGATGTGTGATCACCTTAACATACCGAGACCCTTTGTGTCGCGGAAAGTACGTTTCACATATGATACTTTTTATCCCGATATTCTCACGGGTTTGAGACTAAGGCCCTCCGCGCACTGCGGTGCGTTTTTCTAACGCATAATCCAGTGAAGTATGGAATGTTTTTGAAGTGCGCGCACTGCGGTAAGAAAAACGCATAAGTTTTGTTACCGTAGGCCCCGCCCAGTGCGGCAGAACTAACGCACCGCGGCCTTACGCGGATGAAACCGTGATGCGCTGCTAGTTACCAATAAAACACCGAAGATCACATACAAAGCTGTCGTGTTTGTTCCGACGGCCACCACAACCGTGTGTCTGTTCATGGATAATTCCATTCATCCAACGTACGAAAACGCACGCGATACGTAATCATGATAATAGCATCGTGGTTTGGTTATATCGCGTAGTTACTGATGAGTTCATGTTTGAACTTTAAAGCTTTAACCCCTCAAGTGTGAGTTTGTCTGATTTTAGACCCAAAACCCCAGCGAGTGGGGAGGGTTGGGGGTTAGAACCCCATAGGTTCACAACTACTGATAATGATATGTTTTCCATCGGATAATGTTTTTTTACGTTTATATATACGTGATCTAAGCTTATATACCTATTAAGTAAAGTTTTGTCCTTTTGCACACTTGGGGTGCATTTGACACGCGGGGGGGAGGGGAGGTTAGCTGCGAACTCCATAAGTTCACAACTAATGATTTGATTGGTTTTCCATCGGATGATGTTTTTTTACATTTATATATATGTGATATAAGCTTATGTACCGAACAAAAAAAGTGTTTTTCTTATGCGCATGTTAGAAGTGATAAATAATATAACTATAATTGTTTATATAAGTGTGTAATATAGATACTACACAAAAGCAAACCTTGAATGTCAGAATGGTTATTAAATTATTTACTGTGTATTAAAGTATTATTGTTTACTGTGTTTTACTGTGTTCCATGAATATGGTGTGTAAGGGAAGGGATATGATAAACAAAAGCACAGAAAGACAAGACTAGATAGGTATTTATTACTTCAATCAATCTTGTCAATAATTATTCATCTTTAACGAGAAAGCTATTGTCCGTTCGCAAAACTAGGTCTTCGTGGAGAAGAACAGACAAGAAACTCCACGGAAACTTATCTTTAAAGTATTTTATCAACACGTCAACACATTTCTTATATTTCCATAAATTATCGTCATCTCAAAAACAGTTAATGCTATCTGAGGGTACTCAGAATAATAGCAACATAATAATAATAGCTAGGAAAGGAACAAGAATATTAAACAGTTAATTATATCTGAGACTACTCAGATATTCTATCCGAGGGTACTCAGATTAATAGCAACATAATAACAACCTAGAAAAGGAACATGAATATTCCTTTGTTGAATTTGACACCTTGGCAATATTGGCCATATTCATAACACATACAGAACAACATAGTAACAGTAGAAATCAAACATAATAACAATAGAAAATAGAAATAGAAATTGTACATATTACTTAACTTTTACCTGTAGGCCGGAGCTCCGTTCTGGTCGACTTCTGGATCAAGAATGTCCAAATACTCAGAGCTCCCCCTTTTATAGTCGTGAACCAACAACTGACTCTATATTTACCGTCATCTAAAATATCAACGACACAATTGTACCAATCGTTTGAAACAGCTTATTATATTAAAATAACAATATAAATTCTAAAATATAGTACAAGTACTATTAAATATTACGTAATTATTTACAGTAATAATATCTATACGATTTTTACAAGTTAAGAGTGGTATATTTTATAAACACAATAACTAGTCAAATTAGATACTTCTACATTAGTTCCAAACTTCGTAAATGTGACAGATGGCATTATCCAACAAACAGTAATAATACCAACATGAAATATCTAAAGCTGGTCTTACAATGATGTTACGGTTTAAATCACAACCGAACCAATTTCCGGAATCAAGGTAATCTCAATTAGATATTTTTAAATATTAGACACATAATAATTACATGTTACAAGTTTGTAGGTTATGCAAAACATACGTTTTAATAATGAAAGGATTACTCATAATAATAACAGTACCTATAGTTAGGATAATCTATCACGGCCATACTGACCATACTTCGTCCTCGAAGTATCGCCAAAAAAAAATTTTTTTTGTTTTTTTTTTTGTTTGTTTGTTTGTTTGGGTATTTACATTGTTTCGGCCATGCCTGACCCAGATAGGTCAGCCTAACCAGGACATCACTAAACCAGTGGCATCCTGACCCAGATAGGTCAGCCTAACCAGGACATCACTAAACCAGTGGCATCGCTTAACAAGCGGCATCACTTAACAAAGCGGCAACACTCAACAGAGTGGCAGGGAAAGTCATTACTCAACAGAGCGGCAACACTCAGAGCGGCAGGTACAGTCATCACTCAACAGAGCGGCATAACTCCACAAAGTGGCATCACTCAACAGAGCGGCAGGAACAGTCATCACTCAACAGAGCGGCATCACTTCACAAAGCGGCAACACTCAACAGAGTGACAGGGAAAGTCATTACTCAACAGAGCGGCAACACTCAACAGAGCGGCAATACTCAACAGAGCGGCCGTCATAGTCATACATCAGTCTCAGTCAGCCATTTATAATTATCTAATACGCCCATACTGACATGTACTTCGTCCACGAAGTACAAGACAAATCATTATACAAAAAGAATAGTGTGAAACTCAATAACATCTTACTATATGCGGCCAAACACCCGCCGTCGGTGAAGCTCAATCACCCGCAGTCAGTGAATGCCGGACACATCTTACTGTATGCGGCCAAACACCCGCTGTCGGTGAAGCTCAATCACCCGCAGTCAGTGAATGCCGGACAACAGTCAAGACAAACCACTTTTTGTATTAATTAAATAAGTAATCAAAACAATACATCGCTCGGTCAATCTGACAATATTATTGGAAATTGTATTGATCATCTTTATTACATTTTCTGTTAAATAATTCCAAATGCTAACATGGTCACTGTGTTGGCACCTAAGTACTCTACTTTAGTAAAAGGTTATAATTATAAGCCAAATCAAAATAAGAACCACAGCATAATCATTAAGCACTTTGAAAGTGAAAAACAATAAAATAAAGACAATTATTAAAAACCTTGTCATATTTGTTTATCGACGAGTTTTGTAATATTCGGATTTTTTTTTTATACTAGTGTAGCAGATAAAAGAAAAATATAATTATTTTTTACGTATCGTTTGTCCATAGTTACTTATTGTAAAGTTCCAAAGCTATCTTTTAAATTAATGTGTGAACAACAGAGCAATAATATCAGCAATTAGATAAAAGCAAAATATAATTATTTTTTACGTATCGTTTGTCCATAGGTACTTATTGTAAAGTTCCAAAGCTATCTTTTAAATTAATTTGTGAACAACAGAGCAATAATATTAGCAATTTTTAAATTATCTTTCCGTGAACACTTGCATTTTTTTTGACCATACAACTCTCAGCCTCAACTACCGTGAGCTAGAGTGTCATGTCAACCAATGCCAAGTTTCATCGTTATCAGTTTCTTTTACATCGCAATGATCCAACCTCTCAAGCCTCATCTTTGCGAGTACCGGAAATTCGAATCAAATACGACATACAACAATTATTTCATAATTATCTCTTTGAAATAAATCTCTTTGAAATAACATGCTCACAAACTAATTTTGCTACAGATAAAATATCAATTTGTAATATAATTCATAAGCCTCCAAGCTTAACATCTGGAATTGCCAAGTGTTAACACTTGCATTTTATTGACAGCCTCATTTTTGTGAGAACCACAATCTTAAATCTTTGTTGCCAAGCTTTATCCTGTCTCAAAAGTTATATCCTATGCTCAGACCTCTTTGTGAGAACTAGAATTAACTATAATCTAGTAGGTAACTAAATTACGTTGTTGGCTAATCTAGCATAACTTATGCACAACCAGCACAACAGGTGTGAAACATACAAATATCCAAACCAACCACCCGGGGCGGGACTTGTCGGAAGACCGCCACCTCACGACTCGTTAGAGACCTACGGGAGGCATAACTTTGCGTGTGTGAATCAGTTCACATAAAAGCATGTCTCAAACCAATACTATACAAAAATCATAGTAACAACTTAGAAGCCAAGGTTCAATCCCATCTTACTTTAAGTGGGTACTTTATAGAGTGGTCTTTTTATGCAAAATACTGGTCATTTTCTTATAACAAAACCTAATACCAGTTGAAGCTTAACTTTTAATGACAAACTTTTGTTTTAAGATTCTAGTTTCACTTGTGCCGATTGCTTTGTTCAATAACTAAACCAAAATTAGAGAATCGTTGTCTTTTACTATAAGGCATTATGAGAAAAGGACGGCTATAGCTATGAACTAAGTTAGAAATGTCAAACTAGTTTTCACCTTGCGTTTCAGTCTATTTAGTCAACACGTTTTTACGTGTCATCCAAATCTGCATGGAAATATTAGTTCAGATAAATTTGACAGCTCCAACTCACGTCCGACTCTTTCTTGTTTTATTAGAAAGAAAAAGTAAGCAATAGCCTAAATTATAATTAAAACCAGTATTAGGTATAGGTAGTTTCAGATTTCAAAGTAATAAAGAAGAGCCTTAGAAATTTTCCTAAGATACACTAAATTATAATTAAAACCAGTATTAGGTATAGGTAGTTTCAGATTTCAAAGTAATAAAGAAGAGCCTTAGAAATTTTCCTAAGATACACCATCAAAATAATAAAGCAGAGCCTCTAGAGGCGTTACCGATTCTAGCTAATTCCTTGGTACCGCTGCTCCATTAAATTCTTGGAATGGTTTTCGAAGATTTTACAGCAAGTTGCAGCTCCGCAGTCCAGGCTCTCAGTTGGCAGCACGTTGTCATCGTTATGGTGAGAGTTGAATCAATGACTCGCCGTTACACCGTCGCCGCTGCCGCTGCCACCGCCGTTCTGCTTCCAGCAGAACACAGATTGCTCCAACGTTGATCATGAAAATAGCAAAATAAAATTCATTAGAAATCTGTTGTGTAGGACAGAGCACTATCCCACTTCTGATGTTAGAAGTGATAAATAATATAACTATAATTGTTTATATAAGTGTGTAATATAGATACTACACAAAAGCAAACCTTGAATGTCAGAATGGTTATTAAATTATTTACTGTGTATTAAAGTATTATTGTTTACTGTGTTTTACTGTGTTCCATGAATATGGTGTGTAAGGGAAGGGATATGATAAACAAAAGCACAGAAAGACAAGACTAGATAGGTATTTATTACTTCAATCAATCTTGTCAATAATTATTCATCTTTAACGAGAAAGCTATTGTCCGTTCGCAAAACTAGGTCTTCGTGGAGAAGAACAGACAAGAAACTCCACGGAAACTTATCTTTAAAGTATTTTATCAACACGTCAACACATTTCTTATATTTCCATAAATTATCGTCATCTCAAAAACAGTTAATGCTATCTGAGGGTACTCAGAATAATAGCAACATAATAATAATAGCTAGGAAAGGAACAAGAATATTAAACAGTTAATTATATCTGAGACTACTCAGATATTCTATCCGAGGGTACTCAGATTAATAGCAACATAATAACAACCTAGAAAAGGAACATGAATATTCCTTTGTTGAATTTGACACCTTGGCAATATTGGCCATATTCATAACACATACAGAACAACATAGTAACAGTAGAAATCAAACATAATAACAATAGAAAATAGAAATAGAAATTGTACATATTACTTAACTTTTACCTGTAGGCCGGAGCTCCGTTCTGGTCGACTTCTGGATCAAGAATGTCCAAATACTCAGAGCTCCCCCTTTTATAGTCGTGAACCAACAACTGACTCTATATTTACCGTCATCTAAAATATCAACGACACAATTGTACCAATCGTTTGAAACAGCTTATTATATTAAAATAACAATATAAATTCTAAAATATAGTACAAGTACTATTAAATATTACGTAATTATTTACAGTAATAATATCTATACGATTTTTACAAGTTAAGAGTGGTATATTTTATAAACACAATAACTAGTCAAATTAGATACTTCTACATTAGTTCCAAACTTCGTAAATGTGACAGATGGCATTATCCAACAAACAGTAATAATACCAACATGAAATATCTAAAGCTGGTCTTACAATGATGTTACGGTTTAAATCACAACCGAACCAATTTCCGGAATCAAGGTAATCTCAATTAGATATTTTTAAATATTAGACACATAATAATTACATGTTACAAGTTTGTAGGTTATGCAAAACATACGTTTTAATAATGAAAGGATTACTCATAATAATAACAGTACCTATAGTTAGGATAATCTATCACGCACATGGGGTGCATTCGACACTTGAGGGGTTAATGGTAGAGCTTTTTGTGTAAGGCCCCGAAGCACACTTGATTTTCAACTTACTGCTTAGCACCGAGAGTTGAAAAGGTCTCGTCCAAGTCCTTGCAGGAACTCTTTTCTACCTCGAACTAGCCCTTATGACGCATCCAGGTCATCCCGCCACCTCTTTCTGGGCCGCCCAAGCTGACGCCGTCCATCTTCAGTTACCCATTATGTGGAGACTTTTGCCCAGCGGACATCATGCTTAAAAAAAATGTTTATTGCATCAACCTTTGTCACTTAAATAACATAATCTATGGTCGGACTTTTAATTAGCTGCATGACATTTCTAATGTCATTATTACTGTCATTTCGCTGTCAAATGGGAACATTTTTTAACGAATTGACAGATAAGAAGTGTCATTTTACTGCAGATAATTAAAATTCCGAGCCTAGTTACAAATAGGAAGAATCCTTTGCAAATAGTTTGCTTGTGTTAGTATGCCTCCGCCTTTCCCCAGCATGCAGCTGACGAAACCAACCCAATCCTATTTGAACCTGGCAGGCTTCTTGATAATAATAAAATTAAAGTCGTTTTTCATGTCTGTTTGCGTGATCGCGTTGTTCTACTAAACTACGCAACTGATTTTTATGCGGTTTTCACAATCATTTAAATAATTTAATTGTAAGGTTTACGTGTAAAATACAGTATAGTTTTTCTCGATTCTTCATTCCTTGCCTACATTATAAAGGGAACCTCTGTGCAAAATTTCAGCTTTCTAGGTTCAACGGTTTGGTCTGGGCGTTGATGAGTCAGTCAGTCAAGGCTTCTCTTTTTATTTATACAGGGTGACTTTGAAAACATGCGAAAAAATTTAAGGGGGTGTTCTACGCATCAATATGAACAACTTTTACTAAGGGACCAACATCGAATTCGCAAAAAAAAATTACCTTCCCATATTATAGTTAAAGGTATTGGACCCTTTTGTAAAAGAAGGTCGGATTTTTTTTTGCGAATTCGAAATTGTTCACATAGTAAAAGTTGTTCATATTGATGCGTAGAACACCCCCCCCCAACCCCCCCCAAATTTATCCCCCACCCCCTTAAATTTTGTCGCATGTTTTCAAAGTCACCCTGTATAGATTAATGTTAAACCCACACCCATATAATAAAGAAATTCCGATGAATTTGTCAAGTAGTAAAATCCTTGCGAAGCAGGGGTGAGCGACGCTAGTTATCACATTCAAGAATGTTACTAAGTGTCTTTTCCTTTGATAACGCAGCTGATTTAGGCGGAAAATCTTTAACACTGTTTATTGAAAAAAAAAAAAAAAATACTCTGAATTACAATATTTATCAAATTTTCAGAGAAAATACACAGTTTTCCAACATTCAGCCTAATAGTTATTTATGCAACTGACGTATAATAAGGGGTATTAAATCACGAATGTGTGTTTATCACACGAGCCAAAGCCAAGTGTGATAATAGTATCACATGAGTGTTTTAATACCTAATTATGTACAGTTGCATACAAGACTTTATCTACATCCGTGTTATGAATTCTCTATAAAAGGTTCTGAAACTGTTTTTTGCAATACTAATACTATCGAACATGGCGGCCGGCGTCATAGTATACGACGTGAATTCGAATAAGTTCTTTTTTTAAATTACGGCGCTGTTGTAGTGAAACACGCGTGCATTACAATGTTCTTTTTTTTAAAACGAGTTGCATTATGAAATTCAGTACAACATTAAAACACCCGTTTGGATGCTATTATGGTTACCATGGTTACTATGACACTGGAGGTTTTAATGTTGGCAATAAGCTAACTGGCTCAGAAACTTTTATAGAGAATTTATAGCATGGGTGTAGATAAAACTATTTATTACACCCTAAAATCAAGTAAAAGCGTGAATGAATGGTGCGGTTTCCTACAACCGCGTGCCATGTTTGACGCCAGTTACATTAACATTACAACTTTATGGGCGCATATTAACGTTCGCGTCAACGTTAACGTGACGTCATCATAGCATGACATAACATGATAAGGCGCAGAAGATCTACTTCCCTCAATTTATCAAAATCAAGAAATTAACACCGAACGCTTAGGTTTATTATTATGAGGAGCTCGTGGCTAAGTTATAACAGCCGCACGGGTCGTCCATCAGGTTAAGTTACGCTTGCCGGGGTTGGTCAGTGGATGGGTGACCATCTTTACATACCGAGACTCCTCCGTGCCTCGGAAAGCACGTTAAGCCGTTGGTCCCGGCTGTCATTTGTGGATCTTTGACAGCCGTTTCGGGTCGTCAGAAGCCCGAAAGTCTGACAACCAGTCTTACCAAGGGGTATCGTATTGCCCAGTAACTGGGTTGTGGAGGTCAGATAAGCAGTCGCTTCATGTAAAATACTGGTATTCAGCTGCATCCGGTTAGCCTGGAAGCCGACCCCAACGTAGTTGGGAAAAGGCTAGGCAGATTGATTGCTTAGGTTTATTACGGATGAGTGCTACGCGTGCCCGTGTTTACCGCCCGTAAGCGCCGACAGAGAGGAGGTCACCGTGTAGTTTTAGTGGGTTAGAGTCCCACATAACTGCACTATCTCCCCGTGGTAGTGCAGTATGCATGAGCATTACCTACTCCATGATAAAAAAAAAACGCCTCCGTTTATATCTACAGGGAAGTGAATGTTGAGATCGCAAAAAAGGCATGAAAGTAGAATAAACGCAGTGGAAATGCTTTCCTTGCAAAGCATGTGTGGTGTCACTATGAATGATAGGCTAAAGAATGATGTGATAAGGCAACCGTGAAAAATTACTTTGATTTCGGAAATCGGTGTCTTTCGTTTTTTTTTACTTTCTTTTTTTTTTCCACCGACTTCCGAAATCAAAGTTATTTTTCACTTTGTAGTGATTTTTGGAAGTCGGTTTTTTTTTTGTTAAAAAGATGTATAAGTTACAATAGTCTAATTCAATTGCTCATCACATGTTACAAAATATTGCTTTTCCCGATGCTGGGACGTTATTTGTTGAGGAGTTCTGCTGGTAAGAACCAGGAGAACTCCTCAACAGCCACTCACCACACGCATTGTGTGACGAGCGGAAATTGCTTAGCAACCATATTAAAGTAATCGAATCGCAACCCGTGAAATATTTATCATTGAGTAGTTCCGGTAGCCATCTGTGGTCTTCATCATCAGTTCCACTTCACCAAGTGGTGCTTTCCAAGAGCAAATGCACGAGTTACTATAAAAATACCCAAATCGCTATAGGTGAGCCTATAATATTTGAAGAGTTCCTTCGATTTCTCCAGGATCCCATCATCAGAACTGGATTTTGACAAAAATGGGACCATTTGGGAAGTATACCCTTTCTAACAAAAAAATAATTTTTCAAATCGGTTGGCAAGCGACGGAGTTATGCGCGAACAAACATAAAAAAAAAAAATACAAACATCCGAATTGAGAACCTCCTCCTTTTTTAGAAGTCGGTTAAAAAGAAGATGTAGTGAGAAAAATTTAAAAGAGTATGCTTAGATGGCTTGGTCATGTTGAGAGGACGAATGAAAGGCTACTAATAACAAAAGGTTATTTACAAGGCAGATGTGAGTGGAAACGGGAGCTCATGGCTAAGTAAAAACAGCTGCACGGGTCAATCCATTAGGTTAAGCTACGCTTGCTGGGGTTGGTCCGTGGATGGGTGACCATCTTTACATACCGAAACTCCTCCGTACCTCGGAAAGCCGTTGGTTCCGGGTGTCATGCGTGGATCTTTGACAGTCGTTATGGGCCGTCAGAAGCCCGAAAGTCTGACAACCAGTCTTACCAAGGGGTGTAGTATTTCCCAGTCACTGGGTTGTGGAGGTCAGATAGGCAGTCGCTCCATGGTATTCAGCTGCATCCGGTTAGACTTGAAGCCGACCCCAACATAGTTGGGAAAAGGCTAAGCAGATTGAAGTGAGTGGAAACGCCGGGAGGGGATACCCAAGGATACATGTATACCTACCTTATTGGCGATGATGGTCTATGGTCTTAAAATATCATGGCAAAGCTCTCAATATTTTGCAAACAAAGCTACATTTGCAGTTGAGATATATGGGAGAACATGTTTTTCAACTACATTGTTAAGTTTGTTCTTGGGATAAATTTATACCAACTACGGAACCCTTCATTGTGCGTGGTCCGACATGCACCTGGCCAGTTTTTTTGTTTATAGGAGGCAAGTATCAAGTAAGCATTTACTATCGTTGAGTTGCACAAAACCACATTAGTTTATAAACAAACTTTAAATTCATGCCATCCCTTATATTATTTATCAAAAAGAAAGTAACAGCAACAATTTAATGTCTTACTAATATGGTTTTGTGCAACTCACTGTATGCATGAATTCTTAAACGCGGCTTTTGTTTTGAAGAATTTTTTGTGAAACCAACTTCTTTGACATGAAAAGTTAATTTCTCTATTACGTTTTTTTTTTTTCAAAATAATTCTTCAGAAGTTTACCTTCTGATGCAGTGTTATGTGTTTGTTACCACAGATGTAGGTATGTAATACAACGCAAACAAAATGGGGCTCATAAAAACACCACAAAATATTCGTGGTTTCGTTCGATACACCATTAGCTCATTCAATAATAAAAGATAATTAGTGTGGTGTTATACAGCTTTGAGAAGAATGTTTTTCTTTTAACAAATTGATTCCCCTAGTGATCATGGGGTTTTTGAGGCTCGGAAAGTGTTATTGGTTTATTTTTACGAAATGTTCAAAGGAAAGGCTTCCTTCCTTTTAAGTAAATGACTTATGAAATATTATTGTCTGGTGACTTGTATATTTATCTGATAATTTGAATTTAAGATTTTTTTTTTTTTTTTTTTAAGAAGATATAAATATGTACAGACGCCAGCACATCAAGCTACTACAATCTGTCAAATTTCTTTAATAGATTTTCATCTTTATCGCTAAAGCATTAGGTTCAAGGTTCATTGGGAAAATTTGACATTTTCGGGTGGCTTGACCTGCTGGCGTCTGTACACTGGATAAACTTCCTGGTAATAAATTAACAAACGAACTATTAAACATAAAAATATAATAATCTTACCTAACAAAAACTACTAACAAACTAAAACTTCGTCGGAAAATTCTTCATCCTCACTTCCTAATCCTAACTAATTTATAATTGCGAAATTAAGTTTGTTTGTTTGATAACTTTTCTCGCCTAAACGACTGAACCGATCATCCTTAAATTATGCATATACGTTATCAGGTGTACAGATACGGAAATAGACTACCTTACATCCCGAAAAAAAGTGGCGTTCCCGAGGAAAACAACAATAACATTCTTATGATAATAGATGGCGCCACGTGTCTTTCGAAACATGATTGAATTATATTATAACAAGCAGAGTACAACCTGAATTGATTGTCAAATTCTAAATTAACACGAGCGAAGCTGCGGGCAAAAGCTACTTTTGAAATAAAATGATACAGACCTACGTGTGTGCGTAAAAATAAATTATTCAAACTATACTTACGACTGGTTTTTTTTGCTCATATTATGACGAATATTGATAGTAGATAAAGCAATTAAGTCGACAACTAATGTATTGAACAAAAAAATATACCTACGTAAAGTAATTTCAGGGATTTGTTTATTATTATCTCTACAACTGCGACCATTAAAAATAATAGTATAAAAAACATTAGTTCATAAATAAAAACCTAGTTAAAATTGATTAAATTTAACGCCAGTGCTCGTAAAGTTTGAACGTTATTATTATTGTGAATAGACATGGCATGTAGTATTCAACATTTATTATAGAGACATGAAAAATTACTCGCGCTTTTGACGAATTATGTGATGTACTTGAGTTGTACTGATAATTCTAGCAAGCAGACAGACAGTAGAAGCTGATGTTAATGAACCTTTTATCTAGTCTTTTCCCAACAATGTTAGGGTCAGTTTCCAGTCTAACCGGATGCAGCTGAATACCAGTTCTTTACATGGAGCGACTGCCTATCTGACCTCCACAACCAACTGGGTAACATGATACCCCTTGATAAGACAGGTTGTCAAACTTTTGGACAGCGTAACGTACTTTCCGAGGTACGGAGGGGTCTCGATATGTAATGGCTGATCACCCATCCACGAACCGACCACAGAAAGAGTAAATTAACCTTCGATCGACCCGTACCGCTGTTATTATTTGTCACGAACCGCTTAAAATCCTCCCATAAATGTCCTCGTCATCATCATCAGGCTACTGCAGTCCACTACTGGACATAGGTGTCTCCTATCGCACGGCATTATACTGGAGCCTCGGCTACTCTAATCCAGGTTCTACCAGGCATCTTGCGACGACAAATCCTCGCAAAGAGTCAACATTTTATGTTTGTTATCGACCTATAAGTTTTTGACGGCGCATATTGTCCAATATGCACCGTCAAAAACTTATATCTGACGGAATCAAACTACGCTTGCATATGCAGCTGATTCTCATATGTAAAGTGCACCGTAATTATAACAATGTCATCATACATAACATCGTCTAGCCACCTAGTCGCAATGCGGCGCGCCGCATGCGGTCTGCCGCATGTCTATATGAAATCGCATAATTCCAACGCACTGACAATTAAAAAAAAAAAATAAGATAAATTAATTTACTTTTTCTTCAAAATACTCTTGCAATGTGTAATAGCACTTCTACTTCAAAAAAACTTTTTTACAAAAACAAAAACCGACTTCCAAAAAAAACACTACAAAGTGAATAATAACTTTAATTTCGGAAGTCGGTGTCTTTGGATCTGTATTTTAGTTTTTTTGCCACCGACTTCCGAAATTAAAGTTATTTTTCACTTTGTAGTGTTTTTTTTGGAAGTCGGTTTTTGTTTTTGTAAAAAAGTTTTTATTTTTCACTTTTTAGTGGTTCAGTTTGTAATTTATCTAAGTTACAATAACCCAATGTCAACTGCTCATCACGTTTTACAAAATGTTGCTTTTCCCGATGCAGGGACGTTAATTGTTGAGGAGTTCTCCTAGTAAGAACCAGGAGAAATGGAGCTCATGATGAAGTCACCGTTACCATTATTTTGACGAGCATAAACCATATTAAAGTAATCGAATCGCAACCTGTTATATACTTAGATATAATTGAGTATTTCCGATGGCCCTCTGTGGTCTTCATCGTCAGTTCCAGTTCACCGAATGGTACCTTCCGAGAGCAAATGCACGAGTTACTATAAAAAATACCCAAATCGATATAGGTGTGCCCATAAAATTTGAGGGTTTCCCTCGATTTCCATGGGATCCCATCATCAGATCCTGACTTGATGATCATGGGACCACTTGGGACGTATTCCCTTTCGAACAAAAAAAGAAAAATCCAAATCGGTCAAGCCATTTTCGAGTAATCGGGGAACATACATAAAAAAAAAAAAAAAAAAGGTTCCGACGAATTGTGAACCTCCTCCTTTTGGAAGTCGATTAAAAAACTGAACAATTTTGTTTTAAATAAATTGTTACTTTCAAAGACTTCGGGATTTTGAAACTTGTACTGTACTTACGGGCCCGAATGGAAAATTGATAGTTTTGAAATCGGTAGGTTCTAGATCGTTTTGGTGTTGCAAGTTTCGTAGCTGGGTGTAGTGATCTTTATTTAAAGGGAAAATCGATATATTTTTCCTGACAAACAGACATATTTCAAAGATATATACAGAGATATGAGTGTAAGGATATTGTGTTCTGTAAAATGTGGTCTACCACCTCCAATATTTGCCAAGACTCGTATGCACAATTCGCGTTGTTCCTAGAAATAACAAAGCAAAGTTAGATTCACACTCGGCTTACGTGTTGTGTTGTGATGCAGGATTGGCCAAATCTGTTCAGGAGATCATCGTATCACATCGGATTTTAATTGGATAACTCTGCGTCAGAAGGCGTCCTGACACGACACAACACAGTAACGTGAATCCGACTCTATCTTAACTAACTAGAACATAATATAGCAGCTTGTATATTATGGTGACTAAGTACTCCAAAACAAGACATTGTGCTACGATACAGGGTGAAATTTTAATGGTTGTTTTCCTCTTAAAGGGTCATTGTACTCATCATTATGAACAACTTTTATTATGGGACCAAAACCTGAAATCGCGAAAAAAAAATCAGCTGGTCATTTTGACGAGTTTGATGTTGATAAATTTACTGAACAGCTGATATTTTTTTTTGCGATTTCAGGTTTGGTCCCATAGTAAAAGTTGCTAATAATGATGAGTACAATGACCCTTTGAGAGGAAAACAACCATTAAAATTTAACCATGTATAAGTAGGTACTTCTAAATAGAATTGAATTTGCTTAAAAAGCATGTTTAGAAATTTTAATGAATACCTCACAATGTGTAAAGTTGCCTTTCATTGCAAGAACTTTCCTCGAAATTATTTTTTACAGAATACAGCTCATGCAGATATATGTACCTATACCAAATCGTATAAAAAAACCGGTCAAGTGCGAGTCGGACTCGGGCACCG
The DNA here is from genome assembly GCA_905163495.3 of Cosmia trapezina. Classification (NCBI taxonomy): domain Eukaryota; kingdom Metazoa; phylum Arthropoda; class Insecta; order Lepidoptera; family Noctuidae; genus Cosmia; species Cosmia trapezina. Next base: position 4,871,556 of record LR991036.1, read on the forward strand.
AGGGTTCCGTTCCGATTTCTGAAAAAGTGTGATTTAGAGACATTGTTTTATTTTTCCTGTAATCTTTACTTAAACTTCTATCACATAGAATAATTAATAAGGGTTCCTATTTACCATTTTGGTACGGAACCCTAAAAACTCTTTTCAAACGCGGTGTGAAAAGATTTTTATTACAACGGAACAAAATAAATAATTGGCAACCCTCTCGTCCATAAATCTACTTTTTAATAAATACAGGAGCTCCGAGCCTATACATTTTGTTGATATGTCTACGGAGTACCTGTATAAAATATGTTCTTAGCCCTTAGGTACGTGCTACTATCTAGAAGTACACAAATCAGCGTCGAAAAATGTTTCCAGTTTATCTCTTGAACCTGGAGATCGTATAATTGAATAGTAGGTATGTTGGTTTGTAGGGTAGGTGTGTTGGTTTGTATGTGCGTGTACCGAACTGTTATCTGCCCCTCGTCATGGAAGAAGACTTTTGGTCGCAGGGCGTGGTGTTCTGTATCTTCCGCGGACAAGTACCACAGGACAGCACAAAGTCAAGCTAGTGCAAAGTGAAGTGAAGTGACCCTTCAAAATGGTTGAGCTAATTGGTGCTGATCCATGCGTCATGTTCGTGAACGGGCGCCGTCAGTTGGGACTGGTCGTCTCTTAGCTGCCACGGCTTATTTTTAATTTAGTTGTTTTTAGTTTTTATCTTTTTCATTACGGATGCTTTTAACGTGCACGTCTTTCTACATTGTTCTCACATCTATATTTTCAATATGAACGATGTAACCAATATTATGTAAAATATTTGATTTAAAAGAGTGTCCGTGGAGTTTCTTGCCCGTTCTTCTCCATATGATCTACGCTTTGGAATGGGCAACTAGCTTCATTTTTCTGACTGACCGACCCAAGACCAACCCTTTGACAATTCAAAAGTGCCTGTAATTGGTTTATTTGAAATAAATGCTTTGAGTTTGAGTTTGAGTGCTAATAACATAATCAAATTTATTAACACCAGTTTTGTTTATGTTCAAAATTATGTACATTTAGGTTTTATCTATGGGCCTGTGTCGCCTGAAATAAATAGTTGATTTATTTATTTTAAAGGTTATGTAGTTATTAAACATTGAAAGTAAAAACATTCATGAGAAAGTTCATAACAGTATGTGATCGTGCTCTGATCTACAGTACGTATCTGACGGTTGTGATCAAATTTAAGGGTGTGGACCAATGATATATTACCTTTAGATGCGTTACCCGGGCTCAAAAATGGGAAATTAAATGAAGGGTAATTGCCCGGCGTGATATCAGTCACGCACGCGCGCCAGTGAACATGCAGCAGCTAGTGACGTAATTAAATAAGTATATTCATCTCTTTCTTACAACAGGTATCGGCATGCGTCTTTCCTTTTCTTTGCGGCCAGTATATACTGGTATGTTGGTACATCATGGCTTACGCTGTTTTTGAAAGCACTGATGTTCGTGTATGACGCGTCTATCTATAATACGTCATTGGTGTGGACCATGAAACTGAACAACTTTCGCCATGGATTTCTTTTTTTATTTTCTTTTTCTTTTTTTTTTCGTCGTAATCGCGAAAAAATAATTAGCCGTCCCATTCATTTGGGTCGAGTAGGTATTGAAGTTATTTATGGGATTATTGATAATTTCTTCGCGATTACGATATTGGTCCCGTGGAGAAAGCTATTCAGTCTTTCATAAACAAGCCGTATACAAAACATAGTAAGTAACTATACAGCATTCTATCAGAAATGTATGGTCACATGTAAGGGTGTGGTAAGACAAGATAAAACTAAAAAACTTTCTCCATGGGACCAACAACGTAATCGCGAAAAAAAAAATCAACTATACCATACATTTGGGTCGAGTAGGTATTGAAGTTTTGTATGGGACGGCTGATTATTTTTTGACGAAATTGTTTACCATAATGTGTCCAGTTTATAATTACTTATGGGTACTAAGAAATAATATTTATAATGATGTTTGTATACGGTTTGAAAAAAAAAGGCTTGCCACATTTACATATTTAAGGATAACGCCCAAAAGCGTTCAAGAAGACAATATTTTAACGCAATTTAGCCACCTTCGATGCAAAATCCCCACAATATCATAACACAACGCAAATATTCAATTTAAAAAAAGTACCTTCAATACAAACCGAACAGCGATTAACCCAACAGCGCACCTTTTCGCCTCAGCAGCTAAAGGGCGGAAGGAAGGCATTACCCAGCGCCTTTAGCTATTCAAACGGCCAATTATAGTGCGAATACACCGTAACAATTCTATGCATTCTAAACGAGAAGCCCCCATTCGATGGGGGACACGAACCCTTTGCCACCTCACGTAGGGTTCAAAGTCCCCACACCTGAAAGTTTTTTTTTAAGTTTCTTATTGGCTTAGGACCGGTTTTTTGATCCGTAGTTGACGGAACCAATGGTTAAACATAGTAACTAATGGTTCAATTTTGGCTAAATATGTTTGCCAAAATGCCATTACTTACTATTTTTAACATGAATTAATTGACATGCATACATTCATGTTAACTCATTAATGTTTAGTCTTCACATTTAGCCAAAATTCAACCATTAGTCATATCGAGCCGGGATAACCCAGTTATATGGTCATATAAACTCAGTAAACTCATTACAGTAACACATTTTCACATAAACTTATTTTTTAGCCGCCAATGGACATCTCGGAGCCAATCAACGCGCGCTATTTGAAAAAAAAAAAAGTTACATACGCGCTCACGCCCGCGCGCGTGGCGCTAACGTCAGTCGCACAAACGGTCGAAAAGAGCCTGCAACGCCGTCATTGCGTGCGCTCCAAGTTAACTAAATACAGCAAAACCTGAGTGCCTGAACCATATAACTTCCCACTAGCACGGCCTAAACCTTGTGAAACCCGTAAAACCACCAGCCCGTCCCGGGACGGATAGGAGCAGCATCGTCTCATCGTCCAGGGCGCAGAGCGGTGACCACGGCGGGTAAGTGAGGCCATTTTTCAAGTATACTCAATAATTCACTACATATTTTAACCATAACCATGTTACACCACACACATACACTATGTTACACTATGTTTAACCATTGGTTGAGTTAACTACGGATCAAGAAACCGACCCTTAAAGTTTACCTTTGTGTGTGTAGTTTTGTTTTTGAGTGGGCGGGTAGAGGATACTAAAATAGTGGACTGGGTCCTTTATTTACAATGACAAAGTAGAAAACCATTTAAAGTGCGACACGGATCTAAATGAAAGTGCCGAAATAGAGAATTAACATGAAAGGAACGGATTTGACCTGCTTTTGACATGTTCTTTTACAAGCAGCGCCGAAATCCACTTTCATTTAGATCCGTTTTCGACTGTGCATTGTGTTGACTGCCAAATAGAATGTTAATTTTATTTGTACTAAGGGCCCTAGTACACCTCCGTCGCGAAACCATAGCAACGAAACCGCAGTAGTTTAATTCAACTGACTTGCATGATATTCCGCTACTCTACTACTAACATCAGCAGAACATCATGGGGTTTCTTTTGAATGTGACCGATTGTTGTCCTTAAATAATGATAAGGTACTGCGAAGACTCGAACCTCACAGGGCGTGGCTAGCTAAAGAATAAAAGAGCCTAGGTAGACTGGAGGCGGTGGGCCGAGGGCCGTTTTATTAAGTTAACATATTATACTCCCTAGAGGAACCCTACAAGAATCTGACTGATACCATTGAACAAAAGCAAGATTGGCTTTTCTTCAACAGTAATTCGGTGTTCGAATGATAGAATCTCTGCCAGTAACATACTAAGGTTGACTTAAGCAACAAAACCTCTACAGTACCTACTAGCTTTTGCCTCCAGCTTCACCCGCACAGAGGTCGAAATTATCCCAAGGGAACGTACTAGTACCGGGATTAAAAGTATCCCATGTCCTAACCAGGGCAGGACACATTGCTCGCAGAACAGATGACCGATGGAGCCGAATGGTTCTGGAGTGGTGACCGCGTAGCTTAAGACGTAGCGTTGGAAGGGTGCCCACAAGTAGACCAATGACCTTGTAAAGGCCGCAGGAATCCGCTGGATGCGGGAAGCACAGAACCGGTCGAAGTGGCTGTGCTTGGGGGAGGCATATGTCCGGCAGTGGACGTCTTTCGGCTGAAATGATGATGATGACATGATTATGTCTTAAGAGCGTTGGCTCGGTACGGCATTTCATACAAACTTTCAAGTCCTTTTTTATCGAAATGAATGAACCGATTTTAATGAAACTTCATACGCATAAGTAGGATACATAGGTCTAAAAAGTTAGTTAAGAACATTTTCGAAAAATAGTGTTGCAGCTAAATTAGACCGACTTTAAATATTCCATAGAAACAGAGATTTCCATTTATCTTTTTTTAAATAAGACATTTAGAAAATGTTCTTAACTAACTTTTTAGACCTATGTATCCTACTTATGCGTATGAAGTTTCATTAAAATCGGTTCATTCATTTCGATAAAAAAGGACTTGAAAGTTTGTATGAAATGCCGTACCGAGTCAACGCTCTTAAGCCAGTTCATGCTCTATCTGTTTGCCAAGCCAAATTTTATCCAAATCCATTCAGCCGTTAAGGCGTGAAAAGGTATTATAATAATAGTATGGATGTGCAAACTGCTTCAGTGGGAAACGCAAAATAATGTTTCAATTGTAACAAGTTACTGAGTTTCCCTACTTGCATATCAAAGTTACTTATTACTTACCCTTCGTACATTGTAATCTAATTTTCACCCAATCAATCTGCCTAGCCTTTTCCCAACTATGTTGGGGTCGGCTTTCAGTCTAACTGGATGCAGCTGAGCACCAGTATTTTACATGGAGCGACTGCCTAAATGACCTCCACAACCCAGTAACTGGGTAATACGATACCCCTTGGTAAGACTAGTTGTTAGACTTTCCGGCTTCTGACGACTCGAAACGACTGTCAAAGATCCACGAATGACAGCCGGACCAACGGCTTAACGTGCTTTCCGAGGCGTGGAGGAGTCGCGGTATGTAAATATGGTCACCCATTTACGGCCCAACCCCGGCAAGCGTAGCTTAACCTGATGGATCGATCCGTGTGGCTGTTATTACTTATTCCAGCTCCTCGAATTCGCCCATCGAATTTTCACCCGTTTTCCGATATTTATTTTATAAAATACCAATTTTCCTATAGCAAGAAGTCTTCAGTGCCCTGTATATATCGAAGCTATGTGGTGTAATGGTACATTTGAATGTTACTTTTTAGGGTTCCGTACCAAAATGGTAAAAAAGGAACCCTTATGGTGTGACTCAGTCTGTCTGTCACAGCTGGATATCTCAAGAACTACTAATGATATCAACTTGAAATTTGGAATAGTTTTAGATGACGTTTGCCCAGCTATTTTTCAAATAAGAAAGAAATAAAAATGTATGTTTTTTTTTGCAACAGATTTAGATTACAGAAAAAATAAAACAATGTCTCTAAATAGCACAGTTGTTCAGAAATCATCAACAAAAATTACATTACATATAAATGATGGTTCGGAACCCTCGGTGTGGGAGTCCGAATCGCTCTTGACCGGTTTTTTCTTTAAAAGTCATTCAGTGGAATCCCATTCGATGGAAATTGTCGGTAAATATTCACCCTCGCCCTTTAGCTTTGCGTAAGGGTGTTCCTACCTGTAACTTTTTCTAACTTCGCTACACGTCTTTAGGGATTTCGAATGTGTATTTTTATATCAAATTGCTACCGTTGTACTGTACTTTCTGCAATGTGACAATCAGTTTCAACAGCAGATTTTATGTCTCCCTCTTTTATGGTGAAATACGACGTTTTCATGCAAAATCATAGCTAATTTAGCATGCGGAACCCTAAAATACGAAGGGTCTGTGCGGATTAAGCGCACACACATTCATAATAATCCTAGGTACTTATCCTAAGAAAACTTTCTCTACCGTACATACATTAGGCAACATGTGCGTAGAAGTGCTACGCCGTAGCTGCGTAGGTGAAGCCGACCGCTACGATAAATTACCGTAGCAACGTGGCTACAACTGCTACGCTCTACGACTGACTTAGCGAAACTTATTTAACCCTTCCGTTGCCACGTGATTTAGTATGTTTTTGTTTTTGTCTTATTTTCTTCTTTGTTGATTCTGGTCCGCAAGATAAATATGTTTCAGACGCTTATGATACTGTTTCATTGCTGTACTTTATCAAATCCTATTAGGCTATAAAAATACGAAGACTATGGGCGATATAAAATCAACGATGTTGAAAGATCTATGTGGAATAAGGTCAATTTAATAGCAAACCTAGTTCAATTTCATAAAGTCTCATCTGCAATGGAGGAAAACTGCACAGCACAATAGAATTTTTATTTCTACCCGTAAATCAAGTTACAGCTGTACTATATCCGAAAGCCCGCCAGTTCTGTGTCAGACTAAAAAATACACTTAAACTTAATGGACCATTTCAGCTCAAGTCCGTGCCTAGAATGTTTCTAAGCTCGCCAATAACTTAACTCGAACAAGATTCAGCAAAACAACCTAAAAGCAACAAGTAAGAAGTAACTTTTTGAATTTTTCATCGACTCAATGTTATGTATGAAAAAAAAACCTCTATCGTACAACATAAAAAAGATATCGAAATCAATGATTACGAACAAAAACAGGTTTTGGTAATAAAACTTGGGCTATAAAACTCCGTGAGGGCCCATGAGAGCACAAAGGAAGGTCATAAAAGAGAATATTGTCGATATGAAGTTGTCATTGTATGAGAAATATGATAATCTCGCGTTCAATTACTATGAGGACGTCACGCGTTGATGGGCTAACTGATTTTGAGACAGCAATGAAGCGGTCTTATTAACATTAATCTTAATTATAATATAAATAGAAACTTAAGGATTGTTACATTAAATACACATCCGCTTTTCCTCAAAGCGAAAACGCGAGCGCGAGCGGTTGAGGCGTGTGTACTACTGTTATACACCCCCATTTAATCTATTTTCCTACGGTATTAAGTCTCCTAACGACAGGCTTATTTCTAAATCAAGTACAGTTAAAAACTTTGGTTGCTATGGAGAAATTATTTAAAAGAAAAACCGTACAATACTTTTGCTGTAAGAAATGAACTGAGGTCATTACGCTTAGCAGCGCCATAGTACTTACTTATTAGTATTACCTTATTATTATTATTTTTATAACACATATGTGCTATAAATATAATAATAATAAGTAATAAAAATTGTATAGTAAAATGCGTGTGTTATAATTATAACACACGCATTACACTATACATTTTTTTTATTATTAATATTCAGTTAAAATGTCTGTTTTTTTCCAGTCATCAATAAATAATTTGTCAAGAGTATAAAAATTTACCAATGTAATTTTAATATATTAAAGTCGCGGTGAGAGCCTGGTGATTTGTCACACAGGGTATTCTAGTATGGACGACAGTCTTTCACAAAGGATCATATCATATTTTATGATTTTTTTAACAACGTTATAATTCTCGTCTATATTTATTTTTGTGAAGAGAAAAAAAAATAAAGATTACTATTACTATTCATCTGAATTCAAAGACTTAGAAAATAAAATGATAATATATGTATTAGATATGGTACAGTCAGCAACAAAAATAGATTAACACTTGTGCTTTCTAAATATTAAATATTGAGAAAAATACTTCATGAAAATCGGAACACATGTAAATTTTAAAGAAAATTAACTCTTATCTAATAAATGAAATGCTAAAAAGCAGGATAACGTATCATTTTGTGTTAATTTAGATGATGTCAAAAAATAGCAGTGTTAACCGACTTCTGTTGCTGACCGTACAACTTAAATCCTCAAAAACTAGACAGCGTAACAATAAAGGGTTAAATATAAAACGAAAAAAAAAACGCAGACGATAAGCCTTTTGACTTTTAATCGGATTACTCGTTCAATCGGATTGTAGAACATAAATAAAAATACAGACATGTATAAAAATCCCACTGAAAATGGTAAAAAAGCAATATTTGTACTTATTTGAAAAATATTATGCTTTCTTTTGTGAAGTGCCTAATTTTTAGGTTTATTTTATTATTGCATATACATATACTGTTTATTTTTACCTTAAAAAACTTCACGCGATAATTCATAGTTCTTAAAATCGACTCGTGAAACTTATTACAGCAAAAACTCCATGAATTTCATCAGTGAGTAACACTTACACGATATCAGATGATTCGAACTACCACATAATGTACCTTGAATAGTAGATAAATCTCCCCCTCCCTCACACATTAGGAGGGCACAAAGAGGGCTCGAAAATATTTGGGTTACGTGAAATGTAATATTAGGTATAGGAGTGACGAACTCTGATCTTTTTTCACACCCTTTCTAAAAGTACAGTCAAACAAACTATTTCAGTATACAGGTAACTTGAAAATATTTAACTTGGAAATATTGTGAGTGTGCTGAGTAGTCAGTTTACATCACTCATATTTTATTGTCCTGGGTTTGGATTCCCAGGTTGGGAAATGTGTTTTTTTGCCAGAAATTTCTCAGTAGCAACCCGGATTGATGGTAATAGGCTGGCCCCCTATTACATGGGACTTAAACATAACTGGGAAAATGTGTATTTATACTATATCTACACATGTGACTTACTGAGAAAAACAGGCGTGATTTTATGTTATGTCTTATAATATTGTTTTTTATACATAAACAGTTATTACGCGCACAATCTGTGGACAGACGTGTGTGGAAAGGAAAAGGAAGACCCTTAGCCTAAGCAGTGGAAAATTACAGACTAAATAGAGTGGCGATTAAGTTATCACATTAAGAAACCACGTATTCAGTACAGTTCGGTTTAAAAAAAATCTCCTGTTTCTTATATTTACGCGGTCAAAATGTATGGAACAGATGTTTTTTTTTTTAAAGTGACGTAAAATTTCAACCGGGTCCAGAATCATTTACTGAATATGTGGTATTCAATTAATGTGATAACCTAATTGCCACTTTGTAGATTGCCGTGTTGTCGAAAGAAGATGAATATTTTTGCCTGTACACCAAATAGCTTGCTTAGATAAAAAGTTAGATTGTAATATGTTAGCACTTTAGTAGAAAGATAAATATTTTTGCCAATATGACAAACTCTTTGTTCGACTGTATCTAATAACGCAGGTGGGGGGCTGAAGTGGGGGCGATCATCTGTTCTTGTGGAAGGTTATAGGTTTAGCGGGTTGATTTTATAGACTTTTTTGTTAGGGTTACATACTAAGCCGATAAGCTACTGTCATTTCATGTACGATTGAATTCTCAAACGCAACTCAATATCAAAGTCAAAGTCAAAAATATATATAAGTCAATGATGTCTGTGTCATTTAAAGGGGGTATTGTGTTATCTATATCATGACCAATATTATAAATGTGAAAGTAAGTTTGTTTGTTAGTTTGTTACCTTCTCAGGCCTAAACTACTAAACTGGTCATCCTGAAATTTTGCATATACGTTTTCAGGTATACAGAAACGGACATAAGGTACCTTTTTTCCCGAAAAAAGTACTGTTCTCGTTCGTACATTTTCTATGCACCGCCAACGCATACTACAGGCCGTTTTTTTTATGAAAATACGTTGTGTTGCGGCCCGTTGCTGCTGTAATATGTGCTTGGCTTTATAGAACCAAGGTTCTTTAGTTAGACTGAGTAATAGCAGTAATAGTAATGGTTGTGGTCGACTCTCATTCACTGGCCCGACTAATTAACCTTTTAGTTAATGGCTTTATAAAACTTTCGCATTAAAGTTTTCTTCAACGAACGCTTATAAAGTCATACCAGCATCTTTCATTCGCAGCAGCAAGAAATGTTCCTACTGGCGACTTTGGGTAACTTTAACGTTAAACTTCTATTAATAAACAGCGTGAATTTTCCAAGTATGCGTGGTTGTCAAAATGCGAAACTTTTATTAATTTATTTAAAAAATCGGTGATTGTTTTTTTTTTGGGTATTTATTGAAAAAAAATTAAGTCATCTATTGTTCTAAAAAAAAATTGTAATCTAGCCCAGTCTATCCACTTTAAGGAACAGTCATTACTTTCCTATCAGTTCATAGAAATATTTTGCATAAAAACCGTGTATAAGTGAGCGCACCGTTGCGCGCCGAAAAAAAATGTTCAGGACAATCGAGCAAAAATCACGGGGGGAAACCTGAATCGCGAGAGTTAATAAATAATAAATAAATAAAATAAATAATTTAATTGTATGTCATGCCTGTATACCCCGAATGGTTAGGCAGAGATGTAGGTACCTATAGTAGACCCACATTTCACCAGTTATGTTTAAGTCCCATGTAACCGGAGGCGAGCCTATTGCCATCAACCAGGCACAAATTCAGACTCCTGGCTGCTAAAAAAAATCTCTGATGGAATAACCTAATGACTCTGCCTGACCTGGGAATCGAACCTAATGCTCAGCATATAGCTGCTACTCGTACTACTAGACCAACGAGCCAGTTACGCTTTCATTGATTAGTTTCGGATTAGGCAATCTACACACACGCACTATAACCTCACTTGTAAAATCCACCCTGTATATTAAGGTCACGCAATATAACCACCTTCTGGGTTTACGAGCAATTTTATTGGTCACACTTTTTATTTTTATGTAGACTATTAAGTCAATGTATAAAGTTTTAAAATAAATATTGTTTTAAGTGTTGCTACATTGTTATTTTATTACGATTCTAATGACATAATTTACTATATTTGATTTTGTATTTTTTTTTTGTTGGATATGTAGATACCGTATCTAAAGTACATTATAACAAAACTAAAATCGCTTTGTGTGTCTGTCTATGTGACCGCATTGTTGTTCTAAACTAGCAACCATACCATGTGTACGCAACGGATTTTGATGAAGTTTCGCATCGTTTACCACCATAATTTGGCGACGACAATCATCACCTTCCTGCCCTTATCCTATGCTACGTGGAGTCGGCGCAACACGTTTTCTTCTTCCATTCTCCCCTGTCAACCGTCACGCTATCATTCACTACTTCTTTTTCATATCATTCCTCACACAATCCATCCATCTTTTCTTTGGCCTTCCTCTGCCTCTCCATCCATCAACATGTATATTCATCACTCTTATATTCACATGCTTTTCGTCTCTCCTCATCACATGCCCATATAATTTGTCGACGACAATACGACAATAAATTAAACTGTTTATATTTAATGACGTTCCCAGTCTGTATACAAAAATTCTATAAAATATCCAATAGTTCAGTCAATAAAGCGAATCAAAGATTAGCAAACGCTGGCACAAGCCAACTATTTAGTTTGTTACGAAAAATCACTTTTTTAATTTCAATCAATCAACCAACCAGCCGCTGTTTATGGTATTTGTGGACTACGTTTTTTGACTCCATTGAAATAGGGGCAGTTCTGGTCTCCCTGCAACGATGTCGAATTGATCGGTGCTACATTGAAGTGTTGAGGTGTCCGTATGACGCTGCCACGATGACTGCCCAGATACAAGATCTTTGAATAATAGGATTTATTTGATAGTTCCCAAATACTCCTATGCATTATTTAAAGCCTATTGTCAGTCTTTTTATACGTGCAGCCTATGGGCCAACTATGTGCAGCGAGCATACAGTGCCATACGCGTCCAGTACAACAATGCGTTTAGGGTGCTGCTAGGGCTGCCGCGGTATTGCAGCGCTTCTACGATGTTTGCGCAAACCGATGACTTTTATGCTATTATTAGGAAACGGAGCGCCTCGCTACTAAGTCGCTTCCGACGCAGCACTAACAGTATCCTGAGCGTATTGTCCGAGCGGTGGGGCTCGGTGGTGTTGGAGAGGTGGCGCCTGCATGCTAGTTCTTCACCATTTATTAAATGATAAATGTTTTATTGTTAAATTCTAAATCAAAAAGATGTCTTTATATATGCTATTATTTTGCTTTTGACATAACTACATTTAACTTCATTTAATCATTTAATCCATTTAATTCTTTGCAATATTGTATTAATTATTATTCCCTTTTGACATTATTTAATCATTTATTATTTTTAATTGTGTTTTTGTGTTTTATATGGGTGTTTTATGACCTGAAATAAATTAATTTTAATTTTAATTTAATTTAATTAGTATTTCCAGTGCTTTTATTTACTGTCGCATTGTCATCTCCACAATGTACAAGGCCACTAGTATTCTTATAAGTTTTCATTCTTGCCAGATTCATGAAAGGACATTATAAAACCATAATTTTCACATTTATTGAAATAAACAAGATGAGGTTGTATTTTGTTGTTGATTGTTGCTATGTTGGATCTTATGTAAAACCATTAGGCATACTCCTTTATGCAGATTGTAACAACTGAGGTATATTTAGCTCTCGAGTTATTTATTATTTTCTTTCACACCCGAAAACATACGTTCCTCGTATACCATCAGCCATTTTTCTTTCAACCTACCTTCATATTCAGTAATCTTATATGAGAATGTTTTCTCAGTAAACAAAGATGAATGCGCAGCTAAAATGTATTTTTTTAGGGTGAAGTACCCCATACATGGAAAAGGAGGGGAGAGAAGTGTTCTTATAAAGGATTTACTGTGTTCCGATAAGATGGAGAGTTTTTATTTTGCCACCCTTATCTGATCACCATTGTGTGTAAGAGAGTGCTGACATGTTACATTTTGTGTGATAATAAACACAAAAAAAAAACAGTATAGGTCAATATTTGTTTAATAATACGTTCACTAAAATATTGGTTCACTTACCAACATTTTCTATTGGGAAGCATTAAGCACTCGTATTTATTACAGAAACAATTAAAAAGCCATTGTGCCTCGCTATGACCTGCGTTCGAAAACGAAGGGTTAACAGAGGTTCTATCTACGATTGAAAATATTCAAGGATGCCTATGGTGACTGGCAGTCAGCCTTGCTACCAACTGTACTGTATCTACAGAAAAGATTTCATAAGCTAAAAAATACTTATAATTTCCTTTTACTAATATCCATTGCAGGACATCCTTTTCCCATTTCCGCCATTCTTTCCCTCTTTTACTAATCTTGAAATGAATACATTACCTCTTGATCGAAGATATTACTTATGTATTATATTTTAGAGGCATGAGGAAAAGGGTGTAAAGTTCTGTCATCCTCCATAGAAAAGGGAGGATCCTCCGACCAGACGGGTGTCGTGTCTGGTGGGCAACTGCCCGACGGTTGATGTCGGGACGTTGTTTATATGCTAGTCGCGTGGTAAACTCTAATTGCGCGATGCAGGATTGCGTGACGTCATGTCATTGTGATGCGTAGTTCGTATGTGGCGATGTAGATGCCGCCACAATCTAATTGGAGTCCTCATTACCAAAATTCAATTTCATCTGCAAACATTAGGTGTTAAGTATGGCGTATGTATGTATCAGTTACCGGCCAAACCCGATTTCTGGCCAAAATAGTTTATCCTAGGTCAAACCGGTTTATTAAGCAGGGCCCAGGGGTACCCCGACCTAATGGTTAGGTTAGAACCAACCGCGCGCAACCCGAGTGAGCGCTACTTCCAAAGGCTACGCTGTTAAATAAACGGCTAACTAAGCTAATTGGCTGCAACATATCACGCGTAAGATAAACTGGGTTGGCCTAGGACAAACTAGTTTAGCCTGAAATCGGGTTTGGCCGGTAACATGATTATCCAAGCATACACCTATGAAATATTAAATACTGAAAATCGTATCTTCTAAGATTTATTCTTAAGGTGAATAACATAATCGTCAGCAGCCTGCGCACTCAGATACAGTGACTTTAACTTGAACTTAGCTTAATAACTTAGAGTTTTCAGCAGTCTTAGGCAGATAACTTGCTTTGAACAGAGAGACTACGTTATGAGATCCTGCGGTTACGGCTAAGCTGCATAAAGCTGCGACTGCACGGGCAACGCCACGACAAGCTCAGTTATTGGTTGAATTAAGAATGTTTGAGTTTTCACGACTCTGGTAGTGCAGTTTAAATAAGAATTTTTGAACATTAAAATGAACAGAGGCCCTAGCACGAATGCGTGACGTAAACACTACGTAAATTGGTTTTTTTTTTTCAACATCATCATCTGCCTAGCCTTTCCCAACTACGCAGCTGAATACCAGTATTATATATGGAGCGACTGCCTATCTGACCTCTACAACTCAGTTACTGGATAATACGATATCCCTTGGTAAGACTGGTTGTCAGACTTTCGGACTTCTGACGACCCGTAACGACTATCAAAGGTCCACGACGATGACAGCTGGAACCAACGGCTTAACATGCTTTCCGAGGCACGGAGGGTCTCGGTATGTAAAGATGTAGCGACAAGCGTAGCTTAACCTGATCGATGGAACCGTGCGACTGATATTACTTTGCCACGAAACACTCTATTTAATGAGTGTCATCTATAGATATAAATAAAGTCTTAGCGAAATTAATATTATGTGCGAAAAGATCCGAGTATTTGTAATAATATTAATATCGTCCAGATTTCCGTTAAGTTTACTTGCGTACGTGCTAGGCCCACAGAATCTGACTGAGTCGTTTGATGCTCACCGAATGGTGAAAACAAAAATCATGATCAATTTTCAACGAGTAAAGCCATCGAGTTTAATTGTATTTCTGATGATTTATTTATAAAGGCAATTAAACACATACACAGCAATAACCCTGAGTCTTGTCATAGTATAGATCTCGCCTGTATCTAAATTATACGAGTACGAAAGCACGGCACTATCAATTAGCGTACTGGAACATTATATAAAAATAAAAATAAAATAAGAAACACTGAAACAAATTAAAACAATTTGAATACTACGTTACAGCTTACAAATGCGAGGTTTTTTTGTAATACTTTCTTAAGGTTGATGCGCCAGGGTAGCCCGCGAAATTCAAAATTTCTTACGTTTTTTGCAATTTGCAGGTCAGTGTGAGCTTGTATGTTGATTAAAATATGATTCGCGGCCGTAGCTAATATGGCTTTATAGAATTATAATCATTAGAATCAGCAATACAACTCCATAAGTTAGCATTTACCTCAAATCTAGCGATTTCATGAAATCATGAGGTTTGAGGTAAATGCTAACTTATAGAGTTGTATTGCTGATTTTAATGATTATAATTTTGTAAAGCCATATTAGCTACGGACGTGAATCATATTTTAATCAACATACAAGCTCACACTGACCTACCAAAAAACGTAAGAAATTTTGAATTTCGCGGGCTACCCTGGCGCTTTCGCCTTAAAGATTTACACTTTATTAAAGATAATAAAAGTTTTAGGTTTTGTTAAAATATAATAATTATGACTATAATGTTCCCACTGCGGGGACACAGGCCTCCTCTCTGTGAGCGGGAGTGGACCGTAATCCACCACGCGAACCCGAATTTTTGGTTCTAGGACATGCCAGTATCCTCACGATGTTTTCCTTCAACGTTTTATGGTGATGAAATAATTCACAGAAAGTAAAGTGCCTGCTTAGGTTCGAACTCACGACCTACAACTCGTAAGTCGCGGCCGTTACCATTGGGCCACCACTGCTCGCGTTTCTAACAAATGTGCAATTTAAAAGTTTTCACAAAATCAAGACGGCTTATGTCTCAATCTTTTATTTAGGCTTAAAAGATTGCAAAGCAATATAGAAACATATTCAACACATACAACATGAAATATTCAATGCTTTTCTTTATAAATGGCCCTATTTATACGATGGAATACATTCATTTTAAATAAATTTACTTTGATATCGACATTTTGACATTCATGAGTTTAACCTATGTAAAGGTTCTAGCTCATACCCTAACAATGTTTATAAAATTGTTTAATTTTGTTTAAATAACATCAACCATTATACATACGTGTAGGCCAATGACATTATAGGTACATCTAGACGTTGCCATGATTACAGTGTGAAGTGAGGAAGTGAGTCACATATATACGAAATAATTAGGAAAATTGAGACAAAGCATCGTATCTTCTGTCCCTTACGGGGTGCCGTATTTTTGCTTTAAAAATGTTGCCAAACAAAGTACTTTGCATGGCAAAATTTAAAAATGTTGCCAAACAAAGTACTTTCACTGTTAATATTGCTGTCTCATGACCGGCCACGCGGTGGCTCGATCTAGATGTATATTATCTAAGGTGTAGGCAGATACGACTGGTGTACTCTGGGCAGTCAATCATTTAATGCCTTACGGATTTACCGAAGACATAAGATATAGTCTATTTCTACGTATCCATCGTATAGATTCATAGGCTATTCATTCATGTCAGTGGCCCGAGTCTTTGGCTAGAGGCCTCTGTCTTTCAATGGGATTATACAGGCTACATTCTATCCTGTATAGTCCCATTGCAAGGCAAATATATGCCACCATTTTTACCTTAAGCTACGGTTCCTAGATGAGCGGTGGCTGCCATTAACGGCCGCAGTGACAGCTGTGATTAAAAGTATGGCAGTGGCAAAGATTTAAATTGTTAGATTCGCCCTACCTCGTCAAAAGATTGTCGCATTTCTGAATTGTTTTGACACTTCTGACACACTCTTCTCAGTAGGGACCAATGATATATTACCTTTAGATGCGTTACCCGGGCTCAAAAATGGGAAATTAAATGAAGGGTAATTGCCCGGCGTGATATCAGTCACGCACGCGCGCCAGTGAACATGCAGCAGCTAGTGACGTAATTAAATAAGTATATTCATCTCTTTCTTACAACAGGTATCGGCATGCGTCTTTCCTTTTCTTTGCGGCCAGTATATACTGGTATGTTGGTACATCATGGCTTACGCTGTTTTTGAAAGCACTGATGTTCGTGTATGACGCGTCTATCTATAATACGTCATTGGTAGGGACACTTTTTCTTGTGACTGAGTACCTACGGTGAGAGCAAATATAACGATTTAAATCTTTGGGTAGCGGGGTTTGTACTGGTGAAAATGTCAGATTTTCATGGCGGCCTTTATAATATGACTGAACCACTTTTTTATGAAACCAAAGCTATAGATAGTGACCACACTTATCGACGCGAAATCGGCTTGACCGGGTTAGAAAGAGCAAGTACTATGTCCATGCAAAAAAAAAAATCGAAAAAGACGTCATTTGCCTCGTTGGGTTCTGGGACTCGACATCGCGATGTACTATTCGCTTTTATTCTACGGACATAAAGCTCTTCCTAACCGGTTCAACGAATTCCGCGTCGATAATTGTGGCGACTACTTAGCCTGCACTTTTGGAACTGCAAATTTTTTTATTCTTACCACGATTTTTTTATGAGAATAGCCCATGCTGTTCTTATATAATTTGTTCCGATAAGGATGATGCGCAGTGGTAGCCCGCGAAATTCAATTCAATGATTTTCTTTCTATAGTTTAGTAATTGCTTGAAGTTAGAACTGTCAAAGCTTAGAATTCTTAGCCAAGTAATAATCACCATTTTCTTTACTTAAGAATTCTACCCTCAAGTATGAAATTACTCAGTAGCAAGTAATTACTTTGATTATAAATACGAGCTTTAGAGTTTTGTTGATGGTTCTGTAAATACATACAGGGTGGAAGGGACATCGACGCACATAAATTTTTCATCGGTTATTACAAAAATCTACAGTTTCCTACAATAGTGCAATACCTACACGGTCAAAATGTATGGAACAGCAGATTTTTTTTAAAAAAACCGATGAAAATTTTCTATGTAGGGGGGCTCAGAATAATGTACTGAATACGTGGTAACCGTTTGTGCGTCGATGCCCCTTCCACCCTGTATTTGTTACGGTTGCGAATCATATTTTGATCAACATACAACCTTACCTTGAACTTATGAATATTTTAATTTCGCGGGCAACCTTAGCGCATCCTCCTTAAGGTTGAACTAGTCGCAGGCTCGTACTCACTGGTGGGGCTGGCCAAAAAGCACGCTGTCTCATCTGGCATCGCGTCCGACAGCGATAGTATCATTGATGAGCAGTTAGACGCTAGTAAAATCATAAATAGTTAGTAGTAGTAAATTAAAACTAGTAATAGTGAAACAAGTGCGGAAAAAATTACGAAAAGTCCTTTGAAAGATTGAGTTTTATAAAAAAAACCTCTGCATATATCAATTACAAATAAAGTGTATTAAACTCTTCGATAATTGAGCTTTGTCGGTGCCGGACGTTGTTTTGGAGATATTACACTTCTTTTGTTACGCCCAAAGTTGCGTTAAATTAGCAAGAAAAATGAATCTTTGTTGGGTTATAACTTTTTAATGTATTTTACTTTTACTATTCTGTTTCCGCACAGACAACATTAATAATGAGACAAAACGATATCATATTTAACTTTGAATGCACAATGTCAAACAGGGAGTAACACTCTCCCGAAATTTGTATAGAAAAAATATCGACTAGTTCCACCTTAATAGAATAACATAATTATCACGTGAGTTAACCTCAATTCGTACGAATGTCATTCAGGACTTTATTCCGAACAGTAATAAAATCCACATTCGTTTAAATTTTAAGAACACATACGATTTTATGGTTCATAATAATTTATTTATTGATATTACCATCTGTTTCTTGAAATACGGCAATATTTTTTTATGACGTGACATAAAACTAGTTTTAATATTTTATGAGAATAAAAGAAATACCATGAGCTAAGTAATTATGGTTTATAGGTTTTAGAAACATTTGTTAGTATTGGCCACTCTTCTTAAATAAAAAGCTTGGCTTTTTGACTAATAAACTGTGATTTTAACTAAAAACATCACCATAAACTAAAAAAAAAAAAAACGATCTGCCTAGCCTTTTCCCAACAATGTTGGGGTCGGCTTCCAGTCTAACTGGATGCAGCTGAATACCAGTATTTTACATTGATGAGACTGCCTATCTGACCTCCACAACCCAGTTACTGGATAACACGATACCCCTTGGTAAGACTGGTTGTCAGAATTTTGGGCACCCATCCACAAACCGACCGCGGCAAGCCTAGCTGAACCTTCGATCGACCCGGTGGCTGATATTGTATAGCCACGAGCCCCTCTCTCCACCACCTTACATTTTAATAAAATATAGTTAAATTAATTATTCTATGTACAGATAATCTCTTTTTTGGTTTATCCTTTCATATAATATTAACACTTGAAACGACCGTTAATCCACATCACTTATAATATAAAATCACCTAAAAGCCACGAACCTAAAACGTAGACCTATTATAATTTAAATAAACTTACCAATTTATATCAAAAAGCTCTTCAATGTCCCCGATAATTACTGAACGCGAGAAAATGAAACTGAATTAGAATACCTACTGCTGGGACACAGGCTTCCTCTCTGTGAGAGGGCTGTAATCCACCACGAGCGCCCAGTGTGGGTTGGTAGATGACACATGTCTTCGAATTTATACTGTGGTGATGGGGATTATTTACACACTAGCTTTTGCCCGCGGCTTCGCCCGCGTGGACTTCGAAAGATATCCCACGGAACCGTACTACCGGGAAATCCTTCCTTATTCCTTGTGTACATTATAAAGGGAACCTCTGTGCAAAATTTCAGCTTTCTAGGTTCAAGGGTTTAGGCTGGGCGATGATGAGTCAGTCAGTCAGTCAGGACTTCTCTTTTTATTTAGATAGATAGATAGATAGATTGTAAAGTGCCTGGCTTCGAACCCACGACCTACAACTCATAAGTCGGGGCTGTTACCACTGGGCCACACTGCACTGGTCTTATTTGTTCGGAAAACTGGAAAGCACCCTCTCTTGTAACAACAACGCGATGATAGCTTATATTGTGACTATTACTGGGTTATGATACGGTTTCTCAGCAGAGCGGTTCCGTGATATTAAAGCGGCGTCATGAAAATCTTTCATGTTCACCAGGATTTGACAAAAGTGTCAACAAACGCTCTGTATACAGGGTTATTGGTAAAACACCAGCAAGCTCTTAAAGGGTCATTGTACTCATCATTATGAACAACTTCTACTATAAATAAATATCTTTGGACATTTCACACAACGCCATCTAGTCCCAAGCTAAGCAACCTAATGCTTGTGTTATGGTAACGAGATGGCTGATAAACTACTTATATACATTTTTTTTGTAAATACATACATATTATAGATAGAAAAACACCCAGACTCGGAAAAAATACTTGTAGGTCGTACAAATATTTGTTCCGTGCGGGAATCGAACCTGCGACATGCTGCGCAACAGTCAATCACTCAACCACTGCGCCAACCGTGTCGTCAAACCAACCAACCAACCAACCAACTATGGGACCAAACCTGAAATCGTGAAAAAAAAATCAGCTGTTCAGTACATTTATCTATAACAAACACGAGAAAATGTAGGGAGCAGCTGATTTTTTTTTCGCGATTTCAGGTTTGGTCCCATAGTAAAAGTTGTTCATAATGATGAGTACAATGACCCCTTAAGAGGTTGCTGGTGTTTTACCAATAACCCTGTATAAGCAACCGTTATTGTATGACCTTTGACCACCTTCATATGAAACCAAATCTTTAGACACACTGACATTCAGAGTAACCTCATTTGTGGGTGAAACGCATTAAGTTAATTATAATACTCATCTAAATTTTCAACGACGTTCTCACCACAAAGCGTCTAGTGTTTTTTTAAATTTACGTCATAAAGAACTTTTCTGGCCCCTTTTTAATTAAGGGCCCTCTTGCGATGACCTTTGAAATGTAAAGGTGGACCCTAGTCCGTGGTTAATGTCTGCACACGTCTGAGAATATTTGGGACTTTTTATGAAAAACGTTGCGACAGAGATGATGAGTACCTGCACTGCTAGAAGGATGTTATGGCGCTCGCACTGTTGGTAATGGTAGGTACTTATCTTTATCTTAAATAAAAAGAGAAGTCCTGATTGACTGACTGACTCATCAACGCCCAGCCCAAGCCCTTGGAACTATAAAGCTGAAATTTTGCACAGAGGTTCCCTTTATAATGTAGACAAGGGATAAAGAAGGATTTCCCGGTAGGACGTTCCCGTGGGATATTTTCCAACATCCACGCGGGCGAAATCGCGGGCAAAAGCTAATTATGTATATAAATGAAAATCCATTGCCGAATGTACGGATATGTACGCACATCACTTCAGAACAGTTGCACCTATTTGGCTAATTATTTTTTTGTTGTGTTTGTAACTCTCAGAACAAGGTTTGTATGAAAGAAAATGTTTGAAAAGTTGCCGGGAAAATTGGGAAATTTGGGAAACTGAAGGCGTATTTTCTATGGGAATTTTGTATGAATTATTGAAATTTTGACAGGACGTTTTTCGGGTCAGCTAGTATCTGTAAATACCTATTATAAATTAAAGTCGCTTTTCGTGTCTGTCTGTGTGGCCGCGTTGTTCTTATAAACTGCGCAACGCAGTTTAAAACGGTTTTCACCATCTTATAGAGAATTTATTCCGTAAGATTTATAATATGCCTAATACACTAATATTAAACTTACATTTTTATTATTAAAAAGCAATATCTATTCGCTAGTCATCATCACTACATAGTATAAAACAAAGTCGCCGCTGTCTGTCTGTCCCTATGTAGGTATGCTTAGATCTTTAAAAATACGCAACGGATTTTGATGCGGTTTTTTTAATAGATAATAGTGATTCAAGAGGAAGGTTTATATGCATAATAAACGTGGGTAAAGCCGCGGGCAAAAGTTAGTATATTATAAATTAAACTCACTTTTCATGTCTGTCTGTTTGACCGCGTTTTTCTTCTAAACTAAGCAACAGCATAATTTTCACCATAATTTAGAGAATATATTCCGAAAGGATAAACCTTTCGGAATATATTCTCTAAATTATGTAGGTAATAATTATTAAAGCATAGAGGCATGAGCAACAGGGTGTAAAGTTCACTCATCCTCCATAGAAAAGGGAGGATCCGCCGACCAGACGGGTGTCGCATCTGGTGGGCAACTGCCCGACGGTTGATGTCGGGACGTTGTATATATGCTAGTCTCGCGGTAAACTCTGATTGCGCGATCCAGGATTGCGTGACGTGCCGCTGGGGTCGCGGGTTGTTTGAAGAAGTTACCGCGGCCCTGGCAAAGGCAACTGAAGGAACACGGGTGGGTTTTAGTCAGTAAAAGTCTGACACGCCCTTCCGCTCCACCCAGAGCGGGAGAAGTTATTTGATGATTTCCCACCCACAAAAAAAAAAAAAAAAAGGATTGCGTGACGTCAGTGTGATGCATAGTTCGTATGTGGCGATGTAGATTCCGCCACAAAGTCATTATAAAAAGAAACCTCGATGTTTTCTCAAGTCGTAAAAACTGTGCGAAGCCTGGGCGGGTTGCTAGTATCAGTAATTTAATCCCACTGATTTAATCTGACATTGACACCTGCCAAAAGTGATTTAGTAATTTGTGGAAAACTTGGATACTGTTACCTAATTTGTTTTTGACATAATGCCTGCGGCAGTACGGGTTAGAATTTTAGGTTAAGTTTATGTTGTTATTCATGAAATAGGTACTTAATACAGTATCGGTTTTCAGTTATTAATTTATGCATTAAACATTGGTGTTTAGACTGGGCTAACATTTTAGGTGGTAACATGAATTATGGATTTTGTTGTCGATTATAAAGGCGATACCAAA
This sequence comes from Cosmia trapezina, assembly GCA_905163495.3. Lineage (NCBI taxonomy): Eukaryota > Metazoa > Arthropoda > Insecta > Lepidoptera > Noctuidae > Cosmia > Cosmia trapezina. The sequence continues at coordinate 4,894,194 of LR991036.1, forward strand.
ATAAATTGGGGACTTTTTCGAATATACGTTTATTGATTATTTGATTAATACTCTGACTGAAGGAAAACGCAATTGGGTTAAATTTCCACAATAGAATTTAATTCCGAAAAGACCTCTACTTTTTATATATTTTTCTGTAATTCTAAAATCCTAAGACAATACTCAAGCATTACTTAAAACTAGTTTCAACCAATCAAACGGCTTGAATCTAGTTTTAAGTAATGCTTGAGTATAGAGTGACGTTCTGTAATACGGACCCCAGTAATTTCATTGCAAAATTGCATTGAAAATGTGCGCAATAAGGAATTAAAAACTCTGACTGAAAATAAGATTTTATTTTGGTTCCAGTGTATTGTTGCGTTCTCTTTTTTCTGCATGTGAAAGTAATTGACTCTGTCACTTTTTTATTCCCGCCCAGTTCACTTTTACATATCACCTTAAGGCGAAAGCGCCAGGCTAGCCCGCGAAATTCAAAATTTCTTACGTTTTTTGCAATTTGTAGGTCAATGTGAGCTTGTAAGTTGATTAAAATATGATTCGCGGCCATAGCTAATATGGCTTTACAGAATTATAATCATTAGAATCAGCAATACAACTTCATAAGTTAGCATTTACCTCAAACCTCATGATTTCATGAAATCGCTAGATTTGAGATAAATGCTAACTTATGGAGTTGTATTGCTGATTCTAATGATTATAATTCTGTAAAGCCATATTAGCTATGGCCGCGAATCATATTTTAATCAACTTACAAGCTCACATTGACCTACAAATTGCAAAAAACGTAAGAAATTTTGAATGTCGCGGGCTACCCTGGCGCATCAACCTTAATAATCAAACTTATAAATAACAGCAGTTTAATCTGAATTTTACAGCATGGTTGAACTGTAAATATTTACGTACTAATATTAAAATTCGGAAATTATACGTTACCTACCTACTTGCTTTTTGCCAGCGGCTACGCTTGCGTGATGGAAATTGTCCTACGGGAACATACTACCGGGTTAAAAAATATCTTTTGTACTATTCCAGACTATAATCTATATCTGTGCCAAATTTCATCCAGATCCGCTCAGCCGTTCTGGCGTGATTGAGTAACAAACATCCGCCTCTGTCTGTCATTTCTGTGACCTCTGAGTTTGTTTCGGCCTTTCTTCTCAGAGTAGTCAAATAGGAAACGCTGACCTCATCTAGTTTTTTAAAATATGATTGACGTGTAAAAGTGTTTGTACAAAAATCAGAGACTTGTCATGAGTCATCTGTTACAATTTTGTTGGTGGTTTTGTTTCATTGGCGTCTTCCTACATTTTTAATTTAGGTTCCCACTTGTAAAAACAAATATAAGTAATAATAATAATAATATAAATTAACAAACACATAGACACCAACTCCATCATGTCTGCCTCTCAAAATGGATGTGGGAACGGGTCCCGCGGTACTAAGGAGCTGCTCCTCATCGATATGACCATTAACCAGCAGGTTCGTCGTTCCCGAAAGGATCTGTCGACATGTTGGATAGATTATAAGAAGGCCTATGACTCGGTGCCACATACATGGCTCATGAGGGTGCTGGAGTTGTATAAAATAGATGCAACTTTACGCACCTTCCTGATGTCGTGTATGGGGCAGTGGAGGACGGTCCTTCGCTATCCAGGATGTCGAAATATCCAGAGGAATAGCGAACCGATAAGGATCGAGCGAGGTATATTTCAGGGCGACAGTTTGAGTCCACTTTGGTTCTGCTTAGCCTTGAATCCTCTAAGCACACTGCTGGAGGATTCAGGTCTAGGCTACCGATTGAGGAGAGGTGGTCAGGTTATATCTCACCTCCTTTACATGGATGACTTAAAACTTTTTGCCCCCAACAATTTGCAACTGATGGAGCTACTGAAGGTAACGGAAACTTTCAGTAGCGCCATCAGGATGGAATTTGGTGTGGACAAATGTGCGGTCATGCATGTAAAGCGAGGGGAGATTGTGGAATCCGTGAGAACCCAACTCTCGGATTCCATACACCTAAGATCTCTCTCCTCACTCGAAACCTACAAGTATTTGGGTATGTCGGAAGCGTTAGGCATCAACGCTGCTGACATGAAACAATCGTTGAGGGAACGTTTCTTTGGCCGCCTGAATAAAGTTTTAAATAGTCTTTTATCAGGCGGAAACAAGGTGCGTGCCTTCAACGGTTGGGTCATGCCGGTTTTGATGTACTCTTTCGGCATACTCAAATGGACTCAGACGGAACTTGACGCCCTGGATAGGAGGGTCCGCACACTGCTGACCGCAAATCGGATGCATCACCCACGGTCATCGGTGATGAGACTGTATATCCCGCGGAAATGCGGAGGTCGTGGCTTCTTAAATGCTAAGACCCTGCACAACCGTGAGGTATGCAGTCTCAGGGAATACTTCCTAGAAGCCGACGTGGGGATGCACCGAGATGTGGTCTCAGTAGATAAGGGCCTCACCCCGCTCTCCTTAGCTAACGAGAACTGGCGCAAACCTGTAGTATTAGATACTAATGACCGCAGGGAGGTATGGCAGAGCAAAGAGCTTCACGGGCGCTTTTACCGGGTCCTACATGGGCCCGATGTAGACTTCTTAGCGTCCGTATCCTGGTTGCGATTCGGTGATCTGTTTGGGGAAACCGAAGGTTTTGTCTTTGCGATTATGGACGAAGTTATGATGACGAACAACTACCGGAAATATATTGTGAAGGACGGCACGGTTGACATCTGTCGGGCATGCCACCGTCCGGGGGAATCAATCCGTCACATTATTTCTGGCTGTTCTCGTCTGGCTAACGGAGACTACTTGCATAGGCACAACCTTGTAGCCAGGATTATCCATCAGCAACTTGCTCTGAAATACAGTCTTGTTGAATCAGAAGTGCCATACTATAGGTATGTGCCCGACCCAGTTCTCGAAAATGGCAATATCACGTTGTATTGGGATCGGTCTATCATCACTGACAGGACTATTGTTGCCAATAAACCTGACATAGTGGTGATAGATCGATTAGAGCGTCGCACGATTATTGTTGATATAGCGGTACCGCATGACGAGAACCTCGTGAAAGCCGAAAAAGATAAGCAAATTAAGTATCTTGACCTGGCTCGCGAGGTTGTCGACATGTGGGATGTGGATACAGCAGTCATTGTGCCGATAGTCGTGACGGCCAATGGCATAATAGCCAAGAGCCTCGATCAACACCTGAGGAGGCTCTCGTTAGGCGGCTGGATCAAGGGCTTGATCCAGAGAGCGGTACTTCTGGACACGGCGCGTATCGTTAGGAGGTTCCTCTCTCAGCAGCCCTGACCGCCGGTAGCTTGGACCCTGTTCCCGATACCGGTGGGCTACTATTTTTTATATTTTTAAATGTTTTTTTTATTTTTGTTTTTATAAAAATATTTAAAAATGTAAATGATATGTTGTACATAAATGGAATAAAGATAATAATAATAGTAAAAACATAAATCCCTATTTTAAAAATAACTTATAACGATACACAACTTACATAACGATCACGGCAGCACCAATTTGACATCATTCTTTTGAAAGTCTCAGAGACTCTCGACCATGGCTTTGCAACTTATTTTCATTTTTCAAATACCAAAATGTGTCATGAATAATAAAAAACACAGCTACAAAAATCTTCCGCGAGGCAGCCCTAACCGCTAAACCGACGACGCGGTATGATTGATCGCTGTTTACGACGCGCCCGACCGCTCCATCTGTACTAGGGATGTCACACTGTCGCGCTAGCTTTTAAATTTCCATAAACGAGCGAAATTATTAAATCGTTCTGATCAGCGGTAAAATTGTGGTGTCAGCGCTCTGTTTTAATAGTTACGTTGATTTACGTCAGATGAAAGTTGACAGATAGGGTCAGCAAATAACAGGGTCAGCAAATATTTTTCGTTCGATTTTCTCTTGGTTTTATTCAGACGCTTCTAACTTAGAATATTAATTTGTGCTAACCACAAATGATTTATTAGTCACGTGCACAAAAATAGCCATAGTAAATGTACTTCTTTAAGAGGAAATGGGGGCGATCAGACTTTTGAAAATTAGGTATTTTAAGAAGGTATTGCTGTCGCTCTGCGAGCGCTCCGCCTTCGAATTCGTGCGATAATCACAACTGCAGATCCGACTAAGTAGCCTGTGTAAAAAGTCACATTTCGAGGTTTGGCTCTCGCCTATTTCCTCCTCCAATATCGAACTAATTTAAAAGATATTTCATAAACTGAATAAGAAGGATATATACTATGCCCCTATGTTTTTCTTTTTTCGTTAATAGTTGTCAAATTGGTACACTAGGCGTCTGTTGACAGCGGTCTGAATAGGCAATTTTGAGCATTTTTTGAGGGCTCTAGTTCTTATAAAAATAATATATCATCAAAAAGGAAAACATAGGGGCATACAAGTAGCTGATATTTATATTTCTGTAAAAAATCATTGCTTTATGGTCATTAACCAGAAATAAAACAGGCGAGAGCGTTTGTATCTTTTTGTATGGAGAAAAGGGCACCCACGTTTCCTCTATCGATTGAAATAATAATTGTCGGTTGGACTGCTATTACAGCAATTAATTATACCTTTATGATAATTTCCAAATACAAAATTTTTTCGAACTCTCGTAAATTCCTTAAATTCTAAAGTAGAAATAAGAAAACAAAAAAAGAAAAAAATAATCCTAACTAAAATGTGAAAATGTGTGATGTGTGTGTGAATGTGAATAAAAAAAAAATCTAAAACCCAACTGTGTTAATTTTAAGAAAATGTCTCCGACTGCATGAGACTGTTTGAAGACAGAATATGGGTAATCTTGTTTCCATCTTTTTTAAAGTTCACTTTTTCCGCAGTTGGGTTTTTTGATTTTTTACTTTTTTTATTTTACACTTTTCAGTTAGGATTAATTTTTCTCACTGTACCTATTATGTAACGCTCTATGTAAAGATCGTTAAAATAGTCTTTCAAAGCAGTAAACTTCTTGGTTTATCACTCGAGTTTTAAGAATTATAATTAATTATATTATAATGATTATTTTTCACGTTAATAACACATATTATGCGATTAAGAATATAAGAACTTTATTACGAAAATTTAAGTACGAATGGTCGCTAACCAACTTTAAATCGTTAAACATCTTAAATGTTCATTCAAAATGAAAAATGATTAAAAAAACTTGAAGATGATTTTCAAAGACCTATTCAATGATACCCCATTTTACGTAGTTCGTCGACTTTCATTTTTGTATTTTTCACAATATGGCGTCTGTTTGTCGCTATATTGAATTTTGATTAGGTACTATCATGTATTTAGTGACACTCACAAGATTAAGACAAATCGATTGACGTAAGAATGATCAAAATTGCCCCACACGTTTGGTCTCTAGAGCGCCACAAAGGAACAAACATATAAAAATACATACATGCAGTGGTACCCAACTAATAAGGCGCGTCGTAAATCTTCGTTCGCACAGAAATGAAAATATGGCTTCGAAGATTAACGAGACTGCTTAAAACCTACAATCAACCTTAGATCACTACTATAAGGTTCATAATACACTGCAGCTGTTAGTTCCGTCTCAATCGCAAGTTTGGCGGCTGACTAACATCATGGCGGCAGCTGCCGACCAATAGCGGTACAGGAAAAAGAAGCACGGTGCGTGGAGCGTGCCGATTGGTCAATAACATTTCCCGCGCGCTTTGAAAATTCATCAACTGCGCAGGTACCTCGGTAAGCCATATCAGTTGGGTACCTAATAGGTACTGTACACGTATAAGCTGATAAACACATTACCCTCGTTTGCGTCGCGCAGTCGGGTAAAAGGCACCTTGAATCTATGGAACACATGCGTATGGTATGGGTGTGTGTGAGGGTAGTCAATACCTTTTTCCTTATGGGATGGGTTCGGCCGCCATCCTCGCTAAGTAAGCCATCGCTCAGATGACTGTTACAGCTGACGTGGGACAAAAAGCCGTTAATACTCTATAATTCTTCCGAATCTTTTGGTTTAGAAGAATCGAACATGGCCGTACTTATCACGACAGATAGATATAGATAAATACTCCTTATTAAGGCGACGATAAACGACTTTTAATTATTTTAAATAAACATCACGTCTTAACGATCAGTGCTAATGATTTGGAAATAATAAATGTTAAATTAGAGCATTTTTTCAATAACTTAATATTATGTTTATTTTACATAGTGTAATTAATTTGTAAAGTTATGTATAACGCGGATAAAAACTGATCAAAATCACGCAAAAACTATCAAGCGTATTTTTATGAAACTTTCACCATTTTAAAGGTAATTTAATTATTTGTCTTTTAGTGTTTTAATAAATTTTGTTTTATGGCGAATAAATTAACAATGCGTCTAATTTGGGACAGCGCTCCTTAAGGATGATGCGCAGTGGTAGCCCGCGAAATACATTTTTTTTTGGGTTTTTTTGCAATTTGTAGATCCGTGTCAGGTTGTATCTTAATAAAACAGAGTGGCTTTCAACAGACTGACATTTATTTTAGGATGTCAACACACAGTTACATTAATATACAGCAGATGGCGCTGGTTGTACAAATAGTAGACATGTAGTTTGCTTTGGTACCTACTTAATTAATTAACATCCCCTTGTAACAAAATAAACTACACAAACACTAACAACTTATATTTTCTCAACACCCATTAAACCAAGAAACTTATAATGTTTATTGCTACAAAGACTTTTTGTGAGTAAATCAGCAGGCATTTCAGAGGTAGATACATATTTAAGCTCAACTCTATTATGAAACACACATTCACGAACAAAATGATGTCGAACATCTATGTGTTTAGTGCGTTTGTGAAATAACGGATTAGCAGCTAAACTTATTGAGCTTTGGCTATCACTAAACAGGCTTACAGGTATTCTATCATTAATCTCTAACATATCACTTAGTAAATTGTTTAAGTAAATAGCCTCTTTGCAGGCTTCAGACAAAGCCATGTACTCAGCTTCTGTTGATGACAAAGCTACAGTTCTTTGCTTTCTGGACTCATAAGAGATAACACAACCTGACATAACAAAACAAAAACCAGTATAAGACCTTCTGTCTAAGGTACATGATGCCCAGTCAGCATCAACAAAACCATGTAAATAACTATCACTATCTTTCTTAAAAACTAGACCATAGCTTTTAGTTTTCTGCAGATATTTCAACAATCTCTTTAAATGTTTCCAATGTTTTTCTTTAAAACAATTATTGTATTGGCTTAAATAACTAACACTATAAGCTATATCTGGTCTAGTCGACACAGAAAGGTACATTAGGCTACCAATCAACTGTTGGTAGGGGTATTTTCTATCACAATTATTATTTACATCTTTATCTAACTTTAAATTAACTTCCATGGGGGTATCTAAGCCATGACAATCTGTCATATTAAATTTATCTAAAATATTTTTTATAAATTGCTCTTGGTCAACAGTAATACAGTCTTTTTTTACAGTGACTCTCATGCCTAGGCTCTGTTTAATCTGACCTAAATCCTTTATTTTAAATTTATTTACAAGTTCAGTCTTCAATTGTAAATAAGAATTTTTACAATTATAGAACACGAAGAAATCGTCCACAAACAAAGCTACAAACACTTTGACATTATTATTAGACTTAATAAAGAGACACGGTTCATACTTAGATTTTCTGTAACCTAAACCTAACAAACAATCTTCCACTCTAGTATACCAGGCCCTAGCAGATTGTTTGAGACCGTAGATTGCTCTTTTTAATTTTAACACTTTATTATGACAATTCTCAAATGAAGAACACTCAGGTATTTCAGTAAATACATTTTCATTTAGTAAACCATTCAAAAAAGCTGTTGGCACATCAAGGTGATTCATATTAAGGTTAAGTTTAGCAGTTAAAGCAAAAAGTAATCTAAGAGTAGAATACCTTAATACAGGTGAGAAAGTTTCAGTGAAGTCAATACCTTTCTTCTGGGTAAAACCCTTTGCCACAAGCCTTGCTCGGTACCGCACTTCACCATCACTATTGTATTTCTTTTTGAACACCCATCTGTTTTTTACCACAGTACCATCCTTTGGTCTGTCCACAAGGTCCCAAGTGTCATTGTCACTAAAAGATTTCAACTCTTCCTTCATTGCACATTGCCACTGCACTGCCTCAGGCCCACTCATAGCTTCATTTAGTGAAATCTGGTCACCTGTCACATCTTCCACACACATATTAGAATAACCATAGTAATTTGGTTTCCTTATAGTACGCTTCTTCGGAAGATCCAAAACCTGTGACTGAGTCACAACAGTTGTATCAGTTGGTGTGAGAGAATCATGGAAACTGTCTTCAGATTCAGTTGATGATTCATCAGGAACATAGGTTGAATCACTCGCATCACCCTCTATTTCATTATCAGACTTACTGTTCTCTGTGCACTCTGGTGGCTGTTGGTCCTCTATCAGTACAGTTGCTGACGATCTGCCATTGGTGTCCTCCATGACTACCACATCTCTGGCAACAATGATCTTCTGTGACTGTGGGTCAAACAGTCGGCAACCTTTGGTATTATCTGAGTAACCAACTAGGAACATCTTGTTTGCCTTTTTATCCCACTTTTTGCGCTTCTCCTTGGGCACATGGACCATCACTGGGCTGCCAAAGATCCGCAAATGACTAACATTTGGCTTTCTGCCCGTCCATATTTCATAGGGTGTAATATCCCTGTCTAGGTTTGCTGCTGGCGATCTATTCTTTAAATATACAGCTGTGTTAACAGCCTCCGCCCAGAACCTTTTTTCAAAATTGGCATCAAATAGGAGACAGCGTGCCTTTTCAACAATAGACCTGTTATACCGTTCAGCCACTCCATTCTGTTCAGGAGTATATGCAGTAGTTTTCTGATGTACTATACCACATTTTTTCAAATAGTTGTCCATTTCGGTTGAACAGAATTCACCGCCATTATCAGATCTTAATGTTTTTATCGTCTTAGATTGCTGATTCTCGACTAACATTTTGAACTCTTGAAAGTACTTGAATGTTTGCTGTTTTGACTGAAGAAAATATACAAAACTCATTCGACTGTAGTCGTCAACAAAAATCAGAAAATAAGAAGCCATTCCAAGTGATTTATTTTCCATTGGTCCACATAGGTCCACGTGGACCAAATCCAGCATATCCTGACTTCTGCTTGTACTCACAGGGAATGGTAACCTTGTCTGTTTACCCTGGCAGCATACTGTACAGCTGGATTTGTCAATTTCACCACCTTTGTCTAAGAATGTTATGCCTTCAACTGCTCCATTTTTCATTTTGCATAGGTCATTAAAATTTATGTGACCTAATCGTCTGTGCCACGTCGTACTCGAAGCTGTGACTGCTGCTGCTAATATTAGCTCAGACTTTACAATGTTTAATCTGTACATATTATTCTTTAAACTAGCTTCACCAATGCAGTCATTTCGAGCGTTGTAAATGTAACATCCACGTTTGTTGAAGGATACTCTGTTACCATTTTCAACCATTCTGCTCACTGACAGCAAATTTGTTGCAAGATTAGGTATGCACAAAACATTGTTTACTTTTATCTCATACTCTGTCCCTTTTACAACTGTAGTAAGGTTTAAATCTCCAGAGCATAGAACTCGTACGCTTGACTGGTTCGCCACTATGATTTCCTTGATTATCGGCTGATAAGTAATGTTCGACAACATATTTTCGTTTGCTACTAGATGGCAACTGGCTCCGGAATCTACATACCAGTCGTTTCTATTGAATTCACTAGACATAAACACTGCACTAAAAGCATTTGTTTTTTCTTTTTCAGTATTCTGACTCTGATTGGTACACTGATTTTTATAATGACCAACTTTTTTGCAGTTGTAGCAACGAATAAACTTTTTCTTGTTTTTGAGGTTATCAGTCGACGGCTGCGTTCCGTTTTTGCTAATATTGCTACGAGTTTTCTCGCGTTTTTGTTTAGCAAAAAATGCCTTGTCCGAACTAATCTCAAAATCCGAACTCATGTCTAATAATTTAGTTTTTATTGCATCTGAACTTATTTTCATACCTGAATGCTCTATAGCCATTATCATTGGGCTAAACTTTTCAGGAAGCCCTGCCAGCAATAACGAGCCGATCCATTCATCGTTTATTTCGAAACCAGTACCTTTCAATTTCTGTGCGGTTTCCACGAGCTGGGTCACGTAGCTGGTCATGGAGTCACTGGTTTCTAAACGGATTGATATCAAACTTCTAAGAAGGCTGATCTTCCGCGTAAAACCCGAATCATCAAACAGAGATTTTAACTTGCTCCATAAACCTCGAACTGTTGCTTCGCTCTTGATATGAGTGTAAAGTGATGGATCTATTGTCATGATGATCTTCGCCCTGGCTTTCTTGTCTTCAATGGCGGCTAGTTCAGTGGTGTCATTCAGACCCACGCCTTCCAAGATCATGTAATTTTCGACAGCAAAAGCCCAATCATCATAATTTTCACGTCCACGTAATTTAGGTACATTTACTGAATAACTCGCAGACATTTTGCGTTCGGATCACTTGATTTTCACACCGATAACTTTCGATATTTTGGACTGGGCCCATAACCTAATAAAACTTCAGAGTGGCTTTCAACAGACTGACATTTATTTTAGGATGTCAACACACAGTTACATTAATATACAGCAGATGGCGCTGGTTGTACAAATAGTAGACATGTAGTTTGCTTTGGTACCTACTTAATTAATTAACAAAGTATGATGACGCGGCAATAAAGTATATGTATTTATATAATTTTACCCATAAAAATCATCAATACATCTCTCTAAGTTAGATTTCATGCAGATTCGTTAGATTTCGTTCGTTTGAAGAATCTGCACAAAATCTAACTTAGGGAGATGTATTGATGATTTTTATGGTTAAAATTATGTAAATACACATGTTTTATTGCCGCGTATCATATTTTGATCAAGATACAACCTGACACGGACCTGCAAATTGCAAAAAACCCAAAAAAAAAACTTGAGAGGTGTCAAGGGACACCCGGATGGAACGAAGTTCCTTTCGATTAATTAGTGAAGGAATTGTAACAAAATTTTATTTTTATACTTATCATCATCATCATCATCATCATCATCATCATCATCATCATCATCATCATCATCATCATCATCATCATCACCACCACCATCATCATCATCATCATCATCATCATCATCATCGCGACACCACACTGTTCAATGCGAAATAGAAATGAAAATATCTGGCTTGCTTTCTATAAGAGAGAGAGACAGACAGAGAAACATGCGCACGCCGCACGGCTTACAATAGCTACCTATAGCAAAAAGTGTCGTGACAACTTTTCGTGAGACTTTTTTCCGTCTAGCCCCCTTTCACAACGCGCGATAAGGAACTTCGTTCCAAAAATGTATTTCGCGGGCTACCACTGCGCAATCACCTTAATGGGACAGTCCTTTTACTAGGTGGACGTAAGACACGTTGCGTGAGCTCAGCATAGAATACGCAAACTTTGCCATGCCGCCCCAACCACTCAAGGCCGTTGGCATATATCTGCGTTTTAAGTAAACCATATAAATTGTAGATAGGTATATAGGGTGACACAATGAATGGTCTTATCAATAAAAGCGCTCTTGTAAAGCTTACCTTTGGATGGATTAAAGGAAAGAGGATTGACAATACTCCGTTAGTCTGTGTGCACCATTTAGGATATACTTATCCAATTTTATCTATATTAAGATAAAGCAAAGTGACGAGAAGATTGTGTTAGCTCTTGCACGGGCGCTTGAGATCGATAGACGTCATAAAAATAAAACTTCTATGTTGTCTCGTTTAGCTTCCGCAAAAGCATTAAGTTTTGTTTTGATTTAAGTGCGAATGAAAACTATTTTAGAATATTTTATTTTTTATTTATTTAGGATACGTAGGTATAGTGTATACAGAGTGGCGCCACTCTGTATCCTAACTAATATTATAAATGCGAAAGTTTTGTTTGTTTGTTTGTAACGCTTTCACGCTAAAGCGGCTGAACGGATTTGGATGAAATTTTACCGACGGATAAACCATAACCTAAAAAGGACATAGACTACTTTTTATCGACATACATTTCGGGCGAAGACGCGGGCTGCAGCTACAAATATTATAAATGCGAAAGTAAGTTTGTAATCGCAAAAAAAAAATTGTGTTAAAACAACAAATATCGATTTGCGGACTTTTTCCTTTACTTCTGCTGTGATACCTTGCTTCTTGCCAAATTACATGATTCTAGGTCAACGGGAAGTACCCTATAAGTTTAGATTTTTTGCGAGTGTCAAAATATGTCGCATAAATGGCCTTATTTTTGTATTGCGTTGACATAGAAGGCTGATTTTTTTAGAGCTCCAAGGACCGTAGACCTTACATTATTTGAGATTAATTTCAACTTGATACCTCGACGCGTTCCTGAGAAAAAGGGTCTTGACAGACTGACAGACAGACATACAGACAAACAGACAACGAAGTGATCCTGTAAGGGTTCCGTTTTTTCGTTTTGAGGTACGGAATCCTAAAAATTATTCAAGCACAACAAAATTTAAAGATCCTACGCTGCCTGCACCTCTATCCAATCTTATGAGATAATAAAATCTGACATTTACGTTATCACCTTCCTTTCTAAGCTCCAAAACATTCATAAAAAGAAATTAAAATAAAAAGGAAAAAGGCACCTACTAAGTTAGCAACCACATTCCAACCTTAATAATCTCCAGGAAGACAAAACTAATCTACAATACCCTTCGTTCCGACAATAAAAGAGCAATTTCTTCAAAATTTAATAGAAACGCAACGCCTTCAGACCCCTTGAAATATTCGCAAAGAAAATGTAAGAAATCTCATCAAAATCTGGGGGCACCGTTTCTAACAACAAAAGAGGAGGAAGCAGGAGAATGAATCTTTTTTTTTTACTTCTAAAACTCGTAACAATTGAAACAAAAGTAAATTATGGGCACCCGCCTGGTCCCGGGAATTATGAAAAATGGTGGTCTCCTTATTATTTTATTATACATGGTGACGGCAACGGCTAACTCGATTTCGTTCGAAGATTTTATTTTTTTAGATTCCCTTTTTTACCCAGATTTATTTTCTGCATTTGATGGATCGTTTGTGGAGCGAGTTTTAACTATTTTTGGTAGGTTTTTGTTTTAAATGATGATAAACGGCGTGACAGAACAAGCTGGTTTATGTTGGTATCAGAATGGCTGAATCGCAAACTGACCACGTCACTCTTAGTCCAAATCTCAAAATGTCTAAATCTCAAAATACCTAACTCGTAAAATGACTACATCGCAAAAAGTCCGAACTGTTGTGTAGGCACCTATACAGGGTTGATATCAGAATGACTGGATTCATCATCATCATCATCATCTGCCTAGCCTGGGAACCCAGTTACTGGGTAACACGATACCCCTTGGTAAGGCTGGTTGTCAGAGTTACGGGCTTCTGACGACCCGTAACGACAGTCAAAGCGCGCTACTACTACTAGCGGCTGTTACTTAGCCACACCCACAAGCCCTTTAATTATTTTTTTAAAGTAAGTATAACACATTATTATATAACTTACCCAAAATAGGTGATTTTAACATTTTTGTCTGTTGTAGGTTTGTCTGTTCAAGCATCAAAAAGGACCGATTTGGTTCAAGTTTGGTGTAAAGAGTGAATTTTGGTGTAAAGAGTCAAGTTTGGTGTAAAGGGTGAAAAAAAGTCACATTAAGAACCAAAGAGATTATGTAGGTATAGGTGCCTACACAACTGTTCGGACTTTTTGCGATTTAGTCATTTTGCAAGTTAGGTATTTTGAGATTTAGACATTATGAGATGTGGACTAAAAGCGATGTAGTCATTTTGCGACTTAGGTATTTTGAGATTTAGACATTTTGAGATTTGGACTAAGAGCGACGTGGTCAATTTGCGATCCAGTCATTCTGATACCAACCCCGTAAAATTATTTGTCATTCAGCGTTTGATTGACCGTATTTAAATAACTAAAAGAATGGATCTCATTTTTTTTACTGAATTTATATATTTGCCTCAATGTCTTATATTTTACACTTATACGCAGACATTAAAGTGCCTCTGCCCAACCCTTCGGGAAAATACACGCGTGGTGTTATGTTAAAATTGATCAACTAAAAAAGTTAAGCCTTTTTCTAAACTGTTACAGCTTCTCTTGGTAACCCAGAATGACTGGCATTAAAAACAGTTTTCAAATACATAATTATGTCTCCAACAACTATCTACACTTTTTTGCACGCAAATGTCTTTTCTTTGGTATTGTTCGTCGAATGTTCTGAGTTGAGCAGTACGATTACTGACAAATGCGTGCACTGATTGGACACGTCCACTCAATCTGTGTGGTTCTTTCCTCAAAAGACCATTTCAGACACCAATCTACATGGTCTACACATGATCTGACCAAGATTATGTCTGGACTTTAAAAGAGACTGTGACCTCTGAGTTTGTTTCGGCCTTTCTTCTCAGGGTAGTCAGATAGGAAACGCCGACCTCATCTAGTTTTTTTTATTAACTCCTCAAGTGTCGAATGCACCCATGTGTGCATAAGGAAAAACCTTTAAATAGTGGTATATAAGCTTATATCGCATATATATAAACGTAAACGTAACGTAAAAAAAAAAAAAAAAAAAAAAAAAACAGAGGAGCTCGTGGCTAAGTAATAACAGCCGCACGGGTCGATCCGTCAGGTTAAGCTACGCTTGCCGGGGTTGGTCAGTGGATGGGTGACAGATTGATTGATAAACGTAAAAAAACAGCATCCGATAGAAAACCAATCATCATCAGTAGCTGTGCACCTATGGCGTTCGCAACTCCCCCCCCCCCCGCGTGTCAAATGCACTCCATTTGTGCATAAGGACAAAACTTTACATAGTAAGTATATAAGCTTAAATCACATATACAACCTGTAACGTTAAATGCGCAAAACCTCTTACGGGGTCATTGTACTCATCATTATGAACAACTTTTACTATGGGAGCCAAACTGAAATCGCGAAAAAAAAATCAGCTGTTCAGTACCTATATTTTGACGAATTATGCAAACATAAATGTACTGAACAGCTGATTTTTTTTTCGCGATTTCAGGTTTCGTCCCATAGTAAAAGTTGTTCATAATGATGAGTACAATGACCCCTTAAGAGGTTTTGCGCATTTAACGTTACACGTTGTATATAAACGTAAAAAAACATCATCCGACGGAAAACATATCCTAATCAGTAGTTGTGAACCTATAGCTGAACCCACCGCTGGGGTTTTGGGTCTAAAAATAGCCCAAACTCAGACACGTGAGGGTTTAGAAATAGGATTCACATGTAAAAGTTTGTACAAACCTACTTACAGAAAAAAACACTTATCATTTATGTATTCACTTCATAACTGTACAAAATATATCAACACCGAACTGACTCATAATGCCCACATCCCACTGAACGTATAAATATCATGCATGTTTACGATGCTTCATATATGTGAGAAAAATACAACCCAGATACGATCACGCGTTTATTGGGCCGAAGGGTACAAGGTCACCCTTTCAAAGGACAGGCAACCGTACAAATGAAACCCAAATATAAGATGGAAGTGTGGACTGACGGGCATTCATTAAATTCTGTGTCATTTGGCTCCACGGTAGGACAGCGGTGAGGAATGTAAAAGGTACGCTGTTTGTTTAGGGTTAAATTTGGTGTAAGGGTATCCCTTTTCAGTTATGTGCAACACAGTGAAATGTTGTGTACTTATATATGTCTTTTTGATGCAGGCGTTTTGTTTTTTTAGGGTTCCTCAACACCGTCACCTCAACAAAAGGAAAAAACCGGTCAAGAGCGAGTCCGTTCCGTTCCGATTTCTGAAAAAGTGTGCTATTCAGAGACATCGTTTTATTTTTCCTGTAATCTTTACATAAACTTCCATCACATAGAATAATTTCAGATTTTTATCTTTGCAAACTTCGGAGTTAAGGCGGGGGGAACGGTTTTTTTTTACATTTTTCATCAAAAGTCGAAAACTAAGGGACCTAAAAAAAAAACAAAAAATGTTTGAGAATGTGCAAACAGCGCCCTTTCATATGATACCCCACATGCCTTAGTAGCCCCACTTTGAATTTTGAAGCCCCCTTTCAGTCCCTTTTACAAAAAAACTATAAATATTTTTACTTCTTTCTTACTTGCAAAATTGTTGGGTAAATATTGTCTAAAATTGTTCCAAATTTCAAGTTGATAGCATTAGTAGTTCTTGAGATATCCAGCTGTGACAGACAGACAGACAGACAGACTGAGTCACACCATAAGGGTTCCTTTTTTACCATTTTGGTACGGAACCCTAAAAACGGAACCACCACCACTTCGTTGTCCGTACTGTCTGTCTGTTAGTCTGTCAAGAGCCTTTTTCTCAGGAACGTGTGGAGGTATCAAGTTGAAATTAATATCAAGTACGTACGTAAGTCTATGATCCCTTGAAGTCCTAAAAAATCAAGCTTCTAAGTCAACGCAATAAAAAAATACGGCTATTAATGTGACATATTTTGATACTCGCAAGTAAAACAAAACCTATAGTGTAAGTACTTCCCGTTGACCTACAATCATGAAATTTGGCAAGAAGCAAGGTCTCACAGCACAAGTAAAGAAAAACGTTCGGAAATTGTTAATTTGTTTGTTTATCACATATAAAAGTTTTTTTTCGGTATTACAATGTTAAGTTTTTTTTTTGGGATAAATTCTTTTCAACTAAGGAGCCCTTCCGGTTTTTCTCTGATTTACTGTCTCTATCTTTAAGTTTGTGGTTTTTACGCTACATGTTGTCAATAACTATATTTTTTCCTCAAATCAGCCGATGTTTACTAAATAAACATTTATGTCGGATCTTTCGTGAGTAAGCACTTAAAAACGAGACACAAACGCCATTGTGTAGTGTTGTGCAGAGTCTAGATTGCATATGGAGCGACAGTGATCGTTGAGACGTGGTTGCGGCATATACTGGCTATTATGTGTTTCCTTTTTAAGTTCAGAGTATTGCCGCGATAACAATTAACAGTGTGGACATTTTAGTAAGGAGTTATTTCTCTAGTTTACCCCTATGACAATTTTGCGCCTACGGTAGGTATATCTGACACTATGTCTCGATCACGATCCTTTGTAGAGGATTCGACATATATTAAATCCTAGCGATATTCGAAAACAGTTGTTTTACCGAAAGTAAATTTGTATATTTACTTTTTTAAATATCTATAATTCAACACTGATTTTTCCATGTTTTTTTTTACAAGCCGTAATTGTTTCACTGCTTGGAAAAGGCCTCCCTACTCTCTTTCTACCTCTCTCTGTCCAGAGCTGCCAAGTACCAATCTTTATCAAAGGAGTCCAGCTCATCCCGCCATCTCCATCTGGGCCTGCCGCAATGTCGTTTGCCATTAATTTGTCGGGACCCACTGTGTCGTAAGTTTGGCCCACTGATCGTCTTTCCATATTATGTGATCGTAAATTGGGATCCTACAATTTATTAAATACGTTCCTACCTACGATTGGGGTTTTGAGGTAACAGTAACAATACAATCATAATAACAAAATAAACTTCAAGTTAACACCAATCAATACCCATTTTAAAACTCAACTGCACAAGAAAACCTTCACAGTTAAAACCGAATCCATAAACAATTAACATTTTCAATAAAAAATTACCACAAAAGAGTTTCAATTAACTTTGATTTAAATGAAAACGGTTTCTTTATCCGTCGTGCAATTTTAATCAAGCGGCCACCTGGTTACCACAGACTAGTAGAGGTACAGAAGGCAAGCTCCGAACGAACGATCAAAAATAGGCGCTCGCACACATATGCGTACGAGTGCACTTGCACTCGCTGTACGTAGACGCGTGTCTTTGTCATCATTCTGCCTAGCCTTTTCCCATCTACATTAGTTGGACAAACCATGGATTTTCCTAATATTTGAACAGTTATAGTTACTAAACTATTGGATATATATGACGGCGGGAACGTGGGCCCAGAGATAGGTGGTTCATCTCTCGGACCCTGTGGTAAGGGTTCCATTGCGTGGGTTACTCAGGCAAACCAATATGATGCTGTGGCAAGACTATTACTGAAGAGTATACAGAAGTAATGACTAGGTATAGGTACTGTGAACTTGATAGGTTCGATGGTAGCGTGTGCCTCTTTCGAGCTCTTGATCCAGTCTCTCCACAGAGTATGCTCGCACTGCCAACGACCCCGTCCACATGCGGCGACCGAACGATACTGGCGCCACACGGCGTTCACCGTACGTACTAAACGAACAATCAATCAGAGCTAAGCTTGACTTGTACTAAGAAATCAACTGAGTGACGTACTATCGCTAAACTATCGTTCGTGACGACATATATATTTGATTAAACTTTTGGATGAAGACTGGAAATGTCATAATATATCAGCAATTTAATTTACTGTCTTATTGTCGTTTCAATCTGCCTAGCCTTTTCCCAACTATGTTGGCGTCGGCTTGCAGTCTAACCGGATGCAGCGCTGAATACCAGTATGTTACATGGAGCGCCTATCTGACCTCCACAACCCACCAACCACCAATACGATACCCCTTGGTAAGACTGGTTATCAGACTTTCGGGCTTACGACGACCCGTAACGACTGTCAAAGATTCACGAATGACAGCCGGGACCAACGGCTTAACGTGCTTTCCGAGGCACGGAGGAGTCTCGGTATGTAATGATGGTCACCCATCCACTGACCAACGCCGACAAGCGTATCTTACTTGATGGATCGACCTGTGCGGCTGTTATTACTTATTCACGAGCTCCTCGTGACGTATTGTCACATATCTACCTTTTATATTATTATACTAGTATTTCACATAGAGCGACTACCAATCTGCGGGGCAATTGTAATCAGTCACACACTATCAATCGGAATCAGTTTCATTTTCACAGTTCAACAACATTCATTGCGTTATTTACGTTGTCCAGCGGACAAATTTTTCGAACATATGAAGCAATGGATTAGCAATTTGCTTCAAATGATTCAATTTCCGATTGATAGTGTATTCTGCAATTGCGATGCTGACTTTGAAAACTCAGTTACTGGGTGGGTGGTTACTTGTATATGTGTGTTTTCGCTCAATATATCAGATTTTGGTTTGTTTGTTGAAGAATGGAACACGATGCTGGCAGAATGTATGTAATTTTGTGAGATGAATTTACGAACTGCATTGTGTGTATGTGTGTGTATTTTTAAGTAGCAGTGTCTTCGTAATGTTTGTTTTGTTACCTTTCTTTATTATATTATTGGAACGAAGTTCCTTATTGGACGTTATACTCTGCACTCTTGGAGAATGAGACTTAAAAAAGTGGACCTACTTAACATTTTGACCGTCACGACACTTTTGTGCGAAAAATCTAAAAGAACTTGGTTCCAACACTTTTTAATTTTTCTTTTCATAAGAACCTTCCTCAAAGCTCAACAAATATTTGAAAAAAAAAAACCTGAGTTACTGAGTTTAGCAACAACACCACACGTTTAGCCATTCATTTTTATTTATATGAAATAAATGGAACAATATCAATAAAAAGGAGTAAAAATATAAAAAAAAACAATCGAGATGTGTAACCCGGTTGCAACCGGGTTACACATCTCGATTGTTTTTTTTTCAAATATTTGTTGAGCTTTGAGGAAGGTTCTTATGAAAAGAAAAATTTAAAAAGTTCCCGGGAAAATTGGATACTTCCGAAAAACTGAAAGTGAATTGTGAACTTAGAAAATTGAAAATTCTATATTATATTTGTATGACATATTGAAATTTGGATAGGACAACGTCTGTCGGGTCAGCTAGTTTAAAATAAATACATAGAACTGACCTTCTGTACCTACCTATTTAGTGTGGTTACCTGACTACCCACAGCATTTTAATGAAGATTAATAATTACGAGTTTAAGGCAGCTTAGATATTTGGATCCAATCCATTTCGGAAGTTTTAGCTTTGTGTTCGTTCATTAATTTCGACGAAGTTTGAAAGAGTCCTCGCGTTCCGGGAGTTGTGGTATAATACAAGATGCATTTGTACTGTTTGGAGTTGGTGCAAAGATTAAGAATGTACTTGCGATTTCAATTAATTGTTAGAGGAGAATCAATAAGAAATGTAGGGCACCTGGTATTTCTTTTATTTATCTCTGATAAACTTCTCTCAAATCTGTGTGGCTCTCTCCATTTCAGGCACTAATCTACATAGTCCTCACATGATCTGACCAAGATTATGTTCTGGACTTTGACTCCTGAGTCTCCTCAGGGGTCGAATCGAAATCGACATTTCCTGACTTTCCACATATCTGACTAGATATGTGGAAAGTCAGGAAATGTCGATTCCAACGAAATATATTTTTTATTGTGACGTGCAAAAGTGATTTCGAGATCCTACTTACAGAATTTTCCATGTTCATTTAATTTCTCATAACAATTTGCGTCTTTTAG
Source organism: Cosmia trapezina (assembly GCA_905163495.3). Taxonomy (NCBI): domain Eukaryota; kingdom Metazoa; phylum Arthropoda; class Insecta; order Lepidoptera; family Noctuidae; genus Cosmia; species Cosmia trapezina. The sequence goes on from LR991036.1 coordinate 4,914,725, forward strand.
ACTGGGTCTTGTGTTGCTTTTACAAAGCTATTACAAAGCTTACTAGTAACCAACGCTTATAGAGAACCTTAAAGAAAAACGCCTGCTAAAAACTGATGTAAACTAAGACTGAAAATATTTCACAAACAATGATATTTCTTATAAAAACAATTTTTTTCATGGTTTTTATAATTTTTTTTTGTGAGAAACAACGTAAGTTAGACAATAATGTAAAAGAAAGAATATAAAACCTGGTTCACGTACTTAATAGCTATCGCTTGGTGCTCTGAATTGGCTTTTAGCATTTGCGCAAGGCGATAAAACACTCACGAGTTTGTACGTAGGAACCAGTATTTTTCCATTGCAATGAAAAATATTGGAGATAGAACATTATTTTACTTTAATGGTAGGTGAGAGTTGTAGTGTTTGTTTTAGTTAATGAAGTATGTTATTCGATTTGTGAAGCCTATTCTACCACAACATACAATTCGATTGATAATGTGTCTGTCATTGGAATTGACCCGATGACTTTCAATTTAATAAAATAATTTGAGTTAATTGTCAATCCAGTTGTATGTGTGGCATTCCACACCATAATGGATGGACAAATTTAAGCCCATTGGCTTATTATTAATATCTGACAGTCCTCAGGCAAAGGTAGTAAGGCCGGTATGAAGTTATGCATATTCCCCTAATTTGCAATAAATATGCTATCGATATCAAAAAAGATCAACCTCATAACATGTGTTACTTACGGAGATTTTATTTTTTTTAAACATTAATCTAAATTTTGCACTTGCGTTTACCTACTGTTTCTACAAAATTGTAATACCATATTTTGGGATATTAGCGCAGCTAATAGCTTCTACGGGACAAAAAATAAAAATATACAGCAAACAAACGTTCCAGATAGGTAAAGAAATAAAAAAACCGGTCAAGACCGAGTCGGACTCGCGCACCGAGGGTTCCGTACCATCATTAATATGTAATTTTTATAAAACACTATCGAAACGGGTCTTATCGCGATATTCGATAGTGTTTTATAATGTGTACAAATCGCGAAAGTTTAAAAAGTTTAATATGTAATTTTTGTTGATGATTTCTGAAAAATTGTGCTATTTAAAGACATTATTTTATTTTTCCTGTAATATTTACATAAACTTCTATCACATAGAATAATTTCAGATTTTTCGCTTTGCAAACTTCGGAGATAAGGGGAGGGGAACGGTATTTTTTTTTACATTTTTCATCAAAAGTCGAAAACTATGCGGGCTAAAAAAAATAAAAAATATGTTTGAGAATGTGCAAACAGCGTTCTTTCATGTGATACCCCACATGCCCTAGTAGCTCCACTTTGAATTTTTAAGACCCCCTTTCAGTCCCTGTTGCAAAAGAAACATAAATATTTTTATTTCTTTCTTATTTGCAAAATAGTTGGGTAAACGTCATCTAAAACTGTTCTAAATTTCAAGTTGATAGCATTAGTAGTTCTCGAGATATCCAGCTGTGACAGACAGACAGGCAGACAGACAGACAGACTGAGTCATACCATAAGGGTTCCTTTTTTACCATTTTGGTACGGAACCCTAAAAGCAAAAAAAAATCATATTTCTGCACGTTTTCACAAAACATTAAATATCTTCGGCTATAAGGTACCTTTTGTCGTGGACTGTCACATAATATGTTTTTATCTACCTAAATCAATGATGGATCTTTTCCTAGTCTAGCTGAAGCATCCGACTTATTTTTAGAAGCCAGACGAGGTCAGTATGTTATTAAAATACCAAAGGGTTAGTTTTGGTGTAAGATAAAACATGACTGGGTTATTTCATTTTGGGAATAATATTTTACACAAAAAAATATGTACAGGAATATATTCTAAGGAAAAAACGAAAGTCTATACAACGTGTAACGCTAAATGCGCAAAACCTGTTAAGGGGTCATTGTACCCATCATTATGAACAACTTTTACTATGGGACCGAACCTGAAATCGCGAAAAAAAAATCAGCTGTTCAGTACATTTATGTTCGCATAATTCGTCAAAATGTACTGAACAGCTGATTTTTTTTTCGCGATTTCAGGTTTGGTCCCATAGTAAAAGTTGTTCATAATGATGAGTACAATGACCCCTTAAGAGGTTTTGCGCATTTAACGTTACACGTTGTATAATCGTCAATTTGCAGTGGTATAGACAGACTCTTGCTACCCGGAAATAATTAATTTATAACAGAATCAACCTAAATTTTGAACAACGTGAGTTTTCTATCAACAAATATATCGAAGGACAAAGTCATATACGGGGCAATTTTTATCACTACCCAACGAGACAGCAGCTCATGTGCTTCTAAACTGCCCGGTGGTCGCCGCATTCATGGCAAAGTACTTCGGTAACCCAGGTACCCTCCGGGAGGTTGTCAGTAATATTAAGGCGCTGCTGGCCTTCTTTGAGGAGCTGGGGTGGATCGAATAACCGATTTTCCCACCCATACGCAAAATACGCGCATTGTCGTGGAGTTGCGGATACCAGCTCGTATTACCTATCACTACCCAAATTTTCACAGGGTACACAAAAAAAAATCTGCTGTTTCATACAAAAGTTCAATACCTACTCGATCAAAACGTATGAAACAGCAGATTTTGTTCGTGATTTCAGAGTTGGTCCCTTATTGAAAGTGGTTCATATTTATGCGTCATCTTGTTAAAAAATTAAAAAAATTGTACCCTGTATAGACAGTAGACGCAGATCAAACGTAAATATATAAAACAAAAAGCATTTTCAATATTGAAAAAAAAATTCAACATACCAATATGATAAACGTAAGATAAATAGACAGTAAGAGGGTAGTCTTTATATTATATGCCAGTGGAAGCTTGATGTATAGATTTGTACCCGATTCAGGAGTTCTCTCTGAAAATAAAAGCCTTCTCCTTTATCCCTACAAAGTTTAGCGAATTGCAAGCACAGTATGGCTTTAACAGTAGCTCAACTAATACATGCCCTTGAAATAATAACTGAAATTTGATCAGAGGATGCACTCTAAATCCACATAGATTTTATTTTAAATCTTTGCCGTTAAACTGGAATAGAGTTCTGTCTAACGCAAGTCCTTGCACGATATATGATTGGCAAGTCCTTCTGGACCTACCAATCGTACAAACAACATGCATCGCGCCAAGTACCTAAGTTTGTAATTGTTTGATTTGAAATTGTTTGAAAAAACGAAACGAGGTAAAAGTATACAACATCATTTTTTGTTTACACTAAACCTCTTAATTGTACTCATTGTACTCATCATTTTGAACAACTTTTACTATGGGACCAAACCTGAAATCGCGAAAAAAAATCAGCTGTTCAGTACATTTATCTACATCAAACTCGTCAAAATGTACTGAACAGCTGATTTTTTTTCGCGATTTCAAGTTTGGTCCATAGTAAAAATTGTTCAAAATGATGAGTACAATGACCCCTTAAGAGATTTAGCGTAAACAAAAACTAATGTTGTATAAGGGGCGTAGCAGGCTCTGTAGTTTCCGCCTCCCATGGAAAAAAGGCGTGAGTTTATGTAGTAACTTCGTCGTGTGGTTGGACGGAATTGCGCTACTGTTTACAATATACTGTGACACAAGGCTGAAAATAATTCCCTTTCAATTACCCTACTTACATTTACGTCAGCCTGCCTATCTGCCAATTGTAGCTTTTGCTCGAGATTTTCTTGTTTCGTGCCTTTTCTGTGATGTTGTGAGAGATATTTATCTGTAGCAGGCCCTTTTTACCTGACGAAGACGAGGAAACGTTGAGTATCATCGCTGGTTAGGTACGGCTTATAGTCAATTTAAACGAAAAGATCCTTTGATGAAACGACTAGGTGTGCCCGTGAATTTTCTCGTTTCTTAAGTTTTAAATTTTTGAGATTTATTTATTTTATACATCACATATTTTATACATAGATTAGTTGACCTAATTGTTGGTTAGTGGTTGTTGGATGTGTTGTTTGTTGTTGTTGTTGTTGTTGTTGTTATTTTCTTTTGGATTGTTGTCATTTAGAGTTTATAAGCAGCAAAGATGGTTGAACGAATATTAAACCAGGACATTTTTCAAAGCAATTCTATATCCGTGACAGGACTTAGAATACACCTCCACCATTTAATAAAAGTCTTTTCTAAATATGTACGAGTATATTAAAAACATCTTTTCCCTATTTCGTTGACATAAAAATGACAATAACTGAAAATATTATTATAAAGGTAAAGCCTTTTTAGGTACATTTGAAATGCTATGAAAGAGTGATTTGTGAGGGGCTCATGGCTAAGTAATAAAAATCGCACGGGTCGATCGATCAGGATAAGCTACGCTTGCCGCGGTCGGTCCGTGGAAGGGGGACCATCTTTACATACTGAGACCCCTTCATGCTTCAGAAAGCACGTTAAGCCGTTGGTCGAGGCTGTCATTCTTGAATCTTTGACAGTTGCTACGGATCGTCAGAAGCCCAAAAGTCTGACAACCAGTCTTACCAAGGGGTATCGTGTACCTGTAACGGGGTTGTGGAGGTTAGATAGACAGTCACTACTGGTATTTAACTGCATCTGCTTAGACTGGGAGCCGACCCCAACTTAGTTGGGAAGAGGCTAGGCAGATGATGATGATGATGAAAGGGTGTCATAGAAATAGAGAAAAAAAAAATTACTAGAAACGTGTAAACAGAATCGAATGTTAAATCTTTAGTTATGATTTCAGCAAAAAATTGAATAGATTCAATAAAAAAACATGCATAATAATGAGAGATTCGTATTGAATTCGATACTGCCGGGAATGGCCGCCATATTGCGGGCCTTAGGGTTGCCAAGCAAAAAATTTTAGGCCAGAAATTATGGAAATATTGTTATCGATTTCTTTTTTTGTTGGAAATCTTATTCAATAAGATTTAGGAAACTTTTTGTGGTTCGTTTAGAAGTCGAAGAATTCCTTATAAAACTTTGAAAAATATATTTGTTGAAGATGTAAAACTGTGTTGAAACAATTTGATTTAAGGACATGTTCATTAAGTCTTTTATTTATTAGGTATCAAGTCGTAGGTAAAATTTGTTCTGTTGTAAAAAAAACTCCTGACAGACAAAAAACAATAATTATTACGTTTGTCAATCACCACTGCTCTCAAAACGATGAAGGAACACAGCGTAAGGAAACCGGCATATCCTAAAACCAAAAATTGGAAGATATGACTGTGATATCCATCAACTATAACTGGGCCCGCGTGATGGATTATGGCCCAGTCTCTCTTATAGAGAGGAGGTCAGTGTCCCAGCAGTGGGAATCCAACATAGTTACCAACCACAATCTAGTTATATCTTCCAACCTTCTCAATAATTTGTCCTTACAAGTATCTTTCAAGCTTGCAATGTTCAGTAAGTTGTCCTTTTCAAAATTTGCAAGTTAAATTTGACCCACTTCCCGATGTTCGATTGAGCTGAAATTTGGCACACGTATGTAAAATCGGTGACAATGCAGTATTTTGGTACCATCGAACTGATCTGATGATGGAGCCGGAAGTTGGCCACAGGAACTCAGTAATAAAACGATGCAAAGCTATCGAGTTTGGGCTCGTTTTATTTGCCTTGACAAGGACTTTTAGTCCTAGATGATATCCAGAATAATCAATCAATCTGCCTAGCCTTTTCCCAACTATGTTGGGGTCGGCTTCCAGTCTAACCGGATGCAGCTGAATACCAGTATTTTACATGGAGCGACTGCCTGTCTGACCTCCACAACCCAGTAACTGGGTAATACGATACCCCTTGGTAAGACTGGTTGTCAGACTTTCGGGCTTCTGACGACCCGTAACGACTGTCAAAGATCCTCGAATAACAGCCGGGACCAACGGCTTAACGTGCTTTCCGAGGCACGGAGGAATCTCGATATGTAAAGATGGTCACCCATCCACTGACCAACCCCGGCAAGCGTAGCTTAACCTGACGGATCGACCCGTGCGGCTGTTATTACTTAGCCACGAGCTCCGAGATGATATCCAGAATAATAGTTCTAATTTATTTTCAATTCAATTACTTTTTATTGCAATCCATGCTATCGATTTTTCTCTGAATAAAGTTCAAGTTAAATTCTAGCTCTCACAAACAAACGTTTGTTTTATCATCTGATATCAGCTTTCTTTAAGAAAACGTGCTTCTTTAGAATTCTAGGTTCTACTTGAATAAAGTTCCGTTTGAGCTCATGGATCCGATGAATTTAATACTTTAATCGCATTACTAGGAAAATACGGAGCGTTTCTTGGTTTACACAAAAGTTCGTTTTGCTATGTAATACCTTTATAATTAGATTAAGTCTAGAAACTTAAGAAAAGCATTACTTATGGAGTACCTGTGACCAACTTCTGTCTTCATCATCAGACCCTGGACATCATCTACTAATAGAGTACTTGTCAAGATAAACTCGAGGAGGTTGCGTTGTTTTTATGTAGTTGTACAGTCAGCAACAAAAGTCGATTAACACTTCAGTTTTTTAAATCTTAATTACTAAGCAATGTATTTAATTAAAATCGGAACAGAAGTAAAATAATTTAAAGACCTACTAGACTCTTAGGTATTTTAGAAAAAAAAGAGATATTCAAATCATTTTGTATTAATTTACATGATGTGTAAAAGTAGCAGTGTTAACCGACTTATGTTGCTGACCGTACATTACAGTGTGTATCAGGAAATGTGTGGCCAATTGGTCATATTTAAGGGTATGGTAAGACCATCAAGCTAAACAACTTTCTCCATGGGGCCAACATCGTAATCGCGAAAAAATTATCAGCTGTCCCATACATTTGCGTCGAGTGAGTATTATTAAGTTTTGTATGGGACAGCTGATTATTCTTTCGCTATTACGATGTTGGTCCCATGGCGAAAGTTGTTCAATTTTATGGTCTGTACCACACGCTGCATAGGACGTTTGTTACGGTGGTGAAACATTATTTAGAAAGAGTCCAAGACAGACAATAATTTCAATTGAAGATCTGTTTGTCTTTTGTCCGTTTTCACTAACACTGCACGACACCTAATAAAATGCGCTATTGGATATTCAACTCTCGGCTCAGCAACAAAAGTTGAAAATCCAAGTACAAACGGGCATTACAAGTACCTACATAATATTAGTTTCTGTTGAAAGCAATTTTGTGTGTTTTGCTAATGTAGCTTTTTAAATTCATCATCTCCTTAAATAAACTTTTACCTTATGTACAGTGGGCTGCATCAATTGGGTACCCCAGTTGTATTAAAATTTTAATACAACTGGGGTACCCAATTTATGCACCCCAATGTACAAAAACATAGCACTGAATTTATTAAAACCACTTCTAAAGTAAAACAGCACTACGCAGCTGCGAGCAGATACTATTATTGTGTACCTACTTACATCATTTGCATTTGATTTAAATAAACTTAAAACAAACTGAATACAGAAGCATTGTGTGAATATTATATGTATTCTCAGAACCTATTAATCTTTTGGTGACATGTTGAATGTGATATTTTGGTATGTATAACAAAGTAATAATGGAGTATTACTTTATTTAGGGGCTCGTGGTCAAATAACTCGATCAACGCTCGCTCGCTCGCTCGCTCGTGGTTTATCAACGCTTTTTGAGGTCAGGCCGTAGATGGGTGACCATCAATATACCAAGATACCTCCGTGCATAGGAAAGCACGTTAAGCAGTCGGTTACGGCTGACATTCGTAAATCTTTGACAGGATACGGGCAGTCAGAAGCCCGAAAATCTTGCCAAGGAGTATCGTCTTACCCAGTAACTGGGTTGTGGAGGTCAGATAAGCAGTCACTCTATGAAAAATACTGGTATCCAGCTGCAGCCGGTTAGACTGTAAGCTGACCCCACCATAGCTGGGAAAAGGCTAGGCAGAATGGAGTGTTACTTTGCCTTTTATGGAAAATATATTAAAAATGACCTACTAATATAATTTCGCACTCATTTCCATTTTTATGCAAAGCGACCAGAATTTAAAATGGTTTTACAGAAAGAGCGTTGATGGCTTTCAAAGAATTTCATGTTCGTATACTGCTAATAGAAATATAAAGGCGAAAGTTTTTGATGTTTTAATATTAAAAAAATACTTAGGTACGGTCGGCAACAGAAGTCGGTTAACACTGCAACTTTTTAACAACATCATCTAAATTAACACAAAATGATGCGATAACCTGCTTTTTAGCATTTCATTTATTAGATAAGATTTATTTTTTTTTAAACTTACATCTGTTCCTATTTTAATGAAGTATTTTTCAAAATAATTGAAAGATTTAGAAAACACAAGTGTTAATCGACATTTGTTGCTGACTGTACCACTCAAATTAAATTAACATTAGTAGACACAAGTTTTTGAAAATGACATGAAGGAGCATTGCCTAACAGACCATATTAAAGCCCATAATAATAAACTATTAATACCCTGTTTGTATTAGTGTTATTGGATTTTTCTATCTGGAATTTCTCAACAGCCACCCGGAGTCTGGATCAGACTCAGCATCAGAATTTGTTAAACATAGGTATCAATCAACATTAAGGATCTTATAAGTAGTAAAGGTTCTTGCCTTACATTAGGTATAGGTACTGACATACAAATTAAAATATAAAATGTCAATGAAAATAAAAAAATACAAATAAGAATGCCAATAAAATTAGAAATCATAAAAAAACAATTGTGGATTAGGAATTATAAAAAATAAAAAATCTGAATAATTCATACAAAAATGGATTTGTGCCCGGTTGATGGCAATAATAATAAATAAACGAGAACCTCGTGAAAGCCGAAAAAGATAAGCAAATTAAGTATCTTGACCTGGCTCGCGAGGTTGTCGACATGTGGGATGTGGATACAGCAATCATTGTGCCGATAGTCGTGACGGCCAATGGCAATCAAGGGCTTGATCCAGAAAGCGGTACTTCTGGACACGGCGCGTATCGTTAGGAGGTTCCTCTCTCAGCAGCCCTGACCGCCGGTAGCTTGGACCCTGTTCCCGATACCGGTGGGCTACTATTTTTTATATTTTTAAATGTTTTTATACTTTTTATATTTCAACATTTAAAAATGTAATTTATATGTATATACCAATGAAATAAAGGAAATAAAATAAATAATAAATATCCTTGGACATTTCACACAACGCCATCTAGTCCCAAGCTAAGCAACCTAATGCTTGTGTTATGGTAACGAGATGGCTGATAAACTACTTATTTACTTTTTTTTTGTAAATACATACATATTATAGATAGAAAAACACCCCGACTCGGAACAAATACTTGTAGGTAGTACAAATATTTGTTTCGTGCGGGAATCGAACCCGCCCGCTGCGCCAACCATGTCGTCATAGGCTCACCCCCTATTACATGGGGCATTACATAACTGGTGAAATGTGGTATGTACACCTCTGCCCACCAACCCTTCGGGATGTTATGTAATGTTAATAAACTAATCTTGTCGAGTCTGATTGCCTGAGAGTAGAATCAGTCAAAGTTGGGAGCAAAGTCAATTAGGAAAAGTTATCTGAATCATCATTCACTAGCTTTTGCCGCGGCTTCGCCAGTGTGAATGTCGGAAAGTATCACACGGGAACATACTACCTGGATTAAAAGTACAGTAAAACCGGCCATTTCCCTTAGCGGATATCTTTGCCCGATCACGAAAAATAACTAAAATCTTGAATTGTAAATAAATTTATATAGCAGGCTGACAACATTATTTACCCTAAATATTAAATAATGTTGTCAGCTATGTAAAATTTACGGTTCAAAATTGTAGTTATTTTTCGTATTCAGACAAAGATATCCGCTAAGGGCAATGATGGCCGGTTTTACGGTACCGTATGCGTTAATCCAGGCTATAAACTGTCTGTGTGCCAAATTTCATTCAAATCCGTTCAGCCGTTTTTGTGAAATCTGGAACATAAATCCAGACAAACAGACAGACAAAAATTCTTCGTTAATATTTTATTAATGTATACTGAACAGCTTGCAACATTTAACCTGTCAATGATTAAAAAATTAGAGTTAATTTTCAGTTAGAAATTATTTATTACAGTATGCAACGATATTTTCAGCGATCTGTTCATGTGAGAGCAGTGGTGGCCCAGTGGTAACGGCCGCGACTTACGAGTTGTAGGTCGGGGGTCGAACCCCGGCAGGCGCTTTACTTTGTGTAAATTATTTCATCACCTCCTGCTCTCAAAACGGTGAAGGAAAACATCGTGAGGAAACCGGCATGTCCTAGAACCAAAAATTCGAAGACATGTGACATCTACCAACCCGCACTGGGCCCGCGTGGTGGATTACGGTCCAGTCCTTCTCACCGAGAGGAGGCCTGTGTCCCAGCAGTGGGAACATTATAGGCTGATTATGTGATCTGTTCATTCCTCGTTGCAAAATGTTATGGTCCTTAATTTAAGAAGAAGACTAAGTACTTAGGTATTTTATTTCGATTTAGAATGCCATAAAAATTAGTTGTATTCCTTATCCCGTGGGAGTTTCGGCAAAAGAATAGTTTAGTACCTAAATAATTACAGGTCGGAAATAAGTAAAATTAAAATTATTATTACTCATTTGATCCCTTATTAAAGTTATTTTTCTCTGATTATTAATGTGGCTTTGGCGATGGCGAAAGTTGGGCTGAGCGATGATGAGATTAACCCCCTAGGGGATCATTTTCCAAAAACGCCAAACCACGTCATTAATTTCTAAATAAAAGGCTTAATACCATTTTTTTCCTTACAGAAATTGATTATTTTCCCCCCTAGGTGATTTTCCAAAAATACCAAGAGACTTAATACCAATTTTATGGGTTAAATTTACGAGTTTTCCATACAAACTTTCGTCCCCTATTTTACCCTTTTAGGGATAATGATTTTTCAAAAACGTTGATTCACGTAATTAGTAATTACCAACTAAAAGGCTAAATACTAATTTTCATGGTTTAAACTACAAAAATGCCGATTTTCCATACAAACTTTCATACCGTATTTTACTCCCTGAATTGGTTGAATTTCGAAAAATTCTGCCTTTTTCCCTGTCTACATTATAATGGGAACTTCTGTGCAAAATTTCAGTTTTACAGGTCCAAGGGCAAGGGCTGGGCGTTGATGAGTCAGTCTGTCATTTAGTCAGTCAGGACTATTATTTTTGGAACGAAGTTCCTTATCGCGCGTTGTGAAAGGGGGCTAGACGGAAAAAAGTCTCACGAAAAGTTGTCACGACACTTTTTGCTATAGGTAGCTATTGTAAGCCGTGCGGCGTGCGCATGTTTCTCTGTCTGTCTCTCTCTCTCTCTCTCTTATAGAAAGCAAGCCAGATATTTTCATTTCTATTTCGCATTGAGCAGTGTGGTGTCGCGATGATGATGATGATGATGATGATGATGATGATGATGGTGATGATGATGATGATGATGATGATGATGATGATGGTGATGATGATGATGATGATGATGATGATGATGATGATGATGATGATGATGATGATGATGGTGATGATGATGATGATGATGATGATGATGATGATGATGATAAGTATAAAAATAAAATTTTGTTACAATTCCTTCACTAATTAATCGAAAGGAACTTCGTTCCATCCGGGTGTCCCTTGACACCTCTGAAGTTTCTTCTTTCTTTTATTTATATAGATTTAACTAAACAAAAATTTTATTTAGTAAATTAGCATCTCCAGACTATTCAAAACTTGTTACATGTGAACTTACGTGATATTGAATGATTAATCATACATCAGAATACTACTACTAAATACTTTGAAAATATTTCCCACCGCCTATTGTAAAAATATTTCATCCTTGCCACCCCTAATCCGGCCATATTGCGGGCGCCATTTTAATTGAGAGAATCGTCGCATTCATCGCAAACGTGTTAGTCATGTTTCCATTCGATTTCCATCAGCTTTCGACCCCAGGGATCGCGGCTATTTGCTCTCGCACACAGTTTGCTTTTTATACTATTTTTGTGTAGGTATTCTCCTAAAAAAGGATTGCCTAGGTACTACCTGATACTGTATGAGTTGTAAGTGAAAGTTCTAAAATGGCTGGCGCCTCTAAAATGAACAATTCGTTTATGTATTGTTTTGAGAACGTTTTTGGCTATTTTTAAAACAGTTATTACTTCGTTTTTAGTTTTATTTAAAGAAGTTTTAGTCCATTCTTTGGCATAGGACACTTTTCTTGAAATATGTCTTCGAATGATGTTTAATAAATCGTCAAATTTTGTCGTCTTTGTTATGTACCTAATAAAAAATATACACAATATTAATCAATAAAAAGTCAACTCTATTACCCTAGCATAATATATTAAAAGCTCTATTGAGGTACACAGTTACCTTTACATTCAATATTATACCTGTCATCAGTAATTGTACCTTCAAAAGAAACTAAAAATTAACTACTCTGTTAAAGAATATAATTAATCATTGTCAGGGTTAACGCCCCCTCGTAGAATTTCATGACCTGTCACGGCTGAAATATGAGGCATGAAAACTCTCAAATATTCTCTCTTCGATTATGAAAGAAATATTCATGATTATTTAAAAGAAAAGCGGCTAAGCACGAGTTGCTTACGGTGGTACGGAACCCTTCATGTGTGAGTTCACACATGAAGGGTTCCGTACCACCGTACAATATTTAACACTATTTTTTTTTAATATTTTACTAAAAACGACTAAAATAATGCGTTCCTTGTATGGAGACCCCTTTGGTTTTTAACTTAATTTGTTTTTATTATTTATTTTTATACTCTTTACGGTTCAAAATATACAGACCTGTGACAGACGGACGGACAGACGCGCGGACGACGGAGCTTTAGTAATAAATGATTTTATTTCTGCAAGTAGGTTTGTAAAGAGCTCGTGGCTAAGTAATAACAGCCGTACGGGTCGAAGTATCAGGTTAAGCTACGCTTGCCGTGGTTGGTCCGTGATGGGTGACCATCTTTACATACCGAGACTCCACCATGCCTCGGAAAGCACGTTAAGCCGTTGGTCCAGCTGTCATTCGTGGATCTTTGGCAGTCATTACGAGTCGTTAGAACCCCGAAAGTCTGACAACCAGTCTTACCAAGGGGTATCGTATTACCCAGTTACTGGGTTCTGGAGGTCAGATAGGTAGTCGCTCCATGTAAAATACTGGTATTCAGCTGCATCCGGTTAGACTGGAAGCCGACCCCAACATAGTTGGGAAAAGGATAGGCAGATAAGTTACGTTTACTTCGTTGTACAAATACTTTTACTACTCAATCATAATTATTCTCTCTCACTACTCTGAGAAGAAAGGCCAAAACTAACTCACAGGTCACCGTTTCTTTTATAGGATGACCCATAATTAATGGATAAAATTGAAATAGCATATAATAGACCTTAAGACTGTTCTAAAAAAATACAAAAAAAAGTATATCCCAAGTAGTAAGTACCTAAGATGTTTTAGAAAAAAATACTAACATAATTTACATTCTTCTTCACCACGACAAAAAATTAATACATTCCATGAGTTATTTGTGTTTTTTAACCGACTTCAAAAAAGGAGGAGGTTCTCAATTCGGTTGTATTTTTTTTTTTTGTATGTTTGTTACCTCAGTACTCCGTCATTTATGAACCTCTTCTTCTTCTTTCTCCTGGCTACTGTCCCAATTTATTTGGGGTCAGCCCTCCTAGTATTTCTGCGCCACACCGTACGGTTGCGGGTTGTCTCTACTGTTGTATTACTCTCTAACATGTCATTCTTAATTGTTCGTAGCCAAGTCATTGGTGGTCGTCCACGGCCTCTTTTTCCTTCCTCTATATTCAGGACTCTTTTTGTCATATGGTCATCATCTCGCCTCATCACATGTCCGTACCAGCGCAAGCGGTTTTCCCTAAGCTTCTCGCGTATCTCAGCGACTTTAAAAGTACCACGAATATATTCGTTTCTAACTCTATCCATTTTAGAAACCCCACCAGACCAGCGTAGCATCTTCATCTCTGTGGTGTGAATTTTTTGTTCATCCGTCTTCCTCATCGGCCAGCACTCAGATCCATATAATAGGGCTGGTCTTACTGCCCTTTTGTATACATTGCCCTTGACTTTAATTGGCATACGGGAGTCGCATAAGATGCCAGACAACGATCTCCATTTGAGCCAGGCTGCCTGGATTCTATTGTGAATGTCTCTCTCTACACAGGCTTTTGGTGCTACAATGGATCCGAGATACTTGAACTGTTCAACTCTGTTGAGAGGTCTGTTCTCGACGGATGGGCATGGTATGACACCCACATTTGCTTCGGAAAAGTCACAAAACATATATTCGGTCTTCTGTCTACTGACTCTCAGCCCTCTCCTCTCCAAGGACTCCTGCCATGTTGTCAGGTCTGATTGCACTTCTGCCAATGATTCGGCTATAAGAACTACATCATCAGCATATAGTAGTGACCACGGTGCTGGTTTTTGTATGTTTGAAGTGATATAGTCCATTACCAGGTTGAATAGTAGAGGGCTCAGGGTCGAGCCCTGATGAACACCTACTCTGACCTCAAATTCTTTACTTGTTCCTGCTGGGCTTACCACTCTTGTAGATACATTGTGGTAAAGATCTTTCAGGAGCTCGATGTAATGCTCCGGCACTAGTTGTGCTCTCAGTGCTTGCCAGATAAGCTCTCGCGGAACTCGGTCAAACGCCTTTTTGAGGTCAATGAAAACCATGTGGAGGTCTTGTTTGCGAGACTTGTACTTTTCCATAAGTATTTTTACTGCGTGAATTGCATCTGTGGTGCTGACATCGCTGGTAAATCCGCACTGGTTCGGTGTTATCTTTGTTATTTTTGTCAGTCTTTTTACGAGGATAATTTCCCAGATCTTAAGGGTGTGAGAGGTTAGCTTGATTCCTCTATAATTTCCACAGTCCGCAACATCCCCTTTATTTTTATAGAAAGGTATCAGGTTACTGGTTCTCCACATATCTGGTACTTTGGTGGTTATAAGAATTTCGTTGAAAAGCTTAGTCAACCATGCTACACCAGTATTTCCCAGTTTTTTCCACAGGTCTGCTGGAATCTCGTCTGGTCCCGTGGCTTTCCCATTTTTCGTTTTTTGGATAGCTGTTTTGACTTCCTCGGGTGAAATTGCATTAACTGGTCCTACGGTACATGGTAGTGGTGTTAGCGGTTCCTGTGGAAACTCCTCATTGAGAAGTGTTTGGTAGTATTCCTGCCACCTGTTATTAATGTCTTTGTTTGTGGTTAACAATTTGCCGGCTGAATCTTTAATATATTTGTTACGTTTGATATCCTTTGTTTGATTATTTCGAAGTTTAGCTAATTTAAATATTTCCGCGTCTGTATTTGCGTTCTCTAATTCTTTGTAAAACTGATCATTGGACAGTGCTCTAGTTACTGCAACACATTTCTTAGCTCTCTTCTTCATTATGTTGTATTCCAGGCGATCGGTGTCCATTTTTGTTTCCTGCCATTTTTTGAAATACACTTTCTTTTCCCTTATCTGAGATTTAACATTCTCATCCCACCAAGCAGGGTTCTTATTAATCCTTAGTTTTCCTTTTGTGACACCTAAGGTTGTTTTGGCGGTTTTCAGGCAAAACTGGTGGAAGTCGTTCCAGAGAGTGTTGGTATCTTTAGGGTCTTGTAGAGTGTCTTTCAAGTATGCATCAGCCTTCGCAATGAATGAAGTGCCTTCTGATTTGTGCATGTTATACCATTTTATTCGGGTCTCATACTTTTGATATTTTTGCGTTTGGTTCCAATTTGGCATTACCAAACAGGCTACAAGAAGTCGGTGTTGGGTGGTTAGTGGTTCCCCTGGTATAACTTTACAATCCTTGAAATTGCACAGAGTGGACCTGTCACACAGAAAATAGTCTATTTGTGAAGCCGAACCACCACTTTTGTAGGTTATTAAGTGTTCGTCCTTTTTTTGAAAATAGGTATTGACGATCGGAAGGTCAAATTGAGTCGCTAAATTCATTATGTCATGGCCCTGGCTGTTAGAGGTGCCATACCCAAAATTTCCATGTATGACTGAGTTTTCTGGTGCTTTCAGACCCACATGTCCATTCAAATCACCTGCTATTATTTTTTTCTCATCTAAGGGTATGGTTTGTAAAAGGTCTTCTAGGCTTCCCCAGAACAGATCCTTTTCTTCGTTGCCACATCCCACCTGGGGGGCATATACTGAGACTACATTTAAAGTTGGTTGGTTATCTAGAGCTAGTTTTACATACATAATTCTATCACTTATTCTTTCTACTTTAATGATTCTTTGTTTTAGTGTTTCGTCGAGGATGATGCCAATTCCGTTCCTTGTTGTTGATGTGCCGTTATACAATAGTTGATAGTTTCCACCAATGTCCCTGGACTTTGAACCCTTCCACTTAAGTTCTTGTACACAACAGATATTTATATTTCGCCTATGTAATGTATTTGCCAGTTCTTGGCTGCGTCCGGTCAGGGAACCGATGTTCCATGTAGCTATGCGCATATTATTTGCGCTGCGTCTAGATTCGTCGCTTGCAGGGGACGCCTTAGCATTTTTCGCCTGTGATCGCATCTGACCGTCGCTTAAGGGGTACGCCCTAACCGTTATACTCTTTCTCTTGTGTTGTGCTTTCATACTAGGAGATTGTGTTGTTTTGGCGTTGTGTTTTTACAGCCGGTTGCCACCTGACGCCAAGACTATCACCCCATTCCAGGGTGTGGGTGCCGCCGTTGGCCCATCATGGGCTCTTCCGCCGCCATCCCTTCTGGAGTGCTCCAGCCCAAGCACCCAGCACTGTCCACGACCTCTGCTCCAAATATGTCGGAGAAGCCCGCAGCAGGGGTTTGATAACGGAGTTTCCTTCTCCGACCTGTTGGTCCGCGGGAGGTATTTTATTTCCCTCCTACCCGACTTGGCGCCGAGCATTCCCCTATCCGCCACCTGGGGACGCGTTCTCTAGGTGTGAGGCTCACCCGAGAATCCGTCATTTATGAACCGATTCGGAAAATTCTTTTTTTATTTGAAAGGGATCCAGATTGATCTTCCAGATTGGTCCCATTTTTATCAAAATCCAGTTCTGATGATGGGATCCATGAGGAATCGAGGGAACTCCTCAAATATTACAGGCATACATATACGTATTTTGGTATTTTCATCAACAAATCAGGCGTTTGCATTCAGAAAGTATCATCTGGTGAAGTGGAACTGATGAAGAAGACCACAGAAAGCCACGGGAACTCCTCAACGATGATAAGTATTTCACGGGTGGCGATAAGATATCTCGATTAATAGTTAAGCGACTATGACGAAGCTTTAAATAAATGGTTCTGATGAAAATGGTACCATCGAAGCGATCTGATGAAGAAGCCGGAAGATAGGCATCGGAACTCAGTAATAAAACAATGTATCCTTGCCGTGTTTGGGCTTATTGGAATCGTCATGATGTGCACTCTGGCTATAAATGATTCAAATTGCGCTAGGTACTTGAGTTGTAACTAAAACTACGCCTACCAAACTTCTGACACGACTTAGCGCGACGTATTTGCTTTTTGCAACGTTTTTATTTGAAATGGTATACTCCTGAGATGGTCGCATAAAAATATCTTCAAGTTCTGATGAGTGGCTTTTGAGTTAGCTTCAATAATTTAATACGTATTTTTCCCATTTAGTCTATGTGGATGATCTCTAATTTATTTTGCAGAGTGGTGTTAAGATTTGTGTGGGGTAGGCACCACTAAAAAGTAAAAAATATTTTTTTTTTACAAAAAAAAAAACAACCGACTTCCAAAAAAACACTACAAAGTGAAAAATAACTTTAATTTCGGAAGTCGGTGGCAAAAAAAACGAAAGTAAATAAAAAACCAAAGACACCGACTTCCGAAATTAAAGTTATTTTTCACTTTGTAGTGTTTTTTTGGAAGTCGGTTGTTTTTTTTTTTATTGTATGTTGACTATGGCCGACCAAGAGGTAGTAAATAGTATCACTAGAAAGTGAACAGTATTTAAAAAAAAAAACTAACTATCTTAGGCTAAAGGATAGGTTTTCTGTTGTATTTTTTTTAGAACGTTTTTACTCTTTCGGTACGGAACCATAAAAACGAGAATGTTTTATGCCAACCTAAATTTAGAAAGACCTAAGTAATTACCTTCTGTTGCCTACATTGTAACTGTAGTTCAAGGCTAAAAGCTTTCAAAGTTAACTGAAGTTTGCTAGACATTGTGCGTTACGTAGGTACTTAGAAAAGATATTAAAAACTTTGGCTCGCTTTTGTGTATTTTATTCCGCATTTTTCCGTGGCTGTCACTCATAAAACGTGATCGTTATCTTTATAATTAAGCGGAATATTACTCATCTATCACGAAATATTCGGGAATATACAGTTTGCTAACTGTACCTATTTCTTTTACAACGTAGATATTTTCTAGAAAGTATTTTTTCATTGCTACCAACCAACCTACAACCTACGCACATTTTTAGGGTTCCGTAGTAAACAAGGAACCCTTATAGTTTTGCTATGTCCGTCCGTCTGTCCGTCTGTCCGTCCGCACCTTAGCTCAGAAAATATTATTACTAGAAAGCTATAATTTGGCGTGTATTACATATTCATCACGCCGACAAAGTGGTAAAATAAAATCATGAAAAAAAATTTTTTTAAAACAATTTTTCGATTTAGGGATCCGTTTTTGAACAGCAAAAAGTCTTCTTAATCCGCATTATTGTGCAACTATGGAACAGTATTACTGCGCGTGGCCCGACACGCACTTGGCCGGTTTTTTAATCTATAGGTTAGGGCCAAAATACACATGTCTGGGGCCGTAAAAAGATCATGGATATATCGTTCCAGTGTGAGAGAGAGACGGAGCTATATACGACCTATAGCACCAGCCTTTTTTCACAACAGAACCATGATCTTTTCTCACGTCATAATACGGCCCCTGTAATTACACAAGTATGTTAAGTTGCTTAGCTTGGGACTAGATGGCGTTGTGTGAAATGTCCAAGGATATTTATTTTTTTTATTTTATCTGGCATGCCATTGTTACCCAATCAAAAGTCATTATGGCATGCCGTATGCCAGATACTTGCATACTATTGTACCAGCTATATACAGGTATGTATATTTTGGTTCTTACTACGGAGAAAAGAAGTCTTTGCTACACAAAAACCTTAAGTAAGGTAGCAACGATAAGCTTGCAAACCCATTCATAGTCAAACTAGCTGCGCCCCGTGGTTTTACCCGTGTAGACCGGGATAAAAAGTTGTCTATGTGTTAATTAAGGGTATAAGCTATCTACATACCAAATTTCATTCAAATCGGTACAGCCGTTTGAGCGTGAAGAAGTAACAAACACACACTCACTTTCGCCTTTATAATATTAGTGTGAAGTGTGACACACATACACATATAACATCACGCCTGTATTCCTCGAAGGGTTAGGCAGAGTTGCACCAATAGTAAGTAAGAGTGAGAAACTTCTGTTGGAAAAACCCAAAAAAAAAAACAAATTAATACGTTAATCAAAAAATATTTTCAGTTATTTCTTCCAAAGTATTAATACATTTTCCAACACCTTTTAAAATTAAATAGCCATTTAATCATCCCATATACTGTCATACGTAATTAAAAATTTTACAAGCAAAAGTTAATTTCACTTTGCCATAATTATCTGCTTCGAAATTGTGTCGAAAATTTCGCGGAACCAAGCGTGTATCAAAACGTTACTAAGTGCGATATTTAATTACATTGTGAATGTGCTGTTAAACATAATTAAAAATGGCCGGAATATGGCGGAATGTTTCAAGAGTTGTAAGACGATGAAATTGCCCTTGGTAAGATAAAAACATGATAAAAAGGCCTTCGATAAAATGAAATACCAAAACGGTTAATGTATGTGGTACCAATTTTGCTTTAGTAATGAATACAGGATCTTAGCTTTTCGTTAAAGATAGATTAAGTTCAAGATAATCTATCTATCTTTTAAATAAAAATTTAATAAATAAAAAGAGAAGTCCTGACTGACTGACTGACTGACTCATCAGCGCCCAGCCCAAACCTTTGAACCTAGAAAGCTGAAATTTTGCACAGAGGTTCCTTTTATAATGTAGACAAGGAATAAGGAAGGATTTCCCGGTAGCACGTTCCCGTGGGATATTTTCCGACATCCACGCCGGTGAAGCCGTGCAAGAAGTGCTAGTCTAAAATAAAAATAATTTGATAAATGATTTTGGTATTTTTGTATTTGTATTTTCTGGAAAAAAAAAACCCAATGAATATTGTTTAATTCATGCAACCATTTTCTGTCTCACATTGGGCACTAGATACTGTGCTAACAGACCAATAATCCTAGTACTAAAATAAATCTTTCTAAAGCTCTCCACACTACTTCCACCCAATAATCATACCAACAATTCATCCAAGTGTTGCCAACAAAACACAAGATATTTTACTATTTTCATTTCATCTTAAATCCCGAGGTTAAACAAATCCAGTCTTGTAACAAAATAAAGTTAAAAAATAAAAGGGCTTCCTTTGAAACATGAACGTGTTTTTTCGGCGACTTTTAACTAAAGTATAAAAAAAATGTAGTGTTAAATACCTTTTGTACGGTGAGGCTTTTTGTGTGCCAGGCCGACTCGCAGGCTTGGGCAGAGCACCGCCGTGTTCTCACGGAGGCGATCGGCGGCGGCGATCTCTCGCGTCCGAGCCTGGTCCAGGCCATGGTGCGGAGCGAGAGTGCATGGGAGGCCGTCACCTCCTTCTGCGAAGCAGTGATGCTCGCGAAGGAGGAGGCAGAACGCGTGAGGGAGAGGCAGCCTCACGCCCTCAGTCGCCGCAGGAGACGCCCTGGGCGGCGGGAATCGCGGGGCGATTTCCGGCCACCGTAGGCGCGGGCCTGCGGACGGTGAGCAGCGGGTAGCTCGCCGTCCGGTAAGGACCAGGCCCGAGTCGACGGCGCGTTGTGTTCCACGCGCGCCTCAAAGAGATGTCAGCAAGTGACGGGGTCCAATAGGGCCGACGCCGCTGGGGTCGCGGGTTGTCTGAAGAGGTTACCGCGGCCCTGGCCTAGGCAACTGAAGGAACACGGGTGGGTTTTAGTCAGTAAAAGTCTGACACGCCCTTCCGCTCCACCCAGAGCGGGAGAAGTTATTTGATGATTTCCCACTCGCATTTGACCACTTTTTCTTCCGTATATTAGGCACTAGTAATAGAACCAATAATACTACCAGTAAGATCTCTAATCTGTTCACTTCTCTCCACACTATTCTACCAACAATTCATCCAAACACATCCACCCTACATCCCATATAAAATACAAGATATTTACTATTTTCTATCCCAGATCGACGCATAAGGCTTTATAATCATCTATCAAAATATATCCCGGGAGTAAGCAGCACAGTCTTTCTTCTACCCTTCACTTATAGTTCCCGATTTCATTTGTCGGTAGCGGAAAGGATTTTCTTTGTGAACCTGCCTGGCAGACGAGTTACAGTTTAACAGCACTTTGGCGAACATCCAAGCGGTATTGAAGTGTTAATTTTTCTTTGTTTTGCAATTTTACAATGGATTTTAGATATTTCATGTGTGAGAGGACAGTTTTGTAATATTTTAGGGCAATACTTGTGACGATTGAGTCTTTTCATCTTGCACTCAAGATAAATGTGAATGAATGTGTGAATGTGTGTGTGAATGAATGAATGAAATGCACTGACCCCAGCGTGGTATGATCGGACCGGATTACTCGATTGAACCCAAAGATTCATGTACACTCTGCTTGTTACATGGTGCAACAGAGACCATTGCATATTAAGGAGTAGACCAGGGGGCACGAGAATGGTGGTGTCAAGGTTGGTACTTGGCTTACTTTTACATGACTGTAAATCAGACCGTGTACCATCAGAAAATACTTGAATATACTGACGTAGGTAGAGGAGCTCGTGGCTAAGTAATAACAGCCGCACGGGTCGATACATCAGGTTAAGCTACGCTTACCAGGGTTCGTCCGTGGATGGGTGACCATCTTTATATACCGGGTCTCCTCCGTGCCTTGGAAAGCACGTTAAGCCGTTGGTCCCGGCTGTTATTCGTGGATCTTTGTCAGTCGTTACGGGTCGTCAGAAGCCCGCAAGTCTGACATCCAGTCTTACCAAGGGGTATCGCATTATCCAGTTACTGGGTTGTGGAGGTCAGATAGGCAGTCGCTCCATGTAAAATACTGGTATTCAGCTGCATCTGATTGGCTGACTAAATTCTAAAAAAAATGTAAATGATAACTTACTGTAATATAGATTCGTGATTCCTCTAATCCAATCACAAATTTTAAAATATCCTCACAATAATCCAATAAACATACAAGACAATTTTCAGTATAAGATGACAAATGAAAAGTTTTAGTAAAATTGACTACAAGGAAAAATTAACATTAATTTTATTGATGTACCTACTTAACTGCTCAATATTTAGGGCTTATACCGACCGTAACTAATTCTAATTTACCTATTTCTGTATCATGATAAAAATTAAATTTGAAAGCTTGGGCGGACACCCACAAAATAATAATTCGGTTAAAAAAGTCCTCTCTAATACCATTTTTACGATTCGTTACTCTATACCTGCAAGTTTCTGGACCATTATAGAAACGCAATCGAATGTAAAAATAAAATTCTGAACTTCATGTAATTTCGTTAAATTTTTGACTAAGAAACTCGGGTACCTATATCTACTTTTATTAGTTTGTTTTCGAGAATTTTCTCTTCTAAAGGTAAATTCCATATGTTAGGTTTCTCACATCAATTTAAACTTTCGTCGTTTTCTTTCTTAATCTTTCCGTTTCTTTATTTAAAGCTCCTCGCTTTGTGCAAGAGAATTTGGTCTTGGCTAAGTACCTATGGATTAAATAGGTTACTCTCAATGTAGTCTCTTGATACTTGCAAGTTTAGCTGGCAAGCTTATTTGGAACTGGAGATATTATAATGATAATTTCATGTAAAGATTGTTTGTAGCCTTTTTGTTGCTAATTCACAAACGATTTAAAACTAATTATTGGTTCGTGGTCGCCAGCGCTCAAGGAGGAGCTTGTGGCTGAGTAATAACAGCCGCACCGGTCAATCCGTCAGGTTAAGCTACGCTTGCCGGGGTTGGTCCGTGGATGGGTGACCATCTTTACATACCGAGACTCCTCCGTGCCTCGGAAAGCACGTTAAGCCGTTGGTCCCGGCTACCATTCGTGGATCTTTGACAGTCGTTATGGGTCGTCAGACGGGCGAAAATCTGACAACCAGCCCCAAAGGGTATCGTATTATCCAGTTTCTGGGTTGTGGAGGTCAGATAGGCAGTCACTCCATGTAAAATACTGGTATTCAGCTGCATCTGGTTAGACTGGAAGCCGACCCCAACATTGTTGGGAAAAGGCTACGCAGATTGATTTCTTAGGATGGTTCAGGGACTTCCAAGTGGATGACGAAAGGTTACACCCTGCAGGGAGATGCTCCTTTGGTGGTAGATAGTAATAGGAGGTGGAAGAGTATCCTGCCACAGTTTTCAACGAGTGTCGGCGGGGTTTATAAATACCAAGAAATTCAATGAGTATACCGTAACTCCATTTAAACCGCATAATCACCTCTTACCCAAAGAAAGTGCCTTTATTTCATCGTAATCCACTCTCAAAGGAGTTGGCAACATGCCAAACAGGCTAAAAGTATTAAGACACTAACACATCACTTAAACACGTTATCAACGTCTTCAATAGACCGAACTTGAATAACATGACAAGTACCTACAAGTACCTTTGTACCTCTATACAAGACAGGTTTTGAGTCTAAGGGGTAGGTCTCATAGAACGCGTTTTGCACATTGCAAACAGCGCTCTTTCATATGATACCCCACATGCCCTAGTAGCCCCACTTTAAATTTTTAAGACCCCTTTGAGTCCCTGTTGCAAAAAAAAATATAAATATTTTTATTTATTTCTTATTTGCAAAATAGTTGAGTAAACCTCATCTAAAACTATTCCAAATTTCAAGTAGATAGCATCAGTAGTTACTGAGATATCCAGCTGTGACAGACAGACAGACAGACTGAGTCACACCATAAGGGTTCCTATTTTACCATTTTGGTACGGAACCCTAAAAAGCGAGCCAATTTACCGTGTATAGAAGCTCTATTTGAAACTCAAAAGCCAAACCCAGTCTTACTAAGAACGTAATCAAAGTAAAAGTCAAATTATTTATTTAAAATAGGCACATAAAAGACATTTTTGAATGGCATAATTTGGAAATAGTATTTAATGGCGTTCAGCAATGTTATTTTGTAAGCTACAAGTCACTTTTTGAAAACCCGCTGTGACGCTTCATTCAATGAAACTGTCGCCATTATTTGTAATAGGTAGCTATTTGGTTTTTCCAAATAACTTAGTTGAAGCAAGATCTTAATGAGCCATCAATTAAACATAATTTACACGAGCCTGATATTTAAATTACCGACACTACCCGCTCCCGCCCCGCTTGCTATAGAACAAAGACTTTACCAAAACGCTATTCAATATATTGAAAACAGACAGTACGCAACCTTGTACAGTACCTCTTTGTATCGATAAATAAGGCTGTCAGACGCTACCTACATATTACATCGAGTAGAACCTATTTTTCGTAACCTAGAATTATAATGGAAAAACAATAGAAGGTAGTTGCTGAGAATAAAATAAAATTACAGGAAATATTGTGAGACGATTTTGATGATACTTTTCTTGTGTGGAAAGTCATGTTTAGATTTTCTTAGGCTAATTAGATTCAGTTGATAATGATGGTTCTAATTGTATCGGATTCAATTAGATCCTGCGGCGAGGTCGGAAACCAAACTACGGTGAAAATACGACTGCCATTTTAGAAAATGACATACACGCGATGATTGCGTATTCGCGCGACGATCGTTTTTAAATAAGACCCAGGGTAAAAAATACTCACTCTGTCACTCAAATCAATGTGAAAGTCTCTTTCAGAAACTCGGTGTGTCATATGTCAGTTTTATACTAACGAATATGTGTTCTGTGAATTTGATCATCATTACAACTAGAAATTGTCCAACTGACAGGAGTCACAAACGCATTCTTTCGATGGCCGGACTGTAGTGTTCAGGATTGCGTAAAATTGTATGGCGATCAAGCTGCCACCAAAGATATTATAAAGGAAAGATCGCTACTTTCATACAGAGCAGCGTTCGGATATTGTTGCGTTGTTATTACAAATGTACTTACATATTATATGTGTATATTAGGTAGTTTTCAACTATGATTACGATAGCTTGGAATTTTAGATAATTATTTATTGTCACGCCACGGACACGCTTTGTTTCGCTCGCTGCTATTAGCCGACTAAATCAAATTACAACAATTGTCTGAATTTGTCTGCAACAAATTGCGCGCGCTAGTGCCATATCTACCTCATCTATATATATAAAATTCAAAGTCCTGACTGACTGATTGATTGACTGACTGATATATCAACGCACAGCCCAAACCGCTGGACCTAGAGACTTGAAATTTTGCACATAGATACCTTATACAGTGTAGGCATCCACTAAGGAAGGATTTTTGGAAATTCCATCCCTAAGGGGGACAAATAGGAGATGAAAGTTTGTATGAAAAATCTTATTCCTTGAGCTAATAGACTTAAAATTAAGCATGAATATTTATCTAAGTAAATTATAAAGTTTGACATTTTTAGTTTTTCTAAACTACCCCCTCAGGAGGGATTGGGGGGTGTCAAAGTTTTGTATGGAGGAATTTTAACGGGCGCTCAGATTAACTCGAAACTCAGTATTTATACTTGAGACCAAAAATGAAGAATAATGTGTATCAGGGTTTTTCGAAAATCTACCCATAAAGGGGTGAAAAGGGCAGGCTTTACTGCGGGGCTTGATTAACTCGAAAGTTGGTGTAAATAATCTTTCAGTGAAGTTACGGAAATATCCCAAACGATGTTTTTAAATTCCACCCGTATTGGGGTGAAAAAAGGGAATGTATATAGGTTAATACGAAAAATCTTATTCATTTGGTTAATTAACTTGAAACTTGGCACAAATATTTGCCTAAGCAAGTAATTAAGGTTGTCATTAATAATTTTTCCTCCAGAGAGAAGGGTAGAGGAGGAGGGGTGAAGGGGAGGGGGTGGTGAGGAGGGCAAGTGGTAAGGGGAGGGGGTGGTGAGAAGAGAAAGGGGGAAGGCGAGGGTGTGGAGAGAGGCATGGGAGGGGTGGTGAGGAGGTAGAAAGTGAGGATGATGGAGGGAGGGGAGAGGCATATGAGGGCGTAGTGAGGGAGAGGGTGTAGTGAGTTGTGGAGAAGGGAAGAGGATGAGGGGAGGAGCTGGTGAGGGTAGAGTGGGAGGGGTAGCTGTGAGGGGGTGTGAGAGGGGGTGAAAGGGGGAGGAGTAGGTTAGTGGGAAGGCGATGTGGTGACAGTCATAAGAAAAGGGAGGTGGAGAGGGTGAGGGGGGTGAGAGTGGGTGGTGAGGAGGATCATGGGGAGCGTGAGAGGGTAGAGAAGGGGTGGGTTGAGAGGGGAGCGAAGGGGAGGGTTGAGAGGTGGTTAGAGGGAGAGGAGTAATGAGAGGGGTATTAGAGGGAGGGATGAGAGGGGGGAGGGAAGGCGAGTACCTTTACACCTTAAAGTTGCTTTTTGTATAGCACTGATTCGTTGAAGAAACGGATATTTTCCGACATCCACGCGGGCGAAGCCGCGGGCAAAAGCTAGTACATATATAAAAGAAGAAACTGACTGACTGACTGACTGGCTGACATATCAACGCACAGCCCAAACCGCTAGGTCCAGAGATTCCAAATTTGGCAAGTAGGTTCCTTATAAAGTTTAGAGGTGTACTAAGAAAGGATTTTTCAAAATTCACCCTCTAAGAAGGTGACACGGGGGTCCAAAGTTTGTATGAAAAATCTTATTCCTTGAGTTAATAGACTTAAAACTTGGCATGAATATTTATCTAAGAAAATTATAAACTTTGTCATTTTTAGTTTTCCTAAACTACCCCATAAAGAGGCATGGGGGTGTCAAATTTTGTATGGAGGAATTTTAACGCGCGGTCCGATTAACTCAAAACTCAGTATTTATACATAAGACCAAAAATTAAGAATAACGTGTATCAGGGTTTTTCAAAATTCTACCCCTAAAGGACTGAAAAGGGGTAGTCAATTTTACAGGGCAGGTTTTACTGGGGGCTTGATTAACTCGAAAATTGGGGTAAATAATCTTTCAGTCAAGTTACGGAAATATCCCAAACAATTTTTTGAAATTCCAGCCCTGTGGGGGTGAAAACAGGGAATATGGATTATATGGAAAATCTTATTCATTCGGTTAATTAAATGAAACTTGGCGAGGGAGAGGCAGGAAGGGGAGGGTGTGGTAAGATGGGAAAAGGGGAAGGGGAGGGTGTAGTGAGGAGGGAAAGGGGAAGATGAGGGTGTAGTGAGGGTGAAAGGGTGGGGATGGGGAGAGGGTGGGGAGGGGTGGTGAGGAAGGAGAGGAGAGGGGAGGATGATGTAGGGGGGAGGAGAAGGAGAGGAGGGTGTAGTGAGGAGCGAGGGTGTGGAGGTGGAGGGGAGGAGTTGGTGAGGGTAAGGGGGGAGGGAAAGCGGTGAAAGGGTGTGGAGAAGGGGTGAGAAGCGGAGAGAGAGGTTAGCGGGAAAAGGATGTGGTAAAGGAGTCAGAGGGAGAGGGGGATGGGGAAGATGAGGGGTTGAGACGGAGTGAGAGGGGCTGTGAGGAGGATGACAGGGGAGGGTGAGAGGGGTGTGAAGGGGGTTAGAGGGAGAGGAGATTGGGTGAGAGGGGTGTTAGAGGGAGAGGGGGAGGGTTGAGAGGGAGAGCTGGATGGGCGAGGGTGTGAGAGGAGGCGTGAGAGTCTCGGAATTTAATAGTTATTTTTGCATTTGATGTACCAATTCTTAAGGAATATTTAACTTAACTCTATAGGCTATAGGCATATAACCAACAACAACAACATCAACAACAACAACAACAACTCTACAACATCAACTCTAGAACTCTTAGGTGCCGAGCAAAAAGAAAAAAAGTCAGAAAGAACGTTAAGCGAAAACGAAGCAATAGCGTGGGCAGGCGATGCGACGTGGTGGGTCGGGGGAACAAGAAATTTCACGCGGACGAAGTGCTGGGCAGAAGCTATCTCAATACATAAAAAGAAAAGTCCTAACTGACTGACTGACACATCAACGCTCAGCCCAAACCAACAGACGTATAAAGCCGAAAATTTTGCACAGAGGTTTCCTTTATAATGTAAACAAGGAATAAGGACGGATTTTTGTTCCCGTGCGATATTTTACGACATCCACGCGGGCGAAGCCGCGGGAAGAAGCTAGTTATTTATATAATATCATTGGCTGCCACGCACTGTCAGGGAAATTAATTGTTAATAAATTGACACGCTACTTTAATTTGCCCTTTCAAAGAATGACAATTGTGGTTTGAATATGCGGACAATTTAAGTTAGTAGTCTTACCGCGATTTTACATAATAAAATAATATTTTGTACGCTGTTAACACTATCAGAAATTGAATGGCAATCAAGTTGTCACGTACATTGTTTGTGAAAAATACATTTTAGTGGAAACAAAACAACATCTACCCACCCATACTTGATCGAGCGCGAATCTATTGTGATTTGATCACAATCGCAGTGTTGATGTCATTGAACGCGCCGGGAAACTTGGGAGGATGCCCAAGTGTCAGTTGGGAGAACACTGTGGAGCTTTCCTTGGTGAGAGGCTGATGTAACCTAGGAAAGAGATTTTCATAAGGATTTCTCCACATAATAGTAATAATAGTACATTTTTAAGCATTATTAACAATTACTACAAAAAGTTGAAATAGGTAATCGGGAGAAAAAACAAGCAATACACTTTAGATTGTTGCGGAACATCGGTCAGGACAACGAAGGAACAGAAAATAATTCTGAATAATTCTTATTTCGTAAATTATTTGATGAAATTGTAAACAAACCATTATATTTTAAAGTTAAATTCTTACGCAAACTCTCTCAAAAGCGAGTTTAAAACACATACAATACGTGCCTTCTCAGACCATAGACCGCTAAAGAGACCTATTAAATCAGACTAATCAGAATCAGACAAATATAATCTACTGCGCAAGTCAAACTACATGGTGTGTCAAGTCTCATCTTTCGTGGTACGCATTGTGTAATCTGTATTTAGAAGAATATAACTTTATAACTCACCACTTTCACAAACAATTACTGTTTGAATAACATTATTACATCGTAATTAAATCACTGAAAATTGAGGTTATGAAATTAACCTCAATTTATTGTTAAATGAAAAACAAATTATGGTGATTTTAAAATTAGATTTTCGGGCTATATCATAGCATTCAATTTGTAAGTGGCAATACAAAATGGCATCCACAGGTACAGACGCCATTGCAGCAGGTCAAGCCACCCGAAACTGTCAAATTTTCCCAATCTGTCAAAGTTTGGAACGAACCATAGAAACATAGATGCCAATCAATATTAAACAGCAGTTGGGAATGGGTTCCAAGAACTTCGATACAATTTCCTACAAGTTTGAACAACATTTTAGGGATTTCTGGTTGTCGTAAGTGATAAAATGAATTAGACCAACAGATTAATTAGATATTTATTTTCAGTACCCAAATAAAAATTAATATTTACAAGTATTATACAAAAAGGAAGGGAAATAATTATAGGGCATCGAAAAATTCATCCGCATCGCTGTCGAAAGGAAAAGTGCCCAAAAGGCTGCCAGCATTGCCACGTTGTATGGCAATGCTAATTCTTTGGCCAAAAAATAGGCCAGCCCTTTGGTCACGCGTAGAGTCGACCAACCGCTTGGCGATGTCCCGAAAAACTAAAAGGGCACTCGGACCCCATGGCCCTAGTGTTTCAACCCCAAACGGCTCGAACATATAAGTCCCAATAAGATTGGAGTATTTGCGCCGTTTGAGGTTTTCCGCACCTGCAGCAGCCGCCCCAGCACAGCCTACCGTGCTAGGAAGATGGGATGGCGCAAGGGTGTCGACACACGTTGCATCCCACACCAAAGGCCTAATTATTATTTTGGACTCAAAAAAGTTAACACACCATAGACTAGACTCTAAAATTAAATTACGTATGACGTTACAACTAAATTAAAGCATATTTGGGAGTCCCTCGTGGCAAATAGTCGTAACTCGTAAGTCATTTGTGTCAAATGTAGCCCTTAGAATAATGACCAGTGCTAAATGTTTCACGCGAGGATGAGATAAATGGACTTAAAAGCAATTTGTGAAACAAACCCGTCATGTACCTACTATGTAAGTAAATCTTGCATAACATAACATCACACCAGCTTTCTCTGAAGGGCTGTACATATCCCCTCCGAAAAAAAATCGTTTTTCTTCGTAAATATTCAGTTTCACAATTTTTTTTTCACAATTTTTTTTTGACAATACAACCATTAAAATTATTATAAACACTTCCGTTTTTATTATTACTGATTTTTACAAAATATACTGCTTCTGCTGCTTTTTGCTTTTTTTTATATCGTGATCGTGATGGTGTCGCGGTCTGTAATCTCGTTGTTCATGTTAGGGCCCTCGCCCACGGCGACTTTTTATAGCGATGCAGTAGCGATGCTGTCGCGCGTCCGCATCGATACAGTCGTGAAGCGGTCGCTAGCTGTGTGCCCTCGCCCACGGGCCCAGATTCAGTCGCGATGCAAACGCGATACTGGCGCGCTTCTGTCGCGATGCAAACGCGATTCAGTAACGGCACAAAAATACCTGCGATCGCTACAGTTGCAAGATGGACTCCGTTGAGGCAACATTAGTCACGTTGTCTTTGGTGCTGCTTTTACGTAAGCAGCCGAAGCGTAGGCAACGAAAGCTCGGTTCTCCATTCACGCGCCACGCTCCCTCTGTTCTCTCCCCGATGTCGTCCGACACGGTCGCGCGTTTGCATCGATACAGTCGCGATAATGTAGCGCGTTGCCATCGCTTCTGTAGCACGTTGCAAATGCGACTAACGCGCGTTAGTAGCGATGCAGTCGCGCATTTCGTAAACGCGCGACAGCATCGCTACAAAAAGTCGCCGTGGGCGAGGGCCCTTCATTGTATGTGATTTATTTTATTTCTTTTGTTTTATTTTTAAATTTTGCATTTTTTTGAGTCTATTATTCTTTGTTGGTCGAAATAAACTCATTTTATTTTTTTTATTTTTATTTTATAATATTCAAAAAGTGTGATGGGGATAGAATAGAACGTTTATGGTGACGGAGGATTGTCGGTAGAAAAGGAGAACGTCCCAATAAAATAGTCCACTCGCATTTCGCCAGTTTTAGTTAAGACTGACGTAATAGGGGGCTATTGCCATCAACCGGGCACAAATCCAGACTCCAAGCACACTTTGCCTTTTAGTAAATCTTGCTATGCAAGTAAATATTGTATTGTGTCATCCCACAACCGGGTGCAATTCTCCCTATGGTTATTTTGGAGTACAGATAGTGTCAGCCATTGATGGTTTTTGACCAGCTCATTCCGCCAACTTCTTTGTGGTATTGATACCGAAGTATGTAGAAGCAGAATATGTGTAATATACAGGGTGTAAGAGTAAACAGTATCAACCTTTTAAGGCGTCATTGTACTCATCATTACTTTTACTATGGGACCAAACCTGAAGTCGCGAAAAAAAACAGCTGTGCCCTACATTTTGACGAAGTAAGCGAACATAAATGTACTGAACAACTGATTTTTTTTTTTGAGATATTTTATAGTTTATTCAGTCATTTTTCAACGTATCCAAAATGTTTATACCACGTTGGATAGCTAATAAAGTGTAGATGTTTATGAAATAGTACACCGATTTTTTACGAAAGACAAAAAATACGAAAATTGTTACGATTTTGGGGTCATTATTTAAGTATGGTAGGGGAGAGGGTGGCAAGATACCCCATCTTGCCAACTTAAGGTTTAAAGATCAGTAAAAGAAAAAATTGCATAGTGAGGCAATCATATTTATTTTTTAATTAACTACTAGTTATTACTCTTCTAATATTTGGTGACATTAGGAACTTTTAGCTATCCATTTTAGAAAAAAAATCTAAATAAAAAAAAGGTGTTTTACTCCGTCTTGCCCCATGGTGCTGGTAAGATGGGGTTGTCCTCTGAGGTAAGATGGGGTGATGAGAATTATCAGAGAGAATAATAAATAAATAAATAAATATCCTTGGACATTTCACACAACGCCATCTAGTCCCAAGCTAAGCAACCTAATGCTTGTGTTATGGTAACGAGATGGCTGATAAACTACTTATATACATTTTTTTTTTTTTTTTTGTAAATACATATACAG
Source organism: Cosmia trapezina (assembly GCA_905163495.3). Lineage (NCBI taxonomy): Eukaryota > Metazoa > Arthropoda > Insecta > Lepidoptera > Noctuidae > Cosmia > Cosmia trapezina. Next base: position 4,947,112 of record LR991036.1, read on the forward strand.
TATGGAATTCACATCTTGGCAATAATTGAAACCTCAAGGAATATTACTCCATAGAAGTATAGAAAAATTAAATAATAAATAAAAAACCGAAAATTAAAAAAGTTAAATTTTCAAACAAAATAAATATCAAAATAAATTCACTTAAAGTAAACACTCTGTTTAGACAACGTACCTTGACCCCAGGAGCGAAGAGTGGCAACGGTGCACGCGGGCGGCATGGCGGCTTTTTTGTCGGCGCCGGCACTTTGATTCGTTTGACAATGTGCGACGAAAATAAAATCCACTAAGTTCATTTGTACCGCCACGTGTTTATTTCGCGATAACTGAACTGAACTAAATACTTCAATATTACACATTAGTTCCAAAAAGAATAAACTTAAATTTTCTCATTTTCAAAGTGTCCACCACGTTTTTGAATGCACAAGTTACATCGCCGCACAATGTTATCCCGAAGCCTGCTCAGCAAATTTCGTTCAGGATCCAGAGCCATGGTTTTTAATTTGTCAAAGGCGGCGACAATACGATTGCGCAGTTCATCTTCGGTTTCGGAGACAGGCGAATAAACTTCATTTTTAATAAAGCCCCATAAAAAGAAGTCGAGAGGCGTAAGGTCGGGTGACCGAGCTGGCCACCTGCGGGGGCCATAGCGACCAATCCATTGCTCGCCGAACATGGTGTTAAGCCGATCTCTCGCGAGGAGTACGGAATGTGGAGGAGCTCCGTCTAACTGGAACCAAACCCGCTTGTAAGCTACCACAGACAATTCTTCTAGATAATCGGTTATTGGGCCGTTAAGAAGATCCAGAAACTTCTGTGCATTGAGGTTTCCGTTGATAAAAACGGGGCCGATTATTTGGTCTCCGTGAATACCTGCCCACACATTAATGGAAAAGCGGTATTGATGAGCTGATTCTCTAAATAAATGGGGATTGGTACGGCTCCAGTGACGCATGGTTTGTCGGTTCCACATGCCGTTTCGAGTAAACGTGCTTTCATCTGTCCAAAACACATCAGATAAAAAGCGTTGGTCTTGAATGTTTTTTTCCAGTACCCAGTGGCAGTAAAACTCTCTAATCGGCTTATCACGGGGCAGCAGCGCCTGCACCTTTGCAAATTTGTAAGGTCGTAGTTTATTCCTTTTCAGCACTCGATGTATTGTTTTATGGGTCACTCTAAACGTACGCCCAGCTTGTCTAAGGCTGCAGGTTGGGTTCTGCTCGAAATGTTCTAAGACTCGGTGTTCAAAAGAGGATGGAACGTGACGCGGAGCAACTCCTTCATGAGTGTTGGGCACTATGTGCTGATTTTCCCTGATCCTTTGGACAGCTCCCAGGATTGTCCGGACACTAGTAGGGCAGACGCGAGTTGCGCCGTATCTCTCACGATAAGTACGTAGAGTTAAGGCTGAATTTTGGCCGCATTCGCCATACAATAACACCATGTCTGTATACTCTGCAGCACTGTAAAAATGCTGTTGTCTTGGCATTTTGTTAAAAAGACACACGCGAACACAAAAGTCAAGTGACAATTTCACCTTAAAAAATGTATACAAAATACTTAAAAACACAATTTACACACACACAAAGTCAAATAACTAATAAACTACCTAATAAGTGTCCATTCCACTGATAAAAAATTAAACTAACTAAGCACTAAATTTACTGGTATTTGCTAATCGCGTTTTGAAGCAATGCGCGCAAGTAGACTCGTAGTAGACGAAATCTCTGCGAAAGGCACACACACTATCCCGATCACCGCACACACACTTATCGATAACTTTTTACACATAATTACTATATGCGTGTGGTGTGAGGGCCACTTTATTGAAACTCTTTGAAAATATGCTTAGGATTTAGTAAACATTCCCAAACAATTGTGAAAGTTGGAATCAGATTTTGTGAAAGTCAACTTTGCGAGATATGGACTGTAAAGTGGGGCCCTCAGTTCTCACATAGAGGATTGAGGGCCCGCCTGTACCTGACAAACTATGGACACTACAGATAAAGTCTTTATGCCAAAATCTAAGCTTATACCAAACAAAATTTGTGAAAACAAGATATTATCGCAAAACACTGTCCTACTTGGTATATCTTCGTTCAAAATGGGCCCTCAATCCTCACACACGTAAAAGTTTATCACGCAAATACAATGAAACCATTAACTTATAGCTATTGTTTGTAATCCTATAAGATATTAAATAAATTGTGAAAATTTGTGAAAGCAAGAGCAGGTCACCATTTCTTGTTGTTTGAAAGTTATGACCTTGACAAAATCCGGGCCCTCAATCCTCCATTTATTTTGTTTTCCGTTTGAATACGCTTATCGTATGAAAGATTAGACAAATACAAAATAGTCTCTTTTTGTGAAAAAAATTGTGCAACAAATTCGATACTAGAAAACAATTAAAAGACCCTTTATTGTAAATAAAAATCGAGTTTTATTTTTGTTCCCTGAATTAGGAAATAGGGTGACCACGATACGGTATTTTACTCTATATGAGAAAAAATCTTAAAATATATTATTTAGATAGATTAGGCAAAAAGCAGTCGGAAAATATTAGTTTTAGTTCAATAACAATATAAATTTTAAAATTAAATTCAAAGTTTTCAGGTTTTTTTAATGTTTTCTCAAACCATGAAATAGTAGCCGCCATTTTATGACGTCATTCGGCTATGTGAATTAAAAAAGTGTCAACTATTAATTGATCAGTGTATCTCTTAGAGCAGGTATAGCTTTCACTTTAAAATCAAAATCTTTTATCTTTATCTTTATCTTTCTAATCCAAAACTCCTCGATTTTATGTGAAAATGTTTGGAACATAATAATCCTTAAATAAAATTAAATATCAACATTCACTACTCCAAGATAATTACCCATACAACTATGTGTATTATAATATACAGGGTGGAATTTTGTAATGACACCTGGAAGGAAGTACTCTTAATAATGCAGATAGAAAATTTTACTCAAAACATTCCTTTATTTTTGAATAGAAAGCAAACTGCATTCAAAGATTTTCGAAAATTTCTCTTCTCCCACAACCGGGAATCGAACCGGCTAAAATCTGAAACAATTATACCCTGTACTTTTATTGCATCGATCGTTAGGGTCAATTATAAGGATGAAATCTCTCTAACAAACATGATAAATTAAATGAAAGGAAAACCAGGAAATCTTAAATTAATTTAATTTTTTACAAAAAATGGTAAACTAACTAATTAGTTGCTCGAAATGGGCTCCATTCTCTTGGATACACAAATTTATTCTTTTAACGAATTCATTTCTAGTAACCTTTAATAAAGTGTTGTGGTGAATATTATAAATCGTATTCTGAACTTCAACTCTCAACTCGTTGTCATTCGCATAAGATTTCATGTAAATTTGATTTTTTACATATTCCCACAAAAAAAATCTAATGGGGTGAGATCTGGCGATCTCGCAGGCCATCTGATTGTGCCGTTTGTACCAATCCAGGTATTAAAATGAAAGTATTGTCACCCTACCCTGCTACACACTTCAAAAATAGTTGATTTCGGTATCTGTTAAGATTTTTAGTTTAATCGTTATTCTTATTAGTAACAAATAACATCAATTTGTTGCACAATTTTTTTCACACAAAGAGACTATTTTGTATTTGTCTAATCTTTCATACGATAAGCGTATTCAAACGGAAAACAAAATAAATGGAGGATTGAGGGCCCGGATTTTGTCAAGGTCATAACTTTCAAACAACAAGAAATGGTGACCTGCTCTTGCTTTCACAAATTTTCACAATTTATTTAGTATCTTATAGGATTACAAACAATAGCTATAAGTTAATGGTTTCATTGTATTTGCGTGATAAACTTTTACGTGTGTGAGGATTGAGGGCCCATTTTGAACGAAGATATACCAAGTAGGACAGTGTTTTGCGATAATATCTTGTTTTCACAAATTTTGTTTGGTATAAGCTTAGATTTTGGCATAAAGACTTTATCTGTAGTGTCCATAGTTTGTCAGGTACAGGCGGGCCCTCAATCCTCTATGTGAGAACTGAGGGCCCCACTTTACAGTCCATATCTCGCAAAGTTGACTTTCACAAAATCTGATTCCAACTTTCACAATTGTTTGGGAATGTTCACTAAATCCTAAGCATATTTTCAAAGAGTTTCAATAAAGTGGCCCTCACACCACACGCATATTAATTACTTACTACCGAAACAAGACATTAGAATACAAGTATCTTTGTGTAATTTGAATATTTATTTTTAATAATTAAAAAATATTAATTGGACATTAAAAATACGATTGAACAGTTTACGAAACTACCGTTAAGTTTGTGACTTCCTGAGTAATCCTGAGTATCAATCGGGTCCGTCGATCGACCGGGAGCCGGTCGGTAACTAACTATGTAACATGCGAAAACAATTCATAAATTGTTGTTGTTTACTTTATGCATTTTATCTCTAAATCTACTTAATAATATTTAATAAGAACACACATTAACAAAAAAGCTGTTTAGCTTTAAATACTCAGGGCATAGTGGTTTTTAGAATTATGACAATAATTCTTAAAACACCATAGCACCACCTAAGTATTTAAAGCTAAACAGCTTTTTTGATTATCTATCTTTATTCCTTTTAACAGAAGCTAATAGTCAATAACAGGTGTGCTTCCCTACGTGGCGCGAGCGCACCCCGCACCCGCGCGCCCCCTCCCTCCCTGCCGGCCTGCCGCGCGCCGCGCCGCCCGCAATATTATTTCGCTCAATCGCCTTTGAAGAAAGCCGCGTGGCTCGTGCCGCCCTGTTTAAAGAAGCCGCCAAAGGACACCGCTGCCGATGTACACCCGCAGGAAATGTAGGCGCGTCCCAGTGATAGATTATGTTTGTGTAAACAAAACAAAGTTTCGACCATGGCAGGCCGAGGAAGTTGTTCAATAGGAAATTCCAAGTACTAGTATACCGAAAAAAAAAACCACATTAACATTAAATTTCATAGTCAGTCTGTACTGGTCTTGTGTCTGTGAGAGGTAGTGGGCCGTACCGTCACAGTATTAATCGAATGTGGGTGTCGTCGGGCGGCGCGGTCTGCGGCTGCGTCTCCCGTACACGCTTAGTTTTGCGCACGCACTCAAACGTTGAATTATTTTTTTTTACATTAAATTCCAGCCTGTCGTGCAGGTGTACCGATTTTACATTTCGGCAAATAAGTAGAATAGGTACGTTACAGCGTCGTGATAGTTTGCACTGAGTGGCAACGTCGCATTTTAAAGGGTTCATTGAATCATTGACCTAGTGATCCAATTCTACAGAGTGTTTAAATTTGTTCAAAATGAAAACTCTACTTTTTGACCTAAATCCTGGACCGATTTCGTTCATTTTTTGTATATCGTCAGAAAAGGCGATACCAAGTGTGTCCTAGAAATTATTGCACATAAGTGGTCCCCATACTGTATATTATAGATAGAAAAACATCCAGACTCGGAACAAATACTTGTAGGTCGTACAAATATTTGTTCCGTGCGGGAATCGAACCCGCGACATGCTGCGCAGCAGTCAATCGCTCAACCACTGCGCCAACCGTGTCGTCATAGAAAAGTCGTCAGAGAAAGATAATTATTTGGACTGGCAGAACACGCAGACGTGGATGGCTTCGTCATCATCATCCTACATTCCTGCACAGCTATTATGTGACCATCTTCTACAATGTGAGCATGATATCCACTTTTCAATGGAAGCGGAATATACTGGATTTATCATTACCCCATCTTGCCTGCCGAGCCATTTTCTACCAATAATCAAAGAAAAAAAAAAAACAGTCTGCAATCTCAAGGAAGCACAATACCTACCATAATATAGGTTAGTCAAAGCGTCAATCACAGTAACACCTCACCAGCTAGCATTATTTAACAAACCACAGTCACGTGTCAAACCAGAAGAAAATAATTATGATAAGCAATTTGCAGTAAAACAGTTTTTTAAGATTTTTCGACACGCGTGCACTTGCGAACAATTAATGGCCAGGCGACTGACAAGTGTCATGGCAGGCATCGAACGATGCATGAACGAGCATAATTAGTCAGTTTAAACAGTGAATTTTGCTGGGTACCCCGTCTTACCCGCTACCCCGTCTTACCTCCTTCTCCCCTACAAGATTTCTTTTATTTTATGAATTATTGTTATTGACATGAATAAGGACAAATTAGAAAAGCAAAAAACTATTTATATTAGTTTTTTTAAAAATTAATTATTTTCAAAGTATGTACACTGTTTTTTGAAAAAATAAAATATCTCGAAGGTGGTTCATTTTTGAACTGTGTACCCATTTGATTTGTGATTGTGATAAGAGTGATTTGATACCTAATGACCTCTACATCACCCTTTAAATTGATCGTGACATGTTTCCAGTAACCCTGTATATACTATACTAATAAGTGGCTTCATGAAAAATACTGGTATTCAGCTGCATCCGGTTAGACTGGAAGCCGACCCCAACATAGTTGGGAAAAGGCTAGACAGATGATGACTAATAATAAAGCTAAAGAGTTTGTTTCTTTGTTTGTATGTTTGAACACACTAATCTCTGGAACTACCAGTCGTATTTGAAAAAATATGTTTACATATTTAACTTCACACTAGAACCCTAGAAAGCCAATCAAAAAAAAAAAAAAACAGAAAAACGCTAAGTGAAAACGAAGTACGAGCGATGCGATGCGATGCGGGCGGGCGGGCGGTCGATGCGATGTAACGGGGTGGGACATGTGACTAAGAAATTTCACGCAGACGAAGTCAGGGTCAGAAGCCAGTACATAAATACAGGGTGTAAGGGACAGCCCTCCGCAAACTAATAGGGTGAATTCAGTATGTCATACTAAGATGACCGGTACATGAAATTTTTTCAGGAACGTTAAGGGAATCCAATAAACCTGATTTGTTTGTGTTTTTGTGCACAAATCGGAGCGTCTATTACTGGTTGGGAGGGGTAGGTAATAGGTATGCGGTGAGTTCGATGAACTCTGTAGCTAGGCAGAAAGTGAACAGCTGATTTCACGCATCGTTGGTTAGAGTATTTCAACATCCATTGCTGGTTTTTTTTTGCTGTTTTTTTTTGCAGTTTTTTTTTACAAAAATGGAGTGCTGCGAACACACAATGCAATTTTACATTGAAATAATGAAAATGTAACTGAATTTTTTTTTGAAAAAATGAAAATTTTCCTGAGAAAATTTCCGGTGGAATATGATTCAAAATGAGGAGCTGAATGCACCCTGTTAGTTTGCGGAGGGCGGTCCCTTACACCCTGTATAACAACATCAACCCGGACTATTTGCTTCCCAAAATCTTACCCTTCTGCCATAAGTAACCAAATATCCAACGATTGCTTAGTAACCACGACTGGTCACTATTTACTTACTAAAACCTCATCAAACTCAAACTCAAACTCAAACTCAAAGCATTTATTTCAATTAAACCAATTACAGGCACTTCTGAATTGTCAAAGAGTCGGTCAGTAGGTAAGTCAGAAAGTTGAAGCTAGTTGCCCATTCCAAAACGTAGATCTATGGAGAAGAACGGGCAAGAAACTCCACGGACACTCTTTTAAATCAAAATATGGTTACAAAATATTGGTTACATCATTCATGTTGAAATTATACATGTGAGAACGATGAACGTTAAAAGCGTCCGTATTAAAAAAATAAAAAAAAACAATTCAAAATTAAAATTAAAATAAGCCGTGGCAGCTAAGGTATGACCGGCCTCCACCAACAGCGCCCGTTGACGAACCTGACGTATAGATTCGTTAAATGATCCAACACGCGCGTGTGTGCCACCATCAGCGAGGCATTAGAGTGAGCATGACACACTCTCAGCCACCAGGGCACATCCAAGTCAAATAAAGACGTACCCAGTAAATGGTAGCTTTAGAGTAGGTACATAGTACTCACACATGTGCTAAGCAATTATACAATACAATGGTGATTGAGTCTACACAATGCAAAGCTATTCTTACAATCTTCAGCAGTTCCAACAGTATCTTCAAATGTTAATTAATTAGTTGAGGTTGTGGAGCAGGACCAGCATGGAGCCAAGCATTTTTATCATTTATGTAATCCCCCAACTTATAATATGCCTGCCTGCATAGTGTGCGTGTTATACAAGTTTTAAATTTCGTCTCATTTAGTTGAAGTATGTGTGGAGGTATTTTATTGTAACATTTTAAACAGTACCCCATCCTTCCACAGAATACCTATCTTGTTCTATACCCATATAACTCTTGGTTATACTGACAAATGGGCACTACAATTCATGTATTATTTATCTATCTGTCCCTATTTTTCTTTTTCAACTTGTAGACTGGAGTAGAGTTGACATTTTTTCCTCAGCCTTCAGAGATTTTGTTTGAAGATATACGCTTTTTCACATCATTCTTTGGGACATTTTTCAAGATTATTATGACGTGGCCTTAGTAAGGGTATTACCTAGGTTTGGGAACTATGTGTTTGGATTATTTATTAGGGCTGTATTATAGTGGCCACTTTGATGTTATTTTTGTTTTTTGATGAATCGGTTTTCCTGATAGTGAATTGAATAATCGGTAGACCGTTAGTGGAAGTGCTTGGGTGCCGAAGTGCCGTTCAAATCAGGTATTCCTAAGTGGAATACCTCGATACTCACTACTCTGATAATAAAGAAGGAAACAAAAGTGAAATATATTTTCACAAAATTTATTTTGAGCCTTAATATTAGATTAAAAATTGGGATAAGGGCAGGAGAATGATGATGATGATATTTTGAGCCTTAGGAAATGTGTTTTCTATGGCTCAAAATGATGATTTATCAGAAAGCAACTGCGCCCCGTGGTTCACCCGCGTAGACCGGGATAAAAAGTATCTTATTTGTTAATCCAGAGTATAAGCTATCTACATACCAAATTTCATCCAAATGGGTCTAGCCATTTGAGCGTGAAGAAGTAACAAACATACAAACACCACACACACTCACAAACTTTTGCATTAATAATATTAAGCGATTAAGCGATTAAGCGAGTGAGTGATTAAGCGTTTTATAGTTAAATTATGCTTGTAACGCCAAAGCATTTCTAACCGCTCCCGCCACAATCCACAAGCTTCATTTGGCGGGAACACCTCTCGCTCTCGGTCAATAAGGGCGAGTGGAAGCTTCTGGAACATTCTAGAAGATTCCCTAAAAACAGATGACGCGCAGCTTTCTCGTTGACATTTTTTTGCTGTCAGTCATCCGTCAACTGGGCGGCTATCTTTGGATAGTTTTTTCACAAAACTTTATCTTTGCCCCGAATCCTATTATTTTAAAGGACTAACTCAGAAATGTGTTTATGTTAATTGCTTGGGTTCGGCCCCGCTCGGCCCGCTTAGACTCGGCCCGAAGAATAATACCAGTTAGGTATTTGCCTAGAATAGCAATATTGAAAAGAAGCACTTGGAAAATAGTATTATTTTAACTTTAACACTTACAGCAAAATCTGGAAGTAAACAGCGGTCATACAAAAAAATTATTATCCTGTAGAGAAAAGAATTTGTCAGGATTCCCTGTCAACATAATAACAAAGTAAATAGATACTTATAGAAATATGAAGAGAGCTCGCTCGGGTTTTTTATTATATCTTCAAGTCTCGCCCCTAGGGAGGCGTGTAGGACAGCATTTATCGCCGTGTGGGACGAATATTTTGTATTTATGCTTTAGAGGATAAAAATATAGGTATTTTTAAAAGGGTGTATTGTGTGATGTTTCTTCCGAGTGTGAATGAATTTATTAGTTTTTTAGGAAGGAAGGTAGGGGTTAAGTATTGGGCACGCCACAATTGCGGCGATAAGTCCCCTCTTTGAGGAGTGGTTAGAGAGGCGCCACGGCGTCCTCACCTTCCGCCTGACGCAGGTCCTCACCGGACACGGTTGTTTCGGGAGGTTCCTGTTTCGCATAAGGCGGAAGGAAACGCCCGGGTGTTACCATTGTGTGGATCGCCCGGAGGACACAGTGGAGCATACAGTGGAGGTCTGCCCGGCTTGGGCAGAGCACCGCCGTGTTCTCACGGAGGCGATCGGCGGCGGCGATCTCTCGCGTCCGAGCCTGGTTCAGGCCATGGTGCGGAGCGAGAGTGCATGGGAGGCCGTCACCTCCTTCTGCGAAGCAGTGATGCTCGCGAAGGAGGAGGCGGAACGCGTGAGGGAGAGGCAGCCTCACGCCCTCAGTCGCCGCAGGAGACGCCCTGGGCGGCGGGAATCGCGGGGCGATTTCCGGCCACAGGCGCGGGCCTGTGGGCGGTGAGCAGCGGTTAGCTCGCCGTCCGGTAAGGACCAGGCCCGAGCGACGGCGCGTTGTGTTCCACGCGCGCCTCAAAGAGATGTCAGCAAGTGACGGGGTCCAATAGGGCCGACGCCGCTGGGGTCGCGGGTTGTTTGTAGAAGTTACCGCGGCCCTGGCATAGGCAACTGAAGGAACACGGGTGGGTTTTAGTCAGTAAAAGTCTGACACGCCCTTCCGCTCCACCCAGAGCGGGAGAAGTTATTTGATGATTTCCCACCCTCAAAAAAAAAAAAAAAAAAGAAAAAAAAAAAAAAGGTGTTAAGTATAAGGCGTAGACAAAGGCTTTTAGGTACTTATAATTTTTCTTAGTTATTATTATGGCCAAAATAAATGACAGTTCATCTGCGCATTAAATGAGTGATTAGTTTTGCACTAGCTACCAAGCAACATAAAAATAAAATCAATCCTAAATAATCCTATATAAGTAGTCACACTAATATAATAAAGGCGAAAGTTTGTGAGTGTGTGTGTGTTTGTATGTTTGTTACTTCTTGACGCTCAAACGACTAGACCGATGTGGATTACCATATACCTACCATGGATTAACATATAGAAACCGCAGGGCGCAGCTAGTGCCGCTGGGATCGCGGGTAGTTTTAAGAAGATACCGCGGCCCTGGCATAGGCAACTGAAGGAACACGGGTGGGTTTTAGTCAGTAAAAGTCTGACACGCCCTTCTGCTCCACCCACAGCGGGAGAAGTTATTTGATGATTTCCCACCCCAAAAAAAAAAAAAAAAAAAAAAGGGCGCAGCTAGATAGATAGATAGAATACTCTTTATTATGCACACCATAAAAATTACAGATATAAATGTTGAAATTTTACATAGGGTGACACAATGGGCGGTCTTATCGCTAAGAGCGATCTTTTACAGCTAGTAATATTATAAACGCGAAAGTTTGTGAGGATGGGTGGGTGGTATGTTTGATACTCTTTCACGCAAAAACTAAAGAATGGATTATGATGAAAGCACACACATCGTTTATAACCTGGATTTACACAAAAGATACATTTTATCTCGATGTTCATACTGGTTCGAGGCTAGTATTATAAATGCGAAAGTGAGTTTTTTTGTTTGTTACGCTTTCACGTAATACGGCTGAACGGATTTTGGATGGAATTTGGTACTCAGATAGACTATGGCCTGGGTAAGATCATAGCCTACTTTTTATCCTGGATCACAAACGAAGTCGAGGGCAACAGCTAGTATTATTATATAACCTACATTTAAGATTCATATTTGTAAGGGCACCCACAATACCCAATACCTGAGTTTTTTATGATCTTTACTTAAGCTTCATAATCTCCGTCTAGACTTACTCCCACTGAATTTTATCTTTGTGAAAGATAAAAATTTCGACTTAATACCAACATTATCTTACCAATGACCTAAGCACACTGTTAACAAATGTACCGTGTATGTATAAGCATATTTATTTCTATTTTTATAAAACACAAGCATAGACGTATAAAAAAAAGGAGGACTCTGCGCCACGCATATCGAAAGTGAAGCACCGTAGCGATCTATGTGTGCGTGATTTGAGTACCTGCAAAGTCGCCGTCAGTCGTGTCACGTAATGGCGGCCGGTCGGCATATTATGATGTAAGTGCGTGCGTAAGGTGTGTTTGTACAAACGGTCCAGCATACTTACCTACTGTGCTTCACTTTCGATATGCGTGGCGCGGAGTCCTCCTTTTTTTAACCGACTTCTAAAAAAGGAGGAGGTTCTCAATTCGGATGTTTGTATTTTTTTTTTTTTATGTTTGTTCGCGCATAACTCCGTCGCTTGCCAACCGATTTGAAAAATTATTTTTTTGTTGGAAAGGGTATACTTCCCAAATGGTCCCATTTTTGTCAAAATCCAGTTCTGATGATGGGATCTTGGAGAAATCGAAGGAACTCTTCAAATATTATAGCGATTTGGGTATTTTTATAGTAGCTCGTGCATTTGGTCCCGGAAAGCACCACTTGGTGAAGTGGAACTGATGATGAAGACCACAGATGGCTACCGGAACTACTCAATGATAAACATTTCACGGGTTGCGATTCGATTACTTTAATATGGTTGCTAAGCAATTTCCGCTCGTCACACAATGCGTGTGGTGAGTGGTTGTTGAGGAGTTCTCCTGGTTCTTACCATCAGAACTCCTCAACAATTAACGTCCCAGCATCGGGAAAAGCAATATTTTGTAACATGTCATGAGCAATTGACATTAGACTATTGTAACTTATACAAATTATAAACAGACCCACTAAAAAGCGAGAAATAAAAACTTTTTAACAAAAAAAAAAAACCGACTTCCAAAAATCACTACAAAGTGAAAAATAACTTTGATTTCGGAAGTCGGTGGCAAAAAAAAAGAAAGTAAAAAAAAACGAAAGACACCGACTTCCGAAATCAAAGTTATTTTTCACTTTGTAGTGATTTTTGGAAGTCGGTTTTTTTTTTATAAGTCCGGACACAAGCTACAATATATAACACAACTAAGAGAACTATTTATACTTGGTAGGTACTTAATTATTTGACTAACCAACTAACTATACAAATAAATACAAGCAAATCTATTTCTATTTTTATAAATTACTAGCTTTTGCTAGCGGCTTCGCAAGCGTGCATGACGCATAATTATCCCATGGGAACGGACTACCGGGATAAGAAGTATCCTATGTCCTAATCCAAGTCATGGTTTACCCATGTGCCAAATTTCAACTAAATCCGTTCAGCTGTTTTGGCGTGAAAGTGAAAACTCACTTTCAGATTTATAATATAATATTAATTAGGATAACTCCTTCAGCTTATGTGTTTGATATTCTCTATTTATTTATCCCCACAAAGGTTGTCTGTAAGTTAAATTTAAGTAATCGCACTTTGAAAACAATTTATGTTTTCATTTTACCCAGCTTTGTAAACATAGAAATTATGATTGTTACAAGAAATAAATGATATATTGATATTTCGTCGCATTAATGCTAGATAGATTGATTGAAAACTCGCATCGACAACACATTGAGATATCGATAGATTTAGATTTGGATTGAGCAATTCTTAAAGGCGTTATTGATAAATAAATAAATAAACATAGAAATAAACTATGAATAGAAGAGCCTAATGTAAGAGGAGCTCGTGGCTAAGTAATAACAGCTGCACGGGCCGATCCATCGGGTTAAGCTACGCTTCCCGGGGTTGGTCCGTGGATGGGTGACCATCTTTAAATTACATACCGAGACTCCTCCGTGCCTCGGAAAGCATGTTAAGCCGTTGGTCCCGGCTGATTACTTGATCTTTGACAGTCGTTATCAGTCAGAAGCCCGAAAGTCTGACAACCAGTCTTACCAAGGGGTATCGTGTTACCCAGTTACTGTGTTGTGGAGGTCAGATAGGCAGTCGCTCCATATAAAATACTGGTATTCCGCTGGTATTGGCTAGGCAGATTGATGGAGGAGCTTAATGTACTGTTTGAGATGCGAGAAGTACAAATGAGACTTTCTAAATGCTATACTAACAGCTTTTGCCCATGACACAGTCCGCGTAAAATGTCTTGTTCCCCCCACCACCACGTCGCATCGCATTGCCTGCCCGCGCTATTACTTCGTTTTCGCTTCACTTTCTTTCTGGCTTTTTTTCCTTTTGCTCGGCTCCTAAGAGTCCTAGCGTGATTTTAAATAGCCTTAACATACAAAAAAACAAAAGAACAAATAAACTCTTCGGTTATTATTAGTATAGATAAAAGTAGATGGATAAGTTTAGATAATATAGGTAACTTAAAAAGAAAACCAGCAAAGTGCGTATCGGACTTCGCAGATCTAGGGTTCCGTACCAAATGTGATTTATCAATACAGACCAACGTATTGATAAAACATATTTGTTAGTAAAAAATACGATTTTGATGATTATTCTTTTCGTTCGTCTTGGGCTTACTTATGTAATTTTATATTCAATTATAAATGGACAAATAAATTTACTTTATTTTCTAATTCGTAGGGAATGCTTTCTAAGTTAATCTTAACTGATGAAAGGTGAAGGAGAATTGTGAGGTAACCGGTATATGCGAAATACTAAAAGAAAGAACACGCAATGAACAGTGTGGGTGTTGACTAATACTCATTCTTTCTTGTTTCGAAACAAGGATTTAGTCTCAAAGTGGAATAATTACAGGCTGGTATCAAATATCGTAGGTTCGTACAGTCCGCGAGGCCTAAGATGAGCTTTGCATTTGTGTGAGTGCACATAGATAGTGTAGATGTGACGTCCGGCTTAAAGCGCGACGCGTTCTTTGTTTGGTTTAAAACCAGTTTATACTGCTTTTTGGCAATCGGCCTGAGACGTGGTGCGTCCCTCGCGTGACGCAATTCCGCTTCTATGGTGATCACTCACACAAATGCAAAGCTCAGCTTAGGCCTCGCGGACTGTACTGGTTCATTGGCTATAAATTCTCATGATAAGTTACTTGAATCTAAGGCGGACTTGTAGCTGCCGACTAATATTAATGGACCTATCCGCTGTCAGGCTATGGACGGACGAACATCCTTTCCACATCGAGATTACCCTGTGCTTTTGAATTAATGTGCATATTTAAATAGCAATCTGGATCTACTTTTTTCAATTCGATTTCTAAAACCGGTCAAGTGCGTGTCAGACCTCGCACAATGAAGAGTTCCGTAGTTGAAAAGAAATGATCCCAAAAACAAACTTAACATTTTAGTTGAAAAACATGTTCTTCCGTACGTTGACATACATGATAGTCAATTCTCCAACTGCTTTAAGTTTGTAATGGCATTTTTTTTATGATACAAGTAGTTTTATGAAATTTTTTTTTTTGCAATTTTCGGATTTTTTCCTTTAATTTTTATTATGAGCACTTCCTGTTGCTCAATTACATGATTCTAGGTTAACGGAAAGTACCTTCCACGTCGCATAAATGCCCGTATTTTTTTATTGCGTGAACTTAGAACCTTGTGTTTTTTAAAGCTTCAAGGGATCATAGGTCTACGTATTCGATATTAATTGCAGTTTGATACCTCTACGCGTTCCTGTGAAAAATGTCATGACAGACAGACGGACAACGAAGTGATCCTTTAAGGCTTCCGTTTTTTCCTTTTGAGGTATAGAACCCTAAACATTATGAAGTTCAATAGTACCTATCGTCTAACCAATGATAAGTTTCTTATTAATGTTCGAGAGTGCAGCATAATCAGCCAGTCATTCCCACTGCTGGGACTCAGGCATCCTCTCTGCGAGAGGCATTGGGCCGTAATCAACCACGAGGGCCCAGTTTGGGTTGGTGGATGGTTACAGGCACTCAACTAATAAGGCGCGTCGTGAATCTTCGTTCGCACAGAAAAGAAAGTATGGCCCCGAAGATTAACGAGAGTACTTAAAACTTACAATCAACTTTAGATCACTACTATAAGGTTCATAATACACTGCAGCTGTTAGTTCCGTCTCACTCGCAAGTATGGCGGCTGTCAAGCGGCGCGCGCTAACATGGCGGCAGCTACCGACCAATAGCGGTACAGAAAAAAAGCGTGGAGCGTGCCGATTGGTCAATAGCATTTCCTGCGCTTTGAAAATTCATCTTCTGCGCAGGTACATTGATAAGCCATATTACTTGGGTACTACTGTATCTCCGTATAATTGAGTTACAAACTCAGATGGCAAGATGGCCGTCACTGAATATGAAATTCTGTCGCACACACATTGATAAAAAGGCTTGATGAGTTGAGCAAAGAAAATAAACTTTTATTTTCAATCAAACTTTATACAAATAAAAAAGATTTTCAAGTTAAATGGACTGGCACACAGGTCGTTCGCCTAACTTATGAACAAATTGAACATTAATTATTAACTTATGAAATTACGAGAGTTATTTGTTGTCATTATAATATTTAACAGTATTAACTAAGTTTATGAATTCTTTACGTAATTAAAGACCCAGCTTTAAATCGAAGGTATTACTTTCGATTTAAAGCAAATTTTACTGCACAATAAGGAACTGTATACGTATAATCGTATAAAATAGAAAATAGACGGTCCTACTTTGAATTTTTTTTTCTAGGGAAATAATTTCAATTAATAATTTTTCCGTGTTAATACAGCAATAGACAATATAGTCAAATAACACATATAGAAAATCCAAAAACTTTAAACCATTACACATTTGGTTTTATAGGAATTTTAAAAACACAAAATTATTCGATGTATCCCGTTTTTAACGTGCTTTCCGAGATACGAATTAAAAAGGCTCATTTGCCTATAAATTTTTAGTCAGTATGTAGCTTTATAATACTGTGGGCACATCAGTCAATACTCGAAGGGTATGTGTTGACTCAAAACCGCGACTTTGCGGGTTCGAATACGGCCTCGATCAACATTGCGGCGTAACCTACAAACAGATAGTTTAACGTTTACCGGGAAATCGTTCATTAATTTTATATTAACATTCCGGTTTCCTACTAATTAGGTAATTACCGTTAAAAGTCGATGTTCATGTGTCAAGTGCATTGGCGGATAGTGTTACTATTAAAGGTTGAACACCTCCAATTTCGGAATTGCCTAATTATCATCAGGATTATTTCAGAATCTAATTTATCAACTGTAAAAGTTTACTGCTAAATATGGGCTATCACTGTTGTAGTCTCGAATAAAAATTTAAGATAATGCAACACAGGCCCCCAAGATACAGGCGCTGCCTAGTTTTGGGACCACTGTTCAAATAAATATTATATACTAGTTTTTGCCCACGGCTTCACCCGCGTGGATGTCGGAAAATATCTCACGCGACCAAAAATCCTTTCTTATTCCTTGTCTACATTTTATAGGGAAATTCTGTGCAAAATTTCAGCTTTATAGGTGGAAGGGTTTGGGCTGGGCGTTGATGAGTCAGTCAGTCAGTCAGGACTTTTCTTTTTATATATCTTTTTATAGTAAGCATACAATATTATTATTATGAGGCAGATGCTTTTCTTCGTGTAAATTATTTCATCACCGCTGCTCTCAAAACGGTGAAGGTAAACATCGTGAGGAAATCGGCATGTCCTAGAACCAAAAATTCGAAGACATGTGACATCTACCAACCCGCACTGGGCCCGCGTGGTGGATTACGGCCCACTCCCTCTCATCGAGAGGAGGCCTGTGTCCCAGCAGTGGGAACATTATAGGCTGATTATGTGATTATTATTATTAAAATTTATTATGTAACAATGGACCAATAAAATTATTCTTATTCTTCTTCGACGTGTCGATGGCACGACAGTGTACTATATTTTGTTGGCCCAAAACTTCGCCACTTCCAATGCTTCATCGGTGGCAGCGCAGACATCACTATGACTGCATTTTTTGGGGCACATATGGTCGGATAGGAGGATACTACCTATCTCACTCTTGTGCCATACGTTCAAATACCACTGCTGTAAAAACCTGGTATCAAACAGAATGGTTTAAGACAATTATTACATTCAAAAAGAATACAATTATTCACTAATTCTATAATGAAAAACATAATTATAAACTAAAATTAAAATAGGTACAGTAAAATCTTACAATTAAACACCATTCAGAACATGGTGCTTTAAAAGTAGTAGCCTTTTAAAAGTTGGAAGTGATTTTGATCCCTTAATTACCTACTTTAGGTATAAAGTCATATAGTTGAGCCCTCTCTTAAACAATCAGTCTTTCTTAGTTCCGTCATGCACTTTTGAATTTGCATTATTATTGTAGATGTTATTTGTGTGTGTATGTCTCTATTACCTATTATTTTACGTACAAGTGTGCAAATATTATATTTATAATTTTTATCAATATTCATTAATTTTGTTTCTTAAAAAACCTTTTGAGAAGATGTGAAATAATCATAATGTAGTAAAACTTTAATAATTTTACTCTGAGATGTTTATAGTTTTTGGGTTTTGGAAGCACTCACACACCGCAGTTAATAAGAAGCGAAGAACACGCCCCAGCCTTACTCCAACCCTCTGCAATAACAGTACGTTTACAAGTCACAATTTGAATTATGGGGCGTCTATCGTCCTAGGACAACAATCCCACTTTTACCTTTTTAGGTGATACAATTAAATTTGTTTACTACATCATTATTAAATTAAGTGATAGGTACTTACAGTTATGCCAAGTCACCCAATAAGAACTCTTGATTAATCCGCTAATTAGATACCTACCTACTCTCAGGATTCGAAAACACCAGCAAAAACATAACTTATGTCATATCTAACCTAATCAACTTTCCAAATCAACTTTTTCATCCAGCACCTCAGCCAAATCTCGACTCATAAACTGCCACAGATCCCAAAAATGCAATCTGTGAAAGATGTGACTAGGTCATAGATCAAGTTGAGTGTCGCATACTGTATGCGGAACCCCAATATATCTTTAATAAGGGTTCTTCAGTGTCCTTCTACATATTATATCTTTTCCGGGAACCCTTCATATCTGCTGCGATGGTATCGCCTGTTTTTAGAAGTTATTTGGGTGAAGGGAATCTTTGGTGCTTCGTTATTAGAGCTTATTTATAATAAACTATCTTCCACCCGCGGCTTCGCCCACGTTGTATGTCGATAAAAGTAGCCTATGTTTTTTTCCAGGTCATGGTCTACCCGTGTACCAAATTTTATATCAGTGACAATATGTCAATAACGTGAATATAGGAGAATTAGATTTCTGACAGGTTGATTTTGACAGATATAGACTGATATATACTGAATAAAACATTAAAAAAAACAAAATAACAAAAACAACAACAACAATAAAACAATAACAACAACAACAACAAACAACAACAGCAACAAAAATTATAAAACAATATCGAGAACGGGTCTTATTACGATATTCCTACCCAGTAGGTACCTGTTTACCTCGTAAAAAAGTAATATCGCGTTATGACCCGTTCTCGAAATTGTTTTATAAAGTTTAAAAAGTGAGATTATAATGTTAACGTTCTTAAAAATACCTTAATTTCCCCTGTGAAGTTAGCGCAAAATCACGCTGGAATGCACAGTTGTTTTCAACGGAGTCAACAACAATAAATGTGCAATATTGTCTGTATACCTTACTAAAATTATATCTCAGAGCTCCATTTTCCTCGCTACCATTTGTGACCACAAGGCTAACAAGGTAGAAAATAGTGCAGTTTCCAACATATTGTTACGTATAAACAGTACCTTTTCTACCTACTCCATTTTAGTCCAATAAAATCCCAGGAATCCCTGCTAAATACCCAACTCTCTGTGACCCGGGGCATTTGCAAATTTAATTTCCTAAAACTCACTTAGTGGCTGTATTTAGCAGTAGCAGAGAACCTCAGGAATCTCTAGTGTAAAATGCACTCACTAGGTACTCTAAGACCGAGCTCGTTAAGCACCTGTCCCACCGCTGACGAGGAACTGACTAGCTACATATCTACGATTTTTTAGCTCAAGAAACGTACAAAATATTGTGGGTCCTGTAAAAGAGATTCAATAGTTGATCGCTGACTGTTCACACAGCCGGCGAGTACTTCTTTGCCGCAGCGAATATTAGTGCTTTCAAAAAGAGTCCTCGCTCAGCAACGCTCGCTTGGCGGGCTGAACAATAATCGCTCGCTGCTCGTTACTCGCTTCGTACTATAATAGTGTAGGTCCTGTATAAGTAAAACACACCACCTAGGAGTACTCGTTTGTCGCAGTGACATGAGCTATCAAAGAGAATACTCGCTCAGCAATGCTCGGTTGTCGGCCAGAATACTCGCTGTGAGACTCACGTTTGATACAAACGCATATAGTGTTTTTATCACACAAAGTCACACGCACTTTACTTGTGTTTACCAAGTGTAAGCACAGGAGCTCTCAGTACCGTCCGAGACATTGGCGAAGACGTAAGAGTGTTGTGTGCGTGCGTGTGTGTGTGTTATGTGCTGACGCTACTCGTCTTCACGCACACACTCACAGCGTGTTTGTACTGTACTCGCTCGTCACCGTCGCGTACTCGCTGCTCGTCAACTCGTTTTTAGTTGCTAATAAAAATCTTTATTGATACAAAAACCTTTGACATTACTTAAGACTAGGACACATAACTTGGTTAACGAAGGTCATACGGATAAGGTAAACCCTGACTCCTAAACTAGGTGATCCTGTGACTTAGGAGTCAGTGTTCAGTGTGTCAGTGTTGTGTGTGTGTGTTGCTAGCTCTCCTCGCTTCTCGGATTGTGGGACAGGTGCTTTAGGCATGCACTAAATATGGCATAGAAGTACCCTCTACAGCATCTGAGTTTCCACTAAATAATACATCAAAGTAAAACTAAGGAGCCATAAATAATTTATGTCAAAGGAACATGAATTTTGGTCTGAGCCCTGGTTTTAAGTTCCGAAACTGAATAACATAGGTTTCAGTATTTATCAAAGCTGAAATACAGTTGAAACTGTGTCCAACTCAGCTTTTGCGTGAAGTGACAAACTTAGTTAGTGTTGGTCGCGTTTGGTTTATGTGTTATATCCGATGTCGGTTCTTGGGTTTTCATTAAGAATTCTGTGTAGTTCTAGATTGATGGTTATTTAATTAAGTATTTCGTAGAAGGCGTGTATAATTTGATGTTATATTGATTAAAAATCTAAATGTCTATCAGCTTGTCGTTGCTATAGGAAACTAAATGCCTATAGACCCAGCTTCTGAATTGAGAATTTGAAGTTGAGAACTAACCAACTCTAATTTAGCATTTTTACTGAATGTCTACTTCAATGCAGCCCGCGAAATTAAAAATTTCATGTTGTACGTATGTTGAAGAAAATTCATGATCATTATAATACAATAATAACTTAATTAAAATAATTTAAAACATCAAACTCTCGAAAATTTCTATTTCATAGAAATAAGATTTTCATCGAATATAATATCGATGAAAATCTTATTTCTATGAAATATAATTTTAAAATTACTCAAATTTGGTTTTTAATAATGTCATGGTCTATGTAACTTATGTGCTGTGTACTACATAAGTGAGAATCAACTTAACATAAAAAACTTAGGTTCAGAGCCACTACTGGGTCTACGACTTTAGCTATCTTTAACCATGCTATTCTTAAAGCTTTTGTGGAAACTTTTCCCCCATTAAGCCCCATTAACATGATGCAAGTTCTTACCAGAGGCAAACAAACGACTTGCATCGTCCAAGCACTGTTTAGATGGTGCAACTTTTACTATTGTTGTTTCAACTACCTATGCCACAGGCAATTAAATTGCATCGTGTGGATTTACTGTAGTACTTTCTCTACATTTTAACGAAGCAAAAGGAGTATGTAAGGATCGTAACAGGTGGTTCTATAGTTTCTGCCTCCCCCCATTGGAAGCAGGCATGAATTTATGTCAAAGGTCGCAAAAAAGCCCATCCATCCATCCATATTATATCACCCGTCTCTCCACTATTCCAAGGCTTTCTTTATGGTGCATACTGGGTAGGCTTTTTATCCCCTCTGTTCAATGTGAACATATATTTTCACATTCTGAATTATTATAAATTATTGCAATTAATTGCAGTAAGTAATTTATAATAGTTCAGAATCAAATTTAATGTTTTTTTGTTTTTCTTTGTTTTTTTATGTGCGCAACATTTGTGTGCCATAAAAATATTTATGTTGTGTGGCAACACACTACTTTTTCTTTGTCTTCGAATAATGTCGTTGAGTGTAACTCGCCATTTTTTTTTACCTTTTATTTTAAATAAACAAGTAAATTCTATAATTTGCATCTAACTCTGTTTTATTTACAACACCCTCCATATCCTAAGGGCATGTCTTCCCTACCATTACCGCGCCCCCCGGTCTACTCACAGGTATACAATGGTCTCTGTTGCACCATGTAACATGAGCCAACAGGGTCTAGTGTGAATCTCTGGGTTCATTCGAGTAATCGAGCCTGGTTAAACCACGCTGGGGTCGGTGCAATTCATTCATTAATTTATTCATTCAATACAGAAAATTACTCGAACATCACTAGATGACATTAATCAGACATCATTACATCTCTGAATGCTCTCTTCTATAATTCAATAGAAGATTCAAGTTACTCGTCTTCATATTATATTGAAAATTCTCAGTAGCTTTCAAGTTCTATTGGTAACTTAACCAAGTGTTATTAGTAACTTGATTCGAGTTAAGTTAGACTATAATTACTCACTTAATGTTTGCGCGCGATCGATACTTCGATCGGTTTTAAAGGCGTTCGTTCTAGGTTTATTCTAAAATAAATTACCAGTGTTACGGGTTTTTGAGGTGCTCGTGGCTAAGTAAAAACAGCCGCACGGGTCGATCCATCAGGTTAAGCTACGCTTGCCGAGGTTGGTCAGGGATGAGTGACCACCTTTACATACCGAGACTCTTCCGTACCTCGCCGTTGGTCCCGGCTGTTATTCGTGGATCTTTGACAGTCGTTTCGGGTCGTCAGAAGCCGGAAAGTCTGACAACCAATCTTACCAAGGGGTATCGTATTACCCAGTAACTGGGTTGTGGAGGTCAGATAGGCAGTCGCTCCATGTAAAATACTGGTATTCAGCTGCATCCGGTTACACTGGAAGCCGACCCCAATATAGTTGGAAAAAGGCTAGGCAGATTGATTGACGGGTTTTTGAGGTGGTTTTGATAAAATGAGGTCGGCTTGTCTACTCTGAAATGACGCTCCCCACTACCCTAGGGTAAATACCCTAGTGTAGTGTATGTGCTGGGGCGTCATTTGAGAGTAGACAAGCTCTAGAGTTATTTGAATTGGCATGTTTTCAAATTCATATTTTTATTTTCATAGTACCTATGCATAATCAAAAATTTTTGTTTAAATTAAAATATTTTAAATTATTTCCTCCAAAACTATTAACGCACTTAGCTTTCACATTTTCTAAGCTCTATAGCAACAAAATAAAAACAATTACATTCTATATTTATATTCTACATTATAAAGGTATAAAAATATTAATAAAAGAGCGGTTCCTACAGCTCAACTAGCCGTTGTAATCCCAATTAATGATTTCTACGAACGACAAAACTGCATTACCAAGCCATTTCTACTTGTAACTCCACCAAAATAACAAGCCTCTAATTTCTAGAAAGTAAATAACTAGAAGTGGCACATAAATACAATATAATATGAAGCGTAGCTCCTACTTCCAGGAACGTATACAATTCTCTTTGAACGAACACACGCTTCATCATCTTAACAAAAGTTTTCAATGCAATGAATGTCTCCGTAGTGTTGTGCTTGACAAATCTTGCACAAGTCTCGTAGTTCCAAATAGTCCGTAGTGCTGTCTTATTAAAGTCTATTCACAACACTTTATGATTTTGACGTCAGTGGGACTGCAACTTAATTGTGTCGTGCGATTGTGCAATTGTGCAATTCTCAGGTGAAGTCCTACTGAACTATTCTTATCCTTATCTGGTGTTCAGTTAAACATAGTTTGAAATCACCTACATTTTTTTTGGGATAAATGACTAGCTCAAAATACTGCCCAATTCAAATGGGACTAGGCAGACAACTGTGGGTATAAATAAATGACACAGGAGTGCCCTGAGACAGTAAGACGAGATTGTGCCAGCCCACGTATACAACATTAGTTTTTGTTTATACTAAAACCTCTTAAGGGGTCATTGAACTCATCATTTTGAACAACTTTTACTATGGGACCAAACCTTAAATTGCGAATAAAAAATCAGCTGATCAGTACATTTATCTACATCAAACTCGTCAAAATGTACTGAACAGCAAATTTTTTTGGTTCATTGTACGGAAATCCTATACAATGCGTGATCAGCTTATACTGGAAAGTATAGCTTGATCTGTAGCTGTGTGTACAAGTATCTTGCTTCTTCAATCACCAAATGCATGATACAGGCAAGCGTACGAAAATATCGTTCATGCAGATTTGTTCATAATAAATGTTATTTATTTCTGTAAATTGGTTCAAAAACACTTTTTTACGTCAAAAATAACATGTTTTAAAATTATATGAGTTGGTGTTTTCTATCCGACTGAGAAGAAAGACCGAAACAAACTCAGAGGTCACAGTCTCTTTTAAAGTCTAGCTACAATCTTGGTGTGGCCATATACAGCCCATGCAGATTAATGTCTGAGATGTTCTTTTGAGAAAAGATAGACTTACCTCTCCAGTCATATCGAAATCTTCATTTAAGACAGATACAGATATATGCCAATATTGGTATTGAGTGGTTAGCTTGTGTGTTCTGTGCTGAGCTCACGCATCGCGTCGTACGTCCACCCAGTAATAGGCTCGCCCATCAAGGAACGCTGTCCCAAATTAGGCGCATTATTAATTTACATACATACTACAAAAGGTATTATATTAAAACACGTACACTAGAACATAAATAAGTCTGTCTGTCTGGCACAGCTGGATATCTCAACTACTAATGCTATCAACTTGAAATTTGGAACAATTTTAGATGACGTTTGCCCAACTATTTTGCAATTAAGAAAGAAATAAAAATATATGTATTTTTATTGCAACAGGGAGTGAAAGGGGGTCTTAAAAATTCAAAGTAGGTCTACTAAGACATGTGGGGTATCATATGAAAGAACGCTGCTTGCACATTCTCAAACATTTTTTTATTTTTTTTTAGGCCGCACAGTTTTCGACTTTTGATGAAAAATGTAAAAAAAAAAATGCCGCCCCCCCCCCCCCCCCCCCCTTATCTCCGAAGTTTGCAAAGAGAAAAATCTGAAATTATTCTTGTGATAGAACACATATTAAGTTATTAAGAAAATGCTCTATTTTAACATACATTTTTTCCGAATCATTAACACTGCTCGTTTAGACCTGCAATGCTATTCTGTAAACATCTCACCGTGATAACTTAAGGTAAGTAAGCGTGAAGTGAGCTGTCATTCCACCCGATGCTAGAGATTGACACTATTGACAGCTCACTTTAAGATCACTTCACCTATTTTTTCACGGTGAGATATTTACAGAATAGCACTACTGATCTTCAGTTTAAAATTATTATAAGTCGGTTATTCTCACCTTAACTTGTCAAAGTTTGATTCAAAATGTAATACACAAATCACGACCTGTCTGAATGATATATGAAACCTGAACCTGAACCTGATATATGAAAGGTTTAGGTTGTAAAATAAAGATAAACAATCTTGATGTGACTTTTTACACAAACACATACTAAACAAATAAACTACTTACTGCTTAAACTAATGGTTCAATTGATTCAGTAATCATTATTGTTGTATTTACATTGGTTTTTAGTTGCATTTTATTTTTAAACTGATGTTTTAAAATAAAAAAAGATAAAAGACACATCAAGATTGTTTACCTTTTTTTCACTACCTAAACGTTTCTAGTATACGTGTCTAGCATTCTTACTTCATTAGAACATAAAAAACACGCTAACAACACCACTAGAGCAAAACTTCTCAAACCGTGACAAATGTTCACGAGTCTTATGTTATTAAAGTCTGCTGACGGCACTATTAATAATGCTGCAGCTGCAATATGACAGCTCATTGTGTTCGTAAACCCTTGCGATGTAGACCGTTTAAGAGTTAATAGATATTTTAATCTAGCTCATAATATTTAAGTATGGTTTGTAAATAAATTTTGAACGTGTGGAGGTACACGTTCTTGAGAAAAAGGGTCTTAGACAGACAGACGGACAACGATTTGATCCTATACGACCAAGCTAGGTAGGTCTATGGTCCCTTGGATATCTAAAATAATTAAGCTTCTAAGTCAACGCAATAAAAAAATACGGCCATTTATGTGACATATTTTGATACTCGCAAGTAAATCAAAACCTATGGGTACTTCCCGTTGACCTAGAATCATGAAATTTGGCAAGAAGCAAGGTCTCACAGCACAAATGAAGGAATAGTCCGAAAATCGTTATTTTTGTAATTTTATCATATAAAAAATATATTTTGGGATTACAAACCTAAATTTGCAGTTGGAGAATACTATTCTTTTTGCAAATTTAAAAAAATCAAAAGATCAAGATCAAGATTTTATCAAAATATGTCACATAAATGGCCGTATTTTTTTGTTGCATTGACTTAGAAGCTTAATTTTTTTAGATAGGTATCCAAGGGACCATAGACCTACCTATCTTGATCGTATAGGATCAAATCGCTGTCGTCTGTCTGTCTAAAACCCTTTTTCTCAAGAACGTGTACCTCCACACGTTCAAAATTTATTTGCAAACCATACTTAATTATTATGAAGCTAGATTAAAAAAACGATCAATGTATGCGAGAACATGTTTTTCATCTGTAACTACAAAAAAAGTTTGTTTTAGGGACAAATTATTTTCAACTACGGAACCCTTTACTGTGCGTGGTCCGACACACACTTGGCCGGTTTTTTTATGTCTATTCTAAAAGCTTATCAGCAGTCTTACTTAAGTTTTAATTAAGTTTGTATAAGTGAAAGCATTAGAGGTGCAGAAAACACTATCGTGTCATT
The DNA here is from genome assembly GCA_905163495.3 of Cosmia trapezina. NCBI lineage: Eukaryota > Metazoa > Arthropoda > Insecta > Lepidoptera > Noctuidae > Cosmia > Cosmia trapezina. The sequence continues at coordinate 4,973,892 of LR991036.1, forward strand.
AGACTGTGTTGCTAAGTTAATGTGAGCTGTTGGAAACTGAGCCAACTTAACTAAGTTAAGAGTAAGTTACATACCTCTACTTAGTTCCACATTACGGTAGGTATAGTTGGAATGAGAAAAATGTATGACCTATTTAATGTAATAAAGCAATCTTAAGTGTTTTTCTGTAATAAATGGAACCTAAACATTGTTACACTGTCTGCACGGTCAGAGAAATTAATTGTATATCTATATTGACACACTTCGTATCTGTCATGAGGATCGGAGACGATACACTCGAAGTCGTGGACGAGTATGTTTACCTAGATCAGTGGTGGCCCGGTGGTAACGGTCAACAGGCGCTTTACTTTTTGTAAATTATTTCATCACCACTGCTCTCAAAACGGTGAAGGAAAACATCGTGAGGAAATCGACATTGTTTATTGTTTATTGTTAATTAAAACGGTAACACCAATTACATTAATTAACATAGATAATTATAGAAAGATACACAAAGAAATAAAAGTACTAACATATAATAGAGGACACCCTAGCATACTTTCTCTCACAAAACATCAGACATACACGCATAATACTACTCCACTCATCAGCAAATAGGTCACATTCAAGATTGGTGGTCAGGAGGGCGTTAAGCATCCTTAAAGTACGACACACCGGGGACTCAGCTCTGGCGACAGTTTTAGACAACGGCGGCGCAAACAGATTGCGTCGATGGCTTTGGCGATGTCCGATGTATTTGTCGGGAACAAATAGCCGACAGAAAAGATCATGGAGTTCGGGACTGTCAATGCGTCCTCAAAGAGTTTTACAAGCGACTGTGAGCTGTAAAAAGCCTCGTCTAACCTCCAATGAGTTAAAGCCCAAAACTCCTAGGAGGTAATTAGTAGGGTACATAAAAGGAAAGAAGTGATACATTTTTTTATACAGAAATCGCAAAAAAGTTTTCTGTGCCTTTTCCAGCATTAACGTTTGAGTCGCTGTGTAGGGATGCCAGATACAGGCACCAGCCTCAAGCTTACTACGAACCAAAGTGGTGTACAGAAGCTTAATTACATTTGGGTTGTGAATATCACGGGCATTTCGCAAGACAAAACCCACACGCCTAAAAGATTCCTTGGCAAGAATGGAGACATGATCTCTAAATGTCATACCAGTGACATGTCCTAGAACCAAAAATTCGAAGACATTTGACGTCTACCAACCCGCACTGGGCCCGCGTGGGGATTACGGCCCACTGCCTCTCACAGAGAAGAGGCCTGTGTCCCAACAGTGGGAAAATTATAGGCTGAACGTTTACCTCAGACAAACTGTACAGTTAGGTAGGTTCAACTTCGAGAAAGAGGTCAATCGTAGAATACGACTCGGCTGGGCAGCATTCGGGAAGAAATGCAATATCTTCTTGTCCCACATAACGCAGTTTCTCAAGACAGAGACCAAGAGAGAGAAAATTTCTCAAGTGATGAGAGTCTTAGTGACCAATGCGTGTTGCGTGTTGTTGTGTTAACTACGGCACTGAAACAAGGTCGCTCACAAAGGACCTTTTACGAAGGTTAAAAGTCACCCAGCTTGGAGTTTCCCTACGTGATCGAATCGGAAATGAAGAGATCCGCAGGAGAATCAAGGTAGCCAGAAGAATGACCAAACTTAAGTGGCAGTGGGCTGGGCACTTTGGTCGCAGAACAGAAGGCTGATGGGGCGAAAGATTATGAAGTGGCGACCGCGTACCGTTGGATGGACTCCCACAAGGTGGACCCATGACCTTGTAAAGCCCGCGGGAATCCACTGGATGCGGTAAGCTTGGAACCGGTCGAAGTGGCGGTGCTTGGCGGAGGCCTATGTCCAGCAGTGTACGGCTTTCGGCTGAAATGATGATGATGACGTCAATTTGCCGTGTTGTTGCCATTTTAGACAACTTTCAAAGAATGAAAGTTGTAATTAGGATATTCAGACAATTTAGGTTGGTAGTTCGATAAACAATTAATTAACTTACAAACCGAGCTAAACCACGCTTCTTAACGGTAAACGTATCTAAAACATCTTCCAGTCTCTGTCAACTTCAAATAATTGAATGAACTATCTCGATGTTTTAAAGTCATTTATCGTTAAATGTATTATGATACCGGGCCTGACATACCTAAAAATTTAACAAAAAATCAATCAATCTGCCTAGCCTTTTCCCAACTATGTTGGGGTCGGCTAATACTGTATTCACCTGCATCTAGTGTTGCCCAAATGCAAGAACAAGACGAGACTTAGCCAGTCTTGGTCTTGGTCTTGCGTCAATACACCTGGTCTTGGTCTTGGTCTTGGTCTTGCGCTCCCAGTCTTGGTCTTGGTCTTGGTCTTGCAGCAAGAGTCTTGCAAGTCTTGCAATTACCTATTAGTCTATTACTATTAAAGTTTACTTTAAATCTTAGAAAAACGTATTAGAATTGGAACATTGTGAGCTTGAATTAACATAGCCATAGTAAAGATCAAGCAGATTAATAAATAACTGAAGATTTGATAAGAAATTCGAAAAATCAACTGACCTATATGTCGTTTTCCATGGAAGTAACTGTTTCTTAATAAACATTTATGATTTATAAGCTTACATTTGCTAAAACATGTAAAAAAAACAAATTAATTACAATAACTTGACTGTATTTTAAAGAACAATACTTATCTGTCTAGAAAGAGATTGAACCCTCAACTTATAAGAAATTTAATAAAAGAGTTTTACGATTTATCATTTATTTGAATAAAAAATAAAATACAACACAAATCAACAGCTTTATCATTAGGTTATGATACTTTATATCAATTTTTTTGACCAAGAATTAATACAAAGTAACCATCTGGCTGACTCATCACTTAACCTATTTCTATGTTTTCTAATTACTAATGATGCTTTAGAAAATAACCTCTCAGCAGGTACTGAAGTTGCAGGTATTGAGAGAAAATCACGGGCCATTTTCGATAAAATCGGATACTCTGTCTCATGCGTCCTCCACCAATCTAAAATGTCTTCCGAGCTGGCAGTTCTTGGTTTTCTCAGGTACTCCTCCAACTCGTCTATCACTAAGCCTTGAAGACAAGATCCAGATGACGTCGAGGGACATTCATAGAGTTTATCAAAGTCTATTACGTCTTCATCTTCATCACATACTTTATTTTCTTTTTCTGGTAATTCCAGAGATTTGTTCAGTGAGTGTAGACTTTTATATTCTTCATAAAGTTCATTGAACTTGCGCAGACTCTCTGTTTTAAGTTGCTTCCCCCACATTGTCAGGTCAAATGTCTGAGCCTTATGCCATGGGTCTAAAATTAAAGAAGTACAATAAATCCAGTTGCTCTTCTTGTAATGTTTAAGCATTTTGTCTCGAGCTGCTTGGAAAGCTAGAATGAGCCTTTCATCCACTTCAGATCGATTAGGTTTCTCATCTAACTGTTTTACCATGGATTCAATTTTATCTAGCAAGAGATTGAATGATACAATGACTAGCGGTAATGTAACATATTTGTCTCCACCAAGTTTTGTACTTAAAAGTTTAAAGTTTATTAGAAATTTATGTAATTTTTCGAGTACCTGCCATTCATTAGCTGTGATTTGAAAATCATTTAATTAGGTGACAGAACTGCACAATATGTCAATACCCGCTCTCACTTTTAAACCAAATCCAATCATATCATATCAATAATATAATCATATCAGTTGGACAGTCAAGAATGGCATTTAGATTTGATGGCACGCCAGCTGCTTCACAAGCAGACTGAAACTTCTTCTTCACTATCTCACTTCTTTTTATTTTACTGGAAATACTGCGTAACTTTGTTACAGATGTACGCGAGTCAGCAATATTTGGTGCAGATTCTTCATCTTCCTCATCCTCAGTTTCGTCTGCATAGTCTTCGTACTGCTGATCTTGCGCGTTAGTGTCAGACTCACAGTGTAATGCTAAGGTCTTTAATAAATCTTGTACACCAAGGTTTAAAATGTGAGCAAAGCACCGGAAATGTTGATTGTCTGAATCAAAGTGTGGCGGCAGCTGTTTGCCCAGTTCATACATAAATTTGGTATTTGCAGTTGCGTTGTCGACCGTGATACCTTGTATTTTATCAATTATGCCATATTCCAATAAACATTCATGGAAAATCGTTGCAATATCTTCCCCAGTATGTCGACCGCGTGATGGTATAAAATCAAGAACTACAGATTGATACTTCCATTCGTTGTCTATATAATGAAAAGTAACCCCGTAGTAACTCCTACCAGCAATTGACGTCCACCCATCAATGGTAAAAGACATTTTAGATGATAATTGTTGAAGTCGTTCCTTGAGATTCAATTGGAGCTCTTCAAATCGCTCTTTGACTTTCCTTCTAAGTGTAGACCTTTTAGGAAACACCATATTAGGGCAAATACGTCGAAAATATACTTGTGTAGCTTCGTCATCGAAAAATGAGAAGGGAAGATATTTCTTCACCACCCAATCAACTGTAGCTGTCGTGATGTTGTCACTGCTGTTTTCCGACTGAAACAAAACAATAAATCTTGTGTTATTATTTAAAACATACTAGGTTTGAGCGTATAAGAGGAGGAGGTTTGTTGTTGTTAAATCGAGAAAATCGTTAAATTGATATTTGTTATATTAAGGTTGCACTGTACTGTAATTTACCAAAATAAAGTACTTAGTTGTTACTGGCCGATTAAATGAAAATATGGGTGTTTATAAAAAATATTTAAGACGATAATTACATACTTAATATGTCGCACCCCTAGATGAAAACACCACTAACTCAAAAATACTTACGTAAGTTAATGGCGTTTTTGAAAGTATCGCATGAATAGCTACGCGGAGTTAAAATTCTTTTAACTGTTAAAAAAATATTCTTACCTGTCCACTTCTTCCAGCGGTTACTAAAAAGCTTGTGATATCTCCACTTAATTTTGGTTTAACAGGAAGAAATATTTCTGATTCCTTTTTGTGGAAAGATATTAGATGTTTCCTTAAGCCTGAAGTGTTTCTGTTTTTCATTTTTATTTCAATCTTGTTATGTTGGCACAATTTACAGAAGGCAGTTTGGGATGCATGAATTATTTCGAAAAACTCCTCAAATTTGCTTTTGGGTCTTTTAGATCTGTGACTCAAACTCTCGTTACTCGGACTAGAATAATTTGAATCTTCGTCACTCATATTAAATTGTACACGTGATACGTTTTTAGAAAACAACGAGAATTAGTAAAAACAATTATTAAGTTAGACTCGAAGCACAGCTCAATTGGAAATGACTGGAATTAAAATAATTCCTTTATTTATAGTACGTTTCCTTGCTTTCTACCGCGCCGCCTCGCCACGTGCCGGCTCTATGAAAAGGATGCCGCCGCAAATCAAACAATGCCGCGTGCGGCGTACAAACACACACTAAATATTACCTACTTGTACAGACGCGACGCGTGAATAAAATAGAATTAGTGCCAATCACTATTCTTTACATATAAGTGAATGTTTTGGCGTACATCTATACTAATATTATAAAGCTGAAGAGTTCGTTTGTATGTTTGATGACAGAAGTTTTAAAATAAATAAATAAGTCCTGAACGTCACTATACCTCCAAAGTTACTATTCCTCGTGGACGAAGTCGCGGGCACAGCTAGTAAATACTTACTCTCATCATCTCTCTCAGAGATATTCGGGCTGGTAAGTAATACAAAACTCTTATCGCAGGCTTTTTATTTTATTAGTAGGTACCTACGCTTTTTATATTATTTTATTAGTTTTGTAGAATTTTTTTACACGTTTCAAGTATATTTAAAAGTGGCTACAATATTTATTAAACGGGTGATATTTGAACACTTTTTTGCTATTTTTTCTTGTAAAAACTTAAGAAATATAATGACTAAATGTACAATAATAGTACCTAAGTAATTAGTTTAAAACCATATAAGTAATCAATATTATAATATATACTTACTAGAATGAATTAATATGACATCTACTACCTATCCTTACCATTTTATCCTAATCATAATACTACTTGCGTGATCAGTATAATGTATTCATTTTCATTCTAAGCACTCTGAAACTTATTTATTCTTTGGAACACCTGTAGGTACTCTTAAAAAAATTCGAAATTATTTTGCATGAGTATACCTACGCCGTATGGCGGCAATCAAATAGTGTCACAAATGTTATGATTTCGGCGTGGCGGCAACGATTGTTTTATATTTCAAAAGAAGCCGCCGGCGCGTGTATCATAACCATGTACTTCCGAAAAGCGGCAAATTTCTTTGAGAAGTAAGTACAAAACCTTTGATGCCGCATTATCAAAGTGCCGATGGTTAAAACATAACTATGCATGCACTCAGTTTGATTTTAATAGATATTTTTTTATTCGCTATGTTTATGGTATTAGTTGTAATGCGCATAGGTCCAGTTTTTCATATTCTTTGATACAGTTTTTTGCGTCTCATAGAATTCCTAAGCGTACAGTAACCGGCCGTAAATATTGCACATGGGATTTACGTACGTTAAATACGTAACTACATATATACGATGTATATATGTATGTATGTATGTATAGTAATGTGTATATATGTATGTAGTACTATTGTAGTATGTTATTTATGTACTTTTACGTATACCTACTTGTTTCATGTGCTTTTACGGCCGGCAACTGTAAAAATCCATGTGCAATATTTATGGCCGGTAACTGTACCTACCTATACACCGAACTGTTACACCTAACTACTCAGTGAAATAGCGCTAAGTCCTAGCTGCAAGACGCAAGAGTCTTGCAGGCTATGTCTTGTTCTTGCTCAAGTCTTGCACGGTCAGTCTTGGTCTTGGTCTTGCTAAAAATACGCGGTCTTCTTCTTGGTCTTGGTCTTGCAAAAACGCAAGAACAAGACCAAGACTGCAAGACCAAGACTGAATTTGGGCAACACTACCTGCATCCGATGAGACTGGTATCTCATTGGATGCAGCTGAATACCTACCAGTATTTTACATGGAGCGACTGCCTATCTGACCTCCACAACCCAGTCACTGGGTAATACGATACCCCTTGGTAAGACTGGTTGTCAGACTTTCGGGCTTCTGACGACCCGTAACGATTGTCAAAGATCCACGAATGACAGCCGGGACCAACGGCTTAACGTGCTTTCCGAGGCACGGAGGAGTCTCGGTATGCAAAAATGGTCAACCATCCACTGACCAACCCCGGCAAGCGTAGCTTAACCTGATGGATCGACCCGTGCGGCTGTTATTACTTAGCCACGAGCTCCTCCACGAGCACCTAAAAATTTAACAATAAGTAATAATATCCTCTTACAACTACAGGTATTCCGAGAGGACCTACACATTAAACATGCCACAGTATGTTTACGGAACATTGGAAATTCAAAGCGAAATTATCGAGGGCATTTGAGCATTGAGTACGAATCAGCAGTACGAATACGTAATGACGTATTAAGTGAATCGGGTACGCCATTTACATTACATGAAATAATGTGAACGTGGAGTCCTTTCAATTGATGCAGTATTGCGGTACTCGAAACAAGCGTGGTCTTACGTGTTCGATTTAGTCCAGACCAGTTTTTATGTAGGTATACTTCACAGAGACTTGATGGGTCGATATCTAAACATGATAAAACAAAAGAAAACAGATTTTATTTTTCCAACTCATAAGTAACTCTCTTTAAGTAGCAACACTACCAAAAGAGAGACGCTTCGCTCGCTCGGTCAATTATACAGGGTGTAAGAGGGACAGCCCTCCGCAAACTGATAGGGTGAATTCAGTATGTCATACTAAGATGACCGGTACACGAAATTTTTTCAGGAACGTTAAGGGAATCCAATAAACCTGATTTGTTTGTGTTTTTGTGCACAAATCGGAGCGTCTATTACTGGTTGGGAGGGGTAGGTAGTATGTATGCGGTGAGTTCGATGAAGTCTGTAGCTAGACAGAAAGTGAACAACTGATTTCACGCGTCGTTGGTTAGAGTATTTCAACGTCCATTGCTGGTTTTTTTTTTTGCTGTTTTTTTTTTGCAGTTTTTTTTACATAAATGGAGTGCTGCGAACACACAATGCAATTTTACATTGAAAAAATGAAAATTTTCCTGAGAAAATTTCCGGTGGAATATTCAAAATGAGGAGCTGAATTAGTTTGCGGAAAAATAGTTTGCGGAGGGCTGTCCCTTACAACCTGTATTTTCCAAAGGAAATGCCTTCTGACGTTTCGTAAGTTCCAATACACATGCATACATACAAACTATATATTAAGCTATACATTTCCAGTTTAAGCTGATCTCGCATTGTACAGGATTTCCGTACAATAAGAGGTTCCGCATAGTACGTGAAATGAAGTATTTTGGATGACAACCGAAAACCACGATACTTCATTTACGCTCTAATCTCCTAGTACCTTTTGGTTGATTTTTGCGAGATCTTAAAAGTGAAAATTGCAAAAATTTTAGGTGTTCATTGTAGAGATTTTTGACGCAACGCCTCACACAAATTGTCTTAGATGTAATTATGTTATGGTTTTCATCGGCTGAGTCATTAATAAATAAAAATAATGAACTTCTTACAAAACGATAACATGACCAGGCAGCTGCCAAGGTTGTTTCCGGATCGATCTCACTTGCTGATGTAAGAGGGATGGTAACTTAGTTAGGACTTCATTATGTTTGGCAGTTAACGTAATTTGCGACCCTCTGGGAAGATTGATTTCAGCAATGCGATGCTGTATTTCTTTTTGTTTCAATTTGTATTGTCGATCGTTATCGTTAATTCTGTAAGTACTATTCTTTATTTTCTTCCTTTCTATTTCTTTGTTTTAAAAATATGTTTTACTATAAAGAAGCGCCCCGCTTGGTAAGGTTTTTACGACTTCACAAAACATTGAGATTAATTTATGTAAGTTTTAGTTTATTAATGTTTTATAGAAATAAAATTTCCGTAATAATTTCTCTGAATGATGGTGAAATCTACAACAAAATCCGGTATGCCGTCAAAAAAATAGACACGAAAAGCGACTTTAATTTATAATTATGTAAGTATATCGAACTAATTTTTTTTTCGTGAAAACACAGGCAGGTAAGTTATTTAAAAAAAAATCGGGCATTCAGTTGCAACAGTTAGTTGTAATAAATCATTCTACACCACTATTTTTTAATTAGTACAAATACTTAAAGGGCTTATTAGAGAAGGTCTTGTTATTATCTATGTAAAGTCTCAATAAATAATATTCATAAACAGCAAAGTTATTGGCGTTTGTTGATATCCCAAAATGTCACTCAATGTATGGAAATATTGTACAGGCTATTCATAGTTGTATTTATTTTCTCGCTCTCACATTCGTGTGCTCTCGCTCGAACTTGCCCCGCCTCCAACAGCTATTATCGTATCATAATCATGAATTTACCAATTATGACAAATTTTCGTGGACAATTTTGGTATTTCGTTTTTTTTACTTTTGACTACACAAATATGATCAGTAACGGGTGCGGATAGAGCCCGATTTTTTTTTGTACTAATTAAAAAATAGTGGTGTATAGTAATATTCGTAGGAACCAAGTGTAAATACATACAGTAAACCTATACTAAAAACAAAGCTGTAAAGTTTGTTTTTTGTTTGTTTGAACGCACACTTACTCACACTTGCTCATTACTGATAAATACAGGCACTAACTGGACAGGTCCACTCTATCTGTGTGGTTCTTTCTCCAAAATACCATTTCAGACACCAATCTACGTGGTCTTCACATGATCTGACCAAGATTATGTCTGGACTTTAAAAGAGACTGTGACCTCTGAGTTTATTTCGGCCTTTCCTCTCAGAGTCAAATAGGAAACGCCGACCTCATCTAGTACTTTTTTTTTTAAATATGTGTAAAAGTGTTTGTACAAACCTTTTTACCGAAATAAAATTATTTATCATTTATATAATCTCTGGAACTAACAGTTGAAAAATTCTTTTTGAATTTGATAGCCCAATTCTTAAGAAAGTCTATTTAACATCACGCTATCGCTAGGACCCCTAGGAGCCAAGCAATAGGAATAAAAGTCAGAAAGAACGTTAGGCAAAAACGAAGTAATAGCGCGGGCAGGCGACGCGATGCCACGGTGTGGGTCGGGGGAACAAGAAAAGTCACACGTTTTTCTATGCAAACTTCGGAGATAAGTGGGGAGAACGGTGTTTTTTTTTTACATTTTTCATCAAAAATCGAAAACTATGCGGCCTAAAAAAAGAAAAAAGATGTTTGAGAATGTGTCAACAGCGCTCTTTTATATGTTACCTCACATATAGCGCGGGTCTTAAAAATTCGAAGTAGGGCGCCCTACTTCGAATTTTTAAGACCCCCTTTCAAAAAAAAAAAAAATTCTTTCTTATTTGCAAAATAGCTGGGCAAACGTCATCTTAAACTGTTCCAAATTTCAACTTAATAGCATTCTTGAGATATCCAGCTGTGACAGACAGACTGAGTCGCACCATAAGGGTTCATTTTTACCGTTTCGGTACGGAACCCTATAAACACATTCTTATTTATAATATTAGTAGGCTGTATACCCTTCTCCTCATCAGTAGGGAGAAGTGGGGGAGGACTCCCCTTATATTCCTTTAGTGAGGTGTCGTCACAAACTGAGCGAGGTAACACAGTTAAAGTCGTTAGTTACTTTAACTTCGTTTTAATTCCTGGTTCGGTTCAATTTACTGCGGTCGGTAATAGGTTTATATTGTTTGGTGCTCCGAGACGCTCTATTAGCTATGTTGGTTGTATTACGAATAGTTTGTATTAGAACGTCCTTGTATTCAAAGATAGCTGATAGGTTTTTTCAGTTTTTTTTCTTTGAGTAGATTTTGGTTTAGGGGCTAAACATAATGAAATCATGCCTAAACTCCCGGAAAGGGTAATTAGAGGTGAATTATAGAACAATTACCATATACATTTTATTCCATTTAAGTATGAACGTAGAGATCTATATACGTTCCGGTATACAAAGGGTTAGAGTGTCTCACGTAGATAGTTTTTTAAATTGTTTCTGTACTTATACGAAAGGTTAAGTCCTAAATCATAAGGGACAACCCTATTGGCATTAATCGGGCACATATCTTGGCTCTGTGCTGTTACGGAAAACTGGAGAAAAAACTCAATTTCACTTTGCCTGACGTGGGAATCAAATGCTCTGAAGTCGCACTTGGCCCTTAGTTTCACCAAGGAACCGGTCACCTGACTATAAATGATGTATTGTAGGACAAAACGGACGAACATAGTTTCTCTTATAATCTTTAAGAAAGATGTTTTCATATTACCAAGGAGCTGAACAGATTTTCAATAAATTATAATCATTTAGCTACTATGCTACCTGTAGGTCCTTTGTACTCGACACGGTTTCTTTACGGCGGATAAACCGTGCCAAGCTTCCATAGTGATCCATACAACACTGACGATAGTGCCTACACACGGGGAATAGAACATAGTTCTTCACGGCAACAAAAACGTGTGTATACAAAGAACCTAGGCTACCCAGTGTTATAACATACCTCTAGTTTTAACAGATAACCTTAATTATCTCCAGTGGTTTACGAACTAAGGTTAACTTCATCTAGTAACCCAACGCACGCTTGTTAGTGAACACTACCAATATAAAGTTCAACATACTTCTTACTTGGAAATCAATCCATTCTTGTTCATGCATTAATGATACGACTATCGCCTTTTCCTAGAAATTCCACTTTGTAATATTAGCCTAAAAAGTTATTTAGATAGTGTGGTTTAATTTCTAGTTTTCATAAATTCCTGTGGAAAATTTGCCAATGATGTTGTTATTGATTGTATAGGACTGGGGATTTTTCCCGTAATCAATGAAGTCTCTTTGCTAGTTGCATTAAAAAGGCATCAATTAGACTGCCTCTTCATGCTCCAATTTGCTTTTTGATGAACCAGTTCCATTGATGCTTTGCCAGTTTATTGATAGCTTGATTGCCACACCCTTCCATTTACAATTTTACTTTTCACGAATGTTAATTCTTTGATGACGTCATGACAGAAGCAATGCTTTTAATTATTGAGTTTTGAGGCCATAATACGTAACACAGTCCCATTGGCACCCTTTGGGTACTTACGTATCCAATTTACATACACATATATCTACATAAAGTCACGCCCTTTTCCCATGGAGGTAGGCAGAAACTACAGAACACCAACAGCTACGCCTTAAGTAGTCTTTTGCTTCGTTTATGTTCATACTTCTGGTTGCAAGTACTACGCATCTGGTTTTTCCGAAGAACATCACCAGTAAGTTCAGTATGACTTTTAGGACGTCCTCGGCATTTCCGCTCACATCTGCCTCGTAAATACCTTTTGATAGTCGCCTTTAAATGTAACCAAAAACTAACCAAGTAATTAAATCTATGATCGTATCGCTCAGCAATAATCATTCACTTGTCCTTTGCCTACGTTTCTTAATCAAGAAATTTTGCATCGATCTGATCCCAAAGAGATCATTAGTCAAACTATCAAAAATGACGTTGACAGTGTTGTAAACAGAAACCCAATGGAGTAAATGGATTTAGGAGATTATCAAATGATGGAAATTAATCTAACAAATTCGATGGCCGAGGGGTTTCGGTCCAATCTAGTTCCAGTCTTGGATTTACATTTTAACGTCACTGCGGCTTTAGCACCCTCGAAAACCATGAAAACGATACCCCGATACCCGATAGTGTTTGCAACCGTTAGCAGCTGTTATCTTGTATTTTCATTTTGACAAAATTCATACATTCCGATAAGAGAGAGAAAGCCACATGTGTGAGCTTTTTCGTTACGTGACGATTTCTATCAGTTTACTCCTATCGCAACTTGCTTTAAGGTAATATGTAAAAGGCGAACTAGGCGAGAGTAAAAAAGAGACAGAGTGAATTACTTCCACATGCGTAAAAAGAGAACGCAACTGTGCGCTGGAGCCAAAATAAAAGCGCCAAACCAAATAAAAATGGTTTAAAAATAAATTAAGGTATCTATCAAAAATACTTTCAGCCAGAGTTTTCAATTACCTAATACGCACATTTTGAAATACTTAGGATTTTTGAATTACAGAATAAAATGTAAAAAAGTAGAGATCTTTTCGGAATTAAATTCTATCGAGAAAATTAAACCCAATTGCGTTTTCCTTCAGTCAGAGTATTAATCAAATAGTCAATAAACATAAATGCAAAAAATAAATTCATACATGCTGTAATAGTGAATTAAATGGTTACGAAAACGCCCCAATTTATTTTGGTATCGCCTTAAAGAACTTCGTTCCAAAAAAAAAACCGGCCAAGTGCGTGTCGGACCACGCACAATGAAGGGTTCCGTAGTTCAAAAGAATTTATCCAAAAACAAACAACATTGTAATCCCAAAAAAAAAATTATATATCATATTATAAATTAACAATTTTTGGACTTTTTCCTTTACTTGTGCTATGAGATCTTGCTTCTTGAGAAATTTCTTGATTCTATGTCAGCGGGAAGTATTCTATTGGTTTTGATTTACTTGCGCGTATCAAAATAATAGTAGCATAATGGTCGTATTTTTTTATTGCGTTGACTTAGAAGCTTGATTTTTAGGACTTTAAAGGATCATAGACTTACGTCTTTGATATTAATTTCAATATGATACCTCCACGCGATTCTGAGAAAAAGGGTCTTGACAGACTGACATACATGAAAATATTTTCTAAGTGTTAAAATGATAAATTAACAACTTTCGGACTTTTTCCATTGTTTGTGCTGTACCCTATATGTTTTGATTTACTTGCGAGTATCAGTAGATGTCGCTTCTATGGCCGTATTTTTTTATTGCGTTGACTTAGAAGCTTGATTTTTTTAGAACTGTTAAGGTTCATAGACTTACGTATTTGATATTAATTTCAACTTGATACCTCCACGCGATCCTGAGAAAAAGGGTCTTGACAGACAAAACCCGTAAATATTTTTTTATGTGATAAAATTACAAAATAACAATCAATTTTCGGACTTTTTCCATTACTTGTGCTGTAAGACCTTACTTTTTGCCAAATTTCATAATTCTAGGTCAACGGGAAGTAGTGACAGACAGACAGACGGACAACGAAGTGATCCTATAAGGGTACCGTTTTTCCTTTTGAGGTACGGAACCCTAAAAATAAGTGCCGGAGCGCTGGTATTCTGATAGGGCCCGCTGTGAAATGTGAACCTGCGTGAATGTGAAATTGTAACTAAACTAAAAAATTCAGACCATCTAACTAAAGCATCTTTAGGAATATTAAACTAGGCTTCACAGTTCATAAACTGCCAAACTGAAGTAGGTAGCCGATGCTCGGAAATGTTGGACTAAAGTTAACGAGGCGAGTCCTGTAGCACTATTTATAAATAACTTAATAGCAGCTGTAGGGATGAAATAGAGGAGGAAGTTGGACTCAGAAATTGAGAAGTACGTGTCTAAGTTATGTCTAATGTTGTGGCTCTACGTGCAATATTAATATTTGTTGCATTAGGCTAGACTTGTTAACTGTCAGTTCAGTGTATGTTTTAGGTTTATTTATAACTAATTGTAAGATATCTAAAATGTACCGGTTGTTGGACTATAAGACTTCTTGCTACTCTTTCAACTAAACATAGATTAGATTAGATAACCTCTATTTGGTTTGTCAAGCTGCATCATTGTCAAGTTGACCATTTTTAGGGTTCCGTACCTCAAAAGGAAAAAACGGAACCCTTATAGGATCACTTCGTTGTCCGTCTGTCTGCCTGTCTGTCTGTCAGTCTGTCAAGACCCTTTTTCTAGGAACGGGTGGAGGTATCAAGTTGAAATTCATATCAAATACGTAAATTTATGGTCCCATAGTGTAATTTCGGCATAGTGTGTCGTCAGTAGTGTCCGACCGAAGCTTCGGCTTCGGCTTCGGCTTCGGCCACCTTCGGCCAAAAAAGCACCTTCGGCCAAATCTTCGGCTTCGGCCAAAAATTTGCCGAAGGTTTGGCCGAAGCCGAAGGTTTATTTTTGTTAAAATTACTTTAAGTAAATAAATATTTAATTAACATTGTATATTTGAAACTTTTATTTTAGACAATATTTTATTACCTACTTGTATATGTTGGTCACTCGGCTCGTTATTGGGCTAAATCTCTAAAGCTCTCACAATATGTATCTAGTATAGTCTGAGATCAAAGTAACTATCGTATTTCTGAAGGTCAATGACACCTTCGGCTTCGGCTTCGGCTTCGGCCGAAGGTTTTGGTGAATACCGATTAATCGGCTTCGGCTTCGGCTTCGGCCAGAATTTCACCTTCGGTCGGACACTAGTCGTCAGTAATTCAAATAGCATTGCAGGCGTAACCATGCCGAACTTCAGTCGCGTAACTTCGGCATAGTGTGTTTAGACACTTAGAGTTCTAAGAAAATCAAGTTTCTAAGTCAACGCAATAAAAAAATACGGCCATTTATGCGATATATTTTGATACTCGCAAGTAAATCAAAACCTATAGTGTACTTCCAGTTATCCTAGAATCATGAAATTTGGCAAGAAGCAAGTTCTTACAACACAAATAGAGGAAAAAGTCCGAAAATTGTTAATTTGTAATTATATCACATAAAAAAATGTTCAAGCCTGTCAGTCTGTCAAGACCATTTTTCTCAAGGACGCGTAAAGGTATGAAGTTGAAATTAATACCAAACACGTAAATTTATGGTCCCTTTGAGTCCTAAAAAAATCAAGCTTCTGAGTCAACGCAATAAAAAAATACGGCCATTTTGCGACACATTTTGATACTTGCAACTGTCGCAAGTAAATCAAAACTTATAGGGTACTTCCCGTTGACCTAGAATAATGAAATTTGGCGAGCAGCAAGGTCTCATAGCATAAGTAAAGGAAAAAGTCTGAAAATTGGTAATTTATAATTTGATCACATGAAAAAAAAAATATTTTTGGGATAAATTCTTTTCAACTACGGAACCCTTCATTGTGCGTGATCCGACACGACCTTGGCCGGTTTTTTTATGTTTGTTTGATGTGTTTAGTTTAGTTTGTGATCTTCCTGTGCGAGATAAAATGAATACTTTTTCTTTATTTCTTTCTAATTTTAGTGCAATTTAGAACTGTGTGATGAGAGGACATTGCAACTTTGTAGTTTTTTACTGCGAAGTTACAATGCAGCTTTATTAGACTTGAATGTATTACAGGTTGTGTCATTTCAGTGTGGAGTGGTAAAACTACTCGTAGATCGAATAGCAAACATTGTACGTCTTTTATTAGAATTTGTGTTTAAAAGCATGTAATCTGAGGAATATATTGTTCGAAATTCTGAACAGAAAGATGGATCGATTACTCTGCTTAATAAGCGATATAAAAATCTACCTACGATTTCCGGCGATCCTAGTTGCTAACCACAACATAGCGTAGCATAAACAGACTACAACGTTCCCACTGTTGGGATACAGGTCTCTTTTCTATGAAGGAGGGACTGGGCCATAATCGACTATGCGGGTGGTGGATGCCACAATGTCTTCGAATTTTTGTTTCTAGAACATACCTATTGGTTTCCTCATGACATTACCCCACGACCCTCAGGTGGTTCCTCACGACCTACAACTCGTAAGTAGAGGCTGATACCACTGGGCTACCACTGCTCTCCGCTAAACACAATGTTTTCGTATAAATATTCTAAAATACAAAATCGAAGTGGTATTATTCTAACAACCATTCGATTCGTAAATCGCTTGGGCAATAAACCCAGGCCGTACCGCGTCGTACATTTGCAAAACCAATATATGGAATATTCAGCAGTCGAGCGTTTTGAGAATAGGGATGGCTCTTAATAGCAGTTCGTTTTCATTTCTTTTTTTTTTAATTTCCCGCTGAGTAATGGAATTTATAACAGAGTAATTTTAGCTTCAGTTTGTGCAAAATGTGCTCTTTAGATTGGTTATTAAAGACGTGAATGGCATGATAGCCAAATTTTTTTTGGGCGTCATAATAGATTATATAAAAAATATTGGACACATATTTTTTCTTTTTTTACGTAATAAAAAGATTACAGCGATACATTGAATTAAAATGTGTGCATGACGTCACTCCTTGTTAGATTTTATACGTAGTTTGTCATAGTTGTGACGTAGAGAGCTCCCACTCCCCAACTTTAATGCGTTTTATCTAAATATTTTTTTTATCAACATGTTATAGCAAAAAATACGTGTCTAATATTTTTTTATTATCTGACTGACGGACTAAATAGATTTTTTTTTATCCAGGCATCTTAACTATTATTAGTGTAATTGTGAAACATTTTCAAACTAAAAATATTTAATTCAGCACAGCCCTACCGACTACCTCATTAGGTTATCAATAAAACTGTTATATTTTTACCGTTGCACGTTTTATGTCATATGAACGCGTTCTCTCACGCGATAAATATTATTGTATTCTAGGGTTGGTATTCTTCAAATTCTGCATTCAGCTCCTCATATTTCACCGGAAATTTTCTCAGGAAAATTTTCATTTTTTCAATTTTTTTTTCTGTTACATTTTCATTATTTCAATGTAAAATTGCATTGTGTGTTCGCAGCACTCCATTTATGTAAAAAAAACTGCAAAAAAAAAACAAAAAAACCAGCAATGGATGTTGAAATACTCTAACCAACGAAGCGTGAAATCAGCTGTTCACTTTCTGTCTAGCTACAGAGTTCATCGAACTCACCGCATACCTATTACCTACCCCTCCCAACCAGTAATAGACGCTCCGATTTGTGCACAAAAACACAAACAAATCAGGTTTATTAGATTCCCTTAACGTTCCTGAAAAAAATTCATGTACCGGTCATCTTAGTATGACGTACTGAA
Source organism: Cosmia trapezina (assembly GCA_905163495.3). Classification (NCBI taxonomy): domain Eukaryota; kingdom Metazoa; phylum Arthropoda; class Insecta; order Lepidoptera; family Noctuidae; genus Cosmia; species Cosmia trapezina. The sequence continues at coordinate 4,991,743 of LR991036.1, forward strand.
TTCACCCTATCAGTTTGCGGAGGGCTGTCCCTTACACCCTGTATATAAATTATGTGGTCATACATGCACGCCAGTTGCGAGTAATACGCACCTGACTTTTCTGAAAAACATACCCAATAAGGTTTTCATTATATTTCCTTGGGCGTCCTCTCGCGTTTCCACTCACACCTGCCTTGTAAATACCGTTTATTAGTAGCTTATCACTCATCCTCTCAACCTCTAATCCTCATCCTCTCTAATTTTAACTATATTATTCTGTACGTGTGTTTGTCACCTAACTCCTCCTAAACGGCGAAATTTTGTGTGTATATTTCAATGGGTTCCTGGATGGTTTGAAAACACAATTGAACCCGGTAGGTGGCGCTGCAGTTCTAGGATCTAGGTTCTAGGATCGTTCAGACAGTATTATTATAGATTCGTTATTGAAAGTACTTTAGTATATAGGTACTGTTAAACCATCTATCATGGAGAACAGAGATGAGGAACAAGACTTATTCCGGGAGGTAGGGTCCGTGGGATCACTGCTGCCTAACAGCTCGCCACATGCTGCTCTACGGACTTCTGTATCTCTCTTGGTCTGACTCCACATCCTGGACCTGCCGGCAGAGTTCGGAGCACGCAAGCCCCACCACGACGTCAACGTAGAGCTATGACGGTGGGGATATTATTATTATTCTATAAAAAAGAAGAGAAAATAATAATATTCATCAAAAAATACGTCGACAGGAAAAGTGCCAACACTTTTGACTGAAGACCAATAAGTTATCGTACCTATTTTTGGAAACATTTGTCTATAGATACGAAACATTAATAAATCATCTTACACGACACGTCAAAGTCCGCCTCTGCCCCCAAGCCTCGGAAAAGCTTTTGAACTTTACCGTATAAATCGGGATTAAGAAGATTATAACATTTCGGTTTACTTTTTGTTTCAGGTACATGCTCCACTGAAATACACGACAGCAGTGCTAAGCTGTGTTCAATTTGCTATTTCCATAACTTAAGTATCTTCATTCTTGGTCTTTTATATACCTACAGGGTGTAAGTGTCTTTTAAAGGGTCATTGTACTCATCATTATGAGCAACTTGTACTATAGGACCAAACCTGAAATCGTGAAAAAAAAATCAGCTGTTCGCATAATTCGTCAAAATGTAATGAACAGCTTTTTTTTTTGGCGATTTCTGGTTTGGTCCCTTAGTAAAAGTTACTCATAATGATGAGTACAATGACCCCTTAAAAGATCAAATTTCAGGGTGTGGTACAGAACTTTAAACCGAATAACTTTCTCCATGGGACCAACATCGTAATCGCGAAAAAAAATTCAACTGTCCCATAGAAAACTTCAATACCTATGGAACGGTGGATTATTTTTTTGCGATTACGATGTTGGTGCCATGGAGAAAGTTGTTCGGTTTGATGGTCTATACCACACCCTTAAATTTGACGAGGATGCAAAACGGTACGTTGTAGATGTTGTATACTTCCAGTGATGCACCCGAGGCAGTCAATCTTGATACCCATCTCGCTGACGGGTAATTAGGGTTCCGTACCAAAATGGTAAAAAAGGAACCCTTATGGTGTGACTCAGTCTGTCTGTCTGTCTGACACAGCTGGATATCTCAAGAACTGCTGATGCTATCAACTTGAAATTTAGAACAGTTTTAGATGACGTTTACTCAACTATTTTGCAAATAAGAAAGAAATAAAAATAATTTTGTTTATACCATTCCCCCTCTAAAAAGCTTATTTTATTCACTGAAAACAGTGAATAAAAAGCACTTTTACTCACTGTTTTGATGTTTGAAAATGGAACACACCAATGTATTCGACCACAGATTTAAAGTACCTAGGCTAGATACGGCATGTTATTAGATAGTATGAAAACCGAACGTGTCATCTTTTTTATACCTACGATAACTTCACCCCAGCCATTTAGTGATGTGCTCAAAGTAAACAGAATTGTTTCAATCGCTAAGCGTCACTGAGCTAACAGACTTTTTTTAGTACGAACAGTAGAACATGCAGGGCACGCTTGGTCGTGGCTTGCCGTATCTAGTGTAAGTGTAATCTGTGTATTCGACCTATATTGATGTGTTCTAAATTCAATTTGATTGGTCGACATTTTCAACAAGGAGTTTAGCTGAGTTTAGCATTAGAATAAAAACTGTTTTATGTTCTTTGCTGTCCTTAGTAAATTGGCGTTATTTTGAATACCTACTGTAAGTTGTACGAACACAAAGTTTAGTGTTACTTTAATCTTTAATTTTGTGTTTGTTTAGTGTTGTTCTACTCGATTAAAAATGCATTCTAGTGATGAATATGTGTTAACACCTGAGTTTATGAAAGAGAGGGCGGCCGATATAGTGGAAAACTTGCTTGTTGGTTTAAATCAAAGCCAATTTAACTTTCCTTTTTCTTCATTATATGTCTATTTTCACTTAAATCTTTCTTTTTCTCGTAGTCATGGTATAAAGTATAGTATGCAACTCTTGAATAAAACGGATTTATATCGAGGGCCATGAATCACTCGCGTCGCTCAGGATTCTAACACTTGAATCACGAGCGTAGCGAGTGATTCAAGTGTTAGAATCAAGAGAGGGCGGCCGATATAGTGGAAAACTTGCTTGTTGGTTTAAATCAAAGCCAATTTAACTTTCCTTTTTCTTCATTATATGTCTATTTTCACTTAAATCTTTCTTTTTCTCGTAGTCATGGTATAAAGTATAGTATGCAACTCTTGAATAAAACGGATTTATATCGAGGGCCATGAATCACTCGCGTCGCTCAGGATTCTAACACTTGAATCACTCGCTACGCTCGTGATTCAATCATCATGAATCACTCCCTACGGTCGTGATTCAATCGTTAGAATCCTTCACTAGCTCTTGATTCATCTATGGCCCTCGCTTTAAATCCGTCCTTTATTCACTAATTGCATAATATACTATTTTTTTTGCAACAGGGACTGAAAGTGGGTCTTCAAAATTCAAAGTGGGGCTACTAGCATGAGGGGTATCATATGAAAGAACACTGTTTGCACATTCTTAAACATTTTTTATTTTTTTTTAGACCGCATAGTTTTCGATTTTTGATGAAGAATGTAAAAAAAAATACCGTTCCCCCTCTTATCTCCGAAGTTTGCAAAGAGAAAAATCTGAAATTATTTTATGTGACAGAAGTTTATGTAAAGATTACAGGAAAAATAAAACGATGTCTCTAAATAGCACACTTTTTCAGGAACGGAACCCTCGGTGCGCGAGTCCGACTCGCTCTTGACCGGTTTTTTTTTTTAACAAAGCATGGGCCTTGTTCTTCGCCTGCGAACATTTAGTAGTTATTTTGTTTAACTACAACTACTCAATTAATGATAATGATATATAATATTAATTTTTATAAACTGGTTAGTAAAATCACTTTTATACGTAAAATATAAAAGATGTTTTAAAACTAGATTAGTTCGGTGATAAATAAAATAATTAGCAAAACAGTCAATCGTCCCGGTGTCGGATTTGAACAGTGGCCATAATGCGAGTTTCTATACTAAGGGCCGGTTGTTTCAAACGGTTGGTTAACGTAACATAGGTACGTCAAATAATGACGTACGTAAGATGTTTAACGTTCGTTAAATACAAAGCGAAACACACTGCAAAAAAATCAATTGTCTGTGAAACAACGCTTTTTTTGGTTTGACGACAGTTAGCGCCATTTTTGACGTATACCCGTGCGTTAAGTGGACGTGAAACAACCCGCCCTTACTCGATCGCGTTTACGTTAACTTTTTTTTTTTTTTTTTTTTTTTTTTTTTGAATGGCTTCTCGCAGTTGACCACGGGGGGTCGAGACTGTTTAACCGGACTTTCCTGTGGCTGCTTTAAGCGAGAGCTTAAAGCCTCCGGCCAGGCTTCAAACTAAGACTTAAAACTAGGGGTTTGAGCGACTCTGCACGTCGCTGCGGTAAAGGTAGGGAGGACAGCCAGAGGGTTCAGGCTGGGTCGTGACGCGATAACATCCAAGGTACGAGGTACGAGAATGATCGGTGGGCAAGGGGAGTTTAGTGGCGGGTTAGAGGCTACAGGCTCGGCTGCGCTACCGGCTGACGCAGCCTCGCCGAGTAGAGGGCAAGAGGGAGGTGGGCAATTACTTTTTCGACCTCGACGGCGGGGTCGGAACGTAGGTCTTAGCTTGCGTTTGCGGAGCGTACTGGTGGCCTTATTACTCTCCTGTAGGAGAGTTATAGGGTCATCAGGTTCGGAGAGAGTTTACGTTAACGTTGACGTACGTCAATTTGTATGAAATAATTGTGTTTCCCATTACAGTCACCAGACGGCGCTTATTCAGTTTCAGTACAAATTGAAGTTTACGTTAACGTGATCGAGTAAGTATAAAAACTCGCACTAAGGCCTCTGTTCTAAAACGAATAAAGGACCTGAGGTAAGTACAAAGTAAATAGCATTTAACCACGTTGTCTTATTGTTGTGGTTACTTAGTAAACAAGAATTGACGGCTTAAGTTAGGGTGAAAAATGTACGGTCAGCAACAGAAGTCGGTTAACACGGCTACTTTTTGACATCATCGAAATTAACACAAAATGATTCGATAAACGGCTTTTTTTTCATTTAATTTGTTAAGAGGAAATGTGGGTGCCCTTTTCTCCATACAAAAAGATACAAACGCTCTCGCCTGTTTTCTTTCTGGTTATTGACCATAGAGCAATGATTTATTACAGAAATATAAATATCAGTTACTTGTATGCCCCTATGTTTTCCTTTTTGATGATATATTATTTTTATAAGAACTAGAACCCTCCAAAAATGCTCAAAATTGCCTATTCAGACCGCTGTCAACAGACGCCTAGTGTACCAATTTGACAACTATTAACGAAAAAAGAAAAACATAGGGGCATAGTACGAGTATATATCCTTCTTATTCAGTTTATGAAACAACTTTTAAATTGGTCCAATATTGGAGGAGGAAATAGGCGAGAGCCAAACCTCGAAAAGTGACTTTTTACATAGGCTATTTAGTCGGATCTGCAGTTGTCCTTATCGCACGAATTCGAAGGCGGAGCGCTCGCAGAGCGACAGCAATACCTTCTTAAAATACCTAATTTTCAAAAGTCTGGCCACCCGCCTTTCCTCTTAAGAGTTAATAATGTTCTTAAAATTTTAAGTATTTCTGTCCCGATTTGAATTAAATATTTCGCATAAGATTAAAAACTGCAAATGTTAATCGACTTTTGTTGCTGGCTGTACGTACATTAATAATTATAGGATTTTTTAAAGATTACCTTCCAAATAACCCACTACACATAAAGTTACGGTTTGTACTAGGGGTAAAAATGAGGAACCCTGTTTATAGACAAAAATAACCGCGGCACCCCTGCAGCATGACCTAATTAGCATGTCAGGTGCAAACTCCACTGAATTAATTTATTCTATTTATTAATTACAGCCTTCTTTTGTCTTCCCTGGAATTGTTTCTGTAGCAAAATGGCGCATTGTTAGTAGAATAATTGAGATATTTTCGCTTTGCTGCTGTCATGTCGACGGGATGGCTTTTATTCGTTGTCTAAAGCTTATTACACGATATTTTCGTTGTTTATGCCGCAGCACACTAACGCTTACCGCTGCGGTTTCGCTGCGAAACGCGTGAAAAATATTCATACAATTTGACAAGTTATCGCCATGTTTTCGCTTACCACAGCGTGTGTCTGCTAAATGTAATGGGTTGAGTGATATCAAGCTCACATGCAGAACAAATATCTTTACGTCATATAATCAACCAGCAGTGCCCCGCGGGTTTACCCGCGTAAGTCTGGAACCCGTAGGAATATCGGGATAAAAACTAGTCTATGTCTAAATCCCGGGGTGCCAGCTACCTCTAAGTATATCAAATTATATTTAAATTGCTTAAATAATATCAGTGTGATTCCTTTTAAGGTTCCGTACCAAAATGGTAAAAAAGGAACCCTTATGGTGTGACTCAGTCTGTCTGTCTGTCACAGCTGGATATCTCAAGAATTACTAATGCTATCAACTTGAAATTTGGAACAGTTTTATATGACGTTTACCCAACTATTTTGCAAATAAGAAGGAAATAAAAATATTTATATTTTTTTTGTAACAGGTGCTGACAGGGGGTCTTAAAAATTCAAAGTGGAGCTACTAAGGCATGTGGGGAATCATATGAAAGAACGCTGTTTGCACATTCCTAAACATTTTTTTATTTTTTTTAAGCCGCATAGTTTTCAACTTTTGATGAAAAATGTAAAAAAAAATACCGTTCCCCCCCCCCCCTTATCTCCGAAGTTTGCAAGGGGAAAAATCTGAAATTATTTTATGTGACAAAAGTTAATGTAAAGATTACAGGAAAAATAAAACGATGTCTCTAAATAGCACACTTTTTCAGAAATCGGAACGGAACCCTCGGTGCGCGAGTCCGACTCGCTCTTGACCGGTTTTTTTATTATTTTTGACGTTCAAAAGTGGTTTAATGCGTGCGTAGGTAATTGAAATAAATTATTTGACTTTGATACATAAAAGCGTTTGTTTTATGCAGGCCTCAGACTCGATCTTTAGCGTAAATGGCGTATTGTTCTGCCTCTGTACCAACTGCATTGTCAAATGTTTTTTGAGAAACAAACGATAGTGCCAACCTTTGCCTGTTACAACAGAGTTCCATCGTAGGTCACGTTCAACTAGTAAGTACCTACCTATTCTTACACACGAGGGTCGACGGTAGAGGCAACTGCACGCGTCGACGACAGTCGTCGACGCGCCGACGTCCGCCCGCCGACAATTCGCACAGTGGGTCGAAACTGCTATATAAAAAATAATCATTTATTTTTTTATTTTGTTTAAATTAATGATTTGAGCTCGTGGCTAAGTAATAACAGCCGCACGGGTCGATCCATGAGGTTAAGCTACGCTTGCCGGGGTTGGTCAGTGGATGGGTGACCATCTTTACAGACCGAGACTCCTCTGTGCCTCGGAAAGCACGTTAAGCCGTTGGTCCCGGCTGTCATTCGTGGATCTTTGACAGTCGTTACGGGTCGTCAGAAGCCCGAAAGTCTGACAACCAGTCTTACCAAGGGTAAGGGTAGGGTGAGGTATTACCCAGTTACTGGGTTGTGGAGGTCAGACAGGCAGTCGCTCCATGTAAAATACTGGTATTCAGCTGCATCCGGTTAGACTGGAAGCCGACCCCAACATTAGTTGGGAAAAGGTTAGGCAGATTGTTTAAATTTATGATTTGCTTTAATTTAGAAAATATATTTTAATTTTCTTTTTACTTTTTTCGATAATTTTGAAATGATTAATATTCCTTAATTATAAGTATTTTAATATCGTAACACAATTATTTTACCTGAAAACAATAACATAAAAAAACCATTTCTCACTTTTTTTTTTAATTTTACTGAACCTCATAACATAACTCTTGAACGGGCAACTATGGGCGCGCGCTGATAGCGTAGAATTATAGCCAATAAGCCAAAGAATAAAAATAAAGTAATAGTTATAAAGCAAGGCCTGTCAAGACTTGGGGGCAAATTTGAGCAGTGTTTGTAGCATTTCACAAAAAATTAAAATATTTTTTTTCCGGGCAAACTTTCTACAGTTTTAGAGAGAAAAGTTTCCTAACAATTATTCATCAAAATGACAGATCTTTCGATAGGTATTTTTTTTAAATGGAATTTGTAAAAAAAAAACCAATGTCCCTCTTATAGCATTTTCTACCCACTGTGTGTCGGTCACAGCCGCTGACCTAAAGCGACACTTACAGTTGTAGCGTGCCACGTCCGCCATTTTGTCAGTGGACTGCAAATAGTTCAGGAGTGACAAAATGGCGAACGTAACACGCTACAACTGCAAGCAGTGCAAGCGTCCTTTAGGTCAGCAGCTGTCGGCGGGCTGTCGTCGACGCGTCGACTACTGCCGTCGACGCGTGCAGTTGCCACTGTCGTTGACGCGTGTCGCTCGTATGTAAGAACACTTGCTTGACTTTTACGTGTACTGTCTACAGTCAAAACTGAATCATCCTATGTGCCCGTCGTTTCACCGATACCCATCATCGAACCAGGGGGCCTACTCCCTAAGTCCGTCCGTCCTTCCGTCCGTCCATTCATCCGCCCGTCTAACATTAACATCCATCAAAACAAGTGTAAAAGTAAAATTTTTCGGACGGGCAAAAATACACCGGGAGTAGGGACAACTGGCAAATCATGTTGTCATTCATACTTCGTTCGTGCCCCGAACCAATCATCCATCGGTAGGTGATACGGAGTAGGAAACGCACGTAACGAAGGCCGAAACTACGGGCTTCGTGCTAAGGGAGTAGGCTCCCTGGACACAGCTGCCCACCTGACATAGATATGATTGTAGTAGGTATCCTCTCGGACAAACTTTATAACAAGGAGCTCGTAAAATTGTCTTTGAATTCAGTTGAGAAATTTTAAAGTCACATCTATTTTTACCGTCCTTGTCCAATTGCAAAGCAAATGGCTCGTCTCATACATAGAAGTAAGGAGCATTATTCACTTCGATTGATTAGAGTGGGTTGGTACTTGAGATCATTATGATTTAAAGTACCAACCCACTCTCCTGTCCAGTACGTCGATTCTGTAAAATTCAAACAACAACTCGCTATTCACTCTCACTTCGCATCACTTCTTCTCATTTGTTTTTGATTTGAAAATCTGAAATAATTATATGTGATAGAAGTTTATGTAAAGATTACAGGAAAAGCAAAACGATGTCTCTAAATATCACACTTTTCCAGAAATCGGAACGGAACCCTCGGTGCGCGAGTCCGACTCGCTCTTGACCGGTTTTTATTTCTATATATTGGCTTTTATTTCTATATAATTTAGAATGCCAATCAAGAAACTCACAGCGGATTCAGATTCGAAGTTTAGAATGAGGTCTTACAGAATCACACGACAGGTCACCTCACGATGTTTCCTTTAATCGTCATTTGGTGATATAGATTCTATTCTCTAAGTCTTTACCAATTTTTTCTGTGTAAGCAAGGACAACATTCTTTCATTTATCTTTCCATATTAAAATATCAATAACATCTAGAAAATAATGCTTTTATTCTGGTTATATGTAATTGATAGATAGAATAGAAAACTATAGAAATGGCAGATAATAGTTGCCGCGAGCACAAACTCCAATCTTAAACCTAACGAATCTTATTTCCTATCACGGCAGGTTGCACCCGGCGGGAGCAATTAAATCAAACCGGGTGTAAAAAGACACTTGCCGAAGCCGAAAACCACATATTCTACCCATTATTTGGATCGTTTTTTTTCCACTAGACCATACCTGGGAATCCACTGGTTCTGGAGATATTGAAGGTCAAAGTCGCATTTTTTTTTTACTAAAACGTATTCCAAGTGTTATTACTAAACTTCTACGCGTAACGTAGAGCGAAGGGTTTACATTGCGCGTATAAAATATTGTTTTTTTTTATACCTAAAAATAAAAGTCGTACGATTTGGTGCCAAATCGTTATAATGAAACCATTTTACTCCTTCATTTTTTATCAAAAGAATATAAAACAAATATCTACTACTTTGCAATACAAACGAAAATGATTTGGTTTTGTTACTTTTTAAAAAAAAATATATTTTTTATTATAATAAATTAAAAATGCGTCTAATTTGGGACAGCGCTCCTTGATGGGGGAGTCCTATTACTGGCTGGACGTACGACGCGTTGCGTGAGCTCAGGCCAGAATGCGCAAGCTAACCACTAAAGGTCATTGACGTATAGTTCGGCCTTAAAGAGAACATGGGTAATCTAGACCACCACAACAATACCAGCGTATTATTGTCGTACTGCAGCATAAAAACCTCTTCTCAAACAGAGAAGACCCGAGTATTGATCGCCACGCTTGCTCAAGACGGGTTGGCGATTTCAGATTTACCTATATCACACTAACCCACTCACTCACTTATCGTGCCTTTATGCACGGGCCACGGCGTTATGCTGAGCATTAGCCGTTTCGAGCGTTAGTGACGCATATTTTTTTTAAATATGTATTGTTCTTTCTCTTTTTTATGTATAAAAGAAATAACTACCCAATTGTTTTTATTTTTAGGCTCATGTTAAAAACTAAATTTATGTATGTGCGTCATTTTTCGCGTGAATAAATAGTTTTTCTTTCTTTTCTTTTCTTTCTTTACTAATATTATAAAGGCGAAAGTTTGTGAGTATGATAAAATTTGGTAGGGAGGTAGCTGACACCCTGGATTTATACATAGGCTTCTTTTTACCGACATACTACGCAGGCGAAGCCGCGGGTGGAAGCTAGTTACCTATTAGTCCAGCTTTCCTCACGATGGTTTCCTTCCCCGATGTCAATAACGTCTAAGATAAACTCAGAAAATACATATGAATTGAAATGATCCCTACATTTCCACGCTTAATATGGTTTGCTCCCTCTTTGAGGAGTGGTTAGAGAGGCGCCACGGCGTCCTCACCTTCCGCCTGACGCAGGTCCTCACCGGACACGGTTGTTTCGGGAGGTTCCTGTTTCGCATAAGGCGGGAGGAAACGCCCGGGTGTTATCATTGTGTGGATCGCCCGGAGGACACGGTGGAGCATACAGTGGAGGTCTGCCCGGCTTGGGCAGAGCACCGCCGTGTTCTCACGGAGGCGATCGGCGGCGGCGATCTCTCGCGTCCGAGCCTGGTCCAGGCCATGGTGCGGAGCGAGAGTGCATGGGAGGCCGTCACCTCCTTCTGCGAAGCAGTGATGCTCGCGAAGGAGGAGGCGGAACGCGTGAGGGAGAGGCAGCCTCACGCCCTCAGTCGCCGCAGGAGACGCCCTGGGCGGCGGGAATGTAGGCGCGGGCCTGCGGACGGTGAGCAGCGGGTAGCTCGCCGTCCGGTAAGGACCAGGCCCGAGTCGACGGCGCGTTGTGTTCCACGCGCGCCTCAAAGAGATGTCAGCAAGTGACGGGGTCCAATAGGGCCGACGCCGCTGGGGTCGCGGATTGTCCGAAGGGGTTACCGCGGCCCTGGCATAGGCAACTGAAGGAACACGGGTGGGTTTTTGTCAGTAAAAGTCTGACACGCCCTTCCGCTCCACCCAGAGCGGAAGAAGTTATTTGATGATTTCCCACCCTCAAAAAAAAAAAAAAAAAAATATGGTTTGCTGAAATATCTTCCCACTTAATTCTCAAGGGTACATATGATGAAATCTGAAATCAACTCCTAGATCGGAATAATAAAATTCTTCATTATATTTTTTTTGTTTTTTAATAAGTTTTAATAATAATGTTTATTCAGAATTAAAATTAAATATACATAATTAATAATAACAATATAATAATATCCTAACATAATCTTTCATACACAATGCTCCACATGAAGGACTAACTGCGAAAACCAAATTCTCTAACATAGAACATCCTAACTTAAATAAAACATAGTACCTAAACTAAAATATGGCGTCGATAAATTCATCCGCATGGCTGTCGACTGGTAATGTCCGAAGAGACTGGCGGCATTGCCACGTTGTATGGCAATGCTTAGCCTCAGTCCAAGGTAAAAGGTAGCCCTTGGGTCACGGGAAGTGTCAACCAGCCGTTTGGAGATTTCATTGAGTAGACCATTATATTTTCTTAGATCTTTACTTTAATACTATGCACAGTTATTCTTTTTCTTCCACTTCCTCTTCGATTTAATATTATTTTGTACTTGACGAATACTTACTTACTTATTTCTTATTTTCATTCCTTTAGTAAATCTAAATAAAGTTATTTTAAAAATGGTTACTGCTTCTTGCTTGGTTGAAATAACGCAACGGCTGTGACAACTGAAAAAAAATAGATTTTGTTGTTTTATGACCCCTTTTTTTATTAAGTTTTTTAAACTAATAAACGTGTTCAAGTATCCTAGAGGTAATGATAAATTTCAAGAAGTTATTTTAGTAAGAGTGTTTAGACTGTATTGCACATTTTCGGTGTTTGTAGGAGCTCTTTAAGATGTACTTTTGTTTTTAGGGTTCCGTACCTCAAAAGGAAAAAACGGAACCCTTATATGATCACTTCGTTGTCCGTCTGTCTGTCTGTCTGTCTGTCAGTCTGTCTGTCTGTCCGTCTGTCTGTCTGTCTGTCTGTCGTATTTTTTTATTGTTTTTTTTAAAGCTCGCAAGTAAATCAAAACCTATAGGGTACTTCCCGTTGACCTAGAATCATGAAATTTTGCAAGAAGCAAGGCCTTACAGCAGAAGTAATGGAAAAAGTCCGAAAATTGGTCATTTATGATTTTATCACATAAAAAAATATTTTTAAGTATGTCATCTGTCAAGGCCCTTTTTGTCAGAAACGCGTGGAGGGATCAAGTTGAAATTAATATCAAATACGTAAGTCTATAGTCCCTTATATTTCATAAAAAATCAAACTTCTAAGTCAACGCAATAAAAAAATACGGACAATAAATGTCCGTATTTTTTTATTGTTTTTTTTTCGAACATGACATAAACAACACAACTGAACAGATATGGGTAGTTGACTTATAGACCTACTTTTCAATAAAATATAAAAGCGCTTTAGGGTCCCCGGCATTCTCTATGGCAACGCCATTTTAATGTAATAAGTTGTTTTTTTTTTTTTTTTACTCTAGACCGCGGTCACACCAAACGTATAATTTATACAGAATTACACTAAATTTATCACACGGATAGACCACGGTCTTGACGCTGAACGTAACTTTTCAAAAAGGTCATCGTGAAAAATTTGGCCACTTTCACATAATGTCACTTTCGCAAAACGTCATTTTCGCAGAATTTCATTCAAGCCATTTTGATGATTGATGGTTTTTTGTATATTTTCAATACTTACCCGATTCTGCAGTGTTAGTATTATGTCTCTCCTGAGAAAAAAATGGCTTGAATAACATTCAGCGAAAATTACGTTTTGTGAAAGGGACATTTTGTGAAAATTACGTTTTGAGAAAATGACGTTGTGCGAAAATGACGTTTTGAAAAAGTGACATTATGCGAAAGTAACCAAATTTTTCACGATTAAATTTTGAAAGTGACTTTCTGCGCAAGACATAGACCATGACCTAGGTTAGGACATTCCTATGTACCCAGGGCTATGGATACATTTTTATCCTGGTTGTACTTTTCCGTGACATAATTTCCGACTCCACGCGGTTAGGCTCCGCCACGCGAAAGAGCGTCGACTCTAGTAGAACAATTTCTATGAAAACTTCGTGGAAATTGTTGTACCATTGCAGAATCGCATTGCATCTTCGCGTGTGGCTTGTAAGCTAACTATTTTTTAAAATAAAATCGATACAAAAAAAAAAAACTATAAGGCATACTTACAGACCATACATCCAGAAATACAAAAGAATGGGATGGCACAGCCCATTTCTAACATTATTGGGAATGCAATATTGCCTGATAAGGTGCCAATACGGCCAATTACCATTATTAAGGATATTGCCAGAGTCCTAGAAATAAAAAAAAACCTGTTATAATCATCCTCCTTACTTCTCATTTTATTGGCAATCGGTTAAATTAAAACAGTGCGGTTACTAGCAAGTTCTTTTGCATTTGACAGTTTCTGACATTTTCATCGGGCAGGTGGTCTGCAAACCGTTCAAAAACTTGTTTCGCGATTTCGGGATTCCGATACGGGGTAAAGCATGAAAATTTTTAGAAAAATGTCAGATATTACATTGATAGTGTATCTTTTCAACGATGTATAATATTTGCATTAAAAACAAAGCAGAGAGCGTTTATTCCCCAAAACGTTTTCTTAATTAAAACTATCGTTATTGCAACAATATTGCCTGCAAATAGCAGTCTTATAGAATCCGACAGTTATTACCAATTTGAACACTAAAGACTCAAAGTCACGTACAAAATAATAACGATATTGTATACTAGGGTTGTAAAGAGCACTACATATTTCAACATTCAAACGGCAAAGCGAAATACGAAGAGAAATATATTTTATTTTCAATGAAAACTCTACCACACATCTGGTACATTAGATAAATAACCGATACTCGATAGTTTTTTATTAAAAATACATTATTTATTCCGCTGGGGAAGTTTTTAGAAAACGTGTTTTTATGAAATTGTTTTAGCATTTTTTGTATACAGTAGGTACTTACTTAATAAAAGTGAATAATAGTTTCTTACTCTTGAATATTTGAGTGGTCATAGAAAAGACTCAATCTGCCTAGCCTTTTCCCGACATAGTTGGGGTCGGCTTCCAGTCTAATCGGATGCAGCTGAATACCAGTATTTTACATGGAGCGACTGCCTATCTGACCTCCACAACCGTTACTGGGTAATACGATACCCCTTGGTAAGACTGGTTGTCAGACTTTCGGGCTTCTGACGACCCGTAACGACTGTCAAAGATCCACGAATAACAGCCGGGACCAACGGCTTAACGTGCTTTCCGAGGCACGAAGGAATCTCGGTATGTAAAGATGGTCACCCATCCACTGACCAACCCCGGCAAGCGTAGCTTAACCTGACGGATCGACCCATGCGGCTGTTATTACTTAGCCACGAGCTCCTCGAGGTCATATAAAAGACTATGGACTTGAATGGGATTCTAATTTATTGCACACAGATCAACTATGTTCCACATACGCCGCGTGCCGGGAGAGGATTCTAGAAGATACAACAAGTCCAGTAATTAACGCAAACCCTCTTAGGGGTCATTTTACTCATCATTATGAACAACTTTTACTATGGGACGAAACCAAAATCGCGAAAAAAGATCAGTTGTTTCATACAAAAATTCAATAGATACCTACTCGACCAAAATGTATGATACAGCTGATTTTGACTCGTTAATTACGACATATGCTGTATACAGGGTGTAAGGGACAGCCCTCCGCAAACTGATAGGGTGAATTCAGTATGTCATACTAAGATGACCGGTACATGAAATTTTTTCAGGAACATTATAGGAATCCAATAAACCTGATTTGTTTGTTTTTGTGCACAAATCGGAGCGTCTATTACTGGTTGGGAGGGGTAGGTAATAGGTATGCGGTGAGTTCGATGAACTCTGTAGCTAGACAGAAAGTGAACAGCTGATTTCACGCGTCGTTGGTTAGAGTATTTCAACATCCATTGCTGGTTTTTTTTTTGCTGTTTTTTTTTACATAAATAGAGTGCTGCGAACACACAATGCAATTTTACATTGGAAATAATGAAAATGTAACTGAAAAAAATTTTGAAAAAATGAAAATTTTCCTGACAAAATTTGCGGTGGAATATGATTGAAAATGAGGAGCTGAATGCACCCTGTTAGTTTGCGGAGGGCTGTCCCTTACACCCTGTATAGGTCAGGTGCGTAGTATTCGCAAACGGTGTGGGTGTATGACCAGATTTATGAACGTAAACTAAGCGAAAGGAGTAGAAGGTGGCGTTCTGTAGTTTCTGCTTACCCCCATGGGAAGAAAGAGTGATGTTATGTTATTCAGATTAATTTGTAGGTAAATTAACTCGCTCTTTAAGAGATCCACAAGTAGAAACGATTTCATTATCACTACATAGTATAAAGCTAAGTCGCTTCCCGCTGTCTGTCCTGATGTATGCTTAGATCTTTAAAACTCCGCAACGGATTTTGATGCCATTTTTAGGGTTCCGTACCAAAATGGTAAAAAGGAACCCTTATGGTGACACTCAGTCTGTCTGTCTGTCTGTCTGTCACAGCTGGATATCTCAAGAACCACTAATGCTATCAACTTGAAATTAAGAACAGTTTTAGATTACGCTTAACCAACTATTTTGCAAATAAGAAAGAAATAAAAATATTTATATTTTTTTTGCAACAGGGACTGAAAAGGGGTCTTAAAAATTCAAAGTGGGGTTACTAGGGCATGTGGCATCGGCATCTTTCACATGTTTATCATATGAAAGAACACTGTTTGCACATTCTCAAACATTTTTTTATTTTTTTTAGTCTGCATAGTTTTTGACTTTTGATGAAAAATGTAAAAAAAAATACCGTTACCCACCCCCCCCCCCCCCCTTTTCTTTGAAGTTTGCAAAGCGAAAAATCTGAAATTATTCTATGTTATAGAAGTTTATGTAAAGATTACAGGAAAAATAAAACGATGTCTCTAAATAGCACACTTTTTCAGAAATCGGAACGGAACCCTCGGTGCGCGAGTCCGACTCGCTCTTGACCGGTTTTTTTAAATAGATAAAGTGATTCAAGAGGAAGGTTTATATGTGTAATACATGCGCGGGCGAAGCTGCTACTAAATAATATAGTGCATTATTTGTTGAATAATGACGTCACAATGTGATACAAAACGTTGAATCGCAATTAAATAAGTTATAACTGAACAAACCCTAAAAAATAAAAGCTAAACAAAAACAATTCAGCACCATCTGCAATAATTCAAAAGATTTAAGTAATTCAAATTAACGCCCAAATTATCTTCATCATCGAAACATAACAATTCATTGTTAATAAACACAATAAATTTAACGAATCAACAATAAATTACTTAAGATCATAATTAAAATGGACCCGTAAACTTTGCTAAAATTAATTTCGAGATAGAAGATACAATTTTCTATCACAACAGTATGGGACCGTTTTGCTAAACAAGAAGAGAACAGATGGTATCTGGTCCATATTGTGCCTATTTTGAGCCAGTTGAGGCCTATTGAATTCCCCTCGACCCTCGGAACAATGGACCAATAGATATCTAAGGCTATTGTCTATTATTTAATACTTGCAAGATTGACAATGGCACTGAAATAGACTTGTTCCCGTCTTTTGTGTGCAATAAGTGTGTGTTTCGGAGTTTTTTGTTGATATATTTTGGTATCAAGTGGTTTTATTCCGATTTGGGCTATAATGCCTATTGAAGACTTACATTCTGAATAAAAAGATGCACTTCCGTTACAGCTAATATGGTTGTCTGCTTTTTTCTTTGTGATATAAGTATGAGTAATGCTTTATATTACTTTCATTCTTATTTGCAATTTTACACGAATTTTTGGTTGGGTACCTCAAAAATTCGTGCAAAGTCTTGCGTGATTTCTTTCTAAGAATCTTCTGCTTTAAAACACAATCAACCACCTCAACCAATAGGATCCAATTTTGGCACTATATCTTTTAGACTGTTCGTTCCGGTTCCAACGGTGGAGCTATTCATGCGATTGGATATACAATCACAAACAGAAGACCATCTATCTATCTATCTATATGAACAAAAAGAGAAGTTCTGACTGACTAACTGACTGACTGACTGACTCATCAACGCCCAGCCCAAACCCTTGTACCTAGAAAGCTGAAATTTTGCCCTTTATAATGTAGTAAAGGAATAAGGAAGGATTTCCCGGTAGTACGTTCCCGTGGGATATTTTTCGACATCCACGCGGGTGAAGCCGCGGGCAAAAGCTAGTAATTTATAAACAACCAACCTTGTAGTAGTCGGAAACATTTCAACAGTCATGGCCTGATTCAAACTTATCATTGACTGAGCGATGGACACATTTACTGAGAACAGAGCCACGACCAAAGTCTTGCTGTTAGCCCAGCGAAGACCTAAGGAGCTGGCCACGGAGATCAAGCCGGCTGCAATAAGGAGGGGTTTCTTTCCAACCCTGTTGACCAGCACAGCGGTGATGACGTAAGGTATCACGCAGACCACGCCAACGATAATGCTGTTGATGTATGTCTCGTGGCCGGATTTTGTCTGAAAAAGGATATTTTATAGGTTAGAATGTTGAAGAGAGGGTAGTTTTTGATATTTGACACAGCAAGTGTACTATAGGCACAAATTAATATAGATTGGACACTCCGCAAGATAATTTAAATAAAAAGCCACTCTTGCTACGACACAATAAAGTGCAATTCAGGTCGTACAACGCTTATTACCTACAGTTATATTCAACTACAAGTTGCCTCTCTTTCTATCGCGTAACTCTTATACCTTCTGACCTACTGAATTGGCCCCGTGAGAGGGGCCTGCCGCGTACTTGTAGCTTCATACCTAAACTGCGGAGTGTCCCATCTGTATTAATCCGTGCTACAGGGTTTGATTATGTACTATCGAGGAAATCTGAATGTGACCTATTTGTGCACATGATGACCATATCTGTTACCAAGTGTTACTATAGCGGCCGAGCGCTGCAAGAAAGAATAGTCCTTACGGTGTATAGATGTAAGTTTCCTCGATAGTACATAAGTGTCGAAAGATAAAACTTCAATAAATTAGCTCAGTCTATCGCAGCCCACTGCTGGACATAGGCCTCTCCAATGCTGCGCCACAATACCCGATCCTAGGAGAAAATATGTCTTATCTGCCCAGACGTTTCCCAACAACGTTTGGGTCGGTTTCCAATCTAGCCCGATTGCAGCTGACCTTCACAGCCCAGTTACCGAACAAGGCGGATAACATGATACTGCTTGATTAAACTGGTTTTCTTAACTTAAATTATCATAGGTAGAACATATCAATTGTTATTACTCCCATGGGCGTTTGGTGTCCCTCAAAGTGTTAAGCATTTTAAGGCTCAAGTGACTTGAACCTTATTATTTTTCTTTGCCCGCTGTGTTGGAAAGGAATTCGGATGAAAATTGCTCAACATGTTCGCTCCTAAACTGTACTACTACACCTTGAAGTTGCTTTTTGTATACACTGATCCACCCTGCCCCTATGGTCCTTTGTTTGTCCTACAATTGCAGCTTTCAAGCAAATTTGTTTCGAAACTGGCGTTTGTCGATAGTACATTCGACTATTGTGTGATTCTATGCCCTTCGTCGTGATACATTGTGTCGATTTCTATTCAAGTTTTACTATAATAGTGATCTGTCTTAATTTTGTTGTAATGTTATTTTGTTGTTTTTATGTATATGTCAAAACCCACGAACGAATTTTTTTAAATTACTTCCATTGAAGCAACTGTGATTTTATCGCACCTAAGTAATTTTGAGGGCGAATGTAGCAAGACCCTATTCAATTATTCTTTAATCATTCTGAAAGGTACGAAAATAACCCTTTTTCCTTCACCCCATTGTTTCAACTCTTGTACTTACGATGAAGAAATTTGCTCCAAAAAGTCTGTGTTAAAAATAAAAGACCATTCACAAGGAATTAAGAAATTAAAGTATAATTCTGGCTATTATTTCTCTCGATAAGAAGTATTAGGCAGAAACATTAAATTAAAAGTTGCTAAAAAGATTTATGCCAAGCACCGGGCATTTCTTACTTGGAATTTCTAGATTTATTAATAACACTAATACGGGGTATTTATCTTGTCACTTTATTTATAAGAATACCTACTTATAGCTCTTGCACGCGTCTTCGCTCACTTAGAGGATGGAAATTATC
Organism: Cosmia trapezina; assembly: GCA_905163495.3. Taxonomy (NCBI): domain Eukaryota; kingdom Metazoa; phylum Arthropoda; class Insecta; order Lepidoptera; family Noctuidae; genus Cosmia; species Cosmia trapezina. The sequence goes on from LR991036.1 coordinate 5,011,088, forward strand.
CCACGGGAATTTAAAAACGAGATAAAACGGGATCCTTTGTTCTAACACAGGCTATGCTCTATCCGTGTTCAAACATCCAAATCCATTCCGCCGTTTAGGCGTGAAACGGTGAAGTTACTTTCTCGTTTAACAGGTAAAAAAAAGAAAAAGAAAAATAGATTATCATGTCATCATAAGCCTGTATCTGAAGAGCTCATAGAAATATAAAAAAAACAAAAGTGGCAAGCGGGCGAATCTGTGTCCGCGCCACATGCTCAGTATGAGCCGTTCGTAGTACAAATTCCGTCTCCGCGAACTAGTGCGCTTTCGATTGTGACCGTGACAATTTATAAGAATGCCGTGTTATTCAGTGGTTTCTTGTAAAAACCGAAGCCATGTAAATCATGGAATCACTTTCCATATGTAAGCACAAGTAGTTTACCGTATTTGTCTTTAAGATCATGAAAGTGCCAAAGGCAAAAAGTGGATATACTGGGTTCTGATACATTTTAACATACTGGGCACACACATCTCCTTCTTTCTTATATCTATGGAGGAGCTTAATAAGAACAATTTAACAAAACAAAAAAAAAAATTGTTAGTCTTTTTAGGATTTCTACCATTTACTATCACAAATCTGACGTTATGAACACCAAATGTCAGTTTCCCAAACGGTTCCGCACGAGGACCTAACCCAACGATAATTTATTGCTAAACAGTCTTCTATTCCAAAGACAAACCATAACTTATTGCTAGGCACGCTTCCCTCTAAATGTAGACCTTGAACTGTTTGCTTTGCGAATCAATTCATGTTCAAACTAAAATATGTTAATATCAGAATCAATATTCCTTGTTCCAACTATATTTATTAGTGTAGTAAGTAAAATAATGGTTATTCAAACCATGAACTATTTCACTCATGGCTTCGAATGTTCGTTCCTTTGTAGTTCATTCGCGTGCTTACTAACATGAATAGATAGTAAGTTATAAATAGTAAATGTTATTACTGGATCGAATAATCAGAGTAAACTAAATGTAGAAATGGGTCAAGGCATCGTTCTAGTATTGTGCTGAGATCAGACGAGAGATGTAAATCTGCACCCTAATTGTGTAACAATATGAATCCATTGCTTCATATGTTCGAAAAATTTGTCTGCTTGACAACGTAAATAACGCAATGAATGTTCTTGAACTGTCAAAATGAATTCAATTCCGATTGATAATGTGTTACGCAGGTGCTGTTTTATAATTTGTGAGAATTTCATTTTGGGTATCCTAGGCTCCATTGTGCGGATTTTTTAAATTTTCTTTTGCTGAAAAGAAATTATGTTCTTGTTTAGTTACTAAGTTACTTCTCCACCAAAAGTTTCAAAATCAATTCAATTACTAATTTTATCTGTAGGATCAAAAAAATACACCGATAAAAATACAATATCTGGACAAAACTTTTATCGTCTTCATCTTTGATCATCTTGCAAAACTCGAAGGAGATTTGACACCCAACAATCTTGTACAACAATGATTTCATCAACGCAAAATCACTGCTATTTGGGTCAGTAGAAACGGGACACTAAATGTCACGGGTTTAACAATGAAATTGCTCCTGTCAGCGTTGTAACCGAATACGGCCTTCACGAATTTCACGAACACTTCAGTTTGGGGAGAAGCACGAATCTACATTTCGGGGAATAAGCAACAATTTATCTATCTATGGTACAGTCGGAGAAATTAATTGATAAGGAAATTTACACCCTACGTCAATGTGCCGTGTTAAAGCATTCAGATATAAACCTATGGCGATGGCATTTATACTATAGGAATACTAGTTAAAATCGTTTTGTCTCTTTCTAACTAATCAAGAGATGTGTATGAAAAGAGAGAGATCTAAATGTTTGTCAAGGACTAAATTTGATAACACTTTTGTTTGACGTCAAAAGCATGTCTAAGGGTGGGTTGCACCATCTTATTTTAACAATAACAAACATCGCACCTTCTTTTCGATGTTTGTTATTGTTAAAGTAAGATCGTCCAACCCATGTTTGTTAAAGTTCCTTTTAGACAAAAATGGGTTGTTCCATTTGGTAATTTGATAGGTTTATCCTAGTTCAGTTTGATCCCATTATTATATACCTACCACTTTAGTTTAAGCCTTAATATTGTAAATATGCATTATTTAAATAAATAAATTTAAAAAAAATTGTTAGCTAACGTCATAACTTTAACTGTAACCTTAACCAGGCCCACGCTTGGCTGGTTAAAGTTATTGTTAAATATCTGTCACATCTGTCAGACGCGTCGAATGTCATGTCCCTGCTCCGAACTTTATCCGTTACATTTGACATGACGGTGCAACAGCAGGTAGTCATTCAATGGTAATTTTAAATTTAACGGAAACTACATATAACCTAGCCCTTGGTGCAACCCACCCTAAGCGTGATCGGTCGCCATGTTGACTGCCGATTGTTGTGGTAGATGTTTGGTAGGTGTGCTGTCAAACGGTTGCTTGCTCTCTCTTGCACTCGCAGTTACAACCCTACGAAAGGTGGCCATGTTAAGTACCAGATTTTTGTAGTTAGCACGCTAATTTTGTAGGTATGGCAAGTCCATAGGCTTATAATTCAGTATGTTAAAGACATTTCATACAACTGACAAAGAACGGCAGTTCTGATTTGAATATAACATGGACAATTTAGTTCGGTAGTAACATGATGTTACTATGTTTACAGTGTTACCTTATAACTCTGCAATTTTCTGCTAATCAAATAAAATCTTACATAAACGTCTTCCATTTTGCTCCATCTTAGTGCTCCGGTACGCGTAACAGTAGTCCCTACTCAATTATCGCAGGTGATAGGTCTCGTCCCAGGGGCCTAAGATTGCGAACACATTGGCAAATTCACGCCTAACATCACGTTACCCCTGATACACATGAACTGGGTAGATTTGCTGAGTTTATGCACATTAAGAGACTCTGATTAATTATGTGTGTGTGTCGATGCGTCTGCTTGTTTGGTGATTTGGTTGTGTACTAACTAAACTTAGGTTATATGTATTGCCATCTTTTGCTTTAGAGGTGGGATTGAAAGAGATAATGGTGCCGATTATGTTGTGCACAAACTGAACTTAATTTAGACTATTACTAACTTTTTCTTTCTAATAAAACAAGAAAGAGACGGACGTAAATTAGAGCTGTCAAATTTAGTTGAACTAATATTTCCATAGGTACAGATTTAGACGACACGTAAAAACATGTCGACTAAAAACACGGTGAAGCGCAAGGCGTGAACTAGTTTGACATCTCTAACTTAGTTCATAGCTATAGCCGTCCTTTTCTCGCGCTGCCTGTTAGTAAATAATAGCGATTCTCTAATTTTGGTTTAGTTATTGAACAAGAGAATCGGCACCAATATCACGCCAGCCTGTTATTGAACAAGAGAATCGGCACCAATGACAATAAATTTAGAGCTGTCAAACTTGTGAATTGTTCAAAATAAAGCTAAGTGCACATTGTTGAGATTGATGAAGATGTGGAAAGGAAATACCTGAAATAAAGTGAATGGTGCTATACATGCGATTGTGAGCAACCAGTAGATGTCTAGAAAGGCCCGACTGGCTGTTTACTATGGTGTGCTGGTACCTACGCTTATGTATGGAAGTGAATGTTGGGTGTAGCAAAAGAAGCATGAAAGTAGATTATATGCTGTGGAAATGCTTTCCTTGGGAAGCATGTGTGGTGTCACTATGAATGATAGGCTAAAGAATGATGTGTTATGGCAACAGTGCAGTTTAAAAGACGATGTAGTAACAAAAACTGGAAAGAGTAAGCTTAGATGGTTTAGTCATGTTCAGAGGATAACATCATTTTGTTATTTTTATTAATTAATTAATCCATACGCAAAATACGCGCATTGTCGTGGAGTTGCGGATACCAGCCCTTATTACCTATTACCTAATTAATTAATTAGGTGTACGTAATTATTTACGTATATATATAATATTTTATTTCTGAACAAAGCATTATAAAAACAAACTTAACATTATAGTTGAAAAATATATCCATACATTGATATGCGTCACGGTAATTTTATTGTAATCGCAAAAATTTTTTTTTTAAAGTGAAACAACTTCAAAGATTTTCTGACTATTTCCATTATTTGTGCTGTGAGATCTTGCTTCTTGCCAAATTTCAGGATTCTAGGTCAACGGGAATTACCCTACAGGTTTTGATTTACTTGCCAGTATCGAAATAAGTCGCATAAATAGCCGTATTTTTTTATTGCGTAGACTTAGAAGCATGATTTTTTTAGGACTCCAAGGGAGCATAGACCTACGTATTTGATATTAATTTCAACTTGATACCTCTACGCGTTAATGAGAAAAAGAGTATTGATAGACTGACTGACAGACAGACAGACGGACAACGAAGTGATCCTGAAGGGCTCCGTTATTCCTTTTGAGGTACGGAACCCTAAAAACAGTTTTGCCGTCTCTGCAACCCCTGTCGATTTTTCTGACTCAACAATTGAATCTGGGCCAGTAATTGACGCTTGAAGTGACAGCGACCAAATTACTAGTGATAAATTAATTTTATTTCACGAAAATATTGACCTAATTTTCATGTTACCCTTACTATAAATGATTAATTTACTTTAAGATTTGTTGACGCGTATTGGTTCAAAAATAGGTTGTTACTATGACTAAACGTCTTATTATGAATTCATACCATTCAAGGGGCTCGTGGCTAAGTAATAACAGCCCCACGCGTCGATTTATCAGGTTAAGTTACGCTTGCCGCAGTTGGTCCGTGGATGGGTGACCATCTTTACATATAATATACGACTTAATAGCTGTAACAGAGACAAATCTGGACAATTCAGTTGAGGATTCAGAAATGTCATCCGGAGATTGGAGCATCCTACGCAGAGACAGAGTGACTCTTGGTGGCGGCGTGTTGCTGGCTTCGCGTCCCGGCGTTACTATAAAGAGGCGGAAAGATCTAGAGACTGAGCGTGGCGAAGACTTAGGGGCTACGATTACAATTTTCGGCCTTACCATATCTGTGTGTGTTGTCTACGTAAAGCCCACCGCAACTGATGACGATTACATGACGTGGTTCTGCAAGGTTGAGAGCATAATCTCTAATTTGAACGGAACGGTGATGATTTTAGGCGACCTTAACTTAAAAAGTGCATCTGTCAATGTAAATAATTATTACTGTTATTTCTTAAGCTTTTGTAGTCTGGCTGAGATGAATGAAGTGGTGAATATGCGTGGGAGTAAGTTAGACGTAGTGTTGGCTCGGGAGGGTACCGAAGTAAACTGCGAGCATGTCCAAGGTACGGAGCTGGTTCCAATCGACTTATATCACCCTCCGTTAGATATTGCCTTTACCATCACAACTCATAAGGATAGGGAAAAATTGGACCCCAGTAACATTGTTCGTAGTAGGGATTGGAACTTTGTCAAAGGGGACTACGCACTTTTAAGTGATCTAATTCGTTCTGCTCCATGGCAAGATGTTATTTGCTGCAATGACGTACCCTCCGCTGCTGGTAAGTTTTACAAAATAATATATGACCTAGTTGATTCTTCAATTCCAAAGAAGAAGAGAATGATCGCTGGAAATAGGCGGTATCCAGTCTGGTTTACTAGAGATATAGTAAACGATACTCAACGTAAAAATAAACTGCATAGTAAATGGAAGCTTTCGCGATGTGATCTTATCTATGCAGAGTTTAGTGCTCTGCGAACGGATCTAAAAGCAAGAACCCAGGACGCCTACAGGTTGTACTGTAATACCTTGGAAGATAACATAGGCAAAAATCCGCGACAGTTCTGGCAGCATGTTTCTAACCTGCAATCAAAGGGCGGTTTCGAGCCAAACGTAATACTCAATGGTGAGACTTTTTCGGGTGTCGAAGCGGCCGAGGCATTTGCTAAGTATTTTGCCAGCGTGTTTCTGCCCAATACACCTAAACTGGACCCAAGAAACTCAAGTGTGACTAGTGAGGGGGATAACATTCCTCTTCCCGTTCTAACCCCACCGGATATAGTTAAGGGGATCGCTAAACTCAAACCCTGTAGCTCGGTTGGCCCTGACAACATTCCAGCCTTTACCCTTAAGGGGTGTCACGATATCTTGGCAGCTCCTCTATGTCATGTTTCTAACCTAGCCCTCCAGTCCGGCGTATACCCAGAGCAATGGAAAACTTCGCGAGTCACTCCCATCCCCAAAACCAGTGATAAAACATCTGTAGAGGAACACAGGCCCATCGCTATCTTGCCAACCATTGCCAAGGTTTTCGAGCATATACTCCATACCTTCATTTACAAACGCGTAAATGTGTCTCTTTCTGATGCCCAACACGGTTTTAGGCCGGGTCGCTCTGTAAATTCGAATCTACTGATTCATGTAGACTACATATCCAAAGGCTTGGACATCGGTACGCAGGTTGACGCTCTGTATTTCGATTTCCGGAAAGCATTCGACAAAGTTGACAATGATGTGCTCTTGACAAAACTGGGGGCCATTGGTTTCTCGTCCGGTCTTCTTAACTTCTTTTCCGACTACCTGCGGGATCGCAAGCAGTTTGTTAGGCATGGTTGCTTCGAGTCCAAGCCTTTTAACACACGCTCGGGCGTGAGTCAGGGGTCAGTGTTAGGGCCGGCTCTGTTCTTGATCATGATCAATGATCTCATAGCAAATGTTAAGTTTGCCAAGTGCCTTCTATATGCCGACGACCTAAAGCTTGTCGCACACATCAGAACAAGCGAAGATTGCAAACTCCTACAAAAAGATATTGACGTCGTCTTTAAGTGGAGCACTGTGAACAAGTTATTTTTCAATACTAGCAAGTGCTACGTCATGACGTACGGTAGAGGGTTGCGACCAATTCATTATGAATATAGTTTGGGTGGTGAAGTAATTACTCGTTTCACCAACATAAAGGACTTAGGAGTGACTTTCGACCGCTGTCTTACTTTTAAAGATCATGTTTCTAACCTTGCAAAGGAATCTTTCAGGCGCCTGGGGTTTGTTTTGCGAAATGCTCGTGACTTTCACAACCCAAATGTTATTAGGCTGTTGTACACCACTCTGGTTCGAAGCAAACTCGAGTCTAGTGCCTGTGTTTGGCACCCCTATACCGCGACCCAAACTCTGATGCTTGAAAAGGTGCAGAAAACCTTTCTAAGATGCCTATTCCAAAGGTTATATCATTTCTTTCCCTATATGTACCCTTCAAACTATCTTTTAGGGATGTTGGGTTTTAACTCGTTGGAGGTGAGAAGAGGCCTTGATCAGCTCGCGGTAGCCTGTAAAACCTTAAGGGGACGTATAGACTGCCCAGAGCTCCATGGCCTTTTCTGTCGACTATTTGTGCCCGACAAATACATCGGGCACCGTCCGAGCCGCCGGCACAATCTGTTTGCGCAACCTTCGGCCAAAACTGTCGCCAGAGCTGAATCCCCCGTGTGTCGTACTTTGAAGATGCTCAACGCCCTTCTGACTGCCAACCCTGAATGTGATATTTTTGCGGATGAATGGAGTAAAATTATGCGTATATGTCTGGTGTTCTGTGAGAGAAAGTATGCAAGGGAGTCTACTGTACCATGTTAGTTTTTAAGTAAAGTATGTTTCTACGTTAATTAATGTAATTGGTGTTGTACCGTTGCAATTAACTATAAATAAATAAATAAATAAATAATACCGAGACCCTTCCGTGCCTCGAAAAGCACGGTAAGCCATTGGTCCCGGCTGTCATTTGTGGATCTTGACAGTCGCTACAGGTCATCAGAAGCCCGAAAGTCTGACAACCAGTCTTACCAAGGGGTATCGTATTACCCAGTAACTGGGTTGTGGAAGTTATCACAATAAAAAAACGTTTATGAACAAATAAACATTTATTTGTGTTCTAAACTCAAAAATATTTGAATTTTCTATTTTTCATATTAGGCTGTTTATCGGCTTTATACCTTTACTTCTCCTTCAACCTGGCGAAAGCAAAGCGCGGAAAAAAAAAGAAAATTTAAATCATAGTTTCCTAATAATTCATGACAAACATATTTTCCGTTATTTTATTTTTATTTCTTCAAAAGTGTATTGAAAAACGTCGTTTGATACTCGTGGACATTTGTTATTTCAGTTCTCGGCTCAAAAACAACCTCGCCTACGGCTCGGGTGTTAGGCTGAGGCTACATTAGGATTAAAACAAATAAATGAATGCTCACGTATATGGCTACAGCGTACATCAAATATTACTCTCGTTATTCGTTTCGCTCTTCCAGTCGCATCGCAAATCGCTGCTTACTGTAGCCTCAGCCTTAATTCCGCCTCGAATGCAATAACAAACGTTCTCCACTTGTATCAAAATGTACTATTTCCCACTGACAGCGCTGTGGACGATTTTTTGATGCCCTATGAGCTCTTCCTTTTTTATTATTATGTAGGTACTTGTACATAGTATAATTAGGTTTTGTTTATAGTAGAGAAATAAAAAAATCTTTTGTCCATCACATAGAATAATGACTTAGGTTTTTGAGTATTCATACTTACTGGCACACAAACTTCTTGTATGTAAGAAGAGTTATGTATAACTGGTTTCAAGCTGGACGTGTATGTGTCTAGAACCGAGCATAGATCCTGTCCTTCAGTCAGTGGGTTGTGTTCCACTATGGCTGATACTTGAGGGAACCAGAGTCTAAGCACGTTGTACCTGGGAATTAGAGATGAAGGTTTCATTAATCTACTTGGGTATTTTGTATCAAGCACAGTTCACATAAGCACAGTTCGTGCTCATCAACATTTGTTAGCAACACAATATTTTGTTTCGAAAATGGATAAGTATACCGTCAGGTTTAAGCTGAACTTTGAATTTGTGTGAGTGCACATAGATAGTGTAGGTGTGACGTCCGGCATAGAGCGCGATTCGCCCTTTGCTTGGTTTAAAACCGGTATATACTGCCTTTTAGCAATCGGCTTTTGTTCTTTTAGTACGAGAGGCATCTTTGTAAAACGATAAGACGATTGAACATTTTGTCTTACGTAAAACGATAAGACAAAAATTTTGGTCATGGGCCTCGTACCATTTTGGTGATCACTCCCACAAATGCAAAGCTCATCTTAGGCCTCGCGGGCGGTACATTTATTTGGTAAGGGGACGTTCGAAAGTGGCGCCAGTGAATCGTTTGGCTTGGTATGGGCATGTGATGAGGAGGGACGAAACGCATGTGACTAAAAGATGAATATAAATGTTCATGGATGGAGACGGAGAGGAAAGCTAAAGAAATGATGGACGGATTGTGTGAGGAATGATATGAAAGAGAAGGGACTAAATGATATCAAGACTGTTGACAGGGGAGAACGGAAGAAGAAAACGTGATGCGCCGACCCCAAGTAACATGAGATAAGGGCAGGAAGATGATGATCTTTTGTTTCTTACTAACACTATTTCAGATGTTTATTAACATTATTAAGTCTTGGAACTTAAACTAAATATGATATGGTTATGATAGTCTTGTGTTTAAACGCCTATCAGAAAAGTATTTAAAGTAACCGTCATGAGAAGCTATAAATTTTGTAAACAAGTGTTCAGGAGTTCACAACATTTGGACCAACAAAAAAAAATGAATTTGTTTAAGATTTAATAAATTATTAAGTAACAAATATTAATTAACATATATTATTTAAGAATAATTATTCGTCAGATTCGGATGTTTCCATTTCTGTGTCAGAATCAGTGACATGTAACTCGTACGCATTCGAAACTCGAATGACGCGTTTATTTCAAAATGGCGTCTCGATAGTTTACAATCACTGCGACGGACGCGTTCCGGTACCAAGAAACACAAACGATAGCGCTTTGCGTCGTTAAAATATGATCCGACTAAATTAAATAGGTTGTTACTTTCATATAACCCGTCTATATTTCATGTCGATTGAATATGGTAAATTTATTATTATCTCGCAGTATAAAATGTTTACTTAGTAAAAGATGTTTGTTTACATAATTTATAGCTTCTCGTGAGGGGTACTTTAGTTATTTTACTATCAAAAAATTCGAAATAACTGCAAGAATGGATAAATGCTCACCAAAATTAAAACCATTTTATTGTGAAATTATAACTTTAGAAAACTGACAGCAGGTCGACGGAGCCCACTATCTGTCTGCAGGTTTTAAAGGAACCTAACCAACCAAACCTCGGGGTGCTCCTGACGTCGACCGTCTAGGGTTAGGGTTTTCGTCAGCAGGTCGACGCAGATTTGGTGAGCATTTAATTTTTCTGGTAGTCATTATATTTAATCTCACTATGATATATACCTAGGTACTTTTAATATGAATTACTTAGACGCAAAACAAGAATAAGTAGTTTAATTTGCGTAGCTCATTCACAATACATTATTCGCAGACAATCACTAGTCAATCAATCGATCACTAAGTATATTTCTGTAGTTGCAAATAAAAGTTATTATGGTTGAGGTTGACCCATATGTTTAAAAGACTCTTAAATCAGACATTGTGTAACTTATTTAACTTGTTTGAGATTACCAAAATAATTGGAAAGTATAAAAATAGTTGTAGTATAATAATTTTAAAGTATTGTTTAAGTATTATAGAGGAGCTCGTGGCTAAGTAATAACAGCCACACGGGTCGATCCATCAGGTTAAGCTACGCTTGCCGGGGTTGGTCCGTGGATGGGTGACCATCTTTAGATACCGAGACTCCGCCGTGCCTCGGAAAGCACGTTAAGCCGTTGGTCCCGGCTGTCATTTGTGGATCTTTGACAGTCGTTACGGTTCGTCAGAAGCCCGAAAGTCTGACAACCAGTCTTACCAAGGGGTATCGTATTACCCAGTTACTGGGTTGTGGAGGTCAGATAGGCAGTCGCTCCATGTAAAATATTGGTATTCAGCTGCATCCGGTTAGACTGGAAGCCGACCCCAACATAGTTGGGAAAAGGCTAGGCAGATTGTTTTATAATAATTTTAAAGTATTGTAACTCACAGGAACACACTATAAAAGCGAAAAAAAATATATCTGACAGTATTTGTTTCTTAACTTTAATATTTATAAAATAATTAAGTAAACAGAGAATTACAAAAAAAAAAAATTGTTTAAAAATTCCCGTTGAATAACTGACAACCATATCATATGTTTTTTAGGTAAGTAGGTACAGTACGACACAACTTAGATGTATCATCGGCAAAATTCGTAAAACCGATCACGATCCGAACTGAGTGCGCCTTCAACATCACCAATCTTTATTACTGCTTTAGGTAAAAATGATCTTTACGCATACGCAATAACTTGTAAAGTCATATAACTAAATACATTCGTAAAATTTAAATTAATTAATGCTTTAAAATCTATGCTACATCTAAGTTGTGTTGTAGGTACTATACTCGTGGTGAAATGTAAAAAAGACCATGAGCAATCGATGTGCAAAGCACTTTCTGCAAAAAATCTAAAATACTTACATAGCCATAATAACGAAATTAGTGAAGCACGTCATAGCCAGATGCACCACCAATGGCTTCTGGAACATCGGCTTTACATTATAAAGACCTTCTACTATTTGGTGCCGAATGTTCGTCTGTACGTGGTGTTCAGGTGACTCGTCTATAGAGTGCTTATTCTTGTCCTTCCAAATGTTATAGAACTGGAATTTAAAAAAAAATAATTAAAAAAGAATTATTTAAAAAGTTTTTTAATTTTTTTAATTATTTATTTTATACATTTTAGTGACAATATAGACATTCGCAGTCTTACTAAAGCCTGATTAAATGCTCAGTCTGACAAATTCTAATAGAATATAGCACAATTTTTGTTTGGACCAAAAATGTATGAAACGTGGTTGATTCCAATAAATTATATTTTTTTTGGAAGGTCAAGACCTTCAATTTGATACAAAATGGAGCCATACTGCCACCATAAAGAATAATAAAAAAAAAAAAATCTGCCAGAGTCACTCGGGATGATGTAAGGATTCTAACGATACCCCATACATCCAAATCTGTTCAGGCATTTAAAAGTTATGATGGAACAAAGAAACTCACATACATACAAACATACATACATCAACCCTGAATACATTACACTCCTTTTTGGGCAGTCGTGTAAAAAGGAGAGGAATATGATTATCTCGATTTTGCCTGCCTCGTTGTTGTAATGGTCGCAAGCTGAGCATGAGGTCCTGGGTTCGATTCCCGGGTCGGGCAAAGTGTTGTTGGGATTTTCACTTTGGGATTTCTCAGTAGCAGCCTGGAGTCTGGATTAGTGCCCGGTTGATGGCTATAAAGGGTGTCTCAGTAAGAGTGCACTTTTTCATTTTAAAATAAAAACAAGTATTTTATGACAGAGTTGTGATATTTTTATTGTATTGTAAAGAAGACATGTTCCGATTAAGTATGGAATAAAATATCCGGCAAATGACCACCACGGCTCCGATGACAGGCCATTACTCTTTTCATGTTTTCCACGACTTTTGCACAGAGATGTGGCTGTATCTCACCGATGACGCGTTGGATTTCTGATTTGAGCTCAGGAATTGTTTCGGGTTTATTCGCATAAGCCCGAGATTTCACAAAACCCCAAAGAAAAAAGTCGCACGGCGTTAAATCGCACGATCTTGGTGGCCAATTGACATCAAAATTTCGTGAGATAATTGATGCGTGCGGTTTCAGCGTAACTTTCCCCATTTTTGTAATGAGTTTTCACAATTATAACGCGTTGTTCTTTTGAAAAGCGCTCCATTTTTAATAATCGGGATAAACAGAGGTGACAGCTGTCAAATTTCAGAGTTGCCACTTGCATGAAAAAAAAAAAATTCCAATTTTAAAAAGTGCACTCTTACTGAGACACCCTTTAGGCTCGCTCCTATTACACGGGACTTGAGCATAACTGGCCAAATGTGGGTGTGACTATAGATACATTTCTGCCTAAGCCTTCGGGGCATATAGGCGTGATGTTATGTTATTTTATCTCAATTATAAAGACGTTTAGTTGCAGGAAGACAAATTAAATTCTACATATAAAATGACAAAACTTTTACGAACATTTGTGGTGAACCACTTTTCGACCTTAGGTATTATATAGATATGTTTTAAAAGTAAGTCCTTAACTACACAACCCATAACTGATAATCGAGTCAGCAAGTGCATAGTATAATACATATAATACTCCTCTCTTGACTACAGTCTTCAGGGTATACAATTTACCCAGAACTGACGAACTTTATTACAAACCGTGTCTCTGCAGGTTCCATGCAAAAGTATCAACGGTCAGTCCTAAGTATCTGTATGTTTTTACCTGCTCTAAATTAATACATTGACAGCTCGATTTGCCATCGTGAAGACATATACAGGGTGTCCGGTAAAGAATGGATAACCTTGGAATAGCATATTACAGACATGATGGCCGTTCTTAAAAAAATACAAAAAAAAAAATATTTAAAAAAAAAAATTTTTTGGAGACTCCAAAAAATCATAATGTACGCACGACAACAGATCATATTTTCAGTATAAGCTGATCTCGCATTGTATAGGATTTCCTTACAATGAGAGGTCAGTCTAAACTAGAAATGTATAGCTTGATGTGTAGCCGTGTGTACCTACTAGTGGGGATATTTTTTTTTTTTTGTATTTTTTTAAGAACGGCCATCATGTCTGTAATATGCTATTCCAAGGTTATCCATTCTTTACCGGACACCCTGTATATGGAGAATGTATTGGAATGCATATTAGTTTTGCTTACATTATTAATTATGCCATTTTCGTGTGTGCTTAATTAAATATTTTATTGTCCAATCGTTTTGTACTGCTTCTTGTAATGAGGGTTTGGTCCTTACCACTGAATAGGAGACATGTATCGTCGGCGTAAATATAAGCATTGCGTTTTTTGATAACGTTATCTATGATTTAAGGGACAGAAAAGGGCTGAACGCTCAAGGTCGTTTGGTCGGGGAGACGCCTTAAGTTTTTACATTCCATATTGTTTTACTCAAAGTGAATCGTTGATCACATCAAGCTTTCAAAGAAAACTTTAATAACCTCGCCGGTAATTCTGTTAGCTCACAATAAAATTAGGACAGCCTTACGATACAAAATCAGGAAATATCGTCATAATAAGTGGAGTTTCCACATATTTATCGATGTTATAACTCAAGTTGATGATGCGAGCGAATAGCGGAATAATTTTTACAAATGGTACAATATTACACGCAAGTCATAATATGGATTTGTACAGAAGTTTCATTCTGACTTTGTCTTGAGCTGGTCTAGCGTAAGTCGTAAGAAGTTTAATGAAGGCAGCTTATATTGGAAGATTATTCAAACTCAAACTCATACCTAGCATTAATTTACAGACACTTTAAATTGTCAAGGAGAATGAAGCTAGTTGCCCATTCTAAAGGTAGTAGGTACCTATGGAGAAGAACGGGCATGAAACTCCACGGACACTCTTTTAATTCAAAATATTGTTATAAAAAATTATTAATAACATTCATGTTGAATCTATCTATATCATCATCTGTCTAGCCTTTTCCCAACTATGTTGAGGTTGGCTTCCAGTCTAACTAGATGCAGCTGAATACCAGACTATATGACATCCACAAACCAGTGACTGGGTAATACGATAGCCCTTGGTAAGTCTGGTTGTCAGACTTTCGGGCTTCTGACGACCCGTAACGACAGTCAAAGATCCACGAATGACAGCTGAGACCACGTGCTTTCCAAAGCACGCTAAGCCGTTTGCTCTTTATATAACAAGGGGTCCTACTCCCTAAGCACGAAGCCCGTAGTTTCGGCCTTCGTTACGGGCGTTTCTTACTCCGTATCAGCTACGGAGGGATGATTGTTTCGGGGCCCGAACGAAGTATGAATGACAACATGATTTGCCAGTTGTCCCTACTCCCGATGTGTTTTTGCCCGTCCGAAAAATTTACCTTTAACACTTGTTTTGGTGGATCGTAGACGGACGGATGAACGGACGGACGGGACGACGGACGGACTTAGGGAGTAGGCCCCCCACGACACACGAAATCGCGTAAACGCACAGGAAATACAAACTAAACTTACTCGCGGGCACCGTTTGGACCCTTCAGGTACGGAAACCTAAAAACGGGATTGAGCCTTCTTGAAGTTTCCTTCGGTTGTGTCTTAATAGGCAGTACGATATAATCGCAAGATATTTCCGGCGTAATATTTACTGGTATTATATGGGTATTATTAAATACGAGGTTTCCGTAGGAAACTGATTTTTCCTTGCAACTGTCCATTTGGTTGATGATGCTATCTTTCTTTCCAAGATGGAAAAATCGGGGAAATTACACTTTCTGTTTAAAGATTTACCTTTTTTTGCGGATATTGGAAGGTTCGTGTTTTGATGTGGATGTTCACAAAGTAAATCTACATTTACTTTAAAAAAATTAAAAACCTACTTCAAAACCAAAAACGAATAAAATAACTTTTGCTTATAAAAAGCTTTAGAAGCTTTGAAGCTTTTCTACAGCTTCTGAAGTCGGTGCCAAGCATTGAAAAATTTAAGACATCGACTTCAGAAGCTGTTAAGTTTTTTTCTTCTTTTAGTTCTTCTTGGGCTTATGTAATTTTAGTTGAATTTTATAAGCCCAAGACGAACAAAAAGAAGAATCATCAAAATCCGAAATTATTATTATTAATTAGAAATGTCGGAGATACAGTACATTTATGCATATAAATTCGTACATGAGAATAATTGCCTAATGTATTATATACTAAACCTTCCTGAGAGTATGTAGATTACGTTAGTGAAACAATCATTAAAATAGGTTCATTAGTTTTCGAGAAAATCGAGAACATACAAACATACATACATACGGGTCGAATACAGAACCTCCTTTTTTGAAGTCAGTTAAAAATATCAAATTCATGCATTCATTCATTAATTTGACAGACAACGCACAGCCTAAATCGCTAAATTTATAATCATGAAATTTTTCACAGGTTCCTTTTGTAACGAAGCACGAACGAATGATTTTTGAAAATTCTTCCCCCAAAGGCAATCACACTAATTATTAATTATTAATATTATAAAGGTGGAAGTTTGTGAGTGTGTGTGTGTGTGTGTGTATGTTTGTTACTTCTTCACGATCAAACGGCTGTACTTTTTATGCCGGTTTACGCGCGTGAAACCGCGGGTGAAACCGCGGGGCGCAGCTAGTATTTTATAGGCGACAGTTTGTGAGTGTGTGTGTTTGTATGTTTGTTACTTCTTCACGCTCAAACGGCTGTACCGATTTAGATGAAATTTGGTATGTAGATAGCTTACACCCTGGATTAACACATAGGCTCCTTTTCATCCCGGTCTACGTGGGTGAAACCGCGGGGCTAGTGATATTATAAGTGGCACGTCAAAATCTGGCTAGTTAGCCACATTTTCGTCGTTATGTCTCTTTTTCGCTCCCGATAATTACGACATGCTGTCCTACTTCCACGTGTCACCTAAATTACCCCAGGCGGTTAACTAAGTGATGGAAGTTTGTGTTTATTTGGAAATCGATTGTAATTAATAAATATTTTATCTAAAAATTGATTTACCAAAATAAACTTTATTACAATAACGACTTCTTTTATCAGTCTGCAAATCAATCACTTATCTTTCACGAAACAACCAAATCCAAAGCGCTACCTTTCCAATAAATCCAAAGTAACACAACTTTGCAATTTTCAATAAAATCAAAAAGCAATATTCACACCCTTTTTAAAGCACCTTTTGTATGAAAAGTTTCAGTTCAAATAGAATAATATAAGTAGGTACTTGAATTTTTAATAAACAACAATTTGTAAAGTGAAAAGCTTAGAGTAAAAAGGTAATAATTGAACGCTTGACTCAGACTAGGTTTCTAAATTTAAATGTCATCTGACAGCTCAACGTTTGAACGCAACTGCAGCTGTCAAACTTTTTATAAATATGCAAGGCCTTCGTTTGCATAAAAACTTCAAACCTCCGTTTGAACTGCTTAGTGTAGAAAGTTTTGAGTTTTGAAACTTTGCATCCATGTACCTAATTTTCCATGAATTTTTATACTTGTATAATAATATGCTTTTAGCAATGGAGGAGCTCGGGTCGATCCATCAGGTTAAGCTAAGCTTGCCGGGGTTAATCAGTGGATGGACCATTTTTACATACCGAGACTCTTCCGTGCCTCGGAAAGCACGTTAAGCCGTTGGTCCCGGCTGTCAATCATGGATTGACAGTCGTTACGGGTCGAAGGAGCCCAAAAGTCTGACAACCAGTCTTACCAAGAGATATCGTATTACCCAGTTACTGGTTTGTGGACGTCAGATACGCATTCGCTCCATGTAAAATACTGGTACTCAGATGCATCCGGTTAGACTGGAAGCCGACCCCATCATAATTGGGAAAAGGCTAGGCAGATTGATAATGTAGTTTTAGCGGTAAAATCTGATTTTTGGTCATCCAGTTAGATTGGAAGCCAACCTCTAAGCTAGGCTCGAAGGCTAGGCAGCTGATGATGAGTTTTTGTGGTCCAGGCAGTGCGTTGTCTGTCAGTCTGTCATAAATAAGTCAGACACTGTATTTTTTGAATAGCTAAAGAAGATCTAGATTATATTGTAGACTTATATTTAAAATAATTCAATTACTCATTATTTTCAATGGCAATAAATTCACTCTTTGAAGAGTGACGGTTAGACGTTGAGATCTTCAATAAAATTAAAAGTGACAACCTTATTTTCGAAATTGAAACATAGGTACCTATGTAGGTAAGTACATCGCACACTAGATATTAATATTAAAATCTCTTTGATATTGAAATTGTTTAAGCAACTCGTAGTTAACAATTATTTAAAATGAACATTTAGAAATTAAAGTATTATATTGCAAAATGTTATCTTTAAATTAATTTATATATTATTTGAATCCTTCGGAATTACGTTCGGAGTATTTAATTACTGCATTGCACAAAGTTTTTGGAGTTAATTAAAAAGAGACTATTGATATTTTCAATGTAATGAATTGTGACCCGCCCTTATAAGAAAACTAGCCTTTGTCCGCGGCTTCGCTCGCGTGGAGATCGGAAATTGTCTCACGGGAACGTACTACCGGGATAAACAGTATCCTATATCCTAATCTAGGTCATGTTCTACACATGTACTAAATTTCATTCAAACCCGTTCAGTTGTTTTAGCGTGAAAGCATAACAAACAAACAAGCAAACTCACTTTCGCATTTATTTATTTTTTTAGATTTTATTGATAATTTATTACAATTAACAAGCTAACACTAAAAAATATATAACTATTATGTACAAGTATATAATAAAAAATTAAAAGGGCACGAACTCACAGGGCATCAAAAAATTCCGCCGCATCGCTGCCAATGGGAAAAGTGGCAGCATTGCCACGTTGGATGGCAATGGTAATTCTTTGGGTTAAAAATAGGCCAGCCCTCTTCACCAACAAACGGAAAGAGTTGTTTTTTAAATTATTTTGTAGTGTCATTTGAAATTTATAATATTAGTTAGGAAGGATAAATACAAATACTACGTTTTATGTCTATAAGACCTGTGATTGTCTCTGCAAGGCAACCTCTTCTCATAAAGCGGATTAACGAATTTCATTGCTCTTTGGCAATTACAAACAGGTCTAGTAAAGTCATCGCTGAACCTGGATGAGGCTGGCACAGGAGCTTGAAGATTGGCACAAGAATAGAGAGGCCTCTGCCCAGTAGTGGGCGAAGTCAGGCTGTGGATGATGATGACGAGACAAGCACACAGATGAACGCCAAAGCTTCACTATAGTGAAGCTTAAAAAAATATAACCTTAAAAAAACACTAAGTAAAAAACTAAAACAAAAAATATTCTAAGGTCTACAACATTAGTTTTTGTTTACACTAAACCCGAAAAGGGGTCATTGTACCCATCATTTTGAACAACTTTTACTACGGGACCAAACCTGAAATCGCAAAAAAAAAATCAGCTGTTCAGTACATTTATCTGATTTTTTTTTTCGCGATTTTAAAGTTGGTCAAATAGAAAAAAATTGTTCAAAATGACCCGGTTTCGGGTTTAGGGTAAACAAAAACTAATGTCTTATAATGTGAACTAAAAACTCTTACCGGATAACTCTCAGCTGGTTTCCCCGTATTCTCCATATATATTTGAATAAGTATTTCTCTCGCCTCATCATACTTTTGCTGCGTCAGCAAATACTTGGGGCTCTCAGGAAGACAGAACACGTACATCAAAAAGGCTCCCAACGCCCATAATGACATGATGTAAAGATAAAAATTCCATGTGTTGAGCACTGGAAGGTTAAAACAAAATGTCTGCAGTAAGGCGCGGTTCCATTGCCGCCCACGACTACGAGCTTATGCTACGTGACGTTGCGTGGCTGGCAAAAAAAAAATAACCCGCGTAGCTAACGCGTATAATGATATGATCCAAAAGTTTCTGATAAAAATGTAAACAAATTGAAAAAAACTAAGATTTTATTATTCGGATACCTACTTAAACCGGAAATTCTAATTAAATCACCTGTAAGATGTTTTCATTCGGTACATGTATGCATATAACTTCGTACATAACAATAATTTAACTACCTAATGTACTAAAACCTTCCTGAAAAATTGTAAATCACGTTGATGAAAGAATCATCAAAATTGGTTTATTAGTTTTTTGAGAAAATCACGGATATACGAACACATTCATACATACATACAGCTCGAATACAGAACCTACTTTTTTGAAGTCAGTTAAGAAGTCGGTTAAAAAGTGGTGATATGAGAAGCTGAAACCTTCTTAATACAGATGATACACAGATCGTAAATGATGATGATCAGACATCTTGTAAACACTTTATTACTCACAATCAACAATGATTCACATATTCATTTTAAGGAGATCTTCACAGTTCAAAATAAAATTCAATACTGAGCGCTCTGTCACTAGGGCGAGCCCAGGTGAATGTGTTACTATTATCTATAGTGAGTGATTGCGTTTAACCTGAACGGGGTTTGTTTACACTTTCATCAGATACTTTTAAAACAGACTATAAACTTCGTGCACATCCTACGCAGCAATGAAATTACGCCTTTACTTGAAACGTGAAATGTCAAGAGAAATGCCCGCACAATTACGGTTTCAAAAAGATTGAGCGAAATCCCTTTTTTTGAGTCCAGCCAGCCCTTTGTTGTCGGGATTTATTGTCGGAGGTCTAAGCAAACATGCCTAGTAACTTAACCTGGAGTGTGTTATGTTGGTACTTTTAGGCTTAGTGCCGTGTTAGGAGCCTTGTTGCGGTATAAACCTTCTATATCTTTGTGTGAATGTAGGACGGGGAAAGGATTAATATCTGTAGGCTTGACCTTAGCGGCCATTTTCGTTTTTCTTTTATTTTGTACCAAAAAACCATTGCTACTAAGAATGTCGCCTGTATTATGGGCAGGGACCGTACAGCCCCGGTTAAGAGTTAAGTCTTTCGAAAGAGTAAGCCATTTATGAGGTTACCTTTATCATGTGAAACTCTTTGAATGGGTTTTAGCCTTGAAACCCAGTAAAAGGGTTATCCCTTCAATATGGGTAACTCATTGAATGGGTTCTATACTTGAAACCCACTGAAAGGGTTACCCCTTCATTAAGATAAGGGTTTTGTACGGGTAACCCTATTATTAATTTGCATCATCGAGAGATTTCGTTTGCTCCAAGTCGGAATTTTACGCTATTATCATTTTAAAGAGAGTTGAAGCTTATCCCTTTTCAACGGCTTAATTTAAGCCGTTCAAAAGAGTTACCCACATCGTATGGGTTTTTGTTTAACTGATTAGAAAAACCCTATCGAAATAGCTTTCAATGGATCGTATGGCTTTTGATTAACTGCTTAGAAAAACCGTATCGAAAACTCTTTTAATAATAATATTACAAAAACCTATCCCACTTATGAAACATAACAATCGTCAATCATCTTAATGCCATCTTTATTTAGCAGTTACTAGATTTATTAACTTCCCAAACGGTAAATATACCGAAAATAGTAGCAATATTCTTACCGAATTTTCCTCCAAAGAAAGAATACTTCCAATCATTAGTTAGGATCACCCACGATATAGCAGCGATGACTATGTGGGATACTGCAATAAATGAAGACTGGCATAGTAGCATGCGATCCCTGATTCTTGAGTAAGAAAACTCAGCAGTTAGAGACACACAGGCACTGAATGCAGTCGCGAATCTGGAAAAACAAAAAAGGTGAAAAGAAAACAATCTTAATTTAAATCATAAAGACGATATCGAACCACGGACTACATAGAAAAAAAGAAGGACTCCGCGCCACGCATATCGAAAGTGAAGCACAGTATACAAACATGCCTCACGCACACATCTAAGTACATCATAATATACCAACCCGCCGCCACTATCGTGACACGACAACGCGGCGTCTTTGTCAAATCATGCACAACTGGAAAAGGACATAGGCTACTTTTCATCCTGGGCTACTTCGCAAACGTCGCGGGCATCAGCTAGTTTCAAATAAAGGAATGTTCAAACTATGGAGAGTCCATAGTTTGAACATTCCAAGAGAGAGAGAGCGGCAAGGTACTGCAGGTGTCTTACTGATTAGGAACTCTCGCGACTATTCGTGCGAGTCTGAGTTATTTGATAAAATCGGCGGCGCGAGCAAATGTTTGTCCCGCATACCGCGCGGGATTCATTTCAGTTTTTCAGTTTGACCAGACCTTTATATGTATGTAGGTACAGTCGATAACTTTAAAAAGAAAACTCTCACGCACACCGGAACTAAACGAATGTAGATTTATGATAAACCTTCCTACCTTCCTACCTACCTTCGATCTATAGCAAATTTTACAGCACATTTTTTTCTGTTGAAAAATTTCAAGTAAGTAATCATGTTTCGGTTTTATTACAATAATAACACATAATGGAAAATTCAAATGATTTAACCGTATACATTTGGTTTTATAGGAATTTTAAAAACACAATTATTATCGTTGTATCCCCTTAACACTTTCAGCTGAGCATCTGGGTATTCAAATGTTTGTTGCGCGGCACACTATTTTCTCATACAAAATATATGACGATTAGTGACGTTCTGGTTTTTCATACAAGCAAAGATAATATGAAATGTGACACAACCGTTACTACACGTCGACGTTGCGAATGTACGCGTAATTATAATGTATGTGTGTGACTAGCCATAAAAAGTGTACAACAAAACTAACGTGGAGTGGTGCTAGCAGTCCGAAAATTTAAAGTGATACGGCGCGATGACGTAGCTTGAAGGAATTGGTATTTTAAAGAAAGGCATATTTTTTGCTGACGTGATTAAAGTTGTGTCAAATAGCGTTTAGCAAATTTTACGTATTATAACGTCGCTCCGCTCAAAGTGTTAAAATGTGTAAAAAATACAAGAACTATGAAATTATATCTTAGCTCTTTAGCTTGTAGATACAAATAATGACAAGACTATTTTAAGTCAGCTAAAATAGCAACCGCGTTCTGAGAAATCCAGAATTCTCTATTGTGATGAAATAATTACAGAAAGCTTAAAAACATTACTCTTTTGTGTCGAAACAATGCTAAGAATTCCAAGTCTGGCCTCGCAGACGAAAAAGGCAAAGAAAAATAACTGAATAAAGGTCCAAGAGACCAAAGACATGTCTGAAGAAAACTTTAGCCTAGCCATTAATTTTATTGTAACAAAAGAAAACTTTTAGACCCTGAAAATCTGTCTTTGGTTACGTCCAATGTTTAGTGTAATTTCACCATATTATTAAGCACGTAATACCATATGCCTGTGGTAGGAATAATAGCCACACGGGTCGATCTTCAAGGTTAAGCAACACTTGCCGAGTTCGGTCAGTGGATGGGTGACTCTTCTTGTCTCGGAAAGCACGATAAGCAGTTGGTCACAGCTGTCATTCGTAGCTCTTTGACAGTCGTTACGGATACTTAGTCAAGAAGCTCGAAAGTCTGACAACAAGTCTTGCAGAGGTCAGATAGTCAGTCGCTCCATGTAAAATAGGTATTTAGCTATATCCAGTTAAACTGAAAGCCGGCACCAACATAGTAGGGAAAAGGCTAGGTAGATTGACTTTTTGTGATATTTACCATTAATTATGGCACAATGATATGCAAGCTCTTGCATACTTTTGTTCAAGCTCCTAGCATACTTTTGTTCAATCTCCTTGCATACTTTTGTTCAAGCTCCTTGCATACTTTTGATCAAGCTTCTTGCAAACTTTTGTTCAATCTCCTTTTATACTTTTGTTCAAGCTCCTTGCATACTTTTGATCAAGCTTCTTGCAAACCTTTGTTCAATCTCCTTGCATAATTTTGTTCAAGCTCCTTGCATGCTTTTGATCAAGCTTCTTGCATACTTTTGTTCAATCTCCTTGCATACTTTTGTTTAAGCTCCTTGCATACTTTTGTTCAAGCTCCTTGCGTACTTTTGATCAAGCTTCTTGCAAACTTTTGTTCAAGCTTCTTGCATGTTTTTGTTTTTGTTCCATGTGTACTTGCGGCTTCACAGATAAGTAGTGAATTTAATCGAAATGTATTTTGACAGTTAGCCTTTCACGAACAATAAAGGTGACCAAATGTCGATATCATTCCGAATGAAATTCAATAACCACATTTTAATGGAAAGTTATTAATATTATTTTAAATGGTACACTTTCCGGGTACGTTAAATATTTATGCAAAGCTTACACAAAGAATATTATTATGTGTTGGTTATAAATTAAATTGAATAATCCAATCACGATTGAACGGTTTTGTTGATATTTTAACACGTTATTGATTGCGCGAATTAATTATGTGGAAGGTATTGAAATGATAAAATATTATGTTTTGTTTCAATATTTTCTATAGATTGTTATTATGGAAATCCCATTAATTACAGAATTGATGCAGGTAAATTACTTTTTATCGATTAACCTCGAATGGTCATTCGTGTTGATAGTACTAATAAAATATATTCTGCAACATTTACTATGAACTTGTGACTGTATTTTAAACTGTAGATATCAGCAAGGTTAGTAGGTATTAGCTTATTATTTAGCCCATTAATAATGATCGCACAGCGAGAAATAGCGAAATAAAACTATTTTTTTTTTCTTTCTTGTACCATCAGGTATAAGAAAGAAATAAAAGAAGGAAGGAAGGAAAGGAAGGATGAAAGGAAGGAAGGTATTTTTCTTTTAATTGTAATGTAATTTCACAGGATTTCCATCAATATTGACAAGATAAATAATCTAAATTAACCTAATTTTGTTTGCAGTGACGGTTTAAAAGAAATAATATATTATACTTACAATAATCCTTCAAAAAACTTTGCAGCAGCAAGTACTTCGAATGTTTGGCTGGAACCTCCAATTAGTTGAAAAATAAATAATCCAAGAAAACCTACTCCTAAGAATATTTTCCTTCCAAACGCGTCTGTTAGGAATCCGGCTACTACAGACGATAAAAGCATACCTGAAATAATTACACAAGTAAATACAATAAATTAAGGATTGACTATACCTATCTACTAAATATTTGGTAAAAACTTTATTCAACGTGTATCAAAAAGGTTGTGTGTGTACAGACCACAAACTAAACGACTTTCTTCATGGGACCAACATAGTAATCGCGAATAAATTAATATCAGCCGTCTCATATATTTGGGTCGAGTAGGTATTAAATTTTGTTTGGGACTCTTGAAATTTTTTTAGCTATTACGATGTTGGTCCCTTGGATAAAGTTGTTCAGTTTCATGGTCTGTACCACACTCTTAAACATTACACAATATGCTGTTTAATAAATATTTGCATGTCATGGGGGAATGTGTCTTTGCACTGAATTTTTTAAGTAACATATTTTGTACCTACAACATTTTATGCAAATAAACGATTTAGATTTGATTGTGTCAAATTAACCTCGATTAAATCTGGCAAATTCCATACTAAAGAGCTATTCAGATTCACTGTCGCTGTAGATAGCAAAAATCAGTGGATTTTCCGTCTGGTAGTTATATTAAAAGTTGCCGCTGGTAACTTTTGCAGCGAAAGTTATGGTTACCCACATCGACAGAGAATATCGTCTATATCTGAATATGCCATATGTCTGTACAGACTCTCCAGTTTTTAATCGCGATTCATAGTTGTATAAGTATCATCTAGGGTTATTCCCGAAATCCCATTGACAATACCCATCAATACATCTCTCTAAGTTAGATTTGCCGGATTTTTCCGATTTCCGAAATCAAACCAATCCGGGAGAAATCTAACTTATAGATATGTATTGATGATTTTTGTCATTAAAGTTATGTAAATATATATTTAGGTATTATTGTTGCGAATCATATTTTGATCAAGATATTGATGGAGATTTGTGGACAAAATTTCACAAATCCGGTAGGTAGGTACTTACCAAAATTTAAAGAAAATTTCCTTTGACTAAGCTCGGTTGGTTTTTCGGCTCAAAACCGACCTAGTCTAGCAAAAATCATTCCTAAAAGTGAATTAGAATAAAGGACAATAGTCTCAGTCGGTTTCCAGCGTACAAAAGAACAAGAAATCATAACTTTGACGAGTTCTACCACTCGCCGTCAATTTTGTCAAAGGACGATGGAGAATAATATTTTCTCTATATCTTTTTTAATATAGTGTTCTCTAAAGATTTATGGAAACACACATTTTTAGGTTCAAAATCTGGAAAGTAATATAATGATTTTTGCATTGAGGTTTAAGAAGCTGTTAAGTCAGGTGCAGGATACCTTTATGAAGAAAACGGTCAATAGCTAACAGACACAGAGTGAACACAATGAAAATCAATTTCGTGATCAAAACTGAAATTGCTATTTATGTTCACATAACTCATCAAAATGTTAAACAACTGATTTTTTTTCACGATTTTAGGTTTTGTCTCATAGTAAAAGCTGTTGTTCGTAATGATGAGTACAATTACCCCATAATACGAGGCCCATGAATTCAATTACATCCTGTATAGTATTTCGATTCTATCCGTGAATATTAAAAATCATCTCTTGATCTGTCTGGTCCTATTAATGGAGAACCACCTCTAATATTTACAATCATGTTTTTTAAAGTCATAGCACAGAATAAATAATAGTACTAACGTACAGAAGTTGCACTCCTTTGATCTTGAAGAAAGCCGCTTTTATAATAGCCTACAAAATCTTTTCCTCCCCATGCGCAAGCTAAATTGCTCTTAATCGCCGCGTTTGAGAGTTGTTATTACTTTGTGTCGTTACTCGTCCGTAACATACCTACGCCGCTTGGCCGAGTACTAGGGCTGTCCGCAAAGAAAAATAAAATATGGTACCATAGCACCATACCATACCATACATACCATATGGTATGGTGGTGGTGGTGGTGGGGTATATGGTACCTTTTTAAACTTTCATTGTGTATAAGAGTAGTCTATCTAGAGTTATTTCACTTTAATGTAATGTCTTATAATTTTCAAACGTTATTTTTTATTAATCAATTAAACAGTCATTATAATCATGATCAACATTCAATCATCAATTATTTTTAATACACCATCATCTCGTATAATATTTAGAAGTGTTCTAAAGTAAACAAGGTACAAACACGTCTTAAATTGAAAGTGACATTTGGGCCACTTTAGTCGCCTGAACATGGTCATAAAACTACTAAAGATGCCTTAACGCATCAGTGGCTAAGTTTGTGCGATCTTGCGATCGCGGGTAGGTACAGTTGCTTGTTAATCCTAAGCTAATCCTTAATTACTTCAAGCGATTTTGGACCTTACTCCTGAAAAATACGACGCGCACAGAAACCCCCACCACAAATGTCGGCAACTATAGTAAGTAGGTAGGTAGGTAAAAAAAGGTAGCAAGAAGACTCGACATTTCGTAATGGATTTTCGTCATTAAAAAAGTAAGTATATCACTAATTTATGTATTGTATAGTGATAATATGAATAGTATACTTATTTAAAATCTAAGATTAAATTTTTTCATGGGCGGCCGTACGTGTCTCGCTCGCTGAGAATACACCCTGACTGACTTGAAACTAAGAGTTGCCGCGAGCTGTAGGTACTTATCGCGAGCGGAATGTACCAGTGCAAGAGGCCTGGTCATAGTGTCATAGTCAGGGTAGGTTTCAGTAAATTTAAGACAACAGCTGTAGCGGAGCTGGAGGCGCAGCCAGTAATCTTCATAAAATATCGGTCACAAAATTAACAATTCTCTAAACAAACGCAGTTAACTCGTCATTCAAATGTTTTCCAATTCTCTTTGGTGCAAGTTATTACTGGAACATTCAATTCTTCGACGTTTATATTAGGGCTTTCATCCCGGGAATCTCGGTCTCGAAAATGTCGAGAGTCTCGACGATTTTTTGGTATATTCGAGACTCGAGACTGATAGTTTCGGTATCGGGAATAACGAGACTTTTGAGACTTAAGTCACTTGGGAGTATTAAATAACTAGCTTCTGCCCTCGACTTCTTCCGCGTTAAATTTCTTGTACCCCCCACCCACCAACCCCGACGCATCGCATCGCAATGCCTGCCCGCGCTATTACTTCGCGCTCGGCTCCTAAGGGCCCTAGCGTGATGTTAAATAGCCTATATGCAAAAAGATTTTTTCAAATCCGACTGGGGTAGTTCCAGAGATAGCGCGTTCAAACAAACCAACAAAAAAACAAACTCTTTCGCTGTATTCCACCGACATTTTGCACAACGCCATCTATGGGTTAATTGATAAAACGTCCGCTCTAAACATGTTTGCTCAAGAGGAACCGGTATGAATTAAAGTTATTTTGCGTTTTAGTAATTTTATATTATCTCCGAAACTGTATGACCAATTGCCATACTGTAAAGGCCAAATCTTATCTCCATGATGTCTTTGTGATGTGATCATAAAATATCTTATTTTGATAAGGATTAATGTTTTGTTGTTTAAATAATCATCCAAACGTAAGTATGTCTAAAAATACTTTTTTAAAACAATAAAAGATGTATAAAAGATAAAATATAAAAGATAGAAATATGGTGTCGCGGACTTTTTTCTACAATTATTTAAGACGGACCAGACTGCTATACATTGTTCTCAATTATAAACAACCGTTTAGGCAGCGCATGCAAAAAAGTCTGTTTAAAGAGGTATTTCTTTCCGACTTGTTAGACAAAACTTGTGATAGCTCGGCTAATATGCATGATATAAATATAATTTATAGCCTATAGCACTTAGGAATAATGTTGCTTTCTACCAGTGAAAAAATTTTTAGAATTGGATCATTAGTTCCGGAGATTACCCCCTACATACAAACTTACAAACTTACATACAAATTTTACCTCTTTATAATATTAGTATAGATTAACAGTAAAAATAAGAAGTAATTTATGAACATTGTGATTAATAAAGTCCGAAAAGTAGCGAAAACAAACTATACTAAGGAAATACTTAGAGAACTAAAATTAATAATTTATTACGACAAGATAGAAGACGAGATGGCCCAGTTTAGCTGAAATGCTTGACCGATTTCTTAAAATAAAGACATTCGTCTGAAAAGCTCTGATTCATGAGTAGGTATCCGGAGTAGAGTTCACTGCATCAAGAGTATCATTCATAATACATTGATAATACATTGGAAGCTATCTCAAATTCACTTGGTATCATGAAAGTGGCCTTAGAAGCACTGTGTATTGTGTAGGCGAGACGCTACTCTTTTAACAAGTGCACTAAGTTTCTGTTTACAGAAATTAGAATTACAACAAAGTTCTTTGAACGTAAGTCTCGCCAATTCACTGCGTATCCATATTAAGGAAAATAGAGTGATTGAGGCAAGTATCTTACAATACTTGCGTAGACCTTCTCAGTTTTTTGAAAAAAAGCTGCATGCAAGCGCCTTTCAAACGTTAAGCAACGATGAAATTACAGTGTCTTTAAAATAACTGTACGAAAGGTTAAATAAATCCAGTCAACTAAAAAAACAACTGAAAACTATCCTGCAAATACCAGTGATCTAAATGATGCGACGATTGCGGAACTCACAAGTCTAGCAACAGCAGAATAGCTGTCATTTGAGCTTAATAATTTGTTAATCCCTCAAGAAGACTAAGGTCAGAATATAACTTCCATGTCTATCCATGACTTGCAAACAGCCATCCACGTGGAAAAAGCTCTCTTTGAAAATAGGGGCCATACAGGCAAGTACTTAAACCATTGCTACAATCACTTAATACCTATCCCCCCACTAGCTTAGAAGCAGAGATATCTTTTTCTAACGCAGGTTACTTTTGTAATAAAATCAGGTCCTCTGTGATCAGTTGGTCACTATAAAAAACCAAAAGAAACTTTAATTTTTTATTTTTATTTTATAATTTGAGTTTGTTACTGTATGTTTAATAAAGTACTTGGTTGAAATATCTTGTTTTGACTGCCTAAATGTCTAGCCTATATGTATGAAAGCTAATTTTGAAATAGTCTCGAAAGTCTCGTTTTTCCCGGGAATTTCGAGACTGCATCCAGTCTCGTTTTTTTTTCCCGGGACTCAGTAATGCAGCGAGACTGAAAGCCCTAGTTTATATATCATGCATTCGAATCGATTGCCGTAGTAGCTGCGGTTCGCTACCATTCCTTCTACGTCTGACCTCGGGTCATGTCACTTTTGCAATAAATTTACGTCCAGGTGCTACTTTTCCATTAGCCACCATAACTCTTGGCGCTATAAATTTACCCTGTAAACTTGTGTGATGTGTGCGGTGATATTGGAAATATTTTCTTTAATAATTATTTATTCTTTATGTACATAATATATAAACTAACACAGATTTAAAATAATAATATGTACATTGTATAAAAAAGGAGGGGAAAGGATCATAGGGCATCACAAAATTCGTCCGCATCGCTGTCAATAGGAAAAGTGCCCAAAAGGCTGGCAGCATTGCCACGTTGTATGGCAATGCTGATTCTTTGGCCAAAAAATAGGCCAGCCCTCTGGTCACGTGAAGAGTCGACCAATCGCTTAGCGATGTCTTGGAAAACTAAGTGGGCACTCGGACCCCATGGCCCTAGTGTTTCAACCCCAAACGGCTCGAAACTATAACTCCCAAAAATATTTGAATATTTTCGCCGTTTGAGGTTTTCCGCACCTGCAGCAGCCGCACCAGCACAGCCCGCCGTGCTAGGAAGGTGGGATGGCGCAAGGGTATCGACTTTGATAATTTGATTTTTTTAACTCATTGTGAAGTTGAATTCTTCGATTTTAGGGTTCCGTACCTCAGAAGGAAAAACCCTTTTTCTGAAGGCCACGTGCAGGTATCAAGTTGAAATTAAGGTTGATGCGCCAGGGTAGCCCGCGAAATTCAAAATTTCTTACGTTTTTTGCAATTTGTAGGTCAGTGTGAGCTTGTATGTTGATTAAAATATGATTCGCGGCCGTAGCTAATATGGCTTTACAGAATCATAATCATTAGGATCAGCAATACAACTCCATAAGTTAGCATTTATCTCAAATCTAGCGATTTCATGAAATCATGAGGTTTGAGTTATGCTAACTTATGGAGTTGTATTGCTGATTCTAATTATTATAATTCTGTAAAGCCATATTAGCTACGGTCGCGAATCATATTTTAATCAACATACAAGCTCACACTGACCTACAAATTGCAAAAAACGTAAGAAATTTTGAATTTCGCGGGCTACAATGGCGCTTTCGCCTTAATATCAAACACGTAGGTCTATGGTCCCTTAGACTTCTAAAAAAATCAAGCTTCTAAGTCAACGCAATAAAAAAATACGGACATTTAAGGGCATTTTCGTCAAAATGTCTACCAACCCACTTATGGGATGTCCCATACATACAAGTTGCAAATAATTAACATTTTTATAACATAGAAGTGTCGAGTAATTATTAAATAGTTTCAAAAGACTAGTTTTCGTTTTTACTTAAATTGCCAACTGAAATTTAAAAAAAAAGTAACAAAATGAAATCCTGAAATGTGGCATCTTACGTCTTGCAGTACTGTACTTATTATTTGGTAACGGTCATGACCAAAACGTATCTAAGTTACTATTTATTTACATATATTATTTGAAATAAGCTCCATATAATAAAAATAAAAACATACCTAGCAAAATTCGTAAAATTTATCATTCGACTAAATCAAGAATTTGCTAAAATATCCAAAACAATATTAGTAAGCTGTTTTCAAAGTAGGTAGCAGTTTAAAAAAAAATGCCCTTAAGCGACATTAACCTACAATCATTTAATTTGGCAAGAATCAAGGTCTTACAAGTACAACTAAAGGAAAATATCTGAAAATTCTTCATTTGTAATTTTATCACATATTTTTTTTTTAATATTATATTTCAAACTCATATTTTGTAGTTAGGGAATTGACCGTACCGTGACTTATACCCATGTATGGGAGAACATGTTTTTCAACTACAATGTTAAGTGTTTTTGGAATAAATTCTTTTCAACTACGAAACCCTTTATTGTGCGTTGTCACGCACTTCGCTGATTTTTTAAATAATAAAAAGTGTAATTGGAATAACTGAAAACCTCTCATCTTTGGGAGTTTTATATGGTTTTATACCCATCAATTTGCACAATATATAATATGGAATTATAGGGACAGGTTTTTAGTTTTTGTAGACCATAGCTCAAGTGTTAAATTCAAGCTATTTGTGAACTCAATTAATTACTAGTACTACTTACCCACATACGGCATAGCATTCAGCAGTCCTTTTTGCAATAAATCCATTTCTAAATCACATTCTGCACTAGGAAGCAGATAGGCTGTTGTAGAACTAGCCGCAATTCCTGCCATGAACCCCACAAAGGCAATAAACAGTAGCTTTATATGAAATCTCCCGAATGTACACGCTACGAGAGCTGCATCAATTTCTTTCATTGGCGTCTTCCATTCTTCGCGGGCCTTAGCTAAAAAATAATTAAATACATTTTTAAAATCACTGTTAATCAAGAATCCATTAAACTTAGGAGGTCAAATACGCCTATAATTACACGAAAGAACATCAAACCCCCAATTTGTCAATAATTACCATGCCCTCGAACAAAATTACCTAGTACCTATTTTTTAATTACTATTATGTTGTTTGTTATTAGACCACGAAAGTTCTCGTTACAAAATTAAATTGATTAGGTATTATAAAGCAGTTCCAAAGGAAACACGTTGCCTATAATTATTACTGAAGAAAAATGAGTGAGATAGAAAAAAAAAATGTTTATTTTGCACAAACAAAACACAAAAC
The DNA here is from genome assembly GCA_905163495.3 of Cosmia trapezina. Classification (NCBI taxonomy): domain Eukaryota; kingdom Metazoa; phylum Arthropoda; class Insecta; order Lepidoptera; family Noctuidae; genus Cosmia; species Cosmia trapezina. The sequence continues at coordinate 5,043,340 of LR991036.1, forward strand.
AAATCTATACACGGTAATTCCTTATACCTTGTATATATTTTTATTTTTGGCCATAGCCAAAAACTCAGTACACCACAAAAAATTAGGTAAATGCCCGACGGATTCAAATATCGCACCAAACAATTATTACTCTCACACTCAAGTAGCTACATCGGTATGTTTTCAGATTGTCAACGAGCTAAATATAATTCGAGTCTTTAAGTAAACCAATGAATAATATTATTCAGTAGACTATTCGATTCCCAAGATTTCGATAAGACCACCACCATATCAAGAACATATAAAACATAAAAACATTCGTGAAGCTATAATATCAGCGAGTAATACTTGTGTCAATATCAGAAAACATTATGAAAGATTGTATTTTCTCCGACCAAGTAAAGATAAGAAGCAAATATGAGAAACATCTAAGAAAATAGCTGTAATAGGAAATGAAGAGAAACAGAATTATCTTCTAACTTAAGAAAGTCTTAGTATTACAGATATATGTTATTGTACACAATCTCCACTTAGTTTTATGATAAATATTTTTAGCCGACTTCAAAAAAGGAGGTTCTGTATTCGCTCCTTATGTATGTATGTCTGTATGTCGACGATTTTCTCATAAACTAATAAACCAAATTTGATTATTCTTTCACTAACGTGATCTACATACTTTCAGGAAGGTTTTAGTATATAATACGTTATATAATTATTCTTATGTACGAAGTTCTGTGCATAAATGTACTGTATCTCCGGCATTTCTTAGCCGATTTTGACGATTCTTCTTTTCGTTCGTCTTGGGCTTACATATATTATGTAATTGTATCTATATAAATAAAAAGAGATATTCAAGTGAAGATGGAAAAATAAATTTATTAAAAAAAAAAGCAAAAACCGACTTCAAGAACCAAAAACTAATAAAATAACTTTCTAAAACTTAACAGCTTCTGAAGTCGGTGTATTCAATTCTTCAATGCACCTTGACCAATGACTTCATGAAATCTATGAAATCGCTCATTTGCGACAAGGTAGACATTTCTCAAAAAACATCATTTTACAGGAGAGCAATTTTATAGTTTCAAGTTAAGTTTAAATGTTATAGGTTCAACTGTGAATATCTGCTCTCTCTCTCTTACTATAGAGCTTAGAGTAATGACGTTTTTAAAGTAAACTGAGTGCAATTTTTTCAACTCAACTGTATTGATAACTAAAAAATCATCAATTTTGAGAAATGTCGACCTTGTCGCAAATGAGCGAAATGTTATCAAATTAAAGTGTAACTTTATAAAGGAATTTGGATTAAAATTCTTTTTCTGATTACGGTGTTCAATTTTCGACAAGACTACTCTAGTTCTATATCTTCTAAATAATTGTATCTGCCTGGCCTTTTCCCAACTATGTTGGGGTCTATGCAGCTTCCAGTCTGACCGGATGCAGCTGAATACTAGTATTTTACTTAGAGCGACTGCCTATCTGACCTCCACAACCCAGTAACTCGGTAATACGATACCCTTGGTAAGACTGGTTGTCAGACTTTCGGGCTTCTAACGACCACACGCATATTTTATTAAAGATAGGTACCTACTTTATTAAAAAATAGGCAAGTTCTTTATTGAAGTTAATTAAAATGATTAATTACCTAAACCCTATATGCCTGACAAAGTGCCTTGCCTGATCTATTTATTACATTTGTAAACCAATCTTAATTACAATATAAAATCTAACACTAAAAATATATACCTATTACTAACTTTTTCCAGCGGCTTCGCCCGCGTGGATGTCGGAAAATATCCCACGGGATCGTACTGTTGGGAATTATTTCCTTATTCCTTGTCTACATTATAAAGGGAATTTCAGCTTTCAAGGTCCAAGGGTTTGAGCTGGGCGTTGATGAGTCAATCAATCAGTCAGTCAGGACTTCCCTTTTTATTTATGTAGATATGATAAAAAATAAGAAGAGGAAGAGCCCATAGGGCATCAAAACATTCGTCCGCATCGCTGTCAATGGGAAAAGGTTGGATGGCAATGCTAATTCTTTGAGCTAAAAATAGGCCATTTCTAAATATTAATTTCTTATTATACGCTGATTTAGAACAATAAAAATCCTGTTGATAGCAGCCTTTTGCAGGAAGACTTAGATATATTATCTGTTTTTTGTGATGAAAAAAAAATTAAAACTAATCATCCCCAAATGTAAATACATAAATTTTACTAATAATAAAAATGTTAAATGCCTACGAATATTCACTTTGTGATAAGACTTTAGTTAAGGAAACCTGTATCTGTGACTTGGGCGTTCTTCTTGGTTGCTAACTTCACTTAAATCTACATATAGATAAAATTACTGCTAAAGCATTTCAAATGTATAACTTTGTTCTGACTTTAAACGACCAGCCACATATCTGTATTTATTTAATTCTCTAGTTCGCCCACAGGTGGAATATGCTTGTATGATCTGGGATCCATATTATATTAAATATGAGACTGCAATTGAGAGAGTTCAGCGTAAGTTCCTCAGTACATTGCAGTACAAATGTCGCACCGTACGTTTATCTTATAAAAACGCTTTGAGTAAGTTTAAACTATTAACATTACGCTCTAGACGCTTGTTGCTCCAAGGAATGATGCTCCATGGACTTGTACATAATAGGTTTGATTGCTTTGAATTAATCAGTCAAATATGCTATATTGTACCTAGAACAGTGTTGAGGCGTGAGGCGCGATCTTATCCACTGTTTGCTACAACTCCCTGCCGCACACATGCAGGGGAGAGAGCGCCGCTCCAGAGATTGGTTCAGGCTTACAATAATAACTTTACTGATATTATTATTATTATACTGAGAACAAATTATTAAGCGCCTTGCTCATACATTTTAATAATTATGTACCTATTATTTAAACATGTAATAGCTAATTAATTACTGCTTAATTTTGCTTAATTTTCCCAACACTGTATCTTTTTTTTTTTAAACTAGTAACATGTGGAAACGTAGTGGATTGTACATTTACTTATAGCATACTGTGTATCTAGATTTAATATACAATGTACGATTGTCTGTTTTCCCAAATAAAATAAAATAAAAATCCCTCTGGTCCCGTGAAGAGTCGACTAGCTGCTTGGCGATGTCCCGAAATACTCGATGAGCACTACTCGATGAGGACCCCTAGGCCCTAGTGTATTAACCCCAAACGGCTCAAACATACGACTGATTGATGATAACATAGGTAAGTATATCACAAGGGCGTGTAAACTACTTGCATATTTCTGTGCAAGTTATTGGCAGGTCTATTCCCAGCTTTGGGCCCTCGCCCACAGCGACTTTTTGTAGCGATGCTGTCGCACGTTTCGTAAACGCGCGACAGCATCGCTACTCGAATCGAATCGTGGTGTAGGCGAGGGCAAACAGCTAGCACCCCATCGCGACTGTATCGATGCAAACGCGCGACGACATCGCGACTGCATCGCTACAAAAAGTCGCCGTGAGCGTGGGCCCTTAATAACATCAAATATTTTTATTAAACATAATAAAATTAAAGGACTTTTTACTCAAATCATAAATCAAACTAAAAATCTTCTAAAAAGCCATAAAGTAGACAAGAATAACAACCTCAAAATGTCAACATGACGTCTGGATAAAAAAGTATCACAAAAAAAGCCAAGAATAAATTTTTAATAAGCAATAGAATAAAACATCGGAAAACTCGAAAGGCACTAAACAATGGAGTGGTTGTGTAGTCTTACTTCGAACAAGTATACAGCAACCTCGCCCCAATTCCACCGAACATTGAACGAATTGATAGAGGCGTTAATCAAGCCACAAACTTTGAAACGGGACTTGTTCTTTGCAGTACTCCTCATTGTGATCAAAGAAAATGATTTCGTACAGAGTGGGAACACAGAAATCGACGTTGTTGATTATATATTAGCCAAAAGAAGAGAACGCCGTCAAGTTTATCAAATACATATTGTTTTAAATCCTTATGAAGATTCACCTGCGAATATAATCATGTGTGCCCTTAATGATACAATGCTCATCAATGCAATCATGGATGCTACTAAAGAAACGCATTCGTTGTGTCTACCCATTAATGAACATTTAATAACGTCTTGCTTGGGTATTCCGTCTGCGTTCTTTCAATTGGAAAAGCTGGTAATTTCTTTGAAAGAGAGAATTGTTATTCCTGTAAAGAACAGCATATTAAGCTATCACAGTCAACCATGCAGCAATCTATACGGACTACCCGACGACGCATTATTTCATATTCTATTGAGTTTGTCCCTTACTGATATTTTAAACATTGCACAATCTTCAAAAAAGCTAAATAAAATTATAAAAGAAGACAATTTGTGGTTTCAACTTTATAAAAGAGATTTTCCGAAGATGAAAAACAGAAGGGAACCTGATTGGCGCAGTGTTTATAGAAAGGCGTATGTAAAGAAAAATAAACATAATGCGATGAAAGCAGGATTGAATGTTAGAGGTAATATTGACGAAAATAATGAGTGGCCAGATTATACGCCAGTGAAAGATTCTAGGTGGGAGATGATTTTGTGACATTTTGGAATATTTAAAAAAAATAGGAGTATTGTGATTGCTTTCTTTTTATCTATTAACTAGCGACCGTACCTGATTCGCATGCTTGATAAATCAGACTTCACAAGACATCGATTTATCTATAAAATTTGTATGTTCAATATTAATGTATTAAACAGAATAAATGATTGTGGGAACAGTATCAAAATGCGTTACGTAGTTTAGAATAACAATACGGTCACACAGATCACAGACAGACACGAAAAACGACTCTAATTTATAGGTATGTATAGATAAATATTCTAATGTCATCAAAGGTCTGAAGCATAGGTGCACACACACACACCCCCACACTACATTACATACAACACACTACACACACACACTGAAAAATACACACTCAGTGGTATACACTGAAATGCATACATCCGCAGAGTTCTAGTTACAAGCTGACTGTGTACTGTATAGATTATTATTATTATTGTGCTTGTGACCAATTTAAAGTCACCTCACTGCTCGTTGGTTTGAATATCCACTCACGTGCGAAGAGATAAGCCACTGTTTTGTTTTGTATTTTATTCCTAGTGCTCTATAGTAAACCGGTCATTCCTGCTGTTGTGTCCAAAATGGCGAGTGTTCTGTTTTTGCTTTGCTAAACCATCTCAATATAGTTGTCCTGTACAATATTAGTTTACTGTTTACATACAATGCGTTTCAACTAAGAATAGGAATGACCTTGCGCCATATTGTGAAGATTTAGCAAAACAGCACCTCGTTTACACATTTGCAAAGTCAGTGACATATTTTAACAAAAACAAATTCCAAAAACAGAACTAAAATGGATAAGGATAACACCAGATAGGTAACACTACAAAACTTTGCAAACCGTATATTTCAAGTTTCAGTTGACAGTTCGAGGTCATTGACGTTCCCATTCTTAGTTGACTGTACATACATAAACTCACGTATTCTTCCCATGGTGGTAAGCAGAAACTACACAAGCCACCTGCTTCGATCCTTAGATACTCCTTTTGCTTCGTTTACGTTCATAAATCTGGTCATACACGCACACCGGTTGCGAGTACTGCGCACCTGACCTTTCTGAAGAACATCACCAATAAAGCCAAATCACTATATTGACTATAATTATGTCTTTCTGCGGTCCCCTCCCGGCTTCCCGCTCTTATCTCTCCTAATAAAAAGCGTTGGAAGGATAGCTTTAGTATAGTTACGATACCAGATATATCGAGTATGGTAACAACGGGAATTAAAACGGGAATCAACGCAGAGGGAATGACTTATTGATATAATATTATTGGAGCAACTGTTATTCTAATATTATCAAAAATCAAGACAATTTATCAAGCGCTCGCAAAAAATCAAATGAATTGTGTAATCTCATAAAATATATTATGTGTGAAGAATAATAAATGGGTCGATTCTAAGAGCAATCAAGTCGGACAGATAAAAATTGGTTGGCGTTAGAAATTGTGGCTACAACAAAGAAAAATAATGTGAGAAATCGACCTTTTACGTCGTTCTATAAAAGTTTTGAGTTTTAGGTCTTTTCTACGGCCTTACACTGTTCCGAACCGCAGCGGGAACGGGATGTCAACGAGAAAACAGATGACGCTGCCGCAGTGGCGACAGTACATTAACTAGGTCCGAATAATCTCGTTTATCGTTCTCGGTGCGGTGGAGCAACAGTCTTAGTACTAGGTCAACATTTAAATGTTTAATCTAGTGTCCGACCGAAACTGGTTTTTACGACCGAAACCGAAACCGAAACTTTCTTACAAGGCTCATGTTTTGAGGGAAAAGTAAAGAAAACGTTATCATAATCAGTCAGGTTTCTTTTTTTATTTATCTTTAAATCACTTAGCTATGCAGTCTTTGACATTTTTACTTATTGATACCTCTCATTTAAGAATAAAATATTAATTGCGCCTTAAAAATACTTAAAATAGGTGGCTTGGATGGAAGTGACCGCGCCGAACGTGACCGAGCACATCGCGAAAACACCCGAATCCAGTTTCGGTTTCGGTCGTAGTATCGGCAGGTTTGCTGCCGAAACCGAAACTAAACCGAAACCCGTTTTTTTACCGAAACTCGACCGAAACCGAAACCGAAACAGAACTTTCGGTCGGACACTAGTTTATTCTTGTTGCCGTTTCTTCAAACTACCTTTCGAGAAACTGACTCGAAAATATTCAATTGGTTATTAGACGAGAAAATTCTTGCCTTCATCTGACCCAGTCTGTCCCTGGCTGCCCACTCTTCAGCGGCGGCCTAGGCTGAAGTTCATACCCTACAGGGATGTCCTTATTGTGTCGTTTATAAGTTTTATGCCCTGGTTGGAGGCTTTAATTTTTAGTCAAGGCAACAACGTCTATTTAGTCAAGGCGACAACGTCTATTTAGTCAAGGCGACAACGTCTATTTAGGCTGAACTGCGAGATGGCTTACACAAAAAAAAATGCATACGTAATTGTTGTTGATTTCAAAATAAACATTATCTACCTACCATATTTTCTCCTATCATTGCTTGACTGAAATAGATTGGAATTAAACTTGTTCATTATTACAGTATGTAGTACTTAACCCTATTTTTATGATTCTCGTACAAAACAAAAACACGAAACGCTCCATTTTCGCAATCACAAACATTATATTAAACGAGACCATGATTCTATTTTTGATAATTACGTAAAATCTGAGATGTCTGTTTACATACTGATAAGAAACAAATATCACGACTTCATCAGTGTAGATTTCATAATTTTTTTGTTAATTCGTACGTTTTACTTAGGGTTGAGTTTCAAGTTCCCAATGAAATCACACATTTTTGTCTGATGATGTCTTTTGTTTCTACAACATTATGGTTCCTTTCTCTACTTTGCTTTGAGGTTCAGTGTGATATAGTCACACTGAAACTCGTTCGGAAGATATCAAGCAGTAGGTACACCTCATCATCTGCCTAGCCTTTTACAAACTATGTCGGGGTCGGCTTCCAGTATAACCGGATGCAGCTGAATACCAGTATTTTACATCATACCAACCGGGTATTCCACGACACCACCCGGCTTTTTTGATTTATTTATACCCTTTTTTATACAGCGCTTTTTAAAAACTATGTAAATTGCTTAGGTAGACCTAATTATATATACAGTCAAAACCTAAGTCTGCTAATGAATCCAACCTCGATCTATAAATCCGTTTACTATTTACAGATTGGCGTACCGCGTAGGCCTATTACCTATACCTTAGTCAGGTGAATCTCATATACAGGGTGTAAGGGACAGCCGTCCTCAAACTAACAGGGTGCATTCAGCTCCTCATTTTGAATCATATTCCACCGGAAATTTTCTCAGGAAAATTTTCATTTTTTAATTTTTTTTTTCTGTTACATTTTCATTATTTCAATGTAAGATTGCATTGTGTGTTCGTAGCACTCCAATTATGTAAAAAAAACTGCAGAAAAAAACAGCAAAAAAAAAAAACCAGCAATGGATGTTGAAATACTCAACCAACGACGCGTGAAATCAGCTGTTCACTTTCTGTCTAGCTACAGAGTTCATCAAACTCTCCGCATACCTACCCCTCCCAACCAGTAATAGACGCTCCGATTTGTGCACAAAAACACAAACAAATCAGGTTTATTGGTTCCTGAAAAAATTGTATGGACCGGTTATCTTAGTATGACATACTGAATTAACCATATCAGTTTGCGGAGGGCTGTCCCTTACACCCTGTATGATGAGTGTATCTTTATGTTGCTAAATATAACCAATACCTTATCGTAGGTAAGGTATTTAACTATAGTACACCCGCTGCTTGTCACAATTCAATTGGTCTATTTATTTATTTTAGATTAATGTTACTTTAACCCTTCGTATGGCAAACGTGGATCCACGCGAGACACAATGGCTTCTAGGGTTCCGTACCAAAATGGTAAAAAGGAACCCTTATGGTGTCACTCAGTCTGTCTGTCTGTCTGTGTGTCTGTCAAAGCTGGATATCTCAAGAACTACTAATGCTATCTATTTTGAAATTTGGAACAGTTTTAGATGATTACGTTTACCCAGCTATTTTGCAAACAAGAAAGAAATAAAAATATTTATGTCTTTTTTTGCAACAGTGACTGCAAGGGGGTCTTAAAAATTAAAAGTGGGGCTACTAGGGCATGTGGGGTATCATATAAAAGAGCGCTGTTTGCTCATTCTCAAACATTTTTTTTCTTTTTTTTAGGCCGCATAGTTTTCGACTTTTGATGAAAAATGTAAAAAAAAATACCGTTCCCACCGTTATCTCCGAAGTTTGCAAAGAGAAAAATCTGAAATTATTCTATGTGATAGAAGTTTATGTAAAGATTACAGGAAAAATAAAACAATGTCTCTAAATAGCACACTTTTTCAGAAATCGGAACGGAACCCTCGGTGCGCGAGTCCGACTCGCTCTTGACCGGTTTTTTTATTTGTGTCTGTAATTACGGCATTCGACTTGTTAATGTATAGGCATAGGCAACTGAAGGAACACGGGTGGGTTTTAGTCAGTAAAAGTCTGACACGCCGTCCGCTCCACCCAGAGCGGGAGAAGTCATTTGACGATTTCCCATCCACAAAAAAAAAAATGTATCTAACACACGTAATGATAGTGATATTCGTTGTTTTTGAGTATGAATATGGATGGCTGTAAGAGTAGGAGAAAGATGGCTAAACTGTGTGAAAGATGATGTGGCTAAAAAGGAAGTGACTACCGAGATACTAAGTATGGCAGAAAAAAAGACATGTTGCGCCGATCCCAAATAAATTGAGATAAGGCGATGTCTTTGTAATTTCTTTGCAAATGGAATGAGTACAAACATGGTAAAATTCTTAGTAATGAATATTTTTAACCGTTTCTTTTTCTAGTATTACGACGTTACTTCCTAATAAGATATATTAAGTACTAGCTTTTGCCCGCGGCTTCGCCCGCGTGGATGTCGGAAAATATCCCATGGGAACGTTTATGTGGAAAACATAGGGCCGTCCGATATAACTGTGCAAACTCAAATCGCTACGATATATCGTTACCGTGTACAGTAGGCATAAAGCTACCAGTCGGCATGATTTTTTCCGACATCTTCAACAGTCTTCGTCACATTTCAGCCAATTTAAACCAAAAAATAATTAATTACATTGAATCACTCCGTTCATTGGAGAAAACCGTATGAAAATCCGTTCGGTACTTTTTGACATTATCGCATTCAAACAGACAGACTTACGCGGCTCCCTCGCGCGGCTTTCCTCGTAAAAACGTCGAATGAAATAAAGACTAAATGTTACCTCAAGATTCGAAGTATGACTACATTTCCAATCCCTTAAATCTCTTAAAAAGAGGTAGGTACACAAATATTTGTCAAACCCTATTGTACCCTTTAGGGGACGATTTTTCAAAAACTCTGTACCACATATTTCTTTATTTCCTACCAAAAGCATAAATTTGAATTTTCATATCCCTAACTTAAGAAATGCGGGGTTTCCCATACAAACTTGCATCACTTATAGGATTATGTTTTAAGACAAAAAGTATCCTATGTCCTTTCCCAGGATGCTATAAAAAGCCTTGCCAAATTTTGTTGAAATCCGTGCAGTTTTGTAAATTTTAAAATCAACCCCTATTTTACGCCCTTAGGGGATGATTTTGCAAAAACGCTGAACCGCATATTTCTGTATTTCCTATCAAAAGAATACATTTTAATTTTCACATCCCTAACTTAAGAAATACCGAGTTTCCCATACAAACTTTCATCCTCTATATCACCCCCTGTTGAATTATTTTTGAAAAAAAAAGTAGCCTATGTCCGTCCCTAGGATATATTGCCAAATTTTATCGAAATCCGTTCAGTGGTTCTGGGTTTCCCATAAAAACTTTCATCCCCTATATCACCCCCTGTAGGATTATTTTTTAAGACAAAAAGTAGCCTATATCCTTCCCCAGGATGCCTAAAAAATGGATAAAGCCTTGCTAAATTTTATCGAAATCCGTGCAGTTTTGTAAAATTTAAAATCAACCCCTATTTTACCCCCTTAGGGTATGGTTTTTCAAAAACGCTGAACCGCATATTTCTTAATTTCCTACCAATAGAATAAATTTGTTATCCCTAACTTAAGATATACTGGGTTTCCCTTACAAACTTTCATCCCCTATATCACACCCTGTAGTATTGTTTTTGAAAGTATCCTATGTCCTTTCCCAGGATGCTATATAAAGCCTTGCCAAATTTTGTCGAAATCCGTGCAGTTTTTTAAATTTTAAAATCAACCCCTATTTGACCCCCTTAGGGGATGATTTTTAAAAAACGCTGAACCGCATATTTCTTAATTTCCTACCAATAACATAAATTTGTTATCCCTAACTTAAGAAATACTGGGTTTCCCTTGCAAACTTTCATCCCCTATATCACCCCCTGTAGGATTATTTTTGAAAAAATAAGTAGCCTATGTCCTTCCCCAGGATGCTATATAAAGCCTTGCCAAATTATGTCGAAATCCGTGCAGTTTTGTAAATTTTAAACTCAACCCCTATTTTACCCCCTTAGGGGATGATTTTTCAAAAACGCTGAACCGCATATTTCTTTATTTCCTATCAAAAGCATACATTTTAATTTTCACTTCCCTAACTTAAGAAATACTGAATTTCCCATACAAACTTTCATCCCCTATATCACCCCCTGTAGTAATATTTATGGAAAAAATAGTATCCTATGTCCTTTACCAGGATGCTATATAAAGCCTTGCCAAATTTTGTCGCAATCCGTGCAATTTTGTAAATTTTAAAATCAACCCCTATTTTACCCCCTTAGGGGATGATTTTTCAAAAACGCTGAACCGCATATTTCTTTATTTCCTATCAAAAGCATACATTTTAATTTTCACATCCCTAACTTAAGAAATAATGAGTTTCCCATACAAACTTTTATCCCCTATACCACCCCCTGTAGGATTATTTTTGAAAAAAAAAGTAGCCTATGTCCGTCCCCAGGATACCATCTATAGCCTTGCCAAATTTTATCGAAATCGGTTCAGTGGTTTAGGCGTGAAAGGGTAACAGACAGACAGACAGACAGACAGACAGACAGACAGACAGACAGACAGAGTTACTTTCGAATTTATAATATTAGTATGGATAGTATGGATTAATATTTTTATTATTGTTCCATAACTGTTTAGAGCAGATTTAGCTACCTGCTTTCGTTAAGGGGTGATTCTACCCGTCATACTAAGCAACTTTTCGTACGCATTATTCTCCTGTACTTTATCGTGATATGCTTCCATGGATGTATTTCATAGTTCTGGATAAATTTCCCATGTTCTAATAAACTCTAACAACTATTGCTTTTCCGTGGGAGTAGTATTATCAAAAATAATTTCGCTTCTTATAGATAAGTACCGTTTTCATCCTCCATTTTTAACCGACTTCCAAAAGGAGGAGGTTCTTAACAAAAAACACGAACGCCTGCCTGCCTTGAAATCTTTTTCTCAACTAAAATATTGACGCGCGTCCGCACACGGCAATATTATTGGCAATACCCCTGCCTCCCCCCGATATTGTCGTGACAAAATCAGAATTTCTAGAAATCCACAATAATATTGACCAATACCTACCGAAATACCCGCACACACACAATATTATTGACAATATTATTATGTTCTTTATTGACAATATTATTGTGTGTGTGCGGCCAGCCTGATTTTGTCACGGCAATATCGGGGGGAAGCAGGGGTATTGCCAATAATATTGTCGTGTGCGGGCGCGCGTCAATATTTTAGTTGAGAAAAAGATTTCAAGGCAGGCAGACGTCGGTGTTTTTTGTTAAAAATGCAGGATGAAAACAGTATCTATAGCGAAAATAATTTTGATAATACTCTGCTCCCACGGAAAAGCAATATTTGTTAGAGTTTTTTAGAACATGGGAAACTTGTGTAGAACTATGGAATACATCCATCAAAGTATATCGCGATAAAGTACAGAAGAGTAATGCATACTTAAGAAAAGTTGCTAGATATTTATAAAAAAATCAAGCCAAATAACACGAAAGCAGATGTAAAGAAAAAAATTAATTCTCTACGAACAAATTTTCGGACAGAAATAAAGAAGGTCTACAAATCCAAAACATCGGGAAAGGGAACCGATCATGTTTACGTTCCGTCTTCCTGGACGTATTATGAGTTGCTGTTTTTATCCAATGATGAGCAACCAGTAAAAAAAAATACGAAGGTTAATGTATTTTATTAAGTTCATAAAATAAATCAATGCAACGACGTTCTTTCTATCCAATATATACCTAAAACGTGCGCACAGGAATCAATCCGCTGAGCGACTAAGTCAGATTTTACCGCGAAAAATTTTCAATATTATGGCGTAGTGTGCGGGACCTTTTATTGATCAACATTTTTGAAAATCTTGCATTTACAATATTATTGTGTGTGCGGCTAGCCTGATTTTGTCACGGCAATATCGGTTTAGGTTAATTTAGTAACAAAAATTTTATTTTCAGCCTGTAAATAACTCCCCATCTGAAAATTTTTAAAAACCCGTAATTAAGATTCAGCCCAATTACCAAAAACTATTTTGAAAAGTCGAAGCCTACATAAAATAAACCCTAAATCGCTTGTGCTGTCGGCTGTATCTAAAATAAGCCTCCCCAGTGGTTCCAAATGGCTCAGACTACTTACTTCGACACTTTGATATATCCTATGTCTAAATTTAAGGCTACAAGAAAAAGCAATTCGTGCGCCCGTTAAATTTTGCAGTTTCCTTTGTATAAACAGTTTTTAGTTTTGTACTTTTTTGGGGAAACTAGGAAAATAGCTAAAGAAGACATACATTCAAGGCATTTGATAGGTCACTAATGCGCGTTTTCACTAACACTAGATAACACCTAAATAAACCATTAATATTTTAGGCTTTAGTACACCTCCAAAGCGAAACCACAGTAGTTAAATTCAACTGACTTGCATGCTACTACTACGCTACGCTATGCTTGTTGCTACTAGCGTAGCGGAATATCAGCGGAACATCATGCGGTTTCAGGGTTTTGCGGCAGAGGTGTTCTAAGGACCTCAAGCGTTACATAAATTTAGTTACTCTTAAACACATACAAACACATCACACACAACACGAGACACACAATACAGCACACACAACACACAACACAACAGACACACACCAACATACACACGCTAACACACCCCAACACACCCTCACTAACAACAAACACACCCCAACACACTTTCACACACACACACGTACGTATTATGCGTAGTTCATACAAACGAAATACCAACATAATCAGCATGTAAAGTTCCCCTGCTGAGGGGAACACACCTCCACACACACACACACCTCCTCACACACACACAGGACACAGGCCTCCTCTCGGTGAGAGGGAGTGGGCCGTATAATCCACCACGCGGGCCCAGTGCGGGTTGGTAGATGTCACATATTCGAATTTTTGGTTTTAGGACACGTTTCTTCACGATGTTTCCCTTCACCGTTTTGAAAGCAGTGGTGATGAAATAATTTACACAAAGTAAAGCGCCTGTCTGGGTTTCGAACTCACGACCTACAACTCGTAAGTCGCGGCCGTTACCACTAAATCACCACTACTCTCGAAATTAAATACCAAAATAATTTGTAAATCAAACATAATCCTATGATAGTTCCGATTGGATTACAGAATATCTGGTTCCCAAATATATATTTTGAAAGGACACCGATTTAATTCTTTAATCGATTGACACCCAGGTATGCAGATAACAATAAAAAATCTATTGTGTCTGCTAATTAGCGTGCGACGGGTTAAAGACAAAATTATGAGGAACTTCAAATTTCTTTAAAAAACTTTTTTTCGCATATTTCGTCTTTTTAAATCAGTGTCGTTTCAAAATGTATATTGGGAACCTAGATATTCTGTAATCCAATCGAAATAAAACTACACACTATCATAAGAATATGTTTGATTTACAAATTATTTTGGTCTAACGTTTATATAGGGTGAAATTGAATTCATGGGCAATATTTTAAGGGGTACTCATCATTATGAACAACTTTTACTATGGGAACAAACTTGAAATCGTAAAAAAAATCAGCTGTTGCACACATTATGCTCGCATAACTCGTCAACATGTAAGAAACAGCTGATTTTTTTTTCGCGATATCAGGTTTGCTCCCATAGTAAAAGTTGATCATAATGATGAGTACAATGACCGCTTAAAATATTGCCCATGAATTCAATTTCACCCTGTATATACTATCCATGCTCCACCCGCCTCTTAATCAGTCCCATTGCCCCTTTTTACAGTTCTGAGTCTAGATCATTGATGGGTTAATAATAAAACTATTTTCACTCACCTCTCTCCTTTGCCGCTAAAGCCGGTAAATCCAAGTCACTCATTTTCCTAAACCTATTGTTTCTTTCTAACACTAACAAATATAAATGTCTTAATGTCCTATAAAACCTACTTATCATCTCAGTGGTTACTGCTTTAATAACATCTCAACATGATTTAATGTGACGTAATAAAATTAATTTATCTTAGATGACAAAGACCTTGTTACTACGACCAATCAATCTTGATCCTTCTTGTTGAACGGCGCGGCGGGCGCAGCGTTTAGTAATTTCTCTTTGGAGTAGAGAGAGTGAGAGGTCTTGATACTTGGTTAACATGAGTGAGTAAACTTTAGATAATGTTATCATTTTAGTCGTTTCTGGTTTGCTACTGATGGTTGACGGTTTTTACGTCAGTGTTTGTTTTAGGATGGTTGCACGCGAAAAGTTTTCATACAATATTAAATCTTAGAATGGATAGAATAAGAAATCAGTACATAGGAGGAAGCTTGAAAGTGGCACCGGTGACTGAAAAGCTGTGCGCAAATCGGTTGTCATGGTATGGGTATGTGATGCGGAGCAATGAGGAAAATGTCGTGAGGAAAGTTTTGATTATGAATGTCGATGGATGTAAGAGTAGGTGAAAACCAAAGAAACGACGGCTGGACTGTGTGAAAGATGACATAGCTAGAAAGGGGGTGACTATCGAGATGACGACTAATAGAGAAGTATGGAAGAAAAGGACATGTTACGCCGACCCCAAATAGATTGCGATAAGGGCAGGAGAATGATGATGATATTAAATGCTATGGGAAATGTGCAGAGGTAAAATACCAAAGATAGTTAAATATGCATTTAAGGGGACTACAGGACCTAAAGCGCGGTCACTGTAAAGAAAGAGAAGCGCGATGACACAACGCTGGTAATTTATTTCAAAATATGAAGCAATTAGCTATTTACAAAAATCCATTAAATGGACAAACAAATTTAAACATTATCAAGTTAATATGTTGTTTGTAGAATAATCTGAAAAAAAAAACAGAATGAGAGTTGTAGATGAGGAGTTTGTTGTCTACAGAGAGCGCAGAGTTTCTTCCCATGAGCAAATACAGGTTGCGAAACTTGTAGTTTATCTCGTCTCTTTTATTTATAACCCGTGGCGCGCCAATTAGCAGACACAATAGAAATTTTATTGTTATCCACACACATGGTGTGCAGTCGACATTTTAAGAGTTAATGTGATGCTTCCATGTTAGGCGCCTATCTAAGTGGAAGCCAAGTATTATGCTTATAAAACTTATTTGAATTCCGGTTGCACAGGTAGGGTAGGGCACATTTGGCGTAGTTCGTTACCTACAGAAAAAAATAATCTATTATTTCAAAAGGTGTAATCGATAGAAAACTTATAAAGAACTCTCAACTGTTGACGAATATTAAGTAAGTAGTTACGTACTGGACCCCATAAGCTGCCAGACGCCACTTACGTTAGTACTATTATTTATTCTGTGTCATTACCAACTCTCTTTAAAACAGAAGAATACATTTTATAAAAGAGTGTAACAAAATTGCTGATGACCACACGATAGAAGTGAAAACTTACGACTGGAGTCGAGTATACATCATTCAGCGCTGAGTATACGCAATTCAGCGCTAAGTATACGCGATTGAGCGCCGAGTATACGCGATTCAGCGCCGAGTATACGCGATTGAGCTCCGAGTGTACGCGAATCAGCGCCGAGTATACGCGATTCAAGGCCGAGTATACGCGATTCAGCGCCGAGTATACGCGATTCAGAGCCGAGTATACGCGATTCAGTGTCACCGACTGACTGGAGCCGAACATACCCGATTCAGCGTCACCAACCCGAGTGTGCCTAAAGAAGTTTTCACTTCAATAAGTAAAAACATTGTGTAAAGCCAAATTAAATTAACAACACGCAGGATGTGTACATTCCACTACCGTAAATGTAAATAAAGGTTGAAATAAAACAATTATTTACAAAGTTGATTATACTTTACTTCCAATTCTGTACAACTCGCCGAGAAATAACGTAAACCATTTCACGTAGCTAACGAAATATAATTTTAACTGTATCTACAGTGCTTCGTTAAAACTCATCTGTATATTTTTATCTGTGGTTTCACTAGCGTTGATTTAAAATCTCAACAACAGCTGAATTCGCGTGAATTCGCACCAACACCAAATTTTTTCAGATTTTTTTCAGAGTGAAAAGTTAAGCACCTGTCCTACCGTCGACGAGGAAACGACTAGCTGATTTTCTCGCTCAAGAAACGTACCTACATACAGCAGCAGGTCAAGTTACTACAAACTGTCAAATTTTGTCATTCAATTTTGAACTTAACCATCAACGTATAAAGGTTTAAAATCATTTGGAGAAGTTTGACAGTTGTGTTTGACAGTTAACCCGATGTGCTGTTGTCTGTACAAATGCCGTTTGTTACAAAAAAACATTTTAAATCAGCGGAATCTTGCCCCTTAATACATTGGATTTAAAACATAACTGGCGAAATGTGGGTGTACGTGTACTATAAATACCCACACCTCTGCTTAACCCTTCCGGGAATACAGGCGTGATATTTTATGTTATGAATTTGAATTTGGAATTTTCTCAACGGACAACTACGCTTTTCTACACCAGCGGCCTTAGTGCGAGTTTTTATACTTACTCGATCGCGTTTACGTTAGCTTCAATTTGTACTGAAACTGAATAAGCGCTGTCTGGTGACTGTAATGGGAAACACAATTATTCCATACAATTTTTTTTTTTGTTTATTTTTTTTTTGTCTCTTTTTTTCTTACAATCTGTCACTATGTATTACGACATTAAATAATTTTTGTGGCTTGTTAGATGTCTTGCTTGGTATGCGTCCTATGGCACATCCTATTACTTTTATAGCATAAAGCTAAGTTTGTTTGATGAATTGTGGAATTTTGTGTTTTAGCCTGCAGGTTCTCTTTTCATCCATGAGGTGGTTTGCCAGGATGTTTGGGTGGCGAGTAATAATTCTTTCTTTATATGACTTGATGTAGCTTCTTATTTCTTCCTTGACTGTTAGTATTTTCAAATCATGGTGTAGAGCTTCATTTGGTACAAACCATGGGGCGTTTGTGATTGTTCTTAGAAGCTTGTTCTGAAATCGCTGTATGATCTCTATGTTAGAGTGTGATGCTGTTCCCCATAGCTGAATAAATAGTATAGTTAAGTACTGACACTGAATAAGCGCCGTCTGGTGACTGTATTGGTAAACACAGTTATTTCATACAAATTGACGTACGTTAACGTTAACGTAAACGCGATCGAGTAAGTATAAAAACTCGCACTAACCCCACAGAGGTCTTAGTGCGAGTTTTTATACTTACTCGATCACGTTAACGTAAATTTCAATTTGTATTAAAACTGAATAAGCGCTGTCTGGTGACCGTAATGGGAAACACCAATGAAATTCCAAACAAATTGACGTACGTCAACGTTAAAATAAACGCGATCGAGTAAGTATAAAAACTCGCACTAAGGCCACTGTATTTTTCATAGCGGTCCAACAATCTTCTTCTACATGATAACGTCACCTTCTTACGTCATTGAGGTGTTACCGTGTCATAAATCGTACGCCACACCAATATGACGTCACTCAGCAAGTTTTACGTGTGAAACTTGCTGAGTGATACGTGATACTAATGCCGTCGCCCACTCAATCGTTCAGCTTATCATAATCACCTTACATTAAGCGTTCCCGATTACTTATGTGGTATTCTATACAAATATGGGCTTAGTTTTATTGACAAAGTATTAGGAGAAAAGTATTTTGTTAGGTGGAACTGTGAGCAATGGTCACTTGGTTTTGATTGATAGAGCTTTCTGAAAGATCTGTAAAGTACGAGTATGTCCATGCGTGTGTCTTGTATAACAGTATTTAATGTAACGGGTTGGCACATTCTATTTGGCAGTTTTTGTCGCGTAAAACAACTCGAAGCAATTACTCGTCTTTTATTCGGTTCAAAAACAGCAAACTTTGTTCGGCACCAAGGGCATTTTTGGGTCGGTTCGGCACATTTCGAGGCTTTTTCCCGAACATTATATCTACTTACATAATTATTCGATTTTGCCGCCTGTGCCTATCAATGCCGACCCGAATATACCTGACCACATTACTAAAAAATATTATAGGTAGGTTCAATTATTAAGCTTTGATAATTATGAGTAGGTAAGCCCAAGTCATTAGGACAATGGACAAGTTTCAGGGTCACTTAATCTCGTTCACCTTTCTGCATCCTTAGGATTATGTAACTAGTCCTAAAGATGTATTCTGCTTTATTCCATCTCAAAGAACAAGTATTCCTTGCCTTTGAAAACCTACAAAAAAAAAAAGCTATGAAAGTACCAAGTTAAAGGCCTCCCCCCCTTTCCTCTATTTCTTGCGATCAGACTATGGTCTATCTGCTCTAGAATCCCTTATGCCCTGTACCATAGAAGACCTCAGCCTATCCACAGACAACGTTTCCATTTAATCCCAATCACAATAGATTTTACAATATATTATTTATTTAGATCTGCTTACGCCTGAACAGCTTTCCTTTGCAGTCTCATTGTTGAACAGTGGATATTCAATCTGATATCGTGATAATAGGTTGTTCAGGAATCACAATGGTGAGGTAGGCTGGTAGAGAATGCCTTTGGCATTAAGTCCGCCTTTGTACAATGTATTTGTGCATAAAATATTATTATTCTTGAATTTCCCATCCAAGATACAGAAAGAATTAATAAAAATAAAACTCCAAAATGTAAACAAGAACAGTCAAGTTTATTGTGTCCATTATTAAATACGTCTTCTATTCTTTCTTCTTTGGCATAAATATTGTCAAGACAACCACGACTGAAACAAATAAAAAAAACACTATAATTGTGACTCTGATCCCCAAGATACCGAAACTCTGGTCCCCAAATATACAGGACAGTTTCCCCTTAGCCAGGCGTTTGGGGGACACTGTACAAACTGGTATTGTATACTATGTATTTTATTATTAAAAAATATGTCAAGAGGTTCCGCAGCGGTGTTCTCTTGAGAATATGATATACCTACTACGAATACTCAAAGGCTTATAGAACGATCCAGTGAATATTTTCACCTCATTTATCCTTACAAAGAATATTTTACTACCATTTTCGGAGTATTGGAAACAATAGATTTTGCAAGTAAAGTTTTATCCCAGGAATATTGAAAATATTGGTAAATTTTGCCTACACGGTACTAAATTTTATATTTCAAATATTGTCGAGAACCATATTTTAGTTATAGAATAGACAGAACTTTTAACGTAGATATTTCTTATTAAATAAATATTCCAAATAAAATCTAGCTATTTCCAATCCCCCAAATTAGGATTTTGGCTGGAGAACGTAGTGATCCAATCCAGATTTATACGTAATTGGAGCCAGGGATGTCGCATCGTAGGTACTAAGCAAAATGCGGCACTCTAGCTTAGCAAAATGTGACGTAATAATATCATGATGCAAAATAGCACTTTAGACGGTCCAGCTTCTATAGTTGGAAAATATTTGCATAGACTTGTGAACTAGCTTATATTAAGGACAGCTGCTGGTGTTTTATAGTTATACAGTGTGAGACTTCATAATGTGCACATATCGAGGGAAACAATGCTTAATTTTATCGATGGAAAAAAAAGTTTAAAAAAAAAAAAAAAGTGTCTACTTGCTGAAGTACTGTACGTAGCTGTGTTCAAGGCAGTTGATAGGAACTGCTGTGACTGAGTTATAAACGTGGTACTTTAACTTTTAGAAAGCTAATACTATATAGAATAATTTAAAGTAATAAAAAAGGTAGTTATTAGGGGGTTTTATTGAGAAATTTTACAATTATTGTGAAAATTGGTGAAATAATACCAGATTTTTGTTAAAAAAACACCTTAATTCTCAATTGAGGGCGGTTTTGTTTCTTTTATTTTATTTTACGAAGACGCCCAGTTATTTCCAATCATTACTGAGTTTGGTTCATCGTGATAGATCGATTAATTTAAAAGTTATACTGTTTTGTTTACACAGGGGTCACAGCAGCGAATAAGAATTTAAAAAATGCTATAAAAAAGTTTTTATTTTTAGATTTTTTTAAATATTTTTCCATCAGTAAAATTAAGCATAGTTTCCCTCATTTCGATATGTGCACATTATGAAGACTCACACTGTATAGACTCAGTTCATTGAAGACAAGCACAATAAGGATTTTTTTTTATTTCTACAAAATAATACCAGCCAATTATTGTCCCCCGGCTGGGCAAATGCCTCTTTGTATACAGAGAAGGCAATGAGTATTGATCACCATACTTCTTCATAGAGAAAAATAAATTGTCTGCGCTTATTATTTTTACGACTTATTTTTTCTCTGATTACTTGTTCAGTAAATGTTATTAAATTACCTCTTCCTTCTTTGAATAAAAGCTTCATCAATTATAAATATTAACTTTATATTTGTAACGAATAAAAAATCATACGTAGCTAGTAAAGTCATGGAAATTAATTGCTAAGCAAATTGCCTACCAATTTAAATTGTCCGTAAGTATATTAAAATCACAATTATCATTCTTTGATAGTTCTATGAAATGACTATAATAAGGTGGAGAAGTGGATAGCTACAAGAGAAACAGCAAAGTTTCTATTACCATAGTAAGTACCTGGGCGAACGAGCTCTGCTCTGATGAAAATAGAGAAAACCAATTTTTCCAGTATGACATCGGACCTTCGTGGTCCCTCTCGCAGTTGGAAGGATAAGAGACCTAGATAGATCAATTTTTCACCCCCGTAAACCCCTATTATTGCAACTGTCATCGAAATCGTTAGAGCCGTGATTACAAAATATACCTATATAATATTGCTCATAGGATACTTACATGACATCATTGAAGCCATCGTGTAGAAGGGGATGGAACATTCCATGGCCAGCAGGATGGGGAAGGCGACGTTGCTGACCAAAGTGCCCATACGAGCCGTCAGCATCACCAGAGATAAAGACAGGGCCCTGGTGGAAAAAAAAAGAAATAAATTAAGAATCTTCTAATGAAAAGTGCTAAATTATGTCCAGTCTAAATAGAAAGAATACTTAATTAAAGAAACAGAGAGACATCTCAAAGTGTTTTAAGTATTTTCAGGAATTGTACCTAAAACTAAATAAGAACAACAAAAAAGGTATCTTAAAGGTTAAGGAGCTACTTGATTCCAAAGATTTTGTTTCGGATACCGGGGGTCATTGAAGTTCCAGTGCAAGAAAGAAATGGAGCTATACAAACCCAACGTTCCATCCCTTTTTCGCCAAGGTACAATCATAGGTTTAACATAATCATAATCATTTATTTGCAAATAAGTATTAGCAGTGTTGGTCTTTCTTTTTTTTTATTTGTTTATAGGATCTTTTACATATAGCGTATGTCAGTCCCATCGTATCCTAAACAATTGTTCTTTCACAAGACGTGGGCCAACAAACCCTTCACACAACAACAACAATTCAACAATTCGAACAAATCCTTCGCATCGTCGTTATTTGGTTGGGATAGAATTGTATGGAACATGCCTACATCAGTTCTGTTCAAATTCAGGGACCTTGTTCTAGGCCCTCGACAACTCCACATTCCTCACAAATAGGTGAAGCGATTTTCTTCATCATGAAGGCAAATTTTTTGCATGAAATGTGTCCAGATCTGAGTATACGAGCAGTAACCGTCGTAAAGTCAGTAATTAAGACATTTGCCATGCAAAACATTACAATGTATAAAAGAAGATAAGATAAGATGAGATGATGATGATGATGGTGAGATGTGTGTGTGTGTGTGATGTGTGTGTGATGTGTGTGTGTGTGATGTGTAAGATAAGATAAATGTTTACTTTCTCACCACAATATTATTGAAAATACACAATACACCATGAATACATTATTTGAATATTGTGGGAGACTGGTGCCTGAGCTAAGCTCTAGGCCTGTATTTCAGGACACCAGGTCTCCGCCCTTTTACAAAATACACACGTACACATACATACACATACACTTAAACACATATACTTAAACTAAACTTTTTTTAAATTAGGTTACTTGTGTGTGGAAGAGTGTGGGAGTGTGTGTAGGGGTGTGTAAGGGTGTGTGTGTGTGTGTGAGAGGTGTGATAATGCTACAGTTTAGTATTTATTTCCAATGGTATGCTTTGAATGCTAATGATTTCTTTGCTTTTACCTCATAGCAGTTGGAATGACATCAATCAGCACGACTTGTACTAAACTCTTCATTGTCTGCGTCACTGCTACGTTCACAGAGAATAATGCCACCATCGTGGTCTTTGAATTGGACCATCTCAGTCCAAGCAAGGATACTGTAGACATCAGGCCTCCGATGAAGAGCAGGACCTTTTTGCCGACCTTGTTCACGACGACTCCACTTATGAAGTATGGCAGTAAGCTTATCAGACCTATGATTATGCTGTTAATGTAGGTTTCTGCGCCGCTTACATGCTGTAATAGAGAAAAAGTTTATTTTGTAGCTGATGACGGCATTCAAAGTCGTTGTGATTTTTAGAGGCTTCTGGTCTTATTAATAAAGTCAGAGTAATTTATTTGCCAGAAACAATGGGCAATAGGATGTTTTCCTTCATAACTTCTTAGTTTTTTTTTAATTGGTTTGGCCCATAATTCAGCAACGGGTATACCGTTCGCTAACGCAGCCATTAGGTCCTCATGTGTGCAGGTGAACGGGCATGCGGTGCAAGATGGGAGGTGAGCCATTGTCTGTGGAGAGATGCTGCATACACACCGGAGATCTGAGCCGTCCATAGGATGTTCATAAATGTCTGACTTCTCATTTACATCACACACAGATGTATTTCGTTTTTGATATTTCCAAAGATGTGACATAGAATGCTCTCAGTATGTTTTAAGAACGCGTGGCTAGCCAAAATTATTTTGGGGGATTTTTTACTTTCTTTTTATATTTTGTTTTTTTTTTATATATTTTTATGATTGTGTTTAGTTTAGTTTGTGATCTTCCTGTGAATGTCACATTAAATACTTTTTTTCTTTCTTTCAGACTTGTTTTGACACTACACTAGTGTATTTTAGTGACGTATATAGATAGCACTAGTATTGAAATTGTTTCAAACATGTTGTTTACTGTTTCTTACCTACAACTCGTAACATGTTTTAGGTGTAATTATACAAACAAAAACAGTGGAAACAACATGTAGAAGACATTGTTTCTACATTAATACAAGCGCGGCAACAAAAGAAAGAAATATTGATTTTTAGTCCGAAAGTTTTTCCCATATATATTAATACGAAATGTCCGTAATAATAGTTAAGGAAAATCTTAGGCCTGATGAATGAACTGATGTTATCGCTAAACCGGAAGAACAGTAATAATTGCCACACGTGACGTAATTTACTGCATCTATAAATGAGCAGTGATCAACTTTGGATTGGATATTAAAGTTGGTGTTAATAATATTACATACCATACATACATAATCAGCCTATAATGTTCCCACTGCTGGGACACAGGCCTCCTCTCGGTGAGAGGGAGTGTCTTCGGATTTTTGGTTTTAAGACATGCCGGTTTCCTCACGATGTTTTCCATCACCATTTTGAGAGCATTAATAATATTATGTGATATCAAATATAGATTTAGATTGTCACCATTATTATTATAGTAATTTATTTTATCGACAGCAAAGTATTACCCCAAAACCTTTTGACCGTTGAAATTGATATTAATAATGGTAGTGTTGTGATAAATAATGGAAACGATTGTGGTGTAGAGAACGAAGACCGCAATACTAAGGGTGGTGTGTAGTTCCAAACTAAACCACGCCGAATTATTGTGGGGAAGCTATTAGTGGAAGCACATTTGCCTTAATTGGATGGGTTAGCTTTAAACTTACGTATCACTTTGTTAATTAAAGATACACAGCGAAAAACTTACAACGAGGAGTCTAGGAACATTATTACTGTTATGTGTCCCCAAAAAACTTACAACGAGGAGTCTAGGAACATTATTACTGTTATGTGTCCCCAAAAAACTAAGTGATACGGGACAAATTAAAAATATACTTAGTGATTAAATAAATTACGGAATTCGGAAAATAAGGCTGATTATTTCGTAGTAAGGTTTACGGTGTCGAAAAACTATCTTTTTTTTAGCGTTCCTTTCCTCAAAACGAAAAAACGGAACCCTTATATAGGATTACTTCGTTGTCCATCTGTCTGTCTATCTATCAGTCTGTCAAGACCCTTTTTCTCAGGAATGCGTGGAGGTATCAAGTTGAAATTAATACCAATACGTAACTTTATTGTCCCTTAGAGTTCTAAAAAAAAAATCAAGCTTGTAAGTCAACGCAATAAAAAAATACGGCCATTTATGCGACATATTTTGATACTCGCAAGTAAATCAAAACCTATAGGATTCTTCCCGTTGACCTAGAATCACGAAATTTGGCAAGAAGCAAGGTCTCACAGCACGAGTAAAAGATAAAGTTCGAAAATTTTTAATTAGTAATTTTGTCACATACTAAAAAAAACGTTTTTTGCAATTACAATGTTGAGTTTGTTTTTGGGATAAATTCTTTTCAACTGCGGAACCCTTCATTGTGCGTGGTCCGACACGCACTTGGCCGGTTTTTTATTTAGAATCATGATCAATTCCAAAATAGTACTAAGCCAAATCTTTTCGAATTATACATCGTCTTGTTTCGTTTTTTACATGCTATTGATGTCAAAAAATATAATTTGATATTGCGCTGAGGTAGCCCGCGAAATTCAAATTTTCTTAGGATTTTTTACAATTTGCAGGTCAGTGCTAGGTTGTATGTTGATTAAAATTTTATTCGCGGCCGTAACTAACATGGTTTTAAAGAATTATAATCATTAGAATCAGCAATACAACTCCATAAGTCAGAATTGACCTCAAACCTCATGATTTCATGAAATCGCTAGATTTGAGGTCAATCCTAACTTATGGAGTTGTATTGCTGATTCTAATGATTATAATTCTGTAAAGCCATATTAGCTACGGCCGCGAATCATATTTTAATCAAAACATACAACCTGCAAATTGCCAAAAGACGTAAGAAATTTTGAATTTCGCGGCTACCCTGGCGCTTTCGCCTTAAGTAAACCGCAAACCGGTGTAGGTCGTTTGATAATGTACCTACGAGTACCAAGAAGTGGTATATAAGTTATATTCTAATTTTCTCACTCCCACTTCAAAAGCCGTCTAAGTTACGAGGCGGTTTTTGAAATTGAGAACCACACAGCCCTCTCCCTTACATAACAAATCTAAACCAGTTTGTTTGTTACCCAATTTCACGAAAACGCTTCGGACGATTTCAGTGAAACATTATACGAAAATAAATCATGGCGGGGGACTAAGTAGGATATTTTTCCCCGGAACTCAATTTGGGTCTCGAGAGGACCCCATCATCGATTCCAAAGTGTGTAAAACTGCAGGCCGAAGTTTCTACAATCATATATCACTGTCTTCATATTCGCTGGAGATAAGTTACTAAGTTAGTTTCAAGCTGTTCAAAAGATATGGTAACCTGGGGTTTTTTAGTTCTTTCCGATAGTTGGGAAGATTGTTTGATTTATAAGTTATAACTCTAGGTTTTGAGAGTTCAATTTTAATTGCAGTTTTCGTTTTTTGGATCGCTTTTTAGTAGGTAGATATTTTAAAACCCACCAACAGCACACATAGTCTGTCATTTAAATTATTTACATAGTACGTAGCGATCCCAATTTTGCTTTTGGCGTTTTGCACAACAGAATATGATTAAGAATGGTATAAAAATGTACCTACTTTAAATGAGAGAGAATTTTTGAAACCGTCTTCTAAACAGACGGTTTCAAAAATTCTCTCTCATTTAAAGTAGGTACTCACTGCGACAAAAATTCGACTTACCGGAACGCAAACTTCTGAGGTCACATTTGAAGCACTCTTGATTTTCAAGCTCCGCGTATAGGAGTCTAATAGGTCACATAGATTTTGATTTCCATCGAAACTGTAATGTTCTACAATTGTGGATAATTGTGGGAACCAGAGCCTGATGACATTGTGTCTGAAAAAAAAAAAACACTGAAATTCGTTTATCTGTTCAGTTTTATCTAGTAATTTCATATGGAAATTGTCGCTACAAGTGCATCCACTCAATTTCGTACCTTGTGTTTTGAACCATAAAGTTATTTTTTTTTTTTTAGCAATTCGAATAACAAACGCTTCATATTAATTAAACTTGGGTTTTAATTTTTGAATATCGGTGAATCTAACTCTGCTTCCAACGTTTGTGGTTTAATGGTTCAATGCCTTTCAGTCTATACGTTCTGGGTCGGATTTTTAGAGCCTTAAACGCTTTGACGAAGGCTTAGAAGAAAAAAAAACGCGTACGACGTCAAATGGGTTGAATCAGGCGAAATAGCCCTTTGAGTCTGGCGTAAAACTGAAGTGAGAATAAAAATGAAGTCCAGGTGGAAAACGGGGTTAATGCCCTCTTCTTCCGTTAAAATTCTTTGAATCGAGGTTTCCGTGAAATTAAATGTTTTTAAAATTACAGTGTTGCAATAACTAGATGTTTCTACCCACTTTGTAGAAAAACCGTCTATAACGACATCGCTTAAAACAAAGTACCGGTTATTACGACGAAATTTTTAGGTGCTAGCATTTATGTTTTTTTAACATAGTTTTTGGTTATAACGTTATCGGCTATAACACTCGTAATCCGACGGTCCGTTCGAAGTCGTCACAAACGGTTTTACTGTAATTTCATTAAATACTTCTTAAGCTCTTTAGGCGGCTTTGTAATATCAAATGATTGTATTATAATGGTGTTAATATAAAATGTATATTCAATTTCCCGTCCATCTATCTATTCCTTTACCGCCCTTGGAAAGAGAAAGGGTGCCATAATCCCATGAATTTAAAACAATATGATTTGGCATACCAATTTGTGTCGCTACCTTTTCAATCACAAATTCTTCTTTATAGCTCACAATCAGTCGTGCCTAAGTAAAATAACAGCCGCATGGATCGAGCGAAGGCTAAGCTACGCTTGCCGCGTCGGTTCGTGGATGGGTGACCATCCATTACATGCTAAAGAAAGTTAAGCCGTTGGTCCCGGCTGTCATTGCTAGATCTTTGACAGTCGTTACGGGTCGTCAGAAGCCCAAAAGTCTGACAATCAGTCTTACCAAGGTGTATCGTGATACCTAGTAACTGGGTTGTGGAGGTCAGATAGGCAGTGACTCCATGTAAAATAGTGGTATTCAACTGCATCCGGTTAGAATGGAAGCCGACCCAAACATAGTTGGAAAAAGGCTAGGCAGATTGATTTGATTAAGAAAGCTCACAATCTAAAATTAAACGATAAATTAAAAAAATATTAAAAATAGAAAATAACAGAAGTATACATACATTCCCAAAGTAATGAATTGGTTTAATCCTATTAATGCTACATAGCCAAGTAATGGTCTTCGCAATAATGGTTTCATGTTTCTAAGACCAGCCATGATTTTGTCCCGAAATTTCACTTTAGTTTCACCATCGTCAGCCTTTTGTGAATCTACCTCCTTGATTTCCTTTTCAAATATGTTTGGGTACTAGAAAAAAAAAAGAAAAAAAAGGTACTCAGTCTGATATGAATAAAAAAATATTTACAGCCAACAACAAAAGTCGACTAACATTCCAATTTTTAAATCATAATTGATTACTGAGATCATTATTTAAGAAAAAAAAACCGGTCAAGAGCGAGTCAGACTCGCGCACCGAGGGTTAGGTACCATCATTTATATGTAATTTTTGTTGATGATTTCTGAAAAACTATGCTATTCAGAGACATAGTTTAATTTTTCCTGTAATCTATATCTATAAAAGGAAAGCGTTACTGACTGCCTGACTGACTGACTGACTGACTGATCTATCAACATACAGCTGAAACCACTGAACGGATTGGGCTGAAATTTGGAACACAGGTAGCTATTATGACCTAGGCATCCGCTAAGAAAGGGTTTTTGGAAATTCGACCTTTAAGGGGGTAAAAAGGGGGGATATTGTTTGTATGAAAAATCTTATTCCTTGAGTTAATAAACTTGAAACTTGACACGAATATTTATCTAATTAAATTATGATTTTTGTGATTTTTTATTTTTCTAAACTACCCCCTAGAGGGGAATTGGGGGGTCTCAAAGTTTGTATGGAAAAATTTTAACTCGCAATCCGATTAACTCATAACTCAGTATTTATACTTAAAACCAAAAATAAAGAATAATGTGTGTCAGGGTTTTTCGAAAATCTACCTGTAACGGGGTGAAAAGGGGTAGTCAATTTCATTGGGGAGGATTTTACTGCGTGGTTTGATTAACTCGAAAATTGGTGTAAATAATCTTTGAGTCAAGCTATGGAAATATTTCAAACCATTTTTTTTAATTCCACCCCTATGGGGGTGAAAACAGGGAATACAATTTACATGAAAAATGTTATTCATTTGGTTTTAATTGCCTTGAAACTTGGCACAAATATTTGCCTAAGTTTGTCATTAGTTTTAAAAAAGTAATTTTTAAAACTACCCTGGTGAGGAGTGTGAGGGGCAGGATGATGGACGCAGGGAGAAAGGGCAGGAATTGGTGAGGAGAGGAGGAAGACATGGTGAAGGCTGAGGGGTGGGGAGGGGTTGGTGAGCCGGAGGTGGAGGAGAGGGGTAGAGGGAGGGGACCGGGTGGTGAGAGAGAGAGAGCGAAGGGGAAATGGTAAAGGGGGTTGAGAGTGAGTGAGAGGGGGAGGGAGAGGTAGCGGAAGGGGATGTGGTGAAGGAACGAGCTATACTCTGGAACTACCCTACCAGTCGGACTTTAAAAAATCTTTTTACATTAATGATAGCCCAAATCTTATAGAAGGCATATTTAACATCACTCTAGGACCCTTAGGTGCCGAGCAAAAAGAAAAAAAGTCTGAAAGAACGCTAAGTGAAAACGAAGTCATAGCGCGGGTAGGCAACGCGATGCGACGGGGTGGGTCGAGCAAAAAATAAATTTTACGCGGACAAAGTCGCGGGCAGAAGCATAGTCTATACATAAACTTCTATCACATAGAATAATTTCAGATGTTTCTATTTGCAAACTTCGGGCTTAAGGGGGGAACGGTATTTTTTTAAATATTTTTCATCAAAAGTCGAAAATTATGTGGCCTAAAAAAAAAAGAAATAAAATGTTTGAAAATGCGCAAATAGCGCTCTTTCATATGATACCCCACATGCCCTAGTGTTGCAAAAAAAAACATGAATATTTTTATTTATTTCTTATTCGCAAAATAGTTGGGCAAACGTCAACTAAAACTGCTCCAAATTTCAAGTTGATAGCATTAGTAGTTCTTGAGATATCCAGCTGTGACAGACAGACAGACAGACAGACAGACTGAGTCACACCATAAGGGTTCCTTTTTACCATTTTGGTACGGAACCCTAAAAAACTGCAGCAGATGTAGGTAATATCAAAATAAGACAAACTCTTAGATACAA
This sequence comes from Cosmia trapezina, assembly GCA_905163495.3. Classification (NCBI taxonomy): domain Eukaryota; kingdom Metazoa; phylum Arthropoda; class Insecta; order Lepidoptera; family Noctuidae; genus Cosmia; species Cosmia trapezina. Next base: position 5,073,796 of record LR991036.1, read on the forward strand.
CATGAAATGCTGCACGGATTCATGCAAACGTATGAATGGGTTGATACACTGTTGATCTCAGACTAAATAAAAAACCAAGACATAGCGCTGAAAACACAGTGAAACATACGCAAAACTACACCTCGCTCTGTGCATACACGCTCACACGCACACATTTACACCAAACTACAATTAAACTTCACTTCATTACGTGCATAAACGTTGACAGCGCTCTATGTTTTGGTTTATTATTTAGTCTGAGCTGGTGCTATACAGGGTGTAAGTGTAAACAATCTTGAGTCATTGTACTCATCATTATCATTATTTACAAGTTAAAGTAACGCTTTTCAAGGCTTATTGCCAAAGTCTGTACACGGGCAGTCTATGGGTCAATTGCACTAAGAGATCGCTGGATGTCCTGCGCGTCCAATATAATAATGCTTTCAGGATGTTGTTGAGGCTGCCTCGTTACTGTAGTGCGTCGGCCATGTTTGCGCAAGCCCGCACCGATGGCTTCCATGCACTTATACGCAAGAAAACAGCGTCGCTACTGAGGACAGTGAGGGGCAGTCGGAACAGCACCCTTTTTTTTTTTTTTTTTTTGAGGGTGGGAAGTCATCAAATAACTTCTCCCGCTCTGGGTGGAGCGGGAGGGCGTGTCAGACTTTTACTGACTAAAACCCACCCGTGTTCCTTCAGTTGCCTATGCCAGGGCCGCGGTAACCCTTTCAGACAACCCGCGACCCCAGCGGCGTCGGCCCTATTGGGCCCCGTCACTTGCTGACATCTCTTTGAGGCGCGCGTGGAACACGACGCGCCGTCGACTCGGGCCTGGTCCTTACCGGACGGCGAGCTACCCGCTGCTCACCGTCCGCAGGCCCGCGCCTACGGTGGCCGGAAATCGCCCCGCGATTCCCGCCGCCCAGGGCGTCTCCTGCGGCGACCGAGGGCGTGAGGCTGCCTCTCCCTCACGCGTTCAGTCGGAACAGCACCCTGAAAACTGTAGCCGAGAGCCTCGGCTCTCCAATTGTGCAGCAGTTTGTGCGGAGGCTGATTTTTACTAACACTAGGCAATAAGTTATTTTTGTATGTTACTAACACTATATGGATATTGTGTGTCCGAAATAAAAATCTTCTATTCTATTCTATTATGAACAATTTTTACTATGGGACCAAACCTGGAATTACGAAAAACAAATCAGCTGTTCATTTATGTTCGCATAATTCGTCACAATGCAGGGAACACCTGATTTTTTTTTCGCGATTTCAGGTTTGGTCTCATAGTAAAAATTGTTCATAATGATGAGTACAATGACCCTTTAAAATATTGCCACTGTTTACACTTACAGCCCGTATAAAGTGCAAAATTTTCTGTTCACTGTCGTAACAAAAACACATTCAAAATAGCCATTTTATCATTGTTTGTAACCAGTCGAGCGCTTTTTGAATAAGAAATAGGCAGCTGTATTCCCAGATCAGCCTCGAACATCAAAAATTCTGATAAAAAATGCAATATTCTCACCGGAAACGTGTCGGCAGGTTTTCCACTGTTTTCAGTATATATTTGGATCAAAATATTTCTTGCTTCTACGTATCTTTCCTGTGTTACCAGGAATTTGGGACTTTCTGGTAATAATAAATATAGTAGGAAGGCAGTCAGTGACCATAGCGACATGGCGAGAAGGTAGAAGTTCCAAATATTAAGTACTGAAATAGAAAAAAGATGAAGTAGAAGAAATTATACACATTACAAAATAAACGTTAAACGTAGTTACGTAATAACGTTAAACGTAGTTACGTAATAACGTTAAACGTAGTTACGTAATAACGTTAAACGTAGTTACGTAATAACGTTAAACGTAGTTACGTAATAACGTTAAAGTAGTAACGTTATCATCACATGCAGCCTTTTTCCAACTATATCGGGGTCGGCTTCAAGTTTAACTGAATGCAGCTGAATACCAGTTTTTTACATGGAGCGACTGCCTATCTGACCTCCACAACCGAATTACTGGGTAATACGATACCCCTTGGTAAGACTACTTGTCATACTTTCGGGCAACTGACGACCCATAACGACTATCAAAGATAAAAGAATGACAGCCGGGACCAACGGCTTAGCGTGCTTTCCGAGGCACGGAGGCGTCTCGATAAGCGACCACGGTAAGTGTGGCTTAACCTGACCGATCGATCCGTGCGGCCATGAGCCCTACTACGTTATAACGTTATCATGGATGGAAATTTAAAAGCCTCTTCATATATTCGACGACACGTTTGGCGCAGTGGTTGAGCGATTGACTGCTGCGCAGCATGTCGCGGGTTCGATTCCCGCACGGAACAAATATTTGTACGACCTACAAGTATTTGTTCCGAGTCTGGGTGTTTTTCTATCTATAATATGTATGTATTTACAAAAAAAAAAAAAATGTATATGTATAAGTAGTTTATCAGCCATCTCGTTACCATAACACAAGCATTAGGTTGCTTAGCTTGGGACTAGATGGCGTTGTGTGAAATGTCCAAGGATATTTATTTATTTATTTATTTATTTCCATACATATCGTAATGTGGACGTAGACGTCCACGATAATATCGACACGTTAGAAAATATAAAAGCGCACAATAGGTTTTAACAAGTTGATATGTAAGTTAAGCCACAGATTAATACAGATGGGACACTCCGCAGTTTATGTATGAAGCTACAAGTACGCGTCGGGCCCCGTCCGCGGGGCTAATTCAGTAGGTCAGAAGGTACAAGAGTTACGCGATAGAAAGAGAGGCAACTTGTAGTTGAATATAACTGTAGGTAATAAGCGTTGTGCGACCTGAATTGCACTATATTGTGTCGTAGCAAGAGTCGCTTTTTATATAAATGATTTTGCGGAGTGTCCCATCTGTATTAATCTGTGGTTAAGCGTAGGTACTAGTATTACACATTGACTACTACTTCATGAGTGAGTGTGTGTGTTTGTATTGTTTATAGTAACAAACAAATCGATCCAGCCATTTGAGCGTGAATATATTCACGCTCAAATGGCTGGACCGATTTGTATGTTTGGTATGTAGATAGCTTACTTATACCCTGGATTAACACATAGGGTACTTTTATCCCGGTCTACGCTGGTGGAACCGCGGGGTGCAGAGAAGATGAATCTAGAAATGTGGTCTAATGTATTCTACAGAGAGTAGCAAAAACGAACAGCTTGATTTTTTTTTAAAAGGCTTAATGCCGGATTCTCATCCTAAATTATTTATTTATTAAAACTTTAGGCAGTAAAAAAAATACTGTAAACAGGCGGATCTAATGCTTGAGGCATTTACTACCATCATCGTTGCTGATAGTTCTATAACAAGTCTGAAGATCTGGTGAACAGTGCCGTAGAATAAGACGTAATTTTATAAATCAACTTATACAGAAAGGTGTGGGCAAACTGAAGGGTGTGGTACAGACTAGCAAACTGAACAACTTTCTCCATGAGACCAACATCATAATCGAGAAAAAATTATCAGATGTCCTGTACAAAACTTTAATACCTACTCAATGATGCCACGCAAAAGATAAATAACAAGAGATGATAACACCACCTTACTCACCAAAACGCCCATCGAAGAAGCTAGCTCTCCAGTCCTGTATCAGTATAGCCCATGCCATGGCTGGAGATAGGATTTGCGCAAGAGCAGCGTATGACGATTGACATAACATCACGCGATCTCTCACTGTGGTGTGGCAGAATTCTGAGGTTAGTGATGATATAGCTGCTAATGATGTTGCGAATCTAAAAAATAAAGATTTGATTCATGATAAAAAAATGGCAAAATCAATCCCAAAAATATTCTCATTCGTATTTCCTAAAAATATAAATCGACACGCTAATATAATAAATTTTAGTATTTTTGTGATCCCTTAATGATTCCGATTTTATAATCATTCATCAACAGAGAGATGCAGACCAGGAAAGCATGGTACAAAGGAAGCAGGCCTATTAAGACTCAGTGGTTAGAAAAAGACGTCTGCCAATGCAGATTTTGATCACTGTATTTCTTTTCAGATACAATTACTAATGATAAATATCTTATTTTCTGAATTGTTTAGAAAATATTAAATGCATAAGATATTATTTGTACTGTGTCTGTGATTATGATAGAACAATATAGAATATTATAATATATTAATACCTACTATAATACATTCTCGGCTTATTTGCAACAAACTTCCAATACGGTTTCATTAGTGTTCTTTAATTTCCTGTCTTCATTAACTTTGTTGGTTCAATAACAAAACAACACACATCGTTATTTATTAGTTATAAATCTTTGTTTTATTCATATTTATTTTGTAAATCTTTGTTTTATTCATAATCCTTTTGATCATTTCATTATTGTTTACCACTATTTCTTTGTCTACATATTGAATATTACGTTCATCGTTAAGTGAAAATCATTCTAGAAGTACCTACATTTTTATAAGTAGGAAAACTTTCCTTATAGACTTCATTAAAAATTTATGGGGCTATTTCTTCATCCTTCAGTTTCAGATCTACCGTCTAGGATACTTATTGAAATATCTCTACTTTGAAAAAAAAATCTTAGCGTTCCGAAATTAATTCAAGTGCATTTCGTATTCTTTGCTGGTAATACCTTATGATTTGGTTCGTAAGATAGCCTGAGTAAAAAAAAAAAAATGGCGGAAAAATATATATTCAAGGCAAAGTAGATATCACTGATAAAATTACTATGATTGTAACTATTTCATTATCATTGGAACTATATAAACTACCACGAGAATAGGAGATATTAAAAGCTTTGGTTGATCTAATATGATTTTTAAAACAGTGCTAAATATTTTAGGATATATAGACTGAAGCCTCATCATAACTTTGAGAAAATCAACTATTAAAATGATTTAGTGTCCAAAATAACAATAAGAGAAATCTACACTTTTCTAAAACAACATAAGCACCTATGGATATAATTTTCATAATAAAAAATCTCAATCAAGTCTTGACAAACAAACTGAAATATTTCACACAGCTGATTAAAAATAAACAGATACTAAACATCATACATCAGAATTGGAGAAAACCAATATATCACAACTAGATGTAATAGAGGACCATATAGCCCAGGCCAAGGTAATAATGCTGTCAGTATTTTGGGCACGCGACCAACATGCAGTCGAGTGTAATGCACAAATACTGTATTATTTACAGTTTTGGATGCTCGCAGCAATACCGATACTGTATTGGAAGTTTAGTCTGGAATAATAGATGTGTCTGGTGAACCAGTAAGTATGCATGAGTCTTCATATGACGGGAATTATACAGTGAAATGGGCACACGGGCTAGTATGATTTTTTATGCAGTCCTTAAGCCCCTAATTAACCAAATTGGTGCTGGTCCAATTACCGATTTTAATTACTAAGGCAACTACGATATCTCGCTGAAAATTCACGTATTTCTCAGGAGTTTTGCAAAAATTACGAAAGCTGCGCTGGTTCGAATTTTTGCATTCACAGCGCATGGAAGTTTTAATTTCAAGCAGTACACAAAACTCGTAATTTTTCAACGAGGACGAAAAACATTGCTTCGGAGTGATATCCCTTATCATTAAATTTAAAATTTACTTCAAAATTGTGGCTAGTGGTTTGTTAAATAAACTTTCCACTTAAAAATTCCAATTTTAAAAACAAAGTGGGAATGAAAGAAAAATACTGAGTCGACTGCTTATCGCGACGGTCTGGTGAATCCGTCAGAGGGGGAATAATTATGGTACTGGGGTGACAAGTCGGCAGCCTCATTTTATCTTCACGCTCCTTTAAACTTAAGGGTTCAGCAGAGGCTTTTAACGTGGATGGACGAGTTAATCCTGTTAATTGCATTTTTGGGGTAAACAAATTAACAATTTAACTGATTAACTGAGAGGTAGATAATTATGATTAAAGTAATTTGTCCTGTAAGTGGGCAGTTACAGCTACAATTACTACAGTAACTGATTAAATCAAGGAGGGTAGTGCATTCCCTCCTTTCAATATTTTTATTCTAATTTGCTTTCAACATCTGCAGTAAAGAAATTGTTTTACATCTCCTAATTATGTTTTCTGTTTGTTTTCAGGTACGTTGGTGCTTCTAAATACTGACTTTTAATGATGGAAAAGGAAAGTACTTATCATCTAGATCTTAGATTGCTGAAGGTTTTTCTTCAAGACTGAATCCAACATTATTTTAGCTGAGGCATTTTGAACCCTGTCCTAATAAAAATAAAGAGTTTTTACGCATAGCGTATGTCAGTCCCATCGTATCCTAAACAATTGTACTTTCACAAGACGTGGGCCATGAAGTTGAACAAACCCTTCGCATCGTCGCCATTTGATTGGGATAGCATTGGGGAACATGCCTAAATTAGTTCTGTTCAAATTGAGGGCCTTACTAAATTATTTCTACTTTACTCATATTGGACACATTCCGTCATTAAATTTTGTAGGTCCTCGTAAAGAGTTTTGAAAGTCTACTCACAGAACGCCTTCGCAGAGTTTAGCAGCCGCCAACATCTCGTATGTCTGACTGGAGGCAGAAAATAGTGTGCATAGGAATATGCCTGCAAAACCGACCCTTAAGAAATATATCCTTCCAAATGTGTCTATCAGGAACCCGGCAATTACTGTTGATACGAACATACCTGTAAAATAAATATAGATTAGGACTTGTATTTAATCGTTACGTTTATTTACAAAGTTAGTTTGAGTTTTACGTGATCATTCATTAGATGAACAATCTTTGTTCATAGATAATAGGTATTATCCATATTTTTTTTTAAACATAAAAAATACGTTATTTGTCGGTAGGTGCTATGGTCAAACGCCAGGCCTTTCCAATTTCGAAACAATTTAGCTTGCAAGCTGAAATTGTAGGACAAACAAAGGACCATAAGGGCAGGGCGAAACAGTGTATATGTTATAGTCAAACCTCGAAGCTCCGGCGCTCCTAGGTTTGACTAGCCAATCCTCAGGTCTGACTTGAAGTCTTAGTTAAAGCCCAAAAAAATGAAGTTTTTCGGCCTGTGACTAATCTAGGAGAAACTAATTTGGTCAGGCAAACGTCGAAACTCAATTTAATGAAATCGGGGTTTGACCAGTCAAACTAACTAACCTCAAAACACCTAGGTTAGGCTAGGGTTAGGATTTACGTCAGCAGGTCGACGGAACCCCGCTGCGCGGGGCTCCTATTTCTGTCTGAAGATTTAAAGGAACCCGACCAAACCGGACCTCGGGGTGTCCCTGACGTCGACGTTTGACCGAGTCTGCCAGTCGCTTCTAGGATCGACTAGGCAAAGCCCGAAACAGATTATTTTACTTTCGACGTTTGACTGAAAAGTTAGGAACTTCTAGGTTTGACTAAAAATACTTTGGTCAAAGGCCGAAGTTGGAATTTATTTCGGATTTGCCCGAAGGCTTTGTTCAAACCTAGGATAAACCAGTCACTCCGGGAAGATACTGCATATTGACCTATAATTCGTTGCCTATGGCATAAACAAAAAGCAACTTTATGGTGTAAAGGCGTCCATTTTGTCGCTAGTACCTAATGAGGTACTAGACAAGTGACAATTTTACTCCACCTAGTTAAATTGGAATTAGTTCTCTAGAATCCTAACAATCCTTAGAGGTCTATATCTCCAGGATAGAGATTAATAGCATGAAAACAAGTGCTTTAAGAGGGCTGTCGAATTTTGTCACCTCTCTCGCTCACACGGAACCAAATTTTGAACAATATTAAATGAAAAGATGCTTTTTGAAAAAATGTAATTAATTAAAGAACTGTAAATAATGTTAATTTAATAGGTAACAATTAAAACACATTTTTATGTGGCATTTATTTAACTCATCTCAAAAACAGATAATACTTTTTGAACTGAGTTTATTATACAAGGTGATTGGAAGATGGGTGCAAAGCTTTAAGGCGAAGATAGTACAGACAGTTTAGAACAATTTAAGCCATGGTTGTCTTAGACGAAGTCTTACCATTTTTTTTGACTTAATTTTTAAGATTTTTTTCGAAAATTGCCAAAATTTTAACTAAACTGGTTATTTATAGCTAAATTGAATGATAAATGAATTCATTTTTATTTTATTTAATTAAAGTAATGTGTAAGCAATCTAGCAAAACATGTTTTAGGCCTCTGTGTCGTTAGACATTTTTTTTACAGACATTTAAAGTTCATATAAATTAAAAAAATCATAAATCATTTTTGAAAACCTTATTTAACACGTTAAGTGCGAAACGAGGCCTAAATCACCCCTCATGCAACTTCCTTGTGGTGCGGCAAGGAAAAACGTGAACATCTCTGTCGTGCGAAGGGCATAGCTTTGGTTTGGTCCAGTATAGAAAAGAGATAAATGTATATTTGAGACGCGCTAATGGTCCCGGACTCGGTGGTATACCTACCTTGGTACCGGATGTCTTAGGCCTCGTACCGCACTGAATTAATATAATTTTAATGCAGTGCGGAACGAGGCTAAAACGTCCCATATCCGCCCGGACCTCGTACCGCACCCAACGCGAGCTTCCCGCGACTAGTGTTGTGCATCACGTCGATTGGAGAGCACGTCCTTTTACATCGCCGAACATGTCTAAACGATGTCGGAAGAAGTTAATTTTAAAAAATACAGAAACAGATCCAAAACTGTATGTATTGCGATTTTTTATAAAAAAGTATATTGTTACTGATTTTTTTATGTTAATTCAAGTTCTAATAAGTGTATTTTTAAAGCCCGAGGCAGAATACATAGGATAGTTTCTTTTCTACTTCTGGTTTTCTTTTTTTTCTATTCTGTGAACCGCATTAAGATTTTCACACAAAAATAGATAAACGTCGTTGCGTCAATATTATTTTTCCCATCACTAATCTTAGCGTAAATTTACCCTATTTCAGTGCGTTACGAGGTGTATAAGATCCCATATTTTGTTTTGCCAATAATTCCTAAACTAGCTATCAGATCCCGGGGTGACGGTAGATTAGGGTTCATCAATTCACTGTCTATATCGATAAGGACCAAAATTTTTCATTTATCTTTGATTTCGCGCCAGAAAATGGATTTTAGTCTGTTAAAGGAGGTGGGGTCTAATAGACCGCGTGTCGCTCTAACGTCTGGTCACGGTGCGGGCCGATAATACCTCGTAACGCAGGAACGGAAAGTTTGAAAAATTGGTGCCGCAGCTAACGTGTTAAAAAAAAACGAAGGGTGCTTTTTTTGTTCAAATATTTTTGAAAACATGCGTGATAATCGCTCTTTCCTTTGAGGTATCATTTACGAGGATATTTTACTAATTATTGAAATTAAGAACTACAAACCAATTTGAGCGACAAATTTTAAAATTTTAGGCGGAGTAATTAAAACAACATTTGAATCTAAATTATTTATTGTTCATGTTCAAAATGTCTGCCATGATTCCTAATACAAGCACGGCTACGTCATCTCACTTCTGTTGTTGTTATTTTCAACAGCATCTCCAGTTTCATCGTTTCAAACGCTGAATTAATTCTCTCCATCAATTCTTCTCTCGTGTTTATTTCAACATTCGTATACACCAGTTCTTTGGCCCGGCCCCACACGAAAAAGTCCAGCGGGGTCAGATCTGGTGAGCGAGCGGGCCAAGGGATGGGTCCATCTCTGCCGATCCAGCTGTCAGGGAAGCAATTATTTAAGTTAAACCATGAAGGTTGTAATCCACTATGGTTTAACAGTAGAGTCTTCTCTATTGTTCCCTGGCAACTGATTATTTATTAGTTACTGTCTTTAGAGTTGTCAATGGAAGAAAAACGTATTTTGTGTTTTACTTTATAATATACTTTTACTTTCTCAAATATAACCACTGCAAGTTACATGAGTATTTATTATTCTTAGTAACCTAATTCTAACAGGTTATGGGCCCAGACTAGATCTGGTAAGTGGAGAAGTATCTGATCTCAATTTCAAATATGGAAGCTGTTAGGAGTTTTGAGAAACTTTCGGGGCAGGCCAACTATGGCACATGGGCCTTTGCCATGGAAATGTTTCTGACTGACGTGGACTTATGGGACTGCATTACTGATGATTTTAAGCTAGATTCAGTGGAGGCAAAAAAGATAGATGCCAAAGCTAGAAGCAAGATTTGCCTTATGTGCACGGAGAAGATATATCCCATGATAATGCATGTGAAAACAGCGAGAGATACTTGGTTAGTACTAAAGCGAGCGTATGCTGACGGTGGACTACTGCGGCGGCTATATCTGTTGCGGAAGCTGTTCAACGTCAAACTATCAATGTTCAGCACTATGGAGGAGTACTTGAATGACATTCAGACTACGAGTCAGGCGTTAATAAGCATAAAAGCTGGTCTTGATGATGAGTTCGTCGGGATTGTAATGCTGGCTGGTTTGACAGATGCCTTCAATTCTCTGGTGATGACATTAGAGCATTCGAACATACAGATTTCGACAGAAACTGTGATGGCAGCGTTACTAAAAGAAAGTGTGAAAAAATAAAGAAATTTCGTAGCGATAATGGCACTGAGTATACCAACGGAGAAGCTGTTGGTTGTGCCGTGTACCTGAAGAACCGATCTCCTACAATGGCCATCAAGGATAAAGTTCCAGAGGAGGTTTTTACAGGAGAGAGAGTCGATCTATCGAATCTGAAAATATTCGGATGTAGAGCTCAGGTTCTGGTAAAGGATCATAGTCGCAAGAAGTTTGATCCAAAGACTGTTCAAATGATAATGACTGGGTATTCGACCAATTCGAAGGCGTACCGATTTATCAATTTGGAGGATAATCCAAGGAGGATTATCATCGCTCGAGATGCTACATTTATGGAAAATTTTTTTCGTGAGTATTAAAAAGAAACATGAAATCGCTGTTCCTGTTTCTAAGAAGGATGCTGTGATCGTAGATTTACTACCGTATGACATTCCTGGAATTAGTCGTTCCACTACTCAACCAGAGGTTCCAAGGATTGCTGGTCCTGTTGCAGTGGGGGTTCCGGTGGCTAGTTCGAATGTAAACGAAGAAGAAACTGGAAGTGCATCTAGTACAGTGAGGGCTAGTTCACTGATGAGATCGGATTCTGGAGATAATTTTTACGACTCTGAGGATTTGCAAAGTTCAGCTTCTGTCGACTTAGAGCGTCCTGTGGCAGAAGATTTGAAAAATTCGAGACGTTACCCTGCTCGGAATAGGGTTCCGAGGCGGGAGAAAGACATGGTATTTAATTTCCATGTGTCCGGATCGTTAGGGAGTTAGCAGAGCAAAGGGTAATTAGTGTTGAATATTGTGAGACTGCCCTTATGCCTGCTGATATGATGACAAAGGGAGTTGGTAAGCAGAAACATGTGTTCTGCACACAACATAGTGGATTAAGTGGGGGTGTTGAACCATGAAGGTTGTAATCCACTATGGTTTAACAGTAGAGTCTTCTCTATTGTTCCCTGGCAACTGATTATTTATTAGTTACTGTCTTTAGAGTTGTCAATGGAAGAAAAACGTATTTTGTGTTTTACTTTATAATATACTTTTACTTTCTCAAATATAACCACTGCAAGTTACATGAGTATTTATTATTCTTAGTAACCTAATTCTAACAGTTCCCTTACATTTAACGTCCAATGCGCTGGACAGCCGTCTTGCTGAAAGACGACTGTTCGGTCTCTTTCGAATATCGGGACACCGGTTTCCTCTATCAGAACTGGTAAATCGAATTGTAGAAAGTGCAAATAATTTTCACCATTTAAATTATCCGGTAAGAAGTGGGGCCCAATCAATGTCCTGCCAATTACTCCAGCCCATACATTGACAGAGAATTTTCCCTGAAACGACACTCGCTTCTTAAAATGTGGATTATTGTCTCTGTCGGCCCATTCATGGAGGTTATGAAAGTTTGTAATGCCCTCCCTAGAAAATTTGCTTTCATCCGTCCACAAGATTGATTTCAGAAACCACGCATCTTCGATGTCTCTGTTGAGGAGGAAACGGCAGAACTGTATTCTTCTTTGGGGATCTTGCTCTTCCAGACCTTGCACACCCCTATCATGGAACGGATTTTTGTCATTTTGGTGCATTGTATGCCACACCTTCCATTGTGCCATTGTTTAGATAATCCCTTCAATTCGGTTCTTTCATGCACTGCGCGCGGCGGCCATTGTTTAGATAATCCCCTCAATTGGCATGTGCAAAAAATTCTTAAAATTGAAGTAATTATCATTTCGAACACATAAAGTAAGCTTAGCGTAAGTTTTTTAAGCAAAAATTTTGTTTTAATTAGTCTGCCTAAAATTTAAAATTTCTCGCTCAAAATGGTTTGTAGATCCTAATTTCAATAATTTGTAAAATATCCTCGTAAGTGATACCTCAAAGGAAAGAGCGATTATCACGCATGCTTTCAAAAATATTTGAACAAAAAAAGCATCTTTCGTTTTTTTTTTAAATAAGGTTTTCAAAAATGATTTATGATTTTTTTAAATTTATATGAACTTTAAATGTCTGTAAAAAAAATGTCTAAAGACACAGAGGCCTAAAACATATTTTGCTAGATTGCTTACACATTACTTTAATTAAATAAAATAAAAATGAATTCATTTATAATTCAATTTAGTTATAAATAACCAGTTTAGTTAAAATTTTGGCAATTTTCGAAAAAAATCTTAAAAATTTGGTTAAAAAAAATGGTAAGACTTCGTCTAAGACAACCATGGCCTAAATTGTTCTAAACTGTCTGTACTATCTTCGCCTTAAAGCTTTGCACCCATCTTCCAATCACCTTGTATAACACAATAGAAATGTGTTTTAATAATTAGGTACCTATTAAATTAACATTATTTACTAGTCCTTTAATAGATTACATTTCTCAAGAAAGCATCTTTTCATATAACAATCTTAAAAAATTTGGTACCGTGTGAGTGAGAGAGGTGACAAAATGCTACAGCCCTCATAAAGGTTAAGGCATTGCTAATGAATACACTTTATTAAGATATTAACATGCTAATGTAGCTTTTATTAATATGACAACTCCGTGTTACTTTGAGTAACATGATCATAATATTCATGAATGTTTCAAATTATTATGTTCAATCTAGAAAACACTTACCAAAATAAGGCATAGCATTCAAAAGTCCTTTTTGCTTGAGATTCATATTGAGGTCGCATTCTGCGATCGGTAATAAGTACGAAGTGGTGTTAGTAACCAGAATACTGGCAATACAACCGAAGAAAGTTACGAACAGTAACTTGACGTGAAACCTCCCAAATTTACATACTTCGTAGGCTTTGTTGATTTCTTGCATAGGAGATAATGGTTCTGCAAAGATTTAATAAATGAATACACGAAACAGCAGCTGTGATTTATGAAGGGGAAGGGAATATGTACTGTTGGATAATTACATGGGACTGCTTCTATACGTATATACATTTTTGTGCCCAGGAATCGAACGATCGTTGATGACAATAGGTTTGCCCCCTATTAGGTAGGTACATTTGGGACTTGCTGTCGAAATGTGTGTATAAGGACCATTTATTTATTGAAACTTTATGCACAAGTAAAAGAAAATACTATACAAAGGCGGACTTAATGCCTTAGGCATTTTCTACCAGTCGACCTTAGGGTGATGCAGAGACAAAATATGGTAGGTGTAAGATAAGGGATAGATAACTCGAAAAATAATAAATACTAATACATAGATAGATACATAATATACACACTACATGTAAAAATACAAGAGAAATAGCTATAGTTAGAGGAGAAAACGAATCCAACAAATCAGCGCTGGAGTGATTCTGCCAACTTCTTACGAATATGTTCACATGCCTTCACTTTGAAAGAACCGACTGGTTGCTATACTGATGTTCAGAGGGAGCGCATTCCAAAGAAATACCGCCTGGACAAAGACAGAAGAGTGAATAAAACCAGAGCGGTGAGAAGGACATCGTAGAAGACGATTGTTGGCGGAACGAAGATTTTTATTAAGAGCAGAACATCAGTATTGAACATGAGAAGTCAGGTAAGAAGGAGAAGTGGTTTAGTCGAGTATATCCTCAACTTTTTGCGTTGACCTATGGGGAACCATTTTAAAAGCAATCGGTGCGCAGACACATGATCATACTTACGAAGATTGAAAACGAATCGAATGCAGCTATTTAGACTCTCTCGCTCTGCACTCTGCCCAACCCTTCGTGGATTACAAGCATGATGGTATGTTGTGATATGATACGCAGTGAATCTCCATCGCTATTATGACGATAGGATGGAGCGATTGCGATTTATCATAGAAGTCGATTTTGAGAGTGACTGTGTGAGGGATTTTTTTTTTTTTTTGAGGGTGGGAAATCATCAAATAACTTCTCCCGCTCTGGGTGGAGCGGAAGGGCGTGTCAGACTTTTACTGACTAAAACCCACCCGTGTTCCTTCAGTTGCCTATGCCAGGGCCGCGGTATCTTCTTCAAACTACCCGCGACCCCACTGCAAGTGCATGGTGCTATGCTCAACTGCAAGGCTTGTTAATATTAATACTATTAATAAGCCAGATTATATTCAAATCCAGGTTACATTAAAAATCATATTTGGAAAGTCAAGAATTCACTCTTAATTCAAACATAAAAGATTGATATTTACCATGTTTCAGTTTATCCGTGATCATGGTGCTTGCAACAGTGCCGAAATATCGTAAACTCGAATGTAACAGTAAGCATGGTAAATATCCCGTTTGTGTTAATAATAATGTTAGTGACCATGACAGTTAAAAAACTTATATAAAAGATAGATATAATATCCCTAAGTTTCTGCTGCTTGACTAGCCAAAGCTGGGTCCATAATAACGTAATGTGGAGTTAAATTTTATATAAGGCTGACCCTTGCATAAGGGTGAATGTGGAGCGAAGTAGGGATTATGATGACCGATGGTCTATCCGGTTGATCCCCAAAATGCTTTACTAGTATAATAAATATTTTCCTGTTTTAGTTTGTAGGGTAAATAAATATTTAATATCTTTGGTAATTTTAACATCACGCCTTGTTTCCGCGAAGGGTTGGGCAGAGGTGTACCAATAGTACACCAATATTTTACGTTTAAGTACCATGTATTTTTTAGGGTTCCGTACCCAAAGGGTAAAACGGGACCCTATTACTAAGACTCCGCTGTCATGTATCTCATGAACCGTGATAATTAGACAGTTGAAATTTTCACGTATGATGTATTTCTGTTGCCGCTATAACAACAAATACTAAAAAACATAATAAAATGAATATTTAAGGGGGCTCCCATACGTCGTGATTTTTTTTTTGCGTTTTCATAGATAATGGTACGGAACTCTTCGTGCGCGAGTTCGACTCGCACTTGGCCGGTTTTTGAAATGACTGTTAGATTTTCTATACTCTGTTTGTAAGAGTAATTTATTGATTAATTTCGACACTTCCTAGCAATTTTTAAAAAAATATTTATTGATCAGTTTTGGCTTTGTTACGATTTCATTAATGTGTAGATAATTCCTATGAGCAAATGTTGTATGAACGTAAACGCAGCAAAAGGAGTATGTAAGAACTTAGCAGGTGTTGTAGTTTCTGCCTACACCCATGAGAAAAAGGCGTGAGTATAAGGGTGAAGAAAGACGAGCGTAATTTTTTGAGTTGTGAGTCGCGTAATTTCTGCTACGTTCGGTTTCATACAAAAATCCTGTTTCGTTCACACGGCGACGCAAAATGAGTTGTCTGCCGTCTCACAACTTACGTACTCAGAAATTACGCGACTCACTATTCAAAAAATTACGCTGGTCTGGCTTCACCCTAAGTATGGTATTTCTACGTCTGAATCCTGAAATCGTAGCCACTACAACACTTAAGGCGAGTAGTGCCGCCAACTAGCACCAACATTGAGAAAAAAAATCATAAGTCTGGAGTTAAGGAACATTTTGAAATTTCCTATGCTATTTTATTTTTAACAGGCTAGGTTTGAAGCCTTAGCGTTAACTGATAAGGTTTCGAACCTAGGAGATTCAGTTTTGATTTTTTTGATACAAAAATCTCTACCTCATCTGACTAAAAATGTGAGCATAGGAAATTTCAAAATTTTCCATATCTACAAACGTATTATTTTTTTTTCTCAATAGTGGTGTTAGTTGGCAGCAATACTCGCCTTAAATTGTCTTTCGAGGTAATGGTATGTTCTCGTTAATCGACGAATATGAGTGTGGGCGTAAACATACACACGAAAATTCACAAAAAAAAAAAAAATATGACAGTTGGTATACTACGAACTCGTATAAAACATTTGAAGTCTTGTCGCAGTAACATCATTTATGAACAGTCAACCGCACGGACAGACAGACCATTCACATTTAACTCTGCCAGCACCAACAGCAGCAACCCAATAGCAACTTTATTGCAACGAATTTAAAGATCACTGTGATTTTGACAATGATACAAAATCAGAAGTAAATAACTGTGAACGGTTTGTAGTAACACTCGAACAAAAAAATCCGCTAACTGCAAAGAAATTTAAGGTGCTCTCACAGTCAAACTACCATGGAACTGTGGTTGACTGTACTACCGTCTTATCTATAACTATAATGCAAGTGTGAGATGATAAGTATTTGAGTCAGAACAAAAGAAGTGAAATTAAAAGAATACGCACCAGTTTTTTCCACCACATGAATATTTACGTCCGCCATCTTTGTTTTATTAATAACAATAATTAAAATTTTATATTTATTTCTCAAATAGAGTAATTATAACGCTTGCAAACTATTTAATTATATAATAATTACAACTAGTTTCAGTATTAATACAGTACTGAGAAAATTGCGTTTCAGATCCTGATTTTGATACAATTAATTAGATGAATGATTAATTACCAGTGTACTTAGAACTCTGATCTCTCTTAAGGGACTTCACCTGAGAGCTCAAGTTATATTAGCCAAGTTACTGGTATCTCTATGTACATTTTAGATAAAACTATGAAGTAACTTCCTGTAATAATTTCTATTTGAATGTATCATAGAAGTTGTTTTTGCGTGTCATCTGATAAGTAATCATGTTGCGGAGGTAGCTTAAATAAATATTTTATTAGTTTAATGAGTAATGGAGGATTCATGAATTCGTGTCGTTATCTAGCTATATTTAGACTTGCAATGTCCTAATTTGCGTAACGTAAAAAAAATATTTAAAAGAATACGCAATTAACAACAATAAAAAAAACCTCGATTAAATGGTTCTCGAGGTATAAACGCACGACCAGACACACGCTATGGTTTGTCGTGTGTTATGAGTCGACGTTGCTTTTTAACCGACTTCCAAAAGGAGGAGGGTTCTCAATTTGACTGTTTTTTTTGTGGGTTTGTTACGCAATTTTTCCTTCAATTATGGATTTTTTTACAAAAAGTAAAAACATCCGACTTCCAAAAAAAAAGCACAAAGTTAAAAATAACTTTAATTTCGGAAGTCGGTGGCGAAAAACTAAAATACAGATCCAGACACCGACTTCCGAAATTAAAGTTATTTTTGACTTTGTAGTGTTTTTCATTGGAAATCGGTTGTTTTTTTTTTAAATATTATTATCAACTAAAAAAATAAAAAAAATGTTAGGTATATGGGTAATTACTCAAAACACTACCACATATTAGTCACTACATGCGTCTAGGTATAATAGGTAGATATAAACATTTATCTAAAACACAATTCTGTATCTGTCAACTTCAAATGATTGACAGAAACGGAACGATATTTTTAAATTCGATTAGCACTAAGCATCCGCTAAGTAAATTAAAAGATTTTTGAAGCAAACGGGCCTGCTAGGAGCTAGGGGTCACTAGGGTAAATGCAACATTTAACTGCTACAAATTAACCACTAATCGAATTACAATACCTTACGCAACAAACACGTACTACATAATTACAATCAAACGTCATCAGTTCGTACAAATAAAGCAATGTAAACACACGACAAAACACCTCAAACACGACGCATATCATGAGTAATGCTCGGTAAATATTGATTAAATTATTCACGTTCCGCATAAAACCGGCAATGGATTAGTGTTCACGCGATAATCACGCTGAACGCGGTATTTTGTAATACCAAAACAGGCATTCATGAAATAGTTATAAGATGGTGTACTGCTCGTTGAATTAAGTTCCATTTATACTGGATAAGGTGGGGTGCTAGTGTCAGCGGGGAGCGTGTATCAGAAAGTTGTGTTTGTGGATAAGTAATAACAACCACACGGTTAAGATACGCTTGCCGGGGTTGGTCCGTAGTTGGGTGACCATACCTTACATACCAAGAAGCATCCGTGCCTCGGAAAGCACGTTAAGCCGTTGGTCCCGGCTGTCATTCGTGGATCTTTGACAGTTGCTACGTAAGCCCGAAAGTCTGACAACCAGTCTTACCAAGGGGCATCGTACTACCCGGTAACTGTAACTGGGTTGTCTAGGTCAGATACAAAGATAAAGATCATAGATAGTTTTATATTTCTATGGTCAGATGGGTAGTCGCTCCATGTAAAATACTAGTATTCAGCTGCATCAAAAAAAAAAAAAAAAAAAAAAGAAAAGAAAAGCAAGAAAATAGAAAAGGCTAGGCTGATGATGATCAAACATTTGGGTCGAGTAGGTAACACGTCATTTAGATTAAAGTCGCTTTTTGTGTCTGTCTGTGTGACCGCGTTGTGCTCGTAAACTATGCAACGGATTTTGATGCGATTTTCACTTTCAATCTGCGAATTTATTCTGGAAGGTTTTGTGTATAACACGATAAATAATTATGAATGAAATAAGAAATTTCGATGTGTTGTCAAGTCGAAAAAACCGGTTTTGTAACAGCTACAATAGCAGCAAGCAGTTCTCCCGCTTCATCTGTGACCACACATTGACCTATGTACGGCATATAGCTCCAGAATTAATCATTCGTTAATGGTGTCCGTGTTTCACAGCGAACACCTGCGCTCCTCGGTTGCTGCAACTGTTACTGTAGCATATTATATATTGGAGATAGGTAGATGTGTATTAAGTACATAGTGTTTACTAAGCTGCTACTGTGGCATAGAGCAGTGTTTCCCAAACATTGTTCTGCCATGGCCCGGTAATTTTCACACTACCCCTTCGTGACCCACTTAATACTTTTAAAAGTGGAGTTGCGGATACCAGCCCGTATTACCTATTACGTTTAAAACCAAGCTCCATTAGGTAAAATAATACACATTTATTAATAGTAAAAATGTTTCATTAATACCTACTACATATTTTGGTATCGCCTATTTAGTCACTAAATTTTAGTGCGAAGTATGGAGCTGCTGCTTATTTTTTACCAAAGAATTCAAGTTCACGGAAAATGACGAAAGTTTTATTGACCCGGTATTTTATTTTGATGACCCGGTACGCGTCGCGGCCCGGCTTATTTATGGGAAACGCTGGCGTAGAGCGAAGTGTGCACTGTGGGCTTAACGCGAATGCGCGGAATGGTTAAAATAGTCTTATATGTGGAAGAGCTCATGGCTAAGTAATAACAGTCGCACGGGACGATTTATCAGGTTAAGCTACGCTTGCTGGGGTTGATCCGTGGATGGGCGACCATCTTTATATACCGTCGAGACTCTTCAAAAGAGTTAGAGAAAGCACGTTAAGCCATTGCAGCGTGCAACCAACTAACAATAAATACAGTTTCCAGGAAAAACGCTTTACTAATATCTCCATAAAATATGAAAATATCCAGCTGGTGGTTAATATTCCTAGAAAGTCTGACGTGTATAAAAGTTATTACTGAGTTTGAATATTAACATGTCCACTAACTTCATTGAAAAATATTTATTTTTAACTGTATAATTTTCTATGAAATCGGCAGTTTTCATTTACATTTTGAGGTTCGTTGTGATTTTTACACGGACAGGTGTGTAGTGTTTATGGCAACACAAAGTTTAAGTATTTTTAGTCTATGTTAGATGACATGTAATAACCTTGGTGTGTCACTGTGGCTTCCGCTAGCTACCTAACGTGCGTTGTGTGTGCAATATAAAGAGTATTAACAGCAAATAGTTTGTTTCAATCAAGCAACCAAGATTACAGTCCACAGAAACAATACCTACACGAAGGAAACATGTGTAGCTCAGAGCACAGTAGCTAAGCCGTTGTTTGCAGATCAAAGGAGTCACTTATGTAATATCAAAGCCGGCAATCTCCACTTGCCACTTTGAGTTATCAACGTAAAACATTTTTTTTGATACTATACATTGAAAAATAATGTTTCATTGATGAGTTCTAGTTAAGTAACTGTTTATAATAAAATTTTATCGATTAAATGTAGGCAGTTCTATAACATTTTACTAATAATTTATTTAAAACTGAAATGGAGATTGCCGGATTTGAAGGAAAACCGCCCACTTTGATACGGACAGTGGTGGATATTGTCGTATTTGATTTGAACGTCGCGTCAAACGCCAGTCTGAGAGGACAAACGCCATACTAAATGCTAGGCTTTGATTGGTCGGAGCGAAGGCGGCCATATTTGAAAGAAACATTAATGGAGATTGCCGATTTTGTTACCAACACTTTTATTTCGATCAAGGAGGTTTAGTGTTGATTTTTTTATACAAAAAATTCTACATCTTCTAATTAAAAATGTGACCATGGAAAATTTCAAAATGTTCCTTATCTCCAGACTTATGATTTTTTTCTCAATGGCGCTTGTTCGAAGCACTACTCGCCTTTTCTACCACCCCGCACTCGCGCGCTCGTTTTCGATTCCCACACGGAACAAATATTTGTACGACCTACAAGTATTTGTTCCGCGTCTGGGTGTTTTTCTACCTATAATATGTATGTATTTACAAAAAAAAAATGTATATAAGTAGTTTATCAGCCATCTCGTTACCCTAACACAAGCATTAGGTTGCTAGCTTGGGACTAGATGGCGTTGTGTGATATGTCCAGGGATATTTATTTATTTATTTTTCTAACGTTTCTATACTTCAACTTGTTCCATATTATAATCTCGAGTAATATCGCTCTCACTGCGACCACACATCAAGATAGCTTCAAAATTAACGTTTCATTAATGACGTCCGCATTACACAGGGGTGGAACACCTGGCTTGGTAACAGAACCTATATATTATGCAGATGATCGCATGTCTGTACTGCAAACTAGGTATTATAAGGATCTAATTATGCACTGGTTTATGTAAGAGGAGCTCGTGGCTAAGTAATAACAGCCACACGGGTCGATCCATCAGGTTGCCGGGGTTGTTTCGTGGATGGGCCATCTTTGCGTACCGAGACTCCTCCGTGCCTCGGAAAGCACGTTAAGCCGTTGGTCCCGGCTGTTATTCGTGGATCTTTGACATTACAGATCGTCAGAAGCCCGAAAGTCTGACAACCAGTCTTACCAAGGGGTACCGTGTTACCCAGCACTGGGTTGTGGAGGTCAGATAGGCAGTCACTCCATATGAAATACTGGTATTCAGCTGCATCCGTTAGACTGGAAGCCGACACCAAAATTGCGCGTAAAATTTCTTGTTCCCCGACCCACCTTTTCGACATAAGCTACTTTTTGTCTTAAAAAATAATCCTACGGGGTGACATAGGGGATGAAAGTTTGTATGGGAAAGCCAGCATTTCTTAAGTTACGTATATGAAAATTCAAATTTATGCTTTTTGGTAGGAAAAAGAAATATGTGGTACAGCGTTTTTGAAAAATCATCCCCTAAGGGTGTACAATAGGGGTTGATTTTAAAATTCACAAATAATATTACAATGTTTGTGTACCTACCTCTTTTTAAGAGATTTAAGGGATAAGTCATAGTCCGTATCTTGAGGTAACATTTAGTCTTTATTTCATTCTACGTTTTTACGAATGGATTTTCATACGGTTTTCACCAATAAACGGAGTGATTCAGAGTATATTTTAGTATGGTTTTTTTGTAAATTGTATGAAATATGACGATGATTGTTGAAGATGTCGGAAAAAATCATGCTGAGTGGGAGCTTGAAGCCCACCATCCACGGCAACGATATATCGTAGCGATTTGAGTTTGCACAGTTGTATCGGATGCCGCTATATGTTTTCCACATGAACGTTTCCGTGGGATATTTTCCGACATCTACGCGGGCGAAGCCGCAGGCAAAAGCTAGTTATTATTATAAATAAATCCTAAACTAAGAAAACATAAGAATCCATAGCATTTTTCATTATCATTTAACACATTTGTTCTCACCTACCCGAGTGACACGTAAACACCCCTTTGATGAGCTCAGACGAACCGAGCGTTACGTCACGCTTAAATACTAGACGGTTCGAATTACCCTCTAAGTGTATCTCAATAGAGATGAGCCTACTGAAATGAGATACCAACACAAACGATCCATCCATTTCTATTGGCTGGCATAATCTAAGTTTAGTGGGTGTATTCAGTGGGCTTCTTTCAATAGATAGAATAGAGGTGTTGATTTTATGATAATTATATAATACCAGCCTATTAATAATAACAAACGCTTAAAATTATCTAAGGGGCCCCTGCAAGTTGGCTTCTGCCGCCGCTAAAGGTACGCCTTCCAAAGGTCCGGGTTTTTTAAAGGTACGCCTTCCAAAGGCCGCACGACGCCCCGCGTCTCCGTAAATGAGCACTAAAACGAACCGCAGGTAATTTTACACTACATTTTCAACTAACGACCATTGAATAAACAAACACAAAAAATACATTATATTCACTACGCAGAGCAATCGTCACTACAATTTGTTTTCTCCATACGAAAACGTTCCCAGCTGCCAAATATAAAAACTTCGCCAAACTTTTCAGATCAATAGTATATCTGGTATTCACAGTACAGGGACCAACAGATTTGCTGAAAACTTTTATATTCCCGTTTGAGTAGAACTTTATGAAAAGTAATACTTTGCATGTAGTGTTCTATTGGGGAGAAATATTCAAGTTTAGTGAATTAGTTCCAGAGTTCCGTAGTTCCGGGATCCGGAATAGTTTGCTGGTCGGGTAAAGTTAACGTCAGGCCGTCAATTCGGCGTGTGATAGGGATTATGTTTGACACGAGGATTCTCGGGTGGTTCGTCGTAAGACGTCAAGTTCGATTGACGTGAGTACTCATGGTTTATGAGGAAATACGTGTAGAATCGTCTAGTATGGGTTAGTTGGAAATCGATTTTGTTAATTTAATGTATTATGTTTGATGTTCCAACGCGAGATTAATATTCTGATTGACGTGTATTTAATGCGGTTATCTACATAAACAAAAATCAGTGGTTAAATGTGTTACTAAGACCAATTCGGCATTTTTTTTTTTCAAATATTCTTTTATATTCTAGGAAAATTGCAAAAGTTGCCGGAAAAATTTGAAAATTCGGGAAAATTGAAAGTGCATTTTCTATACGGGAATTTGGTATGAATTACCTATTGAAATTTGGACAGGACAACGTCTGTCGTGTAAACGACTGTTCGCGCTGTTCAAGGACTTTCAAGAACATCATTAATTAACTTAAAAACCCCCAAAGCCCCATTATACGAAGACGAAATACAAAGACGTACTATACAAAGACGAAAGTCACACACAAACCTTCCAGGCGTAATAAAGTCAAATGTCTGCATTAATTTGTCTGGATAAAAGAGACACAAACGCACTCCGTGTTACTTGAAGCTATGCCAGAAGCTGTTAGGCCAAGTAGTTGGCTGAAATCTTCATATTCAGTAGCTTAAAGCCGGGAATACACAGTGACTACTACTACTTGCATAGTTTTATACAAGTTAATGCTATAACTTGTACAAAACTATGCAAGTAGCTTGTATGCCATTATGACATTGACGGGTCAATGTCATAATGGCATAAAAGCCTGTCAAGTTTAGTCAGGACTTTTATCTATGAAATGGCCGATTTTTGATAACGGCTAGTGTGAAGATCAATATCTTTCATTATGTTTAGAATTCCAAATTCAAATTAATCACACTAATATTTTACAGGCGAAAGTTTGTGAATGTGTGTGTGTTGGTATGTTTGTTACTGCTTCACGCTCAAACAGCTAGACCGATTTGGATGAAATTTGGAATGTAGATAGCTTATACCCTGGATTAACACAAGGGCTACTTTTTATCTCGGTCTACGCGGGTGAGACCGCAGGGTACAGCTAGTTTTATAATATGGCATGATATTTAAAAAAAAATCAGTTGTTTATTTGTAGTCCCGCCGTTCGATTTTTCTTTGATATCGATAATATCGATGTCTCAGTAACCATAGAAAAATCGAAATAGTGCGCTGTTTTCGAATACGAGTTCTGTCGTGGCACCAACGCAGCACAGCGCTGGGGTCGCGGGTAGTTTTAAGAAGATACCGCGGCCCTGGCATAGGCAACTGAAGGAACACGGGTGGGTTTTAGTCAGTAAAAGTCTGACACGCCCTTCCGCTCCACCCAGAGCGGGAGAAGTTATTTAGTTATTTGATGATTTCCCACCCTCAAAAAAAAAAATAAAATAAAAAAAAAAATAAAAAAAAAAAGCACAGACAGCACGCAATATTTAACGAAGTACCGCAAGTGAACGCGCGGTGCGTTTTTGGTTTGATCGCTCCCGTTCTGAAAATTTTGATCTCAACAATGGACCCCGGGGAAAAATATCAAATGCAATGAGGCGGTGAAAAAAGCCTTTAAAGAATTCATCGATTCCCGTCCCCAGGATTCCTATAGCAGAAGCATCAACGAACTTTCATTAAAATGGCAAAAGTGATCGACAATGTTTCGTTTACAAAAAATTGTTTGATTTTTTCTATTTAAAACGGCAATTTCATAGGTAAGTAAAGACCTTATATTATGCCACAGATTAATACAGATGGGGCACTCCGTAGTTTAGGTATGAAGCTACAAGTACGCGGCGGGCATCTCACTGGGTCAATTCAGCGTGGGCTGCCGTGCACCGGCCGGCTCGCACGTTAGTTCGATACTAACTCATGCGCCGCGTCGTAAAAGAAGACAACCCTAACAAGTCAGAAAGTATAAAAGTTACGCGGTAGAAAGAGAGGCAACTTGTCACATCACACTAATCACACTATCACATCACACTATTATAAAGGTGAAAGTTTGTAAGAGTGAGTGTATGTTTGTTACTTCTTCACGCTCAAACGGCTGGACTGATTTGGATGAAATTTGGTATGTAGATAGCTTATACCCTTGATTAACACATAGGCTACTTTTTAACTTCGTCTACACGGGTGAAACGCACGAGTTTGTTTGTTTTTTACTATTTTTTCACGCTAAAACGGCTAAACGGATTTGAATAAAATTTGGTCCATGAGCTGGATTAGGACATAAGCGACATTTATCCCGGTAGAACGTTTCCGTGGGATAATTTCCGACCTCTATGCGGGCGAAGGCGCAGGCAAAAGCTATAGTAGGTGAATATAACTGCAGGTAAGCGTTGTGCGGCCTGAATTGCACATTATTGTGTTGTAGCAAATGTCGCTTTTTAGGGTTCCGTACCAAAATGGTAAAAAAGGAACCCTTATGGTGTGACTTAGTCTGTCTGTCTGTCTGTCACAGTTGGATATATCAAGAACTACTAATGCTATCAACTTGAAATTTGGAACAGTTTTAGATGACGTTTACCCAACTATTTTGCAAATAAGAAAGAAATAAAAATATTTATATTTTTTTTGCAACAGGGACTGAAAGAGGGTCTTAAAAATTCAAAGTGTTTCCCCCCCCCCCCCCCTTATCTCCGAAGTTAGCAAAGAGAAAAATCAGAAATTATTCTATGGGATAGAAGTTTAAGTAAAGATTACAGGAAAAATAAAACGATGTCTCTAAATAGCACACTTTTTCAGAAATCGAAACGGAACCCTCGGTGCGCGAGTCCGACTCGCTCTTGACCGGTTTTATTTAAATGATTTTGCGGAGTGTCCCATCTGTATTAATCTGTGATTATGCTAAATTTCCCGCAATGCATACTCACACACAGCTCACGTAGGACTGGACCGTGGCGCTCACAGAAGCAATTCTGCTAATGCAGGCTTTAGCTACTGAATCTAGTTACAATGATGTCCCATTGTGATGGCTAGACCACATGTCAGATGTGAAACCTCAACTGCTTGTTTGTTAAGTTTGAGATGATTTATCGTGTATTGGTTCATTGTGGTGGAGTATTGGGACATCGAGTGAGATATAATGGATGCAGATGTTAGATTAAAGTTATCACAATCTAAGAACTCCGATTTGACATGAGGGTGTTCCTCTTTGTCCCACTATGTTTGTCTCTCTGTGGCATATGAAACGATATGGACTGTCAAAATGGATATATTATTTTGTAACAACTTTAAGTTGGTGTTCATGTTCAAGTGATAATTGGAGTTATTGATAAAGCAGAATTACTTAATTAATTAAATTAATAGATTATCTTGAATTTCTATAATAATGTTAAAATTCATTTCTTTTTACAAACCGTATTTCTTGTGAAGTACTTCCAAGTTATATGTTCGACTTTTTTTTTAATTTGTTTTTTTTTTTCTTTGTTTAAAGGGTGTGCTCTCGAGGTAGTCTCACTGTCTGGTGACAGTCAGTCAGAATCTGATGAGGGGATCTCATGGAAATCGAGGGAACCCTCAAATTTTATGGAGACACGCCTATAGCAATTCGGGTATTTTTTTTAGTAACTAGTGCATTTGCTCTCGGAAAGCACCATTTAGTGAAATGGAACTGTTGACGAAGACCAGAGATGGCCATTTCAACTACTCAATAATAAGTATTTCACGGGATGCGATTCGATTAGGTACTTTAATATTGTTGCTAAGCAATTTATGCTCGTCACAATGCTTAAAGTGAAGTGGAGCCGATGGTGACATCACCGTCAGCTCCAGTTCTCCTGGTTCATAAGAGGAGAACTCAAATTTACGTTTAAATTTTTTCACTTTGTAGTTTTTTGGAAGTCGGTAATATTTTTTTTTTTTTTTTTTTTTTTTGTAAAAAAAGTTCTTTATAATATCAAGAGTTCCTTTAATTACAGATTTTTTTATGGTAAAAGTAGAAAATGTATCAAAATTCCATGTTGTGAACATTAGTTTGTGCGGATTTGCGCCAGTCTCATTTTATTATTGTAACTTTTCTTTTATATTACTCTACGTATTTTTAGAGTTCCGTACCAAAATGGTAAAAAGGAACCCTTAAGGTCTGTCTGTCACAGCAGTAAAAATCTCTCTTTCTTAAGCTATCAACTTGAAATTTGAAACAGTTTTAGATGACGTTTACCTATTTTGCAAATAAGAAAGAAATATATTTCTTTTGCAACAGGGACTGAAGGGGGGTTCTTAAAATTTCGAAGTGGGGCCCTAGTAGGTCTTATGGGGTATCATAATTATGAAAGAACGCTGTTTGCACATTCTCAAACATTTTTCTTTTTTTTAGGCCGCCTAGTTTTCGACTTTTGTTGAAAAAAAAACGATGTCTCTAAATAGAACACTTTTTCAGAAATCAGAACGGAACCCTCGGTACACGAGTCCGACTCGCTATTGACCGGTTTTTTTTTAACACGTTAGCTGCCAGACAATAGACACAATAGAAAATTAATTGTTCTCCGGTCACCGGTGACCGGTGGCGGCGTGTCGTTTAACCTGTTAAATTAAATGAGCTGTCTCGTTCTATTTTACTATTGTAGGTAACATTTCGTTTTGTTTTTATTAAAGCAATATCCCACAGCAACCATTAACTTCCTTCACAATTCACTTTTATTTTATTTACTATGCTCATATGTTTTTGTTTAAGTTGGGTTGGGTGCTATAAAATGTTATGTTTTAACTTATAAAAGTTAGTGAGTCGTATGCAACATTAACTCGGCATCCGTGCGGGATCAGATTGAAATCAGGGTCCTGTAGTAGGGTTGCCCAAAGTTACCCTGTTCACCCTTATATTTTTATTGCCCATAGACTTGGATATGAGGGTAATCATCTTGTTGAAAAGCTTTTTAACATTGATGATGTGGGAAGTTTAAAAAATCTATGTTTTTATGGAAAAGG
This sequence comes from Cosmia trapezina, assembly GCA_905163495.3. Taxonomy (NCBI): domain Eukaryota; kingdom Metazoa; phylum Arthropoda; class Insecta; order Lepidoptera; family Noctuidae; genus Cosmia; species Cosmia trapezina. The sequence goes on from LR991036.1 coordinate 5,101,781, forward strand.
AAAATAACCCTGTTATAGACACTTTGGATGTCGTTAATTGAAAACCACTTATTTATTAGCTTGAAATTGCCGATTCGTGGCTAAGTAATTACAGCCGTACGGGTCGATCCATCAGGTTAAGCTACGCTTGCCGGGGTTGGTCAGTGGATGGGTGACCATCTTTACATACCGAGACTCCTCCGTGCCTCGGAAAGCACGTTAAGCCGTTGGTCCCCGCTGTCATTCGTGGATCTTTGACAGTCGTTACGGGTCGTCAGAAGCCCGAAAGTCTGACAACCAGTCTTACCAAGGGGTATTGTATTACCCAGTTACTGGGTTGTGGAGGTCAGATAGGCAGTCGCTCCATGTAAAATACTGGTATTCAGCTGCATCCGGTTAGACTGGAAGCCGACCCCAACATAGTTGGGAAAAGGCTAGGCAGATTGATTGAAATTGCCGATTTCAACCTCGATAAATTTCTGCTTATATAAAATAACTATTTATTTATTTATTTAAGGCTCTTCAACAATGAGTACACTATTACTTTACAATTTATACATTGCAAACTTAAGTGTAAGTGCCACATCTATTTTTCAAATATAAAAATGAATCCCTATTTCCCTTGGTCATCGCATCACGCGTGAACGGATGAAACAATTTCCCTTGGTCATCGCATCACGCGTGAACGGATGAAACAATTTCCCTTGGTCATCGCATCACGCGTGAACGGATGAAACAATTTCCCTTGGTCATCGCATCACGCGTGAACGGATGAAACAATTTCCCTTGGTCATCGCATCACGCGTGAACGGATGAAACAATTTCCCTTGGTCATCGCATCACGCGTGAACGGATGAAACAATTTCCCTTGGTCATCGCATCACGCGTGAACGGATGAAACAATTTCCCTTGGTCATCGCATCACGCGTGAACGGATGAAACAATTTCCCTTGGTCATCGCATCACGCGTGAACGGATGAAACAATTTCCCTTGGTCATCGCATCACGCGTGAACGGATGAAACAATTTCCCTTGGTCATCGCATCACGCGTGAACGGATGAAACAATTTCGCTATTTCTTTTTTTTGCTGTGTTTATTATTGCCAGGAGAAGGTTCTTATGAAAGAAAAAATTAGGAAAATTTCGCAGAACTTTGGAAAATTTCAAAAAATTGCCGCGTGGTGCCGCGGCTTCGGCAAGTCTAAATTGGTCGTAGTTACAAAATTAGGCCAGTCTGACAGATAGAGAGATATTACGGTAGGTAGCTATATCCCTAGGGATATAACATATCACGGCTACAACTATCTTACTGCGACATATAATAGTATCTACTGATAATAATTATGTTGAACTTACAGAATCCGAATAGATGGGCTTAATGAACTCTTTAGAAATAAAATTAAAGTAGTAAGCGGAGAAAATTGTTCCACTTTAATCTTGTAATTTAAAACACGATGAAGAGAAAAATGAGGAACCATTAAATCCGACAAAGTATTCTAACTACCAACCATTTTTTTTCCAGAAACGAAAACTATTTCCTACCGTTAGTTAACAGTTTACCCCCAAACTAGAATAATGGAGCTAATAAAACTTCTTTCACCAATTCCATTGAATTTTTAAAGTGCCCCGGGCGTCCGAATTTGGCAGCGTTTATGTATGGGCACACAACCCTAATCTCGTCTAAAAAAACGGGGAAATTGAGATATAAAACTGCGAGATAAAGGGCCTGCCTGACAACGGATGCCCGAGGGCAGAAGCCGCACTGTTTTTCAACAATTTAAAATGTTTTCCTAAAAGTTTCGGTATTTAATTTATGGGGCACTCCCTTAAAAGGTAGCGATGATTGTGTTTTTACGTTGTTTTATGGTGAATTGTTAACTGGTTTTCACACACTTTTTTTCTCTAGGGATGTGAATTTTTCGCGAGTTTGTAACAAAGGATGTAAACATTAATTTTGGAAGATTTATTTATTTATTTAAATGGCTTAATACCATTAACTCAACTACCTCAATACCATGGCTTAAGACCTGTAATGGTACTTCCATTACAGGTCCTAACCTAATGCGATAGACAAGTCACAAACCCAAAATTTAAAGTACAAAATATATCTAAAAATCATTGTTTGTAATATAATCTAAACCAGGGATTCCCAAACTATTTTGGGCAAGAGACCCCTTTTCCAAAATGGATTGATACCTCAGACCCCCTTGGCCAAATTACTTTAAAAATCCTATCTCTAGTTTTTGAAAACGCACCTGAAAGACTTGTACGCTCGAACACCATTATCTTGTACGAACTTGTCCACGCTTATTGACATGTCGAGTTATTTAAAAGTACAACAATAATACTTCCTTCTAAAATATTACTCATTCTTATGACAAGTTGGTAAGTACACGTAACACAGAATAGTAGTAATAGTAGTATCTTGAAAGTTTCAAATAAGGACTTGTGTTAATTAATCACGGTCGATTTTTAGATCTCGTCGACGACCAGAATCAGTTTTCGTTTATTTCGACCCCAAAGGGGTCGATATCGCCCACTTTGGGAATCCCTGATCTAAACCATAGGTACTTTTGCGAATTCACCCCAGTGGTTTGTACATCAATTTCGACCTGAATATGATTGATGGTGCGAATTGCTCGAGTCAGAGGGGTTTCGGCCAGCAAGTTGGTCCTGGTTGGTTGGTTGGTTGGTTGATCTAGATAGCTTAATACCACCTCATTGGTAGTATAGACGCAAGCGCAGCTATGTGTGGCATTGAAGGTGGTACTGGGGGTGCAGGTGTGGTCTTATGAATAGTAACTACCCTGAAGAACTAACATGAGTAGCGCGACAACGCTCTCCTTCACGTTTTGTCGAGATTTGTCTAAAATTCTCGCCACGAGAGACTGAAGTAGGAAGAATAACTTTGTACTGACTTCCTTCGCATATAAATAACTCCCTATCGGTTTGCTTAGGGGTGACCTTTTAAAAAAATCCTTTTTTGATCATATAAAACTATTTTTTTTACAAACAAGCTCATCTTTAGTGGTTCCGTATAGTCAGTCAGTCCATCAAGGAACCGTTTCATATAATTATATAGTAATGTCAGGTAAATTTACTACCAACTTAAATTGTCCGTTTCAAACAGCTGTCATTCTTTGACAGTGTATGAAATGACTTTAACACGGCAAATTGACGAAATGTGTTGATTTAATAAAAAAATAATTACACTGACTGTGCAAATGACATAGGTACCATAGAATGATCTAGAACTCAGATTAATGCAGGAAATGGTCTTGAGTGGTTAGCTTGTGTGTTCTGTGCTGAGCTCATGTAACATGCAACGCGACTTACGTCCACTCAGTAATAGGACTCGTCCATCAAAGAGCGCTGCACCAAATTAGACGCAATATTAATTTATTATACATAAACAAAAGGTATATATTGAAACACGTATACTAAAAGATAAATAATTAAATTATCTTTAAAATGGTGAAGGTTTCATAAAAATATGCTTGATATTTTTACGTGATTCTCAGTTTTTATCTGCGGTAGATATAACTTTACAAATTAATTACACTATTTCATATAGGTACACACATCAAACAAAGTTTGTGATCACTAGCAAACGCTGATATATTTTTAAAATTTAACTTTATCATGAAAAAGCGTTTAAGTCATATATTTTTTAAATAGAAATAAATAGTGTATTTAAATGTATGTAACGCAAACACTTCCTTGATAAAGTTAAATTTTAAAAATATATCAGCTTTTGCTTGTTGTGTGTAAACATAATCTAAAATAATCATAATTATTAAGTTATTAAGAAAATTCTCTAATTTAACTTTTCTTTTCCAAATCATTAATAACAATACTCGTTTAGACCTCCTTTAATCTTTAGTTTAAATCATTAAAAATCGGATAACCATTCATTTGCAAGTATAGTTAGTGCAATCCACAAAGAGGCGCCCCTCTCTTGTTCCTAATCGCTCACAGTACAAATATGGAACATTGTGCAAGTGTACGCACTAATTACCTATATCTATAGTTAATTACCTGTAATTAGTGTGTATCGACAAAACTAAAACACTAGCGGAATGGTGCACACTTGCACTGTAAGCGGTTAGGAAGAAGTGTGAAGCGCGTCTTCGTGGATTGCACTAACTATACACAATATTGACTAGCAGCGGTCGGTTTAACCTAGTTCTCTCAATCAAGTCTGAGTTGAGTAGCAAGGTAGGGTAAGCAGTGCACGACAGACGGACACTATTGAAACAATTATGTTGGAGACGTGCCAATACATCTCAAGGGTTTGGTTAACCTTCTACTGGGTCATACTGTGGGGTCGTAGTACTTCGAGCGTTTAGTTTTGATAGTGAGTATTAGCCTAATGTAGCGGAATGTAAACGTTTTTCAAATCCTGTAGCCTTTTCCCAATGTTGGGGTCGGCTTCCAGTCTAACCGGATGCAGCTGAATACCAGTATTTTACATGGAGCGACTGCATGTCTGACCCTCACAACCCAGTAACTGTGTAATACGATACCCTATGATAAGACTGGTTTCGGTTACGATCCGTAATGACTGTCCACGAGTCCACGAATGACAGCCGGGACCAACGGCTTAACGTGCTTTCCGAGGCGCGGAGGAGTCTCAGTATGTAAAGATGGTCACCCGTCGACAGACCAACCCCGGCAAGCGCAGCTTAACCTGATGGATAGACCTGTTCGGCGGTTATTACTTAGCCACGAGCTCCTCCGAGGAATGTAAACGTTTATACACACTAATATTATAAAGGCGAAAGTTTGTGAGTAGGGGTGGGTGTGTGTGTTTGACTTCTTCACGCTCAAACGGCTGGACTAATTGTGATAAAATTTGGTATGGAGGTAGCTGGCAGCCCGGATAACACATGGGCTACTTTTTATCCCGGTCTACGCGGGTGATTACGTTATATTCCTTGTAATAGTAAAATATATTACCTTTTCATGTTCCCAAGAAAAGATTATTATTTTTTTCAAATCATTGTAAACCTAGCTTTTCCCGCGGCTTTGGTGAGTGGAGGTTGGAAATTATTCCACGGGAACGTACTACTGGGATAAAAAGTATCCTATGAAAAACAAAAAAAAAAAAAATGGGCACAGGTCATGGTCTACCCATGTGCAAATTTCATCTAAATTCGTTCAGCCGTTTTAGCGTGAAAGCGTGACAAACAAAGTCACTTTCGCATTTCTCAAAAACTTACAGATTAAGGGCCTGTTTCACCAACTACGATTAAGTTCCTGTTAACCCACTTGGCAGATAATTTATGAATAAATTTTTGAATTTATTCGGTGAGTAGTGGCTATCATGAAATAGGCTCTAAAAGTCACAAAAAAAAAAAAAAAAAATACTGTTACTTAACGACTTACACGTTCATCTGTTTTTAGAAGATTTCAACTTTATATCTCATAACTACTCTCCAAAAATTATTGTTTGAATAACATTATTATTCAATTTAAAAATCATGAACGAAAATGAAGATTATAAAATTAAGCTCAATTAAGTGTCAAATTAAACATATCTTTGAGGTGACTGAAAATTTAAGTACCTAGTAATTTAAGTTTTAAAAAAACCGGTCAAGAGCGAGTCGGACTCGCGCACCGGGTTCCGTTCCGATTTCTGAAAAAGTGTGCTATTTGGAGACATCGTTTTATTTTTCCTGTAATCTTTACATAAACTTCTATCATATAAAATAATTTCAGATTTTTATCTTTGCAAACTTCGGATATAAGGGGGACGGTATTTTTTTTTACATTTTTCATCAAAAGTCGAAAACTATGCGGAAATATAAGCAACGTTCTTTCATATGATACCCAACATACCCTAGTAGCCCCACTTTGAATTTTTAGGACCCCCTTTCAGTCCATGTTACAAAAAAAATAAATGTTTTTACTTCTTTCTTATTCGCAAAATAGTTTGGTAAACGTCATCTAAAACTGTTCCAAATTTCATGTTGATTACATTAGTAGTTCTTGAGATATCTAGCTGTGACAGACAGATAGACAGACAGACAGACAGACTGAGTCACACCATAAGGGTTCCTTTTTTACCATTTTGTTACGGAACCCCAAAAAAAAACAAAAAATAAAGGTGACTAAAAATTTAAGTATCCAACTAATCAAATCAAAGCACCTAATTTGTAAGTAGCACTACAATGTAGCATCCACAGGTATAATGTTTTCTGATCAATTAGTTTACATTTTATTCAGATACTTGTGGAACAGACCATACATTATAGTTAATCCATGCGAGCGGAGCCGTAAAAAAATCTGAAAAATTTACTTAAAAAAAGTTAAAAGTGACTTCAAAAACCAAAAACGAATAAAATAACTTTCATAAAAAAACTTAACAGCTTCTGAAGTCGGTGACAAGCTAAGGTGCGTTGAAGAATTGAAGACAACGACTTCAGAAGGCGTTAAATTTTTTATGAAAGTTATTTTATTCGATTCGAAGTAAATTTATTTTTCCATTTTTAGTCGAATATACAATTACTTAAGTAACGAAAAGAAGAATCGTCAAAATCGGCTTAGAAATGTCGGAGATACAGTACATTTATGCATATAACTTCGTACATAAGAATAATTACATAATGTGTTATATACTAAAACCTTCTAAAAATATGTGATCACGTAAGTGAAAGAATAATCAAAATTGGTTCATTAGTTTTTGTGAAAATCGCGGACATACAAACATATAAGGGTCGATTATAGAACCTTCTTTTTTGAAGTCGCTTAAAAAAGCCTTATCTTGCATAGTTTTTCGGATATAATCTAAAACTAGGCTCGTCAGTTCCACGTTTCACCGTCAACCATGACTGGTGACGGCTATACTCGGCACCGCTCCAATTTTTTGCAAAATATACTGAACCCAAAGCTAGCGATACCTTTTGTTAATCTATTTTTTGTATGTCAGCTTTCTATTTTAGGGTCACTTCAAATTTGAAATTTTTTGGTCAGAAAATTTTATGCTACTGGTATTGGCTACTGGATATTTTTTAGCCGCGGATTTTATCTGATACTACGGAAAAAACCGACCAGGTTCGTGTTGGACCACGCACAATGAAGGGTTCCGTGGTTGGGGTGAATTTATCCCAAGAACAAACATAATATTGTAGTTGAAAAACATGTTCTCCCATATATTACAACTGCAAAATAATGTAAGTTTGTACGCACAATATTGAGAGATTTAGTATATTACTTTAAGACCATAGAATTCTTATAGTTTTTTCTCTTATCTATAGGTAGGTATAGAACTATTTCCTGTATTTTAAAAAAAACAGGCTCAGTAGTTTTGTGGAGATAATAAGGAGGAAAATGGTCAATTTTCATCAATTTTCTTAAATAATTTAAAAAAAAAAAAAAAAAATAAGAATATTATATTTAAAACTCTCACAGTAAGCCCTTTCATACGCGACTGTAGTTGAACAACTTCTATGAAAACGCTCAGTAGTTTTGTGTAGATAATAAGGAGGGAAATGGTCAATTTTCATCTATTTTCTTAAATAATTTAAAAAAAAAATTAAAAAAAAAATAAAAAATAAGAATATTATATTTAAAACTCTCACAGTAAGCCCTTTCATACGAGACTGTAGTTGAACAACTTCTATGAAAACTTCATGGAAATTATTCAACCACAATCACGTCGCACCGTTGCGTCGCGCCTGTCTACGGGAGCCTTAATTGTGAAGTTTCCAAGAACTTAATGTCTTTCTGTTTCCTGAAAAACCAAGCTTATAGTTATTGATATGTTCAATATCTGCAGTACCAAAAACAACGTTACTACTAACACTAATTAATGGACTATAACATTTAATGTACTTATGTGTTAATAGGGATTATTATGTTATGAACAAAACATGATAAAACGTTATTATCGCTCGTTCGTTACGGTTATAAGGGTACTTATCAGGTTTACTCTGGATAGGTGCATTGGCAGGTTCACTGTAGCTACCTACATTTTGATATCTAAATAAACGTACAATAGCTTTCAACGGGTTTAAAATTAACATACTCTGTCCTAAATTCAGTTAGAATATAGATCAACACCCTAGTTCTCACATGAAAAAAAAAACCGGTCAAGTGCGTGTCGTACCACGCAGAATGAAGGGTTCCGTTGTTGGGATGAAATTATCCCAAGAACAAACTAACATTATAGTTGAAAAACATGTTCTCCCATACATTCCAACAGTAATGTAAGTTTGTACTCACAATATTGAGAGATTTACCATGTTATTTTAAGACCACAAACTTCTTATAGATTTTCCAGTAATTTACACGTATAGTATCTTATCTTCTGTATTTTTTTCCAAATTTTAGGCTCGATAGTTTCGGAGATAAGGGAGCTGGGATGGTCAATTTTCGTCAATTTTCTTAAATAACTTTAAAATTATTTATTTTAAAATAAAAAATAAAAATATTTGAAACCATCATAGTAAGCCCTTTCATTTGATATGTCATACGAGACAGTTTGCAAACCTTTATTTTTTAATTTTCTTATTTGCCCCCTAAAATTGTCACTCCGAATCTAATGGACCGATTAAGTTGAAATTTGGTACACTTATGGATTTCTGTGACTCAAACACGTAGGTACGGGTAAAGTAAATAAATGAATTTTGAATATGGGGTATTCATCCATAAGTGTACCAAATTTCAACTTAATCGGTCCATTAGATTCGGAGAAAATTGGATGTGACACACGGACAGACAGACAGACACACGAGTGATCCTATAAGGGTTCCATTTTTTCCTTTTGAGGTACGGAACCCTAAAAATATCACAGCAAATCAATTCGATAAAGACACAATAATCACTCTAATATTAAACCTAGATCGCACAGTCTACATGAAACTAGAAGTAGGTACATAGAGTACTCGAAATGCTACGTCTCGTTCCACAAAGCACACATCATCAAAGCCACACGTAAGCACACGAGTAACACGTACAGACTGCCACGAACCGAATAGCGACCCTCATTTAAAATTCAAATACTCAATAAGTATATTGAAGTGTTGAATTCCACCGTATTCATCATTCGCGGTGAGGAGTTCGAACAAATAGATAGGAAGTAAGTTTAAAAGCTTCTAGAGCAGTGGTTCCCAACCTTTTACCATACGTGCCCCCCGACAACTTATAAATTTTTAAGGTCAGACTTTTTTATGGTCAAAATATTATTGATATTGTGTCAGCCATTTTTTGTGCTTGCTGTTTTGTTTTGTTTTTAATTCATATTTTCTGTTAGAAAAGATGTTCCTTTAATTAAATCCGTATGTGAGTGTCGTGTATCTACATCTGTAATTTGTCTATACATAAAAACTTATATCTGTAACTTTTAATGTAAAACGTTTAGACTGTTGGCGTACCTATTTTAAATAAATAATTAAACTAGAATTACTACCCTTGCTTGTTAATAAAACTACAAGAACCGATGACTTGTACCGAATGTGCACAATGATTTATTTATTTACTTAACACTACACATTCTATCATTACAGGAATATCCCAAATCAATAGGCTGGTAGGTACTTATGTGGTACTTATGATAAAGTCAAGTAACTTGATTAATTGGTCACTTTATACCTCAGGGTTATTGGCACATTTTTCTAATACACACAAACACATCTTTTTTGAATATGCAACTTTTTTAGGGTTCCGTACCAAAATGGTAAAAAAGGAACCCTTATGGTGTGACTCAGTCTGTCTGTCTGTCTGTCTGTCACAGCTGGATATCTCAAGAACTACTAGTGCTATCAACTTGAAATTTGGAACAGTTTTAGATGACGTTTACCCAAATATTTTGCAAATAAGAAAGAAATAAAAATATATTTATTTTTTTTTCAACATGGTGTGAAAGGGGGTCTTAAAAATTCAAAGTGGAGCTACTAGGTCATGTGGGGTATCATATAAAAGAGCGCTGTTTGCACATTCTCAAAAATATTTTTATTTTTTTTTAGGCCGCACAGTGTTCGACTTTTGATGAAAAATGTAAAAAAAAAATACCGTCCCCCCCCCCCCCATTCTCCGAAGTTTGCAAAGAGAAAAATCTGAAAATATTCTATGTGATAGAAGTTTATGTAAATATTACAGGAAAAATAAAACGATGTCTCTAAATAGCACACTTTTTCAGAAATCGCAACGGAACTCGCTCTTGCCCGGTTTTTTTTAAAGGCGCCTCGCCCCGCTGGTTGGGAACCCCTGTTCTAGAGAGTGAAGTCAGGATGTCGGTAGATAGTGTCGTAGCAACGTTCCAGTTATTCGCAGAAGCAGACAGCATTAGGAAGCGCCCTCATTGTTGAGACTGGCGAGAAATAGTTGGAGAATTCTTCGACTAGCGTTTTATTGTTTTGTTGCTATGATTATAATACATTATAAGGACGGCGGCGCTTCGATATTTAAATTGGTGTTGGTTGGATTTCATGAATGTCGCTGTTGATTTGATCATGAATTATCTGTGTCTGGGGGCTACTCCTTAAACACGAAGTCCGTAGTTTCGGCCTTCGTTACGGGCCTAGTCCATATCGCCGGATGTATGATTGGTTCGGGTCCCAAACGAAGTATGAATGACAACACGATTTGACAGTTGTTCCTACTCCCGATGTGTTTTTGCCCGTCCAAAAAATTTAACATTAAGTGTCTAAACACACTATGCTGAAGTTACGCGACCGAAGTTCCGCGGCTGATGTTACGTTCCGACGTGTTCGGCTGATATGACACACCATAAGTGCCGAACTTACGCGGCGGAAATTCACTTGCGGAACTTCAGTGTCTTGAACACCCCCCCCCTCTCCCCCCGCTCCCCCCCCCCCCTCCCCGCCCCGGATTTTCTTCGGCAATCCAACCGAACTTCGGTCGCGTATAATGTGTGCTCTACAGAATACGTTGCCGCCGAGTTGCCGCTGAACTTACGTCTGACCGAAGTTCGGCTGTACGCTAGAACGCAATGTAATTTCGGCATAGTGTGTCGTCAGTAATTCAAATAGCATTGCAGGCGTAATCATGCCGAACTTCGGTCATGTAACTTCGGCATAGTGTGTTTAGACACTTACACTTGTTTTGATGGATCGTTATGTCAGACGGACGGACTGACGGACTCAGGGAGGAGACCCCCTGCTGCGTCATATCCGATCACGCGACACTCACGGAGGACTGACTGCATACTTGGTCAGGATCACACAGACGTGATACGCGTTCGGTGGAGTGTCTTAATAGTGTGCTATTAGGGCTTCAAGGGACTATAGACTTACGTATTTTATATTAATTTCAACTTGATACTACCACCCGTTCCTGACAAAAAGGGTCTTCACAGACAGACAGACAGACGGACGGACGTTATAATAAAGTAACGAAATAATTTCGTTACTTTATTATAACGGTCATTTCGAGGTGATTTTTAGGGTTCCGTAGCTCAAAAAGAAAAAACGGAACCCTTATAGGATCACTTCATTGTCCGTCTGTCTGTCTGTCTGTCAAGACCCTTTTTGTCAGGAACGGGTGGGAGTATCAAGTTGAAATTAATATAAAATACGTAAATCTATAGTCCCTTGAAGCCCTCAAAAAAAATCAAGCTTCTAAGTCAACTCATTAAATAAATACGGCCATTTATGTGACATACTTGATAATCCCAAGTAATTCAAAACCTATAGGATACTTCCCGTTGACCTAGAATCATTAAATTTGGCATGAAGCAAGGTATCACAGCACAAGTAAAAGGAAAAAGTCCTTAATCGTTAATTTGTAATTTTATCGCATAAAAAAGTATTTTTTTGGGATTTCCTTTTTTTCAACTACAATGTTAAGTTTGTTTTTGGGATACATTATTTTCAACTACGGAACCCTTCATTGTACGTGGTCCGATAAGCACTTGGCCGGTTTTTAAGACAGGGAATCCACGCTTGCCTAATAGTACAACAGACTTAGCAATTTAGATCAGGAATCCAATTAATATTGCTGATGAGGGCCAAATTCCTTCAAGAATAATAAATAAGACTGGCTTAATATCAATTGAAATGTCCTGGGAAATCTATGATACTTTGATGTTCTGATAGGTATGCCAAAATCATCTGAAGTAATAGGCAGTAATAGCTGTTGAATGACAGAACCATAAAAAAAAGGTATTGCATCCTCACGACCCCAAAACTTACCAATTCACTGTATGCTAAAACGCATCTTCATTACCCATAACGAGGAGCTCATGGCTAAGCTAAGACAGTCGCACGATTTGATCCGTCAGGTCAAGCTACGCTTGCCGGTGTTGGTCCGTGGGTGGGTGACCATCTTTACATACACAGCACGTTAAGTCGTTGGTCCTGGCTGTCAGAAGCCTGAAAGTCTGACAACCAGTCTTACCAAGGGGTATATTTCCAGTAACTGGTTTGTGGAGGTCAGATAAGCAGTCGCTCCATGTAAAATACTAGTATTCAGCTGTGTCCGGCTAGTCTGGAAGCCGACTCCAACATAGTTGGGAAAAGGCTAGGCAGATTTTCATTACACATAACCAGGATATACCCACAAACATTAGCCTTAATTACTACCCACATCTCATACTACTTAGACATAAAGAAGAAACCACACGGAAGAGAACAATTAAAATAAAACATCTGTGCTCCACAAGAATTTAAAACACAGGCTACACGTAATTAATGTGGCTCTACAAATTGGCGACTCGATCTACAATGTGTGCCAGCCCTTACTTAGGGCGTGGCGCCAGTTGCAACGGACAGGAATCTTGTGAAAGGAGTATTTGGTCCTAAGGAAAGATAGTATAGAAGTTCTAACAAAGTAAATATTAGAATGGAGTCGCGAGCTCGAACTCACTGGTGGGGTTAGCCAAAAAGCACGCTATCTCACCTGGCATCTAGTAGAATAATAAATAGTTAGTAGTAGTGTAGTACTTGGAAGATTGAGTTTTATGAAAAAACCTCTGCATAAATCAATAACATATAGTTTATTGAAGTTTTCGATAATTCAGCTTTGTCTTGTCGGTACCGACGACTTAATTGTTTTGGAGATTTTACTTACCTACACTTCTTTTGTTACATAATTACGCCCAAAGTTGAGTTAAAAATCCCTTATGGTGAACCCTTATGGTGTGACTCAGTCTGTCTGTCTGTCTGTCACAGCTGGATATCTCAAGAACTACTAATGCTATCAACTTGAAATTTGGAACTGTTTTAGATGACGTTTACCCAACTATTTTGCAAATAAGAAAGAAATAAAAATATTTAAACTTTTTCTGCAGCAGGGACTGAAAGGGGGCCTTAAAAATTCAAAGTGGGGCTACTAGGGCATGTGGGGTATCATATGAAAGAACGCTGCTTGTACATTCTCAAACATTTTTTTTCTTTTTTTTAGGCCGCATAGTTTTCAACTTTTGATGAAAAAGGTAAAAAAAATAACCGTCCCCCCCCCCCCCATTATCTCCGAAGATTGCAAAGAGAAAAATCTGAAATTATTCTATGTGATAAAAGTTTATGTAAAGATTACAGGAAAAATAAAACGATGTCTCTAAATAGCACACTTTTTCAGAAATCGGAACGGAACCCTCGGTGCGCGAGTCCGACTCGCTCTTGACCGGTTTTTTAGTGTTTCATACCCGAAAACTCCGCTGTCCGCCCATTCGGTCTGTCTATGAGCGGTCCGTATCTCATGAACCGTAATAGGTAGACACTTTAAATTTTAACAGATTGTATATTTCTATTGCCGCTAAGTATAACAAAGAATTAGATAATTAAGGGGGTCTCCATGCAAGAAAAGTGCTTATTTTTACTAAAGGAAAAAGCTGAGTGTTAAATATTGTACGGTGGTACGGAACCGTTCCTGTGCGAGTCCGACTCGTACTTGCCAATTTTTTTATTTTACTATCTACACTTCTCTACGCTTGCCGGGGTTGGTCCGTGGATGGCTGACCATCTTTACATACCGAGACTCCTCCGTGCCTCGGAAAGCACGTTAAGCCGTTAGTCCCGGCTTTCATCCGTGGATCTTTGACAGTCGTTACGGGTCGTCAGAAGCCCGAAAGTCTGACAACCAGTCTTACCATGGGGTATCGTATTACCCAGTACTGGGTTGTGGAGGTCAGATGGGCAGTCGCTCCATGTAAAATACTGGTATTCAGCTGCATCTGGTTAGACTGGAAACCGACCCCAACATAGTTGGGAAAAGGCTAGGCAGATTGACTTCTATACAGTAGAACGCATCTTTCAACAGAAAAAGATAAGACAGCCAAACATAGTTTGTGTGAATAGGAGTGAGGTATTTTTTAATAGTCGCACGTACGTGACAAATGAAAAGAATGTCTGTGAGGTTAAAAGAAATAGTTTTTTTGAAAGATCGTTTTATTACAAGCTTTGTAGAAAAAGTTTTATCTATATCTATCTATACATATAATAAAACAGTAACGAAAGAAAAACTGTACATTGAGAATTTTCGAGAAAAAATAAGTGGCTTTTGTTAGAAAAACGTAACTGATGACAAAAAGTGACTTTTTAGAATTTTTGTCTGTTTGTCTGTGTGTATGGTACGGCTTCACGCCAAAACTACTGGATAGATTGAATTGAAATTCAGCAAAAATGTTCTCTGTAAACCAAGGAAGGCTTTAGGCTACATAATATCACGCCGTATGTTATGGGAGGTAAGCAATATTGATTTTAAAAGGTTTTTGTTCGTAATTGAATGCAGAAAATGACATGTTATTTAGTTAATCAAAATTTAACATAATAATCACGCTATTTTTATAAAGGAGCGGGGCAGTAATATTATAAATTGCAAGGGAACAGCTATTCAACAATATGTCAACGGCGAATTCAGCGGTAAGGTCAGGCGACCGTTTACCGCACTACATGGTGCGAGTTCAAATCCCATAATATTGTTTTAAAAATCGTAAAATTGTTTTGTTTAGTTTTTGTAATATAATATAATACGAGTACCTAATCATAACAACTTTTAAATCAATCTGGGTTTCACTTTGTATTTATTGTACGCAGAGCGAGCTTCGAGTTTAACCACTGTATCCGATAGATGGCGTTCAGCAAATGTCGTCTTTTTTTTAAAGGTTTTTCGCAGAAGAGTGACACTCTTTCGGTCTTAGAATTAAATAAAATATTTTACAATAATTTGTAATGTTTATGTGTCAAATAAAGTTTAAAGAGGCTTGCAGCTAAATAATAACAGCCGCACGGGGCGATCGAAGGTTAAGCTACACTTGCCGTGGTCGGTTCGTGCATGGGTGACCATCCATTACATTCTGAGACCTATGCATGCCTCGAAAAGCACGTTAAGCTGTTGGTCCCAGCTGTCATTTGTAGATCTTTGACAGTCGTTACGGGTATTCATAAGCATAAAAGCATAACAACCAGTCTTACCAAGGGTTATCGTGTTAGCCAATGGCCATAACTGGTTTGTGGAAGTCAGATAAGCAGTCACTCCATGTAAAATACAATACATTCAGGTGCATCCGATTAGACTGGAAGCCAACCTCAACATAGATGGGAAAAGGCTAGGCAGATTGATTGATAGATTAAAGACTACGTACAATGATTTTATGAAGAAACAATATCTTCAGTAAGAAAACTTCCAAATAAACACTACAAAGTGAAAAATAACTTTAATTTTGAAGTTGGTGTCTTGGGTTTTATATTTTCGTTGTTTGCCACTAACATCCGAAATTAAAGTAATTTTATCTTATGTATGTGGGGCACACATAATAATATCACTTATATTACCAGGTATAATACAGTGACAGGAAGATATTATAACATCTCCCACGTACACTAAGTGGGAAA
This sequence comes from Cosmia trapezina, assembly GCA_905163495.3. Taxonomy (NCBI): domain Eukaryota; kingdom Metazoa; phylum Arthropoda; class Insecta; order Lepidoptera; family Noctuidae; genus Cosmia; species Cosmia trapezina. The sequence continues at coordinate 5,117,554 of LR991036.1, forward strand.
TAGCTAACTCAAGAACTACCCAAGCAAAGTTAATAAATTTTACATGGGACCAACTTCGATACCCTTCCGAATAAAACAAGGATCGTTAAAATTGGACTACACTGTAAAAAGTTATGCGAGATCTGAGGGGCAATTCTCGTATTTTTAACAACGTTCGCAATCTCATCTCAGTCTCAATCTGTCAAAAATTGTATAGCGTTTACCTACATTTTTGACAGTTGATTGTCGCTGGCATGAAATTGCGACTAGTATTTAAACGTTTTTAGGTACGAGAATTGGCCCTCTGATCATACATAAAAAACCGGCCAAGTGCGTGTTGGACCACGCACAATGAAGGGTTCCGTAGTTGAAAAGAATTTATCACAAAAACAAACTAAAACAATTTTTTTCTGTGATAAAATTTGTATTAAGAATTTTCGAACTTTTTCATTTACTAGACCTTGGTTCTTGCCAAATTGCATGATTCTAGGTCAACGGGAAGTACCCTATAGGTTTTGATTTACTTGCGAGGATAAAAATCTGTCGCATAAATGGCCGTATTTTTTACTGTGTTGACTTAGAAGCTTGATTTTTTTAGGATTCCAAGGGACCATAGATCTACGTATTTCATATTAATTTCAACTTATACCTCCACGCGTTCCTGAGAAAAAGGGTCTTGACAGACTGACAGACAGACAGACAGATAACAAAGTGATCCTATAAGGGTTGTTCCGTTTTTTTCCTTTTGAGATACGGAACCCTAAAAATATAGACTTGAGAACCTCTTCCTTTTTTTCGTCGGTTAAAAAGAGTCCTCGATTTACGACAGCCTGTTTGTATCGATTAGTATTATTATTATTTTCAACACGCCACTATCTATTCTCGTTCGTGTCAACAAAAGCAAAAAAAGTTTGTTCTGGACACTTTCCTGTGTTTAATGTTCAATAATTACTTGTTCAATGTTTTTAAATAATATTTTGTAATTCATTTTCAAAGGCAAACTATTAGAAAAGGATTTTTATTATTCAGTCACGCGCTTTTATGATTATGCATTAACATAAACAAATGCGATTTTATTTATCCCAAAAACAAACCTAACACTGTTGTCGAAAAACATGTTCTCCCATACATTGATAAAGGAACGTCACGGTCAATTGTACAACTGCTAATAAAAGTTTTTAACCACAAAAAATACCCTTTTTCTCAGGAACCCGTAAGGGTATCAAGTTGAAATGAATAGGTCTACGGTCCTTTGGAGCCTACGGTCTACGGCTATTTATGCGACATATTTTGATACTCACAAATAAATCAAAACCTATAGGTTCCTTCCCGTTGACCCAAGAATCATGAAAGCTGGCAAGAAGCAAGGTCTCACAGCACAAGTATTATTATACTTTCCTGAGAAAGAGGGTCTTGACAGAGTGACAGATAGACAGACAGACAGACAGACGGACAACGAAGTGATCCTGTAAGGTTTCCGTTTTTTCCTTTGGAGGTATGAAACCATAAAAAATAGTTTTTGCGATTACAAATTTAAATTTGCAGTTGGAGAATTGACCGTGATGGAGCAGCGTGATTGATTGTGAATCCTTCATTGAGCGTGGTCCGACACACACTTGGCTTGGCTTTGGCTTTTTTTGACAGCTATACTGCTGGGAAGTTCCTTACGCTAATTCTTCTTCCCAGCTAAAGCACTAGGAAGTGGTGAAGGGCGGGCGTTTTGAAGGACTATCTTATGTAATTTTGGCGTTCAAAAAGTGCTGATTTTCAGCCTAGTTTGAATAAATGACAAACTTTTGATTTCAAACAACCCTCCGCTGCCACAGCAACCACGCCTCCGCCAGTTGTGTAACAGATAGGAATTTAGGCCAAACGTTGTAGCGCCTGGGATACGTTATTTATTCCGATTTACGTACAGAACACTAGTCTTATAGTTGCAACACTATTTCACTGTAACTGCCATTTAGAGCTTGAATAAGCGTGTTTCGCTAATGGCATGGTGACAAGCTTGTTAGTGAGCAGTTAAAGGGTTGAGTCGCTGTCAGTTTTTGTTGCAATGTGATGTCAGTAAAAACATTTATTTGTCTTTCGGTTCGGGGACCAGTTTTTTGTTTGTTATTAGGTTGATTTATTAGCTTGGTGAGAACAGCTTGTAATTTATGTTGTAATACGTAATGATATGTGTATTATTTATAAGTTTATAACTTATTTATCTACATAAATGTACCCATTCTATTTATAATTCAACTAGCGGACCCGACGGACGTTGTCCTGTCCTAGAACCCGACTTCAGCGCCACCTACCGGGTCTAATTGTGTTTTCAAACCATCCAGGAACCCATTGAAATATACACACAAAGTTTTATCTAAATCGGTCCAGTCGATTAGGTGGAGTTGGGTGACAAACACACGAACAGAAGAATTATATAATAAAAGTCCGAAAATCGTTAATTTGGAGTTTTATGACATACATTTTTTTTTGGTATTACAAACTTCGCAGTTGGAGAATTGACCGTAACGTAAGTAGGTATCGATGTACGGGAGAACATGTTTTTCGACTACAAAGTCAAGTCTGTTTTTGGGATAAACTCATCCCAACTACGGAACCCTTCATTGTGCGTGGTCCGACACGTACTTGCCTGGTTTTTATTAAAAAGTTCTACATTCAATTCCAAATCCAATGTCAATCACTTAAACTGCTCTAGTATGTTCTAAAAGAAACCGAAAAGGTCCGAACTAGGGAGAAACCACCAAGAGCAAAACGGATAGGGATTGCCGTACGACCAGCATATTTGTATCTGCAATACTTCGTTCGGCAGCCTGGAACTGATTTGTGTGTGAGACGACTGAATATAGAGGGAAAGAAAGAAAGAAAGAAAAAGTATTTATTGTGACTCGCACAGGACGATCACCAACTAAAACTAAAAACACAATGATAAAAGTTAACAAAAATAGAAACAAAATTATATAAAAAAAAAATAAAAAAAAAAAAAAAACAACAGAAAGTCCTGTATGAGGCCAAAAGAGTATGGGTCAATTCCTAACTGAGCTTCTGCAAGTTCGATGACAACTTAGGGCTCAACTATTTATTTTAATTTAAGGCGCGGTATTAGCTCAATATTCACAAAAATTGGTTTCTTGGATTGTCGAGTATGACGTATCGAAATGAAACTATCCGACACAAAAAATACAGTGGACAGAGAAGGGTTTAAAGAAAAATTTTAAACGAATAGAATTGTTTTTTTTTTTTGTTAGCCTACATTGTGTCCCACTGCTGGGCAAAGGCCCCCTTTTTCCTTCCAAACCTCCCCGTCTTTTGGAATAGAATATAACAATCAAAAATAATTCGATATTCCTATTAAAAAATTTGGAAGTTGCTCCACAAAAATAAACTTTGGCGTCGAACATCTCTGTATTTTCAGCGATAATGACATATTTTTTTTTAAGATTTTAATAGAATTAGCATTTTTTTGAAACCTTAACCGGACAATTATTTAATTTATTTTCTATATTCTGAATAATTTAAAGAAAACCTGGAAAATAAATGCACATTCGCAGCTTAGTCAGATCTCTGCAACACAAATATTATTTTCAATTTTCAACCTTATTTCAAGTCAGCTAATGGTGACAATAGATTACGCGTATATGTGCCGTTTAAAATCGTAGTCAGTCCGCGCCTTAAAGTCATTTATTTGTCTCTATTATAATTTCATCAAGTTCAAGTTATTTATTTCATACTTAACAAAAATACATTTGTGTCAAAATTACACACATACCTACTACGTACATCACATACTACATCTCACACCATCACACCATCTTTCTCTCTCTCACATCTCACATCTTCATACTACTTACATATTTTTGTAGTTTTTTGTTACTTCGATGACATTTGTGCTGTCACTTATATACCTAAGCCTTCCATAAATTATCACACATATTTGCCGTCATAATATGACGGCAAATATGTGTTTTATTAATAGATGAAACATGAAATCAGATATTTTTGCCGAGCTGTAAATAGTATTATATTTATGCTCGTGACTGTACACATTTTTAAAATAAAGCAAGAAACTAATGAATAAAATTATACATACTTGCATAATTATTATTGAAGTATTTAAACATTTAATTTTAAGGCCTATGTTGTACGTGTAAACAAATTCGTGTCCAAGGTAAAATGAAGAAAATGAAGATGAAGAATTTCGTTGACACAATGCTTGCAGTTTTGGTCAAAAATTTTGGTATTTTTGGCGACTATCAAAAATGAGCTGAGATTAAGGTGATTGCGTAGTAGCAGCTCGCGAAATTCAAATTTTCTTACGTTTTTTGCAATTAGATTGAATGTTGATCAAAACATGATTCGCGACTTTATAGTAGTTTATTTATATAACAAATATGTATTTACATAATTATAAAACCATAAAATCATCAATACATCAGTTTGATTTCGGAAATCATGACATCTTGGTACAAATCTAACTTAGAGATATGAATTGATGATTCTTATGATTATAATTATGTAAATACATATTTTCTGTAGTGATCCAAGATGAAAAGTAGCCTACGACCTTCTCCAGGTCTCACTCCTCCCTGTCAAATTTCATAACGATGGGTTTAGTGGTTTAGGCGTGAAATGTTAACAGACAGACACAGGTATTTTTGCATTAATATTAGTATAGATTCTTCTTCTTCGTTTCGTTGGAACGACAGTTATTCATATTTTGTTGGCCCAATACTTCGCTATCACTTCCACGGCGTTATCGATGTATCGGGTATCGGCATATTTTGGGGCACAGAGGACAGGATAGGAGGTGGAGCATGTTTGTGACATAGTTCCACATCCACACCCTGTTACCGTTCCGTCGAGATACCCCCATAAGCATTACGAGAAGTGGAACTTTTTTGTAGCAGACTGGAGGCCTGTTGATGGCAATAGGCTTGCCCCGTGATGCATGGGGCTTAAAAATAACTGGCGAAATGTGAGCTACCTCTGCCTTACCCTTCGGAAAATACAGCCGTGAAGTTACAAGAGGAAAATACATGTAAACAAAAGGTACAGCTATCAATCGTCAAACGTCGAGATCAGACGAGGTAACATGACGTTGCTTTCTTGTTTTTTCCTTTAGACATGCGTTATAAATTGATAGGAATATGCTATAAGGAAATAACAAAACATTTAATAGAATAGAATAATAGAATAATTTATTTACACAAACACAAGTTATACAACATAAGAAATAGCCGTGGGCCCCAAACTAGGCACAGCCTGTATCTTGGTGGCCCAATAATTAGTGAAAATAGATTGAATTGCCGATCTTTGTATGTGACACAGCACAGCCGGATGTAAGTAAAAGTAGTTAATATGTAATGGAATAGTAGTATATTAAACTTAAAAATAAAAAAGATAATAATGAAAAAAAAAAGAAAACAAAAACAAAAACTTATTACTTAGTGGAGTGGTGGAAGAGCGTAGTGTTTGTGTAGTTGTGTGTGTGCGTGAGTGGGGGTGTGTGTGCGTGAGTGAGGGTGTGTGTGCGTGTGTGAGGGTGTGTGTGCATGTGGGTGGGTGTGTGTGCGTACAGGCGTGGGAATTAGTGAAGGGGAAGGAAAGCTACAAGTTATGTCAAGGGGCACAAGATTTTTTCCGTTTCGTCATAGGTCAGGTTCCGAAGCCATGCCTTTAAAGTAACCTTGGCTTCGAGTATGTTTCCAGGGATCCTTAGTGTGGATTTGTTGACGGTGTTAAAAACACGAACAGGGAGAAACAGAGAAAACCGGGTAGCAAATACCGTTCTCACTCTGGGGATCGGTAGCCTATCAGGACCTACCCTCCCCCTTTGGGTGTAAGTGAATTGTCTCCCTGACGCCGCAACAAGTGTAAGGAGAGATTTTAGGATGTAGAGCTGTCGGACGCGCAAGACCTCTGCTTCCCTGTACAGTTCGATTTAAAAATAAAATAATTCTTTATTTAAGGAAACATAACATAGCATCACGCTATTCCCCGAAGGGTTAAGCAGAGGTGTCCCTATACACCCTCATTTCGCCAGTTATGTTTGAGAGTTTGATGTAATAGGGGGCGTGTCCAGTGCCATCAACTGGACACAAATCCATACTCCGGGATGCTACTGAGAAAATCCAGATCAAAAACCCAATAACACTTTTGCCGACCCGGGAATCGAAACCACGTACGACTCTAAGCACACTCTGGACAGCCACTGCGTCTAGAAAGCCGGCAAAATTATCATTGCGAACATTTCAACTGATTAAATAAATGCATTTGGTTTGCTCCGATGTAGTTAAACTGTATCACAACAGGTTGGTCTATTAAATTAATAGAACGAATTAATTATCATAGTACAAATGCCATTTGATCATGTTGTAAGTAGATTAGTTGAAACAATTGATTTAATTATTAGCTTTGCAGTGATGATTAATTATTATAGACGAAAACAGGACTTTGACGAGTTACATGTCCTACATGTGAAGAGCGAGCGTTTTGGGAGACTGTTTTATGCAATGTCATTAAACCTCTAGACGTTACCATGATTACAGTGTGAAGTGTGGAAGTGAGACACATATATATGAAATTAGTAGGAAAATTGAGACAAAGCATCGTATCTTCTGTCGCGTATTTTTGCTTGGCGAACTTTTGAATGTTAGCCAAGCAAAGTGCTTTCACTGTTACAAAATTTAGCTTGCGTCGATTATTTAAACTTTTTTGGATAGTTTTTACATTTTGCGTATGTATTGACATGGGTTTCAGTCCAAGATATGGAAGATTTGTTACGTTAAACTTCATTTCTCGAACCACATAACCTAGAAAAAGTACTATATTGCTGTCTCATGACCGGCCACGCGGTGGCTCGATCTAGATGTCTATTATCTAAGGTTATAGGTAATGTTGACGTCCAAAAAGTGCCGATACTCAGCCTAAGAATTTTGTATTTGGACCATTGTATTTAAGAGATGTTGTGTGAATGGATAGAATTCTAGAAGTCTCCGTTTCTATAGGTAGAAATGGAGAGGAATTTATTATTTTTGAAGGGATACCTCATCTTTAGTTGAGTTGAGCTGCACGATTACTGACAAATGCGTGCACTGACTGGACAGGTCCACTCAATCTGTGTGGTTCTTTCCTCAAAAGACCATTTCAGACACTAATCTACAAGGTCTTCACATGATCTGACCAAGATTATGTCTGGACTTTAAAAGAAACTGTGATCTCTGAGTTTGTTTCGGCCTTTCTTCTCAGAGTAGTCAGATAGGAAAGGCTGACCTCATCTAGTTTCTTACATTCGATTTGATCCATACTTCCAGGGACACCCTGTATAGTGTAAACTTGATTTACACTATTGGTATCTATTCTAACAACATCCCAAAAAATCAGTATAAGTAGTGCAATTTTTTGCGACCTAATGCAATTTTTGTGTCTACGGTGACAGGTGTGTCCCTTGTGAAAAACCACGACACTTCAAATTCCCGACTTATAAAAGTAATCTAAATATCCCACTACCTTTAACTCAGCCCAATTTCATAATAAGATTAGATGCAAATAAGATGTCTGGAATCCCAAATACACGGTTTTTCATTACTGCCAAAGTCATGTAGATTGTTATGATTAATTTCACAAGGATTAATCTAGGTTAGTCGAGATAATAATTATAATAAGACCATTAATTAAACCTTCAGGGTATCTACCTTGATCTGGATTATTCCGTTCGCATTATTTAGGAAACTGATTGGCAATTAATTCAGGACTCAATTCTCAAGCAGACTATGGTATTCTACTAAATGATAAATGTTGATATTGCTTAGTGAATTTGTTTGTTTGTAACTCTATCACGATTATGCGACTAAATCAATTTCTTCAGAAAGGTCAGGTGTATAGTACTCGCAACAGTCGTGCGTGTATGACCAGACATATGAACGTAAACGAGGCAAAAGGAGTACCTATGTAAGGATCGCAGCAGATGGCGTTCTATAGTTTCTGCCTATCCCCATGGGAAGAAGGCGAGAGAATGTATGTAGATTTAAATAAAATTTAACATACAGGTAGACTATGTGCTGTATTATTGTATCGGATACTTTTATCCGGGTTCGTGTAGAAATTTCCCGAGAAGGTAAAACGCGACCTCCGGTCTCTGGATGTGATCGACATCGCCACATACGAACTACGCATCACAATGACATGACGTCACGAAATCCTGCATCGCGCAATTAGGGTTTACCGCGCCACTAGCATATACTTATACAACGTCCCGACATCAACCATCGGGCAGTTGCCCACCAAACAGACACTCTTCTGGTCGGAGGATCCTCCCTTTTCTATGGAGGATGAGTGAACTTTACACCCTGTTCCTCATGTCTCTATGAGTTTGTATGTAGGGGTAATCTCTGGAACTACCAGTCGGATTTGATAAATTCTTTTTGCATTTGATAGCCCAATGCTTGAGGAAGGTTATATGCTCTTTAAAATCACGCTTTGACGCTTAGGAGCCGAGCAAAAAGAAAAAAAAGCGGTAAACGAAATAATAGCAAGGGCGGGCCATGCGACGCGACGCATTAGGTTGGGGAACAAGAATTTTCATGCCAACGAAACCGCGGGTAGAAGCTAGTCTAGAATAAACACAGGCAGCAGAATTAAAAGCACCTATCACCCATCCAAATCTATTCTGTACATCTAAGTAAGTAGTATTCAACAGAAATAATTACTGAACCATAGCATAATCATCCTATAATGTTCCCACTGCTGGTACACAGGCCTCCTCTCGGTGAGAGGGAGTGGTCTGTAATCCACCACGCGGGCCCAGTGCGGGTTGGTAGATGTCACATGTCTTTGAAGTTTTGACATGCCGGTTTCCTAAAAAAGTTTTTCTTCACCGTTTTGAGAGCAGTGGTGACTAAATAATTTACACAAAGTAAAGCGCCTGTCTGGTTCGAACCTACGTTACGACCTACAACTCGTAAGTCGCAACCTTCACCACAGGACTACATAGAATAATTATTACTAGTTCAACGATTTTTAGGGTATAGACAGTTCACAGATGATGTATTTCTGTTGCCGCTATAACAACAAATACTAATAAAAACTTTTTTACAAAAAACAAAACTGACTTCCAAAAAAAACACTACAAAGTGAAAAATAACTTTAATTTCGGAAGTCGGTGTCTTTGGATCTGTATTTTAGGTTTTTGCCCCCGACTTCTGAAATTAAAGTTATTTTTGTTTTTTGTAAAAAAGTTTTTATTTTTCACTTTTTAGTGGGTCAGTTTGTAATTTATCTAAGTTACAATAACCCAATGTCAACTGCTCATCACGTTTTACAAAATATTGCTTTTCCCGATGCAGGGATGTTAATTGTTGAGGAGTACTCCTAGTAAGAACCAGGAGAACTGGAGCTCATGGTGAAGTCACCATCACCATCACCTCCTCCTTTATGAAGTCGGTTAAAAAACAGAATAAAATAAATAATTAAATTAAAATAAAACAAATAATAATAAGGGGGGCTCCTATACAACAAACGTGATTTTTTTGCCGTTTTTATAGATAACCTAAAAACCTAAAAACCTTCCTCTTGAATCACTCTAAGTATAATAATCACTCTATCACTAACCGCACCAAAATCCGATGAATGTTTTAAAGATCTAAGCATACATAAGGACAGACAGACAGCGGGAAGCGACTTTGTTTTATACTATGTAGTGATGGCACGGAACCCTTCGTGCGCGAGTCCGACTCGCACTTGCCCAGTTTTTTTATTTTTAGTAGGTAAGTAAACCGCCCCCAAGGTTACGTGTGTCTATACACACCGTCACGTTCTATACATACGTTGTACAGAACGTGACGGGCGCGTCACGGGGGACGTGGGTTTAATTTAAAGTTTAGTTGTCTTAAGGCTCCTGTAGCCAGGCGCTACGCGACATTGCGACGCGATTCTGGTAGAACATTTTCCATGAATGAAAAATGAATTTTTCATAAAAATTGTAGAGAATTGTGTGAAGAGTCGCATCGTGTTGTCGCATCGCGCCTGATATCTGCATATTTATGAATAAATTCTTTATTTATTTGTATAAATTAACAGATTTACATGGTAGGTATATAAAAAAGGAGGAGAAAGGATCATAGGGCTTCAAATATTCATCCACATCGCTGTCAACAGGAAAAGTGACCAAAAGGCTCGCAGCATTGCCACGTTGTGCAATGCTCATTTTTTGTCCGAAAAAATAGAGCAGCCCTTTGGTCACGTGAGGAGTCGACCAACCACTTAGCAATGTCTTGAAAAAACCAAGTGGGCACTCGGACTCCATGGCCCTAGTGTTAACCCCAAACGGCTCAAAAATATAACTCCCAAAAATATTGAATAATGAACATTGATTTTCGCCGTTTGAGGTAGGTAGGTTTGATTAAATTGACATTTTGACCTTCAATATCTACATAACCATTCGGTTGCCAGGCACAAAAAAATACCTACAATAAATCCTTTCAGCCATTCTTGACGATTTACCTCTGATTACCTGTCAATTCAGTTTAATCGCGTATGGAATTTGTATAGAAAATTTTGTGTAAAAAAGCCGACACGACATAAGTAATTATAATCATTTCACACATCGTTGTCAAGTTGATTGCACTAGCCTTGACTGTGGTCGTTCACAATCAAGGCCATTTTTATTATTATTATGATCAAAACCCTAGTCAAACTACTATTGAAACTAGGCAGAGAATCAGCACTTTTCGATCGTCAAAATTACATAAGACAGTCCTCACTAAACGCCCGCCCTTCACCACTTCCTAGTGCTTTAGCTGGGAAGAAGAAGGGGAAGACAAACTCCCCAGCAGCACAACTGTAGACGATCAGTAAGAAAAACTTGATTCTATACGATATTTGCAATAAGGGGTACTTAAAACAGTCCCTCACGTATGGCGATACTTAAATTACGTCTGGTACATCTTTGGTAATCAGCACCCCAATTAATTGTAACGACCCCGACTTACGAATTTTAGGTCGTAGGTTTGAACCCAGACAGGCACTTTTCTTTGTGTAAATAATTTTATCACCACAAAACGTTGAAGGAAAGCATTGTGAGGAAACAGGCATGTCCTAGAACCAAAATTCGAAGACATGTGACATCTAACAACCTGCACTGGGCCCGCGTGGTGGATTACAGTCCACCGACCAGTCCAGTGACTATCCGCTCGTGATACAGTTTAATACTAGTACGAGGGGATAGAGCGAATCAGTCTAAAGACAACCAAACAGTAATACCACTTCACACTCTCCAACTGTAGATCTGCCTGAATGTCAAAATAGCTATTTCTGTTTATTTTTAACCGACTTCTAAAAAAGGAGGAGGTTCTCGATTCGGATGTTTGTATTTTTATTTTTTTTTTATATTTGTTCGCGCATAACTCCGTCGCTTGCCAACCGATTTGAAAAAATATTTTTTTGTTGGAAAGGGTATAATTCCCAAATGGTCCCATTTTTGTCAAAATCCAGTTCTGATGATGGGATCCTGGAGAAATCGAAGGAACTCTTCAAATATTATAGGCCCACCTATAGCGATTTGGGTATTTTTTATAGTAACTCGGGCATTTGCTCTCGGAAAACACCATTTGGTGAAGTGGAACTGATGATAAAGACCAAAGATGGCCATCGGAACTACTAAATTTATAAGTATTTCACGGGTTGCGATTCGATTACTTTAATTTGGTTGCTAAGTAATTTATGCTCGTCAAAATGCATAATGGTGATGATGACTTCACCATGGAGCTCCAGTTCTCCTGGTTCTTACTAGGAGAACTCCTCACTAATTAACGTCCCTGCATCGGCAAAAGCAATATTTTGTAAAAAGTGATGAGCAGTTGCCATTGGGCTGTTGTAACAAACTGACCCACTAAAAAGTGAAAAATAAAAACTTTTTACAAAAAAAAAAAACCGACTTCCAAAAAAAAGACTACAAAATTAAAGTTATTTTTCACTTTGTAGTCTTCTTTTTGGAAGTCGGTTGTTTTTTTTTTGTAAAAAGTTTTTGTTTATTATTAAGTTACTGTATGGTTGTCTCATTAATGCAATAAAGATTATTATGATTATGATTATGATTATGACTTCCTCTTGATGAGAGGAGGCCCGTGTCCCAACAATGCAACGCCCTTCAGTCAAGGCTATTCTGGAGCCAAAATATTCTTGTAGAACTGTAGCTACATGGGCGATTTGGAACCCAAAATATAAAAACGCTCGTGTTTTAATTATGTTTCATAGACAATATTTCAAAAACATAATATATTATTTACATTGGAATGTATTACAATAATAACATTATTGCCTTGAATTCCTAACATTATTTTCAACGAGTAGTAATCGAAATAGTTATTTCCCTATCTATTTGATTGAGTCACAGAAAATAATAGATACCTACATAAACCTACCTAAGTATCTATGTGCTCAATATATTAGCGCAATGTATCTAAGTGCTCAACATTGTACTCAACGAATGATTGACATTGAAGTACTCGATAAATTAATACAATCGAGATAAAAATCAAGTAGCCGGCAATGATTTGAGTATTTTGACGTTATCGAAGGTTTTACTTTATAATAAAAAAAAAATGGTATCTATAAGAGACTTTAGATTAATATTTTTCTTTATAAAATTACCGTCTATTACAGTTAATTCCTATCCTAGCCCATTTATTACCTTCCCGAGTTATAACTCGGAAAACTACATGTATTGGACTCGAGTCCATATCTCCGTAAGTAAATAATATAAAAAGTGCATTCCACTTTTTATGAATGTGACAACGATTTTAACTCGAATTAAAAAAAATATGTTAAATGTACTTAACATTTTTTTTATTCCGCGTATCGTCGCAATTTGAACGAAACGACGGAATCACCCTAATGTATAAAATCTAACATGATAAATTAATAACAGATTATTACTTTTTTCATAATAATGACAATAAAAACAAACCAAAACCCAAAAATGTATGTTTGTTAAACCCAAAAAAAATAACAAGGTCGTGATTTATCAATTTCTGCAGAAAGTTAGAAAACAAAGCATCCGAAAAAACGCCAAATATAATTTAAAAAAATACATATCGTCTTCCATCTCTTTCTATTACAAAATAAGTATTTTATCGCTATCATAGTTAGTCTATGTTTAACCCTATGACCGGTTCGCGTCACTACGGTTTACTTCGATCAGCTGTCATCTGTCACTAGTAATTATGTTTACATTCATACCACAAGGATATTATTGAATGAGTATACCTATTACTTATTATACAATTTCAAGCACGTATGACCATCAAAATAATTATGTAAGTAAAGTAATTTGTACTTACCATTTTTACGCATTAGTTTGCTTATTTCTTCTAACTCATAATGTTCTTTATTCTTGTTCATTCGAATACCATTTGACACTTCTACATACAAATTAGGTTTGTTCAATAATTTATCATTTTGTTCACTCATATTTGTAAATATTATTGTAACCTTTTTGGTAAAAAGCACTCTGTAATGTTTTAGTTGTGACTTGAGTTCGCTTGCACTGACAATTTACAATAGGTGTTGCCAGCGCTAGTTTATAAATACCCATAAATGGGGCTGTATTTCCGACGGATATTTACGTATGCTCCCAGCATTTAAAATTAGTTTCGCGATAAAACTAATATGATTAGTAATAGCTACGGTGATCTTTTGACCATTCGAATGCTTTTTTTTTCTTGGTGTTGGTCAATACCTACTATTGTCTAAAATATTTGTGGCGAACAGTTAATATTTAAATAAGTAGTAGAATCAGTACATTTAAGTTGTCATATAATATTACAAAAAAAGAAAAAAAAACCTATAAGCAGCTTTCTCGAAGTTGGTAAGCAGTTCAAATACTTCCATCATTTGGGGGAGTTTCTACAGATTGGCAACTTTGAATCACAGCAAGCATTGAAGCTCGATCGGCGTTCGGGCGACTTCGTTCCCATTCGGTTAATCCCGGCAGCATTACTCACAACTCACATAGTGCCATCGCCAAAACAGACAGTTATACGATCGTTGGCGCCAAAAAAGATCGAAGTCGAATTTATTTAATTTTTCGTTGCCAAGGCTAAGGTCGAGCAATTTAGATGCCCATACATACGTAAACTGCTAATTAATTGGGCATGTTTCCACATACATGAGCTGAATAACAATTAAATTTATAGTTTTTTTTTGCTACAGTTCTTTTGCAATGCTAAAATTAGAACTGTCGCGCATTTGGCCATCTTTTAGGTTCAAGGAAAAAGTAATAATTTCCTGTTAATAGGCAACTACACAATTAAAGTCTTTTTATTAATTAATAAAATTTACTGACAGCCATCTCATAGCTTAGGGCCTATGCACACGATGAGTTGCGGCGTAGCACCGCAAAGATTTTGCCGCACAGGATCTGACCAAGATTATGTCTGGACTTTAAAAGAGACTGTGACATCTGAGTTTGTTTCGACTTTTAACATCTAGGTACAATTATAATAATTATCTATACTTTTTTTTTTATTAGCCTACATTGTGTACCACTTCTGGGCAAAGGCCTTTCCTTTTTCTTGCCAAACCTCACTGTCTTGTGCGATATCTGGCCATTGAAGTGAACAGCCAGGCTGAAGTGGGAGTGGGCCGGACACGTCGCACGATTACAGTCGGAGAGATGGGCAAAGATCGTCCCTCACTGGACGCCTGAGGGAGGACATCGCCGTCGAGGCAGGCCACGGTGAAGGTGGTGTGACGATCTCATGGCCAACATGGGCAGAGATCGCACAAAATATCTATAGTTATACATTTTTAATTATTTTGTAGTTTTTCGTGACTGTTTACGTGACCGCATACATATAGCTTCTAAACTCGTCCTCTAAACTTGGCTGGGTCGCTAGTGAAAATATCACCACGCTCGGAGAAAGGGCAGGGCTCATTAATCGTACAACAATCTTATTCAATAAACTTCCTCAACTGAATTTAACCGCACTGTTCTTGTTTTTAAATCGATAACTTCGATTGGTTCCGTCCTCATCAGATATATGAATAAAACATTTGAATTCGTAATCAATTTTACATTTTATTACGGTTTGTTTTTAATATTTGAGAATTTTGTTAGATAATTTTGCAAAAGTTATTGTAGTCAAGAAGAAATATCCTATTTCAATATCGAAATGTTCTAAGACATTATAGCGCTTTTGTCAACTTAGAATAACAGTCGTCTCGCCAAAATCGATTCCCGACTCCCCAAAGCGAGTCCCCAAAGTGGAGTAGATGTTAATTGAAGTGACTTTGGAACTACCTATGTACAACAAGCCTTTCAAATTCTAACATCTTACAGAGAGTAGGTAGTAATGTTTAGAATTGCTTTGCGTTTGTTAGAACATCTATTTTGTACCCGACATTGCTACAGCAAAGATAGGGTATGGTAATATGTGGCATGAAATCTGAGATTGAAATAAAATAACAACGTGAAAAATAACTTTATTTTCGGAAGTCGGTGTCTTTGCTTTTTTTTTTGTTTTTTCCACCGACTTCTGAAATTAACGATATTTTTCACTTTGTAATGTTTTTTTTTTGTAAGAAAGTTTTTATTTTCACTTTTTGGTTGTGGTAAGGACTAAGGACTACCCCACACAAATTCTAATACCAGTACCTGCAAAGGAAATTAGAACATCATCCACATCAAAAGTAGGAAAAAATTACGTATTATTGCAGCTAACTCAAAAACTACCCAAGCAAAATTAATAATTTTTTTTTTCGTCGGTTAAAAATGTGTCAGCTTCCAGATGCAGCTGAATACCAGTATTTTACATAGAGCAACTCGCTATCTGACCTCCAGAACCCAGTAACTAGGTAACACGATACAGCTTGGTAAGGCTGTTGTCAGACTTTTTGACTTCTGATGACGTAGATCTTTGACAGTCGTTACGAGTGAATGACGGGACCAACCGAGGCACGAAGAGGTCTTAAATTCTTGATATCCAATGGATGGTCACCCACCCAGGAACCGAACGTGGCAAGCGTAGCTTACCTTCGATCGATCCATGCGTCTGTTATCATTTTGCGACGAGCCCCTTCGAGAGAAACGACCTATAAGCAAGAAACGAACAGGCTCCTATTACGTTATCGGATGCGGAACACCATACATCATAATCTAAGGAATGGTGGCAGCAGTCATTTATCTGTAATAAGATAGTGGACGCGTTTTACATATTACCTTTTGAACGAAGATATATTCTATATTTTAAAGTGGTAAAATTTGTGGCTAAGTAATAAAAGCCGCAGGGGTCGATCGATCAGATTAAGCTACGGTTGCAGTTGTTCGTCCGTGGACGGGTGACCGAGACCCCTGCGTGCCTCGGAAATCACGTGGTCCCGGCTGTCATTCGTGAATCTTTGACAGTCGTTACGAGTCGTCAAAAGTCCAAAAGTCTGCAACTAGTCTTACCAAAGGGTTTCGTATTACCCAGTATCTGGGTTTTTGAGGTCAGATAGGCAGTCGCTTCATGTAAAATACTGCAATGCTATTCTGTAATCATCTCACCGCAACGTGAAAACTTAAGTGAAGTGAGCGTGGAGTGAGCTGTCAGTGTCATTCCACCTGATGCTAGGGATGGACCAAGCACATTTTTACAGTCATAATCGAGATTTTAATAATATTTTTTACGCTATTCTAGTGGTAATTTTATATTATTTCAAAGCTAGTACCTATTTAAGTATCTAAACATTACTACACCTATAAGGGGTTTTTAAATAAAATTGCAAAAAATTTTTATTTGACTATTTTATTTTAAAACCCCCTAAATAGTAATGTTTAGACACCATACTTACTAGCTTACAAATAATATAAAATCATTATGTATAGAATTCGCATAAAAAATATAACTTAAATCTCGATTATGATTGTAAATGTAATTTGGTCAATCCCTGGCATCCTTGGGATCACACTGACAGCTCACTCCACGCAAGTTTTCACGGTGACATTTTTACAGAATCGACCAGCTGGTATTCAGCTGCATCCGGTTAGACTGGAAGCCGACCCCAAAATAGTTGGGAAAAGGCTAGGCAGATGAGGCAAAGTGGTGAAATTTATGAGTTTATATGTAGATTGTTAGGACTGCTGAGTATCATAGGATATAAATTTCACGCGGGAAAAAGCAAGTTGTTTATATTTTTATTCTAAAACCCCACTGTTCCTACTACTACAATATTATGTATTCTGTGCTGCTACTATGAGTCGGGGGCCCGGGAGATACTTGTACGTTCGCCACACCCTGACTGGTATCAGCCCGACACGACTTGCCCAGGTGGGCCCCATCATCAAATGCAGCCAATCCCACGACACTGCGTGTAACCTTTTTGGATATATCAGTATCCTGTCCTCTCAATTCAACCACATACCTACCACACATGAACTTCACTCATTGTTTTTAACCGACTTCAAAAATGAGGAGGTTCTCAATTCTTCGGAACCTTTTTAGTATTTTTTATAGTAACTCGTGCATTTGCTCTCGGAAAGTACCATTTGGTGAACTGGAACTGATGATAAAGACCACAGATGGCCATCGGAAATACTCAATTATATCTAAGTATATCACAGGTTGCGATTCGATTTCTTAAATGGTTTATGCTCGTCAAAATGCATAATGGTGATGGTGACTTCACCATGAGCTCCAGTTCTCTTGGTTCTTACTAGGAGAACTCCTCAACAATTAACGTCCCTGCATCGGGAAAAGCAATATTTTGTAAAACGTGATGAGCAGTTGACATTGGATTATTGTAACTTAGATAAATTACAAACTGACCCACTAAAAAGTGAAAAATAAAAACTTTTTTACAAAAAACAAAACCGACTTCCAAAAAAAATTTTACTTGATACTATATAAGTGAGGTGGTTACAAAGCATTTACCAAGTTCTGACGTTCAGAATTAAATTAAGAAGTGGCAACTTAGAAATACTAGACGAAGCAAAAAACTTTTTTACAAAAACAAAAACCGACTTCCAAAAAAAACACTACAAAGTGAAAAATAACTTTAATTTCGGAAGTCGGTGGCAAAAACCTAAAATACAGATCCAAAGACACCGACTTCCGAAATTAAAGTTATTTTCACTTTGTAGTGTTTTTTTTGGAAGTCGGTTTTTGTTTTTGTAAAAAAGTTTTTTGCTTCGTCTAGTATTTCTAAGTTGCCACTTCTTAATTTAATTCTGAACGTCAGAACTTGGTAAATGCTTTGTAACCACCTCACTTATATAGTATCAAGTAAAATAGTTGTCCAACTTTGTGCTCGCCAAAGTATTTCGGTAATTTCAGTTGTTTGACTTTCATATAGACGTGCCCTTAGAAATGCCGGCGTTTATGAAAGTTTCGACATGTTGGGACAAGTTTTGTCACTTGTCTACCGTATTTGGGTGCGAATTTCTAATATTATACATAACAGATGATGTTTCATATCGTGGGTAGTTTTTGTTCAAATATTCATACTCTAATCTGGCAGAATGAGTAGACTATTCTTTGTTTCTTTCCCTTTTTGATGACTAGCCATCTAGGAAAAATGTAAGACAATAGTGCAGATTCTGTTGTGCACCAACTAAACTTAATTTAGGCTATTGCTAACTTTTTCTTTCTATTAAAACAAGAAAGAGACGAAGAAGAGAGAGAGTTCAACTAAATTTGACAGCTCTAATTTACGTCCGTAAATTAGAGCTGTCAAATTTACTTGAACTACTATTTCCATAGAGATTTAGACGACACGTAAAAACACGTCGACTAAAAACACGATGAAGCGCAAGGCGTAAACTAGTTTGACATTTCTAACTTAGTTCATAGCTATAGCCGTCCTTTTCTCGCGCTGCCTGTTAGTAAAAGATAGCGATTCTCTAAATTTGGTTTAGTTATTGAACTAGAGAATCGGCACCATTGGATCCTTTAGGAGGTCGTGGTACCTAAAATCTTACATAATTAGACTCCTCCATGCCTCGAAAAGCACGTGAAGCCATTGGTCCCCGGCTGTCATTCATGTTTTTTTTTTTTAGTATTACTAATCTTAATTTAATCTTGGACAGTCGTTACGGGTTGTCCCGAAAGTCTTACAACCAGTCTATATTATTATTATTCAAAATAATCAATGTCATAAAATAATTCACTGTTAACTTTGAAAAAAAAAGTAAGGAAATTATAATACATTTCTCATTTAAAAATAATGTCCCTATATCATAAGTTTATCAAAGAATTAAACAACAATTTCAGTCGACTTTAGTAATGTAACCTACTCACAAGTTGACAGGAGAAAAACACATATCGTCAAACATAATTTTACATATCGTCAACCAGATGCAGCTGAATACCAGTATTTTACATCGGGCCTTTCTGACCTCCACAACCCAGTAATTACGTAATACAACAGCACATATAGTATTAAAAAATCCCCATAAAATCACAAAAAAATCGCTACAATGCTACTTGGCCTGCAATAACTTAACTACCATTAGTAAGGTTATTTCTCCAAAGCAAATAAAAATAACTTGCTCCCTTCCAATCTAGATCATCCAAGATCTAGCTAAGAAAGGCCTAGGGAGGGCAATAAATAACATTTTTATTTATTTCAGACCTTCCCTTCCCTTGTCCCTGTAGATTATATTATCAGACGCACCCATATCATGACGGGTCACGTCTTTATAAAAATGCTTGACATAAACAGGTTTGACCTTTATCGATTTCGTCCCGTGTGTATCTTTGTATTATATTTTTAGGGTTCCGTACCAAAATTGTACAAAAGAACCCTTATGGTGCGACTCTGTCTGTCTGTCTGTCCGTCTGGCACAGCTGGATATCTCAAGAACTACTAATTCTATTTGAAACTTCAAATTTGGATTAGTTTTAAATGAATTTTGCCCAACTGTTTAACAAATAAGATTTTTTTTGCAACAGGGACTGAAAGGAGGTCTTAAAAATTCGAAATGGGGCTACTATAATATGGGATATCATATGAAAGAGCGCTGTTTGCACATTCTTACATATTTTTTTTTCTTTTTTTCAGGCCGCATAGTTTTCGACTTTTGATGAAAAATCTGAAATTATTCTATGTGATAGAAGTTTATGTAAATATTACAGGAAAAATAAAACGATGTCTCTAAATACCACACTTTTTTAGAAATCAGAATGGAACCCTCGGTGTGCGAGTCTGACTACCTTGTTTTTAGTACGACGGAGTTCGCTGCTAAATAATAACAGCCGCACGGGACGATCGAAGGTTAAGCAACACTTGCCGGGGTCGGTCCGTGGATGGTTGATCATCCATTACATATCAAGACCCCTCCGTGCCTCGGAAAGCACGTTAAACGTTGGTCCTAGATGTCATTATAGATCTTTGACAGTCGTTACGGGTCGTCAGAAGCCCGAAAGGCTGACAATCAATCACCAAGAGGTATCTTGTTACCCAGAAACTGGTCAGATAGGCAATAGCTCCATGTAAAAAACTGGTACTAACCAGATACAGCTGAATAGGTACTGTAGAGGTTTTGTTGTATACAAGCCATAGTATGGTTAACTGGCTGACATTCCGATCATTCAAACATCGAATATGCTTATAAAAAACTTTTTTACAAAAACAAAAACCGACTTCCAAAAAAAAACACTACAAAGTGAAAAATAACTTTAATTTCGGAAGTCGGTGTCTTTGGATCTGTATTTTAGTTTTTTGCCACCGACTTCCGAAATTAAAGTTATTTTTCACTTTGTAGTGTTTTTTTTTGGAAGTCGGTTTTTGTTTTTGTAAAAAAGTTTTTATTTTTCACTTTTTAGTGGTTCAGTTTGTAATTTATCTAAGTTACAATAACCCAATGTCAACTGCTCATCACGTTTTACAAAATGTTGTTTTTCCCGATGCAGGGACGTTAATTGTTGAGGAGTTCTCCTAGTAAGAACCAGGAGAAATGGAGCTCATGGTGAAGTCACCATTACCATTATTTTGACGAGCATAAACCATATTAAAGTAATCGAATCGCAACCTGTTATATACTTAGATATAATTGAGTATTTCCGATGGCCCTCTGTGGTCTTCATCATCAGTTCCAGTTCACCGAATGGTACTTTCCGAGAGTAAATGCACGAGTTACTATAAAAAATACCGAAATCGATATAGGTGTGCCCATAAAATTTGAGGGTTTCCCTCGATTTCCATGGGATCCCATCATCAGATCCTGATTTGATGATCATGGGACCACTTGGGAAGTATACCCTTTCGAACAAAAAAAGAAAAATCCAAATCGGTCTAGCCATTTTCGAGTAATCGGGGAACATACATAAAAAAAAAATAAAAAAAAATAAAAAAATATTCCGACGAATTGAGAACCTCCTCCTTTTGGAAGTCGGTTAAAAAAGTGATGCTCGCTTTTTTATAAGCATATTCGATGTTTGAATGATCGGAATGTGAAAAAAGTGATGCTCGCTTTTTTATAAGCATATTCGATGTTTGAATGATCGGAATGTGAAAAAAGTGATGCTCGCTTTTTTATAAGCATATTCGATGTTTGAATGATCGGAATGTGAAAAAAGTGATGCTCGCTTTTTTATAAGCATATTCGATGTTTGAATGATCGGAATGTGAAAAAAGTGATGCTCGCTTTTTTATTTATTTTTTATTTATTTATTTATTTTAACATAAAACGGCCAAGGCCAGTTACATTAGTTAAGACACAAACACATTATTTAAGTACAATAAGAAAAGTATACAACAACACGACAGTCATACGCTGTTCTCACAATACTCCAGACATACTGACAAGGTCTTCTTCCATTCATCCGCGAACACATCACAGTCAGGCTTAGCATCCAAGAGAGCGTTGAGCGCAGTGAGCGTGCGAGGTACAGGAGACTGGGCTCGAGCGACGGTTCGACTCCGAGGCACGGCGAACAATCTGTGCCTCCTGCACCGGCTATAGTTTATTGGAGCAAAAAGATGGAATAGTTCGTCGTGCAGTTCAGGAGCATCTATTTTTCCGTGAAGAATCTTACACATATTAATAATTTGGTCATTTTTTCTTCTGACCTCGAGAGAATTGTACCCTAAACAGCCTAAAAGAAAGTTCGAAGGATACATAAACGGATAATATCCATTCAAACGTTTGTACAAATACCTAAGATAAGCTTTTTGTACCTTTTCTAAGAGTAAAGTGTACTTCTTTTCGTGCGGGTTCCAGACACATGCACTGGACTCCAGTTTGCTGCGAACAAGTACATTAAAAATAGATTTAATAGCGCTTATATTATTTTATAATCATATTCGATGTTTGAATGATCGGAATGTGAAAAAAGTGATGCTCGCTTTTTTATAAGCATATTCGATGTTTGAATGATCGGAATGTCAGCCACCCGAATATCCACCGGAAAATCACCCGAGCTTCGACGACCTCAGGCACGAACAACTCGTCTAGTTTAAGAATACCTATTTCAGTCTGCCTAGCCTTTTCCCAACTATGTTGGGGTCGGCTCCCAGTCTAACCGGATGCAACTGAATACCAGTATTTTACATGGAGCGACTGCCTATCTGACCTCCACAACCCAGTTACTGGGTAATACGATACCCCTTGGTAAGACTGGTTGTCAGACTTTCGGCCTTCTGACGACCCGTAACGACTATCAAAGATACACGAATAACAGCCGGGACCAACGGCTTAACGTGCTTTCCGAGGCACGGAGGAATCTCGGTATGTAAACATGGTCACCCATCCACTAACCAACCCCGTAATGCGTAGCTTAACCTCACGGATCGACCCGTGCGGCTATTATTACTTAGCCACGAGCTCCTTAAGAATACCTATTTAATTAATGAAAAGAAAAAAATTACTATTTATGTATGTATTAAAGAATACACAGTCAAATATAACGCAATAAATAATTCAGACGGCAACCCTTTTGTCCGTCAAAGGTAAATTAATGTGGTATCAGGCGTTTTGTAAACGAGACTCCAAAAATGTTTATAATAGGTTTGATATTGTATTGTCCCTCTTCATACGTTTAATAAAGGTATTGTTACAAAAAGCATTGACATTCCACGACTCACAAATTGTTCAAAGGAATAGTAAATTAATCTCTAATTATATTCAGATATTTGTTTTTTTTTATACTTCAGTATTGCAAAATTGAAAGCATTTGTTTAAAATATTTTAAAAAACTAGGAGGCTTTGGTTTTAGAGTTACAATAATTTAAAAATTAGAAGGTCAATAAATTTTTACAAGGATCAGTCAAACAAAGATGCTTTTTTGTACTCAGTACTTATATTGTGTCGTATCTGTATCTATTTTATTGTGTGTAGGTACATAAATAATAAAATAAAAAGATACACAAAAGGTGGATAAAAAACAGTGACAGAATATTTAAAACCCTCTGAAATCTAATCCAATTGTGCTATTTAATAAAGCAACCAACCACAATATGTCACTCTAAACGCCTAATACACAACGTCGTCTAATTCAAGTAGCGATGCATCATCTAGATGTCAGAACATATCAGTCACAGATGTACATATTAGGAGAGCTAGCTTAACAAGACGATTTAATTAAATCCGAATGTTATTATAATAACAACAGCCTGTAGTTAATTGTTTTACTGCGGGAAATATTTAACTGATACTCAAAAAACTTAAAAACTGAAAAAAAAATTGCGCTTCTAATGTTGCACACTTTTTTTAATAATTGAGCCTCTTTTTAATTTTCTGGCCTTTTCTTGCAGTAACCAAGCTAGGGTTCCTACTTACAACTGTGACCAAGCGCGTGCTAGTCGAGCGAGCGGAACGAGCGGTTCATCCAAGTTGGTCGCAATTTCGTGGCTATTTAGTATTTTTAGAACCCTAAAAGTTTGTTCACCGCACCGGGTACGGGACGTCAACGAGAAAATAGATGACGGTGCCATAGTAAAAGTACTGTCGCAACTGCGGCGCCGTCATCTGTGGGCTTAGTGCGAGTTTTTATACTTACTCGATCGCGTTTACGTTAACGTTGACGTATGTCAATTCGTAT
The DNA here is from genome assembly GCA_905163495.3 of Cosmia trapezina. Taxonomy (NCBI): domain Eukaryota; kingdom Metazoa; phylum Arthropoda; class Insecta; order Lepidoptera; family Noctuidae; genus Cosmia; species Cosmia trapezina. Next base: position 5,141,556 of record LR991036.1, read on the forward strand.
GGAATAATTGTGTTTCCCATTATAGTCACCAGGCGGCGCTTATTTATTTTCAGTACAAACTGACGTTTACGTTAACGTGATCGAGTAAGTTTAAAAACTCGCACTAAGCCCTCTGTTTTTTCGTTGACGTCCCGTACCCGGTGCGGTGGGCAAACAGTTGTGGTATGAAGTCTCTATTTACTTATGTTTGTTTTTAGGGTTCTGTACCAAAATTGTAAAAAGGAACCGTTATAGTGTGACTCAGTCTGTCTGTCTGTCTGTCACAGCTGGATATTTCAAGAACTACTAATGATATCAACTTAATATTTGGAACAGTTTTAGATGACGTTTGCCAAACTATTTTGCAAATAAGATTTTTTTTTTTTGCAACAGGCTAGTATGGCATGTGGGGTATCATTTGAAAGGCGCTGTCTGCACATTCTCAAACATTTTTTTTTTCTTTTTTTTAAGCCGCATAGTTTTTGACTTTTCATGAAAAATGCTAAAAAAATACCGTTCCCCCGCCCCCTTATCTCCAAAGTTTGCATAGAGTAAAATCTGAAATTATTCTATGTGATAGAAGTTTATGTATAGATTACAGGAAAATAAAACGATGTCTCTAAATAGCACAACTTTTCAGTAATACCAACAAAATAAAATATAAAATTATGTATGGGAGCTACATCTGCCAACAAACTGCTGTGCAGTTTGGCAGAAGTAAAACTTTTTGTAAAAACATGTCACTACACATAAACGCTTTAGCATTTTTTTTTAATCATCAACAAAAATTACTTATAAATGATAGTACGGAACCCTCGGTGCGCGAGTCCGACTCGCTCCTGACCAGTTTTTTTTAAGTAATGCTTGAGTATAGTGGTGACGTTCTGTAATACGGGCCTTTGTCTCTATTTAATTATGTTTGTTTGTTTTTTTCCAGAAAACACACGACTCTGAATTTCATTAGTGACTCGTATTTTATTCATAATTAATTAAAACATGTACGGCATTTAAAACAGAATATATCGCGAATTTCTATCATAAATACGTCCTCACATTTCTCAGTGCTATAGTTCAGAGCCTTTTTAATATCACCCTACCCTGACATTTAACTTTCAACCTTACTGTTATTGTTGTAGGGTCCAAAACGTTTATACTCAAAACACAAACAGAACGAGCGTAACTTTCCTTTGTTAGGGAAATGTACACATTCTTGACCTCTACTAAAGGAATGTATACTACAATGCTTTAATATTACACAAATACTAGCTTTTCCTTTGATTTCTCTTGTACGTAAATGTTGGAACGTTATTTTCCGGTCATTTGGTTGTCAAAGTCAGCTATATGGCTGCGTAGAAATTTTATGCCGCTACCATTTTGTTAGTCTTCTTTAAATATTTATACTGTAATATGAAATAAGTTGTAGGAAAGTTTGTGCTTGAAAGAGGCTCGTGGCTAAGTAATAACAGCCGCACGGGTCGATCAGGTTAAGCTACGCTTGCCGCGGCGGGTTCGTGGATGGGTGACCATCTTTACATACTAAGACCCCTCCTTGCCTCGGAAAGCACGTCAAGCCGTTGGTCCTGCCTGTCATTCGTGGATCTTTGACAGTCGTTACGGGTCGTCAGAAGCTCGAAAGTCTGGCAACCAGTCTTACCAAGGGGTATCGTATTATCCAGTTACTGGGTTATGGAGCCATTCGGCATCTGGTTGGCAGCTTCGTTCTAAGTACTTTCTGCCATGTGACTAGCGTATACCTATGAAATTTTAGCCGCTAAACTCTGACGACAAAGCGGGCAAGTAGTATACACCAATCACGTTATAACTATAGATGTAGGAGGTCTGGCTACTTACCAGCCCAATGAGCGATATATTCTGCTCTCGCTACAAAAAATTAACCACATAAGAACTACATACATATACACGTATTAATAACCAAAATCCGACCTTGTCATACACGAGTGACTTTTAAAAACATAATTCATGAGTCAACATGGTGTGCGAAGTTTTCTAAAACATGAAACGCAAGCGATAAAGATGTCTTCAGACGGTTTGAGTTAAATGGCTCGGGGGCGATCAATCACTGGTAGCTTGCCAACTTTGTCAGGCAAAAGGCTCTGTATGTTTAACATGGTAATTTATCGTTTAGGTGCTGTGTACTACTGTGGAATGCGGCTTCGCTTGTGTTTTGTTTTTTTGTGGATATTTTGATTGTAGGAGCTCGTGGCTAAGTAATAACAGACGCAAGGGTTAAGCTACGCTTGCTGGGGTTGGTCCGTGGATGGGTGACCATCTTTACTTACAGAACTCCTCCGTGCCTCGGAAAGCACGTAAAGCCCGGCTGTAATTCGTGGATCTTTGATAGTGCTTACGGGTCGTCAGAAGCCCGAAAGTCTGACAACCAGTCTTACCAAGGGCTATCGTATTACCCAGTTACTGGGTTATGGAGGTCATAGATAGGCAAGCGGTCCAGATGATTTTGGCAGATTGATTTTGTTTACGAAGGGAGGTATGGGTATATTTTAGCAGTAGACCTGGAGTTCTCTAATTATAAAATAGTCTGGGTACTTACAATCTTGGAGAATCTATAATTATACGTATTTTCACTGCCAGAGCGCTGCACCGGAATACACCAATGCTGCTGTTTTTAACTCTGCGCTGCAAAACGTCCGCTTTGAAGCATACCGATTCCAGTGTGTTCCGAATCACTGTATAGCGCCTCTTCACAATAGACGATCATAAACTTTCATCCCCTTTTTCACCACCTTTAGGATTATTTTTGAGACTAATAGTAGCCCATGTCCCATTCCCAGATTGCCATCTATCTCCATGCCAAATTTTATCTAAATCCGTTCAGTGGTTTGGTTTTATTTTTCTGTTAATCGTCTATGATTGTGAAAAGCCCGAAAGTCTGACAACCAGTCTTACCAAGGGGTATCGTATTACCCAGTTACTGGGTTTTGGAGGTCAGATAGGCAGTCGCTCCATGTAAAATACTGGTATTCAGCTGCATCCGGTTAGACTGGAAGCCGACCCCAACATAGTTGGGAAAAGGCTAGGCAGATTGATTGTCTATGATCGTGAAGTGGCGCCATAAGGTGTAAATCGTACTTTAGGATTCCATACGCGACCGGATCCGGCCCAACACTACCGGCGCCGTACCGCATATTTATGCGAGTCAAAACCGCGCATGAGCCGGATGGCGGCCGCTTCGGCGGCGCAATACCACCAATTATTTGCTCTATTCCCTTCGGATGATCGGCTTTGCGGTCGCGATGCGGTTCACATTAGAATACTGTCAATAATGATCCGATCATGGTGCACTATCAACATCCGTATACTTACATTATAGTCGTAAAATAATAATATAGCTTTAGCTGGGCCTTGTGGCTAAGTGTAATATCAGCCGTACGGGTCGAGCTACACTTCACGGTACTTTCACGGTTGGCGCAGAGGTTGAGCGATTGACTGCTGCGCAGCATGTCGCGGGTTCGATTCCCGCACGGAACAAATATTTGTACGACCTACAAGTATTTGTTTCGAGTCTGGGTGTTTTTCTATCTATAATATGTATGTATTTACAAAAAAAAAATGTATATAAGTAGTTTATCAGCCATCTCGTTACCATAACACAAGCATTAGGTTGCTTAGCTTGGGACTAGATGGCGTTGTGTGAAATGTCCAAGGATATTTATTTATTTATTTATTATTACTTGCTGCGGTTAGTCCGTGGATGGGTGACCATTTTTACATAACAAGATCTTTCCGGTCTTCGGAAAGCATGCTAAGCCGTAATTGGTCCAGGCTGTCATTCGTGGATCTTGGACAGTCGTTACGAGTCTGACAACCAGTCATACCAAGGGGTATCGTATTACCCAAAAACTGGGTTGTGGTCAGATAGGCAGTCGCTCCATGTAAATTACTAGTATTCACTGCATCCAGTTAGACTGGAAGCTGACCAGAACATAGTTGGGAAAAGGCTAGGCAGATAATGATAAGCTGGGATTAATTAATCAAGGAAACCACTGATTTATGGTTAAGGAAACATGTGAAATTAACTGTTGCCATATTTTATTTCTAAGGGAATCAGAGTTGGCAGAGGATTATGAGGAATTTTCAAAAAGATGTCACGCCATTTTTTGTTCCGAGAGAAATCCTTGTGATTTTTTTTCGTCTGGGACAAACGGACGGTTAAGTCGGATATCTAATGAAAAACCATCACGGTGGTCCCGTTGCTCCCATGAGTCAGGAGCATTTCATACCGTTTTTTGACTCCAAGGCCCTATTTAATAGGACTGACAGCGGTAGGTGACAGGTGACATTCTGATAATGATGAAGGTAACTGTCAAAAAAGTAAGTTTAAAAACTAAAACCCTACTACTGAAAAATCACGCTCTAAAAAGTATGAAACAAGTAAATATTCTCAACTGAAATTAGAAAAAGACAGACAAATTAAAAATCCGGAGTCACACGTCATGTTATGGCATAAATCGAAGATTACGTGTGACTCCGGATTTTTAATTTGTCTGTCTTTTTCTAATTTCAGTTGAGAATATTTACTTGTTTCATACTTTTTGAGCGTGATTTTTCAGTAGTCGGGTTTTAGTTTTTAAACTTACTTTTTATTTAAATTATTTTGGGGTTATAATTTCGTTTTAGCTAGTGTCAATTTACATTTTATAGAAAAATAATTATTATATAAGTATGTATTTTGGGTAGGTTTGAAGAGACAATATGTTAAGTTAACATCTGAAGCGTGATTTTAGAAATTATCCCAAATTATCAGGTGCATGCAAGCAAAGCCGCGTGCAAAAGCTAACAATATATATATTTTTGAAATGTGCTAATTAAGCCTTTTCATTTGATACCAAACACGGCATCATTAAAAAAAGTTTTTTTTTTAGTTCATGACTTTATGTCCTCTAGAGGGCGCCATGTTCAAATTAATGTGACGTCACATTGCCTATAACTAGATACCAAATTATGACAAGCAGTTTAGAAGTTATGAGGGGACATACATACATACATACCGGTCAAAATCATAACCCTCCTTTTTGCTTCGCCGTACTCGGGTAAAAATGGCGCTGTCGTAGGTAGTTCCCAACTCAAGCTAATACAAGGCGTGAGGAGGGTATTTTATTTTTGCGAAAATGACGCGTTGTTGTGTTCCTGAATACTCCGAAATTGGAGTCCACCATTTCCCGAGAGAGCCTGAAATTACAAGATTTTGGAGCTATTCTTAAAGATTTAAAAAAATAAAATAAACAGAGTTCGAAAAGTTTTAAAGAAAGTGATTACTTACGAGGAAATATTGAAGGTTTTAAATTTCGACACTTTCCATGTCAAGATTTAAAATATTGAAATAACCGAAAATAACGAAATAGTGAAATAAAAACAAACTCATGAATGATCGAAATGTCAAATTTATTATAGGGTTTAGGGACCTAGTTATTACCAGGCCATCTACAATTACCTTTGCCCGACCTTCCCCATTCGAAAAATTCACAAGTTTTTCATAGCTAGTAGTACTTTACGCCACCTGTCGTGAAAATGTGCCAATTTTGTAATTAAATAATAATAATAATAATAAATAAATATCCTTGGACATTTCACACAAAGCCATCTAGTCCCAAGCTAAGCAACTTAATGCTTGTGTTATGGTAACGAGATGGCTGATAAACTACTTATATACATTTTTTTTTTTTTATAAATATGACGCATTGTCAGTTAGTTATGGCAGTATTATTTAATTTAATGTCTTCGGTCCGCAACCGAACAGCACCATCAATTTCTGCCCAACAAGTTATCAAGTCAACATCACAGCACTATAAATGTGTACAAAACCATGAGCTCCTTATTTATTTTTCAATACAACCGCAGTTTGCATATTTTTCAAAGCACAAACGGACTGGGGGACAGAACTATATAATTTATTGCAGTCCACATCTTGCATGTCTTATGATTTATGATACAATCGAGTTGGTACGCCCTCTGTCGGGCCAGTTTGCGTACTGAAAAGTTTTTCTGCACAGATATTTTATGTATGGATGATGGTGACTTTGAAATCATATCAGTTATTTTTTTTATCGCAGAATACAGAGGAGGAAGCCTGTTTCCATTTTTAGGGTTCCGTACCTCAAAAGGAAAAAACGGAACCCTTATAGGATCACTTGTTTGTCAGTCTATCGGTCTGTCTGTCTATCTGCCTGTCTGTCAGTCTGTCAAGACCGTTTTTCTCAGGAACGCGTGGAGGTATCAACTCAACTCAAACTCAACTCAAAGCATTTATTTCAAATAAACCTATTACAGGCACTTTTGAATTGTCAAAGGGTCGGTCAGTCAGAAAAATGAAGCTAGTTGCCCATTCCAAAGCGTAGATTCTGGAGAAGAACGGGCAAGAAACTCCACGGACACTCTTTTAAATCAAATATTTTACATAATATTGGTTACATCGTTCATATTGAAAATATAGATGTGAGAACAATGTAGAAAGACGTGCACGTTAAAAGCGTCCGTAATGAAAAAGATAAAAACTAAAAACAACTAAATTAAAAATAAGCCGTGGCAGCTAAGAGACGACCAGTCCCAACTGACGGCGCCCGTTCACGAACATGACGCATGGATCAGCACCAATTAGCTCAACCATTTTGAAGGGAACTTAATGATCCAACACACACGCCACCACCAGCGAGACATTTGAGTGAGCATGACATACTCTCAACCGCCAGGGCACATTCAAGTCAGTGAAAGACGAACCCAGTAAAAGGTAGCTTTATATTAGCTACATAGTGCTCACACATGTGCTATGCAATTATACAATACTAAGAGATTGAATTTACACAATACAAAGAAAATTCTTAATCTTCAGCAGCTCCAACAATATTTCCGAATGCTAATCAATTAGTTTAAGCGTCCTTGTGGAGCAGGACCAGCATTTAGCCAAGCATTTGTGTCAGCAATGTAATATCCAAGTTGAAAGTTCAAGTATCAAGTTGAAATTAATATCAAATACGTACGTCTGTGGTCTCTTGAAGTCCTAAAAAACTCAAGCTTCTAAGTCAATGCAACAAAAACATACGGCCATTTATGCAACATATTTTGATACTCGCAAGTAAATCAAAACCTATAGGGTACTTCCCGTTGTTTTAGAATCATGAAATTTAGTTAGAAGCAAGGTCATACAACACAAATAAAGGAAAAAGTCCGAAAATTGTTAATTTGTAATTCTATCATATAAAAAAAATGTTTAAGTCTGTCAGTCTGTCAAGACCCTTCTGTCTAAACACACTATGCCGAAGTTACGCGACCGAAGTTCGGCATGATTACGCCTGCAATGCTATTTGAATTACTGACGACACACAATGCCGAAATTACGTTGCGTTCTAGCGTACAGCCGAACTTCGGTCGGGCGTAAGTTCAGCTGCAATTCGGCGGCAACGTATTCTGTATAGCACACATTATACGTGACCGAAGTTCGGTTCGATAGCTGAAGAAGATCCGGGGCAGGAAAGGGAGGGGGTTCAAGACACTGAAGTTCCGCAACTGAATTTCCGCAGCGTAAGTTCGGCACTTATGGTGTGTCATATCAGCCGAACACGTCGGAACGTAACATCAGCCGCGGAACTTCGGTCGCGTAACTTCGGCATAGTGTGTTTAGACACTTTTTCTCAAGGACGCGTGGAGATATCAAGTTGAAATTAATATTAAATACGTAAGTCTATTGTCCCTTACAGTTCTAAAAAAATCAAGTGTCTGAGTCAACGCAATAAAAAATACGGGCATTTTGCGACACATTTTGATACTCGCAACTTTCGCAATGTGAATTTGTAATTTTTTGACATAAAAAAAATATTTTTGGGATCCAATGTTAAGTTTGTTTTTGGGATAAATTCTTTTCAACTACGGAACCCTTCATTGTGCGTAGTCCGACACGCACTTGGCCGGTTTTTTTTCATTTACCTAGCCTCAAACCCGGAATCCAAATTGCTATCTAGATAATTACTAATAATTTTCTATTGAAAATACAGTTTCTGGGATCAATCTTGAAAGTTTTTATCACACCTCTTAAAAGATATCAAGATCCATTTAGGAATAAGAGATCCTCCCAAATGACGTAATTAAACATTAATTACAAACTCTAAGGAACAGAAACTAACTTTAATGACGCACAAACACAGACTAAAGTGAATCCTTTGAGCAGTTACACCAAATAGTAGTTAAATTCAAACTAAGAGCTATAAGGTAAACTTTGAGCAGTTATGTCATTAAATGTGTTCATGCGATTTGCCGTGCACCCGTGCCTGCACTGTGCGCAGCCACAGATTATATAAAAATAGAAGGTCCATACAACGCACTCGCACGGACGTTTAGAAGGGGGGGGGGGGGGGGAATAAAACGCAGTATCAACCAAGTAATCAATATCATGAAGTCAACCCGTTTTAAAACTATAAGTTAAGCGTTTTACCCGTTTAAAACTATAAGAGCTGATTTGTATTTCTTAACTTTGTAAAATTCAATACAATATCCACATCAACTGACAGTATTGTTGCAATCGCTTGAAACAACTTATATATTAAAATCGAAATCATCACACTTCACATCCCACTAATATTATAAAGGCGAAAGTTTGTGAGTATGTGTGTATGTGTGTATGTTTGTTACTTCTTCACGCTCAAACGGCTGGACCGATTTGGATGAAATTTGGTATGTAGATAGCTAATACCCTGGATTAACACATAGGCTACTGTTTATCCCTACATACATTAGTTCAAATAATTATAAATGTGAAGGATTGCCTTACCCACCAAAAATACTCTAATATTATACGAGAAACATCAAAATTCAAGATTTAATGACGTTACAAATAATTTATAATATAGTCACACGCAAACGCACGCACACATGCATATTCACATTCACGTACAGCGCGAGCAAGCACACTCGCAACTGGCAGTTGTCTGAGATCGATGTACGTTCATTATTGCTGGCTGTATGGAGCCGATCTTCTGTAGGCACTATTCTGTGGCGCAGATGGCTGTGCTCGGCTCATTTGTAACATGCAAACAGTATACATAAGAACCTATTATTTCAGTAAGCTTGCTATGTTCACGCCCTTTCTTGTAAGTAGAAATTATATTAACGAGCTCCTTTTTCAATTACTAAGAATTAAAATTATTATGGAATTATGGATTCTGACTCTTGGACTCGGTTGCGTGGCTTAGTTTTGTTGGTGCAACAAAGTTGTTATGTGCCTTTACAATCAATCTGCCTAGCCTTTTCCCAACTATGTTGGGGTCGGCTTCCAGTCTAACCGGATGCAGCTGAATACCAGTATTTTACATGGAGCGACTGCCTATCTGACCTCCACAACCCAGTAACTGGGTAACACGATACCCCTTGGTAAAACTGGTTGTCGGACTTTCGGGCTTCTGACGACCCGTAACGACTGTCAATGATCCACGAATGACAGCCGGGACCAACGGCTTAGCGTGCTTTCCGAGGCACGGAGGAGTCTCAGTATGTAAAGATGGTCACCCATCCACGGAGCAACCCCGGCAAGCGTAGCTTAAGCTGATGGATCGACCCGTGCGGCTGTTATTACTTAGCCATGAGCTCTTCGTGTGTGCCTTTACCAATAATATAACCTATGTATTTGTAAAGGCACCTTTACATATACCTACAGTAATACTCAACTAATATGGCTTATCGATGTACCTGCGCAGAAAATGAATTTTCAAAGCGCGGGAAATGCTATTGACTAATCGGCACGCTCCACGCTTTTTCCTGTACCGCTATTGGTCGCAACTGCCGCCATTTTAGCGCGCACCGCTTGACAGCCGCCATACTTGCGAGTGAGATGGAACTAACAGCTGCAGTGTATTATGAACCTTATAGTAGTGATCTAAGGTTGATTGTAAGTTTTAAGCAGTCTCGTTAATCTTCGGGGCCATACTTTCTTTTCTGCGCGAACGAAGATTCACGACGCGCCTTATTAGTTGAGTACTACTGTACATGGTTATATTATTATTGGGTATTTTAAATACCGAATATCTAAAATATCCTTATCCTTATTCCTTTTGCCTCGTTAACGTTCATAAATCTGGTCATACACGCACGACGGTTGCGAGTACAACGCACCTGACCTTTCTGAAGAACATCACCAATATGTCTTCTTCTGGTCTTGTCACTACATCTTCGTCGTATGTAAGGATCGTAGCTGCTGGCGTTCTGTCGTTTCTACCTACCCCCTTGTGAAGAAGGCTTGAGTTTATATGTATTTAGGTAAGATATCATGTAATCTAAATTAAATCTTTACAGCGGCTCCGGCGTGACTATACAACTTGTCGTTTTGCATCTTCGTCAAATTTCAGGGTGTGACACAGAACATCAAACCGAACAACTTTCTCCATGGGACCAACATCGTAATCGCGAAAAAAATTTCAACTTTCCCATAGAAAACTTCAATACTTACTCGACGCAAATATATGAAATTATTTTTTCGCGATTAAGATGTTGGTGCCATGGAAAAAGTTGTACGGTTTAATGGTCTATACCACATCCTTAAATTTGACGAGGATGCAAAATGACACGTTGTTGTATAGTACTCGTATAATCGGTTACATTTTGATAATGATACTTACATTATTTAAAATAATCTTTAACTGATGAAAGGAAGCTTTGAAATTCCAATACAATAACTCATCTGTGTTGCCAAAGATTTAATTACTGACTTAATATAATGTATTTGATATCTCTTACTACACACACACACCCTACTTTCGCACACACAATAGTACATTTTGATACAAGTGGAGAACGTTTGTTATTGCATTCGAGGCGGAATTAACACCTAAGCCGTAGGCGAGGTTGTTTTTGAGCCGAGAACTGCAATAACAAATGTCCACGAGTATCAAACGACGTTTTTCAATACACTTTTGAAGAAATATAATAAAATATCGGAAAATATTTTTGTCATGAATTATTAGGAAACTATGATTTAAATTTTCTTTTTTTTTCGTGCTTTGCTTTCGCCAGGTTGAAGGAGAAGCAAAGGTATAAAGCCGGTAAACAGCCTAATATGAAAAATAGAAAATTCAAATATTCTCGAGTTTAGAACACAAATAAATGTTAATTTGTTCATAAACGTTTTTTTTATTGTAATAATCATAGTTTTTGATGATATTCCATTTGTAAACATTATTTAAACATTCAAAAAATATGAACGCCGTAAAGACGCATACCTCTTTGCCTAGATTAAAAAAAAAAACATTCACCTCCGAATAGAGAGTTGTGAATAGAGGCATTGAACCAATTTGGACTAAGTATAGTTAGAAGCAATTTTGGCAAATTGTGGCAATTTTTATTCCCGTACACGGGAAAATAAAAAAATGCACGCGTGTGAAATACATTGCATTGTGAACCTAATCGTAGTGCGATATGAACCAGTTTTCGAGGAAGTACGTGTATTGAAAAAACATTTTTCGTACGAGGCAGGCTGTCAAATTTTCAACGCTTCGATATATTTTTACCGTCGTAATCGATTCTGAAGCCCCCACTAGGGACCTTACCTACCTCAAATAGTATTTACATACAATAAATAAAACAGCTCATACATAAACAACATTTATGGTAATTAACGAAAATATTTTTGTAGCAAATATTTTTTGAAAAAGCTTTCTGTTATTAAAAATCCTTTTCAATGTTTGAAAACAATTTTGTTTTAGGTAATTAATTACCAAAACAGTAAGTGATACGTTTAAGTACATAAATATCATGAATACTTTGAATTTCAAAACGTTAAAGCGAATTGCAGATGTGTGAGTAAATATTAGTGAACGGGGTTGGAAGAAAAATATACGGGAGAAGGTTTTGAGCGACGATTTATCATCACTGCTCTTACATTACTTAGAAAGTGTAAAGGCGGTTATAATTTATTCCCTTATTTTATTTACTATACAACGTGTTCTTTTGCATCCTCGTCTTTAAGGGTGTGGTATAGACCATTAAACCGAACAACTTTTTCCTTGGCACCAACATCGTAATCGCGAAAAAATAATCAGCCGTGCCATACGAACGAATACGATGTTGGTGCCATGGAGAAAGTTATTCGGTTTGAGGTTGTATGTACCACGCCCTGAAATTTGACGAGGGTGCAATACGACACGTTGTATATAAAAACTTATCTCTTACTAGCTGACCCGACAGACGTTGTCCTGTCTTGACTATGCATATTTTAATGTAAACGCGCGAAGTTAAAATAGTCGTTAAGTTTTCTGAAATTTTCCAATTTTCTGCGAAATTTTCTTAATTTTTTCTTTCCTAAGAACCTTCTCCTGACCATAATAAACACAACAAAAAAAGAATTAGCGAAATTGTTTCGTCCGTTCACGCGTGATGCGATGACCAAGGAAAATAGGGATTCATTTTTATATATATAGATATCGGTCTTGGAGTAATCTCGCGTAAACGTCATAAGGTCCCTTGTTCGAAGATCCCTTGATAACTGTTTTACTTCTAATATTTTGTAAGCCTATAATCAGCAATTAAAATTTTGTAAAAACCTTCTTTTTCTCGGAAAATGACTCAAACTCAAACTCAAACTCTTTATTGCTCTTTAATGCGGGAAAATGTAGAAGAAAAATTAGTATTTCAGCATTTCAAGGTTTCATAATTTTTTTATTTAATTTAGTATTGTTCTAACAGTCCCAAATGTGTAATCATGCCATAATGATTATGGTAGGAGTACCCATTTTACAAACAAAGTCTGCAGATACATTAATTTTATGCACTACATAATTAAATATACCTACATGAAAAAAAAGAGGTACCGAAACCCGACCATTAATTATAATATCTGTAAAAAACACTATATAAACGGTATTCCATAGTCACCAAACAAAAGTTTTATTACAAATAACAATTAACTAAAACTTTCTGACTATATTTCACTAGTACGGACCAGAAAAGTTACCACCTAGGAAAATGAACAATAAGCAATTATTAACATTCTCTAAAGCCCGCTACGGTACCGCCACAAAACTTCCGTGTCGTGTGTTTCCATCCGAAATGGGGTCAGGGGTCGCACAGTGTTCGTTATTCATAACGTTTTTAGTTTTCACTCGTCAAATTATGAAATGAGGCCTGTCGACCTGTTTGGAGGAAAATACGACATTTTTATAAATGGAAATAGTAAAGACTAGGTTTTTATTACGAGAGTCTTGTACTTCTTCGTGTAGCTGGCACGATAGTGTTTAAAATCTTATTTCTTAAGACCTAAATTTCGTCTCTTCCACGGCAACGTCGGTCACGGCAGCGCAGACCTCACTACTTCACCAGCCCTTTGTGTTATTTCAATCAATATCGAAAATTTACTTAAACTCACTCCTTCTTCCCATGGGGGTAGGCAGAAAACTACAGAATGGCACCTGCTACAATCCATATACAGGGTGTAAGGGACAGCCCTCCGCAAACTGATAGGGTGAATTCAGTATATCATACTAAGATGACCGGTACGTGAATTTTTTTCAGGAACGTTATGGGAAGCCAATAAACCTGATTTGTTTGTGTTTTTGTGCACAAATCGGAGCGTCTATTACTTTTTTTTTTTTTTTTTTTTTTTTTTTTTTAAAATCAAAATCAAATTTATTCAATAAATTACAAGTCATAAAAATTTGTACAGTTTTGCTGAAATGTAAATTATATTCCTAAGAATTTACGTGCCTGAACTAGGTAGTCCTGTGTTTCAGGCGAAAAGTGCTAAATAGTCTTATAAAATTAATAAATATTCTAACAGTTAACAATAGGCAAAAGAATTATAATTATGTTGAGTAGCTCAACTCTTAGTTTCTAAACATTTTAATGCTTAACGTATACCTATACTAAAATAAAAATAAAATAAAATAGCTCTTAAATTACTAATCGTAGGTGAGTATACATATTTACTTTAACACAGTTAATAAATTCTCTGTATCTTCGTAAGACATACTTTGGAGAGTATCCTTGAGAATTCTCTTACAATTTGTGTAGTTCAGGGAGTAAATGTTTGCTTTCAAGTTTAGTCTATTATAGAGGAGAGGACCGAGGTACAAGTAAAATTTGGATAAAAAAGCATGTTTTGTTATTTTTTGTGGGCAGACTAAATCTTTACGTCTTTTATTTGTATCTTCACCGCTGTAGGGTAGAGCTGTGTGTTGTTTTAATACAATGCCCATTATAAATAGTTGCCTAACTGTTAATACATCACAAGATTTGTATAGGAGGTTGGTAGGAAAAAGGAAAGGTCGGAATGTAGACACTTTGAGAATCGCCCTCTGAGCTCTCTCGATGGTTAGTAACCTTGTTTTACCCGCTCCACCCCATGTGGTAATGCAGTAAGTTAATATTGATTGACATAGAGCAAAGTAAACTTGTCTAACTATTTTTGGGTCAGCAATAGACCGTAACTTTTTAAAAACAAATATCAACTTGCGAATTCTATTATTTAAAGCTTCTACATGTTGTTTGAACGAAAGTGTTTCATCTATTATAACACCAAGATACTTTGTTATACTAGTCATTTTAATTTCGGGGCAAACACATTGTGCGTCTGCTGGAATGGCGCAATAATGGGCATATAATGTTGTGGTCTTAGTTACTGTTTGCTTGCTCATTGAAAACTTAATATAATTTGTCTTGTCAGCATTTAATGTTAGTGAATTATGTTGAAGCCATTTATTAACAACATTGAACCCGTCTTGCGCAAGCTTGTAGACATTTTCTTCTGAGTCAGCCGAAAAAAGAAGGGCAGTGTCGTCAGCGTAAGAAACAATTTGGCCGTGATTTAGATTTAGATTACAAAGATCGTTTATGTAAATCAAAAATAGGGTGGGCCCTAAAATACTTCCTTGGGGAACTCCGAAGGACGTGTTTTTTTCATCATCGCTGAGTACATTACCAATCCTTACACACTGGGTACGGTCTTCTAGATAGCTCTTAAATAGTTTCAGCTGGGTGCCTCTGATACCTATGGCTTCAAGCTTGCGCAGCAGAATAGGAATAGAAACTGAGTCAAAAGCTTTGGCAAGGTCCAGGAAGATTCCTACTGTGTGGTTACCTTTATCAAGCTCTTGTGCTAGAAAGTCAGTCAAATGGTGGACAGCATCGTCTGTTGACATTTTAGGCCTAAATCCAAACTGCCGTTTAGATAAAATTAGCTTATCCTCCAAGTATTTGTAAAGCCTTTTATTTATAATTTTTTCTAATATTTTAGACAAAGAAGGCAGTAAGGAAATAGGTCTATAATTTGTGACTTGATCTTTACTGCCTGATTTATAAACAGGGACAACAACCGCTTTTTTTAGGCATTCGGGAAAAATACCTGTAGATAAACTTTTTTGGAAAATATAAGTTAATGGCGGTACCAAAATGTGCCGGAACTGTTTAATAATTTTATTTGATATGCCATCCCACCCAACCGCACAGTCGTCCTTTAAACTCATAATTTTAAATTACTGGTTGGGAGGGGTAGGTAATAGGTATGCGGTGAGTTCGATGAACTCTGTAGTTAGACAGAAAGTGAACAGCTGATTTCGCGCGTCATTTGTTACAGTATTTCTACATCCATTGCTGGTTTTTTTTTCAGTTTTGTTTTTTTGATGTTTTTTTTTTACATAAATGGAGTGCTGCGAACACAAAATGTAATTTTACATTGAAATAAAGAAAATGTAACTGACAAAATTATTTAAAAAATGAAAATTGTCCTGAGAAAATTTCCGGTGGAATATGATCTAAAATGAGGAGCTGAATGCACCCTGTTAGTTTGCGGAGGGCTGTCCCTTACACCCTGTATAGGGTGATTGGTAATTAGTGACCGATACCTAAACACATGATTGTAATGATAACAAGGGTACGCTGGCAACACTGGCAGCCGGTCGTCAAAAAAACGATCTCTAGGTTAATTAGTTTAGAAAATTAATAAAAAGTGTTTTATTTATGTTAAATTAGTGTTCTATAGTCGGATCTAGTTATTAAGTAGTATACCCAGCGATTATACAGTGTTTTTTGTCGCGAGAACTTCGCACAAAAAGGATACTAAACCGGCCTCGGCTGTCAACTCAACGGTGACGGATTTCAAAATATCATAAAACCCGGGGAGTATTTTGTTTTATTTTATCACAATAATAACACACCACTGAACATCACAAAATACTGCTCAGCCTCTGAGCTACGTCCATCACACATTGGCACGGTTTATGTCTCTTTTTGCTTGACAACTAGTGGAAGCAAAATTGATGACGAAAACATTCGCTCAGACAATAAACACTACACAATTTACTCCACAAAAAATTAGGCTCATTATAGCTTATTGATTGTCATTTATTCATGTATGTAACCAATAATATGGTTGGATTGTTATAATAATCAGTACGTGCCTACTTAAAGTTCAACGAAACCTAGTAGGTAATGCTTATGTAGTAAACTCTCTGAATACTTGGTACTTAAAATCTATAATACAATATTAGAATACACTACAATAAGAAAGTTGGTTTTTTCTTTTTATTTTTTTTTGGATTGTTATCTTTAAGTACTTATAGTAAACTATTTTTTTTTTTTTTTTTTTTTTTTATGTCCTACCCACGTGAGGAAAAGTAAAATCTTATGACAATAAAATCATTGTAACTTGGTACTTAATCTAATCTAGTCACATTTCAATTTGACTCACCAGCCTACCTCATTTCTCCATAAAGCTCTAACTTTTCCCATTTTTTTATTTTTTTTTGTCCTTTCATTTCAAGCTTTGTTTTTTTTTTTTTTGTTTATCTGTCTAACTAATTACTTCTCACTTTTCTTTTAATTCTACTTTCAGTTCTTGTTCCTGAAACCATGCCTGTGATGACCCGTAAGACTGCTGCTCAGGAGTTGGAGCTCAAATTAAGAACGGCCATCCAGGATCTTAACGCTTCAAACAGCAAATGTCAACAGCTGTTACATGAGATAGATGAAAGTGAGAAGGAAGTAGAGAAGGTCGTTTTCAAAAACACATGCTTAAAAAAGGAGCTAACAGACCTACATCAACAATACCTGGATGTTGTTGATGAACGGGACAAACTGCGGGTGGTCACGGATGGTTTCAACAACTGCAGTAACATATATGAGGAGGCTTTGTGTAAGGTTAGGGACCTGGAAGAAGAATTAATTCTAGCAAATGTACAGATTACTAAATTACTAAAACAAAAAGAATGTACTCAGGCTAAGCAGAGTAATATTAGCTTGCATGATGAGTTATTAAACATTAATTGCAACCATAATTCCTTAGTAACAATAGACCTTACTGAAGAGTCAATATTGACACATAATAATAGTAGTTTTAAAGTAAGTCAAAATAAAATAAAAAAATATGTAAAACTAAATAGAATGGTAAATAAGTGCATTAAATTTAGGAAACAACAAAAACACAGTTCCAATAATATTAAACTAAGGAAAGAGCGTGTTTTTCTTATAAATAAATTAAAAAACTATCAAATTAAATTAGAAGACAGTAAGAACATTTATGAGATTGACACTCAACGATTACAGTCTGAAATTCAGGTACTAGAAGAGTCAATTCATTCACTGTATAATAAGTATGTGAAGTCTGAAAAACAAATTCAGGAGCACATACTTGCTACAAGGGAGTTAGTGGACATGTGTAACGCTAATGCAGACAAAGTGGACCCGCTGACTCTTAGCAGCCCTCAATGTTCATTGCATAGAAAATCCAATCTTGGCACTTTTCAACCCGAGGTAACCTCAGTCTTCCTACAAACAAATAATGGCTTCAATAACTAAAAATGAATATGATCCTAATGCCATTATTACTATACTTATAGGTAGCAGCCTTAATGTTAAAAAAGATGATATTACTGATAGTGTCACCGAGCTATTGAAGTTAAATTGTAAGAAAATAATTTTGTGTGCTTTTCCATACTTTAAGTACTTGTCAAACAGACAAAACAACTACATTCACATGTTAAATAATTACATGCAATTCTTAGTTAGTCACCATAGTGACAAGTTTATATTTTTTGACACCAACATTTTTGTTGATAAGCTAAGCTCGACTAGGGATACGGTGTATCTGCCCAGTAGTTTTAGACATCAAATAGCCAGGCTATTAGCTTTTAATATTAACCCAGACATAATTAGTATGTCGAAGTCATCTTTAATTAGCACCACAGTTAGTAATAGTACTAATGTTAAGGTGGTTATTAATTTAAACTAGTTTGTAAGACAACAGAAAGTACCACTAACAGTATAGTTACACTTAATAACAAAAAGGTATTTTCTAGCTCTAAAATAGTTAACTGTAGAAAAGGGGCTAAGCAGAAATCCTTGAAATTATTTCATCAAAATATTCAAGGTTTTTCATCCAAACAATTGGAAATTGAATTGTTTTTAGAAAAAACAATGTTTGACATTATTTGTTTAACCGAGCATTGGTTAAAAGATTACGAAATGTTAATTAATTATGAGAATTATAGTGTGGCCAGTTGTTTTAATCGAACATCAATGGCGCGTGGTGGTTCATTAATCCTAATTAAAAATTGTATTAAATCGAAAAATCGTAAAGACATAGTTGATCTATCGTTTGAACATAGTATTGAACTTTCCTGTGTTGAGCTAGATAAGCATGTCATAGTGTGCGTTTACAGACCCCCAAATTATCAAAACTACTCTATATTCGAGTCAGTAATGGAGGAAGTTATGTCAAGACTTGCAGCTGGTAATAAGTCTGTAATTATCTGTGGCGACTTCAATATTAATATTTTAGAAAATAATTCAAATACCAGTAGATTATTAAATTTGTTTAAATCATTTAATTTATCAAATGTGTTTGTAGAACCTACCCGAATAACCACGACTACTGCCACATGTATTGATAATGTTTTCTGTTGTTGTGACTATTTAGATAAATCCATTGTTAATTATCTCCCTTCTGATCACAGTGGTCAAACCGTAACTTTTGAGTCCAACATACCTATGCAAAAAGTGCAGATACAATCCAGACCAATAACATCTGTTAATTTAAATAAATTTAATAACACTTTAATTTGTAAGTTAAATGATCAAGAACTGAAAATGAACAATGTTAATATTTTGTATAAAGAATTCTTTTCGGTAGTCCAAACAGAGTTCGATAATTCATTTAAGAAGATCACAAAAACCATCAGCCCTAAGTTTCTATTTAGTGACTGGGCAACTAAAGGACTCAGGAAAAGTAGGGAAAGACTTTTCGAGCTGTATGGCCTTAAGCCTTATATTAACACGGAAACTTTTAATAAGTATGTTGCTACTTACTCTAGAATTTTTAAGAACACTTGTAAGGCAGCTAAAGCCTTATACATTAGCAACAAGGTTAAATCAGCAGATAATAAAATAAAGACAGTTTGGAAAATTATCAACAATGAAACGAACAGGAACAGAAAGCATAATATTGATTACACACTGGAGTCGTCATGTGGTCTCATTTCCGATAGCAAAGAAGTTGCTCAAGAATTTGTAAATTTCTTTACCAGTATCCCACTTAAAACTACTGAGGTCTTAAACTCCTCGCCCTCGCTCTCTTTTGATTTAGTAAGGGCAAACGTTTCGGCCTGCCCGATTGAATTTAACTTTAAGCATATTAACCCCATAACAGTAATAAAAGCTTTTAAGCAAATTAAGATCAAACTGACCGAAGATCTTTGGGGAATGTCCATTAAAGTCTGTACCTCCATAATTGAGACTATAGCGCCTTACTTAGCCTTAATATTTAATTTTTGTGTAGATCAAGGAGTTTTCCCGGATTTAATGAAATACAGTAAGGTAATTCCACTTTTTAAATCCGGAGACAGTAAAGACAAAAATAATTATAGACCAGTATCCGTGTTGCCGGTTTTCAGCAAGGTGTTTGAAAAGGTAATGCTTAATCAAATGCTCAATCACTTTAACACGAATAAAATACTTCACGATCAACAGTTTGGTTTCACCAAAGGACGTTGTACGACCGACGCCGGTGTAACCTTATTAAAACACATTTTTAACGCGTGGGAAGAGGCACAAGACGCCATAGGCATTTTTTGTGACCTCTCCAAGGCATTTGATTGCGTCGACCATGAAACCTTACTCTTGAAACTTGAGCATTACGGACTTGGAAAACTTGCCCTCAGTTTAGTAAAATCTTATTTAAATGATAGACAACAGCAAGTTCAAATAAATGGTGTCAATTCACTCTGTTTAAAAGTTAAAATGGGTGTTCCACAAGGCTCGATATTGGGTCCTTTCCTCTTTTTAGTGTATATTAATGATTTACTCCATTTATTAAAAAATCAACCACAAATGGTGCTATTTGCTGATGATACTTCATTAATTTTTAAGGTAGATAGACGTGCTACAAATTTTGACGACGTTAATAACGCCCTACTGCAGATCCAAAATTGGTTCACTGCTAATAATTTAGTATTAAATGGGAAAAAAACTAAGTGCATCAGATTTTCTTTACCAAATGTCAAAAGTAGTGATTGTGAGATAGTATTGAATCAAGAGAAACTAGAATTCGTCGATAAAACCGTTTTCCTGGGGATTACGCTCGACTCAAGGCTACAATGGGGTCCTCATTTAATATCACTTGCAGGACGGCTAAGTTCAGCAGCTTATGCTGTCAGAAAAATCCGTCAATTTACTGATGTAGATACCGCGAGGCTAGTCTATTTTAGTTACTTTCATAGTATCATGTCTTACGGTATTTTACTTTGGGGACGGGCTGCAGATATCGAGTCCATTTTTATTCTGCAGAAACGAGCCATCAGAGCCATATATAATCTTCGCAGGCGCGATTCTCTAAGGGAACTGTTTAAGGATATTAACATCATGACGGTACCTTGTCAATATATCTACGAAAACATCATGTACGTAAGAAAAAATTTACATCTTTTTAATAAAAGAGGTGAAATGCATAATTATAATACTAGAAATAAGGACCTATTAGCTCAACCAGGTTTTAGGCTGGCTAAAGTAGACTCATCGTTCATGGGGTACTGTTTAAAATGTTACAATAAAATACCTCCACACATACTTCAACTAAATGAGACGAAATTTAAAACTTGTATAAAACGCACACTATGCAGGCAGGCATATTATAAATTGGGGGATTACATAAATGATAAAAATGCTTGGCTCCATGCTGGTCCTGCTCCACAACCTCAACTAATTAATTAACATTTGAAGATACTGTTGGAACTGCTGAAGATTGTAAGAATAGCTTTGCATTGTGTAGACTCAATCACCTTGTATTGTATAATTGCTTAGCACATGTGTGAGTACTATGTACCTACTCTAAAGCTACCATTTACTGGGTACGTCTTTATTTGACTTGGATGTGCCCTGGCGGCTGAGAGTGTGTCATGCTCACTCTAATGCCTCGCTGATGGTGGCGCGTGTGTTGGATCATTTAACGAATCCATACGTCAGGTTCGTGAACGGGCGCTGTTGGTGGAGGCTGGTCATACCTTAGCTGCCACGGCTTATTTTAATTTTAATTTTGAATTGTTTTTTTATTTTTTTATTCCGGACGCTTTTAACGTTCATCGTTCTCACATGTATAATTTCAATATGAATGATGTAACCAATATTTTGTAACCATATTTTGATTTAAAAGAGTGTCCGTGGAGTTTCTTGCCCGTTCTTCTCCATAGATCTACGTTTTGGAATGGGCAACTAGCTTCAACTTTCTGACTTACCTACTGACCGACTCTTTGACAATTCAAAAGTGCCTGTAATTGGTTTAATTGAAATAAATGCTTTGAGTTTGAGTTTGAGTTTGAAACAACTTTTACTATGGGACCAAACCTGAAATCGCGAAAAAAAATCAGCTGCATCTACATTTTGACGAGTTATGCGAACATGAATGTGAATGAGTGAGCCTCGGGGGCGGAGGCGCAAGCCAACAGCACAGGACCAGGATCTACTGAGTGCGCGCGTGAAGCTGTGCCAGTGATCAGTGAATTCAGTGATATAAGTAAGACAACCGAAAGTGTAAATAAAGGGATCTCTCCTATGGTGAAATATTAACTAGTACAAAATCAGACAATTTAGTGTTAGGTGTACTTAGAGTAGACATTTTTGAAATCACCTTGTATTTCAACGAAAAATTGTATTATTTTTATCCTAAGTCATCATTTTTATTGTATTTAGACGCACTAGGTTCATCTAGGTTCAACATATTCCCTCGTCTTCTCCTT
This sequence comes from Cosmia trapezina, assembly GCA_905163495.3. Taxonomy (NCBI): domain Eukaryota; kingdom Metazoa; phylum Arthropoda; class Insecta; order Lepidoptera; family Noctuidae; genus Cosmia; species Cosmia trapezina. Next base: position 5,163,767 of record LR991036.1, read on the forward strand.
TAGAGCTGGCAGTATGTACGGTGAACCCGCACATTTCATAATATTAAGCAGGTTAAGGCTGAGATAAAGAAAGAGAAGCGCGATGACACAACGCTTGCAAAATATAAAGTAATTATCGATTTACAAAAAATCTGTTGAATAAACTAAAAAAGTAATGACAAGAAATCATTCCTTATTAGTTTGAAAAGAACTGCATAAATTTATGAACACTTTTAATGAAAACTGTAGGAGTAATATGGTAACAACTCGAAAAAATAGACCGAAATAGACCTGGATTTAGGTTTTTTTTCCTTAGTTCTACAAACTAAAATAGATTTCAGGACACATGAAATCACTTCTTATGTATTGTAGATTACTGTGTATTTTTTCCTGTCAGAAAGATGCTATAGTTACTGTAAAAGATGGTTACAAAGTTACTTAGTTTCGCCGTATTTTAGGAAGGAGCAGCCTTAAGCTATATCAGCGTTTGCATACGCGCGATCATGTACTGGCTAAGTAAAATAAATCAGTGATTTTACCACACTCAACACGGGCGGTTTAATTCTTCTTCCCCGGGTTTCTATCATCACAAGTGTACAGAACATTCATCGTACGCTTGAGCAAAGTGTATAGACCAGACCACGTCGTACATTTTTTCATCACAAGTGTACAGAACAATCATCGTACGCTTGAGCAAAGTGTATAGACCAGACCACGTCGTACATTTTTTCATCACAAGTGTACAGAACAATCATCGTACGCTTGAGCAAAGTGTATAGACCAGACCACGTCGTACATTTTTTCATCACAAGTGTACAGAACAATCATCGTACGCTTGAGCAAAGTGTATAGACCAGACCACGTCGTACATTTTTTCATCACAAGTGGTGTACAGAACAATCATCGTACGCTTGAGCAAAGTGTATAGACCAGACCACGTCGTACATTTTTTCATCACAAGTGTACAGAACAATCATCGTACGCTTGAGCAAAGTGTATAGACCAGACCACGTCGTACATTTTTGTGAAGTGGTTTGGTCCCATAGTAAAAGTTGTTTGTTATCATGAGCACAATCATGTAATTAGGTACCTATCGGTCACTAATTACCAGTCACCCTATATACTCCTTTTGCCTCGTTTATGTTCGTACGTCTGGTCTGTAACTTCTTACACAACTCCCTCCACCTCTCCAACTTCTCTCAACTTCTTCTTCTTAGCCGGGTATGTCATGTCTGTAAAGGTACAAATCTACGTACTTATTACCTAAATTATGTAAAATTATATTGAGAGTAAAGGGTTACACTGCCTACCGCACAACGTCAACGGGACGTCAACGAGAAATGAGATTATTATTAGACTAGAACGTGACGTCCCCGTGACGGTGTGCGGTGGACACGCGGCCATGGTAAAGGCGGGGTGTTTCATGTCCACTTAACTCACGAGTATAAGTCAAAAATGGCGCTAACTGTCGTCAAAGGAAAAAAGCGTTGTTTCACAGACAATCGGTTTTTTTGCAGTGCAACAACGCATTGCATTTAACGAACGTTACATATCTTACGTCGTCATTATTTGACGTACGTATGTTACGTTAACCAACCGTTTGAAACAACCGGCGCTAAATGTATGTATCGTTACTTCAGTAGTTCTCGTTGACGGCTCGTTGACGTGGCGGTAGATAAACGGCCTTATGAATAATAATTATATTATTTTTGTTTCAGGTAAATACACCTAGCTCTACAAGGATATGCTGACTACAGAATATGATAATGGTAATTTTTGTAGAAATACTCCGAACGTGATATCGCCTAAAAAAATTAGTAGTCTAATTTGTAAAGATATTGTTCACATGTTACGAAATTCAAAAGATAAAAATTCTTTAAAAGTTCGAGTGTGTAGACACTACTTTAATTTTAAGACATCTGGAACCCATTATTAGCTAAACTACTGACCAAGATATTTCACTTCCAACAAACCATACCTTCCAATTTAATTCAAGAAATTCTACAAAATTTATCCTAAGTCTACCCATTTTCATTCCTTACAAAAGTACCTATTATATTTGTGAATTCACCCCGTCAAATAAGTATAAGAACCCCTATTGAATATGTGCAAGGTATCAGATGATACGATTCTAATGGATTTCTCAGGATTTTAATAATTTTCCAGCATAATAATCGAAAACCTACCGGGCAGATTCGAGGAAAATTGAAAAATTGATTAGTATTTAGCAAAATGATTAAAATAAATAAATAAATAAATATACTTGGACATTTCACACAACGCCATCTAGTCCCAAGCTAAGCAACCTAATGCTTGTGTTATGGTAACGAGATGGCTGATAAACTACTTATATACATTTTTTTTTGTAAATACATACTTAATATAGATAGAAATACACCCAGACTCGGAACAAATACTTGTAGGTCGTACAAATATTTGTTCCGTGCGGGAATCGAACCCGCGACATGCTGCGCAGCAGTCAATCGCTCAACCACTGCGCCAACCGTGTCGTCGATGATTAATGTAACAATGGTTATAGGTACGATAATTTTTGTCACTACTTCGTAGATGATACAACTAGATGATCTGAAATACCGATGTCACGTTTTGACGTCACAGCGTCGTGTTTTAAACAGCTTTTCTATCGTAGCTTTCTACCGGCCGAACCCAATAACCTATCTGTCACCAGTTTTGGCATACTGGACACAGAAAAACCTATATTAGCTAGATAGGTTTTTAACGTCCCAATAACGTAATATAGATATAAAAACTTTTTTACAAAACCAAAAACAGACTTCCAAAAAAAAACACTACAAAGTGAAAAATAACTTTAATTTCGGAAGTCGGTGTCTTTGGATCTGTATTTTAGTTTTTTGCCACCGACTTCCGAAATTAAAGTTATTTTTCACTTTGTAGTGTTTTTTTTGGAAGTCGGTTTTTGTTTTTGTAAAAAAGTTTTTATTTTTCACTTTTTAGTTGTTCAGTTTGTAATTTATCTAAGTTACAATAACCCAATGTCAGCTGCTCATCACGTTTTACAAAATGTTGCTTTTCCCGATGCAGGGCCGTTAATTTTTGAGGAGTTCTCCTAGTAAGAACCAGGAGAAATGGAGCTCATGGTGAAGTCACCATTACCATTATTTTGACGAACATAAACCATATTAAAGTAATCGAATCGCAACCTGTACTTAGATATAATTGAGTATTTCCGATGGCCCTCTGTGGTCTTCATCATCAGTTCCAGCTCACCAAATGGTACTTTCCGAGAGCAAATGCACGAGTTACTATAAAAAATACCGAAATCGATATAGGTGTGCCCATAAAATTTGAGGTTTTCCCTCGATTTCCATGGGATCTCATCATCAGATCCTGACTTGATGATCATGGGACCACTTGGGACGTATACCATTTCGAACAAAAAAAGAAAAATCCAAATCGGTCTAGCCATTTTCGAGTAATCGGGGAACATACATAAAAAAAAATTAAAAAAAAGGTTCCGACGAATTGAGAACCTCCTCCTTTTGGAAGTCGGTTAAAAACAAAAGAACACGAACGAACGAAAGAAACATTAGGACAGATATAATTATATTATCTATCATCTGACAGTGACTGACAGTAGGTTATTGGGTTCGGCCGTAAGACTGTTGATTGTACTCATCATATTTTTCAGTGGGGCCCACATATATCAAGCCTAGCGGGAAGGCTCAGTTCAGCCGCCTACGCCGTCAGGAAAGTAAGACAATACACTGACGTTGATACAGCTCAGTTAGTCTATTTTAGTTATTTCCATAGCGTTATGTCCTACGGTATTCTGCTATGGGGCAAAGCGGCTGATATTCAAAATATTTTTGTTTTTCAAAAACGAGCTGTTCGAGCAATTTACCAGCTAGGAGCTAGAGTTTCTCTGAGAGAATTTTTTAAGGATATTGGTATTCTCACGGTGGCATCACAGTTCATCTTCGCCAACATCTTATACATTAGGCAAAATATACATTTGTACAGTAAAAACAGTGATATTCACAATATTAACACCAGAAATAAGGACAAATTACGTGCTCCATTTCATCGGCTTCATAAGGTTCATAACTCATTTGTTGGTCTTGGTATAGCTTTTTATAACAAGCTACCTTCTTCTTTGCTAGATTTGCCTTTTAATGCGTTTAAAATTAAAGTTAAATCCAATCTTTGTTCAAAGGCATACTATTCTATCAACGATTACTTAAACGATAAGAATAGTTGGTCGCTGTGATTAACTCAAGACAATGTTTATGTTATGTTCTTTCTCCAGGATCAGCTTACATAATGACAGGTTACATGAGTTAAGTACTAAAATTGTTTATTTTATTTGACAAAAATATAATTTAATGTATTGTGTTGCGTAAATTATTTTGCATAGGTACTATTGTATAGAATCTAGTTCTTCTAACTGAACAGACAGCTGTGCTGCTGGGGAGTTTGTTCCGCTACTTCTTCTTCCCAGCTAAAGCACTAGGAAGTGGTGAAGGGCGGGCGTTTTGTGGGGACTGTCTTACTGTAATTTTGACGTTCAAAAAGTGCTGATTCTCAGCCTAATTTGAATAAAGGACTTTTGATTTTGATTTTGATTTTATGAACAACTTTTACTACGGGACCAAACCTGAAATCGCGAAAAAAATCAGCAGTTCATTCGTCAAAATGCGGAGTTTCGACTGCAGTTATAATTGGAGATCCCGTACTCATGGCTGATGGAGATTTACCTAGGGGAACATGGCCACGAGGCATAATTACTGCGACGTATCCAAGGGGCGATATGGCATCACGAGGGTTGTGGATGGAAAGACTATGGCGGGGACGTTGCGACGACCTCTTAAGAAAATCGTTTAAAAAAAAAAAACCCCCCCGGTTTAAATAAAAAGGGGAGGATGTGTCCGACGACCGTTGTAAATATGTACTCCTTTTAGGTACTTTTTTATTGTCATATTTCTTTATATTTTGACGTTGTTACCTAGTAACTCTGAAAAACATGGTATTAAATTAGAGAATTTGGGCGATAAATGTCTTATTTATATTATTAGTCGTCAGGGAGCAGTTGATTTTTTTTCGCGATTTCAGGTTTGGCCCATATTAAAAGTTGTTCATAATGATGAGTACAATGACCCCTTAAAAGATTGCCACTGTTTACACTTACACCCTGTATATATCTAATCTGTCAAAACGCAATTTTGTGATAGGCCTCTTAAAAAAAACCCTCAAAAAATGTTGGCAAAAAAATTTTAGGTACTTGAGATTAAACAAGATGAAATATGCTTCACATGGAACTACAGCCATCTGATGCTAATAACACAATTACAAGGCAAAAAGTTACCCACTGAAAACTTATAAAAGCAAAAATTCTGAATATTGTTTCAACTGACCCCACTCCCAATGAACCCTCAAACAGAAAACAGAAGCAATCCATAAGCACTCCATATACATACTATGTAGGTTAACTTTTCGTCCCTCCGGATAACATTCTAATATAGGTAACAAATTCATGAGATTCTTTCGTACCCACACGACCCAAACGATTCGACCGAAATATTTAAACTACAAATAGTTTCCCTTCTAATTTATTGTTATAAATATCCAGGTATTTGTTTATGAAAACTTTCTATTATGAGGTAGGTAAACAGATTATGAAACAATACATTTACGAGTATTGGTTTAGTTACTTAAATTCTGAGGAATTTTCTCAAAACTTTTCATAGATTTCTGTATGTCTACCAATCTGCCTAGCCTTTTCCCAACTATATTGGGATCGGCTTCCAGTCTAACCGGACGCAGATGAATACCAGTATTTTATATGGAGCGACTGCCTATCTGACCTCCACAACCGGGTTGTGGAGGTCAGATAGGCAGCGACAGCCAGTTACCAAGGGGTATCGTATTACTGGGTAATACGATACCCCTTGGTAACTGGCTGTCACTGGTTGTCAAACTTTCGAGCTTCTGACGACCCGTAACGACTGTCAAAGATCCACAAATGACAGCGGAGACCAACAGCTTAACCTGCTTTCCGAGGTACAGAGGAGCCGCAGAATGTAAAGATGGTCACCCATCCACGGACCTACCCTGGGATGCGTAGCTTAACCTGATGTATCGACCCGTACGGCTGTTATTACTTAGCCACGAGCTCCTCAGATTTCTGTGGTTTTCTTTTGTAAGAAGAAAAAAGTGAGAGGCAAAGCCCAATGCGAGTCGAACTAGCGCGATGGGCGTGCACTGTGCTGTCACTCTTATATTATCTCTGGATATCTGGATGTCTGGAACTATCATAGTTTACTTTCTTATTTCGACTTTTTGAAGATAATTCGGTTCATAGTACTAGTGTATCGTTTAGCTGCCTCATAATGAAAATATAGATAGATACCATCGCTAAGCGAATCAATCGTCAAGTGAATTACCGTGAGGTTCAAACCGAATGACTGATTTCCTCTAATTCCCAAATCCACACAATTCCTAAAATAGTTGCCCCTCTAATTTATTGTGTCAGCCATTTTATAAGTTCAAACGAACGTGATTTAAATCTCTATCGGTCGAACCTAGAATCAGCCGTTTCGAAATTCAAATTGTTCAAACTTTTCGGCTTTCGAAACGGTAATTGAGTTTTAACCGTGATTCGGTTTAAAAATGGAAATCCGATGAGGTGATTAGAATTTCGAATGATTTTGAGGTAAGGTTTAGGATTAATTGGAAATTGAAGGTAGGTGCCTAACATGATAGAGGTTTACGAATAATAATATATTATAGATACATACATTAATATAATATAGTGGTAATCACACTAATATTATAAAGGCGAAAGTTGGTGAGTGTGTGTGTATGTCTGTTACTTCTTCACGCTCAAACGGCTGAACCGATCTTCTACAGGGTGACTTTGAAAACATGCGACAAAATTTAAGGGGGTGTTCTACGCATCAATATGAACAACTTTTACCAACATCGAATTCGCAAAAAAAAAAATACCTTCCCATATTATAGTTAAAGGTATTGGACCCTTTTGTAAAAGAAGGTCAAATTTTTTTTTGCGAATTCGAAATTGTTCACATAGTAAAAGTTGTTCATATTGATGCGTAGAACACCCCCTTAAATTTTGTCGCATGTTTTCAAAGTCACTCTGTATATTATTTATTTATTATTATAATTATATATATATAATCTATATATAAATAAAAAGAGAAGTCCTGACTAACTGACTGACTGACTGATTGACTGACTCATCAACGCCCAGCCCAAACCCTTGCACCTAGTAAGCTGAAATTTTGCACAGAGGTTCCCTTTATAATGTAGACAAGGAATAAGGAAGGAATTCCCGGTAGTATGTTCCTGTGGGATATTTTCCGACATCCACGCGGGCGAGCTAGCTAAGCTAGTTCATAATAGACATAAATTGTACCACAATGATGCAGCAGAAAATAGTTTAAAGCTGCTGAAAGCATGTAACTGCCAACACGTTGCTGGTACTAAGAAATATTGCTGGAAACAATCCATACTATCCATACTAATATTATAAATGCGAAAGTAACTCTGTCTGTCTGTCTGTTACGCTTTCACGTAAAAACAGCTGAACCGATTTTGACGAAATTTGGTACAGAGATAGAACAGACTTTGATAAAGGACATAGGCTAAATTTTATCGCGAAAAAAGGCTTTCGAGGCGCGATATAACCGAATTCCACGCGGGCGAAGCCGCGGGCAGAAAGCTAGTTAGTTAAATGAAATACTAACAAATATTATTAAATATTAATACTACTACTAATAATAAGTGGCAACACTAGCGCAGTAAACATCGCCCGCGTAATTAAAATAAATAAATAAACAAACAAAAGTTTTAACAGTGAATACTATGCTAAATTAAATTGCAAATCTAGAACTACATAAGTGACAGTGTTAGTGCCTTTTAAAACTAAGTAATATCGCATATGAATTAGTGTTATGTAAAACAGTGCCTTTCTCCTCGAAATGGTGAATATGAACAATAGGTGTTGTATCTGACCAATGAAATATATGGAAACTATATTTATAACTAAAATCAATAACTTAGTGTGACAAAATTGGACCAAACAGTGAAATTAATCGATGATAAATGATTGTCTAAGCCGTTGCTAGAAAATTTGCTATTTGAAAAGTGAACTCTGTACCCTTACTAACGCCTCCAGTGGCGAAAAGATCAATTAAAATAAATTTAGTGACATTAATTTTGGGGTTGCAGATGTGAAAAATAAACAGAATCTAACTAAAACTGTAAGACACGCCATCTAGTGGTGAAAGGATCAATTAAATGACATTAATTCTGGGGTTGCAAATGTGGAAAAATAAACATATTAGCATGAAACTGTAAACAACGCCATCTAGTGGCGAGTAGCGTAACAAAAGTGACAGTGGTGAACATTGATCGATTGATGGTCTATCTCTTTGGGTCCTTTTGTTTCGCACTCTAACAACACTGTAAAATGAATTTTTTAGATAACATCACGTTTAGACGTAACCGTTCAAAGTCTGAAACAAATACTACTGCTACGGATGAGGACACTTTGTTAACTAACTCACCGATAGATGGCACTACAACCAGCTTACCTGATATTTCTGATGACGAAGATGACCGAATTACCAAATTAAAACATCAATTAGAACAATTAACTCTGGAACTCAATAGTGCTCACAATGAAATAGAAAACTTAAGTCTAGAAAATACGAAGCTCAACCATCTTAACCAGGAGCTACAGAAGCAGAATTCATTGTATAAAACAGTGACATGCTCCCCGGCTAAGTTAAAGGTACAAACACCAAAAATTAGGAAAAAATTGGCAAAAATCAACCAGTGTGTGAGAAAAAACACAGAAAAGTCTAGTGAATGTGAAGGATTTACCACTAGAGCTAAGAAATCCACATCGCCAACCAGTGTTCAAAATCATCAACAGTTGGATAAATCGATCACAGATGGCGTTATCCACAGTACTGGTAAAAAACCGCTAGTAAACTGTAAAACAAAACAAACACAAACTGATATACAGCTACATATAGCAACAAACACAAAACAGAGTTTTGTTCGACAAATTGGAATAAATAAACCGCCGTCTGAAGTTTCAAACTTACCTGTTAAGGTACCTAATGTTGACCACAATGTGTTGCCATACGTATCTACAGAGGGCACCTCGTTTTCAGAGCATGCAAGGGGATCGACGACTCAATTAATTCTGGAGAACACATGTTTCAATAAAGTATGTATAATTAGTGATAACAATGTAAATAATATACAAAAAATTGCTGAACACACTTTTCCGAACGCCAAAATCTGTCACTACTGCATGCCCCATGCCGGTACAGCGGAGCTCCTTGCATCATTGGACAAGAAATTAGTAGATTATACTTTAAATGACTATTGTATAATCCTCCTAGGCGAAAAAGACTTTTTAGAGTCCAATAATTATGAAAAATTGGTTGATCACATAAAATGTAAAATAGAAAATGTAATGCATACTAATGTTATTCTTTGTTCTCCTAATTTTAAATTTAAATGGAATGTTAACTTATTTAATAATAGAATAGAAATTTTCAATCGACTTATGTACCTAAATAATCGGACTTTTAAATATGCATATATGTTTGATACCAACAAACATCTGGAATACAATTATAAAATGTTTTCTAAATTTACAGGCAAAGTCAACAATAGGGCTATTGTAAATATCTTTCAGAACTTGAATAGCTACATACAGCTAGTACTAAACTCTGAATATGAAAATAATTGTGACAGTTTAGGTATCGTTAATAAGCATGAAAGCAGTGAAATCGACCAGTTACAACCTGGCACTATTCCTTACTACTTTAAAAAAAAGGTAATGTTGGATGGAGATACATTTTTTCGTAGATAAACATGAGTCAAGTGTGTCAACTACAACACATCTAGACAAGTCTGTAGACAGTTCATTGTGTAATCGTTTAAACATCTTTCATCAAAATATGTGTGGCCTAAATAATAAGAAAGATGTTCTAGAAATATATCTTGATAACTTGAGTAGCCCTTCAAACTACGTGTGTATTAGCGAGCATTTTCTCAACGAAGAACTAGTTTCCTTGTTAAATCTTTCAAAGTACAATGTTGCATCATATAATACCAGAGTAAATAAGCTGAGAGGAGGGACTATTATCTTAGCAGAAACGGATAGGGAATACGAGGATCTGCCCTTTGCCAAAAAATTACATAACATGGACAGTTTTGAAATATGCTGTGTCAAAGATGTTTCAACAGGCCTATCTGTGTGTTGCTGTTATCGTACGCCTTATGATAAAAACTTAGACACTTTTATGATGAGGCTCGAAAAACTATTAGAACATTTCTTTAACAAGAACTGTATTATTTGCGGTGATTTTAATATTGACTTATCAACTGACAATAAAAAAAGAAATGACTTATTAAATTTATTGACATGTTACAACTTTAGACCCCTAGTTAGTTCGACTACATTTATTCGAAATGACTCACGATCTTGTATAGACAATGTTTTCACTAATTTGTCAGAAGATTGCGTGATAAGTTGCGATGTTGACCACAATGGTTTGGCAGATGGTCATGCAGGATTACTTTGTAGTACAGTTTTCAAAAGTGACGAACTATGTAGGAATATAAAATCCAGTGCTGTTCAAGTAACCAAACGAATTTTTAATGCAAATACAAGACGAAATTTTAGAGAGTTGCTAGTAAATCACGACTGGAGTGATTTCGGAATAAACTCATTTTTAAGGCAATTCGAAGAAATGTTCACACGCTGTTTCAGGAAAAGGAAACTGCGGGTGCACTTAACGCGTAATACGCAACTACGCTGGGTCACTAAGGGTATAAAGGTTTCTAGTAAAATGAAACGATTTCTTTATGCTGGCAATGGGAATGGTCAACATAATACTATGATTGATTATAGGCATAAATACATCGCTCTGTACAGGAAAGTAATAAATATGGCCAAAAAGCTAACAGTACAAGCAAAATTAGCAAAATCGACGAACATTTCAAAAGATGTCTGGAAAGTTATAAACAAACATAGAAATAGGAGCGTCAAAAATGATACCAAAATAATTTTAAAATCAAATAATAAGATTATGTCAGAACCATCCGATGTTGTGAATACCTTAGCTCAGCAGTTCGAACTTAATTCAGCAACTTCTACATACACAGGGGCTGCCATGGACATTCTACGTAAAAGTGCAAAAAGAGTAACCAATGACCTTGTCCTAGACCCTGTCACTCCCTTTGAGATATTCAAAATGGTGAAAACAATGGACGACAAAAAATCTTGTGGCTATGATGACATAAATATATCAGTAATAAAGGACAATATAGACGTACTAGCGGGACCTTTAAGCATTTTTTGTAATAAGTGTCTTGATGAAGGAATTTTTCCAGATCAGCTGAAGATAGCCAAAGTAATACCTGTACACAAAAAAGGTTCTAAAACAGACCCTAAGATGTACAGGCCAATCTCATTACTACCTATTCTCTCAAAAATTTTGGAAAAGCTAATTAAAACTAGATTACTCAGCCATTTCAACATAAATGGAGTGTTAAGTAGAAGACAATTTGGGTATCAGAAAGGAGTTGGGACACAGGACGCAATAGCGACTCTAATTAAGGACGTAGTTAGTAGATTGGACGAAAAACAGAAAGTAGCTGGCCTTTTCTTAGATTTAAGTTCAGCATTTGACACGGTGGATCATAAACTACTGTTACAAAAACTTGAGCACTACGGTGTCAGGGGTAAAGCATTGGCACTTCTCATGTCATATCTAAAAAACAGGAAGATGTTCGTGGAGATCAAAGCAGTGGTGTCACAGACAAATTCCACGGGCAAAAATTGTCCAAGTGAAGAAACTTTCAGGTCCCAATTGTCTCCTGTGCACACTGGCGTACCACAAGGCTCCATACTGGGTCCGATATTTTTTATCACGTTTGTTAATGACCTTATACAATACATGAGGGAAATAGCTGCTGGATCTATCCAGCTTGTGTTGTTTGCCGACGATACCAATGCAGTTGTTTCTGCTGACAATATAGAAGCTCTTAATTCTATAGTCAATCAAACTTTAGATATCTTCTACAGTTGGTTTGCTGTTAATAGTCTTAAAGTTAATGCCAGTAAAACCAATGTAATGCTTTTTCGTACCACTTCCAATAATAAAGACAGCTTAAACTGCGTTATAAATGGAGAAACAGTGAACGTGGTCCAGGTGGTTAAATTTCTGGGAGTTCACATTGATAGCCAGTTAAAGTGGAAACAGGAGCTAACACACCTAGAGAAAGCTATCAGCTCTGCCTGTTACGTACTAAGAAGTCTAAGAAACGAGGTAACCACAAAACATTTAAAAATGGTCTATTACGCCTTGGTTGAGTCAAAACTGAGATACAGCATACTTTTCTGGGGAGCAAGTTATGATTATAATACTCAAAAAGCTTTTGTAATTCAGAAAAGAGCAGTCAGAACCATAGCTAGAATTCAACAGCAAGAATCATGCAAGCCTCATTTTAACGACTTAGATATATTGACAGTCCCAAGCTTGTACATTTTGGTCTTACTTAGTCACTTATCAAAATATATGTTTGAATATGAGACTGAAGATGAAAGGCAAAAAAGGGAGAGCACAAGAAGGAAAGATCTACAGTTGAAGCAAGTGCCTCACCTGAACGTTGCAAAGCATAGCGCCTACCACAAGTCTATAAAAATGTTTAATAAACTGCCGACAGAAATAAAAGGTCTAGTATATACAAATGAGTTTCAGAATAAGCTTAAGCGGTTCTTGTTAAATAAGTGTCTCTATTCTATTGATGAATTATAAATTAATTTAGTAGTCGGAATTAACATAATTTTATTGATTGAAATGAAAATTTTATTGAATTTTATTAAATGACATGTATGACATTAATTTTTATATTTTTTAATTATTTTTTTTATTTTTTTGTTGTATTGTTCTTGTTATTCTTATTATTATTTTGATTTATTAATGTAATTTGGATTATTGTAATTATTTAAATATGTACCTTTTGCATGCATAAATTCAGACATGATGTAAAAATCGTTATTGAATAAATGAATTGAATTGAATTAAGTAAGTACTACTACTAATACTAATAATAATAAATATATATATACTATACTATTATTATTAGTATTATTAAATACCCCCCCCCCCCGGCAACCCCGGCAACTTAATTGTATAGATTTAAGATAATAAACACATTTTTTTTTTTTAATAATTATCAATTGTTGCTCAACTTATATTATAACATGAAAATTAAGCTTTACAGTCAACCATAAAACAGTAGACCAAAGAAAACTGGCCAAGTGCATGTCGGACCACGCACAATGAAGGGTTCCGTAGTTGGGATTTTATCCCAAGAACAAACTTAACATTGCACTTGAAAAACATGTTTTGCTATAAGAAACATGCTATGCTTCATTCCAATTGCAAATGTAAGTTATACGCACAATATTGAGATTTACCTGTTAGTGATGTTATTTTAAGACTTCTAAAAAATTTTCTGTAATGTAATAAGTATAGAACAATTTTCAGTATTTTTTATTTTTTTATTTTAGGCTTAGTAGTTCCGGAGATAGGTAATGGTAAATTTTTGTCTATTTTAAAATTATAAAAAAAATCTATTTGAGACCCTCATAGTACCTAAGCCCATGCATTTGATATGTTTTACGATGCACAAACGTGTTTGGGTCACAATATTCTTATTTGTATCAAATTTCAACGTACTATGCGTGCCAAATAAGAATAGTAGGTACTGTCAAGACGCCATTTTGTTCCGCAATACTCGCGAACTACACTATCAAAGCGTACTAATTTGACAGCTATCGTGTATTTGACAGCTATCGGCAGTAGGTACTAATTTGACAGCTATCGTGTGAAATTGGCTGCAAACGCGATCCCATTCTTAGTTGGCTCACATAGTAATCGGTCCATTAGATTCGGAGCAAATTAGCTGTGACAGACAGACACACGAGTGATCTTGTAAGAGTTCCATTTTTTCCTTTTGAGGTACGGAACCCTAAAAAAGGTTCCTAGTGTGGAAAGAAATCACAATTCCCATATCTACCTACCTTTTATACTCAAATCACCAAGAAACGTACAACAATATTAAACAGAAACCTCATTCGAAACATGATTTCATTACTTTCCCCACAATCTCGTACTCACACATATACAAAAGGTACCATATATTTTAGGCTCCCTCAGAATACACAGGCATGTAATAAACGAAGTAAAGTTAAATAAAAATAAGAGAAAAAAAAAACTCTGGCAACGAACATAATAAATACAGGATCAAAGGAAAGAAAAACTGTCCATCTGAAAGTTTTTTGAACGAGGGATGGGACTTATAAAGAATTCGAATTCGGGCGTTCGCTCCAACAAATTTTATTAAGTTTGGTACGGTAGGTAAAAAGAAGGTAACAGTTACGGCCAAACCCAATAACCTATCTGTCACCAATGACGTATTATAGATAGACGCGTCATACACGAACATCAGTGCTTTCAAAAACAGCGTAAGCCATGATGTACCAACCTCAGAAGAACGACTAAAGCATAGAAGTAGTGGTAAAATAGCAACTGAACTCCATATATTTGTTTCATTTTGACTTATGGAGCCGCTATGATGTTAAAGAAGGACACGTATACAGAAGACGTTTCGAAATTTTGTAGGTTGTCATTCATTTTATTCCGACTAGTGATGTACCCACTAAATTTCAACGTCGATAGAATTTACAATAACATTCTTTCTTATACTGCCAAGAATAATAACCGTAGGTACACACGGCTACACATCAAGCTATACATTTCCAGTTTACACTGACCGCTCATTGTAAGGAAATCCTATACAATGCGAGATCAGCTTATACTGGAAATGTATAGCTTGATCTGTAGCCGTGCGTACCAAAAATTTTGAAGTAACTAAGCATACTTATGATCCCAATACTTAATATATTCGTTCAAAATGAAAGAATACTTTAAGTATGAACTAAATAGTTCGTCATCATCATCAACAAAGTCTTCCTTGGTTCCCGACAGCTCTTCATGTATTAAATCTGACCCGGCTAAACCCGAATGTATTTAATTGCCATAATAACTGATGAGTTTATTGAAAAGAAGTGGGAGACATTCGGTTTTGCAAATGTTTTTAGCAACTTACTTTCTCATTATTTATTTGAATTTTAGATTACATCATAGTCTACTCAACAAAGTCTAGGGAACAAGGGTATTCAAAGTACCTAATAATTTTTATTTTAATACTTTTTATTTTAAATCAGTAGGAGCGTAATTTAATAGAGATTTGAATTATTTGATTAAATAAAATGGTTGTTAGTGAAAAAATAAAATTTATTATGATAATTCAAAATTGTACCAAAGCGACAAAAACTTTTCATACATAAAAAAATAAATAACGACCAGATAATATTTTAAATAAAAAAATAAAATGCCTAGCAACTTTAATAATCTGGTACGCGAATTCCAGCCCACACCATAATACGGATAAACTTCCTGAGGATTCTGGAGTCGGCTCTGGCGACCAGGAACTCGCCAAAAGCGCAGTCTTCTTGAATCGGGATGGAATCCAATTATTTCTGAATTTGTTATTGTCATCTGTGTCAAGGATTCCTAAAATGAACAGTTCTCAATAAAATTTATGTAAGATTTTTTACCATCATTTTTATTTAGGTAAATAGTTTTATTTGTATGTCTTACCTGACTGATGTGAGATGATTTCACGAGATGTCAATATCAGTGGCGATTCATTAATCTGTACCGATGTACTAGGTCCTGTTTCAACTTCCATTGCTACGGGATCCTACAATTACGTATTTTTTATTAAAAATAAGTAAATAAATTTGCACACGATTATATTTCCGACTCGGATAATAATTAGAAGAATAGTATCGCATCAATGATATTTTTAATATAATATCATTATATCGCATATATCAAGTGAACATATTTCTGAAATGTTATACCTGTCTTCATGTTAGATTGCTGTTGATGGTGAGCGGTTCTTTTAATTTGCAGTACTGCGCTATGTCCTTCTTCGCAGAGTTCCATAAGTATTTCCTGTAATGTAATAAATCAAGTTTTAATTTGAACGGGATACTATTTATTGCCAATAAAATACCATAATTATATCATAATACTGGATGAATGATCGCGAAAAAAAATCAGCTGTTCAGTACATTTATCTACATCAAACTCGTCAAAATGTACTGAACAGCTGATTTTTTTTTCGCGATTTCAGGTTTGGTCCCATAGTAAAAGTTGTTCATAATGATGAGTAAAATCTCCCATTTCAATTTGGTGCATGATAAAAAATTCATCCTGTATATCAGACCATTTCATCTGTTCTATCCATAACAAATAATGTAGGAACAGCATGTTCTCTAAGTGACGACTTAAAGAACATGTTACATCCATTTCATAGGTTCATTACCAAATGAATACAAAGTAAAATGCTTGGAGCATATTATGTGGCTGAGTCCAATTTCGTCTACCAATACAATTTATCCATTTTTTTTTCACATCGTCTAGGAAATCTGTAAAAGAAAAGTATCGACAACATTATTTACGTCACTATGGCTGATCAAGATAACCCCAAAACAATTTCCGAATATTCGCTAATAACTTCTATTGGAATAAATATTACGACTGGTTTCAGCTATATAGTGACACAGCAATATTTGTTATGTATTTATATTCGTTTATCAGATCATATGCAACAAGAAATTGAGCAAAAACTTACCGATGGAAGGTCAATATTTATTGTTCATTTTATTTTCGCTATGAATAAGACTGGCAGCCCCCAACCACACAAGAAATTGCTCCACAGCGTCCACACACTCACTGTTTGTAGTTAAACAAAGAATTCATGCAATCTAACAGTAGAAATATTATTAAAACATCGCAAAACCATGGGAGATTACGACAAACACGTAAACAATGAACACGCGAATAAGTCAGGTAGTTCAATGAACGAACTGTCAGACATTGAAACAAAGTACTATCAAATTTGGCCGCGTCATACTATAACTTTTTTAACCAAATGACAATTGATCTTGTGACCATGCCAAGAAAGTAAAACAAAGAGTAAAACATTTATCTCTTTCCCACATCCTTTATCGTACCTTTATCGTACCTAATAATAGAACGGGACTAAAGGTAGTTACAGAATTCTGTTTTTAGCCTTCCTTCTATGCTTTGTTATTGTTCTGTGGTACCAACATACCAGTATATACTGGCCGCAAAGAAAATGAAAGACGCATGCCGATACCTGTTGTAAGAAAGAGATGAATATACTTATTTAGTTACGTCACTAGCTGCTGCATGTTCACTGGCGCGCGTGCGTGACTGATATCACGCCGGGCAATTACCCTTCATTTAATTTCCCATTTTTGAGCCCGAGTAACGCATCTAAAGGTAATATATCATTGTCTGTCACCAGTTTTGGCATACCTACTGGAGATGGAAAACCTATCTATCTATGGTTTAACATATAAGACAGATAAAAGAAAAGAACACGGCCGAACGAAAGGCACGTAAGATATTGTCTATCATCAGTAGCGATCTGTCTTTAAGGCGCAGATTTCCTGAAAACGATCAAAAAGGTGGTTTTTTAAAGCTGTGTATCTCATAAACCGTAAATAATTTTGGCATGTAAAAAAAATATGATATTTTCAAGTCCTTTTCGCATACAGTGATGGAAGCCAAAACATAATTAAACATACTTTAATGCACCAAAAAAATATTTAATTATACCTCCTAATAATCTTTAAAAGCTGTTTATCCCTTCATTAGCAATTATAATTATAATTAAAAATATACGAGTACCATGAAATGTCAAATTCCAAACTGCATCCAGTGATGGATTACTTTTTATTAAATAATTACTTTCTAATTCTAGACGATTTTAATTGCACTTTTACGACATAATTCCCGTGCGCGTGAGAATCTTCTATCTCGTGCGTCAAAGTAGACAGCCATAACGCCATTTCACTTACACACCGAGCTAAACCAAGCTTGGAACCAGGGCCTTAACTGACAGTAGGTTATTGGGTTTGGCTGTAAGAATGTTGTATGTACCGTGGGTATGTTTAAATATTATACAAATAGACCCGGAACACCTTCACTATGTTTGGCCGTAAGGAAATAGCTTACTGTCACCTTCTATCGTAATGATGCTTTGCTGCGGGTGACACAGTAAGTCCGCTTTTAAAATGATTGAAGGAAAACTGATAAAAACCGCAGATATCTCTTGAGGCATATACTAATCCGCAACTTAAAAATGGCAGTTCCGCATGTTTTTAGGTAATAACACCAATATACAGGAAAAGTTTTTAAGCAGTGCGCAAATTTTGACGGGGTTTCTACCTCACAACAATATAACAACAACAGCAACTTTCAGTATGGACATCTAGCATCAGCATATAAATCTATCTAGCTCGCATATCTTGTATTGTAATTTGATTGTGTGGTTTTTAATTTAATTTAATGATTGTGATTTGATTTTATTTGATTTTATTTTGATTTTGTGGTTTTTAATTTAATTTAATGATTTTGATTCGATTTAATTTTACAATTTTAATTTTATTTATATTATTAATTAATTTGAACTTATTTTATGATCAATGGATTGAAATAAATGATTTTTGATTTGATTTGATTTGATTGTGGAATAGTTCTGATAATGTTGCGTACATAAACAGGAAAATTTTAAAGCAGTTCAATAGTTCAATACCTACTCGACCAAAATGTATGAAACAGTTGATTTTGGTGATTTCAGAGTTGGTCCCATAGCGAAAATTGTTCATATTCATGGGTAGAACACGCTGTGATTTGCGCATTGCTTTAAAATTTTAAAACTTAAAAACTTTTCCTGTATGTACGCAACATTATCACTTACTTAACACAATTATTCCATATTACAAGTTATGCGAGCTAGATTTCTATACTATCTACTTCTTCATTTCAAACTTCTTACAGTCATATAATCAAAATCGGTTAAATTTTGCCATTAGCTCAACAAAACACAATAGACCAAGCTATAAGGATATTCAGCTAAGTCCTGAGGCACTTAAAGATAGGTACATTGAGTCCCAAACATTCGCTAAAACTGAAATCCGATCAGTATCTCTACTCACCCCCATCTGACGCATTAAGGGTGAGTTTTATCAGAAATCACATTACCGTAATTAGCGATACAACTCAATGTTTAGACGGCCTTCAATTAATTAATTTGATGTACCTACGCGCGCATGCAGATTTGCCCTAAGTAAGAAAGAGGGGGAGATATTAGTGGGTAGCGACGTCCTTGTCTCACACAAGCTTGAAGCTCGGAAGCTTGTCATGTTGAAGATTTTAATGAATATTGTCTTTTTTGCTGCTATTCATGCAAAATATAATTTACGATACAAAATTCATGATTAAAATAATTACCGAAACAGTTCGAGAGCTAGTATCATTAATATCATCATACTGGAATATCGTTCACAATGATAGTTATTCATTAAACATGGTCAAATTGAACTATTATGTTGCGAAACTACGCAGAATTGATGGGTATCAACTATCGATATCTAAACGACAAAATAAAAATAATAAGAAAACCGGCCAAGTGCGAGTGGGTACTCGCGCATGAAGGGTTCCGTCAAAAAAAATCACGTTTGTTGTATGAGAGCCCCCTTAAATATTTATTTTATTCTGTGTTTTTAGTATTTGTTGTTATAGCGGCAACAGAAATACATCATTTGTGAAAATTTCAACTGTCTATGACGGTTCATGAGATACAGCCTGGTGACAGACGGATGGACGGACAGCGAAGTCATAGTAATATGGTCCCGTTTCATGCTTTGGGTTCGGAACCCTAAAAAGAATTTAATGATTTTTATTTGGTTTAATGACCGCTTTTGTGTGAAGCGTAAGGTGATACAATCTGTTTTATCGTATTGAGATATCGATACCCATTACGTTTGAGAAGTTTACACGAAAAAAACTGATTTTTAAACTGATATTTTAAGTCACTACACTTCCGGCGGTTGATGACCCCAAAGAAAAACAACATTAAATTAATATTTTTTTTGTTTTGCGGAGTTTTGCTAGATAACTTAATTTGACCCTGTATAAAAGTAACTTAAGATTGATAACCATTTTACGCTATAATGTTTCCATAAGAAAAGTTTATCAAATTAAGCACCCTAAGAAGTATAAATTACCAAAGCAAACAGAACAAAATTAAATCTGATCTAATGAATTCAATAAAAATAATAAGCTCCCAAAATGCCTTCAGCTTCCGAAAACAAACTTCGAACTGGCCTCATAATTATTATAAGTGAGGCCAACTCAAACACGGATAGATGATTTCTGTCAGGAAAGTCCAACAAAAAATATTATTCCAACTTCGTCTGACAATGGTAGAATTTGAAGTTGAACTTTCTGCAAATTCTCTGAGAAGGTCCCATCTTAATTCGTACATTCGGAAGTTCCAAAGGCCATTTTGTTAAGGGAATCTTGTCTTGTTGATTTGGACGAAGTTAAATAGAAACTTGGTGCGGCTAACTCGATAGTTCTGTATATTTGATAGCAAGAACTTGACCAATGTTATTTTCGTTTGATGGTGAAACTTGTGTGGTCTGTTGTGGGATTTGTAACTTATGTAATACAACAAGTCGACTGCTCCCGGTACTTGCTCGAATAACTATTGTCAATTGGCTCTGAGCAGAATTGCGTTCACGGAAGTGCAAGTATTAAAAGAATTAAAGAAACTTGACCCCTCCAAAGGACCGGGACCTGATGGCCTTCCCCCGCTATTTATCCAAAAATGTGCATCCAATCTGTGTCTTCCACTCAAACTTATTTTCAATCGCTCCATTGAGACCTCTAAATTCCCCACAGAGTGGAAAATCGCTAACGTGGTACCTATTTTTAAGAAGGGAGAGCCCAGCGATACTTCTAATTATCGCCCCATATCTCTTCTTTCTATCTTTGCAAAGCTGTTTGAAGCGTTGGTTTGTCCTGTACTGTCTTCGCATACAAATGTGCAATTGGCCTCGGAACAGCACGGCTTCCGAGCTCGTAAATCTACTACCACTAATTTGGTTCACTACGTCAACGACATTGCTAGATCTCTGGATTCCCGTGTACAGGTTGATTCCATCTACACAGATTTCAGCAGTGCTTTTGATAAAGTTAATCATAATATACTTTTAATGAAGCTGGAACATTTTGGCATAGCCGGTCGGCTGCTACGGTGGTTCGCTTCATACCTGACGGGGCGGAAGCAGAGAGTGGTTGTGAGAGGATACGAATCACTGTTCTACTCTTCCACTTCCGGAGTACCACAAGGATCGCACCTGGGGCCGATCTTGTTTCTTATATTTGTAAACGACATTGTTTCCACAGTACGACACAGCAAATGTTCCATGTTCGCAGATGATTTAAAACTGTACAAAGAAATTAAAACGGACTTAGACGTATCACTTCTTCAGAAGGATCTTGATGCGATACATGAATGGTGTCGATTAAACATGATGACTCTTAATGTAAGTAAGTGCTATCATATTACGTTTACGCGTAACAAAAATAAAGTACCTTCGTTCTATATATTAAATGGAGTCTCTCTGCAAAAGGTTGACACCATCCGTGACTTGGGAGTCCAGCTCGACAGTAAACTTTCGTTTATTAACCACATTGACCTGATCGTATCCAAAGCGACTAAAATGTCAGGTTTTGTGAAGAGAACTTGCTCGGAGTTTCGGTTCATACCTACCCTAAAACTTCTTTTCAGCACGCTTGTTAGAAGTATACTGGATTACGCATCTCCGGCCTGGAATCCTACATACCGCGTCCATGTCAATAGGATAGAACGTATACAGAAGGCCTTCACCAGATATCTGCGCTTCAGATGTTCTAGTTGCGATCGAGACACTAGTTATGCTCAAAGACTCAACCATTTCAATATGATATCTCTGGAACAACGTAGAAGTCTCTCCGATCAGATATTTCTGTATAAAATTATCCGTAATCGATCCGATGTTCCAGAGCTATTATCTGAACTTAACATCACTGTTCCTAGGCGCACTATAATTAGATCTGTACGTAAATCAGATATTCTTACTATGTCCTCATCAAGAACAAACCTTGGTCGCAATGCTCCTATGAACCGACTTATGGCTAATTATAATATGATCCACAACAGCAGCAACATTGACATCTTTGCCGACACTTTTTCCCAACTCCGTAAAAAACTTATGATCCCCAACCATTCATAACATTTGATCACGATTATTGCAGTCGTCATAGTTATATGGATTCTCAGTTTAATTTTGGGGTGATTATTGTGCGTAAGTTACGTATAATGGTCGCACCGGGGTTGGACTGGGAATCTGTTATTTAGGTACTAATTAATTAAGTAAATCTGATGTTGTATTTAAAATATATATACTTCCTATGTTAAAATAGCTCTTAATTTGTCTTCCAGTGTAGCAAAAAATAGGTTTGTTTTTTTTTCTGTAATCATTTTAAACTTTTTTTAAATAATTTGTGTATATTTGCTAAGTAACATATTTACATATTAAGCTGTGTACTTCTTTAAGTGACAAATTCACCCTAATATTAGATATACTTATAAGTTTTTTTTTAATGTAATATGTATTAGTGAATAAGTCGTTGGAGTGCCTTTAAATAAATAAATAAATAAATAAATAAAAATAAATAATTGTAAATTGGAAACGCAGTACACGTTGACATGGATACTAAGCATGACAGCACCATTATAGCCATTACCATCATTCAATCACAAAGATTTCTCAAATTACATACAAGTATCTTTCGTATAGTTGGAGTTGCTTGAAATCCATAGTAGCTGATTAAGTCAGATTACCTGCTATCAATCAGGGACTTCCAAGGCTTCATCTGTAAAGGTCAGATGACAACCCTAATCAATATTGGGATTCTACGATTTTATGACAACAGAACCTATATCGGATGAAATGGCGGCAGGTCACGGGAATAATCTGCGACTCCCGCATTCCCCATAAACTTAAAAGGAAGATATATAAAACAATGGTTAGACCTGCTGTCTTGTATGGATCAGAATGTTGGGCCACAAAAGGTATGAATGAAAAGCAATTGCATGCAGCCGAGATGAGAATGCTAAGAGGGATGTGTGGTGTTACACGAATGGATAGAATAAGAATTGAGTACATAAGAGGAAGTTTGAAAGTGGCACCGGTGACTGAAAAGTTGTGCGGAAATCGGTTGTCATGGTATGGGCATGTGATGCAGATGAATGAATAAAATGTCTTGAGGAAAGTTTTGAGTATGAATGACGATGGCTATAAGAGTAGGGGAAGACCAAAGAAACGATGCATGGACTATGTGAAAGATGACATGGCTGGGAAGGGGCTGACTACCGAAATAACGACTAATAGAGAAGTATGGAAAAAAAGAACATGTTGCGCCGACCTCAAATAGATTGGGATAAGGGCAGGAGAATGATGATGAGAACCTTTATCGCAATTATAGCATCTATCCAAGGTCTAACCATAGCTATCACAATGACTAAACCATACATATTGATAAACCCCCGCAGATATTGTGTTAAGTATTAAGTCCTATTTTAACCTTTCCATCCCACTTTTAGCTTTGAGTCCCACTTTTGGCTTTGACACAATAATATTTATCCCCCAAGTCCCACATTAAATTCATGCCCTACATTTAGCCAAAACCCCAAACACTTCAAAACAATGCTTACTTACATATGAAAAAGATAATCTGAAATCTACCCAAGTAGATGAAACTATTTTAGTGCGCACATGAGCCAAATTCATATCCGTACTACATTTGTGAAGTTTTCACATAAAAACTGTAAGTAGCCATGAATATGTAGCACCGATGCGCCAACGAGAGCTGCATTAAAATCACAGCACAAAACGTTACTATCCCAAACCAGTTTATATTCCCTCAAAACTCTGCTCATTTTTATGATATCGTATATTTTATGTAGTGGGTTGACTTCAAGCTGTATGCAGAAATATGTAGGATAAAAGTCTAACACTTAATTTTTTTTTAAATGTTTCTTATTGGGAAATTAATAATCATAATCATAATCTTTTTTGCATTAAAATAATGATAATGAATTCAAATCGGAACAGAAGTAAAAATATTTAACTCTTAGCTAAGCAGTGGTGGCCCAGTGGTAACGGCCCCAAGGTCGTAGGTTTGAACCCAGGCAGGCGTTTTACTTTGTGTAAATAATTTCATCACCACTGCTCTCAAAACGGTGATGGAATCGTGAGGATCGTCCTAGAACAAAAAATTCGAAGACATGTGACATCTACCAACCCACTCCCTCTCGGAGAGAGATGGCCTGTGACCCAACAGTGCGAACATTATAGGCATGATTATGCTATGCTTAGCTACTGTATGGGAGCGTATCTACAATAACAGATGATACATTTGAATCATATATTTGTATTTTTATCACTTATCTAAAAGTAAAACCAAATTAACGTGAATGATCAAATGAAATCATAGTTATAGAAGCATGAGGAACAGGGTGTAAAGTTCACTCATCCTCTATTGAAAAGGCAGGATCCTCCGACCAGACGGGTGTCCTGCCTGATCGGCAACTGCCCGACGGCTGATGTGTCGGGACGTTGTATACATGCTAGTCGCGCCGTAAACTGATTGCGCGATGCAGGTTGCGTGACGTCATGTCATTGTGATGCGTAGTTCGTATGTGGGGATGTAGTTGCCGCCACATAGTTATTATCCTAACAGCCACACTGTTCAACATAGGGTTGCCTTTTGCATGAAACATTAAAAATGAAAATATATGAAATGTTGAAATACAATGTATCGAATCTTTATTAAAAAAATACTAAATGAATCTGCAAAATCGTAATGTGTTTGACGTAAGCCATCGATACGATAGGTTGTTTTGAACAGTGAAAAGAAACGATGGATGGACTGTGTGATAGATGATATGGCTAGAAAGGTGATTACTGAGATGACGATTAATGGAGAAGTATGGAAGAAGAAGACATTCTGGTTAACCCCAAATAAATTTAGAAAGTGCAAGACAATGACGGTGACATTTTCAATAGTGTTGATAATGCACATATTTGGTAGGATGAAACAGAAGTCATATTTTATACCTAACTGTCGTCTGCCGAAAATATTAAGACAAGAAATGGACTGGTTCAACCGTTTTATGGAAAAATATTCAGATCCAAACAGCAAAAAAATATTACCGTACTGATTTAAATTTTGCCCTGAATGTTCAATTGAATATTTTTTCATTGAATTCGTATTAATTCCATTAGCGTGAACTCTAACTGGATATTTCAAGGATTCAATGAACTATTCAGCATCAATTTGCTATAAAGGAGTGTTCGATTTTGATAACTAAAAATTGATTTATTTTTCACCAGTGCTTTCTGTTTTAAAAATGTTTTATTTTATTCAGTTACCTACAAAAGTATGATATCTAGGAAATAAAGAAAATTTGTATTTGTAGTGTGTAGAGTAATGTTTAGTTAAGTAATGAATATAATCATCAACATTAATTGCAATACAATAAGCATATTTAAGTAGGTAAAAAATACCATTGGTATAGACTTCAAAATGGCATAGATAAAGAAACCAGCAGCAGTTATCAACAGAACTAGTGCAGATAACATCACGAGTAATAAAATATTTGGGTTATCAGACCATCATACTCCATCCATAGCTACATAAATTTTCACTAAAGTACATATATTAAAAGAAAAAACTTCAGGCTTACTGGAAGTTGCCAAAATTATCCATGAAACCCCGTACAAAACAGTGGTTGTACACTTACTAAAATTGCATATATATACAGTCTGATGATGGCTTCTAATCATATTGAACTCCTCAGATGTCTGAGTAGGGCTAATGTTAGACCCAAAACCCCAGGGGGTTTGGGGGTTAGTTGCGAACCCCATAGGTTCACAACTACTGATGATGATATGTTTTTCCATCGGATGATGTTTTTTTACGTTTATATATATGTGATACTAGCTGACCCGACAGACGTTGTCCTGTCCGAATTTCAATATTCCCATATATAATCCACTTTCAGTTTTCCAGAATTTTCCAATTTTCCCGGCAACTTTTCCAATTTTTCTCATCGTTTAAACCTTCCCTGGACTACGTCAAACATTTCAAAACCAAAATCAACTAAATCGGCCCAGCCGTTCTTGACTCATAAAATTACAACAAAAAGTGGCATTGATTTTTATAGATATAGATGATAAGCTTATATACTATTATGTAAAAGTTTTTCCCTATGCATACATGAGGTTGAGGGGTTAAAAAAGCTTGCTTGCCTATTAGTTACTAAAAAAATGCGACCACACAAATATCGTTTACGTCAACATAAATGCACACTCCAATCATCACTGATGGCTGTCGTACATGATAGTTATCATAGTTGCGTGCATTACGATATTAAGTTGATTATTCAGCTCGGTCGTGTGCCATTTCGTTACGACCACCGATTTTATTCATGGAGTCACGCGCGAACTCACTCTAATGCGTTAAATCGTTGACAGCTGCTGTGATTTCCACTACGGATTCGGAAATAGATATGCTTTTTGGCACAGGTTGTTAGTTTTTAGGGTTCCGTAGTCAACAAGGAACCCTAATAGTTTCGCTTTGTCCGCGTCTGTCCGTCCGCATCTTAGCTCAGAGACTCTTAGTACTAGAAAACTATAATTTGGCATGGATATACATAATTTATCACGCCGACAAAGTCGTAAAATAAAATAGTGAAAAAAATTTTTTTAGGGTGCCTTCTGTAGGTACCCCGTAAAGTGGGGATGTTTTATTTTTTCTAGTCTACCTACAGTTTGTGTTCATCACAAAGATATTAAAACAATATTATCAATAAGTAACATTTATTGTAAAGAGCATCGACCATTGATATAAAAAGCATCGACAAAATTTTCTAACATAGTTTTGTTAAATCTCTATTAAGCTAGAGTAGGTATATGAAACATTTTTCACTTTCAGAGTGTCACGTAAATGACTCTTTAACGCACACTTAGGTAGATACATTAGTAAGAACATAACTCCTAGTAACAAAAAAAGTATAATTAAAATTGTAGATATAATATATTTCGGTGATTTAAATCAACAAAATCTACTGATTTTTGCAAAAACGAACTTGTTTCACTTCTTTCAATAGTCGTCACTGGGATCTCGGTGGGATCCAGAGACATCATCAGAGCTATGGGATTACCTCTTAAGGCAATTCTAGTAAGTGGTGGTACTAATTTCTCAAACATTTCAGTACCCACTATCGTTATGTAATTGAAATCTGCTTCTATTATTTTGAGGTCACTATAGGGTGACTTTGCCTTTAGTGGAAAAAAACTTTAGATAACCGGCAAGCAGGCTCGTTTTCTGTTTCTGCTCTATCACTACATAGTATAAAACAAAGTTGCTTCCCGCTGTCTGTCTGTCCCTATGTATGCTTAGATCTTTAAAACTACGCAACGGATTTTGATGCAGTTTTTTTTTTCATAGATAGAGTGATTCAAGAGGAAGGTTTACATGTATTAAAACGCGGGCGAAACCGCGGACAAAAGCTAGTATAGACTAAACCAAAATTTTATGTCTTTCAATATGGTTTTAAACATACGATATATTGTCAAACACTTCTGTGGCCTTCTGTGCGGTTTTAAAGAAGATGTAGTGACAAAAATTTAAGAAATATGCTTAGATTGTTTGATCATGTTAAGAGGATGAATGAAAGGCGACTAACAAAAGGTATTTACAAGGCAGATGTGAATGGAAACGCCAGTAGAGGACGCCCTAGAAGGACCTAATAGTGACCTTATTGGTGATGTTCTTCAGAAAGGTCAGGTGCGTAGTACTGGCAACCGGCGTGCGTGTGTGACCAGATGCATGAACGTAAACGAGGTATGTACTTCTGTGGCACCGTTGTGGACCAGCTGTATTTAATAACATTTAAAAAAATATTATATATAATTTTTACAACAAACACAAATATGTTTTTTAAAAATATGTCTGTAGTACTTACATGGAAAAAATATTTTATGCATAGATTACATTTATTTGTTTTTGATTAGTTAGTGTCGACGAGTCCGTAACTGATTGCCACAGAAAGGAAATAATGATAACACAGTTCTTTGTTGGTTTGTAGATTAGTGACATGATTTACTCAATCATTTTATAAATGGCCAATATCATACTTAGCTAAACTGGTTTTAGTTACTTATTTTATCTATGTATTTTTATTTGTGTAAGTTAGTTTTTGTTCTTTTATAGACTATTTAAGTCAAAGCTGTTTTGTTTTTAATTTTAATCAATAATTTTAATATTTTAATTTGAAATAATTTATGACGGTTGCTTTTTTTATCTGCATGTCGTGGTACTAGTATACCTGTAATTAGTATATCCTACCTACAAAAGAACCCATGCCTGTTAACTTTTGGCATAAAATGTACAATTCAGGTAAAATACAGGGTGACTTGTAATTTGACGTATTTCTTCCAGGATGTGATAGTGTCACCCATTTGCAAAAACTAAGCACCACATAACACCTAGGCGAATATTAATGGGATTCAAAAAACCAAATTTTTATGTATTTTCCTAGAATTCTTTATTAAAATATCACTTTTCTCTCAACTCTCAAATTAAGTGGTCATCATTGCAATTCCATTGGGTCCCTAATAATTTTGCAAACATTTCGATGTAACACAATTTTCTATAACATCAAACAGTTAAAAGTTAAGAGGAAACGTGGGTGCTCTTTTCTCCATACAAAAAGATACAAACGCTCTCGCCTGTTTTCTTTCTGGTTAATGACCATAAAGCAATGTTTTTTACAGAAATATAAATATCAGCTACTTGTATGCCCCTATTTTTTCCTTTTTGATGATATATGTATTATTTTTATAAGAACTAGAACCCTCCAAAAATGCTCAAAATTGCCTATTCAGACCGCTGTCAACAGACGTCTAGTGTAGCAATTTGACAACTATTAACGAAAAAAGAAAAACATAGGGGCATAGTATATATCCTTCTTATTCAGTTTATGAAATATCTTTTAAATTGGTTAAATATTGGAGGAGGAAATAGGCGAGAGCCAAACCTCGAAATGTGACTTTTTACACAGGCTATTTAGTCGAATCTGCAGTTGTCCTTATCGCACGAATTCGAGGGTGGAGCGCTCGCAGAGCGACAGCAATACCTTCTTAAAATACCTAATTTTTCGCCGACATTTTCTCTTAAAGGAAGAAGTTTACTAACGCGTACTGGATTGCTGGGAGGTTAGGAAGTAGTGCGATGATAAAGCAGTTAATTAATTCGATTATCCAACAATTTTTAAATATATTTCAACCATTTCCAAATTTAACCTTTTCCAGCCTTCAGAAGATGTCGCCCCCGTAATTAGTACGCTAAATGCCATAGTAAAATTTGGAACAACTGCTGTCAAAGTTCATGTATGTACGTAGATCATTTTTGAAAATGTATAATAAACTTCTTCCTTTAACTATTAACTGTTTGATGTTTTAAAAATTTGGTTACATCGAAAAGTTTGTTCAAGTATTAGGTATCAAATAAAGGTCAATCACACTAATATTATAAAGGCGAAAGTTTGTGAGTGTGTGTGTGTGTGTGTGTGTATGTTTGTTACTTCTTCACGCTCATACGGCTTGACCGATTTGGATGAAACTTGGTATGTAGACAGCTTATACCCTGGATTAACACATAGGCTACTTTTTATCCCGAAAAAATGTAGTGCTCCCGTGGGAAGAGCAAGGAATTCAAATACATATTATGCTACTCTTTCAAACTCAAACGGCTCGACCGATTTCGATGAAATTTGGTGTGAAAGTAGCTGACACTTTTGATTAACACATATACTACTTTATATCCCGAAAAAATGTAGTGTTCCCGTGGGATGAGCAAGGAATTCAAATATATTTGCTTCTCTTTCAAACACAAACGGCTCGACCGACTTTGATGAAATTTGGTGAGAGAGTAGCTTACACCCTGGATTAACACATATGGTACTTTATATCCCGAAAAAATATAGTGTTCCCGTGGGATGAGCAAGGAATTCAAATATATTTGCTACTCTTTCAAACTCTAACGGCTCAACCGATTTTGATGAAATTTAGTAAGGAAGTAGCTGACACCTTGGATTAATACATAGGCTACTTTATATCCCGAAAAATGTTATAGTGTTCCCGTGGGATGAGCACGGAATTCACACATATTTTTAGCTACTCTTTCGAACTCAAACAGCTCAACCGATTTTAATGAAATTTGGTAAAAGAGTAGCTGACACCCTGGATTAATACAGAGGCCACTTTATACAGGGTGAAATTGAATAGATGCGACAAAATTTAAGGGGGTGTTCTACGCATCAATATGAACAACTTTTACTATGGGACCAAACCTGAAATCGCGAAAAAAAAATCAGCTGTTCAGTACATTTAATGTTCGCATAATTAGTCAAAATGTACTGAACAGCTGATTTTTTTAAATTTAATTAAATTTAATTAGGGTACATACAAACATTTTGTAATGTTGGAGTATAATAATCAAACTAATAAGCACTTTGTTTGAGTAGCTAGTGAAAATTTGTGGGTAAGTATATTTTCGACTGGTTTATAAAAATAACTTTAGAGAGGAGTCAGTGTTTACCGTGAAATATGTTAATAAGTTGCAAAATAAATTAAAACAATACCTACATTTTATATAATATAAATACAATAATTATTTTAATAACG
This sequence comes from Cosmia trapezina, assembly GCA_905163495.3. Lineage (NCBI taxonomy): Eukaryota > Metazoa > Arthropoda > Insecta > Lepidoptera > Noctuidae > Cosmia > Cosmia trapezina. The sequence continues at coordinate 5,194,590 of LR991036.1, forward strand.
ATCCTAAACGACGTCAAACTTTAATGAATGACTATTGTCAATATTTATAATTAACTAGCTGCGCCCCGCGGTGTTACCCGCGGTGTATGAGATACACTAAAACGTGTATTATTTAATCGGTGAAAAAAGTATTCACAAAAAATTGCTCATCTCACGGGAATACTACACTTTTTCGGTATATAAAGTAGCCTATGTGATAATCCAGGATGTCAGCTACTTCCACATCAAATTTCATCAAAATCGGTCCTTCCATTTGAGTTTGAAAGAGTAGCAAATATATTTGAATTCCTTGATCATCCCTCGGGAACACTACATTTTTCAGACTATAAAGTGACTTATGTGTTAATCCAAGGAGTCAGCTACTACCACGCCAAATTTCATCACAATTGCTCGAGCCTTTTGAGTTTGAAAGAGTAGCAAATATATTTTAATTCCTTGCTCATCCCACGGGGACATTATATTTTTTTGGGATATAAAGTAGCCTATGTATTAATCCAAGGTGTCAGCTACTTCCTTACTAAATTTCATCAAAATCGGTTGAGCCGTTAGAGTTTGAAAGAGTAGCAAATATATTTGAATTTCTTGCTCATCCCACGGGAACACTATATTTTTTTGGGATATAAAGTACCATATGTGTTAATCCAGGGTGTCAGCTCTTCTCTCACCAAATTTCATCAAAGTCGGTCGAGCCGTTTGAGTTTGAAAGAGAAGCAAATATATTTGAATTCCTTGCTCATCCCACTGGAACACTACATTTTTTCGGGATATAAAGTAGTATATGTGTTAATCCAAAGTGTCAGCTACTTTCACACCAAATTTCGCACAAAAAATGTTTACCAATCAATAAAACAGCGCTATTAAATAAAAGTATATTATGTATGGCTCCACGCATATATAACCATTTACCAAATTCACTTCTGGAGATAAGTGATATAAAAATATTTAAAAGCAATATAAAAACACTGTTACTAAAAAAAGCATATTATTCTGTCAATGCATATTTACAGGATAAACTTATATAAGTAATGTTGCTCCATATGATATTTTAAATGATGTCTTTCTTTTGTTTTGAATTTTTTTTACTGTTAAATTATTTTTATTATAACTGTGTATTTGCATGCCTTATGGTAGGTTATGGTTAATGAACTGTATTGCTTGTTTAAGACCTTTTCTTGTGTACCCATTTCCGCAGATTAATAAATGATTTGATTTGATTTGATTTGAAAAAATCGGTCGAGCCGTTTGAGTTTGAAAGAGTAGCATAATATGTATTTGAATTCCTTGCTCATCCCTCGGGAACACTACATTTTTCAGAGTATAAAGTGACTTATGTGTTAATCCAAGGAGTCAGCTACTGCCACGTTAATTTTCTTAACAATCGGTCGAGCCGTTTGAGTTTGAAAGAGTAGCAAATATATTTTAATTCCTTGCTCATCCCACAGGGACACTATATTTTTTTGGGATATAAAGTAGCCTATGTATTAATCCAGGGTGTTAGCTACTCTTTTACCAAATTTCATCAAAATCAGTTGAGCCGTTTGAGTTTGAAAGAGTAGCAAATATATTTGAATTCCTTGCTCATCCCTCGGGAACACTACATTTTTCGGGGTATAAAGTGAACTATATGTTAATCCAGGGTGTCAGCTACTACGATGCCAAATTTCATCACAATCGGTTGAGCCGTTTGAGTTTGAAAGAGTAGCAAATATATTTGAATTCCTTGCTCATCCCACTGGAACACTACATTTTTGGGAATATAAAGTAAGCCATGTATTAATCCAGGGTGTCAGCTACTTTCACACCAAATTTCATCAAAATCGGTCGAGCCGTTTGAGTTTGAAAAAGTAGCAAATATATTTGAATTCCTTGCTCATCCCTCGGGAACGCTACATTTTTCGGGGTATAAAGTGGACTATGTGTTAATCCAGGGTGTCAGCTACTACGATGCCAAATTTCATCATAATCGGTTGAGCTGTTTGAGTTCGAAAGAGTAGCTAAAAATATATGTGAATTCCTTGCTCATCCCTCGGGAACACTACATTTTTCAGAGTATAAAGTGACTTATGTGTTAATCCAAGGAGTCAGCTACTACCACGCTAAATTTCATAACAATCGGTCGAGCCGTTTGAGTTTGAAAGAGTAGCAAATATATTTTAGTTCCTTGCTCATCCCACGGGGACACTATATTTTTTTGGGATATAAAGTAGCCTATGTATTAATCCAGGGTGTTAGCTACTCCTTTACCAAATTTCATCAAAATCAGTTGAGCCGTTTGAGTTTGAAAGAGTAGCAAATATATTTGAATTCCTTGCTCATCCCTCGGGAACACTACATTTTTCGGGGTATAAAGTAGACTATGTGTTAATCCAGGGAGTCAGCTACTACGATGCCAAATTTCATCACAATCGGTTGAGCCGTTTGAGTTTGAAAGAGTAGCAAATATATTTGAATTCCTTGCTCATCCCACTGGAACACTAAATTTTTGGGGATATAAAGTAAACCATGTATTAATCCAGGGTGTCAGCTACTTCCACACCAAATTTCATCAAAATCGGTCGAGCCATTTAAGTTTGAAAGAGTAGCAAATATATTTGAATTCCTTGCTCATCCCACGGGACCACTATATTTTTTCGGGATATACAGGGTGAAATTGAATAGATGCGACAAAATTTAAGGGGGTGTTCTACGCATCAATATGAACAACTTTTACTATGGGACCAAACCTGAAATCGCGAAAAAAAAATCAGCTGTTCAGTACATTTAATGTTCGCATAATTAGTCAAAATGTACTGAACAGCTGATTTTTTTTTCGCGATTTCAGGTTTGGTCCCATAGTAAAAGTTGTTCATATTGATGCGTAGAACACCCCCTTAAATTTTGTCGCATCTATTCAATTTCACCCTGTATATCCCGAAAAAATATAGTGGTCCCGTGGGATGAGCAAGGAATTCAAATATATTTGCTACTCTTTCAAACTTAAATGGCTCGACCGATTTTGATGAAATTTGGTGTGGAAGTAGCTGACACCCTGGATTAATACATGGTTTACTTTATATCCCCAAAAATTTAGTGTTCCAGTGGGATGAGCAAGGAATTCAAATATATTTGCTACTCTTTCAAACTCAAACGGCTCAACTGATTTTGATGAAATTTGGTAAAGGAGTAGCTAACACCCTGGATTAATACATAGGCTACTTTATATCCCAAAAAAATATAGTGTCCCCGTGGGATGAGCAAGGAACTAAAATATATTTGCTACTCTTTCAAACTCAAACGGCTCGACCGATTGTTATGAAATTTAGCGTGGTAGTAGCTGACTCCTTGGATTAACACATAAGTCACTTTATACTCTGAAAAATGTAGTGTTCCCGAGGGATGAGCAAGGAATTCACATATATTTTTAGCTACTCTTTCGAACTCAAACAGCTCAACCGATTATGATGAAATGTGGCATCGTAGTAGCTGACACCCTGGATTAACACATAGTCCACTTTATACCCCGAAAAATGTAGCGTTCCCGAGGGATGAGCAAGGAATTCAAATATATTTGCTACTTTTTCAAACTCAAACGGCTCGACCGATTTTGATGAAATTTGGTGTGAAAGTAGCTGACACCCTGGATTAATACATGGCTTACTTTATATTCCCAAAAATGTAGTGTTCCAGTGGGATGAGCAAGGAATTCAAATATATTTGCTACTCTTTCAAACTCAAACGGCTCAACCGATTGTGATGAAATTTGGCATCGTAGTAGCTGACACCCTGGATTAACATATAGTTCACTTTATACCCCGAAAAATGTAGTGTTCCCGAGGGATGAGCAAGGAATTCAAATATATTTGCTACTCTTTCAAACTCAAACGGCTCAACTGATTTTGATGAAATTTGGTAAAAGAGTAGCTAACACCCTGGATTAATACATAGGCTACTTTATATCCCAAAAAAATATAGTGTCCCTGTGGGATGAGCAAGGAATTAAAATATATTTGCTACTCTTTCAAACTCAAACGGCTCGACCGATTGTTAAGAAAATTAACGTGGCAGTAGCTGACTCCTTGGATTAACACATAAGTCACTTTATACTCTGAAAAATGTAGTGTTCCCGAGGGATGAGCAAGGAATTCAAATACATATTATGCTACTCTTTCAAACTCAAACGGCTCGACCGATTTTTTCAAATCAAATCAAATCAAATCATTTATTAATTTGCGGAAATGGGTACACAAGAAAAGGTCTTAAACAAGCAATACAGTTCATTAACCATAACCTACCATAAGGCATGCAAATACACAGTTATAATAAAAATAATTTAACAGTAAAAAAAATTCAAAACAAAAGAAAGACATCATTTAAAATATCATATGGAGCAACATTACTTATATAAGTTTATCCTGTAAATATGCATTGACAGAATAATATGCTTTTTTTAGTAACAGTGTTTTTATATTGCTTTTAAATATTTTTATATCACTTATCTCCAGAAGTGAATTTGGTAAATGGTTATATATGCGTGGAGCCATACATAATATACTTTTATTTAATAGCGCTGTTTTATTGATTGGTAAACATTTTTTGTGCGAAATTTGGTGTGAAAGTAGCTGACACTTTGGATTAACACATATACTACTTTATATCCCGAAAAAATGTAGTGTTCCAGTGGGATGAGCAAGGAATTCAAATATATTTGCTTCTCTTTCAAACTCAAACGGCTCGACCGACTTTGATGAAATTTGGTGAGAGAAGAGCTGACACCCTGGATTAACACATATGGTACTTTATATCCCAAAAAAATATAGTGTTCCCGTGGGATGAGCAAGAAATTCAAATATATTTGCTACTCTTTCAAACTCTAACGGCTCAACCGATTTTGATGAAATTTAGTAAGGAAGTAGCTGACACCTTGGATTAATACATAGGCTACTTTATATCCCAAAAAAATATAATGTCCCCGTGGGATGAGCAAGGAATTAAAATATATTTGCTACTCTTTCAAACTCAAAAGGCTCGAGCAATTGTGATGAAATTTGGCGTGGTAGTAGCTGACTCCTTGGATTAACACATAAGTCACTTTATAGTCTGAAAAATGTAGTGTTCCCGAGGGATGATCAAGGAATTCAAATATATTTGCTACTCTTTCAAACTCAAATGGAAGGACCGATTTTGATGAAATTTGATGTGGAAGTAGCTGACATCCTGGATTATCACATAGGCTACTTTATATACCGAAAAAGTGTAGTATTCCCGTGAGATGAGCAATTTTTTGTGAATACTTTTTTCACCGATTAAATAATACACGTTTTAGTGTATCTCATACACCGCGGGTAACACCGCGGGGCGCAGCTAGTTAATTATAAATATTGACAATAGTCATTCATTAAAGTTTGACGTCGTTTAGGATCGTTATTAAAATAATTATTGTATTTATATTATATAAAATGTAGGTATTGTTTTAATTTATTTTGCAACTTATTAACATATTTCACGGTAAACACTGACTCCTCTCTAAAGTTATTTTTATAAACCAGTCGAAAATATACTTACCCACAAATTTTCACTAGCTACTCAAACAAAGTGCTTATTAGTTTGATTATTATACTCCAACATTACAAAATGTTTGTATGTACCCTAATTAAATTTAATTAAATTTGAGAGTTTAGAGTACCTAAAGTGATATTTAGTGACCTAGTCTGGGAAATGTTCAAAACATCATAATTCATATTGTGTTTTCTCAAATCTCATGAATTTTCACCTAGCCTTTATTGGGGTGCTTAATTGTTGCAAATGGATCATACTATCTTGTCCTGGAAGGAATACGTCGAATTACAAGTCACCTGTATATGCTGTTGATTTATTTTAAATAAATAAATGATTTCTTATAGTTAGTCCGTCTCATTGTTTTTGTTGTTAAAAAATATACTTCTCATGTAACAGCCATTTATCAAGTATCATGGAACAGACAAGGATCTTTTGGTGGTTGAATGTAGTGTCACTGGACAGGGGCGCGCTGTTGGAAAGCATTTGCAATATAGTGTTGTGAAATTGTATTGAAAAACCGGCCAAGTGCGTGTCGGACTACGCACAATGAAGGGTTCCGTAGTTTGTATTAAACTAATTATCCCAAGAACAAACTTAACATTATAGTTGATTGAAAGACATGTTCTCCCATACATTCCAACAGTAAATGTAAGTTTGTACTCACAATATTGAGAGATTTACCATGTTATTTTAAGACCACAAACTTATTATAGGTTTTCTTGTAATCTACAGGTATAGAACTATTTCCTGTATTTTTTTCAAAATTTTAAGCTCAGTAGTTTCGGAAATAAGGTGGGGGGAATGGTTAATTTTCGTCTATTTTCTTAAATAACTTTAAAACGATTTATTTTAAAATTATTAAAAAAATATATTTGAGACCCTCATAGTAAGTCCTTTCATTTGATATGTCACACGGTACAGTTAACAAAACTTTTTTTTTTAAATTTCCTATTTGCCCCCTAAAAGTGACCCATATATTCAAAATTCATTTATTTACTTTAGCCGTACGTGTTTGGGTTACAGAAACTCATATGTGTACCAAATTTCAACTTAATCGGTCCATTAGATTCGGAGCAAATTGGCTGTGACAGACGGACAGACAGACAGACAGACACACGAGTGATCCTATAAGGGTTCTGTTTTTTCCTTTTGAGGTACGGAACCCTAAAAACGAGATGGTAACATTGTTCTCATTGTGCACTGGTCGACATCATCACGGCGTCAACGCCGGCTGTCGCTGAAAACCAGCGCTGGGACTCTATCTCACATAAAGTCATAGCACTATGCGTGGATGTGAAGCATTTTTCCCCAATATTGTTCTTTTTTGTGTTTGTGTTCTTTCCTTGCATAGTTTTTACCTCAAATAAACGTATAGTCTTTCTTTATTTTCTTTAGTTCCAATTTTGGCCACGCGCCATACACGTTCGCTTACCGCTCATTTTCTTTGTGACTAATCGCTTGTATCGAAAACTTGTCAACAATACGCTGTTTATATTTCTGTATCGTTCACACTCGCAATAAATCCATTCAGTATTTAACCAAGCAAATTCTTCGGCGATTTAATCATAAATACATCAACATTCTCCAATCGGTTACTTTTTAAAAGATGTCACACGAAACGTGATTTTACGGAAGAAAAAAAATGAAACAAAGTTTATAATAACGACAATTTAATCCTGACAAAAACATCTGACAGTAGAAAAATCAGTCATTATCGACTAGCTGCTCCTAGAAAACAATATTGTGTTATAAAATTCAGAAGTAAGGAGACGAAATAAAGCACAGTATTACTTTTCTTATTTCTTCGTTGTATTTTCTCAACAAATATACTTGCACTTGTTATAACTAAATAATGTTTTAGTTGCAACGGCTGGAGAAAGAATGAGGAGGGTTCAGGTCGAAACGGCAGCCACCTAAACTATTCCCGCCATTCCTTCCCGCCATTGCTTTGCCACCATTTCTATTTTATTTATTAAACAGCGTAACTTCCGGAATCATCCATTTTACCAACATTTTAAATCAATTGATCAACTGATATTTAACTGACAGATAAAATATAACACTTTTAATCAATTGAGAAACTGATACTAAACGTAAAACAAATAAAATATAACAATTGTTAGTATAGAATATCAATTGATACGAAAGTAGATGAGGTTACTGATGACGCAGTGTCATCTGTTGACTACTTTACTATCTATCTAATATTTAGTGCTTTTCTTAAAGACCCTCAGTTACACATTGAATGTCACGAACCTTATACAGGGTCGATCAGAAAGGTGTGGTCAAAATTAAGGTTGTGGTACAGACCATGAAACTGAACAACTTTCTACATGGGGCCAAAACCTTAATTGCGAAAAAATAATCAATCGTCCAATAAAAAATTTCAGTACCTACTCGACCCAAGTGTATGGGATGACTGATTATTTTTTCGCAATTACGGCAATATTTAAGTTCTTTTTTACAAAGAATTATTTATGATTCGAATTTAATCATAATATCGACTGCTGACATTTTGTTGTGTGTATCGTCCTTCTTTGAATTTAGTGATTTCGTTGTAACTTAAATCTAAAAGACCAATATTATTAAATATATTCAAAAAAGTTGCATCTACATGACTTATATTGTTATTGTTCAGATATATTTTGACCAATGGTTTGGTTCTATTAGCGTTTTGGATGTTATGAGAGCCATATATTTTCACTAATTTATTGTAGCTAAGATTTAATTTTTTAAAGCTAGGAAAATATTCAAAATAATCAAAAATAAAGTCTTCAATGTCGTTATGTGATAAATTAATCGTTTCTAGGGAGAATACTCCGGACAAATCAATGTCTTTTAAATGATTATACGACAAATCCAATTCTCTTATGGACTTGAAATATTTTAAATTTATGTTAATCGTTGTAAAGTTACTACAACACAAGTTTAAGTATTTCAAGTTTTTCAAGTGTGCAAAATACTGATCTCCCAGCATTGTCAGTTTGTTTCCTTGTAGATATAACTGTCTTAAGTTGTATAAATTCACAAAAAAATCATCAGGTACATAAGTCAACAAATTGTATGACAAGTCTAGTAAAAATAGTCTGTTTTTATTTTCGGACAACATAAAAACTTCAGGTTTTACTACTTCAAGGTGATTTCGTGACAAGTTCAAGGAGTCCAATTGTTCTATCCCGATAAATGCCTTGCCTATACTTGTTATCTGATTTTCAGATAGATCCATGTATAAAACGTTTTTGAAGTTACTGAACGCATTATTTTGTACAGCATCCCAGCTGTTTCCAATAGCTGTCAGAATCCGGACATATACATCAAATTTTGCGTTAAAAAAATTAGCTGTAACATTGTGCACTGGAGATTCGTTGATGACAAGTGTGATGTACGGATCAGTGTAATCGCAATAAGGAACAATATCAATTTTGGCAGGAATATCGCAATTAACGGTGTAATAACAGTTATCCTTGTCTGTTATTGTACAAAAGGTTGCCACTGACGCTTTTGTTGTGTAAATGATGACCAGACCTGAAAAACAGAGATTAATAAAGATTCTGTTGAAGCTCATGTTCTTATTCTTAGCGTGTTGATGGCAATCTAAATGGACTCTTCCTAGAATTCGGCTACGTGTTTAGCGTCATAACTAGCATCCTTCAGTTCCTGTAACGTGCAGACGACAGGACACGCAGGACATGCTATTACCTAAATATAGCACTGATGTTGAGCTGTTTTTAATAGCGCGACACATGATTGAATCAACAGTTAGCACAATAGTTATCGCAACAGCCTCATTGGTGCTTGTGCTATTAACGTTTGTTATCTTAATCGAATAATTTTCACTTCCATTGAAAACATGACTTATTACTTCTAACTTGAACATCCAAAGGTTGTCTGTAAAAGATCGCTCTTAGCGATAAGACCGCCCATTGTGTCACCCTATGTAAAATTTCAACATTTATATCTGTAATTTTTATGGTGTGCATAATAAAGAGTATTCTATCTATCTATCTATCTATTACCGGTCATATGTCTTTAGGAAAAGATTTTTTTTTTAATTAAAAGGCAAGCAGTGGGCGGCGTTACACAATCGGATTTCCAATGTCATTAATTTAGACTGTTCTTCATTCTCATTGCTATTATTAACGTTGTCGAGCAAAAGAAAATTTTCAACTAAGAAGTAAATACGCTACGATTTTTTTCTAAATCCTTCGGTAAGTAACACACTTTCACACATAATTGCGCTGCAGGTTTGCAGTAAATATAATTTGTTTCGAGGACATTCCTTATGCTGCTTTTTGACTTGAGCAGAGAAATGCAAACATTAACCAACACTCAGACACTCAGAATTCCATGACGTGAATATAGTAGAATTCCACAGGTTAATGTTTTCCTAGCCATCATGTCCGCTTCAATGGACTTGTAACCTAAAGATGCAGCGACAACATAGTTTATTTTGTTGTAACTAAGACTTACAGTTTTCACGTCATCATCAACATCCACAGCCTGACTTCGCCCACTGCTGGACATAGGGCTCTCTATTCTTGCGACAAGTGCCACGCTAATGTGCCAGCCGCATCCAGGTTTTACTACCAACTAGTTTGCACGTAAACATTTTTAATAAAAATTAAGATATTTTGTGATTATAATATAAACATCAACACTTCGTTACTTATTAATATTTAATATAGTCACGCACGTGCTCCATCCACAGTGTAGGTATTGCATAAACAGAATGAAAAACCATCAATTTATTTTTCAATTTTTCATCGCTCTCACAACCAACAATAATTATTACGAACTGAATATGAAACACTCACATAAAAATATTCTTTTATCCATATTTTTACATTTGCTGTTTAAAATGTTCGTCGAGTGTCGACGCGTGCATAACTGATTGTCGCAGAAAGGAAGTAATGATAACACTGTTCTTTGTTTGTTTGCAGATTAATGTAATGTTTAGGATTCCGTAGTTGTAAAATGAAAACACAACCATTCATAAGATCACTTTTGCATCTGTATGTCTGTGATAGACTGTCTTCTCTTAAACTGACTGCGTGACATTGGAATTATAGGTATGTATAGAATATCGAAATACATATTCATCACATATATCATGTACTTAACGAAAAGCCGATATTGTGTGTTGTGTAATATCGTTTATGGGATAAGTTCGACCCAATTAAAAATTCGATTGTAAAATAGTTAGTTGAATCTGAAATAGTTGAGGATAATTTTACTTAGGGGTATACAGCACCCTAACAATTGCGTAATACACTATCAATCGGAATCTGGATCATTAATCCATTGCTTCATTCATCATTCATGCATGCATTGCTTCATTTCGAAAAAATTTCCTGCTCGACAACGTAAATAAAGCAATGAATATTGTTGAACGTTCAAAATTAATCCGATTCCTATTGATATGTTACGTAATTAGGCTACAGGTTATAAATAATTTTAGCAGTATATTAAAATTATAGATTGCACTGCATTGGAAAGGAGTGTAATAAATCTCCAAACTGAGTACAAAATAGTGAATTTGAAATTATTTAAGTCAAGTACCTCAATACTGTTCCACTTTCACTATTGCAAGCTATTCATTAATACTGTACACTCAAGATTTTATAATTATCTTTATCTTATCTGTCGTCAACACGTCGTGTAAATATAACTTGACTCAGTTAAATAGTACACTCTTTAAATTCACAGTTTTTTTCTTACTTAATTTAGTTGACAGCGTTGTATTTTGATTGCAGCATATATTTTATTATTTATTTTAATTTTAGAAATGCGTCAATCATTAAATCCGCTTTTGTACCGTGACTGTTAGTTTTTTACTTGTGTTTGTACTTAAGGTTTTAATAAATCCTAACTATATCATATTACAAATGCGAAATTATGTTTGTTTGTTTGTTACCTTTTCACGCCTAAACCATTGAACCGATCATACTGAAATTTTGCATTTCATCCCGAAAAAAAGTACAGTTCCCGAGGAAAACAGCAATAACGTTCTTATGATAATAGATGGCGCCACGTGTCATTCGAATCATGATTGAATTATTATAGTATTACAAGCAGAGTACAACCCGAATTGATTGTCAAATTCTAAATTAACGCGAGCGAAGCCGCAGGCAAAAGACGGTAAATAAATATTTTAAACAAGGAATACCCTAAAAACGTCAAATCAATTAGGTATTATATTTAAGAGTGCGTGAATTATGTAGTTTTAAGCTTTTGGTCACACACACACACACACACACACACACACACAAATGCTGCACACTTGAGAGTGAGAGCTAGACCGATAAAATTTTAACATTTTGATCTTAACGACACTTTTGATAAAGTACGTCGTATTTTTGTGTGCTAACAAGAGGATAATCTAAGCGTAGGTAAGTAGTACCTATAGATGCGCGTCAGCTGTGAGTGATAGGTATATCAATCTGCCTAGTCTTTTCCCAACTCTATTGGGGTCGGCTTCCAGTCTAACCGGATGCAGCTGAATACCAGTATTTTACATGGAGTGACTGCCTATCTGACCTCCACGACCCAGTAACTGGGTAATACGATACCCCTTGATACCATACGCAAAATACGCGCATTGTCGTGGATACGGATGCGGATACCAGCCCGTATTACCTACCTACCCCTTGGTAAGACTGGTTGTCAGACTTTCGGGTTTCTGACGACCCGTAATGCCAAAGATCCACGAATGACAACCGGAACCAACGGCTTAACCCCTCAAGTGTCTGAGTTTTGCTAATTTTAGACCCAAAACCCCAGCGAGTGGGGAGGGTTGGGGGTTAGTTGCGAACCCCATAGGTTCACAACTACTGATGATGATATGCTTTCCATCGGATGATGTTTTTTCACGTTTATATATATGTGATCTAAGCTTATATACCTATTATGTAAAGTTTTGTCCTTTTGCACACTTGGGGTGCATTTAACACGCGGGGGGGGGAGGCGGTGTTAGCTGCGAACTCCATATGTTGACAACTAATGATGATGATTGGTTTTCCATCGGATGATGTTTTTTTACATTTATATACATATATGTGATATAAGCTTATATACCTAACAAAAAAAGGATTTTTCTTATGCACACATGGGGTGCATTCGACACTTGAGGGGTTAACGTGCTTTCCAAGGCACGGAGGAGTCTCGGTATGTAAAGATGGTCACCCATCACGGACCAACCCCGGCAAGCGTAGCTTAACCTGATGGTTCGACCCGTACGGCTGTCATTGCTTAGCCACGAGCTCTTTGAGTGTGATAGGTATATATATATTTTTTTAAATTTAGGTACACTCACACATTGTTCATATATTTAATTGTGCCTGTTATTTAATACACATTTAATATTATGTACAGGAACTTCATTCCAACCGGGTGTCGCTCAGTAGTAGCTCAGAAACCACAAACTAATATTGTGGAAAAAAGTGGCATTCCTTTAATAATTCGTATCTCAATCAATAGGCCACACGCAATTTCCCCAAATCAATGAACCGATGAGAAACAATAAATTCAGGGCTGACCTTAAACTTTGGGAGCTATGGCCCTATTACCGCTGGCAAGTTGCCAACTCCCCGTTACCACAACATAAAGTATGAACTTAAACGTTTACGTTTACGTAAACGTTTTGTTTGTTTGTTCAATTTGCGTGAATTAGAGATAGATGTATTTGGATGATTTTATTATTTGTTTTGTTTTTGTACTAGGTTATGCATCAGCTGTATTGGTAAATATATATGTGGGAGAAATATTTAAATTTTATTAATTTAAAAATATTAACGCAATTTTTCGAGTAACTTCCGGTTTAATAAGTTGTTTTGTTGACTACTCACTCCCTCCCACTGACAAGCACGCCATAGTTTAAAAGAGCGTGCAAGTGGCTCGACCGCTCAGACTTTGTTCGACTACGGACTCGGAAAGGTAATTCTGAACGGTCAGGTACGTTTTATTTTGATTTGAATTGTTCCTGATAATTTTATTATGTTATTACACAAAATGCTGGTGAATTGTTATTATTAATTTCCTTTATGTTTTATTGTTTTGATGTAATATTATTATAATATTACATCATTTTGTTGTGCAAATAATTACTGTGTGGCTTTAATAATGATAAAATTGATCTAATTCATGCATTCGTTTTATTCAATCTATTTTTCCCTCACATCAGAAGCGGGATCGAGTGTCCATATACTAACACGTTTTTAATCTTGTTTGAGCGTCAGATACGATGTCAAACTGCGAGCACAACGACTCTGCAAGGTTCTTGAAACCCCTAATGCCGCTTCTTACAAAGAATTGGCGTCTCCAATCCTTGGCGCACGGACTAGCTGGCAGCGGCTGCAAGAAGACATGGCTAATCAGCCTGGCCCCAGCACCAGTCAGAGCAGACACCTACCCTGGGAATAGAAATTCAAGGCGGTAACTTTGTTCCTATTGTTTTTATGAAATCTATGATGATAGAAATAATGAGTACTTTAGTTAAGGCTAAAACTGCTCCTACCTCACAAAAGTATTTGGTTATTTTTTCGCCAACGTATGGCCCTTGTATTAAGCCATTCTGTTTGAACTGTTGTTGATTTCCAGACATACACATAGAAATATAGTTATTTACTTTTAAATATGTCAGTATAAACATTTTATACTTTTATGCAGTGCCGGTCAACGCACTTAGTGCGTTCGCTACGATTTGTGTGGCGGTATCACATAGGATATGGTGAAAATTGGGGAGGCAGTGAAAGTGTTCATAAATAACGTAAATTTGGAGACCCTGTAGAGAAAATACTAAAGTGGATATAATAGATATTCTAGTTTGACATTTCTTATTCCAAATTATTCTATTGTTGTGAAAAGTTGATACTAATTTAACTGCCACTGTTTTATAAAAGATTTTGTCCCTCTAAGTGTAACAAAATCAGCTCACGCTGGCCGTGCCCATTAAAAAAAAAAAAACCATCTCACAAACAAGTAAGAGTGATAACACACTCCTAGTGTGAGTGTCACACTTCTATATGTCATTATAAAGCGACTAAAATACGCTTCATGCATCCTATTGGTCAAAACACATGCATTGTCCGATCGAGCCGTGAGCCGTGCTATGCTATTATCGCCAGGTGAGCATGCGGAACTTTGGCCCATTGTACAAGGAACTTGGATAATATATATTTACCATCTTTTGATCCTGATGATCGCACAGATAACTGCACCACGCTGGTAATTGGGAAGGAATCAAATCTAATCTCATTCAAACTTTTGCAGATGAAACCTGATACTACGATGATTTAGTTGTCTTCTTGGAATATACGAGCGACAAGGCTACTAGCTTGGCCGAGTACGTATCCCATAAATGGGAGCTGGGTGAAAAAGACTCTTGGCGTTAAGGTGACCGAGCTGCATTTGGTGGACGCCGTGATATCAGGTGTGTTGGACTTTCGTATTAGATCGGGGGGGCCATTCTCGTAATTTTGGGAGCGTTCGCATTCTAATCTCAGTCGCAATCTGTCAAAAAAACCCTCTAATTTCCCTACATTTTTGACATTGATTGTCGCTGAGATGACACTGCGACTTGAATTTGAACGTTTTTTGGGTACGAGAATTGGCCTTCAGATTTGTTACGACTGACTCCTAAAACGTTGCCACAATAAACATCCAGTACATGATTCCGCTGATCACGATATTCCTGCTAAAAAGACCAAGCTTAAGGTGGGTCATTTGCAGTGAGATAATCATAGTCATAAGTTTGAAAATTGCTTCAAACGCTTAAATTAAAATCCGAAGTCTGAATAATCGGCAAATTCTTTGATAGTGTTGCTAACAACCGTTCCGATTGGCAAAATATTTTTAAGACTACAATGTTAGTCGGAGTTGGAGAAAATTCATTTTGTTCTATACTCGTGTCAAAGCTAGTCAGATTTTAATGGCCTGAATATGAAACAAGAGCTTGTATCAAATTGGTTCCTGACCACCAATGACATTATTTTGGTTGAGAATCTTTGTCACTCTACAAGTATTATTATCTAATTCCGAAACCAAATTTTCTAAGATCTCGTAAGTCTTATAATATTAATTTTGTTGAATGAAATTGATTATCTTGCAATTATTAACATAAACAACGTTTTGAATTATGGCTAAGCTACGCTTGCCGGGGTTGTTCCGTGGATGGGTGACCATCATTACATACCGAGACTCCTCCGTGCCTCGGAAAGCACGTTAAGCCGTTGGTCCCGGCTGTCATTCGTGGGTCTTTGGCAGTCGTTACAACCAGTCTTACCAAGGAGTATCGTATTACCCAGTAATTGGGTTGTGGTGGTCAGACAGGCAGTCGCTCCATATAAAATACTGGTATTCAGCTGCAACAGGTTAGACTGGAAGCCGACCGCAACACAGTTTCTATTTACGATTTCCTTAATAACTTACTGTATCGAATTTATAGTTTTTACAAAAGATAACAAAACGAAGAAATCTTTGTTTGTTCCTAAATCTTATAGAAGGTACATTACGTAGTTTGGTTGTACCGTGACTCCCTTAAGCATTTAGTCTGGGAGATAACCTTATAAAAGATAAGTAAACAATTTTGGTTTACTTTTTCGTATTGTGCATTTGAAATAAAATCCTTTGACTAACCTTACTGCAAATGCTACCATGGTCTTTACTTTTGGAATCCCCAAAAGAATAAATTTGTGATCAAGCGGCGTCATACACAGCAAAAGAACTGACATTTTGCTGAAACTGTTCTATTGAATTACATTTTATTGTAACTGGTGTGAGTCGTGCAAATAGCCAAGTCAAAAGGCTAATGAAAGGCTAATGAAGGTCCTAGCTGACTGTTTCACGGTAGTCGAGAGTATTAGCCGGAGAGGCTGGAAGGATGCTGTCGGGGTGGTCCAACTTGCAATCTACGTTTGGTAAAACCACCGGACAAACTCCCTTTCAGCTTCTCATGGGTTGCAATCGGTCGCCTCCTGCCATTTCTACCGTTTAACGTGTTGAACGCTTGCTTGTCGAGAAGTAGCAAAACTTCACAAAGACGAATTGGCGTAAAAAAAAAAAAAATAGCTTGACAAAAAAGGGGCAAAATTTGAAACGGAACACCGTTTCAAATCGGTGATGAATCGGTGATTTTGTTTCTATCAAGCAAAATCCACGTGCTACTATGAAACTTTACAGTAAAATATAAAGGTCCATGCGTTATAAAAATCCATACTAATAAACGATACACTGTAAAAGTTCATAATACTGGAGATGATATGTAGTTTGTCATGAAAATCTGAGACTGGTTTCTCCTGATATGGCAAGTGAGCTCACAGAATCACTAGATTCTGGAGATTGGTAACTTATTGCTTTGTACGAATCCATTACATACTGGCCAGATGTTGGATGAGTGCTTGGTAATGGGTATGCTAAATTGGCCGTGTCCTTGAGGGATTATTTACCGAGGCCATATCATTTATGCCGCGCCTTACACAAGGCTTTTTACCGAGGCAATGTTTAACATGTTTTTCACGCCGCACCTTTTAAAAGGTATTTTTTACCGAGGCAATGTCTAACATGTGGTTTATGCCGCGCCTTATACAAAAGGCTTTTTACCGAGGCAATGTTTAATGTGTTTTATGCCGCGCCTTATCTAAGGCTTTTTACCGAGGCAATGTTTAAAATGTGTTTTATGCCGCGCCTTATCTAAGGCTTTTAACCGAGGCAATAATTTATTAAATGTTTTAAGGCTGTGCCTTTATGTAAGGCTTTTACCGAGGCCATGTTACGAAGCCACAAAAAAAAAAAAAAAAAAACACGAAATATTTATTCAATCGATAAGTGCCATTATAACGCATTAAAATGTTACATTTTCAAAATTTCGCGTGAAAACACTAGGCACAGTGGATGCCATATTGCTCTATGGTCATGACGTCAGTTTGCTGAGTAAACAAACACTTTATAATTATACACTGATCAGTTGACAGTTGACATTGACACTTTTCAATTGAAGCTACTTTCATGGTGTTAGAAAACAGATTAAAAAGACTGAAAACTTTGAATTGAATTTTAAAATGTGTAGTGTTTCCGGCTACTTTTTGCCTAAGCTATCTGAATAATATAATTTTAGATTTTTCTCTTAAAGAGTAAAATACCCTATTGTTAATCATAATTATAAGTTATGAATTTATGATATTGTGTTCCTATGAACCATTAAACATAAGAGCCATGTAATTTAATTGATATTCACGAGCCATAATGGCTGCTCGTCAGAATGGCCGTGTGGGAGAAATATTTAAATTTTATTAATTTAAAAAATATTAACGCAATTTTTCGAGTAACTTCCGGTTTAATAAGTTGTTTTGTTGACTACTCACTCCCTCCCACTGACAAGCACGCCATAGTTTAAAAGAGCGTGCAAGTGGCTCGACCGCTCAGACTTTGTTCGACTACGGACTCGGAAAGGTAATTCTGAACGGTCAGGTACGTTTTATTTTGATTTGAATTGTTCCTGATAATTTTATTATGTTATTACACAAAATGCTGGTGAATTGTTATTATTAATTTCCTTTATGTTTTATTGTTTTGATGTAATATTATTATAATATTACATCATTTTGTTGTGCAAATAATTACTGTGTGGCTTTAATAATGATAAAATTGATCTAATTCATGCATTCGTTTTATTCAATCTATTTTTCCCTCACATATAGTAGTTGTACTAGTTTCATAAGTTTTACTGTACCTACTAACATTCTAAGGATTCTTTTGAGTCTGAAATAAAAAGTTTTTATTTTATTTATTTATTTATAATGATAAATTCCCATCTCTGGACCCCTTTCATACCACATGAAACACACTTAAAAAGGAGATTATCCAAATCCTCCATCAAACGCCGGTTACTCAGCTAACCAAGTAGTGCCGGTCTAGTCATACGTACATACACACACACGTCATCACATACATTTACAGCACATACAACTCACAGATACACGCACATACATACATACATATTAATAATTATGTCACTCTCTGTATTTTTATTATAATTATCTGAGTACTTCGTAATTGGCGTAATGTTTGGTATAAAAATTTGTGTTTACTTACTGTCAGCTGTGAAGTTACCTTATAATAAATAAAATAAATAAAAAATAGAGTCCCGATATCAGGATTTCAGACGCAGGTTTTAAGACTTTGAAGATACAAAACTTCTATACCTACTCAACCCAAATGTGTGTATTGGACGGCTGATTATTTTTTTGCGAGTGAGATGTTGGACACATGGAGAAAGTTGTTCAGTTTGATGATCCGTTCCACACCCTTAAATATGGCCACATCTTTCTGATACACGATGTATATTAGACATTTCCATTATTTTCTTATGAATCCGTGCATATCCAAGAATAAAACTTACCTTTTACATTCATCCCTAACTTTGGTTAAAGAAAAAGTGAAGTCAACATTTTCACTACCACCACGATGCTGGTGCATCGTGCCCCATCAAATGCACCGAACATCAAATAATTGGGTAACATAACTAACGTTACCAAATTCTTTGATCTAAAAACGGCCGTTTTTGGCGTTAATTGCTAAGTCCTTGAACCTAGGAGTTTAGTGTTGATTTTTTTATACAAAAAATTGTATTGATTTTTTTATACAAAAAATCTGACTAAAAATGTGAGCATAATAAAATAATCTCAAAATGTTCCATATCTCCAGACTTATGATTTTTTTCGCAATAGTGGCGCCAATTAGCAGACACAATAGATTTTCTATTGTTATCGGAACACCTGGGTGTGCAATCGACGTTTAAAGAGTTACTCCACGAAATCATAGGTCCGTATTACAGAACGTCACTCAATACTCAAGCATTACTTAAAACTAGATTCAAGCCATTTGATTGGTTGAAAATAGTTTTAAACTTAAATTTAAACAGAGATCAGTTCTTGAGTTTCTCTCTGTAATACGGACCTTATCTAGAGCATGCATTTGACATTAAATTTAATAAATCAAGCTCAGAATTTCCCACTTCTAGGACGCTCCAAACCACAGAAATTAATTCTATCGATGTTGCAAAACTAATTCGACAAAATCTGTAATGTATTCGGAGAACTCGGAATCATTAAAATTTCACGTAGAATAAATAGTCTACCCCTAATTTGTATCCAGCAAAATCAGGTGCTTTGGATTCAGCGAACCGCAAAATTTTACCAGTAAGTAATTTGTTTTGGCTTAGCAAAGTTTATCAATAAGTATTTTATTTAGAAGTAAAATTTGTTTTAGAACATCGTTATTGTGTGCGAATATCTTGAAGAGTTAACATTTTACCTTTGCTTTTACTCTCTTTTTTATGTTTTACTTTCTGTTAGAGTTAGACTGTTTTTATTCATTTATTGTAGTGATTACGATTTCAGTCGTCAGCTTTAACTCGCCACACCTCCCCTCTTGATGAACTTATAAATAAGGGGTCTCCGAGGCCGAATTTATTAAGGCAATCTTGAGACAAAACCTGTGAAAGATAGGACATGAATGAAAGAAAATGCATATTAAGACACTTTGGTATACGGATTTTATTAATCTACTGACAACATTATATAATGTGAAATCCAAACAAAAAAAGCGCCTCGTCCATGAAATACTTCGCAGGCAGATGTGGTAGATAGCTCTACGTAAAACTAACGCGGGTAGCGTTAGTTTTACGTAGAGCTATCTACCACATCTAGGTACTAAACAACGAAGGATTTTTCATCCCCTAAAGGGGTTAAATAGTAGATGAAAGTCTGTAAGGAAATCGGGAACACAGCTTGTGTCATAATAAAATACAAAACAATAAAATGATTCTAGATAAGACTTAATTACAGTATATTGAGGTCAATCTATTGTGGATCTATCCGAGAGTTCTCTATGTTTATCTATCATGGACGAGAAGCTTTAAGATAAATAAAATAAAAACACTAACAAAAAGTAGCCAACTTAACATTAAATCACACAGGACAGGAGTTTGAGACCGAAACAAAATGTTTTTAACATAAACATGATATTAATACAAATCAAAAAGCTTAACTCAAAAGATCACTCTGAAAATCTGAACCATCCGATACAATTGAATTTCTCATTTGCATAGTCACGTTGCTACCAATAACCAAAACACGTTTTTTATACAGTTTTATGTATACAAATACACCAGCTCCAACAAGTAGTATTGTCAGTAAAGAACACCAAGTTAATACTATAGTGGTTGACGACACTGACGAAGCAGTATCCACTATCAACTCCTTAACTTTCGGTTTCATAGTAGTACTATTAAATACATCATCTCCACATTTTATACCATGTACATTGTCTTCATGATATATTTTATCAATAGAAGTTACTGCTACCTGTCTGATAGCATAAAACGTAACGTTTGTAGATTTTATATTATGAACAATCTCTTTACAAGAAATGGGATTACCTCCTAAACTCAAAGTTCTTAATTTCTTTAACGATATTAGTATCAGTCTTTCAACATCAAATGTTTTGATACGATTGTAGTCGATAATCAAAGTTTTCATTTCATCACATTCATGAAAAACGTCAACATCCAACACTGCGATATAATTTTTTGATACGTCCAGTAATT
The DNA here is from genome assembly GCA_905163495.3 of Cosmia trapezina. Classification (NCBI taxonomy): domain Eukaryota; kingdom Metazoa; phylum Arthropoda; class Insecta; order Lepidoptera; family Noctuidae; genus Cosmia; species Cosmia trapezina. The sequence continues at coordinate 5,215,726 of LR991036.1, forward strand.
CCGTTTTATGAAGACCTTTAAGACTGCCAAATCTAAGTTTCGTCAAATAATTAGATGATAAATTCAGTAACTTCAGATTTTTCATAAATTGAAACGTACCAGGTGGTAAATCTGTAATATTATTTCTGCTAACATCTAGTGACTGTAAGTATTCATTATTTCTAAATAGCGTACTATTTAAATAAGTTAAATTGTTATTGCTAAGATCTACTGACATCAGTTCTTTGTAATGACTCAAGTCTATATTGCTTAATTCATTTGAAGATAACCCTAGGTCAATTAGTGTTTTTAAAGAATTGATTCGTGGGTTATTGAAATGTTTAATTTTATTGTTGGCTAGATGTAACGCCGTCAAATTGGGAAATGTATCAGCGCCAAGTGCAGTGAGATTACTAATGTTATTGTTGGATATATCAAGGTATAACAGCTTGCATATATTTACAAAAAGTTTCGATATGTTTGTAAGTTTGTTGTTGTTCAAATATAGGGCTTTTAAATTATTCGTCAAAATACTTTTGGTAAATGACAAATGTGTGAGGCTATTATAGGATAAATCCATACTATACATGTTATCAACTCCTTTAAAATTGTCTGGTTCTATCGTTTCTATGTGATTGTTAGAAAGATTTAGTCTAGCCAATACTGGTAGATCCACAAAAGCTGAATCATCAATTTTTGTAATGTTAAAGTTACTTAAATCTAGAAATCTTAAATACTTAGCTGGACTAAACACATTTTTCTTTATAATATCACTTAAACGATTACCTACAATGTTGAGATATTGCAAGTTTTTCAACGGTAAGGAATACTGCTCAATAATCTTGATCCTGTTCATGGAAAGATCTAATTTTCTTATCAGTGCTTGATTATCAAAAATGTTTTTTGGGACTACAGAAATATTATTATCGCTGATATACAGTTCAGTTAGATTTGGCAAACAATACTGAAGGTAATTTAAATGAGATATTTGATTATGAGAAAGATCTAAAATAATGATTGAAGTATTATCAAAGCTAGAATTTCCAATTTCTTGAATATTGTTAGTACTTAAATTAAGATGCGTGAGGCTTACCATGTCTGTAAATGCCTTATTCTTTATACCACTAATACTCTGTCTTGACAAATCCAGGTTAGTGACATTGCGCAAACCGGTGAAAGTGTTTTCTTTTATATCTCCTGTTATGTTGTTGTTTTCAAAATTTATATAATGTAAACTACAATGCAGAAAGGAATTATCTTGTATTCCTGTGATATGATTATTGTAAAAGTTTAGATATTTTAGCTGATTGTTGACAACAAACCTCACATTTTCGATAGTGGCATTAATGTTATTGTAACTAAAATCAACCGTTTCCAAAGAGTTCGCTTGGTTGAAGCAATTTGATTCAACTGATGTCAACGAGTTATGCGACGCATTGAACTCAACAATAGCAACCATACGATTAATTTCATAACCTGATAGTTTTATCAAATTATTGTAAGATATATCGAGTTTCTTCAACATTTTCAAGTTCGTTAAGGTCAAATTAAAAAACGACAAGCGATTATTTTGCAAATTAAGATACTCTAAATTCTTTAAACTCATAAAACAATCGTCTGCCATTCTCGCCAGCATGTTGTTCTGTAAGTGCAATCTCTTCAACTTGGACAAGTCATTTAGTTCACTTGATAGTTCTGTTAGCCTGTTATTCGATAAATCCAGTTCTTGTACTGCGCTATTTCTAGAATCAGTGATCAGAAATGACTTGGCGTTCAGGGTTTCAATTTTGTTGTTCGATATATTCAGAGTTTGAAGATAATTCAAATTTCTGAAGGCTTCATTATGAATTTTTTCGATGAAGTTGTTAGATAGATCCAGGTTAATGCTTTTCGGGTAGTATCGAAATGCAGAAGAATCAATATGAGTCCAAGAATTGTCATAGGCTCTAATTTCACGAACTCGGGAGTCGAAGTTGGTTGCGGCAAAATATCCGGTGGTAAGAAATTCTATGTTAGAGTTTGTGATGCTGAAGATGACGTAGGGATCCTCGTCACAGGCGGGGTTGTTGATGCCGCTAGGATTGGTGGTACAAGCGATGGTGTAGTTGCAGGAATCATGTCTATTGGTCAAACTACAGCTCGCGGCAGACGACGCGATGGTCGATGCAAATACGATGACACCTTAAATGAAGTAACAGAAGTCCATGTTACATAAGTTTAATTTTAAACACAAGAAAACATTTAATAGCTTCGGATTTTTCAAGAAATTTCTGTGTTTGCAATGAATTATATAGATAGTGCAATCCACGAAGACGCGCCCCACTACTCCTCCTAACCGTTTATAGTATATGTGTGCAACGGTTAGGAGGAGAAGTGGGGCGCGTCTTCGTGGATTGCACTATCTATAGCTCAGAATGGCCGTATTTCCATTAAAATTATTAGTTGTCGGTACTGCTAGTACCTATAACAACCAATCCATCTAAGATGTGCTATTGATAATCTTGAAATATGAAGTTTATTTATAACAAGGACTAAAACTAGGCAATAAAAACAAATAACTGCGCACGCGCAGGAAATTTTCATAATTATTGCTTAACTGACTAAAAAAAGAAGGAAGTTCTCAAGTCAACGCGTATATTTTTTTAAACAAAATTAAGTCACGCAGTCGACCTTATGAACTATGGCTGGGTCAAAGTGCATTGCAATTAGCCTTACCTCTTTTTTTGACTGCAGGTAAGGATATCAAAAGTAGTTATTCAATAATCACAATAAAATAAATTTATAAACCAATTCAGAAATAAAAATATAAATCGAACCATACGTACCCAAAAAAGTTTTGAAATCCATATTTATTGGCACTCCGAAAATTACAATTGTTTCTTTCTCACTTCACAAAAACTGCACTTCTAAAGAAAGTCATTTCCATTTCCTATATTTAAGTTATTGTGTTAATTATCAAAAGGAACGAAAGCTTCTGTTTGTGTCAACGGACGTTGTGATAATAATGGAGCCCGGCCTTTGTTTAATGATTAAATGGGAACAGATGATTCATGGAGACACTACTAACATTCCTATTTTATTTAATATTATTAAAAATAATTTACGCAGCGGGATAAAGAATGACTGTGTAAACACAGAGATAAACATGTTTGTGGTATAACGATGAGTTGGTTTTTAGGGTTCCGTACCTCAAAAGGAAAAAAACGAAACCCTTATAGGATCACTCGTGTGTCTGTCTGTCTGTCCGTCTGTCACAGCCAACTTTCTCGGAATCTAATAGACCGATTAAGTTGAAATTTGGTACACATATGGATTTCTGTGACCCAAACACGTACGGCTGAAGTAAATAAATTGATTTTGAATATGGTGGTCACTTTTAGGGGGCAAATAAAAAAAGTTTCGCAAACTGTCCCGTGTGACATATCAAATGAAAGGGCTTACTATCCTCATAGTAAGCCTCAAATATATTGTTTTTATAATTTTAAAATGAATCATTTTAAAGTTATTTAAGTAAATAGACGAAAATTAACCGGGGTTCTTATCTTCGAAACTACTGACCCTAAAATTTTGAAAAAATACAGAAAATAGTTCTATACCTGTAGATTACAGGAAAACATAAGAAGTTTGTGGTCTTAAAAAAACATGGTAATCTCTCAATATTGTAAGTTTGAACCTACATTTACTGTTAGAATGTATGTTCTGTGATATAATGTATGTTCTTGGGATAATTCATCCCAACCACGGAACTCTTCATTGTGTCAGTTTTTAATTATACTTAATTATGTCTAGTTTTTGCCCGCGACTTCGCCCGCGTGGATGTCGGAAAGTCTCCCACGGGAACGTAATACCGGGATAAAAAGTCCAATTTCCTTACCTAGGACAAGTCATGATCTGATTCTATACGTGTGCCAAATTTGTTCAGCCGTTAAAAGGCGAAAAGGGTAACAGAAAGACAGGTACAGTTACTTTCGCATTTATTTTATTAGTATTGACTTTGAGTATGAATAGAACTACCCTAACTTCGTCAATGAATGGTCTTTTAAAACCATTAAAATATAACTAAGAGATAAATAAATTAATAATAATTTCCGACCTACGAACTATTGCAAATTTTCGCTATTAGTCTGTAAACTTTCTGTAAAATAAATAAATAATAAAATGAATGAAAAGTAACGATCTCAATGACTAGTGATAATTAAATTAACATATTAATAGGGAGCCATTTTTCACCTATCAGCCGGTATATTCTGTGTCACGTGTTACCCTGAAAACCTAACTGAAGTGAACTGTCATTTCCGTTGAGCTACACGATTGTTGACAAATGCTTGCTCTGACTGTACAAGTCATCAACTGTGACTGTCAAGTCAGTCAAGTTCATTCCTCAAAAGACCATTTCAGATATGGATCTACATGGTCCTCACATGATCTGACCAAGATTATGTCTGGACTTTAAAAGAGACTTTGACGCCTGAGTTTGTTTCGCCATTTCTTCTCAGGGTAGTCAGATATGAAATGTCGACTTCATCTAGCGTGTTTTTTAATTATTTTTTTTAATGTGACGTCTAAAAGTGATTCCGATATCCTATTTACAGAATAAACAATTTCATTTCTTTTCATTTCACTGACTGGGATTAACACTTTTGACAGCAAGCTTCAAGCTCACCATGTTTTTTCCTACGACAAAAAGTTAAGAGGAAATGGGGGCGACTAGACTTTTGAAAATTAGGTATCTTAAGAAGGTATTGCTGTCGCTCTGCGAGCGCTCCGCCCTCGCATTCGTGCGATAAGGACAACTGCAGATCCGACTAAATAGCCTATGTAAAAAGTCACATTTCGAGGTTTGGCTCTCGCCTATTTCCTCCTCCAATATTGGACCAATTTAAAAGATATTTCATAAACTGAATAAGAAGGATATATACTATGCCCTTATTTTTTTCTTTTTTCGTTAATAGTTGTCAAATTGGTACACTAGGCGTCTGTTTACAGCGGTCTGAATAGGCAATTTTGAGCATTTTTGGAGGGTTCTAGTTCTTATAAAAATAATATATCATCAAAAAGGAAAACATAGGGGCATACAAGTAGCTCTTATTTATATTTCTGTAAAAAATCATTGCTTTATGGTCATTAACCAAAAAGAAAACAGGCGAGAGCGTTTGTATCTGTTTGCATGGAGAAAAGAGCACCCACGTTTCCTCTTAAGTGTTGAACGATTACCTACATACCATGTGCGTATACAGGGTGACTTGTAATTTGACGTATGCCTTCCAGGACGTGATGGTGTGACCCGTTTCCAACAATTAAGCATCCCATAAAGCCTAGATGAAAATTCATGGGATTAAAAAAAACGCAATTTTTATGTAGTTTTTAAAAATTTCCCAGAATTCTTCACTAAATATTACTTTTCTCTAAACTCTCAAATTAAATGGCCATAATTTTTATACCACTGGGTACCTAATACTAATACCAAACCCATTGATGTAACCAATTTGATGATTTGATGTACCTAATTTTTTTAAACATCAAACAGTTAAAAGTTAATGTAAAGGAATAAGTTTATTAACCATTTTCAAAAATCATCTATGAACATGAATTTTGACACCAGTTATCTCAAAAGTTTACTATGACATTAAGCGTAAAAATAACAAACCATTTAGCTAACGAGGTACAAAAGATAAACAAATATTTGGAAGTGCCGATGAAATAGTTGATAATGCCGGGAATGGTCGAATTGCAAATTGTTGAATTTTTTAAAAACTAGCTGTGCCCCGCGATTTTACCTGCGTAGACCGGGATAAAAAGTAGCCTATGTGTTAATCCAGGGTATAAGCTATCTACGTTCCAAATTTCATCCAAATCGGTCCTGCCGTTTGATCGTAAAGAAGTAACAAACATACAAACACACACACACTCACAAACTTTCGCCTTTATAATATTAGTGTGATGTGATCGTGTGATAATCGAATTAATTGGTTTATGCCACCCTAGTACTTTCTAACCTCCTAGCAATCCATCACACGTCAGGCACCCAGGTCTCTCTCTTGACCAGGGAGTCTACTCCCTAAGCGCGAAGCCCGTAGTTTCGGCCTTCGTTACGGGCATTTCCTACTCCGTATCCGATGATTGGTCGGGGCCTGAACGAAGTATGAATGACAACACGATTTGACAGCTGTCCCTACTCCCGATGTGTTTTTGCCCGTCTGAAAAATTTAACTTTTACACTTATTTTGATGGATCGTAATGTCAGACGGACGGACGGACTTATGGAGTAGAACCCCTTGGTCACAAGTCGCGGAGCGGCTTTAGAGTTTTTAACACTAATAATTACATGACATTAAAATAAAAGTAAGGAAGTCTCTACAATATTATTGTTCACAGGATATTGCATGGTACAACTTATCAATTGCAGTGCATCCGAATGACTTGAATGGGCTTGTTTTGTGAAGTACCTATTTCATGACAAAGGTTCACTTAAGTACACACTAGGCAGTGTCAATTATCTAAAATAGTGCTAAAATTTATTTTTTAACTGCAGATCATTCAATACCTTTCTTAAGAAGGGATTATTAGAAAATAATTATTAGCAACTGTCGCATTACAGTTCATGACCCAATAAAATAAAAATTCCATTTAATTTTTAATACTGTAGTACCATAGAGTTTATCATATAATATTAATATACTTCTATGTAATATACCCGTGGCAAATATTGTCATGTAGAGAAAAAAAAATGTCAAGTTCGCTCAGATTATAAACATAACGTCATATTTTCAAATGAAAAACATCTAAATTAGAATTTTATGTTTTCAAAATTTAATTATTCAAATCATCAAATCAAATCACTCAATTTGTAAACACTTCAATTTGCCATCCACAGTTGCACAGGTACGTTTGTTTACATTTTTTTTGTTTACATTTAGTACTATTTGTTTACATTTTCATAAAATTATTTTGGGTCAGAGTATTTATTTATTTTACATTATTATTTTTTTATTTACATACATACATACATACTCTACCATTACTTACAGTGTCCCAATTCGGTAGTATATAGTGTAATCAACATTCATGAAATAACAACGTAATTATAGGTGACTCGTAATTAGTGACCGATACTTAAACACATGATTGTCCCATGATAACAAACATCTTTTATTAATGGACCAAACCTAAAATCGCGGAAAAAAATCAGCTGTTCCCTATATTTTGAGGAGTTATGCGAACATAAATGTAGGGAGCGGCTGATTATTTTTGCGCAATTTCAAGTTCGGTCCCTTATTAAAAGTTGTTTGTTATGATAAGTACAATCATGTAGTCACTAATTACCAAATCAAATCAAATGTATTCGTAAATGTAGGTTTCAATACAATAGGATGTTATAAGATGGTCTGTTCGCTACAGTTTACTCGAAAGCATACAAATATTAAAGTTTGTTGTGTCGAAACAACAGACACCAACCACCCTACCAGCCACTCACCCTATACAGAGTAGAACACGACGATTAACATTCCTGTAAACCACATAAAGAGTATCATGTTCTTGCACCACTAATGCATAATTTTCTTTCTAGTTGTGGAATCGTATGACACCTTTCTGTTTCTTTCAAGCAGAGAGACGCAGAGAATAGAATCATACGTTTTGCACAGGTTCTTGACCTTACAATGTTTACCTATTATTACGGACTCAGATCCACGTGATGTTGAAAAATATTTTTTTGTTTTAAAATAAACGAAGTATGAATGGCAACACGATACGACAGTTGTCACTACTCCCGATGTGTTTTTGCCCGTCCGAAAAATTTAATTTTTACACTTGTTTTGATGGATCGTTAAGTCAGACGGACGGACGGATGAATGGACGGACTTAGGGAGTAGGCCCTCAGGTCCTTACCGCCTAAAGCCCAATTAAGCCTATCCCCTGTAGCACACTCGAATTACTTATATTACCCCAGAACACTATACTGGAGTATTAGTTTGACCTGCATGGCCTCTAAGATACTTGGAACCATTACTAGCTTTGTGAGAGTCATATAAAAACTTGTGTTTGTCAAAACATTTTTCTATTTACAATTTCCCCGTAGCTATCCAAATATAATATTTCATAGTGAGCGTGTACTCCGAGGGAATTATTGTGGCCTCGTTTGTTCCAGTGTGATTGATGACTGCTCCAAAAGGAAGACCCTGTTATTTTTTACATGAGATAACTTCATATCGTAACATTACATCTGTTATTTTCTTTCGTTTCGCCACTTTAACCGAGATTTGTTTTTTTTTAGAAGCACGTTTTTTGTGCGGTTTTGGCCTGGGGACTTAATAATTTTTAGGTATGCTTATAATTTTAACGCCTAAAAACCTTTAGTGGATCCACCCATAAATTCTACCCATCTGTTGAATAAGAGACCTGTTTTTGCACAAAACAAAACACTTTTTTACTACGATTGTTTATTGCTTATTGGTGAATTCAGACAAATAAACATACATAATATCATGCCTTGTTTCCTCGATGGGTTGAGCAGAGGTGTACCTATAGTAAACCCACATTTCCTCAGTTATGCTCAAGTCCCATGTGATAGGGGGCAAGCCTATTGCCATCAACCGCGCACAAAACCAGACTCCGGGCTACTACTGAGAAATTCCTGATAGAAAAACCCAACAACACTTTTGCCCGACCTGGGAATCGAACCCAGGACCACATGCTCAGCAGTAAGCGGCGCTTATTATGGCCACTATACCAACGAGGGAGTTAAGACTAATAAAGTCCGGGTTTAATTAAATTAAATTAAACTTTAATTCTGACTAGGTCCATAAATATGTTAGTATTTTGGTGTTAGTTACAATAATGCTTATTAACCTAGTACAGGTTAGTTTTCAAACAGTAATTAAATTATTATTATTATTAATTCAGACCTAGGACTGTCCCCACCCAGTGTCTCTGAAAGGGACAGTCTGCTCTAGCAGCGATCATTTTTAATGGTTAACCCATAAACTATTATCTTTTTTAACTGTGATATTTTATATAATAGCTTCAATCCCAATGTAGTAGAGTACCTACATAAAGTAGTATTTGAAGTTGCACATATCTAGGTATTAAAATAGTTTCATATAGTACTATTGTTTTGCAATTTTCCTTTTGCTAACATCTCCGATCATCTCCATGTCTCTCCAAATTTCTTTCTTTTTTTCCTTCTCAATTTGTATCAATGTTTATGTCATAATTGTATGCCATTATCTTAATCATTACTAAGAAAAGGTTACATAGTACAACTAAATAGGTTACGATCTCTACAGTACCTACGTAGGTAAAAAATGTGTGTCCCAAAGAGATCGTATCTTAAATATCCAACCAGAGGCGAGTGTTAAATGTTAAGCATTACGATACAATTGCCAGGGAGGGCGGTAATAGACTCTTTCGGCAGTTCAGCGGTTTTATGGGCCTATTGTGGCAAAACAGTAGTGTGGCCGGATTGTTGAGATTTGTAGAATGTCGTAGTGAATTTAGTGGCAGATTATGTATGTATGGTCACCCGATTTTTAGGGTTCCGTACCAAAATGGTAAAAAGGAACCCTTAGTGTGACTCTGTCTATCTGTCTGTCTGTCACAGCTGGATATCTCAAGAACTACTAGGTAATGCTATCAACTTGAAATTTGGAACAATTTTAGATGACGTTTGCCCAACTATTTTGCAAATAAGAAAGAATTTTTTTTTTTTGTTGCCTCACTTAGATTTTTCTAAGTGAGGCTACTAGGGCATGAAGAATGTGCAAACAGCGCTGTTTCATATGATACCCCTTAACATATGAAACAGCGCTGTTTCATATGATACCCCATATCATATGAAACAGCGCTGTTTGCACATTCTCAAACATTTTTTTTTTCTGTTTTAGGCCGCATAGTTTTTTTTTTATTTTTCATCAAAAGTCGAAAACTATGCGGCCTAAAAAAAAGAAAAAAAATGTTTGAGAATGTGCGAACAGTGCTCTTTCATTATGATTGCATGCCCTAGTAGCCTCACTTCAAATTTTTAAGAACCCTGAAAGCTTAGAACCCCCAGAAGGCTAAAAATCCTGTTGCAAAAGAAAAAAAAAATCTTTCTTATTTGCAAAACAGTTGGGCAAATGTCATTTTAACTGTTCCAAATTTCATGTTGATAGCGTTAGTAGTTCTTGAGATATTTAGCTTTGACAGACAGACTAGTCGCACCATTTAAGAGGGTTCCTTTTACCATTTTGGTATGGAACCCTAAAAACCCTTATTTGCGTGGCATTTCATTTAGAAGTACAAAACAGGAAAGTTAAAAACCGGCCAAGTGCGTGTCGGACCACGCACAATGAAGGGTTCCGTAGTTGAAACGAATTTATCCCAAAAACAAACTTAACACTCTTTCTTAACTTTTTTGTCTATGTCATAAAATTACAAATTCACAGTTTTAGGACTTTTTCCTTTACTTGTGCTGGGAGACCTTCCTTCTTGCCAAATTTCATTATTCTAGGTCAACGGGAAGTACCCTATAGGTTTTGATTTACTTGCGACAGTTGCGAGTATCAAAATGTGACGCAAAATGGCCGTATTTTTTTATTGCGTTGACTTAGAAGCTGGAGTTTTTTAAGACTTCCAGAGACAATAGATCTACGTATTTGATATTAATTTCAACTTGATACCTTTACGCGTTCCGGAGAAAAAGGATCTTGACAGACTGACAACTTTGAAAATATTTTTTTATGTGATAAAATTACAAATTAACAATTTTCGGACTTTTTCCTTTACTTGTGTTGTGAGACCTTGCTTCTTGGCAAATTTTATGATTCTAGGACGACGGGAAGTACCCTATAGGTTTTGATTTACTTGCAAGTATCAAAAAATAGACCTACGTATTTGATATTAATTTCAGCTTAATACCTTCACGCGTTCCCGAGAAAAACGGTCTTGACAGACTGACAGACAGACAGACGGACAAACAAGTGATCCTATAAGGGTTCCGTTTTTTCCTTTTGAGGTACGGAACCCTAAAAAACAACATTGAAATTAGATAAAAATATGAACTGCCCGGATTTTTTACGAAAGTTCAAAAATTACGAAGATACCTTATCGCTGTCTAGTTTAGTCTACAAATATAATTTATTATCAGCCGAATTGAGAACTTCCAGTAAGTCGGTTGAATGTCATCAACGATAAAATTTGTTGCCGTTACCTAAATGTTAGGTATTTCAACATTTTTTATATCAGCCCAATTCTATAATAACAAATTCAAACCAACATCCTAGTCTGCGGGAAGTCCCAATTTGTTTACAAAGGTCACTAACCTTACAATAATGTGTGCTATTTTTGCATAAAACAATGACGAATCAGCCAATGATAATAATGAATTTATTTGCAGAAATTATAATACATATGTGGAATAAATAGGACAGTCATAAATAGAAATATAAAGTACAGGACAACTATTTTCTTAATGTCCCTCGGCAAACTTCGTGTTTCATCAGTCGTAGCAGCTTTCCTCTCATTTTTTAAATAAATTACATTAAGTTATAATTATTATGAGTATTAGCAACTCTATAATATACTTCCAAGTCGATTGAGAGCGCCCGGTGTGCACCAAGTGCAAAGGGCAACTGATAGGATCCGACGACTGACGAAACACAAAGTTTGCCGAGGGACATTAAGAAAATAGTTGTACTGTACTATCGAAAGTCGTTGTGCCTCACCCTTTTCAAAATTTTTTCGGCTGCACGTTGAAATCGTAGTTTGCAACGCCCTTTTTTTGTTTGACCAATGAACGAAGAATGTCGCCTAAGAAGAATGACCCTAAAACAAACAATGTCCCTTTTCTTAAACGTCAATTGCTGTTTTTTCTTAACTTGGTAAAAAAAAGGTTGAACTAACCTTTTTTTTATAATGTACGCCGAAGCGCTTAATAATAATAAAGCCTTAATCAAGCCCGTGCTTACGAAAAGTCGTTGATAGTACATCCATAAGAAGATAATATCGACGGGTTCCGGGCTAATTGTATTAAGCGACACTCTGAGCGATATAGACTTTTATACATATTTGGAATCAGCGAATTTTTCTGCGTCATTTGAGCTGGGTTTGGTGACGATCGGAGCACTTTTTTGTCGCTTAATACAACCGCATTTTTGGGCCCATTTTGGACTGCAATGTATGAAGCGACACAAAATATTGACAAATTTAGGAACTGTGTACTTAAGCTGACTACCAAATACCAGGCAGTCGTTTAAACTTTTTTTCCTGGAGCAACAATTTACAGGCAACGTACGTTAAAGCATTTAGCCTGACTTTATAAATATATAGAAATGTCGCTTCATACAATTAGCCTCTTTGTTAAATTCTTATCCAGTGTCGCTTAATACAATTAGCTTTACCTTGTAAATATACAAGAATGTCGTTTAATACATTTAGCCTCTTTGTCAAATTCATACCCAGTGTCGATCCATACATTTAGCTCTGTACATGAAATGTTAGATGTTGTCACTTCAACCATTTAGCTTGCAGTAGATAATGATATGTCGGTCGCATGAACTATTTAGGATTTCAACAACAAACATTTAAAGATTATGGTTAAACCTATTTTTTTATTCAATATTTGATTTGCAGTGTCGTTTCAGTTATAACAAAAGTAAAGTTCTAGTACTTCAAACAGTTTATGTAAAACGGAATAAGAATAATATTCACATTAATACAATCAAAATTTTATATGGATTGACTATTATGACGTTGGTTAAAACAATGATTTTGGCGCAATCGCGATAAACCACGCGAGTTTAAATGCCCCCGCCACCCCGCGCCGGCGCTTCAGGCGTCTCCCACCTCGTTTTAGTTGACGCAAACCGTGAGCAAGTTCGTACGTGTTTTAGTGTTTTGTGGGAGCTGCGCAGAACATTTGTCGTCAATTTTGGATTATTATGGTGAGTTTATTACATTTAGTTTTTTACATTTTGAAGAAAAACATTGATTATTAAGTAACTGGGAGTCATTACACTTTAATTTTTTTAAAACATGCCTAAAACAGTAACAGTTTTAGGTAGTCATTCCTACATGGAACAAAACAAAGATCTGCTCGTGCTGCAACCATTAGAGGGAGAAAAATTATCGCATAATGAAGAAAATATCTTGCAAACTAAAAATGAAGATCAGTTGCAGAATAAAAATGTACCTTTAGATATTATTGCAAACATGAACTATAAAACTCCGAAAAAATCACCACAAGCAAAGAAAGATAATGAGGTGAGTAAATTACTTACGTTCTGTTGTATGATCTAGATCCAAAGGTAGTTGGTCCGATTATCATGAGAGTCACCAAAGTTATAATTTAACTTTATTTGTTTGAGACAGTTTAAAAATACAAAAACCAATTTAAAAAATATATTTTATGTGTATTATAATGTACTACTAAATACTTATTATTATATAATAACTGTATAATATATATAACGGTATAATTCAAACAAATTTATTCACATTTCAGAACACAGAAGATAATGATAATGAAATAATTGACGTGTTTGATACTGCAAACCCGCTAATTGATAAGACTGCAAAAAAAACAGACAGTGAGAATCTTTTGGAAACTGAAAAAGTGCAGTGTCAACAAGAAATTACTGCAACCGATACTGAAAACCTGAAAATCGATGTGACACAAAATAGAGAAGACACTGAAAATCTTTCCAGAAATGAAGAAGTACACTGCCGACAAGAAATTACTGCAACTGATACTGAAAATCTGGATATTGACATGACACAAAATGAAGAAGACACAGAAAATCTTTCTAAAACTGAAGTAGTGCGCTGTCAACAAGAATAAAAATTACACAGTGAACCCAATCAACAAAAAGAAAGAGAAATAGATGAATCTTTAGAAAATAGGGAACATCTCACACCTACGATAATGGAAATTATTCCTGATAAAGATATGGATATTATGAGAAAGTCTTTAGAAGAAGGAAATGCACAAAATAAAGACTTACCAAGTTTTTTAACCCGACAATGAAGAAGCACAACCTAAAAAAAAGGCTGTGATGAAGAAAAGTTATGTGGATTTTTTATCTGATCAGGAAGATTTCATATGGGATTCCTCGTCGTGGAAAGAGACTGGTAACGAATCTTCTAACGAAAGTGAACTTTCTAATCCAACGAAAAGACAGAAGAAAAATAAGAAAAGATCACAAGAGATAACAGTTGGTGAAGATGGTATAAGAAAAAAGATACAGAACAAAAAAAAACTTAATAACCAATTGAAAAAATCTGGCCAGCAATATACAAAAAAAAATGGATCAATCGTTCAAGAAAAGAGAGTACATGAAAACCCTTGTGTTGGAAAAAAAATGTGGGAATAATTGTGCCAAGATTAGTGAAGAAAGAAGGAAAGGATTATTTGATCATTTTTGGGCCTTGTCCGCTGAAAGAAAAAAAGATTGGTTAGTAGGAATGTCGTCAAAGGAAGAAATTAAAAGGAAAAGAACAAAAGAGAGTAATTCAAGAGACAATACTTTTAAATATTTTATTAACGATGGAGAGGGTCGATGCCCTATATGTCAACATTTTTTGCTAAAAACTCAGAAAGTTAGAAAAAAACATATATGAAAATAAGTATAGAAATGAAAACCAAAGGTACGCTCGTAAATATTTTAGTTTTTTATGTCATTATTTTTAAAAGAAATTATTTTATAGATAGACCTTTTTTTGTAATTGAAGAGATTTTATATTTAAAAACTTTAGTTGTTACCTTGGTAAGCTAAAAAATTACTGATGTTGCTAGGTGATCGTCATTTTAAATAAAAAACTTATCTTTATTCAGTTTATAATGTGAGTTTTATTTCTCATTTCATAATTATTAACAAGATAGGTACGTACACCCTATGTATGTACCTTTTAATTTATCAATGTTTTAACCGCCAATTTCTGCAAACTTCATGATTCAAGTATGATTACAAACAAATTATTTTTAAAAAAATCAGTCGCATAAACTAATTAGCCATACATTAATAAGTTTAAGATATGGTATTTAAATCAATTAGCTCAGGTTTGAAATATGACCAACTCTTTGATGAAAGCACTTAGCTTAGAGCCATTATTTGCATGCCTAGGCGGTTAAGTCATTTAGCTTGGAACAAGAAATAATAAACCTAGGCGGTTTAGTCATTAAGCCTGGAATAAGAAACAATAATCATTGGAGGTTAAGTCATTTAGCCTGGAACAAAAAAAAGAAAAATATGGGTCATTTTGTATTAAGCGACATTTATCTTAGTTAAAAATAGGAATATTGAAAAAAAATTATAATCTGATTATGGGGAATATGTTATAAAAACAGTAATATCCTTCTTTTTTAAAAAATAATGCGATTTGCTAAAGTTATTTTTTTTTTTTCTAAAAATCGAAACTTTAAACTGCTCTGGTGTAAAGTTTCAAAAATGTCGGTTAATACAAATAGCCCGGAACCCGTCGATATGTATTTTTCCTGAACTGAGTCACAAACTGATTGTGTTCAGTAATACGCCATTTTATAAAAATCACGCTTTGAGCTGTACCTATTAGTACACCCACATTTCCTCAGTTATCAACTCAGCCTATTATTATACAGGGTGTTAGGTTGAACGAGGGACCTACTATAACGGAGTTATAGTACTCGTGAAAATTACCAACTTTTACCATGGAAATAACCATGAAATATGAAAAAAAAAATCAGCTGTCTCGTACATTTTGATCGCGTAGGTTTTGCACTTTGTAGAGAACAGCTGATTTTATTTTTCATATTTCAGGGTTAGTTCTATGGTAAAAGTTGTTCATTTTTATGAGTATTACAAGTATTTTCCTCGTTTAACCTAACACCCTGTATGCTGGTGGTAGTTACACTGCTGGATATACAGCTGTTTAGCGCTCGAGAAGCTTACAATAATAACAGCTGATGCTATACTACCTAGTCGTGCCAAAACACCTGGTTCTCCGTCTTCTGCATCCAGCCTTTCTAAGGTCCACTTAATTGAGGGGCTCTCCATGTTAAGCTTACTGATACGCGGTCTCGACTCGAATACTCGTCTGCTTCAATGGCCATCGGTCCTTGGATAGACTTGGCCAATCCACTGTCAATTCAGCTTGCAGACTGCGCTCAGAACATCGCGGTGGAATCCTCCAGTCGTCTTTCATGATACACGCAAAAGAAAGACAGGCATCCGAGGTAACAAACGAGATCCTAGGCAAAGTGATGTAATTATAGTGATGTAATCAGTGATACCGATAAAGATATACCGTGGCCCTGGCACAGGCAACTGAAGGAACACGGGTGGGTTTTAGTCAGTAAAAGCCACACGCCCTTCCGCTCCACCCAGAGCGGGAGAAGTCATTTGATGATTTCCCATCCACAAAAAAAAAGACTGCAATGATGAAAAAGTCAAAAATAATCCCGTCCTGTTGAAATTCATTGCAGAAATACAAAAACTTTTTTTGTGCTTTGAAAATTATTTCTACTTGTGAAGCCTCTTTGGTCCAAGTACTTTAAGAACTATGTTTATTCCAAAAAATCACATATTAATCTGTGACAAAAGACGATTCAACACCGATTCGAAATTCAAAAAAACCAGCATCATGGCGTCTCTAACCGGCCGATGCGGTCGACTTGATAAGACCGGCACGACCGCAGGCACTTACGTTTTATTTTATAGATATTTATTGAGGTCCCTTTAAAAGTATTAGGGCAGACCCTTAGATTGTTACAATTGGTTCCGTATGGTAATTGCAAGGAAAACCGTGACTACGAATATAGGTCGCAGTACGTAAAAATTGAATAGCTTTCTTTTTTTTATTCAATTGTTTGATTTAAAGTTAGACTACGTTTTAGAAAGAAAGAAAGAAAGAAAAAGTATTTATTGTGACTGTTTTGCGGTTGAAAAACAAGAATTTCTTTTAAAGTAAAAAAAGGTAAATAAATAATAAAATAAATAAATAAATATCCTTGGACATTTCACACAACGCCATCTAGTCCCAAGCTAAGCAACCTAATGCTTGTGTTATGGCAACGAGATGGCTGATAAACTACTTATATACCTTTTTTTTTTTTTTTTTGTAAATACATACATATTATAGATAGAAAAACACCCAGACTCG
Organism: Cosmia trapezina; assembly: GCA_905163495.3. Classification (NCBI taxonomy): domain Eukaryota; kingdom Metazoa; phylum Arthropoda; class Insecta; order Lepidoptera; family Noctuidae; genus Cosmia; species Cosmia trapezina. The sequence continues at coordinate 5,232,814 of LR991036.1, forward strand.
GAACAAATATGGTGTCATCTTATGGGGCAACAGCACTGACGCACCCACACTATTTATCCTACAAAAAAAACTAATTAGAATATTAGTAAATATTGAAGTCACCGATAGTTGTAAACCCCATTTTCAGGAACTAAAGATTTTATCCCTACCCTGTCTCTATATATTTGAAGTTTGTAAGTTCGTGCGTAAGTACCCAGAATTCTTTACAAGAAGAGAGGACATACAAACGGAAATTATTTTAAGATATAAAAATAGATTAAACTTACCAACATCGCGACTAAAAAATGCACTCCAATAGTACCTTTGTCATGTCCATAAAAATTTACAATAAGTTACCCGAAATAATAAAGAATTTAAATAAATACAACATCTTTATCAATAAATTGAGGCTTTTCCTTGTAAGCAAATGCTACTATAGTCTAAGTGAGTACTTAAATGATAAATTATAAGTAACTTCGTAATTATCTATTTGCATCTACAAATACTCACTATTAAAGATACGCATAACTACTACTAATACGACTGAAAATTGAATGGAGCGTCCAATAAATGACTTAACTACCTTAAGGATGATATATGTATAAAAATTAATATGAATTACGTAATAAATCAAAATAATAATAGGTAAATAATATAATGAATATAAAAATAAATAAATGTATATAATAAAAAAAATCAATTCTGTAATAATAAAACCGTTTATCTCACTAACTACAAATTAAAATATTTCAATAATTACAAATATATTTAATTGCTAATAATTCAATTTATCACATTATGCACCCAGTTTTCTTCCTCCTCTCTCCTACTTGATCTATGCTGTGCCCGACAGGGTCCATAATTGTGACTATATAATAACTTCCCTACCAACTGTATACATTATGGTACGCAATAATGAAATTGAGAATTGAGAATTGAATTGAGAAATACTTGTAGGTCGTACAAATATTTGTTCCGTGCGGGAATCGAACCCGCGACATGCTGCGCAGCAGTCAATCGCTCAACCACTGCGCCAAACGTGTCGTCTAGTAGGTAGTCTTCTTAGACCATAGTTTCAGATGTTCTGTCCAGTACAGCAACCCTGAACGTCAGGTTCGTGAACGGGCGCTGCTGGTGGAGGCTGGCCATACCTTAGCTGCCACGGCTTATTTTAATTTTGAATTGTTTTTTTTTATTTTTTTATTACGGATGCTTTTAACGTTCATCGTTCTCACATGTATAATTTCAACATGAATGATGTAACCAATATTGTGTAACCATATTTTGATTTAAAAGAGTGTCCGTGGAGTTTCTTGCCCGTTCTTCTCCATAGATCTACGTTTTGGAATGGGCAACTAGCTTCAACTTTCTGACTTACCTACTGACCGACTCTTTGACAATTCAAAAGTGCCTGTAATTGGTTTAATTGAAATAAATGCTTTGAGTTTGAGTTTGAGTTTGAACAATGTATTTTATTATTGTTACTAGTGGCAGAATAACGTAGGCATTATTATCAACAGCAGTGGTGGTCCATTGGTAACGGCCGCGACTTACGAGTTGTAGGTCGTAGGTTCGAACCCCAACAAGTGCTTTACTTTTTGTAAATTTTTCATCACCACTGCTCTCAAAACCGTGAAGGAAAAACTCGTGAGGAAACCGGCTTTACCTCTAGAACCAAAAAATCTAATATATGTGACATCTACCAACCCGCACTGGGCACGCGTGGTGGATTACGGCCCACTCCCACAGAGAGGAGACCTGTGTCCCAGCAGTGGGAACATTATAAGCTGATTATGCTATTGTCAACATAATTATTGTAAAGCGTGGTGATTATGATAATTTACTTCACTTATCTATCCTTTTTAAATATAGAATACAGGTACTTAATTTTCTTTTATCTTAAATCAAGTTAGAGATCTTTAAGTTAGATTTCGTGCATATTCGTCGAACGAACGAAATCTAACGAATCTGCACGAAATCTAACATAAAGAGATGAATGGATGATTTTTATGGTTAAAATTATATAAATACATATGCTTTATTGCCGCGTATCATGCTTTGATCAAGATACAACCTGACACGGACCTGCGAATTCCAAAAAACCCAAAAAAATTGAATTTCGCGGGCTATCACTGCGCATCATAAAAGATCGCTTTTAGCGATAAAACCGCCCATTGTGTCACCTGTAAAATTTAAACATTTATATCAGTAATTAATGGGGTGTACATAATAAAGACTATAATATTCTATTCTAATAATAATTGTCCTGGAAACATAACTGCAAATAAAAATCTTGGAGCGTAAAAATCGAATGTCTCTGTTTCACTAGGCTTTAACTTGGGCCAATGCTTTGACCAATGTTGGTCGTGGTTCCAGTGGCGTGATGTTTGCATGTCACTCGAGCCAGTATCGATTCGAGACGTATTTGCGGTTAAAACGATGTTTGTTTGAGTTCACAGTTCAATAATAACACTTTACTGTAACAATAAAGCTCTTTATTGATAGGTGTTGATGTTTCAGACTATTTGCTGTTATTAATAAATGGAATAAATATTGATATTTGAAACTGCCTTAATTCAGGGTGTAAGTGTAAACAGTGGCAATATTTTAAGGGGTCATTGTACTCATCAGAACAACTTTTACTATGGGATCAAACATGAAATGGCGAAAAAAAATCTGCTGTTCCCTACATTTTGACGAATTATGCAAACATAAACGTACTGGACAGCTGATTTTTTTTCGCGATTTCAGGTTTGGTCCCATAGTAAAAGTTGTTCATAAAGATGTGTAAAATGATCCCTTAAAGTATTGCCACTGTTTACACTTCAATCTGCCTAGCCTTTTCCCAACTATGTTGGGGTCGGCTTCCAGTCTAACCGGATGCAGCTGAATATCTGTATTTTACATGGAGCGACGACCTGACCTCCACAATCCCGTAACTGGGTAATACGATACCCCTTGGTAAGACTGGTTGTCAGACTTTCGGTCTTCTGACGACCCGTAACGACTGTCAAAGATCCACGAATGACAGCCAGGACCAACGGCTTAACGTGCTTTCCGAGGCACGGAGGAGACCCGGTATGTAAAGATGGTCACCCATCCTCGGACCAACCCCGGCAAGCGTAGCTTAACCTGTTGGATCGACCAGTGCGGCTGTTATTACTTAGCCTCGAGCTCCTCACTAATATCAAACAGATATTTTCATTTTAGATGTAACCTACTACATCCTTTGGTTGGTATTTTCTCCATAATTATTAACAAAGATAATGGCCACAATTGGTCGATCAAAAGAACTTGAGAACCATGGCGACGGCCCCCACGTAAAGTATTGAAACTGCAAAACCTCTACTTTACAGGAGAGCGATTTTAAGGTCGATGTTTTAGTATGTTCATTATAAGTATTTTCGATTTTGTTCGATTGAAAAATAGTTGAGGGTATAAAAATTGGTACATAATTTTTATATAGAATTGTACATCTTTATCTCTACTTGCTATTAGTGCAATAAAACGAAAATGGCTTTTTTGCAATTTCGATAGTATACGTGGGGGCCGTCGATGGGTACTGTACAACCCGTAGGTTTGTCAACTCATCAACCAACAGATCGACCAACAAGTCGTCCAACTTTGTCGCATATGCGTAGCCTTGCGCTAACCGTTAGGACCTAAGGAATTGTATGAGATAATTGCTCCCATTTGTACGGCCGACATAAATCTGGTAGGCGGCCCCTGCTAACTGCGCCACAGAATAGATGGGCGACAGATGTTCGGCTTTGAACAACGAGTTAAAACGCACGCACAAATACGTAAACATGCGTTCACGTAACTACACAACGCAACACGGATATTTGTATTTGTAAAGTCAATTGCGGATAGTCCTACTGTATTTATTTTTCGGAAGTTGAAAGAAATCTTGGAGAAAATAGTGTCAAAAGAAAAACGCGTCGAATGATCTATCTCCTTCTTTTATTTAAGTCCGTTTTTTTATGAGATAATCCGATCTATAGCAGCGGCAGATCCGTGGCGCGTAGTGTACGTACTGTCACCTGAAAGCTGGACAATTTCTAGTAATAATAAGGACCAAATTCGCAAAGCAAATATTCATTAGTATGATATTGACAGGTGTCTAGAACGCTTGTTCTCGACGGCAGGACTGTACACACGGCTACGCATCAAGCTATACATTTCTAGTTTACACTGACCTCTCATTGTAAGGAAATCCTATACAATGCGAGATCAGCTTATACTGGAAATGTATAGCTTGATCTGTAGCCGTGCGTACACGCAGTTAAGGCTGTGCATTCGCGTTCGTAGACAGACGCGTCTACGAACGCGAATGCATGTCAATCAATCAACTCAGCCTATCGCAGTCATAGCACAGACATAGGACTCTCTCAAATTACGCCTTATCACAAATCCAACCAGTCCGTCCCAGCCATATTTTCAAAGTTGTCTGTCCATCTAGCTTTCAATGTGTGCTTGCGTTGGGAATTGGACTTCTGTGTTCACTAGCTATTCTGTGGCAATGTCTCCCTGTAGGACAATGAAGGCTTGAAAGCTTACAACTAAGATACTGTTTTTCGTTGATAATATTTCGTGGACTGAGCATTGTTAGCGTACTATTATAACTGTGATAGAGGTAGACATCTTCGTTCCGCTGCGTATTCAAATGGTATTTTGTGAATTTTAGTGAAGAGGCTTCAACTTGGAGAAATAACAGTCATCGAGATAAATTAACGATTTGAGATGGCTGGCTTATTTTCAGTAAAATAATAATACAACAAACGGTGACTTTCATCGATTTATAGAACATAATTTAATAATCCTTATTCTCTATATTTGCAACTAAAGCTGGATCATGGATATTATGGATAATGGATAAATAATAAGCAGATATCGCAGATAGAAAAAGATTTAATGAGACATTTTTCTCAAGACACATAACGCGCAAGATGGTCGACGGCAAAAGGAGTCGGAGAACATTCATTTGACATAAAATTTTGACACATGACAATGACAGGTCCTAATATTGACGTATGTCTACATTTACCAATAATACCGATGACTCTGCACTGTCCACTAGGTTAATCACTTTTTGACATCTGTCAGTTGGTCAATTTCTAGTTGTAATAAGGATCAAATTCGCAAGTCACATATTCATTAGTATGGAACTGACAGGTGTCAAAAAGTAAATAACCTAGTGGACAGAGTATAAAGATTAACCTAATATAGCACCAAGAGTTTTGTGGATTGGAAACCTACGTTGATATAGAGAGACAATGTTGTGAACTCTCACGGAGCCAGGGCCCCAAGTCTGCTATTTTGTAGAAATTCTTCATTCCAACACGATCCCATTGTCACTGCATTGTCATTTTGCTAAAAGTTCGTAATCTGCTAAATTCATAATGGTCGATCATTGGTCGGTCAGTGGTCTCGTAATAGAATCGTGGTAGAATGACATTTTCGTACTGCCATTATTATACAATTACGTACTCAAATAATAATAATATTGTAATTTTATCGTTGTAATTTAATAGTACCCATGCAGTCATGTAATTGTTTTCTATCATTTGTATGTCAATATTGGCAAAGCATAGCGCACTAATTAATTTTTTAAGATCTTTTTATGTATTACCTACCTATGTTTAACAAATAAATTATTCTTATTCTTATTCTTATAAAACCCGTTAGTAGAAATGATTTTCGAAAAACTCAAGGTCAATGATCAAAGGAACTGTCAAAATTTTAGCAGATTACTACATACGTAAGTCATTCATTTGTCATTAACATTATGTACGAGATGAGTGACAGTGGTTGACCATTGGAAAGTCATAATGACGCCATTATATTAGTAGATTCCCAAACTTGTCAAAATCAACAATTATGAAATCAATGATAGACCATTCTGACACTATTGTATAGCAGACTTGAGGCCCAGAAATTTAACCAACACCGTCTCCACACAATGGCTCTTGGCGACAACAAATTAAGTATGGTGTGGTAGCAGATAAGGTAGGTACATACCTACCTACCTCACACGAAGAAACCTTTCACCTTAATTTCTAGTTATACAGGAAATGTCAGACATGACAAGAAAATAATATTAAATGTTATAAGTATCGATAAGATGTATTTGTTAACGTGGCTCGAGATTTTCCTTGTAATAATATCGACGTTGAAAATACAGACTTCATTTCTTTTCATCTTCTGATAAAAGATAGGAAAAATGATCGATGAGTTTTGTAGGAAAAAGTAGGACACTCCCTTTCTAGCATTTGTCATGAAAAAAAAACACGGAAATGATTTTAGATGATGAGAAGTTTGTACTGTAATGAATAAATGAATGATTTTATTTGCCAGAATTAACTGTAGAGCTTGTGAGAGAGGAGCTCTTGGCTAAGTAATAACAGCAGCACGGGTCAATCCAGGTTAAACTACGCTTGCCGGGGTTGGTCAGTGGATGGGTGACCATCTTTACATACTGATACTCCACCGTGTCTCGTAAAGCACATTAAGCCGTTGGTCCTGGCTGTCATTCGGGGATCTTTGACCACGGGGTATCGTATTACCCAGTTACTGGGTTGTGGAGGTCAGATAAGCAGTCGCTCCATGTAAAATACTGGTATTCAGCTGCATCTAGTTAGACTGGAAGCCGACCCCAACATGGTTGGTAAAAGGCTAGGCAGATTGAAATGTAGAGCTTGTTCACTCTGAAATGACGCGCCCCTCTACTTAAGATTGCTGTCGCCTTTTGTCACCTCTCTCGCTCACACGGGACAAAAATAAGATTGTTAAGGTTGATGCGCCAGGGTAGCCCGCGAAATTCAAAATTTCTTACGTTTTTTGCTATTTGTAGGTCAGTGTGAGCTTGTATGTTGATTAAAATATGATTCGCGGCCGTAGCTCATACGGCTTTACAGAATTATAATCATTAGAATCAGCAATACAACTCCATAAGTTAGCATTTACCTCAAACCTCATGATTTCATGAAATCGCTAGATTTGAGATAAATGCTAACTTATGGAGTTGTATTGCTGATTCTAATGATTATAATTCTGTAAAGCCATATTAGCTACGGCCGCGAATCATATTTTAATCAACATACAAGCTCACACTGACCTACAAATTGCAAAAAACGTAAGAAATTTTGAATTTCGCGGGCTACCCTGGCGCTTTCGCCTTAAATGAAAAGATGCTGTTTTGAAAAATGTAATCAATTAGCGAACTAGTAAATAATATTAATTTAATAGGTAATTATTAAAAATACATTTTTATTGTTGCATTTATTTTATCTCAAATACAGATAATACTTTTTGAGTGAGTTTATTAACATTAGATTTAAAATATGGCATGACGTCACGCCTTGCTAGATTTTTTACGTAATTGTGACGTAGCGAGGCCCCACTTTAATGCGTTTTATCTAAGTTTTTTTTTATTAACATGATAAAGCAAAAATACGTCCCTTATATTTTTTTTTATTATCTGACTGACCGACTAAATATTTTTTTTTTACCCAGGCATGATCCCTATTTGTATATGTATTGCATGATGTGGTCAAGTACACTTACTTGTGTACATCTTTTGTTGGAGATCCTAAATCAATAAATAAATATGCTTATTATTTTGCACAAATAACAATCCCATTTTTTATGTCCAGGCATTCACTGTCCATTCCAAGGTTGCCTGGAAGAGATAAGGAAAAAAAGCGATGAGGCCGTCCATGCATGTTTTGTAGTGTTAAATTTAGTTTTGTTGGTATGTTTTTTCTGCTGTAGGTACCTACAATAAAGTCCAGGGTGTAAGTGTAAACAGCGGCAATATTTTGAGGGATTATTGTACTCATCATTATGAACAAAAGTTGTTCATAATGATGAGTACAATAATCCCTCAAAATAAACTATGGGACTAAACCAGAAATCGCGAAAAAAAATCAGTTGTTCCCTACATTTTGACGAATTATGCGAACATAAATGTACTGAACAGCTGATTTTTTTTCGCGATTTCAGGTATGGTCCTATAGTAAAAGTTGTTCATACAATGACCCCTTAAAAGATTGCCATTGTTTACACTTACACCCTGTATATAAATAAATCTCAATCGTACCGAATTACAGCAAAACCGCCTCAAATTCGGTACCAGCAAAGAACAGACTTAAACCAGTGTCTTTGATAATTAACTGAACTGCGACGACGCCGACGGACCAAAGATCAAAGGAACCCTAAATGCTGATTACGGAACCGTGGCCACGTCACGTTTCCTTTGAAATCACCAACTCAATGACTTTTCATAGCAATCACCGTACTTGAGATCGTCTGGCCATCAAATTAATGAATACTAAAATAAAACTCTGTTTGAAGAAAACTTTGGAAAACAATAATATGAGTGCGCTACTCTGATAATCATAATCATAAATAATAATAATCATGATGATAATGATAATGTTAATTTATCCCTAAAACAAATTTAACATTTTAGTTGAAAAACATGTTCCTAATACATTGATATACGTCACGGACAATTCTCCAACTGCAAATTCAAGTTTAATCCAAAAAAAAAATGTGATTTTACAAATTAACCATTTTCGGACTTTTTCCTTTACTTGTGCTGTGAGACCTTGCTTCTTGCAAACAACTATCAGTGATTTTTTTACAGGGTTATATTTATCAGGATTTATAGTGGCAAAAAATACACAGTCACTGGAGCAAAGCCGCGGGCACACGTTAGTTATTAAGAATGAAATGCTAACACTCACATCTCCAGTCTATGTAGAAAAATGGCCGCCTAGATACTAGTGTAAAAATATAACAAGTCTAAACAATATTCACTTAGTAAGGGTCGTCCCTCTAGGTAGGTTTACAAAGGCCCAAACTCCGGCCATGATACACTAAGACCCCAGGAGACGTTTAGTAACTTTTTGCAGCGACCCCCTAGGTACAGTGCGGTACAGAAACTGTTTAGTTCCCCGAAGAGCGCCGAAGTTTGACGAAGTTTGCCGATGTCAAAGTTTGCTTCGTTAGTTTTGGCACTGGATACTTTCGTGTTTAGTTTATGTGATGTTTTTGTATTGTATTGTTCGTTGTTATATGGTTGTAAGTGCGTACAAAATAATACAATATAACACCGCAGGTTTTTATTCATAAAATAATAATCAGTCTGAAATTATTGTCCCACAAAAAGACAATGGCCGACAATGATCTTGCTTGCTTTTTTTTGGAACAAAGTTCTTTAAAGGCTCCTTCAAACAAGCGCGACCCGCGACGCGGATCGCACGTGTCGCGAGACGAGCGGTGTCCGAGTCGCGTGCAATTCTTGTTGCGTGTCGCCTAGCCTTAACGTGGCTTGTGGTAGGAGTAAACTGTCAGAAAATGTGACGTAACGAAAAAACGTAAGTTTCAAGTGTCAAAAGTGTTTGTTTTTTAATACACTTCAAACTTGAGTCCATACTAGATGGATCTGTATTAATACACTAGCTTTTGCCCGCGGCTTTGCCCGCGTGGATGTCGGAAATTATCCCACGGAAACGTACTACCGGGAAATCCTTCCTTATTCCTTGTCTACATTATAAAGGGAACCTCTTTGCAAAATTTCAGCTTTCTAGGTTCAAGGCTTTGGGCTGGGCGTTGATGAGTCAGTCAGTCAGTCAGTCAGGACTTCTCTTTTTATTTATATAGATAGAAGATAAATACAGCGAAAGCGACTTCGATAGATGATAAATGATTTATTTTCTGTAAGTAGGTTTTAGAAAAATATAGAGCTCTGCTTCAGTAATTTTAATTAAATAAGTTCTTAAAAAGTACTGACAATACTGAAATAAATAAAAGCCCCCGAAATCAATTAACACTTTTTCGTTAATTGACTTCCGGAACTCGATGAAAGTTTGAAATTGACAACAACAAATTTTTTAATGAATTAATTATGGGTAAGTACTTTTTTCTTGTTGATGGAAGTTTTTTTAAAATAGGAAACAAAGTAGTCACCTAATGATTTGTTTTGGTCAAAATTATAAACCAACCGAGTAATTGGGTTTTAATTGATAGGTATAATATGTTCTCTTCTCTACTAGGTGTTACATTTCTTTTATAACCCGACCGAATTTCGGACACGGTGGTCAATCTCAAATGGGTGAGCAAATATACGAGTAGTTGGGTCGTTCTTCTCCGGCCGCCTTAGGGTGAGGCCTGCAGGCAACAGACTTGAGGAGTTTGTTGCCTGAACAGTGAAAGGCCCGTGACGGCGGCGCGCCGTGTTCCGCGTGCGCCGAGGAATTGCGGCCATATATGGCGCTGAGGTGACGGGGTCCGCGTGAATTCATGCGGGCCAACACCTGGCCGGGGGAGCGTGATGAGCGGTGGCCGTTTTGCGTAGATGTGACGCATATTTTCCACCAAATTGTTTTTAAACATTTTTTTATTCTGTTGTAGTTTGCGTCATGTTTACCGCAAATAAACGTTTTTTCTTTCTTTCTTCTTTTCTTTTTCTTTCTATGAAATGCGCAGGCACTCTAGCACCCCGGCTAAAGGTAGCAGCAGAACACCGTGTGGTTTTAGTCAGTAAAAGTCTGACAGACCCCTCCGCTCACCCCAGGGTGGAGGACATCCATGAAAAAAAAAAAAAAAAAAAGGATGGTCATTCTTCTTTTCTACTGATAACACCTCCGTCACAATGGACGTTCTTTTGTACCGACAACACCATTGTCACACTGGACGTTTTTTCTACTGACAACACTTCCGTCACACTGGACTTTTTAGGGTTCCGTATTTCAAAAGGAAAAAACGTAACCCTTATAGGATCACTTTATTGTCCGTCTGTCTATCTGTCAGTCTGTCAAGACCCTTTTTCTCAGGAACTCGTGGAGGTATCAAGTTGAAATTAATATCAAATACGTAAGTCTATGGCTTCTTAAAGTCCTAAAAAACTCTTCTAAGTCAATGCAATAAAAACATACGGCCATTTATGCGACTTATTTTGATACTCGCAAGTAAATCAAAACCTATAGGGTACTTCCCCTTGTTCTAGAATCATGAAATTTTGAAAGAAGCAAGGTCTTACATCACAAATAAAGGAAAAAGTCCGAAAATAGTTAATTTGTAATTCTGTCATATAAAAGAAATGTTTAAGTCTGTCAGTCTGTCAAGACCATTTTTCAAGGACACGTGAAGGTATCAAGATGAAATTAATATGGAACACGTAAGTCTATAGTCTCTTAAAGTTCTAAAAAAATCAAGCTTATAAGTTAACGCAATAATAAAATACGGCCATTTTGCGACACATTTTGATACTCGCAACTGTCGCAAGTAAATCAAAACCTATAGGGTACTTCCCATTGACCTAGAATAATGAAATTTGTCAAGAAGCAAGGTATTACAGCACAAGTAAAGGAAAAAGTCCGAAAAATGTTAATTTGTAATTCTATCACTTAAAAAAAATTTCAAGTCTGTCAGTCGGTCAAGGCCCTTTTTCTCAGGAACGCATGGAGATATCAAGTTCAAATTAGTATCAAATATGTAAGTCTAGTAGCTTTGAGTCAACAAGATGCTTACTTATACCACAGCTTATAGTATGAAAATTTGAAGACTGTAGCTCCAACCATTTGGACAGACAACGGACAGACAGACACGTGAGTGACAGCAATTAGGGCTCCGTTTGGACCATTCGGTTACGGAACCCTAAAAACGGAAGTGTTTGAGATTATTTTGATGGTAGTCAAAAGATTTTGTTGCCAAAAAATCTAAACGGAAAACAGACTGACAGACAGACTAAGTTGGACCATAATGGTTCCTTTTTACCATTTTGTTACGGAACCCTAAAAATTATATTTTTCCGGAGGGGCCATTGTCGATGAAAAAAAAAAGATCGACCCAGGAGAACTCTTTGTTCCTTTACACGACTGTACTAGAATATTCAATATTCTAGTACCTAGTATGATAGATGGCTTCATTCTTCTGACAAGCAACACAGATGCAATAGGTAAGTACATAATAATTATATTTAAAGATTTTAAACTGTCATGGTCACTAACATTATTACTAACACAAACGGGATATTTACCATGTTTACTGTTATAATTATATTAATTAATACTTATACAGTTATGATCGTGATATAATATATCATCTCTTGATTAGGTCGTATCATTTGTCTGTTATTCTATATTATTACACCTATAACAATCCTTCAGCGGAATTAGATTAGAACCACTACGAATGGAACTCGCATTTTTTTCGCTTTGGATATACAGGGTGTCCCGTAAATAATGGATCAAACGTAAGGGGTAGGTAGCTTACCTAATTTCCAACAACTAATTTGAATATTAAAAAAAAAACCGTTACAGTAACCAGGATATTAATTTTTTTTCGAATTTTACGATTTTGTCTTCCAGAATTAAGCTTTTTTAATGCTGTCGCTGCAAATGATGACATTTTTAGGTATGATTTTTATTTAACATTTCTGAATAGCTTACTAATGTTATAAGATACCATTTTTTTGAATACCGTTTTATTTGCCTTAGAAAAAAAATCTTGAGTTGAAAAGTTTTTTCTGTACGATGTTAGGACCAAAATTGAAAAAATTCTCCTGTAAAAAAAATGTATGACACCGAAAACCACCATTATTTTAAAAACTTGTACATTTAATAAGGTTTGCAAATTGGTATAAAACTTACGTCTAGTCTTTATCGTTACAAAGATATTGCTATGAATGTGATGAAGACAGAAAATAAATTAAATTGGTACTATTCCATTTTTTCATTTTCGTAATGGCTTATGCTTGAATGCTTGTAATCGAAGCAGGTAGTTAAGCGGCTTGCATATTCCGACCCGATGACGTCATCTGTCCGGAATTTGGGACCGCTACCTGTGGCGGAGTTGCACCTCAGTCAGCGTGAAGGGGATAGATAGCGCCGCTTTTGTATTTTTGGTAAATTGGTATGAAGTTGTACATTCTAGTCCTTGTCGTTACAAAGATAATTGCTATGAATCTGAGAGGTGCTCCAAATCAACGTTAATAAAAAAAAATAAAAAAGTGTGTACATTTAAACTTTTTCTTTAAAATGTGTAACTGTAGCATTTCAGAGGCAATGTTCATTGAATTATTGAGGCGTATGAAAAGAATTAGGAGGCCGTACTAAAAAAAACAGTTAGTTCAAATAAATCGTTTTATTTGGTTTTTACAATAAATGTTCGAATTGCCTTCCCTCTACAAGAATGCAAAGTCTGCATCTCCTAATAAAGGAAGCTCTTATCCGACGGACAAAACGGCTTTGGTTTATTTCTGATGCAGCAGATTGGATGCGCTGTCGTAATTCTTCTTCCGACGTTATTGGATTCTTGTAGACCCTGTCTTTTAAACATCCCCAGTAAAAAAATCTAGGGGATTTAAATCCGGAGATCGCGGAGGCCACAAAATTGGTCCTAATCGGCCGATCCATCTGTCCGGATAACTTTCATCAAGGTGCGCCCTTACTGCCGTCGCATAGTGAGCGGGGCACCCATCATTTTGCAACCACATTGCTTGCCGTACGTCTTCTGGAACGTTTTCTAATAACCTTGGCAACTCATTCCTTAAAAAATGGAGATAATATTCGGCGTTTAGAGTAGCTGGTAGTTCAAAGGGCCCTATTATTTGCCCATTGATTATTCCCGCCCATAAATTTATTTTAAATTGATGTTGGCTCCTGTCCTCTCGCATCAAATGTGGGTTTATCAGCTGCCAACTGTGCAAATTATGCAAATTTAAATATCCATCTCGGCGGCATGAAGACTCGTCACTCCATAAAATCTTGTTAAAAAACTGCGGGTCCGCCCGAATCATTCTAAGCATCCTTTGGCAAAATTCTATTCTTGGCTGGTAATCACGCGACGTCAGCGTTTGAACACGTTGCACGTGATATGGGTGCAATCGGCACCGTTGTAGCACTCGATGCACCGTCGATCTAGAAATTCCTACGCGTCGCGCTATGACGCGAACGGAGACTGACGGATCTTCCTCGATTTCTCGAAGAATGACTTCGTCATTAACTTGTCGCGGTCGTCCTTCACGGGTACCACCAACTCCGGTGCCAAGAATTCTTCCCTCAAGAAGCGCGTTATGCACTCTAATAAAGACGCGATAATCGGGATAACGAACCAGGTTCGGGTATCTTTCACGGTACAATCTTGCAGCCGCCCTGGCATTACCTCTTGCTTCTCCGTAGATAAAATGCATTTCGGCGTACTGCCGTGGCGTGTACTCATAACGAGGCATTGGGCTGAATAAGGTTTCAGCGCTACTGCACACACGTACAAGCACACACAAACGAATGTTTTCGGAGTCCGTAGGATCGCCAAGTCGTTTGTCCAATACGCAAAGAGTTCCAAATCGATAGGCAAAGCAAAGTCCAAAAACACAGCACAAGTCAAATTTTACAGAAGAAAACACCGAGCCACTGACCGGGAGCGAAAGTTGTCTGACGTAGCAACTCGAAGAGAGACTAGTTACAACTAAACTAATAAAATCAAGCAACAATGAAGCCTGTACGAGTGAAGGGCGCAGGAAAGAACAAAAGAACCTGCGCAACTTCATACCGATTTAACCGATTTACCAAAAAGCGGCGCTATCTATCCCTTTCACACTGACTGAGGTGCAACTCCGCCACAGGTAGCGGTCCCAAATTCCGGACAGATGACGTCATCGGGTCGGAATTATGCTATCCGCTTAACTACCTGCTTCGATTACAAGCATTCAAGCATAAGCCATTACGAAAAGGAAAAATGGAATAGTACCAATTTAATTTATTTTCTGTCTTCTTCATCACATTCATAGCAATATCTTTGTAACGATAAGGACTAGACGTAAGTTTTATACCAATTTGCAAACCTTATTAAATGTACAAGTTTTTAAAATAATGGTGGTCTTCGGTGTCATACATTTTTTTTACAGGAGAATTTTTTCAATTTTAGTCCTAACATCGTAAAGAAAAAACTTTTCAACTCAAGATTTTTTTTCTAAGGCAAATAAAACGGTATTCAAAAAAATGGTATCTTATAACATTAGTAAGCTATTCAGAAATGTTAAATAAAAATCATACCTAAAAATGTCATCATTTGCAGCGACAGCATTAAAAAAGCTTAATTCTGGAAGACAAAATCGTAAAATTCGAAAAAAAATTAATATCCTGGTTACTGTAACGGTTTTTTTTTAAATATTCAAATTAGTTGTTGGAAATTAGGTAAGCTACCTACCCGTTACGTTTGATCCATTATTTACGGGACACCCTGTATAATAATATCCAAAGCGAAATATACAGGGTGTAAGGGACAGCCCTCCGCAAACTGATAGGGTGAATTCAGTATGTCATACTAAGATGACCGTGAATTTACGTGAATTTTTTTCAGGAACGTTATGGGAACCCAATAAACCTGATTTGTTTGTGTTTTTTTGCACAAATCGGAGCGTCTATTACTGTTTGGGAGAGGTAGGTAATAGGTATACGGTGAGTTCGATGAACTCTGTAGCTAGACAGAAAGTGAACAGCTGATTTCACGAGTCGTTCGTTAGACTATTTCTACATCCATTGCTGGTTTTTTGTTTTCAGTTTTGTTTTTTGCTATTTTTTTTTTACATAAATGGAGTGCTGCGAACACACAATGTAATTTTACATTGAAATAAAGAACATGTAACTGAAAAAATATTTAAAAATGAAAATTTTCCTTAGAAAATTTTCGGTGGAATATGAATCAAAATGAGGAGCTGAATGCACCCTGTTAGTTTGCGGATAGATAGATATAAGGTCAGATGGGGTAAGTGAAACATACTTTACTTTTAATTTTACGTAAACAGCACTAGCACAGTAATAATATATGTTTGAAAACTCTGGCACGGGGGAAATGGGCCATAATACGTTTCTCTTACCCCGGCCATCACGGGTGCACTTTCCCTAATTAGTAGGTGCTTTTTGAGATCAAAATTTCTACCACCTTATAATTCAATTGCCTGCATTTTAGCTAGAAATAACTATTAGAACATAAAATCTAAGTTTGAATAAGTTACTTAACTATTAAAAATCTTCATAAACATTAAATATTGCTTGACACCAGCGAACAAAAGAGGCATTGCAACGCTAGCTAGTAGTAAATAAATAATAAGCTAGATGGAGTAGACATCTGACTACCCATAAGAAGAAATGGCGAAACAAACTCAAGGCTTTTTTTTTGTGTATGTGAAATCATCAAATGACTTGTTCCGCTATGGGTGAAGCGGAAGGGCGTGTCAGACTTTTACTGACTAAAACCCACCCGTGTTCCTTCAGTTGCCTGTGCCAGGGCCGCGGTATCTCTTTCGAACAACCCGTGACCCCGGCGGCAACAACCCGCGACCCCGGCGGCAACTCAGGGCTCTCATCCATAGCAAGACAAATTGCACGACGTTATTCCGAGTAGGTATAACCAATAGTAATGCCATTTCTCTTTGTTTGCATCCCCTGTTTATATAACGAATAAGTCTATTTACTTGGGATTAGGCCGAAAACTATGCGATAATTTGCCATATTACGACTGTTTTTGTCATAACACAAATAGAAAGAGGTAATACGGACTTAATATACGTCATTATGTCGACCGAATAATAAGGAGTTTGATGAAGGGCTGCGTTATGTGGAAGTGGACGCGAATCGATTTGAAATGTTATGTCTCTGTTTATGATTATTGTTGGGATTGTTTTTTTAGGGTTCCGTACCAAAATGGTAAAAAAGGAACCCTTATGGTGTGACTCAGTCTGTCTGTCTGTCTGTCACAGCTGGATATCTCAAGAACTACTAATGCTATCAACTTGAAATTTACAATAGTTTTAGATGACGTTTACCCAACTATTTTGCAAATAAGAAAGAAATAAAAATAATTATATTTTTTTTGCAACTGGGACTGAAACGGGGTCTTAAAAATTTAAAGTGGGGCTACTAGGATATGTGGGATATCATATGAAAGAGCGCTGTTTGCACATTTTCAAACTATTTTTTATTTTTTTTTTAGGTCGCATAGTTTTCGACTTTTGATGTAAAATGTAAAAAAAAAGACCGTTCCCCTCCCCTTATCTCCGAAGTTTGCAAAGCGAAAATTATTCTATGTGATAGAAATTTATGTAAAGATTACAGGAAAAATAAAATGATGTCTCTAAGTAGCAGACTTTTTCAGAAATCGGAACGGAACCCTCGGTGCGCGAGTCCGACTCGCTCTGGACCGGTTTTTTTTTTTATTAATGGCAAATTTTTGTTCGTTACGCGAAGAATTACAGCCAGAAATTGTTAAGCAAAAATGATACCCTTCAATTGGCCGTGATGAAGCCATTTCATACAATTGACAAAGAATGACAATTTTGATTAGGTAATTATACAGGGTGAAATTTTAATCGTTTTAATGCTCTTAAGGAGTCATTATACTCATCATTACGAACAACTTTTACTATGGGACCAAACCTGAAATCGCGAAAAAAAAATCAGTTGTTCAGTACATTTATGTTCGCATAATTCGTCAAAATGTACTGAACAGCTGATTTTTTTTCAGCTGATTTCAGGTTTGGTCCCATAATAAAAGTTGTTCATAATGATGAGTATAATGACCCCTTTACTTTTTTTTTTTTTTTGAGGGTGGGAAATCATCAAATAACTTCTCCCGCTCTGGGTGGAGCGGAAGGGTGTGTCAGACTTTTACTGACTAAAACCCACCCGTGTTCCTTCAGTTGCCTATGCCAGGGCCGCGGTAACACCTTCGGACAATCCGCGACCCCAGCGGCGTCGGCCCTATTGGGCCCCGTCACTTGCTGACATCTCTTTGAGGCGCGCGTGGAACACAACGCGCCGTCGACTCGGGCCTGGTCCTTACCGGACGGCGAGCTACCCGCTGCTCACCGTCTGCAGGCCCGCGCCTACGGTGGCCGGAAATCGCCCCGCGATTCCCGCCGCCCAGGGCGTCTCCTGCGGCGACTGAGGGCGTGAGGCTGCCTCTCCCTCACGCGTTCCGCCTCCTCCTTCGCGAGCATCACTGCTTCGCAGAAGGAGGTGACGGCCTCCCATGCGCTCTCGCTCCGCACCATGGCCTGGACCAGGCTCGGACGCGAGAGATCGCCACCGCCGATCGCCTCCGTGAGAACACGGCGGTGCTCTGCCCAAGCCGGGCAGACCTCCACTGTATGCTCCACCGTGTCCTCCGGGCGATCCGCACAATGGTAACACCCGGGCGTTTCTTCCCGCCTTATGCGAAACAGGAACCTCCCGAAACAACCGTGTCCGGTGAGGACCTGCGTCTGGCGGAAGGTGAGGACGCCGTGGCGCCTCTCTAACCACTCCTCAAAGAGGGGACTTATCGCCGCAATTGTGGCGTGCCCAGCGCTGGGTTGCGACAGTCGCGCTCTCCATGCCGCCATGAGATCCCGCCGGAGCTCTGCCCGCTGTACCGTGATTTCTCGCGGCAGCGGAGTTACGCCCCGGCGCTTCGCCTCCTCGCGCCACTCCCACACGTGCGCGAGGACCTTTGCCTCCAGATCCCACGGCGGCAATCCGGCAAGGAGGCTCGCCGCCTCCCGGGAGACCGTGCGGTATCCCCGGACTAGCCGGATGGCCATGACCCTCTGGGACGCGTTCAACCTGCCGGCTGGTCCCAGCCTTAGGGAACGCGCCCACACCGGTGCTCCGTAAAGGGCCATGGACCGCACGACCCCCGCGTAGAGCCTCCGGCAGGAGGCGTTTGGACCCCCCAGATTGGGCAGGAGCCGCCTCAAGGCAGCCCCAGCCCGTGCCAGTCTGGGAGCCAAACGTCGGAAGTGCTCCACGAAGTTCCACCGGCTGTCGAGGACGAGTCCCAGGTACTTCATCGTGGACCCGACTCCGATGTGAACCCCTCCCACCGTTATTTCGGAACCCGACGGTGGCGCATTCCGAGGACCATGAAAACACATGGCCTCGTACTTGTGCAAGGCCACCTCGAGTCCCAACTGCCGGATCCTCTCCACGACTATCGCAACCCCGCGTGTCGCTAAGTCAGCCGCCGCCTGGTGTGACCTCCCTTGCGCCAGGACCAGCGTGTCTCACCCTGTATAAGTAATTTAAGTTGGTATAGCCAACTTGCTGAACAATTAATTTCCTTGTCTTTACATAAGGGATCACGAATTGATGATCTATGATTGACGATTGATGATTATTTGTGACTTCAATTCGGTCTTTTCCTGTGACTGGTCAAGAAGTGGCCTAGTGCCTACATAATAATATGGAAAACAACTGGCCAAATGTGTGTCGGACCACGCACACTGAAGGGTTCTGTACTTCTGTCGTTGGGATGAATTTATACTGAGAACAAACTTAACATTGTAGTTGAATAACATGTTCCCCCATACAATCCAACTGTAAAATGTAAGTTTGTACGCACAATATTGAGTGATTTACCATGTTATTTTAAGACCATAGACTTCTTATAGGTTTTCTGTAATCTATAAGTACAGAACTATTTTCAGTATATATTTCAAAATTGTATGCTCAGTAGTTTCGGAGATAAGTGGGGCATCGTAAATTTTCGTCTATTTTCTGAAATATTTCCCTTTAAACCAATTAAATTTAAAATTATAAAAAAAAATATTTGAAACCCTCACAGTAAGCTCTGACATTTGATATGTCACACGGTACAGTTTGCTAAACTTATTTTTTTAATTTTTTTTTGCCCCCCAAAACTGAACTCCCGAAAGTCCGACAACCAGTCTTACCAAGGGCTATCGTATTACCCAGTAACTGGGTTGTGGAGGTCAGATAGGCAGTCACCCAATGTAAAATCTGACACAGTTGGGAAAAGGCGAGGCAGATTGGCAGATTGACAAGTATATCTCAAAAAAACAAATTTTTATTACACAAAACACAAAAATCGCTGATATCAAGGAGGTTGTAAAACTCCTAATATTCTCGACGAAATAATTTTACAAAGACTATTTCCTACTGTTGACATAAAAATCTTTTTACTGTCCAGTGCTTTGGTTGAAATAAAAGTAAAAGGTTAGAATTTTGTCGTCGGTACATAAAGCTTGTAAAGTAAGGAGTTTTGGGCTTACTTTACCATAGTATTTTACTGGTGGGTATCTTCTTTTCTTTTATTTTTAGTATAGGCTTGTTTTACTTACACTTTTCTTAAATTACTGGTGCTTACTTTTTCAGGAACATTGGTAACTAGCGGTTTTGCGGAATAGTAGACCTTGTTAGCAATTTAAAACGGGATATTTACAAAGTTTTTTTTCATCAGATCTTCACCAAATTTTTATGAGACTTAACTACCTTTTAAATTTAAAAAAAAACAGTACTTTTTGGAGGAAGTAGCCCTCCAAATAAAAATCCCCGACAAAATAATTCATAAAGTCGTAAAACCTGTATACCAAGTTTCGTCCAGATCGGTTGTAAAATACGACCTGTGGAGGAGTAGCTACAAACGGACTGACAAATTTTGGCAGACTTAAAGCAGAGACGCTTCGCTCGCTTCGTTCGCTCGTTTAATCATATAAGTAGTTTCTGTCCCAGCTTATTGTACCAGTTCTAAATTAATGTTATAGTCCGCTACATGATGGCGTAAAAAAGCATCGTGAAACATGCAACCTGAATACTAGTATTTTACATAGAGCGACTGCCTATCTGATCTCGACAACCTAACTGGGTAATACGATACCCCTTGGTTGTCAGACTTTCGGGCTTCTGACGACCCGTGACGGCTGTCAAAGATCCACGAATGTTGCCGGTACCAATAGTTTTACGTGCTTTCCGAGGCACGGAGGGGTCTTAAGATGGTCATCTATCTACGAACCAACCGCGGCAAGCGTAGCTTAACCTGATCGACAGACCCGTGCGGCTGTTATTACTTAGTTACGAGCCCCTTTAGAACAATAACATGGTTGTAGTAGCTAGTATAGCTACACAATATTAAAATGGTATTTGGCTCGCCAACGCATCACCACGTGCTTACAAGCTGACGGTTGGACAGAGACTGACAACTACTCAGCCCGCACCTTGTGACGTATGCGCTCGAGACAAATCATAAGTATATCTACATCATACACCACAGTGGTCTCTAAATAATGATTGTTGTCTATCAGTCAATGTTATGTTCTTTATTTTTATTTACTTCTCCCTCGATTCTGCTACATAATTTTCCTTCACGTAATACGCAATTTAATCTACGTCTGTTTGATCAACTGAAATAAACGCTTATCCTAGCTGGCTTGGCCTGGTTAGTCTCTGAAAGTCAAATACTTCTTTCTTTGCAGCATTCGCTAAATCTCTTCGTCAGCAAAAGGTGCTTTTCCGGACATTATCAGGAAAAAAGGCGGATGATACGGGAACAGGTTTTTAAGTAACTCGAAACTGTCGGTTTAAGCTTTTAATGATCCAATTTGCAAAGCATTTTGCTGGCAAATACCGCCTTAAGTGGGGCCATGAAGTTAGCGAGTTTACGAGCGAAGGCTGTGTTGAATTTAAGTGGGGTTTTTTCGTCAAATATCTTAGTTTACGATGTTCTGTGATGGTTCACTGCGTTTGTGAAGTCTGTTCGTGTTATTGGCTTGATCGTTTTTAGTCCACGTGTAATATTAAAAACTTGCTATTGTTCTAGAAATGGTAGAACTATAGAATCCATAAAAATAAACACAAAATATAACTACTTTTAATGCTAAAATCCAACGAGCATCAAAATAACTTTAGTTAATAAAATTTAATCAAATTATAAGAGTTTGTAAATTAAGAAACAAGAATTAATGTCACCTAAAACAATTGGATTGTTACCTTAGATTAACTAAATTAAAGCGATGCTAAACTTAGACTGTTAAATTATTATTCTATCTGGCTTTTGTCAACAGTTTAGTTAGATAAACTTTCTTTTGAATAAACTACAATAGCTAATGACTTGTTTTGTAATTCTAAATAAAATACAGTATCTTCAGTTGAGCATGTTTAGTAAACCGTATAATAAGTACTTTTGTGTTTATTTATTTAACAGTTTAGGCTGAGGCCTCATTGGTGCGTTGCGTTGCGTTGTCGCATTTCAATGGAACTTGCTCGGTTCTAAAGTACATTAAATCCTCATGTCTTTTAGAACGAGCACGCATCATTATATGCGACGACGCAACGGACTAATAAGGCTTATGTACACACGTACAAACAGACAAGAAAAAGAGCGGCCACGTGCGAGTTGGACTCACAGATGAAGGGTTCCGTACCATCGTACAATATTTAACACTAAATTATATTTAAAAACGCCGAAGAAAACACGTTTATTGTATCTTTAATTTTTAACTTAATTACATTTTTATTATTAGTAGTACACACTGCGAAAATTTAATGTGTCGACATAGTAAAAGAAACAGCCCTGTGACAGACAAACGGACGGATCCTTTGAGTACGGAACCCGATAAAGGTATAGAAAAATACGTTCTAAAGTGATGCTTATTTACTTAATAAAAATCAATATATTTACAACAGACAACGCACAGCCTACACCGCTGGGTCTAGATTCTAGACCAACTCTTGTGCAAAATTCCTGTGGAAGCATTAATTTTGCACAAGAGTTCCATAAACAGGTTGTCTAAAACGTAGTGGTCCATAGACAAAATTGGTAAATCGAAGGTGGTACCTATCATTCAATCTCAACAGTTCAGAAAATTTTCGACGTAGCGAGTTCAAAATCTGGCTGGAACTTGCCTTGATAGTGTAGGGAGTATAGCTATAAGATTAAATGTTCCTATTTTACGTTCAGTGTGGCTCTGCAACGCTTCAGATTTTATTTCAGGAACGCGTGGAGGTATCAAATTGAAATTAATATCAAATACGTAAGTTTATAGTTCCTTGAAGCTCTAAAAAAATCAAGCTTCTAAGTCAACGCAATAAAAAAATACGGCCATTTATGCGACATATTTTGATAATCGTAAGTGATTCAAAACCTATAAGGTACTTCCCGTTGATCTGGAATGATGAAATTTGGCAAGAAGCAAGGTCACAGCACAAGTAAAAGAAAAAGTCCTAAAATAGTTCATTTGTAATTTTATCACATAAAACAAATTGACCGTGACGTATATCAATGTATGGGAGAACATATTTTTCAACTACAATGTGAAGTTTGTTTTTGAGATAAATTCTTTTCAATTACGGAACCCTTCATTGTGCGTGGTCCGACACGCATTTGGCCGGTTTTTAGGGTTCCGTACCTCAAACGGAACCCATAGGATCACTCGTGTGTCTGTCTGTCTGTCCGTCTGTCACAGCCAATTTGCTCCGAATCTAATGGACCGATTAAATTGAAATGTGGTACACATATGGATTTCTGTGACCAAAACACGTACGGCTAAAGTAAATAAATGAATTTTGAACATGGGGGTCACTTTTAGGGGCAAATAAAATTTAAAAAAAAAAATTGCAAACAGTACCGGGTGACGTAACTATGAGAGTCTCAAATATATATTTTTTTATAATTTTAAAATAAATCGTTTTAAAGTTATTTAAGAAAATAGACGAAAATTTACCATTCTTCCCCTGGAGATAAGGATCTCCAAAACTACTGAGCCTAAAATTTTGAAAAAAAAACACAGACAATAGTTCTACACCTGTAGATTACAGGAAAACCTATTAGAAGTTTGTGGTCTTAAAATAACATGGTAAATCTCTCAATCTCTAAATATTGGAAAGAATCATTTACAAAAATCTTCTCAACTTTCTTGACAAGTATAAAATCATCGCTAAAAACCAATACGCCTTCAGAAAGGGCGTATCCACGGAAGACGCTGTATTGGATCTTCTGGACTCAGTTGTCAACAAAATTGACTGTAATCACAAATGTATTGACACATTTTTGGACCTCTCTAAGGCCTTCGACACTGTCTCTGTCCCTATTTTACTTGGAAAATTAGAACAGATTGGAATACGCGGCACGGCGCTCAAATTGCTTAAGGATTTTCTACCAGACCGGACACAGTGCGTAAAAATAGGCGAGTACATCAGTAGTGAACAACTACTTGATTTCGGTGTGCCACAAGGTAGTTTGCTCAGCCCCCTCCTCTTCCAAATCTATGTTAACGAACTCTGTCTACTTGCTCTCCATTCTACTCACATTATAGCGTACGCCGATGATACCGTTTTACTGTCCAGTGGACATGACTGGAAAACGGCTAGGGAGGCCGCTGAAATGGCTTTGTCCCAAGTTATGACCTGGTTGGGCAATAATAGCTTAACCTTGAACGTCAACAAAACGAACTTTATAACCTTTGGTTCCAGATCTTCTTCCCTTCCATCTGACCTCACATTTCAAATCAAAGCTCACGTTTGTGACAAGCTTGACAGCAATACTCTGTGTTCTTGCCAGACTGTGACGAGAGCCACCTCCGTTAAGTACCTCGGTCTTTACCTTGATTCCGGTCTCAGCTGGAAGACTCACATTGAATTTCTGTCTGCACGCACTAGAAAACTCATTTACGTGTTCAAAAAGTTAAAAACTTCTGCCCATAAAGATATCCTAAAAATGATATACACCGCCCTATGTGAATCAACACTTAGTTACTGTATAGTTGCGTGGGGTGGTGCAGCCAAAACAATCCTCTTACCAGCTGAAAGAGCCCAACGTGCAGTAATCAAGGTCCTTTTAAGCAAACCATTTAGGTATCCCACCCAGCAAGTTTATTCGGACTTTAAGGTACTGACAGTCCGCCAGATGTATATGCTTCGTGCGATCACACGCACACATAAAATTACCCCTCCTAATAGATGTAAAAGCCCTACGCTTAGAAGAAGATCCAAACCGGTTTGTCCCAAAGTTTGTACAAATACCACCTTTGCGCGACGGCATAACCGTTATTTAAGTACACTACTATACAACAAACTGCACAACACGTTAAACATTCATTGTTTAAACAAGTCAACCAAAAAATTAAAGAATTTCTGCTCAATCTAAAGTATGACGATACGGAAGAATTACTCAAACCATAGCTACCGAAACTAATCACCCACTCATACTTACACACCTACACTCCCTCATGCATATCTACACTCACACATACACAGACACTCTCATACACCTGGCACATAAATAGATACTACCTTTTATTTTAGTATTATTTTTTGTTAATAATTAGGTAATTCGAATCCCTTTCTTTTTTTTTTTCATTAATCAACGTTTCTTATTCTCAATATTAGTTTGTATTAGTCTAGCTAGTGTTTTGTTATTATTTGTACAAAAGTGCATTTTACTTATATGTAAACCATCATAACTTTAGAATACGGACGGATGGATGACCCCTGTAACACAGGTTTTTCCTAGCATGGGGGTCATGAGTCTTTTATTTTGTACCAGGCTTTTTCACGCTAATGTTGACTCACAACCTGTGTCTACCTGTATCTGTGTACTCTTTTTTATGTCAAAATGTCAAATAAATAAATAAATATTGTGAGTAAAAACTTACATTTACTGTTGGAATATATGGGAGAACATGTTTTTCAACTTTATTGTGAAGTTTGTTTTTGAGATAATTTCTTTTCAACTACGTAACCCTTCATTGTGCGTAGCCCGACACGCACTTGGCCGTTTTTTTTATTTTTTACAACAGTTTGGTTTCATGGCCCACGCCGAAGGATTACAGGGACCTAGTCGACACGTTCACGGAAAATTCGTTTATTTCTCCTTTTTTCTCTCGAAACTTAATCCCTGTAATATCGCTGGTGTAAGCAGGCACCTACTTAAACCTTCTTGCCTTCGTAATGGCAGCCACGTCGCCGGCAAAATTAATTTTAATGAGAAGAACTCGGGAGCGTACAGCGAAAGTAGATTAAGCTACAAAAAGTTTTTATTTATTTTGTGTGTTGCTATTACACTTAATTTAATGATGGTGTTGCCCTATTTTTGAGGCCCGCAATCAAATTATTTTTTCATGGTTCTGTTAGTGTTTCGTGTTAATTTTTTAAAATACGTTTATGCATATTTTTATGTTGCATTTGAAGGCATATTTTTCGAAAATAAAATTTGAAGTTATGGCCGCAGTAGAAGGGTAGTAATTAGGGGGAAACGTAAAACTTTTTAATGGGGTGGGGAGGTAACATTATAAGGGTATTTTAAGAGGTAAATGTTCTACTACCTCCTAAACGTACTTAAGTTGTTTTAATTATTTCGTTTTAGACTCGGCCTATGGTTTCTAGATAGTTAAAATTGCTGAGAAGTTATTTTGAACATATCCTATGAATATAAGCTGTAAGTAAGCTCATTTTTATATTATTATATCAATCTGCCGAGCCTTTTCCCAACTACGTTGGGGTCGGCTTCCAGTCTAACCGGATGCAGCTGAATACCAGTATTTTACATGGAGCGACTGCCTGTCTGACCTCCACAACCCAGTAACTGGGTTATACGATACCCCTTGGTAAGACTGGTTGTCAGACTTTCGGTCTTCTGACGACCCGTACGACTGTCAAAGATCCACGAATGACAGCCGGGACCGGTACGGTTTAACGTGCTTTCCGAGACACGGAGAAGTCTCGGTATTTAAAGATGGTCACCCATCCACGGACCAACCTCGGCAAGCGTAGCTTAACCTGATGGATTGATCCGTGCGGCTGTTATTACTTTAGCCACGAGCTCCACTTTTTCTATAATACACCATTTCTATATTATTAGCTAAACCCTATTGAAATGGTAAAAAGTCCGTATCATTTTTTTTTTTATTGATAACGAAGTAATTAGATTTCCATTCCAGATGATAAGAGAGGTTGGTTCAAATATTTTCGTATTGGAAACGACATCATCCCTCAGAAACATACATAGCTAATCTTCATTAGTAGCTACATGAAAAATCTTAATTAACTGAAGCTTTTAACTGACCTATCCCACCAGAAAAACTTCAGTGAACCTACTCTCAAAACGTAAACAGTGAAACGAAACGGATCCGCTAATTAATTTACACATTTCATTTCACACAATTTTCGTGAAAATTACCGGCTGTTTCGTAACAAAATTCTACCCTTCTAGTCTAACCCATGGGGTAGGTAGTTTCCCCGAAAATTATGGTCCCTATTAAAAGGTCCAATGAAATAAAAATAATAAAAAGAGGAACATTCTTATTTCAAAGTCAGTAAAAAAAAAAACCGGTCAAGAGCGAGTCGGACTCGCGCACCGAGGGTTTAGTTCCGATTTCTGAAAAAGTGTGCTATTTAGAGACATCGTTTTATTTTTCCTGTAATTTTTACATAAACTTCTATGTGCAAACAGCGCTCTTTCATATGATACCCCACATGACCTAGTAGCCCCACTTTGAATTTTTAAGACCCCTTTCAGTCCCTGTTACAAAAATATATAAATATTTTTAATTCTTTCTCATTTGAAAAATAGTTCGGTAAATGTCATCTAAAACTAATCCAAATTTCAAGTTGATAGCATTAGTAGTTCTTGAGATATCCTGCTGTGACAGACAGACAGACAGACAGACAGACTGAGTCACACCATAAGGGTTCCTTTTTATCATTTTGGTACGAAACCCTAAAAACCGGCCAAGTGCATGTCGGACCACCACAATAAAGGGTTCCGTAGTTGGGTTGAATTTATCCCAAGAACAAACTTAACTTTGTAGTTGAAAAATGTTCTCCCATACATCGGTATACATCAGGGTCAATTCTCCAACTGCAAATGTAAGTTTGTAATCGCAAAAAAAAATGTGATAAAACTACAAATTAACGATTTTCGGACTTTACTCCCGCCAAATTTCTAGAATCTATTCAACGGGAAGTACCTACGTTGGGTTTTGATTTATTTGTGAGTATCAAGATGTGTCGCATAAATGGCCGTAATTTTTTATTGCGTTGACTTAGATGCTTGATTTTTTTAAAGCTCCAAAGAACCGCAGACCTACGTCTATGATACTAATTTCAACTTAGTACCTCCACGAGTTCCTGAGAAAAAGACAGTCCTGACACTGAGACAGCTAAACGGACGGACAACGAAGTGATCCTATTAGGGTTCTATTTGAGGTACAGAACCCTAAAAAACGTTACGACTTTGAGTAAAAGGCCTTTGCCGTAGTAATAATTCAAAATGTGCGGAGAAAAAAGACCTCCGGACCCTTTGAAGTGGACTACCACGGCCCATTGTTTGTGGGTGTGGCGTAACAAAATGAATTTGTTGAAAAAAAAAACAATTTGTTTCACTACAAAGGTTTTATTTTTGTTATTATTTTAAGCATTGCTCTTTGCAAACGTTAGGTAATAATTAGGAAAATAATTTGTTCCGACCAATTCATAATATTTTTTTACCTTGTTTCGTTTATTTGGGATTTTGTTTGATGTAAAATAAATGAGAATGAATCGGAATAATTAATCAACGTAGCAGCCAAATATCGCAGAATAGAACGTTGAATGGTTTCTGATTAAAACCCATTGTATCTTCTTATCTTTACCTCGTCCTGATTAGCAATTCAAAAGGTCACAATATTACAAAACATAATTTTTTATAAATAGGAAAATGTTGACAGCTTGATATTAGATAGCCGTCAAAAAAAAAAAAAACCGGGCAAGAGCGAGTCGGACCGAGGGTTCCATTCCGATTTCTGAAAAAGTGTGCTATTTAGAGACATCGTTTTATTTTTCTTGTAATCTTTACATAAACTTCTATCACATAGAATATTTTCAGATTTTTCTCTTTGCAAACTTCGGAGATAAGGGGGGGGGGGGGAACGGAATTTTTTTTACATTTTTCATCAAAAGTCGAACACTGTGCGGCCTAAAAAAAAATAAAAATATGTTTGAGAATGTGCAAACAGCTTTCTTTCATATGATACCCCACATGACCTAGTAGCGCCACTTTGAATTTTTAAGACCCCCTTTCACGCCATGTTGCAAAAAAAAATACATATATTTTTATTTATTTCTTGCAAAATAGTTGGGTAAACGTCATCTAAAACTGTTCCAAATTTCAAGTTGATAGCACTAGTAGTTCTTGAAATATCCAGCTGTGACAGACAGACAGACAGACAGACTGACTGAGTCACACCATAAGGGTTCCTTTTTTACCATTTTGGTACGGAACCCTAAAAACAACTTCAACCTGTATAGAACAGATACAAATTTCAAATTTTATATCTGTTCGAAAATGGAACACAAAAATATCGCCATTTTGTCATCCCACGTAGGTTGTGAATGCCAACCCCGGGAAAACGGGTTAATTAAAAAATAAAATTCGCTAGGCTCAAGCAGACTCAACTTTTCTACTTTTGTACTGGCATCCTAATTAATGTTTACTTATTTTATATTTCCTTTTATTTTTCCCCTTTGGAATGGCGCAGCAAGGTTTGATATTAATCATGTTTGATGATGTTTGTATGATATTGCCAGTAAATTTGTTTATTTTAACAGAATTAGAATTTTCTGGAAGAATCGTTGTGATCTTTATTTACAGCGGAGTAATTGCGTAATACACATAAAATGACAATTAATCGCAATGGGTTTCATTTTGACAGTTCACCCAAGCGTCCATTTTGTTATTTACGTTGTTGAGCAGACGAATTTTTCAAACCTACGTAGCTATGGATTTGCAACATCCTTCTAAACTCTCAGATTGTAATAAATGTGTTACGCAATTAGGGTGCTAGACTCGAATCAGCTACACCCAATAGGGCAATTCTCGTATTTCCCAGTTTCAATCTGTCAAAAATACCTCTAAATTTCCATTTTTTTTGTCTTTTTGACATTGCTTGTCGCTGACACAATATTGCGGGAAAATCTACACAATTTAGGCCAGTCAGAAAGAATTAAGAAATTTGAAGATTGAATTTAGGTCAGTCATAGAGTCCTCATCTGCCTAGCCTTTTCCCAACTATGTCGGAGTTGTCTTCCAGTGTAACCGGATGCAGCTGAATGCCAGTATTTTACATGGTATGACTGCCTATCTAACCTCCACAACCCAGTTATTGGGTAATACGATACCCCTTGGTGAGACTGGTTGTCAGACTTTCGGGCTTCTGACGACCCGTAACGACTGTCAATGATTTACGAATAACAGCCGGGACCAGCGGCTTAACGTGCTTTTCAAGGATGATGAGATGCTTACCCATCCATGGACCAACCGCGGCAAGCATAGCTTGACCTGATCGAATTATTACATAGCCATAGCCCATTTTACACCAATTTACATAGATAGCGTAGTTGCTATAAAGGCGAATACAAACTCATATTACACAAGTGACAAGTACAGTAGGTACCTTTGCCATGTTGTCTACATCTTAGACCAACCCTTACTTTACAACTCCACACTTAAATAAATTATTTATACGTCCAACGGGGAGTACCCGAAATAAGCTTTAAAATTAAGGGTCCCGCCGCTCCAAGTTTATGTATATACCCTTAGACTTAGAACAGCCTTCTTGGCGACCATTTAGTGTAAGAATTTTGTCTTTTATAGCCAAACAGCTTCGTCGTAATTTTTCGCTTGACAGATCACTCGCTGTGTTATACTCCCTCCGGGGGTATGGTACTTTAAACCCTTGCGAAGCGGTGGGGTTGAAAAATAATAGAGATGTTGCTTTTTCGGTACGGTTGAACTGTGTGAAATAATTTGTGATGAAATGTGTGAATTACCTTGTTTATTGATTGACAGCCAGCCCCGCTGCTACCTCGCAGACTTGGCTATCATCGGCAAAATAAATCCAATCCTGATCTGGACTCCAAGAGCGCGTTGAGCATTGTCAGGGAGTTGGTAGTGTCTTTATGATTTGGGTGCTATCATTAATTACGTGAGTCGTTTAGGGTAGGGTCGAGCCGCATCTCACCCAATCTCACGTGAGGGAAAGGGGGAGAGAGGGGGCCTCGGTAAATATCAAATAATTTTTTTTTCGCATGAATCGGAGTGCATGAAATCTGGGCAGTTACTTATTATAAAAAAATAATAAAGCAAATTATGTTTATTTAAATAAATCCAACGCAATCAAGCACAGTTTAACGTAAAAATACGGATTTTGTAAAATATCACGTCAGATTTTAGGGAGAAGGAGGTGGTCAAGCGAAATCTCACGACATCTCACCAAGGGCGGTGGGGGTTTCAAAAAATCGCCAAGATCGCCTCACGAAATTAATGAACTTCGGTAAACTATGTCCGCATACAAGTGTATGTTTAGGCTTGCTCCTGCTTACCATCGATTAGCTACGTCGTGCGCGCTGCATAGATACCTACATTTGCTACAATGCATTGGAACAACGGGCGGTGTTTGTGAAAAACGATAAAAGTACTTCTTGACTTGACAACCGCACGAGCGGTCGAAATATTTTCTGTCCTGTAATAACTTAAATTAAAGTAAGTTTCAAAAGTGCAAGAGTATTATTGAAGAAACCAATTACCAAAAATATCAACCTTTATGTCGTAACAGACATAAAAATTGGCGACCGTGACAGGACAAATAAAACTAAATTGCAAAAATTGCTACGTTGAGTCGGCGCGTGGCGTGATCATCGAGACCACAAAAGGCCGAGTTCTCGTCTTGTGAAGC
The DNA here is from genome assembly GCA_905163495.3 of Cosmia trapezina. NCBI lineage: Eukaryota > Metazoa > Arthropoda > Insecta > Lepidoptera > Noctuidae > Cosmia > Cosmia trapezina. The sequence continues at coordinate 5,264,285 of LR991036.1, forward strand.
TGAAATCAACAAACATCCTGAAGCCTAAGCATCGATGCAGCTAAAGTATCGACACAGGTGTACGGAAGAAAAAGCAATTGCAGTACATTCATGTGAATTGGATCATCATACATAAGTTAAGTGCCCGTCCTTCCTCATTCTTATTACCTACCTATTTTCTAAATCATATCCTCAGCTATCCTAATTCCCATATCCCATTGAAAGGTGTGAAAAACGTGCCTTCCAGTTGTGCAATAATTTCAATTAATTGTTTAGGTATTTCTGAAGGGTAAGCAAGGTCAAAACTTTCTTGATCGAACTTAATTGTAATTCATATAATTCACTATAATATCGGTGTATATCACTAAAAACCATCATTTATATTCCATATCAGCAAGTTGGCATGAAACTTATCGAAATAATCATACTAAATTACTAGATTTTAAAATAATTTTCATTCGTTTTTTCATCTACCGACATCGTGAATTTCTCATGCCGTTCTAGGAAAAGATAACGTAACGTTCCCAATCATTTTTTAATATTGTTCGACGAATTTTCCAGACAACTCGGAACATCACGCTAGCACCATTGGTACGAGCAGAGTTTGCGTTCCGTGCTTGACATCGTGGATCCGGCTTCCGGTCGGCGGGTGACGTCGAATTGAGGGGCGTGAGATTTCTTTATTTAAATAACTTAGAAAATTATTGTTTTTTTTTATGCTGAAACGTAGTTGAGCTACACTGACTGGTAGTCGAATAATAAACTAAACTTACAATATTTTCTTTAACTAAATTGTACTTTTAAAAAATGGCGACAGAAGCCGATTTAAAGAAATTACGTGAATTGACTGTCAGGCGTAGCTCAATTAAAGGCCAAATTACCAAGTTTAATAACTTTTTGGATAAATTATCGTCTTCGGACTCATTAACAAATGTGGAAATAGCTGAATTAAAGATTAAGCTTGGTAGATTTGAGCAATTATCAGCTAAGTTTGATGAGTTGCAAAGTCAGATTGAAGTCTTAAATAGTGGGAACCTGTCATTAGAGCTTGATGAGCGAGACAAAATTGAAGCTGATATGGTGAGTGGGCTTGCCATTGCGAAGGATTTGTTGGACAGCTGTATGCAATCATGTAGTCATGACTGTCATGAATCCCGATCTGAACCTCTTGACTCTGGTATCAGGTTGCCACGTATACAAATTGCAAAATTTGACGGTGCATATTTTAGGTGGCTCGAGTTCAGAGACTCTTTTTTGAGCTTAGTTGATCGTAATAAGCAACTCTTGCCGGTACATAAATTTCATTATCTAATCTCTTACCTTGAAGGAGACGCGGCACGCATAATTTCCAATCTTGAAGTATCATCTGAAAATTACAAGGAAGCTTGGAAGTTGTTGTGTGATCGTTACGACAATAGAAGACTTCTGATTGATCATCACATGAATTCATTGTTTAATATACGTTCATGTAGCAAGGAAACTGTAAAGTCGTTACGATTTTTAGTTGACCATGTTACAAAAAACTTAAGAGCATTATCTAGTCTAGGAATGCCCACAGATAATTGGGATATGTGTGTCATATTTAATTTAACCTCAAAATTAGACAATAATACACTTCTAAAATGGGAGGAATTTAGAAACCAGCTTGGTAACGACATTCCAACCTTAGAAAACTTTAAAAAGGTTTTGATAGATCGCGCTGATGTGCTTGAAGCTCTAGACAGGAATAAAACAGACAATAGCCACCAAAAAGGTTCACAGAATCAAAATAATCAAATTCGTTCGAGTAGCAACACACAAAATAATCATAATAACAAACAGGATAAATATCAAAAATGTTTCATTAAGGCAGCAATAGCTACTAATAAAGATAATTCAAGTTCATTTGTATGTATAATCTGCAGTCAAAATCATAAAATATATGAGTGCCCTAGTTTCAAAAATAAAACTATACAAGATAAATGGTCAGATGTAAATAAATATAAACTTTGTTCTAATTGCCTTAAACAGGGTCATCCAGCAAGGGCTTGTGGATTTGGACCATGTCCTGATTGTAAACAAAGACATAATCGTCTCCTGCATGACCCTACCCAGGCAGTTAATAGTAATCATGCACATTCAGAAACGGAATCTATAAATGTTAACTCATCGGAATATCAGTTCAATCATGTTCTCTTATCTACTGCTTTAATTGAAGTTCATAATCCTAATAGCAATCAATATGAAACAGTGCGTGCATTGCTCGATTGTGGTAGCCAAGGCAGTTTTATTACAAAATCTTTAAAAGATAAACTGTCACTTGATTCCATTCCAATAAATAGTATTAATTTATAGGTATTGGAAACCACTTGTCTAATAAGGTAGATGAGAGTTGCATTGTTAAATTGCAATCTATTTATAAACAGTTTGATGTTACTTCTAATATGCTTGTCATGAATGATTTAACTGGTTATTTACCGAAAAAACACGTTAATATTAAATTCAAAATACCTAAACACATAAAATTAGCCGATCCTAATTTTAATGAACCCTCTCAAGTTGATATCTTGATTGGATGTGATCTTTTCTGGGATATCTTAGGAAATGAACAAATGTCTCTAGGCCCAGATAACCTAAAGTTACGAAATTCCAAGTTAGGCTGGTTAATAGCCGGTCCTATAAATAAAAATAACTTGAATAGCATATATTGTAATAATAGCATAATTACAAAAAATAACAAGATTCAAGAGTCTTGTGTTGATAAATTACTTACCAAATTCTGGGAGATTGAAGAACTCCCAAACAAACCCATTCTCAGCGAAAGGGAAAGGGCTTGTGAAAAGCATTTTTTACAAAATACGGTCCGTTTGAGTGACGGACGATTTAATGTTAAATTACCTCTAAATAGATCTCCATGCAATTTGGGTGAATCCTATAATACTGCAAAAAAAAGATTGTTTAATTTAGAATCACGTTTTAGGAAAAATCCTACACTAAAATCACAATACGTTGATTTTATGAAAGAATATGAACAGCTAGGACACATGTCTGTAGCACCTAAAAGTAAACCATTTCCCTCATACTTCCTATGCCACCATGCTGTTTTTAAGGACAATAGCGAGTCAACCAAAGTACGTGTCGTTTTTGATGGATCCGTCCCCACCTCCTCGGGTATATCTGTCAATGACATTCTTATGGTGGGCCCAAACATACAGGATTCTCTTTTCTCCATACTCATACGAGCACGTCAATATAAATATTTAATTACTGGTGACATTGAAAAAATGTACAGACAATTAAGAGTAGATGAATCATGTAGAGACTTGCAATTAATTCTATGGAGAGAAGATGAGTCCTTGCCCATCAAAACGATGCAAATGAATACTCTTACTTATGGCACCACAAGTGCGAGCTATTTAAGCACTCGCTGTCTGTGGCAGGTGGGCGAGGAGTGTGGGGACGAAACTATAAAAAACATAATACAACACGACTTCTACGTCGACGATTTAATAACCGGTTGTGATAATGAAAAACAATTAGCCAATATTCAAAATTCCATATCCTCCGCTCTAAAGTCAGCCTGTTTTAATTTACGAAAATACAAAACTAATTCTAAAAATCTATTCAAAAATTCATCTCTAAATACTCAAGAAAAATTAACTATAAGTGAAGCGTCAAGCACGCTGGGTTTAGGGTGGGAGCCAAAAACTGATAATTTAAACTTTCCTGTACAACCGTATCACAATCATGATAACATAACAAAAAGGCGAATATTATCAAATGCATTTAAGATATTTGATCCTTTAGGGCTGCTAAGTCCATGTATAATTACAGCAAAAATGATATTACAAAATTTATGGCAACAAAAAATAGACTGGGACCAATCTATCCCTCAAGAAATAGAGGAAAATTGGTTAGAATTTGCGAGTAATTTGAACTGTTTATTGAATTTGCAAATACCTAGAAGAGTCTTATGCGATTCACCGAAATTAATAGAACTTCATTCATTCAGTGATGCTTCACAGAAAGCGTATGGAGCATGTGTGTACATGAGAAGCACGGAAAATAACCGGGACTTCACGGTACGACTATTAGCTGCTAAATCTAAGGTAGCTCGTATAAATCCTATGACAATACCGCGATTGGAACTTTGCGCTGCATTGTTGGCTGCTAAACTATGCAAAAGTATCCTTGAATCTATTCGTTATAAGCCGTCACGAATCGTTCATTGGTGCGACTCTAGCGTAGTGCTAGCATGGCTCAGAGGTGATCCGACCAAACTCAAAACATTTGTCGCGAATAGGGTGGTTGAAATAACCGAGCTCACTGACACACTCTCATGGCGATATGTTCCCACGGACATGAACCCAGCCGATCTCATTTCTAGGGGTATAAATGCTAATCAGATAATAAATAATAGCCTGTGGTGGTCAGGTCCAAAATATTTAATGAATAGTGAAAACGATTGGCCCGTTCTAAATTCCATTGATATTAATAATGTACCTGAAATTAAAAATACATCTAAATCTAAAACTACACCTAAAATTACAAATAAAACCAAGTACTCACCTAAGACCGTCCCACCTGTTCCGCTCGTCTCAACCTTGACACCGCCGAAGCAAGCAGAGAAATCAGCATCTGAAACAAAAACTCATAAAACACAAAATTCATTAGTTACATCTAATAAATCCTTAACTGATCAAAATGAAATAAATACTTACCTCAACACTGACACACTGCAACCTTTAATAGATATTGAAAAATATAGCAACCTAAATAAACTTATAAGAATAGTCGCATGGGTAAAAAGATTTTGTTTTAACATTCGTAATGTTCCTAACAAACAGGTGTTAGCTCTCAGCGCTAATGAGTTAGATGACTCATTTCATTATCTATGTCGTGTTGCTCAGGTTAAGTGTTTTCCTATTGAATACAAAGCGTTATCTAAAAACTTACCATTAAATGTTAAATCTAAATTACTATCTTTGTCACCGTTTTTAGACAATAAGAACTTAATTAGAGTTGGAGGTCGAATAAGTTCTTCACCTTATAGTTTTGATAAAAAACATCCAATACTACTTGATTCATCTCATCATTTGACAAAACTTTTATTTGAAAGAGAACATTTACGGCACATGCATGCTGGCCCGCAGCTGTTGTTGTCAATGATAAGGGAATCAGTATGGCCGGTAAATGGCAGAAGGTTAGCTCGGCGCACAGTTCACAATTGTGTGCGATGTTGTCGTGTCCGAGGCAAAACTTTTTATCCTAAAATGGGTGATTTGCCTTCACAACGTGTGAGCGCTGATTTCCCATTCAGTTCAGTGGGCATAGATTTTGCTGGACCTTTTTACATAATTAATCGTAAAGGTAAAGGTGCAAAGGTGAACAAATGTTACCTTTGCGTATTTGTGTGCTTGCGTTATAAATGCGTTCATTTGGAAGCGGTCTGTGACCTTACCAAGGATGCATTTGTGATGACATTACGCAGATTTATTGCCCGTCGTGGCAAACCCAATGAAATATTTTGTGATAACGGGGGCAACTTTGTGGCTGCTGCTAAAGAAATAGGGGCTTTCCTTAAATTACATAATAGGGACTTAGCTGAATTTGCAACTCATGAAAATATAAAATTTGTATTCTCACCTGCTCACGCTCCTCACTTTGGCGGCATCTGGGAAGCCGGAGTAAAATCTGCGAAATTCCATATAAAAAGAGTTATGGGAAATACCCATCTTACCTTTGAAGAAATATCTACACTTTTCGCACAAGTGGAGGCCGTTTTGAACAGTCGCCCCTTGTGTCCTTTGTCCTCATCTCCTGATGACTACCTCCCCTTGTCCCCAGGGCACTTCCTTATTGGAAGACCGCTGATGTCACTGCCTGAACCAAATTTAGAAAGCTTGAAAGAAAGTCACCTGCGAAGATACGCTCGACTGCAACAAATTCGGCAACATTTCTGGTCACGCTGGCAACGTGAATATTTACATGAACTACAACAACGACTCAAGTGGAAGACAAACGCAAGATCTCTAAATATTGGTGACCTTGTATTAATCCATGAGGAGCATATACCTCCCTTGTGTTGGCGCCTTGGACGGATCAGTAAATTATTCCCTGGCCCGGACGGTATTTCCAGAGTGGCTGATTTAAAAACAACTCGAGGCGTTCTACGGCGGCCTATCGCCAAGCTGTGTCCGCTGCCCACTGCTGAAGACTTACAGTTGAAAGACAAGCCTTTCAACGGGTGGGAGGATGTTTAGGCTTGCTCCTGCTTACCATCGATTAGCTACGTCGTGCGCGCTGCATAGATACCTACATTTGCTACAATGCATTGGAACAACGGGCGGTGTTTGTGAAAAACGATAAAAGTACTTCTTGACTTGACAACCGCACGAGCGGTCGAAATATTTTCTGTCCTGTAATAACTTAAATTAAAGTAAGTTTCAAAAGTGCAAGAGTATTATTGAAGAAACCAATTACCAAAAATATCAACCTTTATGTCGTAACAGACAGTGTATATTTCCACATAATTTTCTTCCTTCTAAGATTTTCTGATAAAAGCTTCAACACAAACAATTTCAAACAAATAAATCGCCAATTCATGTCAAAACACCCATACAAGGCCCACCTACGACACACTTGTGTATTTTACTATACATAAATATATTGCCCTATCGTGTCAAATTCCCTGAGGCAAGGTCATCCATTGTGGCTTATACATATAGTAAACAAACGTTTTCGTGAATTTGTCACACAATGACCTTGCTACATATAGGCTCAGCAGACAGAGGCGTGACGCGATTTTGGTAGAACAATATCCACGAAGTTTTCATTGAAATTGTTCTACTAGAGCCCGCGGGAGCCTTAAAACGGTGACAAATTACAATACCCTTAGCATTCCCCTTTTGTTTCCGTAATCCGAACAACGGTAGAAAAATTCGGCCTCCTTATTAAAATTCCATACCGTAGATTCCTTTGGGAATATTAAAATATTTCGTACATTGACTGTAAAAGGGCAAGATAAAAATTTGTCAAGTGTTGTTTTCGGGCGAAGTTGGGTGCCGTAGACATTTATTTACTGAACACTTTGAAATAAATTAGAGCAACAGACTCCTCGTCCTGGGCAGAACTGTCAGTGTGCGCCCAACTTTTTCTCAACTACTTCTGTTGTGGTTGGCTTCCAGTCTAACCAGATGCAGCTGAATACCAGTATTTTACATGGAGTGACTAGCTACCTGATCTCCACAACCCAGTTAACACGATACCTCTTGGTAAGACTGGTGTCAAACGTTTAGGCTTCTGACTACTTGATTTGTAATGGATAGTCACCCATCCACGAACCGACCACGGCAAGCGTTGCTTAACCTTCGATTGACCCGTGCGGCTGTTATTATTCAGCAGCGAACCCCTCGTCCAGGGCAGAATTACTACTATATTTATTTCTTCCATCAGTTATAATTTTCAGGTGGTAGGTACCGATTAAACTACGGGTATTTAGGTTAGGTATTCACTATACTCCATTTACAATAAGATTAAACATTTAATCAAACCTTTAACATAAATAGTCGGGGGCGAAGACCTAATTTTGTAAATCTAATAGAAGTATCTAAAAAATGTGCGCAGCCTAGTTGACTGTTGACATACGTCTCTCTAAAAGTCAACGACAAGGCTTCGCGTCATTTATTTCGAAGCTTCTAGAACCTTCTAGAAGCTTCGACTCGACCTTATTGGACGAGCGGATTGTGGCGGGAGCGGTTAGAAAAGGGTTCGCGTTATAAACCTTTTTTACAGTCCGTTCTACCGATTTTGACTTCTATTGCGTTGGCTTAAGGATGGCATTAAAGGCAAAAAAGTGGTTACAATAAAAACTGTTTACTGCAGCTTTGTGTGTTGTGTTGGTGGCATTTGTCATGCCACCAATGCAATAGAACTCAAAATCGGTTGAACGGACTGTAAAAAAGGTTTGTTTAAATGTCTACTCTTATTGTAAATGGAGTTATTTTGAATGTACCATTCAAAATAAGTCCGTCGACAAAACAGGGGGCCTACTCCCTAAGCACAAAGCCCGTAGTTTCGGCCTTCGTTACGGGCGTTTCTTACTCCGTATCACCTACGGATGGATGATTGGTTCGGGGCCCGAACGAAGTATGAATGACAACATGATTTGCCAGTTGTCCTTACTCTCGATGTGTTTTTGCCCGTCCGAAAAATTTTACTTTTACACTTGTTTTGATGGATCGTAATGTCAGACGGACGGAAGAACGGACGGACGGAAAGACGGACGGACTTAGGTAGTAGGCCCCCAGAGACAGAAAAATTATAAGGGTTCCACGAGTTGTGGAACCTTAAAAATCGGGGTCATATGGAAATTTTCTTTAAATTCATTATATGCATTTGCGTATATTAATGTGGGTCCCAAATCGGCCGTAGGTAGGCATCATTTTTGGATTTTTGTTCTATGTTAATTAGGATTATAACGAAAAGGTCCGATTCTTATCATATTTTAGTAATTATCCTTCGGTTTGCCGCTTATCTGGGGTTTGGTGGTATCAGCTGCTGATCTTTGGGAACGGTATGTATTTCATACTTCTGTCTCTTTCTCACTTATAGAGACAATTACTTCTACATGCGAATAAAAGAGAGCGCAACAATGTGCTGAAACCAAAATAAAAACGGCAAACCAAATAAAAATTGCTTAAAAATAAATTAAGCTATCTATCAAAAATATTTTCAGCATGAGTTTTCAACTTTTTATTGAACTGTTTCCTACATTTTGACGAGTTATATGCGATCATAAATGTAGGGAATTTTGTTCGCGATTTCAAGTTTGGTCCCATAGTAAAAATTGTTCATAATGATGAGTACAATGACCTCTTATCGGATCGAACAGGGTTTTTTTACACATTGTATACAAATCGTCACTATTATTTTCATTCCTGAATTTCATACTTGGTTGAATATTCATCAATACACTCAATAATTCGAAATACCCTATCTCAAACCTAACTTACCTGCTTCAAAACAATGTTCCAACTACCCCACATAACATCGGTGGACCGAATAATCTCTCGAGATTTCACAACTACTCGAGAACTTATAGTTAAAACGCTCTTAAAGAGCTTGCCCCACATAAAGTTGTCAGGAAATATTACAAAGTACTATCCCGAGATCATCGTTCAAATCTTGAAATTCCCGGAAATAACTCCCGGATCACGGGATTGCCTTCCGGATTTTATTGTTCTTTTCCACAATCAGGTACAGGCTTATCCGACTTTACATAAAAGTGAGCGTTGTTTTAATTGTCACGGTAAGGTAAACAGTGGATCAAGTTGATAGGGTTCTTAAAAAATAAGCCACTGTTTTTTGAGACCATTCCGGGCCAGGACGGATTGTTTTTACCATCATAATATAATATTTAACAAAACGAAAAAACAAACAATCCCTGCGATTACACCGTCTCGCATTAATAAACAAATAAAAACAGCATTTGAACTTGGTAGAAATGTCAGTATGTACTTAAATTATACCGGGTGTAAAAAGATACTTGCTGAAGGCGAAAGCCACATATTCTACCCATTATTTGGATCGTTTTTTTCCACTAGACCATTCCTGGGATTCCACTGTTCTGGAGATATTGAAGGTCAAAGTAGCATTTTTTTTTTACTAAAACGTATTCCAAATGTTATTACTAAACTTTTTCCGAAAAGTACCTACGCGTACCGTAGAGCGAAGGGGCGGGGCTTAACTACGTTTGCCTGGGTTCGCGTTACATTACGCGTAATTAAAAATTGCTTTTTTTATACCTAAAAATAAAAGTCGTTTCCCAGCAATAATTTTAGCGCAAAGCTACTTATGTAGTTAGATGTACAGTATGCATAGTTGACGGCTTTGTGATGTGTCTTTTTACACCCTGTATAAAAAAATTCGGTCATTGAGTAAACCAATTAATGTGCATCAGAATTAAAGCGTCAAAGATTACACAAGAACGCTAATTTCATAGAATATCCCATTGTCAGACTGAAAAAAACTTTTATGCCTATCGTTGAGTTGCACGAAACCAACATTAGTTTAACGGAGACTAAATTCGTGCCATCCCTTACATTTGGTATCAAAAAGAAAGTGACAGCATCAATTTTAAGTGTCCGTTAAACTAATGTTGGTTTCGTGCAACTCACGGATATAATAGCCTCTAAAACCATCATTATAAGAGACCGCACTACACGTATTCAGCTCAATACTTACAGCTTTTGTCGATGCGTACGCGTCCGTTCGGCCGCGGAAAGCTGTAGGTACGGATGCGTACGCATCTCCATACAAAAGTGCTGTTTTGTATGGAAAGAAGCTGAATTAGTGTAGTTAGTCCCTAATAAGGTACCCATGCAATAGTCGATTGTGTCATAAGGGACCAAAATAATGTACTGAGGGTGAGAGCGATTGTTTGAATCCAGAGCGAAGCGAAGGATTCTAGAGTAGAATCCCGAGCCTTGCGAGGGATTCTAGAGTAGAATCCTAAGCGTAGCGAGGGATTCAAAGTACGTCGCTCGGGGTTAAATAATTTTGGTACCGTGTGACACACTCTACTTTTCATCCCCCTCTATGAGAAAAATAAATAAGAGATGCTTTTATTAGTGACGAATATTTATATTTACATTTATCTAAATTACAAAATATTAATATTGTATACGTTTTTGCAATCAAGTTTATTGTAACTGTTTTGTTGGGAACAGAAAATGTTGTTGACTTATTTATCACTTGGGTATTCGTAATAACTTCAGGCTCTGTTATTAACCGTGGTTTTTAACATCGAATATATACTCCTTAAAGTAGAAGGTTGTTTGGTCTTCGCTAAATGTTGAAAATAAGTATGCTAAAAATACAGTTTCTGAAGAAAATATCTAAAATCCTATGATTTAATTAGGTACGTGTAAAAATGAGAAAGAAGCAAAGTCATTGCTTCTTTCTCATTTTTCCATGTACCTAATTAAATCACAGGATTTTAGATATTTTCTCTCGATTTGTTTGGTAGTAAATTGTCTATGACAGTTTAGTGCGTTTAATTTTACACTTTCTGGAGTTAATATTACACTTTCACAGCTAGAACTCATCTTTTATTCAATTTGTGTGAATCAAATCAAAATTGTCCGTAATTATTTTGCTAAAAAGTACATAAAAAAACAAATAAGAAGTTCCCGCTTATTTTTTTTTAAAGGTTAACCAATGCTGCGTGAGGCACGATTTTTATTACCAGCCAGCAGGGCTCGGAAACGATATTTAAAATAACTTTTTTAAAACGTTTCTAACAGTTTTTTGTACAACATTTTGCTCGGAATGAAAACGAAATGAGAACGTTTCAAAAGCCAATTGCGGAAGGTACCTTACGTACTTAGTCTCATTCATCAAAAATTAAAAAAAAACGGTTAAAAACGTTATATTAATCGAGAACGATTTAAATTTTGTTTTCTTCAAAAACGTTATTTATAACGTTCCGTTCGAACATAACCGAAACAAATAATTTCTTAGATATTTAAGACGAAACCGTTTCGAAAAATATACCGGTATCCGAGCCCTGCATGACTCTATCGAAGCGAATTGCGGTCAAACTTTTTAATTAAATAGTGTTCCAAATTCAAAAGTCATTTCGTCACTGTTATTAAGTGCGCCGGAATGACCCATTTTGCTCGCACTTATCGAGGAACCAATGAGCTCTTTTCGAATAGATGGGATGAAAAGGTTATTTGTATTCGAAATTGATTGTACTCATGTGTATAACCAAAATTCTACAAAAAAACATAGGACATCATCTAAATTAACACAAATGGATTTGATAACCTGCTTTTTAGCATTGCATTTATTTATAAATAAATAAAATAAATATCCTTGGACATTTCACACAACGCCATCTAGTCCCAAGCTAAGCAATCTAATGTTTGTGTTATGGTAACGAGATGGCTGATAAACTAGGTACTTATATACATTTTTTTTGTAAATACATACATATTATAGATAGAAAAACACCCAGACTCGAAACAAATACTTGTAGGTCGTACAAATATTTGTTCCGTGCGGTAATCGAACACGCGACATGCTGCGCAGCAGTCAATCGCTCAACCACTGCGCCAACCGTGTCGTCAATTAATAAGAGTTAATTTTCTTTAAAAATTACATCTGTTCCGATTTTAATGAAGTATTTTTCTCAATAAATAAGATTTAGAAAACACAAGTGTTAATCGACTTTTGTTGCTGACTGCACCTACAAACAAAACACGGAACTTCTCCTTCTTCAAAATCGGTTAAAATCACTGGCCTCTGTCACCAGGCGAACTGTTTACTTCAAACGTCTAAAACCAGATCTCGGCCACATCGTAAACCAACATTGGCATATAAAAGCACAGTAAAACTTTAACAATGTTCTCGGTAACTGCTCATTTTAACTGTCTATTAGTTCTAACTATTCTTCTTGATTAGATACTTGACTTGCTTTTATGAGGATTGTTAAAAGAGGATTTTGCTAAAGTGGTTCAGGATAGCTGTGTATATACACTCCTTTGCAAAAAAAACGGGCGGTTTGGATTTTTGTACATTATTGGTAATCATTTACTTCTAAAGAGGTTTTAATAGCCAAACTATGTTACTGGCACTTACTAAAGAGTCTGGGTATGAAAAAAAAGTTAATTTCAAATTCGAAACTGTTGTTTTTAAAAATAATAATCCCTTTTTCAGTTTATGACTTTTTACTTGCTATTCGCGGGTTTGCGGTTTTAAGGTTATCAGGCAACTAAAACTAACTTTTCGTTATTTTTATTAGAATAATTTATGTTTGTCGCATAATCCTGCCTTATTGTGACTTAAAACAGATATCTTTGTGTCGATTGTAATGGCAGAAAAAGCAATAAGAGCTAGTAAAATTATAGCGCTGCTGGAAGTGGGGTGTAGCTAATGTTACGGCTCACAGCGGTTAAACGTGAGTCGTTCCACCGTCCAAATAACCCGGACTGGATACCAAGAGACAGGTTCCGTTCAAAGAAGGCAAGGTTCTGGGAGAAAACGTTGCACACAAACACGAGACGACCGCTTTTTAGTGACTCAGGCGCTGAGGAACCGCAAATGCAGTTACATAGACTTCAAAAGAAACCTTGAAGAGGTCCGAGGAGCACAAGTTAGCCTATGGACAGTGAAGAGGAGGCTTTTAGCGATTGATATACGCAGTCGACGACCAGCGCGGGCCCCCAAGTTACTCCGTGAGCACCAGATTGCTCGACTGAGGTTCACTAGAAATTGTCTATCTTGGACACTAGGTAACTGGAGTAGCGTACTCTTCTCCGATGAGGCTCGAATTTATCTGAATGGTGAGGACCAACGTCGGCGAGTGTTACGAAGACCAGGGGAACGCTATGCCGACGTGTGTTTTGAAGAAATCACCCCTTATGGTGGAAGGTCCGTTATGTTTTGGGCGGGCGTAACTTCCAGCTATCGTACCGAGATAGTGTTCATTGAAAATGGCTCACTAAATGCGCAAAGGTATATAACAGGAATAATTTGTCAATATGCACAGCCCGCACTGACTGTAATTTGTGAAGATGCCATTTACATGGACGATAATGCTCGGGACCACAGTTCTGGCGACGTAGATGCTTATATGCAAGAAGTCGGTATTCGTCGTCTGGATTGGCTAGCGCGGAGCCCCGACCTTAACCCCACTGAGCACGTCTGGAACCTCCTAAAAAGGCGAGTACGATCTGTCCAACCCCTTCCACAAAACATCAGTGAGCTTTTAAACGTATGATTTCGGCTGAGTGGGAACACATTCCACAGGACACCATCAAAAGCCTGTTGGAAAGCATGCCAAGACGATTACATGCCGTAATCGCTGCAAGGGGAGGTCATACTCGTTATTAATTTTTATTTTTTAATGTCTTTTTTTTATTAAAATACGATAAAAACACTCGTAGTCTTAATTTAATTATACCCTAAAAATTCCCATTTTAACACGACTATCTGTTTACATTGACTAAAACACCGATTCCAGGATTTATGGGTTAAAATCTATTTTCTCAATGATAAATTAGAAATTTCTAGTCATTTATGCTAATGACATAATAAAAATATTAATATTATCCATACAAAAGCCCATGACTGTAAGGTGCCCGTTTTTTTTGCAAAGGAGTTTAGATGGTTAACTGGATATATAGGAATAATTTAATTGTACTTTTGTAGATAGTACTATTAGCAATGTAAATAAAAAAATAAAAAATAAAAAAGCCTTTTATTCTACCATAAATACATATAACAATTCAAGCATAGTAATTATTTTATCATAACACATTGTTACATATTACACATTTCATTATCATTCTATTATTATTGTTTATTATTATTAATGTTTCAAATCAAATACAGGTTGAAATATACATATAAGAATTAAAAATTAATATTAATGTTGGCATGCACGTGAAATTATGAATTTATGGAAGTCGCCTCTGCGGCCGGCGTAGGCCTCCCCCAACTTTCTCCATTTTTCCCTATCTCTGACTTGTCTCCTCCAGTCTGGTCCACATCTTTCCTTAAATATATCTTCCAAGCGCTTTCGCGGCCTTCCTCGTTTTCTTTTCCCGTCTCTAGGTACCCACTCTATGATTTTCTTTGTCCATCTTTCGTTTTCCATTCTACAGATATGCCCAGCCCATTTCCACTTCAGACTTCTTATTCTCTCTACTACGTCAGTTATTTTAGTTTTCCTCCTAATTTCCTAATTAGTAATTCTGTCGGACAATTTAATACCCAACATGCTGCTCTCCATTTTCCTCTGTATAACTCCGAGTTTGTGTTCTTCTTTTACCCGTAGGGACCATGTCTGGCATCCATATGTAAGGCATGGAAGGATCGCTATCTCATATAACTTGTTTTTCAAATTTATGTTTATCTTGGCAATGTAAGTACCTAATACCTTTTTTTATGTAATTTAGTTATTTATTATTTCTTTTATTTAACTTTAGGCATATTGTTTACATTTTTAAATATTAGAATAAAAAGAATATAAAAACATTTAAAAATATAAAAACTTGGATCCTGTTCCGATACCGGTGGGCTATTACCACCGATATCGGGAACAGGGTCCAAGCTACCGGCCGGCGGTCAGGGCTCCTGACAGAGGAACCTCCTAACAATGCGCGCCGTGTCCAAAAGTACCGCTCCCTGAATCAAGCCCTTGATCCAGCTGCCCAACGAGAGCCTCCTTAGGTGTTGGTCGAGGCTCTTGGCAATTAAGCCATTGGCTGATACGACTATCGGCACAATTATTGCTGAGTCCACATAGTTATTTTATTATTGTATTTAGTTTAGTTTTTGATCTTCCTGTCTCAATAAGTACTTTTAGGCTTCCGTACCTCAAAAAAAAAAACAGAACCCTTATAGGATCACTCGTGTCTCTGTCTATCTGTTTGTTAGTCCGTCTGTCACAGTCAATTTGCTCCGAACCGATTACTTCTGTGACCCAAACACGGACTGGTAAAGCAAATAAATTAATTTTGAATGGGGATCACTTAAAACGTGTGACATATCAAATGAAAGGGTCTCAATTTTTTTTTAATAAATTCAAAATAAATTATTTTAAAGTTATTTAAGACTAGCTTTTGCCCACGGCTTCACTCGCATTAATTTAGAATTTGACTATCAATTCGGTCTGCTTGTAATAATATAATTCAATCATTATTCGAAAGACACGTGGCGCCATCTGTTATCATAACAACGTTATTGTTGTTTTCCTCTGGAACAAACATTACTTCATTTTGGGATGAAAGGTACCCTATATCTGTTTCTGTACACCTGACAACGTACTCTAAGCAAAATTTCAGGATGATCGATTTAGTGGTTTAGGCGTGAAAAGGTTACAAACAAACTTACTTTTTACTACTTCTACGTTAGGATTATCAAACCAATAAAAAGAAATAATCACCATAGTCATCTCAAAAAAGCATCGTTATTCCTTTCCCCATAACTACTTAGAAAGTATTTCAACGTACAATGCGTTTCAACTAAGAATAGGAATGACCTTGCGCCATATTGTGAAGATTTAGCAAAACAGCACCTTGTTTACACATTTGCAAAGTCAGTGACATATTTTAACAAAAACAAATTCCAAAAACAGAACTAAAGTGGATAAGGATACCACTACAAAATATTTGCAAGCCATATATTTCAAGTTTCAGTTGACAGTTACAGGTCGTTCCTATTCTTAGTTCAATCGCATTCTAACACCCTAACAAAACGAATCCAGTTGGGACCCCAACAAATCAAATTAAACCTAATAGGTACTATCACAAGAAACTTTTTCGATTCAAAAAGAGACATAACACGACCTCATTATAACAGCCATCTGACTGAAAAGCGGACAGACTACGAAAAAAAAAAGATAAAACAACTCTACGTCCAAAAAAAGCGACCAAATTCCAAATATGACGTTTTTGTAATCTAACTTTTTGCGTGATCAATCACCTTGTGAAAAGTTGTGTCGTTAAGCTGTCCGGATTATTAAAAATACCTCGGACAGGGCTCGCATCACGTCACGAGTCACGAGTAACGACGGTCCACACCACAAATGCGTTGAATTTATGTATGTAAAGTAAGGGAAATTAATAGTTAAGCAAATAGACTACCAAAAATTTTTTTTCCTCTAGAATTTCTCAGTAGCCCAATGTCTGGATTTATGCCCGGTTGATGCCAATAAGCTCGCCCCCTTTAAATAGGACTTTTAAACATAGATGTTGGCGAAATAGGACACACACAACAGGCGTGGCGTAAGAGTAATTTTTTGACAGTGGTGTGAAATGGTTATAACACCACAAATTGAAGTAGGGTGTCAATTTACTTAATAATTCATTTCCCTGACTGCATCTACCTTTGGAGTTGTATTGCGTTGCATACTGACCAACACGCGTAACATGACGACGTTTTGTCGACGGAAGAATAGACAAAATGACACATTGCCATGCTTAAACGCGTAGGCGAAGAAAAATTTCTACAATCTATCATTTTGTCTATTCTTCCGTCGACAAAACCCGTTTCTATGGCGGTCGTCCTAAGCGTGCTGGGAAATTTTAGTGAAATCTATAATCTCGTAATTTAACAACGTTCAAATTCAAGCCCCAATCTCATCTCAGCGACAATCAATGTCAAAAAAATCGGTCAAGAGCGAGTCGGACTCGCGCACCAAGGGTTCCGTTCCAATTTCTGAAAAAGTGTGCTATTTAGAGACATCGTTTATTTTTCCTGTAATCTTTACATAAACTTCTACCACACAGAATAATTTCAGATTTTTCTCTATGCAAACTAGGGAAATAAGGGGGGGGAACGGTATTTTTTTTTAACATTTTTCATCAAAAAGGGGTCTTGGGTTGTTTGAAAAAGATACCGTGGCCCTGGCATAGGCAACTGAAGGAAAACGGGTGGGTTTTAGTCAGTAAAAGTCTGACATACCCTTCCGCTCCACCCAGAGCGGGAGAAGTCATTTAATGATTTCCCATCCGCAAAAAAAAAAAAAAAAAGAGTTAGTTTCATGGTAAAAGTTGTTCATTTTCATGAGTACCTACTATACTCCGTTAAAGTATGTCCCTCGTTTAACCTAACACACTGTATTCATAAACTTTATTATTAGTGAGATCTACGTTCTATATTTCAGAGTTATAGGCAATGTTGAAATATGTTAGAATAATTTTAGCTTATACGGGTGTTGAAAATCGCCAAAGGTTTTCCTTTATAACCAAGTTAAATTATTTACAATGTATTTTAATTCGGCTATATTTGTAACGTTATGCCCTTTTGTTACCTTACTGCTCATAAAATCTTCTGAAACTCTGACAAACAAAACTACAAAACATTTTATTGATATTAAAAGCACTGTCAAAACTGTTTATTAGTATCTATACAGTTCTTTGTCCGTGACTTTGTCTGCGTTAATTTTGGAATTTCCACATTTTGGAATTTTGGATAAACTTGATGAACGGATTTAAATGAAATTTAGGAAAGAGATAGGTTATAGTCTAAAATAGCACATTGGCTACTTTTTATCCCGGAAAAATGTACGGTTCCCGTTGGATAATTTCCGACATTCACGCAGGCGAAGCCACTGGATTAAGCTAGTTATTAAAAAAAAAAACCGGTCAAGAGCGAGTCGGACTCGCGCACCGAGGGTTCCGTTCCGATTTCTGAAAAAGTGTGGTATTTAGAGACATCGTTTTATTTTTCCTGTAATCTTTACATAAACTTCTATCACATAGAATAATTTCAGATTTTTCCCTTCGCAAACTTCGGAGATAAGGGGGGGGGGGCAGGAACGGTATTTTTTTTTACATTTTTCATCAAAAATCGAAAACTATCCGGCCTAAAAAAATAAATAAAAAATGTTTAAGAATGTGCAAACAGTGTTCTTTCATATGATACCCCACATGCCCTAGTAGCCCCACTTTGAATTTTGAAGACTCCTTTCAGCACCTGTTACAAAAAAAATATAAATATTTTTATTTCTTTCTTATTCGCAAAATAGTTGGGTAAACGTCATATAAAACTATTCCAAATTTCAAGTTGATAGCATTAGTAGTTCTTGAGATATTCAGCTGTGACAGACAGACAGACAGACAGACAGACAGACTGAGTGAGACCATAAGGGTTCCTTTTTTACCATTTTGGTACGGAACCATAAAAAGAAAATAAAAATAAGTGTTACAGCGCTGGTATTCCAACAGGGCCCCACTGTGATGTCACGGGCAGATACATAAATAATTATTATCAATAAAATACAGGGTGTAAGGGACAGCCCTCCGCAAACTGATAGGGTGAATTCAGTATGTCATACTAAGATGTCCGGTACATGAAATTTTTTCAGGAACGTTATGGGAATCCAATAAACTTGATTTGTTTGTGTTTTTGTTCACAAATCGGAGCGTCTATTACTAGTTGGTAATAAATATGCGGTGAGTTCGATGAACTCTGTAGCTGGACAGAAAGTGAACAGCTGATTTCACGCGTCGTTCGTTAGAGTATTTCTACATCCATTGCTGGTTTTTTTTTTCAGTTTTGTTTTTTGCTGTTTTTTTTACATAAATGGAGTGCTGCGAACACACAATGTAATTTTACATTGAAATAAATAAAATGTAACTGAAAAAATTATTAAAAAAATGAAAATTTCCCTGAGAAAATTTCCAGTGGAATATGATTCGAAATGAGGAACTGAATGCACCCTGTTAGTTTGCGGAGGGCTGTCCCTTATACCCTGTAGATAAATGCAAAATGTTACATATAAAATTTATTTGTAACATTTTGCATTTATCATTTAGTGATCATTTAGTGTTATTATTTTAATTATTTGCGTAGATAGATGTGTAAAACATTCAGACACAATGTAAATTGTTATTGAATAAATGAAATGAAACTAATGATAATGGGTAAGTATACAGCATTGTCAGAAGGGTGTGGTCAAATAAATTTAAAGGTGTGGTGATCATCAAACCGAACAACTTTCTATATGGGACCAACATCGTACTGGAGAAATTATTATCACACACCCCTACATTTGGGTCAAGAATTGACGTTTTGCATGGGACAGTTGATAATTTTTTCGCGATAACGATGTTGGGCCCATGGAGCTATTAATATGTAGTTGGTCTATACTACGCCCATAAATTTTACCACACATTTCTTTCTTTATGAAATAGCTTAAACCTTGAATTGACTTTTTTTTGACATTGACTATAAATTCTAATAAAATTTAATATGTTTTACAAATAAATTATTCTATTCTATTCTATTCTTGAATCAAGCTGTTTCTTTACCAAACATCAAAATCAGTTTAGTAGTTTAGCAGTACAAACGTAACAAATAAACAAAGAAGAGAAGTATTACGGATCCGTTTCTATTGAAGAAGAATAATGACACATTCACAAAAATCATCAATTTATTTCCGGAATCGATAACACATAAGTTCACAAGACAAACTTTCGTGATTTAATATAATATACTTACAAAGTATAGGATACGAAAGCCCCTGTTATGTTATAAAGTTTCTGAATTCATTTCGTACTTTTATGGGTACTTGACAAGCTTCTGCTCGCGACTTCGTCCGCGTTATTTTTTTTAATTTAAGGCTGCTCCTTCCTAAAAGACGGCGAAACTAAGTAACTTTGTAACCATTTTTTACAGTAACTATAGCATCTTTCTGATAGGAAAAAATACACAGTAATCTACAATACATAAGAAGTGATTTCATGTGTCCTGAAATCTATTTTAGTTTGTAGAACTAAGGAAAAAAAAACCTAAATCCAGGTCTATTTCGGTCTATTTTTTCGAGTTGTTACCATTTTACTCCTACAGTTTTCATTAAAAGTGTTCATAAATTTATTTTCTTGTCATTACTTTTTTAGTTTAATCAACAGATTTTTTGTAAATCGATAATTACTTCATATTTTCCAAGCGTTGTGTCATCGCGCTTCTCTTTCTTTTCTACGCAGTCCGACAGTGACCGCGCTTTTTGCGACGGACAAGCCTTAAGGCGGAGATTTCTTGAAAACGATGAAAAAGGTAGTTTTTTAAAGCTGTGTATCTCTTATATCGTAAATAATTTTGCCAAATTAAAAAAATATGATATTTTGAACTCCTTTTCGCATACAGTGATGGAACTCAAAACTTATTTAAACATACTTCAATGCAACAAAAAAATCATCAAACATACCTCTTAATAATCTTTAAAAGCGGTTTATTCCTTCATTAACAATTATAATTATAATTAAAAATATACCATAAAATGTGAAATGCCAAACTGCATTCAGTCATGGATTATTTATTATTAAATAGTTAATTTCTAATTTTATACGATTTTATTTGCATTTTTACGACATAATTCCGGTGCGCGTGAGAGTCTTGTATCTTGTGCATCTAACTAGACAGCCATAACAGCATTTCACTTACAGACCGAGCTAAACCATGCTTGGATGTAGGGCCCTAACTTAAAAATGTATTTATCCTCGTGCCCCGATACTTCGTTTTCGCTAAGCGTTATTTGTAACTTTTTTTCTTTTTGCTCGGCTCCTAAGAGTTGAAGGGTGATGTTAAATAGTCTATAAACTTCCTCAAGAATTGGGCTATAAAATGCACAAAGAATTTTTCAAATCCGACTGTTAGTTTCAGAGATTAGCGCGTTCAAACTAACAAACTCCTCAGCATTATTTGTATATATGTATAAACGTATAACCTATAGACGAAATACGGTACCGAAGTAAATGGCCATCAAGGCCTGTGCCCACTGAAGCGTACCAAGGGTTCGGCGACAAAAGTATTTTTGGAACAAACTTTGGTGTTTCTAATTATGTTAGGAAAACTCTTTTTATCTTTGTACGAGAACTCAGGATAATATTTATTCGGGAGCCGTTCGCGCGTGTGAGTTACTGCCTTTATTTAAGGTTAGGATCTTATTATTATATTTTATGAAATGTTGCTACAATTTTAGTAAAATAATTCATTGTCAGGCATCTCGTTTGGTTGTGTAGCCCTAGGGGCCGAATAAAAATAAATAAGTCAGTTGATTCAAACACCTAAATGGAGTTTTCACTGTTTTCAGATACTTATACAAACAATAAATGAATTTGAATTATAATCGAATGCTAGTCGTGGAATAATAATAGTAATCAATATTGTACAGTCAGCGTCAATAATATTGGGACATACAAATGATTGTTCACTAAGATCTAAACACACACACACACATACACATCAACATCTACATTTAACTTCATTTAATCATTTAATCCATTTAATTCTTTGCAATATTTTATTAATTATTGTTCACTTTTGACATTATTTAATCATTTATTATTTTTAATTGTGTTTATGTGTTTTATATGGGTGTTTTATGACCTGAAATAAATGAATTTTAATTTAATTTAATTTTAAACAACTATGAAAATGAAATATTAACTCAATGACACAAGGAATGTTTCAGAATGAAGACAGTACACGACAACTGTCATTCTGATAAGAACTTTATCCAATTGAGATAAAGTTTAACTTTGTTAGTCGTTGAGATCATTTTGAACAGCCTGTACCTACATAAAAATTCAAAACTAGTCAATTCAAGAACCGCCAAGTCTGCAGAAACTATTAGAGGTGACATGAATGACACAATTTGTATTCAAACTACAGAATACATACGATAGTGGAACGACTCCGCTTGCTTTGTACCAGCAAATAAATGAGAACAGTTTCGGCTTTTGTACCGAAATGTAAACAGTTACTGAGGTAAATTTTCGCATCACTAATTCTAGGTTCTGAGGCTTTAACTTAGTAACACAAACAGTAAAGGTATTGCGTTTCTGGCTAAATTTGCCACGTTATTTAGTGAGGCCAAATACTGCCCTGAAGCCTGATTAGAAAATCGAATTATTTCTCTTCATCTAACTCGAATTATTATTCTAAAAATTATTGGTTCGTGTTTTGTTTCTTTTTTAAGGTTCCTTACCTAAAGAATTCCAACGGGATCCTATTACCTCCGATGTCCGTCCGTCTGGCACAGGGTTGTATTTTTTTCACCGTAATAGATAGATACTTGTTCACAGAGTGTGTACTACTATGGCTGCTATAGCAACATAGTCATGATAAAAACAAAATAAAGTTATAAATTAAAGGGGGCCTCAAACAAAAAACCTTCCTTTTTTTGGCAATTTTAGCTCAAATCCGGTACGGAACCCTTCGTATGCGAGTCCGACTCGCACTTGGCCGCTTTTTCTACATTTTCTGGCAAATTTTTCACATAAATTTTGACGTTTACGATTTGATTGTACGTAAAGTACGGTCAAAGAGCGAAAATGACAAGCAATTTTCTATCAAATTCCTATCCTACACAACGGGCACAAGTCACCTTGCGAACTGAAAATAATAAGGTGCACGTAAAAATTAATTCAAGTTGCTTAACATATTTATGCCTTGACTGCACATACAAGCAAATGGAAGCTACATGCATGTACGTCCCTCTACGTACGTTTCCGGGGTTGGTCGTGGATGGGTGACCATCTTTACATACCGAGACTCCTCCGTGCCTCGGAAAGCACGTTAAGCCGTTGGTCCCGGCTGTCATTCGTGGATCTTTGACAGTCGTTACGGGTCGTCAGAAGCCTGAAAATCTGACAACCAGTCTTACCAAGGGGTATCGTATTACCCAGTTACTGGGTTGTGGAGGTCAGATAGGCAGTCGCTCCATGTAAAATACTGGTATTCAGCTGCATCCGGTTAGACTGGAAGCCGACCCCAACATAGTTGGGAAAAGGCTAGGCAGATTGATTGATGCAACTTAAATTAATTTTTACCTGCACCTTATTATTTTTCCGTCTGCGTCTCAGCTAACATTATTTTTAATACTCGTTTTGTAATGATACACATGATACAAGGTGTAATGATACAAAACGAGTATTAAATCAGTGAAGGAGCACCAATGCGCACTTTGTAATGATACACATGATACAAGGTGTAATGATACAAAACTAGTATTAAATCAGTGAAGGAGCACCAATGCGCACTTTGTAATGATACACATGATACAAGGTGTAATGATACAAAACGAGTATTAAATCAGTGAAGGAGCACCAATGCGCACTTTTTAATGATACACATGATACAAGGTGTAATGATACAAAACGAGTATTAAATCAGTGAAGGAGCACCAATGCGCACTTTGTAATGATACACATGATACAAGGTGTAATGATACAAAACGAGTATTAAATCAGTGAAGGAGCACCAATGCGCACTTTGTAATGATACACATGATACAAGGTGTAATGATACAAAACGAGTATTAAATCAGTGAAGGAGCACCAATGCGCACTTTGTAATGATACACATGATACAAGGTGTAATGATACAAAACTAGTATTAAATCAGTGAAGGAGCACCAATGCGCACTTTGTAATGATACAAAACGAGTATTAAATCAGTGAAGGAGCACCAATGCGCACTTTGTAATGATACACATGATACAAGGTGTAATGATACAAAACGAGTATTAAATCAGTGAAGGAGCACCAATGCGCACTTTGTAATGATACACATGATACAACGTGTAATGATACAAAACTAGTATTAAATCAGTGAAGGAGCACCAATGCGCACTTTGTAATGATACAATGTGCAATACCGTGATACAACTTGTAACATCAATGCGCTCCACTTGTAATTAAATGTTACATTACACGCGAGTGCTCGTCAGTCAGGTAGGTAGTATTGTAACGTAATGCTCAAACTCGAATCTGTAATGTTACATATGCTCCTGTTTGGTTTTTTAAATAAAACAGGCCTTTATAATCAAACTACAAAAATAAACTCAACAAGCTCAGAACCTCTCTAAAATCAAAACACGCCGTCTAGAATCGAAACATTCCTCTTTGAAAGCTATTAAAGCAGCGCAGCGATGCGAGTTTCCTTCACTTAGTAGCTCTTGTAAAAGGCTCGCTATCCGAGCTTATTCCAGCCAGGGGTTTAAGCCGTCTCAAAATGCAGATTATCCTACTAATATTATGGAAGACTCACGTAAACTCGGATGCGACTCACAGAATTAAATTATTCTACTTAAACATCCTGTTCAATGCTACCTTTGGACATTGACTCAGCACGCGGCCCAGATAAAAATAAGTGATTTCGTTGCATCTAACACGCATGAAACACAAAGATTTTGTGCAATAGTGTGTGTTAGGTAAAAATAGTATATAAGCGGAATCTTTATGCAAATAAATCAGATTAGAATTTTATATTCTTGTCTCATTACCCCTCACTGTGGCCAAGACACCTTTAGCCATCTCTGATCAGTCTCGTGAGTCTGCGGGACTGGCAGTGAGTGTACCCTTCCCGCACCCTGGATTCCTGTCTACTGTCCGTCTGTTACCTTAGGTCGCATGGTGCAGACATCCTGAATTTATTTATATATTTATTTATCACATATTAGGTATATGGTAGGTTAGGGCTGTAGGGCTTATAGGGCTTAGGGTCGTAGGTACCGTTAGGCTTGTAGGTCTTAGTAGGTTCCCGTAACTTATCACATAGCTACATGTACCATCGCACCTTTAACAGTATTGCGGCCTTACGTGACATCTGTTAAGGGTGGATGTACACATCCTTTTATTATTCGTCACATAAATTTTGTCGATGTTTTTTTGATTCAATCAATCTGCCTAGCCTTTTCCCAATTAAGTGGGGTCGGCTTCCAGTCTATCCAGATGCAGCTGAATACCAGTATTTTACATGGAGCGACTGCCCATCTGACCTCCACAATACTTTACCCCTAGGTAAAATTAGTTGTCAGACTTTCGGGCTTCTGACGACCCGTAACGACTGTCAAAGATCCACGAATGACAGCCGGGACCAACGGCTTAACGTGCTTTGCGAGGCACGGAGGAGTCTCGTTATGTAAAGATGGTCACCCATCCACGGACCCGACACGGTTTTTGTCTTATCGTTTTATGTAAGACAAAATCTTCAATCGTTTTACGTTTTACAACGATGCAACATGGTTTTGGTCATGGCCTCACGTAAAGAACTAAAGCCGATTGCCAAAAAGCTGTATAAACCGGTTTTAAACCAAGTAAAGGGCGAATCGCGCTCTATGCCGGACGTCACACCTACACTAACTATGTGCACTCACACAAATGCAAAGCTCAGTTTAAACTTCACGGACTGTACATATTGTTTTATACCCATGCCAAGTGATGAAATCAATGAAAATGGGCATGTGATGTGGAGGAAAGAGGAAAGTGTCGTTAGGAAAGTTATGAGTATGAATATGTGGACGGCCGTTTGGGACACACTGTGTGGTTTATTTCACGGATTTAATATTTCTTATCGTTACGATATTACGACTATACTAGCTCTATTAACTTCAGAGGTTGAGTATAATTTTTAATTTGATGGGCTTAACTCGAAAACTTGTAGCTCCGTAATTATCAAAGTGGTGAAAATGTACAGTGAATACTAATAAGGGGTATTTTAGAATAATCAATGTTTAAGGTGCACACTGAGGCTACAGACTCGGCATTAAATAAAAAAGTTTCGTTTTTAAAAACTTAATCCTCGACCTTTTAACTTAATGAGGCATTTCGCGTAGTTCGCATTCTATAGCCAAGTATGGTTTGATAAATTCGGATTTATTCACGACCCGATTGATCACGTTTAGAGTATGAATCTTGAAAGGCATTTGAAACTAGTACTCGAATCTAGATGAAGTATAAATGTGCTAAGTTGTTGGCTTTATCGCTTTTAGAATGAATGAATGAATGAATGAATGAAATTATTAGCCTTAGCTTCGATAACTTCTCTTTCGTGACTTTATTGTTTAGGTCTTCTAATCAATTGTTATTCAAAATAAGCTAGCGAGCCACTTTTGTTCAATTCTCAATTCTTAATTTCTTTATTGCGTACCATAATGTATACAGTTGGTAGGGAAATTATTATATTAGTCACAATTATGGACCCTGTCGGGCACAGCATAGATCAAGTAGGAGAGAGGAGGAAGAAAACTGGGTGCATAATGTGATAAATTGAATTATTAGCTATGTTTTCAAATGCTATCATTGCTATTTTATCATCAATAACTCTTTACTTTTTCAATTAAATATTCCGCCTTTTTACCTTTTTGAGTGTGAAAATTTTAAATACAACAAACAATTTTATGTATGTGCGTTCCTTTCACGTGAATAAACAGTTTTTCTTTGTATTGTAGTTACGGAAACGTCAAATAACATTTTGGTTTCACATAGAATTTATAGAATACAAAACTCTTCATCATGTAATATGGATTCATGATATAAATGTAGAAATTTTACAAAGCGTGACGCATTGGGCAGTCATATCACTAAAAGCAGATTTATCTTTTATTATTATTTATTTATCTTTACCTACTTATAAAAAAATCAATCAAGAAAAAAGGGTTATTTGTTTGATCTGAATGAATTTATGTATGTCCGTCCCTAACTTCCCTCGTCATAGCATACGGACTGGAAGAATTTTCTTATTAAGAAGCGATACACAGGTAGGTTGTTAGGTAGGTACTATTCCTATCTGAAAGCCTATCGCATTTTTCTGTACAAACATCAGTAAATAAAGAAAAGAAAATAAAACAAAAGCAAACCGTCCCGCAATCCACAGAATCATGAAGAATCGATGACAGAACGAAACAATGCAGGGCCGGAAATGTCGCTCTCCCGAAAATTCCATGGACGTTCCAACAACAGCCACAGAATAGTTTCAGAAGGTCATCTCCATACAACGAACGAAAACGCACGCACACATAGACTCAAACTATAAACCAATTACAGGCACTTTTGAATTGTATTGTCGGTCCCGGCTGTCATCCGTACATCTTTGACAGTCGTTACGGGTAGTCAGAAGCCCACAAGTCTGGCAACCAGTCTTACCAAGGGGTATCGTGTTACCCAGTAACCGGGTCGTGGAGGTCAGATAGGCAGTCGCTCCTTATAAAATACTGGTATTTTGTTGCATCCGGTTAGACTAGAAGCCAAACCTAACATAGCTGAGAAAAGGCTAGGCAGTTTTATTGAGTGTGAGATGTCAATACGTCGCGTTTTCGCTTTTTTTATGGAGTTGACCTTCTGTAGTTATCTATTCTGTGGTTGTTGTCTAGAAACAAAGACAATTTCTGATAACAATAAAGACATGCCGCACTGTTTAATAAACGTTCTCTTATATTATATTCAGAACATTGTTATGGATAAGGCCGCGGTCCCACGGCCTATCGATGCCTGTTGAGGCAAATTGCGGGCATATTCACTACAGGCCTCATCGAATGCGAAGGTTCACAGGGCCTGTCGGCCTGGCCTGTCGCGATCTGGGCTGTGAGAAAGCGGGCCGTGGAACCGCACCATAATAATATTATTATATTTCTCGGAAAACTAAAAGGCTTAGATGAAATTATAGGTAACCTACATAGAGAATGGGAATAAAAATGGCTGCTCCATTATTGCTTTCGTATTTGCCTCTCGGTCGCACTCATTCTTTTTAAGCGAAAGGTAAATAGAGCCTCCATTATTTTTTTTTTGTGAATCGATGGATTTCTGGTTTAGAATTAAGTACAGGTCGGATAGGCAATTGAGATTTTGATAATATGGCAAATTCAATAGTAATATCTGATACGAAGATCGAAACACACACATAACAGACGCACCGACCAGATTGAAACCAGGACCAACAATGTAGTACGAAAAAAAAAACTTATTGTAAATGAATGAATGAATGAATGATATGCACCGAGCCACAGAACAGCCGTGTGCTTCTGTAAGATCTCATTCTAAACTTCGAATCTGAATCCGCTGTGAGTTTCTTGATTGGCGTTCTAAATTCAAAGCGTCAAATAAAAAACAAGTGAGAAGAAGTGATGCGAAGTGAGAGTGAATAGCGATGTGAGAGTTGTTGTTTGAATTTTACGAATCAACGTACACACGCCTACACATCAAGGTATACATTTCAACTTTACACTGACCTCTCAATGTAAGGAAATCCTATACAATGCGAGATCAGCTTATACTGGAAATGTAGAACTTGATCTGTAACCGTGCGTACCTACTTATAATATTTATTAGTTCTGTGCACCGAGCGACCCCAGCGTGGTTTTTTGACCAGACCAAACTCGATTATATCAAATGAACCCAAAGATACTGGCCCCCTTTTTTTTCTTTGTTGATAAAAAACATCTTAAGACTTCTCCCGCTCTGCGTGGAGCGGGAGGGTGAGTCAAACTTTTACTGGCTAAAACCCACCCGTGTTCCTTCAGTTGCCTATGCCAAGGCCACGGTAACTCTTTCGAACAACCCGCGACCCTAGCAGGAAAGATACTACCCCCCGGATCCTCATATTTCATGGGGCTACAGAGACCATTGCACATCAAGGAGTATACCCGGGGGGCGCGATAATGGTAGGCAAGACGTGCCCTTAGGATATGGAAGGGTTATTAGAGCCGTACCGGATATGCATCCTAAAGTAGGCAATGGAATAAAATTGTGGAGAGACAGATGAAGTTTGTCGTTTAAAAAACGTCGCCGCCAGGTTAGTTCAGGTACAGTTTCACCGGTGAATGTTATGGTGGGGTTAAATTGTTTTCACGACTCTTTTCTATGTCACTGCTATGTTGTATTACACGTTGCTGTATCCCAAGTTTTCGTTTAAGGTCTCGCTACTCATATTTTTCGGGATAGCCGCGTTCCTGATCATAACTTACCAAAAAAAAAAATAGAATGCACACCATAAGGGTACTTTTCCATGAGAGATATGCTATGCACATATGCTGCGAGAATGTAAAAGCTAAGCTACGAAACCATGTGACCGTTTCCACTGATGCTAAGCTATGTAGCGGAGCGAGTAAGATCTGCTATGAAAATGCGCCGCCGCGAGGTAGCAGTGCGAGGAAGATGCGTAGCTCGAGCTATGCGATGCATCAAAATCAATTCATAATTTTACTGGCGAAGTAATCAACAAACAAACAAAAAAAATATAGTTGAATAATTGAGAACCTCCTGCTTTTTTTGAAGCTGGTTAAAAAGTGCTTTTTCTCAGGCCAATTTGATTTTCATTTTCTTACAAATTATTTTTTTTTTTGAACAAGTATAAAAATAGTAGCCTACTGGTTTCGGGAGCCAGGGTCCAAACCACTGTACGTAAGGTAAGAGTGTCTATGTATGCGTGCGCTCATTGTGCGACGGACCCAACATTCTGCACGTTTCTATTCTAAGCAAGGGCTTAAAATTATGAACCTTTATTATTATTAGGACATTTTCATCTTATCTTAGACCCTTCGAGACCAATGTGGCAGATTTAAACGTATCATTTACTTCTAGTACCTATGCTTTATGTTCTGGATTTTATGTTCAGTAAAAATACCTGTTTTAGAAAAGATTTTTATTTTATAACTTTTGAATTTTTGGGTAAGGATTAGGGCTAGTATTAACTGATGCGGGACGAAGATATGGTTTTTTTGTTATGACTGTCTTTTGTGCGAGCAAAGACTTTTATGATTGTCATAAAAATGAGTCGGGTTTTCTTTTGCACTGAAGAGTATAAATATTAGGTGCAGGTTTCATGGTTTTAGTCCAGCTATATAAATAATGCCTAATAATTGTCTACCTTTCTTTTGGTTCCTTTCATTTTAATATACTTAAGTCATAATAATGACTTATCAAGATTTAATATTTAATGTTTATTTTTTTTTTGTTATCACAGGCAATCACAGCTTTATAAAATTTTTTTCATCGTTTGTGGTCGATTTTTAATTTAAGTCTCGGTGCACTCGTAAGAAAATACATATAAGTTCCACCTACTACATTGCAAGTTACTCCTTTTGTTATTGCAGAGATCTCTAAGAAACAATTTTATAATATTACTAGCTGACCCGACAGACGTTGACGTCCACATGTATGAGAAAATGAATTTTCTTCATAAATATTTTTTCGTCAATTTTTCCCATGTTTTAATAGTTATTATGCTTTTCGGGTCGAAGACAAATCCAACTAATAAAAGATCATAAAAATCGGTCCAGCCGTTCTTGAGTTATAAATGGTGTTAATAACCCGACTTTGTTTTATATATGTATACAGAAATTCCGTGTGTGTACACCCTATATAAGGTGTATCTATTCAAACACGGAATTTCTTAAGGGGTCATTGTACTCATCATTTTGAACAACTTTTACTATGGGACCAAACCTGAAATTGCGAAAAAAAATCATGACCCCTTAGAGATTTCGTGTTGGAATAGATACACCATATATAGTTATAGAAGATTCCAAATATCACTAAGTAAAATGCAGCATCACTATATTGCTATATTGTACAAGTGACATTATAATATAATGTCACTTGTACAACTTTGACAGTCCTTACGGGTAGGCAGTCAAAAGCCCGAAGGTCTGATAACCAGTCTTATGGGTATCGCGTTACCCAGTACCTACCTGGACTGTGGACTAGGCCCGATAAGCAGTCGCTCCATGTAAAATATTTAATACATGTTAGATAGGAAGCTGACCCCAACATAGTTGGGAAAAGGCTAGGCAGATAATAATAAAATTAACTTTGCTAACACCAACGTTCTCTGCCTTGTTAAGGTTAATAACGAACATAATCTAAATAAAAGAGAACTACAAGAACAGCAATTTCAAACTTCCGGCCTTATTAAAGAGAGGGGGGAAGGGGGAGGGTAATGGGAGAAGGGGGAAGTAAACGGGGCAGTAGAAACTGGATAAAAATAACCATATCGTTATTCCTTCGAGAAATGTATTGGGATGATTTTAAATGATCCTCACGTATGGTAAGATTATTACTTTTATTATATTGACTTTATAAGTACTCTACACAACATAGGTAGTACTATTATTTATTATCTGCATAGTTAAGTACTAAAAACTTAGATACGTTACCCTTCGTAAGTTATAGATATAATTATGTTCTCTAACTACGTATTACTGTTTGTTTTTATGTTGATTATAAGCACCCAAAATTGATTTTAGATGCGGGTAACGCAGAATTGTTGTTGTAATCACATTCTCGAAAACGGCTCTAACGATTTCATGAAAATTGCAATATAGGGGTTTACGGGGACAAAAAATCGATTTAGTTAGGTCTCATATGACCTAACCTATGGCTGACTAGGTACCTACTTGGAAAATTTGTTTGACTAGGTACTTCGAGATTAAGGAAATAAAAATATACATAACGAAACAATGCTCGTAGAATATACTTTATTGGAAACTAAGTATTTGTTGCACTATCGACGAAATGCAATTGCAATTTGCAATTTCCTAAGAACCTATACGATGGCGAACCAGACATTGAATACTGTGACTGATATTAGGAACATGGGAGTCATGATTGAATCTGAAATGCGATTCAATAAACACGTAGACAAGACTTTGATGCTTTAATTTAAGGCTTTAAGAATGTTGTCTTTTATTAATCGCAACACAAAGGAGTTTAGTTTAGATCTCTGCCCGCATTAAAATCCTTCTATTTTGAATTAGTACGCAGCCACGTTGAATCTTGCTCATTCATCTGGTATCCTACCTACCAAAATAATATTCAACTCCTAGAAAGTTTACAAAAGAGGTTTGTTTCCTAACAAACCTCTTTTGTATACTATCTCTCTCTTTCTGCTCAGCTCTCGGCAATAGCTGGTGTTCAACGTACAATTAAGCATTAAGGTGGATAGACTGAATCACTTCAAAATGAATTCGTTACAATGGCGATGGCGTAGAGACGTCTTAGGTTTAACTTTCTTATTTAAAGTTGTAAATCAAGGATTTCCCAGATTTGGTGAGTCAGCTGAACATGAATGTACTACCTAGACCGTCCACCGGAGTTCAAAATATAGACCTTTCTCGATCAAATCCAGTTAAAACAAATACGGATAATATAATGCGCGTCTGTCCTGTATCCTCAGAAGATGCAATGGTTTGTTCCATAGTTGCGATCTTGATGTTTTCGGTGGTAAATTAAGAACATATTTTAAGAAAAGAATCTTTATATAATAAATGTTAATCGTCAAGTATTATAAAAAAAAACCGGCCAAGTGCGTGTCGGACCACCCACAATGAAGGGTTCCGTAGTTGAAAAGAATTTATCCCAAAAACAAATTCAACATTGTTAGCGAAAAAAATTTTTTTTAAGTGATAAAACTACAAATTAATAATTTTCGGACTTTTTCCTTTACTTGTGCTGTGAGACCTTGCTTCTTGCCAAATTTCATAATTCTAGGTCAATGGGAAGTACCCTGTAGGTTTTGATTACTTGCGACTATTAAAATATGTCACATAAATGCCTTATTTTTTTATTGCGTTGACTTAGAAGCTTGATCTTTTTAGAACACCAAGGGACTATAGACTTACGTGTTTGATATTTATTTCAACATGATACCTTCTCGCGTTTCTGAGAAAAAGTGTCTTACAGGCTGACAGACTTGAAAATATTTTTTTGTGTGAAAAAATTACAAAATTAACAATTTTCGGACTTTTTCCTTTATTTGTGCTCTAAGACCTTGCTTCTTGCCAAATTTCATGATTCTAGGACAACAGGAAGTACCCTATAGGTTTTGATTTACTTGCGAGTATCAAAATATGGCGCATAAATCGCCGTATTTTTTTATTGCGTTGACTTAGAAGCTTGATTTTTTTAGAGCTCCAAGAGACTATAGATTTATGTATTTTATATTAATTTCAACTTGATACCTCCACACGTTACTGAGAAAAAGGGTCTTGACAGACTGACAGACAGACAGACAGACAGACGGACAACGAAGTGATCCTATAAGTGTTCCGTTTTTCCCTTTTGAGGTACGGAACCCTAAAAACCAGCATTTGTAAGCTGTAACGTAGAATTCAAATTCTTTTTTAATTGTTTTAAGTTGGTAAGCCTTTATGAATCAGTATAGCAGAAGTCATGGCTTCAAAACTGTGAAACATTCGATGAAATGACTTTACAAAAATGCTTTTAAAATAAAAACAAACCAACAGCAATACTCAACGTTAATTACCAGCAATAAAGTTAAAATTTAAATGGCAAGTATCAAAACGGCGACAACATTAAATCGTCGCTATCTTATGGTATCATCAAAACAATTACAGGGCGTAATAATTTTGAATAAATGGATATTCAATAATAAATTATTATTATTTCATCTTTGTTAATTGTCACGCGAACGATTAGTACAGTGGGCTGCATCAATTGGGTACCCCATTTGTATTAAAATTTTAATACAACTGGGGTACCCAATTGATGCAGCCCACTGTACCTATTCGAATAATGTATTGTTGGACATTTAAGTACCTATTCAATATAACATCAGACCTGTATTCTCCGAAGGGTTGGGCAGAGGTGTACCTATGTCAGCCACATTTTGCCAATTATATTTAAGCCCCGTGCAATAGGGGGTGAGCCTATTGCCATCAATCGTCGGAACAACGGGCATTCAACAAAAATATTAGAACACGATCTCAGACGCTCCAATACACGTTCTATAGAAAAGGTGATTGAGCAAAATCGGGGATCGAAAGTGTTCGTTCAGTCACTTGGGAACCACCTGACGAAGTTGACCAAATCCAGTGGGGATATCGCCGTTTTGAAGCCGGAGATCCTTTCGGAAGTAGAATAGCTACATCCACAAAAAAATACATTATAAATAAACATAATTAAGAACGCTAACGGCAAAGCAATTTCTTTCAAATCACCAATTGGATGAGAATAATCCAAAAGACAATTACTGTCTAGAACCATTTTCCTTATATAAATTGCAGCAATCAAATACGCCTTGAAATAGAAAATTCCATTCTAGTGCAGCTGTTTTTAAAACTATTATCGCTGAGTCACACGGGCGTTATCCTTTGTCAAGGCAAACATGGATTTTCCATTTTCATTAATTTGTCATTCATACTTATGTATAAGTATTCCAAATTGTGATTGATAAATTTTGCAAGTTATTATCTGCCAGCAACGATTGACGCAGGGTAATTTTTTTTCATGTATCCTGTACTGAAAATTAATTGGATTTATTTTTAATATTTGTATTATTACTCTTTTTATACATTTATTACAAAAAAAGTCATTTTTCGTATCAATGTGTGTGAACAAAGAGCTCGTAGCTAAATAATAACAGCCGCACGGGTCGATCCGTCAGGTTAAGCCATGCTTGCCGGTGGTTGGTCAGTGGATGGGTGACCATCTTTACATACCGAGACTCCTCCGTGCCTCGGAAAGCACGTTAAGCCGTTGGTCCCGGCTGTTATTCGTGGATCTTTGACAATCGTTACGGGTCGTCAGAAGCCCGAAAGTCTGACAACCAATCTTACCAAGGGGTATCGTATTACCCAGTAACTGGGTTGTGGAGGTCAGATAGGCAGTCGCTCCATGTAAAATACTGGTATTCAGCTGCATCCGGTTAGACTGGAAGCCGACTCCAACATATTTGGGAAAAGGCTAGGCAGATTGATTGACTCTTTTTTATACATTTATTACAAAAAAGTCACTTTTCGTATGAATATATTGATATTGATCGTTTTTCTTTTAAACTACGCAACGGATTTTGATGCGGTTTTGATATCATTTAGAACGTTTATGTGTACATTAATATTAAATCATAGACTTATAAAAAAAGATGGACTCCGCGCCGCGCATATCGAAAGTGAAGCACCGTACCGATCTATGTGTGCATGATTTGAGTACCTGCAAAGACGCCGTCGCTCGTGTCACGTAATGGCGGCCGGTCGGCATACTATGATGTAAATGTGTGCGCGAGGCGTGTTTGTACAATCGGTCCGGCATACTTACTGTGCTTCACTTTCGATATGCGTGACGCGGAGTCCATCTTTTTTTATAAGTCTATGTATTAAATAATACTTAAAGAAATCCCGATGGTTTTTTTTTTCAAGTCGTAATTTATACTGTGCGAAGTGGTTGGGCTCGTTACTTATGTTTTTTTCCCATAACTATAAAGAATTTGCGGTCCAGTCCTCTATTTGAAAATTGATCATCCACCAAGGTCATTATTATTATTTACTACCTCCCGCCCGCGGCTTCGCCTGAGTGGTATGTCGATGAAAAGTTGCCTATGTCCTTCTCCAGGTCATGGTCTATCCGTGTGCCAAAAATCATACAAATCCGTTCAGCCGTTTTATCGTGAAAGCGTTACAAACAAACAACCAAACAAACTTTCACATTCATAAATTAGTTAGGATTTGCCCTAAACAACGCCAAACCATATCAGGTCAACAAAGTACCTGGTAACAAATACATAACAATAACAACATGAAAATAATTACAAAACCGATGAGGCTAAAATTGAGGCCACGGCCTGGCCACATAGAAATCCACGAAAACGTCTGATTCCCCAAATTGCCGTGACATTAACTTAACGTATTATACTTTTAGTGGAATCGAATGTACCATTAATTTTGTCTGTGGTTTGGGGACCGGCATTATTACAGACATCAATGATTCTATATCGTGCTTGTCGGCTTGTGGCTCAGTAACAATAGCGGCACGGGTCTATCGATCAGGGCAAGTTAAGCTTGCCGCGGTTGGTCCGTGGATGGGTGACCATCTTTACATACCAAGACCTCGCCGTGCCTCTGAAAGTATGTAAAATATGTTGGTCCAACAAATTAAGCTACCAAATGTTCTAGCTAAGCCCAGTAATTTTTGAGTTAATTACATTTTTAATTTTTTATGAAAAATTCCAGATTAAATAATTTATAAGCAATTTAAAAATTATTCACAGCGCGACTGTACTGAAATTCATGCCTTAGCAGATCTTTGATAAAATTAATAGTTCATAAATGCCTAAAACCAAGATCACTAATCAAAAAATTTTCTGTCGTAATTTTTGCCAGTAGGTACTTCATAAAAAATCTTCATAAAAACTCAAAAACTACTGCACTTCGGTAGAATATAATTTGAAAACTTAATTTATTGCATTACGACGTCATGCATTGAATATGTCGAGTTATAAACCTGTATACGTCACTGGTTGAAAACATTGTTAAAATATAAAGAGACTTTCTCGGATCAAATATTAACAAATTTATTGACAAGGCTCTCCGCGTCTCCGCTTCCCTATACAAATTGGGGGCATGCGTGTTATACTTTCAAGAAGAAATTCCGGATGAACCCTCCTTCGGTCTTGTGCTTATCCGAGTAAAAATGGGTTATTGTTTTTCCTTTTATATTATAATATGAAAGCTATCAGTGTTAGTGTAAGTAAAGAGCAATCCCTTATAGATCCGATTCTTTGATTTCTCCCCTTTGTAAGGGATAAGAAAATAAAAAGATCCTTCATTTCGTTGGATAGAGGCGCTTCTGTAAAATTTACGTGGAGGGTGAAATATATTTTTTATTTACAATGTAAAAACATCGATCTTTATACACTTTGAAACCAGAAATTATGGTAAACTAGCTTGCCCCGCGGTTTCACTCGCGTATACCGGGATAAAAAGTAGCCTATGTGTTAATCTAGGGTGTCAGCTACCTCCATTCCAAATTTGATGAAAATTGGTTCAGCCGTTTGAGCGTGAAGAAGTAACATACAAACACATTCACAAAGTTTTAATATTAGTGTGATATAAAAATAATATTTATTAAGGTAGAAGTACCATAACATCACGCCTTATTCCCCCGAAGAGTTAGGCAGAGTTGTACCTATAGGACACCCACATTTCGCCAGTTAATAAAATAAATAAATAAATAAATATCCTTGGACATTTCACACAACGCCATCTAGTCCCACGCTAAGCAACCTAATGCTTGTGTTATGGTAACGAGATGGCTGATAAACTACTTATATACATATTTTTTTTTTGTAAATACATACATATTATAGATAGAAAAACACCCAGACTCGGAACAAATACTTGTAGGTCGTACAAATATTTGTTCCGTGCGGGAATCGAACCCGCGACATGCTGCGCAGCAGTCAATCGCTCAACCACTGCGCCAACCGTGTCGTCAATGTTATGTTAGTTAGTTATGTTTAATGTCCTATGTAATCTGGGCGAGCCTATTGCCGTCAACCGGGCAATAATCTGGATTTGAATTTCTCTGTCATTCCAAAAATATACTCGAGTGCAATGGTTACATAAAGATACCCACCTGAAAGTCTCGGAAACTAAAATGCTAGCTTAATGAAATAAATATTGTGTTTATTATACAATTAAATGTCCTAAATGTTCCATCAAGATACGAACTATGACTCCAATCCCTTAAATCTCTTAAAAAGGGGTAGGTACACAAACATTTTAAAAAACGCTGAACCGCATATTTCTTTATTTCCTACCAAAACATGCTTTTGGTAGGATTTTCATATCCCTAACTTAAGAAATGCCTTCATTGCTCTCGAGTGTATAAAACTTCAATAACATTTTGCCCGATCTGGAAATCGAACCAAGGACCTCATGCTCAGCAGTAGCGTTGCAACCACCAGACGAAAGAGTCAGTGTGGAAGTAATTCTCTGAATACTGAAGCGACGGTTTAAAAAAATATTAAAGCAGATATTAATCTCGCTAAAAGTGTTGAGTTTGCCAATAAATAACCAAAAGATCGTAGTCGTAGAGTAATTAAAGTAAGTACCTACCTAGATAATATTTTTAAAAGGTTTTTATCTGAATAAAAGGGGAGGGATAAATACGAGATCATTTAATGATAAATTGCTGTAGAAAAAGTTTTTGTCGAATTAGTTTCCCATAACCACGGAACTAGGATAGTATGGCAGGTAAATTTAATGTACCTAGAATAAGGAATTATTTTGGCGACCGAACGCTTGATAAAAGAGTACCATACCTTCTCAACCAGTTGCCTGCTGATATAAGGAATCAGGAAAATAAAGGTAAATTTGCCAAATTGCTTAAGTTGTTCTTTTTCAGGGGTTTGTATGCTTTCTTAGGAAAGTGGTTTGCACATTTTTGGGGGGAGGGTGAATGATATTCAATTAGAGGTTCGGTTGGAACTGTGAGCAACCGCGCGAGCCGAATTAGTCACATTAACTAAGGCGACCAAATTGGTTAGGTTAGGTTAGAACTGCGCGCAAGCCGAGCGAGCGAATCGAGCGCTACTTCCAAAGGCTAGGCTGTTAACTAAACGGCTAATTAAACTAGTTGAATGTGACTTTGCATTGAAGGTATTGCTATTCTTATTGAAGCTACGCTTGCCGTGGACGGTTCATGGATGGGTGACCATCCTTTATATATCGATAACCTTCCATGTCTCGGAAAGCACGTGAAACCATTGGTCTCGGCTGTCATTCGGATCTTTGACAGTCGTTACGGGTAATCGGAAGCCCAAAGAGTCTGACAACCAGTCTTACCAAGGGGAATCGTTTTACCCAGTGGGTTGTGGAGGTCAAACATACTGGTATACAGCCGCATCCGGTTAGACTAGAAGCCAACATCGTTGGGTAAAGGCTAGGCAGATGATTAGATATAAGGAAATCTTCATGTTTTGTCAAAATCCTTGTAAAGCGGGAACGGTTCGCTAGCTTTTATGTATTTACCTTTTCCCGAACTTACCGATGACAGCCCTATTTATAAACAACGTCAAAATCTGTCGGTTGAATAAAAATAAACTGTGTTCTTTTTACAAAAAAGTTCGCGTATTTTTTAATTTGCAAACCGTTTTCCTCGAAACAGGCAATAGCATTTTTGGAACAATGTATTTTTTTATTGTTTGTCTCGTGCCAAAAATAGAAATACTGTGTTTTAATTCATACTAGCTTTTGCCCGCGGCTTCGCTCGCGTTTATTATATATATAAACCTTGCTCTTGAATCACTCTATCTATTAAAAAAAACCGCAGCAAAATCCGTTGCTTGGTTTTAAAGATCTAAGCATACATAGGGACAAACAGACAGCGGGAAGCGACTTTGATTTATACTGTGGCGGCATCTACATAGCCACATATGAACTACGCATCAATGACATGACGTCACGCAAACCGTCATCGCGCAATTAGAGTTTACCACGCAATTAGCATATATACATCCGTCCATACGTATCCGGGCATACGTCCCGACATCAACCGTCGGGCAGTAGCCCACCAGACACAACACACTTCTGGTCGGAGGATCCTCCCTTTTCAATCGAGGATGAGTGAACTTTACACCCTGTTCCTCATGCCTCTAAAATACTATGTAGTGAAGTAACTTTTCAGTCTTTTCTGACGAACATCTGTAAAGCTTCGTGCGCATAATATGCGCACGAAGCTTTATGCTGGACTCATGAAACATTTTGTTCCATAGTTACTTATCCAAGAATTAGTTAGTTAATAAAACCAGTATAAGCTGGCCTCTTATTCCATTGAAACTCCGTACTACGCTAGGCCAGCTCAAGAAATATAGGTTTCAATGGTAAAAAAAACAAGGTATACAATCATCACCTGCATAGCCTTTTCCCAACTATGTTGGCGTCGGCTTCCAGTCTAACTAGATGCAGCTGAATAACAATATTTTACATGGAGCGACTGCCTATCTGACCTCCACAACCCAGTTACTGGGTAATACGATACGCCTGGGTAAGGCTGGTTGTCAGACTTTCGGGTTTCTGACGACGTAACGACTGTCAAAGATCCACGAATTATAGCCAGAACCACGTGTTTTCTGATGCACGGAGGGGTCTCGGTATGTAAAGTCGGTCACCCATCCTCGGACCAACCGCGGCAAGCGTAGCTTGACCTTATCGATCGAACCGTGCGGCTGTTATTACAAAGTAGGTAATAAGTTGAGTTCAAGGTCAACATGTTACCACTGTACTAACTCAATTATTTTATTACCTGGGTATAAAATGCCACATAATGATATTGTTTACCAAAGAAGGAAGTTGAACAGGTTTCCTCAATTATTTTCTCATGAACAAACTCATTGTTTCCAGAAAGCGTACGCATTTTCTGGATGGAACCGCCGAGGTTTCCTTTTTCTACCCTTTTCTTAGAAAAATAAGGAAAGATTACGCTTAATTACAGGAAGTAAGATGACCTCTGATTTTCAGTAATTGCCATTACTCTTAATAATTTTGATATTAATTTCATTCTAACATTATAACAGATCAATAAAGTAAACCGAGAAATCAAAGAAATAAAAAAAAACTAATGTACATCTTAACATACAAGCTTTGCAAGAAGTGTCCAGTCTGTGCACTCAACATAAAATACTCTATGACCAAAGACCAAATAATTAAAAAGCCATTGTGTCTCACGTATATGAATTTACGTTCATACGAATGCAGGGCCTACGATGCAGGGGTGATAGTGGGCTGCATCCAATTACAAACAATACCATACCATAGGAATGCAGGGCAAACGAGAAGTCATAGTTGATCGCTGACTATTCACACCGAGGGCAAGTACTAGGGTCGTTTGTCACATCGGCAAGTGAGTACTCGCTCAGTGACACACCGGCAAGTGAGCACACGCTCAGTGACATATCGGCAAGTGAGTACACGCTCAGTGACATATCGGCAAGTGAGTACTCGCTCAGTGACACACCGGCAAGTGAGTGCTCGCTCAGTGACACACCGGCAAGTGAGTACTCGCTCAGTGACACACCGGCAAGTGAGCACACGCTCAGTGACACACCGGCAAGTGAGCACACGCTCAGTGACATATCGGCAAGTGAGTACTCGCTCAGTGACACACCGGCAAGTGAGTACACGCTCAGTGACACATCGGCAAGTGAGTACACGCTCAGTGACACATCGGCAAGTGAGTACACGCTCAGTGACACATCGGCAAGTGAGGACACGCTCAGTGACACACCGGCAAGTGAGTACACGCTCAGTGACACACCGGCAAGTGAGTACACGCTCAGTGACACATCGGCAAGTGAGTACACGCTCAGTGACACACCGGCAAGTGAGCACACGCTCAGTGACATATCGGCAAGTGAGTACTCGCTCAGTGACACACCGGCAAGTGAGTGCTCGCTCAGTGACACACCGGCAAGTGAGTACTCGCTCAGTGACACACCGGCAAGTGAGCACACGCTCAGTGACACACCGGCAAGTGAGCACACGCTCAGTGACATATCGGCAAGTGAGTACTCGCTCAGTGACACACCGGCAAGTGAGTACACGCTCAGTGACACATCGGCAAGTGAGTACTCGCTCAGTGACACACCGGCAAGTGAGTACACGCTCAGTGACACATCGGCAAGTGAGGACACGCTCAGTGACACACCGGCAAGTGAGTACACGCTCAGTGACACACCGGCAAGTGAGTACACGCTCGGTGACACACCGGCAAGTGAGTACACGCTCAGTGACACATCGGCAAGTGAGTACACGCTCAGTGACACACCGGCAAGTGAGTACACGCTCAGTGACACATCGGCAAGTGAGTACTCGCTCAGTGACACACCGGCAAGTGAGTACACGCTCAGTGACACATCGGCAAGTGAGTACTCGCTCAGTGACACACCGGCAAGTGAGTACACGCTCAGTGACACACCGGCAAGTGAGTACACGCTCAGTGACGCTCGCTTGGCCGGCAAAAAACTCGTTGAGAGACTCATACTTGGTGCATTGGTGCATAAGTTATCACTCGTCGCCGTCACGCACTTGTTGCTTATTACTCGCCAACTCGTTTCTAGTTGCTAGCTCTACTCGCTTTTCGTTAATCGCCGACGGAGGGACAGGTCCTCTAGCTTTTTCTACCTAAAACGGAACGGCTACCTAACAAAGCCGGCCGGTAATTCCACTGTCTACGTTTTTATTGTAAATAAGAGAAGAGCACGTATTTACTCTTGGATATCTATTTATTAAGTTCAATCAGTGGACATCGCTTGGGGATAACGTATGTGGTGGTGCAAGGTATGAGAGAGAGGGGGTGGGAAAAATTGTTACAATATGACATCGATTTTCTTTTTAACCCCTCAAGTGTCTGAGTTTGGCTAATTTTAGACCCAAAACCCCAGCGAGTGGGGAGGGTTGGGGGTTAGTTGCGAACCCCATAGGTTCACAACTACTGATAATGATATTTTTTCCATCGGATGATGTTTTTTTACGTTTATATATATGTGATCTAAGCTTATATACCTATTATGTAAAGTTTTGTCCTTTTGCACACTTTGGGTGCATTTGACACGCGAGAGGGGGGTTAGCTACGAACTCCATAGGTTCACAACTAATGATGATGATTGGTTTTCCATCGGATGACGTTTTTTTACATTTATATATATGTGATATAAGCTTATATGCCTAACAAAAAAAGAGTTTTTCTTATGCACACATGGGGTGCATTCGACACTTGAGGGGTTAAATTCATGACAAATATTAACTTATACTTTACCGTTTGAACGTATTACTTACCTACATATCGAGAGTCTATACCACAGAATATAATAATAGTACAAGTACAGAAGATTCACTACGCAAAATCATTTAAATAAATAGCGACTCTTGCTACGACACAACAAAGTGCAATTCAGGTCGCACCCTACCGATTCACCTGGAAGTTGCATCTCTTTCTATCTCGTAACTCTTATACCTTCTGACTCGTTAGGGTTATGTTCTTTAAGGACGCGGCGCGTGAGTGAGAATCGAACTAACGTGCGAGCTGGGGCCGGCGCGCGGCAGCCCACACTGAATTAGCTCCACAAGTCGAACACGCCGCGTACTTATAGCTTCATACCTAAAATGCGGAGGCTGGTCTGTCTATACTCTCAATTATGTGGTTGTAGGTGTTTTTCCCCTATATATAGTACTAGCTGCGCCCCG
The DNA here is from genome assembly GCA_905163495.3 of Cosmia trapezina. Classification (NCBI taxonomy): domain Eukaryota; kingdom Metazoa; phylum Arthropoda; class Insecta; order Lepidoptera; family Noctuidae; genus Cosmia; species Cosmia trapezina. Next base: position 5,307,516 of record LR991036.1, read on the forward strand.
CGGTGTTACCCGCGGTTTATGAGATACACTAAAACGTGTATTATTTAATCGGTGAGAAAAGTATTCACAAAAAAAAATCATCTCACGGGGACACTACATTTTTCGGGATATAATGTAGCCTATGTTTTAATCCAGGGTGTCAGTTACATCCACACCAAATTTCATCAAAATCGTTAGATCCATTTGAGTTTTAAAGGGTAGCAAATATATTTGAATTCCTTGCTCATCCCACAGGAACACTATATTTTTTCGGGATATAAAGTAGCTTATGTAATAATCCAAAGTGTCAGCTACTTCCACACTAAATTTCATGAAGATCGGTCGAGCCGTCTGAGTTTGAAAGAGTATCAAATATATTTGAATTCCTTGCTCATCCCACGGCAACACTATATTTTTTCGGGATAATAAGTGGCCTATGTGTTAATCCAGGGTGTCAGCTACTTCCACACCAAATTTAATCAGAATCTGTCGAGCCGTCTGAGTTTGAAAGAGTAGCAAGTATATTTGAATTCCTTGCTCATCCCACGGGAACACTATATTTTCTCGGGATATTAAGTAGCCTTTGTGTTAATCCAGGGTGTCAGCTACTTTATCACCAAATTTCATCAAAATATGTTCCGCCATTTAAGTTTGAAAGAGTAGCAAATATATTTGAATTCCTTGGTCACCAATTTAATTCAATTCATTTATTCAATAACGATTTTTACATCATGTCTGAATTTATGCATGCAAAAGGTACATATATAAATCATTACAATAATTCAAATTACATTAGTTAATCAAATCAATAATAAGAATAATACAAAAAAAGTAATTTAAAAATATAAAAATTAATGTGATACTTAAGTCATTTAAAGAAATTCAATAAAATTTTCATTTAATTTTTTTTTCAATTTTCATCCCACGGGAACACTACACTTTTTCGGGATATAAAGTAGCCTATGTGTTAATCCAGGGTGTCAGCTACTTCTACACCAAATTTCATCAAAATCTGTCCAGCCGCTTGAGTTTGAAAGAGTAGCAAATATATCTGAATTACTTGTTCATCCCACAGGAACACTATATTTTTTCGGGATATAAAGTAATTTATGTATTAATCCAAAGTGTCAACTACTTTCACACCAAATTTCATCAAAATCGGTCGAGCCGTTTGAGTTTGAAAGAGTAGCAAATATATTTTAATTCCTTGCTCATCCCACTGAAACACTATATTTTTTCGGGATACTAAGTAGCCTTTGTGTTAATCGAAGAGTGTCAGCTACTTCCTTACCAAATTTCATCAAAATCTGTCCCGCCGTTTGAGTTTGAAAGAGTAGCAAATATATTTGAATTCCTTGCTCATCCCACGGGAGCACTACCTTTTTTCAGGATAAAAAGTAACTTTGTATTAATCCAAAGTGTCAGCTACTTCCACACCAAATTTCATCAAAATCTGTCCCGCCGTTTGAGTTTGAAAGAGTAGCAAATATATTTGAATTCCTTGCTCATCCCACGGGAGCACTACATTTTTTCGGGATAAAAAGTAACTTTTTATTAATCCAAAGTGTCAGCTACTTCCACACCAAATTTCATCAAAATCTGTCCTGACGTTTGAGTTTGAAAGAGTAGGAAATAATTATTTGAATTCCTTGCTCATCCCAAGGGAGCAATTCCTTGCTCATCCCACGGGAGCACTACATTTTTTCGAGATAAAAAGTAGCCTATGTGTTAATACAGAGTATAAGCTGTCTACAAACCAAATTTCATCCAATTCAGTCCAGCCGTTTGAGCGTGAAGAAGTAACTAACATACACACACATACACCCACACACTCACAAACTTTCGCCTTTATAATATTAGTGTGATTAATACGCCGTTTATAGTATTTATATCTCATAAAGCGAAGTATAAACACAAATAAAGCGCACGCGTGCGATTTATTTGTGTTTACCAAAAGTACAGACACTCTGTGAATGTGTGTTCCGTACCTCAAAAGGAAAAAACGGAACCCTTATAGGATCACTTCGTTGTCCGTCTGTCTGTCTGTCTGTCAATACCCTTTATCTTAGGAACGCGTGAAGGTATCAAGTTGAAATTAATATCGAATACGTAGGTCTATGATCCCTTGGAGTTCTAAAAAAATCAAGCTTCTAAGTCAACGCAGTAAAAAAATACGGCCATTTATGCGATATATTTTGATACTCACAAGTAAATCAAAACGTATCCCTTGCTTGCCGTTGACCTATAATTATAAAATTTGACATGAAGCAAGGTCCTACAGCATAAGTATAGGAAAAAGTCCGAAAATCGTTAATTTGTAATTTAATCGCTTAAAAAAATTTTTTTTTTGGATTTCTAGTTTTTTATCTACAATTGTGCGTGGTCCAACATGCACTTGGCCGGTTTTTTACATGTAACTGCACACAATGCCACAATATTGTGCAATCAATACTGGCAGCAACAACGCTGTTGCCACTGCCGCGGGCACGACTTAGCAACGATACAGCAATGCTATTCTGTAATCATCTCACCGTGAAAACTTAAGTGAAGTGTGCGTGGAGTGAGCTGTCAGTGTCATTCCACCTGATGGCATGGACCAAGCACATTTTTATAGTCATAATCGAGATTTTAATAATATTTTTTACGTTGTTCTAGTGATCATTTTATATTATTTTTTAAAGCAAGCAAACAAATATTGATTTAAGTGTCTAAACATAGAAAAAATAAAAAAAAATATGTTTTTTGCGTGAATTTCTATTTGACTATTTTATTTTAAAACCCCCTAAATAGTAATGTAGCTTACAAATAATATAAAATCATTATGTAGTTATAAAATTCACATAAAAAATATAATTAAAATCTTGATTATGATTGTAAGTACCTAAATGTAATTTGTTTAATCCCTAGCATCCGTGGGATGACACTGACAACTCACTCCACGCAAGTTTTCACGGTGAGATTTTTACAGAATCGACCAGCTGCTCTCTTTCTGAGGATAGCAAGTCAGCCATCAATTCGAGCATCTTCAAACATGCCCGATGGGCTGCAGTGCCTCGGCAGCCGCATCAGCATCCTAAAAGCATTGTTCTATTGAACGCGCAGTTATACTCTATGTCCCAGGATCTACCACTTCAATTGTTAAAACCATTTGCCGAAACATTACATTAAATTGAAGACAGTAATGGATTTTCAATGTAGATTTAAAAAAGACGATCCAAAAAAAAAGTTTCAAAAAAATCCTGGAATTAAAGTTTTTACAGCACATTAATGACCAAGGCCTTCCAACTTCGAAGTTACAAAGGCTATTATTGCTCAAAATGTTTTATCGATATAAATAGCGGCCAATGGCGAGACGGACTCGCACACGAAGGGTTCCGTACCTCGTACAATATTTAACTCTACTTTTTTATGCTTTAGTAAAAACACTTTTCTGACCCCTTTTTATGACCCCTTTAAATTAAGTTAATTTACTATTTTTTTATTAATTTTTGTTACATTAAAAATCTCTGATTACGGTTCAAAATATACAGCCCTGTGACAGACGGACGGACAGCGGAGCCTTAGTAATATGGTGCCGTAATTAGCTCCCTTGGGTGCGGAACACTAAAAAGTTTCGTCCTTATAATCCAAGCACATTAGGAATATTAATTACATTGTTTGAAGTTTGATGAGATTTTAGAATAAAAATAAAAGTATCTAATTATTGAAGTAATGCCAAACTACCAAATTATTGTGAGAATTTTGGTGTTTAGAATCTCTTTTTATTTTTTTGTTTAGGACAATGTGTACCTATACTGTTATTTATGTATTCTGTGATAATGGGTATGTGTGTTTTTTTGGCCCAATACTTAGTGCAAGATTCACAGACCGCACTTTGACTGTACTTTGCTACGTAAAGTGCGCTTACTTTCGCTATTCATACGATAATGCACCTTATTTTTATGCTGGTAATGTTGTTGTTATTGTTGTTTTTATGTTGTTGTTGTTGTATTTTGTAAGTGAAAGTGATCTAGCACGTCACACGAATATGTACATTAACCTAATAAGAATAAAGTTCATATTCGTATAAGACGCTTAGGTACATTAAAAGTGTGATCTGTGAGTTAGGGTGCACTTAAATAAGGTTATCTCAAATATAAAACACTCCGTCCATATTTTTAATATCAATATTATAATATCTACACAATTGATTCTTTATACATAAACATAATCAGCACATAATGTTCCCACTGCTGGGACACAGGCCTCCGCTCGATGAGAGGGAGTGGGCTGTAAATGCTGTAATCTACCAGAGGGCACAATGCGGGTTAATAAATGACACATGTCTTCGAATTTTTGGTTCTAGGACACTCCGGTTTCCTCACGATGTTTTCCTTCACCGTTTTGAGAGCACTGGTGATGAAATAATTTACACAAAGTAAAGCGCCTGTCTGGGTTCGAACCTACGACCTACAACTCATAAGTCGCGGCCGGTGCACTGGTCCACCACTGCTCTCGATTCTTTATATTATATTTGTCAGTAATTACGTGTTTGGTTTTCACCATATTTTTGTGATAAATAAATCTCTTTTACACTTGCCCGCTTCAGGTTAATTAAAACAAATATGTACAACGATGTGAAACCGGACTTTATGTTCGGTGATTGATATTTCAACGGTTTTTTCAATTATTTTTTTTCGAAAAGCCCAGGGGCGCAGAACGTGTCCGAAACTAAAAAAGTGTGTGAGGATTGTAGCACGTGGCGTTCTGTATAAATTAGGGATTAAAATATAATACCAAAAATAAAATAATTCTCACCAAAATGGCTATTAAATGCTCACCAAATCTACGTCTACCTGCTGACGAAAACCCTAACCCTAGACGGTCGACGTCAGGGGCACCCCGAGGTTTGGTTGGTTAGGTTCCTTTAAACGCTGCAGAAATAAAATGGTTTTAATTTTGGTGAGCATTTATCCATTTTGGTGAGCTTTTATCATCCTGGCAGGTATTTACAATTTTTTGGTAGTAAAATAGGTACTTTTCTGGTAGGCGTTTAAACACAAGCCGTTAAATTAATCTGTATCTTACCTATAACAGACTGGCAGTGTCTTATGTTATCTAAAGTATTCTAAAACCTCTTTTTTAGAAGTCTGTCTTTACCTTTGTTTTTGTACCTTTCTACAGAACAATCATATTACTTTTTTGTTACTTACAAAAGAAAAAAAGGATTGGTGGTTTACAGACAGACAGAGAGATGTTTGAAACTTACAACACAACGGTAAGAAGAAACTAATTTTCGCAACTAATGACAACCCTGCCTTTTTAAACTGAAAATTTTCCCTGTTCCGTATGTCCCTACTGATATATCTCCACTGGTAGGGATACTTGGAATTTTTTCCAACTATCGCTACCGGTAGGTATATAAGGAACCTGATCCGCATTGGTTGGGATAGTTGGATTTTTTTTCCGTTTATCGCTACCCGTAGGGATGACAAGTTTTCAAGGGTTTCTTTATGATTAATAAGGTAGGGGGGTAGGTGATTTTAATAAGGTATTCCTGAATTACTTGTAAGAATAAGAATAATAAGAATAATGTGATTACAAAAAATATTAAAAAAAAAAACAAAGAAAACAATCGTGAAAACAATTTTAATTCACACAAACCCGTATTGAATTACCTACTATTAAAAACATAACTTCATTTGAGACAACGTAAAATATAAAATTAAAATCCCGCTTAAAAACTTGTTATCCTTACTGGTAGCGATAAACGGAAAAAAATCCAACTATCCCAACCAATGCGGATCAGGTTCCTTAAATGTCTACCGGTAGCGATAGTTGGAAAAAAAATCCAAGTATCCCTACCAGTGGAGATATATCAGTAGGGACATATGGAACAGGGGGAAAATTTCTTTAGGCGCATTTTGCGCCGTCACGCTGAATCGGGTATACTCGGCTTCAGTCGGTCGGTGATACTGAATCGTGGTATACTGGGCGCTGAATCACCAAGAGCCTCAGCACACCTCCACTGCGAAACCATAACAGCGAAACCGCAGTAATACAATTCAACTAACTCTCACGATGTTCCGCTACTAACATCATGCGGTTTCACGATTTATTCCAATCTAATACCAACAAACTAATACCACTGGTATTTGTTTGAACTCATATTTATTTTCTATTCTGAACGGATACCATTGTATAATATAATGTAATACCAAAACAAGTCCAAAGATAAGGTATAAGGTACAGTCTTCGCACATTAAATTTAATAATTTAAAAAGTGGTATCCGTTTGGAATAGAAAATAAATACGAGTTCAAACAAATACCAGTGGTATTAGTTTGTTGGTATTAGAACGGAATAAATCGGTTTCACGATTTCGCGGCGGTAGTGTGCACTTGTCTCAGCGCTGAATCGCGTAACTTTCGGCTTCAGCCGTAAGTTTTCACTTCTGTCATGTGGTCAAATAACACGCCCCCCTTTTTAATTTTTAAAGTATTTCAACTCTTAAGCCTTGCACCACACACCAGCCCCCAATATTTCTTCATAAAATATTAAGGGACCTATCTCGATCCCGGTGTAATCTTTAGCTCACAATCGTATGGGATATGAAGGAAGGAGTGAACCTGAGCGTGCAAATTTTAAATACGTATGAATAGGGTAGAATTGGCCTTCGCTACATGGTCAGGCGAGCATGTAATGTATATTAGAGGATCATCTTGTGTTATCTCGAAATATTTTTGGGCAAAATGCGGCCATACGTCTTGTGGGACAGATTGGGGAGAACTGGGTAATAAAGACTGGATTGAGTTTAGAGGTTTTATCCTGGATTGGACGTTAGTTGCGAGTTTGTTTTTGGTTTTTTGTAAGCCGTGTGTATCTTAGCGCTTAGTCTATTTGGCTTTTTATTGTTGTATACAATAAATATAGATACATTTATACATCATACATATATTTTTTGGTTATTATGTTATGTACTTACTGTTTACAATTTCATGAGTTTTAATTTTTTGTGCGGAACCCTAATTATTTTTTAAAATAAAAGTATCCTAAGCTACTCCTTATAACATCGGATATCTACCACTGAAAGTCTCGTCAAAATCGGTCCAGCCGATTCAGAGATTAGCCAGAACAAACAGACAGACAACAATTTAAAAAAATGTTTTTTGTTATTAGTACAATAATAATACTCTTTTTACAAAAAAAAAAAACCTATTATTTTAAAATTTCAAAGAGACACTTTAATTTTATTTATTTGTGTAGAAAGAAAGAAAGAAAAAATAGTCTATTTGTGAAACACGTGAAAAGATAATTAAATCGAGTAGGTAATACAAACAGAAAAAGAAAACAAAATGGATGTCTATTCAAAATCAAAGTCTATTCAAACATTTGAAATTCGAACTCTCATAAACTAACAAAAGTAGGTAACCTTATTAGCTACCTAACATTACAAAACTCACACATTTGAAAACCAAACCATTTTATCAATGGAAGACAGAAGTAATCATATAAATCCTCCTTTCGCTAAGCTTTGCGGCACTTCGAAAAAGTTAAATTGCACATTAAAACCGTCTAAAGTTTAATATTATGCCAAACCGTTTTAACGCCCTCTCATTTCCGATAAATTCCGGTGTTTTGGAAGACTTCATTAAAACCGTAAACGATTCGGTTACTTAATTGTTGTCTTCAATGGTTTTAGGCTGTAATGTGTATTGTACCTAATAATGTCTACGAAATCGGTGGAATATTAATTTATGAATCGGTTTTTTTGAGATGATCTATTTGTATAGGTACTTATTATTAGAAACTTGACAATTTATTATTTAAGTACTAGCTTTTCCCCACGGCTTCATCCGAATGGATGTCGGAAAATATCCCTCGGGAACGTCCTACCGAGAAATCCTTATCTACATTATAAAGGGAACCTCTGTGCATAATTTCAGCTTTCTAGGTTCAAGGGTTTGGGCTGGGCGTCGATTTGTCCGTCAGTCAGTCAGTCAGGACCGTCAGGACTACTCTATTTATTTATATATTTGTAGGTACCTATTACATCATCTTTATTCTTGTGCACTTATCCCAATTTATTTGGGGCCTTTTGGGGGGTATTTGTGGGTACCTATTTATAGATTCAATATAAAATAAGGCGTTTATCCAATGCCTCACCTCGCTTCGAATAATCTCGATTCTTAGTGACGTCTTGGTGACGGATGTGGTGGATCCTTAGTCTAAAGGTTCGCTTTCATTCATCACTATTTTGCATCGATAATAGAATAAAATGTAATCGCCCACATTCCATTCAATTTCATTTCTAACTCATTAAAGTCGGCAGCAAAAATGCACTGTCCAAATCAAATACTCGTAGTGTGTATAAGACCATTAATTCTTCATTAACTTTTCAATTGTATCGATACAGAATTGCTTTTCAAAATGTATCGATACTTAATGAAATCGCTTACATTGTTCGTTACTTCTGAATTCTATTTTATCGAAGCGAATATGACTCAAGGTTTAAAATGGTTGTATAGTGGGAATTGGACCTTTCTTTTAAGTGTTTTGATTAAATCGGAGTGAGAAAACCAAGATAGCAAGTACCTTGAAGTTTACAGCAGCTGTTATTTCTAGACCTTATGACTTAGAAATTCTAAATCAAATTGAAATCAATCTGCGCTCGTGGTGGTCAGTTTGTGGATGGATAACTATTGTTTACACATTGAGAAGCCGGTTAAATCATTTCATATTGAGTTCCAATAGAAATTTTACGCATTTGAATATCAAACTACAGTTGATGTGCCATTTCCATGATAGGCGGCGATCAAACGACGAGAGGTGGGCAAGCTCTTTGAAAGAGTCATTGCAGACCGCCTCGTCGGGTGGCTGGTGCAAGTGGGGCCGGAAAAACCCAATAACACTGCCTGACTTGCCCCCCTAGACAAAATCCCTTTTCTATAAGCGTTACCGTGCGTTATTAAAATACTCAGCAATAATAATAAATTAAATAATATAGCAATAATAATTATTCATGATCTCCTAAAACAGGGCTTCCTCTCTTCTACCCTTTTGCTGTGACCTACAGGGTCCATAATGATCTCAATTATACCATCACATGGGCGCAAGGTGAAAAATGTATTCACTGTTCATTACTTTTCTGTTATACAATAGTTTTTGTAGTAACGAAACGGCCAAGCCTCATATTTTGACTAAGGTGTAGAGTTTGTGAAGTTAGGGTTTGGAGAGTTCGGGCGTGTAGTGTTAGAAGCTTGGCTCTACATGAGATCTGATAGCTTTTTGACAGTGCGAGCTATATGTGGTCTCGTCTTGGCAACATTTTACATGAAAATGTTTTTGGTGGGTACAAATTAAATAATTGAGCTAAAAGTATCAAAATGCTGTAGCTTAGTAGAACAGAAGTTGTGACAATCCGTTTGACAGATAATAGTATTGCTATTATAAGATATCAGCTAAATGGTCGTGACCACGACTCGCTTGACAGACTCTACACACATAGAGGAACAATCATTGCCTATGTCCACACATAGATATACTCATTGTTCACCTGCATACGATTCTCATTTGCGTCCCATACACACGCAGTAACGAGACATACGTTCACACTGGTAACATCGGCATAGGTACAGGGTAACATCGTTCATACGGGTTACATCGGTAACGATCGCACTGGCAACGTTTAAAAGCAATTCACAGCACAAACAGGCTGACGGACAGCGCTTACTGTTCACTCGTGAATTGATGGAAATGTGCCGAGTTTGCACTGAGCAAGGACAACAGAAGTTCAGGATATAACCCCATTTGAGTGAGAGGGTAGATAAAGGTGTTATGTCATGTCGTTTACAGATACATAACACATAATCAGCCTATAATGTTCCCACTGCTCGGACACAGGCCTTCTCTCAATGAGAGGGTGTCGTCAGTAATTTACTACGCGGGCCCAGTGCGGGTTGGTAGATGTTACATGTCTTCGAATTTTTGGTTCTAGGACATGCCGGTTTCCTCACGATGTTTTCCTTCACCGTTTTGAGAGCAGTGGTGATAAAATTATTTACACAAAGTAAAGCGCCTGTCTGGGTTCGAACCTACGACCTACAACTCGTAGGACGGGGCCGTTATCACTGGGCCAACACTGCACTGCTTTCAAGAGATACTTCGTCTGTAATAGGAGGGTCAGACTGTGGCTCAAGGAACAAATTGCTGTTCTATTCTTGGAGTTTAATGCTTGTTCTTCTCATTAGGAATCTACGCTACGATGCCTCCCTCGTTGGTTAGTTGAGTTCATCTCCCAGATCTGGCACAGTGTTATCTTGCAAACACTAAACGAAAAGGTACCCTAAATCACCTTCATTTTGTAGTGTCAACTGACGTTCATCAGGCACCCATTGACAACAACAATGGCCGCGTTTAAAAGCGATTGCCGACAAACATCCCTAGTTAATGTTGATTTGTGTATTGATCGAATCGTCTGGTGTTGTACGAGTGGAGCAGTAGATTAGGAAAGTTCTTTTACAAAAAAATGTAGTTTTATCTAATGAAAGTATCGTTTGCAATTGTTTCGGAAAGCTTACTTGGGATTGCCCTCTTTTTTAAACGTTTCATGAGATAAATACCCAAGCAAGTGTCACTTTTATTTCTTTAAGTATATTTTTCTTTTTTGTTTATTGGCACCTTGTTTTTATATTATACTAGCTTTTGCCAGCGGCTTCACCCGCGTGGATGTAAGAAAATATACCACGGAACGTACTACGCGGAAATCCTTCCTTATTCCTTGTCTACGTAATAAAGGGAACCTCTGTGCAAAATTTCAGCTTTCTAGGTTCAAGGGTTTGGGCTGGGCGTTGATGAGTCAGTCAGTCAGGACTTCTCTTTTTATTTATATAGATTCATGTAACTTGTTTTTATTTAATTGTGCTTTTGTGTGTTGTGCTATGTCTTTTGTGTGCACTGAATAAATGTTCTAACTTGTGGTGACATCTGTAACGCCACATGGGAACTATGCATCAAAGACCTGACGTCACACAAAGTACTGCATCGCGCAAGCAGAGTTTACTGCGCGACTGGCATATATAAAACATCCTGACATCAAGCATCGGGCAGTTGCCCACCAGACACGACACCCGTCGGAGAATCCTCCCTTTTCTGTGGAGGATGAGTGAACTTTACACCCGGTTCCTCATACCTCTATAATATAATCTATATCAATCTATCTAAGCACTGTTATTTTTAACCGACTTCCAAAAAAGGAGGAGGTTCTCAATTCGGTTGTATGTTTTTTTTTTTTTTTTTTTTTTTTTTTTTGTATGTTTGTTACCTCAGTACTCCGTCATTTATGAACCGATTCGGAAAATTCTTTTTTTATTTGAAAGGGTATACTTCCAGATTGGTCCCATTTTTATCAAAATCCAGTTCTGATGATGGGATCCATGAGGAATCGAGGGAACTCTTCAAATATTATAGGCATACATATAGCGATTATAGTATTTTCATCAACAAATCAAGCGTTTGCATTCAGAAAGTATCATCTGGTGAAGTGGAACTGATGAAGAAGACCACAGATGGCCACGGAAACTCCTCAACGATGAAAAGTATTTCACGGATAGCGATAAGATTAAAATAGTTAAGCGACTATGACGAAGCTTTAAATAAATGGTTCCGATGAAAATGGTACCATCGAACCGATCTGATGAAGAAGCCGGAAGGTAGGCATCGGAACTCAGTAATAAAACAATGTATCCTAGCCGTGTTTGGGCTTATTGGAATTGTCATGAGCTGCACTCTGTAGCCAGAGTGCAAAATCGTACCATCGAACCGATCTGATGAAGAAGCCGGAAGGTAGGCATCGGAACTCAGTAATAAAACAATGTATCTTAGCCGTGTTTGGGCTTATTGGAATTGTCATGAGCTGCACTCTGTAGCCAGAGTGCAAAATCGTACCATCGAACCAATCTGATGAAGAAGCCGGAAGGTAGGCATCGGAACTCAGTAATAAAACAATGTATCCTAGCCGTGTTTGGGCTTATTGGAATTGTCATGAGCTGCACTCTGTAGCCAGAGTGCAAAATTGTACCATCGAACCGATCTGATGAAGAAGCCGGAAGGTAGGCATCGGAACTCAGTAATAAAACAATGTATCTTAGCCGTGTTTGGGATTATTAGAGTTGTCATGAGGTGCACTCTGGCTTTAAATGATTTAATGGTAATTATATGCCGCTTCAAATTGCACTACTTGAGTTGTATGTTATGTGTGGCCTTGATTGTCAGAAGGCAGATTTCATAGCCTCGTTATATCTCCGTCAGCTAAAACTACGCCTACCAAACTTCTGAAACGACTTAGCGCGACGTATTTGCCTTTTTGCAAAGTTTTTATTTGAAATGGTATACTCCTGAGATGGTGGCATAAAAATATCTTCAAGTTCTTATGAGTGGCTTTTGAGTTAGCTTCAATAATTTAATACGTATTTTTCCCATTTAAGGCTCTTACAGACAGAGGCGATATCGCGTCGCGACGTGTCGGGACGTGTCGCGTAGCGGTGTTTCGACGCGATAATATCGCAATATCGCTCGCGATATCGCCTCTGTCTGTAAGAGCCTTTAGTCTATGTGGATGATGCTCTAATTTATTTTGCAGAGTGGTATTCAGATTTGTGTGGGGTAAGTAGGCACCACTAAAAAGTGAAAAATAAAAACTTTTTACAAAAAAAAAACAACCGACTCCCAAAAAAACACTACAAAGTGAAAAATAACTTTAATTTCGGAAGTCGGTGGCAAAAAAAAAGAAATTAAATAAAAAACCAAAGACACCGACTTCCGAAATTAAAGTTATTTTTCACTTTGTAGTGTTTTTTTGGGAGTCGGTTGTTTTTTTTTTGTAAAAAGTTTTTTAGTATATTATATTAGATGTGTTGTCTAAAATCTGACTGCTAGTATTATCAAGGGGTATCGTCGTATTACCCAGTAACTGGGTTGTGGAGGTCAGATAAGCAGTCGCACCATGTAAAATACTGGTATTTAACTGCATGCGGTTAGACCGGAAGCCAACCCCAACATAGTTGGGAAAAGGCAAGGCATGGATGATGATGTTGGCTTCCACGCGAACTAAGTCGCAAGCAGGAGCTAGTACAGACGCCAGCACAGGCTACTACAATCTGTCTTTCTTTAATAGATTTTCATCTTTATCGCTAAAGCATTAGGTTCAAGGTTGATTGGGAAAATTTGACAGTTGTGAGGGGCTTGACCTGCTGGCGTATGTACAATAATAAATGTATCTCGTTGGTCTGGTGGTCGAAAGTAGATACAACTGCTCTATCCTGGTCATGTAACTGGTCTATCCTCACGTCGAGCCTCTGCTCGACTGTGTTTAACCCCTCAAGTGTCGAATGCACCCCATGTGTGCATAAGGAAAAACCTTTAAACAGCTTATAAGCTTATATCACATATATATAAACGTAAAAAAACATCATCCGATGGAATTCCAATCATCATCAGTAGTTGTGCACCTATGCAGTTCGCAACTAACCCCCTTCCCCCCGCGTGTCAAATGCACTCCATGTGTGCATAAGGACAACACTTTACATAGTAGGTATATAAGCTTAAATCACATATATATAAACGTAAAAAAACATCATCCGATGGAAAACATATCCTCATCAGTAGTTGTGAATCTATAGGGTTCGCAACTAACCCCCAACCCTCCCAGCGCTGGGGTTTTGGGTCTAAAATAGCCCAAACTCAGACACGTGAGGGGTTAATGGGTTTTTCTACCAGGAATTTCTCAGTATCAGTTCGGAGTCAGGGTTCCAGGTTGTTCCCCTACTTGGTGCAGCATACCCACTCTACTTACCCCTTCTGGGTACGTATCCAATATTTGTGAACCTGCTGTTTCACCTGCATTGCCGTTGCACACAGCATTTATCGCTATACGCCTTAGTTATATATCAAGCGCGCCATTTGTCCGGATTTGCCGAACACACGAATTTCGAAACATTAATCTTAATTATTTAGACAGTGCAAAATCGCGATTTTGCTGTTGATGCTATTTCTCTATGGAATATTTTGTAACTATATGCATTATGTGTAGATGTTTGACATGCAAATAAGCAACTTTATGGCGACGATAAAACCGACTTTTAATAATTTTAAACTGAAGACCACGTCTAAACTAGTAGTATTCATGATTTGGAAAAAATATATCAATACTCAATACTCAATACTTTATTTGCATTCCACAATGTAATGTGTATTAGATGGTAACTTAAAAATATGTGATCATTATGGAGTTATGGACCCTGTCGGGCACAGCAAAAATAGCAGGAGAGAGGAAGCTTTGAAAACTTAAATCTAATATTAATACTAATTATAATAATATATTTATTTAATTATAATAATATGTTAAATAAGAGCATTTTCTTAATAACTTAACATGTGAATATTTTAGATTATGTTTATATTACACAGCGTAATTAAAGTTATGTCTAACACGGATAAAAAACTGAGAATCACGCAAAAACGGTCAAGCGTATTTTTATGAAACCTTCACCATTTTAAAGACAATTGAACTATATAATTTTTTGCATTTTTTTAGTATAATTTTGTTTTATGTTTACCCAGCAGTACGCCGCAGTTAACCTGTAGGAATATCGGGATAAAAAGTAGCCTATGTGTAAATCCAGGGTATCAGCTACCTCCATACAAAATTTTATCAAAATTGGTCAAACCCTTTGAGCGTGAAGAAGTAACAAACATACAAACACACTCACAAAATTTCGCCTTTATAATATTAGTGTCATAATAATAATGCGTCTAATTTGGTACAGCGCTCCTTGATGGGCGAGTCCTATTACTGGCTGGACGTAAGGCGTAGGTTGTTATCAATGCAGTAAACCATTGTTTCCCGAAATTAAAGCAGACTCTTTTCCACCCGTGCGTTTTTAAAATGACTGAGTAATGAAATCATCCCAAAATGATGTGTATCAGTCAGCGTCATTCCAGCTGCTTATAGCAATTAAGGCCCAGTATTACGTCGTTGACCTTGCTCAAATGGGCGTTACCGCTGAGAATGCCCCGCGCACCCCCTCTTCATAACTACGCGCGACGGACGACGACGGCGGCGGCGCGTAGCGGTCACAAGTTTCTATTTTGTAGGGTTGGCTGCCACAGTGCCATGCATGACGCGCGACGCTCGCATATAGGTAGCCAGCAGGAGCATAATAATATTTCAGAGCAGAGGGGTTCAGCAGATTTTTAGGTTAAAAATTTTATGTTATAGAAAAACAAATATGTACCTACTTAGGTACAACCACGAGCACAAGACTTGTGTAAATTGTTTGTAGGTAAATTATAATATTGATCTATTTTTGTCTCTGTTTAAAATATATTTTTTTACAAACTAAGTACCTACTCGTTGTAACATTATGTAGGTACACACAAGCTATACATTTCCAGTTTACGCTGACCTCTCATTGTAAGGAAATCCTATACAATGCGAATCAGCTTATAATGGAAATGTATAGCTTGATCTGTAGCCGTGCGTACTAAAACAGAAAATATTATGTTATGAATGTAACCGGGCCGCGGAAAGTAGACAGTTATAATTAGCATTTCCCCGCGACTCCGATCACAAATAAAAGTGAATGAATGGACCGCTTGCACGAAGTTCAAATTCCGTGGGGTTTATGGGGCCCATGAACAAGAATACACCCCTTATGGTTTGTGGGTCTCATATGACCTGTGAACTCAGTTCAATTTATTATCTAGAAGCCGCAAGCAGTCGTGTGCCCGGAACTTTTTAGTTCAATAAGGCCGGTCACATACAGACGGAATTCCGTTTCGAAATATCGATTCGGGATTTTCGAAGGCAGAAATCCATACAAAATCAAGGATGTATCACCCACGTACTTGTAGTTCTCTGTTCGAAATTTTCTGCCTTCAAATTTATTTTGTATGTATCGCTGCCTTCAAAATTCCGAATCGATATTTCGAAACGGAATTTCGAAACGGAATTCTGACTGTATGTGGCCGGCCTGATCAAGACTAGTAGCATGACAACCTACTACTATATACAAGGTGGTCCATTTACAGGGTCCACTTTTTTTGTGTGTATTGAATGTTGCTACGTTTAGAAAGATAGATAGCAAGAGTGAGAAGAAAGTGTATTTAATGTCAGTGATTGATGTTGGGATTAATTTTGTTCAGATAAGCGAACATTGTCAAAAGCAAAATAGAAACTCGAAGGAAAGACTTACCTAACGTAATTCAACCGAAATTGAACGTGGTTCACCACAGTCCCATATATCAGTCAGTCTTTCTTTACAACAAGTTACCCATAGAATATAAAATCATAAATAGTGCAAACTCATTCAAGAACAAATTCAAGACATACTTATTGAGAAAGGGCTATTACAGTGTTGATCAATTTCTAGAGGACAAACGACAGTAATGTTCTTGGATTAGCCGGAATATTAGGATTATTACCATTACTATTGTTGTTGTATTTATATTTGAATTTTATTTTTTGACATTATTTGTATATGTTAGACTGGAATGTTTTTAATGGAATTTGGATTATTATTATTATTATTTTTTACATATAATATCTGACATTTTATTTTTGACATTATATTCTTATTAGAAAATTATTCATTATTATTGTCAATTAATAAGATGTTGTTATTTACTGTTTGTTATGTACTGGTTTTGATTCTATTTTACACTTTCTACACAATGCATATTGTTAAGAAATAAATTACTTATGACTTATGACTTAGAAACACATTCTAAATTAAACAATTTGCTTTCAAAATTCTGAAAAGTTTAATTGTCTACAACACACTCTTTTTGCATTTGGTTTTTCTACATCATAATCATCAATGTACTCTTTTACTTCATCGTCGTCACTTTCATGGTTTTGTTCCGAAGACATAGAAATAATTTCTTCTTGAACTTCTGCATCATGTGAAGCATCCTCTATTTCTTCCATATTCTTTTTTGTGCACCTGTTAGTGAGATTTTCTTTGTTTTCCTTTCGTTTTAGTTTTATTTCAATAGCACGACTTATATAATCGGGATCTCTTATTGGCATTTTTCGCGGGTGTCGAGGGTCAACTAATTCGGGTAAAATACACTCTGTGTAAAATGTAATTAGTTTTTTTTTCATTGTTACTTCCCAAAAGTTGTCGTCCCTGTGTATAATATCTGTTTGAATTGCCTTATTTTCTCCCGACCATAGACCAAATAAACATTTTTCTTTTTTTGTTATATGGAGTTGGCCTTGGATTTGGTAATACCAACTGTGATCCTTATTTATGATGAATTTATTGTCTTTTAATTTTTTATAGAATGTAATTTTTTTTTCTTCTATGGCTTTTTCCAGTCCTAATTTATATGCACTTATAGGGCATTTTATTTCGCATATTGTACTTTCGTCTATTATACCATCCGGTGATGCACCTAGGAATGGTATCTCTTCATCTATGAATAAGCCACAGGGATTGATTTTTATCGATTTTTCTTTTTCTAATTGAGTTTTAGCAATACTTTCATTTTCTAGGCCATGTCTGATTGATTTGACGTGATCTATTGGGTTTTTATAAATTAAATTTTTTACCATATTAGCACAGCTGATGTCATTGCGTTTTTTAATTATTTTACCGAAATTTGAAGCCGTCAGTAAATTTCTTCTTAGTTCCAGCCACTCACTTGACTCACTTTGAAGTATTGTACCTCTTTCAATTCTTATTCTTTCATCTTCATTCTTCTCTAAATTTTTCAAAAATATTCTTTTTGATTCCTCCAGCATTTCCTTTGACATATCGGGTTTCGTGCAATCCTGTCCATAATTGATGGAAGAGGCGTTTTGATTTTCCAATGTTCTTTTTTTCTTCTTTGTATATTTCTTGGATGTTTTCAGTCGCTTTAATCTGTTTATTTCAAATTTATGTATTTGTCCTCTTGGACTTCTACCTACAATAGATTTATGCAAAATGCTTAAAGGTTTTCTTGTGTTGAAAGATAGAGCTGCAGTATTACATCTCATTTGATATTGATACTTTTGAGAAAAGTTTATTCTTTTGCCACCTACGAATTTAGCAACAATGCTATGATATCTCTCCACAGAGTTGCTATCGACATCTTGCAACAAACTGCGCGAGTGTGCGGCTAGCTGTGATAATATTAATTTTATTTTTTGCCACAGAGTGTTTGTATAAAAGTCTTTGTCAATATCTTCTATTTCGCCTAGTTTGCCACAAAAGTATTCTTTGCACGTAGTATGTTGTCCAAACGCATGTTCTGCAGCAAGCATTACATCAGCATGGAGTTGCATTGCATTATCAGTATGCTTGTATTTTGCAATTGCAGTTACTACTACTTTTCGCATTGTTAAGATTCTTTTCTTTGTTAGGAGTTTTCTGAACCGGATTAGAAATTTCGTGTCTGTTGTAAGACTTTGCAGCTTGTTGCAAAAATTCCTCAACAAGTGGTTTCGGCATTCAATTTTTTCTATAGTTAAATTTTCATACGGCCTTTCTTGTAAAAGTTTTGAGTAGGTGTTGGCGTCACCATCAGATATGATTCTGCCATAAATCAAATTATGCATTTCTATGCTTTTCTTAAAGCCCTCGACAATAATTGTTGACTCCATGCCGGTAGATGGTCCTGTAAACAAAAATAAAAAGTATAATAATTTAGTTTTCAGTATACGAAACCTGTATTACGGTTTTAGTTCTGTAATGCGGTTACCTTAACCATTTATATTTAGTTTGATTTAGTAGCAATAGATATTTAGTTTGATTTCAAAATAACAAGGTGAACTATTTACGTTTAGTTAATTTATAAGACAAACAAACAAACATCAATACGTTCGGATTTATAATATTACTAGGATTTTTATTTGATACACATAAGTAAATATATTACCTGTATAGTTTTTATAACAAATATGATCCTTTGTAGTGATTCCTTTATTTTCCGCTCTAGCGCAAATGTAGCAGAACTTATTTTTGACAGCCATAAATAATATTTTATTGGTACGTTTACCAAGTATGGCTGCTGCTCCTGACAGTGAGGAGTAGTTTTTCTTATATGACCTTTTTCCCCAGCATCCGTCAGCTATGACATCAATTATTGGTATTCCCTTATCATTTACTTTACCCTCTTCAACAGCAGCACATCTTTCCTCTTCAGCAGCTTCGTTCATGGATTTTAATGCTTCAGATTCCCATTTTTTGTTTACGATATCCATGTGAAAGTTGAATAACTTTTGTGAGATTTCAGGAAGTCCTAGCGTTGATGTAATTTCTAGAAGTTGTGTATAACCACATCCTGCTGCTACTGCACCAGCTACCGCACATGTGTTTAAATTCATTTCTTCTGGGGTGTTGTCTCCCTCTATTATAAAACTCATGTTGCATAAACGACATTTTAATTTTAATTTATTCATTAAACCTGTCAAACGTTCAGACACGATTTCAATAGATTTTAAACCGCAGTCCAAAGGTCCGTGGCTTGAAATTTCTTGGAGCGATTTAAATAAATGGCTGATATTGACTACGCGCCTACCAATTGATAACTCTTCAGTTCCCCTAAAACAAAAAGCAAAATATAAAATTCAGTTGAACTACATAAAAAATATATATTATACTCAAACAGGCAGGTTTTGATAAAAAAAATACACCATATCCAAAATTACCTTTCTGCTTCATAACATGTCGTTTGATTTATTTCTTCATGTAAATTTATATCGAGATCAATAAGTGATGAGGGCTTTTCAGTAGTAGAACTGCAAAAACACAATAGGTATTTGTGAAAATAATACTCTGTATTCTATGATAGGATTCATTATTTCAGAATACATTGACATAATATCGCCTTCGTTTGTTGTCTGGTACTAAGTCCAGATTTTGTTCTTGTGTTGATCACTAAATATTTCATTACACTAGATACTTAATGTCTAAATCAATATATTGTTGTGATAGATCACTAAATCACACAGGAATAGAAGAATAATACGCAGTTCGAAAAATTACCTGTCTTCTTGTAAAATATTGTGAACAATGGATGATGATGGCTCTTCAATAGTAGCACTGGAAAAATACAATATTTATTAAATACTAGCCGAGCATGTCTTAAGGCTGGCCACATACAGTCGGAATTCCGTTTCAAAATATCGATTCGGAATTTCAAAGGCAGCTAATCCATACAAAATACAGGATCTATAACACTCGTAAAGTAGTTCTCTATTCGCAATTTTCTGCCTTCCAATTTATTTTGTAAGGATTTGCTGCCTTCGACACTCTATTTCAAAACGGAATTCCGTTCGGAATTCCGACTGTATGTGGCCGGCCTAATTATTACCGTGTATTTAGAAGTGTGATTGTGATGAGTTATAAAATACCCCGTATGGGTCAAATTAAATTAGCTAGCGAAACTCCGCAGATAATATGATCGATATCGATATCTAAACGTGACAAAATAAAAAAGATTTGATATTTTTTTTAGGGTCGTGGTTAATGACTGCTGAAGGTGTTGTTACTTGAAGGGTGAATTGATAAAATTGTTTTATAGTGTTGAGATAATATCGATACTTAGGTAGTAACTCATCACTTATGTGAAGAAAACACAAAAAAAAAGAAGATTTTTAAACTGAAGTGACTAGGTACACTGGCGACGGCGCGGCGGTATGACTCCAAAAAAAACATCATTTGTTCTACATGTTTAGATATCGATGCCCATCACATTTGCAAAGTTTTGCTAGCTAATTTAATTTGACCCGGTATAATGGTCCCCCGACCGATATTCGGTCACGGGGCGCGGCCGCCCGGCCGGTCTAGTTGAAACCAGCCCACTGCGCAGTAGTTTATAGTGCCCAAGTATGCGCGCAATACACAAGTGCACTCACTATTCCATCACTCTAATAACCCGATGAGACGGTATCATATTTCTTGTCGGACAATCAGGTGATCGGGCTGCAATTTCCTAGCCCAACTGGAAACAACACCTAAAGTTGCAGTTCCCCGCGGGAATCGAACCTGCGATCGAGAAGCTAGCGCTCTCCCCACTAGACCATGGAGGCAGTCGATTGTGATGAGTAGATAGGTGTAGGTACTTACTCGATATTCAGTCGAGAAGCAGTATCATCCAGTTCTTGAGTAGCAATTTGCTTGTTCGCTAATCTAAAATAAATAATAAAATCATTGAAAATGGCAATTGGCAGCACAGCTGACCCCACTGTAAGTACTTTAATTACTCTGTGACCTTCCGTAAGGCTCAGGTGCTGTGATTCAGTAAGCCGACGTTCGCATGGAGTAAAAATATCGCGGCGAAATTTTATCGTGCACTGGATTTTCAACTCTAGTTGTTGAGCCGAACATTGAGAATCCAACTTAGCAACAACAGAATGAATTCTAGCGCGACGAAAAAACACACTGTTGGATTTTCAGCTCTCGGCGCTAAGCAGAGCGTTGAAAATCCATTGCGCGAAAAAAATCACCGCGATAATTTTACGTCCGTGCGATCGTCGGCTAAACCCTTAGTACTCTACATAAAGGCATTGTTACTAGGTTATGAGTAAATTCACTAGAAAGATATATTAATATTTATTTTTATATTTTTTATTTAGTTAGGTACATTATAGTTTCTTACCGTCTTCGTGCTATATTCTTCACATTCTGGAGTAAGTGCTTTCGACGAGCAGCTTTCCTTCTCTTCCCAATATTATCTTTATTTCCCATTTTTATTTTCAATGTACCGTGTTTTCACAAAAAAAATCCACTGCGGTGAAAAGCGACACAGGTCCGTTCTCAATAACGTTCCGGAGAACACTGGCGCGGTGCGGGCGGCAAGAAAATGAGCAAGCGTATGTCGTAAAAGTGCAAATAAAATCGTATAAAATTAGAAATTAACTATTTAATAAAAAACAATCCATCACTGGATGCAGTTTGGCATTTGAAATTTTATGGTGTATTTTAAATTATAATTATATTTGTTAATGAAGAGATAAACAGCTTTTAAAATTTGTTAAGAGGTATGTTTGAAGATTTTTTTCGTGCATTAAAGTATGTTTAATTATGTTTTGAATTCCATCACGGTATGCGAAAAGGTCTTGAAAATGTCATATTTTTTTTGTTTGTCAAAATTATTTACGGTTTATGAGATACACTGCTTTAAAAAACCACCTTTTTGAACGTTTGCAAGAAATCTCCGCCTTAATTTTACGAAATATTCCAGAATTATTCTAGTATTCAAAAAAGTTGCTTGATTGTCTTGGTGGATTCTAAATTTAAAACTGACACGTCTCATACTTATCTTAGCTCAAATCGTGGTTTACGACTAAACCTGGCCATAAGACTTAGATTGATACTTATTCTAGAGAGCTTTGTCATAAACCACGTCAACAAACACTGAAATAAAAAATACATAGACAATTATGATATACAAGACATAAGTACCAAAACGTGAAAAAAATAAAATTCAGGTGCTAAAAAGTCACCGACCTTATAATTTTTGTTTGCAAAAGTTTTCTCATTTTTTCCACGGCGGCGGCGGTTTACGCAAACAGGTTTTCCAACTGTTTGTACAAAGCCAACCGAAATGCTGAAAGGTCACTGAACTGCAAACTGTCGCGTTATTTTTAATGGCCCTTGTCAACATATCATAAAGTTGGACTAATCTCATTTATTGTGTTTTTGTAAATAATATATAAACTCATTGTTTTAATGTGTCAACCCTTTTTTTAGATAGGTTTAATGGGTAGAGTTGTTTCTCTCAGTGAATTTCAATACCTACTCTTTTTTTGGAGGATAACAGACTACTTATGTAGTCTGTCATTTCGATACTTTTATTAGAGTTTAGCACAAATGTTGTGTTTAGTGAAAACATTTTGATTAAGGGCAAGATTCACAGATCGCACATAAAGTTAGCGTTTCATATGGATACGTACCTTATTCTTAATAAAAATAAGGCTGATACTTATATAAAACTCTAACTAAAATGCGCTCCCTCAGCGGGAGTATTCGCCTGTAATATGTAACAGTTCAGTTAGCATTACATCAGTGAGTGAGGAGAACCGAGCATTACAGTGCGCAACCTGTAATGATACAATTTGTAACATCACATTCACCGGGAGTATTTGCCTGTAATGTAATGGTTGAGTTTCCAGCATTACATCAGTGAGCGAGGAGAACCGCGCATTACAGTGCGCAACCTGCCATGATACAATTTGTAACATTAAATTCACCGGGAGTATTCGCCTGTAAGGTAACGGATCAGTTTCTAGCATTACATCAGCGAGTGAGGAGAACCAAGCATTACAGTGCGCAACCTGTAATGATACAATTTGTAACATTACATTCACCGGGAGTATTCTCCTGTAAGGGAACGGATCAGTTTCTAGCATTACATCATCGAGTGAGGAGAACCAAGCATTACAGTGCGCAACCTGTAATGATACAATTTGTAACATTACATTCACCGGGAGTATTCGCCTGTAATGTAACGGTTCAGTTTCTCGCATTACATCTATGAGTGAGGAGAACCGAGCATTACAGCAGAAAATTAAAAGCAGCCCTCAATACCGTTGTAACAAAACCATTCTTAAAATCTACCCACAATATCGACAAAAAAAATCCTTCTTGATAGCCAATTTAAAACACAAAGGTGTCTTTTGATCGCCAAAGCTCAGATATTTCGAACATTATTGAAGAAGGTGTTCGGATCGCGAATTAAATTTTTATTACGGCCCAAAAAGGGTATTTATTACTTTCATAAAAAAAGAAAAGTGTTTTACAACTTCAATTTCTTGTCTAAGAGGATGGGCGTTACCTTTCTAGGGTTCCTTATCCAAAACTGAAAAGACGGAGGCCTTAATAATATGATATGATTTTTATCGGCAGTCACAGTTGACATTATAAAACATTCTAAATACAGCAATCATCATCATTCTTTTGCAGTCTTCCATACTTCTCTATTAGTCGTCATCTCGGTAGTCACCCCCTTTCTAGCTATGTCATCTTTCACACAGTCCAGCCATCGTTTCTTTGGTCTTCCCCTACTCTTATTATGCATCCACATTCATACTCAAAACTTTCCTCACGACAATTTCCTCATTCCTCCGCATCACATGTCCATATACCATTTTTTTTAAATGTGGATGGGAAATCATCAAATGACTTCTCCCGCTCTGCGCGGAGCGGAAGGGCGTGTCAGACTTTTACTGACTAAAACCCACCCGTGTTCCTTCAGTTGCCTGTGCCAGGGCCACGGTATCTCTTTCGAACAACCCGCGACCCTGGCGGCATGTCCATATTACCATGACAACCGGTTTCCACACAACTTTTCAGTCACCGGTGCCACTTTCATACTTCCTCATATACACTCATTTCTTATTCTATCCATTCGCGTAACATTCCTATTCTTCTCAGCATCATGCTCTTGCTGATGGGAAGCCTTCTTGTCATAGTCGCGACTTGCAGCTGCCGACTATCTCGTGATTACCTAGCTATGGTGACTGCCTAATTAGTTACTGATACTTAAACACACATGATTGTACTCATGATAACAAACAACTTTTACTACGGGACCAAACCTGAAGTCGAAAAAAAATCTACTGTTCCCTACATTTTGACGAGTTATGCAAACATAAAGGGAACAGCTGATTTATTTGTTTGGGATTTCAGGTTTGGTCCCATATTAAAAGTTGATGGTTATCATGAGTACAGTCAGCGTTAATAAAATCGGTAGGGCAGAGCGGGGTCACGTGATCATGATTTTGTTCAAAGCAGTATAGCTTCGAATTAATGAAGTGATAAATACTGATACCTTTCAAAATAAATAGGTTGTTTATTTGGCAATGTAACACCATACAAAAGTTGTAGCAAATACGTTGTTTACTAGACTTATTTACTTGAATAACACAAAAATCAGATGGCTCATTTGACCCTACAGATGGGGTTAATTAAACCACCTCACGGGGCTAGTTGAGCCAGTGGACTGAAAAGGTTTGTTTCTTATAAGAATGAATCTATACTACAAATAAAATCTTCCATAAATCTTTATTAATCATCTTTGGTAATAATAGAAACAAATCAAGAAAGAACACAAACTTAAAAATCAGCTTAGCCTAATCACTGTCACAGTTGACGCAAATATAAACTGCACCAGCAGCAGAGGTGCACTTAACATGTGTCCATTTGCGGCAATCGGTGTACTGCAGCCACTCTTCGCCTGGAAGGCTATCAGAGTAGGCTTCGACGCAAACAAAGCAGAACTATTCTTCTTCACCGGTGTCAGATGCCATGCTCAAGAGACCCCGTTTGTTTGGGCTCAAATGACCCCTTCCCTAATTTATTACCAACTAGACCGAGCCACTTAAAAACTATTAACGTTACATTATTTTAGATTCTGTCATCGTATAAACACATTATTATTAAATTAAAATATACTTACTTGATTGCTGTAACACTACAAACATGGGCTGGATACCAAAAGTTACGACGAACGGCTTTTTTTACTTTTGACCCGAAAATTGCGTCAACGTATGCGCACACTTAAACCGAACCCCGGCCGGCTACCGACGCAACAACAGTCGAGCCGCATACCCCTCCCGCTTCTTGTGGCGTCCCTCCCTTGTATCTAACCTACAACGTCTGTGTACTAGCATGGGTGGCGCAGGTGACCCCGCGGCTCATAAGACCCCGCTCTGCCCTACTGTTCAAAATGATCTAAATAACTATATGAAAATGAAATATTAACTCAATGACACAAGGAATGTTTCAGAGTGCAGACAGTACACGACAACTGTCATTCTGATAAGAACTTTATCCAATTAAGATAAAGTTTAATTTTCTTAGTTGTTGAGATAATTTTGAACAGTGTGTTCGTCCCGATATTTTTGACGCTGACTCTAAAATCATATGTGTATCGGTCACTAATTACTAGTCACCCTTTATTTATATAATTATGTTTTCTTTATCACTTATTCGAGTTAACTGATATTTTTGATTATCTACACGTGTTTCTATGACAAATAAATCTATTTTTCTTACTTTCTTTCTTATAACTTCTTCTTCTTCTTCATTGTCAGTATACTCATGACAAAGCGATCGTGGTCATCACGTTGCGGTAAGAGTTCGGACAGCCGTTATTGTATGTGTCTCTTAGCATTCTGATATAATACAGCAATGCTATGCAAATATAGAGACATATCTAAAAGTTTATCAAAGTCATTTCTGAATAGGTTTTTCCTCTTCTTAAATTTTACCTATCCGGGCACTGTGAAGCAAGCCGTAATTGTTATTAAACGTGACATTTTCACGTGACAAAAGAACGACGTGACAAAGCAATTTCGTGCAAGATGTCGCATTTTGCTTACATTAGGTAAGACATGGTGTCGCTGTCATGATCTAAATAAGGTTTTGTAAGCCACGGAACTATATCTGTGTATGGAACCCCATATGATCGAGACTAATTCGCACTTGGCCAGCGTTTTATTTAGTTTTAGACTAAAAAGTTAAAAGTTTTACAGGATTTTTATAATTTATTCTCATCTGTTTAAAAGCTAAAAGTTTTTTCGACGTCATAATTTTATAGGTGGTTTTTGCGATGAGCTTGCTTATTCTGTGGGCGACTCTGGGTCACTTCCTTCCGGATCGGATCCCTCAGAGAGACTCTAGCCCTTGCTCGCAATACTTAATAGTTTAATGTAGGTAGTTGTACGGTCAGGGAAATTATTTTTTCATAAAATTGACAATTCGACGGCCCCCACGTATACTATCGAAATTGCAAAAAAGCCATTTTCGTTTTATTGCACTAATAGCAAGTAGAGATAAAGATGTACAATTCTATATAAAAATTATGTACCAATTTTTATACCCTCAACTATTTTTCAATCGAACAAAATCGAAAATACATAAAATTAACATACTAAAACATCGACCTTAAAATCGCTCTCCTGTAAAGTAGAGGTTTTGCAGTTTCAATACTTTACGTGGGGGCCGTCGAATTTTCCGTGCTATAGACATTTCTAACGAATGTCAAAGAGTGCCAGTTGTGATTTAAATATTCAGACAGTTTAAGAGCGTTGGTTCGGGTACGGCATTTCATACAAACTTTCAAGTCCCTTTTTATCGAAATGAATGAACCGATTTTAATGAAACTTTATACGCATAAGCAGGATACATAGGTCTAAAAAGTTAGTTAAGAACATTTTCGAAATGTCTTATTTAAAAAAAAAAAATGGAAATTTCTATGGAATATTTAAAATCGGTCCAATTTAGCTGCAACACTATTTTTCGAAAATGTTCTTAACTAACTTTTTAGACTTATGTATCCTGCTTATGCGTATGAAGTTTCATTAAAATCGGTTCATTCATTTCGATAAAAAAGGACGTGAAAATTTGTATGAAATGCCGTACCGAACCAATGCTCTTAAGATGGTAAATAGTTCATTTGATAAACAATTATTAATTTCCCTGATTTTACGAAGGTGGCCATAATTTATGCCACGCATTTGCTACCGTATACAAGTTGAAATTGAATTCATGGGCATCCTCTTAAGGGGTCATTGTACTCATAATTATGAACAACTTTTACTGTGGGACCAAACCTGAAAAACAAAACAGCGAAAATAAAACAGCTGTTCCCCACATTTTGACGATTCATGTGAACATAAATGTAGGCAACAGCAGATTTTTTTTCGCGATTTCATAATGATGAGTAATGATGAGGATGCCCAGGAATTCAAATTCATCCTAAAGAAAAACAAAACATGGTAGCTGCAACAAAACAAATAGCTAAATAATAAATACACAGTCGAACGACGGTCAAGACATGACCAAATGTATTTAAAAGGGGACAAAGAAGGGTCACAGAAATTCCCAAAAATCCTTTACCTACTTACCTTGAAGGATATTAACGTCTTTGTGTTTTAAGCCGACACAAGTCTTGTAATCACGTCACGTTGTCGTTGCGGCATCGTTCGGTTTAAGTGAGACGTGTCCCGCATTAACGTCACAAAGCAGATAGGTACAGAAGGTCGAGTCGGGGTCTTACAATGTGCAAAAAGCACGCACACATAGACACGCTGCACGTACAGCGAGTGCAAGGCAATCGAAAGAGATAGGCTGCGATTATCGTCCGTACGGTTCTTACAAAAACCTTTACCTTTAGGTCTTGTCATACATACGATGCAGATATCAAAATGTGATGTATTACATGATGTAATACATCACATGCTTGCAATGCAACTTGTGAGGAACTTGTCAATAGATGTAATTCACATCTATTGACAAGTACCTCACAAGTTACTGTGACCAAACTGTGACACCAACCAACAACCAACCAACCAATCGTTTATTTTAATTTTGACATAGTCACGCCAATGAAATTGCTTATTTATTGACAGGCAAGCATAGATGAAAAAATGCAATACTTCATGGACGCTAAAGTCAAATAAAATATAGTTGGAAAGATTATAAAAGTGATCAACGTTTTTTTTAAATATCCGATGAAAGTGTTTAAACAAATCCTGTTCACATTAGATTTTTACGCAGTCACATAAAAAGGGTATTTGCAACATATTCGTCTCTATGTGGAAGGTTTCAACTTAGCATCTCACTACTTGTTTTAATAATTATTGTTTGAGTAATTGAAAAATTTTTGTCATTATAATATGACATCTGAGAGCCTAGACACGCGTTGCCATGCTGACTTGGAAATCTCTAAACAGATTTCGAACCCAGGTCGGCCGGAGGACAAAGAATCTCCACACAGATGGGGTTTCATGGGATGGCTTAGACCTCAAGTGCTTATGCGGCATCTCCCCACAGACAATGGCCTACCTTACATCCTGCGCCGTATGCTCTGTCACCTGTGTCGTGGGCACTTGGTGCGTCAGAGAGCAGAGTTCGCGCAACTGAATTTTGGGCCAAACATAATATTTGAACATTTTGCCATCGATACACTAAGAAGCAGAGTGTTTTTATTATTGTTTTTTTGTGGCAGTATAAACTAGTATTCACAGGTACGTTTTGTGATTCATCTGTTTATATTTTCATCGATATACTTTTGGAAAAGACGAAGTTTTCGACCATTGTTTGGAGTTGCCCTTCTTTATTATTCTCCGTTAATGTTGTCGCAGAAATCAGTCACAGAATAACCCTTAATCAATGGGTATAAATAAGTTTAAGGGAGCACGTAAGGCTTTAGATAAGGATGGTGAATTGTGGTGTTGTGCTCCAGTGATAAACGAAAGATTTGGGTTGCGATTAAGTAGGTCGTTTCTCGGGTTATCGGTTTATGGTGATCTCTGGTTTAGAAGGATGCATTGCATCTTATCGTAGACTAGCTGATGGCCATGGCTTCACCCTCAATTCTTCTCTATTTGAATCGTTTTAATTATTTTGCGCGGAACCATATTTTTATTTTCTAAAATTAAAAGTACCTTGTTTACGTTACTTCTTATAACATCTTCTATCACACCAGCTATCTGCCAGTGAAAGTCCCATCAAAATCGGTCCACTCGTTTTGAAGATTAGCCGGAACAAATAAATAGACTACAATTTTTTTTTTTTTTTACCTCAAGTATATACTTTCATATGCATTTAGTAAAAACCTGTTATTTTGACATTACAAACGTTCACTTCAATTTTATTTATTCGTTTAAACTTTCTAATAAATGGCAGTATTTTGTTATTTTGTTTTGTGTTGTTGTTTTAATTTTTAATTTAATGAATAAAACGACGACAGTATATATAACGACTTATACCCAACTTATACCAACCTAACTAAAACTATTAGCTAACTAAAATATGGCGTCGAAAAATTCCTCCGCATCGCTGTCGACTGGTAATGTACCCAAGAGACTGGCGGCATTACCATTGACCATGGTAAAAAAACTTAGCCCTTGGGTCACAGGATTTGTCAAACAGCCATTTGGAGATTTCCTTAAATAGACCTTGAGCACTCGGACCCCGGGGTTTGGTCATTATTAACTTCATTGTCCACAGCCTTTTACCCACTGTAGTTCGTAAGCTGTTTTACGCTATTCCATTTTTAGGGTTCCGTACCTCAAGAGGAAAAAACGGAACCCTTATAGGATCACTCGCGTGTCTGTCCGTCTGTCACAGCCAATTTGCTCCGAATCTAATAGACCGATTAAGTTGAAATTTGGTACACATATGGATTTCTGTGACCCAAACACGTACGGCTAAAGTAAATTAATGAATTTTGAATATGGGGGCAAATAATAAAATTTAAAAAATAAGCTTTACAAACTGTACCGTGTGACATATCAAATGAAAGGGCTTATTATGACAGTTTTAAATATATTTTTTTATAATTTTAAAATAAATAGTTTTAAAGTTATTTAAGAAAATAGACGAAAATTGACTATTCCCCCCCTTATCTCCGAAACTACTGAACCTAAAATTTTGAAAAAAATACAGAAAATGGGTATACCTGTAGATTACAGGAAAACCTATAAGAAGTTTGTAGTCTTAAAATAACATGGTAAATCTCTCAATATTGTGAGTGCAAACTTACATTTACTGTTGGAATGTACGGGAGAACATGCTTTTCAACTGTAATTTTAAGTTTGTTCTTGGGATATTTTATACCAACTACGGAACCCTTCATTGTGCGTAGTCCGACACGCACTTGTTTTAAGTTTTTTTTTGTAATTGAAGACTCCCCGACAAGTGTAAAAATGTCACGTATTTACACATACATACATAACCTCACGCCTTCTTCCCATGGGGGGAGGCAGAAACTACAGAACGGCACCTGCTACGATCCTTACATACTCCTTTTGCCTCGTTTACGGTCATACATCTGGTCTTACACGAACGCCGGTTGCGGGTACTACACACCTGGCCTTTCTGAAGAACATCACCAATTAGGTCACTATACGTCTTCCTAGGGCGTTCCCTCCCGGCGTTTCCATTCACATCTGCCTTGTAAATACCTTGTTAGTCGGCTTTCATTCATACTCTCAACATGACTAAACCATCTAAGCATACTCTTTCCAATTTTCCTCTCTACATCTTCTTTTAACCCCTCAAGTGTCTGAGTTTGGCTAATTTTAGACCCAAAACCCCAGCGAGTGGGGAGGGTTGGGGGTTAGTTGCAAACCCTATAGGTTCACAACTACTGATGATGATATTTTTTCCATCGGATGATGTTTTTTTACGTTTATATATATGTGATCTAAGCTTATATACCTATTATGTAAAGTTTTGTCCTTTTGCACACTTTGGGTGCATTTGACACGCGGGAGGGGAGGTGGGGGTTAGCTACAAACTCCATAGGTTGACAACTGATGATGATGATTGGTTTTCCATCGGATGATGTTTTTTTACATTTATCTAAATGTGATATAAGCTTATATACCTAACAAAAAAAGGGTTTTTCTTATGCACACGTGGGGTGCATTCGACACTTGAGGGGTTAAACTGCACCGTTGCCATATCACATCATTCTTCAGCCTATCATTCATAGTCGCGTATTTGACAACATCAAAACAGTTTGTATTAAAACCTGTATAACATTTATGCAATTGCTGGCCATTTTCAAGAGTGGATTTTACCGTTGGTTAAACCAAGCGTTTTAGTTCATCTCCTATGAAAATCCATTAATATTACTGTAGGTAATACAAAAGCAGGCCAAAACAGTAATTTCGTGGGAAATACCAATAAATTGTAATCTTGCATAATGTTCTCGAAATGGCGACAGATAATGTTAGAGATATGAATTATCATGCCATGAAATATATATCCCCCTTTTACGACGACATAAAAGATTTAAATTACTCAAATCACACGTTTAATGCCAGGACTATTATATTTGTGACAGAAACGACCATAATGCAGAGCGCGTTACCGAAAACACTTTTGTGAACATAAATGTGGATGCATATTTAAGAAGAGACAGAGCAGGGAAAAGACAGGTAGATTGTGAGAAAGATGATATGACTGAGAGAGAGCAAAACGTAAAGATGACAGCTTATAGTGATTAAGAAGAAGGCTTTCCTTAATTTGGGAAGAGAGGACTTACAAAAAATCGCGGGAAGACCTGGATGAGAGACTCGCACATATCAGGGAAGCATGGCACAAAAGGGAGGAGGCCTAAACTCAGCAGTGGGTGGAACAAGGCTGCCAGTGATGATGATGATGATGATGATTAGCAAGAGAATGATCAGTAAGAAGTAGGTTTTAAGAGGTCTGTCACATTTTGTCACCTCCCTCGCTCACACGGTACCAAATTTAAAAAAAATGTTAAATGAAAAGATGCTTTTTTGAAAAATGTAATCAACTAGCGAACTAGTTGTGACGTTTAATAAACAAGTTATGCGTGCTGTGGTAGGGGTTGCGCAGTGGGGGGATTGTGGAGTGGTGCGCCACACTCAGTCTGGTCCGAGCGGCCGTTATGACAACACGCCTAACGCAGTGATATTGCAAACAGTGTTTTATTGTGATACCTAAACCTAACCAAAACCAAGACACCACAAGTGGCGACGAGGATTAAGGTATGTCGTGCATAAAATTTAAAATTAAAACAACTTAATGGTTGCGAGATATGTTGGCAAGTTAACGAATGAGGTTTCATGTAGTTTAAGTTTCCCCTGAATAATTTGTGGTAAAACATAGCATATATTCATAAAACTACCAATACCTAAGAGTGTACCTATGGCTCTTAAGAAAATACACATGAAATGACAGTAAATAATCGTGAAAACCGTGAATGTCATTTAATGCATCATCATCATCGTCAAATCAAATCAAATCGTCAATCATTCGTGAGTGGCATTTAATTTTCTTTGTTTATTTACCGTGAATATCTAGTCACGAATCTACTATTCGTGACTAGATATTCACTACCTACATTTCACTTTAAACATCTAAAAAAAAAACAAAAGAATAATGACCTCATTTGTTGATATGTGCCAACTAAACTATAACAAAATTGCCAAAAAGGCAAATGAGTCGTGGAAAGCGCGAAACTGATAGATTATGTGGTTAATCGGTATCAAAACATTACACGTAATTTGGAAAGGTAAACTATTAAATGAATAGTGGGTACCTAAACTGATAGATTATTTGGTTAATCGATATCATAACATTACGAAGTAATTTGAAAAGGTAAACTATCAAATGAATAGTGGGTACCTGTAAGCTAAATAAGCTTAAATAAATCCAATGGGTACCTTACCTGGATACCTGGTACCATAGTGGATAAAAAACGAACTAGCTAAGTTGTTAGTGCTAGAAAAAACATATTGGTATGGATTAAATAGTGAACTGCTAAAATAAAATCAGTTAATACAAACAAAACTATTATAAGCAATGTCAAACAACAAACAAAAGACAATAGTGGCAGATAGCCCAAAGTAATCTTGAAAACATTCGGGCATAATTATCAAAAACCTACCTGCCTACACATTTTCACAATTTGCAATGTGAAAATAATAAGTGAGTTACCTATTTAATCACGCTATACCTGTGCTCGAAAAACCACGGAAATTGGTAGATAATCATATAAACATTTTTGGAAATATAGACTACAAAATCCAAACACGTTATTAATCCCCAAGAACGAGATTTCAACAGAAATTGGGTCAGCGCTAGTGAAAATAAAAACCAACTAGATTTTATCAAAACAATTATCTCGAAATTTAAACATTATTATAACACCGTTTAGTGTTACGAGAAACTTATAATTTAAATGTAATTTTTAAAGTTTCATATTTATAATAAACACTTTAACGATTGCAAAGTAAAATATGGCTTCGAGTGAAAATAGCAATATTTCTTTGGTTTGTTTGGTCTACTTTCCAAGCAATATTATTTCATTGATCTTATAAGATTAATTATCAGTTAAATACAGACAATTTTAATGGTTTTCACTATAGTTACGCTGTAATAATAATTCTATAAATGTGTTGTTCTGTTTGAAATGGAACAGTAGTTTTAATGTCTTTCGTTGCATTTTAAATGAGTTATTGTTAATGTGGTAATTCAGTTCAAGTCTGAATGGTACCAGATAAATAGGAAAACATGTAAGTAGGTATATATGTAAGTAGCACAATTAATTCGTGCAAATGTACAAGTTACTAAATTACTGAAACAAAACAAAAAGAATGTACTCTGGCTATGAAAACCAGAAACATATATTGAATAATATAAAACCAATTTCAAAATTTCTTCCTTACTAAACATAGACCTTACTGAAGTTTCTATATTGAAAATTGAAACATAATAATAATAGTTATAAAGTAACTCAAAATAAAATGAAAAATATGCAAAACTAAATAAAATCATAAAAAGATGCAATAAGTAATAAAAAAAAAACGCAGTTCAAATATAAGAAAAAAACTTGTTTTGTTGCTAAATAAATCCAATAACTATCAAAATGAGAAGACAGTAAGAACATTTATGAGATTGACACTCAACGCTTAGTCTGAAATTCAGGTATAAGAAGAGTCAATGCAGTCACTTTATACTAGGTATGTGAGGTCTGGAAAAAAAACTAATTCAGAAGCATATCCTTGCTGCAAATGAGTTAGTGGACATGTGCAAATCTAATGCAGACAAGTGGACTCACCAACTCTCAGCAGCTCTCATTGTTCTTTGCTAAGGAAATCCAAACTTGCCACTCTCCAAACTGAAGCAACGGAGAACCCGTCCCAGTTAGGAAGTGTTTGGGTCTGTATCCCCAATCAGGATACACCAGGCATTGAACAAGGTCCATTGCAAGTAGTTCAGTTAAAAATTCCTTGCAATTAGTAAAGTTTTTACTGCTCCATTATGTTTTCTGATAGTTTTGGAAAAGGGGTTATGGAAATTACTTTGCAAAAAACTGAGTCATTCTTCTCAAAATTATTGTATGCCACAGGCTTCCTACAAATACATAATTTCATCAAAATTAGGAATACATTTATGACCCTAATGTCATTATTACTCTGATAGTTTTTAAATGAAAAAAGATGATATCAAAACAAAAAGAAATAATGAAAGAATAAACTGTTTGGACACAGAACGTGAACACAAGGTCAAGTCATTATAGTGGCACGAACCATTGCATTTAAATTGCATGAAAACAATATTGTGTGTGCTGGTTCACTAATCCTAATCAAAAGTTGTATTCAATCAAAAACTCGTAAAGACAGTTGAATTATCTGTTGAACATAAATGGCTGTGAACTTTCTTGTGTTGTGCTAGTTAAGCACGTCATAATATAGGTACCATGTGCGTTGACAGACCCCCAAATTATTAAAAATACTATAGAAGTAATTATGTGTGGTGACTTCAATATTAAAAAAAAAAAAAAAAAAAAACGCTAAGCCGTTGGTCCCGGCTGTAATTCGTGAAACTTTGACAGTCGTTACGGGTCGTTGGAAGCCCGAGGGTCTGACAACCAGTCTAACCAAAGGGTATTGTATTACCCAGTAACTGAAGGTGAGATAGCAGTCACTTCATGTAAAATACTGGTGCTTGACTGCATCCAGTTGGACTGGAAGTCGACCCCAACATGGTTGGGAGAAGCCTTTAACTTACCAATATAAAAAGTGCAGATACAATCAGACCACATCTGTTTATTTAAATAAAATTAAAAGCACTTTAATTTGTAAAGTAAGTGATCAAAATCTTGTTTTGTTTAATTAATTCTTTTGGGTTCAATAAAACTAAAAAAAAACTATCAAGTTATATTTAGTGTCTGGGCAACTAATGCTTGGTTCTTACAAACAAAACAGAATCGTTTTGCTTACCAGTGGTAGCATTTTTATTGCCAAACTGGGAATTTATGTAAATTGATTCGTAAGCTAATTTTACCTGTGATCAGGGCTGGGCAAAATATAATATGCTTTGCTTCGATTGAAATACAAAATATTTTGACTCTGTTTATTTAAAATACAAAATACATTGAGAGCCTTACAACTGTCGTAAATTTCAACTTGCACACTTGAAAGTGCTAATAATGCTTATATAATTTTGGAATACTTATGGTACAAATGATAGGTAGTTATAGAGCCCTATAACTCAAATTTATACAAGCATACAAATAGACAAAATTCATAACTATTTCAATGAAAAATTGAACAATTCAGTCAGTACACGTAGTGTTGCCAACTCTAAACATTAACATATATACTGCTTCTAGCGCAGAAGCTAGTGTATGTATGAGGCAGCTTATTTTTCGTTTTCATTAATAAGATAACTAAATGTATTTATGTAAAAATGTATTTTGAAGTCATAAGTGTTTGAAATACTAGCTACAAAACACTTCAGCGTCAGGTATTTGAAATATTAATTACAAATTACGTTTAAAAGTAGTAGTTTGAAAACAAATACCAAATAGGTAGTTGTATTTCAAATAACAAGAAATTCAGGTACTGCCCAAACCTGCCTATGATAGCTACTTCCTCGAGTATGTCTCAAAGAATTTGGGTTTGAGTCGCCTGACTCCTTATCTAAAGTTAAGCCAAGGGAAAAAAAATTGAAATTAGATGTGTGCCTAAAATATAATACTTAGAAGACATAGGATTTAAAGAGTCAAAGAACTCTGGACTTAAAAGACTCAAAGGACTTGTGACTTTTGAGACTAATAGTCCCCAAGTCTTGTAAATCTATTTTGGCCTAGAAATAAAGACTAAAGGATTTATGTCTTTCACAACACTAGCAGTATGACTAGTAAAAAAAAAAAAAAAAAAAAAATTCAAATTACTTGAAAGTAAAATAACAAAGCTAGCTAATTTGAAATCTGAAATTTGAAATCTTTGCTAGACTAGCAAAAATGTCAAATTACTTGAAAGTAAAGTAAAATAGCAATATTATTATCAAAGAAAACAACAAAAATGATTAAAGGAAATGTATTAACTTAACAATTTAATGATCAATCTCATTAAAAAAAAAAGAGTTGGTGATGAAGAACAGGATGATATTACAGAACAGACGTCACGTAGAAACATTATTCAATTAAAGAAATTAGAAAGTAAATGGACGGTCCATAAATCAGAAACTGGTGATTCCAGTAATGAATTTGATTCACAAACTAACTATTTACATATATTATACCGTAATTATTGTTTATTATGATTAGGTCTTTGTGTAAGGTATATTATATTGCTAATGTGTTGAAATTGTATAATGCAATATTTGTAAGGTATATTATATTGCTAATGTGTTGAAATTGTATAATGCAATATTCAAGTTCTATTGTTGCTATTATTCTGAGTAATGGTCCAAGAGATAGAACTGTTTTGAAGTTAACGATAAGTTATGGAAATGTAAGAAATGTGTTGATAGAATACTTTAATACTGTTTCCATGAAGTTTCTTGTACTTCTTCTCCATGAAGACCTAGATTTGTGAACGAACGACTATCTTTCTGATTAACTACTGACAATATTAATTGAAATATCGTCAGCCATTTATTTTATAAGCAAATGATTTTATTATTGTTTTTTTACATTTTGTAAAGAAGAGATGTGACGTTTAATAAACAAGTTATGCGTGCTGTGGTAGGGGTTGCGCAGTGGGGGGATTGTGGAGTGGTGCGCCACACTCAGTCTGGTCCGAGCGGCCGTTATGACAACACGCCTAACGCAGTGATATTGCAAACAGTGTTTTATTGTGATACCTAAACCTAACCAAAACCAAGACACCACACTAGTAAATAATATTAAATTAGAATAATAATATTAAGAAGAACATCACCAATAAGATCACTATATGTCTTCCTAGGGAGTTCCCTACCGGCGTTTTCGATCAAATTTACCTCGATGACATTTTTTACCGTCACAAAACATCGTTATATAGCTTCGCTTCGCTCACACAGTCATCACTATACAGTAACCTTAAGATAAGTGAATAAAGAAATCGGTCCACCCCTTAACTTGGATCAAAGTAGAGGAAAATAAAGCTCGGAGCAATCGATCTCGGGACCCATACACATTTGTTCGGCAGTTACGAAAAGCTGCGGATTACTGGCCCTGTGAGAAATACTTGGATCTTGGATGTATCGCCCTTGTTTGGGAGAAAAATAACAGGTCTGTAATGAATGCGTGGGTGAGAGTGAGATGGAGTATACAAGCCTGTCGGTCACGCTAGATTAGGAACAGTTTTAGATTGAAATGTTAGAATGTATAAACTTGAGGGTTGATTGGGGTCTGTTTTGGGTGGGAGAAATATAGAGGTGAACTCAAAAAGTTGGAAAGAATTTATTGGTCTTGGGACATACTATACAGGGTGTAAAAAGACACATCACAAAGCCGTCAACTATGCATACTGTACATCTAACTAAGTAGCTTTGCGCAAAAATTATTGCTAGGAAACGACTTTTATTTTTAGGTATTAAAAATAGCAATTTTTTATTACGCGCAATGTAACGCGAACCCAGGCAAACGGAGTGAAACCCCGCCCCTTCGCTCTACGGTACGCGTAGGTACTTTTCGGAAAAAGTTTAGTAATAACACTTGGAATAGGTTTTAGTAAAAAAAAAATGCGACTTTGACCTTCAAAATCTCCAGAACCAGTGGATTCCCAGGTATGGTCTAGAGGAACAAATCGATCCAAGTAATGGGTAGAATATGTGGCTTTCGGCTTCGACAAGTGTCTTTTTACACCCGGTATACTGCCACTATCATTAGTGAAGTCAATTTCCGTATTAGTTTAAGAAAAATCGGCCAAGTGCGTGTCGGACCACGCACAATGAACGGTTCCGTATCGCGCGCGACACAAAGGCACCGCTCGTCGCGCGACTTGCGGTGCCTAGTTATTGCGTGCGATTATATCGCGTGCGCCTGTTTGTAGAAGCCTTAACTAATCACACTAATATTATAAGGCGAAAGTTTGTGAGTCTGTGTGTGTGTTATGTTTGTTACTTCTTCACTCTCCAATTTCTGGACCGATTTGGATGCGATTAGGTATGTAGATAGCTTATACCCTGGGGTAATACATAGGCTAGTTTTTATCTCCGTCTACGTGAGTGAAACCACAGGGTGCAGCTAGTGTATAATAAAATATCCTTTTTATCCTTTTCTACTAGAAAATGCAGAGTATCCAAATTTCGTCTAATACTACTAAATAATTCTGGCTCTCCACAAACCTAATCCCGGCTTTTAATATTACAACCTAGACTCTTTATCCTCCGCCATTTTTACAGCCGCCATGTTCAAAATTAGTCATTTAAAATTCATAGTTTGTTAAAAGGAAAAAAATATCATCGTAATACTGCAAGTGTTCTTTAAGATTTTTGCTTTTATTTTTTAAGGAAAAAGGGTCGTTGGTGGTTTGATTGCATTGTACCAAGAAACTTGACTGGATTTTTAAAAATGAGAATCTATAGAATAGAATAGAATATCTTTATTTGCATAAAATATGGTACATAAAAGGTCTTAAATAAGGTCTTAAATATAAAAATAGTTCCACATATTTTGCTTACTTTTTTCAGCATGCAAATAGATATGCTTGATATCCTATTTGCGTTTACGCAGAGTGAAAGCCTCTGGTCGTAAAAAAGAAATGCCTGCCTGACTCTCATCAAATTCAAAATCTGATTTCCACACGATCTGTAAATACCTTAAGGTCTAGGCCAAGTGACATTAGATCAGAAACAATGTATTAGATCGACATTAAGCTAACTTAAAGCTTATGCCAATTTTTAGGGTTCCTTACCTCAAAAGGAAAAACGGAACACTTATAGGATCACTTCGTTGTTTGTCGGGCTGTCAGTCTGTCAAAACCCTTTTTCTCAGGTACGCGTGGAGACGTGGTGAAAAACGTAGGTGTATGGTCACATGGAGCTCTGAAAAAATCAAGCTTCTAAGCCAACGGAATAAAAAGATACGGAAATAGCCGTATCTTTGCGACATATTTTGATACAAGCAAGTAAATCAAAACCTTTAAAGTAACGTTGACCTTTTTTTTTTTTTTTTTTTTTTTGAGGGTGGGAAATCATCAAATAACTTCTCCCGCTCTGGGTGGAGCGGAAGGGCGTGTCAGACTTTTACTGACTAAAACCCACCCGTGTTCCTTCAGTTGCCTATGCCAGGGCCGCGGTAACTTCTTCAAACAATCCGCGACCCCAGCGGCACTTACCGTTGACCTAGAATCATGAAATTTGGCAAAAAGCAAGGTGTCAACAATTTGTGATTTTATCACATAAAAATCTTTTTTTCGGAAAAGAACTTTTTTTGGTTACAAACTTAAAGCAGCACGCTTAACATGACCGCCATAGAAACGAGTTTTGTCTACGGAAGAATAGACAAAATGGTAGATAGTAAATATTTGTACGCATTCTACGCGTCTAAGCATGGAAAAGTGTAATTTTGTCTATTCTTCCGTCGACAAAACGTCGTCATGCTAAGCATGGAAAAGTGTAATTTTGTCTATTCTTCCGTCGACAAAACGTCGTCATGCTAAGCGTACAGTTGGAAAATTGACCGAGAAGTATGCAATGTGTGGAAGAACATGTTTTCCAACTACAATGTTAAGTTTGTTTTTGGGATAAATTCTTTTCAACTACCTACGGAACCCTTCATTGTGCGTGGGCCGACACGCACTTTGCCGGTTTTTTTATTATTATTAAGTTTTCAAATTCTGGTGAAAGTCGTAGAA
Source organism: Cosmia trapezina (assembly GCA_905163495.3). Taxonomy (NCBI): domain Eukaryota; kingdom Metazoa; phylum Arthropoda; class Insecta; order Lepidoptera; family Noctuidae; genus Cosmia; species Cosmia trapezina. The sequence goes on from LR991036.1 coordinate 5,348,085, forward strand.
TACAAAACCTTTGAAAGCGGTTACCTCTTGTCTAGGCCTTCTTTGCCCCTTCCTCACTGTTTATACGCAAGCACACAAGTTTTTACTCAATACTCAATACTCAAACATTTATTGCATTCCATATTATGTAAAATAAAAAGATGGTATAATACAGTAAGTTTTATTTACAATATCACGAAATTCGACATAAACGTATTTTTAAATAGTTAATAAACCAAATCAAGCCTTTTCCCAATAACGTTGGGGTCGGCTTCCAGTCTAACCGGATAGCTGAATACCTACCAGTATTTTACAAGGAGCGACTGTCTATCTGTCCTCCACAACCCGTTACACACGATACCTCTTGGAAAGACTGGTTGTCAGACTTTCGGGTTTCTGACAACCCGTAACGACGAATGACATCCGGGACCAACGCGAGGCACGGAGAGGTCTCGGTATGTAAAGACGTTCACCCATCCACAGACCGACCGTCGCAAGCGGAGCTTAACCTGATCGATCGACTCGTGCGGCTGTTATTACTTAGCCACAAGCCCCTCGTGTTATTAAATCAAATATAATATCAAATAACTGCCACATTCTGTCAACATCAGCATATGAAACGAGATACACTACAGAAAAGTCAATAATGAACAGTAGAAACGTCAAGCAAAAAGAAACTGGAATAACCACTTTATTTAGAGCCTTCCTAAGGTTAGGAACTTCCCCATTTCAGGGATGAACATTATCTGGACGGGAAATCGCGAACGAAAACGGGCACCTAATATATTTCTACCTCAAAAGAGAACTGGCATCAGAATTGGATCTCGAGCAGACCAATACGGGAACGGGAATCAAAATGGTTGCCAATTGAATTTCAGCACTTTCGGCAAGTTCGCCGTCACAAAGGTACTTGTAATCTAAGTCGCTGATTCGAAAGCTCCAGATTAAACAGAATCTAGTTCACAAAGCCTCTTGATTATTTAGATGAATTGTGTGCTACGTTGGAAATATTTGGAGCGTGAAAGGGAATGTTTGAGAGGTATTATACGGACCTATGTGTGTGTATACTGTTACTGTAGGTACTTAATAAAATATTTTCAAACGTATTTTATAGATCACACTTCAAAATTTTAGGCTATGGTATTTTTTCGCGGATTTTGCATAACCTAACTAATATTATAGATGTGAAAGTGAGCCAGTTTGCTGGTTTGTTTGTTTGTAACGCTTTCACGATAAAACGGCTGAACGGATTTCGATGATATTTGGCACACGGGTAGACCTTGACCTGGAACAGGACATAGGCTACTTTTTATCTATATATCACGCGGGCGTAGCCGCGGGCCGAAGCTAGTAACTAATAATACAATTTTATCATAAGAGTCAAACACCACGAGTAACTTAGGTATCTCTTTTCTACTTTATTACTCATAAAACCACATTTTTTTCTTACTTCGTTTTGTAATTGTTTCTCGGCTTTGTTAATTGGCTATTGGCTTAATAATAACATACAAGTTGTGTTTAGACTCGAATAGAAAGAAAGAAAGAACGTTTATTTGTGGTAAACACTGCGCAAAGAACACAAATACAAAAAAAAGCAGGCCAAGTGCATTCACACGTTTAGGGTTCCGTACGAAATCAGATTTATCAATATATTGGTATTTGTTGGTAAAATATACGTAATAATAAACATTAGGTATCACCAAATTTCAAGTTCATAGGTCAATGGGAAGTTAAAAAATTCTTCGGAGCAAAATTTTGTAAAAAAAGCTGACTTTGGTGGCTTCTCATTCCTTTGTTTTCCAATACTTTTTAAAACAAAGAATACAGTATTTATCTACTAAACAAGTTCTAAACAATGATACCCCAATTCAAAGGGGTAGGTCAGATTTTTTTTTTTCACGCCCCCTTGACTGTATGTAGGTATAGAAACATTTAAAAATATTTTTAGACAGTCACTAAAGCTTTGGGTCAACAAGATGTGAAAATTTTAAGACTGTAACTCCAACCGTTTGGCTGTAAACCTGTGTGACAGACGAGAGACAGACGGACACGGGACTCTAAAAAGATCAATATTGCATTGTATTGCACGTAAAACGGCTATCGCTCAACATAATGCCCTGACCCCTGACCCTATGCCAGACAAGGCCACATTGCTGATTTTCAGCAACGCCGGTGCTATTATTATTAACACAAACGGGATATTTACCATGTAAAAAATGCCACCACCACCACCACCACTATACCATACCACCATGTGTTACCACACCATGAGTTGTGGTGTGTGGGTGTTGTGTGTGTGTTGTTGTGTGTGTCATGTGTTTACCACGTGTTTGAATCTAACAGTGAACATGGTAAATATCCCGTTTGTGTTAATAATAATGTTATTGACAATGATAGTTTAAAAACTTATAACGCCGGTGCTGTACTTCAACTGATGCAGTATACCTCGAAAACCCCAAAATAATTTTGAGGACTCCCTCATTATTCGAGTCTTAACACACATTGTCCCGTATTGAATATACATTGAGTTATATTTGCATGTTAAGCCCAGACAAAGGAACGTCTAATACGCTATTAAGTGTGAACATTTATTTACTTAATTCAATACGTTGTCACGCCATTCCGCCATTAAAGACGGGTTTCTCCGTTGTGAGCTCAGCCTATTTTCTCTTAAGAGGGCTGTCGGGTTTTGTCACCTCTCTCGCTTACCCGTGTCAGCGAGAGAGGTGACAAAACCAGACGGACCAAATTTTTAAGATTGTTAAATGAAAAGTTGATTTTTTGGAAAATGTAATCGATTAGCAAACTAGTAAATAATATGAATTTAATAGTTACCTAATTATTCAAAGCACATTTCTATTGTGTTATCTAATAAACTCAGCTCAAAAAGTATTCAATTCAATTCAATTCCTTTATTTCGATCAACAGCAGGATCATAGCATTAGGTACATTAAAATATATTAAAATTTTATAAAAATAAATAAAAATAAGGCAAAAATAAACACAACACACAATTTCATTATAAATTATAAATTAAATTGGCAAAGTCAACAAATTAAAAATCAGTTTGGTATTATCAGTATTAAATTAATATTATTTACTAGTTCGCTAATTAATTAAGTACATTTTTCAAAAAAGCATTTTTTCATTTAATTTTTTTTTATATTTGGTCCCGCGTGAGCGAGAGAGGTGACAAAATGCGACAGTCGTCTTAAGGCTGCGTTTCCACCAGAAATGAGCGAGGATGCGTAGCGAGGGATGTGCGTAAAACTAACCAATAAGAGCACCAGCTTAGCTCAAGCTATGAAAATGAAGCGACGTTATTCGTTTGTTTTACACACATCCCTCGCTACGCATCCTCGCTCATTTCTAGTGCAAACGCAGCCTAAGGCTGGCTTTCCACAAGAGATATGCGAGGTAGCTGAGTGGTGCGAGGGTGCGTAGCGAGGCTGTGAAACGGTGTGAGTGTTTCCACCAGAAATGTGCTAGCGGTGAACGGTGTGCAAATCCCTCCAACACTCATCCCTCGCAACACATCTGCACACATCCTTCCCTTGTTTTGAACGTACAAAAACCTCGCTCCGCCGAGCCGTTTCCACTAGAACTGCGCCGAGCGAAGCTAGGTAAATGAAGTGATTCTAAATTCAAAATAAATTTAAACTAGGTGTAACATATAACGCACAACCTTTTAAGGGGTACTCATCATTATGAACAACTTTTACTATGGGAACAAACCTGAAATCGCGAAAAAAAAATCAGCTACTCCCTACAATTTAACGAGTTTGATGTTGATAAATGTACTGAACAGCTGGTTTTTTTCGCGATTTCCGGTTTGGTCCCATAGTAAAAGTTGTTCATAATGATGAGTACAATGACCCCTTAAGAGGTTGTGCGTTATTTATGTTACACCTTGTATATAGTGATTTTAAATATAATTTCATTTCTATTGGTTCATAACAAACACATCCTAATGCTTTAGTATCGTTCTTGAAGTACCAGGGAATGGTATAAACATAACAGTAGTATGGAAATAGTAGGTCTAAGTACTTTGTATTAGCATTAAGTGGCATCTGGCTATTTCTGAAGCAAAGAAATTGCTTGAGTGCTGATCTTATGCTAATCGGAAAAGGGCTGATTTTAGAATTCATGACATAGGAAAAGATTTTTTTCTCAAACATGCCAGGAAATTCGAGCAACATTTTAACAACCTTCTTCAAGATAAAAATGGTAATTGATGTAGGTACTGGTCAAATACATGCGAGCAGGCGGCCGGCAATGTTAGTATGAAAAACACGAACTTTTTACTTCAACAACTACCAAACCAACCAAGGAGGTAACATAATTATCAAAGATTTTGTTCGATGAGTACAATGACCCCTTAAGAGGATGCCCAGGAATTCAATTTCATCCTGTACACGTCTCTGCCGGAATCACTAGCAGTAAAACAATACCAAACACATTTACAATCTTGCAATGTAGAGTTTGGTACCAGACACCGCGCCACCAACGACCCAGTCATATAATAATAACCCAGTTTAACCACCAATATCACAGAATAAAAACTTTACAGTAGTACGTCTGGCCAGTGACCTTGAAATAATTACCTATAGCCGCTCGTTAGATAAATCCGCGTCCGTTGGTGCGTAACTGCCGCGTACTCGAACTGTTGCCTACTGGTATAGGTGCAACGCAGACGACACACTTTTCGTGCGATCGAGTCTGTGGCGCACAAAATGTATGCATGGCACACAAAAAGTCCGTCGCGATTGTACGCAGACTCACGACGCACATCTTCGATCATTCTGTCGGCCGAACTGTAGGGAAGTAGACGCTATGTGGGGTACTTAAGGTTCAGCGAAAACGACAGACTTTTTGTGCGATACTAAAAGTGTGCGCTATTGCGTGACGAAACGGAAACGAAACGTTCTATTTTTTTCGCGCACTTTTGTGTGGCGCGGTGCGGCGCGATAGGCCAGAATGACACGGATTTTTGTGCGCCGGACTTTTTTCGCGTCGTGTGCGTTACTGCATATAATTGCTTAGGTTCTATTTTCGCAGACTAAAAAGTGCGCCACGGATAGTCTGTCGTCTGCGTTGCACTTTATACTGACATTTCGAAGCGCGTCGTTTTGACCGTTTTCTATGAAGATGTACCTACTGTAACATGATTACTCTGTGCCAATATCTAGTACCTATTTATAACGTTAGGTAGCTGGTAGTGACCACTCTATTTAATGGTCAAACCGACCCGAGCGATTAGGCAAGCTTTGATCACTCAGATGAGTTGAAGCGTGAAAATTATGGACATATTTATACAAATATGTCCCATCCGCTGTGAGCATGAACCCGTCATCTTTATTTGGGTCAAATGAATATTTATGGTAGATACTAGTTTTTTTTTTCTGATGAGTTATGTGGACTTTTGAGTATTAAAAGGTAATGCATTGATGATCAGAAAAGTGACGGAGTGGCTGAATGATTGGCTGATGCGGTTCGTGCCGTGAGTTTGATTCCCGTAAGGAATTCATATTTGTGTGTTACTGAGGTATTTGATAAAAGTGTCGCTGTTCGTTCATTTAATGAGAAACATAGATAGATAAAACAATTATTTGATGCACACAAAAGACATAGCACAACACCCAAAGTACAATTAAATGAATATAAAAAAAGTTGCTAAAAAAAAAGAAGAAAAACGCAAATAAAAGTGACACCATGACATACAAAATAACAAATATACGTGCGGTGTGCGTCTCAAGCCCCGGAAGGTTTTATTCTTTGATTATTTACATGAATCGAAGGTTTTATTTATCGGAAACGTCAGGATTTACTCAGTCAGATTTAAATACCATGTGGGCAGGAAATGGTTTTCGTGCAATGAAATCACACTGGGTGCTATACTCGGTGATTATTAAAATCATAATCACTCCAAACTAAGGTTTAACACAACTACTGAGCACAACGAGTCTAATACAGTTCCGTGGCGTAGTAACCCCGATGTTGGCCCGATGCGATCAGACACTATACTCGGAATTTTAATTCGATTCCAGATTTGACATTAGCTACTGTCATTTTGTGAAATAATGATACCACATATAATAGTGTAGTGATGAACACAAAAATCGAATCGAAATCGAAAATCCAATCGAACACGAAACGAATGGTCTAAATGCGTATCCCATGTTGTCAAAGAAGAGGAAAAAATGAGTAGGCTAGATATGTTAATTGACAATATCACAGACACATTTATAATAAATGTTACAGAAAGTGACAGCGATAGCGATAGCGATGACGGCGACAATTTATAAAATAAATTATTACCATAATACATCTATCTGTTTTATTTGTCATGTTCCTTCATGATCACATTTTTTTATTTATTTCACACACAATTATAAAAGAAAAGTCTCAGATCGTTAATTAATCGTCAAAACTAAATTATCGGTTCAGAAATATTTAATTTCCTGATATACTTAGTTTACGAGAGTAAAATTATAAACGAGAAGAATCGATCTGGAAATATTCCATTTCCATATCGAATAATTTCGCAACGTCACTATTTAGTACTTGTCATAACGTTGCAACACTGAAATTGTCAAATCTGGAATCGAATTAAAATTCCGAGTATAGACTGTCCTCTTCGCCATGAGTTAAAAACATCAATCGCCTGTGGCGCGCTTGCGACTCGTTACTTGTCCGTACTATTGACCAGATCCGACATATTTATATAATTGTTTTGTGAATTTCACAACAATTTTGATACGTTTAATCTATTTTACCATTATTTTGAAGACACTCATAGTAATATGAACTAGTGACTTGCCTCGCACGTGTGTAATCTATCAATGTAAGTAAATAAAACATTGCGATTTCTGTGTTTTATCTAAGTTAAATAATAAATCTAACACCCATACCCTATTATAAACCTTCCTGAATATGTTCTCTTTTATATTGGTGAAACCCTATCGAAGTCCACAGTAATTCATTCAATCATTGACAGACGAAAAGCGACTTTATTTTATAATATCTATCTAATCTAATCTAACTAGTCTCTACTGTCCCACTGCTGGGCATAAGCTTCCCTCTCCCTTTTCCACACAATTCTGTCTTTTGCTAGTGTCGGCCAGTCCTTTCGGTAGGAGTTAAGCTCGTCCCGTCAACTTCGTCTCGGCCTGCCGCGATGTCGTCTTGCCTTTAGTGGGACCCAATCGGTGGTTCTCTTAGCCCATTTGTCATCTAACATGCATCTGGTGCGCAGTGTTGTGTTCCTTATACGGTCTGAAATTCGAACCCCCAGGATACTGCGCTCCATGGCTCGCTGGCAAACCTCGAGCTTGGACCTCTGCTGAAGTCTCAAAGACAAGGTTTGAGCACCATGTAAGAAATCTATATATAAATAAAAAGAGAAGTTCTGACTGACTGATTGACTGACTCATCAACGCCCAGCCCAAACCCTTGGACCTAGAAATCTGAAATTTTGCACAGAGTTTCCCTTAATAATGTAGACAAGGAATAAGGAAGGATTTTTTGTTCCCTTGAGATATTTTCCGACAACCACGCGGGCGAAGCCGTTGGCAAAAGCTAGTTTATAATATGTATAAAGATATAGATATAAATAAATATACAAGGTATAACTTAAATAACGCTAACTCTAAAGTGGTCAACAACTTTTACTATGGGACCTGAAATCGCGAAAAAAAATCTGCTGTTCCCTACATTTATCTACATCATAACTCGTCAAAATGTAGGGAGCAACTGTTTTTTTTTTTGGTTCCGTAGTAAAATTTGTTCATAATGATGAGTAAAAAGACCCCTTAAGCGGTTGTGCATTCAATTCTGGGACATGTTGTAGATGAAAATGAAAAAGTAATTTCTATTGATCACAATATTCATAATGTTTTGAATCCGTCACTATTAGAAACATACACTACGACTGTTCGTGTTGTAGGCACAAATAGTTCAATTATTTTTCAATTAGGGGCATTTTCTGTAGAGTTGGAACCTTGGAACTCCTGTGGTAGTATTTATATACTAAATCAATTAGTACTGAATTGGTTAAACTTTTATTATGTCTATTGGTCCATTACGGATCAGGGGGTCTACTCCGTAAGTCCGTCCTTCCATCTGACATAACGATCCATCAAAACAAGTGTAGAAGTTTAATTTTTCGGACGTGCAAAAACACATCAGTAGTAGGGACAAATGTCAAATCGTGTTGTCATCCATACTTTGTTCGATCCCCGAACCAATCATCCGTCCGTAGGTGATACGGAGAAGGAAATTGCCGTAACGAAGGCAGAAAACACGGACTTCGTGCTTAGGGAGTAGAGCCCCAGTCTCCACCAAACGGAACAATCATCGCAGATTCTCAAGCACTTTTTAAATTGCACTGAATAAGTACTGTAACAATATTGACTTTAAGAGCGAAGCGTGGTTTAGCTCTGTGTGTAAGTGAAATGGCGTTATGGCTGTCTAGTTTGACGCGCGAGACTCTCATGCGCACCGGAACTAAACGCGCTTCGTTTAAATGTAGATTTATGACAAAATGCTATACTTAGTTAGGTTAGACGACTTGTATAGCTATCTCCCTAAATCAAAGATCCCCGTCCCAACTAACTTTCCATCCCTATTAACACATTCTTCTCCAAAGCTCTTCGATGCTTTGATGTTTTTTATCCGTGTCAATGACATCAAATTATGATGATTGTCGTGTGGTTTGTGGTCGTCTATGTATATATCGATTTATATAATATAATTAACAATATTCTTTATTTGTTTGTTTCAGTGTACTAAAACTTGTCAACAAGTTTCACATTCAATTCGTTTAGTTTTTTTTTTCTCGGCACGTTTTCTCACAACACATCTGACATTGGCAGCATTGCCATAGAGAAAAATAAAATAGAATAGGCTAGAAAGTTCTTAACATATTTAAATACCATCGATCTAAAGCTTACTGCATAGTAAGGAACTGTTTACGTATAATCGTAATAGACTGTGCTACTTTGGATTTTTTTGCATCTAAAAATTTCAAGTACCTAGAGTCGGGCCACGCTAACTCTGCCATGCAATAAATGGGCAACCCCAAAAAATTTTACATTTTCTGACGTGTATGTAGATCTAATGATTTTGGTATTTTGCCTTTTGATTTTTGCATAATAGATTATTTATCTAAGAATGTTTTTAATTACTTTTTTCCGTAGTACAGACGGTGATGTCTTATACAGATTTCAAAATTCTACCATTATTTCACTGCAGAGTTAGCGTGGCCAGACTCTAATCATAATGTTTTGGTTTTAGAATAGCAGTATACAATACAGTCAAATAACTCCTGCTGTTCGATGAACTCTGTGTTTGCTTGCGCGCAAAAGATAAAGATGAAGAAATCATTACGAAATAGCAAATCAGCGACCGCTTATTATTCAATAATTTGTCGAAAATAAACTAAGCTTAAATCTGCACCCTAATTGCGTAACACAGTATCGATCGGAGTTTGAATCATTTTGAAACAAATTGCTAATCTATTGCTTCATATGTTCGAAAAATTTGTCTGCTCGACAACGTAAATAACGCAATGAATGTTGTTGAACTGTCAAAATGAAACCAACTCCGATTGATAATGTGTTACGCAATTAGGGTGCTGCTGCATTCAACTTAAAACAGTTACCTATTCGTGTACTAGATCCCGCAAAATAATAATCAATTGCCCTGAAACCCGCAGTTGAACTAACCAGGCGAATTTCCCGCGGCCGTATTACCCACAATCATAGGCCGTTTGCAGTTAATAAATACTAAGGTGAGTACTCACTAGATAACTCTTTTTTGTATAGTCTGTGCCCACAGACGAACCACGGAAACGGTAGGTATTGTGAGGCATAGTTTTAAGTTTACGACTGCTGCTCAGTCTTACCAAGAGGTATCGTATTACCCAGTAACTGGGTTGTGGAGGTCAGATATGCAGTCGCTCCATGTAAAATACTGGTATCCAGCTGCATCATAAGACTGGAAGCTGACCCCAACATTCTTGAGAAAAGGCTACGCAGATAATGATGATGATAAAATATTTATAATGTGAACAACAATACAACATTTTTCTTGATTTCATTATTTTCTTTTCTGTTACGTTCTTTCGAATAGCACAATACAAGCTAAAGCTTAATTTAAAACAGTATTTCTACAACGTTCGCAAGTGCTTGACGGTTTGTTCGACGAACTGTTTTTGGAGTGTGAGCATTTATTTGTAACTCTTACCTAGTTGTAACATAGGTACCTATCTTTTTTCATACCACTTCATGTCAAATGTGTTGTCAACGCCCATTCGTTCGTTGAAATGTTACACACTTGTAAATACGAGTACTTATGCTCACAAGATGTAAAATAAAGATAAGATGTAACAAAACAACGAGCGCCGTGCTCAATGTTCAGCTGTCAATGAGTGACACATTAGACCGGTGATCAGGGGGCCGATTCTACTAATTTGCAACGTTACAAGTTCAATTGTGTTTTAGCAACAGTTCTATTTCGATCGCCGTTCGATAGTTACATATAAAGTCATTCTACTATTTCTTAGGCAAAGTTGAAACCGAATCGCAACTGAATCGTAACGGGAACGTAACAGCGCTTAACCTGTGTTACCAACCAGCCAAATAGTGTGTTTTAATAATACCACAGAAAAAAAGTTGAATAAAAATTTTTCTAAATACGAATAAGTGTCACAAAAAGTGTTTCTTAATACAAAAACGTAACTAGACCATACATAAGCTTTTTTCTTGTATATTTAATTGTTACACACACAACAATTCAACTTTTTACATAATAAAACGCAGAAGAACGTTTCGTTTTAAGGCCCTAACTGGCCGAAGCTGTGAAACGAAAGTATATATAAGTAAACAAGCTTTCGCCAGCGGCTTCGCCCGCGTGCATGTAGGATACTATTCCACGGGATCGTACAGTCAGCGTCAATAATATCGGGACGAACAGACTGTTCAAAATGATCTAACCAACTATGAAAATGAAATATTAACTCAATGACACAAGAAATGTTTCAGAATGAAGACAGTACACGACAACTGTCATTCTGACAAGAACTTTATTCAATTGAGATAAAGTTTAATTTTCTTAGTTGTTGAGATCATTTTGAACAGTCTGTTCGTCCCGATGTTTTTGACGCTGAACTCTACTACTAGAATAAAAAGTCATGGTCCACCTGTGTGCCAAATTTCTTCCAAATCCGTTCAGCCGTTTTAGCGTGAAAGCATAACAAACAAACTCATTTTCGCATTTACAATATTAGTTAGGATTAGCTTCCGCCAGCGGCTTCGCGTGGTATGTCGGTAAAAAGTAGCCTATGTCCTTTTCCAGGTCATGGTGTACCTCTGTGTGCCAAATTTCTTCCAAATCCGTTCAGCCGTTTGAGTGTGAAGGAGTAACAAACATAAAAACTTACACACACACTCGCTTTTATAATATTAGTGCGAGGTGTGATAGTATGCTCAAATCTATAGCCACCTTTACAGCAACCACTGGTCGAGCTGAAAACCTGTAATTTATTTCAATGATTTTCTATTTTATACGTCTGGTATTATGGAAGATTTATTTTTATTGCGGTTGCCTTATAATAAGTTTTATTTATTACCGTCAATTGAATTGTTTGGTTTAGGTTCTGTAATTTGAGGGTACTTTTGAATTTAATAAAAGGTACTCTCTTTTAAAATGACTTGAAGATTTTGTAAAGGGGATGGACAGCAGTGTACTTTTATGATATGTATACAAGTACAAAATGGTTTTATTTATGTAAAGTTACGCCAACAGCATTATACATTGTAGGTATGTACAAATACCAAAAGTTAACAGGTATGGGTTCTTATGTGTGTCGCAGGTTTATGACAAAATCAGGTTTTTGATCAAAAACTTAGGCTTTTGGTCAAGAACCGGAAGAAGACTCGACGTCAGGGGCACCCCGAGGTTTGGTTAGGTTAGGTACCTTTAAATCTTGCAGAAGTCCCGCGCAGCGGGGCTCCGTCAACCGGTTCTTGATCAAAAACCTGATTTTGTCATAAACCTGCGACTTATATACCAATTACAGTTGTACACGACATTCACATAAAACAAAGCACCTTCGTAAATTATATCAAATTAAAATTATTAATTAAAATGAAAACAAAATTATGAACTAAACAACTTTGACTTTGAAAAAAAAAAACTGACTTACACACAATCTCAATAAAGGTATAAAATACATATAAGTACTAACTAAAATAAGCATGACATTGGCCACTTAAATGTTTGTATAAATGACTGCGTAAGAGCGTTTTGAATTTATGGTTTCCCAGTCATGGTTAAATATGTATACTGTGATGGCATTTTGACAAGAGAGTGAATAGAAGCTATTAGAGTACACTACACGATTTAATTTTGACTTACGGTGTACTAGGTAGCTATACCAATAAAGTAAATATAACGAAATTATCGGTGTTTAATAAATTTTATCTACACCCATGCCATAAATCCTCTATAAAAGTCTCTGAAACAGTTAGCTTATTGCCAACATTAAAACAGCCAGTGTCATAGTAACTATGGTAACCATAATAGCATCCAAACGGATGCCTTAATGTTGTACTGAATTTCATAATGCAACTCGTTTTCAAAAAAAGAACATTGTCATGCAAGCGCGTTTCACTACAACAGTGCCGTAATTAAAAAAAAGAACTTATTCGAATTCACGTCGTATACTATGACGCCGGCCGCCATGTTCGATACGAGTATTAGTATTGCAAAAAACTGTTTCAGAACCTTTTATAGAGGATTTAACATGGATGTAGATAAAGTCTTGTATGCAACTGTACATAATTAGGTATTAAAACACTCATGTGATACTATAACCCACATTCGTGTTTTAATACCCCTTATTATACGTCAGTTGCATAAATAACTATTAATCATCGCCATCTGTCTTTATAGCCTTTCCCATTTTATAAGTTAATACCTATAAAAATTGCCAACCCATCTTGAACCAGCGTGGTAATGAATGCCACTAGCTTGACTGTATGAGAAGAGGCCTTTGCCTCATCATCTGCCTAGCCTTTTCCCAACTATGTTTGGGTCAGCTTCCAGCTGAATACCAGTATTTTACATGGAGCGACTGTCTATCTGACCTCCACAACCCAGTTACTGGTTAATATGATACCCCTTGGTAAGACTGGTTGTCATACTTTCGGGCTTCTGACGACCCGTAACGACTGCAAAATATCCAAGAATGACAACCGGGAGCAAAGGCTTAACGCCGTGCTTTCCGAGGCACGGCGGCCTCGGTATGTAAAGATCGCATTTGCTTCAACATTTTATTAAATTTCAATAAATACTGATAAAGTCATAGAGGAGCTCGTGGCTAAGTAATAACAGCCGCACGGGTCGATCCGTCAGGTTAAGCTACGCTTGCCGGGGTTGGTCAGTGGATGGGTGACCATCTTTAAATAACGAGATTCCTCCGTGCCTCGGAAAGCACGTTAAGCCGTTGGTCCCGGCTGTTATTCGTGAATCTTTGACAGTCGTTACGGGTCGTCAGAAGCCCGAAAGTCTGACAACCAGTCTTACCAAGGGGTATCGTATTACCCAGTAACTGGGTTGTGGAGGTCAGATAGGCAGTCGCTCCATGTAAAATACTGGTATTCAGCTGCATCCGGTTAGACTGGAAGCCGACCCCAACATAGTTGGGAAAAGGCTAGGCAGATTGATTGAGACGATATTAAAATTTAATATGTCTAAAAGTCTCTCAATATACATTTTTCAATAAAAATAAAAAGTAAACATAGTAAAAACATTTTAAACTAAAAAGTTTGATCACCACTCGGCCGACCGTCAATGCAAACCACAAAACTAGTTAAAAGTTACAACAGTTTAACAAATAACGAACCGAGAGTTACAAATATTTAACTTTTCTGATTGTAAAGTTGCGAACAGATCTGACACACGGGTCATTGTGGATTGTCGGATTCGACAATATTACGAAGAGACAGAATTTAAAACTGATGAAAACTCTCTCTTTTTCTAATTCATCATCATCATTATAACAACTAAAAGACGTCCAGTGCTGGACTGATCACTGGTGTAATTGTAATCAGTTCCCTACATTTTTTCGAGTTAGATGATCATTTTATAAATAAATAAATAAATATCCTTGGACATTTCACACAACGCCATCTAGTCCCAAGCTAAGCAACCTAATGCTTGTGTTATGGTAACGAGATGGCTGATAAACTACTTATAAACATTTTTTTTTTTTGTAAATACATACATATTATAGATAGAAAAACACCCAGACTCGGAACAAATACTTGTAGGTCGTACAAATATTGGTTCCGTGCGGGAATCGAACCCGCGACATATACAGAGTAGCAGATTAGGTTAGTCAGTGGATGGTTGACCGTCTTTACATACCAAGATCAACACTATTCTAAGTTGAAGGTCCGTATTACAGAACGTCACTCAATACTCAAGCATTACTTAAAACTAGATTCAAGCCATTTGATTGGTTGAAACTAGTTTTAAACTAGATTTAAACAAAGATCAGTGCTTGAGTTTCTTTCTGTAATAGGGGCCTTAAAAAATAATGATCACCAAAAAAATTAAGTTACTTAAGTAGATAAAATGGCATATTAATATTGTAGGCTAGATTGTAATTAATTATGAAGAACCTGGTTATTTTTATCAAAGGATAATAAAAATTAACCGCTGAAATAAGATTTGACTTTCGTAGTCAAATCTTATTTCAGCGGTTAATTTTTATCCTTATTTTAGTTGACAACAAATTAAAATAAATAAATAAATAAATAAATAAATAAATAAATTCTTTATTTCACCAAAAGCTCATAACAAATATCCTTAAGACTAACACTTATTAGGCTTATTACAAAGTTCAAAGTTTAAATACTCTGACTCCTAAACTAGGTGTAAGTTCCTGTGACTTAGGAGCCAGTGATTCTCCGTAGCACCTTAAAGCCACAAAAATGTAAGAAATTAGATTTCAACAATTTTATCATTAATGGTGGAAAACAGAATTAATAAAAAAAAAAATGAAAAATATTTGTGCATAATTATGATGAAGCATGTGTGTAGTGTGTAAGTGTAGGTGTGTGTGTAGTGTACGTGTAGGGAGTGTGTGTAGTGTGTAAGTGTAGGTGTGTGTGTAGTGTAGGGTCATGTGTTCAACAATGAAACACTAAAAATTCAAAGTCTCATACACCTTTTGTTTTTACAGATAGAAGTCTAATTTTTTGCAGGCAAATAGGTAATTTTATTGGGTATCGGATAGCATTTATAGTTTTTTAAATTTATGTGAAATTAATCAGCAAAAAATTAAAAACTAAAAAATGAGAAATGTTTCACTGTGTCCACAGTGGTGTACACAATGAAACTCCACTAATTCAACAATGAAACATAATAATTATTAATAGTGTCTGTTTCATATTTTGTGTAATATTTAGGAAGTAGGTATATGACAAAAATGCTGAGTTCATTCAAAAAGATTTTATACTAAATTTTAATAAGCGTAGTATAAATGTAGGACATTGCACTCTTGTGCAGCTTCTCTCCTCAAGATCTTTCCTTGTCAGTGCATTTGAATAGCTCAAAGCATATTTTCCGTACGCGCCATCCTAAAAAAAAACTTCTTGTCACAAAAGTTATCAATTTCTATGAAAAATACATGAATCATGAAATATAGTACACAACGAAAGTGTTTCATTGTGTAACTGTTTCACTGTTGACTACCTAAGGTTTATTTTAATAACTTCAAAGAAAAATCCACTAAATTATAACATTTTAACTTATGATATATTCCACGTTAATCTACGAAATATGTTTAATGATAGGTAATCATGAAAAATATGAAATTTTCTACCATTATTTAATGAAAAATCTATGAAGATTGCTGAAAATAGTTACATTTTTGTCGAAAAAATTTAAAATGCTCCGCAGACAGTCTTCCCCTACTCGGCGCCGCTGCAAACTGGGGTAGGGCGGGGGGGTCCTCGAGAGTGTCCTTAAGCGATATAATGCGCGATCTGGCAATGCAGCATTTTAGAAATATCACTAAGTTTTACTGTGTACCACTGTTTCATTGTTGGACATCTGACCCTACGTGTAGGGAGTGTGTGTAGTGTATGCGTAGGGAGTGGGTGTGTGTATGTAAAGATTTATAATTAAATGTCACTTTAAATTACCCAACAGAAGATCCTCAGTACTATCATAACTTAATGTTTGGAGATAATCTTTAAGTAAGCTTTTACAATAAATTTAATTTGTTATTCGTCAGTTACCTATGTAAGTTTGGCACCTTTTGCTTTTATATTCTGGATGAACAGTCAGCGTATAAAATATCGGGACGAACAGACTGTTCAAAAATGATCTCAAAAACTAAGAAAATTAAACTTTATCTCAATTGGATAAAGTTCTTGTCAGAATGACTGTTGTTGTGTACTACTGTACTGTCTTCATTCTGAAACATTTCTTGTGTCATTGAGTTAATATTTCATTTTCATAGTTGTTTAGATCATTTTGAACAGTCTGTTCGTCCCGTTATTATTGACGCTGAATGTACTTGCATCCAGAATAGAAACAAAATAACAGAATAACTGAAATGTACATAACAGTAACTCTTTAGTGTACATAATTAAACTCACATTTCGAAGCCAACGAAGCGTTAATATCCTCGTATATTCATGTATCTAATTTTACATTGTTAGAAACCTCTAAGGACTCCACGCTCTCGGTGTTACGCGGTATTTATTCTCTAAATTATACTGAACGACAATTATTATCCTGTGATAATGTATGTACATATGTACATTTGTATGTACATACATGTTTACTTAAGCCTGGTGTAGTTAATCTAAACATTGGCATACCTAATTTATGTGTAGATTCTGTTAACGACTGCTGGCATCCCCCGGGTATGACTATCATGCAGTGATTTTTATGTATATTGTAAATTGTTTATATGAAATACTCTATAGTTGATTCGAATATTTTACAGTTATTTAAATACAGGACGATTTTTTTATCACTTGCCAAATTTTCACAGGGTGTTCTACCCATGAATACGAACAACTTTTACTATGGGACCAAACCTGAAATCGCGAAAAAAAATCAGCTGCTCCCTACATTTTGACGAGTTTGGTGTAGATAAATGTACTGAACAGCTGATTTTTTTTCGCAATTTCAGGTTTGGTCCCGTAGTAAAAGTTGTTCGTATTCATGGGTAGAACATCCTGTGAAAATTTGGCAAGTGATAAAAAAATCGTCCTGTATTATAAAAAACTTCCAACAATTATTTGACTGTATTTCAATTAAAATTGTAAAAGTATTTCTAAATAGAGTAGAACATATTTTGTGGCAGTTAGTCTTGGAAAAAACTTTGCTAAGACCAATTACCAATCAATCTGCCTAATCTTTTCCCAACCCAGCCGACCCCAACGGCTTGCAGTATAGTCGATGCAGGATGCAGGATGCAGGTTTGCAGGTGGATGCAGGTGAATACCAGTACCATGGAGCGACTGCCTATCTGACCTCCACACCCCAGTGACTAGGTAACACGATACCCTTTGGTAAGACTGGTTGTCAGACTTTCGGGCTTCTGACGACCCGTAACGACTGTCAAAAATCCACGAATGACAACCGAGACCAACGGCTTAACGTGCTTTCCAAGGCACGGAGGAGTCTCGGTATTTAAAGATGGTCACCCATCCAGGGACCAACCTCGGCAAACGTAGGTTAAACTGATGGATAGACCCGTGCGGCTGTTATTACTTAGCCACGAGCTAGGTTATATAAACCGAAAACATAATATCTTCCATCCTTTGACAAAATTGACGTCGGTAGGAACTCATCAAACTTGAGATTTGTTGTACAGTACATGTACAGTCATATACAACTCGAAAGGACTTGGACTTGGCTTGTCAGAAGACGAAACTTTTAAAGAAAATACGATTTTAAAACTTCTGCTCGTGTAGATATTGGATTTTTGTGTAAAGAGAGAATTATATTACAATTTAAACTTCAGTTGAGTTTTTTAGGGTTACGTACCAAAATGGTAAAAAATAATCCTTAAGGTGTGACTCAGTCTGTCTGTCTGTCCATCTGTCACAGCTGTATATCTCAAAAACTAATAATGCTATCAACTTGAAATTTGGAACAGTTTATAATATTTTTCGCGAAACGATTACGATGTAGGTGCCATGGAGAAAGTTGTTCAGTTTGATTGTTTGTACTACGGTACAGAACAGCCTAGAATAGAACCACTTTACGAACAACTTTTAGTATGGGACCAAACCTGAAATCGCGAAAAAAATCAGCTAATCCCTACATTTATTAGGGTTCCGTACCAAAATGGTAAAAAAGGAACCCTTATGGTGTGACTCAGTCTGTCTGTCTGTCAGTCTGTCTGTCTGTCACAGCTGGATATCTCAAGAACTACTAGTGCTATCAACTTGAAATTTGGAACAGTTTTAGATGACGTTTACCCAACTATTTTGCAAATAAGAAAAAAATAAAAATATATGTTTTTTTTTTTGCAACATGGGGTGAAAGTGGGTCTTAAAAATTCAAAGTGGAGCTACTAGGTTATGTGGGGTATCATATGAAAGAGCGCTGTTTGCACATTCTCAAATATATTTTAATTTTTTTTTAGGCCGCACAGTGTTCGACTTTTGATGAAAAATGTAAAAAAAATACCGTCCCCCCCCCCTTATCTCCGAAGTTTGCAAAGAGAAAAATCCGAAATTATTCTATGTGATAGAAGTTTATGTAAAGATTACAGGAAAAATAAATCTCTAAATTATATCTCTAAATAGCACACTTTTTCATAAATCGGAACGGAACCCTCGGTGCGCGAGTCCGACTCGCTCTTGACCGGTTTTTAATGTTCGCATAACCCGTCAAAATGTGAGGAATAGCTGATTTTTTCGCGATTTCATGTACAAGTCCCCTAGTAAAAGTTGTTCATAATTATGAGTACAATGACCCCTTAAAAGGATGCCTTTTTTTTTTTGTTAATGAGAAATCATCAAATGACTTCTCCCGCTCTGGTTGGAGCGGAAGGGCGTGTCAGACTTTTACTGACTAAAACCCACCCGTGTTCCTTCAGTTGCCTATGCCAGGGCCATGGTATCTCTTTCGAACAACCCGCGACCCCGGCGGCATCAGCCCTATTGGATCCCATCATTGCTGACATCTCTTTGAATTCAATTCCATCCTGTAGAAAGCACGAAAAAACAGTGTCATAACTGGAAAATCCACATAAATCCAATTTGTCACAGCCGTGTCCCAAAAATCAATGTAATCTAGGAAAAGAATCGTAAGTAACAAAGGGAACGCAATCCCTCAAAATACTTCGGCACTTAATCAATCAAACGCACGACAATCGGATAACTTGACAAATCCTATCTACTGTCGTTGTCAAGAGTTCGTTTTCAGACGAAATAATAAAGTAAAGAAGGTTCGTTCCTAATAACTGCCAATAAGGAAGTGACGTGTGTCATAAATAACTATGTGAGGGGTTCAGGTGAAATACGACCCGTCGACTCGAAACTTGACCCACATTTTTTTGTAAGTGATGAAACTGATTTATTTTTTGTAATAGCAATACCTATGTGCCTTTTACACTTTAACTAGGGCGAGCCTTTATTACTCATGGAACAGTGAAAACCGTATAATCACACTAATATTATAATAAAGACGAAAGTATGTGAGTGTGTGTGCGTGTGAATGTGTGATTGTATGTTTGTTACTTCTTCACGCTCAAACGGCTGGACCGATTTGGATGAAATTTGGTATGCAGATAGCTTATACCCTAGATTAACACATAGGCTACCTATCTTTTTATCTCGGTCTATGAGGGTGAAACCGCGGGGCGCAGCTGGTAATAATTATATTTACACACAATATGAACTTTTCCTTCAACCTAATGGTCACAGTATGGTAAAAACCGTATCAGGTGGCGTTCACTAGTTTCTGCCTATATTTATCGTATGTGTTAGGTTTTGTATTTCAGCGCAACCGTACCTTACTTTGTGCTAAAATACCAAACGGATCCCACATTATTCAACGTAGGTACTGTTTGTATGCATAACAATGAGTGATGTGGTCACATAGCATAGTTTGACAGGCTTATACTATTCTCCCTTACCTATAAATTTAATATTTTAAAACAGGTAAAATCCAATATTTTTTTTAGGAGTAACCGTGGAGTTTCTTACCGGCTCTTGGCTCCGGAACCGTGCAGCTAGCTTCTGACGTTTCATAAGTGTATTTAGAGGTTTATGTGAAATAAAATATTTTGAAATTCATAATGAGTAAAATATTTTTAAATCTTACAACACTTCAATAACGTACAACGCGTGCCACGAAAGATGAGACTTGACACACCACGTAGTTTGACTTGCGCCATAAATTATAGTTCTCTCATTCTGATTTATAGGTCTCTTTAGCGGTATGAGGTCTGATACGGGAAGGGACCGGGCGTCATCAGAGCGGCGCGGCGGAAAGAGCGCAGGAGGCGCGGTACTGCGCTCGTCAAGTCTCATATTTCGTGGCACGCATTGTATTCACATTTCTTGCTTAGAAAAAAATCGATCTTTGGACCACTACGGATATTTCGTTCGATAAACTTGACTGGGAACGCTGGGGATGATCTTTATTTTCTTTATAATAAGGTTACTGTTGGGTTGCTGCTATCACAAGTAAAATAACTGTGAAAGGACTATTCATAGTTGTGTCAAAGTTTATTCATATATATCTAGTTATATTTTTTTTGACTGCCTAGTTAGCCTAGTCGCGAGTGCTACTACTGAGCACGAGTTCCTGGGTTCAGTTCCCAGGTCAGGCAAAGTGTTATTGAGTGTTTCTATCAGGAACTTCTCAGTAGCAGCCCGGAGTCTGGATTTGTATCCGGTTGATGGCAATAGACTCGCCCCCTATTACAATAACTGCGAAATGTAGGTGTACTATGAAGGTGAATGTGTGATTGTATGTTTGTTACTTCTTCACGCTCAAACGGCTGGACCGATTTGGATGAAATTTGGTATGCAGATAGCTTATACCCTAGATTAACACATAGGCTACCTATCTTTTTATCTCGGTCTATGAGGGTGAAACCGCGGGGCGCAGCTGGTAATAATTATATTTACACACAATATGAACTTTTCCTTCAACCTAATGGTCACAGTATGGTAAAAACCGTATCAGGTGGCGTTCACTAGTTTCTGCCTATATTTATCGTATGTGTTAGGTTTTGTATTTCAGCGCAACCGTACCTTACTTTGTGCTAAAATACCAAACGGATCCCACATTATTCAACGTAGGTACTGTTTGTATGCATAACAATGAGTGATGTGGTCACATAGCATAGTTTGACAGGCTTATACTATTCTCCCTTACCTATAAATTTAATATTTTAAAACAGGTAAAATCCAATATTTTTTTTAGGAGTAACCGTGGAGTTTCTTACCGGCTCTTGGCTCCGGAACCGTGCAGCTAGCTTCTGACGTTTCATAAGTGTATTTAGAGGTTTATGTGAAATAAAATATTTTGAAATTCATAATGAGTAAAATATTTTTAAATCTTACAACACTTCAATAACGTACAACGCGTGCCACGAAAGATGAGACTTGACACACCACGTAGTTTGACTTGCGCCATAAATTATAGTTCTCTCATTCTGATTTATAGGTCTCTTTAGCGGTATGAGGTCTGATACGGGAAGGGACCGGGCGTCATCAGAGCGGCGCGGCGGAAAGAGCGCAGGAGGCGCGGTACTGCGCTCGTCAAGTCTCATATTTCGTGGCACGCATTGTATTCACATTTCTTGCTTAGAAAAAAATCGATCTTTGGACCACTACGGATATTTCGTTCGATAAACTTGACTGGGAACGCTGGGGATGATCTTTATTTTCTTTATAATAAGGTTACTGTTGGGTTGCTGCTATCACAAGTAAAATAACTGTGAAAGGACTATTCATAGTTGTGTCAAAGTTTATTCATATATATCTAGTTATATTTTTTTTGACTGCCTAGTTAGCCTAGTCGCGAGTGCTACTACTGAGCACGAGTTCCTGGGTTCAGTTCCCAGGTCAGGCAAAGTGTTATTGAGTGTTTCTATCAGGAACTTCTCAGTAGCAGCCCGGAGTCTGGATTTGTATCCGGTTGATGGCAATAGACTCGCCCCCTATTACAATAACTGCGAAATGTAGGTGTACTATTAGGCTAAAACCTCTGCCTATCACTTCTGTGATTATAGGTGTAGCGTATGGCAACATTACAATGGCAACATTACAATAAACTAGCACAGTGGTGGGGCACGCCCGCAGAGTGGGAGTGGTCACAATGTACTCTGTAGTCACTTGCTTACTAGTGCTCCAACAGTGCGGACGTGTGACCTCTGCTGTTGTTGCTCTCTGTTGTTGTGTTGTGTTGTTTACCTACCCGAATACTTCCTACAATCTATACACCACAGTCTATACATACGCGTGTGTGTGCGTGATTATCCAAGTTGGTGTTTTATTAATACTAGTTTAGTGACCTGTACAATAGGCGTAATGTTATTTTTGTAGATAGAAGTTTTTCATCGCCAGATCCATAATTATATCAGTTGAAACTTCTGACAATTCTTATTCAGTGATGACCTTAGAGAATTGCAATTTTACGAGCCAACCACGAGTCAATCCAAATGTAATTTGGCTTGAGGATAACAGGATTATTCTAGAAAGAACAAAATCAGCGGTACATCAATCTCAAAAGAAGTCCCGTTTTTTTTTTGGTTTAACAATCTTGTTATGTCTTGTAACTTAATCCTAATTTAGAGGAAGAATATTGAGTAGGTACGGTCACCGACAGTAGTCCATTAGGTTTGGTGTTGATTTTTTCAACACAGGAATCTACACATCGACTAAAAATGTGAGCATCATTTTCAAGACGTTCCATATCTCCAGACTTGTTTTTTCTCAATGTTGGCCGCCACCAAAATAAACCAAAAAAAAAACCAAAAAGATCAAGAGAGAGACAGAGAGAGAGAGAGAGAGGTTAAGATGTTGCAAAAAACCTTAATTCCCTAATTTAATAATTATTCCTTATTTGTTTCCAAAGAACATCACCAATAAGGTCACTATATGTCTCCTTAGGGCGTCCCTTGCCAGCGTTTCCACTTACATCTGCCTTGTTAGTCGCCTTTCATTCATCTTCTCAAACTTGACCGAACCATTTAAGGCCGAACTATACGCCAATGACCTTGAGTGGTTAGCTTGCGCATTCTGGCCTGAGCTCACGCAACGCGTCGTACGTCCAGCCAGTAATAGGACTCGCCCATCAAGGAGCGCTGTCCCAAATTAGACGCATTTTTAATTTATTTTTGTTTATGTTTTTAAAAAGTAATAAAACCAAATCATTTTCGTTTGTTTTGCAAAGTAGTAGATATTTTTTTTTATATTCTTTTGATAAAAAATGAAGGAGTAAAATGGTTTCATCTTAACGATTTGGAGGTGATTTGGGGTTTTTTTTTTCTTATTATGTGATACCGATAGAAAAATTATGGCTAAACCAAATTACGATTCATATCATGTAGATTACTAACAATTTTTTTCAGATGTAATTTCTCTGTAGGTTCCGGCGAAAAACTGCTTCATCTGCACGCTGTTTTTAAGCTTTTTTCGAAAGAGTAGCCTTAAGCATACTCTACTATTATTATTCCTCTCTCGATACATTATTACCGAAATTATTTAACAGACAATTTAATTTATAAAAGCTATAAGTTATTATTCTTTTAATTTTACTTTTGTTCCGTTTTTAATTACCTACATATTACCAAATGGATCACAGTCATGTATTAACAATTTTCATATTTCAATTTTGCACTTCCACCTTTTGAATTATGATAACACGTATTTCCAATATCCTTGTACCTATTCTTATATACATACATTGTCCTCAAACATTGTGTATTTGTCCTACTGTATGTACTTACCTACGTAGGTATACTGTGTCATACCTCTTCGTCCTTGGCAACTGATTGGCAACGCGAAATGGGGCGGAAACTGATTTTGGAGTTAGTTAAGATATATCGTCTTGGGGATAGTGTTGCTTTCCTCTGCTTATAGGCTAAGAGCTCGGATTTGTTTTTGGATTGTTTTGAAGGGATTTGATTTATTTAAGTACGTTTATGGAAAAGATTAGTAGATAATCTATTAAAGATTATACGATAACCATCAATCTGTCAAGCCAACTACGTTGGGGTCGGCTTCCAGTCTAACCGGATGCAGCTGAATACCAGTATTTTACATGGAGTAACTACCTATCTGACCTCCACAACCCAGTAACTGGGTAATAAGATATGCCTTGGTAACACTGGTTGACAGACTTTCGGGCTTCTGACGACCCGTAACGACTGTCAAAGATCCACGATTGACAGCCGGAACCAGCGCCTTTACGTGCTTTCCGAGGCACGGCGGAGTCTCGGTACGTAAATATGGTCACCCATCCAGGGACCAACCCCGGCAAGCGTAGCTTAACGTAGCCACGAGCTCCTCTAGTTAGATTATACGATAACATAGGAGGCAATAAAAATAAAATAAACATTTTATATGCGAGTAGTAAATTCCAAGGAGATATAATTGGTCATAAAATATGAAAATCAAGTAAAATAGATTCGTTGGAAGTATACAATGCATTATGAAACAATAGATAGTAGGTTAATATTTACCTACTATTGTTTATTATTAACCTACCTACTTTCCCAAAATCTACCAATAATGGTAGAATTTTAGGAAAGTCTGAGTAAAAATTAATTATTTTGCTAAATAATCCAACAATATTCGTGGCATCATTTAAAATGTGAAAAAGTTTTTACTTCATCATGTTCACGTATTTTCAGAAATAATTAAAATAAAATTGGATTTGTGCCAGCTTGCATAATTATGTAGGCTCTGGTTTAAATACAGTAAAAAGATTAGCAAACAACAATAACATGAGCGTAACATACAGTCACGCCTCTAATGCGCGTGATGACATCAAAAACACAATTACTATATCTTCGCCTAGAGAGCATCAAAGATATTGATTGGCTAACACGAAGCTCGCTGAACTATAACCCGAGAATAAACAGAGATATTGTCTCTAACTAGATGTTCTCCGTCGCTGATAACATTTATGATCCGTGCTGTTATCATGTTTGGCTAGTTTATGTCTTCCTGTTCCTGGTTGATCAGCATAAAAGTGCGTTGGAAGTAAACGTAGACCAGACGTGACTGAAACGCCGCGTCAACGCGATGTGTTTTCGATACTATCACGTCTATGCCACGCCAGCGCTTCTAATTGGATTTACACAGCGTTAACGCGGTGTCTGCGCAGCGTCCACGCAACATCAACGCATACGCTGAAAGTACGCTCAATGCGAAGAATCTTATAGATTCACCAATGTGCTTAGCCTTTTCCCAACTATGTTGGGGTCGTCTTCCAGTCTAACCGGATGCAGCTGATTATCCGTATTTTACATGGAGCGACTGCCTATCTGACCTCCACAACCCAGTAACTATACGATACCCCTTGGTAAAATTGGATGTCAGACTTTCGGGCTTCTGACGACCCGTAACGACTGTCAAAGATCCGCGAATGACAGCCAGGGCCAACGGCTTAACGTGCTTTCCGAGGCACAGAGGAGTCTCGGTATGTAAAGATGGTCACCCATCCACAGACCAACCCCAGCAAGCGTAGCTTAACCTGATGGATCGAGCCGTTGTTATTATACGCATACGAATTTTGCACTAATTATTATTTCTGTTTGTTTCAGATGAGATGGCGAGAGACTGGCGGCATGGGCATACAACTTGCGGCGGCCATATTCTGCATGCTGCCACTCTTCACATCATCTACAGGAGACATACGTGAGTCTGCTGACCACCTACTAATTTAGCACCTTAAGAGATACCCACAGAGTACGGAGATGCCTCGGCTACCACGCGCAACACTTTCCAACGTATAATCGTAATAAAACAGAAAATAGACGGTGCTACTTTGGAATGTTTTCAATCGAAAAAAATTCAAGTAATCGTGTTTCGGTTTTAATACAGCAGTAGACAATACATAAAGGCAAATAACACAAAAACAATTTGGAAAACCCAAATGATTTAACCATTATACATTTGGTATTATAGGAATTTTAAAAACACAAAACTATCGATGTATTTAATACCAGTAAATGCGATAGCAGAATAAAGCAAACGGAGACTAATATAACAATAAATCAAACGAAAATATATAAAAAAGACCCTCAAAGTACCCTCATTTGATATGTCACACGGTATAGTTTGCAAAACTTTTTTTTAATTTTCTAATTTGCCCCCCAAAAGTGACCCCCATATTCAAAATGCATTTATTTACCGTCCGTGTTTGAATTACAGAAGTTCATATGTGTACTAAATTTCAACTTAATCAGTCCATTAGGTTCGGAGCAAATGGGCTGTGACAGACGGACAGACAGACAGACACACGAGTGATCATAAACGTGTTCCGTTTTTTCCTTTTGAGGTACGGAACCCTAAAAAATGGGCAGCCTAAATGCCAGTGTATGATAACAGTAATTTTAAAAAAATGTGACGTATTTGTTAATTCTGTCAGCATTAAGCTCGTCTGCGTTCAGGAGATAAGTAGATACTTGCCAATAATCGGCGTCGAGGTCAGGCTTATTATAATAATGCCCATTGAATTAATTACAGACTGACTAATAAGATAATAAATGGTCCCGATTGTGATGAAACGAAATCTAATTAGCATAATTTTAATATTAACGGTGTAATAATGCTGGGAATTAGACACCTGATGAATTGGCTATAGTTTTATTCATTGGGGCGGGGGGAATTGTTTAATACAATTTTGGAAGCATTAATAATAAAAGTTATGGAAATAGTGTTCAAAATGTGAAACATACGAGTTAAATGAGTATCAAAGAATTTCCTAGGACGGTAAAGAAAGAATGAAAGAAGAAGTATGTATTTATTGTGACTCGCACAAGAAGATCACCAACTAAAACTAAAAACACAAAAACAAAAATAAATAAAAAAAATTACAAAAAAAAAATAGAAAGTCCTGTACGAGGCCAAAAGGTCCTATCTCAGCATGATGCTGCGACATTTAAAATATGTGTCGCAGCGCTGGTTGATAGGGCCCGCTCTGTGATGTCACGGGCAGATATACAAAAATACATAAATAATTATTATTATAAATAGATAGCGAAAAACGTTACAAACAAAAAAAAAAAATAAACAACTTCATTCAATCCGTGTGTGAGCGCCCAGCGTTACCACATTACTTGTCTACGCCTAAAGTATCTGTGGCATTACAATACTACTTATAATCTGTGGGCAGTAAACACACTAAAACACTAAGGTTGGGTTGCACCATCTTACTTTAACTATAACAAACATCGCACCTTCAGTTTGATGTTTGTTAAAGTTAGATGGTGCAACCCACTCTTGTTAAAGTTATTGTTAGACAAAAAATGGATTGTTCCATTTGATAATTTGTTAGCTGACGCTGTAACGTTAACCGTCCACGCTTCGCTGGTTAAAGTTATTGTTAAATATCTGTCATTTCTGTCAGACGCGTCAAATGTCATGTCCCTGCTACGAACTTTATCTTTTACATTTGACGTGACTATGCAACAGTAGGTAAACATTCTTTGGTCATTTTAACTTTGACGGGAACTATAACCTAGCTCTTGGTGCAACCCACCCTTAATAAACTAAAATATGTGGTTTATACAGCGAAATTACCACACCCCTCCCAGATTTAGTACATACGATATGATGGCTGGACTTTGAAAGATGATATTATCATCTTTCACACATTCCAGCCATCGTATCGTAGGTACTAAATAGAAGTAATCAAGTGATTTCCGATGCTCATTGTCTACTCCGAGACACTGGAGCTTGGCGCTCAATAAAACGTAGGAGTTTTACTTTAAACAGTGAATTTAATCTGAATAACTGTAGAAAACTTCGTTCTATTATAATTTAGATACATTTAGGTATAAAACAAATGATTTTCTGTATCGACTTGCACGGACCGATGTCACCTCTTGAGAATGTTTTTCCAATTACTTTTTTAAAAAGTCAGGTAGAAAACCTTCCTTGGCAGATTTATTTTTGTGCGCAGTCTACCGCCAGTTATGTGCGCCTTATCGAAAAGAAGCAGCAACCTGTCACGGACACTATAAAGTCAGGCGCAAACACCCATTGTTGCATGTGAGCAGTGGTGGCCCAGTAGTAACGGCCCCGACTTACGAGTTACTTTGTGTAAATATTTTCATCACCACTGCTCTCAAAACGGTGAAGGAAAACATCGTGAGTAAACCGGCATGTCTTAGAATGTTTTAAAATTAAAATAAATAAAGAACAAAAAAATCGAAGACATGTGACATCTATCAACTTGCACTGGTCCCGTGTGGTATATTACAGCCCACTCCCTCTCGAAGAGAGGAGGCATGTGTCCCAGCAGTGGGAACATTATAGGCTGATTATGTATTGTTGCATAAAACTTGCTAAATTTTAACCTAACTGGAAGAAGTCACCGGCTCCTGAAATACAGGTACTCTAACCTAGCTCTGGAGTCAGGGTTTCACATTTTTTTGTAAACCAGTTTATATGTCACAATTACATTTTTTTACGCTCAAACGGCTGGACCAATTTGGATGAAATTTGGTATGAAAATAGCTTATATCCTGGATTAACACATAGGCTACTTTTTGTCCCGATCTACTCGTGTGTAATCGCGGGGCTAGTAGAATTATTATTTTTTTAGTTTAAGTGTCTCATCTTTTCCTCAAATTACATTTTTCTGGTACCAGGACATCACGGCACTTCAAGAGCTCGCGGCTGGCGCGCAGGCGTGCAGCCGGTCGCTGACGTCACTGCCAACAACACAGTCAGCAACATCACGGCCCAGCTAGGAGGCACTGCCTACCTCCACTGTTTAGTGGGGCACTTGAGTGAAAGAGGGGTGAGTAATACGTCTAGAATACTGTTTAATACATACAATGGTTGGATTTTCCAATTTTAGTAAAGCCACACACGCCTCACAGACAGAAATACGAGTATGTTGACGATTTTTCCGGAAAAAAATCTAAGAAAATTTATCGATTTTTGTTAATTATTTTAAAGGAGAATATGATAAAAAAATTATTACATATATAAATAAGGTACTGTAGGAGGTGTTACCGATGACGTCACCGTTTCCGGCACAATGAGAAGTCCCGATGTCAGACAAGGATTTATTGTATAACGTGCGGTACAATATTATAATAATATAGGACAGGTCCCGGCCACCTTTTCCCAGTAAGGACGAAGGCGGGGAACAGAAGTCCTCTAAACCAAAAATGACAATCTGTCTTAATTCTTACAGACTATTAGCAGAATTATTAGCAGGGTCCCGTGTAGCTATTCCAAGTAGGACGTAGCCCCCGAATGCAATGCTAGGTCAGTCTTCACAAACATCAATGTTCTACGGGTGGTCATTAACTCGTGGAGAATCTTAACACCGCGATTCAGAAACGTGACGTAAATGCACAGCGCCATCCAGTATCGAGTGGCGGAACTTAATAGTTTATCCTTTGCGTGAAAGGTGGTACTAGTGTACTATAAGTAGGTTTGTTACAGTACCTTATATCTATCTAAAAATATATTAATCTTATAGTTTTTAAAACTTCCCAGCTAATATGAATTGCATGTATAAATGAGAGTAACAATCAACGAATGTAATAATAGAGAAACGATTTTATGTTGGAAAATTTTGACAAGGCGATATATCGAGAGTAGAACACTGTCACACGCTGAAGCGTTGTGAAGAGGGCAATTTAGTAAATTGTTAATTATGTATGTATTTATTTCAATTAAAACGAGGAGATAGAAGAAACAAGAAAAAAAAAGAAGAAAAATGAGATAATAGTTATTTATGCAACTGACGTATAATAAGGGGTATTAAAACACGAATGTGGAAACACGAATAGTATCACATGAGTGTTTTAATACCTAATTATGTACAGTTGCATACAAGACTTTATCTACATCCATGTTATCAATCCTCTATAAAAGGTTCTGAAACAGTTTTTTGCAATACTAATACTCGTATCGAACATGGCAGCTGGCATCATAGTATACGACGTGAATTCGAATAAGTTCTTTTTAGGGTTCCATACCTCAAAAGGAAAAAACGGAACCCTTATAGGATCACTTGTTTGTCCGTCTGTCTGTCTGTCTGTCAGTCTGTCAAGACCGTTTTTCTCAGAAACGCGTGAAGGTATCAAGCTGAAATTAATATCAAATAGGTAGGTTTGTGGTCTCTTGGAGTTCTAAAACGATGAAACTTCTAAGTCAACAGAATAAAAAGATACGGCCATTTATGCGTCATTTTTTGATACTCGCAAGTAAATCAAAACCTATAGGGTACTTCCCGTCGTCCTAGCATCATGAAATTTGTCAAGAAGCAAGGTCTCACAACACAAATAAATGAAAAAGTCCGAAAATTGTTAATTTACAATTCTATCACATAAAAAAAATATTTTCAAAGTTGTCCGTCGTCAAGACACTTTTTTTCAAGAACGCGTAGAGGTATCAAGTTGAAATTAATATCAAATACGTAGGTCTATTATTTCTTCAAGTCCTAAAAAACTCAAGCTTCTAAGTTAACGCAATAAAAAACACGGCCATTTTGCGACACATTTTGATATGATACAAGTAAATCAAAACCTATAGGGTACTTCCCGTTGACCTAGAATAATGAAATTTGGCAAAAAGCAAGGTCTTCCAGCATAAGTAAAGGAAAAAGTGTAAAAATTTTGATTTTGTAATTTTATGACACAAACAAATTTTATAAACAATTTTTTTGATATCCAACGTTTTGTTTGTTTGTTTCTGGGATAAATTATTTTCAACTACGGAACCCTTCATTGTGCGTGGCCCGACACGCACTTGTCCGGTTTTTTTAAATTACGGCGCTGTTGTAGTGAAACGCGCGTGCATTACAATGTTCTTTTTTTGAAAACGAGTTGCATTATGAAATTCAGTACAACATTAAAACACCCGTTTGGATGCTATTATGGTTACCATGGTGACTATGACACTGGCTGTTTTAATGTTGGTTTAGAGGCATGAGGAACAGGGTGTAAAGTTCACTCATCCTTTATTGAAAAGGGAGGATCCTCCGACCAGACGGGTGCTGTGTCTGGTGGGCTACTGCCCGATGGTTGATGTCGGGACGCTGTATATATGCTAATCGCGTGGTAAACTCTAATTGCGCGATGCAGGTTTTGCGTGACGTCATGTCATTGATGCGTAGTTCATATGTGGCGATGTAGATGCCGCCACATCACTCCCCTCCGGAGACCGGAGGTCGATAGTAGGCTGAGTCGTGTATCTTGCGATGCTTGCCAGTGCCAGTTGTGGTTCCAGTGAGTCGGAACCGGTTGCCTCATAGTTCACGGTGAGTCGGAACTGTCTGCGGTGATACCCCAGTGAGTCGGGGTGGCGTTGCGTTATGCTCCAGTGAGTCGGAGTGTACAGCGCTGGGTTGAGACTGAAGGTGATGACCAGGAATGCGCGTCGCCTGCATGCTGGTGGTCAGGATACCTGTTGAAGCCGTGGATGCTGGCTGGCTGTGTGACTCGCCGCTCGAAAGATTGAGGAAGTGATGCTGATGACGTCACGCTGATGTAGTTGCACGAAGGCTGCGCTGACGTTCATGCTCGGGGTCACCAGTTTAGAGGCATGAGGAACAGGGTGTAAAGTTCACTCATCCTCCATTGAAAAGGGAGGATCCAACCAGACGGGTGTCGTGTCTGGTGGGCTACTGCCCACCAGACACGACACCCGTCTGGTTGGTGGATAAGCTAACTGTTTCAGAAACTTTTATAGAGGATTTATAGCATGGGTGTAGATAAAGAAAATAATAAACCGTGAAACAAATGACTGTGTTACATTTGTAGTCTTAGATATTAAAATCAAGCTGTTTTGATTATGAAGAATAAATATAAAGTAAATAATAAATCCTCCCAATCCCTAACATAAAATACCACAGAATTACAAACACTATATAGATAACTTAAGCCGCTAAAGTGATAAACTTTATCTACGCAATAGTGATAAATCTGATTAGGAGTTGCTAAGTCACTTTGACATTGATGCCTAAAGTCTGAAGTCTAAGCTAATATTCCAGTAACTTTGACCTATGATGAAAGGTATATAATTGACTAGCGGCTCGCCCCTGCTTCGTACGGTTTTTACGACTTGACAACGAGATTAATTTATTATAAGAAAGTTTAATATGAATGTACCCTATACATAAACCTTCCAGAATCAATCAATCTGCCTGGCCTTTTCCCAACTATGTTGGGGTCGGCTTGCAGTGTAACTGGATGCAGCTGAATACCAGTATTTTATATAGAGCGACTGTCTCTGACCTCCACAACCCAATTAGTGGGTAATACGATACCCCTTGGTAAGACTGGTTGTCAAACTTTCGGGCTTCTGACGACCCGTAACGGCTGTCAAAGATCCACGAATGACAGCTGGGACCAACGGCTTAACGTGCTTTCCGAGGCACGGAGGAGTCTCGGTATGTAAAGATGGTCACCCATCCACGGACCAACCCCGACAAGCATAGCTTAACCTGATGGATCGACCCGTAAGCTGTTATTTACGAAAATACAAAACCAAAGACACCGACTTCAGAAATTAAAGTTATTTTTCACTTTGTAGTGTTTTTTGAAGTCGATTGTTTTTTTTTTTTTTTAATTTGATAGACGAAAAAGTAATTAAGAACTGTTCTGTCAACATTTTTGTATTAAAATACTGGTTACATAATTACGTGTAATTCCATTCTACAATTCCGAAATTAAACTAAATATTGTAATTAAATAGGCGGCCGTTTAGTGCCAACAAATTAGTCAACATGTTAATCTTCACAGCGTATTTTGTGGTGTGTCACCTGTAATTCTGCACGACATTGACACGACCAGACAATTGGAACGTTGACGCCGCAACTTGTTCCCAGAGGCTTAATTATACACATGCCCGTAATTGTGCCGCACCTATTTTATTTAAAACACGTATCTATTTGGTACTTATTTTTAAAACACATGGTATTTTAAGTACTTTTCCATGTTATGTTAATCTGTCTCGTTGGTCTATTGGTCGGAAGCGTGAGGTCCTGGTTCGATTCCCTGGGGGGCTAAAGTGTTATTCGATTTTTCCATTAGTTTCTCTTCTAGGGCTTTGGATTTAGCCTATCAGTGGTAACTATTAGTTAGGTATCAGTGGTAATCCAGTGGTAATGGCCGCGAGTTGCGAGTTTTAGGTCATAGATTCGACAGATTTACTTTGTGTAAATTATTTCATCATCACTGCTCTCAAAACAGTGAAGTAAAACATGGTGAGGAAACCGGCATGTCCTAGAACCAAAAAATCGAAGACGTGTAACATCTACCAACCCGTACTGGGCACGCATGGCAACTACCTCTTACTGGGAGGAGGCCTGTGTCCCAGCAGTGGGAATATTATACTTAGGCTGATTATGGAATGGCCTAACATAATAATAAGGTCGTCAACACAATTGATGAAATGTGGATGAACAGACAAGTACATCAGGTTATATCGAACTGTCAAATTCTCCAAATGATTGATGAGATCAAAATCGAATGAAAAAATTTGCTGCTGTCTATACATTCATTCATTCTTTGTGGATGGGGAATCATCAAATAACTTCTCCCGCTCTGGGTGGAGCGGGAGGGCGTGTCACTTTTACTGACTAAAACCCACCCGTGTTCCTTCAGTCTTTACACACTGAATTTCACTTCGGGATTCCACGTTATTATTTTATAGTTATAATGTGTTATTTTGTCTTTCAGCAAGTGTCGTGGATCAGAAAGAGAGACTGGCATATCCTGAGCTCCGGGAAGTTCACATACACCAATGATGAAAGGTTTCAGGTAAGTTGGTCACGTTTTTATTACCTTTCTAACAGTCTTTGTATTAAATCTGTGTTAAGGATATCTTTATGCACAACTTAGATTTTATTACCAGAGAGCTTCATAAGAAATTCATAAAAAAAAGCGTTTAAGCATAGGTAGGTATAGTATAATTTTTGCACCTTCGCATACCTGTACAGATAACTAGGGACAACAAATATTACTAAACTGATATTCGTTTCACCTCAAAACACTGAAAAATCAAAAATCAATCAATCTGCCTAGCCTTTTCCCAACTATGTTGGGGTCGGCTTCCAGTCTAACTGGATGCAGCTGAATACCCGTATTTTACAGGCATCGACTGCCTATCTGACCTCCACAACCCAGTAACTGGTAACACAATACGATACACCTTGGTAATAAGACTGGTTGTCAGACTTTCAGTCTCCTGACGACCCGTAACGACTGTCAAAGATCCACGAATGACAACCGGGACCAACGGCTTAATATACTTTTCGAGACATGGAGGAGTCTCGGTATATAAAGATGGTCACCCATGTACAGACTAACCCCGGCAAGTGTAGCTTATCGTGATGGATCGATCCGTGTGTCTGTTATTACTTAGTCACAAGCTCAAAACACTGGAAATATTCTAAAAATAACCTAACTTACATAAACTGTGTGAAATTTTAATGGTGGTTTTCTTCTTAAAGGGTCATTGTACTCGTCATTATAAACAACTTTTACTATGGGACAAAACCTGAAATCGCGAAATAAATCAGCTGTTCAGTAATTATTTTGTGAAAATGTAGGGAGCAGCTGAATTTTATTCGCGATTTCAGGTTTAGTCCCATAGTAAAAGTTGTTTTTAGTGATTAAATTCACCCTGTATAACAATTACAGCCTACACCCACCTACGAACTGAATTCCTAACTATTTTTGCGCCCATCCGGGCAGAAACAGAGGCACTGTATCAACTTCTTATCAACCACAAACACACGAGAACAACTCGCAAGTTGGTATGGAAGTTACACGGCGAAGTTTGCAGGCGTCGGGCTTCGTGTGCACTGTTTCAAGGTCTCTGGAAATCTTTGTGTAGTTGCAAGGTTCGAGAAAACAGAGAATAATGGAAATGTTTCTATCTATTGACTGTCTTTTGTATTTGTTTCATTGAGAAAGTCGTACAGTCCGCGTGGTCTAAGCTGAGCTTTACATTTGTGTGAGTGCGCATAGATAGTGTAGGTGTGACGTCCGGCATAGAGCGCGACGCGTTCGTTGTTTGATTTAAAACCGGTTTATACTGCTTTTTGGCAATCGGTTTTTGTTCTTTTAGTACGAGAAGCCATGACCAAAACCATGTCGCATCGTTGTAAAACAGGATGACATATAAAAATTTTTCGTTATTTTCCAATTTAACTGTATTCATTTATATCGCAAAGAATGTGCGCAATATGGATGGAGTTATGGAACTGTGGAGTCGTGTTTTGCCGCTGCGTGACAGCGTAAGCGTGGGTGACCCACGGCCGCCCGTTCGATGTTCACCGCGCACAGGATGGATGGAAGGCAGCATGAAGTGATTTTTTGCTCCGTTGGTGTAATTCTTCTTTCTCTATTCCGTGCTGTAATTGCTGTATGGCGTTCCAGTGGGACGATTAATAAATAAATAAAACGATAAGAAAAAAATTTTGGTCATGGGCTCTCGTAACCATTTTTGTGATCACTCACACAAATGACAAGAGCTCATCTTAAGCCTCGCAGACTGTACCTGTTATAATACGAATATTACAGGCTACATAACAGTCAAATGTCATCCAAATACATTCAGCCGTTTTAGCGTGAAAGCGTAACAAACAAACACAAAAACTCACTTTCGCATTTATAATACTAGCTGCGCTCCGCGATTTCACCGGCGTAGACCGGGATAAAAAGTAGCCTATGTGTTAATGCAGGGTATAAGCTATCTACATATCAAATTTCATCCAAATCGGTCGAGCCGTTTGAGCGCGAAGAAGGAACAAACATACAAACACACACACACATACTCACAAACTTTCGGCTGTATAATATTAGTGTGTTACCACTTACTTAAAAAAATAATTAATTAAGTTACATTATAAGCTTACTTCCATAATTAATTCTCGTTACGGCATAGTACGGTGCATAAAGGCTCTTACAGACAGAGGCGATATCGCGTCGGCGACGCGATATTGCGATATTATATCCGTAGAAAAATATCGCGTCGCGACGCGATATCGCCTCTGTCTGTAAGAGCCTTAATACGGGCAAGCTGCATTGTCAATGCACTGTAAATTGTTCCTAAATTGGTTGGCCGCAAAATTAACGCCCTCAAAATGCTAACGAATATGTGATCCGGCGACCACAGTGGTCGAATTTGAGCGTGAATGTGTAGGAATTACGGATAATTCGGCCTTCATTGAAATTTCGGAGCTCAGAAGCACGTGCAATTATTTTAGAATAACGCTTAGCTTAGGATCCGATGCGTGAATTTGGATCGGTGGATATTTCGTTGCAGGAGAGTTTGATTTCATTAGATGATTTGATATTTGCAACTTGTGATGGTTATTTTGATTTGAGCTGTTTTAAAGTAAATACTAAATTATTTGAAAATTGTCCCACGAGAAACTATTACCGGGATAAAAAGTATGAATAAGTCAAAGTATGAGTAAGTGTAGTTAGTACATATGGTAAGAAGTATGTATGTGTTATGTTGTTCATAAGAACTATCTGTGTCCCAAATTTCATTCAAATCAGTTCAGCTATTTTGCGTGATTGTAACAAAATTTGTTATTATTTAACAAACGTCCAAAACTTCTAAACATACAAACTTTCACATTTATAATATTAGTAGGATTTTACGATACGGTTGGCGCAGTGGTTGAGCGATTGACTGCTGCGCAGCATGTCGCGGGTTCGATTCCCGCACGGAACCAATATTTGTACGACCTACAAGCATTTATTCCGAGTCTGGGTGTTTTTCTATCTATAATATGTATGTATATACGTAGTTTATCAGCCATCTCGTTACCATAACACAAGCATTAGGTTGCTTAGCTTGGGACTAGATGGCGTTGTGTGAAATGTCCAAGGATATTTATTTATTTATTTATTTAAACTGCAAAGAATTGGATTTCAATCATTATTTCTAGCTTAGTTTATAAGCTGAGCTCAATCCTCAATTCTTTATTGCGTACCATAATGTATACAGTTGGTAGGGAAATTATTATATTAGTCACAATTATGGACCCCGTCGGGCACAGCAAAGATCAAAAAAACAAAATCATAAACAGTTGAAGATTCTCATTTCAAGAACAAAACCAACATCCCATCGTACACAATACAGCCTGACCTAGAATAACCCTCACATAAAGCTGACGCCATACTCAGCTATAGGTACTGGTGTATCTCTTGCCTAACAGCGTAATAAACGCAGATGCAATTCCGAGCGACATGGCATAAATGAGAATGTGCTTGGCGGAGGCCAAATCCGTGTCAAGTTGTACTTCAAGCGATTCTTATCGCTATGACAAATAGAAATGCATTTTTTTGACGTAATTTGGGAATGTAGGGCGTTGTGTGTCGTTTGTTAAAATGCGCAGTGCGTATTCGCGGGACTTTAAGCTTTTAGTCTGTTTTGGTTGCTTTTGACTAAACTATTGGGCTGAGACTCCTGGTTTTAAGCTTTTAGTCTGTTTCGGTTGGTTTTGACTAAACTATTGGGCTGAGACTCCTGGTTTTAAGCTTTTAGTCTGTTTTGGTTAGTTTTGACTAAACTATTGGGCTGGGACTTCTGGTTTTTAAGCTTTTAGTCTGTTTTGGTTAGTTTTGGGTAAACTATTGGGCTGGGACTTCTGGTTTTTAAGCTTTTAGTCTGTTTTGGTTAGTTTTGGGTAAACTATTGGGCTGGGACTTCTGGTTTTTAAGCTTTTAGTCTGTTTTGGTTAGTTTTGGGTAAACTATTGGGCTGGGACTTCTGGTTTTTAAGCTTTTAGTCTGTTTTGGTTAGTTTTGACTAAACTATTGGGCTGGGACTTCTGGTTTTTAAGCTTTTAGTCTGTTTTGGTTAGTTTTGGGTAAACTATTGGGCTGGGACTTCTGGTTTTTAAGCTTTTAGTCTGTTTTGGTTAGTTTTGGGTAAACTATTGGGCTGGGACTTCTGGTTTTTAAGCTTTTAGTCTGTTTTGGTTGGTTTCGACTAAATTATTTGGCTGGGACTCCTGGTTTTTGCTTTTAGTCTGTTTTGGTTGGTTTTGACTAAACTATTGGGCTGGGACTCCTGGTTTTTAAGCTTTTAGTCTGTTTTGGTTGGTTTTGACTAAACTATTGGGCTGGGACTCCTGGTTTTTAAGCTTTTAGTCTATTTTGGTTGGTTTTGACTAAACTATATAGGGCTGGAACTCCTGGTTTTTAAGCTTTTAGTCTGTTTTGGTTGGTTTTGACTAAACTATTGGGCTGGGACTCCTGGTTTTTAAGCTTTTTGTCTGTTTTGGTTGGTTTTGACTAAACTATTGGGCTGGAACTCCTGGTTTTTAAGCTTTTAGTCTGTTTTGGTTGGTTTTGACTAAACTATTGGGCTGGAACTCCTGGTTTTTAAGCTTTTTGTCTGTTTTGGTTGGTTTTGACTAAACTATTGGGCTGGAACTCCTGGTTTTTAAGCTTTTAGTCTGTTTTGGTTGGTTTTGACTAAAGTAATGGGCTACGTCATCCAAAACCTAGTTTTGAATGACGTAGTCGCGACTGAATTAAATTAATACATATCTGACTGACGGACTAAATATAATTTCTTTTTTTTATGTGCGTGTGGAAGATGGTGTCTAGTGGTGAACAGCAGAATTTCAAGAGAATGAGAACTTTCCTCTCTGCAAATATTCAGCGTGGTCAATGTTCTTTATTCCAAACTTACTAATACATATTAATAAAAAATATAAATGCGTATGTAATTCTATGTCTGATACTCGTCTATTGCCCGTGCAATTTAAAAACTCTATGAATCCAAATGAATTCAAGAGAAAATTAAAGTCATTGTTGTTGATGAAGTGTTATTACAGCATTGAAGAGTTTCTCAAAGATAACAGTAGTTTGAACTAATATGTGATTTTAATGACTATTATTAGTCGAGCAAAAACTACTCACTTATAATTAACATTATCATTCGGAAAGCCCATTTTCAGTAAAATCTATGAAGTCTTGATAAGAAGGTGAAGTAAAGTGAAATGAGGTGATAGGTACTGAATAAACTTTTAAAGGCTCATCGCTTTTAAGATCCACCTAATTTTATGCCTAGTAACATCCGTTACAAAGGGAATTAGGTGAGAGAGAGGCTTTATAAGTGTTAATCAAATAAACGCCAGGCATCCAACGAGACCTGAAAGAAAAACTGAATTCATTAAGGCGATCCCCCTACCAAAACCTTGCGATAGGGCGTTATTCAGAGGCTATTAACTCATTAATTAAGAGTAATAAATTACATCTAAAAGCACATTATTAATGTTCGATATTCTATTATCACATTGCACGTTTGCTTTTGTTTTTATGTGAAATAATAGTTATTTATGCAACTGACGTATAATAAGGGGTATTTTCGCCGAGTGTATTAATAGTATCACATGAGTGTTTTAATACCTGATTATGTACAGTTGCATTCAAGACTTTATCTACATCCATGTTATCAATCCTCTATAAAAGGTTCTGAAACAGTTTTTTGAAATACTAATACTCGCATCGAACATGGCGGCCGGCGTCATAGTATACGACGTGAATTCGAATAAAGTCTTTTTAAGGTTCCGTACCTCAAAAGGAAAAAACGGAACCCTTATAGGATCACTCGTGTGTCTGTCTGTCTGTCTGTCTGTCCGTCTGTCCGTCTGTCACAGCCAATTTGCTCCGAATCTAATGGACCGATTGAGTTAAAATTTGGTACACATATGGATTTCTGTGACCCAAACACGTACAGCTAAAGTAAATATATGAATTTTGAATATGAGAGTCACTTTTAGGGGGAAAATAAGAAAATTAAAAAAGAAAGTTTTGTAAACTGTACCGAGTGACATATTAAATGAAAGGGCTTACTATGAGGGTCTCAAATATATTTTTTTTATAATTTTAAAATTTATTGTTTTAAAGTTATTTAAGAAAATAGACGAAAATTGACCATTATTTCGGAGATAAGGGGGGGGGGGGGCCTTATCTCCGAAACTACTAAGCCTAAAATTTTGAACAAAATATAGAAATTAGTTCTATACCTGTAGATTACAGGAAAACCTATAAGAAGTCTGTGGTCTTAAAATAACATGGTAAATCTATATATATAAAAAAATCAAAGTCCTGACTGAGTCGCTGACTAATATACCAACGCACAGCCCAAACCAATGGACCTAGAGACTTGAAATTTTGCACATAGATACCTTATATAGTGTAAACATTCACTAAGGAAGGATTTTTGGAAATTCGATCCCTAAGGGGGTAAAACAGGGGATGAAAGTTTGTATGAAAAATCCTATATCTTGAGTTAATAGACTTGAAACTTAGCACGAATATTCATCTAAGTAAATTATAAAGTTTATCATTTTTAGTTTTCCTAAACTACCCTCTAAGGAGGGATTGAGGGTGTCAAAGTTTGTATGGAGGAACTTTAACACGCGGTTCGATTAACTAAAAACTCAGTTTTTATACTTGAGACCAAAAATTAAAACTAACGTGTATTAGGGTTTTCCAAAAATCTACCCCTAAGGGGTGAAAAGTTAATTTTAAAGCGGAGGATTTTATTGGGGGCTTGATTAACTCTAAAATGACTTTAAAGTATTTTATTTCAATATACTTAAAAATAAGCTAAAATAACTTAAAAATATAATATCTTAAACTAAAACTAATAAAAAACTAAAATATGGCGTCGAAAAATTCCTCCGCATCGCTGTCGACTGGTAGAGTACCCAAGAGACTGGCGGCATTGCCACGTTGTATGGCAATGCTAATCCTCTGGCCAAAATTGGTGTAAATAATGTTTGAGTCAAGTTATGGAAACATACCAGACGATTTTTGAAATTCTTTAGGTATCTGTGTTCGTGAAAACAGAGATACAGTTTATATGAAAAATCTTATTAATTTGGTTAATGAACTTGAAACTTAGCACAAATACTTGCATAAGTAAGTAATAATGTTTCTCATTATTCGTTTTTCTAAACTACGCCTCAAATGAGGTTTAGGGATGTTAAAGTTTGTATAGAAAAATTTTAAAGCGCAGTCCGATTAAAAAAATGGTACTTTGAGTCAAGTTAGGAAACTTGCCAAACGAATTTTCACCGATTTTGACGGCATATAGCTGATGTTTTAAGGAGTAACTTAGGCTATTTTTATTTTAGAAAAATAATTAGGGTTCCGCGCAAGAAAATTAAAATCCATGAAATCAGACAACCACGTACACCCCAGTACAAACTTACTAAGCCTCCGCTGTCTATTACGGCTATAACAACAAATAATGAAAATAAGGCAAAGTTAAAAATTTAAGGGGTCGGTCCCCATACAATAAAAATATAAAATAAAAAAAATTAATCTAGCATGTGGGGTGTCATGTCATTATTTCATCACCGCTGCTCTCAAAACGGTGAAGGAAAACATCGTGAGGAAACCGGCATGTCCTAGAACCAAAAATTCGAAGACATGTGACATCAACCAACCCGCACTGGGCCCGCGTGGGATTACAGCCCACTCCCTCTCACCGAGAGGAGGCCTGTGTCCCAGCAGTTGGAACGTTATAGGCTGATTATGTGTTATGTGGGGTGTCATCGTCTAGAACTCATTGAGTAGAGTACAAACATATTTTTTTTATCTTTTAAAATTAAGAAATAGGGGGCCGTAAAAGTTGTAAATTTTAGACCATTTTTGTACGAGCTCTAGCGCAACAATTCAACAAATTAGGAATTTGAAACTTCTTTATACCATGTAAGTACCATGAATACTGTATTTAATCAACAATACTGAAAACGGCGATTCATAAGGTATTTTGTTTAAACATGGGTGATTTTCTGCAACTGCAAAAAATAACCTTGTAATTCACAGTATCATTATAAAATAAGTAAAAAGTTATCTTTGCGATTGTTAAACATATAATATGGTACGGAACCCTTCGTGCGCGAGTCCGACTCGCACTTGACCGGTTTTTTTTAAATTACGGCGCTGTTGTAGTGAAACGCGCGTGCATTACAATGTTCTTTTTTTGAAAACGAGTTGCATTATGAAATTCAGTACAACATTAAAACACCCGTTTGGATGCTATTATGGTTACTATGACACTGGCTGTTTTAATTTTGGCAATAAGCTAACTGTTTCAGAAACTTTTATAGAGGATTTATTGCATGGGTGTAGATAAATACATTTAAAATCTCCTTGTAAAAAAGTGTCTAAAATTATTGATTGCATGTGTTTTTTGCTAAAGGTGACGTTCTAATTTTTGAGGATTACACTTATGGATAGATAATTTAAAAATCTAAATTATTCAAGTTTTATTTTATTTCTAAAGTTCACTATTCTTTTTTTATTTAAATAATTCCAAAAAAAATGTGAATTTTATGATAAAGGGGCGTGCGCAGGGACAGAGCGAGGCTGAGTGGCGGGACAGAGAAGGACAGAACGCTTAAGATCGTTTGGTCGGGGCCTTAATATTGAATCTTTTCTTTAAATGTTTTATATTTATAACTATGTAACTTTTATTAAAAAAATAAATTACTCACTGACAAGTTTTATGTACAGGGTTATTTGTAATTCGACTTATTCCTTGCAAGACGTCATAGTAGGGCTAAAGTGCAATAAATTAAGACACCAAAAGTTCTACAAAAATTCAGTATATTTTTTGTAATTTTTGTCTAAGAAAAATATAAATTACGAAAAATAAAATGTTTAATTTAGTGATCTTTACCAAAGTTTTAGGCATTTTTCAACTTTTTATTTTTAACAAAGATCTGCTACGTCATCAGCTATGATAATGACTTAAATTCCAGTAAAGTAGCGCCGAAAATCATTTTTAAATTGTATTTTTCATAAAAAAACTAAAAATCTAGCTAACTAACTAAAAACTAATGATTTTTGGTAGAACATTTGTTGGCTTAATTTGTTGAATTTTAACCCTATTAAGACGTCCTGCAAGGAATACGTCAAATTAAAAACAACCCTGTATACCTACAGGCTGACTGCTTTCTTGGTTTATAAAAGGCATCATAATTTATTATCAAAGATACACCTCTGCCCAACCCTTTTAGGAAATACAGGCTGGCGTGATAATTACGTTATGTTAGTAACTTTTTCTTAATTGGCTACAAGAGAGCATAATACTTCCTAATACACCTATCCACACACCCCTACACACACACCACTCACACACACACCACTCACATACCCCTACACACACACCACTCACACACACCTACACACACACATACCACTCACACACACAAACCTACAATTTTATTATTTTTTTATTATTATTTTTATACCATACAGTAGAATGACACAGTCCACTTAAGATAAGTTTTGTTGATCAGTGTAAACCTTGACCGCAACTACCTCTAAAATACAGGTATAACCTAGCTTAAGAGGTAGAGTATTATTGTTTGTACAGATTTTGCAACAGAAACGATTATTATATTTTTAAACCAAATGTCAAACTGTATGTCGAACTCTGTATGTTTCTTCGATAAATAAAGATTTTTATTATTTTTTTTTTTTATTTTTTTAATGACAAAATGGCCGAAAACGACCGAAACAAGTAATCGGCCATAAATGTGATAGGATATTTTTTGTACTTACATTGTTTGTTCATTAATCCTAATGATAGTCCTCCGGGCCGAATGTCGGCCATGGCGACCAGGCGACCAATCTCAGCGGAGACCAAACAATAATAATAATATCTCCTCAGGACATATTAATGCCTCCTTTTCTATTATGAACCTCTTTTAACCAGTC
The DNA here is from genome assembly GCA_905163495.3 of Cosmia trapezina. Lineage (NCBI taxonomy): Eukaryota > Metazoa > Arthropoda > Insecta > Lepidoptera > Noctuidae > Cosmia > Cosmia trapezina. The sequence goes on from LR991036.1 coordinate 5,392,027, forward strand.
CTATGACTCTCACCTCAGACTCTCTAACGAGTAAAAAATCCTACTTAAAACAATTATCTCAAACCTAATCAAAATGAGGAAATAAAATAATGAAAAAGCGACATTACGTAATAGTAATAGTGTCGTGATTAATAATTCGTAAATTTTAATAATAACAGTGAGAACTTGAACACGTTTTAGTTTAGTTCAGGCGAGTGCGGCCGTGGGAAAATAAGCAGTCGGCACGATTTCGCGTGACTACTTAACTTGTTACTTATGTAAGTTTATGCTAGAAACCACTTTTTTAGGGTTCCGTACCTCAAAAGGAAAAAAACGGAACCCTTATAGGATCACTCGTCTGTCTGTCGGTCTGTCACAGCCAATTTGCTCCGAATCTAATAAATAAATAAATATCCTTGGACATTTCACACAACGCCATCTAGCCCCAAGCTAAGCAACCTAATGCTTCTGTTATGGTAACGAGATGGCTGATAAACTACTTATATACATTTTTTTTTGTAAATACATACATATTATTAGGACCGATTAAGTTGAAATTTGGTACACATATGAATTTCTGTGACCCAAATACGGACGGGTAAATGAATTTTGACTATGCAGGTCACTTTTTGGGGGCAAATAAGAAAATTTAAAAAAATGTTTTGCAAACTGTACCGTGTGACATCAAATGAAAGGTCTATAAGAGTCTCAAGTATATTTTTTTATAGATAAAAAATTAATTGTTTTAAGTTATTTAAGAAAAAAGACGAAAATTGACCATTCCCCCTTATCTCCGAAAATAACTAGCCTAAAATTTTGAAAAAAATACTTACAGAAAATAGTTCTTTACCTATAGATTACAGGAAAACCTATAAGAAGTCTGTGATCTCAAAATAACATGGTAAATCTCTCAATATTGTGAGTACAAACTTACATTTACAATTGGAATGTATGGGAGAACATGTATTTCAACTACAATGTTAAGTTTGTTCTTGGGATAAATTCATCCCAACTACGGAACCCTTCATTGTGCGTGGTCCGACACGTACTTGGCCGGTTTTTTTTGTGAGGTGAGCAGAATTCTTGGTAGGTACTGGTAATAAGGAGATTTTTTTATAGTATCATTTTCTGTATGTCTAGCGACACATTTGCCGATGAAGCGACGGGATGAGCAGTGGTGGCCCACTTGTAACGGCCCCGACTTACAAGTTGTAGGCCGTGGTTTCGAACCCAGGCAGGCGCTTGACTTTGTGTAAATAATTTCATCACCACTGCTCTCAAAACGGTGAAGGAAAACATCGTGAGGAAACCGGTATCTACCAACCCGCACTGGGCCCGCGTGGTGGATTACGGCCCACTTCCTCTCACTGAGAGGAGGCCTGTGTCCCAGCAGTGGGAACATTATAGGCTGATTATGTGTAAGCGATAGTTGCTTGCTTTGTTTTCTATAAAAATTATATGATGTGTACTCATAGGTAATTTAAAAAGCATTGCAGGTATAAACACGCCAAACTGAGCGCCGCGTAATTTCGGTAGATAGCTGTACCTATTGCTAGATGCCAAGACGAATCTTGATCTTTTGTCACCGTCGCACAACAGTCAAGCTGCAAGTGCAAGATAGGTTACACGGCTTCGCTGTTTCGCGGCGAAGATGTGCTAAGGCCTTTAATTAGATGCTGGCTAAGTAGAGGAGCTCGTAGAGCGGCTAAGTAACAACAGCTGCACGGGTAGATCCATCAGATTAAGCTACGCTTGCCAGTGTGGGTTGGTCCGTGGATGGGTAACCATCTTTACATACAGAGACTCCTCCGTGCCTCAGCTTCCATTCATGAGATTCATGGCTCCTTACCAAGGGGTATCTATCGTATTACCCAGTTACTGGGTTGTGGAAGTCAGATAGGCGATCGCTCCATGTAAAATACTGGTATTCAGCTGCATCCGGCTAGACTGGGAGCCAACCTTAACATAGTTGGAAAAAGGCTAGACAGATTGATTGAGATGCCGCCGGCATGGCGATTCCATGCTCTATGGCGAGCTCCAAAGTTCTGACGAATTATATACCTGGTAAAAATTAATTTGTAATAATTAAAATAAGCGGCCAATTTATTAAATTCAATCGAATTATAATACTCGCTCAATTCCATGAATCAAAATGTTAACCCGTAAATAATACTGGACTGAGGTAATTAAATGTTTCGACAGTACAGACAGTTAATGTATGGTTAATGTAAATCACTTGATTAACATCTTTCATAGAAAAAAAAAAATTATATTATAAATCACTTGATTAACATCTTATAATTATAAATCACTTGATTAACATCTTTCATAGAAAAAAAAAAATTATTATATTAAAATAAAAAAAAAATATATAAAATAAAAAAATTAAAAAAAAATAAAAATTATAAAACACACACATACTTCAGTAAGATGTGGGCAAGTATTATTAATAAATTATTTCCAGGGGGCCTAGACAAAATCCCTTTTCTGTAAACGTTAACGCCAAAAGAAAGATCAAGTTGACATTAGCTTCAGATATGTCAAGTGACTGCTGCTGTCAACTACATACAATTTGATCTTTCCGTTGGCGATAACGCTTACAGAAAAGGGATTTTCTTTAGGCCCCCTGGTATCTTAAATTCCTTGCTTAAGTTATTTATTTATTATTTATTTATTTATTTAGGATCTCCAATAAAATATGTACACAATACATGAAACATAAATAAAGGGGACATCAGAAAAAAAAAATAGAAAATAAGTATTATGCATCTATCTATATAAATAAAAAGAGAAGTCCTGACTGACTGATTGACGGACTCATCAACGCTCAGCCCAAACCCTTGGACCTAGAAAGCTGAAATTTTGCACAGGGGTTCCCTTTACAAGGTAGAAAAGGAATAAGGAAGGAATTCCCGGTAGCAGGTTCCCTTGGGATATTTTCCGCCATCCACGCGGGTGAAGCCGCGGGCAAAAGCTAGTAGAAAATAGAAGAATATCGATATAAAATCCAAAAGCGACGGGCAACCCTATCCGACATCTGCACCACACAACTCAACAGAATATAAAACAGATACAACCCCCTCTCTCCCCTATTTTATTATTTCCCTCTATACTAGCTCCGACGCTACGTAAAAATCATAAACACAACTTGGAAAAATTGCGTTCCTAAAACCGCTGACACACTTTTCATATCGACGGCGACGTCGGCGTAAAAACTCATTTTATACAACAAAAAAAAATATCCTATTACACATTATGGCTAAATGCTTGTTTCGGTTTTTTTCGGCTATTTTCGGGCAACGTCGGCCTCATTTCGTCATTGACGCGTCGTTTCTGATTTCTGCCGCGTCAGGCGATTCGATCACGATCTAGAAAATAATCTACTACCATACCTAAGGCGCCAGTCGCACCGGCGCGCCGACGAGGAAGCGATTAGCTATAGAATATTTTCTAGCTCAAGAAACGTACAATACATAGGTCCTGTGTCAGTAAAAGAGATAATATTAATAGTTGATCGTTGACTGTTCACACCGTGCGTCGGCGAGTACTCATTTGTCGCAGCGACAAAAGCTATCAATGAGAAATAGAATAAAATATTTTATTGTCCAGGTAATACAGTAAGCAGGTTTACATGTTAACAACAAGTTGAGACGACATGAGTAGCTTAAAATATTACTTATAGCTAGGTTACGAAATATTATTTGCCAGTGAGCCCCAAACTAGACGGTTAGTCTGTATCTTGGGGCTCAGAGAGAGTACTCGCTCATCGAAGCTCACTTGGCGGACAGCTTGCTGAGAGGCTCACGCTTGGTACATACCTACGCATACCAGCAAGTAATCTCTCGTAGCGCACTCGCTGGTCGTTAATCGCCGACAGTGAGACTGTGTGCGAGTTCTTAGGCAGATGCCTAAGGACGGAGCCACACAGCTAAGAACTGCGCTTAGTGAGTAGCTTAGTTGGAACAAGTAACAATAGTAAAACCATGCGTTGATTCGCTAGGAGTAGTCACCTAGCTTGCAGCGTAGCACTAAGCACTAAGCGAGGCACCTAAATTCAGTTTCAAAAATATCTGATAAAAATGTAAACAAATTGATAATAAAACGTACCTGTAACGCCAATTTGTAGTGCCACTTACAATTTGAGTGCTTTGATTTGACTATTTGAATCATAGACGTATAAAAAATGCGGACAGATACTCGCTAACAAAAAACTGTGTCTATCGGAGTCAGTCAGCTCGCTGTACCTACAGGCCGCACGCAAACATTCACACATCAAGTCAACCATTCGTAATATGGTATCGAATTCGTAATATGATAAGGTATATTTATAAGGTAAAAATACAGCATATCTTGTGAAATGTGTGCGTAGTACAGCGACCTGGCTGACTCCGATAGACACAGTTTTTTGGTAGCGAGAATCTGTCCGCCTTTTTTACACGTCTATGATTTTAATACTTAAACCCGTAATTCTAATTTTAAATTACCTTTAAAGATGTTTTTCATGATGCAACAATTTGAGGTTAGTTTTATAACCTAAATTTTCATCCAATACGATTTAATGTTATTTAAAAAATAACTCATGGATAAAGTGGTAATATATAAAGTCGGATGCTTCTAAAGACAGATGAATGCTACTTATATTCCTATTAGTGAATGATTGCGTAAGAATTTAACCTGAACAACGTGTGTTTATATTTTCATCAGATATTTTTGTCACAAACGATAGCAGTGTGGCTTCGACCTAAGTCGTTTCGACAATGTTCGTGTTCACGAAATTTGCCGACGTCATCTTTGCTCGATGAAATTAAGCTTGGACATAGGATTAGTAGGTATTATTTCCGTGTTACTCCGAAAATGATAGGGAAATAGCTACTGTGAGGTTTTCGGTACAATTTGCAGGAGTCAACAGCGTTAATGGGTTGTGTTGAGCTCAAAAGCGTTATGAGCTTACTAGTCAAAAGCTGTTGGCTCCACAAAATCTGATGTACTCCCTGTGTGTGTACTCATATTAGTAGGTAATTACGTAGGTACATAACTGCCGGACGTAGTATGTACAACATAGAATCTAAGCCTATTATATCGTCACATTTTATCCTATCTATAGATAGATAGAATAATCTTTATTATGCACACCATAAAAACACAACATTCATTCATTCTATACATACAAATACAAGTAGGTAGATAAAATTGAAGTGTCTGTTTGTAGTGTCAAAATAACAGCTTTTTACTAAATGCATAATATGAAAGTAGGTACCTATATACGGTTCTACTTATAGCAAAAAACAATTTAAAAAAATGTTGTCTGTCTATCTGTTTGTTTGTTCTGGCTAATCTCCGAAACGGCTAGACCGATTTTGACAAAACTTTCACTAGGAGATAGCTGATGTTATAAGGGGTAACTTAGGCTACTTTTATTTTAGAAAAAAAAAAAAAATTCTGCGCAAAAAAAATTAAAACTCATGAAAGTTTTCACAAAATGCGATTCAAATAATAAAGTATTGACATCCACGCGGGCGAAGCCGTGGGCAACAGCTAGCAAGGAAAATAAAAACCAAACCTTTTTTAGAAAAGGTAAACGTTTACTTTCGACATGAGTACCTACGAAGGTACTATACTTCTCATAACAATCTGCTAATGTAGTAAAATTATTTCTGAAAATATTACAATACAGTCATTATTTACACGAACAACCACAGTCTCAAGTTTAGCAAAAAAATACGTCAGAATTTCTGTTTCTTTTTTCCTCAATTAAATATTCCATTGACAACGCGTTACTTCTGACGCAAAAAACTGACATCCATCGACTTTTACATCGATAATATAAAAGTTGCCGAATTACCATTTTTAATTCTTTCCTCCTTTTTAATTAATATTTCCTCTCGATAATTTCACGCCTCAGTTTTAACAACTTTTTTCCATCGTTAAAAATGGCTGATTCATTTGGACGTCAAATTGACAGTTGATTTGATGAAATTCGTCGGTTTCAGCATTTAGATAACGAAGCGCACTTTTTAATTAACAAAGTCCGGAAAAAATATGAGTTACGTCATTAGTAGTACAGTGGTTAAAAGCTATGGGTAGCGGGTTGAATTCCCGAACGAAACAAATACATGTACTACTAATGATTGGTATTATTTTTAAGACATAAACTTAATTATTCCGGTCTAAAAGTGTGTGCATCTATGATTCATGTCATATTTTTAAGGCGAAGTGGTATCCAATGAGCGGTTTGTATGGACGAATCGCGCAAAAAACCATTGCTAATTATTTAACTTCTCCTCAAGTACCTATGCTTAAAATAGGAGTGGATTCAAAAATCACATCAATGCAATGTATAAATTAGGAAGATAAAGTTCGCGCTCCTCGATGTGGACCGCATAAATTGTGTTAACGCACACAATTTGACCTTAGTCACAAACAGACTGACATTTGTGTAGCACATTAAGTAAAATTACCGTAATCGTCTAAATAAGCAGCAACAATGCCTTCATGTGTTTTCAAAATGTGCACAAATAGTTCAAAAACCAAGAACAAGTTCCACGGGATTACATTACCCAAAAATGTTAATTTGTTGAAAATTATTTCGCCATGTTTGTGAGAGCAAATTAGATATGCAATGTCAATCAAAATCGTAAGCAATCGGCGGCCAACGCGAATTCGCTTGCGAGACAGCGCCGGCTCCTATCTCTGTCCTTGTCAATCGGTAACTGTATGTATGCGACTGTGAACACAGATATGCGAGTTTCGTTGCATGTAGTCGTGTGCCGATTCCAGCTTTAGTGATTGCGATGTTAGCGCGTAACATATCTTCCTCTAAATATATCAATGCATCAATTTCAATATGTATTTTAAAATTACCCCCATAAACTATGGTGTCCACATTTTATCGCATAAACCCGAAATAAATAACACTTGTGTATTAACGTAAACGAAGCCAAAGGAGTATGTAAAGGTCATGGTGGCGTTCTGTAGTTTCTGCCTACCCCAATGGGAAGAAGGCGTGAGTTTATGTATGTATATAAACCCAAAATAAGACGTGAGTTACTCTTGAATAAATTGTGCGATAGTCCGAATAAGATTAAAGCCATTTGAGCTGGTACGTCACTAAAGACCTATTTCACGATGTCCGAATAGCCACTACTCACCGAATAAATTCTAAAATGGAACAGAATTTGTATGAAATTGTCTGCCAAGCAAGTTAATAGGAACTTAGGGTCAGCGCACACCAAGAGCAGAGCAGAGCAGAGCATTTTCTGAGACTATTGAAAAATTTTTCTTATTACAATTCCTTACATTGCAAAATTCAATCGTCCAAACTTGATGCTCCACTACGCTCGAGCATGCTCGAGCATGCTTGGCGTGTATTTAATTTTGCAATGTATGGAATTGTCATAAGATTTATTTTTCAATAGTCTCAGAAAATGCTCTGCTCTGCTCTGCTCTTGGTGTGCGCTGACCCTTAATCGTAGGTAGTGAAACAGACCCTTAGTCTTTGGTCTATGTACTAGTTCCTAAGATCGTTATTCTACTAACCCAATCGAAGATCGTAAAACCGTTTGTGCACTGGCCCGATCCATATCTGAGAACCGGATTTTCTCAGATTCAGACTGAGAGAATTCGGATCTTGTTCCTATTTTACCCGTGCACTCGCAAAGTACGAATTGAGTTCCGGAATTTCTCTGCATTCTTGTATTTTGTCATGTAAGCTTGGCGTTGTACTAGAACAAGACTTTTAAGAACGTTCTGTGATGATTTTCTATTTTTAACCGACTTCAAAGAAGAAGCAAGTTATGTATTTGGCGAGTTTTTTTTTAGATGAACCTACCTATTATAGCAATGTTACCGTCTGGTTTCAAAAATGGGGAAAAATTAACTAACAAACTGCCTCATCTCACCACTCATCAATGATCTCTTTTCTCTCTCTCTTACCTTCGATTAATTGGTTGACTGAAATAACAATAAACAATCAAATCATTTAACATAAGATTTTAAAAAAAGTTTGAGTGTATCAGCTCCGACGCACAACGGCAGTTTACTCCTGTTTTTTGTGCCGTTTAGACTTTCTATTGTTGGACGAAAACAAAGAACCATAGTGGCAGGATTTCTTCAATGAATCAGTGCTATACAAAAAGGTGGTGTAAAGGCGTTCGTTTTGTTTTACGTTGCGCAGAAAACCGTAACAACGCTTTTGAGTTAACGCTTGTATTTCATTCCTCATAAAATTTCTATACCGGGGGCCTATTAAAATAGATTCTTAAGGAGTAAACTCCAAAAAGGCTTTTAGAAACCGGAGGCAACTTTTCCAATTATTTTACTCGATTCTTGGTATGTACAAAAATAACTCCGTCATATCTCGACTCTTATTAATAAATATGAAGATCACTGTCTAAATAACGTTACCATTTTCATTTCTCAGAATGATTTGTCGTATTTTATTCTTGTATCCTATTATTGGATGAAGTGACAGATAGGCGGGTTATTGGCAAAATTACGACACTTTGACAGATGGATCGATGATCTCAGTTTGATTTTATTAGATGAAAGAAGGATGCTACTCTATCGTTTGACAGAAGCGGTACACGCCCTAAAGCTTTCTAGGAAAGTGGCATCAAGATTTAGATCGCCAGATTTGCCCTCACCGTACATAATTGCAAGAAAAAGTGTCCATACTGGTCACACATTATTAAACAGCGTTTGCATGATAATCAAGTGAAGTCACTGCGTCATTGCGTGTCAGAGATGTCAAAACGAAAGATAAATGCGACAATCTTTTGATGCGGTAGGGCGAATCTAACAATTTAAATCTTTGCCGCTGTCATCATTTCCATGACAGCCTTCACTACGGCCGTTAATAGTTTGAAGCTTTGGTTTAAGAAAGCAGTGAACGTTCACACAATCGGCTGTCCAAATACAGAGCGTTTTTTGACACCTTAATATCAAATACAGATGAAAATGACAGATTTTCATGACGGCCGTTATTTGACGGAACCGCTTTCCTAGCAAGCTGTAAAGCTCACTCATCCTCCATAGAAAAGGGAGGATCCTCCGACCAGACGGGTGTCGTGTCTGGTGGGCAACTGCCCGACGGTTGATGTCGGGACGTTGTATCTATGCTAGTCGCGTGGTAAACTCTAATTGCTCGATGCAGGATTGCGTGACGTCATGTCATTGTGATGCGTAGTTCGTATGTGGCGATGTAGATGCCGCCACAGATATTATTGATGATGATATTGTATTTTTGTTGCAGGTATTACATGGAGAAGGTTCAGAAGACTGGACGCTGCAAATCAAGTTCGTGCAGAAGAGGGACAACGGTACCTATGAGTGTCAGGTAAAAATAGAATGTGTTATGTTACTGCTAACTCTAAGCTAATAGCCTCAACCTCCAGATAACTTCGTGTAAAGCTATCTGGAAGATAGCTTCTTGCACATTCTATTCTCTCTGTTAGGTGCTTAACTGGATACTGTAAAACAAGGCCTTATTATTAACCAGGTTTTGCCCGCGGCTTCGCCCGCGTGGACGTCAAAAATTATCCCACGGAAACGTATGACTGGTATAAAAAGTAGCCTATGTATTAATCCAGTGTGTCAGCTACCTCCATACCAAATTTTATCAAAATTTCCCAGCCGTTTGAAGGTGAAGAAGTAACAAACAGACAAACACACACACACTCACAAACTTTGGCCTTTATAATATTATGTGTGACTAGCTTCTGCCCGCGACTTCGTCCGCGTGAAATTTCTTTTTTGCTCGACCCACCCTGTCGCATCGCATTGCCTACCCGCGCTATTACTTCGTTTTCACTTAGCGTTCTTTCAGACTTTTTTTCTTTTTGCTCGGCACCTAACGGTCCTAAGGGTCCTAGGGGGTATGTTAAATATGCCTTCTATAAGATTTGGGCTATCATTGATGCAAAAAGATTTTTAAAGTCCGACTGGTAGGGTAGTTCCAGAGATTAGGTCGTTCCTTCACCATATCCCCTTCCGCTACCTCTCCCTCCCCCTCTCAATCACTCTCACACCCCCTTCACCACTTCCCCTTCCCTCTCTCTCCCTCACCACGCCGTCCCATCCCTCTCCCCCTATCCTCCACCTCCGGCTCACCAACCCCTACCCTCCCCCTCAGCCTTCACCACGTCTTCCTCCTCTCCTCATCAAGTCCTGGCCCTTTCTCCCTGCGTCCATCATCCTCCCCCTCACCCTCCTCACCTCTCCTCCCCTTCCCTCTCCCCCTCTAAGCCTCCCGCCGGGGTAGTTTTAAAAAACTAATAATGACAAACTTAGGCAAATATTTGTGCCAAGTTTCAAGTCAATTAAAACCAAATGAATAACATTTTTCATGTAAATTGTATCCCTGTTTTCACCCCCACAGAGGTGGAATAAAAAAAAAATGGTTTGAGATATTTCCACAACTTGACTGAAAGATTATTTACACCAATTTTTGAGTTAATCAAGCCACGCAGTAAAATCCTCCCCTGTGAAATTGACTACCCCTTTTCACCCCGTTATTTAGAGGTAGATTTTCGAAAAACCCTGATACACATTATTCTTTATTTTTGGTTTTTAGTATAAATACTGAGTTTTGAGTTAATCGGATTGCGCATTAAAATTTTTCCATACAAACTTTGAGACCCCCCAATTCCCCTTTAGGGGGTAGTTTAGAAAAACAAAAAATCACAAAAATCATAATTTACTTAGATAAATATTCGTGCCAAGTTTCAAGTTTATTAACTCAAGGAATAAGATTTTTCATACAAACACTATCCCCTCTTTTTACCCCCTTGAAGGTCGAATTTCCAAAAACCCTTTCTTAGCGGATGCCTAGGTCATAATAGCTACCTGTGTTCCAAATTTCAGCCCAATCCGTTCAGTGGTTTCAGCTGTGTGTTGATAGATCAGTCAGTCAGTCAGTCAGTAACGCTTTCCTTTTATAGATATAGATTATAATTAAACAGCAAATAGTCTTGGCAAAATTCTTTATCACAGATACTTGGTGCTTTTATTCAGTTACGATATTTTCATGTTCATCGTTATTATATTTCTCAGCATAGAAAAAGGTAATGCAAACAGCTACCGGATTGAGGGCAACGCATTTTTTAATTTCCATTTTAATTATCAGCAGAATATAATGTCGCGCGTAATATTAAAAAAAAATATGTTTCATTTTTATTATAATCACAAGAATCGAACAGACATATTTCTCATTTCCATTTTTAGACTTTCTTTTCTTTCTAAAAACAACTCTAACTTAATAGAGATGAGGACTAAATTTTGTTTTGTCCGTCATGTACCTAGATTATTAAATATATTGAACACGTATTTTTTATTTTTTTTCTGCACCCCAACTTCAATGCATTTTATTTAAGTAATTTTTATTAATATGATAAAGCAAAAAATTCGTGTCTAATATTTTTTTGTTATCTGACTGACGGACTAAATAGAATTTCTTTTTTTTACCCAAGAAACATCGCTATTCTATAATCCAAATAACTTAAACCATGCACTTGAAGAAATAACTTCTCATTGAATATCCATTTACCTTCATAATAATAATAATACAAAGTGTTCTAAACTAGATGCTAAACTCGTTCTCAAAATGGTTGTGGCGAAATTTAATTTAGCAAAAGCAATTTGGAACAGTAATCGTAGGCGCGCAGGCAAAAGTGTCGTTGTTTCTAACTAAATAGTAATATCGTTGTAGCTTCGTTTGTATAGGAGTGTTTTGCTGCATTAAATGGAACGACGGAGTAATGCAAATGGAAGCAGGTTTTAATGTTTTGAGAGGAGACGACATTTTACTCTTGAATCTAAAGAGAGTTGTTAGGATTTCTTTTAGCTAGCTAGCTTGTGTCAGATAATATGCACGCACGGGTCGATCGATCAGATTAAGCTACGGTTGGCTCGGTTGGTCCGTACAAGAGTGACCATCTTTACCAACCGGTACCTCGAAAGCACATATATTCAATACCAAAAGGTACTCCGTTAGAATCTTACATTACACCCATATTTCGCCTGTATGTTACTCGTACAAGTTCTATTCTCCCCGTGCAACAGAGAGCGAGTATATTTAATGCCAGGCATAATTATTCATGCAACACCCCGACAAATATCCATTACTTCGCACAACTCGAAGTACGAACCCAGTACTCTATGATAAGCAATCGCTTGCGACCACTAGACGCACAACCCACATAGTTCAGTTACTCCAAATATCACAAAAATGTACAAAAGGTTTATTATATTTAGTTTCTTTGTTAAGTCTTCTTATTACTATAAACGTGTCTTTCTGCTTCTTAATTTAGTAGTCATTTAAAAATTTATTTTAAATATAATCATTCAAAGAAGGGAACATTCATAATACAGTACAGGGTGTATTTTAAAAATCACTCAAGAAACAATACACACGGCGTCGTCACACATCCAAAAAAAGCCATTATCCTTCTTACAAAGGCTGTAATGAATCAAATTTTCACCTCGCTTACCCAATAAACAATACACCATGACGATGCAATTTAATAAGTCAACGCCAGACAATTTACGCGCGGAAATTGCTGAATAAATAAAAGCAATAAAAATTTTTGAAATACACTGACTGATTGCAATTTTAAACCTTCATAATATTTCACACGGAATAAAATTTATAGAAATCGTAAAGTAACCCTGTATACGACGACATTTTTAATTAACGGCAAAATTAAACGCGCCCTTGTCCACGTTTATTAAAAAAAAAAATATCCACGTGAAATTGAATGATCCTTTGTTACATTTCATGCGCGGCTTCGACTCGAAATGTTGGGAAAAATCAATTAAGATCGACAAAAACCGGTTGAAATCAGATTTTCTTGCGTTTTTTCAATGTTTTATGTAACAGGGTTGATTTGAATAAATCCTCGGTTTTACGGTTGCTGCCTCATCGTATTTGATAATAAATGTTTGTTGTTGAGTTTTAGCTTCACCCTGTATAATCCTTGGGGATGTTGCGATAATCACCTAGCTTAGAGGATTAGCTGTAATGGTATGACGGTGTACATATTTGTAGGTGCTTATAGCGCTTATTAAAGGCACTTTGGTGACGGTAACGAGTGATGTAGTATTGGTTAATTAAATATTATATTTTTTTATTAACACTTTTGACACTATAACAATAAAAATTTTTACAAAAAAAAAAACAACCGACTTCCAAAAAAAACACTACAAAGTGAAATATAACTTTAATTTTGGAAGTCGGTGTCTTTGGATCTGTATTTTAGTTTTTTGCCACCGCCTTCCAAAATTAAAGTTATTTTTCATTTTGTAGTGTTTTTTTTTGGAAGTCGGTTGTTTTTTTTTTTGTATTTTTTTTTTTATTTTTCACTTTTTAGTGGGTCAGTTTATAATTTATCTAAGTTACAATAGCCAAATGGCAACTGCTCATTACTTTTTACAAAATATTGCTTTTCCCGATGCAGGGACGTTAATTGTTGAGGAGTTCTCCTAGTAAGAACCAGTAGAACTGGAGCTCCATGGTGAAGTCATCATCACCATTATGCATTTTGACGAGCATAAATTACTTAGCAACCATATTAAAGTAATCGAATCGCAACGCGTGAAATACTTATAAATTGAGTAGTTCCGATGGCCATCTGTGGTCTTCATCATCAGTTTCACTTCACCAAATGGTGTTTTCCGAGAGCAAATGCACGAGTTACTATAAAAATACCCAAATCGCTATAGGTGTGCCTATAATATTTGAAGAGTTCCTTCGATTTCTCCAGGATCCCATCATCAGAACTGAATTTTGAAAAAAATGGGACCATTTGGGAAGTATACCCTTTCCAACAAAAAAATAATTTTTCAAATCAGGTGGCCAGCGACACAGTTATGCGCGAACAAACATAAAAAAAAAAATACAAACATCCGAATTGAGAACCTCCTCCTTTTTTAGATGTCGGTTAAAAATCCGCGAGAGATGATGAGTGAAAATATTTTTATCTGTCATGTAGATTATTAAAAAACATTGGACACATATTTTTTCTTTTTTTACGTAATCAAAAGATTACGGCGATACATTGAGTTAAAATGTGGCATGACGTCACTCCTTGCTTGATTTTGACATAGTTTGTTATAGTTATGACGTAGCCAGCCCCCACTTCCCAATTTTAATGAGTTTAATCTATGTATTTTTTTATTAATATGACAGAACAAAAAATACGAGTCTAATATTTTTTTTATTATCCCGTGGGATAATTTCCAACCTCCACTTAAAGTATTTTACTATTTCATAACATTCTCCGTCCTCCCACATTTAACTTAACATTCAATATAACCGATATAGCGTCCATTATGCAACCTATAACTAGTGTGGACGTTAACATCATTTAGTTTATGCATCCTCTCTAGCTACGCCGTAGCAATGTCGTAGCCTCGTAGCGTCTCGTAGCACCTCGTAGCAATGTCGTAGCCTCGTAGCGTCTCGTAGCACCTCGTAGCAATGTCGTTAAGTGATGACCACGACGATACTATACGAGTATGTTATTGAGTACCTATAGATTATGCTCTTGGTAGTACATTTAGATTTTGATGTCTTAGGTCGTAAAATGAAATGACTGTAGGTATAAAATAATTTGACTTACCTTCCCTTGTAAACATTGTAACTATTCCCATAAATAATTGAATACTTTTAGGTTGTTAAAACTAACATTGATATTATGATTATATTACTATTTCATTTTCTAATTTCCTATACATAAAGTAAATAGGTTATTTCTTGTATAACCTATTATGTGGTAAATGCAGCATTTCGTGCAAGCTCTCTGTGCTACAAGACGTATCTGTTTCGTAGCATCGTAGCAATTTCGTAGCCTCGTAGCACCTCGTAGCACCTCGTAGCTATTAACCCCTCAAGTGTCGAATGCACCCCATGTGTGCATAAGAAAAACACTTTTTTTGTTCGGTACATAAGCTTATATCACATATGTATAAATGTAAAAAAAACATCATCCGATGGAAAACCAATCATATCATTAGTTGTGAACTTATGGAGTTCGCAGCTAACCTCCCCTCCTCCCCCGCGTGTCAAATGCACCCCAAGTGTGCAAAAGGACAAAACTTTACATAATAGGTATATAAGCTTAGATCACGTATATATAAACGTAAAAAAAACATCATCCGATGGAAAACATATCATTATCAGTAGTTGTGAACCTATGGGGTTCGCAACTAACCCCCAACCCTCCCCACTCGCTGGGGTTTTGGGTCTAAAATCAGCCAAACTCAGACACTTGAGGGGTTAACACAGTGGTACAGCGGTACCCAACCAATAAGGCGCGTCGTGAATCTTCGCTCTCACAGAAAACAAAGTATATACCCGAAGATTAACGAGAATGCTTAAAACTTACAATCAACCTTAGATCACTACTATAAGGTTCTTAATACACTGCAGCTTTTAGTTCTGTCTCACTCGCAAGTATGGCGGCTGACTAACATGTCACGCGGCACGCGCTAACATGGCGGTAGCTGCCGACCAATAGCAGTACAGGAAAAAGAATCGCAGTGCGTGGAGCGTGCCGATTGGTCAATAGCATTTCCCGCGCTTTAAAAATTCCTTTTCTGCGCAGGTACCTCGGTAAGCCATATTAGTTGGGTACTACTGTACACTAAAACACTATACACGTTAATTATTTGGTGACTAAGTTAGTATGATCTCCTTCTAGTGTTTAAGTAAAACAATAGAAACTCTTGTGTGAGTTTAGTGTGTGTGTTTTCTCTTTCTAGTCTTTGTGTTTGTGTTTTTGAAAAGAAAATAAAAAAACTGGCCAAGTGCGTTTCGGACTACGCACAACGAAGGGTTCCGAGGTTAAAAATAATTTATGCCAAACACAAACTTAACATCCCAATAAAAAAATTATCATCTGCCTAGCCTTTTCCCAACTATGTTGCGGTCGGCTTCCAATCTGGCCGGATGCAGCTGAATACCAGTGTTTGACAAGGAGTGATTGCCTATCTGACCTCCACAACCCAGTAACGGGGTAATACGATACCCCTTGGTAAGACTGGTTGTCAGACTTTCGGGCTTCTGACGACCCGTAACGACTCAATAAAAAAAAATATCTATATAAATAAAAAAAGAGGTCCTGACTGACTGACTGACTGACTGACTGACTGACACATCAACGCCCAGCCGAAACCCTTGGACCTAGAAAGCTGAAATTTTGAACAGAGGTTCCCTTTAAAATGTAGACAAGGAATAAGGAAGGAATTCTCGGTAGCAGGTTCCCTTGGGATATCTTCCGATATCCACGCGGGCGAAGCCGCGGGCAAAAGCTAGTGAGTGATAAAATAACAAATTCACAATTTTCAGACTTTTTCCTATAATTGTGCTGTAAGACCTTGCTTCTTGCCAAATTTAATTTCTAGGTCAACGGGAAGTACCCTATAGGTTTTGATTTACTTGCGAGTATCAAAATATGTCGCTTCTATGGCCGTATTTTTTTATTGCCTTGACTTAGAAGCTTGATTTGGTTAGAACTTCAAGGGATCGTATAGTTAAGTATTTGATATTAACTTCAACTTGATATCTCCACGCGTTCCTGCGAAAAACGTTTTTTCCTTTTGAGGTACGGAGCCCTAAAAGCACTGCGCTTCTTTCTTTTTCGTGTTCTTGTTAGTAAACCTGACACCTGGTGTGTGTCAGAGTTTTATGCTCGCCCATGGGCACCTGACTAACTAACAATCTAAAATTGGAGTCAGTAACGAAGGCAAAGAAATACTTTCTGTAAGCAATTTTTTAAGCCTTACGTATTCCCTGACTTTTTATTTATTTATAATTGATAATGCAGAAAGACAGCTTACCATTGATGCAATGAATACCAATGACATTAGAAATAATATTACTTTCATCCAAATCTTTTGCACCTAACATTAAATGAACAAAAACTTCGGGTAACGTTAATTAATTTTCTCGCTGACACTAATGTTATTTACAGCAAGATGTAAGACTATTGTATTGCAACAATGATGTAGATATATCAAAGAAAATATAAGTAGAACACAGTTTACAATAGTTTGTCAGTATGTGGAAGCCACAAAGTCCCTCAAAATTGAAAATTAACTGACTACAGGCAAATGCCATGATGTGACTTGAAATAAATCAAATCAAAAGTCCTGTTGCAATTTACTGCTACACCAGCTTCTTTTCTTTTCACAAACATTCTGCCCTCGCCATCTTTTTTAAGTCAATCTGCCTAGCCTTAAATAGTTAAGGCTAGGCAGATTGACTTAAAAAAGATGGCGAGGGCAGAATGTTGGGGTCAGCTTCCAGTCTAAACGGATGCAGCTGAATACCAGTATTTTACATGAAGCGACTGCCTATCTGACCTCCACAACCCAATTACTGGGTAATACGATACGTTTTGGTAAGACTGGTTGTCAGACTTTCGGGCTTCTGACGACCCGTAGACTGTCAAAGATCCACGTATGACAGCAAGGACCAACGGCTTAACGTGCTTTCCGAGGCACAGAGGGGTCTCGATATGTGAAGATGGTCACCCATCCACGGACCAACCACGGCAAGCGTAGCTTAACCTGATCGATCGATCCTTGTGGCTGTTATGACTTAGCCACGAGCCCCTCACATTTAAGAATTTGTCTTAAAGTAAAAAAAAAATGCGACTTTGACCTTCAATATCTCCAGAACCAGTGGATTCCCAGGTATGGTCTGGAAGGTGTGGAAAAAAACGATCCAAACAATGGGTAAACATGTGGCTTACGGTTTCGCCAAGTGTCTTTTTACACCCGGTTTGTATCCACATTTAATTTAAATAAATACACACATAGATAACGTAATAAATGAAATAATGTTTACATTCATGAGTACTACCTATAATAATTACATTGTCAGCATTACGAAATGTAGGTTCAAGTTATACTTAGTGTCAATCAAAGTATAGCTTAACAGGCAAACCGAAGAAAAAAAAAACGCCATCTTGGTTGTCGCGCGAGTGCTACGAACTTAGTCGAACATAAGACGCCAAAAATACGAGTGCTAATCTTTAGCTGTGGTTAAAAGATACCTAGTGGTGGTTGTGAAAGTATATTTGATTTTGTGTGTTTGGAAAATACACTATGTAAGTACATTAACATGTGTCTATTATTTCTAAAACCTTATTTTAAAAGCCATGAACCTGAATAATAGTTACTTTTTCATATTACTAGACTATCTGTAAGAGTACATCACCATCATCATCATCATAAACCACTGAAAAGATGCCAATAAATTCAATTTCATCCCGTACGCCTTCTGTCGTGCCCCGCACAGTGAACACTACATTACTGTGTCGTGTTCAGTCGCGTCACGTTCCCTCTGATTGTTTTGTAGGCTCCAGTACTACACATTGTTACATGTTAACTATATTTACACATACATCCCTTTCACTAAACCAACAAGCTTTTATTTTGGACATAAAATGTTTTTTTGGGGAGAGCTGAGTTCGCATTGGTAGGATTAGGTTAAGGTTTATTTTCCTATTATTTAATACTAGTCAGTAAATATATTACTGGCGTTGTAAAGCTTTAAAACATAGATTAAGGGGATGCGCTGAGGTAGCCGGCGAAATTTCAATTTTCTTGCGTTTCTTGTAATTTGCAGGTTGTTTCTTGATTGAAATATGATACGCGACAATAAACAATATGTATTAGCATAATTTTAACCACAAAAATCATCAATACATCTTTCTAAGTTAGATTTCCTGCGGATTGGTCTGATTTCGGAAATTAGACGAATCCGCAGGAAAAAAAAAGTGACCTTTGACTTGCAGATTAAGGGGGATGCGCTGAGGTAGCTCGCGAAATTCAAATTTTCTTGTTAAAATTCAAGTTAGATAACTTGAATTTTAACAAGAAAATTTGAATTTCGCGAGCTACCTCAGCGCATCCCCCTTAATCTGCAAGTCAAAGGTCACTTTTTTTTTAATTTAAGTAAACATTTTAATTCTAGATTACCCTTCCCCCTCCCCACCATGTAGGTAATAACGTACTGCAGGGAAAAATCTCTTCTTATATCGATAAGCATCGAGCGTTGATCAGCATATTTACTCATAGCGATTTTGTTATTTCAAGCCAATAGATTTATAGTCTACGTTTCCTATAATAAGTTTTCTTTCAAATGCGAAGTTCATATTTTTTTCGCCGACTATGGCACTCACACGGCAATAAATTAAAGCACGCGTTTTCCTTTTCAAAGTATTTGATCAATTTTGCCCCCATCTTTAGGCTGCTTTTCCACCAAAGATGTGCTATGCTACGTTGCTATGGATGCGTTTGGTATACACCAATCATATTCATTGGTCCACATAGCAAAGCACTGGTGGGAACTAATTCAACTAAGCTATTTGTCTTCTATGGAAGGATGCGTGCTATGGATGCGCGAGTGGTGTAGCTGCCGCTCGCCGTGCCTTCCCTACTGTCGACGCACCGCATAGCTCGAGCTGCGCATCTTCCTCGCACAGCTACCTCGCGGCGGCGCATCTTCATAGCACATCTTAGGGTTGGACCTCATCTGGCAGCACAGAATCGCCTTTTTCCGTCGCCCTTTCTCTTTCTGTCGCTTAGAACTGCCATTTGCTAGACCGAGACAGAAAGCATAATGCGATAGCACGCGGCGGAATCCTCGAGGCGATCGGCATCACGGACAAAATGCAATGGTCGGCAGGGAGACTCCGGAACGCTGAAGCGCGCGATAGCATGCTAACGCATCCTTTCACCGCCGATCACTTGCTATCGCATGCTGTCTCACTCTATCGTACAATGGCGACAACAACCTTTTTTGTCTGCGGAATGCGACAGCGCGCGTTCGCATGCGGCAGCATACTGCAGCACGTGGTAGCACAGGCGGAACAAATGCGTTTCCGTGCTGCCAGATGAGGTCCAACCCTTACTCGCTCCGCTACACAGCTTAGCATCAGTGGAAACGGTCACATAGTTTCGTAGCTTAGCTTTCACATCCTCGCAATACCATCGCCATGCCGGCCAAAACGACCTTTACTTAGTTTTATAAAATCAATCCCACCGCAATGCCCTTCACATTAATACAATAATACCATCACATCTCTATTCAAGCCACAGTTGTCTGTAGAAACGACTCCGCATCGATAAGATCTCAGTGACAATAGTTAGAAATTGAATTCGTATTATATTCGAAGCGGTATCGACGTTATCAACGCTTTGATTGTTTCACTTTGAAGAATATATTCTGTTCGAGCGTAAAATTATCGATATTGGAGTGATATTACTCGGGGTAAGCTGCTGGGTTTTATCAGACGATATATTATGAAGGTTTTTGTTTGGAAGTTATTTAGAGTTTGAATTTGGAAAGAATAATGGCGGTAGCACGAACGTGCGAAGTAATGTAAAATTTTGAATGATTATAAAATTTAAAATGCTCGTTTCGCTAATAATATTTTATTCATAAAATGGATGATACTATGGGTGATACTAATTGTGCTTGCCGCGTACATTTTTGGTTTGGTTATCTATATATATAAAAGGTAAAAGTGATTGACTGATGTATCAACGCACAGCCAAAACCGCTTGGTCTAGAGATTCCAAATTTGGCACGTAGGTTCCTTATGAGGTCTAGGGGTGCACTAAGAAAGGATTTTTCAAAATTCACCCTCTAAAGGGGTAAAACGGGGGTCCAAAGTTTGTATGAAAAAAACTTCCACGCGGGCGAAGCCGCGGGAAAAAGCTAGTCTACAATATAGGATAAGTTTTTAAGCAGCGCGCAAATTTTCACAGGGTGTTCTACAAATGATCGAATATGAACAACTTTTACAGTGGGACTAACTTTGACACCGCGAAAAAAAAATCAGCTGTTCAGTACATTTACCTACGCCAAACTCGTGAAAATGTAGGGAGAAGCTGATTTTTTTCGCAATTTCAGGTTTGATCCCATAATAAAAGTTGTTTATAGTCATGGGTAGAACATCCTGTGAAAATTTGCGCACAGCTAAAAACTTATCCTGTATATATCTAGGATAGAATAATATCAGTCGCATGGGTTTACCAAAGGTAAACTACGCTCACCGAGGTCTGTTCATGGATAGGTGGTGGATGGTTCATAACATATCGAGACTCCTCTGCGCCTCAGAAAGCACGTTAAGCAGTTGATTCCGGCTGTGATTTGTAGATCTTTGACAGACGTTACGACAGTCTTACCAAGCGTGTTAACCAGTAACCGGCTTGTGGAGGTCAGATAAGCAGTCACCCCATGTAAAATACTGCTATTCAGCTGCATCTGCCTGGAAAACGACCCCAACATATTTGGGAAAAGGCAGGCAGATTGATTTCATCCGATTAGACTGGAAGCCGACTCCAACATAGTTACATTGAGTTGTGTTTTCGATTAAAAAATCATTGTAATTTACGTTTCCTTCGTGCGTTCTTGATAGGGCTTATCGTTATTTTCTATCACATGGAACATTATTATATTATTAGACCTTTATTTTCAGACCACAAGGAACTATAAATTTAAATCTAGTGACGAAACGAAAGAACTTGTGCAAAAAATCATACGGCCCGAACAAATGAAGCTGCACGTTCGTGGTGTCAGGAAAACAAAAAATGGAGGCGTAATTATCAGTACGGAGACAAAACACGACGCTGATAAACTGAAGCACGCAGTCCAGCTCTCTACATCTGGACTTACTGCCGACGAACCCAGCAAGCGCAAACCACGGATCGTGATTGTAGGAGTGCCGACTTCCTTGACTGAAAATGAGGTGTTCAGGTACATTTTCGAACAAAACGTAGCCGACAAGTTACCAGCGATGTCCCTGGAATCCTTCTTGACCTTAATAAAATTAAGCCACAAATCGGGGAAGAGAGATGCTACGACCTGCAACTACATTGTTGAAGTTTCAGCCGATATTCGTAAAGCCCTAATCCCTCAATCAAGGCTTTTTATAAACTGGTCGTCTTGCCCCGTCAGGGACTTTACATTGGTAACAAGGTGTTATAAATGCCAACAATATGGCCATGCAGCAAAAACTTGCCGAGAGATCGTTATTACGTGTGGTCACTGTGGTGACGCAGGCCATTCGATGTCCGATTGCGCGAAGAAAGCAGACTTTCCGAAATGTGCAACTTGCTCACGCTTCAAAAAGCCCAGTGATCACAAAACGGGAGACACTGAATGCCCTGCTAGGAAAATAGCAGAATACAGATACATTAATTCCATCGATTATGAGGGCACCTAATGTGTCATACCCAAGGCCAGACTTCCGTATCGCTTGTTGCTGACTCAACAACATACCTGACCATTGCACTGTCCTACTTACCATCGATTTGTCGCTGTCTAAGCACATTAGCCGACCGTTTCAAAAATCTAATGTGTATAGCCTTACAGCAATATTTGTTTCTACCTAACTAATAATACTGCAGACGCAATCATAAATCGTGTAATTAAGTGATAAGAACTATTTTCCGTATTTCAATTATATACTTAGCAATTATCTTTATGTTTAAGCCATTAATATTAGTGTATAAGTAAATTTTAAATAATAAATTAAATAAATTCACATGTAACTTATGTTAAATATTGTTAAGAAATTAGTAGTCCAAATAGTAATTGTAAGAACTCATGCCGCCTGTGATACAGGTTTATCCTAGTACAGGCATCATACTTTTTAATACCTACATTATTTCTAAGACTTATCTTACTGTATTTTACCAATTTTTATTTTTGAATAAACTTTATTATTATTATTATTATTTTTAAGTGTCTTGACAATTCTCGGGACCCTGGGGGTCCCGGACCTTTAGAAGGCATACGAGGGGCCAAAGCCAACTCGCAGAGGCCCGTTAGACGCTTGCAATGAAATGTGGCACCAACCGACGATTATCCCTGTACGCACCATGCAAGTGCACCCAAGGACAACCCCCGGTTGGTGTAGGACTATTGCAGTATATGGAAACAAAGACATTGGACTATGGATTTGAGTGGCTAAAGTGGACTGGTTGCCTAGAACTATGAAAGGACTATGGCCCCTGCCGGATCAATGTTTTATAATACACGGATAAAATGGCAGGGGGTGACTTGCACACTCAATAATGGGCCCCCAAAAACGGTCGCTAGCACATAGTGTCGTAGCAAGGGGGCAACATGTCCTGAGGTGCTTGTGAGGAGTGGAGAGGTATCCCACGGTTCTCAGAACAATCCCAGAGCCCGGAAGATGGTCAAGATCCCTACAAACACTTACTGGGATACTTCCTTCCTCCGAGCACGTTTGCTCTTACGAATCTCCACTCAAGCCAGCCAATAAAGGCAAGAAAGAGGTGGGAGCACTGTTCCTCGTCATTATTCACTCCAGCCGGCCAATAAAGGCAAGCCAGAGGTGAAGAACAAGACTTCTCCCGGGAGATAGGGTCCGTGGGGTCGCTACTGCCCAACAGCTCGCCACATGCTGCCCTGCGGGTCTCTGTATCTCTCTTGGTCTGGCTCCTCATCCTAGACCTGTTCCGGCAAAGTAAACTCTACCAGCACAGACCCAGAATACGGAACGCGCAAGCCCCACCACGACGTCAACGTAGAGATACTGCGGTGGGGTTATTATTATTATTATTATTATTATACCTACAGTGTTAGTAGAAACAAAACTTAAAAATAATGTTATAGTATAGTTAAAATCTCGCTGCAGACTTGGTCATAAATCATAATCGGAGTAGGAATGTGCGCTAGTTGCGCGCGCTCAAGACCATTTATCGATAACAGAATCATTACGATGACTCAGACGAAGA
This sequence comes from Cosmia trapezina, assembly GCA_905163495.3. Taxonomy (NCBI): domain Eukaryota; kingdom Metazoa; phylum Arthropoda; class Insecta; order Lepidoptera; family Noctuidae; genus Cosmia; species Cosmia trapezina. Next base: position 5,415,781 of record LR991036.1, read on the forward strand.
ATTTTAATTTTCTATTTTTAGTTTTATATATACGTTCTTTTGTTTATATATTTAATATGCTTTGTAGTAAATTTGGTAATAAAATAAAAAAAAATGTGTATTTATTTCTATCACCCATTTATAAATATATAAAACTATCGAAATCACTCATCGACTGCAGTAATGCACAGGACTACGTGTGGGCGTGGCCTGCCCATAAAGCCCGTGAGTGGGAAAGAGAGCGAAACACTCGAATGATTTATGACCGAGTCTGCAGCGAGATTTTAACAATACTATAGTATCCTAATCATAATGCCTGCAATCGAACCTCACACTATCCACGTAGTACATACTTGTAGACGTATGAAGTCCGACCCAGCTATTTTATAGGCTGGCTTGGTCTATAGGTGTGGCATCTACATCGCCACATACGAACTACTCATCACAATGACATGACGTCACGCAATCCTGCATCGCGCAATTAGAGTTTACCAGTTTAGGCACCTTGCGGATTATAACCAATTGAGTGTCGCATGATACCGCATAAGTTCTTAAGAAATGGTTTGTGAACATGTACTACTTATTAGATAGGTACTACTGAGTACTGAGTACCAACTTTTTTATGTATTAAGTAGTGTATTTTTTTTTTGTATTTGTGTACTTATTGTACTTTATAATGTTTCAAAGCAAAATCAACCGATGCTAATGCAATTCGGGAAAAAAATCATAGGAAATGTGCAAACCTAGATACATAAATTCTGTAGCCGCAGCTAACTTCTTTGTTACCTACAAGTGGATAGTACTCGCAACCGGCGTGCGTGTATAAACGGCGGCCAGCGCGGGGTCATTTGTATAACACACATAAAATGGCAATCGATAGCAATGACTTGCTCTGACATCCATCACACTACAATATCACACTAGTATTATAAAGGCGAAAGTTTGTGAGCGTGTGTGCCTGTGTTTGTATGTTTGTTACTTCTTCACGTCCAAACGGCTGGACCGATTTAGATAAAATTTGGTACTTAGATAGCTTATACCCTGGATTAACACATAGGCTACTTTTTTGACAAATTCCTCAGCTCAACAACGTAAATAACGCAATTTTATTAACATCACGATACTAACATAAGGAGCCGAGCAAAAAAAAATGCCAGAAAGAACTCTCGGGAGGGCGATGCGATGCGATTCGGTGGTCGGATAAACAAGAAATTTCAGTTAGTGTGTACAGTGGGCTGCATCAATTGGGTACCTCAGTTGTATTAAAATTTTTGTACATAAATGTGTAACTGTCATTGACTTAATCTTTGCCAACCTTTAGCCCTTTATTCCCCTACCTTTAAATACTACAGTAAAGTTAATAGTGAATACATAAGCATTAAGTTACTCTTGCTACTAGTTTACCGCTGACATACTGACCTACTTCGCTCAGTTCGCTTTAAACTTGAGTCGCGAAGGGATGGTAAGCCGGTTAAGGTGTTATGTTGTACATAGAATAATAATGTAATTAATAGTCCGTGGTGTATTTCCCTGTAGCCTATGTGACTAGCTGGGAGAAGAAGTTTTTGTAAGAATAAAGGACACTGTCCACTACACTGTATCATACCATGACCGTGCTAGGAACGTGTCAGTCAAAAAATATTCCATGCATTGAAAAATATGAGACTATGCCCACTATACCGTGTCGTCAGTCACCGACCAACACCGTAGCGTGCAATGCACGGAGCGATAGCAATTTTAGTGTCGGCAAGAATATTTTGCCGTTGCTGGGGGTCTACTCCCTAAGTCCTTCCGTTAGTCCGTCCGTCCATTAGTCAGGCAGTCTAACATAAACATCCATCAAAACAAGTGTAAAAGTTAAATCTTTCGGACGGGCAAAAACCCATCGGGAGTAGGGACAACTGTCAAATCGTGTTGTCATTTATATTTTGTTCGGCGCCCGAACCAATCATCCATCCGTAGGTAATAGTACAACGCCAATGCTGACAAGACCTGATAACTGGAATGATCAGACACAACATTGATTTCCATACATTTTAATACACCTCAGCAAAATAAAATGCGCGGATGGTACGTGGATGCTACGGTCATTATGCACGCCGCTGTTGTGCACGGGTATGATACTATTATACGCAGTTGATACGTTCTAGTGGGCATAGTAGTCCATGTCATGTTTCTTTCCGTGCCTGATACGTTCATAGCACGGTGCCTGATACGGGTCATGGTATGATACGGTGTAATGGGCAGTCTCCTTTAACAGTCAAGAAGCTTTCTAAAAACAGTACAATGACTTCACAAAACATTTTTGGAATAGAGTTTTACGTTCATCTTTTCAGTAAGATGATGAATTTACTCGTAATGATGCGCTGGTATGTACTACTTATAGAATTTGCTAAACGGCTACCCAAACTAAAAAGAGAAATCAAATTATCACCTCAAAAAAGAATAGGCAAGCATCTATGAGTGTCATGATTAATCATAAAAATAGATACATTTTCCTCTTCTAAACACTTCGCTGTACCTACTCGATATCAGTCTGCCAATAATAAACCAACTCGACACATAAAACCCGAGCCTTCATCCCTCCCCAAACATTTCCTTTCAATTCAAATCAACTGGAAAAATTAACCACCCAATAATTTACCGAACGGAATTTAAAACAGATCTCGTTGAAAGCTATACTCAAAAACAACTCTGATTCCTTCAATATACAAGATTAACTCCCGTCTCCTTATTCCCTTTGAACAATAAAAATAACAAGATCTGTAAAATCAAGATGGCGGATCTTTTAACAAAACGTACAGTGTAACCGTATGCAGATGGTATCGTTCGCGATTTACATAACGAAAATGATTTCACAACTTACACTTCAGATGGGTGAGGGAGGGTTGAGGGGGGAACAATGGTACGTCCTTGAATGACTGTCTGTAGGATTTGGGTTTGTTTTTGTTTATTTGAAAGTGTCGGTTGTTGTTGTTGAGTGGTACATTGTAATTTCCATTAGAATGCGAGAAGTAGAAGAGACGAAGATTCAATTAATATTTGAAACGCCGTTTTAGTCAATTGTCATCATTGGCCAAGTCTCTGGTTACTAATTGTCACGCCAATATCTCTGTTATAAGAAAGGTAGGTATAGATATGCTTGTGAATGTATAGAGCAAGATCCCAGGGCCGCCAGACCTTGCCGCCGGTGCCACGGGTTGTTCGAAAGAGATACCGTGCCTCTGGCATAGGCAACTAAAGGAACACGGGTGGGTTTTAGTCAGTAAAAGTCTGACACGCCCTTCCACCCAGAGCGGGAGAAGTCATTTGATGATTTCATGGGAAAGAGTAGTGCTAGTATATCCTTTGAACGTCCCTACGCATAGCTGCTAGCTTGGGCCACCCGGTCAATTTTTAAGTATCAGGAATCGAAGTTACGTAAAAATATTACTTACTTTGTACAGAATATTGTTAATAATTAATAATCATTTTGATCAGTCATTTATAATTTATAATTTGATCAGTCATTTATTTTGTGTTGATACACTTGTTGACCACACTTATTGTTTTACTATTATCTAACAAATTTTGTTTAATGCGTTTTTCATAACCGCATTTTATTATAAAAAAATAATTTTGTTGTTTTGGTTTGTCGGTGTCTCCCGTTGTAATTCTATATTAGTTCATTTTAATTTAATATGTATAAATTTTTTTAAATTTTATTATTAAGTATTGTATAATTTCTAGTTTCGTTTTTTTTTTTGTGCATGTGGTGTTAACCTTTAATTAATTGTTGCACGTGCAAATGTTACCGTAGTCATTAAGTTCAGAAATGTATGTAGTTGTAAACAATTGTTGGTTGACCTAAATAAATAAATAAATCATTATGTATTGTCAGACGCTTCGTGTCGGCGGTTTTTTCAAACAAACAAACAAACAAACTCTTAAGCTTTATTACTAGTTTACAGATTAATATACCTTCAAAGAAAAAAGTTTTCGCCTTTCAGGGCAGCTGCCCAGAAAAAGTTAAATATAAATACAATCGTACGCCTACGTGTCCAGAGTCTGTTTTATTTAGTAACAAAGGACGTTTATTTACAGTAGGTATCTACGAAAAACTACTAAGAATTGAGAAAATAAATTCGAAAGCTATTTTTGTTGTATTTGAATAAATTGCCTTTAGGCATTGTTCTTCTAGACGGTCCTAAAAATAACACGTAGAATAAAAGTTGACAAAAATACAGCAACTTAGTACGTAGTAGGGGATATAATTCCCGAAAATTCTTCTTTTACAGAAAATATATTCGTACATTGAGATTTATTAGACTTTTCGTCAGCGAAGTACCTTGAATATGCTTCTGAGGAGACGAAGCCGTTCTGTTTAAATACCCATTGTTTCTCGTACCCGCAAACTGTATGGCTGGTTTTACGAGCCGCTGTTTGGAGACTAACGTAGGGTAATGATGGTTTTTTTTAAACTGGGTGTTAAGAGCGTTGATGGCGCGCGGGCTGGCAACCTCGCATTTCTAGAGGATTTTTGTGATTATTTCATTAAATTTAAATCAAAGGACAATTTCCGCTGCCAGATTCTTTGATCGTTGGTATTTATAAGTATTATCTATTTTTGGACAGTTATTTTGGAATTTACTCTTAAAATATGATAAATTGTTAATATTATTTGGCGTGGCTAAGTAATTACAGCTGCACGGGTCGATCCATTAGGTTAAGCTACACTTGCCGGGGTTGGCCAGTGGATGGGTTGGTGATAATGGGATCTTTACATACCGAGACTCCTCCGTGCCTCAGAAAGCACGTTAAGCCGTTGGTCCCGGCTGTCATTCGTGGCACTTTGACAGTCGTTACGGGTCGTCAGAAGCCCGAAAGTCTGACAACCAGTCTTACCAAGGGGTATCGTATTACCCAGTTACTGGGTTGTGGTCGTCAGGCAGTCGCTCTATGTAAAATACTGGTATTCAGCTGCATCCAGTTAGACTGGAAGACGACCCCAACATAGTTGGGAAAAGGCTAGGCAGATTGATTGATTTTCTACTTTCTAAGAGTAATTACCAAAATAACTGTCAACAAATAGCATACATACTTTTATCTACACCCATGCTATAAATCCTCTATAAAATTTTCTGAAACAGTTAGCTTATTGCCAACATTAAAACAGCCAGTGTCATAGTAACCATAATATCATCCAAACGGGTGTTATAATGTTGTACTGAATTTCATAATGCAACTTGTTTTCAAAAAAAGAACATTGTAATGCACGCGCGTTTCACTACAACAGCGCCGTAATTTTAAAAAAAACTTATTCGAATTCACGTCGTATACTATGACGCCGGCAGCCATGTTCGATAATCGATACGAGTATTAGTATTGCAAAAAACTGTTTCAGAACCTTTTATAGGAGGACATGGATGTAGATAAAGTCTTGTATGCAACTGTGCATAATTAGGTTTTAAAACACTCATGTGATACTATTATCACACGAGGCGTCGTGTTTTAATACCCCTTATTATACGTCAGTTGCATAAATAACTATTATAGCCTACCAGCGATCTAAGAATTTGTCAGAGGAAATTGTCCTTTTAATCACGAAAAAGCCCTAGAAATATGATGTTAAGAGCCCGCGCGCGATCATCACTCTTAAGAAACACAAAATTGGGTATTTATCTCGTTTTCGAATGAAGTGAAATGACATTCAGGGGTCACCCAGTGTTAGGTAGTGTAGCTTTAGTATGCTGTGTTTGGGGTCCGTAGCTAAATACTAGCCGTATGGGTCGATCTTCAAGGTTAAGCAACACTTGCCGGGGTCGGTTCATGGATGGGTGACCAACCATATCATACAGAGATTAGCCCTGTTATTTGAAGATCGTTGATAGTCGTTACGGGTAGTCAGAAGCCTGGAAGTCTGACAACCAGTCTTACCAAGGAGTATCGTGCTACCCAGTAAATGGGTTGGGTAACTGGGTAACTATAACACCGTGTACCCAGTTACTGGGTACCCAGGGTTAGTCACTGGTAGTCACTCTGTGTAAAATACTAGTATTCAGCTGCATCCGGTTAGACTTGAAGCCAACCCCAACCTATTTAAAAAAGGCTAGGCAAATGACGATGTAGTGTTTGTGTTCCCCCAAATGATAAAATAACATATACAGGGTGTAAGTGTAAAAAGTAAAAGTTGTTCATAATGATGAGTACAATGACCCCTTAAAATATTGCCACTGTTTACACTTACACCCTGTATAATTATGTAAGTCGACAGTAAAAACACTCAGAGAATTACACCAATCAATCTGCCTAGCCTTTTCCCGAATTACACCAGTGATACTAAATTGTCTCTTCTTTGAATTCCAGGTGTCGACCCGGACAGGCATCGTGTCCCACTACGTGCGGCTGCAGATTGTGGTGCCAGAAGCCTTCATCCTGGGCTCTGGGGAACACCACGTGGATCTGGGCAGCGTCATACATCTTATTTGCATCGTGGAAAAGGTAATTTTGGATTATTTTGTGTAACACTTTTGTAGCCTTTAAAAATATAGGATGTAACAAGTTATCTATTTATAAGAAAAAATATCTAGGATCAGAGTCCTTTTTAAGACGAATCAAACGATCCCAAACTCGATAGGGTTGCGTCGTTTTATTACTGAGTTCCTGTGGCCACCTTCCGGCTCCATCATCAGATCAGCTCGATAGCCAAAACATTGCATTGTCACCGATTTTACATACGTGTGCCAAATTTCAGTTCAATCGAACACCGCTAAGTGGGTCAAATTTAACTTGCAAATTTTTAACAAGACAACTTACATATACGAACATTGCAATTTAAATAAAAGCATGTGTAAAGACCCATCATTTAACCGTTATCTATGTTATTAAACTCCCTTAGTTTAATAACGTAGATAACTAATTTTTAGGGTTCCGTACTTGAAAAGGAAAAAACGGAACCCTTATAGGATCACTTCGTTGTCCGTCTGTCTGTCTGTCAAGACCATTTTTCTCATATACGTAAGTTTATGGTCCCTTGGTGTTCTAAAAAAATTAAGCTTCTAAGTCAACGCAATAAAAAAATACGGCCATTTATGCGACATATTTTGATACCTACTCGCAAGTAAGTCAAAACTTGTAGGGTACTTCCTGTGGTCCTAGAATCATGAAATTTGGCAAGAAGCAAGGACTCACAGCACAAGTAAAGAAAAAAGTCCGAAAATTGTTAATTTGTAATTTTACCACCTAAAAAAATTTTTTTTGGGTTTACAATGTTAAGTGTGTTTTTGGGATAAATTCTTTCTTACTACGGAACCCTTCATTGTGCGTGGTCCGACACGCACTTGGACAGTTTTTTTTAAACTGAAGCTCTTTTTTTTTAATATTTAGTAACCCGGCCAAGTGCCAGTCGGACTCGCATACGAAGGCCGGTTTTTTACCCACTCGACGCACATTCGCTTTTCCCAGGCTAGTTAGGAAATTCGTTATTCTCATCTCCCATTAAACATTACGATCTACAAAGCCCAAAACTCAAGAATCCACAACCTACTTTAAATTCAAATAAAAGAAACAAAACAAAAAAAAACAATTAAAAACGATCTCAAAAAATTCCCGCGCGAATTATAGAGCGGACTAATTGCTTGTTTTACAAAAAAATAATATTTTCATTCGGACCTTTTCTTTTTGAACATTATTTTTCTTAACGAGGGAGCTTAGCCGGAGAAGTGTGTAGGATCGCTCCGTGTAATTAAGAGCAGCGAGGTCGTGTTTGCGGTGGCAATCTATCGATTTACCGCCCCTTAGATGGGTATTTTCGTTTTAAACTCGACGTTACAAGAGGGTAGTTGGTTATCTAGATTTATACTAGTTGGTCTCGACTCTCGTGTGATGCAACAAAATATTTTGCTAGAAATGTACATATTAGGAAGACTTTTTGCATATTGAACTTTTCCTCTGCCTCTGTCCCACCGCTGACGAGGAAGCGATTAGCTATCAACGATTTTCTCGCTCAAAAACGTACAAAAGAACAATATTTTGTACGTTTTTTGAGCGAGAAACGGGACCTACAAAGATACCGCCGAGTACTAGATTGTCGCAGCGACTAGCTATCAAAAAGAGTACTTGCTGAGCGAAGCTCGCTGAGAAACTCACATTTAATACAAACGCATAGCGAGTAATCTCCTAATCCCTCATCTTTGTGGCGCACTCGCTACTCGCAGCACGCAGACTCACGCTTGGTACAAACGCATACTAGCGAGTAAATCGCTCGCTGCCGTTGCTCGCCAACAGATTTTTTCTAGTTACTAGCTCTACTCGCTTCTCGTTAATCGCCGGCGGTGGGACAGGTGCCTAAATCCCGCCCCGCGATCAGAGCTATTCGACTACATACTTATTTGAAAATAGAATCATCCTCTGCCATCCTCCATCGAGTAGGTAAACTTCTTCACATAGGTATTAAAAATATCGTGGCGATTTTTTTTCACGCACTGTACCTATATTCAACGCTCTGCTTAGCGCCGAGAGTTGAAAATCCAGCAGTGTGTTTTTTTGACTCGCTAGGATGTACTCTGTTGTTGTTAGGTTGGATTCTCGAAGCTCGGCTCAACACCGAGAGTTGAAAATCCAGTGCACGATAAAATCCCGCCGCGATATTTTTACGTCCGTGCGAACTTCGCGCGTCGGCTAACTCTTTACCCCAACGATCCACCACAGTCTCTATCTGTAGGAAAGTACCACTTCCTGTCATACGAGAATTAGGTTAGTATAGTAGATTGCCCAGAGTAACCCGGACGTAGTTAAAGTTTAATTACTCGTGTAGACTCTTTTATACTGTAAAAAGTTATTTTCCTTATTTTTAAGGAGGATCTGGCTAAAATGTAAAGTTGAAAAGTACAAAACAACAAATTATAGTATAGTTAAAATCTCGCTGCAGACTCGGTCATAAATCATTCGAGTGTTTCGCTCTCTTTCCCACTCACGGGCCTTACAGGCAGGCCACGCCCACACGTAGTCCTGTGCATTACTGCAGTCGATGAGTGATATCGATAGTTTTATATATTTATAAATGGGTGATAGAAATAAATACACATTTTTTTTTATTTTATTACCAAATTTACTACAAAGCATATTAAATAAACAAAAGAACGTAGGTATATATAAAACTAAAAATAGAAAATTAAAATTCTCCGTCTGAGTCATCGTCATCATCTATTATCGATAATGGCCTTGAGCGCGCGCAACTAGCGCACCCTACTCCGATTATGATTTATGACCAAGTCTGCAGCGAGATTTTAACCATACTATAACATGCGGTTTTTCTAGTACGGTCTAGGAGCGATAATGTTAAGTAATTTTCAAACCAATTCGTTTCCTACATAGCGCATGTCATCTTTTCAATTGAAGTTTTCATTCAAAATGTAGGCAATGACGTAGTCGCAATTATAATTAAGAGCGTTAAAGTCGCGCGCGTTGGCAACGTCGCATTTGGATAACAATTTCCTCTCTCTCTTTGATATTAAGTATGTATGTTATTTGTTGACAGTTATTTTGGTATTTACTCTTAGAAAATAGAAAATAATTGACAATATTTCATTTTCTAAAGTAAATACCAAAATAACCGTCAAAAATAGCATACATACCTACTTATAAATACCAGCGATCTAAGAATTTGAGAGGAAATTGTCCTTTAAAAGTGACCCCCATAATCACAATTCATTTATTTACTTTAGGCGTAGGTACCTACGTATTTGGGTTACAGAAATCCATATGTGTACCAAATTTCTACTTAATCGGTCCAATAGATTCGGAGAAAATTGTCTGTGACAGACGGACAGACGGACAGACAAACAGACGATCCTATAAGGGTTCCGTTTTTTTTCTTTTGAGGTATGGAACCCTAAAATTAACCTTATGGGCGGAAATACACATGCCTCTAGTTTGTACAAAACTATGCCAGTAGCTAGCATGCCATGCATTGTGACATTCAGCAATCAGAAGTTGTTATGGCACACGGCATGCAAGCTACTCGCATACTTTTATGCAAGTTACAGCCATGTGTAACTCCTAAACTCTGATAGGACTGATCATTTACCTAAGCTCTCCTTAATGCTACAATGCGTTTTCAATAGATTAGTAGCCCGGTAAGCGTGAACATTAATCGCTTAATTCAAGCTGAATTAATGCTCTGCCTGAATATTAGCAGCATTAATTCAGCTTTACTTAACCAAGTTGAGAATCATAGGCACTAAGAAAATTATTATTATTTTAAAATGTCTGACAATCTCGGGACACTGAGGTCCCGGACCTTTGGAAGGCGTACGAGGGACTGAAGCCAACTTGCAGAGGCCGTAGAGAATTTTAAATGATGAGGAGGCACCAATACCGACGACCATTACCCCTGTATGCACTATGCATTAATAATGCATCTAATTTGGTATAGCGCTCCTTGATGGACGCACGTACGACGCTTTGCGTGAGCTCAGCAAGCAAGCTAACCACTCAAGGTCATTGGCTTGCATCTTGCGTCTTAAGAATCCAACAGAGCGCATCCTAGCGCGTCTTTACCATACGCAAAATACGCGCATTGTCGTGGAATTGCGGATACCAGCCCGTATTACCTATCCTTAGCGCGTCGAAAAACACACTGTTGGAATTATTTCAACTCTAGGCGCTAAGCAGTGCGTCAAAAATCCAGTGCGCTAGCAAAAATTGCTGCGATAAAAAATCGCAAACAATGCAACATTAAAAAACGTTTTTCTCATGAAATAATTGCAACTGCAACTTTGGGAAAAGATTTATTTCATAGTAGGTAGTGTGGTTTTGAGAATACCATGCTCGCAACGCCACGAAATGTCTATTAATATCAATAAGAAACGTTTTCCTCGTGAAATAATTTGCAACTTTGGGAAAAGATCTATTTCATAATAGTGTGGTTTCGAGAATACCATGTTCGCAACACCACGAAATATCTATTACTTTATGACAAAATTGCTTTTGAATCTTGCGTAAATGTAAGATATTTATGCTCGTCTGGTCTGTACATACTTACAATGTTTACAACCGAAGTGACGTGTTATACGAGGTCTCATACTCGTAAAAATCGGTCGGATTTATTTACATACATACGAATGGTTGATAGGGCGCCGTATTTGTGGCATTTACGAAGGCTTTTCTTTGGTAAATCGATTGAGTTTTTGTGTTTATTTGACCTCGTAGTTAATGAGGTATGCAAGTCCGGCTGTTTGACGTTTGGGCATGTCGGATAGGTACCGTTTGCATAAAAAAATCAGTGTTACTGTGTATATTTTTATGTAGGTATGTTAGTCTGTACTAGGTATTTATTTAGTTTAGTTGTTGACCGTACTCGCCGATGACTGAGCAACCAATGACAAAGACCAAAGTCAAAGTATGTGTATTGCGTCTACACACTTCTTTGCATGTGAGCGTAACCGCTGTGGAGGGGCGTTCATTTTTAGAATGGTTTATCTCTACCTACTTATTCATTGCTAGACTTCACCAAATTAATTACTCGTTTTCTCGCTTCCAGAGCCCAACACCCCCACAATACGTGTTCTGGTACCACAACGACCGCATGATCAACTATGACGCGACGCGGGGCGGGATCACCGTGGAGACGGAGCCCGGGGCTCGCACGCAGTCCCGGCTTACAGTCCGCGGGGCTACCCTGAAGGACTCCGGGAACTACACCTGCAGCGCCAGCAACACGGAGCCTGCTTCCATACATGTCTTCGTTTCTGAAGGCAGTGAGTATTTATCTTACTGAGTTTTTATGTGCTTTTATAAGCCACCAATTATTTTAGTCGAGAGGAGACTGACATACACCTCAGCCCTTAACCTACTCAAAGTGTGGTATTTTTATGAGTCTAGAATCCCTTACGAAATACCTAAAGTATATAAAGCTTCCTGAAGATGATCCTATCCTTAAGATTTAGCTTAAGATGAGGGGTAATATCTAAGATCTTAGCTACCTACTTTTAGCACCTAAAGCAAAGAAAGTTAACTAAACAGTCCGCCGGCACTCAGCCGACAAGCGGTCCACTCATAAAAATGGACCGCCAGTTTTTATGAGTGGACCGCTTGCCTGCGGACTGCTGGCGGACTGTAGGATAATGTGTGGGGCCCTTTAAAACATTAATCCTTCATCTTCGTGTCTTTCTTAAAACGAAATGAAAATTAAACAATCTAAAATAAAATTTCAGGTTTTTGTTTTACCGTCCTAATCTTCAACCACGCTCCTCCTTCCAGGTAACAAGATGGCGGCCATCCTGCGACGCAACACGAGCGCTATCCACGGCATCACAACCAGCGGCACGTGTCTGTTGCTGCTGACGTCGGTGCTCATGCACTTCGGCCTCCGATGACGTTAGAAAGGGATGCAAGCTTTGTGGCACTGTATGAGAGAGGTGGACGGATATAGGTCGCGGTGTTGCTCATGCTTTCTGTTAACCCAGGTGATCAGAAAAGTCTCAATTAAATTTCGGTAGATATTTTTATTTTGTTGTTTGTTTATCTGGTTTTTCTGCAACTACTTACTGGAATAATGCCCGGTTTATAGAATTCTTAAACCGAGTTTAAACTCTCAATAGCTATTGATTCGACAAAGTTACTTTAAGCGAATTCCTTTGTTATTACTTATTATGTTCGGTTTTTTGAGGCCCTCAAACGATTCACTCGACTTAGCTAAATTCTTCCTTATTCAAAGTGTTCAGAAAAACGATATCGAACCAATAATCACTATCGAATGGATAAACTCCGTTTAAAAAACCTCAGAAACCGTGCATTAAAATGCTATTTTTTTTTAAAAGGAAGGTCGCGTTCACTTTACATTGATGCCTGTTTTTGAAGTAAAAACTTCTTTAAGCGCGTTGAGCCATTTTTAGTAGGGGAAAATCTTATGAGTTCGAGTCACGCGTGACCCATCACGCGTCATAATATGCTAATGTGACGTGTTGCGCTGTCAAGTTTTCACTTCTGTCAGCAGACCACACTTTTTTAACCGTTATCTTCTTCTTCGAATTTCAAATCTTGTTGGGCCAAAACTTCACCACTTCCATGGCGTCGTCGCCGTCAGTGGCAGCGCAAAATATCACTTTGACGGCATGTTTGTTACTGTGAAGAAAAGAGTCAAGTCTGTTCTATTTGTAAAGTTTTAGACTAACTTGAAGTCAGATTAGAGTAGGTACTTATCTATCTATCTACTTTACCATTGAAAAACATAAAGCATGGGCAATACCTACACGCTGGCACAAAATAATGATTGTTGTTATGCATTTCACACTTTCAACCATTAGGATACCTAAAATACTGCTCAACAAATAAAACGAGGAACCAAATATTACTTTTTGTAAGGAAGTTTATTACTCCAATAGTTTTGAAACCATAAAAATAACTTTACGTAGAATTAAAATTGGTTTACGGATTAATTCATGGCTGATTTCACGAACACTTTTTCAGACGTACCAATCGACTTGTTCCTAGTGTCTTTGAATCCTTACAAGTCTCGTATAGACGGGCAGAATAAGGGTGAATTTCACCAACGAAACTAAACGCGTTGAGGACTTCTAAACCACGTTCAAGAGCTGTCAGTGTCATTATTGTTGTGGAATATTGACACTGACAGCTTCTGAACGCGGTTTACTTGTACTGATTGCGTTCAGTTTCATTGGTGAAATTCACTTTAAATCATTACTTAGAGTGAATTTCACCAATGAAACTATTGACATTATAATTTGGGGGATATGAGATTCTGACGTCTGTAAGATCTTAGTAGTAGGTATTAGGCGACGAAATTATTCCCGAAACTTATTTATTCAATAAAGTATTATTTAATATCAGAAGTCCAAGATTGTACTCATGCAGTGCCAACGTAGAAAAATAATTAAATATTTAAAATAAACCAATCATTGAATTGTAACATAAAGTTGATTGTAACATTATACTTAGTTATAGTAACAAATATAATGACGTAACTTAGTTACCTATTTAGATTTATTTAGATAGTATTTATTATAGGCACAATATTGTACAGTTACTTACTTACAGTTAAACAATTTCTTAATATAAAATATTGCGGGATTTTTGATGTTTTGTTACTCGAATATTCCCGGGGGCTTTATTCAGACAGTTTTACAAAAAGCCCGATTTTTCTGTAAAGGTATATACCTACACACCTATGAACATGTGTTCATAGGTGTATTCACACCTTAATATTCAATTATAAAATATTGTTAAGACATGGAAACCAAACTTAAGATTCGAATAATTATAAAGTTAAATAAAATGTTGTTCTCAAAAAATTAAGCTACAAAATTATAAAAGTGTTAAAAATTAAGTGGAAAACATTCTGTCATCATTAAAATACTTAATGCTCAAAAATTATATACAAATTCTGATACTCGTAATGTAAATAGTAATAGTTTGATTTACTTATTTGTATGTAAATAATTAAATAGCCTGACAATTGTTTGATTAACTATTCAAAAATCATGTAAATCACAATTATTTTTTTTATAAGTAGGTACCTACCAAAAATACCTATAAGTACCTAGAAGTTGATTTTTCTGAATAAGATTTTCTCGTCGAATATTTCTTAACAATATAAATATTGTTTGTAAAAGCAATTTTAATTAGTTTTTCTAAATTGAACAAAACAGATTTCAAAATGTGGTCAATTAGATTATACGTACGAAGTGTAAAAAGCTGACGTCATTATAGAAAATAATATTATTCTGTGCCAGAAATAATATAATGTTTAAAAAAATAAATGTAGATACATTTTCTTTTAAATTTCTTTCAAAATGTTTTTCAAACTATAATTTTATCGAAATTATAAACAACTTAATCCTTATCGATTCGTGGATAATGTATTAATTAATGGTAAATTCTCAGGAATTAAAATTAAGATAATTCTAATTTAGGCAGTTTATTGTAATAGCTGACTAGGTAATTAGACATCTGAATTTATTTACAAACATTAGGTAAACAAATAGGAATCTCAATACCCGAAAAGATTTAATTAGGTAGGTAGATACTTAGGTACATGAATATTCATTTTCGAGCTCAAAACAACATGGCAGAAAGGGACTCGGAAAATCCTAAACCGACAACCGACGAAAAAAAATAAAATTATTTCGGTGGTCGGTTGCCAAAAACGAAAATACAAAACCAAAGACACCGACTTCCGAAATTAAAGTTATTTTTCACTTTGTAGTGCTTTTTTTGGAAGTCGGTTGTTTTTTTTTTGTCCGAAAGTAACAATTACCTACTCAAATAAACACTAATTCTCTTTACACAATTAACCATTTTCTTTTTCATAACGTGTCAATGGTAATATAGATAGAGTCGGCACAGAAATTAGCTACAAATCCAAACTCGTAGCTAAAGGTGGAAGCGTTGTGGTGGTAGGTGGCGGTGGGCTACTGAAGGTGCTAATGCCAACACCCAATACTCCATCTATCTTATATCTATATATATATAAATGAATCCCTATTTCCCTTGGTCATCGCATCACGCGTGAACGGATGGAACTATTTCGCTAATTCTTTTTTTGTTGTGTTTATTATTGTCAGGAGAAGGTTCTTATGAAAGAAAAAATTAAGAAAATTTCGCAGAAAATTGGAAAATTTCAGAAAACTTAACGACTATTTTAACTTTACGCGTTTACATTAGAATATTCATAGCTAAGACAGGAAAACGTCTGTCGGGTCAGCTAGTACTCAATATTTTATACAACTTCAGTAGTGTCCAACAGTTCCTGTAACGTGCAAACAACAGGACACGTTGGACACGATATTAAGTGTCCCATTATTTGTGAAACAGCACCAATTCCACCTGAGCATGTTTTCTTTGCTACGGCCAACCTGGGTCCCGAGTCTGTTTAAAGACTTCCAGGTAAGCCAAGGCAACTCATGTCCAGGTGTGAGATTTTCAGCAGGTGGAACCACGAACTAGAAAAAAAGGACTCTGCGCCACGCACATCGAAAGTGAAGCACAGACCGCGTATACCTATAAACATGCTTCACGCACACATATAGGTAGTATGCCGACCGGCCGCCATTACGTGACACGACGGCGTCTTTGTCAAATCACGCACACATAGATCGGTACGGTGTTTCACTTTCGATACGTGTGGCGCGGAGTCCTTCTTTTTTTTCTAGTCCGTGGGTGGAACGTATCGGTTGGGTACGGACTAGGGAAGCACTATCTCACCACAGCTAAAAGGATGACTTCCACCAAACTGCTCGCATCGCATCAGATCGGAACGGATTTTACAATCTTTAAACGATATTAAATCGTGTACACAGTATTAAAATTTAAAGTCTCTATTGCCAAGCTTCGCACAGCACACAGCACAGCTTGACTGCGGTCGTCTTCCGCGGCACGCGATCGTAGCCGAAATTAGGTATGCTGCGACGCGCGATCGGCTCCGTTTGCCTTTTTTTTTTTGTTGATGGGAAATCATCAAATGACTTCTCCCACTCTGGGTGGAGCGGGAGGGCGTGTCAGACTTTTACTGACTAAAACCAGTTCAGTTGCCTTCTGTGCCAGGTCCACGGTAACTCTTTCGAACAACCCGCGATACTCCGCGAGACTTTAGTTACTGACTAAAACCCACCGTGTTCCTTCAGTTGCCTATGCCAGGGCCACGGTATCTTTTTCAAACAACCGGCTCCGTTCGCCTGTGGTCGTATCCAAACACGTCAACGAAGTCAACACAGTAGGAATTAAACTACTCGTATTTAACTATGCGCAGAAACGGATACGTTCGCAAGCGACGGTACGGAGCCGATCGTATGCGTCGACATCCTGCCGGACGCGATCGGCTGTCGCCGCATCCTTTCGTATCGTTTCCGATCCGATGCGATGCGAGTCGTTTGGTGGAAACCATCCTTTAACCTTTCTTTAGACCGTTCGCCAGTTAGTGGGGAGGACACACTCTAAAAAGCTGTTGCGGCTGTTCAGCCATCCTATACTAGCTGCGCCCCGCGGTTTCACCCACGTAGACCGGGATAAAAAGTAGCCTGTGTTAATCCAGGATATAAGCTATCTACATACCAAATTTTATCCAAATCGGTAAAGCCGTTTGAGCGTGAAGAAGTAACAAACACACACGCACACTCACAAAGGCCTTTATAATATTAGTGTGATAGATAGTCATCAAAAATATTCAGATGTCTTCTTACCATAGTCAAAACATAATTTACCATTAGATATGCCATTACCATAAGCCTATGGTAAAACCATAGACAAGAATAGTCATGTAATATAGGTACCACAAGTATACTTAAACTAAGATTTGAACGTTTGATTCTAAAAGTTTGTTATTTCTTGTAAATATAACATTACTTAATAATATAATATAGTAAATTAGTCCTACTATTAGTTAATTTGTAAATAAATTCATCAGTGTTACTAAAATCATTTAATGTAAATAATATTTCGGTGATCATGTATGCAATAAATAATAAATTTCCTTGGATTTTGAGTTTTATTTTCCTTTGCTTAAGATCTAAATTTACTAAGGGGGCTTTGTGGCTAGTAATAACAGCCGTACGGGTCGATCGATCAGGTTATACCTATGTACGTTTGCCGCGGTTGATCCGTGGATGGATCAGTGGATGGGTAACCATCTTTACATACCAAGACCCCTCCGTGTCTCGGAAAGCACCCGTTACTCCCGGCTGTCATTCGTAGATCTTTGACAGTCGTTACTGGTCGTCAGAAGCCCGAAAGTACCAAGTTACCAAGAGGTATCGTGTTACCCAGTAACTGGGTTGTGGAGGTCAGATAGGCAGTCGCTCCGTGTAAAATACTGGTATTCACCTGCATGCGGTTAGACTGGAAGCCGACACCAACATAGTTGGGAAAAGGCTAGGCAGATGACGATACTTTTTTTTTTTTTGGTTAGGAATTCATCAAATGACTTCTCCCACTCTGGGTGGAGCGTCAGACTTTTACTGACTAAAACCAGTTCAGTTGCCTTGTGTGCCAGGTCCACTGTAACTCTTTCGAACAACCCGCGACTCTGGCAGGGAACAATCCGCGACCCAGGCTATGATGATACTTAAGATCTAAAGGGAATTGTCTATAGTTGGCCATTTTTAAACACGATGCTATACAAAAAAATATTCACCAATAATTAAATTATATTTTAGTAAATATCTGATGCAAATAACTTTGTATCAATCAGCACTGCAAAAAAGCATTTTTTTTTAGTATCCGATTTGATGCTACACATGAACCGGCATTGGATTTGGTTTCAGTGTTGCCAAACCAAAACTCCATAAAACAACAAATTCAAATCGATTTAAAATACAGTGTAATCTCTCCACTGTATTTAACATAGGTAGTTTTAATTAAATAACATAAATAAAAATTCCAATAAATGATTTAGGACATAAGAAGTGATAAACTGTCGTTTTATACATTATGTCTGCAGTACCTACTTATAACATTTTGACCGATTTCAAATCACGCACGGAGTCACTTCTGTAGGCGAAACTGTCAATGCTTTCCTTAAAAATGAAGCATGTCACCGTTTACTCGCACAGTGACACAAATGACATCACATTATTTTTGACCTAGGACGTCTAGTTTTCGAGATATTTGCAAAGAACTCAAAAGGATTCCAAGTTATCCATTTTATGACACAACTTTTGATTACGACGAAAAAATTCATGACGCGAGCTGTAAGCGATAAATATTTTGACAAAGGACACGGACTAGTGTTGCCCCCGAGATGTTTGTCTACAATTCATGGATGACCTTTGACTTTGACCTTGTGTATTGTCAAAAAAAAAACAATAAAATAAAATACAATAATTGGTAACAACGCTGTATTCTCGCTCAATATAATTTCCACACCAACGTGATTCCACACTCACACATAATAAAAACTTTTCTAAATCCAAACCAAATGACAAATAACGACTGTCTTTTGTCTTTACAAATCACACGTCATATTTGTATGATCACTAGGATTTTTACATGCGTATTTTTTCACTCAAATGTTGTGTACAGTCCTTTCACCGTTAAGGCTCGCGCGCATTTGGGCGGATAGCTCACCAGGCGTATTTTTGCAGCCGCTGCAGCGTATGCGTGATGCAGGAGATTGCCCGCCCAAATGTACGCAGCCTCAGAGCACTGGGCTGAATACATTTCAAAACCAGATTCCAAATTTGAATCTGTCTGAAACAATAAGGATGATGCCTGGATAAAAAAAAAGAAATTCTATTTAGTTCGTCGGTCAGATAATAAAAAAATGTTAGATACGTATTTTTTGCTTTATCATATTAATAAAAAAAAAACTTGGATAAAACGCATTCAAGTTGGGGAGTGGGCCTCGCTACGTCACAGCTATAACAAACTACGTATAAAATCTAGCAACGTGTGACGTCATGCCACATTTTACCTCATAGCCGTAATCTTTTGATTACGTAAAAAAGAAAAAATACGTGTCCAATATTTTTTAATATTCTAAATGACGGACAAATTTTTTTTTTTTTGTCATCATCCCTATTCCTGAGCCGCGGTCCAGCTATAATGTGCGCTTAGCTTTATTTTACGTCCGATTTGCGTCACTGACAAAATCACAGTGATCTTTACTGTCGGTACGATGCTGCTTGGGTTGCTGGCAGAGGCAAAATAAACGTGAAAGGACTGTCGGCACAGATTAATACAGATGGGACACTCCGCAGTTTAGGTATGAAGCTACAAGTACACGGCGGGCCCCGTCCGCGGGGCTAATTCAGTAGGTCAGAAGGTATAAGAGTTACGCG
The DNA here is from genome assembly GCA_905163495.3 of Cosmia trapezina. Classification (NCBI taxonomy): domain Eukaryota; kingdom Metazoa; phylum Arthropoda; class Insecta; order Lepidoptera; family Noctuidae; genus Cosmia; species Cosmia trapezina. Next base: position 5,435,532 of record LR991036.1, read on the forward strand.
ATAGAAAGAGAGGCAACTTGTAGTTGAATATAACTGTAGGTAATAAGCGTTGTGCGACCTGAATTGCACTTTATTGTGTCGTAGCAAGGTTCGCTTTTTATTTAAATGATTTTGCGGAGTGTCCCATCTGTATTAATCTGTGCTGTCGGTGAGTTGCATGAAACCAACATTAGTTTAACGGACACTTTAAATTGATGCTGTCACTTCCTTTTTGATACAAAATGTAAGGGATGGCATGAATTTAAAGTCGCGGTTAAATTAATGTTGGTTTCGTGGAACTCAACGTGTATGTGTTACATTTTGCCATAGACTAAGGCCATTTTACATCGGATTCTTTTCGCCGTTTACAAACAGTAGTATTTCCTAACACAATATTGTGCTGAATAAGCTTATGGATCGAATATTATTAACATAAAAAAAATACAATAACAACATGGAAGAAAAGCAGCTCCATCCATTTTAATCAGTTAATCAACTGATTAAATTTTGCTTCATTGTCTGACGAATCGGTTTTTATCCGTTAATCGACTGACAGATTGGTTAAATCCATTAATTGATGGACAGAGATTAAATCACTTAATTGATGGACAAAATAGTTAATACCCTAAACCTATGGAAAAATCAGTTAAATCCAGCAACACATATAGGTACCTAAAAATCCTCCCTATTCATTAACCGATTATTAACAATACATGAATTACTTGCTAACAGTATAAAATAAATATCCTTACATCTAATAACGAGCATTTAAGGTAGCCACTAGGTAACAATAAATAGAGACAAAAAAAAACCAGCAGCCTTATATTAACGTTTAAGGTTCTTTTTCTTACTTTCGCTCACATATCAGCTCGGGTCAGGATCGGCTCGTCATCAACCAGTCGTCAACGAAACGTAGGCGCGAACCCCATAAGCATCGGTACCTGGATTTTTTTTTCAGACAGACACACTTCAAAAAAGAAAAAGTTTCTATTTAACGTTACGTTACGTAAAACGAACGATTGCCTATACGTGGACCACTACTCGCATTTATTAGGATACTAATGAATTCATGATACTGCTTTTATTTGTACTATGGAAGATAAAAAGCCTCTAAAATTGTCGACTAAGACCTCTAAAAAAACTACAAATTGTTTTGTATATTTTGTGGCATAGGGCTACAAATATACAAAACAATTTGTAGTTTTTACTTACACCTATGGGCTTTAGATAATTTCTAAATCACAAATAACCATAACTCGCCTTAGATACGGTCAGGAAAATTAACTGTTTATCAAATTAACTGTTTATCAAATTGACACACTAACTACGTCAATGTGCCGTTACAACAAAGCTTTGGTTTCGGTTTCCTAAGAAAGCGGTGAATGGTTAAACAGTAACAGCTGTCCAAATACAAGTCTGGTACGTTATTATAGAATAGAATAGAATAAGACATTTATTTCAGACATAAGTAGTCCATAAATTGTTAGTAACACAAAAAACCTTAATGCTATTGTTAGTACATAAAAAACAAAGCCACAGAAATAAATAAAAATCACAAAGTGGCACCACACAGGAGTACCAGTTTATGGCAAGCCCTGGACGCGACCACCCACAGTGTGCAGTCGCATCCAGTGCCTCCACATCGGCGAGTCCCAGCGGCCCACGAACACGCTCAGAAGGCTGTTCGAGCTGGCCCGCATGCGCTTCATAAGAAACGCACAACACTTCCGCATGATGGCATGAAAACCATCCACGGTCTTCACCACAAACATTGATGAAGCGCTGCAGTGGTGCGGCAGCCCGAACAGTATCCTGAACGCGTTGTTGTACTGTACACGCAGGGCACTGTATGTACGCTGCGTGTACTTAGTCCACAGGCTGCAGGTGTAAAAAGATTGACAGAAGGCCTTAAATAATGTCACTTTGACTTGCTCAGTACACCTTGCAAACCTGCGGGCCAGCATGTTACAGCGCACAGACAGCGCCCTGCGCTCCCTCTCCGAATCAACGTTATCACATAGATCCCCAGAGAGCCAGTGACCCAGATATTTGACACCTTAATGTCAACTACTGGTCAAAATTACCATTTTCATGACGGCCGTCATTATTATAATATAACCGCTTTCCTAAAAAACCAAAGCTTACGACAATTCATAGAATTGTCAAAGAATGACAGTTGTTATTTAAATATAAGGTTTATTGTATGTTTATCTCATTATCGTAATTACCCGCAGTAATAACGATAATGGGGTAATTCCGATTGATGATAATTTTGAATTATAGACTTCAGCAGAGGTCCAAGCTCGAAGTTTGCCAGCGAGCCATGGAGTGCAGTATCCTGGGGGTTCGAATTTCAGACCGTATAAAGAACAGAACACTGCACGTCAAAACCAAGATCACGGACGTTACCTAGAAAGCCGCTAAGCTCAAGCGGGACTGGGCCAGACATGTCTGCCGCATGGCAGATTACAAATGGGCTGGAGAACCACCGAATGGGTCCCACTAAATATATCGCGGCAGGCCGAGACGAAGATGGCGGGACGAGCTTGACTCCTACCAAAAGGACTGGACGACACTAGCAAAAGACAGAATTGTGTGGAAAAGGGAGAGGGATAGGGGGAGGGATTGTGTGGAGGGAGGGGGAGGCCGTTGCCTGTGATGCACAAGCTAGTTAGATAGATTAGATCATTTCTACCAAACGCAGCAGAAATAAACACGGCGGCCGATAAAATGTCGTCTAATCATTATGTTGCCAATGAATGTAAAATCCGCTGCGTTTGGTAGAAATTATCATGAATCGGAATTACCCCATTAACGTAATTACACCAATTTAAGTTGTTAGTCAATTTGATAAACAATTAATTTTCCTGACAACATCAACATCATAATATCAACGCTTCTATTAATATTTACTCTTTGAGGTAACTACTCTGGACGAATAATGTTTAATTTGTCATATGTTTACGCTTACTTTAATTGTAAAGGTCAGCAGAAGTGTACGCTAAGTAGCACTGCTTAAAGCCTGGTGCAATAAATTACATAAATAGTTTTTTTTTAATAATCAGTTGATTTGACTTGGAACATTTCACTTGAATGTCCGCTGTCAGAATGTTTTTTTTTTATTTTTTTCGTTAATTCATTAATCAATAATAGTTTTTTTTTTAAACGTTGTTTTTATAAAGTCAGCGAGTCTACTTCAGTAGTCGGGACACGCTAGCGGTTTATCGATACAAACGCTTGACAATGATTCCGAGCTCTGTGAGTAGATGACTTTCATTTTGTGGATGGGAAATCATAAATGATTTCTCCCACTCTGGGCGGAGCGGGAGGGCGTGTCAGACTTTTACTGACTAAAACCCACCCGTGTTCCTTCAGTTGCCTGTGCCAGGGCCACGGTATCTCTTTCGAACAACCCGCGACCGTGGCGCCGTGAATAGATGACATACTTTTGAATTTTGCCCTAGCGTTTCAAAACCGTCATCCTGTGTTAATGTGCTAAGTCTAATCAACCGACTAATACCTTCTTACTCCCACTAGACTATATTAATTTGAACTACGATACTTTGTCTTCTACTATTTAATTATACGTAATCATTTCATAATGACTTGTTTGTGACATCTGCTTCCTGATCCTGTTGCTTTATCAGGTTCCAATAGAAGCCCTTCTGTTTCTTCAGTTGATTGTGGGTTCCCATCTGCAATAAAAATCGAAGTATGAATATATTAAACCAGCTTCTGTCTTCGACTTCGTCCGAGTGAAATTTCTTGCAACCCCGAGTCACCCCGTCGCATCGCATCGCCTGCCCGAGCTACTACTTCGTTTTCGCTTAGCGTTTTTTCTGCCTTTTTTTTTTATGCTCGGCTCCTAAGCGTCATAGCGTGATGTTAAATAGCCTATAGCCTTCCTTAAGAATGGGGCTATCAAATGCAAAAAGATTTTTTCATATCAGACTGCTAGTTCCAGAGATAAGCGCGTCCAAACATACAAACAAACTCTTCAGCTTTACTATTAGTATAGATAGATAGAGCATAACATAATTGATATTTTTATCACCTATTTTAGATGGAGAGAGAGAGAGAGAGAGAGAAAGGATTTTGTAAGAGTATCAAGAATTTATGCTTGATCATCTAACAGCCAAGAGTCTGGATGCAAGTCTGGTTAAGTTACTAAGAATAGGCTCGTCCCCTATAAAATATTTGTCAGACCTTAAACATAGGATAAGCGAAATGCTAGTGTACTATGTATAGTTGAAAGGTGTACCTTTGCTTTGCATGTACCATGTACCATCGACTAACACTAGGTCTTTCGAATTTTGAAACAATTTTGCTTGCAAGTAGCAATTGTACTTAGAACAAAGTAAAACAAAGTACCATAGGGGCAGTGTTTTTTCAATGATTCAGTGTATACAAAAAGCAACTTTAAGGTGTACCACTAAAAGTCGAAATTAGAGTACGCTTGGTTGCTCTTTCTTACCTCCACAATCCTTCCCTTGTTGAGCACGACTATGAGGTCTGCGTTCATGACGGTGGACAGTCGATGTGCGATGACCAACACGGTGCGACCCTTAGCGGCTGTCTCTAACGCTGTCTGTACCACTTTTTCGCTTGCTGAGTCGAGGGCACTGTGGGAAAAAGATGATTTTTTTATTAGACATTTAAATAAACCTTTTTTACAGTCCGTTCAACCGATTTTGACTCCTATTGCGTTGGTAGCATGACAAATGGCAGCTGCAGTAAACAGTTGGTACTGAAACCACTTTTTTGCTTTTAATGCCATCTCTACGCCTCCGGAATAGAAGTCAAAATCAGTTGAACGGATTGTAGTTTTATTTAATTGTGACTAGATTGTTTTGCGAATCAGTATCTTGCAGTATGTTCAAATTATGTTAAAGGCCATTCTTAATAATTTATCTGGCTGTAGATTTTGACATAATTCGGACAAAATGTTGATATTGCGATACGGATTTTGCGTTTCAACACCTAAACCTAATGATGTTTCCTCTGTTCGAAGTTTTTTTACTGGGAAATCAGTGACAAAGAAGTATAAAACTTAAAATTGCAAGTTTTATACTTCTTTGTCACTGATTTCCCAGTAAAAAAACTTCGAACAGAGGAAACATCATTAGGTTTAGGTGTTGAAACGCAAAATCCGTATCGCAATATCAACATTTTGTACATTTTTAACTGGAGCAAGAGGTTCGCTCTGTTTGAGTTCGAACTCATCGGGCATACCCGATACATGCACTTTTCTCGTCAATATGTTATTCAACAAAAAATTTGATACTCTTGTACAGTCCGCGAGGCGTAAGGTGAGCTTTGCATTTGTGTGAGTGCACATAGTTAGTGTAGGTGTGACGTCCGGCATAGAGCGCGATTCGCGCTTTGCTTGGTTTAAAATCGGTTTATACTGCTTTTTGGCCATGACCAAAACCATGTCGCATCGTTGTAAAACGTAAAACGATAAGACGATTGAAGATTTTGTCTTACGTAAAACGATAAGACAAAAATTTTGGCCATGGGCTTTCGTACCATTTTGGTGATCACTCACACAAATGCAAAGCTCATCTTACGCCTCACGGACTGTTAGACGTACTCAACAAAAGACAAATAAAGTAAGATACAAACCTAGTAGCTTCATCCAATATAAGAACAGGTGGGTTCTTAAGCACAGCCCTGGCGATAGCTATCCTCTGTTTCTGTCCCCCACTGAGTGACATCCCTCTCTCACCCACGAGTGTGTTGTAGCCATCGGGAAAGCTGGTGATGAAGTCGTGAGCGTTGGCTGTTTGAGCTGCTCTGTACACCTGAAATTTTTAAGAACAAAAATTTTGTTACTAATAACTTAATTTTGCAGAATCAATCTGCCTAACCTTTTCCCATCTATGTTGGGATCGGCTTGCAGCCTATCTGACCTCCACAACCCAGTAACGGTGTAATACGATACCCCTTGGTAAGACTGGTTGTCAGACTTTGGACTTTTGACGACGCGTAACGACTGTCAAAGAAAGAATGACTGCCGGGACCAACGGCTTAACGTGCTTTCCGAAGCACGGAGGAGTCTCGGTATGTAAAGATGGTCACCCATCCACTGACCAACCCCGGCAAGCGTAGCTTAACCTGATGGATCGACCCGTGCGGCTGTTATTACTTAGCCACGAGCTCCTCTGCTACTCCATTACAACTATGTACATCACCTCGGCATCGCTGGCCCCCGGGCGTCCATACCGGATGTTCTCCTTGACGCTGGTGGCGAACAGCACCGGCTCTTGGCTGATGATGCCTATAGCTCTCCCGCGGAGCCACTTGCCATCCATCTCTTTAACATTTACACCGTCTATTGTGATTTCACCGGAATTTACGTCGTAGAACCTGGAGATCAAAGGTTAAAATAAGTAACAATATGCAAAAATTAGAAAAAAGGTTTATCAGGTAGAGGTGTACCTACACCTACATTTCATCTATACTATCTATCTTCTACCTATATAAATAAAAAGAGAAGTCCTGACTGACTGACTGATTGACTGACTCATCAACGCCCAGGCCAAACCCTTGGACCTAGAAAACTGAAATTTCTCACAGAGGTTCCTTTTATAATGTAGACAAGGAATAAGGAAAGATTTCCCGGTAGGACGTTCCCGTGGGATATTTTCCGACATCCACGCGGGCGAAGCCGTGAGAAAAAGCTAGTAATATTATAAAGAGGTACAATTTGTTTGTATTTAGGGGGTAATCTCCGGAACTAATGAACCAATTCTAAAAAAAAAATCACTAGTAGAATGCCACATTATTCCCGAGTTCTAAACAATTAGTAGGTAATCGAGAAAAAATTATCAGCCGTCCTATACATTTGAGTCGAGTAGGTATCAATGAAGCATTCTATGGAACAGCTGATAATTTTTTCTCGATTACGATGTTGGTATCATGGAGAAAGTTGTTTAGTTTACCACACATTTCTGATACACCCTGTAGAACCTATAACTTTTTTAATTTGCAATTGAGTTCGCGCCTGGTCGCTGTTGTGAGCGGACATGTGTGTCGTTGTTTTTTGGAGATTGCGGTATTTGTTAAATTGGATTTTTGTGATTGGTGCGTACGGGAAATATTAAATTCTCGTTTACTCTTACGGTGCACTTACCGGAATTACCCGCCCACTGGGCGGAGCGCGGAGAAGGATAGATATATTGAAAAAAGTGTCGGCGTCAAACCCAGCTTAGATTCGAACCCGCGTCACTTGAGGCGCGAAGCGGGGCTGTGCGCGCAGAGCCACGGGACCACGGCTCAAGTGCGCGAAATCATCGGCTACGACTTGCTACGGGTGGAGCGGCGCGGCTACGCGACTACGGTTGAAAGCAAAAGCGACGGGCTAAATTGGACTTCGGTGCGTCCGCTTTGGGTGCAATATTCTTCAACCATGAATTCCTGCGCTGGATGTAAAAAGCCATTTGTGAGGCGTGAGTTCTTGGCATGCGCGATTTGTAAGCTTCGCTACGATTTGTTGTGTGCTAATGTAACCGAAAAACGCTATAGTTTGATGACTGCTGATAAGGCCCAATGGAAATGCCCGGACTGTCGCAATAAGCAACCTAAGGCTAACAATTTGAATACTCCCGTCCGACAACTAATGGAGTCGCATACTGAAGGGCCTTCCGTTGCTGTTGATACCATAGACGAGCCCCTGGATGGGGTCACCGTGAGGACTAAGCGCCAAGTTACAGGAATGCAAGTGAATAAGGACGATGATGGAGATGAGGAGAGGCAGCCAACCAATGAAAGTAGTACTTGGATAGGACTGTCTGAGGAGAAGTTAAGAATCATTATCAGACAAGAAATTACAAAGGCAGTTGAATGTTCAATGCAGAAGATAGTATTAGGGAAGTTGGATAAGCTACAGACTGAAATTAGTAAGTTAAAGGAAATGGTAAACGCATGTTCCAACGAACACAAAATGATAGCGGCTAACTTAGCCGACAAAGAATGCAAAGAGAGCGGTCGGTCAAAGAGGCCGCAGGAGCAGAACACCCAGGCTATGAAAGTTCTGAATAAAAATCAGCAGCACGGTACAGTTGGAACTACCATAAAAGTTCTGGATGCCTCGATTGGTCTAGATAGCACTGGGCAGGTTGATGTTGACCAGGCTAGTTCTCAGATAAATACGCAGAGGCAACAGGAAGTAAGAAAGGAAATACAATACAAGGATAGAATCAATAGCACACAGACTGAAGAGCAGGAAGAAGAAGCAGGAGGAGGATGGAATAAAGTGATAAACAAGAATAAGGAAAGAAGAAGTAACAGGGCATCGGTGATGAGAGGAGAAAATAGTCAGATAAGTACATTACAGGCTATAGAAAAGAAAAAGTATCTGCACGTGTGGTCGTTGCGTTCTGATACATCAATTAACGCGGTAATGGACCATGTAACCAGCGTTTGTAGCGTAAATAAGGACGTTATTAGTGTAGAGAAGATAATCCCGAAAACAGAGCGCGATTACTCATCGTTTAAAATAGGAATACCGGAAAGTAAATATGGAAAAGTTGCTAATGCGGAAGTATGGCCGGTGAACACACGGCTCAGTGAATGGCTTTGGTTTCGGACCCCTCGCAGGACAACCGAAAAAGAGGCAATCTAAATATAGTATGAAACTGTACTATCAAAATGTTCAAGGGTTGCGTACGAAATTGAAAACATTTCACAAAAACGTGTTGGGATCCTCGGCCGACTTAATTGCCATTACGGAGAGTGGGTTGAACGCATCAATACACGATGGAGAACTGATACCGAATGGTTACGTGATACTCCGGTGCGACCGCACGGATGGTCGCAAGCAGGGAGGGGTGTTCCTGGCTGCTGCCCCGTGCCGCGGACTCGAGATGCGGAGAGTGTCGCTGCCTGGCGGTGTCGAGTTAGACAATAATCTTTTTGAGCTTGTGTGTGCAACAGTGTTTCGTAAGAATAAGTTTTTATTTTTGTGTTGTGTTGCGTATATTCCACCTAGAACGGCAGAAAGAGAGTATATGTATATGTTTTACCTGCTAGAACAATTGTGTACTCAATATGATAAGGTAATACTTGTTGCCGATTTTAATATGTACTCCACAAATCAGGATGTAAAATGTTACTATCAGTATTTTGTCACCTATTGCGGATTCCGCCAGTATAATGAAGTACTTAATTGTAATAGTCGCAAACTCGATGTTGTTTTATCTACTTTGCCCGAGAGCGAAATAACGGTAAGTGAGGAAATAGATTGTTTGTCTCGCATTGACCGGCAGCACCCGCCACTGTGTGTCAGTATGGTGCGAGTGCGTGGGACCGACGCACGCTCGGACCCCGCGCCTGCCCTGACCCCGCCACCGCTTACGATGCCGGCCCCCCCGCGATGGAATTTTGCGAAGGCTGATTTTTACAAGATGTATTCGTTGTTGGCGAGGGCGGACTGGAGCGCGCTGTACGAAACGAGCAGCACCAATGATGCATATGATATTTTTTACAGTATATTTTATGGTATAGTAGGTGATAGCACTCCCAAGAAAAAGCCTAAAGTCGGCCAATCTAGGTATAATTACCCAGAGTGGTACACGGCGGAACTCATAGGCGACATTAAAAGTAAAGCTTATTGGCATAAAGCTTATAAAATAAGTGGTGATGGTAGCGATTATGAGAGGTTTTCCTACTATCGTTCACTTGTTAAAAATAAAATCGAGACTTCCTATTGTGACTACCAAAGTCGTATCGAATCACAGTTTGTTAAGGAGCCAAGGTCGTTTTGGGGTTTTATTGGAAGTAGGCGTTCAAAAAGAAGCAAAAACCGGTTATTAAAGAATGGCACTCCATTAGGGGAAAGTGAGTGTGCGCAGGAGTTTGCTAACTACTTCCTCTCAGTGTATGGGGAGGAGACGCCGTGTTTGGATGCGGCTGCCGCGGCCCGAGCGACGCCGGAGCGCGGCACGCGTGTTCACGTGGGCCAATTGTCGCTGAATGACGTTCTAGCTGCCCTACTGCGGCTCAAGCCCAAGCGGTCAGTGGGCCCAGACGGGGTCCCTCCTTATATTGCTAAAGATTGTAGGATGGTGCTAGCAAAGCCTCTTTGCCACTTGTTTAATCTTTGTTTAAAGGAACGTATGTACCCGGAAGGCTGGAAGTTGACTAGAGTGACTCCTGTGCCCAAAGGTACTGCAAGTTCGGAAATCAGTGGGTATAGACCAGTGGCGGTATTGTCCACATTTGCGAAGGTCTTTGAGTCGGCGTTATGTGCGTGTATTATGCCGCAGGTGAGTGCACACTTTTGTGACGCGCAGCACGGGTTCCGAGCGGGCCGCAGCACAAATACCAACTTAATGTGCTTCATGAATCATGCGGCACCTGTGCTCGACTCTAAGGCGGGGCTCAGCTGGACGTCGCATATTTTGACTTTAAAAAGGCCTTCGATAGTGTGGATAATGACGTTCTTTTGTCGAAGTTTGCAATGGCTGGTTTTACTCCTGACCTCTTGCAATTTTTTGCAAGTTACTTGGGTAATCGTAGGCAATATGTAGAGTACGGCGGTTACTTTTCGAGCCCTTATCTGACACTTTCAGGAGTCAGCCAGGGTACCAACTTGGGCCCATTGGAATTTGTCATAATGGTTAATGACCTACCGGAAGTAACGCGGAATGCAGGTTGTTTGCTCTTTGCAGACGATCTCAAATTATTCCTTCAGATTAATGACGAGACCAACTGCTTGAAGTTACAGTCGGACATAGATGAAGTGGTGGAATGGAGCCGGAATAATAAGCTGCGGTTTAATGTCTCCAAGTGCAACGTCATGTCTTTTACACGGGCTGCGGTGCCGCTACAATATAAATACCAGATGGCAGGGGTAGCCATTCCGCGGGTTGATTCTGTGCGTGACTTAGGGGTTAAGTTTACTAAGGACCTGACTTTCCGTAGGCATATTGAGCAAGTGTGTAGGGAGGCATTTAGGAGTTTAGGCTTTATAATGCGGGAAACGCGGGACTATAATAACACGGAAGCTGTAAAATCTTTATATAATGCGTTAGTTAGGAGTAGGTTGGAAAGCAGTGCTATTATCTGGAACCCCCATGAGGCTAAATATAGTCTCATGGTGGAAAAAATGCAGAACAAATTTACCCGGTATTTGTACTTTAGACAATATGGTGTTTACCCTTATTATCCGCTTATGTATCCAACCCTCTTTGTTATAGGGATGGTTGGATACTATAAGTTGGAGGTAAGGCGTAACTTAGCGTTAGCCAAATATATATTTGAAGTGTTTCGTGGTAGATTAAATAACCCTAATATACTAGACTCGTTGAGGCTGCTTGTTCCAAACACCAGGTTGCGGCAGGCGCCGAGGGCACGGCTTTTCGACGTCCCGGTGGCTCGCACTAACGTAGGCAAATTCGCACCGGTTGCAAGAGCCATACGATTATTAAACAGCGCCTCACAAAAGATTGATATATTTAACTGTACATTGGCGGAATTCGTGAGGGTGACTCTCGATTTATTAAGTAATAAGTGATAATCTGTAATCACATTATCGCATTGGGTATGGACCTGTTAAGATAGTGTAAGATTGGATAAATAAATAAATAAATAAAAATAAATAAATAAATAATTTTTTTAAAAAGCCTGAAGCACTGTGTGGTTTTAAAATCGATTCAGTTGAAAAGTAGAGATATATTTTAGTAAATGCAGAAGTTATTACAGTCTGTGAGGCGTAAGATGAGCTTTGCATGTATGTGAGTGATCACCAAAATGGTACGAGATCCTATGAGCAAAATTTTTATCTTATCGTTTTACGTAAGACAAAATCTTCAATCGTTTTACGTTTTACAACGATGCAACATGGTTTTGGTCATGGCCTCACGTACTAAAAGAACAAAAGCCGATTGCCAAAAAGCAGTATAAACCGGTTTTAAACCAAGCAAAGCGCGAATCGCGCTCTATGCCGAACGTCACACCTACACTATCTATGTGCACTCACACAAATGCAAAGCTCAGCTTAAACCTCACGGACTGTATTTGCAAATCAGAGAAGTTACCTTTCTAAGAGAGCAGCTATTGTGGACTTGCCATTACCAGACGAGCCAACAATGGCCACAGTTTTGCCAGCCGGGATCTTCAGATTGAAATTCTTCAACACGGTCTGTAAACACAATAATTATTATAACTACTAGCCGTTGCCCGCGGCTTCGCCCGCGTGGATGTCGGAATTTATCCCACGGGAACCTTCTACCGGTATGAAAAGTATCCTATGTCTTAATCCAGGTTATAAACTATCTGTATACCAAATTTCAGCTAAATCCGTTCAGCCGTTTTTGCGTGATTGAGTAACAAACATCCAAACATCCAAACATACAAACTTTCACATTTATAATATTAGCAGGATAGTAGGATTTATAATATGTTAATAATGCGAAATAGTTGCAATCAATCTGCCTAGCCTTTACCCAACTCTGTTGGGGTCCGCTTCCAGTCTGACTGGATGCAGCTGAATACCAGTATACATGGAGCAGCTGCCTATCTGACATACACAACCCACTGCGTAATACGGTACCCCGTGGTAAGACTAGTAGTTTCCGGGGGAATTTGTTAATAATGATGAGTACAATGACCCCTCAACAACCCCTGAACTACTTTCTCCATAGAACCAACACCGTAGGTAAGAAAAATTCGAGAAAAAAATATCAGCTGTCCCGTACAATACTTCAATACTTACTCGACTCGACTCGTATGGAAAAAGCTAATATTTTTTTCTCGAATTACGGTGTTGCTTCCATGCAGAAAGTTGTTCAGTTTCATGGTCTGTACCACATTTTTTTTATACAAACTGTATTACAGATGAGCCCCTTTTACAAATAAACGATGATTATTGTGTAAAAAATATCCAAAATCAGTCACCGCTTCAGGCCTAGTCGGATATGCGAACGACACATCCTTGAACTCAATGTCACCGTGGAACTCATGGAACTTGATGACCGCTGACCCTGATTGGTCCATTACAGGCTTCTTGTTGATGTACTGAAAATAAAATGCTATGTGATTAGAAATTCAACTTTATAACTAAACATGTAAAGTTGGAATTTACATTAGATGTCATACATCCACGTTTGCACTCTAAACTGAACCTCTTTCTAATATATATAAGGTCTGATTCACTCATTACAAGAGCTAAAAGACGTCTGCGTTCTATGACTGGCGCCGACTTAAGTGACTTGCGCTATTCAAAAGTGAACTTTCTCAATATCAACATAAGGTCTAACATCAATTACAAATCCATGGTACTTAAGTATACCATTTTAAAAACTACATTGCGTCGCCTTACAGTGAAAATCTCGGGAATGCATTTTTGCACAAATTTATTTTATTGCGTTTCTGGGAAAAAAACCTCGCAACGCACATCCTGATCTGACTAATTTGTTCATTCGATACTCGAAGCGTCATCTATAATTGATGATATCCTTATTAATTAATAAAAAAAACAAAAGACGCCGTACAAAAATTTTACAGCACGCAGTTTTTTCTTCCTCCTGAAATGGTACTTCTTTTACACTTACGAGGTTTTCACTCTAAGGCTTCGATTTGTTTCGAACCCCAAAACTAGACTCTAAAGCTATATAAATAAGGTCTAACCTCAAACACTCGACCTCCAGCGCTAATTCCCTTCACTACAGATCCAAACAATAAAGACAGCTGAGCGACTGATCGTTGCACAGTTTGCGCGTTCACTAGGAAAGCCATGACGTCACCGGCTGACATTTGTCCCGTAGACATTAGATGGCCGCCCATAAACATGGTGCCTAGGACCATACTGTAAAAAAAAAGGAAAAAATATAACGGGACAACGTCCGAACATGAAGTAATATAACGATTATAATCAGGCATCAAAATAAAGTTTTTTCAAGTTAACGGGTCGGTCAGTCAGAAAGATGAAGCTAGTCACCCATTCCAAAGCGTAGTAGGTATCTATGGAGAAGAACGAGCAAGAAACTCCACGGAAACTATTTTAAATCAATATATGGTCACAAAATATTGTTACATCATTCATGTTGAAATTATACATGAAAGAACGATGCAGAACGTTAAAAGCGTCCATAATAAAAAAAAAAAAACAAAAATCAATTCAAAAATTTAATTAAATTCAAATAAGCCGTGGCAGCTAAGAGTTGACCAGTCTTTACTGACAGCACCCGTTCACGAACCTAACGCATGGATTAGCACCATTCAGGTAAGAAGGGAGCAAAATGATCCAACACTCGCACCACCATCAGCGAGACATTAGAGTGAGCATGACATACTCTCAGCCGCCAGGGCACATTCAAGTCAATGAAAAACGTACCCAGTAAAACACAGGCCACGAGATGGCAACCTTCACAATACTAATCCTAAACTTCTATAGTATTTTCTATAGCACACTAGTACGGCACTAGTGTGCAAGCGAGATAACATGATAAGCACCGCCATTTTAGATTCCTTTCTTTAATGAACCGAATTATACCATCAAAATCACACATACCCATTTAAAAACAAGTTAGTCCCAGCTTGAAACAGTCCTATTCCCAATCCGAGTTCCATATTCATATCAGCGGCCGCGTTGCACTCTTGCGCAAACAACTGAGCTTCGTTCTCTTCGCCCGCGAACGCGCGCACTGTTCGCATATTTGATATCGCTTCCTCTGCTACTAGTGTTGATTTTTCTATCTGGAATTAAAATAAAATTTTTGGAATGGCAACAATTTAAAAGCTCACAAAATAAATCAGATGTCTACCTAATTGCATAATCAGCCTATAATGTTCCCACTGCCGGGACACAGGCCTCCTCTCTGCGAGAGGGAGTGGGCTGTAATCTACCACGCGGGACCACTGCGAGTCACAACAAAAAAAAAAAATCACAACTCTTCGAATTAAAAAGAGAACAAACAAAAACAAAAAAGAGAGCAAAGCAAAAATATATAAATTGTCAACATATCCGACGACAAAGATTTTGTGATATTTTTTGTTCTAGTGTTAGTGATCATCTAGTCAGATTTAATGTTAATGAATAATTCAATTTTATTTGTATAGTTAGTTAGTCATTTACTTTAGTAGGTGTAAATAGTGTTAATTTGTATATTGTACTAAATAAGTAAAAAGTAAATATATAAATTCTACAGTTTAGTTTACTATTTCTAGTGACTATTTCTAATTTTAATGTTTTTTATTTAAATGATGAATGAATTTAATGAATTTTATGTATTTTGATTATTATTTATTGGGACTTGGTGCCCGATTAAAAAAATATACTACTATAATTATTATATCTAATAAGTACAGTAAACATTAGAGGAGCTCGTGGCTAAGTAATAACAGCCGCACGGGTCGATCCGTCAGGTTAAGCTACGCTTGCCGGGGTTGGTCAGTGGATGGGTGACCATCTTTACATATCGAGATTCCTCCGTGCCTCGGAAAGCACGTTAAGCCGTTGGCCCCGGCTGTTATTCGTGGATCTTTGACAGTCGTTACGGGTCGTCAGAAGCCCGAAAGTCTGACAACCAGTCTTACCAAGGGGTATCGTATTACCCAGTTACTGGGTTGTGGAGGTCAGACAGGCAGTCGCTCCATGTAAAATACTGGTATTCAGCTGCATCCGGTTAGACTGGAAGCCGACCCCAACATAGTTGGGAAAAGGCTAGGCAGATTGATTGAAGTACAGTAAACATTAATATTTAAAAAAAAAGCATTATAATAATATTAGATTTAAGTTTTCAAAGCTTCCTCTCTCCTACTATTGTTGCTGTGCCCGACAGGGTCCATAATGATCACATATTTTTAAGTTACCATCTAATACACATTGTGGAATGCAAATAAAGTATTGAGTATCGAGTAGGTACCTATTGAGAAGTGGCGATGAAATAATTTACGCACGTAAAGCGCCTGCCTAGGTTCGAAACCACGACCTTATAATTCTTAAGTCGGGGGGGGGGGGGGGGGGGGGGGGGTCGTCGCCACTGGGCCACCACTGCTCAATAATTCTTGGGCTCAAATTGTAAAACAGAGAGAAAAATGGAAAGATGGAACCTGGAGCCTTTGCCTTGCAGTGGGACATAACAGGCTCATAACAATAATAGTAATGAGGAGGCTCTCGTTAGGCAGCTGGATCAAGGGCTTGATCCAGAAAGCGGTACTGCTGGACAGTATGGAGGTGAGCTTGCCAAAAGGGTCAAACAGAGGTAAGAAAGAGATAAGGTGTTTCAATATCAAGGTCACAGCGTTTCTACCCACTCTGCTATGGGAGAACTTCGCTCAAAAACATAACTATATCAAATCAATATTTAGAGTTCATCTGCGTACTTCAAAAACTGAACAAATTACAGAGAAATAAGATCCAACTCACCTGCGTCTGCGCCTCTCTTGACAACTTCCTTAGCAGTGAACCAATGAAGGTGCCTCCAACGACAACTGACGGTATACATAATAGTGTGAGGGCGGTCAGTTGTGGAGATATGACTAGAAGACTAACTGACGACCCTACGACCTGGAAATAGAAACAAACATATATTATTTAAAACCCTTGAAATAGCATCTAAATGTCACATAAATCTGCCTAGCCTTTTTCCCGACTATGTTGGGGTCGGCTTCTAACCGATTGAAACTAAATACCAGTATTTTACATGGAGTGACTGCCTATCTGACCTCCACAATCCAGTAACTGGGCAATACTCGTACGGTACCCCTTGGAAATACTGGTTGTCCGACTTTCGTGCTTTTGATGACCCGTAACGACTGTCAAAGATCCACGAATGACAGCCGGTCTTAATGCAAAATAGCTTTTGGTATTTTGAAAATTAATTTACAACATTGAAAGTTTTTATGTTCAGTTGCTAACGAACATACGTCGGTTTTTATTACTGAAGTAGAAGTAAATAAAAATTACCTGAGTTGTAGCCCTCATTCCACCAGAAATTGTCTGTTTGAACGAGCTCTTAAAATCTTGCACATCAACTGTTAGCCTGGAATGACAAGTAACACAGCCATATACATGCAAATACTAGTACAGTAATACTCAACTAATAAGGCGCGTCGTGAATCTTCGTTCGCACAGAAAAGAAAGTATGGCCCCAAAGATTAACGAGAATACTTAAAACTTACAATCAACCTTAGATCACTACTATAAGGTTCATAATACACTGCAGCTGTTAGTTCCGTCTCACTCGCAAGTATGGCGGCTGTCAAGCGGCGCGCGCTAACATGGCGGCAGACACCGACCAATAGCGGTACAGGAAAAAGCGTGGAGCGTGCCGATTGGACAATAGCGTTTCCCGCGCTTTGAAAATTCATCTTCTGCGCAGGTACATCCATAAGCCATATTACTTGGGTACTCCTGTATAGTATAGTATTATGTAAAAACATATAAGATGTTTTGCGAAACAGACATTAGTTTCCTATCAGTTCATAGAAATATTTTGTGTACAAGCCGTGTATAAGTGGCTAGGCACCTCGTCGTGCGCCGACAAAAAGTCTCAAGGACAATCCTGATGACGTCACGAGCAGGAGCTGTCGCGTGAGTGGATATGCAGATAAAATATTTTGTAGTTTTTCACATATTTACTCAGCATAATCAACCTATAATGTTCCCACTGCCAGGACACAGGCCTCCTCTCGGTGAGAGGGAGTGGGCCATAATTAACCACGCGGTCCCAGTGCGGCTTGGTGATGTCACATGTCTTCGAATTTTTGGTTCTAGGACATGGCGGTTTCCTCACAATGTTTTCCTTCACCGTTTTCAGAGCAGTGGTGATGAAATAATTTACACAAAGTAAAGCGCCTGTATGGGTTCGAACCTGCGACCTACAACTGGTAAGTTTTTACCACTGGGCCACCACTGCTCATCCATAAAGCATCATTTATCATTTATCAGCTCCTTCCAATTCCACCAGCAAAGGTGTCAAAACCGAAGGATTATTGAGCAGACGGTATGAAGACTTATCGCCTTAGGTAATTAAATAAAGGTAAACAAAAAAAAACGACTAAACGTAATACCTGTCATTTCAGTCGTCATGCACACACAGTGACAAATGTGACTGTGTGTGTGTGTGTGTGTGTCGTGTTGTGTTGTTGTTTTTGTGGGTTGTTGTATTGTTGTTATTGTCACAGTGGTACTCTTCATTTTAGCAACGTTATACAACGAATTATAGTGTCCTTACCTATTAACAAGTTCCCCAGTTCTCTCCTGGTCGAAGAAAGCCATGTCCTGATGTAGAATAGACGTAAACAAGTCCTGTTTCATCTGAGCGGCGACCCTCTCACCCACTTGCGACAGCAGGTGGATATATGAGAATGTGAACATAGCCTGAAAATAAAGAAAGATAATTTTAAACAGTAACTTTAAGAACTCCATTTACAATATGTTAGACATGTAAACGAACCTTTTTACAGTCCGTTCAATCGATTTTAACATCTATTGCGTTGGTGGCATGACAAATGGCAGCAGCAGTAAACAGTTCGTATTGTAACCTTTTTTGCCTTTAATGCGATCCTTAAGCCTACGGAATAGAAGTTAAAATCGGTTGAACGGACTGTAAAAAAGGTTTGTTTACATGTCAAATCATATTGTAAATGGTGTATCGGGAGTACGGACTATGGTGTGCTTCATCCCAAACTGAAATCAACAAATACCAAATGATCAGAGTGAGAAATATTAATTTTTTTCTTTTGCTAGGTTCATAACTATGAAAAAAATATCTGAGAAGTTTAGTCTACTAAGCTAGCGTCACCTGCAAAATGCACATCAGTGACAACAATTTGACATTGCATAATCAGCCTATAATATTCCCACTGCTGGGACACAGGCCTCCTTTCTGTGAGAGGGAGTGGGCAGTAATCCACCACGCGGGGCCAGTGCGGGTTGGTAGATGTCACATGTCTTCGAATTTTTGGTTCTAGCTAGGACATGCCGATTTCCTCCCGATGTTTTCCTTAAGTTTTCCTCACAGTACCTACTGTTTTATGCCAATATTTTTTACAACAAAATTAGGACTCCATTATTGTTGCAATGGAGCCCTACTTATTTTATATTTTTTATTAGAAGGCCAAAATAAAACGTAACACTTAACTAAAACAAGTAACTAAATAGTAAAAAAAATGTTTGTGTTGGACGAAATAAGATTCTACTATTTACTACATATTTTTCTTGGAGATGAATTTGCCATGAATCCAAAGTAGGAAAGGAAGAAAAGAAGAAAAGACGTTACTAGTCATGTCAAAGTATAAAGGTACTGAACACTAAATTAATCTATCAACTAATCTGCTCAACATTTAATGAAATAAGAATTCACCTGTCCCAGATACAATCCAATCAGTTTGAGCGCAGGCAGTCTGATCTGATCCAGGAAGTCGGCAGATGGATTCTGTCTCTGGTTTGCAAGCACGTTCACCACTTCTCCCAACAGCACCGGGATGTACACATTCAGAAATGCTACTACTAATGCTGACTGGAAGGGAAGAATACAAAATTATTAGGATGTTTCGTATTATGAATAACAAAACTATGTTCTTTTTTTTTATTTAAATAAACTAAATGTTAAAGCCAGGAAAAATATTAGGTAAGGTTAGGTTTATTTATTAACAGGTAATCTACTTATACATTTATACATATTATAAATTAAAGTCGCTTTTCGTGACTTTCTATGTGACTGGGTTGTTCTTCTGAACAAATGCAATGGATCATCATTTCATGAAATCATGATTTCATGAAATCACTAGATTTGAGGTAAATGCTAACTTATGGAGTTGTATTGCTGATTCTAATGATTATAATTCTGTAAAGCCATATTAGCTACGGCCGCGAATCATATTTTAATCAACATACAAGCTCACACTGACCTACAAATTGCAAAAAACGTAAGGAATTTCGCGGGCTACCGTGGCGCATCAACCTTAAAGGAAATAATTAATGTGCTAAGTAAGGTTGAATTAATTTCTTAGAGAATTACCTATAAAGATTAATTAATGGTACCAGGATTATATAAACTAACAAGAACTCACCGCAACAGCAGCAGCTAACAGCCACTTATGAGGTTGAAGATAAGAAAGAAACTTTTCCCAATCAAATTTTGCAGTATCTTCTTGTACATTCGGTCTTCTCTGTATGACCCTAGAATGGGCCACAAGTGCCTTGCAGTACGCTGGGCCATTGCTCAACAAATAACGAGCCCCGAGCGCTAAACTGACCCCAGTACATAACTTCCATGGGCTACAAAGCAATAATAATCCAGGCTTTGAATTTTTCTCCGACGATGTTTTGACTTCAGAAAAGTATCGTTTTACGACGTTTGACGGCTTATTTTTCATTAGGTTTGTAAAGTATACATTGCTTTTTGTTGTCAGTAACCTGTAAGAAAAGTTTTATGTAAGTGAGTCTGTGTAATTTCATGTTTATTTATGAAAGTAAACTGGACTTATTTACTAATGCTTACCTCTGTCTCACAAGCTGGCAAGAGTTCATTTGCAGTAACTGCCACATTTTTATAAAATTATGCTTACTACCCTATATAAAAATCAGTTATTTACACATTCTTTTAGTCTTAATTGTCAAGATTATGCAGATTGTTTCCTGAAAATTGATTTGATAACCTCAATGCCATAGTCCAATGTCACTGTTTACAGTGTCTTCTGTCAAAAGTGTCAAAACGATGACGTATTCCTCACAGTTTAGAAACGTAATAACCAACTAATAAAAGATAATCATCTAAACGAAAGGGCAAAAAATACCCGAAGTATTGGTGATGATAAGAAAAAAAACTGTATTCCTAATAACCAACCAAAAAATCATGAAATCAAAGCGATAATACTTTGCTTCTTTTGTAAATCACTGCAGCAAAGCTCAGCTACCTAATTTCTGAACGAGTAATATTCGTTTCATTTTACGTAATTTGTGTCACACTAAAACAATCAAATACTAATTATCTGGCCGATAGATGGCGCTGAACGATTTAATTAGATTAGATTTAACTTTGTAAACTCTATAATGGAGTTTGATTAAAATGGAATGAACAAGCAGGCACATTAGTAAGAAATGCCAAAGCAGTCTTCTTTGCATTCTGTATTTGTATACTAGGCTAGGTAGGTACGTATAATAGGCACAAACAAATACCTACTTTCTAATCTCTCAAGTCTAAAAGCTAAGATCTAAGATATAAAATCACAAAACTACATCCCACCCAGCCCAAGATATTAATAAAACCGTTCATCACACACCAATTGACCACAGTTATAAATTTCACCCCTGACGAGCAGCGATCAAAACCGCCCCTCTAATGCAAGCGATGCTCTAATCCCTGGCGTCCCCTCACTAGTCACTAAAGTGCTGACAATAAAATGCATTACACTTAAATAATGTTTAATTTGTTTGAATTCATTGTTGCTGTCTAATAAGTTTGAAAGGGAAGGAAGATTGTAATTATTGTGGAGGTTTAATTTAATGAATTATGATAATTCGGTAGTGATATGCTCTGAATGCATTTAGTTTGACTACCTACCAACTTCGACCTAGGAACTTTGCCTAGGAAATAGGAAGATGGAGGTCTGCAGATCACCGGAATCTGCTCATCATCATCATCATGTCAGCTCGGAATCACCCACTGCTGGTGGTGTATACAATGCGCAAAACCTCTTAAGGGGTCATTGTACTCATCATTATGAACAACTTTTACTATGGGACGAAACCTGAAATCGCGAAAAAAGTCAGCTGTTCAGTACATTTTGACGAATTATGCGAACATAAATGTACTGAACAGCTGATTTTTTTTCGCGATTTCAGGTTTGGTCCCATATTAAAAGTTGTTCATAATGATGAGTACAATGACCCCTTTTACGCATTTAGCGTTACACGTTGTATAGGCCTCCCCTTTTTCCGCCATACTTGCCGGTTCCGTGCGTCCCTCATCCAGGTGTTTCGTGACTTTGACGATATCATCAACCCAACGCGCCTTTGGACGGCCCTGGTTTCTAAGGCCTAACTTGGCCACCATTCGGTCACAAGTTTATTTCATCGGCCATCTCCGCAAATAGTGGTCCTGCGTCGTGGACTCGTGGCGATGCGTGGTTCTGTCGGTTGGAATTGATCACAGAACAGATATCTGTTCTGTGGGATTGATAATGATGGCCTGCTTAACTCAATGTTTTTTATTAAGTACTATAACGCGAACCCTTTTCTAACCGCTCCCGCCACAATCCGCTCGTCCAATAAGGTCGAGTCGAAGCTTCTAGAAGGTTCTAGAAGCTTCGAAACAAATGACGCGCAGTCATGTCATTGACTTTTCAGAGAGACGTATGTCAACAGTCAACTAGGCTGCGCACTTTTTTTAGATACTTCTATTAGATTTACAAAATTAGGTCTTCGCCCCCGACTATTTATGTTAAAGTACTTAATAGGTTTACCTGACCACTCTCTCATCTGATGGTAGGTAAGCGATGGTTGATGAGGTTGACGTTGTAAGGAAATCGTTTGTCGAGTTATAGGCATTTGTGATGAGGAATCTTTGGTCTGGCCTGTCTGGCATGTGCATAGCATACCAAACTCGAAAACCCGCTATCCGATACCGAACCTAATTACTTATTAATTATTTCGCCATCTTAGGGTAAGCGTATACGAGCCACCGGCCATAACCACCGGTGGCTGTCGTCTCTTGCTGCGGTGTTGAGTAGGTACTGCTGAAGGGCGTGGCCGCCACCGGCCACACGTGTGCGATGAATCCATACAAAACGTATAAAAAATCATGTGAACTGCTTGCACTGGGCTACCGGTGGCTCGTTTGCGCCGAGGGTGTGATGAGCCTGGAAGACTATAGTCTTTTTAGACTAAAGTACTCTTATGAGAGAGAAAAACTTATGTAGGTTACACTATGCCCGGAATATCTTGGCGAGACTGAACGCAGGCATTACTAACTTTCGCGCATTGACGTCAGGCCTTTATTGTTTGGGAAAATTGCGTGTTCTCATTACCTACAGTGATTTTATTTCCTTTTGTGTTCTATCATTACTTGAGAATTTGAGAAATCTAATTACGGAGATTCGCGGCTTAACTTTCTGCGTCCATTTGTAATGCCGCGGCCACTTTAACGTCAACGTCAATGCCCATCATCGCCAATTGCCATAAACATCGCCACAAATTCGGTCAAGATTCGGTCAAATTATCACGGTAAGAGGTGGCTACACCTACGGCTAACGGCCTTCAGCGCGATAAGCAACGGCATAACCCGGACATAAGAGGATATACTTTCGGTGTGATGGTGAAGGAATTTGTTCGGGACTCTGTGTCTTGTATGTTATTGTAGGTAGACTTACCTACAATAACACACAAGACAAGACGTCATATTTAATGAAGCGTAAGTGCTGTTTCAGCGTCTGGAGGTCGCCCACATGTTCTCTCACTCACACTCGCCTCATATCACCATTTCGTCTGGAGGTCGCCCACATGTTCTCTCACTCACACTCGCCTCATATCACCATTTCGTTCCTAAAAATGTTATTGCGCAGCCTTCTGCGCTAACTATAGACTAATATTTACGGGGTGTTTCTTTTAAGGTGTCAAGCCAAGAGTACCATACCTACCTATCGATTTAACCCCCATGTATGTTTTACAATTTTTTGTAGTTTTCGAGTTATTTTGGATCCCTCAGTTCATATCAACGGTAAAGGATAGTAGTACTTAGTAGGTATAAAATTTATGTTTTTAAGTTTTTATTACCAACTGAGGTCTGCTTAAGGGGACTTCTGTACAGGACTTAAACGCAAATAACGCAAATTTTATAATGCCTAAAAGTATGATGAACATACTGCAGTAAACAAAATCAGAAAATATATGATATTCTTCAGGATATACAACACTAGTTAGATAGTGCGTTGAAAACATAGTACAACTAATTCGATACGATAGAAAAAAATCACGAATATACATCAAAAAAATTATTTTAACTATTAAAACCATACTAATATTCATGCAATCATTCTGGTTTTTTGCCAAATTATTCTACAAGCAACAAATTAACGTAACAGTGTTTTATTTTTTTAGTCCTACCAATAGATTTTTTGTAAATAGATAATTAGTGCATATTTTGCAATAAAGTACCAGGATTGTGTGATCACGCTTCTCTTTCTTTTCTATGCAGTCCGACAGTGACCGCGCTTTGTAGTCCCCTTAAACGTAGAGGAATAGTAAATATCAGGATTGACAAAAATATGCAAAGACAATAATAAATAATAAAATATGAAAATCACAATATTTCAGGATACACTCGGTCAACGACCAATTTCAGCAAATAATGTCCTATTTAGTACATTTTTGTTCAAAGTTGACCCAAAAAAAGATTTTTTAAAGCTATCATCTCGTTGAATTGAATCAGGAAAAATAGGTACTTACTTATCGAAAAAAAAATTATAACTCGAAAACTCCAAAAAATCGTAGAACATACCCTATGTAGGTTCAATCGATAGGTATGGACGTATGGTACTCTGCTATCAGCTCGCACTGGCTTGACACCTTAAAAGAAACACCCTGTATAGCATTTAAAAATTTGCATTCATTCAATTCAATTTTACGAATGTATGTATGTATCTATCTAGTATGTGTAATCAGTCATATAAAATTAAAGCAGTAATACTCGTAAAGATTTGTGATGTTGTAGGCGCATTCAGTTCGGATCATGATCGGTTTTACGAATTTTGCCGATGCTACATCTAAGTTTTATCGTACTGTATCTATAGGTAGGTAAGTTAGTTACTGCGGTAAAACGTTACTGCGGTAAAACGTTGCTGTTTACTCCACGATAGCGGTAAACTTTGTGTCGAGTATACTTTAGTCACCTAGTTACGACTCTGCTGACGCCTCGACACCTGACTCTTTGTTATAATAAGTTTAGTGTAACACGAGGTTCCTTATGCGTAGGTAATTGTTATTCGAGGAACACTAACAAAACTTTATTAAGATAAGAAACATTAAACACTAAACAGTGCCGTTTTGTTTTAAATGTAGACGCCACGGAGTAGAGTTGTAGACATGTGTCGACAAAAGTTTGAATAAGCACTGAGATCTCCGAACAAACGCGTGAATTCGTGTCCTGTAGGTTCTTTCTTATATTAATTAGTAAAATTACATGTTCATCAGCAGGTAGGCCTTCTTTATACCTAAGTAAGTACCTAGGTAAAGTAAGACCTAGGTAAACTGCAAACGTAAGGATTAAGGGACGGACTGCAAACGTAAGGATTAAGGGACGGAAGGGCTTGTGGCTAACTAAAACAGCCGCACAGGTCAATCGATCAGGTTAAGCTACGCTTGGCACGGTTTGTCCGCGCATGGGTTACCCATAGACTTATAAAAAAAGATGGACTCCGCGCTGCGCATATCGAAAGTGAAGCACAGTAAGTATGCCGGGACCGTTTGTACAAACACGCCTCGCGCACACATTTACATCATAGTATGCCGACCGGCCGCCATTACGTGACACGAGCGACGGCGTCTTTGCAGGTACTCAAATCACGCACACATAGATCGGTAGGGTGCTTCACTTTCGATATGCGTGGCGCGGAGTCCATCTTTTTTTATAAGTCTATGGGGTTACCATTATTTTGTAAAGTTAAGGTCTAACGCAGATAAAAACTGAGAATCACGCAAAAACTATCAAGCACATGAAACCTTCACCATTTTAAACACAATTTAATTATTTACCTTTTAGTATAAGTAGGTAAGTAGGTACCTACCTACTATTATATTTTTTATTTTTATTAATAAAACTAAACTCGACCTAGCTAAGTTTGCACCTCGCGTCGATTACGTCACACTGATGCTTAGGTACGGTCTGCAAAAAAGGATTCGCTATGAATTCAAAAAAGTAAACAAATGTTTGTTAGATTTTACTTTGTATTTATTGTTTTTAACATTATATTAGATATACAAAAAAGTGAGGTGCCAACTTAGCTTGATCGAGTTGTACGTGTTTTATTATTTTTGTTTTGTGTGCGTCTAATTTGTGTCCTTGTCCTTGATGGACGAGTCCTATTACTGGGTGGACGTATGACGCTTTGCCTTACGTGAGCTCAGCACAGAACACGCAAGCTAACCACTCAAGGCCGCTGGCACTTATTTGCGTTTTAACGCTATGACCTTAGGAACCGAGCAAAACGAAAAAAAGTCAGAAAGAACGCTAAGCGAAAACGAAGTAATAACGCGGGCAGGCGATGCGATGCAACGCGGTGGGTCGGTGACCCGTGAACTTTAGAAACAAACACTTTTCAAACAGACAAATAAAAAAGAAAATTCTAAAAGCTGAACATAGTTCGACCATTGCTATTTATAGAGCGTTGAATAAAAAAAATCCACAGATGGTCAAGTGGCGGGAACGCACCCCGGTTTTGGCGCCAATATAACCTATTGTTTAACACAAGTGGTGCGTTTAAAACGGTATTATTTGTGTATCGCTCGTTTTTATTTGATTTTATGCCATTTAAAGTTGTTAGGGAAGTATTTGATTGTTGATAATTTTATTATGAGTGGGAGGAATAATTTTTGCTTTTGATTTTTCTTTGATGACATCTGACGGATTCTGACGTTACGTTATTTATTTATTTATTTAAATGCCTTAAAACTACCATTAAAGGTCTTATCCTAATGCGATAGCCAAGTCACACACCCAAAATTTAAATTAAAGTACAAAATCTATACGGGATGAAATTTAAAACATGTTCCAAATCGAAATGGGAGATTGTACTCATCATTATGAACAACTTTTACTATAGGACCAAACCTGAAATCGCGAAAAAAAAAATCAGCTGTTTAGTACATTTATGTTCGCATAATTCTTCAAAATGTACTGAACAGCTGATTTTTTTTTTCGCGATTTCAGGTTTGGTCCCATAGTAAAAGTTGTTCATAATGATGAGTACAATGACCCCTTAAGAGGTTGCTGGTGTTTTACCAATAACCCTGTATAAAAGAAAGTCGTGTTAGTTACACTATTTATAACTCAAGAACGGCTGAACCGATTTGCCTGAAAATTGGTGGGGACTGGGGAGGTAGCTTAAATTAGAACCAGGAAATGGACATAGGACACTTAAAAAAACGGATCAAACGTGGTATAACAACGGCTGGATCGGTTTAGATGAAATTTTGTGTGTATATGTGAATGGGTTACTGTATGGTTTGAAAACACAATTGGACCCGGTAGGTGGCGCTGCAGTCGGGTGCTAGGATCGTTCAGACAGTACAACGTCTGTCGGGTCCACTAGTCATAAATGTTTTCATTGTATGGAATTACTAAAAGCTTTTTATTTTTACTATTTTTTTGTTATTGTATTTTCATTTGGTTGTAGTCTAGACGTATTCAGATCAGATAATCTGTCAAGTCTGTCCGTTTTCAATATGCGGTATGATGCAGCCGACGGCAAATCCCGTGAATTTCCCTAGAATTCTAAAATATAACTATACCAATTACATATGTAGTAGGTTTTTTAATGTCAATTGTACTAAGTACCTACAGCATTAAAAAATAAAATAAGTAGGCAGTTAACACGCTCAAATTAAATTGCTCAGTTTAGTTATGTACCTATTACCTTAGCTACCTCTTAAAATACAGGTATAACCTAGCATAAGAGGTAGAGTAGGTATTATTCTTTGTACAGATTTTGCAACAGAAACGATTATTATATTTTAAACCAACGATAAATAAAGATTTTTTAATTTTTTTATTATACTTAATTACCTATATTTAATTTTTTCAAGTAGGTAAGTAATACAGGATTATTGGTAAAACACTAACAACTTCTTAAAGGGTCATTGCCCGCTAATCGAACGGAAGGATTTTGTAGTTTGAGGAACCACTTCAGTGTTGAATGATCTGTGAACACTGTGCTCTCGTGTTTTTGCAAAAACTCTATCTTTTTTTCCAGTAACATTGAGAAATGTTTTTACCATTGTCTAATTATCCGTGTTTTCGCATTATGCCTAGGGTTTTTGCGAAAACTCGAATTATCAAATCATCCTACGACATAATACAACGTGTCATTTTGCATCCTCGTCAAATTTCAAGGTGTGGTACCTACAGAACATCAAACCGAACAACATTCTCCATGGGACCAACATCGTATTCGCGAAAAAATTTTCAACGGTCCCATAGAAAACTTCAATACTCGACGCAAATGTAGGTACCTACCATGGGGCGGCTGATTATTTTTTCGTGATTACGATGTTGGTGCCATGGAAAAAGTTGTTCGGTTTGATGGTCTATGGAAAACGACACGTTATAAAAAGAAAAGCTCCACCAGACGCTCTCTAATGCCCGTGGCGTTACCGTCTAGGTACTGGGAGACGTAACAATGGGAGGTCTCTCCCACGGTGTACCGATGACCTTGGGAAGGCCGCAAGAATCCTCTGGATGGGGGAAGCACAGAATAGATGCTGAAAATGTGTTAAGGCTACTCTTTCGAAAAAAGCTTAAAAACAGCGTGCAGATGAAGCAGTTTTTCGCCGGAACCTACAGAGAAATTACATCTGAAAAAAATTGTTAGTAATCTACATGATATGAATCGTAATTTGGTTTAGCCATAATTTTTCTATCGGTATCACATAATAAGAAAAAAAAACCCCAAATCACCTCCAAATCGTTAAGATGAAACCATTACTCCTTCATTTTTTATCAAAAGAATATAAAAAAAATATCTACTACTTTGCAATACAAACGAAAATGATTTGGTTTTGTTACTTTTTAAAAACATGTATATTTTTTATTATAATAAATTAAAAATGCGTCTAATTTGGGACAGCGCTCCTTGATGGGCGAGTACTATTACTGGCTGGACGTACGACGCGTTGCGTGAGCTCAGGCCAGAATGTGCAAACTAACCACTCAAGGTCATTGGCGTATAGTTCGGCCTTAAGCAAATAGGTAGCTAGTCAAAGTGGCGGTGCTTGGGGAGGCCTCTGTCCAGCAGTGGACATCTTTCGTCTGAAATGATGATGATGATGATGATAACAACATAAAATTTCTCCAAAATCTAAATAAGTAATAATAAGACAAATCAATCTGTCTAGCCTTTTCCCAACTATGTTGGGGTCGGCTTCCAGTTTAACCGGATGCAGCTGAGTACCAGTATTTTACATGGAACGACTGCCTATCTGACCTCCATAACCCAGTGACTGGGTAATACGATACCCCTTGGTAAGACTGGTTGTCAGACTTTCGGGCTTCTGACGACCTGTAACGACTGTCAAAGGTCCACAAAATAATATTAAGTATAAGTACTTGTAGCAATAACCGTCTATTAGTTCCCACACTGACCACAATTAATAATACACAATGACCACAAATCGCCAAATCTGGGGAAACACATAAATCAGCTGATAAATCAAATTATTTGAGTTAGATTATAAGCAAGTACAATGACATTTAACTTTAATATTAGGGATGATTCAGCAAAGTTTGGGAAGTTTATAAATATTTTTGATAAAGTTCTTACGCTCTCGATCTTTTGTTTCTATTTCTAATTTTGTCGAGCGCGACACGCGATTCGCATTGTGTGTCGCGCCCGCGCCTGTTTGAAGGAGCCTTTATGCGAACATAAAGTAATGGATAAGCTGGTTTTTTCGCTAATATAAGGTTGGTCCCAAACTCCCAATGTAAAAGTTGTTCCTTTATGAGGTTTTCAGTTATTTGTAGGTATATTGCCTGCTTTCATAAAAGGTAAGATGAACATACCTATGTCATAAAAAATTGGCCAAGTGCGAGTCGGACTCGCACACGAAGGGTTCCGTAGGTACTACCGTACAATATTTTCTACGTTTCTTGTATGACTGATGGGGAATGGTCAATTTTCGTCAATTTTCTTAAATAACTTTAAAACAATATATTTGAAAATTATAAAAAAAATATATTTGAGACCCTTATAGTAAGCCCTTTCATTTGATATGTCACACGGTACAGTTTACAAAACTTTTTTTTTAATTTTCTTATTTTCCCCCTTAAAGTGACTCTCATATTCAAAATTCATATATTTACTTTAGCTGTACGTATTTGGGTCACAGAAACCCATATGTGTACCAAATTTGAACTTAATCGGTCCATAAGATTCGGAGCAAATTGGCTGTGACAGACGGACAGACGGACAGACAGACAGACAGACAGACAGACACACGAGTGATCCTATAAGGGTTCCGTTTTTTCCTTTTGAGGTACGGAACCCTAAAAATAGAATATTTTTAGTATATTTTTTTTACTGATGATTTCTTAGCACTTCCATACCTACTACTTACCGAAACTGTTTTTTTTTTCAAAGAAATACTCATCCATCAGAGCACACATTCATAAATTCTACCCTCAACATCTCTGCCTAACCTTTTCCCAACTAAATATGTTCGGGTCAGCTTCCAGTCTAACCGGATGCAGCTGAATACCAGTATTGTACATGGAGCGACTGCCTATCTGACCTCCACAAGCCAGTTACCGGGTAATACGACACCTTGGTAAGACTGGGTCGTCAGACTTTCGGGCTTCTGACGACCCGTAGATAACGCCGGTCAAATTTCCACGAATGACAGCCGATACCAATGGCTTAACGTGCTTTCCGAGGCACGGACGGGTCTTGGTACTTATGTAAAGATGGCCATCCACGGACCAACCCCGGCAAGCGTAGCTTAACCTGATCGATCGCCTCGTGCGGCTTTACTTAGCCACAAGCAAGTAATTTTTCTACCCTACTTTATCTAAACTCTTTACAATGAAACCGGCTGAACTTGTCATAATAAATTAATAGTGTGTCCGTATGTCACAAGTAGCCCAATTTAATCGGCAAATATCAATAATGTTCAATATGTACTAATACTTTAATTTATTGTCTGTCCTGACAAAATACCCGATCATTTAGACCCTCTGTTCACCCCCAAATGGCATGGGCGTGATATTTCAGAATCGCGTGGGATTATTATGGTTTAATTGTGTGCATAAATAAATATTAATCTTGTCTTGTCTGTGGTAGGAATTTATCGAAATTGTTTGTGTTGTGGTGTTAACTTTAAATAATACTAAAAACGGAAAGTTTTATAAATAAACAGCATCTTTCATTTGAATACTATAAAGTCGCCAGAAGATTTATCTAGTACGGTCTACCTATAAGTTTAAGTACTTTACACTAAAATAATCATATGTGCGGATGATTGCTTAAAATAAACACTTTCAATTTAATTGGGAATTTCGCAAACCTAACGTATAAAAATAGTAAAGAATAATGAAGAAAGAAAAAAAAAAGATACGGATATAATAATCATATTACCTTTATCTGTATCTCTCTTTTTTTACCTCTACCCGTATCTTATTTATTTATATACTTACTAGCTTTTGCCCGCGGCTTCGCCCGCGTGGATGTCGGAAAATATCCCATGGGAACGTACATGTGGAAAACATAGGGCCGTCCGATATAACTGTACAAACTTAAATCGCTACGATATATCGTTACCGTGTATAGTAGGCATAAAGCTACCAGTCAGCACGATTTTTTCCGACATCTTCAACAGTCGTCGTCATATTTCAGCCTTTTTACACAAAACCATAATGAATTACACTGAATCACTCCGTTCATTGGAGAAAACCGTATGAAGATCCGTTCGGTACTTTTTGACATTATCGCATTCAAACAGACACACTTACGCGGCGGGGGGACTTTGTCAATTACTTAAAATTTATTATGCCAGTCACGCTCTAATAACAAATAACTTTTGTCCGAGTGTCCACTCGTTCAAATAATTTCCTCGTAAAAACGTCGAATGAAATAAAGACTAACCTGCTCAAGACCTCAAGACCAAGACCCAAGACCCAAGACCTCAAGATTCGAACTATGACTACATTTCCAATCCCTTAAATCTCTTAAAAAGAGGTAGATACACAAACATTTGGCAACCCCTATTGTACCCCTTAGGGGACGATTTTTAAAAAAACGCTGTACCATAATATTTCCTTATTTCCTACCAAAAGCATAAATTTGAATTTTCATATCCCTAACTTAAGAAATGCTGGGTTTCCCATACAAACTTTCATCCCTTATATCACCCCTTGTAGGATTATGTTTTAAGACAAAAAGTAGCCTATGTCCTTCCCCAGGATGCTATATAAAGCCTTGCCAAATTTTGTAGAAATCCGTGCAGTTTTGTAAATTTTAAAATCAACCCAAATTTTACCCCCTCAGGGGATGATTTTTAAAAAAACGCTGAACCGCATATTTCCTAATTTCCTACAAATAGCATAAATTTGTTATCCCTAACTTAAGAAATACTGGGTTTTCCTTCCAGACTTTCATCCCCTATATACCCCTGTACTATTATTTTTGAAAAAAATATTATCCTATCTCCTTCCCCAGGATGCTATATGAAGCCTTGCCAAATTTTGTAGAAATCCGTCCAGTTTTGTAAATTTTAAAATCAACCCCTATTTTACACCCTTTAGGGATGATTTTTCAAAAACGCTGAACCACTTATTTCATTATTTCCTACCAAAAGCAAATCTGAATTTTCATATCCCTAACTTAAGAAATGCTGAGTTGCCCATACAAACTTTCATCCCCTATATCACCCCCTGTAGTATTATTTTTGAAAAAAAATAGTATGCTATGTCATTCCCCAGGATGCTATATACAGCCTTGCCAAATTTTGTCGAAATCCGTGCAGTTTTGTAAATTTTAAAATCAACCCCTATTTTACTATATTTTACGCCCTTAGGGGATGATTTTTCAAAAACGCTGAACCGCATATTTCTTAATTTCCTATCAAAAGCATACATTTTAATTTTCACATCCCTAACTTAAGAAATACTGAGTTTCCCATACAAACTTTCATCCCCTATATCACCCCCTGTAAGATTATTTTTGAAAAAAAAAGTAGCCTATGTCCGTCCCCAGGATACCATCTATAGCCTTGCCAAATTTTATCGAAATCCGTTCAGTGGTTTAGGCGTGAAAAGGTAACAGACAGACAGACAGACAGACAGACAGACAGACAGACAGAGTTACTTTCGAATTTATAATATTAGTATGGATTATATTAATAAATAAATACCTAAATAAATAAATAAATAAGATACGGGTAGAGGTACTCGTAAAAGTAGGTAAGTAACATTTTAGTGAAACAAATACAATACCTACTTAGTACATACAGTAGGTACACAGGAAGTTATTGTACGTAATTATAGAAATAAGGGAAATATTGAATAAGAGTAAGAAGATTTTTCAAAGATTTTTTACTATTTTTATGGCAGACTAGCTTTTACCAGCGGCTTCGCCCGCGTGGATGTTGGAAATTATCCCAAGGGAACCGCACATTTTACCGGTATAAAAAGTAGCTTGCGACTGTGCGATTGTATGACTATAATCTATCGCCGTGCCAAATTTCATCCAAATCTGTTCAGCCGTTCTGGTGCGATTGAGTAACAAACATCCATCCATCCATACTTTCGCATTTTTAGTGAGTAGTAAGATTTCGTAGCCAATTTTCCTTTTAGACAAAAACGTTTTATTGAATTTACTTATCAAATTAAAGCTTTGCATAACACACTATCAATCGGAATCTGAATAATTTTGAAGCAAATTGCTAATCCATTGCTTCATAATTATGTTCAAAAAAATTTTTTTCTGCTCGACAAAGTAAATAACGCAATGAATGTTGTTGAACTGTCAAAATAAAACCGATTCCGATCGGATTTACATTACGAAACTAGTTGCGCAAACATGGTTATTCATTGATAGATTCACGTCTAAATAATTATCTATTTACACGTGAACATATCAATGATTAACTAAGTTTGCGCCACTAGTTTCGTAATTTAAATATGGCTTAAATTAAAGTAATTTCCCCCACCACGTGTATGATATTTCCCAATATAACATAATCCTATTACTGACACTTGTTCTGTGCAAGTGTTTAATGAATCGGATCATACTGAATTTGATTCCTGGTTGGTCGTTAGTATGTCGGCGCTCGGCGGGGCGCTAAAATGCTGCTGCGTGCCAAAATGAAAACAGCCGCACAGGACGATCGAAGGTTTAGTTACGCTTGTTCGTGGAGGAGTGTGACCATCCATTACAACATATTATTGAGACGACTCCCTACTTCGGAAAGCACGTTAAGTCGTTGGTCCCGACGCAGCTGTCATTCATACATCTTTGACAGTTGTTACTGGTAGCCTTAAAGTCTGACCACTAGTCTTACCAAGGGGTGTCGTGATACCCAGTTACTGGGTGGTGGAGGTCAGATAGGCAGTCGCTCCTTACTGGTATTCAGCTGCATCCGGTTAGACTGGAAGCTGACCCCAACTAGTTGGGTAAAGGGTAGGCAGATTCATTGTGTCAAAGTACCTCCAATTCAAATTCCAATTTTATAGCAATGGCTCATCAAAGTGCTGAAAAATATTTATATTTTCATGTTGCCTTTTAAAAAGTGATTGTTTTGAAAATAATTACCCGTACAACAACAGTTAACTTTAGTAAAAAAATCGCTTTATAATTTAAAAACACGTGCAATCTATGTAATCAGTGTAATCACTATTCAACTTAAACAAATATCAACTATACGTCAGACTAAATGAAGTTGATTTTGGAATGACAAGTATTTACTTACTTATTACCTTAGTTACCTACTTTTAAGTTGTAGCGCAAGCTTTTTAAAGTATTTTATCCAAAAACACATAATACAATTACTTATTTGTTTACTTACATATTTCATTTTAGAAACTAAACTTTGAACGTTGGGTAGGTACTTAGGTAATTACTCGATAGTCTGAAACAAGCATTTTGAGATTTACGTTATCTTCCAAACAAAGATTTGATGTTCTCAGATCTGCAAAATGTAGTGGGGATCAAAGATAACACCCTAACCCTCAAAATGCTTGTTTCAGACTATCTGGATGTGGATAGGTAATTCTACGGATACTATACTATCATCACTAGTAACGATATACAGGAAAAATTAAAAAATGTAGCAGAATTTCTATGAAATTATTTATTACATAAATGTAACCGGGTGTAAAAGTTATAGAATACCGTGAAATATGCCGACATTGCCCCCAAGAAAAACTTTGCCCGAAGAACAATGTATAAGCATATCTTTGATGTGCAAAAATATCTTAATATTATGGCAACATTGATTGACTTTGGTGGAAAATAGGTTATGTGTATGGCAATACTGACTATCGTGTTTGTTGCTAACTTCGCTTAGTGACTTGTTGGAACTCGTCGAGTGAGGTGCGTGTTTTTGCGGGCAAATTTCAACGTACATTCTGCGAGATGGCGAAAACACAGGTTAGTTTACTTTACGACATGTCATAGGAAATCATTTGTGGAATATATTACTGTTAGTGTGGTTGCTCAGGGTCTTTTAAGACTAAAGTTATGATGATGGGCAAAGTTAATAAAGTTAAGTAATGTTGCGACTTACGATTGACAACATTGCCCGCCATCAAAAAAGGCTTAGGGTTGGCACTTTACGAAACCTTGTATTTTTTACCTTTTTTTAATTTTTGGCTGCTGAGCTTATTTAATTTTAAACATAATTGGTATTTAATTAATATATTATTTAAGTACATACATAATAACTATTTAGTTTATACATATTTAACCCTAGATTACTACTGTACGTCGCAGAGGCGCCCGCGTTTTTGATATATTGGTCTCACTTTTTATCCTTCGCGCGTATGCCATTCACGTTCGAGGACATCTCAGTCATCGCCAGCACGTGTCGCAGGACGGTGGTTGCGTTACGGTAAGTGTGCTAGTTTTTTTGATAGTACTACCCTTGGCGCTCCAAAGACGTATGAGTAGCTTGTATGTATCAAGTTCATGTATGTATCGAATGCATTTAAAATATTATTTTTTTTACTTTGTTAGTTTTTTTTAGTTAATTACTTCATAATTTACTATTTTTTAAGAGAAGTGAATACTTTAACCTCCTGGATGCCAGCGTCATACCTATATTACATAAAGAATTAAAAATTCGTGATGATATATTGAAAGAAATTACAACTGATTCTAAAGACTGAACAGAGGTGATAATAATAATAAATGCATAGATTTAATAAAATACTTGGATTTTTTTCGGAGTTCAATTCCAGTGTCATATACATATGATATAAGTAAAATCAACATATAAAAAGCAATATTTTTTTTTGCATTTTTTTGGACATAAACAGACCCCTAATATACCATAAAACCTAAGTTTTAAATAATATCGAATAATTTTTTTTCTGGAATCCAGGAGGTTAAGTTGTTTTTTTTTATTTTTAATGAGAAGACTGTTTAATTGCCTAAGTTCCTAAAATTTGTTCCTAAAGCCGTGTACGCACGAACGAACAAAAACATGGTGAACACAAACATCGAACACTTTAAATGTTCAACAGCGTCCTGAGTTTCTTCAGATGATCCGTGTTCGATGGTCGTGTTCACCATGTTTTGTTCGCTCGTGCGTACACGCCTTTAGATTTATTTGATTAAAGATTTTATAATAAAAATATATTAATATTATTTAAAATTGTGTTTTTCTCTTTTTAGTTATATACGATACACAATTATATAAACAGTCAAAACATATCAATCGTACTTATAGGTTTTGAATAAAATCATTAGTCAATAATATGATGCGCCTCGCGGGCGTATGAGTAGTTTCTTTGTACGTCGCAACATGAGTAGTAATGTAGGGTTAACTATTTATTTTAACAGTTTAGGCCACTAATAAAAAGTATCCATAATAATAACATTTCACTATTTTTTAGCTTTATCCGTATAAAACTATAAAAAAAATATGCAATTTTTCATTACTAAAAGAAATGTCTGCGTATGTCTTTTTTTAATTTACCTATCACATACGAGTTACTTGACTTGATCTCTATATTAGTATTAAGTACCTAAGTATCTACTTTATCAAAAAAAGTGTTACTTAATTGTAATTTCTATTAAATACTAATAAGCGTGAAACATTTTCCTGCGTTTTTCTTTTTGTTGAATTTACCTAAACACATAAGAATATTCTTTGTAGAAAACAAAAAAAAAAAAAAACAGTAAAATTTTAACCATGTACCAACCCTAGCACTTTTAAAAGGCGAAATATAGATTCTATGAAAAAGAGAAAAAATGCCAGGGTAACATTGCCCAGTCATTTTAGTAAGAAACTTTTCATAGTGTCGTCTACATTCCTAAAGTAAACGCCATCTTTGCCAAAATTCTTGTACTGGTTTTTATGTTATCTGCATAAAGGCCATATTTGGGTCAAAAATCAATGTGGGCAAAGTTGGCTAAAAGTCCAGATAACTTTGCTCGCCAACAAAATCGAACAAATATTGAATTAAATGTTGAATAATAGTAAATTTAGCAATACTAACACATGCACATGGTCTTACAGTTGTAGCTGATGAAGGAAAATAGTTACGTCTCCATAGAAAAATCGTATTAAAATTGTAATTATTCGAAAAAAGTGGGCAAAGTTGGCGTGTTTCACGGTAGGTAATTTGAGAATAATTATGTTTTGGATATTCTAATTGGCATATTTCAAACGACTCCAACTGCAGCATTGTAGCGCTCATCGCGGCTTGGTGTCATCGCAGCTGGTATGACCACCCGCGATTCATCTCTACATTTGACTTTAATAGTTCATCAACCCTTGAAACCCAACCACCACCCTTATCACACCAAGTTAAGGTTAAAAATCAAATGCAGTGGTGTAGATTAAACTGTTTTGGTAAGTTGGTGCTCGTTGGGTGTTCAAATCTGCCGACAGATGGCGTTCTCAGTTAATACTGCTCGTTACGATAAGTATTGGTTATGATATAAATCGAAAGGAAGCTTTATTGTTTAGAGTTTATGGATTCGTTGTTTGTTAAACACTAGTGTTATGAGTTTGCGTCGTTGAGGAGTAAGAAAGTATGCTCTTGTTTGTATGAAGCAGACTTGCCTTTTTTGCAATGGTGAAATCGTCTTTCATCCGGAAATCATTTTACATTTTCCAACCTCAGACTAAATAAAACACACTCCTGTCACCGACGACGAACTGTCAAAACTGTTTTACTTTTCGTCCCAAGTCAAATATTACCGAAAAGTGTTAGAATCATTGGAAACCCCTAACTTTATACTTCAGTGGGCTAATCAACAACGCAAGAAGCCCACCAATTGTTATTTTCAAGAACTGCGATCGCTTTCTGGAGAAATTACAGCCGCAAGTATTGCATTTTTATACCCACAAATCCTAGAAGTGACAAGTTTCTGAAAGTACCCACTTCAAGACTTCATTATCTTCTGTCAACTTCAAATGACAGCGGTCTGTCAATCACAGTGACATTGACATATTGTCATCTATCAAATAAAAGGGTTGCCAGAAATATTCAATCTCCACACATATCTGGGAAAAACCGTCACAAGTAAAGGGACCTGACAATTTTATAACAACTGTTCTACATAGTAATATTATTATTATTATTTTTTATCATCATTGAATAACTATGATGTCTGACCAACCGATGCTGTGGGGATGTTGTGATAAGGGAGATGAGGAACGTTTCTTGATATGCTCTAAATGTTGTAACAACTTCCACTACGATTGCTTGTCTATTGCCAATACGCTATCAGCAGAGCAGTTGGCATCATGGAAGTGTTCTGCATGTAAGATCGCTGTACCGAAGTCTAATAAGAAGGAGAACGCTCCTATCCGCAACGTGTCTACTCCAAGAGGAAACAAGAGGCAAGCTTTAAACTCTCCCCCGCAGGTGTCGAAATCACCTCTAAATCCAGAGTGTATCCGTAAAATTATTGAAGAAACAATCTCTAGTAAAATGGATGAATTGCTTTCCAAAATTAGTGTATCGATTACGGATACAATTAACAGAGAATTGGCACTGTTTAAGCAGGAGACTGAGGAGTTGAGAAAATCCGTTAACTTCATGTCAGAGAAGTATGATGAGGTACATGAAAGTTTAGGTAAAATTCAGAAGGATAATGCCACTTATAAAGTTCAGGTTGAATTGCTTGAACAGAGAATTGATTTCTTGGAAAGAAAAGCAAGGTCCACTACTATTGAGCTGAGAAATGTACCGCAGTCACCGACTGAAACCAAGGAAAATATCACACAAATAATAACCAAAGTCGGTGATGTGCTACAGCAGTGCATACAGCTTTCTGACATTCGGGATACATACAGATTGAAAACCAAAAGTAATGCTAACTCGCCAATCATAGTTGAATTTGCAACAACATCTGTGAAAGAAAATATGATACAGAAGGTTAAGTTGTTTAATAAGAGCAACAAAGAGAATAAGCTAAATAGTTCACACTTAATGATTAACGGCCCAACGCAACCTGTTTATATCTCTGAGTCTCTTACTCCATATGCTAAGAAACTGTTCTACATGGCTCGTCAACATGCTAAACAAAATTCTTTCACGGGTTGCTGGCATTCTTATGGCAAAATTTACATGAAGAAAAGTGATGATCAACCAACCATACGTGTTGATAATGAGGAAGATATTCGAAAACTTGCACAAGCATGACTTTACCGCCTGAGCAGCAGTATCACTTATGATCTAATCTTAATACTTCTATGTAATATGAAGGCCTTATGCCAGTTAAGTTATTTAAAATTTAAGCTCAGTCTGATTAGTAAAATTGTTTTACGCTATCTTGGCACTGACTTGACGATCACATCATTAACACTCGCAGACTTACAAACACACACTCAACTTCAGACGTACTCAACATCCGGTGTAAAGCTTTTTGCATATAAAATATTTTTTTCCTTAAGCATTTTTAGATTTGCAGGTGTATTAATCTTAAATTCGATAACATAAATACTAATATATCAACTGATGTTGACCTTATATCCGTGGCTAATGCATCTACCTGCAGCATTGATGAATGCTCATCTCTAATCTCATCTGATGGTAAGAATTTGAAAGTCATTACACAAAACATTAGAAGCATTAACTGCAACATGGCCGGTATGCTTACTCTTTTGGGAAGGTCCAGTGTTGACTGGGATTTAATAGTGTTAACGGAGTGCTGGTTGCGTGGTGTTCATAATCCTCCTGTTATGGATGGTTATGATTATTATTCAACTGCTAATAACAAAACCCAAAATGAAGGGATAGTTGTTTTTATTAAAAAAGGCATTAATGCGTGTGTAAAGGAACCATCCATCTCGGACTGTAATACTTTATTAATAACATTCGAAAAGCATACTATGGTTCTTGCTGTTTACCGTTCACCGAGTGTTAGGAATGTTGATAATTTTTTGGAAAGTTTACATAATTTGCTGTATAATGTTGCGTCTAAATATAAAAACTGTATCTTAACTGGTGATATAAACATTGACATCTCCGAAAACACAATGGACATAAGAAAACACAACTATTTGAATCTGATGGCTTCGCATGGCATGCTGCCAGCTCATCAGATTCCTACTCACTCAAAATCTTGCATTGACCATGTCATACTCAAAACCAATTTTCCAGCTACATGCTTGGTAGCTGAAACTTCCCTTACTGATCATTTTAGTGTCATTATTTCTGTTGACAAGTCGCTTCCTTCTAAGCAGCATGCGAAAACTTTAAAGCGAATTGATTATGCTTCCCTTGACTTGGCTATTGCTAACATTGACTTTGCGCCTCTTTTCGCAATGACTGACGTGAATGATGCTGTAGCCACTTTTACTGGTTCTCTTAATACTGCTATAGAATCGTGCACAAAAACTATAACTATACCAAGACGTAAAATAATTTTGAAGCCTTGGATAACTCCAGGGCTTTTGAAATGTATGAGAAATAGGGATAACCTCCACCTCAAATCAAATAAATCCCCTAAAGATACTGCTCTCAAGATAACCTATACTAGATACAGGAATTTTTGCAATGGATTATTAGTAAAACTGAAAGGTGAATATGAAAAGAAGGAAATCGATAACGCAGGAAACAATTCTAAAAAGCTATGGGACGCCATTAAAACAATCACCCACACTACTCGATCCAAGGAAGTCGCTTCTGAATTGATATCGCCAAGTAACCCTCAGAGTTCTGTTAATGATATAAATGCTTTCTTTGCAAATGTTGGAAAATCACTTGCGGAGAGACATTTATCTCGTGAATCTCCGCCTGTTTCTTTGGTTCCCCTTAAGCCTGCCTGTCCTCACTCTTTTGTAATGCTTCCTACAGATGAAAATGAGATAAACAACCTAGTTCTTAATCTAAAGCTTAATTGTGCTGCTGGACGTGACAACATTTCTGCTAACTTTCTTTCCCGCTATAGATCTATACTAGTTTCCCCACTAACTTTTATTTGTAACTTGGCATTTACATCTGGAACTTTCCCACAGGCCTTTAAAATCTCACAAATCCTCCCCGTGTTTAAGTCTGGTGACAGGGACTGTGTTAATAATTATAGACCAATTTCAATATTACCTACTTTGTCAAAGATTTTGGAAAAACTTATGAATAAAAGACTAACAAACTACTTAGAGAAAAATAAGCTTCTTTCTACTTCTCAATACGGGTTTAGGCGTAATAAAACTACTAGTGATGCAGTTCATGAAGTCACGGACTTTGTTGTCAATAATATTGATAACAAAAATAAGGTTCTGGCAATTTTTCTCGATTTGGCAAAGGCTTTTGACACAGTCTCTGTCCCCAGGTTGCTGATCAAACTTGAGCGTATGGGTATTAGGGGTTTGCAGCTTAAACTCTTCACAGACTACGTTAGTAAAAGATTTCAGTGTGTCAGAGTTGGCGATTGGATAAGTGATGACCTTCCTATTACCTACGGAGTTCCTCAAGGTAGTGTCCTTGGACCTACTCTATTTCTCATTTACATTAATGACCTTTGTGACCTTGAACTCCAAAATGGGAAGATTGTCGCCTTTGCAGACGACACGGCCCTTGTTTTCAGAGATAGCACATGGGGCGGCACGTTTCAACACGCTCAATGTGGTTTTGATGCCGTTAACCAGTGGCTGAGATGTAACCTCTTAACATTAAATGTTGACAAAACAAAATTTTTAAAATTTTCTCTACGAAATGTTGCACAACCGGTTGATAGTGGTTCAGAATCTATTTTTGCCCACTCCCATGTTTGTAGTCGTCTAACACCCTGTAACTGTCCTTTGCTTGAACAAGTGAGCAACATTAAGTACCTTGGCGTCGTAATAGATAGCAGACTTAATTTTGCTCCCCACATAGATCTCGTTTCTTCGAGGGTTCGGAAATTAATATATATTTTTAAAAATCTCAGACGATTAGCTAGTCCTAAGGTACTAAAAACTGTTTACTCCGCCTTATGCCAGTCACTACTGGTCTATTGTATAACTTCTTGGGGCGGTGCGTGCAAAACAATAATTCTTAAACTTGAGCGCGCTCAAAGAGCGCTGCTTAAAGTTAGTGCGTTCCTCCCATTCTTTCATCCCACTACCGACCTTTACAAAACCTGTGAAGTATTAACAGTAAGACAGCTTTTCATTCTTCACACTATCCTCAAAATGCATGGCTTACTGACATATGACCCTACAGCTTTTCAACAGAAACGTAGGAAACATACAGTCTGCGTATATAAAGCTTGCCAAACTCGTTTTGCACAGAAATTTTT
This sequence comes from Cosmia trapezina, assembly GCA_905163495.3. Classification (NCBI taxonomy): domain Eukaryota; kingdom Metazoa; phylum Arthropoda; class Insecta; order Lepidoptera; family Noctuidae; genus Cosmia; species Cosmia trapezina. The sequence goes on from LR991036.1 coordinate 5,478,123, forward strand.
CAACTTCTTAGGTGGCCATTTGTACAACAAAATAAATCAGATCTTAAAAATATATCCTGTAACTAAACATGAATGTAAAATAGTTGTCACTAAATGGCTTCTTAGCCTTGATTATATAAATACGGAAAAAACACTGGATATTATAAAATAGAATTAACATACCAAAAGCGCACCTACACGTTCGCGTACACACTCAATATCTACACTCACACACCACACTCATCACACCCTACATCCACACTGCACACACCACACCACCCACATTCACTTACACCACTCACCCGTCAAGTTTTAGTCTAACTTAAGTACCTACCTCCTTTCATAGTCTAATTTATCTATATTAATATTGTAATTTTGTTTTGTAAGTTTACACCTAATTTACGACGGAAGAGCACTGATTTCCAAGATACAGGTTTTACCTAGTTTGGAATTCAGGAGTCATATAGTTTTAGCCGTTTACTCACTTACATTATTGTATCCTAGTTCTTAAGAATATAACAGTATTAGGCTATATTTTAGTGAGTCCAAATAAACGTTATTATTATTATTATTAAAACAAGAAAACCGGCCAAGTGCGTGTAGGATTACTCACAATGAAGGGTTCCGTAGTTGGGACGAATTTAATCCAAAAACAAACTTGACTTAGTTGTTGAAAAAAATGTTCTCTTAAGCATCGATTTTTCACGGCAAAAAAATTGTATGTGATAAAACTACAAATCAACGATTTTCGGACTTTTTCCTTTACTTGTGCTGCAAGACCTTGCTTACTGCCGAATTTCATGATTTTAAGTCAACGGGAAGGTTTTGATTTATTTGCGAGTTTTATCAGAGAAGAAAATTAGCTGAATTGCACTGGCTTTTGTTTAATCTTGTGCACAATGTTTGCATGCCGAATGTTGAAATATGGCTCTGTTTGAATGTATCGTAAAACACCTATTATTTTGTATTACCCATATTTGTCAAATAAATGACTATTATATTCAAAATAGGTATGTCTACTAGCACTTCCACGGAAAACATACCACGGGAACGTCCTACAGGGAAATCCTTCCTTGTTCCTTGTCTACATTATAAAGGGAACCTCTGTGCATCAGCTTTCTAGGTTCAAGGGTTTGGGCTGCGCATTGATGACTCAGTCAGTCAGTCAGTCAGGACTTCTCTTTTTATTTAGGTACCTATGTCACATAAATGGCCGTATTTTTTATTGCTTTGACTTAGAAGCTTAATTTTTAGAGCTCCAAGGGACCATAGACCTACGAATTTGATATTTATTGCAACTTGATAGCTTCCGAAGAATTTTTTAACTTTCCATTGCACCTACCATAACAAATACCAATATATTTATACATCAGATTTGGTACGGAACCTTAAATGTGTGAAGTGCGACATGCACTTGGCGGGTTTTTAGGGTCCCGTACCAAAATGGTAAAAAAGGAACCCTTATGGTGTGACTCAGTCTGTCTGTCTGTCTGTCACAGCTGGATATCTCAAGAACTACTTATGCTACCAACTTGAAATTTAGAATAGTTTTAGATGACGTTGACCCAACTATTTTGCAAATAAGAAAAAAATAAAAATAATTATATTTTTATTGCAACTGGGACTGAAAGGGGGTCTTAAAAATTCAAAGTGGGGCTACTAGGGGATGTGGGGTATCATATGAAAGAGCGCTGTTTGCACATTCTTAAACTATTTTTATTTTTTTTTAGGCCGTATAGTTTTCAACTTTTGATGTAAAATGTAAAAAAAAATACCGTTCCCCCCCCCCCTTATCTCCGAAGTTTGCAAAGCGAAAAATCTGAAATTATTCCATGTGATAGAAGTTTATGTAAAGATTACAGGAAAAATAAAACGATGTCTCTAAGTAGCACACTTTTTCAGAAATCGGAACGGAACCCTCGGTGCGCGAGTCCGACTCGCTCTTGACCGGTTTTTTATATTTTGGGTTGAGTTTCCAGCATGTTCTTTCACCTTTGTGTAATAATTTCCAGATAGATTAATTTGATTTTGTATCCGAATATCAAATGAGTAAAAAAAATATTGAAATGGTAAAGTAAAGAGTTTTTAGCTTTTGCGATTGCATGGTTGATGCATTTTGCACTGGTTTAGTTTTAACCTAGTTTAATTTGATGATAATAATATTCAATAATACACAAATTAGGGTTACATCTGCTCATATCACAAGATAATATCCTCACACCGCCATATATTTTGAAAGACAACCTTTAAAGAGATTTACGATACGAAATCACGGCAAACACATGACGCTCTGTAAATATTTACAGTAGGGTAAGCAACTGTTCGCATTACGGAGGATTATTAACGTTTTATTATGAGAAAATTAATTACTGAGCAAGGGGCTGAACTAACTACAGATGTTTTGTAAACAATTGTTTTTTTATGAGTTTTTGAAGTTGGTTGTGATGAGAATGTTGAGTAATAATTATAGTGCTTGTTTTGTTTAGTACTTAACAACTGATAAATTCTGTAAAAAACTCCGGTAAAAAAAGTAAGTTTAAAAACTAAAACCCCACTACTGAAAAATCACGCTCTAAAAAGTATGACATAAGAAAATATTCTCATCTGAAATTAGAAAACGACAGACAAATAAAAAATCCGGAGTTACTCGTAATCTGTTCGATTAATTCTGTTCGACATAATACTTAACCATGACGTGTGACTCCGGATTTTTAATTTGTCTGTCTTTTTCAGATGAGAATATTTTCTTGTTTCATACTTTCTAATGCATGATTTTTCAGTAGTCGGGTTTTAGTTTATTAATCTCGTTTTTAGGTTTTTACATACATACCGGTCAAAATCATAATCCTCCTTTTTTCTTCGCCGTAAAAACAAAACGTGTGCCAGAAAATTCAAACTGTGCTTTTCCGTCGGAGAAAATAGCACAAAAGCTTTTCTTCGTTCACTTTGATAAAATTAACTTTTCCGAAGATAAAAATTATGTCTTCATCTTAACATAACAAAAAGTAAAACTTTCCTACCGAGGTACCTATTTTTTTTAAAATAATTTCTGTCTTCTTCATAAAGCACTCTATTTTCAGAACTTGTTAACTTTATCCTTTTCCCAAGAACTTCCTTACCCACCTGACTTTCATTCCAAGATCCCTTATGATGAGATGTGATAAGGCAACGGTGCAGTTTAAGGCCGAACTATACGCCAATGACCTTGAGTGGTTAGCTTGCGCATTCTGGCCTGCGCTCACGCAACGCGTCGTACGTCCAGCCAGTAATAGGACTCGCCCATCAAGGAGCGCTGTCCCAAATTAGACGCATTTTTAATTTATTATAATAAAAAATATACATGTTTTTAAAAAGTAACAAAACCAAATCATTTTCGTTTGTATTGCAAAGTAGTAGATATTTTTTTTATATCCTTTTGATAAAAAATTAAGGAGCAAAATGGTTTCATCTTAACGATTTGGAGGTGATTTGGGGTTTTTTTTCTTATTATGTGATACCGATAGAAAAATTATGGCTAAACCAAATTACGATTCATATCATGTAGATTACTAACAATTTTTTTCAGATGTAATTTCTCTGTAGGTTCCGGCGAAAAACTGCTTCATCTGCACGCGGTTTTTAAGCTTTTTTCGAAAGAGTAGCCTTAAAAGAAGATGTAGTGACAAACATTGAAAAGAGTATGCTATGATTTGGTCATGTGAGGGGATGAATGAAAAGCGACTAACAAAAGATATTTACAACGCAGATGTGAGTGGAAACGCCGGGAGAAGAAGGAGTAGGAAGACATAGTGAGTTATTGGTGATGTTCTTCAGAAAGGTCAGGTGCGTAGTGCGCAACTGCCGCTGGGGTCGCGGGTTGTTTGAAAAATATACCATGGCCCTGGCACAGGCAACTGAAGGAACACGGGTGGGTTATAGTCAGTAAAAGTCTGACACGCCCTTCCGCTCCACCCAGAGCGGGAGAAGTCATTTGATGATTTCCCATCCACAAAAAAAAAGTACTCGCAACTGGTGTGCATGTATGACCAGCCCAGATGTATGTAGAACGTAAATGAGGCAGAAGGAGTACCTAGCTATGTAAGGATCGTAGCAGGTGGCGATAATCCTTCCCCCATGAGAAGATGGCGTCAGTTTAAGTAGTATGTGTATGTATGCCTTTAAAGACTAATTCTAAAAACAGCAGGGCTTCCTGTTCTAAAAATAGGACTCAACAATCCACATAGGAACCCAAAAACCCATACCATGGTCACACCCACGGCTTAGCTGAACAGCCCACCCATAATTTCCACTCAGCCCTTTGACATAACCTCGTATGAAATTCATAATAATTGAGGGACAATTAAGGTTGGCCGACCTTTGGGGCTTTGGTACACCTTTGAGGTAGGAACCATTGCGTCCCATTTCACTTTGAGCGTTTAATAGAGAGTAACCTCAAAGAAAAATGTACTTACCAACAATTACACCTACGTATGTAACTATGAGGCACTCGGGAGGGAGCTGAGTCAGTCTCTAGGGATGGGCTGGTGGTGTCGATAAAGTGATTGTTGAAACTTATAAAATATATTTTAATTTAGTGTTCTTTTCGGGCATATATCGTATAATTTTATCGGGGACAGTTACCTAGATTTAAGTAAGTTTAATGGGAATGGGAATGGGCGATGCTAAGTTTTTTTTAGGTATTTTTTTTATATTTTTAATTTATAGATTTAGTTATTTTATACAACTAATTTCAATATTTTGGTTGCCCAAGCCGTAATATAATAATACCCCTTTTTCTCATAGCTTTTCTCGGGAATGCTCAAACAACAACAAAGTAAACAAGAAAGTAAGAATTTCTTACTGCGATGAACTTTATGTACTTCATAAGAATAAATTGTTTAAAATCAGTATAGAATTGGTAATAGCGAAAATTGTATGACAACCGTCTGACAGTCAATTAGTTCAGTTAGTATAGGTCAACGAATTAAGAATGATATAGAATACGAATTCCGCTCAAAAATGGTTCCACGCAAACTCCAACCGAGTGGGCGGGACGAAAAAAAGTACAACCGACTCGCCGTTCAGTCTGTCGCGCGCTCAGTGACAGACGCCTAAATCGCGTCGATTAGTGAAAAATCCAAGAAACAACTAGTTTCTCGAGGACAAAAATGACCTCCTGTGTGGTAAAGTGGTGTAAAAGACGGAAAGAAGGAAGTAAAAAACAAACCGGGATAACCTTATCACAGGAAAGTGACATAATTTCGTGTTTTGTAAAAATATTGTTGTCTGTATTATGCAACCAGATAACCAGCCAGTTTTTAATACGTAACTATAATATAATATTTTGTATGTACCTACTACCTACAGAGTTTTTATAAATGGATGGATGGGATTTCCTGTTAGTGTGTCGTATCGTTCAGTTTAGAGCACTCCCAAATAAGAGATTCAATGATTACAGTGGATTACAGTAGCCCGCTTTGAAAGAAGACATCCGACTGGAGTGGTTACCAACTAGTGCTAGTAGGGTATGCTGTATACATTTTAGGAATGAAGACATTTATATTCGTCACGCACAGGCAATCGTATGTTTAAAAAATCTGCTGTAGGTACCTATTTGTGTCGCGGGTTGTCTGAAGGGGTTACCGCGGCCCTGGCATAGGCAACTGAAGGAACACGGGTGGGTTTTAGTCAGTAAAAGTCTGACACGCCCTTCCGCTCCACCCAGAGCGGGAGAAGTTATTTGATGATTTCCCACCCTCAAAAAAAAAAAAAAAAAAGGTACCTATTTGTACAGTTAGTCTTTTTAATATTTAAGGTCCAACCAATCGTATACCAACCTCTGTACAAAACATATTTGCAATAAACTGATTTGAGTTGATTTGATTTAAATTTTGAATTGAGAAGAAAGGTCGAAACCAACTCAGAGCTCACAGTCTCTTTTAAAGTCCAGACATAATCTTGGTCAGATCACTTCGAGATATAACAATAAACAAGATTTCTATAGCTTGAACTAAATAATTTATTTATTTGTTCATCAAACGTATATGACACAGTAAATAAAACTACGGAAGGGACGACAGAGACATCAAGTACCAGAAATAGGAACTTACACATCATTCTAAAACACAAGCACAGATACATGCATACAGCCAAGATTATCAGAATGACATTTAATTCAATAAGACCATGTGAAGACCTTGTAGATAGTTGTCTGAAATGGTCTTTTGAGGAAAGAACCTCACAGAATGAGTAGGTCCAGTCAGTGCACGCATTTGTCAATAATCGTGCACCTCAACTTAAAACTTAAGGACCTCAACGATTCGCCGAACAATACCAAAGAAAAGGCATTTGTGTAGACCGCATAAATACCTACTCAGGCTATGATTAAAAACCAACTGTGTTCTCAAATGTGTATACTTACTGTATAGGAGGGCTGGGAATGGGATATAAAAAAAACCGGTCAAGTGCGAGTCGGACTCGCGCACGAAGGGTTCCGTACCATATTATATGTTTAACAATCGCAAAGATAACTTTATACTTGTTGTATAATGATAAACTCAAACTCAAAGCATTTATTTCAATTAAACCAATTACGGGCACTTTTGAATTGTCAAAGAGTCGGTCAGTAGGTAAGTCAGAAAGTTGAAGCCAGTTGAAGTTAGTTAGATACTGTGAATTACAAGGTTATTTTTTGCAGTTGCAGAAAATCACCCATGTTTAAACAAAATACCTTATGAATCGCCGTTTTCAGTATTGTTGATTAAATACAGCCGGTCGATTCTGTAAAAATCTCACCGTGAAAACTAACGTGACGTGAGTTTGTTTTTGCTAGGAATTAACACTATTGACAGCTCACTCCACGCTCACTTCAACTAAGTTTTCACGGTGAGATGGTTACAGAATCGCACTGCTGTATTCATGGTACCTACATGGTATAAAGAAGTTTCAAATTCCTAATTTGTTGAATTGTTGCGCTAGAGCTCGTACAAAAATGGTCTAAAATTTACAACTTTTGCGGCCCCCTATTTCTTAATTTTAAAAGATAAAAAGAAATATGTTTGTACTCTACTCAATGAGTTCTAGACGATGACACCCCACAACCTAGATTAAAATTTTTATTTTTTTTTTCAAAATGAAAAGTTTACTGTATGGGGACCGACCCCTTATATTTTGCTTTATTTTTATTATTTGTTGTTATAGCCGTAATAGACAGCGGAGGCTTAGTAAGTTTGTACTGGACTGTACGTGGTTGTCTGATTTCATGGATTTTAATTTTCTTGCGCGGAACCCTAATTATTTTTCTAAAATAAAAATAGCCTAAGTTACTCCTTAAAACATCAGCTGTATGCCGTCAAAATCGGTGAAAATTCGTTTGGCAAGTTTCCTAACTTAACTCAAAGTACCATTTTTTTAATCGGACTGCGCTTTAAAATTCTTCTATACAAACATCCCTAAACCTCATTTGAGGCGTAGTTTTGAAAAACTAATAATGACAAATATTATTACTTACTTATGCAAGTATTTGTGCTAAGTTTAAAGTTCATTAACCAAATTAATAAGATTTTTCATATAAACTGTATCTCTGTTTTCACGAACACAGATAAAGAATTTCAAAAATCGTCTGGTATGTTTCCATAACTTGACTCAAACATTATTTACACCAAGTTTAGAGTTAATCAAGCCCCCAATAAAATCCTCCGCTATAAAATTAACTTTTCACCCCCTAGGGGTAGATTTTTGGAAAACCCTGATACACGTTAGTCTTAATTTTTGGTCTCAAGTATAAAAACTGAGTTTTGAGTTAATCGGAGCGCGTGTTAAAGTTCCTCCATACAAACTTTGACACCCCCAATCCCTCCTTAGGGGGTAGTTTAGGAAAACTAAAAATGATAAACTTTATAATTTACTTAAATGAATATTCGTGCTAAGTTTCAAGTCTATTAACTCAAGGGATAGGATTTTTCATACAAACTTTCATCCCCTATTTTACCCCCTTAGGGATGGAATTTCCAAAAATCCTTCCTTAATGGATGTTTACATGTGCAAAATTTCAAGTCTCTAAGTCCATTGGTTTGGGCTGTGCGTTGATATATTAGTCAGTGACTCAGTCAGGACTTTGATTTTTTTATATATATAGATTTACCATGTTATTTTAAGACCACAGACTTCTTATAGGTTTTCCTGTAATCTACAGGTATAGAACTATTTTCTATATTTTTTTCAAAATTTTAGGCTCAGTAGTTTCGGAGATAAGGGGGGGGAATGGTCAATTTTCGTCAATTTTCTTAAATAACTTTAAAACAATATATTTTAAAATTATAAAAAAAATACATTTGAGACCCTCATAGTAAGCCCTTTCATTTGATATGTCACTCGGTACAGTTTACAAAACTTTTTTTTTTTATTTTCTTATTTTCCCCCTAAAAGTGACTCTCATATTCAAAATTCATATATTTACTTTAGCTGTACGTGTTTGGGTCACAGAAATCCATATGTCTACCAAATTTGAACTTAATCGGTCCATAAGATTCGGAGCAAATCGGCTGTGACAGACGGACAGACGGACAGACAGACAGACACACGAGTGATCCTATAAGGGTTCCGTTTTTTCCTTTTGAGGTACGGAACCCTAAAAACACGTTTCCGGAAACGGATTCCATGGTTGTCCCTAAAGTTTTAGAGTAGCACGGGTACAATCACATTAAATTTTGGCTCGTACTTCTGATGGCGTTTGCCAATAGTAATAAATGTCATAGTGTCACTTTTATTTGTGTTATTCTTCTATTTTTTTTATTTTTTTTTTTTTATTGGCACCTTGTTAATTTTACTTTACCATTTAATTGTACTTTTGTGTGTTTGTGCTGTCTTTTGTGTGCACTAAATAAATGATTTATCTATCTATCTATCTATCTATCTATCAATAAATGTCCTTTAATCATACGATTACTTATCAGGAAAAAAACTATTAAACATCAAGGAAATTGCATTTATTATGCTACCTACTTTAAAAAATTATGACGAAATTCGATAGATCCTGTACTATGATGGAAATAATGATTTCCTCTCTACAATTAAAATAGATATTTGGTGAGTAATAAAATAACTATTTACTTTCTTTTTTTAAAGAATGGAATATTGGAAACTAAAGGTAAAGAGGTGTTATATTAATTCATAATAATTGAGTTCATAATAAATGACTGACTCCTACTTTATACTGCATTACACCATCCTCGATGCTCAATGTCACCACAGTCTTATGTTTTTATACTGTGATGTTACCATGGTTACTTAATAATCCATCTCGTACCCACTCCCTGGCTTCGATATTTCCGTTTCACTCTAACATTATCTTACTAAATAAAATTGCGCCCCAAATGAATGGTTGGGCGAATTCATGTACGGAAAATAAATTTAGCAAAGTATTATATTTTGTCTGTGCGTGTGTTACGTTAGTATTATCAGTTTAGTAGTATAAGTTTTGGACCATGTTTTAGCGGGCTTCGTAAGAGAGTTATGATTCTATATCATTCTTAATTCGTTGGTATAGGTACTGACTGAAGTGATTGACTGTAGGGACTGATTGATTTTTTGGTGAGTCCCTAGACCTACCTAAAATTCTTGAGAAAGATAGTATAATATATTGTGACCAAATTGGCCCCTCAAACATACTCTGATAAGTCTGATATCGTCATTATGATACTATCTGCCCAAGTGCCCAAGCATCTAAATAACGCATGATGTACATAAAGTATCGTATTGTGGTGGCTGGTGGGTTTCTCTACTATGTAAATCAGAAGGCCAATTCTCGTACCTAAAAACGTTCAAATTGAAGTCGCAATCTCATGCCAGCGACAATAAAATGTGTACGAAAACTGTAGACAATTTTTGACAGATTGAGACTGAGATGAGATTGGAACGCTGTTAAAAATACGGGAATTGCCCCGCTGGCATTTACCCTTCATTACTATTGGCTACAAAATAATATCAGCCAGTTTCTATCTCCCACATCTTGCTCCATGGCTACAACTAATTTAGCTTCAGCACAAATCTATCGACATTTCTCTTATCGACGTGCCCCCAACCCTAACATGCCAGTGCCGCCGCGTGGCCTTTGTGGAGTCTCTCCAATATTCGCTTTGTTACTCTGAAAAATGTACCAGCCGCCATCGGGCGTATTACTTTGTAGCAAATGTTTGCCTTCATATAAATACGACGCTATTCACTGTATTATATCGCATTATATGTTGGAGCTGTTGAATCTTGTTTGGCGTTTAGAGATAGTGCTTTTTTGGGGGAAATATTAAAGGTTTTGTGTAGGTTTATAGAGATTGTATTTTCAGGAAGCTTATGCATTTAGATGTGTATACTTTATGTAGGTATGTATTTGTTGTATATGTACAGGTTACACCACATACAACTTGCAGTATTGTCTCTCCTTCTCCCTTTAAGTCTATCCAAAGGTTGTCTTTAAAAGATTGCTTTTAGCGATAAGACCGCACATTGTGTCACTCTATGTAATATTTCTACGTTCATAATATTATCTGAATTTGTATGGTGTATGTAGGTAGGTACTCATAATAAAGAGTATTCTGTTCTATTCAATTCAATTCCTGTATAGTGGCCGAGGTAGGTATAGTGACTGGATATGAAATATAGTCATTGATGAATGAAGTAATTCGAACTTTCGGAAAAAAATATGTTGTGTTGTGTTACCTGAGGGCTCACATAAGGTGCCGCCGGGGTCGCGGGTTGTAGATACCGTGTTGGGGATACCGTGGCCCTGTCACAGGCAACTGAAGGAACACGGGTGGGTTTTAGTCAGTAAAAGTCTGACACGTACTCCCGCTGAGCGGGAGAAATCATTTGATAATTTCCCATCCTGAAAAAAAAAGGGCTCAGATAAAGTGACATTTTATCAGCGATAGCGATGATGAAAAAGTCAAAATATAGATTGATATTAAGGCGCAGATTTCCTGAAAACGATCAAAAAGGTGGTTTTTTAAAGCTGTGTATCTCATAAACCGTAAAGAATTTTGACATGTAAAAAAAATATGATATTTTCAAGTCCTTTTCGCATACATTGATGGAAGCCAAAACATAATTAAACATACTTTAATGCACCAAAAATTCTTTAAAAATACCTCCTAATAATCTTTAAAAGCTGTTTATCCCTTCATTAGCAATTATAATTATAATTAAAAATATACCATGAAATGTCAAATTCCAAACTGCATCCAGTGATGGATTACTTTTTATTAAATAGTTAATTTCTAATTTTATACGATTTTATTTGCACTTTTACGACATAATTCCGGTGCGCGTGAGAATCTTCTATCTCGTGCGTCAAACTAGACAGCCATAAAGCCATTTCACTTACACACCGAGCTAAACCAAGCTTGGAACCAGGGCCTTAAGCTACCGAAAGGCTCAGTCATGTCAATCCTGTTAAAAGTCAGTTGAAGAAATCTAAAACGCTTTAAATGCGATTGCCACTTGTCAAGCTCCTGGTAATTAGAGGAGCCCGTGGCTAAGTAATAACTGCTGCACGGGTTGAGCCATCAGGTAAAGCTACGATTGCTGGGGTTTGTCAGTGGTTGGTGGTGGGTGGTGGTGATCTTTACATACCGAGACTCCACCAGCCTATGAATGCACGTTATGCCGTTGAAGTTTGGACCCCGCTGTCATTCGCGGATCTTTGACATTCGTTACGGGTCGCGTGCGTGTAAAAGGAAAGCCCTTTTTACAACCAATGTACACAAATAAATTATAATTTATAAAAAGAGCGACAAAAATAATCACAGCAAAAAAATAAATTAAACAACACGAAAAAAAAAACAGAGCCCTACGAAAAACAAAACACGATTCTTCTCCCTTCAAAACCTACCTACATGTATAGAACAACAGAAACCCTAACACATTAATACTTGGACGGGTCCGAAGAAATATTTTTTCCCCAAAGCAATCCATTGGGCTCCTACTTAATGAATTTAGAGGGTTAATGGTACCGTCGGACCTTTGAAAATGGCCGACGGAGATATTGACCGGGAATGTAGCTGCAGATACTTCTTCTGTGTTTTGTGTTGATGCTGCCCCTGATTGAGGGTTTTAGGGGAAAAATGTTGTTTGGCAGATACACTGAGTATAAATGGAGAGTTTCTATGAAATTGTGGCGACAATGACATGCCGAAAATAGCTGATTATTCGACATTTTATTAAAAAAATAATATTACACGTTGTTCGGTCAATTTACCGACAATTCTGATTTTTATTCTTGAAAACAAGAATATCATTGACAATTAATGTTTCCAATTTTATTATGTTTCAATTTACAAAAAATCGCATGTAAGTATATAAAGGTAACATTAATTTTCTTTAAGTACCTATGTCAAAAGCTTGAATTGTCTTTCCCTCAATGTAAATTTGGTTTCATGGCGAATTGGCACACCTAAGCCCAACCTAAGCCTTAAAAATCTGTTTTATAAGCACACACCTTGTAACTCTTTGACAAACTGGCGCAATACTTAGTAAAAAGTATTTATGAAACTACTGTATTCGAAATATCTTCTTGATAAATTCTGCTGGCCTAAAACTTACACGCACGTTCATTTGCACATTTGAACTCAGAACTTGCATTGCTGAAACTAATACCGTCTTACATGCCAACAACAAAATACCAAACACGCAGATGAAACGTAAGAAAACACCGTATAAATAGTTATGAGCGACAAATATTGTCCATTTGACCACTAACAAAGATTCCGGGGAGCAACGCACCATCCATATTGTAGTGGGGGAGGCAATCCACGTCGGCGCGTGTAGTCGCGACCGGCAATATCGCGATGGCCGGCGGCTCATTTAATCACGCGACGGAATTTTCAGGATAAGGAGACCTTCGGGGTGGGTTAGAGTGGAGACGGAAATAACATCAGTTAAATGTGCAGACTGTGTTTGAAGACTAAGGCTTTCAACCAGTGCGTCTTGCCCGTCATGGCATACGGTGCTGAAACGTGAAAACTGACAGTCTGGTCCACAAATTCAAGGTCGCTCAGCGCGCTATACAGCGGGCTATGCTCGGAGTTTCTTTGAAGGATAAAATCAGGAATGAAGTTATCCGGAAAAGAACCGGAGTACCTAACCGACATAGCTGTCAGAGTAAGCAAATTGAAGTGGCAGTGGGCTGGCCATGTTTGTTGAAGGATCAATGGGCGGTGGTGCAGACGAGTTCTGGAGTGGAGACCGCGTATCGGTAAGCGTAGTGTGGGACGCCCCCCAGCTAGATGCACTGACGACTGAAGAAAGTGGCTGGGACAGACTGGATGCGGAAGGCGGAGGACAGGGTGTTGTGGTGCAGCCTGGGAGATGTCCAGCAGTGGACTGCGATAGGCTGAGTTGATTGAACTTTGCAGATGGTCCTATTTATTTATTGAAACAAAACACACATCAACAACAACAACAACAGGCACATCATATACTAAGGCCGTTCTTACATTACGATACTTACAGACGACTAATATCCTACGTCAGCACCAAAAATGAGTCGCCGAGGAGTATCTCACATACATTTGTTTGGTGAGTCGCAATATTGTCTCTTGCGAGTATCGTAATGTAAGAACGGCTTAACTTATGCCAGGCCAGGTGCACTCCGCATTTTAGGTATGAAGCTACAAGTACCGGCAGGCTCGACTTGTCGAGCTAATTCAGTATGGGCTGCCCCTTGGTAAGACTGGTTGTCAGACTTTCGGGCTTCTGACGACCCGTATCGACTGTCAAAGATCCACGAATGACAGCCGGGACCAACGGCTTAACGTGCTTTCAGAGGCACAGAGGGGTCTTGGCATGTAAAGATGGTCACCCATGCACGGACTGACCGCGGCGATCGTAAAATAATCTGATTGATTGACCCGTGCGGCTATTATTACTTAGCCATGAGCCACTATTTTAGTTATCCAGCTAAACACAATGTAAAGCAAGAGTTTCAAGTCAAGTTTCAAGTCCATCGCTAGCAAACTCCTTGACCCGTTTCCTCCACGTAACTTGATTCAGAACTTGCAGTTTTCAAGGACTTGGTAACAACTTTGCACGTTTATAATGTGATATTTATTAGCTTCAAGTATAGGACTGTTTAAACGGATCTAGGGATATTTGACATCTATCCTATTGATCATCTTCGAATGAAATCGATAATACTTAGATATATAACTCTAGAAGTTTCTTTTGAGCATTTTGCTGGTGTCCAACCTTGCATCGTAACTTTTGGGTATTGGTAAAATCTCATTTGGCAATTTGTGTTCATGTAATGCGACTAACATTTGTCATCTTTTGCAATAGTTACAATTCGTATCTGCATAAGTACGCTGTATTGATTTCTGACCCAGTAAATTCTTATAGTTCATCATTTCCAAAAATAAAATTGGCTTCTGAACTAAAAAATAAACAATGACCAGATAGTAGAGCAAATTCTTATATTTCATCATCTCCAAAATGAAGACTGGCTTCTGAATTAAAAACCGAACAATGACCAGATAGAAGAGCAAAATCTTATATTTCACCAGCTCCGAAAAGAACACTGGATTCATAACTAAAAATCGAACAATGACCAGATAGAAGAGCAAATTCGTATATTTCATCATCTCCAAGAAGACTGGCTTCTGAACTAAACATATTATACATAATAAATAACTAAAAAATCTCCAGAATTTCTGCAAGATCTCTCTCTACCCTTACTTAGCAGACGGCTGATAAAAGGCGCGCGGACATTGCACGCTTATTGGACGAGTCAATAATGTACTGCTGGAGGGACAAATGCCGAGACTAGACAGCATATTTGTATATATAGATAGCAATAAACGTTGTCAACGATAATGTTGGCTTGTCAGCGGACCAAGCGTGATTTGGGTCTTTGTTGGAGCCTTTGAAGTGTTGTTTAAGTTGTAGCGTATTATATTATTCTTTGTAACTTATAATGAAGAAGAACTTATATTGAGAAGGTATCATTTCTTTCATATACATATTATAAATTACAGCACAAAATGTTTATAACTAAAACTACAAATACTACAAATAAAGAACAATTAATTAGCAAACTTCATCCGTCTACAGTCACTGTCAGACTGGCGGCATTGCCACGTTGTATGGCAATGCTTAGCCTCTGGCCAAGGTAAAAGCCAGCCTTTGTCACAGGATTTACTGGCAACCAGCCGGTTGAAGATTTAACTGAACAAACCATGGGCAATCGGCCCAAGTATAATTATTATTTTAATATTTTAATGGTATGTTTCCTATAGATATTGAGATCTATAGGCACGATCAAATGCCAGTTTATGCCTCATCATAAAAGGTTTTGAGAGATCCGCTTTCATCAATTCAAACGAATGTTTGAGTCTAAATTGCAAGTCTAAAATATGGAAGAGAGCCGGAAAGAAACTACTTACACGGATATATTTTTTCAAAGAAATATTTCTATTTATGTTACAAAGCCTGTTTAGTATCATCTAAACTGTATTAACTGTATATGTTAAGCTACTATTACTATTGTAAGAACTATTGTAACCATATTTATCTGCAAAATAAATCTTTGACTTTGACTCTGACTTCATTATCGCCATATAAATTGGCTGGGCTGGTACCTTGATTTTGCCTACACATATGTAATTATAATAGTGACTTCTCATTGACCGATCGTTCCCAAACTACTTATTATCATTTCTTCTTCATCACTATAACTCTCTCTGTGCCTTTATCTCAAGAATATTTCTATCATTTTAAAAAGAGAAAAGCTACGTTCTTGTAAATGACAAGTCAAGGTTACCCTTGACTTGTCAATGGACAAAACGTGATTTGGTTCTTTGTCTCGATCCTTTGAATAGTACTACAATATTTTAGTTTGACACGATTATATCAACCTACCTACCATCACATTTCTTCTATATAATTTTTAACTGATATAAGAAAGAAATTAGTAGGATATAAGAGTGGCATCGCTTGTAAAGCTCTTAGTATTTCTACAACGACTTTCTTTATGATCAACTCAATACATTTTTGAGTAGTCCATTATCGTCATCGCTGATAATCACTTTGTCTCGGCCCTCAGCAGATCTTTTAAAAATCAGTTTGTGTTTACGAGTATCGGCAAGGCTAGTGTTGTAATTTGTCAGAACAGCATTAAGTTATCTAGATGTTCTAACTCTTTCTTTATTATAAAACACTATCGAAAACGGGTCTTATCGCGATATTCTTTACCACCACCACCACCCACCACGATCACTGCAAGGCGGTCGAAACGTCGGGAAACAAGTAGGTAGGTACCTGTTTACCTCGTTAAAAAGAATATCGCGATAAGACCCGTTTTCGATAGTGTTTTATAATGTGTACAAATCGCGAAAGTTTAAAAAGTCTTTCTTTATTGTCATCACTGTCTGGTTCAGATATAACCTTAAAGAAACATAGGTGTATATACGTATCTAGTCCCTACAAGTTGTCTGACCTCCTCACTTTCCTTTTCCTCGCACCGTCGGCGTCGCGACACAATAAAAATATAGAAATGTATTTGTAAGGTTACAAATGGCCGCCGTCGCGTCGGTGGTATTGTATCGCAAAATGTGTATAGCTAGCTTTTTTATTCGTATTTTTGTATTTTCCTATAGTGAACATCTCAATTTTACTAACTAAACTGTCCAATTTTGGTATAATAACTACCATTCCAACATATATTGCGTCTTCAAGTATAAAATCTGCGACGTAATGAAACCAATTCCGGACTAAAACTTTTCCTCCACAATTTCCTCAAACAAAATCAACTGTAGAAAGCCGTCACCATAAAAAATATACTTCCACCATTGTCGGTCAACATTCCTCATTCTTTGGAGCACGTCTTCACGCTTTCAAGTGCGTAATCCTTCAGGAATCGCCACTATTGTACTCCCGAGACAGAGCATTAATCCTGCCTTTTCAAGACAAGAGATATCCATCATTTGTCAACATTGAACCGGCGGTGCGTCCCCTTGCCTCCTTGCCACCCTCCCTCTACACTCACACAGGGGAAAACTGACACAGATTATGTTGAATGTTTTAAATTTTCAGATGAGACGTTTCTGAGCTTTCTAGTAAGACACATAACATCATCATCACGCCTGTATTCCTCACAAGGTTGGGCACATGTGTACCTTGTCGTACACCCACATTTTACCAGTTATACTAAGGTCCCATGTAATAGGAGGCCAGCTTATTGCCATTAACCGGGCTGATACTGGGAAATTCCCAACCAAACCCGGCTCGGCCCGGCTTTCAGAAAAGCTTTGAAAATATTTTTGGATATTCGGTTGTTCGTGTATTCGAGGCATGAAAGCTATTTGAAATATTATGAGAAAGACAGAAAAAAAACACACTAAGTATGAACAGGTTTGGAGAAAGTTGATAAAACATAATTGACTGTATAAACAGTCTTCAAAAGTACTCCGATGGTTCACAAGACAGGGTGTAACAGAAAGGTGTGGTCAAATTTAAGGGTGAGGTATCCGTAGAGACCATCAAACTGAACAACTTTTTCCATGGGACCAACATCGAAATAGTGGAAAAAATATCAACTGTCCCATAAAAGACTTCATACCTACGTAAAATCTACGGGACGGCTTATTATTTTTTCGCGATTACGATGTTGGGCCCATGGAAAAAGTTGTTCAGTTCAATGGTCTGTATCACACCCTTTTTGACCACATCTTTCAGGTACACTGTGATGATGTGTGAGCTATACCTAAATGACAGAAGAAGTCACATTTCAGAGTACCTATTTCATCACAGTTTTCAATAATTCTACCCAGGCCCCAGGGCATCCAATAGCAACTCAACGTATGTTTGCTGCTACTACCAGACGTCAATAATATGAAGTGCAAAAAAAACCCAATCACTTTTTTAATATCCATTCCCCAAACAATAACCAGATTCCCGCCTCCCCTGGCTAATCTTTGCCAACCGCCCGAGTACATAGCTATATGAGAGTGAGCTAGTGATTGTCAAAATTTGGCTTCGTAGAACAAAGCGTTATTTACCGAGCCGGGAGAAGCCTTTGTGTCGGCATTACACCACTCCACATAATATTGTGAAACTTCTCACAATGCTCTGTTTGCTAGGACGTATTATGAGGCTCAGAAAAATTGCGACTTGTTGTACGAGGTGACTCGGATTAGTTTTGGAGTTTTTGAGCCGGCTGTCTTTTTAGGTGGTGGGTCGGTGTTTACTGTATGTTGAGGTAGAGGTGGAGGCTTTTTTTTAAATTGGACTTGTCATTCTGGTAGGTATTTTACATAGTATAGTAAAAGAATAAAAAAAATTCAAGTCTGCAATAAAAAAGAAAATTGATGTTAAGCGCCCTCTACAAAATAATGCATGTATTTACATTGTAGAAAAAAAAAGTCTCTAAGAGCTTTAATTATTCATTCCCATAAAAGGTGCAACCAAAACTAAATAATGAAAAAAAGGGACAAAATTCTCTGTGCGCCTATCCCTTTAATATAAACCGGCTATTAAATAACAATGAAGCCGTCACACGATGCACACAGAAAACGAATTACCGAGAAATTAATTGGCCGAAAACCCATCCGAACACACGTTCGGAAAGCTCGCGTTCGAAATTCAAATGAGGCGGCACGCCCCACCCCCGGCTCCGCCCCGCCGCCATCTTGGATCCGAGTGGGGAGGCGGAGGGGGGCTATTAAATTATTTCATTCCACATTGGGCTGCTCCCGCTATCGGATTAAAACAATTGCCTGTGAAACCGTAAATGGATAATGAATTTTGCGAAGAAAATAATATGGTACGAAATTTAATTTTGCTCGGAGCCCTACCTATCTTGTTTTATTTCTCCTTGGAGTATTTTGTTGTTAAATGTTTTTTTTTTCAGAAATATTTCTACACGTATTGTAGGTATTGTAAAAATATGTAAATAATTTTCCGGGAATTTATATCATCGTTTTCACGAAAATTCTGGACAGGAAAAATATTTTTTTTCTGAACGCTTCGTTAAAACACCATGTTTGTTTTGCAGATTTTCGTGATGTAATTTCTACTAACATTAACTTTTTTAGTAGCAATTGGTACCTGTGAAAAATAAAAATCTCAAAAATCATATAGCCTACCTACTTATCTACTTACCCATTGGCAAACATTAAGACGACCTACTTACCTAAGTATATACTCTTTGATTTTGTTACTTCACCTTATCCTTTCTGTTGCCCCATTTAGTTATCATTAACTACTCTCACAAAGTATTTATTCCTACTTACATAAAACCAACTCCTAAGTGAGTCAGAATATTTCATACATTTAGAGTGCGCGCCTCGAAAGAAGTTCCGCGGAAAATTGTGGAACTACATTTTTCTTTATGCAAGATATTGCAATAATATAGACAGTAGCGCCGCGTCTATCGGACTTGAGTGGTGGCGCGGACTTTACCTACACATTCACATTGTCAAATTGATCATTCCTCAAAATCAGTGAACGCAAAAAGGTCCAAAAATGTAGGTCGCATAACTATTTACACCAACAAAACACGAAAACTACTTTACACCAAAACCCATAGACATTTTAAAACATAATAGAGTATAGGCTACTATACTGTAATTAATATGGTGCAGTTTCCAGATTTTACTTAAAATTCCATTATTAATAATAATATTATCACCATTATAAAGTACACACTAGCAACAACGTATGATAACGGTATCTCTACAAATGATATAAAAAAGCGGGAAAATAAATTCAAAAGCCTAAACTATTTTTATAAAAGTGTGTAAAAATCACAACAAGTGCAGAAAAGCTCTAAAGACTTTATGAAAACTTACAGTCAACGAATGCAAAAGTTAACTTTAATTTGCCCCTTGTTATTTTTCCTGTTACAACATTTTGAATGATGAGAGATGTACTATGGCAAAATGCCCTGCCATATGGAAAATTAATGTGTTTGAAAATTGCTAAACCTTTGAGGTCGTTAACCGTTCATCTTAAAACAACCTTTTCAGGTATCAAAAGGTAAGCAGGTAAGCAGGGTTATCAAAAGGTGGTTTTACATTACGAAACTAGTTGCGCAAAGTTAGTTGTTCATTGATAGTTTCACGTGTACCTAAATAATAATCTATTTACACGTGAAACTATCAATGAATAACCAAGTTTCTGTCACTAGTTTTATAATGTAAATCAGGTGTATAAGATTTAATTATTAAAATCAATACAAATTCCGTCACCTCTCACTTACCTATGACCGATAAACTTTTATCGCTGCAAGCTTGCAAGTAATTACCAATCTAAAACTTTTCTATTAGCTGCTACTTCACAACTAACTCCCAAACAAAAACCAACCTTAATCACCGACATTACAACCGACATTCAACTGCACTTCTTATACTGTATTAAATACCAATAGTCGAACATCAGTGACCCGGAACTACTAGTCGAAAGTTCTTTTCGATATTCGCTTCACAACTTACGAAGTTGTCGGCGAAACTTGCGGCCGCGAGTGCTTCGGTTAAGCGTCGCGAGGAGCTGAGGAGGTGACAGTTTACCGTGGCGAACATTGCGGTTCTATCGTGTCGTGTTGCAAGTATCGGATGAAGCGAACGGTTGGAAGTATGCTCTACTTCAGAATTGGGATTAACGGGCATAGAGCTTTTTATGCACACAAACACGTTTTTATAACCGTTGTTTGAAGTAAACAATTAAATTAAAATCTAGGGAAATATATTAGTATTATTAGGAATATATACTAGACAGTATACACGAATTGATAAAGTTGGCTCGATAGAGTAAATTCGCAAAGTTACCTCTTTTCGGGTATTTTTTCCTCTATTTCGCTACTTTATATAAATAGCTCGCTTTTTATAAAAAATAGGTAAAATTATGATTAATTTAATAAAATAAAGTTCATAGATGACTGTAGCGTTTATACAAGATAGTTTTATTGAAAATAATAACGAAAAACATTGAAAAAGTGCAAAAGTGTCGTTATTTCCTTTACTCTTTACACGTAAAGAAAAACACAGAGACGAAGGCAAAAGCTCGGTGCGCCCTTAAGGAAGGAGGAATTTTACTGTAGTGAAATAAACCTATAATCCAAATCATTGGATTCTAGGTTCTGCCTTATTAAATAATAATAGAACTTACGTTAACCTTTATAGTATTTTTATATCACGAATCAACACGCGCTTTACTTGTGTTACCAAAGTGTACAAACACCCTATGTGTGTGAAGACGAGTAGCGTCAGCACATAACACATACACACACACACGCACACTTCCCACTTCGCCATTGTCTCGTACGGACGGTACCGAGAGCTAATGCATTTACACACACATTCACAGCGTGTTATTGTACACTTGGTAACCTCAAGTAAAGCGAGTGTCGCTTCGTGATATCACACTTCACACTAATATTATAAAGGCGAAAGTTTGTGAGTGCGTGTGGGGGTGTGTTTGTATGTTTGTTACTTCTTCACGCTCAAACGGCTGGACCGATTTCGATGAAATTTGGTATGTAGATAGCTTATATCATGAATTAACACATATACTACTTTTTATCCCAGTATACGTGGGTGAAACCGCGGTGCGCAGCTAGTCGTGATATTCATATTCTTTTTGCTGACCATTTTTGGAAGCCACCCAAATTGAAAGACACCTTAAATGGGATCGATGGGATTCCCAAAGTAGCAGTCCAATCCAATCCAACTGGCATCTTGAAAGAGTAAGGGTTATTTAACCAGCTATAAAAATGACGAAGATTTTGAAAGTGTCGTGTTTGAATGAAACAGTTAACATATTTTGACTCAAAGTATACTTCGTCTAAAGGTATCTTCACAACAATAAGTAGCCTATAAATTAACACTTTTGTTTCATCAAACCAAAAGAAAAAACAACTATTACCACCCAAAAAAAATATTATCGATTCATCAATATTTCAAAGGCGAAGTAAAGCAATATTCACATCACCACACATCGCAGGTGCGAATCGAACACGATTTAGCCATCAGCGCGGCGTCGTCAGTCGTCCCCCTACCACCCTCCTGTCACCCTCCCATCCCTTGTCTCCGATTCAAATTGAATCGCGGAGTTGCACTGCGCTTGAACTATGTGCACGCAATTGGGCGGATGTGGCTTTGAAGACAATACGGCTTGGAGCGATCGATATTGTTGTATGTTTTATGTTAGAGTGTCGTAATGCTGTGTTTGTGGCACTGTGGTATAACTGTGGGACTGTCTTTCTGGTGGAGGAGCTCGTGGCTAAGTAATAACAGCCGCACGGGTTGATCCATGAGGTTAAGCTACGCTTGCCGGGGTTGGTCAGTGGATGGGTGACCATCTTTACATACCGAGACTTCTCCGTGCCTCGGAAAGCACGTCAAGCCGTTGGTCCCGGCTGTCATTCGTGGATCTTTGACAGTCGTTACGGGTCGTCAGAAGCCCGAAAGTCTCAACCAGTCTTACCAAGGGGTATCGTATTACCCAGTTACTGGGTTGTGGAGGTCAGACAGGCAGTCGCTCCATGTAAAATACTGGTATTCAGCTGCATCCGGTTAGACTGGAAGCCGACCCCAACATAGTTGGGAAAAGGCTAGGCAGAT
Organism: Cosmia trapezina; assembly: GCA_905163495.3. NCBI lineage: Eukaryota > Metazoa > Arthropoda > Insecta > Lepidoptera > Noctuidae > Cosmia > Cosmia trapezina. The sequence continues at coordinate 5,500,685 of LR991036.1, forward strand.
TGATTTGATTGTCTTTCTGGTGCAGCGTTGTTGGGTCTGATGAAAGATGATATTTTGTGGCTGATGATTGTGTGGGCTGATGATTGATAGACCGATTAAGTTGAGGTACACATAATTATGGATTTCTGTGACTCAAACACGTACGGCTAAAGTACTTAAATAAATGAATTTTGATTATCACTTTAAGGAGCAAATAAGAAAATTTAAAAAAAAAGTGACCATGCGATATAACTAATGAAAGGGATGAAACAATTTAAAAATAAATCGTTTTAAAGTTATTTAAAAAAATAGACGAAAATTGACCATTCCGGGGCCCTTATCTCCGAAACTACTGAGCCTAACATTTTGAAAAAAATACAGAAAATAGTTCTATACTTGTAGATTACATCAAAACCTATAAGAAGTTTGTGGTCTTAGAGAGAAAAATGTTTGTCTACTGGGCGGACCCTGTCTATTGGAAAATTTTGCTTGGTGTGTTTAGCATCTTGTGTTTCTTTATACTTATTTACATTGTTCTGTGTCTTAGCAGTGCTAGGGAATAAGTTGACTTCATATGGTTTCCCTTAACAATGGAATAACATGAATATTTTCATTGAACATAGGTACGCTGGGGCGCAACCAAAGACCTGGGAAAAAAATTGGCAAAATATTCTTGGTAGAAGTTTAAACAGGGCTGCTATTGAATTAGCCTAAAATGATTTCGAATTTCGAATTTGGACATCCACGCCCACTTGACAAAATTCACTCTGTTTAAACACCTATATATACAGTTAAAAAAAGGCCTGTGTTCACAATATCCTGTTTTCCCCATTACAAAGGAGTTGTCCGCTTTTTCTATGGACGTTGTTTTTTTATTACTCAATAATTCCGATGAGGATAAGTTAAATATATTTGGATAGACATCCCAAAAACTAGTGATTCTGGGTATATCATATATTTTTAAACATCGCCAATTTTGAGAAAAATAGTTTTTTATTTTGTTGTGAATTTAGTCCTAAACAGAACAAGCCTTTCTGTGAACGTGAAACGTGAAAGTGAACACGACCCAAAAAAAATAGGTAACTTGTCAAAATTGACACAAGGTACTGTCATTACTTTTTTTTTTTGGGTGTATTCACTTTATTATCCGAGATAATTAGAAAGGTTTGTTAGTTTTAGTAGTAAATTCACAACAAAATAAAAAACGATTTTTCTCAAAATTGGCGATGTTTAAAAATGTACGATATACCCAGAACCACTAGTTTTGGGGATGTTTATCCAAATATATTTAACTTATCCTCATCGGAATTATTGAGTAATAAAAAACCACTTCTGGACAACTCCTTTATCCTTCAGTACCATACTACCTTCTTCTGTCAGCTAGTCACTTCAACTGGCCACCGTATAGCCGACGCCTATAGCCTGTATAAATTAAAAAATATCAAGCTCCACAAAGGCCCTCCATTCTTCACTGAACTCTTTATTAAATGTTAGAGCAATTTAATAGAGGCTATTGGCAAGAATTTGGGTTGCAAATTAATAGGTTTATGAATTATTCATAGCTCAAGTTACCACTACACCTATATTTGCATGTAATTAATCGAATTTTATATTTTAACCAGGTATTTGATCAACTGAAAAATAACTTAAAAAAAATGATATGAAAAACGTCGTTTACACGTGTAATAAAAATTATCATAATGCTGTCAACATAATGTTGTCACATTTCCTTATAATAAACTAGTTTTTGCCCGCGGCTCCACCCGCGTGGATGTCGGAAATTATCCCACGGGAGTGTACTACCGGGATAAAAGTATGCTATCCTACACAGATCAAGGGTAAGGGCCATGTGCCAAATTTCATTCAAATCCGCTCAGCCGTTTTAGCGTGAAAGCGTAATGAAATTAACAAACAAATAAACAATAAATAATCACTTTTGAATTTATAACATTAGCTGCATCGCTCGGGTAAAAGTTATTTTTAAAACATTTTGTTTTGACATAATAATTTTAAAAGCCCAATTTTTTTTTTCTTTAGACGAAGGAGTCTATAGTCTCCACGACACAGGGACTCCAGTGTCGAGGCCAGTGTTATTTGTACGTTGTATAATGCTTTCTTGAGCAATAAAGTTTTTATTATTAAGTATATGTTTTTTTTTATTATTTACCGAAACACCCGTAAACAAAAGTTGCTTAATATTGCTTCAGCAATTTATTCATGTGTGTCTGGCAACAGTGGCTACATTACACCAAGTTTTCATTTTCACTTTTCGAAAAAGCTGTTTTTCTGTTGTTTCATACTGTAAAAATATTGTGATTGAATCTTTTTTCTCATGAATAACCACAAAACAAAAACCAAACTGTGATTCAAAATAAAAACCTCCTAATTAAAGACTCAATCCATCCCATATACAGGCTGCTATCTATAGGCATAGATATACAGGGTGTATCGAGTTTGGAGTGAATTGGGAAATTGGCCCGGTGCACATCAATAATGCATGCAAGCGGACAAATCACTTAGCGGGTCGATACTACCGACAGTGCATCGCGTTGCCACCCTACTGGTGCATATTATGTACTGTAATGGACAGGAATGGATTATTTATTTACTTTGCGAAGTAGGTATTTGCATTTTGGGTACTGAAAATAATGGAATTTTAGTTTTTTTTTTGAAAATAGGAAAAGTTATTAATTTACTTCGCGAAGTAGTTTTCATTTTGGCTCGTGAAAATAATGGAATTTTAGTTTTTTTTTTTGGAACATGGGAAAAGTGAATGTTACTTTAATCGAAAAATTAACCATGTGAAAAGGTTTGAAACAGTGATGTTTGTTAATTATGTGAGATAATTTAATGTTGTGGTTGTACCACTTTATTGAATTATCTGTTTAACGTTTAAATTGCTAATCTTATAATTTAAAAAAAATGGCCGAACGCGTTGTCAGACCACGCACAATAAAGGGTTCCGTAGTTGAAAATAATTTATCCCAAAAAAAAAATGTACCTACTTATGCGAAAAATTACAAATTATCGACCTTGACTTCCAGACCTTATTTAATGATTCTAGGTCAACAGTAAGTACCCTATAGGTTTTGATTTACTTGCGAATATCAAAATAAATGTTGCATAAATGGCCGTACTTTTTTACTGCGTTGACTTAGAAGCTTGATGTTTTTAGATCTCTAAGAGACCATTAGACCAACAATCAATAGAGAATTTCAACTTGTTACCTCTACGCGTTCCTGAGAAAAAGGGTCTTGACAGACTGACAGACAGACAGACGGACAAGGAAGTGATGCTATAAGGGTTCGTTTTTTCCTTTTGAGGTACGGAACCCTAGGAAAACAAACAAAAAAACACCTAGGAAAAAAAAATAAAAAAAATGGTATCGCACACACACCCATACACAGACACAATGACACACATATATATCAACAACGCCAATCGAACAAAAGGCCGTCAAAAAAAAAAAAAACAAAAGGCAAAAGAATTTAAGACAAACGCCAGTTATAAAATGAACATTCTTCATAACAAGAGCGAGCCGCGGCAGAATGTGAGGCTCTATTCTTTCAGGCTCTTTCTATCCGATAAGGTCTTAATGAAATACTTCGTTGATTAAGCCCCGTCCGAGCTCTTTTAAAAAAGGAAGAACCTTTTTTTTTAATGCGCCTTTTTTTCGTGTGTTTATTTTGAGGGGTATAGGAAAATGTGGAGGGAAATGACTTGACTGTATAAAATGAAATAAGTACTGAAGTTTTTTTGCTTAATTTATGGGTGTTCCAAATGTCGCCTGCACTCTTGAATTTCTTAAGGCACGGACTGACTACGATTTTAAACGGTACAACCGCACTCACACAACCGCGTAATCTATTATCACCATTAGTTGGCTTGAAATATGGATGAAAATTGAAAATAATATTTGTGTTGCTGAGATGTGACTAAGCTGCGAATGTGCATTTATTTTCCGGGTTTTCTTTAGATTATTCAGAATATAAACAATAAATTAAATAAGTGTCCGCTTAAAGTTTAAAAAAAAAATGCTAATTCTATTAAATTCATAAAAAAAATAATGTCGTTATCGCTGAAAATACAGAGATGTTCGACGCCAAAGTTTATTTTTGAGGAGCAACTTCCATAATTTTTATTGGGAATATCAAACTATTTTTAATATTATATTTGGTTATATTTTTTCTTTAAACCCTTTTCTGTCCACTGTATTTTTTGCGTCGGATAGTATCATTGCGTTACGTCATTCTCGACAATCCAAGAAACCAATTTTTGTGAATATTGAGCTACTACCACGCCTTAAGAGGTTTTGATGACATAACAGTTTTGTTTTGGACTGCCTCGTTGGTCTAGTGGTTGCAAGTAGTAGTAGTGGTAGGTGGTGGTAGTGTAGTGGTGGTGGTAGTGGTTGCTGAGCATTAGTGCCTGGGTTCGGTTCCCGAGTCGGGCAAAGTGTTGGGTTTTTTTATCTGGAATTCCTCAGTAGCAGCCCGGAGCCTGGATTTGTGCCCGGTTGATGACAATAGGCTCGCCCCCTATTACAGAGCGTTAACCACACGCGCGCCGGAAACGTCGCATTTGTAAAGGTTTTTCGTGATTATTTTAATAAATATAAATCAAAGGACAATTTCCTCTCTCAAATTCTTAGATCGTTGGTATTTACTATTTATAAGTACTATGCTATTTTTGTACCGTTATTTTGGTATTTACTCTTAGAAAATAGTTTATTTTCTTATAAATACCAACGATCTAAGAATTTGAGAGAGGAAATTATCCTTTGATTTAAATTTATTATAATAATCACGAAAAACCTTTAGAAATGTGGGACCACCTCTGCCTAACCCCTCAGGGAATTCAGGCGTGACGTTATAATAACATAGTATACTTAATAACTGTTGTGTTTTGTTTTATTATGTGAAACCGGGGGTTGCTTAAAGAGAGCAGAAAGAAAGAGGTTCCTTTAATTATTTTATTTTGTTTGTTATTTCTTTGAGTCATGTTTACCGCAACATAACGTATTTTCTTTCTTTCTTTTTTTCTTTAGAAAAAGCGCTACGCATTGCGTACGAACGTGATCGTTCATGAAAAAAAAAATCTATTTATTTATTTATTTACTATTTATTTATTTAATTATTTATCCAATCTTACACTATCTTAACAGGTCCACACCCAATGCGATAATGTGATTACAGATTATCACTTATTACTTAATAAATCGAGAGTCACCCTCACGAATTCCGCCAATCTGTAAAGATGAGAGATAAATAGAAGCGAACCGAATATAAACAAAACCGTTGCCTGGCCCTGTAATTTCCTATTACATTTTCAAATTCAGCTGTATTCTGGTAAAAGTCCTAGATTAGTGTAGCAATAAGAAATAAATTGGTGCAATAAATCTAAGGAAAAACTAGAATTATAAGCCAACAACTTATTCATCAACAACAAAATCCGCTATTTAAGATTTAAAAAAGCTTTAAAGCCGTAAGGCGTCCAAAATTCAAAAACAACAAAATCCTAATACGATTTCCATGGGAACATCACAAAGTACATGTGCAAATAGTTCTCTGCTTTGGCACACTAATATCCGTTGTGCAAACAAAAAACAGACATCTATGCCAACATACGTTTTGCCGACTATAATTTAAGTACCACTACCTTATTTCATCCACTCAAAGTTCAATTTTCTCTGGCAATTTTAACAGTAAGACCATCAACTTTAACTTCTGATACATAAGGTTCATATTCGCTTGTGATTTTGAGGTCAAATGCAAAGTTACCCTAGTATAGTCCAGTCGTTACATGTTGACAACTTTTGAAGAGGGGCGTAGCAAATAAAAATGTAATATCGGGCTTGAAGAGCGCCACGTGCAATGGGAATTGATCTCTCTAATATTAAGATGGTGTTGCGATAATTGCCGTTCAATTTGCCGTTAAAATTGGGGTGTTTTGGTGAAGTAACAAACATGTTTTTTTGGGGGTTTTTTTGGAGCATGATTTTTACTTTCACCATAGAAAACTACAATTCTTTTCGTACCTATTATTTTTTGTAATATCATACAAAGTGTAATTTTGCATTCTCGTCAAATTTCAGGGTGTGATATAGAACATCAAACCGAACAACTTTCTTTATGGGACCAACAAAAAATTTTCAACTGTCCCACAGAAAACTTCAATACCTACTCGACGCTAGACGCTAAACTCAAACCTAAATAATCAGACGTCCCATACATTTGTATGGGACGTCTGATTGTTTAGGGGGCGAGTCAATTGCCAAAAAAATACACTTTTGCTGACCTAGAAATCGAACCTCACAAATCCTGTCATCACATTTTCTAAAATATCATCTCATCAGTCACCGTACTTTAAGTTTCTACACCAACACAGCCCCACTAATACAACGAAGAAAAGATCCTATTAAGTTGAAGAACAGTTCATTAAGACGGCAAGCCAAAGGAAAAACAATAATAGCTCTAAACGACACTTTATTTTTCATAGTCACGCAATGAAACCGTAAGCCGCCGCGCAATTATAAATATTTCAATTATTAAAAAGCTGACAGATTCAGCGGGTCCATTCTTCTCAGTGCTGTTCAGATTGGGAGGCTGGGGGCTAGTTATATGGTCTGGAATTCTGAATAACAAAAAATGCCGAATGAACTAAGCAGAAGAAGGAAGAAGAATATGATCGAAGAAGTTTACGACTGTCAAAATAGTTCAGTATTTTTTTATTTAATCTGCAAGTTAGTAAAATGACTTACATACTTCGGTAATGCCTAAAATTAAGAGTATATACTACCTGAAAATTTTATGCTAAGCCACATAACATTTTCTCTATAGAAAAAAAATCCAAGGTTACCTCCAAACCGAACATTAAGAGGAAAGGCGGGTGGCCAGTTAGGTATTTTAAGAAGGTATTGCTGTCGCTCTGCGAGCGCTCCGCCCTCGAATTCGTGCGATAAGGACAACTGCAGATCCGACTAAATAGCCTATGTAAAAAGTCACATTTCGAGGTTTGGCTCTCGCCTATTTCCTCCTCCAATATTGGACCAATTTAAAAGATATTTCATAAACTGAATAAGAAGGATATATACTATGCCCATATGTTTTTCTTTTTTCGTTAATAGTTGTCAAATTGGTACACTAGGCGTCTGTTGACAGCGGTCTGAATAGGCAATTTTGAGCATTTTTGGAGGGTTCTAGTTCTTATAAAAATAATATATCATCAAAAAGGAAAACATAGGGGCTTACAATTAACTGATATTTATATTTCTGTAAAAAATCATTGCTTTATGGTCATTAACCAGAAAGAAACCAGGCGAGAGCGTTTGTATCTTTTTGTATGGAGAAAAGAGCACCCACGTTTCCTCTTAAACCGCTGGTATTCAAAAAATACTTCAAATTAGATCATGAATCTTTGCATACTAACTGAACTTTAAAGCAAGTCTTGTTTCTTATTTTTTTTAAATTAACATTATTTTCACCGTAAAAAGCAATTACCTAACTATCGGCGGCGTCCAGCACCGCACTGAGTCCGCGAGGAGTATCGTGCGAGCGAGATAAAAAGCTGAGGTAGTATGAGCTCTTAATCTTCTAGCTAACTACATTAGATAGTACCTACTTACCACGTGATTTCTTTACTGATAGAGGGCAATGAGAGATTATTTCAGGCATCAGGTATGTAACTTTCCGATATATTCATAAGTATTTTATTCTTAAAACCTAAATCCAAACACTTATTATTTAGTTTAAGCGGGAAGCGCCAGGGTAGCCCGCGAAATTCAAATTTTGTTAATTTAAGATAACGAGATTGCCCACCAGCCATTATGCCAGCAAAATCGTGAATGATGGCAATAAAATCGTGAATCATGGCAGGTAAAATCGTGAATCATGGCAGTAAAATCGTGAATCATGGCAGTAAAATCGTCAATCATGACAGTAAAATTGTGAATCATGGCAGTAAAATCGTGAATCATGGCAGTAAAATCGTGAATCATGGCAGTGAAATCGTGAATCATGGCAGTAAAATCGTGAATACATTCAACACAAAGTCGGAAAATCTGTATAAATAAAAAGAGAAGTCCTGACGGACTGACTGATTCCCTGACTCATCAACGCCCAGCCCAAACCCTTGGACCTAGAAAGCTGAAATTTTGCACAGAGGTGCCCTTTATAATGTAGACAATGTGTGGATGCTGTGGGATATTTTCCGACATCCACGTTGGCGAAGCCACTGGCAAAAGCTAGTCCTTGAATATGAATGAAAATTATTATGATAAATCTCTAAGTACCTTACTGTGAACACGTTACTAAACGAATGGGGTGTACAATATTCATGATTGGTGAGTTAACACTTATTACAGCCGCCGCCGTCGCCCATCCCGCCGCTGCCGCTCCGCTCATTACTGACTACTTAATGCTATATATAACATTAAACGTTTATATTCGAACCATTCTGTTGAAGAATCGAATTATTATGGATTAATTTAAAAATGTTTTATGTTACTTAGTTGAGTTTAATTTTTAGCACTTGACAGTTAGATGTTGAGTTGCACGAAACCAACATTAGTTAACGGAGACTTTAAATTCATGTCATCCCTTACATTTTGTATCAAAAAGAAAGTGACAGCATCAATTTAAAGTATCCGTTAAACTAATGTTGGTTTCGTGCAACTCACAACAAACTAAATAATCTACTTTCAACACATATCCTAAGCAAGACAAAGTTTAAAAGAACATTGACTACATGACTACTTTCCTTAGATTAAGCCCAACTCTTTTCACTACCATATCCTAATCTACTGTTTAAACTGTTTTCACATTACATTTAACCAGACACCGACTTCCGAAATTAAAGTTATTTTTTACTTTGTAGTGTTGTTTTTGGAAGTCGGATGTATTTTTTTGTAAAAAAGTTTTTTAACTTTAAGGCGAAAGCGCCAGGGTAGCCCGCGAAATTCAAAATTTCTAAGGTTTTTTGCAATTTGTAGGTCAGTGTGAGCTTGTATGTTGATTAAAATATGATTCGCGGCCGTAGCTAATATGGCTTTACAGAATTATAATCATTAGAATCAGCAATACAGCTCCATAAGTTAGCATTTACCTCAAACCTCATGATTTCATGAAATCGCTAGATTTGAGGTAAATGCTAACTTATGGAGTTGTATTGCTGATTCTAATGATTATAATTCTGTAAAGCCATATTAGCTACGGCCGCGAATCATATTTTAATCAACATACAAGCTCACGCTGACCTACAAATTGCAAAAAACCTAAGAAATTTTGAATTTCGCGGGCTACCGTGGCGCAGCTTTGTGAAAAGAAAATAAATCTAAATCTATTCTATCTATTCTATCTGCCTAGTCATTGCCCAACTGTGTTTGGATCGGCTCCAGTCTAACCGGATGCAGCTGAATACTAGTATTTTACATGGAGCGACTGTCTATCTGACCTTCACCACCAAGTTACCTTACTGGGTAACAAGTAACATTAAATTAACATAATTTTAGAAGCGGTTGTGTGTCAGTTACACTGCAGTGAGTAGGTCTGTGCACTTTCAACTCGCTCACGAGTTAGCAACATGTTGGAAACCCCAATTAGTTTCAAAGTTACACTAATTACCAAGCTCGTATTCTAGATCGATACTTATTTAGGCTTTAGTTGCGATTTTTTTATTTTTCCTTTAATGGCCAACTGTAAATAGTTCAATACTCAATTATATTTCTTGCTTCCACATGTGAAATTGGGCGGTAGGTTACAAAAAATATGATCATTGTGGACCCTGTCGGGGTCGGACACAGCAAAAAGTAGTAGTAGTAATATCTACCATAATCTAAGGTTAGTGTACCAATTTCTTACAGGTTAGCACCGCATGCATGCATGATTATTATGAAACCGGTCCGTTTTAAATCTGGGATCGTTTTCATCTTCATCTGCCTTCCTTTTCTAACCTAAATTTAGGTCAGCTTCTAGATGCAGCTGAATAGGTACCAGTATTTTATATGGAACGACTGCCTGCCTGACCTCCATAACCCAGTTACTGGGTAATACGATACCCCTTTGCAAGACTGCTTGTCAGACTTTCCGGCATATGACGACACGTGTTAGGGCACCTCGCTAGCCCCGCGATTTTCACGGGTATTGGTGTCCTTTATTTGAAGATCTCGTATATTTATGCGACGAGTGTGTGCGGTGGATGGGAAACGAATTAAGTACTACTGAGGCTACAATGCAGTTATAAGATTTAATGACTTTTAACAATATTTTTGCAGAAACATTTAATTACTTAATAATACAGTTCTAACGTTCCATCCACACGAACTCTCCATATTGGTGTGCTATTAGTCACTCACTTCACTGTAATGTTACACGTTCAAAACATTCACGCCAGAGGCACCACCGTCAGCGCCGCATTTCGGCCGGTTGGAGCTTCACGACGTCGTCGCTGTATGGTGTTGGCAGATCAGTAAACAACCCGTAACGACTGTCAAAGATCCACGAATGACAGCCGGGACCAACGGCTTAACGTGCTTTCCGAGGCACGGAGGAGTCTTGGTATGTGAAGATGGCCTCCACGGACCATCCATGGATGTTATACTTAGCCACAAGTATACTATAAGATAATGTAAAGAGGCCGATATGTAATAGAAACCTTCCGAATAACAGATTGCAATTATTAATCTTTTATCAATTATTCGTCTATGACACAACTCAAAATTAACGTGTACCAAAATCAAATCATCAATGAGTCAGAATGTCATCAGAATTTCAATGGCGGTCAGTTTCATTGTTGACTTGAGTTGTAACACGATACTTTTGCATAGCGTCTTGGACTTGTGGACGATGGGCCTATGCCCTAAGGTCCACTACTTCCTAATACCACGCCACGTAGTTCGGCGAACTATGTAAGCAGTTCGCGCTTTCGTCGGACGACAGTATGATATATAGACTGTGCTAACACTAAGCATTCTACATAATGATTTTCTATTATGGTGCTACGCCGCGTAGGTACCTCGTAGCAGTCGTAGCACCTCGTAGCAGTCGTAGCAAGCAAGACGAAAATATTTGAAATCTATAAAGCTACGGTTCCCTACGACTACGGTGCCCGCTAAATAACGTCCGCAGTAACAACTTTCATGATAAGATGACAGCGGGGTTTGATTTTAAAGTGTCAAAAAAGGCTGTCTAGGGAAACACACCAACTTACTTCCATAAAAACGTTTCAGATTTTGACTGACGTCATTCGACGGTAAATTGCGGTTGTTTTGTGGCGGCCACCCGCAACCCTAGCTTAACCAGTTGTTTTCTTTTTTGGTATGATTTGGCCTCTGTCGCTAATAGCCATAAAGACTCCTTCGTTTTGACAAAGTTATAAAAATCAAATATTACTCTCAAATTTTCGTCATCAGATTTCACATACTACCCTCTTTTAAACCCCGCAGTTCCACTACAGCTAAACCTATAACTAAATACCCCTTCAACTTGGCAAATAAATCGCGATTGTCACGACACGCTTAAAGCCATCCTAAGTGCGGGTTCAGACACGCGACTGGGCGACAGTGCGAATAGCAAACACCCTCGCGGCGACACGCCGACTATTAATTACGTACTTGAAATACACGATGACACTGTTTGTTGTAATTTGTATTTTGGAGAGTTTGATACGTATTTTTGTTTACCTATAAGTAGATACAGCCGTGTGATTCTGTAAGACCTCATTCTAAACTTCGAATCTGAATCCGCTGTGAGTTTCTTGATTGGCATTCTAAATTCAAAGTATCAAATAAAAAACAAGTGAGAAGAAGTGATGCGAAGTGAGTGAATAGCGAGTTGCGTACTGTACGACACAACTTAGATGTATCATCGGCAAAATTCGTAAAACCGATCATGATCCGAACTGAATGCGTCTTCAACATAACCAATCTTTATTACTGCTTTAGGCGAAAATGATGCTTACGCATACGCAATAAATTGTAAAGTCATTTAACCAAATATATTCGTAAAATGCAAATAAATTATTGTTAACTTTCGAAAGTTATTGACGAAGAGATGAAGACTGGTTTCTGAGGAAGAAAGCATAGCTGAAAGATACTGGTAAAATATAGTTTTAAATCTGTCAATATATTTTAATCTTTGTGTTTTAGGTACGGTGAAGAAGACGCAGGATACATGGAAGAAATCTTTCACCTTCAAACCAAAACAAAGGAAAAGTATTTCCTTAAAAAATACTATTGTATGACTACACTTATAATATTCGTTGGAAGCTTTATAAAACACACATTTTTCTCGATTTAGGACAATCAAACCAGAATTGAACTATAATGTTTAAGGCGACAAGTGAATCGGTGTTACACATGACGAACTTACAAACAAATCTCGTCCTTGTATGACTACAGAACCCCAAATAAAACAAATAAAGACTTCACAATCAACACTAGCGGAAATTACATTCCTAAATTAACACAACACTTTGGTAGCCATCGTAGTGTGTAGTGTGAAATGACAAGTAATCGAAACACTTTTGATGTCCCTACTATGTCCCGTGTCCCATGTCCCATGTCCCATGGCTTTTGTTGTCCGCCATGACACGTGTCGACGTAATCAATCGACGCCTTTTTATCAATTGCAAACACTTATTGCGTCTGAACAAGACATTAGTTTGACGTTTGTTGTGATGTTCACGAGGGTTTCATTAAACTGATATATTTGTACTTTTAGGGTTCCGTACCTGAAAAGGAAAAAACGGAACCCTTATAGGATCACTCGTGTGTCTGTCTGTCTGTCCGTCTGTCACAGCCACTTTGCTCCGAATCTAATGGACCGATTAGGTTGAAATTTGGTACACATATGGATTTCTGTGACCCAAACACGTACGACTAAAGTGAATAAATGAATTTTGAATATGGGGTCACTTTTAGGGGGCAAATAAGAAAATTAAAAAAAAAATGGTTTTGCAAACTGTACTGTGTGACATATCAAATGGAAGGGCTTACTATGTGAGGGTCTCAAACATATTTTTTTTTAATTTTAAAATAAATCACTTTAAAGTTATTTAAGAAAATAGACGAAAATTGACCATTCCCCCCATATCTCCGAAACTACGGACCCTAACATTTTGAAAAAAAAAATACAGAAAATAGTACTATACATGTAGATTACAGGAAAACCTATAAGAAGTTCGTGGTCTTAAAATAACATGGTGAATCTCTCAATATTGTGAGTACAAACTTACATTTACTGTTGGAATGTATGGGAGAACATGTTTTTCAACTATAATGTTAAGTTTGTTCTTGGGATACTTTCATCCCAACTACGGAACCCTTTATTGTGCGTAGTCCGACACCACTTGGACGGTCCCACAGCTGGGCAAATGCCTCTCTACTCTCTTTCTATCTCTCTCTGTCCAGAGCTGCCAAAGAACCAATCTTAGAAGGACCAATCTTTATTAAAGGGGTCCAGCTCATCCCGCCATCTCCGTCTGGTCCTGCCGCGATGTCGTTTGCCACTAAGCGGGACCCACTGGGTCGTAAGTTTGGCCCATTGATCGTCTGACATGCGGCAGATGTTTCAACCCAATTCCATCTAAGCGTGGCAGTTTTCCGAGTGACATATTTGTACTTATGAATAAAAAAAAAAAAAACCGACTTCCAAAAATCACTACAAAGTGAAAAATAACTTTGATTTCGAAAGTCGGTGTCTTTCGTTTTTTATTTACTTTCTTTTTTTTTTGCCACCGACTTCCGAAATCAAAGTTATTTTTCACTTTGTAGTGATTTTTGGAAGTCGGTTTTTTTTTTTGATAAAAAAATTTTATTTCTCGCTTTTTAGTGGGTCTGTTTATAAGTTGTATAAGTTACAATAGTCTAATGTCAATTGCTCATCACATGTTACAAAATATTGCTTTTCCCGATGCTGGGACGTTATTTGTTGAGGAGTCCTGCTGGTAAGAACCAGGAGAACTCCTCAACAACCACTCACCACACGCATTGTGTGACGAGCGGAAATTGCTTAGCAACCATATTAAAGTAATCGAATCGCAACCCGTGAAATATTTATCATTGAGTAGTTCCGGTAGCCATCTGTGGTCTTCATCAACAGTTCCACTGACACCAAGTGGTGCTTTCCGACAGCAAATGCACGAGCTACTATAAAAAATACCCAAATCGCTATAGGTGTGCCTATAATATTTGAAGAGTTCCTTAGATTTCTCCAGGATCCCATCATCAAAACTGGATTTTGACAAAAATGGGACCATTTGGGAAGTATACCCTTTACAACGAAAAAAATAATTTTTCAAATCGGTTGGCAAGCGACGGAGTTATGCGCGAACAAACATAAAAAAAAAAAAAAAAGAAAAAATACAAACATCCGAATTGAGAACCTCCTCCTTTTTTAGAAGTTGGTTAATAATAGAAAGGTTGGCGAAGAAAGTTATGATAGGTACCTACCAATCTATCTGCCTAGCCTTTTTCCCAACTATATTGGGGTCGGCTTCCATTCTAACCGGATGCGGCTGAATATCAGTATTTTACATGGAGTGACTGCCTATCTGACCTCCACAACCGAGTAACTGGGTAATACGATACCCCTTGGTAGGACTGGTTGTCAGACTTTCGGGCTTCTGTCTGACGACCCGTAACGACTGTCAAAGATCCACGAACGACAGCTGGATCCACTGACCAATCCCGGCAAGCTTAGCTTAATCTGATGGATCGACCCGTGAAGCTGTTATTACTTAGCCACGAGCTCCTCTAATACCTACTAACACCGTTATTTGAAAACATTGTAAAATCCAATTATTTTTAAGTGTAGCCGTGGAGTTTTTGCGGCTCTTCTCCATAGGAAACGACCAATTGGAACCGTGCACCTTCTGACGTTTCATAAGTGCCTATCTAAGTTTATGTGAAATTAAATTACCATAAATTGTGTTACTGCCTAATTATAAATTACTAGCTTATGTCCGTGGCTTCGCCAGCGTGGATGTCGGAAAATATCCCACGGGAACATACTACCGGGAATTCCTTCCTTATTCCTTGTCTACGTTATAAAAGGAACCTCTGTGCAAAATTTCAGCTTTCTAGGTTCAAGGGTTTGGGCCGGGCGTTGATGAGTCAGTCAGTCAGTCAGTCAGTCAGTCAGTCAGGACAGATAGAAGATTGTTGTAAGTAATTGTATTTGCAATACACATACAATAATAACAATGCTGTGATACATTTTAAAGATTTGCATGCCTCAAGGCGAAATGTGGTTGAACTATGCTCTTTTTTTATCAACTTCTTGTAATTACCCATAATAATTAGCAAATAAATGATTTTGATTTGATTTGAAAAATTATTTAATTTGATTGTACACTACACAATTAAAAATAGAACTTTCAGAGTTATTTATGGGGTGTCACAATAACCAGTCATCTCCAAAAGCGAAGAACCTACTTCCCATACACATAGAGATACCTCCTTCCATACACATGTATCTACCCTTCGCCTTTCACAACTTAAAACTGTATATCAGTACCTTCTCAAGTCGCGACTCGTGACATGATCCTTTTGAAGTATTGTGTCCACACAATATAAGCGCAAATAAACCGGATCTCTCGCTGCCCCGTGCCGTGTGCGAACCGGCTACCGGCTGGGATGGTAGCGTATCGAGGAATTAGGATTAGGAATATAATGTTTTGTGTAGGATTTTAAAAAACAAAAACAAAATCAAAATATGATTTTAGGATCCTCTAGGTGGTTTAC
This sequence comes from Cosmia trapezina, assembly GCA_905163495.3. Classification (NCBI taxonomy): domain Eukaryota; kingdom Metazoa; phylum Arthropoda; class Insecta; order Lepidoptera; family Noctuidae; genus Cosmia; species Cosmia trapezina. Next base: position 5,516,403 of record LR991036.1, read on the forward strand.
CTACTGCAATCACCGAATAAAACTTAAACTCAAACTCAATGCATAGGTAATGAAATAACTTTTGTCTAGTTTAGTGCCTACTTCAGAATACTTACAAATATGAAAATTATGTATGTTCGTGTATAACTCAAGGCATCCCAATAATCATAGCCAACCGGATATTTTGGCGTTTAAACTGACACTTGAGCAGCTTACGTCGAAGGTTGAATCCAAGAATCGTCTGGTTTACTCATTTGGCCAAAACTGTGACTGGTTTTTGGCTTGATAAACTTCCATGTGTTGAAGTTTGCGACACTGTTGTATTGTCTGAAAGAGCTAGCAAGAAAATCAAAGGCCACTCGTGATGAGTTTTATCTTCAAATTCAAATTAATTTATTTGCTAGAATGTACAAAAAAAAAAAAAAAAAAAAAAAAAAAAAAAAAAAAAAAAAAAAAAAAAAAAAAAAACATACATAAAACAAGAACTTAAGACTATCGTGGCCCAATTACATTCTACCATTACATATGGTAATATCATATATGGTATGGTATTGTCTCGGTCAGCAAAGATCTTGAAGTTTAAGGACGGTTAAGAGGATTTGTCGCATTTTGTCAAATCTCTCGCTCACACGGGACCTTAAGAATGTTAAATGAAAACATGCTTTTTTGAAAAATGTTATTAATTAGCGAACTAGTAAATAATATTAATTTAATAGGTCCTAATTATTAAAAACACATTTTTACTGTGTTATCTAATAAACTCAGCTCAAAAAGTATGAGTATTATCTGTTTTTGAGATGAGTTAAATAAATGCCACAATAAAAATGTATTTATAATAATTAGGTATATTCAATTTATTTTATATACTAAGTAGTTCGCTATTTGATTATATTTTTCAAAAAAGCATCTTTTCATTTAACATTCATTTAAATTTGGTCCCGTGTGAGTGAGAGAGGTAACGTGACAAAATGCGACAGCCCTCTTAAGCCCAGGTGACCCATGGAGCAACTTTATCAACATAAACAAACAGTCCCAAACGCATTTTAAATCATAAATTCAGTCACATCCATAAAACAAAACAGTTCCTTTCAGTTCCATCAGCAAATCCCCTCCCTAGCCCGAACAAAAATAGTGCCTTTCAGTGCGATGACACGTCTGAAGTGAGCGCTGAGCTCAACACAAGTGAGATTAAGTCAGTCGTCACCGACGGCATTCGCACCTACAGTGTGCACGTGGCTTAGTTGGTGCTTATGCGACTGTTATGTGCTACATCTGTGCGCATTGCTAGGATTAGTTTGCACAGTCGGGAGAAATGGATGATGATGGCTTTAATGTTTCTTTGGCTTTGGTGAGGGTGCAGTCAATTTCAAGGCGTTCGTGGTGCGTGTGCCGAACTGTTATCTGCCCCTCGTCATGGAAAAAGACTTTTGGCTGCAGGACGTGGTGTTCTGTCGCTCCCGCGGACAAGTATCACAGGACAGCACGAAGTTAAGCACTAGACAAGTTTTGTTTAAATTCAAATGCATATGTTTTTTAGTTAAGCTATTTATCTATGGGCCTGTGTCGCCTGAAATAAATGGTTTATTTATTTATTTAGTAAATATGACTTGGCAGGTTGAATTTTGGGTTGCATGTCCACCTTGAATCGAACTCATCTTAATTTATTTGGGGTTTTAAGCACCATGTCTTTTTCGAATCACACATCTACCTACCTACATCCAAAATCCATGCATGTAATTTTTGTAAATTATTGAATAACGTTTTGAAATTAGGACTCGTATAAGACAGTTACCTAATCTGAGGCCCGCTTGCACAACAAATCACAAATGTCTCTCAATAGCTATTGTTTCGACGAAATTATCTATTTAAGCGAATTCCTTCCTTATGCTCGGTTTTTGAGGTCGTCAGATCAATCAATCTGCCTTGCCTTTTCCAACTATGGTGGGGTCGGCTTCCAGTCTAACCGGATGCAGCTGAATACCAGTATTTTACATGGAGCGACTGCATATCTGACTTCCACAACCCATTAACTGGGTAATACGATACCCCTTGGTAAGACTGGTTGTCAGACTTTCGGACTTATGGTGAAATTACAGTGGCAGCGGGGCGAGCAGCGGAATCCGCTGGCGGGTAACGCAAACACATAGTTTTTGACTAAGGTGCACCAAGTGCGGGCGTGACGCTGACGACCCTGAAGATTTATTAAGTGCCGTATTGTCATTCGAGTGTAATCATAATCTTCATGATTTTTCAGCCTTTCGTATAGAATCCTCCGTGTCTAAACCGATCACTATTGATATCATGGCGATATGTGGCGATTGCTTTTAGAGAAAAAAGGTCCCACTTTATATAAGCATTAGCTTTCAAATAATCTGACATTATTATTATTATTTCCAATATCGCACGAGGTAGGTACATCCGGACCGCTCAATCGCCCCGCTGCTACTGTATTCATCCATGGAAGTGTGCGTTTTCCGCTTGACCCGCCACCCGCTCCCGCTGCCCGCCCCGCGCCACTGTAATCGCACACTTAAACCCTCGATAGTAATTCACTCGACTTTTAAGCTAAATCCTTCCTTAACGAAGTATTCAGAAAAACGATATCGAACCAATAATCACTATCGAATGGATAAACTCCGTTTAATAACCACAGAAACTGATCATTACTAATTATATCAAAACATTTAAAAAGAACAATCCTATCCAAAATCTCAACAACAACTCCAAACAGTACAATAATGGATATAACTTAAACAAGTGTTATTTGTTGAGCTGAGTTGTTCATGAGAATGTCCCCATCTGCAGTGCAGTGCAGTAAGCAGTATCGCAAACAGCTCCTGAACCCCCCACGGCGACGCTATGTAGCTTTGTGGATTTTAATAATATCTACTGGAAGAATGCAGAAAAGAAGTTTAGTTTTTATATAAGTTGTTTATGGGCTAACGAGAAGCTCGTGGCTAAGTAATAACAGCCACAAGGGTCGATCCATCAGGTTAAACTACGCTTGACGGGGTTGGTCCATGGATCGGTGACCATCTTTACATACCGAGACTCCTCCGTGCCTCGGAAAGCACTCTAAGCCGTTGGTCCCGGCTGTCTTGTGTTGATATTTGACAGTCGTTACAGGTCAGTAGGCCGAAAGTCTGACAACCAGTATTACCAAGGAGTATCGTATTACCAGTTACTAGGTTTTGGAGGTCAGAAAGGTAGTCGCTCCATGTAAAATACTGGTATTCAGCTTCATCCAGTTAGACTGGAAGCCGACTCCATCATAGTTGGGAAAAGGCGAGGCAGGTTGATTGATTTGATTTTGTTTATGGGCTCAAGCTTATAGATATTGTGGCCATAATAACATTTACCCTTTGTGTAAAATCTAAATCAATCGGCGATCATAGACGACCTCGATTCTGTAAAATTCAAACAACAACTCGCATCTCACATCGCTATTCACTCTCACTTCGCATCACTTCTCACTTGTTTTTTAGAGTAGGCCCGATGAACCCAGTACGTCGATTCTGTAAAATTCAAACAACAACTCGCATCTCACATCGCTATTCCACTCTCACTTCGCATCAATTCTTCTCACTTGTTTTTTAGAGTAGGCCCGATGAACCCTGTACGTCGATTCTGTAAAATTCAAACAACAACTCGCATCTCACATCGCTATTCCACTCTCACTTCGCATCAATTCTTCTCACTTGTTTTTTAGAGTAGGCCCGATGAACCCTGTACGTCGATTCTGTAAAATTCAAACAACAACTCGCATCTCACATCGCTATTCCACTCTCACTTCGCATCAATTCTTCTCACTTGTTTTTAACCGAATTCAAAAAAAGGAGAAGGTTCTCAATTCGGTTGTATGTTTTTTTTTTTTACTTCCAGATTGGTCCCATTTTTATCAAAATCCACTTCTGATGATGGGAACCATGAGAAATCGAGGGAACTCCTCAAATATTATAGGCATACGTATCTACCTATTTTGGTATTTTCATCAACAAATCAAGCGTTTGCATTCAGAAAGTATCATCTGGCGAAGTGGAACTGATGAAGAAGACCACAGAAAGCCACGGGAACTCCTCAACGGTGATAAGTATTTCACGAGTGGAGATATCTCGATTAATAGTTAAGCGATTATGACGAAGCTTTAAATAAATGGTTCTGATGAAAATGGTACCATCGAACCGATCTGATGAAGAAGCCGGAAGGTAGGCATCGGAACTCAGTAATAAAACAATGTATCCTTGCCGTGTTTGGGCTCATTGGAATCGTCATGATGTGCACTCTGGCTATAAATTATTCAAATCGCGCTAGGTACTTGAGTTGTATGTTATTTGTGGCCTTCATTGTCAGAAGGCAGATTTCATAGCCTCGTTATCTCTGTCAACTAAAACTACGCCTAGCAAACTTCTGACACGACTTAGCGCGACGTATTTGCTTTTTGCAAAGTTTATATAAACTTTGCAAAAAGCAAATACGTCGCGCTAAGTCGTGTCAGAAGTTTGCTAGGCGTAGTTTTAGTTGACAGAGATAACGGTGGTTATAAATAATGGTGGTTTTCGGTGTCATACATTTTTTTTACAGGAGAATTTTTTCAATTTTGGTCCTAACATCGTAAAGAAAAAACTTTTCAACTCAAGATTTTTTTTCTAAGGCAAATAAAACGGTATTCAAAAAAATGGTATCTTATAACATTAGTAAGCTATTCAGAAATGTTAAATAAAAATCATACCTAAAAATGTCATCATTTGCAGCGACAGCATTAAAAAAGCTTAATTCTGGAAGACAAAATCGTAAAATTCGAAAAAAAATTAATATCCTGGTTACTGTAACGGTTTTTTTTTAAATATTCAAATTAGTTGTTGGAAATTAGGTAAGCTACCTACCCCTTACGTTTGATCCATTATTTACGGGACACCCTGTATTTGAAATGGTATACTCCTGCAATGGTCGCATAAAAATATCTTCCAAGTTCTGATAAGTGGCTTTTGAGTTAGCTTCAATAATTTAATACGTATTTTTCCCATTAAGTCTATGTGGATGAAGCTCTATTTTATTTTGCAGAGTGGAATTCAGATTTGTGTGGGGTAGGCACCACAAAAAGCTAAAAATATTTTTTTTTTTTACAAAAAAAAAACAACCGACTCCCAAAAAACACTACAAAGTGAAAAATAACTTTAATTTCCGAAGTTGGTGGCAAAAAAAACGAAAGTAAATAAAAACCAAAGACACCGACTTCCGAAATTAAAGTTATTTTTCACTTTGTAGTGTTTTTTTGGGAGTCGGTTGTTTTTTTTTTGTAAAAATTTTTTTAATTGGATCTGAATTTAGAACGCCAATCATGAAACTCACAGCGGATTCAGATTTGAAGTTTAGAATGAGGTCTTACAGAATCACACGGCTGAAAACTAAACTTAACCACTGAACGGATTTCGATAAAATTTGACATCGAGATAGATGGCATCCTAGCGATAGGACATAGGCTTTTTTTGTCTCAAAAATAATCTTTAGGGGGTATGATAAAGGGGATGAAAGTTTATGATCGCCGATTGTGAAGAGGCGCCATTAGACACTTATAATGAAAGTATCATATGACTATTCATGACATTCAACAATGGATAAAAAAATTCAAATAATTTACTTAGGTGCCAAATTTTTATAAAACCACTGTTGGTACCTATAAGTTATTCTCATACAGACCCCATACCGAATAGTTTTTTTTTATTAAAGATAGTGACAAAACATTATCCCTAATCTTACACAATCGACTCAAGTGTACAAATAAGCTTCACTCCCACAGGATTACTTTAATTTCAATCCAACGCGTCCCCAAAAAGTGCTAAACTATTGACTCTGTTAACTAAAAACTACAAATAAGATTTAAATGAGAGCGCCGAGTTTAGGGTTGAATTTAATATTGGGGAACGAATTAGCGGGGCGTGTAATGAATAATGTGGAGGTTGTTTCATTTAGAACATTTATTGGAACAAACGAAGTAATAGCGCGGGCAGGCGATGCGGAAGGATATAGACTATTTAATATCACGCTAGGGCCTATAAGAGCTGGGTAAAAAAAAAGTCAGCAGGGAAGTAATAGCGCGGGCAAGCGATGCGATGCGATGCGGGGTGGGCTAGGAGAGCACGACAAGAAACACGCGGATGAAGTCGTGAGGAGAAGCTGGTAATAAATGTTTTTCTCCATCATTATTCTTAAAGAACCCTTTAACGAAGATACTACACAATGGTTTTAAACATAGAATAGTACCTACATTTTGATACAAGTGGAGAACGTTTGTTATTGCATTCGATGCGGAATTAACAACCGAGCCGTAGGCGAGGTTGTTTTTGAGCCGAGAACTGCAATAACAAATGTCCACGAGTACCAAATGACGTTTTTCAATACACTTTTGAAGAAATAAAATAAAAAAACGGAAAATATTTTTGTCATGAATTAGGAAACTATGATTTAAATTTTCTTCTTTTTTTTTCGCGCTTTGCTTTCGCCCGGTTGAAGGAGAAGCAAAGGTATAAAGCCGATAAACAGCCTAATATACAAAATTGAAAATTCAAATATTTTCAAGTTTAGAACACAAATAAATTTTAATTTGTTCATAAACGTTTTTTTTATTGTAATAATCATAGGTTTTGATGATATTCTATTTATAAACATTATTTAAATATTCAAAAAATATTAACGCCTTAAAGACGCATACCTATTTGCCGAGATTAAAAAAAACTTTCACCTCCGAATAGAGAGTTGTGAATAGACATTGAACCAATTTGGACTAAGTATAGGTATAAGTTATCTGTGGCAATTTTTATTGCCGCACACGTGCGGGAAAATGAAAAATCGCACGCGTGTGAAAAACATTGCATTGTGAACCTAATCGTAGTGCGATATGAACCAGTTTTCGAGGAAGTGTATTGAACATATAATGGCTGCAGAGTCTCAGACAGTCGTTTTCCAAGCAACAAAAAACTAACATAAAAGATATAACCGTACCTACAACCGTATTTTTCTGATTCCTGTACCTAACTCTGATGTAGGCACTCTTTCATTCAAATACCACATAAAGGCGGCTTCACACATCATGAGGCATATCATAGCTTAGTTTCAAAAGAACCGGTAGTTAGTTTCCACCCAATCTCACGCGGTTCAGATCATTTCCGCTCCTTAACCACACACAATCGGGTGTTTTGCGAAATGGCCGGGCAGCGTCAAATTGGGGGTTTGTGCAGCCCGGCGTTATAAAATTTGCCCCACCGGCATAATATTTATTTCATTACTTCTATTCATAGGCTCTAATCTGTGTTGCGGTGGAAGTTCGAAATAGGATTTCTTTTTGACCAACTTTTTTGATAATACCCGTAAACAATTTAAAATTTTTGAAAAGTACCTCTTTATAATAACTCTAAATATCAGAAGACCATTTTTCGTACCTAAAAACGTTCAAATTCCAGTGGCAATCTCATGCCAGCGACAATCAAATGTCAAAAATGTAGGTAAACGCTATACACTTTTTGTCAGATTGATACTGAGATAAGATTGCAAACGTTAGAATTGCCGCTCAGATATCGTTAGATAGTAAATTGAAACCGAGAGAGACAGATTAGGGAGAGGAGGAATAGGTTAGTAGTGCAATGTATTTTTAGCAAATCTTTGATTTGATTTTTTGATTTAGATAGAAGGGGTATGCTTTATTAAGAACGAGCTCTGCTCGGGTGAAAATAGAGAAAACAAATTTTCCCAGAAAATTATGAGACCTTGCTAGACCGAATTTTCACTAGATATTGCAACTTTCGTCGAAATCGTTACAGCTCTTTTCGAGAACGTGATTACAAATATAACATACTTTTATACAAATACTGCCCATTTAACTGTATAGGATTTAACAAAGCTAATTCATTTTCGTTGTTTTGATTTTAAAAGTCTGCCACGCCTGCACTTAATAATGGCTAACCTTTTCAAAGCTGAGACTGCATGCCTATCGCTCCTTTTACCCAAGATCACAAATAAATAAAAATTGACAGTAATGGGGAGGGGACTGCCTACAGAAGTGAAAACTTAAACGTAAAACTATGCATAGCATGTCGCGGTGTCGAGGTGTCGTGGTGTCGCGCGCGGTGATGCGAACCTGTAAAATTTGCCCCTCCCAAAAATCGTTCAACGCGTTTAAAGAAGCTTTTACTTCAAAAACCGTTTTGACAAGATTGATTAAACTGCTTCGTGAAAACTTATAAAGCAATCTGTATGTAACTTACTCCAGCAAAAAGTAGTGTACGATATTCAGATAACCTTTCTTTGTACTATTTAATAAGAGTATAATCACCAAAACTATCACCAGTCACCCACAACGGGCAAAAACTGACAGTTTGTCCTCCTATAAAATAAAAAGTCAAAATAATAAGTTGGGATAGGAGTTAAATAAGTACACTATCGCAGTAAGTTACCTTGTAAAGTACAGATGAAAGAGGGAAAATATGTCAATAAATAGATTGTCAGCAGACCTTTTCCAAACTACCAGATTTTCAAACTCTAACTACAACATTACAGCATACGAACAGATCATAGCTTACTTCACGGGGCGTCACTATCAAGGGTTGGATTTTTCGACCCCCGCGGCGACATTATCACCGAACTTCCATCAAAAACAACCTTATTCGAACCTTTATAAAGTTGAAAATCCACCGACAACAATTTGTCAACGTAGCTTCAATGCGGAACACTATTGTGAGGATAATACCGCGATCAAACGTACACCCATTGTCACTGAATCTGGTAAAGAATTTTAAACTTTGTCATGTAAGTTTAAAGTTCGTTTTTCTTTGGGTTTTGTTGATAGTGGTTTTGCATAAGGGGGTAAGTGAGATTCGTTTAATTCATGTAGACGTGCACAGGACTCTATTTTGAATGTAATATTTGTAGGGTGTGTCAACGGAGACACTAGGTGGCTTGCACTTAATAGTGCAACTCATTTGCATAACAAATTGGATTTTAAAGACTTTTTATTTTTTTTTTAGTTTGAAGAGGTGTCCTTTACGGAAGTTTTGTTCTGGTGCTTGGATGATTATGGATGTTGATCATCCTACATGACGAGAATATGTGGAAGGTGAGACCATGACTATATTTATATAAAATAAAAATTAATAGCTAAACGTGTTGCTAAGCGCAAAACTTGGGAACGGCTGGAGCAACTTGGCTATTTTTTTTTTTTTCAAATATTCGTTGTTGAAGTCCGAGGAAGGTTCTTATGAAGAGAAAAATGGGGGAAGTAGCACGAAAAAACGTAAAAACCACATTTTTATTTTTCCTAGCTGTCAATTCTAGGGATGGCAGTCTGATGTAATATAAACTACTTGAATGCATCCATAGATTTCACACTTTCTCTTTATACAGTTTGACAGTTAAATTTGGACAGGACATTCTGTCGGGTCAGCTCATGGTCAGCTATTCAGCTTGTATAAAGTATTATTTTGTGTATTAGTACAGGTACCGTCAGCGCCAATAATATCGGGACGAACAGACTGTTCAAAATGATATAAACAACTATGAAAATGAAATAATAACCCAATGACACAAGAAATGTTTCATAATGAAGACAGTACACGACAACTGTCATTCTAAAAAGAACTTTAGCCAATTGAGTTAAAGTTTAATTTTCTTGGTAGTTGAGATCATTTTGAACAGTCTGTTCGTCCCGATATTTTTGACACTGACTGTACCAACTAATCAGACAAATTAAAGCCTCTTCCTGCTTTGTTGTGCCTGACAGGGTCCACAATGATTATGATGACTTTGTAAAACCTACCAACTAAGTTCATATAGTGAGGTGGAATGTAATAAATACAACGTTAAATTAAATTAGCTAGCAAAACTTCACAGACTTTTTTTTGAAAAGGTTTTATGAATTTATTTCTGGGGTCATCAGCTGTTACCTACATTTTGACGAATTAGGCGAACATAAATGTACTGAACAGCTGATTTTTTTTCGCCATTTCAAGTTTGGTTTCATAGTAAAAGTTGTTCATAACTATGAGTACAATGGCCGCTTAAAATATTGCCACTGTTTATACTTACACCCTGTATAATATAGCAAACTCCTGTATAGTTACATTTGGCGGCAGTTGCTACGCCAGACTACGCGCTACGCCGTAGCATTACTGTAGCAGCGTAGGTCAGGGTCTCTCAAAGTGTATTGTTTCAAATGAACCACAATTTTGCTGTCGTAGCACGCAATAAATATAAGCCTTCGGTACTTTTAGTAACAATCTGTATTTGCGTAACATCGCGCTTGTGTTTATTATGGAATAAGCAGAGGTCTACATCACACACAATTCGAAATTGATAAATAGGTAATAATAACTATATTATGGTATATACTACTTACCTATCCTACCTACCTATTTAGGGTATGGTATGGTTTATGGTATTTCTGGTATAATACCAGTTTTTTTTAATGTTTTTTTTATTCTGAGTACAAATCATTTTTTAAAGTGATTTAATTATGTTTAGTTCTGACCATAATAATTATTGATCTAAGTGTGAAAATTCATACAAAAATATACCGTAGCTCTTTTCTAATGAAAAGGAAAACCAGAATATTGTAGGTTATAAAACATAGGTACCGTTGATATTGGATCTCAATCCCACTGTGTCTTTACATAACACACAATATATGGATTATAAAGGGAGGGATGTCGGCCCTTCGGTAAATCTAATAAACATCCCTTCAAGGGACTTTTGGAAAACAATTTGCCGACGGATTGATTGAATATGACTGAATCGAACAACGTAAGGCGCATGATGTACCTAATAATTATATTTGTTTAGAAGAAAATAATAAATTTTGGTTCAGATAAGAGGTGACAGATTTATGTACAGATTACAAACAGAGCAATTTATTTATTTATTTATTTGGTGCAACATTGAGACGCAAACCGCACTGTGTATTTCGTTATTAATTTTATTTTAAGTACTACCTATGTCATAGTGTCACTTTTATTTTAAGTACTACCTATGTCATAATGTCACTTTTATTTTAAGTACTACCTATGTCATAGTGTCACTTTTATTTTAAGTACTACCTATGTCATAGTGTCACTTTTATTAACCAACTTCAAAAAGGAGGAGGTTCTCAATTCGTCAGAACCTTTTTTTTTTTTTTTGCAGTGTGTTTTTCTTCTATTTTTTTATGGGCACCTTATTAATTGTACTTTAACATTTAATTGTACTTTTGTATGTTGTGCTATGTCTTTTGTGTGCACTAAATAAATGTTTTATCTATCTATCTATCTACTTAGGAAGTGTCACTGTAGATTGCCAAATGTCGGTTATAATATCGAAGTATCTTAAGTCTTGACATTTAATTTTATGTCGTTTTTGTATTGCTTCTTTTATTTCGGAGAAATGTAAGTACAAATTTTTTAATGTTAATATTGAAATAATTTAATAAAATAATTGAATTTTTCACCTTTTAAATTATTATGAATGTTGTGCATGCCTGATAAGTGATGTATTTACACAGTATTGAAGACTCGAGAATTACCTTACAACAGAAAAAGACCGTTAAAAAGTCTGCTGCTAACCATTTCCTCAATTTATTATACTACATTCCCGACAAAATCAAAAATAAACCAGCATCTCCATTCAACACAAAACATGACACATACACATTATAGTCACATTATGCACAGTAGCCGAACTAAGTACGTCCTCAAACCAGTGAAGTACGAAAAAAACATCTTCAAACAACAAATTCAATAAGATAAGGTCCATGTGGTCGAGTACAATCGGCCTCTCTGAGCACAATTGTGCCCACTTGAGTGCACACGTCATAATATGTAGATACATTTGTTAGGGTATAATTTGTTAAGTATAGGGGCGGTGTTGTACAGATGTGAAAGTAGGTAGAATTGTATTGGTTTCTCTGTGAGGATTTCAGCGGGAAATAATAGTAAAAAGGTGATTTACTGTTTTTTTTTTTCTAGCATTTCATATCAGTCGGTGAAATTTTTGGAAATTAAATCGCGAACGCAGGTTAGGTACCTAGCCGCCGCGCCGGAGTCGCGGGTTGTTCAAAAGAGATACCATGGCCCTGGCACAGGCAACTGAAGGAACACGGGTGGGTTTTAGTCAGTAAAAGTCTGACACGCCCTTCCGCTCCACCCAGAGCTGGAGAAGTCATTTGATGATTTCCCATACACAAAAAAAAAAAAGGTTCGGTACCTAATATTTGAAAAGAGCCTTTATGAGTGACGATACCTACCTATGAAAGAATACTCGGCGCACTATAGGAAGCCTCAGGGCGTAATTCTACAATGAAACTGAACGCGATCAGCACATCTAAACTGCGTTCAAGAGCTGTCAATGTTGACAGTAACAGCTCTTGAACGCGGTTTAGTGTTGCTACACACGAGTGACACGCGTCAACGCATGTCACTCGTGTGTAAGGAAACTTATATTATTATGTGCTGATAGCGTTCAGTTTCATTGGTGAAATTGGCACTCAGTATCCCATCTGCACTCACCTAATCTCTGTCAATCCGAAACACAAAGCGATTATGCGCACTAAACAAGCCTGCTCCGATCAATTGTGCGCGCATTGCGTTAACTTTACAATTCAAATTATTTTCACTACGATAGATATGTCTTATAAACAGTGGGGAGTCTTTAAATACTCCATTTGATGTGTCCAAAGACATTGTATCATTGTATGTATTTCAAGGCCGGAAATAAGAAGGCATGTATTTAAACGAACCTCTAATTATTCATATTTTGCGCTCCTAAATTTTTTATGGACACTCTAATATAATGATTGCGCGTCTTTTTGTGAACCTCAAATGATTCCTATTTTGTGAGGTCGTGGGACTTTCGGGACCGGGACCGCGGTCCCGGATTCCACCTGTGTTATTTTTGAGTAGTATTTTGGGACCACAAATAAAATAGAATTATAGATAGAGAACTTAATTATACTCTGTAGCTGATGTAATAAATAAAACTTGAATTTGAAAAAAAAAATAGCAAATGCATAGTTGTAAGATAAGTGATTTACCAATAATATCGTCGCGAAGCCGTGAATATATCACTTGTAATAGTTTAGAAGCAGTACTTAACGAATATAGAGTTGAAAACAACTTCATTTCAATTAAAAAAAATTGCATGGTAGGTATTTATTTTTATTTGGTTTATTTTTATGTATGATGAAATTATTTTTTTAATGTTGCTTAAAACTTTCAAATGCTCAGATTGAAGTATACTTAACAAAGTTTCATATATATTTTTTTCTGGAATTTTCTGTGGGCTCATTTAAAAGCATTAGGCTATCAATTTCACAACTATAGGTACACACGGCTACACATCAAGCTATACATTTCCAGTTTAAGCTGACCTCTCAAGGAAATCTTATACAATGCGAGATAATGGAAATGTATAGCTTGATCTGTAGCCGTGCGTACTTGCCTTAAGGCTTGTCCGCCGTAAAAAGCGCGGTCACTGTCGGACTGCATAGAAAAGAAAGAGAAGCGCGATGACACAACTCTTGCAAAATATGAAGTAATTACCGATTTACATGAAATCATTCCTTATTATTTTGTAAAGAACTGTATAAATTTATGAACACTTTTAATGAAAACTGTAGGAGTAATATGGTAAAAACTCGAAAAAATAGACAGAAATTGACCTGGGTTTAGCCTTTTTTAGGGTTCCGTACCTCAAAAGGAAAAAACGGAACCCTTATAGGATCACTTCGTTGTCCGTCTGTCTGTCTGTCTCTCTGTCTGTCAAAACCCTTTTTCTCAGGAACGCGTGGAGGTATCAAGTTGAAATTAATATCAAATACGTAAGTCTATGGTCTCTTAGAGTTGTACAATAATCAAGCTTCTAAGTCAACGCAATAAAAAAATACGGCCATTTATGCGACATATTTTGATACTCGCAAGTAAATCAAAACCTATAGGGTACTTTCCGTTGTCCTAGAATCATGAAATTTGGTAAGAAGCAAGGTCTCACAGCACAAATAGAGAAAAAAGTCCGAAAAATTATTATTTCTAGTTTTATCACAAATAAAAATATAGTTTTTAGTTTTTTTTTTCTGCAAAAATGTGGGTGTACACCTCTGCCAAACCCTTCGGGGAAGCAAGGCGTGATGTTATCTTTAAGAATAGTTTTTGCGAATACAAACTTAAATATGCAGTTTGAGAATTGTCCGTGACGTATATCAATGTATGGGAGAACATATTTTTCAACTCAATGTTAAGTTTGTCTTTGGGATAAATTCTTTTCCACTACGGAACCCTCATTGTGCGTGGTCCGACACGCACTTGGCCGGTTTTTTTGCTTTAGTTCTACAAACTAAAATAGATTTCAGGACACATGAAATCACTTCTTATGTATTCTAGATTATTGTGTATTTTTTTCTACCAAAAAGGTGCTATAGTTACTGTAAAAAATGGAAACAAAGTTACTTATTTTCGACGTATTTTATGGAAGACCAGCCTTAAAGACAAAATGTAGAAAATAAACAACGTGGCGTTTTGCATCCCCGTCAAATTTAAAGGTGTGGTATAGAACATCAAACCGAACAACTTTTTCCATGGCACCAACATCGTAATCGCGAAAAAATAATCAGCCGTCCCATACATTTGCGTCGAGTAGGTATTGAAGTTTTCTATGGAACAGTTAATATTTTTTTCGCGAATACGATGTTGGTTCCATGGAGAAAGTTGTTCAGTTTGAACAACTTTCTCCATGTTTGTTTTCTGTTTTTTTGTTTCTGTTTTTTTTTTTTTGTTTTCTGTACCACACCCTGAAATTTGACGAGGATGCAAAACAGTGCGCATATTTTCACAGGCTGTTCTATCCATGAATATGAACAACTTTCACTATGGAACTAACTCTGAAATCGCGAAAAAAAAAACAGCGGTTCAGTCTATACCAAACTCGACAAAATGTAGGGAGGTTTATTTTTGGTCCAATAGTAAAAATTGTTCTGAATATTCATGGGTAGAAAATCCTGTGAAAATTTGCGCACTGCTTAAAAACTTATCCTGTATATCTGATCTTCCGTTAGCCACTGTTTATAACCTCAAGCTACTACAAAATCATAAAACACCAAAAGATTCCACTGCAGCAACTCGCGTCTCCTCGCAATGACAGATCGCAGAACAAACACAACTATCGCAGCAATTCACACTCGACGTTTAAACAAACTCTAATTTAATTATTATTGTTGTTACAATGTTGTTAATGCTTGTTGTCTTAACACACAAGTATTGCTAAATATTTGTTTAACAAATAACGGAGAAATTATCGTTTGTTTAGCTTTGTTTGTGATAGTACTGAGTATTTGTGTACTTAAATAGTTATTGTAGTGTGATTAGAGCTGTGATTAGCGGGTTGTAAAACTCCGGAGGAAAGAGGAATTTATTTTATTTTATTTAGTTAGGATCTCCAACAAAGAATACTCCTTACATGCTATATTTTAAAGGACAAGAACTAAGAATCCATGTGCTCCCTCAATTATAGGAGACCACATCATGCAATAGAAACAAACACAAAATTATAAATTATTACTAAATTAAAGTTATACTAATAGATTACATTAATTGATGGTGACCATTTGAATCTAAATTCAATAAAAATAAAGATTAAAAAGCAAAAAAAAAACATAAATAAATAAAAATAGCAAATAAAACGTTACTAATAGACAGGCAGCAACACTTACATTATCATGTTGTGACATAAATTTACCAAGAGTATTAGAAAAGATGTCTATTTCTTCTGATATACATGCTAAGGAATTGTAATAATAACAATGTATGTTAAAAATCGTTTAAAAAAAACCTGTCAGGAGCGAGTTGGACTCGCGCACCGAGGGTCACCATTTCACCGACTTCTGAAAAAGCGTGCTATTTAGATACATTGTTTTATTTTTCCTGTATCTTTACATAAAGTTCTATCACATAGAATAAAACTTCAGATATAGGGGGACTTTCGGGCTTCTGACGACCCGTACCGACTGTCAAAGATCCACGAATGACAGCCGGGACCAACGGCTTGACATGCTTTCCGAGGCACGCAGGGGTCTCGGTATGGAAAGATGGTCACCCATCCACGGACCAACCGCGGCAAGCGTAGCTTAATAATAAAACCTGTAATTCCCGAAGGCGTAGGGAGAGGTAGGTACACCAGGTACCTCTCACTAGCAAACGCTACTGCTGAGTTCGATTCCCAAGTCAGGCAAAGTGTTATTGGGTTTTCCTAATAGGAATTTCTTAGTAGCAGCCCAGAGTCTGGATTTGTGCCCCTACGATACAGATGAGACATAACTGGCGAATGTGGTTGTAGTACCTATATGCACAGATTAATACAGATGGGACACTCCGCAAAATCATTTAAATAAAAAGCGACTCTTGCTACGACACAATAAAGTGCAATTCAGGTCGCACAACGCTTATTACCTACAGTTATATTCAACTACAAGTTGCCTCTCTTTCTATCGCGTAACTCTTATACCTTCTGAGTTAGCCCCGCGGACGGGGCCCGCCGCGTACTTGTAGCTTCATACCTAAACTGCGGAGTGTCCCATCTGTATTAATCTGTTGTATAGGTACACATCTGACCAAACCTTTGGCGATTACAAGCGCTATGTTGTGTGAGCAAAATTATTTTTACAAGATTTTATTTAACTTGCAATGTTTGTTTCAGAGGCTCGTGGCTAAGTAATAACAGCCACAAGGGTCGATCGATCAGGTTAAGTTATGTTTATTAATTTTTTTCGGGCTTAGTACATAAAGAAATGAGAAAATTTTATTGGAACTTGTAGCTGGTTTCGTCGTTTTATTCCTAAGTTCAGCACAATTGCAACTCCACTTAATAAATTAACTTCTTCCGGTAAAAACGCCACAAAATTCATTTGGGATAAAGATGCTAGTCTAGCTTTTAATAAACTAAAAGAAGCTCTTATGTTACTACTCCTGTACTGCTTGTCCTGACTATGATCTCCCTTTCTCTGTACATTGCGATGCTTCTAACTTTGACATCGGTGGTATGTTAATACATTAGAGTTATGCCTGCCTTTGTCTGTTACAATTTCAACATGAATGATGTTACCAATATTTTGTAACCTTTGCTTTGTAATCACATTTTGATTTAAAAGAGTGTCCGTGGAGTTTCTTGTCCGTTCCATAGAAGTCTACGTTTTGGAATGGGCAACTAGCTTCAACTTTCTGACTAACTGAGCGACTGTTACACACTTAAAAAGTGTCTGTAATGAGTTTAATTGAAATAAATGCTTTGAGTTAGAGTTTAATATATAATTTTAGCCAATTGCTCAGCAGTTTGCTGTCGAATTCCTCAATGTTTTAGAATCGTATTATAACCTCCCTTGGGACCACTTTCTCGCGGATAATTTTCTGCGATGTTCCGAAGTTCCGATCACCTGGAGTGAACAGCTATGATGGAAAATGTGGTGCATATCCAACTTTAGCACATGAGCATCTAATATTATATTATTATTAATGTAAATTACCTAGTAAGTATTATGTTTAGTATGCACAAATACATAACAATGTGCGACCGACCTTGTATTTCCTACATGATAGTTCTTATATCTAACACTACGTTGAACAAATATTATCGCAGCGTGTTTATTTTGAGCCTGTCAATTGTTTTTGTAGTGACTGTGTGCATGAAACTTAGAGAATACTCGTACACCTGAAACTGTCCAATTTTCCCAATCAACCTTGAACCTAATGCCTTAGCGATAAAAATGAAAATCTATTAAAGAAATTTGACAGATTGTAGTAGCTTAATGTGGTGGCCTCTGTACAATACTTTATTTAGCTTAAAAAAAAATTAATTTTAAGCTTTAAATAAAAAGCGACTCTTGCTACGACACAATAAAGTGCAATTCAGGTCGCTCAGCGTTAAGTACCTATAGTTATATTCGCCTAGAAGTTGTCTCTCTTTCTATCGCGTAACTCCTAATACCTTCTAATTCGCTAAGGTTGTCTTATTTTGCGATACGGCGCGTAAGTGAGTGAGTATCGAACTACCATGCGCCACTGAATTGGGCCGACAAGTCGAGCCGAGCAAGTACTTACGCAGCGGTACTTGTAGCTTCATAATTTGTAAGTCGCGGCCACCACGGGGCTACCAAGCCTACCTAATATTTAATCGTAATCTGCTAGATTCAGAACATACTCAAAAAAAAAGTTGTTACCATTATTTCACGAGCAAATACCACAAAAATAAATGGAACACAATGTTTGTCTTACCAAACCCTTCGTCTGTCAATCTGGAATACTATCAGACAATGCTCTCACTGCAGTGTTACGAAAAATAAAGATAACACAGGCATACTAGCTATAAATTAAGTAATCGCACTCTAAGTGCTGGTTTACACTGTTTTTTTAAGTACTTATTATTACATCGTGAGTTCTGATGAGTCCTACATGTAGCAGGGAAATTATAACACTTTTTACTTTTTCAGAATTTTCTGGCTAGACTGGAAAAGTGAGGAATGAATTTTTGAGAAAACCTTTTTCATTTCACGTTTAGAAAAAAAAAATACAGTGGCAAGTAAAGTAGGTTATATCTACGTTAATAGTAGCCTATGATACTATCATTGGCATTATACTTATTTTTTTTTTAAAAACCTCAAAAAAATTGCCAGCTGCAAATTAATAGACAGTACTCAATTTAAAAAACAGTAAATAGTAATTTAGTTCTGTGACGCATAGGTGTCCCTTTGTTTTTGTATATAATTGTATTGTTAATTAGTTAGTTAGTACCTAATTTACTTTAGCACTTACAGTCGTATTTATAGTCAAGTAAAAGTAATTGCTCAAGCAATGATTTTCTTTCTATAGTTTAGTAATTGCTTGAAGTTAGAACTGTCAAAGCTTAGAATTCTTAGCCAAGTAATAGTCACTATTTTCATTACTTATGAATTCTACCCTCAAGTATGAAATTACTTAGTATCAAGTAATTACTCAAGTAATTACTTTGATTATAAATACGAGCCTTAGTGTAAATAGTGTTAACTTGTCTACTGTATTTATATTATGAATAAAAAATATTTTGCTTTCTCATTCCAAATTACATTTAAACATAAAAATAAAAAGATAGTAAAACCAAATATTATTATTTTTTCCTTTAGGTAGGTACAGTAGTACCCAATCTTTTTGGCTGGGTTGAGCGAGCCGATGCACAGAATGCAAAATTAAGATAATAAGGACTGTGTATCATGCGCAAGATAGCGGTCGCGCTCAGCTTTGCCAAAAAAAATATAGATTACTGGTACTGCCCGTCTCATGCTGGAATCTGAAACAAAAAGTGTCAAAAATAATCTAAAACTGTGTGTATAACAATTTAGTAGGCACATTTATAAGTAGTCTGGATGCCCAACCTGACATAGGTAGTTGGGAAATAAGATGATGATTTATAAAAAGTCTAAGTTATAACTGCACTACAACACACTATCAAAACTCGACGAGATGTCATGAAATGTCACAATGTTTTTAAACGAGAACACTGCTTGTGTTGGTTTAACATTAAATTACTCGCATTGCGTACTGTACAGTCGGTTACAAACTCACAACGGTGGTAAAATAGTTTTTAGCACCTTGAGGTATAGAAAGAAGCAGTAGTAGCTCTGAAGTGAATCTAGAATGAAGATTTTACCACAAAATACGTGTGAAATGTAGTTCTTTGCATTATAGACCTTGCCTAGTCGTCCTTATGAATGAATGAATTAGTGAATGGAATGCACCGACCCCAGCATGGTTTGACTCGATTACTCGAATGAACCCAAAGATTCACACAAGCTCCTGGAGCCACATGTTTCATGGGGCTACATGTTTCATGGGGCTACAGAGACCATTGCATATCAAGGAGTAGACGGGGGGGCGCGATAATGGTAGGGAAGACTAGAATATGGAAGAATTATTAGAGCCGTACCGGATATGGATCCTATTGACGGCAAAGGAATTGTGGAGAGACGGGTGATATTTATCTACGACGTCGCCGCTAGGTTGTTTCAGATCCAGCTTCACCGGTGAATCATTTGGCGGAGTTAAACAGCTTTGAGCAGTGTTGGCCCAGTGGTAACGACCGCGACTTATGAGTTGTAGGTCGTAGGTTCAAATATAGAGAGGCGCTTTACTTTGTGTAAATTATTTCATCATCACTGCTCTCAAAACGGTGAAGGAAAACATCGTGAGGAAACCGGCATGTCCTAGGATCAAAAATTTGAAGACATGTGACATCTACCAACCTGCACTGGGCGCGCGTGGTAGATTAGGGCCCACTCCCTCTCATAGACATGAGGCCTGTGTACCAGCAGTGGGAACATTATAGGCAGCTTTCTCGACTCTTTTCTATGTCACACGTTGCTGTTTCCAAAGTATTCGTTCGAGGTCTCGCTACGACGCCACTATCCGTTTCAGGTTTCTTGTAAATCTCGCTAGCAGCCTTCTTGATCTTATCTCGTTCTTCAGCTGTGTCCATCCAAAAATTGATTTCATTGTCGAATTATTTCATGTCCTGTTTTAGGTTGTCAGTCCATGTGTAAATAGGTCGGCCAACTTTCTTGGATTTGGTCTTGTACTGTATTGCTGCATGTAATAGGTTGGTTCAGAGCGTCTGTGAACATGTGCGAAATAGCACATCAGTCTTCCTAAGTAATTTAAGAGAACGAGCTTGATAATCAGCTACCTTATTTAACAGAAATGTATTTTTAAGAGATGAGCATCTTTGGCAAACTATTATCTCATTTCCCTGTTGCCTTGCTGTGTTGTGTTGCTTGTGTTGTTGTGTCGTTTGTGTCAATGCTGATTTAAAAGATCAATAACACAGACACACGCCTCCACAAAGTCCAAGTGTTTTGGTTTCCAGTAAATGCTTGTGAGATAGTTGAATAGAATTAAGTTCTTCTAACTAAACTGACAGCTGTGCTGCTGGGGAGTTTGTTGCGCCACTTCTTCTTCCCAGCTAAAGCACTAGGAAGTGGTGGTAATTTTGACTTTAGAAAAGTGCTAATTCTCAGCATAGTTTGAATAAATTACTTTTGATTATGATTCCCACTTTCATTTCATACACTACCTTACACAACCTAAAGTTAATGAATAGGAATATTTTTTCATCTTTTTTTTTAGGTTTTTGGTTTTTGTAGTCTGACAGACGACTCCACTCGCCACAGATCTGAGGACAATCATGAGGATTTCCTCACGCAAAAAAAAAAATAAGGATAGCTGTGGCATAAATAATAGAAAATAATTAATTTATTATTGTTTCTCTCAATCAATCAACTCACACCTGGATATAGGCCTCTATCAGGATGCGCCACAACACCCTGGGGGGTTACTATGAGCTCTTATAGCAGGGCCGAAGTTGAACGTTTCCAGTGAGAGAGAGTGACGGTGCTATAGCTCGTATATAGCTCCGTCTCTCTCACTGGAAACTTTCAACTTTTGCCCTGCTTTAAGAGCTCATAGTAAGCCCCGTGTTCTCCGTCTTCCGCATCGAGGCTGTCCCAGCCACCTTCTCTTTTCCTCTCTCTTTTCTTCAGCCATCTTGTTTCTCTACCAAAAGTAATAAACCATAATTTAAAAGATTTTTTTGACATTTTTCACACAAAAATAACAGAATAGTTATAATAATTCCTGCAAAACTTTTGTCACCGCCAGTACACAGATCTCTAAACAAACAGCTAGGTTTGTTTTTTCATACAACACAAAACTGTGACTAGTTTTATTTACGTGTTTCTGTGTTATGTTTGTCTATTGCAAAATGTCGAGTGCCATCTCGGGAATGTTGAGGTCTTATCAAAAGAATGACGAGCAAGGCATAGTACGCTAAGCCGTTTTATCCTGGCTGCTATTCATGGATCTTTGACAGTCATAATGGGTCGTCAGAAGCCCGATATTCTGACTACCAGGCTCACCAATCAATCTGCCTAGCCTTTTCCCAACTATGTTGGGGTAGGCTTCCAGTCTAACCGGATGCAGCTGAATACCAGTATTTTACATGGAGCGACTGCCTGTCTGATCTCCACAACCCAGTAACTGGGTAATACGATACCCCTTGGTAAGACTGGTTGTCAGACTTTCGGGCTTCTGACGACCCGTAACGACTGTCAAAGATCCACGCATGACAGCCGGGACCAACGGCTTAGCGTGCTTTCCGAGGCACGGAGGAGTCTCGGTATGTAAAGATGGTCACCCATCCACTGACCAACCCCGGCAAGCGTAGCTTAACCCGATGGATCGACCCGTGTGGCTGTAATAACTTAGCCACGAGCTCTTAATCAAACAATAACCAGCCTATAATGTTCCCACTGCTGGAACATAGGCCTCCTCTCTGTGAGAGGGAGTGGGTCGTTTAGTCCACCAAGCGGCGCGGCCCCTGTGCGGGTTGGTAGATGTCACATATCTTCGAATATTTGGTTCTAGGACATAACGGATACAGATGAATGCTTTAATCCTACTATCCTACTAATATTATAAATGTGAAAGTTTGTATGTTTGGATGTTTGTTACTCAATCACGCAAAAATGGCTGAACGGATTTGAATGAAATTTGGTATACAGATAGTCTATAACCTGGATTAAGACATAGGATACTTTTCATCCCGATAGAAGGTTCCCGTGGGATAATTTCCGACATACACGCGGGCGAAGCCGCGGGCAATGCCTAGTTAGATATAATTATAGCACACCAAAATTTGATATTTTGTCAAGTTTCCATTGCAGATGTGCAAAGCAAGAGGTCGCTAGTATTCTGATAGGTAAGTTGACAACAACTGAATGAAAATGAAAGAAAGATTTTACCATTATCGCAAATAGTACTCTATATTGCCCTGACTTGTTAGGCAGTTTAGAATTAGTTACAAACTGCAAAATGCTTCGTAAACCTAACTTGTTATATATCCCTCATTGGCTCATTCCATGTCCGCGTACAGACAGAACTCGTTTCTACTCTGTGCGACCAGAAATTTAAATAATAAACTGTTTGGTGAAAATGGTTTGGATATATTCAATACCAGTGTTTCTCGGCTTAAGCATCTTGGTTGGTTGGTGAAAAGCTTCTTTAGTACAGACTAATGGTTTACGTCTAAATGATTTTCAGTTTGTGTTGGCTGATAGTATAGGTACTATTTGTTTTTTAGTTTATGTTAGAAGTAAGTATTTCATAATTAATCATAATTAGTCTGTGCTAAATTAATTTTTTTTTTTTCTTTCTTTTCTTTATTTTTAACCGAGGAAAAAAAGGAGTAGGTTCTCAATTCACGTCCGTCTCTTTCTTGTTTTATTAGAAAGAAAAAGTTAGCAATAGCCTAAATTAACTTTAGTTTGTGCACAGCAGAATCGGCACCATTGTCTACTTTAGCTGTAAGTTTCCCGAAAAAATAAAATAAAATTATATTTATTAAAATATTAAAATTATGTTACTATTATTTTAATGACACAGCTGCATTTTACTCTGCCAAGAAACAGTCACAATAAGAGAAAAATAAACATAATTATGTCAATGAATATGTAACATAAAACCTTATAAAATTTTCATACACAAGGACTTTGGTATTATTTTAATTAAATTAACACAAGTGGCATACGACAATAGCATTTCTTATTTTATTTTATGTTAAATAAATATTTACGGAAGAAAAGAAGTGAAGTTTCTTTTTGTAAATTAATTATTATTGTAATTACCACTTGTTAAGTTAGCACAAGTGTTTAAACTAAAAAGTACTTTTATGCTTAATCATAGTACATCTTTTTACATCTATAAATATTACACTAGGTATTATAAATATTAAAGTCGCTTTTCGTGTCTGTCTGTGTGACCGCATTGTTTTTCTAAATTTATTTCATTTAGAGAATTTATTCCAGAAAGTTTGTGTAGTACTTTTGTATTCTAAAGTTTCGCCATGTGTGTGTTGCCGGGGTTGGTCCGTGGATGGGTGACCATCTTTACATACCTCTCGGTATGTACAGGTGGTTACCCCTCCATGCCTCGGAAAGCACGTTAAGCCGTTGGTCCCGGCTGTCATTCGTAGATGTTTGACAGTCGTTACGGGTTGTCAGAACCCCGCTAGCAACCATAGTCTTACCAAGAGGTATCGTATTACCCAGTAACTTGGGTTGTGTAGGTCAGATAGGCATTCACTCCATGTAAAATACTGGCATTCAGCTGCATCTGGTTAGACTGGAAGCCGACCCCAACATAGTTGGGACAAGGCGAGGGTGATGATGACCTATGGTGCAGTGGGCCTACTTACCTTTATGCCTTAGCCTATTTACTTACTTACTAAAATGTGAATGACTTACTTTTCAGCAAGCTTAGTAATTATATCCTATCATTTACATTTTACATCAACAAAACCACCTTCTTTGTAAGGCCTCCAGACCACCCAACAGCCAGTATTTGACGCTAGTGACGTAATTCGCGCTTATCACTGCCCTGCGCTGATAAGCTCAGTAATCTCGGAGCTTTTGCTGTCCCAGACTTGAAGTGTTTGTCTATGGTGGAGCACCTCACACGTTGAGGTTTAGTTTTAAATTTGATTCTTATGGTAATGGAATTTTTAGATTTGTTTTCCATTTCGTTTCGATTTCTGAAACTTTTGCGGGTAGGATTTTCATAATAATATCATCATAATCATAATATCATCCGGGAGTTTATACTTTAAAACAATGATTATTATCGCTGTTTTCTGTTATACAATGCCAAAAACTCCAAAATCAACCTATTTCAAGGACGAGGCCTCTGAAGCTGAAAGGTATCGCAATTTATTTAATAGTTGTGAGGTAGTTACTATAACTCTGGGTAGCTAAATTCAAAATTTTCTTGCGTTTTCTTCTTGCAATGCCGAAATCTTTTTGCAATGCGGAAAGCAACTGTCAAAATGGCGCTGTCGTAGCTAATTCCCAACAAAAGCTATATAATACAAGGCGTGAGGTGGTTTTATTAAAATTAAAATTAATTTTATTTTTGTAAGCCGTGAGGCCCTTCTGGCCCCGCCGACGCCCGGTTAAGCAATAGAGGTTCCCGGAACCAATTGCGAAAACGTCCGTACCAAAAAAAAAGTGGTTTTATTTTATTTTTGCGATAATGACGCGTTGTTGTGTTCCTAAATACTCCGAAATTGGAGTCCACCATTTCTCGAGAGACCCTAAAAGTAGAAGATTGTGGATCGAAAGATTTTTAAATAATTAAACGGAGCTGGAAATATTTTGAAGAAAGTGATAACGAGGAAATATTTAAGGTTCTAAATTCCGACACTTTCCATGTCAAATACTTATTTAAAAATATTGAAATAACTGAAAATAACGAAATAGTGAAGTGTGAGGAGCTCGTAGCTGAGTAATAACAGCCACACGGGTCGATCCATCAGGTTAAGCTACGCTTGCCGGGGTTGGTCCGTGGATGGGTGACCATCCGTTCCATCCATCATTACATACCGAGACTCCTCAGTGGTTCGGAAAGCACGTTAAGTCGTGGATCTTTGACAGTCGTTACGGGTCGTCAGAAGCCCGAAAGTCTGACAACCAGTCTTACCAAGGGGTATCGTATTACCCGGTAACTGGGTTGTGGAGGTCAGATAGAGAGTCGCTCCATGTAAAATATTATTCAGCTGCATGCGGTTAGACTGAAAGGCGACACCAACATAGTTGGGAAAGGGCTAGGCAGATTGATTGACTCCTCCGTGTCTCGGAAAACACATTAAGCCGTTGCTCCCGGCTGTCATTTGTGGATCTTTGACAGTCGTTAAGGGTCGTCAGAGGATCGAAAGTGTGACAACTAGTCTTACCAAATGCCCATTACCCAGTAATTGGGTTGTGGAAGTCAGGTAGGCATTCGCTCCATGTAAAATACTGGTATTCAGCTGCATCCGGTTAGACTGGAAGCCTACCCCAACAGCGCAGCGTTGGGAAAAGGCTAGGCAGATTGATTGAGTGAAATATAACCAAACTCATGAATTAACGAAATGTCAAATTTATTATAGGGTTTAGGGGCCACGCCATCTACAATTAGCTTTGTCCGACAATCCCCATTTGCAGGTCAGTGTCAGGTTCTATGTTGAATCTGTGCGAGTCTCAATGAATACTTTTTCTATTATTTAATAACAACCTATCAGTTGCACAGTTCATCCTAAGTACACACGGCTACACATCAAGCTATACATTTCCAGTTTACACTGACCTCTCATTGTTAGGAAATCTTGTATCATGAGAGATCAGCATATACTGGAAATGTATAGCTTGATCTGTAGCCGTGCGTACCTACGAAGTATTAATTTTTGGATCAAAGTTCCTTAGCGTACAACTCTGCACACTCTTGACGTGAAGTTAGTGCCATGTATTTTTATTTTTGCTTGGGCACTTTTTGAGTTAGCTTCAATAATACGTATTTTTTTTTCTCATTTCTTTTGCAGGTCGTACCTATTCGAATTTGTGTGGAGTAGTACCACAACTAAAAAGTGAAAAATAAAAACTTTTTTAGAAAAAAAAAACAGCCGACTTCAAAAAAAAACACTACAAAGTGAAAAATAACTTTGATTTCCGAAGTCGGTGGCAAAAAACGAAAATACAAAACCAAAGACACCGACTTCCGAAATTAAAGTTATTTTTCACTTTTTAGTGTTTTTCCGGTTTTTTTTTTCACTATTTATGCCATGGTAATGTACCTAATATAAACTTAGCTGTTTAAGTCATAATGTTTTGTTTTGTAAATAGGTAGTACAACATAGTTTGTAAGTTATTAGTAGGTACTTCCATGTCACTTACTTATGTAATCTTGTATTACTATTGTTTTACTATATTCGATAGAGATTAATAAAATCGGAGGCATTCGCTTCAGCAAGATTTGTTTTCTGCAAAATAAATTAAACGAAAAAATATCTTTTCCATTATTTTATATTCCTCTCTTAAAAATACGATGTTACGTTACACAAAATAGCTACAGTTTATGATAACATTTAGATACACAGTTCCTTTTGAACCAAATCAGTGTTTTTTTACAAGAAATATTGCAATGGTGACATCAGTTGGCATTAAATAGGGATGCAAGACTTGCAAGACGCAATTAGGTTACCTATGTAGTATCTACAAGCCTTTTTTTAACTCCTGAAAAAATAAATAAAATAATGCAGTTCAAATAAAAAATCGAGGATATCATATAATAACATTATAAATTTAAGAACTTTTAGGGTTGATTTTTTTAAGTCATAGTTAAAAAATATTGCGTCATTCAATTAATTTCAAACAATCACCGCATTTAATGTCGACTGACAATAGTTACTTACAACAGTAAAGTTAATATTTACAGTAGGACTTAGATAATACTTATACATTTACAACTCGACACTACTTTGTACATAGAATGACTAGACTTATTTATAGATAGATCACTATCTTCTCGATATAGTTACAAAAAAAAATATTTAAATTAAAATACATATTGTTATCGGTCGGAAAAGCAATCGAAAATAGTTATTTTTATACATTTGGCAAAGTAATACCTATTATCAGTTTCGAATAAAAACTCCACAAAAAAATCTTCAATAATGAAAATATATTTATAGTCGTATTACATAAATTGCTGTTAAATCCTAAAACATATTATGAAAAAAAACTATTTGAAAACAACAACAAAAACAGGCGAATTAGGTATAGGTACCTACTTTTATAAAAATGATTTGCCACAAAAACCGTTTAACTTGAAACCTATTAACCTGTACAGTTTCTATTGTGTAACTTCTAAGAAATTAAATAATTTAAGTTTATTGTCAAACTAAATTAAATTCTATTAAAAGAAAGTGTTAACTCATAAATTTTTTGGCTATATTTTATGTAGGTAACTAAATCCCAGTACTACGAGGAAATCGGTTTGATGAGGAATCTTACATTTAATTTTTATCGAATCACAAAAATAAACTTTACACTATTATTTCAGCTGAAAGAAAAATACTCACACAGTTACCGACATACATCACCGGGCATTAGGTATTTTATGGAATGGTAACATTTTAATCTTGGTTAGTCCCAATAACGTAGGAAATCGACACCCCTCTAAAAATTTACAATAATTTTTACAAATTGTTTATCGTATATCACTGTACGAACACCTCATTCTTATCGGAACACATCAGTCAATCTGCGAGGATCACGTATCCGACGGGATGTTTTAAAACGGGGATGGACTGGAACCGTACCCGTTTAGGTACATTCATCTGGCCCAGTCATCCGGCGGACAGTTGCTTTGGTGAAGAGGCGAGAAGGCACTTCTCCTTGGCTCATTTATTGAACTATCCTGTGAACCAATAATGGATTCAATAGAGAATCCGTTTCGAGATCTCTTACTTCGTGGTTCAGTAGTTTCGGTGACTCGCGGCGGCAGCGGGACGGGCCGGAGCGTCGCCGGCGGCGGGCGCGGTAGCGACAGCAGCGGCGTCGGCGGCAGGTAGCACGGCAGTGGCAGCAGCGGGGCGTACGCCTCGCGCGCCAGCATCGCCACCACCGCGTGGGCGTGCTGCAGCGACGGCGCCGGCCGCTTGTACCGCTTCCTCCGCCGCAAAAAACTCCCGTTATCGAACATATCCTCAGCCAAAGGATCCAGCGTCCAGTAATTCCCCTTCCCCGGATTTCCTGGCTCCCTTGGAATCTTTATAAAACAATCGTTCAGACTCAAGTTGTGCCTGATCGAATTCTGCCAGGCGGGAAACTTTTCTCTGTAGTATGGAAACCTCGTCATGATGAACTCGCAGATCCCACTGAGTGTCAGTTTCTTGTGTGGAGACTGCAGGATGGCCATCGTGATGAGTGCGATGTAGGAGTAAGGCGGCTTGATGAGTTGTGATGAGGACTTCTGCTTTGGCTTCTTTGGTGTCGATGGTTTTGATTCCGTCGGGCTGGAGGCGTCGTACCGTTCTGAGTCACTGGACACTGGTGGCACTTCAGGAGTGTCCTCGTCCACGGACACGTAGGTGTCGTCCTGGGGGTACTCGGGGTCACGGTCGTCGCGCAGGTAGTGCGGCAGGTACAGGCGCGGCGGCGGTCGCAGGTCCAGCGGTAGTTCGCCCTCGATGATCATATCGCGGTATTGGGCAAGATCACAATCTTCCATGCTTTCGGTCACATGTCAGAGGTGCGTTGTGGCGCGTGTCGCGGCGCGGACTGCGGCTTCGCCCTCGCGCGTGGAGGCTCTGCCCCCGGCGGCTCCGCCCACGGACGCACCCCCTGGGCCCCCCTCCCTCCCCCCGCCCCGGCCCGCGTTTACGTTCCACTAAACACAACAATTGTCGTTATTATTACTGCGGGTCGGAGCTTTGTGCATGAATTTCAGGCCGTCGACTAATAATTATTAGGCCGCTTCGCGTTTATCGATTCGACTTTGTTGTGGTAGGTATTTATTTTTAGTTTTGTGAAAGGGTTTGTTTGAATTTATGTTAGTTTTGTAATTTTTCTTTTTTTGTGCAATGATGCCTTCACTGGTATTGGTATAATATTGTACCCATAATTGGCAATTAGCACTGTTCTTTGATTTAGGGTATCGATTGAATTGATTAATAGATTATATTTTAGTTAATTTACCTATGTAAGCTAGTGTTTACGTACTACTAATTAAATTCTCAAAAGCGATGTATACTACAGTATACTAATCAACTCTACTATAACTCACTCAAACTCAAAGCCGAATAAAATAAAATCCTACACGTTCCAGATAAAAACTGTCTACAAAGACATCCTCATCCCATAATCCGTTAAAAGACTCGTGTATTGAAAAAAATCTCATAAAACGAATTCTAGTACTCCATTCAGGTAGATATCTTCAAATAAAAAAATTGCGTAAAAAATATTCGTGAAAGCGGCATGACAATGCGAGCGCGGTACTAGAAAACCCTCGTATATGTTTCCTACCATAACATTTACCCCTCGGGCGTTGAGGGAAAAGCTACACGAGGGAGTAAAACAGAAGATACCAAAGACAGAGATAGAGCTAAAAGTAGACCAATTGCAGACGAGAGTTCGATAGGCGGAGCTCCCAAAAGCTAACATGTCAGGGCGTGGCATTAGATCCTATTATTGTCTGGCAAGGCAAATAATATTTTGCACAATGTACACATTGGGGTAAGGGGGTGTTCAAGGGGGGTTGCTAATTTATTCCCAACTTCGGTTAAGGCTTGTTTTTCAGCTTTGCGAGCCTGTTATTTAAATTGGACTCGGTCGGTTATTTGTATGTACCCGTCTGAAGGCATTGTTGGCTTTAATGAACGAATTTTCGCGGGATTCCGTTGTACCTACAGAATTTGTGATACAAAGTTAGGATTTGGTGAATATTTTTGCTTATTTGTGTTGAGCTCTTTTGGTTAGAGCGTTATTTATTCTATCCTGGCTTTGGGATTTCGGTCGCGATATTGTCATGTATTTGTTCATGTGTTTGACTATGAATCTTGCCTACTTTTGTGTGTAGGTAGGTCTCATAGTGTCTCTTATTTTGTACTCTTTAGGAGACTTGTTTAATTTCAACTT
Organism: Cosmia trapezina; assembly: GCA_905163495.3. Taxonomy (NCBI): domain Eukaryota; kingdom Metazoa; phylum Arthropoda; class Insecta; order Lepidoptera; family Noctuidae; genus Cosmia; species Cosmia trapezina. The sequence continues at coordinate 5,546,911 of LR991036.1, forward strand.
TATGTTTAGGGCTCCAAAATGAAGATGGGCGAAAAATAAAGATGTGTCTCTCGTAAACATTTTATTCGTAATTTGTCTTCTCCTCCTCGTTTATAGCTTCAGTGGACACTGTTCGAGCGGAGAGGAGATGTCTCATATTATTTGTTAGATGCGGTTAAAGTAGAGTTGTGTGTTATGACCAGTGTCTCGCAGGCAGGAACGGCGCGCAATAGACGAGAGGAAACTTCGGTGGGTTTATCCTCGCTACTAAGGCTCTCTCCTCCGCTCATCTCCACTTTGATGGACCCAGAACCTTAGTAAGCTTGTAAAGTGGCTCTAAAAACCAAAGTTCGGTGAAATTGGACGAAATTCTTATGCGAGTTTTGTCAGAACTAACTTCGGTTAATAATATTATTAATATATCATTTATTTCGGGTAACTAAGACCCATAACATAAATACCTTACAGACTATCATACATATTTAATGATAAAAAACCGGCCAAGTGCGTGTCGGACCACGCACAATAAAAGGTTCCGTAGTTGAAAAGAATTTCTCCCATACATTAATAGGTACATTATAGGTAGGTACGTCACGGTCAATTCTCCAACTGCAAAGTTTGTGATCTCAACAAATGAAGATAAAATTACAAATTAACAATTTTCAGACTTTTTCCTATTTTTTTTTTTTTTTTTTTTTGTTTGTGCTGCGAGACCTTGCTTCTTCTCAAATTTCATGATTCTGATTTACTTGCGAGTATCAAAATATGTCGCCTGTTAGACCTACGTATTTGACATTAATTTCAACTTGATACCTCCACGCGTTCCTGAGAAAAAGGGTATTGACAGACTGACAGACAGAGAGACGGACAACAAAAGTGATCTTAGGTAATACGCAACTCCACGACAATGCGCGTATTTTGCGTACCTATGACAAAAGTGATCTTAGATTAGAAGGGTTCCGTTTTTAGGGTTCCGTACCTCAAAAGGAAAAACGGAACCCTTATAGGATCACTCTTGTGTCTGTCTGTCTGTCTGTCCATCTGTCACAGCCAATTTGCTCCGAATCTAATGGACCGATTAAGTTGAAATTTGGTACACATATGGATTTCTGTGACCCAAACACGTACGGCTAAAGTAAATATTAGGTGTTAAAGTATGAAATTGCCGATTTGTACTGAAAAATTTAAATTAGTTTTTTTTTTTAATTTAACATATTTATATAATCAAAATAATGGTAATTATTTTGATTAAATAAACTACCTAGTGAATAATTAAATCCCTTCGGATGCAGCGACTCGTGTAATTACGGTCAAACTTCACTTCAGCTAAGTTTGTTTAAACAACAATTATTATATACATTGCTGCCATCTAATAGGAAGGTCATTTATGCCTTTGCGATAGAACTCTCGTGATCTAGATTCGACAAACTGTGTGAAAGCATTTTGTACTGCCTCCTGAGAGGAAAACTTTTTAACACGTAGAAAATTGTCCAAATCACGACAAAAATGGCAGTCCATTGGAGCAAGGTCTGGCGAATACGAAGGGTGACGAATGGTTTCTAATTGCAGTTCCTGTAGAGTCTCCACCATCTCTTTCAATTCATTGCTATTCACCTGTGTGCGGTCTTCCACGTGGTTCGTTCTTCAAATCAAAGTTTCCATCACGAAAGCATTTAAACCAAAATCGCACGGTGCGTTCATTAGCAGTCCTCTCCAAACGCAACATTGATATTGCGAGCTGTTTCTGGTTCTGCCGCGTTAGTTCCGCGTCGGAACTCGTATTCAAAAATAACTCGAATTTTCGAAGTATCCATCTTTTTTCTCTAAGCTGAATAAAAAAAAAAACAACTGAAAGTCGATAATCGAATGTTGCACATTTTTTAAAAGAAGAACTTCATACCATGTGAAAAAAGTATCACTCAAAAATCTCAAAGCATGAAGGTTCTACATATGTCAATTCGAAGTAGGTAGGTACCTAATACAATAAAACGGCAATTTTATACTTTAACCCCTATTAAATGAATTTTGAATATGGGGGTCACTTTTAGGGGGCAAATAAGAAAATTTAAAAAAAAAGTTTTGCAAACTGTCCGTGTGACATATCAAATGAAAGGGCTTACTATAAGGGTCTCAAATATATTTTTTTTATAATTTTAAAATAAATCGTTTTAAAGTTATTTAAGTAAATAGACGAAAATTTACCATCACCCCCCCCCCCCTATCTCCGAAACTACTGAGCCTAAAATTTTGAAAAAAAGTGAAAGTTTGTGGTCTTAAAATAACGTGGTAAATCCCTCAATATTGTGAGTACACACTTACATTTACTGTTGGAATGTATGGGAGAACATGTTTTTCAACTATAATGTTAAGTTTGTTCTTGGGATAATTTCATCCCAACTACGGAACCCTTCATTGTGCGTAGTTCGACACGCACTTGGCCGGTTTTTTTTTTCCTTTTAAAGTGACGGAACCCTAATAAGATTATCATTGTTTTCCATTGATCCGGCTTACACAGCCTGCATAAACCTCAAGGCCTTACTAACCTGCAGTCAGCTCAAAGAAACCACAAGCAACATTGTTTTCCTACAACATATTTTACTCAACTACTCACAAAGTAAACATAGGTACGAGTACTAGGAGGTAATCCATCTTTGGCCGACGGTGAAGAGCAAACATTTCAATATCTACCGAAGACAGCTCAGCTCAGCTTAGCTTAGCATAGCTTAGCTCTTGAGCTGGATTACTGCGGCCAGGCGGTAGACAAGCAAACTTTGCTCGGCTTAGAATCTAACATCCACTTTGAGTAGAATAGAATAGCTTGTATCCATAGAAATATTTTAACTATGCTTGTATCAGTTGGGATATCTTTATTGTAAGGTTTTTTGACAGGTGGTAAGTTCAATATTTTTATGGTTCCGTACCTCAAAAGGAAAAACGGAACCCTTATAGCATACTAGCTGCGACTCGCGGTTTCACCCGCATAGACCGGGATAAAAAGTTAAACTACAAAAAATACCTAGAAGAAGACAATTTTCCGCAGCTTAGAAAATTCGCAAGAAGATTGATTTGTGCGTTTGGCAGTACTTATAAATGCGAACAGTTGTTTTCATTGATGAAAGTTAATAAATCAACACATCGTACAAGACTGACTAACGATAATTTGGAAAATTCTTTACGTCTTTGTATCAGTGGAATAAATCCAAATATCAATTAGTTTCCCAAATTCAAGCTCAAGTGTCTCATTGATTTCGGTGTATTTAACTTTCGTAGTTTGTAACAATTGCAAATTTAACGATTTAAATATAATGTATCATTTTTTTTATTTCATTTTGTTATTTTAATAAATTATAAGTACTATAATAACATTGTCGTATTATTTCATGTCTAATATCTATCGCAAAAAATATTATCACTACTTTAAAAATTTTTAAATGCACTAAGTACTTTTAAACGCGGCTCTTGAACGTATTTGCACGCTAAAGTTTGACCGTCAACATGTCAAAGGTTGCCCATACCTGCCTTATAGGATCACTCGGTGTGTCTGTTTGTCTGTCCATCTGTCACAGCCAATTTGCTACGAATCTGATGGACTGATTAAGTTGTTTGGTACTTAAATGAATTTCTGTGACCCAAATAAGGACGTGTGACTTAGGTATACGTATAAGGTCCCATTAAAATAGGTGGACAGATTTCCACAGGGTGTTCTACCCGTGAATATGAACAACTTTCACTATTATGGACCAAACCTGAAACCGAGAAAAAAACCTCTAGCGCGTCGAAAATACACACTGTTGGATTTTCAACTTTCGGCGCTAAGCAGAGCGTTGAAAATCCAGTGCGTGAAAAAAAATAGCCGCGATGTTTTTACGTCCGTGCGAACGTCGCCTAAACTGTAATTTTTTTATACTCCCATGTGGGTGATTAGATCTCGTTGACGCTTTCAAGGACACTGAACGAGTCAAAATAGAAGTTTTATTGTTATGACGAAAGCATTAAACGACTTTCCCAACTTGAGAATCGAACCTAGAACCCCACGATATTATATTCTGATATTTTGTTATTTTATGAGATTTACTTTTTACTTTCTAAGGCGAATAGAGGCGCAACGCGTGATCGCGATAGGTAGGTAGACGTTATTATGTATTATGTACAACCATAATTAAACATTCGCAACTTATCGATACTGGAAATATGAAATAACGTAAGGGACATTTTGTCGAAAATGAGTTAAATATATCGTTGGATTCGGAATTTTTTTCTCTATCGATTGGTATATTTAAAATCTCGATATCTTAAAAAAAATGTCCTTTACATCACATATTTTCCGTAGGCCTAGACCATTTTTTTTCTAGAAACTGGCTGTATATGACATTTAAATTAATATTTTTATAAAAACTAATGTAAGTCTCTTTACTAATAAGTATTTGGTATTTACATTAAATCCCATTAGTGTTCCCTGAGAAGGTACAAATACCATGTCCCTTACATTAAATTGTGACTCAAATTATCATAATTATATTGACCCTTACGTTAATTTGTCAGCATCGAAGATAAATTGATCTGTCCTTTACATCACCCTGGACTGCGTGATCCGTACAGTACAGCCGGTCGATTCTGTAAAAATCTCACCGTGAAAACTTAGGTGAAGTGAGTTTTTTTTTGCTAGGAATTGATACTATTGACAGCTCACTCCACGCTCACTTCACCTAAGTTTTCACGGTGAGATGGGTACAGAATCGCACTGCAGATCCGTAGAGAAGCTATTGAGATTACCAAATATAGGAACTTCATTTGGGATGATGGGTTTCAACTGTCGAGAGCTTGGAATCCAGTGGTTCAGCTGTGTAAAATCCAAAAAAGTGTCAAAAAAAAGTTCCCGCTCGCGAACTTGAACAAAATATGAATCACTAATTCAAAAACAAAAACCGGTGAGCCCCTACTATGATAACTCACAAGAAACACGAACGGTTGTCAATTTGTCTAGTAAGGAATTGTCACAAAGTGTTCTTAAAGTCCTTGAGAGAGGATTGAATTTTGCTCCTACTCCGAAACGCATCCCTTACGAAGAAGTGATCGGAAGTGTAGAGGAAGCGATAAGACGGAATATGATACCGGCGAGTGATGCCGATGTGCTGAGACAGGACACCGCCGTAGCGTTACGTCACGCTAAACCTCCAACATCGAATATCACTGCTGAAGAATTAGCCGCACTACATGACCTTCGCAAGGATGAGCTTGTACTTAAAGCGGGCAAAGGTAATGCTACTGTAGTCATGAACGTTACTGAATACGACAATAAGATCCGCAACTTATTGAGTGATGTGAACACCTACAAGAAAGTAAACTACAACCCGACGGCACGAACGAACCGCAGTACACGCAAAATAATAAAGGAGTATCAACATATTATCATGGATGATACAGCCAAGTACTTGCTCCGACCTAGAATTATACAGCCCCCTAAACTATATGGCTTACCAAAAGTGCACAAGCAAAATGTTCCGCTACGGCCCATAGTCAGTCAGATTGACTCGCCCACATACTACCTAGCAAAACACATCACTTCCGTTCTTCAACCATTAGTTGGACGTTCAACAGACAACATCTTATGTGAAAGACTCTCGACATCTCATTGACATCTTGCAATCCATCAATCTCCAAACTAATGACGTAATGGTCAGCTTCGACGTTGAGTCCCTATTTACCAATGTACCAGTGGCGGACTGCATGGAAGTAGTTAAGGTAAAATTGCAAGAGCAACATTCCTGTAGAATACGTGAAATTACTGCATCACTGTTTATCTACCAGTTATTTCATATACCAAGGTCAATACTACTTGCAGATTGATGGTGTAGCCATGGGTAGTCAAGTGGCTCCAGTGGTAGCCAACATTTGGATGGAACATTTTGAAGAGTTGGCGGTCTCCACTGCATCTACACCTATAAAACTGTGGAAAAGGTATGTTGATGACGTCTTTGAGATCATTGAAGGAGACCAACAAGAGGTGTAACTATGCTTGGCACACCTTAACAGCATACATGGTAAAATAAATTTTACGTATGAGATGGAAAATGAGAGGACAATTCCATTCTTGGACGTGAAAATAGGGGCCGTACTGACAGTTCTCTAAGCCACTCAGTCTATAGGAAATTGACTCACACGGATCGATATCTACATGCTGATTCTCACCACCATCCCAGACATTTGAACTCTGTAGTGACTTCACTTATAAACCGTGCATATGATCTATGCGACGAGGAAAATTTACGTGCTGAGCTAACATATGTACAGAGGGTCTTACAGATAAATGGATATACAGGGAAGCCCGCACGACCTAAACAGAAAACTGGTCGTAAGCACCGGAAGTGCGAGGTTGAGAGGCAGCCAACATTCTTGCCGTACGTGAGGGGAGTGACAGATAAGGTTGCCAACATTCTTGCCGTACGTGAGGGAAGTGACAGATAAGGTTGCCAACATTCTTGCCGTACGTGAGGGGAGTGACAGATAAGGTTGCCAACATTCTTGCCGTACGTGAGGGGAGTGACAGATAAGGTTGCCAACATTCTTGCCGTACGTGAGGGAGTGACAGATAAGGTTGCCAACATTCTTGCCGTACGTGAGGGGAGTGACAGATAAGGTTGCCAACATTCTTGCCGTACGTGAGGGGAGTGACAGATAAGGTTGCCAACATTCTTGCCGTACGTGAGGGAGTGACAGATAAGGTTGCCAACATTCTTGCCGTACGTGAGGGGAGTGACAGATAAGGTTGCCAACATTCTTCGGAAATACGCCGTAAAGACTATCTTCACTCCTTTCAAAAAATTTTCTCAGATGCTGCGTTCGCCGAAGGACAACTTTCCGCTGGAAAAGCCCCGTGTTTATAAAGTAGACTGCAGTTGCGGCAAGACGTATATTGGTCAGACGAAACGTACGGTAGTTTGTCGAATATTAGAGCATATCAGGGCCGTGAAGAACAATGACACCCAAAAATCGGCCATAGCTCAACATCTTCTGGAATCAGGATCGAACCACTGGATTGAGTTACATAACCCTCAGTTCATCTCGACAGAACGCCACTATATTCCTAGACTGGTTAGAGAAGCTATTGAGATTACCAAATATAGGAACTTCAACCGGGATGATGGGTTTCAACTGTCGAGAGCTTGGAATCCAGTGGTTCAGCTGTGTAAAATCCAAAAAAGTGACGAAAAAAGTTCGCGAGCGGACACAGTGAGTTTCGTATGTCAGGAACAGAATCGAGTTGCGAGTGACAGTGGTAGTGGTACTGAGTGCAAAAAACGAACAAGAAAGAGGGTAGACCGATTTGTCTGCTCATAAAACACCCACCCGCAATAACTTCAGTTTATCCGTGATCATGGTGCTTGCAACAGTGCCGAAATATCGGGAACTCAAAAACAGTAAACATTCAGTCACTAACACAATGTTAGTGACCATGACAGTTTAAAAACTTGTATGGCATAGGTATAGTAGGTCACGAATGTATAAAATTCTATTTTTTATATTTGTTAACAGCAATAACAATATAGAGTGTACCATTAAGAGACCTTTACTTTGAAAAACTCTAAATGTTTATTTCCTTAAGTGCGTTACATCAATGCCGTTTATTTACATCTAAAATTTTGTAAACGTATATCACTCGTATTAATTATTATCTAGCGTAAGGGACATGCTATCTTTGGAACTGTAGGCTTTATTGATTTTACTAAAGCTGCGTTGTTGATACTTGTACATACCATAAGACCATAACCAACAAAAAAATGTACTTTTTCATCTTTCCAAAAGCAGACTAGAAAATCTAGAAAGTTACATTATCCTTCTAGCACAAAAATAAATCGAGTGGTGCCCTCTATTTTACTAAGCAGTAAACAAAGATATTTGTTAATGCACCATCTGTTGTCGTAAACCAATTTCACTTACAAACGTGGTCACTCGGTACTTTGTTTCTTTACTTGCTGCTAGTTTAAGGGCAATAGTTCATGCAAAAATGAATAGATGGCGCTGTTCACAAATATTTAACTCTCTAAGGAAAATTAATATTATTGCTAGCTAAGTAATTTCTAAAGTAGGTACCTACTTTATGTGCCTTTTTGAATTTTACGATTTTACTTGCTGACGTTAACCAATCAATCTGCCTAGCCTTTTCCCAACTATGTTGGGGTCGGCTTTCAGTCTAACCGGATGCAACTGAATACCAGTATTTTATATGGAGGGACGGCCTATCTGACCTCCACAACCCAGTACCTAACTGGGTAATACGATACCCCTTGGTAAGACTGGTTGTCAGACTTTCGGGCATCTGACGACCCGTAACGACTGTCAAAGATTCACGAATGACAGCCGGGACCAACGGCTTAACGTGCTTTCCGAGACACGGAGTAGTCAGATGGTCACCCATCCACGGACCAACCCCGGCAAGCGTACCGATCGACCCGTGCAGCTATTATTACTTAGCCACGAGCTCCTCATGCTGACGTCAACCAATATACTTTTGTAATAAAAAAAACTTTTTTGTTAAAAAGTTTTTTTTATTACCTAACTCGTGCATTTGCTCCCGGAAAGCACCATTTGGTAAAGTGGAACTGAGGGATTTATTTGCTTTCTGGAAGATTGATCCAAGCTTTAAAGAGCAACAGCAGGTGCATCTTAGCGACTGATGTGCGTTCGGTCACAATAGCAAAATCATACGTTTCAGCGATTACTTCGTGTTCAATAAGTACAATGTGAACATATATTTTAATATTCTAAATTATTATAAATTAATTTCGTGGACTGTAACTCGCCATTGTTTTTTTTTTTTTTGAAATACAAGTAAAATCGAAAAGTTGATTTCTCTCTCTGTTTTATTTACAACACTTCCGACTCGTTTCGTTTGAGTACGGTTTAAAAATTGCGTTTTCTAACGGTGCTGAATTGTTTGGCAAAGAGATAAAGCTAGGTACCTATATCGAGCTTCCAAAAAGAGGTCGCTGTATTGCTGATTGCTAAAATAAGAGTTGAATCGAGCATCTGAAAAATGACTAAATCGCTAATCGCAAAAGCTAACAGTAGCACATCTGATAAGTCTCATTTTCCAACCGTCATTTTGAAATTCATAGTACCTACCGTTTTTGACACAAAATCTGGCAAAAGTACTTTTTTCTTTGGATAAAAGAAATTATTTGTAGCAAAACGAAAAACGGCGGGGTTCTTATACCTAATAATACCATTTAAATAACTAACTTTTTCTGTTTCGGTTTCGGTTTCGGAAAAACTAGAATAGTAGCCGAAGGTTCGGTTACGGTTTCGGTTTCGGCCGAAACTAGAAGAGAAACCGAAGGTTCGGTTACGGTTTCGGTTTCGGCTGAAAATCGTGTGAAACACGATTCGTCGTCGGTCACTTTGACTTGCAAAAGGTATGTATACAAGCAACGAATTCAGAACAAGTGTCTTTTTGGAGTTCCATACACGAAGGGTGCCAATCGCGACCCTATTACTAAGCCTCCGCTGTCCGTCTGTCTGTCAGCGGGATGTATCTCATGAACAATAAAAGGTTGAAATTTGCATAGATTGTGTATTTACCGCTAAGTATAACAAGAAACGTGTTTTTAGGGTTCCGTACCTCAAACGGATAACGTAAAAAAAAGTAATTAAAAAAACTAAAAAACCCGACTGCAGTAAAAAACTAAAACTGAAAAGCTAAAAACAAGCCAATTTTAATTTTAATAAAAGTTGGAAGCAGGCGGGACCCGTTTGAGTTTGAAAATATAACAATGGAATGGGTCCTGCCTGCTTCCAACTTTTATTAAAATTAAAATTGGCTTGTTTTTAGCTTTTCAGTTTTAGTTTTTTACTGCAGTCGGGTTTTTTAGTTTTTTTAATTACTTTTTTTATTTCCAGCTTTTTAGTTTACAAATGTGAAAGATTTCGCAGACGTTCTGCAAGGAGTTTTGGCCGTGAGGGTTATTTAAAAGCTTTTTTGGATAAGTGCACAAATAGCCAAGCCTTCGAGATCCTAACTCTGCTCAAAGCAATTTTTTTTTATCAAAATTCAATTTGCCACTTCGAATTATTTTTAAACATGTAAGCTGTATACCTATATTTTTGTAATCACCTTTTAAAACCCTTCATTTTGATATCCCACTCGATGGTATTAGAAGACAAAAAAATTTCGAACTCCACAATATGTCGCCCCAAATCCGCCATTTTACTTTATTTTTTATGTTAATGTAGCCAGTGACACTCGCGCCACCAAGACAAATCTAAAGACATATAATTTATCCAAATCCGTTCATTCGTTTAGGAGTTACGAGGGAACAAAGAAACGGACATACGTACATACTTACATACAGGTCAAATACATAACCCTCCTTTTGGGCTTCGCCGCAGTCGGGTAAAAATATCGCGTCGTTTTTTTTTCGCTCACTGGATTTTCAACATCCTGCTTTGCTTAGCGTCGCGAGTTGAAAATCCAAGTGTTTTTTCGACGCGCTGGGATGCACTCTGTTGTTGTTAGGTTGGATTCTCAATGCTCGGCTGAACACCGAGAGTTGAAAATCCAGTGTGCGATAAAATCCCACACACACAGACAGACAGTACAGAATTATAGTCATTACAATCAGTAATACAACTCCATAAGGGGTATGCCCTATGGTAGCCCGCGAAATTCAAATTTCTTGCGTTTTTCGCAATGAGTAGATAGTAAACGCACAGCAAAAATTACCAATTTTTCCCAACAGATTATACTTACATCAAAAATACAAACTTAGGCACAGGCGCACTTTCGACCTCATTTCACGTCGGTCTTGTTAGGACAGGGTAGGACAGCCTACCTACACCTATACTTTAAACATTTTCGAAAGGCAATAAATAAATAATAATAAATACACAGGTGTCGTCTCAATAGCTACTGATCAGCGGCATTCCATCAACAAAAAAAAAAAAACAAAGATAAAAAAAGGGATTAAAAAGGTCTTTGTCGCATCCTATCTTCCACGGTTGGTTCGTCTGAGATTTGTGAAAATAGAAAAATAAGTCATGCGTTATCAATTATCATGTTCAGAATATTAGATGAGCGTTAAATGTACCTAATCAATTTAGTTTAGAGAATTTATATTTTATGGCTTCTTTGGGATTACTGTATTTTTTTTTATTTTGTCTATGTTACGCTCATCCTTAGATCACTTAATTCTATTAGTTTTGTTAAAAAGTTTATGATTTGGAATTATTTACTTTGCAGATTCCAACCGTCAGAAACCGAAAAACACAATAAAGGACCGAAAATAGGTAGGTACAATTTTTTTCTGGCCCAAAACTAAAACTAAATTCGGTCTGATATTTTACAACCCATGTTGAGAGTTCATAACGTACAGACGCCACTACGCCAGCAGGTCAAGCCACCCGAAACTGTCAAATTTTCCCAATCAACCTTGAACCTAATGTTATAGCGATAAAGATGAAAATCTATTATAGAAATTAGACAGATTGTAGTAGCTAGCGTCTGTACGCACGGCTACAGATCAAGCTATACATTTCCAGTATAAGCTGATCTCGCATTGTATAGGATTTCCTTACAATGAGAGTTCAGTGTAAACTGGAAATGTATAGCTCGATGTGTTGTTGTGTGTACAGTCGGCGATCGTAAGCTGTCCTAGCGTAGTACCTACGGAATTTGAATAGAATATGAGTCCAGTTTTTACTGGTTTATTGACTACTGACGTGCGGCCTGTAAAAATAATGTAAGTTGACCAATGACGTATTTTAAAGGTAATAATATTATGTCATATAAGTTGACCGGTTATTTATTGATTGATGTAAAGATATACGAAAAATTGTTCTTCAAAAATTTTGTTGTATCTCACAAAATCCAAGCGTACAAAACCACAGAACAGTTAAAGAGGTACAAAATTGTGTTTATAAGATTGAAAGTCGCGGTAACCCAAGCCGCAGCTAGTCGCCGGCTGTCAACCAACATCAACAATAATAAACGACATGAATAGAGTAGCGAGCTCTACGAACGCACCGGCTGTTTCCGAACGCACCATAAAGACCAGTCCGCGAGCGCATGCGCCCGATGCTTGACGTGTGGTTATTGTCAAATTTTCTTTCAACGTTTTGACGTTATATATTTCGTAAATTTGTTCGCAGTGATAGTGCTTTTATAGTTTTCTAACTGTAGTTTAGTATAAAAATAAGTTAAAATGGAAAGAAATGACCGCAAAACGAACGCTCGTACCCATACAATCACAAAAGACAGAGATTCAAAATTTATTTTGCGAAAAATTATTTTGGATTTCTCCATCCTATTTATTGGTGAGTTATTTTTGTTTAATTTCATTGAATGTATTATTAGTGTGGGATGCTTTGCGGATAAATGATGGGAATTTACAAATTCAACTTGTTTGTAGCGTAGCCGGCAGTTGTACTATAATATTATCGCGCAAACTATACAGTAGGTATACATTACGCGCAAACTATACAGTAGGTATACAGTACTTACATATCTAAGATTAGCCTATCAACATTGTTTTCCGTACTTTATTTACCAATTTTTTTTAAAAGTAATACTACCTACGTCATTTAAATTAATTATTTCGATAGTAGATAAGTAAGTCTATTTCATAAAAAAACTGACAAAGATTTTTTGAATTACCGTAGGTAGGTACTGAATGATGTAAGTACATTAAGCCCCTAATACCAAACCAAACCTCTGACCAAAAGTTACAAAAAATAATAACCAATAAGATTTCAATCTGTGCTAGATAATAGATAAAAGTCAAGTGCACTATTACTTAACTGAGTAAGTACCTATCTCTGTAATAATCACTATCCCTTACTAGAATTATGTAATTACAATTTTGTAATGGGATGGCATTATACAATCAATGTTGTGTGACATATTTCTTCTTCAAGTTATCAATAAGTAAGTAATATTAACTTTCCATTTTAACACTGAAATCAAAACGCTATTGTGAAAACAAATCTCTTTAAACTTTGTTCCTACTTTAACATAAAATGCAAAACACTGAAACAAAACACAATCACTACTTACTGATAATAATGTCTGATTTAAATTCATCATTTAAAAAAGTTCATAACTACTCAATATTTGCAACAACTTTTGTACCTATTTGAAAACATATGTCTTTTCAGGGTTCTCAGACAAACAGACACCTCATTCAGGACAAGACATTTATTGTGATTGCTTGTTGTAACCTTCATTTCAAATAGCATCTACTACATAATAAGTTGTAATAGGGAAACTCATAACAAGCAATTTCTTTAAATTAATATTATTTTTTAATATTTATTTTCTAAATTTGGTATTGTATATTTGGTACCTACATAAATGAATTTGATTACAAACCTCATTTACATTTCATTAAAATAATTTATTTGTTGTAAATTTAAAACATGTGTTGTCAGTAGTTGCCGCTAAGGCAAACATTTATGTTATACCTTTATCAATCTTCTCTTTAAAAAAAAAATCATAATAAGCCATAAATATGGCTTTTCAAAAAATTCTTATTGCAAGCAATATTTAAAAGCTATGATAACATTGTTACCGGCCAGTTATAGTAATTGAATGATTGAACCAAAGAGGTTGATGCAAACAAATGCAAACTCTGTGTTTCCTCAGCCAATAACAACTGACATAACAGAGTTTACTGACACATTAACATGTTAAACCGATGGTTGCATTGCACTGTCTCAAAGCACAGTGGCCCCATTGATTGACCAGTCACATTCCCATTCAAACACTGTACTTGGAAATATTCCATTTTGTTATATTGTTGCTTGATGTACTTATATTATTGCTATTTTTAGATTTAAAATAGGTTTTTCTGTTAAAAAGATGACAGTCATTTATTTTAGTATTGAGCTAGGTTTTATCTTTTTGTCCATAATTTGGCACCATGGATTGGACTTTCTATATTTTTTGCTTTACATTAGGTAATTTTGTGGAAAGATGAGAGAAGAAGAGATGGCTTTCTTACTTCTAGGCTAGAAGTTTGAGAAAGAAGTTGAAGAAAAAAATTATGATTTTATCAGTTCTGAAGTTGTAAATAATTTTCTTTCATGCATCTTTAAATCAAGGTTGCCACTGCCAATATGTTTCTTATTACTCAGATCTATATCTAAATAACATGTGTATAAGTAGCTACTATAAATTCATTTCATTAGCAAACCGTGCCAATAAGGAAAAAAAACTAATATAAGTAGGTAGTAGGAAACTTTTCTGGATTTAAACAAGTTAACCAAAACAAGAATCTGGTTACCTTATCATTTATTATAATAATAATTATTTCTTTATTGGATTGCTTTTGTCACGTAGGCTCTGAACGGGAATTCCAAGAAGACATTGTTGATAATATCCTCCTTAGGTCATCTTGGACAAGTCTGAAGGCCAAGAGCTCAACGCATCAAAATGAGGGCCTGTGTTCACTGTCGGGACGGCACGGTAAAAGATCCTTCGGCATCACTACATGCATGCGCATTCTGCCGGCAAAGATGCTGCGGTATCCTTACGCCTGCCGCGACGTACTTAGTCATCATCATTGAAATTTAAATTTTAGTGTCATACCTATTAAGTTATATTCCTATTCGTCGCCAACTCCCTTGCCGTGCCGTAACGCTAGTGGGCGCAGGCCCTAAAAGATCTAAAACTTCCTACAGACGATCATGCATGTTTGAACCAAACCTTCAGGAATTCTTGCTGAAGAGGCTCGCATTTACGTTTGTAGCTGGCTTTAACAAACCGTCATATATACGCAAACGAGATCGCGTGTTTAAGCTAACTTGCTTAGTTATTTAAGTATTTGTGTTTAGTAATGTGCTATTTAGCACCACCATTCACTTCTGAATTCCCACGCTTTGTCCATCGAAGTTTTATGGAAAGTAACAAAATCTAGCCGGTTTTTTTAGGAATTTGTTCGGCTTTTCGTCAACGTGGTACTTTCGTCTAGATGCTGGCACGCAATGCCAAATTCTGCCCGTCCACTAGGTATAAGATAAACGGAAGATCGTTTCCAAAAACTATCAATCCTACACTGTTATCTACGCAGGGTGAAATTTGAATTCATGAGCATCCTTTTATTAAAAGGGGTCATTGCACACACTCGTCATTTTTAACATGTTTGATACTATGGGACCAAACCTGAAATCTGCTGTTCCCTACATTTATTTTTGTGGATATCGGAAAATATACCACGGGAACGTACCTAATACCGGGAAATCCTTCCTTATTCCTTGTCTACATTATATATTATAAAGCGAACCTCTGTCGCGAAACGCGAACGCGAAAAGCGAAACGCTTTCTATGGTTCAAGTGTGGGCTGGGCGTTGATGAGTCAGTCAGGACTTCTCTTTTTATTTATTAAGAAGATAACTCGTGAAAATGTTGGGAACGGTTATTTTTTTGTTTTCGCGATTTCACGTTTAGTCCCATAGTAAAAGTTGTTCATAATGATGAGTACAATGACCCCTTAAAAGGATGCCCCTGAAATCAATTTCTTTTGCCCGCGGCTTCGCTCACGTGGATGTCGGAAAATATCCCAAGGGAACCTGCTACCGGGAATTCCTTCCTTATTCCTTGTCTACGTTATAAAGGGAACCTCTGTGCAAAATTTCAGCTTTCTAGATCCAAGGGTTTCGGCTGGGCGTTGATGAGTCAGTCAATCAGTCAGTCAGTCAGGACTTCTCTTTTTATTTATATAGATAATTATGTAAGTATAATTAAACCTATCTAAGACGTGTCAGAAATCAGACGAAATATCCCAGTAGAAAAACCCACAGTCCATCTAGCAACAGTCTCTACCCACCTCTCCCCAGGTCAAATCCCAGGTTCGCAGGATGTGAAACATTGCGTACAGGGCCCGCCAAACAAAGTGGCAGGTAATTGGCTCGCTGTCAAAACATCCGACGCGTTCGACCTGTCAGATTAAACGTATCCGTTAAGTAGGCTCGCGTATGACAGGCAGGATGGCGTGGCGTGTGAGAATTTAAAAAATAAAAAGAAGCGTTCCAATTTTAATTTTAAATCTCGCTGTATTTCATTGTTGGCGGAGCTTTTGATTGTGAAAGACGTGGTGAAAAAATTGCTGCGTGTTGCATTGATTTCTGTTGTAGTTTTGGCCTTTTCACTACCTCTGCATAAGTTCCGGTTAATTTATCTGGTAGATATTGCCTATCTGAACATTGTAAAATAGGCCCGTAAAATCTTTTAATATCTCAATCAGGTCCTTCTCGCTTTATTCTGTGCTATCCGACTGACATTTGGATTTGCCTACTTTGTCTGCACCAAGTACTTACTGACCTTTCGATATTCCACTATCTGCGTCCCCTCAGGGGAAGCCAAGCGGAAAGCTTGTACATTTCCGAAGGGCCTAATTTTATAAGTTTGACGTGACATGTGTCAACTTAAATTCTGTCAGAAATAAGGTCATAAACGACCTTCCAATTTAACAATCCATCATTCACATGGACGTATTGCTTAGTGACAACAATAAACTCTTTTCCTACCTCTCATCAGCCCTAAGTTTTATAATAAATAAAATACTAAGAATATAAACAAGTTCTTCCTTGAAACGGTCTTCATCTTATTTAATAAATAAATGGCCATCAATTATAAAGTCGTTTGGTGGTAGTTTAATTGCAGTACTTTCAGGAATCCTCGTCTTATGCGGTAATTAACTTAACTATTCATTCACATGGGTTACTTGGAACATTCGTGTAGCTTGTGTGCAATTACCTTTCAAGTACCTAAACATGTTTTCCTGGGGGTGTATTAAAGAGCTATGATTTTGCCAGCAGGAAAGGTTCTTTTGATCTCTTGATCAAGGTTCTCTTGATCTAAATAGGTTTATTTCCGGTCACCAACCTTTATGCTCATCAAATGAACATTGCAGCCTTATTTTTGACTTCAAGAAGTGGTGAACATTGGGCTTTTTGGTGCTGTCCGATGTCCGTTATAATTTTATTCAACATAAGTGTCAATAAAAATCTCATTTCAAACATTTCGAACGACGATCTTCCGATTTTGATTTTGACGTGAGTAAGTTGGAAAGATTACTGAATATTATCGAGTAATTCACTTTCTTCGCATTTCTACAATCTTATCATAAAGTTATATGATTACAAAAAGTATTAAGTAGGAACGGCAAGCTCTTATTAAAAATCAAGAATACACCATAGCCAAGCCCAAAATCTGTACGCCGCCGCCGCGTTGACTTTGAAAAGCAGCAAAAAAGCGCTTTTAACTTTATAACATTATCTCATAGGCACCTGTTTGTAATTAACAGCGGCTGTATGCCTGTGTATCAGTGGATTTCTCCGAAACGCAACTAATGTATGGTTAAGTCGTACTCAAAACTTAAGTAGGTACTTACTTAACACGTCTAAGTGGGCACGGTATTGCAACCAGCTTTGCGGTATTTCACTCAAACATGCTGCGTTTACTAATAATTAGGCGGTATCTTTACTTGACGACGCCGACGCTGTGAAAGATTAAGAAAAATATTTGTAGAGGAGACACTTTATTGATCGTTTTGTGCCGTCGTCTTGCAGTCTTGCTTAGCTTTATGCGAAATCTGCGGTAGGGCCCGTGGGATAGCAATTTAATTCTTCATATTTTGCTTTATTATATTATTAAACGAATTTAAGAATTTAAACGAATTTAAGAATTTTACTAAGTACCTAAGTTACTAGGTACTATGAAACCAAATCAATGTATACGGTTAAATCATTTGGATTTTCCATGTGTTGTTTTACTAAAGGTATTGTCTACTGTTGTATTAAAACCGAAACATGATTACTTGAATTTTTTTCGATTGAAAAAAATCCAAAGTAGTACCGTCTATTTTCTGTTAACGATTACTAGCTTTTGCCCGCGGCTTCGCCCACGTGGAGGTCGGAAATTATCCCACGGGAACGTACTACCGGGAAAAAAATATCCTATGTTCTAATCCAGGTCATGGTCTACCCATGTGCCAAATTTCATTCAAATCTGTTCAGCCGTTTTAGCGTGAAAGCGTAACAAACGAATAAACTCACTTTCACATCTATAATATTAACTATAAGTATATAGTTACGAAGTTAGGATACGTAAATAGTTCCTTATTGTGCAGTAAAATTTGTTATAAATATATGGTATTTAAATATGTTAAGAACTTAGTAAGCTGAAAATTGATTTGGTCATAAATCTGTATTTAAACGAAACGCGTTTAGTTCCGGTGCGCGTGAGAGTTTTCTATCTCTCTCGCGTCAAACTAAACAGCCATTTCACTTACACATCGAGCTAAACCACGCTTCAATATATCCTCTTACTTAGGGGATTTAAAAACCGCTGGGGTCGCGGGTAGTTTTAAGAAGATACCGCGGCCCTGGCATAGGCAACTGAAGGAACACGGGTGGGTTTTAGTCAGTAAAAGTCTGACACGCCCTCCCGCTCCACCCAGAGCGGGAGAAGTTATTTGATGATTTCCCACCCTCAAAAAAAAAAACATGTTGCGCCGATCTCAAATATATTGGTATAAGCTCAGGAGAATGGGGATGAAAGGGTTAAATAGGGGATGAAATTTTGTGTACAATATGGAAGTTCCCCATCTTTGCCTGCCTGTTAAATTATTGATGTCATTCTTTAACAAAGCTGTCACTTTTGAAATAAAGATTTTTTTTTGGTAATGGTTTTGGTTTTGGTAATAATTTTAAAAGAATTATGATTCCATTAAGTAACAGGAACTAAATAATTTTCAACTTGATACATAATTTCTACTTGCCTGTGACGTTATTAGATGTCCTATTTAGTTCATTTGACATAACTATAATGTGTAATAACAATTGTTAATGATAATTAGACATCCTAGTAATTAAGTTTATTAATAGCTTGGCCTTAATGATTTATGTGCAATTTACTGTTGGTACATAATGCGTTCGGTATGCGAAAGCAGTTAATTTAGATTACGAGCCTTATTTGCCTAATCTATGGCTAGAGCTGAGCTAATGGTATTTGGTTACATTGTTGAATACTGCAAAATCTGCCTTGGAATAAAATACCACATGGTAGGTATCACGCTAAACCTTTGTGCGTTTCCTCTGTGGCGGAGCGGAAAGGAGATAGCAGGTATCGACATTGCTGGAAATCGAGATCATGTCTCACGTCTATGCAATAAAAATTTTTATTTTATTTTTAGTAAAAAAAAATATGTCTCTTATCTTGTCTGTGATTGGTCGTATATTCCTTCACGTCTCCGCTCCGCTCCGCTTGTCTTAGTAAGTTCCATTAGGCACATACCTACGTACTTAAGGCGACGATAACCGACTTTTAATGATTTTAAACTGAAGATCACGTCTAAACTAGTAGTAGTACCACAGATTAATACAGATGGGACACTCCGCAAAATCATTTAAATAAAAAGCGACTCTTGCTACGACACAATAAGGTGCAATTCAGGTCGCACAACGTTTATTACCTACAGTTATATTCAACTACAAGTTGCCTCTCTTTCTGTCGCGTAACTCTTATACATTCTGACCTACTGAATTAGCGCCGCGGACGGGGCCCGCCGCGTACTTGTAGCTTCATACCTAAACTGCGGAGTGTCCCATCTGTATTAATCTGTGGTAGTACCTAGTTTAATGATTTAGAAAAAAAAAGTTAAATTAGAGTATTAATACGTTAATATGTGAATATTTTACCGAAATTATGTTTATATTATACCGTGTAATCAAAGTTATGTCTAACACGGATAAAAAACTGGGAATCACGCAAAAACTATCAAGCGTATGTTTATGAACCTTTGCCATTTTAAATATAAGTAATTTAATTATTTATCTTATAATATACGAGTTTCAATATAATACCTTTTGTTTTATACAAATTAATAATGCGTCTAATTTGGAACAGCGCTCCTTGATGTGCGAGTCCTATTACTGGCTGGACGTACGAAGCGTTGCGTGAGCTCAGCACAGACCACGCAAGGCTAACCACTCAAGGTCATTGGCATATATCGGCATCTTAAGTTAATATTCTTCATATTAATTTAACTACATCATTATGTATTCATAATAACACAAAAAGTAATGACATAAGAGAGAGCAGGCTAATTAATTCACACGCATAAATTAGTTACGAATATTCAGTTCATAAAGCAATTAATAACTGACTCATTATCTCGTTAGGTCTATAATTAGTTTTCTTTTAAGTCTGCTTGATTGGATATTAATTATATAACAAGAGTCTAATGTAATACATTGGTCATTGTTCTGTTTTCGTAATTATTACGTGTAGGTATTACACGTCACGAGAGTATTCGCCGAATAGGTACTATAAACATCCCTAGTAGGTCGATCAGCCTAGCCTTTTCCCAACTATGTTGGGGTCGGCTTCCAGTCTAACCGGATGCAGCTGAATACCAGTATTTTTACATGGAGCGACTGCCTATCTGACCTCCACAACCCAGTAACTGGGTAATACGATACCCCTTGGTAAGACTGGTTGTCAGACTTTCGGGCTTCTGACGACCCGTAACGACTGTCAAAGATCCAAGAATGACTGCCGGGACCAACGGCTTAACGTGCTTTCCGAGGCACGGAGGAGTCTCGGTATGAAGAGATGGTCACCCATCCACTGACCAACCCCGGCAAGCGTAGCTTAACCTGATGGATCGACCCGTACGGCTATAATTACTTAGCCACGAGCTCCTCCTAAACATCCCTAGTAGGTAATAAACACATTGTTTGTTTTTTGACTGGTGCTCCCGAATGGGACATTGTGCGAATGGACTTTGTGCGAATGGGACTTTGTGCGAATGGGACATTGTGCGAATGGGACACTGTGCGAATGGGACATTGTGCGAATGGGACATTCTGCGACAGTGGGACTTTTTGCGAATGGGACATTCTGCGTCAGATCCCTATAAACCAATCTGTTTATGTAATTAAATAAAGGTAAAAAAAAAACCACGAGTCTGGTTAGCAGACTAAACGTAATACTTACCTGTCACTTCAGTGTATCGTAGCATGACAACTGAAGTGACAGATATTACGTTTAGTCGATTAACCAGACACGTGGTTTTCTTTGTTTACCTTTATTTAATTACCTAAACCGGTGAATATAGGGCAGTGTAGTTAAGTGCAGTTCGATTCTTTTCAATTCAATAATAGGAGAGAAGCCATATCCCGCTGCAATTTTTAAATCTTTTGTATGTACTTACCTACTCAAAATCAAAATTAAAAGTCATTTATTCAAATTAGGCCGAGAATCAGCACTTTTTGAACGTCGAAATTACATATAAGAACAGTACTATAGGCTCAACAAGTAAAAGGCTGATAGAGAAGTATGGAAGACCAAGATATTCTGCACAGATCCGAAATGATTTGAGAAGCATGATGATGAATGAGTCACATCATCCTTCTGCCCTTTGTATCCCAAATCATTAAGGGTCGGTCAATCAGTCATTCATAATGACACTTCTCATTCTGGATGATAATTATTTGTGATTATGAATGACCGACTGACCGACTGAGTAAGGAAAGTATTCAATTCGATAGATTTAAAATTGTCTCCTTACTGACTTAAGTACTTTTGCAAGCTCTTGGTTGCTTCTCAGAATTTCCTAACAGAAAAACAGATATAACAGTTTTCCCGATATGGGAAAAACAAGTCCTCGTTCAGCTCACTTTATTTGTAGATCAATAAAACATTTATGTATATTATGCGCACTTCAACTGTTCAAGTGGAAACTAGGTATGTAGGTACAGTACCCGGCGATAAATATTGCACATCGACCTTTGGAAAGAGACAATCGGCTAATTTCGGGTTCGTAGAGCGTTATCTTTACAGTTCAGCCGTGGTACCGGTCGCGCACGGTCGTGTGTCGCTGCACTGAGCGCCTTTTAGTCAAATTTAAGTTACTTTTTGTGATTGGCTAAACCTCTTAAAATCAATTCCTTGTCTCGCTAGAACAATTTTGTTCTACTGGCCATGCCCACTGGGCGGTTCTAGACAAGGATAGTTGTATTTCTGTCAACCTAAATTAAATAAAACTGGAATCGCGCCTCTGATTTGCTGGGACTCGAACCATCACCACGCGGCTCCCGAGGCGCACCGACTTACCGTCAAGCCACAGTAACAAGTGACGTCCGCTGTTAAATAGTTATACCGCTATCTGTGCTACGAGTCGCTGCTACGGTCTTGCTGCTACGAGCCGCCGACGTCACCGCTACGGGCGAGGTACTAGCTACGAGAACGGTGCGTCACCACAACCGCTACGAGGCCGGCTGCGTAGCACTGTAGTGCGCTGCCACCGCTAGTAGACTGTGCAACAAAACAACTAAGCGGGTTTAAAGGAAATATTGAGTAAACAACTTTCTGCAGTCAATATGATGAACTTGTCGTTGAAACGCACACCCCCTTCAACTCCTAACAAGCCTATTGGACACTCTCAGTCTGAATCGGATTTAAACGCGTTGCAGTTAGGTGGCTGCTCCTACGTAAACACAGGCCGAAGTAAAAGTAAAAGACCCCGCACTGTGCAAGATCAGTCCCCTGATAATGACGATAAAGATCTAAAAGAAGAAGTTTTGGAACTACTGAGAAGCTGGAAATCAGAATTTGACACTAAAATTAATGAGGTATGTGCCAAACAAGATTCTCTAGTTTCAAAACTAACCATAGAAATCTCGGAATTAAAAACACAAACTAGTAAAATACAGGAAACGAATGACGAGATAGCATCATCAATGGCGTTCATTAATAAACAATATGAAGACATTAAGTCTGGGCTTGATAAACTCCAAAAAGAAAGGCAGGAACACCGTCATTGCCTGGAGAAACTGGAGAGAAAGGTGCAAGATCTTCAATTTAAATCCAGATCGTCTTGCATTGAGATAAGGAATATTCCGGTAAAAGATAAAGAGACCACAGAAAACCTTACGGAAACCATCTGTACTATAGGACAAGCAGTGGGGACATCGATAACTCCTTCGGATATTCGCGACATCTACCGCCAGCCCGGCAAGCTTGGTTCAACGCGCCCAATCGTCGCTGAATTTCAAACAGTTCAAATGAAATTAAACACGCTCACCTCCGTCCGAAGTTTTAACACTAACAAAAAGTCATTAAATGAAAAACTTAATACTGAACATATCAACATCCCAGGTACACGACAACCCATCTTTGTAGCCGATTATCTCCCACCAAGCTCCAAGAGATTGTTCCACTTTTCTCGAGAATTTGCGAAGCTGAACGGGTACAGTTACTGTTGGGCATCCAACGGGAACGTTTTTCTCCGTAAGGTACAAGGTGAAAAACAAATATTAATCTCATCCGAAAAATGTCTTCAGGATTTGAAAAAAAATATGTGACTAGCACAAGTTCACTTCACAATGCATTTCCTATGTTTGATCTCTTTTACTGTATTAACCTATGTATTTAACCCTAAAATTGCATGCAAAAATAACCATAACTATAGCGTTTATAAAACTAGAAATCCCTACCTTCAAATAAATAATAATAAGTTAAATTTTCAAACTTACTTGCAACCATTACATAATAACACGATGTGTGTAGCAACTACATATCTCACAACCAAGTACAACACAAGAACAACTCATACACAACAACTACACTCTCTTTCACACAATCACTTGCTAATCACAACTCATCAACATTCAACTGTATCACATTATATGCTAATCATGTACTTTTTCCGGGCGCCCTATTGTTTTCTACTATTAATAATAATAAATGGCTAATATATACAATATAAATTCTGAACTGGACTCCTTTGAAGTCACTAACTCACTTACCTGTAATCCAGAGGACTGCCAAAAATATATTAACCAAAATGACCAATCAATTAAATTATTACACATCAATATTCGTAGTATAAATAAAAATTTTAACCAACTCCGCATACTGTTATCAACGACAAACGTACATTTTGATATCATAATACTTACAGAATGCTGGCTTCGTAAGGTAAATAATCTACCAATATTGGATGGTTACACAGCTCATTCCACGATCAACTTATTAAACCAAAATGATGGGATCGTCATCTATACCCACATAAGACTAAGTTGCAAAGTAACCGAGCCACGTTTTAGGGATGCAAGCTGTCTAATCTGTCAAACAGGTAATAATATAAATATTGTGTCTACTTATCGTTCCCCCTCTTTAAAAAGTAAAGAGAACTTTAATAACTTTATAAATAGTCTCGATGACATCTACCGTGAACTATCGCCGGGTAATATTTTTCTCGTAGGAGATATAAACATTGACTTATCTCCTAATAGTACAGACCCACTTCGAGAAGAATATCTGACCTTCAACGCTACACATGGCTTATTCCCTACACACACTTCTCCTACTAGACTCTTCTCTTGCTTAGATCACATTCTCACAAACTCAACCACACCCTCCGTGACACTAGTACTAGAGTCCTACATCACGGACCATAAGCCTATTGCAATTGGCATCCAAAATAATTTCCGAATTGGACAAAACTCGGTAGCTAAAACCTTCACAGACATCCCTAAAGTCAAAGAAGACCTGGGAAAAATAGATTTTACCAATGTGCTAGCAACTGATGACGCAAACTTGGCTACGAATATGTTTGTATCTATAGTCACTCGCACAGTTGCAACTCACACAACAACGACCAAAATCACCAAGAAAAACCAAATTCTGAAACCGTGGATGACGCCCGGTCTAATTAGATGTATCAGGAATCGAGATAAGCTGCACATAAAGTCCAACAAATCCCCACTTAACATGACTCTTAAAATTACTTACACTAGGTATCGCAATTACTGTAATCGCCTATTGCGTAATCTAAAAATAGCCTACGAAAAAGCTCAATTGCAAAAAGCAGGTAACGATCCAAAGGCCCTCTGGCAAGCGATCAAAACAATAACAAATACTCGGAAAAGCAAGATCAGTCCAACTAAGCTATTACAAACTACAAGTAACCCAAAGTCGTCTGCTAATTATGTCTGCAATTTTTTTACAGGCGTAGGAAAATCTCTTGCGGATAAAATCATCGCTTCAACTACAGTTAATGGAAATGCCCCCTACAAAACATCAAACTCCTACACGCATATTAGAAGTCCGCCAAACTCCCTGGTCATTAATGAGGTGACTGAAATGGATGTTGAATCCGTAATTTTACAGCTCCGCCCAGACTGTGCCACAGGTTGGGATGGAATCTCATCCCAGATAGTAAGGCAATGTCGGAAGGAGCTGGTCCCCTCCATCACTCATATATGTAACCGAGCTATAGCTACAGGTGTCTTTCCTGAAGCCTTCAAAAATGCAGTCATTCACCCGATATTCAAGAACGGGGACCGAGACTGTGTCAATAATTATCGCCCCATAGCAGTGCTTTCTACCCTATCAAAAATATTAGAAAAAATACTAAATTACTCTCTTAAAAAGTTTCTGAATAAATTTCATATTCTAGCCGATAATCAGTATGGTTTTCGATCAGGCCTCTCCACCGAGGACGCAGTAATGGATTTAAGTAATCTCGTGGTTAAAACATTAGACGCTAAAAATAATTGCTTATGTATCTACCTTGATCTATCTAAAGCGTTTGACACGGTCTCTGTCCCCATACTTCTATCCAAGCTCGAGTTGTTGGGGGTGCGTGGCATAAGCTACGAAATCTTTAAAGACTACCTTACAAACAGAAAGCAACGTGTTTTAATTGGGGATTACATGAGTGATGAGGAGACCGTCTCCTACGGTGTTCCACAAGGGAGTGTCTTGGGTCCCACCCTCTTCCAGCTTTATATTAATGACCTCTGCACAATGTCCCTTCCTTATTCTCGCATTTTCACGTATGCAGACGACACCGCCATATTTGTCTGGGGTCCAAACTGGCACACAGTTAAGGAGAGAGCAGAATTCGCACTATCCAATGTGAAAAATTGGCTGACTCACAACCTACTAACCCTAAACCTAACCAAAACGCAATATGTTCCCTTCTCCATCAACAAAACTAAAACTCCACCGCGAGGATTTTCCTTACAAGCACACACTTGCATTTCACAGGGCAACTGCGATTGTCAAGAAATCACTCGCGCGGAATGTGTGAAATATTTAGGAGTACACATGGATAGTGGCTTGAGGTGGGATAAACACATTGGTATAGTTAATTCCAGAGTAAGACGACTCATTCACGTATTTAAAACGCTTCGAGATAGTGCAACTATGGAACAACTCAGACTTGTGTACTTGGCCTTATGTCAATCCATAGTACAATATTGCATCACTGTATGGGGAGGGGCCGCAAAGACGCATCTACTGAGCTTAGAAAGAGCACAAAGAGCGGTGCTGAAAGTGATGACAAGAAAGCCCTACAGACATCCAACCTCTCAACTGTACTCCGAATGTAAGGTCCTAACAGTTCGCCAACTCTTTGTGCTCAGAACTATTCTCAGGAAACATCAAAGCGTACCACTACCCAACCCCAATAGACGCAGCAAAATGCCTGTGTGCCCTGGTGTTCCATGCAAGACCTCCTTTGCAAGGAGACAGTACAACGTCACAAGTTGTAAGTTGTACAACACTATAAACAAACAGCTCAACATTACTTCGCTTAGCAGACACGAACTTAAAGGTAAAGTTTCTGAATGGCTTCAACTACTAGATTATCAAAAGACGGAAGATCTACTAGCATATATTGTGTAGCATACATCATAATAATACTTCTAAACAAACTCTCACATACACTCACACCATACACACAACACACACACCCTAACACACACACAGATCACACACATCTATTAAACCTAAATAAAATAAAAATTAAATTAGACTATAATGTAAAAATTAATTAAAGTTATCTTGGGATTGTAAACTGCAGCGACAACCAATTGTCTTCGTATTTTAGTATGTGATACTTCCTGCGACTGAACACTGTTTCCCAAAACACAAGCATAAGCTTAGTTTGGGAATCAGTAACAGTACCTTTTGTGAACAATACGTTACATATGTTAGATTACTCTAAGATCAATGTATTAGCTGGCGACAATAAAGAATTTTTATTTATTTTATTATTATCTCTGTTGCACACTACATATGTGACGTTTTGTCAGTCGTTGCTCAAGTGCGATAGAGTGTTAGTTCAAAATATATATTTAGAGTTGTTAACACCCCCAAATTTAAATAATTTAAAGTTGTACTATGGCATCTTTAGGAAAAAGAGGGAAACCTTTACGAGGTCAGTCACGCGAAATTATCTACAATGTTTATAAATATTTTGTAACCGAAGCTGACAGATTTAAAAACAGCTGTAATTTTCCAAAATAATTAAATACGTAAACATAATGTGAACATGTTTTTTTTATTTTATTTCAACCCAACCTAAAGCCATCACTTACAGAAAAATTGGTGTATTTAATACAAAGAATAAAAAGAATTATCAAAAGAAGCAAATCATAATTGTTTTAACAGCTCCTAATGGATACCGGACTGTTTGTATTTCGTGCGACAGAGATAACGCTCTATGAAGCCGAAATTAGCCGATTGTCTCTTTCCAAAGGTCGATATGCAATATTTATCGCCGGGGACTGTACTATAAATTACCATAATAATTAGCGTGTAGATTATTTGAAGGCGTAGAGAGCACGTGTCACTTGTTTCGTGAAATCGTGATACATCAGCAGTGTCCGTGCTGATCTCCATATAATACTAATTATAAGGGTGTCAATTTTATTGATTGACGCTAGTAATGAGACTAATTTTAATGTCTCTGCTGACCTTTATTTGCGATAAGATTGCTTAGCAATTGATGATACTTACAAAATTACACTATGTACTTAATACATAGTATGTTATTCTGCTCATTTAGCGGATAGCGCCTGATAGTTTATTAGTGAAATCGAGAAAAAAACAATAAACGACATTTTTTATCGACATTAATTTCAGTGCTCCAATATCAATTTCAATCCTACTTAAAGCTGAGAATTATTTATGAACCTTGGGTCCTTAAAAAATACGTAAAAAAACAAATTAACAAACCAGCAAGAAATAATCCTTATCTTCACCATACGGTTCCATTCATTAAATACCTATCTCCGCATCTTCTAATCTCCCTAATCTTTGCCACGCACATACTAGCGTAGTACGCCCTTCCCACGTGGTGTTCGGTGTGCTTTGTATCAATATTTGTATCTACCTGCACTATCAGCTGCGATATCCGTACCGCACTTAGGTACACCTGCGTGGCTTGCATCCAAAAGTTAATCGACCATATTAACACTTGTCCAATTAAGAATTTTGTGGTCTTATTTTTTATTAATACTACCATCGAGATTGGTCTGTCTGCTGGTGGTCTACCTTATACCTGTAGTGGTCTGTTGTCTGACAGGCAGCCCCAAGATGGCATATAGGCCTGTAATTTAAGACTTTCGTTTTAAATACATATTTTCATATAAATATAACTACTGTACCACAGGCTCTTCGGCCCTTTACATCCTTAGCTCAAAATCAAGAGCCATGAGCTTCTTTGTAATATGTTCTCCTTAGCCAGCTGTAAATAAATTAATATACATACTAACATCTCCGTTATCCCCGGCAACTCTTTTAACTTACCCATTTTTGACGCTGTTTTTCATTTTGATTATTGGTATTGCTGTTCCATTTTCCCCATACATTTCCTTTGTCAGTGCAACAATCATATCCTTATTTATCCTAATCAATCTGCTGCAATTTTCTGTCTGCTCTCAATTGATGGTGTGCCTCCTAAACGATACCTTCCTGGCTACGTGGGCTTAATCCTGGGTAAAATTACATGCTGATTGCTAAACTCAGTCAATGGGAGGAAATTAAATATCCTTATCCAATTGGGAGGGAAAGGGTAAAAAGCTATGGCTTTTTAAATGAGTATGATCGGGTTTTTGGACTGGTAATTAGAAATTTTCATGATGATTTAATTCTATCTCAACCATTGTCCTGTCCTATTCAATATCATCGATAATTAAATCAATGAAGTTGATGGATAGCATCCGATAACATTATTAAAGACCGTAACTTATTATACAAAAAGATATGGATCATAAAAGTTAACCGCGGCTCTTAAGCCGAGTTACTCGCAAAGGAGCACTGGAAGTAGAGCCTGCGCAAGACCAAGGAATGCCTTTCCTATTGAGATTACAGTTAGCTATCAACTGTTGGCACACCTATTGACAAAAAGCTGTTGCTCAACCTAATTGCTTGGGATGGTAAAGAACAAAGAATTTTTTACGGAAGTAGTATACAACGTATTTGGAGTAAAAACATTTGTGTCAATGGATATTAGTTAAGTGTTTGCTGTTATATCACATGCTGTAATCACATTGTGCCACATATGTAAACATTTGTACACAATTACACATTACATCAATAATATTTCAAAGCATACAAACGGATATCTATGCATACTGTATATGTATTACTGTTTGTTTGTTTGGTCACTTCAATAAGCTTCCATTTTGTCAGAAATTGTATTAGTACTTGAGATTTTGTTTGTTTTATACAGAACCAATTTGAATCGACGCTCATCTTTTTAATATACAACGTGCCGCTGCTATAGCGACATTAATTAAAAATACAGGTATTTACCACTAGCCCTAGTGGTCAGTAACTACCTAATCATAAAAATTATCATCATCTGCCTAGCCTTTTCCCAACTATATTTTTTTAATTCTTAAAATTCATCTACTCATTTTCATCTCCATTAAAATCTTGATTACCTACCATTAAAGCATTAGTTGATTTTAAGCGCCGCTTTAATGTCTCCGTAATCAATTTAAAACTAGGCTGCTATAAATAGCACTCCATAATTTAATTGCAAAAATTGTTCTACCACTTTTTTCTTCGTGAGCATTGAATTACTGTGCGCCCGTAAACAAGGTTCATGCCGCATTAGCGTAATCCACCATGTAGTACTCACTACTTAAGCCCACCTATCTGAGTTTTCGCTGCAATTCACAACGTTATATTACTCCTAATACCACATTTGCCACTCCTGAGGATGTTACGAAATTATCACATCCGCGGATCTAATTGTCATAGCAACTAGGGAATGAGAAAGCCAAAGAGGAAGCGAGCAATAAAGTTGATGAGCTATTAAATATCAAAATTGTGTCACGTTAAAAGCATTTTAGTAATGTAGATTGAGAGAAACATAAATTCAATTTGGATGGATTCTGGCAAATTTAGAACTAGGGCAACAGCTGTTTCCGTCTCCTGTAGATTTTGGTTTAAATGTTTTGTCAAACAAACACTATTCAGCGAAACGTTCGCTTTCTGTGCATTAAGACCAGCTATCCTAAATCTTAAAATACGAGTCTTAACCAAAAGGCTTGACTCTAACCGCTCAATAAAGAATGAACGGAAATCAGGACCAAAAAAGTTCTTTGTTAATTGAGACGATTATCGAATTCCTGCGGTGGACCTATTGTGCCTTCGACAACGTACAGGTGTCTTAATCTCTCAAACTTGATGTTATTAGAGTAACTTGTACAAAAATAAAAGACCGAACCACGAGTTCTACGCGTCCTGAAAGGACCAAAAAAGGACCAAGAAGTTCCAAATCCTTTAGCAGGAAGTGTCCAGTTAAATTACGACAAAGATCCGATCAGCATCAATAAATCAACATCTTCGGGTCTTATCTCACTGTCTAATGAAATAAAAGTCTTTTGAGCTTCGTCTTCCGAGATGTGAAATAATTAATGCCCTGCATAAGATTTATGAGTTCTTAATGCTACACCCACTCGATTCGAACTTACCCTTATCGCAATATCTGTACAAGTACTGTAGGACCAAACTGTTGAGAATCTTCAACTGCTTGAAATGCACTCTGTTGCCTGTTAATAAGAGCTAAGATTAAATTATAAGGATTGCATAATTTTAGGTGTTTAGCTCAGACGCCATGAAATACGATTTGCGGCCGACGACAAAATGAATGAGTGCAGAACGCGTTTAAAATGTTTTGTTCATGTCAGGTGTGGCCCATTTGTAAATTTTGATTCATTTTACAAATTATACACTAAGACAGAGACAAATTTTGCAATTAAAGATATGTATTGTTGCCGGGAGGGAGCTCAACTTTTCATTCCGAGAGCTCATTAAGGTTTTGACCTTTGCCTTCATTATTTACAGGCTGTTTTTTTATTTTCTAAACTCTCGTTTGGAATGATCTACTACTTCGTCCAACAAATAATTATATATGATTGATTATGACAAAGTTTCCCAGTAGGCATTGCCTCCAAGGTTTTATTAGAAACTGTAATTTTTATCTTTGTGGCCTATGGTTCCAATAAAATACAGCATACTTGAACAATTGGTAAAAGCCCTGATGATATCTGCAGTATGGCTGGTATTATTAATGATGGGGCTGACACCGACACGCCCGTACCGCCTCTACGACTTGTAGATTATAATGAGGCATATACAACGAACAGTATTGTAAATAATAGGTCTTTACCTATGAAATTGCCGTTTTGTATGAAAAAATTTAAACGAATTTTTTTCATGTATTTTTTATTTGTATTAATCGAAGTAATCACCCATGCAATCAATGCATCTTTGCCAACGCAGTGGCAGTTTATTGGCCCTTCTTAAAGAAATCAGCTGGTCGGGAGGCAACAAATTCTTCAAAGGCATTTTGTACTGCCTCTCGGGTTTTGAATTTTTTTCCCGCCAAGAAGTTATCCAAATTCTGGAAAAAGTAGTAGTCTGTAGGCGCAAGGTCTGGTGAGTAGGGCGGATGACGGAGTTCTTGCAACTTGGAGACCGTCAGCTGTGCAGTATGAGGTCGCGCGTTGTCGTGCAGGAGCAGCGGAGACGAGCGATTGACCAATGCTGGTTGGAGATGTGCCAGCTTCTCCATCATTGTGTTCAGTTCTTCACAGTACACATCTGCAGTAATGCTCACCCCGTTTGGTAAGAAGCTGTGATGAATCACACCGGCGCTAGACCACCAAACAGTGACCATCACTTTTCTAGGGGTAAGTTTTCGTTTAGGGCATTGGTGCTGAACCAGGATCCAACCAACTTGCTGAGCGCTTGCGGTTATCAAACAGAATCCATTTTTCATCGCAGGTAACAATGCGGTTCAAAATTCCTTCATTTGTGTGTCTGTTGAGCAGTGCAAGGCACGTCTCGACGCGTACTTCGCGCTGGCGATCATTGAGTTCGTGGGGCACCCATTTGTCAAGCTTTTTTACCTTGCCAATTTGACGCAAATGGACCAATATTGTTTTGACGCTAACGTCGAAAGCTGCTGCTAATTCAGCCGTAGATTGTGTATCATCAGCTTCCACAATCGCCTTTAATTCGTAATTGTCGACCGAAGTCTTCGGACGACCGCGAGGTTCATTTTTCAGGTCGAAATTTCCGGAACGGAAGCGAGCAAACCAATAACAGGTGGTGCGTTGGTTTGTAGTGTTAGCTCCGTAAACGTCGTTGGTGTTGCGTGCCGCTTGTGCCGCGTTGCTGCCACGACGGTACTCATATTCCATAATTACTCGAATTTTTAACGTATCCATGATGACGAAAAAGATTGAAATGCGATGAAAATGTAACACTAATCAATAAACAAATGACTACTTTTGGAAAAAAAAATCCATGTTTTTAAAATAAAATTAATTTGAAATTAGAATTCTTAGCCAAAAAAAAATTATTTTGATTTGAAATGGCCAGTACTGCAGAACGGCAATTTCATAGGTAAAGACCTAATATATGGTTGAATAGCTTCAACAGGGAAAATGAAGGGTATAGGTAAATTCTAGAATTAAGGTATTTATTAATAAGATAATCAGTGAAGATTAAAAAGGAATGCATGACGATAAAGATGATCTTTTTGATATGAACGTAATGCATACAGATTATATCTTTACTTCGAAAAAAGTAGTATCATGATCGGCATTTAAGCTACTTTAAGTGTAGAGAAATAAAATGATTACCTAGCCGGTTTAATTTAATAGCATATTTTAATGGCTATGTAAATAGTTTTATCAGACACTTAGCTTTCGGAAAAAAGTTTATGAGAGAAAAAAAACAAGATCCAAATAGAAACATAAATTCAATTTAAAATACGACGCAGCGGAAGACAATAAAGTAAAAAACCATTAAAAGAAAGTAATTGATCGTAAAACTTGGCTGATTGATAATGGCAATGATTAGGGACATGAATTAAGTGATAACATCGTTTTTCATGTTTTTATTGACTGAGAATTACCTGGCTACACGGTTGATGGCATTTCTAATCAATATAAGGTTAAGTGTCAACTAAGGCGAGTTGTAGTAGCAGAGATATTTTGAAATATATTATTTAGAGAAGAAGTTACCTAACTCTTGGTTCGTTTAGTACAAATTGATAATTCGCGATCTAGTTTAAGCTTGTTTTTTTTTCCATCAAAATCATTAATCATTAACTTCTTCTTAAGAAGAGTAGAGAAATATAATGGAATGTTATACTATACCAAAGTACCTAGTTATTATGAATAACTGATGGACAATTTCAGATATTGTAGGTTTGATACCCTACCATACATTTGCATTATCATTATCATTACCTATCGTATACTAGTATTATTTTTCCCTATCCGACTTCCGTCATAATATGCGATTAATAGGCTTCTAATTGTAAAAAATTAATATAATTTTGCCAATAATTATTAAATGCCTAAATAATAGAAATAAGGAAGACACCTCTTTTCCCTCTCTATTATTATCGCAATAATTTGCCAATTATTTCAGAAAAATAACTGTAATAGGCAACCTCATTTTCCTGTCTATACATAGTTATACTTTATACCTACAGAAGTCACACATTATCGACCTTACTTCACCGATATGGTCTAATTTCTACGCTTCTGCGTTCGTTATTTAGTTTTCAAAAATGTAAACAAATATGTGTTTTTAGAAAAATCAATCTGCCTAGCCTTTTCCCAACTATGTTGGGGTCGGCTTCCAGTCTAACCGGATGCAGCTGAATACCAGTATTTTACATGGAGCGACTGCCTATCTGACCTCCACAACCCAGTAACTGGGTAATACGATACCCCTTGGACTGGACTGGTTGTCAGACTTTCAGGCTTCTGACGACCCGTAACGACTGTCAAAGATCCACGAATGACAGCCGGGACCAACGGATGAACGTGCTTTCCGAGGCACGGAGGAGACTCGGAATGTAAAGATGGTAACCCATCCACCGACCAACCCTGGCAAGCGTAGCTTAACCTGATGGATTGACCCGTGCGGCTGTTATTACTTAGCCACGAGCTTTTAGAAAAATAAACTTGAATACCCACCTAAAGTTCACTTTCCAAGTTAACAACTTAATTTTTTTTTTTTTTTCATTAACAGTTACTTGTCATTCATAAATCAATTTTATTATACATCTGATATTTGTGAAAATAACATCAATTAGAAACAAGGATTTGACTAGAATATAGTGTGTCATGTTACGCATCAGTGGGCGTGAACACTATACTTTATCGAAGGAGCGCAAGCGCATGGCTTTTGACTCATTAGCGGTACCAATGTCAATGTTACTTACCTACCGCTTGTAATTAATGTTACGTTTATTAAGTAGATGTTGATTTGTGTTTGTATGTTAATTAATACTTTTACTTTGATCTGCCGTGTCTTGTTTGTTTAGACGGAGTGCCTTAGCGTTGCTAGTTAGTATCTTTTATGACTTATGTTATACAGTTTCAGTTTGAGGCTTTTTAATTGGGTTGTATTTTTCAGAAAATTCTGGAGTCTATTGAAAAACTTGTTTCTTACTAATCTATATATCTATATATATATATATAAAAGAAAGTCGTGTTGGTTACACTATTTATAACTCGAGAACGGCTGAACCGATTTGGCTGAAAATTAATGGGTAGGTAGCTTAGAACCAGGAGGCGGATATAGGATACCTACTTAAAAAATAAACGGATAAAACGTGGTTTAACAACGGCTGGACCGATTTAGATGAAATTTTGTGTGTATATTTGAATGGGTTCCTGAATGGTTTGAAAACACAATTGGACCCGGTAGGTGGCGCTGCAGTCGGGTCCGCTAGTATATAAAATAAAGAAGTTTTTAACAGTGAAAGTTTTGACAACTTCAAATGGTTAGATTTTTCATTAGTTTGTTATTTATTAATCAAGAGTATATTTCAAGTGTTCCGCTCCAAAGGACCAAATAGCTTCCTAATGCAACACACACAACCTATGTATTGTATAGGTTAAAATACTGGCTGTTCATTGGCTGACATCAAAACATTTTATCTCCATATCAATCGTTTGACGTACAAGTTTGAAGTTTCACATAGTTGTGGAGAAAGGGTAGGTTATTGATCCAACTCCTAATAATTTCGATATTGACCTGGACATCGCCCTTGTCACGTTCAGTTATATGACTCACCTAAGTGCTTTTGAACGTAAAGGAGTAACAAATCTCAGTACAATACTATGATCTGTAAATCCAGAACATTATATCGGAACACGTGGTTTTGATGGCTTTGAACTGTTGATATTGGTTGTAGAACTTCATACCTCTATGTAAATCTACAATGAGTAGGTATAAACCGTCACGGTTTAGAAACAAGAGGGAATTAATCGAGGGGGAGTTTGCAACTGCCGTTTTGCTACATGCTTATATGGAGAGGTTAAAAATTAAGAAGTGGCACTGATGTAAATGGTGTATGTAGATGTAAAAGAGCTCGTATTCTCAAAATATAATGCATTTGTGTTCGGTCTTTGGTGCATTTCTTGGCTACAAAGATACAACTCGATAGCATCTGAGTTTAACTCATTCATTTTACAATTTTGACCTATTCGCCTTCCTAGTTTTGATTTCTATATTCAACTTACGAGTAATGGTTATTATTGCCATCTGTCACTGCATACCGTAATTTTACTACCTTGGCTTAAAATAATGCTTTTGTATCGGCAGTTAATGCTTACCTTGTTAGACGTCTGAATGTTGAAGCATCCATAACTTCATATCTTCTCGTGGAATCAAACAAATGACTCCCTTTAGCGTAGGTGTCACTGATTCGTTTCCCTTCACTGAACAAACTCTCTACTTTAATGTGGTCGTTTTACAACTACCCACAAGGGGGGACCTAAAGGCGGTGTATATTAACGACTGTTTTATTGTAGTGTGAATAGAAACGTGAATTAGAACCACTGTGATATACTCTGATATTTATAGTCGGTAACCGAATGATGTATAGTCGAGAAAGTTTTATAGATGATAAAAGATGAATGAATGGGTATGGCAGTTGGTAATATCCCGTAAAGGCGTGAGCGTAAGTAAGGCTTGTCTTTCAGCTGCGGAGAAGAGAAATCCAAGTGATTTCCGTTTTGATATTACTTTATAAGTTATACCAGCTTCTCTACTCTCTTTAGTTATTTCAAGCTGTAAATAGGTCTAATAACTACAAAATATGCTAGCTAAATACAGATTTGGGTGGGTCTACAAAACTTGAATTTGCTTTTACGACTTGTTTCTAGGTTATTTCTTTATATAGGTATATATTTGAGACCTTTATGAGAATATGTAGGTGTTTCTTGAAAGCCTCACCACACATTTAATATTCAACATACACGTTTAGCTCCTTTCAGATTTATCACTCGTCCACATTTGCGTAAATACAAGCCAGAACACACGCATTGACTTAATTTAATTGTCAAATCTATACGTGTCGAATTTGCATGTTCGTCCGTCCAAAAATGAACACTTAGTTAAAATGCATGAAACGCGCTCTAATATCTTATACTATTTACGTTTTAATATTGTTATTCAGGACTCAACGGCCATATTTTGGGCTGATTTATGGCATATCCTATGATAAAATCAATTGCTTCTAATTCTATAGTCAATCAAATTGCAACAAACAATTCAATCACGTATGATTTTGGCTATGAATTGAATTTTAAAAGTTTCCGACCCAATGTTGCAATTTCAATTGCTCATTTACTTCCTAATGTTACAATGATGGAGTATTAATGATCTTCTATTACTATTCTCAAAAGGTTAGTTGGGTTTTATCGTAATTTTATACAGGAATGCCTTTGCTTGGACCTACATGATTGTTGATTTTTTTATTTAAGTAGTACATTTATTTATTCTTCTTGATTATTGATATGCAAAACGTAAGTGTCATCTATAAGTGAAGCCGTTGGTGGTCCACTTTGAATAAATGTGAAAAAATAACAATTTCTTGGATTTGTTACAAGGCCTTTGTTAGATTAGTATTCATTTGGTGTCGGCATATAATTCAGGGTGTCCAAGTCTAATTGTTAAATAGATTCCTAGTGAACAGTTGTTTCAAGTCCAGTTTCCACAAAATTATGAATAAAAGTAAACATCCTATGAGCATCTAGTTTATCCTTGTGAATTATTAATAGGTACCGTAAAAGCAAATTCATGATTTTTCTCCTTAATTTAATTTTTGTCTTCACGAAGTTCAATCTAATGAGTACCTTACATTAGATAACTCTTTTAATTAAGCGTAGGCTTAGCATCACCAAAAGTAGTTTTAATCATAGGTTATCCTGCCTTAAAGAAAGACACAAATGATAATAAATCATCTTCAATATTTTCTGCCCCATTTCACTTGCAGAATTTTGCAGCGTTTTGCAGTTAGAAATAACTGTTGCATCAATACAGTTATTTTTGTAATGAAACTGACATAACTTTGTGACTTAAATTAAGATCAATGGTCATTGCTTGTACCCTGTTGAACAATTGTGCTATAAGTTTGATTAATTGCTTGTTTTAATAGACCAATTATGGCGGACAAGGAGTTCTTGATCTTTATTTTTAGTTTTATTTGGTAAAAATAAGTCTTTGTTGGCTTGAAATAGAACATATGGTATTGCGATATGGTTCAGTCATTAAAATTATATGATGGTTTCAGTTTAATTGTTGTTTATTGTTAAGGCTTAAATCTTCTCTCACTGGGCTCGCATCTATTCCCACAGTTTTCTTTTAATATTTTTCTTGTGTTTTGCATATTTTTGGAAAATTCATTTCATTATTCATTCATTATCTACGCTCTGTGAGTTATATAAGATTGCGAAACAATTAACAGATTATTATTCATGTTTTGAACATCATGTAACCTAGTTGAACTTTCGTGGGCGTCAATACTTATACAGTTAATTCTAAAAATAAAGCAAGCTCCCTAACTTTAAAATATTCAACAGAATCCCTGTAACAAGAACAACAGTTGTTTGTAGAAATCAGTTTGCTTACAATGGGATTGTTATTGTAATTTATGTTAAATTGTTCGGTTATGTTGTTGTTGTAAGTTTTGTGCATCGATTCATTTGCAAGTATTAAGTTTAGAGTATTGTTATTTTTGTACCTATTTGTCATTGTATTTTATTTATCATCATCTGTCTCTCAACCTTTAAGAGCAGACTGATGTAGGAAACGCATGAACGTAAATTCGTTTAGATAACACAAAATCAAAAGAAGGCCTAAGAATGTAGAATGAATCATAATTTGCTTCGTAAAAAAAATAATATGAAGTTATTCTCTATTCTCTTTCGATAGGTAACATTGAATTAGCTATCGTGTCCGTGCTCTTATCTGCAATCTTTAAGTCCAACACTTTGCCCGGGAGCGATGAATCACCAACACTTGGACTCCAATGTACTTCCAGCTTTCAAGCTCTGCTTAGGGCCAAAAGCGTAGGTATATATTATATTATTGTTTAATGTGTCCTATACAGTGTCGTTATCTATTTGTCCTTTACTGTCTTCTTCTTCGCTCAGTAGGTAGAGGTTACCTACATTTCTGGAATGACAGACACTGATGCAACTCTAAAGACCTAAAATCTTACATGTCTCGGTATCCGGGTTTATATTTACATCATTTTCAAATATTGTCGCCCCACGCTTTGTAATTATTGTAGGTAGGTATATGATGCACTTTCTCCTTTTTATGTGCTTTATGATTATAATTTTGTGCTTTATTCATATTTACGCTTCGCCTACCGTTGATTGCTTGTTATAGAATATTTTGCAGTCTTATTAAAAGATCAATATCATCTAGTAAATGACCAATATAGGTTTTATCATTGTTCAACTGAAACTTAAATTTTACAAGAGATAAGTTCAACTATAAGGTATTTTTTTACATTTTAAATTAAAAAGTGGATTGAGCTTCCAACCCCGCTACTGCATAGTCATAAAGTCATAAAACTTGAAACCGTAGAGTCATTAGTAGATCATTATCCCGATATCGAGATGCGTAGCAATGCATTTGAACGCATCGAAAACTTGGCTATCATACCATCTAATATTGGTAGTTATGGGGTATTTAAGGTGCTTTCTCATGCCTTCGAAATACCCATAGCATAAACTGTAACCGTCTTACTAATAAACACCGAATAAAGTTATTCCAAATTTAAACCTATGAAAATGTATGGTTATTCCTTTGTTATTCCTGATATAACTTTATTCCGTGTTTATTTGTAAGAGGGTAAGAATATAAAGAGTACAGTTAGATTTATAGCCGACCCTAACATAGTTGGAAAAAAGTTTGATAAGCTAGTTAAACTATGGAGTCCTAATGAATTTGGTCACGTTAGATCTTGTAAGTGTAAAATAATAGAACATTGCACAGATGCAAAAGATCATAGCAGACAACTTAAACCACTTTAAAAGTTAAATTTAACTTAAATTTTACTACATTTTTAATTAACAACAGCTCCATTCCCCAACCCTCCAAACGCAAGTCATCGACACGAACAGTTATTGGTCGATTATATCCCAAAAACAAATGGTGCGGCTTCCCGGCGCGCGCGCAGAAGCGGGGTCATTGCGCGATCGACTACACTGAATGACCAACGGCCCTATTACGTGTCGTATGTTTTGATGGTTATTAAACTAGTTGATATTAATAGTAATAGTGTTTGAGATGGTAATGGTTATGGTATGTGTGGGGAAGAGATAAAAAATGTCATGGTGTTTTGTTTCAACTTTCAAGTGTGTTTTAGGATTTTCAGTCATGCTTATGTTATGGGAAGCTCGTTCAGATAGTTCTGGGACTAAATATGAAACTATACCCGTCTTATTACAAAAAAATGCTTAAGTACTGGTTTAAACCAAGACTAAAAGGTCTAGGATTGTTACGGTATTAAAGCTAGTACCAGGACCAAAATGTGTTCCGATTACAAAACGAAGACTATCGGAGGATCAGTAAGTACCATGGTTAGTACCAATGAAGGTCCATGCTGGTCCATGCTTTTAAAATATCCACAGATAAGAAACAAAAATGGCATTCTTTCATTCGTTCCTACAGTATTTATTTGAAGCAACGTTCCGTTTCTCTAAATATTGATATAATAGTATCACTTGAAATGTTTAAATAATTATTTATCAATACAAAAATAGGTCAAAAATTGTTCTTTGTCTATGTTACAATATATTGAACAAGCACAATTCGTACTTTTGACGCGCTTTTTATAAACAAGTTGTCATATTTTTTAACACCTCTAGCTTGAAGTGGAGCGACATTATTCGGCGAGCGGCGCGTGTAATTTGAGAGTTGAGAGTCTTGAGACGAATGTTTTTGTTGCTTCCTGGTAACAAATACCTGGATGAACTTCTTATTTTCACTAATTGTTTTTAATATTACTGTTACTGCTATGTGGTTTGCTCGTGAGTTGTGTTGTATCTGGTTAAATTGTGAACTACTAATCGTAAAAAATGGAAAACAACAAAAGAAAAAACGGGTTGAAAACTGGATTTCTGAAGAAAAAGTTAGTAAAACATGGATTTTAAATTATTATTAGGTAAATAATAACCATCTTATTTCGACTACCAAACGCGATGTTCTTATATTCTTATTATTATATTAGTACCGCAGTTAGTCCAATAGATAAACTAGGGGTCTCTGTGGTTTAACTTTAGTACCATAGATAGTTCATGAACTTCATTTTATAATAACGTTTTATTTAGTCATGGTTTAAACCTAGTAATAATCCCAGTACTATATTTTTAAATCGCGTTTTGTAATAAGACGGTACATGTTGAGTAGCGGAACTAGCAAGCAGGTGCCCTCTGCAATAAGCCTATCTTTATTCTAACGCGATGTCCTAGGATATATAGA
Organism: Cosmia trapezina; assembly: GCA_905163495.3. NCBI lineage: Eukaryota > Metazoa > Arthropoda > Insecta > Lepidoptera > Noctuidae > Cosmia > Cosmia trapezina. The sequence continues at coordinate 5,588,006 of LR991036.1, forward strand.
CACCGAGATGAATCGATTGATCTTCAATCACTTTAAGGGCCAGCGAGCACTTGTGATTTCTAATCAGTCGATAGTTTGATCGTTCTGGGAATCCTGTATTAAAGACTAAACTATCGGTCGACTAAAAATAACAAGTGCGCGCTGGCTCCAACATTACCTTTGTGAGGTGGTACTTTTATGTCTTTGACTATTTAACAAAGTAGATAACTATTGACATAAATATCTACGCTCGGTAAACATGACTTTGATTTAAATGATTAAATCTAATCTATGCAGTTATGAGTTAACGCACTTTCTTATCTCGAGTACACCTATCAATTGATGGATAAGACAGGTGATTCATTATAATAATATTACACACATATTTGGCGATACAGGATTCTTAAGAATCGGACGATGATATTGTTGAATCATTCGGTAAGTAATGAGTGTTTATGTTTTCTTGTATCTTGTACCTAGTTGTTATCTTTAAAAATGGTTAAAATATCGTGCGAATTTTCCCCTGAAGATGAGATTACTTCATGCGTCATATTCGAGGTAGCTAGATAGTATTCCGGATATTTTTTATCATTTACATCTTTTAAATAAATAAACAAGTAATCATTACTCCTGCTGATAGTAACCCACATTCAAATGATTACTCATAATAACTGAAGCATAGTAATACGTAATACTATGAGAGACGTGATGAAACCACGTGTTGCAAACTCTGATTTACTCACTCATATGTAATTATTTGTTTACAAAATAAGGAAAATGCCTTCAACACAATAAGTTAAAAATAAATATTTTAACAGAGTCTGTCGCTCACAACAAATTCCAAATCTTTTACTCCTGCATACCTATATCAACACTCATACACCTATATCATATACTGTTCGTTCCCATGGAAAGAGTAACTGCAATAGCCATCGCAGTACGTAATAAGGAAACAGCGGCGTTCGAAGGAAACAGCGGGACCATTCATCCAGCAATGTTTTTATTTGAAAGCTGCCACACACAACATATTAAATAGAATTACCCATATATCGCCTCTGAAACTGGACACCTCAATTGTGTAGCCTAAGATTAATGTTTCGATACAACTTTGGTATGGAGTTTTATTGCAACAAATGGTATGCGTATTGTTTTAAATGTGCCTAAGGCCTAATTAGTATTTGTAAGGTTCTTGAAATTGCACACTAAAGGATCGAATTGCGGTTGTGGTTGAACAATACTTTGGTCGATGGTGAAAACATAGAGCGAATATCGAGCGAGAAATATTTTTATAACGACAGCTGTACGTGTATAGACTTTAATTGTAGGACCTATACAATTTTCGTTTTCATTCAAAACATCTCATAGAATTCTACTGGTAAAGATAAGCCTCTTCCATATAATTGGTATGGTAACATTACAATAATCAGTAATCACGCTTGTGCATTCTGAAATACAGTAAGATTTGTTTTTATAAATGCTCGAGACAGAAACTGCTGCCTATCCTCTGCCAGCTTTTTAAAAGATAGTTCATATCCAAGTAGTCTCTAAAACACAGCCATGTTCAAACTCTTCAAACCTTACTTGACAATTCAAAAATCATGTTATCAAACATCTCAGAAGCATAATAGAATGCAACCTTTCTTTACTATTACGACAGAGAGAATATTTAAGATATGCTTGTCTACGTAACTGTGATGCTGTGTGGTCGTATTTTTATTTGATCAGCGACTGTTTGTCCAACTGTTCTTTTGTGAATATTGAAGTTTTGTCAATAGAGTTGTAGACGCCGTAAGTCAAAGTTGTCTAAGAAGCGTTCTATACCGTAGTACGTAGTGGGTAAAATGCTAATTAATGTTGTGTATTATTTGCTAATGAGAATCTTTAGGTGTTCAGTTGTAGACAAAACAAAATGTTGGTACGGTTATAAAAATTCGAAGATTTTTCCCTTTGTTCCCGTAAAGGGAAGTAAATTATGGCGTTCCGCAAGGTAGTGTTTTTGGGTCACCCTTGTTATTTGTTTATACTTACGTTATTTTCAAAGCTGTAGCTCCTCCCAGTACGTTTGGAAGGATGTTTATTGCAGTTGCACTTTTATTCTCAGATGAAGGTGTGTAACACACCCACATTATACTGGAAGATTCAGAAGGAATTGAACCTTATTATGTGTGAATTCATTTAAGACTAACCGTTTCTGCCTTCTTAAGGCACGAGGTTATGTAACAATGTTACTCAAATAAAACAAAATCCTAAAGACAACTAGCAAAGTAATTTAATTTATTCTTTTGTTCAAAAAAACTTGTTTAAATACAGATATTGTCGCGAAATTAAATGTTTTGTGGAAAGTTTTAGGCAAGCATCATTTGGGACTTATTATGAATGACATCATACGCTTCTTTTAACACCGGTATAGCTACATTTGTGATAGTTCTGAGAATTGATCTAAGGCAAAATATATATGTTATGATCGCTGTAAGATTATTAATATACAACATCCTTATTTATTACAATCTAGTTTTGCTCGCTATATAATATGTAAGTGTATAGCTATAATGTTGAGATGGACTGGTAAACAGGCCATTTAGCCACAGCTTATTAAATTCACAGCTGTCGTTACCAAGCTGACAAATCTACGAAATACGGTACTTCAAGATTAATTACCCCAGGCTCAGTTCTCGACATAAGCCTTTCCTCAAAAGGCAGACTTATTATCCAGGCTACCTTTATCTGCCTTATAGGAAAAGTTCTCTGAATGTAACTCTGTAGAACACTGTCTAGATAAGAAAAGGTCCTTCTAATGAAACCGTGTCGAATCTATAGACTTTGTTGACACACTTGATTAACAATACGTATTCAATCAAGTGTTGCAAATACTAGAGGCTCGAAAGAGCGTAAGGGACATTCATGCAAAAGTCTCTTACGCCTTTTCAGCTGATCATTTGCGTATCTGAGAATTTATTCAACAATCGCTCATTGCGGCGATTCAAAGACATCCTTCGAACCGGTTTGTCCTTCAATAGGTTGGTTGACCATACATCTGCTCATATAATATAGTCATTAAGGCCACAGTCAATGACCCTCGTTTGGCAACAGTTTTTGGTTTACTCCTAACTATGAGATAGTGAGATTTGTTGCTTATAGTATCTTATGTTCTTCAAGATAAAGTTCAAGTGACGGAACTCCGAAGGGCTACGACACACGTTACGATTGTCGCTGCGATAGGATCTCTCTTGTCGTCGAGGCAGAAGCTTATAAGTGCTCAGTAGAAGTGCGTTTGTCTCTCGTATTCAGTACACGAACCGATTTCATCAGAATCGGAATTATACACGAGCCGTATAACGGATAATGTGAATGCTTAGAATATTTTGTCGATATTTCTGACAATCTGATATTGATTTTTCATTAATTTATTAAAAACAGCAGGGCTTCATTTGTGCCTCATCTTTTTAATTTGGTGCACCTGTTTGTAGTTCAAATTCAAGTTTCTACTTTTGCATGTCATAATAAATTACTAATAACTTGCCTAAATCACCTTTTGCTGTTGTTTTTGCTGAAGATGCAGTTCCAGTAATGCGTACAAATATATTCTATGTGACTTGAGAATCCCATAAAATATAAAGATAGATTGTCTGACGACTAAAAGACGTAAGTGTGTGCTCAGCGTATGTTGTGATGTCATTGCTCTGACCCAGATTACCTGTTTGAAGTGGCGTTAATGTGCGGCCTTATCAGTGAGTTGATCAGGGTAGTTCGTAACTTGGTCTAACTCGCTTTGATAGGTGCTAAGGAAGGTACGGGTTTTTAGTTGAACTGTGGGCTTTTCAATGTCAGAATTAAAAGATAAAATAAACACTTTTGGACCATCAAGTTTTAAGTTAGTTACTTCTTCATCCATACATCTATTATTCCATCGTCAGAAAATTCGAAAAGATGATGTATTGTTGATTGTCAAGTGGAGGATTGACAGTTTCCTGTGTTAATGATTACTCCGGGTTGACTAATCTATTTTGCTAATTTGACGATCGTAACAATTAACCTATTCATGAAATATGGGAACATGGGATGTCAGTTAACTTAGTTTTATGGTTAATAACTAGCTCGACATGAATGAAACCTCCGTTCAACGTCGAAACCATAACGTTTGGCAATTCAATAAAATGCACATGAGTAAAGACTTAAATACCCTTAAATCCCTTGTAAGTGATATGATTAGGTATATGATACGTGTAGTGAAATTCTTCAAATTCGACAGTGATAAATGCAGGGTGTGGCAGTAGTACATTTGCACTGAATAGATTGCTATGATATTCAATATAGTAAAGTAACCATCTTGTAACTATTAATGAGTATGTATTGGCCATGCAGGCTTTACCGTTTGACATAAGTTTCTAAGTTGAATGCATTATCAGATATGGATTGGTATCGATATAGAGTGAACTGGTGTGGGTGTAAGGACATATTGATATTCAACTGAGACTACCTCGTTTGGGAAAGCGTTGTAGGGTGGTCAATGATTACCAGCGTCTTTGTCAAACCTTTGCTTTATTTAAATTTTATTTTATTTATTTGGCTCACCAACATTTGAATACACTGATAAAAAGATATGAGATACATCCAATATATTAATATACTAGTGTACCAATTTCTTACAGTTAAGCACAACATGCATTACTTATTTGTCGATAGATATTGGGCGCCTAGGTGAGTTCTTATGCTCACGGAGCATAATAATTTTAATTTCAAAATTAAAATTACTTACATAAAGTCAAATCAAAACTAAAAATTAAAATCAAACTACAATTAATATCAAAATAAAATCAGAATCAAAATCATTACAAAACTTGAAAAAAAATAACACTAAAATTAAAATCAAAATCAACACTGAAATTAAAATTAAATAATCAGAATTTAGTGCACTAAATGATGAACATGATGAGGAGAGTATTCTTGACACTCCAGTGTTTCTAGGGACTTGCCATGTCCCACTATGTGACCATATTTAGTGGAAAATTCTGTGCATTGCTATGACAGTAGACTACTGCATGAGCAACTGATGAGGACCAACCTTGAAAGTACATTTTAGAGAGCATTCACACACACATCGGACAAGTCTAAAACAAGCCAAACTAACTAAATTTACCCTAATGAAAAGAACGCTTAATATGCTATTAATAAACCGTTCGAATCGAATTTCCTAATCAGCATAATTATGTAATTAACAATTACGTAAGAATCTAATTAATTATTATTTTATAGGAGCAGCCATAAAAAAATATCTTATGATCAATATGTAACATATATCATTTATCGTTGGGTAGTTTACATTTTTTACAGTTCAAATGAAAATGCACTTTGATGTTCGATACTTCCTCTTTCGTTTAATATTTCGTACCTACTAAAAACAAGTTAAAAATATTTTGATCTTGGCTTTCGTAACTGAGATCGTTTGATTCGGTTTTTGTTTAAGTTAACTTCAGATTTTCTTTTCATCTGAATAAGGCGATGATTGACTATGTAAAGTTTAATTAATTTGTTTGTTTAATTAGAAATTGAGGGCTTTGATGGGAGAAACATGTATGTATTATGTACGCAAAATAGGGGAGACCGGGTATGGTACACCTGGGGAGGTAGGTGTTGCCTTCGCGATTCTTCGACTCGTTCGTTAAGTTTTCTGTTATGACCGCTGTGATACCTAACCCGTGAGACAACTATACCCATGGCCTCCCCTACGTGCATTGACGTGGAGTTGCGGACAGGGACACCAGCCCGTTGAGCCTGTGTTACCTAAGGTGTGGTCTTGGGTAGGAACGATTTTTCTGTTTTTAGTACCTAAAGGCTTTGTGACATCCGACAGTGGTAATGGCTTGAAAACTTGATAATCAGCAACTTCGCCTTTATTCAGCTTTGCTAGAAGTTAAATCTAGTCTTTTCCCAACTATGTTGGGGTCAGTTTCCAGTCAAACCGGATGCTTCTGAATACCAGTATTTTATCTGACCTCCACAACCCAGTTACTGGGTAATACGATACCAAGTAGTAACGTGGTGTCAGACTTTCGGCCATCTGACGAACCGTGACGACTGTCAAAAATCCACGAATAACAGCCGAGACCTACGGCTGAACGTGCTTTCCGAGGCACGGAGGGGTCTCAGTATGTAAAGATGGTCAATAGTCCAAGGGCCAACCGCGGCAAGCGTAGCTTTACCAGCCCGCTAATTGCGTAACACATTATTATCAATCGGAGTTGGTTTCATTTTCACAGTTCAACAACATTCATTGCGTTATTTACGTTGTCGAGCTGTGAAATCTTTCGAACATATGAAGCAATTGCCCCGCTGATCGATCGACCCGTGCGGTTGTTATTACTTAGCCACTTTTCAATACAAAACCTAAAAAATACCGGTCAAGAGCGAGTCGGACTCGCGCACCGAGGGTTCCGTTCCGATTTCTGAAAAAGTGTGCAATTTAGAGACATCGTTTTATTTTTCCCGTAATCTATACATAAACTTCTATTACATAGAATAATTTCAGATTTTTCTCTTTGCAAACTTCGGAGATGGGGGTGGGGGGGGGGGGGGGGGGACGGTATTTTTTTTACATTTTTCATCAAAAGTCGAAAACTATGCGGCCTAAAAAAATAAACAAAAATGTTTGAGAATGTGCAAACAGAGTTCTTTCATATGATAACCCACATGCCATAGTAGCACCACTTTGAATTTTTAAGACCCCTTCCAGTCCCTGTAGCAAAAAAAAATAAATATTTCTATTTCATTCTTATTTGCAAAATAGTTGGGTAAACGTCATCAAAACTGTTCCAAATTTCAAGTTGATAGCATTAGTAGTTCTTGAGATATCCAGCTGTGACAGACAGACAGACAGACAGACATACAGAAAGAAAGAAAGAAAGAAAAACGTTTATTTGGACACAGACAGACAGACAGACTGAGTCACACCATAAGGGTTCCTTTTTTACCATTTTGGTACGGAACCCTAAAAACCACGAAGTCATAAAAGACAAAAACACAAGCCAAGTTCTCCGCAAACGTTAAGCTGTGAACACACCGATACTCACTCACGTGTGGTTTGTTTCACCCATAATCTAAGATTACGGTTTCATTATGCAACTGATAGGTCATCGGCCCAATTTGTAGCGACAGCCGAGACCGCTAGTGACTCACTGCGGTTTTATGGGCCTACTAGTATGAATGCATAGGATGTTTAGGTAGGAGTTATGATAGTCCGTGTATTGTGTGAATGGGAAGTGTGTTAAGATTTTTATCTTGAGATAATTTCAATAAATTACCTCAACAAAATATCTCACCTTGCAAGAGAGAGAGATATTTTTTTGTCGGACTTAGCGCTGCATTTTCTCGTTTTCCGTTACTATTAAGGCCGAACTATACGCCAATGACCTTGAGTGGTTAGCTTGCGCATTCTGGCCTGAGCTCACGCAACGCGTCGTACGTCCGTCCAGCCAGTAATAGGACTCGCCCATCAAGGAGCGCTGTCCCAAATTAGACGCATTTTTAATTTATTATAATAAAAAATGTACATGTTTTTAAAAAGTAACAAAATCAAATAATTTTCGTTTGTATTGCAAAGTAGTAGATATTTTTTTATATTCTTTTGATAAAAAATGAAGCAGTAAAATGGTTTCATCTTAACGATTTGGAGGTGATTTGGGGTTTTTTTTTCTTATTATTTGATACCGATAGAAAAATTATGGCTAAACCAAATTACGATTCATATCATGTAGATTACTAACAAATTTTTTCAGATGTAATTTCTCTGTAGGTTCCGGCGAAAAACTGCTTCATCTGCACGCTGTTTTTAAGCTTTTTTCGAAAGTGTCAGACTGTATCATGGATTCGCTGGATTAAGGCGAGTAGAACTGCTGACTATCGCCACCATTGAGAAAAAAAATAATAAGTCTGGAGATATGGAACATTTTGAAATTTCCTATGCTCACATTTTTAGTCAGATGAGGTAGAATATTTTGTATATATAAAAAAAAAAATCTCAATAGTGGCGGTAGTTAGCAGCTGTACTCGCCTTAGGTGAGGTTTTCTGTAGTTATTCCTTCATAACCCACGGTTCATATCTCTCCCTCTCTCTGCTTTTGACTAGGTATACTTAGTTGGAATTCCTATCTCTTTTTTCTGATTCATTCTTAAACTTCTATTGACAATTTCTAATAATGTCTCGTCTAAATAGTATCAGCCTTTTCCTATCTCTGTTGAATTCTATCTACCAGATGCTAATGCATTATAAAATAAGCACGTGCCTACGCAAATATTTTCAACGCTCATGATTTTCAAGGATATTTGCATATGCATAGGACGCAGGTCAAATTCTTCGTGGGATCAGCAGATAATATTAAATAATAAATCAGTCTTAGACCGGTCCGGTAATGTTTTGAGCCTTACATCTACGATAGGATAAAAGGGAATGTTCGTCTTCGTTTTAATTTATGTGTGAGAAAGATTGTAGATTTATAACTTTAATATTTGACAGCTACCTTTTGAAAAAAAAACAATTTTAATAAAACTAGTCAGTCAGATTTTTTAAAAACCGCAGGGAAGTCCCCTGTGGCCATGAGAGGTTACCAGTTTTAAATATTATTATTATTAAATTTCAACTTAAATAACAAACTGAATATAATAAACTGACCGACAATGACTTAGTTTAATCCCATTTTTATACTTAAATTAGTATGAATATGTCCTGCTAAATATCCTATATGCGATATGGAGTCCTTCTCAAAAAAATCAAAGCCCATATTCTGAACCTCTAAAATAAACTTAGTCTAACTTTGCCATCAAACATCTTTCAGACTGTTGCCCAGCAGTGGGACAAAATAGGTTAACTCAGGTTAACTTAAAAAAAAGCTTTAGGTACCATCTAATTATGTACCGGGTCAATTCTCTAATATTTCTCGCAGGACAACCATAGCCAACCGATAATTTCTTAATGGTCAAATCTTGGCAGCCATCCACGTAATACTGGTAGCTCACGCCAGATGTGGCAGGTGGTGTTAAATATCACTGAGCCTGTATAATTGAGGATTACCTGTGTTTCTGTCGTGAATGTAAATTACTCTTGAATAGGATTTAGCAAGTATATGCTAAATAATGCTTACTATTGCTAGACAAAGCCTTCACGGATATAATGAATGCGAAAGACGGGAGTTGGTTGCGTCGAAACTTGAGGGAACAGCATGCCTACTCTAGACAAATGCAATAGGCAGAGTTTATTAATAATATTGTCAGATAATCCAATTAAAATTAACAATTTATTGCCATCGTTTGCTGTAGATATGCTGCCAGAAGAAGAAAAATGCTAGCCTCAAGAACGAAGGCCGTAATTTCTTGCTGATCTCATCTCCTTTACATATTCCCAATCATGCTGTGTCCATTCCCTTGCCAGATATAAATGAACATCAGATTGGCGTCTATGAGCGAATTTATACACCAGTTGTAATTTATACCTGGTGTCTGGAATTTATCTTTGATTTGTATTTGTAATGGCGAAGACACAGGAAATCCGCGTGTATGGATAAGACTGCAGATGAGATATAAATCATAATTTGTTCATTTCTATTTCTAGCTATAGACTATCTACGCCATATTTTAATCTTGAAATATTTTTGTATTCTGAACACGTTTTTGTACAATTAATACATCAGCTAACGCCACACTTTACGTTTGTAGCGATGTCACTTACATAATGGGATTGACATTGGAAGGCTTCAATTGTGAATAATTCATTCATTCCATTGTCATTCAATGAACGTTCGTTCGCGGCACAAAATTGTTGCTTACGATCTATATTGCTTGTTTTTCCTTCTGATATGTTGCGGAAATAATTGATTGTTACTTAGAAAAGTGTTTGCAGTGGTTACCGCGGTCTGGTTTTGGGATGGTCGATTGTTCTTTGTACATTGAGATTCTGACTCATATGTGAGATCACAGTCGAAGAAATGCCACAGTTGTTAATGGTAGTCGAGAGCCCGAAACTGTTATTTAATCGTATCTATCTAGCAAGAACATTGACAGCATTTGCTTCGAACTTGAAAGTATTGACTATAACACTGTTAGTTACAGTCGACTGGAGAAATAGAAAATACCAAGACTCCTAATCTCCTATATCTGTTTAAGACTGACCAGTTCCTCACCTGTCACTACAAACCGCAATTGGATCAAGTTTTAATCCCCAGTCTTCACGCCAAAGGTTTCAAGTAGTTGCTTTGCACTTATGCCTTCGGTAATCGTGAGGAATCATCGGAGCCTCATTAAGTATGTATGTAATAAGCCGTACAATGGTAACATGCACTGGATATATTTCATCATTCAATCAAGATGTCTTAAAATTCCAACACGTTACTGTTTCTTGGATTTGGGACCTAGTGACGCATTATGGTAATAGTTCGATATCGCTTTAGGGTTAACCCAGAATTATAGATGATTACTATCGGATGCCTGAATGTAATGAGTAGTCACTTCCCGCTATTTCGGCCTGTTAATACTCTTTGTCAAATATTTCGGGGATCCCTGATACCCAGTATGAGAAAATAGAAGTACCCAATGCTGTATACTGGTCACCTAGACCTTTTTCTCTTGGTTGTTACTCATCTCTCTACCTTGACCTTTTGTTGTTGAGGAATATTGTAATCTAGTGATAAGTGAAACCCTGCTTTCATTAGTAGTACGTAAATGTAATTTCGAGAATTAGTAAACTTAAACCAATAATTTTAACAACACCATTTACTGGCAATTTTGAATTCAAAGGAGTATGTCAGTTAGTAAGATGAACCTAAGTTACCCATTGAAAAGCGTAGTAGATTCCTATGGAGAAGTAGGTATTGTAGTTAATAATAATTATAGCAATGTTGCCACGCGCCACTGACTTTGTCGCAATCGAGGATGTCTGATAGCGGATGACGTTGATAGTAATAAAAAAACAATGTTTCCAACAGGTTTTTCTTGTAGGCGAAAGCAATAATTCTTTATTGTTAACTTGAGAGCAATTTTATTAATTGCTAGATTGATAGAAGAAAAATCTACAAGTACATTATCCATCATGGTCTGTTCCTGCGTAGTTGCCGGCTGTCTTTAGATGGTTGGTGATGGTTGGTGGTTGATGGTTGGTTGGTTGGTGGTTTTTGAGCCTCATGATTAATTCGGCCTATGACAATCCCAGGCCCTTCTTATAACTTGCCTTGCCATATCACCTTGTTCCCGCATACAGTCACCCTGCTATCGTTTTCAGGCCAAACCCTTAATCAGGTACTGTGTAATTGTTTAACAGTATTGAATGTTCAAAGACATCCCATCTTATCACCATTAGTACCAATTTTGTTTGAAGACTGCAAAATCATCTTCGATTGAGGCAAAAGAAATTGAGTCATAAACTCATAATATAGCCGATAATTATCAAGATATCGACAGCACCTTATTGAAATTTGAAGGTCTTCGATTGTAGACGAGATACTGCAGAACCGAAATAATGTATGTCTGCATGTAAACTATTGTTACATTGTTATCCTACATGGTTTGACGCCAGTACAACGATGTCTGAAATTCCTAGCTATAACCGATATGACTGCATACTCTTCGTTATATTTTTAAACACCTAATATTTTGTGTTTTGTACAATACTTTTCCACTATCACCCGCACGGTAGCAGTCCCACTGACCTAATTGAAAAGCATGAAGATTTGATGTATTACCGTTTTTTGTTCAGCAATTTCATTGTTATTGCTTACAAACCATATCGGTACTCAGTAATTTTACTACACTGACCTCCTTTATAAGCACGTAATTCTGACATAATTTCGTTTTTATCGTGTGTTTCGCAATTAGTTTTAATTGCTAGTCTTGCATTTGTTAGTTTTTTGATACGGTTGCTTGATTTGCAACAAGATTCAAGGTTAGGAAATAAATTATTCTTTCTATTTTTGTTTTGAAAAACTCTCGGTAGAAATATTTATAAGTAACTAGTTAACTACCTACTTAGCTTGTTGCGTTTTCCAATGGGTTAAGTCTTATTTTATATCAAGAACAAACATAATGTTTCTGAATCAGAGTCGATCACCTGTATGGAACACCCTCTTTAAAGTCTTTAACCCACGTACAATCGCGTTACTTCCCGGTGATACACTTTTCAACCTTACTGTTGAAAAGTGTATAACCGGTAAGTAACGCGATTGTACATACATATTTTATTTTCTTTCTCTCCATGTTGACCTAATATTATGTCTTTACTCAAAATTATCGCTGAAATCTAACTACGGACCTACTTCTCCAACATCGCCTAGCCAAATCTTGGTGACAAAATCTCCGTGTTTTGTCTCATAGATAAATATCTCATCGTCAAATCCCGACCAGCTGGCAAGAGTAGTCCACTCACTTGTTTATAGGAGCGGCTGTAACTCGATAACGGCAGCCATAAAACATTGTTTGTTATTTTTAACCAGATCAATAACAAAACCGAGTCCTTTTAGTTTTGTGTTAACTTGCTGGAAGTGTTTTAAAATAAGATGACCGAATTATTCTTGGCCTATGTTACAAAAATAAATATTGAGAGTTTTTCGGAGACGTGGTTACTGTTTATTTAATTATTTTATTCACTAGAATAAGATAGGTTATACTGCTAATTTATAGTGAGCCCTTTGATAATTTTGAATTCTAATTTATTTTGTTTACATTTTTTTTTTTTTAAGTTAATTACGTTGTTATTTTGCGGTGAATGCTGTGTATACCTGTAATAGGCATACGCACCAGTACTTTTATTATCATACTAGCTTCTGCCCCGCTTCGCCCGCGTGGATGTCGGATTTCATTGGTATTAATTTTCTTGCTCAGAAGCCTAATTGTTTTTCTAAAATAAAAGTAGTCCAAGTTACTCCTTATAACATCAGCTATCTGCCAGTGAATATCCCGTCAAAATCGGTTCAGCCGTTTCGGAGATTAGCTGGAACAAACAAACAAGCAGACTGACATTGCCTGCCCGCGCTAATACCTACTTCATTTTATTACAAGCTTTTTAGGGTTCCGTACCAAAATGGTAAAAAAGGAACCCTTATGGTGTGACTCAGTCTGTCTGTCTGTCTGTCACAGCTGGATATCTCAAGAACTACTAATGCTATCAACTTGAAATTTAGAATAGTTTTAGATGACGTTTACCCAACTATTTTGCAAATAACAAAGAAATAAAAATATTTTTATTTTTTTTGCAACAGGGACTGAAAGGGGTTCTTAAAAATTTAAAGTGGGGCTACTAGGGCATGTGGGGTATCATATGAAAGAACGCAGTTTGCACATTCTCAAACTGTTTTTTATTTTTTTTTATTCTGCATAGTTTTCGACTTTTGATGAAAAATGTAAAAAAAAATACCGTCCCCCCCCCTATCTCCGAAGTTTGCAAAGAGAAAAATCTGAAATTATTCTATGTGATAGAAGTTTATGTAAAGATTACAGGAAAAATAAAACGATGTCTCTAAGCTGCACACTTTTTCAGAAATCGGAACGGAACCCTCGGTGCGCGAGTCCGACTCGCTCTTGACCGGTTTTTTTAATTAAGTATTGCTCCACGAAACAGAAATATCGTATTTACATTAATTTCAGTTTTTCGTTTTTCTTTCTAGGTATAATTTAAGCTTTAAAGGATTTTCACGCTCAAATGCCTTCACAAAAATTCCTATTTTATACGTACAATTTAACAGTCGGGCTAAACCCTACTTATGTAGGATCGTTCCAAGATGGTCCACCCTAACAAAACACGTGTAACGAATCCATAGTGCGATCTAATTCGATTTCTCTAACGCCACCTAGTTGTTGCGCGTCATTGATCGATTAAATGAAATGAAAGATTAATTTGAATAAACAAACACTTTATTTAAAAAAAAAAAACAGGCGTTCATGGGGACTGCTGACAGAAGGTAAAACTATGCATAGCATGTCGCGGTGACGCGAACCCGTAAGATTTCCCTCTACCAAAAATCGCTCAACAGTTTTCACTTCAAAAACTATAACAGCAGCACGCTTAGCATGACCGCCATAGAAATGGGTTTTGTCGACGGAAGAATAGACAAAATGGAAGACAGTAGAAATATTTGTACGCATTCTACACGTCTAAGCATGGCAATGTGTAGTTTTGTCTATTCTTCCGTCGACAAAACGTCGTCGTGCTAAGCGTGCTGAAGCGATTTTCATAGTACTGACCTGCGGTTGACTGAACTTACTAATTAACCACTTGAAAATATATATTGTTTCACTTTCAAACAAGTAGTGGACATTATGATTAAGTTTTAATAGTTTTACTTTTTCTACACATGAAAATGCAAACTGGTCTTCAGAATTGACACCTGCTCGCATCTCCAAAAAAATAATGTAAATTAAACAAACCCCTATTCATGTCATTAAGTTACCTCAAGAGCTGTTATTTTGATATTAACGTGACGTTTCCATCGATCTATCTCTATGGCCACCCCATTTGTGGTACCTGCTGTTTTTTGTCCATCCATACAAATGTTTGGACAAGCAACAATCCGTGAAACAATAGTTAATTTGGTACCAATGGGGTTAGTTTCTACCAATTTAAATTCCGGTCTGACAACACTCAGTCAATTTTAATCTTTTTTTATAACATTTTGAGCATGTTAATTGCTTGTTCAGATTTATTGCTTGAACGCATTCTCTGTGATTTATGATGTGTTGCCTGATGAAAATATTTTTTGTACTATAAAATAGAGCGTGTTATTTTAATTGTTTTTTACCGCGTGGTGTAGTATTTTAACGGTTCCTTATGTTTATTCCACGATTAGTACAAGGACAATAATTAAAACATTAATGGCACGAAAATATTGTTCCTTACCGTACCTTCTATTCTTGTTTCTTTAGTGTTTGTATTTGTGATTTCGTTAACACTTCCTTAAACAATGTCTAGTTTATTATAAGTATGAGTTGTTCAATCGCATACAATTCACCGTTCTTTTTTCTAGTCTCGAAACTGTCTTTTCTAGTATCTTTAACTAGATCAGGGATGTTGGTTTCAGTACTTCGTGTACTTATGCCTTCGACACAAATAGCAGAGGGCCTAAACAAGTGGCATTCGCTTCGGAGCGATTCTATTTCTACAATCGGTATATACAGCTTCAAAGTGACAGTCATGATCACGTGACATTTCGATAGCTTATGTCAACCCCATACATTTTATGGCTTTTTTGGCTTTTCTACTAGTGTCATCGCTAATCAAATGTTACTTTGTCTGTGACCTCAGGACCTACATTTCTCTTGGCTCTCACGTTTTCCATTTCGGTAAATAGCTTTAAAGGAACCAATTACTGTTGCCATGCCTACCAATAACGTATTGAGTCTATATTGGCATTTGTGCCGGAATATGGTTACACCATTAGCAGTTACTTCTTCGCCCACGGGCACAGATCCTTTTCCCATAGGTAGCTGATACTACTAGCGCCGGAGGGTTAACCCTTACCGTAAGAATTTTTGGACGAATCTGTTTTAGATTATTATAATTTTAGGCCCTATTGATGATAATAGGCTTCCTTCATTATGTTATAAAAAGAAAAAAGAAAGTGAGAAAAGAAAACACATTTAATTTTATTTATCACATAGTAAAAGGCACAACATATTCCATGGAATTTTTAAAACATAGAACCTACTGGAGAAATGGGTCTGTACGTACCTATACGTATACCTACACCTCTGCCTATCTCTTCATAGAAACACCACCCGAAAATAGTGAGAAGCTTAGGCAGTGGAAATCTTTAGTATTCTGTATATTGCCATTTAACTTCAACAACAGCTGGATTTAATCGTTTTATGTGACTTATACCGCTGGATAAATAAGATTTAGATAGTAAAATGCAGACGATATAAATATTGTGCAGATAATATTAGCTTAAGTTTAACATTTTACATGTCTTTCCTCACCTAAATATTACATCATTTTAAGTAATTTTAACGGTATCAAGTGTTTTAAATACAATTTCACTAAGTTCAAATGATGTAACTTCTTATCATTTTTGTTGCTAGTGTTTCATCATACCTACTGCAGTAATTATGTACCGTGCTGCTATCAAATTTATGATGATATTTAACCAAAATATGAATTTTTTGTCTTTATACTGACTAGATCACACCAACAATGCAAGCTGATAATTATAAAGGGGCATAAATTAACATGTTGTTATTGTTACCAGGCGAAATTCTTAGGCGCCGCATAAATCTATTCTCCGTTACATATTCCAGTCTGTAGGCAGCCCTAATAAGTTTTCGCCTTGTTTGACTTGTCGTATAAATAAACTCATTAATCAATAGTCTCGTTGTCCACGACATTAATCTGAGTTAATCGGGAGTCTATATATAAATTTAATCCACTCCTCGACTGCTAGCAATACGCTAAATCTATACTTATATGATTTATGGCGCCTTGCTTTGGCTACTAATTATTCATGCTTTCGCCTGCAGCTTCGCTTGTATGGTTTTTTGTTTTTGGATTGAATTTATTACTTCAGCTTCTGTTTATAGGAATTTGGTGATATAGACAAGTCTATAGATCTAACATCCCTTTGACAGTCATGGTATTGTTATTTTTGCAAACATACAGAAAAAGACATACAAAAATATAAAGATTGTATTCTTAAAAAGTTCTGAGTTTAACTACTCGACTTCCATATCTGGTTGGAATGCAATGTTAGGTACAGAATTACAGTGGGACAAAGTGGTTTTGATATAAGACTATTATAATAGTAAGATGATTTATGAAGTGTTGCCATCCTCGCAGCTGTTGTCACACATAAAGAGATCGTGAATACTCCAGCGAAGACAACTAAGACGGCTTAGAATACGATAAACGGCGGACGAAGTTCTTAGATGTATTGTTATTTCAGTTAGTTTGTTTCTGCAAACAAATCATAGCACAGGGTAATGGAATTCTTTAATGTTAATCCGGAAAATATAACACTGTATTTATTTCGACCACAAAATGTAGAAATAAACTTACAATAATAAGTTTCACTGTCACAAGGGATAGTGTAAAAATATATTGTTGACACCTCGCTTTTCGAAATATCTTTAGCCTCCTATTACTTTATTTATTGTGTGTTTTGACTAACATTCTTTTTTTATCTATTGTTATGTCTCTGGCTTCATCAAGGTCTGATAACAACGATATCTTTCAGTTAGAAGAAACTAAAATATTTCCCTATTATTATGCTTGGTGATGTATTTGACGATTTCAACTGTGCAATCTTTTGGGAGAACTCCAATGAGCCCTAATTTGTATGATGAGCTAATTCGTTTTCCTTTTTGTTACAGTTGGATTCCTGATCCTAGTCTTCTACCTTTGGGGCACCCCATACAAAAGAGGTTTTTTCTGCGATGATGAGTCCCTTAAGCACCCTTACAAAGATTCTACTGTCACCAATGTTATGCTGTACATCGTTGGACTCGGCCTTCCTGCGCTTACGGTAAGTGAAAATGAAACCTTTACCCGTGCTTTTGCTATTTTTAGTATCTGGAACTTATATATTTTTAAAAATAACTTAATAACTTTAAACTAACATTTTACCACAAAACCAATTAACATCAAATATGCGGTTATGTGCACCGAAATCAGTTCACTTTCACACCGAACTAGATCTCCGGAATGAGAATGTTATTTTTTTCTATTTACCATAGTTTGTCAATACAGCCTTAGTGGGCCATCGATCATTGTTTGCCCATAATTTCTATGTCCATACACTTATCTGTCCAATGTTGGTCCAACTTGTTTGGTATAACACATTTTAGTTCGATTAGAATTCGAATGACAAATACGACCAATGTTTGGTTTAACTCTGTGCTATTGGCCTGATAAAGAACCTTAAGTTTGGACTCTCATTATGTGACTTTTAGGGCCAAGTATTGAAAACTTTCAAGTTCAATATTTTTCTGTGTGATTTGTACTTCTAAATTGGGTACCATATTATGTTCTATTGAGTATGCAAGTACTTAAGATGCTTATATTAATTGGCCGTTCGATATTTTCTCACGGTACTTACTCTCTGATTTGGACTGTATTATCAATTGCAGTCGCTTTTGGAGGAAAAGACGGTATTTTTACATAACTTACCCTCCCACACAAGATTTTAAAGGGAACTGGGTTGCTAACATTGTACCCAAGGCAATTTTATATATTCCGAAGCTTCTATATTTCAAACCTTCCAATACATGAAAGTGCATATTGATAATTTTAGTAACACCGCCTTTTAAAAGTCATTTCTTACTTTTTTCTGTTCTGCCGGATCTGTTTAAACAAGGTAAGTTCCCTTCTATTTACCCAGTTTATAATACATTCAAATATCAATTCTAGATCTACTTAAGTCATTTACATAACGCCATTATTATATTAGCGAACACATAAATTTTATAGCTCTGACAAATATGCGATTGTCGTAATTTTGATAAAAGTACCAATGTACTCAATTTTAACGATATTGCCAGGCTTTGTTATGCTTTGCTACTGGGTTTAATTCTTCAACAATGATTGGTGTGTTTCTATGGTAGTATTTGGAACATCTACTAAATATCCTCCTTGATCTATGGCACACCAGACTGAATTTTGTGTCATTAATAGCTAGATAATTTTTACTACCCATTCGCTACCATGTTTGCTATTTTATCAATATAAGAATATATTATATACAGTTATATGCCTACTTAGTACCTACTTCTGTAATTCTGACTAATTTCATAGTAACACGGTCAACACACGTGTAATCGTAAGACCTTAACAGTTTATGTCACCTGTCTTGTCGATCATTAATTAACTATGCAAAGTGGATAATATCGAATGCTAGGCATCAACAACGGCTGACATTCAAGCATTCAGCGTATCTTTCCATGCCTTACAAGGGCTATTTTATCTATAGTATTTTCATTATTGCTATATTTTGTATTAATTTATTCCGTACAAGCTGTTCAGTGCTAGGCTGTCAATCTTAAAATCTAAATCGTCTCATTAGTTAGTGTTTGCAAGCTTTACTTAAAGGACACTTCCATTATAGTCTTAGGTTTGAGCACGAGATTACGAATATTTAAATTTTGTTCTATGGTCAGCACAAGGCTTGGCCGTGTATAACAAAATCGATATCTTTAGTTATTGCATAAATAAGTTTCGTATTATTTTCTGCTACACTCGCGTGCAAACTACCGGATTTGTCGCCACTATAAGACAAATCTCAAATGCTCGTTCGGTCTCCGATATCGTCATTAACAATGGTTCTCTGGAACGAACTGGAAATTGCTTTTAATATTCACCCTTTATGTTGAAGGTTTTATTTATATTCTTTACTTTAACACCGTTATCTTTTACACCTTTCTCACCATTTTCATTAATATATTCAATACAAACCGTTACATAATCCAATGGTGTGCTATCGCCATCAGAATCGGACTCGATCCCTTCTAATCGTTCTTGTCCATCGCAGTCAAAGAAGATATTTTTAACAGGACAAGTGGGTTCGATTCCCACGTTGTTATCGATCGGTCCCACTTAAATAGCTATAAATAACGATCGGGCATTGAATATCGGCCTTGGTTTGTTAATTATAGATCCGTTTTGTCCTTTTATGCGGGAAACGTTGCACATTTTCCGCGTGTCATGTATTTTTAGAGGTGGATCGTTTTTTTTATCATTGTACGATAAAAGTCAACACTAAATGTCATTGCTACGTAGGTGGCCTCATTCGGCACAGATTTGGTATTAATGGACGGTTCAATGTTGCGTGATAATTGCTTTTTTTTTTGCATTTTAAATGTTATCAAGTAAGAACATACCTCTGTACAATGTCTTATTGTATTTAAGAACCTTGCTAGTGCAAAACATTTCGCAAAGATCATTCCTTTAAATTAATTTAAAACTGTCACATGAACTTTAAACCTTCTATCAGTTGGCCTTTTGAAAGCAATCTTTAAGTTGGAGAAGAAACATAAATTATCAGCAGCCACACATGTTGTTAACAGACTCGAACTATGCGCACAAAAAGATTGATCTCCGTAATTACTGGAACGTATCATTATCGAGAACTAGATCACGTCATGATGCGATCTCATCATTATCTAGTTCTGAAGTTGCCTATTTTGTGACATTAAAATCAACAATCTTTAAACAGTAAATTGCTTTATTGCCGAGTTTTTTTGTCGATGCAAACAAGACATCGAGATCAATCGGCTGGTATACATGTCCGTTAATGTACTTGTGTTATTTATTTGCCAGACCATCCGGTGTTCGATTAGATTTTTTTATTCGTTTATTACCGACTTTGTTTTGCTCCCGTCTTTGGTTGTGTTGTTTGAGGAAAATATTTGTTCTTAAATTGTAGAATCTTACTGCGGAAACCTTGAAATTGCTTGATTTGGCTTAGCTTCTGAGAGCGTTACGTTAACAATTAAAGTTCATCATGACTTTGATTGATACGAGATACGATTATAGATACGAGGATGATACGTAAATTACACACACACACACATACATATTATGTTCACAAAATTGCGCTTTAAGTGATAAATATAAATAAATCAATTATTATTCAGATAAGTAACGGAGATACAAAATGAATTAATAATTTCTCTTACTATAGACATTTCTTGAATAGAATCAGTTCATTCAAGATTTATAACAGGTTTGATGGATTATAAATGATAATGTATTAAAACTATAGAAAATATATCGTTGAGTGAACATTTAAATTAAAAGCTTCAATTGATAGACTACATATCTACGTCTACACATCTTCCTAGGTTGATTACCTAGGAAGATATGTAGACGTACGTAGAAAAAACTCTGGAGGCGTTTAGCAATTTGCTCAGGTTTTTTGTCGAGGTGGATGGACTCTGTAAAAAGAGGCGGCGGGCGGTCGTGGTAAAGCAAAATGGAATTGCGGCGAACCGCGTGAGATGATTGCATCTAAAAGTAGAATATAGCCTTTTTTAGAAAACAAAAATGTGTCTGCTACCTGATATTCTTCTAAATTAGAGTTACTTTTTGCTGAAATTCTGGTCAAGTAATTGACCTGATTGTTGCGAAGATGAAGTACGTGTGTTCATAAAAAATTTTCTGAAACGAAGAAAAAATTGACATCAATAAGAAAATAGTGCCGAGAGACTTGATCAATTTCCGATGTAAACATATCAATTGAATCATAATTATTACCTCTGCCCTTTCCATTACCCCTAAGTGCATGGTTTCCATATAATTACTTGCACGATCTAACTCGACGATTGAGTGTTTCTGCACGATTCAGCCCTTTACTTTCACCGTATCCCAATCACGTCTGAATCCCATTAATTATATTACAATTGTTTCCATTGACCTGAATTATAGGTTCAATAGCTTGATCGCAATAAAATAGTACATCGTCTACAGCTATTCGGTGTAGCTTACTATCATTATAGGCAGTATTAGATTTCCTCTCTTTAAGCTCCGTACCGAAATTAGGCACTTAATTATCAACATCAGCGTTTATGATATGTTTATCGTGACTAACTTTTTATAATTTATCGTTAATGATAGGGTAAAAAATTGCCTCTCATGATTCGACATGTCGTTTATTTAGATCAGTGATAGTTTTTAACGCGCGCATAATTCCATGTTCTGCACGGAGGGGCATAAAACTGTTACTGTTAAGCAATAGGTTATATTAATATACTTGGGTGCCAAGTCCTTTGCATGCAAAGCCATAACATTATTTATATACCATGCAAGATCATGCTTCTATTTCTTACTGCAGAAAACAGGCTTATAAGCTTTAAACATAATTAATGAATGGAAAGTAAATTAAACAGCATTACATAGTTACCTTACCAGCTTGCCGTCACGTCGTTTATCTAGCACTACAGGCACTACAGCGTAGACTGTCGTAGCAGCAATGTTGAATGTCCGTAGTATGCTGATTTAGATTCCGCCTTTGATACGAAACGGGCTGGATGTTTGTCCAAGTGATTTGTGTTTTGTAATACCATTCATTGGATTCCTAGCATGAGTGTGAAGCGTTTAGAAATCCTGACATGAATCTATTAGTATGAATCATGTATTTATTTATGTATTGAAACTGGTTTACTGAATAACATTTTGCTGTTCAAAATTGGATACAAGTAGTTCCACTAGTTTGGTGTTATTTTATTTTCAATGGCTGCAGTCGGTTCGTAAAGGATACATAGGATAGGGATAGGGATAGGATAGGGTTCGTAGGTCGGGCTGCGCACGCCTTTTTCATGTTATAGTAGCGGTTACATTAATTATTTTAATTTTCTTATTTCCACTTATGCAAGAATTTGTCAGCTGAATTTTGCTTTTAAATTGCTAGGTGTGTGTCAAATACATTGATTGCCATATTTGGGGTTGTTGGCTTTGATATAATTTTGCAACCCTGGTGTTAATGGTGGTCGTTTTGAATTAATATAATGTCTGTAAATGTGACGATGATTACATTTAATCTCTGAGCTGTGAGACATAAAACAAAAGGTATTATGTTAAAATACGCATACTAAAAGATAAATAATGGTTACATAGAAATAATCTTTATAGTTTCTGCGATATACCTACTTTTTATTGCGATATGCGTTATTGCTTGGTAATTTACAAATTAATTACACTAAGTATGTATAAAAAAAAATGTATATAAGTAGTTTATCAGCCATCTCGTTACCATAACACAAGCATTAGGTTGCTTAGCTTGTGTGAAATGTCCAAGGATATTATATTATTATATATTATAATATAAACATAATCTAAAATATTCACATATTAAGTTATTAAGAAAATGCTCCTATGTAATATTAAATTTTTCCAAATAATTAACACTACTCGTTTATTTTTTTTAACTCGGTCGTCAGTTTAAAATCATTAAAACTTGCTTATCGTCGCCTTAACAGTATATCACTTGACAGTAATGAACGATTCTTAACGAGATTATTATTGTTTTAATCGTTAAAGACCCGGTAATTTTACGAAGAACCCTACATACAAATATCTTAGTTACCTGTAGCTAAGTAGATATGATAAATATAGATCTATCCGCTGCAGAGAGTTTTGATACATTTATCAGAACCAATTAAGTGTTTAATGAATTTTCAGAAACGTATTCTATTGTTTTCGTTTCTAATGAGAAAGGTAATGTAAAAGAAATTGTCGGAATCAAAGCAACGATTTCACGCTTTCATTCTTTTGTCTGCGTTAGAAATTAGACTGTCACCATGGTTGCATAGTTTAATTGCTTAATCACTACATGGTCTCTATAAATAACTGCAGGGGACCTGGTTACTTATAATTATGCTGTTTTTCTGCGTAATTGTTTTATTATTTTAATTATTATTTTCTATTTTCATCTTACTTAGTCAGATTCGGAGTAAACACCTTTTTCCACTAGTCTTTGCCTATACTTCATTTGAAATAAGAAGGACATTTAAATAAATCTTTTTACAGTCCGTTCAACCGATTTTGACTTCAATTCCGTAGGCATAAGATGCCATTGAAAGCAAAAACGTGTTACTGCAGCTGCCGTTTGTCATGCCACCAACGCAAAAGAAGTCAAAATCGTTTGAACGGACTATAAAAAGGTTTATTCAAATGACTAATATTATTTTAAATGAAGTATAGTTCTAAACAGACATCACGTTTTAGTCATATTTAAGAATATGACTGAAACTAATAATAATACCTACGTAGAAATACCTGTGGTAATACGTAATTTTGAGACATAAGCGTCTCAAAATTTTGTCTTATTAAATTAAAATTAAATCTCACAGTATTAATTACTACGTGGTTATCAGTTTCACTAGAAATTACTTAACAGCCAGCAATAAAACAATGAACTATAATAATTAAGAATGTTTGACTAATTTCATCTTTATGACCTATGATAAAATTATAATTTTCTGCATTAAATGAGTCGATGCAAACAAACATCACAGAAACGTACCATGAAAATCATGAATTGAAATAATTTTGCGTTTATTATAAAGTATTATGAAATAAATAAATACAGTGTGATTTTTATGCCATTTAAAATAAACGATAGATCGTAGATTACCTACTGAAAGGAGAATGGAGACTACGTTATTTTAAACAAAAAATTAATTCCCAATGTCAATACTTAGCTTATAGTCATTACAAACTTGTCTTGAAGCAAAGAAAAGTTTGAAGAAAGAAAATTCTAAAAATACAGATGCTAAACATAAAACTATGGGTTACCAACACTGCCAATATCACTAATATCCTCAATAAAACATGTACCACAATAACGGTGATGACATACTCCAATTACTGTTCCGTGAAGGTTGGGCGGTGATCCGTAGAGACCAATATTTATACTAACCATGACTTTGACCTTAGCAAACGTGGGTTCAGTTAGTTCAGTTCTGAGTACTTTGTGGTGCACACTTTTATTGGCATTTATTGCTCGTGTAGCCAGTTTTATGTGCGAATCAACTTATTGCCTCCGTGTCTGGTCTCTTCGTGTAGGGAATAAGATATTTGTATCACTCGTCCTTATACACACAAACATATACTTTTAGCGAGATCTATACGATTTTCTATGAGGCTGTTTGACTTAAGGCCTTTGTATTATTAAATACACCATAAAAAATTGTTATAAATATAGAAATCTAAGATACCTACTTTCTTTTCCCTTAGATCCTCCGAACATACATTTATCCTTATTATCATGATTATACAAATATATATTTCCATCTGTAGCAGTATTTCCACCAAATTCCTGATATTTAGCGGTGATGCTTTGCAGGCGTGCCTAAAACCAGCTCTTTCATGGTACTATGTTGACATCCTATCTTTACCATACGCTAGTGTTAAAAGGCTTTACGTGTCAATAGGCATATAAATATTAATGGCTACTCCAGGGTAAACATGGCTGCGTTAAATTATTACATTAATTTTTACTACCTACCGTATATTGTACCTGACATGCCTTTACTTAAACATATTGGGGCTTTTACTGCTTATTCGATAGTAAAGTACTTAAGATATATTACAATGTGGTTGCTAGGTTGATTGGACATTAAACCCTGACAAAATATGTAGTTTACTTTGGGTTTCTTTGCAACGTTTGTGCTTGTACCGAAACCTACCTAAATGCTGTTCTTGAAAAGTCTGAAAAAGTCGAAGTATTAGGAGTTAGGAAATTATGATTGGTCCAACTTAGTTTAAGGCGCAGATTTCCTGAAAACGATCAAAAAGGTGGTTTTTTAAAGCTGCGTATCTCATAAACCGTATAAATAATTTTGACATATAAAAAAAATATGATATTTTCAAGTCCTTTTCGCATACAGTGATGGAACCCAAAACATAATTAAACATACTTTAATGCACCAAAAAAAAATCTTTAAACATCCCTCCTAATAATATAATTATAATTAAAAATATACCATGAAATGTCAAATTCCAAACTGCATCCAGTGATGGATTACTTTTTATTAAACAGTTAATTTCTAATTTTATACAATTTTTATTTGCACTTTTACGGCATAATTCCGGTGCGCGTGAGAATCTTCTATCTCGTGCGTCAAACTAGACAGCCATAACGCCATTTCACGTACACACCGAGCTAAACCATGCTTGGAACCAGGGCCTTAAATACAATTCTGCTTAAAACACAAGTGAATACAAGAAAACAAGAATACAAGATTTGCAACGTAACGTCATTAATTAAGGCGCAGTCCCTTCATGCATTTGAATCAGATCAACAAAAACACTCTCTTCATAAATAAGAATTTCACAAAATATATTTCCACAACACTTCATAAGATTGTCACTTATATTTATTTGAACCTTACCGTTCCATTAGCCTTGACCGCTAAGATGGCGCTGCTTGGCACCATGCCAGCCGATACTCGATTATGTGTCCTATATAGTTTTTTATGCTTTCAGTTCGCTGTACATGGGTAGGTACTTGATCATAGTGTTGATAAAGGAGTCTGTGTTTGATTATGTTGATGATATTTTGGATTGTGTAGAAGGAATTTCTGTCAATATTAAAATGACTACTGGGGCTGCTACTGTTTTGTATGGGAATGGCAACGAAAGAGAGGGTGGAATAGCATTAGAACTTTTTTTTAAAATTTTTCGCATATTGCTGCTTGGATAGTGAATTTTCTCATTTATTTTTCTATCCATTATCAGCTTCCGTACAGTATCTGAGACTGATCAAAAGTATGGGATAAAAGAATTCGAAAACAGTAGATAGGACACAAAGTACCTATTTATCTGAAAACGAAGAAGCAGGTATTAAATTTCTATTTAGCCAAAGTTCATCCGTTTCATATCGTCGTCGCGTCGTTTCGTTTTTAATCTGTAAAAAAACTTGCAGTCATTATTATTGTCAACTTTAGTAATAAAAATTAATTAATAGCCAAACTCGAGTACAATTCCTGAAACTACAAGCCAAATGTTATCTAGACTAATGGGTATTTCGTCATTGAGCGTTGATACTAAAGTCTATAAATTGTTATTAAAAAAAAACATTTTGTAGGTCATCTGCGTTTCTTACCACCCAAGTGGATATTATTTTTATTTTTGTAATCCATGTCTCCACAATGGTTGTTTAATGCCAGTGCCAAAGATTTGAATGTCGTATTTCTATTTTTTGGCTTATTTTCTTCCATCACAGGAATATTTATTTTTATCAGCATCGTCATCTTTGCTGAACATAGATCTCAAGCCCTGGGAATTTAAAGTCGTGAGGATATTAATTTATTGCGTTAATGATTAGTAGTAAATATAAATGATAACTATTAGAATTTTGATTGATCGGGTATAAATCTAGTAGATATGTGATGCTTGGCGTTTCCCAGACTTTCTTTCCAGAAAAAAAGAAATACATCTTCCAAATGTTTTCATCGATCTAATTCTGTTTTATTTACATATTACGTCAATGTTGTATTTCTGAAAACTGTTACACTGGTCCAATGTCACTGTTTTTACTAAAATATCCTAACACCCACTAAATCGTTCCGGTGTAAGAATATCTAAAGATTGCGGGCATTTATTTTCGAAATATACTTATGAACTGTATAATTATCGAGTTACTCGTGATGAACAAGTGCTTCTTGGTGTTCTAGTTATAGCAAAGCTTAGACTTTTAGGTGACAAAATAGCAAAAAGAGTCTTGGAAAAAGTTATTTCTGTAAGTTCTAATAGCTATCAATGACTATAATTGGCGGTATTAAGATAATCTCCTCCTATAGAACCCAATGAACCCAACATCTTTGCTGGATGAGTAAAATGTCGTGAATAAAGTTTTGAGTATGGATGTCGACGGCTATAAGACTAGAGGAAGACCAAAGAAACAATGAATGGACTGTGTGAAAGATGATACGGCTAGAAAGGGGGTCCCAAATAAATTGGGATAAGGGCAGGAGAGTGATGAGAATGATAATGATGATCTTTGCTCTCGTGTTAGTCCATAGTATCAATAAATATAATATGTCGATGAAACACTGTGTTGCATGGACGACCCATCGATTAAAACATTGCGTTACGATACAGGAAAGCCAAGTATGATGACAGGACCTTTTACTAAGGCCATGAGTATAATCGTATACCTACAATAGCAACATCATTTTGGCAGAATACCACTTTATGTGGGTGCTAAATTTTCATTCAAATTCTTATCAAGGTTATTTCCTACTATTTGGAAATGGATTTCTATTTGTCATCTATTATTAGCTACTTTATCAGTAGCCGAATCATTTCCACATTTTCTGTATTTACAATTCAGGCACGTCCGTCTATTTTCCGTAACTGCGTATACAAATTGTCGGGGTCTCGTCCGTGTATAGAATTATTTTTGGTGTCTCTAGAATTTACTAGAATTGCCTTGTCTGTCTTGGTTAGTTACTAGAAAAATAGCTGATCTTATAGGATTTTACCTTTTTTCCACACAAATCCTAATTTGTGATGTCTTCTTCTTCAGTGTTGTAAATAAAAACTTTTTTACAAAAACAAAAACCGACTTCCAAAAAAAACACTACAAAGTGAAAAATAACTTTAATTTCGGAAGTCGGTGTCTTTGGATCTGTATTTTAGTTTTTTGCCAACGACTTCCGAAATTAAAGTTATTTTTCACTTTGTAGTGTTTTTTTTGGAAGTCGGTTTTTGTTTTTGTAAAAAAGTTTTTATTTTTCACTTTTTAGTGGTTCAGTTTGTAATTTATCTAAGTTACATGTGGCGGCATCTACATCGCCACATATGAACTACGCATCAATGACATGACGTCACGCAAACCTGCATCGCGCAATTAGAGTTTACCACGCGATTAGCATATATACAACGTCCTGACATCAACCGTCGGGCAGTAGCCCACCAGACACAACACCCGTCTGGTCGGAGGATCCTCCCTTTTCTATGGAGGATGAGTGAACTTTACACCCTGTTCCTCATGCCTCTAAACTGGTGACCCCGACGTGATACGTCAGCGCAGCCTTCGTGCAACTCCTTCAGCGTGACGTCATCAAGCATCACTTCCTCAAGCTTTCGAGCGGCGAGTCACACAGCCAGCCAGCATCGGCTTCAACAGGTATCCTGACCACCAGCATGCAGCGGACGCGCATTCCTGGTCATCACCTTCAGCCTCAACCCAGCGCTGTACACTCCGACTCACTGGAGCATAACGCAGCGCCACCCCGACTCACTGGGGTATCACCGCAGACAGTTCCGACTCACCGTGAACTATGCGGCACCCGGTTCCGACTCACTGGAACCACAACTGGCACTGGCAAGCATCGCAAGATACACGACTCAGCCCACTATCGACCTCCGGTCTCCGGAGGGGAGTGATGTGGCGGCATCTACATCGCCACATATGAACTACGCATCAATGACATGACGTCACGCAAACCTGCATCGCGCAATTAGAGTTTACCACGCGATTAGCATATATACAACGTCCCGACATCAACCGTCGGGCAGTAGCCCACCAGACACAACACCCGTCTGGTCGGAGGATCCTCCCTTTTCTATGGAGGATGAGTGAACTTTACACCCTGTTCCTCATGCCTCTAAATACAATAACCCAATGTCAGCTGCTCATCACGTTTTACAAAATGTTGCTTTTCCCGATGCAGGGCCGTTAATTTTTGAGGAGTTCTCCTAGTAAGAACCAGGAGAAATGGAGCTCATGGTGAAGTCACCATTACCATTATTTTGACGAGCATAAACCATATTAAAGTAATCTAATCGCAACCTGTTATATACTTAGATATAATTGAGTATTTCCGATGGCCCTCTGTGGTCTTCATCATCAGTTCCAGCTCACCGAATGGTACTTTCCGAGAGCAAATTCACGAGTTACTATAAAAAATACCGAAATCGATATAGGTGTGCCCATAAAATTTGAGGGTTTCCCTCGATTTCCATGGGATCCCATCATCAGATCCTGACATGATGATCATGGGACCACTTGGGACGTATACCCTTTCGAACAAAAAAAGAAAAATCCAATCGGTCTAGCCATTTTCGAGTAATCGGGGAACATACATAAAAAAAAAAAAATAAAAAAAAAAAGGTTCCGACGAATTGAGAACCTCCTCCTTTTGGAAGTCGGTTAATAAACAGCAATTGTTCACAATTTATAATGCGTCTGTATCTGTGTATCTATGTCTAACTGGGATGAATTTGTATAAAATTGACATGACGCTAAACACGTACACACATTTACTGAAATAATCGCCCAGTTCTTGCAATTAGGAATATATTAAAGCAGACATTTTCACTATGGAAAAACACTTGACGCACATTTCAACCATCTGTTTTAACTATTAATTTATCAGCAATATTTGGTTTCGCATTATAGTTTATTTGTCCTTGTTCATATCTACACGAGTTAACAACAAATATTTGCGAGTCTTTCAGCGTGTGACATTTAACATGTTATATCTTATCAATTTTGTTTTAACCTAGCTGTTTTTGTTTTTCTACGAATTTAATTGAATTGTTGATATAAATTCTGGTAATGTGTAGACCACACACTGCGATAATTAATGGTAAGATCGTAAAAATAATTGGTGGTGGTCGACAAGTGCTTAAAAATATGATAGACTGTTGTTGCGAAGTAGATAACACTATAATTTTAAAAGAATTAATACTGCATGTGTGAAACTTCAACTTTATTGTTATTTCGTGTTTGTAATGAGTAATAACTGTTCTATTAATTGAAGGATATGTTGCGAAAGTCTTTGAATACAAAGCTGTGGTTGATTTTTAATCTACTTTTATTTTTGGTGGTAAAAAAATCCGGCCACAGAAAATACACGATCAGAAAAAAAAACCCATTATTAAAAGTTAACAGAACAGGTGAATAGAACTCCGAAGGTGTTTCGTATCCAAACTAAACATTCTTATACCCAAGTAAAATACTACTTCCGCAATTGCTGATTTCAGGTAAAAATTGCAACAAAAGATGCTCTGACTTTCATACTATTCACGTTAAGTAGGACAGCACGTCATTCATTTTTTAGACAATACGCTGAATTCCTGACTAAGAATAAACAAACTTGTTTGTTGACTATTACTTTAGTCTTTGATATTAAAGAACATAAAGAGGTAGGTACAGACTAGATTTTCATTGCAGTCGCGAACGTTTCTGAGCAAAATGATCTCAGTAAATAAACATTGTTTCTTTTGTGTTTTGTAACTTTTGGTGATTTTGAAATAGGAAATCACGAAACTCATCGCGGGCTCGAGTGTTTTAGAGTAGTTTAGGTCTTTGACAATGATAATAATCTATTTGATGGCATGCCCCAACTTACTTCAGTATTTATACAATCTCAATTAGATCGATCAATAGAATTAGATGGTGATATCTTTAATTTTGACAGTTAAACAACATTCATTCCGTTATTTTCTTTGCTGAGCAGACGAATTTTTCAAACATATGAAGCAATTCCGTTCGAAATCCTTCGAATTGTGATTGAAAGTGTGTTACGCAATTGGAGTGCTGATTGAGAATGAATATCTCGGAAGTAAGTGGGTCTATATCAGAACAGAATCGTAGTAAACAGAGTCTCTCAGTCTAAGAAGCCAGTAGGATTTAATTCGGACTAGTGCCATTCATTGCACAACTTTGAATTGAGGGCATTCCTTGTCCCCGCCGGCAGTTGATGCACCAGTGCCAAAAACAATAGCCACCACATGTTAATAGCTATTAACATCTTTGTTTTTTCTTCCAGTCTATCCTAGAGAAAACTTCCTCAAACCCAAATGTTCACTAAGATTCTGGTAAAGTAGGTCGTTTCAACTCATCTTACCTTAAGACTGAAATGTAACATCAAATCATTATCTACTAATCATAGAGTTATTATACCCTCAAATACAGATTTCTGTATTTAGTAATGTGTCTAGGAAATCTCTTGACAAATAGTTGACATTACTTGTTCCGAGAGCATTTACTTGGCAAACTGTGAAGTTATTTTAGCTGGAATGGCTGTACAGATAGTAATAGCTGTTTGTTCAAATATTACAAAACAAAATAGGTATACGCCCAATCGCTTTTGGCTTTTAACATTTGGTGCTATAGATATCAACGAAATGTAACACAAGCATAATACAATAGTATACTACTATTAGATACATAATATACATAGAATGAAAGCGTCCTTGCATGAAAATATATTTCATTGTTTCCGTATAACCACTATAACAAGGCTATAGCCAAAACTAGCAGATACAACAACTGTCTGTGAACTTTAACGTTTAATGACGGTAAACTGCTAACTTCAAATGTTTTTCATACGATTATTTTCTGGGTCAAAACCTATTGTTCTTACAATGTCAACATGCAAATTACGTAGGCTGTGCTGTGCAGTGCAACAGCTATGGGATAGTGTTATCGGGTCTACCGTATATGCATTGTATAACTTACTACTACTTGTTAATCCCTAGTATAACTAGGAAATTGTTGCCCTGTTAACTATGTCGCGTGACGGCCATTGGGTCCTAAACTTAGCATACGGGGCACACTACGTCTGATATTTAGAATTCGCACCTCGTTATGCTAGTAGAATGTTGTTTCATTAAATTGTTTGTCTCTTCTGTAGAGGTATTTGTGTCATTTGTTACGAAAGGGGGCGACAGGTTGTTAAAAGTTTATTATTATTATGAGCCCTTGTGTCCCACTGCACGGTCTGCACGGCTTAGGTCTCCCTTCATTTTTCTCGGTTTATTGCATTATCTGGATAATCCTTAAGTTTAGGTGTGGTTACGTCTTGTTTAAATGAAGTATTCTTTTATTGCCTTGTGCTCTGATCATTCTGGGCTTTTCCAAGCATCCTGTGGTCATCTTCTAGTCTAACCAGCTAGCTTTACTTCTAATTTATATGCAATGGTTACTGTCTTTTTATTGCTCTAAGTGCTAAATAAAGTCTTCGAAGAAATAGTTATGGTGCAGTTACAGGCAATTGCAAGATCTAAAGAACTCGGTAAATAGTTTACACTAGCTTTTGCCAGCGGCTTCGCTTGCGTGGATGTCGGAAAATATCCCACGGGAACGTACTACCGGGAATTCCTTCCTTATTCCTGTCTACATTATTATAAAAGGAATCTCTGTGCAAAATTTCAGTTTTCTAGGTCCAAGGGTTTGGACTGGGCGTTGATGAGTCAGTCAATCAGTCAGATATAGATTATAATAGATTGTTCCATAATACCTTTTTTGTGTTGTATTGAATTTTAATAATAATAATAACATGATAGTAATTGTAATAATAATAGTGGTATTATTTAGTTTTGAATATAGTATCTTTGAACATTGAATTTATCTTGCAAGCGTGTTTAGAGTTGCTGATCGTCAATTAGCGGGCGATGCTGCAGATGAGCCATTTAAGATGAAAGGAATAAATGAGATTAACAATATTCTCGGAGGCCATTAGCAATATATAGTATATAGCATGACCATTAGCAATATATGCGTGGAGTCTAAATAGGTTTAGCTGCAGTTTCGCAACTTGCCGTAATAATAGTCCGCGCAGAATATGCTGTCCGCAATGTCATTGACATGCCTCATCGGTTTTATGAGCAAATAAATCGCATGCAAACTTCAACATGCATTGTTTTTGTGATTCCTATCTGCATCGTAAAAGAGTCTTGGAATTTCAACAAGAATGTTTAAAGTTCTCATATTGGTTGTGGTGGTAACTATAATAATTTTAATGTTATTTCTACAGCAGTAACTTCCTGGTACATATTTTTAAGTTCTTTCTTAGTGTTACTTTGACACTACTTATAAGTTGTATTAAAATCCAATTATCCAACATAAATTATGAAAACTGTGTTAATAATATCGACAACATCTATCGGCTATCTGATAGCTTTATGAAACAAGTTAGACAAACAATCAGATTCATTAAAGCAGACATTATATAAAACATAGGCCATTGTATTCAGTATGATCAACAAACAGGTGTTATAAAAGCAAATACACACATTACACGCGATAGTGTAACTATTCCGAGCAGCGTAAATAATTCACCCACAATATTGGTATAGTGATCCCCAAGCCCTATTTAATGTAGGTAAGTAAGTATTTCGAACATAAAGAGACGCCGAGTCCTTGACATTTTAGTCTCAATATTATGGTTCCATTGTCAACTTTATATTCACATGGCGTTAGATACTCTCCCTGTGTATGTAAATCTCTTCAAACACCCATAAAATTGGCATTTCTATGAAGATTAGACCATTATCTTTAGGTATGAGAATTGATTCTGTGAAGAGCCCTTTCTTGTTTCCATTATCTTGTTTATTAGCCTCATTTTCCTTAACTATATTTTCTTTGCCTTCTTAATCTTAGGGAACATTTAAATTAACATCTTTGACTTCTCCATGTGCTGCTACTTCTATAGAAATAGCGTGTTAATCCTAAGCTATTGTTATTACAGCTATTTTGTCAATAATCATTTCTGTTTCTGGTTTCGTACTTAGTAACAGAAATTCTTGAACACGTCGTAAAATGTGTGGTAAAGATAACAATGTTGCTGCGAAGTAAATACCAGGACAAGAAATAAAAGATAAGTCTTAATCTTTTAGAAATGGTTTTGAAATCTCTCTGTTTAGATAATGGAGCTGTTTAAAATAAATTACTAAGTGAATGGTTATCTGATCGATATAGAACGATCGAGGAAATCTTTAGGGTTATCATTCCCACTGACGACACTGACGAAAGTGCTGAAACTAAAATAAACAAAGCAATATGCTTACGCATAAACATCGCTTAACTTTGCTTGTTGAAAAGGCACTCATACGCACACTTGTTTTCAATAAACCTGACATTGTAGAACATACCAATCATCCATCTTTCCCAGCCTACTCGTATTTGCTCATATCGTATACATTAAAGTCAGACTGATACATTTAAATCAAGATGATTACAGTATCCGTATCGGGAGGAAAGCGTATCTTCATTGGACGTTCGTTCAACGTGCTCCATTGCTCCTTTGGTATGTTCTACAAAAACAGGTTCTCGGGTCGATGCATCAATGAATATTACATGTGAATTCAAGCGATTCTCTCCCTCATCGTTTGCATCAACGCAGTTAATCATGTCCGCACGCTATTTTAGCGCGGCATTTATAAATAAACAATGTCTATTAATAAAATAAATTTGTATATTTATTTTATTATTAGATGCGTATATTTATTGACTGCAAATTACGGGAGAATGTCTACGTAATTCTGTAGTAGCTTCAAGGCAGGAAATATGAAGCGGTGTACTTTAAGAGATAGGATCTTTAAACTAATAACTGTGTATTATTAATACATTTGTAGCAATGATGGAAGTAGGCTGTGGATTATACATTTAGAAATAATTGAGTTTCGTATATAAGTACCAGCGTCATTCAGGGAACAATGCTTTTTCACAGAAGCTTTGCGAAATAGGTGACGACGATATCGTCGTAGATTGTATAGAAGCATACCTTCCCTATGCTTCTATATAATCTTCTCTCGTGACAGCGCAACTTCTATAAAAAAGGCGATATAGGCACAGATTAATACAGACGGGACACTCCGCAGTTTAGGTACAAACTAGGAAGCTACAAGGTAGGTCAGAAGGTATAAGAGTTATGCGATAGAAAGAGAGGCAACTTGTAGTTGAATATAACTGTAGGTAATAAGCGTAGTGCGAACTGAATTGCACTTTATTGTGTCGTAGAAAGAGTCGCTTTTTATTTAATTGATTTTGCGTTAAATGGTTTTGTTTGAGTGTGCCATCTGTATTAATCTGTGATATAGGTAAGTACAGGGTGTCCCGTGGCAGAATTAGGATTTCAAATTTAAATAAGAAAAAAACTACAAAATATATAAATTTGTTTTAATAACTATTAAAAAGAAGAGAAGTGCGGATTTTATTTCTTAAAAATGATTCTGTCTAAATGTTGACTGTCACGTCGGACACACTCTTGGAATCTGACCTCGCTGCAGAAGTAACGTCGGGATGCCATTAACCTCGCGAACGATATTTTCTTTTAGTGCGGAGATTGTCGCTGGGTTTGTTTCTTAGACTTTACTTTTGTGGTACCCCCATAGAAAATAAAAATATAAAAAAAACGTCGGAAACAAAATCTTCGACGAGCAACAGCACAGGAATACACAGCCGCACACACACACACACACACACACACACACACACGCGCGCGTACAGCAGGAGGACGGGAGCTTTAAAAACGCTTCGACTGCAAACGCACGTTCTTCACCCGTCCACTGCGTCATCGTGATTAAGTAATCCGCACGAATTACGAGTATATGAGTATCGAACGCGACCCCCCCCCCATCCCTCCGCTCAGCGGCAATAAAGCAATTCGAAATTGAAATCCTAATTCTGCCACGGGACACCCTGTAGCTTAGGGCAAAATTCATAGAGCGCACGTTGACTTTGCTAAGCAAAGGACGCCCTCATACGGATGTGAATGTTAACGATGTAATAATTATGTCCATATTCGTATTCGACACTTACTTAACTTGGCAAAGTAAGGTCAAAGTGCGATCTGTGAATCTTGCCCATAGTAAAAAGATTGGGGACTTACTACACCTGATTCAACTCAATTCACCTTTTGTCCATAGGCAAAGAAAAAACAGTTTACGAGCTGACGGGATGCATATGCATCTCCATACAAACCTGTTTTTACTGAATAAGTTAGTCCCTTAGTAGTCAGGAAAGCGGGCCTTAAGTTTTACTAGCAACCAGCAAGTAACTTCACTCTTGGTCGTCGTTTAATTCAACCCCATACTGAGAAGGCAGAACCTGCGCCTCAGACACACGACATGTTTATGTATCCACAACGATAATCCATACTTCCATACTAATATTATAAATTCGAAAGTAACTCTGTCTGTCTGTCTGTCTGTCTGTCTGTCTGTCTGTCTGTTACCTTTTCACGCCTAAACCACTGAACGGATTTCGATAAAACTTGGCGAGCCTATAGATGGTATCCTGGGGACGGACATAGGCTACTTTTTTTTTCAAAAATAATCCTACGGGGGGTGATAT
The DNA here is from genome assembly GCA_905163495.3 of Cosmia trapezina. Lineage (NCBI taxonomy): Eukaryota > Metazoa > Arthropoda > Insecta > Lepidoptera > Noctuidae > Cosmia > Cosmia trapezina. Next base: position 5,624,533 of record LR991036.1, read on the forward strand.
AGGGGATGAAAGTTTGTAAGGGAAACTCAGTATTTCTTAAGTTAGGGATGTGAAAATTAAAATGTATGCTTTTGATAGGAAATATGCGGTTCAGCGTTTTTGAAAAATCATCCCCTAAGGGGGTAAAATATAGTAAAATAGGGGTTGATTTTAAAATTTACAAAACTGCACGGATTTCGACAAAATTTGGCAAAGCTTTATATAGCATCCTGGGGACGGACATAGGCTACTTTTTTTTTCAAAAATAATCCTACGGGGGGTGATATAGGGGATGAAAGTTTGTAAGGGAAACCCAGTATTTCTTAAGTTAGGGATAACAAATTTATGCTATTGGTAGGAAGTTAAGAAATATGCGGTGCAGCGTTTTTGAAAAATCATCCCCTAAGGGGGTAAAATAGGGCTTGATTTTAAAATTTACAAAACTGCACGGATTTCGATAAAATTTGGCAAGGCTTTATATAGCATGCTGGGGAAGGACATAGGCTACTTTTTGTCTTAAAAAATAATCCTACAGAGGGTGATATAGGGGATGAAAGTTTGTATGGGAAACCAAGAACCACTAAACGGATTTCGATAAAATTTGGCAAAATGGTATCCTGGGGACGGACATAGGCTACTTTTTTTCAAAAATAATCCTACAGGGGTGATATACGGGATGAAAGTTTGTATGGGAAACCCAGAACCACTGAATGGATTTCGATAAAATTTGGCAAAATGGTATCCTGGGGACGGACATAGGCTACTTTTTTTTCAAAAATAATCCTGCAGGGGGTGATATAGGGGATGAAATTTTGTATGCAAAACTCAGTATTTCTTAAGTTAGGGATGTGAAAATTAAAATTTTTGCTTTTGATAGGAAATAAAGAAATATGCGGTTTAGCGTTTTTGAAAAATCATGCCCTAAGGGGGTAAAATAGGGGTTGATTTTAAAATTTACAAAACTGCACGGATTTCGACAACATTTGGCAAGGCTTTATATAGCATCCTGGGGAAAGATATAGGCTACTTTTTGTTTTAAAAAATAATCCTACAGAGGGTGATATAGGGGATGAAAGTTTGTATGGGAAACCAAGAACCACTAAACGGATTTCGATAAAATTTGGCAAAATGGTATCCTGGGGACGGACATAGGCTACTTTTTTTTCAAAAATAATCCTACAGGGGGTGATATAGGGGATGAGCTTTATGTCTACTATACACGGTAACAATATATCGTAGCTATTTGAGTTTGCACAGTTATATCGGACGGCCCTATGTTTTCCACATGAACATTCCCATGGGATATTTTCCGAAATCCACGCGGGCGAAGCCGCGGGAAAAAGCTAGTAACTCATATACACATACATATATAGGCTAATTGGCAAGAGGGTAGCTTGGTAAACTTAGCGTAGTTAGCGTGCTACTAATATGTTCATCTTTACAAGCTGCAGTTAAAAATAAAACCGGTCAAGAGCGAGTCGGACTCGCGCACCGAGGATTCCGTTCCGATTTCTGAAAAAGTGTGCTATTTAGAGACATCGTTTTACTTTTCCTGTAATCTTTAAACTTCTATCAACACATGTCCTAGTAGCCCCACTTTGAATTTCTAAGACGCCCTTTCAGCACCTGTTGCAAAATATAAATATTTTTATTTCTTTCTTATTTGCCAAATAGTTGGGTAAACGTCATCTAAATTTGAAGTTGATAGCATTAGGAGTTCTTGAGATATCCAGCTGTGACAGACAGACTGACTGAGTTATACCATAAGAGTTCCTTTTTTACCATTTTCGTATGGAACCCTAATAATGAATGCATAATTTGGTATGGAACCCTAATAATGAATGCATAATGAACAGTATCGAGGCAATGGTTTCTTGGTGCTTTTCGTTTTCTTCTAATTGGACTTGTGCGTAATTATGTTCGTTTACATAATTAAATATTGTTTGAATATTATATTATGTAACGGCGCAAGTGGCGCGGTCAAGTTAGGGTTCCGTACCAAAATGGTAAAAATGAACCCTAAAATGCGACTCAGTCTGTCTGTCCGTCCGTCTGTCACAGCTGGATATCTCAAGAACTATTTATGCTATCAACTTGAAATTTGGAATAGTTTTAGATGATGTTTACCCAACTATTTTGCAAATAAGAAAGAAATAAAAATATTTTTTTTTTGTAACGGACTGAAATGGGGTCTTAAAAAAATTTAAGTGGGTCGACCGACAAGGTCATGTGGGGTATCATGAAAGAGCGCGGTTTGCACATTCTCAAACATACATAAAACAAAAGGTACTAAAAGATAAATAATTAAATTATCTATAAATAAAATAGTGAAAGTTTCATAAAAATACGCTTGATAGTTATTGAGCGTTTCTCAGTTTTTTATCCGCGTAAGACATAACATTACAAATTAATTACACTGTATAAACATAATCTAAAATATTCACATGTTAAGTTATTAAGAAAATGCTCTAATTTAACATAAGTACTTACCCGGCGCACACCAGCGGACGGCAGGGGTCGGAATCGAGGAGGATTTGCCCCCGGCCAGTGCACACTGTTCATAATAATATATTTTTTTCCAAATCATTAACACTACTCGTTTAGACGTGATCTTCAGTTTAATATCATTAAAAGACGGTTATCGTCGCCTTTAATACGAGGATATTTTTATCCGCACCTTAATTGGTACCGACTTTTCATTCCGAACCCGCGTCTTTATGCATAATCAGCCTGTACCTAATGTTCCCACTGCTGGGACACAGGCCGAGAGGGAGCGGTCCGTAATCAACCACGCGGGACCAGTGAGGGTTGGTAGATGTCACATGTCTTCGAATTTTTGGTTCTAGGACATGCCGGTTTCCTCACGATGTTTTCTGTTACCGTTTTGAGAGCAGTGGTGATGAAATAATTTACACAAAGTAAAGCGCCTGCTGGGGTTCGAACCCACGACCTACAACTCGTAAGTCGAGGCCATTACCACTGGGTCACCACTGCTCTTTGCTCTTGCGTCTTTATGCAAGCTAGGGAGGGCTAGGCTCTAAGTCTTTGCCTAACAGTAGACTGCAATAGACTAAACTGAAATTACAACATCAGCTGAAATGTTGACTTTCATAACAGCAATGTTATCGCCGTAATAAATATATCTGAAACTTTCTCCACTGTGTAAAAACTAATAAATATCCATGCTGGCATATGATTGATCTACGAGTATGATTCTATAGTTATCAGAGCGATGTAGATGTGTATCGTTACCAGCAATCGTAAAGTACTGTGTATCAACTAATTGGAGAGCAATGGAGGGAAATATCTTTTAATTAGTAGAGACTAGAGACGAGGTATTTACATCATGGAATGGATGGAATAAAAACAATGTAGATATCAAATGCTTGGAAGCATAAACAGAGAAGTATAGTAAATCATTTGAAAGAGATGGGGGCTTTGGAATGGGCAACTAGTTTCATTTTTCTGACTGACCGACCCAAGACCGACCCTTTGACAATTCAAAAGTGCTAATTGGTTTATTTGAAATAAATGCTTTGAGTTTGAGTTTGAGTTTGACTCATTGGCTACGGAAAATGTGGCTATTGGTACAACCACGACATCTTACAAAGCTTTTTTCAAGTTCTTGTCATGTTCAATATTGGTTGTGTGATTGCAGCTCTTTACTAGTAAATACAATGTTTTTGTACGATAAAGCAAGTTATAGCATTTTTGTTTTAAGATTTTTCCTCATAGAACATAACTCTCCACTGTTTCTCAAAAAACAATAGGGCCCTTATATCCCTCGTACACCAACTTACTCAGTACACAGTTCTATGCTAAATGCGAAGGAATCTTGTTTGCACACGTTATCTGGGACCCATTAGCACCCCATTAGTACCTACCCATTTACACGCCACCTTATCTTTCTCTTTCTTTTGCGGCCAACTTCTTAAGGACGCTGTTACAAATGGGTAGTCAAATCATTCCTTTTTTACACAAAAGTATGTTTAATAAATAAAATGCTTTGCATTGTTAAAATGTTTTTTCGTTGAATTATTGATAGATGTGCATGGTACGATTCTGAACTATAAATACCTATAATTTTAGATAGTTACAGTAACAATAACGGTACCGAAGTGAAAATTTTTACTTCGGTACATTTATTAAGAAAATGTACTTATATAAAATTACATTTAAGTAAATAAGTAAGTAATTTTTTTTTATAGTTCAGAATCGTACCATGCACACCTATCAACAATTCGGCCAAAAAAATTTTAACAATTCAATGCATTTTATTTAATAAACGTATGTTTATTAAATACACAAAAGTACACAAAAGTATTTTTGTGTAAAAAATGTAATGATTTGACTACCCATTTGTAAGAGCGTCCTTAAGTGCAATAGAACAATAATATTGTGGCTAATCCTATGACCACGAGTATCTAAACTTCCATCGCCTTATTGAAGGCATAATGATTCGATAACGTTAGGTAAAGTCAGGGACATTAATTGTTAAGCAAATTGACTATCAACTTAATTTATCCGTAAGTTCCTATATTCAGAAAACAATTGTCATTCTTTGATAGTTGTATGAAATGGTTATAATACGCCAATTGACGATAACTTTCTTGACTGTTCCTACGTTAGCAATATTGAGCTCCAAGCTATGTTTGCAAGTCTCTCTGTCTCTCTCTCTGCTTAGCCTTTTCCCAACTATGTTGGGGTCAGCTTCCAGTCTAACCGGATGCAGCTGAATACCAGTATTACCATGGAGCGACTGTCTACAAGTAATTGCGAGTTCTGTCTCTAAAAGTTATCGGAAGAGGAAAAAAAGAGGGTGGCTATTTTCCTAAAACGGGCTGCTTATCGGGGTGCTTACATAAGATAGGCTAGAAACTTGTCACTATTGACATTAATCTAGTAATATATTGCGACTTTTACCCATTTACCCATTATTTACTACATGAGATTACCTACACTACTAAGTGCATCTTGTACTGATAATGTTTTAAGATTAGCTTAGTCGATAGAACGGACTATGGAATTGCCCCATCTACTAGAAACTTAAACATAACCCCACTTTGAAATGGAACATTCTGGACTGCGAATCCTATTACTTGTTACGTCTTGTATACTAGCGTTGTGACACTTATTTTTAAATGTCGCAGCATCATGCTGAGATAGGAGCCTTTTGGCCTCGTACAGGACTTGATCTGTTTTTTATATTTTTTTATATAATTTAGTTTTTTTATACTTTTATCATTGTATGGTTAGTTTAGTTTGTGATCTTCCTGTGCGAGTCACAATAAATACTTATTAAAAAACAAACTCACAGGTCTATCGTAAGGTAGTTAGCTACTGCAAAAAGAACCTTTGGTTCTTTTTTACCTCTCCAATTTCTTATTGTGTTGGTTTGGCATAGCCCGATGCGAGTAGAAAGACTTTACTCCTCTAACGCCTTAAAGCTACAAATATTAAAACAATCAGAATCTCAATGTCTGCTTACCTTAAGTCAACTTCCTTGTAAGAGAAAACCGTACTGTCCTCACACGGTCAAGGCACCAAGAAGCTCACTATGACTCACTGTTTATGTTTTACACTTTACGCCCTTGAGACCGACGCGGGCGCAAGATCATCTGGTTCTTATGTAATGTTTGTTGTTTGTCTGTTGCGGTGAGTATGACTGTGTTTATTATTGTCTTTATTGGTTATTGGAAAGTATTTATCAGTTCTGAAGTTACTGGGGTTGGGAAGAAACGTTTTGCGGAAATTGGATAGGGAGATTACAGTTCTGTGGTTGCCGGAAACCGTGTTATATAAAATGATTGGTTACTTACTGCTAATTCAAATAATATACGACTTCTTGGAATTCTGTGGTTTTGTTTTTTCCCTGTTTGAAATCCTAAGCCTAACTAATATTATAAATGCGAAATTTGGCACATGGGTAGAGCATGACCTGGAGAAGGACATAGGCTACTTTTCATCCTGGATCGCAGACGAAGTCGAGGGTAGTAGCTAGTAGCTAGTACCTACCACATATACCTTGTCGAGGTCTTCTTAACTTTCGGATTCCAGAGGACATTCTCATGAATTGGATGATGGAGATTCATTTTCTTATTCTTCGTCTTTATCTTTGCGCTCTTGACAGAGAGGTCGTGGTTGTCATATCGTATTATCAGCTTTCAACTACAATTTTTATTTTTTTATTCATGTTTTTTTATTTTTTATTCACATTTTTTTTTTGTTTTTAACTCTATTTTAACTAATAATCTTATTTAATTTCAAAATAGTGGCACTTATAAAATTTACAAAATTGCGTATTGTTTTGTATTTAATATGGATCAAGGACCTGAAATATCTATTTTTTTTTCATAATCTGAAATATTAAACCAATTGCCATTATTAACCAAACCAACAAGAAACGCTTACTTTTACAAAACATCTCCACTCAATTTATAATTCAATCAAAAGCCTCTCCTTCTTTGCTAATTAGTTTCAGAACAAACGCAGTGTTATTAACTTTGATCAAAACAATGCGTATGCAAACAATGCATACGTTTAATGACTGTGAAATAGTGCATAAGTAATAATAGTTTGCCATTATGACCCGTTACCGTACTTGCAACTTTCTGTTACTTGTGGTTACGTTTCTTTGTCTGGCTTATTAGCTGAATACCGGATTTCACCTCTACTTTGTAGTATTCTAGTGTTTATGGAGAATCGCAAAAAGCATAAAAGTGAATTGAATCGTTAAATTTATGAAGTCCCATTTTTAGATTTCGCTATGTCAGATTATAGTTCCTAATTTATTCAGATACTATCGTAGGTACGAGTTAACAGAATCATGATAGGGCTTCTTACAGCCCTGAAATTATAAAGCTGGTAAAGTTACGATGTAAACATATGGAGCTGGTTTGCAATGCTGGAAACCAAATTCAATTCTTATCGACTCCTGGATCATACGATAATTTATAATGATAGTAGAAGATCTATCTGCTTACATGAGAAAATAAATCTAAACGTGCATGCGTTGAAGGATCAACTTGACCCAATTTCAGATAATTGCAAAGTAAACATTTACCGACATATATTTGCAATCGTGTCTCTTGACTCTTCTCAAATAACTGTATATTAGCACAATCTGAAGCACTATTTACTTGTTACTTGATAAAACTAACAAAGATAGGAATGAACCTTCAGTAGAACTTTGGCCCCTGTTCAAAATTTCTCCTATACCGTGGGTTCATTTATTGGCACAAATCTCACATGTACAATTATAGAATTGCAGCAAATCTAGGAACATTTTCGCTATCAAGTTCCCGGATTCTAAGATAACGTATGCAAAATTGTCATGTAACCCAGTAACGGGATATCATGTGGGCAGTGACCCTATTTGAGTTGCGGATATGCGAAATATTATATGGTAATAATGTAGCTCAGGAACTTAGGGATAAGGGGTGTCATGATTAAGTAGATACTAGTGCTTAAACTTAGATAGGTAGGTACTTTAAAGATCGTTAATGAAGATAGAATTCTGGAATACGAACCTATACAAAGATTGAAAATAACACTAGAAGATACCTTATTGATGCCCGCTGCTAAGACTCGTATTTATAATCAAAGTAATTACTTGAGTAATTACTTGCTACAGTAATTTCATACTTGAGGGTAGAATACTTAAGTAAAGAAAATGGTGACTATTACTTGGCTAAGAATTCTAAGCTTTGACAGTTCTAACTTCAAGCAATTACTAAACTATAGAAAGAAAATCATTGCTTGAGCAATTACTTTTACTTAAGTAATTACTTTTACTTGACTAGAAATACGACTGTAAAACCAATATTATTATCTTCTAGGTTCAAAGAATTTAAAATATTAATCTTTCCTGCCATTTACATTTATAAAGTAGCCGTATTTGTAAAAACAACTGAAAATCTATTTGATAAACTCAAATCGAAATGACATGTTAAAAATTTCTAATGTACCACATAAAACGGCTCTATTTAAAAAAAGCTTCTTTGGCATTCCATCAAAAATATACAACAAAATACGGTCATATTGGAACTTTAATTTATTGTTCAGACCTCTAAGTAACATATGCCCCAATAAAGATATTTTGAATTTTGAATACAGTGGGCTTAGTGCGAGTTTTTATACTTACTCGATCGCGTTTACGTTAACGTTGACGTATGTCAATTCGTATGGAATAATTGTGTTTCCCATCGTAGTCACCAGACGGCGCTTATTCATTTGCAGTACAAACTGACGTTTACGTTAACGTGATCGAGTAAGTATAAAAACTCGCACTAAGCCCTCTGTTAGAAACAAATGCATAGTTCATATCATGCGATCACTTTATTTCATAGAGACCCAACACGAGCTCTTCACACGGCGATGTCGCGAACCGTATTCGTCTATGATCATGAATTTCACTCACGAAAGTCATAACTATCGTGACTAAAAATAGCCCCATGAATATCTATGGTAACATAAATAGATCCTTACATATTAGGTATGCAGATATACGATCTTACAACCTAACAGAGACTAGATTTTCTGCAGCTCAGAAATCAGTATGGTAACGAGGCAGATAAATCAGCAACAGTTCGTATATGGTATGATATTCCATGCGCGTGCGACCCGACCCTGTATCGTATCAGGCACAAGGCCAGTTGCAACAGACAATATGTGATACCTACGTAATTACGAGAGAAATGCTCCAAATTCAATTTGGGGAGAAGCCAAGACCTTGTTTGGTTGTGATTTTTTTTTGTTGAGAAGAAAAGGTCAAGGGGTTTCAAGCCGGAGTTAAGTCATATTTTTCTATAACTAGTTTTGCCTTACTTAGTACATGTTAGGATCCAAGTACCAAATACGACTGTTACTTAAAGAGTTGAAGTTGTTATTATGCTACCTATTAGTGAAGATAATTAAGGGTGAAGTGAACAGACAAAAGATCATGAGGAACTTAAGCAAGAAAGAGAAATAGTGAGGACAATCAAACTGTGTCTGTATTAGGCAGTAGCGTCACCTGACAAAACTATCAATTTTGCCAAAGCACAGGATTTCGGCATGGCGATTACGAACAAATTATTTTATTAAAGAGGAAAGGCTTGAAAGTCATGCTTATTTTGACTGTGCAAAGCAGAATTACATATATGACGCATACTCTTTGCATATTTGTATTCTGCATTTCTGTTCAATATGATTTCACGTGAGAAGTATAACCGTTCTGTTCAACAGCTTAGCTAAGTCACGCTTCAACGCCTATGCCTCATTTATATGCAAACCACCTTCTAGTGATTAGTTTATAATTATTAATTAATGATGTTGGCTTATCGCCAATATTGGTACACGCGTATGTTGGTAGTCGCCTTCCGTTGTGAAAAAGTGTGTCATAATTTTTTTAACATTTCAGTTTTTCTTTCGGATTCAATTTATAAAAAACGTTTAGCTGCGTTTTTTTTTTCAAGAATAATGATTTTGAAACCAAGATGAAATTCATTTTCTTGACATCTTAATAATTCACTGATGTCAGAAACATCTTGTTTTGCATCGAGCCTATGGAAATGCATGTTTTGGGTTATTTTATTTTAGATGCATTTATTATATTTTTGATTTTTTTAGAAAAGCGTTCCGGCTGTTGTCATCTATTAATTGACCTATTTCTGGATTCAAATGAAGCATCCGTATTTCATCACAATGTAACGATATTTATAGAGAAGATGACTTTTGATAATTTATTAAAATCTCCTTTTCTTTCTTTCCCAGATGTGCCTCACGGAATGGATAAGATTACGCGATTACGTCGGTGGGCGCTCCCGAAAAGTTTTAGGCCGAGAGATACCCGCCTGGGTCTGGGAGGCCTACCACGTAATTGGCGTGTTCCTCTTCGGCTGCGCCTGCCAGCAGCTCACCACCGATGTCGCCAAGTACACTATAGGAAGATTGAGGCCACATTTCTTTGATGTAAGTGTTTTTCAATTGTTTTACGACTTGGCAAGTTTCGAGCTAGTCATGCTTCCTTCCATAATCTGGAGTCAACAAACGCCAGTGAATTAATACTGATAGCCAGACTTGGCACGTTCCAGGCTTAGTGAATGCAAACGAGGCTTCAGTAGGCCAACAAGCTAGACTCAGCAGTTGCTACTTTGCGATGGACTTTGTCAAGCTGATCCCTTGAAACAGAAAACAATAGATTTACGTACTTACTCAAAACAAATTCAAATTGGGAAACGGTTCTAACTTGTTTTGCAGGTTACACATTTCCTGGAGTGTGAACTATATATGGTTTTATAAATATTAACTAAACATTTGATGTGGACGTGTTATACAAAACCATAAATGTTAGTATGTCTACATCGTGAATCAATAATGTTGAAAGATTTAATTTTTGCTGTTTTGTCGTCTTTTTCCTTTAATTTCCCGTTTATTTCACAGTTGTATATAAACTACAGTTATATTACAGTTATATTCCGAATTGCGGTATAGTTTATGGTTATACCTCTATCTATGCCTTTTAGGTTTTTTGTGGTCATAAGCCCATTCAAAACTTTTACCAATGCCTATTCTTTATCAATTTCTCGCTTATCAATAGCTAATTTCCCCTTCAAGTAAACATCATCACGCGCAAGTTCTAACATTGAACAGTCGCGAGGCTCGACAAGGGTAATATTGTGTTTCATTGTTTTCTGCGATTACAACACGTGGAGCTAGGTTGAACGTGCAGACTTCCACGTATGTTTCTAAATAAATACAAGATATATTTAATTTGTACTTGGAGATTAGAGCATTATGTATATTATAGTTAGATTTCACTCGTGACTTCGTATGGTCATGTATGTAGATATAGCGTTTAGCTTTTCACCTTTTCCCTGCCTTGGCACATTCTGTTTTGTTTCAGTCTATCGCGACTTAGGGCCTACCTATAGTTTACCTTCACCTTTTTGTGATGTTGTTTTTACGTTAACTGCACACTTTGTACGGTATACCAAAGATTAACTCTGATCATAATATAAATCTAGCTAAACTGTTATAAAGCTGATGTTTCTTGAACCACTAACTGGTCCAATGGGTCAGTATTGAACATATAATATTTCCCATTGTATTATTTACCGACTATAGCGCCATGATAATAGCTGATTAATTTTATGTTTTTCCTTGCCTCTCAATTAAACGATGCGACGACGTGGAGTTTTCCATTGTTCTCATATGCAAAGAAAATGTTTGAACAACTGTTTCAGCGTCTGTGTTCTTATTGTTAAGGCTGTTCCTAAGAACTGAGGTGTTCCATAAACGTTCTTTCGTGTCTAGAAATAATGTTTTGACCAATTAAGCTCTCCTATATTGCGGATCGTCACTACACCAGCAGCTTTCCCGTCTTCCTCTTTTAGTGTAGAAACCGCTTCTTTGGGTAGAAAGTAACCGTCTCCAGGTTGCGGTAATGTTTCTGACAGTAGCTTCTATTACGTATTCTATAGGCGATTGTTCTGTCACTTACTCATTATTACGGCGAAGTACTACAAAACCGAAATATTTCAGTTCAACTTGAGTGACAGCTGCGAAGTTTGTAGTCAGTCAAAGAACATAATAACATTGAAGCTTGAATTTTGTAATGTGTGCAGGTAATGGTTTGGTTTCTTGGTGACTTGATTTTATACCTAGGGTGAATCTGTGGGTTCATTCGAGTAATCGAGTCTGTTCAAACCACGCTAGAGTCGGCGCATTTCATTCATTCATTAATTCAAGAATCTTAAGGCTGTGGCGCATCTTGGGAATAAAACAGTAGAATTATGACCAAACTGTTCTTGTCTGCTTTAATAATCATGAATCCATGAAACTTACATTCAAATTGCTTTTTTGTTGATAAACAACAACTGCTCCACTTAGACCACAATCTCACCTAAAGGCGAAAATTCAAATGCCAGTAGCTGGCATGCCATTGTGACATTGACCAATCAGAAGTTCTTATGGCACACGGTATACCAGCTCCTGTACCAGTACCAGCTACAGGCATGTGTATTTTCGCCCTTATGTTATCAACCAATGCTATGATGGCTCAATTTTCCAAGCTTACTTATAAGGCCACTATTAAAGCAGAATTAATAACAACACTTTTCCCAAGTTTCGCCACGAGACCGCCATTAACAAAGATATTTATATCCACTCGTAAAACAATTACAAATGGTCGTTAAACATTTAGAGAATAGATATTTACGGCGTCTGCGCACCGGTGACGGTTTACTTAATGGTTGCGGTCAAAAACCGTAACATCGTTATTAGTTACCCTAAATCATGGAAACACGTGTTCTTAATAATAGGATTAGGGCTATTTTTCATAATCATCGTGGAGTTGTTTTTATTGCTTTGATGCTTATTTTAGAATTGGGAAAATATTGTTTGGTTAATTTATTTGTTGTTCACCCGAACGTAGTAGATTCACCATGCCTAGAATCATAGGCAATTTTATTTCCGTCACCAGGGCCGTATACCACAGAACACAAGTCTACAATTCTACAAAATTTTTAAATTATAGAACAAATTGCGTAACACAAAAATTGCAAAAATATGTAGGTATGAGTTACAATATTGTAGACTTGTCACTACAATTTACATATTTATAAGGTTTTTCCGTTACAATTTGTGTGGCTTAGAGTTTTGTGGTACACACACTTGTATCTTACAAGTGCATGTTACAAATTCGTAAATTGTAACTTGTAAATTGAAATAGTAAAGTTGTTGTGGTATAGGGCCATGGTGAATTCGCTAAAAGGGTAAAGTTTTTATTGAAAATATTCAGTGCATTGTTTATTAGATTTTTGTTCAACTGACCTCTTGAACATAATTTTAAACCATGCTCTTAAAACTCCCGTGTATTTTATTAATCCTAAAATTATTGCGCCCTATTCATAAAAACCGGCCAAGTGCGTGAACCGGCTAAGTGCGTGTCGAACCACGCACAATGAAGGGTTCCGTAGTTGAAAAGAATTTAGCCCAAAAACAAACTTAACATTGGATCCCAAATGTTTTGTTTTTATGTCAAAAAATTACAAATTCTCAAGTTTCGGACTTTTTCCTTTACTTGTGCTGGGAGACCTCGCTTCTTGACAAATTTCATTATTCTAGGTCAACGCGAAGTACCCTATAGGTTTTGATTTACTTGCGACAGTTGTGAGTATCAAAATGTGTCGCAAAATGGCCGTATTTTTTTATTGCGTTGACTTAGACGCTTGATTTTTTTAGAACTCTAAGGGACAATAGACTTACGTATTTAATATTAATTTCAAGTTGATATCACCACGCGTCCTTGAGAAAAAGGGTCTTGACAGACTGACAAAATTTAACATTTTTTTTATGTGATAGAATTACAAATTATCAATTTTCGGACTTTTTCCTTTATTTGTGTTGTATGACCTTGCTTCTTACCAAATTTCGCGATTCTAGAACAACGGGAAGTACCCTATAGGTTTTGATTTACTTTATTTACTAAGTATCAAAATAAGTCGCATAAATGCCGACAAACTGTCCTGCAGTTTGGCAGAAGATCTGTAAAATACTCTTGTGTAACTTTTGTTGAAATAAATTAAAAAAAAAAAAAAAAAAAAATGGCCGTATGTTTTTATTGCATTGACTTAGAAGCTTGAGTTTTTTAGGACTTCAAGAGACCACAGACCTACGTATTTGATATTAATTTCAACTTGATACCTCCACGCGTTCCTGAGAAAAATGGTCTTGACAGACTGACAGACAGACAGAGAGACGGACAAACAAGTAATCCTATAAGGGTTCTGTTTTTTCCTTTTGAGGTACCTACGGAACCCTAAAAATTACTACAATCAAAGCGGAATCTTGAAATAACACAATATAACTAACACTATATTAGTACGAATCCCACACAAGTTGCGAGTCAATTGAGGAAACAGCTCATTACAGTGATCGTAAGCAGTGGACTAGCAAATTGTTACTATTCGAGCTATAAACCAACATTTAAGTACGGAATGCCCGTAACTGCGAGCTATTCTAACTGAATGGGGCTATATTACTTGGTAAACTGTTTACTTTAACCAGTTAAAGTGTTAATGATAGGATTGCCACATATGATTTGGTTATGGGCTCCATATAGTTCGTTAAATGGTCTGGTGATATCTTCCGGTTGGTGTAATACTGCATTTGTTTCCTGCTTTCTATAGTGCTCGTCATTATGATTTACTTTATTATGAGGGTTTCAACGGCACACGTTCTCCTTGATAACAGTAGTTCACTTAGCAAAAACTTGCATAATTATTGACTTCTGGTTTCATCAAATTATGCAGCACCGCTAGATTCACGAGTCCTAACATGTCCTTCTGTTCCGTACTCTATCCTCAAATTATTAAGAACTAACTTTTGCCCGCGGCTTCGCCCGCGTCGAGGTCAGTTGCCGTGGGATAATTACGTACTGCCAGGATAAAAAGTATCATTTGTCCTAATCCAGGTCATGGTCTACCCATGTGCCAAATTTAATCCAAATTCGCACAGCCGTTTGAGCGTGAAAGCGTAACAAACAAACAATTTCACTTTCGCATTTATAATAGTACTAGCTGCGCCCCGCGGTTTTACCCCCTTAGACCGGGATAAAACGAGTTAATCCAGGGTATAAGCTATCTACATACTAAATTTCACCCAAATCGGTCCAGCCGTTTGAGCGTGAAGAAGTAACAAACATACAAACACACACACACACACACACTCACAAACTTTCGCCTTTATAATATTAGGATTATTATACCACTGATCTTAAAATGCAGTCTTCAGTGCACTATTATAGTCACTAAGGCAATAAGCATCCATGCACTTTGTATAATTCGTTTGACCTCAACGTTTATCTAATTAGACCCACTTGAGAATCGACGTATCAATTAGCTTGCGAATTTACTTATCCAATAGAGACTGTACTTAAGGACAGCTGGTCCAGCTGTATTTGCAGTAATCTGGGGTGGGACCTAGCTGGGGTGGCCTGGTTTGAAACAAAATGACTCCCAGTTCTGCTAGTATATTGAGATTGAGAATGATTTATGCGATTTTAATCAGGAGTTCCCATGTCTTGGTTGTCTCTACTTTCAAAGGTAGCCTTGCAAAAAGGTAGAAGTCCAATTTAACAAAGGTAATATACCTACAGCAAGTTACAGATTTCTATTTCTGATATAAAATAATAAACGAGAAACTAAAAAGGTTATAAATAGTTTCCATTCATTTACATAGATCGCCCTTTTACCTAATCAGGGAATAGCATCTATACTCGTGGCCTACAGTCAGGTCATAGATCCTATGTCCTCATCATGTCTATATTTACCGTTTTATGTCCGTTTTATAGCATCGCGATGATGTAATTGATAAACTATTATTTTGTCTTAAATGGCGCTACTGTTTGCAAAGTTATTGTATTGCATAATGGCTGTAGATTCTTCTGCACAATTGTTAAAGCCCAAGTAAAGGAAAAGGAAAGTAGCTTCGTTTTCAACGCCATTAAGCTGTACATTGTTTAATATTAGAACTGCATTAATACCTCCATACGATAAAGAAATCCATTCCAGTAAAAAGAACTCAATACTTAATCGTTAGACCCTTAAACACTTCATCATAAAACATTTCAAACAACACACCTCAATCACATAAACTTGAACCATTTCCAATTACGGATCCTCCAACATAATTCTCACTTAAATGCCTCCTTAAATTCAAATTCTAAATGGTCTTGGACTTAACAAAGTCCAGTAACTTAGTAAACTTATTTCGCCACAAATCTGCAGAAATCCCTAGCGTCATCTAAATTATTCCATGTTAAGCTTCGCGATGTCTGCTCTATATTTACTTTACACTCTCTTATGACGTTTTGTAGTCTGGGTGGTTCTTGTAAATAAGCTTGGGTATATACGCAGCTTCGTTTATAGAGCACCCGTTTACCGTTTCCAAGAAAATATTCGCTATAGTTCTGTTGTCACCCTTTATCCCAGTTTATTTGGAGGCAGCTCATCAGATCATATAATATCATTTCCACCTCTATGTAGATGTGTCCTAATTTTTTATTTGTTCCATACTTACAATTTTCATAGGAAAGTGCCCAAGTTCAGTTTTGTCCTATGTTTTCCTTAAATTTTATTATTTGCTTGTCTTGCACAACCAAGTTAATTTCTCGCTAGCACGTTTCTTCAGAATTCTGTGAATCTTTTTAGTGGTTCTGATAGGTGTAATTATTAGTTTATAGATTGTTGAATAGGTGCTAAATACCGGTGTTTGATTGGAAGACTAATATTTGTATTTCTTGGAGTTGATTCAAGACCAATTTTAAAATTGACATAGCTGTTCTATAATTGGCTACTATTTAGGGTAATTGTTTATTACCTTTTTAAACGGTCAATATAAGTGCGAAATTTTACCGTTGATAATAAAATTAAAGTAATTTGCCCTGATATTTTAATGATGATTATAAATTAAAACATTTTAGTCGTCCTATGCACGTTATTACTTATCTTGTCTTTTCGTCGTCTTCGTCTTCAGGCCTGTTACTTTCATCTTCACGTTTCCATAGTTTGAGCTAAATGATTATTCTCATCTATTTAATTCAAATTAATTTCTATTGACATATTATATTAATTTGATTTTAATAGTATTCAAGTTTTTCTGTAAAACGGCTTATGTTGTAATATGTCTATCGTCTAGACACAACTTCTGCTGCAAAGAATAATAAGGCATATTCTATTCATCTATCTATTCATTAAGGGTCCGGAATAATTATGAATATTTTATTTTTTCACTAGCTTGTACTCCACAACCTTATCCCTGTATGTTTCCTCATCTAAGTAGCTGCCGGTATAAATAATACTTATGCGGCTACGCGCTTCGCCGCCCGCGACCGTGTGATTTTGACTTATTGGCTGAGCGCAGACGGCATACAGTCTTCGTTACTAACGCTTGTCTTTGGACACTCCGTCTTTGGCAAATGTGAAGTATAGATTTATAGCTACCGTATTAGCCTTTCATACTTTTTTTATATTACTTTGCTTGTGTTGGCATATTTGACATAACCTATTGGCTTGATTTGACATCATCAGAAACAGGCTCCAAAAGGCATCACAAAGTTTCGAAAGTCGAGTACTGATAGTGGTTATAAGTAGGCACGGCAAAAACTTGGTCACCACTCAGATGCTTTTGAAGTCTCATCATAAGCTTCATATCGAAGTCCATATTTATGTCCATAAGGTATTCAATCTAAGCTGTTAGTTATAGAACGTTTAAGGCAGTCTTTCAATCAAACGAGCTTGATCAATATATCTATCAGAATGTCGGATTTAATGAAGTTTCAACTTTGTCTTCAGAATGATTAATTGCTTTCAATCATTTTAGTTGTAACTTTATTTCCTCAATCGATTTATTGGCTTTATAAATCTTTAGTTATGGGCAGTTATGAATGATGGTGTTAGTCTAGCGATATAGAACGGGTCATGGAAAGTCATTATGAGATTGAGTATAGAATCTGATGATGAATATGAAGGAAATAATTATGTACCACCTTGACTAATAGTTCCCTAGATGAACTTTTATTGCTCTATCAGCATCGTGTAAGGCGGTAGATGCACGGTATATTATAAATAAATGGTTAGATATTATTAAAGGAGATGACTGTTGAACCAAAATGTAATATAAAGAAATCAAAAAATTTAATCAAACAAACTTTCATATCATCTCATCTCATCAAGGGTCGATAATATTAGAAACCAATTTAGTAACAAAAGGATAACAAGAAATGGTATTAGTAACGGCAAAAAGGGTTAACACAAAACGCACCCTGCGTTTGAAACGGTTCACGCTTGACCGATGATGTGTGACACTGCGCCGGCGCAGGCAAAACGACATGTCTGATGTGACGTGTAGTTATTTTTAGCCGGGATTTGATTTTAATTGAGAATGACTGTTTTGGCGGTTCGAGCTTTTTTGTATTGTTTGTGTAGTGCCTTTCATTCATTGAATTTTGTTTCTATACTACAACGATCATTTTTGAAAAAGTCGGAGGATCTTTACGAATAACATCAAGCGTCTCTCGGAAATGTTATTGACATTTTTTTAAGCAATACCACGCAAAATAACCTACGCGATCTCTTTATGCATAAAGTGTCGTACAAAAAATATTAATTTTAAATATCGCAAGAGACACGTTTGCATTACCATCTATGTATATTCTTTTTATGTATTAAAATTGCCAACGTGATCGGAAACTGTTTGGCGGTAATACCTTTGTTATTAAATTCTTCAATAGATATTCTTTTTAATATTGTGTCACGTACTATAGTTCCCCTAACACGTGATGCGTAAACAGCTACCATATGGGCTTACGAGTAGTTGTGTCTATAAAAAAAACACCTTTTAAAACACGCTTAAATTAAACACAGTGTCTCTCATTTGACAGCTAGCACTTGGAGCTTCAGCATTGTCAAGTACAGTTTTGTTTGTCACAGTGTCTTTTGTGTCCTCTTTTGGAAAACGTCCATCGTCATCTCCAATAACATTTATTTCCTGAATCCGCTTGTCAGTATGCGTTTCGGTTTCACTTTGATGTGTATTTAGGTACTCTGTATCGTTTAAAGGTGTCGTGTCATTTAGTTTGTTTATTTTTATGCCACTTTAAATAACAATGATTTGCGAAACTGTTTGTTGTGGTAGAGGTACGATGTGACATGATTTAGGCGAAAGCTGGAGAAATCCCAAAATGTATGCCTCTCTAGGGAGTTTAGTACGACATCATGCATCTTTATTGGTGAATGGAAGGACGTTGTAGCATAATATATGTCAATTTAGTTATCTCAAGAGATTTAGAGATTGTTTTGTTAACAAAAGATTCCACGTTTTGCATTTATTAGATTTTTTTTATCAACCTGTTGTCCTACTGCTGGTCAAAGGTCTCTCCCACAGTTTTCCACTCTTCCCTATGTGTTGCCTTCTCCAGCCAAACTCCCACAAACGCCTGTATTAGATTATGTTATGTTTTTGCAATTAACTAGTTTATGATTTCTAACTCAACTACATTTATTCTTTATGTTTTTGGCACAAGCAAAATCCACCTTTATATCACCCATTTTTTACTTTAATTCCAAAACCGCAAATCATTCACGCAACACAAATCCTTCATTTCGTTTCCTTTTCTCATCAATTTATCCCTTTACTTCTCGAGTATCATTTACCTCGGGACTATAAAAACTTATTTTATTTTAACTCTTTACTCCTTGACAAATGTCTGCGTCTGGCAATCCTGCGCATCGTCCTGTTTTAGTTTATTATAAGTTATTCTCGGACGCGTGCTGTTGCTGTACAAATTGTTGGAGGTTAAAGATTTATTATCCTTCCATATTTTATTTCCGTTAACTATAAGTTTGTTTTCAGTAATAAATCCATTAAGGACTCTCTTCAGTTCAGATTAATTATTTTGTACTCATTAAGAACGTATTTATGTAATTATAAAACTTTCGTTTGCTGTAATTTGTATCCGAAGTGAAGAAACTCGGCAACAGATTTATTGATCGAAAAATAAAATCTGATCATGAATGTTCGTCGTTAAAATAGATTTTATAAATATTGGCCGTTGGTTTATTTTCTCGAAGAAATACGATACCATCGCAAATAAAGTTTAGTGGTTTCGACGTGGGTGGTATGTTTTGAGTACGTTTTGTACTTAGTCAATCTCAATAAAAATTATGATTCTTGACATACTTACCTACATATTCTAATTCGATATATTTTTTAATCAATCACTAACAATTATCGAACTTGTATAATTTGTAACACGGATATTATGCCTTCTAATGAGTTTAGCTACTGGTTTCATTAATGAAACTGATCAATGTTGTAAAACTGTAATAACATACTACGAGTAAATAGACCGGACGTGACATATTTTAGTGACCATGTGGGTCACTAAAATATGTCACGTTTACAGTATGCAACTCAGTGAAAATGTCACTGACGGCCAAATAATAGTGACAAAACGTAAAAAAATAACTATGTGCAACTTATCCTTACGTTCGATATTGTAAAAAAAAATCCCGATCTGAGTCACGTTTTACAGTTCGCAAACAATACTGATCAACGGAAATACAAAAACAATCCTTCCGATGCAGTTTTCATACCTTTTCCGCGAATACAACTATTGCGGAAAATCGTTGCAAGTTGTGAGAAAATCTCTGCGTGACCCATTTTTTACAGTATGCAACTCACAGTTTCGGTTGTATATACCTTGCCAATAATGAATATTATTTGCATACTTTTTGCGAGCGTACTAATATTTTTACGAAATTTTAAACTTTGCAAATTAATTAAGAATTAAACTGGCATGCCAAGCCAACACGCGTTAGTCTATATGGGTCAAACTCAGCGTAAAAGTTTGACCCATATAGACTAACGCGTGTTGGCTTGGCATGCCAGTTTAATTCTTAAACTTTAAAGAAAAGCATTGATCCATATCGATATGGTAGTTATTCGCACGTTCTTATCGATTCGGTTAGTAATCTTGAACCGTGGTTCATTTTACGCTCGATCGATATTTTTTAATCGAATAGGTCATGTGTCACGTCCTTATTTAGTATTGTTATGAGTTATGATTTGTCGATAAAGATAAACAATCGACTGTGTGGTAACAACTGGTAGAAGATTTATGTAATGGAATCATGCTTCGTATAAATTGTTGTTTCATTGTTAGCAGCTTTCTGTAAACTAAACTCTTACTTGTTTCTAACAGTGCTTTTATTCCCCCATTTATAAAATTTTTAAGGGATCAAAATCTGCATTCCAGATCAATAATATTTTTTGTGGCTAAGTAATAACAGCCGCACGAGTCCATCCATCAGGTTAAGCTACGCTTGCCGGTGTTGGTCAGTGGATGGATGACCATCTTTATACACCGAGTCTCGGAAAGCACGCTAAGCCGTTGGTCCCCGCTGTCATTCTTGGATCTTTGACAGTTGTTACGGGGCGTAAGAAGCCCGAAGGTCTGACAACCAGTCTACCAAGGGGTATCGTATTACCCAGTTACTGGATTGTGGAGGTCAGATAGGCAGTCGCTCCATGTAAAATTCTGGTATTCAGCTGCATCTGGTTACACTGGAAGCCGACCCCAACATAGTTGGGAAAAGGCTAGGCAGATTGATTGATATTTTAGTTTATTGGGTTTTCCGTCAGAAATTTCTCAATAGCCGCTCGGTACTCTGGATTCGTGCCCTGTTGATGGCAATAGGCTTGCCCCCTATTACATGGGACTTTAACAACACTTGCTAATCTTGTGTGTACTATAGATACCTACCTGCCTAAACCTTCGGGGAAAACCAAGCGTGATGTATTCTAGTAGTTCTTTTAATTCTGCTTTTCACACATAATCAAAACAATTAATATCACCTCACTCACCCCTGATTTAAATCTAAGCATCATCAGGTCATCGTTCCGTGCATATAGTATGCGCGGGCGCATTACATTAGCGGCGCGTCTCAAACGATCAATTAGCGCTATCTAGCCGCCGACGATTGAAACGCCATCTGAGTTTTATGTGTGGTGCAAGATAGAGAAGACTCGCGGTGTAAGTAACTATATTTTAATGAACGATCAGGTAAAATTGAAAGCTGTTCTGGGTAGTTAAATGTTATCCCTATAATCTATGTCCTTATACAACATGACCCAGAATTGATGGCACAACCGATTAAGGGGTCATTGTACTCATCATTATGAACAACTTTTACTATGGGACCAAAACTTTTTTTTTTTTTTGTGTATGGGAAATCATCAAATGACTAAAAACCCACCCGTGTTCCTTCAGTTGCCTGTGCCAGGGACACGGTATCTCTTTCGAACAACCCACGACCCTGGCTCGCATTATGAACAATTTTCGAAAAAGTTGTTCATAATGATGAGTACATTGATCCCTAAAGCGGTTGTGCCATCAATTCTAGGACATGTTATAGATTATCGGTAATATTATTGAATTTAGTCGTTTACGAAAAATTTATATAAGTAGGCCATTGCGTTTTATGTCTTCTCTAGGTACCTTATCATCTTGCTTTAACAGTTAAGTACTATATTTAAAGTCCTTTGTCTGGCGCAACCTTCTTCTTCTTCGTGTCGCTGGCACAACAGATCCATATTTTGTTGGTCCAAAAGTTCGTCACTTCACTCACTTCCACGGCGTCGACTGTGGCAGCGCAGAGGTCATTCTGGCTGTATGTTTTAGGCCACAGAGGACAGGATAGGAGGTGGAGCATATAGTTTGTGGCACAGCTCCACATACACTCCCTGCTGCCGTTCCGGTCGAGGTAGCCCTGGCTGGCCCACTTTACCAGGTTGGAGTTACACCTTCCCAAGTGGGCACAACCTTAACCTTGTTGGCCGGCTAACTTTATCACTATTCTCAGTTTCTGACATTTCTCTCGTGTCAAAATGAGACACATAAAACACAACCTCGCTCAGACTAGATAGACCCATTGACAATCTCTTTGGTCTTTGGTACCTTCCAAATCGCTTATCGCTTATTGTTTAACCCCCATCCTCCAGTTAATTGGATTTGTTTTGTAACATGAGTTTGTAATTGTATCGAATCGGTAACGAATGTACCGATCGTAGCACTTCGTTTTAACTCGTACCAGATTCGGTAATGTCAACTGTGATGAAGGGCTTTAAAAGAAAAAGTATTACATTTTGTAGGTCAATGGTTAAGTGTTTACATCTGTTTGTTAAGGCTCTACCCCACAGGCGTGTTAATATCGGTCGATAATATCGGATGCGTTATTGCGATAATGCGACCCGATTCCTTGCCATACATCTACGCTACAAACCAAATTATTGAGATACCACTAGTAATAACGCAGGTCTGTGTACGATCGTATGCATCCTAATACAAAATGTTCTAAGAACTACTATCGGAATATCGCTGGACGGAGGAACGCAAGCGTCCTACTTCTACTGCGTCGTTAGTATCGCAGCAGTGTGTAACTTCATGGCCGTCCTAATACCAAATGTAAAAAAACCGGTCAAGAGCGAGTCGGACTCGCGCACCGAGGGTTCCGATCCGATTCCTGAAAAAGTGTGCTATTTAAACGTCATCTAAAACTGTTCTAAATTTCAAGTTGATAGCATTAGTAGTTCTTGAGATATCCAGCTGTGACAGACAGACTGAGTCACACCATAAGGGTTCCTTTTTTACCATTTTGGTACGGAACCCTAATAACAGATATCGCAATAACGCATCCGATATTATCGACCGATAATAACGCGTCTATGGGGGAGAGCCTTTATTGTTGAATTATGCTTAGTTTATATCAAAATCGATGAAATCTTTACAATGTTACTAGTTTGTTATCAGACCACCCATGCTGTAAAGGCTAGCTGAACAGTAGGTTAGATTCAAAGGCGTAAGACCATGAAAGGTATTAATACTAGTGCTTTATAAATAGGTACTACTGACATCACGGATCTCAGAAAGGATAAGTAGGTATTTAAATGGGAATGTTCAAGATGCATTATTATCGTTGTTTATTCAGTACTATTTAAATAGGTACTTTTAAACATCTTAGCGCCACTTAGACATCGTGCATGTCATCTACGTTAAAAATAGCATACATAGATATTTTTTTGTATAAAATAAATGTGGAACTAAATATTGCATAACATAGTTATGTTGTTCTCTCTTTTCCTTAACATTCCTCAAACAATTTCTTTAATGGGAAATACCTGTTCCCTACTTTTATTAAAGGGAACAGCTGGTTTTTTTTTCGGATTTAAGGTTTTGTGTCATAGTAAAAGTTGTTCATAATGATGAGTACAATAACCCCTTAAGAGGTTTTTAGTTATTGCACACACCTTGTAGTATCTTGTAAGATATAGAGGAGCTCGTGGCTAAAGTAATAATAGCCGCACGGGTCGATCTATCAGGTTAAGCTACGCTTGCCGGGGTTGGTTCGTGGATGGGTGACCATCTTTACATACAGAGACTCCTCCCTGCCTCGGAAAGCACGCTAAGCCGTTGGTCCCGGTTGTCATTCGGGGATCTTTGACAGTCGTTACGGGTCGTCAGAAACCCGAAAGTCTGAAAGTCTTACCAAGGGGTATCGTATTACCCAGTAATTGGGTTGTGGAGTTCAGATAGGCAGTCGCTCCATATAAAATACTGGTGTTCAGCTGCATCCGGTTAGACTGGAAGCCGACCCCAACATGGTTGGGAAAAGGCTAGGCAGATTGATAGTATCTTGTAAGATATAAACTTTATTACGTCACATAATCACTGAAATATCTTATCAATTTACTCCTCTGATAGGAATAGACGCTTTCCTGTAATCTCTTCAAGTTCTAGAGCTTGACAATCTGTCAATAAGCCTCGTTCCATATGTCTGATATCTCCACAAAATCACATACCATCTCTTTCCATACCCAAACTCTTTATCACCTTAGCCACAAGATTGAAGTTCGAATGAAATTCAGTTTTCCATCGGTATATTAAGTTGGTTATCGTAATATCGCGTGGAGTGGCTCGTTGATGGCATTTTATGGACCATTTCGTCCCACGCTTATGTTGGAACAATGTTCAGTGTAAATATGTCCACGAATCTCATTCGCTGTCACATTTCCTGGTTGATTTTTGCCTTATTTATTTAAGCTAAGTTTCCTGGACAGTTGAATGAAGAGGTATTTGTAAAGAGATCAAAGAAAACTCGAGGATCTTTGACATACTACCTAAATGAAGCTTCCATTTTTATGAGAAAATGTTTTTCTTTATACACGCCGTATAAAGAAAAACATTTTCTCATAAAAATTCGTTCGTTTTGCATCCTCGTCAAATTTAAGGGTGTGATCAAACCGAACTTTCTCCATGGCACCAACATCGTAATCGCGAAAAAATATCAGCAGTCCCATACATTTCCGTCGAGTAGATATCGAAGTTTTCTATGGGACAGTTGAAATTTTTTTCCCAATTACGATGTTGGTCCCATGGAGAAAGTTGTTCGGTTTGATGTTCTATATCATACACTGAAATTTGACGAGAATGCAAAACGACACGGTGTATATTCATAAATGTCTTTTTCATCTAATTACTTGGTTTCTTAATGCTTAGTTTATTCAATAAACTTATGTTCTTTAAGCTGCGTTTGTTTGCATCAAGGAGTTTAGTGAGAAGCTCAAGCTGAAAATATGTATTACGATGAGAGAGTCGTCTCGCTTCTGTCTACGATGAAACTCGCGCGCGCGCTCTTCTCGCTTCTTATTTATTCTTCTTATGTTGTGGTAAAAATACAAGCCATTCATTATTAATAGAGGGTATTATGACCGTCCTTCTAGGGCTGCAATTGAATGCAGTTAGGCTTCAAAACTGGTGGAGGCTCTTTATAATCAATCAATTACTATTCAGTTTGAATACTTATTGTAAAGTTTTCCGTTACACAAACTTCAATATGCCTTTTGCATCTTCAAATTAAAATACAAAACAATAAAACACCAATAGCCTCCCACGTTAATCAATATAAATACTCCATTTATATTCCAAGTCGCCATGTGTGATTAATACTTGAACACGTACCTACAAGAAAACATGTATTTTTCTCGTTTCTCAATTTCTGGAAGACCACAAGTTATGCATAATAATGCGGGCTACACACGATGAGGAACGGGCCCCGAACCAATCATCCATCCGTAGGTGATACGGAGTAGGAAACTACGGGCTCCGTGCTTAGGGAGTAGACCCCCTGGACTGACGGTACAGCCGGATTTGAATGGAGTTCTGTAGGTACGTCTGTGGCACCTCTCATGACGGCCATACACGTTTTGGTTCCGGAGAGGTTTACCAGTGCAGATTTCGCCGCGCAATTAGACCCGAGTGTATTTTGGAATATACCTGTGCATTTCTTGCAACAAACAGGATAAGCGTCCCTTAAGCTTCATCAAGACATTCGGTCATCGAGTGACATTTGATGATAGGCCACCTTTTCCGCTCCTACAATTCGGGATTACTTGCTACAAACGACGTGTTTAACCTGCAGACGGATTTGACTCGACAGTCCAGATCTCTCTCTCATGCTTGTGTGTTGCCTTCATAAAAGGGTTTTACCTCTCAGCATAACAAAACCACCACGCCTGTATTTCCCGAAGAGTTACTGCGCCTCCCTGCAGAACACCCATATTTCGCCAATTATGTTTAAGTCCCATGTAATAAGGGGCGTGCCTATTACCGTCAATCGGGCACCAATCCAGACTCCAGGCTGCTACTGAGGAATTCTTGATCGAAAAACCCAATAACACTTTGCCCCACCCGGGAATCGAACCCAGGACCTCGTGCTCAGCAGTAACACTTGTGACTACTAGACCACAAGGTAGTCCAACTTCTCAAGTTACATTAATATGGATCTCGGATCGATTCTTGAGGTTTCCTACAAAATATGTATGACCATGGGGTATGACCATAGATATAAGAAAGAATGAGGTGCCCAGTATGTTAAAATGTATCGGAACCCTGTATCTCCACTTTGTCCCTTTGTCACTTTCATGATTTTACAGACAAATACTGTAAAATACTTGTACTTACATAATGGAAAGTGATTTCATGATTTACATAGCTTCGGTTTTTACAAGAAACCACTGAACAATACGGCATTCTTATAAATCGTCACGGTCACAGTCGAAAGCTTACTAGTTCGCGGAGACGGAAATTGTACTATGACCAGCTCATACTGAGCATGTCGCGCGGACACAGATTCGCCCGCTTGCCACTTCTCCTGTTTTTTATATTTCTATGGGTATGACGAACCTATGTTAATTAGTTATTTATATTCTATGGTACTGGCTAATAAAATACTTGGATGTCGTTGTATGCAGAATAGGAATTGCATGATTATGGTTGTAAGAAGTGAACGTTACCGAATTATGTTCATTAACACGTCTAAGTAAATATGTTTCTGTTTTAAAATATTTGTGTTATTTTATGTAGATTTGTTTGCTTAGAGGTAGTCCGGCTTGTATATCTACATTGTCGATATGATTATGGGACTCCGCATGCACGATCATGAATATTGAATACATTTTTATAGTTATCACTTAAATAATTGTGCAATGAAGATTTTCAATGGGTTCACGTTTCATTGGCCGAAATGAAACTGTTTTGTGTTTTGTTTTGTTATGTTTGTATTTACAAATAAATCTCTTCCATCTTGAATCTTAAGCCGTGATGTCTCCTGCGCGTGTTTTTTCAAAACATTACACAAAAACGTCGAAACAAAGAGGCGTGGTCTTACAGATTTTTGTGTATGCAAACGCGATGTTTTTGTTTTCCGAGCTGCATCATACATCTGTTGTAAAACTGATAGCACGTCTTCCTCGTCGGAACTCATTACAGAAAATGTCATCACTGACATCTACACAAAATGTGTAACTAAAAATATTTGAATACGCAGGAGACAGCTTGTGTATGAAAATAAATGCTTATGTGTAAGGTTTTTTGTGTAATGTTTCGCAAAAAACGCGCGCAGGAGACACGGCTTTAGGCTAGACAAGAAATTAAAATACAGTAAGAATCAATAGTTTCTTAATCAAAGCTCCTGTAGTGCTGGGACTATATGCTCACTAAGCAATTCTGTACTTCTTCTAGGTAATCATGTAAGTATTCAATATTCATATGCTTGACCTTTCCCTGATTAGGTAATTAGGCAAGCAAAAATCTTAACACCAGGAAACCAATCCTAAGTATGTAACATTGCGTAACTAGGTACCCACTTATGTATGTTACAGCTAATACATAGGCATAGCCGTTACTTATATAGCAACAGGTTAGCAAAGAGACCGCCATGTAACCAGTTGGTAAAGTTAATCTGTAACTTTTAATTGACAGTTTGCGAGATGATAAACATCTGATTACTTAGTCAATCTATGTGACACTAATGTTATGTAGTTAGGTCTCATTGTAGACCATATAATGAGAATTCTATATCTAGATCTGTCTAGGTATATCCTATAGGGAAGTTGAATGCACGCATAGCTGTATCATCAAGTCGATAATGATATTTTTGTTCAGAAAAACTACAAACAGAAAATTTCTGAATTTCTTGCCTATAAAGCATGAAATTCTCTATCCTCACACTTTCTACTCACTCTTTGTGAAGAAATAAACAAACATTGTTATCTTTGCTTCATCTTCAGATTTCATTAGTACTGACAATGCTGAACCTAGACAAAGACATATATTCGTCGGATATGGTAGCAACATAATTGGTACATATTTTTAATTAATAATTGTGTTCAAAACACATCCACCTCTTAAACCTACGAATATTTCAATACTTACTTAAACATGGTCATAAAACCCTTACATACCTATTATACACTGTGCCTATACTCTACAAAACAAAACAATACAAAACACTTAAACTATAGACATAAAGACACATTAATTATTATACTCGGATATACAATAAAAAATAAACAATAAAAATACAAAAATAAACTAAACAAACAATCCATAACAACCTAATTATAAAAAAAATATATTATCCTCATACATAATATAAAAAATCTTATAAAGTATAAAAGTTATTTTGAAGAAGCCATGTTTTTAGCTGTTTTTTGTAACAATGAAATGGTAGTTCTCTTATTAATTTTGGATTAAGGTTGTAAATTTTTATGGACATAAGGTAGCTGTTTCTGTAGTGGTGAGCGCTGTTACACTAATATCTAGGTCTGGGGTAGTTTAAAAACAGCTACATATGCAGCTAGTAAGGTGCGTATATATCTTTAAAGGATATCCGCCAAACTACCTTTATTGCAATCTATCGGTAAAACGACTACGCCCAATTAAAACAATGACCTTTAGCCGGAGTCCCGCTATTCCTAATCCGCCCACGAATGAGAATCGCAAACGAGTTTATTGCTCTAGCAGGAACTTGAAGCTGACGAACGAGTGATAGGATCAATTGAATTATTATTGTAGCAACAAAACGAGGCAAACCTCTGACATCTATTTGACCTTCACGAAATGAATTTTAACTCAAATGCAGTTCGCGCATTGATAGAGGACTAAAAAGATTTTAAGGATACAAACCAGAAATAAATTGAAAATTCAACCTCAGAATGTACTCAATACAATAATGAAGGAAGAAATACAAAATGAGAGTGACAACATAGGCACTCTATACATGAACGTGTAATGAAAAGAGGTTTTCTAATTATTCGCTAACGACTGATACAAGAGCTTTCACATTAGCTTATCTGATGAGGATACCACTACCACCTTACAATCGAGGCACAAACTTTCCAAAAGCGGGGTTTTCATATCAATCAGATAAGCCGTTCGTTCTTCCATAAAACAATACAAACAAAATTTAAAAATACAATTTTATCTGAGCTTTTACCGTAAATTCTCATTGTGTTAAAGTAAATAATGTGCATTATACTTAAAATTTTCTTTTTAGCTTCCTTAATATCTTTTAAGATGATATATTGTGTGTGCCTTACGCTGACTAGGTCAACGATCTCATTTAGTTATGTTACGGTCATGAAACAAGCGATTTAGTACATTGCCGCTAACTAATTCATCTATGCCACACACAAATTTTCGATGTCTAAAGGAAGCGTTCTAAATAATGATGGTTTAAGGTTAGTCTAAAGTCATAAAGGTATTATCACTATTTACCGAGCGTTATAAAACAAAACTGTTGATAATTGAATATGACCATAATTATATTGACCATCCGTAAAAATCTTGTTCAATTTTGTACCCAAGGAATCAAACCCCTTGCCGTCAAACACTTCAGGCATCTTGTGATGACCAGTCTCAGAATGAAGTAAGGCAGTCATTCAGTCCTTTTGTAAAACTGCTTTTATATCTATTGCTGTAATTCCACTAGCATCCGCATCTCGCTGATTCTGAGGCGTCATCTTACTCGTAAAGTTGTTTAGTGTCGAGTAAAAGCAATTTCTTTTTATTAACGTTCTACCCGCTTCCTGGCTGTATTATTTTATGACTTTTAAAGTGCGACCGTTTTGTTTTCTATAAATAATATTAGTTTCATGACCTATTGTGGTTGCTAGTGGAATTATCTATAAAAGATATCTAAAGGATTCAATACACCGCGAACTTTGTAAGCTTTATGGTTTTAAGTCAAGCAAATGAATCTGTTGATCACGAAATATTATTATTGCTTTGTTGACAAATCAAACTATGGTAGAACTGAATCGTGGTCGCCACGCCAATCCTTCGGATAATAAATATTTTAATTACCTACGTGCAAATAAAATATCTATACATTTTTGGTTGGGGTGTACCTGTGGGAACTATATTAAGCCCCATGGCAACTTACCATTTCCTACCACACCAGATACACAAAAAGCTGTGTGGGTTTTGGTTACATACAGTTTCACAATACCCTTGTTTGTAAATTATGATTCGTGATCAGAACATTATAATCTGAAGTTATGGTACGGACTAAATACTAGTTGTTTATTAAACGGATATGGCTTAAGACCAGCCTTCAATCAGTTGACCTATTACCATTAGTTCTTGCTATTATAACTTAGAATACTGAATTGAAATCACAGTAACATACAACGCTATTCAGAAGATATATTGATCGAAAACAAATTGCGGTAACCGACGGAAAAGCCAAGGACTTAACTGACAGGATCCATGGTTCTGTTTATTTTATGGGTTGGGAAACGGCCTACCTAATGGATGCTTGTTAATTTGCTATCGAGGCATTACCTATATACTAGAAACATCCAGGGATGTGCAGATGATGTGCCAGGAGGAGGAGCGGAGGGCTGTCCCTGTAATTCTACTTGGCTGGAGAAATTAATTATTTATGGTCATAGTGTTTTCTAGAGTATTTCTTTTTTTTATTTAGAGTTTCTTAGAGTATTACTTACGTGATTTCTACAGCGATTTCTTCAAAAATTTCTTTCTTCAAATTTCGCAGGCTAAAATTCAAAATTTCTTAGGTTTGTGAGAAATCTCAATTAATGCTAAAGTAGAGTTTGACAAGGTCCAACTTAGAATTTTCAATTCAGAAGCTGAGTGTAACTCGTTCCCATGGTTCTCTACTAATGTTTATACTAAGCTAGTAACAATACTTAAAGTGCGAAAGACCAGAATCCCGAATTCATTAAGAGAATAGGCTGCGGACTACTTGCAATCGAACTAATTGGTTTTAGACAAAGCCTGTCACTAATCGAAGACATAAAGTTAGACAAGAGAAAACAATTGATTTTAAACCAAACAGTACGAAGTCACGTTCAAGTAAATCTGTATAAACTACATAAATGTGTGATATTTACAGTCAAACTTTACATTGTACTGTGTAAATCTCAGGACCTACAATTTATTGGAAATGCTTAAGGACACTGTACGTAGTTTAATTATCATGTCTTCTATCTTCGTAAAAGTGGTTTAGTATGTCCAGGAAAAACTCTTTATTAATATTATCTAACTGGAATGTGTATATGTTGATGTAAGACTAAACATATAAAATTTTCTAATCATGTAGTTTTTAATACTTAATTCTAATAATGCATGTCAAGTATAGTAAAGCCCGTAAGTTCATAACAGAGAAGTTGTGGGTTCAACACAATGTTTCAAAATAGGTATAGGTTTTGAATCCGACAACACCTACTCCTTAGCTGCAGGTAAAGCAGATCTCACCAACACTTAATAAACACCTTATATATGATTGATTATAATACTTTATAATCGTGCAAAATAAAAGAGGCACGTATACGGAACAAAAAATAGACATAAGTACAGAAAGAAAGATAAAAATCTGATGATTTGCTACGTGAACAAGTGTGTCTTTTCTATATC
Organism: Cosmia trapezina; assembly: GCA_905163495.3. Lineage (NCBI taxonomy): Eukaryota > Metazoa > Arthropoda > Insecta > Lepidoptera > Noctuidae > Cosmia > Cosmia trapezina. The sequence continues at coordinate 5,656,334 of LR991036.1, forward strand.
GATGAAAGTTATTTTATCGATACAGCCGATAAAATCTAAAGACATAAAATAAAATAACATTAACATTTACAACACTATTTCACAGGAATAGTTTCTAGTAACAGTTCCCATTATTATACAGGGTGTCCCGTAAATAATGGATAATCTCTTAAGGGGTCATTGTACTCATCATTATGAACAACTTTTACTATGGGACCAAACCTGAAATCGCGAAAAAAAATCAGCTGACCAGTACATTTATCTACATCAAACTCGTCAAAATGTAGGGAGCAGCTGATTTTTTTTTCGCGATTCCAGGTTTGGTCCCATAGTAAAAGTTGTTCATAATGATGAGTACGATGACCCCTTAAGAGATTATCCATTATTTACGGGACACCCTGTAGGAGCAGCTGTTAACCGAGACTTGGAATGTGAATTAAAAATGTCTGAACGTAATTTATTGGAAGATTGTCTCTTAATTACATAAAACATCGATGAATTTGAAATCACTTATTGTATCTATCAAGCTATGCTTCTCCTTTTTTAACCGACTTCCAAAAGGAGGAGGTTCTCAATTCGTCGGAACCTTTTTTTTTTTTTTTTTTATGTATGTTGGCCGATTACTCGAAAATGGCTAGACCGATTTGGATTTTTCTTTTTTTGTTCGAAAGGGTATACGTCCCAAGTGGTCCCATGATCATCAAGTCAGGATCTGATGATGGGATCCCATGGAAATCGAGGGAAACCCTCAAATTTTATGGGCACACCTATATCGATTTCGGTATTTTTTATAGTAACTCGTGCATTTGCTCTCGGAAAGTACCATTTGGTGAGCTGGAACTGATGATGAAGACCACAGAGGGCCATCGGAAATACTCAATTATATCTAAGTATATAACAGGTTGCGATTCGATTACTTTAATATGGTTTATGCTCGTCAAAATAATGGTAATGGTGACTTCACCATGAGCTCCATTTCTCCTGGTTCTTACTAGGAGAACTCCTCAAAAATTAACGGCCCTGCATCGGGAAAAGCAACATTTTGTAAAACGTGATGAGCAGCTGACATTGGGTTATTGTAACTTACATAAATTACAAACTGAACCACTAAAAAGTGAAAAATAAAAACTTTTTTACAAAAACAAAAACCGACTTCCAAAAAAAACACTACAAAGTGAAAAATAACTTTAATTTCGGAAGTCGGTGGCAAAAAACTAAAATACAGATCCAAAGACACCGACTTCCGAAATTAAAGTTATTTTTCACTTTGTAGTGTTTTTTTTGGAAGTCGGTTTTTGTTTTTGTAAAAAAGTTTTTATTAGGGTTCCGTACCAAAATGGTAAAAAAGGAACCCTTATGGTGTGACTCAGTCTGTCTGTCTGTCTGTCTGTCTGTCTGTCTGTCTATCTGTCTGTCACACCTGGATATCTCAGGAACTACTGATGCTATCAACTTGAAATTTGGAATAGTTTTAGATGACGTTTACCCAACTATTTTGCAAATAAGAAACAAATAAAAATATTTATATTTTTTTTTGCAACAGGGACTGAAAGGTCTTAAAAAATTAAAGTGGGGCTACTAGGGCATGTGGGGTATCATATGAAAGAGCGCTGTTTGCACATTCTCAAAATATTTTTTTTTTTTAGGCCGCATAGTTTTCGACTTTTGATGAAAAATGTAAAAAAAAATACCATTCCCCCCCCTTATCTCCGAAGTTTACAAAGAGAAAAATCTGAAATTATTCTATGTGATAGAAGTTTATTTAAAGATTACAGGAAAAATAAAACGATGTATCTAAGTAGCACACTTTTTCAGAAATCGGAACGGAACCCTCGGTGCGCGAGTCCGACTCGCTCTTGACCGGTTTTTTTCTCTAGTATTTTTAGGGTTCCGTACTTCAAAAGGAAAAACGAAACCCTTATAGGATCACTTCGTTGACCGTCTGTCTGTCAGTCAGTCTGTAAGGACCCTTTTTCTCAGGAACACATGGAGGTATCTTGATACCTCCACGCGTTCCTGAGAACCGTAAACCTACATATTTTATATTAAGTTCTACTTGTAGAACTTAATATCAAATATGTAGGTTTATAGTCCCTTGGAGCTCTAAAAAAATCAAGCTTCTACGTCCACGCAATAAAAAAATATGGTCATAATATAGGGGACATATTTTGATACTCGCAAATAAATCAAAACCTATAAGGTACTTCCCGTTGACGTAGAATCATGAAAGGCAAGAAGCAAGGTCTCACAGCACAAATAAAGTCCGAAAATCAGTTAATTTGTAGTTTTATAACATTTTTTTTTTTGCGTTTACAAACTTACATTTGCACTTGGTGAATTGACTGTGCCGTACGGTATAATATGCTATGTATGGGAGAACATGATATTTTTCAACTACAATGTACTGTTTGTTTTTGGGAAAAATTCATTCTAAGGTATTACCAGTATTACCTTCATTGTGCGTGGTCCGATACGCACTTGGCCGATTTTTGTTCTTTTTAGGGTTCCGTATTTCTTCATTTATTTATTGGGCATGTGATGCGGAGGAATCAGGAAAATGTCTTGAGTTAATTTGAGTATGAATGTGGACATAAGAGAAGGGGAAGACCAAATAAACGAGAAATGAACTGTGAGTAAAAAGTTTGAAAAGGGGTGACTACCGAAACAACGACTAATAGAAGTATGAAAGATAAAGACATGTTGCGCAGACTCCAAATAAATGGGGATAAGTGCGAGAGAATGTTGATATCTCCATAAGAATGCTATAACATTGAATTCTTATGACCACACCTCCGCAGTACACACCACTTACTTCATCTACCGTAACCCATAAATCTTGTTTCATTTAAAACTTTAACTTCTGAATTTTATCGTCTCCCTATAAAAAGGTCTTGTTCACTTACGAGGCTGGTTTAAAGCCTTATCGATATCTAAAACATTAGTTCATAGTAAATGAGATCATTCATTTTTATGGCTTGAATATGTGCTTCTATGTTCCTAAATGACATTTCAAATGGGCCATACGTATCCCGTCCAATACCAAGTTCTTTATTATAATTGTGTATAAATGGTGTTTTGTAAGTAGCTGTTATGGGATATTAGGTAAAAGCTCGTTTTCTCGTTTGCTCGTTTTATAAATACTTCTTCTTTCTTAGTTTATCATGGTTTTATCCTTTATAGCGGATGGAAGTCAATCAATCTGGCATCTGCCTAGCTTTTTCCCAACTTTGTTGGGGTTCTCTTCTAGTCTAATCTGATGAAGCTGAATACCAGTATTTTACATGGAGCTACTGCCTATCTGACCTCCACAATTCAGTTACTGGATAACACGATAACCCTTGGTAAGACTGGTTTTCAAACTTTTGTACTTCTCACTACCCGTAACGACTGTCAAAGAACTTCGAATGACAGCCGGGTCCAGCACTTTAAGCACGTGCTTTCCGAGGCACGGAGGGGTCTCGATATGTAATGGATGGTCATCCATCCACGAACCGTCTGCGGCAAGTGTAGCTTAACCTTCCCGACCGACCCGTGCGGCTGTTATCATTTAGCGACGACCAACAAACTGAGAGCTCGAAGTAGAATATCGAAGAGTGTAAGTGAATGAGTCATGGAAAGTAAGTGCATGTTTAGTGTTTTTAAAAATGACAAAAATGTTGAGAAATAAGCTGTTATTTTTAGATCTCTTGTCTATCATTTTGTTCTACAAAGTATGTAGTTTGTTTTTCAATAACGTACCAGTAATTTATAACCGTATAATGTAGCTACATCATTATCAGAGCCAACACAAAGAGGGCTGTCAGCGGGATCCCTTTGGAAATCACGCGTGACAACATTTCCAATATCATCCCATACAATTTATTATTGTCCAATCTTCCCATTCGCCTTTCCTCACAATTACACGTCAATGTCCATTGATGTTCTCTCATTCACACTTGGACCTATTTTGCCAGTCGCCCCATATTAATGTTTAATTTTAATTAAAAGTTATGACGCATCAATGTTGCCCCTACGAAAATATAGCGCTTCCATTGTATACGCGTTGATTTGTTAGCATTCCCCCTTCGCATGACCTATACCATCCATTTTATTATGACCTTTTGTGTTTTATTTCTCATCTTTAACACGGTATACATTCAGGGGTTCTATGGATTTTGGTTTTGTATTCACAATGTCTGTCGGCTTGAATGAATTCATGTCTGTCTCTCTTACACCTTTTGTGGTGTCACGGTCATGGTTGCCCAAGGGATTACTGGAATCACCGTGAAATTGTTCTATTTTATTATTCTTCTCTTTTGCTTTTTCAAATAGATGAAGATTGTCGTATGTTTTGTGCATTGTACAAGTTACCTGTATCATTTCTTTTATTTTTTGTTCACACGGCACCTGATTTAAGGATGGGCGGTATCCTTGCAGCTTTTGTTGCAGATTTTTTGCTACTGTATGTCTCTTATTTTTTTGGTTAATGCTCCGCTGGTTTTTTAGAGCATAAAGATAGACTCCTGATTTCATAGATTAATATATCTGTACTTCTTCTTCGTGTCGAGTAAAATTCAATATGCTTTATCGACGAAGACTTGAGTTTCCTTTAATAAAACATGAGACACGTGTTCATGTGACCCCTCAATTCGTTCATCTTGATCTTATTGAGAAGACTCCAATTCTCGAACCTCTTGAAATCCAACACGCTAACAGTTAAAACAAAAGCGTCGACGTGCATTACATAAGTACTTGTACCCCTTCGCAGCTGATTGAGTGATTGTTGATGCTGCACTTTTATTACTAACAATTGGTCGTGATTACTAAACAAAAGGGGAACTGCAGTGTTAATGGTTCGATGCGAATAAAAAAACGAAGACGGCAAGGATGCATTGTGTAGCAATGTATGCGATGAAAGGGTTCAAATGAACTTTAGAGATGGTATATTGTTTATTGAAGCAAGCTTTTGTCTACTTAACATAAATAAGAGCAAACTAGTCGAGTGTTTTTGAAAAGAACTGGATTAAACTTATTCCTGTGCAGTAATTAATTATTCTCAAACTAGCTTTATGGACCGACCACCATAAAAAGGTGGCTGAGACAGATTGGGTGCGGAAGGCGGAAGACAGGGTGCTGTAGCGTAGCGTGGGAGAGGCCTATATCCAGCAGTTGACTGCGATAGGCTGAGTTGACTTCAGCATATTTTAAGTAATTTTGAATATTGCTTTGACATATTACCAACAAAACGACTATTAAGTTCCCTATTCAATTCCATTAATTTAATAGTCTTCAATGAGTCTGTACTAAACACTAGTCTTACAAAACACAGTACAAAATATCACGAGTAATTTCTTCAGCCAACATCTTATGCACATAATTATGATGTTGTTTCTACTAAGAGTCCTCAATTTAGTGTTGTCGTAGTTTGGCCGTTCGTCACTAATTGACGGTGACGTGACGTCATAGCGTTTGCCACCGGCTTCACTATGATTTAGGTTATGTTTGTGTAACTGTTAAAGGGAATCTGACTGAGTATAAATAGTTTGATTAGCTAGTAGATGATTTCTGTGAGATTTAGCGTGTAAATGGTAGAGTTTGTTGTCCAATTTAGATTTTAGATTTCTTTATTTTTTGGAAAATTTTCTTGATAAGTAATTACTTTTTTACTTACTGGCTTCCAAAATTTATTTATTTATTTATTTATTTAACACTTCAAGCACAAATGTACAGAGGCGGACTTAATGCCATAGGCATTTTCTACCAGTCAACCTTTGGGTGATGCAGAGACAAGCAGTGGCAGGTGCAATTTCGAAAAATTTAGGAATAAATATTTATTTAAATATAAAGATACACATAATACCTATTACAAACTATAAATATAATAATATATACCTAATTATATATAAATATACATAAATATACTAATACAAATAATACCAACAATGGGGAAACATTACCGTTGTGAAGACACTGCCAGCTTCTTGCGAATGTGTTCACGAACTTTAACTTTAAAGGATAATCGGTTGGTTGCCATCCTGATTTCCGGGGGGAGCGCATTCCACAGAGAGATAGACTGAATGAAGAAGGAAGAGTGAATGAAGTCTGTTCGGTGAGTGGGACATAGAAGAAGACGATTGTGAGATGAACGTAAATTTCTATTGTGGTTGGCGCAAATGTACTGAAAGTGGGGGGCTACATAACTAGGGGAAGAGGGAGAGTCAAGAAATGAAAACAAGGTGGTCAGCGCCCTTTGCTCTCTGCGCTGGCGTATGGGCAACCACTTTAGAAGCGACCGATGCGCAGAGACATGGTCATATTTACGCAAATTGAAAACGAATCGAATGCAGTTATTAAGAAGACGGTCAAGTTTGTTGAGGAGATCTGCATTCAGGTCATAGTAGCACACATCACCATAATCGATGATAGGGAAAATTAAGGACTGCACAAGCATTGTCTTGGTACTGGATGGTAGTAAATTTTTCAGCCGGTACAAAGCCCGCAGCGTTCCAGTAACCTTCTGACTGACCCTAGCGACTTGAGTACGCCAGTTCAGGGTACAATCGATGTGCAAGCCTAGGTCCTTCACGTCAGTGCTAAATGGGACGATCGTACCATTGAAGAGAACAGGTGGCAATAATGTATTATCCACCTTACTAATGTTACGAGAACTCCCAATTATGATTGCCTGAAAAAATTGCCTTCAAAATTAAAATTGTTTTGCACATTTTAGTCGTAATTTTTACTTTTTGCTTTTTGTTTTTATTTGATTTGATTTGTTTGTATTGTTACCTACACAAATTCATGCAATGTACTTAATACTACTTACCTGCTGTGATGTGAGTATCAAAATATCATCAACACAGATACAGTGGATCTATCGCCTATTATTTATCTACCTATTATTGAAGCTGTTTAAAAAAAGACTCCAATAAAATTAACCAAATTAACATGGGACCACTGTGCAGGTTCCTCTAGCGCCAAGAAATCTCGGAGCTAAATCGTTTTAAGTTACATTAAAAAAAAAATTTGCTGACAGCAAAACTTATTCCGTTTTTGAAATCGGTGAAAATATATGAAAATATCAATTTAAAATGTGTATTATGTAGCCAGTCTTGGCCATAAGTTGCCGGCTATGGCCAATACTGGCAAAGGATAGAGCCACCTGGAACGGTTTGGAGGAGGCTTTTACCGCAATAGGCGGCCCTTACACCTAACAATACTAACCTTAATTAAGTACAAAACTAACATTACTAACAGATAAATAAATAAGTACACAACAAGAAATAGTAGATAAGAACAACTGTAAGGGATATAAAAATAAAGCTAATAATATGTAGCCAACCTCGTCTACGGTTGTGTTTATGAGACTGTGTTAGTTTTCTAACTAGGTGGCGTTTGTCTCGAATTATAAGTCGCTATGGTTTCGTTACCACGGTTTGTACTAAAGTGAAATTCTGTCAATTCTCCTCCGTTTTAGAAACTGGTTAACTAGCTATAATATGTGTGGTATATTATAAAAGAAATTATAATGAAGTAAAAATGGAGTGGCACTGGGCTGTGTCGCTGTCGAAATCCAATTTACAACGCATTTTTTCTTGATATAATATGTTAAAGCAGGACAAACCTTCTGCGAGACAACAAACAACAAATTCCTCCAAGACAAATATTGGTCGCCAATACTACGGCCAATATTTACAAAGCTATTTCACGTGGTTCGCAAACATTTGTCCCAACTGACACGCTAAGTTTTATAGACTATTCTGACTGATGAACGTTTGTCTACCTCGGTTTAGAAATTGTGTGAAAGTTATGAGCATAGGAGGATAGGAAAATATGTGTGTTAGATCCATAAGAGTTCCTGAAGCCTGAAACAAAACCGTACCATCGTTCTGAAATTCTGAAGGTTACGGTGGCATGCCGAAAAATTCGTGCAAACTCCGTGAATTTACTTTACAGGAATATCTCTGGTTTTAACCGTGTAGCTGCATGAAGATATAACTCGTCCACTTTTGCAGTAAATCGTACGTTATTCCTGGTATCAATATTGTATTTTTTTAGTAACAAAAACGAGCGTTCATAATGTGATACAGTTGCCACTGTGGACTCAAAATGCTGCTTACGACCTGCCCTGTTTACTTTATCGCACAATAAATAATGCTCTCAGTGTTACATACATATGCATCGTTTCAATCCCGAAATATTTTAAAACCAACAAAAACTTGAATCCTGTTTTTCCACCTTGATTGATTTAAAATATAAACTCAACAGTTCATCACAATATGATTGACAGAATGCGATTATCCTCGCCTTATTTACATATCGGTCATAATCTGAGCTACTTTCGACTCCCACGTCGATTGCAAAAAGATCGATATCATGCACTCTTGCCGAATCGATTGTGTACTGTATAGTCTGTGGTACTCCTACATGCGCAGTAGCATGTTTTGGTTATAGACACGTCTTCAAAATTGTTTTATGGAATTCGTACAAAGGAGTTATGTTAAACAAACTGTTGTTATTATACGTTCCAATTAGAAGTTTCCGTTGTGATGGTTAGTTGGTTGGTTGGTTTTGTTTTGAACTTGGGAATGTTTCATTTTGCAGATATTTGGCTACATTTGAGGATGTTGAATGGATCCGCCAAGGTAAAAGGGAATTCGAAACCATAATGACTACTCTCAAACTTTCAACATTTTCAATGCTACACACGATTACATGATATGAATAGAATCAGAGAGATAAGTAGGTAGGATCAGGCTAACTCGAAATAGACCCTCTACAGGATCAATCAACTTAGCTTATCGCAGTCCACTGCTGGACATAGGCCTGTCTTCCGCCTTCCGCATCCAGTCTATCCCAGCCACCTTCTTAAGGTCGTCGGCCCATCTAGCTGGGGGGCGTCCCACACTATGCTTGCCTATACGCGGTCTCTACCCCAGGACTCGTTTGCTCCACCGGCCATCGGTCCTTCAACAAACATGGCCAGCAGGCTGCCACTTCAGTTTGCTTACTCTGCAAGCTATATCGGTTACTCCGGTTCTTTTCCAGATACCCAACTTCATTCCTGATTTTATCCTTCAAAGAAACTCCGAGCATAGGAAGGATACCTCTAAAGGATACTTACTACCATAGGTCTTTCGCCTCTTGGTGTAGCGGCCACAACTGCCACTGCTAAGCAACCGAGTCCGAGTTGTTAGGAATCTTCCCAATTAGGGCCGTCCCTTGCTAAATGGTTGGATTCCATTCTGTCATCGGTGAACTACGGTTCTATGAAATCCTGTCTGTCATTATCACAGATTGTTCCACTTGAAACAAATTGGAAGCTATGCTATTCAATGAAGGAAATGGGTCACTTTAATGTGTACGGACAATAGTCACGCCAATAGTTATTAGGTACTTCCTATTACTCTTGCGGCGCCTAGAGCATTAAAGGTTGTTGCAACACTTTCAACACTATATTTTTGCAAATCTAAAGATTTGTTTATTCTTCTGCAACCGAATCTCAAGCATGTAAAATGATAGATGTTTAAGCAAATACCTATCGCAGTCCATTTCTGGACGTAAGGTTTTTCAAAGAGCCCTCGTATTCTTATTTAAACCTTTGGCCCTCGACTTCAGTATACTACGTACGTCAGTATATTGTCTCTTGAAATATTCTTCATACTCTTTCCATTATTGTACACCACAACAACATTAATGAACACACATAAATAGGTAGGTACCTATGTAACTACTAAGTTCTATGACACAATCTACTCCAGTTGTGTTTTTGCCAGTTTTTTTGCTATTTACCTTGGAATAATCAGCGCCCACATTGCGTGACTCAATGTCAATCGCAGCAGTTTTTATTGCATCTTACTATGCCTTTGTTGTACTAATGAAGTTTGTCTTGATTCTACAGCACATCAGTTAGGAGTTAGCGAATTTAAGAATATGAAACCATCTTAACCATTTGCATTCATGTGCTCATTTTATTTTATAATTATGAAGAATCTCTTTTCTCGTGTTCTGTACTCCTTCGCTCTGTCTGTCTGTCAATCTATCGTTTAAATGATGATCCCAAATGACTTCAACCAATCTATCCATACCACTGCCAATTTCACCTGACACCAACCTTCTACCGCATACTCAAACCATTTGGAACCTAATTACGGCTAATACGATCCTTCTACGTATTGATCGTCCATTGAGGTATCTTTCGTCAGTAATATCAGTATAAATGTCACTGCCATTGTGTATGTTTGCGTCACAACTATCAGTCAAGTGCCATTGACTGGATATTGGTTGTTTATGCTAATTGATTCTGATTTAGTGTGATTGATTTTTGATTATAAAAAAAATCTTTATTGGCATAGCCCTGACTCCTGCGCTGTGTAACAAAACCTGTGTTATAGGAGGCAGTGTCTTCTCCATTGGGATTTATCACCGTCTGGGTCATTGGTTGATTTGGGTGTTTGTGATTTCTTTCTCTTTTCTTTTAGGGTTTTCTTTTCTTGCTGTCAGTTTGCTTCTTTCATGAACCTTGCTTTATTTTCCTTTGCTCAAGTCCTGATGTTTTGAAAAAAAAAATAAGATTTCCTTCTCCATCTTTTGTCTTCGGTTCCTTATCAGCCACTTGAATGTAAGGTGGAGATGAAGAAGATAAAATATTATAATATGGGTATTTTAACTTTGAGAAGGTCTTCGTTATTCGTTCAGTTCTCACTATGCACCCAGTATTTTTATCCACAAGCACAGTCATGGAATGCAACAGAATTCGTAAAACAATAAAAACTAAAGCAAACAGTTTTTTAATATTCATTCAACTCTTGCTCCGTCATACTCATAATTCTTTTGATGCGCTTAAAACAAGAATAATAAACTATTCATATAAATGCTCTTGATGTTATTTTAGTATTCATGTACTCAGAATACTCCCATTATGTTTTCTATGGCATCTTTTATTACACATCATTTCTATGGTTATTTAAGTTTTTACGTTTAAACCAACAAGTTTTTTATGTGCTTTGACCCGAAAGGTCATACAATTTATTTTGTCACTGTAGGTACGCTGTTATGTGACTGTCCTGATGTTAGAACGATCAATTTTGAAACTACTCGAAAGAAAGGAAATTAAATGCGGTTTTACAAGGTTTTGGGGATGCGTGTGATAAAGTAAAGAGTCGTAAATCGTAATTTAATAAATTATAACAGGACAGATTAATGATTAGACAGAAGTCGGGGGGGCTAAAACGGCCACTTTGGCAGAATCATAATAGGATAATATTATGAATAATATTTGAAATCGTAAACGGTCACAAACTGACAATTCATAATATATTGTCAGTTAGTTTGTGACCGTTTTACGATTTCAAATATTATTCATAATATATTATCCTATTATGATTCTGCCAAAGTGGCCGTTTTAGCCCCCAGAGCTGTTTATAAAACAAACTCAATTTTCCGCGATATTGGATTGGTCATAGAAAAACAATTGCGAAGTTTTTTATTTTTTTTTCTTGCGTTTTTTTTTTTTTTTCATGTTCCAAGAAACACTATACAACGTGTCGTTTTGCGTCCTCGTCAAAAAGGGTGTGCTATACTTAGACCATCAAACCGAACAACTTTCTCCATTGAACAATTGAAAATTTTTTCGCGACTACGATGTTGGTCCCATGGAGAAAGTTGTTCGGTTTTATGTTCTGTATCACACCCTGAAATTTGACGAGGATGCAAAATGACACGTTGGACGGTGTATACACACCATACCATACAAGATCACACATTCACATATATCGCAAAATTGAACACAACATTTCTATAATTGCATCTTTGATATCCCCATCTCATACCGGTTCTGTCAGCCCCCAGCACACTGCAGTGGGCGATATAATACGCTGTATCATAACTGCCATAATATTTTCACACTCACGGACGCTTGTAAATGGAACCATTCCAGGCCTTCTTAGGGTTCCGTGAGTTTGTAGCACAAATATTAAAGAACCTCATTACCCTGACTGTAACTCTGTCAAAGTGTCAAGGAAATTGATTATGTACAAGACTCTTGCAGTTGAGTTATTTGTATTATAATGTTTGGATAAGCAAAGCGGGCTTTCATATTTTATATTTATCTTTATATAGGTAGTGTTAGCCTTCAATTTAATTTGTTAGATGGTTTACAGCAGAGTTTAATGGAGGTCCAGACAGCGACTTAGGCTCTTTGTTTGTACACGGCACAGTTTCTTTAAGGCGTATAAACCGCGACGTAGAAAAAACCGTGTCCGTCAACAAGCTTCCATAGTGATCCATACAGCACTGACGACCGTGCCTACACACGGCAAATAAAACGTGCCGTAGAAAAAACGTGTCTGTCAACAAGCTTCCATAGTGATCCATACAACACTGACGACCGTGCCTACACACGGCAAATAAACCGTGCCGTAGAAAAAACGTGTCTGTCAACAAGCTTCCATAGTGATCCATACAACACTGACGACCGTGCCTACACACGGTAAATAAACCGTGCCGTAGAAAAAACGTGTCTGTCAACAAGCTTCCATAGTGATCCATACAACACTGACGACCGTGCCTACACACGGCAAATAAACCGTGCCGTAGAAAAAACGTGTCTGTCAACAAGCTTCCATAGTGATCCATACAACACTGACGACCGTGCCTACACACGGCAAATAAACCGTGCCGTAGAAAAAACGTGTCTGTCAACAAGCTTCCATAGTGATCCATACAACACTGACGACCGTGCCTACACACGGGGAATAAACCGCGCCGTAGTAAAAACGTGTCTGTCAACAAGCTTCCATAGTGATCCATACAACACTGACGACCGTGCCTACACACGGGGAATAAACCGTGCCGTAGTAAAAACGTGTCTGTCAACAAGCTTCCATAGTGATCCATACAACACTGACGACCGTGCCTACACACGGGGAATAAACCGCGCCGTAGTAAAAACGTGTCTGTCAACAAGCTTCCATAGTGATCCATACAACACTGACGACCGTGCCTACACACGGGGAATAAACCGCGCCGTAGTAAAAACGTGTCTGTCAACAAGCTTCCATAGTGATCCATACAACACTGACGACCGTGCCTACACACGGGGAATAAACCGCGCCGTATTAAAAACGTGTTTGTCAACAAGCTTCCATAGTGATCCATACAACACTGACGACCGTGCCTACACACGGCAAATAAAACGTGCCGTAGAAAAAACGTGTCTGTCAACAAGCTTCCATAGTGATCCATACAACACTGACGACCGTTTCTACACACGAATAAACCGTAGTTTTTCACGGCAAGAAAAACGTGTGTCTACAAAGGCTTTAAACTGCAGAGTCAACGTATTTTGTTTATCATAAATCAAATGCACTACTACCAGTACAGTGCATACCTCGTTGCTAAAAGCCATTGAATATACATATTCCTAACTTACCTACTTCCTAATTGAAACAACCACAAAAATAATGTATTCGTCTCATATAATGATTTAATAGATGCAGTCAGTGCAGTTTATAATTTACATTGTTCTTTTAAAACAATACTATCAAAATTCAATCTAGTACGACAACTGAATTTTAAGCGTACGGAACCATTAGCATGCTTCACGGTCACCATTGATAATTTATTTCTTCTTATTTGAGTTGCTATTTCAATTTCAAATATTCGCTATCATCGATTTAAGTAATGATATGGAATTATAGATAGCATTTGGAAAGTCGCCATTACTGTCAGTTTCTTTTTCGATATGTAATAAGTGTGTGGGTAAACTTTCAAATAATTTTATCTTCGATATTTTCACTAGAAACAGCATTAAAAAAATTAAGCTGTCATAGAAAACACGTGATTAGCTACGTGCGGTTACTTATTTCAAAGCAAAAAAAAAATATAAGCTTCATCTAAAAAAGTAATGAAATCACATGTTATAAATCTATACAAAATTTCAAAACATAATTATTATTTCAACTCCTTGAAAGATCTTTAATTTGACAGATTTGTTGACCTTAGTGAATTACCTAAAGGTCGCTACTACGCCACTCACATCTTAGAATCAATGACATCATTGTTCCTAGTACAGTTACAACAAGTATTTGTAAATTCATGAAGCGTGCTTTCCTTGCTGAACTGCTTAGACACGGGGCATAATAACGAGAAGTTCTATTTTTGTTGTTAGATATTCAAAACTTCTGTGTTTTTACCGAAATATTAAAGCTAAAGAAGTCAAAACTTCGTTAGTGTAGAATAAAATGCTCAAAACAACAGTAATATCCGGTTTCTCTAACTCAATGTCACCCGCGCAATTCGACATTTCTTCCCTTTTTTGCAAAGATATTTTGAATGCTGCGGGCTTTCGTCTTAAATAATGCTAAAGTAAGTGGCGGTGCTTGGAGGAGGCCTATGTCCAGCAGTACGGACGTCTTTCGGCTGAAATGATGACGGTGAATGCTAAAGTAGAGTTTGAGAAGTTCTCAGCTTCAAATGCTCAAATCAGAAACCGGGTGTTAGTTAGGTATCTATAAAAAAAATGTACTTAAGGCTCGCCCATCCATGCCTCAAGTAAGCAAGGTCTGTGCTAACATCAGGGAGGGAAACTATGTTTTCTGTTTTGTAATATTTTCACTCATCCAAGCTATACTTTCGGCTCTTTCCCCGTTCTACAGAAAACCACAAAGATTTTTGTGTCTAATAGGTACGAGGCTTTTGACTAATTTGTATTATTTATAATGTTTCTTATTTGTGCAGGATAAACATTTTTTTCTTTTCAGGGGCTTGTGGCTAAATAATAACAGCCGCTTGCCGCGGTTAGTCCGCTCGATCTTTACATACCTAGACTTCTCCGTGCCTCGAAAAGCCATGGTCCCGGCTGTCATTCTGGAACTCTGTCAATCTGGACTGGAACCGACCCCAACATAGTTGGGAAAAGACTAGGCGAATGATGATGTTGAAACAATTTTACTTTTGCAAAGACAACTTTAAAAATATCCGACATACGGTGAGTTGCACAAAACCACATTGGTTTAAGAAAGACTTTAAATTGATGCTGTCACTTTCTTTTTGATACATAATATAAGGGATGGCATGAATTTAAAGTATCCATTAAACTAATGTGGTTTTGTGCAACTCACCGTAAGTATTCATTGTGTGATCGACCGGCATAATTCTCACCATACTTCATACTTCACATAATTTCCTTACTCTAGTCCAAACACGCCTCTAACTTATCCGGACAAAATCTAAATATTTCTCGTATCATATCTCTGATACATTTAGTTACGGCTCGCTCGTCTAATACTCATGTCATGACGTGATCTTAATCTCTTGCCTGCAACGAGGAACGGCTTTTACTTTAATTCCGCATGCAGGCATAGCTCCGTACATTCTCCACATGTTTCTGAAGTCTTGGGCCATATTTAGAGCATATTATGGTGAGGAAAGTTGGTAAAATTGTTGTGTACTAGGAAGTGTTGGTAGAGGATCGTATGTCAACTGGTTTTGGCGCCGCTTTTCTTATTTATTAGATTTAATAGAATTGCAGTGGACTTGATAAATGACGGTATAAGTAACATTAATAGAATAGTTAGGAAATATGAATAGTTGGTCGGGTGATTAACTCAAGACAATATTTATGTTCTTTCTCCAGAATTAGCTTACTTACTAATTATTATATGAGTTCTTCAAATTGTTTATTTTATTTGACAAATAATTTAAATTAATGTTTTTGTGTTGCGTAAAGAAAATTATTTTACGTACCTACTATTGTATAGAATCAAGTTTTTCTAACTGAACAGACATTTGTGCTGCTGGGGAGCTTGTTGCGCCACTTCTTCTTCCCAGCTAAAGCGCTAGGAAGTGGTGAAGGGCGGGCGTTTTGTGGGGACTGTCTTATGTTATTTTGACGTTCGAAAAGTGGTGATTCTCTGCCTAATTTTAATAAATGACTTTTGATTTTGATTAAAATTTAAGGTTCATAGAAATTTAGAAGAGGAAGTTTAAAGGTACTTATTACTAAACACATCCCTTTGTTTTGATTGTGCTGCACTGCACCGTTATTTAATAAAAGCAATACAAACAAAAAGCCGTGACGGTTGAAAGACATACTGATAGACGAAGCACAGATGACTTGACACATCGAGATGTGTTTTTGGGAGATTGTAGAGCAGCGACAACTCGGAAGCCCCACTACAATACGATAGAGAAGATTTATATGCGAAACAAGTCGCAGGTAACAGCTAGGTACTCCACATTACCACACAACTTACCTCCAGCAAACTCTCTGCACACATAACAAGCGGTCAGTCCGTTGATTAATATTGAAATTCACCACGCTGCACAGGCGAGTGAATCAATTCAACATGGCATTATAAGTCACGGTCCAACGCTAGCCGATAAGGCTCTGCAATTTACGCGTTAAGCCTTACTTCGATCCTTATCGAGTAAATCTTTTCTTCCGCTTAGATACGTTTTTGATTAAATTCCCGATACGTTGGTTATGATAGCTTGTACCTTATGCTATAAAGTGTGAAGTGTAATGTAACTATAAATAGCTTTCTCCCAATGCTTAAGTGCCGGGGTAGTTGTCGTCGGTAGCAATTTCAATTCTACTTCATCCCATATTCTTTTTGCTGCTTATAAATACTTACATTTGCTTTACGTTCAGTTGTTCTTTGTATTTCTTTCTCGTTCTTCCTCTTTTCCCTCTAAAGTTTAGTTAATTACACTTATTGAAGGTATGTTTATCGGGTACTAAGAATAACTTTATGAATGGAATGGCGTCAATCGAGATTAAATTAATGGTTAGTTAATTAATCAACGATCTCGTATTTCTCGTTTTTTTTTACGTTCACGTTAATGTTAACTGTTTCATTAAAATGTAGGTTAGAATTACTTTACTACATTTCCAACATACGTAGAATAATTGCTCTAATAATTAAGTGAGAAAGTAGAACAATCTTGTCACTCTCATTTCGAACCCAGTCTCACCATTGAAACGAATCGCCACCATAAAACCATGCACCACATTAAATTTATGACGTCACAATGCATGCTACTGCACCACTTTGCAGTCAGACACCACTCAATATTCTTCAACAGGCACGAAGGTGGCCCTCGTTCAAAAACAATGCCTTATCATTATCTCTACGGACACAGAATAGATAATTTGCAGAAGATATACTTCATACAATGCGTTAAAAACAGCAGACAGAAGCACATAGAAATGCACACAAAACATGATATATATGTGGAGTTGCTGGTGATGTCTTCGTGCAGTGTTTATAATAAATTCGAAATACACTCGGCTACACGTAATTGGTCCGATGGAAACCGATCACTGAGGTTAGTTGCCATCTAAATTGCCACCTTGAAAACTCAAGAATGATCCACTGTACCTACCGTGGCAAATGAATTCAGGAGTGAGAGGTTTAAAGGAGAGTTTTAATTACGTTTAGTCGCTAGAGATAACAGAAGGCAATCCATTTGTTCTTCTTTTTTTTAAATCTACATTTGGTAGACGTTCTATACCTTTCCATTCTGTACTCTTACTAATAGGACTATTACCTGTCAACTTAATAAGTCTTACTAGACAAATTTATCTCCACATGTTTTTTATCTCCACAAATTACATTCTTATAATACTTTATAAGAATGTAATTTGTGGAGATAAAAAACATATTTTTTTTATTACGTTTAGTCGCTGGAGATAACATAAGGCAATCCAATGTGTTCTTCTTTTTAAGTCTACATTTGGTAGACCTTCTATACTTTTCCATTCTGTACTATTACTCTCACTCATAGGACTATTACCTGTCAACTTATTATGTCTAGTATTTTAAGAATGTAATTTGTGGAGTTAAAAAGACATTTTTTTAAATTTTTTATTACGTTTAGTCGCTGGAGATAACATAAGGCAATCCAATGTGTTCTTCTTTTAAATCTACATTTGGTAGACCTTCTATACTTTTCCATTTTGTACTATTACTCTCACTCATAGGACTTTATCCAACCCTCGTGCCGTCAGGTCGTGACCAGAGATCAATAAGCCTTTGTACGTGACGACGCATACAAACATGATTGTTTCCGATAATTGACTCGCTTCTGATTTTATGTAGTCTATGTAGGTGACCAGGGATGGAGTTCAACCCGTTAATTGAAGGTTGCATCTAAAATGTTGTGATCATCATTATCGTCGTTTATCTCAGCATCTTGCCAAAGAAGCTTGGCTGTAAAGAATAGGTAATTTTTCATAAACTTGTGATTTCTTAGTACCCATGTCTATAATTTCTAAACGTCCCACTGCGACTTCACTTCTTACATTAACAACTCTTCAGGAAACTCCGTCTCCCTTACTGCTAATATTACTGCTTGATCTTATTTCATACGTATTTTTTTTAACTTTGATTGGCCTGCTTCAACCTTTATACGTAACGGCAAATTCCAAATTAGTACTGCATATCTAAAAAGATAGATGGCATAACCCATCTGTACTATCATCGGTATGCCTCAAGGCGCCCCATACGTAAGTTTTATCATGGTTATACGCAATTGGTCACGGGTTTTCTTACACCGTTAGAATTGAATGATGTAGTGTTATTTGATGCAAATTGATGATAATTGGATATGTAAAGTTAATGAACTGTCGACCAGCTTTAACATGGTGTGATTCGTTTAAAATTAGATTAGTTTCGGTTGAGGTTAATAGATGTCGTCATTATGTTTATTTAATTTTATTTGCGAGGGAACTCTATTTCTTACTATAAAAAGTGCTTTCCATGACTCAACATGAGTAAACTGTCGTGAATGGGGTTTCCTCTTCACTATTAAGCCCCCGATGCCCCCGCCACCTGCCTTAAGACTTCAATAACATTGACCAAAATATCAATTAAAAACTTTGGTTTTCTATAATATCATGTGGTCCCCTGCAAATGTAAATTAAAAATTCCAGCTTTATTGAATCATTTATAAAGAATTGAGAATTGAGAATTGAATCATTTACTTCACTCCGGCCCTGCACAAGCGGTCACGATTGTCGTTTACCAAACCGTAGATTCTCACCGCTTGCATATTAACCGTTCCCTTACATGTGAATATTCACCAAATTAATTCCCTTACAAGTGAAACGTGTTCTCCAACTATGTCAATGTATTCTGCGATAAAAATGGTAATTTTTAGTACTTTGTTTCCGTCGAAATTATGATGACTTGCTCGTTGACAGGGAGTCATAATTTTTCATAAATATTTATTGATGTGTCTTGACTGTTGACCATCGAAATTTCGAGTACGGTGGTCCAAGGTATATATGTTTATTGAAAATGATTTCTCCGACGTTATACATTTCTTAGAAGATGTTTCTTTAGAGGCATGAGGAACAGGGTGTAAAGTTCACTCATCCTCCATTGAAAAGGGAGGATCCTCCGACCAGACGGGTGTTGTGTCTGGTGGGCTACTGCCCGACGGTTGATGTCGGGACGTTGTATATATGCTAGTCGCGTGGTAAACTCTAATTGCGCGATGCAGGATTGCGTGACGTCATGTCATTGATGCGTAGTTCGTATGTGGCGATGTAGATGCCGCCACATCACTCCCCTCCGGAGACCGGAGGTCGATAGTGGGCTGAGTCGTGTATCTTGCGATGCTTGCCAGTGCCAGTTGTGGTTCCAGTGAGTCGGAACCGGGTGCCGCATAGTTCACGGTGAGTCGGAACTGTCTGCGGTGATACCCCAGTGAGTCGGGGTGGCGCTGCGTTATGCTCCAGTGAGTCGGAGTGTACAGCGCTGGGTTGAGGTTGAGGCTGAAGGTGATGACCAGGAATGCGCGTCCGCTGCATGCTGGTGGTCAGGATACCCGTTGAAGCCGTGGGTTCTGGCTGGCTGTGTGACTCGCCGCTCGAAAGCTTGAGGAAGTGATGCTGATGACGTCACGCTGATGTAGTTGCACGAAGGCTGCGCTGACGTTCATGCTCGGGGTCACCAATTTAGAGGCATGAGGAACAGGGTGTAAAGTTCACTCATCCTCCATTGAAAAGGGAGGATCCTCCGACCAGACGGGTGTTGTGTCTGGTGGGCTACTGCCCGACGGTTGATGTCGGGACGTTGTATATATGCTAGTCGCGTGGTAAACTCTAATTGCGCGATGCAGGATTGCGTGACGTCATGTCATTGATGCGTAGTTCGTATGTGGCGATGTAGATGCCGCCACATTTCTATTACTAGGTTCTATGTTATGGAGGTTTGGTTTCCGCTCTTAGTACTTCAAGTGGACCATTGTGCGTGTCTATTACTATATTAATAAGATTAGATTTTAGGTACCTTGTTGGTAATACATATCGTTTAAGACTAGTATCTATTTTAGAAAAGTGAGGCCTATGTTTGAAGTCGTGCTGTGAATGATCATGATGATGATGAATATATATTTTAGAACATGAGTCACATTGATAAACACCATAGTTTCTTATTAAATCTCTTTTACCCTCTTCGAGTCTTTCCCATCTCTTAATCTTACCATAATCAATAAAATTACAAATTCACTTTCTCAACCATGTAGGTCCACTCAATTTACATAGAAGTCCCTATAAAATCTTCAGCTGCCGATCAGCTAATGACTTTAATTCATGCAGCGACAACAAGTGGAGGAGATAATGATAAAATTGTTAGCCCGAAGAGAGGGAAAGTCCGAACACCGGCTTGCGCATAAAACTGCCATAATATCGGACATTAACGTTTTCACGGCTCTGTCGGTCCCTGACTTAGCTGTTGCCATAAATTTTACATGGGGAATTAATTTGTATAATGCTGTTCTGAAAGTGGTATGTGTGAAATAAGGGTTTGTGATGAGATTTGTGGAAACGTGGTGGTTACAGGTGTTTGGTGAATTGGGTGATTATAGTGTTGTAACAAATATGACCTGGCAACTCCTTGTTTATCTTGTTTTAATTGAAGTTTTTCGATTTTTTTTTTTAATGGAATAGATATATATCAATTCCATTTAAAAAAATTCTATTTTGTATTAAATATACAGGTTTTCAATGTTATTTATTAATTCAGGTCACCGTACGCGAACAGATCTGGTTATAGCTCAATGGCTGATTGCAGATGGAAGAGAGAAAAAAAAAATAGGTCACCAGCGCGGACTTCAAACACCAGAACCAATCAAAATTAACATAGGTACTCAAACTACCACTCGAAAAAAATAACCAAGAATAAGTAAAAATCAATTTTCTCCGACAACCTATTTCCATACATCGTGTTTCTCACGCAGTACCTCAGTAACTACCGGCCCGCGTCTTCCCCGCCCCTCTTGTTGGTAATCACTAAATTACTGAACAGCTTTTTTAGTATGCGAAGCACGGAAAATAAATACTTTACCTGTTTATAAAGTGCAGACTTAAAAACTAACCAATTTTGTGATATTTCGTATAACGTGGCTGTTAAGGTGAAGTTGTGAGAGATGAATTATTATGTTGGATTGAAAGTTGAAACTGTAGAATAAAACATTCATGAAATTATTTATAAATCCAGGTTAGGCGGAGACAAGTTTGGTGGTATTATTAAACCTATATAGTCTCAGATCAGAACTATGCAAAAGGACTTTCAAATGGAGGATGCATTCAAACATCCTCCACAAGCAGCTATACTTAAGTACGCCCAGTGCATCCTGGGTTGACAGTGACACAGCCTCGCAACCAACATTTCAGACTGATAAATGTTTGCACCTTGACACGAGTTATATTCTTGTATAGTCGAATGACACGATTAAGGACAAAATAATAGGCAAACAGCCATTTCGCGAAGCGTTACTTGACAGTACTATGGGAAGCCCGATTCCTCGTATAAGGAGAGAATACCTGTATTCTAATATCGTAATGGATTTCATTGCCACCGCTTAATGTCAATTACTGGGGTTGGTAAGCTAAAGGCCAAAGCTGGTAAAGGTCACGTCAACTGCGGTGGTGACATTTTGACAGTTAGTGTGAGGCAAGCCATGTTAGAGATCGTAGTAACAGTAGATTCGCTCAGTGAAAGGATTATGTTCGGTCGTTTAAACAATTTTACCATTAAATGTGTTGATTTTGTCTGTTTCTTGTTTATCTTTACAAGTAAAACTTTTAGGAAATATAAATGGTTACATTGCTTCGCGAAGATATGCTAATCTGTTTTGACTATATGATAATTGATAATGCATACATAAAACTTGTCAAAAAGTTTGTTCTAAAGCATCTTTTTTTACAATTGCCAAAATTCAACGTCATCGCTTATCTAGGTAAATATGATTAGATAGTGTTGTCTCGCTTACAAATATACCAATGCATCACTTTCCATACAATTCATTACGAATATGGGCATTTCGCAGTAGCATGTACTTACCTTTGTTTTCTTTCCACTCCATCGCATCGTCTATATTAAGCCGCCTGAAGCTGTCCACCTAGTAAGGCAAACATACCATAAAAATACAGGCAAAAACAGAATCACCATCATTTTAGCTCCAGCCTTAACTGACGAACTCGTTTTTAGGCCAGTGAAGGGGCGCTAACTTGATTGGATGATTGACTCGCCCATAAATGGCGAAAAAAGCACATAAAAGCACTTAACAACATGTTATCGAGATTGTAAACAGAATTATAAATTTCCGACATTTTATACGCGTTTAAATTCAACCTGTTTATGCATGGTAAGACTATTAGTTTTGCAAAATCAATATGGCGAAGTAAAGTTGTAGTATCATAGGGCGTGAAAAGGTAAATATTGTAAGTGCTGACTTTAAGCTCGAGTTGTGAAATGAAGGATCTATTGTTTACTGTGATGACAACATTCTTGGCAGCCCGATGACCGGTAACAATGCTCACTTTTAACCGTGTTTGCCGATCTGTATTCTGAAATTTAAACAAGCCGTTTAATTCGCTATTTCTGTTTAATATTACTTTAAGTTGTTTCTGGGTATTATAGTTTCCCACAAAGAGCTCTCAGTTTTACAGACGAGAGTAATCAACTGAATGAACTAAAATAAGTTCTAAAGGATTAACGACTAGGCCTGAGTTTTGTGGAATCACTGCCATGACGCTTCAAGTATTGCATTATTTTTTATATGTAGGTCGTAATGTCGTATCAAATTGAAATGTTTTAAAGCTCTATGGATAACTACCACTCGCAGACACTAAAACTTTAGTGGCTGGTTGGTTTTGGCATAAAAATATCAAAATGAAAAAGATAATAGCATTGTTTTCGTGTTTTTTGGGTCAGAATAGAATTTGATCACTTGATCTTGAGGAAAATAGGATTTATTATACTTTCATCATGATTTAGTAGTTGCAAAATATGATTGTATAAAAATACCTCTGGAATGTAGCTGAAACTCTTAATACATATATTCCGAAGACATAGATCTATCTTATATGATAGAGTTATGCATAAAACAAAAGATCTTTAACAAAGTTTATGAACTCGTAAATAAGAATAATTCTGATTTATGTTTGTTCTGTTTGTCTAGTATTTCGTTACATTTTATGTAGATGTCATAAAATACATAATACATTTGAATCGGACATTTAAATGAATGTTGACACATAAAATAAGAATTAATCAGACATGCAATCCGAAACTAGAGGCCAATGGATTGAACCGTCAATAAATTCCGTTAAACCATTAGACACTTTAGAAATAGTCTCAGAGACTAATAATTTGCTATTAAAGTATTAAATTACACTTAAAGCAAATTACACTTCTAAAAAAACGATAAGTACAAGTCTTTGATTTTAAAACGTATAAGTATCAAGCATAAGTAAGGCAGGAATACATGCCTCGGGGGCAGACGTCAATCAAGAGATTGTTTTAAAGCGAAATAATATTAATTGTCAGACGATTTACAACGTTTTGCGCGGAGCTGACAGCGTATCGTAATTGGACCATCGCACGGCTTTCCATCAGATGCTTTACGATGGTATTTTGCATGGCTAATTGTTATACTGTTGAAGTTTATACTTGCATGTTTTGATATACAATTTCATGTACTTCTTCACAGTAAACTGGAGGTATGGAAGTTAAGTAAAATAAATTACAGAGCAATAATTATCTTGAGGCTTTTCAGCGTAATGGTTACAAATTACAGTATCCTCACGCACTTTCCCATTATTGTTTGTAACTTTGCATAGGATTACGTTATTTTCCCTTTAACTGTACAGCAGCTGTTAATGTCAGGTACAGAAAAGCGTGAAATCACGTATCAAACAAGTTTCGCATTAGAATATTGCAGTGCATATAAGTATCGATAGTTTATCGATAAGCCGCTGAGCTTACAAGCGCCGCAGTTAACCGTTTCTCCTTAATTGACTTGTTCGACGTGCGTGAATGATAAGCGGTTATTAAATACTGTATTTCTTATGTTCTCAGAAACTCGTGAACTTATTTTGTGTATTTGCTAATTATAACCTTTTATTTTTATTAGCCTGTATTGTCCTACTGCAGGGTAAAGGCCTCCTTTCCCTCTTTCCACTTTTCCTTTTTACACTCCAGTTGCATTTGCATTAAAAGCAATTTGTACTACATCAAAATCGTATCTGATTTGAGACATCATTTGATTTCATCAATCTTGATCCATTTCACTTATGATTTATAACAGCCTTTAATCTAATTTGATAGCAATCAAGAGATATGTTTTTTTTATCGAATGTGATTCTAATTCAATTCTTTGTCAGCAGATACTTTTGATCCTTCCGAAACATTATAAAAAAGAGTATATTTATATGTTTTTATTTCAAAACAAGTTCTTTGCGAATTGAAACAGGTTCATGTGGAAGTGTTTCCTGATTAAACGATAACTCGTTAACTTTTGGAATGAATAAATTGGTGCTGTCGCCATTTTTCTTGTATCATTGTGTGTCATTTGAGTTTATTGATTTATACCTTCCGTAGTAAGTGTAGTAAAAGTATTAGTCACTCTCAAACTTTTAACTGTATGATCGTTCCTAAAATTGCAGTTATTTTCAATTTCATCAATCAATAATCACACAGTTGAACACAAGGATTGATCATCCTCAACGATTACTGTTTCATCTATATAACTATTGATCTGTTATCTGTTTCGTTTCGTATTCATCAAACAACACGATTTGCCGAAAAATCTTTTTTTTTTTCTTTATTATAACCATAATAATGCATTCAGCATTGGTAACTTAAATTCGTACTTGAACCGTAATAGAAATTCGTGTTGATAATACAAAATACGTATTAGCATATATTTCGCTAATTTCCAGACATATTCGTATAACAATAGCGTCTGGTCTGGTTTTAAAACTAAGTGAAAGTTGAACCGACCTTAAAACAAATGCTTTTGTAGGTGTATGAGAACGGCAGAGGTGACGTTGTGACGAATCACGAAGCTACAAGGTCACTGCTTCGAAAAGTATAATATTAGAGGTCCTACTACATAATTATGACATTGGCTAACTTTCCCAGTGAAACAGAGTTTTGTTTTTTTTCGTCTCTGGATATTCCGTGGGAAACCAGATCCACAGTTATTGTAGTGCATAGACAAATAGTAACTTAAAACGTTACCGCTTCAAAGATAAATATAGCGAAATTAAGAAGACCGATGCAGAAGACTAAACCTAGTCGGGAAGAGATACAGAGTTAAATCTATACCGTACACATCGTCCGATCAAATTTTAACTTTAGTGTAAGAATCGAAGCGTTTCATGGAAGTTCCTTGGGCATTGGGATTTCCCCCATTTCACTGTTATACGCAGAATCAATTCAGAAGCAGATCTTACCGACAGCACAACACCTATAGTTTTGTTGTGAGCTGTTGTTTTCATAACCTTGGACATTTGGCATAATGTGTTTCTGAACGTTAAATCAACAGATGGATAGGATGCTACCAAGTTTTATTGTGAATAAAAGATTTCATTATTGACTGTGCTGTCTGTCACTGTTTGATTCTTTTTGATTATTTGCCAAAACAATAAATTGAACTTGGGTTTTATCGGCTGGATGAGTTAAAGCATGTTCCTTTGTTGACAAGCATATGACGTCTTTGGTTTTATACGATTACATACCTGTCTAGTTTTTCTAATAATTTAAGACAATATTATATTTCTAAGAGATTTTCTTTTGGTGTACCATAACAGGACTTTCATCCCAGCATTTATTCTTCCCAGCTTTTGACTAGAATTGGAGCATTTCTGATTACTTCTTTTACACAGGCCTTGAGATTTACTTTATAGATTTTTTTTTTCTTTTTTTTACACTAGCTGCGCGGTTTCACCCGCATAAGTCTCGATACCTTGGAAATATCGGGATAAAAGTATCCTGTATCATGATCTACCCATGTGCCAACTTTCATCCAAATCTGTTCAGCCGTTTTGGCATGATAGCGTAACAAACAAACTCACTTTCGCATTTAGAATATTAGTTAGGATAACATTTTAATTGTGAAAAATCCCTCTAATTAAAAAAGTAGACACCTACAGTCCCCACCTTTCTTTGCCATTCGTGGGGACATAGAAATTGTCATCAATGCTACAAGTAATTTGTTGTACTTGTGAACAAGCTAGAAAGAATTGGAATAAGGGGAACACCTCTTAGCCTTTTTAAAGACTATTTATCAAGTAGAAAACAGAGGGTTAAGATAGGGACATACATCAGTGATGACGTGGAGGTATCATTCGGCGTACCTCAAGGAAGCGTATTAGGACCAACGCTTTTCTTATTGTACATTAATGACCTAAGTAACTTAAAAGTAGATAACGCAAAAATCTTCTCTTACGCCGATGATACCGCCATTGTCTTTTATGGGAATAACTGGTCCGAAGTAAAGCTCAAAGCTGAAATAGGTATGGCTCAAACTTCTAATTGGCTTAATGAAAATCTCCTTACGTTAAATGCAAACAAAACGAATTACATATGTTTTACAATTAGAAATCGCTCACAACCAGATCAAGATTTAAATATCAAAATACATTCTTGTAATCAAGCCAATAATTATCCCTGTACATGTCCAATAATTAATAAAGTAACACAAACAAAATATTTAGGTGTTATAATTGACCAACATTTAAGTTGGTACTCTCACCTCGAACATGTTGCTAACAGAATACGTAAATTGAGTTGGATATTTAAATCATTGAGATACGTGGTCCCTACAAGTGTAGCCACAAAAGAGGGCGCTAAGAGAAATCTTCTAAATGAAATCTACACTGCCCTTGCACAGTCTGTGATAGTCTACTGTATACCTTTATGGGGTGGGGCAGCGAAATCTAAATTTATAGACGTCGAACGAGCGCAAGGAGGTCTGATAAAAATAATGTATTTCAAGAAACGGAGATTTCCTACTGAAAGTCTATATGAGATCAGCGGCCTGCTATCTGTTAGGAAATTATATATCTGTGCCGCGATCCTAAAAAAGCATAAGACACTTAAGTATGACAAAAACATAATATTAAAAAGGAGAAAAGATATTATTGTGCAAGTCCCACAATCTAAAACCAATTTTGCTGCTACACAGTATAATAAACAATCAGCACGATTATACAATAAAATTAACAAAGACATATACATATACACTGAACAACTTCATAAAGGTAAGAAAATGCTAGTAGAATGGTTAAAATCACGCACGTATGCAGACATCGAATTACTGTTACAATAAGTGGAAATTAGTTATACTTGCACCGTCACACCTACACTTACATGCTCCCTCATACACACATCCACACCACCAACACACCTCTCACACTCCACACACCTCACACACATCACGCACCACACACACTTGACATAATAAAAATAATACTTTATGTAAATGGCAATAAAGCACGAAACACGCGCTCGAAAAAAAGATATGTGTATTAGACAAAAAAAAATTAAAATAAAATTATTTTTGTAATTTTTAAGTTGTACAAACAGCCAAAGCTGTGGAAGAGCGGAGTCTCCTAACACAGGCGTTATTATGCTTAAAAGGAGGCTCCAATCATAAACTAATATATAAACTATGTAGTTGGTACAGTAATAAATATTTTTTTTTTTTTTTTTTTTAAGTAATTTACCAATCTTCTCTTATATTTCCAGGTATGCAAGCCAGACATAGACTGCTCGCTAGCAGCTAACAAATGGAGATACATCGTAGACTTCACCTGTCTCGCTGACAACGAGAAACTGAAGAAAGAGATGAGGTTGTCCTTCCCCAGTGGACACTCTTCTTTCTCTGCTTATACTATGCTGTATTTCAGCGTAAGTTTCTGTACTTTATTCAAGCCTAAAAGACCAACGGATAATGTGCGAAATGAGTAGCATTTGCTCCCCAACCCTTGTCATACTGATAGCAACCCTCTGCTACATAGCATAGGCATATTTAGCTAAGTTGAGGAATTCGTAACATACCCAATATCGACGGGTATGGCAGAGGTGTACCGGTACACCAATATTTCGCCAGATATCTTCATTCTTATAAATTAGTAATGACTAACCCAGTCTAGTTGTCTTCATCAAACTGAATCGAAACTGATTTTACTCGACGATATACCAACTTCTTTTTGCTATGTAATAGGTTGGCTAACAGGCCATCGGCCTACGTGATGGAAAGTGATTACTGACGCCTATAGACGTGGAGCCGCCATACCTCAGGGACTATCGATATGTTGCCCACCTTAGATTGTAATGTTGAAATGTCTTGTGCCTGTAGTTAAAGCAATAGATAGATTGATATCTGATATAATAGGTACTCTTTATTATGTAAACCATGTAAATTACTCGGTAGTAGTAGCAGCCCGGAGTCTGGATTTGTGTCTGGTTGATGGCAATAGGCTTGCCCCTGGTTACATGTGACTTAAATATAACTGCCCTCGAACCCTTCGAGGATTACAGGTGGGCTACTTAGTTATAGGTGATATAAATCTATATCTTCTTCCCACAGATGTACCTCCAGAAGCGCTTCACTTGGCGCGGATCAAAGCTGATCCGACACGGGATCCAGTTCATTCTGATGTTGTTCGCGTGGTACACGTTCATGACCCGTGTCTCTGACTACAAGCATCACTGGAGCGACGTGCTCGCTGGAGTCAGCATTGGATTGCTTTATGCTATTGTCATTGTGAGTGTCTTCAGCAACTATTGCACCTACCTTCTGCTCTTGTATAAGTTACTCTTTCTTGAACGAATTTATGTATTTTGTAGTGCACTTGTGACTATGGAACTTCTGCACTGACAAGACGTAATTTGGTGATGATTATTGCGCAATTTTTTGGTCATTGGGAGGTTGTATCGCATCCTGCCAATGACGTACTGATACAGATCAGACCTTTTTCACCGTATTATTTAAGAAGACCAAAATAGCCGATTACCATCTTATATTTTATGGATTCATGATTTTTATAACATCACAACTTGTTCCTTCCAGTTCGCCTTCGTATCAAACCTTCGCAAAACTCCCCGATCGCGGCAGCACAGCCACGAAGCCGAACTGCGAGTCACCAATGGGAACACCCGAGTGCAGGTTTGACAGTCATCCCCCACCAGCTCCCGATGTGAAAGCGACGCTGAAGAACTATGATATGAACAACCAACCGTCTCGTGGATCTCGCACGAGTACATCGATGCCTGTAGGCAATCGCAAGAACAGTGAATATGGACTCAAGTGAGCACAAATTTTTGAAGTGAGTGAGTTGAAATGACGGATATAATATGAACTTAAAACAATGGCCTGACTGAGTAACGCACTGTGTCACATCTAGCGCTGCCTCATTGTCACGAAATATCCAAGAATAGTTCATGCCGTGGTCAGCAAGGTGGTAGCCGGACATATACCTACAGGAAAAGTTTTTAAGCAGTGCGCAAATTTTCACACGGTATTCTACTCATAAATATGAACAACTTTCACTATGGGATCAAATCTGAAATCACGTAAAAAAATCTGCTGTTTCATACAAAAGTTAATTTCTACAACAGCTGATTTCTTTGTCGTGATTTCAGAGTTGGTCCCATAGTGAAAGTTGTTCATATTTATGAATAGAACACCTTATGTGCACTGCTTAAAAGCTTTTCCTGTATATTATTTAAGTACCACCGCTCTTGAAAGCTATTTATACCCCTAGCACTATGCTGCGCAAAATATCGAATCTACAGTTTATGTAAGATTATGCATAGGTTGATTTTTTAGCAGCTTCCAGCTTTTGGGTTACTCAGTCAGGACAAAGTGTAACATTGCAACTGAATGTTGGAGCTTTAATTCATTTCAATGTTGCTGTTAGATTTTGGCAGGTACATATAATATCTAAGTTTCTTGTTGTCTATGAGTTTGTGTATTTATTTTGAAATATTATATTATTTAGTTTTGCATAGATAGAAAACTTGCGCTTCTTTTTGGAGTGTGCTATCAGAGTTTTATGATATTACATTGCGTAAACTTTGACTGTCGGAGTATTTTTTTTTTAATGAGCTACTGAGATTTTAATTTATATTTAATTTAAAATGTTTTAAAATATATAAACAATTTTGTTAGCCGGTATTTCTATTTGAAACTTTTACTCACAATTGACTTATGTAGATAAACTGATTCCGACATCAAGACACAGGGAAATGCCTAAGTTTGCGGTGTCACCGTCAAATCTGTTCTTATTATAAAACAATATCGAAAACGGGTCTTATCGCGATATTCTTTTTAACGAGGTAAACAGGTACCTACTCCACTCGTGGTACTCTACTCGTGTCGGGAAACAAGTAGGTACCTGTTTACCTCGTTAAAAAGAATATCGCGATAAGACCCGTTTTCGATATTGTTTTATAATGTGTACAAATCGCAAAAGTTTAAAAAGTTTAAATCTGTTCTTGTACTAATTTGACATTTGAAATTCATACAAAACGTGTAACTATTTCTAATATTCAATCTGTATACAAATGTGCAAATGCAACGTTATAGTACATAGACAGTCAAATGTTTACGTGATGAACATAATAGGCATGATGCCTGGGTGAAAAAAAAAGAAATTCTATTTAATCCCTCAGTCAGATAATAAAAACATATTAGACACATATTTTTGCTTTATCATACTAATAAAAAATAAAAGATAAAACTTATTAAAGTTGGGGAGTCCCCGGCTCGCTATGTCACAACTAATTTATATGTGGCATAGCGCGCCCCCACTCCCCAACTTTAATATGTTTAAGCTACGTATAAAATCTAGCAAGGTCATGCCACATTTTAACTCATTGTATCGACGTAATCTTTTGATTACGTAAAAAAAGAAACAAAAAAAAAAGTTTTAGTCATCCCTATTTTGAGGATTGTGCAATGTTATATAGGAGTTGATAACTGATGAATATGTATATATTTTAAATAATAACACCAAGTACTAGAAGTATTACTAACAGTACTCGAAACAGTTCGTTATAAGATAATTATAACTGTATTATAAACACTGACTTTTAATTCATCGGAAATCTTTCAGAGGGTAAAAGTACCTACAGTAAGTTTTATTAAGGGATCAACTCTGAAATATAAAAAAATATAAAAATATTCTGTTTCATGCTTTTTTTTTATTGACAAAGTATGAAAAAGAATTCGATTGTAAAAAAAAATATTTTTGTATGAAACAGCAGATTATTTTTCGTTTTTTTTTTTTTAAGCTGGTCCCTTAGTAAAAGTTGTTTACATTCATGAATAGTTTCAACCCCTAAATGATAGCCAATTAATTTAAAGTCACCCTGTATTTATTGAAGCCGATTAGAGCTAGCTTGAGGCAGCTAAGCTTCGATCAATAATTATTGATTGAAGCAGCTAAGTTATAATTAAAATCTGGACTTAATCGCTTATTATTGCTTGATATTGGCAATTGTTGAGTAGTTTGGCGTTATATAGCCTATTAGATACTGAGTAGTCAGCCTATGTAAGTTTTTGGCTACAGTAGCCTGATTGTCAGTGTAGCCTGCCATAAGGCAGATATTGTAAAAAAAAGGTTGGATATTGTTTTCTATTAAATTAATGCCAACAAAAGGTTATTCGCATAAGAATAGGTTGAGATCGCAGTAGTATTTTTAAAATAGAAAAATATACAGCAATGTTTTCAACTACTAATTATGTGAAACGGTTTTTATTGGTACAATGTTGAATTTATGAAATTATTTATAATGTAGAAGATATTTTGTAGTTGTAAATTAGATTAAGGATTCATCGAGTCTCAAAAATGTTTTACATCGATGACCATAATGAATTGAAATCAGACATTTAAAAAAAAACAGGAAAAAGGAAATAATATTT
This sequence comes from Cosmia trapezina, assembly GCA_905163495.3. NCBI lineage: Eukaryota > Metazoa > Arthropoda > Insecta > Lepidoptera > Noctuidae > Cosmia > Cosmia trapezina. The sequence continues at coordinate 5,688,524 of LR991036.1, forward strand.
TATGAACGTTTGTAAGCTTTTAAAGGGTAATTAACACTGTGTACATTAAACTAACGCAGGGCTATGCGGTAAACGGAGTTGAGGAATAAATTAAACTTATTCAAAGAAAATGTACATATTTTTAAAACAGTACAATCTATATTGCTTGCACGTATTCTGTTTACATTAATTTATGCTTTACCTACTAATTAGAAAAATATGAATTATCTTTTAATATTTTTAAGATAGCTGAATAGTAATTATTTTTTTTTAATTACCATCAGCCATTCTCATAATAAAAATAAATAAAAAAAATAATAATAATAAGAGTCTTCTGAACTAGATTATGTGGACTGAAAACAGCTGAAACTGTTTATTTTTCAAATGCTAAAACGGAGTAGGGTCTCGTTTTTATAAAATAAATTATCGATCTTAAACGAATTATATTATTATAATTATATAACCACTTAATCAGTCACCTCACATTAGGTAAATTCGAACTCGTAATTTCTTTACCACCCTAAGGTTGAATGTCACTTGCACCTAATAAAGACAAGGTATATTTGTCTATGTGACAGTAAAAGTGGGTTCACTGTCAGTCCATCGCGCCAAATGGCGTGATATACTACAGACGCCAGCACATTAAGCTACTACAATCTGTCAATTTTTTTTAATACATTTTCATCTTTATCACTGAAGTATTAGGTTCAAGGTTGATTGGGAAAATTTGACAGTTTCGGGTGGCTTAAACTGCTGGCGTCTGTACCATCGCGGATATTATTTTGCGGTGAACCACTTTTCGATCTTATTGGAAAAGGGTTCTCCGCGATGGTACATCCAAAATTTTATCGTGAATGTTAAAATCCGTTGGCGTGAAAACTCTGGATTTCTAATCGCTCCATTTGACTTTAGTCGTTTGGAGCCAAGCCGAATGGCGCTATCGTGAATTCCCACCGTTAGATAGGTACATACTTTCAACTTTAATAAAGTTTCAATTTACTGGGAATAGCTCTCAAAAAGCGTGCCTCGGAAGTCGGAAAGCACGTTAAGCCGTTGATCCTGGTGTCATTCGTAGATCTTTGACAGTCGTTACGGGTAGTCAGAAGTCCAAAAGTCTGACAGCTATTCTTAACAAGAGGTGTCGTGTTACGCAGCTTACCTACGCAGTTACTTGTGGAGGTCAGATAGGCAGTCGCTCCATGTAAAACACTGGTATCCAGCTGCATCAGGTTAGTCTGGAAGCCGACCCCAACATAGTTGAGAAAAGGCTACCTACGCAGATTGAATTCTCAAGTGATAAAGCAAATACGAGTTCGACTATACATCATTATTATGCACTTGTTAATTACATATTTTAATATACATAATTAGCATCAGTTTAAAATCTGCATCTACCTATTCTCTTTAAAATAAATAACGATTATTAAATGCCAATGCACATCTACGTTACAAGATGGCGTCGGAACTACCAACCTACTTAATATTATACTTAGTAAATAGCCAATAGGTATTGCAAAACAATGCGGTTTCTGAAAGGATCAACACAAAAATTTGCCAACAGCGTGTTAAACTCCTGTTAGTTGTAGTAATTTAATTAGGTGATCGAAAGCCAATGAAATCACTTGACATGAGTTTGAGAGACTGTTGGATATTTTTTTTTGGTGATTAGCTAAGAAACCGTTTTGTAAATAACATATAGATAGTGCAATCCACGAAGACGCGCCCCACTACTCCTCCTAACCGTTGCACACTATAAACGGTTAAGAGGAGTAGTGGGGCGCGTCTTCGTGGATTTCACTATCTATAGTTGCACGTTTTAATGTTATAGTACAACTAATATTAAGATAATTATAGTTCAATATCACATGTTTTTGTCGAAATTTTTACGAATTTTTTAAGCTGAAATCTTCCTCCATATTGTGCTTCCATATTTATGAAGTGGAAACTTCTTTTGCGCGTTGAGTGATTTTTGGTAGGGGGAAATCGTACGGGGTTTTCTTTTAGAAAAGCCGTCAGTACACTACCTTTTTGGTACTTTATTAGAAAAATATAGTGTTAAAGTAGGTCTGCACTTTGAAATACGAAATGTGGATGTACTGCCTGGGTAACCCTTCGGAGAAATCTTTTTGAACACAATATGGAATTAGGTTTATAACCTTTCCAACCTAAATTTATTTTATTTATGATAAATAAGAAACTTCATAGCGTCCATGAAGTATTGCATTTTTTTCGTCAATGGTTGCCTGTTAATAAGGAACTTCATAGGCGTGCTTATGACAAAAGTAAAATAAATGGTTGGAAAGTATTATAATTGCATAAATTTATATTGCATTGTTTGTTAATGATGTGTTGTACGTATTTTATTCGGGGATTCATCGTATGGGGATGCAAGATTGATAAATAATACCAGCCTATTACTGCCCCACTGTAGGACAAAGGTCTCTTCTCAGACAGAGAAGGCACGAGCATTGATAACCACTCTAGCTCAAGACGTGTTGGCGATTTAAGTAGATCCTTTAACCCAATTACATATTTAAATAAAATGCGGCCCACTTGAAGAGGGAGTGGGCCTCTCTCTCTCAAAGAGAGGAGGAATAAAGTAAAGTACACACAGCTCATCTATTTATGTTAGTCATAGTAAACGTAATCTGAAGTCTCGAAGACAACTGGGGGGCTAAAACGGCCACTTTGGCAGTATCATAATAGGATAATATTATGAATAATATTTGAAATCGTAAAACTGACAATATATTATGAATTGTCAGTTTGTGAAATTTGTCAGTTTGTGTGACTGACAATTCATAATATATTGCCGGTTTGTGACCGTTTTACGATTTCAAATATTATTCACAATATTATCCTATTATGATACTGCCAAAGTGGCCTTTTTAGCCCCACTGTAACGTATTTTTTTATACTGTGATATAGGCTTTTAAATAAATGGAATAATAGATCTGGGATGTGCCAATAGCTGGTTAGTCGATTATGTATTCCATATAAAAAGAAAAAAAAACTGTAGCATGCGGTTCGATTTTCAAATTTTTCCAGTCAGAATTGCAATATGGTTGATACTTTGACAGTTGTAAAACTCACAGCGAACGTCATCAGCTAGTCAGATTTAATGTAAACATCTGGTAATCGACTAATTATCTAATTATCACATCCCTGTTACAAATACCCAATAGAAAGTTAGATTTAGGTCCAATTAGGTGCTAGATAATATAGTGTAATAAAGTTAAAAATATTTTACTCATTTTGACACAAAGATGTCTACAGATTAAAACTATTTTAAGTAAATTACTTGTTGATGTGTTTTTTTTAAATGTATAAAATAGAACTTAAAATGCACTGCCCTTAGAATTCTCGATGTATTGTAGCTTTGAGGCGGCTATTTATTTACTTATTTTTTAATGTGGTTAAAAGTTTATAATGCATAATAATAAATCTGTATAAAGTGTTTATTTCTTCTTTTTTGATTCCACCATTCACCGTCCTACCCAAAAGTAATTCTAAAGTTACCAACGCCATCTATTATCACATTAACGAACATAGTATACAAACGTTCGAGAGCGTTCCTACCACAAACCACAGATGGCATTATTCTCAAACTTGATAAGGATGTTTTATATCAATACTAATTTAATTCACAGCCGCAATAATATTTACCAGTCTGCTAACTGAGTACATAACTACATACTAAGTCGCGTTATCGGTAACAAGATGAAATATAATAGAGCAAGGACCTCAGTAACGGTGCTTTTTGCAATGTTTGACAATGACTAACAACGCCTACACGTTACCCACAGATTACTCATTTTATCAGTTGATCAGTATTGCAGCAGTCTTTAGCGTGATAGCTGTGTCCGAGCAAGCGTGGTTGTGAAATAAAAGGTTTTACGTAAATATTATGTTATTATAGTGTAACAATGGCGGTCGACAAATTAATATGGAAAATTATCCTGGACTTCTTCATCTTAGTATGTGGTAAGTGAGAATTTATTATTTGGTTATGTTGGCCATAATTATGTTTCATTATTGTGCTAACTTGTTGCTTCCGTAATGTTCAAATTAGATTAGGTAAGGGATTAATCAATAAAATTGTCTGATATGCAGTGCGTTTGGATTTTTTATCTTGGTTTTACTTCCGTGCTAGAATATTGAAATATGAGCCATGAATTCCATAATTATTTTTAGATTAAGTATGTATTCTTACCAACTTAATTACGTTTACCTAAATTAAGGAAGAGGTAATAGTCATTAATTTGTGAACTACCGTCTATTACTTATTTTTTCGTATTGTGATATCATCCTGGAATTTAAATGAACCTGCTGCTGTGTACGTAAGGTGGTTCATTGTTTTAAATGTAAAAGAGCGCCTCTCGCCATGAAACGTAAAAGTTTGGCGAGTTTAGATTTAAGTAACACCGGTGTAATGTAATTTTAGTAAATAAATAAAAAATTAAAAAAAAATGGGTAGTTAAGAAGGTAGACTGCTCTGTAGGTAGTGGGTGCAAAGCAAAGGGTAGCTGCACATAATTTATCAAAGTAACTTAAATAAAATTAGTTAGACTAGGTTTTTTTTTTCAAAAAAATAAATAAATGAAAAAGCGTTAATTAAACAAACAAACTTACTTGACAGTTAAAGACTTTTTCTACGTTCATAGCAAGCGTTCGACCTCGTAAATCAATCGGAGGTAAAAAATAAAAGCCGTCAGTGCGATCCAGGATGAAAAGTAGCCTTTGTCCTTTTCCATGTTAAGGTCTACCTACCCATGTGCCAAATTTCATCCAAATCATTCAGCCGTTTTAGCATGAATGTAAACGAAGCAAAAGGAGTCTGGATTATGTAAGGAACGCAGCAGGTGACTTCTGTAGTTTTTTTTTCTGTAGGGCAGAAGGCATGAGTTTATGTATGTGCCGTCAGGATCACTAATTGTACCTAATACTTAATTACATTTACTGTTAATCAAATGAAGTTTATTGTACCTAATTATCGCTAAAAGACTTCGCACACTTCACCCGCCGCCGCCGCTGCAATCGTTATCGCGCGGTTTTAGTATTCATTGACCTGCATTGAAATTGGTATGTCAATACATAACAGTAACTCATTTAAGTTAAAGCTTGGCGAAGTCGTGTCTAACTATATGCCTACCTAATTTGAATTACCTATACCGTCGCCGCATTGCGCTAGTAGGTAGGATCGTATATTCAACAGGTAAGGCTTTATGCTAAAAATAAACATCTTTTCTTTCTACCACACTGTTTTATCAATAGGTAGGTACATCTTTGTGTGCGTAATAATAACTTTTTAAACTTATAAGTATGTAAAACACACACAAAAGGGCGAGCGTGCATTGCGGTGCGTTTTTCTACCGCAAAATCTGTGAAGTATGGAATGTCTTTGAAGTGCGCGCACTGCTGTCATGCGTTTTGTTACTGTAGGCCCCGCCCAGTGCGGCAGAACTAACGGAAACGCACCGCAGTGCGCGCTCGCTCTTACCAACTTTACTAAGTTAAGGTGATTGCGCTGTGTAGCCCGCGAAATTAAATTTCTTTTGGGTTTTCTGCAATTTTCGGGTCCGTGTCAGGGGGGTCTACTCCCTAAGCACGAAGTCCGTAGTTTCGGTCTTCGGTACCGGCGTTTCCTACTCCGTATCACCTACGGACATATGATTGGTTCGAGGCCCGAACGAAGTATGAATGGCAACACGATACGACAGTTGAGTTGTCCCTACTCCCGATGTGTTTTTGCCCGTCTCAAAAATTTAACTTTTACACTTGTTTTGATGGATCGTTAAGTCAGACGGACGGATAAACGGACGGACGGACTTAGGGAGTAGGGCCCCTGGTTGTATATTGTCCAAAATATGATACGCGGCAATAAAACATATATGTATCTACATAATTTTAACCATAAAAAATCATCACCTCTAAGTTAGATTTTGTGCAGATTCGTCAAACGAACGAAATCTAACGAATCCGCACGTGATGATTTTCATGGTTAAAATTATATAAATACCTACATATGTTTCACTGTCGCGTATTATACTTTGATCAAGATACAATCTGACACGGACCTGCAAATTGCAAAAAATCGAAAAAAAAATGAATTTCGCGAAACCCCTGCCCAACCCTTCGGGTAAACCAATTCAATTCAATTCAATTTATTTATTTGTGAACATAGGTTACAAATGTTACAATAGGTGTTACAGTCAAGTTATGATCTCTATGTACTACCACTTATTGCTGTACAAATAGTAGGTGTTAAAATAACAATATCAATAATAATCATAATTACAATTAAAATAAAGAGCAGTAAACGTCAGATAAAAGCATTAAATTACACAATTAGATAAAGTCTCATTACAATAATCACACATAAAAAATAAAAATATACTATATTCGGTCATAGTATATTTTTATTTTTTATATGTGATTATTATAATGAGAGTTTATTTATTTGTGTAATTTAATGCTTTTATCTGACGTTTCCTGCTCTTTATTTTAATTGTAATTATGATTATTATTGATATTGAACGTACAACAAGGCAATGTCTATGTTAAGTAGCTCGGCTGTTGTGTGTGATGCTCGAAGAGGAGGAGCTCGTGACTAAGTAATAACAGCCGTAGCTATGCTTGCCGGGGTTGGTCAGTGGATGGGTGACCATCTTTACATACCAAGACTCCTCTGTGCCTCGGAAAGCAAGTTAATCCGTTGGTCCCGGCTGTCATTCGTGGATCTTTGACAGTCGTTACTGGTCCTCAGAAGCTCGAAAGTCTGACAACACTCTTACCAAGGGGTATCGTATTACCCAGTAACTGGGTTGTGGAGGTCAGATAGGCAGTCGCTCCATGTAAAATACTGGTATTCAGCTCCATCTGGTTACATTGGAAGCCGACCCCAACATAGTTGGGAAAAGGATAGGCAGATTTTTCGTTCTGTGTGATACCTAAGTATTCGGCAATCGATATTTTGTTTCAATGTTTGCATTGTGACTTTGTGACCTACATTAGGTGTATACCCACCTACGATAAAGGACCATGTTATTAATATAATGATAAGGGGCGAGCTTATCTATCTCTATAATGAAACTCCTGCTGGTGTTGTTTTTTAACGTGGAAAAAAACCTCCCATATCGCGAGATGTGAATAGCTAAGTTGTCTTATTGTATACTCTTGTCAACTATTTATTTACGTTACGTTTGACATATGCATGCCTCGTTGCGAGTCGTCAGAAGCCTGAAAGTCTGACCTTACCAAGGGGGGGGGGGGGTATTACCCAGTTACTGGGTTGTGGAGGTCTTAGAGGCAGTCGCAATGTAAAATACTGGTATTCAGCTGCATCCGGTTAGACTGGAAGCCGACCCCAACATAGTTGGGAAGAGGCTAGCCAGATTGATAAGCATTCCTATTAGGTTCCTTATTTATTGACAGACAACCAACCATTAAGGCGAAAGCGCCAAGCTAGCCCGCGAAATTCTAAATTTCTTACGTTTTTTGCAATTTGTAGGTCAGTGTGAGCTTGTATATTGATTAAAATATGATTCGCGGCCGTAGCTAATATGGCTTTACAGAATTATAATCATTAGAATCAGCAATACAACTCCATAAGTTAGCATTTACCTCAAACCTCATGATTTCATGAAATCGCATGATTTGAGATAAATGCTAACTTATGGAGTTGTATTGCTGATTCTAATGATTATAATTCTGTAAAGCCATATTAGCTACGGCCGCGAATCATATTTTAATCAACATACAAGCTCACACTGACCTACAAATTGCAAAAAACGTAAGAAATTTTGAATTTCGCGGGATACCCTGGCGCATCAACCTTAAGTATAATAAATTGCAGCCATAACGCATGAAGAAATCACTAATTGATTAGTAGGTACTCGAGCTGTCAAAATTAAAATAAATGGTTGGAAAGATTTAGTCACCAAGTTGGGAGCAGGCTGTAGGGCCCTCTGTGCAGGATGCGCCTGACGCATGTCCGATTTTAGTACCACAGGTCGGGGAAGCTTGTAGGTACTGAATCTCGTGCAACGTATGACCAGAATCTTATGCCTATGTTCCATTATTAAACGAAATTGTACTTATTGAAGTAGGTACCTATATATAGGATATATCAGAAAGGTGTGATCAAACTTAAGGGTGTACAGTACAGACCAACAAACTGAACAACTTTCTCCATGGGACCAACATCGTAATCGAGAATAAAATATTCATATTCATATTCATTTATTTATTGTTGTTAAACGGCTTGATCGGTTTGAGTCGAATCGATTAATATTCGAAACTGTAGGTATCAGAGAGCTCAGTTGGTCGGTTACATACATCGATGAGATCACCTGTATACAATGACTATAGGTTGGTTAGATATGGCTGTAAAATGCAAATTCGTAAATATTTGGATATAGTTGTTAACAAAGGAACACACGTACTAGCAAATTAGCAATAACTAAGTAAATTAAATTAAATGAAATTGTTTAATATTCTGTAGTTATGATATCGGAATAACTACATCTGACTACCCCTATGAAGAAATAGCAGAGCAAACTCGGGAATCAAAGTCTCATAATCTTGGTCAGATCATATTGTGAGTACCATGTAAATTAGTGTCTAAAATGGTCTTTTGAGGAAAGAACTACACAGATTTGATGAGTGGACCTGCCCAGTCAGCGGTGCAAGCATTATAGTCAGTAATCGTAGCTCAACGCAGAACTTATGGTTACATAGCACATTCCTTTTTACAGTCTCATCAGAGGTAACAAATTGACATTGACAGCGCATTGATCAACATCGAAATTACTTTTAAAAAATCCTCCAGCAACACTCGAAACTTAACTACTTACCAAATAGCCATAATAATGCACTTGTCAAATCAATCCGTTTAGTCTTTTCCCAACTATGTTGGGGTCGGCTTCCAGTCTAACCGGATGCAGCAGAATACCAGTATTTTACATGGAGCGACAGCCTATCTGACCTCCACGACGCAGTAATTGGGTAATACGATACCCCTTGGGAAGACTGGTTGTCAGACTTTCGGGCTTCTGACGACCCGTAACGACTGTCAAAGATCCAAGAATGACAGCCTTAGTGCGAGTTTTTATACTTACTCGATCACGATAATGTAAACGTCAGTTTGTACTAAAAATTAATAAGCGCCGTCTGGTGACTAATGGGAAACACAATTATTCCATACGAATTGACATATCTAAGGAAACGATAACGTAAACGCGATCGAGTAAGTATAAAAACTCGCACTAAGCCCACTGGTCCAACGGCTTAGTGTGCTTTCCGAGGCACGGCCCCTCCTCTTGATATGTAAAGATGGTCACCCATCTACGGACCTTACTTAGCCACGAGTCCCTCTACATAATAATGCACTTGTATCAACAAAAATAATAATCATCAATTCAAATTCAGATGACTTATTTAGCATTTGACAATGAACACAACTACCATAGAAATATAAAAAACAGGAGAAGTGGCAAGCGGTCGAAAATGTGTCCGCGCGACATGCTCAGTATGAGCCGTTCATAGTACAATTTCCGTCTCCGCGAACTAGTGCGCTTTCGACTGTGACCGTGACAATTTATAACAATTGGGCATTACCTGTTAAAACAAATGTATGTGTTAATGAATAAAAATAAATAAATAAATAATAAATAAATAAATAATTCCGTGTTGTTCAGTGGTTTCTTGTAAAAACCGAAGCCATGTAAATCCTTAACATACTGGGCACATCTCCTTCTTTTTATATCTATGGTGGCTTTACCGATCCTTAGTCTCGTCTTCTGGTAAAGATTTTCGTAATGGTAGCCTTCAGAAATAATACAAACTGTCTGACTGAGCATTCTTCTGTCATTATTTTCATGCTTGAAGTCCACTAATGAAATCACTCATAAGGCAATTCATAATCTGCCTAGGCCCTTCCCAAACATTTTGGGGTCGGCTTCCAGTATAACCGGATGCAGCTGAATACCAGTATTTCGCTAGGCAATACTTATAATGGTAGCATCTATTCATACGGAGAACCAAGGAGGTTTAACAGACAATGATTTATCATCTGTCGTCAGCATAACCTTCACGGAGTATTTTTTTTAAGATGCAGTGAGCGTTTACCAAGGGCTATCGTGTAACCCAGTTTCTGGGTTGTGGAGGTCAGGTAGGTAGGAAATCGCTTCATGTATTCTACCTACTAGTATTCAGCTGCATCAAAGAGACCACGTCACTAGATTCTCCTATCCCGACGACGTTTAGTAAACTTTTCTTTCTTCTTTTTAGGGTTCCGTAGCAGAAGTGTCCAAACGGAGCCCTATTGCTTTCACTCACGTGTCTATCTGTCCGTCGTCTGTCACACAGGTTTGTACAGCGAAATGGTAGGAGCTACAGTCATAAAATTTTTACAGTATAAGCACCTTGTTGACGCAAAGCCAAACAAATAGTCAAAAAATATTTTCAAATATTTTTTAAGGGGGCTCCCACAAAACTAAAAATTTGAGGGGGCTGTGAAAAAAATTTGACCCCCCATCGAGTACCTACGGTATCGTTGTTTAGAGCTCGTTAAGTAAATAAATACTTTTTATTTTTTGTTTAAAAAAATATTGGAAAACAAAGGAATGAAAACCCACCAAAGTCAGCTTATTTACAAAATTTTGTTCCGAATAGTTGTTTAACTTCCCATTGACCTATGAACTTGAAATTTGGTGATAATGTTTATTATTACGTATATTTTACTAACAAATACCAATATATTGATAAATGAGATTTGGTACGGAACTCTAAATGTGCGAAGTCCGACACGGCACTTGCCCGGTTTTTAAAATAACTTTTTATCCAGAGATACTTATAGGTAATCGCCACGAAGTCTTGCAGCAGCTGTCTGAACACCGACAGTAATTACTTCTCGTTCGTTATCTGTAAACGACCTAAAGGCCGCCCAAGCTAAGTGTGCATTGGTCGAAACCAGGAAGCAATTACATCGCTCAGCTGAGCAAAACCGATGCGACGAACTTGAGAGCACTTCATTCAAGAAACAGGTAGCTTCGGTTTTGATCAGGAATACTTGAGAATACCAAATTACCTATATTTAGTGAAAATAGTGAAATGTATCGGGAACTATTGAACAGCCTAACTTATACTTAGTGAAGAAGTGAAAAGTATGGGAAACTCGCACATGTTATCGATAAATCAATAAAGTGAAGTGTAATTTATGGTAAAAGAATTTTATAATAGCCATATAGGTTCACACATGGGGCATAAATGCCTTCTAGAATATAAATTACTTTACAAGAGATCTAAATTAGTTAATAGTTCATCCATAAATTATGATAAAGTGGGTTGTCTTCTTCCTACCTCTTGATTTACCTCCGAGATTATTTAAACATTTGGCTTTCGACTCTGGCCTTCGATCAACGATCCCCTTGCCAGTTGAGAAAAATATACAAGTTACATGATATCATTGTAGCTTCATACACTTCATAGCTTTTATCTACTCCGCGAATAAAAATCAACACCTAAGCAGTATCTGACACATCCGTTGACTCATCCAAGGCTAGAGAAAACTCATAATGTCCATTTTTGTCAGACAGTTGAGATGATATATTTTCTTTTCGAGCCACGGTGGTTGCTGACAAACTGGGGTCTACTCCGTAAGCACGAAGCCTGGTAGCTTCAGCCTTCGTTACGGGCGTTTCCTACTCCGTATCACCAATGGATGGATGATTGGTTCGGGGCCCGAACGAAGTATGAATGACAACACGGTTTGACAGTTGTCTCTACTCCCGATGTGATTTTGCCCGACCGAAAAATTTAACTTTTACACTTGTTTTGATGAATCGTTATGTCAGACGGACGGACTGACGGACGGACTTAGTTAGTAGACCCCCTGATACTTTTAAATAAATTTACCTTTTCGGAGCATATTTCTTGGGCTACTGCAATGGTATTTGTTGAAAGGCCTACATTGTCCTCGCAAACCTATTAACACTGTTATTTGAAAATATTTTAAAAGCCAATTATTTTTAAAAGAGTAACCATGGAGTTTCTTGCCTGCTCTTGTCCATAGGAAATGACCAATTTGGAACCCCGTGCACCTAGCTTCTGACGTTTTCATAAGTGCCCATGTAGGTTTATGTGAAATAAAATATTTTGATTTTGAATCAAGCATTCTTTTATACTTACTTAAATGAAAATGTGGTTTTCCGATTTCAAGAGCGACACTAAAGCTGGCGCGAGTTGCTTGCAGACTCTTGTTCAGTATCGTACTGTACGCGATCCATTCGTGGAAAGGCTTTTTCTAAATTCTCGCCCGGAGCCGCGCGGCGCTCAGTGGGCTGAAAATCGACTTTCATGTTTTCTTGGAAACATGTTTAAAACCAAATTAAAAAAAATGTTACTTAATAATGTTTATTATAATTTGCATGACTTTTTTGGCAATAAATGATGTAGGTACTTAAGTAGTTATGTAACTAACACTTAGAACTAATTAATTAATTTGCTTTTCTTTCTTAAGTATTGCATATCCGACATGGGTAGACTGTTGATCCTAAAACTGTTATGTTATATTATAAGATCTGATTGTACACAGTTACGCAATAAATAATTCTTATTCTTATTCTTATTCTTATTCTTATTCTTATTCTTATTCATAGACATTAATAACACTTTTTATATGTCTAAGAAAATCATTCTCAAACTTTTTTATAATTTTTTTTAGGTCGCATAGTTTTCGACTTTTGATTAAAAATGTAAAAAAAAATACCGTTCCCCCCCTATCTGCAAAAGAAAAATCTGAATCTGAGGCATTTATAAAGAGGTAAATAGTAAAATTTTGTCGCTTCACACACAGTCTAAACAAATCAAATGATGAAATGAATACCTACATAGTTATGGTCCAAAACCTAGTAGAGTCAGCAACAAAAGTCGATTAACACTTGCAGTTTTTTAATCTTTATTACTATGCGATTAATTCAAATCGGAACAGAAGTACTTAACATTATAAGAACATTAACTCTTAACAGTTAAACAAAAAAAACAGTTTATCGAATCATTTTGTGTTAATTTAGATGATGTCAAAAAGCAGCAGTGTTAACCGACTTCTGTTGCTGACTGTACCTACTTACTATGGTCAAATGTGAAAATTAGGGTGTTATTGAAAGAGCGCGATTTCAAAACCCGGTATCGATTGAAAAATCTGCTAGGTACTTCTACTATCTATGTAGATAACATACTAATAGCATGCTACGTATTTCGCAGTTATTGTATAGATTGCCCCGCGGTTTCACCCGCGTAGACCGTTATAAAAAGTAGCCTATGTGTTAATCCAGGGTATAAACTATCTACATCCTAATTTCATCCAAATAGGTCCAGCCGTTTGAGTGTGAAAAAGTAACAAACATACAAACACACCCTCACAAACTTTCTCTTTTATAATGTTAGTGTGATATACGGGGAAACTGACACTAGGGAATGTCACAATGTTATTGGTGCATTTACTTTATTTGAAACTACCAAAAACTATCACGACCTACGTACACACATCAAAAAAAGTTTGTGATCACTGGCAAACACTTTTTCTTGATAAAGTTAAATTTTAAAAATATATCAGCTTTTGCTAGTATCACAAAGTTTTTTTGATGTTTGTAGGTGGTGTAGGTACATAAACACATGCCTTGGTCACTTTCATTTCTTATCGTTCATATGAATTGAAAAAGTGACATTGGTACTTGCCCGATTTTTTTCTAAATAGGTATATTATTTCTTTTAAATATTTTGGGAATAAATCAAAATAGTTACTTATGAAACGTACTTTGATTGGACAAATTCATACATTTTTAGTTGAAACCGCAGTTTTTTTTAGCATTTATCACCACAATTGCTCAAAGCGGATTCGCGATTTCAAGCTTACCTACATTAATTTATAAACAAGTGGTTTGTTTATTTTCTAGTGAAGTTAACCACTTCACACAATAATACTTGTCACTATATTATTTTGAAGAGTGAGTAGATAGACCATTCTTGTAACACCACACGGTGTTACGCGAATGGTCTATACATTCGCATAATAAATGCGAAAGTAAGTTTGTTTGTTAAGCTTTCACACTAAAACGGCTGAACGTGTATCGCTGTATCCCGAAATACAAATTTTTCACCTAGTTCGGCTACAGATGCTCCCATGTTGTTATATTTTCATTATAGCCTACAAATTTCTTTTTACGCAATAAGGTTGGATAGGTATACTTATCTAATTACAATGCTAATAGGAATTTTCATTCGTTGTGATTTTCAAGACATTATTGAATCAGTACTCTGGGACTCGTTTTGGTTCATCGTCTCTCTACGTTTCTAGTTGTCACTTATCACAAGTATTTAGTGGTAGTGAAGTAGTAGTAGTCTAGTTCCAGTAGAGAATAGTGTGAAAAGGCTTGTGAATGAGGCAGAGGTGAATTTTGCATTTATTGTACTGTAAGAAATAGGTAGGAAAGTACTTTCTTCAAGTTCAAATGATGAGTGTTCCACTACTGCTTTGATAAGAATTTTCATACGGATTTAGGGATTTCCCTGTTTTATCAATTGGAGTTAGTCATTTCCTAACGAATTCTTTTATTGTCTATTTTCCTAGTTGTCTACTGTTCACTGCATCCCTGCATAGAACGCATATTTTTAGGATCCTCGTTTTGAGAAACTATGCTCAGAAAAGCAAGCAAATCTTCTCATTAATACCAAATGAAAAGAGATAAAAAAGGGTGTGCAATTGCTTTACAACTTTTTTGTTTGCTTTCGCTTATTTTTGTTTTTATATTTTGTTCTTTTTTTTCTAATCTATGCTATTTGGAGATTTTCTGACAAATTGTTATTAGGCTAGAATCGCTAGAACTACAACTAGTAGGTGAATGTAGGGCAAGAAGGCCAGGGCGTCGCAAAAATACGGCAACTTCCCAAGGGCGTCACAGTTAAAATAAGATTGGGAAGCCATGGTATAGGCGTTTGAAACCATTCTGTAAGCTCAGCAGTAGTTATATAGGGTGACTGGTAATTAGTGACCGATACTTAAACACATGATTGTACTCATGATAACAAACAACTTTTACTATGGGACCAAACCTGAAATCGCGAAAAAAAAATCAGCTGTTCCCTATTTTTTTTTTTTTGTGCATGGGAAATCATCAAATGACTTCTCCCGCTAAACACATGATTGTACTCATAATAACAGACAACTTTCCCAAAAAATTTTTTTTTTTAAATTTACTAATCGCATTTATGACCCTAATCATTCCAATAAGATATTGAGTACCTAACAAGAATAATACACGTGGAGCTCGTGGCTAAGTAGTAACGGACGCACGGGTCGATCCATCAGGTTAAGCTACGCTTGCCGGGGTTGGTCCGTGGATGGGTGACCATCTTCACATACCGAGACACCTCCGTGCCTCGGAAAGCACGTTAAGCCGTTGGTCCTGGCTGTAATTGGTGGATCTTTGACAGTCGTTACGGGTCGTCAGAACCCCGAAAGTCTGACAATCAGTCTTACCCAGGGGTATCGAATTAACCAGTTACTGGGTTGTGGAGGTCAGATAGGCAGTCGCTCCATGTAAAATACTGCCAAACCCCAACCCCCACACCCGACCCCAACATAGTTGGGAAATGGCTAGGCAGATTGATTTTAACAAGAATAACATCATCCATAATAATACCACCATCAGCTGTTAGTTAACCCGTCGCATGCCAATTAGCAGAGCAGTGGTGACCCAGTGGTAACGGCCGTGACTTACGAGTTGTAGGTTCCGAGTTTCGGACACTGACAGGCGCTTTACTTTGTGTAAATTATTTCATCACCACTGCTCTCAAAACGGTGAAGGAAAACATCGTGAGGAAACCGGCATGTCCTAGAACCAAAAATTCGAAGACATGTGACATCTACCAACCCGCACTGGGTCCGCGTGTTGAATTACAGCCCACTCCCTCTCACCGAGAGGAGGCCTGTGTCCCAGCAGTGGGAACATTATAGGCTGCCTATGTTACACTAATTAGCAGACACAATAGATTTATTATTGTTATCCGTACAATCGACAAAGTTAATTTAGTTTCCTACTTATTCCTTTTTACAAACAAAACTATCCACTTTTAACATGCATTATCCTTTTTTCATTAATTGAGAACAAACGTACTTACCATGCGCACGTTGTCAATTGTTAGTCGCTTGACCCCGTTATTCTATCTCTCCGATATTCTCCGTGTGGCTGCATACCTACGAAATATCTAGGCACCGGGCGCGATCCCGGTAAAAGTAGGCACGCACAACACTGTATCGATCACACTGCACACACACACACACACATACACGTGCTTAATTCTAATACCGGTTAGTAGTAGCAGTTTTAACTAACACTAATAATTAACGAAATGACAAAACACTATCTACGGAATCACACTATTAAAACAACAGTGAATTCTCAGTGAATTCACTCGTATAACAGTAAGTAGGGCGGAGCACCGAACGAGCTTCGACAGCCGCGGAGGAGACGTTTAGGTACGCAGTCTTTCCTTGTCGGCAGCACCAGTATTACTAAGCTAATTACAAACTTTCGGAGTAAACACGCGGCGTGCCTCAAAGAAGTACTCCTTAATGAGGTATGCATCTTGCTTTATTGTTTATTTAAAACTATTTTGAAAACACATCTTTACTGCGAACTAGAATTCTATTAAGGTCGATTTACATCAGACGAGCGAATGCTCATTCTATCCCCACTATATCAAATTCTTTTAGTGTAAACAGGCGTAGAGCATTCTTTCGTTGTTCTTAGTGCGTTCGCAAAGATTCTATGGAATATTCTAAGAATACTCGCTCGCTCGATGTAAACGGCGCTAGAGCGCGCGAACAGATGCTTAGAGCGTTCTTGCGTGTTCGGACGTGCTCGCGCCCCTGAGCGGTCTCTTCAAAGCGTTCTTGTGTTCTAGCTCTTGTTCTAGCTCTAGCTCTTTGTTCGTTTGATGCAAACGCTGAATACGAGTTTTCGTTTACACTAAAAGACCACGAAAGAATGCTCTTGTTCTAGCTCTAGCTCTTTGTTCGTTTGATGTAAATCGACCTTTACTAGAAGGATTTTAGGAATAACCCAAACGAGCAAACCATTTACAAATTGTAGACAATAGATGTTACTGCGGCGCTCTGCGATAAGCATATTCAATAGGTACGTGACTCATAAAACGCCGCCGCCGGCGATCTCGCCTCTATTGTTTATTTGAAACTGTTTAGAAAAGACATCATTACTGCGAACTATTACTACAGATAGCGCGCGAGTTGAATGCAGAGCTTAGAAATGCGGTAGTGCTGTGACCCAATTATAATTAGCACTACACTGCAGGCGCGTGAGGTGGGGCGTGCGGATAGCGGGGCGCTCTTTACCTCAGACCCCGACTGCATTCAATTCGCGCGCTATCTGTAGTAAGTATTCCTAAAGGAATGCACATTTTGTCAATAATCTGCGCTTATACAATCCAGCAAACCATTTACAAATTATAGACAATAGATTTTACTGCGAAGCTCGGCGTTAAGCAAATACAATAGTTACGACGTCTTTCATAAAACATCTGCTACTTTCTAAAGGTTATAATTTAAATGGTTGTTTTCGCAAAAGTAAAAATAACACAAATTATGTTCATACTAAACCTTGAACAAATCTGGTAGGTATTTTCGTACCTACTTTACGTGCGTGCGCTACAACTAAATGCATTATTGTTCATGCTATTCCCATCCCACATTTCTAGGCTTTGGACTAGCAGTCTGTCTACGATATTTGAGTTTAAATCAGAAATATTCGGCAGCCGGTAGGCATTTAGCGCGCGTAAGTAGGTATGTGGAGTGCAATATCTGTATAGGTACAAGTAGGTTTGAAATGACTGGTGTGGTTAAAAAATTGGAATCTACTTGGCTATTTACAACGCTAACGCTAACTTGGCTATTTAAATAATTTAGTAATCTAAATGATTTAAATGAAGTCACATTGATTGTTGCATGTGTCCACTTTGCACAGCACATTTAGTGGCGTATTTAGTGATATGAGCCCGCACGCGCTGCAGAACTCTAGTGTGACTGTCACTTTTAACGAAGGCACCCCGCATCCGTGTACGTTTGTACTTAGGTAGTTAACAAAAAGTTGTACAAAACCGCCGTGTTTAGTAGTACTGTACTTTTAATATGCAACGTAAGGTACAGTAGTACCCAACTAATAAGGCGCGTCGTGAATCTCGTGAAGTCGTGAATCGTCGTGTGAAAAGAAAGTATGGCCCCGAGATTAACGAGAATGCTTAAAACTTACAGTCAACCTTAGATTACTTCATAATACACTGCAGCTGTTAGTTTTCTCTCACTCGCAAGTATGGCGGCTGACTAACATTATGCTGGCAGTTGCCGACCAATAGCGGTACAGGAAAAAGAAGCACGGTGCGTGGAGCGTACCGATTGGTCAATAGCATTTCCCGCGCTTTGAAAATTCATCTTCTGCGCAGGTACCTCGGTAAGCCATATCAGTACGCACAATGGTCCACATGAAGGACTAAGTGCGGAAACCAAATCCTTAACATAGAAGCCATATCAGTTGGGTACTACTGTATACTACTAACAAAACAAGGTGCGCGCGCCTTTGCGCTATCAACTGTTAATAGCTTTACCGGTAATCCCGTTCTATCTCATGTGTACTCTATTTTACAATAAGATTTGACATTCAAAGAAACCTTTTTTACAGTCCGTTCAACCGATTTTGACTTCTAATGCGTTGGAGGCATGATAATGAAAGCTGCAGTAAACAGTTGGTGTTGTAACCACTTTTTTGCCTTTAATCTCATCCTTAAGCCTTCCGAATAGAAGTAGAAAATCGGTTGAAAGGACTGTAAAAAAGGTTTGTTTAAATGTCTAATCTTATTGTAAATGGAGTATAGGTAAGTAGGTATTACTAATACTATCGGCGTGTATTCGATCAATAGTACTAATTCCGACTCTGTATTTGTAGAGCTTGTCTACTCTAAAATGACGCGTCCTATTACTTAAATCTGTATACGTACACTACAGTAATTGCAGTAGTCGGGCGCGTCATTTCATTTGTCATTTTTTCAGTACGCGATCGTTTAAGTGCTATTTATGGAGAGCGGTGGATTGGTCGCGGGGGGCCAGTTGCTTGGCCTCCGCGGTCACTGGATTTAACACCATTAGACTTTTTTTTGTGGGGGCGTGTAAAAGACTTAGTCTACCGAGATGGACCAGTACATACTCCCGATGAACTAAGAACTAGGATTGAAAACAGTTTCGAAATAGTGAAAAGTGACACTAGAATTCTGCAGCGCGTGCAGGCTCATATTACTAAACGTGCCACTAAATGTGTTGAAGTGCAAGGTGGACACATGCAACAATTAATGTGAGTTCATTTAATCATTTAATTAAAAAAAACTTTAGTACCTAAGTAAGTAGTTGATTTAGTAATCGTTGTAAATAGCCAAGTTGATTCCAATTTTTTAACCACGCCAGTCATTTCAAGTTTTATTTGTACTCGTACCTATAAAGATACTAGCTTCCTGCCCGCGGCTTCGCCCGCGTGGAATTCGGTTATTTCGCGCCTCCAAAGCCTTTTTTCGCGATAAAATTTAGCCTATGTCTTTTTCAAGGTCTGTTCTATCTCTGTACAAAATTTCGTCAAAATCGGTTCAGCCGTTTTACGTGAAAGCGTAATATACAGACAGACAGACAGACAGAGTTAATTTAGCATTTATAAAATTAGTATGGATTGCACTCCACATACCTACTTGCGCGCGCTAAATGGCTACCGGCTGCCGCCGGACCTCACACAATCTGTTTTGTATGGATAGAGGCTATAACGTCATTGCGTATGCTACTTAGTTACTTACTTAGAGGGCAATTATAGCGGCATGCATGATTTAAAAGGGAGTTCAAAGGCACCGCTAGTCGCGCGACATGCAGTGTACTTGTGTCGCGTCGCGCGTTGTGCTTCTTTGTAGGAGTCTTAACTGTACAGTAGTAAAGCAACCTGTGCCTGTAGCAACGCGACTAGCAACATTATAAAATTAATTTTGCCGAATACTTCAGATTTAAACTCAAATATCGTAGACAGACTGCTAGTCTAGCCTAGAAAAGTGGGATGGGAAACTTGGAATAGCTTGAACAATAATGCATTTAGTGGTAGCGCACGCACGTGAAGTAGGTACGAAAATACCTACTAGATAGTTGTGAAGGACAGCCGCTAGCCGTACCCTTAGTTTATGTAAGCTTTAGCATGAAAATATTTGTGTTATTTTTATTTTTGCGAAAACAACCATTTAAATTATAACCTTTAGAAAGTAGCAGATGTTTTATGAAAGACGTACATATTGTATTTGCTTAACGCCGAGCTTCGCAGTAAAATCTATTGTCTATAATTTGTAAATGGTTTGCTGGATTGTAAAATGTGCATTCCTTTAGGAATACTTACTAGTAATAGTTCGCAGTAATGATGTGTTTTCTAAACAGTTTCAAATAAACAATAGAGGCGAG
Organism: Cosmia trapezina; assembly: GCA_905163495.3. Taxonomy (NCBI): domain Eukaryota; kingdom Metazoa; phylum Arthropoda; class Insecta; order Lepidoptera; family Noctuidae; genus Cosmia; species Cosmia trapezina. The sequence goes on from LR991036.1 coordinate 5,709,051, forward strand.
ATCGCCGGCGGCGGCGTTTTATGAGTCACGTACCTATTGAATATGCTTATCGCAGAGCGCCGCAGTAACATCCATTGTCTACAATTTGTAAATGGTTTGCTCGTTTGGGTTATTCCTAAAATCCTTCTAGTAATAGAATTCTAGTTCGCAGTAAAGATGTGTTTTCAAAATAGTTTTAAATAAACAATAAAGCAAGATGCATACCTCATTAAGGAGTACTTCTTTGAGGCACGCCGCGTGTTTACTCCGAAAGTTTGTAATTAGCTTAGTAATACTGGTGCTGCCGACAAGGAAAGACTGCGTACCTAAACGGCTCCTCCGCGGCTGTCGAAGCTCGTTCGGTGCTCCGCCCTACTTACTGTTATACGAGTGAATTCACTGAGAATTCACTGTTGTTTTAATAGTGTGATTCCGTAGATAGTGTTTTGTCATTTCGTTAATTATTAGTGTTAGTTAAAACTGCTACTACTAACCGGTATTAGAATTAAGCGTGTGTGTGTGTGTGTGTGTGCAGTGTGAACGATACAGTGTTGTGCGTGCCTACTTTTACCGGGATCGCGCCCGGTGCCTAGATATTTCGTAGGTATGCAGCCACACGGAGAATATCGGAGAGATAGAATAACGGGGTCAAGCGACTAACAATTGACAACGTGCGCATGGTAAGTACGTTTGTTCTCAATTAATGAAAAAGGATAATGCATGTTAAAAGTGGATAGTTTTGTTTGTAATAAGTAGGAAACTAAATTAACTTTGTCGATTGTACGGATAACAATAATAAATCTATTGTGTCTGCTAATTAGTGTAACATAGGCAGCCTATAATGTTCCCACTGCTGGGACACAGGCCTCCTCTCAGTGAGAGGGAGTGGGCTGTAATCCAACACGCGGACCCAGTGCGGGTTGGTAGATGTCACATGTCTTCGAATTTTTGGTTCTAGGACATGCCGGTTTCCTCACGATGTTTTCCTTCACCGTTTTGAGAGCAGTGGTGATGAAATAATTTACACAAAGTAAAGCGCCTGTCAGTGTCCGAAACTCCGAACCTACAACTCGTAAGTCACGGCCGTTACCACTGGGTCACCACTGCTCTGCTAATTGGCATGCGACGGGTTAACTAACAGCTGATGGTGGTATTATTATGGATGATGTTATTCTTGTTAAAATCAATCTGCCTAGCCATTTCCCAACTATGTTGGGGTCGGGTGTGCGGGTTGGGGTTTGGCAGTATTTTACATGGAGCGACTGCCTATCTGACCTCCACGACCCAGTAACTGGTTAATTCGATACCCCTGGGTAAGACTGATTGTCAGACTTTCGGGGTTCTGACGACCCGTAACGACTGTCAAAGATCCACCAATTACAGCCAGGACCAACGGCTTAACGTGCTTTCCGAGGCACGGAGGTGTCTCGGTATGTGAAGATGGTCACCCATCCACGGACCAACCCCGGCAAGCGTAGCTTAACCTGATGGATCGACCCGTGCGTCCGTTACTACTTAGCCACGAGCTCAACGTGTATTATTCTTGTTAGGTACTCAATATCTTATTGGAATGATTAGGGTCATAAATGCGATTAGTAAATTTAAAAAAAAAATTTTTTTGGGAAAGTTGTCTGTTATTATGAGTACAATCATGTGTTTAGCGGGAGAAGTCATTTGATGATTACCCATGCACAAAAAAAAAAAATTAGGGAACAGCTGATTTTTTTTTTCGCGATTTCAGGTTTGGTCCCATAGTAAAAGTTGTTTGTTATCATGAGTACAATCATGTGTTTAAGTATCGGTCACTAATTACCAGTCACCCTGTATACGTAGGTAGTATTGTAGGAGTCATTTATAAACATACATTAATCACTCCTGTAATAAGTTTAACTTATGATCAGACTTATAATTAGCTGCAGTAAAGTGACACTTCTTATCTGTCATTTCGATAAAAAATGTTCCCATTTGACAGCGAAATGATATTAGAAGTGTCATTTTACTGCAGCTAATTAAAAATCTGACCATAGGTAAACTAGGTCAGATAGGTCGTTCCATGTGAAAATACTGGTATTCAGCTCCATCCGGTAAGACTGAAAGCCGTCCTCAAAAAGAAAAAAAAAAAGGAAAAAAAAAGAAAAGAAAAAAAAAGGAAAGGGGAAAGGCTAGGCAGATGATGATGATTTAAATACAGATTAGTGTGAACAAATTTTAATGTCATAGGACAATATAGAATCATTAAGGAAGTATCCAGCGGAAATTAACATTACCTTCATCCTAATACGTCAATCCAATTTACTATAAGCACTTATCATGCATGTAACGTATATAACATTGAATAGTGATAAGCTTGACTCACTGATAATGACACAAAAGATTGATTAGGGACCTATAGATAATGACTTAATTAGATATACTGTTATATTCGTATTATAATATTATTCATTAAATTTCTTGTTCTTGATATCCTTGCCGGATTCCGAATAACGTGTAGCAATGATAAGGTTGATAAGTAATTTTATTGCAGCACTTAGTGAAAATTAGTGCCTATGGAACATAGTTTATTAGCTACCTACTTATAATGCCGTGTGCCCGATGGTAGTTTAAAATTATATTATTGTCAAATGAATGAATGAATGGCTTCTTAGTCGATTCGCCAGAATTTACTGGCCCAAATCGGGCGAAACGACATTTTTAAATATTTTTATTTTTTGGTGTCAATTCGCCCGAAGTTAATTAATTTGTGGGCTAATCGACAATTTCGAGAAAATCTCAAAATCAAATTGCAAAAAACGCAGGAAAATTTTAATTTCGCGGGGTTCCACAGGTTAGTAAATATATTTCAAGAAATGTTACATACAGCAGCAACATTTTCTTCAAAATGAGCTGGGATGGTTCACTCAAACTCATAATGCAAACAAAAGCACATAAAAAAAACAAATCTCAAACTCAATCTTAATCTTGCCAAATAATAAGTTGAGGTACAGTCAGAGAAACTAATTGTCATGCAAATTGACATGTTTCGTCAATTTGCCTTATATAGCCATTATAGTTAGTGCAATCCACGAAGACGCGCCCCACTCTTCTTCCTAACCGCTTAACAGTGCAAGTGTGCACCATTCCGCTAGTGTTTTAGTTTTGTCGATACACACTAATTGCAGGTAATTAACTATAGGTATAGGTAATTAGTGCGTACACTTGCACAATGTTCCATACTTGCACTGTAAGCGATTAGGAAGAAGAGTGGGGCGCGTCTTTGTGGATTGCACTAACTATAATTACAGTTGTAATTTAAATATACGAAAAATTTAAGTTGAAAATCAATTTGCTTCGGCATTAATTTCTTTGCTTCACCAACGTACATACAAGGGTATGGAGTATGTACTTATGCATAAATAGAATAGGTTTAGGTACCAACATAATTAGTACAGACAGAGTGCGAAATATCGCTATCACGAATTCCAATAGGGCATCTCAACTAATATTATAAATGCGAAAGTGAGTTTGTTTGTTACGCTTTCATGCTAAAACGGCTGAACAGATTTGGTTGAAATTTGGCACATGGGTAGACCATGACTTGGAGTAGGACGTAGACGTAATTTCACGCGGACAAAGTCGCGGGCAGAAACTAGTTTATCGTATTAATAAATTCACAGTTATTAAAAGTGCCCCTCTGTACCTACAGCTACACCTATGTGTTAAGGCCATACCCCGACCAAAAGAACTTGAGCGTTCGGTCCTTCTCTGTCCCGCCGCTCAGCCTCGCTCTGTCCCGCTCCCTGCACACGCCCCTTCATCAAAAAATTCTCATTTTTTCTGGAATTATTTAAATAAAAAAAGAATAGCGAACTTTTAAAAAAAAATAAAACTTGGATAATTTAGATTTTTAAATTATCTATCCATTAGTGTAATCCTCAAATGATTAGAACGTCACCTTTAGCAAGAGATGCATGGAATCAATAATTTTAGACACTTTTTTACAAGGAGATTTTGAATGTATTTATTTCACATAAAAACAAAAGTAAACTTACAATGTGATGATAGAATATCGAACATTAGTATTGTGCTTTTAGATATAATTTATTACTCTTAATTAATGAGTTAATAGCCTCTGAATAACGCCCTATCGCAAGGTTTTGGTCGGGGGATCGCCTTAATTTATTGCATCCATCTTGTGAAAGTATGTTCTATGTACTTAGGTTGATAATAGGAAATACAGCTAAAATCTTCAACGTATTTACCAAGTCAAAGCTCCTATATACCTAAATGAGGAGATGAATGAACTGATAACGAAACTAGACTTCTTAGTATTTCCTACGCAAATTAGATACACACGCCGATGTATTAGAGGCATTGGAAAGTTTCGAAGTCTGTGATAGGACTAGGATAGCTTTAGTTTGTTGAAACATCGTATACCTACAGAGTGTTCGAAATTCAAAACAAGTTTGAGGATAAATAAAAATAACGATTTCATAGTCGGTCCTTTTATTTATTTGTTAATAGCTCTGTTATATTATTTAATTTATAAACAAATCTTTTTACTAAATTATACAATCTAACAAGTTAATATATAAAAAATAAAAAGGGGAAGAACTAGCTCATAGGGAATCAAAAAAATCGTCCACATCGCTGTCAAGGAACACCTCACGGGACCAGGGGGGCTAAAACGGCCACTTTGGCAGAATCATAATAGGATAATATTATGAATAGTATTTAAAAAATCGTAAAACGGTCACAAACTGGCAATTCATAATATATTGCCAGTTTGTGACAGTTTTACGATTTCAAATATTATTCATAATATTATCCTATTATGATTCTGCTAAAGTTGCCGTTTTAGCCCCACTGAGAGCTGCTGGCCTATTTATAGCCCAATGAATTAGCATTGCCTTTTGGGCACTTTTCCCGTTGACACTTTGACAAAGATGCGGACGAATTTTTTATAGCTCTGTTTGAGTTTATTACAGGCACTTTTAAACTGTCAAAGAGTCTGTCAGTTAGTAAGAATGTTGAAGCTATTTGCCCAATTCCAAAATGTAGATCTATAAGGAGAAGAAAGGACAAGAAATTCCATGGACACTATTTTAAATCAAGATCCTGGGTACATTATTCTTGTTGCTTTTATAATGTAAGAAAAAAGTGAACAAAAAAAAAAACATAGCCCTTCCTTGGCAGTCGGGTAAAAATAAGACCTAGCAGTTACGAGATGACCAGTCTCAACTGATGACGGCACCCGTTCACGAACATGACGCGTGGATCAGCACCATCCAGCAGCATTATTGTAGGGAACCGAATAATCAACGATTGCGCAGTAGTAACCCGAGAAATTCAAATTTTCTTCAGTTTTTTGCAATTTGCAGGTAATATGTATTTACATAATTTATTATAACCATAACAATCATCAATACATCTCTCTAAGTTAGCTTTGTTTGATTTCGGAATTCATGACATTTTGGAACATTTCTAATATCAAAGTATGTAAGTATATTGATGATTCTTATGTTTATAATAATGTAAATACATAATTTTATAGCCGCGTATCATATTTTTATCAACATATAACCTGACACTGACCTGATTGCAAGAAACGTAAGAAAATTTGATTTTCACGGCTACTACTGCTGGCACCACACATAAACATAAGTTATCGGTCAATACAAGTAGGTACGGTCAGCAACTGAAGTCGATTAACACTGCTATTTTTGACATCATATAAATTAACACAAAATGGTTCGATAAACAGTTTTTTTTTTTGTTTAACTGTTAAGAGTTAACGTTCTTAAAAAATTAAGTACTTCTGTTCCGATTTGAATTAGACTCAAGTGTTAATCGACTTTTGTTGCTGACTGTACCAGCTCTTATTTCAGCTTGACTGATCCTCCTCGATCGTCCGCAATCTCGTAATTAGTTGTACAGACGCCAGCACATCAATCTACGCTACTACAATCTGTCAAACTTTAATAGATTTTCAAGATAGAGGTTCAAGGTTGATTGATAAAATTTGACAGTTTCGGGTGGCTTAATTGATCAGTTGGCGTCTGTACCTACCTATTTGACAGTTTCGGGTGGCTTAATTGACCAGTTGGCGTCTGTACCTACCTATTTGACAGTTTCGGGTGGCTTAATTGACCAGTTGGCGTCTGTACCTACCTATTTGACAGTTTCGGGTGGCTTAATTGACCAGTTGGCGTCTGTACCTACCTATTTGACAGTTCCGGGTGGCTTAATTGACCAGTTGGCATCTGTACCTACCTATTTGACAGTTTCGGGTGGCTTAATTGACCAGTTGGCATCTGTACCTACCTATTTGACAGTTTCGGGTGGCTTAATTGACCAGTTGGCGTCTGTACCTACCTATTTCCATTTTAATACCATTATTAATGTTGTGGTTCCAGTGTCTTTCCCGCTGCTGGCGCTCATGCTGTGGGCGCACCCCACCCAGCAAGGGTACTTCACAAACGACAACTCCATCCGGCTGCCCTACAATGAGGAGAGGATACCTGTGGCAGCCCTCGCAGGGGGCGGGTTCGCGCTCGTGGTGGGAACGGTAAGACGGCCTAGCATTCTTGAACAGAAAGATCATTCATTCGTTCATTCACTGCCAGACTACGAACAGCCTGAACCTGTGTAGCTTTTGTACCTTCGCGGACATTTGTGGTGAACTACTTTTTGACTTTATCACCTTAGCAATAAGGTCGAAAAGTAGTTCATCGCAAATGTCCGCGATGCTACATGATCGTTTTGGTTAGGGCCACTGGTCATCGTTCTTTTGCACACGAGTTCCTTTCATAACGAAGGTCAGCACTAACCGAACAAATATATTGTCACTGTCACATAGACAAAAAGACCTTGTCGTTTATCTCGTGCAAATGACGTCATTCAACCTAACACTGTTTGTCCCTCGCACAACGTCAACGAGAAACGAGATTATTCGAACCGAACGGGACGTCCCGGTGACGTTGCCCGGTGGACACGCGGCCGTAGTAAATGTAGTATCACTATATCGGCGCCGTCACCTTGTTCTCTTTGACGTCCGTTTAAGGTGATGGGCGGGGGGATAAGAAAGTGACACAGAGTCAATTACTTCCACATGCGAAAAAAAGAGAGCGCAACAATGCGCTGCCTGGAACCGAAATAAAAGCGCCAACGAAATAGAAATTGTTTAAAAATAAATTAAGCTTAAAGGCTCTTACAGACAGAGGCGATATCGCGAGCGATATTGCGATATTATCGCGTCGCAACACCGCTACGCGACACGTCGCGACGCGATATCGCCTCTGTCTGTAAGAGCCTTAACTCTTGCTTAACTATTAAAAATATTTTCAGACAGTTTTCAATTACCTAATTTGCATTTTGAATGCAATTTTGTAATGAAATTACTTAGGATTATAGAATGACAGAAAAAAAATATAAAAAAGTATAGTATAGTTTCGGAATTAAATTTTATCGAGAAAATGTAACCCAATTGCGTTTTCCTTCAGTCAGAGTATTAATAAACATAATTATATACTTTAAAAAAATCCTTACATGCTGTAATAGCGAAATCAATGGAAAAAGCCCCAATTTATTTTGGTATCGCCTTAACGTGGTGGTGGACAAACGGCCTAAGTGTGATAAAACAATTACGAAGTCCGCTATACTGACATGAAACAATTAGGGTGCGTTTCCACTGTTGCGGAGCTGGGCGGAGCGGAGCGGAGACGTGCAGGAATCGTCCAATTACAGACGAGACAAGAGACGCGATGAGGATTTCAACCATTATGATTGGTCGATTCCTGCACGTCTCCGCTCCGCTCCGCCCAGCTCCGCGTCAGTGGAAACGCACCCTTAGACCGTTTAGTTTTCATTCCAACGATTTGCTTCTTTCTTTTATGACTCTGTATTTGTCACACAACATTATATTTTGTAACAAAAGAGGTGGAATATGAAAACATAATAAAAAACTTTTGTAGCATTATTTTGTTCTCAGATAATATTGCTTCGTACTTTAAAATTACAACGTGGGGTCATCAAACTGAACAACTTTCTCCATCGGATCAACATCGTAATGGTGAAAAAAATATCAACCGTCCCGTATAAAACTTCAATACTTAGTTCAATCAATCTGCCTAGCCTTTTCCCATCTATGTTGGTGTCGCCTTCCAGCCTAACCGGATGCAGCTGAATACCAGTAGTTTACATGGAGCGACTTGACCTCCACAATCCAGTAACTGGGTAATACGATACCCCTTGGTAAGACTGGTTGTCAGACTTTCGGGCTTCTGACGACCCGTAACGACTGTTAAAGATCCTGTGCTTTCCGAGGCACGGAGGAGTCTCGGTATGTAAAGATGGATCGACCCTTGCGGCTGTTATTACCATAGCTTTCTAATAAAGAATATGTGACTAACCATAGAAATATAAAAACAGCTTATGACTAACACGTTACATATTATCAAGATAACTGCGGCCAAACAAGAGAAAGTCGACATGTTTGCGTTTGCAAACAGTTTTTAAACAAGCTGCTATAAAGATTATCCTATCCTATAAAACGAAAACACACTTATAAAGAAATTTGATCTCCAACCAAATAAACACTACAGATATAACAAAGTAAAGATCATTAACCTACACTGAAATAGGAAACTACGAAACTACCTAAATCAGTATAGCCGAAAATGAAATAAAATTCTAGAAATCTGTTTTTATTACAAGCTTTTATTTAGTTTCACCATGAGGGGCTCGTGGCTTAGTAATAACAGCCGCACGGTTCGATCGATCAGGTCAAGCTACGCTTCCCGTGGTTAGTCCGTGCATGTGTGACCATCTTTGCATACCGAGACCCCTCAGTCCGTGCCTCGGAAAGCACGTTAAGCCGTTGGTGCCGGCTGTCATTCGTGGATCTTTAACAGTCGTTACGGGTCGTCAGAAGCCCGAAAGTGTAACAAACAAATCTTACCAAGGGGTATCGTATTACCCAGTTACTGGATTGTGGAGGTCAGATAGGCAATCGCTCCATGTAAAATACTGGTAGAGTCTGGCCACGCTAACTCTGCAGTGAAATAAATGGGCAACCCCAAAAAGTTTTACATTTGGTATCGTGTATGTAGATCTAATGATTTTGGTATTTTGCCTTTTGATTTTTGCATAATAGATTATTTATCTAAGAATGTTTTTATTACTTTTTTCCGTAGTACAGACGGTGATGTCTTATACAGATTTCCAAATTCTACCATTATTTCACTGCAGAGTTAGCGTGGTCAGACTCTATTCAGTTGCATCCGGTTAGACTGGAAGCCGACCCCAACATAGTCGGGAAAAGGCTAGGCAGATGATAATGATGATTTAGTTTTACCTGTCCCAGTGTCTGTTTGTAATCGAATCTTGCAAGTTTCTGACCCACTTCCCGGTTTCCGATTGAGCTGAAATTTTACATGGGAAATCGGTTGACATCGATGCGGACGAGTACCTACTTACTTCGACGCCTAAGTGTCCTTTTCTTTTTGTATTTATTTGTACAGTTAGTTAGTCATTTACTTTAGTACCTAGTGTAAATAGTGTTGACAATGCAATGTTATTATGACATGGAGCTGATCTGATGATGGAGCCGGAAGGTGGCCATGGGAACTCAGTAATAAAACGACACAACCCTATCGAGTTTGGGATCGTTTGATTCGTCTTGACAATGACTCTGGAGGCCAATTCCGGTGGCATGGAAATTATCTCCATGGTCGAAATATCAGTCGAGAAACTGCTTATCTCCGTCGAAAACGAAAAAATGCTATTCTAACGATCTCCATTCATAAATTTTTCGATCGCAAACCAGCGAGATATCACGGCTGGTCCTAAGGTATGGAGATATGAAATCTCCGTTGGAACATCTGTCAAAATTTACATTCGTAGGTTTATATTAGTTTTTTTTTTTTTGGTACCTACATGTAGAGGTTTAGGGGTTTATGGGTTTCATAAAGGGGGGCCAATTTTTCATTATTTTTGCAATAGGACACACCGTTTTCGAGATATAAGCAAAAGAAAAAAAAATACAGTACTGTTTTTGCACTTGAAGTCAAGGTGTTGGTGTGAATTTTAGTTCATTACAACTAATAAAATTTTATTCCACACCTTTTTAATCGCGATTAAAAATAGTTTTATTTAGTTTGAAAATTAAAACCTATCTACGTCAGAAAAAGGACACAAATCACAGAGCACTATACAAATCATTGAAATGCGTTTCGGATCACGCTACTTTGCAATTACTATTTTCAGTAAGTAATTATAAAAAAAAAACACAGTTATATAGAAACACAATATACTAAAATTATCTTTTATAATGTGTTTGCTTGGATTTAATAAATTAAACATACGTTATTAATACTAAAAAAAGAAAAACGTAGCATAATCGATTATAATCAAAGTGAGTCGATAAAAATAGAACGTCTTTTAGACGAGATTATTTTCTCCATTGTAAATATTTCTCCATGGTCTACCAGAATACGGTTTTTTGATATTATCGAGATTTGGACCAGACATTGATGCGGAGATTTGAAACAGAGATTTATCTCCATGGTCGTGATATCTAGCTCGAGCCCGGAATTGGGTCCCAGGAGGCCAATTCCGGTGGCATGGAAATTATCTACCTACATGGTCGAAATATCAGTCGAGAAACTGTTTATCTCCGTCGAAAACGAAAAAATGCTATTCTAACGATCTCCATTCATAAATTTTTCGATCGCAAACCAGCGAGATATCACGGCTGGTCCTAAGGTATGGAGATATGAAATCTCCGTTGGAACACTTGTCAAAATTTACATTCGTAGGTTTATATTCGTTTTTTTTTTTGGTACCTACATGTAGAGGTTTAGGGGTTTATGGGTTTCATAAAGGGGGGCCAATTTTTCATTATTTTTGCAATAGGACACACCGTTTTCGAGATATAAGCAAAAGAAAAAAAAAATACAGTACTGTTTTTGCACTTGAAGTCAAGGTGTTGGTGTGAATTTTAGTTCATTACAACTAATAAAATTTTATTGCACACCTTATTAAATAGTTTTATTTAGTTTGAAAAATTAAAACCTATCTACGTCAGAAAAAGGACACAAATCACAGAGCACTATATACAAATCATTGAAATGCGTTTCGGATCACGCTACTTTGCAATTACTATTTTCAGTACCTTAGTAGGTAATTATAAAAAAAAAACACAGTTATAGAAACACAATATACTAAAATTATCTTTTATAATGTGTTTGCTTGGATTTAATAAATTAAACATACGTTATTATTACTAAAAAAAGAAAAACATAGCATAATCGATTATAATCAAAGGGAATCGATAAAAATGGAACGTCTTTTAGACGAGATTATTTTCTCCGTTGTAAATCTTTCTCCATGGTCTACCAGAATACGGTTTTTTGATATTATAGAGATTTGAACCGGACATTGATGCGGAGATTTGAAACAGAGATTTATCTCCATGGTCGTGATATCTAGCTCGATCCCGGAATTGGGTCCCAGGGCCTCCAGGAGGCCAATTCCGGTGGCATGGAAATTATCTCCATGGTTGAAATATCAGTCGAGAAACTGCTTATCTCCGTCGAAAACGAAAAAATGCTATTCTAACGATCTCCATTCATAAAATTTTCGATCGCAAACCAGCGAGATATCACGGCTGGTCCTAAGGTATGGAGATATGAAATCTCCGTTGGAACATCTGTCAAAATTTACATTCGTAGGTTTATATTCGTTTTTTTTTTGTACCTACATGTAGAGGCTTCGGGGTTTATGGGTTTCATAAAGGGGGGCCAAATTTTCATTATTTTTGCGATAGGACACACCGTTTTCGAGATATAAGCAAAAGAAAAAAAAAATACAGTAGGTACTGTTTTTGCACTTGAAGTCAAGGTGTTATGTTGGTGTGAATTTTAGTTCATGACTACTAATTTTATTAATTTTATCGCGATTAAAAATAGTTTTATTTAGTTTGAAAATTAAAACCTACCTACGTCAGAAAAAGGACACAAATCACAGAGCACTATATAATACTACACAAATCATGCGAAATGCGTTTCGGATCACGCTACTTTGCAATTACTATTTTCAGTACCTAAGTAGGTAATTATAAAAAAAAAAAACCCAGTTATAGAAACACAATATACTAAAATTATCTTTTATAATGTGTTTGCTTGGATTTAATAAATTAAACATACGTTATTAATACTAAAAAAAGAAAAACGTAGCATAATCGATTATAATCAAAGTGAATCGATAAAAATGGAACGTCTTTTAGACGACATTATTTTCTCCGTTGTAAATCTTTCTCCATGGTCTACCAGAATACGGTTTTTTGATAGTATCGAGATTTGAACCGGACATTGATGCGGAGATTTGAAACAGAGATTGATCTCCATGGTCGTGATATCTAGCTCGAGCCCGGAATTGGGTCCCTGGTCCTAGATGATATCCCGACAGAAAAGCTTGCTTTAATTTTTTTTTTATTAACTATGTGTTTAAGTAGTACACTTTGTTTAACATCATTTCCATAATAGAATATCAGACTCAGGGCCTTTTTCACCACCTACGATTAAGTTCCTATTAACATAGGTACTTGGCAGATAAATTCATACAAATTCTGTTCCATTTTTGAATTTATTTGGTAAGTTATAGCTTTCGGACATCGTGAAATAGGCACTCAGTATTACAATGTGGCGTGAAAGTGCTATTTTAGGTATCGCATTTTTTTTTAATAGACCTCCATTCTATTCTAGTCAAAGAAACTATTGTTTTTTTTAATTTAAATACTTAGCGTCAAATAATTCGTGCTAGGTGTGCTTCAGCCAGTCTATTCCCTAAAAAAACTTATACTCCATTTACAATAAGAAGATTAGTCATTTAAAACAAACCCTTATTACAGTCCGTTCAACCGATTTTGATTCGTATTCCGTAGGCTTAAGGATGGCATTTTAATGCCATCCTTAAGCCTACGGAATACGAAAACAGTTGGTATTGTAACAACTTTTTTGCCTTTAGGCAAAAAAGTTGTTACAATACCAACTGTTTACTGCAGTTGCCATTTGTCATGCCACTAACGCAATAGAAGTCAAAATCGGTTGAACGGACTGTAAAAAAGGTTTGTTTAAATGTCTAATCTTAATGTAATGTTGTGAACAGGACAGCTTACATCAGTAAGCTGTCCTGCCACCTGGTGCCACCTCATGCTAAGGATTGACATTATTGACAGCTCACTAAGATTTTTACCGAATAGATCGGTCATCTCGACCAAATAAGTGTCATCAGAATGTTTACAAAGTTTTGATAGGCAATATACGTACTTAATTTGTCCAAAATTTGTCTACAAACATCCATCTTCCATACCCTATACTAAATAAAAGCTTTCAACGAATTACAGATACTCATCATCGAGGTGATCCGCGACAGGCAAGGCAAAGGCATCGGTGAGAAGTTCCTATCCGGCTCGGTGTTGCCAGGCTGGCTTTGGGAAAGCTACCATGCTATAGGCGTGTTCACCTTCGGGGCATCTTGCCAGCAGCTGACGGCAGACATCGCCAAGTACGCCATCGGTAGACTGAGGCCACATTTCATTGATGTAAGTATACCTCCATTCGGCCCTTATTACAATTCATTTGCAGTTAGCGCAGCTTAATAACTGTCATAGCGATCTACCCTTTTTATTTACACATAAACAATATGGCCGTCACAGTGCATAGGTTTATACACTTATGTTTTACAAGTCTTTAAAAAAAATCACAAGTTCTATGATGGAACTAGTGATAAAAAATTCACCAGTAACTCTTTAAGTAGTTGACCTCTGGCGCTTGAGGGGTTCCATTATATCCATCCAGTTTCATTCAAAATGGAACTAGTGGCAAAAAAAAATATCACTAGTTCCATCATGGAACTAGTGGCAACGAAGCCCGCGTATAGTAATCCAAATTACAAAAAAAAAAAACTATATATTTCTCTATTTATATTTTCTGTAATATAATTATGGTGTACCTACGACTGTTCACATTTATTTTACCTCTGACAATTCTGACAGCAGCAACCCCTTACTTTATTTACTATTTAGTCCTAAACAATAAATTTTTATATAGCTATAGTAGACAAAACGGAAAGAACACTGTCAAAATTTGTCCATTTATTTTAATGGACCTTATATACCTCGTAAAGATTTAATGGCAAAAATGTTGTTTTCTGCTTCCGGAAAAATCCGCATGCCCACATTCTAACAGCGCAGCACCAGCTCTGTCTGGCGCGCGATGTCACACATTTGGGCGCCATCTCCACGGCCGATAAAATCGCGGCGGTTCTTATATTTACATAACACACCGGAAGGTTAGGAAGAGGTGCACCTATAGGTACTATAGCCTATAGTACACCTCTACGTATATTTCACTGTAAATAAATAAATAAAAAGTTTTATTAACATTCACAGGTATGCAGACCTTTCCCCATTTTGAACTCCGAGCAGAACAGTCTAGGGTACATCCAGGACTATGTGTGCGCTGGTAACGATGCTGATATAATAAAGGAAGCGAGGTTATCCTTCCCTAGCGCACATTGTAGCTTCGCCATGTACTGCTCTATCTTCTTTATTGTGAGTATATCTTCCTATAGCACCACCACATTTATTTTGTACGAATTCTGACCTTTAAGTTATTAGCTGCAGTAAAATGACACTTCTTATCTGCCATTTCGTTAATAAATGTTCCCATTTGATAGTGAAAATGACATTAGAAGTGTCATTTTACTGCAACTAATTAAAAGTCCGACCATAATTTCTGTCTTTTTATCATTAAGATCACAGAAAACTAAAGTTAAAAAAAAATCAATAATTCAAAATTGACACATGAGTGTTCTACTCGTGCATTTGTAGTGACAAGTCAAGTAGAATATTTTCAATAAAAAGAGGATAAGTATCACTTTTTTGGGGTCAGACCCCAGTCTGATCCCATGAAAAATGAAAGGAATCGTCATTCCGAATCCCAATTCGGAATGACGATTCTTTTCATTTTGACAATACAATAAAATCTGGTATGGCTGCATAATGTTTATCAAAGAAAAAAATGAAGCAATAGGTAACAAAAAATAATACTTACATAAAATTAATAGAACATAAAGAAACTGCTTAATTCTTCAGAAAGTTCTAGAAGACAGGAGAATTGAAATCTGTTAATAAGAGAGTGATGGCCCCCAGAAAAATTTTAGGTACTTACTTAATTATGCTTGTATGATGAAAAACTGAAATGATTAAGGAATAGATAATAACCTATCAAAGCACTTCCAAGAATGAACTATTCCAAAATGAGCTTTATTCTCTTCCAGTTCTACTTGCAAGTGAAAGGCAAATGGCGCGGCTCGAAGCTGCTACGTCACGGCTTACAGTTCGCGGCGCTGATAGCCGCGTGGTACGTCGGCTTGACGCGTGTACAGGATCACTGGCACCACTGGAGCGATGTGGCTGTCGGCTTCCTGATTGGAGCCACGTTTGCTTGTCTTGTGGTGAGTTATACGCAATTATATTATAAAGGAAAGATACGCTACGATCATATTGAGGGGCTGGAGTTCAGATATTGTTGCGTTGTTATTACTACACATGTACTTACATATAGTGTATAGTAGTTTTCAACTATGACTGCGATAGATAGTATGGAACGTACTTAGCTCTAATAGTATTTCTGGTTATATAGCAAACCTAACCTCTAACCATGTACTGTGTAAACAATTTTTGGCTAACCTAAATAAATAAATAAAAGGTAATACACGTTGTCATTACCTTTCATACAACTAAAGTTATACCTTTTTAATTTCCAGTTTATTTACGTTTTGAAACCGAAGAAGTACAGCACTCTACCGATGAACTGGGAAGAGCCTCAAGTACCTACCAACAATCTTGGGCTCCCGAGAGCAGTGCTGGCACGATGACCGTCAACCACAAGCATAGGGCCATATTCTTAACAAGCATTTAAATACACTGATCCCAAAATGTTTTGCTAAAAAAACCTTTTTTTGATCAGTGTACTTAACAATAACAGCTACCCTTTAAAATGTTTACTTATGACATTAGAACAAACCTGCTTGGAATGAAATGTAATTTTTATTTAAAAACGACTTCGTACTTTTTTATTCCGTATTCAAAAATTGCCCAAAACCCAAAATGGGCGATGTCCTTTTTTTTGTGGCTTTTGAGCCAGCTAAATTATATTTCGTTGAAAGAAAGCATAATGTAAACTCGTCTAGCTATCCAAATTAATTTAAGTAATTTAATAAATAAAATTGTAGGTAGTTTTTATAAGAATTTTAGTTTGAAGGTATAATAATTATTATGTCATAGATTTGTTATCGGCTCTAAAACTAGGCCTGAGGAACCTATACTGTGATTTTTAGTTTGCTAGACCGGAATGACAGCTGCGATCGACCTTTTTTTTCATTTTGACATTTTAGTCATGTTATTTATGGTGATATTGTCATTTTAGTTTATCAATTTAAAAATCAGAGTTTATACGTGACATAAAGTACAAAAGACACAAAACATTACATTCCATAGAAAATTAGTATTTGGTTAAAAAATAGCTTAAAAAAATAAAAATAAATAGCTTAAATAGCTTAAAAATAGCTTTTTTAGTGTTCATTACCTAAATTACCATGTAATTAATTAAAGTTTCTTGATAATATAATTTCTTGCTGTGCAACAGATTTTCAAAGTAATATAAAAAGCGTCTCAAATCGATTTGTAAAATTAAATGTATTTTTAGTTTCCCTTACAATTCAATATATTTTTGTAATACGGTGCATTTATATTATTATTTTTATAATTTTTTTATACGGGAATATAATATAAGTAATCAATACCACAAACCGATACCACTGTACCGCTGGGGGTGGGACGCCGTAAGCGTCCGAATGAGCGGCCTGCACTGCCCCCCGTCTCGTTGCGCACATAAGTACCTAAGGCGCGGTACAGCGGTATCGGTCCTGTTAAACTGCTGTCAAATATTTAGCCCAAGTTTGCGCGGACGATTTTTTAACGCGACCATTTTTTATGGCGCACTGGATTTTCAACTTTCGGTATTGAGCCGAGCATTGAGAATCCAACAGAGCGCATCTCAGCACGTCAAAAAACAGACTGTTGGATTTTCAACTCTATGCAGTGTGTTGTAAATCCAGTGCTCGAAAAAAAATCCCTTCTGAAACAGAAGGGAATAGAAAGACTGTCTCTCCAATCAAATTATTTATTATATAGGTACTAATTTGGACAGAGTTTCGTCTTAAGTTAGTGTACGATACAGAATGCCCGCAAAAATGAGCTCCGGGACTATTTAAAGGCATCTCCCTCCCCCGATTGGTGAGTAGGTGCAATGCCGCCACAGACAGTGGCGCGCGACACGATGGTGGCGCCGCCGTCGGTTCAATAAGGCTTCCATAATTATATTCTGCTAAAGGCTGCTTCCGCTGGCATGGCTGCTTCCGCTGGCTTGGCTTTAGCTTGGCTTTTGGCTTGGCTTTGGCTTGGCTTTTGGCTTGGCTTTTGGCATGGCTTTGGCGTGGCGTTACAATCGGCCATCCTGGAACAATTGCTCCCGCAATGAGAACAAAGAGAGAAATAGTTAGCTTTCGAGCAGATCTATTAAATCTTCCGTTTCTAACTGTTCGTCAGAGCTGCTGGCACTGTCAGATACGGAAGGAACACTTTGGTAAGGCCGCAGGGAATCGGCAGAAACCAATCCTGTGAACTTTTTATATCCTCTCAGACCTTTAATACTTCTTATTCCGTATCTGTCATTGCCTACCACTCTAGTTATAACATAGGGGCCAGAATACAGATCATCTAATTTAGTATTTATTTTACCAGCACTGTTAGAAGGAGCTTGTCTCCAGAGTACCAAATCACCTTTCTTATAAACGCGGCAATTCTTACGGCGTTTGTCAAAATGATGCTTCATCTTAGCGCCGGCCTTACGTATCCGATCACTAGCTTTAGCGCGTTTATCCTGAGTAGACTCGGTAATACGCCCCGGGATAGATACATCGCAAACTGACCTGCCACTACGCGAAAACATTAAATCATAAGGTTTAAAACCAGTGGTCTCATTTATGGCATTGTTTATGCCCCACACGACATCGGGTAAGCAATTTGTCCAGTTAGTCGCCGCCTCACTTGGGTCCGTAGCACGTAATCCATTGAGGATTGTCCTATTCGTACGCTCTACCTGACCATTAGCTCGAGGGCACGCAATAGCTGTCAATGTGTGCTTGAACTGTTTTTCCGTTCCAAACTTCTTGAAATACCTACTTGTAAAGGCCTTGCCATGGTCAGTTACTACTCGATCCGGGTATCCAAATAAACTAAAAATACGTTTTAATACTCTGATACTTTCGACTGAATTTACTGTGCGAGTCGGCTCCGCGATGACAAATTTAGAGAATGCGTCCGTAATAACTAACATGTATGTATAACTTTTTTTCGTTCTACAGAATGGACCTAGGTGGTCCACGTGGATCATTCGAAAGGGTTCAGAGGGCTTGGGAATAGGGTGCATCTTGCCTTCCTTTTTCCCATGGTCCCCTTTACCGTAAGCACAATGCAGGCAGGCCGTTACATATTTCCGAATGAATCGCGACATCTTAGGAAACCAGAAATCCTGTTTGATCAGGTCCATACAACGCTTTAAGCCTACATGCCCTATTTCGTCATGGTGCATTTGGACAATCTTCCATCTAGCTGCGCCAGGGACCACGAGACGATTACCATTAAGGGTCTTTCGGTACAACCTATCCTCTAATAACACGAAATCTTTTGTTATATCAAGTCCCGCGGTTCCTCTTCTCAACTGCTCGATAATATTTTTCAACCTTTCATCTTGTGATTGAACCGTACAGAACCAGTCTGCGACTTCTAAGCGATTTACGTTTACGGCATCGATGGGGTTTCTACTTAGTGCATCAACATGTCTCATTTGCTCACCCGGTCTATATTCAACGCTTATGTCGTAGTCCTGAATCGACAGCCACCACCTCGCGATCCGTGGAATAATATCACGCTTTGTTAGGGTAGCTCGCACGGCGGTACAGTCAGTTACAATTTTTACATGCTTCCCTACCACATATACGCGAAACTTACGTAGTGATTCGACTACCGCGAGTGTTTCCAGTTCATAACTGTGATACATACTTTCCTCTTTGGAAGTTACTCGACTAAAGTACATAACAGGGCGTAAAGTTGCATCAGACTGTCGTTGCAATAGTATACCCGCTATCCCTGCCTTACAAGCATCGGTGTGTATTTCTATGTCTAACGTCGGGTCGTACAAGGCCAAAACAGGTTTGGAACACAGGCGCTTTTTTAATTCCTCGAAACTAGCAGTTTGTTTACTATCCCAAACCCAAGCATTATTTTTCTTGGTTAGATCTGTTAAAGGATGAGCTATCTCCGCAAATTTGTAAATGAATTTTCTAAAATAACTACAAAGGCCGATAAATTGGCGCACCTCGTGGACATTTTTGGGTACGGGAAATTGTGACACTGCGACCAACTTGGATTCGGCAGGTTGCACCCCCTCGTGAGAAATTTCGTGTCCTAAGTACGTCACTCGATTTTGTAAAAAGAAACATTTTTTTATATTTAATTTAAGATTTTCTAATTGGAACTTCTGCAACACCTGTTCTAACATTCTAAGACCCGACTCGACATCTACTGAAGGTAGAAGCAGATCATCTAAAAACGCAAGTATTTCGTGTCTAGAACCATCCGAACCTTCTGTATCTCTCTGTATTGAATCAACTATTTTATTAATCAATCGCATAAAAAACGATGGCGAGTTAGCTAATCCGAATGGAACGCGAACATACTCATATTGTCCTTGCTGCCAAATAAAAGCAGTTTTGTGAGTATCTTCCGGCGCTAATAACGTCTGATGGTAGCCTTGCGACATATCGAGACATGTAAAATATCTTTTACCCGCTAGTTTTGAAATATGATCCTCAATATTAGGCAAAGGGTATCTATCTTTTACGGTTACAGCGTTAAAGGCTCGGTAATCTACGCAAAGACGACTGTCGCCGTTCTTTTTCTTAACTAAAATTACGGGGGCAGCAAAATTAGACTCTGATTCTTTTATTATGCCCGCATCTAATAACTCCTTGACTTTAGACTTTACTATATTCTGCTCACAATGCGATAACCTATAAGGTTGCCTAAATATGGGCTGATCGGAGGTAAGTTTAATTTTCATGTGCGCTAGATTTGTACAACCTAGATCTTTTGTACTACTTGCAAAACTATTTTTATACTGCAATAATAAATTCATTAATTTCTCACGCTCGCCATCATTTAATTTTCCTATATTTATATCTGTTAATAAAACACCGCCAATGCTATGACTACTCAGGTCTGAGATTTGGTTCAAAGGAATGATATGAGATAATTTAGACGAATTAGGCACATTAAAATCAAATAAATCTGGCATAGGCAAATTAGGCTTGGCTTGGCTACTGACCTGGCTCCTTGTTCGCTTCGTTGGCTCCTCACAGCTCTCAGCCCGCGTGAGGACTTGTCCGGCTTTCCACACAACGTCCTTCTGCCCGGTGTTAACCACTTTGATGTGACCTTCGACGCCTCGAAGTAAAGTGGCAGGTAGACAATAAGCGACGCCTTGTAGCTCAAAGTGACGCGGAGTAGTGCACACATCGTTGTCCTCGCGATTTCCCAGGACGAGTACTTTGATGATTGAAGCACCCGGTGGTAAGGTTTCTTGACACGATGTAATCACTCTGAATTTTTGAGGTTCTTCAGCAACGTTGATTTTGGCGGTAAAGTCGGAGTCACGTTTTAGCATAGCAGTGCCATTGCTCACTGTTAATGACATTTTATCAGAGTTTATCACAGGCTGTCCAATTAATAAATGAATACCCCCCATATCCATATCGGTCAATTGTGCTCGAGATGGAATTTGAATATTATCGATTTCTAGGTCAAATGATACTTCTCCGTGGCTTACTACTAATCCACCCGAAAAACCTTTCAAAATTGTGCTGGTAGAGTTCACTTCTAATGATAAAAGTCTTGCGATTTGGGTGTTCAAAACATTCACTTGACTTCCCGTGTCTAAGTAGGCTTTAATGAACACTCCATTTATTTTTACCGTTTTCTTATAGATCTCATTGTAGTTTTGTACGAGTTTTACGTTTTTGATGTTGTTAGAAGTCCCCCCCTCTTGAGTCTTTTGATCTGAACTGGAACTGGAGCAGCGAGTAGCGATGTGACCTTGTTTGCCACATTTAAAGCAAACGCGCTGGTCAGGTAATGTGCAATTACGCAACATGTGTCCAGTTTTTTTGCAGCGAGGACAAGGATCAGTCTCCGGGTTAGTTTTCTTGTCGGGAACTGGCAATGTTCTTGTGTCTCTATTAGGCGTGCGAACTTCCGATGTAGGTGTAGGTCCACGGTAGTCGTCAAGAGTGCATAAGAATGCCTCGTAAAGCTCATCGGGGCGTTCACATTGAAAGGCACGTGCATTGGGTTGTAATTGTGTGGGTAGGCCCCTGATAATACACGAAACACTGGCACTGTCCGATAGTTTGCAACGAAAACACATGGCGACTTTGTCTTGATAGTATCTTGTCATTGTTTCGTTGTTCAACTTTCTTCTTTGCATCATTTCGTCTAATAAAACGCTATAATCCCGATGTTTTGGGAATGCGCGCATTAACATATTTTTCCACTCTTCCCAGGAATAATTGTAGTCTTCTAATCTGTTGTACCATTTTCGTGCTTGACCCCGTAGCTTGTCTTGCAAGTGAAAAGCCTTGATTTTGTCGTCCCAATCGTGTATGTCTCCAAGCTGATCGATCTTTTTCAACCACGCCGACACTGTGCAATCGTCACCGTCTGGATCGAATTCCGGGATGAGTGAAGCCGCGCGGTGGTTTTTACTACGGCCGAATGACGTGTCTTCTTGATTTAAATCACGAATTGCCCTGTCTACTTCATTTACTAGTAGGTGCTTCAGTAATTTCCTTGCGGGAGGCGGTGAAAAATCTTGGTCTTCGTCTTCATTTTGGTCTTGATCCGAAGAATTCCATCCAGGTGGGCGGATTTGTGGGTGATGACGTTTCATTATCCCACTTCTGAATGAAACAGAAGGGAATAGAAAGACTGTCTCTCCAATCAAATTATTTATTATATAGGTACTAATTTGGACAGAGTTTCGTCTTAAGTTAGTGTACGATACAGAATGCCCGCAAAAATGAGCTCCGGGACTATTTAAAGGCATCTCCCTCCCCCGATTGGTGAGTAGGTGCAATGCCGCCACAGACAGTGGCGCGCGACACGATGGTGGCGCCGCCGTCGGTTCAATAAGGCTTCCATAATTATATTCTGCTAAAGGCTGCTTCCGCTGGCATGGCTGCTTCCGCTGGCTTGGCTTTAGCTTGGCTTTTGGCTTGGCTTTGGCTTGGCTTTTGGCTTGGCTTTTGGCATGGCTTTGGCGTGGCGTTACACTTCTATAAAAAAATCGCCGTGGGTAGGTACGAGCGCTTGGTATTTATTTTATCAGTCGGCCAATCGATGGTAATGACAGTCAGTTGCCTAATTGTGTGTACTGAGTGTTGAAACAGTTAGTATTGTGAAAAATGTATGAGCTAAATTATTATTTAAGATAAAGTATCCATGAGAATTACGTACACCAGAAAGGTTTAGGTGGTGAAATAAAGGTAAACAATCTTGATGTGTCTTTTATCTTTTTTTATTTTAAAACCTCAGTTTAAAAAAATGCAACTAAAAACCAATGTAAATACAACAATAATGATTACTAAATCAAATGAACCATTAGTTTAAGCTACTGTTTATTTGTTTAATATGTGTTTGTGTAAAAAGTCACGTCAAAATTGTTTACCTTTATTTCACTACCTAAACCTTTCTGGTATAGATCCTACGAAATCTGAGGGGCAATTCTTGTATTTTTAACAATGTTCGCAATCTCATCTCAGTCTCAATCTGTCAAAAATTGTATAGCGTTTACCTACATTTTTGACATTTGATTGTCGCTGGCATGAGATTGCGACTTGAATTTGAACGTTTTTAGGTACGAGAATTGGCCTTCTGATTGTCTACTTATGTCAGACGTTGAAATTATAAAAAAGTCTGTATTTTTGACTGAAATAACACTGAGTGAGAACTATGCACTACAATACAGGGAAGTAATATACTAAAAACCGGAAAACCTAAACATTTTCTTGTATGCCTACTATTAAAAAAATATTTTTTTTTAAGTTAGCTTTTGAAGTCACAAAGTATAATAATAATGTTAAGTTAAATTATATATGTTGTAGCAAATATATTTTTGAAGTTACCTATGTCAGAGATTTGTATTTTTGAATGTAAATGAAATAAAATTAAGTTTTTATTATTAACATTCTTTTTTTAAGCACCCATTATGAAAAGGCTTGTATTTAATAGAAACTCAAATAATTCCTATTCTGGCGACCTAAAAATACTAAATAGCCAAGTAACTGCGAACAACTTGGATTTTATCGCGTTGCTCGCTTGACGTAAAAATATCGCGGCGATTTTTTTTGTTGTGATTGTGTGCTATTTAGGTTTAAAGAACTTTATTAAGACAATCGCCACTTACATGAGAACATTAAAACTTAGTACTAATTATAATATATCAGTGCGGGTAGAAGAAAACAAAATCAATAACAATAAGCACAAAATGAAATACGACCACCGTCAACAAAATAAAATTGGAAGCGAGTTCGCTGCATTCCTAAGATAAGGTGGTGGTTCAAGTTAAAAGATGACAACACAATAAGTAGGTATAGTGTTTCGTCGTTGTAAGTAAAAGTGAAAAATTTCTATTTGCTCTTATAGCAGGGTGTACTGTTCGTGCACTTAACTTGATATCGGCTCACTGCCTAACTCGCCGCACGCGCGTCCGTCCAGCTTCGTGATTCCAAGCAGAGTGAGTGAGGGAGGGGGAGTACGCCCCGCTCCCCACCATACTATAGCGCGCGGCGTGTACGCATGAGACGACAGAACTATATCTACAAACACTACATCTCTTCCTTATTTTAATGAAAGTTTTAGATATAATAATAACTTTTATTATATTTAGTATCGTCTTTATTAGAGCATCATAACAACCTTCTACATTTTAATTGACATCACAAAGGTAATGTACTCTTCAGTTTAAAACTATTTTGATCAATGTCCGCCACTTTTCGCCAAGCGGGTCAGATATTCTTTATTATTTTTCTACATTCCTTTTCCATTAACTTTTCAAATATCATAATCAACTAAAGGTTACGATTTAGCATAACATTAATAGCATCAAATAATCTTTCCAATATTCTGGTTTTAACAAACACTTTGAAATAACTAACTAATTTAATACTTCCTTCACTTCCCATTTAATCTTTTATTATTAACATTTAACCTTATAACACTCCGCTTGTTCCTGTTCCTAACTTCCTTCGCTTTTTTAATGACAATTTATCAACTATAACTAACATCATGCTTCGTAGTTCTTCATTTTAAGCATAACCTAAATCATAACATCCGATTTTCATATATTTTAGTAATTTATTCTTCGTTAGCAAGTTCTTTGCTTCTAATTTTTTATTACTTCTTAAACTATAATTCTTCTACTCCTCTTCTTCTCTTTCTGGAACTTCTGTTTCGTCTTCTCTTATAACTTTTCATTCTCCTTCTACCTTTTTAGGTGTACTATATTTCGTCTCAAACGTTGTCCTGTTTCCTCGTTTTCTACCTCAACATCGCCTCCTAATCGTGATTTAACTGTATATTGTGTGCAATTTCGCGCTTGCGATCCGTCGTTTCCTGACCGTACTATTGACCGGATCGACTACTGTACTATTGACTGGATCCACTACTATGTACTATTGACCAGATCCACTACCGTACTATTGACCAGATCCACTACTGTACTATTGACCGGATCCACTACTGTACTATTGACCAGATCCAATACTGTACTATTGACCGGATCCGACACGGCCATCCTGCTAAGCAAACGTCCTCGTGTGTTACTCGGAAACAATGTTCATCGCACAGTATTACATAGCTCGGTCACTCCTGACCTAAACCATAAAAATCAGTTTGTGGACGTCTGATTTATCCGAATAACTAAACTAGGAAACCCCGTTACTATCAGGAAATTCAAAGTACAGCGGACTACTCATTTATCGCGCTATCTCACAATAGAGACACAATCGAACCACATAAATCAACACACTTAAGCTCTACATGTGATTTCTGGCTACGCATAGCCCACTAACATCCAGTTACTATCTTTACTTTAATGCGAACCCCACGGGAACGCCGAGTCTACCACGGACTCATGGTTTCCACTGAAACCCGACCTCCACCAGAGTTGACTGCTTACTCACGGACTACTGACATAGTAGACGCCGATTTTTACCGAGCTACACGACAAACTCTGGTACGGTCCAATCATCATGCAAACTTAAGTACTCTCCTCAATGTTATCACTACTACTCAACCTCAATTTCGTCAGTTAAACCCTGATTTTCTGGAAAATACAAAATTTCTCCACACTTTCTGCTCGTTCAATTCTGACTCATACGAAGACTAATGAGATAAAGGAACTCGACTTTAAAATCCATTTTATTTTCAACCAATTTGCAAATAACATTCAAATTAGAAATTAAAAACTAACCAATCTACGAATTTGAACTATCTAGTTACGAGATTACCGAGACCAAGCACCATGATTCCACATTAAAGTAATCAAACAAAAACCTCAGGTATCTCTTTCATGGTCAACAACACACATACTATTCCCCACGGGAATACCGAGTCAACCCTTGACTCTACGGTCTTGGCTTCGAGGCTAGACCCGACTATACCACCCAGAGCTACCGCGTACCGCGTACCCACGGACTACTCTCTGAGCAGACACCGATTTCCAACAGGCTACGGCTACGGCTACGATACTCTGGTATAGTCTCCAATCCACTCTACGGTTTTCGCTTCTAGGCAAAACCCGACTATACCACCCAGAGCTACCGCCTACTACGATACTCTGGTATAGTCTCCGACCCACTGAACCAAGAACCAGTTTACACAAACTAAAGTGATGCCAACTCATCATCTACTTCATTTACAATCTCAATTGTTACTTGGTCGTCGGGCATCTTCCGAACACGGTCATGAACGTATTTGTAATTACGCTTGCTAACTAGGGATTTTAAAACGTGCCGATCGCCATCTAACACTTAAGAAAATTGAAATGATCCTCTATACGTCACGTCAAGCTTAGTTTGATTACGATCTTCGCAAATTCACCGACAGAGAACCGCTTGCCTTTGTACTATCAAAACGACTTTTATCATATCGCGCAGACTTCTAAATTCCCTTCAGAACCCACCTTCACCTTCAGAACCTTCAGAAGCCATCATCATCATCATCATCACCATCATCATGATCATCATCATCATCACCATCATCATCATCATCATCATCATCATCATCATCATCATCATCATCATCATCATCATCATCATCATCATCATCATCATCATCATCATCATCATCATCATCATCATCATCATCATCATCATCATCATCATCATCATCATCATCATCATCATCATCATCATCATCATCATCATCATCCTCCTCCTCCTCCTCCTCATCATCATCATCATCATCATCATAACCATCATCATCATGATCACCATCACCACCATGATCATCATGATCATCAGCATCATCATCATCATGGTCATCATCATCATCACCATCATCATCATGATCATCATGATCATGATCATCATCATCACCATCATCATGATCATGATCATCATCATCATCATCATCATCATCATCATCATCATCATCATCATCATCATCATCATCATCATCATCATCATCATCATCATCATCATCATCATCATCATCATCGTCATCATCATCATCATCATCATCATCATCATCATACGGTCTGATCCATCATACTTTCTAAGCAAAAGGGCCGACTAACAAACGGCGATCTACTGGATCTAATTATCTTACCTTGCAACAATTCGTTAACCCTATCGCGCATGATTCGACATTCGTCCGGAGACAGTCTAAGGACGTCTTTGCACTGTATGATTAAGGTTGACAAATAATTATTATCTCCAACTTACCAGTGCACGCGTTGTAAGAACACCGTTAACACGTTGAACGCCAGACTGAAAACCATGTTTATCGCAGTGGGCCGCGGCGGACACCATGTGACCACCAGTATAGCGGGTCCAGGGGGCCGCGTCGGACACCACGTTTCTACCACAACTTAAGCTTGCTCATGACTACTGTAATCACCATTTACTTCGACTGGTACATGACCTACTGGCACTACCGTTACGCTCCATAAGATTTGTTCTGTGCTGAATACACGTGTTTGACCAATACCAATCCGTCGGCAGAGTGACCCGTACGCAGAGCCTAACCATCTCAGCTGCGTAAGTACTACGCCTCGCAAAGGGCATGCTGCACATAAAAAGCAGACCAGATTTACTTCTTACATGCTCCGGCGCAACTACATACGGACACAAAATAAAAATGTGTGGAAAGCGGAACTCCACAATCTACTGACTATCAATACCACCGAAGACTATTTTAATCTTCTCGTCTAATCTAACTTTAGTAGAAGTGCAATACTCAGGGACGACAAGCAGTAATAACTTGCAACGATTATCCCTGTGTCTGAGCTGCAGACAATATTTAAAAATTGCATTGTAACTAGGTTTAACCGTTTTTGCTGTTGTTTACCATCAGGGAGCCTACTAGCCAAACCTTCCTTGATCAGAGAGCACTCAGTATCCAGAGTCCAAACAACATGAAACGACTCACCGGATTCGCCACAGAAGAAACAGGTCACCAGCGTCGATGCTCTCTCCAGGACACTATCTTTGGCCGGTTGCGACCCACAATTTCCGTAATGAGGGTAGCTTCAGAATATTCAACGCACACGAATCTGACCATGATCGCGCTTCGGAACCGGGTTTAGTTTGTAAAAAGTAACCGCCACTGATTTTACTGTCACTATTCTCGTGTGTGATCTCATGGGTTTCGTGCTATGAAAACACACTGGGTGCCTATACTCGGTGACTATTAAAATCACAATCTAACACAATCACTTCAAATTAAAATTACCACAACTACTGAGCACAACGAATCGAATACAGTTCCGTGGCGCAGTAAACCCGACGCGATCAGACACTAGACTCATAGACTACTATATGTATATGACTGTCCTGTCCTGTGTATGACTGTACTGTGGAAAACACATTTATGCAAGCTTCCATCATCACTTACTTATCATAATACTTCTGGTCATGAACGGGCATCATCCGTTCTGACCAACTACATTCATCATAATACTTTTAGTCATGAAAGGGCATCATCCGTTCTAATCAACTTTTAAGAAAGCTTCCATCATCACTCATCCTAATACTTCTAGTAATGAACCGGCACCATCCGTTCTGACCAACATAATTCATCATAATACTTCTACCTAGTCATGAACGGGCATCATCCGTTCTGACTAACCTTCACGAAAGCTTCAATCATTACTGATCATAACACTTCTAGTCATGAACGGGCATCATCCGTTCTGACTAACCTTCACAAAAGCTTCAATCATTACTGATCATAACACTTCTAGTCATGAACGGGCATCATCCGTTCTGACTAACCTTCACGAAAGCTTCAATCATTACTGATCATAACACTTCTAGTCATGAACGGGCATCATCCGTTCTGACTAACTTCCCTATGTACGCAAAGTAACCGTAATTAATAGGATAATTCAACCCATTAATCAACACCTTATCGCTCAAAATATGTAAACAATACGGCATCAACCGATTTGTTCTACAATAAAACAATCATCTTTTCAAGTTTTAAGCAACAGACATCAGATACTCTGTATTTAACTAATTACGATAAAAACATATATCATACCCACAATGGAAACATAATGCAATAATATAAAGCTGTTAAATTGTTATATAAACCAGAAATCAACCGACATTTAATCGGGACTCGAACCCGATAGACTAGTGGGTAGGTACGATAAAAACATACTTCAAATAATGAATACTAATTGTTATGATAACCAGAAATCAGCAGATTAAATCGGGGCTCGAATCCGATAGAATAGTAGGTAGGTAGAATAACTACAGATTTATAATATCCTAATTAACTGTATGTTTATTATTGGCATACCTGCATTATACACAACTACCATTTTATTGGTGTTTGTTTCCATTTAGCACTATATTTGTTAAAATGAAATTCGAATAATGTTTATATATGCTACAAAATATAGACGTTAGATGGTATTGTTTACATAGGTATGTAACAACTTCCTTTTACGTTTTAACATGATCTTATCACATGATAAAATAAAAATGTTTAAAACTATATGATACTACCCACGTTTATATAAACAAAATGATCAAGCTATGCATTATCATCAACGTATATTATAAATATTTAACTCATGTCCTTCTTCCCGCAAAAGTTAATTATCCACAACGACAAAGCAAAGTTTTGTTGCAGTAAATAACCCACATTAAATTATTATAAACTTGCACACTAATATTAAGTTTTCTTTCTAACCTTTCCTAACTAGAAAAATAAACGTTGACAATTTCGCATTTTTTAATCAGAAAAAAAAACACAGTACTTACAATACTCGTCGCCAAAATGTACTGTTCGTGCACTTAACTTGATATCGGCTCACTGCCTAACTCGCCGCACGCGCGTCCGTCCAGCTTCGTGATTCCAAGCAGAGTGAGTGAGGGAGGGGGAGTACGCCCCGCTCCCCACCATACTATAGCGCGCGGCGTGTACGCATGAGACGACAGAACTATATCTACAAACACTACACAGGGCATAAGTTTGTTTCCAGTGAGAGAGAGATGGTGTTATAGATCGTATGTAGCTCCGTCTCTATCTCTCACTGGAAACAAACTTATGCCCTGCTTTAGGAGCTCATAATAAGACCCCAGTAGTTGTATGTTGGTCTGAATATGATTTTTGACGTGGAAAAGTGTTTGTACAAATCCTACTACCTACTTACAGAAATAAATCATTTATCATTTGCGACCGTAACAAATCTGTATCTATAGCATTAAAATAATCAATACAACTCCCTCAAGCTTATATGATCTTAGTGAATGACTAGTTTCATGAAATCTTGACATTTAAGGATTTATTTTATAATACTGATTCACGGTCGCGAATCATACTATAATCAACATACAACCCTACTAATACTGCAAAAAACTTAAGAAAATTTTAATTTCGCGTTCCAGCTGGAGCTTCCTCCTTAAGTTTTTAACTTCCTTCTGGAAAAGAACATAGGAAACCTTTTACCCAGGTATAGGTAGGTACAAGACGCAATTCCTATGATGCAAGCATTGATGGGGGGTGGGTTCTCCTTCGTGATGTGGCGCCATCTACATCGCCACATATGAACTACGCATCAATGACATGACGTCACGCAAACCTGCATCGCGCAATTAGAGTTTACCATGCGATTAGCATATATACAACGTCCCGACATCAACCATCGGGCAGTAGCCCACCAGACACAACACCCGTCTGGTCGCAGGATGAGTGAACTTTATACGCCGTTCCTTATGCCTCTACGACGTGATCTCATCCTCTATAGAAAAGGGAATGTTTAACTGTTGTAACGGAAAAGTGTTGTGTGCCTGTACTTAAACCTATTAATGACAAAATATAAAAAAAAAAGAAATTGGTTTCACTTAGTAACTACGTGGACGTCGCTGACTTTAAAAGGAAAGCGACGTCCATGTAGGTACAGGCACACAACGCTTTTCCGTTACAACAGTTAAACATTCCCTTTTAAAGTCAGCGACGTCCATGTAGTTACTAAGTGAAACCAATTTCTTTTTTTTATATTTTGTTATTTATTTTATTTATTTATTTATTGAATTAGGATCTCCAACAAAGGATGTACACAAACACAAGAAAAAAGTAATGACGACAAAAGTATCACGTAGGTGTACTCCTTCACTTACAGGAGACCACAGCATGCATAAAATAATATAAAACTAAGCTAACGAAGTTGTAGCATTTAAAATATTTAAACAAAATTCAAAACACAGCCATAAAATTGGAAAAATAGGATTAAAAAAATAAAATAAATTAACAGTCATAGAGAAATTACAAAAAAATAAAATAAAATAAAAAATTATAATTAAAATCATAACATATTCGGTAATAAAATTGGGAAATAAAATTAAAATAAGATTAAACATCAGAACAAAAACAATTTAAAACAATTAACAATATGAACAATTTTTTAATAGGTCACACAACGCTTTTCCGTTACAACAGTTAAACATTCCCTCACAGATTAATTCCGTTTTCTATAGAGGATGAGTGAACTTTACACCATGTTCTTCATGCCTCTAAACTGGTGACCCTGAGCATTGGGAAAAGGCTACAGATTGATTTTTGATTGATACAAGTTAAATCGTGACCAAAAACTAGTACAAATATAGATAAACACATCTCTAGTTATCTCGATACGTATGAAAAAAAATTGGTCTGACGTCTGCAAAACCGAAGCTAATGTTTATGATTTCATAATACCGAATGACGTAAGTATTATGTTTTATAATTAATATAAGTTAAAAATATATATCATTTTTGTAGGTACGTACGGCTACAGATCAAGCTACCTACATATTTCCAGTATTAGCTATCTCCTTATTTCCTCCTGATTTCCTTACAATGAGAGGTCAGTGGAAACTGGAAATGTATAGCTTGATGTGTAGCCGTGTGTACTCTATTTTGTGAAGGAAAAGATGCAATGTGACACACATATTGTTCACATATTGTTTTGAGAAAACGAGAAAACAGCCGCTGGCAGATGTAATGATAATAACTCAAAAAGGTGACCATGATTTGGTACCTACCTACTTAGATTATTTGCTGTAAGTACCTACCCTACACGGCATACGAAGGGTTAAGGACCTTGCGTACATCAAAGAAATAGCCTTTGAAGCAATTCTTGACTATCTGAGACAAATTAAAAATATTTATCTACAAACTCTACTCCAAACACGCATCTGCTAAATAATAATAATAACTACGCGGTCGAGAGGAGCTCGTGGGTAAGTAATTACAGCCGCACGGGTCGATCCATCAGGTAAAGCTACGCTTACCGGGGTTGGTCAGTGGATGGGTGACCGTCTTTACATACCGAGACTCCTCCGTGCCTCGGAAAGCACGTTAAGTCGTTGGTCCCGGCTGTCATTCGTGGATCTTTGACAGTCGTTACGGGTCGTCAGAAGCCCGAAAGTCTGACAACCAGTCTTACCAAGGGTTATCGTATTATCCAGTTACTGGGTTGTGGAGGTCAGACAGGCAGCCGCTCCATGTAAAATACTGGTATTCAGCTGCATCCGGTTAGACTGGAAGCCGACCCCAACATAGTTGGGAAAAGGCTAGGCAGATTGATTGACCTACCCTACACTATCAATCAGAATCTTAATTATGAAGCTATTGATAATCCATTGTTTCATAATTATGTTCGAAAAAGTCTGCTCAACAACGTAAATAACGCAATGAATGTTGTTGAAATGTCAAAATTAAGAGGAAATGCGGGGGCCAGACTTTTGAAAAGTTGGTATTTGAAGAAACTATTGCCGTTGCTCTGCGAGCGCTCCGAGCGCTGCGAGCGATAAGTACAACTGCAGATGAGACTAAATAGTCTATGTAAAAAGTCACATTTCGAGGTTTGGCTCTCGCCTATTTCCTTCTAAAACATTGGACCAATGCCCCTATGTTTTTCTTTTTTCGTTAATAGTTGTCAAATTTGTACACTAGGCCTCTGTTGACGCCGCTGGGGTCGCGGGTTGTTTAAAAAAGTTACCGTGGCCCTGGCATAGGCAACTGAAGGAACACGGGTGGGTTTTAGTCAGTAAAAGTCTGACACGCCCTTCCGCTCCACCCAGAGCGGGAGAAGTTATTTAATGATTTCCCATCCTCAAAAAAAAAGGCCTCTGTTGACAGCGATCTGAATAGGCAATTTTGAGCATTTTTAGAGGGTTCAGTTCTTCTAAAAATAATGTATCATCAAAAAGGAAAACATAGGGGCATAAAAGTAGCTAATGGTGCCGATTCTGTTGTGCAAAAACTAAACTTAATTTTCTTTTTTTTCTTAATTTTCTTAACTAACTAACTTTTTCTTTCTATTAAAACAAGAAAGAGACGGACGTAAATTAGAGTTCGTACGGAGGAAATAGTAGTTCACTTAAATTTGACAATTTAAGTGAACTACTATTTCCATAGAGATTTAGACGACACGTAAAAACATGTCGACTAAAAACACGATGAAGCGCAAGGCGTAAACTAGTTTGACATTTCTAACTTAGTTCATAGCTATAGCCGTCCTTTTCTCGCGCTGCCTGTTAGTAAAAGATAGCGATTCTCTAATTTTGGTTTAGTTATTGAACAAGAGAATCAGCACCAATATCTATATTTCTATAAAAAAACATTACTATAAGGTCATTATCCAGAAAGAAAACAGGCGAGAGTGTTTGTATGGAGAAAATGTCACCCGCATTTCCTCATAAACCGATTCCTACAGTCTGTTACGCAGGATGCTCAGACACGGGGTCGTCTGGCGCCCATGTGCTGGTTTGGTCCCTGGAGTGGTCACGGCGTGCCATGTGTTCTGGTGCGCCGGTGAGGGCGAGTACTCCCCAGAGGAGGGTCTGGGACAGCCGTGCCCGTGTTCCCGCCGTAAGCGGCAGAGGAGGACACCGTGTAGTTTTAGTGGGTTAGAGTCCCACATAACTGCACCATCTCCCGTGATGGGCAGAATGCATGAGCATTTCTTCAAGATAAAAAACCGGTCAAGAGCGAGTCGGACTCGCGCACCGAGGGTTCCGTTCCGATTTCTGAAAAAGTGTGCTACTTAGAGACATCGTTTTATTTTTCCTGTAATCTTTACATAAACTTCTATCACATAGAATAATTTCAGATTTTTCGCTTTGCAAACTTCGGAGATAAGGGGGGGGGAACGGTATTTTTTTTTTACATTTTACA
This sequence comes from Cosmia trapezina, assembly GCA_905163495.3. Lineage (NCBI taxonomy): Eukaryota > Metazoa > Arthropoda > Insecta > Lepidoptera > Noctuidae > Cosmia > Cosmia trapezina. Next base: position 5,743,144 of record LR991036.1, read on the forward strand.
TCAAAAGTCGAAAACTATGCGGTTTAAAAAAAAATAGTTTGAGAATTTGCAAACAGCGCTCTTTCATATGATACCCCACATGCCCTAGTAGCCCCACTTTAAATTTTTAAGACCCCCTTTCAGTCCCAGTTGCAAAAAAAACATAATTATTTTTATGTCTTTCTTATTTGCAAAATAGTTGGGTAAACGTCATCTAAAACTATTCTAAATTTCAAGTTGATAGCATTAGTAGTTCTTGAGATATCCAGCTGTGACAGACAGACAGACAGACAGACAGACAGACAGACAGACTGAGTCACACCATAAGGGTTCCTTTTTTACCATTTTGGTACGGAACCCTAAAAAGGACAAGTACCTAATTACTTACATAGTTACAGACTGAAGATAGAAGATAAGTAATTTAATTTGCTCAAAACACTGCTTCAGTATTTACCTGTGTCAACCTATGTAAATAAAAGTCAAATTAAAGATATAGACAGGAAATAAGTAACAAGATTTGTCCTACGAAACACATGGTCACTGGTACTAAAAACCCGTGCATTGTCACTAAAAATATTTCCTTATAAGAATTCCATCCAGACGCAATCTTCATCTTATGCCCAAGTTATTTGCGTTATTCTAATAGACTTTGATCTAAGGGCAAGATTCACAGATCGCACTTTGATTTGACTCTGAGTAAGGTACCTAATCGCTTAATACGAATACGAAAATTATTCTCATGCTAGTAATGTTCATCTATACTACACATTAGCTTCTGCCCGTGACTTCGTCCGCGTGAAATTGCTTGTTCCACGACCTGCGCCCCGACCCACATCGCATCGCCTGCCTGCGCTATTACTTACCTACTTCGTTTTCGCTTAGTGTCCGTTGTGGTTCTTTGCTTTTTTCTCCTAAGGGTCCTGGCGAGATCCGCTGGGGTCGCGGGTTGTCTGAAAGGGTTACCGCGGCCCTGGCATAGGCAACTGAAGGAACACGGGTGGGTTTTAGTCAGTAAAAGTCTGACACGCCCTCCCGCTCCACCCAGAGCGGGAGAGATGTTAAAATATAGTCTTCGTCATGAATTGGGCTATCAACAAGTGCGAAAAAAATTTTTCAAATCCGACTGGTAGTTTCAGATATTAGCGCGTTCAAACAAACAAACTCTTCAGCATTATTATTAGAGAAGATAGATATTACTTCGCTTTTCGTATCTCAAGAACGAAGAAGAACAGCGGCCACACAGCCGCCTGCTTCTAACTACACAAGTACACAAGGTAATAAATACACTAGGTATAGGTAATAAAGAAATCACGATTTTTTTCATGTAGTAAAACCGTGCGAAGCCGGAGCAGGTCGCTAGTATTCATATAAGCGAATGTCAGCAACCGTTTCGTACGACTATCAACATTACTCTCATACTAATAAAATTAATATTCGTTTGAGACGCTTACGGCAAATAGAAATAAGTCAAAGTGCGGACTGTAAACGTTGCCCTTACTTAACTATGTACAATCGCGTTAGTTCCCGGTGATACACTTTTCGACCTAATACTAACGCAATAAGGTTAAAAAGTGTATCACCGGGAAGTAATGATTGTACGTATTTTGATAGAAGTTCATAATACAACTGCTTTCTGACCAAAGTCTAATAGGTACCTAGAGTTAGACTGACCTAGATGGTGGTCAAAGTCTAGCGTTCATTATTATAGTAGGTAGGTTATATGTATTGTTTTTAGTGTGGTAATCACCTACTACTATAGCGTACTGCACTGTGTGTATCTATCATCTGTACTGTGTGGTACCTTTTTTTCTTTTTTAGGGTTCCGTACCAAAATGGTAAAAAAGGAACCCTTATGGTGTTACTCAGTCTGTCTGTATGTCTGTCTGTCTGTCACAGCTGGATATCTCAAGAACTACTAATGCTATCAACTTGAAATTTGGAACAGTTTTAGATAACGTTTACACAACTATTTTGTAAATAAGAAAGAAATAAAAATATTTATACTTTTTTTGCAACAGGGACTGAAAGGGGGTCTTAAAAATTCAAAGTGGGGCTACTAGGGCATGTGGGGTATCATATGAAAGAGCGCTGTTTGCACATTTTCAAACATTTTTTTTAGGCCGCATAGTTTTCGACTTTTCATGAAAAATGTAAAAAAATGCCGTCCCCGTCCCCCCCTTATCTCCGAAGTTTGCAAAGTGAAAAATCTGAAATTATTCCATGTGATAGAAATTTATGTAAAGATTACAGGAAAAATAAAACGATGTCTCTAAATAGCACACTTTTTTAGAAATCGGAACGGAACCCTCGGTGCGCGAGTCCGACTCGCTCTTGACCGGTTTTTTTTTCATGGAGAAATGCTCATGCATTCTACACTACCATCAACCATGGGGAGATAGTGCAGTTATGTGGGACTCTCACCCACTAAAACTACACGGTGTCCTCCTCTACCGCTTACGGCGGGAACACGGGCACACGTTAGCACTCATATCTGTGAACCCACCGCGGCTGTCCGTCACCGGACCCTCCTGTGGGAAACTCTTCCATCACCAGCGCATCAGAACACATTGCACGCCGTGACCACTCCAGGACCAGCACATGGGCGCCCACCAGATGAGCCCGTGTCGGGCACCCTTGGTCCCCCTGCGACGGGTCAGGTCATTGGCTGCGATACCACGCAGCGCAATACGACGCCGTCACTTCGTATTCAATAGTTTATTTTTGTGGTTTTTATAAATATGTATGATAGTCTGTAAGGTATTTTATGTTATACGTCATAGTTACCCGAAATAAATGATATATTATTATTATTGGCCCCGCTGCTTGCCACTTTTCAGCCGCAGAGGATAGGGAGAGCAGCCAATACGGTCATACCGGCACTCCTCTCCCGCCACATCCTCCAACCCTCAGCCGCGATGCCTCCCATACGACATCGCGGACCGCCTCAGTCGCGACCGATTTCGCCAACCGGCAGCGCAACCTACTTGTTGACCGCTACGTCGTCGGTTTATCGACAAACGACCCCTCCTCGGGTTCCTCTTCCCTTCACTCAGGGTGACCAAGCCATGCCCCCCCCCCCCCCCTCGACAACGCGGAAACCGGGAGGAGATAACTTTTACCTTAAGAATAAATATGGTGGCTTGCATTTTTTAATTTTTCAATCTGTCTATACAATCAATCTGCCTAGCCTTTTCCCAACTATGTTGGGGTCGGCTTCCAGTCTAACCGGATGCAGCTGAATACCAGTATTTTACATGGAGCCACTGCCTGTCTGACCTCCACAACCCAGTAACTGGGTAATACGATACCCCTTGGTATAAGACTGGTTGTCAGACTTTCAGGCTTCTGACGACCCGTAACGACTGTCAAAGATCCACGAATGACAGCCGGGACCAATGGCTTAACGTGCTTTCCGAGGCACGGAGGAGTCTCGGTACGTAAAGATGATCACCCATCCACTGACCAACCCCGGCAAGCGTAGCTTAACGTGATGGATCGACCCGTACGGCTGTAATTACTTAGCAAAATACATAGTAAAATAGATCAAGTAGGTCGTAGATACTTTATAGTGTCAAAAGTTCACTTACACTAAAATAAATGAATTATATTTTTAGTTACATTATATTTTTACTTCGGGTTATCAGTAAGTTTGCGATTCATGAAACGTAAAATAACGGATAGATAACTTATGGATATTAAGAAATACCTAGCCCCTTAGTCACATTTAGTGACACCTACGTGAGGAGTGGCTTCTCATTTACCTGTAGCCAATGATTTATATTATACTAGTTGACCCAACAGACGTTGTCCTGTCTTAGCTATGAATATCCTAATGTAAACGCGTGAAGTTAAAATATTCGTTAAGTTTTCTGAAATTTTCCAATTTTCTGCGAAATTTTCTTATTTTTTTCTTTCATAAGAACCTTCTCCTGACAATAATAAACACAACAAAAAAAGAATTAGCGAAATTGTTCCATCCGTTTACGCGTGATGCGATGACCAAGGGAAATAGGGATTCATTTTTATATATTATACAGGGTGTAAGAGTAAACAGTGGCAATTTTTAAGGGGTCATTGTACTAATCATTATGAACAACTTTTTACTGTGGTACCAAACCTGAAATCGCGAAAAAAACATCAGGTGTTCAGTACATTTCAATCAATCAATCTGCCTAGCCTTTTCCCAACTATGTTGGGGTCGGCTTCCAGTCTAACCGGATGCAGCTGAATACCAGTGTTCAGTACATTTATGTTCGCATAATTCGTCAAACGTAGGGAACAGCTGATTTTTTTTGAGATATGGAACATTTTGAAAAATTTTCTATGCTCACATTTTTAGTTAGATGAGATAGGTAGGTCAGGTGACGTCAAAAAATTCTATGATATTTTATTGAAATTATGTTAGCAACAACGTTTTTAACAAGAAAATCCTGCTTGGCGCCAATGTTTTTTCTTTGGATTTTTTTTTCGTGCGGTCATTTTGCTGGCCAGTGCATTTTTAAAATAACACCTTAAAAGCAGTTACCAATAGCTAAGAGTTTAGTATACTCACCAATTATAAGAAAGGCTCTTTTTTTTCATAAATATTGCTAGTAGAAATAAAATACATACCAAGAAACACAAAAAGTGATTAAGCATTCCATTTAGACGAATAAAAAAAATTTTTTTTTAGTTTTTTTTTTTTTTTGCTTTAAGTATCTAATTTCCTCGCATTAGTGATGAAAACTAGAGTGTTCAACTCGGGTGTAACTTGATCAATTACACCCTCGAAGTAAAAGCACCCTCGCTTCGCTCGCTCGTGTGCATAAATATCTCGGGTGTAATTGATTACTTGGGCATTTTCGTCAAAATGTCTACCGACCCACTTATGGGATGTCCCATACATACAAGTTGCAAATAATTAACATTTTTATAACATAGAAGTGTCGAGTAATTATTAAATAGTTCCAAAAGACTAGTTTTCTTTTTTACTTAAATTGCCAACAGAAATTTTTAAAAAAAGTAACAAAATTAAATCCTAAAATGTGGCATCTTACGTCTTGCAGTACTGTCCTTATTATTTGGTAACGGTCATGACCAAAACGTATCTAAGTTACTATTTATTTACACATATACTATTTGAAATAAGCTCCATATAATAAAAAAAATACATACCTAGCAAAATTCGTAAAATTTATCATTCGACTAAATCAAGAATTTGCTAAAATATCCAAAACAATGTTATTAAGCTGTTTTCAAAGTAGGTAGCAGTTTAAAAAAAAATGCCCACTTACAACCCATGTTTAACAACCTACTACTCGTATTAACGACCCAGAAAGGGTCACAGGAAGTCAACAGCATTAATGGCTACGTAATTATGATCGCTTGATGCAAACAAATGCGAAATCTATTAATTTATCAACAACATTGTAATAATATCGTCGCTAATTTAACTAAGTGACGTAACTGATTTAGCACATTTTACAGGGCAAGCTAGTTTTCTTTTTTTTTGTAAACTGTAGGTACATCGGTCTCGATGTTTGCATTATCATGGGGACCGTAAGGCACAGGTTGGTACAGATACGCCGATTAGACAGATCGATTCGACTTGGAAAATGTATCAAATTACTATAGTTACGTGGACTATCGGCTAAGTCCAAATATCAGATAGGTACGTCAATTAGTTAGATTTGCGACGATTTTATATTAACTACTAACATTATCTAGTTTTAAACAATGTCACAGCCAAAGTAGATACTCATTAACATCACGCCTCAACCTATTACCAAAAGAAGTAAGCAGATGTGTGCAAAAACCCACATTTCGCTATGGAGGGAGTCTATTGCCATCAACTGCACTCTTATCCAGCACCCTAATTGCATAACACACTATCAATTGGATTCTGAATCATTTTGAAGCAAATTGCTTATCCATTGCTTCATCATCATCTGCCAAGCCTTTTCCCAACTATGTTGGGGTCGGCTTCCAGTCTAACCGGATGCAACTGAATAGCAGTATTTTACATGGAGCGACTGCCTATCTGACCTCCACAACCCAGTTACTGGGTAATACTTGGTAAGACTGGTTGTCAGACTTTCAGGCTTATAACAACCCGTAACGACTGTCAAATATCCACGAATGACAGCCGCTTTCCGAGGCACTGAGGAGTCTCAGTGTGTACCGTGTACCTATCCGTCCGTCCATCCAAGCCGTACGGGTCGATCCATCAGGTTAAGCTACGCTTGGTCAGTCCAAGCGCAGCTTAACCTGATGGATCGACCCGTGTGGCTTTTATTACTTAGCCACGAGCCCCTTAACAACCATAGGTAATACACACATATAAATTAAAAAAAATATATAATTTCTTAACATTATTTTACCAAACATTATGAATTTATGATGTAGCATTTTCAATCACACATTTTGAGGTAATTAGGATATTCCACATAATATTCTGAAAACAATTTTGTATTAATGAGCATGACTGCTCGAAACAGTTATCAAAGTGAGTGGTCGCATTGATTAGCATTATGCTGGTTACACAGGGAACACAGGGGTTTATAGGTACACAGGTAACACCAGACACCGTTCTTACTAATAAGTTTGTGGTATGTCCTTGATCTTTAGCGAAAGATAAAGCCCGACCCAGTAAACGACACCACGCTCAGCAATAGCATTTGCGCGCATTATACCAACGAGTTAATTAATCAACAGCTTAATTTTATTAATTTTCTTAAACACTTCCGTAAAAAATGTTGCATCATCTAATACTCCCCGCGGCCGCATCTCTCTAACCTACAGCGGGGCCATCCCGATAACCGTGAAGATAAGTCACAACGATGTCTCACAAACAAGTCGTGGTGGGTGGTAGGGTTACCACTTCATAAAACTTCCAACAAAAACCCGGAAGGACTATTATGCAAAAACACTGGTCAGTTTTTTAATTTTCTTAACACTTTTCATTCTCTAATTGCTCTAATGGCGACAACAAACATTTTATGCGGCGGGGTCGAAAAAAGCTTAAAAACAGCGTGCAGATGAACCAGTTTTTCGCCGGAACCTACAGAGAAATTACATCTGAGAAAAATTGTTAGTAATCTACATGATATGAATCGTAATTTGGTTTAGCCATAATTTTTCTATCGGTATCACATAATAAGAAAAAAAAACCACAAATCACCTCCAAATCGTTAAGATGAAACCATTTTACTCCTTCATTTTTTATCAAAATAATATAAAAAAAATATCTACTACTTTGCAATACAAACGAAAATGATTCAGTTTTGTTACTTTTTAAAAACATGTATATTTTTTATTATAATAAATTAAAAATGCATCTAATTTGGGACAGCGCTCCTTGATGGGCGAGTCCTATTACTGGCTGGATGTACGACGCGTTGCGTTAGCTCAGGCCAGAATGCGCAAGCTAACCACTCAAGGTCATTGGCGTATAGTTCGCCCTTTTATACGCCCCGGTGGTGATGGCGTGGCGGCCGGCAGCCGATCCGACATTTTTCCCAGTCCTATAATAATAAAAAGGACGGTAGTTCAAAGGCAGAATATGTAAGATAAATCTGGATGGTTAGCAACCCTAGTTGGGTGACATAAATATAGCCCTGTTATCACATTACAAGCGTCATCAGTGGCGAGCCGCGATGTGATTGAAGCGTGGGGTGGGCGTGGCACGGAGCTGGTTGAGGTACACTTGACAGTTGATGGGTCTAAGAAATAATAAATTAAATAATTATTTGATGATTGATTGATTTTTCAAGGTCTTTATTACTAAAAAGGATGTTACAGTGGTGTTTACAAATGATCTTATTCTATTTGCACACAAATCGTGATTAATTTTGTTACATAGGCTATAATTCGCCTTTACAAACATTAAAAAATATTATTATTATCTTATTTTGCGTTGACATGAATTAACTTAAATAATATATTTATCTACTAGGTGTCTAGGTATGTGGAAGTCTTAGTATGGACCCACATAATATTGTACGTTTCATTATAAAAACATGTTACAATAGCATAAATAAAGTAGCGGGTAGTCCGCGTAAACATCTTACATACACGGCCGGTCAAGCGGCGTCGGCTAGCAAGCGAGCTATCGTCATGATACGTCACGGAGGAAGTAGTGATGGGGCAGTCGGTATCGATTATACGTGCGAGCGTAAGACAATGTACTTAGTCTGCTTTTACCAATTGCACTTATTAGAGTATTACGGTGTGATGGGTTTTTATGTAAGTAAAATTTACGTGAGATTTAATTTAAATAATTATTTACAATATACAAGTTAATACTATTTACACTAGGTTGTAAAGTAAATGACTAACTATACAAATAAATTCAAAAACTAAAGGACTCTTAGGCGTCGAAGTACTCGTCCGCATCGATGTCATCCGGAAACGTGCCGTGTCGTGCCGTGCCGTGTCCGGACTGTCAGCATACAAAATTAACAGATTTAAAATAATAATATTTACATAGTGTACCTATAAAAAAGTAAGAGAAATAATAATAGGACATCAAAAAATTCGTCTTCATCACTGTCAACAGGAAAAGTGCCCAAAAGACTAGCAGCATTGCCACGTTTTATGGCAATGCCAATTCTTTGTCCAAAAAATAGGCCAGTCCTCTGGTAGTGTGGCTTGAACCGACGCTCGGTAAATAAAAAGAATAAATTACAAAAAAAGAAAGATCAGCAGAAGAGAACCAGAATGGTCGATAGAACACTCAGAATCAAGAAACAGCCGATCTGTTCTGTTAAAATCTTGTAAAATCTCTCAAGGGAGATTGAAGTGATATGTCATTCGACCTGATGTTAGGGATTGATTGACAGCTGACTTCAAGCTCACTTCACCTAAGTTTTTATCACGGTGAGATTTTTCAGAATAGAACAGCAAGATTGGCAAAGGGGCGGCAAGGGGTAGACAGGTAACCAATACAATCAGTGGGGTAGACGTGTTTGGAAGCAGCTAGATGGAAGTTGATACATAAATAGAATAAGCTTTATTGTACACCAACAAAGCCCATTCCGAGGATTGAAAGGTCGTGTGATTGGAAACCCGTGAGAGGTGAGGCCAGGCTCAGTAGTCTTTTAATTTGCCAATGTAGTAGCTCTAGCTCGTGCTGTAGCTCGTCACAATTTCACATTGGTACCTACAAAATAATATATTTTTAAATAGGAAGCTGAAAACTAGTTCATCGTTAAAACTAAAAATAACAAGATAGAGTTATCTATCAACTGTTTAGTTTTAATAATTTTATCATGTGTTTTTACAAAAAACTGTTATGGTAATCTTTTTCTTCTTCTCTTCTTCTTTTCATATTTTATTCTATATAATCTTTTTACAAAATACACAAACTAACTAGGTACCTAGTTTTTTAGGAAGGAAATAGTGTTAAACATGTTTTTGCCTATTTCCTTCCTCGAAAACTAGTTAGTGTATTTTGTAAAAAGATTAGATAGAATGAGATATGAAAAGAAGAAGAGAAGAAGAAAAAGATTACCATAACAGTTTTTTGTAAAAACACATGATAAAATTATTAAAACTAAACAGTTGATAGATAACTCTATCTTGTTATTTTTAGTTTTAACGATGAACTAGTTATCAGCTTCCTATTTAAAAATATATTATTTTGTAGGTACCAATGTGAAATTGTGACGAGCTACAGCCGGGCTGGCAACGTCGCATTTCTAGAGGTTTTTCGTGATTATTTCATTAAATTTAAGGCTTGTCCTCCCTAAAATACGGCGAAAATAAGTAACTTTGTTTCCATTTTTTACAGTAACTATAGCACCTTTTTGATAGAACAAAATACACAATAATCTAGAATACATAAGAAGTGATCTCATGTGTCCTGAAATCTATTTTAGTTTGTAGAACTAAAGAAAAAAAAGGCTAAACCTAGGTCTATTTCTGTCTATTTTTTCGAGTTTTTACCATATTACTCCTACAGTTTTCAATAAAAGTGTTCATAAAATACAGTTCTTTACAAAATAATAAGGAATGATTTCATGTGATTACTTTTTTAGTCCAATACCTAGATTTTTGGAAATCGGTAATTAGTGTAATTACTTTATATTTTGCAAGCGTTGTGTCATCGCGCTTCTTTTTCTTTTCTATGCAGTCCGACAGAGACCGCGCTTTTTACGGCGGACAAGCCTTAAGTCAAAGGACAATTTCCTCTGAAAAATTCTTAGATCGTTATTTATAAGTATGTATGCTATTTTTTGACAGTTATTTTGGAATTTACTATTAAAAAATGACATGTTGTCAATTATTTTCTATTTTCTAAGAGTAAGTAATTATTAAAAGAACTGTCAAAAATGGCACACATACTTACAAATACCAACGAGGAGGTCTGAGGAAATTGTCCTTTGATTTAAATTTAATTAAATAATCACGAAAACCTCTAGAAATGCGACGTTGCCAGCGCGCGCGCGATCATGAACTCATTGTTTTCCGCACTCACTGCAGGAGGGAATTTCCTTATTTTGTTAAGCATTCTAAAATGTGCGTAGGTGTATGTAGGTACCTACTTACCTACCTAGTGTAGCTACGATGCACTTTTCCGTGATTGTGGTTTATTGAATTCCAATGAACTCATAGAAATTAACTTTTCATTCCATCCATTTTAAGTTTTCTATATAAACTTATCACAATCCCATAACATGTTTTCCTATACAGGGTGTTAGGTTTAACGAGGGACATACTTTAACGGAGTGTAGTACTCATCATTATCAACAACTTTTACTATGGGACCAAACCTGAAATTGCGAAAAAAAAATCAGTTGTTCAGTACATTTATGTTCGCATAATTCGTCAAAATGTACTGAACAGCTGAATTTTTTTCCGCGATTTGAACTGTTTGTTTTAGCTGTAAGTCTCCCATGTTATTTAAATAAATAAATAAATATGTCCGTTTGTGTACATCTGACAACGTATATGTAAAACTTTAGTGGTTTAGGCGTGAAAAGGTTACAAACAAACAAACTTACTTTCGCATTTATAATATTAGTTAGGATAGAAATAAAGGATAAACAAAGATTGCTTATTTAATGTATGCACTTGTACTAACTATGTACTTAATTTATATTATTAAGTACATAGTTGCATCTATTATTAAGAACTAATTTGCATGCCCTAAACAGGCAAAATATGGAATGTACTTAAACCACCAATTTTTACATCTGGTAAAACCTATATTTTCAGCAAATAAATTATTCTTATTCTTATAAGTATAGGATAAATTACCTAATCTATTTACATCCTACATGTACTGTTGGATATTATCAGAGCTGTTATCGCCACGCCAGAACACTATGATGATCTTTGATCATGTCATGACACACCTCTTTTTATTAATCTTGTAACAAACAAAATAATTTTATTCCTTAGTGTAGGTATTTTATTCTGGGCCTTTGGCCTACTTCCGTGTGGTACAAGGCCAGTTCCTCCGCAGGTCTCGCCAAGGGGTATCGTAACCCAGTTTCTGGGTTCAGATAGGCAGTTAGGTCAGATGGCACACCGTGTAAAATACTAGTAAGCTTAAGGTTACACTGGAAGCCGACCAGAAAAGAGATGTGGTAAAAAAAGAGTCGGTTTTTTTTTTTTGGAAAAAGTTTTTATTTGTCTCTTTTTAGCTACCCCAATACCTGCTATGTAAATTATAGGGACAAGAAATTATTATAACATCATCCACATTAAGTGGGAAAAATACGTATTATTGGAGCTAACTCAAAAACTACCCAAGCAAATTTATTACATTTTATATGGAACCAACTTCGAAATATACCCTTCCGAATAAAACAAGAATCTTTTAAATCGGACTACTCTGTTAAAAGCTATGCGTGTCCTTAAGGCGCAGATTTCCTGAAAACGATCAAAAAGGTGGTTTTTTAAAGCTGTGTATCTCATAACCCGTAAATAATTTTGACATGTAAAAAAAATATGATATTTTCAAGTCCTTTTCGCATACAGTGATGGAAGCCAAAACATAATTAAACATACTTTAATGCACCAAAAAAATTTTTAAACATACCTCCTAATAATCTTTAAAAGCTGTTTATCCCTTCATTAGCAATTATAATTATAATTAAAAATATACCATGAAATGTCAAATTCCAAACTGCATCCAGTGATGGATTACTTTTTATTAAATAGTTAATTTCTAATTTTATACGATTTTATTTGCACTTTTACGACATAATTCCGGTGCGCGTGAGAATCTTCTAACTCGTGCGTCAAGCTAGACAGCCATAACGCCATTTCACTTACACACCGAGCTAAACCAAGCTTGGAACCAGGGCCTTAAGGCGCAGTGTTAGCTTAATAATCACAAATATTGGTTTCTTGGATTGTCGAGTATGACGTAAGGCAATGAAACTATACGACGCAAAAAATACAGTGGACACAGAAGGGTTTAAAGTAAAATGTTAACCGAATAGAATAGTAAAAAATAGTTTGATATTCCCAATAAAAAATTTGGAAGTTGCTCCACAAAAATAAACTTTGGCGTTGAACATCTCTGTATTTTCAGGGATAACATAACAGCACATTCATAACATTAATTTTTTTAGGAATTTAATAGAATTAGCATTTTTTTTAAACTTTAACCGGATAATTATTTAATTTATTGTGTATATTCTGAACAATCTAAAGAAAACCCGGAAAATAAATGCACATTCGCAGCTTAGTCACATCTCGGCAACACATACATTGTTTTCAATTTTCAACCTTATTGCAAGCCAGCTAATGGTGACAATAGATTACGCGGTTGTGTGCTGTTTAAAATCGTAGTCAGTCCGCGTCTTCAACAAAAAAAAAATAAAATTACCGTCGACTTGAGAACCTCCTCCTTTTTTTCAGTCGCTTAAGAGGATTGTCGCATTTTGTCACCCCTCTCGTTCACACGCAACCAAATTTTTAAGATTGTTAAATGAAAAGATGCTTTTTTGAAAAATGTAATCAATTAGAAAACTAATAATAAATTTGAAATGAGTTAAATAAATGCTACAATGAAAATATGTTTTTAATAATTACCTATTAAATTAATATTCTCACACTTAAATTACGAATAAATATTTCTATCCAATTCTGTAAATGGCGACCCAGCGGCAATAGGTATTAATCAGGAGAATTTTAAAGAGCACATTTTGAAAACACAGGAAGGCATTGTTTGTTGCTGCTTATTTTACCTAACGTGCTACAGAAACGCCAATTCGATTGTGACTAAGGTACATTTTATGTGATCCACGTCGAGAAGCGCGAACCATATCTTCCTTATACATAACCCTTTTATCTATATCTATAAAAGGAAAGCGTGACTGACTGACTGGTCTATCAACACATCTCAAACCACTGAAATTTCGTACACAGATAGGTAGCTATTATGACCTGGGCATCCGCTAAGAAGGGGTTTTTGGAAATTAGACCTTTAAGGGGGTGAAGAGGGGGGATATTGTTTGTATGAAAAATCTTATTCCTTGAGTTAATAAACTTGAAACTTGGCACGAATATTTACCTATGTAAGTTATGATTTTTGAGATTTTTTGTTTTTGTAAACTACCCCTAAAGGGCAATTGTTGTCAAAGTTTGTATGGAAAAAATTTAACGCGCAATCCGATTCAACTCAAAACTTAGTATTTATACTTAAAACCAAAAATAAAGAATAATATGTATCAGGGTTTTTCGAAAATCTACCTCTAACGGGGTGAAAAGGGGTAGTCAATTTCAAAGGGGAGGATTTTACTGCGTGGCTTAATTAACTCGAAAATTGGTGTAAATAATCTTTGAGTCCAGCTATGGAAATATCTCTCAAACGATTTTTTAAATTCCACCCCTTTAAGGGTGAAAACAGGGGAATTTACATGAAAAATGTTATTAATTTGGTTTTAATTGACACAAACCATTGTTTGTTTTGGTTTTGATTGATTTGGTTGATATTGACTTGGCACAAATATTTGCCTAAGTTTGTCATTAGGTTCATAGTCAATAGGTAGGTCAATAGGTTTTTTAATACTACCCCGGAGAGAGGGTTAGAGGGGGAGGGCGAAGGGAAGGGGTGGTGAGGAGGGTGAGGAGAAGGACGATGAACGGAGGTGGAAAGGGGCAGGACTTGATGAGGAGAGGAGGAAGACGTGGTGAGGGGTGAGGGGGAGGGGCGGAGTTGGTGAGCTGGAGGTGGAGGAGAGGGGAGAGGGAGGGGACGGGAAGTGGTGAAGGGTGTGTGAGAATGGGTGAGAGGGGGAGGGAGAGGTAGCGGAAGGGGATGTGGTTAAGGAACGAGCTAATCTCTGGAACTACCCTACCAGTCGGACTTTAAAAAATCTTTTTGCATTAATGATAGCCCAAATCTTATAGAAGGCATATTTAACATCACTCTAGGACCCTTAGGTGCCGAGCAAAAAGAAAAAAGTCAGAAAGAACGCTAAGTGAAAACGAAGTAATAGCGCGGGTAGGCAATGCGTTGCGACGGGGTGGGTCGGGCAAAAAAGAAATTTCGCGGACGAAGTCGCGGGCAGAAGCTAGTACATAAATAACAGTGAAAGTATGTAATTATTTAGTTGCGATAGTGTGGTGTGATTTCCTTTACATTTACACAATAACATGTTATGATACCTACTTAACCCCCAGGGACGTTTCTTTCCATTCATACATGTATGTCACGAAGATAAGCCCTGGTTACATGAGCGGACAAACAATAATAACTACCTATTGTTTGTAATATTTATAGATGGATATTTTTAGAATAGTAGGACCGTGGCTCTGCAAATACCATGTTACCTGATTTATTTATATTTTAATGTAATAATTTATTTCAATTTAATTTACCATTTTGTGCCCATTGCAGTGCCCCAACAACCCATGGTCGCTCCGGCTCGTTCTTGGTGCAGAGGTTAGCTATTGCCATCCAACGTGGCAATGCTGCAAGTGTTATGGGCACCTTTGCGCCAGGAACAGTTAGGGGCGGGTCATTTGACGTGTTGATATAATTTTTTCTGTGATTACTTTTACGTTTAGAATTTGAAATGTTTTAGATTGCATGCAGTATTTATGCAGTATTCATATTATTTGATTTGATATTTAACTTAGATATTATTAAATTAACTTTACATTACACCTTTATTAAAAACCGGAATACATTTGATCAAACATTTAATTTTAGTTTAATTCAAGGATATGTTTCAATTCAATTTATTTTCAATTAATTATTTCGTTTTATTAGAAAAGAAAAAAATAAGAACATTTCGCAGAAATTTGGAAAATTTCAGAAAACTTAACGAATATTTTAACTTCACGCGTTTACATTAGAATATTCATAGCTAAGACAGGACAACGTCTGTTGGGTCAGCTAGTAATTCTAAAAATATCGAGGTCACCAGGCAAGATCGAGGTCACGTCAAGAGAAGGCCAGTTTAGCAATAAAAAAAAACCGGCCAAGTGCGAGACGGACTCGCACACAAAGGGTTCCGTACCATATTATATGTTTAACAATCGCAAAGATAACTTTGTATTTCATAATGATACTGTGAATCACAAGGTTATTTTTTGCAGTTGCAGAAAAACGCCCATATTGAAACAAAATACCTTATGAATCGCCGTTTTTAGTATTTCTTGATTAAGTACACTATAAGGTACATTATATAATAGAGCTCGTACAAAAATGCTATAAAATTGACAACTTTTACGGCCCCCCATTTCTTCATTTTAGAAGATAAAAAAAATAAAAATATCTTTGCACTCTACTCGATGAGTTCTACACAACAATACCCCACACACAGGTTTTTTTTTTTTTTTTCAAAATGAAACCTTTCGTATGGGGACCGCCCCCTTTAATTTTAACTTTACTTTATTGTGATTAATTTTTGTTATAATCTTAATAGAAATACACAATCTGTGAAAATTTCAACCGTCTACCTATTAAGGTTTATGAGATACAGCCTTGTGACAGACGGACGGACAGCGGAGGCTTAGTAAGTTTTACGCACAATATTGAGATACTGGCTAGACTGCCCGCGGCTTCGCCCGCGTGGATGTCTGATTTCATGAGTTATAATTTTCTTATTATTGTTTATTTTACATCAAAAGTAAAGCTGAGTTTCAAGTTAATCGAACTGCGCATTAAAATTCTTCCATACAAACTTTAACATCCCTAAACCCCCTTTGAGGGGTAGTTTTGATAAACTAATAATGACAAACTTTATTAAATAAGCAAGTATTTGTGCTAAGTTTCAAGTTCATTAACCAAATTAATAAGATTTTTCATATAAACTGTATCCCTGTTTTCACGCCCACTGGGGTAGAATTTCAAAAACCGTCTGGGATATTTCCATAACTTGGCTCAAACATTATTTACACCAATTTTCGAGTTAATCAATCCCCAATAAAATCCTCCACTGTAAAATTTACTACCCCTTTTCACCCTTTAGGGGTAGATTTATGGAAAACCCTGATACACGTTAGTTAGTCTTCATTTGTGGTCTCAAGTACAAAAACTGAGTTTTGAGTAAATCGGACCGCGTGTTAAAATTCCTCCATACAAACTTTGACACCCACCAATCCCGTCTTCTGGGGTCGCGGGTTGTTCGAAAGAGATACCGTGGCCCTGCCATGGCAACTGCAGAAACACGGGTGGGTTTTAGTCAGTAAAAGTATGACACGCCCTTCCGCTCCACCCAGAGCGGGAGAAGTCATTTGATGATTTCCCAACCACAAAAAAAGGGGGTAGTTTAGGAAAACTAAAAACAATTAATTTTATAATTAACTTAGATGAATATTCGTGCTAAGTTTTTTTAATTGTACTTATTTTCCACCCAAAAGGGACCCCCATATTCAAAATTCATTTATTTACGTTACATGTCCGTGTTTGGGTTACCAAAATACATATGTGTACCAAGTTTCAACTTAATCGGTTCTTTAGATTCGGAGCAAATTGGCTGTGACAGACGGACAGACGGACAGACAGACACACGAGTGATCCTATAAGGGTTCCGTTTTTTCCTTTTGAGGTACGGAACCCTAAAAATCGGCGAAATGTCAAAACAAATCTTATCGGCGAAATGTCAACATGTTGCTACATTCATACAGATACATTTTGTTATGAAATTGGTTTGCAAAAACATGTGTTGAAACTTGTCAAGTGATATGAAACGTCAAACATGTTTCACGTCAACAAGTTGTGTGACAATGCGAACACGAGTTGATACATTGACAGGAAACGAGAGATTTCAACATGTTTTGTTGTGAATGTTTCGCCAGTGCGAAGAAGATTGAGAGAAAACTGTTACATAATACAGACAATCATTACAACCTTCTTGACAGTAATAAATATTTTCAATGAAATATAAGCTAAGATAAGTCTTGTAATTTCAGCGGCACCTTTCAGCCCGAAACGCTGATTGCATGTATGGTTGCAGTACTTTCCCGGATGAGTTGGTCTCCACCAGCACAGTCTCTATCGAATGAATAGTTACTTGGCAGTAGCTAGAACTAGAACTACGCATCACACTGCATGACGTCACGCAAAATCCTGCATCGCGCAATCAGAATTTAAAGCGCGACTAGCATACAACGTCCCGACATGAACCGTCGGGCAGTAGCCCACCAGACACAACACCTGTCTGGTCGGAGGATCCTCCCTTCTCTATGGACGATGAGTGAGCTTTGCAATTTACCGGTAAGTGACGTCACTGAAACGTTATGCATATAAGTTGGTGTGTTTCTCTAGAGAGCATTTTTTGACATCGGAAAGTGAAATCCCGCTGCCATCATTTTCATGACAGCTGTCACTGCCGCCGTTATGTGGCAGCCACAGCTCTTCTATGAAACCTTAGCTTAAATCTTTGGTTTCCTAGGAAAGGAAATTGCCGACATGGAAATCTGTTATTTTCACCAGCCAGTGACCCAAACATTTAAATCGCTAGATATGCCCTAACCGTAGGTACTTAGTCACAAGAAAAAGTGTTCATACTGAGTGAGCTCACACATTATTAAACATCGTTACCATGATATTCAAGTGAAATCACTGCGACATTGTGAGTCAGAGGTGTGAGAACGAAACAGAAATGCAACAATTTTTTGACGCGGTAGGGCGAATCTAACGATTTAAATCTTTATCGCTGTCATCATTTTCATGACAGCTGCGGCCGATAAGTGCGGCCGTCAAGGTCAAATTATAACAATGGACGTGCTGGTTGACTGTACCCAGCCATGCGTCATTGACGCGTAGTTAGGTACAATCTAATCTAAAATCGTCTATGGAGTATTGACGACGATTTTAGATTAGATATAAATTCTAATGCAGGTGCTCCAGATTCGAAGAATACAACAGGTATTGATAATATAACAATCATGCAAGGATTAGGTATGTTATATAACTTAGAAGATTGTAGATAATATTGTAAGGTTACTGTTTCAGATTTTAAGTCAACATTTACCTATTCTTGGAGTACTTCATAATCATTATGCAATAAGCAGTTTATATTATCATCATTCTCCCGCCCTTACCCCAATCTATTTGGAATTTTACATAACACATTCATTTAAGCACGAACTATGGCTTTCATTTGGGAAATGACTTAATAGATACAGCCACAAAATATTCAAGGTGGGGTACTGATAATTTTAGGGCGAGCACGCACTGCGGTGCGTTTCCGTTAGTTCTGTCGCACTGGGCGGGGCCTACAGTAACAAAACGCATGACCGCAGTGCGCGCACTTCACAGACATTCCATACTTCACAGATTATGCGTTAGAAAAACGCACTGCAGTGCGCGCTCGCCCTTAAACCGGAACACTAAAAGAATGAAGAATTTTACAGTTCAGTGTGTGAACATTATTTTTAGTGGTATTTATTTTTAAAAGTACATAATTATATTGTAAAGTAGTTAATTGTTACAAATAAATCTGTATGAATTACTTGTGTGCATGTGTTTACCCTTTTAGTATAGTTTTAACGTACTTACATGTATATTCACAAGGATGGGGAAAAAAAAAAGATTTAAAAAATCCGCGCTCCGCTGACAGCCGTTAAGTTAAGGTGGCGCCATCTGTCTTCAGCTTTGCGTAAGATTCCTTATTGGGTATTGGCCAATTTTCTTCTACTTCGAGCCGTTTTTAAGCGTCAGTCTAAGTATACAAGATATAGGTTACTTAAATATCGCACAACATTCTACTCATCACTTCAACTTTTACTATGGGACTAAACCTAAAATCGTGAAAAAAATCTGCTGTTTTCCCTACATTTATGTTCGCATAACTCGTCAAAATGTAGGGAATAGCTGATTTTTTTTCGCGATTTCAGGTTTGGTCCCTTAATAAAAGTAGTTCATGATGATGAGTAAAATGTTATTTAAGTTACACCTTGTATATTAAGTCTCGGCCTGGCTATTTTAAATTCAAATAATACATTCTAGGTTTTCTCACGAAAATCCTAGACTGCATTATTTGAATTTCAAATAGTAACGTAACTAATTTCTTATCACTTCACACTTCTTAGCACGAACAAAATAACTTAAAAAAAAACATTAATTTTAAGAAAACAAAACATCGGAACAATGTTCCTTATCCATTTGTTGCCTAATCAGCAAAAAACATAATCAAACAAAGGTTGAACAGTTATCGGCCATCGGCCACGCCCCACCCACGCGAGCGCGTCATGGTGACATTATGTTACCCATGCTATCAAGTATATAATGTAGTACCATTTATAGATAGGTAGTGGTAAAACTGATTTGATACCACCAACATTAACTACTGACAATTAAGATTTGCTTGCTGCAATAAACAACGTGTCGTTTTCTATCCTCGTAAAATTTAAGGGTATAGACCAAGTATAGACCATCAAACCGACCAACTTTTTCCATGGCAGTAACATCGTAATCGCGAGAAAATAATCAGCCGTCCCATACATTTGCGTCGATAAGTATTGAAGTTTTCTATGGGTCAGTTGAAATTTTTTTCGCGTTTACGATGTTGGTCCCATGGAGAAAGTTGTTCGGTTTGATGTTTTGTATCACATCCTGAAAGGCTTAAACTAAAGGCTTCTATGGTCTATTCCAAAAGAATCTTTTCACCTTCTAGCGTGTCGACGATGACAAAAATAACTCCGATCTTCATCATCTCATCATTGATCTTTTCATCATCATCATCCACAGCCCGACTTCACCAACTGCTGGGCATAGGCCTCTCTTTAGATTACAATTAATAAGTAGATAACGCAATTTGTTCTGGTTTTACAAGCTTTTTGTTATCATTGCAAATATTTTCCTCTAACCCGCGCAAAATATCACAGTTTTAAATACTTATATAAATAAACTATTATCAACCATTTCAATAACTATCGTATGATCTGACAAAAATAAATTTTGATTATTTTATAGACCGGTACGTATTTTATTTTTATAAACTTGTTATCAAAACAGATAGAACTGACGCATTGAGTTCTACACAGATAAATATTTATCCTATATAAAATGATGATACAAATTCGATTAAGGGGATAATTTTTCTATCGGCAGATAACTTTTATTTATGGAATAAATATGGCGGTTTGACAGCTTTTGTATACAGAAATTAAGTCAAACTGTCAGTTTTCGTCCGTTTCTTCTTCAGATAATACAGGGTGTAAAAAGACATCACAAAGCCGTCAACTATGCATACTGTACATCTAACTAAGTACCTTTGCGGATAAATTATTGCTGGGAAACGACTTTTATTTTTAGGTCTAAAAAAAGCAATTTTTTATTACGCGCAATGTAACGCAAACCCAGGCAGACGGAGTTAAGCCCCGCCCCTTCGCTCTAAGGTATGCATAGGTACTTGTCGGAAAAAGTTTAGTAATAACACTAGCAAGTAGCTAGATGGCTCAAAGATAACTTACTGACTTTTAACACAGCTAAAACCAATTATATCTGCTTTAGTATATCCAATCGTTCCCAGCCTAGCACAGAACTTAATTTGAGAGTACACACCTGTGATGACTCATGTAATTGTTCATGTCCAACATTAGATAAGGTAACAAAAACAAAATATCTAGGTGTTATGGTCGACCAAAACCTATCCTGGTATCCTCACCTTGAGCAGGTCAATAACAGGATAAGAAAATTAAGCTGGATTTTTAAGACCCTAAGGCATATTGTTCCAAAAGTTGTACCTACTAGTACGAATAACCCGAGACACCTCCTTAATGAAATCTACATAGCTTTGGTGCAATCTGTTTTGACGTACTGCATCCCCATTTGGGGTGGTGCAGCAAAAACTAAATTCATTGATCTTGAGCGGGGTCAACGTGCTCTAATTAAGATGATGTATTTTAAAAACATGAGATTTTCTACCCAACACCTCTACCAAATTAGCAACTTATTATCGGTGAGAAAGCTATACATTATTAGAACTATAATTAAAAAACACAAATCCCTTCCTTATGACCCTAAATTAAATTTAAAAAGAAGAAAAGATTTAGTAGCAGATGTTCCCCAAACCAAAACTAAATTTGCTAGCATCCAATTTAAAAAACGGTCTGCTCAGCTTTATAACAAATGTAATAGGGAAACTTACGTATACAATAAAAAAATAAATGAATGTAAAAAATTTTAGCTCAATGGATAAAACCGCTTAATTATGAGGAAACAGAGGCATTACTGTTATAAATATAATATGGTAACAGTATCCTAAGGCTCAATCTCATTCGCTCATGATATAGGTACTCCCACCCACACACATAATGACATAACACACACATACCACACATTCAAACACAACACTGATTACAACAACCCAATCATAATTACACATAATCACACTATCACACACAACTACACTATTACTAACAATTTGAATTCTGTAAGCACTTATTAGCCTAACTTATAAATTATCCTTTGTTTTCGTAGATTAGATTCCTTTATTATATGTTTTTTATTATTGTTTTAAATAAACAAGTTTATAGTTAATACCAACAATGTATGGAAGAGCGGAGTCTCCTAATACAGGCTTTATTAGCTTAAAAGGAGGCTCCAATCACTACCTAGTAATGTAAGAAAACTTGTTAAACTAATAAACATTTTTTCATTTTCATTTTTTCATTTTTAACACTTCGAATACCTACGTTTTAGTAAAAAAAATGCGACTTTGACCTTCAATGTCTCCAGAACCAGTGGATTCCTAGGTATGGTCTAGTGGAAAAAAACGATCCAAATAATGGGTAGAATATGTGGCTTTCGGCTTCGGCAAGGGTCTTTTTACACCCGGTATAATAAAGGACTGCTGAAAATAGCCCTTAATTTAATAAAGATAAAACGATGGATGGACTGTTTGAAAGAAGTTATGTCTAGAAAGGGAGTGACTACCGAGATGACGACTAATAGAGAAGTATGGAAGAAATACACATGTTGCCCCGACCCCAAATAAATTGGGATAAAGACATAACAGGAGAATGATGTTCATGAAAGACCAATAAAACTTGTTAACATTTCTAATTGACTGATCACCTTTTCACCATACCATGAGCTATTCTCGTAGAAAACTAAAAATAAAGTAAAAAAAAAACTTTGTTCTTGAAATCGAGAACTGTTATGAAGCAAATCAAATTCTTTTGTCCTACTTTTTTAACGACTTTTAATGAGGAAAATAATTGTGTTTCAGTACATTAAAAAAAAAGTTATAATTGCATTTTCATTTCAGAATAAATTAGCTGATGATGGTTTTATAACGCTATTTACATTGCTGATTGGAGGTCCGTTTACACAAACATAAGGCTTAAACCACACTTGACACTTGCATGCCTCAGATTTTCCAAGAGACCAACTTTGATAAACTGCGCATATTTTCTTTTAATTTTTTTTTATATAAATTCTAATGTAAATCTATCTCTCACCTTTTTACACCTAAACATCTAAACAGATTTGGATGTTTGGCACACGGATAGACCATTAACTGGGTTAGTTAGGACATAGGATACTTTTTATACCGGCAGTACGTTCCCATGGGAAAATTTCCGACCTCCGCGCGGGGGAAGCCGAATGCAAAATCTAGATTGTCATACAAGATGGCTGCCCATAGAGAAATATAGACCGCGAGTGCATTCAGGGTAAAAAATCACTTTCTTTACACTAAAATCTAAATATAATTTCTCAAAAGCAACATGTTTTATTAATTTAACTGAAAACCAATAATTCATCATCTGCCTTAGCCTTTTCCCATATAATGGGGAAGAAATCGCAAAGCTATGAACAGGTGGCGCTGCTAACGCTCTACTCATAACATCGCACTGTCATTTTTATCTCTCAATGTTTTTCGGGTTTTAAATAATTGTAACATAAACTGGCGTGTGTTTTTTGTTAATACAACGAACAATGTATTCAACGTGGACAGTACCTCAGTTAAAAGCTGAACTGAAGATCCGAGGAGCTTCACTAAGAGGCCGAAAAGCGGTTCTGGGGGCCTACTCCCTAAGCACGAAGCCCGTAGTTTCGGACTTCGTGACCGGCGTTTCTTATTCCGTATCGCCTACGGATGGATGATTGGTTCGCGGCCCGAACGAAGTATGAATGACAACATGGTTTGCCAGTTATCCCTACTCCCGATGTGTTTTTGCCAGTCCGAAAAATTTAACTTTTACACTTTTTTTGATGGATCGTAATGTCAGACGGACGGATAAACGGACGGACTGAAAGACGGACGGACTTAGGGAGTAGGCCCCCTGGTCAGCAGGTATTTACAGCCTATTTTCTTGTTAACAATTGAAGAAAATAACCCAATTTTATATTAGCAACATGTCGTTCATTAATTATCGTAGTAATTACAAACTTTTACGTACTTAGACAGCAGTTTTATAACATATTCGATGTTTCACGAGTATCATGAGCTACGAACATAACCTAGAAATTAAATCTGAATTTTAATTAAACCTGTTACAGAATCGAATCATTTGATCGTAATTTGAACTGTGAGATATCTCAGCAGCATGAAACTGCTGATACCAATATGGATATGAACATATCACCAAATTTTCGAAAGATGTAAAATTGCGTATCTTATTCGCCCTTTCCCATATTTTTTAAATCGTAAGTCTTTTGGAAATGAATGATTTTCATTGTTATTACAACAGATTACGCACAAAGCCAGCAATTTTTTTGTCAGATGCCATCCAAAGTTTTTTGTAAACAAGTTTTGTATGTAATTTGACAGCTAATTTAATTTTCTGTGAGCCGAGCGTTACCAGCGACACCTTGCGGAAAAGGTTGTCAGTTTTCTTCCCCATTATGTTGGGGTCGGTTTCCAGTCTAACCGGATGCAGCTGAATATCAGTATTTTACATGGAGCGACTGCCTACCTGAATTCCACAACCCAGTTACTGGGTAATACTATACCGTTTGGTAAGACTAGTTGTCATACACTGGCAAAGATCCACAAATGACAGCCAACGGCTTAATGTGTTTTCCGAGGCACGGAATCCCGGTATGTAAAGATGTTCACTCACCCTCGGACCAACCCCGGCAAGTGCAGCTTAACCTAATCTAACCTAATCGATCGACTCGTGCGGCTTTTATTACTTAGCCACGAGCTCCTTCCCGAACCGAAAATCTGAACTCATTCATGTATATAAACTAAACCTACATAATAATCCGCTTACCAAGGGGTAAGCAGATTATTATGTAGGTTTGGGGTGTTAATGGCTTGTGTTTAAACACCTACCAGAAAATTACAGGTAACTATTTTACTACCAAAAAAATCAAAATTCCTGCCAGATTAGATAAATGCTTACCAAAATGGATAAATGCGCACCATTTTATTGTGAAATTATAACTTTACAAAACTGAAGGCAGGCCGATTCCCGGCCACCGTAGGCGCGGGCTTGCGGACGGCGAGTAGTGGGTAGCTCGCCGTTCGGTAAGGATCAACCCGGGTTGACGGCGCGTCGTGTTCCACGTGCGCCTCAAAGAGATGTCAGCAAAAAGATGGGGTCCGATAGGGCCGATGCCGCCGGGGACGCGGGTTTTTCGAAAGAGATACCGTGGCCCTGGAATAGGCAGCTGAAGGAGCACGGGTGGGTTTTAGTCAGTAAAAGTCTGACACGCCCTTCCGCTCCACCCAGAGCCCATCCACAAAAAAAAAGAAAGGGTTTAAAGGAACCTTACCAACCAAACCTCGGGGTGCCCCTGACGTCGACCGTCTAGGGTTAGGGTTTTCGTCAGCAGGTCGACGCAGATTTGGTGAGCATTTATCCATTTTGGTGAGCATTTAATTTTTTTGGTAGTCATTATATTTAATCCCTTTGTTAATTATTATTACAGACGTGTATTACTGTGTGACATTGTAGGTAGTAGGTCAAAATGTTTCTAATAATAGGTACAGTTAACCGCACGTCTTTGGTGGTAACACTTTGAGCTTGAGCTGGCTTAGCGTAGTACAGTCCGCAAAGTCTAAGCTGAGCTTTGCATTTGTGTGAGTGCACATAGTGTAGGTGTGACGTCCGGCATAGAGCGCGATTCGCACTTTGTTTCAAAAAACGCGAAAACGCGTTGTCAAAGAACGCTTTTTGGCAATCGGCTTTTGTTCTTTTAGTACGAGAGGCCATGACCAAAACCATGTCGCATCGTTGTAAAATGTAAAACGATAAGACGATTGAAGATTTTGTCTTACGTAAAACGATTACACAAATATTTTGGTCAGGGGCTCTCGTACCATTTTGGTGATCACTCACACAAATGCAAAGCACATCTAAAGCTGGGTACTGACCGGCGTTACGGCGCGTAATGTAACGTGTTACAGAGCGAGCGTTCGTGCAGTCAGTACGGGGTAGCAAGGCGCTCGTAACGAGCAACGAGCGGCTCGTTGCTCGTAGCGAGTGCTCCACCCCGGTGTCGGTTTTTTGGCGAATCCTTTGAGTGTTACGCGCTTCAGTCAGTACGTCGCAGCGAGTCCTCACGAGCGCACGTGGCACAAGCGTCGATTCTAGGTACTTCGGGCCTTTAGGTTTATAGATTATTTGTTGTTAAAAAGATGTAATGGGACAAAGAGAAAACTCTGTATTTCATAGACAAATATAGAGAAGAACCTGTTTTATGGGAACCAGGTCATCCAGAATCTTGACTACGAGTGGCAACGAATCTGGAGCACGGGCGAGCAAAGAGTTCGAAACGAGCATGTTATACGGAGTTTAGCACACGGCGTAACGTAACATGCTCGCTGCGAATGATACATTACAGCCCGTAACACCGGTCAGTACCCACCTTTACGCCTGGCGGACTGTACAATACGACCATCTTTTATTTTCAGAAAAAACGAACTTTGCCGAATTTAATCTGACTGATTCAAGAGAGTGACGGAATTATTGCGTCAATCTATACAAATAAATAAAATTGAAGTATCTGTTTGAAATGTAAAAATAACAGCTTTTTAATAAATGCATATACCTACGGTAGGTACCTATGTATAACAATTTTTTTTTGTAACGAAGTTCCTTATCGCGCGTTGTGAAAGGGGGCTAGACGCAAAAAATTCTCACGAAAAGTTGTAACGACACTTTTTGCTATAGTAAGCTATTGTAAGCTTATTATTTATAATTGGAAAATTATTATTATTATTTTATTATTTATTAAATATTCTTATTTAAATATTTATTTTAAATTTATCATTTTTTTTAAATATATATATATAATAACATATATATATACCGTGAAATATGCCAACATTGCCCCCAAGGGAAACTTTGCCCGAAAAACAATGTTTATGCATATCTTTGATGTGCAAAAATATCTTAATATTATGGCAACATTGATTGACTTTTGTGGAAAATAGGTTATGTGTATGGCAATACTGACTATCGTGTTTGTTGCTAACTTCGCTTAGTGACTTGTTGGAACCCGTCGAGTGAGGTGCGTGTTTTTGCGGGCAAATTTTAGTGCAAATTTCAACGTACATTCTGCGAGATGGCGAAAACACAGCTTAGTTTACCTTACGACGTGTCATAGGAAATCATTTGTAGAATATATTACTGTTAGTGTGGTTGCTCAGGGTCTTTTAAGACTAAAGTTATGATGATGGGCAAAGTTATCTAGTAATGTTGCGACTTACGATGGACAACATTGCCCGCCATCAAAAAAGGCTTAGGGTTGGCACTTTACGAAGCCTTGTATTTTTTTCCTTTTTTAATTTTTGGCTGCTGAGCTTATTTAATTTTAAACATAATTGGTATTTAATTAATATATTATTTAAGTACATACATATAAGTATTTAGTTTATACATATTTAACCTACTCTACGTCGCAGAGGCGCCCGCGTTTTTGATATATTGCTCTCTCTTTTTATCCTTCGCGCGATGACTGAGATGTCCTTGAACGTGAATGCCATATTCACGTTCAAGGACATCTCAGTCATCGCCAGCACTCGTCGCAGGACGGTGGTTGCGTTACGGTAAGTTACGGTACTACGTTTGACGCTCCAAAGACGTATGAGTAGCTTGTATGTATCAAGTTCATGTATGTATTTTTGTAGCACGTTGGGTAAAATTACCGTAATCGTCTAAATTGTCATCAGCTAGGTATGCCTTTGTGTGTTTTCTAAATGTGCACCAATAGTTAAAAACCAAAAACAAGTCCCACGGGATTGCTTTTCACTCGTAAGTACGGCCAGAAATGTTAATTTGTTGAAAATTATAATAATATAATTATGACGTTTGCTTTGACACATCTGTGCAAAAAAAAAACATCGTCGTGCGGAGTCCAGGTTTGGTGATAGCGATGTTGGGGCGTATCATATCTTCCTCTAATATACAGGGTGTCCCGTAAATAATGGATAATCTCTTAAGGGGTCATCGTACTCATCATTATGAACAACTTTTACTATGGGACCAAACCTGGAATCGCGAAAAAAAAATCAGCTGCTCCCTACATTTTGACGAGTTTGATGTAGATAAATGTACTGGTCAGCTAATTTTTTTTCGCGATTTCAGGTTTGGTCCCATAGTAAAAGTTGTTCATAATGATGAGTACAATGACCCCTTAAGAGATTATCCATTATTTACGGGACACCCTGTATCAATGCATATCACCCGTGAGCACATCTTCTCACTAACGTTCATCCATACAGCACACCACCACACTCCACACATGAACACACCACACACACGCTCTTCACACTTTACACTCACACTAACGTAAAAATTGTTATATTAATTTTCTATTTTAATATAAATTTCACAATGTTTAATAAGATTACTAAGGCATACAATCCATAACCTACCTACTGATTGTGAGAAGACACTGGCTCCTGTAACACAGGTGTTGCTACCTAGCACAGGAGTCAGGGCTTTAATTTACTTGTGCACCTTTTTTTTTTATGGCAATAAAGAATTTTATTTTTTTTATTTTATTTATGTATGTATCGAATGCATTTAATTTTTTTTTTACTTTGTTAGTTTTTTTTAGTTAATTACTTCATAATTTACTATTTTTTAAGAGAAGTGTTTACTTTAAGTTGTTTTTTTTTAATTTTTAATGAGCAGACTGTTTAATTGCCTGTTCCTAAAATTTGTTCCTAAGATTTATTCGATTAAAGATTTTCTAATAAAAATTAAACAGTCAAGACATATCAATCATACTTATAGGTTGTGAATAAAATCATTAGTCAATATGATGGGCCTCGCGGGCGTATGAGTAGTTGCAAGTGTTACTTAATTATTATTATTATTATTTCTATATGTTTACATATCTCGGGACCCTGGGATCCCGGACCTTTGGAAGGCATACGAGGGGCCGAAGCCAACTCGCAGAGGCCCCTTAGACAATTTTAAATTATGATGAGGCACCAGCCGACGATTATCCCTGTATGCAGTATGCAAGTGCACCCAAGGACAACCCCCGGTTGGTGCAGGACTATTGCAGAACATGGAAACAAAACATATTGGGCTATGGCTTTGGGTGGTTGAGGACTGGTTACCTAGAACTATAGAAACACTATGGCCCCTGCCTGACTAATGTTTTGTATACAATAGATAAAATGGCAGGGGGTGACTTGCACACTCAATAATGGGCCCCCGAAAACGGTCGCTAGCACATAGTGTCGTAGCGGCAAGGGGGCAACATGTCCTGAGGTGCTTATGAGGAGTGGAGAGGTATCCCACGGTTCTCAGAACAATCCAAGAGCCCGGAAGATGGTCAAGATCTCTACAAACACTTACTGGAATACTTCCTTCCTCCGAGCACGTTTGCTCTTACGAATCTCCACTCAAGCCAGCCAATAAAGGCAAGAATGAGGTGGGAGCTCTGTTCCCGTCAGTGTTCACTCCAGCCGGCCAATAAAGGCAAGCCAGAGATGAGGAACAAGACTACTCCCGGGAGATAGGGTCCGTGGGGTCGCTACTGCCCAACAGCTCGCCACATGCTGCCCTGCGGGTTTCTGTATCTCTCTTGGTCTGGCTCCTCACCCTAGACCTGTTTCGGCAAAGTGAACTCTACTAGCACAGGCCCAGAGATCGGAGCGCGCAAGCCCCACCACGACGTCAACGTAGAGATACTGCGGTGGGGTTATTATTATTATTATTATTTTTGTCATATCTCGGGACCCTGGGGTCTCGGTCCTTTGGAAAGCGTACGAGGAGCCGAAGCCAACTTGCAGAGG
Organism: Cosmia trapezina; assembly: GCA_905163495.3. Taxonomy (NCBI): domain Eukaryota; kingdom Metazoa; phylum Arthropoda; class Insecta; order Lepidoptera; family Noctuidae; genus Cosmia; species Cosmia trapezina. Next base: position 5,772,726 of record LR991036.1, read on the forward strand.
CCCCATAGACAATTTTAAATGAAGAGAAGGCACCAGCCGACGATTATCCCTGTATGCACTATGCAATTGCACCCAAGGACAACCCCCGGTTGGTGCAGGACTATTGCAGAACATGGAAACAAAATATATAAGACTATGGGTTTGGGTGGCTGTGGACTGGTTACCTAGAACTATGAAACGCTATGGCCCCTGCCTCACTAATGTTTTGTATACAATACACAGATAAAATGGCAGGGGGTGACTTGCACACTCAATAATGGGCCCCCGAAAAACGGTCGCTAGCACATAGTGTCGTAGCGGCAAGGGAGCAACATGTCCTGAAGTGCTTGTGAGGAGGGGAGAGGTATCCCACGGTTCTCAGAACAATCCCAGAGCCCGGAAGATGGTCAAGATCCCTACAAACACTTACTGGAATACTTCCTTCCTCCGAGCACGTTTGCTCTTGCAAATCTCCACTCAAGCCAGCCAATAAAGGCGAGAATGAGGTGGGAGCTCTGTTCCCGTCAGTGTTCACTCCAGCCGGCCAATAAAGGCAAGCCAGAGATGAGGAACAAGACTACTCCCGGGAGATAGGGTCCGTGGGGTCGCTACTGCCCAACAGCTCGCCACATGCTGCCCTGCGGGTTTCTGTATCCCTCCTGGTCTGGCTCCTCACTCTAGACCTGTTTCGGCAAAGTGAACTCTACCGGCACAGACCCAGAGTTCGGAGCGCGCAAGCCCCACCACGACGTCAACGTAGAGATACGGCGGTGGGGTTATTATTTTATTATTATTATTATATGTTTACATATCTCGGGACCCTGGTATCCCGGACCTTTGGAAGGCATACGAGGGGCCGAAGCCAACTCGCAGAGGCCCCTAAGACAATTTTAAATTATGATGAGGCACCAGCCGACGATTATCCCTGTATGCAGTATGGAAGTGCACCCAAGGACAAGCCCCGGTTGGTGCAGGACTATTGCAGAACATGGAAACAAAACATATTGGGCTATGGGTTTGGGTGGTTGTGGACTGGTTATCTAGAACTATAGAAACACTATGGCCCCTGCCTGACTAATGTTTTGTATACAATACACAGATAAAATGGCAGGGGGTGACTTGCACACTCAATAATGGGCCCCCGAAAACGGTCGCTAGCACATAGTGTCGTAGCGGCAAGGGGGCAACATGTCCTGAGATGCTTGTGAGGAGTGGAGAGGTATCCCACGGTTCTCAGAACAATCCCAGAGCCCGGAAGATGGTCAAGATCCCTACAAACACTTACTGGAATACTTCCTTCCTCCGAGCACGTTTGCTCTTGCGAATCTCCACTCAAGCCAGCCAATAAAGGCAAGAATGAGGTGAGAGCTCTGTTCCCGTCAGTTCTCACTCCAGCCGGCCAATAAAGGCAAGCCAAAGATGAGGAACAAGACTACTCCCGGGAGATAGGGTCCGTGGGGTCGCTACTGCCCAACAGCTCGCCACATGCTGCCCTGCGGGTTTCTGTATCTCTCTTGGTTTGGCTCCTCACCCTAGACCTGTTTCGGCAAAGTGAACTCTACCGGCACAGGCCCAGAGTTCGGAGCGCGCAAGCCCCACCACGACGTCAACGTAGAGATACGGTGGTGGGGTTATTATTTTATTATTATTATTATTATGTCTTGACAATTCTCGGGACCCTGGAGTCCCGGACCTTTAGAAGGCGTACGAGGGGCCAAAGCCAACTCGCAGAGGCCCGTTAGACGCTTTCAATGAAATGAGGCACCAACCGACGATTATCCCTGTACGCACTATGCAAGTGCACCCAAGGACAACCCCCGGTTGATGCAGGACTATTGCAGTATATGGAAATAAAGAGATTGGACTATGGATTTGAGTGGCTAAAGTGGACTGGTTGCCTAGAACTATGAAAGGACTATGGCCCCTGCCGGATCAATGTTTTTTAATACACGGATAAAATGGCAGGGGGTGACTTGCACACACAATAATGGGCCCCCGAAAAGGTCGCTAGCACATAGTGTCGTAGCGGCAAGGGGGCAACATGTCCTGAGGTGCTTGTGAGGAGTGGAGAGGTATCCCACGGTTCTCAGAACAATCCCAGAGCCCGGAAGATGATCAAGATCCCTACAAACACTTACTGGAATACTTCCTTCCTCCGAGCACGTTTGCTCTTGCGAATCTCCACTCAAGCCAGCCAATAAAGGCAAGAAAGAGGTGGGAGCTCTGTTCCTCGTCAGTGTTTACTCCAGCCGGCCAATAAAGGCAAGCGAGAGGTGAGGAACAAGACTTCTCCCGGGAGATAGGGTCCGTGGGGTCGCTACTGCCCAACAGCTCGCCACATGCTGCCCTGCGGGTTTCTGTATCTCTCTTGGTCTGGCTCCTCATCCTAGACCTGTTCCGGCAAAGTGAACTCTACCGGCACAGATCTAAAATTCGGAGCGCGCAAGCCCCACCACGACGTCAACGTAGAGATACTGCGGTGGGGTTATTATTATTATTATTATGTGTCTTGACGATTCTCGGGACCCTGGAGTCCCGGACCTTTAGAAGGCGTACGAGGGGCCAAAGCCAACTCGCAGAGGCCCGTTAGACGCTTTCAATGTAATGAGGCACCAACCGACGATTATCCCTGTACGCACTATGCAAGTGCACCCAAGGACAACCCCCGGTTGGTGCAGGACTATTGCAGTATATGGAAATAAAGAGATTGGACTATGGATTTGAGTGGCTAAAGTGGACTGGTTGCCTAGAACTATGAAAGGACTATGGCCCCTGCCGGATCAATGTTTTGTAATACACGGATAAAATGGCAGGGGGTGACTTGCACACACAATAATGGGGCCCCGAAAAGGTCGCTAGCACATAGTGTCGTAGCGGCAAGGGGGCAACATGTCCTGAGGTGCTTGTGAGGAGTGGAGAGGTATCCCACGGTTCTCAGAACAATCCCAGAGCCCGGAAGGTGGTCAAGATCCCTACGAACACTTACTGGAATACTTCCTTCCTCCGAGCACGTTTGCTCTTGCGAATCTCCACTCAAACTGGCCAATAAAGGCAAGAAAGAGGTGGGAGCTCTGTTCCTCGTCAGTGTTCACTCCAGCCGGCCAATAAAGGCAAGCGAGAGGTGAGGAACAAGACTTCTCCCGGGAGATAGGGTCCGTGGGGTCGCTACTGCCCAACAGCTCGCCACATGCTGCCCTGCGGGTTTCTGTATCTCTCTTGGTCTGGCTCCTCATCCTAGACCTGTTCCGGCAAAGTGAACTCTACCGGCACAGACCCAGACTACGGAACGCGCAAGCCCCACCACGACGTCAACGTAGAGATACTGCGGTGGGGTTATTATTATTATTATTAAAGTGTCTTTGACATATCTCGGGACCCTGGGGTCCCGGACTTTTGGAAGGCGTACGAGGGGCCGAAGCCAACTCGCAGAGGCCCCTTAGACAATTTTAAATTATGAGGAGGCACCAACCGACCATTATCCCTATATACACTATGCAAGTGCACCCAAGGACAACCCCCGGTTGGTGCAGGACTATTGCAGAACATGGAAACAAAACGTATTGAGCTATGGGTTGGGGTGGCTATGGACTGGTTACCTAGAACTATGAAAGGACTATGGCCCCTGCCTGATCAATGTTTTATTATACACGGAAAAAAAAATAGCAGGGGGTGACTTGCACACTCAATAATGGGCCCCCGAAAACGGTCGCTAGCACATAGTGTCGTAGCGGCAAGGGAGCAACATGTCCTGAGGTGCTTGTGAGGAGTGGAGAGGTATTCCACGGTTCTCAGAACAATCCCAGAGCCCGGAAGATGGTCAAGATCCCTACAAACACTTACTGGAATACTTCCTTCCTCCGAGCACGTTTGCTCTTGCGAATCTCCACTCAAGCCAGCCAATAAAGGCAAGAATGAGGTGGGAGCTCTGTTCCCGTCATTGTTCACTCCAGCCGGCCAATAAAGGCAAGCGAGAGGTGAGGAACAAGACTTCTCCCGGGAGATAGGGTCCGTGGGGTCGCTACTGCCCAACAGCTCGCCACATGCTGCCCTGCGGGTTTCTGTATCTCTCTTGGTCTGGCTCCTCATCCTAGACCTGTTCCGGCAGAGTAACTTTACAGGCACAGACCTAGAATTCGGAGCACGCAAGCCCCACCACGACGTCAACGTAGAGATACTGCGGTGGGGTTATTATTATTATTATTAATTGTAATTTCTATTAAATACTAATAAGCGTGAAACATTTTCCTGCGTTTTTCTTTTTGTTTAATTTACCTAAACACATAATAATATTCTTTGTAGAAAAACAAAAAAAAAACAGAGTAAAATTTTGACCATGTACCAACCCTAGCACTTTTAAAAAGGCGAAATGTAGATTCTATGAAAAAGAGAAAAAATGCCAGGGTAACATTGCCCAGTCATTTTAGTAAGAAACTTTTCATAGTGTCGTCTACATTCCTAAAGTAAACGCCATCTTTACCAAAATTCTTGTACTGGTTTTTATGTTATCTGCATAAAGGCCATATTTGGGTCAAAAATCAATGTGGGCAAAGTTGGCTAAAAGTCCAGATAACTTTGCCCGCCAACAAAATCGAACAAATATTGAATTAAATGTTGAATAATAGTAAATTTAGCAATACTAACACATGCACATGATCTTACAGTTGTAGCTGATGAAGGAAAATAGTTACGTCTCCATAGAAAAATCGTATTAAAATTGTAATTATTCGAAAAAAAGTGGGCAAAGTTGGCGTGTTTCACGGTATATAATAACTTCGTTCCATCCGGGTGTCCCTTGACACCTCTCAACTCTTTTTTTTTAAATTTGGTCTTTCTGCCCGTCTGTCTGTGTGTATGTTTGTTTCAACTAATCTCGGAAATGGCTGGACCGATTTTGACGGGACTTTCACTAGCAGATAGCTGATAGCTATAAGGCTATAAGGAGTAACTAAGTCTACTTTTATTTTAGAAAAATAATAATAAAAAAAAATTAAAACCTATGAAATTGTGAACAAAATCCTATTATTCAAATATTGTAAAAGTACAGTATTTGACATCCACACGGGAGAAGGCGCCAGCAACAGCTATTATAGGTATAACAATTTAGGTGGGAATATAAATCAATTTCTATTGGTCGATACTTATATTTTACTCGCTATATTTTGGTTTTTCCGAAGATAAACGATGTCACATTTAAACGTGCTATTCTGTAATCATCTCACCGTGAAACACTAAGTGAAGTGAGCTGTCAGTGTCATTCCACCTGATTAGGGATGGACCAAGCACTTTTTTACAGTCATAATCGAGATTTTAATAATATTTTTTACTCTATTCCAGTGATCATTTTATATTATTTCAAAGCTATTATTTAAGTGTCTTAACATTGCAAAAATACAAAAAAAAAAAATTGAGTATTGTCTCAATTTCTATTTGACTATTTTATTTTAAAACCCCCTATATAGTAAGGTTTAGACACCATATTTACTTATTTACTAGCTTATAAATAATATAAAATCATTATGTATACAATACACATAAAAAATATAATTAAAATCTCGATTATGATTATAAATGCAATTTGGTCAATCCCTAGCATCCGTGGGATGACACTGACAGCTCACCACACGCAAGTTTTCACGGTGAGATTTTTACAGAATCGACGCGACCAGCTGTACGGAGTTTCAATTGAACAATAGATCAGCTTTTACTGGTTTTGTTACCACTGAAGTGCGACCTAATGCACAGACACATGCCAGAACGCCAGCACATCAAGCCACCCGAAACTGTCAAATTTCCCCAATCAACTTTGAACCTAATGCTTCAGCGATAAAGAAGAAAATCTATTAAAGAAATTTGACATATTGTAGTAGCTTGATGTGCTGGCGTCTGTACGTGAAAATACAGTTCTGTCTGTGCCTAGGAGGCATGAGGAAAAATTATTGAAAAATAAGGAAAATAGAAACGTAATTATCTGTAATTAATAGATAATAATAGATATACAAGAATAAATAATTCTTGTATTTCATTGCATATTTAATAAGGCAATAAAAATATTTGTAGTGGGGCAGCGCGAGGTATGTACCTAATTACCTACGTACTAATTTGAATGGTTTATTCCAAGTTGTCATATACTCTACTGACTCTACACTTAGGTAAGTATAACTACATATATACTTACTTGGAAAGAAATATTCCTTGTAGCGTATGGCTTTTTGGACTCCCCAAATTTGTTTTTTCCTATTTGTCACACTGTAGAACTTTGTACCTTTGTACCTATGACTACTTGGAATTTTACTTTCTGTTGCCTTTAAACAGCCTAAAAACCTGTGTAATTTTTTTTTTGCAAAAATTGCGTTTTTCTTGTTTTGGCTTCAGACAGTTTATTTTTTATGATTCTGACAGAAAACAAGCCGACATTCCACCTAGTCTGGTCATCTCTGCCTGGGGACAAAAAATAAATAAATTTGAAAATCAAAAACCCGACGGCGTAATTTGGATTCTTTTTTTTTGTTGTTTTTAATGTTTATTTTGTTATTTTTGTATGCTCTCCTTCGTTACTGTATTTTCTGTGCGTGTCCTAAATAAAATATTTTTCTTTCTTTTTCTTTTTTTATTTTTCTTTTTTTTTAAGAAAACTATACTTCTAATAATTTTTAAAAAAGATGGAAACAAGACGCCCTAATCTCCTAATCTCATGCAGTCGGAAGCAATAGGTCTGTATTGTCAAATTAAAGATGCCTCCGGATCGGGTTTTTGATTTTTTCATTATTTTACACCGGTTGGTCACTCGATTTTAAGAATTAAGTATTGAATATAAATTTTCACAAGACAAGACAAGACAAGACAAGACAAGACAAGACAAGACAAAGACAAGTCAAGAAAGACAAAACAAAAGACAAATAAGACATTACCTATACGATGATAAGAACTTTATCACATCTTTATTATAAGTTTTGAAAATTTAAGTGAGAATGGTCGCTATCCAACTTTAAATCGATAAACATCCTAAATGGTCGCTCAAAGTAAAAAACGATGATAGAAACATAAAGATGATTTTCAAAGACCTATTCAATAATACCCCACTTGACATAGTTCGTCGACTTTATTTTTTTTCTTTTTCACAATGGTATGAATCATCAAAATCGGCCCACGCGTTTGGTCTCTAGACTGCTACAAAGGAACAAACATACATACATAATTAAACCTGGTGTAAAAAGACACTTGCAGAAGCCGGAAGCCACATTTTCTACCCACTACTTGGATCGTTTTTTTTCCACTAGACCATACCTGGGAATCCACTGGTTCTGGAGATATTGAAGGTTCAAGTCGCATTTTTTTTTTTTACTAAAACGTATTCCAAATGTTATTACCAAACTTTTTTCGACAAGTACCTACGCATACCGTAGAGCGAAGGAGGGGGGGGGGGGGGGGTTAACTCTATTTGCCCGGGTTCGCGTTACATTGCGCGTAATAAAAATTGCTTTTTTCATACCTAAAAATAAAAGTAGTTTCCCAGCAATAATTTTAGCGCAAAGCTACTTAGTTAGATGTACAGTATGCATAGTTGACGGCTTTGTGATGTGTCTTTTTACACCCTGTATAGGGTGATAAACACATTACACTTCTTTGCGTCGCGCAGTCGGGTTAAAATAGACAATAACAATTATGTAAGCACTATCACGGGCCGTACTATGACGTTTAAAAAAGATCATGGTTCCATCATAGTTCCGTTGTGAAAAAAGGATGGGTCTTATACAGGGTGTAAGGGACAGCCCTCCGCAAACTAACAGGGTGCATTCAGCTCCTCATTTTGAATGATATTCCACCGGAAATTTTCTCAGGAAAATTTTCTTTTTTCATTTTTTTTTTCAGTTACATTTTCATTATTTCAATGTTAAATTGCATTGTGTATTCGCAGCACTCCATTTATGTAAAAAAAACTGCAAAAAAAAACAGCAAAAAAAAAAACCAGCAATGGATGTTGAAATACTCTAACCAACGATGCGTGAAATCAACTGTTCACTTTCTGTCTAGCTACAGAGTTCATCGAACTCACCGCATACGTATTACCTACCCCTCCCAACCAGTAACAGACGCTCCGATTTGTGCACAAAAACACAAACAAATCAGGTTTATTGGATTCCCTTAACGTTCCTGAAAAAATTTCATGTACCGGTCATCTTAGAATGACATACTGAATTCACCCAATCAGTTTGAGGAGGGCTGTCCCTTACACCCTGTATAGCTCCGACTCTCTCTCACACTGGAACCATGATGGATCCATGATCTTTTTTCACGTCCCCTTTACTTCCCCACCCGAGCTCCTTTACAAGGAATTCTACAACTGACGCTAAGATTGAACTAGTCGCTAGCTCTAATCGAACTCACTCGATTCGCGACCATAATTTACATAATTATAACCATGAGAATCATCAATACATCTCTGTTTAGATTTGTTCTAAAATATCATGATTTCCGAAATCGAATCATATTTTGATTAAGACACAATCTGACACTAACCTGCAAATTGCAACAAACGGAAGAAAATTTTAATTTTGCGGGCTGCCTTTCCGCATCCACCAATACTACTAGGTCGGTAGGTTGGTTGGTAGCTGATAATTTTAGTAGAAATTTTCTCTAAAAAAATCTGACCCCCCATTTCCCTGGACATATATACCTATTATTTTTAATTTCCTTTATTATACATATAAATTACATGTTTAAATATTAGAATATAAAAAATATAAAAACATTTAAAACTATAAAATTATAATAATTATTTTTAATTATTATTATGTTTACAATAATTATAACCCAATGACGTTATCGGCCGTAGAGGCTATTTAAGCCGAGCCGCCCGGTCATCTACATTAGTACACGACAAACTGCTGTTAAACGTACGCGCAACTATCAGAACGCACGGACGAAGCGCGTGCGCATATTTACAAAAGTCGTCGATCCACGTCAAGAAAATAAATACGAGAAAAATTACCTTAGTATCCGGGAATATTCAAGTATCGTTAATATCCGTCAGTCGAACAGATATTTTGTCGTGGTTGGACGGACGTGCCAAGACTTCAAGAAGTTTTCCTGGACGGTCGTACGCGGCAGAAGTCACAGCATCATGTCTAAAGACGAGGTTTCCATTCATATCCTGAGGAAGCTGGTCATCGATTGCTTCCTTCTCATTGGACGTAAGTTTTATTTTTAATATTACTTGTTTATTTTTATTCGTAACTAGCTTTCTCGACAGACGTTGTCAAATTCATTTATTGGTTTGATTTTTGGTACATTTTACATGAGATCTTAATAAATAATTAGTCCTCAAAAATCTACCTTAAAGGTGTACACGCTTTCATATAATTAATAATTGTGTGTAATTATGTCCTGTCTAAATCCCATAGAAAAAAGTACTTTAAGTTTTTCCTGTATTTTTCAATTTTTCGGGCAACTTTTCAAAATTTTCTTTCCCTAAACACCTTATTCGGACTATTATGAAGATAAAAAAAAATACCAAACCCGTCCAACCGTTCTCAAGTGATGCTTACCAACGAACAGCAATTTAATTTATTTTTATTATTTACATAGATAAGTATAATCAGTTGTTTAACAGGTTTTTGCCATTTTGTGAATAGTATACCATACTTAGCTCATGGCTCTGTAACTGAAGTGTTTTTGACTGTAATTAGGGTTCCGTACCAAAATGGTAAAAAAGGAACCCTTATGGTGTCACTCAGTCTGTATGTCTGTCTGTCTGTCTGTCACAGCTGAATATCTCAAGAAGTACTAATGCTATCAACTTGAAATTTGGAACAGTTTTAGATGACGTTTACCCAACTATTTTGCAAATAAGAATGAAATAAAAATATTTATATTTTTTTTTCAACATTGACTGAAAGGGGGTCTTAAAAATTAAAAGTGGGGCTACTATAGGGCATGTCGGGTATCATATGAATGAACGCTGTTTGCACATTCTCAAACATTTTTTTTATTTTTTTTAGGCCGCATAGTTTTCGACTTTTGATGAAAAATGTAAAAAAAAATACCGTTCGGCCCCCTTATCTCCGAAGTTTGCAAACAGAAAAATCTGAAATTATTCTATGTGATAGATGTTTACGTAAAGATTACAGGAAAAATAAAACGATGTCTCTAAATAGCACACTTTTTCAGAAATCGGAACGGAACCCTCGGTGCGCGAGTACGACTCGCTCTTGACCGGTTTTTTAAAATGGATATATTTTACGTTCTCCATGTAGAGTCCGCAAAATAAATCTATAGGTACCTACTAATATTTATTAATAACTAGTTGACCCGACAGACGTTGTCCTGTCCTCAATAATTCATACAAAATTCCCATAGAAAATGCACTTTCAGTTTTCCCGAATTTTCCAAGTATCCCGGCAATTTTTCCAATGTTTTTCTTCATAATTATGAACCTTCCTCGGACTACAAAGAATATTTGAAAAAAAAACTTGCTAAATTGGTTCAGTCGTTCTCGAGTTTTCCGCTTACAAGTTACAACACATTTAGACATTCATTTTTATTTACGTATATACAGGGTGAAATTGAATTTATGGGCATCCTTTTAGGGGGTCATTCTACTCATCATTATGAACAACTTTTACTATGGGACCAAACCTGAAATCGCGAAAAAAAAATCAGCTGTTCAGTACATTTTGACGAATTATGCGAACATAAATGTACTGAACAGCTGATTTTTTTTCGCGATTTCAGGTTTGGTCCCATAGTAAAAGTTGTTCGCAATGATGAGTACAATGACCCCTTAAAAGGATGCCCATTAATTCAATTTTACCCTGTATAGATAAAGCTGAAGAATTTGTTTGTTTGTTTGAACGCGCTAATCTCTGGAACTACCACTCGAATTTGAAAAAGTCTTTTTGAATTTGTTTAATAGCTCAATTTGTGAGGAACGCTAAAGGCTAAATTAAATAGCCTTTACATAACGCTAGGACTCTTAGGAGCCGAGCAAAAAGAAAAAAAGTGAAAGAACGCTAAGTGAAAACGATGTAATAATGTGGTCAGGCAATGCGATGCGATGTGTTTCACACGAACAACTCGCGTGGAGAAGATAGTGTAATATAATAAGAAACAAGTAATAATCACGTCATCTACCCTCTCAAACGCATTGATAACCTAGAGTGCTTTTAGGGTTCCGTACTTCAAAAGGAAAAAAACGGAACCCTATAGTCCTGTGTCTGTGTGTGTGTGTGTGTGACTCGTATGTCTATATTATTGGTCACAGCCCATTTGCTCCGAATCTAATGGACCGATTAAATTGAAATTTGGTACGGATAGCAACAGAAGTCGGTTAACACTGCTACTTTTTGACATCATCTATATTAACACAAAATGATACGTTATCCTGCGCTTTAGCATTTCATTTAATTAGATAAGAGTGAATTTTCTTTAAAATTTACATCTGTTCCGATTTTAATGAAGTATTTTTCTCAATATTTAAGATTTAGAAAACACAAGTGTTAATCTAATTTTGTTGCTGACTGTACACAATATGAATTTCTGTGACCCAAACACGGACAAGTAAAGTAAATAAATTAATTTTGAATATGGGGGTCACTTTTGGGGGGAAATAAGAAAATAAAAAAATATGCAAACTGTACCGTGTGACATATCAAATGAAAGGGCTAATATTTATTTATAAACCGATTACGGGCACATTTGAATTGTCAAAGGGGCCGGTCGTGGGTCAGTCAGTCAGAAAGATGAAGGTAGTTGTCCATTCCAAAGCATAGGTAGTAGGAGCACACCTATGGAGAAGAACGGCCAAAAAACTCCACGAACACTCTTATAAATCAAAATATGGTTACAAAATTTTGGTTACATCATTCATGTTGAAATTATACATGTGAGAACGATGAACGTTAGAAGCGTCCGTAATAAAAAAAAAACATATAAAAAAACACTTAAAAATTTAAATTAAGCAGCTAAGTTAAGACCAGCCTCCACTAACAGCGCCCGTTCACGAACCTGACGCATGGATTAGCTAAATGATCCAACACACTCGCCACCATCAGCGAGACATTAGAGTGAGCATGACATACTCTCAGCCACCCAACGAATTAAAATTCTTAATTCGTTGCAGCCACCACATTCAAGTCAAAGAAAGACGTACCCAGTAAATGGTAGCTTTAGAGTAGGTACATAGCACTCACAAATGTGCTAGTCATTATGATAGTTCTACCACAATCCGTTATTGTATAACTATGTATGTATAATAAATAACTAACCGTTTAGCTGTCAACAGAGCGATCTCAATCTATCGTTAATGGCTTAACATCAATTACAATAACTACACCGATCTTCCGGTTTAATAAGCGTGAATTTAAGTGACACATACACGGTTAGATAATTCTTTCGAGTCAGAAATTAATGATGTGTGGTTTAACCTGACCTCTATTAAACAAATACGTTGGACTAAATATACTATAAAAAAATGACAGTTGATTTTTGTGCCGATTCAAAGCGCCCCCGCTCGAGCGTCTAAGGAACTAAAATTGACATATTATTGCAAATGGCCGACGTGTTGTTTTGGTACGTCTCTGATGTTTCTACATAGGTCTAAATCGTGAAATAAGATTTGTTTTATCAGTCAAGTTTGTGGAGGTCAGAAACAGTCCCTCCATATAAAAAACTGCTATTCAGCACCCGGTTAGATTGGAAGCCGACCCCAAAACATAGTTGGGAAAACGCTAGACAGATGATGATGAACGGATAGCTTTAAAACGTTGTTTCAAGTATGTCTATTATAAATTAAAGTCGCTTTTTGCGTTGTTCTTCTAAACTTCGCAATAGATCCTGATGCGGTTATCAGCATCATTAATAAATTGAGAGAATCTATTCCGGAAGGTTTATATCCTACACATCATCATTCTCCTGCCCTTATCCCAATAGGTTTGTGGTCGGCGCAACATGTCCCTTTTTTACCCGACTGACACAGAAGGAGGGTCATGTGTTTTGCGCGCATGTATGTATGTATGTGTGTGTGTCTTTCCATAGTGACCTCGTGTAGTCTAAACGGCTTGATGGATTTTAACATAATTTATTATGATATTTCGTAAGATTTGTCTTGATTGTGGGAGTGACATAGGCTTAATAATATATATATATTGCATCTCAGGAAATACAATAAAAGAGGCGAAGGTTTTTATAAAATCAATTTCAACAATATTCGTATCAAATAAAAGCTAGTAATGAGTCAATTCCAAATATAAATTTAAAAAACTAAAAAGCTGGATATAAAACCAATTATTAAAAAATAATAATTTTGCAAATCCGTCTATAAATGTCGAAGTTATGCCCGAACATACATAAAAAAAAATAAAAAAATAAACATCCGAATTACTAACCTCCTCCTTTTTTCAGAAGTCGGTTAAAAAAATAACCCGACTGATAATTTCTTTTTCCATATTTCTCTACTAGTCGTCATCTCGGTAGTCACCCTCTTTCTAGCCATATCATCTTTGACATAGTCAATCCATCGTTTCTTTAGTTATTATTATTACATAACTATTTATAGATAAATCTCAATAATTTGTCAAGTCGTAAAAACGACTTGATACGCTAGTATTTTAATAAATGACATTTAAAAGGCTCTGTTTTAACAAGTTGTCTAAATGCTAAAAATACCAGTTCAATATTAAGTTTGATCTCATGGTCCACGTATGAGATTGAGGCTCACACTAGTTAGCCAATTAAGAGGTCCTCGGAACATGGTGTAGTTTATACAAACGAAATACTAAAATAATTTGTAAATCAAATACATGTATTCTTAAGGTAGTATGTATTTATTCCGATTGGATTACAGAATATCAGGCTCCTAAAACTATATTTTGATAGGACACCGATTTAAAGACGAGTTATGAAAATTTTCAAATTTCTATAGAAAACTTATTTTTCTCATATTTCATGTATAAAACAATTGAATATTGATTTGGGAACCTAGATATTCTATAATCCAATCGGAAAATACACACTACCTTAAGAATATGTTTGATTTACAAATTATTTTGGTACCTATTTCATTTGTATGAACTACTCATTCTCCGGGGGCCTCTTAATAAGCGACGACAGCAAAAATATTATTAGCAAATTTTCCTTATGTGCACAGCGATAAAAAGACCTATGTGCCAAGCCAACAGACAACACTCAGAAACTTGTTTGATTTGCTTAATAAAACTGGTATGATAGGTACCGCAAAAAAATCGAAAAGTTCAACGTTCCTAAAATCGTGTTTTTTTTCTTAAGTATTAATATTAGCTAGTTTTTTTGTCCTCAAAGTTTTTCTCTATCAATTCATCATACTTATAAATGGTAAAGATACCAGCATATTTATTACTTATAGGTAGAGATGATGTTTTAAAAGCTGGCTTGTCCGTCGTAAAAAGCGCGGTCACTGTCGGATTGCATAGAAAAGAAAGAGAAGCGCGATGACACAACGCTTGCAAAATATGAAGTCATTATCGATTTACAAAAAATCTGTTGATTAAACTAAAAAAGTAATGACAAGAAGTCATTCCTTATTAGTTTGTAAAGAACTGTATAAAATGAACACTTTTAATGAAAACTGTAGGAGTAATTCTTAAATAATTAATAAATTAATAATTAAGTCTGCAACCAGTCTTACCGAGGGGTATCGTATTATCCAGTCACTGGGTTGTGGCGGTCAGATAGGCAGTAGCTCCATGTAAAATACTGCTATTCAGCTGGATCCAGTAAGACTGGAAGCAGACCCCAAAATAAGTTGGGAAAAGGCTAGGCAGTTGATGATATCTCTACACAACTTTATTTATAAAAAAAAAATAACCAATTGGATAAAGACACTGATGAACCGGACGCACTTTTGTAGTTTGGAGCACATAAAGTAGCAGATACACTCACACATACACACACACATACAGACACACTACGCACAGGTATTCACACTTCACTCATATTTTTTGTAGGTATTCGATATTGTAATATTTTAAATGCAACATTCAATCAATCTGCCTAGCCTTTTCCCAACTAAGTTGGGGTCGGTTTCCAGTCTAACCGGATGCAGCTGAATACCAGTATTTTACATGGAGCGACTGCCTATCTGACCTCCACACAATACCCCATGGTAAGACTGGTTGTCAGACTTTTTGGGCTTCTGACGACCCGTAACGACTGTCAAAGATTCACGGATGACAGCCGCTTTCCGAGGCACGGAGGAGTCTCGGTAGGTATGTAAAGATGGTCACCCATCCACGGACCAACCCCGGCAAATGCTAAAAAGTTAAATGCAACATTACATTACATAATTTTTATTTTGTGTTGTATGGAAGAGCGGAGTCTCCTAAGGCATAGGCATCCTGTTTTATAAACTGAAGCATAAATAAACTTTATTTATTCATTACCAGCTACGGCCGGCGGTTTCACCGGCGTAGACCGGGATAAAAAGTAGCCTATGTATTAATCCAGGGTATAAGCTATCGACATACCAAATTTCATCCAAATCCGTCCAGCCGTTTGATCGTGAAAAAGTAACAAACACACACACACTCACAAACTTTCGCCTGTGTAATAATTAGTGTAATTATTTAGTATTTATTTATCTTTTGTTCCAGTGGCACTATGTATTTTTGGAACGAGTCTGCTGTGGCAGCCTTTCGAGCGAGGGTTCTTCTGTGGCGACCAGAGTCTTATGTACCCTTACAAGCCGGATACCGTCACTGTTCTTATGTTGAGGCTAGTCGGCCTGCTTCTACCTATTCTCGCTGTAAGTACCTACCTATCAACATTCATATTATAAACGCGAAAAATGCGGAAGTAAGCCGACGTTCGCACGGACGTAAAAATATCGCGGCGAGATTTTCAACTAATCTGAACTGAAACTAAATATATGATTTACAAAAATTCTATTGATTGGACTAAAAACGTACTGACATGAAATCATTCCTTATTATTTTGTAAAGAACTGTATAAAATGAACACTTTTAATGAAAATTGTAGGAGTAATATGGTAAAAACTAGAAAAAATAGACAGAAATAGACCTGGATTAAGATTTTTTTTTCATTAGTTCTACAAACTAAAATAGATTTCTGGACAAATGAAATTCACTTCCTAAGTATTGTAGATTGCTGTGGATTTTTTTCCTATCAAAAAGATGCTATAGTTACTGTAAAAGATGGACACAAAGTTACATAGTTTCGCCGTATTTTAGGGAGGAGGACCCTTAAGGCGAAAGCGCCGGGGCAGCCCGCGAAATTCAAAATTTCTTACGTTTTTTGCAATTTGTAGGTCAGTGTGAGCTTGTATGTTGCTTGCTTTTATATTAAAATATGATTCGCGGCCGTAGCTAATACGGCTTTACAGAATTATAATCATTAGAATCAGCAATACAACTCCATAAGTTAGCATTTATCTCAAATCTAGCGATTTCATGAAATCATGAGGTTATACTTTATTATACTATGGCTCTACGCGTCATAATCATAACCTATTTCAGAAAGATTAGAAAACGTATGAGTTATCTTAATAGCCTGCATTCAATTAGTAGACTAACATAATGTTGAAATGTTACAGCCTCCCCACGTGACTGGAGAAATTAGAAGTAGGTATTACAAGCTGATTACATGTCACAGACTACACACGTGCCTCGAGAATTGATAATGAAACTGCACGTTGATAGTAGTCGCATTTCTAATTAGACTCAGAACAAATTAATTTGTAATATTCCGATGTTAATGTAACAAAGTCATATAATAGGTATCAACGTTTTAAAAAACAAAAGATGTTGAACTAAGTACGTAATAACAGCTGCACAGGTCGATACATCAGATTAAGCTACGCTACCGTGGATGGGTGGTCATCTTTACATACCGAGTCTCCTCCGTGCCTCGGAAAGAACGTTAAGCCGTTGGTCACGGCTGTCATTCGTGGATCTTTGACAGTCGTTACGGGTCATCAGCCCGAAAGTCCGACAACCAGTCTTACCAATGGGTATCGTATTACCCCGTAACTGGGTTGTTGAGATCAGATAGGCAGTCGCTCCATGTAAAATACTGGTATTCAGCTGCATCCGGTTAGACTGGAAGCCGACCCCAACATAGTTGGGAAAAGTCTAGGCAATTTTAGAAAATATAGTTTTTTTTTTTTTATTACGTGGTAACATCAGATTTCTGAGAGACTCCTTGTGGGTCTAGTGGTTGCAAATGCTACTGCTAAGCATGAGGTCCGGGTACGAAATGTTATTGTGTTTTTCCATCTGGGATTTGTCAGTAGCTGCCCGGAGTCTGGTTTTGTGCCCGGTTGATGGCACTAGGCTCGCCCTAGTTTCATGGGACTTAAACATTAGGTACTGGTGAAATGTGGGTTTGCTATTATAGGTACACCTCTGCCCAACCCCTTCGGATATTACTAGCGTGATGCTATGTGAGTAAAATGTGTATCTTGAACGAAGATCACAGACATGTATACTAGAAAGGTTTAGGCATAGACTTATAAAAAAAGATGGACTCCGCGCCACGCATATCGAAAGTGAAGGACCCTACCGATAGATATGTGTGCGTGATTTAAGTACCTGCAAAGACGCCGTCGCTCGTGTCACGTAATGGCGGCCGGTCGGCATACTATGATGTAAATGTGTGCGCGAGGCGTGTTTGTACAAACGGACCCGGCATACTTACTGTGCTTCACTTTCGATATGCGCAGCGCGGAGTCCATCTTTTTTTATAAGTCTATGGGTTTAGGTTGTTAAATAAAGGTACTTAAACAATCTTGATGTATCTTTTAACTTTTTTTTATTTTAAAACATCAGTTTAAAAATAAAATGCAACTAAAAACCAATGTAAATACAACAATAATGATTACTAAATCAATTGAACCATTAGTTTAAGCAGTAGTTTATTTGTTTAATATGTGTTTGTGTAAAAAGTCACATCAAGATTGTTTACCTTTTACAGAAACTTTCTAGTAAGTAAGTATGTAATTAAAGTCGATAATTATAACATGACGAATAAATTATCAGATTTTATAACACTTGTAATATCCGCCGTTTATAACAGTAACAACAAGTATTCACTTAGATATCTACTTGATAATTATAGTATTATTAAGCGTTTTTCCAAGAAAAGTGCTTGTCACATTTCTGTAAAAAATGAAATGGTTTACTAATTTAGTCACCGGTATTGTTGTTTCGGGCTTTTATCTTGTGAGGGGCTTGTGGCTAGTGTAAATATTTTGTGAGGGGGTTGGTCCCAGCTGTTATTCGTGGTCGGATCTTTGACAGTCGTTACGGATCGCGGAACTCTTGGACGGGCAACTATGGGCGCGCGTTGATAGCGTAGAATTATGGCCAACAAGCCAAAGAATAAGAATAAATTAGTTTTAAAGCTGGATCTGTCAAGACTTGGCAAAATTTTAGCAGTTTCTGTTTCATTCCAGACAACAAAAATTGAAAATATTTTTTTCCGGGAAAACTATCAGTTTTAGAAAAAATCGTTTCATAATAATTATTCATCAGAATGACAAATCTTTCCATAGATATTTTTTTTAAAATGGAATTTGTAAAAAAAACCCAATGAGTTCAGAGTCCCAAATCTTAGAGCAGTTTCGGCCCTTGTGCGTCATCTCGTTCTCGGTTAGTGTCCCGTTGAAGTAGCTGTGAACACACGGCCTTAGGCCTAGGGTGGTAAAGCGTACGAGGTCAACTAGTTATATCCACATTTAACCAGTATCATCAAACACAGTAATTGACAGAAATTGACTCAATTCTCCAGTCTGCCCCTCTTCCGGAATGCTGCAGTCTTCCATGGCATTGTGATCTAATAACGTCCTTTTCAATGCACTTTAGCCTATTAAACGGACAATACAGCACTTAGAACTATAAATAGCTGTTAGAGGTATATGCTGGTGGAAAATACCGTAGTATTTGAGTAGGTTTTGATAACATATCTATACTAGAAACGTTTAGGTAGTAAAATAAAGGTAAACAATCTTGATGTGACTTTTTACACAAACACATCTATATAAATAAAAAGAGAAGTCCTGACTGACTGACTGACTGACTCATCAACGCCCACCCCAAACCCTTGCACCTAGAAAGCTGAAATTTTGCACAGAGGTTTCCTTTATAATGTATACAAGGAATAAGGAAGGAATTCCCGGTAGCAGGTTCCCTTGGGATATTTTCCGACATCCATTAAACAACTAAAGTACTGCTTAAACTAATCGTTCAATTGATTTAGTAATCATTATTGTTGTATTTACATTGGTTTTTAGTTGAATTTTATTTTTAAACTGAGGTTTTAAAATAAAAAAGATAAAATACACATCAAGATTGTTTACCTTTATTTCACTACCTACATAAACGTTCTAGTATAGGTTGAGTATAGGTCATTGTTTTGTGAGAAATATACCACACGGTGTCGTTTTCCATCCTCGTCAAATTTAAGGGTGTAGTATAGACCATCAACCCGAACAACTTTCTCCATGGCACCAACATCGTAATCGCGAAAAAATAATCAACCGTCCCATACATTTACGTCGAGTAGGTATTGACGTTTTCCATGGGACATTTGAAAATTTTTTCGCGATTACGATGTTGGTCCCAGGGAAAAAGTTGTTCGGTTTGACGAGGATGCAAAACGACACGTTGTAGGTATATAAAATGTAAGCTATAGCTTATAAAATCCTTATGAACGAGTACGTTTGAAGAGGAACCATGGTTTTCAGTACACAATCTAAAATTATCAAGTGCTAAGATCTGAACAATTAAAACAATCTGCCTAGCCTTTTCCCAAATACGTTGGGGTTAGCTTCCAGTCTAAGCGGATACAGCTGAATACCAGTATTTACTTTTACATAGGCCATTGCCTATATCGCACGTCCATAATCAAATGTATGAGTAACACGATAACGAAGACATCTACCAACCCGCACTGGGCCCACGTGGTGGATTAAGGCCCGCTCCCTCTCATCGAGAGTAAGCCTGCGTCCCAGCAGTGGGAACAGTATAGGCTGATTATGCTATATCAGTAAAGTTTGATTACGCCCTCAAACTAAATAAAAAACCCAGACAGTGCTGCGAACAATATAGTGAAGCATGCGTCAAACTACACCACGCTCTGTGCATACACGCTCACACGCACACATTTACACCAAACTACAATTAAACTACACCTCATTATGTGCACATATATGTTTACGAAACCCGAAACGTGCGGCCTCACGTCACTGTAGACACTTGACAGCGCTATTTCTTGATTTTTTATTTAGTCTGAGATTGCGCCCGGTTGATAAGCCATTGGTAGACCATTAAGCATTCGTTGATATAAAACAGTAGAGTCTCTACGACACATCATTCGTTTTTAAAGCATTGTTTACCTACTCGTGCGTAGGAGCTAATCTATCGTGCGTGTGCGAACATCATAGTTAGTACCTTTTCGTACCACTTGCTCAAAAAAGTGACATTCTATGCCACAAAAAGCGAACATAACAATAGTCATTTTTAATCTGTTAAAAACAGGGAAAGAAAATTGTACTGAATTTAATTCATACTCTAGGGGGAGAATGTGATTTAAATTTGGAATACTTACCGAAATTTATACTGAACTACATCTGTGGTTACACCATTACACATCTTTTTGAAAAAGGAATACGCATTTATTATGCAGTTATGATTATTAAATAAAATTACGAAAACCGACGAGGCCGTATGAGCTTGATGCCTTTGCTTTCCGACAAAAAAATATTAGTCTAGGAATTTGCCGCGTTTTTGTTTTCTTCAAATACATAAACGTTAAGTTTATTTTAATTTATTTTTATAAATAAGTTAATGTTCTAAAATGCTTATCTCATATTATTATTGTGTTAATTTTTTCGCAAATGGTACGAAAAGTAGAGTATTTTCCTCGGTGATAAAACTGTCTCAGTCTTGGGTGAACTTAAATCCCTCGCTTCGCTCGCGATTTAAATCATCACCCGCGACAGAAGACACTGCTTTATCCCCTTGGTTAATAATCTACTAATTCTTACCTTTCATAGATTTATTTGCTATTGACTTAACGTTTTCAATCGGGGTATTCAAAGGGTATCGAGTTACCCATTATCTGTGGGTTGTGGATTGTGGAGGTCAGATATGCAGTCGCTCCAGGTACTGGAATTCAGCTGCAACCCTTCAGACTGGAAGCCGACCCCATCATAGTTGGGAAAAGGGTAGGCAGATTGATGGACTTTTGACGCAGTGGCGTAACTACAGGGTGGCAAGTCGGCAAAATGCCACGGGCCCCCAGCCGGAAGGGGCCCCCGGTCAGAGGAGAATCCCAACTTCAGTCCCAACATTTAATATTACACATTTACTAAAAAAAACAGTTTTGTCTTTTAACATTTCAATGCATTTCTAAAAAAAAAAGTTGTAACCCTGTTTTAGAAATAATGGTCAAAATCCAATTAATAATTTCGGAGTTATGCGTGGACCAAGTTCATTATACCTACCTACCTACTTTAAATTATGTTCCTATAATTTAAAGTGTTGGTTTGGCTTCTTTAAATTGGGGCATCCGATGAATTTGCCACGGGCCTCGAACGGTATAGTTACGCCACTGTATTGACGTATTCAATACACATGGACAGCCTGAGGTGCAGCCGAACGGAGTTTGCCGATTGGCACGAGCCGAATGCGTTCATTCCCTATGTCCACCACCTGTTTTGGCCACCACTGGGGGACAGCGAAACAACTATAAAAAACCGGTCAAGAGCGAGTCGGACTCGCGCACCGAGGGTTCCGTTCTGATTTCTGAAAAAATGTGCTATTTAGAGACATCGTTTTATTTTTCCTATAATCTTTACATAAACTTATATCACATAGAAGAATTTCAGATTTTTCTCTTTACAAACTTCGGAGATAAGGGGGGGGGGGAACGGTATTTTTTTTACATTATTCAACAGAAGTCGAAAACTTTGTGGCCTAAAAAAAAGAAAAAAAAAATTTGAGAATGTGCAAACAGCACTCTTTCTTATGATATCCCACATGCCCTAGTAGCCCCACTTTGATTTTTTAAGACCCCCCTTTCAGTCCCTGTTGCAAAAAAAAAAAAAAAAAATATTATTTGCAAAATAGTTGGGTCAACGTCATCTAAAACTATTCTAAATTTCAAGTTAATAGCATTAGTAGTTCTTGAGATATCCAGCTGTGACAGACAGACAGACTGAGTGACACCATAAGGGTTCCTTTTTTAACATTTTGGTACAGAACCCTAAAAATATTCTCGTTGTCCACCACGGGGGGACAGCAGTACAACTTTGTAAATGATCATTCGCCACCACTGGTGGAGAGCGACACGGATTTTTAAACATTCCCTATGGCCACCGCTGGGGGACGATGGCACAACTTTTGATCCAATTCCCACTGGCTATCAATTTCAATCATTTCATCTATACTAGAAAGGTTTAGGTACCTAGTGAAAAAAAGGTAAACAATCTTGATGTGTCTTTTAGCTTTTATATTTTAAAACATCAGTTTAAAAATAAAATGCAACTAAAAACCAATGTAAATACAACAATAATGATTACTGAATCAATTGAACCAATAATTTAAGCAGTAGTTTATTTGTTTAGTATGTGTTTGTGTAAAAAGTCACATCAAGATTGTTTACCTTTATACCTAAACCTTTAAACCTTTCTACTATAGAGACCGGTAAAGGATAGCTTAATTTGCTTACGGATTTGGTTTTTTAGCAGGGCTAAGGGTGAGACTAATATAAATATTTCTAAATTATATGGTAGGTAATAATAATTAATAATAATAATAAATTATTACTTAACAGTTGAAATTTTGATGTATTTCTGTTGCCGCTATCTTATAATTCTAAAATATTTTAGTAACACTAACCTCGATAGATGGCGTTGGCGTCGAATTAGAACTCACTATGGTTTCGTTACGTACGGCAGTATAAATATCAACTATTATAATCTGTTTTCAAAAGAAGTTTTTTAGAAAATTCTATATTTTCGTAGTCGAATTTCTTTGAGAGTACTCAGATGAAATTTGCTGTAAACGCATGTTTTTAACATAACATACCTACGTTAATCTTGTTGACTTGATGCATCATGTAATAGGTGTTTTTGGTAATCCATTGCTTTTTATCTATACTAATATTATAAAGAGGTAAAATTTGTATGTAAGTTTGTAGGTTTGTATGTACTACATAAATTTGTATGTAAGTTTGTAGGTTTGTATGTACTACATACAAACCTACAAACATACATACAAATTTTACCTCTTTATAATATTAGTATAGATAAAAAGCAATGGATTACCAAAAACACCTATTACATGATGCATCAAGTCAACAAGATTAACGTAGGTATGTTATGTTAAAAACATGCGTTTACAGCAAATTTCATCTGAGTACTCCCAAAGAAATTCGACTACAAAATGTAGGGGGTAATCTCCGGAACTAATTATCCAATTCTAAAAATTTTTTCACAAGTAGAAAGCTACATTATTCCTGAGTGCTATAGGCTATAAATTATATTTATATCATGCATATTAGCCGAGCTATCACAATTTTTGTCTAACAAGTCGGAAAGAAATACCTCTTTAAACAGACTTTTTTGCATGCGCTGCCTAAACGATTGTTTACAGGGTGTCCCGTAAATAATGGATCAAACGTAACGGGTAGGTAGCTTACCTAATTTCCAACAACTAATTTGAATATTTAAAAAAAAACCGTTACAGTAACCAGGATATTAATTTTTTTTCGAATTTTACGATTTTGTCTTCCAGAATTAAGCTTTTTTAATGCTGTCGCTGCAAATGATGACATTTTTAGGTATGATTTTTATTTAACATTTCTGAATAGCTTACTAATGTTATAAGATACCATTTTTTTGAATACCGTTTTATTTGCCTTAGAAAAAAAATTTTGAGTTGAAAAGTTTTTTCTTTACGATGTTAGGACCAAAATTGAAAAAATTCTCCTGTAAAAAAAATGTATAACACCGAAGACCACCATTATTTTAAAAACTTGTACATTTAATAAGGTTTGCAAATTGGTATAAAACTTACGTCTAGTCCTTATCGTTACAAAGATATTGCTATGAATGTGATGAAGAAGACAGAAAATAAATTAAATTGGTACTATTCCATTTTTTCCTTTTCGTAATGGCTTATGCTTGAATGCTTGTAATCGAAGCAGGTAGTTAAGCGGATAGCATAATTCCGACCCGATGACGTCATCTGTCCGGAATTTGGGACCGCTACCTGTGGCGGAGTTGCACCTCAGTCAGTGTGAAAGGGATAGATAGCGCCGCTTTTTGGTAAATCGGTTAAATCGGTATGAAGTTGCGCAGGTTCTTTTGTTCTTTCCTGCGCCCTTCACTCGTACAGGCTTCATTGTTGCTTGATTTTATTAGTTTAGTTGTAACTAGTCTCTCTTCGAGTTGCTACGTCAGACAACTTTCGCTCCCGGTCAGTGGCTCGGTGTTTTCTTCTGTAAAATTTGACTTGTGCTGTGTTTTTGGACTTTGCTTTGCCTATCGATTTGGAACTCTTTGCGTATTGGACAAACGACTTGGCGATCCTACGGACTCCGAAAACATTCGTTTGTGTGTGCTTGTACGTGTGTGCAGTAGCGCTGAAACCTTATTCAGCCCAATGCCTCGTTATGAGTACACGCCACGGCAGTACGCCGAAATGCATTTTATCTACGGAGAAGCAAGAGGTAATGCCAGGGCGGCTGCAAGATTGTACCGTGAAAGATACCCGAACCTGGTTCGTTATCCCGATTATCGCGTCTTTATTAGAGTGCATAACGCGCTTCTTGAGGGAAGAATTCTTGGCACCGGAGTTGGTGGTACCCGTGAAGGACGACCGCGACAAGTTAATGACGAAGTCATTCTTCGAGAAATCGAGGAAGATCCGTCAGTCTCCGTTCGCCTCATAGCGCGACGCGTAGGAATTTCTAGATCGACGGTGCATCGAGTGCTACAACGGTGCCGATTGCACCCATATCACGTGCAACGTGTTCAAACGTTTTATGGAGTGACGAGTCTTCATGCCGCCGAGATGGATATTTAAATTTGCATAATTTGCACAGTTGGCAGCTGATAAACCCACATTTGATGCGAGAGGACAGGAGCCAACATCAATTTAAAATAAATTTATGGGCGGGAATAATCAATGGGCAAATAATAGGGCCCTTTGAACTACCAGCTACTCTAAACGCCGAATATTATCTCCATTTTTTAAGGAATGAGTTGCCAAGGTTATTAGAAAACGTTCCAGAAGACGTACGGCAAGCAATGTGGTTGCAAAATGATGGGTGCCCCGCTCACTATGCGACGGCAGTAAGGGCGCACCTTGATGAAAGTTATCCGGACAGATGGATCGGCCGATTAGGACCAATTTTGTGGCCTCCGCGATCTCCGGATTTAAATCCCCTAGATTTTTTTTACTGGGGATGTTTAAAAGACAGGGTCTACAAGAATCCAATAACGTCGGAAGAAGAATTACGACAGCGCATCCAATCTGCTGCATCAGAAATAAACCAAAGCCGTTTTGTCCGTCGGATAAGAGCTTCCTTTATTAGGAGATGCAGACTTTGCATTCTTGTAGAGGGAAGGCAATTCGAACATTTATTGTAAAAACCAAATAAAACGATTTATTTGAACTAACTGTTTTTTTTAGTACGGCCTCCTAATTCTTTTCATACGCCTCAATAATTCAATGAACATTGCTTCTGAAATACTACAGTTACACATTTTAAAGAAAAAGTTTAAATGTACACACTTTTTTATTTTTTTTATTAACGTTGATTTGGAGCACCTCTCAGATTCATAGCAATTATCTTTGTAACGACAAGGACTAGAATGTACAACTTCATACCAATTTACCAAAAATACAAAAGCGGCGCTATCTATCCCCTTCACGCTGACTGAGGTGCAACTCCGCCACAGGTAGCGGTCCCAAATTCCGGACAGATGACGTCATCGGGTCGGAATATGCTAGCCGCTTAACTACCTGCTTCGATTACAAGCATTCAAGCATAAGCCATTACGAAAATGAAAAAATGGAATAGTACCAATTTAATTTATTTTCTGTCTTCATCACATTCATAGCAATATCTTTGTAACGATAAAGACTAGACGTAAGTTTTATACCAATTTGCAAACCTTATTAAATGTACAAGTTTTTAAAATAATGGTGGTTTTCGGTGTCATACATTTTTTTTACAGGAGAATTTTTTCAATTTTGGTCCTAACATCGTAAAGAAAAAACTTTTCAACTCAAGATTTTTTTTCTAAGGTATCTTATAACATTAGTAAGCTATTCAGAAATGTTAAATAAAAATCATACCTAAAAATGTCATCATTTGCAGCGACAGCATTAAAAAAGCTTAATTCTGGAAGACAAAATCGTAAAATTCGAAAAAAAATTAATATCCTGGTTACTGTAACGGTTTTTTTTTTTATATTCAAATTAGTTGTTGGAAATTAGGTAAGCTACCTACCCGTTACGTTTGATCCATTATTTACGGGACACCCTGTATAGTTGAGAACAATGTATGGCAGTCTGGTCCGTCTTAAATAATTCTACAAAAAAGTCCGCGACACCATATTTCTATCTTTTATATTTTATCTTTTATACATCTTTTATTGCTTTAAAAAAGTATTTTTTAGACATACTTACGTTTGGATGATTGTTTAAACAACAAAACATTAATCCTTATCAAAATAAGATATTTTATGATCACAAGGACATCATGGAGATAAGATTTGGCCATTATGATGTTATTAATTAATAGGATTATCTTAATTAATTTGTAATGTAATGTGACTGTATGAGTGTTTTTGGTACTATGAGTCAGTGATACTCAAAATAAAATTATTTTATTTTATTTATTTACAGTATGTCAATTGGTAATACAGTTTTGGAGATAATATAAAATTACTAAAAAGCAAACTAACTTTAATTCATACCGGTCGCTCTTGAGCTAACATGTTTAGTGCGGACGTTTTATCAATTTCCCCATAGTTGGCGTTGTGCAAATAAGTAATTTTTCTGAATTGCGAGATTTTCCGCGGATTGACGACCCTCTCGATTTATTATTTCAATAATGTCGGTGGAATACAGCGGAAGAGTTTGTTTGAACGCGCTATCTCTGGAACTACCCCAGTCGGATTTGAAAAAATCTTTTTGCATTTTATAACCCAGTTCTTGAGGAGGGCTATAGGCTATATAACATCACGCTAGGGCCCTTAGGAGCCGAGCGCGAAGTAATAGCGCGGGCAGGCGATGCGGAAGGATATAGGCTATTTAACATCACGCTAGGGCCTTTAGAAGCCGAGCGCGAAGCAATAGCGCGGGCAGGCGATGCGGAAGGATATAGGCTATTTAACATCACGCTAGGGCCCTTAGAAGCCGAGCGCGAAGTAATAGCGCGGGCAGGCGATGTGGAAGTATATAGGCTATTTAACATCACGCTAGGGCCCTTAGGAGCCGAGCGCGAAGTAATAGCGCGGGCAGGCGATGCGGAAGGATATATGCTATTTTACATCACGCTAGGGCCCTTAGGAGCCGAGCGCGAAGTAATAGCGCGGGTAGGCGATGCGGAAGGATATATGCTATTTAACATCACGCTAGGGCCCTTAGGAGCCGTGCGCGAAGTAATAGTGCGGGCAGGCGATGCGGAAGGATATAGGCTATTTAACATCACGCTAGGGCCCTTAGGAGCCGAGCGCGAAGTAATAGCGCGGGTAGGCGATGCGGAAGGATATATGCTATTTAACATCACGCTAGGGCCCTTAGGAGCCGTGCGCGAAGTAATAGTGCGGGCAGGCGATGCGGAAGGATATAGGCTATTTAACATCACGCTAGGGACCTTAGGAGCCGAGCAAAAAGAAAAAATGTCAGAAAGGATGCTTAAGCGCAAACGAAGTAATAGCGCGGGCAGGCGTTGCGATGCGATGCGTCGTTGGGGGACAAGAAATTACACGCGGACGAAGTCGCGGGCAGAAGCTAGTAAAATATAAACTACTTAGAAAAAAAACCGGCCCAGTGAGTGTCGGACTGACCCTATGTTGGGTTCCGATCCGTAGTTGGGAGGGATGAATTTAAGTCATACTTAACATTTTAATTGATAAACATGTTCGCCCTTAAATCGGTCTAAGTACGTCACGGTACAGTCTCCAACTGGAAATGTAAGTTTGTAGCCGCAAATTTTTTTTTTTATTCATCATTATCAACTACAAATTATTATCGATTTTCATTCTTTTTCCTTTACTTGTCCTAAGAGACCATGCTTTTTGCTCAATTTCATGATTCTAGGTCAACGGAAGAGTGTCATCTCAAGGGATTTTTATGCCAACCGGTCACGAGTAGCGCCATCTGGATTTCATGTTCCATAACTAACCATACTATACATAGCTACTCTATCATTCATTAGGGTTCCGTACCAAAATGGTAAAAAAGGAACCCTTATGGTGTGACTCAGTCTGTCTGTCTGTGTCTGTCTGTCTGTCTGTCACAACTGGATATCTCAAGAACTACTAATGCCATTAACTTGAAATTTGAAACAGTTTTAGATGACGTTTGTCTATTTTGCAAATAAGAAAGAAATAAAAATATTTATGTATTTTTTGCAACAGGGACTGAAAGATGGTCTTAACAATTCAAAGTGGGGCTACTAGGGCATGTGGGGTATCATATGAAAGAGCGCTGTTTGCCAGCCGTTTTGAAAGCCGCATAGTTTTCGACTTTTGATGAAAAATGTAAAAAAAAAATACCGTTCCCCCCCCCCCCCCCCCCTTTCTCGAACTTTGCAAAGAGAAAAATCTGAAATTATTCTATGTGATAGAAGTTTATTTAAAGATTATAGGAAAAATAAAACGATGTCTGTAAATAGCACACTTTTTTACAAATCGGAACGGAACCCTCGGTGCGCAAGTCCGACTCGCTCTTGACCGGTTTTTTCATTTGGTTGCTTTTGCAAATATTTTCCCGATATAGATTGATTTTTATGTAAAACCATGTTTGGTTGTGTGAAATTAATTATACATTAGTTTGAAAATAAAACCGCTCCCCGTGAATGTTGATCAATCTATTCTGCCGTCATAATGAAAAAAGGCACAACTAACATTTTTGTCAAAATTGAGTTATATACATATTTAGAATCAGAAAAAAAAGGCACATCTACTCAATTTTTTATAGAATTTTGACAAAAATGTTAGTTGTGCCTTTTTTCATTATGACGGCAGTATTATGCATGGAGAATATGCACATTTATTCTTTAAATATTTTGTAAAGGTTAATTTAGTTTTTAAAGAAAAAACCTTGTTGAATTCTCAATAGGGACATAGATTTATTTTTGTTTGTTACTGTACACGTTTACCCATTCTTGTGCACATTTTTTGCGTCAAACATCCATATCCACAACAAACAATCATAATTACAATTCTGTAGGTATAAAAAAATAATATGAAATAATTACATACATATTGGCAAAATTAAATTGTTGGTGATGGTGTTAAAAAAAATCGAAGACGTGACATCTACCAACCCGCACTGGGCCCGCGTGGTAGATTACAGCCCACTCCCTCTCGAGGAGAGGAGGCCTGCGTCCCAGCAGTGGGAACATTATAGGCTGATTATGCAGTCAGTCATTCAAACCTTCATCTTTTCTTTATCGCCTACCTACTTATTATACATATTATATCTGTTTTATTCGCAATTGTTTTATTAAATCTTATACTTTTATTCTTGGATTATTCTGACGGTGACCATCTTTACTTAGCGAGACTCGCAAAGCACGTTACGCCGTTGTTCCCAGCTGTCATTCGTGGATCTATGACAGTCGATACGGGTCGTCAGAAGCCCGAAAGTCTGATAACCAGTCTTACCAAGGGGTATCGCATTACCCAGTTACTGGGTTGTGGAGGTCAGATAGGCAGTAGCTCCATGTAAAATACTGGTATGCAGCTGCATCCGGTTAGACTGGAAGCCGACCCCAATATAGTTGGCAAAAGGCTAGGCAGAATGATGATGATGACTATAATGTTTTTCTATTTTCCACAGTTCCTAGTATGCGAGTGGGCCGTCCTGCGCAAGGCTCGCGACGGCGAGCTATGTCTGGGAGTGTCCATTCCTCCTTGGGTGCGCGGCTTCTACTGCTCCCTCCTTGCCTTTAGCGTCGGCGTCTGCTTCACTGAGGTCGCGGTCAACATCTCTAAGAATGTCATTGGAAGACCAAGACCTCACTTTTTTGATGTAAGTTGGTTTTGTTACTAAGTTCTTTTTTTTTCTTTCTTTCTGTTGTTGTGATGTTTCATATTTTTATTCGATAGTTTACATCCCCATATTCCCCATACAACACCAAAAAAGCATTTGAAAGTACCTACTTATATATGAAAAAAGTTAAAAATAGCCAACTGACACAGGCACCTTAAACGCCCTTATTTTGGTGCGCTTGGTGTGATGTCATAGCGTATGACAACAAATCTGAATCACGCAACACTCCTACAAAACATATTGACATTTTTTATTGTTGTCATAGTCTTTTATTGCATTTGCTTCTCAAATACATATTTGAATTTCCCTGTTTTTTTTCAATTTAAAAAAATCTTAAACAACTTCGAGAACGGGTCTTATCGCGATATTGGTTTTTTTACGAGGTAAACAGGTACCTACCTACTTGTAAAAAAAAGGAAATATAGCGACAAAAAAAGCGCTTGTAAAAAGGAATATCGCGGTAAGACCCGTTCTCGATGTTGTATAAAATGTGTACAAATCGCGAAAGTTTAAAAAGTTTAAAAAAAAATTGCTCAAAAATAAATTAGTATATTCAAATATATTAATGGAGGCATAATTCTGAAGTAGGTAATACAGTTTATTAAAAAAAAAACTATTTAAATCACATGCAATATGCATGTGATTTAAATTGAAACCAATGAAATATCAATTTAAGTTCAGGTTAGGAGAAATCGACCGGGGCCATTTGTAGTTCAGTTTAAGTCAGGCAAACTTGGTATTAGTAGTTGCACTACACATGGTTCTAAGTCGCTTGACACTTTTCTGGACACTCCGCTTTTTGAAAACTTTGACAAATATTGCCTTGCTGAGTGCATGGTAACCCAGTTCGAAGTTAAAACATAGAATTGTGTCGGAAACCAGAAAATTACTTCTTTATTCAATGCAAAACCATAAAAATAATAAGGATGCCTGAAATCAAGGTGTATTTGTCAATTACAATTTTATTATGTTCACAGTTGCGGAAACCATAATAACTAATATTGATGTTTAGTTGTGTGTACAAGACGTCTTTCATTAGTATTTCAATGCAATAGAATCATACTACATTCAACAAGGTGAAATAATCATGCTATATTCAAAGCAATCAATTAAAACAAGTGCCAGTAGCATAGTAATAATCCTTTTCAAGGGTAATTAAATAGATTTGTTTTGTTCTTTAAGTACTAAATCTCAATTATGAGGTTAACGGTAATAATGACGTTAATGGTTAAATGATAGCTGTGTGCCCCGCGGTTTCGCCCGCCTCGCTGGTTTCCTAAGGGTCGTAGCGTGATATTAAATAACCTATAATTAGGTTAGGCTACCAAATGCAAAAATAATCATTATTATTATTATTGCAAAAAGAATATCGCGATAAGACCCGTTTTCGATAGTGTTTTATAATGTGTACAAATCGCGAAAGTTTAAACGTTTAATTGCAAAAATAATTGTTCAGCAGTTGTAGTTCACGTTCAAATAAACAAACTCTATACTAACAAATACCGTTCAATAAATTCACACAGTTAAATGATACTGTATCTTTATCGATAACAATATTTCCTGTTTAAAATATTATGTAACTTTGTTGCTATATTGATAATGATATGTCATCATTATTAAGGTTTCCGTATCTAGTCTTCTTAGATTATATTAAATAGTATCGTATCTAGAATCTGAATCGGTTTATTATCTAGTTAGTCCATGAATGAGGGCAAATCTCATTGCTACACGTCTGCATTAGTAATTGTTAGTCCGTAAATGTGGACGAGACCTTGGTTTTACGCATAGGCAACTTCCTTCCGACTACCATCACCTAGGTACAAGTTGCTGATTTATCTTAGTAAAATATTGCGGGAATTTTGGCTACAGATCAATCGCTACAATGCTACACTCGAGAGCAATGAATTAGGGTCACATAAAGATACCTGAAATTGTCAGAAACTAACAATGCTAGCTTAGTGAAATAAATTGTGTAAATTACATGGCATCCTGGGAAAGGACACAGGCTACCTTTTTTTCTCAAAAATAACCCTACAGCGGGTGTTAGAGGGGATGAAAGTTTGTAAGTATTGGAAACCCTGGGCCGGTAGTCTCGACATTGTTAACGTTGCCCTAACGATCGTTACGTTGCTCTGTGGTCTGATAAATTTTAGGGAACGGTCTCGAAGATGTGCCTGTGTCATCTGTGTGTCTTTAATAAAACCGAACTATTACCATTTGCCCGTCTCGAGGGTCGAGGGGAGCCCATTAGGACCACAGAGCATGTAATTAGTTAACGAATGTCGTAACGAAAATCGTAAAGAATGTCGAGACTGCCGGGCCAGCATTCCTTAAGTTAGGTACTTGAAAATTCAAATTTATTATTTTGGTAGGAAATAAAGAAATAAGAACCTATGCGTTTTTTTATATAATATTTTAAAATGTTTGTGTACAGTGGGCTGCATCAATTGGGTACCCCAGTTGTATTAAAATTTTAACACAACTGGGGTACCCAATGGGGAGGAAAACTAACTTTTTATCACGCTAGGTGGCACATGATCGACTGTCCTTTTGTCATTGATTTGACATAACGAACGATTGTCAAATTGTATGGATTTGTTTGTAAAACAATGTACAGTCGTTCAGAGCGCCATCTACAAACAGCTTTGCGTGTGGCTCCCCATTGATGCAGCCCACTGTACCTACCCCTTTTTAAGAGATTTAAGGGATTAGAAATGTAGTCATAGTTCGTATCTTGAGGTAACATTTAGAACATTTAATTGTCTAATAAACACAATTAATTTTACTAAGCTAGCATTTTAGTTTCCGAGACCTTCAGGTGATCTTTATGTGACCCTAATTAATTGCTCTCGAGTGTAGGCTGTGGTGTAGGTAGGTCAAGGAAATTTCATTTCGTATCCAGGCGGTTTGGTGATCGCGTTTTCTTTTTATGGCCGCGGACAAGAAAGCATTTCCGTACTTGCGAAATTAGCTCTGTCTATCTGACGGTAACCTTTTCCGGATTTTGAACGCTGATAACCTGGGTTAGGACATAAGATGGATATGACCGGCACTTAGTTCCCGTGGGATATTTCCGAAATCAAAGTGGGCGAAGCCGCGGCCAAAAGCTAATGTAATATACAGGGTGTAAGGGACAGCCCTCCGCAAACTAACAGGGTGCATTCGGCTCCTCATTTTGAATCATATTCCACCGGAAATTTTCTCAGGAAAATTTTCATTTTTTAAATATTTTTTTCAGTTACATGTTCTTTATTTCAATGTAAAATTACATTGTGTGTTCGCAGCACTCCATTTATGTAAAACAAAAACAGCAAAAAACAAAACTGAAAACAAAAAACCAGCAATGGATGAAATCATCAAATAACTTCTCCCGCTCTGGGTGGAGCGGGAGGGCGTGTCAGACTTTTACTGACTAAAACCCACCCGTGTTCCTTCATTTGCCTATGCCAGGGCCGCGGTAACCCCTTCAGACAACCCGCGACCCCAGCGGCATGTAGAAATACCCTAACGAACGACTCGTGAAATCAGCTGTTCACTTTCTGTCTAGATACAGAGTTCATCGAACTCACCGCATAACCACCAACCAGTAATAGACGCTCCGATTTGTGCAAAAAAACACAAACAAATCAGGTTTATTGGGTTCCCATAACGTTCCTGAAAAAATTTCACGTACCGGTCATCTTAGTATGACATACTGAATTCACCCTATCACTTTGCGGAGGGCTGTCCCTTACACCCTGTATACTTTGTTTACACATAAAGATATACATCATCATTCACGCCTTTTCCATGAACCCTCATGGAAAAGGCGAGGCGTTCCATGAGGGTAGCCAGAAACTACAGAACTTTTTCCTAACTCACTTTCATAATGCATACTTATAAGATCATTTCAATTAATAGGTTCATTTTATATTTTTTTTTAATATCTTTTCCAGGTTTGTGTACCCTCAGTGGACTGCACCTCCTCAGAGTGGCAGGACCGTTACATCCAGTCTTCAGACTACACGTGTACCGGTTCCCATACTGACAGACTTAACGATATGCGCAAGAGTTTCTTGAGTGGACACTCCGCCTGGGCGGCCTACACCATGATCTACCTAGCTGTGAGTATTGCCTTTATTTGTGTCTTTCATTTATTGTTATTTGTGGTCCCAAAAATATTATATATATGGGTGACTGGTAATTAGTGACCGATTACCTAAACACATGATTGTGCTCATGATAACAAACAACTTTTACTACGGGACCAAACCTGAAATCGCGAAAACAAAATCAGCTGCTCCCTACATTTTGACGAGTTATGCGAACATTAATGTATGGGGCAGCTGATTTTTTTTTTCGCGATTTCAAGTTTGGTCCCATAGTAAAAGTTGTTTGTTATCATGAGTATAATCATGTGTTTAAGTATCGGTCACTAATTACCAGTCACCCTTTATAAATAATGAATACAGGAATAAGGAAGGATTTCCTGGTAGCACGTTCCCGTGGAATATTTCTATTTATCCGACATCAGCGCGGGCGAAGCCGCGTGGATTGCGCATGGATTAATAAGTGTTAATAATCTTCTTCGGCGCATTTGTTGAGTTTAATCCAGTATTTTCTCATTTCAAAGCAACTCTTATTTAATTAATGTGTCCTTCCTTAGCTTCTTAGATTTACACTAATCCCTAACATCCGATCGCAATGATTGTCAAAGGCCATTAGGTAATTTAACGCTGCACGTTCAACTAATTTAATTACCGTCATGGTCTGTAATCAAACGTGGAATATACACCGTGCCATTATATCTTCTGACAACGTCCTCCCAGTTAATGTATCCGAAACAAGGTATCGTGACCTTCTACATGGTGTCTGATGGTTATGTAGTTAATCTTCCTCCTCTAACTTTTCCTCTTTGCTCTATATTAGACATCCGGATTTTTTTTATCGTGTTTGTGACCTCTATAACATGATTATCCATATGCTTCTTCATCTTCATTATCAAACCTACTCTTCTTTTAAACTACATTTTATGAGATAACGGGATCAGTGACTTTTTCAAATTCGGTCTATATTTGACATATATTTCGGGAACTCGCATGTTATATATATATATTCTACAGTGTGAGTCTGCATAATGTGCACAAATTTCAGGATGTGGTGCTGACCATCTAACTGAACAACTTTTTCCCGGGGACCAACATCGTAATCATAAAAAAAAACAGTCATCCCTTACTAAATTTCAATGCCTACTTGACCAAATGTATGGGATGACTGTTTTTTTTTTATGATTACGATGTTGGTCCCCGGGAAAAAGTTGTTCAGTTAGATGGTCTGCACCACATCCTGAAGTTTGTGCACATTATGCAGACTCACACTGTATAACTCTGAGCACTGCTATTGTGTTTCAGGTTCTACCTACGTGTTTTCCATCACCATCCATCTCATCTACAACTTTAAAATCTACTCATTAAAACTGTATCTCAAGACCCATTTCCTCTTTCCAGCTGTACCTGGAAGGCCGCATGACCTGGTCAGGTACGAGGACAATCCGCCACGTCCTCCAGTTCGGTGCCGTCATGCTGAGCTGGTTCTGCGCTCTCTCCAGGGTCACTGACTTCAAACACCACTGGAGTGACGTGCTCGCTGGATACTCCCTGGGAGCTGTGTTTGCTGTTGTTATGGTTAGTATGGCTTTAATATGGGATCCCTTTTTTTGCATATTTTTTTTGTTCTTAATATACTTTGGCATAACTATTTTGTCATAATATATTTATTTTTGTATAATAATACTGTGGCATAATGCAAGGTTAGCATAACTATCATTTGGTCTAATTTGTTTTGCCATAATTTGGAATTGCATAAATTAAGGCATAATATTTATACGTATAATAATCATGAGCTCTCATGAGATTGTATGTTAAGTTATTTATATCTTATAATTTTATGCAAATGGATATGGAATCCTTTTTTATTACGGGCTTTATCGTCTTTACTTTAACTTTTTGGTATATCAATTAGTCAATCAATCAAGGTTTGTCAATCAGACTTGACCTTCTACTAAAGGATAAGGATACTGAAAATGAATATCAAATAAGTTGATCTTAAAACGAAGTAACACTTTTGAATCGTTGATGAAGTATCAAAGTTCATGTATGGCTATCAAAAATTTGTATAATTATCCTTTATATGCTACAAAATTTATAGTTTTGCGTTGCCTGTCACGTTCTTGCATCATGATAAATCACACGTAAAATCAATTACCTATTATTGTTTCACTTATTTTTATAATCAATAATGTTTACAATCTTTGTTTTATTTATCATACAGCTAATTAAAAAGTATTTAAACAAGTCAGTCATTGACACTTGTTGACTATTTTAATGTTTACTTGCATGAATCAGTAATTAATAATGATATCATTCACCTGCATTGAAGATTCAATCAACTCTGGTTTTTTTGTTTTCATCTTTTGTGTTTTATCAGACAAATATCTGAGTTTACCTTGTAAAACAAGCATTTTAGGAGACATCAACTGTTCTACGAACGATGTCTTACTTGATTCTATTATTAGACACAAAAGAACCCCAAGAACATTTAAAGGCGTTGTGGGACTCCTCAGACTAAATAAAAAAATCCAGACAGCGCTACGAACAATACAGTGAAGCATGCGCAAAACTACACCTCGTTCACACATTTACACCAAACTACAATTAAACTACACCACACATGTTTACGAAACCCGAAACGTGAGGCTTCACGTCACTGTTGACAGTGCTAAGTCTTGGTGGACTCCAAAATTTTTAGATCCTACCTACGTAGGTCTTAAAAATTAAATTATTTCCTGGTCGAATCTTGAAATAGGTACACAACGTCAGACGACAAAGTTCTTTGCAGCACGCGTAGCATGACATGACGACGTTTTGTCGATGGAAAAATAGACAAAACTACACATTGCCGTGCTTAGACGCGTAGAATGCGTACAAATATTTCTACTATCTGCCATTTTGTCTATTCTTCCGTCGACAAAACCCGTTTCTATGGCGGTCATGCTAAGAGTGCTGGTCTTTAAACGTGATCACTTGGGCTTCTTTTTATTTCTCTTGGGGATCTTGCAAGAATACGGCTGCTTTGAAAATTCTATAATTCTTCAGATATTTTGTAACTCTGTTTTTTCTTTTGTTACAGTGGAGATGGGGCACGGATGTCGTTCTGAAGAAAAAGAACCCCAGCGCGTTGCCCCAGTTCAAGATATCTGCCAGCAGTCAGCCGGCGCAGCCTCAACACTAAATAACAGTTTTACTTAACTAAGTTGTTGACTATGGCTTTACGACTTACTTCTAAAGGGAACGGAAAGGACGGTGCTTTAAATACTTACACTCTCTATACAGGGTGTAGGTGAAAACAGTGGCAATCTTTTAAGAGGAAATGTGGGAGCTCGACCGCTGTCAACAGACGCCTAGTGTACCAATTTGACAACTATTAACGAAAAAAGAAAAACATAGGGGCATAGTATATATCCTTCTTATTTAGTTTATGAAATATCTTTTAAATTGGTCCAATATTGGAGGAGGAAATAGGCGAGGGCCAAACCTCGAAGTGTGACTTTTTACATAGGCTATTTAGTCGGATCTGCAGTTGTCCTTATCGCACGAATTCGAGGGCGGAGCGCTCGCAGAGCGACAGCAATACCTTCTTAAAATAACTAATTTTCAAAAGTCTGGCCACCCGCCTTTCCTCTTAAGGGATCATTGTACTCATCATTATGAACAACTTTTACTATGTGACCAAACCTGAAATCGCGAAAAAGAAATCAGCTATTCAGTACATTTATGTTTGCATAATTCGTCAAAATGTAGGGAACAGCGGTTTTTTTTCGCGATTTCAGGTTTGGTCACATACCTACCTAGTACCTATACAGGGTGATTTTTTAATGACCAGCCAAATTTTCACAGGGTGTTCTACCCATGAATATGAACAACTTTCACTACCTATGTGACCAACTTTGAAATCGCAAAAAAAAATATCAGCTGTTTCATACATTTTGATCGAGTAGGTATTGAACTTTTGTAGGAAACCGCTGGTTTTTTTTTCGTGATTTCAAAGTTGGTCCCATAGTGAAAGTTGTTCATATTCATGGGTAGAACACCCTGTGAAAATTTGGCTAGTCATTAAAAAATCACCCAGTATATGTACCTATCATAATGATCAATCAATCAATCAGCCCCCCAAAATCAAATAAGGGGTCAGTGACCCCTTAAAAGTTTGCCACTGTTAACACTAATTACAGCCCTGTATTATGTGATTGGTTATATAATGGCTGTTAAAAGTTTATTTTGGTCTCAGCTCCTTCGAGCTCGTTATTGTATTCTAAACTTTATTCAGAGACTTTTAAAGTTTTAATATAAAAATAACGGCAGCTTCATGGTTTTACCTTTTACTCGCACATCTTTTAGCGAGAAGCTTTTTTGATCCCCCATTTAAATAATCTCACAAAACATTGTAGTTTTAGAGAAAAACAATAAAAACGTTCTATAAAGTTTGGGACTCCATTTTTAAATTGGATATCCTCTTGAAGTATTAGACCCTGAAAAAATGAATCTCACATGGGCCCAAACCTTATATCTTACCTAATCTAATTAGAACTAGATAATGAAATGGATCAAACATTGCGTAATGTGACGTTAAGAGGCCAATTATCATGTTTCTAAAGCACCTATGACGTGTTAATGCCATCATGGTTCCATTGTAAAAAAAGGATGGTGCTATCGGTCGTATATAGCTCTGTCTCTTTCACACTGGAACCATGATCGCTTTAACACGTCATAGTAAGCCCCCTGATCAACTTTCTGCTTTTTATAGAAGTAAGTGTGAAGTCATACTTATTAGTTATGATAACAACTTGTTGTTTAAATATATGGCTGTGTATTATACGTTGTATCAACGTCTAGTTAGTTATGTAAAGGAATATTTTAATGTGATATAGGTATATAGGTTAAAATTGGTTTCTAAAAATTATTTAATAAATTCTCTTAATTATGAAACTTTGTGTTTACTCGTATTCCTGTGTTGTGTCGTACGCCTATAAAAGTGTGTATTTTATCACGTAAAAGACATATTATTGTTTCATTTCCGTTTTTTATACAATGAACGACACTGCTTTTCTCATCTTGATTTGTAGGTACTTAATCGATAATTAATATAATATTAATATTGATTTAATCTTAATCTTAATATTTTCGTCTTAACGATTATAATAAAACTTAACAATATGTATAAAGCTACTGTTTGTAATAATAATAACGTAGTATAGTCTTGTGGAGCACAACTATTCGGGCTTATTTTCTGCATTTTCATTCTAAAATAAAAGAAATAACCAAATCAACGATGAGGGTGCCTCTGCGCGTTACGTCATGCGTAGGTACACACGGCTATACATTTCCATTATAAAACACTATCGAAAACGGGTCTTATCGCGATATTCTTTTTAACGAGGTAAACAGGTACCTACTTGTTTCCCGACGTTTCGACCGCCTTGCAGCGATCGTGGTCACGGGAGGACTGATGACAGCTCAGCGACGTCTTCGTAAAGTGCGGGTATGTGCATCTACCCTCACTTGGTCTTCACAATTTTTATAAATGTCACTGTCGGTACTTCTACACACAACACTAAGGACGTCTACACACTGGCGGACCTCGTCATACATTTCCAGTTTACACTGACCTCTCATTGTAAAGAAATCCTATACAATGCGAGACCAGCTTATACTGGAAATGTATAGCTTGATCTGTAGCCGTGCGTACGTCGACCCCTAAACTTGCCTACGCTGCTATTGTCACCACCGGCAAATCGGATGCGTCGCAGCCTAAGCGACAAACCAAAATAGGGGAGAAAAAGGGTCCTCAACCTGCCCACCATTCAGTCACAGCTT
This sequence comes from Cosmia trapezina, assembly GCA_905163495.3. Lineage (NCBI taxonomy): Eukaryota > Metazoa > Arthropoda > Insecta > Lepidoptera > Noctuidae > Cosmia > Cosmia trapezina. Next base: position 5,812,903 of record LR991036.1, read on the forward strand.
TACTCCATCTCCGCGTCTAACTAGATGTCCTGCTTAACTCCACGTCTTGTCGTCCTGTCCCCGACGCAACGACGGCGACGTCGCACGTCGTAGACTTTCGACCGACGACGGATGTCGATGTTACGCTCTCGGTCAAGTAAGGTTATGCCAATCATGATTCGCTTCATGCTACTCTCAAACTCTAAGAGAGCCTCTACGACGAATTCATATTTCGTAGTCGATTAGGCAGAGTAGCAGATATAAGAAATAAAAGATGCATCAAAATCAAAATCAAAAGTCATTTATTCAAATTAGGCTGAGAATCAGCACTTTTTGAACGTCGAAATTACATAAGACAGTCCCCACAAAACGCCCGCTCTTCACCACTTCCTAGTGCTTTAGCTGGGAAGAAGAAGTAGCGGAACAAACTCCCCAGCAGCACATCTGTCTGTTCAGTTAGTTAGAAGAACTTGATTCTATACAATAGTATCTATGCAAAATAATTAATAATAAAATCGTCCTGGTGGGGCTTGCGCGCTCCGAATTCTAGGTCTGTAAGTTTATAAGTTTATTTATTTCGTAATCAACAGGTATAAAAGATACATTTTAGAGGCCTTCTTTTAAGTATGTAGAAATACCTGTAACAGAAGACCTCCCTCTTCCTAAACTACATGTACACAAACAAAGCCTGTTAATCAATAACAAAATAAGTAGGTAGGTACATGAAAAACTAAAATTAAAGAATTTTAAAATAATTAAATATTTTGGTACTTGAATTCGTAATCTCTGTGCCTGTAGAGTTTACTTTGCCGGAACAGGTCTAGGAAGAGGAGCCAGGCCAAGAGAGATACAGAAACCCGCAGGGCAGCATGTGGCGAGCTGTTGGGCAGTAGCGACCCTACGGACCCTATCTCCCGGGAGAAGTCTTGTTCCTCACCTCTCGCTTGCCTTTATTGGCCGGCTGGAGTGAACACTGACGAGGAACAGAGCTCCCACCTCTTTCTTGCCTTTATTGGCCGGTTCGAGTGGAGATTCGCAAGAGCAAACGCGCTCGGAGGAAGGAAGTATCTCAGTAAGATGCTGGTAGGGATCTTGACCGTACTTCCGGGATTGTCCTGATAGCCGTGGGATACCTCTCCACTCCTCACAAGCGCCTCAAGACATGTTGCCCCCTTGCCGCTACGACACTGTGTGCTAGCGACCGTTTCCGGGGCCCATTATTGAGTGTGCAAGTCACCCCCTGCCATTTTAACTGTGTATATTATATAACATTGGTAAGGCAGGGGACATAGTTCTTCCATAGTTTAAGGTACCCGATCCACTATAGCCACCCAAACCCATAGCCCAATATGTTTTGTTTCCATGTTCTGCAATAGTCCTGCACCAACCGGGGGTTGTCCTTGGGTGCACTTGCATAGTGCATACAGGGATAATCGTCGGCTGGTGCCGCCTCGCCATTTAAAATTGTCTAAGGGGCCTCTGCGAGTTGGCTTCGGCCCCTCGTACGCCTTCCAAAGGTCCGGGATCCCAGGATCCCGAGATATGTCAAGGACAAAAAAAAAAAAATAGTAATAACCCCACCGCAGTATCTCTACGTTGACGTCGTGGTGGGGCTTGCGCGCTCCGATCTCTGGGCCTGTGCTAGTAGAGTTCACTTTGCCGAAACAGGTCTAGGGTGAGGAGCCAGACCAAGAGAGATACAGAAACCCGCAGGGCAGCATGTGGCGAGCTGTTGGGCAGTAGCGACCCCACGGACCCTATCTCCCGGGAGTAGTTTTGTTCCTCATCTCTGGCTTGCCTTTATTGGCCGGCTGGAGTGAACACTGACGGGAACAGAGCTCCCACCTCATTCTTGCCTTTATTGGCTGGCTTGAGTGGAGATTCGTAAGAGCAAACGTGCTCGGAGGAAGGAAGTATTCCAGTAAGTGTTTGTAGGGATCTTGACCATCTTCCGGGCTCTGGGATTGTTCTGAGAACCGTGGGATACCTCTCCACTCCTCACAAGCACCTCAGGACATGTTGCCCCCTTGCCGCTACGACACTATGTGCTAGCGACCGTTTTCGGGGCCCATTATTGAGTGTGAAAGTCACCCCCTGCCATTTTATCTATTGTATACAGTACATTAGTCATGCAGGGGCCATAGTGTTTCTATAGTTCTAGGTAACCAGTCCACAACCACCCAAAGCCATAGCCCAATATGTTTTGTTTCCATGTTCTGCAATAGTCCTGCACCAACCGGGGGTTGTCCTTGGGTGCACTTGCATACTGCATACAGGGATAATCGTCGGCTGGTGCCTCATCATAATTTAAAATTGTCTAAGGGGCCTCTGCGAGTTGGCTTCGGCCCCTCGTATGCCTTCCAAAGGACCGGGATCCCAGGGTCCCGAGATATGTAAACAAAAAATAATAATAATAATGTCATTGTGCCGATTGTAGTAACGGCCAACGGCCTGATAGCCGATAGCCTCGACCAACATCTTTCGAGGCTCTCGTTAGGCGGTTGGATCAAGGGCCAGATTCAGAAGGCAGATCCTCGATACGGCTCGTATTGTGAGGAGGTTCCTATCTCTGCAGCCCTAGCCACCGGTAGCTTGGACCCTGCTCCCGACACCGGCGGACCACTATTTTTTATATTTTTAAATGTTTTTTATTTATTTTTTAAGAAATATTTAAAAATGTATTTTATAAGGAAAAAATATAAATAAACGAAATAATAATAAATACCCTTGGACATTTCACACAACGCCATCTAGTCCCAAGCTAAGCAACCTAATGCTTGTGTTATGGTAACGGGATGGCTGATAAACTACTTATATACATTTTTTTTTTTTTTTGTAAATACATTCATATTATAGATAGAAAAACACCCAGACTCGGAACAAATACTTGTAGGTCGTACAAATATTTGTTCCGTGCGGGAATCGAACCCGCGACATGCTGCGCAGCAGTCAATCGCTCAACCACTGCGCCAACCGTGTCGTCAATCAATTTACGCAACACAATACATCCATCCATACTTCCATACTAATATTATAAATTCGAAAGTAACTCTGTCTGTATGTCTGTCTGTCTTGTCTGTCTGTCTGTCTGTCTGTCTGTTACCTTTTCACATCTAAACCACTGAACGGATTTCGATAAAATTTGGCAAGGTTATAGATGGTATTCTGGGGACGGACATAGGCTACTTTTTTTTTCAAAAATAATCCTACAGGGGGTAATATAGGTGATGAAAGTTTGTATGGGAAACTCAGTATTTCTTAAGTTAGGGATGTGAAAATAAAAATGTATGCTTTTGATAGGAAATAAAGAAATATGCGGTTCAGCGTTTTTGAAAAATCATCCCCTAAGGGGGTAAAATATAGTAAAATAGGGGTGGATTTTAAAATTTACAAAACTCCACGGATCTCGACAAAATTTGGCAAGGCTTTATATAGCATCCTGGGGAAGGACATAGGATACTATTTTTTTCAAAAATAATACTACAGGGGGTGATATAGGGGATGAAAGTTTGTAAGGGAAACCCAGTATTTCTTAAGTTAGGGATAACAAATTTATGATATTGGTAGGAAATGAAGAAATATGCGGTTCAGCGTTTTTGAAAAATCATCCCCTAAGGGGTTAAAATAGGGGTTGATTTTAAAATTTACAAAACTGCACGGATTTCGATAAAATTTGGCAAGGCTTTATATAGCATCCTGGGGAAGGACATAGGCTACTTTTTGTCTTAAAAAATAATCCTACAGGGGGTGATATAGGGGATGAAAGTTTGTATGGGAAACTCAGTATTTCTTCATTTAGGGATGTAAAAATTAAAATGTATGCTTTTGATAGGAAATAAAGAAATATGCGGTTCAGCGTTTTTGAAAAATCATCCCCTAAGGGGGTAAAATAGGGGTTGATTTTAAAATTTACAAAACTGCACGGATTTCGACAAAATTTGGCAAGGCTTTATATAGCATCCTGGGAAAGGACATAGGATACTTTCAAAAACAATACTACAGGGGGTGATATAGGGGATGAAAGTTTGTAAAGGAAACCCAGTATTTCCTAAGTTAGGGATACTATTGGTAGGAAATTAAGAAATATGCGGTTCAGCGTTTTTGAAAAATTATCCCCCAAAGCAGTAAAATAGGGGTTGATTTTAAAATTTACAAAACTGTACGGATGTCGATAAAATTTGGCAAGGCTTTATATAGCATCCTGGGAAAGGACATAGGCTACTTTTTGTCTTAAAAATAATCGTACAGGGGGTGATATAGGGGATGAAAGTTTGTATGGGAAACTCAGTATTTCTTCATTTAGGGATGTAAAAATTAAAATGTATGCTTTTGATAGGAAATAAAGAAATATGCGGTTCAGCGTTTTTGAAAAATCATCCCCTAAGGGGGTAAAATAGGGGTTGATTTTAAAATCAAAATTTGCCAAGGCTTTATATAGCATCTTGGGAAAGGATATAGGATACTTTCAAAAATAATACTACAAGGGGTGATATAAGGGATGAAAGATGGGAAACCCAGCATTTTTTAAGTTAGGGATATGAAAATTCAAATTTATGCTTTTGGTAGGAAATAAAGAAATATGTGGTACTTACAGCGTTTTTGAGGGGGTACAATAGTGGTTGACAAATGTTTGTGTACCTACCTCTTTTTAAGAGATTTAAGGGATTGGAAATGTAGTCATAGTTGGAATCTTGAGGTAACATTTAGTCTTTATTTCATTCGACGTTTTTACGAGGAAATTATTTGAACGAGTGGACACTCGGACAAAAGTTATTTGTTATTTATTAGAGCGTGACTGGCATAATAAATTTTAAGTAATTAACAAAAGTACCGAACGGATTTTCTGTAAAGTTTCTGGAGTGATTCAGTGTAATTCATCATGGTTTTGTGTAAATTGGCTGATATATGACGACGACTGTTGAAGATATCGGAAAAAATCATGCCGACTGGTAGCTTTATGCCTACTATACACGGTAACGATATATCGTAGCGATTTGAGTTTGCACAGTTATATCGGACGGCCCTATGTTTTCCACATGTACGTTCCCATGGGATATACACCGACATCCACGCGGGCGAAGCTGCGGGCAAAAGCTAGTTATATTATATTTTTGTCAAATTATATTTTTTCATCTCAGCAGAGGTAGTCTTTCTACTATTTTTATTACTTCGTGAGGCATAGCAGCACCTACAGTATACTGCTTTTCCTGTAGCATGCTCGCTAGCGCCATCTAGCCGCTACATACGGTACTACGCAGCAATGTAGGTAGGAACTAAATGACTACAACTTTACTATTAACTTGGAGAGAGCTCTAGAGATGACGCTGTCACGATATAAGCACACGTGTTTTTTTTTTGTTTTTGGGAAATGGTATCTCGCAGATCAACCTAGAAGGTTTTCGGCTGCATAACCGGACTTTCATTTGGGTGCCTCAATAAATTAAGGCTTCCAGCCAGGGCATACAACTTAAAAACTAAGCAACCACTCGCTAAGGGCACCCCCTGTGAGGTACGGGCCTCGGCTTAGGGCGGCGCTGGGGGTGCACAGGAAGGGACAGGCTGGATCGGATATATGTATATACCTAATATTATTCTGGGGCGAACTACAGGATCAGCAGCGCGGGCTGGCTCGAGCAATGGTCGGGAGAAGCACACGTGTCCGACACCTAGCTAACCTAGCTTATTTGTATACAGATCCCCGACACATTCATTTATTTGCGTTCCAAAAAGTAAACCAAGATGTCCTGTCACAGCACAGAAAAATTATTGTTTGATACACAGGCATTACTTAAATTTAAAAATCTAAATCGTAGAAAGTAAAATTAAAATAAAATTATACATGAAAAGTGAATAAACAAACAACATTCGCATACAAAGTTAATAACAATCAATTTCCCAACTATGTTGGGGTCGGATTCCAGTCTAACCGGATGCAGCTGAATACCAGTATTTTACATGGAACGACTGCCTTCTGACCTCCACAACCCAGTTAAAAAGATAATACCAATAACATAAATAATTCTATTATTGGTAAGTAGTTAGCTGTTTTCTTAAAATACTATTATTACATTTGAATGAAGTTATATTTACTTAGATAATAATTCGTCACTAACCTAACTAACTGACGTATCTGACATTTTGAACTAACCCGACCTAACTCTAGTACTTACTCGTAATTTTATACATTTTCCAAGTCAAATCGATCTGTCTAATCCGTACCTGTATATAAATATGGGTTCGATTTTTGCAGTTAGTACAGATACGCCGATTAGACAGATCGATTCGACTTGGAAAATGTATCAAATTACTATAGTTAGGTCGGCTATCGGGTTAGTCCAAAATGTCAGATACGTCAGTTAGTTAAATTAGCGACGAATTATTACACCAACCATCGGACCACCAGGCACTATAGTAATCCGCTTTTTAACATTTTCATTTTATCAACATATTTTTGACATATTAAACTGAGAGTGTGGGTCTGCGGTGTCCAAGTTCTGTCACTAGTTATTTCATTTTCACTAAACATACGTGGTTCGCCTGTGAATAAATTCATAGCAAAGCGTTGATAACACACTCGTAGCTACTGCAAAAATATCACGCCCGTTAACCATCGGGGCATCGTCGCGTCCTAGACCTTATAATGTCGGGGCCACACCAACGTCAACGTCAATGCTCATCATCGCCATAAACATCTCGGTAATTATTCCGATAACTATCACGATAAATTGAGTGGCCACACTTGAACGCCGCCACCGAGTTATCGCCACGTCAATCGGCAATGTGAATGCCGTTGTAAAATTATCGCGATAAGTTGTGGCTACACCTACGGCCTACGTCCATCATCGCGATAATCAACGGCATATCCCGTTGGTTTGGCCTCGACATACAAAAAATTCTGGTTACGCCCTGCTCGATCGTCGCTACGAAGATTAATATTTTTGTTAAGTTGTCTTTTATCAGAAAATCAAGCATGTCTGCCAAAATTAAGCTGGATGTTTAATTAGTTCGATAGAATAGATGTTTTCGCAATCTTTCGTCCAGTCTGGATAGGAGCATATAAGCAAACAAAATATCCAAGCACTAATACGGGTATAAATATTTCCTAAAATCCTGCTTAAATTCTACTAAGAAATGTTAGATACTGTAGAAACGTCAAAGCAATAAAGCATAGGTAGGTACCATAGAAACTATTAATAGTATTTCCTATAATTAAATACTGTTAAATTAATTAAGTAGTCGATAATCGTAATTACAGTCATGTGGGATGTGGTGCAGAAACGCGGCTAGAATGTTTATGTTGCAGTTTCCATATGGAATGCACGTAGGTGCAATAGCTACAAACTCTACATTCATTTAAAGCATTACCAACGTTATAGCAGGAGGATAACTTATTCCCAGCTAGCGACCCACCCCTGCTTCTCATGGTATTTATTGACTTGGCAAAACATCGAGATTTTTATTTTGTACACAATATAAACCTCCGGAATAAATTCTATAAATGATGGTGAAAACCGTATCAAAATCCGTTGCGTAGTTTAGAAGAACAACGCGGTCACACAGACAGACATAAAAACGACGTTAATTTATAATATGTATAAACTTTAAAGAGATATAGGTAAATTCTGTATTCGGAAATGCCGAGTTGACATCAAAATATTATATCTTTAAATATCCTTACTCGTTGATGTCTTTTCTATTGGATGACTGGCGAAAGTAGATTACCTATGTCAATTTCCGGGAATATTTGAGTTGGATTAATCCCAAGTTAGACACTAAATCAATAAAAAAGGGATGTTTTGAAAACTATACATGATTAAATTATATAGTCAGCATATTTTTGTTTTTTTAGTGTGGTAAAAAAATATTATTACGGCTGTCCTTAGTGGACAGTCGTCAACAAACAAAGTGCACAGACTAACGGTTAGTCTGTGCACTTTGTGTCTTGATACGTTTTGGAAAAATATACGCAATTGATTGAATAAATCCTTTTGAATCATTTTTCTTTTATCTTGAGGATGAACTTTATTTCTTATTGAACTGATAACCATTTCAAATATATTTATGAAATTCAATGGATTTACTGGGTTTCTTTCGTGAAAATTATCACCGACTATTTCATCTATTACCTACATGAACATTTATGTACTTACGTATTTTTATTTTCCTTTCTTTTCCCTTTCTTACTTATTTTTATATTTATGTATACATGCATTTTTTTTTAAGTTTTTGTTTTAAATTTTTCGATCTGCGATTCTTTTAAACGAATCAACCAATCGAGACACGGTTTGCGGCGTTTTTTTTTTTTATTTTTTTCCTTACCTTAAGTTACCTTTCTAGTCAATTAATTCCAACTTGTAATACAATAAGCGTGTGAGGCGTGCACTTTTGGATTTTGCCTTTTTTATTCTATTTCTTGAGTCACTGCACAAAACAGGAACAGCAGATTTCACAGCTACTACAAGATTTTACTATAGTTACTAAGGTAATTATTGAATATTAGGTTAATTTTACTCATCAAGTTTTACTATGGGATCATACCACTGAAATCGAGAAAAAAAATCAGCTGTTCCCTACATTTTGACGAGTTATGCGAACAAAAATGTAGGGAACAGCTAAGTTAAGTTTATACAAGTTACACGGTACACCTTGTAAAACATTAATTTTAAAACGACGCGCAAACTGTACCCAGCTCATGATTCTTGACCCCAACAGCGTAGAAATTTTTCGTCAGTTATTAAAAAAAATCTGCTGTTTCATACAACGGTGCCATACTTATTTTATTTTTATTTGTTACCGTTTACGCGTCGATGCCCTTACACCGTGTATAAAGTGTGTTTATCTTGTACACCAGCAACGAGGAATTCTTTATCCACCAGATTCGCCTCCAATATAACAGTAATAATAAGCCTGTATTGTCCTAAAGGCCTCCCTTTCCTTTTTCCACCCAACTCGATCCTGTCTTCCTGAGCCAATATGGACCAATGTCTTGTATATGCGTCAAGTTCGTCGCGCCATCTACTAATTTTTCAGCTCTCAGTGTAAATGGCAGGATGAATTTGACATTTATAGGAGGGCTTATAAGCGTCAAGTTCGTTCCGCCATCTACAAATTTTTCAGCTCTTAGTGTGAATGGCGGGACGAACTCGACGTGTATATAGGGAGGGCCTTTATGCGTCAAGTTCGTCCCGCCACATACTAATTTTTCAGCTCTCGGTGTAAATGGCAGGACGAACTCGACGTGTATAGGAGGGCCTTTATCGTCAAGTTCTTCCCGCCATATACTAATTTTTCAGTTCTTGATGTAAATGGCGGGATGAACTCGACGTTTATAGGAGGGCTTTTATGCGTCAAGTTCGTTCCGCCATCTACAAATTTTTCAGCTCTTAGTGTGAATGGCGGGACGAACTTGACGTTTATAGGAGGGCTTTTATTCGTCAAGTTCTTCCCGCCACATACTAATTTTTCAGTTCTTGTTGTAAATGGCGGGATGAACTCGACGTTTATAGGAGGACTTTTATGCGTCAAGTTCGTCCCGCCATCTACTAATTTTTCAGCTCTTGGTGTAAATGGCGGGACGAACTCGACGTTTATAGGAGGGCTTTTATGCGTCAAGTTCGTCCCGCCATCTACTAATTTTTCAGCTCTTGGTGTAAATGGCGGGATGAACTCGACGTTTATAGGAGGACTTTTATGCGTCAAGTTCGTCCCGCCATCTACTAATTTTTCAGCTCTTGGTGTAAATGGCGGGACGAACTCGACGTTTATAGGAGGGCTTTTATGCGTCAAGTTCGTCCCGCCATCTACTAATTTTTCAGCTCTTGGTGTAAATGGCGGGACGAACTCGACGTTTACAGGAGGGCTTTTATGCGTCAAGTTCGTTCCGCCATCTACTAATTTTTCAGCTCTTGGTGTGAATGGCGGGACGAACTTAACATTTATAGGAGGGCCTTTATGCGACAAGTTCTTCCCGAATCCCGCCATATACAAATGTTTCAGCTCTTGGTGCAAGTGTATATGGTGCCTCTTCATTTAGCTCAGTATTTGAAGTCTCGTTTCCACTCAACTTTCCTAAAGAATTGTACAGAGGTGGCTGAGAATATTCTTTCAATCTTTCATTCGTTCTTTTTCAACTCTTGTATTACGAAAGCTTATTACTGAGAAGTTCCATAAGGCCTAATAGCCTTTTAATTTCTCCATTCTACTTCTTAATATCAGAAAGTCTAAGGGCAGCGTACCACACTATTTACATACAATTAAACACAATAAGAAACGACTCCCTAGGCCTTACGGGGCATTATTTCACCGTCCACCATAGCCTGACCATCATATTACAATACCTGTTCTATAAACCGATCAAAAACCAACTGTAACTTCACGACGATAGCGTACAAATTATCTTTTTGTATGTGATTGGAGAAGTTTGTGAACTGTTGTTGGAAAATCAACTTTGGGATTTAAAGGATAAGGTGTTGATTGGGTTGGAGGTGATGTGTGAAGAGGCTCGCGTAAGATTGGTAAAGTTTACTTTCGCCGGCGGGCGATGTCGGTCGGAATGCCCGATGTGCCGACTAGCCATGGTGCCGTGTCTACCACCTGGCCATAGAGTATGCGTGTGCGCAGTAGAGGAAATAGGTAGGAAATTATGTGTTGGAAAATGATATCGATATTTTAAGACCAAGAGAGCCTCAACTGTTATATTTCTAAAAGACTAAGAAATAATTATGTTAGAAAATAGACTCCACCACTAAAGAAACCTATGTAACTGAATAATAGAATTATGAAGTATTTTCATTAAGACTGTAAATAAGTGAAAATAATAAGTGTCACTTAATTTAATATTTTTTTTAGCATAAACAGCTCGAAAGATTTTAAAAAATGAGGCATCATTATGTATTTGTCTTGACACTACAAGTGCCGCTGGCTACAAATATTTTGAAAATAAAAAACAATGTAGCGGGTGGATTTTAGCACGGAATTAGTAATTTTAGTCACCAAAAGGCACTTGTCCACCTTGTCCACTTGTGATGAGCGAGAAGCGAGTAGAGCTAGCAACTAAAAACGATGGGGTGAACAGTCGGCGATCAACTATTAATGTATGTAACTCTTTTACTGGCACGGGACATCTTTTATTTGTACTTTTCTTGAGCTAGAAAATAGTCGACAGCTAGTCGCTTCCTCGTCGGCGCGGTGGGGCAGGACACCTGCCCCACCGCGGTTAAGGTATAGAAATGACAGAGTTTACTTTTATAAATTGAATCACTTTCACGGTAGGTATTTTAATTTAATATTAAATTTTGCTATACTTCTGTGAACTAGTATTACTTGTGGTTTCATTTATTGCATAACTGAGGTTTCCATACTCTATAATCGACTCGCACTACATTTTTATAGTCTCACTTTCTTTGTACTGAAGTACTAATTACTTCAGTACTAGTTTACTTTTTAAAAACACATAGTGACAAACCACTATGTCCAAAATATTTTATTTTAATTGTATCTTGCAAACAACGGTCTCTATTTTATATTTCATGTTTTTTTTAAAAATAAAATCAATACTTAACGATATTTTTTTGTTTTTCTCCCGAAATGCAAAACTTGGAATAAGGTTGTTTTACATTGGTTATTAAATAATAGGTAATCAAGATAAATACCAAATCAACGTTCAAACTAATATCGATGCTCAACGTCCTCACAGAGGCTTCACTCAACACTCCACAAACATCTACTCTCACGAAAAGGTTCTTTGTAGAGTCGACGGCGAACCTACAGTAAACAATTGCGGACAGTCCTCGCCCGTGCCCCGCGAGAGCCGCGCGCCCGCAACGACATTATAAATGACCTACCCGACAGGTGTCTGTGATACAAATTCAAATATCGAATGAGAAAAAAAAGAAACAAGATTCGTTCGTTTACTTTTTATAAATACTTTTTTTCTCACAAACTTTTTTATGAATGTACCGTTGCCGTTGTGATATTTCCGTTAACCGTGTGTATTGTGCTGTGAGATCCAATGGACTGTTCTTGTGGAAAATGGTTTTAGTTGCTTGCATCTCGCGTGTATTCTGTTTTTGACGTTTACGTGACGTTTCTGGCTGTATAGAATAGGTTTGGATGTGTACTTTTGACCCGTGCTGAGTAACTTTTTTTGTTGATATTTTTTTTTGTTATTCTTAATTTGAATTGTTTCTTATCATTGTTACTGTATAAGGTTGTATAGTTACTAAGTTAAATTAACGTTATAAGTCAGACGTCTTTACGAAGTTGACATAAGTTAGTAGATAGAAAATAATATATTTATAGTATCTCGTTGCAAACACTTGCAACAGTTGTTACGTACATATTTCATAATATTATGTGAACATAATTGACGAAGTTATGCTCGAAAATATAAAATTTCAGGTTAAAAATATTATGCAGTTTTTAATTAAAACGTTTTCGTAACAGTGACTGGTCAGTTGAAATTGAGAGCTAACCTAAATAAACTAACGAGATTAAATTGAACCGGTAATCATTCAATCAGAAGTTCAATCCAAGACACTAAACTGACCACTGCGATCCTCAAACGCACAGAATGAGACACCATGAAACTCATCAGTAGGTACTCGTAGATAGGTACTTACCCAAACTCAAATAAGCATAGGTACCTACATTCAAAAAAATTTTTCATAACTAAATTTTTTTCCCCGTCATGTAGATTATTAAAAAATATTGGACACGTATATTTTCTTTTTTTACGTAATCAAAAGATTACGGCGATACATTGTGTTAAAATGTGTTTTAACGTCACTCCTTGCAAGATTTTATACGTAAGTAGTTTGTTATAGTTGTGACGTAGCGAGCCCCCACTCCCCAACTTTAATGCGTTTTATCTAAGTATTTTTTATTGTTAAGATAAAGCAAAAAAATACGTGTCAACTAATAAAAATAATAATAAATTTCTTCAAATTTCTGTATATTAAATAAATTTTCTTCTATATAAAATTTCTAATTTCTTTTTTAAACCCAGGCATCATCCCTATTGTTTCAATTAAACCATCAATAGGTTCTTTTGAATGACCAGGAGCCGGTCAGAAAGTCAGAAAGTTAAAGCATGTTGCTCGTTCCAAAGCATAAATTCCAATGGAGAAGAACAGAAGAACAATCTCCATTAAATCCATTCACAATTCACTTTAAAACCTAGTTAAATAACTTGTTTACTTGTATGAACTATACTCTAGGAGTAATAACCGACCTTGGAAAACAACGCCATAGAAAGACATAAAAATACCAAAGAAACAATAAAATGAAGAATTATATTCCTTATCAACACCCGCATAGCGATTATGTATACATATATACAAGTATATATACATAGGTATGTAGGTATGTCACTTTAGTAGTTAACGTAAAGACGTTAAAGTTACAGAATTATTTAGCAATAACCTTTGCAAAATGTGTAGGATTTTTCATTGAGTGCGTGTGATAAAATCTAGCAATTTGCACCTTTGATAAGTCTGCTGGGGGTCATAGAGTCTTTTGTATATTTTCATCTAGATCTATGATTCCATTGAAGGTAATATTTTTAAACTGGTTACTGCCATCTTGCCATTCCTAGATCTACCGTCACGCTATGTGATGATGCTATGTGTAATGTCCAGCCTTAATCATGTTCCAAAGTTTCATTAGTTAATGACATAATGTATGATTAACCAGTTGACTATTCTCATTCAATGTTTTTAGCCCAATCAATGAAGTTTCTAGGTATCAGAATCCCGTTTCACCAAAAATACTCGAGACTGCAAACTACAAAAATTTGTGCTTTATTAAGCACAAATTTTTGTAGTTTGCAGTACTAATAAATAAATAAACACAACTTGTGAATGAAACTCACCGAGATTCGTAAGTTGAGCAATAATAAAAAATGTCAGGGTCTTTTGCGGATAATAAATTATTTCACGTTCAACATTATGCCGGATATTATTCAAATATTACACAAAGTTATAACTAAAATTATTTCAGAATGAAATAAATTACGGTTTCCTTGATCACATTGAAGTAAAAGTAATGGATCATACAAATTCAACAATAAATGATTCGAACTGCTTTATAGGTTGATTAACTTTTTAGAAAAGCTGTGAAGACGTTTGTACCTACACATAAATTTCTACTTGAACTAAACTCGCTATTTATCTGTAAATCAGCCATAACAGACCCGCTCTTCGTGCAATGGACGACGCAAAAGAATTCGTATGTATTCCTGTTAGATTCGATTTATTCAACAAAAGAGTCTCTTCGTTATTAAACGCTCATCCAGTGCACCTTGGGCATTTAACCGTAATATCTAACTGTCTTCTATTTGGTAAGTAGAAAAACATTGGGCGCTGATTTTACATCCCTTGAACATGTTCAGAAAGTAATGGAATTAAAAAAGTCACATTGGAGGTGCGCGGATTTGAACCCACAACTTCGTGCATGAGAGGCTTAGTGACATAATGAATGGTTGACCAGTTGACTATTCCCATTCAATGTTTTTAGCTGAATCAATGAATTTTAGAGGTTTCAGAATCCCATTATTATCGTCATCATCACTCTCCTGCCCTTATCTAATTTATTAGGGATCGGCGCAACGTCTGTTTCTTCCTCTTCTTTCTATTAGTTACAGAATCCCGTTTATCCAAATATATTCGAAACTGCAAAGTTTAGATATGCTTAGTTCACACGTTTACCAATATGACCGGCCTCAGTTCTCAATATGATCTTACCCAGGCCATCACGACATTTCTGACATCGGTGAAGGAAAAAAATCGTGGGGAAACCTGGACTTTGCAATTAAACTAGCTTTTGCCTGCGGCTTGGCCCTCGTGAATGTCGGAAAATATCCCACGGGAACGTACTACCGGGAAATCCTTCCTGACTCCTTGTAATAATATAATTCAATCATGATTTGAAAGAGATCCGGCGCTATCTATTGTAATCATAAGAACGTTATTGTTATTTTCCTCGGGAACAATAATATTACGCGTGCCAAATAAGAATAGGATCGCGCTTGTTGCCAACTTCACACGATAGCTGTCAAATTAGTACGGCCGATAGCTGTCAAATTAGTACGCATTGGTATTAAGTTCGCGAGTATCGCGGAACAAAATGGCGTCTTGACAGTACTATAAATATTCATAATTGACACGCATAGTATTTTTCGGGATGAAAGGTACGCTATGTCCGTTTTTGTACATCTGACAACGTTTATGCAAAATTTCAGAATGATCGGTTCAGTGGTTTAGGCGTGAAAAGGTAACAAACAAACTTATTTTCACATTTATAACATTAGATCTGAAATCGCCAACCCGTCTAGAGCAAGCGGTGTGATCAATGCTCATGCCTTCTCTATATGAGAAGAGGCCTTCTTAAAACGTTGTGGAATTTCAAGAAATGTGTAATGAACGCCAACATTTAGCTCGTTAAGACGTCGTTTACCTTCGCCTTATAACTGGGATGTGGGCAAACTGCATGCCGCCACAATGGCAACCACTATGAGCGTGCGCAAGCCGCTAGTGATGCGACACTTACTTGAGATCAAAACTTCATTTACATCGATATACAGTTTCCTACAGTTTCATTTGAGTTTAGAGCAAGTAAAACTGGCTCTTTACTATATACGTGAAGAAGATAATGGTTTATATTGCACTAGCTTTTTCCCTCGGCTTCGCCGGCGTGGATATCAGGAATCCTTCCTTGTGTACATTATAAAGGGAACCTCTGTGCAAAATTTCAGATTTCTAGGTCCAAGGGTTTGGGCTGGGCGTTGATGAGTCTGTCAGTCAACCAGCCAATCAGGACTTCGCTTTTTATTTATGTTGCTAATTAATTTCACCTATTTACTTTTTTTTGTGTCCAACTCTTTATCCATAAATAAATGTCTGAAACATTAAATTGAGTCCTAAATTGCTGACTTCCGCTGTATATCCCCTAAAGCAGAATCTGTTTTTAGCAATGTCCCAAATACCAGGACCCGACTAGGCCTGGACTGAGGCTGCAGTGTCGACATAGATAGCGATCGCTTTAAGACCGAATTTGGTCGCAAAGTCCTAATGAAAAATTGCTTGACAAGCACGAAAAAGTCATGTGCTTGTCAAGCAATTTTGATAGTAATGGGGTCCCTATTAGGACTTTGCGACCGAATTCGGTCGTGAAGGATCGCTATCTATGTCGAGAATGTAGCCCCAGCTTTACAGATGAGGTGTAAAATACGAAATGCGGAGCAATCGCGTAACACTATCAAACGGATTCGGTTTCATTTTGACAGTTCAACAACATTAATTGCGTTGTTGAGCACACAAATTTTACAAATATATAAAGCAATGGATTAGCAATTTGCTTCAAAATAATTCAGATTCCGATTGATGATGTGTTACGCAATTAGGGTGCTCATTAACATTTAGAACGCCCACCCTCTTTAAATATTAGCCCGCTTCTGTGTAGCCTACCTACCTAGTAAGAACACTGGGTATAACTAAGTATCATAATCACCAAGTATCATAATCACTCTTCAAGCATCAAGTAACATCACTAAAATTAAACGAGAGCACTATGTGACAGCGTCTATGCAAATACATAGCGATAAGCCAAACATGGCTCATGGACGCAGATCAAGACCACAGAGTTGTGGTCGTAATGTGTGGTACATACATGTTGGAGGTATGTGGTGGTACTACCATCGTACCACTAAATAGAGCTTTAGCTCAATTTAGCTTGAAATAGTTTGTGTTTGAACTTAATGGTATTGTGGTGTGGTGATAAGGAAATTTAGTTCAACTCTGCATTAAAGTAAGGATACATTCAATTCTGAACTTTAGCTTACTGACGATTAGATTTACTTTATGTAGTTAAGCCATTTCGAATACTCGGATCGGGTTTTCAAATTCAAATAACATATATACAAAAATATATACGTTCATAAATGCAAAAAGTGAAACCAAAATTGGTAGAATAGAAAAAGAGACCTACCCATTATAAATAGATAAATTGTTAAAACCACATCAAAACACCTAAGGCTATTTCTCACAGTCAATACAAAACGACTAGGTATGATATAATCTAATAATACAGCACCTGTTCTCGTACAATACGAGATTGCATGAAGAAATCTAAAGTAAAAGTAGTTTTTAGGATCATTCATAGGCGCCCACGCATCGCCCACGACCGCCGAGCCGTTGACCAACGCTGGCCAAAAACTTCTCCTACGTTCGTCACTGTTTAATGTCGCTTTCAAAATCGATTGGATCAGCTTTAACGACTAATTTAAAGGGTTCCGTAGAAAAATAATATTTAAAAATAATTAAGTAGTCGAAGTTTGAGTCAGCGCCGTTTGTTTTCGTGACAACGTTGGGTCCCAGCTGTTTTCTTACGGTTTCTGACACTGCAGTATTGTATTTACACGGCACTAGATTTTTTAAGCACATTGTATTCTTGACGAAGCTTTCTTCGATTGGGATTGTTTTCATTACTGAGCAGATTTACGGCCAATAGGAGACGACATCTGAAATTATTTTCCTATTGTCAACTTCATATAAATTTTTAACCCTATGTTGGCCAATGTTTCTGTTATTTCTCTTTATATCATGATAGTACTTTGACAATTCTTCACAACGACACTAGAATCATCGTTCTAACTAAACACGTGTTTGCGCTTGAATTGGAATTTCGACACAAATAGAGGATCACGTGCATGCACCTGCACTCGCGATGTGACGTCATAGGCTAATTATATCCCGCTTCAAAATTCTTACAAATATGACCTATCTTTTGAATGCTCAACCATTACTCTAGCGTTAACAGTCTCATAGTTATTATGGGTTGATAGCTTACATTTTTTCTCGGTCAGAAAGTATTGAACGCACCACCATGCACCAAACTAGTGCACCGAGCAAAAAGGCAAAATGCAGCCTGGAAACTGAATTTGTGCCCGGTTGATGGCAATAGGCTCAACCCCTATTACATGGGATTTAAACAACGGCGAAATGTGGGTGTTCAGTCAGCGTCAAAAATATTGGGACGAGCACACAATTCAAGATCATCTCAACAACTAAGAAAATTAAACTTTATCTCAAATGGATTCTTGTCAGAATGACAGTTTTCGTGTATTGTCTTTATTCTGAAACATTCCCTGTGTCATTGAGTTAATATTTCATTTTTTTTTTGTTGTTTAGATCATTTTGAACAGTCTGTTCGTCTCGATATTATTGCCGCTGACTGTACCCAGCCCTTCAGGGAAACAAGGCATAATGTTATGTTAGAAAAATAATGCTGTTTTTGGATGTGTTATAAACTTATAAGTTAAAATCAAAAAGTAGGGAGAGGAAAGCCAAAGAAAAGATTGTATGAGGAATTATTATGAAAGAAAAGGGGGTGAATGATAGCATGACGGTTGACAGGGGAGAATGGAAGAAGAAAACGTGTTGCGCCGACCCCACGTAACATGGGAGAAGATGATAACCTATTTATAACTCAAAATGTCTAAAATTTGGTCAATGTGAACTCTTTATTCTTCTTATTCGAATGAATGCTGTAATTATAAAAAGAGACCCTAAAAATCCTACATGAATTGCCAATTCGCCATGCTTGCCATTTGATTTTATTAATGAAATGGGTGTTATTTTATGGCTTGTTCTCAACTTTTTATGATTATTACTAATATCCATACCTAGTAGCCATTTAAAAACTTATTTTATATATTTCGAAGAATTGCCAAACTTAAGTGGCATGCAGTGTGCAGGGCACATTGCTCACAGAGCAGATGGCCGATGGGGCCGCAAGGTTCTGGAGTGGCGACCGCTTATTGGAAGACGTAACGTTGGAATGCCTCCCACAAGATGGACCGATGTCCTTGTGAAGGCCGCAGGAATCCTCTGGATGCGGGAAGCACAGAATCGGTCGTAGTGGCGGTGCTTGAGGGAGGTCTATGTCCAGCAGCGGACGTCCTTCGGCTGAAATGATGATTATAAAAACCTACTTACATAAAAAGGTGACATTACAACTTTAGGTATTAACTAGTATTAGCTAAAAGATTTCTCCGAATGTGTTAAAACCGCGTAATTTACACCTACTATTAAAGATTAAAATTATAGCGTCGTTATCCCGTAGGCAATAAATAGTATATTATGCAATTAGTGAATAAAGGACGGATTTAAAGCGAGGGCCATAGATGAGTCACGAGCTAGTGAAGGATTCTAAAGATTGAATCACGACCGTAGGGAGTTATTCATGATGATTGAATCACGAGCGTAGCGAGTGATTCAAGTGTTAGAATCCTGAGCGACGCGAGTGATTCATGGCCCTCGATATAAATCCGTTTTATTCAAGAGTTGCATACTATACCTTTATACCATGACTACGAGAAAAAGAAAGACTTAAGTGAAAATAGACATATAATGAAGAAAAAGGAAAGTTAAATTGGCTTTGATGTAAACCAGCCGTGATTTTTTGGGTAGCAAGTTTTCCACTATATCGGCCGCCCTCTCTTTCATAAACTCAGGTGTTAACACATCTTCATCACTAGAATACATTTTTAAACGATTAGAACAACACTAAACAAACACAAAATTAAAGATTAAAGTAACACTAAACTTTGTGTTCGTACAATTACAGTATTCAAAATAGCGCCAATTTACTAAGGACAGCAAAGAACACAAAACAGTTTTTATTCTAATGCTAAACTCCTTGTCGAAAATGTCTACCAATCAAATTGAATTTAGAACACATCAATATAGGTCGAATACACAGATTACACTTACACTAGATACGGCAAGCCACGAACAAGCGTGCACTGCATGTTCGACTGTTCGTACTAAAAAAGTCTGTTAGCTCAGTGACGCTTAGCGATTGAAACAATTCTGTTTACTTTGAGCACATCACTAAATGGCTGGGGTGAAGTTATCGTAGGTATAAAAAAGATGACACGTTCACGCGGTTTTCATACTATCTAATAACATGCCGTATCTAACCTAGGTACTCTAAATCTGTGGTCGAATACATTGGTGTGTTCCATTTTCAAACATGAACACAGTGAGTAAAAGTGCTTTTTATTCACTGTTTTCAGTGAATAAAATAAGCTTTTTAGAGGGGGAATGGTATAAACATAATTATGTATTTATATAATTTTAACCATAAAAATCATCAATACATCTCTCAAGTTAGATTTAGTGCAGATTCGTTAGATTTCGTTCGCTCGACGAATCTGCACGAAATCTAACTTAGAGATAACTTATTGATGATTTTTATGGTTAAAATTATATAAATACATATGTTTTAGTGCCGCGTATCATACTTTGATCAAAATAAAACCTGACACGGCCCTGCAAATTGCTAAAAACCCAAAAAAAAAAGAATTTCGCGGGCTACCACTGCGCATCCCCCTTAAGTACTTGTTTTTCAATCATTACATCTTCCTACGTCTGAAATCCGTATAATTAATTTAACCCAAATGAGTGCCTTTAAATAAATACATTAATTAATTATTTAAATTAAGTAATTATCGTGGATATTAGTAACGCATAATTGATGTAAATGTTATACAATATTACTGAAGCTTTTATCGTGGTAATATCAACAGATTTCAAATTGTCTTAATTAATACGTAATAATATTTATAATCTAGTAAATATTTATGATTAATTTACTAAACGGAGTGGAACTGCACAAACGCACAGACAAACAGAAAAAAAATCTAAAAATCATTGTTTTATGTTCTATTGCGTTAATAAAGACCCCCAATAATAGTTTTTCTCAAATAAATTCCATGTAAATACAGACAGTGAACAGTTACACTTTTATTATATGTATAGGTTCATAAACCAAGATGAAAATCAAGATGTACTATCCGTGCCAAATAAGAATAGTACTGTCAAGACGCCATTTTGTTCCGCAATACTATGGCAATACTCGCGAACTTCATTACCAATGCGTACTAATTTGACAGCTATCGTGTGAAGTTGGCAGCAAGCGCGATCTTATTCTTATTTGGCACGCATAGTAGAGTTAACGAGCTCCTGGACTTATAATCCACACGCGGCACGAACTCTAAACTTCTTCTAAATTACATTTTTCGTCAATTATTTGTACTAATATCGTGCCACCAAACATCGTTAAACTCTAAACTAGTACACAATCCATGTATTTTCATAATTGGCACAGTTTTTGCGTCGACCATTTAATCGTATGGAGCACATAAATACTTCGTAAGGTATCATTACACTTGCACGTTCTAATACTTTGCGGATGGCTTTCATGTGTGGGTTAAGTGAGTGACTCTCGTACTCCCAAGTCTCGAGTTCGAACCACGGCAAGGCAAGGTCTCGAGTTCAAACCAAGGCACGCACTTCAAAAGCTAACCTCAATGGCAAAGTCCTTGATTTTTAAAGACCTATCAAAGTGACTATCTTTGATCCTGGGCAATAGTTCCCACGTGGTTTGTCCGACGTACCACGAAGAGGAACCGCATTGAAGCTTTTAACTTGCTAACTGGCTATAAGTACGAGTATATCGTTTAGCCTTTAGACCGGTCCTTCGATCTTACATAACTAACACTGTTTTACGTAAAATATACAATAAAAAGATCTGCCTCAACCCGTCTAATTTCCTCCTCTGACTATTACTCTACGTGAGTGCATGTGTTAGGACAATATTCGAACAGTACTATTAAAAAAAAATAAAAAATAAAATTCATTTAATTCAGATAACTGAGATCCATAAAAGCAACAACCAATTCTGAATTAAAAATATTAAAATTAAATTAAATTCACACACACACACACACAGTACACACACACCCACACACACACAGACACACACACACAATAAAAATTTAGACATTCAATAAAATTAAGATTAAAACATTCAATATTATTAAAATTATCAATAAAATTAAAATTAAAATTAATAATTTTAATTTTAATTTTAATTTTTTTTTTTAAATTAATTATTTTTATTGCAGTTTAACCCAAGAATAACTCTTATTTCACCCCAACTATCTCCCGCGCTTTTTCTATATCTTTAATACTTTTTTCTCACTTCCTCGCAAAATCTCATCACTTAGACCACTGAATCACAGAGGCAACACGCGAGCACCACGCGTAGAACCTCACTCGATGCTCAAGTAAGAACGGTATCATTGCGATACAACACACAACTGCACTGATGCAACGCATCAATGACGTGGTGGCATGCAACGAATGGTATTTAGATTAGCGGACCAGGTCGATGGACGTACAGCAAAAACAATTTTGATTGAGTCGGATTATGGTGCGTTTTTCATTAACCTCTTGAGAGTAGGGGAATAAACGGTGGATGGACTTGTGTGAAAGGTGATATGGCTAAAAAGGTCGTGACTACTGAGATGACGATTAATAGAGAAGTATGGAAGAAGAAGACATGTTGCGCCGACCCTAAATAAATTAGGAGAAGAAGCAGAAGAATGATGACGAAAATGATGATTCATTAACCTTGGTGCAGAATCTTCTCAGCGAGCCGATCATTATCAACCTCCTGTCACTGGCGGACTAAGAGAGGAGGAGGGCAGGTGCGGTCCACCCGGCTTAGGGGGTTTTCAAATCTCTAGCAAGTAAAAGACGGTTTGTAGTTGGAGGTCCTACGTATGCTAAATATAAACGTCGGGTGCCAAAATTTTTCAGCTCGCTGCGCTCGCTCTTGCATCGTACATATTCTTTTTTCTCAGACTTTTCTGCGTAAGTCGACAAAGTAACTCCAATTTATGTGCTACCTTACCATCCAGGGCGGGGTGCATCAATTTTTGAGCTCACTTCGCTCGCTATTGCATTCTACATTCTCAAACAAAGTGATTCCTATTCTGTACAAAATTCAAAAGAAAATTTAACCTATATTCGTCTAATGCTCTTACTTTTCAGTATTATGTCAACAAAGTATTTACTATTTCTTGTATAAATAGTCAAAAGAAAACCTAACCTTTTCGAGGCAGTGTGCTTAAAATTTCGAGCACGCCCCGCTTGCTCTATTTACTACTTCTCGGACTTTTCTGCATACCAGGACGGGCGGGCCCCCAATTAATTTTGCCGCTCCTAGCCCCCAACAGGCTTTGTCGGCCACTGTCCTATCCTTATCTCAATTTATAACATAAGGCATGTGCAGTATATATATAAGTATTCTTCTCACTCCAACAATTAGTTCTTTAACGAAGCTAAAATTTAATAAAGAAAGATGCGCTCTGGAAATAGAATTTCATGCCTTTAACGTGCTGTTTATCCTAATTACGTTAAAGCCTATCAGCAAATCTAAATAGATAAGTATGGAGTATTTGCAGTCCATTTATTTTCCCGAACTTTAACAAAACCTACCTACCTAACAACATTATGGACATTTTAATAATCTGCTGTTTTTTTATAAACTGACCTACGCACACGTGTTTTTATAAGCCGTGCTGGATTCATACTAAGTTATTTAAACATCTGCCTTGTACTAAAATATGTACGTGTTACTTCGGTCATCAGAAGACATGATCTAACAAATTATTATGGTTACTATTTTCTAAAGAATCCCAAGTAGAAAAAAGTGACCGCCAATCTATTTAGAAATGTTTATATGAGAGGTCAACGCACCTGAGCGGTCATTACATTACTAAGGGTGTTTCTGGATCGATAAAGTCGCTGCCCAAAGGGGACGACGAATTTAGCTAAGTAGTTTCATGCACATTTAATTGCGTTTGTATATTTTGTGAATCATGCATAACGTTTTATGATGACCATTGAATTACCTACTACTCAAGTTATTCTGCATTACCAAGCAGTTTTTCTATAAGCACCTCGTCTGTGAGAAACTAATTTCACGTAAAGCAACTTTCTTTAAGCAATTCGCAAAGTGACTCGAAATCACTCTAACTACAGTCGGACTTTTAATTTAGCTGCAGTAAAATGATACTTCTACTGTCATTTCTACCGTCTGTTAACGAAATGACAGATAAGAAGTGCCAGTTTACTGCAGCTAATCCGACAGTAAGTATAGTTGAGGTACTTAAGTATCCAGCTACATACTATAGAACTCTCTAATAGATTCATCTTAGAATTCATGTTTTAAGGCTACAGATGGTAGGCAGTTAATTAATGTATATTAATAATTAGTATATTAACCTCTTTTCATTTCCTTTTGAACTAAAAACAAAAAACAATAAAAAGCAACATGACCACGATTGTCAAATCAACACCGTGACATCTCCAATGTAGTGTATAGTCTATGTGTCCAATGATTTCTATTATCGATGGACGCAGACGTGATCGTATTAGGTTATCAATAAACACGACTCAAATAAACAAGACGTAGTATGGAATGAGATTTTAATTACTACAAATTATTAGACTCTCCGTAACAAATGACGATCAACATCAAATTACAATATTTGAGTACACTTGTAAGTTGTTTCCGTAAAATGCAATGAAAAATTTAAGAAAGTTACTTACATAAATTGACTTTTATTTGAAGAAATTACGATAAGCTACTTACAAGAGAATTTTCATTTGGTTGGGACACTAACAGATGTAAATACATATGCCTAAGAGGTAAGTAAACTAATCACAACTTTCCACGAACGAATCTTGTTTCAAACCTCAAAAAAGTGATACAAACAACGTAATTCTAACCAAAACAATTGTTTGCAGGCCTCATAATGAGTGTATAGTGATAGTGCGGTGACAAAACAGTGATTATGTGTTAGAAGTGTTGTTAATATGACGTGAAAGAACTGCAGTCAGAATGTATCGGCCGAACTTCTACGAGAGCACTTGCTTTCGTTGCAACGAGATTGTGTACCAAGTGGACAGGGTTGGCCCACTGAAGGATTTCACTTTCTTCCATAGTGGTTGCTTTAAATGTGCCGTCTGTGGGACTAAGTTGACGTTGAAGGTGAGTTTTTAATCTATTTCTTCTTCTACCATCACTAAAAAAACCTATTGTAAAGCTAGCATTGCTGTGCCTTCTCCATCCAAAATGTCTTATACAAAACCATTTAAAATCCGCTGTTACTTTCTCTGAATGGAACAATCTACGCAGACAATCGCAGACGAAGCGCTAGGCGAAGCAGAGTCATGCGACGTCTCGCAGACGCAGCGCTAACCGACGCGAAGTCATGCGACGTCTCGCAGAAGCGGCGCTAGGCGACGCAGAATCATGCGACGTTTCGCAGACGCAGTGCTAGGCGACGCGGAGACGTTCCACTTATTTAGTATTTAGTTCCACTTATTGCCGCGGGACTTCTCTCGTGAGACGGAGTCTAGAGTGCGTTTCATCAAAAGTTCCTATGCCGTAATGTTGGCTCCACTGTTAAACTTTCGTGTTCGTCCGTTCGTCCCGTTCGTCTTACAACAGTGGAGCCAACATTACGGCATAGGAACTTGATTGTCCTACTAAGTTGATGTTTATGAAACTTTAGGTTTTTTTTTAAACTGCGTTTTTTGGCTGTGACTATGATTTTGCAAAAATGTTCTACATGAAGAATTTTTTGAGTGTTTAGCTCAAAAAATTTGAAGCTTCTCGCGTGCGAGCCATATAGTACAGGGCCCATTAGTGTTCATCCCAGTGCATCAAAAAAATAAACTGTGGGTCTTTTTTTACTTTTTTAAAAATCGTCCATGGTCATTTGGATAAAATTCTTGTCACAATGACAGTTGTCGTCCTTACTTTTTAAAGTGTATTATCTATGCATTCCTTGCTTGAAGCTTGCTTGTGTCATTGAGTTAATTAATATTTCATTTTCATAGTAAGTTGTTTAAATCATTTTGAACAGTGTGTTCGTTCCGATATTATTGACGCTGACTGTAGCAAGGGGAGAAACTCTTTAACGCAGTCATTTTGAACATACTCCAGGTCAAAGCACAGCAGTTTAGCATTCTGCTATGTCTCAGGTGAACAGCGAACAAACTAAAATAACTTGAAAGAATCCGTGTAAACAAAACGGTTTCATCAAATAAACCTGTTTACCGTAATAAATATCCTATTAATAATCCGAGACAATGACGTTATTTCCTCGCCAGTGCTGGTCGGCCTTGATGCTCATCCTCACGACCTTCAG
The DNA here is from genome assembly GCA_905163495.3 of Cosmia trapezina. Taxonomy (NCBI): domain Eukaryota; kingdom Metazoa; phylum Arthropoda; class Insecta; order Lepidoptera; family Noctuidae; genus Cosmia; species Cosmia trapezina. Next base: position 5,838,950 of record LR991036.1, read on the forward strand.
CAAGCGCCAGTTGGCATTTGCCCGACCTTGCCGAGTTGCCGTATCTTCAACTTTTTGCTACAAACTTTGTAGATACCAAATATAAAACTTAAAAAGACATTCGTATAATTAGTTAGATAAGGTTTATGTTTTTCGGTATTTTTTAATGGTTTTCTTAACGTAGTAGCTGTGAAGGGAATAGTCGTAAAATTTATTGATTAGGTATCTAATAAAAGATAATTATGGAATAATTTAACTTGAACTTTATTGCTGAAATTCCGGAAGATTTAAAAAAATAAAATTTTAACACAAAATCAATCTGCCTAGCCTTTTCCCATCTATGATGGGGTCGGCTTCCAGTCTAACCGGATGCAGCTGAATACCAGTATTTTACATGGAGCGACTGCCTATCTGACCTCCACAGCCCAGTAACTGGGTAATGCGATACCCTTTGGTAAGACTGGTTGTCAGACTTTCGGGCTTCTGACGACCCGTAACGGCTGTCAAAGATCCACGAATGACAGCCGGGACCAACGGCTTAACGTGCTTTCCGAGGCACGGAGGAGTTTCGGTAGGTATGTAAAGATGGTCACCCATCCACGGTCAACCCCAGCAAGCGTAGCTTAACCTGATGGATCGTCCCGTGCGGCTGTTATTACTTAGCCACGAGCTCCTCCAAAAACAACTTCAAAAATCTCCTATAGGTGTAAAAATGATGAAGGATGATGAAAGTTTATATTATGTAAGTTCAACATTTTGCCGATGGGGATTCCCATCAGGCTAGAAACGTTTTGAGAATAAGAATAAGAATAAGAATAATTTATTTGCTGAAAATATAGGTTTTACCAGATGTAAAAATTGGTGGTTTAAGTACATTCCATATTTTGCCTGTTTAGGGCATGCAAATTAGTTCTTACTTAATAATATAAATTGCAATACACACACTCCAAAACAAAAATTTAACACACCTAATCTAATATGAATTACAAACTTATCAACCTTAGTTTAAAATATAATAAACCTTAATATAATAAAACTTTTCCCTAAAGTGTGACAGACAGACAATACAACCAAAGTAAGTACAAAAGTATTACAAAAGTATTGTAGTAAACATTCCTAATCTATGCAAGTTCCGTTTAGAGTCAACAAAATTAACCACACAAGATGAATATGCAAAATAAGTTAGTAAAAAATGTAGTTGAATACGTAATTGCGATTCACAGACATTCTTCTAGTTAGCTGTTTTACATTGTAATCGACATTTAAAAGTACTAGAAAGCGATGAAAAATGAGCAATTTTATCAAAGGGCTGCATTTTATCAAAACTAATGAAGTTTAGTTCACTTTAGGTAAATAAATAGTTTTGGTTCTGGATCGTTCATCATAACCGATGACGGGATTATGATTATGATCATGTTAAGGTAGATCCGCAATGATCAAAAATTTGGGCTACCCGCAAAATTCAAATTTTCTTGGGTTTTTTTAAATTAACAGCACAGTATCAGGTTGTATCGTGATCAAAATATGGGGTTGGTATCAGAATGACTGGATCGCAAATTGACCACTCTTAGTCCAAATCTCAAAATGTCTAAATCTCAAAATACCTAAGTGGGCATTTTCGTCAAAAGGTCTACCAACCCACTTATGGGATGTCCCATACATACAAGTTGCAAATAATTAACATTTTTATAACATAGAAGTGTCGAGTAATTATTAAATAGTTCCAAAAGACTAGTTTTCTTTTTTACTTAAATTGCCAACTGAAATTTTAAAAAAAAAGTAACAAAATGAAATCCTGAAATGTGGCATCTTACGTCTTGCAGTACTGTCCTTATTATTTGGTAACGGTCATGACCAAAACGTATCTCAGTTACTATTTATTTACATATATTATTTGAAATAAGCTCCATATAATAAAAATAAAAACATACCTAGCAAAATTCGTAAAATTTATCATTCGACTAAATCAAGAATTTGCTAAAATATCCAAAACAATATTAGTAAGCTGTTTTCAAAGTAGGTAGCAGTTTAAAAAAAAATGCCCAAGTCGCAAAATGACTACATCGCTTTTAGTCCACATCTCATAATGTCTAAATCTCAAAATACCTAACTCGCAAAATGACTACATCACAAAAAGTCCGAACAGTTGTGCGACATATAAGTTTGTGTCGCACTATTGAGAAATTTACCATGTTATTTTAAGACCACAAACTTGTTATAGGTTTTCCTGTAAAAACAAGTAGGTATAGAACTATTTTCTGTATTTTTTTCAAAATTTTAGCCTCAGTAGTTCCGGAGATAGGGGGGAGAATGGTAAATTTTCGTCTATTTTCTTAAATAACTTTAAAACGATTTATTTTAAAATTATAGAAAAAATATGTTTGAGACCCTGATAGGTAGTAAGTCCTTTTATTTGATATGTCACACGGTACAGTTTACAAAACTTTTAAATTTTCTTATTTGCCCCCTAAAAGTGACCCCCATATACAAAATTCATTTATTTACTTTAGCCGTAAGTGTTTGGGTCACAAAAATCCATATTTGTAGCAAATTTCAACTTAATCAGTCCATTAGATTCGGAGCAAATTGGCTGTGACAGATGGACATACAGACAGACAGACACATGAGTGATCCTATATGGGTTCCGTTTTTTCCTTTTGAGGTACGGAACCCTAAAAACCTGTAAAAATCATAGACTTTAATTTTAAAGATAAACATGAACGATCACTGCAGACAGGCGCGGGATGTGACTTCATAATTACGTAAAAAGTGTTTTATGAAGGTGTTTATAGTATTTTCCTGATTCCTTTTTCTTTATTAGGACGTTGATCATTCTATCTATGATGTAAGTATTATAATTGTATGAAAGTCGTTTTCCTCTCTCATACGTTCATAACAAACAATAAATACTTATTAATTCCTTACCTAGGTAAGTAGAAAGATAAGCATCTGACAGTAATACCTATTGCAATGTCTTTGTTTGTGTCTTCTGCATACTTTAGTCTTGGTTGCAACAAAGTAAGATGTAAAGAGGTTGGTACACTAAAGCCGGCAACCGATCTGCTGCAGTTAAAGTAGGTACGCACGGCTACAGATCAAGCTATACATTTCCAGTATAAGCTGATTTCGCATTGTATAGGATTTTCTTACAGTAAGAGCTCAGCGTAAACTGGAAATGTATAGGTTGATGTGTAGCCGTGTGTACCTGTTAGACAAAAAATGGGTTGCTCCAATTGACAATTTGTTAGCTGACGTTATAACTTTAAATGTAACCTTAAGGCGAAAGCGCCAGGGTAGCCCGCGAAATTCAAAATTTCTTACGTTTTTACCAATTTGTAGGACAGTGTGAGCTTCTATGTTGATTAAAATATGATTCGCGGCCGTAACGAATATGGCTTTACAGAATTATAATCATTAGAATCAGCAATACAACTCCATAAGTTAGCATTTATCTCAAACGTCATGATTTCATGAAATCGCTAGATTTGAGATAAATGCTAACTTATGGAGTTGTATTACTGATTGTAATGATTATAATTCTGTAAAGCCATGTTAGCTACCACCGCGAATCATATTTTAATCAACATACAAGCTCACACTGACCTACAAATTGCAAAAAACGTAAGGAAATTTCGCGGGCTACCCTGGCGCATCAACCTTAAACGACCCCGCTCCGCTGGTTAATGTTAAATATCTGTCATTTCTGTCAGACGCGTCAAATATCATGTCCCTGCTCCGAACTTTAACTTTTGCATTTTGAAATGACGGTGCAACCGCAGGTTGTTAGGTCATATTCTTCCTTAAAATTAACTTTGACGGAAACTACAGGGTGTAAGTGTAAACAGTGGCAATATTTTAGGGGGTAATCATTATGAACAACTTTTACTATACGAACAAAACCTGAAATCGCGAAAAAAAAATCTTTCGTTCGCATAATTCGTCAAAATGTAGGGAACAGCCATTGACTTATATATTTTTATATGAATGGGAACAGCAGATTTTTTTTTCGTGATTTCAGGTTTGGTCCCATCGTAAAAGTTGTTTATAATGATAAGCACAATGACCGCTTAAAATATTGCCACTGTTTACACTTACTACCTTTAGTGCAGCCATGTGCAATTGTGCAGTGATAGGAATATAGCCGCAGATGGCATTAAGCGCTTGATTTATAACGTGAGTGCAGCTAAGCGCTTTATTATACAAATTATACAACTCGGTTCCCAGTACAATTACACAGCGAAGGCTTAGGAATAAATTGAAGAAAATTTATACCTACTACTGTTGTTAAATGTAATTAGGATTATTTCAATAAAACGAGTTCACTGTGAATGTCTCAATTTGCAGTAGAAACGACGACCGATGGAGTAAACTTGTTCTCGGGTGGAGATTGCATAATCAGACAAATAAATTAGGCTACAGACAGAAGGATTATGTACCCAGTCCATAAATAAGAATAAGTCATGACTAAAATCTACAATTCTATAGCCGAGGTCAAGGGAAATAATATAAAGTTCATTAAAGAATCACATATTGAAACACATGTGTAATAATACAGCTGTAAATTATTTGTACACAAATAATGAGTCATTGCAGTTGGGGATCTGGTTATGATGCGTCATGCATACGACCTTATTAAATTTCATTCACATAATAATACTAACTGCGCCCGCGGTTTCATCCACATAAGTATCGATCCCGTAGGAATATCGGGATAAAAAGTATCCTACGGACTAATCCACGTCATGGTCTACCCATGTGGCAAATTTCATCCAAATCCGTTCAGCTTTTTTAGCGTGAAAACGTAACAAATAAAAAAACTCACTTTCGTATTTAGTTAAGACACTTGTAATACAGATACAACTAATTAAGTAAAGATACGACGGTTAGAACCTGGATTAAGCTGGCATAGGAGCGTGGTGATTGTCACAGGAAAAGAGAGGTCCTATGCCCAGCAGTTGGTAAAGTCAGGCTGTGGGTGATGATGATGAAAGACACGACTACCAGAGTGCATTCAAATAGTGTCCACGACTGTCAGGCGAGGTGAGGGGCTCGTGGCTAAGTAATAACAGCCGCACGGGTCGATCGATCAGGCTAAGCTACGCTTGCCGTGGTTGGTCCGTAGATGGGTAACAATCTTGACATACCGAGACCCCTCCGTGCCTCGGAAAGTGGGACCAACACTGAAATGTGAAAAGAAATCAGCTGTTCCCTACAGTTTGTCGAGTAACACGAACAGAAATGTATGGAGCAGCTGATATATTTTCGCGATTTCAGTTTGGTCCCATAGTATAAGTTCATTCCCATTGAGTACTACTGACACTCCCTTAAATTAAATATGTCTTTCGTTTAACCTAACACACTGTATGCGCACGTATAGACTCATGTACAGTAGTACCCAGGTAATAAGGCGCGTCGTGAATCTTCGTTCGCACAGAAAAGAAAGTATGGCCCCGAAGATTAACGAGAATACTTAAAACTTACAATCAACCTTAGATCACTACTATAAGGTTCATAATACACTGCAGCTGTTAGTTCCGTCTCACTCGCAAGTATGGCGGCTGTCAAGTGGCGCGCGCTAACGTGGCGGCAGCAACCGACCAATAGCGGTACAGGAAAAAGCGTGGAGCGTGCCGATTGGTCAATAGCATTTCCCGCGCTTTGAAAATTCATCTTCTGCGCAGGTACATCGATAAGCCATATTACTTGGGTACTACTGTAATGCATTCTTGTCAAGTCTTCTTATGACAATTTATATGTCGCAGTAATATGGTTGAAGCCGTGATATAGTTATATCCCTGGGGATACAGCTAACTACCGGGATATAGTTATACAGGGTGTCCCGTAAATAATGGATAATCTCTTAAGGGGTCATTGTACTCATCATTATGAACAACTTTTACTATGGGACCAAACCTGGAATCGCGAAAAAAAATCAGCTGACCAGTACATTTATCTACATCAAACTCGTCAAAATGTAGGGAGCAGCTGATTTTTTTTTTCGCGATTCCAGGTTTGGTCCCATAGTAAAAGTTGTTCATAATGATGAGTACGATGACCCCTTAAGAGATTATCCATTATTTACGGGACACCCTGTATGAAAGCGGTTCCAACTACCTTACTAGGAACATAAGTAATAGGGCACTCCGACCAAATAGATTAGGTTAGTCGCAGTAGCAAAATTAGGGCACTCCGACAGTTTTCATATAACTATATCCCGGTATATGTCTTCATAGTAGCTGGGTAGTGTAGTGGTGGGAGGTAGGTGTCATCTTATTGCGACATATATACACTAAAACCATCAAATCGTCTGACCAGCTTATTTATTAGCAATATTATTTATGCTGCTGCGCCCCGCGGTGTCACTCGCGTAAACCGGCATAAAAAGTAGTCTATGTGTTAATCCAGAGTATAATCTATCTACATACAAAATTTCATCCAAATCGGTCCAGCCGTTTGAGCGTGACGAAGTAACAAACATACAAGCACACACACACTCACAAACTTTCGCCTATAAATTATTATTGTGGTACTGTATGACCCAACATCATAACTGCCGGTCATTTTGAAGCAGTGAACGTATACGGAAATGAATGAATGAATGAATGACAGTCACATTAGAACTTCCCATCCGTGTCAAATGGTCGTAATGACACATAACGTCCTTATTCCGCGGACTGGAGTTACGACCTTATTCAGTTCAGTTGCTCATTAGTACACACGCTCCTAACTGTAGTTCTAATACAACAGATTGATGAGTATGCGATAATTAACAGTTAGCTGATGTAGGTACTTGTTTTATGGGAAATGCATACAACAGGTGTTTGTACTTGTTTGGTTCTGTTATTGAGTTTAAATACGGCTATGTTCGCTTAGAGTGAATTTAGGACGCTTTAGCAGTGAATTTAGATGATGAAAAATAAAATAAAATTATGTTTCATTCAATGGGAGAGGGAAAAAACTTAGGTTAAGCTACGCTTGCCGCGGTTGGTCCGTGGATGGGTGACCACCTTTACATACCAAGACCCCTCCGTGCCTCGGAAAGCACGTTAAGCCGTAGGTCCCGGCTGTCATTCGTGGATCTTTGGATCTTCTGGGTTGTCAGAAGCCCGAAAGTCTGACAACCAGTCGTACCAAGTGGTAGGTATCGTGTGTATATGTACCGATAACACTCAAACATTGGCGGAAGCTTGCATTTATACAGGGTGTAAAAAGACACATCACAAAGCCGTCAACTATGCATACAGAGGGCTTAGTGCACTGACGTATAAATCATATGGACTTGAAATAGTTGACTATAGAAAAAACAGTTATACAAATATGAGGCATATCGACGCCAAAATCATAAAAATATTGCCATCTCTTTTTAACTTTCTTAATTTTGCGTTTAAGATAAAGGATAGTAATATTTCTGACAGTTATTATAATGGCAACCCTTCATTCCAGCGTCATTGAAATACCTATTTGCGGCCGGTTCGCCATTTTATCCTCTCGATGTTTGGTACCAAAGTTGGGTACGTCAACTGTCAAATGCTCTTGAGCTGTGGTAATAATTTGTGAATTTTGGAGTAATTTGCTGTGCTATTGCGTTTGAACTCGGTTCTATAGTGGAAATCGTCAATAGCAAGATGCCTAATTGCAATATAATCGGATGTGGCATCAAAAGAAGCGGAAATCACCCGAACATAACTTTGCACCAGTACGTACTAAATTTCAGCTGAAATATCTTTAGATTTAGATAATAAACAAAAGATTCTGCATTCGTTGAAGAGTTTCACCAGTAAAGCATTCACAATTTCCCTTTTGCCTTTGTTTTCTACAGTTGTACATCATGAAATCATTTTCTTCTTGTTATTGAAGGGATAGAGTAGTGCATTACATTTTTATATTTATCGATAATGATTCTTTTATGATTCTCTATCGCTTGTATCTATTGGTTTTATGTTTTACTTTCAAGGCTGCCTGCTAAAAAAGGAAAAAAGAAAATTTACAGGTTGGAAACAATCGGTGTTGAAAATTTAAAGATGTCAACAAAAACAATACATATTTGTTCTCTTCACTTTGAAGAATCATGTTTTAACCGGACACTGAATAAAGTGACATTGCGTGACGATGCTTTACCTTCACGAACCTTATTGGTAAGTAACGTTGCATGTGGCTGATAAATGATGGTGATGTCCTCAATCACAACACTTGTCTAATGGACACAGAGTGATGTAAAGTATGTGTTTGAGTGTGGTCTTAGGTTTCATTATTTTCTTAAGACTAATTAAAAATGAAGGCAACAGGAATCAGCTGGATATGGGAAGCACAGAACTGGTTGAAGTGGCGGTGCTTGAGGAAGGCCTATGTCCAGCAGTGCATGACTTTCGGCTGCAATGATAATGATGATGACAAATTAAAAATCCTATTAATAAAAATGAAGAAATATCAAAAATACTAATCATTTTATTGCTTGTTTTCAGCCTGCGATTCGATCAAATATATCTGGCATTTTAATTGAAAATGATCAAAATCAGACATCAATGTCTGGATGTGGTGCTCCTAATATGGCAATATTTTTTTTGTAATTAATAACAGTAAGGTCACCCTACTGTTTTTGAAGAGCCATGTACAATTTTTGAGTAATTACTTTTTATTTTTATTAATATTTATGTTAATAATAAAGAGTGGTTTTCAGGTCGAAGCTGTTAGCGTGCCGACCATTCAAAATCAACCTTCAGCGATATCAAAGAGGAGTGGCATAGACTTAGCCCCTGGCACGTCCGCTACGCTAGATTTAGTCACTGGCACCTCTGCTGCGCCAAATTTGGCAGCTAGAACCTCCGCTGCGCCAGATTTGGCCGCTAGAACCGCCGCTGCGCCAGATTTGGCTGTTAGCACCTCTGCTGTGACAGATTTAGCCGCTAGCTCCTCTGCTGTGCCAGATTTAGCCGCTAGCTCCTCCGCTACGCCAGATTTATCGGTATGATTAGCTTAAATTTTTCTTATCGTCATTATTTGCGTATTTGATCTCAATGATAACATCTCATCAACTGAATTGAGACTGGGTGGGAGATATTTTTCTCGCTTGTCTTCACTGTTCTGTTAAAGCTTACTTTTATTTTATTTGATTTCAGGTACAACCATTTAAAATAATAAAGAAATTAAAGGACAAATGTCAAAAACAGTCTAAGAAGATAAAGAGACTTAATGAGAAACTTAGAAGACAGACAAAAAAAATTGCTAATTTTGATAATATCATCAGAAATTTAAAGGAAAGAAATTTAATGAATTCAGCTTTGCTTGCAGAATGTGCAGGACCCCAAGACTTCCTTAAAATGCAAGTTGCAAAATCAAAAGGCTTGCCAGTAGAGTCTAAATCTACGGAAAGAATATCTCATAGAAATTACCTGAACAAAATTGTATTGTTTAGAAATGAATGAGACTGATTGATTTGCATAATATATATACTTTATTATAATTATTGTTGACTTTTAATTAAAACCCACAGTCATCTGCATTTTAGAAAAGGTAGGTGTTGGAAACTTAACATCACAAACAAGAAGGGTTTCGTAGTCGGGATGAATTTATCTCAAGAACAAACTTTGTAGTTGAAAAACATGTTATCCCCTTTGATTATACTGGGTGTAATTGGACGTAGTTTAGCAGTAACGACACATTCCACAGTGTGTCATTTTGAATGGATAATATGTTTGGTTAAAGTTTTTCTCATGATAATTATCATGAGAAAAGCTTTAACTAAACATGTTATCTATTTGAAATGACATGTTGTGGAATGGGTCCTTACTGCTAAACTGCGTCCAATTATCATGAGAAAAACTTTAACTAAACATATTATCTATTTAAAATGACATATTGTGGAATGAGTCCTTACTGCTAAACTACGTCCAATTTTAATCACCGTTATCCTCTTAAGGGGTCATTGTACTCATCATTATAAACAACTTTTACTATGAGACCAAACCTAAAATCGCGAAAAAAAAATCAGCTGTTCAGTACATTTTGACGAATTATGCGAACATAAATGTACTGAACAGCTGATTTTTTTTTCGCGATTTCAGGTTTGGTCCCATAGTAAAAGTTGTTCATAATGATGAGTACAATGACCCCTTAAGAGGATAACGGTGATTAAAATTACACCCTGTATAATTATATAATCAAAGGTTCTCCCATAGGTACATTCAAACTGCAAATGTAAGTTTGTTCGCATAATATTGAGATATTGAGAGATTTACCTTGAGTTATTTTTAGACCACAGAATTCTTTTATATTTTCCTGTAATTTAAAAAACATAAAACAATGATAGCATGTATTCCCCGTGGTCCCTGCGAGAAATACAATGCTGCCGAATTAAAATGGTAGTTCCTCCCGTGGTCCCTGGAAGGTACTACGGGTATTGTTTTTACTCGTAGTCCCTCCGACAAATACAATGTTGCCGAATTAAAATTGTTTATTCATTGGTTGGGTTGTTTTGTCAAAGGCCTCAGTTAGAAAACTTGGGGTATTTTTACTCGTAGATATTGTACGTACTATGACAATTTGAAAACATTCACAATCTTTTATCGATGTTATTACTTATAGAAATATCGATAGGGGCTGCTCTATTGTCCGCCATTTTATCCGCTCAGTAAAGTGACACGTTTTTCTTGTAGGTATGCCAAGTCCATAGGATTTATACGTCAGTGGCTTAGTGCGAGTTTTTATACTTACTCGATCACGTTAACGTAAACGTCAGTTTGTACTGAAAATGAATAAGCGCCGCCTGGTGACTATAATGGGAAATACAATTATTACATACGAATTGACATATGTCAACGTTAACGTAAACGCGATCGAGTAAGTATAAAAAACTCGCACTAAGGCCACTGTACATCTAACTTAGCTAGCTTTGAGAAAAATTATTGGTGGGAAACGACTTTTATTTTGAGGTATTAGAAAAAGCAATTTTTTATTACGCGCAATGTAACGCGAACCCAAGCAAATACGGTATGCGCAGGTACTTGTCGAAAAAAGTTTAATACATTTCAGTAAGAAAAAAAAATGTTTATTCCATCAACTAAACATTTTTAAAAATGCGACTTTAACCTTCAATATCTCCAGAAACAGTGGATTCCCAGGTATGGTCTAGTGGAAAAAAACGATCCAAATAATGGGTAGAATATGTGGGTTTCGGCTTCGGCAAGGGTCTTCTTACACCCGGTATACCTACTATAGACGGAGGAATAGTGGGGTGCGTCTTCGTGGATTGCACTATCTGTACGCACGGACGGACGAGTATTTATCTACCGCGGACGTAGGTAATTAATTCAAGGCAAACTACTGTGGTTTTATTATTCTGTGGCAGAGGCGCACCTATAGTAGATTACTAACGTAATAAATACATCTCTACGAACACAAATACAATAAAATAGTGGAAAATTATACATTACACCGACAAAGCATAGGCCTTTGCAATGAATAATTGAATAAAAACTCACTTTGTCACAAATTAACTGTCCATATCGCTTTGACGTCTATTCAGAGAAGAACCATTACAACTTGACCCTTCATTTGTTTTATGACATGAATTATCATGGATCATTTTACACTGGTTTATTTGTATTGTGCCTCCTATAATTTGTGTAAAAATGAATCAGCTTCGGCAATCAAAGGGTGAAATAGTAATGTTATATTTCAATTGTTTGGTTTGCTTTGAACGATTACTTGTCTATAGTTGCCTGTGGCGGCATCTACAACGCCACATGCGAACTACGCATCAAAGACCACTAGACCAGAGCGGCAATTCTCGTATTTTTGACAACGTTCGCAATCTCATCTCAGTCTCAATCTGTCAAAAATTGTATAGCGTTTACCTACATTTTTGACATTTGATTGACGCTGGCATGAGATTGTGAACGTTTTTAGAGTACGAGAATTGACCATCTGACGTCACACAAATCCTGCATCGCGCAAGCAGAGTTTACCGCGCGACTGGCTTTTTCCGACATCATGCAGTTGCCCACCAGACACAACACCCGTCTGGTCGAAGGATCCTTCCTTTTCTATGGAAGATGAGTGAACTTTCACCCTGCTCCTCATACCTCTATATAGTCATACTTTAAACCCAAAAAGAGCATAAGCACTGCGACTTAAATACACACGGCTACACATCAAGCTATACATTTCCAGTTTACACTGACCTCTCATTGTAAGGAAATCCTCTACCATGCGAGATCAGCTTATACTGGAAATGTATAGCTTGATCTGTAGCTGTGCGTACCACTAGTACTAATATAATTTTTATTACAAATCTCGGTGAAATTGTAGTTAGCAGACATCGGAACACCATGGTCGAAACACCAAAGAAGTTGGCATTTTAGCCAACTTTTTTTTCAAGGTCGGCAAACACATACATGGACTAATAATTATGTGGTCTACTCTGATAGTTACCAATAAAGCTAATACAGGAAAAGCTTTTAAGCAGTGCGCAAATTTTCACAGGATGAAAAAAAAATCACAAAAAAAAACTGATTCATACATTTTGGTCAAGTAAGTATTGAACTTTTGTATTTATTTTCGTTGAATCCCAGATGCAACTGCTGTTTTTTTCGTGATTACAGAGTTGGTTCCGTACTGAAAGTTAGTCATATTCATGGGTAGAAAACCCTGTGAAAATTTGCGACTTCTTAAAATCTTTTCCTGTATTAAGTTATATTAGCTAAGTAAATTGTTAACTATCTTTTGCAAGCCTCACCAAGACTCGCAAGATTTTTCAACTATCGTTCGACTTTTAAGCGTTAGCGCAGATCTTCATCTCTATTTAAGTACATGAACTGTTTTTAGCAGTGATTTAGATTTAAAATTATCAATGAAAAACTGCTCTAACATTTTGTTGATCTGTTTACGCCATAGAAATATTTTTTATACCTATGGTCACAGATTGATACAGATGGGACACTCCACAGTTTAGGTATGAAGCTACAATGTACCTACGCGGCGGGCCCCGTCCGCGGTGCTAATTCATCAGGTCAGAAGGTATAAGAGTTACGCGATAGAAAGAGCGGCAACTTGTAGTTGAATATAACTGTAGGTAATAAGCGTTGTGCGACCTGAATTGCACTTTATTGTGTCGTTGCAAGAGTCACTTTTTATTTAAATGATTTTGCGGAGTGTCCCATCTGTATTTTAATCTGTGCTATGGTCTACGCTAACCCCAATTTATCAGTCATCAGTTCATCACCCAGAAAGCTGCGTTTAATTCCATCATGACCAATAACACCTCTCTTCTTCCCCAGACCTACTACAACAACCAGCACTGGACAGAAGACAAGGAAGTCTATTGCTCCAGCCACGTGCCTAAGATCGGACCTGGACACCTGGACAACTCCTCCGTGGGGATCCGCAGTGCGCTCAACGTCCCCAAGAGTAATAACTACGTCAATGAACAGATCCGGGGACTCGCCAGAAATAGCCATGACAATGAATGTGAGTACCTACTGAAACTGTTGTCTTTCATAGAAATATTAGGTACCTGTTGTTTCACCACCTCTTGCGTCAGCGGTTAACTTATCAATCAATCAATCAATCAATCAATCAGTTTATTCGTGAAACATAGGTATTTACATGCTTAGGTGTTAACTTATATAGGTGCGCTATGTTTTGTCATAATTATGATATACAAAATAAGTTACACATTAGGTGTCCTTAGAATAATAATATTTATGAAATACATGAAAAGCAAATACAATAGTCATAGTTAAGTAGTTTAGTAGTCTGGAAGATCATTGATACAAATTCTACGTAGGTATTTTTTTTTTTATTTGTGTGGATAGATAGTGTTTACCCGGACTCTACGTATCAGGTCTTACTACGTCTTTCGAACTTCCAAAATCCATTAGTACCTTGTCATTCCCGGTATTTTTTTTTGCGAAAAGGGAACTCCGAATCCGGTACTGAAACTGCGAGCTTCGTCGAATTTTTCGATTATTTAATTTTAATCTATTGAGAGGCGTACAGATTCCGGAGACAACGAACCAGTCTTCCAATTTCTTCGATAACTAAACCACTTGCAATATCTAGTACCTAGACCTACATACGTTGACAAGGCCAAATCAAAATTATTATTCAGCGTTAGGTTGCTAATAAGCTGCATACAACCCGTGCCATACAAAGTTTTTTTTTTTTCAAAAAGTTCTTATCCCATTCATGAAATAGTACATTTTGATACAAGTGGAGAACGTTTGTTATTGCATTCGAGGCGGAATTAACACCCGAGCCGTATGCGAGGTTGTTTTTGAGCCGAGAAATGCAATTGTTTACAAATGTCCACGAGTATCAAACGACGTTTTTCAATACACTTTTGAAGAAATAAAATAAAATAATGGAAAATATTTTTGTCATGAATTATTAGGAAACTATGATTTAAATTTTCTTTTTTTTCCGCGCTTTGCTTTCGCCAGGTTGAAGGAGAAGCAAAGGTATAAAGCCGATAAACAGCCTAATATGAAAAATTGAAAATTCAAATATTTTCGAGTTCAGAACACAAATAAATGTTAATTTGTTCATAAACGTTATTTTTATTGTAATAATCATAGTTTTTGATGATATTCTATTTATAAACATTATTTAAATATTCAACAAAAAATATTAATGCGGTATGCATTAATATTTTTTAAATATTCAACAAAAAATATTAATGCATACCTCTTTGCCGAGATTCAAAAAAAACATTCACCTCCGAATAGAGAGTTGTGAGTAGAGGCCATGGACCTAATATACAAACTGGACTGAGCTCTCATACCAAAAACACGAGCAGAGAGAGATATGTCATATTGATGCAGTTTATCTCCTTCTAATAGGGTGACCAAACATTTTTATGACAAACAGGAAAATTCGTTTATACAGAGATAATTTGCGTCCGGTTGACCCTAAGTGATTTCAAATTATTGTTTGTATTAGGTACAAACATATTGTAATTAAATAATAGTGAAATGATAAAACTAGAAATAAAAAAACTATACCTAGAGAAATGGACCTTTTTCGAAAGCTCCTTTATGAAACTGAACATTATTGTGTTCTATGTCGGTGTTGAATCGTGTACCTACCCATGTTTTTGAGGCAAGAAGGAAGGACTACAATATTGGTGAGACTCGTCTTGTGGCGAATCATCAAATGTGATCACGTAGGTATACGTGGCTTATAATGAAGTAGGCATGTAGAATCTCGTTCTGGGACCCTGGTACTTTCTTGCTCTTTTTTCGTTTACTCTACAGAGCTGGTTTGGGTAAGTATGTAATTGAAGCAAAGGGAAATAAAATGATTCTGGAATTACATCCAACCCTATTTGTTGAATTTGTTCTTTGGATGGAAAGCTGTAACCAACATAAAAATAATGCTATTTCAATCATGCGATACATAAGTACAAATTGTATTTATTATGCGCCTAATATTAATAGTTTTAATAAGAAATACACTACTTAAAGCTTTTGTAGATAGAAGACACTAAGTATTCTGTCTACCAAACGTCTAGAGCATGGTTACACTACTTAGACAATTTTAAGTCTTTTATCGAGACTTATCTTATCTTTGTCATTCCTTACAAGTTCCTTACCTGTGAAATTAAATGCCACAACCAGCATAACATTCACTTTTACATTTCTTGATGCAACACTTTCTCACCATTTTCGCTATCTAAATTGAAAAAGAAAAAAACCGCCATGAAACCATTGATGTCAGATTTCAGTGTTACCAGACTAATTATATGATAGCTACCAAACATTTATCAAAATTATATTATTTTGACTATTTTACTCATGGAGCTTATAGGTACCTATAAATAAAATTATTTAAAACTCAAAATTCAAAAAAAATCAAAATTCATTTATTCACATTTAAATAGAGTAGGTACAGTCGGTGGTTTCACATGTTACATTATCTGGTCATTAAATCTATTTAGCCTTATTTATGGCATGTGAAGTTTTGTTATGTAATAATGATACTTAATTAAAAAATTAATCTAATAAAAAAAAATGGGTATTTAGTCATAATCAAACTAATCTAAATGCTAAAAAAATATACGTAACTTATTTTACCTACTTGTAGTTGGTGAAATTTTTCTACCATCTTTATCATTTTTATCTGTTGGCAATTGAGCAAAAGGGACACACTACACAACTCGGGGCCTATCTCTCGGCTCGTTTTGCCTCAGCTAAGATATCCTATCAAAAGTAAACCTAAACTGCAATCATTAAGGTTCATTTTTGTATGATACAATTTTTGGAGAGCTCAGTCCTGTTTATATAGTATATTAGGTACATGGTAGAGGCATTGAAACAATTTGGACTAAGTATAGGTATAAGTTATCTGTGGCAATTTTTATTCCCGCACACGTGCGGGAAAATGAAAAATCGCACGCGTGCGACATACATTGCATTGTGAACCTAATCGTAGTGCGATATGAACCAGTTTTCGAGGAAGTGTATTGAAAAAGTATTTTTTTTAAGTTTGACGTTTCAGCTTTAAGATGGTACCTACTACCATAAGTATTATAATCAGTTTAGTTGTTTTCGAGTAAGTAATTGCTATTTGAGTCGAAATACATGATTAGAAGTTGAGTCGATTTGGTTGCTGGCAAAAGTGTATTTTATAAACCTTATAAAATACAACAAAATCAAAACAAATAAAACACTCAACTCAAAACGTATAAAATATAAATAAATATCGTCCGTCGTAAAGTCCACCAAAGCTATGGCAGTGGTCAACAAACCAGTACAATGCCATCGTGCAAGGGCATCCATTGTTTAAATGCAATCAGACATCAATCAGACAATGCCTCGAATCACTGGCTGCATCCAATCAATCATTCGATCTGATATTCAATCGCTTTTGTATTAATAAAATAAAATTCATTTACTTCAGGTTATCTGGGCTTTAGGCAAAACCCATATTTCTACTGCAACACAATAAAATAAAAATAAGAAATAAATAAATGATTTATTATTATTTTTTAAATGTTTTTGACATATCTTGGGACCCTAGGGACCTTTGGAAGGCGTGCGAGGGGCCGAAGCCAACTATTATTATTATTATTTTTAACGTAGGTACTATAGTATAAGAAAATTAGGTCAAACACAGGCAAATAGACCGAATAATTGGTGTAGTTTTGAAAATTGGTGCAGTTATTCCTTGAGGTGTCCTGCTAAAAATCCTCGGGTAAGGAATATCGGGTATCAAAATGTATGGAATAGCTAATTTTAGTCTAGAATCTCTTTAGTATAAATAATAGTGAATTCATGGTAAGTTTGCGCTAGTAGGTATATCAAGTAGAGTAATTTCGAACATGTCTTCCACTGGTCACCTCACAACTGACATTAAATTCGCTAAGCCGAATCGCAGCCGATTTCAGCCGAAGCCTTACGAAGCGCGTGCGACTCTGACGTCATACACGCGAAATAACGTCACTCTGTGGTCATATAACATGAATGTACCATTTGTTGGTGTCGAGCCAAGCCTTTATTACCGTAACCTTTTTACACCTCTGGTCGTTTGAGATATAATTATCAATACATGGTAGATTTTTCGGGTTATTTTTTACTAGCTGCATCCCGCGGTTTCACCCACGTATACCCGGATCAAAAGTTGCTTAAGGTTAATCCAGGCTATAAGCTATCTACATACCAAATTTCATCCAAATCGGTCCAGCCGTTTGAGCGTGAAAAAAATATGAATGAAATGGTTAGTCGTTCTCAAGTTATGGTCAAGATAAAACAAAACTTGTGTTAATAAATATAGCTTAAAACTATTGTTGTAGCACTTATCTTCACTAGCTTGTCCTTGTGCTGTCCTGTGATAGGTACCTACGTAAAGTAAACAAAATCAGACAGCATCCATCACCTAAACCACCACAGCTATAAACACCTAAAGAATTTAAACGGGAATGTGCTAAAGCCCGTACAAGATTCCGTTATCTAAACAACTAAAATGTCTATCACAAAACCACATCAAAAAGGCATAAATAACAAACGAAACTTGCAAGAATCCAGTCTCACTTCCGAAGAAGGCAAGATGTTACGCGAAAGCTCTTGAACTTCGGCACACTTCGGGTACGTTCGTGTGGTAGAGCGAGAGGTTGGTGGGCGAGGGAGAAGGAGGGGAGAACTTGTTGCAAAACAACCGGTCACATTCCGCTGAACGCAGCCCAGTGACCTAACTAAAGCTCAGGTACTATTTGGACCTATGGACCTTATAAGAATTGAGCTTACGTTTTAAAGTACTTGCAGTTGTATGTACTAGATTATGAAAGGACTTGGGTCCAAAAGGCCATTCAAAAACTACAATATAAATAAAAATAAAAATAAATTGCCGAATGTATGTACGCGCATCACTCCAGAACGGTTGCACATATTTGGCCAATTCTTTTTTTGTTGTGTTTTTAATTGTCAGGAGCTCAGGACAAGGTTTGTATGAAAGAAAAAGTTTGAAAAGTTGCCGGGAATATTGGAAAATTCAGGAAACTAAAATGAATAAAATTATGGAAATTTTGACGTATGTCAAAAAAAAAAAGGGTCAGCTAGTGCATTATAAATTTCAGAGAGCATTCATTCAGATTGCATAGTATCCCAGCAAAGATTGATTGATTAGAAAGAAGAAAATGTACTGAAAATAATCCCGTGAAATCTCTCCCTGTTTGGTAAAGGGACAATATCCCAATCACAGCTGGATATCTTAAGAACTACTTACTAATGTTATCAACTTGAAATTTGGAACAGTTTTAGATGAAGTTTCCCCAACTATTTTGCAAATAAGAAAGAAATAAAAATATGTATATTTTTTGCAACAGGGACTGAAAGGGAGTCTTAAAAATTCGAAGTGGGGCTAGGGCATGTGGGGTATCATATGAAAGAGCGCTGTTTGCACATTCTCAAACATTTTTTTATTTTTTTAGGCCACCTAATTTTCGACTTTTGATGAAAAATGTTAAAACAAAATAGCGCCCTCCCCCCCCCTAATCTCCGAAGTTTGCTTAGAGAAAAATCTGAAATTATTCTATGTGATAGAAGTTTACGTAAAGATTGCAGGAAAAATAAAACGATGTCTCTAAATAGCACATTTTTCAGAAATCGGAACGTAACCCTCGCCCTCGGTGTGCGAGTCCGACTATCGCTCTTGACCGGTTTTTTTTTCTATGGATAAAAGCTGAATTGAGGTGAATAGGTGTAGTAAGTCCTTAATTGTAATTCTAGGAGAGAGAATTAGAGAGACTTTATACTCCTTTACGTATAGTTTTAATAGAAATTGGATTAACCAAACCTCTTTGTAATTAACTCTGATTATTTTAATATTACGAGCTCAGATCAACAAAAAAAGGAAGACGGAACGCCGCGAATATCAAAAGTGAAGCCACCTTCATATCTATGTGTGTGTCGAATGTGGGTGTGGGTTTCCAATTGTTAAATTATTTTCCTATAATTTGGGGAATAATACTGTATGGGTAAGATATCATATTTAAATTTGTTTAATCAAATGGGAAAAATTTTGAATCGTATTATGACAACCCACGTACTTTATGTCACTGTGTTCGTTCGTTGAGGTTTTTTGTTCCAAGTAACTTAAAACTCATAGTTTATTAAATAAAAAAGATTTCAAATATTTATGAGTGAAAAGTGATTCCGTAAGCCTTTTTATGTGATTTGCTATTATTTTTACAACTTTTCACTAAACAGGAAGGCATAATTCTATTTTTGTTAAGGCGGTGAGAGCCGTAAAAACGTCGTTTTGTTTAGTGTTTTATTCGTAGATAACACGGATTTAAATTTTGAAAAAAATATATTACTTAGTTCAGACTTCCATCTACAAATTTCGGCCGTCCGATACACGATTACTTGCACTTTACTGCATCCAATTAAATCGCAAAGACAAGTCTAAATTATGATCTATATCTTATTTCATTTGATTTATATTAGGCTTTGAACAATAAAACTTATGCCATAATAAAGGTCGTAAAAAATGTAATTTATAACGGCTATCATAATTTGAAATATCAAAATATTTATATCACTAATTCCAATGTCAAGTGTTTTGCGCTCGCTCCGTGTCGTTTAGTCCCGAGCGGAACGTGATGGAGGTCGGACGTGTGCCAATTTTTCGAACCCGCCACCCGCTAACTTCTGTCACCGGCTGCGACCGGCACAAATTAACATGTGTTGAAAACAGTTGAATTTGAACGCTATGCCTATGTAAATAAAGACGTCACGCGCGCAAAAGCTTTATTGGTATTTATTTTTATCACGGCCTATGTTTACCAATCGCATCAAGTGTGTAAAACAGTTGAATTTGAACCCTACACTGGAGCTTATAAAGCCGCCTGACGCGCAAATTTTTGGTTCACTATTTTCAAATCTCAAATAGGTAGGTGCCACAGAATAAAGTTAGTACGGGTGGTTTTATAATGAATATCGGATAGGAAATGAGATTTCTTCATAACATCACGCCTGAATTCTTTCAAAGGGTTGGGCAGGGATGTTCAGAAAATAAGTAGGCCCTCAAATGTATTTTTCTGTATACCTACATAAATAAGATTTTTTCTTTAAATTAAGTTTTTTTTCTAATTAGGTATCTTCTTATTTTTTTTTGTATTTCAAGGTCAAAATGAAAATCCAAGATGGCGGCTGCAAAAATTTCCAATTTTTCGTCATGGGTGTCGTTTTCGTAATATTTTAGGTCGCTGAAAACGATAGTGGGGTCAAAATGAAAATCCAAGATGGCGGCTGCGAAAATTTTCAAATTTTTCGACATGGGTGTCATTTTCGTGATATTTGAGGTCGCTGAAACCGATAGTGGGGTCAAAATGAAAATCCAAGATGGCGGCTGCGAAAATTTCCTAATTTTTCGTCATGGGTGTCATTTTCGTGATATTTTAGGTCGCTGAAAACGATAGCGGGGTCAAAATGAAAATCCAAGATGGCGGCTGTGAAAATTTCCTAATTTTCGGTCATGGATGTCATTTTCGTGATATTTGAGGTCGCTGAAACCGATAGTGGGGTCAAAATGAAAATCCAAGATGGCGGCTGCGAAAATTTCCTAATTTTTCGTCATGGGTGTCATTTTCGTGATATTTTAGGTCGCTGAAAACGATAGCGGGGTCAAAATGAAAATCCAAGATGGCGGCTGTGAAAATTTCCAAATTTTTCGTCATGGGTGTCATTTTCGTGATATTTAAGGTCGCTGAAAACGATAGCGGGGTCAAAATGAAAATCCAAGATGGCGGCTGCGAAAATTTCCTAACTTTTCGTCATGGGTGTCATTTTCGTGATATTTTAGTTCGCTGAAAACGATAGTGGGGTCAAAATGAAAATCCAAGATGGCGGCTGCGAAAATTTCCTAATTTTTCGTCATGGGTGTCATTTTCGTGATATTTTAGGTCGCTGAAAACGATAGTGGGGTCAAAATGAAAATCCAAGATGGCGGCTGCAAAAATTTCCTAATTTTTCGTCATGGCTGTCGTTTTCGTGATATTTTAGGTAGCTGAAAACGATAGTGGGGTCAAAATGAAAATCCAAGATGGCGGCTGTGAAAATTTTCAAATTTTTCGTCATGGGTGTCATTTTCGTGATATTTAAGGTCGCTGAAAACGATAGCGGGGTCAAAATGAAAATCCAAGATGGCGGCTGCGAAAATTTCCTAATTTTCGGTCATGGATGTCATTTTCGTGATATTTTAGGTCGCTGAAAACGATAGTGGGCTCAAAATGAAAATCCAAGATGGCGGCTGCGAAGATTTTCAAATTTTTCGACACAGGTGTCATTTTCGTGATATTTGAGGTCGCTGAAACCGATAGTGGGGTCAAAATGAAAATCCAAGATGGCGGCTGCGAAAATTTCCTAATTTTTCGTCATGGGTGTCATTTTCGTGATATTTTAGGTCGCTGAAAACGATAGCGGGGTCAAAATGAAAATCCAAGATAGCGGCTACGAAAATTTCCTAACTTTTCATCATGGGTGTCATTTTCGTGATATTTTAGATCGCTGAAAACGATAGTCATTCATTTTGACCCCACTATCGTTTGCAGCGACCTCAAATATCACGAAAATGACACCCATGTCGAAAAATTTGAAAATTTTCGCAGCCGCCATCTTGGATTTTCATTTTGACCCCACTATCGTTTTCAGCGACCTCAAATATCACGAAAATGACACCCATGACGAAAAATTACGAAATTTTCGCAGCCGCCATCTTGGATTTTCATTTTGACCCCACTATCGCTTTCAGTGACCTAAAATATCACGAAAATGACACCCATGACGAAAAATTAGGAAATTTTCGCAGCCGCCATCTTGGATTCTCATTTTGACCCCACTATCGTTTTCAGCGACCTCAAATATCACGAAAATGATACCCATGACCGAAAATTAGGAAATTTTCGCAGCCGCCATCTTGGATTTTCATATTGGCCCCACTATCGTTTTCAGCGACCTCAAATATCACGAAAATGACACCCATGTTGAAAAATTTAAAAATTTTCGCAGCCGCCATCTTGGATTTTCATTTTGACCCCACTATCGTTTTCAGCGACCTCAAATATCACGAAAATGACACCCATGACGAAAAATTAGAAAATTTTCGCAGCCGCCATCTTGGATTTTCATTTTGACCCCATTATCGTTTTCAGCGACCTCAAATATCACGAAATTGACGCCCATGTCGAAAAATTCGAAAATTTTTGCAGCCGCCATCTTGGATTTTCAGTTTGACCGTAATCACATCCTCTCAAGAAAAAAAAAACTAGAGCGTAAGAAGTTATGCCCCTCCGTTTTTTTTTTTTGTGTTGACATAACGAATAAAATAAAAAAAGAACTTTCCAAATCGGCTTCTAAATGACGGAGTACTGCAGTAACAAACATAAAAAAAAAAAAATACAACTGAATTGATATTCTCCTCCGTTTTTGAAGTCGTTTAAAAATAACACATCATTGTTACGTTTAAAAATTAGCTGGACATCACTCACAATGCAGTCATTGGTGTCGTGGGGAATACTAGTTTCTGTCATTCCCGACGACACCACCAGTGGTGTCGTGGGGAATGAACGGTCATTTCGTGGTATTTAAGTTCGCTGAAAACGATAAAGGTCTCAAGCTAATTTCGACCTTATTGACATTTTACAAACCCTTTGTTTTTTTGGTCCAGAATACTCGGTAAATGATCTGGAAGCTGAATTTAACAAAAAAACATGAATGTCAATAAGGTCTAAATTCGCTTGACACCTCAGAAAGTGTCTAGATTATTATGCACATCATTTTTAGGGTGTCAAGCTAATTTCGACCTTATTGATATTTTACAAACCCTTTGTTTTTTTGGCCCAAGATACTTGGTAAATGATCTGGAAGCTGAATTTAACAAAAAAACATGAATGTCAATAAGGTCTAAATTCGCTTGACACCTCAGAAAGTGTCTAGATTATTATGCACATCATTTCTAGGGTGTCAAGCTAATTTCGACCTTATAGACATTTTACAAACCATTTGTTTTTTTGGTCCAAGATACTTGGTAAATGGTCTGGAAGCTAAATTTAACAAAAAAACATGAATGTCAATAAGGTCTAAATTGTTATGTAACACATCATTGTTATGTAGCTGGACATCACTAACAGCACAATACAGTCGGTGGTGTCGCATGGCGTGGGGAATAGTAGTTTCTGTCATTCCCCACGACAGCGACACCACTGAAAACGATACCACTACTGGTGTGGTATCGTGGGGAATGACAGAAACTACTATTCCCCACGCCATGCGACACCTTCGTAAAGTAAAATGGTGCGCGGCGCGTAGTTTTGAATCGTACGGGTAAAGGTCTTCGTGTCAGTCAGATTTTAAATCCACCTTATTCACGAAAATAAATATGTATAAGTAGTTATTTTTATTTATTTTAACTGTTCAAGTTTACAATGCATACCTAATCTGTCTAAAACTTTAAAAAATACTTACTAGAAAAATAAAACAAAATAAACTTGTATACTAATCAGTTCAAGTTTATCTACTGCATTGCTCTATTCTGTGACGCAACATAGTACCTACTCGAGTTCATGAACTCATGAGCGGTGCGCTTGGCGCGCGTTTCCCGCGCATCGTAATTTATTACGTATCGCTACTCCTTGCGGGGGCTGCGGTAAGCATTTAATACCTACGGCGCTTGCTTTCACCCGGCCTTAACTATAGACGACGACACGTCACGTACTAAGAGCGGTGAGTAGGGTTTTAGTTGTATGTGTGTGCGTGAGCATGTCTTTTCCTTGCAGGAGCACGGTTTTATGGCTTCACTTTTGATGTTCGTGGTGCTTCTCCCCTCCGTCTTCCTTTTTTTGTTGATCTGAGATTACGAATTTAACGGATGCACCGTTTTCGAAGTTGACGTAATATTCAAGTTATATAATGATGCGCGTCAACGATTTATGTTAATTAGTTGCATCACAGTTTGCTCGTACTTTTTTCCGTTATTATAACATGTATGTATTCTGGAGTCATTAGCACTCACTTCAACGCCTTGTCAAGGTCTTTAACCGAAACCACTCAGTGTAGTCTATTATTATAGGTTCTAAATCTAAACTTGTCAGTTTAGCAGTAGGTTGACTTTGATAAAGTGTTGATAAAACTATGTTGGTCTAATCTAGAAACAACAGTGGCCTTAGTTCGAGTTTTTATACTTACTCGATCGCGTTTACGTTAACGTTGACGTATGTCAATTCGTATGGAATAATTGTGTTTCCCACTATAGTCACCAGGCGGCGCTTATTCATTTTCAGTACAAATTGACGTACGTCAACGTTATCGTACACGCGATCGAGTAAGTATAAAAACTCGCACTAAGCCCTCAGGTTACAGGCGTCAGTAGGCGTATGTGACAATTTGAATAATGATTTTAGTATAAAATCCATATTGAAAGGAAATTGATTGGTCAACTTAATATTTATTTAAAAAAACCGGTCAAGAGCGAGTCGGACTCGCGCACCGAGGGTTCAGTTCCGATTTCTGAAAAAGTGTGCTACTTAGAGACATCGTTTTATTTTTCCTGTAATCTTTACATAAACTTCTATCACATAGAATAATTTCAGATTTTTCTCTTTGCAAACTTCGGAGATAGGGGGGGAACGGTATTTTTTTTACATTTTTCATCAAAAGTCGAAAACTATGCGGCCTAAAAAAAATAAAAAATAGTTTGAAAATGTGATACCCCACATGCCATAGTAGCCCCACTTTAAATTTTTAAGACCCCCTTTCAGTCCCTGTTGCAAAAAAAACATAAATATTTTTATTTCTTCCTTATTTGCAAAATAGTCGGGTAAACGTCATCTAAAACTATTCCAAATTTCAAGTTGATAGCATCAGTAGTTCTTGAGATATCCAGCTGTGACAGACAGACAGACTGAGTCACACCATAAGGGTTCCTTTTTTACCATTTTGGTACGGAACCCTAAAAAGCATACCTAGGCCCTATATTTATCTACATCATAATTCGTCAAATTGTAGCGAACAGCAGATTTTTTTCGCGAATTCAGGTTTAGTCCCACAGCTTCTTAGTTCTGGGACATGTTGTATTCCCAGAATTGAATGCACAACCGCTTCGGGTCAACAACTTTTGCTATGGGACTAAACCTGAAATCGCGAATTTTGCTCCTAGGTGGTGGATAGTGCTCTTTTCATACCGATCACCAAAATTACCCCTATTTATTGATTGGTTGTTGATTATTCGCAAACTTATTGTCAATGTGTAAACAATGTTTTGCACTCTTTAACTTCATAAATTATCCATCAATTTACCGAGCAATCTATTAATTCTTCTACGCCAACGCTGTCTATTACTTTCAATAAAATTGAAAATATATTAAGCAGCTGTCAATATGCACCTACAGTGCACATTGTTCTCACGTAGATTTTGTTACTAATAAGGTTTACGAGCCTTACAGGTATTGACTGCTATATCGCTTTGAGCGAAATCTTCTAAGTCAACTGTAAACTTCATATTTAGTCGGCATTTCCACGAGCGTAATAAAATCGCGGCGGGATTTTATCGCGCACTGTATTTTCAACTCTCTGCTTAGCGCCGGGAGTTGATAATCCAACAGTGTGTTTTTCGTCGTGCTGGGATGCACTCTGTTTTTGTTAGGTTGGATTCTCAAAGCTCGGCTCAACAACGAGAGTTGAAAATCCAGTGCGCGATAAAATCCCGCCGCGATTTTATTACGCTCGTGGGAACGCCGACTTAATCGCCTCAAGGTATGTCGATGTCGTATTACTATACCTTATGCTGGGCACTGCGTACATCTATTTGATCGTGAGTGTCGATTTTTCAATCCAAATTTTGCCGCGACGTCAATCCACGGATTTTTCGTGCGCACCGTAATCCATAGCCTCACGCCGTTTGGCGTCGCGCCATTTTGTCCGTGAGTGCTAAAACCGTGGGCCGTGGTACATCCATTTGTTTTAATCCAAATGGACTAACCGTGAGTACCAATATACTACTGACTTCCGTCCATTTGATTTCATCCATTTGATTTAATCCAAATGGACTAACCGTAAATGTCCAGCTTTACAGTCTGGCCGGCAGTTGGGCAATTTCTAGTTGTAATAAGGATCAAATCGCAAAACACATAGGTACTCGTTATATGAGTCGCTCGCATTCTTTCGACGGCCGGACTGTAAGATTAAATTCTAGTGTGCAATTAATTAATTTGAGCATATGGTAATTAATTTTAGTACCTACATAATGTTGTATGATGACGATAAATTCATCTTCACTTTCATCATACATATTCGAATCAATTTAGCATCACGACTATAAATGAGGGTTGGTATCTACAGCATATCAATCTCTTACATAAATAAAATGTATTTATTAATACAGCCCTAGGTATACATATTTTAACTTGAACTCACAGACGTTACCGACTCCGTTAGTTTATTTAACTTAACTATTCACTTATTCAGTCACCAGTAACTATTTTATTAAGTCTGTCGTAGGCGAAACAGGAATTCCATAAACGACAACTGTTTCTACATTTTCCGGTTGATTATGAAATTACATGAACGTTGAAGCAGGCTGAATAGAAAAATTCTAATGAAAAAAAGGAGAATCAGCCAATGCTTATGTAATAATTTCAATGATTCTTAAAACAAAGGAGTTTTTACTGCACAGTTTTTTTTTTTGGAATTCAGTTATCATGGTATGGCCATGTGATGCGGAGAAATGAGGAAAATGTCATGAGGAATGTTTTGAGTGTGAATGTGGA
Source organism: Cosmia trapezina (assembly GCA_905163495.3). Taxonomy (NCBI): domain Eukaryota; kingdom Metazoa; phylum Arthropoda; class Insecta; order Lepidoptera; family Noctuidae; genus Cosmia; species Cosmia trapezina. The sequence continues at coordinate 5,866,185 of LR991036.1, forward strand.
GGTCTATAAGAGTAGGAGAAGACCTGTGAACTGTGTGAAAGATGATAAGGCGAGAAAGAGGGTGACTACCGAGATGACGATTAATAGAGAAGTATTGAAGAAGAAGAAGACCCCAAATAAATTGGGGAAAATGATGATGATTGATGAGCAGGAGAACAAATTATTATATAAGTATCTGGCCTTTTCATAATATTATTTTTAATTATTACAATTCCATGCTCTATTCCAAATCGCATCTCTGATTCTGAAATGAAAATGATTCACCTAAGTATTAAAATTATTTTAGTAATAATCTTTAAAATATGCCGTAATATTTCGAGTTAAGTAATGTAAGAACAACATAATACAGACTAATCTCAAGTTACATAAATAATCTGTAACATTACTAAATAGCTTAATACCAGTTTACCTACTAAATAAAGCTAAACTAGATTCCACTTATTAATTTACTAACTAAGGCAACTACAACTGCACAAAAACTTCTTACATTCGTCGTAATGAACGCAAAAAGAGGTCCGTACAACAAAAAACTGAACCATAATTAATTAACCGGAATTAGGCATTACCAAAGCAAAACTGACGTTTAGTTTAACAGAAAAAGGCATAATTATACCTACATATGGTACCTACTCTGAAGAAATAGTGTCCATGTATGGAAACGTATGTGGGCCACACCTCCTTAATAATGTCAAAAGAGTTATTTCTATATCTATAAGTACCTATTATCGTAACTAATATTATAAATGCGAAAGTGAGTTTGTTTGTTTGTTACGCTTTCACGCTAAAAACAGGTGAACGGATTTGGATGATATTTGGCACATGGTTAGACCATTACCTGGATTAGGACATACTTAGGATCTTTTTATCGCGGTAGTACGTTCCTGTGGGATAATTCCCGACCTCCACGCTAGAGATGCTGCGAGCAAAAGTTAGTAAATACATAAAAACGTTTCGAATAACACAAGAACAATTAAAAAGATTTCACATTAACATAAATTACAAACTTCGATTGCTCAGTATCTACTACCTACTGACAATTGAACCTTCCTGAGGGCATTCGCGCAGAGGTTCGATTGTCTCAGCTGGATCCTGAGTCAGGATGCAGCATTACGCATCTTAATGAGTCAACATTATCACATTATCAACAGTAATTTTATTCCTCCATTTTACCTTCAACACCCATACACATCTAATATAGCCCCATTTAGCTTCAAAAGGCAATAAAACTAAGTATCTAGCATAGGCCTACTCCATTCCTAATCTAAATGTTTCGAGTAAACGACATTAAGAAGGTCGAAGTGACGCAATACCTACGGGCGATAGTTTCGCAACTCACGCGCAGGTATCCCGAACGAATCGTGCGCAGCGTTGCCGTCAGTTACAAGGAACTTGAGAAATTTATCGTGACACATGAATATGTAATGGACATGGTAACTAAGTACATTTTTCTTATCGCTTTGAAAATTGGTGTCGCCAGAAATGGTAGGAATTACTTAAGTTCCTGTAATGTGTGTCGAGTTATGGGTATTTTAAAGTGTTTCTAATTTCCTTAATGCCTTATGAATTTTAGTGCACAGCCTTCAATGCTAGATCCAAGAAGCTTATAGATTAACACTTAACAAAATAAGTTCAAAATAGAGGAAGGGAAAATTGAAGATGTAAGACTTGCGATAATGTAAGCACTCTTTAGGCTGCGCTGGGGTCGCGGGTGCCGCTGGGGTCGCGGGTTGTTTTAAGAAGATACCGTGGCCCTGGCATAGGCAACTGAAGGAACACGGGTGGGTTTTAGTCAGTAAAAGTCTGACCCGCCCTTCCGCTCCACCCAGAGCGGGAGAAGTTATTTGATGATTTCCCACCCTCAAAAAAAAAAAAAAAAAGACATGCATGACGGAAAAATTACAATATTCTTAATAGGTAAGTAGTTATTGTACTATATGTAACCAATTATCTTAATTTTTAGCGCACTAAACAATAATGTAAAACTTGCCAATATTTTACCCCCACAAAATTAACAGCATCTATTACCCAAGATATAAAATAAACTCGCTTTTCGTGTCTGTCTGTGTGGCCACGTTATTTTCAACGGATTTTGATGCGGTTTTGATTATCATTTAGAGAATTTATTCCGGAAGGTTTATAATATGTATAATACATTAATATTTCACTTATAGGTATTTATAAGAGAAACCTTCGTGTTTTGTCTATTCGTAAAAAGCATGCGAAGCAGGGCCCGGGCGCTAGTATCAAATAAACATAAAAACTCTGCCTCCAAATCCAAAACACCATTAATCTTGCCACAGCCTAACACTATTCTACAGTGTATACCCATATTCGCTGACACCGCCACATTTAGGGATAAACTGCACAAAACTGTTACGCTGTTGCGCCATCCATTGCAGCAGTAACGGCTATGTGTAACGTTCTGCATAACGCAATCGCCGAGAAAGGCGTTGAATGCTGTGCGCATGCGTGCTGCAGTTCCAAATACATCGTTTTATTATACTGTGGAATTTGAGTGGAATTTTGTGCTCATACTATTAGTATGTGTCAATATTGAATTAATGTAGTTGCATCATGCAACATATAATTTGACTGTAGCATCTGGCGAGAGTTCTCTAGTTATGATGAATTCTAGCATACTAGAATCGGGAAGGCTTTGTACGAAATTCCAAATGTGCGTAAGCTTTGGACGAAAAAAGTCTCAGATTAACTATATTAACAAGTTCACTTCCCGAGATGCTGTTTTCTTTCCAAATTTAGGCGTTTTAGCTCTCAAAGTGGCATATGGCACTTTAAACAGACGATGGTGTTCCTGATCATCTATATAAATAAAAAGAGAAGTCCTGACTGACTGACTGACTGACTGATTGACTGACTGACTCATCAACGCCCAGCCCAAACCCTTGCACCTAGAAAGCTGAAATTTTGCACAGAGGTTCCCTTTATAATGTAGACAAGGAATAAGGAAGGAATTCCCGGTAGCAGGTTCCCTTGGGATATTTTCCGACATCCACGCGGGCGAAGCCGCGGGCAAAAGCTAGTGTTTATATAAGGGCCAGTACAGTCGACGTGACGTCCAATCAATTTGCCAATGTCCTCGATCCGATTCGATAACCAAATAGGCCATGCATTTTTACCAATAATAAGTACGACCAAATAGCAAATGAATATCTATAATCGGAAATGGTTCCTATTCCTAACAATGCTAACCTGCCTGCGAAGTCCAAAATCAACAAACATCGGACATCCGAACAAGCACAATTATAGGAACAATGACAATATTAAGTGTCCCAAAGACTAATGCCTCATTGTTTCTGCTTAAGCATGACGACCTTGACTTAGTCTACCACCTGACTTCACCCCAGACTTCCATATCTACTTTGAATTCTATAAAAGTGTCAATAGAGCTGGACAGAAAGACCGGACCATCTCCTAAGACAAATTCGTCAATACCATTCCAAGAGTTCGTTCGTAATTGAATGTTCTCTTCAAGGTCTTCAACACATTCATGATGCTTGTCAATTTCCCTAATATGGACTTCTATTGGGTACTTTCCAAAGTTAGTTTCAGCGTGTTTACTTATAAGATTAGAATATTTATTATTTAGTAACAGTTCTTTGTTAGGACTGTCTTCTTCTTCGCTGGTACTCGTACCATCAGTCTGTTGCTTGCTACTTTCTCTGGTTATTACCTCGAAACTTGATTCTGAATTTCTGTGGAGCAACTTTACAGCTTTTAAACTACTACCTCTGCATTGTGAAGTCCTGGTCACTTTGGATGCTGTCACGGAAAGGTAGAGATTGGATAACATCAGTTATACCAATAATACAGGTAAAGAATTGTTTTTTTTTTGTTTGTTTGAACGCGCTAATGTCTGAAACTAGCAGTTGGATTTGAAAAAATATTTTTGCAGTCTAATTTTTGAGGAAGGTTATAGATTATTTAACATCCCGCTACGACCCTTAGGAGCCGAGCAAAACGACAAAAAGTCAGAAAGAGCGCTAAGCAAAAACAAAGTAATAGCGCAAATAGGCGATGCGATGCAACGGGCCACCCCGTAACCCCCATCGGGGGAACAAGAAACATTCGGAAGAAGTCGCGGGCAGAAGCTATTACAGAATAAAGATGGCATTTGTTTGTATAAATATACCTAGGCCAAGCTTCAAAAGTCTTAAAAATTCTTTATCACTATTTCAAAATCCGTAAAGTGATATTGTAAACCTCGCATGTAAACACCGACAATCAATTTAAATATTTATACATTACGCTTCGAGGCGCATCTGTTTCTAGTTGTACTCGTAAAATAACGTTCTACCTACTTTTTTCTTCGCGCCGTTTACCAAGTATGTACCTACACTTTAGCTCGCCAAATAGTGTGTAACTTATGGAGTAAGCCAGGTCGTTGACACCATTCCAACGTTTTCCAACACTCATTGAAATTCCAACTTTAACATTCAGTGGTAAGGTTGAAACTCCATTGGATGGTCTTGTGTTATATAACACCAATTCATATGGTAATATTGATAATGTAGTAAATTAAAAAAGGTTCTTAATGTGAGGTCTTACTAGTAGATTTTGATAAAGGCTATTTTTGTTTGAAAGCTATTATTAAAAGAGTTGTCCCAACATTGGCATAGAAATATGAATTAGAATGATAATGCCAGACATCATCCTACTTAACTTTAACTACTTATTTAAACTAATACTGTAATAGATGACAGTATTTTATGTACATTTGAATTTAATTTTGTCAGATGATCAGCCTAAATTACCAAAAACAGGATTCATTCGATTATTTTTTACGATGATTCTTTTTTAACCCCCGACGCAAAAAGAGGGGTGTTATAAGTTTGACCGCTATGTGTGTGTGTGTGTGTGTGTGTGTCTGTGTGTCTGTCTGTGGCACCGTAGCGCTTAAACGGGTGGACTGATTTGGATGCGGTTTTTTTTATTTGAAAGCAGGTTTTCCAGCGATGGTTCTTAGACATGTTTTATCAAAATCGGTTCAGCCGTTTCAAAGTTATTCGCTCTTTTGTTAGCTGCGGTAGGGATCTTAGACGCGTAATGGGTATTTACTTTACTTTCAAACCTTAGTGTTACCTAAAATTTGAAACATCCATGTATGCTATCTATCTATGCAAGATTATGGAATTCTTGGTCTGATGCTGCAGCCAGGATATCCAGCACTAGTGTTCTGGATACACTCTTGAAAAATTAATAGCAGAAATGTCGTGTTTGGATTCATTTACATCAGTATTTGATTCTATATACAATGCAATGGGGGCAACAGGATGAGCTGATGCTGCAGCCAGGATGTCCAGCACACTAGAACACTCTTGGTAAAATAATATAGCAGATATGTCGTGTTTGGGTTCGTTTTGATCAATATTTGATTCTACATACAATGCAATGGTGGCTACACGATGAGCTGATGTTGCAGTCAGGATATCCAGCACACTAGTACACTCTTGAAAAAAAAATAGCAGATAGTAGTGTTTGTATTCGTTTTTTTATCAGTATTTAATTCTATTTGCAGTACGATGGTGGCATCATTATAAGTTAATGTTATGTGCAGAGAAACTTAACAGTCTGCAGTAATAAATGCATTTCTGTATTGTTAAATTGTTTAAAAAGTTTAAAATAAAAATTAAATTAAAAATTTAAAAAACCCCCAACGCAAAAAAGAAAAGAGAACATTTAAAAAGTCAAAAATAATACCTATCGTTGAGCCATCAAATTCGATTGAGTAATACCTATATATATTTTAATTACAGAAATTGATGGATGGCACGATAAGGTTTGCTCATTGAATTGGCGTTATAATGTCACGGCGGGGTACCGCATAAGTAAGTCAGACCCTTCACTTGATTGACTATGTACATATGCGGTACCCCGCCGCGAAATTATAGCGCCAATTCAATGAGCAAACCTTATCGTGCCATCCATCAATTTCTGTAATTAAAATATATATAGGTATTACTCAATCGAATTTGATGGCTCAACGATAGGTATTATTTTTGACTTTTTAAATGTTCTCTTTTCTTTTTTGCGTTGGGGGTTTTTTAAATTTTTAATTTTTAGTGAACACTTAAAAGTTAATAAAGTTTCCCAAACTGATTCGTTCAGATGTAAATATTAAACAAGCCGGATTGGATTATTTTATTTTATTATGTTCGGGAAACTTACAGCTAAAGTAGACAATATCCTTATACAACATGAAACTGAAGGCCATTTACAAGTTTCCACTGATAAACATTGAACATTTTAATTGAAACAAAAAAAACTTATAACATAAATTAGAAAACAAATAGTAGGTACACGTTCAACCAACACAAACTAAAATAATTTAAGTATACAGAAACAATTACTCTGTCATGTGTTATTTAGAACATTTACGTTCAGCATTGGGTCAGGCTACAGATGATTAAGCTGACACTGGCTTATGAGTTCAGGACACGCATAAAGTACGCTTATCCCTAACTAATGTTACGGCACTCCTTGATTTTTCACAAATCATAAGGATTATTGATATGTCGGCAATCAACAATTAAGGGGATGTAGGAGAAATAATTTGCACCCAAACCCTACAATCCTAAATAAATCAGGGTATAACACTTTGGTAATACGTAAACCTTTGGTTGTTTGGCGTCTCCGACGTTTGGACCGAGTAGGTAAAATTTTTTCGCTATTACGATGTTGGTCCCATGGAGAAAGTTGTTCAGTTTGATGGGGCTGTACCCACCACACCCTTAAATTTGACCACACCTTTCTAGTACACCCTATATAACAACAGTTGTACGGGTCGATCGAAGGTTAAGCTACGCATGCTGCGGTCGGTTTGTAGATGGTTGACCATCTTTACATACCGAGACCCCTCCGAGCCTCAGAAAGCACGTTAAGCCGTTGGTCCCGGCTGTCATTCGTAGATCATTGACAGTCGTTACGGGTAGTTAGTCAGAAGCCTTAAAGTCTGACAACCAGTCTTACCAGACGGTATCGTGTTACCCAATAGCTGGATTGTGGAGGTCAGATAGGCAGTCGCTCCATGTAAAAAAGTATTCAACTGAATCCGGTAAGTGGAAGCCGACCCCAACATACTTGGGAAAAGACTAGGCGGATTTAATCATCAATATTGTTCATTCAGTGATACTTAAGATGGTTGTTCAACAACCCATGCACAGTACTTAAAATTAATGAGATAAATATCTTTACCTACATCGTCGGAAAACATAACAGCAGATCCACAAATCAATTAATAGTTTCAATGCAGCGCACACCACACACAACATATTATTAAGTTTATGAACCAAAGTTTATAAACACCGTATCTGTATTATGAATACTATGATGCATGTTGAGAATGCTTGATCTCTGACACAAAATAGGTACAGAAGATTCGCTCCGTACAAAGTGACAAAACAGGTGGCTCTTATAGACGCATATGTAGGTACGGAAGGAGATCTCTAAAGCTTTGGTTTCCACCAGTTTCTACCAGTTTGTTGTTTGTTTTTGTTTATGGCTTTTTGTTTATTGTTGTTTTTTTTTGGTTTATTGTTTGTTTGTTTGTTTATTTGAGATTAATAGTCAAACCCCGCCCCCAAAGATTTAAATCACTAGATTTGCCCTCACCGTACGTAGTCACTAGAAAAACTGTCCATACTAAGAATAGTAAGCTCACACATTATTAGACAGCGTTTCCATGATAATCAAGTGAAGTCACTGCGTCATTGCGAGTCAGAGGTGTCAAAACGAAACAGAAATGCGACTATCTTTAGAATCGGTAGGGCGAATCTAACGATATAAATCTTTGCCACTGTCATAATTTTTATGACAGCAGTCACTACGGCCGCCGCTATTCTAAGGAAACCATAGCATAAGGGTGCGTTTCCACTGACGCGGAGCGGAGCGGAGACGTGGAAGAATCGCCCAATCAAAGACGAGACAAGAGACGCGATGAGAATTTCAATCATTATGATTGGTCGATTCCTGCACGTCTCCGCTCCACTCCGCTCAGCTCCGCGTCAGTGGAAACGCACCCTTACTGTCTCAAACAATTGCCAGTAGCGAGTGCGCTTGTTCACTGTACTTACGCGAAGCGTGTCAATACACGCTTGCGTTTTCCCTCGTTACACATAAATGAAGCCGACCTTCTGTCTTCTGTCTATCTATATTGTGTCTCTGGTCCACCTTGAGTATTATAATAATATGCTAAATTATCTACAATTAATGCTGAATGAACAACAGTACCTGCTATTACCTTGCTTATCTGATTATAGCGATGTTTTGCTTGAGAAATCAATGAAGCTGTATGTGGGGAGTTCTTGCGTGAGATAAGTTGGAAAAAACCTTATCTTTCAAGGGGATGGGCGGTCCCGTCCTCAATAGGAGCTGTGTTGTTTCTTGTAGGTCTTGTTCTCCGATTTTGCAATTAAGTGCATCGTTAATTATCAAGTCTTGTATGGAAAGTAGATTAGAATTGCATAAAATTCTCGACCACTCCTTTCGATTCTTTTGGTATCACTTCCAGGGACCATTTTGGTTATATCCATCACTGAAAGGGTTTTCGATAGGGTTTTTCTAAGCAGTTAATCAAGACTACCAAACTGAACTTCGACAAACCGAAATACGACAAGATTTTATTTCGACAATACGGAACTCCGAGAGGTCTTTATTTCGACAGTACATTAGTTCGAAATACCGACACTACTGTAAAAGGGGTAAGCTTCATTCAACTCTCCAGCGTAACATTGCGACTCGGAGCAATGTAATATGATCTCTCGATGATGGGCATACGTTGCAAATTGCTAATATGGTTACCCGTACAAAACCCTTATATTACCTACATAGGTTATCTTAATGAAGGGGTAACCCTTTCACTGGGTTTCAAGAATAGAACCCATTCAATGGGTTATCCATATTGAAGGGATAACCCTTGTACTGGGTTCCAAGGCTAAAACCCATTCAAGGAGTTACACATGATAAAGGTAACCTCATAAAATGCTTACCCCTTCGAAAGACTTAACTCTCAACCGGGGTTGTACGGTCCCTGATCACTTCTAGATTCATTTGGTGCCAGGTTTTGTGTTCTAATTTACCGATTAGACACACGAACGAATTCTATATTCTAAAAGCAGGCGAAGATGCGGGCTATCGCTAGTTTTACATAGATGATAAAAATATCACGAACAGCATGATTTTATTCTAACAATAAATAATTAGGTGCAGTATATTTAATGTCAGGTTTAAAGATCACAGATGCACATAATTATTAAGTTGTGGCAGATTGCCAACTGCATGCAAGGACGACTGCCACTTAATTTCCATGAATTCTTAGTTCTTACGAAACCAATGATATCATAATTTTGACCGTCTACTGTTATATTCTTATCATTTATGTAGTGTTAGATGCAAATTCTTCATGAAACTAACCTCACCACATTTTAAGTTCTCAATTTTAAGTTTAGTTAGTTAACTTATCATATTATAAGTTGTGCTGTTCTTCTAAAAGCGTGGCATAATCACTTCTATTCTATCTTTACTCAACGAAGTCATTTTGATCATCTACTGTTACTGTTGTTGGTGTGTGTTGATGGTTATCACGCTTTATTGTTACATAAATATTCTTCATGAAACTAACTTCACCACATTTTAAGTTCTCAATTTTAAGTTTAGTTAGTTAACTTATCATATTATAAGTTGTGCTGTTCTTCTAAAAGCGTGGCATAATCACTTCTATTCTATCTTTACTCAACGAAGTCATTTTGATCATCTACTGTTACTGTTGTTGGTGTGTGTTGATGGTTATCACGCTTTATTGTTACATAAATATTCTTCATGAAACTAACTTCACCACATTTTAAGTTCTCAATTTTAAGTTTAGTTAGTTAACTTATCATATTATAAGTTGTGCTGTTCTTCTAAAAGCGTGGCATAATCACTTCTATTCTATCTTTACTCAACGAAGTCATTTTGATCATCTACTGTTACTGTTGTTGGTGTGTGTTGATGGTTATCACGCTTTATTGTTACATAAATATTCTTCATGAAACTAACCTCACCACATTTTAAGTTCTCAATTTTAAGTTTAGTTAGTTAACTTATCATATTATAAGTTGTGCTGTTCTTCTAAAAGCGTGGCATAATCACTTCTATTCTATCTTTACTCAACGAAGTCATTTTGATCATCTACTGTTACTGTTGTTGGTGTGTGTTGATGGTTATCACGCTTTATTGTTACATAAATATTCTTCATGAATCTAACCTCACCACATTTTGTTTCTGTAAACACATGTCAACGTAGCATAGGCAGGTACTATCCTATGTTGTTCATCTGAAAGCATAGCATGACCACTTCTGTCTCTACTCTTAGAAGACAAACAAACATTTATTTTTTTTAGTTTTTTTGACATCGCGCCGTAGAAATCTTTCTACAATCTGTCATTTTGTCTTTCGTTTCTTCCGTTTCTACAAGTGCTAGTCGTCTATATTCACAGCTAACTATAGGTCGGGCTCCATATTTATTGATGCAGTATTTGAAATTGATTTTTCTTTACCTATGTTAATCAAATCAATAAGATTTTAGGCCTTTTATAGTTTGAAACCACAGTTTGAAATATTTGGCACTGCAGCTGAAAATCAGTGTCTGGTAGCCTTTTTTGCCATAAGTACTTTGACATTTATTAGTTCCTTTATTTGTCTTGTTATGTCAATACATTTCCAACTTGCGTTTCTTCTAACAATTTACTATTTTCTATATTTTCTGCTTTTCACTGTTTTAATTCGACAACGCTCTACTGCTTATTCAATCATTTTCTATTATTACTGGATCAGCTTGAAGCTCATCGGTCAGTAATTTCTAGAATTAACACATTATTATGGGTTGTACACAAACTCCAGTTAATTTAACTAGAGGCCTGCGGTCCGATACACACGGGTGGTTGTGCGTACGATCTAATCAGTCGTTTATTGCATTTTCCGTTAGTGTGGACCGCGGTTCTGATCTGGGACCCAATTCCGGGCTCGAGCTAGATATCACGACCATGGAGATAAAACTCTGTTTCAAATCTCCGCATCAATGTCCGGTTCAAATCTCGATACTATCAAAAAACCGTATTCTGGTTGACCATGGAGAAACATTTACAACGGAGAAAATAATCTCGTCTAAAAGACGTTCCATTTTTATCGATTCACTTTGATTATAATCGATTATGCTACGTTTTTCTTTTTTTAGTATTAATGACATGTTTAATTTATTAAATCCAAGCAAACACATTATAAGAGACAATTTTAGTATATTGTGTTTCTTTATTTGTGTTTTTTTTTTTATAATTAATTACTGAAAATAGTAATTGCAAAGTAGCGTGATCAGAAACGCGTTTCGCATGATTTGTGTCCTTTTTCTGACGTTAGGTAGGTTTTAATTTTCATATTAAATATGACTACTTTTAATCACGATTAAAAAGGTGTGGAATAAAATTAGTTGTCATGAACTAAAATTCACACCAACACCTTGACTTCAAGTGCAAAAACAGTACTGTATTTTTTTTCTTTTGCTTATATCTCGAAAACGGTGTGTCCTATCGCAAAAATAATGAAAATTTGGCCCCCCTTTATGAAACCCATAAACACCTAAGCCTCTACATGTAGGTACCAAAAAAAAATACGAATATAAACCTACGAATGTAAATTTTGACAGATGTTCCAACGGAGATTTCATATCTCCATACCTTAGAACCAGCCGTGATATCTCGCTGGTTTGCGATCGAAAAATTTATGAATGGAGATCGTTAGAATAGCATTTTTTCGTTTCCGACGGAGATAAGCAGTTTCTCGACTGATATTTCGACCATGGAGATAACCGGAATTGGCCTCCTGGGACCCAATTCCGGGCTCGAGCTAGATATCACGACCATGGAGATAAAACTCTGTTTCAAATCTCCGCATCAATGTCCGGTTCAAATCTCGATACTATCAAAAAACCGTATTCTGGTTGACCATGGAGAAACATTTACAACGGAGAAAATAATCTCGTCTAAAAGACGTTCCATTTTTATCGATTCACTTTGATTATAATCGATTATGCTACGTTTTTCTTTTTTTAGTATTAATTACATGTTTAATTTATTAAATCCAAGCAAACACATTATAAAAGACAATTTTAGTATATTGTGTTTCTTTATTTGTGTTTTTTTTTATAATTACTTACTGAAAATAGTAATTGCAAAGTAGCGTGATCAGAAACGCGTTTCGCATGATTTGTGTCCTTTTTCTGACGTAGGTAGGTTTTAATTTTCACATTAAATATGACTACTTTTAATCGCGATTAAAAAGGTGTGGAATAAAATTAGTTGTCATGAACTAAAATTCACACCAACACCTTGACTTCAAGTGCAAAACAGTACTGTATTTTTTTTCTTTTGCTTATATCTCGAAAACGGTGTGTCCTATCGCAAAAATAATGAAAATTTGGCCCCCCTTTATGAAACCCATAAACCCCTAAGCCTCTACATGTAGGTACCAAAAAAAATACGAATATAAACCTACGAATGTAAATTTTGACAGATGTTCCAACGGAGATTTCATATCTCCATACCTTAGGACCAGCCGTGATATCTCGCTGGTTTGCGATCGAAAAATTTATGAATGGAGATCGTTAGAATAGCATTTTTTCGTTTCCGACGGAGATAAGCAGTTTCTCGACTGATATTTCGACCATGGAGATAACCGGAATTGGCCTCCTGGTCGTTACGTTATGTTATGAATTGAGATTCTTTAGAAGAGAGTCTAATAGGTATAGTGAATGTTAATTTAGTGCAAGTGATCTTTACCTGCGTAGTAAATGCTAGAAACTAGATTCTTTAGTTGTAGATTTTCTAACTTTACTTTCACGTAATTTATCTATTATTTATTATAAATAAATTTCTTATAAAATTTATTTTATTAATGTGTTGAAAATCGGGGCAGACCGGTTTTTTTTTTTGGTTATTTATATTTCATTTGCATGCTACACCGGTCGACGTCATGACGTCAACGCCGGCTGTCGTTGAAAACTAGCGCTGGGGCTCTGTCATTTTGCTGAGCGATGGCCGTTTTGCGTGGATGTGATGCAAATTTTCCCCCTTATTGTAGGGTCCATAGGGTTCCGTACCTCAAAAAAAATGGAACCCTTATATATATACCTATATATCCTCCCGAAAATAAATTACTATTTTATCAACTAGCGACCCGCCCCGGCTTAGCAAGGGAAGCCAAATCGCCAAAAAAAAAGTCTCAGGATCAACCGCTGGGCTAGGCTGGGTAACAGAGGAGCTCGTAGCTAAGTAATAACAGCCGCACAGGTCGATCCGTCAGGTTAAGCTACGCTTGCCGGGGTTGGTCAGTGGATGGATGACCATCTTCACATACCGAGATTCCTCCGTGCCTCGGAAAGCACGTTAAGCCGTTGGTCCCGGCTGTTATTCGTGGATCTTTGACAGTCGTTATGGGTCGTCAGAAGCCCGAAAGTCTGACAACCAGTCTTACCAAGGGGTATCGTATTACCCAGTAACTGGGTTGTGGAGGTCAGATAGGCAGTCGCTCCATGTAAAATACTGGTATTCAGCTGCATCCGGTTAGACTGGAAGCCGACCCCAACATAGTTGGGAAAAGGCTAGGCAGATTGATTGATCAACCGCTGAAAGACTGAAGAAGACTGAAAATCTGAAGACTGCCTGAAAATTTCATCTAAATCGCTCCAGCCATTTTGTAGTCCATAGCGAATATACATACGTATACCTACACACATCGATTTATAAGTCAATAGATTTTGTTTCCATTTCAACGGAGTTACCTCATACAATGTTGCTGGATTTAAGCATCTCCTAAAAGAGGGTCGTTGGCAGATGCTTTATTCTGGCAAAAGGCTGGATTTAAGATAAAGATCGAGTTTAATTACCTATAGGTGCATTATAAAACGAATCTCTCAAATTAATTCCAATTTCATCTTTCCAGTGTTGTCAGCAGTATCACCAACACGGACCACAAACGGCGGCAGTGCGCACGCGTCCCCTGCGCGGGAGTTGTCGCGCGACACGCCAGACTACCAATATGGCCGGTTCGACGCCAGTGCACTGCACATCGCGCATGCGCTCAAACAGACAGAACTACAGAAGGCGTACCATAGACCCAGGGAGAAGCCGATTGATGCATATCTGGTGAGTTTAGAATAATAAAAGAATGTTAAGGAAATAGTAGAAACTTGAAAACCGTTTTAGATGAAATTTTCGTCGCTCTGATAAAACCTATATAAGAAAGAAGTTTTTTATATTTCTATGGATAAAAACATTTTCGACGTGAAATGGAAAGAAAAGATGTTTTTCTGACAGCAAACGTCTTGTGATAATTATTTATATTCGATTTGACCGCTATGCTTGCCGCGGTTGGCCGGTAGATGGGTGACCATCTTTACATACCAACTACCAAGACTCGAAATTGGTTTCTTGGATTTTCGAGTATGACGTAACACAATGAAACTATCCGACGCAAAAAATACAGTGGACAGAAAAGGGTTTAAAGAAAATTTTTAACCGGATAGAAATGGTAAAAAATAGTTTGATATTCCCAATAAAAAATTTAGAAGTTGCTCCACAAAAATAAACCCTCTACTTTTTATAATATTTTCTGTCATTCTAAAATCCTAAGTAATTTCATTGCAAAATTGCATTTAAAATGTGCGTATTATGTCATTGAAAACTGTGGCTGAAAACATTTTTATCTTTATTTGGTTTGGCGCTTTTATTTTGGTTCCAGCGCATTGTTGCGCTCTCTTTTTTTCGCATGTGGAAGTAATTGACTCTGTCACTTTCTTATTCCCGCCCAGTTCACTTTTTACATCACCTTAAACTAAGCTTAGGTATCTACTTGAAGAGTGTAATCTCGCTGGCCTCACAGTCGATGCCACCGGTTCACAAGGTCATAACCACCGTTACTGCTTAGCCCAGTACAGGTATCAGCGTACCGGTTGTAGGAATATTGTAAATATAATGAATGGCCAGTTATGTGGGTTTAATGTTACGCTCATTGTGACGAGCGATGGTTATCTACGATTGATTCCGCTTAGACGATTGATACGTGAAACTGGTTCTGTCGTTTGCGAATGAAAACTTGACCTTAGTAATATTGCTTTTGATTGTTTTCTATCGTCTTCGTTAACTATTATAGTCAGCATGTTTTGGGGCTACAGGGCTGCCGAAGATAATATTATTACTAGGATAGGAATCTTACCCTACATGTAGGATGACAGTCTCAGTAAAATATATTCTAGATCTGAAATGCCCAGGCCGAATTTGACATAATCTTTTTAAGACGTAAAATTAAAAAAAAAACCGCCCAAGAGCCAGTCGGACTCGCACAGGAAGTTTTCCGTAGCATTGTACCTACAATATTTAACACAACATTAAAAAAAAATACTTCTGTTTATAAAAAACACGTGTCTTATATGAGGACCCCTTAAATTTTTTACATTATTTATTTTTTATTAGTTTTTGTTACAGCGGCAAAAGAAATACACAATCTGTGAATATTTCAACTGTCTACCTATTAAGGTTCATGAGATGCAGCGGAGGCTTAGTAATAGGGTTCCGTTTGGCACCCTTCGAGTACGGAACCCTAAAAATAATGATAATAATAACCGAGCTAATTATAATTACAATGGCGTCATTTATCAATCGAATTCGATTGCGCACAAACCTATCGCAACACACAGTTAGCTTCGCATGACGATTGCAATAAAATTAACCGCGCTACAATAGTTGTTATTGCAACTGTTTGGTAAACTCACAATCTTTGTGGTTTTACGAAAGTACCGGTCCTATCTAATTGGATAATCAGCCGTAGTGCCAATTTGGTGGGGAACAAAAAACTGTTGCTTTTTGTGCACCTAAGGGCATTGTTATTGTAGCCCTTAAAATTAGTTTGTATAGGAGAAAAGCAATCTGACAGTAAAAAGTGTAGTAAACACGTAACTTCTGTTCGTAGTTTTTTTTCTTTAACTTTTTTTGTAAGGAAAACCTCGTAAAAATGTGTTAATTGCATCATTACTGCCATAACACATACCAAAACAAAACAAGACAATCTGATTCCTCGTTTTTCTGCGAAAGTATTTCCGTGTCCGAATGCCACTGGCTATAATTTTATAACAGTGTTGATTACCCGTTCCACCTAAACATACAATCAATAGGCGATGTTTCCCCACCAATTATGTATTATACTTTGCTTATTTTCCTCGGAGGAGGTGCAATATCAGCACATCTGCCTCGCATTCCTGTGTCTTGGACTAGAACATATCGCGTGTGCTCGTGGAATGTACGCTTGTGGTGTTTGGCCCAAGTTACGGGAAGAGCGGGGAAGATGCGAGAAATAAAGTCGACGGGGAAGAACTTCATCTGGCGTTTCTGTGTTTTAAATCGAAAGAAATTCTTTAGATTTTATACACTGAAATAAGTATTGCCTATCATTGCCATTCCCATAAATAATAACATCCAGTTTTGCTCTGTACAGGGCAAAACCATTTTCTTCTTCGATACAAAAACTATCTAGGCATCCACCATGTTGAAATGGGAGATTGTACTCATCGTTATGAACAACTTTTACTATGGGACCAAAACCTGAAATCGCGAAAAAAAATCAGCTGTTCAGTAAATTTTGTATTATGTATTTGAATTTCACTCTATTGTATTATTGTCTATATCTTCTATTTACATAAGTATATTAAATTAAATAATAAAAAGAGAAGTCCTGATTGACTGACTCATCAACGCCCAGCCCAAACCCTTGGACCTAGAAAGCTGAAATTTAGCACAGAGGTCTCCTTTATAATGTAAACAAGGAATAAGGAAGGAATTCCCGGTAGTACGTTCCCGTGGGATATTTTCCGACATCCACGCGAGCGAAACCGCTGGCAAAAGCTAGTTTTACATAATTATCTGCACTGATTTCGATTATGTTCTTGCCATCTCATTCTACGCGTGACTTTGAGCAATATTCTTGATTGACATTGCTTCTGAATTTGTAATATTACATGTTTGAAAACATGCGTGTGAGCATGACAACACGATTACATACATACTTACACATTGTGTGAAATAATTGTTTTCTATTAATATGCGTTCACAATCATTTATTACAATTGTAGTTCACGCAATATTACAAGTGTAATGTAAATGTAGCCAATCTACATTGCGTGACTTACAATGAAGTACACGCACATAATGACAGAAATGCGAGTGTAATTCTATGTTACTAATCTATTAGAGAACATTTAAAGTCGGTCCTTTCAATTACTTTTTTTTTGTGGATGGAAAAAAATGAAAATTTTATCATCAAATGACTTCTCCCGCTGTGGGTGGAGTGGAAGGGCGTGTTAACTGACTAAAACCCACCCGTGTTCCTTCAGTTGCCTATGCCAGGGCCACGGTATCTCTTTCGAACAACCCGCGATGCCGGCGGCATCGGCCCTATCGGACCCCATCTTTTGCTGACAACTCTTTGAGGCGCGCGTGGAACACAACGCGCCGTCGACCCGGGCTTGGTCCTCACCGGTGGTCAATTACTTACTGCATAATTTTGAATCGATTAATTTCCGATTTGGCAATAGGCTTGCATTACATGGTACTTTAACATAACTGGAAAAATGTTAATGTGAACTTGTGCCTGGCCTTTCGGAGAATACAAGCTTGATGATAATACGTTATGTAAACTCCAATTAATTCAACTACTTCCCATAGAATAAGTATGTTTTTGCATCCAATACATTTTATGAATAAAATCAAAAGTCATTTATTCAAATGAGGCTGAGAATCAGCACTTTTCGAACTTCAAAATTACATAAGAAACTTTTTACACGTACAAAGAGTTTTTAACACGTGGTTTCAAGTATCAATTTTCATATTCAAATTCCGAATCGTTTAGGACCCTACATGTTTAAGAAGCCTGCTACCTTCTCATAACTTCTTAGCAAAAAGTTGGTGGAACAAGTGTTTATACACACAAAAACAACACACACACTCGCACTCACTCACTCTCACTTGTGTGTGTGTTTTTGTGTGTGTGTGTTTAGTGTTTAAAGTGTTTTACACTTTAAGTGTTTTACTTAAAAAATTGTTTACTTTTTAAAGAAGCCTGGCTATCTCCTATAACTTGTACCACAACAAAGCTGCTCTCTAGAATCGGCAGCCATCTATAAACAGCGAGAAATCTGCCGTGACTCGGCGATTACGTACGAATGATCACCGCAGATAATACTTGATGAGACAAAGGAATTATTGTACCAGGTACTACAACGCCCCTTTACACGTTGGGGCCAATGCGGGCCATTGTGGGCATCCGTTGCTTCACTGGTTATCAAGAGGTTGTTTGAGAATGTAGGTGATGGGGCAGTTAATGTTGTTTGCAAGACAATGTGTTGAATTATTTGTCATCTTTAGGATGATTTAATTGCGGTTTTGGCTTTCAAGCAGACCACCTTTATTTTTGTGGATGGGAAATCATCAAATGACTTCTCCCGCTCTGGGTGGAGCGGGAGGGCGTGTCAGACTTTTACTGACTAAAAGCCACCCGTGTTCTTTCAGTTGCCTATGCTAGGGCTACTAAAACGGGTACTTATTGGATATGTTATTGGATATTTGTTAGTTTTCAAGGCTTCATTTCTGAATGTAACTAGTTATAGGAACCAAAAAAAATCGACTAATACTTCCGTTTTTTTATTCTTAATTAATAAGCAAAACATTTGATTAAAATCGGAACAGCAGTAAAATTTAAAGATTATAGACTCTTAGCAATTATTAAAGCTAGAATGGAGTTTGTCGAATCATTTTGTGTCAACTTTGATGATATTTAAAAGTGAGAGTCATTAACACTGTCACTTTTGATCTGACCGTACCTCTAAAAGAAGTCACTTTTTATCCTCCCTGGGAAATTACAGTGAAACAGGAGACTTCACAGCAAAATCTATACAAGACTGTTTGAAACTAGCGTAGTAGGTATGCAAAATCAGCCTATAATGTCCCCACTGCTGGGACTCAGGCCTCCTCTCTTCGAGAGGGAGTGGGGCTGTTATCTACCACTCGGGCCCAATGCGGGTTGGTAGATGTCACAAGTCTTCGAATTTTTGGTTCTAGGACATGCCGGTTCCCTCACATTCCTTCCTTCACCATTTTGAGAGCAGTGGTGACGAAATTATTTACACAAAGTAAAGCGCCTGCCTGAGTTCGAACCAACGACCTACAACTGGTAAGTCGGGGCTGTTAACACTGGGCCGCCACTGCTCTTTAAACTAATTAACGACAAAACAAGTTTTTACGTAATCCTTATTATAATTTTCTGCGCTGGACAATCCAATTTTATAACACCCACACACAGCACAGCCTTTCTACCTCCGAAGTGACTCACCGATTGACATTTCTATAAGTCCGCGCCTTAAATGGCGAAGATTGTTTTGTATTCTATATACATAAGTTTCTATATATTTTTTGCCGCGTATTTGAAGGATATACATGATATTATACATGAGTTTCTAGACACGTATGTAGTAGAGAACAAGTGGATTAACTTTTTATTAAGCAATACTTTTATAGATATGATGACTGGCGAATTGACGATTTATAAAAGGTAACGGCGAAAGAAGTATCACTGTAGGTAAGTATGTTAGCATTTGACAAGAAATTCTAAAATCCTAAGTATGTAATTTCATTGCAAAATTGCAACGAATTAAGAATGATATTCTTAATTCGTTGCAAAATTGATTCAAAATGTGCGTAGTAGGTAATTGAAAACTCTGGCTGAAGACATTTTTATCTTAATTTATTTTAAACAATTTTTATTTGGTTTGGTGCTTTTATTTTCGTTCCAGAGCATTGTCGCTCTATCTTTTTTTCACATGTGGAAGTAATTGACTGTGTCACTTTCTTATTCCCGCCCAGTTCGCTTTTTACCATATAACTGTAAAAAGCGAACGGGCGGGAAAAAGCTAATGTATACTTATAAAAAAAACCGGTCAAGAGCGAGTCGGACTCGCGCACCGAGGGTTCCGTTCCGATTTCTGAAGAAGTGTGCTATTTAGAGACATCGTTTTATTTTTCTGTAATTTTTACATAAACTTCTATCACATAGAATAATTTCAGATTTATCTCTTTGAAAACTTCGGAGATAAGGGGGGGGTATTTTTTTTTACATTTTTCATCAAAAGTCGAAAACTATGCGGCCTAAAAATAACAGAAACAAAATTTTTGAGAATGTGCAAACAGCGTTCTTTCATATGATACCCCACATGCCCTAGTAGCCCCACTTTGAATTTTTAAAACCACCTTTCAGTCCCTGTTGCAAAAAAAATAAAAACATTTTTATTTCTTTCTTATTTGCAAAATAGTTGGGTAAATGGCATCTAAAACTGTTCCAAATTTCAAGTTGATAGCATTAGTAGTTCTTGAGATATCCGGCTGTGACAGACAGACAGACTGAGTCACACAATAAGGGTTCCTTTTTTACCATTTTGGTACGGAACTCTAAAAATGAATTCCTATTTACTTTGGTCATTTCATCACGCGTGAACGGATGGAACAATTTCGCGAATTCTCTTTTTGTTGTGTTTATTATTGTCAGAAGAAAGTTCATAGGAAAGAAAAAATAAAAAAAAATCGCAGAAAATTGGAAAATTTTAGAAAACTTAACGACTGTTTTTAACTTCACGCGTTTACATTAGAATATTCATAGCTAAGACAGGACAACGTCTGTCGGGTCAGCTAGTCAACAATAAATATTATAATTCAAAACGAGGTGCTTTTGGCAATCTTTTCTCACGATCCCTGCAGAGGTCTGCAACAATTATTACGACTAGATTATTATAGATTTAGAAACTTGAGTTCAATAATAATTTTATAGCCTACTCGCTTGTCCACCTACAATACCTTGCGTTTATTAACTTTAATGGTAGGATATCCTCATGGGATTGCTTTTCACATGAGACCGAGTTAATATGATTACTTTGATAACAGCTTACGGATACACTTTCGCTGTTTAACATAATCATGGGTAAAGTAAGAGTGGAATTATTTGTCGATATTAGCGTCAGTACCTTGTAGTGTGTAATGTGTCTTTTTATTCTCTCGTCTCTCCAGTTTCTCAACTAGTGATAGAGTCGCCTCTAAATCAGCAAACAGCATTCTGATTGTTATATCCAATGCATTGCTTATGACAAATGAAAGTCCTTTAGAGACAAAAAGACATAATCTTCCCCATTTCCTTGACATTCCCTTACCTTACTTTGGCTTGTAGGAAAATCCTATCGATATATCAGTATTTTTGGCGATATTTATTATTTCGATATATCGATATAAAATATCATGTATCGAAAATGTATCAAATCACACTAATATTATAAAGGCGAAACTTTGTGAGTGTGTGTGTTTGTATGTTTGTTACTTCTTCACGCTCAAACGGCTGGATTTGATTGAAATTTGGTATGTAGATAGCTTATACCCTGGATTAACACATGCTACTTATCCTGATCTACCCAGGAGAAACCGCGGGGAGCAGCTAGTACGACATACTCCTAAAAGCAACACCGTTGTCACCACTAACTAAAACCGCTGGAATTCAGAGCCGTAAAAAAATAGACTTATTTTTATCAATGTTTTATTAATTTATGATTGAACAATTAAAATAAAAAGAAAATTTCACCGGTATATATCGATATATCGATTTTTTTTAGATACCTATATGAAAATCGATAATATTTTTTTTAAATATCGATACTTTATATACCTATAGATACTTTTTGGCACTTCTTGCATCCCTACCTTACTTGCTATTTACGACACAGTCTGGTAAAGCGGTGCCAATTCGGGACACTACACGACCAAAACAGTAGGTATGTACCTACATAAAACAGTCATAAAATTGGAACTATTGCTCACCCATCAATCATATATGGTCATTACTGAATTCGAACACCAGTGGTGGCCTGCCATAAATGGCGGTGCCACCAACCTCTTTGTCACAGCATGTGGGAAGATTTTCTTAGTTACGTAATCATTGTACTGTTACCGAAGAGTGGGAGTCTATGGCAGACCCAGTTCTTTTGTAAGCAAAAAGTATGAATTGTTGTTAGAAATTAGAATTACGTAGTAAGCGAATCTTTCCCATGAATGAATCTGAGAATATGTGAATATCATTCATGAGTTTTCCCTTCCACAAACAACGAACATGGTTACTGCTTTGATTTGAATCACGCAATTAGAATTAGAATTAGCATTGCCATCCAGCGTGGCAATGCCGCCAGCCTTTTGGGCACTTTTCCCACTGACAGCGATGCGGACGAATTTTTTGATGCCCTATGAGCTCTTCCACCACTTTTTATTTTTTATTTTTTATACTTGCCCACTTGTACATATTATAAATTATCACGCAATTCATTAAGATTATATTTTTAAATTTGGTTCCCTGTAAAAACATATTGTTAGTTATTCTATCACATAAACGGTGAGTTGCAGAAACGAACTTTAGTTTAATGGAGACTTTAAATTGATGCTGTCACTTTCTTTTTGATACATAATATAAGGGATGGCATGAATTAAAAGGCTCTGTTAAACTAAAGTTCGTTTCTGCAAATCACCGTTTGTGATAGAAGAACTAACAAAATGTTTTTACAGGGAACCAAACGGAACAATATAATCTTAATGAATTGCGTGATTCAAATCAAAAGCAAAAGCGATGATTAAAAGCGTGAATAAGCGTAAGCGTGATTTAAAGTTCGTTTCTGCAATTTGCTGATAGTACGTGACCTTTTTAAATCTCGAGATCTTTTCAATTGGCCTTGGCTTCCCTTTTTTGGTGTCGCTGAAGCAGGTTGGCATTCTACCATACTTCTAAACTCACAATACTTCTTGACCTCTTCTCATTTCATTCTCTCTCTCATTGACCACGCTGCTAATAGAAAAATTCGTGCAATCACGAAATATGAAGAAAATCACGGTGCTCACTAAACATCCTTTCCTCCTCCTGGCCATTTCATCTCTATAACAACGACATTTATTTCCAATTTGTCACTTTTCTGAGAGCCATTTATATTTAATGGCTAGCGGGGCTGACTACAAAAGTGGCTTTAGTCCATCCAGCCGTGTGAGACCTCATTCTAAACTTCGAATCTGAATCCGCTGTGACTTTCTTGATAGGCGTACTAAATTCAAAGTGTCAAAAAAAAACAAGTGAGAAGAAGTGATGCGAAGTGAGAGTGAATAGCGATATGTGAGATGCGAGTTGTTGTTTGAATTTTACAGAATCGACGTACAGGGTCCATGGGGCCTACTTTAAAAGTAACCCTCACTTATTTTTGGACGTAACTCTTTTAAGATAAATCAACAATGAAACCACCAACTCCATATTATAAAGTCTGAATGCGTACGATCGACAGTGCATCACGTGCTGAATTAAACATAATATGACCCACAGTGTGCGGATGAGCAGTGATCGAGGCCATCCATGTCCTTTCCTTTGGCACTAGCTGGTGAAAACCGGACACATCGCCCTGCTGATTGTATTCTGCAAATGTATTTATAGGAGAACAAAATGCAACAATGCCTAACGAGTCAATCAATCTGCCTAGCCTTTTCCCAACTATGTTGGGGTCGGCTTCCAGTCTAACCGGATGCAGCCGTATTTTACATGGAGCGACTGCTATCTGACCTCCACAACCCAGTTACTGTGTAATACGATACCCCTTGGTAAGACTGGTTGTCAGACTTCCGGGCTTCTGACGACCCGTAACGACTGTCAAAGATCCACGAATAACAGCCGGGACCAACGGCTTAACGTGCTTTCCGAGGCACGGGGGAATCTCGGTATGTAAAGATGGTCACCCATTCACTGACCAACCCTGGCAAGCATAGCTTAACCTGACGGATAGACCCGTGCGGCTGTTATTACTTAGCCACGAGCTCCTCAACAACAATGCCTAACGAGTGTCGGAAATATAAACTTTTACGAGTAAATGTAAATCTAGCGAAAGGTCGGTTTGATGGTAGGTATGTGCTAGGTTTAAACTTTAACCTGAAATAAACTGGCAACTCAATACTCAATTCTTTATTGCAATCCATATGTATTAAATAGATGGTGTAATAAAGTAAAATATCAATATGGACCCTCTCGGCCACAGCAACATTAAAAGAGAGGAAGAGGGCAGGTAGTAGTAGTAATTCAAGCAATTCAATATTAATATAAATTATTAGATGCATTTTAATGTTCTCAAAGCTTTTAAAGGCTAAGTTGCTATTGTACTTGTTGGCTTAATTTTTATTTATATAAATATCTGAGAGGATTGGCGCTGTATGCTGAGATACAGGTTTACACCTAGTTCGGCTGCAGATGCTCCCATTATGTATTGTTTTATAATAGCCCACTAGTTCACCTATGAATATTTGTTTGTAACAAAACTTATTAGTCTCAATAAATATTTTTTTTTTTATTTTTTTTTTATTTTTTTAGTTAGTTTAACTTAGCCCGTATAACTGGTGTAAATTTTAATGTGTTCATAGTTTGCGGTCTGCACACAAATATGAAAAACTACGCCAGCTAAGTGAGCTAAGCTAAACTAACTTAGCTTTCGGTCTGCAACAACTCAAAGTAGTTTCGGACATTGACCAGCGCGGCTTGTCTGACCCGTCTTTTGCCATAACAAACAAAACAATACAGCACTGATAATCTAGTCCTATGCTTGAACTATTTTAATGTAACTTAAGTAAGTTGTATGACCTGGGGCCGTAGTATGACGTGAAAAAAGATTATGGATCCATCATGATTCCGCCGATAAAAAAGGATGGTGCTATAAGTCGTATATAGCTCTCTCTCTCTCTCTCTCTCACTGGAACCATGATGGCTCCATTATCTTTTTTCACAACATAGTACGGCCCCTGTACTTATTTACTCTAAGTACACACCTATAGGTAGATAAAACAAAAGTGAACCCACAAGTAGACTTTAAACTTTGTAGTTCTAAATGCGATTTAAACAATCTAATGCCCTTTAATATCTAGTGCATAAAGACTCAACAAATCTTGCACTGGACATACCTCAGATCGGTGTCAGCTATGAATGGCAGTCGGGTGCGCCTGAGCACTGCACTGCCCGGCCTTGCGCCCACGCAGCGTAAACGATACCTCGCTATTGTACGTGGGCATCTTCTTGTCACTGTAAGAAAACGGGATTTACTTGTCCTTTCAATGTCAGAGAGTAAAGTAGCTTTTCTATTTATGACTATGTACTTCTTTGTTGGATTGAGATTTTTGATGCGTAAGTTTCATCAGTTTTTTAGGGTTCCGTACCTCAAAAGGAAAAAACGGAACCCTTATAGGATCACTTGTTTGTCCGTCTGTCTGTCTGTCTGTCTGTCAGTCTGTCAAGACCGTTTTTCTCAGGAACGCGTGAAGGTATCAAGCTGAAATTAATATCAAACACGTAAGTCTATGGTCCCTTGAAGTCCTAAAAAGATCAAACTTCTAAGTCAACGCAATCAAAAAATACGGCCATTTATTTTATTTTATTTTATTTTATTTTTATTTTATTAGGAAACTCAACAGCTTATAATTAACTTACATGCGTTATGCGACATTTTTTGATACTTGCAAGTAAATCAAAACCTATAGGGTACTTCCCGTTGACCTAGAATAATGAAATTGGGCAATAAGCAAGGTCTCCCAGCACAAGTAAAGGAAAAAGTCCGAAAAATGTGAATATGTAATTTTATGACTTAAAAAAAAATAGTTACTAAAGAGTGTTAAGTTTGTTTTTGGGATAAACTCTTTTCAACTGCGGAACCCTTCATTGTGCGTGGTCCGACACGCACTTGACCGGTTTTTTTATTCAAAAGTACACTTTCGTCGTACAATGATCAAGTTGTATATCGAAGCGTGGTTTAGCTCGGTATGTAAGTGAAATGGCGTTATGGCTGTCTATAGTTTGACGCACGAGATAGAAGACTCTTACCGCGCACCGGAATTTAAACACGCTTCGTTTTTAAATGTAGATTTATGACTAAATGCTATACTTAAATTATGTTTTTAGCATATTTAAATACTTTCGATTTAAAGCAAATTTTACTGCATATTATGTAACTGTCATAGGTACGTGTATAATCGTATAAAACAGAAAATAGACGGTGCTACTTTGGATTTTTTTTTGCTATTGAAAAAAAAATTCAAGTAAGTAATCGTGTTTCGGTTTTATTACATCAGTAGACAATATAGTCAAATAACACATTATTATGGAAAATCCAAATTATTTAACCATATACATTTGGTTTTATAGGAATTTTAAAAACACAAAATTATCGATGTATACCCTTAATCTTGATGATATCACTTTATTGTAACCAGTTCTTAGGTATTTTAAATGGAGATTATTGATTCGATACCCAGTGCTATATGCTATTGGTTCGAAATCACTATTATAAACACATAGGAAGAAGTTAGTACCTTCGCTTAATGTTGCTAACTTGTCGAATCAACAGCAGCACCTATTGAAAATTTATCTGTATGAGGACCACAGATAGGTACTAGGCATTATTCATTTTTATTATACTACCAACCTACACCTAAAAAACCTTACAAATTTTCTTCAATAACTAGATAAATAGAGAACATTTGGAAAACTCAAATGTGCACGCCTCACAGACAGGAACATGTTGACGATAAATTTTACAGAAAACAAATCTGAGAAAAATTCATTGTTTTTCATTAATATCTTTTGAACGGTTATGAGTTTGGTAAAGAAAATCAATAGGGCTCATCCGAACGATGAAAGAAAACTTATATATGAAGATTTAGATTAATCCGTTGTGTCAAGTTGTGTGTGATAAGTTGATAACGTGAATCATGACGACAAACAGACACACTTCTCAACGGAAAGCACTACACGCATTGATATAAAAAGTAGTAATATATAAGTCAATGACTACACGTAAATTTTTTATTACATTTTTATATCAAGGTATATCTAACTAAAAATATATTAATCTTATAATTTCAAATCTCTAGTTTTTAAAACTATCCTTTTTGCTAATATGAATGCTATGTATAATTGAGAGTAATGTAATGGATGCAACGTGTGTCGACACCCTTGCGGCCACGGTAGGCTGTGCTGGGGCGGCTGCTGCAGGTGCGGAAAACCTCAAACGGCGCAAATACTCCAATCTTATTGGGACTTATATGTTCGAGCCGTTTGGGGTTGAAACACTAGGGCCATGGGGTCCGAGTGCCCTTTCAGTTTTTCGGGACATCGCCAAGCGGTTGGTCGACTCTACACGTGACCAAAGGGCTGGCCTATTTTTTGGCCAAAGAATTAGCATTGCCATACAACGTGGCAATGCTGCCAGCCTTTCCTTTCGACAGCGATGCGGACGAATTTTTCGATGCCCTATAATTATTTCCCTTCCTTTTTGTATTATACTTGTAAATATTATTTTTTATTGAGAGTATAGAAACGATTTTATGTTGGAAAATTTTGGCGACATATCGAGAGTAGAGGTGTAAAAAAATATAAAACAACTAACAAGTTAACTCTTACTTTCCAACTGATAATTTTGCAGCGTCATTATACCCTATTTCCGTCTCATTTCCTCTTATGAAAGCTCTGAATTGTGTGAAAGAGATAACGGATCTACATTGTCGATACGGAAGGTGGTTTTATCATAAGGAAGACAGGTCCACAATGGGAATAGTTGTATAACACTTATTATAGTGAGATTAAAAAGTTATGTACATGCCTAGATGACAGGTATGTTGTGTGGCAAGATGTGTAGTCATCATAGACAACACATTCTTTTTCTTTGACGAGAAGAGAAAGGCTTTTAAAGGGCCTACGGCATGATTATTTCTGAATACATTATCTTAATTATTATCTTATTATTAACAAGACTTTAACTACCTATTTTTATGTGCAATTGATACCTCTAAGTATACCTTGTACCAGCTGATGCATAGGACGTTCTAGCACAGAATACATAATACTTAGTACAAGTACAGAAGAGTCACTACGCAAAAAATAAATAGCGACTCTTGCTACGACACAATAAAGTGCAACTCAGGTCGCACAATATTCACCTAAAAGTTGCCTCTCTTTCTATCGCGTAACTCTTATACCTTCTGACTTGTTATAGTTGTCTTCTTTTACGACGCGGCGCGTGAGTGAGTATCGAACTAACCCGACAAGTCGAGCCCGCCGCGTACTTGTAGCTTCAAAAATGCGAAGTGCGTCTGGCCTGGTTCTAGTTACAAGCCTGACGATATTACCCAGTAACTGAATAACTGGGTTGTGGAGGTCAGACAGGGAGTCACTCCATGTAAAATGCTGGTATTGAGCTGCGTCTGGTTAGACTGGATGCTGCCGAACCCAACGTAGTTGGGAAGAGGATGGTGAATTATTTTCTGCATATTTTGGTTCTATTGGCCATGGTTGACGACAAATCATACTGTCTGTCAGAACAGTGATGGGAAAAAGTAACGAAACAGTAAGCCGCCGTTCGCACGTGCGTAAAAAATCATCGCGATTTCTTTACGCCCGTGCGTACGTCGGCTTACTGCCGTGCAATTAATAAACGCAGTAAGTAACAATTTGGTCAAAATTTAGTTAATCATATATTCGTAATCGCCGAAATGAGTTCATAAGTGTGGGCGCCGTTTTCTCAAAACTAAGTTTATATGCGACTTACATCCTGCTAATATTATAAACGCGAAAGTTTGTGAGGATGAATGGATGTTTGTTAGTCATTCACGCAAAAACTACAGAACGGATTTTGATAAAATTTGGTGCACATATAGTTTATAACCTAAATTAACACTTAGGATTTTTTTATCCCGATATTTTTAGGGGTTCAAGACTTACGCAGGTAAAACCACGGGGCGCTGCTATTGCATTATAAATTGTGCGGCAGTTTAGTTATTTCTAATTATAAATAAAGACTAACGGGACAAGTTGCAAGTTCCAATTAAAATTGCCCTAAATGAAAACTTAATATTTGTATCGTGTAATTAAAATTATAATTCCAATATGAAAACTGTTTAAGACCATTAAAACACGCGACTGAAATTACAAAGGCCATTAAATTAGACCAGATGGACAAGTGAAAGCTAAAACGCTAGTAAAAGTATTAGAAATTAGTGATCATTCATAATAAATCATACATATGTATGTGTACATAAATCTCTGCGATTGCATGAGAACACATCATACTCACTTCAAGAACAATTAATTGTGCGAGACAAGAATCAAGATATTTATGATACATTTAATTTAAATGTATCACAAACGCCATTTGTCACAACCAATTTAGCTTGTCAAGTCTGTTTGATCAAGTTGTCAGACATCTTTTACAAAATTTATAATCATACCTACCGTTCTGTAGGATCTATTTTAATTTCCGTGTATTTACATAATATCACAAGAAGGCAATCAATTTACCTCATTAATAACCAGATAAATAAATTCTAAAAACAAACTGGCAACTCACCGTTAATTCGCGCCAAAAGTTTGACAGATGTTTCTATTGATCGTGGCGGATGGCCACAGATAAAATATAAATATCCGAATTTATTGACACAAAACGTTTGAATAACACTAAAATTACGTTGTTTCAATTCGATAGTCTGATTACAGCGTTTTAAACCGGGTCGTAATTAGAACAACAATTACTTACGTGCACTAACCGAACTGGGAAAAGTTGCCAAAAACCTGAATCATTTGAAAAGGCTGGTGACCCGGTGACCTTCTACACCGCAAGTTCCCACGTCTGTAAGTATTAAATATACCGTAACATTATTTAACACAATGTTTAAGTTTTAGGTCGCCAAGATAAGCTTTACTTAATTCACACAAAAGAGATAGAAAATATGTATTAATTAAATTTATCTCAAATTTGATCATCAACAATTATAAATATCTTAAAATGTTCTTTGAAACCGGATATAATTTTCGTGTTCTGACAATAAATATAAAAATATATTTTCTGTTTATTTAGATATTTTGACTATGGAATGAAACCAAAAAATTAAGTATTCTGTCCGAATAGAATGGCGGACTGCGTTCTCTACAGTCACAGAGTCACAGTTAATCCTAGACATTAATAATGTTATGAAACTTAGTTAAAAGTATCTACTTAGTGGTCTGGGCTACCAATAACCAAGTTATGCTAAGGCTACTGAATTGAAATGACTATCGCAAACCGATATAAACTTGAATAGGTACTATCGGCAATAGTTGCAACTTTCCGCTTTATATTAATTGCAGTACTTGATTAGCCAATTTTAGTCCGAATCGCATAATAATTGTCCGCCTGACTTAAATTTAATTGGAGTTATTACTTCCTTTATTTATCATACTATCGCGAAAAGCACTTCTGATACCTTGGATATCAAAGTAGAATAGTAAATTAGTTGGCAACATAATAGATCAAGAGACTGTCGCAACTTGCAATGTTACAGAGGCTGTAATAGCTACTGTATACAATGGTACGTTGGTTTCAACGTCTGTTGCTTCATTTGTGGAAACGAGATCCAACTAAGTAGATTGTAAGTCATCAAGGGACGTTATATTGCGTCCACCATATGCGATATACCACCAAGTACCTATATCTACTGTTAACATTATAAAAGGCCTCTCTAAAATTCAAAATATCGCCACAATACTCGATTGTATAAATACTGGTATTCAATTGCATGCGGTTAGACTGGGAGCCGACCACAATGTGTAGGAAAAAAGCTAGGCAGATGATAACTCGATTTTACAAAATGTATTTAGAATACCATGTCCCCTTGTAGGTAGACGTTCGATTACTAGCCAGCCTATCTAGCCTTCTAATTTGGGATATTTATGTTTGCCAAAGCAACTGTTAAAAGTCCCTCAAGGACTCATCGTGACTCGTAGAGCACTAGTCGTATAGCCAAGCTCCAAATGACCACCTTCTACAAAAATAATGACTATAATCACAAAACTCTGCCTTACAATTACATAAAGATAAATAGTAGCAACCAGTTGCGGGTTCCCACAAGTTCAAAGCGATTCAAAGCCAAACAATAAATCATTTCGTCATTTATCAACAATAGCGAATGAATCTAAAGTAAAAGGTGGATTATTAACTTAGCGAGAGTGCAGGGGGCAAAGACCATAGATGTATAATTGCATAGATTGGCAATGCGTAAAAAGGAAGACATGATAGCATGTGTTAGAGTAAGGTAGACCTTTAGAGGCATGAGGAACAGGGTGTAAAGTTCTCTCATCCTCCATTGAAAAGGGAGGATCCTCCGACCAGACGGGTGTTGTGTCTGGTGGGCTACTGCCCGACAGTTGATGTCGGGACGTTGTATATATGCTACTCGCGTGGTAAACTCTAATTGCGCGATGCAGGTTTGCGTGACGTCATGTCATTGATGCGTAGTTAACTCGTCAAAATGTAGGGAGCAGCTGATTTTTTTTTCGCGATTCCAGGTTTGGTCCCATAGTAAAAGTTGTTCATAATGATGAGTACAATGACCCCTTAAGAGGTTGTGGGTTATTTATTTTACACCTTGTATAACTCATCCAAGCAGAAAATCCCATAAGGCGAGTTTAGAGCTAAATGTTTTTAACAGAAAACTCCAGTAGTATACTTCAATCTGAGGATTTGAAAATTTTAAGCAACATTAAATATCTACCTAGGTACAATGAAAAAAAAATGAAAGTTTTTTTCAACTTTTTTTTTCGCTACTGCTACTAAACTACAAATCACATTTTCATGGCTTGGCGAAGATAATATTGGTAAGTCACATATCTTACAACTGTGCATTTTTTATTTTAAAATAATAATTAATTTTTATATGAGGAGCTCGTGGCTAAATAATAACAGCCGCACGGGTCGATCCGTCAGGTTAAGCTACGCTTGCCGGGGTTGGTCAGTGGATGGGTGACCATCTTTACATAACGAGATTCCTCCGTGCCTCGGAAAGCACGTTAAGCCGTTGGTCCCGGCTGTTATTCGTGGATCTTTGACAGTCGTTACGGGTCGTCAGAAGCCCGAAAGTCTGACAACCAGTCTTACCAAGGGGTATCGTATTACCCAGTAACTGGGTTGTGGAGGTCAGATAGGCAGTCGCTCCATGTAAAATACTGGTATTCAGCTGCATCCGGTTAGACTGGAAGCCGACCCCAACATAGTTGGGAAAAGGCTAGGCAGATTGATTGAATAATTAATTTTTATAAAGAAAACAAATATTCGCTAGCGGGTCCGTGCGACGACTTTATGGAATATGGGTCGACGACTATGCTCCACATTATAAATGTTGGTCTCTTTTTTTGTTACCGTTGCCTATCTATATATTAATACATCTATGGCACAGACAGTGCAGTCTGTGCACTTGACTTCGTCGTGTGAATAACTATTAACTGTTCTGTTAACAGTGTGCGCTGTTTTCGCAAAGCTTTTAGTCTCGAGTGTAAATAAAAAGAGCATGAGAAGATTTTGAGTGTGTTGATAAAGTTATTGTAGTTTCCGGGACCTTTTTTTCGTCATCATCATTGACAGCCTCCCAATAACAACAACAACAACAACAACGACAACTCCTTTCTTCCCAATTTCATTTTTGTCCAGGTTTTTTGCTTTTTCTCTTGGCGCTTGAAAGGTAAATTTTCGTCACTGAAGTGGAAATTTAAAGCACGCTAATGTCCTGTAGTTACAATTTTTTTTTTCAAACTCAAAACTCAAACTCAAACTCAAAGCATTTATTTCAAATAAACCAATTACAGGCACTTTTGAATTGTCAAGGAGTTAGTCAGTCAGAAAGATGAAGTTAGTTGCCCATTCCAGAGCGTAGTAGATCTCTATGGAGAAGAACGGGCAAGAAACTCCACGGACACTCTTCATAAGGTTGGCTATGACAACTGACTTGTCTACCAAAAATGTTAAATACAATTCAAAGCGCGTGTCTCTCAATAAAAGAGTCATCTTGCTGCGTACGCAATAAATAACTTTTTTTTTCGGAAGACTACAAATATTTGGGAAACCCACTTGACTTACAAAATTCTAATTTTTTGTGCACATTCTCACGTTACCGTGGAATACTTAGTACCGTTTGTGTTATTTTATATCCGGGTCGGACGATATTCATAACATTTTCTTTCACTTCTTTTGTCAGAAACTTGATACCTACAGTTTTACAAAGATATCATCCCGTCTTGAAGAAACCTCATGGAATTAATTAATGGAAATCGAAATTAGCAATTCTCTTAACGTGGTCTTTGCGACGACATTATCATTTAATGAAGTAATAATTTTTGATGCCCTATGATTCCTTCCAACACAACTTCCAATACAACTAGGTTATTATTTTAAGCTTTAAACATTTAGCTATACACACTGCTTTTTTATTGGCTAGGGAGTTGCCACGGTAGTGTTGTAGGTACTCATCATTATGAACAACTTCTAATAGGGGACCAAACTCGTAAAAATTTAGGGAACAGCTGATTTATTTTTCTCAATTTCAGGTTTGGTACCATAGTAAAAGTTGTTCATAATGATGAGTACCTACAACAGTTTAGTGGCAGCTCCCTAGTCAATAAAAAAGCATCGTATACCTACGTATATTAGATTATGTACATAATATATATTTCGCTGTAAATAAACGAATAAAGTAAGTGGTTAGTTATTACTTGGGACACCCAAGGACATCATTTTGGTGCGAATTATGACGAAGAATCATTTTAAAATACTTTAGTGTTTTCTTCGCTATTTCATAAATAATATGCAAAAACATGTTTTTCTATATTCCAAGCATTAAACTAGGATAAAACCCACATAAGACAATCAAATCCCACTCTTGACTATTTGCCACTATTTATAGGTAGGTACGTAGATTCTTTTGCCAAGTTGATGTGCCAGAAAGCTATAAATTACCTAATTCTATCTAGCATCCTACGTTATACCCACACATGTACAGTTAACAAAACAGTTTAACACGCAGGCAAGAAATGAACATCTTTGGTATGCCAAAGATGTTCTCATGACTTATGATATGACTTGACTATATTCAGCATGCGCGTAAAATGGACTAAAAAGTCGCATTGAAAACGGACCATCCATTTGGGTGCTAGAATTTTATGTAGGTATATAATTGAGGGTTTTTCTTAAGTTTTTTTGTTATCTGTACCTATTTAACATAAGATGGTAAATTGAAGGCACATGGGAATTACATATGGCATAGATTTTCATTGAATATATTTAAACCACTGTAGGCTGGCGTCATGGGCAGGTATGTTCGAATTTAAATAGGATTAAAATCACAAACTGGAATATATTATTGTCTCGTTATGGTGTTAACTAATTGAATGAAGTAATGTTGACTTTAATTCTAATGGTTTTGATTGACTGTTCTTATTTGATGGTAGGTGAAGGCGTAATCTAAGATAGAGCACATAACTATACGATTATTTACATTTTAACCGGTGCGGTGACACCATTTTTTTGTTACTTCAATCAATATTGGCCTTTTCCCAACTATGTTGGGGTTGGCTTCCAGTATAACCGGATGCAGCTGATTACCAATATGTTACATGGAGCGACTGCCTATCTGACCTCCACAACCCATTAACTGGGTAACACATACCCCTTGGTAAGACTTTCGGACTTTTGACGACCCGTAACGACTGTAAAAGATCCACGAATGACAGCCGGGACCAACGGCTTAACGTGCTTTCCAAGGCATGGAGGAGTCTCGCTATGTAAAGATGCTCACCAATCCCGCGCAAGCGTAGCTTAACCTGATTGATCGTCCCGTGCGGCTGTTAGTACTTAGCCACGAGCTTCTCTTTTTTTTCTCTTATTTTTTTGTTACCTATAATGCTGAATTCAATTAAGCTTTAGGGTGATTAAGGGAGGGGCAAATGAGCGAAACTACGTAGACTTAAAGGAATGGCTTTAAGGCCACAACAGAATAAGAGCATCCATTATTGATCCTAACATGATAAAACTTAACCCTAAGGCTGCTTTTCCATCAAAGACGTACTATGCTACGTTGCTATGGATGCGTTTGATATCCACCAATCATATTCATTGGTCCACGTAGCATATCATTGATGGAAACGGGTTCAACTAAGCTATGTTTCTTATATGGAAGAGATGCGTGCTATGGATGGGAGCTAAGAATGCGCGAATGGTGTAGCTGCCGCTCCCCGTGCCTTCCTACTGCCGATGCATCGCATAGCTCGAGCTGCGCATCTTCCTCGCACAGCTACCTTGCGGCGGCGCATCTTCATAGCACAAACTCGCTCCGCTACACGGCCATTAGTGGAAACGGTCACATAGTTTCGTATAAGCTTAGCTTTCACATCCTCGCAGCATATAGCTGCAAAGCACATCTCTGGTGGAAAAGCTGCCTTAAAGTCATGCTCTCGGAATGATAAGGAACAGCCTTTTCCTTTGCAAAAGAATACGCAACGAGCTGTTACGTTGTCCTAAAAACAAACAACGGCAACATCACACCTAAATAATTCTCGCACCATTCAGACACACAACACAGCTAAATTACTCGGAACATTAACTCAACTTCTCCATATTAACGGCCCGTAACCCGAGGCCCGAAGACATCGTGATCCAAATAAGATTTCTAAACACATACGTCCATACGTTACATACGGATTACGGACAAAAACTGACATTACAGTGTGTAGCGGTGTATAATTTGCATCAGTCATTTAGTACGGCACGGTAGGGTGTGCAGAACTGTCGGGTTTTGAAGGAATGTCTGTGTTTGATAGTCTTTTGTATGTTTGTGAGGCAGTAGTGATGTTCTACGAAATAGGAGCATTATTAGAGTGAGGTAAAGAAAACCAAACTAATAAGTATATAAAAGGAAAACCAGGATCTAACTCATTCTGTAATGATAATAGGACTCGTCTCAGACGCGGTAAAAAATATTGCTTCAAAGTCAAATCATTTATTACAAAAAGGCATAGTTATACAAGGCACTTTTGAACGACAATATTTACATTTTAGTCGCCCCTTCTAAAAGGTAGTTTCCCGTGGAGAAGAATAGGTAAGAAAAGCCACGGCTTTAAAATGTTTTACAATATTTTATACCGGATGACTTTTTTTACCGTCTCGAAAAAAATTGGGTAAGTACTCGTATATTAGGTGAACAGAGTAGAAGCCTATGGCATACCTAGTTTTTTTTTTTAATAGCTTAGACAGAAAAAAATATTTAAGTAGGTACCAATAAATACTACAAAATCGATGTAAAAATATCGAAATTCAAATCATATGCAACCTGCACATGATTTGAATTTTTGTTTTTTTTGTTATTTTTTTTTTTTTTTTTTAAATACACCTAATATACCCAATTTTTTTCGAGACGGTAAAAAAAGTCATCCGGTATACATTATTTATATAATTATTATGAAGACGATGCACCTATAATAAGTCAGTGTATGTGTTAAAGTAATCACAGAACGTAAAATCAATGTCATAAAAATAATAAATTATGCAATTAAATTAGCAACCAGTTTAATTTTGATGCAGTTAGCCGTGAGCATAATTAGCCATGAAACAAGGCCACAGCTGACTGCCCAGAAAACGCCGGACATAGGCTACTAAATGTCCTCTATCGCTCATGGCTGAGGTGGTATTTTAATGCAGCCTCCAAATTAGTATTGATTGACAGCTAGAGACTGTCCCGCTTTTCCACCATACCTGGTCACTACCCACATAGTTACTGCTAACACAGTAGGAAACACCAGCGGACCATGTCGGTCCGTTGATTACGTCCGAAGCGACACTGAGGCGTAATGCGTTGTGTAGATCTAGATACTACATAACTGTCCCTTGAGAAGTTACTGTATTAGAAATTAAGTTTAATTTATCTATCTATACTAATAACCTATATCTATACTAATCTATCTATACTAATAATCTTTAATGTTATAAAGCTGAATACTTTGTTTTTTTAACCGACTTCCAAAAGGAGGAGGTTCTCAATTCGTCGGAACCTTTTTTTTTTTTTTATGTATGTTCCCCGATTACTCGAAAATGGCTGGACCGATTTGGATTTTTCTTTTTTTGTTCGAAAGGGTATACTTCCCAAGTGGTCCCATGATCATCAAGTCAGGATCTGATGATGGGATCCCATGGAAATCGAGGGAAACCCTCAAATTTTATGGGCGATTTCGGTATTTTTTATAGTAACTCGTGCATTTGCTCTCGGAAAGTACCATTCGGTGAACTGGAACTGATGATGAAGACCACAGAGGGCCATCGGAAATACTCAATTATATCTAAGTATATCACAGGTTGCGATTCGATTACTTTAATATGGTTTATGCTCGTCAAAATGCATAATGGTAATGGTGACTTCACCATGAGCTCCAGTTCTCCTGGTTCTTACTAGGAGAACTCCTCAACAATTATCGTCCCTGCATCGGGAAAAGCAATATTTTGTAAAATGTGATGAGCAGTTGACATTGGGTTTATTGTAACTTAGATAAATTACAAACTGAACCACTAAAAAGTGAAAAATAAAAACTTTTTTACAAAAAAAAACCGACTAAAAAAGTTTTTGTTTGAACGCACTAATCTCTGGAACTGCCAGTCGGATTTGAAAAATTATTTTTGCATTTGATAACCCAATCTTGAGGAGGTTACATGCTACTTAACATCGCGCTTTTAGGAGCCGAATAAAAAGAAAAAGTTAGAAAGAACGCTAAGCGAAAACGAAGTAACGAAGGGGAATAAGAAATTTCACGCGAAGTCGCGGGCAGAAGCAAGTTTATTTAATAAAGAACACCAACAGCATAGGTATACATTTGACATTGTCTCACAATAGTATTTATAAAAGGTATTACTGCTAATGTATATCTAGACAAAATATAGGTGTACATAAAGAGAAAAGACATTTAAAAGAAGTTTAATTTATAATATGCCTACTGTTTTGAAGATATTGTAACTGCTATGAGTGGTGGTCATGGGCTCGTGGCAGTTCTTGTCTATAACTGATCTGAAGCAGTCATTGGTCAGATCAATTTCGATAGTAAATATTTTTGAGTTGATAATGATGTTATTATTTAAAACCGAAAGCAGAAAGGGGTGTGCTACCTACAATATTGTGGCAATTTTCCTTTTGTTTTTCTTTTTCACTACATTTTTTATAACCAATGACATACGTAATGACTATTGTAATGGAATATGGAACACTGACTCCCAAGTCACAGGTATAAACCTATCTTGGGAGCCAGGGGCCTGTGTTTGTGAAGGGGTTGTCGTGCTTTGTGAAGGGGAGGAATGAGGAAAATGTCGTCAGGAAAGTTTTGAGTATGAATGTGGATAGCTATACGAGTAGGGGAAGAACAAAGAAACGATGGATATACTGTGTGAAAGATGACATGGCTAGAAAGGGAGTGACTACCGAGATGACGACTAATAGAGAAGTATAGAAGAAAAAGACATGTTGCGCCGACCCCAAATAAATTGGGATAAAGACAGGAGAATGATGAGTTTCAAAGCCGACAATTTCACACAATACTATTTTATTTTATTTTATTTTTATTTTTATTCAAGTTACTTCCAGTTACTTACTTTACTTCAAGTTAGTTTCTATAAGTTACTTCGTTCATAAAAGTTTTATTATCATCAACCAGTGAGTCAGAATATTGTGACTGACATTTAATTGTATGTAGCTGTTACACAGTAAATACTGTCATCAGGCTATAAAACGTTAACGTTTTCTTCTGTAGAAACAAACTGTACCTACCTACCTCTTTACCTCCTTATGTTATGTCATTCTACGGTTAATACAATATTCTATCGGATATCGATCAATCCTTTATCTTAATCTATTCAAATATAATCTATTTCTTTTGTCAAATGAAGGCTTGGCCTATTCTCCTCTTAGTAAGGTGTTTACAAGGCTTGTACCAGAATGACGTCACTCCTTCTAATTTGGGAATTGCTATGTCGTGCGCGTGCGCCGGCTGAGCGGATTACCGTATTTGTTCATTACGAAGGAAATTGCTTAGAATTCGTCACGTTTGTGGATACAGTGCTATTGAGATGTTGGTTTTTAATTTGAGGTTGGGTTTGAGATGTTTTGGAGTAATAAATTACTGTGATTAGTTTTATTTTAATCATTTTAATTATTGCTGCTGACGATTTTTTGCGTTTCATTTTCTCTTTTTCTTATTGTTTTTAGCATCGTGTTTTACAAAAAAAAAAACCTAAATCGGTTCAGTCGGTTGGGAGCTACGATGCCAGAGACAGATACACTTACACGTTGAACTTATAATACCCCTCTGTTTCCGTCGGGGGTTAAAAATATTGGCAAGCGGCGCGACATTTGATATTTTCTGTTTTGTTGTATCCTGCTTGGTCCTTAGCTATGACATATCGTCGCTAATTTAACTAACTGACGTATCTGACATTTTGGACTAAGCCGATAGCCGACCTAACTATAGTAATTTGATACATTTTCCAAGTCGAATCGATCTGTCTAATCAGCGTATCTGTACCTATGCCTTACGGTCCCCATGATAATGCAAAAATCGAGACCGATATATGTACAGTTTACAAAAAAAAAGAAAAATAGCTTGCTCTATAAAATTTTCTTCGAATCAGTTACGTCACTTAGTTAGATTAGCGACGATATGATACGCCCGGTTCGTATGGAACTGACAATATATTATTCCTACAAATAATAATGTACTAGCACCCACAATTTACACTATTAGGAGTGTAACAAGATTGAATTAAAAGCCAAAGGCCACTATTACCGTACATTGCGCCGTCAACTCTATAAATAGGAGAGTTTTTCCGACAAATCCGTGAATAATCAGCACAATACAACAATAGAACAGTTATAATACGGAAACACTTGTGTGCAGTCACGAAACAGATGAAGAATAGAAGACCCACTTTATGTAGGTGCAGACGCCACTACAATCTGTCAAATTTCTTTAATAGATTTTCATCTCTATCGCATTAGGTTCAAGGTTGATTGGGAAAATTTGACAGTTTCGGGTGGCTTGACCTGCTGGCGTCTGTATCTATTCAAAACTTGGTTGGGTTTTACAGCTCGTGCAAATATATACAACCTGTGCTGTGTGGGTGTTGAAGGGTTTTGCATATTAGCAAAATTGTTATGATAGTCTTTCCCCAAAAGAAGAAGCTCAGGTACATTGCAGATTGCAGATAAGTTACTGTCATACTTACTGCATGTTTATCTGTAACATTACCTACACCCGCCATCCTGACTCTCACAGAGTAGAGTAGACGGTCTATTCTATAAATTTCTCACAGTCAAAACTTGGGTGAAGTGAGCTCACTTAGAGCTTACTTCACCCAAGTTTTGACGGTGACAATTTTATAGTCAATAGTGTCAATCCCTAGCATCATCTGCCTAGCCTTTTCCCAACTATTTTGAGGTTGGCTTCCAGTCTAACCGGATGCAGCTGAATACCAGTATTTCATATGGAGCGACTGCCTATCTGCAGTGCGATTCTGTAACCATCTGACCGTGAAAACTTAGGTGAAGTGAGCGTGGAGTGAGCTGTCAATAGTGTCAATTGCTAGCAAAAACAAACTCACTTCACCTAAGTTTTCACGGTGAGATTTTTACAGAATCGACCGGCTGATCTCCAAAACCTAGTTACTAGGTAATAAGATACCCCTTGATAAGACTGGTTGTCAGACTTTTGGGCTTCCATCCATCCACCGTGCTTTCCGAGGCACGGAGGGGTCTTGGTATGTAAAGATGGTCCCATACACGGACCTACCGCGGCAAGCGTAGCTTAACCTGGTCGATCGACACATGCGGCTGTTATTAGTGAGCCTCAAGCCCCCTTGTGTGTGTGGGGGGGGGGGCGGGGGGGCCAGCTCACTTCGGATAGACGTCACTTCACATACCTACGCTTTCAGGGTGAGATTTTTACATGCTTAACTAACATTGCTTCGAATAAAAGCCGTTGTAGACAAGACTGTCGCTATTTAAATGTAACTATGACGAAGAAAGTAAGAGTAGAGATTTTCTGAACCTGTCAGACAGGTAGCTGAATTATTAGATCCATATCTACTGTTGCGTCACGCGATATCTGTGACAGCATTAATTCAATACTGTTTCGCTCTACCTTTCAAAACGTTTGCATATATTTTCTGTTGCCGAATTAACATAAAATAACGAATCACGCCTGCACTCCCATGTGAAGTCAGGAAAATTATTTTGCAATCAAATAACCAATAACCAATAACAACCAACCAACCAATAACCAATATTTAATATAATATCGTTTATTTAATCACAACTGACAATTGACAGTAAAGTTGATATGGCTATGTTAACCCGCTATGCCGTTATGGTTGTGTCCCGCTCCGCGCAAAAAGGGAGGAGTCATTTGATGATTTCCCATCCACAAAAAAAAAGAAGGGCCTATAGGACTTAGGGTCTGAGGGACTGTTTGGCCTTAGGTATCATATATTTTCATGTATTGTCGCACCCTACGACCACTATTGCACTATTGCGGCCTTACGTGACGTTTGTTGAGTGTGGGTGTATAGGTAAGGCAAATTGACGTAGGGTGTCCAATTGTCCTTTGCTTAGCAATCAATTTTCCTGACTGTAAGCCTATACTTAGATATCTAATTTCTTCTTACTTTCAAAAACTTTTGGCCCTTCTGTCTTTACTGTATTATGCTGGACCACCAACTTTACTCAGATGAAACCAGCGATAGCACCTGTTCTGTTTCCTCGAAACGTGACTCAGTCGGATTGAATAGTCACCATATTAATTACATTTAATTATAATTATGAACAGTCATGAAAATGATATACTTAGTTAGTTAACCAGACAGCTGACTGAATACAATTCCATTTTTATCCGACTACGGCGAAGCAAAAAGGAGGGTTATGATTTTGACCGGTATGTATGTATTTTCGTTCGTCTGTTCCCTCATAACTTCTAAACTTCTTATCATAATTTGAGAAATGAGGTATAGTTAGAAGTGTCTTGATCGTCCGCTGGTTATAGGCTATGTGACGTCACATTAAATTGAATATGACGAGTACAGTGACCCCTTAAGAGGATATTGGTCAGTAACCAATAACCGTGTATATTATTAAACTCATTGAACTCTTTGCATGGAGAAAATTAGAATAATCTCAGATGGAAAAAGCAAATTATCTTGTTACCAGCTTATTTAGCTTAGGTAGTTGTGCTTATTTACATCGTAATTCCTT
Source organism: Cosmia trapezina (assembly GCA_905163495.3). NCBI lineage: Eukaryota > Metazoa > Arthropoda > Insecta > Lepidoptera > Noctuidae > Cosmia > Cosmia trapezina. Next base: position 5,908,445 of record LR991036.1, read on the forward strand.
TCTTGCTGCTTAAAGATGAAGAAATTGCAGATACACAAGAGATTCGCGGAATATTTAAATGTGGGACAGTCATTTATGCGCAGTGTGGGTCAACGAGAATTAAGTTCTACATTCAGATTCGTAATGTAATGGCCATCACTTGAAACGGCAATAGCCCAAGAGTCAAGCTGCAGACTGGTGAGAGAGAGGCAGTGTGACCATTTCTAATTGTATAAACCTACGTATTTTCCTTTTCAGCTGTTGCCAGGTGAATATACCAAAAAAATACCATGACAGTTGAAATTGTACCAATATTATAGGTACCGATATTTAGTCTACTAAAAATATGCTATCGTCATTCTTTGGAGCCTCAAATATACCAATTTAGTACCTACTAAAAATACCAAAAACGGTCGCACTGGAGAGAGGCCGTGAGTTCGATATCGAGCCGTTGCACTGTTAACAGGAACCCAATCCTTGAACAAACATGACTGTGGGGGCTTTACTTACGATAGGTATAAAAGTAAGTGATGGTACGAGGTTGTAGGTTCAAATACGAGCAAGCACCAATGTGCCTTTTTCAATTCATATGTAGGTATGTACTTACTTTCTCAGTTTATCTTGGACATTACTGACATCGCTAAAGGACACATTCGTGACGAAACCTGATAAATAAATGAATGGCTAAATGTGTTCCTAAGCTCAAAACTCGAGAACAGCTGGACCAATTCATCGTTCGTTTGGGTCCGAGGAAAGTTCTTAGGAAAAGAAAAATTGGAAAAATTGCCGGGAAAATTGTAAAATCGGGAAAACTGAAAGTGCATTTTCTATGGGAATTTTGTAAGAATTATTGAAATTTGGACAGGATAACGATACACAAGATACCTATAGAGCAGTGGTGGCCCAGTGATATCGGCCGCAACTTACAAGTTCATAGGTTCATAGGTCATAGGTTCGAACCCCGACAGGCGCTTTACTTTATGTAAATTATTTCAACACCACTGCTGTCAAAACGGTGAAGGAAATCATTGTGGACCCTGTCTACTCGTCAAAATGTAGGGAGCAGCTGATTTTTTTTTCGCGATTTCAACTTTGGTCCCATAGTAAAAGTTGTTCATATTCATGGGTAGAACAGCCTGTGAAAATTTGTCCATCAATTTTAATGGGACCTTGTAAATGTGGTGGTGATCAATGCTCGTGCCTTCTCTGTGTGAGAAGAGGCCTTTGCCCTGCAGTGACACAATAAGTAATAGGCTGGTATTGTTATAGCCAGTTGTTGTTGTTGTTGGTATTGTTGTTATGTGGCCAGTGTAGTCCAAATAGCATCGAAAATGAACTATGAAAAGGAATATTCTGACATTTAGCTAAAAAAGCAATCTCCTAGTCAGTTCTCATCACACAAAAACAATAGACACTTGATGTAACAAACATTTTTAATTATATTTTTAATCTACAAGGCAACGTCAAGTCAACCTACAGCCTCGTTCGTTGACTCGCAGATAGAAAGTTGTTAATTAGGAACGCGCCTGATTGGCGGGCGATTGTGTAACCGAACGCAACAGATCAAGCATGTGGCTGTACAGGGAAATACCTTTGCTGAAGAAAGTGGACACGTCATTTTTCCTATTGTGCAATATAACCATAGAGCGTATATTTATTCAACTGGTTTTATAGCAGAAAATTATGTTATGTAGGAAAATGAAGATTACCTACTAAACATGTGGTAGAATTAAAAATAATACACTACTAGGTATTATAGTGTGGCTTTGAAGTGGGCTTAAATGTCGTGAGATTCAACGCGTGATGAGCCTGTCCATAGGAGCTCTATTCGAGTTCGAAACACTTCAGGCAAAACTCTAAATAAACTCGTCAGTGATTAAACAATAATGAATACCAAGATCTTTAGGGCTGCCTATAAATTGTTAAGAATTTTCTTACCTAGCTTTTTTATAAACATGACAAATATGGGTGTAGCTACTGTAGAGGTTTCATGCTTTGGTCAATCCTTAGCAATGATTCCGGCTGACATTTCGATCATTCAAACATCGAATTACTCTTAAATAAATGTGATGCTTCGGCGCCTCCACCAAATGTGAGGGCTCGAACCTCAACAGTGAGTGGCTAGCTACGGAATGGGGATGAAGCTCGTTTATCTTTAAGGAGGGACAGACAAATATTAGCTAGGGCTCTGCGTAGGCTGTGTGTGATATATTTATTGTGATTATTAATATAGCGGGCTTCAGCCCCATTACTCCTGTACACCGCTGCGTTTTATTCCGTACACTTACCTAGCCACTCACTGTTGATGTTCGAGCCCTCACATTTAGTGGAGGCCCCGAATCTGAAGCTGAACACAGCAGCTGCAGGTCAAGTTACTACAAACTGTCAAATTTTCTCATTCGATTTTGTACTTAACCGTCAAGATTTTAAGGTTTAACATCATTTAAAGAAATTTGACAGTTTGGTATTACCTGATGTGCTGTTGTCTGTAGGTACTACCACCACCACCACTGCCTAACTCTTCGGAAAAAACAAGCATGTATGTGTGAATTCTCTTAGCATTTTTAAATCGACAGCCAGTAAATTCTGATCGATTTATTTATAACCATAAACACCAAATCAATTTAAATGATTACCGGATCGGGCACAACGTCCTCGCCAAGTAGAACAGTGACTCAATTGTGCAATATTGCATTTTCACATAAATATCAATCTATTAACTCAAGAACGGTACCTACACCACGTCTCACAATGAGATGAGATTTATAGCATGAGATCGTGTTTCAGGGAAACTGTAGGTGAATCTAGCTCTGCCTGCTGCACTTTTATCGCTGTGCAATGACTGGATAATATCTGGGCTGTATAATATCAGCCGCACAGGTCGATCGAAGGCTAAGCTACGCTTGCCGAGGTTGGTCCGTAGATGGGTGACCATCCATTCGAGACCCCTCCGTGCCTCGGAAAGCACGTTAAACCGTTGGTCCCGGCTGTCTAACAGTCGTTACGGGTCGTCAGAAGCCCGAAAGTCTGACAACCAGTCTTACCAAGGGGTATCGTATTACCCTGTAACTGGGTTGTGGAGGTCAGATAGGCAGTCGATCCAAGTAAAATACTGTTTAGACTGGAAGCCGACCCAAACATACTAGTAGTTGGGAAAAGGTTAAACAGTTAATGATTATGAATGCACAATGTATTCTTATGAAGATTGACAAAAATAGAACTCAAGTTGCAAGTGCAACTGAAGTTGACGTTTTTAAAGATGAGTGACAACCCTGACGTTGGTAATTATTTTGTTTTGAAGCTGATGAAAACATGCATTGTATTTACTGCATGGCATAATTATTCCAAGTATTAAATTACATACAAGTCACTTGGAGTGTTGGAGTCATGTGATCATCATGGTCTCGTTTGGGAGAAGGTTAAATTGGACCTAAGGTCATGAGGACATAACGGCGATAAGTCCCCTCTTTGAGGATTGGTTAGAGAGGCGCCACGGCGTCGTCACCTTCCGCCTGACGCAGGTCCTCACCGGACACGGCTGTTTCGGGAGGTTCCTGTTTCGCATAAGGCGGGAGGAAACGCCCGGGTGTTACCATTGTGTGGATCGCCCGGAGGACACGGTGGAGCATACAGTGGAGGTCTGCCCGGCTTGGGCAGAGCACCGCCGTGTTCTCACGGAGGCGATCGGCGGCGGCGATCTCTCGCGTCCGAGCCTGGTCCAGGCCATGGTGCGGAGCGAGAGTGCATGGGAGGCCGTCACCTCCTTCTGCGAAGCAGTGATTCTCGCGAAGGAGGAGGCGGAACGCGTGAGGGAGGGGCAGCCTCACGCCCTCAGTCGCCGCAGGAGACGCCCTGGGCGGCGGGAATCGCAGGGCGATTTCCGGCCACCGTAGGCGCGGGCCTGCGGATGGTGAGCAGCGGGTAGGTCGCCGTCCGGTAAGGACCAGGCCCGAGTCGACGGCGCGTTGTGTTCCACGCGCGCCTCAAAGAGATGTCAGCAAGTGACGGGGTCCAATAGGGCCGACGCCGCTGGGGTCGCGGGTTGTCTGAAGAGGTTACCGCGGCCCTGGCATAGGCAACTGAAGGAACACGGGTGGGTTTTAGTCAGTAAAAGTCTGACACGAAAAAGGTCATGAGGACAAAGTTAGTATTTCTTTCTTTAGTTTAAATGAAAGCACAACACGCCACTCTGTTGATGTGGGTATATCTACTGCACAGTATTGCAGTATTACCTACTAGTCTTTTAGTTTAGTCTCTGGTACTGTCACCTGTCATAAATTTTAGTTTCCAAAAGAGTCGTAGGTACCTAAGTTCGTTGTGACTTGGTTTCTTATTTTATACAGAAATCCATAGCGTTGGGAGCATGCTTCTAAGAATTCTCAAGCACCTGTCAGCAATACTCCATGACTGGCATTAAAATTAATGACGTATTGTTCAAGAGTTCAGGCCACATAAATTATAATTGTTTTAAATCACGCCTTCTTGGAGATTTAAATCTTTGGTGACTTAGTAATATTCTAATAGAAGAATATTAAAATATGAGATGTAGTCGCATAAAACTTGGGAATTTTTATACTTACCGTCATAACAATAACTTAATATTATAACCTTAATTAAAAAATATGTTTATTATTTAATGGCAACTCTATGATCACCGCTGATTTTATTTCTAACGACAATCTAGTTTTGGTTTCTATAGCAAAGGTATTTCTCTGAACTGTTTTACTTAATTGAATTTCGTTACACAAAGAGTTGCCTGCTGTTTTTCAAATTTGGATTAAGTACGGAGATATTTGAGGAGGAAAAATGATTTGAAAATGAGGCCAACGCCGTATGCCCGCCATATAGATAGGCAATTAACTCTGTTAATAGACTGTCAGTGCTCCACCGGATAGATTTTCTTGTGAAGAATTCCATTTAGAAAAAAATCACGCACGCGGCGACCGTTGTGACTGGAAAGCGTAAAATGGCGAGCCTCGATCGTAAGCGCGGACATATTGTTACCAATCAATTGTTTATTATTATGATTTACAGTGAAATTGGATACTATAAAGCCAATTTAGCCTTGTGAATGTAAGGCGAAGAAAACGAGAGACGGATCATGATCATAACCTACATTTGTTAATAACAATACTTAGGTACCTATGTCTAAAACTGTAATACTTATGTAGCGTGCTTAATAAATCGAAAATATTTTTTCTGCATCACAAAAATAAAATATAAAGTAAATCATGATAGGTTAACCCAGTTCCCGCCATTTACTCCTTACTACGTCATGACAGTTTCGCCATTTTAAAAAAAAAATGGAGCTGGCGCACCGCGCAGGTATTATCAATATAAAGCCGGCCTTGTCATCTAGACTAGATGTTAAAAGTGAGTGGCTGATATCCAATTGTTAAACTTGAACTTTGCTAATGGCGGTCGGGTCATTGTATTACATTTGCATGCTAATAGCCCAACGGTCTCTTTTTATTATTGCTATTGTTCCGTATAATAAGACTGTCTATGATTTACCGTCACTGCAAACATTACACACCTCTTTGTAGATTTATTTTTTGTCTATGATTAATATTTACCAAAGAGCGATTAAATTAAGAACACATTAGGATATTTTTGCACTATTTTAATAACGAGCATGATGGGAAAATTTGATTGCTAATTTAGGATTAACTTCATTAGTTTCGGGTTATGGTAAATATGATTTGCATTTTGTTGAATAGGTAGGTACCTACCTACGTACTACTTACCTAGGTACCTACCTATTGTTTTGCAAAAGGTCATAATATTGAAATTGGTAAGTAAGTAGGTGTCTAACTCTGAATAAGAACTATATAATATACTCGTACCTATATAACTTCAGACAAAGATGAATGTTGTTGCTATCAAATGCAATTCAACAATTTTGCAATGCAATCTACTTATGTAACCCAAACTTAGATTTCTGCATTCCCAAGGGTGGGTTGCACCAAGGACTGCGTTATAGTTTCTGTCAAAGTTAATTTTAACACTAACATTGACAACGACCATAAAATCTAACTACCTGCTGTTGCACCGTCATGTCAAATTCAAAAGTTTAAGTTCGATATTCGACACGTCTGACAGAAGTGACAGATATTTAACAATAACATTAACCAGCGAAGCGTGGGTCGTTAAAGTTACAATTAAAGTTAAAAAGTAGAGCACAAAAAAAGATTAAAATCGAAAAAGTAACATTTTATTACAAAAATAAATACTTATCTCGTATTTACACATAAATGCTGTCATTGAAAAAACATCTGTGATAATATTGAGTAAAGAATGCCTTCTTGAATTATACAACAACTTGAGACTGTTTTGATAACCTGTTTGCCTTCCTAAGGCTAGACCTTGAGAAATGCTGCCAGGACATATTCATTCACAGACATTCTAAAAAAAAACAAATGACGAACAGTTGAGCACCAGATAAGTTTTTAGTGTCCAGTTTCTGAGGTTCTAATGTAAACATTAAAAAGATTCGACATAGTTATTTTTAAAAAAATTGCATTAAAATCTCGAATAGATAAATCCTAAAAACCAAACAAGCTTTTTGTTAAATAGGATTACAAAATTGATTACTGTGAAAACAATAGTCTGAAAACTGACCTCAATATTGACCTTAAAACAGAAAGTCTTAAATAATCAGATAATAATAAATAATCATAGACGTTTTTATCCACCAATGTAAGTCGTTTAAACAAAAACGGAGGCGTGTTTGATAAAACAACGCAGATAATACGTCACGATAAACAGGCCGAATCAATATTTAAGTAAGAATCTTTCTGTTGCCTAATTTACTACTAATCACAACGATTTTAAAGTTAGCAACGCTATCGCGACCGATAAGATACGTATTATACAATCACAAAAATTATTTTACAGTTAACAAAATCGTTAGCTGAACATTATCACAATTAATTAATAGGTAAACGATGGCAATAATAAGTTTGTAAAACTCGGAACAATAAAATCAGTGTGGATGATACGCCTAATTACTGATAACACGATGTTTCGTCATACTGTGACTTTGTCTTTATCACTTCACATTCTGAACACACCGAATTTACTGTCTCTAAATGGAGCGTTCAATGCCGCAGACAAACTGAGTCCAATCACTCTTCTTGTGTCTTTAGGAGCAATCACTCCATCGTCCCAAAGTCTTGCAGTACTGTAGTATGGGCGTCCTTCTTTCTCAAACAGGGCTTCCAAAGGCCCTCTCACTTTCTTATCATCCTCATCCGTCCAAGGCTTTCCATCTCTCTGAGCCTTGTCTTTAGCTACCAAAGACAACACTGTAGCAGCTTGAGGTCCACCCATTACTGATATTCTGGCGTTGGGCCACATGTAGAGGAAACTGGGAGAGTACGCACGACCACACATTCCGTAGTTACCCGCCCCAAAACTACCTCCTACCAAAACTGTAACCTTGGGTCCCTTGAAACAACTGACTGCTGTCACCATCTTGGCACCATTTTTGGCAATACCTCCAGCCTCTGCGTCTTTGCCAACCATGAAACCAGTTATGTTCTGAAGGAAGAGTAGAGGAATCTTCCTAGCTGCGCAAAGTTGAATGAAATGAGATCCTTTCAAAGCTGCCTCTGAGTGCAATACTCCATTGTTACCGATTACACCAACAGGATGTCCGTACATGGATGCAAAACCACATACCAATGTCTCTCCGTAAAGTTGTTTAAACTCATGGAATCTACTTCCGTCAACTATTCTAGCGACAACTTCGCGAATGTCGAAAGGTCTTTGGATGTTCGCTCCAACGATGCCGTGAAGATCGTTAATGTCATGGACAGGGTCGTCAACTTTTGGTGCATGTATTCTTATCTTCTGTTCGTTATTCCAATTTAAATTGGCAACAACATTTCTAGCTAAATGTAGAGCATGCTCATCATCCTGAGCATAGTGATCTGTTACACCAGACTGACGGCAATGCAGGTCAGCGCCACCCAAATCTTCAGCAGACACTGACTCGCCTGTAGCAGCCTTCACTAAAGGTGGACCAGCCAAGAAAATAGTTCCTTGATTTTTAATTATGATACTTTCGTCGGACATGCTAGGAATGTACGCGCCTCCGGCGGTACATGAGCCCATAACTACTGAGATCTGCGGTATTCCTTCCGCGGACATGTTAGCTTGATTGTAAAATATTCTTCCAAAGTGTTCTTTGTCCGGGAAGACTTCGGCTTGATCGGGTAAATGTGCACCTCCGGAGTCCACGAGATAAATGCACGGAAGACGACACTCTTGCGCAACCGCTTGAGCTCTCAGATGCTTCTTCACTGTCATGGGGAAATAAGTGCCTCCTTTAACAGTGGCGTCATTAGCCACAATCATGCAGTCACGACCGTGAACTTTGCCAATGGCGGTGACGATGCCGGCGCTCGGCACTTGCCCTTTGTACATATCGACAGCGGCCAGCGTACTCAGTTCTAAAACGTCGCTTCCCTCGTCCACCAACCGGTTAATCCTGTCCCTGACGAGCAGTTTTCCTCTCGCCGTGTGCCTCTTTACGGCCTCCTCCGGGCCGCCTTTGACGGTGTCACCGGTTTTCTGCCGTAGTTCGTCGACAAGCTCATCCATTCTGGCCATATTCTCTTGGTAGTAAGGATCAGTTCTGTTCGGCTCGGTGCCGATGACGGTAGCGTGGTTGTGCCGGCATTGGTTCAACCGCCGTATCCCTCTGACTAGTTTGAGCATTTTTAACGTATATTAAGTGCAGAATGAAACACGACCGGTCGGCCAGTCGCTGTCGCGCTACTGCCGATAATGTAGTACCGTTATCTACACGATTAACTTGTACAAAAACAAATTCCTCGCTCGCCGACCCTCCCGCGGCATGATAAAAACTCGCATTATGTATGAAATGATAATGTGTAGCCATTGTTACTCGGTGACTATTTACGTAATATTTACATGTAGTTGAGACGCTTCGACGAGGGTTCATTCAATCGTTCTCAGAGTCGTCGTGCTAAAATAAATGGCAGTAAATATTATTAGAGTCGTGTGTCTCTCGTTATGAATAGATACTTATTGAATGATTCAATGATCTTGTCGTGACCTACTTGCAATAAGTTCATGTTATGTGTAGCTAACCTTGAATGGGTGTTTCAACTTCATTTATTTATTTCCTTTTCATATCTGTTAATAACTTATAAACGTTGACGAATTACGCATTTATATTTGCAATATAATATAGTGCATTGTCATTCCTATTTTCTATTTTATACCCAGATAATGAAACTATAAACATGTATAATTATGAGTTTCAATGTATCGCTTTGCTGCCCGAAGCTCTTAATATTTCTCTAAAAGATAACAGCATGCAATAATACAATGTGAGAGCTCAAATCTAGGCAAACATAATAATGCATTATGTTTAAATGCATAAGTGTTGGCGAGATCTAGTTCAACGCCTGAAGCCTTCGAATGACCAGGATATTGAATAAGTAAATAGGTACTCTACCTTAGTATTCCTATGAACATACTTTTTGAAGGAATAGGTACAAGAGCCATGCCTACGGGCTACTATTTTATTGCCAAGGAGATGCAATAAAAGAACTTCCTTGGGCGTCGTGTTCAAATCTTTAAACCGTTTTTTTTTTCTCGCACAGTTCTCGTTCATGTGAGAGCAAGAGAAATACCCGAAAAGTTCCCAACTTTAGCATACACACATATTTCTCAAATACAACATACACCTGCAGATACATAAGTGGGTACCGGTAAATTCAAACCTGTCCCTTCAAATTCGCAACTGACCCTACAAGTTTACAAAGCCCCAAAAACCTAAAATATTCACGCCTATGATTGACAACGGTTACTCAATTATATTTCCATTCCATAATATTAGGTCTTTACCTATGAAATTGCCGTTCTGCAGTACTGGCCATTTCAAATCAAAATAATTTTTGTTTGGCTAAGAATTCTAATTTCAAATTAATTTTATTTTAAAAACATGGATTTTTTTTTCCAAAAGTAGTCATTTGTTTATTGATTAGTGTTACATTTTCATCGCATTTCAATCTTTTTCGTCATCATGGATACGTTAAAAATTCGAGTAATTATGGAATATGAGTACCGTCGTGGCAGCAACGCGGCACAAGCGGCACGCAACATCAACTACGTTTACGGAGCTAACACTACAAACCAACGCACCACCTGTTATTGGTTTGCTCGCTTCCGTTCTGGAAATTTCGACCTGAAAAATGAACCTCGCGGTCGTCCGAAGACTTTGGTCGACAATTACTAATTAAAGGCGATTGTGGAAGCTGATGATACACAATCTACGGCTGAATTAGCAGCAGCTTTCGACGTTAGCGTCAAAACAATATTGGTCCATTTGCGTCAAATTGGCAAGGTAAAAAAGCTTGACAAATGGGTGCCCCACGAACTCAATGATCGCCAGCGCGAAGTACGCCTCGAGACGTGCCTTGCACTGCTCAACAGACACACAAATGAAGGAATTTTGAACCGCATTGTTACCTGCGATGAAAAATGGATTCTGTTTGATAACCGCAAGCGCTTGGTTGGATCCTGGTTCAGCACCTAAACAATGCCCTAAACGAAAACTTACCCCTAGAAAAGTGATGGTCACTGTTTGGTGGTCTAGCGCCGGTGTGATTCATCACAGCTTCTTACCAAACGGGGTGAGCATTACTGCAGATGTGTACTGTGAAGAACTGAACACAATGATGGAGAAGCTGGCACATCTCCAACCAGCATTGGTCAATCGCTCGTCTCCGCTGCTCCTGCACGACAACGCGCGACCTCATACTGCACAGCAGACGGTCTCCAAGTTGCAAGAACTGGGGTTGGAAGCTCTCCGTCATCCGCCCTACTCACCAGACCTTGCGCCTACAGACTACTACTTTTTCCAGAATTTGGATAACTTCTTGGCGGGAAAAAAATTCAATACCCGAGAGGCAGTACAAAATGCCTTTGAAGAATTTGTTGCCTCCCGACCAGCTGATTTCTTTAAGAAGGGCATCAATAAACTGCCACTGCGTTGGCAAAGATGCATTGATTGCATGGGTGATTACTTCGATTAATACAAATAAAAAATAAATGAAAAAAATTCGTTTAAATTTTTTCATACAAAACGGCAATTTCATAGGTAAAGACCTATTATTACAAAAAGAGGATCATTAAAACCAGAGACGGGCACCGCTCAATGATAATGGTTACTGTTAGTTCAAGCAAAAAATCTCATCAGAAAACGACTACATCTTACACTCACTGGGGCATACGATTACAGTTGGGGCTCAAATCATATTAAAAGAGGAGAAATAATTGCTTTTTAATATCTATAGATATCATTGGGTATCTTTTACAAGGAAAGATTGCTTTGGTTGAACCCTTCTTTAGAAAATAAACTTTTTGGCGTTTAAAACTAAGCTGGATTTCCCCTTGCATGATGTAACCGTGCACCAATCCTAACTAATATTATAAAATATTGCAAAAGTGAGTTCGTTTGTTTGTTACGGGCCATAAATCTTTTTGGGAAATATATTTCATCTACATTATAGCGTGTATCGGAATTGCATGGTCATATTTTAAGGACGCTGTTACAAATGGGTAGTCAAATCATTACTTTTTTACACAAAAATATGTTTAATAAATAAAAGGCTTTGCATTTTTAAAATGTTTTTTGGCCGAATTGTTGATAAATGTGCATGGTACGATTCTGTACTATAAATGTAATTTTAGATAAGTACCTACAGTTTCTCAATAACGGTACCGAAGTGAAAATTTTTAAATCCAGACCCCCCCCCCCCCAGACCCATAGATATGGCTAGGTACATTATGTTTGATACGCGCTCTATAGATTCCATTGACCTTTTGACAAAGATGACAAGTCTTCATCGGAAAATACGGTACGGATCTTCTTTGCAAACGAATACAGTACTTACTACTGTATGTACTAAAAATAAAGATAAAACTCTTCTTTGTTCATAGGCATTAAACCAGTAGAAAGTCATCTTACTTTGTCAAGACTACACTAGGAAATTGCTAAACACTTTCCGATTTACGATGGTATGAACAATTTATGAACTCTTCCGGCATTCGCGCTACCGCAAAAACACTATTAAAAGACAGAAAATTGCCGTGAACACCGTGATAAACCTGTAGGCGATCTATCAATAAATGAGCGAGTACGTTCGGTCATCTAATCACAGACTAGATAGGACGTGCAGAGAAGGCTTATTCATTACACACAGCTTGCTTAGGGCACGGACTTATAAAATTCACCTGGGTCCTAACTTGGACATAAAAGACCTTCACTGCAAAACAATTCACTGACATTATTATTTATTTTGTTTGTGCTGGTCCTACAGGTCGGGGTATTTTTGGTCAAGCATGTCAGTCCCATTGAAGACAATCATCACATGGTTACAGTCGTCAAAGTTCAAAGGTTCCATCATTTAACTTCGGAAAAACCTAATTTTGCCGAATTAAATGTGACTGGTCTAATAAGGGAATGACGGAATTAGTGTGTCAATCTATTATTTAGGTGAGAATATAAATCAATAGCAGGAATCCGATGGATGCGGGAAGCACAGAACCGGTCGAAGTGGTGCTTGGGGGAGGTCTATGTCCAGCAGTGGACATCTTTCGCCTGAAATGATGATGATGATAAATCAATATCTATTGGTACTTAATAGAAATTGATTTATCATCATCTCTGCTAGCGATATATATTCTCACCTAAATTATTATAGATTGACGCACTAATTCCGTCACTCCCTTAAGACCAGTCATTTAATTCGGCAAAATTTGGTTTTTCCGAAGTTAAACGATGGAACCTTCCTTGTAGGCTAGGAGCTCAACTACACTGTCTGGTCTGAAATGTGGAATCAAGACCATCGACGCACGTCCCAAACTAAAGAAGCCAAGGGTTCACTATAGGCCGTTCTTTACTGTGTTATCGAGGGGGTTTTAAACAGTGGCGTAACTCAGGGTGGCAAGTCGGCAAAATGCCACGGGCCCCCAGCCGGAAGGGGCCCCCGGTCAGAGGAGAATCCCATCTCCCAACATTTATTATTACCCATTTAGTAAAAAACCCATGAATTTGCCACGGGCCTCGAACGGTATAGTTACGCCACTGGTTTTAAATATGATCTGTTTCCGATGACTTGAGTAGATACTGCTAAAATGTCATCAAGTATTAATGTCCAAATAGACATTATATTTAAAGCTAGCAAAAAAACTATATCAATGTCTTCGTGCACTCGTTGTCGTCAATTGTTTCAAGTGGACATTCTGTCCCTGCCTATTCCATGATCTAATCGCTACCTTGCGCGCGCGCAGGTGAACGACACAATCATTTCACTTTCCTCCGTGGCCGCCAGGTGGCGACACTTTCCATCGTGACGATCTAATGGTCGTCTTGCCGCTAATCTCTGCTGACATATTGCTAAGCTGAAATAGATTGAATTAGATATGCTAGGTAAATATATACTTTGATTTATAACTAAGATTAATATGCTAATAATTATGGGTAGGCATTTATCTGTTTGCAGTATCTGAAAGGTTGAAAGTGGTTGCTTTTAACTGGTGTCAATAAGATCAATGGTCTAATGAAAAGCCCCATTGGTTCAATAAAAACACTACTGTTATTAACTTTAACTTTTTGCCAACGGTCCAAGTTACAGCTTAAGTTGATGTTAAAGACAGGTTCATTAAGTTTTTGCGCTCTATTTAAAGCTGTTATAATATGAATGTCATCATCATCATCACAAGCTTAACGACATCAACAAATTACCTATAATAGGTAAGTTACAATCGAGAGTCACTAGTGAGTAACTAGCCAGCTATGGAAACCGTATTACTTATACTACTTACACGTAATATCTGCGTAGACGCTGATCCATGGACTAAATATTCGAAACGAATCAGTATTTAACGTTTAGCTTTTGTAGTTATATCGCGTATAGTGAGAAAGTGTATAGCAAAAACATATAACCGCGCAAAAAACGAAATTGAAGTGAAACAAATAGCTGGTGGAAATGCCAAATAAAGTTCAATCAATTACTCTCTAAATCTTATAAAAAGTCTATTATAATCTCCTTTGTGCTTGTCCCCAGGATCGCGATGAACAAACCAAACTAGAAATGAAACACCGACAAGAAGAAGATGACCTCTACAGAAAGTTCTCCAAACATCGTGAAGAAGAAAACAGAAGAATACGAGAAGAAATACAGGTAGAGACATTTACAGCTAAATAGCAGTGGCATCCTGGATTATAATCAGTTTGCTTTAAAGCTCTTGATGTCCATAATATCTAGAGCTAGGTTCCATTAAAATACTATAAACGATTTTTGCCAGTCTAAAGGACTGCAAATAAACTGTCTGCTGTCAAGGTTAACTGTTTGTTTGAGTATTGTCCAACAACGATTTCTATCTTAAATGTCACAGCAATTCCCCATACTTCTGAATGCTGGTATAGTAGGAACTGTCAACATCAATATCTTCGGGTATTTTCAGAGCCCACATCATCCATTATAGAACATTCTCAATGTTAGTACTGGTCAAACCTACAATAAACAATCAGATTAGTTATCAGTGAATCTTTAATCACACTCATTTCTAAATTCCAGGACGAATGGGAGCGTGAACTAGAGAGGCTGACAAACAGGTTCCAACAAGAGATGCAGGTAAAGAAGAGAAGACCAGACTCAGAGTTAGGAGCCCTCACGTTACGTCATCAGCAGGAGAGAGCGGACTTGGAGAAGAACATGACGTTGAGAAGGGATAAGAAGAAAGAAAGCTTGACGAGGAAGATGCTGGAGCATGAGAGGTTAGTACAAATCTCTTTTAACCTCTCGACTAACTCCAAAGGAAAGGAAACTTAAATATGGGTAAATAAAGAGTCTTGGGTCTTACGCGAAAGCAAAAAAAAAGTACACCATGCTTAGTAGATGGGACAGTAAACCATCTCTTTTATGTACGAAAAGTCACTAAAAACAAAAACTCCTCACCAAATGAAAGACATTCGCATCCCTTACACAAACTCTCGTGGGCGTAAGGCGGATTTATACAAGGGATCCAGAATGCATGAGTATACAGCTGTCTACCAGACGACGTTTTTTAACTTTAAAAAAAGCAATACCTAGTAGTCTTCTAACTAAAACGACAAAACCTTAATGTAACCAATTTCTTCTCCTAAACTCTTCAGAGCAGCAACAGCAGCACTAGTAGAGAAGCAAAGCCACGAGATGATGGAACTGATCCAGGAGCGTCGGTCGGAGTACATGGCAGCTTCCTCCTTATTCGTGGACGGAGAAGAGGCCCCACCCTACCCCGCCCGCGCGCCACCCCCGCAACCCCCGCTCGTCTCCAAGTTCCACATCTATACAGACCCCGCCGAGTTCGCTGATGTTGATAAGATTGCTATTTCGGTAAGTCGCATTGCATATTATTTTACATGAGTGTAATGTTATTAGCTAAAACTGCATTCACATTGGTGACATTTTCAAAGGACACTAGTCGGAGGTCGTGACATTGTCTTTGTTCTATCCGATGAGGCTATTAGTTTTTGCCACGAGCACAGCCTTCTGATTTCACGTAACATAATAGCTAAAGTAATATCTGAAAATAACTTCTCGGGAATTTTCCAGGAGTCAGTCAGTTAGAAAGTTGAAGCTATTTCTCTAGGTCTTCGAAGATGAAAAATCCGATCCAACCCCTGATCTTTAAACTGCTATAATATCTGATTCCAGGTAGCACAAGAAGACCAAAAAACCTTTACGGATCTAGTCCGACAGCTAGTAGGTAGATGCGCGAGCGACGTTGAGAAGGCGAGGACTATATTCCGCTGGATCACCGTCAAGAACCTGAACAACATCCAGTTCGACGATAACCTGAGGGGAGACTCTCCACTAGGACTGCTTCGAGGCATCAAACACGGGACTGAAAGTTACCATGTACTGTTTAAGAGATTGTGCAGGTGAGATGACCAAAGACTTTGGAACAAACAACATTGAACGAATTTTATTTCTCATTATACAATCTGTTTCCTTCCAAGAGGTCCCTTTGCATCCAAAAGAAAACACACCTATCATAACTTTGAAGCGAATGAAATATACTTTACCCACGGTAGTAGGTACATAAAAATAGATCATGGCGGGACAATTTTGTAACAAACCGACTGAGGACAGCAATTACAGAGTCAACAGTCTGTGAACAGTCGAAAATACTTTCCTAAACAAAACTCTCCTAACCTGGCATCTTCCATCTTCAGCTACGCTGGTCTCCACTGTGTGGTGATCAAGGGCTACAGCAAATCTGCGGGCTACCAACCAGGAGTTCGCTTCGAAGACAACAGGTTCCGCAACTCCTGGAACGCAGTGTTCGTGGCGGGGGCTTGGCGCTTCGTGCAATGTAACTGGGGGGCCAGGCATCTGGTCAACGCTAAGGATGCTCCGAAACCCGGCAATCGGGGGAAGAGTGATAGCTTGAGGTTTGTAGACAGCATTTAAGTTGGACTTTAAACAAAGTTCCCTTGGTATTAAGAAAGATTATTGCTATCACTGAAAAGCAATTCAAAAACCCTGTTTTAAAAGATTGTGATCAACAATACCGATGATAATTTTGAGAAAGATATAAAATTTCTTGCGTCGACGAAAATGCTTTCAAATTCTGAACCTGGTCCATAATATCAACAACTTAGCGTAGCTCTTCTTTATATTATTTTGTGCCATCCATGTGTAATTGTCTATACTCTATACCTACCCTGCTTTACTGGACCAGTTTCCTGGTGCCGTGCTGCGCTTTTGTTTATCTGCAGAATATTTGATGCTTCATAAACCTCTATGTAAATACTATTTTCCCCGCTTGTTCAGATCTTGATCTTTCTGTTGGCTACCTAGGACTTCCTCCAAAAATTCCAACTACTGTCCCAGGTACGAATATGACGACCACTACTTCCTGACGGACCCTCGGGAGTTCATCTACGAGTTCTTCCCGCTGCAGCCAGATTGGCAGCTATTGAAGACGCCCATCACGCTGCATGACTTTGAAGAGCTGCCCTTCGTCAGGTCGCTGTTCTTTAGATACGGATTGTACTTTAGCGACCCTAATACGAAGGCTGTTATGTTTACCGATTCGACTGGTGAGTGTACTTTAATTTTTAGATATCCCGTATTATTATTTATATTTATTATTTTAGTCCGTGCACTTACGCCCCTGCATAAATTGGTGTAATAACTAGTCAAGCAAATGCTTACAAAGCTCCAATAGTTTATGGCAACATCTTCTCAGCCTTATCTCTTTGCAGTTTGTTGTACCTTCCTGAAAACTTCGACAAGGACATCTGATATTAAGTTAGCTAAGTTTTTTGAGGATCATAAGATCTAAACACTTAATCGAAGGTCGAGACAAAACGAGCCAAATATTTTTTTTTTTTTAAATGTGCTTTAATTGCTACAATTCTTGCACACGTTCCAGGTGCGGCGACTATGCGCATAGCCATGCCCGCACATATGCAGAGCTCGCTCATCTTCCACTACAACCTCAAGTTCTACGACACGGAGGGAGACGGCTTCGACGGAGTCAGTCTCAAGAGATTCGTTATGCAGGTAATAATCCATCTAATAGGATGGTCAAACGATCCAGGCAGGAGGTCTAATGAAATATTTACAAGAGTTATTAGATTTTCGTAATGGCAGTTTGCCTATCGAAAAGATTGTGAATCTTGTTTATGAGAGCAGGACATTTAATTTCGTCTATGTAGGTATTATATTTTATGAGAAAAACTGGGACCATCTTTGCTTGAATAAGCATCTGCTAAGGGGAAAACAGTCATACTCTCCTCAACAAGGCCATTTGCATTTGCAGACCATTCGGAGGACCATACCATACCTAGAAGTTAACATTATTATAAAACTCTTAACTTTTTCATTTCTCTTTTTGTTTTTGTTGTGCGGAATAAACAATTTTTCTTTCTTTGTTTCTTTTTAAATTATAATATTTTTCTATGTTTCTCACAAGTCTGTGGTCGGAAACGTGGTGTCGTTCCGAGTGCACGCGCCCTGCAGCGGCGCCTTCCTGCTGGACATATTCGCGAACGCCGTCACGCCCCGAGAGTACCTCACCGGGGAACCCATGAAGTTCAAGAGCGTTTGCAAGTTCAAGGTAATTTAATGTAATAATAGAAAGATAAGAAAGATATTACCAAGTTTTTTTTTGAACTCTAGTAGAGCTTCAAAATCTTACCAAAAACTGGGTGTGAGAAAGAAGAAGGGGAAGACCAAAAAAGCGATGGATGGATTGTGTGAATGATTATATAGCTAGAAAGGGGGAATACAGCGATGAGGACAGAGAGATAAATGGCAGAAAGAGACGTGAGGGGTTACCATCAGTACGGATTTTTTCGGACATGTCCGGCTTTTTGGGCCCCCGTCCGGACTTTGTCCGGCTTTTACGACTCAATGGGATATTTTTTGAAGACCGAAAAAGCTAAATTAATACTGAAAAAAGAAATGTGAATTTAAAATGTCCGGACTTTTTTTGCACTTAATTAAGCGACTTTTTGTCAGGACTTTTCAAATTTCGAAATGGTAGACAAGTGCGGCAGGAAGACTATAAGTATTCCGCATGGTGGGGAAAAAAGAATTTTGGGAAATATAAAAAGATGAAAGCTAACATAATCACCTCCGCTTTACAGATATGTTGTGCTGAACTACAAACGGTGATGGTCCCGCTACCAGACTGCGCGAGCGGTGAATGGGGACCCACGAAAGCTACCAGACTCTTCGGACTTGTACCTATTACGCACCAGGTATGATTATTAGTGGGCCTGGTGACCTGACTTACAGGTTTTTGTAAAACTTAGTTCAGGCACCAGTCTTCCACAAATTAATTAGGAAATTGTATCTGTAGCCTATTTTAACTTTGTGGAAAGAAAATAAATCTATTCTATTCTGTTAAGGTGATTGCGCTGTGTAGCCCGCGATATTCAATTTTTTTTTGGGTTTTTTGCAATTTACAGGTCCGTGTCAGATTGTATCTTGATCAAAGTATGATACGCGGAAATAAAACATATGTATTTATATAATTTTAACCATAAAAATCATCATACATCGAAATCTAACGAATATGCACGAAATCTAACTTAGAGAGATAACTTTGATCAAGATACAACCTGACACGGACCTGCAAATTGCAAAAAACTCAAAAAAAAAATGAATTTCGCGGGCTACTACTGCGCATCATCCTTAAGTATAATGACATTGACTATTTGAAGACAGACACCTGTCATTAGTTATTTGGCTAGAGGAAGCCAGTAGCATCCACCTCACCACCTGCATCTACCAACTACCGATTTAGATGGTATTTGAACAGCATCGTCTTCCCTGACTATTACAAATGCCAAACGTAACCTATTGTATAACTAACTTGCTTTTGCCAGTGGCTTCGGCCGCGTGGATGACGCAAAATATCCCACGGGAACGTACTACCGGGAATTTCTTCCTTATTCCTTGTCTACATTATAAAGGAAACCTCTGTGCAAAATTTCAACTTTCTAGGGTTTGCGCTGGGAGTTGATGAGTCAGTCAATCAGTCAGACAGGACTTCTTTTTATTTATAAGATTTGCCTTTACGCAAACGCATATAATTTTCAAGTTTGACTCAGCACCATATCAAATATCATTGAACTTTGGTTTCCAAACGACATTTCCACACAATCTCATCAAGCTCTAGGTATTCAAAATTACTAACCTTGTCGCTCGTTCTGACTTCCAGGAAGCGTTAGTATTCGCGGGCCGCGAGCTCGAGATCCAGTTCCGCATGTCGCGCCCCCTAGCGGACTTCATGGCAACACTCCACAAGAATGGAGTGGACGAGAAGAGGCTGTCCAAATATGTGCAGCAAAACGTGTCCGATGACATCGTGTCTTTCTACATCACGTTCCCTGAAGAAGGTAAGTCAATTATATTTAGTACTAGCTTTTGCCCGCGACTTCGTCCGCGTTTCCGTCGTTTTTCGTAAAAAAGTACCATATGTCCTTCCTCACGGTTCAGTGGTTTTGATGGAACAGAGATTAACTTTCGTATTTTAGTAGGGAAATATACTAAGTCAATCCACAATACTGTTGAAAAATATCGCAATAAGGAACCGCAGAATATTATTATTAATACCTAGCTAACCATTAAGGCTGCACACGCTTTTCTCAACATTTCCCTTCACTGCTTTGCTCCTATTGATTGTAGCGTGATGAAAAGTATACTATAACCTCCCCAGGAGTATGAAGAATAATTGTACCAAGTTTCGTTAAAATCTGTTGAGTAGTTTTTGTTTCTATAAGGAACATACAGACAGACAGACAGACAGACAGACAGACAAAAATTTTACTGATTGCATTTTTGGCATCAGTATCGATCACTAATTACCCCCTGATAGTTATTTTGAAAATATATATCATGTACAGAATTGACCTCTCTACAGATTTATTATAAGTATAGACAATACGGCCTATGAATCGGAGGAGTTCGTGGCTAAGTAATAACAGCCGCATGGTTTACGGCCTATGAATCGGAGGAGCTCGTGGCTAAGTAATAACAGCCGCATGGTTCGATCCATCAGGTTAAGATACGCTTGACGGGGTTGGTCCGTAGATGGGTGACCATATTTACATACCGAGACTCCTCCGTGCCTCGGAAAGCACGTAAAGCCGTTGGTCCCGGCTGTCATTCGTGGATCTTTGACAGTCGTTACGGGTCGTCAGAAGTCCGAAAGTCTGACAACCAGTCTTACCAAGGGGTATCGTATTACCTCGTAACTGGGTTGTGGAGGTCAGATAGGCAGTCGCTCCATGTAAAATACTGGTATTCAGCTGCATCCGGTTAGACTGGACCCCAACATAGTTGGGAAAAGCCTAGGCAGATCGACTCATCTTTATTTGTCTTCTTTTCTTTCTGCAGGTCAATACGGGCTGGACATCTACACGCGAGAGCGCGGCGGCCCCACAGCTATCCACCAAAACGGCTCCACGGAGAAAGAGAAGCACCTCCTCACGCACTGCTGCAAGTACCTCATCAACAGCAGCAAGAGGAACTAGCGTATTGAACTAAGGTGCCTACTGATGGACACTTTCACGATAAAGTGTAATAACCGGCCAGGGAACATACATAAAAAAAAGATTCCGGCGAACTGAGAACCTCCTCCTTATTTTGAAGTAGTGTAAAAAGACTATAACATAGCCGATATTAGCATTCATCAAAGTAAGCAAAAAAAATTTTGAGCAAAAAAATCGGTTAAAAAAAGAATTGCCTGGAAACAAATTTAATTTTATATAGGCCATCGCTAGGCAGGCATCTTTTCAGTTCTTTTGAGTTCTTTACAGTTCTAAGTAAGGTATCACTCTATCAATCGTGTTCAGTAGCAGAAGCAATGCAATAATAGTATGTAGACTTATGAATGTCACAACCATAGATGATGCGTGATTTTAAGACTTTTCATTCATTTATATTTTGAAAAGAAGTTAAATCGTTTACCTTCGTTAAACGATTTATCCCATATTGTTATGGAAAAGTCTTCCAATTTTTATTGAGCACACATCTAAAAATAATCCTCTAAGAATCACGCAGCGGCAACTTACACCTACATTATGTCAATTTTAACAATATATTAGGGATGAAATATAATGACTACCAAAAAAATTAAATGCTCACCAAATCTGCGTCGACCTGCTGACGAAAACCCTAACCCTAGACGGTCGACGAGGGCACCCTGAGGTTTGGTTGGTTAGGTTCCTTTAAACCCTGCAGATAGAAATAGGAGCCCCGCGAAATGGGGCTCCATCGACCTGCTGTCAGTTTTCTAAAGTTATAATTTCACAATAAAATGATTTTAATTTTGGTGAGCATTTATCCATTCTGGCAGGTATTTTAATTTTTTTTTTTGTAGTAAAATAGGTACTTTTCTGGTAGGCGTTTAAACACAAGCCAATATATTATACTCAAAAAAAAGAAGTGAGGTTGTGGAAAAAAGACGTATTCTGTAAACTTTATAATCTAATAATAATTCGTAATAATAAGATATTTTATACGACTTTTTACCCAAATGTAGATACGTAATAGTTTAGAAATAAAATCCGTCCACTGATATAAAACATTTATTATATTATAGATTACGCTAACATTTATACATAGACATTATTAATAATTGTAAATGATTCGATATTATTTGAATTTAATTACTTACTTTAAGTACGGAATAAGGTTGTGCCGAAGCAATTTAATTGCTTTTTTGTACGTTTTTTTTATGTTCTTTGAATAATTTGTATAAAGATTGAGCGTTTTAATAATTAGGATGCACGTTTTATCAGCGATGGCAGATTTTATCGTCATCGTCATACTTTTCGACATATAGACTAACATGTTTCGCTATTTTATTACTTAGTGTTGTTTGACAATTTACTTTTTGTCGGTCAGATAGCATTTCTTTAGAAGCTAGTTGCTTTTCTGCCTTACAATTTCTTACATGATATACAGGGTCATTTTAAATTAGCTAGCTAAACTTCGCAGACGCGATGAGTATCTTTAAACATGATAAAACAAAAAAATAATTAATTTTATGATTTTTTTGTGTAGTCACTTAAAATATCAGTTTAAAAATCAGTTTTTTATGTGTAAACTTCACAGACATGACGGGTATCGATATCTAAACACGATAAAAAGTAAGAAACCAGTTTTAAACAACACTAACTGCGGTCATTGACCTCCCAAAAAAAAAACATCAAATCTTTTTATTTTTTATATTAACGTGTTTAGATACACATCGCGTCTGTGGAGTTTAGCTAGCCAATTTAAAATAACCCTGTATTCTGTTCTACGAGGGTTTAGCTTGGAAATAGCAATGAGGCCACAATTTTGTCCTTTGAAACTTAAGTACAAGCAGTATTATTGTTTTGTTCAAATAATATGATTACATCATTGCTTTTAAGTACAAGCATTATTATTGTTTTGTTCAAACAATATGATTACATCATTGCTTTTAAGTACAAGCATTATTACTGTTTTGTTCAAACAATATGATTACATCATTGCTTTTAAGTACAAGTATTATTATTGTTTTGTTCAAACAATATGATTACATCATTGCTTTTAAAATCCAAACTAAAGCCTCGGCTACTACAGTGTTCATAGTTTTCTTTAATCTAAGACGGTGATATACGCTTACTTATAATGTGAATTAAAATAGATTGCTCTATTTTATTAATATATTTTTTTTATTTACCTGTTAAACGCACAAATGAAATGTAGCAATTTATTATTTTACTTAAACCTATAATAGTTTTAACATTACGTTTAATTTATAATTATGACATTATTATTATTTTTTCTATTTAATAAATTACACGAAAAATGTATGTAAATTTTTTATATAAAATATATGGCATGTTACTTTTCTAAATGTATGTTTTATTGTATATCAGATCTTATAGTTATAAAATTGAGCACCAAATGTAGGAGGGACGGCAAAGTTTTCTTAAATATTAAAGTTAGTATAAATATTATACCTACCTGGGTTTTGGGTTTTATCGAATAAACATTTCGCATACCTAGATCTAAACTGAGACAACTCAAAATCGTTAATTTTGAGTTATGTTTGAAAAACAGTGATTATCGATAGAAATGATTGAATTTTAGCCCCAGTTTGTATACCACACATTTTACAAGCTATTTATTATCTAGAATCAAATTAAATTGTACAACTTCCCTAACAAAAAATGCAGATATACCTACGTTTTTATCGTATCCTAAAAAATTACCATTTTGAGTTGTCTCAGTTTAGATGTGCGATTTGTTCAAAGTGAAAACAACTACATCAAGCTAGACAAAAGAAAAGATCGGAGAATTGCGAAGTCAAATCATTATTATCATGTCTAAATCTTGGCTTATAAATAGTCAATCGGTCAAAAAGATAAAGAATGATGCAATAGAGATAGAGTATAAACATTAACATGTTCACTAAATTAAAAACCCAGAATAATCTTGAAACAGATCAAAAAAGATTCTCAGTCACAAAACAAAATAAAGTTGATTTAATAATTATGTATTATGTATAAATTAATTCATAACATTTTGTAATGATCTTCACAACCGGTTCAATCAGTCAATTTGACAAATTACAAATTATCGATTACTAACAAAAATCCAATCGCGAATTTATTTATTTAAAGTTAGATCTTACATGGCCTGCATTCGTTTATGTAACTTCATTAACAACAAAAAAAAAATAAAAAAAAATATATTTTTATTTATTTGTTTTAACTCTTAACTATCGTTTAGAACAGTGGCGTGCACAGAGATTTCAGACAGGGTATGCACGGCTAAAATGAAAAAAAAAAAACAAACAAACAAGTTTTTTTTTCCCCGACCGTTTGTTTTACCCGACCTTCCTTACTCCTACCCTACCTTACTCTTACCCTGACTCCTACCGCACGGCGGGCGCCATTGGCTTCGCATGATGTTTGCGACCACCACGAATACGTATCTAAATTATTTTAATCAGAATATCCGACAAAGGTCCAAACATTATTTTTTATCTTGAAACGTACGTCTAACTTACGTCGAAAAAGCACAAGATTTTGATTTTTAAAAACACACTTCGGCGGCACAGGATCACAGCTATAACCACAGATTACTTTATTTTATTTAAGTAAACTTACTTTTACTTGTACATATTAATGTAATTACTTAGACAGCAATCAAGTGATTGACAAGAAAAACAATCAAACAATATGGCGAAAAAACAAACATTCAAACATTGCAAGTTGAATAAAAGCTTGTAAAAACTGTACAATTACAAACTATTTTGGTCAATCCGACCAAAAAAGTCTACCCTCTGTAATCAACAACTAAGCAGTGCTTTTACGGCTTCTCAATTTGGACGGGTTGCAATGTAAGCTCTGCTTCCAGAACTCAACACGCGCACACATTTTCACGCACACAGTGACACTTTTGCTGTGTACTACACGAGATGCGTTGTATGAAAAATAAGCACTGCATGTTACTGCTTTTGCCACGGGAGCGCTGCCTGCGCGGTGTTCGCCGCTCGCTCCAGTAAGTTAGTTCCAATAAAAAGTAATAGATGGCACGTTTTAAACGGTGAGATGGTGACTATGGTTAGATTTAAATAAAATAATTACCATGATTTTTCTTGAGTTATAGTTATTTATCATTTAAAGGTGCATGTATGTATGGGACTACAGGGTATGCAGAGCTTATTTGCATGTATGGAGTGCACGCCACTGGTTTAGAACTGATTTGAGATTCAATTGTATAAAAAAACAAGACATCATTAATTATTTGCAATTGCTGCCTTGTAGTTAAGTAAGATGAGCAAACCAAACAAAAAATCACAGTGCATATTAACAAAACAAACAGTGCGTAAATCGTATCTTAGGCAAAACTAAAATAAACATTCTCACAGTCAAACAATTAGTATCCTTATTACCTATAGCCAGATTGCGAATTCAAATAGAAATTCCTGTAACTCGCATCGCTCAAAATGAGTCGAGGAATTTTCGTTCAACTTGATTTGCTACTCCACCGAGGACTCATTTTTAGCGCGAATTTTATGTTCCAAAACACAGTATTGTGTTATAACTTTGAGCGGTTCACTTTGAGCGATATTAAAGCTAAGACTGGACATTTCGAGAAAAGTACAGAGCTGAAGATTTTCTTATGAATTTGAATAATACACCGTATACTATCTGTGATAAGGTCCAAATTTGTATGAACATCAACGCAGACATCGAATAGCTACTCGATTGCGGACGTTTGAGCTCGTTTGCACTTTATGTCACAGAAAATATAGTTTATTATTCAATGCCACCACAAAATCCTTTGCTTTCCGCCTTACACGAATCATTCTGACTATAACAGTAGAGCAACAATTTCGTATACATTTTCGATAAAGTAGGATATTATACTAAGCCTTTACTGGCGTTAAAAGTTGCTCTCTGTTCCACCCCGCGTATTAATGTGCCCAGAAGTCCTTCCATTTCGTTCGCAGTCTCTCGGAGTTGCGTGTTGTCCAAGCAAGAATCTGTAAACAAATGATTTAGGTTAACTTCCATCATCACTCCAGGGCAGTTCAATCTGACAGAAATAGATCCACTGCACATGGTTTAAAATCGCTTGACAAACTGCAATAAGAATGCTTGGTACAATGACATTATACATCTAGACGTTGCCATGATTACAGTGTGAAGTGTGGAAGTGAGACACATATATACGAAATAATTAGGAAAATTGAGACAAAGCATTACAATGCTTTGTCTCAATTTTCTTCTGTCCCTTACGGCGTGCCGTATTTTTGCTTTAAAAATGTTGCCAAACAAAGTACTTTCACTGTTAATATTGCTGTCTCATGACCGGCCACGCGGTGGCTCGATCTAGATGTATATTATCTAAGGCTTGGTATCTCCCCAGCCCGGCGAGCACGGCCTACTGTGACATGGCTTGAGTCACACATTTTATCATAGTTTGGGCGATAAAACTGTTTTGTCTTAAATGCTAGCACGGCGGCGTGAGATAATTTCTTGAATGTGACATAACTTCTTGGCGTTTAGTTGGGACTCATTATGTCTTATTTGCTAATATGGGTGCACCAATTATATCACAAATATCACATTTTGACGGTGACTAAGAAAAATTTTATCACGTTCGTTCGGAGGTGGTGATAAGATTTGAAAATTGAAAAAAATAATGTTTTCCTGCTAATTACTCTGCACCAAATGGCAATAAATTATTTTCTTGCATTGTGTGGTGGTGGTTTATTTGTGCGTGATAAGGATAACAAAAAAAAAATATTGTAATAAATAAATAAATAATTTACTATTTTTTTATATTTTTAAACGGTTTTTTTTTAATTTTTAAAAATACATATTTAGACATGTAAATAATGCGCCTTAAAACCAACAAAAAAAATTAAAATAAATAAATAATTTAAGTAAATACAGAGGTACTTAAATACTACTATTTTTTTTGTTACCTACATGTTAAGAATAATCGGTTTATGGGTTTCATAAAGGGGGGCCAAATTTTCATTATTTTTGCGATAGGACACACCGTTTTCGAGTTATAAGCAAAAGAAAAGAAAAAAAAAGATTTTATTTGGCCGCATATTCAGATAGTCTTAAACATTTTAATTTTTTCAATTTACTATGTCACGCTATGAATTTAGCAACAAGAAAGGCATGTCGCGGCTCTAGATTATGTCACATGGTTGACCCGTGCTAGCATTTGAGACAAATTCTAAGACATGACATAATTTATCATGTCTTGTCACAAACGTCTTGGGTACGCCCGTGCTCGCCCCGCTGATCCCGGTCTTGTCAGATTGTCTTTTAAAAATAAATTAAGCAATCTATCAAAAATATTTTCAGCCAGTTCTCAATTAAGTACTTAATTCGCATATTTTGAATGCAATTTTGCAATTAAATTACTGAGGATTACTGAGGAAAAAAGTAGATGTCTTTTCGGAACTAAATTCTATCGAGGAAATATAACCCAATTCAATCTGAGTATTAATGAAATAGTCAATAAACATAATATCAAATTGCTAAATCCATACATGCTGTAATAGTGAAATAAATGGTTACGAAAAAGCCCCAATTTATTTTGGTATCGCCTTAATACAAGTGTAGGTTTGTTCTTCTTTTGTTGCAAATTGCAAAAAACGCAAGAAAATTTGAATTTCGCAGTCTACCACAGCGCATCACCGTAAGAGCCTTTTTATCCCGTTACCGATTACCACAGGAGCGAAGACGCGGGTAAAAGTTAGAATTAAAAAATCTCTTACCATCCATAGCAAAATTATTAGTGGTGAGAATCTGCTGAAGCCTATCTAGCACTGTGTTTAAGTCAGCATTGTGCTCCTTCATCTTGTCATTACTGTCTTCAACAGATCGTATGTCAGCCGCGAACTTCTGTTCGGCAGCCGCGAGGGAGAGGACCGTGTCTTGACGAGGTTTCGTTTTTGATCGGGAACATTTGTCTGCGACGGATTCTGTTTCTAGAAATTGTAAAGACGGTATAGTTTAGTTTCATTACTTGACATAATATCACGCTTTAATTCCCAAAGGAGTGAGCAGAGGTGTATAAAACTATATTTGCCAGCTCGACTTGAGTAAGGGCGAAAAACACATGCCTGTAGCTTGTACAAACCTATGAAAGTAACTAGCATGCCATTGTGACATTGACCAATCAGAAGTTGTTATGGCACAGTGCATGCAAGCTACTTGCATACTTTTGTGCAAGTTACAGGCATGTGTATTCTCGAATTAAGAAATAGGCTTAAGAGCCTATTCCCGATGGAGAAACCCAATAACACTGCCCAATCTGGGAATCGGGCCCCGCGGTGCGCGTGTTCAGCAGTCGCGCTTGCAGTTTTAGCTTTAAGATATAAAAAAACTTTTTTACAAAAAACAAAACAGACTTCCAAAAAACACTAAAAAGTGAAATATAACTTTAATTTTGGAAGTCGGTGTCTTTGGATCTGTATTTTAGGTTTTTGCCCCCACTTCCGAAATTAAAGTTATTTTTCAATTTGTAGTGTTTTTTTTTAAGTCGGTTTTGTTTTTTGTAAAAAAGTTTTTATTTTTCACTTTTTAGTGGGTCAATTTGTAATTTATCTAAGTTAACCCAATGTCAACTGCTCATCAAGTTTTACAAAATATGGCTTTTCCCGATGCAGGGACGTTAATTGTTGATGAGTTCTCCTAGTAAGAACCAGGAGAACTGGAGCTCATGGTGAAGTCACCATCACCATTATGCATTTTGACGAGCATAAACTATATTAAAGTAATCGAATCACAACCAGTGATATAAGTATATCACAGGTTGCGATTCGATTACTTTAGTATAATTTAGTAGATATAATTTAGTATTTCCGATGGCCATTTGTGGTCTTCATCATCAGTTCCAGTTCACCAAATGGACTTTCCGAGAGCAAATGCACGAGTTACTATAAAAAATACCGAAATCGATATAAGTGTGGCCATAAAATTTGAGGGTTTCCCTCGATTTCCATGGGATCCCATCATCAGATCCTGACTTGATGATCATGGGACCACTTGGGAAGTATAGGTACTCTTTCGAACAAAAAAGAAAAATCCAAATCGGTCCAGCCATTTTTGAGTAATTGGGGAACATACATAAAAAACAAATTAAAAAAAAGGTTCCGACGAATTGAGAACCTCCTCCTTTTTGAAATCGGTTAAAAACAAAATCTTAAAAAAAAAATACTTCCAATAAAAACACTACAAAGTGAAAAATAACTGTAATTTCAGAAGTCGGTGTCTTTAGTTTTCTATTTTCGTATTTTGCCACCAACTTTTTCACTAGTGTTTTTTTTTAGAAGTCGGTTGTTTTCTTTTTTTTTGTAAAAGTCGTTTTTTTTTCTCTGTTTAGTTGTAGTAGGTACCCTACACAAATTCGAACACCCACTACTTGTTATGTAAATTACAATGACAGGAAGTTATTATATCATCCACATAGACATGTGGGAAAAATACGTATTATATCTAACGACCCAACAAACTAAATCAAAAACGACCCAAGCAAAGTTAGCAGAATTAATATGGAAACCACCTTTAAAAAAAAAAGAGAATTTTCCATATTGGTCCAACCTTCTTTGAGTAACCGGGTGGGTAACATACACAAAAAAAAAAGATTGCAACAAACTGAGAAGGAGAACCTTTTAAGGGTTCCATACCTCAAAAGGAAAAAACGGTAACCTTATAGGATCACTTCGTTGCCCGCACTTACCATTATACCAACTACTAATATCATTCATAGATACAGTAGCTATGCTATCAGACGTCGCATGCACAACTACAGGCTTGAGCGCATCTCCAGACATTGTCAGCAAATTCTGGTTCTCAGGCTTCGATACCACAGAGAAATTGCCAGAGTCCAGACTGAGTACTCTAGGCTGGTTCTTTATGTCTGTAACTTTGGCTATTGGGCTGAATAAGTTGAATGCTTGAGGTCGTCCGTTTTTGTCGATTTTCGAAACGTTTTCTTGTGGTATTGTGGGCTGGCTCGATGATAGATTTTCCTGCAAATGTACAAAATAATTAATAAGTATTAATTAGTGTCATGATTTGTTGTGGCTAAGTAATAACAGCCGCAGGGCTCGATCGGTCAGGTTAATCTACGCTTGCTGCGATTGGTTGGACCATCTTTCCATACCGAGACTTGTTTTTGTCTCGGAAAGCATGTGGTCCCAACTGTCATTCGTGGATCTTTGAGAGATAGTCGTTACGGGTCGTCAGTAGCCCGAAAGTCTGACAATCAGTCTTAAGTCTGAGCCCAGTAACTGCGTTGTGGAGGTCAGATAGGCAGTCGCAGTCCATGTAAAATACTCGTATTCAGCTGCATCCGATTTGACTAGAAGCCGACACCAACATAGTTGCGAAAAGGCTAGGCAGATGGTGCTGGTCATAATTTGTTCACGAATGGATTGGCAAACTTAGTGTAAGTAACTGGAGGAACAATCAGCGCAGGATGGCTGGTAGCAGTTGGATGAGAGTCGCCAGGAATAGATTTAAATGACGTGCGATCGGAGGCATATGCTCAACAGTGAACTGTTACAGGTAGCTAACGAAGTATAAGTTAAATAGTAATAATATGAATGGCGATGCGTTGTGCGGTAATCTATACAAGGTATAACATAAATAACACACACACCCAATGATATATTACCTTAATACGTCATTGCACACACACATATTTTTTTCGCGATTTCTGGTTTGGTCCCATAGTAAAAGTTGTTCATAATGATGAGTACAATGACCCCTTAAGAGGTTGTGCGATATTTATGTTACACATTGTATATTCTATATACTTATATATCTATATAAATAAAAATGAATGGCAAAATGTGTTGCTAAGCGCAAAACTCGAGAATGGCTGGACCAATTTGGCTATTTATATATTTTTTTCAAATATACGTTGAAGTTGGAAGGAAAATTTCGAAAAAATAAATAAATAAGAAATTCCGTAAAACTGAAAGTGCTTTTTCCATGGGAATTTTGTATGAATTTCGGACAGGACAACAACGTCCGTCGGGTCAACTAGTGTCAGATAAAAATTTCGGAATCGTTTGTCAACTGGTCTTGCTCAACCGCAAAACAGTTGATGACCTGTCAGTTCAACGAGTGCAGAGTATTGTATGACATTAAATAAAACTATAATCTTACCTTTAATATTTTTAGTCTGCTTATTTGTGTCGACATATGGGCCAAGTGCGACTCTACTTTGGAACGGAAGTCTTTATTCTCAACGTTTTTAATTTCGGTTTCCAAGTGGTTGTGAAATTTCTCAAGCCGGCTTGCTAGATCCTGAAGAGTCCTGTAATTTATAAAAATAAACCTAAAATAAAATGGCATAAGTTGCAACACTGCAAAATGTGAAAGTACCAGGTACTCAATATGATAAAGCAAAAAATACGCGTCTAATATTTTTTTTATTAAATGTAAAAGTACCAGGTACTCAATATGATAAAGCAAAAAATACGCGTCTAATATTTTTTTATTATCTCACTGACCTGACGGACTACATAGAATTTCTTTTTTTTTTAAACAGCCATCATCCCTATTTTCAAATAAAAAAACTTACTCTTGCTGTGTTTCCATCTGCGTAATAATATCATGGAGCACAACAATGGGGTTACCATTATTGCCAGAAGCTTTGCCAACAGTCGACGTAAATATCACTGGCTTGCCATCCTTCCTTCTTCTTAATGAGCCACCTTCTGCCTTGTCTATGCTCTTCTTGGGACCTTTCTTCTTAGTCTTGGTGCAGAAGAATAGCCGCTTCATGCCTTTTATGAAGTTAAGGCATTCTGATGATTTTGTCTGGAACATCTCAATTAATATTGCATTCTATCAAGTTAAATGACGAGATAGATGTAGCTTGCAGTTCACAGTAATTAGTAGTAACTAAGTAATTACGACTGTAATGCTGCGACTATATTACGACTAAATGCGGCTTGATTTTATTTTTAAATGTCTGGGACCTTGTCAGACCTTTGGAAGGCGTACGAAAGGCCGAAGCCAACTCGCAGAGGCCCCTTAGACGATTTTAAGTGTTGAGACACTAACCGACGACTATCCCTGTTTCAAGACCCCTGACTATCAAGGACAACCCGCGGTTGGTGCAGGACTATTGCAGAACATGGAAACAAAACATATTGGGATATTGGTTTGAGTGCATGGCTATAGTGGATTGGTTACGTAGCTATGAAAGGACTAT
Source organism: Cosmia trapezina (assembly GCA_905163495.3). Lineage (NCBI taxonomy): Eukaryota > Metazoa > Arthropoda > Insecta > Lepidoptera > Noctuidae > Cosmia > Cosmia trapezina. Next base: position 5,940,718 of record LR991036.1, read on the forward strand.
TGTCCCTGCCTGATCAATGTTATGTGATGACTTGCACACTCAATAATGGCCCCCGAAAACGGTCTCTTGATTTTATTAATAGTACTAGCACTTCCCATGCGGCTTCGACCGCGTGGATGTCGGAAAATATCCCACAGGAAAAAATCCTTCCTTATTTCTTGTCTTCATTATAAAGGGAACATCTGTACAAAATTTCAGCTTTCTAGGTCCAATGGTTTGGGATGTGCGTTGATGAGTCAGTAAGTCAGTCAGGACTTTTCTTTATAAATATTAAGATTCTTAATAATCTATGCTTATTTATTAAAATCTATCAACTCAAAACGAAGTACACATTTTATTTACAACATAGCATCATAGACGTATAAAAAAGGAGGACTCTGCACCACGCATATCGAAAGTGAAGCGCCGTACCGATCTATGTGTGCCTGATTTGAATACCTGCAAAGACGCCGTCGCTCGTGTCACGTAATGGCGGCCGGTCGGCATACTATGATGCATATGTGTGCGTGAGGCGTGTTTGTACAAACGGTCCCGGCATACTTACTGTGCTTCACTTTCGGTATGCGTGGCGCGGAGTCTTCCTTTTTTTATAAGTCTATGCATAACATCACAACTATATTCCCGAACGGGTTGGCAGAGTTTTATAGCAAACACATTTTGCCAGTAATATTGTATTGCAAGACTCTAATGCGGACCTATTTTGTTGTAAATATATAGTATTTTTTTTGTAAATATGTTTAAAAGCAGTCTATTAAATAATGAGTACAAGATAAATAATTCTTCTGCAGAATAATAATCGTAAAATAATGAAGATACATACTTGTCCGTCCATGATTTCATGCACCGGATGTGTCTTCTTGTGTCCACTAACAGTGGTCAAGTCTTTGTCGTACAAGTAGCATTTCTCACAGAAGTAGATGTCGCTACACTTCGAGCATTTGAATTTGAGCACCTGAAATTAATGGAAACATAACATAAAAACTAGGCTTGGTAAGTGCAACAAAAGCATTCAATGCAAAAAGAAAAAAAAAATGTCCCTTGATGTATCCTGTTGTAAGTAAATACCCACACCCACTGCATTATTTTATTATTCAATATAATAAAATCGAAAGTGAACGACAGCGAAGAGACTGCGCAGGCGCCGGCTACAGGTAAAAAGAGCGGGAAAGGTAAACAATAACAGGTAGTGTCAAGCAAGTGTGAGGAGGTGGGTAGCAACAAGTAGGTGGCACAATAGGTTGGCATTCAATTGTAATAGGCATTGATATTCACTCAATGCAAAGAAGAATACCAACTGTACTGTAACATTGCTTTCCATAAACAATTAATGTTGTAAAATACCTGTATTTTTTTTTACAATGTGCACTTATAATGAAATGTAATTTGTAGGTACTGTTTACATTACACACAGTATTTGATCGAGTTATACTTATCTTAAGGCCGTGCGCTGCGTTAGGCGGGCGCACGGCGCAGGCGCCCGCGTGGCGTGCTGTTTTCATGTAATCTCATGTGTGATGCGCTGCGCTGATCTATGAGATTACATGAAAATAGCACGCCACGCGGGCGCCCGCGCCGTGCGCACGCCTAACGTAGCGCACGGCCTAAGGGGGAAGCGCCAGGGTTGCCCGTGAAATTAAAATTTTCTTACATCTTTTGCAATTTGCAAGTCACTAATAAGTTGTAATGTTGAATTAAAGTATGATTCGCGACCGTAACAAATATGTATTTACAGAATTATAATCATCAGAATCAGTAATACTACTCCGTAAGCTAATAATTATAATCATCAGAATCAGTAATACAACTCCGTAAGCTAATAATTATAATCATCAGAATCAGTAATACAACTCCGTAAGCTAATAATTATAATCATCAGAATCAGTAATACAACTCCGTAAGCTAATAATTATAATCATCAGAATCAGTAATACAACTCCGTAAGCTAATAATTATAATCATCAGAATCAGTAATACAACTCCGTAAGCTAATAATTATAATCATCAGAATCAGTAATACAACTCCGTAAGCTAATAATTATAATCATCAGAATCAGTAATACAACTCCGTAAGCTAATAATTATAATCATCAGAATCAGTAATACAACTCCGTAAGCTAATAATTATAATCATCAGAATCAGTAATACAACTCCGTAAGCTAATAATTATAATCCTCAAATGTCAAGATTTCATGAAATAGTAATTCAATAGGATTACTTGGTCTGAAAGAGTTGTATTTATGACTTTAATAATACAGACTGTCTTGCAAATTGCAAATAAACGTAAGAAAATTTGAATTTCGATGGAAATTAAGGACCTGAAGAATGTGAATACATTAACTCCATCATTAACCATGCCCTCGAGATACTTGTAAAGAGAGCACACTCTTCTTGTTATCTTGTGAAAATATTTCATACCTTTGGCATACACTTATAAAAAATGAGGACTCCGCGCCACGTATATCGAAAGTTAAGCACAGTAAGTACCTACGCCGGACCGTTTGTACAAACATGCCCCACGCACACATTTACATCATAGTATGCCGACCGGCCGCCATTACGTGACACCAGCGACGGCGCCTTTGCAAATCATGCACACATAGTCCAGTAAAAATAGATCGATTTGTATGGAGTAGATTGCAATAAATGCTCTTTGGGTGATAATTCAGAATTAAATATATAAATAGCTGAAATACATAAATTGACAGTAATCCCCGATTTTTTTTTTTATATATATTGAGTTATTAGCAATTATAGCAATAACATTAGATTTAAGTGGGAACAAAAAATGGACCACTGGTGATTTTGTACATGACTGCTCCTTTTCAAAAGTTTTAATTATGGAAATAATTATCCCCGGTCAAAATCAACATATTAAGTACCATATTGACTATTTTATATAAAATAAATGATAACTTCAAAACAGTACTTACCTAGAGAGTGAAATTTTGTCAAAGTATTTAAATAGTTACTACAAATAACTAGGTAAATTATCACCAATGTGACTATTATACTTTTTTTTTCGTGAAGTTAAATTTGTATTTAACCCTTGTACATTAAAGACACCCAGGATATTTTTATGAATCTTACTACCAACAATTTTTGTCTACTCAAATTGGAAGGAATCCCCTGAATATCTCTAAAGCATTTCTAATAATTAAATGAAAATGAAACACTCGCGAGAGGGTGCGAGCGGGCGGCGCGCGGCGGGCGGGTGGCGGCGGCGGCGTCGCGATGCATCAAGCGGCCGCGTCTATTACATAAATTTTATTTTGGATTCGTGTAATTAGACCACATGAGTAAACAAAGATGTGGTGTTTTAAAATGAAATAGTACGCACGGCTACAGATCAAGCTATACATTTCCAGTATATGCTGATCTCGCATTGTATAGGATTTCCTAACAATGAGTGGTCAGTGTAAACTGGAAATGTATAGCTTGATGTGTAGCCGCGTGTACCTACTTCTAGGCAAAATATTAATATCAGCAAAATTAAAAAAAAAATATTTTGGAACAATAACACAAGAAGTACCTAGGTACACAAGTAAAACGATGATAGCTGCAAAAGTATAAACTGTAGCGCAGCTAACAACGTCCTTCTCAGATACAGAATGGAACAAAAGTTCCATGCAAAAAGAGACTAATAGGTAATTTTAGTACTATAGATAGTTTAAAAAAAAGGGCGATTTGTTTGGTACAAATCGCCCTTTTTTTTAAACTATCTAGTCGTCGGATTTGTACAATTACTCGTCAAAAGGACCCAGTCGTGTTCAATTTTTTGTGTTAATGTGAACTCTCAGACCTTGAACATACTGTACGTGTTTGATAAGAGTCTAAGAAACAAAAGGTAGGTAGAAGACTGAATGCTAAGATTTACTAAAGGTTGTAGCAGAGCAGGAGGTAATAAAAACAGCAAGGTTAATTAAATTGTAACATATTTTTGCTTAAAAATTTTAAGAGACGTCTGGCAAAAAAATATGTGCGATCAGAATAACAGAATCAGTTTTTGTCCGGAATTAAGTCTGTGCTTTTGATTCGATGGTTGAGCCGATCAGACGTCAACTCCATGCCCAAAAGCTCTAGGCGGTCGGTAACTAGTACAGATGCTCCTCGGAAAGTAGGAGATAACTGAAACTGACTCCTTTTGGCAGTGAAAAGAGACGCCTTTGTTTTCAGAGCATTGAATTTGACCAGATTGCCATCTCCGGCATTGTGGAACTACAGTGGGGTATGTTAGAGGCCGCATCAAGGCGTGAATTTTCGGCAAAGATAAAGGCTAATAAGTTTGCACTTTCTTGCGCGGGATGAGCCAGCGTTCCATCAGACTTAAGCATAAGAGGCAGCAAATGGCAGAAATTTATCTAGACCGATTTAGACAGCGATCAGAACTCCTTTTTACCAGAAAGGATGCCAACTTGGCCTCAATTCGTCCAACATGGTCAAAACGCGCCTTCCGTAACACCCGTTCGCAAGACTTGGCGGGAGAATTTAACGCTCTTTTAACATCGCGCGAGCACGTTGACAGTCGCACCTGTCATTACGGGCCGAAGCCCAGGCCAGCAGTGCGATTCTGTAACCATCTCACCGTGAAAACTTAGATGAAGTAAGCGTGGAGTGAGCTGTCAATAGTGTCAATTCCTAGCAAAAACAAACTCACTTCACCTAAGTTTTCACGGTGAGATGTTTACAGAATCGACCGGCTGGTATGCCTACAGTTTTACCAGCACCTGAGCAATTGTTGAAGGTTAAGTTCAAAATTGAATGAGAAAATTTTACAGTTTGTAGTAACGTGACCTGCTATTATAATATAATAATATTTTACCTGGTCACCGTAAAAACGAATTCACTTGCTTCCTTGCCAGACGCTTCTGTTTTTGCCAAAGCTTTTGCGACAGTCTGTGTGCCTTCCGGGTTGCCCTCCGACATAGGTAACGATTTTATTTGCTATATTTCGGTTTTGCCGAAGATATATGCTGGAACAATGTGGCTCAACGCATGACATGTTCTTAATAATTTTCTCTTTGGAATCAACTGGCTTCTTTCCAGAATCAACAAGATTAGGGCATGTGAAGGACCCGCCGGATCCAGTGGACCAGTTTGGCCCAGTGGTGCTAATCATTCTAACAACTTGCACACCCTTTATTACCCATAAATTTATCTTAGGAAGCAAATTCATTATGACTTAAACTAAACCGTAAATGTATTAAGTAGTTTACTACTGCAAAATGTAATTTTCTAAAAATTTAATTAATGTTGTGTGTACAAAAGCGTTAACAACTATGTTGCGGTCACAATAATAGTTATTATTCGCATTTTGTGGCATAAAACACTAAAATACCTGGAATTTGGCGGGTTTAGAGGCAACTATTAAATGACGAGATCTGGGTCAAGTAGGAATTTTTAGGTACCAATAGATGTCACGTTCGAAAAAAAATACTTTTGTGATAAAAGTGTTCCAAATTTCAAGTTACTCCTATCGTTAGCAAATTAACTTAACTAATTCATCAAATAATCAGACTTAGCGTAGACCCAACCAGTGGCGTAACTATACCGTTCGAGGCCCGTGGCAAATTCATCGGTTTTTTACTAAATGGGTAATAATAAATGTTGGGAGTTGGGATTCTCCTCTGACTGGGGGCCCCTTCTGGCTGGGGGCCCGTGGCATTTTGCCGACTTGCCACCCTGTAGTTACGCCACTGGACCCAACTGAAGTTTCACAAATCGAAAAACAAAACTACGTGCCGACTTCACATTTAGCAGCTGAACTTGCAAAAAAATTAAATTTTTGTCGGACACACTTTTCAAGTAAAATATTTCAGACGTTGCAATATGTTACCAAGAATAGGTTGCCATAAAATCGGCAAGTTTAATGTTTAGTCAATGAGGTATTATAATACTAGAGGCGCAGCCTTCTACAAAATAATTCAGAAAAACGTACCGACTTACCGACTTGTACGAGTTTAAACACGTAGCTTTGAAACGGATACATAAATATGTCAATCTGTCAAAATAATCTATGTTTGTCTCACTTCTTCTACCGTCAAACTAATTACGTTGAAATGAGACAAGACATTGTTACCCGAAAAACGGCCAGAGTTGCCAACGATCAACATCATTTCCCAAGAATTTAATGAAGGTTTTCATTGAATCAATTATAATGAAAGATTGTAATATGGAATATTTCCATGTGCTTCTGATCTTTAGGTACCCTGGAAAACAAATAAGAGATCACTCTGTCTAGTACTGCACCTATTGACGCGTTTATAATGAATGTACATACGTTGCGATGAAAATTAAATAACGTAAATTACTATAGTTTATCTGTTTCGATCCATTTTAATAGTAATAAAAACTGGCCAAGCGCGTGTGGGCCACGCAAAATGAAGGTCTCCGTAATTGAAAAGAATGTATCCAAAAACAAACTTAACATTTGTAGCTGAAAAACAAGAAATCCCAAAAAAAAAAATGTTTATGCGATAAAATAACAAAATAACGGTTTTCAGACTTTTTCCTTTACTTGTGCTGTAAGACCTTGCTTCTTGCCAAATTTCATGATTCTAGGTCAGCGGTAAGTACCCTATAGGTTTTGATTTACTTGCGAGTATATGTTGCATAAATGGCCGTATTTTTTTACGGCGTAGACTTAGAAGCTTGATTTATTTAGAGCTCCAAAGGATCATAGACGACTTACGTATTTGATATTCATTTTAACTTGATACCTCCACGCGTTCCTGATAAAAAAGGTCTTGACAGACAGTCAGACAGACAGACGGACAATGAAGTGATACTATAAGGGTTCCGTTTTTCCTTTTGAGGTACGGAACCCTAAAAAAGTACGTCATTTAAAAGAAATTACGACGACTGTTCTGGGTTTCACTACTGAGTTAGATAAGTTTGTCAATCTTAAAAATTCTGAAACGTATCTTGGATTTATAAACTAACTTGTATTTGATCGTAGTTTAACAATTCGATTTAATAATCGATTACTAATCACAGTAATCACATCACACTAATATTATAAAGGCGAAAGTTTGTAAGTGCGTGTGTTTGTTTGTTTGTTACTTCTTCACGCTCAAACGGCTGGACCGATTTGGGATTTTGGTAAGTAGATAGCTTATACCCCAGATTAACACATAGGTTACTTTTATCCCGGTCTACGCGGGTGAAACCGCAGGGCGCAGCTAGTTTACTTTAATTGAAAATGAACCGGTTTATTTTCGCACAGCACACCACTATATAACACAATGTGATCATAAACAATCTATTATTTTTCATTTAAAAATATAAACTCATAGTCATTAGTCATTACATATAAGATTATTTATTGCTAATAAAATTAATTTTGGTGGACGATGTAGTGATATATTAGGTTAAAACCTTTGACATACTTACACGTGACATGTGTTACTTTTGTATTCAGTGACTGTTTGGGTACTTTTCCATTCAGTGAGTGTTTGGGTACAGTATGTTTAATCCAAAAAGACTACAATAATAATTTAAACTTACAGGAACATACATTCGTCATTCACTAAACTCCCAAAAGTCCACAACATCAGAACACTGATGGCAAAAACAATGTTTGATAAATTTCTGGATAATCTGAACAAAATTCAGCAAAGTTACTTGTGAAATGTATTACCACTTGCCTTAGTAATCTTTTCAGACCGTGACATACAAATTTTAATCGCACATTTCACTATGATTTTTGATATTTTTATCGCTAAGCAATTGCTCACTTGACGTCAAGCTGACAACTGAACTCGGATATGCCTGCGGACATATACGACGTAGTAACGCTTCGGCGCCGTACACTACTGATCTAGTAATTAACATCATTGTGTTTAGTAGAAAAAGATATTGATGTTTTTAGATAATTAGACGACTACTGGGTCACTGTCGACTTCACCCGCGTTTACCTTACATGATTCGAACCAGAAGGCGGTACTTAGTTGATAGAAAAAATGCGCTTATCCTGATGTAAAGCGCATTTATTATATCCCATAGGTATAACTGTGTACTGAGTTTATTAAAATCATAACAATAGAATAATTTCAGATTTTTCTCTTTGCTGACGTAACAACAACAACGTCAGTTTCGTGTAGTCGGACAATCCTGGCTTTTCGTTCCGGTACAGTTTCGTGCAATTGTCGCGCGAGTGGGTAGATTGCAGAGTAGGCATGGTATTATACCTTTCGCATTTTTGATTTGTATACTACTGTTTTCGGCAATTTGTATGTAAAATCATTGGCACATTATCCGAGAAATGAAATAAATTGTCTTTCCGAGTTTTAAAACCTTTACTGCCAACGGTGACAGAATCATTATCTAAGGACTTTCCGCATATTACGCAAGACATAATAAATAAGTACCAAAATCCGGGCGCATCGTAAACAATCTCATTGCGTAATGAGAAGAAAATTTTCAGTAATTATTTGAGCAGTTAAACAATAGCTCCATCTTTTTCACATCCGATAACTTCGTCCCTCTCGCACACCGACGCGGGGGATGCAAGGCGCTCGGTTAAGGTTGGCATTTTATATTGTGTAGGTAATTTAGGTTTTATGCATTTTGCGAAGAATCCTTATCACTTAATCAGGGGATTATGACACTTACATATGAAGAATGAAAATGTTAATGCACAGCCTAAAAAATATTTCAAGTGTCTTTTATGTACAATATACAAAACATGATAAAACACTTTTTAACTATGTTCCTGAGAAGTCACCAAGGTGAAAACTGAACATAGGTTCGAGGCTAAAGTTTGGAATGTATAAACAGAAAAATCCCCGAAAGTGCGATTTTTTAAGTCTCATTTATCACACCATGAAAGAAAAAATCTCGTAATGTTAAGAATTTTGTACCCAAACCGAGGGATTACTTATGTACTATAATTTTAGGCTGGCTGTAGTCGATAATCTTACTTTTCACCTAAAGTGTGTTTTTTGTTTAACGTTAAACAGTAAAAACACAACATTAGGTATTTCTGAGGTTCCTCCGACCATATGAGCACAAAATTGCCACGAATGCATACGTAAATAACTATACTATTATTTCAAAACCAATTTACTAAAGTGTCTTTAATGCAATCTCAAACACTATTTTTACTGGACTATAGATCGTTACGGTGCTTTCGATATGCGTGTCGCGGAGTCCTCATTTTTTTATACGTCGATGACCTTGGGCATAAAATTTTGGTGCTGAAGTACCAAGGAGCTTGAGACATTTCTGGTGGAATGGCCACTGGTGGATGCACATTCAGATAATACAGTATGATAAACTCTTACCTGTATAAGAGGCTGCGCGCAAAGAGCACAAGAAGCGGTGACGTTAGCGCTGTTCCTGCTAGCTACTACGCGTTGTACGACTGGTAGCCAGCGAGCGCTGCTACAACTCTGCACTCCCCACTCGGAGACAGTGCGAGCACTCACGCCGAGCATACCGGCGCTCTGGGAAATATTACTTTTAATAAATCATAGGACACGTCCTAATCAAACGCGATCGTCACGCTCGATTGTATGGATATTAGCTTTTGCCCGCGTGGATCTGCCTCGCCTTTTCCCAACTATGTTGGTGTCAGTTTAGAGTCTAACCCGATGCAGCTGAATACCAGTATTTTACATGGAGGGACTGCCTATCTGACCTCCACAACCCAGTTTCTGGGTAGAACGACTTGGTAAGACTAGTTGTCAGAGTTTCGAGCTTCTGACGACATGTAACGACTCAAAATTCATGGACTGTCAAAGAATTATGCGAACATACTACCCAGATAAAAAGCATCCTATGTCCTAATCCAGCGAGGCAATTGCGTCACACACTATCTTTCGGAATCGGTTTCATATTGACAGTTCAACAACATTCATTGTGTTATTTGCGTTGTCAAGCAGACAAATTTTTTCGAACATAATGTAGCAATGCTTGCTGATGCTTCAAAACGATTCTGATTCCGATTGATAGTGTGTTACGCATTAGGGCGCCGGTCAATTTTCCAAATTTCATCCAAATCCGTTCAGCTGTTTTAGCGTGAAAGTGTAACGAAACTCACTTTCACATTTATAATATTAGTAGAGTATTAGAATAAAATATCCAGCTAACATACCTTGTCAAAACAAGCCTCAACATCAGCTTGTGCATGGTCACACATCACTCCTAGGTATGCAGACAATGCAGTCACGTGTGCCAACAGAGCCGCCAGCCTCCTTGGTGATACGCAGCCATTGTGGTCCATGCAACAGTTGGCCAGCGCTCCCCATTTATCTGATGCTGACTCTTCACTAAGAATTATTAGTAGAGTTTTCGCTGCTAATACTCTTACTGGTTCTTTTCTGTCACTGGAAAAATTGGCTGGTTAGGTGTTTGATAGAGAAAGTAAAATTATATTATTAAACGTTTGATAAATATTGAAAATAAAATTGAATACCTATTTGTGTAAACTCTAAAAATAATTAAGAATTCATAAATTCTGATAGTCTTTATTACCACTACAATATTATATTCATCTATTACTATACTCTATGATTATATTATAAATTCTGAAGGCCACAGCACAAAAATATACCAGTTATTCTATAATATATTATTTATTAATAAAAAGGCGATACTAAATGCTAAATTACTTCATGCTTCCTATAATAGTTATTTATGCAACTGACGTATAATAAGTGGTATTAAAACACGAATGCGGGTTTTAGTGATAATAGTATCACTTGAGTGTTTTAATACCTAATTATGTACAGTTGCATACAAGACTTTATCTACATCCATGTTATCAATCCTCTATAAAAGGTTCTGAAACAGTTTTTTGCAATACTAATACTCGTATCGAACATGGCGGCCGGCGTCATAGTATACGACGTGAATTCGAATAAGTTCTTTTTAGGGTTTCGTACCAAAATGGTAAAAAAGGAACCTTTATGGTGTCAAACTCAAAAACACAAACTCAAAGCATTTATTTCAAATAAACCTATTACAGGCACTTTTGAATTGTCAAAGGGTCGATCTTTGGTCGGTCAGTCAGAAAAATGAAGCTAGTTGCCCATTCCAAAGCTTAGATCCTGGAGAAGAACGGGCAAGAAACTCTTTTAAATCAAATATTTTACATAATATTGGTTACATCGTTCATATTGAAAATATAGATGTGAGAACAATGTCGAAAGACGTGCACGTTAAAAGCGTCCGTAATGAAAAAGATAAAAACTAAAAACAACTAAATTAAAAATAGAGTCTGTAAAATATGCACATATCACAACACTAATAGTTGACTCACCAACGCACCACCGCTCAGGCGGACAGTCCGAACACGACGCGCCACCACTCGGACCGGTATTTATAACCGAGCGACGTACGCGTCTGAGGCAACGTCACAATACTGTCATCGGCTCGTATTGCGATATAGTGATATCTACATACACTACATCCCTTCCTTATTTTAATTTATTTTATTTCTGTATTAAATCTCCCCTGCATTAAATAAGAAGGACCTTTAGGAAGAAGTGATACGTTTTTATATTTATCACCTACATAGTATGTATTAAGTTACAAGTACCTAGTCTTTATTTATTAAAGAACACCAACAGCATATACATTCAACATTGGTTCAGTCTGCATGATATTACTTATACTTTTCTGTAGTAGATCACTTATCTATTTAGTAACTAAATTAGGCATTTACTTACCCAATTTAGGCATCTTTATCAAATCAGTTTTTTAATCAATTAATACAAGTAATTGCTTTATATTTTTACCCCATTGTAATCAATATAATTTCCTGTGTACTTTGTTTAATATATTTCCTTCCTTCTTTCTTTTCTTTCTTGTGAATGATAGTCTGACTACAATGTTCATGCAAGCTAATTGATATTATATCTTGATTATTGATGATAACTATGTTGTTCTGTACGTGTTATAACACGGCCAACATTGCTCATGAGGTGCAGTCAAGAGAGACCCTTCGCCCATGTGCTTACTGTACATGAGGTATGGTCGAAAATTTTGAGTATGAGTGGCCAAGCCATTCTAAATAGAAGTGGTTTAATACCACTGTTCTCAACTATAACATCTAATTCTCAAGGGACTTGGTGATCAGGGATCCTCACACAATCATGAGGGTTTTCATAGCTTCGCTTATAGTTTAGATTTTCTTTGTAAAGGCGCTTGCTTACAAAGAAAATCACTTTAACCATAAGGTGGTATTTTCACCCTTCACACACTGCACCACACATTGTTAGTAGCCAGTTCATTGGCTAAATAATATTGCTGCTGGTCCATTAGCCTTACCAATAAATTAATTATTTGCCTGCAAAGTTAAAACATTTGTTAATTGAATCAATCAATCAATCAATAAGCCTTTCATCCTGAACTTTTAAGACTAATCTAAAAATATTGTAGTGCTTTACAGATTGTCTCTCAGTTCAGTGTGCCTCTTGGCATAGGCTTCCTCTAACATCTTCCATTGCTTTCTATACCTAACCGCTCTTCTCCAGTTAGGACCGGCTGTTAATCTTAACTCATCCTCCCATTGCCTTCCTCTATTCCTTTTGCCATTTCATGGTACCATTCAGTGATTATTTTACTCTATTTTTCTTGACTACTTCGCAGTATATGGCCTGTCCATGTCCACTTTAGTTGATCTATCTTTACTAGCACGTCTGTTACTCTAGCTTTTGATCTTATGCAGGTGTTTCTTTTCCTGTCCTGCTTTTTAACTCAAATCTTCTCCATGGCTCTTTGGCAGTGTACTAGACTGTCCCTGTGAAGTTTAGTGAGGGACCAGGTTTCAGGTGAGGTAGGGGAGAATGCAGGTAAAACTTTCTCTTTAATCTATGTGCTTGTTTCAGTGGATTTCATTACTTCCTTTAGAGACCAGTATTTTTTCCAGCTTATTGGCTATTCTTTTGTTTATTTCGTTGGTAGATTGGTCTCTGTGAGAGATGATTTGTCCTAGGTAAATATACTCTTCTACGCCCTTCGCGGTTAGTAAGTAATTTGGTCTTGTTTATGTTCATGTAGAATCCGATTTTCTCACTTTGTTGCTTTTTGTCTTCCATCATTTTCCTTAGATTATGTGGGTCTTTTTTCAATAAGACAATGTCGTCTGCAAAACTTAAATGGTTCTGTTAAATGGTTCCTTAAATGACTGATAATCTGCCTAGCCTTTTCCCAAGTATGTTGGAATCGGCTTGCAGTCTAACTGGATGCAGCTGAATATCAGTATTTTACATGGAGCAACCGCCTATCTGACCTCCACAACCCAGTTACTGGGTAATACGATACCCATTGGTAAGACTGGTTGTCAGACTTTCGGGCTTCTGACGGACGACCCGTAACGACTGTCAAAGATCCATGAATGACAGCCGGGACCAACGGCTTAACGCTGCGCTGCGTTATGCTCCAGTGAGTCGGATTGTACAGCTCTGGGTTGAGGCTGAAGGTGATGACCAGGAATGCGCGTCCGCTGCATGCTGGTGGTCAGGATACCTGTTGAAGCCGTGGATGCTGGCTGGCTGTGTGACTCGCCGCTCGAAAGTTTGAGGAAGTGATGCTGATGACGTCACGCTGATGTAGTTGCACGAAGGCTGCGCTGACGTTCATGCTCGGGGTCACCAATTTAGAGGTATGAGGAACAGGGTGTAAAGTTCACTCATCCTCCATTGAAAAGGGAGATCAGAAGGTTGCGTGTTCACATCACGTCGGGGTCACCAGTTTGGAGGCATGAGGAACAGGGTGTAAAGTTCACTCATTCTCCATAGAAAAGGTAGGATCCTCCGACCAGACGGATGTTGTGTCTTGGTGGGCTGCTGCCCGACGGTTGATGTCGGGACGTAGTATATATGCTAATCGCGTGGTAAACTCTAATTGCGCGATGCAGGTTTGCGTGACGTCATGTCATTGATGCGTAGTTCATATGTGGCGATGTAGATGCCATCACATGCTTTCCGAGGCACGGTGGAGTCTCGGTATGTCTAGATGGTCACCCATCCACGGATCAACACCGGCAAGCGTAGCTTAACCTGATACATCGACCCGTGCGGCTATTATTACCTAGCCACGAGCTCCTCACTGTTTAATGACCAGTATGTACTTAAAGAGTACCACTATTTTACCTATTTTTCTTTTTGATAACTGTCAATTAATGACCAGTAGGTATATTCTACTGTTAATACCGTCGTTCTCTGATGACTTGTCAATTTAATGACCAGTAGATATATTCTACTGCCGTTAGCGTCATACTCTGATGACTTGTCAATTTAATGACCAGTAGATATATTCTACTGCAGTTACCGTCATTCTAGATGACTTGTCAATTTAATGACCAGTAGATTTATTCTACTGCAGTTACCGTCATTCTAGATGACTTGTCAATTTAATGACCAGTAGCTAGGTTCTACTGCTACCACTGTCATTTCCCGACAACTGTCAATTTAATGACCAGTAGAAATGTTCTACTGCTATTTCGCATTGCGCGCATTTTGCACATTTTCATATGGTAATACCACCCAAGGACTCCACGAGACAGGATTGACGTAGTGTGGAGTGCATAAGCAAGGTATCCTTTGCGTCGTATTACATTTGTTTGGTTATCTCTTTTCTTAATAAATCTCAACTGTTTCTTCCTTATTCTTTTCAGTTTAGTTAAATTTTAATAACTTGTAATAGTTCAGTTTTATGTTTGTTTTCTTCTGCACGTTGTAAATACTGTCGCCGCCTTTCCTTATTTTTGTTTCAACTCAGCTAACATTTGTTTAGATAGCTCGTTTGTTTTCTGTAACTTTTGGCGTAATGCTTTTTTTTTTCTTTTCAAAAGTATGCTTGAGTCCCTTAGTTTTAAACTTTTCTTTTTTAGATTTCCAAAACTTTCCAGACTTGGAAATACCTCTAATGGGTTCTGTTTTACTTGAAGATGTGTCGTGTTTACTGTTGTCTTCATCTCTGATTTTTAGCTATGGTCGATACTATGGAGAGAACTTTAGTATGTGTTTCTTCAAATCAAATCAAATCAAATCAAATCAATTTATTCGCTTTAAGTGTTGGTACAATATGGTAGTGTTGGTAGCATATTTCAAATAACTAAGCATGTGGTCCCGGGTTCGACTCTCAGGTCGGGCAGCGTCACTTAGGCCCGTATTACAGAACGTTGCTCAAGTCCAGTTTGATCGCCGATCAGTTGATCACAGTTTATGTATAGAATCAGTACTCGAGCATCGTTCTTATTCCAGAACGGTAATCAATCTATACTCAGCTAAATCTAGACTCAAATCGAGCCTCAAGCAGAGATGTCTATTGTCTATGCATCAGCCTGTTTTCGTTTACGATTTATTTAATTTACCTACTCTGTTTTGGTCTTCATAGGATTAGAAATATTAAAATATACCTTATGAACCCAATTAATTAGTAAATCAGCGTTATTGTGTCAGCCACGAATAAGTAAATCTGTTTGAAGTCATTTTGTAAGCAAAATTATCGACCTTTGTAGAGTGCTACGAGGTTTTTTTTTCGCCTAAATGACATTGGGGGGGGGGGGGCGTTGTTGGGAAACATTTGTGAGTTTTTTACAGGTATGGCAGCGTTAGTTCGGATTTTGACCACACGCCAAAAAAACTGTTAGAAAACTATGGTATTTCGTGTTCAAATATAATCTGTGGTTTTAACTAGTTCGCACCAGCCTGCGATACCGCTATTGTGTTGCCTAGCAACGTATTAATTGTGTTTGTAACAAGAAGAAAGGATAATAATTATTCAATCTTAAAACTTGTTTCATTTCCATAATTACTACCTACAACAAGAACATTGTAAGTAGGTGAATTAGCCCACTGTCACCAACAAGGTAGCCATTGGGTCCTTTGCCCGGAGCCCGAAGTGAGCTTGCGTGCCGCAAAGCCGAACACACCGTTGGGTGTACATCCCCCGCCTACACTACACCACAGGCAGCGGACATCGTGGAGTACGTGCGCCAGAAGACGAGGTACACGCCGAGGGTGCAGTTACTGGAGGCGCCAGGAGGCGCGCCGCAACGTTAACTTCAAGGCGTTCGTGGTGCGTGTACCGAACTGTGTTATCTGCCGCTCGTCTTGAAAGAAGACTTTTGGCCGCAAGACGTGGTGTTCCGTCGCTTCCGCGTACTAGTACCACAGGACAACGCGCAAGAACAAGCTAGTGAAGTGAAGTGCTACTAACATAGTTTTAAGCTTTATTTGTTAACACAAGTTTTGTTTTATACTTTATATATGTCAGTTTGTAAGGTCTATGGGACATTGTAGCCTGAAAATAAACACTTTATTATTTATTTATTTTTATTATTTGACATATCTTTGGACCCTGGGGTCCCGGACCCTTGGAAGGCGCACGAGGGGCCGGAGCCAACTCGCAGAGGCCCCTTAGACAATTTTAAATGACGACAAGGCACCAGTCGACGATTATCTCTGTATGCACTATGCAAGTGCACCCAAGGACAATCCCTGGTTGGTGCAGGACTATTGCAGACCATGTAAACAAAATAGGCTATGGGTTTGGATGGCTATAGTGGATTGGGTAGCCTGAACTATGGTAGAACTATGTCCCCTGCCCTTAGAGCATTTAAAATGCTCTAAGCCCCTGCCTGACAATGTTATATAAAGGCAGGGAGTGACTTGCACACTCAATATTTTATTATTATTGAACCTATCTCCTAAATGCCTGAGAGAATGCTAAAGTTCAACCTTCTATTTTAATCATCGTTGAATAAATGATTGTAATAATTATATCCATTTTGATATGACTAGATTAGGTACTTCGATTGCACAACGTCATATAACCATGACAACGCATATATATAAACTTGAAAATAACAAAAATTGACATGACAATCTATGCTCAAGCGCGGTCTCGACCACGCTTGGGTTCGATTCACGAACTGAGTAACGTTCTAAAATAAGGCCATACTCAGCTGAACTATGATCAATAAATCTATGCTTGAGGAACGTTCTAAAATTAAAATTTGACTTAAAACTAGATTTAAACAGAGATCAATGCTTGAGTGACGTTCTGTAATACGGACCTTAGTTTCTCCATCACGAACCTCCCAATAACATACCGGAGTCTGAACTGTAGTCCGTTTAATGGCAACAGACATGCCCAACGTTACTGGTGAAACGTGGTTGTATCACACATCTCTGCCTATCCCTTTGGGGCACATAAGCGTGATCTTATGTTTAAATAATTAAACCACAATTTTTTTCCTTAATAAACAAGATAGTATTTAAATAGTTATGAACCATTTATTGTTTCAGTCTTCTCCTTTTTACCTCCTTTCATTTCTAATGAAAAACTAACGTATTTATATTCATAATTTGACGTTTGAAATCAAAGAGATTTAAGATACTATAGAGAGGCCTCAGAACAATAACAAAGCATAGAAGTAGTGTTAAAATAGCAACTGAACTCAATATATTTGTTTCATTTTGACTTATGGAGCCGCTATGATGTTAAAGAAGGACACGTATACAGAAGAAGTTTCGAAATTTTGTAGGTTGTCATTCATTTTATTCTGACTAGTGATGTACCCACTAAATTTCAACGTCGATAGAATTTACAACGACATTCTTTCTTACACTGCCAAGAATAATAACCGTAGGTACACACGGCTACACATCAAGCTATACATTTCCAGTTTACACTGACCGCTCATTGTAAGGAAATCCTATACAATGCGAGATCAGCTTATACTGGAAATGTATAGTTGATCTGTAGCCGTGCGTACCAAAAATTTTAAAGTAACTAAGCATACTTATGATACCAATACTTAATATATTTGTTCAAAATGAAACAATACTTTAAGTATGAACTAAATAGTTCGTCATCATCATCACCAAAGTCTTCCTTGGTTCCCCCGACAGCTCTTCATGTATTAAATCTGATTCGGGTTTAGCCACCCGAATGTATTTAGTTGCCATAATAACTGATGAGTTTATTGAAAAGAAGTGGGAGACATTCGGTTTTGCAAATGTTTTTAGCAACTTACTTTCTCATATTTATTTGAATTTTAGATTACATCATAGACTACTCAACAAAGTCTAGGGAAAAAGGGTATTCAAAGTACCTAATAATTTTTGTTTTAATACTTTTTATGTAACATATATTATTGTAAATCAGTAGAAGCGTAATTTAATAGAGATTTGAATTATTTGATTAAATAAAATGGTTGTTAGTGAAAAAATAAAATTTATTATGAAAATTTAAAATGGTACCAAAGCGACAAAAACTTTTCGTACATAAAAAAATAAATAACGACCAGATAATATTTTAAATAAAAGATAATATTTTAAATAAAAAAATAAAATGCCTAGCCACTTTAATAATCTGTTAGTCGAATTCCAGCCCACACCATAATCATTCCGCCCTGGTACGTATGAACTTCCTGAGGATTCTGGAGTCGGCTCTGGCGACCAGGAACTCGCCAAAAGCGCAGTCTTCTTGAATCGGGATGGAATCCAATTATTTCTGAATTTGTTATTGTCATCTGTGTCAAGGATTCCTAAACCAAACAGTTCTCAATAAAATTTATGTAAGATTTTTTATCAACATTTTTATTTAGGTAAATAGTTTTATTTGTATGTCTTACCTGACTGATGTGAGATGATTTCACGAGATGTCAAGATCAGTGGCGATTCATTAATTTGTACCGATGTACTAGGTCCTGTTTCAACTTCCATTGCTACGGGATCCTACAATTACGTATTTTGTATTAAAAATAAATAAATAAATTTGCACTCGATTATATTTCCGACTGGGATAATTAGAAGAATGATATCGCATCAATGATATTTTTAATATAATATCATTGTATCGCATATATCAAGTGAACATATTTCTGAATGTTATACCTGTCTTCATGTTAGATTACTGTTGATGGTGAGCGGTTTTTTTAATTTGCAGTATTGCGCTATGTCCTTCTTCGCAGACTTCCATAAGTATTTCCTGTAATGTAATAAATCAAGTTTTAATTTGAACGGGATACTATTTATTGCCAATAAAATACCTTAATTATATCATAACATATCAAGACCATTTCATCTGTTCTATCCATAACAAATAATGTAGGAACAACATGTACTCTAAGTGACGACTTAAAGAACATGCTACATCCATTTCATAGGTTCATTACCAAATGAATACAAAGTAAAATGTTTGGAGCATATTATGTGGCTGTGCTGTTTGGAGTCCAATTTCGTCTACCAATACAATTTATCCATTTTTTTTTTCACATCGTCTAGGAAATCTGTAAAAGAAAAGTATCGACAACATTATTTACGTCACTATGGCTGATCAAGATAACCCCAAAACAATTTCCGAATATTCGCTAATAACTTCTATTGGAATAAATATTACGACTGGTTTCAGCTATATAGTGACACAGCAATATTTGTTATGTATTTATATTCGTTTATCAGATCTTAGGCAACAAGAAATTGAGCAAAAACTTACCGATGGAAGGTCAATATTTGTTGTTCATTTTATTTTCGCTATGAATGGGACTTGCAGCCCCCAACCACACAAGAAATTGCTCCACAGCGTCCACACACTCACTATTTGTAGTTAAACAAAGAATTCATGCAATCTAACAGTAGAAATATTATTAAAACATCGCAAAACCATGGAATATTACGACAGATACGTAAACAATGAACACGCGAATAAGTCAGCTAGTTCAATGAACGAACTGTCAGACATTGAAACAAAGTACTATCAAATTTGGCCGCGTCATACTATAACTTTTTTAACCAAATGACAATTGATCTTGTGACCATGCCAAGAAAGTAAAACAAAGAGTAAAACATTTATCTCTTTCCCACATCCTTTATCGTACCTTTATCGTACCTAATAGTAGAACGGGACTAAATGTAGTTACAGAATTCTGTTTTTAACCTTCCTTCTATGCTTTGTTATTGTTCTGAGAGAGAGGCTATCAGAAGAAATGTCACATAAAAACTGTTAATGCCAAGTCTCAGTGACGCCATCTAGCATAATACTCGTACGGCAAAATCACATAATAGCCAGGTATGACATGAATACTTGTACACTTTTACCGACACCAACCTTTGATTTAGCAACCGTCAGATAGAAAATTATTTAATTTATCTCAATACTCGATAAATTATAAAATAGTAACGAAAATAAATAGTAGTTGAATCAAGTCATTTCATAACTACAAGGTTGCAATACCACAATGTATAATTCGGCATATTTTTCTCGAAACTAATTTTCATTTGGTGGACACGAATATGACGTGACCTGCAGGCGTATCACACAAGACTGAGCGACTTTTGACCACTAGGACATAAGTATTGCATTACGATTTTGTTCGCTTTGTCCCGTCTATTGTTAAGTAATATTTAATGTCTTTGTTTGAAATGTAACAATATTTTGTATATTTCCTTCCGAAATATATTATTTAATTATCTATCTGTAGGAGATTATATATTTTCCATCCATTAAAGGGAAATAACAGTCGTCATGTTCCTCCTAATAGTTTTTTTTTTTTTTTAACATGAATAATCGTCATTATTACATTTATTTATTATTATAATTTGTATAATAAAATATAAAAACTCACGGTTTCCTCCTCGTCGCCAATGTAAAATATGCACATATCACAACACTAATAGTTGACTCACCAACGCACCACCGCTCAGGCGGACAGTCCGAACACGACTCCTCGCCCCACCACTCGGACCGGTATTTATAACCGAGCGACGTACGCGTCTGAGGCAACGTCACAATACTGTCATCGGCTCGTATTGCGATATAGTGATATCTACATACACTACAGAGTCTACTTTAGCTAGTCTGAAACCTGGTTGAACTAAATGGTCCCTATTTAGTATCTAGTCCTATAATTGTGTCTTTCACCTCTTTTACCGAAAAGATTTAGATTTTTCCTTACGTACATGATGTTTTCGTAGATATATTGACAAGGTGCCGTCATGATGTTAATATCTTTAAACAGTTCCCTTAGAGAATCGCGCCTGCGGAGGCCATAATTATATTGCTCTGATGGCTCTTTTCTGCAGAATAAAAATAGACTCTATATCTGCAGCCCGTCCCCATAGTAAGATACCGTAAGACATAATACTATGAAAGTAACTGAAATAAACTAGCCTCGCGGTGTCTACAAATTGACGTATTTTTCTCACAGCATATGCTGCTGAACTTAGCCGTCCTGCAAGAGATGTTAAATGAGGACCCCATTGCAGCCTTGAGTCGAGCTTAATACCCAGGAAAACAGTTTTATCGACGAATACTAGTTTCTCTTTATTCAATACTATGTCACAATCAGTACTTTTAACATTTGGTAAAGCAAATCTTATACATTCAGTCTTTTTCCCATTTAATACTAAATTATTAGCAGTGAACCAATTTTGAACCTGCAGAAGGGCGTTATTTACGTCGTCAAGATTTGATGCACGTTAAAAATTAAGGATGTATCGTCAGCAAATAACACCATTTGTGGTTGGTTTTTAAATAAATGGGTTAAATCATTAATATATACTAAAAAGAGGAAAGGACTCAATATCGAGCCCTGTGGAACACCCATTTGTACTTTTAGACCGAGTGAATTGACACCATTTATTTGAACTTGTTGTTGTCTATCATTTAAATAAGATTTTACTAAACTGAGCGCAAGTTTACCTAGTCCGTAATGTTCAAGTTTCAAGAGTAAGGTTTCGTGATTTACGCAGTCAAATGCCTTGGAGAGGTCACAAAAGATTCCTATGGCATCTCGGGCCTCCTCCCACGCTGGAAATATGTGCTTTAATAAAGTGACACCCGCGTCAGTCGTGCAACGTCGTGTGACTCAGTCTGTCTGTCTGTCTGTCTGTCACAGCTGGATATCTCAAGAACTACTGATGCTATCAACTTGAAATAGTTTTAGATGACGTTTATTTAACTATTTTGCAAATAAGAAAGAAATAAAAATATTTATATTTTTTTTTGCAACAGGGACTGAAAGGGGTCTTAAAAATTTAAAGTGGGGCTACTAGGGCATGTGGGGTATCATATGAAAGAGCGCTGTTTGCACATTCTCAAACTATTTTTATTTTTTTTTTAGGTCCCATAGTTTTCGACTTTTGATGAAAAATGTAAAAAAAAATACCGTTCCCCCCCCCCCCCCCTTATCTCCGAAGTTTGCAAAGAGAAAAATCTGAAATTATTCTATGTGATAGAAGTTTATGTAAAGATTACAGGAAAAATAAAAAGATGTCTCTAAATAGCACAGTTTTTCAGAAATCATCAACAAAAATTACATATAAATGATGGTACGGAACCCTCGGTGCGCGAGTCCGACTCGCTCTTGACCGGTTTTTATTTTATTTACGGCGCTGTTGTAGTGAAACGCACGTGCATTACAATGTTCTTTTTTTGAAAACGGGTGGCATTATGAAATTCAGTACAACATTAAAACACCCGTTTGGATGCTATTATGGTTACCATAGTTACTATGACACTGGCTGTTTTAATGTTGGCAATAAGCTAACTGTTTCAGAAACTTTTATAGAGGATTTATAGCATGGGTGTAAATAAAATTATTAAGTGCATCCATAATTTTAAAATCTAAATTCAAAACTGCTACTTATGGCTGGTTTTTGAAGTTTAGAAACTAAGCTATTGATTGAACAAAGAAGTGAATTTCTTCCTTATCCAAGTGTTCAGCAACATTCTTTGTACTTACCACTTCAAACATAAATCTATTTTATTTTTAACCTGTCAAATGTCTAAAATCGTCATTTACACAATTATGAACCCCATAGGTTCATGTCAATGTGTGCTTGAATGTCAACCGAATTCCCCTATGTTCATAACTGCCTGCAGTTGCCATTGGATGATGGTATTTTACGTTTATATAATAGATATAAGTATGTGTTTTTATGCATAAATTATATAAAGTTTTCTGCTAAGTATGTACATTTGGTGTACGTTGGACATACACCAAATGTACTTAAGAGAAAGCTTTGAGATTTTGAAACGGTTGAGAAATTAATCCTAAAATCCACTTACCTATCATAAACATTGAGTAGCAAGTTGATCAACAGGTCAACGGCTAGATCAATATCTCCGCTGAACAGGCCTTCCTTCTCAGCAGCAAAGTATATGTCTGCAAGAACAGATTCTAGCTCTACTGTGTCTAGAGAGAGGCTGCTCTCAGACAGACTGAGTTGGTGTCGGGCGAAGACTCCGGAACTTATGCGGAGGGGAGGCACTGGGGAAGAATCATCTTTTATGAATAACAAAATATATAATAGTGTTATAATTTGTACAATTTCTTTACTAACTTGATTTGTTTGATAAACTAAATAGTTTTGTGTATATATTAATTTTATTTATTAATAACATTCACATTGAAAAAGTTAGTGTACACAGGCTGCATGCCATTGAAGTCATTCTGTTCTACAAAATAAACTTGTAACTTAGTGAGCTTGCACTTGTTTCACTTATTCAAAAACTGATCTGTATTTAATTCAAACCCTTGCCCTTTATTGAAACTGGACACCAAAATCTGTAATTCTGTAATTCGATACTTTGCTTTCTACGGTAACAAAAACGTCAACAGGTTGCACTTACCTCTCAGGTGTTTTTGAATAGCATATATCTTAAATGCAACGCGGTAAGCGTTATATTTAATCTCGTCATACTCTTCGAGAGATTCCATAATCTTTCTGAATTCAGGGTGATCGTATTGGTGCTTCCCTGTCGCTTCACTAAAACAAAAAAGTTTTCGAAAAGTTTATGCCATTTGTACTTACACAAAAAGTACCTGTGTCGGTGAAAGTTGTACGTACTCGATGTAACACGGATACCCCACCTCATTTTCCACTTTTTTCCAACTAATCGAAGACATGTCGATTATTTTCTTTCACAATATCATTATTTCTAACACAATACAGGTACAAATTCAGCAAATTATAATTATTCAACCGTCATACATTATTCAAAAATATAATACTATTTCTGAAAAGTTAAAGGTCAACATTTAGGCGAATTAACGATATGCTTTTATCTTTACCCGTCTTTCATTGGTCAATAATAAAGTAAGCTCGGTTTTGATTGGTTAAAATCTATGTGCTATTCTAAGTTGTTTAATCAATAAAAAACGATTGACAAGAACAAGAACATGCAAAATCTGAAAAATCACACGGTTCTTAATACCATGAAAAACCATTGTGGAAAACACATAAATTCTTAGCAATTAAAAAACGAAAATCGTTAGTTTGTTTAATGAATTTATTTACTGTTTAACTGTTAGTAATAGCCAGCCAGTATCCGATCAGGCACTGCCAACTGCCACTAACGTATAACGAAACGCGGTTTGATGACATTAGCTCGTTCTCTTTGACGGAATACCTATTTTGAGTAAAAACGACCAATCAGAAGGGAGATAGTTTTGTTTACGTGCCATTATAACCAATTAGATAAGAGCATACAAATGTAATTTTTTCAGCCATTTTCTCTTTGTAACGGAGACGCCATTTTGCAAGCGTCACTTCGCGGCGTGTCGGGTTTCCGCATTTTGACCCGAAATACCTTTACTAAAATCATAATATTGTTTTATTTCGTATAATATGTCGTATCAATCAAGTGTAGCCCAAGACTCTTTAGCTGCGGCACAATTGGAGATGGCCGGTAACCCCAATGCTTTGGCATTGCGTCGGCCATTCGATCCCGTGGCGCACGACTTAGAAGCGAGTTTTCGTTTGACACGATTCGCGGATCTAAAAGGGAGAAGCTGCAAAGTTCCCCAAGATGTTTTGGGGAAACTGGTGGAATCGTTACAACAGGACTACTCGCAACAAGACGACCAGTTCATGCATGTGGCGATCCCGCGCATCGGTATCGGCTTGGATTGCTCGGTGACGCCGCTCAGGCATGGAGGACTTTGTTTGGTTCAGACCACTGACTTCTTCTACCCGCTGGTTGACGACCCTTATATGATGGGAAAGATCGCGTGTGCTAATGTTCTAAGCGACCTTTACGCGATGGGAGTCACTGAATGTGACAACATGCTGATGCTGCTTGGCGTGTCAACAAAGATGACTGAGAAGGAACGCGATGTAGTAATTCCTCTTATAATGCGTGGATTCAAAGACTCTGCCCTGGAGGCTGGCACCTCTGTCACTGGAGGACAGACTGTCATTAACCCCTGGTGTGCTATTGGTGGGGTGGCTACAACTATCTGTCAACCAAATGAATATATTGTTCCTGATAATGCTGTTATGGGCGATGTGCTTGTGTTAACTAAACCTTTGGGTACCCAAGTAGCTGTGAACGCTCACCAGTGGCTTGATCAACCTGAACGCTGGAATCGTATTAAGTTGGTAGTTTCTGAAGAGGATGTGCGTAAAGCATATCATCGTGCAATGGACTCTATGAGCCGATTGAACCGTATTGCTGCCCGTTTGATGCATAAATACAATGCTCATGGTTCAACAGACGTCACTGGCTTCGGTCTGCTTGGCCATGCACAAAATCTGGCTTCACATCAGAAGAATGAGGTTTCATTTGTTATTCATAACCTGCCAGTGATTGCCAAGATGGCAGCAGTGGCTAAAGCTTGTGGCAATATGTTCCAATTGCTGCAAGGACATGCCCCTGAGACATCAGGTGGATTGCTGATCTGCTTGCCACGTGAACAAGCTGCTGCATACTGTAAAGACATTGAAAAGCAAGAAGGCTACCAGGCCTGGATCATAGGAATTGTGGAGAAAGGCAACCGCACTGCCCGCATCATTGACAAACCCCGAGTCATTGAAGTACCCGCTAAGGATTAAAATTATGTTCAGTTTGAGACAATTACAAATTTTTATATCTTTAAATAATGACTTCTGAAATGGATAAATTTAAAATTTGTTTTGAATTTAGTATGTATAACTTGATCTTAAGTATATTCATTTGAGTTTGGTTTCCAATGTTTTCTTGTAAGATAAGTTGCAATTTTAAGATTAAAATTGATGTAAGAAAGCTTATAGGAAACTCAATCTAGTGACTATTTTGGTGTTTATAATTTTAGGTAAGGTATCTTAAATGTAATAAGAGAATAATTCCATTAGGTACACATAACCTATTTGTTTGCAGCTTGTGGAATGTTTCTGCAAATTGTGAGATAAGTATAATAATTATTAGAATAAAGTTATTTTTCAGTCAATCTGTAGTTTTATTTTATGTTTATAATGTCGCTTACATTTCCAGTACTATCACACAGTACGGCTAGGCAAGAGCCTCTGCTCAGTAAAGATTACAGAGAAGGCATGAGCTAGCGTGGAGTCAATCTCCAAGCTAGCTCAGTACCAGACGGTTACTCACAATGTTTTCCTTTATCTTCAGTGTCAGTAAAGTCGCAACTTAAGAAATGCCCATAAATAAATTTGAAAGTCGCACTTGTCCTTCCAGGTTTCAAATGGGGAAGTAGGCATCAATGTTATGTTGCGTAAGTAGGTGTAGCTAAATCTACTTAGCATTCAAACTCAACATCATGTGCCTGGCCTTTTCCACAACTATGTTGGGGTCGGCTTCGGATAACCAGGTATAGCTGAATACCAATATTTTTCATGGAGCAACTGCCTATCTTACCTCCATAACCCAGTTACTAGGTTATACGATACCCCTTCCTTGGTAAAACTGGTTGTCAAGACTTTTGGGCCAATATTATTAAAGTGTTCTGTGCTTTCGGTCTTCCGACGACCCTAACAACTGTCAAAGCCGAGACCAATGCCTTAAAAACGCGCTCTTTCCGAGGCATAGGCACCCATCCACGCACCAACCGCAGCAAGCGGCTGTTCAATCAGGTTAAAAACTCAACACATTGAAAGGATAGTGTTAATTAGTTGTAAACTTGCAATACCTACCAGACTGTGGCGAAACCCAAAAAGAGTGTCATGTTACACTTTAATGAAAAACAGCCCAAAGTAACTAATTCATGGTTACCTACTACAAATAATAACACTTGTTAATAATAATTAAAACTTTATTCACCAGTGTCTAAGAAAACAATTAATCAAGAATCGGCTATCATTTTTCCACAAGCCAGGCTCAATGAAATTTACAGGAAAATTCACTGTCACAGAATCTTTACAATGCAAAGTGGATCTAAAATTTACTCTGTGTGACAAAACCTTTAGCAAAAAAGTTTAGAACTGCTAATTTTATAATTGGGATTTTTAATTTTAAGGCTAAAGATAGATGATTGGAACTTTATTACACTATTATTGCTAGCACAAGCATTTAAAATAGAAGACAAACAAGTAGGGTACATAATTGAATTTAGAGGACAAATGGTTTAAGTGATATAGGTAAGTGCAGAGGCCAGCACATCAAGCTACCCCAAATTGTCAAATTTTCCCAATTGAATATGAACCTTATTCTTTTGTGGTAAAGTTGAAAAACTACCAAAGAAATTTGACAGATTGGGGTAGCTTGATGTGCTGGCCTCTGTACCATCTTAGTGTCAATGGCAAAAAAAAGTTTTTTAAATTTGTTTCGCCCAAAATTCAGCGACGCGAATACCGTTCGCTGATGCGACGCAGCCATTAGGTCCTCACGAGTGCAGGTGCCTGCCGGGGATGCGTGTGCAAGATGGGAGGTGTGCCATTGTCTGTGGAGAGACATCGCATACACCGGAGATACGAGCTGTCCACAAACCCCCACTTGTGGAGGTTGTCCTTGCTGAAGCATCTCTACTGTGTTTAAAACATACTTATAATTAGAAAATAGCCATCACAAATCTAGCATGTGCACATTTCATTTACTTACAGAATATTTTGATATTCCTAAAATGTAAAAATCACAAAGTCACTAAATTTAACACATTATTACATAAACTCCAGGACATTTGTGAATGCTGGCAAATGTATCTATTAGTTACCTACTAAATTCTGATAAATAATATCCAAAAACTCCAAATAAAAATTTGATACTGTATTGCTGCCTTAACAATGCTCAATAATTCACTTAACTTAGTAGAACCATAACTTTAGATATTCTCATTTACACTCCTGCTTGATGCATGGCACTGGACATTCTAGTACGCCCACACCACATAATTTTGGCGGCATTCTGTGACACTATCAAGTGCATTTTGAGTCCTGGCTGATAAAGGTTACCAATTGGCACAATAACCAAATAAGTTTACCCTCTTAAATTATTTTTGTTACCAAAATAGTACTTTTATTTTTGACTTCAGTAAAAGACTGATAGAACAATAAGCAAGTTTAAATAATACTATGTATTTTGTTAGTTACATCTGAAACAGTAACAAATTCTTGAAAAAAGTATGATGCTAAAAATGTTCTAATGAGGCATCATCAAATACTGCACAACTCAAGCTTATTTCTGTAGCGCTTATATTATTGAACACATTCTTAATTTGTTTTTATACTATCAGGTGATTTTAGATTCAAATTCAAAGAAACCTCCAAGGAGATAATTTGTTGAGTAAAAAACTTAATAATAAAAACATGGAATGAATATAATTCATACTTTGATTTTCAATAAAGTCCACTGAAATATAATAACTTACAGCCACGCATTATGAGAACTTAGGTCAAAGATTCTAAGGTAATGGCACTTGACTGATAAATGAAGTTATTTTTCCCAAAAAACATGTGACCAATGAGTTTCGAGAATCAATGTATAATTTGACCTAAAAATGTGGAATACAAATATCGTTACAAAAACGCCGTACACTCTGTAAAGTCTATAACTGAAGCACAAACTAACTGCCGGCTTGTTTGCAGGTCTTCAGTTAAGCGGAGAGTTGAGACAAGGCCTCTTGCGAGGTCGACTCTCATCGCCGTTCTGTTCAATGTGGCTCTGGTCACGTTTCTTTGGTGAATTGTTGTTCTGAAATTGAAAATAAAGAATTGTTAGAGAATAATTACTAAGCCAAGGAATGGTTAAGTTTTCTCATTTTTTCTGTGATTCTGTTTTTTTTTTCCCTTCACTACTATTTTAATGGATTTTTTTTACTTAGCCTATGCTGTCCCACTGCTGTGCAAAAGCTTCCCCCAAGTCTAGGAACTATTTTCCCGCGCCACTTCAAAAACCATCAAGGTACGCCTCTAGGTCACCCCACCACCTCTTTCTGGACAGGCCTTGGCAGCTCAGTCCATAATTGTGCTCATTGTATAGACTTTTGCACAATTGATAATAAAGCAGTCAAAACTAAGAATACCTATTCATTACCAACTAACAAAATGCATTAATTGTTTGCAAAGAAAGCTTAATCTTGACTTGTAGAGATGCAATTTAATATCCATAAAGATAGATAAGATATCCTGTTAAAGGACTAAAGAACAAGAATGTTTTATTTTGGAATTCTTTCCAGTTATTAGGTCAGTACTGTCCAATTTTGCTTACAAAACAGCTTTTTTTACAGGTATACGGGTAATGTATAGGTACTTCTTCTTCTTGTTCTTTTGAATTTCTTACAGATACATAGGTGCATTTACCTTTTTCTCCCATTGCTGATGTAGATATCTTAACAGTATATTTGTTTTTTCTGTTACAATTACTGAAAAACAGAGAAATGGATTGTTGCATCAATACTGCACATAAAAACGAATGATTCCTAATAGGTATAAGGAAACAATTAAAAAAAATAATCAATAACTTCACATTAGGTTATGTTTTTCTAATAAGGCTAGTGGTACCATTAATGTTTCTTTATATAAAGAAACGACTTATTGTGTTACAGGTAGAATAGAATCGTATACTCAACTTTGCTCAGACGGTATATCCTTAGTTGGTAAATATATCGACGGTCTTTTAGAACAATTTCTAATTCCATGGTCCGTATTGAATAATGTGAAGTTGTGTGCGTCGTAAGACGGTAGGTCCTTCAGGAATTCCATCACCGACTGCCGAAATACCACAATTCAATTTTCAATCAAACAATATCATCGAAAGGCACAACATCAAGGCCCAAGCATGGTGCGCAATACAATCATTTTGGGACGACATATGAACGCAGTATCGGCACTCACCATAGTATTCCTACAATGATATGGTCGGAGCTTTTTACTTAACAATCAACAGTTTGATAAATCAAACAATAAAGCCAAAATAATCAAAAATAAAATTCCCAACGATCGCCTGCACAAGCAACCAGATGAGAATGACAACTATAATTAAGAGTTGCCAGCCATTTGCCACATGCTGAAAATATCAAAAGTTGCAAATGCCAAAAATATGAATTCTTGGTTTTGTTGGTCTTCATGAAATAGAATAAATTATTAGCATTTCTGATGCATTTATGATTCTACTGCAGATCTAACAAACATAAAAAAACGCTATTCAACAACATCAAATTCAGTCTAGACTAAACTTAACAGAAACGTCAGTGCCCCTTGTTAAAAAAAAGTACAAAGGAAGTAGGTAGTTCACAGACTACTTAGGGATACTACGTATAGGTAGTTAGCGGGAATTTCAAATTCAAAGTTTGTTTCCACTGCAGAACTTTACTTTTACTTATTAAAACATAATCTAAATAAAATTAACTGAAGTTTTCGATATGTACAGTTTGATTAACGCAAATTTTAATAGAACTTACAATCCAAGACAGAATGCGTTGTCTGATATCAAAAAACTGCTTACATCTCGCGACATAGCTGCACAAAATAAAGCTTGTGGATATTTGATCGAAGTTATTAGCCGTTACAATAAAAATTCAACTGAGGGTGCTCGTATGGTAGAATATTTACTCGAAAATGACATAACTGTGTTCTTGTGTGAGGCAGCTTCAAACCTAGATTTTACGCTGTTTAGGTAGATATGCATTTTTTTATTTTGTAATTCGAGACTGTGAAAGTACCACCTAGTGACTTAGTGGTAGTACCTACTTAGTGACTTTAAGGTATAAAATATTTTTTGTTGTTTAGTTGACAATATTATAATCACACTGAGCAATTTGTGCTCAGGGTAATTATAATATTGTCAACTAAACAACAGCTTTAATTTGTTGGCTGATAGGTGTACAGAACTGTTTTAATTTTATTTGTTGCGTTTTATCACGTGTGCTAAGTTTAGTTTACTTATGTACTTCCTACATTGTACCTTCCTACAGGGTCCATACTCCACTTAAGGCGAAAGAGCCAGGGTAGCCCGCGAAATTCAAAATTTCTGACGTTTTTTGCAATTTGTAGGTCAGTGTGAGCTTGTATGTTGATTAAAATATGATTCGCGGCCGTAGCTAATATGGCTTTACAGAATTATATTCATTAGAATCAGCAATACAACTCCATAAGTTATCATTTACCTCAAACCTCATGATTTCATGAAATCGCTACATTTGAGGTAAATGCTAACTTATGGAGTTGTATCGCTGATTCCAATGATTATAATTCTGTAAAGCCATATTAGCTACGGCTGCGAATCATATTTTAATCAACATACAAGCTCACACTGACCTACAAATTGCAAAAAACGTAAGAAATTTTGAATTTCGCGGGCTACCCTGGCGCATCAACCTCAAAGGTCCATGTTTAGCGGTGACGTTGAGGACCGCAGTCCGGTTGACCATGCATAGCACGCTTTTTTTGACTGCAAAGTCAGTCATAATCGTTCTGCTGTCGAACGCTGGCCCGCTTCTCCCTTTACCTACATTCAAATCTAGATCTTATTCAAATTCTACTAAATCTCAGTATACTTTCAATCCTCAGATCACTCCTGACATGTCTCCGTCTCCTGTGTCATTCGCGTCAGTTCTTCTCGGACGAGCACGCGGCGCACGCGATGACGGCCGTACTACGCGCGCTTGCGCACTACGCCGGTAGTGGCTCGAAGCCGCCCGTAGACGCCTGCCTGCACTTTTTGTGTGATTTGTTGGATGGGTAAGATTGATACTCAGAATAATATAAATGATAAAATAACATCACGCTTTGCCCGATCTAGGAATCGAATAGACCAACGAGGCAGTCATACCTACATAATACAGAATCGTAAAGTCATCTGAATCCTACGAAATAATATCTCGATAAAACAATGAAAACCAATCCCTCATTACGGTTCCGTACCAAAATGGTAAAAAAGGAACCCTTATGGTGCGACTCAGTCTGTCTGTCTGTCTGTCTGTCACAGCTGGATATCTCAAGAACTAGGTACTAATGCTATATCAACTTGAAAGGAACAGTTTTAGATGACGTATTACCCAACTGTTTTGCAAATAAGAAAGAAATAAAAATATTTCCATTTTTTTTGCAACAGGGACTGAAAGGGTCTTAAAAATTCAAAGTGGGGCTACTTACTATATAGGGCATGGGGTATGAAAGAGCGCTGTTTGCACATTCTCAAACATTTTTTATTTTTTTAGGCCGCATAGTTTTCGACTTTTGATGAAAAATGTAAAAAAAATACCGTTAGTGGGCTTATATCCGAAGTTTGAAAAGAAAAAAATCTGAAATTATTCTATGTGACAGAAGTTTAATTAAAGATAACAGGAAAAATAAAACGATGTCTCTAAATAGCACACTTTTTCAGAAATCGGAAGAGAACCCTCGGTGCGCGAGTCCGACTCGCTCTTGACCGGTTTTTTTTATTTACAGCGTATCCACCAACAAGACCACGCCACCTCTCTCGCACCAAAGCGCTTACAGCGCTGTACAGCTATTAGCTTGTCTAAACGCCCTAGCCCCCCACATTAGTACAAATCCAAACACGATTCTATCCAGCGCTTTAGTTCTACACTCGCTTGTTTCCTACCAACCAGAGAACCTGAAGATTAACACGAATACAGCGACCGCTTTGCTGGAAGTGCTGAAGAAATGGTTCAGTTTGCTCATGGGGACGTTGAACCATTCCATGTTGGTGGGAGACAATGGAGTTTCTGGAATGTTCTATGTCGTTACTTGCCAGATTGGATTAGATGTTTTCGGGTAAGGGTGGATAATTTAATTAATTAGTAGGTGTCGACTGTCGACTGCCTCGGACACCATGGCCTATCCTGCAGTAATAGCACGGCACGCCAGCATCAACGACATCATCCGTCGTGCTCTTGTCACTGCTGGGGTGCCAGCTGTTTTAGAACCCATTGGCTTATGGCACGCGACGATGGGAAGAGACCAGACGGAATGACCATAATGCCTATAGGAAGGTAGGTAGGCCTTTGGTGTGGTATGCAGCGTGTGTCGACACCCTTGCGCCATATGCTATCTTCCTAGCACGGTGTGCTGGGGCGGCTGCTGCGGGTGCAGAAAACCTCAAACGGCGCAAATACTCCAATCTTATTGGGACTTATTATGTTCGAGCCGTTTGGGGTTGAAACACTAGGGCCATGGTGTCCGAGTGTCCTCTTAGTTTTTCGAGACATCGCCAAGTGGTTGGTTGACTCTACACGTGACTATAGAGGGCTGGCCTATTTTTTGGCCAAAGAATTAGCATTGCCATACAACATACAACGTGGCAATGCTGCCAGCCTTTTGGGCACTTTTCCTGACGACAGCGATGCGGACGATTTTTTTGATGACCTATGATTACCTACATACTTGCCTATTTCATAAGCGATGTTGTTAACTATCTCCGGTTTTAAGGGGGACTAAAGCCTTTCTGAGCTTTCTACATTATTCCCTAAATAGGTAAAATCATTAGAAATATGAGGAATGGGGGGATTTTTTAGCTATCAGCCAGTTTAGACTATTTAGCTAGACAATAGATGTTATAATATCAATACTTAGTCATAATCTATAATTGGGATCCAACACGCCAACTTAAACACGATTCAATGCGGATAATAAACGTTTAATCTCGTTTAATGAAAATTACTTCAAGTTAACGGTAATGATAATTTTCTAGACTAATAAAACTGGTTGGTCGCAATCAGAAAGCGGACTTCGTCCAAACTATATTGAGCGATGATCACGAAGTAAACGCTTTGAGGCAGTGCTCGGAACACATGGAAGAAGCTGTACGACTTGTCGTGGTTGAACTTGTTGGGTTTACTAAGGCAAGTACATTATAACACAAGTTATTTTTAAGAGACTTTTTTTTGATGGATCGAGAGGAAGGAAAGGCCAAAGAAAATACGCATGGATTGTGAGCAATGACATAAAGAAAAGGGAATGATATAGCGTGACGGTTGACAGGGGAGAATGGAAGGAGAAAACGTGTTGCGCCGACCCCACGTAACATGGGATAAGGGCAGGAAGATGATGATGATTTTTATGGGATTTTGATTCGGAGAACAGCAAAGAATGCCAGACGTTGACGGGGGAGGAAGAAGCGTAAAACGACAAATAAATAAAAAAATCTAGCCAAAATCTTTCTTTTTCCGGTGGTTAGTGACTAGCATGGTGCCCGTCGGACACCATGCTAGTCACTAACCCATCCATAGGCTTCACAACCACAATAATCAATTATCAATATATTCAATATCTCTGACTTGGCTTCACATGCCGTCGAGAAATACCTTCACCATTTTTTATGCAAGTACCTAATAATTAAACAATACCTACGCACATGAATCCGAAAAGTCGGAGGTCTGTGCGTGTCTTGGGTTTGAACTCGAGACCTATGATACAGTCCGACGGCCGACGGTCACACTCCGTCATACCACTATCTCTGCCGACTGGTCGATCTATCTGAAAATTCTCCGCTAAAAAGTAGGTACCTACCTATTAATATTATAGGTACAGTGCGATTCAACTAAGACTAGGAACGTCAATGACTTCGAACTGTTAACTGAAATTTGAATTAGACGGCTTGCAAAGTTTTGTATTGTTATCCTTATCCATTTTAGTTCTGTTTTTGGAATTTGTTTTTGTTAAAATATGTCACTGACTTTGCAAATGAGCAAACCAGGTGCTGTTTTGCTAAATCTTCACAATATGGCGCAAGGTCATTCCTATTCTTAGTTGAAACGCATTGTAATAACCAGCACTAATGATTCTCTACCCATATGAAGCAGACAAGCATATTAAGTTCCTACTTAACTACTGAATGTTTGTTTAAGCCATTCTTAAACAACCATTCAGTAGTTAAGTAGAGTTTTGAAAATTAGGTATTTTTCAAAACTTAGGCACAACATTTGAACTTTTAGGAACATCAAACTCAAATATCAACTGAAGAGTACAACGTATTCCTGACGCTGTTACTGAATTTCTTCTACCATAATAGTAACAACGAATGTCTACCAGATTTCTGTGATATGCTGTTCTCAAAAGGCTATCTCATGATGCTGCCTCAGGTTCAAATATCAAGGTGAGTCGAATTCCATGCTGGTACGAGAGTTCTAATAGTTTGGAATTTTTGTATCAATTCAATCGCAGTATAGAAACCTAACTTACTAGCTGTGGTTAATTTATGATGAAAATGTGTGTGAGTTATGAATTAACTAGATTAGGTATGTAAGAAAATGATTATAATAACAAGGCGGAGCTTTCGTTGTTTTCATCAAGTCATGGGCCCAAACGCCCGATTAGTTAAGCCGTAGGGGAAGTTTTCATCAGTTTAATTTCAGCATATAATGTTCGCGATGTTTAACTCAGGCGTTTTATTTAGCACTACACTGGTCTCAATCTCAAAATAGGTCCTTGTGGAACTCCCTCCAATATCATGTTTAACACGATATCGGAGGGAGTTCTCCGGTGGTTGTTGATTAATCAGTAACTTAATCTGCTTTCAGAAATGATGTGGCGGTTCGCAAAGTTAGCACTTTAGTTCTAGGCGAGATGTTAAAAGTGCTAGCGGAAAAATATCTCAATGTGAACGATGTACAGGACAGTGATACTTGCGCTAAAGATATTCATGTAAGAACTTTTCTTAATTTGCCTCAGTAACCTAATAAACTCTTATTTGGTACATTATTTAGAAGGCAAGGCACATTGAAATATAAAAACCAAGGAATGCCTATTACAAAGGTCAGAGAATCGTTTTTGGTGCTCCTCTCAACTGTCGATCGACCTCATATAGGTCGGTAACAATAGAAATTTAATTGTGTCTCATGACAGTAGAAGCTGGAAGGTTTAGCATATCAGATTTTTCTACTATATTAGCGATACTAAATATTGAAAGAGTATAAGTATTTTTAATATACATCAATCTATTGTAGATGGGTCTAGTAGAGCTACAATACGGCATAGAGAAACCGCACCGCATCGGCTCACAGCTGCAGAAGAACCAACCATACAGTTTGCTCATTTATATCTACTTCTACTGCCAGTCTTCTGAAAAGTATGGATTATTGGAATTGGGTTTTATATACTTACTAATATTTTTTTTTACTAAGCTTCTTGCCTTTTTCTATTGAAGTCCCCAACTTCTACTTGACCTTCATGTTTGTGCCTTCGGTTGTTTTTTTCATGCGTACCTACTTATACTTACTTACCCAACTAACTACCCAATTACTTACCCAATCCTTAAATCTTTCAGTCCTGAAGAAGCAACCGCACCACTTCTGCCTTATCTTGTTGAGCACATCTTGAAGCTTCCCAAGTCGTTCAAGCCCCCTACGTACATCATAAAAGCACTGTGGCTTGTGTTTGCTGTAAATATAATGACATATATACCTCCTTACCCAAACTACATATTCTAATAAACAGTTCATGATGCTCAACGTAGTAGCATAATAGAAAGACGTTATCTTGAAGTCACTGAACCTGATAGTGATTTAGGAGATGTGGTTGTCAGTCATATTTCTGTGCCTTTTGATGACACACTCAGTGCTCACCAAGTCTCTTCTTTCTTAAGTAATTCCTGATAATTAAACCGCCAATTATTGATCTTGCTCGGAGGTCGTCTAGTGACTACTAGACTAATGGGGTTTGGAGCATCGGTATGGCAAACCGGGTTGGAGCATATAGAATTAAAAAAAACATTAGTTTTTTCTAAATTCTATATGCTCTGTTACATTAAAATAAACCGATAATCCGCTTATATGTCTTTAATGGTGAACGTGTAGACGAAATTTTATTGAAATTGCTTTAATTACAAATAAAACAGTTTTTCTCATAAAAAATGCTAATATTGAGGAAACTGCGATTTTTGTTTGTATCGAGTCAAATT
Source organism: Cosmia trapezina (assembly GCA_905163495.3). Classification (NCBI taxonomy): domain Eukaryota; kingdom Metazoa; phylum Arthropoda; class Insecta; order Lepidoptera; family Noctuidae; genus Cosmia; species Cosmia trapezina. The sequence goes on from LR991036.1 coordinate 5,977,730, forward strand.
GTGCCAATCTCGTTTTGGCGTTTTCTCGTTTTGGTAATTTACTAAAGAAAATCTTAAATTTTTATAATCTTGAAAAATAATATAATATATAGGAGTTGTAATGCCTATTTGAGGACAAAAAATTGATTTTGTGTGCAGCCGAAATGCGTCAAAATATCTTCTTTGGGACCCATTTCGCCTTAATTTAATTGTCTTCATCTTCATTCACCTCGTTCAATATTGTTTGAAGGCAAAACAGATGTATTCACACTACCTAGTATAGGATCTCTAATTAACATAAGATCCCAATATCTTATATAACTTATAACAGATGTCAACAATATCAAACGGCTCACTAGAATCTCTACGCGAGCGGGTGTACCTAGAGAAGGCGACTGATCGTTTAGTAGCGATGCTGTATCCGGAACCATCGGTATATTATACACACAACCCAGCTATATTGCTTTGGACTTTCACTTCACAAAGGATCTCTAATTGTGTTAGGTTACATGTGGTGAGTAGATTTTTTTAATTTGTAACATTTTGACCTTAGCTGAACTCTCATTATGTTGAAAAGCTCCAATATCCAACTTAACAATACTTTGACGAATTAAGAATTATCTGACGCCTTCTAAGTTCTACCACTATTATATTTGATTGGTCTTACATTTACTTAAGTATAATGGATACACTTGGATACTTAAATATAGCAATGAATTGACGTTTGCTTGTCCAGTATAATTATCTCCTTCCTTTACAAGACCTCCGTTAGATTAGAACCTATTCCTGTCTGCAGGAAATGCAAAAACTTACCAAGATATAATTACCAAACTACTTTCATTTCTGATTAAACATAACGTCATGTTGGTTCTCCGAAGTGTAAGGCAGAGTTGCCTACTACATCAAAATTGCGTCAGTTATGAGTCCCATTCCCATATGGCCGAATATCGGCCATGAGGACCAAGCTCGGCTGAGACCAGCCTTCGGGGCGGGAGATGTTATAGTGCACAAGCGTGTGCGCAGACACAGGTGTTCCCTTCCCTCACTCTCATAGTCCGATGAGACGGCAATCCGACACGACCGGAGACAGATTAGGAACAGGGTAATGCCAACTAGCGCCACCATTGAGAAAAAAATCATAAGTCTGAAGATATGGACACACATTTTACATTATGAAATTTCCTGTGCTCAAATTTTTTGTCAGATGATGTAGAATGTTTTGTATCAAAAAATCAACACTAAACCTCCTAGGTTCAAAGACTTATTAGCAGTTAAGGCCAAAAACGGCGTTAACTCGAAACATAAGAGGTTTAGTGTTGATTTTTTTGACCTCACCTGACCTACCTCACCTCATCTGATTATGATTATAAATGTGAGCATAGGCAAAATTCTCCATATCTTCAGACTTTTTTTTCTCAATGGTGGCGCTAGTTGGCAGCACTACTCGTCTTAACGTGCTTAAACCATTGTGTAACACGTAAGGAGTTGAGCCTATTATTAATTACCACTGACTGGGCACACTCGGGGCTATTTCTGAGAAATGCCCCGACCCGGGAACGAACCCTATAACTAAAACTACTATCTATAACACTTTTTCCATTTTAGCTCACCCAATGGTTTAAATCAGAGGACTCTCTACCAGCCGATCTTACAACCCAGCCAATAGTTTGGGAGCTACTCCTGAACATATTGATACAGTGTACCGACAAAACTATTGTGGGGAACTGTGTGGAAGCTCTTCATGTTTGCCTAGAAGATGGAGATGATAATGCTAGGCAGGACTTTGCAGGACTGATATGGTCTATGCTGCCGAATGTTCTGTCTAAAGTGTTGATAGATACTGAATATCAAATAGGTTTTTAAGCATGTTTACTTTTGCTAAATCTACTTTTAGTTTTGATTTCTTCTAATTTTATGCTTTTGTTACTGTTTACATTTAATCATTCTTCTTCTGTGTTCTTCTTGTCTCTTCCCTTCACCTTTCTTCCCAATATATGTTTTTTTTTAAAATATTTTTTAGTTCTTATAATTATTTTATTTCTGATGTTCATTTAGTTTTTTATTTGTACTAAGTAATTTTCTTTCATGTAACTCATAAAAACCCTCTTTCAGACACCAACATATGCCACTTCCTTGACTTGGCAACAACTATACCTCCTCTAGAGATAGACCAGACAGTTTGTCTCAAAACAGCTGTGCTCATAACTGCGATATACTCAAAGAACCTTCCAGAACATTGCGAGGAAACCACCAGACATCATTACGAATATGTTTGCTTGAAGCTGGGGTTATATTTGCTTAGTTTGGCTAATAACCAGAATGATAACCGAGGTATGGAACTTGTGAATTCTGTTTTTTACACCACTCTTGTTCTTGAAAGTCTTAAATGTTTGTTAGCATTTTCAACCAATTACATTAGCTAATTTCAGAGAATAAAGAGTTTGGGAAGACAACCCGCGTATGAAAATTGCCGTATGAGGCTTGTGTATCTATCCCATTTATGTTGTCTTGATAAAAATTTGTACCTAATATAATGATAAATTTATCGATAGAGGCTTTAAAATTATTATATCTGCATAACGCGTACCTACCTACCTGCTCAACCCCGAGCTGTTTATATTGGTAAATTATTTTATTACTGTAAATATGTTTGTATAAACACTTTTACACGTCAATCATATTTTAAAAACTAGATGAGGTCGGCGTTTCCTACATATCTGAACTACTCAAGAAGAAAGGCCAAAACAAATTCAGAGGTCACAGTCTCTTTTAAAGTCTTGGTTCACCATGTAGATCGGTGTCTGAAATCGTATTATGAGTGATGTAACACAATATAACCAGTTTTCCGTTTATATTCTTCAGTTCTATTGACATACACCAATCGTGCGGGATTCCTGCAGTCCGTGTTGGCTGCTACTGATAGTATGGAGGAAAGAGTAGCATGCGCAGCTCTGCAATTACTCTCCTATGTCATATACTATTTCACCAAGAATAACTATCAGGTAAGACCTCTTATTTTGTAATCGATGGCAAGTACCCGCTCTTCAGATTACTCGGGAGCAGTAGGTGTGGCCTCGGTAAGGTGAACTTATTTAAGCTCTTTCTGCAGTTAGCTATAAGTAATTATTTCGCTAAATATAATGTCTCCACTGTTTTGTACAATACTTAGTGAGTATTATTATAAGAATCATCTCTAAATTTAGAAGCTCATTAAGATATTTATGTTCTCGGTATTTCTCTTTTTCTTTTGGGAAAGCTCTACTACCATACCACTGCCATTATTTACCTATCATACATTTATTATCCAGGATGATTTTCCTAACATGTATCAAATTGCCCCAATTTCTCACTGGCCATCATCATCTGTAGCCTTTTCCCAACTATGTTGGAGTCGGCTTCCAATCAAACCAGTTGCAGCTAATACCACTATTTCACATGGAGCGGCTGTCTGTCTCACCTCCACAACCCAGTTACTGTGTAATACGATACCCCCTGATAATTTCTTGCAAACCAATCCTTTAAAAATGTTACTCTTTTCAGCCAAAATCAATCCTGCAGATACAAACACACTTGGTCATAAAATCCCTAAAACGGGACAGCAATAGTGAAAGAGGAGCTTCCTTACTACAACTAGTATACATGGTGTTAAACACTGGGACCTCTTCACCGCTGGCTTTGGCGTATAATGTGGAGGAACAACCGACGGTGAACGTGCAATGTAACGCGTTGAGAGCGCTGATGTTTAGGATTCAGCTGATGTTGTGTTGTAGGGTGAGTTTGGTTTTAGATCAATAGGTATATCGATTATAGAAATATTTCAATATTTAGAATATTTTATCCTCTCATATTCTCAAGAGGATAACGAGACGGGCAGGAACTGCGTTTCGGCGCTAATAACATCTTATTGCGAATAGGTGTCTGGATGCAGAGTTCAGATCAGACAACAGTCGCCCAAAAATAAACATTTGATATACTTACAGTGTTATTTTAAATTAGCTAGCTAAACTCGGCCCACGCGATCGGTATTGATATCTATACCCGATAAAATAAAGAAATTAAAAGATTTGATGTTTTATTTTGGAGGTCAAGGACCGCTGTTAGTTTTGTTACTTGAAGTATGAGTTGAGAAACGGTTTTCTTATGTTTTATCGTGTTTAGATATCGATACCCATCACGTCTGTGAAGTTTACTTACACAAAAAAACCAGATTTTTTAAACTGATATTTCAAGTAACTACAATAACTGCGGTCGATGACCAAACAAAAAAAAAACATCAAAATAATTTATTTTTTTGTTTTATCATGTTTAGATATCGATACCCATCGCGGCTGCGCAGTTTAGCTAGCCAACTTAAAATAACCCTGTTTAAGATAAGCTACAACTACTGACGAGGCTATCTACTTATCATCGCGATTCCTTGTCAATCAATCTGCCTAGCCTTTTCCCAACTATGTTGGGGTCGGCTTCCAGTCTAACCGGATGCAGCTGAATACCTGTATTTTACATGGAGCGACTGCCTGTCTGACCTCCACAACCCAGTAACTGGGTAATACGATACCCCTTGGTAAGACTGGTTGTCAGACTTTCGGGCTTCTGACGACCCGTAACGACTGTCAAAGATCCACGAATGACAGCCGGGACCAACGGCTTAACGTGCTTTCCGAGGCACGGAGAAGTCTCGGTATGTAAAGATGGTCACCCATCCACTGACCAACCCCGGGAAGCGTAGCTTAACCTGATGGATCGACCCGTGCGGCTGTTATTACTTAGCCACGAGCTCCTCGCGATTCCTTGTCAAGCATTTATTTGAACCCAAAAGAGGACACTTCTTTTGTCAAACGGAACATTCCACATAAATTTTGTCCAAAACCAAACCTAAACATCTATTCTCCTACAGTGGTACATTTTATTCATACACTTTACTTAAATCCATATACAAGTTGAAGTTTTCTATGGGCCAGTTGAATTTTTTTTTGCGAATACGATGTTGGTCCCGTGGAGAAAGTTATTCGGTGTGATGTTCTGTACCACACCCTGAAATTTGACGAGGATGCAAAACGACACGTTGTACATCTAACCAAAATTCCTCCTTTTACAGGAATCCAAAAACCAGTCATCAGCCGGCTGGAAAGCTCTAAGCTCAATTTTCAAGCACGCAATAGTGACCAAGAACGACACAAAATTGATAGCGACACTAACTTCTCAACCGTGGACACACACGCTCATACATTTCCAACTAACACAAGAGCAGACACCAGAGTTCTTAACATTCACACATAACTGGTTGACGTTACTGAAGATTACAATAAAGAAATGCCAGAAGATGAAAAAGATACAGTTGTGTAAGCAAAGCCTGGTGATCAAAACGATGGTACTGATGAAGAAAAGTTTGTCGGTAGACGGAGATTTGAAAGAAATGAACAAAAAAGTTTTGGTCATCGTTGATGAGATTTTAGAAGATTCTGGAATTAAATTGAACTGAAATGTGGAGTGATGTGGGCGATGATTAAAATATATAGTTTATATAGATGTTAAGCAAAGTAATAAATATGTCTGTTTTGTTTCTCTAGAATCTGTTTTACTATCTTCCGCCAGTCGATTCAAGTGACTACTCATGACTACTTTATCTAGTTTTACGGAATTCACATCACTTGCAAGATTTTTCTTCAAGCCTACTTTAGTGTGCACGTAACGTCATTTCCAACACATTCCTATAAAATACACGATTGGAATTCGCTTGTGCAATCCTTGGCAACTTATAACCCTTATCGACAGGGACATTTCGATTACGAACTATTCCATTATAAAATACATTGTATTACAAACGTAACGTGTATGCAAAATTACTAATTAACTTTCTATTGTAACGATTGTCCAAAATATTCCGGTACTACTTTCCATGCAACGCTTTCCAAAGGACGAGAGAAATTATATATCGTACAAGCCCATTATAGGTATAGGACACTCGTATGGAATAGGAATGAGCGTGAAAAGCAAACACAATAGATATTAATTTATTTATCGATGCAGTTAACGCCTGCGTATTTATATGCGGACAATTTATATGGCATTTTGTCATATGACAATATGTGGTTAGAGAAAGCAGATTACTCGATTGAGCAAGCCTCATTGACAATGTTTCTACAGTAAAAGAAGCCTAGTAACTTCTTGCGAGCCAAGAGACTAATGGTGGCCAAAGAAGAAGAACACAAAATGCTGAATTCCTTAGTTACCATATAAACGAAAGTCTGATATCAATCTAGATGTGTAAAATGAATATAATCTTTAACATCAGAATGTGCATTTGGACTATCAAGACCGTCAAACCTACTCGCATCTCCTTGTCGATCCAAAAGTAAATAGTCTACTTAAAACAAACGCCTTGATGACTTTGGCTTTGAATTTATAACTACCTTAAACTTTAAAAAAATATTTATAGCATTCTGTCTTATCACTAGGTTAGAGAAAGCAGTTGATAGTGCCTGAAGCGTGAAGCGTTAATGTTGCTTGCAAATTCTACAAAGGTAGGGTAGGTAATGATTGTGATTTGTGATTCAGTGGCACCGTTGTTATGCCAACCTTGAAGCTTGTTAAAGTTAAGAACACTTATATGAGTAGTTTTAATTGCTTGGCTTTATTTTCATTGATGTAGATATAAACGAGCTATGTTATGAATGCGAGTGTTTTAATGGCCAACAGATGCAATTTACGAGGCTGTTATTAAGAAAAAAAATTAGTTATATTTATAAGTGGATTATTACTATGTAACTGGTAATATAACTGAGAGTTATCAAATAATGAAATAAGTGTTGATGGATGAAGAAGGAGAAAAAGACCACAGAAAAGATCGGTTGATTGAGCGAAGAATGAATACCTATAAGAAGGGAAAAGGAAGGTGTTGTTTCAAAGTGGAAGAGAAAAATATTTTGCACAGACCCCAAATAACATGGAATAAGGGCAAGAAGAAGAAGCTAAAGTTTCCCGTTTTTATTACCTAACATTACGATATTCCCATATCTTTGCTCTGTTAGAGATGTCAAGGAAATACACTCGAGCTGCTGGGACTAGAGCATAGAGGGACTAACCGCTATAGGTACCTAGTTCGTCATAAGAACCCCAAAATAAAGACTGCCATATAACTGTCCATGATTTCTTTTTACGGGAACATTAAGGGCGAGCGCGCACTGCTGTGCGTTCCGTTAGTTCTGCCGCACTGGGCGGGGCTTACAGTAACAAAACGCATGACCGCAGTGCGCGCACTTCAAAGACATTCCATACTTCACAGATTATGCGTTAGAAAAACGCACCACAATGCGCGCTCGCCCTAAGCCGTGAGTTCTCAGTACAGCTAACGTGGTTTAGAAATAAATGTTTGTTATTTAACTACGTTAACCGGTACTTATGTCGTATGTAAGGGCTTTTGATCTGACTTAAAGCATTGCCGACGAACCCATAATGGTTTTCTAGGTATCAATCATGATCTTGCACTTTTAAGATTAAATGATCGTTGCTTGCACATTCGTGATTATATCTTAATTACATATCATAAAGTTTTATTTTGTCATTATTTCTAGAAAGCTCACTGGTGAAGGTTTAACGGTTTTAGTTATGTTTTTTTATTTGTTTATCTAGAGATAAGCCTCCTTCGTGTTTTAGTAGCATCACTGCATCGCCCATTACTGGCACAGTTTTACGTGGAAAGCTTATGACGTAAGTAAATGCAGTTTTAAGTGTTTCAGGAAAATCTCAATGTTTTCAATCGTTGACTTATACAAGATCAATACTGTTACCTAAGTAAAGCATAATTTTATTTAAGTATTTGCATCACAATCAGCAGCTAAATTAGCAGACAAAATAAAATACTGCGTATTCAAGTGTTTTAAATCACTTAATCGCCTCTCATGCAGTTCTTTGACCACCAAAACAATACTACCACTTGCTACAGTGGACTTTGACGTCACAGATCTACCACTATTATTTGGTGGTGGTGCATGCTCCCCGTCGGCAGTAGCGAATGGAGCAGTCGACCGCAAACCGCTGAGCAAGCGTCACTTTCCACCGATCGACTCCTGCGCAGCCTCAACTGTACTAGAATAGTGAAGCCTACTGAATATTTTGTGAAGTGACAGTGATGCAACTGTGTGCATATTAGTGATCGACATGTTTTTAAAGAGGACTTTTTGCAGTGTTAAAATGAATGGTAAGATTTTTTCAGTGTATCTTTGGCGGTGTTTATTTTTTTCTTAAAGCACGATTTATATGTGAAATAACATGTATTAAAGAAAATTTATTTTAATATTAGGTGTCTAATATCAAATACGGGACCTATTAATCTGAAGATTCTTGATGATAAAGATGAGCTCATAAAATTATTGCTGATAGCTCAATATGTCAAAATGCCACTTTATCCAATTAAATGCAATCAATATTTTATTACAATTAAATAAATAATGCAATATATCAAATTAATATTTATAAAAATAAAAACTTAACTTTGAATTTTATTGACACTAAAATCGAGAACAGTAAGCCGCAATAAACATACACATTACAAAGACAACTTTCATCAATCAACAATCGAAGAATTATTTGCATAATTATGTAAAATAGGCATAGGCAGTAAAAAGCTGAACAGGACGTGCATAATTTTATGCAGCATAAAGCCCCGTTAGGCTGGCGTGTGCGCAAGTTAACAAACCAGAAGAATATCTAGATCGGATGCACATATCGAGATAAGTAGGGCTTATGTTTTGTCCAATTGATTTAATAAACCCGATGATACGCAGCCTCCGTGTAACGGTTCGTTCTACCAGACGTTTCTCAGACATTCCACTTTTTCTCACCAAAGTTTAATTTATTAGTTTCCGCCCGCGACATGTTATGTTGAATGAGTTTGACGGTGCACGGTGATTTGAGAAATCAGGCTTTCCGTTACAGTTTTTTTTATCCTTTATCATATTCTTCGTCGGATTTAAATGGTTTCTGATTTATTATTATCAATCAAGAATTCAAGATGCATTTATTTGAGGCCCGAAAACCGTTGATGCGCGTTGGCCCCCGGTAGGCTCGCAAAGCTTAGCGATGCACGATGGTTTGTTAAATTCTCAGTCCATCCCCGTCTGCGTGTTCGTCTGAAAACCCCTTTTACCACATTACAGCTTAAGTACTTAATTTAATGCCACCACTAGATGGTATTCTTTACCTTTACTTCCTAATCTTAGAAGCACCAACCTACCTAGTGCTTTATCCTAAACGCAAACCACTTACATCACATCGCACGACTGAAGTAAATTGTCAATAGTATCAATCCCTAGCATCAGCACCCTAATTGCGAAACACACTATCAATCACATTAAGAACGATTTTGAAGCATAGGTATCTATTGCTAAGATGATACTTTTACGATCTGTCCAAATGCTTATTCTATGTTCGGTATAAAATAGTCTATCAGTTGCAGTCTTGCAGTATCTAGGTACATGCCTTTGTCTCGACATTTTAGTTGTCTCCGTTGGGAAAAATAGAAAGCAAGTCGTGATCGATTAGCTATTTTCACTTTTATTGTTCTCTAAAGTATACAAAATTAGATTCAATTCGCGCATTGTTTGCTGTTAGTACGAGTGGAACGACTACCCTTGTATCGTGTGAAAAACGAAAAATATTCCAGAGTTCTCCATCTACTATCAATTTAGCTAGACTCTAGACTCAAGATTATTTTGTGAAGACACTTGAGAGTGGCATTGCCCAGCAGTGGACGTCTTTGGCTAAAATAATGACGATTTGATGAAGATTATTTTAAACGTAATGTAAAACATGAAAACAAAGCCCACTATTGAAAAGCTTTAATCTGAAATTATCACAAAAAAGCTATGCACGTAAATATATTACTATTTGATAATATGGTTACACAAAAACATGGGATAATTCGATAATTCACACAAAAAATGTGTCAATATAACTTCTTACAAGCTTTTATTATTTATTAATTTATCTGACAGGTGCATTCTATAATGCCGATGATGGATAGAGATTGATTGAAAACGGGTAGGTGCGTTACTAGATCGACAAGACTACGCACAAGCTCGATTTAAAACCGATAATGTTTAAGTAATCCATCTTGATTGGATGATTAGCTAGTTTTATATTGATCTGTGTTGTAGTAAGGTTAACGGAGTTGCTACGCATATTGCTTTTACGGTAATTCTGAATGATGCACACAAGAGTGTAGCGACGCGGCGAATACGGTGCGGCCAGCGGTTAATTCGCTAATGTCAATACAGTTTTTCCACTTTATAAAGACTACAGCCGATCCATTCTGTAAAAATCTCATCATGAAAACTTAGGTGAAGTGAGATTGAAGTTAAGTTGTCAATAGTGTCAATCTATCAGCACCTTCATTGCGTAACACACTAACAATCAAAATCACAATCTGAATGATTTTGAAGCATATCTATTGCTAAGCCATTGCTTCATATGCTCGAAAAATTTATCTGCTCAGCAACGTAAAAACGCAATGACTGAATGAATGTTGTTGAACTGTCAAAATGAAACCCATTCCTCTTGTCAGTGGTGTGTTACGCAATCACCCCGCAGGTATAATAGACAGCTCACTTCACCTAAGTTTTTACGGTGATTTTGTTACTAAGTAAACCGGCAGAAATATATCTAAAATGTCAGCGTTTCTATTATCTAGAAGAAAATGAGCCGACTTTCTATATAAAGACCAAAATTGAATACAATAACAATGATCTAAGCCATTGCTATAATATCCGGTCATGATCGGAAAAGCTGTCGACCGCAAATGGTCCAAATTACTAGATATGGGTTACATCGTCGGAAGTTGATTTAATTACATGTTTAACGCCACCGTGTTTATGTTGTTATCCAATCAGAAGATTGTAGGAACAGACTGAAGACGATATTATGGTAGCGAAAATAATTGAAAAATTGGCTTGCGTTAACCATTACTTCACCTTACGTATGCAATGTGTGGTCAACATTGTTTGGTAACCTAAAAAAATTTTCGCAAGTATTTTTAAGATAACATTGCGTTGAGTCCCATTTTTTCATTTTCAATTTTCCAACATCATCATCATCATTCTTCTATACTTCTCTATATCTTCAATTTAAAAAAGTCTTCAGTTTTTCAAGTTCTATATTTTCAATTTTCCAAGTGGACCCATTATTCCTCTATGGGGACAATTTTTTCTATTAGATATAGGTCTGTAACTTGTAAGTTCCTTCTTCAGATTTATTTGTCATATTAAATCCAGGGCTGGTAATCTGAATAGCCATAGTCGCATAAGTTCCGCCTTGGAATCTGGCAAAAAGCGATGGAACGCAGCATCCTAGGCGTAAAAAGGCAGAACAGAATTCGGGACACCACGCTGCGTTCCAAAACGGGTATAATGGACGTAGGCAAGAAGGTTGGCAGGTTCAAATGGGATTGGGCGGGTCACGTCAGCCGCATGAACGACGACCGCTGGACAAAAGTCTCCACACAATGGGTACCTGAAGATGGACGGCGCCGCCGAGGCCGGCCCAGAAAGAGGTGGTGGGATGACCTGGACACGTACCGTGAGGGCTGGTTCGAAGTGGCGCAGGAAAAGATTTCCTGGAAGGGCTTGGAGGAGGCCAGTAAAGGCTAAGTAAAAAAAAATTGGCAATTATGGGGACTCCCGACAGAAGTGAAAACTTGAACGTAAAGCTATGCATAACATGTCGCGTTGTCACGGTGACGCGGTGACGCGAACCCGTAAGATTTCCCCCTGCCAAAATTCGCTCAACGCGCCTAAAGAAGTTTTCACTTCAAAAAAAAAGTCTCTTAACAAGATAAGTACATAAGTACTCTCTGCATAAACTCCTTGGGTTGCTGACCGCAGAACCTGTTTTGCTATGGGTGATATTACGTCCATTATGGGTGATATTACGGCCATTGATCGATGGATAAATATATAACACTAGCTTTTGCCCGCGGCTTCGCCCGCGTTTATTATACATATAAACCTTCCTCTTCAATCACTATCTATTAAAAAAAACCGCATCAAAATCCGTTGCGTTGTTTTAAAGATCTAAGAATCGAATTTGTTTTGTACTATATAGTGATTAGCCGACTACTTTATGAGACCTGCCAGTTATGAAAATCTTTACAGCATCTTGTATAGGCAAGTACCTACATAGCATACAGCTTCGAACAGTGCATGAATTACCTACTTTAACATTTAGATATTGCACTATTGTTACTTGTGCCAATTCGTTAACTGTTCTTCAAACAAAAGCAAATACTGTTTCTGAGAACAGCTTAAATTAGACCCGCTCGACTTTATGCAAGCGAATGTTTATTGGGGAACGATGATAAATTATTGAGATCAAGCGCAATCGCATTACTTACAGCATATTCAAAATACCTCAAAGTTCGTATGTAGGTATATTTAAAATACCTATTATGACTCTTACCTTTTAAAGCCTTAACGGCTGGAATGGCTTAATGGAATTTGGCACACAGTTGACCATGACCTAGAATATAATACGATACCGATCTACTTAATAATCCCGGTAGTATGGTCCCGTGGGATAATTTCTGACCAGACCTCCACGCGGGCGAAGCCTCGGCCGAAAGCTAGAGACCGTAATACTAAATATATTTATGGAAGTCCTTTCAGTTCATTCTGCTTCCGTTCATAGACAACTCCACGCATGCTTTCTAATTATATAGGCGAAGGAAATGTTTCCGCACTGCCCCGTAGCGGCATTTGTATCTACACATACACTGTGTCTAAGGATTCATTTACTTTCCTTTAACTACTCTATAATTTAACCACAAATACAGAATTGTTATGTACTTATGTGAAACTATTTTGAAATTGTTATTCATTTTAAGACGGAATTGAGGAAAGCCAAGAGTTAAGTTCTCTATCTAATTTACCAACTTACCTAAATCGTTTACAAAATTACAAATCTTGACCTTTTAACGAAGCGTTAATGACAAATTAATGCAATTATTTTTAAGAAATATGCATAGGTACTGCGGTTAATTAAAAATGAGACAGTTAAGTAGTTTGGACGGGTCTATCAAAACAGAAAAAGCATACCTAGGTATTTTATATTGCTTCCTGATTTGATCAATATTTATTTAATATGTATCTAAACTAAATTAGTGACAAATTACAATATTAAATTTGAAATTATTTCATTGAATAAAATTAAAACTAGAACAAGAAATATCATAAACATTTTTGTATTCATATATTTTCGAAAATGAAATTGTCGCTACACTTATTCTCACCAAACAGACAGATAGAAATCTAAAAATGCTAATGAACCTAATAAAAATATCTAGATTTTAAACATGGAGATGTTAATCGTTCTCACAGCATTCCTTATAAGTTGGTAATTAACTTTCACTGTAGGAAGCGTAGGGCTCAAATTGGTGTTGTTCAATAGTGTTAATACATTGTTGCGTGGTGTTACGAGTTCACCTATACCGTGACGTAAACAGTACCTACCTAATTAATGGACAGTGAAACGTGGTCGATGGGTACTAGGGTTTTTTGCAAATGAGGTTCAATTATTGCTGTTACTTCTACAGCAATTCTCTAATGGTATTTCTTGCTGTCTATCGTCCAATCGGCATAACGCTAAAGGCTTGATCCAATCTGCAGTTCGTCCTTAAACACCACACACACGATCAATTTAAACTGTCCAATCGGTAGCGACGTTCGTGAAGCCATGGCATCACCAGTGACGGACGATGATGTTTTAGCAGTCTTGGGTATTAACAAGAAAAGATCGTGCGGCGTGGTTTAAATATTAGTCATGCCGATTGGAAGATATAAGGCAGCATGGTGTATGGCCAGCATCATAATTTGTTTTCATTCGTCTGGATCATTTCAACCTACCAGGATATTCTGTAGGTTCATTTAATATGACCAAGTGTCTATTTGTCTCCAAACTTCACTATATAGTTAACTAGCTGACCCGACAGACGTTGTCCTCTCCCAATTTCAATATTCCCATATAAAATCCACTTTCAGTTTTCCAGAATTTTCCAATTTGCCCGGCAACTTTTCCAATTTTTCTCATTTAAACCTTCCTGGACTACGTCAAACATTTCAAAATCAAAATAAGCTACATCGGCCCAGCCGTTCTTGAGTTATAAAATTACAACGAAAAGTGGCATTGATTTTTATAGATATAGATTAATTTCTAATGACACGCGAATCATCGGCTTTACAAAACTTTATTTTTTTTATTGTTAGTAAGTATTCCTTATTCATAATTTATATTATGTCAGTTGCGACCGACGACGGTCTAGCACAGATTTCGCGTAGTTTCACTAACTCTGAGTGCCTTACAGGTAGTGAAACTTTTACATAACTTATTTTAGCTTATTGTTATAACTTGACAAGTAAATGACACATGGATATATTAAATTTTAATTCTCTTTTGCAATGAATAGCAACTTTCCTTAGGAAAGTTACCGGTGTATGGTGTTTGTATTACGTCGGATTAAACCAGCTTAGAATTTTAGTTTTTCATATCTAATATGTCGATACGTTATCGTAATAGAACCTACACAATGTTAGTTAAACTATTACTTCATAAGTCTACTCATCTATATCTCTACTTATTATAAAATAAAGCCGCTTTTCGTGTCTCTCTGTGTGGCCGCGTTGTTCTTCTAAACTACGCAACGGATTTTGAATTTAGATCCAACTAAAAACTCAAACTCAAAACTCTTGTAACCCCTCTTGTAACTCTTGTAAGCCCTAATTGTAACAAATACATGAATGCAATAGCATTCATGTATTTGTTACAATTAGGGCACGGCAACATAATGACAATTTTAACACAAGTAGGTAATACTAATAATAACATAGGTAGGTAATAGTACCTAAGGTGTATAATTACTTACTATATGTTACTACTACCATTACTACTTATTATTTTAAAATGTCATTGACATAATAATAACATAGGTAATAGTAAGGTGTATAATTACTTACTATATGTTACTACTACCATTACTACTTATTATTTTAAAAAGTCATTGACATAATCTCGGGACCCTAGCGCCACCATTGAGAAAAAAATTATAAATCTGGAGCTCGTCTGGAGATATGTATAGTTTATGGAACATTTTGAAATTTTCTATGCTCACATTTTTGGTCAGATGAAGTAGGTCAAGTGAATTCAAAAAAATTAACACTAAACCTCCTAGGTTCGAAGCCTTAGCAGTAAACCCCCGTTTCCACGAGCGTAATAAAATCGCGGCGGGATTTTATCGCGCACTAGATTTTGAACTCTCTGCTTAGCGCCGGGAGTTGAAAATCCAACAGTGTGTATTTCTTCGCGCTGGGATGCACTCTGTTTTTGTTAGGTTGCCGTTGGGTTCTCAACGCTCGGCTCAATAAAGAGATTTGAAAATACAGTGTGCGATAAAATCCCGCCGCGATTTTATTACGCTCGTGGAAACGGGGTTTTAACGCCAAAAATGGTACAAACCTCATCTGACTAAAAATGTGAGTAAAGGAAATATCAAAATGTTCCTTATGGAGATATGGAACATGATTTTTTTCTCAATGGTGGCGCTAGTTGGTGTTTCGCTATGGTGTTACACTACTCGCCATAAGGTCGCTTTTCGTGTGTGTTTGTGTGACCGCGTTGTTCTTGGAAACTACACATCGGATTTTGATGCGGTTTTCAACATAATTTAGAGAATTTATTCCGGAAGGTTTATGGTAAGAAATACATAATTATTAATAAAGGAATCTCGATGTATAATCATATCAAGTCGTAAAAACCGTGCGAAGCAGGGGCGGGTCGCTATTATGTACCATCGCGGACATTTGCGGTGAACCACTTTTCGACCACATTACTATATGGTAAAAGCGGTTCACGCAAATGTCCGCGATGGTACCTATCATAGAAATATAGATATATCTATGGTACATATCTACCTATTGTTATAAGTAATGGTCTAACTATGTTACTATACCTATTTTAAGTTTGAACTCCCAGAACTACCTAAACCTCGATTCTAGGAACATTTTGCCAGGTTAGGAGGCATGCGCAATGGCAGACCGCGAAAATCAAATTTTCTTACTTTTAAAATTTGAAAATTTGACTTTCGCGGGCTGCCATTGCGCATTATTCACCTTAAGTCATTTGGAGCGAGCTTTTATTGCTACCCAATGATATTATATAATAAAGAGGTAGATATGGCACTAGCGCGCGCAAATTGTTGCAGCCAAATGTAGACAATTGTAGTCATTTCATTCAGTCGGCTATTAGCAGCGGGCGAAACAAAGCGTGTCCATGGTGTGACAGTATATATAAAATGCCAAGCTATCTCCTTCTGTATCATAATGTTCTGTAGTATCTTTCGCAGTCGTAGTTGAAAACTACTATACACCTATAATATGTAAGTACATTTGCAATAACAACTCAACAATATCCGAACGCCGCTCAGTATGAACGTAGCATATCTTTCCTTTATAATATAATTGTTGCTACCGGGTTACTGCAACATTTAAATTAACGCCATGTCAGAAAGTAAAGACCCACAGTAACCCCCATAGCGCAAATTGGTATAAACTATATTTCGCAAAATACAAACAGCACGCAGTAACGTAACAACAGTATGAAATAAATATTTCCTAGAATGTTACCAGTATTGCGATGTTTGATTATTATAATAGCTACGAAATTAACAATTGTTCGCATGCAAACTTTACCTACACAATTGCGCCCTTATGTAAGGCACACACGTTACCTATTGTTAGGTATAATTGTAGGTATGTTGATACATATCATAGAAATAATTATAAATGAATGTGATAAGTACCTACCCCTCACTTAAGGTTTATGTTATAAATTATTATTGTGTAAAGTAAATCAACAGTTTCCCTCGCTTAGATATTTATAGCGCACTTTTGTCTATGGGATTGATCTTTCATCGCCATTCAGCGTAACCTTACTCCATGAAAGCCCATTTCAGTTTAATGAAAACCAGAGAGGTCTTTATTATGTTGAGATCAAAGCCAAGACTGATTGGTCTGGCTAGCGTGGCTGTTGGCCGTGCGGTTGCGAGCTTAGTGTGATTGAGTTATTCCACCTTAGGAAAATCGGAAAGAACGGACTGCTATACTTACAACCCTTTCTCTGGATATACCTATGCATTGGTTATGGCACAGAAGAGACCTCTTTATCTGTTCTGTGGGTTATGGTCCTACCTACATTACGGGAGTCTTAAACATAACTGGTAATGAGGGTGCACTATTATATTCCTCTGCCCTACCCCTTCTGAGAATACAGAGTTATATTAAAGCCAAGTATACCTTCCGCCGGATAACCGTGCAATAAAAGTCATTGATCCCTCTTGTACAAAAAAAAAAAGTCACGTGCACCCGTGACGCCTCTTACCGCGATACGTTTGTTTTGATCGTATTAGGCCCGTTGAAAATTAAACAAACCCTTCCCCTCTTTCCCCGTGCGAGGAATGTTTTCCATGTAGCTCGGAAAACAAAAACATCTAGGTAAATGTGTAAGTAAGGCCATGCCTCTTAGTTTCGACGTTTTTGTGTGACGTTTCGAAAAAACACGCGCAGGAGACACTGCCTTATGTAACAGTTTTCCGCATCGTTTTGAAATATTTGAATACATTGGTTTAGAAGGCTTCAACTACTTTCATTGCACGGTATCAGCAGAAGTTATAGAACACACGTCTGATCAACCACCACACCGACCGCAACGTGAGTCAACTACTGCCAAATCCTGCGACTTTTCCTGCTCACATTCCAACATTAAACATTCCACTTTTCCTTTTCAAGTCCCCCATAAAATTCATATTACGAAACTTGCGTTAGGTGCGGAACCCTTGTAATCAAAACAAAAGAAAGTGTATCGTACATCCGTAACGGGAGCGGTATTCTGTCCGCGTAGCCATCGCATCGCCATGGAAAGTGGTGACGCCATCCGAAGGTCACGGCCAGAGAATGGTAATGAAATTACCGGAGTACGCGCCGTACTTCTCAAACCACAGACAAACGCGGCTAGCATAGACAGTAGACTTGTAAAAATTGCACTAAGTCTATTATATATGAGGTGTGATATTTAATTTTGGAAAAAGTTAGAATGCATTAATTTCGCGATCTGGTAAGTTTGGTAACTTAACTTGTTTGAAAGTAGGTAGCGTTAAAGTTAACATACTTACATTTGAGATTTTGATAAATACTTAAGTATTTAACATTTTTACTCTCGATCTCGATAGAGCCAAAATCTCAGACCAAATGAAAAACCAAGACAATAAAGTGAAGCATGCGCAAAACTACACTTCGCTCTGTGCACACACGCACACATTTACGTCAGACTGCAATTAAACTACACCTCATACGTGCCTACACATGTTTACAAAGCCCGAAACGTGAGGCCTCACGTCACTGTTGACAGCGCTATGTCTTGCTTTTTGATTTACTTAGTCTCAGGCCAAAATATAAAACTGTTGAACCATTCACTATCCATTTCTTGTGATATATTATTTTAATAGTGTTTAAAGTTGAAATTGAATGCTGTGAAGAAGTAGGTACCTGCTATAATAATACCTCTAACTTGATATGGGGATTAAAGTAGACAGGAAAATCACTTTTCCTACTTTTCATGGAGAAATTATAGGAATGGACAAAAGCCACACAAAAACTTGAAAATCATTCTTAATTTTTCAATCTTTTTTGACATTACACAATGCTGCATAACTTTACAAGAAGTTTACAATGGGCGTTCCCACAGATTCGCAAACTCATCAACTTTTTTATAAGGCAATGAAAGTGATTTTTATGAGAAGGTAATCGTTGACGCGATGTGAAGCCAATCGATTGTTGATGTCGTGTGAAATTATGACATTATACGATAATTTGTTGTTCGTTGAACTGTCCCCTAGTAAATAAAAAAAATAGTGCCAGTGAATTCACACTGCCTTTTAAGATCAAAAGGATAACGTAAAATTCATTTACAAAATAAGGTTTCTGTATCACAGATCTATGTCATGAACAGATTAACACCATTTTAACAAGGAGCCAATTTATTTTGACTGAAGTCACAGAAGTTGTTATGCTACATAAGTATTTTTTTCTTATATATTGGGCTACACAACATCATTTACAAACATTATAAAAACATTTGTCACGGTTAGCAACCTTACTACACAAACAATTCAGAAGCTTACACACATACAATTTTACTGGGTTATTAGTGTCAGAGAGTTAGTTCATTGCGATAGTAATCGCCAATAACATTGGGCATACTATAGATCAACAATAAAGATCATTAATTTATAGCTGAATAACATGAAATCGTTCAATGACCATTATTGCATCAACTTGCATGAATGGGAACACATTTTATATTTTATGATCTAGAACTAGATGATAGGCATTTAATTTTCACTTAAATTAACGCAATGAGGAATCGTGGTATTTGAAGCACGTCTTCTTACACTGCAGTGCAAAGACCTCTTTTTTGGTTGTCAAATCAACTAAACGGCTTTTATTTGCACGTCAAAAAATGAGGTATCGAAGATGCAAAAGTGGGAAAGACAAAATTCACAACAAGTTTGAATTGAAGTTTACCTAATACAAAGCATATATGGGAAAAGGAACTCTTCCTAATGTATGCGTCACAGATAGGTAGGAACTACCATGGTAGGTCTTCTAAGTCCAAAATGATAAAGCTGCTGGCATGTCATGGACTCTAAATCTAACTTCAAAAAATAGTACAAAACCTCGAGTTCTATAGAGAAAACAAAAGATAACTCAATGTTTAATAAGCGCCATTTCTCTTACGTCTTGTGCGTACTAAGGCGGTTACCGTAAAATATTGAAGCAATCTGAGCAAGCTAATCTATGTTAAAACAAGTAGGGCGTAGAACTCTCTAAACTACCAAGTTCATTTGTTTGCTTGCATAAAATAACATCATTAATAATCTTCGAGTACTTTGAATACAACTACTTACTTACTTACAATTTTAATAGACTTGTTACAATCGTGCAAAAGTTGTAAATTTAGATGATGATAAACAGATAGAGGAAAAGGCAGTCGCGAAAAATGAAGAGACCATTCTGAAAATCCATCTTCGCTGTTAAGACATCTTCATCCTGAAACTGCATATCTCTAAAGAAGATTTGTTGGACAAGAAACGAGAGCAGGAGATACGACGACGACCAATGAAGGAGTAATATTTGAGTGGACTAAGAATAGCCAAAAATGGACCAACAACTTTACAATTCAAGAAAGACCATCCATGTCATTCATGAGAGATTCCATGGCTATCCTTAACACCAAGACCCCAAACACTATATAACTCTGAACTCACCATATTCTCCACAAGATCATGGTAGAAAAACCGCCGAAAACATGAACCGTAACATTTTCTCACAATAAAAACTACTAAAAATCCATACAAAAACGTATAAATAACAACTCAGCTAAATAAATAAGGCAATTTTACGCACTACCTATTGGCTTAAGAATAAAAAAGTCGTACAAAAGTGGAACCGCCGCGCTTTACCGGAAATAATTGATGATAAACAGTGTGATCATTTCCCATAGACGTGCCGTTTGACAATATTGGCTATGTCAGTAAAAGTAAACATTTTTGTCATAGATACGCGCTAAGAATCAAAACCGAAACGGCCCACTCATTTATTTTAGACTATTTCAGAAGTGCCATGTAACCAGGATATTCCCCAAATTAAAACAGGATTGGTCCTAAAATGGAGTAAAACGCCTTTAATTATACCTCTTGCTTGATCCTGCCATTTTCTTCTGCTTTGTTCTGGAAATGTCAGGGACTTTTCCGTTTTTTCAAGAGAAATCTTTCTGGATAATTTCGTCGATGTTTCGGGGACACCACGATTTGCTCTAGGTAAACAAGCTATTAACAGAAAGCTATTACAGAGAAAAGTCTGTCGCTGATTAGAGTAGGGGAGGAAACAGTCTAGGTATCTACGTGTAATAAATCACATAATATTAATGACCCATCAACACTTTGTGCGCGAGCGAAACCAAATGCACTTCATCTTTGCGCTCTACTAGAGAAAGATAATCATGGTGATTGGTGTGGATTTCCTTCAAATTCATTCAGATAATGTAATAACTACTTCTAAAAACAAATGACATAACTTACTATTCATTGAATAGGTAAACAATTATTTAAGCGTAAAACGTGCGAACAATCTTTAAACATATAACATTAAATATCTATTAGAAATGCATTACATGTCCACACGCAAAAAACCGCTCGCGATGCGCACATAAATCGCAATAAACTGCAATTTAATATAATTTCACGAGGCCAATAATCTTGCAGACTGAAACAACGGCATCTAACTTCATTAATATTATTTACATACAGATTTCGTGTACATAAACCGATACGTGACGCATATATCGGGTGCATTAACCCGAATCTTTGAAAGAAAACTACTTTTATTTTCATGTGGGTAGAGTGGATTTTTATTTGTGTTTGGCTAGATAGTGGTTGAATATGCGGTGTGCTCTCTCGAGCGAGATAAAGCATAAAAATGTGGTTGGTAGTGTTTTCTCGAGTCGAATAGCTGTAGTGAAACGGGCCACGGTCCGCGGAGCAGGCACGAACGGTCACGTGGTGCACCGTTCAACCACTCGGTGTTCTGTGAAAAACTCGCTTCACGCAATCCTCTTAGTTATGACAACTGAATTGAAGTCGAAACAAACGATTATTGCATAATAAATTGGACACACGAATATAAAGTCTCACGTTTGTATATGAACACGCGCCCCAAATTACCATACTTCTCTATTGGCAGTTAATTGATGTGTATAAGCTCAATTTTGTAGGAGCGGTCAGTTATTAATCATACTTAATGATACACCATTAACTTTGCGAGTAACTAGAAAAATAAATAAATATTATAATGTATGCAAAACTTGCGTGTATATTTGCTTTACTTGATAAGAAGTAAACTTTCGACGCTCACATGTTTATTAATTTTCGCTCAGTTATAATAAAATTGTTGTAAAATTATTTTATGCCGAATGACATTTCTAGAATTCGATCAAAGTCAAAATCGATTTCACATTGCCACCTTGTCATTCATCTTATGTATATTTCGTATTATGTTAAGCATTCGAGTTGATAAAAACCATTTCAAAGGAAACATAGTAAGAAAAAAATCTATTTAATCTGGTCCACTGACTTACTAATCTAAGCATAGCACGAATAACCACATTTATGGTGCTTAATAAGAATAAGTTATCTCTACAAAACATATATTTCTACTGGTCTTCGCCAGGGGAATGTTTTGGGTCCTCTTCCCAGGTGACGAAAAAATATTTACTTATTTCCTGAACACAGCTCTCTATCTGTACCTAATCTATTGATATTCAGCCAAATTTCTTTGGTAAAGATTCTACTCACGTACCGAGCCATGACCAAATTAGGTGCCAAATTCGCAATTTTGTTTGTCAAATTGTAAATTATCACACGAAACTGCTTTTTAACGATTTACGGAATCTCTTAAACGAGATAGAATTTGTTATGCTTTCCGTTTCTAGCCTGAACTAAACTCCTAATACACCTACCTAATGTTTTATAACCGGTTGAAATGATATGCTTGTTATGATAGTAAAAATATTTTTATGATCAATTACTTATTTTGATAAAACAAACCGAATCCGACACTAGAAAAGATTTATTAAGTTGCAGTTCGTAATATTCTGAACTGGTTTCGGAACTGAAAGCCTTTTGAATTAAGTAGGTATTAGAAAGGATTTTTAGAACCAGTGGTTGCAGTGCAGTAAAATGAGATATCCTTTTTTTATAGCTTAATTTCATAATATGCAGTTTGGCAAAAACGTCATCATCAGCTATGGCCGTCTACAGAGCAATATTGGTGATGATTAATTTTATATCTAAGTATTCGTAATCACCTGCCTAGCCCAATTATGTTGGGGTAGGCTTCCAGTCTAACCGGATGCACCTGAATACCAGTATTTTATATGGAGCGACTGCCTATCTGACCTCCACAACCCAGTAACTGGGTAATACGATACCCCTTGGTAAGACTGGTTGTCAGACTTTCGGGCTTCTGACGACCCGTAACGGCTGTCAAAGATCTACGATTGACAGCAGGGACCAACGGCTTAACGTGCTTTCCGAGGCGGAGCCACGAACTCCTCTTAGTCGTAATCTTACTGTAAACGTAAGTAACACTCACATAACATTACTGGTCTGCACCACTCACCATGTTTCTACGATTATAGTTACGTTGTACACTGTCATGCCTCCATTGTTCAGTTCCTTCAGGTACCTCGTGATCTCACACGCGGAAGACAGTTACAGCCTGTTGACAACTGTCACCGATTCAGATAATAGAGACATTACATCTGATGGCTCTTTGCGTAGCTTGTGGTACCTATGTCTTTTGTATTTCTTCGGGGAATTATTTTCTCTTAAAGCTTGATGCTTACACGAAACGACTACGAATATTCAATATCTTTAAAATTCTCCCATCTCCTAATTGAGGGTATGCCGTATTAAATGTCATTGGATATGCCAGCTTCATATGCTTAAAGTTAGGCAATATACAGGGTGTTTCTTTTAAGGTGTCAAGCCAGTGCGAGCTGATAGCAGAGTACCATACCTATCGATTTAACCCCTTGTATATTCTACGATTTTTTGTAGTTTTCGAGTTATAATTTTTTTTTCGAAATTTTTCCTGATTCAACGAAATGATGGATTTAAAAAATTATATCTTTTTTTTGAGTCAGCTTTGAAGAAGAATGTACTTAATAGGCCATTATTTGCTAAAATTGTGATTTTCATATTTTATAATATATATCCATAGGCTTATAAAAAAAGATGGACTCCGCGCCACGAATATCGAAAGTGAAGCACCGTACCGATCTATGTGTGCATGATTTGAGTACCTGCAAAGACGGCGTCGCTCGTGTCACGTAATGGCGGCCGGTCGGCATACTATGATGTAAATGTGTGCGCGAGGCGTGTATACTTACTGTGCTTCACTTTCGATATGCGTGGCGTGGAGTCCATCTTTTTTTATAAGTCTATGTATATATCTTTGCATATTTTTGTCAATCTTGATATTTACTAAGTATTCCTCTACGTTTGTGCAGAGCTTAGTGGATAATACTAAGTACTATCCTTAACCACTACCATTGATATGGAATGAGGGATCCAAAATAACTCGAAAACCCCAAAAAATCGTAGAACATACCTACATGGGGGTTAAATCGATAGGTATGGTACTCTGCTATCAGCTCGCACTAGCTTGACACCTTACAAGAAACACCATGTATAGGTAGGTACACTGTCTCTAATCTTCCTGGATAGACATTTTCCTAGAACAACAACTCTGTCTTACCAGAGTGAATAAATTAGATTACTTAGATGACATATTGACTAACCACATCAGGAAGAATAATAAAGATAAACTTTCAACTCGAAACTTATAAAACTGATCATATTTCTTTAATAACAAATTAATTAATTCGTCCGATGAATCACATCTTACATAAGTCAACTCACATTATAATGGTCAGACGACATTTGCACTTTCACTAACTCCATAAACGGACTCATAAAACTCATAATAGTGCGTTTGTATTCGTTTCCTTATCATCAAATCTATTTATGAAGTTAGTTGTTGCTATGCAGTGTATCATCACACCCTTTATGTACGGATTATTGCTGTGGCGTAAGAGTTAGGGGCGTTACGAAAGTAGATATCAACCATACATAATCAGCCTATAATGTTCCCACTGCTGGGACACAGGCCTCCTCTCTTCGAGAGGGAGTGGTCTGTAATCTACCACGCGAGGCCAGTGCGGGTTGGTAGATGTTACATGTCTTCGAATTTTTGTTTCTAGGACATGCCGATTTCCTCGAGATGTTGTCCTTAACCGTTTTGGAGCAGTAGTGATGAAAGTAAAGCGCGCCTGCCTGGGTTCGAACTTACGACCCGATATCAACCATGGTGGGTACAATTTGGAGAAAAGGCATAAGGCTGGTGGAGTACCTTTCATGAGACACATTCATAGACGCATCAATCATCGGGGATTTGTTTTGAGGTTTACTAATAGGTACTTGCCGATGATGCCCTACCTACATAATCTTTGGACTCAATGTCTACTACAACTGTTGTGTTGCCGTCAATTTCGTCAACATTATGCTCGCAGCATTATGCTGAACGATGTCCGTTTTGCGTGGATGTGAGTGTGAAGCATATTTTCCCCTAACTTGTTCTTTCCGTGTTTGTGCTTTTTCTTTGCGCCATGTTAAACCCTTCCTTCTTATATCTATGTGTTTACCGCAAATAAACGATTTCCTATCTTTCTGTCGTTCTACACAGAAGATTGACTGAAAGGTTGGTTTAATTCATGGCGAGTCGAAATGAGGACCAATTAAATTGACCAATCTGTTTCTGTTGAGAAACAAAGTCGATGACCAAATGAGGCTGGCTCTCTGTCTTCAAGTTTTAAAGACAGGAACATATAGTTAACCATTTAACTTATTGGCTAAATCATTACCTAAACAACGACATTTTCCAACTTGTTGCATGTTGCGTTTGCACTGGCGAAACATTTACAAAAAAAAACCGGTCAAGTGCGAGTCGGACTCGCGCACGAAGGGTTCCGTACCATATTATATGTTTAACAATCGCAAAGATTACTCGCTTTTTACTTATTTTATAATGATACTGTGAATTACAAGGTTATTTTTTGCAGTTGCAGAAAATCACCCATGTTTAAACGAAATACCTCATGAATCGCCGTTTTCAGTATTGTTGATTAAATACAGTATTCATGGTACTTACATGGTATAAAGAAGTATCAAATTCCTAATTTGTTGAATTGTTGCGCTAGAGCTCGTACAAAAATGGTCTAAAATTTACAACTTTCGCAGCCCCCTATTTCTTAATTTTAAAAGATAAAAAAAAATATGTTTGTACTCTACTCAATGAGTTCTAGACGATGACACCCCACATAACACATAATCAGCCTATAACGTTCCCACTGCTGGGACACAGGCCTCCTCTCGGTGAGAGGGAGTGGGCCGTAATCCCACGCGGGCCCAGTGCGGGTTGGTAGTTGTCACATGTCTTCGAATTTTTGGTTCTAAGACATGCCGGTTTCCTCACGATGTTTTCCTTCACCGTTTTGAGAGCAGCGGTAATGAAATAATGACATGACACCCCACATGCTAGATTAATTTTTTTTTTTTTTTTTTTCAAAATGAAAAGTTTATTGTATGGGGACCGACCCCTTAAATTTTTAACTTTGCTTTATTTTTATTATTTGTTGTTATAGCCGTAATATACAGCGGAGGCTTAGTAAGTTTGTACTGGGCTGTACGTGGTTGTCTGATTTCATGGATTTTAATTTTCTTGCGCGGAACCCTAATTATTTTTCTAAAATAAAAATAGCCCAAGTTACTCCTTAAAACATCAGCTATATGCCGTCAAAATCGGTAAAAATTCGTTTGGCAAGTTTCCTAACTTGACTCAAAGTACCATTTTTTTAATCGGACTGCGCTTTAAAATTCTTCTATACAAACTTTAACATCCCTAAACCTCATTTGAGGCGTAGAAAAAAAAAAAACTAATAATGACAAACATTATTACTTACTTATGCAAGTATTTGTGCTAAGTTTCAAGTTCATTAACCAAATTAATAAGATTTTTCATATAAACTGTATCTCTGTTTTCACGAACACAGATACCTAAAGAATTTCAAAAATCGTCTGGTATGTTTCCATAACTTGACTCAAACATTATTTACACCAATTTTAGAGTTAATCAAGCCCCCGATAAAATCCTCCGCTATAAAATTAACTTTTCACCCCTTAGGGGTAGATTTTTGTAAAACCCTGATACACGTTAGTCTTAATTTTTGGTCTCAAGTATAAAAACTGAGTTTTGAGTTAATCGGACCGCGTGTTAAAGTTCCTCCATAAAAACTTTGACACCCCCCAATCCCTCCTTAGGGGGTAGTTTAGGAAAACTAAAAATGATAAACTTTATAATTTACTTAGATGAATATTCGTGCTAAGTTTTAAGTCTATTAACTCAAGGGATAGGATTTTTCATACAAACTTTCATCCCCTGTTTTACCCCCTTAGGGATGGAATTTTCAAAAATCCTTCCTTAGTGGATGTTTGCACTATATAAGGTATCTATGTGCAAAATTTCTAGTCTCTAGGTCCATTGGTTTGGGCTGTGCGTTGATATATTAGTCAGTGACTCAGTCAGGACTTTGATTTTTTTATATATATATATTTACTATGTTATTTTAATACCACAGACTTCTTATAGGTTTTCCTGTAATATACAGGTATAGAACTAATTTCTATATTTTTTTCAAAATTTTAGGCTCAGTAGTTTCGGAGATAAGGGGGGGGGGAATGGTAAATTTTCGTCAATTTTCTTAAATAACTTTAAAACAATATATTTTAAAATTATAAAAAATATATATTTGAGACCCTCATAGTAAGTCCTTTCATTTGATATGTCACTCGGTACAGTTTACAAAACTTTTTTTTTAAATTTTCTTATTTTCCCCCTAAAAGTGACTCTCATATTCAAAATTCATATATTTACTTTAGCTGTACGTGTTTGGGTCACAGAAATCCATAAGTGTACCAAATTTTAACTTAATCGGTCCATTAGATTCGGAGCAAATTGGCTGTGACAGACGGACAGACGGACAGACAGACAGACACACGAGTGATCCTATAAGGGTTCCGTTTTTTCCTTTTGAGGTACGGAACCCTAAAAAACATGTTGAAATCTCCGTTTCCATGGTTTCCTGTCAATGTATCAACTCGCGTTCAAATTGTCACACAACTTGTTGATGCGAAATTATGTTTGACGTTTCATATCATGACATGTTTCCACCACATTTTCACTACAAATCTTAACGACTTAATCATGTTTCGTGCATTGCGAACGCAAACTCAACAAAACAAATTGTGAGATTTGTTTGACATGACGAGTATCGAAACATCTCATGTTGAATGTTTTCTAGTGCAAACGCATAGGTATGCTACTGTCGTAACATTTGACTTCTATAACGTAACACCTGGCAATTTGACCACTCCGAAGCAATTTCCCACACATAAGGAAAGCGTTCACACCATAAAGTTACCGAAGCAGTCCCATTTCGAGCAGGTGTGTGTGAGGTGACCATGGCACAATGCGAATTATTATAGAAAACAGTACGTGCTCCCCAGCGGCAGAATGAAAAGCGTTCACACCATAAAGTTACCGAAGCAGTCCCATTTCGAGCAGGTGTGTGTGAGGTGACCATGGCACAATGCGAATTATTATAGAAAACAGTACGTGCTCCCCAGCGGCAGAATGAAAAGCGTTCACACCATAAAGTTACCGAAGCAGTCCCATTTCGAGCAGGTGTGTGTGAGGTGACCATGGCACAATGCGAATTATTATAGAAAACAGTACGTGCTCCCCAGCGGCAGAATGAAAAGCGTTCACACCATAAAGTTACCGAAGCAGTCCCATTTCGAGCAGGTGTGTGTGAGGTGACCATGGCACAATGCGAATTATTATAGAAAACAGTACGTGCTCCCCAGCGGCAGAATGAAAAGCGTTCACACCATAAAGTTACCGAAGCAGTCCCATTTCGAGCAGGTGTGTGTGAGGTGACCATGGCACAATGCGAATTATTATAGAAAACAGTACGTGCTCCCCAGCGGCAGAATGAAAAGCGTTCACACCATAAAGTTACCGAAGCAGTCCCATTTCGAGCAGGTGTGTGTGAGGTGACCATGGCACAATGCGAATTATTATAGAAAACAGTACGTGCTCCCCAGCGGCAGAATGAAAAGCGTTCACACCATAAAGTTACCGAAGCAGTCCCATTTCGAGCAGGTGTGTGTGAGGTGACCATGGCACAATGCGAATTATTATAGAAAACAGTACGTGCTCCCCAGCGGCAGAATGAAAAGCGTTCACACCATAAAGTTACCGAAGCAGTCCCATTTCGAGCAGGTGTGTGTGAGGTGACCATGGCACAATGCGAATTATTATAGAAAACGTGCTCCCCAGCGGCAGAATGAAAAGCACGTACACGCTACCAATGGAAAGTGATACCATATAAACATACAATTACAGTGGCCTTTCTACTTAGTTTTCCACGCGTCCATTGATAATGTGCCATTCTGGTCACGTCCTTATGTAATTTTTATTGTTTGACTACGTAAGTACAAGGGACTTTCAAGTTAATTTAATAAAAGGGTTGATTTCTTTAAGATTTTTAGTAGCGAATGCTGAAGTCATAATTGTACCTATAGGTACATAAGTCATAAGACAAGTGTAAGTAGTTTAGTAGCAGCTATTATAGCCTATACTGCGATTAACGTAGCCGTAGTAGTAACGTAGTAGTAAAAGTAAATAAGAAAAACGTTATTGGACGATTTTAATGTTATAGTCTTAGGCCTGTTTCACCACCTACGATTAAGTTCCTATTAACTTGGCAGATCATTTCATACAAAATCTGTTCCATTTTTGAATTTATCCGGTGAGTAGATAGGTACCTAGTGGTTACTCGGACATCGCAAAATAGCAGGATGAAGAATTTTTTTTTCATCCATTTCATTCATCAGCTTGCTTCTTCTTATTTCTACCTTTTTTTTATGAATGGCCAGTTACTAAAGCGTGATGGCCAATTACTGCAGCAGTTACCCTAAATGGTATATACATATATCTAAAGGTACATATTTCTTAGTGTCGCGAATCAAATTTTGATCAAGATACAACCTGACACTGGCCTGCAAATTGCAAAAACGCAAACGGAATTTGAATTTTCCACTTTACTGACAAAAAAAATCGCGAACAGCAACTGTAGATTATTATAAGCACCTAACAACTTGAGTCACATAAGTATAGGCTTATTGATCCAAGAATTTCACATAATTTCGCCATAACAAATCAGTACTTACATTGCAAGTAGGATATTTCCCATGTTAACTATAATGTTAGGTTTACTTTCCCACAAGCTGTAATGGGAGATAATTCAACTCAATTGACAATGATATGACAGGTTTTTTGTGCCCGAGTGTAATGTAGGTAGGTACTATCCATATATCTTTACCTGTGTAAGGAAGTAGAAAGTGTAAGTATGTTTCTAATATATATAAACGTAAAAAAACATCATCCGATGGAAAACCAATCATCATCATTAGTAGTGAACCTATGGAGTTCGCAGATAACCCCCCCCCCCCCCCCCCCCGCGTGTCAAATGCACCCCAAGTGTGCAAAAGGACAAAACATTACATAATAGGTATATAAGCTTAGATCACATATATATAAACGTAAAAAAACATCATCCGATGGAAAAAATATCATCATCAGTAGTTGTGAATCTATGGGGTACGCAACTAACCCCCAACCCTCCCCACTCGCTGGGGTTTTGGGTCTAAAATTATCAAAACTCAGCCACTTGAGGGGTTAAAACCAAACCATAGGGACACTTAGGCCCGTACCTATTACAGAATAACAGAACGTCACTCAATACTCAAGCATTACTTAAAACTAGATTCTAGTCATTTGATTGGTTGAAACTAGTTTTAAATAATGCTTAAGTATTGAGTGACGTTCTGTAATACGGGACTTAAAGTAATTGTCTGTTGTTGTTCTTTAAAATACTTTTTTTTTTTCTATTGTTCTTATAATATTAGTGTAAGCACGATGTCCGAATAGCCACTACTTACCGAATAAATTAAAAAATGGAACATTTGTATGAAATTATTTGCCAAGTAAGTTAATACATAATAGGAACTTATTCGTAGGTGGTGAAACAGGCCCTAACTGTCATACATGAAAGTGACTGCTAGTGACTGTAAGGTTTTATTATTTTACTGTAAACATCGCTGTGGGCTACATTATTACACAAGTTATGTATGTTTTTCTTTTGTAATATTGCATTATGTAGCTGTGTGTTGTTCCCCTATAATAAACCTAGGAAAGAGCGCCGTTTGTAAAGTTGTAAGTTTGTTATAGTTGTGAAGTAATTTTTTGAAAAAATAAATAAAAGCAAAGAATACGTGTCTATTAAGCTATGCTTGCCGGGGTTGGTCAGTGAATGGGTGACCATCTTTACATACAGAGATTCCTCCGTGCCTCGGAAAGTACGTTAAGCCGTTGGTCTCGGCTGTTATTCGTGGATCTTTGACAGTCGTTACGGGTCGTCAGAAGCCCGAAAGTCTGACAACCAGTCTTACCAAGGGGTATCGTATTACCCAGTAACTGGGTTGTGGAGGTCAGATAGGCAGTCGCTCCATGTAAAATACTGGTATTCAGCTGCATCCGGTTAGACTGGAAGCCGACCCCAACATAGTTGGGAAAAAGCTAGGCAAATTGATTTTATTTTTTACTAAATAGAATTTCTTTTTTTTTACCTAGGCATCATCCCTATTTTGACGTTCGAAAAATGCTGATTCTCAAGTTCAACCTAGTTTGAATAAATGACTTTTGATTCTGACTGCGCTATTACCTATTATGCTACTAATGTGACCGCATCTTTACAAAATAATGTCCGACTGTGGTCAAAGTGACATACTTTTTCAAATAATAAAAAGCTAAGTTTATCACGTTCAATTTAAGTATGATGACTCTAAAGAAAGACTGAATGACTTGCAAGCATGGGATTACGGGTATTCAGAAGTAACTTCAAAATGATGGACTTGGAGGTCAAGAATACAATAATAGAAATAATTATAAGCTGATTATAATTTGGCTATTACTTTCACATTTTTGAATGGCTTGTTTGGAAAATTTTTACTTACTAACCGACTTTTCAAAAACAAAAAGGAGGTCCTCAATTCGTTGCGTATACAGGGTGTCCGGTAAAGAATGGATAACCTTGAAATAGCATATTACAGACATGATGGCCGTTCTTAAAAAATACAAAAAAAAAAATATCCCCACTAGTAGGTACACACGGCTACACATCAAGCTATACATTTCTAGTTTAGACTGACCTCTCATTGTAAGGAAATCCTATACAATGCGAGATCAGCTTATACTGAAAATTTGATCTGTTGTCGTGCGTACATTATGATTTTTTGGAGTCTCCAAAATATTTAAAAAAAATATTTTTTTTTAAATATTTTTTTTTTAAATAGGTATTTTTTTTAATATTTTTTTTTGTATTTTTTTAAGAACGGCCATCATGTCTGTAATATGCTATTCCAAGGTTATCCATTCTTTACCGGACACCCTGTATATATATTTTTGTTATGTAGGTAGGTGTATGTACACCGATTTCTCCGTCAATTGTGGATCGATTCTGAAAATTCTTTTTTTGTTTGAAACGGTGTGCTCCCGAGGTGGTGCCATCCATCAAGTCAGAATCTGATAAGGGGATCCCATGGAAATCCAGGGAAACCCTCAAATATAACTAGGCACACCTAAAGCGATTTGGGTATTTTTTATTGTAACTTGTGCATTTGCTCTCGAAAAGCACCATTTGGTGAAGTGGAACTGATGGGGAAGTCCACAGATGGCCATCAGAACTACTCAATAATACGTATTTCACTTGGGTTGCGATTCGACTACTTTAATATGGTTGCAATTTATGCTCGTCTCAATGCATATGGTGGAGTTGATGGTGACTTCAAAATCAGCTCCAGTTCTCCTGGTTCCTTACTAGGAGAACTCCTCAAGAATTAACGTCCTTGTATCGGGAAAAAAATATTTTGTAAAAGGTGATAAGCAGTTGACATTAGGCTATTGTAACTTAGATAAATTACAAACTGACCCACTAAAAACTGAAAAATGAAAAACTTTTTTACACATAATAAATAACCGACTTCCAAAAAAATACTACAAAGTGAAAAATAACTTTAATTTCGGAAGTCGGTGGCAAAAAACTAAAATACAGATCCAAAAAGACCGACTTCCGAAATTAAAGTTATTTTTCACTTTGTAATAAATATTTTTTTTGGAAGTCGGTTATTTTTTTTTTTTTAAAGTTGAGCAACGATCATTCTAAAAGTATTTCTGATGGCTCGAACCAGGGCCTACCTGCCACTTATTTGACCACAGATCGGTGAACATAAGTTAGTTTTAGTTAGTTTTTTTTTTTTTTTAGTTAGAAAAATTCTTTATTATCATAAAAATATACATAGCTGTAGAACTTAAAAATAAGGTTACAGTTACACTAATATTAATAACAACACTTTTACAGGCTAGTGAGCACCTTTATAAGTATACAATAATAACAGCTACTAACTTATTACAACATGATGGATCTATTAATTAAACCTTTAACATAAACGTATGAAATTATTGTGATAATTTCATTTATAAAATGAGCGGGGGTAGAAGAAAATACATAAGTACGCGCTTAGCGTAAGTGCGACCGGTGCAATCGGTAGCTCAGGTGATCGCGCGTGACCACCAGCGGCGCACGAGCTACCGCGCCCCCCGCGCGCTCACCTGTGTATGGTGAGAGCGGGGAAGCGCAGGCGCATCGTACGGGCCCAGCTACGACGCGTTATCAGTATTGTGCGCAAACAATACGTAGTGATGGGGAAGCTTGTATGTACCGTATCTATCGATATGTCGCAAGTCTTTCAACTTAATTTGTCCTATGTTAGCAATCAATGTATTTTGATGACATTTATTTTTATTGTAAAATTTACGTGTTAATTTTAAGATGAATTTAGTAATGCTAGGTAACTTAATGTTTATGTGTAATGCTTTAAGGTTAGTTTTAAACGGGGTATTATAGGCAATTTTAACTGCTTTATTTTGAATTATTTGTAACAAGTTATAATTAGATTGACATGTGCTGCTCCATACCGGGCACGAATAGGTGATGCAAGGTCTGATTAGAGTAGTATATAACCTAAGTTTGGTGTTAGCGCTGAGCTTACTTTTACGGTTCAATATAGGACTGAGAGAACCGAGTGCTTGAGCTCCTTTAACGCGTAATTTGCTAATATGTTTTGTCCAGTTTAGCTTTTTATCCAATGTAACGCCAAGATAGCGAACTTCTGTGGCCCACGGAATCAATTGCCCAGCGATTTTTAATTTTCTTTTTGGGGTGGTACGTTGGCGTGTGAAAAGTATCGCCTCAGTCTTGGATTCGTTCAACTTCAGCTTCCACTTATTGAAATAAGATTGAAGAAGTTCAAGCGACAACTGAAGTGAAAGGTGAACATAAGATCTGACATATGTTCACCGATGTGAGTGGAAGTTTGATGGCTTTGCTTTTCTTGCTCGACTTTTTCGACGTCTAAGTTTATGGCTGCGCCAGGCTGTGCCTGTCGTAGCCCAGATCTTAGAATTGATCATTTCATGAAGTGTTCGACCATTTCATGAAATAGAACTTCGACCGCAGGTCACTACATGATGTGGTCTGGCCAGATAATTTTTTAGCATTTCATTTATTAGATAAGCGTTAATTTTCTTTAAAATTTACATATGTTCCGATTTTTATGAAGTATTTTTCTTAATAATTAAGATTTAGAAAACACAAGTGTTAATCGACTTTCGTTACGGACTGTACCTAACCCACCTATGTTCAACAAATAAAAAGTATTTTTATTTGTAGAAACATAAATAAATAATCAAAATATTCTCATGATAATATTAATTTGTTACAGATGTGCGGGTCTGGGTGTTCGCGGCCACGCTGCAGGCGCTACTCCTGTCTGCTAGCTGCGCCAACCATCGACGCTCCATGGCCGCGCAAGGGGTAAAAACCTTTTTATCTCAACGTTACAATATTTACAATTTACAATGATACCTTAACAATCAATCATTTTATTTATGATATTTTTTTTCATATTTTTTTTTATGAGTGCAAAGTACATGTAGGCTATGTATGTCGAATGAGAAATGCTTAAGAGGAAACGTGGGTGCTCTTTTCTCCATACAAAAAGATACAAACGCTCTCGCCTGTTTTCTTTCTGGTTAATGACCATAAAGCAATGATTTTTTACAGAAATATAAATAACAGTTACTTGTACGCCCCTATGTTTTCCTTTTTGATGATATATTATTTTTATAAGAACTAGAACCATCTAAAAATGCTCAAAATTGCCTATTCAGACCGCTGTCAACAGACGCCTAGTGTACCAATTTGACAACTATTAACGAAAAAAGAAAAACATAGGGGCATAGTATATATGCTTCTTATTCAGTTTATGAAATATCTTTTAAATTGGTCCAATATTGGAGGAGGAAATAGGCGAGAGCCAAACCTCGAAATGTGACTTTTTACATAGGCTATTTAGTCGAATCTGCAGTTGTCCTTATCGCACGAATTTGAGGGTGGAGCGCTCGCAGAGCGACAGCAATACCTTCTTAAAATACCTAATTTTTCACCCCCATTTCCTCTTAAGGCCCAGGCAAATACTCGTATCGTGAGGTTTATTAGAATGCTTCGTGAAATATGGAGAAGTGGAAAGAATTGAATGACTTTTGTAACGTTTTTTTGTCCAACAGGCAGTATCACACTAATATTATAAAGGCGAAAGTTTGCGAGTGTGTGTGGTTGTTACTTTTTCACGCTCAAACGGCTGCACCAATTTTGATAAAATTTGGTGCGGAGGTAGCTGACACCCTGGATTTACACATAGGCTACTTTTTATCTCGGTCTATGCCTGTGAAACCGCGGGGCGCAGCTAGTGGGTTGATAAAATGAATAAAAAAAAACTTTAATATTCCACATGCACCAAGTACTGAAGAACAAATATTTTAGGAATAACTGCTTTTTCATCCAGATTTTATCTTTTTCCAGGGTTTAGGCTCAAAAGGCGGCTGGAGACCAGTGGTCGGTACCGGAGGCCTAGTGTACGGATCCTTCGGCACAGCTCCACTACACGCGCCACACTACAAAATCCCCGTCCCAGTGATCGACCAATACCAGTACCAATCGTCCACACGACCTCTCGCCACAAAAGATGGGAACAAAATGACGTCGATCGCTCAATCGTATCGTCCAACAACTTTAAGAACGGTATCTGCGGCATCCGCCGGCCCTGCCATCAACCAGCCAATCAACACATACCACAATCCCTTCGCCTTCCAAAACAACGGTTTCTCAAACTACAAGTTCGTCCAAAACTTTCCTGTAGAAAGCGTCCTTGTCAGAAACCCTCATAATCCGTTCAACCAACGCCCTATGTATTCCAAGTACCCGAATAAGATAAAGCAAAACAGTTATGGTCAGAATCTTATGCTGCAGCAGCTGACTAACATTCAACCTATACAATTTGGACAATACCAGACAACAAAGCCTTTAGATATATTTGGGAAGCCCATTGAAAGTTACGCGAGACCTACTGAGGGCAAGAAGCAACAGCAACAACAGCAACAGCAACAACAGCAACAGCAGCAACAGCAACATCAACAGCAACAACAGCAACAGTCAGGTGCTTCAGAGATCTACAAGCAAGAGTTGTATAAGCTGCAAGACAGTGCCACTGCGCCACAGTCTCTCAGTCAACAGCAGGTGAAGACGGCGCAACAACAGGGCTTGGTTGGCATACCGAGCATCGTCAATCCTTACGCACAGTATTCGTTCCAGGATGCTGTTTTCCCACCGAGTATATTAGGCAAGTCCCGTTCATTATAGTTGGTGACAAATTAGGTAACAATGGCGGTCATTGACGCCTCTTCATTTTTTAAAAATAGATTTTAGCATTCCTCATTTCAAAAACATAATAAAGTACGTTACTATCCTGAATCGATAGCTATCGCTGTCGTCTATATCACTACATTATTACAAAAAAATCCCCCGCCGCGTCTGTCTGTCTATCAGAACGCGATAAACTCAAAAACTACCGAACGGATTCTCATACGGTTTGCACCAATGGACGGAGTGATTCATGAAGACGTTTTAGGTGTCTATTTCATTAAGGTTTTGTGTAAATTGCCTGAAATATGACGATGATTGTAGAAGATGTTGGAAAAAATGATGCCGACTGGTAGCTTTACTGGCGTGCGCGTTACGGTAGTACGTTTCCGTGGGATAATTTCCGACTTCCACGCGAGCGTAGCCGCGGGCAAAAGCTAGTTCATGAAGCCCTTGCATAGTTTGTCGTTCGGATTCCTACGAAGAGATATTAGGGAAAGGGCAAATTATATTGTCGCCTTATTTGGCACCAACTATACCTTCGTATAGTTAGATATTCTTATAAAACAAAAACACAATGGTTTACATCTAAAATGTATATTTTCTTACAGGTTCATTCGGCACATTCGGAGTCCAATCAGTAAAAGGTAGAGACCCCGTGTACCAGTTTCCGACGACGAAGACTACATATTTGCCTCCTCAACCGACAAAGCAGACGATATTCAACTCGTTCAGTTACGCTCCCAACTACAAGACAACCCCGACGATATACGATTCAACCACCCCGAGATTGCCGACCACCCCGAGATTACCAACCACCCCGAACCAACTGCACTTTGGAACCACGTATAGTGATTTCAAGATCACACCCACGCCCCAAACAAAGGTATACGTACCACCGAAGATCGATCCCAACGCGGGAGTCAAAGATACATTCAAGCCAAGTCCTCAAGATCCCTTCTCAAAGAACCATCAGAGCAACTTCAACAAAGTCTCCGTCACCACATACAACCCGACTGTTACCAGTCCTACGACTACGTTAGCCAACAATTTCTACGACTACAACTTCCCTGCACACCAAAACCAACAGGGCCTAGTATACCATGAGCCACAACAGAACGTTAATTTCAACTACGAGAAAAAGAAGCATAGAATCCACGACAACGTCGCTGCAGGCGGTAACCAGCAACCATCGAAACAATATGTTAATACTCCATTGAACACTGACCAACAAGACTCCCAAAACTCTCCATACAGACAAACTTACGAAGTGACTGAAGCCACGGAAACTGATGCTCATTCCCAATCGTCTACTGCACCTTGGACATTGACGTCACAAGTGTATGAGTATAACAACCAGAAAACTACAGAAGAGTCGGAAAAACAGCAGGACTATTCGGACACGTACCGAAGGCCCGAACCAACACCCGTCCCAGACCTCCCCGAAGAGTTTGCCATTGTAACCGAGGCCGAGAATGGCCATGACAACTCTTTGAGTTACGACATGAAAGTCGAATCTCAAAGCAGGCGGCCTCTAGGTGACGACTTCGTTGAACCTATCGGCAAGCACAAGCTTAAAGATTACTATTACAAGGTGTCAACTCCTTCATACGATGACTACAGCACGTCAAGACGAACGAAGAAGCCGACTGAGGCGGCGAAGTACAGCACACAAGAGACGACAACACAGTTTAACAATCACAAAGACAATAGCGGAGATATTCAAGTTGAAGTACTTCCGACGCTGCCTCCGAACAAGCATTTCAAGCGTCCGAACAACCCCGAGCGCAAGAGGAATAAGGTTAGGAGGCGTCGTCCTCCGCTAGCGAACATCAACCGCAACAGGGATGAGTATACTAGCACATCTAGCACCTCAAGCACGTCAAGCATTCGCTCGTCCACATACATCGCATCTACTGAGCCGACACCGACTACAGACGCGGACGAAGTATACACTATTAGACCTAGAGTGAGGCCAACTAAGTCTCAACCAAACCTGACCACGCCAACCGTCACCACTGATTTAACCACCAGCGCATTACCGACCGTCACTCCTACAATACCCACTATAGTGAAGAAGAAGCTAGCTCACCGCCGACCAGTCACTACACCCGCTGACAGACCAGAAACCACTACAACGTTTACCAGAGACGATCTGAACAAGGAATCCCAGATAATGAAGATAACAAACCGTCCACATTTCCCGAAAATAAATGGTTATGACTTCAAAAACGATTTCTCACATAAGCAGGACGAGAAAGATACACCTACAAGCGATGTATCTGTGAGTTTATCAGACACTTTGAAGACTACCGTGGAATCTGAACAAGATTTCTCATTCCATAAAGATGTAAAGCCTATTGAAGCTAAACTGGAACCAGTGAAGACTTGGGATACGACAACTGAATTTTACAAAGAAGATGTCACAGAGTACACGACGACACCTCGATCAGACATCACTACTACAGGCAGAGCTCAACGGCCCCGGCTGCGGAACAAATACAACAGAACTAGATTCAACGTCAAAGATTACAGAAATAGACTAAGTTCTACTACAAGTACTTCAGAAAAACCAGCTGAAAACACACCTAAGATAAGATTCCCTCAAAGAAGAGTACCTTACAATGAAAACATTAACAATGAGAATGATAACACAACTGAACGCAAGAGATTCACTCCTAAAGAACCGAGACACAAAAATGGCGACAACAGTGACACGACAGAGAGGGAAACACATTCAACCAAACCAAACAGACAGAGACAGACAACAGAAAGTGTGGAAGCAACTACAATAAGAGTATCAGCCCGTATAAGGAACGGACAGCGCCGACCAAGGCCGACCACAGAAGAACCAGAGACAACCAGCCCTACCACAGTTCACAGCAAGAGACCACTAAGAAAGAAGATAAAGGACTCAGAAATAGGAGAATCAGTCCAAGACATATCAGTGACAGATACAGCAGTTTACGACAGAAACGAAATAACTTCAGAAAGGACAAGATCAGAGAGCGCTATCATGAAAATTGCTGACAAAAAGCACCAAGATCACTTAGAAAATTTATTCGAACATTCAAAAAGAGTGTCCGACTTAACTCTAGCAGCAAGTAAGGACTATAATAAGCCTGGAATGTTTAAGACCGTATCCTCACAAAGTAGGCGGATACCGAATTATTTCACGATAGCGACCGACGATCCCATTTTACCTATAGAAGCGTTCTTTCCGCAGTTGAACCAAAAGAAGGAATCGTAACGTTCCTAAGTTAATTAATTCTTAAAATTCTTAAAACCAAATCCTCTTCACTGCCAAAGCTTTTCTGTAGGTCTATGCGACAGCGTTAACAGGGGCCGCATAGAGAAAAAAATAATTCTTTAAGTGCGAGAAAGAGATAAATCTATACAGGACTAATAGCACCATCTCTCTCTGCACTAGAACATTACTATATGGCCTTATAAGTTTTACTTGATACAAAAACTGCACGTGTTTGAGTAACATTTTTATACAAAGATGTTTGTACACAATGTTAGATTTTAAGTAATTTGTGACATTGTGACATCACTGCATGTCTTTAAATGAGATATCGCTAGTGATGTCTATTGTCAATTTTCACAAGATATTTTAAATTATTTTTCAACACACAGTCAATTTAAATTAAATATTACTTTGAGTTTTGTAGCTGGACTGTCTTATAACGGGCTTATATTCGACTTGTGGAGCCCTGTTCTAAAGCATTTATAATTTCATGAAATACAGAATCCTGGACTTTATGAGCAGAAAAACTGTATCGATATAAAAATGTATGGATAGTTGTCAGAAACTACATAATCTGGAATTCCAGATCAAAAATGTGAAAAAGGTGTTGCCAATTTAAAATAATAATCTCAATTGTGTAGTTTGTCGAAAAGTACTCTATAGTTAGTGTTAAAAACGTAGGCATATCTTAAACAGGAAAAATATAATATTGCACACAGTTTTCAGCTTTAAAATGACGTAAACTACGATCCAAGAAAAAAATATAAATGTTTGAAATAAAATCGTGCAAATTATTTTTATGATACTGGCAATAAGACTGCATCTAAAATTTGGACTTTCATTTATTATTTTCTATTTATAAAATGTTTTTCCTTCTAATTCAAGTTGTTTGTAATAAATTGTGCAAGTTGGGCGTCCCTACTGTTCGCCATTCTGTTTTGGTCGGCATAGAGGAAAGTAATACTGTCATTCTGATTCTGACGTTTGTCGTGATTGAATGTGTGTGAGTTTTTCTTTGTTGCATTTTACGTTTTAAAAAAATCAAATAATTAGAATGACTAGGGAAATGTTGACTACCCCTGAAACGTCACTTTGTCAATGACACTTCTTTGTTTACATTTTTGATCTCGAATTTAATTTCCAAGTTATGTTTTCGTTTTTGCAAGAACTGACACTAGGTAAGACTATTTAAATATAAAATCATTAATATACATTCTGGACTGTTCTATATCGGTGCTCATTTAGTTGATAAGTTTTAATACATTAAGTGATATGTTTGTTTGTTACATAATATTAACTATATACTTAGTATTACGTTTCTGTGTGTTTGTTCTTTTACATTTGTATTCAAAATTTTATGGCATTTATTGTAAAATAAATTATTTAAATGCATGATAATATTTATGTATATTTGAATATGGAAGTAAATGACTGCAAAAGCGTGAAGTATGAATGTAATTATTAAAAAATAAAATATTTATACTCTTAGTGATTAATTGTGTAAATAAAAGAATTTTCTTAACAAAATCTGTGTATTATTGAAGATATTGATATTAAATATAAATAGCTACATGTTTATAATGAAAGTTAAATAAACCTTATGCTGCATTCGCTTGTATCTTGGACATCTTCTGAATGCATTTTGCAGCGGCTTGGTGGATTGTTTTTTCCAATGAATCTGTAAGAAAGAAACAAACAATCGTTTAGGAAGCATATATCATGGACCTAAAAAAAAAGGCGGACGCCGTC
The DNA here is from genome assembly GCA_905163495.3 of Cosmia trapezina. NCBI lineage: Eukaryota > Metazoa > Arthropoda > Insecta > Lepidoptera > Noctuidae > Cosmia > Cosmia trapezina. Next base: position 6,019,365 of record LR991036.1, read on the forward strand.
TCCTTTAACAATAACTGAAGCACCCATAGTAAGTCAGTGCGCTAATGTCTACAAGCCAGCACGCACACATTCACACCATAGTAAGTCTACCGGCCGCCATTACGTTACACGAGCGACGGCGTCTTTGCAGGATGTCCGTAAGGATTGAGTCGCCAAATTTCGTATCTTAATGAAATTTAATACTTATTTAGTAGTAAGTTTAAAAATTTTGTAGGTTCGATCCTCGATTTTGTAGGTATAATACTTCAAAAGATATATGAACTTATAGGTGGCAACTCAATCTAAATGTTTGGACTGAGTCGCCACGTCAGAACTAAGAACATCATGGATGAATGTTTATCATAATTTGGTATGATTTAGTAGTATTTGAGAGTATTTAGTAGACAAAATCTGAGCTCGGTAGTGTTAAAATTAAAAAAGTTACAATATATTATGTGTGGCTCCTCAGACCATACACATACGACTGGTCATTTTTCAAAGAAGCAGTAGTTCAATTTAATGCGCAATTTCAACATCATTTAGTAGTAAGTATATTAGATTTGTAGGATAAGAGTCGGCAATCACAAAAGAAAGAAATGGGAGATATAGCATATTTAATGTGGCTCCTCAATTCAGATGCTTCGGTAAATAGATTTGCCTCTAATCTACATAATCATGTGACGAAATTTGGAACAAAAAACGCCAATATTTTGTATAAATTTCTACAAAATGTAGGTATAAAAAAATACAAAAAAAGTACATATTTACGAAGTTATTAGCTATTCTTTAATTTCTTATGAATTTTTTTTGTAGGGTGACCATGAATACGTGATTTAAAAAGAAAATGTACGTTTCGTGGCTTATAGAAACAAAATCTATTTTGTCGCATGTTTTCAAAGTCAGCCTGTATAGTCGGATTTGCACAATTATTTTTTTGTTTGAAAGGTTATGCTCTCGAGGTGGTCCCACTGTCACCAAATCAGAATCTGATGAGGAGATCCCATGGAAATCGAGGGAATCCCTTATATTTTCGTTTATTGGCAACGACACTACCAGCCGCACTACCAGTAGTGTCGTTTCCAATTAACGACACTACCAAGCCTATTTTTTTTGGATTATATTGTACAGTCAACACAGCAAACTTCATTATCATCATAGTTTCATCATGGAACTTGTGAAATTTTTTTAAGGGTGTAAAACACTAGAGGTAAAAAAAAACACTTAAAACGATAATGAGGTCAAAATGGAAATCCAAGATGGCGGCTGCAAAAATTTTCGCAGCCGCCATTTCAAGCCGACGCCGCGCGGCGCAGCGGAACGTGTCTACATTCGCCACGTGCTCCCGCCCCGCCCTGCGTCTTTTTAATTTTATTTTTGTATTCTTCTTCCTCTTCCTCTTCTGCAAGAAGTCCGATTATAACAAGATCCCAGTCTATCATTATAATTTCACTCGAGCACTCGACCAAACTGCTTCAATTCTACACGAAGTCTGGACGGAAATAGTAGAGACTGTAGTAGAGTAGTCGCGCGGCTTCGTGAGGCGCAGCACCGCTCTTGCACAACGCGCGTACCGGCGAAGCACCGCTGTGTCGCGATGCATCGCTATACGCTGCGAGGCATCACGAGGCGCAGCGCTGCATGGTGCAACGTATTCTAAATTCTCACAATGAAATGTGTATATTTTCGTGTAGAAAATAAAGTTATATTTTGAGTCGCTCTTTTAAAATGTGCGCGCAGCGTCGCGTTGCGTCGCGTCTCGGTGTGAGTTGACCCTAACTCGCGCATTTGCTCTCGGAGACCACAGATGGGCATCGGGACTACTCAATTATTGTATTTCGCGGGTTGCGATTCGATTAGTGGACCTACCACTTATTATGTGCTTTTTTTTAAAACATATAGTATAGGTATAGTTCCTTTTTAGGGTTCCGTACCAAAATGGTAAAAAAGGAACCGTTATGGTGTGACTCAGTCTGTCTGTCTGTCTGTCTGTCTGTCTGTCACAGCTGGATATCTCAAGAACTACTAATGCTATCAACTTGAAATTAGGAACAGTTTTAGATGATGTTTACCCAACTATTTTGCAAATAAGAAAGAAATAGAAATATTTATACTTTTTTTGCAACATTGACTGAAAGGGGATCTTAAAAATTCAAAGTGGGTTTACTATGGTATATTGGGTATCATATGAAAGACCGCTATTTGCACATTCTCAAACATTTAAAAAAAAATGTAAAAAAAAATACCGTTCCCCCCCCCCCCCCTTATCTCCGAAGTTTGCGAAGCGAAAAATCTGCAAATATTCTATATGATAGAAGTTTGTGTAAAGATTACAGGAAAAATAAAACGATGTCTCTAAATAGCACACTTTTTCAGAAATCGGAACGGAACCCTCGGTGTGCGAGTCCGACTCGCTCTTGACCGGTTTTGTAACATTGTTATTATACGTAATTTGCATAATTATCTTTGTTGGCACATCTTGATTTCAATTGTGATTTGTTTTAAAACACAAAAGCGCTTCGATACAAAATCGTAGTTATAAACGCTTACCATAACATCAGAGGTATCAATGGGCAGTATGAATAGTTTTTTACAATTAGTAATAATGTGTTTATTTATTAGGTAAGTTAGTATTTAAGTGGCAATTATTTAGAACGTTTAGGATGAACACTTTATTATTTTTCTCCTTTACGAAGTGAATAATACAATTCTGTTAGAAATAAGTAGGGATTTTATTAAAAAAATAAATTTCAAAAACTAGTCATCCTGGTTTCATTTAACATCATCATCATCATCATCATTTCAGCCGAAAGACGACCACTGCTCCCCCCAAAAGGGACCTCATTCTTAACTCGATCTCGCAGAAAAACACCGAGCATAACCCTCTTCTTTGGCTTTTGGGTGACCTTGAGCTTTCTTATGAGGCCCATTGTAAAACGCTACGTCTTAGTGCCGTAAATCATAACTGGCAACACACACTGGTCAAAGACTTTTGTTTCGAGACACTGCGATATTTTGGACGAGAAGATCTTCCGTAGCTTCCCTAACTTAACGAAGTTGGACTTACCTAGTTTGACCGTTTGTCCCAGGTACACACACAACATGGTCACCCTCAATAGCGAATTCTTAATGAATATCGAAAAGTATTTTTTTTTTCAGATACCGAATATAAACAATGTTGATTTGTACATAAGTATTTAGTAGACATTTATACTAAATGTTAGTGTCTCTGGTTATTGATTCCGTTGTGATCTCAGGTAGATACAATCAATTATTTATTTGCAGAACGTCAGAACTGAGGAGCCAAATAAAATGCGTTTATTTACTAAATTCACTCAGTTTTACTACTTTCTCTATATACTACAAATTCGAACACACTTACTACTAAATGTTCTTTGGAGTGGAATATAAATTGACCAATTAATTTCATGGAAATTCACGTTCTTATGATTGATTGATTGATGGATTGAGGAGCCACATTAAAAGTATTGTATATTCTTCAATATCAACAGTACAGGACTCAGATTTTTAGTAGGTACTATACACAATTACTACTAAATCATACCAAATAATGATAAACATTCATCCATGACGTACCTAGTTCTGACGTGGCGACTCAATCCAAATATTTAGATTGAGGTGCCACCTTTATGTTCATATATCTTTTGAAGTATTATACCTACAAAATCGAGGATCGAACCTACAAAATTTTTAAACTTACTACTAAATAAGTATTAAATTTCATTAAGATACGAAATGTGGCGACTCAATCCTTACGGACATCTTTGCAGGTACTCAAATCACGCACACATAGATCGGTAGGGTGCTTCACTTTCGATATGCGTGGTGCGGAGTCCATCTTTTTTTATAAGTCTATGGCATATATGGGTAGTTTTACAGCTAAATAAAACTATACTAGGTACACAGGTATACATGGCATGTATACTAAGTATGTACAGGGTGTAAGTGTAAACAGGGGCAATCTTTTAAGGGGTCATTGTACTCATCATTATGAACAACATTTACAATGGTAGCAAACTTGAAATCGCAAAAAAAATCAGCTGTTCCCTACATTTATGTTCGCATAACTCGTCAAAATGTAGGGAACGTTTTTTTTTGCGATTTCAAGTTTGGTCCCATGGTAAAAGTTGTTCAAAATTATGGTCCCATTTATACCGTAGAGTTATGGTTTAACAATAGGAACACGTTGTATACAGTGTGTATCAGAAAGGTGTGGTCTTTACAATCAAACAGAACAACTTTCACCATGGGACCAACATCGTAATCGAGAAAAAATTAGCAGTTGTCCCATACATTTGGGTCAAGTAGGTATTGAAGATTTTTACGGTACAGCTGATATGATGTTCGTCCCATGGAGAAAGTTGTACAGAAATTTTGTCATACCCAAAAGAATAAAGCAATAAACTTACATATTTTATGCGCCCCTTTGATCGGGAACCGTAGCCTCAAGCTGGTCGGATTGGAACAAATGAACACGTAGGGACTGTCGCTCTCACCGCCTGGGTACCTGAAACATAGTACACACCAAATAATAGATTGTATTACAATGTGCCTGCTTAGCTAGCGTGATAGTGGTACAGTAGTACTCAAGTAATATGGCTTATCGATGTACCTGCGCAGAAGATGAATTTTCAAAGCGTGGGAAATGCTATTGACCAATCGGCACGCTCCACGCTTTTTCCTGTACTGCTATTGGTCGGTAGCTGCCGCCATGTTAGCGCGCGCCGCTTGCCAGCCGCCATACTTGTGAGTGAGACGGAACTAACAGCTGCAGTGTATTATGAACCTTATGGTGGTGATCTAAGGTGAATTGTAAGTTTTAAGTATTCTCGTTAATCTTCGGGGCCATACTTTCTTTTCTGTGCGAACAAAGATTCACGACGCGCCTTATTAGAGTAGTACTACTGTAATAGACTCTAGAACACTCTCTAGTACAATTAGCAACATAGTTATTAGGAGGAAATCTATACAGGGTGTAAGTGTAAACAGTGACAATATTTTAAGGGGTCATTGTACTCATCATTATGAACAACTTTTACTATGGGACCAAACCTGAAATCGAAATAAAAATCAGCCGTTCAGTACATCATTTATGTTCGCATAATAGATAGATAGAATACTCTTTATTATGCACACCATAAAAATTACAGATATAAATGTTGAAATTTTACATAGGGTGACAATTGGGGGGTTTGGGGGGTTTTGGGGGGCGGTTGGGGGTTTTGGGGGGTGGGGTGATAATTTGTTTTTGTTGTATTTAAAATTTGTTCATAATTATGAGTACAATGACCCCTTAAAATATTGCCACTGTTTACACTTATACCCTCCATAGCCTTATCACTTTCACACTCATTTGCCATGTAACCGCATAAAATTGTAGGGCCATATGTCTATACAATAATGTACTAACTGCTTTTGATATTCCTCCTCCGGCAGACAGTCGTCCACATTGACACAGCCAAGCAGACATCCAGTGGGGTAGAACGACGGAAACTTTATTTCTGTTTCTGTAACATACAAACAATACTTGTATTTTTTTATAGCATAGGTAAATACATAACGGAATGGTATGGATTAATGCAGATGGGACACTCCGTAGTTTAGGTATGAAGCTACAAGTACGCGGCGGGCCTCGTCCGCGGGGCTAGTTCAGTAGGTCAGAAGGTATAACGCAATAGAAAGAGAGGCAACTTTTAGGTGAATATAATTGTAGGTAGTAAGCGTTGTGCGACCTGAATTGCACTTTATTGTGTCATAGCAAGAGTCGCTTTTTATTTAAATGATTTTGCGGAGTGTCCCATCTGTATTCATCTGTGATAGTAGTGACTCGCCCCTGCTTCGCACGGTTTTTACGATTTGAGAATAGTACATTTTGATACAAGTGGAGAACGTTTGTTATTGCGTTCGAGGCGGAATTAAAACACCCGAGCCGTAGGCGAGGTTGTTTTTGCCGAGAACTGCAATAACAAATGTCCACGTGCATCAAACGACGTTTTTCAATACACTTTTGAAGAAATAAAATAAAAAACACATAAAATAACGGAAAATAATTTTGTTATGAATTAATAGGGAACTATGATTTAAATTTTCTTTTTTTTCCGCGCTTTGCTTTCGCCAGGTTGAAAGAGAAGCAAAGGTATAATGCCGATAAACAGCCTAATATGAAAAATAGAAAATTCAAATATTTTTGAGTTTAGAACACAAATAAATGTTAATTTGTTCACGTTTTTTTTATTGTAATAATCATGGTTTTTGATAATATTTTTTTAATATTTAAATAATGTTTCTAACATTATTTAAATATTCAAAAAATATTAACGCCATAAAGACGCATATCTCTTTTCCGAGATTAAAAAAAACATTCACCTCCGAATAGAGAGTTGTGAATAGAGGCATTGAACCAATTTGGACTAAGTTATCTGTGGCATTCCCGCACACGTGCGGGAAAATAAAAAATCACACGCGTGCGACATACATTGCATTGTGAACCTAATCGTAGTGCGATATGAACCAGTTTTCGAGGAAGTGTATTGAAATAGATTTTTATATAGCTGCAGTAAAATGACACTTCTCAACTGTCATTTCTTTAAAAAATGTTCCCATTTGATAGTGAAATGACGGTAGAAATGGCAGAAGAAGTGTCATTTTACTGCAGCTAATGAAAAGTCCGACCATAAGTACTGTTTGTTGCTCAAAACAATGATAAAACTCCAACAATTTTCTACTACAGTTCAAACATCCGTTATTGCCACGAGCGACGTCACATTATGGCCACGAGCCATAATGCGACGTCATAATTCATGATACTATTTTGTTTATATCTCTTTTTTAGCCACAGATCATGTAAATTAAATTATTTTTTGCACTTTATTCAAGCGGAAATCGCACTTACTAACTTGCCTCAGTGAGAATTCAAACAGTTTACTAAGAAAAGATTATTTAAACATTTATTCACATAGCTTTTGAGGTCACTTCCGGCATTTTCTTGTCTTTCAAGATTACGTTCCGTTTCACCATAAAACGTAACATAAAATAATGAATTGTACAACAGCACATCAAGTTACCAAACTGTCATATTTTTCCAAGGCTAGGGTTTTAAGCTATGGTAATACGGTCCTATTTTCAATGGAGCCAGTAAATTCCTCTAGAATTTTTCCGCTTGATCTGAACTGACCCTTACTTAGGTTATTATCGTTACCTGGATACAGCACTCTATACTGGTTCTCGATCGCCCTCACAAGTTCTTGGTCAGGCGGCTTCACGGTAGACGCGATCCACAGCCGGCCGCGGTGACTCGAGTACCACGTGCGACCTTCATGACTGAAATCAATGTTTATCATCATTATTTTCTTATACATGGCTTGGAGGCGTGGCACATGTCGCCTCCACGCGGTCACTGATGTGCGGGTACGCGCGATGGCGGTAAGCAAAGGGAAGATCCACGAATGACAGCCGGACCAACGGCTTAAGGTGCTATCCGAGGCACGGAGGAGTCTCGGTATGTAAAGATGGTCACCAATCCACTGACCAACCCCGACAAGTATAGCTTAACCGGGCGGATCGACCCGTGCGGCTGTTATTACTTACAGCTGTTAGATCCTCAAAAAAAAGTAACCTTGTTACCTTGTTTGTTATTATGAAATACAAAGTTATCTTTGCGATTGTTAAACATATATGGTACGGAACCCTTCGTGCACGAGTCCGACTCGCACTTGGCCGGTTTTTTTACATGTAAAAATGTTTCAAAGCTATTTACAGAAATAAATCATATAACATTTATCTTACCAGATTTTTTTTAAGTTACCATGACAAGCTTGAAAAACATTAACTGAGCAAATTCTACATAATGCTGGGTGACTTCATAGAAGACCAGAGGACACTAGTGCATTGGTGCCCTATGAAGTCTACCCCAGTATTGTAGAATTTTTAAAGGGGTTAAAAAGGCCACTCAGATAGTAGCGTCAGCGACCGCTTTACAGTTTACACCATTATAGAACTTTTGTTGGGACGTGATATAGGTTCTATAGTGAAATGAAATGAAATGTCCAATTCTATGTTGCACTATGAATTTAATAAAATATTTGCTATAACTAAACACGTACAATACTACAGTAAATGATTGACGCGAGTAACGGGTAGTAACCGACTATATGTGTTGTCACGGGGACGCGTGACTTCGAACTTACTTGACGGTGCTTTTTTTTTTTTTTTTTTTTTTGAGTGGCTTCTCGCAGTGGACCACGGGGGGTCGAGACTGTTTAACCGGACTTTCCTGTGGCTGCTTTAAGCGAGAGCTTAAAGCCTCCGGCCAGGCTTAAAAACTAAGACTTAAAACTAGGGGTTTGAGCGACTCTGCACGTCGCTGCGGTAAGGGTAGGGAGGACAGCCAGAGGGTTCAGGCTGGGTCGTGACGCGATAACATCCAAGGTACGAGGTACGAGAATGATCGGTGGGCAAGGGGAGTTTAGTGGCGGGTTAGAGGCTACAGGCTCGGCTGCGCTACCGGCCGGCGCAGCCTCGCCGAGTAGAGGGCAAGAGGGAGGTGGGCAATTACGTTTTCGACCTCGACGGCGGGATCGGAACATAGATCTTATCTTGCGTTTGCGGAGCGTACTGGTGGCCTTATTACTCTCCTGTAGGAGAGTTATAGGGTCATCAGGTTCGGAGAGCACATGTTTAGGACGGCGGGTCCTACTAATCCGGGAGGGAACATAGTTGGCGGATTCGACAACCAAAGGGTTGCGATGTTTCGCGGCGGTTTCAAAGAAACGCACGGAATTGCGTTTCAAAAATTGTCGGATTGATGGGATTTTGAGGTCAAGGTGGAGGTTTTCGTTCCGAACGAACCAGGGGGCACCCGTTATCTTTCGGAGAAAACGGTTTTGCAGTGTCTGCATTCTATGTATGTGGTGGGGCTTGGCGTGAGCAAATACCGAGCCCGCATAGGTCATGATGGGCCGAATGACGGCTGTATAAATGCGCAACTTGCACTCGAGTGACAATTTGCTACGTGCATTCAGGACGGAATGTAGTCTACCGAGGGCAAAAGCGGCCCGTGAACGAGCGAGCTTTATGTGCTCGGAGAAGTTTAGGTGCTCATCGAGCGTGACACCGAGATATTTGGCTCGCTTCTCCCAAGGGATCGGCTTGTCAAACATCATGATTGGTCGGGGTAAAGGACGTGTGTGGTACGGTTTCAGAAAGAGAACCGCTTGGCTTTTATCCGGGTTTACTTCGATTCTCCACCTACGAAACCACCAGGCGAGGTTATCGACTGCGGTTTGGAGAGTACGAGATATCGCGTCTGGGCTTTTTCACGAGTAGTAAATGGCCGTATCGTCTGCGAACAGAGCCAACTGAGCCTTTCTACTTTTCGGGATATCGCTGGTAAATAGAATAAAGATAAGGGGTGAAATTACAGAGCCCTGTGGTACGCCTGCGCGAATTGGGTGGGGTGAAGATAGCGCTCCTTCGATACGGTATCGAAAGGTGCGGTTTGACAAAAAGTCACGTAAAATGAGCACGAGACGGTCTGGCACTCCGAGTTTGTAAAGCTTATAAATTAAGCCGTTGTGCCAGACTTTGTCAAAAGCTTTCGCTATATCGAAAAATACCGCTCCCGTCATCGAACCGCGCTGAAAGCCAGCGCCTATGTGTTCGATGATGCGGTGAACCTGATTTACACAAGAATGTTGGGTACGGAACCCGAACTGTTCGTTAGGTATGAGGCCCTTTGTCTCGGCATAGTCTCTGAGGCGCTTATAAATAAGTCTCTCATAGATTTTGCCGAGGACACTGAAATGGGGCGGTAGCTAGAGGGCTCGCTCTTGGGCTTACCGGGCTTATTTATACCGATAACGGTGGCCTGTTTCCAGGCTTGCGGAAATATGTTATTGCTCAGGGCACCATTGAAGATGGTGGCCATTAACATAATTAAGTGGGCAGGGAACAGTTGGACCACCCTATTGGTGATTCCGTCTGAGCCAGAGGCTTTGCGGGGTCTCAGACCTTTGATTATCTCGTGCACCTCGTCCGGAGTGACGGGGGGCAAGGGACAATCAGGGTCTTCGACGGGAGGAAGGGAGGCTCTACGTTCGACTTCCGCGTCGACCTCAGAGAGGTGAGCTTGGTCAACCGGTAGAGAGCTGGGTGTGCATTGCGCCTCGAGGCTGTCGGCAAGGCATTCCGCCTTGTCGACATCATCGAAGGCCATGGTTTTGTCCGGGCGAACTAAGGGTGGCATAGATGCTATCCCCGGGGATCTAAGTCTCCTCTGGAGTTCCCAGAAGGCAAGGTGGTTTGGCTCTAGTTCGCTCAGCATCTTATCCCAGCCGGCGTTACGCAGTTCCTCCATACGTGTCCTTACAGACTTCTGTAAGTAACGCATGTGGACTTTGTTCGCGCGACAGGGAAAGTTGCTGTAGGCACGGACCGCCGCGTTCTTCTCAGTCAGCAGCTCACGTACATCGTCCGGCAACTTCCAGCGGCGGTCTTCCGCCGCAGGAATTTCCCTTGAACAATCGTTCAGGACAGATTGTACGTGTTCTGTGAGTGAGTCGATCGCGGCCGTCGTGTCAGCGATAGAGTCAAATTGGTCGGGTATAGCGTCTAAGTGAGGGGAAGAGGAGGATTTCAGGCAATCGCTTACTTTCGTCCAATCCGTCACTTTTTGGGTGCGAGGTGGTTCTGAGGGGTCACGGAGATCTAAACGGGGGACTAGACTTACGACAACCGGTCGATGGTCAGAGTCCAGTTCATGTATCGCTTCTATAGAGTCCAACCGAAGGTTGATATTCTTTAGAAGCGCTACATCAAGCACATCTGGGGTATGGTTATGGTCGTGGGGAAAATGTGTGGGAGTCATTGGAGCAATGACGTCAAAGTTTAAAATGGAACAGAGGTCGAACAAATGTCTACCTCTGGTAGTGGTCAAGGAGCTATTCCAGGCGGTATGCTTGGCGTTGAGATCGCCCGCTATAATGACGGAGTCACTCAAGCCGCATAAGATATTAAAGTCGTCAGATAAATTCTGGTAATTCTCTGGGGCGGTACGACTTGACGGTGCAACGTCATAGGCACTTATAAGCTCGCAAGTGGTGTGCATGTGTGGGTAAACATACCACTACACCATAATTGAGCGCTGCTGAACGATCATCACAGGCTGACAGGTACCATCGCCAGTCTCACGCTCCGATTCACGCTTCAATTCAACTCATCATCTTGGCAAAGCAATGAGTTAAAGAGTAATAATAATAATAATAATAATAGACTGAACTCGATGCCCTGGATCGGAGGGTCCGTACGCTGTTGACTGCATATCGAATGCATCACCCACGGTCATCGGTAATGAGACTGTATATCCCGCGAAAGTGTGGAGGCCGAGGCTTTTTAAACGCTAAGACCCTCCACAATCGCGATATATGCAGTCTCAGGGAATATTTCCTAGAAACCGACGTGGGGATGCATCGAGATGTGGTCGCGGTGGACAAGGGCCTCACCCCGCTCTCCTTGGCCAAAGAGAACTGGCGCAAGCCTATAGTGCTTGATGCTAACGACCGCATGGAGGTATGGCAGAGTAAGGAGCTCCACGGACGCTTTTTCCGGGCCCTACATGGACCCGATGTAAATTTGCTAGCGTCCGTAGCCTGGCTGCGTTCCGGTGACCTCTTTGGGGAAACCGAAGGTTTTGTCTGTGCAATTATGGACGAAGTTATCATGACGAACAATTACCGGAGATTTATTGTGAAAGACGGAACGGTTGACATCTGTCGGGCATGCCACCGACCGGGAGAATCAATTCGACACATTATCTCCGGGTGTTCTCGTCTAGCTAACGAAGAGTACTTGCATAGACACAACCTTGTAGCCAGGATAATCCATCAGCAACTTGCTCTGAAATACAGCCTTGTGGAATCGGAAGTGCCGTACTATAGGTATGTGCCCGACCCAGTTCTCGAAAATGGACATATCACATTGTACTGGGACCGATCCATCATCACTGACAGGACTATTGTTGCCAATAAGCCTGATATAGTGGTGGTGGATCGAACAGAGCGGCGCGCAATGATTGTTAACATAACAGTCCCGCATGACGGGAACCTCGTGAAAGCCGAGAAAGATAAACAAATCAAGTATATTGACTTGGCTCGCGAGGTTGTCGACATGTGGGATGTGGACTCAGCAGTCATTGTGCCGATAGTCGTATCAGCCAATGGCTTAATTGCCAAGAGCCTCGACCAACACCTAAGGAGGCTCTCGTTGGGCAGCTGGATCAAGGGCTTGATTCAGAAAGCGGTGCTTCTGGACACGGCCCGCATTGTTAGGAGGTTCCTCTCTCTGGAGCCCTGACCGCCGGTAGCTTGGACCCTGTTCCCGATACCGGTGGGCTACTATTTTTATATTTTTAAATGTTTTTATACTTTTTATATTTCAACATTAAAAAATGTAATTTATATGTATATACAAATGAAATAAAGGAAATAATAATAAATAAATTTATTTATCCAAAAAATTAATAAATACACACAGACACAGTTCAATACAATAGAATAAGCATAAAAACATAGCTTGTGAACAGGTGATTTAGGTTTACAAAAAAAAAAAAAAAAAAGGTCTATGCATACAAAAACAATGAACCCTGTCTCTTAAACTAGGAAGAAACCTGTATCTTAAGGTTGATGCGTCAGGGTAGCCCGCGAAATTCAAAATTTCTTACGTTTTTTGTAATTTGTAGGTCAGTGTGAGCTTGTATGTTGATTAAAATATGATTCGCGGCCGTAGCTATTATGGTTTTACAGAATTATAATCGTTAGAATCAGCAATACAACTCCATAAGTTAGCATTTATCTCAAATCTAGCGATTTCATGAAATCATGAGGTTTAAGGTAAATGCTAACTTATGGAGTTATATTGCTGATTCTAATGATTATAATTCTGTAAAGCGATATTAGCTACGGCCGCGAATCATATTTTAATCAGCATACAAGCTCACACTGACCTACAAATTGCAAAAAACGTAAGAAATTTTGAATTTCGCGGGCTACCTTGGCGCTTTCGCCTTAAGAGACAGTGATCGGCCAAAAATTTAAATTTAGTAAAACTAAAACATACAAGAGTGAAAGTGTGTCGATTACCATTACTAATGCATATTAATATTAGTGTTAGTGTTATTCAAGTATGTGTGAGTGTTGAAGTGTATGTACATACACCTCAAGGGAGGAGAGTGTATGTGTGTGAGTGTGTATGTGTGTGTGTCTGTGTGTGTGTGTATGTGTGTGTGAGTGTGTGTGTGTGTGTGTGAGTACGAGATCTTGTGGGTGTTGAAGTGATTCACTATGTCAAGCGATGTGTGATAGCAGTATAGACTCTGTTTTAATATAGTCCTGCTGTATGAGCCAGTCAGAAGTTTTTGATTTGACATTGAATTTATTTAGGTCTATTATGTCTAGTTCTTTCTGTATTCTTTTAAAAACATGATGACTTAGGACATAGTATTGACGTCTTGCAAATGTGGTTTTGTACTGTACACCTGGGGGAACATATGTACGCTTACTTGGATCAGATGGGGGTAAGCGGGCATGTATCCTCAGGACAGATTGTAGAATGAAGAGCTGCCGAACCGTCAGCACTTTGCAATCAGCGTATAGTTGCGCTGTAGGGTATCTGTAGGGTTTCCTTAGCATAACTTTAAGTACAGCCCTTTGAGCCCTCTCTGCTCTTAGAAGATAAGTCTTTGCTGCCCCACCCCATACAGTCACACAGTATCCAATAATCGATTGGCATAGTGTGAAGTACACCATTTTTAGAGTGTCAATACTGGCGGATTCTCGGAGAGATTTGAATATGTGAATAAGACGTAGTGTTCGAGAAGTTAGTGTATCGAGTTGTTTGTCCCATTTTAGTCCATCGTCTATATGCACACCCAAATATTTGACACTTTCTGCTCTGGCAATGGAAGGGCATGAACACGATGTTAGCGGATTCTGGCATGAGTGTGCCGTAATCGTGAAACTACTAGTAGGTTTCATGTTGGACCGGATCGCAAAGGGCAGGTAATACGTTTTCTTTAAATTTAATGTCAGCAAGTTTAGGTCAAGCCAGTTCATAATTGTAGACATTGCAAATTCCGCCTTTTGTTTCACATCTTCCCAGGAGGGCCCATCAACCAGAATCACTGTGTCATCTGCATATGCATAGACCTTACAAGCTGGTATTGACAGTCTACAAAGGTCATCTATGTATATCTGAAAAAGGGTGGGGCCTAGAATGCTTCCCTGGGGAACACCGTACAGCACAACCTCTTCATCACTGTAGCTAGAGCCAATCTTCACCAGCTGGGTGCGATTCCTCAGGTAATCTTTGAAGATTTCCAAAGCTATGCCACGTACACCCAAACGCTCTAGCTTGGAAATTAGTTTGGGAACAGAGACTGTGTCGAAAGCTTTTGACAAGTCCAAGAAAATACCAAGGCACTTTTTTCTATTGTCCAGAGTCTTAGAAATAGATTGCGTTAGATCCAATACTGCGTCTTCAGTGGAGACTCCAGACCGGAAGCCGTACTGATTGTCCGCTATAATTTTGTATTTATCGAGAAAGCTTCTTAGATTTTGATTGAGAATCTTCTCGAGGATTTTAGAGAGCGACGACAGTACTGATATAGGCCTATAATTATCGACACAGCCTCTGTTACCTCCCTTAAATATTGGATGCACTATGGCTCTCTTCAGAGAATCTGGAAAAACTCCTGTCTCAATGCAGAGATTGCAGATATATGTTATCGGCGATACTAGAATATGACGACATGACTTTAGGAGCGAGGAAGATATTCCATCCCAGCCTACGGCACAGTCATGGCGCATCTGGAGTATAATAGTTTCTATGTCACATTCGTTAACTTTTTGGATAGCAAGTGAATTGACAGGCGGCTTCAGAGTCTTGTTACCTTGAATGGTCCCGCGGTTTAAAGGCACTTTAGATGGGTCATTAATTATTTTTGCAGCCATGTCTTACCTATGTTGCTAAAGAAAGAACAGACATTGTTGAGTGAAGATGCAGGGCTGTCGCATACTTTGAGTAGTTCAACAGGACTAGAGCATATTTTACCTGTATTGGTTATCTCCTTAATGGTTTTCCATAATGCTTTAGGATTATTCCTAGATTTTTCAAGCTCACTCTTTTCATAGGTCCTCTTTAATTTACGCAGTAGCGTATTGCAGTAATTTCGGTAACGCGTATAGGTTACATGCAGTATTAGATTGCTTGGTGACTTCTTAGATTTTACGTGCAGTTTATCACGGTGCTTGATACATTTTAGAAGTCCTGGAGTTATCCAAGGTTTAAGCGTTCTTAGTTTTCGAGGTACAGTGACATATTTTGTATGTTTGATAATTGCTGTCGATATCTTTGTAATTAGTGTACTCATAGCAATATTCGCGTCTTTAATTTTGAAGATATCTGAAAAGTCAGTGTTTTCCAACTCAGTTTTAATGGCTTCGTGATTTAATCGGGAAATAGTGAAACTTTTGTTCCGTGTTGGGTTTGTATTTGATATCGAAAGAATAACCGGTTTGTGATCAGTAATATGCGACTCCAATACCAATGTGGTGGCCATTGACTTAGTTT
Source organism: Cosmia trapezina (assembly GCA_905163495.3). Lineage (NCBI taxonomy): Eukaryota > Metazoa > Arthropoda > Insecta > Lepidoptera > Noctuidae > Cosmia > Cosmia trapezina. The sequence continues at coordinate 6,034,983 of LR991036.1, forward strand.
TTAATAAGATGTGATCTAGGCAATTTTCCAATCTAGTTGGTATGAGGTGTGTTGGTAGTATTCCGTGGGACGCGTTTAAGATTAGGTATTCTAGTGCACGGTCATTCCTATTGCCTAGTTTTATGTCTATATTCAGATCACCCACAGTTGAGATGTTGGGCAAGTTTGATATTTCCTCATAAATGTTATTTAGACTTGACAAGAAACTATCGAAGTGATCCTTGGTATTATTCGATGGAGAGCGATATATTGCTAGAGTAGTTGAATACTCACATAGTAAGCCACCCCAGATATTAGTCTATGAAGCCACCCACCGAAGAATTGATTGCTTACGAGAACCCAGAGAGTAAGGTAACAAATAAGGCTCTACCCGATACAGATTGTTCACGGAGGGTCATTGAAACGCTGAGAATCTTAACACCTCGATTCACAAATCGGCGTGGAAAGCAAAGTGACATCTAGTTGCCCCTAAAATGAGGTTTCGCACCCCCTGAGGGTGGATACAACGACATCTAGTGGAGCTTTCGATACGCCTGTGACGTCACGCGCCACGTGTTGACCTTTGAACCGCGGAAATAGTTCGCGCATGCGGGGTTACACCGTTGGTACGTTTGCGTGGCCTTGACCCGTTTTTAGATTGATCGCCTGGTTATTGGGGTAGGGCAATGCTCTATGCTTTTGAAGGACGGCACATTTTGAGTTGTTTAGTTATAATTTATGGTTTTAGGAGTGATTTGAGTAGATTTCTATAAAATTACGTGGTTTTTGTTTTTGTTCCAAATAAAAAACTTGGTTTTTTTTTACTTTTTTAACATTAAAGTAGTCATTAACAACCTTTTTTTGATAACTGTCCAGATTCCGTTTCCAAAGTTTTAGAGGAGGAATATAATTATGTATCTTTTAGATTGTGATATCTCTGTAGCAAATTGATTTAAAACGCTAATATTTTTTTTTAAACTTATGGTACAAACTTTTACAAACTTAAAGCCTCCACGAGGAGTGACGCCCAAGGCTGGTGCATGGAGAGGCAGCGTCAAGTGTCACTCATCTCTTGAAGCTGGGAGTCTTGGACACGCGGGCCGTGTTGCCCAGGGTTGCTTTATAATGTTTAGAGTAGGAATAAGAGACTTACAGCTTGATGCCCTCCACGAGGAGTGACGCCCAAGGCTGGTGCATGGAGAGGCAGCGTCCAGTGTCACTCATCTCTTGAAGCTGGGAGTCTTGGACACGCGGGCCGTGTTGCCCAGGGTTGCTTTATAATGTTTAGAGTAGGAATAAGAGACTTACAGCTTGATGCCCTCCACGAGGAGTGACGCCCAAGGCTGGTGCACGGAGAGGCAGCGTCCAGTGTCACTCATCCCTTGAAGCTGGGAGTCTTGGACACGCGGGGCGTGTTGCCCAGGGTTGCTTTATAATGTTTAGAGTAGGAATAAGAGACTTACAGCTTGATGCCCTCCACGAGGAGTGACGCCCAAGGCTGGTGCACGGAGAGGCAGCGTCCAGTGTCACTCATCCCTTGAAGCTGGGAGTCTTGGACACGCGGGGCGTGTTGCCCAGGGTTGCTTTATAATGTTTAGAGTAGGAATAAGAGACTTACAGCTTGATGCCCTCCACGAGGAGTGACGCCCAAGGCTGGTGCACGGAGAGGCAGCGTCCAGTGTCACTCATCCCTTGAAGCTGGGAGTCTTGGACACGCGGGGCGTGTTGCCCAGGGTTGCTTTATAATGTTTAGAGTAGGAATAAGAGACTTACAGCTTGATGCCCTCCACGAGGAGTGACGCCCAAGGCTGGTGCACGGAGAGGCAGCGTCCAGTGTCACTCATCCCTTGAAGCTGGGAGTCTTGGACACGCGGGCCGTGTTGCCCAGGGTTGCTTTATAATGTTTAGAGTAGGAATAAGAGACTTACAGCTTGATGCCCTCCACGAGGAGTGACGCCCAAGGCTGGTGCACGGAGAGGCAGCGTCCAGTGTCACTCATCCCTTGAAGCTGGGAGTCTTGGACACGCGGGGCGTGTTGCCCAGGGTTGCTTTATAATGTTTAGAGTAGGAATAAGAGACTTACAGCTTGATGCCCTCCACGAGGAGTGACGCCCAAGGCTGGTGCATGGAGAGGCAGCGTCCAGTGTCACTCATCTCTTGAAGCTGAGAGTCTTGGACACGCGGGGCGTGTTGCCCAGGGTTGCTACTTATTATCGGCGCATAGGCTTGGGTTTCCACTGAGGGGTCGAACTGGAAGAATTGTAATAAATATAGGGCGGTCTATAGTTATTAAATAAAAATGCCGAAAATTGCTGAATCTTTCTCCTATGGTTAAAAAATGGCACATAATTTTGAAAGTTATATTATGATGTATGTACGCACGGCTACAGATCAAGCTATACATTTCCAGTATACTCTGATCTCGCATTGATCAGGATTTCTTCACAATGAGAGGTCAGTGTAAACTAGAAATGTATAGCTTGATGTGTAGCCGTGTGTACGAACAAAAAGTTCAAGCAATTTCACCTTTCAAACATTTTGACGAATTATGCGAACATAAATGTACTGAACAACAGATTTTTTTTTCGCGATTTCAGGTTTGGTCCCATACTAAAAGTTGTTCATAATGATGAGTATAATTGCCCCCTAAGGTGATTGCGCTGTGTAGCCCGCGAAATTAAATTTTTTGACCTGCAAATTGCAAAAAAATCCAAAAAAAATGAATTTCGCGGACTACCACTGCGCATCATACTTAAAATATTGCCACTGTTTACAGTACACTAACAGCTTGTATAATACTGAAGATGGTTCATGCTTGATCTTGTAACTCTGACTGTACCTGTAAGAGGGGCGCGTTCACCCCTGGTGCCACATCCCGGTCAGTAGGCACTCCTATAAACATGTCATGTTGTAACTGCCTTGCATTGTCTCTGGTGTCGCTGGTCATCTGCCTGATTTGGTCCTCATCAGGCTCATAGTCGATTGTGTTGTCCTCGACTATTTGGCGACCTGAAGGAATAAATTAAAAAATTTAAAAACATTGTCGATTTGAACTCAGTTCTGAGATAACCTCGATTGTGTAAAGTAAAAAAAAAACGGAAAATGATTGCTTAACATATTGACTTTCGTATCACATTACTGTCATTCGTATGAAATGTCTATAAGACAGGCAACAAACTGACTGCATAGTGTGTCAATCTGCTCAGTAATCAAATTCCGTGAGTGTAAATTTTCTGCCCAAATTATACAACGTGTAACGTTGAATGCGCAAAACCTCTTAAGGGGTCATTGTACTCATCATTATGAACAACTTTTATTATGGGACCAAACCTGAAATCGCGCAAAAAAAATCAGCTGTTCAGTACATTTTGACGAATTATGCGAACATAAATGTACTAAACAGCTGATTTTTTTTCGCGATTTCAGGTTTGGTCCCATAGTAAAAGTTGTTCATAATGATGAGTACAATGACCCCTTAAAAGGTTTTGCACATTTAGCGTTACACGTTGTATTTTAAGTAAAGAGAGCACAATAAAAAATGTACTAGGTAGTTTTATAAATGATTGTCAATAACTAAAAATATAAATTAATAATCCTACTAATATTATAAATGTGAAAGTTTGTGATGATGTTTGGATGTTTGTTACTCAATCACGCAAAAACGGCTGAACGGATTTGGATTAAATTTCGCACACAGATAGTTTACAACCTGGATTACCACATAGGATACTTTTTATCCCGTGGGATAATTTCCGAGATCCACGTGGCAACGGCTAGTAACAATAAATTACTTTAAAAATAATATCAATTTTCTTAAGAATTTTAGGAACCTACCAGCAAAATCAAAGGTCATCTTCTTGTTTAGCCGGGAGCCATGTTTCTTATCGTGTAGAGATTGTTGGTACTTGTCAAGCTTGTCTTTCTCAGCGGAGTTCAGCCACACGCTGTTAGCGCTGAAGTAGTCGCTGTCATCGTCAGTCACGTGGGTACGACGCTCACTGGAAACATACGGTAGACGTATAAAAGGTGCAACTTATACCGAGGTCATTGTACGGACAGCAACAGAAGTCAGTTAACACTGCTACTTTTTGACATCATCTGAATTTACACAAAAGGATTCGATAACCTGCTGTTTAGCATTTAATTTATTAGATAAGAGTTAATTTTCTTTAAAATTTACATCTGTTCCGATTTTAATGAAGTATTTTTCTTAATAATTAAGATTTAGAAAACTCTAGTGATAATCGACCTTTGTTGCTGACTGCTGACTGTACTCATAATTATGAACAACACTTTTACTATGGGACCAGAAATCACAAAAAAAAACAGCCATTCCCTTCATTTTGACGAGATATCTATCTTCTATCTCCTGACTGACTGACTCATCAACGCCCGGCCCAAACCCTTGAACCTAGAAAGCTGAAATTTTGCACAGAGGTTCCCTTTATAATGTATTTATTTTATTTATTTATTTATTGAGCAAGGCACACCAACGATATATTTACAAGGGTAAATAACAATAGGTAATTCAGTCTTCAGTACTGTGTAAATACATCACTTATAGGCGTGCACAACATTCATAATAATTTAAATAATTTCAATAAATTTTTGAATCATTACAATAAAAATTTGATACTAATAAAATTTCCAAATAAGATTAGATTATAAAATAAAATAACATAAAAAAAAACATATACAATTTCGTCACATTGCGTGGGAGCAATACAACCGTACAAAATCCCAATAAAGTAAATTAAAATAAAATATTGGCACATATCGTTACAAAACTAATTAAGGAATAAAATAAAATAACGGTAAGTATTTAAATGACGTCATAAAAGTAAAAGATTAAAAAAGAAAAAAAATATAATAAGAATAACAATTAACGTAAGTCCAATTAAACTAAATTAAATTATTATTATTCAATTCGATAAAATTATTAAATTAATATTCAATACAATTAAATTAAAATTACATTATTTATTCAATTAGAATAAGTATAAGTAGGCAGTTACAGGTCAATTTTAATAATTTTAGTTTTAAATGTTGGCAGACTGTCAAAGAAAATATCGACATTGCTGTCAACTGAACACGCTCTGTTGTAGAAAGTCAACATTCTGTTTAGGGGAGCATGCTGGCCCAGGTTGGTGCGACATGCCTTAGTGGCAAACGTTCTAGTGGCACGCTTGGACCGGAGGTGGGAATGACGAGGTACATCTAGGTTGATTTTGTTAAGGAGATCTGGAGTTGATGTTATCCCGTTTACAATTTTATAAAGAGTTGACAGATCATTTATAACCCTTCGGCGCTTCAATGAGTCTAATTTGAAGTAGCTTAGCCGTTCTGTGTAATCGGCTCTATATGGACATTTATGGTCTTTATACCGCAAGCACCTCGTCATTTTTTTTTGAACGCGCTCAATACGGTCTATATGGATATTATAGGACGGACTCCAGACGGGAGATGCATATTCTACGAGGCTGCGCACAAAGGTGTTATAGAGCACTTTCAATGCCAGGGTTCCCTTAAATTCTTTGCCTATTCTGTTGATAAACCCAATCGTTTTCATTGCTTTTTTAATTATGTTATTGATGTGTGTGGTAAATGAGAGATCGCTGCTAAGCACTACGCCTAGATCCCGTATGTTTTTGACGTGTTGCAGTGACGTGCCGTTCAGGGAGTACGTTGATGGTACGGGATGCTTTTTCCGCGTAAATGTTATGTGATAACATTTGCTGGCATTCAGAACCATCCCATTCACCACACACCAGCTCTGTATTGAGTTCAGATCAGATTGAAGTAGAGCAATGTCTTCTTGACTTTTTATTTGACGGTAGATTTTAAGGTCATCGGCAAATAAGGAACATTGGCTATGTTTTATGCAATTTATTATGTCATTAATGAACACAATAAAGAGAATTGGCCCTGTATGAGATCCTTGGGGCACACCAGAGGTTCAAATTCAAATTCAAATTCAAATCATTTATTGTGGATCATAGGTTCATAAGATGTTATTAATTACAGGTAAGTCTGCTATGTCCCGCCATTGAGGCATACAAAATTCATAAAATTATAAATAAGTTAAGTTAGAATACATAATTATGTCAAATTATCATGCAAAACATTAAAATTAAATTAGTATAATATTTTTAAGTACATAAGTCAAATTACAAATTAGAGTTATAAAATTATTTACCTACTGTGCTGTCATTTAGAAAGTCGCTTATCGAATAATAACATTTATTTATTAAAAAATCATGTAGTTTTTTTTTAATGGTATTTATATCGCTTGTAGTTCGGAAAAATGATGGAAGTTTATTGAGGATACGTGGGGCCATACAAAAAATGCTTTGATCCAAAAGCTTGGTATTACTGGCTACAGTGCGCAGCTTGTCTGTGTGTCTGGCCCTAGTGCAAAATTTAAATAAGTTTGGATTTGATTTCATGAACATTACAGTTTCATAGATGTATACACTAGGTAGAGTTAATATTTTTAAATTTGTGAAATGTGGTCTGCATGAATCCACTTGGCATATGTTGCACATCGATCTAATGCAACGTTTTTGAGCTCTAAAAGCACGTTCTTTTTCTACAGAGTTGCCCCAGAATATGATGCCGTATCGTATGATTGAAGCAACATATCCATGATAGGCAGTTAGTAGTGCAGACTGACTGACAGTGTTCCTCAATCTGTAAAGAGCATAAGAGCTCTGACTAAGTCTTTTGCAAACTTGCTCTATATGAGATTTCCAATTTACTTTGCTATCAATATTAAGACCCAGAAATTTGGTTACTTCGATTTCTTCTATGGAGGTTTCAGAGTATCTTATATTTAAATTGGTATCAAGTTTTACTCGCTGTTTAAAATTCATGATTTTTGTTTTTTCTAGGTTTATTTTCAGGTCATTTTCATCAAGCCATTTTATAATTGTTGTTAAGGTCCTATTTAAGTCAAGTTTCATGTCAGTTCTGTCATTACCGGTAAACAATATAGTACTATCGTCAGCAAATAAGGTCATATGGTGCATTGTAACTTTCGACATGTCATTTATATAAATTAGAAAAAATGGTGGACCTAGAATGCTGCCCTGAGGGACTCCGGAAAGGATATTTCTAATCTCAGAAACAATCGTTTCTTCAGTTCTGGTAGTTAAGGAGACTCTTTTTAATTCTACCATCTGTTTTCTGTCACTGAGATATGACTCAATTAATTTGTATACGTTACCTCTTACACCACATGCATATAATTTATTCAAGAGTATGTTATGGTTGACTCTGTCAAATGCTTTTGACATGTCCATGTAAAGCGCTATGGCTGGCGATCTAGTGTCCATATTTAAAAGTACTTTGTGTAAAAAGTTATACATCGCTATATTAACAGATTTATTTTTTCTAAAACCATATTGACATGGGGTAAATATGTCATTACTTTCAAAAAATGGATAGAGGCAATTGTATATGTTTTTTTCGAATATTTTTGAGAAAATGGTTATTATAGCAACTGGTCTGTAGTTATTAATGGAAGATTTATCCTCTTTTTTATATACCGGTTTTACTACTGACAATTTTAATTTCTCCGGAAAAATACCGTGTTCTATGCACAAGTTGATAATATAACTTAAAGGAGCCGCAATTAAAGTTGATACATCCTTAACTATCTTTGTAGTAATACCATCATAACCTGCGCTAGTAGGATATTATTGGGCACGCTAATCCACATTCGCTTCGCTCGTGGAGTTGCGTGCTCCAATAATATAAATGAAAGGGACTGAGCATGAAATCCTACATAATGCAGTAAAATACTGGTTCGGCGCGTATTCCACACGATGAAACAGAAATATTTTTCAGTGTGGTTTGGGCGCTACTCCGCATTTTGAATCTTGTATAAATGAAATCTTACATAGTACAGTAAAATACTGGTTTAGCGCCTATTCCACCGATCGGAAGGTGAAATATGAATTCCTACATCGTAAGGAAGTATAATACTGGAACGGCGCCTACTCCATTTCGGCGCCTATTCCTCGCGATGATACAGAAATATTTTTCAGTGTGGTTTGCATGTAACACATTAATTGACTCATTATTATTAGCAGGGAAGGTGTTATAAATAATTGATCGCAGTAATTTAACGCTACATTCGATCTTTACTACTGTAGTGAGAAGGTTGAATTATCACGAAACTAAATACACCTGTCATAACTAAGTTAACTACAATGCATGACTCAGTGAAATCTGATTTAGAAGATATTTGTAATAAACTTATTATCAAGAATTCTAGTGGCGAGGTTATATTTATTCAAGATTTGCAAATTGGTCAGAAAAATACAGATAACGGTTCTTCAAAACACCAGAACAGCTATACAGCCCAAACAGAAGATTTGTTCCACCGACAGATACAAGATTCGGTTAAATCTAATTTAGAAAACACTCACTATCTTATATTGAAGGACAACCATGGTAAGGTTGTTCGTACATTTGCTCGAGTTAGCGACAATGAGTTATAAATGTCAACGTAATACAATAATTAACTCATTATTAATATAACCGTTCAAGCAGTCGTCATGAAATTTGTAAAACAACCACAATCGTTACACGTAAATAAGCTTTGTGTTCATTCTCAGGAGACTGGTTTACGTCATGGAGAATTATTACCTAAATCGGTACGATGCATCATTTGTGGACCGTCAAATTGTGGAAAAACTAATTTATTAATTGGTCTTCTTATACACGAGAATGGCTTAAGATTTCAAAATGTTTATGTTTATTCGAAAACCTTGCAACAACCCAAGTACGTTTTTTTAGAAAAAGTCTTGCAACGAGTACCAGGCATTTCATTTCAGAAATATCATGAAAATGAGCAAGTACTGAGTGTTCAGACCGCAAAACCGAATTCAGTAATTGTATTTGATGATGTTGCTTGTGAAAATCAAAGTAGTATGCGTGATTATTTTGCTATGGGGAGACACAAGTTCATCGATTGTTTTTATCTAAATCAGACGTATAGTAAAATCCCTAAGCAGTTAATAAGAGACAACGCAAATCTAATCGTACTGTTTAAGCAAGATGAAAGAAATATGAGACATGTTTATGAAGAACACGTCAATACTGACATGACATGGATTGAATTTCGTGAAATGTGTTCTAAAATATGGAGTATACCTTTCAATTATGTTGTAATTAATAAAGATTGTTCCAAAAACAAAGGATGTTACAGAAGTAAATTTGACACGTTTGTAGTCTTTGACTAAGAACACGAATACATATAAAAGGCTGTTACCTGCTTGACATTATTATTCAACTTACGACACTACATCAATAACACACAACCACAATCATTACAACCTATTTTACCAATATGGAAAAATCCTTGAAACGACAAATTGTTGATGCGGCAAAAGCTGTAAAGATAAAAGTACGAAAAATGAGAGATGCTGAGATTAACAATAAACAAGCACTGGAGTCTGTTTTCAAACCTGTAACAGAACCTCTAAATCTAATTGCTAATGCTAGTAAGCAAACTCCTCTACTGCGTGCTAGTGATGATTTTGCTGATGTTCCGTTTATTAACGAATCTGTGCAGAAAGAAGGAACCGGTAGCGCAGAAAGTAACGATAATAATAGTGATGAAGACAAATATGAATCCGATATCAGCAGTGCCTCTTCTTATGAATCAGTAGTTGACAGGAATCAAGATTGTGATACGTCATCCTGGTCATTATCTTCAGAAGCGTTGGTAGATATTCCATTTGGGGTTAGAGCAGAGCGCGGGAAACTGATGTTAGGTTCTGCTTTCATAACGATCAACGATCAATACATCACCGTGGCTGGATGTAAATACCGAAATACACCTGGTTTAAAACAGTTATTGCTTAAGAAAGATGTAGACTTAAGTTTGGTTACAGATAGTGATATGCAAAATTATAAGTCGATGCTAATTGATACAAATGCACATCGTCGAGACTATGAGCCAAGTAAGCCAATAAAAAGTAATAAAGGTCAAAAATATTTGCAAGTTATTAAACCTCTTTTTAAATTGAAGAATGCAGTTCAGGGAAAGGGTCTACCGTTACTAAAAAAGTGGAGAAAAAACGTTGATTTAGTGTACTGGGATGATCCTAATGAATTAGTGGAAAGGTTGAAATTATTAATTGCATCTAGAGATGCTGGCAACACAGGATTAGATAATGAAATTATATCTATCATTGAAGAATTGCGTGAAAGTAAAGTTATAAATAAATAAAAAATAAAAAATGTGTTTATTTTACTATCAGCCTCTCAATACAATACACCTTAAACATGAACGTAGACAAATTCGGACACTACATTCACAAAAGACTGCGTTTATCAGAAATATTTGAGTTTAATGAGAATGCATTGTTAAAATCAGAAAATGGAGATTTTGATTTAAAAACATCAAGACTGAGAGGAATTAGATCTCCAGTAGAAGCAGACGATGCTGTGAACAAGGATTATGTAGATCGATTGATTGCTAACACGTTAAAAGAATTAAATAATCAGGTTGTGAACAAGGATTATGTAGATCTATTGAATGCTAACACGTTAAAAGAATTTAATAATCTGGCTGTGAGCAAGGATTATGTAGATCGATTGAATGCTAATACGATTAAAGAACGTAATAATCTGATTGGTGCATTGCGTTCTCAAATCATAAAAGATGCAAAGGCGACAGTTCAAGCTACTTTAAAAGATAAGATACCTGAGGTTTTAACTCATTTGCAAGATAAGTTTTATACTAAAGCAGAGTTACATAAATTACCTCAAAAAACCCCGTAATGGTAAAACAGCAAATTGTAAATGAAATACACAAAGCTGCACGAAGAAATTTCTTTCGACGTTCTGTTATTCTGAAAGGAATCCACGACTTATGGCAAGCAGATTTGATGGATATGCAAAACCTGAAAAAGTATAACAAAGGTTACAGTTTCATCTTAGTTGTGATTGACTGCTTCTCAAAATATGCCTGGGCTGAACCGTTAAAATCGAAAAATAAATTAGATGTTACTCGTGCATTCAAACATATACTGCTTAGTAGTCGTAATAATCCTGTTAACTTACAAACTGATATGGGGACAGAATTTTATAACATCACTTTTCAAACACTTATGAAAAAGCACAACATTAACCATTACTCGACGTTTTCTACTAAAAAAGCGTCAATTGTAGAGAGACTTATTCGAACGGTAAAAAATAAATTATATAAACATTTTAGTCTCATTGGAAACTATAAGTGGTTAGGTCTACCATTGAAAGATACATTGAAGAGATATAACAACACAAAACATCGTACTATTCAATTTAAACCGGTTGATGTGAATAAATGTAATGAACAAGTAATCAAAGAAAATATAAAAAAAATAAAAAAACATGATATAGTACAGTGGAAGCCTAAATTCAAAGTTGGTGATTGTGTTCGTATAAGTAAATACAAACATAGTTTTGAGAAAGGTTACACTCCTAATTGGTCAACTGAATTATTTATTATAAAAAAAGTAAATAAAACTATACCAGTAACATATCACATAGAAGATCAACGAAAACAAATCGTATTAGGAGCTTTTTACGAACAAGAACTGCAAAGATCTAACTATCCTGATGTTTATTTGATAGAAAAGGTTTTGAAAAAGAAAGGAAATAAATTGTATGTCAAATGGTTAGGTCTAAACAGTGCAGAAAACAGTTGGATTGAAAAAACTGCAATAATGGACTAAGATATTATATAACCATTTTTCATTTGAAATGCTATCATTATAATTTGAATTATGCAAGGAGGTGGACTAGTTAACAGCATAATTAATAATCTACCATTCGAAGTTCATTTGCCAGGATACAATTATTGCGGACCAGGAACCAAACTTCACAAACGCTTAGCGCGAGGTGACCCAGGTGTAAATAAGCTAGACGAAGCTTGCAAGCAACACGACATTGCGTATACAAACCATACAGACTTAGCAAATCGTCACAAAGCCGATTTACAACTACTTAACATGGCTAAACAAAGACTTAAATCAAAAGATGCCGGGAAAGGTGAAAAACTAAGCTCTTGGTTAGTGAACAAAGTTATGAAAGCGAAACTAAAGTCTGGATTAGGCATCAAAACATTTAAAACCTTAGTTTCAAAAATAAAATCAAAAATTAAGAAACTCAAACGCAGAGATAATAAGACTTTAATAAAAGCAGCTTATTTAACCGCAAAAAAGTTATTTTCAAACACTCATCATCGAATCCGAGTACCCCGAGTAATACCCCTACCAAAGACTGGAGGAATTCTACCTTTAATTCCAATTTTCGCTGGTTTATCGGCTTTAGGAACTTTAGCTGGTGGTGCAGCTGGCATTGCAAAAACCGTCAATGATTACAAAGCAAGCAAACAAAATTTGCAAGAAACAGAACGACATAATAAAGCTATGGAGGCTTTAGTGTTGGGCAAGGGTTTATACATTAAGCCATATAAAAGTGGTAAAGGATTGTTTATAACATCTTCAAAAAACTGAATAATTTGCTACCCAATCGCCCTCTAACTAATATAGACATCCGAAAGTATTCAAGAGACATCCCATATTTTCGTGGGGTCTACATGAAGGATCAACTACCTCGGAAGGCGAAATGTATTGAATGTGGTATCGTTAACTTAGACGATTCTAAGAACGAAGGAACGCATTGGGTAGCTTATGCTAAAGTTTACAATCACTGTGAATACTTTGATAGCTATGGAAATTTAAAACCTCCAATGGAATTGATGCAATATTTCAAAAATTGTAATGTGTTTTATAACTACACAAGATATCAAAAATTTAACGCAATCAATTGTGGTCATTTATGTTTAAATTATTTGTCAACTTTTTGGAATAAAAATGTATTATAAAATATATGATTTTCTTTAATTTCAATCATTTGCAAGATGTCGCTCACTTTGTCTATAACTGGAGACTCGTCAGTGTTAACTACATACTATCCTAATACGTTGCAACTAGATGGAGAGTATGAGTGTGCTTTATTGCACTTTTCAACTTTTAATTCTATTCCAAACATTGATAAAAGTAATAATAAGTTCTATTATGGTTTTAATGAAGTTATTGAAATACCGGAAGGCACTTATGAATTGCAAGATATCAGCGATTATTTAAAATCCGAAATAAAAGATGCAGCGATCAAACTACGGTGCAATAATAATACTTTAAAAACTACAATATTCTGTACAAAAGACATTAATTTTATCAAAGAAGACTCTTTTAGAAGACTATTAGGATTTAACAAACAAATCTTGAAAGCAAATAAATGGCATGTGTCACAGTCTCCAGTCAACATTCTACCTACGACCGTAGTCAGGATTGAATGTGATATTGTAAGCGGTTCATATGTAAACGGTGAACCAAGTCATATTATTCACGAATTTGCACTTAATGTACCACCTGGATACAGGATCATAGAAATTCCTAAGAACGCAATATACTTTCCAATCAATCAAAAAAACATAAGCTGCATACACATCAGGCTGATAGATATAAACAACAGATTAATTAATTTACGTGGTGAAGAAGTGCAGGTATATCTGCATCTCAGAAGAAAAAAATGATTGATTTCAATAAAAATGTGTCTCAACAAGTAAAGAATATCAGTTCTGTTCGAGCTACTTATCAAATAAGACCTGCCTCTAAGAAGAAAATAAAATTAACTAAAGACAATAAAGCATTCCTTAGAGCGATCGGATTGTTAAAATGAATATCTTAGACGTTTTATCCGCTCCGAATTACGATAATACTATAGAAGGAATCGAATTTCATTCCTACAAGCCCTATATAACGAGTTTCAACAGGAACGATGAAATCCGCATACCTATCAATCAACAGGACTTGTACATATTACCATCAGCTAGCACCCTATATCTGGAAGGAACTGTTATCGTTACCAAAAAAGATTCGAAGGACCCAGCTACTAGTGTCAATTTCACGAACAATGCTCTACTCTACTTGTTCCAAGACATTAGGTATGAGCTAAATGGAGTGGAGATTGATAAAATAAAAAATGCAGGTATAACAACAACCATGAAATCACTAATTTCAATGACCGAAAGTGAATCAAAAATGTCTAATGCCTGGGGTTGGAATATTGATGGCATAAAAAATATCCATGGAGGAAGATTTTCTGTCTCTATACCACTTCGTAACCTCCTCGGTTTTGCAGAAGATTTTAAAAAAGTTGTGATAAATAGTAGACATGAACTGATATTATTACGAAGTAACACTAATTTGAACGCTGTAAAACTTAATACTGGCGAAGTAGTGGATGATGTTCAGATCAACAAAATCATATGGCGCGTACCGCATGTTAAAGTATCAGACAAAGAAAAAATTGGTTTGTTAAAAGTATTAGAGAAAGATCGCCCACTTCAAATGATATACAGAAATTGGGATCTGTACGAATATCCAGCCTTGCCTAAAACTACAAAACATACCTGGTCTATCAAAACTTCATCTCAAATAGAAAAACCAAGATACATTATTATTGGTCTACAGACAAATAGAAAAAACAATGCAAGTTCTGACATGTCTCAATTCGATCACTGTTATATTCGAGACGTTAGAGTGTATCTCAATTCAACCTATTTTCCTTATGAAAACTTAAATGTGAGTTTTGCTAATAACAGAATCGCTTTATTATACGAGCAATACACCAGATTTCAACAGTCGTATTACGGACGTCGCTCGGAGCCCATACTAAGCGAGAAACAATTTAGGGATTTAGCACCGCTGTTTGTAGTCGATTGCTCTAGACAAGCTGATAATCTAAAGACTGGACCTGTTGTGGATGTGAGGGTAGAGATTGAGAGTGATTCAGAGATACCAGATCAAACTTCAGCATACTGTCTCATTCTGAACGATTGCATTGTTGAATACAAACCATTAAGTAACATTGTGAAGAAGATATCATGAACGCGGACCTCATCATTGTCGAACTCCAAGGATTCAAAGATTTAGACAATAATTTTATCGTCAAGGAAGTGGCCATAGTAAGTAATGAGCACACACAGACGTTCTTGGTTAAACCACCGCATTCGTTTTATTATTTAACTCAAGAAGAAAAGAAGCAAGTGCGATGGTTGGAAAGAAATCGTGGAATTTTCTGGAGTGAGGGCTATATAGACTACAGAGAGTTCCAACACGTCATCGTACCGTATTTAAAAAATAAAAAAATTATTACAAAGGGTTTGGAAAAAATAAAATGGATTAAAGACATGTGTGCAAACTGTGAAGTGATCGACATAGGTGAGAAGGGATGTCCTAATTTTGCAACATTAAAGAAAAAGTTCTGTAGAAATAAAAGTGATTTTAACTGTGTGAACCATAAAATGAATTGTGCATTAAATAATGCGGTGTGTATTAGAAAATGGTATGTTGATAATAATATGTCTGTATTTAATCTATTTTAATTTATTTTGTCATACCTATGCAGTTAATAAAAATGATTAATTAATTTACTTATGGTTGTTTTATTTAAATGTTTTCAGGGTAACTTAATCATCAAACTTTAAATTAGCTGCAGCAAAATGATATTACTTACAAAATTTGAAATACCTACATCATGATTTAAAACGATTTATTGTAATAAAAAAACTGTTAGCAAATAAACACTATATTATATATCATTAGACTAGAGCTAATTTAGAGTTCGAGTATAAATAAGTACCTAATACAAAATAAAACATAATTTAAATTATAAAAGAATATAATTTTATTTACTTTTTCATATTATTTACAATTATTAGAAACTAATTATAACTACCTACCCATTAATAATAACAACTGCCACTACATAGTTTATTTAATGTTCGCTTTGTGTATACCTACCTACATTCTTAACTTACAAACTTGTGATGTATGAACATTATTTCGATTGTATGAAAGAAATTAATAGTATCTACATTACATTTTTTTTTTCTTTTATTTTTTACTATTTTTAATTTACATTAAAATACAAAAGTTAATTACGATAAAACTTAAATATTTGATATTTTAATAATTTATACATTTAAAACCTAAGATGAATAAACACTAAAGAATAAAAAAGCAAATAAATGTCAAAACGTTTGCTGTACCAACTAGATTATACAAAGCAATTATTATTATCTACATTACATTTTTTTTTATTATTATTATTATTATTATTTTTTTTAACTTACCTACTTACCTACCTACTAAGTTAACTACAGTAAAACTTACATATTTGATATTTTAATAATTTATACATTCAAAATTTACTCAACATAAAAACCTAATATGTATAAACACTAAAGAATAAGAAAGCAAATAAATGTTACATACCTAATAATATTACTACAAATCTTACACATTATCTTATGAAGTAGGTACTTACAAAATAATGACACATGTTAATAATAACAACTGTCCCCACAAAGTTTTCTCGATATTTTGTTAATTAACGATTGCGTTTCCTCCATTACATGGTCCACCAATTCAGTCACTACATACTGCGCACTTAACATTACCACACCCTGATTGTCACTTGCAGGTTCTTGCTGTTCACTGATATCCAACACTTGTACCTGGATCAGTCGTAAACCTTTTTTCTTCTCATTGTTTATAACGTATGATTCACATGTAGGCAGAGATGACTTCTGTTTTAGACACTCCCTTCTGGCTCTAGGTCTCTTGTTGGCGGGTCCGTAGTCTCGTCTTCTAGGTTCCATATTAGCAGGTGTTTGTTGTTCTGGCAAATCTGGGATATGCCAGCTTAAACTCGGAGTCGGAAAACCTTGAGCGTATTGTGAGAAGTCGATAATATCTGGAGAATCACACATTATCAATGATCTGAAACAAATGAAATAATAATTAATTATAATTACATAATCAACATGATGCAATAATCTTATAAATACATGGGTACTTGTACAATACTTACAATTCGTTTCGTTTTTATTCAACATGATATGACTGCTCCGGCTAACTGCCTTGTGATGTATGATCAAGTAGTTATATTAATAAGAAATGCAACTCCTAACATTGCACTGTAATCAATTTCATGTTTTATCACGTTCAACCTGATGGGCAACATGAAGCGACAAGTGCGCGAACGGTATTGTATTACACAAACCAGTCATCGCAATGCGCTTTGTCAGCGGGAGTGGAAATGAAACAGATTTATGAACTAAAATATTATATTTATTTAAGTACATGTTTAGTAGGTACATACATTTTTACAGTTCGTTCAAGCGATTTTGACTTGTATTGCGTTGGTTGCGTGAAAAATTACAGCTGCAGTGAACGGTAACCACGTTTTTTGCTTTTAATACCATCCTTATGCCTACTGAATAGAAGTCAAAATCGGTTGAACAGACTGTAAAAAGTTTAAATTAATTTATGTCTAATCATATTTCAAATAGAATATACACTTAAAATTATGGTAATGCATTACATAAATATATTTGCATTACCCCAAGCTAAAGTAGATACTTTATCAAATGATAGCAACCGTTTGTCATCATTGCTTGAAAGTGCAATTTTATTTACGTCCTGAGTGAATATTTCATGTTTTATTGACCTAAACAATACATTTTTTTTGCGAATAACATTGCAATTATTGTACAAAACATTTTTATAATCTAACATATTAAAATTTTTGGTTATACATTTTTTTGTACCTTTTGCCTTTTTAATAGTTTTGTTTAACGTTTTAATACAATAAAGCTTTGAGCGCAGTCCTACGAATTCTTTGATAATGTTACCACCCATTTCATCCTTAAACAGTCCTGGAACCTTCTTATTAATAATTGGTAAGTTATAGTCATTGTTACAGTCATAATTACTGGTATCAAAATATTTTAGAAAATGGAGCTTGAAGTCTTTATAAACGTCATTGCTCTGTACATCATATACTAGACTATCTGTGTCAGTATAGCACAATTCAATTCGGTTACCATAAAAAGGTTTTATGATAGAGTAGTGAAAGTCATACATGTGAGTCTTAGATAATTCTAATACTGCAAACCCTATGTATATTGGTTTATTAAGTATAATACGCACAGGTTTCATTTGGATTGCCACTAGATCATCAGAAAATACAGAGGCGCTATGAAAATATGGGCTGGCTATCAATTTTTCAGCACAAGTAGTCTTTTTTGTTTTATTGGTCGAGTCACACCACTTGTTTACTAACTTAACGTCTATTCGATGTTCATTATTTTCCAGCGTCTTTCCAAAAATACTATTGTTCAATAATTTGAAAAAGTCTTGTTCAAACGTTGACTCTGCTTTTTGCCGTAACTGAGTGTTAATATCAATATATTGCTTTAAAAAACAACTTTGCTTAAATGTAATAGCGCGATGGATCCTTCTCAATACTAAACCGTGCTGTAAACATTTTTTTAAATGTATGTAATGAATAACATAGTGATATTTATCGTACAAATTTGGTATTAACTTTTTATTCTTACCACCAGGTGGCAAGCATTTTTCTGGACAAAAGGGAAAGTCATTGTGTTCCATGTGTAAATTCTCCGGATATATTAAATCAACTTCAAGAATGTATCCGTTTTCTGCAGTATCACTGATATCTGCTAAGTTCAATTGTAAAAAATCAATTTCTTGTCTATTCATAAATCTAAAATCGGAATAAGGTAGGGATTGACACATGCTATAACCATATAAATTGTTACAATCTAAATAAATGATAAATGAATTTGGACGAGTTGGATCGTAAGTATCTAAATATTTATGATTGGCTTTGACATGTCTTTTGGAACACATACAAACTCCTCCTCGAATACCTTTTTGTATCATTCTAAAAATTTCAACATCACTAATCAATTCTAATTGAACTCCTGTTTTTAAAAGCATTGCATCAAAAGATAGACTTGGTGCTGTAAGATAGAACGCGGGATCGAGATTGTAATGCAGTTTACAAGTTTTTCGAAAATTTTCAAATACATCTGTTAGCAACAGAACATCTGTTTTGAGATATAAATCTGTGTACATACCCATGTTTTGAATATTAAACACTGACCAAACAGACCGAGCGTGCTCATAGTCTTCGTCGGTAATTGTCTCATTAGTTAAGGAGTTGAAAAAATATTTTTTAGAGGGTAAACACGTATCTTCATAACGTTCCCATTGAGACATATAGTCATATGGATACACTCCTTTACGAGTGAGTAGGTTAAATTGTTTTTTATTAGGAAAATGAGATTTCAATTGCTTAAAGTCTTGGTTTTTCATTGTACTAGCCAACTTTTCTAAGCTAGTTCCTAAAAACTTGAAAGAGTCTACAAACCGAACCTGAATGCTTTCCCCAGTAGAAATCGGAATAAACTTAGTGAATGAAATATAGTTTTCTTTTGTTTTAGGTATCACTTTAATAGATCCAGGAGCTTCACCTAATTCTTTTATGAAAAGGTGGCAATCGTAACCGGACAAATTATGAAAAAATACTGGCAAAAATGTTGGTATTTTGTATTGTAAGTTACAGTAACTATGAGCTGCGCCACGATATTTACCAGTCAAGTGACAATGATCGCGAACCCTGTCGCCGAACAAGAAGTGTTCACAAATATGACATGTTATCGCGTTTTCAAAGTCACGAGCATTATCATTTGAATAAATCATAGGAACACTATTTTGTAAAATATCGTAAATTTTTTGTGCATCTTTATAGATAGACTTTACAAAATTTGATACACAATCCGAACCGCGATAAGAAAAGTAACGATTGTGGCATTCATCTAGCGTACACGTTATATGATAAGCGTAAGCTACAGGCACATGTCGCTGTCGTGTTACAGTACTCGCCTTAGTGGGGTCAGGGTCACAAGATTCATACCGTTCTAGCATTGTTTCAAAATCTGCGTATATAACAAATGGTACGAATTGCTTTCTATTATAATTTTTAAACTGTATGAAAGAACCCTTTGGAGGTAGTTCAGTGGCGACACCTCCACAACTATGTGAATTAAGATTATCACATGAATTAAAAAACATTAAACAAACGTCACAAAAGTACAGTTTACTGTGGTGTTTTGTTATTTGATTCTTAACAAGTCGCGACAGGTCTTTAATGAGACAGTAATGTGACAAATCATTTCTTTCTAAATAAAGTAAATGAATCACCTTTCCGTTCAAAGCTTTTGGTTTGTAAAGCGGTCCTATGATAGTATTGTTTTTTAAACCATAAATGTAAATGCAAATTTCGGGGTTATTCACTTCGAACCGCGCAATATCTGAGAAATTCACTGGAAATGACATGCCCTTTACATTTAACACGTTACGAAAATCAGGGTAAGAAGATACTCTTTCAGAATGAGTCTTAGCTGGATATAAAGCAGCTACAACAGACCATAAAAAACAATAGTCATCATTATTGCGGATATTAACACATGCTTTTTTAGATTTTATTGCAGAAGGCAATTCGATAAAGCCTGAACCACGCAAAGGTTGATATTTGTTAACATTGACTTCCAAATGAGAACTGCTCAAGAACGTCCATCCACTGTCTCGATCCTGAAATTCTTCTATCTTTTTTTTAAAAGTATTTTTGACTTGAGACAATAGTGAATCAAATTCATAATTCTGATGTAGAGTTACGTTTTTTGTGGCAAATGATTTCATCTCCTGAGAATCATTTTTAAACATTAAAAACAAAGCAAAATATTCGAAATTAACTTTTATACAAGTATGTTCTTTAAGAGACATGTCAATTAAAGTTTTAATTCTGTCCAAATTATTATTAAGAAATGGTTCCAGAGAACAATTCTCAGACGGATCGGTAATTCTATAAGAAGCTATACGATTACGAAATGCAGAATGTATTATTTCAACACCTTCACAAAAATGCGAAATGTTTTTGTTTTTATGATTAGTACTACGTAAATGACCTATCCAGTGACTGCGCTCAACTGATGTGTTACAAACGGTACAGAAAGGCATTTTAGATTATAATTACGTCAACTAATTTTGTACGCTTAATTAGGATTAGATTAACAATACTAGTAGATTCTGCAATAATCAATACAATTAATTTGGTGTCCCCAACAATTTAAAGCCAACTTATTTTAAATTCACACTATCCCTATAAAAGACAGGCTCGGAATTGTCAAATAATTCGTGAGTTCGTCTCATAAACCTTTGCAGCCCGTCCCACTGGGGAGTGTTGCGATCTAGTTGTACTTTTAACGCGACCTGGGCTTTCTTCCATCGTTCTTCCATGGGGGTAGAGACAACTTCGTCTTTCGAAAATACCTTGATTTCCACGTAGAACTCTCCTGTAAGGTCTGCCGCTCGCCGTACTTTGCCGTTGGCAACACGGGTGATGAGCGATGAACCGAAGTCCCCGCTTGAGGTCTTCGTCTTTTGATCGTCCTCCAAACCAAAGAGGTCCGTGCTCAAGATGCCTCTTTTACTGTAAACAATTACACATTTTAT
Organism: Cosmia trapezina; assembly: GCA_905163495.3. Taxonomy (NCBI): domain Eukaryota; kingdom Metazoa; phylum Arthropoda; class Insecta; order Lepidoptera; family Noctuidae; genus Cosmia; species Cosmia trapezina. Next base: position 6,056,411 of record LR991036.1, read on the forward strand.
TTATAATAATTTGCATTTATTTCTTAAATAACGAAATTAAGGAGTATTATACACCTCTGTTGAATTCTATGGGGAATTAATAGCGTAATACATATTGGGATATAATAATTTCATGTAACTGTCATCATTCCTGCATTGAATATGATCGGAAATTGATTTACAGTTCTAAATTCACTAACCATCATGTACCAGTGCGTATATCATTTTAAATTACCACAAACACCTAAACATAGAAGCAGCAATATAAATTACCTTGACTTAGAGTCTGATGAGTAGTCGGCGCTTTCAGGTGCTTGGCGCTTCACCACATTTTTCTTAGGCTGTTTTTTCGTCACCTTGGCTACTGCAGCAGTAGGCCTTTGTGATTGGTATTCTGATTCCGTGTCAGACCTTAAATAGAACACACTAAGATTAATTTTTTAACTGTAACCAACCTCAATAATTATGGAGAGGAGAATGTTCATGGGATATAGATTACTAGAAGATGGCATGGATGGTATGATGGGGATAGTTACGTCAGCCAGCAGGTAAGAACCAGGTCCGTAGCTGACTAGCGATTAATCACATTATCAAATTAATTTGATGATAGTTAGACCAGCCGGCAGGCAAGAACCAGGTCCGTAGCTGACTAGCGATTAATCACATTATCAAATTAATTTGATGATAGTTAGACCAGCCGGCAGGCAAGAACCAGGTCCGTAGCTGACTAGCGATTAATCACATTATCAAATTAGTTTGATGATAGTTAGACCAGCCGGCAGGCAAGAACCAGGTCCGTAGCTGACAACTATGTTAAACTTAGTAGGTAGTACTTACTCACATTTTATAGTTGTAGGATGATGTAGATCACTGGAAGATACTGGAGCGAATGTAATTTTATGATTAAAATTCGTTGGTTTTATACATAAAAAATACCATTTCAGCAATATTTACCTCATAACAAAATTAAACCTTAACTACAATATTCACGGTTGTATGAGTAATTTATGATACTTACGTCTAATTAATCCGTAGTGATTGAAAACCTTTCTGTCAAATTGCAATTTTCGTGAGAAATGAAATACAAAACTAGCTTCTTACCTCGCCGACAAAGGTGAAGCCGATACCATGCTGTTACAATAGGTATTATTATAAAGTATGTATGTTTGTTTAATTAACCTTGATATAAAATTTTGAATGACATCACACTCATGAAAATAATAAAATGGCATTTTTGAGAGCCAGAAATCAGGATATACATAAGTATGTAAAATCCTTACAAAATTTGTTGTATGCAGAACAATCAACGTGAGCAAACTCGCGTTAAAAACTTAGTTAATTTTATGTTGCAGTTAAACTCAAAGCGAGTGTAAAATCGTCATACTACTAAAACTAACAAACTTTAATAAATCCTTTCATGCAAAGGATGTTGGTTTCTAAATTCAGCAATGGGAATGGGATGGGCTTTCAAAGATTTCCTAGACTATAACCAGCTAATTACAAAAAAAAAAAAAAATAATAATAATAAAAAAAAAAAAAAAAAAAAAAAAAGGAAAGAATCCCTCATTTATAATAAGCTAGCGGAATTGGTAATATTATTATTTAAGAAACACCCCCAGTTTGACGAAAATCATTAGGTATAGGAAGTTCGCGCAAACTCGAATTTTAATTACGGACTACAACATGTACAGCGATCGTCTTACAATACGATAAAGTTCGACTAAGCAAATTAATGCATGATGCAATGTTGCTGACTTCGACATTGTAAATGATAATGTATACACACACAACGGCTGCCTGATACGTTTATCGTCAGGCGGTTCACGAATGAGTACAGTGCAGTGGCGAACCGTTGAACGGCGCAACACCGTTTTGACATTGGCTATACGGCAGTTTAGACGGGAAACGGCAAGTGTATAAGTATGCGAAGCCAGCAGTATGCTCCGACAGCAGAATGTGAGAGAACTACTCAATACATTATTTGTATGTACGGGTTAGGTTGTATCGTCTGTTTGAATTTAATTTTAAATTAAAATTTGGATGTCCTCGAGCCAATCTGGTCACTAAAATAGAATGTGCGTGCGTGGATGCCTGTGCGCTATTTCTTACTTTCGTGGAGAGACGTGAGACAAACTGTCCCATATTTTAGTTTAATGTTTACGGTATCCTAAAGTTCAGATATCCTTGGTACCCCAATCTGGGGTCATAGAAATAGAATGTGTGTATGCCTGTAGGTGTATGCTTATTCTTGCTTTATGAAGAGACAAGAGGCAATCTGTCCTGAATTTTAGCTTACTATTTTCATATAGTTCGATTAGTTAACAAACTGTGTGTGAAACTTCTTGTTATAAAACTTGACAACCAAAGTAGTGGTTTAGTGCTCAATCCGAGAATCTGCTGTAGTTGATCGAGGTAAAACATCGGTATTCATTAGTCACTATAAACAAATAGTTCACTTTATTAAACTTTCAGACCAACAGCTAAAAGAGTTTAACTTTTAGTTACATAACGGTAAACGGTAGATTCGCAGGGATCGACCTAATGCAACCAAATAAGATTTTAAAAGTGGAATAGGGCTTAAACCGCAAAGTTTGTAGATCCATCATTTATGTTATTAGCTATTTCTAAACCACTTTCGTTCCATTCGCAACCAAAAGTGATTCAAAAAGTGGAGTAGCGCCCAAACCACACTGACAAATGTTTCTGTTTCATCGCGACGAATAGGCCGAAGTGGAGTAGGCGCCGTTCCATTATTTTACCTCCATATGATGCAGGATTTCATATTTCACCTTCCGATCGGTGGAATAGGCGCTAAACCACATTAGGATTTTATTTATATTAGTGGGCATTCTAATCCCTCCGAGAGTGACGAGGCGAACAGAGTGAGCCGATGGAACGGCAGGTGTGGATTAGAATGCCCAATAATATCCTACTTGCGCTATTTGTATTGCGAAGAGAAATTATAATTTTAATAATGTCTGAAGGAATTGTTGGGGGCATAAATATTGATTTGGTGTTAAATGTCAAGTTAGAAGAATAAGATCGTGTTGAGTCAGAAGTAATTGTATTATTTGTATTTTTAACAATGTCAGCAAAATAGTCATTAAAGGTATTAGCAATAGTCTTAGGATCAGTAAGTACCTCGTCATTGATTTTTAGTTTCTCAATTCCCTCATTAGGGTAGTTATATTTTGCGTCATTGATTACTTTCCACGTTGCTTTTGATTTATTAGCAGCCGTATTTATAAAATAATTGTTCTGGGACCTTTTTGTTAGCGAAATTATATTTTTGTATTTTTTAGCATAAGCTTTAAATTTAATTTTATTGTCATTGTTTGAGTTCTTCCTATATTTCCAGAGAAGTTCACGTTTACGCTTACTACACATTCTTATTCCTTTTGATAACCATTTAGGTCTTGAAATATTTTGAATGCGAATTTTTTTTATAGGAAAGCATAAGTTATATATTAAGCTGAATATATCATGGAATGAATTGTATGCACTGTTAGGATCTGTAGACTCATATACATTGTGATACGAAATTTGACTTAAATACTTAGCAAACATACATCTATTTATATTATAGGTTGCGATATACTCCGGAGATTGATAGCCGTTTACCACAACTCTTTGTGTTCGCCCGCATAAATACGATCTTAACCACTCCAGCAGGGGCCCGTGTATTCCAAAACCATGCAATTTCAGCAGCAGGATTTCATGGTCGACCTTATCAAAAGCGCTGCTGAAGTCGGTATAAAGAGCGTCGATCTGTTGGCCAGAGTCAATGCTCATACAGACTTCGTCAAGGTATGATACCAAATTGGTGACAGTGGATTTGTTGCTGCAGAAACCATGCTGTTGAGGGGAAAGTTGTGTTTTAACATGGGATGTTAATATAGGGCAAGTCATTGATTCAAACAGTTTTGAGAATACGGATAGGATTGAGATTGGACGATAATTTTTAGCATCGGCACAATCACCTTTTTTGAATACTGGAACTACGTTAGCTTTTTTCCATTCAGTGGGAAATGTAGACGTTTCGAGCGATTTGTTAAAAATTACGGTAAGGGGATATGTCAAATTACGAGCACATTTTTTTATGAAGAGCGGCGGCAACCCGTCCGGACCAGCACCCTTGGTAACCTCAATCTTGTTTAGTTCTTTAAAAACTTCCCTCTCAGTAAAAGCTATTTTATTGAGTACAAATTGAGGAAATGATAGGGCATTTGTTGCTGCTCTAGTATTTCCGCTAGCGATAGAAAACGTAGACGAGAATTGAGTAGCAAAAAGTTTGCATATTTCATCGCCTGTCGTAGCTACTGAGTCGTCTAAAATAACTTCGGATGGTATAGAATTCGATTTTGAATGTTTGGTCTTAACGAAGGACCAGAACGCTTTGGGATTTGACTGGATGTTTTTCTCCACAGAGTGGACATATTTTCTGTAACAACTCTTAATTCAATTCAAATTCAAATTCAAAATTTTTATTTCGAGCAAAGACTCATATAGGGTTAGTAACATTTTCCCTTAAAACTAAGTGTTAGTAAACAACACGAAACGATGGCACATGTAACTGACAGCAGTGGATTATATACGGACAGTCCACTCTGTCAGCAATCATTTTCAGAACCCTGTTAGGGCTAGCCATGACTCGAGCTACCAGCGATGCTGCGCGCTTGCGCATTATTGTGTAAAAACAATCTACACGCGCCGCCGCAAACATCCCTGATGCACTACAACGCCATGGCAGCCCCAACAGTTTTCTGAACGCGTTATTAAATTGGACACGAAGGGCTCCATACGATGCCCGCGAATACTTTTCCCACAAGCTGCACGTGTAGAAGGTTGTACAGAATGCTTTAAAGAGCGTCACCTTTACGTCTGCAGTACAACGTGCAAACCTGCGGGCCATCATATTCGCACGCACGGAAAGAGCCCTCCGTTCCCTTTCTATGTCAGCATTGTCTCTAAGGTCAGTGGTTACCAAGTGACCAAGGTACTTAAATTGTTCCACTCGCTCAAGAGAAACACCGTTTAACCATATGGGAGGCACATCAAGATGGTACTTGGTCCCCCCCGCCTCAAAAACAATATACTGACTTTTTTGAACGTTATACAGTAACCCATGTTCAGTTGCATAACGCTCACACGTGGCCAATAATGTCCTAATACCGCTGACTGACGCGCTCAGCAGCACCATGTCGTCCGCGTAACTTAAATTATTGACACAGACACCGTCAATATGACAACCGACATGGTGACTACTAAGCGCCTCAATCAGGGCATTCATATACAAATTGAAGAGGTGAGGGGAGGTCAACCCCCCCTGTCTCACACCACACTCCAATTGATACGGCTCCGACAGCACACCCGCCCACCGAACATTGTTGACCTGGCTTCCATACCAATGCTTGAAGATACTTATAAGCTCGATAGGCAAGCTTATAGCTTCAAGTTTCTTCCACAATATATCGTAGAAAACCAGATCAAAAGCCCTGGACAGATCAAGGAAACAAGCGAAAACAGGTGTTCTCCTTTCTGTGTAGTACCTGACGGCCTGCTTGAGACAGAGAACTGCACTTTCTGTAGAAAGTCCTGACCGAAATCCGAACTGATTTTCGTGCAGCACAAGACGTTCGTTTAGTTGTATCTCAAGCAGACCATCAAGAACCTTGGCGACTGTGGTCGCTAGAGAAATAGGTCTATAGTTCCCCTTATCCGAAAGATCACCTGTTTTACTTTTAACAATAGGAACCACAATCGTCCTCATAAGGTCGGCAGGCAAGTATGAATGAGCAATACATAGATTGTACAACAGCGCCAAAACCCTCGGCAAGTGAGGACCGGCATATTGTAAATGCTCGATACTGAGCCCATCATGACCAGGGGACTTGCCTTTGGTCGCAGACCTGATGACCTTGGCCACATCTTTGGCACTGAAACGTGTACTCACCTCGCCACAACGGGGCTCAGCATCCAACATCACAGAAGAGCTCCCCAGCGGTGATTTTAAAACAAAATGATTTTTAAAAAGGTTCGCAATATCCTTTGAATCAGTAACACCATTCACACCAACAGGCAGGCCTGGCCGAATATTCAATTTATTAGTGCTCTTCCAGAAGCCGCGAAAATCACGCTTTGAATGCTTAGAGGCAATTATGTCCATCTTTATTTGTTCCTCGTGGTTTTGACACCATTTAAGCCGCGATTTGAAAAACGACCTACTTTCTCGCATCGCATCATACACTGGGCCAGTTGATGGTTTTCCACACGATAACCAGATGTGGAAGTTCTGCCTAGCCAGCCTGTGAGCGCAACTGACGTGCTTATTCCAGCCTGTGATTTGAGCATTTTTCCTACGACTAACAAACTTATTTTCCGCACTAAAAATTGATGACTCACTGAGAGCACAAACAATATCTGAATACAGCTTATCAATAACAGTCCTATGGGAGGATTCACTACAAAAAATATCACCACAACCATTTAATTCTACAGGATAATCAATCATCCTTGATCGTTTGTGACATTCATTGGAATATAAATTAATTTGCTCCTTGGTTCTTTCCCCCCACACAATTTTAGTGTGAGCAATTACATTATCTGCAATCTTAGGTGTTAACAAATCAAACTTACATTCCAATATCATAGGGTAATGGTCAGACCATAGTACGTCATTTCTTACGTAAACATCAACAACGGAACTTAATGCCGAGTGTGTGACTACGCAGTGGTCTAGCCATCGCCTACTGCCGTGAGCTTCACTCATAAAAGTGTAAGTGTCACTTGATAACCCCAGTCTGTCTATATCAACACAAATCCACCTTTGTTCCTTACAAAAGTTTGACAGCTCACTCATAAACAATGTATTAGGATGCGCATTAAAATCCCCCAAAACAAATACTGATTCTACACTACAATCGTCTACTACAGCACTCACCGTACCGAGGCAGTCCGTGAAGTCCGGTAAGTTATCACTCATATCAGTAGGCATATATATGCTCATCACAATAATAGGTCTACTGTTAGTTACTATTTTTATTGCACACACACGAGGGTTATTGCACTGTAACACTGACACATTTTGGAATTCGTTACTCCTCCATAACAGAGCAACACCACCGTATGGTCTACCGCGTAACATGCCGGCCGTCGTGTCAACAGCTGACGTTCCCGTGGCACTGAAGTTGTCGTCAATGGTGCAAAGATATGGTATGTCCTCCGGCTGCAACCATGTCTCTTGCAAAGCAATTATATCGGAAGATCTGCATAATTCTTTAATGCTGTTTACAGACCTTTTTACACTTTTACAGTTGAACGATACCATTCTGTACAATCTATCCATTGCGTTCCATACTGCGGCCGTCACTATATGAAACATTATTCACATATGTTTGTTTATAATGCATGAATCTTCTAAAAATTATTCCTTGAGGCCACAAGTTTTCATCTAAAAATAAAGGTACCTTGTGATCAGATACAAAAAACTTGTATGCCTTGTGGTCCATCCGTTTTTTAGCATTTATTATCTCTAAGGAAACTCTTTCTTGCGTCTTAGAATGAATGTAATTAACAATATCGGCTTCCAGCGTATCCATATGTACATTAGTTATAAATATAGGTGACTTCTTATCGGCAGCCTTAAAGCCGACCGTTTCGCACGCAACACCGGTCTGACCCCTGTATCGGTAATACGGTTTTTTCTTCCGACTTACATACTGCCAGTCATTCGCATTATCGCTTCTTGGTTTATCATATTTTGTTCTCGAGTCCGGTCCTGACATCTTACTAGTGACGCAGCTATAGCTACTCGCCTCTGTGGGTAGATGTATTTCACTACTCAATAGCCGCCGCGAATCATCTGTTCGCTGTGTTGATGCGTCACCGAGCGATGGCACCTTACCCGTTAATTCGGTTTCGACCGAGTACAGCTGTTTATTATCACTGCACGACGACATTAATATTACACTGTCTTTCTCAGTATTCACACTTTCACAGTTTATTAATGACGGTGTTTTATCTAAACAATCCTCAAAGATATTTTCGGATAATATTTCGCTAGTTACGACACCCTGCTTTGTTATCTCGTTGTGATGACTAATCGTGTTAATTGCTGATGGAGGACATTGCGTTTCTTGCTTATTACCCAGATTAAGTCTGAGTTCTTCTAGCTGGTCTTTAGTCACGTAACTAGATTTGATGTTCTTCACTTCTTCACGTAGTACCAACATATCTTTTAGGAGTTGTGAAGCATCTAGGTGATCGAACGTGATAGGGGGAAGTTTTCCCAGATCACGGGCCACAAATACTGGTATTGCATCTGGATCCACCACTTTCAATAACGATATTATGTCAAGCAAATCACGTTTTTCCTTGCCATCATTTTTACGAACGATTTTACGTTTCACTGCGGGTAGCGTTTCATACAGTAACGATTTCGACTGTTTTATTTCTTCACTGGTAAACGTAGATACACAGATTTTTACTAACGTATTTTCGTCCGCAACAGACAATTTATTCTGCACGTACGCTAACAACTCATCGATAACGACATTGCACGAGTTACATTTCACAACCGTTGACATTTTTAAAACGCGTCCTGCCGATAAGGATGCGCGCGCGCAACAACTTTTCTTTTTCATTGAGAACTTTCACTAAGATTTTGGAATACCACGGAGGAAAGTTTTTACTTACATATTTAATTTTAGGAATATTCTCAACAATAATTGTTTGAATGGTTTCATATAGTACCTCTATCATAAGATTAACATTTGCGCATGGCTCTAGTAGGTCTCTCCAATTTAATTCTCTTAATTTTTTATTGATTAGTACATAATCGGCTGCCCTAAAATTGAATCTAGCTTGTCTTACATGTTTAAGTGGTACGTACGCTTTTAAAATAAAATCAATTTCTAAAGGGGGGTGGTGACAGTCTTCTTTACAGATAGGTGAGGCAGACCTTCTGACCATTGCATTTTGTATGTTCGAAAACACTAAGTCTAATGTCTTATTATTCGTGTTTTTAATAACATTGTATTGAAACAGACTGTTTAAAGACATAAAATCTACAAGGGAGTATCCTAGGTTGTTACTATAGTTTGACGGAATAGTAGAAGTTACAGAAGAGTGACTCGGGTCCTGGTTCCATTCGACGAAGCCGAGATTAAAATCTCCGACTACTATAATTTCTTCGCCAGTAGTTTCATTAACGCTTGTGACCGAACTGAGAAACATGTCTAGGTGCTGCTGCGTCACGGGGGGTGGTAAGTAGATAGCACAAATGTTTAATTTCTTCCTCTCGTTAATCTTTACGCGTACCCAGAGGTCTTCTACAGTAGTTTCCCACTGACAAGCCCGCGCGGAATCATATGCCTTGGACACAGCAATAAGAACGCCACCTCCTTCTTTACCTGTAAGTGCGCTGGACGCCCTATCTCTCCTGTAAATGTTATAGCGGGCGTTAAATAGCTCTCCGTCGTTGATGTTATCATTGAGCCATGTCTCGGTCACCACAATCATGTCATATTGATTGACATTAACCGCAATATTGATATCACTCAATTTTGTTCGCATTCCTCGGAGATTCTGGTAGTAAACAGTGAATTTAAAGATTCACTCACGGGTTTCCGCTCCTGTATTTTTGGTTACCTACTTACATTAAAGAGGCAGCATGCAGGCTCTTAATCTGTACAGCACGTGCTCCATCTTCCTTACGGACTAATACGCGGCCATCGCGGACCCAAACATATTTATAGTTCTTCTCACGCGCCATTTTCCTAGCTTCTGCATGTATGGCTTTATTCAGGGGTGACAAATGTTCGGAGACAAAGACGGGCTGTTTGGTGCCACCGTAGCCCAAGTGACTTGAATTAAGTTTATTGGAAGTATGAGCACGGTTGAATTTCGTGACTGATGATAAAACTTCATCACGTTTCCTTGTATTCTTCAGTTTGATGATAATTGAGCGAGGACGGCTACTCTGCAAGTCGAGTTTTTTGACACGAGTTATTGAAGAAACGTCATCAGCTTCAATATTGCATGAGATAGTTTTCCCTAGTTGAACTACCGTGCTTAATAAGTTTTCGGCTTGATTTTCAGGAATTCCGTTTATCTCTAAATTATCCTGACGAGAATGTTGTTCTAAAATGTTAAGCCTTATAGATAGGTCAGAAACACAGGTTTTTAACTCCTCATTATCTTTCTTTAATTGATTCACGACATTCTTGTTCTGGTCCAATTCGATCTTTATATCATCATAGTCCTTGCTCATAAACTCGACTGAATCCACCAGTCCTTGCAAGGTTTTTTTTAACTGAAGAAATTCATTTTCAAAATAGGATTTGAGCGACGCCTGTAAATGCACCGTCATCACAGACTCAATTTCTTTACGAAGTTCAGACATTGTTGTTCTATCTAACTTATGGGAGAGAGCAACAGATTCCTGGACGCTCGAACAATTTTCAATTTCCTCGTACGTAACGTCATTGTTAGGCGAGTCGTTTGGTCGTGGACGTGGTCGCCTAGACCTTACAGTAACATTACTGGTTGTCTCTGTGACACTACCGCTGCTACCAGGGGTGACCGGCTCAGACACTTGCAAAACATTTTGTTTAGGTGTAGCCGCAGGAGGAGAACGCTGTACACGCGGCATATCAATCTTAACTTGTCTTCCTGCTGCGCACCGAGCGCCAAGCTACGCTAGCGTGATAGCGACTATCGCGAGTGCAAGCGAACTAAGTGCGCTGTAGTACTTTGTTTCGCAAATGTTTAGTCATCGGGTCTCCAAGCAGCGCAGGCGCTAGAGGGGGCGAGGACTGGAGCGCGCGAGGAGTATCGGGCGCTCTGCGGGTTGAGGTAGGTCCGGGTTCAGAGCCGTTAAATATTTTTATAGAAGTTATTTACCTATAACTTTGCAGTCCGTGGTTGTATTGATATCCAGTTTTCACTATTCAAAAGTTCGTTTCACCAGGAATGCAACGATATCACGCAAGTTTATTTAAAAACACTTTTTACTGTTTTTCGGAAATAAATTATAGGAGCAAAGCAAAAATGACATTTACTGGGCGACGGTAGATGAAGTATATGACAATGTAGACAAGGAATAGGGAAGGAATTACCAGTAGTACGTTCCCGTGGGATATTATCCAACATCAACGACGGCGAAGCCGCGCGGGAAGTGCTAGTAATAAATAAATGTAGGGAACCGCTGATTTCTTTTTCGTGTTCCATCAAAGTTTCCATAAACTATAACTAACATAACTATTTCAGGATATTCTACATGCAAGGTATACCTGGTTCGATCATACTCCAGCAGCCGGTTCCTGTGTGACACGGCGGCCTCCCACCCCTTGGGTCTGCTGCGCTCCATCAAAGTTTCCATCAGCTTAGCAGCTCCTTTGGTCTTTGTGTTCAACTCTTTTTGCTCTTCTGGTGTGCACACCTTAAATACCACATTAGTTTTTGTTTATACTAAACCCGAAAAGGGGTCATTGTACTCATCATTTTGAACATTTTTTTTTCTATGGTACCAACCTTGAAATCGCGAAAAAAAAATCAGCTGTTCAGTACATTTTGACGAGTTTGATGTAGATAAATGTACTGAACAGCTGTTTTTTTTTTTCGCAATTTCAAGGTTGGTAAACTATAATTTTTTTGTTTTATCATATTTAGATATCGATATCCATCACGTCTGCGGAGTTTCGCTATGTAATTTAATTTGACCCTGTATATTGAATATTTCTACAAGGACATTCAAGAGTTCCTAGAGTTTGCAATTAATTTGCATTAATATTGGGACTTGCAACACAAATTACTGTTGATCAAGAATGAAAAGTAAAACTTTAACCAAAAGAATGCCATTTTCTTATAAACTTAAGGGCGTTTATTCCGCACGGGCTGGCAACGTCGCATTTCTAGAGGTTTTTCATGATTGTTTTAATAAATTTAAATCAAAGTACAGTAGTACTCAACTAATAAGGCGCGTCGTGAATCTTCGTTCGCACAGAAAAGAAAGTATGGCCCCGAAGATTAACGAGAATACTTAAAACTTACAATCAACCTTAGATCACTACTATAAGGTTCATAATACACTGCAGTTGTTAGTTCCGTCTCACTCGCAAGTATGGCGGCTGTCAAGCGGCGCGCGCTAACATGGCGGCAGCTACCGACCAATAGCGGTACAGGAAAAAGCGTGGAGCGTGCCGATTGGTCAATAGCATTTCCCGCGCTTTGAAAATTCATCTTCTGCGCAGGTACATCGATAAGCCATATTACTTGGGTACTACTGTAACTACTGTATTTTCTCGGCCAAGCACTAGATTGTTGGTATATATTTACCTAAAATAATGTTATGCCATTTTTAACAGTTATTTACTCATAAAAATTGACGTATTCAATTATTTTCTATTTGCATTACGGTTAAATATTTGTATTTACTATTGTTAAAAATAATTATAAAATACAACGATCTAGTCTTTGGCCGAAAAAAAATTGTACTTTGAATAAAATAATCACGAAAAACCTCTAGCGTTGCCAGCCCGCGCAGAATAAACGCTCTTAATTCAAAATGATTGTCATTCATTCAATTTTATTTTGGAAATAAATTGTAGAATTTTTTTTTTATAATTTGTAAAAACTTTCCCGAACATGAAAATTATAAAAAAAAATATCTTTACTTTGTTTATGTTTTGTCAATTTCTCGTGTTATTTTTGTTACAACACCATAGGTATTGCATATTTAAATCTGTTATATTGTAGTATCCTAACTAGTGAAAATAATTGCGAAAGTGATTTGTTTGTTTCTTACGCTTTCACGCTAAAACGGCTGAATGGATAAGAATTAAATTTGACAGATAGATAGCCTGGGACCTGGAGACGGACATAGGCTACTTTCATCCTGGATCACAGACGAAGTCCCGGGAAAAAGCTAGTCTTAAATAAAATGTGTTGTTACCAGATTCCCACAGAACAGGCATGGTCCTGACCCCTCCTGTTTGCAGACGACGCGGCCGCATTGAATGCAATTGTTGACCAGCTCGTGTTTAGACGCCTGGCAGCTGCAGTGGTGTCTTCCTGCAAAGTATTAAACATGCAATAATAGAAGGATTAATATGCGGAAGGACTAACATGCTTTGCGATAAGCCACCTTAATCCCGTAGAGCAAAAGTTAACTTTCCATTCAGCCTATTTTTCTGTTTTACTTGTCATACATCCTAGTAATTCTTCCGACGATTCGTCCGATTCGGTCGGCGCGGATAAGTGTGCGATGTTTCACAGGATTTCATACAAGTAATTCTAAAATTCGATTCTTTCGGCTCCTTTGCTTAGTTCGGCTCTGATAAGTGAGCGTTTACCTTTATAGCGAAGTGGGATCGTTATAGAGATCGTTTTTTCTTTTTACACAAAAAACAAATACCTATGCAGTGCAATGCTGAATGCAGGCGTCATCGTCAGGTTCGTGGACAGGCGACGCCGTCAGTAGGCACTGGTCATCTCTTAGCTGCCACTGCTTATTTTCATTTAATTTTTTAATTGTTTTTTAACGTTCTGCATCGTTCTCAAATATATAATACCTATTCAAATGTATAATTACAACATGAATGATGTGATCAATATTTTGTAACTGCATTTTGATTTAAAAGAGGGTCCGCGGAGTTCTTGCCCATTCTTATATATACGTACCTACAACGCTTTGGAATGGGCAACTAGCTTCATCTTTCTGACTGACCAACCCCTTGACAATTCAAAAGTGCCTGTAATTGGTTGATTTGAATTTATTTGAAACTAGCTTTTGCCCGCGGCTTCGCCCACGTGGATGTCGGAAAATATCCCAAGGGAACCTGCTACCGGGAATTCCTTCCTTATTCCTTGTCTACATTATAAAGGGAACCTCTGTGCAAAATATCAGCTTTCTAGGTCCAAGGGTTTGGGCTGGGCTTTGATGAGTCAGTCAATCAGTCAATCAGTCAGTCAGTCAGGACTTCTCTTTTTATTTATGTAGATAAATGCTTTGAGTTTTAAGTCTCAAACTCAAACATCCAAGTGGCTGAAGTGCTTCCAAATTTCAAAAAAATCTTCATTGTGTTCCTGGAGATTCACCTATAATGAATCAGCCGCCTCTTCATCGAAATCACATGAATCTTCGTCTGTTGTATTCAATTGGACATTTGAGCAAGACTGGCCTTGATAATTAGTACCTACACGCTGGAGAACACAGTAACCCTATTCTTCTACAGCCACATTTCGCACTACAATCTTTTTTGCAATTGCAAAAAATAATGTTTAGGAGTTTTTCCGGAGTAGGTGGGAGTAAAGTTTGAATCGGTTCCAAAGTATTATCTGTTAATTTCTAACCCCAGTCTTCTGGATTCAGTTGATTGCCTAGCTATGTCTGAACTTGACAGTATACTCGATACAAGTGTTGATTAGCAGAAGCCTATGTTGGAGGAAGACAAGATAGTTGTACTGGTTTCTTGTTTCAAGTGTCTTTTTTACAAAAGTTAGATATCTATATTTACGGAGCTCCAAAAATATTTATTTTATAAATAAATATAGATATTTAACTTTAAAACCCACCACCACTTTAAAAAAACGCGCCAAAGTACACTTCCTCCAGGTGGTGTGGAAATGTGTGCATGTCATGTACAACGTGCTTCCTTCAACTTTTAGAATCGCGATATCTCAGAAATGGTGATTCTTAGAAAAAAAGTATACAAACAATTTTTGAAGACAATTTTATGATCTTCAATTTTGTCTCACCTATTTTTTTGATATAACTTACCGTTTACGAGAAAAATCCAAAAACCTCAAATTTTGACATTTGACCCCCAATAACTTTTTTAGCACACCTGGGATCGATGGGGACGTTTGACAGTTTATTTCTAATGGTGTCCCCAAGGTCTCCACCAAAATTTAGCTCTGTCGGAATTTTTGTTAATTGAAATGTCTATTTTGACCGGACTATAAATTTAGAACAAATAACATACCTTTGAGCAACACAACCTGAGCATTCTTTCCCTCTTGTGAGTACAGGTTCACGTATTTGGTCTTTTTCTTAGACTTGTTATCAGTCTCGGCTGGCTCTGGTGGCTGTACGGGTTCCGGACTAACAAAGTCCGCTTGCTGCTTGTTCTTTGATATCTTCTTCTTTTGCTGCTTAGGCAAGGAGGTGCCTGGAATATTTTTTTTTTTTGTAATTTGAGTAGGTATTTAATACATACATACCTGTATTTCTCATGCTAAGTGAGGTGCATTCTTTTTGAGGAATAAATGTTTTAAACCATATTTTTACATGATTAATTACAGATTGCAGAGCGTTTCTATTGATTATGAAATTATGCATTTTTATAATTTGTAACGTGATGCTATTATCGTGGACATCCAGATCCATAAAATGTATATAAAATATGATATAACTTTATAACATGCATATATGAAATATGTGCATGTTATAAAGTTATTGTGGATGGAAATTTAAAAGCGTCTTCATATATTGCCATACATTTTACTTCCCTGTGTTATTGTGGTGCCCCATGTACGTCCACCATAATATTGTCACGTATTATGTGTCCCCATTTTTTTTTTATTGTTTACTGGGCCTGCTCTTGTACACATGGCTACATTCAAGCTATACATATCCAGTTTTTAAGCTGATCTGATCTGAGCATTGTATAGGATTTCCTTACAATGAGAGGTGTGCACTCGATCATTGATAGTCATTTAATCCAGCTAATTTGACTAGTAATATTGAAAATGAGAAAGTGTTTGCTGGGTTGTCCTTCATTCTTGCAGTAACAATATGATTTTAATGCATTGAGATATTTTATGTGCCAGAAAGTGACAATGATGAATGTTATGGTTGTGTTAACATTGTGCAATAATAAGCGTGCATAAATAATTATAAAAATTAGTACCTACTAATGTAGAAGTGTACTATAGTAATTATTCACGTTTAAAATAAATTATAAATACCTACCTCTACTTGGGAACTTCTTCTTGCACAGTTCCAGAAAGAAACCTTTATGTTGAGAGTTATCAAAGTCCAGCAAAGTTTTCATGTACTCATTCAAATCACTCTCACTTTCTATCGACAGAATGTATCTGTAATCAACAATCGAACAGCCTTAAATAATAACCGACGTGTACTTATAGAGCAAAATGTACCTTAAAATATTAGCAAAAACTTTCAAACGAAAGGATGTTTTTTATTACTTTATGGCTTGTTGTAACTTACTTTATTAAATCATCCGGTATCTGAAAATCTAAGATTTTTGACAATCCTTCACTGACCCACTGCTCCATGGTCATCAAAGTTAAGTATTTTATGCTGGAAAATAAGTTATTTACGTGTGGAAAGTTGAATTTGTGGCACTTCTTTCAGCTGATTTTGACAGAGTCGAAAATAGAGACGGTGCGTATTTACGCGAACAGGTTTTTACACCAGGTATTTACTTGCAAGTACGCCGACCAAGTGCTGACCCAAAATACTCGCAAAGACTTTAAAGTATTTTACTATTCTCGCTGCATCGACGCTCGACGCGATTCTGCCCCTTATTTCTGTTACAATTACGGATCAAAGTTCTATGCAAGTATTTTTACTTTAAATGTTGGAAGTATTTTTTTTGTAAACGCGATTCTGCTCCTTATTTATATTAATCGCGCGGAACAATTTCCTATGCAAGTATTTTTACTTTTTAAAGGTTTGGAAGTATTTGTTTTGTAAAAGCGATTGTGCTCTTTATTTATTTTGTAATACGGATCAATGTTCTATGCAAGTATTTTTCTTCCAAGTTTTGTTTCTACAAGTCTTGGAAGTTGGAAGTATTCTGTTTTGCATACGCGATTGTACTCTTTATTATAATGAACTTAAGGATCAATTTTCGATGCTGAAAGAAAATACTTGAAAGTATTTCGAGCCCTGGTTTTTGGCGTGTCTAAAGGTGGCCGTACTTGGAAGCCCTGGTACTCGATTTTGCAAGTACGACCCATGTCTAGTCGAAAAGTGACAGTTTGTATTTACAGGGATGGCTAGTGTTACAACCTTTGCACAAAATATGAATATACAGGGTTATTGGTAAAACACCAGGGCGTTATTGTACTCATCATTATGAACAACTTTTATTATGGGACCAAACCTGAAATCGCGAAAAAAAAATCAGCTGTTCAGTATACTTAATCTACATCAAACTCGTCAAAATGCAGCTGATTTTCAGGTTTGGTCCCATAATAAAAGTTGTTCATAATGATGAGTACAATGACCCCTTAAGAGGTTGCTGGTGATAGTCAACATCGGCTCAATTGCCAAAAAAAAAAAACCCTGTATATACGTAAAATAAAGTTGTGCACGTACTTGTTACAGAAAGAAATTGTTTCTACAGAAAAACTTGAAAAACATCAATTCTTCCAAATCGTTTCCAAATAGATCACTTTTGGCAGCACTCACGCTCTAATCTTCCTTCTCTGTCACCACAGCTGAGTTCAGCTGACAGGCTGACACTCATCCACTGTCACTGTCACTTCAACAATTTGTCATTTTTGTTTTCGGCAGGCATTCATTGATTAGATTTCGATTTTTGAAAAATATAAAGGTAATGTTACACCGTAGAAAGTTATAAAACAAACACTTTCATTTGTTATAATCAACACAAATAAAAATGCAGCGTTAACAAGTCAAAAGAAACTCACAAAATAACATAGTCCGATGTCATTTGTTTACGTAATTTTGTAACCTAGATGTGGTTGAGACAAGGTATTTTCTGTATTTTTCAGCCTCAATAATGTCTATTTCACCATTCTTTCGCTCCCCGTTTACGGATTTAACGGGAGGTATTCATTCCCATCAAATGCTGGGTCGGTGCCAGAAGCAGGAGGGTCGGTACATGGATTGCCTGGAGGCCTACGGTCTTGAGCGCGGGAAGGTCAAGTGCATACATTTGTTTGATGATTTCCATGAGTGCCAGACATCAATGAAGCAGTTCAAACGATTCTTGGTATGTTTAAATTATTTACCTTTTTGGTTACCTACTATGTTCAGGAATTAAAGCTGTAAAATACAACCTCTTCATCTATGAATTGTATTAGTTGTGAGATAACTACTGTTCCTAAATACTTTTCAAATCATGAGCTTTGAGTAAAACATATTATATCAATGGTCATGAGGTTAAATTTCACCTGATGCTATACCTATTAATTTATAAGCGATTTCATATGTTGTAGGTATCCATTCAATACACTTATCAGTTGTTGATCTAGCTTTTTAAATTTAACTGAATGTTTTATACAGTTTTCTGCCCTAGGTCATTTGACCTTACATAAACATCTATAACGGAAGATTCAATGTTTATTGGGGCAATTACGGTAGTGGGTATATTCCGATTGATGATAAATTCTACCAAACGCAGCAGCATTTTATATTGGGAACTTAGTAATAAACTTTATTTTACCGGACGCCGTCTTTTGATGTCGCTATATTATAAAAATGCTTCTGCGTTTGGTACAAATTATCATCAAACGGAATTACCCAACATAGAATATCGTAACTGTCCCAATAAAGTCTAAGCGAAAACGAAATATATATACTACTGATTAGATGTTTTGAATAATTATATTATTATTTTTACTGTGATATGGTAGTTTCAAAGTTGTTTTCTGTTAATTCTTAATCTCTTTTCAGGCAATGCGCAGAGAACGTGACAGACAAATCTCTGAAGGAAAGCTGAAGGGAGACAATCAATATGTATCACCGAAAGTTGACAGTTTTTAAAGTTATGTAGAGCATCTTCTTCCAATAGTCACATTCAATTCAACTGCAGAAATACTGTAATACTGGTGTAAATAAAATAATTTAATCAACAAAAGGAGATTTATTTAATTATACATTTTTAATCGATTTGTAGTTAATAATGTTAACCTTTTAACCGCCAGACTTCATATCAGTTGCCATGCCCCCAGCCCCAGCACGGAAAATTAAAAAATCTTTTTGAGAGAATACAGCATAATGAAATAAAAAAAGCAGATTATAGGAGCTGTGGTATGGTGTTGGTCGTAAATATACCACCTTGGCGAAATGGACACGAAAATATTTGTTGGATTAATCCGACGTAAGCGGTTAAAGGGTTAAACAAGGCTACGCCAATAAGCAACACCCCCCAAAACCCATTTAACCCTTTTTAGCATAATGAAATGATTAGCCATTCTTGGCATCCATCCAGTGTTAACGGCCAACATCTATGGTGGCTTATTATACTTAATCAAATTCCGATTGGTACACTCGGAATTTGATTACTCGTAAAATTTTGATGGACACTTAAAACGGTCATAAATATTTTTGAATTCTCCGTAAAACTCTACGGTCTTCAAAAGAATTCGAGCGTTTCATACTCGAAAACAAAATATCCCATGTCAATAGTGTATTTGTTTCTAATAATTTGGAAGATGCTTTCTTTACGAAAAACACTACGAACACTACGACACTAATGACGTATTATAAAAGGTAATATATCATTGACTGTCCGTAATAAATATAGATTTGTACTGGGCGACTGGCGGGAGGTTCCGCCCCCGCTCCCGCTACCCACCGAAAATGCAGCGTAAGACGCAGCACCAGCATCCCTGACATTTTATTGTCGCCTGTTAACACTTGATAAAACCATCAAATCACTCTGGCGTGAATGGGGAGCCACACGCAAAGCTGTTTATAGATGGCGCTCTGAACGACTGTACATTGTTTTACAAACAAATCCATACAATTTGACAATCGTTCGTTATGTCAAATCAATGAAAAAAGGACAGTCGATCATGTGCCACCTAGCGTGATAAAAAGTTAGTTTTCCTCCCCATTGACACTACAAGGGAAGCAGATGGATGCAGGCTTAGATGCAGGTCATGGCGGTCCATAACCGTTATTGAGACATTTTAAACACCCATAATGAATGACTGCCCTAAGGTGCATGTTACTGCTAGCCGTCAGTCTGTCCGTCAGGTAGTGACAAAGGTCTAGTGTGAACCGGCCCTTACTGGTTGACGGTGATTGGCTGGTGATTCATACAACCTTTCCTCTCTGATCATTTCTGATATTATTCCTGTTCACATTCTGATGTTGCTCTTAATGTTATAAAAAATAAATAAAAACTGTCATCTTCAACTGTCACAATTGGTGCTACCCGACTAAACCCGAAATAACTTATTGAAATTCTACTTTAGTCGCAAGTTAGATACAATAAATAATGCATAATATTTCGCCATTTTCCCGCTCCCCGTTTACGGACGTCACGGGGGGAATCCATTCGCACCAGATGTTGGGCCGGTGCCAGAAAGAGGAGATGGCAATGATGGACTGTTTGGAAGCCTACGGGCTAGGTCGTGGCCTCGTGAAGTGCAACTATTTATTAGACGACTTTAAAGAGTGCCACACCAGATTGAAACAGTTTAAGAGATTTATCGTATGTTAAGTTTAATAGTTATTTACTACTTACTTCTGTTTGTGACTACACATCTACCTACTGTAAATGGTGCTATCAAATCAATCTGCCTAGCCTTTTCCCAACTATGTTGGTGTCGGCTTCCAGCCTAACCGGATGCAGCTGAATACCAGTATTTTACATGGAGCGACTGCCTATCTGACCTCCACAACCCAGTAACTAGGTATTACTATACCCCTTGGTAAGACTGGTTGTCAGACTTTCGGGCTTCTGACGACCCGTAACGACTGTCAAAGATCCACGAATGACAGCCGGGACCAACGGCTTAACGTGCTTTCCGAGGCACCGTAACGATCCCGAGCCGCACGAGGCAGGTAAAAATGGTCACCAATCCACCGACCAACCCCGGCAAGCGTAGCTTAACCTGGTGGATCGACCCGTGCGGCTGTTATTACTTACCCACGAGCTCCTTTGGTGGTGCTATCAATTAAAAACTTACTGTGTCAATACAAACATATACTCACGCCTTGTTTCATGGAGGTAGGCTGAAACTACAGAAGGCCACCTGCTACAAAGCTATAATTCACTACTTTTGCTCCTTCCGTTCACGTTCACAAAATCACGGTTCATCATTATGATTTACGTACGAAGCGCCTGAAATAATTATGTATTTACCATCTTACACCCGTCTGCAATCCACGTCAAAGCTATCATACATTTTCAAACAGGCGCTTTCAGAGTCCTTACAAGGTGTACATACCTACTTATCTTAAATAACGCTCAACCTCTTGATCATTATGAACAACCACTTTTACTATGGGACCAAATCTGAAATCGCGAAAAAAAATCTGTTGTTCTACATTTTGACGAAATAAAAAATCTATTGTGTCTGATAATTGGCGTGCGACGGGATAATGATGAGTACAATGACCCCATAAGAGGTTGTGCGTTATTTAAGTTACACCTTGTATAGCTATTAGCCCCCTCTTTGGAGAGGGAGACGGTGCACAAACGCAGCTAAATTCTTTTGCACGCAATTAAACAACATATTCCTACTTAATTCGTTGGCAACCCTATCAAATGTCGTAAAGGGTTTGTTTATGGCGCTGTGGGTAGGTACTGAAGTGGAGTGGTGGTGGAGTCCCACTCAATGGTAATGTTTAGCCCAGTTTAGCAGTCAAACTGTATTAGGATTGAGCAGATTTAATTTTTTTTTTTTGTGTCCCACTGCTGGGCAAGGCCTCGATCCCCTTTTTCCTTCCAAACCTTTCTGTCTTGTGCGATCTCTGGCTAGTGGGTGACGACCTTTGCTTATCTCTCCGGGTGCATTCGTGCGACGCGACGTGGCCAGCTCACTTCCACTTCAGCCTGGCTGTTTTTTTCTAGGTATGTGAGCTTATGGAGCGCAGGGTGGTGTTTAAAAGGTATCAAGCGTACCTACAGATCGCGTTAGAAACGCCACCTTGCTGATTCAATACGAGCTATAAAATCATAATAAAACAAATCGAGCTTGACACGTGCTGATTTTTTTCTTTGTTTCTCAGATAATGCGCAAAGAGCGTGATCGTCAGATTGCGGCTAAGAAGCGAACCGGCGACAAGATGTACTGCACCCCTATTGTCGATAGCTATTGAACTTCTGCCAAGTTTTGGGCATCCTCAATAATTCCAGTGGACTTAAAAATGTAGAACTAATAGGTATGCACTATCGACAAAACGGATGCCTTTTTTGTATGTACATACCTACACTGATTCATATGATTCATTGAAGAAACCCTGCCCCTACGGTCCTTTGTTCTCGTCCAACAATAGAAACGGCAGAAAACATTTGCAAGCAAAATTGTTTTGAAATTAAAAAAGCCTGGCTTTGTCGATGGTAGGTACCTATTTACCTATTTACCAAAATATAAGGCTTAAGTTTCGAAATTACCTATCGCGGTGTCCTTACACGTTCCTGAATATGATTAACTAGTCAAATAAATACATTTAAACATTGATGCAAAATACTTTTTTCTCCAAAGACCTTGCTGTGTTTGAGCGACCTCTACTGAAAGACAACGAGATCAATATTATTTATGTGTAGAACGAACAGTACGCTCATTATTATTATTCGTAGATTAAAGCTTTATATATCCACATCTATCGAAGTATATTGGCAAGTTCAATACTCAATACCTTCACAGTTTTTTGCGCCCAAGAGTCACGGTCGTTCAGGCACGTTTTTGTATGGAATTTTGGCGCCAAACTAAATACAATTAATCATGGTCGTAAGTTGATCGACAAAGAATTAAATTATTTATTTATCAGTAGTGCTCCTACGCAGATGTGGTCTACATACATAGGAATAGCGTGACTTGTTTTTTGAGACGCTGCGCTGCGTTGTTTGTCATTTATTCTTGAATTTTGTATTTATTTATGAGGGGCCTGAATAGGTGAAAAATAGCACGGAAATTATTGTCACATGATGTGTTGAAAGGCTAGTTTGCATTCAGTGTTCAGAATACCAACTATGGGCACTTGGGCAGGAAACTCGACAATGCGTTGCGTCAAGCTTATGAACGGGCTACCTACCGGAAGTAGAGAAGCACTCACTAGAATAGAACCTACTTTCTTTATAGGCAGAATAGGACTATTTACTTATTATTAATAAGTATTGCAATATGTATAGCAGCACCTGGGATGAAAAACACCGCTGACTGCTGATGCAATTTCGCATTTTCTTGCAACATCCATCCGACATTAAATCCATACTAATATTATAAATAATAATTCGAAAGTAACTCTGTCTGTCTGTCTGTCTGTCTGTTACCTTTTCACGCCTAAACTACTTAACGGATTTCGATAAAATTTGGCAAGACTTTAGGTGGTATCCTGGGGACGGACATAGTCTACTTTTTTTCTCGGAAATAATCCTACAGGGGGTAATATAGGGTATGGGAAACCCAGCATTTCTTAAGTTAGGAATATCAAAATTAAAATCTATGCTTTTGGTAGGAAATAAAGAAATATGCGATTAAGCGTTTTTGAAAAATCATCCCCTAAGGGAGTAAAATAGGGGTTGATTTTAAAATTCACAAAACTTCACGGATTTCGATAAAATTTGGCAAAACTATAGATATCATCCTGGGGAAGAACATAGGCTACTTTTTGTCTTAAAAATAATCATAGAGGGGGTGATAAAGGGGATGAAAGTTTGTATGGGAAACCCAGCATTTCTTAAGTTAGGAATATGAAAATTCAAATCTATGCTTTTGGTAGGAAATAAAGAAATATGCGATTAAGCGTTTTTGAAAAATCATCCCCTAAGGGGGTAAAATAGGGGTTGATTTTAAAATTCACGAAACTGCACGGATTTTGATAAAATTTGGTAAGGCTATAATAGCATCATGGGGAAGAACACAGGCTACTTTTGTCTCAAAAAATAATCATACAGGGGGTAATATAGGGGATGAAAGTTTGTATGGGAAAACCAGCAGTTCTTAAGGTAGGGATAAGAAAAAGTCGCGGATTGTCCGAAGGGGTTACCGCGGCCCTGGCATAGGCAACTGAAGGAACACGGGTGGGTTTTAGTCAGTAAAAGTCTGACACGCCCTTCCGCTCCACCCAGAGCGGGAGAAGTTATTTGATGATTTCCCACCCTCAAAAAAAAAAAAAAAAGGGATAAGAAAAAAATTATTTAAGCTTTTGGTAGGAAATAAATAAATATGTGGTACAGCGTTTTTGAAAAATCAATCCAAAAGCGGATACACTATGGGTTGATTTTGAATTTCACAAATAATATTAAAATGTTTGTGTATCTCTTTTAAGAGATTTTAGGGATTGGAAATGTATTCATAGTTCGTATCTTGAGGTAACATTTAGCCGACGTTCGCACGGACGTAAAAATGTCGCGGCGGGATTTTATCGAACACTGCAATGGATTTTCAACTCTCGGTGTTGAGCCGAGCTTCAAGAATCCAACCTAACAACAACAGAGTGCATCCCAGCGCGTCGAAAAAACACACTGTTGGATTTTCAACTCTTGGCGCTAAGCAGAGCGTTGAAAATCCAGTGCGCGAAAAAAAAATCGCCGCGATGGTTTTACGTCCGTGCGAATATCGGCTTAGGGCTCATTCACACGAAGACGATCCGTTTTTATTGACGTCTTTAGTCTTTACTAGCTGTGCCCGCGACTTCGTTCGCGTGCATGTCGGAAATCAATACATAATGTGTCGCTTAGATATGGTGCAGGTATCACTCCTCCAATAAAAATTAAGAATCTTGCGATCTTGCCTGGTGGGAATCGCTACCTGGGGTTCTCTACCACAGCCCTGCAGTTACTGCGGTTTATGATAGCGGGGTTTAACACGTATTCGGACTGCTGGAAATACAACGCGCCATTCCAAACTATCGTTTCGGAAAGAACGAATAGCGGGGTTTACACGTAAGTACCTACAATTTGGACCACGGATCTGTGGACTGCGTTCCAAACCGCGGATGGATCTGTGCGGTTTGGACTGCGCATCAAACTGTCTTTCGTTTATACCGTGAACATCCATGTTTATGGAGGCAAAACTTTTAAAAACGATCGAAGTCCATAATTAGTCGACCACGGATAGCCAGTAATTTTCTTTGATTTCTGTACCAAATCACAGTACGTATACCTACTGTAAGTTATTGAGGAGTTCAATTGTCTGATCTTCACCATCTCTGGAGAAAACTCTTTCAAACATAAGGTGTGTGACATACGGACGGACAGACGGACAGGACTTAATGATAAGACTTCCCTTACTATGTACTATTTGGCTACGGAACCCTAAAAACAGAAGAATTGAAAACTTCTTTCTTTTTGAAGTCGGTTATAAAGATGCCTCAAATAATCTCGACCTTTAGAGAGAAATCCAGGTCCAGAGACCGGAATTCCAGGACAGCATCTATTTTATGACTGAAAAAGTGTCACTCTTCTGCGGAAAATCTTGACACCGCGATTCCGTCTATACAACATCTATCAGATACAGTGGTTAACTGGAAGCTCGCTCTGCGTACAATAAATAAACTTACAAAGGTACCCAGTTTGATTTTTTTAAAAAGTGACTGGCTTTTACTCCCTGTTTTTTGTGCCGTTCCGACTTTCTATTTTACGGTCAAAAAGCAACATTAAGGTGTTAAGGCACTCGTCACCCCCCCTCTCACCCAACCTCTCAACTCTCCTCTCAACCATATCTTACCACCTCCCTCTCCCTCCTGTCACCCTCCCCTCTAATACCCCTCACCGCATCCCCTTCCCCCTTCCTCCCCCTCACACATCCTTACTGCTTCTCCCTCCCTCTCACCGCGTCCCCCTGCCCCTACCCTCTCAAACCCTCCCCCTCACCTTCTCTGTGTATGAAAACTTGATAGGATTATTATATCTGACATTGCATTCTTTTTCACTCAGAATCAGAACACCACATCAGTTATTAGTATTAACTATCATCTTACAATTATATGCCCATTTTTAGGGTTCCATACCTCAAAAGGAAAAAAACCGGTCAAGAGCGAGTCGGACTCGCGCACCGAGGGTTCCGTTTCGATTTCTGAAAAAGTGTGCTATTTAGAGACATCGTTTTATTTTTCCTGTTTTCTTTACATAAACTTCTATCACATAGAATAATTTCAGATTTTTCTCTTTGCAAACTTCGGAGATGAGGGAACGGTAGTTTTTTTACATTTTTCATCAAAAGTCAGAAACTATGCGGCCTAAAAAAAAATTTTTTTTTTGAGTATGTGCAAACAGAGCTCTTTCATATTATACCCCACATGCCCTAGTAGCCCCACTATGAATTTTTAAGACCCCCTTGCAGTCCCTGTTGCAATAAAAATTAAAATATTTTTATTTCTTGCTTATTCGCAAAATAGTTGGGTAAACGTCATCTAAAACTGTTCCAAATTTCAAGTTGATAGCATTAATAGTTCTTGAGATATCCAGCTGCACCAGACAGACAGACAGACAGACAGACTGAGTCACACCATAAGGGTTCCTTTTATACCATTTTGGTACGGAACCCTAAAAACGGCACCCTTATAGGATCACTCGTGTGTCTGTCTGTCTGTCCGTCTGTCACAGCTAATTTGCTCCGAATCTATTGGACCCATTATGTTAAAATTTGGTACACATAATTACGAATTTCTGTGACCCAAACGCGGACAGGTAGGTAAAGTAAATAAATGGGTTTTGAATATGGGGGTCACTTTTGTGGGGCAAATAAGAAAATTAAAAAAAAAAGTTTTGCAAACTGTACCGTGTGACATATCAGATGAAAGGGCTTAATTAATATGAGGGTCTCAAATATGCAAGTATATATTTTTTTAATAATTTTAAAATTATATTAGTTATTTAAGAAAATAGATGAAAATTTACCAATATATCCCCTAATCTCCGAAACTACTGAGCCTAAAGTTTTGAAAAAAAAAATACAGAAAATAGTTCTTTACTTGTAGATTACAGGAAAATCTATAAGAATAGTCTGTGGTCATAAAATAACATGGTAAATCTCTCAATATTGTGAGTACAAACTTACATTTACAGTTGGAATGTATGGGAGAATATGTTTTCCAACTACAATGTTAAGTTTGTTCTTGGGATAAATTCATCCCAACTACGGAACCCTTCATTGTACGTGGTCCAATACGCACTTGGCCGGTTTTTTTATATTTGAAATTCTTTTAGCGTTACTAATCAACCACCAATAGAACCAATCTGCCTAGGCTTTTCCCAACTATGTTGGGGTCGGCTTCCAGTCTAACCGGATGCAGCTGAATACCTGTATTTTACATGGAGCGACTGCCTATCTGACCTCCACAACCCAGTTACTGGGTAATACGATACCCCCTGGTAAGACTGGTTGTCAGACTTTCGGGCTTCTGACGACCCGTAACGACTGTCAAAGATCCACGAATAACAGCCGGGACCAACGGCTTAAAGTGCTTTCCGAGGCACGGAGGAGTCTCGGTATGTAAAGATGCTCACCCATCCACTAACCAACCCCGGCAAGCGTAGCTTAACCTGCTGGATCAACCCATCAGGTTAACCACCCCTATAAAGCGATTTTTATTGTTAGTACCATTTGGTATCAATAGATGTCGTTACCGGTATGAAGACACCGTAATGAAAAGTTCTTCTTGAACACTTTAAATTCATATATCTTTTGATAGACTGAAGCGATTGCGATGAAACAAAAACTAAGTAAAACTCTGAGTTACACACAATATTTGAGTATCAAATTTAACCACGTTGGTTTTGTACTTTTGACGTGATACTTGCACAAAAATTTATGAACTCTCACAGACAAACAGACGAACAGACAAACAGACAAACAGACAAAAATGACAAAAACGGTAGAAATGGCATCTGTTGGTGTTTCTTTAACAACCCAACTATTTTTTTTTTTAATATTTGCAATGTACAGAAACGCCTCGTCTACAGATTTATTATATGTATAGATTTCGTTTAGTCGTTTTTAGTCTTTTATTCGAATGGATTTTCATACGGCTTTCACGAATGACCGGAGTGATTCAGTGTATAGGTACCTACTTAATTCATCATGGTTTTTTGTAAATTGGCTGACATATGACGATGATTGTTGAAGATGTCGGAAAAAATCATGCTGATTGGGAGCTCTAGGCCACCATACACGGCAACGATAAATATCCTAGCGATTTGAGTTTGCACAGTTATATCGGACGGCCCTATGTTTTCCATATGAATGTTCCCCTATGGGATATTTTCCGACATCTACGCGGGCGAAGCCGCGGGCAAAAGCTAGTAAAAAATATATGTTTAATACAATATGCAAATCAAATCCAATTAAAGATTTGATAAATTATTTCTTACTACTAAATGATACAGCAATAAGCAAAAAAATGTTTATCACGTTTGGATCACAGGTAATGGAGGTGTTCAACTAAATGCCGATACTTGACATTTGTTCCGAAAAATGCTAATTTAAATTAATTGTAAAATAATTCTCGTCATTACCTTACCCAATGAAGTTCATCGACCGTCTATTTTAGTGACGAAATATGTATATTCGAAGGTTGTATCAGATCACGTCAAGGTAACGCCAAGTGAGTCCTTTATACATTTTTTTTTAATTTTTTTGCTTGCGGAACTGATTAGCAAAGGTTCACGACCTCGTTTAGATTTTTGAACCATTTGCCATCATGTATTCTTTAAGAACGGGGCGGGGTAGGTATATCGGTAGGTAGATTTAAATTTGAATGCCGGACAACAACCCCTGCCTGGTCTTCGAACTCAACAGAATGCAGGATTTGTATTAAAAGGTAAGGTAAGGTAAGGTAAGGTAAACATAAGGTACCTACCAATGACCAAATGGGGTCCGACGACTTGTTTTTGGATACTCAAACTTCTATTCAGATGTCCTGACGCCATTGTCTGATTTATCGGCTAACACATTAAAGATCACACATGCACCACGTGCAATCAGCACCATTGGTATCTACCTAACATGACGAAGTATGTAGGTATAAGAGCAGGGGGTCTACTCCATAAGTCCGTCCGTCTATCCGTCCGTCATCCGCCCGTCTGACATTACGATCCATCAAAACAAGTGTAAGAGTAAAATTTTTCGGACGGGCAAAAACACATCGGGAGTAGGGACAACTGTCAAATCGTGTAGTAATTCATACTTTGTTCGGTCCTCGAACCAATCATCTATCCGTAGGTGATACGGAGTAGGAAACGTCCGTAACGAAGGCCGAAACTACGGGCTTCGGGCTTAGGGAGTAGACCCCTTGAAGTCAGGTGGTGCCTTTTGCAAGCAGGACCAAGCTTTCAGTCAAACACCGCCTAGCTCCAGGGAACTCCAGGGATTCCTATGCCTATTTCCGCTAATTTGAGGTAGGTGGGACTAGGTAGTTTAAAAGGTAGGTTTTATTTTATTAGGCAGGCAGTAGGTAGGGTCGTAGCTTCGATGAATTTTCTTGAGTCACTTTATTTCGTGGAATGAAAAAAAAATTGTGCGTGGACTTAGACCCCGGGCCCAAATGATGGATATAAGTACCTACCTACCTGAGAGCACGTATGGTTTAGGTAATGTAGAGTAGGTACCTAACTAAAAATAAAAAAAAGTTACAATCTTCCTACAGACCTACCGTCCTTAGTCCAGTAGAGATATAATATTTTTTCCATTTACCCTTCGATAATTCTAAAGTTTTTTATTTTCGCTGAGTGGATAACTATAGTGTCACTATCGGCCTTAACACCCTCGAAACCAATGAAAACGACACCCATGACGAAACATTTGAAAATATTCGCAGCCGCCATCTTGGATTTACAGTTTCAGCAGCTTTCATCATGGGACCAACTCTGAAATCACGAAAAAAATTACGATGTTTGATACAAAAGCTCAATACCTACTCGACCAGCTGATTTATTTTTCGTGATTTACGTGTTGATGCCATAGTGAAAGTTGTTCATAGTAGATGATCCCCTGTGAAAATTTAGTGATTAACAAGTTACCCAGTAATGAAAAAATACTTAATTTATCAATTCCGGAATCACGACATTTTGACGATCAATACATAAATATACATTCGATCCTATAATCAGAACTCTAAATCTGTGAATCCCGGAATCCGGGATTTTGACTATTTTTGACAATTGTTGATAATTACGCGCGGGCGAAGTCACGGTCACGGAATGGAACAGAAAAAATAACTGACTGGATTTGATCAGCGTCAATAAATATCGGGACGAACATACTGTTTTCAGAATGAAGACAGTATACGATAATATTACACTGTAATTCTGACAAGAGCTTTACCCAATTGAGTAGTTTAATTTTCTTAGTTTTTGAGATCATTTTGAACAGTCTGTTCGTTCCGATATTTTTGACGCTGACTGTACTAGTATTAGTCATTTGTGAGATGTGACTGTAATGAAATGATTTTGCGCCTCATTCAATAGAGGTAGGTACGCACGGCTACAGATCAAGCTATACATATCCAGTATAAGCTGATCTCGCATTGTATAAGATTACCTTACAATGAGAGGTCAGTGTAAACTGGACATGCATAGCTTGATGTGTAGCCGCGCTGCCGCGTGCACGTTTGCAGTGAGTGTGGGTCTGATTGTCACCGCTACTTACTTTACTCTTTGGTCACCGCGTCGCGCTGCACGAATTGTCGTACCTACACCGCGCGCCACAATATCCAAATTGTATTTTATTTATTAAAAAAAAGGCATAGTACGTACAAGTTGAAACTTTTGTATGGTAGCAGAGCTTATTATCACGAATATGTGGGCGCAAATTTATAAACTTAAATTCAATATTTCGCTAATTGCAAAGTTAAAATACAATTACTTGTGAAGCCATATTACTTAGCTGTTAGAACTTTTGTTGTAAGGTATAACTAATCCCTTTAAGTGTATAGGAAATGATATGAAAAACTTAAATTTTTTATTGAATGAGTTAAAGGACATTTTCAGATTTCCATTGTTCCACAGTACCTATCTGTTAGCATTTTCAGTAATATATACTTTAGATAGTACTAATTAAGAAACAGTGTAGTATTTTAATTTAAATTTTATACTATTGTTATAACACGAAATAATAGGAAATACCTACTTAATACCTATAGCATAACTCTAAACTGTTAGCATTTTTGTACATAGCAATGAATTCACGAAAGTAATCCACTCCGCGAAAATAAAAAACTTTGGAATTATCGAAGGGCATATTCTTTTGTCTACTGGGCCGGTAGTCTCGACATTATTAACGATGCTCTAACGACAGCAATCATTCGCTAAGGTGTAATGGGGTCCCTAGACGGTCAAAATGGTTTGACAAGCATGAAAAAATCATTTACAGTTTCAAACCAGTTGCGACGAGGACCGTTTTAACGACTAGTTTTCGTTTTATAGAAAACTGTTGCGTTTCGTCGTCAAAATAATTGACTACGACCCATAACAAAAATCACGTCCACAGTCCAAAGTCCAAACGATCCGGATGTGACGATTTTTGGTAGTCTCGACACTCAAAATTAGCGATTGCCCTCTATATTTAACCGATTCTCTATGATTTTCCTAATGTGAACGACTGTAGTTAGCGACCAATTTTGAGAGCCCGCTAAGTGATTCGGTAGCGTATCTTATATTTTTTTGGTTTTTATGTCAATACAAGCATAAATTATACGGAACAGGCTCGAAGATGTGTCTGTAACTCTGTACAGATTTACGTCCACATGAAGCTAAGACATGAAGTAAAGGTTCGGAATATACTCGACATACTACGTGCGAAAGCGTCGCCCATATTAATTGCATTAGAGGGAGCCAAAGACATAATAATCTCTTTGAAGGGAGCGAATCGTGCTATTTTTCGTATCTCTATAAATAACACACAAACGTAAATCATGTTTTCAACTTTATTTAAATATCCATTATGTATGACAATCATCTCCCAAGTTCACACATTCTAATAATCTAGATCTAGGCACTGTTTATACGACAGATGTTGCACCTAACCATGTATCCTCATGACAATAACAATAAGCAGTTTAATAAAGTGGGTCGAAAATCTCCAAAAACCAAAATCATGCACTTTTGCCAATGGGTATCCATGAGAGATAATTAATGTAAATTACACTAGTCAAGTAGAAAAAGTGAATGTCACAAAATTTTTAGGGATCTTAATTAACAGCCAGTTAATGTGGAAGTCACAGCCAGAGGACATTATTGTAAAAGTGTATGGCTTGAACCGCTATGTACTTCCTACATAACGGTTCAAGCCATTCATAACATTTAGTGTGCTCACATCATGTAATGTTTTGTTTTACAACTTACTACCGTCAATTTAATTTGATTCCTACTTAACTTTTCATACAATTATGTATTATACTTATTTATTCTTTTATAAGCTGCATAGTTTATCAAAAAGAGTAAATCTGCCAACAATATTGGTTGCCTTAAGCGTACCATGGTTTGATACTTTACAACTATGAAGTAGCCGCATTTGTAAAACCTATTAATGTATTAAAAATTTTCATTTTCTACCTCAAATGAAACTAGACAACGTGGTACAGATATGAGATCTCAATGTCAGAAATTTTTGTGCACGGTATTCTCAAACTTCTATAATCAAGAAAAACTATTAGTTAGGTATCTGTGCCATACAGATACATAACTAATAGTTTTATATGTAATTTATAATAAAATACCTAACAATAATAAAGACTACAGCTATTGCAGGAACTTAGAAAACAGCTAACAGTTTTTATTATTCTGTACAAGATTTCATAGCCGATAAATTAACTTCATTGAAATTTAGTTTTTGTAATTTGTTTAAATGTAGGTACTAAATTTGCATTCTATATTAGCTAGAATGTACATGGATTCCTCACAACTGATTTTAGTTTCAAATGCAAATAAATAAATCGTACCCTTATTGCAAAAACCGATTATCTGCATTTTTTTACCAAAATTAAGTTAAATTTAAAAATCGACTCTCCCAGTCACGATGAAGCTACAGGTAAAACCCATTATCTGCTACGACGCTTTTTTACGGAGATACCTATAGTAAAAAGCAACTACCTGCAAGGATGCTTGAATGATCTTCTTAAAAAAACAACTAAACTCATTTAATTCCTTTAGATTTATAAATGTATACCACGAAAACCATGTTTCGTATTATAACACATTTCAGGTGCAATTGCTTGATTTAAAATGTGCCAACATTATTCTGTTAATACATATTAACCTGCGGTAGCTGGTTCTAGCTTTTATTATTTTTTTAGAAATGACTGATGTATATACAAGTAAAACAAACTAAACAACATTAGTTGCTTTTTGCAGAAAAATGAACACCGTATTTGTTTAAGATTATTACAGGTAAAAGAACTTACATAAATAAAGTTTACTTTTGCTGTATAACTGGGCTCGACGCTTTCCGAATTTCTTCAGCTAATATCAATTATCTGTGTTTACTGTTTTCTTTCAATCACTAGGCTCACGAGTCACGCGAGACAGTTTTTAAATTAGCTTCAGCTAAAATCACCTATCCATGTATAGCCTTCTCTTTCGCAAGCAGCATACAACGCGCAGGCATCATACGCGCCAATACGCGGTTCTTGTACTTGTTGTCGAAAAAATCGTGCGCCGGCCGGGTGTAGTAATTGTCTCGTGTTTATTGAATAAAAAACAAAGTTTAACTCGTTATTTTTGTGAAATATAGTAAAATAAGTGTCTCTAGAGGTGACAAAGAAAAAACACCTGATTTCTCGAAAAAACAGTGTAATAAAGAGTACCGGTGCACACTGCTCTTCCTCACAGACTTATCTAGCAGCCATTGGGCACACGAGGAGGTTTTCTAGCCCTTCCTTCCTTGACCGTACATACGTAGTTATCCATTCTTTTTCAACATAATTATCTGCATACAGATGCTGCTTGCTCGAGTCACGTCGAGAATAAAAGGAAAAGAAATAGTGCTGGTACCTACTAAAAGGAATCAGCTCCAGGATTATCGCCAACAGGACCTACCTCTCCTGGAGAGTCAGAATCTAGAAGTCAATCATCTTTGGTTCTGCTCACCTTACCTATAACTTACTTAATTATTTACAATTAAAACCCCAGAAGAAGAACAATCTGTTTTTGTTTAAATGGCTTGTGGTGTTGATGTCTCTATTTTTATTTTCGAGTGGCTAATGACCAGACATACTGACGTCTTTTAGCCTTCAAGAGAAGTTCATAACAAACTGACAGAATGTCAGCTTATTCAGTTAGTTACGTCAGAAGTTATTCAAACTGGCTTTCAGGTAATTTTTAGGGTTTCGTACCTCAAAAGGAAAAAACGGTATCCTTATAGGATATAAATAAATCATAAATAAATAAATAAATGAATGTCTGTCTGTCTCTGTCTGTCCGCCTGTCACAGCCAATTTGCACCGAATCTAATGGACCGTTTAATTTGAAATTTAACTTTCTTATTACACCAGATTTACCTTTCAATTACAATTGACACTTCTTCAAAACAAAGCACGAAAAATCACGATGTCGAATCAGAACGAATAATTGAAGAAAGCGAAAATGAATCACTCTTTGATGGCGACTTTTCTGATCAAGACCCTTTGTAATACCTGCTGATCTAGATCGTCCTACTACACCTGAATCTGAGGATTCAGAACTAATACAATTGGATGAGTTGTTAAATCTGGACACATGTTTAACTAAAGAAGACAAAATTAAAAACATGCGACGTAAAGCTATTGCATCGTTGTTTGGCAAACCAAAACAACTCCCTGTTGAATCCAAGTATGTAGCCCAAGCAATAACGGCAGATATATTTAAACTTACTTGGTAAATTATACAACCACGCGCTCGATGGAGTCAACGAGATCCAGCTACATGGAAAAATAATCTAGCGGAAAGGCGTAGAGCTGATGGCCTTCCATACGTAACTAAACCGAAATGTCGAGATCCAAAACTCCTCCTATAAACTGTTTTAAATGCAAATTTGAGTGCAACAATCACGTTACCGAAAAAATTCGGACGGAATTGTGCAGGAAATATTGAAACCTAGACTACATATGGAAAAAGCAGTTTATATTGAGTCTTATTGATGTCAAACCGACGAAGAGAAAACGAGAAAACGATCTACACAGCGCAATATGCTAAACAATGTTTCTTTATCATCGAAGGAGAGAAAAAAAATGTTTGCCAAGATTTTTTTTGCGGAACTTTAAACATTTCACCGCATGTGACAGCAAATGCTGTAAAGCACCGCGACAGTTTTGGACAATATTCAAAAGAACAGGACCCGCGCGGACGCCATCCAAATGAAACGTCGCCTGAGGTGGTGGATGCTGTTAAAAAGCACATAGCATCATTTCCTAGCATGGAAAGCCACTATGTGCGAAAGAAGTTGAAACGAAAATAATTAAATTACGGGACATTAAGCAAAATGTATGAACATCTTTCTATACAGAAGAATGCAAAAACAAAAATTCCGATCCAGCTGTAGGTATCAGAAATGACCGATTGCCAGCTGCAAGTCTCTCATTCAAGCTCACAAGACAATGTTTAATCTTCTCTGTTTATTTTTAATTGAAATAAAGATTTTGTCAAATCATTTTGTTTTGATTAAATTAGGTAGTACCTAATAAGTAAATTAAAATCATCTATATATTCAGCCAAAAGCAACTAAAGATATCTATTTTATACCTGTACTAGCTATAGTTGTACTAAAGCGAATTTTGTCTTGATGATTATGACTAATAAAAATAAGTGATTAAATAAAAGTTGCCAGTAGAGCTGTCAAAAGGGTAATTTTGAAAATTTGGTAGTTTTTGGTACATTCAGGAAAAACCAACTAAATTAGCTCCTTACCGGTTAATTTCTTATTTTTGTTGAAAATCTAGTAAGTTTTCTTCAACTATTAACCTACTAAATAGTGCTTGAATAGTTTCTTGTTTTTAAAAACTACAAGTGTTTAAAATTTACACTATTATAATTATTATTTTGTGTCTTCAAACTTTCAAGTACTTAAATCTCAAAATTATTTCAGTCAAATTTTGGTGCAGATAATCGGTTTTTGCAATAAGGGTACGAAATCTATACTATTGAGAAATAAATAACAACCACAAATCATGTTCTCAACTTATTAAATCTCCATTATCACAATCATCTCCTAGTTTACACATTCTAGACACTTTTTACACGAGGCATGTTGCATAGCTATTGAAAAATCTTTCAAATGAAATTTTTAACTTTCACTACATAGTCACTTAGTTCAACGTTTTCTTCTAAGTCGTTCCTTTACTACAGGAGATAGCGACCACAAATGACGCATATCCAAGCTGTGTGGTCTTCCGAAGTGTAGACCGCTTACTTCATGCCGGCTCCCAGTCCTCAGACAGCCGTATTAATTAAGGATGGATAACTTTCTGTAGAACCCCAAGTAGTTATCATTACGCAGCTATAAGTACTATATAGTGAGAAACTATAAATGCAGTGAGGTCGCCGCTTAAGCTAGAAATGTATTAGCCGAGTAATATAATCTGCTGACGAGTTATTTGTTATTGTCAATCAATGAAACAATAATAGGAAAATACCATTCAAAATATTAGTTTCCAAAGACAACTAATCAAACTAACCACAGAGTACTTTTCGACTGACAGAATAAATAATAGTGTTGCAAGGAGGAGAAGTTGCAACTTCCATAGAAAGTTACCCCACGTTCGACAGCAGAGAAAAATATCTCAAAAACCGGCTGAGTGTGTTTCCGACCACGCACAATGAAGGGTTCCGTTGGTCGGGAACATTGTTACCCAAAAAAATTTTTTTTTTATGTGATAAAACTACAAATGAATAATTTTCGGACTTTTGTCTTTACTTGTGCTGTGTGAGACATTGCTTCTTGCCAAATTTCATAATTCTAGGTCAACGGGAAGTACCCTGTAGGTTTTGATTTATTTGCGAGTATCAAAATATGTCGTACATAGGGCCGTATTTTTTATCGCAATGACTTAGAAGCTTGATTTTTAAGAGCTGCAAGGGACTATAGACTGATGTATTTGATATTTATTTCAACATGATAACTTCTCGCGTTTCTGAGAAAAAGGGTCTTATAGGCTGACAGACTTGAAAATATTTTTTTGTGTGAAAAAAATTACAAATTAACAATTTTCGGACTTTTTCCTTTACTTGTGCTGTAATATCTTGCTTCTTGCCAAATTTCATGAGTCTAGGACAACGGAAAGTACCCTTTAGGTTTTGATTTACTTGCGAGTATTAAAATATGGCGCATTAATGGCCGTATTTTTTTATTGCGTTGACTTAGAAGCTTGATTTTTTTAGAACTCTAAGGGACTATAGACTTACGTATTTGATATTAATTTCAACTTGATCCCTGCATGCGTTCCTGAGAAAAAGGGTCTTATAGGCTGACAGACTTGAAAACATTTTTTTGTGTGAAAAAATCACAAATGAACAATTTTCGGACTTTTTCCTTTATTTATGCTGTAAGACCTTGCTTCTTGCCGAATTTCATGATTCTAGAACAACGGGAAGTACCTATAGGTTTTGATTTACTTGCGAGTATCAAAATATGGCGCATTAATGGCCGTATTTTTTTATTGCGTTGACTTAGAAGCTTGATTTTTTTAGAACTCTAAGGGACTATAGACTTACGTATTTGATATTAATTTCAACTTGATACCTTTACGCGTTCTTGAGAAAAAGGGTCTTATAGGCTGACAGACTTGAAAATATTTTTTTGTGTGAAAAATTAAAAAGTAACAATTTTCGGACTTTTTCTATAACCTGTGCTGTAAGACCTTGCTTCTTGCCGAATTTCATGATTCTAGGACAACGGGAAGCACCCTATAGGTTTTGATCTACTTGCGAGTATCAAAATATGGCGCATTAATGGCCGTATTTTTTTATTGCGTTGACTTAGAAGCTTGATTTTTTTAGAGCTCCAAGGGACCATAGACCTACGTATTTGATATTAATTTCAACTTGATACCTTTACGCGTTCTTGAGAAAAAGGGTCTTATAGGCTGACAGACTTGAAAATATTTTTTTGTGTGAAAAATTAAAAAGTAACAATTTTCGGACTTTTTCTATAACCTGTGCTGTAAGACCTTGCTTCTTGCCGAATTTCATGATTCTAGGACAACGGGAAGCACCCTATAGGTTTTGATCTACTTGCGAGTATCAAAATATGGCGCATTAATGGCCGTATTTTTTTATTGCGTTGACTTAGAAGCTTGATTTTTTTAGAGCTCCAAGGGACCATAGACCTACGTATTTGATATTAATTTCAACTTGATACCCCCACGCGTTCCTGAGAAAAAGGGTCTTAACAGACTGACAGACAGACAGACAGACGGACAACAAAGTGATCCTCTAAGGGTTCCGTTTTTTCCTTTTGAGGTACGGAACCCTAAAAATAGGTAAAAATGAGTATTAATAAATTGCATACCTCCGATTGCCATCCTTACTGGCTACTTACTGGCTATCATACTTAGAAATTGCTACAAATATTCTTTCAGGCACAGTATTACCTACTTAACTAAAAATATTTTACTTTCATCCATGCCATACCTACTATTCTAACGACTACCATAAAAAAAACCGGTCAAGAGCGAGTCGGACTCGCGCACCGAGGGTTCAGTTCCGATTTCTGGAAAAGTGTGCTAGATAAAGAAATCGTTTTATTTTTCTTGTAATCTTTACACAAATAGCCTCCCTGGACTGTCTACGGCCTGGTGTCAATGACCACCACTGGTTGAAGGGAATGGGTACGATTGGCTTAGATTCACAGACAGACGTGCTGGGTGCTCTCCTAGCTAGTACGTCAGCTCGTCGTTACCCAGCGATCTGCTGTGTCTTTTCATCCATTGCAGTGTCACTATGTTGCGGTTAGATACCGTCACACGTTCGAGTACATTGCGACATTCTAGTACTTATTAATCACGTGGTAATTTATTTTTTCTGTAAGGATTGGAGCACTGAGGCACTGTCGGAGAGTATACGTATATGGGTATCCGTAACTCTCCTGGCTTCTATGATGTAAGCCGCTTGTATGATACCCACACACTCTGCCTGGTAGACAGTGTTAAATACTCTCAGCGAGCTGGATATGTTTATGTTGAGATCGTGTGAGAAGACTCCGACTCCGCTTCCGGAGTCGGTCTTTAATCAATCGGTGTCATCGTGGGACTCTCAACTCTTGCGGGCCTGAGTAGTCACACCATCCTTCCGTGAGTATTATGTTGTAATGCTTTTGGACAGGGCTATGTCGCATTGTGATGCCATCATTGGCTGTATGTGCTCGACTTTAGAGTCTTTGCTCAGGGTTCCTGTTATATTGAGCATAGAGGCGGCTAGGGCCGCCTATTCACACATGATGAGGTATAGAGGCGGCAGTCCAAGCATTGCTTGTAGAGCAGCAGTGGCTGTAGTTCTCATGCAGCTAGTTCTCTACTATTTTCAAAACTTGGCGCATGAGGTCGCGTAGGGTATTTTCATTGATGCCATTTATTATTATGGTTATGTCGTCGGCGTAGCCTACGGTGAAGTATCCTTTGTCATTGAGTGTTTTGATGAGGCTGTCTACGACCAGGTTCTACCAGGTAGGACCAGGCAGCGGAGAGAGGATGCCCCTTGCGGGCAGCCCTTGTTGGCACGATGGCCGTTGTGGTGTCGTTCACTGTCACTTGCACAGCTCGCAGTTTGAGCATGTTGGTGATCCAACTTCTCAGTGTCGAGTCTATACTATGTCTGTCGAGGGCCATGTTGATGCTATTGAACATGGTTTTGTCAAAGGCGCCCTCCATATCAATGAAGGCGGCCAGTGATGAGCACTTGTGGGTTGTGATCCACCGCGCATTCAATTTTGGAAACTACGCTGTGCAGTGCAGATTCCGTTGATCTGCCAGTGGAGTATGCATGCTGTTGTTTATGAAGTGGTTTTACCCGAAGAGGTCTGTCACGGATATGTCTAACAGAGAGTCTCTCGAGGGTTTTCAGTAGAAGTGATTTATTTTATTTTTATTTTATTTTATTTTATTAGGATCTCCAACAAAGAATACACCTTACATGCTATATTACAAAGAACAAGAACAGAAATCTATGTGCTCCCTCAATTATAGGAGACCACATCATGCGATAGAAACAAACACAAAATTATAAATTATTACTAAACTAAAGTTATACTAATAGATTACATTAATTAATGGTGACCATTTGAATCTAAATTCAATAAAAATAATGATTAAAAAGCAAAGAAGCAAACAAATAAATAAATACATAAATACAAATAGCAAACAATACATCTACACAGGCAGTTCAACACTTACATATCATTTAATTGTGCACGGATTAGTGACTTTTATTTACTAAGAGTATTAGAAAAAATATCTATGTCTTCTGATGTACATGCTAAGGCATTGTACTGCTGGGTCATCTTGGAAACCGGTCAATGTTTACCCAGCTTTATTCGGCATCTCGGGGCTTTGAGTAATAGGCGGATATAACGCGGGATTCTGACAGGGACACTAAGATTTATTCTGCTAAGAAGATCTTGACAGTCAATACTATTATTAAGTAATTTGAACAAGAATCAAATCGCAGGTCTGCTGGAAGAAATTTCTAAAGAAATAAGCAGTGCCTTTGTACTCCTAATTTTAAGTATTATGTATCTCTTTGTATTTTTCTGTGTGTGTACATAAATTGTAAAATAAATAAATAAATAAATAAGAATGTTAAATCAGTGACTGTACGGCGAGACTTGAGAGGAATTATTTTTAAATGTTTCAGCTTGTCTGCGTACGATCTCAAACTCCTAATAATTCTAAACCGGAACGCTAGGTGACGAACAAGTCTCTTCTGGACTCTTTCTATTCGACTTGAGTGAACCTGGTATGTTGGATTCCAGACCGTGCTGCAGTATTCTAATTGACTTCTTACATAGCTATTGTATAACAGAAGTATAGTGGAAGGCTTTTTGAATTCTTTAGAAGATCGCAGTATAAATCCAAGAGCCCGATAAGCTGAGTTGAGCATTTTGTCAATGTGTTCTATAAATCTCAGACTACTATCCAAATACACTCCCAAATCTCGGATAACTGTCACTTCATTTAATGTGGTTCCCTGAATATTGTAGCTCGATTGAATTTTATTCCGCTTTCTGGTAAATTTGATGTGGTGACATTTAGTACAGTTTAGATACATTTTATTCTTCGTACACCACTGAGATAAGCTATCTAAGTCCGTTTGTAGCAACTGAATATCAGATTCAGTCCGAATTATGCGTATCAACTTCAGATCATCCGCAAATAAGTACGGCGTAGTATATTTAAATACGTTTGAAATATCATTCACAAATATAATGAAGAACAATGGCCCCACATTGGATCCCTGTGATACACCTGAAGTTGCAAAATAAGGTTCTGACTCATCACCCTCTATGACAACTAAAGATGGCCTATTATTAAGGTATGACTTACACCAATCCAATGTGGCACCGGTGATCCCTAGGGACTGAAGTTTAATCAACAATAGTTCATGGTTTACCTTGTCGAACGCCTTTAAAAAATCTGTGTATATTGCGTCTACTTGTAGACCCTCATCAACTGCGGATGTTAATTCAGTGATATAAGTGAGTAGATTTGTGTTCGTAGACTTTTTAACCATGAAACCGTGCTGACTTAAGGTTAGGTAACTTTTAACCTGGTTGAAAAATATCGGGTACACTAGTGATTCAAAGACCTTAGACAATGTACAAAGAATCGAAATTGGTCGATCGTTAGATATCACATAACGCTTACCATTTTTGTGAATAGGCAC
This sequence comes from Cosmia trapezina, assembly GCA_905163495.3. NCBI lineage: Eukaryota > Metazoa > Arthropoda > Insecta > Lepidoptera > Noctuidae > Cosmia > Cosmia trapezina. The sequence goes on from LR991036.1 coordinate 6,098,131, forward strand.
TATTCTTGCCCGTTTCCATGCATTCGGGAACACACCCGTTCTAAGTGAAATATTATAAATATCTGCTAATGGAGAGGACACATAACGTGCACATCGTGACCAAAATATTGGGGGTATATTATGAGGTCCTGCACCCTTTGACAGATCAAGTCTGGAAAGTCTTTTAAATACAGCCTCTTGAGATATTGAAAAATCATGAATGTGTGGAGTAGGGATTGATGTAACAGGTAGATCATTGATAGTATTGCCATGGTCAAGACTTTGCGAGTCATATACCGATGAGAATTGATCAGCAAATAAATTAGAGATAGCTTTACTTCCAGATGCAGTTACAGTACCTAGGGTAATTTTAGAAGGATTTGAAGTGTTACTTTTCCGAAGGGTTTTTTATATGTGACCAGAAGAATTTGGGATGAGCTTTTATTTTATTTTCTAATTCGTCTATGTAATTATTGTAACATCTTTGCGCAAGTTTTTGACAGTCTTATCTTAGATAATTAAATTCAATTACATCTAGTGGATTATTATATTTCTTTATTCTGTTATGATATTTTAATTTTTGTTTGAGCAATTTTATTAGTTGGTTTGAATACCACGGTGGGTATTTTCCTCGCATGAACAAAGTTACTGGCACATATTTTTTAATGATGTCCCTAACTATACTATAGAATTTATCCAGCATATCATTTACATCATCATAACATAATGCAAATTCATTTTCCCAGTTGATATCCTTAAGTGCTTCGTAGTCTGCTTTGTAATAATTGGGTTTGTTTAATAATATGAAATCATTTTTAATAATTACAGTTAGAATGGGCATGAATTCTAAAGCAGGGTGAAACTTATCCAACTCTCTTGATGATGTGAGGCTTATAGGCCTATTAGCCTTGTGTTGTGTATAGTCGGGTTTTCAGGTTTGGGTATAAAAAGGACTTTCACTTCACGCCATGCGAGAGGTATGTATCTGAGTGCTATGCAGGCTCGAGAGATCTCCAGCAACCATGGTGACAAATGAACCACCCCCACTGTAGTAGGGCTCAGAAGATGCCATCCAGTCCTGCGGACTTATATGGCTGGAAGGAGTCTATAGCCCACTTTATCCGGTCTTCTGTTACTATATTGTGTGCTCTAGACTAGTCTTGATCAGTTTGGGGTCCATCCTGGTTCAGCCTCCCACCTACTGTCCTCTGGGAGTTTACAATGTACGGTTTTTAACTACCTGATTGAGGCCGGACCATTGTTAAATAGCCGTCCGTGTGTAATACCTATATTTATTTAACAAAATAAATAGATTTTATATTCAGTAAGCGTTACTTTAAATAATACTTTTTATATGTTATTATTAACCTAGTATAATAACTATTATCAAACAATCGCAAATGAGTTAATTCAGTGTTTAATTGCTTTTTAATCATATTGTAAAACTAAAATCAGAAGTTAGTATATTACAAGTATTCTGCCCCTGAATAATATTCACAGCAATTTTTTAATGTGCTAGCCAGTAAGGATGATCACCGGAAGTATATCATTTTTTTATACTAATTTTTAGCAATTTTTTGAGATACTTATCTTTGCAGTCGGAAGTGGGGCATTGTTGCTACTTCTTCTTTCTAAATCCTTAGATATCTAACAAAAGTTATTGCTACTTATTAGTTTGAACTAGAGATGTGCTAGAAATTACTTTTCTGTTACCAAATACCTAGTAACTGCAGCTTAACAGATAACCTAGGAACTGAATTCACAGTTCCCTGTTACCATTTCACCGTTTACCATACCATGGCGTTCGTTTGTTCATCGTTAATTTATCAGTTATTTATTTTATTAATTTTAGGAAAGCTTATAGCTAATATAATTTCCATATATATAGTAGGTACAATGTGTAAAAGATGGCCAATTACAAGCTTCCACCAACGATTATAATGAGTAACATTAACAAATACGAGAAAACAGCGACGTGAGAAATAACTAAAGTCTCACGCTCAAAGAATACAGTAAAAAAAAAACAAAAAAAAATGGTTATCGAAAAAACAATTATTCAAACTTTTCCTTACTTCCTACCAGCTGAAGCCGTTTGACACTTGAAACGTCACATACGTCAAGCCGTGGGCGGAATTCCCGCTGTGCAACATATTTATGACCCTGCTTAAGGTTGATGCGCCAGGGTAGCCCGGGAAATTCAAAATTTCTTAGGTTTTTTGCAATTTGTAGGTCAGTGTGAGCTTGTATGTTGATTAAAATATGATTCGCGGCCGTAGCTAATGATTATAATTCTGTAAAGCCATATTAGCTACGGCCGCGAAGGGTCATAAATATGTCGCGCAGCGGGAATTCCGCCCACGGGTTGACGGATGTGACGTTTCAAGTGTCAAACGGCTTCAGCTGCTAGGAAGTAAGGAAAAGTTTGAATAATTGTTTTTTCGATAACAATTTTTTTTTTGTTTTTAACTTTTTTATTGTATTCTTTGAGCGTGCGACTTTAGTTATTTCTCACGTCGCTGTTGTAATTTTAGAGCCTAGGAACAAGTTTTAGAGGATTGAGGAACAGGGTGTAAAGTTCACTCATCCTCCATAGAAAAGGGAGGATCCTCCGACCAGACGGGTGTTGTGTCTGGTGGCCACTGCCCAACGGTTGATGTCGGGACGTTGTATATATGCTAATCGCGTGGTAAACTCTAATTGCGCGATGCAGGTTTGCGTGACGTCATGTCATTGATGCGTAGTTCATATGTGGCGATGTAGATGCCGCCACATCACTCCCCTCCGGAGACCGGAGGTCGATAGTGGGCTGAGTCGTGTATCTTGCGATGCTTGCCAGTGCCAGTTGTGGTTCCAGTGAGTCGGAACCGGGTGCCGCATAGTTCACGGTGAGTCGGAACTGTCTGCGGTGATACCCCAGTGAGTCGGGGTGGCGCTGCGTTATGCTCCAGTGAGTCGGAGTGTACAGCGCTGGGTTGAGGCTGAAGGTGATGACCAGGAATGCGCGTCCGCTGCATGCTGGTGGTCAGGATACCTGTTGAAGCCGATGCTGGCTGGCTGTGTGACTCGCCGCTCGAAAGCTTGAGGAAGTGATGCTTGATGACGTCACGCTGAAGGAGTTGCACGAAGGCTGCGCTGACGTTCATGCTCGGGGTCACCAATTTAGAGGCATGAGGAACAGGGTGTAAAGTTCACTCATCCTCCATAGAAAAGGGAGGATCCTCCGACCAGACGGGTGTTGTGTCTGGTGGCCACTGCCCAACGGTTGATGTCGGGACGTTGTATATATGCTAATCGCGTGGTAAACTCTAATTGCGCGATGCAGGTTTGCGTGACGTCATGTCATTGATGCGTAGTTCATATGTGGCGATGTAGATGCCGCCACAAAGTTACCTGTTAGCAGTATTATCCTGTTAAATCCCATCTCTAGTTTGAACCATGAAAAATAGTGTTTTCAAGATAAACATATTCACTACAATTTTCAAGAAAAAACAATTATTTTTATTAAATCTTGAGCTCCAATTTTCCCCGTTATTCAAGGAGATTTTGAAGTGGCAATAATTGTATTTGATGAAACCGAACTATTACCATTTGCCCGTCTAGAGGTGCCATTTGGACCATAGAGCGTGTAAGTAGGTCCGACCGAGCGATTTCAGGATCGTTAAAATGTCGAGACTGCCGGCCCTGGACTACCTGTGTACACCGCTCTTTTCAAAACAGGTAAGTAGGTACTCGTAGGTACTGTAGGGTTTAACGGCCGAACCCAATAATCTACTTTCAGTAAAAGACAGATCGCTACTGATGATAGACAAATATAAGGTCCCATTAAAATATTATTTTTGGACAAATTTTCACTGGGTGTTTTACGCATGAATAATATGAACAACTTTCACTATGGGACTAACTCTGAAATCGCGAAAAAAAACATCGTTTTATTTTTCCTGTAATCTTTACATAAACTTCTATCACATAGAATAATTTCAGATTTTTCTCTAAGCAAACTTCGGAGAAAAGGGGGGAGGGGAGGTTAATTACTGTAAGGGGCGGTATATTTTTTTACATTTTTCATCAAAAGTCGAAAACTATGCGGCCTAAAAAATACAAAAAATAACTGGGTATTTTCAGCCTGTATAAAATAAGGCTGCCTTTTGCATGAAACCTACTTAGCAGGTGCTGGAGTTTTAGTCCGTGGGAGTCCGATCTAAACTACCGTCTCTTTTCTTTAGGCGGAGGTTATACGTATTTAAGGTTTCATTTTGAGTAACTTATAAGTAGGTACACACACGGCTACACATCAAGCTATACATTTCCAGTTTACACTGACCTTTCATTGTAAAGAAATCCTATGCAATTCGAGATCAGCTTATACTGGAAATGTATAACTTTATGTAGCCGTGCGTACCTACTTGAAACTTTTTTTGACGGCCTTGTGACCCTAGTGGTTGCAAGCGCTACAGCTGAGCATGAGCTGCTGGGTTCGATTCCCACATCGGGCAAAGTGATATTGGGTTTTTCGATCAGGAATTTCTCAGTAGTAAGTAACCCGGAGTCTGGATTTGTGCCCGGTTGATGGCAATAGGCTCGCCCCCTATGATGGCTGACGAAATGTGAGTGCTATGGGTACCTACACCTCTGCCTAACTCTTCGGGGTAACAAGGCGTGATTTATATTATGTTTAGTAGGTCTTCTTAATGCGAAAGCGCCAGGGTAGCCCGCGAAATTCAAAATTTCTTACGTTTTTTGCTATTTGTAGGTCAGTGTGAGCTTGTATGTTGATTAAAATATAATTCGCGGCCGTAGCTAATATGGCTTTACATAATTATAATCATTAGAATCAGCAATACAACTCCATAAGTTAGCATTTACCTCAAACCTCATGGAAATCGCTAGATTTGAGGTAAATGCTAATTATGGAGTTGTATTGCTTACCTACAAATTGCAAAAAACGTAAGAAATTTTGAATTTCGCGGGCTACCGTGGCGCATCAACCTTAATATAATTAAAATAAAATATAAATATTATTCCTATCTTAGCAACGCGGTCACCACCATTTAAATATATACAATGTCCGTCAGACAAATCCATCTCCCGGCATATCAGGGACAAACACTAATATTTTATGCATGCTCGACCGATACTGATACGAAGTTTTTCTACACTGTAATGTGTTTTCAATATTTCAGGCACCCGAAGTTTTTTTGAAATTTTACCGAGAAGAACGAAATTTTATTTGTTTATTATTGAAAGGCAAACAGTTAAGAACTTACAACTATTTTAACAAAATCATGTTTTTGGTAATAATATACAAAGAACAGGCAGACAAAAAAAAATTAGATAAATCGCTAGGAGTTTTAATATTACCTTGTAAGTACTATTATTTGTGGTATTACGTATAGTCATTTTAAAATAAACTCCTTTGCAAAAAAAACGGGCACCTTACAGTCATTGGCTTTTCTATGGATAATATTAATATTTTTAGTATGTCGTTAGCTTAAATGACTAGAAATTTCTTATTATCATTGAGAATATAGTTTTTAACCCTTAAATCCTGGAATCGGTGTTTTAGTCAATGTAAACAGAGAGTCGTGCTAAAATGGAAATTTTTAGGGTATAATTAAATTAAGACTACGAGTTTTTTTTATGGTATTTTAATAAAAAAAGACATTAAAAAAATAAAAAATTAATAACGAGTATGACCTCTCCTTGCAGCGATTACGGCATGTAATCGTCTTGGCATGGTTTCCATCAGGATTTTGATGGTGTCCTGTGGAATGTGTTCCCACTCAGCCGAAATCACACGTTTAAGCTCCCTGATGTTTTGTGGAAGGTCGTTGGACAGGTCGTACTCGCCTTTTTAGGAGGTCCCAGACGTGCTCAATGGGGTTAAGGTCAGGGCTCCGCGCTAGCCAATACAGACGACGAATACCGACCTCTTGCATATAAGCATCTACGTCGCCAGAACGGTGGTCCCGAGCATTATCGTCCATGAAATGGCATCTTCACCAATTACAGTCAGTGCGGGCTGTGCATGTTGACAAATTATTCCTGTTATGTACCTTTGCGCATTTAGTGAGCCATTTTCAATGAACACTATCTCGGTACGATAGCTGGAAGTTACGCCCGCCCAAAACATAACGGACCTTCCACCATAAGGGGTGATTTCTTCAAAACACTCGTCGGCATAGCGTTCCCCTGGTCTTCGTAACACTCGCCGACGTCGGTCCTCACCATTCAGGCAAATTCGAGCCTCATCGGAGAAGAGTACGCTACTCCAGTTACCTAGTGTCCAAGATAGACAATTTCTAGTGAACCTCGGTCGAGCAATCCGACACTCACGGAGTAAATTGGGGGCCCGCGCTGGTCGTCGACTGCGTATATCAACCGCTAAAAGCCTCCTCCTCACTGTCCATAGGCTAACTTGTGCTCCTCGTACCTCTTCAAGGTTTCTTTTGTGGTCTATGTAACTGCATTTGCGATTACTCAACGTCTGAGTCACTAAAAAGCGGTCGTCTCGAGGTTGTGTGCAACGTTTTCTCCCACAACCTTGCCTTCTTTGAATGGAACCTGTCTCTTGGTATCGAGTCCAGGTTCTTTGGACGGCAGAACCACTCACGTTTAACGGCTGTGAGCCGTAGCATTGGCTACACCCCACTTCCAGCAGCGCTATAATTTTACTAGCTCTTATTGCTTTTTCTGCCATTATAATCGACACAAAGATATCTGTTTTAAGTCACAATGAGGCAGGATTATGCGACAAACATAAATTAATCTAATAAAAATAACGAGAAGTTAGTTTTAGTTGCCTGATAACCTTTTAACCGCAAACCCGCGAATAGTAAGTAAAAAGTCATATACTGAAAAGGGATTATTATTTCTATAAACAACAGTTCTGAATTTGAAATTAACTTTTTTTCATACCCAGACTCTTTATTATGTGCCAGGAACATAGTTTGCCTATTAAAACCTCATTAGAACTAAATGATTACCAATAATGTAGAAAAATCCAAACCGCCCGTTTTTTTTGCAAAGGAGTGTATTATACCCTGCCTTAGTCAAGTCAAGGTTTCGTCAGGTAGGGGATGTAGGGAAAGTTTCTACAACCACAAACATCCTAGAAGGTAGTAGGACCTGTCACTCATGTACCTATCCATAGTACTTAATTTTTTTTTAAGTCTTCCTAAGGCAAATTTTTCAATAGTCTGTTAACTTTTACCTGAAGAATAAACATGTCAGTTTGACATATTTTCTATACAAAAGCTGCCAAACCGCCATATTTATTCTATGAAAGTTATAGCTGACGATTGAAAAATTTTCCCATAGTGAATTAATGATTCTGGCTCTCGTACGATAGCCGACTGATCTAGCTACCTAGATCAGTCGGCCAATACCTGACCATCTTTGACACAGTACTCTTTCCGTTCTGAAGCTGAACTGCATTCTCTCATCACCAGTAACTATAGTATCTAGCAAGAGGCTAATCACCCGATCTCTTTCCTCGAGTCGTGACTAAAGCATATTTTTTTGTCAACCATTTCGATCTGAAGATTGTAATCGTGTTAAGTTTACAAATAAGTAAAAGTACCGTAGACTACAATCCGTTACTTACGGTGCATCTAACTTTTCTTTTCTCATTTAAAATCGACAGCGTCTCTACACTACGGCCGAAATATCTTGACGAGTCCGAACTTCGTGCAAACAAAAACAAACAAATGATGATATAGAGGCATGAGGAACAGGGTGTAAAGTTCACTCATCCTCCATAGAAAAGGGAGGATCCTCCGACCAGACTAGTGTTGTGTGTGGTGGGCTACTGCCCGACGGTTGATGTCGGGACGTTGTGTATATGCTAGTCGCGCGGTAAACTCTAATTGCGCGATGCAGGATTGCGTGACGTCATGTCATTGTGATGCGTAGTTCGTATGTGGCGATGTAGATGCCGCCACAATGACATGAGACGAATGTGAGTGAGAGAACATGCGCGGAAGTTCATAGCTAGTGCCTATGTTGACTCGCCAAGATAAAGAAGATACTTAATTATTTCGGAAATGGAGGAAACTCGGCCGACGCCCGTTGCAATCTATGACAGGATACTTTTCTCCCTCATACTTACTATCTGGGAGATGCTCTTTGGTGGTAACCAAAGGAGCATCTCCCTGCAGGGTGTAACCTCTCATGGTCCACTTGGAAGTCCCTGAACCATCCCAGGACACAAATGGGAAGATGTAGGAACTCCAACCTGGTAAAGTTGGGCTACCTCGACGGAACGATAGCAGGGGGTGGCATGTTTGTGTTTGTGTGTGATCAGGGCTTCATCAATGATTATCCTTTTATTATTTCTTCTGTTTTGTAGGCGTTTATTTGACTAAGATTTAGGTACATGGTAATGAATAAAAAATTAAAAGCGATGGAGAACCAAACTCAAACTCAAAGCATTTATTTCAAATAAACCAATTACAGGCACTTTTGAATTGTCAAAGGGTCGGTCTTTGGTCGGTCAGTCAGAAAAATGAAGCTAGTTGCCCATTCCAAAGCGTAGATCCTGGAGAAGAACGGGCAAAAAACTCCACGGACACTCTTTTAAATCAAATATTTTACATAATATTGGTTACATCGTTCATATTGAAAATATAGATGTGAGAACAATGTAGAAAGACGTGCACGTTAAAAGCGTCCGTAATGAAAAAGATAAAAACTAAAAACAACTAAATTAAAAATAAGCCGTGGCAGCTAAGAGACGACCAGTCCCAACTGACGGCGCCCGTTCACGAACATGACGCATGGATCAGCACCAATTAGCTCAACCATTTTGAAGGGAACTTAATGATTCAACACACACGCCACCACCAGCGAGACATTTGAGTGAGCATGACATACTCTCAACCGCCAGGGCACATTCAAGTCAGTGAAAGACGAACCCAGTAAAAGGTAGCTTTATATTAGAACCGACTATCATCTTTTTGTTCTTGATAGCAGGGGGTGGATGTGGAGCTGTGTCACAAACTATGCTCTACCTCCTATCCTAGCCCTCTGTGTTCCAATTTGCAGCCAAAATGACCTCTGCGCTGCCACCGTCGACTCCGTGGAAGACGCGAAGTTTTGGGCCAACAAGATCTGAGATACAGTCGTGCCAGCGAGACGAAGAAGAAGAGTACGTTATAGAAAAATATTTATCAACTGACAGGCACAGCAAGTCGTCGACCTATACCAAAGTCAAAGATTTTATTCGTCCGGCTCTGAGGTGTGCGGACATTATAATTTCAAAACCTAGTGTTTTTGTGGGGCCCGGCGCCGATCGAATATTATCTACATATACATAAGAAATAACTTCTTACAACATTCACATCTAGAATCTAGTTCTTGTCACATTATAAGTCTATTAAATGTCCGCTAGAGGTCGTTGTAGAGTCACTGCGTTCCGTACAAATCGACCTTAAATGCCTCGTCAAGTGTCATTAAGTTAAATGATGCAGATGGCAATTAAAGTTCTTCTTTTAAAAAAAAAGAAATAATTTTCTCGAGTTTTTTTTTTTTTGCAAAAACAAGCTTTACCTATAAGTAGTATTTCAGGGTTGGTATCAGAATGACTGGATCGCAAATTGACCACGTCGCTCTTAGTCCAAATCTCAAAATGTCTAAATCTCAAAATACCTAAGTCGCAAAATGACTACATCGCAAAAAGTCCGAACAGTTGTGTAGGCACCTATACACAGGGTTGATATCAGAATGACTGGATACATCATAAATTCATAATTCAATAAGATATATCTATAAACTCAGTCTAAAATCTCCAAAGGAAATGGAAGAAGTAGGGTGTCCCTGTGGTACAAAACATTAAAAAAAAAAGGAATGTAGGTACTCCAACGTAGTGATTTAAAAAAATGTTGCTTAAAATTGCATTCAAATCGAATTGTAAATTCAGTTTTCAGGCGCTGTGTTGAGATTAATTCAGTATACTAGTAGGTACCTACTTACATGGGTTATCGTAACATACAGGGTGTTAGGTTAAACGAGGGACATACTCTAACGGAGTGTAGTACTCATGAAAATGAACAACTTTAACCATGGAACTAACCCTGAAATATGAAAAAAAAAATCAGCTGTCTTGTACATTTTGACCGCGTAGGTTTTGCACTTTGTAGAGAACAGCTGATTTTATTTTTCATATTTCAGGGTTATTTTCATGGTCAAAGTTGTTCATTTTCATCGTACTACACTCCGTTAAAGGATGTCCCTCGCTTAACCTAACACCCTGTATAATTTAGCTTAACGTAAAAAACATCATGCATTTGTTCCTGGGTAATGATGAAGGCAAATTCATTCAGATATTCTTATGGTGACGGTAGGGCAGGCCCGTAGGCATACTTATATCAGCCGGCACTGAACTCTGCGTACCTATAGCGGTCATGAGAGTTCATGCGATGTGGTACCTACTCCCGAAACGGCACTGCGTTGTTTGTGATTGTACTACTTACCTACTACATTTTCAGGAGTTTGCGCAGTTTTTACTCCAGCCGGTCTATTCTGAAAAATCTTTAGGTGAATTGAACTGTCATCCTACCCGAGGATTGACACTTGACAGCTCACTTCAAGCTCACTTCACCTAAGTTTCCAAGGTGAGAGATTTTTACAGAATAGCACTACTGCTGATGCTACGGATTGACACTATTGGCCTATTGACAGCCTAGGTACTTTAAAGTCACTTCAGCACACTTCAGCTAAGTTTTCACTATTCTAAGCTAAGTAATCAATCTGCCTACCCTTTTCCCAACTATGTTGGTGTCGGCTTCCAGTCTAACCGGATGCAGCTGAATACCAGTATTTTACATGGAGCGACTGCCTATCGGACCTCCAAAACCCAGTAACTGGGTAATACGATACCCCTTGGTAAGACTGGTTGTCAGACTTTCGGGCTTATGACGACCCGCAACGACTGTCAAAGATCCACGAATACCAGCGGCTTAACGTGCTTTCCGAGGCACGGAGGGGTCTTGGTATGTAAAGATGGTCACCCATCCACTGACTAACCCCGGCAAGCGTAGCTTACAACGTACAACTGTATTTAAAAAAAAAATTGTATTTTTTTTTTAAATACAGTTGTTATACGGGTTAAATGGGTTACGGGTTAACACTTATTTTTTGCTTTATCATGTTAGTAAAAAAAACTTAGATTAAAATACATAACTAAACAAACTATATAAAATCCAGCAATGTAATATTTTTACGTAAAAAAAAAAGAAAAAATACAAGTTCAATATTTTTTAAACCTATGACAAGGCCGATAAAAGTGTTTAGTCAACATCCCTATTATGTGAAGGAGTATGTCTACCTAGGGCAGGGCAAATCATCCAGCTCGGTAAACACAACATTGAGAAAGAAGCCGACAGAAGGATCCAGTTGTGTTGGGCAGCCTTTGTAAAAGTGTTTTCGTCACCTACTTATCCCGCAAATGTGTGAAGATAAGGTTTTCAACCAGTGCGTCCTGTCCTTTATGAACTTATGACATACGGTGCTGAAACGTGGACTCTGACAGTCGGGCTGGTCCACAAATTCGGGTCGCTCAGCGGGGTATGCTCGGAGTTTCTTTGAAGGATGAAATCAGGAATTAAGTTATCCGGAAAAGAACCGGAGTAACCGACATAGCTTGCAGAGTAAGCAAACTGAAGTGGCAGTGGGCTGGCCATGTTTGTCGAAGGACCGATGGCCGATGGAGCAGATGAGTTCTGGAGTGGAGACCGCGATCTGTAAGCGTAGTGTGGGACGCCCCCCAGATAGATGGACCGACGACCTGCAGAAAGTGGCTGGGACAGACTGGATGCGGAAGGCGGAGGGCAGGGTGTTGTGGCGCAGACTGGGAGAGGCCTATGTCCAGCAGTGGACTGTGACAGGCTGAGTTGATTGATTGATCCCTTTGGGAAAAATACAGGCGTTGTTTTGCGTCTAGATCTTTCACTGATCTATAAACTAGAAAGGAAGGAGAAAAGAAAGAAAAAATGTGTACGTTGCTGTTGTTGTCGTTGTTTATTTATTTTACTATTTATGACACACAGAAACATATATAAGTAGAGATACGTCATATTTTACTACTTATGACACACAGAAAGATATATAAGTAGAGATACATCATATTTTAGGAGTACAGCATTACCCAACTAATAAAGCGCGTCGTGAATCTTCGTTAGCACAGAAAAGAAAGTATGGCCCCGAAGATTAACGAGAATGCTTAAAACTTACAATCAACCTTAGATCACTACAATAAGGTTCATAATACACTGCAGCTGTTAGTTCTGTCTCACTCGCAAGTATGGCGGCTGACTAACATCATGGCGGCAGTGGCCGACCAATAGCGGTACATGAAAAAGAAACACGGTGCGTGGAGCGTGCCGATTGGTCAATAGCATTTCCCGCGCTTTGAAAATTCATCTTCTGCGCAGGTACATCGGTAAGCCATATCAGTTGAGTACTACTGTACAAAGGTAGGTAATGCTTATTTCTTATGTCTCTTCTAGCAGACCTGCGAAAGGAGAAATGAAAAAGAAATGTAGACAATAGTGTGTGAGAACAAGAAGAGAAAAATAATGATTATGCGAAGTCTTAAACTAATTTGTTTGTTTGTTTATGTTTGTTTTTTTTTACTAAGTACCTAAGTAGTATGAATGTCAATTTCTTTCATGTCATTTGTGCACACGACGCAGTTCTATTGATGAAATGTATCGACGATCTTAGGTTCAAGCTTAGTCAGCTACTATTCTTATTCCATACAAGACTTAGCTAGCTAGAGCATCGCATTCCGGCATTCCTGTACCTACTCATTTATGATGATCCACTCCGGCGCACCTCCCAACGCGGGGACTTTTAGTGTGTTTACTCCCTAAGCACCCTGAACAACTTTCTGAAGAAATCGCTTACATCCCAGCTCACGCACTCTACAACCCCTGTGTTGAGTGGACTATCACGGTATAGTAACAAATAACTTTTGACCGAGTGTCCACTCGTTCAAAAGTTAATTGTTGTAATAATTTCGTCGTAAAAACGTCGAATGAAATACCTAAAGTCAAGATACAAACTATGGCTACATTTCCAATTCCTTAAATCTCTTAAAAGAGTACCTACACAAACGTTTTAATATTATTTGTAGGTAAATTTTAAAATCAATCGCTATTGTACCTACCCCGTTAGGGGATGATTTTTCAAAAACATTGTACCACATATTTATTTATTTCCTACCAAATTAATAAATTTGAATCTGCATATTCCAACCCAAACTTAAGAAATGCTGGGTTCCCCATACTAACTTGCATCCCCTATATCACCCCCTGTAGGATTATTTTTTAACACAAAAAGTAGCCTATGTCCTTCCCCAGGATGCTATCTATAACCTGGCCAAGTTTTGTGAATTTTATAATCAACCCCTATTTTACACCCTTAGGGGATGATTTTTCAAAAACGATTTTCTACCAAAAGCATAAATTTGAATTTTCATATCCCCAACTTAACAAATATTGGGTTTCCCATACAAACTTTCATCCCCTATGGCTATATCACTCCCTATAGGATTATTTTTGAGAAAAAGTAGCCTATGTCCTTCCCCAGGATGCCGGATGCCATCTATAGCGTTGCCAAATTTTATCGAAATCCGTTCAGTGGTTTAGACGTGAAAATGTAACAAAAAATCAAAAAAAAAAAATCAAAAGTCCTTTATTCAAATTAGGCTGATAATCAGCACTTTTTGAACGTCGAAATTACAGTAAGACAGTCCCCACAAAACGCCCGCCCTTCACCACTTCCTAGTGCTTTAGCTGGGAAGAAGAAGTAGCGGAACAAACTCCCCAGCAGCACAGCTGTCTGTTCAGTTAGAAGAAGAACTAGATTATATACAATAGTAACTATGCAAAATAATTTACGCAACACAATACATTAAATTATATTTTTGTCAAATAAACAGACAGACAGAGTTACTTTCGAATTTATAATACAAGGGTGTAAAAAGACACATCACAAAGCCGTCAACTATGCATACTGTACATCTAACTACATAAGTAGCTTTGCGCTAAAATTATTGCTGGGAAACGACTTTTATTTTTAGGTAAAAAAAAAACAATTTTTTATTACGCGTAATGTAACGCGAACCCAGGCAAACGGAGTTAAGCCAAGGCCCTTCGCTCTACAGTACGCGTAGGTACTTTGAAATACGTTTTAGTAAAAAAAAAATGCGACTTTGACCTTCAATATCTCCAGAACCAGTGGATTCCCAGGTATGGTCTAGTGGAAAAAAACGATCCAAACAATGGGAATATGTGGCTTTCGGCTTCGGCAAGTGTCTGTTTACACCCGGTATTAGTATGGATAGTATGGATGATTTAAATTTAATTTACCAATTAATGCTCATGCGTCCTCTGTATGAGAAGAGGCTTTTGCCCAGCATTGGGACCGTAATAGGGTGATATTATTATTTCCATTATTACAGAGGATTTTTAATATCAGTATTTTTAAAGCTCTGCGTTTAATTAGGCTCGCGGACCAGTTTTTTTTGCATCCGTAGTGAACCCATGTTATCCTAAAGAAATATAAATGAATAGTTATTCATAATAACACCTATAATAATAAAAGCAGTTTAAATGTCAATAAGATTTATTGACATTATCAAAATAATTAATACTAGAAGGTGGAATGCGACTTGAAGGTGACCGCGACGATCTTTCTGCCTCTATCCTAGGTGTGAAGGGGCCCGCAGTCCGAGTTAATGATTATATGTGCAACGACCTTAAGCAAATTACACGCTTCAAATGGAAAGGAAAAACGAATGAATATTACATAATATAATGCTTAGTTTTTTATTTGGATGGCATTACCAAGATCGATAAGACCAAAGCTCGTTGAGAACACGATATTTTGATAAGGCTTATGTTATATAAAATGGAAATGGAAGATAATTTCTTGATACCTACTGGGCACAAAGACCAGAAAATCGAAAATAGTCAGAAAATGGTTGTTGAAATATGGTTATTGAGCGAAAGAAAGACACTGGAGAATGTAGGGCAATAAAAGCTGGCCACGCGAATGTGAAATCCAATCTGGAAACTGTTATGCTTGACTAATGATATGACTTCGTTTAGATTAATTTCTTTGATATCATTAGATATCACAAAGCCGAACGGAACGAACGGAGTTAACGAAGTTACGAGGTTTTCCTATTCTAATGAATAGGAAAACTGCTTGACCACAGCGTTTTTAGGGAGATATTTTTAGACCAATACCACCATTTTGTACTATCGAAGATTTAAAATCGCAGCCGTAATCGAAAGTTATTTCAAAATTAATTGATGTAAAAACAGAAAGTAGCTTGGTTGGATGCGAAAAAATACTACGTGTGAATGTGTGTGTAAGAAACAAGTGAGAAAGGAGGTTTTTTAATATACTTACTTAATTTGTTTTATCAACGAAAGGTGTTATAATGTTTTGTGTTGAATAATGGTCAAATGATGTCCAAGAAGTTGCTCTTCTTTATCGAAGGTTAAGTACAACAGAAAAGAGACCGGAAACAGATAATATAGCTGCGATCTTATAACAAAAACATGTTGACGCGTAGATTACCGAATAGGTACCTACTTTTAAATTTGTTGACGCATAACTTTATAATCTGCTTAAATAAGTAAGTAGGTAACTACGTTAAAAGCAAGTAAGTAAGTAGGTACCTACTTAGTTTAGCCCTGTAATCGTTCGAATCATAAAGCAGAACCTTTGCTTTGCTTTTTTTTTTTTTGTTTGAAGCATAAATACCCACTAAAGAAGAAGCTAGCTTCTGTAACTTCTTTGAAACATCTTTTACCCCTTACTTAACTGGATAATATAAACAACCCATGGACTTGATATGTTCCAAAATGGAGCGAATGAAGCCTTAAGAGGAAACGTGGGTGCTCTTTTCTCCATACAAAAAGATACAAACGCTCTCGCCTGTTTTCTTTCTGGTTAATGACCATAAAGCAATGATTTTTTATAGAAATATAAATATCAGCTACTTGTATGCCCCTATGTTTTCCTTTTTGATGATATATTATTTTTATAAGAACTAGAAACCTCAAAAAATGCTCAAAATTGCCTATTCAGACCGCTGTCAACAGACGCCTAGTATACCAATTTGACAACTATTAACGAAAAAAGAAAAACATAGGGGCATAGTATATATCCTTCTTATTCAGTTTATGAAATATCTTTTAAATTGGTCCAATATTGGAGGAGGAAATAGGCGAGAGCCAAACCTCGAAATGTGACTTTTTACATAGGCTATTTAGTCGGATCTGCAGTTGTCCTTATCGCACGAATACGAGGGCAGAGCGCTCGCAGAGCGACAGCAATACCTTCTTAAAATACCTCATTTTCAAAAGTCTGGTCGCCCCCATTTCCTCTTAAATTGGTCGCCATTATATCGTTGGTCAGATTTTTTATTGTATAGTAAATTAAATAATAAGAACACAGCCTCCGATTGCGCAATTACAATAGTTCAATAACTTCCGCGGGATTTAATGTATTCAACATTCGGATCACGTAACAATATCGACAGATACATTCATTAAATATTTTGTATGTGACGCGTTTACTACGAATTGTAAGATGAATCACTTTATTAATAGCCTTGCTTAATGTGGCGTAATTATGGTATTCAATTATGTATTTTTCTACCAAAGGATTGGCTAAAGAATGTAGGTAAGTACCTACCTTATTTTCGCACTAAAGAAATGTTTATACTACGGAGAGTAACTTTTGGACCAAAGAAGAAAAAACCGGTCAAGAGCGAGTCTGACTCGCGCACCGAGGGTTCCCTTCCGATTTCTGAAAAAGAGTGCTATTTAGAGACATCGTTTTATTTTTCCTGTTATCTTTACATAAACTTCTATCACATAGAATAATTTCAGATTTTTCTCTTTGCAAACTTCGGAGATAAGGGGAGGGGGGAATGGATTTTTTTTTACATTTTTCATCAAAAGTCGAAAACTATGTAGCCTAAAAAAAAAGAAAAAAAAAATTGAGAATGTGCAAACAGCGTTCTTTCATATGATACCCCACATACCCTAGTAGCCCCACTTTGTTTTTTTAAGACCCCCTTTCAGTCCCTGTTGCAAAAAAAATATAAATATTTTTATTTCTTTCTTATTTGCAAAATAAATAGTTGGGTAAACGTCATCTAAAACAGTTCCAAATTTCAAGTTGATAGCATTAGTAGTTCTTGAGATATCCAGCTGTGACAGACAGACAGACAGACAGACAGACGGAGTCACACCATAAGGGTTCCTTTTTTACCATTTTGGTACGGAACCCTAAAAACTACTGGCAGGTCCAAAATTTAAAATGCGGGTTTTAAGGATAATTTGAAGACTGAATTGAATCCCATGATGCTGTGAAGACTGCCGTCTATTTGTGGTCACAAACACAATTTGGGATTATACGGGCATTGTTGGTTGGCCCATGTTCAACCGTCAAAATAAGGTATTTGTCACAGAACATGTTAATGATGATGAATCTGTATCGCTTGCACAAGTTCATGCAAGCACCAAGACAGGAAGTTAGAAAAATCGTCAAAGATACCGGGTGTAAAAAGACACTTGCCGAAGCCGAGAGTCATACTCTACCCATTATTTGGATCGTTTTTTTCCACTAGACCATACCTGGGAATGCACTGGTTCTGGAGATATTAAAGGTCAAAGTCCCATTTTGTTTTTACTAAAACGTAGGTATTCCAAGTGTTATTATTATTATAGTTTTTCCGACAAATACCTACCGTAGAGCGAAGGGGGTGGGGCTTAACTCCGTTTGCCTGGGTACGCGTTACATTGAGCGTAATAAAAAATTGCCTTTTTAGGGTTCCGTACCAAAATGGTAAAAAAGGAACCCTTATGGTGTGACTCAGTCTGTCTGTCTGTCTGTCACAGCTGGGTATCTCAAGAACCACTAATGCTATCAACTTGAAATTTAGAATAGTTTTAGATGACGTTTACCCAACTATTTTGCAAATAAGAAAGAAATAAAACTATTTATATTTTTTTTGCAACAGGGACTGAAAGGGAGTCTTAAAAATTTAAAGTGGGGCTACTAGGTCATGTGGGGTATATGAAAGAACGCTGTTTGCACATTCTCAAACTATTTTTTTCTTTTTTTTATTGTACATAGTTTTCGACTTTTGATGAAAAATGTAAAAAAAAATCCGTTCCGCCCCCCCTTATCTCCGAAGTTTGCAAAGTGAAAAATCTGAAATTATTCTATGTGATAGAAGTTTATGTAAAGATTACAGGAAAAATAAAACGATGTCTCTAAATAGCACAGTTTTTTAGAAATCGGAACGGAACCCTCGGTTCGCGAGTTCGACTCGCTCTTGACCGGTTTTTTATACAAAATAAAAGTCGTTTCCCAGAAATAATTTTTGCGCAAAGCTACTTAGTTAAATGTACAGTATGCATAGTTGACGGCTTTGTGATGTGTCTTTTTACACCCTGTATACAAATTACACACGAGCACAGACACGAGTGTGACCTGCGATCGCTTTGGTTTTTTTTTTGTGTAATCAAAAATCATAATTATGTGCAGCGTGATAAAATTTTGCTGCCGCATTTTCTCGTACTGATCGGAGACTTCCCTAAATCAACCAAGAAAAGCCGGAGTAGCCCGGTTGAAGCGTTTGTGACTTGTTAGTGGTAATTGAAGGTCCGCCTCCTCCTTCAGGGTACCTACTTATGCAGCAGTAATTGCCAAGACTAGTTTATATAGGTATGACGGCGGGAACGTGGGCACTGAGATAGGTGGTTCATCTTTCCGACCCTGTGGTAAGGGTTCCATTGCGTGGGATACTCAGGCAAACCAATATGATGCTGTGGCAGGACTATTACTGAAGAGTATACAGTAGTAATGACTAGGTATAGGTACTGTGAACTTGATAGGTTCGATGGTAGCGTGTGCCTCTTTCGAGCTCTCGATCCAGTCTCTCCACAGAGTATGCTCGCACAGCCCCCAACGACCCCGTCCACGTGCGGCGACCAAACGATACTGGCGCCACACAGCGTTCACCGTACGTACTAAACGAACAACCAATCAGAGCTAAGCTTGACTTGTACTAAGAAATCAACTGAGTGACGTACTATCGCTAAACTATCGTTCGTGACGACAGGTATATATTCTTTATTCAATCAATCAACTTTGGATCATACAATTTTAAGTTTGGATCATACAATTAACACAATTACAACAAAAACACACACACAAACACAGAAAAAAAAATTCCATCAAAGTTAAATTAAATTAAAATAATCAATTAAAATAAAATCAAAATTATATAAATTAAATTTAAATAACATTACTGGTCATAATAAAAATAAACAAATAAAAACACTATAATTATAATTGTCTAACCGGCATTGGAACAGCAACATGCCTGCCACAGCCATGCCGGATATAAGGGCAGTCCAGCCTGTCAGCGATCATTGCCAGGATAGCATTGGGGCTAGCCCGCACCCGGCGCACCAGGGGGCCTACTACCTAAGTCCGTCCGTCTTCCCGTCCGTCCGTTCATCCGTCCGTCTGACATTACGATCCATCAAAACAAGTGTAAAAGTTAAATTTTTCGGACGGGCAAAAACACATCGGGAGTAGGGACAACTGGCAAATCATGTTGTCATTCATACTTCGTTCGGGCCCCGAACCAATCATCCATCCGTAGGTGATACGGAGTAAGAAACAACTGTAACGAAGGCCGAAACTACGGGCTTCGTGCTTAGGGAGTAGGCTCCCAGGGCAGCACACCGCTTGCGCATAGAAGCATAGTTTAGCAAGAGGAAAACACGTTAAACTAAAATTAATGTCCTGTTCTGTCTGACTGATTAATTCATTGACGCAGAGCCTAAAATAAAACACTGAACTCGAAAACTTAAAAATCTTTTCTTTTTTTTTTTTAAACAACCGACTTGGAACCGATTCGGAAGTAGGTAGGTTGTCTTTGGATCTGTATTTTATTTTAATTATTTTTTTTGGAAGTTTTTGGTGGGTCAGTTTAATTTATTTAAGTTACAATAGCCTAATATCAACTGCTCATCACCTTTTTAGGGTTCCGTACCCAAATGGTAAAAAGGAACCCTTATGGTGCGACTCAGTCTGTCTATCTGTCTGTCTGTCTGTCTGTCACAGCTGGATATCTCAAGAAATACTAATGCTATCAACTTGAAATTTGGAACCATTTTAGATGGCATTTACCCAACTATTTTGCAATGAAGAAAGAAATAAAATATATATAACTAGCTTTTGCCCGCGGCTTCGCCCGCGTTTATTATATATATAAACATAAACCTTCCTCTTGAATCAATCAATCTGCCTAGCCTTTTCCCAACTATGTTGGGGTCGGCTTCCAGTCTAACCGGATGCAGCTGAATACCAGTATTTTACATGGAGCGACTGCCTATCTGACCTCCACAACCCAGTAACTGGGTAATACGATACCTCTTGGTAAGACTGGTTGTCAGACTTTCGGGCTTCTGACGACCCGTAACGACTGTCAAAGATCCACGAATGACAGCCGGGACCAACGGCTTAACGTGCTTTCCGAGGCACGGAGGAGTCTCGGTATGTAAAGATGGTCACCCATCCACTGACCAACCCCGGAAAGCGTAGCTTAACCTGATGGATCGACCCGTGCGGCTGTTATTACTTAGCCACGAGCTCCTCTTGAATTCCTTCCTCTTGAATCACTATCTATTAAAAAAAACCGCATCAAAATCGGTTGCGCAGTTTTAAAGATCTAAGCATACATAGGGACAGACAGACAGCGGGAAGCGACTTTGTTTTATACTATGTACCTAGTGATATTTTTTTTTTTTTTTTTGCAACAGGGACTGAAAGAGAGTCTTAAAAATTCAAAGTGAGGCTACTAGGACATGTAGGGTATCATACGAAAGAGCGCTATTTCCACATTCTAAAACAATTTTTTATTTTTTTTTTAGGGCGCATGGTTTTCGACTTTTGATGAAAAATGTAAAAAAAAGTTTGTGATTACTAGCAAAAGCTTGATTTAATTTAAAATTTAACTTTATCAAGAATCAGTGTTTACGTTACATACAACAAAATACACTGTGTACCTATTTATATTTAAAAAATATATAACGTAAACACTTTCTCTTGAGAAAGTTAAATTTTAAAAATATATATCAGCTTTTGCTAGTTAGTGATCACAAACTTTTTTGATGTGTATAAGTGATGATGGTCAGCTGATTTATTTTTTTGCGATTTCAGGTTTGGCCCCATAGTAAAAGCTGTTCATAATGATGAGTACAATGAGCCCCTAACAGGTTGTGCGTTGTTTTCTTGTTCTCCTGGTGAAGTCACTGGTGAGGAGTTCTCCTGGTGAATCGAAGTGGAGCTAATGGTGACTTAGCTCCACTTCAATTCGAAAGTCCGAAATCTACGCGGACAAAGTCGCTGGCAAAGTTCTAGTATTGTATAAAAAAACGACGACAGTGACAAAACAAAGATTGGTCCTTTCGGAAATTATTCTTTTGACACGAAGGATCAATTTTTTGTTCGAAAAGAACCAATACTTAGCTTGATTGGACCGGATGACGTAGGTTGAAGTTCCACTACAATAAGAGAGCTTTGGGAGCACCCTGCGATACGGATATTTTGTAAAGCTCAGTGGCTTAGCGCCCCAGTTACGATTTGAGGGGCGGCGCGAAGGCACAACTACCGCAGCGCTGCGCTACCGCACGCCACGCGACTGAACGCGTACAGTACCTACTATCGCAAGAAACTGTTCGATATTTAAATATTGACCTCACAATTTATTTTTGGCTAAATTTTATTTTTTTAAATCTTAGTAATCACATGTTTTATTTTTTAATGCTTTGAAAAAAAAAGAAATTGCAATTTAAATTTCGAATTCTGCAAATATTGCTTTTATTCAGTGATTTTATTAAATTATAGTGATAGAAACCTAATTTTTAAATTATATAATTTTGAAAAATCTACATGTTTACGAAAAAGTTAAAATTAAAATGTTTTTCATAAAGTTTGAGCACTACATACTATTTTGTTTGATAAAACAAATAACTATGGTACTTTATGTGAGTGGCAGACCGACGGACAGTGACAAAACTAAATTGTTTACGGACGAACAGTTACAATTTTTGGCGCAAAGTGTGTGTTCTGACTTGCAGTTAGATATAAATGTGGTAAGATTATTTTTCTATATTTATTAGAGCTAGAATAAATACAATTAAGAACTGAACGGATACAAATAAATTGCATTATTTGAAAAATACCAAAATTTTGCTAGGTAATAAATTTAAGGCCATTTAAAATATTAAAGTAGGCGGTACTTAATTCGGGAAGCTCGTAACCTAGAAAATGGTCTTTGGGCACCTAGTACCTACACACTTTTTCCCTTATTTTACACATATTTGTTTGAATAAGTACTTAAACCGATTCGCGTCAAAAGAAAAAGCAAAGCTCCTAAAAATTTTCAGGAATTTCTCAATTTTTTTTTAGGTACTTAAGGCGAAAGCGCCAGGGTAGCCCGCAAAATTCAAAATTTCTTACGTTTTTTGCAATTTGTAGGTCAGTGTGAGCTTGTATGTTGATTAAAATATGATTCGCGGCCGTAGCTAATATGGCTTTACAGAATTATAATCATTAGAATCAGCAATACAACTCCATAAGTTAGCATTTACCTCAAACCTCATGATTTCATGAAATCGCTACATTCGTTCATGTCATGATTCGTTCTGACAAACATTTCCAATAAGCAAAAAGAAAAAAAAAATACAGACCTACAACTGAAAATGTTCCTAAATCACGGGACTGAAACCATGATGTTGAAAGTTTTTTTTAAGGCTAGGTACTTAAAAAGGCAGAAAGAAGCCTTAAAAAAATTTCAATCTTCATTTCGACAGTCTAAAATATAAAATATTAGTTTTAACTTTTTGATACAATAAACAGGGTCAAATTAAATTCGCTAGAGAAACTCGATGACAAAATAATAATAAAACATTTGATGATTTCTTTGGGGTCAATGACCACGCTGGTAGTGTTGTTACTTGACGTGTGTGAAAAAGTCCCATCACTTCTGTGAAGTTTACACAAAAAAACTGATTTTTAAACGACATTTCAAGTGACTAGGTACACTATCGGCGGTTGATGACCCAAAAAAATGTGCCCCGCGGTGTCGCCCGCGTAGATCGGGATAAAAGTGTTAATCCAGGGTACTTATAAGCTATCTACTTACATACCAAATTTCATACAAATCTGTCCAACCGTTTGAGCGTGAAGAAGTAACAAACATACACAAACACACACACACAAACTTGTTCCTTTATAATATACTAGCTGCGCCCCGCGGTTTCACCCGCGTAGACCGGGGTAAAAAGTAGCCTATGTGTTGATCCAGGGTATAAGCTATCTACATATCAAATTACATCCAAATCAGTCGAGCCGTTTGAGCTTGAAGAAGTAACAAACATACACACACACATACACAAACTTTCGCATTTATAATATTGGTGTGATGATCAGACAACCTATTTTATACTCCTTGCAATACTACTGACACAAATAAGTGCATAACATAAACATTTTTATTGATAGTTAGGAGTGGACTGATACAACTCAAACATGGGCTAAAGGTGATGGTTATCAGCGATCGCTGCAGACTGGGATAATGAGTAGTGGCTGTAAGCCCCGATAGCAGCAATCAATAGGCCGAAATATTGACTGCAGTAAGTGCCCTCTTATTGTAATAACACTGATAATATACAGGGTCGACAAACCAGGCAAAAAACTTCAAATAAATTAACATGTCAATTGAGTCTTCCATTTAGTTCTGAAAATAAGAGAAAAAAAAAACCGGTCAAGAGCGAGTCGGGCTCGCGCACCGAGGGTTTCGTACCATCATTTATATGTAATTGTTGTTGATGATTTCTGAAAAACTGTGCTATTTAAAGACATCATTTTATTTTTCCTGTAATCTTTACATAAACTTCTATCACATAGAATAATTTCAGATTTTTCGCTTTGCAAACTTCGGAGATAAGGGGGGGGGAACGGTATTTTTTTTTACATTTTTCATCAAAAGTCGAAAACTATGCGGGCTAAAAAAAAGAAAAAATATGTTTGAGAATGTGCAAACAGCGGTCTTTCATATGATACCCCACATGCCCTAGTAGCCCCACTTTGAATTTTTAAGACCCCCTTTCAGTCCCTGTTGCAAAAAAAATATAAATATTTTTATTTCTTTCTTATTTGCAAAATAGTTGGGTAAACGTTATCTAAAACTATTCTAAATTTCAAGTTGATAGCATTAGTAGTTCTCGAGATATCCAGCTGTGACAGACAGACAGACAGACAGACAGACAGACTGAGTCACACCATAAGTGTTCCTTTTTTACCATTTTGGTACGGAACCCTAAAAAAGTAAGTTTGAAAACTAAAACCCTGAAAAATCACGCTCTAAAAAGTATGAAACAAGAAAATATTCTCATCTGAAATTAGAAAAAGCAGACAAATTAAATTGGGAGTCACAAGTATAAATTATCATCTTCGATTTATGCCCTAACATGACACCCTAAATCTTAGGATTTACCGGTAAATTTACCGCAGTTCGGCCATTTACAGTAACATAGTTAATTATAATTTAGACCATTCTTTTGACACCCAATAACACGGCATCATTAATTTTTTTTTAAATTCATGACTTCCTCTAGAGGTCCTCTAGAGGTCGCCATAGCTAGTGACATCACATGGACTATAACCAGCGGACGACCAAGACGCTTGCAACCATAGAAATATATCTTTTTTATATCTATGCTTCCAACGATACCTCATTTGTCAAGTACCTAGTTTAGAAGTTATGGGGGAACACATGAACATATTTACCTACATAGGTACATACCGGTCAAAATCATAATCCTTTTTGCTTCGCCGTAGTCGGGTAAAAATAGTAAGTAAGTACCTATCTGGACTTAAAGCACAAACTGGGATTTATACTGACATACCTACAACTCCTGGTATTCAGCTGCATCAGGTTAGACTGGAAGCCGATCCGCAACATAATAGTTGGGAAAAGGTTAGGCACGCAACTCGTGCAGAAACACGTGCTGTAGGTATTTATATATAGCCCTTCTCAGTAAAATTGCAAAAATACAGTTCATAATTCGTTTTTAGGGTTCCGTAGTCAAATGGCAAAAAACGGAACCCATAAGGTGTCACACAGTCTGTCACAGCTGGATATCTTCAGAACTACTTACTAATGCTATCAACTTGAAAGTAATAGTTTTATATGACGTTTGTCCAACTATTTAGCAAATAAGAAAGAAATGAAAATGGATTTTTTTTTGCAACAGGGACTGAGTCTTAAAAATTCGAAGTGGGGCTACTAGGATGTATGTGTGGTATCATAAGAATTAAGAGCGCTGTTTGCTGATTCTCAAACATTTCTTTCTTTTTATAGGCCGCATAGTTTTCGACTTTTGATGAAAAATGTTAAAAAAATACCGTTCCCCCTCACTTATCTCCGAAGTTTGCATAGAGAAAAATCTGAAATTATTCTAGGTATGTGATAGAAGTTTATGTAAAGATTACAGGAAAAATAAAACAATGTCTCTTTTATTTAAGCCCTTGCAGAAATCGGAACGGAACCCTCGGTGCGCGAGTCCGAACTCCGACTCGTTATTTACCGGTTTTTTTTTTACATAGACTCATTTCCACCGACATTCAGGTGCAATCCAAACATTTACACTTGAGTTTGCAAAAATGTACTGTTCATTTACTCCATCCTGTATGTGTATATTGTATTGTTTATCGTACAGCACTCTGGTCGGCATTTGACACTGAAGAACTGAACTTGAATATCACTGTTTTATTTTTCGCTATCAAATCATTTGACGATGGCAGTGACGCAATTTCACTACCTACGTGCCTACCTATAGAAAAATACTATGTGGCGTCTGGCGTTCAGAGTCTTACGACTTCAGCAGATAAAGTCTAACTAACGACTTTGATTACTACGCGGCTTTTTACGCATGAAGAGAATGTTTCTCTTGCCCTTCAACAACTCAGCCTATCCACTGCTGGACATGCTGGTTGCGCCACAACACCCTGTCTTCTGCCTTCCGCGTCCAGTCTGTCCCAGCCACTTTCTTCAGGTTGTCGGTCCATCCAGCTGGGGGGCGTCCCACACTACGCTTACCGATACGCGGTCTCCACTCCAGGACTCGTCTGCTCCACCGGCCATCGTTCCTTCGACAAACATGGCCAGCCGACTACCACTTCAGTTAGCTACGTCGGTTACTCCGGTTCTTTTCCGGATAACTTCATTCCTGATTTTATCCTTTAAAGAAACTCCGAGCATAGCCCGCTCTATAGCGCGCTGAGTGACCTTGAATTTGTCGACCAGTCAGTGTCCACGTTTCAGCACCGTATGTCATAACGGGCAGGACGCACTGGTTGAAAACCTTTAGCCTTCAAACATTGCGGGATAGGTGACGAAAACACTTGACGGTGTTTTCCAAAAGCTGCCCAACCCAACTGGATTCTTTCTGACGGCTTCTTTCTCAAAGTTGTGTCTACCGAGCTGGATGACTTGCCCTAGGTAGACGTACTCCTTCACAACTTTAAGAAGCGACCCTTCTGTTACCCTTATCCAAATTTATTTGGGGTTGGCGCTACATCTCTTATTCTTCTTCTATAGCTACTTCTCTATTAAGATGAACGTCCACTAGTATGCATCGGCCGTAACGCACGCACGGCCTGCATGTGCACACGGCACGCAAAGTATTAAACGTACATCCGGTGGCACGCGTCCTTTTATCCGGATATTATCTCCGCTTTGCTAATTTGAAAATTGTCAATGTTTCAGATTTTATACAATTCTTAATATATTTTTACTAACAGAATTAAAAGTGAGTTATTAATTATTTAAGTCATTTTACAGTATTTTTGGCGTTCTCACCTGAATTATAAACAAAACAACGTGCGGCAGAGTAGCCGCCAAGCAATGCATTTTTGGACGTGGACGCAGTCAGTGCTATATGAATTTATACAAAGCAAACCAAAATCCGTTGCGTGCCATACATACGTTGCGGTTGCGGCCGGCGCCGCCGCCGGCGCGGACCAGGGCCTCAAGTCTGCTATTACAATAGTGTCAGAATGGTCTAATCTAAGGGTCTATCATTGATTTCATAATTGTTGATTTTGACAAGTTTGGTAATCTACTAATAATGGCGTCATAATGGCGTCATTGTGACTTTCCAATGGTCAACCACTGACACTCCATTGTACGAAATTATGAATTTAGCAGATTACGAACTTTTAGAAAAATGACAATGCAGTGACCAGTGACAATGGGATCGTGTTGGAATGTAAAAAATAGTAGGTAGACTTGGGGCCCTGTGGACATTCACCTTTAGTCGACATCTCGGTGGTCACTCATATCATCTTTCACACAGTTATATCCATCGTTTTTTTTGGTCTTCGTTTACTCTTAAAGCCATCCACATTCATACTCAAAACATTCCTCACGACGTTACCGTTTGGTACCTAATTTTCATGGATAATCTGTCTTTGGAAGACAGCAGTTTATGTCAGAGACGTAGTGTCTGTTACATTGACTTAGAATTCTAAGTCAATGGTCTGTTATGTAACGCACCCGTAATTGATGGCACCAGACAGACAAAGCCATAGGAGTAATATTGAGACAGACAAAGCCATAGGAGTAATATTGAGACAGACAAAGCCATAGGAGTAATATTGAGACAGACAAAGCCATAGGAGTAATATTGAGACAGACAAAGCCATAATATGAGTAATATTGAGGCAGACAAAGCCATAGGAGTAATATTGAGACAGGCAAAGCCATAGGAGTAATATTGAGACAGACAAAGCCATAGGAGTAGTATTGAAACAGGCAAAGCCATAGGAGTAATATTGAGACAGGCAAAGCCATAAGAGTAATATTGAGACAGGCAAAGCCATCTAGGAGTAATATTGAGACAGGCAAAGCCATAAGAGTAATATTGAGACAGGCAAAGCCATCTAGGAGTAATATTGAGACAGGCAAAGCCATCTAGGAATAATATTGAGACAGGCAAAGCCATAGGAGTAATATGAGACAGGCAAAGCCATAGGAGTAATATTGGTCCTATGAAATTTTATTGGTAGGTACAGGAGGTTGAGGTCTGCCCGGCTTGGGCAGAGCACCGCCGTGTTCTCACGGAGGCGATCGGCGGCGGCGATCTCTCGCGTCCGAGCCTGGTCCAGGCCATGGTGCGGAGCGAGAGTGCATGGGAGGCCGTCACCTCCTTCTGCGAAGCAGTGATGCTCGCGAAGGAGGAGGCGGAACGCGTGAGGGAGAGGCAGCCTCACGCCCTCAGTCGCCGCAGGAGACGCCCTGGGCGGCGGGAATCGCGGGGCGATTTCCGGCCACCGTAGGCGCGGGCCTGCGGACGGTGAGCAGCGGGTAGCTCGCCGTCCGGTAAGGACCAGGCCCGAGTCGACGGCGCGTTGTGTTCCACGCGCGCCTCAAAGAGATGTCAGCAAGTGACGGGGTCCAATAGGGCCGACGCCGCTGGGGTCGCGGGATGTCTGAAGGGGTTACCGCGGCCCTGGCATAGGCAACTGAAGGAACACGGGTGGGTTTTAGTCAGTAAAAGTCTGACACGCCCTTCCGCTCCACCCAGAGCGGGAGAAGTTATTTGATGATTTCCCACCCTCAAAAAAAAAAAAAAAAAAAAAAGGTACAGGAATTCTAGACCATTTTCGTGCAGAATAAACTACACTTATTTTTGTACCGACAAAACGAGTTTTTTTACGAAGTTTGTGGACATGAAAGTATGAAGTATGTGTGGCCAATGTTCTAAGCACTTTTATGAGCTGGTAGCGAGTTTGCCAACTAGCCGATACAAAAAAGCCAAAACTGTAGCTAGTAAAATTAGTCCTAGACGGCGGCTGCATACCTAGGACTTTCTAGACACGTAGACAAATTCCAAAGATCTTAACTACATATAAACTTTATTTGGTCTGAGCTATAAACAAAACCTTAAATACATCTTAGTCTACGAAGATCAGTTAGTTTTTTCAGGACGGTAGTAGGTAGGTAGCTATTATTCTAGTCTAATTAATACTTATACTAGAAAGGTTTAGGTAGTAAAATAAAGGTAAACAATCTTGTAAACTACTTGCATTTACATTGGTTTTTAGTTGACTTGCATGTTATTTTTAAACTGAGGCTTTAAAATAAAAAAGATAAAAGACACATCAAGATTGTTTAATTACTTACCTTCATTTCACTACCTAAACCTTTATAGTATAGATAAGAATGTCCTATATTACCCCTAGGTTCGCTGCCTCGTGGTATTTCTGTTTGTTGACAAACTGTGCATCGCGGCAATGATTCAATCGCGCATATTGGAACGTGTCGTTTTACGTTGGTTTTACGTCCCAAACAAAGGAGCACTTCCACTTTCATACCTTGATCTATGATAATAGACCTTAATCACTTCATAACAGGACGTATTTTGGTAATTACTTCGTGTCCGGAAGTTTGCTAGACGCTCCAATTCGCAAAATAATCCTACCTAATGCGTGTTGATTCCTTCAGTTAATAAGTTTATAAAAAAATATTGCTGGATCACTTTATTTTTTATCAGTCTGGTCTAGGTACTCTAGATTCTTATTTTCGAGGACTGAAGTAGTGTTTAATGTGGCATAAGTATCAAGGATATTTATATAATAGGTCGGGGAAAAAGTTTTTTCGTGTTTTATAGGTATAAAGTTGTAATAAAATCTCTTTGGCTCTACTGTTTGTATTTGGCTGGTTTTGATACCATTAAATAGATGACATTTTAGATTCCCGCCATTTTTTAATTGTTTTTCTGCCCGCCAAAATGAGTGCATTCTAACGAACAAATTCGATACATTCTGAAGTTTTGTTACAAAAAAGGGAAAATGCAACACAAGCCACAAAATAAATTTGAGACGTTTATGGACTTAACGCATTGTCAGTAAGAGTAGCACAAAGTTGGTTCAAGCGTTTTCAGTCCGGGAATTTTGATGTCAAAGATGCAGCTCGCTCTAGTCGCCTCTTGTCACCCTGTTACGGATAAAGCCGATGCCATTTTTGGTAAAGTGGAGCAAGGTCGGTATATTAGAATACGAAGGAACTTTTCCCCCGACAGTATTAGGATCAATTGTATTTTTTATTAATATGTTGAGGAGCTCATGGCTAAGTAATACTTAACTGCCGCACGGGTCGGTCGTTAAGCTACGCTTGCTGGGGTTGGTCCGTGGATCATCCGTGGACCATCTTTACATACCGAGACTCCTCCGTGCCTGTTGGTCCCGGCTGTCATTCGTGGATTTTTGACAGTCGTTACGGGTCGTCAGAAGCCCGAAAGTCTGACAACCTGTCTTACCAAGAGGTAAAAAAAAACTGGTATTCAGCTGCATACGGTTAGACTGGAAGCTGACCCCAACATAGTTGGGAAAAGGTTAGACAGATTGATTGATTGATTAATGTTACCAAATCGGTCCATATTTTTTAAAAGCAGTTTTTCGTGGGAAGCTATCATTAATTACAAAAAAAATCCCCTCTGCCTTTGTGTATCTGCTATACCTATACGAGTACTTCCCCAGTCCCGAGTAGTTGCCCAGCCCTTCTGTATGATAGGCCGTGGATGATTACTGCTGAAGTGGGCATTTATAAAGTTTTTCATATGAAAACTCAATGACGCTTTTGGCATACCGCTTTAGACAGAATACATACTACAGTACTTGAAACAAGATTTGGATTATTAATTGGAAGTCCAAAGGAAGCAAGCAAGCATTCTGATTCTGACCATGACGTTAAGCCTTACCTACCTTTATTTGTTACAGAAAGAGGAGATCTGCGAGGAAAACTACTGGGGTCAGTATCCTACAATCTATATTACGAGTGCATAATCGAACCTATCCTACCTACACAATTAATCAGCTGCCATTGATAAAAGAGAGATCATTATTAAACTTGAAACATAAACATTATCCTATATACCATCAGCATAATCAGTCTATAACGTTCCCACTGCTGGGGCAAAGGTGGTGTGAGAGGGTGTGGTGGGCCGTAATCCATCACGCGGGCCCAGTGTGGGTTGGTAGATGTTATTACATGCCTTCAAATTTTTGGTTCTAGGACATGTCGGTTTCCTCAGGATGTTTTCCTTCACCGTTATAAATATACCATGTTTCTGGCAAATTAATTAATTTAATTTTGAAGTAATAAAAGCTTTAAAATAGCGAAGCATACGTACTAGCAAAATTCACCCTGTAGCACCTGTAGGTATACATGACGTTTGATGAAATCCATTGAAGACGCGCGGTTTTGCAGGCGAGACAATACGCGACACGTCGAAGAGCCCTAAAGTTACTTATACTATATTAAAGATACTTATATATACTATTCTTTCTTCTCCTCAGCTCCCGACATAAGTATGCCAAAACGGCCATCGCACGTAAGGATACGATGTCAGACGAATACGAAAGTCAGAGTCCAGATAGACCCTTTAGAGAGCTTTCAGCTCGTCGCGTTGGTGCCACACGTGACCAACGACAGCACAGTTATTACTGATGTAAGTACATAAGAACTAAGTCATCTTCTTTCATCCTACTGCCCTTCCCAATTTATTTGGGTTCGGCCCAGCCTGTCTCCTTCTTCCATCTACATTAAATATATAAGTTCGCCATCATATCAAAGTTCACTGTCTTCGTTCCTAGCCATAATTTTCTAGTTTCACACAATCCATACATTTTTTTCTTTGGTTTGACTCTTTAAAGGTTCATCTTCATAGGCTTCATCGTCTTTGAAGAATCTGCATTTTATTCGAAGGAAAACACGCTAAACATGCTTGTCAAAAAGGTTGGTGTTTCGGTTTGGGTTGTTTGCTTCCATTCCATTAACATTTAACCGATATATAGCTACGTCACTACCAGCTGGTTATCTTTAGGGATAAAAAATACCTAATGATAACTAGCGACCTACGTCACAGTATTTTTCAGTGCGCAAATTGTACTTGCGGTTTCCTTCCTTCTCTTGTACTACACTAAAACGTCTGAAACCTTCAGCGAAAGGAAATGGGCCGTACCTTATCCCCCAGGCGTACCACGTGCGGGTTGGTGGATGTCACCAGTTTTCGAATTTTTGGTTCGAGAACATTCCTCACGATGTTTTTCTTCACCGTTTTGAATATAAGCGTTGCATGCGCGAATGATGATGAACACAGCAAGGATTCAAGGAATCTTTATACGTACAGACGCCAGCAGGTCCAGCCACCCAAAACTGTAAAATTTTCCCAATCAACCTTGAACCTAATGCTTTACCGATAAAGATGAAAATCTATTAAAGAAATTTGACAGATTGTAGTAGCTTGATGTGCTGGCATCGTGTACATTGGCGATGTGATACATTTTAATGGGAATATTATAATTGGTAATGTGGCAGTCGCATTTTCTTCGTACAGCTCGAATTGCACAGTTCAGTCGCACCTGTTCCGTGATCTAATTAGTCGAGAACCTTCCCGTTATTCACGAGAAGTCGAGAACACGACATTCATTCATCCCGAGTTCCACGACACATGGCTACAAATTCTTAAAGTATGTTCACGACCGCGATATGGGTGAAGTTCTGCTGCCTCTGCTTTTAAAATTACATTAGTAAATTCAGTTATTGCTATCTGTCTGTTATGCCTAATATTATATGGACGGGGAAGTGGCTTAGAGGCATCGGCATGGATCGCAATACTCATAAGTTCATAATACTGCTCATAACTTTTTCCTTTACTCTTACCTATACTCTCATAACTCTGTTCTAATATTTCTGTAATCATAATTTATCCGCACACGCGCGTCAATGCGGGTTTTTAACGCTGATAACGAGCAGCCGGCGGGAAAGTGAATATATTTGCGGTTAGGACAATCTGTCCCATTCATCGATTTTACCATTACAGTAACTTAGGTATACCTATGCTAACCGGACGTTCCACTCCAGGAAAAGAGAAGAACTCTTGTGATTAGGTACTGTAATAGGTAGGTAGGTACAGGCCCGACATACGTTTCGTTTGAGATTCAGAATCGTCAACGTGAATAACATGAATAATATTGTAAGTTTTTGATTATAAACACAAATCATGCGCACACGCCACGTTCAGGACAATTTTTATTTATACCTGTTTATATAAATTGCCACTAGACAGTTCTGAGGATAGGTAGGTAGGTACTATACCTACCTACTCTTCTACATGATCAAAAATCATCACCCAACGCAGAAAAATCTTACATCGGCCTTGACTTATCCTACGTGGATATTCAAACATGAATTTATACAGAAGACCATTATTTTCAGATAGACTACTGTATAATAAATCCCATGGTTGAATACGGTGAGATAAGCAGATCGCCTCAGAAAAACTACACGTTATGGAGTGCAATACTCAAGCAGGGATCACCTGTAGTGTGGCGAGGAGGCGACAAGGCGCCACAATACCACAAATCTATGGTTCATAGAACATACGAAATTAAGAAGTTCCTGCGTCCTAGTTCGGATGGCTCCGATGTTTTTGGTCAGTTTACTTGGAATACCAGTGGTGGTAAGTTGTTTTATTGATGTTTCAAACTTAAGTCAATGATCCATGCGTCATGTTCGTGAACGGCCTCCGTCACGAGGGACTGGTCAAGTAGTCCTCTCTTAGCTGCCACGGCTGATTCAATTGTTTTTATCTTTTTATTAGGTACGGACGCTTTTAACGTGCGCGTCTTTCTACTTTCGCAGCAGCACCCGTTGCCCTGCCCCCTGTATCCGCGCCTGCTTTAGCATAATAGTTTCTTCCGTTATTTGCCCATCCGTTCCATTTTTTTTCTTCTTTTTCTAGATGGTGACGTATGTTTCGACGTTGAAAACTCTTGCAGCAAGAAAAACACCTTCATGTCTAGCGAAGTAAGAGTAAGTATCACAAAAATAACAATCTAATGCAGGTGTAGGTACATGGTTAAGGTCAGTAAGGGACTGATGGTCATCTCTTAGCTGCCAACTGCCATACGGCTTATTTGCTGCTGCATACCAGCTGCAGCTGAATACCAGTATTTTACATGGATCGACTGCCTATCTGACCTCCACAACCCAGTAACTGGGTAATACGATACCCCTTGGTAAGACTGGTTGTCAGAATTTCGGGCTTCTGACGACCCGTAACGACTATCAAAGATCCACTATAACAGCCGTGACCAACGGCTTAACGTGCTTTCCGAAGCACGGAGGAGTCTCGGTATGTAAAGATCGTCACCCATCCACGGACCAACCCCGGCAAGCGTAGCTTAACCTGATGGATCGACCCGTGCGGCTGTTATTACTTAGCCACGAGCTCCTCTAAAGCTAAAGAGATTATCAATTTATAATTTCAGCTAAACAGCAATGACGAGGAGCCACAAGTAGAGATCGACCACCTGCCAGTGGAGAATGAATGCCACATCCAAGTGACGGGCTTGTACGGAACCACACGTTTAAAGTACCGCACCCTTCCCTGTGGCGAAATCAATTGTTCATCTGGTAAGTACAGTCAACAGCACATCAGGTTATACCAAACTGTCAAATGATTTTAAACCTTAAAACGTTGAAGGTTAAGTTCAAAATCGAATAAGACAATTAGACAGTTAGTAGTAACTTGACCTGCTGCTGTGTATATCCCATTTATTTGGAATCGACACAGCATAATCATCTTCTTCCAAACTGTATCTCTGTCGCCCCCCCGTAGACCTAAACATTTTTCGCCGGTTATAAAAAATTTGTTGTTTCCTACAAAAGTGCAATACGCTACGCGGTCAAAATGTATGGAACACCTAATATTTTTTTTAATAACCGAAGGAAAAATTTCAACGCTGTGGGTATCAGAATCATGTACTGAATCCATGGTAACAGCTTGCGCGTCGATGTCCCTGCCACCCTGTATAGCTGTCATCTCAGTAGTCAGCCCAGTACCTACTACTAGCAATTTTATTATCATCACAAACAACATGAAAAAATCCGCAGTCATTATAACATTCTTGGTCTTCCTTCCATACAGGTCCACTTTCCCTATCATCATTCTCCTGCCCTTATTCCAATCTATTTGGGGTCGGCGCAACATGTCCCTTTTTTCCATACTTCTCTATTAATCGTCATCTCTGTAGTCACCCCCTTTCTAGCCATGTCATCTTTCACACAGTCCATCCATCGTTTCTTTGGTCTTCCCCTACTCTTATAGCCATCGACATTCATACTCAAAACTTTCCCCACGACATTTTCCTCATTCCTCCGCATCACATGCCCATACCATGATAACCGATTTCCGCACAACTTTGCAGTCACCAGTGCCACTTTCAAACTTCCTCATATGTAGGTACCTACTCATTTGTTATACTATCCACTTTCCCTAACTATATTAAATTTAAATGATTATATTGTTACTATTCAGTAATGTAGTGTAGTGGCAAAGCTAACATTTTAAATTAGGTACATAGCTATCGCAGTAATTCAATAGGTAGGAACAGAGATGAGGTTTTTACTTTTTAGCGTTTAATAAAAACACCTAAACTGTGAATCCCCTAAACAGTCCCTGTGCATTAATTAACGTAATATGCTCGTAACCATTTCCTTGATAAGTAATCAATGTTTAACGTTTCGGAATTCCAACATTTAACTTATTACTGAACCAATATATTATTATTACCTACTTATATAAGAGGAAGTCTGAAAGTGACACCGGTGACTGAAAAATTGTGGTGGGTTGTCATAGTATGCGATGCGGAGGAATGAGGAAAATGTCGTCAGGAAAGTTTTGAGTATGAATGTGGAATACGAGTAGGGGAAGACCAAAAAAACGATGGATGGACATCGTGTAAGATGATATGGCTAGAAAGGAAGTGACTACCGAAATGACGACTAATAGAGAAGAACCTTAAGGGAAAAAGACATGTTGCATCGACCCCAAATAAATTGGGATAAGGGTCCTGCCCTTAACTCAATTTATTTGGGAAAGAAACAGCTAGAATAATGATCGCAATTTAAGCAATTCAAACTTCGAATGATTCTTCTTTCAACAGAGGTGACAAAACCGGAGATGCCAGACGACATTTATATCGTGGCAATTAAAGACTCCATCGACACTTTTGAGGTGAACGTGAGTTGGCCGCTGCCGCATCACCTGCCCGAATCCTACTCTGTGAACTTGGTTGCTCCAGATACAAACACTAACCTGACGATGGTGGTACCAGGGGTGAGTGCAAATAGATTCTATGTTACACAAATTAAGATACAGATCAACAGTCTATTTTGGGGCTCACTGACAAAATAGTACTTTGTCAGCTGTATCTAGTATTTTATTGAAGCTACTCATGTCGTGCGTCAACTTATGTTGATCTGTGAACCCAATTACTGTATTACCTGAACAATTAACTTAATTACTAATTTTTGTGTTGATTGGAACGCTAGGAAATGGATCAGTTGGTCACTAAATTGTGTATCTAGAACAGTGCATGAGCATGAGGTAACTACTGCCAAGAGATACGCATAGGGATACGCGTAAGGATAGGTACGCTAGTTAATTAATCTTGATAGTGTAGTGTGATAATACAAGGTGGGGTAAAAGTAATGTCATAATTTGGATTGGCTGGCAATTTCTTGGAAATGAAAAAAGTTAGGATCTGTTTTCACGGAAAGTTTATTTAAAGGTGTAAAATTTATGATATTAAGTGGAAAAAATTATATCTGTCAAATGACCACCTCTTGAATTGATGCACATTTGTGCTCGTCTTACGGCATTTTGAATTGTTTCTCACAAAAAAGCTTTTTCTTCAATGTTTGCTTTTAAAGACTTGCAAGATTTGTGGTTTGTTGTAGTAGAAACGAGATTTCAAAAATAGTCTGGCGCCGTCATGTCCAGCGATCTGGCCGGCCAGTTCAAATTACCAAAAAGTGAGATCACAAAGACCGGAAATTGGTAATTCAAAATCTCCATCTTTGCCTGAGCTGTTTGACTGTGTGTATAGCTCCATTGCATTTTCAACTAATTCTCTGTCTGTCTACAACATAATTATGTATCAAATCACAATTACATTATGACGCCATTTGCAGAAATGATGCCACATTCAAATTATGACATTACTTTTACCCCACCCTGTATTAGAAGAATAAAAAACATTAATTAGAAATGGCCTACAAATTAAAGATGGTATTAATCATGACAATCAAATTGAACAGGATTCAACAGAAGCAGTATTCAAAGACGTGACAGGCGAAGGCATCTACCACGTCTTGATACACGCAAGATTAGGCAAAGAAACAGCTAAAACCAGTAGACGAGCTCAGTTCCCTGGTAAGTCCCTTCTCTCTAGCATATTTTTACTCGAACAAAGAAAACAATTGACACACTAAAACACAAACTGAAAAAAGAAAGAAAACGATTTATTAACAAAATAAAATAAAACAAACATAAACAAATAACTATTGTACGATCTCTAAGACAAACAAAAATTTCGCATTCAATATAAGGTCTAACTAATCATACACGTAATCTCTAAAGGGGTCATTACCCTCAACATTTTGAACAACTTTTTCTATGGGAGCAAATCTGCTGTTCCCTACATTTTGACGAGTTATGCGAACATAAATGTAGGGAACAGCAGATTTTTTTCGCGATTTCATGTATAACAATGAACTGGTAAAAAGCACACTCTTCCTTCGTCTTCTTACAGTATCGACACGGTAACTTGATCCGGTTTGCTGAGAAGAAAACTTAATTTGAAATAATAAAACCGAAATTCACAACTCACACATCTGCATTTTTTTTCACCCTACACAATACTTTCTCATTTTCTCTTATACTGACCAATACCACCTTTTACAATTAAAATCATTTCATGAAATACTTGATGTTTTTTTTTACCATGACGTGTAAAGATAATACACCATTGTTAGTACCTACCTACGCATAAAAAGAATCAATCAATCGTACACCACCAGCTAAAGTGAATAGTCCACTTGACCACTAATTAACGAATGTAGGTACTACCACGGAAGCTGTGGTATTACTAGGAAACAAAACTAGAATTTTTAAAGCATAATAAATGATGTATGAATTCCAGTAGACATTCCACTCAAAGATATAAAAATGTTAGGGGTTAAAGTATGAAATTGCCGATTTGTACTGAAAAATTGAAATTCGTTTTTTTTTTAATTTAACATATTTATTTAATCAAAATAATTAACATTATTATCTATGCATTGCTGCCATCTAATAGGAAGGTCACTTATACCTTTGCGATAGAACTCTCGTGACCTACATTCGACAAACTGTGTGAAAGCAGTCTTCCAGGTGGTTCGTTCTTCAATCACGCACACTATCATAATAAAGTTGCCCTGTTTGTCCTAGTTCTTTTGCAGCGCGACACTCGTATCTAGCTAGACATATCGGATGACTTTTTTTACCGTCTCGAAAAAAATTGGATATATCAGGTGAGCGGAGTAGAAGCCTATGGCATACCTAACTTCTTTTTTTTTTTAATCAAAAGAATCAAAAATTCAAATCATATGCATGCTGCATATGATTTGAATTTCGATATTTTTAAACGATTTATTTTTTTTTTTCAAAATTTCTGTTTTTATTGTACAAAAATGAAAAGTTTACATCGAATTTGTAGTATCTATTGGTACTTAGATAATTTTTTCTGTCTAAGCTAAAAAAAAAAAACTAAGTCATCCAGTATACTCGTATATAATCAAAGACTATGACTTTGTTTTATTCCGAGTTCACCACACATCATACATAATTAACTATAAGCAATATTTATGAATAAACTTCAACAATAAGTGAATGTATTTAGGCATTTGTGTAGTTAACTCTGAAACTTCATCTTTGTAAAACAGCACGCGACAGGCATTTACTGACATACAAACTCATTTTCTACATTTCTATATTGGTGCACAAAAAATATTTGGATTTTTTTTCTCGACTTTCGCCTACGTCTACGTAATAAGCCTCACACCCAATAGCTTCAGCACCTTTAAATAGCCAGACCCTTACCGTTTTTGTGATTAAATCGAATCGATGACGGCCGTCGTCATTAACCGGCTTGGCCACTAGACTTGTCATCATCATCGACGGCTTCGGGTTTGGGTCCGTGGTATTCTGTCGTGAAGATTATTAAGGTCTCTGCCTACAGTCGTCAGAATTCCTGCGGGCCTATACAAAGTAACATTCAATTAGCGATGACGATAGTAGAAAAGAGAAAAAATGTATGGGGTTGACATAAGCTATCGAAATGTCACGTGGTCATAAGTCAACGCCAACGATAACTTCCATAGAGATGCGTCGATAGCGATTGTAGAAATAGAATCGCTACGAAGCGAATGCCATTTGTCTAGGCCTACAGATCACTTTCCCCAATAGAATTAGAATAACGTGGTATAGTTTTGCACGTGGTCAGACATACGGGATGCGGACGGGCCTGGAGAGTCAGGCACGGGAGGCGCCGGAGCGGGTGGTGCGGCCATCGGCGTGGGCTGCGCGGCCGCCGCTGTTCTGGCGCTGCTGTGTCACTGTCGACGACGAAGACACCGTATTCCCGTGCCACCATACAAACCGGTAACTATGTCTTAGACAACTAACAATTCTTCTTTCTAGCACAGTCTCTACCTCTAGCCAGATTTTAATCGAATATTTAGTTTACTAAGGATTAAAATCTGGAAAAACCAACCAACCAACCAACAACTAACTTTTAAGTTGGTTTTTCATAGTTCAGATCAGATCTAGAACACTCTCTAGATCATTTTCTCTACCAACCCTGATTCACACAACATATTTCTCCCGCTAGCTCTCTTTTCCACAATACATGGGTTAGAGCGTGATACTTCGTCTCTAATCATAAATTCACCTAACCATCAAATAAAACTTAAATTACTCCAATAGGACGACAAAACTTCGAAAGACGGCGATACAGAAGTGCTAGAAATATGGAGCGAGACAGAAGACCGGTGGGAGGTGCGAGTAGACAAGCTAGTATTACACGAAGTTATTGGAGAAGGAGCCTTCGGCGTCGTGCGCAGAGCCACGCTGGCGCCGCACTCCGTGCAAGTAGCTGTTAAGATGCTGAAAGGTAAAGCTCCTCAAATTGATGATATAATCATATCATCAATGTAGAGTAATGTAGACGAATTGAATTTGTAATCAAATTCTTTCAATATCCGAAAATTAAAGAAATCGGTTATACGTATTATAACTTATGTGTGCTTGTTATGTTATGAAAATAATATGCTTGTATAGTTGTATTAACGTTTTAACAACAGCGCGGCAGCGCAGTATAACTGATAGTATCCGTTGACTGAATCCAACAGTAAAACTTATATCTTACCTCTGACTCATCTGTTGCAGACTTCCCATCGCTCGATGAAATCCGGTCGTTCCGTTCGGAGATGGAGCTGATGAAGAGCGTGGGCGTGCACCCGCACCTCGTGAGCCTGGTGGGATGTTGCAGCGGTAGGAGGCCGCTCATCGTCGCCGAATACTGCAGCCGGGGAGACCTTCTCAGTTACTTGAGGTATGTCACACTGAGAAGAACCATAAAATCAGAATGATTAATTTTACTAAATACATGTCTCGCTAATTGAAGACACTGCCTAATATCTCCAAATCTGCGTTTTTACCAAGTCCTAAAAATATCGGTGATTTATATTAGTGGACCTACAATTGAACTCTCTGAAATGCCCCACATTACTGAAAATCGTATAGAGATCCGTATAAATTTTTATCTTCTATTTTTTTGCTAGAGGTCATAAAATTGAATCTGAAAGCTAAAATATCCATGTCCTCATCCTAGTGGTAGCGCTCTTTATAAAGAGTTCTATGATCGTCAACAAACTCAAAGGCCTTCGACACACGAAGCATATCCTCGCATACTTCATAATATTTGGATATTATTTAAAGAATTGGTTTATATTTTCAGATGCACATGGGACGTAATGTTATCCAAACGCAACGCGAAATATTACAACAACAATATAGATGTTTCAGACTACAGAAACGACCTATTCAAATGTAAAGCACAGATGGAGAGCTCTAAATTGGTCGTGAACAAACTCTATGAGCTCCAAGAGATCTGCGATAAGGAGCTAACGGCATTAGATCTTTTGTCTTTCTGTCGTCAAATAGCTATGGGAATGGAGTTCTTAGCTGCTAATAGAGTAGTTCATAGAGATTTAGCAGCTAGGAATATATTGGTGACGGCGGATAGGACGTTGAAGATAGCAGATTTCGGGCTTTCGAGAGATGTGTATGAAGAGAACCAGTATAAGCAGAAAGGTAATGGGAAGATGCCTGTCAAGTGGATGGCTTTGGAGTCCCTGACGAGGAGGATATATACGACGCAGAGTGATGTGTAAGTCCTTAAGATTCCATATATAAGTAGAACTAAAATGAAAGTACCTGCCTACATACTTACATATTGTTGCGACATTTTACTAGCCCACTGTTAAAAAAATGGACTACTTCCATAATATGTTTCGACGAAATTCTTGGTTGATGATGGTTGGACGTGGTCATCGTTTTTCAACTCATAGAACGCATTACTGTACTGCTGCTTCGTCAAGTTAAATTCTCGTCGGCAAACTTTTTTTTTCTAGATCATAACGTCAAATCTATGTATATGTGTGTGTAGATGGTCATTCGGCGTGGTGGTGTGGGAGATAGCGACAGTGGGTGGAGCACCGTACGCGTCGGTACCCGGCGCAAGACTGCCGCGACTGCTGCGCGGCGGGTACCGCATGCCCAAACCTAACAACTGCAGTCCACAGCTGTGAGTACCTACCTACATCTCATCATCATCTCACTGTTTCCTCATAATATCAGCTGAAAGGGGTCTACTGCTGGATATAGGTGCAGGTATTCCAGCGACCTCCAGTTTTTATCGTGGATTTATTTCGAAGCTTTTTTTATGGGTTCCTTGTGAAGCATGGGTGGTGTGACTGATTGATAGCGTGCGGAATGATGTGAGAAGGCAACGGTGCGGTTTAGAAGAAGATGTAGTGACAAAAATTGAAAAGAGTATGCTTAGATGGTTTGCTCGTGTTGAGAGGATGAGTGAAAGGCCACTAACAAAAGGTATTTACAAGGCAGATGTGAGAGGAAACGCCGGGAAGACAAATAATGACCTTATTGGTGATGTTCTTCAGAACGTAGTACTCGCAACCGGTGTGCGTGTATGATCAGATTTATGACCGTAAACGAAGCAAAAGGAGTATGTAAGGATCGTAGCAGGTGCCGTTCTGTAGTTTCTGCCTCCCCCCATGGGAAGAAGGCGTGAGGTTATGTATGTATGTTTATTTTCAAGATATAAATATTATCCACGCTTTTGAAGGACCCTTTTTAATTCAATTTTCCATTTGTCATTTCTCTACAGCTACGACATAATGCTGTCCTGCTGGCGGACCCATCCTCGCGACAGACCGAACTTCGTAGAGCTACACCAGCTTCTTGATGAGCTACTGAACAGCGCGTGCGCCAACCAGTACCTTTCTTTAGAGATAGACGCTGATGATGCACCACCCACGCCTAAGCACCACAGATACATCAAGATGCTGATGAGGTGAGGATATTATTTTTGTGAAGTTCTTAACGAGGTCCATTTGTTGTAAAATTGCTTCTTCTTTTAAATCAAGTTGATGGCCCGTGTACTGTCTAAGTGGATACGGGATAGCCTGTCAGCCCACTGTGTGTAGCTGTGTTCCGCTTGTTCAGTCAATATCGGTCTACAGTTGATTTCTTCAGGGGTTCAGTAAAACGGACAGATGACAATTCGACAATTTTGTAAATTGTCAAATACTTATATTAAATAGGGC
Source organism: Cosmia trapezina (assembly GCA_905163495.3). Taxonomy (NCBI): domain Eukaryota; kingdom Metazoa; phylum Arthropoda; class Insecta; order Lepidoptera; family Noctuidae; genus Cosmia; species Cosmia trapezina. The sequence goes on from LR991036.1 coordinate 6,141,017, forward strand.
CCAGGTCATCAGGACAACTGCCTGAAAGTGTCTCACAGTGTGAGTGAAAATCTGATGTCCACAGTGTGAATCTAAAGTGGCTCTGCACAGATTTTCCGATTTTAATGAGCTGAATTGATTAGAACTGGAAGAAATTTCAAGAAATTTATTTACATGCACTTCTGACATAAAATTTTGTTGCAATAAAAAGCAAAAATTGTTTTTTTGGCAATCCCCGGTTCATTGTACACGTGGTCTTGGTGCAGCTTCTGAGGATATTGTGTTTGACAAAAATAATAATACCAGCCTATTCTTGTCCCACTGCAAATACTGAAAATTATGTAATATTGACAGAGGCAAGCGCGGCTGGACCCGAGGCGAGACCTACGAGCGACCTCTAAAGGCTCCACACACGAACCACTACACAACTCCACCAGATTCGCTCAGCGCACACCCCGTGTGACGTCTTCAACACTTTTGAGTTCAAAGGGCTCATTCTTCAATTAAGAAACCGAACGGAAAACTGAATAAACTGTGTCCAGTCAGCATCAAAAATTTCGCGACGAACACTGAAAATTATCTAAACAACTAAGAAAATTAAACTTTATCTCAATAACACAAGGGTTTTTTGGAATAAACAGCACATGACACATGTAATTCTGTTATGAACGTTATGGCATTGAAATAAAGTTTAATTTTTTTAGTAATTTCGGCCTTCATTTGATGCTGACCCTGTACTGGGGAAACGAATCTGTAAATATTTAACAGCTGTTATACCTAGTATGTTAAAAAAATATTAATGTGATACCTAGATCTGAGTTCAAACTAAACACTACTTGCAGTGTTATGCTGTGATATGTATCTGTTTAAATAATACATTAGTAGGTAATCTCTAATCTAAATGACAATAATTAATATTAATTGCGTTTTTACTCTTTCCAACCATTTATTTTACTTTTGACAATAGCACGCCTATGAAGTTCCTTATTTTTATTGACAGGCAACCATAGACGAAAAAATGCAATACTTGATGGACGTTATACTCGTAGTAAAATAAATTTAATGGTTGAGACACAAATAAAAAAAAATATTATTTGTTTGAGGGAAATATTTAACTGATTCTCTAAAAATGATTGACCTTCTAATGATCTTTTTTAAATTCCGCGGCAGCGGCCGGCGAGCGCTACATCTAAGTTGGACGCAGTTACTTAGCTATTTAGTATTTTGAAGACCACACAATATGAATTATTTGAATTTCACAAAAGGGGACGGCGCAACTATTATATTGGAGTGATCAATAATATTTTTAGGAAAGCAAAATGGGAATTATCTGAGGTTCACAAAAGGGGGTGCAATCATTTTATTGGAGTGTTCAATAATATTTTTAGGAAAGCAAAATGAAAATTATTTGAGGTTCACAAAAGAGAGCGCAACTATTCTATTGGAGTGTTCAATAGTATTTTTAAGAAAGCAAAATGGGAATTATTTGAGGTTCACTAAAGGGGCCACAATTATTATATTGGAATGTTCAATAATATTTTTAGGAAAGCAAAATGGGGATTAAACATGCCTCTGTTTTATTTTATTTATTTATTTATTTATTTTATTAATTTTAGGAAAGCTTACAGCTAATATATTTCCATATATATAGTACAATGTGTAAAAGATGGCCAATTACAAGCTTCCACCAACGATTAAAGTGAGTAACATGAACAAATACGAGAAAACAGCGACGTGAGAGATAACTTAAGTCTCACGCTCAAAGAATACAATAAAAAAAAGTTAAAAACAAAAAAAAATGGTTATATATCGAAAAAACAATTATTCAAACTTTTCCTTACTTCCTTAATGCTACTATTAAATAAATCTAACTTATAGCGTGTAAAACTAATGTTGTATGCAATACAGGAGGCGTTATTAATATAAGGGCTAGAATACACATGCCTTTAACATGCACAAAAGTATGCAAATAGCTTGCATACCGTGTGCCATAACAACTTCTTATTGGTGAATATCACAACAGCATGCCAGTTACTGGCATAGTTTTGTACCTGCTACAGGTATGTGTATTCCCGCCTTCAAATCTAAGAGATTTCGACCTATTTTTGATACACAAAACGAATTTATAGGATAAGTTTGGTGTGAATAGAAATAGCAGTAAGTAATAATAAATTAGTATAATGAGGTATGTATATATTTTTGTATAAATGCTACTTCAGTAAGGGTAATGTTCCAAACTATGTATTATAATAATTTTGTAAGATATTATACTGTAATTTAGCAAAATTAGAATGACACTGTTTTGTTATTATATCAGATCATCAGCATCTCCCTACTGCCTAGCCTTTTCCCAACTATGTTGGGGCCGGCTTCCAGTCTAACCGGATGCAGCTGAATACCAGTATTTTACATGAAGCGACTGCATATCTGACCTCCACAATCCAGTTACTAGGTAATACAATATCCCTGGTAAGACAGACTTCAGACTTTCGGGCTTTTGACGACTCGTAACGACTGCCAAAGATCCACGAATTGCAGCCGGGACGAAGGGCTTATCGTGCTTTCCGAGGCACGGAGGAGTCTCGGTATGTAAAGATTGTCACCCGTCGACGGACCAATTCTGGCAAGCGTAGCTTAACCTGATGGATCGACCCGTGCGGCTGTTATTACTTAGCCTCGAGCTCCTCGTAATTATTTAGATATGAGGTAAAAAATTGTCTACTTATAGAAAAATTTACGGACAAATTGTATACAGTATGTACAAGCAATATGCATTTTATTTCTTATTAACGGACTTTACATAAACTCACGCCGTATTCCCACGGGGGTAGGCAACAACTACAGAACGCCACCTGCTACGATCCTTACATAAGGAGTATGTATGTATGTGGCGGCATCTACATCGCCACATACGAACTACGCATCACAATGACATGACGTCACTCAACCTGTATCGCGCAATCAGAGTTTACCGCGTGACTAGCATATACACAACGTCCCGACATCCCTTTAGGCGCGATTGGTCCAATTCGCGATTAGTCCAATGTTCATAAAAATTTCCAAATCGCAGTTAGTCCAATTCGCAGTTGGTCCAATTCGCAGTTGGTCCAATATGCAGTTGGTCCAATTATTTTTAACCGACTTTTGAAAAAGGTATAAATATAAATATCAATTCGGATGTTTTTTTTTTATGTTGGTATATTCAGGCATTACTTCGTCATATACATATAAACGGATTTGCAAAATTCTGTTTTTGTTTGAAAGGGATAGTATGCTCTCGAGGTGGTCCCATCGTCACCAAATCAGAATCTGATGAGGAGATGCCATGGAAATCGACGTAAAGCACCATTTGGTGAAATGGAACTGATGATGAAGACAGATGGCCATTGGAACTACTCAATTATACCTCAGTATTTCACGGGTTATTCGATTACTTTAATATGGTTGCTAAGTATTTATGCATAATGGCGATGATGACTTCACCATGGAGCTCCAGTTCTCCTAGTTCTTGCTAGGAGAACTCCTTAACAATTAACGTCCCAGTTCTCCTAGTTCTTGCTAGGAGAACTCCTTAACAATTAACGTCCCTGCATCGGAAAAAAGTAATAATTTGTAAAAGGTGATGAGCAGTTGGCATTGGGCTATTGTAACTTAGATAAATTACAAACTGACCCACTAAAAAGTGAAAAACGACTTCCAAAAAAAACATCACAAAGTGAAAAATAACTTTAATTTTGTAAGTCGGTGGCAAAAAACTAAGATACAGATCCATAGGTGTGCCTATAAAATTTAAGGGTTTCCCTCGATTTCCATGGGATCCCCTCATCAGATTCTGACTTGGTGACAGTGGGACCACCTCGAGAGAATATCCTTTCAAACAAAAAAAAAAAGAATTTTGCAAATCCTTCTACATATATAGGGTGACTGGTAATTAGTGACCGATACTTAAACACATGATTATACTCATGATAACAAACAACTTTTACTATGGGACCAAACCTGAAATCGCGGAAAAAAAATCAGCTGCTCCCTACATTTTGACGAGATATGCGAACATGAATGTATGGGGCAGCTGATTTTTTTTTCGCGATTTCAGGTTTGGTCCCATAGTAAAAGTTGTTTGTTATCATGAGTATAATCATGTGTTTAAGTATCGGTCACTAATTACCAGTCACCCAATATATGATGAAGTTATGCCCGAACATACAGAAAAAAAAAACATCCGAATTGATAACCTCCTCCTTTTTTTGGAAGTCGTTTAATAAAATGGGTTGTTTTGTTTAATTTTGGAAATACTTTATATTGGACCAACTGCGAATTGGACCAACCGCGACTTGGACCAATCGCGAATAAGGTGAATTGGATTAATCGCGAATAAGGTGAATTGGACCAATCGCGCCTAAAGGCCGACATCAACCGTCGGGCAGCTGCCCACCAGACACAACACCCGTCTGGTCGGAGGATCCTCCCTTTTCTATGGAAGATGAATGAACTTTACACCGTGTTCCTCTTACTACTGTATGTATTCCTTCGTTTTCGTTCTTACATCAGGTCATACACGCACACCGGTTGCAAGTACTACGCACCTGACCTTTCGACTTTAATCGGGTTTATTTAAAAACTTTTCATATTTTTTGTAGTTTTAATTTTTATGTATTTTATTTCTCTAATTTTTTTAGAACCCTATCAACAAATAAAACAATTGTATAGATTGATATATTAACTTCGTATATTTTACAGCAATATGACTTATCTCTAGATATAAAAATATCCATATAATCACACCTCGCTTTTCCAACATGGTGCCATCGATACATCCATTCGTGATGCTTGTGTTCTGTATCAGATATATTATTATATATATTATATCATCGATCAGAGGGCCAATTCTCGTACTTAAAAAACGTTCAAATTCAAGTCGCAGTGTCATCTCAGCGACAATCAATGTCAAAAATGTAGGGAAATTAGAAGCTTTTTTGACAGATTTCGACTGGAGATTAGAATGCGAACGTTCTTAAAATTACGAGAATTGCCCCTCAGATATTATTAAGTTATAATGAAAAGTAGAACTTGTTACGCGAAAGAACTAGACATGAGTTTGGAAGAACACTACTGGGTGTAATTTTAATCACGGTTAACTTCTTAAGGGGTCATTGTACTCATCATTATGAACAACTTTTACTATGAAAACAAACTTGAAATCGCTAAAACCAATCAGCTGTTCCCTACATTTATGTTCGCATAACTCGACAAAATTTAGGGGACAGCTGATTTTTTTTCGCGATTTCAGGTCGCGATGACCCTAAGAGGATAACGGTGATGTTATTAAAATTACATCCTGTATAATCGTGTTTTTTTTAAATAACTAACCGGCCACTCATAAAAAAAGAGGTAGAAACAAGGAGAAGACGCAAGCTCATGAATGAAAAGGACAAAAGATATATTTTTTGTCCTTTGTCCTTTTCATTCATGAGTTTGCTTCCTCTTTTTTTGTGAGTGGCCAGTTACTATAGCGTGGCCAATTACTATAGCAGTTACCCTATATTATTTAACTATTGTGCCTGATTCCCGGACAGTGAACGTTTTAATAATGATAACCAAACATCGTTTTAAACCTTGTTATCAGAAACTACAGAACACAGACACCACGACCATTCACATTCCTTTATTATCGTTACTAGTTATGTACCAACTACCGCAGTCAATCGTCAATTTTAACTAGAAAAAATAACCGATAAAGCTTTGTACAGAAAGCACAAAAAAACCATAATAAAACAAAAAAACAAGCAAATATCCGCTATAGATTAAACACGGTAGTTAGAACATACTTTAAATATAACTATAATACATACATTTTAGGACGTACTCAATAATTAATGAGCGAACATAAGAGCATCATGATTTCCATAAAGTATAGACGCCTTAAAACTCTATGATATGACTAAACCAAACAATCATTTTTAATTTCCTTTACAATATTATCACACATAATTTTGATTAAAATAAGTAGTTAAATTAATTAAAAGAAGCTTTATATATTTTGTGTAATGTTTAAATTATTCATTATTAGTAATTTAGGTAATAGGTAATAGGGGCTGGTATCCGCAACTCCACGACAATGCGCGTATTTTGCGTATGGTTATTATATTATGAGTAATTTTTACGTTTTATAATAAAATATGATGAAAATCCATCTTACAATTTCCATAAATTTTATTGCGTTCGTAATTAATCAAACCAACAGTTTCTACATGACTTATGTCCGGTTTTTGAGCTTTTTAAACGGAGTTTATACATTCGATAGTGATTATTGGTTCGATACTGTATTTCTGAACACTTCGTTAAGGAAGGATTTAGCTTAAAAGTCGAGTGAATTACTATTGAGGGTTTATATGAGGACATCAAAAACCGAGCATAAGGAAGGAATTCGCTTAAATAGATAATTTTGTAGAAACCGGTCATTAACATTATCATAATTTGACAAAATATATGTTTCCCCATAAAAGCCTCGAAGGCCTCGTATAGACCTAACGTTTATTTTAATGCAAAAAATCAAATAAAAATATTAAATTGTATTTTTCAATGATTTTCAGTCTCAATACAATAACTAAATATGGCAAGAAAGCCTTCATGTTATGAATACACACAAAAAACTGGTACTAATCAAAACTATGTCATGTACTCACAGACTATAGGTATATATCAATAATTAAATTCTATATTCTTATAAAAGTGCGAATTCTAGCATGTTATTAATGTTAAAACATTTAACACAATTTACCCGACGATTCTTGCAACGTTTATTTTCTATTTCGATGTAGAGTTCAGAAAAAAAGAACACAGTGTAGCATTTATGACCATAGACAAGTCACTCTATTATTGTTATTGCTAAGTTTAAATTGCCATTAAATCACAACTATTGTTAAGTAGGTACACAAACCGCGGGCATTCGAGTAAATAAATCAATTTTAAATATTTTATTTGCAAACGAAGAATATCTGTTTTGCACACAAGTGGAACATTTCTATAAAATTCACTAATCTAAATTCATAAAAAAGTGCGAATCCTAATAAAAAAATCTTATGTCGCTAACGTATTAAGGAATGATGTAAACAATATGCCTTTCGTTAGAGATCAAACTTCTATACAATTCTATTTTAGACGAACAACAGAGATACATACACAAACTTAACTTTGGCTGTTAATACTTCGAGAGTACCATTCACTGGCGATGAAATTGTGTTAATAATAACTATAATCGGATGTCCGGATGCATATTTACCTAAAGTTGAAGTGTTGGCTATTATGGAATGCACTTTTGTAACGAAAAAATCCCGGGATTCCGGTATCGACAAATTTAGAGTTCTGATTAAAGAAGCGAATGTATATTTACTTACGTTTAGGAGTTGGCTAATATGGAATGCACTTTAGTATCGATCGTAAAAATCTCGCGATTCCAGAGTTGATAAATTTAGTAATTTTTGACTACAGTATCGAATGCTAACGTTGTAAAGTAGGTTGTCAAACTGGCATCTAGCAAACGTCAAGTAAACAAGCATACGTATAGTTATGTGATCCCGGTGTCTAGGTACCTTTTAAATAAATAATACCACATATTTAAGAAGTAATCTATCCGATTAGTCGTGCATTCCCGGATTTTCTGGAATCCCGGATTTATATTAAGAAAAATAAAATTAAGAAGCCGCCTCCAGTTTCTTAGCCATTAATTAACTTTAGGTAAATATGAATCCGATTACCCGATCTCTGATAATAACATAGTACTTTAAATTTACAATTAGACATCGATACAAAACTTAGGAGTAAAACATTAGCAGCTTAATTTATTTTTACATAAGTACAAATATGAATTTGCCTTGTTAGTACTTGAATAAATGGCTGAACATAATGTACACTCAAGTTGAGACAACCCCACGAAAGATTTTACGCAAAATTAGTACTTAAGCGTATTAGAATTATTGCTATAATACATTAAAATGAGGCAATATCTTACACCGAAATAATATCTGTAATAGGCCGCGGAGTACGACAAGGCAAATTCGCTGATACGGCTAGTTTCTGAAAGGCGTGCGAAGCTGAACTTTGAATAATTAATGGCGACACCGACATCTAACAATCTAATAATTATTGTGATGGACTAATACTTATTAGAATTTAAGGCAAACTTTATCAATTTAGAATTGTGATAGACATTCGATGCATATCATTGTTAAATATTACGTGTTTTTTAGAATCAATTGAATATTTACAAATGAGAAAATGCTATGATTTTATTTCAAGTGTTGAATAATACCAAAAATTTCGAGTAATTTTCTTAAGAGATTCCACATAGGACTTACTTCCTTAAAAACAGGGGTCAGCTGTACTCTCCTCTCAGAAACGTAGCGTGTATGTGTAGTTAGGCGGCTCGACTGCACGCTTGTGTCGCATGTGTCGGAGCTGTCGCACGTGTCGCGTTTGTCGCTAGTGTCGCATGGGTCGCGAGTGTCGGTCAGTCGATGGGCGGAGGTTGCGCGGGGATGTTGGAAGGTGGAGCTGTCAAATAACCCGCTGTGTGGGGGGCCGCTGTAAGACAAACAAATATTTGTTTTTTTTTATCTTATTGTATACGTGTGAACGGATTCAGAAATTAATGACTGATAGATAACCTATCAATCATTCATTTCTGAATTAGTCAAAGTTACAAAGTAATAAAAACCAAATGATGGAGTCCCTGTTCCTGATTTCTAAAACGATACTCAGTTACTCTCTCAATTAAGGTTGATGCGCCAGGGTAGCCCGCGAAATTCAACATTTCTTAAGTTTTTTGCAATTTGTAGGTCAGTGTGAGCTTGTATGTTGATTAAAATATGATTCGCGGCCGTAGCTAATATGGCTTTACAGAATTATAATCATTAGAATCAGCAATACAACTCCATAAGTTAGCATTTACCTCAAATCTAGCGATTTCATGAAATAATGAGGTTTGAGATAAATGCTAACTTATGGAGTTGTATTGCTGATTCTAATGATAATATTTCTGTAAAGCCATATTAGCTACGGCCGCGAATCATATTTTAATCAACATACAAGCTCACACTGACCTACAAATTACAAAAAACGTAAGAAATTTTGAATTTCGCGGGCTACCCTGGAGCTTTCGCCTTAAGGGGGATGCGCTAAGGTAGCCCGCGAAATTCAAATTTTATTACGTTTTTTGCAATTTGCAGGTAAGGTTGAATGTTGATTAAAATATGATTCGCGGCCGTAACTACTATGGCTTTACAGAATTATAATCATTATAATCAGCAATACAACTCCATAAGTTAGAATTGACCTCAAATCTAGCGAATTCATGAAATCATGAGGTTTGAGGTCAATTCTAACATAAACGTAAGAAAATTACCTTAGCGCATCCCCCTTAAAAGCGAGATTTAATTAGAGAGTTTGAAACCTGTTCCAACGAAATTCATGGCTAAGTATGATATTGGGATAAGGGCGCATGTTTCACGTCAACCAATATTTACCTGTAAGCAAGTTATTCTGCGGCGCAGCAGTGATGAACAGGTCATGTCGTTGCGCGGCATAGTGCTCCCATATGGGCGAACGCGCCAGCACTGCCTTCACTCGCTCGCCGTGGAGCGTGGAGCGAGACATTGCCTTTAATGCTCGCACCAGCTGGGCAGCCGCTGAGCCGTCTAGACGGGTGTCAAGGAGGGATAGCAGTTCGCCGATTAGGTCTGTTTCTAATGCCTGTAGAGATACAAAAAAAATACAAAAAGTTTTATTGACAAAAGAAAAAGGTGATGAGATGACAGACTTGCATAAACACAAATTTAACTGTGTATATCACAACAATGTATGGTTTGACCGTTGACCCACAAACTAGGCAGGGCTTTTATTTACGTGTGTGTGAACTGAGGGTCCAGACTGGAATCCGCAAAATTTTAATCCTATGATTTAGTAGAAGTCTTAAAACAATTGTAGAACGAATCTGGGAATTTGTAAACAAATATATTAAAAACTACAGCTCATAAAGTGTGGTCCCTCAATCCTCACACTGCTCACACAACATCAGCCAGATCTCGGAGAGTATCTTAAAAATGAAGGTTTTGTGATTACAGACATTTAGTAAAAAAATTGTAAAGATATTTACTAAATTACAGACCCCAGAGCATTAAAGATAAAAAAAATATAACGTCTAAACTGTGGTCCCTCAGTCCACACAACAAAGGTAATTATTTTAGTGAATATTACCGAATTTAATCAATGAAACCGTTCTTTTTCTACCTAACGATTTAGTAAAAGTCTTAAAACGTTCTGTAAGAAAGAAATGGAACAGAAATATCGATGCAATTTGGAAAATAGCGATTATTAAAACTGGTCCCTCAATCCTCACACCTCTACTGACATATGCGTGTGTAGCTGCTGAACGAAAGAAATATCACAAAGTCTAGTGTACTTAACTTTTAGTAAAAAAATTCTACTAAATACCAGAAAACTCTAATTGTGAATTGCTTTCCTCTTAGCTGAGATAATGTTATTTTAGTAATCCTATGAAAATAGATAGAGTAGTGTCACCACACAATTAAACAAAATGTAGACAGTACTATTAAACTTTTTTTAATACTAGCTGCTGCCCGCGACTTCGTCTGTGATCCAGGATAAAAAGTAGCCTATGTCACAGAATAAATAATAGTACTATGCCTATGTCCTTCTCCAGGTCATGGCCTACTCATGGGCCAAATTTCATCCAAATACGTTGAGCCGTTTTACAGTGAAAGCGAAACAAACAAACAAAGTCACTTTCGCATTTATACCGCTTTTCACCGCGGCTTCGCCCGAATGGAAATATCCCACGGGAACGTTCTACCGTGATAAAAAGGTATCCTATGTCCTAACTCAGGTGTAGGTCTACCCATGAGCCAAATTTCATGCAAATAAGTTCAGCCGTTTTAGAGTGAAAGCGTAATAAACAAACTCACTTTTAGATAGGATGACATAACATGGAATGAAAAAAGGTTGTATGGTTAAATTATTATTATATTATAATACATGACGTAAGTATGTGTATTGTTAAAGAATGAAAAAGTAGATTAAATAAAAGTAAAAAAAATAGCTACTGTCCTAACGTAAAATTCGAATTATAAACTTCAAAACGAGATATTGACATACTACACAACACCGAAAAAATTAAAAAATTAAATCTTTTAAAGACTTATTACACTTTTCCTGAATAAGTTTCACTAGATGGCGCGCTTTTGTTTAATAAAAATGCTATAATAAAGCATTTTCATTAGTTATACTGTAAACTCTCTTACACTTTTTACATTATTCAGACCATTAAGATTATCTACACTATTTACATTATTGACATTATTTACGTGACAAATCAAACGAACCACAACTTGATGAGGTTGCGTTGTTTTATTACAGAGTTCATTTGGCCTCCCCGCCTTCATCATCAGACCATAGACATCATCTACTAATAAAGTACTTACTTGTCAAAGTCAAAATCAAAATCATCATTTATTTAAAAACATTTATTTGAAAAACACGTCAAAATTAAAAAAATAATAGAATGAATTCTAGTCGCTTCGTTGCCACTAATTCCATTAATTGTTCCATGATGGAACTAGTGATAATTTTTTATTGCCACTAGTTCCATTTTGAATGAATCTGAAAATAATGGAACTTGTAGAGGGTGTTGAAAACGATACTGAGGGCGAAATGAAAATCCAAGATGGCGGCTGCGAAAATTTCCTAATTTTTCGTCATGGGTGTCGTTTCCATTGTTTGAGAACGTGCTGAAAACGATACTAATGTCAAAATGAAAATTCAAGATGGCGGCTGCTAAAATTTCCTCATTTTTCGTCATGGGTGTCGTTTCCATGCTTTTTGATGTCGCTGAAAACGATACTGATGTCAAAATGAAAATCCAAGATGGCGGCTGCTAAAATTTCCTAATTTTTCGTCATGGGTATACATGGGTAGACCTACACCTGAGTTAGGACATAGGATACCTTTTTATCACGGTAGAACGTTCCCGTGGGATATTTCCATTCGGGCGAAGCCGCGGTGAAAAGCGGTATAAATGCGAAAGTGACTTTGTTTGTTTGTTTCGCTTTCACTGTAAAACGGCTCAACGTATTTGGATGAAATTTGGCCCATGAGTAGGCCATGACCTGGAGAAGGACAGGCATAGTACTATTATTTATTTTGTGACATAGGCTACTTTTTATCCTGGATCACAGACGAAGTCGCGGGCAGCAGCTAGTATTAAAAAAAGTTTAATAGTACTGTCTATATTTTGTTTAATTGTGTGGTGACACTACTCTATCTATTTTCATAGGATTACTAAAATAACATTATCTCAGCTAAGAGGAAAGCAATTCACAATTAGAGTTTTCTGGTATTTAGTAGAATTTTTTTACTAAAAGTTAAGTACACTAGACTTTGTGATATTTCTTTCGTTCAGCAGCTACACACGCATAGGTATGTCAGTAGAGATGTGAGGATTGAGGGACCAGTTTTAATAATCGCTATTTTCCAAATTGCGTCGATATTTCTGTTCCATTTCTTTCTTACAGAACGTTTTAAGACTTTTACTAAATCGTTAGGTAGAAAAAGAACTGTTTCATTGATTAAATTCGGTAATATTCACTAAAATAATTACCTTTGTTGTGTGGACTGAGGGACCACAGTTTAGACGTTATATTTTTTTTATCTTTAATGCTCTGGGGTCTGTAATTTAGTAAATATCTTTACAATTTTTTTACTAAATGTCTGTAATCACAAAACCTTCATTTTTAAGATACTCTCCGAGATCTGGCCGATGTTGTGTGAGCAGTGTGAGGATTGAGGGACCACACTTTATGAGCTGTAGTTTTTAATATATTTGTTTACAAATTCCCAGATTCGTTCTACAATTGTTTTAAGACTTCTACTAAATCATAGGATTAAAATTTTGCGGATTCCAGTCTGGACCCTCAGTTCACACACACGTTTTTATTTTGGGGGTCGGAGTGCGATTGAGCAGAAAGAAATATGTCGGTTTACAAGGCTATGGCTAGTTTAGTGAGGAGTGTATTATGTTGTGTGTGTGTGTTTGTGTTAGTGTCTGAGAGTGTGAAAGTGTGAGAGCGGGATGTTGTATGGTGGCACTTTAGCTTGTCGACAAAATGTTAGAGAAATGATTCTGTTTCGGTGTATGTAAGTACCAGAAGCCATTTCTTTAGTACACTTTTTGGGCGAGCGGTTAACAACTCTTTGATGTCCAGTGATTTGTGAGATAAATAGATAGAATTCTCTTTATTATATGGACAACGGACGGTCTTATCGATAAAAGAGATATTATACAAACAACCTTTGGATGGATTAAAGGGAGAACGAGAGACAATACTGTATCAGCATTTCTCAAAGTATGGGTCGCGACCCACTGGAAGGCCTTGAAAAATTTACTGTCAGTAAACATGGAACACCACTCCGATTCCGGAAGAAACAATAAAAAACAAGATGATATCCAAAAAAAAAAATGTTTGTAGTACTGCCAGCAGTCGATTTGCTGTTTTCTGTGCTGGTGGTGCTAAACTTGCACTAAAAAGTTTCCAAGATTTGCCAAGTATTCAGGCACAATAGCTTTAAAATATTAAAATAAAAAAAAACAAATAAGTTTATTTCATATATCTTATTTGGCTTACATTGCCCGTCGAGGAGTCTCCATTTAAGCATATAAAATGCCTGTACTTGAAGGCTCCGGTCTTCCCTTACATTAGAAACGTACGAGTACAAATAGGTATAATGTATAAAGATACAAAGAAAGGAAAAAATAAAATAAAAATAAGATAAAAAAATGTATATTAATAAGATTAAACCAATAAAACATAAATAAGTTACTAACCTGCAACACCAATCGATCCGTATTAGCATTGCTAGAGAATATAAGCGCGAGCGCCTCACACGCGCTGCCAATGATCTCTCTGCACGACTGTACCGCAGCCTTCAGACCGGACATCACTTCTGTCTGGGATAGCGCTACTACGCATGCCTGGAATAAAAGTAATGATATGATCTCATGGCTCTGACAAAAGGTTCAAACAGGGGGCTTACTATGAGCTCTTATAGCAGGGCGAGAGAGATAGATAGATAGATAGAGAGAGAGAGAGAGAGAGAGAGAGAGAGAAAGAGACGGAGCTATATACGACCTATATCACCGTCACTCTCTCTCACTGGAAACGTTCTTCTGCCCTGCTATAAGACCTCATAGTTAGCCCCCTGGCCTAATGGCTGACGCGTGGAACAATTTATTCACAGAGCAAAAGGAGGTAATTTATAAAGCCGTTCCCGTTGGTTAGACAAGTAGGTAACAGGTCCTTTGTAGGATGAAATGTTCGCAACAATATTGAACTGTTTGCGAAAAGGACCAAGCTTCAGTTTTCATTTTTTGGTTTTTATTATTTAGCTCGTGACTCTTTTAACCACTTTGCTCTACTTTTCATAATTTCGAATTTCGCCCTTTAAAACATTAATATTTTTGCCACCCTGTTAAATGTCTTGCTCCTGGGTAAAGATCTCTGTCCAATCTTACCATTTTGAATAAAAAAACTTTTTTACAAAAAAAAAAAAAACCGACTTTCACAAAAACACTACTAACTGCAAAATAATTTTAGTTTCGGAAGTCGGTGGCTTTGGTTAAGTATTATAAACATTTTCGCCCCCGACTCCCTAAAGTCATTTTGCACTTTGTCGTATATTTTGTGCGTTTCAATAAAAAATTAATCATCGAAATCGGTAAACGTGGTAAAAAATTATCGCTGAACAAACATTACATTTAAAAAAAAGATCCGACTCCTTTTTTTTAAAGTCGATTAAAAATTGTACAAAGCTCACCTGCGTAGGCGCAAGTGCAGTAATGACAGGCACGGCTAGCTTCGGCGCGGTGGGTAGGAGTCGTGCTAGCCGCGGCAACTCGCCCAGTTGAGCACACAGCTCACCCAGTGCCGGCCGCGCACGTAATGCTGCGCTTAGTGCTAACGCGCACGTCTCGCCGCGGCTTCCCTGTGAGGATAAAAAATGTGTTATATTTATAAAATAGTAGCTGCGCCCCGCTGTTTTACCCGCGTAGACCGGGACAAAAAGTAGCCTATGTGTTAATCCAGGGTATAAGCTATCTACATACCAGATTTCATCCAAATCGGTCCAGCCGTTTCAGCGTGAAGAAGTAACAAACATACAAACACACACCTATAGAATATTTGTGTGACACGAATTTCAATGTCTTGCAATAAAAAACAAGACAGCTCTTTCGATACCATTTCATCCTCGTGAGGCGTCAAAGTATTGGGATGATAAGACACGACGATGCTAACAACAACATTTTTCTAACTTGTTTATTCTTGCTAGTACAGTCAGCAACAAAAGTCAATTGACTTGAGTTTTCTAAATCTTAATTATTGAAAACAATACTTCATTAAAATCGGAACAGTGGCCTTAGTGCGAGTTTTGACACTTACTCGATCACGTTAACGTAAACTTCAATTTGTACTGAAACTGAATAAGCGCCGTCTGGTGACTATAATGGGAAACACAATTATTACATACAAATTGACGTACGTCAACGTTAACGTAAACGCGATCGAGTAAGTATAAAAACTCGCACTAAGGCCACTGATGTAAAAAAACTTGAGAGGTGTCAAGAGACACCCGGATGGAACGAAGTTCCTTTCGATTAATTAGTGAAGGAATTGTAACAAAATTTTATTTTTATAATCATCATCATCATCATCATCATCATCATCATCATCATCATCATCATCATCATCATCATCATCATCATCATCATCATCATCATCATCATCATCATCATCATCATCATCATCATCATCATCATCATCATCATCATCATCATCATCATCATCATCATCATCATCATCATCATCATCATCATCATCATCATCATCATCATCATCATCATCATCATCATCATCATCATCATCATCATCATCATCATCATCATCATCATCATCATCATCATCATCATCATCATCATCATCATCATCATCATCATCATCATCATCATCATCATCATCATCATCATCATCATCATCATCATCATCATCATCATCATCATCATCATCATCATCATCATCATCATCATCATCATCATCATCATCATCATCATCATCATCATCATCATCATCATCATCATCATCATCATCATCATCATCATCATCATCATCATCATCATCATCATCATCATCATCATCATCATCATCATCATCATCATCATCATCATCATCATCATCATCATCATCATCATCATCATCATCATCATCATCATCATCATCATCATCATCATCATCATCATCATCATCATCATCATCATCATCATCATCATCATCATCATCATCATCATCATCATCATCATCATCATCATCATCATCATCATCATCATCATCATCATCATCATCATCATCATCATCATCATCATCATCATCATCATCATCATCATCATCATCATCATCATCATCATCATCATCATCATCATCATCATCATCATCATCATCATCATCATCATCATCATCATCATCATCATCATCATCATCATCATCATCATCATCATCATCATCATCATCATCATCATCATCATCATCATCATCATCATCATCATCATCATCATCATCATCATCATCATCATCATCATCATCATCATCATCTTTCTATCAGAGAGAGAGACAGAGAAACTACTACAGCAAAAACATCTACATATAGCTTACTATAGCAAAAAGTGTCGTGACAACTTTTCGTGAGATTTTTTTCCGTCTAGCCCCCTTTCACAACGCGCGATAAGGAACTTCGTTCCAATAAAGAAAATTATCTTTTATCAAATAAATGAAATGCTAAAAAGCAGGTTATCGTATCATTTTGTGTTAATTTAGATGATGTCAAATAGTAGCGCTGTTAACAGACTTCTGCTGCTGACCGTACCTAAGGCTAACGGAAAAATAATGGTTCACTCTGCCCCACTATCCGTTTTCCCATCGGATTCACAGGTTGGGAACTCGACAATCTTAAAACCTTTTATTAACAAAAAACATTCAAAAACACAAACCTCTGAAGCATCCTTATTCAGCGCTGCAATAGTTTCAGTCAACAGCTCCTGTAGGAACCGCTTAGGGCTCCTTAGATTCCAGTGTGGGTTTTGCAGATAAAGCTTGAGGTACACTCCGTCCACAACGACCTCGCCCGGCGGCGCCCACGCCTGTTCGCCCGCCGCCGCACGTTCGAGCGTTTCGCGGTCTTCGAATGTCGCGTTTGGAGTGCGGAGCTGGTCTGACTGGTGTCTGTGGGTGGAAGGGTTGTTTTTAGTTACTGCCACTGTTTACACTTACAGGATGTAAGTGTAAACAGTGGCAATCTTTTAAGGGGTCATTGTATTCCTCATTCTCGGACGAGCTCGTGGCTAAGTAATAACAGCGGCACGGGTCTATCCATCAGGTTAAGCTACGTTTGCCGGAGTTGGTCAGTGGATGGGTGACCATCTTTATATACCAAGACTCCTCCGTGCCTCGGAAAGCACGTTAAGCCTTTGGTCCCGGCTGTCATTCGTGGATCTTTGACAGTCGTTACGGGTCGTCAGAAGCCTGAAAGTCTGACAACCAGTCTTACCAAGGGGTATCGTATTACCCAATTACTGTGTTGTGGAGGTCAGATAGGCAGTCGCTCCATGTAAAATACTAATGGTGTGGCAAGTTATTGCCCCTTACATTTTTTTTTATTGTGGACGGTTTATAGGTGTCTGTAGTCTGTCTTAGGCTTATATTGCAGCCGCGGATATTGTGTGTCGCGGGCTTTAGAGAATCCTGCGGCTAGTGACAGCTAATTGGCGGCTGTCAGACGTCATAAAGCACCGGCGCTGTACGGAGGCTTTCCGTCTCACCGCAAACCACGTTTTTTCAATCGCAGTTCATCGCGCCCGCAAAACCGCAAAACTTTATCACGTTATCCCGTAATCCTTGGGGATAGACTGTGCTACGTTTTCAAATTAAAAATAATAACCCGCGTCCGATTAAATCTAAAATATAGACTTTCAAGTGACCAGTGTGCGGGCAAGCAAGGTGGCTACCTTGAACCAGGAGGATTCTTCCAAGACTTTCACCAGGAGGAGCACAGGTACCGCTTTGCATTATTTGCTGGAGTTAGGCTACAAACGCCACCTGACCGTCACCAATTACTATTTGAAAGTTTACTCAAAAAAAAAGGCAAATTGAATTATTATGCATTCCAGATAATAATTTTTCTGTAGTCCTCGAACCGCAAGGAAACACGGCTATTTACACGCCTGTCCCTCCATACTTATGGTCCATTCGAGCCTAGATAGGTATCAGTTAAATAAGTACAAGTCATTGCAAGTACTTACGATAATTTACAGCAATTAATATTAGATAGTGCCTTATAATGGCAACTCAAAAACAAGAAACTAAATTAGCTCAGCTTATTGCTAAAAAAGAAGTAATTTTTGAGCGAGTTAATCGCTTGTATAATTCTTCCAAAACTATATCTAATTATGATTCACGCTCGAACGAGTTATTCCTAGCGCAGACTGAATCTATTGGTGAATCTTACAGCAAGTTTGAAACAATAATTGACCAGATCAATGAGTTGCAGTTTGAAATTTATGAAACCCCACCCGACTATGGGTGTCTAAGTTCTATTGAAGACTTATATTCAACTATTAAATACAAACGTAATCTCATTCTTTCAAGTGACAAAACATTAACATCAGTTCAGAAGGGAGGTAGAAGCATAAAGTTACCACCAATCGAGTTACCATCGTTCGACGGTAGAACTGAAAATTGGCCCATGTTTTATGAAATGTTCCGTACTAATGTTCATTTAAATAGTGATCTGACGGATTCGCGGCGTGTGCAGTATTTAATAAGTAAATTAACTCATGATGCCTTAAAACTAACTGCAGGCATTGTTCCCACAGGAGATACATACAGTGTTATGTGGAACAGTCTTGTCAAAAGGTATCAAGATAAACGTAGTTTAGGTATTCATTATCTCAATAATATACTGGACATTAAAGGATGCGACGGCAATGCTGCTAGTCTGAATGCATTTGTAGAACGATATTCAGCGTCTGTCGCTGCATTGAAGCAGTTAGACATTTCAGACTTATTAGATTTTGTGATATTACACTGTGGTTTAAGAAAGGTTGACTCACAAATTGTTCAACAATTTGAAAGCCGTGTGAGTGGCAAGGAATTGCCTTCCTATACGGAGTTTATAATATTTATGCAAGACTATGTTAAGGTACTCCAGCGCTCACACGTTAATAATTCACAGACGGAATCGCGTGCTAAGTCTAGTTTAGTGATTCGCGTGCTAAGTCGAGTTGGTGAGTTTGCGCTCACATGAGTGTGGAGACTAAGGGAGGCCCTTTAGGCCCTCCCGAAAACAGTGAAACTAGTGTAATGGACACGGACAGTGCAATTGTGAACATTAAAAATAACAGTGACTATAAATTAGCTAGTGTAAGTGAACTTTCCCCGGACAATGAAGGACAATACGCAGTTGCTTGTTGGTACTGCGCTAAATTTAACGTAATTAAAAAATTCCATGAGTGGCAGGGACT
Organism: Cosmia trapezina; assembly: GCA_905163495.3. Lineage (NCBI taxonomy): Eukaryota > Metazoa > Arthropoda > Insecta > Lepidoptera > Noctuidae > Cosmia > Cosmia trapezina. Next base: position 6,160,632 of record LR991036.1, read on the forward strand.
CCAAACTAAGATTAAACAATTAACTTGTAGATTGTGTAACAAGAGAAGTGCCGTGAAATGTTTTTTAAAAACGTCAGCAAATATTTCAAACGGACACCTAGTGAACAGTGTAAACGAAATTAATATATATTCGTGTAATATTAATTTCTGCAAAATAAATAAGGTAGACTGCCGCAAGTGCAACGGACAGTTGAATGTTAAGTACATGCCAATTATAGGACTTGAAAGTGAAGAAAATGTGACCTGTGAATGTGGCACAGTGAACAAAATAGTATCCAAATATAGAGATGTACCCAGGACCCAAAGTACAAGGGCTGAGCTATCGCTATGTGGGTCGGGCCGCCCCACTCGCCGGACACCGCGTCACGCCTTTGGTGGCGCGATTTCTGCGACGGCGCCCGGCAGCGTGACCGCTAGCGCCGCGCGAACGAAACCGAATGAAGCCACCGCTGTTGCGCGAGCTCGCAATGTCGAACCATTTGCGAGCGCGCGCGAAGACATGACCGTCTCGACGCTTCTGCGCCCCGACTCTGCGACTCAGTTAGATCATGCGACGGCGCAAGCACGCGCCACTAGTCCGACTGTCTCCTCGCAGCGACAGCCCATAACACTAAGCAACCGCTTCTCCTCGCTTTCCACCGAAGAGGAGCACAAAGACGAATTGGAAAGGGAAAAAGACTACGCGCACGTCACTTTTACCTCACCTAAACCTAAGAAGAGAAAGAGAGGCTCCGTCACTCCTAACTCGACAGCGACCCAGCGACAACCGAGAGTGATCACATCATCCACTCACATCCCCGACATAATCATAACAGACGTCAAGAAAATCAACGATCCGGAATACCTTAAAAAAATTAGAAAAATAACAACAGAGCATGGAGCTAGAAACGCCATGGCTAGTAACAAAAGAACTATCACGATCCGCGTATACACCGCGGACATGAGGAAAATAATTATAGAAGAGTTGAGGAAACTTGACGACGGGCTCCGCTTCGTGGCACGCGTTCCTAAAGCCGAGCAGACCCATCAGACGAAGGTTGTGCTCATCACGAACATCTATGATGAGACGAATGAGGCATGCCTTGAGGAAATGGAGAGGTGCATCGGTGTGAGACCCATTAAAATGAGAACAATTAAAGGTAACCTACAATTATTTATTTTTGATGGTGCCCACTCATACGATGAAATCGCCACGCTTATGAAGACAACGAAGCATGCGTACTTCGGGGCCTTCAGCATGAAGCCTCAAGAATACAAAGACGACCCCAAGAGGGTAGTACAATGTAAGAAATGTTTCCTCTTCACGCATGCGACATCGGCGTGTCACGGTGAGAAGAAACACCCCACCTCCACAATTCAAAACGAAGAAGGCATGGATATAGAAATATGCACAGCATGCAAAAAACCGGGCCATGGGGCCAACCAAGCTAAATGCGAGAAGTTCCAGAAGGCAGTGGACCGTCAATTAGCACAACACGAAGAAAAAGAAAGGAAAAAAAGAGAAGCAGCTGAACGCAGATATGCAGCACTGAGATACCGTCGGGAAAACGTCTCGTATGTGAACATAACCTCCACTTCACAATTTCCACTGTTGCCCAAACAGGCGCCCCAATCACAATCACAACCACAGCACCAGCCACCAATGCAACTAAATGAACACACAAAAAATGAAGAAAACAGCATGGAGCCCCTAGAGCAAGGGCTAGAAACAACTATGAAACAAATATTACACCAGCTACAGCTGCAACATGAAATTCTCATAAAAATTCTCAACAAATAATCCGAGAAATCAATATCATAAGTTGCGCATACTACACCTCAATGCGCAAGGATTGAAAGGTAAATTCCTTGAGCTAAAATCCTTAGCCGACCGCTATAAACCACATATAATAGTAGTTAACGAGTGCCGGGTGGACTTTTCCAAAATCCGCATGGATCTCTTGAACTACGACAAGATCACGCACTCGATCGCGTCGCATCTAACTACAGCCATGTACGTGATGCGAGGAATACGCTGGAGTCAGACCGACGTAACCCCAGGTACCGAAGAAAGAGACCGCCTCATCGAAGGCGTCGCTATCAACCTCACTTATGATCATCTGACCGGAGATTCCCTAAAAATCAAGGGGATCTACATACCGCACAGATCAGAGCACTTTGATGCCGCAGCGCTTAATGATGAGCTAGAAGACATCATAACCGAAGCTCCAAACATCACCATCGGGGACCTCAACCTTAAAATGACCGCACTCAACCAGACGAGAGACGCAGGGGCGGGAATACTCATCCGCGACCTCTGTAACTCCGACGTCTGCACCATACACCACACAGGCCTCCCCTCGCGACCCTACAGTGCGGGCTATGGCATCCTCGATGCAGCCATCTTCTCGCATGATGTGCAAGCTTTCGACACCATAACATGCCGACAAACAACATCCGTCGGTTCCGATCATATGCCCTGGTTACTGGACATAAGCATAGTGGTGGACAGAGAGAAAACACTGGTAAGAAATACCCGCGCTGTTGCAAACAACGAAGAAATTAGACAACAATTCCAACAAACTCTATGGGAGAAAACCACGCACCTACCAAAGGAAATCACAACCGACGCGGCATGTGAGGAATATATACTACAACTAGAAAAAGCCATCACAGAAACCTTGGATGAGTATGCGCCACTACATGAAAACAACAGAAGAGATCAACTTCCCGAAGAGATTAACAAATTGATTGACAAAAGAAACCAAGCAAAAAGTAAAGCTTGGCGATTACGCTTTAACCAGGACAGAATAACGGAACAAAAAAGAACCTACAATCGCATGAAACGCCAGGTCCAACAAGTACTCGTGGAACATAGTAGCGATAAATGGACCCGGATAATAAACGATCCACAGAACAACAGAACCCAGATGTGGCGAATACAACGCAACCTGAAGGCTCCAGTACAGAGACTCCCCCACATTGAGGGTTGCAACAGTGAGAAAGAAACCATCGACACCCTGGTCGATGCAGCGATCGTCACAGAAGCCGAGATAAACAGCGAAGATAAGAGCACAGAGGAGACCACACCGTTCCAGCCTCTCGACCCGACCTCCATAGAGGAAATCAGATTCGCGCTGAGACGCTTTAAAAATAAGAAGGCGCCTGGCCCGGACAAAATCAAAGCAGATGCCCTTAAACTCGGAGGCGACCCCTTTCTCATCAGGTACAAAGTGATAGCTGACTACCTATTACTGACAGGTTATTATCCCAAGAGATGGAAAATTGGGGAGTGCATCTTCCTACATAAAGCGGGCAAGAATCCCAGGGACGCCAAATCGTACAGACCCATCACTCTCCTAAACATCATGGGTAAATTACACGAACGCCTGCTCTTGTCGCGCCTGCGACAGACGGCCGACAGACTTCAACCGCCATTCCAACATGGCTTTACCAAGAACAGAGGAACAGGCACTCAGATCCTCCGCACCGGCAAGTTCATCACGGATGCGCTGGAAGTGAGGGAAAATGTGGCCATGGTCCTGACAGATCTTTCGAAGGCCTTCGACTCAATAAACCACGAAGGTCTGACGAAGAAGCTTCAAACAGCTGACGTACCGAACAACATCATCAAACTCATAGAGAATTACCTGAGCGGTCGCAAAACCTACGGACGCTTTAGAACCACCAACGGCGATGAAAAACAGGTGCCACACGGGGTCCCCCAGGGCTCTATCCTGGGTCCGGTAATTTTCAATCTGTACGTACACGACGTTTGGGACCAATGGGACCGTATCCGTGGACTCAAACTCTCGCAATACGCCGATGACCTGTGCATCCTTAACAGGTCTCCCGACCCGAACAGCGCGACACTGCGCGCGGGCTGGGCCGCTGACACTGTCATCGACTACTATCGTCGCTGGGGGCTAAAATGCAATGTAGACAAAACGGAGTGTGTTATGTTCACTCACAAGAGCAACTACCGCAGAACCATTCGCATCAAAGACGAGGTAGTCGAATATAAAAATAGCATAAAATATCTGGGCGTACACTTAGACAAGACCATGACCATGGGCAAACAGACAGATTACGTCGTGCAGAAGGTGCGACGAGCACGCGGCGCGCTAGCCCCTATCATAGGCTGGCACGCCAAGACGGATATGACTGTGAAACTTGCTGTCATTCAGGCCTGCCTACTTCCTATCTTGGATTATGGCGTGGTACAACTACTCTCACGTTACAGTAAGAGCAACTTACTAAAAATTGAACGCCAATATCGAATGGCTCTCAAGACCAGCGGACAGTTCCCAAGACGCCTAGAAACCTCACTACTCTGGGATATGCTCGATTGGGATCCATGGCACCTCCGTGCACAAGACCTAAACGAGGACATGCTGCGCCGACTCCGCGAAATGCACATCGAGGATCTAGAGACCCCTGGTGACGCCTACCTCGGATACGGACAGCACAACCCCCTCCTAACTAATACTAGACTAGGTGAAATTGCCTATGTACCAAAAAAAGACAGGAGTCGGCTGCTCAGCAAGCGAACGACCGCTCCACGTCCCCATAAATTGTAAATAGCTGTAAATAAGGTAGGGCAATATAGAACAATATTATAAATTTATATAACTTTATTCTGTACACACTAACAAGCGCACAGCACACACTACACGACACTTATATAGATCTCTCTCAGACAAACATAGGTAGACTGTAAGTAGCTGACACACCCACAGGCCGAATATACCACCGACCTGTGGACATAATGTAACACATGAACCAGGGAAATAAACATCTTTCTATTCTATTCTATTTCTATTCTATTATTCTAGTTTAGCTAACAATCGAAGTAATACGCAAAGTACCGCTAAAGCGTTTGTATCTTGTAGCGAATCAGCTTCGAATAACCGCTGCCCGCTGTGTGACGGCGATAACGTCGATCATCGACTGTTTGATTGTCCACAATTTAAAAATATGAATTCTCCGCAAGCTCGTTTCGAATTTATTAAAAAGAAACATGGCTGTGTAAATTGCTTAAGTCTATCCCACTCTTTGGTTAAATGTAAATCACGGAGTGTTTGTAAAACTTGTAAGAAAACACATCATTCATTGCTACATTTCTCCGAAGTAAAAGGTGATTCAACGCCGAGCGAGCCTACCGCTACGTCTGTCTCGCTTAGTTCCGCCGCTAAAATGTGTTTACCGACAGAGACAACTATTTTGTTAGCTACCGCGCAGGTATACGTATATGATAGCAGAGGCCGAGATAAGCTTGTTGTCAGGTGTTTAATAGACAATGGATCGCAAAATAATTTAATTACTGTGGACTGTTGTAAACGTTTGAACTTACCCATAATTAAATTACGCAATTCGTCTTTACAAGGTGTTGGTATGACCTCACGACCTGTACACGGCTTTATTTATCTCAATATAGAATCTCGGATTAATCCTCACAATAAGTATTATATACACGCGTTAGTTGTTGATTGCATTACAGATAGACTTCCCGCTAGTTTTATCAGATTAAATGACGATATGTCATATTTAAATAATTTACCGCTTGCTGACTCAACCTGGAATGTACCTGGTGGAATCGATGTTGTGCTTGGAGCACAGCTGTTCCCTTTTATTTATTTAGGTGATAGGGTTGACTCCGGCACCCGCGCACCCCCAGCTATACTGACTAGTTTCGGATATGTACTGATGGGTGATATTGATTGTCATAGTAGTGACGTAACACACATGACATCTTCGTTTACCGCGCTTGCTAGCATTGACGTCGAGTCAAGTTTGCAGAAGTTTTTTGAGCTAGAGGAAATTCCATCTCAGCATTTTATTAGTCCGGACGAATTAGAGTGTGAAAATAATTTTAATTCTTCAGTTTTATTTAAAGACGGTAGATATTTTGTCGATTTACCTTTCGCGCGCAATCCCTCCGAATTAGGCAATTCACGCGGTTTCGCTCATCGGCGGCTACTTGCGCTCGAGCGTAAATTCACGTGCGTGCCAACCCTACGCGAGGATTACAATAAAACTATCACCGATTATATAACTCAGGGGTATTTATCGGAGGTACCCGACTCTGAATTAACAGAACAGGGTTACTACATACATACCGCATCACGCCGTTATTAGACCGGACAAAGACAGCATTCGAGTGGTTTTGGACGCTAGTGCCAAAACACACTCGGGGTTGTCACTCAATGACATTCTGCATGTCGGACCTAATTTACAGGCCGACTTGTTTTTATTATTACTCGATTTTCGTACCTACCCTGTCGCAATGACAGCGGATATAAAACAAATGTTCCTACGGATCGGTGTAAATGAGCACCACCGCAAATATTTACGAATTCTATATCGTTTCAACAAAAATGAACCTATACGTACTTTTCATTTTAACCGCGTTCCCTTTGGATTAAAGCCTAGTCCTTATTTAGCGATGCGCACAATACGCAATTTAGCGTGTGAGCATGGCGACCGCTATCCTGAGGCTTCTAAATTAGTAGAAACTCAGTTTTTTATGGACGATTATGTCTATTCTGTTCCTGATGAACAGATTGCTATACAATTATCCCGCGATTTAATTGAGTTATTTAAGTTAGGATCCTTTGACCTGGTCAAGTGGGCTACTAACTCACCCGCTTTGTTGGAGATTCTCCCAGAGTCTCACCGCTTACCAGTTAATTTTTCTGGCATGGATAATGATAAACATAATTTCAAAATCCTTGGATTAACCTGGGAACCCGCTGATGATATTTATTCTTTCTTATTGAACTCGTCTGTTCAAACAGATATTAAAAATGAGCTTCTAAAATCTCGCATTGAGTGGACAAGAATACCGCCGCGAGCTCCGCACTTCGGAGGTATTTGGGAGTCGAACATTAAGAGTGTTAAAACTCACTTGTATACAGTCATAGGAAAGCAGCTTCTCACTTACGAGGAACTCTCTACCGTACTGGTACAAATCGAGTGCCTTTTAAATTCTCGACCGCTTAGTGTTCTCTCATCAGACCCGCATCCGGACGTGCTCACGCCTGCGCATTTTCTAATGCCCAGTCCACTTAAGCATTTGCCTTCTTCTGAATTGACAGAAGAAAACATAAATTTAACAAACCGCAAAAGGCTTTTGGATCAGCTTGTGTTATCCTACTGGAACAAATGGCGAGTTGAGTACTTGCACACGTTGCAAGTTCGCCAGAAATGGTGCACTCCCGATCACCCTATAGAGATCGGTACTGTCGTTCTCTTGGGTCAAGATAACGTACCACCATTGACTTGGCCATTGGGCATCATAGTGGAAGTTTTTCCGGGATCGGATGGTGTAATTCGAGTAGCTTCAGTAAAACCCGCGTCAGGTACCTACATATAAACGTCCTGTCACCAAGTTATATCCTTTGCCAACCCAATAGAACTATATTATTTCGTAGTTTAATTTAGTTTATAATTTACAATAGTATATTTTCTCAATGGTACGCCATTACATAGTTATAATTTAGCTTAGTAATTCAACTTTGTCTTAATTTAATCAAACTGCAATTTCATTCTTTGGAATCTGATAATTAATTTCGAACGCCGTTTCCTAGTAATGGTGTTTTGAACTGCTGCTTGGGATTCTCTTGATGCTTTCAGACTGACAGATATATAAACATCATCTCATCCTCCCAACCGCACCAGCTTTTCAGCGTATAGATTATCATCTTTGAAAGCTCGGGACCTTTCAAGGCGGGGAGTATGGTGTGGCAAGTTATTGCCCCTTACATTTTTTTTTATTGTGGACGGTTTATAGGTGTCTGTAGTCTGTCTTAGGCTTATATTGCAGCCGCGGATATTGTGTGTCGCGGGCTTTAGAGAATCCTGCGGCTAGTGACAGCTAATTGGCGGCTGTCAGACGTCATAAAGCACCGGCGCTGTACGGAGGCTTTCCGTCTCACCGCAAACCACGTTTTTTCAATCACAGTTCATCGCGCCCGCAAAACCGCAAAACTTTATCACGTTATCCCGTAATCCTTGGGGATAGACTGTGCTACGTTTTCAAATTAAAAATAATAACCCGCGTCCGATTAAATCTAAAATATAGACTTTCAAGTGACCAGTGTGCGGGCAAGCAAGGTGGCTACCTTGAACCAGGAGGATTCTTCCAAAACTTTCACCAGGAGGAGCACAGGTACCGCTTTGCATTATTTGCTGGAGTTAGGCTACAAACGCCACCTGACCGTCACCAATTCCTATTTGAAAGTTTACTCAAAAAAAAGGCAAATTGAATTATTATGCATTCCAGATAATAATTTTTCTGTAGTCCTCGAACCGCAAGGAAACACGGCTATTTACACGCCTGTCCCTCCAACTGATATTCAGCTGCATCCGGTTAGACTGGAAGCCGACCCCAACATAGTTGGGAAAAGGCTAAGGAGATTGATTGTATTCCTCATTATGAACAACTTTTACTATGGGACCAAACCTGAAATCGCGAAAAAAAAATCTGCTGTTTCCTACATTTTGACGAATTATGCGAATATTATACTACAGTCCCCGGCGATAAATATTGCACATCGACCTTTGGAAAGAGACAATCGGCTAATTTCGGCTTCGTAGAGCGTTATCTCTGTCGCACGAAATACAAACAGTCCGGTATCTATTAGGAGCTGTTAAAACAATTATGATTTGCTTCTTTTGATAATTCTTTTTATTCTTTGTATTAAATACACCAATTTTTCTATAAGTGATGGCTTTAGGTTGGGGTAAAATAAAATAAAAAAACATGTTCACATTATGTTTACGTATTTAATTATTTTGGAAAATTACAGCTGTTTTTAAATCTGTCAGCTTCGGTTACAAAATATTTATAAACATAGTAGATAATTTCGCGTGACTGACCTCGTAAGGGTTTCCCTATTTTTCCTAAAGATGCCATAGTACAACTTTAAATTATTTAAATTTGGGGGTGTTAACAACTCTAAATATATATTTTGAACTAACACTACTCTATCGCACTTGAGCAACGACTGACAAAACGTCACATAGGTAGTGTGCGACAGAGATAACGCTCTACGAAGCCGAAATTAGCCGATGTCTCTTTCCAAAGGTCGATGTGCAATATTTATCGCCGGGTACTGTACTAACTTGTCTCTCAGCTGCGTGATATGCGACGCGAGCCGGCGTCTCGTCTCGTCAGTCCACACCAGCTCCGGGTGCTCATGCTGAGCGTCGAACATGTGCACTGCGCTCGACGCACCAGACTCACGCATCGCTTCAGCAAACACGCCCGGAATGTACCGGGATATTGTTAGACGGACCTGGGAAAAATATAATATAATGATAAAACCTGCCGTTTTACCTGTGTAAGTCCGAGACTATTATTAGAGGTCGTCTAATATAAAAAGCACAAAAATTTCAATACAAACATTTAAAATGTGTATGCAATAAGCAGTGAAGGGGCGTGCAATTTTAAATTAGATTATCTGTACCTATAGTAATTTAGATATATTATATAAATACGCCGTTGATGTTCCTTTTTAAATAAATTTATAATAAAAATGGAAGTTTATTCGAAATTGTTAGGGTCTAATGTCGTAAGAAAAATAATTCGTATAATAGCAAAACTCCTGCTCCGAATTCATTCGAAACCTTGATAATAGGTCTTTACCTATGAAATTGCCGTTTTGTATGAAAAAATTTAAACGAATTTTTTTCATGTATTTTTTATTTGTATTAATCGAAGTAATCACCCATGCAATCAATGCATCTTTGCCAACGCAGTGGCAGTTTATTGATGCCCTTCTTAAAGAAATCAGCTGGTCGGGAGGCAACAAATTCTTCAAAGGCATTTTGTACTGCCTCTCGGGTATTGAATTTTTTTCCCGCCAAGAAGTTATCCAAATTCTGGAAAAAGTAGTAGTCTGTAGGCGTAAGGTCTGGTGAGTAGGGCGGATGACGAAGAGCTTCCAACCCCAGTTCTTGCAACTTGGAGACCGTCTGCTGTGCAGTATGAGGTCGCGCGTTGTCGTGCAGGAGCAGCGGAGACGAGCGCTTGACCAATGCTGGTTGGAGATGTGCCAGCTTCTCCATCATTGTGTTCAGTTCTTCACAGTACACATCTGCAGTAATGCTCACCCCATTTGGTAAGAAGCTGTGATGAATCACACCGGCGCTAGACCACCAAACAGTGACCATCACTTTTCTAGGGGTAAGTTTTCGTTTAGGGCATTGTTTAGGTGCTGAACCAGGATCCAACCAACTTGCTGAGCGCTTGCGGTTATCAAACAGAATCCATTTTTCATCGCAGGTAACAATGCGGTTCAAAATTTCTTCATTTGTGTGTCTGTTGAGCAGTGCAAGGCACGTCTCGACGCGTACTTCGCGCTGGCGATCATTGAGTTCGTGGGGCATCCATTTGTCAAGCTTTTTTACCTTTCCAATTTGACGCAAATGGACCAATATTGTTTAGACGCTAACGTCGAAAGCTGCTGCTAATTCAGCCGTAGATTGTGTATCATCAGCTTCCACAATCGCCTTTAATTCGTAATTGTCGACCAAAGTCTTCGGACGACCGCGAGGTTCATTTTTCAGGTCGAAATTTCCAGAACGGAAGCGAGCAAACCAATAGCAGGTGGTGCGTTGGTTTGTAGTGTTAGCTCCGTAAACGTCGTTGATGTTGCGTGCCGCTTGTGCCGCGTTGCTGCCACGACGGTACTCATATTCCATAATTATTCTCGAATTTTTAACGTATCCATGATGACGAAAAAGATTGAAATGCGATGAAAATGTAACACTAATCAATAAACAAATGACTACTTTTGGAAAAAAAAAATCCATGTTTTTAAAATAAAATTAATTTGAAATTAGAATTCTTAGCCAAACAAAAGTTATTTTGATTTGAAATGGCCAGTACTGCAGAACGGCAATTTCATAGGTAAAGACCTAATATAAGCCTACAGCTTCGGAGCATTTGATACGCCAAGTTTCACTTCTTTATACAACGTGTAATGCTAAATGCGCAAAACCTCTTAAGGGGTCATTGTACTCATCATTATGAACAACTTTTACTATGGGACCAAACCTGAAATCGCGAAAAAAAAATCAGCTGTTCAGTACATTTATGTTCGCAAATTTCGTCAAAATGTACTGAACAGCTGATTTTTTTTTCGCGATTTCAGGTTTGGCCCCATAGTAAAAGTTGTTCATAATGATGAGTACAATGACCCCTTAAGAGGTTTTGCGCATTTAGCATTACACGTTGTATATACTGTAATCACTCCGCAGCAGTTCAAGTTACCACAAACTGTAAAATTTTCTGTTTCGATTTTGAACTTAACCATCAACATTTTAAGGTTTAAAATCATTTAGTGAAATTTGACAGTTTGGTATAACCTGATGTGCTGTTGTCTACATCTTGAACGCTAATTTTAAAATTATGTCAAATAGGTTTAGTTCACAAAAACGATACTTAAATATTTGAAACACCTGCCTTTTTGAAAAGATTAAACCTAAAATTGACACAAATAAGATTGAAATAATAAATGAAAGAAAGAAAGAAACAAAATACGTTTATAATGAACATACCTTAGGTCCATGTAGTTTATCCGACATCATTCTGGCGAGTAGTTCTACAGCTGCTTCTCTTGTCTCTGGCAACTTACTATTGCAGAATAGATCTAACAGGTATATCACAGCACCTGCGCGAGGAGAAGGAGATATGATCATTTTATTTTTATCGCGATAATATTTATAATTTTAGAGGAATATGAGAATTATAAGACCTCTCAACTGTAGCCGCCATTTTGGCGCGAATCGGTGGCTATGTGGGGTACGTCTGGGTGGCCTCGCGCGGAATCGGCGCGTGCGCTTAAAATGACGATAACTCTAAAGTTATCGTCATTGTAAGCGCACGCGAGTGCCAACTATGTTGGGGTCGGCTTCCAATCTAAGCGGATGCTGAATACCAGTATTTTACATGGAGCGACTGCCTATCTGACCTCCACAACCCAGTTACCGGGTAATACGATACCCCTTGGAAAGACTGGCTGTCAAACTTTCGGGCTTCTGACGACCCGTAACGACTGTCAAGGATCCACGAATGACAGCCGGGACCAACTGCTTAACGTGCTTTCCGAGGCACGGAGGAGTCTTGGTATATAAAGATGGTCACCCATCCACTGACCAACTCCGGCAAACGTAGCTTAACCTGATGGATAGACCCGTGCCGCTGTTATTACTTAGCCACGAGATCCTCCGAGAATGAGGAATACAATGACCCCTTAAAAGATTGCCACTGTTTACACTTACATCCTGTATTTTTATGACTATTGACAAACATTTACATGATAGTCATTTCACATGCTTACAAGGCAAAGATTTAAAGCTTATTTAGAAGAAGTATAGTTATATCCTACAGTAATAAAATGTCAGACTCAGGCGCTACTAAACGCTCGTATGTTGGTGCAACATACCAACCATGTTTATCTATATTTTACATAACTCCAAAGCATGGCGAAGTCTCAGTATGTAAAGATGGTCTCCCATCCACGGACCAATCCCGGCAAACGTAACCTGATGGACCGACTCGTGCGGCTGTTATTACTTAGCCACGAGCTCCTCAAGAGTATTACATATCACAAGAAAGAAAAAGCATTTATTTTGAATTCGCACAGGAAATAGCAAAACCACAAATCAAAGATCTGTACGAGCCCAAAAAGCGTCAACTTGCAAACGGTTGCAATATTTAAAAAATAAATGCAGACAATGATATTTTAGTATTCAGCCTTGATCTTAGTAACCTACACATTACAGTTAGCTATCTACAACACACATACCTTTGTTGAGCGCCTCTCTAACTAACGCAGTATTAGCCAACAACGCAGCTAAAGCCGCTAACGCATCCGGCCGCGGTGGCCGGTCAGCCAGCAACGCCAGCAAGTGGCCCAGCACGGCGCTGGCTGCGATGTCTTCCACGCACTCGCGGCTGCCTCCCGCGGCCAGCACGCTGCGGAGGGCGGCGTCTTGCAGGGCAGGGTGAGGGCGCGCTGAGAGCATGCCGAAGATGAGGCCGAACTGGCCTATGCATTGGATCTCTGCGCCTGGAATGAGAAGTATGATGAGTGTTTTTTTTTTTATCTTTATTTAGAGGCTTTTTTACCCTAAAAAGGTACGGCAGCCTCATCATATCCTAATCTAACTAATTATTACCCGTAATTATAATATTACTAAATTTTTTAAATATTTTTTATTTTATTTTTTACAAAAATATTTAAAAATGTAAATTTTATGTATGTAAGTAAAATAAAGGAAATAATAATATTACTAATAATATATTATTGCGTAAGCGAGGGACACAGTGATGCAGCAACCATTTCGTCAGTTTAGCTTCTAGAAAAGCTTGACCCCCGGGTGTAGCTACTAGTGAATTAGGTGTAGATAATATTCTAATGAAAGCCCCCACATCATACTTAATAACTTTTAATTCCCGCATCACTATCTCCCTCTCTCTCCTGTTCTTTTCACATTCCACCAGCAAATGTTGGACATCTTCGACTTTATTACACACTTGGCAAGAGAGTGAATTGCATTGTAGAACAGTTGCGGGTCGTCTGTTGCATTAAGAGGCCCACCGAGACTCGGTCGTGCGAACTCAAGATGCTTGCACTCGTCGCGAGATCTCCAATTCTCCGCTAATACTACCACAATCTTCATTAAGAGGATATATTGAAGCATGGTTTAGCTCGATGTGTAAGTGATATGGCGTTATGTCTGTCTAGTTTGACGCGCGAGATAGAAGACTCTCACGCACACCGGAATTTAAACGCGCTTCGTTTAAATGTACATTTAAGACAAAATGCTATACATAAATAAATTTTTAGCTTAGTAACATATTTAAATACCTTCGATTTAAAGCAAATTTTACTGCACAAAAAGGAACTGTTTACGTATAATCGTATAAAACAGAAAATAGACGCTGCTACTTTGGAATTTTTGTCTATCGAAAATAATTCAAGTAATCGTGTTTCTGTTTTAGAATATATTGAGTAGACAATATAGTCACATAACAAATATTTAAAAAATCACCATATACATTAGGTTTCATAGGAATTTTAAAAACACAAAATGACCGTATCCCCTAAATTCTTTACGGTCATCGTTTTCGCAGCACAATCATGCGTATGGCTTTTATGTCCACATAAAAATTAAAACTGCCATATTGCAGTTTGGGACATAAGTTCTTATAAAGGCTTTCACAATCTTATTTTGAATGTGTTTTAAATAATTAACAACAGCTACAGATTCACAAATAAAAGATGGTTGCTATGTAATTGTTACTTTACATTGTTACTTTGTATAGGGGAATTTAAGTAGTGTTCGCGAACTAGGCTGTAATTTAAGAGCCCATACTACCTCAGCTGTTTATCTCGTCGCACGATACTGAGTGCGGTGCTGGGCGCCGATAGTTTAGGTAATTGCTTTTACGGTGAAAATAATGGTAATTTAAAAAAATAAAATACATAAGACCTGCTTTTTAATTAGTTCAGTTAGTATGCAAAGTTTCATAATCGAATTTGAAGTATTTTTTGAATACCAGCGGTTTATTGTTCAGTTTGGAAGTAACTATCGAGAAAATTTTATGGAATCGTGTTTTCGTCAAACATAGTACTTAACATTAATTCTCAACTTTACCATATATTTATTTTAAAACTAGCTGTGCCCCGCGGCACAGAATAAATAATAGTACTAACGTACAGAAGTTGCACTCCTTTGATCTTGAAGAAAGCGGCTTTTATAATAGCCTACAAAATCTTTTCCTGCCCATGCGCAAGCTAAATTGCTCTTAATCGCCGCGCTTGAGAGTTGTTATTACTTTGTGTCGTTACTCGTCCGTAACATACCTACGCCGCTTAGCCGAGTACTAGGGCTGTCCGCAACTAGTCCGCAAAGAAAAATAAAATATGGTACCATAGCACCATATACCATACCATACATACCATATGGTATGGTGGTGGTGGGGTATATGGTACCTTTTTAAACTTTTATCGTATTTAAACAGTCATTATAATCATGATCATCATTCAATCATCAATTATTTTTAATACACCATCATCTCGTATAATATTTAGAAGTTTTTTATAGTAAACAAGGTACAAGACACGTCTTAAATTGAAAGTGACATTTGGGGCACTTTAGTCGCCTGAACATGGTCATAAAACCACTAAAGATGCCTCAACGCACCAGTGGCTAAGTTTGTGCGATCGTACGATCGCGGGTAGGTACAGTTGCTTGTTAATCCTAAGTTAATCCTTAATTACTTTAAGCGATTTTAGACCTTACTCCTGAAACAATACGACGCGCACACAAACCCCCACCACTCCGCCGAGAGCTCAAGTTAAATGTCAGCAACTATAGTAACTAGGTAGGTAGGTAAAAAAAAGGTAGCAACAAGACTCGACATTTCGTAATGGATTTTTGTCATTAAAAAAGTAAGTATATCACTAATTTATAAGTATAGTGATAATATTAATAGTATACTTAAATTTAAAATCTAAGATTTTTTTTTCATGGGCGGCCGTACGTGTCTCGCTCGCTGAGCACGTAATACACCCTGACTGACTTGAAACTAAGAGTTGCCGCGAGCTGTAGGTACTTATCTCGAGCGGAATGTACCAGTGCAAGAGGCCTGCCCGCGGTTTCACCCGCGTAGACCGGGATAAAAAAGTAGCCTATGTGTTAGTCGAGGGTACAAGCTATCTACATACCAAATTTCATCCAAATTAGTCCAGCCGTTTGAGCGTGAAGAAGTAACAAACATACACACACACTCACAAACTTTCGCCTTTATAATATTAGTGTGATAGTGTGATCAATGCTGCAGTATTTTCGACATAACGGAGGATAGTTATAGGCTCTTAACCGAAAATATACATACCTGGGTTCTTGATGATGACGTTGGCGAGAGCCGTGAGTGCGTACGTGACGTGCTGCACTCTCTCTGACGTCATGTCACCCTGTGTCTGCTCCTGGATGAACTGCAGTAGATCCAGGATGAACTGTTGAGGGTTCTACACAGGGAAAATATAATTTATGGTGAGATATACGGAAGAAAAAGACATGTTGCGTGGTCCCCAAGCAAATTGGGATATGGCAATATTGGAGAAGAAAGATAAGAAGAAAAATCTTTCTTCATCTATACGTATAGATAATATCTATACTAATACAATACAGTTCAAGAGTTTGTTTTAACGCGCTAATCTCTGCAACTAACAGTCGGATTTGAAAAAATATTTTTTCAATACACTTCCTCGAAAACTGGTTCATATCGCACTACGATTAGGTTCACAATGCACTGTATGTCGCACGCGTGCGATTTTTTATTTTCCCCGCACGTGTGCGGGAATGCCACAGATAACTTATACCTATAGTCCAAATTGGTTCAATGCCTCTATTCACAACTCTCTATTCGGAGGTGAATGTTTTTTTTAATCTCGGCAAAGAGATATGCGTCGTGCGGCGTTAATATTTTTTGAATATTTAAATAATGTTTCTATATAGAATATTATCAAAAACCATGATTATTACAATAAAAAAAACGTTTATGAACAAATTAACATTTATTTGTGTTCTAAACTCAAAAATATTTGAATTTTCTATTTTTCATATTAGGCTGTTTATCGGCTTTATACCTGTGCTTCTCTTTCAACCTGGCGAAAGCAAAGCGCGGAAAAAAAAAGAAAATTTAAATCATAGTTCCCTATTAATTCATGACAAAATTATTTTCCGTTATTTTATGTGTTTTTTATTTTATTTCTTCAAAAGTGTATTGAAAAACGTCGTTTGATACTCGTGGACATTTGTTATTGCAGTTCTCGGCTCAAAAACAACCTCGCCTACGGCTCGGGTGTTTTAATTCCGCCTCGAACGCAATAACAAACGTTCTCCACTTGTATCAAAATGTACTATTGCACTTCATAACCCAATTCTTGAGGAAGGTTTAAATATTTGACTGTGTGAAAGATGATATGACTAGAAATGCGTTGACAAATGCGTTGACTACCGAAACAACGACTAATAAAGAAGTCATGTTGCCCGACCCGCAGTAAATAAGGAAGTAAGGGCAGGAGAATGATAACTTACCTCAATAGTGAACTCCGGCTGCTCATTATAGATATCGATATAAACCCCTCCGACAGCCACGAGCCCCTCGTGCGCTGAGTAAGTGAAGGGCTCAATAAGGGGTCCTTCATCCTCCATAACGGCGCGTGCGTTGCGTAACACGTCCTTCAGTTCGGCGCGCGTACTGTTGTCCCAGACGAGGTAGGGCGAGCGCCAGTTTGAGGTTAGAGTTTTTAGGAGCTAGAAAAAAAGAGTTACAAGTTGATATCATTTGTTTTAACACGGTGTTGCAGTGGGGAATGGAAGTTTTAATAAGGGACGCCGTCCTGTTAAAAAATGTGTACAATATTGATGAACACTAGGTAATTGCTATTATTATAAAAACCGTAGTTGAAAGAAATCTTGTTTTCTACACTCTTCGATATTGTAAATTAGATGGAGTAGGCGGTAATATTATTTTTTTATTCAATTTACAGTCTCTCAAAATCTTTATAAGCAGTTAACATCTCTTAAAGCTTTGGTTTCCTAGGAAAGCGGCCGTAAATGAAAAATCATACATTATGAAAATCTGACATTTTCACCAGTATTTGACATTAAGTTTTAAATCACTAGATTTTCCCACAGTCCCAGACCGTTCTTAGTCACAAGAAAAAGTGTTCATACTGAGAAGAGTGAACTCACACATTATTAAACAGCGTTTCCATAATAATCAAGTGAAGTCACTGCGTCATTGCGTGTCAGAGATGTCAAAACGAAACAGAAATGCGACTATCTTTTGAAGCGGTAGGGCGAGTCTAACGATTTAAATCATTGCCACTGTCATGCTTTTCTTGACTTTTCTAGGAAATCGTAGCTTAAGAGTTATTATTAACATTTAAAACCAAACCAAAACCGACTTCCGCAAATTTTTTGATACAACTTTATTCCTTACTAGCTGCGCCCCGCGGTTTCACCCGCGTAGACGGGGATACAAAGTAGCCTATGTGTTAATCCAGGGTATAAGCTGTCTAAATACCAAATTTCATCCAAATCGGTCCAGCCGTTTGAGCGTGAAGAAGTAACAAACATACACACACACACACACACTCACAAACTTTCGCATTTATAACATTAGTGTGATTTAAATTTTATTTTGGTATATCGAAATAGGTACACACAGCAGCAGGTCAAGTTACTAAAAATTGACAAATTTTTTCATTCGATTTTGAACTTAACCATCAACATTTTAAGGTTTAAAAAATCATTTGGACAAATTTGACAGTTTGGTATAACTGATGTGTTGTTGTCTGTATAATTATCTTCGCCTTACCTCATGCTGCTCAGGCTCAGCTAATCTTCCGCACAGGTACGGCGTCAGCAGCGTATGCAACGAGTCCCGTATGTTATCGTCATCCGGCGACGCTTGAGTGTGCGGACCGTACATCGCTGCTAACGCTACTATACACTGCTTGGCTAGTTGGTTCGCTACTTCCTGTTAAACAAAATTGTAAATTCAGAGTATCAGTTTAAATGCACAGTTTCAATTTTGAGTAGGAAAGAGAGGGGTAAAATAGTATATTATGCAATTAGTGAATAAAGGACGGATTTAAAGCGAGTGCCATAGATGAATCACGAGCTAGTGAAGGATTCTAAAGACTGAATCACGAGCGTAGCGAGTTTAGAGGGGGAATGGTATAAAGAATGTAAAGGACACGCCAAATAAAAGGGAACAGGGATTTCTAGTAGTAATACTATTAATTTTACGTAGTTAGTTTTCGGTATTTTACTTCAGGCAACGCAATTTTTGGTAATGCAGAGAAAATATAGTTCTTTTCTCTCTTTTTTTTATTTTCTTTTCTTTAGTTCTTTTCTTTTACCAATAAATCTGCCTAGCCTTTTCCCAACTATGTTGAGGACGGCTTCCAATCTAACCGGATGCAGCTGAATACCAGTATTTTTGGTGGCATATTAGACAACCGCCGCCATTTGGCTGTTTTTTTTTTATGTTGCACCTTTATGTTGTACTAGAACAATTACAAAACGTCCAGGGGCCGTCATGTCATAGTTGACGTGAAAAAAGATCATGGATCCATCGTGGTTCCTTTATGAAAAAAGGATAGTGACAGACATAGCTCCATCTCTCTCTCACACTAGAACCATGATCTTCTTTCACGTCATAGTACGGCCCCAGGTATATCCGGAGATGACAGTCGTTACATGACATAATGTTTAAGAAAATTCAAAATGACCATCGGTAACTAAGCCAGCTTCCATATAAATATAAGGTCCCATTAAAATAGATGGACAAATTTTCACAGGATGTTCTACACATGAATATGAACAACTTTCAGCTGTTCAGTACATTTATCTGCACCAAACTCGTCAAAATGTAGGGAGCAGCAGATTTTTTTTTTCGCGATTTCAGAATTAGTCGTTTAGTGAAAGTTGTTTTTTAGCTGACAAAGCGTATTATAGGGTGCCGGAATTTTTAATGGAGAAAGAAATGTCTTAATTACTTACTCTTTTTATGATTAGAAATGATGAAAATATGACATTTAATTTTTGATTTAATTTAATTTTTATTTAATTCCAATACGAAATAGTTGACTGCAGAAGAATTGTGTATTTGAATTGTAATTTGATTGACATTATTTCTCTTTATTATTGTGTATTAGAATCATGTACTTTTGCATGCCATCATCTGGTTAAATGTGGTTGTTGCTACTTATATTTTTATGTCACCATCTTTTGTACCTACCCATGTTTGCAAAATAAAATATCTTATCTTATCTTGTTCATATGCATGGGTAGAAAACCCTATGAAAATTTGTCCATCTATTTTAATGGGACCTTATATTTATATGCGAACCTTTTTAACAGTTCATATAATACGTTAATTTCTTCTTTATTTTACCTGTTTGTTAAGCTGCGCGTCAGTATCGAGCCCCGACTCGGCGAGCGTGTAGTCGTACCGCAGCGCGGCCGGCAGCAGCGCCTGCAGTGCGCCCGCGCGCGCCAGCTGCGACCGGCACGTGGGGTCCGCGGCCAGAGCACCCACCGCTGCTGCGCCTCCGCATGCCGTCTCACCTAAGTGCTGTACAAATGTTGATATTAGTACCTGTACCACAGATTACTACAGATGGGACACTCAGCAGTTTATGTATGAAGCTACAAGTGCGCGGCAGGCCCCGTCCATGGGGCTAATTCAGTAGGTCAGAAGGTTTAAGAGTTACGAGTTGAATATAACTAAAAAAAAAAAAAAAAAAATTTATTTGTTCAAGACAACCTTTATTACATTTATTATGTAATTAGACTAAGATACTGGCAAGATAAAAAACTTGTGTAACTGGGCTTAAACTAGGAGGATTCCTGTGCTATATGCACCAGTTACTTCCGTCACCACCGTTTCGAGCTGCCATTACAAGTGCGGTGCGGAACAAAACAAGTATTATACTGTAAGTACAAATTACAATATTATGAAATTAAATTATTAATATAAACATGCGTGAGTGTGGATGTGTATGTTCGTATGAGTGTGTGTGTATGATTATGGGGCGTGTGTCAGTGTGTGTAGGTAATAAGCGTTGTGCGACCTGAATTGCACTTTATTGTGTCGTAGCAAGAGTCGCTTTTTATTTAAATGATTTTGCGAGTGTCCCATCTGTATTAATCTGTGCCTGTACTTATAAATAAACCAATCAATCAATCTGCCTAGCCTTTTCCCAACTATGTTGGAATCGGATTCCAGTCTAACCAGATGCAGCTGAATACCAGTATTTTACATGGAGCGACTGCCTATCTGACCTCCACAACCCAGTTACTGGGTAACACGATACTCCTTGGTAAAACTGGTTGTCAGACTTTCAAGCTTCTGACGTCCGTAACGACTGTCAAAGATCCAAGAATGACAGCCGGGACCAACGGCTTAACGTGCTTTCCGAGGCACGGAGGGGTCTCGGTATGTAAAGATGATCACCCATCTACGGACCGACCGCGGCAAGCGTAGCTTAACCTCTATCGACCCGTGCGGCTTTTATTACTTAGCCACGAGCTCCTTACTCCTTACTTATAAATAAACCAAATGGTTTGAAATAAAATCGTTTGTGTATACGGATAGTCGATAGTGATCAGGACGTAATGGAACGCCAGTGACTGAAAAGAGTGTTGATGGGTGGAGGGGGAAAAAGAAAAACCAAGGAAAAGATGAATGGAATATGTGAAGGATTATCTTATTATGAATGAAATGATAGAGAAAGGGAAGAATAAATGATTTATTTTCTGTAAGTAGGTTTGTACAAACACTTTTACACGTCAATCATATTTTTTAAAACTAGATGAGGTCGACGTTTCCTATCTGACTACTCTGAGAAGAAACGCCGAAACAAACTTAGAGGTCACAGTCTTGGTCAGATCATGTGAAGACCATGTAGATTGCTGTCTGAAATGGTCCTTGGAGGAAAGAACCACACAGATTGAGTGGATCTGTCCAGTCAGTGCACGCATTTGTCAGTAATCGTGCACCTCAACTCAAAACTTAAGGAGCTTAACGATTCGACGAACAATACCAAAGAAAAGACATTTGGGTAGGCCGCATAAATTACTCAAACTGCCAGACTATGACTAAAACTGAGAAAAGGATAAAATAAAATAAATAAAAAACAATGATCCACGTAGTCTTCACATTCACAATAAATAAAAATAATATAAGTAATACTTTACAAAGTAAATATTCATGTTGTTGTATAAAATATGTAAAAAGGTATTTAAATCAACATTAATTGTGTTTTATTGGAGCAGCTCAATCCCAAGCCTTTTTGTCCTCAATATAGTCTTTGACAGTATTAAAGGCTTTCTGACAAAGTTTCCGCTTTATAATTTATTTGAATTTATTAAGGAATGAGTGCAAAATGTAAACCCCATATAACTTGGGGCACATGCAGGCAGAAACACAGTAACTATACTGAAAGTAAACATAACGTAGACCAAGCGGTTCTTGCAACAACGCAGTCGACGCACTGCCAGATTCCAGAAGGGGGTCGAGTATGTGCACCAGTGGGATCGGAACTTATCGCGCCGCTCCCCTTCGGGTACTTACGCACTCTGGTAAGGAAACGTACCAGGGACCAACATCACAAACTATGGTCGGAAAAAGGTGAGTGTAGGCAGGCTACGGAAGCACTCCCTACAATTGATGGCCACCTCACAAAATAGGTTCTCCGACTAACTAAACAACAGCTGCGTACAGTTACAGCTGCTATAACTGGCCATGGGGCATTTAATAAACAACTCTTTGTCATAGGAGTCACAGACAGTCCGCTGTGCAGGGATTCTACTCCCTAAGCACGAAGTCCGTAGTTTCGGCCTTCGTTACGTGCGTTTCCTACTACGTATCACCTACGGACGTATGATTGGTTCGGAGCCCGAACGAAGTATGAATGACAACACGATTTTACAGTTGTCCCTACTCCCAATGAGTTTTTGCCCGTCCGAAAAATTTAACTTTTACACTTGTTTTGAAGGATCGTTATGTCAGACGGACGGACGGACTTAGGGAGTAGACCCCCCCCCCCCCCGGGCCTGCATGGGAGATGACGCGGCAGCAGCTCATGTGCTTCTAAACTGCCCGATGTTCGCCACATACAGGGCAAAGTACTTCGGCAACCTAGGTATCATCCGTGAGGTTGTCAGTAACACCAAGCAAAAAAAAATGAATACAGCTAGAAACTCACCGGTCGCTTCAACAGCGGCACAAGGTCGGCGCACAACTGCGGCATGTCGGCGCACACGGCGCGACACGCGGGGAAGGCCGCCGCCACTGCGAAGCATCGTGCGGCGTGCGCGCACACCTGTGCGCTGATGTCGCCCGCCTTACTGGCTTCTGATAGCACGGGCACGCAACGGGACATGGCTTCGTGGAGAACCTGCGTGGAATATCATAATGTTAACATGTTCACTGTACATGACCCACCGATGGGGCATATCGCGTTGCTTTTCATACGCGTATGGCCCACGGGTGGCCCATGATGTGTTCGTAAATTTAAAGGCTCATAAGCTCAAACACGTGAGTTTAGCCAATTTTATCTGTTCACACGTGAACAATGAACTAAGAATTAATATTACGCGAAAACCGGACGAACTTTTTGCACAGTGAACGTGTTAAATTAAGCTATTATAATGAAGATGTGATCGCTCAGTATTCGGAAAGAGTCTGCTTTCGAAGCAATCGATACTTTCGTCAGTTGCACGCTTGTGTATGCATTGTGGATCATAGTTTTTGCTGTGTAATCGCCCTGCGCACACAAAACTGAGCTTAGAAAGTTCATTAGGTTGTATAAAGTCTGTAATAGGTAGGTTTACTTTCTTACTAGCTAGCATATAAATGGTTAACAACACAAACTCGCCAGCAAAACTAAGCATCTGGAATTTTGCAAGGATCATCACATAATGACTATTCAATTCATTTACCTACTATTAAGTTATTTTTTTTTAGTGCTATGTTTTGTTTATCATCATTATTTCCTATTTACCAACACAAAAGACTAGTCCAATCATGACATGACTACATCATCAGCCCGGAATCACCTACTGCTGGATATAGGCCTCCCTCTTTTCCGGCATACTTCTCGGTTCCATGCGTCCCTCTTCCAGGTGTTTCCCGCGACTTTGACGATATCATCAACCCAACGCGCTTTTGGACGGCCCTGGTTTCTATAGCCTAACCTTGGCCACCATTCGGTCACAGCTGTACTCCATCGTCCATCTCTACAAACCTGCAAGCCTCCTTCTCTGCGCAACTCCTCAGCGTTCAAAGCGGAACACCTGACAGTAGCATGTGCTAGTTCGCACGCGGCCGGCAGTAATGGCGCGGCGTCTTTTTCCGCGAACAGTTGTTCGGCTTCCGCTTCTAATCGCGCCGTGCGGAGAAGTTGCGGATAGCCCGCGTACTTGTATGGGGCTAGGACTGGGGATAAAAATTAGTTTGAGTAAAATATCAGTACAGTTCATTTAAATCAGTCAATACCAGTCCTGGGGTCTAAAACACCAGTCCTGGGGAGCTAAAACGCCCACTTTGGCGGAATTATAATAGGATTATGAACTGTAAATAACCTTACCTTCAGAATATCTCTGGAAGAGTATAGTTTGTGTCCTCAGTATGAGCACAATGTTGTTCGTGTTGGGTCCGTCGCCGGTCCACACGTTCCGACTGCATAGGAACTCGTACGCCTGGTTTACGGCCTCGAAACGGTCCTGTGTAAACATGTTTAGTTTTATTATGTGTTAGAAGTCAACGGCTGGTTACCAAACAGATATAGGGCAGTTTGGTAACACATTAGAAAAAGATTTTCGTATTACAAGGCCAGGCGCTCTCCGCATTTAAGGTATGAAGCTACAAGTACGCGGCGGGCTCGACTTGTCGGCCAATTCAGTGTGGGCTGCCGCGCGCCGGGCGGGGGGTGCACGTTAGTTCGATACTCACTTGTAAAAGAAGACAACCCTAACGAGTCAGAAGTTACGCGATAGAAAGAGAGGCAACTTCTAGGTGAATATAACTGTAGGCAATTAACGATGTGCGACCTGTATTGGACTTTATTGTGTCGTAACAAGAGTCGCTTTTGCGGACCGACTCTTCTGTCCTTGTATAGATAGTGCAATCCACGAAGACGCGCCCCACTACTCCTGCGAAAGGTTTATAGTATATGTGTGCAACTGCTAGGAGGAGTAGTGGGGCGCGTCTTCGTGGATTGCACTATCTATACTATTATCTATTCTGTGGTACGTAAGTTTTGTCATGAAAATATATTACAGGAATTGTTGTGAGACGTCACTGTAACAACAAATGCAGGCGACTAATATATAAAAAAAAACTAAGAATCTATTTTAATAATGTAAATCGCTCAAAGGTCGCTACGTTCGAATTAAACTGTAAACCAGTTTTGCTTACATTTCAACACACAACATTATCACATTAGTGCGTCGCGTTGTGTTGTCGCAGCGTCGACACTGCGTCTTTTTCCATATATTTTAAATAACATTAAAATATATAAAACAAAGACGGGTTTGTTACAACATTTATAACTCGAGATCGGCTGGATCAATTTTCATGGTTTTTGTTTCGTTGGATTTGTCTCCGCTCTGAATAGCAGAATACATTTTAAAAACAATGAAAACTTAAAGAATAAATAATTATGAAAATGAATCATTTTCCGTTTAATTATGTTCCTTTGTTTCGTACCTGTGAAACATTTGTTTTCCTCCTGTCATCCT
Organism: Cosmia trapezina; assembly: GCA_905163495.3. NCBI lineage: Eukaryota > Metazoa > Arthropoda > Insecta > Lepidoptera > Noctuidae > Cosmia > Cosmia trapezina. The sequence continues at coordinate 6,185,952 of LR991036.1, forward strand.
GTCAAATACTGTGATTGACATTTATGCATGCGTTCAGAAATGTATTTTGTGTAAACTATTTAAAAAGGGTGAATAAACTTTTGTCTGTATTTTTTTTAAAGAATTAAAAAGGTTGAAAAGTGTATTAAGCAGATTTGAATAGAAGTTCCTCAAATATTTATGCGTGCGTTCCTTGGTATCATAATTTTTTAACATCTTGTAATTGGTAAATCTAATTAATTATTGACACTTCCCGTGACCCAAGGGCTGGCTTTTACCTTGGCCAGAGAATTAGCATTAATTGCCATATAACGTGTGTACTTTACCAGTCGATAGCGATGCTGAGGAATTTTTCGACGCCATATTTTAGTTTTTTAATAGTTTTAGTTAGTTTAGGATATAATATTTTTTAACTGAATTTTAAAGTAAATTAATGTTTTTTTAATACTAAAACAATACTTAAATTATAAAATCTGCTCTCTCACTTTTACTTTTGGCTATACCAAAAATCGGTTCTTATTTTTTCCTGAAAAGTTGAGTTTTTGCGATTTCTCCGTAGTCTCCAGGGACGACGAGCTAACGAAAGCAATATCCCTTTGAACTTTGACACATACGGCCTATCGTACTATACTTACATAGAACGGTAGGGCAGGTAAGTTGTAACAAAACCAGCGTTATCTGGCCTCATATTCTATTTTATTTACCTCTGTATTAAGCTAAGCCAGCTCAACATAAAGGTATGACTGCTGACGTGTGGCTTACTGTACCAACCTAGCTTTAATTATTTGGGGTCCAGATATTATGTCTTCTTCTTCTATTACATCTCTATTAGCCGTCATCTCATTAGTCACTTCCTTTATAATGATTATTATTATTACACTATTTATAACTCAAGAACGGCTGAACCGATTTGGCTGAAAATTGGTGGGTAGGTAGCTTAGAACTAGGAGACGGACATAGGACCCTTAAAAAAATCTGATAAAACGTGGTTTATCAACGGGTGGACCGATTTAGATGAAATTTTGTGTGTATATTTGAATGGGTTCCTGGATGGTTTGAAAACACAATTGAACCTGGTAGGTGGCGCTGCAGTCGGGTTCTAGGATCGTTCAGACAGGACAATTATGACACCATGTATAAACTTATTTCTGAAGAAACATGGCATGGGGTGTTCTCTGCTCGTGATGTCGACACTGCTGTAAAATATTTCTATAACATCATGTATAGGATATTTGATGAAAGTGTACCCAAAAAACACAGGTTGAAGAAGCCAGGTAGGCGTTTTCCAGTTTGGTTCTCCGCAGAATTAATTAATGACATTAATTGTAAGGCTGAACTGCACCGTAAATGGAAGTCATCAAAAAATCGTGATCTGTTCAATCAATTCTCTTCTCTAGCTGACCCGACAGACTTTGTCCTGTCTTAGCTATGAATATTCCAATGTAAACGCGCGAAGTTCCCGAAGGCGCAAGCTGAAAACATTTTGAATTGCGTAAGAAAACTTAATTTATATTTTAAGAATTTATCTACGATTTTTGTTGAAAAGTAAAATACCAGAATAAAGTTAAAGTAAAAAAGTCTAAAATATGAAAAAGATTTTTATTTTACAATACTACATAGCTGACCCGCCAGACGGTGTCCTGTCAAATTTGAATAAATGGAACGGCGGGAAAACAACTGATTATAAAATTTATTTGAATTTGGAATTCTAATAGAATGAAAGATCGGGAATCTTTCATTCTATTACAGCCATGTTCAAATGTTTTGTGAAAATGAATTTTCTTCATATTTTTTTTTTTACTTTTCCTATATTTTTAATAGTTATTCTGCTATTCGGGACGAAGAAAAATACAACAAATCAAAAACCATGAAAATCCGTTAAGCCGTTCTCGAGTTATAAGTGTTCGAACAAACCCGACTTTGTTTTATATATTAAGATGACATGCCACTGAGGCGGCATCTACATCGCCACATACGAACTTCGCATCACAATGACATGACGTCATGCAAGAATCCTCCATCGCGCAATCAGAGATTGCCGCGCGACTAAATCAATCTGCCTAGCCTTTTCCCAACTATGTTGGGGTCGGCTTCCAGTCTAACCGGATGCAGCTGAATACCAGTATTTTACATGGAGCGACTGCCTATCTGTCCTCCACAACCCAGTTACTGGGTAATACGATACCCCTTGGTAAGACTAGTTGTTAGACTTTCGGTCTTCTGACGACCCGTAACGACTGTCAAAGATCCACAAATGACAGCCGGGACCAATCACTTAACGTGCTTTCCAAGGCACGGAGGAGTCTTGGTATGTAAAGATGGTCACCCATCCACTGACCAACCCCGGCAAGCGTAGCTTAACCTGATGGATTGACCCGTACGGCTGTTATTACTTAGCCACGAGCTCTTGCCGCGCGACTAGCATATATAAAACGTCCCGACATCATCCGTTGGGCAGTTGCCCACCAGACACGACACCCGTCTGGTTGGAGGATCCTCCCTTTTCTATGGAGGATGAATGAACTTTACACCCTGTCCTCATGCCTCTATACCACATTAAAGCGTTGCGTCGTCGCACGCGACGTTTCAACGGATCGACGGACGAGAGACGAAGCGGGGGGAGGGTGATGCGCTGCGCTGTCGGACCTCCGGTGCGACGACGGACAGTGTTCCACTATTGTGGAGACTGACTGAGGTGAGTGCGTCGTCCTCTTGCGCTGCGACGTCGTGTGTCGTCGCAACGCAGCAGGGGTGGCATATAATGCGTTGATCCGTTGCAACGACGCAACGCAACGCACTAATGTGGCATCGCTCTAACAAACCACAGGATTTCAGAACTACGGCGAGAACTTATACGCGAAGAATCATGACGGTTCGGTCAAAATGGAAGAGAGTCAAAGGTAAAACCACTTACCCGTCCTTCAGGGTTCTTATCCGGATGGAACTGCTGCGCGAGCCTGTAATACGCCTTGCGTACGGCCGCCTCGTCGTGTTGTCCCGTCGTGAGCCCTAGGGCTGCGTAGGCCTCTCCTGCCGTCATAGATGGAGGCTTCTTCTCTACTTCGCGGCGCCAAGCTTCTAGTACGTCTTTTAGGAGGGCGACCTGGTGGATAAAAAAAAATTGAATAATTTTCTGACATTGCGCACCGCTAGGTCTATGACTGCTAAAGTAGACTTTCTAAGCCTTATTAAAAAACGGGGTTTAATTTCAGAACCAGGTCTAAACCATCGAGCCACTATTGAATTTTGAACAATATTCCGACATGTTAAGTTCTGATTGCAAAAACAGGGGGTCTAAAACGGCCACTTTGGCAGAATCATAATAGGATAATATTATGAATAATATTTGAAATCGTAAAACGGTCACAAACTGACAATATATTATGAATTGTCAGTTTGTGGCCGTTTTAGCCCCCCTGATGGTATACCCGAATGTAAGTTGGCCATTTTATATTAAGAACTTTACAATAGTCGGAATAAAGTTTAAAATACAGTAAAGGGCCGCAAGTTTTGGCCTTGGACTAACGTTAAAAAGTTTTATAATGAGACGGTCTGTATCGTAGGCTAATGCTTTGTTTATCTTGGTGTTTAAGTCGCTGAACTTGCTCGGACTAAACTAAAGGCGGTTGAAGATGACTTGGATGTAAGTCACTTACGTTGAGTTGCACGAAACCAACATTAGTTTAACGGAGACATTAAATTCATGCCATCCCTTACATTTTGTATCAAAAAGAAAGTGACAGCATCAATTTAAAGTTTCCACGAATCTTTTCCCGCGAATTTTGCTGTCATGTAGTGGCAGTTGTTTTCTGATTGCAGATCAAAGTAAATTGGTCATCAGACAAGACGGTCGACATTTCAACATTTATATTCTGTGTTCCAGGAAATGTTGACAAATAAACTTACTCTTTCTCTATTTCTTTATCAACATGGTTTACGTACGGAAGATGCAGATGATGGTGTTATTGGGATGGTGAGTTACTGTACACTCACCGAGTCCAGTATTTAGGTATTGTACACTCACCGGGTCCATTATGTAGATATTGTACACTCACCGAGTCCATTATGTAGGTACTGTACACTAACCTGGTCCAGTATGGGTACTGTACACTCACCGAGTACATTATGTAGGTACTGTACACTCACCGAGTCCATTATGTAGGTACTGCACACTCACCGGGTCCAGTTTAGGTACTGTAAACTCACCGGGTTCATTATGTAGGTACTGTACACTAACCGTGTCCATTATGTAAGTACTGTACACTCACCGGGTCCAGAATAGGTACTATACACTCACCGGGTCCATTATGTAGGTACTGTAAACTCACCGGGTCCAGAATAGGTAGTGTACACTCACCGGATCCATTATGTAGGTACTGTACAGTCACCGGGTCCATTATGTAAGTACTATAATATACACTCACCGGGTCCAGTATAGGTACTGTACACTCACCGGGTCCAGTATAGGTACTGCACACTCACCGAGTCCAGTATAGGTACTGCACACTCACCGAGTCCAGTATAGGTACTGTACACTCACCGGGTCCGGTATGGGCCAATCGGGGAAACGCAGCGTGTCGCACAGGTGCCTCAGGTAGAACGTGTTGCAGAACAGCTCGTGTTGCAGCTGCGGGTAGCACACGGCCGGGATGGCGAGGTACGGGTACCGCGCGGCTATGTGTGCACGTAACCGGGGAGTGAACTCGCCAATGTGGGCTGATACTTTCATTATTAACATGCGTCTGTGGACAATGGAAAACTATGTGAAATAACATGTATTTACCTCCGACCCGCCTAGACTTATAATAAGAAAAACATTTTAAATTTTGCTGTAGTTTCTGCCTACCCCCGGGGAAGAAGGCGTGAGTTTATACATATATGTATATATATATTATTAAATAAAAAAAGTCTGGAGGTGTCGTGGGACACCCGGTTGGAACGAAGCTCCTTTGGCTGTATATTATGTACATACTAGCTGCGCCCCGCGGTTTCACCCGCGTAGACCGGAATAAAAGGTAGCCTACGTGTTATCCAGGGTATAAGCTATCTACAAACCAAATTTCCAAATCGGTCCAGCCGTTAAAGCGTGAAGAAGTAACAAACATACAAACACACACACACACTCACAAACTTTCGCCTTTATAATATTAGTGTGATTAATCATTAGAGCCATCTAGTATGGTCACAAGTTCCAGTGTTAAACTTGAAACTGACAGCATACCGCTTCTTCGTTACGTCACAATTTCTGCCAAGTTTACTCCTACCCCAAACCGCGTTAAAGAACTTCGTTCCAAATATATAAATATAATGTTTCGTAGATGTTCAGAACACACGAATCATTCCTACATTATTTCTCACCTTATTTCTGTATGGATTCAAGGAACTCGTGTAGTTGAATTTTGTCACGTAAAACGAAAAATGCAAATATAGTCAATATAAAAGATAACACAGCCTAAAAACAACAAACCTCATTTCCGAGTTCCAGATAGCTTCAGGCGTGTCCCACTCTCCGAGGAATATCTGCGCGAACTTCTCCGAGCCGTGGTTCTCTAGGTAGCATACCATCGCTTCAGGTAGTAATTGTCCTAGTATCGACCGCTGCATTATGTCTGAACTTGACTAAAAACAAAAGATTTTTTTAAGATCCATTGAAACATTTGTTGTTTCGGTTGTGTACGATTCTACTCACATGCAAGTTACTGGATTGCCTAATGCCTGATAAGATTTTAAGGAATATTTAGACAATCCACTAAGCCAATGAAAAGTGCAAAATTCGTGTCATTCAGTTACACATATGCCAGCCAGTTATATGACGATATATTATACGATATATGATATATTTCACACGATGCTAATATTGGATTGGCTTATTGCCTCGGAGATTGGCCACATCTAAATGGTACATTCGTTTTTACGAATACGAAAACGTTGAATTTAGGACTTTGCCACTTTAACCGTGTTACTTGTCTTGATGAATCTCTTTACTTATTATCACTTGTGTATTACGTCACTTTGACGACACCTTTGACTCGCAAAAAATGTTTAAATTTTCACTATAGTCAAGGTTTTCTTTGGCCGACTGTTCCGCGAAAAATACGGAATGTGAAGAACTCTTGTATAAAGAAAATAGTCAGACAATCCCGAAACACATTCGAGAAAAATTGTAGGCCCATTAAAATATATGTTCCACAAACCTGGTCAGCTCTAAACGCTTGCTTCATATGCGTTAATCTAAAGAACCGTGCGATAGGTAATAAGTTTGATCCTGTATACAGTAGCATGAAGTAAAACACGCCTGTTAAGTATAACTTGGAGATCTCTGGGTTGTCTTGCATCACCTCGTACAGAAGGGTGGCTACCTGAAAAGTTGTTAAATCCTACATTATAGACATATTTTTCGTGGTGGTGTATTCTGTGATTTATCAAAGGCATTCTGTTGTGTTAATCATGATGGAAAAATCATAAAATTGCACATTTGTGGCGTTAGAATAACTTGTCTATGTCTATTTGGTTATGTAACTGTGTCGTATATAAATGAACTCAGAATAAGATTCAGAAAGTTGAATTATTCAAAAAGAGTTCTTTGAAGTATGATGTCACAATGGGAGTTCTGCAGGGCGTATATCTTGGCCCATTACCGTGTTTTGATTACTTGACTTATCCATTTTTTTTTTTTTTTTTAATGAAGGTCTAATATGAATTTGCAATTAAATATAATTATTTTTTTAAATTTTAGCTCTTTTTGACCGAGCAAATTGAACAAGCATTTTTAGTAAGTTGCATTGTATTTGAGACGTAAAATCTTACCTTTTCTACGAGTATGGGGTCGAAAGTAAGTAAAAGTTGTACAACGTGTGCCAGACAGGCTGGTTCTGATAACATTCGCTTCACTTTAGGTAATGGTCTTATCACTGCGTCTTCCTCGTCTCTGCAAAAAAGATTTGTATTGGAAACTTTTGCTTCTTGCTTCACTCCAGAATTTATACCGCGTGAGTGAAATTAATGAATGAAATGAAAAAAAATTTACATGAACCAAAAGATGAAATATCGGGATCGAAAATAGTTTACACAGTAAATAAAGATTTTAGAGTCACAAAAATTTTACAAAGAAAATTGATCTATTTTATTTATTTAGTTAAATACAGTAGTTTATGTAGTAACTATTTACAATCTAAAATAGAAGTAAAAGTAATCACAGAAATAATAATCACAACAACACCTCAAATAACTCGCTCCTAACTGTTCCTGGTGCAAAGTTGCCCATAACACTTGCAGCATTGCCACGTTGGATGGCAATAGCTAACCTTTGCACCAAGAACGAGCTGGAGCGGGAGTCACCCGTTTTCTCACGGAGCTAAAGTAAAGGTATCAAATTGGGAAACATGTTGTTTCTTCCCTTAAAACTTTCTTCTTCTTATCTATTATAAATTAATTGAGGGTATACCTGCTAGGATAATATCTGGAGCACGTAATAAGCAGGTCAAGTACAGTAGCGGCGAGCGCGCTCTCGTCGAAAACTGGCGTGCCTCGCGCCACTAATGTCCACTTAAGCTGGGCCACACCACCCACTGCCCGCCATCCTTCCATACTGTTGGCCCAGGCTTTCGTCTTGTTGTTGATCTCGCCTGATTTGTAGAGATCTTTTAGCTGAAAGAAAATTAGATGGTTATGTCTGACACAATGAACATGCACAGTTTTATTATAACCTTTTTTTTGGATGGGAAACCATCAGTGACTTCTCCCGCTCTGGGTGGAGCGGGAGCTTGTCAGACTTTCACTGACTAAAACCCACCCGTGTTCCTTCAGTTGCCTGTGCCAGGGCCGCGGTTCTCTTTCGAACAAACCGCGACCCCGGCGGCAGTTTTATTATGACTTTGTTTCGTATGATATTTACAAGCCAACACAGAGAGAGGGAAGAGAGAGTGCGACTGTGTCTGCGCACACGCTTGTGCACTGTAATATCTGGCCTGCCGACTATACAGGGTGTAAAAAGACACATCTCAAAGCGGTAAACTATGCATACTGTACATCTAACTAAGTAGCTTTGCGCAAAAATTATTGCTGGGAAACGACTTTTATTTTTAGGTACAAAAAAAGCAATTTTTTATTACGCGCAATGTAACGCGAACCCGGGCAAACTGAGTTAAGCCCCGCCCCTTCGCTCTACGGTACGCGTAGGTACTTGTCGGAAAAAGTTTAGTAATAACACTTGGAATACGTTTTAGTAAAAAAAAAATGCGACTTTGACCTTCAATATCTCCAGAACCAGTGGATTCCCAGGTATGGTCTAGTGGAAAGAACGATCCAAATAATGGGTAGAATATGTGGCTTTCGGCTTCGGCAAGTGTGTCTTTACACCCGGTATATATGGCCGGAATTCGGCCTGGAGGACTATTATTATGTTACTGTTGCTAACAGACCTGTTGTGTGCTGACGGGTCCCTTCCTCTGCACCTTGTCGGCGGTGTCCACGTTGTAGTACCACTCGCGGTCCCCTCCGGTCTGCTGCTGCGGACCTTCGATGACGTTGCTTTGTGTTGGGACTGTGGCTCGGGAGGTATGGAGGTGAGCTAGGGTCATTAGCTCTACTAATATCCTGGTAAGAGCAAAACTTTATGGTTTAAATATCTGAGAAAACAATATTACTGTAACTTCACCCTATAACTCCATTTGCTTTGAATAAGGCAATATAATCTGAGGACCCGTTTGTGGAGTGAAGATTTTCGGCTTGTCTGCCAACCAAGGTTACGAGAACAACTCGCTAGATAAGCGGGTTAGGGCGAGAATACAGATGTCTTATCTTGCACAAAAGTATGCGAGTAGGTTGCATTCCGTGTTCCATAACAACTTCTGATTGATGAATGTCACAATGGCATGCTAGTTACTTGCATAGTTTTGTACAAGCTACAGGCGTGTGTATGGCCCGCCTTTAAAAGAACCAAAATCAAACAGAATTCGTGTAATTATAAATACTACTTACCTAATACCATTCCATTCTAATATATCGCTAACGTTTCTTCTGTGTAATATCAATTTCGATAAAAACTGTACTAGTCTATCCCTTTCCATTCTATCACAGGTCTGAAACAAAACACCATCATTAGTTCGACAAAAAAGGATAATGAACTAAATCACAACTAAAATAGAGTTCACAATAGCGTGCAAGAGATGATACTTTGTGGTCAAATATGCTCGCGCATATTTTTACTTAAAATTTGACAGCAAAGAACGTCTTACAGCTCTGTCTACCGGTCTTAAAGGTAAACGCACACTTGTCTGCGCCAAAATAATCGATCGCGAATGAAACGAAGTTCCTAGTAATCAGTCCGATTCGGCGCGGATAAGTGTGCGAGGTTTCATAGGATTCCATACAAGTTATTATAAAATTCGATCCTATCGGCTCCTTCGCTTCCTTCGGCTCTGATAAGTGTGTGTTTACCTTAATCAGCCATTGTGGTACGATAGATCGGTCTCTAACAAAAATCGATCGGCGTCAAAGTCGACTTACCCTGTCCAACATCTGCACTATGTACTTGGTGTCTGCAAAGGGGCCGATGTCTTCAAAGTATCGTCCGTACACTATACTCATTGCTTGTAGGCACATACACTTCATTTCGACCTTTGGAGTCGATAGGAACCGATGGTATAGGTCGTTGAAGAACTCGTAACTGAAATACAGGATTTTTTTACTTATAATTAAACGACAAAATAGTTATTGAAGGTTTATTTACGCCCCTGAATGTGCTATCATCTATTAGCATAGAAAAGGAAATAATAATTCGAACATGGAAACGAAACAGAGCGTATCGTTTGACCGAAGCTGTAGGTTAAGCCAACGTTCGCACGGTCGTAAAAATATCGCGGCGGGATTTTATCGCGCAAAGGATTTTCAACTCTCGTTGCGCCGAATGTAGAGAATCCAACTTAACAACAACAGAGTGCATTCTAGCGCGACGAAAAAACACACTGTTGGATTTTCAACTCTCGGCGCTAAACAGAGCGTTGAAAATCCAGTGCGCGAAATAAAATCGCCGCGATATTTTTACGTCCGTGCGAACTACAGTGTGCTTAAAACGCGTTCGCGCGCAAGCAGAATTTACCGCGCGACTGGCTTATATACAAACAATCCCGACATCAACCGTCGCGCAGTTGCCCACCAGACACGACACCCATCTGGTCGGAGGATCCTCCCTTTTCTATGGAGGATGAGTGAACTTACACACTGTTCCTGATACCTCTATAGTTCCGGTACAATACCATCTAGATAAAAAAGTTGCCCGAAGTAAAAAAAAAATAAATGCTGGTTGTAAAAAATAAATGTCGTGTTATGATTCAATTCATGGCATTCATTAGGAGTGTTTACGTCCTAAATAAAAAAATATATGTAACAGTGACAAGTTGATAAAATTGTAATAGGAACGTATTTCGCAGTGCTAAATAGGTGTGGGTCGTTACGTGATTTTCGCGAAACGTAACGTAACTAGTGACTTCGAAGGCGTCACCAGTTTTGAAAACACGTGATTTTAGTAACTAGTTATTTTTCAAATTCTGTTCAGTGATTCAACATGGTTATTCTATCGAAGTATTACAGTTATTTACGAAACGAAAACATTGTACCTACCTAATGTAATTACTTACGTTACTTATCACAAGTTTAGTTTTTGTGGCTATGTAATTACATAAATAACAAAATTAACGAGTTTTAACAAAGTATTGCAAAAACATGCATGAGGCAATTAATAATTCTCGACCATGAGCGAACTAATTTGAACTAAACGTAGGTAAATAAACCATCAATGATATCTTTCCTTCCTCGGTCACTGCATTGTAATGTAACTACTTACAAAATCACGTCTTTATAGTTGCACTCGAAACTAGCTATTCGGTTACACGCCCATAACTAGTTCGGATTAATTCGTGTCACCGCTCGGGATTTCGGCGCATTCATTCGGTCACTGCATTGTAATGTAACTACTTACAAAAATCACATGTTTATCGTTTCACTCGAAACTAGTTATTCGGTTACATGCCCCGTAGCCAGTTATTGTAACTAGTGACGTGAAATAACGCCCATACCTAGTGCTAAACTCGTAAAGCTACTGTTTCATAGCGAAAAAGGTCAATGGGACCAATCGTCTTGCATAGCTCCTCGTAATAGAACATTTGTGGCTCTAGCATGTCTGAATTATAACACAACAGTGAATTCTTTCCATGGCATACAATGCGTTTCAAAGAAGAATAGGATCGACTTAGCTCCATGTTGCAACGTCATAGCTGTCAAATCGAATAAATTGTGTAGTGTGAGCAAAACAAGACATCATTTATTTACGAATCATGAACGAAGAATTTTTAATTCTTTCTGGTAAATTGTTGCCAACAGTGAAAATATGAAAGAAAGTAGTACATTTTTTTTAAAACTAATCACGACTAATTTGTTTTTTTTTCACTTTAATTTGACTAGGTTAAACAAAAAACAAAACGTTATTGATACGCAAATAAGTTTTCTTTGCAAACCGTACTTTTCAATCAACATTTGAAAGATTGACGTTACTATTATTATTTTAATCGCATAGTACATTAGAAATTATTTTTTTCAAGTCAACACAAAAGCCAAAGCCACTCATCACTTACGACTTCCGAATAGGACTGTCATCATTGTCCCTCTGTTCCAGCAGTATCCTCAGGTAGTAGTCTCCGATCTTGACTTCATTCTGCAGACACTGGTAGTGGACCTCCAGTTCCGCATGGTTCCAGGATGTCAGGGTAGTGCCAGCCACTTCGCGGTCTGACGTGAACGCTCGGAGCTCGTTTTCCAAGGCGTTGCGGAGTTCTTCGCGTGTCTATAGGAAAAGATAGTGGTAGATAAGTTACCTTGACCTTGACTACAAACTGTCAAATTTTCTCATTCCATTTTGAATTTAACCATCAACATCTTTAAGGTTTAAAATCATTTTTATTAAACTAATTATAAGGCCTTGCGTCCCAGCAGTAGCCGTTTTTCAGCTGAATGATGATGAGGACTCGCCGTATGATTCCATATTAAGTTCGGCAGCGCATGGTCCTTGTGGAACTGGTAGTAGAACAGCGGCCAGTTGGCGGTAGACTTGACGCGCTCCCGGCGCCTGCGCAGCACTACGGGACGCTCGCGAGTCGCGTCTCTACGTTCGGCTGACGGACGGCCGAGGCGCGCTGCCCAGTGCTGAAGGGCTAGTTGGGCGTAGTGCTGTGGAAAAAAATAACCGGTCAAGAGTGAGTTGGACTCGCGCACCGAGGCTTCCGTTCCGATTTCTGAAAAAGTGTGCTATTTAGAGATATCGTTTTATTTTTCCTGTAATCTTTACATAGACTTCTATAATAATTTCAGATTTTTCTCTATCTCTAAGTGAGATAAGGGGGGGAACGGTATTTTTTTTTTTACATTTTTCATCAAAAATCGAGAACTGTGCGGCCTAAAAAAAGGAAAAAATGTTTGAGAATGTGTAAACAGCGCTCATTCATATGATACTTCACATGCCCTAGTAGCCCCACTTCGAATTTTTAAGACCCCTTTAAGGCCCTGTTGCAAAAAAAAAAAAACTTTTTTTTGCAAAATAATAGTTTTTGAGATATCCAGCTGTGACGACAGACAGACAGACTGAGTCGCACCATAAGGGTTCCTTTTTACCATTTTGGTCGAGCGGGAGACCGGAGAAGTCATTTGATGATTTCCAATACATAAAAAAAAAAGTAACACATACCTCCAGATGCTTCTCAACGTATTTGACTTGTCTCTCCAGCGCCTCCCAATGCTGCGCGCGTTGCTTGACGCTCGCCTGCGCGAGCGACAGGTTGTCGCGCTCGGGTTCCAGTTCACTCGCTAGGGCCGCGGCAGGCGGAGCTTCTGTTGATTCTAGGAAGGCTAGGAGGCCTGACGGCTGCGGAAGGAAAGTGGGGTTTAGTAATATCTGGCAAAAAAGTTATTCAAAAACTATTTTTTAACCACTCGAACGTTCATATCGCCTCTTTCCGCTACAATTTGGCTCAAAATGGTCTTTACGCCCTTTGTAGCGGAAAGAGTCGATATACATAGTAGGCACGCCAAACGTATTTTTTTATTAATCAATCGATCAAACAATCACTATTCAATCATTATTAAAATCATGATCATCATTCAATCATCAATTATTTTGAATACACCATAATCTCGTATAATATTTAGAAGTGTCTAAAGTAAACAAGATACACCCACGTCTTAAATTGAAAGTGACATTTGGGCCACTTTAGTCGCCATGTTCATAAAACGCGGTCTTGACAACTAAAGATGCCTCAACGCACCAGTGGTTAAAATAGTAAAATCGACAAAATTCTAAAGCCCCGTACGAAAAGCAAAAATGCCCGTACACGCACAGATTAATACAGATGGAACACTCCGCAGTTTAAGTATGAAGCTATTAAGACGCGGCGGGCCCCGTCCGCGGGGCAAATTCAGTAGGTCAAAAGGTATAAGAGTTACGCGATCGAAAGAGAGGCAACTTGTAGCTGAATAATATAACTGTAGGTAATAAGCGTTGTGCGACCTGAATTGTACTTTATTGTGTCGTAGCAAGAGTCGCTTTTTATTTAAATGATTTTGCGGAGTGTCCCGTCTGTATTAATCTGTGGTACACGTCCAACCCAACACGAGTGTTTGCCGCATATGGCAGCCTCGCGAGGCCGGTCCCGGCTATTGATACGCCGCCAACTTTCACCACAAAGACAAACTGCTCGCAGTAAGCACCCCGACCATACAAACGTACGGTATGCGGCTAGAAAACATGGTGTCTGCGTAAAGATCTGTTCGTTGTTAAAAAATATAAAATACTCAGAAGACACGCAAATAAGTGGGTAAGTTAAAATAAATAAAACTCACCATAATCCTACGCATTAGGGAATGCGCGGGCGCATGCTCCACCAACCACAGCGCCACTAGATGTCTCGCTAGATGGCGGTGATGCAACCGTGGTGGCGCGTACAGAGCTGATAGCAAGTGACGTGGCAGGGCTGCCTCGGCCAGGGCTAGTGTTTGCATGCGAGAGCCTACGCCTTCGCCCCCTTCTTCCACTAGGGCTCGCATGACTAGGCCTGCGCCTTTTACGATTGCCATTGATGGGTGCTGCAAAGTTATAAACGATATTATTGCTGGTTTTTGAAAAGCTATTCGACTTCATTTGTTCGCAAATCTGTTACGATTGATTCGATTGACTGTTGTTATGCTTACAAGAGATTTAACAGCATATTTACTGATTTATACATATACATAAATAAATAATCAGATTATTATAGATCGATTTATATGCATAATTATGTTTCGTATTTATAGAGATTGTTCACTTGTCTTAAAGTTGTTCGTGTCCCTTGATTTAACCAAGACATTTTTAAAGTACAGTCAGCTTCACGATATGGTTACCCCCCTTGGAAGCACCGGTATCTACATCGTGAAGCTGACTGTACCCAAGTATGCTTTATTATTTGATTTTCAAGAATATTTTTAATCACGTGCGTATTTCTTTTGTCTAATCGCAACTGCAAAAGAATTGTGTTAATGGGGAAAACTATTTTAATTCGAAAGTAACAAAATCTAATCTACACACTCTTCTTCTCTATTTGCTACAACTCAATACACAAGCCTTACCTCAAACAATTTAAATAACACTCGTCCTTTCTTAGAAACCATTTCCAGCAACAGGTCGAACTGCTTGCCATCCGTGGTCTCGCTGTAGGGCACGCACAGCGCGAACGTCAGGAAGTCCAACATGGCCGCCACTACCAGCGCACCGCTGCAGCCGGTCTGGGGAAAAATTACTTGTTGAGACGCTGTTTCTGATGATAATGGATCAGTAAGGGGAAGAAGCTGCTTGACCTTCTTCATTCTTATCGGCACAGTACAGTGTCCAGTGTCCCAGACAGTACAGTTCGTACTGTATGGGAACGCCCGCGCCGTTGTAAAATATTAGCCAAATGCACCGGCCAAGTAGTTGTAAGTCAACTGCCTGGATAGCAATATCTTTGTTTGACTGTACATTTAAGTATAACTCGTGGACAGAACACAGTCCACAAATAACTTTTATAGCAAAAGAATACGTCTGAAAATGCTTCTGTCGTGTAAACATATACAGCAAGTCGACTTGCAAACAAAAAAAAAACCCGTCAAGAGCGAGTCGGACTCACGCACCGAGGGTTCTACTAGGTACCATTATTTATATTATATGTAATTTTTGTTGACAATTTCTGAAAAACTGTACTGTTTATCGTATTATTTTTCCTGTAATCTTTACATAAACTTCTATCACATAGAATAATTTCAGAATTTTCTCTATGCAATCTTCGGAGATAAGGGGGGGGGGGAACGGTATTTTTTTTTACATTTTTCATCAAAAGTCGAAAACTATGCGGCCTAAAAAATGAAAAAAAAAATGTTTGAGAACGTGCAAACAGCGCTCTTTCATGTGATACCCCACATAGTAGCCAACAGGGACTGAAACTGCGTCTTAAAAATTCGAAGTGGATTTTTAAGACGCAGTTTCAGTCCCTGTTGCAAAAAACATATATATTTTTATTTCTTTCTTATTTACAAAATAGTTGGGCAAACATCATCTAAAACTGTTCCAAATATCAAGTTGATAGATAGCATTAGTAGTTCTTGAGACCAACTGATCCAACTGTGACAGACAGACAGACAGACATACAGACAGACTCGAGTCACACCATAATGGTTCCTTTTTACCATTTTGGTACGGAACCCTAATAGTTAATAAGTAACATTCCTTTAATTAGACTCACCACATGGTCCGCCCACATAGTGAGCAGGCCATCCAGGAAGGTGGACGAAGACAACATGCTGGCCTTGTTCAGCTGCTCCTGCCTCAGATCCGGCTCGGCGTGCATCGGCTGCAGAAGTGCGCACACGGCGTCCAGCGCGGCGTGCGCGCACGCGGGCGAACCGCGACGCAGGGCGGCTACAGTTGCTGTGCCGATCCATTCACGGAAACTGATGAGGATAATAAGTCTCGTATAGTTAGAATGTATGGGTGAACATGTCTTTCAACTACAATGTTAAGTTTGTTCTTATGATAAACAGGGTATTACACCCATTTGTGAAAAGTGTTCTCAATTAGATTCTATAGGCTAATAAGCCACTAAAAAAAACACAAAATTTTTATTCAATGGATAAGTGCCATAAAAATGCATTTAAATTTTACATTTTCAAATTTCGCGCGAAAACGCTGGACGCAGTGGACGCCATATTGCTCTATGGTCATGACGTCAGTTCGCTGAGTAAACAAACACTTTTTATAGCTGATCAGTTGACAGTTGACATTGAAACTTTTTAATTTATACAGCCGTAATGACGTAATAACACGGCGGCTACTTCCATGGTGTTAGAAAACAGATTCAAAAAACTGAAAGCTTTGAATTGAATTTTAAAATTTGTGTTATTATTTTATGAACTAAAACTAACATTTTCCGACTGCTTTTTGCCTAAGCTATCTAAATAATATATTTTTAGTTTTTTTCTCATATAGAGTAAAATACCGTATTCTGGTTTTTATTGCAATTGACACAGTGGAACCAAAATTACTTACCCAGGTAACGCAGTAAAAGCAGCGAATCCAACTTTGCTAGCACACAGTCTTCTCAACGCGTGGAACTGTGCTTCAAGCTCGCGGGGCGTTAAACTGCTGCCGGACGGCGCCGAGCTCACCAGCGCGGTCAGTGCCCCCGTGATCAGCTTCTCCTTATTCTCGGCAAACAATCGCTGCGGTGCAACATTTTAGTGCACTTCGTCTTTTATTGTTCAGGAGGATACGACAAGGTAGCCCGCGAAATTCAATTTTTCTTAAGTATATTTCAATTTGCAGGTCACTGACAGGTTCTATGTATGTAGATCAAAATGTATGATTCGCAAATCACAAATATGTATTTATAGAATTGTAATCATCAATCAATCTGCCTAGTCTTTTCCCAACTATGTTGGGGTCGGCTTCCAGTCTAACCGGATGCAGATGAGTACCAGTATTTTACATGGAGCGACTGCCTATCTGACCTCCACAACCCAGTAACTGGTTAATACGATACCCCTTGGTAAGACTGGTTGTCAGACTTTCGGGCTTCTGACGACCCGTAACGACTGTCAAAGATCCACGAATGACAGCCGGGACCAACGGCTTAACGTGCTTTCCGAGGCACGGAGGAGTCTCGGTATGTAAAGTTGGTCACCCATCCTCGGATCAACCCCGGCAAGCGTAGCTTAACCTGATGGATCGATCCGTGAACTGTTATTACTTAGCCACGAGCTCCTCCTATAGAATTATAATCAGAAGAATCATAAATGTCAGTTAATAGGGTAATTTGAGCTTAGAGAGTTATAATTATGATTTCTTTGATTATAATATTATTCTGTAATAACTTGTTACCGTCGCAAATCATGTTTTTTATCAACATACATCCTAATACTGCACCCTAATTGCGTAACACACTATCAATCGGAATCGGTTTCATTTTGACAGTTCAACAACATTCATTACGTTATTTACGGTGTTGAGAAGACAAATTTTTCGAACATATGAAGCAATGATTTGACATTAATTTGTATTATTTTATTTTTCAAATGGTTATTTAAAATTTTAATATCTTTAAAGTGTCAATTACATATAATAATAATAATAAGATTTGCATGCCCATGTGACGGTAGAACATGGAGGACTTTTATTATAAAACATCTAAGTACATACATACGTGTTAATTACCCATGTTTGCAAACCAATAAATGATTTGATTTGATTTGATTTGAATTGATTAGCAATATGCTTCAAAATGATTCAGATTTCAATCGATAGTGTTACGCGATTAGGTTACTGATCTGCAAATTGCAAAAAACGTCAGAAAAATTTAATTTCACGGGCTACCCTGGCGCTTTCGCCATTTGAAAGGCATGGGACTTAGAGAGAACGCAGACGACCGCTTTTATTCGGTGACTGGTTACTGACCGATGTTTTCGATTTGGCCGATTTGTTGAAAAATTAAAAATATATTTTTTTTATGGTTGTTTGCGTTCGCCCTTATTTTACATTTATAACAAAGAACTTTTTATCGTGCAGGTTTACATTAAGCATAGAACAGACACTTCGGTTACAATGGTTATACATCATCATCATTATCAGCCTATAACGATCCCACTGCTGGGACACAGGCCTCCTGTGTGAGAGGGAGTGGTCTGTAATCCACCACGCGGGCCCAGTGCGGGTTGGTAGATGTCACATGTCTTCGAATTTTTGGTTCTAGGACATGCCGATTTCCTCACGATGTTTTCCTTCACCGTTTTGAGAGCAGGAGGTGTTGAAATAATTTACAGTGACCTATCGGGGCCGTTACCACTGGGCCACCACTGAGCAGTGCTCACACTCGGTTAATGATTTGAACTAATTAAGTTTTTACCCAGTATTTTCGTTGTCACAAGATTTTAGAATGTCCTAATCTGTCAAATAGTGACGCCAATTATCCCAAGTGAAAGACCTCATGATAAATACTCTCCTAACTTAACAGATCTAATATTTATGAAACAAAATGTACAACATTCCAATAGTTAGTGCAACATCGCATAGAAACTATGGTATTTACATGTAATGCAGATGAATTTTAACCCTCGACCATGGCCTAAAAAGCTATGAAAAAAAAACCTAATAGATTTTGAAGATTTTTTCGATTCCCTCTACCTAGCTTTATAAGGACTAGCAATGTAAGGGTGTAAAATAATAAATTGACAGGGGACTTACTAGATCCCACGTAAGAAACAGCCACAACAGGGGGCGAGCCTACAAGGCACACAACGTACATTAATATGTCCCAGGAATTTTATAAAATAAATAAAAAATGAAGCGTGATATGTAGATGAGAGAGTAGCGTGATATGAGTACAATTATAATAATAATATAATTTAAAGAATTTTATTCTCATACATAAAGAACACAAAACAACTCACTTATGAGATATACAAATAAATCATGCAGGAATAAAGGTAACATAATGACTTCGAGAGTCGATAAAAGAAAAACATAAAATACTTTAAACCGAAATCGAATTTATGTATACGAGTATGTATAAATAAAACCGGCTGTTGATATAGCGCATAGAGTTTTAGAAAAAGTTCATATTGATAAATCAAAATATTTTATCCTAATATTATAAATGCGCCAATAAGTTTGATTGTAACGCTTTCACGCTAAAACCGCTGAACGGATTTGGATGATTAAGCATAGAACAGACACTTCGGTTACTATGGTTATACATCATCATCATAATCAGCCTATAAAGTTCCCACTGCTGGGACACAGGCCTCCTGTGTGAGAGGGAGTGGTCTGTAATTCACCACGCGGGCCCAGTGCGCGTTGGTAGATGTCACATGTCTTCGAATTTTTGGTTCTAGGACATGCCGATTTCCTCACGATGTTTTCCTTCACAGTTTTGAGAGCAGTGGTGATGAAATAATTTACACAAAGTGACCTATCGGGGCCGTTACCACTGGGCCACCACTGAGCAGTGCTCACACTCGGTTAATGATTTGAACTAATTATGTTTTTACCCAGTAATTTCGTTGTCACAAGATTTTAGAATGTCCTAATCTGTCAAATAGTGACGCCAATTATCCCAAGTGAAAGACCTCATGATAAATACTCTTCTAACTTAACAGATACAATATTTATTAAACAAAATGTACAACATTCCAATAGTTAATGTAACATCGCATAGAAACTATGGTATTTACATGTAATGCAGATGAATTTTAACCCTCGACCATGGCCTAAAAAGCTATAAAAAAAAACCTAATAGATTTTGAAGATTTTTTCGATTCCCTCTACCTAGCTTTATAAGGAGTAGCAATGTAAGGGTGTAAAATAATAAATTGACAGGGGACTTACTAGATCCCACGTAAGAAACAGCCACAACAGGGGGCGAGCCTACAAGGCACACAACGTACATTAATATGTCCCAGGAATTTTATAAAATAAATAAAAAACGAAGCGTGATATGTAGATGAGAGTAGCGTGATATGAGTACAATTATAATAATAATATAATTTAAAGAATTTTATTCTCATACATAAACAACACAAAACAACTCACTTATGAGATATACAAATAAATCATGCAGGAATAAAGGTAACATAATGACTTCGAGAGTCGATAAAAGAAAAACATAAAATACTTTAAACCGAAATCAAATTTATGTATACGAGTATGTATAAATAAAACCGGCTGTTGATATAGCGCATAGAGTTTTAGAAAAAGTTCATATTGATAAATCAAAATATTTTATCCTAATATTATAAATGCGCCAATAAGTTTGATTGTAACGCTTTCACGCTAAAACCGCTGAACGGATTTGGATGAAATTTCGGACATAGGTAGACTATGACCTGGAGAAGGACATAGGCTACTTTTCATCCTGTATCGCAGACGAAGTCGCGGGCAACAAGTAACTTCACATAAACCTACATGGGCTCTTATCAAACGTTAGAAGCTAGGTGCACGGTTCCAATTAGTCGTTTCCTATGGAGAAGAGCCGGCAAGAAACACCACGGTTACTCTTTTAAAAATAATTGGCTTTTACAATATTTTCCAATTACAGTGTTAATAGGTATGGGAGGACAATGTAGGCCCGTCAACAAGTACCAGGTACTTTAAGTACCCCATAAAAAATGGTCTACAAATCTACAGTCTATTAAGCCTAGTACCGTCGTCTTAGTCACTTATAGATATTATGTGACGGTCTATGTCGTTCAGGGTCAAAATGTCCAATTCTCAAAATGTCGAAATCCCAAAATGTCCAATTGTCAAAATGTCCAATTCCCAAAATGTCCAACTCCCAAAATTTCTAATCTTCGAGAATGTGGTAAATGTGTTCAATAACTCATCAAGGTGCTTTTTTAAGACTTATGATTTATGAATGACAAACAATAAATACTAAATATTAAAAGAACTTCGTAAAGGTAAATAAGCTATGTTGTCATATCTCTATAACATTAATTACCTTTACGAAGTTCTTTTAGTATTTTGTATTTATTGCTCTACAAGGCTGAACTTTTTCTTAAACTCGATGTGATCGAAGTTTTGTACAACGAACGCGTACGTAAAATAAAATCGGGTTTCGTATGAATCAAACATGAATATTACGTACATACATATACATCAAAACTTAACAGCTTTTCCATGCACAGACTGACTAGCTTTATATTATTAACATAATTTTAAGGTCATTTCGATTCGATTTTTTACAAGAGTTTGAATCAAGTTGCAAAATTCATACTGTATTTTCATTCAGTAGGAGTTAATAGATTAACTCCTACTGAATGAAAATACGGAATGTTAGGAGAAATAGAAGTGGTTAATAAAAATTATAGCATAGTACGCCAATGTTCGTGGCAACCGTATTCATAAAACGTGGGAGCGAGATAACCCTCTACTAAATATTCACCGTCCTACTCGCACGCTTCATGACCGCAACTGCCACGAGGTTTGGCGTTAAGTTTAGTATAAAGTATGCATTTATAGTGCAGTTATTAGCTAGTTATATGACTGTTATATGTCTTACGTCTTGGCTGACTGAGTATATGAGGCCGCTGTAGCCGACGTTCGAGTTGAATCGCTCTATCACTTCGGCGCGAGACATGCCCACTGGGTTCTGGAATAATCTGAAAGAATTATAACTTTATTTACGTCCGGACAAAAAAACCTTCTAAATATCACAATAGAACATCTGAAGTTTCCACATGTAGGTACAGTTGAGTTCATTAATATATTGGCCCTTTCAGGCTTCAAAAACATATGAACGTCAAAAAAGTTCATAATATTGTGACAACTCTAAGCATCATTAAATTGTGGACATGATATAGATTCATTAATATGTGATTGCTTTTTCTCAATAACATGTAACATACATCCAAAGGAAAAGTCGAAAAAGCAAAAGCCGTCACATATTAATGAATTTAAATCTTGACCACAATTTAATGATGCATATAGTTGTCACAATATTATGAACTTTTTTGACATTCATAAATTTTTGAAGTCTGAAAGGGCCATATTGTTGAACTCGACTGTACAACGATATCGATATCTTTTTGTTGCCTAAAGATGTAAATCTAAGACAAATAATTTAATGATAACAGAAGGCCAATTCTCATACTTATAAAACGTTCAAATTCAAGTCGCAATCTCATCTCAGCGACAGTCAAAAACAAAAATGTAGGGAAATTAAAGGCTTTTTTGACAGATTGCGACCGAGATTAGAATGCGAACGTTCTTAAAATTATGAGAATTGCCCCTCTGAAGTTCTTACCCATAATCATAATCAGCCTATAGCGTTTCCACTGCTGGGACACAAGCCTCCTCTCTATAAGAGGGAGAGGTCTGTAATCCATCACGCGGGCCCAGTGCGGGTTGGTGGATGCCACATGTCTTCGAATTTTTGGTTCTAGGACATGCCGGTTTCCTCACGATGTTTTCCTTCACCGTTTTGAGAGCAGTGGTGATGAAATTATGTACACAAAGTAAAGCACCTGCCTGGGTTCGAAACCACGGCCTACGACTCGTAAGTCGGGACCTCTGCTCTCATATTTCAAGATTATTTTGGGTAAACAACATTAGCCAGTCAGTAGGTAAGGTAGCAGGGCTGACTGCCTCATTTAAAAAAAACCCTTTGATAATAACGAATCGTCATGGTCTGGAAAGACATCGCGGTGTAAGTCACGCTGACCTAGACCTTGCGTCGTCCAGCATAAAGGCTAGAGTTGATTGATTCATACCAGCTGTGATTGGACTCCGTCTCATGGTCCACGTACCTTCGCGGTGTGGGCACAGACCTGAAGTGCACGTCACGCTGACCTAGACTTTGCACTGTCCGGCATAGAGGCTAGAATTGATTGATTCATACCTGAGGTGATTGGACTCTGTCTCCTCATCCACAGGCTGGTGGAGAGGCCCCAGTCGGTACCCTCGCGGTGTGGGCACAGACCGGACGTGCACGTCACGCTGGCCTGCGGATCTTACTCCGTCCAGCAACGATGCTAATAATGCGTCCCTGTAGAAACATTAATTGTGTTATTTAAATGTTTGAATTGTTTAACGATTGTTTACAAATTGTTTTAACATGGATATCTTTCTACATCGTTCTCACATGTATAATTTCGACATGAATGAAGTTTATAAGAGTGTACATGGAGTTTCTTGCCCATTCTTCTCATAGGTACCTCCTGGTTAGGTAATTCCTGGGTCTTTGTACAGTCGCAGAATGCAAGCACATTTAGATACATTTTTAACTTGCATCGTGTATCAGACTATTTTTTTTCCGACGACGTTTTGCCATATAATATAACATATTGAATGAAAATGACTGTTCAAAAAGGTGTGTGTAAGAAAATGGATATTTTTTGAAAATTGTGTACAGTCCTCGAGGCGTAAGCTGAGCTTTGCATTTGTGTGAGTGATCACCAAAATGGTATTAGAGCCCATGACCAATATTTTTGGCTTGTCGACTTACGTAAGATAAAACCTTCAATCGTCTTATCGTTTTACTATTTACAACGATGCGACATGGTTTAGGTCGTGGCCTCTCGTACTAAAAGAACAAAAGCCGATTGCCAAAAAGCAGTATAAACCGGTTTTAAACCAAGCAAAGCGCGAATCGCGCTCTAGGCCGGACGTCACACCTACACTATCTATGTGCACTCACACAAATGCAAAGCTCAGCTTAAGCCTTGCGGAGCCTTCTATATAATTTACGTTATACATTTCGGCTAAAACAATGGTTTCGTAGTATGAATCTGAGTGTAGGGATGATGACTAATTTTTTTTTTTGTCCGTCTTGTAGATTATTAAAAAATATTGGACACGTATTTTTTATTTTTTTACGTAATCAAAAGATTACTTCTATACATTGAGTTAAAATGTGGCATGACGTCCCTCCTTGCTAGATTTCATACGTAGTTTGTTATAGTTGTGACGTAGTGAGCACCCACTCCCGATCTTTAATGCGAATTATAAAAATCATTTTATATTAATATGCTAAAGCAAAAAATACGTGTCTAACATTTTTTTATCATCGGACTGGGTGTCTAAAACGGCCACATTAAGCAATTCCTCTAACAGCGATTAATTTCTTGAATTCCCAGCAATTTATTATGATTGTGCTATTTGACGTATTTGACATTAAACTTCAATAAAGCAATTCATAATTTGTGGACCATTTTACGAATCTCCATACAAAACTGACAAACTGAATTGCGTGCTATGAATTGTACGCAGATAAATTATGAATTGTCAGTTTGTGACCGTTTTACGATTTCAAATATGATTCATAATACCTATTATATTATTATGATTCTGCCAAAGTGACCGTTTTAGCCCCCATAAAATAGAATTTCTTTTTTTTTACCTAGGCGTCATCTCTATTACTCGTATATTTTATTATATTTTGAAAATCGAATATCATTAACAGTCATACCTTTCTCCAGCTAAATAAGTGCGTGTTTGTCCATTGAGGTATTCGATGGAGAACTTTTGAGGATGTTCTGTGTCTCTCACTAGTGCAAAGACATCGCTTAATGGACGTAGGCATACCACCTGAAAACAATATTATACACGTAAGCTCACGTACACAAAGGCGAATTTTTAATGCAGTGATTTTTTAAACCTCACTGGATTTTCAACGCACTACTTAAAGCCGAGAGTGAAAATCCAACTGTGTGTTTTTTGACTCGCTGAGATGCACTCTGTTGGATACCCAATGCTCGGCTCAACACAGACAGTCTTATTACAAAACGAGGTTTTTCTTCTGTCATGATTTAGACCATCGAGCCAGCTTTTGTAATAAGGACCTAGCTGTGATAGAAATATAGTTCTTTATACAAAACTGACAACTTAGTCCGGTACTAAGTTGTCAGTTTTGTAAAACTGACATCTTAAAGTGTCGGAATAAAGTTCGAAATTCAAAAAAGGGTCCATGGTTTAAACCTTGGTTTGAAGATGAACCTTGTTTTGTGATAAGACGGAGAAAGAAAATCTAGAGCGCGATAAAAAATCGTTAGTGCGTGGCTGGGCTAAAGAGCAGTTTCACTTTTGGATAACAATACACCTGACAAGTAGCCCGAGAAATTTAAAATTTCTTTGTATAAAACGTAATAAATTTTATCTACACCCATGCTATGAATCCTCTGTAAAAGTTTCTGAAACAGTTAGCTTATTGCCAACATTAAAACAGCCAGTGTCATAGTAACCGTAGTATCATCCAAACGGGTGTTATAATGTTGTACTGAATTTCATAATGCAACTCGTTTTCAAAAAAGAACATTGTAATGCACGCGCGTTTCACTACAACAGCGCCGTAATTTAAAAAAAGAACTTATTCGAATTCACGTCGTATACTATGACGCCGGCCGCCATGTTCGATACTAGTATTAGTATTGCAAAAAACTGTTTCAGAACCTTTTATAGAGGATTCATAACATGGATGTAGATAAAGTCTTGTATGCAACTGTATATAATTAGGTATTAAAACACTCATGTGATACTATTATCATAAACCCACATTCGTGTTTTAATACCCCTTAACGTCAGTTGCATAAATAACTATTATGTTTCACGGGTAGTACCTTAAGTAATGCTAAAGTAGAGTTTTACAAGTTCTCAACTTTGAATTCTTAAAACAGAAACAGGGTGTAAGAAGTTTATACCGAGAACAAGACCACATAAAGTTGTTACAAAATAATAGGTCCACTTTGACAGCCCATATCTTTTCATATGCCAAAGAAAGACAAACATAGCGGGATAAAGAGGGACACCCTCATGTCAAATCGGACTTCTTAGATTGTGATAACTTTAATGCTACGGCTGAATAACTTACGGAGTATGTCTGTGGATCCCTCTCCAGTATGCAGGTGTCGGAGAGACAGAGAGTACGTCGCATCGGCTCCATGTGACGCGCAGGATTCACTTTGTGGACTATAAACTCGCTTAGTGAGGTCTGGTGTTGATCTCCGCTGTGGAGGAAAGTAAACTTTTATTACTTGTTTATTATGTAGACTTATAGCAAAATCACAGACTACACTTTAACTTTGCTTTGCTAAGTGATTCTTACGAATAAGAACCTTATTCTAATGCACATAATGTTCATATTCGTTTATGCAAATGTGAGCAAGCGTTTCATAAGAATCAATATGCCTGGCCTTTTCCCAACTATGTTGGGGTCGGCTTCCAGTCTAACCGGATGCAGCTGCATAAGAATGTGAACATTCAACTCAATAAAAACTAGCTTTTGCCCGCGGCTTCGCCCGCGTGGATGTCGGAAAATATCCCACGGGAACGTACTACCGGGAATTCCTTCCTTATTCCTTGTCTACATTACAAAGGGAACCTCTGTGCAAAATTTCAGCTTTCTAGGTCCAACATAATTATTTATATTTGTGTAAAATCTTCTAATATATAGACACAATGGATGAAGTAATCATACAGAAATTGATACATGTAACAAGTGTATCGTGTTAGATAAATAAATGAGCTCACAACCAAGGTCGAATGAATCAGTCGCGGACAATCAAATGTTAGAATAATATGCGTGAATGAAATGCACCAATTAATCGTGAAGCTAATTTGGGTAAAAGTTGGTGCATATATACAGTAAAAATATTATGTTATGAAGTCAACATTTGCGGTGTTACTATGGCGTAGCTAATAAATTGGAATTTTATCTCTGGGCCACGAAGGCAATGCAACAACGCCTAGAGCAATTGTTAATTTACGGTTGAAATGTCTCGCTATTTGCTAACAAACCTTTTCATATTTGAATATCAAAATTCACTCAAGAGTGAATAGCAGATAGATATTTAATTAATTAATACCTAATTATCTACACGCACAATGGTCCACGTGAAGGACTAAGTGCGGAAACCAAATCCTTAACATAGAATACCTAATTATTCGAAGCAGAATTTAAAAGCAGAATGTAAAACATTTACTTTAACACATTTAAAAAACGTACCTATACTTCCCAAATCTCTGGTCATGATAATCATCCAACGTAATCATAGTAGACAGGACCTTGATACTTATGCTCAGTGTCAAGCTTGCCATCTCCAGCATCTTATTGATGATAATCTGATGGTCCATGGCATTGGAGAACAGGTGGAGTCTGCTGTATCCTCCTACAGCAAGTACAAACCCCCCAGGCACGTCTCGGACGGGGAGTATTCCTTGCACATCACAGTATGGATAGCTTGCTAGTAGTGTGTGGGTAGAAGGGTCCAGTTGCTCTAGTGCACATGGACCAACTTCTAGGACTACGGGGAGGCGTGTTCCGCTCCAGTGGTGTTTGTAGGCTTGGTATCTCTGTAAAGACGTACATGTTCTTAATAAGTGTACAAAACAAACCTCTGTTATTTAAGTACTTTCAAACAGAAGCTGTGAAGGTTCCTTTTTTTGGAAAAAGTAATTGTATAAACATTTACAAAAATATAATAAAAATGCATTATGTTTCCTTAACAACAACAAATTACATGAAAATAGGTTCTATTTCCATGAGATTAAAGTACTTTTTCACATAAAAACCTGAACATCTAAAATTTTTAGCTAAGCCTGCATTATTTACACTACAACAGAAATACTTACATAAACATCTTTAGGTTTCTCAGCGAATGCAAGCCTGTACTTAAAGGCCTCAGTCAGAATCAAACATTTGTGTTCAGAAGAAAACTTCATTGAATCAACTTTTTTATCCTTCTTCATGACAAGCGTGAAGTCATGGTTGGCTGCTGAATTTGAATGTTTTGAAGACGCAATGGTGACTACATCTGCGTATAGCCATTTGTTGGTCACCTCCAAACGGTCCGGGTTGTACGTAGTGATCCCATGGGTTCCGATTGAGAACACCCGCTTGTACTTGCCCTTCCATGAATGTTTGGTGACAAGGAATGATGCCACATCCTGGTTGTCTTTTAACGGCATCATCTTAACATCGCCTGTAGACGAATTAAAGATAAATTGATTAAAGCAGCAAAAAGACTCC
The DNA here is from genome assembly GCA_905163495.3 of Cosmia trapezina. Taxonomy (NCBI): domain Eukaryota; kingdom Metazoa; phylum Arthropoda; class Insecta; order Lepidoptera; family Noctuidae; genus Cosmia; species Cosmia trapezina. The sequence continues at coordinate 6,213,998 of LR991036.1, forward strand.
ATTGCAAATGAAAAGGATTTTGAAAGTAGCAAAAATTTTAACTACTGTGTATAAAAGATTATTTATTTATTAAGATTGCATAATTATATTGCATTAAAAACAGTTTTACCTAATTTATGAATTATATTATACTGTATTGTTTATTTAACTTTCTGCAACTTACATGTGTGATGTAATTAGTTCCTTTCACTATCATTTGATGAATCATCCTTAATTACCCAGTAATTTAATTGAGTCGTAATGCAACTGATAATCTAGCATAGTTGTGTTTTAAAGTAAATGTAATGTAATGTTTTACAGTATGTAACTTATCATTTTATCACTAACTAGAAATTAGGGCAGTATGAAAATAAGAGGGGCTCATGGCTAAGTAATAACAGCCTCACAGGTTGAACAATCAGGTTAAGCTATGCATAAAAATAAATAAAATAATATCGAGACCCCTCCATGCCTCGGAAAGCACGGTCCCTGCTTTCATTTGTGGATCTTTGACAGTTGTTACGGGTCGTCAGAAGCCTGAAAGTCTGACAAGTAGCCAATAACTGGGTTATGGAGGTCAGATAGGCAGTCGCTCCATGTAAAATACTGGTATTCAGCTGCATCGGGTTAGACTGGCAGCCGACCCCAACATAGTTGGGAAAAGGCTAGGCAGATGATGATAGGGCAGTATGAAATTACAGAATGCTATTCATCATCGTCTTCCTGCCCCTGTCCCATGTTACTTGGGGTTGGTGCAACATGTATGGGAAATTACAGAATGCTATTAGGATATCCTAAAATACTCAGTTATTATTAAAATATGTAAGTATCATTAGGAGAAAATGTTAAAATAACCAGGAGCTTGCTTAAAAAAAATAGAGCAATTATTATGAATGTATTTAAAAATATTATCATCTGTAACATCAAGTATTATAATAGGCAAGTAAGACTTAATTTATTTGTAAACAGTATCTTAACCAAAGTAAAACAAAAGATAGAAAAGTAACATAAATATATTTTTAATTAAAAGAAAAAAATTGTTATTGGGTGTTTAATAGAACTTCATCCTTTTTGGGTTTACATTTCATGTTTTTGTTTTTTTATTATAGTTATCAGACAAGTTTGGGGGCTGAGTCCTTATCTCTTGCTGCATCAGGAACAGTTCTGTATCCACATAGATTTGTGTAATTCAAAGCAACATTGAAAAAACATAGCTATGTTTTAACACAAACATTTTGTAAACAAATTGTTTTCAATAAAAAATTTGCCAGTGATTAGATCATCACAACCGGCAATACATTGTACAAATTATGAACAAGTGGGTTACAATAACAAACCCGTTTATCAAATAATCTGGACTGCACCAACTAATAGTGTCTCCTAGTGACGTCAAGAGAAACTAATAATAATATTTTGCAAAATAAACATTCCTAACGAAACCTGAACAGAATTTAATGAGGACAATCCACCCCTTTGTAAATAGATCGGGAGACCATTGATATCGAATACGTGTAAACAAGGAACAGTGCGACACATTATTATCCGGGAGCCGGCAACAGGAGCATCAAGCAAATACTCACAAACTGTATGTGGATAAACAAGCTTCAATACACTCAGCTGGTATCCGATAAGAGCCACATATTATACAAATAAACGTAAAAAATGTGAACAAGAGCTCGAGAAAGGACCGACCAATCGTTCGACAAATTGACAATTACAGCAGTGTGGCCACGTACAAAATAAATAATGGGTTGACGTCAGATTTTCTTCAAACAAAAATACAAAAGTCATTCAACGATTTTCTCTAGTTGTGCTTTTAGAAACGAATAAGTAATTACTTATTCGTAGGCTTCTAGTAAATAATTGTGATCTAAATCATAAACTGATTGTGACGAGGTGTTGCGCTGCCTACAGGTCTCACAAAAAGGGTAGTCTGTGGGTTCAACGTTCAAGAAAGAATGATGATATTCAGAATTCAGAATGCAACATTTCTCTGGAACGCAACTTTAATAGTGTCAAACGAGGTCAAACGTCACTACGACAACTAACCCATGTACGTTCAAAAACTAGAAAACAAAGAGACTTATTATAAAATTATTTTCACTTTCAATTTGAAAAATACATCCTCATATAGCCACAATAACAATGTAAATTAATTAAATGTGAAAATATTTTTTTTAAATGAATTTACTTCATCAAACCTTATTTCATAACAACAAAAATATTTTGCTGCTTTTGTTATCAACGTTGTATGATTTTGAACGCACCTTCTCCCTATAGTTTTTACCGCATGCAGTCAGCAGTGCTACGTGCCGATTTCTCACAAAATAAGTAACCCTGTCGCCTTTTTTTACCTTTTTCTACAATAAACTCTCGGCTCCATCCATTACCACATCATGGTGTTAGACTTAGACTTATTCCGTGCCGACAAAGACGGCGGTAACCCAGACAAGATCCGCGAAAATCAACGCAAGAGGTTCAAAGATGTGGCCCTCGTCGACACCGTGGTGGAGCAGGATACCCTCTGGAGGAGATTGCGCCACGAAGCCGACAATTACAATAAGCTTAAAAATGTGTGCAGCAAAGAGATCGGTCTCAAGATGAAGAGCAAGGAGCCGGCTGGGCCGGAAGACCAGCCAGTACCAACAGAAGTAGCGGAGAAGCTGGTTGACCTGACCGGAGATGACTTGAAGCCCCTCACTGTTAACCAGATCAAAAAGGTAAGAGAAAGCTTGGAGTAATTTATATCAAGCACTAAGCTCAGGCATGTTTAATGTTTTCCATATGGTAATTCATTTTTATTAATCCTGTATAAATTTCTAGCTTCTTTGTATCTCAAATTGCATGCTTTTAAGTAACTCCAAAATGTAAAATAGGCACTGTTTCATTCATAAACCTAGAACTAAACAACATCAAGTCAATAAAAATATTGATTGCATTACCAAAAATTAAACAAATAACTAAATAAAAGTGAATAGAGAGTAGTAGTAGTAGTGCATGTGATAGTTAATATTAATTGAAAGTTGTATAATGAAAGCTATGCATATATGTTTGTTCTGCATTGGGGTGATGCAATAATATCAGAGTATGTGACTCACTCAAATCAATAACAATCTACAGTTCTACAGTTGTTGTTCATTGTTTACTACTTTATTTAAAAATCAATGAACATAACGAGATATAGTATCCATAAAGAAGACACCAATATTTTCTTTTCAGCTTTCAATATAATCAGAAGCCAAAATTATGCTTTCTAAAAAAAACTGGCTGAAAATTAAATTTAACAATTTTATTACTCTGTACACAAATCAGAATAATAAATGCCCTTCAAAAATAACTTTTATTACTATTAGTCTAAAGTCAAGAGTCATGTTGTAGATAGATAGATAGAATAGATAGAATACTCTTTATTATGCACACCATAAAAATGTGTGCGTACGCGCAGCGGAATGTTGTTGAATTTAAAGATTTTAATTATGCAGATATTTAGTGTATGACGTCGTATAATTGTGTATGGTAAAAAAAAATTTGTGCACGCAACCATTGTGGAGAAATTCACCAAAAACTGATTCCGCTGGGCGAACGTTGTCCTGGCGGAACTTTTTTTAATCCATAGACTTTAGAAGAAAAGAGCTGTGTCCAAAAATTAGTGTGTATTTGTGTGTAATTGTGTATGTATGAATAAAACTAGTACATGCATAAACTTTGGAGAAATTCAAGTTTCCGCTACGCGAACGTTTGGCCATTAGCTAGTTTTCATATAAAGCGCTTACATAGAGAACTGTAGATTTTTACATACGTTGTTTTGAATTTGTTTATATTTGTTTAAAAAACAGATTTAGAAAAAATCGTAGGGCTTAAAAGATAAAAATATAAACGTAAAATACGCTTATTAGGTCTTAGTTCTTAAAGTATGCACTTTGGGGTCTAGATTTTCACGTTTATACAAACCTTGTAAGTGTCTGCAACATGTTGCCAAGTATCAATGATGTTCCGTTAGTAACTAAAGAGTTATAGGACAAATTTACCATGAACAGATCACTGTTTACAAAGCAGTCAAATATCACGACGTTCTGAAGGAATTGCATGGTAATATGTATGTCAATAATTAGTGTATTCATTCAACTATTCTTATGCAAAATTTCGTGTCATTAAATTCAGTAATTAAAGAAAAACAATTATAATACTGACGAAGCATCGAAAACCTACATAACCCGACCAAGTTCGGATGGCTACCAAAAAGCGGCCGTGCCATATATCTTAGAAACGTTCTTAACCTTCCAATATAGTATTTATTAATATGGTACAGTTGCGTACACAAGCGTTAGGAAAAAATAAAACAATTGCATTTCTTGAATGAAAAATATTTTTTTAATAATAACGCCACTATCTACGATAAAAACAAATCTTCAATTAACAAGTACTTCTCTATTTAAATATCCGCGTACTAAAATATTTTAAATTACATATAATACTTGAAACAAAATTGCAACTAAATGAGCAAGTTCCTGTTACTCGGTTTATCCTTACCCAGGAAGGTGGTGATCTTGTTCTGGAAGTTGTTCCAGGTTGCCGAGGAGTTGACGATCTGTGAGAGGCCCACATACGTATATCATTACATGTAGGTAATAAACATAAGGTGATTATTTAATAACAATATTTCTTTTCAACATTTCGTTATAATCTGGTCGGTCGTTTAGTAGTTTAGATCTATTCAGTAGTTTGTCTTTAACCAGGAAAAACATCTACTTTGTTACGATTATATTACAATATATGTCTAGTATAATTTATTATTATAAATTTAAGTAAATAGATATAGAATTAGATCAATCAGTAGATATTAAATTGGGTTTATGGTGTCTGTCCAATGTTAACATAACACAATTATTATAATTTATCTGCCTAATAAACTACCTACGTAAATGAATAAGTCTATAGCTATTAATTTATTATAAAATCTTACCTTATATCTGTTATCAGCTTCTCACTATCATTCACTCAATATTCCTACTACATAATTATGTTATGCTTCACTGTTACACTATAACATTAATAACACACTTTGTCAATATTATTATTACAGAGAATTGGCCATGCATAGCAAAACAACAGCGCATACGCACATTGTCTTTGACTGCACATTTATTTGTTTGTGACTGGGGATGAAAAAAAATTAAATTAAAAATTTAAAAAACTCCCAACGCAAAAAAGAAAAGAGAACATTTAAAAAGTCAAAAATAATACCTATCGTTGAGCCATCAAATTCGATTGAGTAATACCTATATATATTTTAATTACAGAAATTGATGGATGGCACGATAAGGTTTGCTCATTGAATTGGCGCTATAATTTCGCGGCGGGGTACCGCATATGTACATAGTCAATCAAGTGAAGGGTCTGACTTACTTATGCGGTACCCCGCCGTGACATTATAGCGCCATTTCAATGAGCAAACCTTATCGTGCCATCCATCAATTTCTGTAATTAAAATATATATAGGTATTACTCAATCGAATTTGATGGCTCAACGATAGGTATTATTTTTGACTTTTTAAATGTTCTCTTTTCTTTTTTGCGTTGGGGGTTTTTTAAATTTTTAATTTAATTTTTATTTTAACCTTTTTAAACTTTTTAAACAATTTAACAATACAGAAATGCATTTTTATTACTGCAGAATGTTAAGTTTCTCTGCACATAACATTAACTTATAATCATGCCACCATCGTACTGCAAATAGAATTAAATACTGATAAAAAAACGAATACAAACACTACTATCTGCTATTTTTTTTTTCAAGAGTGTACTAGTGTGCTGGATATCCTGACTGCAACATCAGCTCATCGCGTAGCCACCATTGCATTGTATGTAGAATCAAATACTGATCAAAACGAACCCAAACACGACATATCTGCTATATTATTTTACCAAGAGTATTCTAGTGTGCTGGATATCCTGGCTGTAGCATCAGCTCATCGTGTTGCCACCATTGCATTGTATGTAGAATAAAATTCTGATCAAAACGAATCCAAACACGACATATCTGCTATTACTTTTTCAAGAGTCTTCTAGTGTGCTGGACATCCTGGCTGCAGCATCAGTTCATCGTGTTGCCACCATTGCATTGTATGTAGAATCAAATACTGATGTAAATGAATCCAAACACGACATATCTGCTATTACTTTTTCAAGAGTGTTCTAGTGTGCTGGACATCCTGGCTGCAGCATCAGCTCATCCTGTTGCCACCATTGCATTGTATATAGAATCAAATACTGATGTAAATGAATCCAAACACGACATTTCTGCCATTAATTTTTCAAGAGTGTATCCAGCACACTAGTGCTGGATATCCTGGCTGCAGCATCAGACCAAGAATTCTATAATCTTGCATAGATAGATAGCATACATAGATGTTTCAAATTTTAGGTCACACTAAGGTTTGAAAGTAAAGTAAATACCCATTACGCGTCTAAGATCCCTACCGCAGCTAACAAAAGAGCAAATAACTTTGAAACGGCTGAACCGATTTTGATAAAACATGTCTAAGAACCATCGCTGGAAAACCTGCTTTCAAATAAAAAAAACCGCATCCAAATCAGTCCACCCGTTTAAGCGCTACGGTGCCACAGACAGACGCACACACACACACACACACACACACACACATAGCGGTCAAACTTATAACACCCCTCTTTTTGCGTCGGGGGTTAATAAAAAATCAGGTTCAAGTTCAACAGCAAACGAATACGCGCGAAAACATATTGCCCTCTCTTTTCTTCAAGGATGACAGTACCGTTTCAAGCGGGAAGCCGCCTATCGCTCGTTGCGCGCAGCGCGTTGTCTATTTTTTCACACAATAATATTTTTGATCAATTCATAACTACAATACTTAGACTATTTAACTAAAGGATTAAGCGTACCGAACTTCGAACAAAATAATTCTGCATATTTTGGTGGGGTGCGGGGGAACACGCTCACATACATAAGAAAAAAAATCGATTCAAGAAGTAGTTTTTTTTAAGTTATTAGATTGTTTGATCCACTAAAGTTGCAAAGGGGAACGCTCGTGCATGCCTAGTCTATTGGTTAAATAGTGTAATAAGCTACAATATGATAAATATTTACCTAAACAGTAGTACATACTTACATGTGGTAAATATTTAATTTCCTTAAGGGGTCTATAGTTAGAATCCTGATCCGTGAAATCTTCAATAGAAATTACCTAGCTGTATGAATTTTATTTGTCTTAAATAATATATGTAGATTATATCTCAAGTCTCAAGCGCATACTTAAATAAAGTACCTACGTAAATAGTACCTACTTTCTGTCATAGTCAAATACATTTAAAAAAGTAGGTGTACAAAAATAAATGACCTATAAATTATATCGAAACAACAATTGTGTTATCACCTATACCAATTCAATACCGGTATTATACTGTAAATTTTGGGATGTTACCTAAATATATTGCATGGCCGCTTTTTTGTAGCCATCCGAACTTGGTCGGGTTATGTAGGTTTTCGATGCTTCGTCAGTATTATAATTGTTTTTCTTTAATTACTGAATTTAATGACATGAAATTTTGCATAAGAATAGTTGAATGAATACACTAATTATTGACATACATATTACCATGCAATTCTTTCAGAACGTCGTGATATTTGACTGCTTTGTAAACAGTGATCTGTTCATGGTAAATTTGTCCTATAACTCTTTAGTTACTATCGGAACATCATTGATACTTGGCAACATGTTGCAGACACTTACAAGGTTTGTATAAACGTGAAAATCTAGACCCCAAAGTTCATACTTTAAGAACTAAGACCTAATAAGCGTATTTTACGTTTATATTTTTATCTTTTAAGCCCTACGATTTTTTCTAAATCTGTTTTTTAAACAAATATAAACAAATTCAAAACAATGTATGTAAAAATCTACAGCTCTCTATGTAAGCGCTTTATATGAAAACTAGCTAATGGCCAAACGTTCGCGTAGCGGAAACTTGAATTTCTCCGAAGTTTATGCATGCACTAGTTTTATTCATACATACACAATTACACACAAATACACACTAATTTTTGGACACATATCTTTTCTTCTAAAGTCTATGGATTAAAAAAAGTTCCGCCAGGACAACGTTCGCCCAGCGGAATCAGTTTTTGGTTAATTTCTCCACAATGGTTGCGTGCACAAATTTTTTTTTACCATACACAATTATACGACGTCATACACTAAATATCTGCATAATTAAAATCTTTAAATTCAACAACATTCCGCTGCGCGTACGCACACCATAAAAATTACAGATATAAATGTTGAAATTTTACATAGGGTGACACAATGGGCGGTCTTATCGTAGGACAAAGGCCTCTGTCTTCCTTTCACTTTATGTTCTTACATTGTTGCTGTCTGTGGCCCAATCGGAAAAAATTATAATAAATTAGCCCTGTGCATGATGTGATTGTCCATCGGCAAAATTGACAAACTTCCCTACAAACTTTCATCCCCTATTTCACTCTTTGGGTATGAATTTTCAAAAATCCGATCTTGGTGTTGACTTTTAGTATTTTAATATTTTATGGAACTCTAGCTCATCATCCACAATTTTGTATTTTGCACTTTTCCTTTCAAACTCGAACTCCCCCAATGGGGTGACCCCCGGGTAGTTTCGAAAATTATGGGTTGATTTTCGAGAAATCCAAACCCACCATGGCAGGCAGTTTTAAAAGACTAATAATGTCAAACCTACTTATATTTAAGTACATATTCGAACTTCCAAGTTTAGAAACCTAAGGAATAAGATTTTTCATACAAACAAATTCGTTTTTGAATTTCCAAAAATCCTTCCTTAGTGCTCACTTTCGTTATCTATGAAAAGGAACTCTTGTTGAGACATGCTTCTAGACGTGTTGTCTGTCATTGAATGAATTTAAGATTTTTACTATAGTATAGTTAAAATCTCGCTGCAGACTCGGTCATAAATCATTCGAGTGTTTCGCTCTCTTTCCCACTCACGGGCCTTATGGGCAGGTCACGCCCACACGTAGTCCTGTGCATTACTGCAGTCGATGAGTGATATCGATAGTTTTATATATTTATAAATGGGTGATAGAAATAAATACACATTTTTTTTTATTTTATTACCAAATTTACTACAAAGCATATTAAATATACAAACAAAAGAACGTATATATGAAACTAAAAATAGAAAATTAAAATTCTTCGTCTGAGTCATCGTCATCATCTGTTATCAATAATGGCCTTGAGCGCGCGCAACTAGCGCACATCCCTACTCCGATTATGATTTATGACCAAGTTTGCAGCGAGATTTTAACTATACTATAGTAGATAGTGTCCAACCAAAGGTTCGGTTTCAACCAAAAAATCAGATTTCAACTGCAGTTTCGATTTCGGCCAAAAAGTGGCCCCGAGTGGCGGTCTTGAGCGGTCGGTTTTGATAGTAACGAACGACTGACACATAGACAGATGACCCCATTAGTAGTGGGGTCCGTTTTCACGCATGTACAAAACCCTTAGGTGTAGTACTTATTAAGCCATGTAGATTTTTAGCAGACATGCTGCGTTTAGTATCAGCGACAAGGGATTCCGCAAGATCACAAGGGCAATAGCAAATGCATCCAGATGCATCTCTACGTCCAGTTGTGATAGCAATCACACGTTTCAGTGATTACTTCGACGCTGCATTGCGTTTTGGCGATTTATTCCGTTTCAGTTAAAAAAAATACGTTTTCTGACGATGCCGAATTGTTTGACGCAGAGATAAAGCTTTGTCGCGTATCGAGCTACCGAAAAGAATAAAATTGAGCGGTGTTCGAGCTTCTGAAATACTATTGTTATTAGTTATTTATGGTAAGGCTGATATTTCAATCGTACTTTTGAAATTTTTACAGTTTTTACATAAAATCTAACAAAGAAATTTTTTTTCTTGGGATAAAAGAAATCTGATAGGTACTTACAAAATGTGCCCTTAGTCAAATTATTGATTACCAATCAATCTGCCTAGCCTTATCCCAACTATGTTGGGGTTGGCTTCCAGTCTAACCGGATGCAGATGATACTAGTATTTTACATGGAGTGACTTCCTATCTAGGTACTTACAAAATCGGCCCTTAATCAAATTATTGATTACCAATCAATCTGCCTAGCCTTATCCCAACTATGTTGGGGTTGGCTTCCAGTCTAACCGGATGCAGATGATACTAGTATTTTACGTGGAGTGACTTCCTATCTGGGTAATATAATACCCCTTGGTAAGACTGGATGGTTGTCAGACTTTCGGGCTTCTGACGACCCGTAACGACTGGGAAAGATCCACGAATGACAGCCGGGACCAACGGCTTAACGTGCTTTCCGAGGCACGGAGGAGACTCGGTATGTAAAGATGGTCACCCATCCACGGACCAACCCCGGGAAGCGTAGCTTAACCTGACGGATCGACCCGTGCGGCTGTTATTACTGAACCACGAGCTCCTCAAATTATTGATTTGGTAATCGAAAAACGATGGTGGGTCTCAGAAAGTATTGTCAATACAGGGTGTCCCGTAAATAATGGATCAAACGTAAGGGGTAGGTAGCTTACCTAATTTCCAACAACTAATTTGAATATTAAAAAAAAAACCGTTACAGTAACCAGGATATTAATTTTTTTTCGAATTTTACGATTTTGTCTTCCAGAATTAAGCTTTTTTAATGCTGTCGCTGCAAATGATGACATTTTTAGGTATGATTTTTATTTAACATTTCTGAATAGCTTACTAATGTTATAAGATACCATTTTTTTGAATACCGTTTTATTTGCCTTAGAAAAAAAATCTTGAGTTGAAAAGTTTTTTCTTTACGATGTTAGGACCAAAATTGAAAAAAATCTCCTGTAAAAAAAATGTATGACACCGAAAACCACCATTATTTTAAAAACTTGTACATTTAATAAGGTTTGCAAATTGGTATAAAACTTACGTCTAGTCTTTATCGTTACAAAGATATTGCTATGAATGTGATGAAGACAGAAAATAAATTAAATTGGTACTATTCCATTTTTTCATTTTCGTAATGGCTTATGCTTGAATGCTTGTAATCGAAGCAGGTAGTTAAGCGGCTAGCATATTCCGACCCGATGACGTCATCTGTCCGGAATTTGGGACCGCTACCTGTGGCGGAGTTGCACCTCAGTCAGCGTGAAGGGGATAGATAGCGCCGCTTTTGTATTTTTGGTAAATTGGTATGAAGTTGTACATTCTAGTCCTTGTCGTTACAAAGATAATTGCTATGAATCTGAGAGGTGCTCCAAATCAACGTTAATAAAAAAAATAAAAAAGTGTGTACATTTAAACTTTTTCTTTAAAATGTGTAACTGTAGCATTTTAGAGGCAATGTTCATTGAATTATTGAGGCGTATGAAAAGAATTAGGAGGCCGTACTAAAAAAAACAGTTAGTTCAAATAAATCGTTTTATTTGGTTTTTACAATAAATGTTCGAATTGCCTTCCCTCTACAAGAATGCAAAGTCTGCATCTCCTAATAAAGGAAGCTCTTATCCGACGGACAAAACGGCTTTGGTTTATTTCTGATGCAGCAGATTGGATGCGCTGTCGTAATTCTTCTTCCGACGTTATTGGATTCTTGAAGACCCTGTCTTTTAAACATCCCCAGTAAAAAAAATCTAGGGGATTTAAATCCGGAGATCGCGGAGGCCACAAAATTGGTCCTAATCGGCCGATCCATCTGTCCGGATAACTTTCATCAAGGTGCGCCCTTACTGCCGTCGCATAGTGAGCGGGGCACCCATCATTTTGCAACCACATTGCTTGCCGTACGTCTTCTGGAACGTTTTCTAATAACCTTGGCAACTCATTCCTTAAAAAATGGAGATAATATTCGGCGTTTAGAGTAGCTGGTAGTTCAAAGGGCCCTATTATTTGCCCATTGATTATTCCCGCCCATAAATTTATTTTAAATTGATGTTGGCTCCTGTCCTCTCGCATCAAATGTGGGTTTATCAGCTGCCAACTGTGCAAATTATGCAAATTTAAATATCCATCTCGGCGGCATGAAGACTCGTCACTCCATAAAATCTTGTTAAAAAACTGCGGGTCCGCCCGAATCATTCTAAGCATCCTTTGGCAAAATTCTATTCTTGGCTGGTAATCACGCGACGTCAGCGTTTGAACACGTTGCACGTGATATGGGTGCAATCGGCACCGTTGTAGCACTCGATGCACCGTCGATCTAGAAATTCCTACGCGTCGCGCTATGACGCGAACGGAGACTGACGGATCTTCCTCGATTTCTCGAAGAATGACTTCGTCATTAACTTGTCGCGGTCGTCCTTCACGGGTACCACCAACTCCGGTGCCAAGAATTCTTCCCTCAAGAAGCGCGTTATGCACTCTAATAAAGACGCGATAATCGGGATAACGAACCAGGTTCGGGTATCTTTCACGGTACAATCTTGCAGCCGCCCTGGCATTACCTCTTGCTTCTCCGTAGATAAAATGCATTTCGGCGTACTGCCGTGGCGTGTACTCATAACGAGGCATTGGGCTGAATAAGGTTTCAGCGCTACTGCACACACGTACAAGCACACACAAACGAATGTTTTCGGAGTCCGTAGGATCGCCAAGTCGTTTGTCCAATACGCAAAGAGTTCCAAATCGATAGGCAAAGCAAAGTCCAAAAACACAGCACAAGTCAAATTTTACAGAAGAAAACACCGAGCCACTGACCGGGAGCGAAAGTTGTCTGACGTAGCAACTCGAAGAGAGACTAGTTACAACTAAACTAATAAAATCAAGCAACAATGAAGCCTGTACGAGTGAAGGGCGCAGGAAAGAACAAAAGAACCTGCGCAACTTCATACCGATTTAACCGATTTACCAAAAAGCGGCGCTATCTATCCCTTTCACACTGACTGAGGTGCAACTCCGCCACAGGTAGCGGTCCCAAATTCCGGACAGATGACGTCATCGGGTCGGAATTATGCTATCCGCTTAACTACCTGCTTCGATTACAAGCATTCAAGCATAAGCCATTACGAAAAGGAAAAATGGAATAGTACCAATTTAATTTATTTTCTGTCTTCTTCATCACATTCATAGCAATATCTTTGTAACGATAAGGACGAGACGTAAGTTTTATACCAATTTGCAAACCTTATTAAATGTACAAGTTTTTAAAATAATGGTGGTCTTCGGTGTCATACATTTTTTTTACAGGAGAATTTTTTCAATTTTGGTCCTAACATCGTAAAGAAAAAACTTTTCAACTCAAGATTTTTTTTCTAAGGCAAATAAAACGGTATTCAAAAAAATGGTATCTTATAACTTTAGTAAGCTATTCAGAAATGTTAAATAAAAATCATACCTAAAAATGTCATCATTTGCAGCGACAGCATTAAAAAAGCTTAATTCTGGAAGACAAAATCGTAAAATTCGAAAAAAATTAATATCCTGGTTACTGTAACGGTTTTTTTTTAAATATTCAAATTAGTTGTTGGAAATTAGGTAAGCTACCTACCCGTTACGTTTGATCCATTATTTACGGGACACCCTGTATAACTAACTTTTACTTAACTTCATAAGTTCCGGTTTCGGCAAATAAAGCCGAATATTCGGTTACGGTTCTTCGGTTGAAAATCCTGTTTCGGTCGGACACTAATACTGTCACCTGCAAGAAATCTTAAAATTCTGTATTAATATTTTTCAGGTCAGAGTATTAATAGATGAAGCCATAACAAAGAATGACCAGGCTCTCTTAGTAGCGGAGAAGACCCGTTCAAATGCTCTCCGAGAAGTAGGCAACCATCTCCATGAGTCTGTTCCAGTGGATGATGATGAGGACCACAACAAGGTGGAGAGGACACACGGAGACTGTGCCTACAGGACTAAGTACTCTCATGTGGATCTCATTTGTATGATTGATGGTGAGTTTTTTTACGTAATTAACTGGTAAAAGGTTGTCTATTTAATTTATTGACGATCCTTAGAAGTTGACGATCTTAAGGAAGATCTTTGATCCATTTTCCTTTATTGCCCTTTTTTTTTTTCTTAGCCTGCTCTTTCCCGCTCCTTCCATATTTTACTAGCTGACGCATCCTCTTTCCAGTTTTGACGGAACCTATCCATTCAAAGGATTCCCAAATCACAGAATAAATAATAGTACCTACCTACTATAATATTATTAAATCATCATTTTATCATTGCATGCAACCACACACACAACATACATCCTATAGGGACTATTAAATGAGCAATATTTGTATATACGAGTATATACCTAAGACATATATTTTGTAATCACGTCCTCGAAAACGGCTCTAACAATTTCGATGAAAGTTGCAATATAGAGAAAAATCGATCTTAACTAGATCAATTTTTCGGCTCATGCCTGGGAAAATTCGTTTTCTCCGTATTTTCGTATTTTCACACAAAAAGATTCGGTTCGTAATGTCGCCCGGCGCCGGCCTCTACGCAAAGTAATTTTTTGTGATTATTTTTTTCAATTTTAGAATAGCATAAAACCTATTCAATACTTTTTAATTTTCATTGGTCTAAAAAGCTCCAAAATTGTGTAGATAAGTATTTAAGTTTTATAAACTTAACAAAAGACCAATGAGTTTTTAATACTGTATTGAACAACTCTTGTCTTTTGTTAAATATCGATTATTCCAGGCGCCATCTATTGAAAAGGTAGGTAGGCTTATAAAAATTAAATCTAACTATGTCTCATTACTGGGAAAATAGTAAACTAAGTATTATTTCAAGCACACTTGTGTAAATATTATCTAGAAGTACTTATATAAGCAGTTCTGTTACTAATCACCCATGACGACTGAATTGTACTTGATCATGTTTTCCTCAAGTTTTCAATGATGCCCATTGAGTTAAAACTTAGTGATGATGAAATTACCTATACTTGTTACCCTAGACCTAGACTAACAAAGCCATGCCCCGGCTGTCATTCTTGGATCTTTGACATTCGTTACGGGTCGTCAGAAGCCCGAAAGTCTGACAACCAGTCTTACTAAATTATTGCCCATTCTTATTACCCAGTAACTGGGCTGTGGAGGTCTTCTAAGCAGTCGCTCCATGTAAAATACTGGTATACAGCTGCATCCGGTTAGATTGGAAGTCAACCCCAACATAGTTAGGAAAAGGTTAAGCAGATTAATTGAAATGAGCCTTTTTTACTCTATGAATTTGGCACACAAATGTTTTTTGGCAAAAAATATTTTCTTAAAAAAAAACCCACTATAAATTCTAAACTAAATAATATGTATTCTTAAATGCCTGCATTCCTTACGGTTAGACAGAGGTAGAGGTATTTAGTATTTAAGCAAACAGTATAATAATTATATAAATTACGTCACACTAATTTCCTCCCCTCCTTGTCACAGATTGTCATATTTGTGTGCCGGGGTCCCCTGATATAAGATATAACGTCCCACATTTCGCAATTTTTTTTACTTTATAATCTTAGCTTATAATAATAATATTACATTGACAGAGTTGGTTATATTTTAAAGTTTTTCGTTACAGTAGAAGTTTATAGTTTTAACTTTTAATACATGCGGAGATACGAAGCTTAATGACTTGTCGCCTTGTCACATAACGGTCACACTTTGTTGGTCTTATCCTACTCCCTCCTCGTTGCAAACGTTACAAGTCAGTCTCCGCCTTAACGTGCCTTTTTGTTTCCTTCTCAGGTATGGACGGCGACCGAGGTACTGCAGTAGCTGGTGGACGCGGCTACTACTTGAAGGGAGCCGCAGTGTTCCTAGAGCAGGCGCTCATACAGCTGTCTCTCAGGATACTGCTGAAAAAAGGCTATACTCCTCTTTATACTCCGTTCTTTATGAGGAAAGAGGTATGTGTTTCTCACTTTTGGCACAAATTACACAGTCATGTTCTTTTTTGTTTTAAATTAGCTGGAGAAACTTCACAGGATTACCTGTCTTGGTCTTGGTTTAGGTTAGGTTAGATATGTACAATAAACAGTGTTTCCAATATTAATGCGTTAGGCGTGCTATCGCTACGGCTGCTCGAACAAGACTGAGTGCGGCGCATCGACCCGCACTCCCTCTACTGCGCAACACCCACCGTAACACGCGCGTAACTTATTTATTAAACGTCACAGTAGGTCTTACAATGACATCCTCCGGCCCAGGCTCGGCTAGTTCTGAAAATGGGGCAAGCGGGAGCCACTCATCCTATCTGTAGGAACGTCGAGTCCGTATCTCTACCGCTGATCGTCTTCTGGTGGGCTTTCATGTAGGTGAGAGTTCTACCAGTAGGGGTGGACCGCCGAGATACGGTGAAGAAAGCGGTGCTGAATAGCAGCGTCGTGGCGTGTGTACAGACACAAGATAGCATATTTGCGCCCCATCATCCATTGGCCGATATAGGCACACCCGATGAGGGGCCCGTATTTACGGGTCACCTAAAGCTCCCGCGGGAGGTGGACTATGCCCCATGACTGCCTGTCACATCTTCTGACCGGGAGGGGGGAAGGGGGGGGGGGCAACTCACTTTACAATGACATGATCATTGTGGACCCAGTCGGGCATAGCAAAATAGGAGAGAGAAAACGGGCTTTCACTCACTTTAACAAACCTCAATTTAAGGATTTCTTGTCACCATATATTTATTTGTAGGTTATGCAAGAAGTGGCGCAACTAGCTCAATTCGACGAGGAGCTGTACAAGGTGGTAGGCAAAGGGTCTGAGAACAAGGGCGATGCCGCCGTCGAGGAGAAGTACCTCATCGCCACCTCGGAGCAGCCTATAGCTGCGTACCACAGGGACGAGTGGCTGCCTGAGGCTTCATTACCTATCCGGTGAGTAAACTTTTTTTTTTTTTTTTTTTTTTTTTTGAGGGTGGGAAATCATCAAATAACTTCTCCCGCTTTGGGTGGAGCGGAAGGGCGTGTCAGACTTTTACTGACTAAAACCCACCCGTGTTCCTTCAGTTGCCTATGCCAGGGCCGCGGTAGTAAACCTGCTGGCTATTATTCAAAAATCAATCAAAATCAAAATATTTTATTTTACTCTAGCTTTTATCCGCGGCTTCGCCCGCGTGGATTTCGGATAATATACAGGGTGGAAACTTTCAGCGGTGCAGTAAGGGTAAGTACCTTATCCGTTGCAGCTACGCGAAAATGGTCTTAGGAGACTATCCATATTTTTTATGGAATTTTGATCCCCATTCACAGATTTTCAAAAAAAATTACAGTTAGCAAGAAAGTAGCCATTTTACACAAAACATTTCTTCATGCCAATCGATCATCCTGTTTCTAATACTGATCAAAAACTTTTATGGGACCAACCATCGCTGGAGTACTCAAAAAGTCACAAATTGCAAAAAACTTTTCCCTTACATTTTGTAAAGAATTTGTGTAGGTAACTGAAATACAAAAAATAAAATAAAAGACAAATGATCACGTAGAATTTTACATTTTTTTCTCTTATCAATAGCTGTCCAATTATGCACTTAATGTAAAATTCACAACACACTCAGAGCTTTTCTGACGCAACAAACTGTCAAGATTGTTTTTTATTTAATCATAACGAGTTCGATATTTGAATTGTTTTTAAATTTTGTTTTTTATTCGGTCAACAAAAAGATCTCAGCCGTCACTAAAAAAGCTTTTGCGTAAAATTTTCATACAAAATGTACGGGAAAAGTTTTTTGCAATTTGTGACTTTTTGAGTACTCCAACGATTGGTTGGTCCCATAGAAGTTTTTGATCAGTATTAGAAACAGGATTGATTGGCATCAAAAAATGTTTTTGTGTAAAATGGCTATTTTCTTGTTAACTGTAGGTATTTTTTTTTTTTTTAATCTGTGAATGGGGATCAAAATTCCATAAAAATTATGGATAGTTTCCTAAGATCATTTTCGTGTAGCTGCAACGGATAAGGTACTTCCCCTTACTGCCCCGCTGAAAGTTTCCACCCTGTATAATACTTTGTAGGTTATTAACTTATTAATAATTGAACCGAAGTTCGCACGGACGTAAAAATATCGCGGCGGGATTTTTTCGCGCACTGGATTTTCAAGGCTCTGCTTAGCGCCGAGAGTTGAAAATCCAACAGTGTGTTTTTTCGACGCGCTGGGATGCACTCTGTTGTTGTTAGATTGGATTCTCGAAGCTCGGCTCAACACCGAGAGTTGAAAATCCAGTGCGCGATAAAATCCCGCCGCGATATTTTTACGTTCGTGCAAACGTCGGCTAAAAGTAATAAACTACATCTAAAAGCACATTTATGTACATAAAAACAAATAAGAACATGTTATGTGATGATAAGATATCGAACATTAATAATGTTATTTTAGATGTAGTTTATTACTCTTAATTATTAATGAGTAATTAAAACCTCTGAACGTTAATTATTAAAACCTCTGAACAACGTACTGTGAAGACCCGGTACTCTCAGGTCCTCATAGGGGGTTTCGTAACTAACTATTAAATGATAGAGAGGCACTCAGAAGAAATGGGGCTGAAGCCCGGTATATTAAATCAGAATCAAATTATAATACACTCCCTAGGTCCTACGCGGAGCCCTAGCTACCAGCTATCTGTCAATCCTTATAAAGAAGCGACCATACTTTTTTATAAGAATATTCGATGTTTGAATGATCGGAATGTCAGCCAGTTATCTAGACTATGGCTTGTACACAACAAAACCTCTACAAGGTTTTGCTCGCCTTAATCATAAACTATTTACAGGTATGCAGGTCTCTCGACATGTTTCCGTCAAGAAGTAGGTTCCCATGGACGTGACACTCGCGGTATCTTCAGGGTGCATCAATTTGAAAAGGTTAGTTAAAAATTGTGCACGGACCTTGGTCTTTGCGTACCTGTACAGTATTTTACTTTCTACTTATGGACCGAATATAATAGAATACTCTTTTTATGTAAATCATTTAAATAACAGATATAAATGTAGTGCATAGTTAGTATTAAGGTGTATAGATGCCTCGATGACCTTGCGCATCTGGGCGGAGCTTAACCACCACCCCTGTTCATACGTAAAGCGAGCGCGGTGGCGCGCTACACTAAAACGAATGTCAAAGAATATGCAGGGTCGCAGAGATGCGCACGTAGGGCGGCATTTTTGCCTACGATTCCAGAAGGGAATGCAGGGCTGATATTTGTTACGCAACTACTTTAAGTTTTTACGGGACATTATTTTTAGCATGTAGGTATGTGGTTATAGTAAAATTAGAATAGAGCTACTTGAATTAGCACTAGCCATTAGGATGTACAGTGGGCTGCGTCAATTGGGTATTAAAATTTTAATACAACTGGGGTACCTAATTGATAAAGCCCATTGTACACACGGCTATATATCAAGCTATCTATACATTTCCAGTATAAGCTGATCTTGCATTATTTCCGTACAATGAGAGGTCAGCTTATACTGGAAATGTACTGCTTGATATGTAGCCGTGTGCAACCGTTTTGTATAATAATCTATCTAACTTTTTTTTCAAATTTTACCATGATCGGTTCATCAAAACTTTAGAAGTGATGTGTAACTTTTTTTTTTTTTTTAAAATAAAATTATATTTGCACAAACTGTAGTACTTACATACAAATTAATGTTTTACAGAAAGAGTGATATTTTCACCAATTTGAGTAATAAAAGTAAAGTAAGAGGCGCAGTGACCCTATATTTTTAGTAATATTTTTTTCACATAAATACTCCCTGACAACGCTGGTGTATCGGACATCTTCACATTGCCTCTGACGGGACAGGATTGGTACGATAGCCAACGTGTGGACGCCTCACGAAATTAACCGACTAACGTTGGTACGAGTGTTGGTGGCAACCTGTGGCGCCGGTGTTAGGGCCTATTTCACGATGTCCGGATAGCCACTACTCACCGATTAATTCAAAAATGGAACAGAATTTGTATGAAATTATCTGCCAAGTAATGGTTGTGTTTATGTGTACTTTGTAAAATTATTTAGTACCTAACTACAAGGTCTTGTTTTACCACCTTTCAATGAAAACTCAAGATGGCGGCCGCAAAATTTTCAAATTTTTGAAAACCATGAAAACGATATGCATGACGAAAAATGTTGCGGCTGCCATCTTAGATTTTCATTCCAAACACCCTAGAAAAAAAAAACTCATCAGTTTATCAAAAGTTATTAAAATATAGATGATATTGGATTTATTTGAAGTTCACAAAAAGAATCGCAAATATTATATTTGAGTGTTAAATAATATTTTTGGGAGCGAAAAATGAGAATTATTCCACATAATTCATTTAAGATTTTGTGATGAAAGATACTTATAGTAAGTTCAAATTCAAATTCTTTATTTGCTTAAAACATGGTGTTTATAGGTCTTATAATTGAAACAGAAGTACAAACATGTTTAGCTATTGGAACTATAGCATGCAAAATCGAGTCTTAGCTTAAACCGAGTCATAATTTATTTTCAAGGAATGTTTTAAGGGAGTAGAAGTTGTGGGCTTTCAGCCATTCCAACAATTTATTCTTAAACAATATATTATTTTGAGTTTTAAGTCCTCTAGGTATTTTATTATAAATTCTTACACACATAGTTAGACAACTTTTGCTGTATTTGGACAATCTGGGAGTGTCAAAAAAAACTAATCTATTTTGGTCTCTGCGATTTCGACAGCTTACGTCAGACACTTTTACAAAATATTCTTTATATTTCCATGCAAACATGCAAATTTCATATATATACAACGTGTAATGCTAAATGCGCAAAACCTCTTAAGGGGTCATTGTACTCATCATTATGAACAACTTTTACTATGGGACCAAACCTGAAATCGCGAAAAAAAAATCAGCTGTTCAGTACATTTATGTTCGCAAATTTCGTCAAAATGTACTGAACAGCTGATTTTTTTTTCGCGATTTCAGGTTTGGCCCCATAGTAAAAGTTGTTCATAATGATGAGTACAATGACCCCTTAAGAGGTTTTGCGCATTTAGCATTACACGTTGTATAGAGATGGTAGCGGTAACAAACGAAGTTTTTTGAATATTGGCTCGCAGGACTCATAAATAAAAAGTAGTAATTTCCTGTGGATTGCATTTTTATCTCTACACTGTAGTACGGTGTAGATACACCAACTAAACTAACTAAACTATCACTAAAACTTACTTTTGGCTATGAGAATCTTAGAACTATTCTGCAAAAAAAAAAAATCTCTAAAAAAACAATTTTGACGCAACTAAAATCGAGTTTGACAATCGCGATTCCGCGTGGTACTTGTTTGCCCTACCCCGAGAATGTTTTTTAGAGCCCGAGGCGCCCAACGTGTTTTATATGGAACGTAGGTTTTTGGTACGTAGATACCTGGTAGGTAGTTGGGAAAAGGCTAGGCAGATTGATTTTTACATTGTAACAATTTTAAAATATAAACAAAAAAAAATATTTCAGTAGTAAATATGAAATACGAGTACTAGCACTTCCCGTGCGGCTTCGCCCGCGTGTATGTCGGAAAATATTCCACGGAATTATCATTTTGACCTCATTATCATTTTCAGCTACCTCAAAAATCATGAAAATGACACCCATGACGGAGAAATTTGAAAATTGTTGAAGCCGCCATCTTAGATTTTCATTTTGACTCCATTATCATTTTCAGCGCCCCCAAAAACCACGGAAACGACACCCATGACGAAAAATTTAAAAAATTTCTCAGCCGCCATCTTGGATTTTCATTTTGACCTCATTATCGTTTTCAGTGACCTCAAATACCATGGAAATGACACCCATGACGAAAAATTTGAGAATTTTTGCAGCCGCCATCTTGGATTTTCATTTTGACCCCATTATCGTTTTCAATGACCTTAAAACCATGAAAATGACACCCATGACGAAAAATTTGAAAATTTTTGCATCCGCCATCTTGGACTCAAAAACCATGAAAATGACACCCATGCCATGTCATTATTATTATTGCCTTTATTTCATTTTATATATCTATAGGATTGGCCTTGGAAACATCAGAAATAGAACTCAGATATGGCAATACACAAATTAATTAAATTGAACAATCAGTTATCAATTTAGAAAATATAGAAATGATATAAAATTAATTAAATAACTAATAATGGTAGTGTGTTGTTTGTTGTTGCATGTTGTTGTAGTTGTTTGTTGTTTTTTATTACTATTTGTTATTAATGATAAATAAAAATAATTAAAAACAAAACAACATTTTTTTTTTCTTCAAAATAATTTTTTTTTCGCCTATATTATTCGGCCATCCGCCAAGCTCGTACCGGCCGTTATGGAACTTCGTTCCAAAAAAAAAAAAGTTGTTTTTGCACTTGAAGTCAAGGTGTTGGTTGGGTGTTGGTGTGAATTTTAGTTCTAAACTAACTAACTAATTTTATTCCAAATCTTTTTAATAGCGATTAAAAACAGTACTGTATAATTTTTTCTTTTTTTGCTTATATCTCGAAAACGGTGTGTCCTATCGCAAAAATAATAAAAATTTTGCCCCCCTTTATGAAACCCATAAACCCCTATGACTGAACATGTAGGTCACAAAAAAAAAAAAAAAAAAAGGATTTTTGTTCCCGTGGAATATTTTCTGACATCCACGCGGTCAAAGCCGCGCAGGGAGTGCTAGTATTTCATATTTACTACTGAAATATTTTTTTTGTTTATATTTTAAAATTGCTACAATGTAAAAAATCAATCTGCCTAGCCTTTTCCCAACTATGTTGGGGTCGGCTTCCAGTCTAACCGGATGCAGCTGAATATCAGTATTTTACATGGAGCGACTGCTATCTGACCTCCACAACCCAGTTACTGCGTAATACGATACCCCTTGGTAAGACTGGTTGTCAGACTTTCGGGCTTCTGACGACTCGTAACGACTGTCAAAAATCCACGAATAACAGCCGGAACCAACGGCTTAACGTGCTTTCCGAGGCACGGGGGAATCTCGGTATGTAAAGATGGTCACCCATCCACTGACCAACCCCGGCAAGCGTAGCTTAACTTGACGGATCGACCCGTGCGGCTGTCATTACTTAGCCACGAGCTCCTCTCTAGAATTGTTACAATGTAAAAAAAGTATTTATAAATGCACATCAAAAATAGTCAACAATAAAGCGCCCACGCCCGCAATCGAATTGGGACCTCTGCAGCGAGCTAATCTATAAACGCACACTACTACAATAAGTTCGTAAATATTATGCCCTAACACATACGTCTGAGCATGTCGAACGATAGCCGGTGCGGAGTAGCGAGCGACACAACCCTCCCGTCTCAATGCCAAAGCAAGACTGCCGCCCGCGCCCGCGCAGAGCTCCTCTGAGCCTGTATCTCAAAATGGGAACATTTTCTTTGCAAATGTTGATTGATTTACAAAAGCTGTAGACACTTTGTAGCACTTCTAACCATCAATTTTTTAGTGTAAAAATATTTCCAAACACCAACGCCGTTTAGGAGGAGTAGGGATATTAGCCAAAAAATAGCGTTTTGGTATATATTTTTTTAAGGCAAAAGTATCAGCCATATGAAAAAATCCTGTAGCTCAAATGTTGTTTATGAATCTATATCAAACATATATTTTTTTCAAATCTTCTAAACAAGCCGTTAATGAGAAGTAGGCTTTATAAAGTGACCGTGTTACGGTACTGAACGGGAGTAAGGCCCTTAAGAGGTCAATCGTCGAATCCGACTCGCCTGGGGGCTTACTATGAGCTCCTACAGCAGAGCAGAAGTTGCATGGTTCCAGTGTGTGAGAGAGAGAGAGAGAGACGGAGCTATATACGACCTATAGCACCATCCTTTTTCTCAACGGATCCATGATGTTTTTCCACGTCATAGTAGGGCCCCTGGGCAGCGTTCGGGAAGCTACGCAATATCTTCTCGTCTCACATATTGCAGAGTCTTAAGACGAAAGTCTTTGACCTGTGCGTGTTGCCAGTGATGACCTACGGCACTGAAACGTGGTCCCTCACAATGGGTCTTATTAGAAGGCTAAAAGTCACCCAAAGCCCAATGGAGAGGGCTATGCTTGGAGTTCCCCTTCGTGATTAAATCAGAAATGAAGAGATCCGCAGGAGAACCAAGGTAACCGACATAGCATGAAGAGTTGCCAAACTTAAGAGGCAGTGGGCAGGGCACATTGCTCGCAGAACAGATGGCCGATGGGTCCGCAACGTTCTGGAGTGGCGACCGCGTACCGGAAGACGTAATGATGGGAGGCTGCAAGAATTCGCTGGATGCGGGAAGCACAGAACCGGTCGAAGTGGCGGTGCTTGAGGGAGGCCAATGTCCAGCAGTGGACGTCTTTCAGCTGTAATGATGATGATGATCATAGTTATTATGCCTCCCGTACTTTCTTTATCACCTATAAAGGCTCCTAAGACATGCTATGCTGGCAGCATGACCTTTGTTTTTGCTTATCACATTAGAAATGATTTTTCGCGGCCTTTGAATAATGAGGACTCCGCTCCCCAGGTTCGCCGATTCGAGGACTTTTTATCTAGGTAATAATACCAAATGAAAAATTGTATGGTCTGGCTTCACGAATCCTTCGTATCGCGAGGATATTGACTTTGCAAAGCGCTAACACTTGGCGCGAATTATCCTGAATTAAACCCTTCTCTTAGGTGGAACAATTTGTCTTGACCTCCCCGCATGACAACGCCTCATGGGAGATGATGGACGAGATGATCACCAACGCGGAAGACTTCTACAAGCTGCTGGGCGTCCCGTACCGCGTCGTGAACATCGTGTCGGGGGCCCTCAACCACGCGGCCTCCAAGAAACTTGACTTGGAGGCCTGGTTCCCCGGCTCGGGGGCCTTCCGTGAGCTGGTGTCCTGCAGCAACTGTTTGGAGTATCAGGCTAGGAGGCTGCTCGTCAGGTAAAATAAAATAGATATAAGTATTTTTCTTTTCTTTTGATAAATGAATTATTTGTCGACTTAAAATTCACTCCACCTACACGATCGGTTCAGTTAGCTGTGTTTTTCAATCATATTATGGATTGGTATAAACTTAACATTCTCTCTTAAAAAGTTTTGCGGAAGTTAGAAAACGGATCTCTAATATTTTGACCATTTCTTCTAGATACGGGCAGACCAAGAAGATGAACGCAGCGACCGAGTACGTGCACATGTTGAACGCGACCATGTGCGCTACTACCCGCGTCATCTGCGCCGTGCTTGAGGTCAACCAGACTGAAGAAGGCATCAAGGTAACTTCATGGATATCACTATACTTCATTTACAATAAAATTAGACATTTAAACAAACCTTTTTACAGTCCGTTCAACCGATTTTGACTTCTATTCCGTAGGCTTAAGGATGTCATTAAAGGCAAAAAAGTGGTTAAAATAACAACTGTTTACTGCAGCTGCCATGTTTCATGCCACCAGCGCAATAGAAGTCAAAATCGGTTGAACGGACTGTAAAAAAGGTTTGTTTAAATGTCTAATCTTATTTTAAATGGAGTATAGCTTGCATTAGCGTATTGAACAAGACTTCAAAATAACGTAGCGATAACTTTTACTATAGTATAGTTAAAATCTCGCTGCAGACTTGGTCATAAATCATAATCGGAGTAGGGATGTGCGCTACTTGCGCGCGTTCAAGGCCATTATCGATAACAGATTTTGACGATGACTCAGACGAAGAATTTTAATTTTCTATTTTTAGTTTTATATATACGTTCTTTTGTTTATATATTTAATATGCTTTGTAGTAAATTTGGTAATAAAATAAAAAAAAATGTGTATTTATTTCTATCACCCATTTATAAATATATAAAAGTATCGATATCACTCATCGATTGCAGTAATGCACAGGACTACGTGTGGGCGTGGCCTGCCCATAAGGCCCGTGAGTGGGAAAGAGAGCGAAACACTCGAATGATTTATGACCGAGTCTGCAGCGAGATTTTAACTATACTATAAACTCTTCAGCTCTTAACACCACTTTTCAACGGTGTTCAGATCTTAAAAAGCAAAAATGCACTTTATTATCTACTGTACTAAGCACGTTATTTCTATAACCCGCAGGTCCCAGAAGCCTTAAAACAATGGATGCCTGAACAGTACCAGGAGTTGATACCCTTCGTGAAGCCAGCACCCATCGACCTGGAAGCAGCCGCAGCCGCTAAGAAGGGGAAGAATAAAGAAGGAAAGAAGTAACTGTGCTAGCTAAAATAATTGTTCATTCCCGCATATGAAGCATTTTATTTATTTGGTACGCTAAGCTTAAAAATATTATAAATTAAATAAATGGCCGGACTACTACTAAAAATATGTTATTTTTTATTGTTTGACCTTGACTTCAAAGGCCTTAAAATGCTTTGCTAGAAATAGGTAGGGGTTTTTCTGGTTTGTCCTTGAACTTTTGTGTTTGACCTTGACCTTATTGTTACTTGGAAAAAAATACCTGTCTTGTGGTCTATTTAATTTGTTACAAGGATTTTTATTCTAAAAAACTGGATTTTCTCATTTTACAAGAACAATTTTTTTCTTTTTTTATTCAACCTTTATTGACCCCCACCTGGGCAAAAAGTCCCCTCTATAGCTTTCCAATGTTCTTACTGCGTTGCCTTCTCAGACCAATCTCCCGTAAAAGCATCTAAAACAATTCTATAAAAAAAACTTTCATAAATATACAAATCTAGCTTCTGCCCGCGACTTCGTCCGCGTGAAATTTCTTGCTACCCCTACCCACCGCGTTGCATCGCATCGCCCTTCCACGCTATTACATCGTTTTCGCTTACCGTTCTTTCTGACTTTTTTGTTTTTCCTCGGCTCCTGACGGTCCTAGCGTGATGTTAAATAGCCTGTAGCCTTCCTCAAAAATTGGATTATAAAATACAAACATTTTTTTTTAAATTCGACTGATAGTTCCAGAGATTATCGCGTTCAAACAAACAAACTCTTCAGCTTTATTATTAGTATTGATATAGATACATGGATGAAGTATGGCCACGTATAAAATAACTCATTTAATGTTTGTTAAAAACTACAAGATAAAAGGGAAGTTTTTATATTCACAACTCAACAATGATAACGTTTCAGAATTTTGAGCACACCCTGTACGCACGGCTACAGATCAAGCTATACGTTTCCAGTATAAGCAGATCTCGTATTGTATAGGATTTCATTACAATAAGAGGTCAGTGTAAAGTGGAAATGTACAGCTTGATGCGTAGCCGTGTGTACCTACTCAAAATGATACGTTATCAATTCGCTATATAGGTACCTCGTGCAGTCCTACATGCAGTGCATTT
Source organism: Cosmia trapezina (assembly GCA_905163495.3). Lineage (NCBI taxonomy): Eukaryota > Metazoa > Arthropoda > Insecta > Lepidoptera > Noctuidae > Cosmia > Cosmia trapezina. The sequence continues at coordinate 6,241,254 of LR991036.1, forward strand.
CTTAAACATCTTCATACAAATAAACACGCGTTTGTAAGACCACATCATGGTGTTAAACTTAGCCTTATTCCGTGCCGAAAAAGACGGCGGTAACCCTGACAAGATCCGCGAAAACCAACGCAAGAGGTTCAAAGATGTGGCCCTCGTCGACACCGTGGTGGAGCAGGATACCCTCTGGAGGAGATTGCGCCACGAAGCCGACAATTACAACAAGCTGAGGAATGTGTGCAGCAAAGAGATCGGTCTCAAGATGAAGAGCAAGGCGCCGGCTGGGCCGGAAGACCAGCCAGTACCATCAAAAGTAGCGGAGAAGCTGGTTGACCTGACTGGAGATGACTTGAAGCCCCTCACTGTTAACCAGATCAAGAAGGTAAGCAAATATTTGAACTCTTTTTTAAACATAGAAACAATAAAACAAAAAATAACAGATTTTCTAATCTCATAAGTCCAAAAAGTCATCACATTTTTTTTTTTTTGTTTTATCCTTTTCAGTTATTGATACCCAACATTATGTGTAGTTTCGCTAGCTAATTTAATTTAATTTAACTCCGTAAAATAAAAGAACAGGGTATGTTCGTTGGATTGTCGCACAGCCCACAAACCGCTAAAGATAGTAACTTGAATTTTGGACAGTAGTTGTAATTTAAAACGAAGGTGTGTACCTACTCACATTTATTAGGTAGTCTATGGTGTGTACCAAGAAAGGATTTTGTGAAAATCGATCCTTTAAGTCTGATTTACACATTGCCAGTAGCAGGCAATAAGTTGAAGCAACTATAAAAGTTGCACTGTTTAAAGTTTAGAACTGACTTGCATCTTCTAAACACTGTTTAGACTCCAAACAGTGTTTAGAAGATGCAAGTCAGTTGTTGCTTCAATTTTATTGTATGCCATGGCCATATGCAAGAAAGTTGCATCGTGTAAATGGGGGCTTAAGGGTGTGAAATGGGGGAATTCGTTACTATGAAAAATAATAGTAAATCTGTTCTTGGGCTTATAAACTTGAAACTTGGCACAAATACTTCTTTAAGTAAATAAGAAAGCTCTTAATTATTCATTTTCCAAAACTACCCTAGAAAGGGGTGGAGCTGGTGTTGAAGTTCGTATAATACAGGCTGTAAGGGTAAGTTTTCTCTACAAAAGGTAGAAGAGTAAACGATTTTGACATAATATGTTGCTTAATTATGGATGCCTAGCAAAAATCCAACTTTTTGACCTTTGGGGTGGAGGCGCGAGCCGCCATTTTGAAATAAAGGTGGCAAAATTTGCTTCTTTTTTTTTTAAAGGAAAGGTCAGGTCCAAAACTTGGATTTTCATGCATCCATACCTAAGCGACGTATGTCAAAACCTGTTTTTACTACATCTTTTGTAGAGCAAAGCCTTTTGTAATTATGTCCCCACTGTCTGAACTAGTAGGGAAACGTAGAAATCCGCGCAGACGAAGTCGCGGGCGAAGTACTAGTACATTTTAGCTCATAAACCTATGGTCGGACTTTAAATTAGCTGCAGTAAAATGACACTTCTAATGTCATTTTTACTGTAATTTCACTATCAAATGGGAACATTTTTTAACGAGATGCTATTTAAAAGTCCGAGCATAGTACCTACCTAGACAATGTCAAATCAATAACAATGCTAAGTGGATTACCACATCTAGATATAAGTGTCCACTTCCGACACTTGATTACACACTTTGTCACACATACAACGTGTAACGTTGAATGCGCAAAACCTCTTAAGGGGTCATTGTACTCATTATTATGAACAACTTTTAGTACCGGACCAAACCTGAAATCGCGAAAAAAAATCAGCTGTTCAGTACATTTTGACGAATTAAGCGAACAGAAATGTACTGAACAGCTGATTATTTTTTCGCGATTTCCGTTTTGGTCCCATAGTAAAAGTTGTTCATACTGATGAGTACAATGACCCCTTAAGAGGTTTTGCGCATTTAACGTTACACGTTGTATAGAGGTATTTACCTACGTTTGTTTTCAGGTCAGATTATTATTAGATGCAGCTTTAACAAAGAACGAGCAGGCACTAAGAGCAACGAAGAAGGCCTGTTTTAATGCTCTTCGAGAAGTAGGCAACCATCTCCATGAGTCTGTTCCAGTGGATGATGATGAGGACCACAACAAGGTGGAGAGGACACACGGAGACTGTGCCTACAGGACTAAGTACTCTCATGTGGACCTCATTTGTATGATTGACGGTATGTTAATGTAAAGTCGGGGAAATTAATTGCTAAGGAAATTGACTAGGTACAATCGGCTGCCGGCAACAGGTAGGCGAAAAATCAACCGTCATTTATGGTGTCACTTTTATTTGCAGTGTGTTTTTCTTCTTTTTTGTTTTTTTTTATTGGCACCTTGTTAATTGTACTTTACCATGTAATTTGTGTACACTAAATAAATGTTTTATCTATCTATCTAATTTCCTTCTTAGTGCGTTTTGTTTAGAAACATTGATTTGAATATTTTTATATCGAGAAAAACTATTTTGTGAAAGTATCAACTGTTTTGTTAAACCAACCAACCAGAAATGGCATCCTAGTAGAATTGCAACCGGCACTGCTGGGACAAAAAGGACATAGCCTATTTCTGGAATTTACTCCATCGATTTCCTTAAAAGGTACCTATGGAAATTGTATGAGGGTCAAATGAATACAAGCGTTAACTCAAAAGCGTTACGGTTTTCTGCGCATCATACCTTGCGCACCTTTTACTTTGAAATCCTGTATGTGTATACTTGTTTTATTTATTATCGGCCAGACTTTATTGTAGTAGTCAATCAAGGTCAATCTATCCATTAATAGCTGACTCGACAGACGTTGTCCTGTCCCAATTTCAATAATTCGATATTCCCGAATTTTCCAATTTTCCCGGCTACTTTTCCAATTTTTCTCTGGACTACGACAAACACTTCAAAACCAAAATCAACGAAATTGGCCCAGCCGTTCTCGAGTCAGGCGAGACAAACGAACAACAATTGTTTTTTATATAGATAATAATCAAAGACATGAAGAATCTAATGTATCATTACATTAGGTATGGACGGTGAGCGGCGAGGTATTGCAGTGGCTGGAGGACGCGGGTACTTCCTCAAAGGAGCCGCAGTGTTCCTAGAGCAGGCGCTTATTCAACTGTCTCTGAGGATGCTGCTGAAGAGAGGCTATACACCACTTTACACTCCGTTCTTCATGCGAAAAGAGGTATGTGCCAAAGATATAATTTTAAGAGCACCAAGAACAAACTACGGTAGAAAGACTGTCGTATGAGGTAGCACAACTATATGATCAATTACCTACCTAAAATTATTAAGGAATCAAAAGCTATTCCAACTTTTAAAAGGCTAATAAAGCAGCTATAACTTAATTTTAGTTTTATCATACGGCGAAACACCTCCCGTAACTCTTAAAAGGTCGCCATCGTTTGCACAGCATGCGTGCAGATAACAACACATTATCTATTGTGGCCTCCTTGCCGGATTGCCGCCGTGGGATCTGGAGGCAAAGGTCCTCGCGCACGTGTGGGAGTGGCGCGAGGAGGCGAAACGCCGGGGCGTAACTCCGCTGCCGCGAGAAATCACGGTACAGCGGACAGAGCTCCGGCGGGATCTCATGGCGACATGGAGAGCGCGACTGTCGCAACCCAACGCTGGGCACGCACCAATTGCGGCGATAAGTCCCCTCTTTGAGGAGTGGTTAGAGAGGCGCCACGGCGTCCTCACCTTCCGCCTGACGCAGGTCCTCACCGGACACGGTTGTTTCGGGAGGTTCCTGTTTCGCATAGGGCGGGAGGAAACGCCCGGGTGTCACCATTGTGTGGATCGCCCGGAGGGCACGGTGGAGCATACAGTGGAGGTCTGCCCGGCTTGGGCAGAGCACCGCCGTGTTCTCACGGAGGCGATCTGCGGCGGCGATCTCTCGCGTCCGAGCCTGGTCCAGGCCATGGTGCGGAGCGAGAGTGCATGGGAGGCCGTCATCTCTTTCTGCGAAGCAGTAATGCTCGCGAAGGAGGAGGCGGAACGCGTGAGTGAGAGGCAGCCTCACGACCTCAGTCGCCGCAGGGGACGCCCTGGGCGGCGGGAATCGCGGGGCGATTTCCGGCCACCATAGGCGCGGGCCTGCGGACGGTGAGTAGCGGGTAGCTCGCCGTCCGGTAAGGACCAGGCCCGAGTCGACGGCGCGTTGTGTTCCACGCGCGCCTCAAAGATATGTCAGCAAATGATGGGGTCCAATAGGGCCGACGCCGCTGGGGTCGCGGGTAGTTTTAAGAAGATACCGCGGCCCTGGCATAGGCAACTGAAGGAACACGGGTGGGTTTTAGTCAGTAAAAGTCTGACACGCCCTTCCGCTACACCCAGAGCGGGAGAAGTTATTTGATGATTTCCCACCCTCAAAAAAGAAATTGTTCAGATAACAATAAAAAATCAATTGTGTCTGCCAATTGGCGTGCGACGGGTGAATAATTATTATGATTTTCCTCATAGAATTGAACAATTGTATTCCTTTTGAGTGAAATAAAGTAGGGCCTAAGTATATAGGTAACAGTTCGCAACACAGTCGAAAAGAAAAAATCTCAAACAAGATCCAGCTTCGAAATCGAGACATTGTTAAAACCACTACAGTGTCAGTAGCAGCATCTTAGCGAGTAAACAGAAACTGATCCTATTTACTAAGCGACAAGTGGCAAATAGGATGCCCATTGTGTACCATCGCGGACATTTGCGGTGAACACTTTTGAACCTTATAACCATAGCAGTAAGGTCGAAAACTGGTTCACCTATATCTAGAGCATTTTTCTAACCATATTCGATTTACAGGTGATGCAAGAATTAGCTCAACTGGTTCAATTTGACGAGGAGCTATATAAGGTGGTTGGCAAAGCCTCAGAGAACAAAGGGGACGGTGCCGTCGAGGAGAAGTACCTGATCGCCACCTCTGAGCAGCCTATAGCTGCGTACCATATGAACGAGTGGCTACCTGAGGCTGCGTTGCCACTTAGGTGAAGAACTACTGAGAACTATTAGAAGTTAGAACACACCATGCTCTTTGCAGATTCCTAGAAATGTAAACTGTAATAATATTTCTTAGACTACAGAACAGACTATAAGACACAGAAACCCCCGGGCCTCCCGAGCCTAGGTCACTTTTTTATAGTTAGGGTTCCGTACCAAATGGTAAAGAGGAAACCTTATGGTGCGACTCAGTCTGTCTGTCACAGCTGGATATCTCAAGAACTATTAATGCTATCTACTTGTAATTTGGAACAGTTTTAGATGACGTTTATCCAACTATTTTGCAAATAAGAACGAAAAATATACCTATACATTTTTTTTACAACATGGACTGAAAGGGGCAAAGTGGGGGCTATTAGGGCATGTGGGGTATCATATGAAAGAGCTCTGTATGCACATTCTCAAACATATATTTTTTTTAGGCCGCATAGTTTTCGACTTCTGATGCAAAATGTAAAAAAAAAACCGTACCCCCCCCCCCCCCCTCCCCCGAAATTTGCAAAGAGAAAAATCTGAAATTATTCTATGTGATAGAAATGTATGTAAAGATTACAGGAAAAACAAAACGATGTCTCTAAATAGCACACTTTTGCAGTTTAGCAGAAATAGAAACGGAACCCTTGGTGCGGAGTCCGACTCGCTCTTGACGGGTTTTTTTTATTTATCTTCGATTTTCAATTCAAATTCTGTTTCCAGATATGCAGGTATTTCGACATGCTTCCGTCAAGAAGTAGGTTCCCATGGACGAGATACCCGTGGTATCTTCAGGGTGCATCAATTTGAAAAGGTTAGCCATCAATTCATCATCATTTCAGCCGAAAGACGTCCACTGCTGGACATAGGGCTCCCCCAAGCACCACCACTGCGACCTCTGTACTAGGTTACAAAAGGTAAAGAAAAAGGTTAGTATAGTCATGTAACTTTATTACATTAAGGATGATGCGCAGTGGTAGCCCGCGAAATTAATTTTTTTTTTGTTTTTTTGCAATCTGCAGGTCCGTGTCAGGTTGTATCTTGATCAAAGTATGATACGCGGCAATAAAACTTATGTATTTATATAATTTTACCCATAAAAATCATCAATACATCTTTCTAAGTTAGATTTCGTGCAGATTCGTTAGATTTCGTTCGTTTGAAGAATCTGCACGAAATCTAACTTAGACAGATGTACCTATTGATAATTTTTACGGTTAAAAATTATGTAAATACATATGTTTTACTGCCGCGTATCATATTTTGATCAAGATACAACCTGACACGACCTGCAAATTGCAAAAAACCCAAAAAAAAAATAATTTCGCGTGCTACACAGCGCAAACACCTTAACTCAAGTATTTTTGAAAGGTATTAAACTCAAGTATTTTTGAAAGTTACCTACTTACTTACCTAGTCGATGCCAACACATGGATGAGAGGTAGCATATTCCTAACGCCGCCGGTTCGGCCTATTTCTTCAGGTGGAACAATTCGTCTTGACCTCCCCGCATGACAACGCCTCATGGGAGATGATGGACGAGATGATCACCAACGCGGAAGACTTCTACAAGCTGCTGGGCGTCCCGTATCGCGTCGTGAACATCGTGTCGGGGGCCCTCAACCACGCGGCCTCCAAGAAACTCGACTTGTAGGCCTGGTTCCCCGGCTCGGGGGCCTTCCGTGAGCTGGTGTCCTGCAGCAACTGTTTGGATTATCAGGCTAGGAGACTTCTTGTTAGGTATACTCAAATAGATTAAGAATTATTTAATTTATGGTTGCTACTCACGAGAGGAGCTCGTGGCTAAGTAATAACTGCCGCACGGGTCGATTCATCAGGTTAAGCTACGCTTGCCGCGGATGGTCCGTGGATGGGTGACCATCTTTACATACCGAGACTCCTCCGTGCCTCGGAAAGCACGTTAAGCCGTTGGTTCCGGCTGTCATTCGTGGATCTTTTACAGTCGTTACGGGTCGTCAGAAGCCCGAAAGTCTGACAACCAGTCTTACCAAGGGGTATTGTATTGGTACCCAGTTACTGGGTTGTAAAGGTCAGATTGGCAGTCGCTCCATGTAAAATACTGGTATTCAGCCGCATCCGGTTAAACTAGAAGCCGACCCCAACGTAGTTGGGAAAAGGCTAGGCAGATTCACTCACGTGAATTATTCGGAATTGGTCGACTAATTACCAGACTACGGCGAAGCAAAAAGGAGGGTTATGATTTTTACCAGTATGTATGTATGTATGCATGTATGTATTTATGTTCATCTGTTCCCTCATAACTTCTAAACTGCTTGTCATGATTTGACAAATGAGGTATCTTTGGATGTGTCCTGATCGTCCGCTCTTTATAGGCTATGTGACGTCACATTAAGTTGAATATGGCGCCTAGCGGACATAAAGTCATGAACTAAAATAAAAACATTTTTTAATGATGCCGTGTTTGGTATCAAATGAAAGGGCTTAATTAGCACATTTCAAAAATATATAATATTGTTAGCTGTTGCTCGCGGCTTTGCTTGCGATCACCCGATAGTTAGAAATAATTTCTATAATCACGCCTCAGACAAACAAACATAATTTTCTCTACAAACCTACCTAAAATACAAACATAATAATTAGTCTTCTTTAAAAAATGTAAAACGGCTCTGCAAATACTTTTTCACGAAATTATAACCCCAAAATAATTTAAATAAAAAGTAAGTTTAAAAACTAAAACCCGACTACTGAAAAATCACGCTCAAAAAGTATGAAACAAGAATACATTCTCATCTGAAATTAGAAAAAGGCAGACAATTTGAAAATCCGGAGTCACACGTCATGTCATAAATAAATCGAACAGATTACGTGTGACTACGGATTTTTGAATTGTCTGTCTTTTTCTAATTTCAGATGAAGATGTATTCTTGTTTCATACTTTTTAGAGCGTGATTTTTCAGTAGTCGGGTTTTAGTTTTTAAAATTACTTTTTATTTAAATTATTTTGGGGTTATGTTTCTACAGTAAAAGAAGCCTAGTAACCTCTTGCGAGCCAAGAGACTAATGATGGCCAAAGAAAAAGAAGAAGAACACAAAATGCTGGATTCCTTAGTTACCATATAAACGAAAGTCTGATAGCAATCTAGATGTGTAAAATGAATATTATAATCTTTAACATCAGAATGCGCATTTGGTCTATCAGACAGTCAAACCTACTCGCAACTAGTCGATCCAAAAGTAAATAGTGTAGGTACTTAAAATTATAACCCCAAAATAATTTAAATAAAAAGTAAGTTTAAAAACTAAAACCCGACTACTGAAAAATCACGCTCAAAAAGTATGAAACAAGAATACATTCTCATCTGAAATTAGAAAAAGGCAGACAATTTGAAAATCCGGAGTCACACGTCATGTCATAAATAAATCGAACAGATTACGTGTGACTACGGATTTTTGAATTGTCTGTCTTTTTCTAATTTCAGATGAAGATGTATTCTTGTTGACCCTTCCATCCATGTACATTTTAGAGACCATTATGTTTGCCAAATCGAACACACACCTTTTCCCCCTATTGTCAGAAAAAGTAATTAGAAATAGACGCGACAATAGCAAACTGTGCATTCCTAGATCCAGGACAGCTCTAATGCGGAAAAGTGTGTTATGTATGGCGCCCATCCTTTATAATACGTTGCCAAAATATTGGAGGGAATTTACAACGGAAATGTTAAGAAGAAAGTTAAAAAGCCTTCTTTTAGAAAAGGTATATTACAGCATTGACGAATTTGTGAACGATAAAATAATCTAATTTTGTTTATTGACATATAATTTTTTATTTTTTACTTTGACATTCAATTGACTAATTTTATTATATGTATTATGAGTTGATGACACTGTTTTTGTAGGACATTTTAATTTTTAAATTGTAATTTGAAGTGTTAATTTTTGAATAATGGATTAATGATTAATAATTATTTGATGTATGTACAGTGGGCTGCATCAACTGGGTACCCCAGTTGTATTAAAATTAACTTTGCTACAACTTTGCAATTCAAACAACACATCCTTAAGAATAATACAAAAAGTGTTTCACATGCCCGGACGAGATTCGAACCATCGCCTCATTGGTAATCCAATGATTACCGCGAGCTCTTACCAACTAAGCCAGTTAGGTAGTTATTTACACAACGAATTATCAATCTACTTGGCGTTATATCTCTGTCTCTGTCTAATCGAATATGAGCCCGTAGTTTATAAATAGTTTGATAATAGAGGGTAGTTATGGATACATTTTACTAATCTATAATGAAGTTACCGTCTGATGAATCTAGTTTTGCTTCACCTTTCGCATACTAAACGTGTTTGTGCTAAAACAATTTAAAATGATAGATAATTTCTTGAGAACAAAGATTGTGGTTCTTTACGAACAAAATACAAGCATTAAAGGGATTGCCAGACAGCTGGGCATAGCGGTAAGTCGAAAAATATTAAGTATCTAATACCTAATAAAATAAATTGAATTTTGTCACTCGATTGACTAACTTAAAATGTATTTTCACTCAGAGAAAAACGGTGCGCTTGTGGGTGCGACGTTATTTGGATACTGGTGATGTGAAGTCAAAACCTTTTGGACGGAGAAGTTCAGGCATCTATACAAACAAGTGTGAACGCCACCGTGATATAGTAAATGTTCACTTGAATTCGCCGTTCGCAACCACTAGCTCCAGTGCTCAACGACACGGCATCTCAATCGCCACAGTGCGGAGGCACCTGCACGCAGCAGATATTCACAATTATCGTCCAGCGAAGAAATTTCAACTGTCAGAAGCTCATCGGGCAGCAAGAGTTCGGTTCGCACAGGAGTTTGTGGACTTTGACTGGGAAAATAACATAGTTATTTTCACGGACGAAAAAACTTTTAGTTCCGATAATGATGGCAGAAAAATACTATGGCGGAAACCTAACGAACGCTACAATCCACAAAACATATTACCGAACAGGTCCAGTGGTAGAATAACATTAGGTAAGTAAATACACAGCTTTACTGTAAATAAATTATTGATTTCCATGTTATGACAGATTTAATTTTATTAACATTATTATGAGAAATTAAGCTATTATTTAGCAATGTTTATCACCACAAAATCTGAAACATTATACTTACTGCCCAATAAACTAATAGTATGTTACTAAAAAAAAACCTCATTTTCAGGTTACTGGGGATGGATGTCATCTATGGGTCCGGGCGAATTAACAGAAGTAGGCGGGCGCATGGATGGCAAGACATATCTACAAATATTGCAAGAGGTTATGTTGCCTACAGTGCGTGTTGCGTACCCAGAAGGGACAAATATATTTCGTCCACGATAACTGTGCTGTGCATCGATCCCGAATGGTGAAGGAGTGGCTAAGCTTACAGGCTGATATAACTGTTATCGCCTGGACACCTAAAAGTCCGGATCTTAATCCAATTGAAAATATGTGGGGTCAAATGATTTTAAATTGGGACTCAAGTGAAGTAAAGTCCAAGGATAATCTACAACAAGAAGTCATAAGAACTTGGGAATTGATGCGTGGTAGGGATATAGGCTGGAATATGGTTACTCAGATGAGAAGCCGACTACAGCAAATAATAGTCAGTGAGGGTCATCCACTCCGCTATTAACATAAACAATAATTATTAAAAACAAAACGACCTATAGTAAATAGGTAAGTGGAAATCTTAAACAAACCTTTTTTACAGTCCGTTCAACCTATTTTGACTTCTATTCCGTAGGATTAAGGATGGCATTAAAGGCAAAAAAATGGTTACAATACCAACTGCAGCTGCCATTTGTCATGCCACCAGCGCAATAGAAGTCAAAATCGGTTGAACGGACTGTAAAAAAAGTTTATTTAAATGTCAAATCTTATTGTACTTAAATGGAGTTTAAATATTTTTGAACCCGTAATTCCGTTTGGTATAGATCGTTATAATATTATACATATATCTGTGTTATAATATAATAAAATAAAGTGTCGACATTGACACATTGAAATAATCCAAAGAATAAATCATTTGACCTCACTATTTCATTATTGTGATTAAATAGCTACCTAATACCTAGTAGTTGGAGGTAGACATCGATCACTAATAAAAAAGTATGTTGGGCTTTGTGAATACAACTTTAATTATTATACTTAAGGTTGAATTTACATTAACGCATATTTATTTCAACTAGAGTAGGTAAACACAATTGGCGACCGTTTACGAGAACTTTTGCGTGGCAGTGTGTATCTAGATTTTTATTAGTGATCGATGCCTGTAGATAATATTTATGATTTACGAGAGATGTAAATTGTTTATTCATTAGAACTATACTTATTGTTACTAATGATAACATGTTTTTTCACTCGTTATTATGAAAATTATTCTACTAGTTTGAAAGGTAAATGATAAATGATTTATTTTCTGTAAGTAGGTTTGTACAAACACTTTTACAAGTCAAACATATTTTTTTTAAACTAGATGAGTTCGACGTTTCCTATCTGACTACTCTGAGAAGAAACGCCGAAACAAACTCAGAGGTCACAGTCTCTTTTAAAGTCCAGACATAATCTTGGTCAGATCATGTGAAGACCATGTAGATTGCAGTCAGAAATGGTCTTTTGATGAAAGAACCACACAGATTGAATGGACCTGTCCAGTCAGTGCAAGCATTTGTCAGTAATCGTGCAGCTCAACTCAAAACTTAAGGAGCTTAACGATTCGACGAACAATACCAAAGAAAAGACATTTGGGTAGGCCGCATAAATTACTCAAACTGTCAGACTATAACTAAAACTGAGAAAAGGATAAAATAAATAAAAAACAATGATCCACGTAGTCTTCACATTCACAATAATTAAAAATAGTATAACAAACAAAATATTCATGTCATTGTATAGAATATGTAAAAAGGTATTTAAATCAACATTAATAGTGTAAATTTATTGGAGCAGCTCAAACCCAAGCCTTTTTGTCCTCAATATAGTCTTTGACAGTATAAAAGGCTTTCTGACAAAGTTTCCGCTTTATACAATTTTTGAATTTATTAAGGCTTAGTTCTTGAATGTGGCTAGGTAGTTTATTATAAAAACGTATACATTGGCAACTAAACGAACCACTTATTTTCTTCAGCCTGGTTGTAGGAACAACAAATTTGTGTTTGTTTCTAGTATTCACATTATGGACGTCACTGTATTTTTTAAACAAATTGATATTTTTATGAGCATACAAAAGATTTTCATAGATATACTGAGAAGGCACAGTCATTATATTAATTTCTTTAAATTTATCTCTGAGGGAGTGTCTGGGACTTAATTTGTAAATTGAACGAATAGCCCTTTTTTGTAAAACAAAAATTGTCTGAATATCGGCGGCATTTCCCCACAACAGAATACCGTACGACATCACACTATGAAAATAACTAAAGTAAACTAAACGGGCTGTCTCTAAACAAGTTAAATCACGAATTTTCCTAACGGCGTATGCTGCAGCGCTAAGCTTTTTCGACAATTTATCTATATGGGGGCCCCATTGAAGTTTGGCATCCAAAGTTATGCCCAAGAACACTGTGGTATCTTCGGGAATCAACTCTTCACCCTTTATGAGAACACTAGTTTTTACTTGTCTAACATGAGGTATAGTGAACTTAATACACTTAGTTTTTTTCTCGTTAAGAAGTAGGTTATTAACATTAAACCAGTTAACTACTTTTGCGAGGGCGCTATTTACATTGTCAGTAACCAGCTGCTGACGTTTGAGTTTAAATAAAAGTGAAGTGTCATCTGCAAACAACACTATATCATGATTATCCTTTATGAGGTAAGGCAAGTCATTAATATAAATAAGAAACAAAAACGGGCCAAGAATTGAGCCTTGGGGGACCCCCATTGTTACTACGGATCCGGGTGATCTTTTCCCGTTAACATCAACTCTTTGAATCCTATCACTTAAGTAAGAAGTGAGAAGATCCAGAGAGGCGTTCCGGATTCCGTAGTGATGCAGTTTCCTGATTAATGTTTCATGAAGAACGCAGTCGAATGCCTTGGACAAATCACAAAAAATGCCCAAAACATCGCATTTATCCTCCCATGCATTATAAACATGACCTAAAAGTTCAACACCGGCATCAGTAGTCGAACGACCCCTTGTAAAACCAAACTGTTTGTTATGTAATAATTTATGTTTATTAAAAAATCTTTGCAGTTGATCTAAAATAACTTTTTCAAAAATTTTACTAAAGGTAGGTAGCACTGAAATAGGTCTATAATTAGTAGGGTCAGATGTACTACCCGATTTAAACAACGGTATTATTTTACTATATTTCATAAGATCAGGAAACTCACCACGGTCAATACAATTGTTAAAAATAACTGCTAAAGTAGGTGCTACAATGTTTATAATTGATTTAGCAACGTCCACAGAATTACCCCATAGATCAGCAGTCTTTTTAATATTTAACGTGTGAAAGGTTTTAATTATGTCTTTACAGGTAACATATTGGAATTTAAACTCAGAATCACAAACTGAAACGTTTTCTTTAAGTAAAGACTCTGCAGCAGTGGGTGATGACCTTAGAGATTTAGTAGTTGATACGGGAATCTCAGCGAAGAACTTTTCAAAGGCCGCGGCGACTTGGGAATCTGATTTAATTATGTTGTCATCAATAGCAAGGCTGTAGTCACTACTTCGGTTGCTTGACCTTCCTGTTTCGCTATTAATGATATTCCATGTCATTTTTATTACATTACTACTATTTTTAATTTTTGTACTCAAGTAACGTGACTTGGCCATACAACAAACTTTTTTAAATAATTTAGAATAATTCTTAACATATAAATTAAATTCAGCAGTGTTAATACAAGTCCGTTCATCATACAACTCATAAAGTCGTTTTCTACTTTTATGTATACCAATGGTGGCCCAGTCACTGAAGCAAGTGTTAATATTAACCGAGAATGCCTTTGGAATGAAAGTAAATTGGTAAATTATCAAACAATAAAAGTTGTTGTTGTAAGCAGTAAAGCGATACAAACTTTTTCTATTATGTATGTTACAGTTATCTATAATGATAAATACTTAGTTAAGTTTTTCGATGTTAGGTAGTATAATAAATTTTTCTAAAATAAATTATATTTCTTTCATTTTAATATAAACCTACTAGTAACAATATGTAAAAAGGAAAAGTTGCATAAATAGTATAACTTAAAGAAAAATAAAACTTGACGAGAACAAAAACTTAAAATTAAGATTGCCAGTATCGAACCTGAGCCAACAATTTCACGCATCACATCCTCAACCTCTAGACCAATTAAACTGTTACTAAGAGCTTCGAAATATTCTTGTGCATTGTTGTATCTTTAAACTGTTTGCAAGAATATTATCACTTTTTTATTAAATAAATTATATTATTATTATATTAAATATGTTACATTTTATAAATATATTTATATATAAAAATTAATCCCTATTTCCCTTGGTCACGCCATAACTGGAGAACTGCTTGACCGATTTGTATTTGTTTTTGTTATAATCTCCTTTTTACTGGGGTGATTTCAAAGAAAAAAAGGTAGAAAAAAAAAAAAAGAATTGAGGACAACGTCTGGCGGGTCAGCTAATATTACAATAAAATACAAAACTTGCTATGCGGCCATCGCCGGATCGAACGTGGTGCTTTCAAGGGGGGTACCCACATCGTGACACTGACTGTACCTATGTAATAAATAACTTACCTATTTATATTTGTACGCCGATGAGGCAAAACATGACAGATATATATATATTTTTTAACATCTTGCATGCCATGTGTGTATACTCATGTTTTGGACAAATAAAAAATCTTATCTTATCTTATCTTGTTTCATACTTTTTAGAGCGTGATTTTTCAGTAGTCGGGTTTTAGTTTTTAAACTTACTTTTTATTTTTGGACTCAAACGGAGTGTCTTATCGGGTTCAGACTTCTCAGCTGCAGGTGAAAAAAGACGTTAAGTGATAATTAATTAGGTAACGTTTTTTGGAAGTTATAATTATTTAGATATGATATTATTTACTTAGGATCGCAGCAGGTGGCGTTCTGTAGTTTCTGCCTACCCCCGTGGGAAGAAGGCGTGAGTTTATGTATGTATGATTAAATAATTCTTCTGTACGTGTGTTTGTCACCTAATTCCTCCTAAACGACTGGACCGATGAAATTGTGTGTATATTTCAATGGGTTTCTGGATGATTTGAAAACACAATTGAACCCGGTGGTTGGCGCTGCAGTCAGGTTCTTGGATCGTTCAGACAGGACAACGTCTATCGGCTAGTTACTTATAGTTATAAAATCGCGTCCTTTTATACCGTAAAAACTCGCTCACCAGTACCTAGACAGTATTAAAAGAGACTCAACAGTACCCAATGATGTTTTCTTCTAGATACGGGCAGACCAAGAAGATGAACGCAGCGACCGAGTACGTGCACATGTTGAACGCGACCATGTGCGCTACTACCCGCGTCATCTGCGCCGTGCTTGAGGTCAACCAGACCGAAGAGGGCATCGGGGTAAGTTAAGGAGGCTATAAGTTCGTGTTGTACTTCGTAGCAAAACCATGAACGCATTCATTATAACTTTAGATGGTAATAAAATCCTTTTAATTTGTACTATTTTATACCACTAATTAGAAATTTTATACCTCTCAATTATCGTAGTTATTCAGGTGCTGGGAAGGTTGCTTCCCATCAACAATAAATGCGTATTCCTTTTTGAAAAAGATGTATAATGCTTTATATACAAACTCAATGGTGTAAACACAGATGTAGTTCAGCATTAATTTCGGTAAGTATTCCAAATATCAGAAGCTTGGAGGTGTTACTGTCAGTCACTGTTTGAAGATCCGCAGTCGCTAGCCTTTGCATCAACAGAACCAGAGAGTGATAAACTGGAACCAGACATCCTTGAGTCAGAAATCAGAGCTGCCATCAAGCACTTAAAAAATGGAAAGCTACGGGCTCTGATGCTATCCCAAATCGAGACTATTCGAGCATTGGGAGAACGCGGCGTTCATATCTTTCACACCATCTGCAATAAGATATGGCTGGCAGGAAAATGGCCGTCAGAATGGGCTCACACAGTTTTCATTCCTGTTCACAAAAAGGGGTCCACCAAAAAGTGCAGCAACTACCGCCTTATTGCTCTGATCAGCCACGCAAGCAAAATATTGCTACACATTCTCAACGAGCGTCTGAAAACATACCTATCGCGGGAGATTGCGCAAGAACAAGCTGGGTTTGTGAAGGGAAAGGAAACACGTGAACAGATTCTCATTGTTCGTCAGATAATCGAGAAGGCAAGAGAATTCAACAAGCCGACCTACATATGCTTTGTTGATTTCTCAAAAGCATTTGACTCCGTGAAATGGCCAACCTTGTGGAAGACGCTATTGGAAATGGGCACACCAAAACACCTTGTGCACCTTCTTAGAGTACTCTACGAAATAGGAACAGCATCAGTGCGACCAGACGACCACATTTCGGATAGCTTCCATCCCAGTGCAGCACCCTAATTGCGTAACACATTATCGATCGGAGTTTGAATCATTTTGAAACAAATTGCTAATCCATTGCTTCTTAAGTTCGAAAAATTTGTCTGCCCGACAACGTAAATAATGCAATGAATGTTGTTGAACTGTCAAAATGAAACCAACTCCGATTGATAATGTGTTACGCAATTAGGGTGCTGGTGTCCGAAAGGGATGTATAGTATCGCCACTCCTATTCAACACCTACACGGAGCTCATTATGCGCATCACCCTCGACTACTGGACTGATGGTGTTGCGATTGGTGGCTACAAAATTGCGAACCTACGCTACGCTGATGACACAACCTTGTTTGCGACTAGTGCTGAACAGATGGAGGAACTACTCCTTAAGATGGAGCGCGTGAGTCTTACGTTTGGATTGAGGATTAATCGCAGTAAGACCGAGATGATGATTGTAGACCGTGGCAACATCAACTCGCCAGACATGACACAGATTGCGAACTGCGACGTGGTTCAATCCTACGTATATCTTGGTGCTATGATCGCGAATAACGGCAGCTGCGTGGATGAGGTGAAACGGCGTATGGCTATGGCTAGAGGGGCAATGGACAAGCTGAAAAAAATATGGAGGAATCGCAGCATAACTAAGGCCACTAAGATCAGGCTCGTCCGTACTTTTGTATTCCCTATATTTCTGTACGCAGCTGAGACGTGGACATTACGAGAACTGGAAAAGAAAAAAGTAGATGCTCTAGAAATATGGTGCTGGAGAAGAATGCTTGGTGTATCATGTACTGAATTCCGCACAAACGTCTCCATACTCCAAGAACTCGGCATCAAACAGCGTCTATCAGCACTAGTACAGTCTCGGATACTTAAGTTCTTTGGGCATGTCTCCAGGCGGAACAATGACTCCATAGAACGTCTTGTGGTGCAGGGCAGAGTGGAAGGTAATAGGCCACGCGGGCGGTCACCGATGACGTGGACCGACCAAGTAAAATCCGCGGTTGGAGGCCCTGTCAATGAATGCGCCAGACTGACTTCTAACCGAACCAGATGGAGAGAAATCGTGAGGCGAGCAACAACTGCACCTGCGATTGGACACAGTTCATAGTGACCACGACCGCTCTATCAAGAGCGAAGCGAAGAAGAAGAAGTATTCCAAATTTAAATCACATTCTCCCCCTAGAGGATGAATGAAATTCAGTACAATTTTCTTTCCCTGTTTTTTAACAGATTAAAAATGACTATTGTTATGTTAGCTTTTTGTGGCATAGAATGACACTTTTTTGAGCAAGTGGTACGAAAAAAGCATTTTCTGCCTATAAGCCTGTATATAGCCCACAACACCTATATTTTTCAAAAGGTTCAGGGGCCGTACTATGACGTGAAAAAATATCATGGATGCATCATGGTACCGTTGTGCAAAAAGGATGGTGCTACCATGATTTTTTTCTCGTCATAGGTACTACGGCTGCTACGGCCCCTGGCCTGCAGGTCCTGCAACAAAGATAAAATATTTTAAATGTTTAGTGTGGACTCGTCTCATGTCTACCTAAGTAGAAAATGAACCTCCGACCTCATTACAATATTAATTTCATTTTATAGGCAGTTTTCTGTAAGGGGCTAGCTTTTATTGCCATGGACGTGGCAGTAAAAGCTTTATTTCTACACCACTAAGTTCGTTATTTCTGTAATCATCAGGTCCCAGAAGCCCTAAAACAATGGATGCCTGAACAGTACCAGGAGTTGATCCCCTTCGTGAAGCCAGCACCCATCGACTTTTAGCAGCCGCCGCCTCCGAGAAGCATTATACCAGCCCGAGAAATGCTAACTTTGCAATTTTTTTTTTTTTTTTTTCTATGGTAGAATAGTACATTTTGATACAAGTGGAGAACGTTTGTTATTGCGTTCGAGGCGTAATTAACACCCGAGCCGTAGGCGAGGTTGTTTTTGAGCCGAGAACTGCAATAACAAATGTCCACGAATATCAAACGACGTTTTTCAATACACTTTTGAAGAAATAAAATAAAATAACGAACAATATTTTTGTCATGAATTATTATGAAACTATGATTTAAATTTTCTTTTTTTTCCGCGCTTTGCTTTCGCCAGGTTGAATGAGAAGCAAAGGTAAAAAGCCGATAAACAGCCTAATATGAAAAATAGAAAATTCAAATATTTTTAAGTTTAGAACACAAATAAATGTTAATTTGTTCATAAACGTTTATTTTATTGTAATAAGCATAGTTTTTGATGATATTCAATATATAAATATTCAAAAAAATTGTAACGCCGAAAAGCCGCATATCTCTTTGCCGAGATTAAAAAAAAAACATTCCCCTCCGAATAGAGAGTTGTGAATAGAGGCATTGAACCAATTTGGACTAAGTATAGGTATAAGTTATCTGTGGCTATTTTTATTCCCGCACACGTGCGGGAAAATAAAAAATCGCACGCGTGTTTAATACATTGCATTGTGAACCTAATCGTAGTGCGATATGAACCAGTTTGCGAGGAAGTGTATTGAAAGAGATATTTTTGCTTGAGTAAAATTCAAAGATTTCGTTAATTCATTTTTATCGTTTCCCTGGACGAAAATATTTATTGGTTTTACATTTTTTTTTTAAATAAATTAAGTAAGTAGGTACCCAAATAAATGATCAAAACATTACAAGTTTTTTGTTTTCTTTCAAACAAACTAGTTTTGTAGTTCATTATCTAAGTAGCGCCTATCTCGGTACGGCCTTCGCTCCCACCTGGTGTTATCATAATACCTTGTGAGTGCTATGTTAGACCCCTTTTTATTGGAGAATGCCAGCGATTTTTTACAGTAATACTATTGGCTGATGCTTCGCAGCCATCGTCTAACGCTTTGAAAACTAGTTGTTATGGAATTATGGAATAGAACGCGGCTTTATGTGAACGCACCCTGATTTTTGACAGCATGTAATTTGTAGGTTATGTGACGAGACAGATCTAATAAATGAATGAAAACGGAAAGGTTGTTTTTTATGAAACCTGCGAAAAGGGGTAATTCCTTTTAGAAACATCACAAAGTGGCGACCGTGAGATTTGACAAACAACGTTAAACGATGGATCTCGAAAAACTGAAACGTGAACGCGAACAAATACGGCGTGTCTTTAATCGCCACGAGGCAACAGCAGAATCTCAGGTAGACCTTGAGTTTCTAACCGAAAAGATGGATAAGCTGGCATTAATAGACAAGTCAATACAAGATGAGTTGCTAAGCTCCCAAACATTCGATCAGACAGGTTATGAAAAAGAATGTGACGAATGCGACACATTGCGACGCAAGTGGCTAAAAGTAAAGACACGGCTGCGGAACATGAATAGTACGGATGATTTTATGAAACAGGAAACTGGAATCAAAAGACATAATCTCAACCTACCCAAATTAGAGATTCGCAAATTCGATGACAACCCCAAGTCGTGGCTGGCATTTTGGGGTCAGTTCAAGAAAATACATGAGGAGAAAAATATGGATGCGGAAACTAAATTTCAGTACCTAACACAGGCGATGACGCAGGACAGCAAAGCAAGAATTTTGGTAGAAAGTTATCCTCCCACAGAAGAAAATTATCCAAAGGTTATCCAGACGCTTAAAGAACGATTTGCCAAGGATGAAACACTTATTGAGATATATGTACGAGAACTGCTGAAGCTGGTGAACTGCAGAGATCAACTGTTACTAGACGTGCTTTATGATAAGATTGTTACAAATTTACAAATATTAGAATCATTAGGCATTGTTAAAGAAAAATATGAGTGTATTTTGCTTCCAATGATAGAATCGGCATTACCAGAGAGCACATTACTAATGTGGAGTAAAGTTTCTTATAAAGGGGAAAAATCAAGACTCGGTAACCTTTTGAATTTTTTGCAGACAGAAGTTGAGGCTGAAAGGAGAGTGCAAATGGCAAAAACTGAGTTTTTAGGTAGTTCTAAAGAGGCAGTTCCAACAGCAGCATGCTTGGTAGCGGAGACAAAACAGGTAAAGGAGAAGTCCGGTGTTAGTCAACCTGGAAAAGAAGGTAAGGAACATTGTTATTTCTGTGAAAAATCTCATAATACCTTAGAATGTGGTAAAGCTAATACTTTGACTCTAGAAGAAAAGAAAGATGCAATTAAGAAGAAAGGGGGGTGCTATGTATGTCTAAAAAGAGGACACCTTGCCAAAAATTGCAAAGTTTTTGTGAAATGTATGTGTTGCAGTAGGCGACATTTAATGATCTTGTGCCCCACACTTCATGAGCAACCTAAGACAGAGACAGTTAACAACTTTTCTAGTAACAATACAACAACTTTGTTACAAACTTTAATTGTTAAAGTTACAGGTGGTAATCACACAAAGAAAGTAAGAGCGCTACTTGACTCCGGCTCGCAGCGCACATATGTGAGAACTGAACTAGCTCAAGAACTGGGATTAGAGGTAACAGGAAGTGAGAGCCTTAGCCACTCACTTTTCGGTGGCGTCAAGAAGGCTACACAAGCACATAGAGTGTTTGGATTTCAAGTGAGTAACCTCGATGACACATACATTACTACTATGAAAGGACTTGAACAAAGTATACTTTGCGGCAATTTGCCTAAAGTTCAAGATTCAAACCTAGTAAAGAATCTACAAAAACATCAGATCCGTTTAACAGATGCTGAAAAAAGTTTGGCCGCTATAAAGGACATAGACATACTCATAGGTTCAGACTACCTAGGCTCCATCTTAGATAACAATCTTGTGCATGTTACTGAAAAGCTTGTGGCTATTAAAACAAAGCTCGGGTGGACACTACAAGGGCCTATTGAATCGTCTCATGGAGTATGTAATAATGTGGTCCACACAAATTTTGTGACGGCCATACCGGAAAACGATAATTCATTAGAGTTTCTGTGGAATATTGAAACTTTAGGTATCAAAGATCCTTATAATGTGGAAGTAAATGATACTATTTTGGAAATTTCGGTAAATGACAGCGGACGGTATGAGGTGCCATTGCTATGGAAGCATGGATACCCAAAGATTGAATCCAACTGCGAAGCAGCAAGAAGACGTTTAGACAGTACTACAAAGAAATTATCTACTACAGGAAAGCTTGAAGAGTATCACCAAATATTTAAAGAATGGGAAAAGGAAGGCATCATAGAAAGAGTAAATAAAGATAATAGTTATGATGGACATTACTTACCTCATCATGCAGTGATTAAGCTAGAAAGTACAACAACAAAAATAAGACCTGTCTTCGATGCTTCTTCCAAAGATAAGAATGGATTGTCACTGAACATGAGCATTCAGAAAGGTATAAACCTTATAGAAGTTATCCCGAAACTTATAATGATGTTCAGAGCTGGTAAATATGGAGTTATATCGGACATAAGAAAGGCATTCCTACAGATTTCAGTTGCACCAGAGGATCGTAAGTACTTGAAATTATTATGGTGGAATGATCCCAAGGCAAAAGACGAAGTACTTACATATCAACATGCTCGAGTACCATTTGGTGTTGCATGCAGTCCTTTTCTTCTGGCAAAAACAATCAACCACCATCTGGAACAGCATACTCACAATTACCCAGAAACAGCTGCAAGACTAAAAGAGTTGTTCTACGTGGATAACTGCGTAACCAGCTTCGACACAAAACCAGAGGTCAAGAAATTTGTTAAAGAAGCCACAGAACTTATGAATAAAGGTAAATTTGATTTAAGAGGATGGATGGTAAATTCAATGCAAGAAGAAGAATCACTCTCAGTATTAGGAGTACAGTGGGATAGAAAAAGAGATAACTTGTGTTGCAATTTAAACATAAAAACTGTACCTGAAAAGATTACAAAAAGAGACCTATTATCAATCTCACAGCAGATATTCGATCCCATAGGTTTCTTGTGCCCAGTTACACTAATTCCAAAACTTATCATACAGAAAGCATGGTTATTAAAGACAGGATGGGATGAAACAATCCCTGAGGAGCTAGAGAAAGAATATAAGGATTGGATACATACCATCGATTGTCTTCAAGAGTGCACAATACCAAGACGCCTTACAGAATTTCCACTAGACGACTGCAAAACAACAGTGCACGTATTCTGTGATGCTAGCAAAGATGCATATTCAGGCTGTGTATTTCTCCGAACAGAACACGAAGAGCAGGTAACTGTACGACTTATAATAGCTAAAAGTAGAGTTGCGCCTATCAAAAGGCAGATGACGCTACCAAGACTAGAGCTAATGGGAGCACTCATAGCTGCTAGATTATACAAAGAAGTTGTAACATCAGGTCTGCTCAAGGCAAGCAAGCACTACAAAGTGTATTGTTGGACGGACTCGGCAGTGGTGCTGGCGTGGCTACAGAGACAAGATACCTGGAAAGCATTTGTAACAAATAGAGTAAAAGAAATCTGCGCTATCACAGATAGAAGTAACTGGAACCACTTACCTGGTATTCATAATCCTGCAGACTTACCTTCACGCGGCTGCAACCCTAAGACTCTACGGGATACACGATGGTGGACAGGTCCTCAATGGTTGTACCTGAAAGAAGAAAACTGGCCAAAATCTATGATCAGTAATAATAATAGAAAATATGAAGAAATCATTAGCGGTGAACAGAATAAAACCATAGCCGTCAATGTGGAGATAAGTACAGACAACTTCAGCAGTAGATTATTGTACTTCAGTCAATATAGCAAGATAATAAGGCTTGTTGCAAGAATACTAAGACTGTGTCCTACAACTAGGAAAATGTATAATATAAACTCTAAATATATAGGTTTTGAAGAGTACAAGCATGCTGAAGAAACTTTATTTAAACTAATACAAAAAGAAAGCTATACAGACAAGAATAATATTGATAAGAAGCTTATAACTACAGAAGAAGAGGGATTGATTAAATTGAAAACTAGACTAGAATACAGTGGAGAAGAAAAAGATTTCATACACCCAATTTTACTACCAGGAAATAACGAGATAGTACAGAGAATGGTACAAGAAACACATAGAAAGATGAATCACGCTGGGACACAGACTTTGATGACTACATTAAGGAATTCATTTTGGATTACTGGTGTTAGAAAGCTAGTAAAGAATACAGTGTCAAAATGTATTACCTGCAAGAAAGACAAAGCAAAACATTATGTAGTTCCCGAACCACCTCTACCAGCAGATCGTATCAAAACAACAGCAGCCTTTGAAGTGACCGGCATAGATCTGGCAGGGCCATTATTCCTGAAAAATAATCAAAAATGTTGGATCGTTCTTTTTACCTGTGCTGTTTATAGAGCAATACACCTGGAACTTGTAGAATCATTATCCACAAATAGCTTTCTCATGACCCTAAGGCGTTTCATAGCAAGGCGTGGCCGACCAAAGACTATTTATACAGATAATGGAACAAATTTTGTGGGTGCTGCTAACCTGCTCCAAGAAGTAAACTGGCAGGAAGTTGAAGAAGCCACCAACTCTTGTAAGATTCTATGGAAGTTCTCCGTGCCAGCAGCTCCGTGGTGGGGAGGATGGTGGGAGCGATTGATCCGAGTAGTAAAAGAAATGCTGCGTAGAATTCTAGGCAAAGCATCAGTGGACTGGATAGAACTTTCAACTATTTTATGTGACTGTGAAACAGTGATTAACAGCAGACCCCTTACATATGTGGAAATGGGAGATGTTAAACCACTGACACCGTTAATGTTTTTACAAAACTTACCTACTGGAGAGACACCTGATCTTGACCAGATTGATGACAAAAGCATACAGGTTCGTTATCATTACCTCCAACAACTTAGACTACAATTTAGAACACGATTCAAAAGTGAGTACCTATCCCTTCTTATAAGCAAGGGAAAACAACACAGAAAAGAACCTAAAGTAGGAGATTTAGTATTAATAGAGACGGAAGGGAAAAGACTATACTGGCCGGTAGGTATAATCCAGGAGGTTTACTCCGGTAAGGACGGTTTTACACGAGTGGCAAGAATACACACTGCCTCAGGAATAAAGGTAAGACCCTACCAGAGATTATACCCTCTGGAACTCTCTATCTCACAAGACTGGCTAGACAGCATCCCTGCATCCAGCACTGCTGACCCACACCATTCACCGGAGCAACCAGGTAATTCTGAGAGCTCAATTACACCTGTGCCTCTAGGTGCGACTACTAGGTTAGGACGTACAATAAAACTACCACTTAGATTTATGGAATAACTTTTATTATTTCACAGGGCTTTATTCCAATTGTGTGATGCTCTCTGGTGTGCAGTATACCAACTACTAATTAATGTAAAGTATGTCGATTAGTACAATACATTTTGATCTTTAAGACTGATATTATAGTATGTAAGTAAACTTAGAATGTAACTTGTACTCTCGACCTTTTATTCTGGCCCGGGAGTGTGTTATGGAATTATGGAATAGAACGCGGCTTTATGTGAACGCACCCTGATTTTTGACAGCATGTAATTTGTAGGTTATGTGACGAGACAGATCTAATAAATGAATGAAAACGGAAAGGTTGTTTTTTATGAAACCTGCGAAAAGGGGTAATTCCTTTTAGAAACATCACACTAGTTCTGCCCAAGGCCCTTTTCAATTTGTATGAAAAAAAAATGTTTGGCCTTATTATTGTGCATTTAGAACAGGTTTTTTTTTAATAAGTAAGTATACCAACTATCTCAATTCGTTGCTGTCGGCATTAGTCGATTCCAGTTAGCTACAACAACAAACGCATTGTAAACATTATTAGAGATAGCAAAATTGTGTGATAGTGACGAACAGAATAATCTTATCACTAACAGTGAGTAAACTACCTACATGGCATGACTAAATAGTCGAAATCGAGGACATTCGTATAGAATGCTAAATAAAACATCATCTTGCTATTTTCGCCTTTATTGTGACAAATATCAGTCAGCGCCGATTATATTATATGCAATGCAAACTTATACTATTTACATTCGTCAAGATACAAAATGATTAACAATAATCTATAAGAATGTGGGTACCCGTTTGTATGTTGGCAAAGGACACACACCTACCTACAAGAACTATCCTTTAATACGTAATCGTTAATTTTTTTTGTGAAGAGTGGGTAGTTCTATATTTAGACTGGATTTGTAACTGCCCCCTTTTATAGGAAGGAAAATATTATAAAGATTCAACATCATCATCGCCTCTGCCAATACACAAACGGGTCCCCCTGGTGACGGGACTTTCGCATGACAACAACATAATACTCGTGTTTATAAGCATTTAATATAAATTACTCCCAAAACTTACCGGTGCAGTTTTTAACAAAATATTCGTCCTGCAAAAATCCCGTCTAATTTTAAGCTGTAGATAAATTAAAAATACATAAACTGTACAAAGAAGGAACAAAGCAATCCTCCAAACTAAAAAAAAAAAAACGATTAAATAAATTGCATTTAGGTATATTCTACAACGTGACAGTGTTTCTACAACATTCCATTAGGCCCTGATACGCACGGGCGATTTTATAACGCGGCGACTTTTTATGGCACATTGAATTTTCATCTTTCACTTTAATTAATTTAATGTTGCTCAAAATTTTCAAATGCTCAGATTGAATTAAGTATACACACCTTATCAAAGTTTAAAATACTTTTTCTGAAATTTTCTATAGGCTCATTTAAAAGCGTGCTTTCAAAAACGACTATTTTACGACTGTACTCGCCTTAAGCCGAGCATTGAGAATCCAATAGAACACATCCCAACACGTCAAAAACCGACTGTTGGAATTTCAACTCGGCGCTAAGCAGCGCGTTCAAAATACAGTACGCGAAAAAAATCGCCGCAATAAAAAATCACCCATGGGTACGAGGGCTTGTAGTGTGTGTAGTCAGTCTCGCGAAAATAGTCTCGTAGACGCGGTGCTACAATCATGCGACCAGTTATTTAATATAAGTTCGCAATGATTGCCGCGGTACTTCTCTCGTGAGACGGACACTACCCAAAACAGTGACTTAACTTTTTCAATATAGACAATGATAAACAAGAATATGTAAAATAACGCTATAATAAACAATCCGTAACTACAAATATTTTTATCACTACTACACCTGAATACAGGGTGTAAGTGTAACACTGGCAATCTTTGAAGGGGTCATTGTACTCATCATTATGAACAATTTTACTACATAAGGAACCAAACCTGAAATCGCGAAAAAAATCTGCTGTTCCCCACATTTTGACGAATAATTCGTACATAAATGTACTGAACAGCTGATTTCTTTTCGCGATTTCAGGCTTGGTCCCATACTGAAAGTTGTTCATAATGATGAGTACAATGACCTCTTAAAAATTGCCACTGTTTACACTTACACCCTGTATGTATATCAATGCAACTACAAGAATTTTTACTGAGTAATATTGAGATACCTATACAATATTATTTTACGATCTTATTTACACAGTCTTAGTAGTGCTAAAGCCCAACATACATTCTTGGCTAACTCGCTATTAGGTAGATAGAACCGAGAAACAATGGGTCAGACATTGAAAGAAATTGCGTGCACGCAAACATTAATTTGCGTTTACCTACACTCATTTAGATTATTATCGCCCACTGGATTTTAAACGCACTGCTTAGCACCGAGAGTTGAATATCCAACAAAGTATTTCTTTGACGCGCTAGGATGCACTCTGTTGGATTCTAAATACTCGGCTCAACACCGAGAGTTCAAAATTCAGTGACCAAAAAAATCGACACACTTACGAACAGTAAACGATTTTGCCTGCAATTTCTATCAAACTCCAACTCATCATCACAACTCCAATATTATAAGTATAAAGAGTACATTTAGTTATAAGTAGAATTATTTCCTAACGACGACGATGTGCAGATCGATCGATAAATGACATCATGCATGAGACTACGACATGAATAACGTAATTATCCTAGCCGTGATGCGCTGCTACGCGACAGGGGTACCAACACACTACAAAAAAAGTAGGATACAATATTCATTATCTTCTTATTTTGAATCAGCATGAAGATTAGACAGTCAGTGGTAGAGGTACTGACTGCGGTGGATACGCAAACCAGGCCATGGATGAATAAGATAATTTATTCGTCTATGGCCGGATGGATGAGTACATTCAAGTACCTATCATATTGCAAAATGTCCGTGCACGTATTTCTATACATTTTATACAACGTGTAATGCTAAATGCGCAAAACCTCTTAAGGGATTGTACTCATCATTATGAACAACTTTTACTATGGGACCAAACCTGAAATTGCGTAAAAAAAATCAGCTGTTCAGTACATTTTGACGAATTATGCGAACATAAATGTACTGAACAGCTGATTTTTTTTCGCGATTTCAGGTTTGGTCCCATAGTAAAAGTTGTTCATAATGATGAGTACAATGACCCCTTAAGAGGTTTTGCGCATTTAGCATTACACGTTGTAGATGTGGACTAGGACGTCTACGATAATATTGTCACGTTAGAAATTATAAAAGCGCACAAAGGCAGGCCAGGCTCACTCTGCATTTTAGGTATGAAGCTCAACGAATTAAGAATTGATGAAGCTACAAGTACGCGGCCGGCTCGACTTGTCGGTCTAATTCAGTGTCGGCTGCCGCGCACCGGCCGGCTCCCAAGTTCGAAACTCATTCACGCGCCGCGTCGTAAAAGAAGACAACCCTACCGAGTCAGAAGGTATAAGAGTTACGCGATAGAAAGAGAGGCAAATTCTAGATGAATCTGCGAAATGTGCGACCTGAATCGCACTTCATTGTGACGTAAGCAAGAGTCACTATTTATTTAACTGATTTTGCGGAGTGAACCTTCTGTACTTGTACTAATGGGTCCAAAATGAGTTGTAGTAGCTACCTGTTTACTTATTTCTTTTGCTGACTGTACTATGTACTTACTACCAATACAAGAATTTAGCGTAAAATAACGTATATTATTATCTAACACCACATTACAGTTAAAGCTACATAATCAAATGCGTAATTAGTGTGCCACTTACTTAAGGTAGGTATAGTTTAGTACTTAATAAGTTATGTATACTTAGAGGGCACTATTATGTATACTTAAAGGTGTAGTGGTATGTTTACCCACACATGTACACCACTTGCGAGCTTATAAGTGCCTATGACGTTGCACCGTCAAGTTAAGTTCGAAGTCACGCGTCTCCGTGACAACACATATAGTCGGTTAATATCCGTTACTCG
Organism: Cosmia trapezina; assembly: GCA_905163495.3. Lineage (NCBI taxonomy): Eukaryota > Metazoa > Arthropoda > Insecta > Lepidoptera > Noctuidae > Cosmia > Cosmia trapezina. Next base: position 6,269,978 of record LR991036.1, read on the forward strand.
CATCAATCATTTATTGTAACATTTTACCGTGTTTAGTTGTAACAAAATTAATACTTTATTAAATTCATAGTTTAACATAGAATGGACATTTCATTTCATCTCACTATAATAGAACCTATATCACGTCCCAACAAAAGTTCTATATTGGTGACCCCGACGTGAATGAAATAATACGGTTCCATACTTTGATCCGCGAGTGCAATTACGTTCAATACAGACGTAGACTTTATTTAGTGTTGTTACTGTGAACTATACCAAACCTTCAAAATGGTCAACCCTAACACTGTTGCTGCCAGTGAACATAAAGTTACCATAAATCCCGAGCACACAGCCACCACGGCTGCCGCCGCACCTGATAGCGTCAACGCACCTCAACAAGCTGGTCCGTGTTACACCATAGACCAGCACCAGCAGCCAGAGACGGGGACGATCACCATCAACTCCCGCATCGCCGACTTCTGGACAGCGCGTCCGCGACTATGGTTCCATCAGTTTGAGGCCATAATCGGTGCACAAAAAGCAGGTGACTTGCATAAATATCAATTAGTTATAGCTAAGTTAGGTCGAGATGAATTGGGTCAAATTAGTGACATTCTTGAGAACCCGCCCGTGAACGGTAAATATATAGCACTGAAGGACAGGTTAATTTCGTCCTATGAAGAGTCCGAGTCCAAGCAATTACATACGTTGCTTACGAAAGTCGAGCTAGGGGATCAACGACCCACTCAACTTCTTCGTAAAATGCGAGAGCTTGGAAGTAACAAAATTCCCGAGGATACAATCAAAATTTTGTGGTTAGATCGCCTGCCTCAAACAGTCCGTGCAGTAGTTACTGTCTGCGATGTAACGTTGGACAACGTCGCAGCAATTGCTGATAAGATAATGGAAACTTCACGGTCATCTGAAGTCTGTTCGCTAAATCCGGTCGCTATCCCTAGACATTCAACGGATCAACAATTTAATAATTTAATTAAAGAAATTGCCGCGTTAAACACAAAAGTTAATGATCTACAAAACACGGGCCAGAGCACAAGTAGGAGTCGTGGCAATTATCAGTCGCGATCACGGTCACGATCACGCTCTCGGTATCTTGACAATCAAGACAGATACAGGCGTCAAACAGCGCAACCGGGAGACAAAGATTTTAAGTGCTTTTATCATTATATTTATGGAGATAACGCCAAGAAATGCGGCGACGAGCAATGCATCAGAAAGGCGTTAAACTAAACCCGACACCTGCCTTGGCGAGAGTAGGTGTCGAAGGAACATCTCGCTTGAGCGTCACCGACTGGAAAAGTGGTACGCATTTTCTTATTGACACTGGCGCTGATATTTCAGTTATTGCCTACAAAAACGTTAATCGTCAACCCGCTGATTTTACTTTATTTGCTGCTAATGGGACCACAATCAAAACATATGGGACTCAGAAAATGACTTTGGACCTTGGCTTACGTCGAGCTTTTACCTGGGAATTTGTCCTGGCTGATGTACAGCGGTGCATTATTGGGGCAGATTTCCTATCCAAACATCAATTGCTTGTTGATCTTCACGCAAAAAAGTTAATTGACAAAGTCACACTACTCTCTAGGTACACTAACGTAGAAGATGCCTCAAATATTCCTACAATTAAGGTCATCGACTCGGATAATAAGTATCATCGCATTTTAACAGAGTTCCCAGACATCACTAAGAGCGAATGTTTCAAGGACCCACCCAAGCACAATGTAACGCATCATATATGTACCCATGGCCCACCTGTTTATGAAAAAGCACGTCCACTTAACGCTGCAAAATACAAAGCGGCAAAGGATGAATTCCAACGAATGGTAGATTTAGGAATATGCAGACCGTCATCCAGCCCATGGGCAAATGCTTTACACGTCGTTCAAAAGAAAAACGATGAATTACGACCGTGTGGTGATTATCGTCGTTTAAACGCTATCACCGAGCCCGACCGCTACCCGATTCCTCGTTTAACGGATTTCACATACATCCTCAAAAATAAAAAAGTTTTATCTAAAATTGATATTAGACGTGCTTACCATAACATAAGCGTCGCACCTGCGGACATACCGAAAACCGCAATAATAACTCCATTTGGTCTGTTTGAGTTTACAAAAATGAGCTTCGGTCTGAGAAACGCTGCGCAGACGTTTCAAAGATTTATCAATGAAGTTTTGAAAAATACTCAAAATACGTTTTGTTACCTGGACGATATACTTATTGCTTCAGAATCAGAAGAATGTCACATTCATGATCTCAAAGAAGTGTTCAAGCGACTTAGTGAATTTGGCGTCACAATCAACACGTCTAAATGCGAATTTGGAAAATCCGAAATTACATTTCTCGGTTATCGCGTTAGCTGTGATGGCATAAGGCCGGACGAAGAAAAGGTCAAAGCTATCAATAACTATCCACAACCTGAAACCATCGAAGAACTGAGGCGCTTCCTCGGTCTTATAAATTTTTACCGAATGAGCATTCCTAAAGCCGCCGACACTCAAACTATCTTAGACAAATACTTACACAATGCTAAGAAAAAAGACAAAACAAAAATCGCTTGGACCGAAGAAGCAATCACCGCATTTAATCAATGCAAACATCACATAAGTGAAGCTGTCACTCTCACGCATCCAGACTCATCATCCAAACTTATTTTAATGACCGACGCAGCGAATACCTGCGTTGGCGCAGCACTTCATCAATTAGTCAACAAACGGTTAGAGCCACTAGGATTTTATTCGAAAAAACTAAGTAGCGCCCAGACAAAATACAGTACCTACGACAGGGAATTATTAGCTATTTACATGGCAGTAAAACACTTTCGGTATATGATTGAAGGGCGTGATCTCACAGTGTTAACCGATCACAAGCCGTTAATATTTGCTTTATCGAAGAAAGAATCGAAATCCGATCCACCAAGACGTCTTCGTCAATTAGATTTTATTTCTCAGTTTTGCAACAAAATTGAGTACGTTAAGGGCGAGCTCAATAACGCCGCCGACGCTCTTTCGAGAATAGAAGAGATTTTTCTACATGATATTTTCGACTATGAAGAATTATACAAAAGCCAAGTCGAAGATACGCAATTGTCATTATTAAAACAAAAACCTAACTTGGAATTTAAATTGTTCCGCATGCCATATGCAAATCATGAGCTTACGTTCGAAACATCAACGTCATCAGCGCGACTTTATTTACCGTCGGAGTTTCGAGAAAAAGCGATTTCAAGTGTCCACGCACTTAATCACCCTGGGGTAGCCGCTACGCGTCGCCTTATCGCGCAGCGCTATTTTTGGCCTAACATGAACACTGACGTTGCAAACTTTGTAAGAAGTTGCATTAAATGCCAGAAATGTAAAATACAAAGGCATACAATTACACCTCTAGGAGAGTTCGAAAGGTCAGACCGTTTCGAGCATGTGCATATAGATATAATTGGACCATTACCACCTTCCGAAGGATACACCTACTGTGTCACAATGATTGATCGTCATACAAAATGGCCTGAAGTCGTTCCTGTAAAAGACATAAGCGCTGAAACCGTCGCGAAAGCTCTACTCGAGCATTGGATAGCACGTTTTGGTTGCCCTGCAAGAATAACTTCGGATCAAGGTCGTCAATTCGAATCCAATCTTTTCAAACAGCTGACCAAACTACTTGGAATAGAAAAGATTAGAACAACAGCATACAATCCAAAGGCAAATGGACACGTCGAAAGGATGCATCGAACGCTAAAAGCTTCCATCATGACACGTTGCGATAATAGCAGTCAATGGTCACAACAATTACCTATCGTGTTATTAGGAATGCGCAATACAGTTAAAGAGGACTCAGGGTACAGCCCTGCTCAGATGACCTACGGTAAATCTATGCGTCTACCGGGAGATTTTTTTGTTCCCACCGAAACAGACATCAACAACACCGATTACACTTGCAAACTCATGGAAACATTAGCGAACCTTCAACCAACCACAAGAAAACAAGCTGATAACAGAAACATTTTCGTGCACAAAGATTTGACTAAATCGGACTACGTTTTCATTAAAAACGAAGTTAAACGTTCGTTAACACCGCCATACGAAGGTCCTTATAAAATACTCAAACGAAGCAATAAACATTACGTCGTTCAAGTAGGTTCTCGAGAAGTCACTATTTCTCTCGATCGTCTCAAACCTGCTTATGTTATAATTAATAGCCCTGCACTTCAGTCGCCACATGAAGTTTTTGTTTCGCCTAAAACAACTGTGATAACACCGGTTGGAACCAAATCGACCTCACTTGACAAAACTGAGCCATCTGTCACTACAAGATCGGGTCGCGTCGTGAAAAAGACCGTGAGATTTGCCATTTAAAACATTTTTTGTCGCCAGTCCCAAAGTCATAAAAATATCAAGTGAAATTTGAAGTGCGGTGAAGTGTTCTGTGTTTTAAAATAGACCAACAAAACAAACAATTTTGTGGCGTTCTCACACTAATTATGTCAACTTGTAACGTATTTATTTGTATGTTATCGTTACCACTTAGTTATATTCTTAAGTTTAAAACGTTTTTGTATAAAACCTTTTTTGTGTCAAGTTGTTACCAAATTTATGACCAAATTATTTTAATATTTTTTTACAAAATGTCTTCAGTTTAAGTATCCATTTGTGTAGTGTTGTTTTTATATTAGAAATACCTCATGTTAGCATAGAGTCTTATTGTTTATTAATTTAGGAGTTAGGTATAGTTATACACTTTTACACCAAACCATTTTATTAGGTATTTGCAATGTTTTTACACTTTGGTCATTGCTTTTGATGATATTTTTTTTTCACCCTTTTATTAAATTGTCTTCATCTAAGGGGGGAGGACATGTAGTGGTATGTTTACCCACACATGTACACCACTTGCGAGCTTATAAGTGCCTATGACGTTGCACCGTCAAGTTAAGTTCGAAGTCACGCGTCTCCGTGACAACACATATAGTCGGTTAATATCCGTTACTCGCATCAATCATTTATTGTAACATTTTACCGTGTTTAGTTGTAACAAAATTAATACTTTATTAAATTCATAGTTTAACATAGAATGGACATTTCATTTCATCTCACTATAATAGAACCTGGCACTACACTTCACCTATATCGTTGTTTACGAGAAGAGTCTTTTGAAAGCTTAACGGAAATGATTTTTTTTTGTTCCATTACCTACGTATTAGAAGAAAAGATAATAGTTGTGCATTAAATTGACACAGTCGCACCATCCACGTTAAAGAACTATGGATGCTATTACTGTGCCTAACACAGCACAAGCTGTAAGTATTTTACTTCGTGCGCACACTTGCCTTCAATTGGAAAAATATCCACAAAGTGTAGTGCCTCCATAATGTTAGGATAAAAAACCGTAAACATTAATTACATTACTATGCATCCCTTGCCTCAACATGGCACAATGATTAACAACCAGATCACAACGCCCTAAAGCACTTCAGATGATGATTTTTGTATTATTGTCTAGCACATAAACGTAGAACCCTGCATTTTGTGCACAATGCACACCAACGCTGGCTTACCAGTTTTACGTACGTAACCTCGGTAGTCACCCCCTTAAGGCGAAAGCGCAAGGGTAGCCCGCGAAATTCAAAATTTCTTACGTTTTTTGCAATTTGTAGGTCAGTGTGAGCTTGTATGTTGATTAAAATATGATTCGCGGTCGTAACTAACATGTCTTTACAGAATCATAATCATTAGAATCAGGAAAACAACTCCATAAGTTAGAATTGACCTCAAACCTCATGATTTCATGAAATCGCTAGATTTGAGGTCAATTCTAACTTAAGGAGTTGTATTGCTGATTCTAATGATTATAATTTTGTAAAGTCATATTAGCTACGGCCGCGAATCATATTTTAATCAACAAACAACCTGACACTGACCTGTAAATTGCAAAAAACGTAAGAAAATTTGAATTTCGCGGGCTACCTTAGCGCATCATCCTGAACAGGAGGCGATCATGTTGACAATTTACGGCCTAGCCTAGACTATTGCTTTTTAAAAAGCATATTCTGGGATGTCCAGAATATGATTTTCCAGTACCATATGTCGCAATCAGCCATTTATTATGCAAAATGAGGGTTATAAATCTCTGACCATTTGAGAATCCCGGCAAGCCCCGTTGGTATGAATTACGACTAAAATATCTCATAGAAGACATTTTATCGGTATGAACTCGTAACTCCGTAACAGCAAAAGTCGCAAATATTATCATTATCAGTCAAAAGTTACAAGGTGAACTTCAGTATTATGTTGATTATTATAAATAGTGCTCAAGCACATTCGAGTTATTTCATTCATTGAATGTTCAAATAAATATGTCATAATAAGGCCAAGTCGTTATCTCTAAGCTATTTCCTTTGACTCAAAACATGTTTAGAGATTTAATGATTTTCTAAATTGTCTGTCTACCTCTTCCCTCACTCACTTTTTATCCTAGCACATATGTCATATGCGATATTAATTAGTTTAATGGTAGCTACATATTATTTCAAGTTAAACTACTGTATGTGCATGTTAACTTGAGACTAGGACTTGAGCTATTAACGTGGCCACCTACTGGGCATAAAGCATAACAATTTAAAAAGTACCAATCAATCAATCAATCAACTACGTTAGGGTCGGCTTCCAGTTTAACCGGATTCGGCTGAATACCAGTATTTTACATGGAGCGACTGCCAATTTGACCTTTACAACCCAGTAACTGGGTAATACGATACCCCTTGGTAAGACTGATTGTCAGACTTTCGGGTTTCTGACGACCCGTAACGACTGCCAAAGATCCACGAATGACATCCGAGGAGTCTCGGATGTAAAGATGGTCACCCATCCACGGACCAACCCCGGCAAGCGTAGCTTAACCTGAGGGATCGACCCGTGCAGCTGTTATTACTTAACCACGAGCTGTTCCTCTAATTTAAAAAGTATGTACCATCGAATCGAAAAGAAAAAGAACTTGAAATTCGCAAAACGTCGCCGACGTTCGCACGGACGTAAAACTATCGCGGCGGGATTTTATTGCGCACTGGATTTTCAACTCTCGGTGTTGAGCCGAGCTTCGAAAACCCAACCTAACAACAACAGAGTGCATCCCAGCGCGTCGAAAAAACACACTGTTGGATTTTCAACTCTTGGCGTTGCGTTGAAAATCCAGTGCGCGAAAAAAAATCGCCGCGATATTTTTACGTTCGTGAGAACGTCAGCTAACCATTAGCCTGGGAAGGAGCCACATAACCGTTACAGTATCAAACCAACATAACTGGACTAAATTAGCATATCATACTGAAAAAAACCGTGCCTTTGTAATACCCAGCCGGATTCTGAATTGTAATTAAATGTATAGTCTCTAAAGTGTTACCTTATGTCCTAACAGAAAACGAATTACGATTACGCGATCGTTTACATGACTTATGTTAAGGCTTGGGTCTCAAGTTAACAGATCCTTAGAATAATGTTACAACTACCTACAAAATGTAACTAAAATTGTGATTACACATTGCTAGTTGCTAAAGTTTGTTTACACACTACATTGATATTAATGAGGATAACAAGCTACATTTATCTAATGTTCTAATTTATGATTACTTGCTTATAGAGTAAATGCAAATTACCTAGATACATAGTGCATGAATAGGTGTAATATAACATTAAATTATGCACTTTCATTAACCTTTTGTATGCTGTATAACAGAAACAATTAAAAAGTAATTTGTGTTTCACATAGGTCTACGTTCCGGCATACAAAGGGTGAAAAGGAAAATGACCTTAACCATACAATGGGATTGATGAAACATGAGTCAATTAAGAATACTATAAATATTACATTGTAAATAAATATAGCCACTCCTGTGATGTGACTTTTAGGATTATGATGACCTTTACATAATCTATATGCTGCTAAGAAAATGAATTTGAAAGGCAATTTTTGATAATATATTTACATTTTATTCTTCGTAATTACAGTTACTCCATATAATACAGATTACAAGATTATAATAGAAGTACAAGACTGAAAGTAAACAAATAAGTAATGTACTTTGTGTGGTGTCAAATTACACATTGAAATAACAAAACGGTTGTATTGTTGTTATGTTGTTGTATTAGGAAGTCTTTAACTACGATTTTCTCTTGTTCTATCTAGGATACAAAAGTGTTTAATAGAGCATGTTCTATACAAGCAGAACACATGCAATAGGTTCAAAGCCAAGTCATTTAAATTAAGATTATTCATATAGATTACAGACACAAGGAAAAGTTTATCAAGGTAGGATCATAGTTCTGAAGGCATTAGCCTCAATTGCCCACTGTCAGTCAAGCACATGATACAACTTCATTTGAGTATGACTCATCATCAATTACATACAAATCACAGAGTATTTCATTTCTGGAAAGTACTTAAGGGTACAGTGCCAGAAACGATGCCACTATTAGCACGCCAGTTGAGCCTTCTGCCGACACTTGTGCATCAGAGCACGCAGCGTGAACTGCCGACGAGCCAGGGTACGCACCTGCTTCAAGAATGTATCCAAATCAATCACTTCTTTGCGTAGTGCTTCTCCCATGTAGTAAATAGCATCCTCTAGAGTAGCTTCCTCAGCAAAAGCATTTAACAGCTGTGAGTATAACGGAGCAGTGGTCACAACAGCTTCATCCACATCAATGCCCTCTTGTTCCTGTAAGCGTTCAATAGCAGTATGCAATTCTTTCTCTTTCTCCTGCAAGATTGTCACATTCTTATCTAACTCAGTCCTCTCCCTCTGCAGTCTTGAAAGTATATCCTCAAGACGAGACTTGCCTTCACGAAGCTCCTGCTGTGTGCGGCGAAGAGTCTCCAGTTCTGCTTGGGACTGCAGAGACTGCTCCTTGAGCCTCCTCCGTAGCTTATCTTCCACAGCAGATAAAAGAGATGCTTTAATATGTTCCTCTGTGATAGTACCACCAGCTACATCCGTTGCAACAGGACCACCATAGCCTGCTGCTGGTGGATAAGGAGTAGCTGTTGCAGCAGGTGGATAAGGCATGCCATTGGTGCTGACTGCACCGGGATATGGAGCCCCATAGCTAGGATATGGCAGATTTGACGTTGTTGGATAAGGAGTTTGAGTTGGATACCCTGGTTGTGGAGCACCTTGAGGGAATGGGTACCCAGCAGGTTGCGGCATGAAGGAATTCACCGGATAGGGTGCCCTGGTCTCATTGCGGGGCTTTGAATAAACCGGTGGCAGCTCTCCAAACGCAGAGATCATGCTTTGAATGAGCTTCTGTAGAGTGGAGCCATTTTGCGTCCATTCGTGTAGAAATGGTAGATATACTTTGCCGTTGCTATCGACATATTTTGAGACTTTAATAGACATGTCTGACGTGGGTTTGACGAAACACAGCGGCGCATTTTGGGGGTGAGTGTCCATTAGCCAGATACAAACAGGGATGTTATAGAACGCTCCTTTATAGTTTACGGGGATGGTACCTTCGAGGTTCAGCAGGTCTTTTCTGGCGCCGTTGTTGAACACAAAGGCTTCCAGACGATAGGTCAAACTTCTGTACACTTGAATCAAATTAACCACTTCACGAGACGTGTAGTCGCGGTGTTTGTATTTTGATAGATACTGCTTAAGCACTACATCATCGTTAGCCATGATTAATTATGAATACTAATAAGTTATTAAACGAAATACAGCGATTAATTGAAGAAAATTACAGAAAATCCCACAATCAGAAAATCACATCGTTCATAGACAGCTTCAGTGATGTCATCAAACAAAATCTTAGAGCATTTAACCTATGGAGATGGCATAGCTGAGCGAACCCCACTGCCAAAAAGTCGATTGGCCATATGGCCATGCACGTTATATAAAACTAATTCATTCGCCGACTGCTGTCTAGAGATGAGATATACCTGCCATTCTCCATACCCGGCCTTTAAGGTATGGGTATCACTAAATACCTGGTACAAATACCAGGTATCAAAATACTTCTAAGTATTTGGGTGTGGTAGGATTTCGATAAGTAAACGTATGCGATAAGTATGGTATGCCTCCAATATAATGTAGGTACGACGTTTCAAGTACCTATACGTAATTATGCATTATGAGATATGAAATCTTTCCTTCCTACTTTACCAGGCTTAGGACTGTCGGCTAACGACAATGACGATGACGATGGTTATTAATGAATTCTAGTTATTTCTATATAAATAATGTAAACATTCAAGCACGCAATAATATTCCCTAACATAAACAAACTAAGGAACTCTTTCACGTCGTGACAAAAAATGTCATTATGCTATTATGTTCCTTATGCACGTAAAAATAAGTACCCATTTTGTCTAACTAAATTAAATCAACCGAATGTTCATAAAGCACGAATGACGTTTCGGGTCCCTTCGTAAGCTGTCGGGTAGCTTCGGGTTACTTCGGCGTACCGAACTACCGATAAAACTGGGCGCTACCTTGTGGTAGCGGTTCGTATCGTACTATGCGTCTGACGTCATACCTTCAAGGTATTTACCCAGTATTTCGGTCCGTACCCGGTCTATGTACTGGGAAGCACATACTTGGTATATATACCTCTACCAGTATATACGTCTCATCTCTACTGCTGTCACTGTGTATCGTATTGTGTCGCAAGAAAGTGCTCCCAAGAAATGGTTAATTGTGCAGTTTCCTCGGGCAAAAAGCGATCTGCCACTTCAAATTTGCGAAACCATGGTGTTTCTTACCACATGCAAGTATAAATTATACATTCAAACAGTTTTATTTAAGTATAATGTCGAAATAATCGTTGTTGACATTACGATAGAAAAATACAGTGGTACGTTGGTAGCGCAAACGTAGTACAGGTAAGAATTTGCATAGTGCAGGGACAACGTGAATCAATGATTGATAAAATAAATGATTTTGCAGTCATTATGTTCAGTAACCAGTTTTTTTTCTGTAATGTATCTGTTTAAGTCAGGTTGAAATAAAAAATATATATATTACATAATATTAATTTCAGTTCTTTGTGAGTCGATTTAAATTCTTTTCTTTTGTAGTTTTAGGCTAATAAAAAATAACAGTTTGTTCGTTTCGAATGTGAGTTTTTGCAGCTCATGCAATTTGAAAAAAAATAATCCGCAGTGGAATAATTTAATAACTATTCCACCGCGGACCGTAGGTAGTAGGTACTTACTAGTAGGTTTTTTCAAGGCTGTTATGAAAACGTAGTACACACGGCTACACATCAAGCTATACATTTCCAGTTTACACTAATCTCTCATTGTAAGGAAATCCTATGCAGTGCGAGATCATCTTATACTGGATATGTATAGCTTGATCTGTAGCCGTGCGTGCGTACACAATCAAATTAATAGACATGATTTTCCTTTGATTCTGTTGGCACTTATTTAAACTGATTACTTCTATTCTATATTTTTCTTCAACAGATTTCCAAAAGATCCCGTACTATGACAAAATTTGAGGATATTTTGCGGTAATACAGAAACTTGGGGACCCACGCGTACTAGTGCAATCTGTTCGGAACATTTTATGTCGTGTAATTTTAAACAACTTGCAAATAATAGAAGGAAACTAATTGAGGGTACGATACCCACTTTAAAAAACATTCTTGGCACGGAAGAACCGCCTGCAAAATTAAAGATTTTAGTAGGACCCTTTTATTATTGGCAACACTTCTGAAATGTCAGAATTCCGTCGAATTAAAAATCAGACTGTAGTCGTCATTATTCAGACATATGAATATGAACTAAACATGCGGGTGTGGCTTCATAGCCAAAGCCTGCACCCGCATGTTTTCCTACTAAAATATCAAACACATCATTTAGTTTCTTTAATTAGTTAGTTATGAAACACCGAACTCAAATAGTTTTAAAAACAAAAAATGGACGAGTAAAAGTGTTATTTTTAACAAAATAATAAAATTGGCTGTGTTATTTTATTATTTATATTCTACCCTTCCCACTTTTTGACACGTATACCTACGTTAAGCCCGCATTATAAAACGGGGCTCAAGTATGTATCCCGAATTGTGGCTCCACTGTACTATCACACACGCGCGTCCGAAACTTCACATTGGTGAATCACTTGGGTTAGTGACCATTACCTCTATTGCTTGAGAATAATTTTGGTTAGGTTGGGTTAGGTTAGAACAGTGACCCTTAACGCGTAGCTAGTATATAAAATCGTCGGTTGTGTTTGTACAGTGGTTCCCGAATTTCTAAATGCAGAATGATAGGGAAGGTCCAGCAATATCAATAATGTTATTTGAAAAAAATATTTGACTATAAAAATAAATACAATCGTTCTTTTTCTAAAGCACTATTAATTGTTTTGTCATTACTGGCTACCTACGTAGTTTCGCAGGCATTCATCATATTGCGTATTTTTGTGTACAGACGCCAGCACGTCAAGCTACTACAATCTTTATAAATCTAAAGTATTAGGTTCAAGGTTGATTGGAAAAATTTGACAGTTTCGGGTGGCTTGACCTGTACACACAAGAAAATAAAACGAATTAACATTTTATTTATTCATTCATTCATTCATGTAATGAAATAGCAGGTTAAGCTACGCTTGCCGGGGTTGGTCAGTGAATGAGTGACCATCTTTACATACCGAGACTCCTCCGTGCCTCGGAAAGCACGTTAAGCCGTTGGTCCCGGCTGTCATTCGTGGTTCTTTGACAGTCGTTACGGGTCATCAGAAGCCCGAAAGTCTGACAACCAGTCTTACCAAGGGGTATCGTATTACCAAGTAACTGGGTTGTGGAGGTCAGATAGGCAGTCGCTCTATGTAAAATACTGGTATTCAGCTGCATCCGGTTAGACTGGAAGCCGACCCCAACATAGTTGGTAAAGGCTAGGCAGATTGATTTTTGATTCATGTAATGAAATACCACTGATTGTTTGTGTCCCATCACTAGCACTTTGTGTTTGTTGTCATAGGACAGTTGCGTAGATACGCACAAATTTGTCAATGTGTATGTGTTTTTTTATTGTGTGGCTATTATTCTTTCGTGTGCGTTCGTAGCAACACGAAGCATGTATCTGTGTGTGGTTGTCAAATTTTTGTAGTGTGCTGTATGTGTTTTCCTCGCCCCCCGCATAAAGTGGCAGAAAATTTTGTTCGGTGATTCGCTGCTTGCCATCTCCATAGGTTAAATGCTCTAAGAACAAAATAGTCAGACAGATGTTTATTATTGATTTTCATAAAATCGACTAAAAAAAAAATCGTTCAAAATCCTTCTCAACCTTAGAGCATTTAACCTATGGAGATCTTAGAGCATTTAACCTATGGAGATGGCATAGCTGAGCGAACCCCTCTGCCAAAGTCGACTGGCCATATGGCCATGCACGTTATATAAAACTAATTCATTTGGCGACAGCTGTCATTGTGTATCGTATTGTGTCGCAAGAAAGTGCTCCCAAAAAATGGTGAATTGTGCAGTTTCCTCGTGCGAAAAGCGATCTGCCACTTCAAATTTGCGAAACCATGGTGTTTCTTACCACATGTTAGTATAAATAATACATTCAAATACTTTTATTTAAGTACAATGTCGAAATAATCGTTGTTGACATTACGATAGAAAAATACAGTGGTACGTTGGTAGCGCAAACGTAGTACAGGAAGGAATTAAAGGAATTTGCATAGTGCAGGGACAACGTGAATGAATGATTGATACAATAAATGATTTTTTCAGTCAGTATGTTCAGTAAACATAGTTCAGTTTTTTTTTGTGAATGTATCTGTATAAGTCAGGTTGAAATTAAAAAAAATATTATTTATAAAATATTAATTTCAATTCTTTGTGAGTCGATTTAAATTCTTTTCTTTTGTAGGCTTAGGCTATTAAAAAGTAACAGTTAGTTCGTTTCGAATGTGAGTTTTTGCAGCTCATGCAATTTGAAAAAAAAATAATCCGCGGTGGAATAATTTAATAATTATTCCACCGCTTTCAAACCCCAAACCGCTCAAAAATATAATTACCGATAAGGTTATTATACTTCCGCCGCTTGAGATTTTCCGCAGCCGCAGCAGCAGTGTCAGCACAGCACGCCGAGCCATGAAGGTGGGATGGCGCAAGAGTATCGACACACGTAGCGTCCCACACTAAAGGCCTACCCAGGTGGGTAGGCCTTTAGCCTTTAGCCTTTAGCCAGTAATGACCAAAAAATGTATAGTGCTTTAGAAAAAGAACGATTGTATTTATTTATAGAGTCAAATATTTTTTCAAATAACATATTGCTGGACCAGCCGGCCGATTCAGTAAAAATCTCACCGTGAAAACTTAGGTGAAGTGAGTTTGTTTTTGCTAGGAATTGACACTATTGACAGCTCACTCCACGCTCACTTCACCTAAGTTTTCACGGTGAGATGGTTACAGAATCGCACTGCAGTGCCTTTCCCTATCATTCTGCATTTAGGGTCGGCAATTCGGGATACATACTGAGCCCCGTTTTATAATGCGGGCTTATTGTAGGTATACGTGTCAAAAAAGTAGGAAGTGTAGAATATAAATAATAAAACAACACAGCCAATTTTATTATTTCGTTAAAAATAACACTTTTATTTTTATTTATTTATTATTTATTAAAACTTTATGCACAAGTAAAAAAATACTGTACAAAGGCGAACTTAATGCCTGAGGCATTTTCTACCAGTCAACCTTAGGGAATGCAGAGACAAAACATGGTAGGTGCAACACAAGGGATAGATAACTGGCAAAAGAATAAATACTAATAAATACACGTCTTTTACCCGTTCGGTTTCTTTTTTTTACAACTATTTGAGTTCGGTGTTTACTAGCTAACTAATTAAATAAACTAAATGAGGTGTTTGATATTTTAGTAGGAAAACATGCGGGCGTTTCATAGCCATAGTCTAGTTCATAGCGGCTTCATAGCCATGGGCTAGTTCATAGTGGCTTCATAGCCATAGTCTACTTCAATGACATTAAACATCTAGACGTTGCCATGATTACAGTGTGAAGCGTGGAAGTGAGACACATATATACGAAATTTTATTATTATCTCCTCACCGCTGTCACTGTGGCGAAGTTGTCAACAGCCTCGGACACCACGGCCTGTCTTGCAGCCGAATTGCGGGTCGCTAAGCGCGGCACGCTAACATCAATGACATCATCCGACGAGCCCTTGTCACCGTCGGCGTTCCAGCTGTATTAGAACCCAATGGCTTGGCACGCGACGATGGCAAGAGACCGGACGGCATGTCATTATTTCCATGGAAGGTGGGTAGGCCTTTAGTGTGGGACGCTACGTGTGTCGATACTCTTGCGCCATCCCACCTTCATGGCTCGGCGTGCTGTGCTGACACTGTTGCTGCTGCTGCGGAAAACCTCAAGCGGCGGAAGTATAATAACCTTATCGGTAATTATATTTTTGAGCGGTTTGGGGTTTGAAAGCGGTGGAATAATTATTAAATTATTGCATGAGCTGCGAAAACTCACATTCGAAACGAACTAACTGTTATTTTTTAATAGCCTAAGCCTACAAAAGAAAAGAATTTAAATCGACTCACAAAGAACTGAAATTAATATTTTATAAATAATATTTTTTTTAATTTCAACCTGACTTATCCAGATACATTCACAAAAAAAAACTGAACTATGTTTACTGAAAATACTGACTGAAAAAATCATTTATTGTATCAATCATTCATTCACGTTGTCCCTGCACTATGCAAATTCCTTTAATTCCTTCCTGTACTACGTTTGCGCTACCAACGTACCACCGTATTTGTCTATCGTAATGTCAACAACGATTATTTCGACATTGTACTTAAATAAAAGTATTTGAATGTATTATTTATACTAACATGTGGTAAGAAACACCATGGTTTCGCAAATTTGAAGTGGCAGATCGCTTTTCGCACGAGGAAACTGCACAATTCACCATTTTTTGGGAGCACTTTCTTGCGACACAATACGATACACAATGACAGCTGTCGCCAAATGAATTAGTTTTATATAACGTGCATGGCCATATGGCCAGTCGACTTTGGCAGAGGGGTTCGCTCAGCTATGCCATCTCCATAGGTTAAATGCTCTAAGCAACATGTACATTGCATTAGCGGAATCAATTATAGCATACGGAATCACGAGTTATGAACGAACATTACAGGAGACCATTACAGGAGACGCCCTGGGCGGCGGGAATCGCGAGGCGATTTCCGGCCACCCCGTAGGCGCGGGCCTGCGGACGGTGAGTAGCGGGTAGCTCGCCGTCCGGTAAGGAGTCGACTGCGCTTTGTTCCACGTGCGCCTCAAAGAGATGTCAGCAAGTGATGGGGTCCAATAGGGCCGACGCCGCTGGGGTCGCGGGTTGTTTGAAGAAGATACCGCGGCCCTGGCATAGGCAACTGAAGGAACACGGGTGGGTTTTAGTCAGTAAAAGTCTGACACGGCCTTCCGCTCCACCCTTAGAGCATTAAATGCTCTAAGGCTCCACCCAGAGCGGGAGAAGCTATTTGATGATTTCCCACCCTCAAAAAAAAAAAAAAATGGGCGAACATTTAAAACATTTATTGAAAGAATTTCCAAACTGCAAGTAAATGTTCAGTTTTATTAAACAATATACAAATTAACATTATACTAGTACTAAAGTAAATGACTAACTAAATATACAAATAAATACAAAAACAAAAGGACACTTAGGCGTCGAAGTACTCGTCCGCATCGATGTCATCCGGAAACGTGCCCAAGACTGGCAGCATTGCCACTTTGAATAGCAATGCTAATACTTTGGCCAAAGAACAAGCCATAAAACACCAATATAATGATAACGTCATCAAACTATTTAAATATTGTAAAATTTTGCCAGTACAGACTAGGCTCAACATGACCCTCTTGATTGAGCAATTTAATAACAAGAGCATTCAAATACCCATAACTCATAAAATAATCACTAGAAGTATCACCAAAAATAAACTAACTGTACCTCAGACTAGAAACTATTATGGCAGGCGAACAGTAAAATTTTTAATTCCCACAATAATCAATCAAATACCAAAATCTATTAACGACGAAATAAACTCGAAAAACTATAAGCAAAAATACAAAAAATACTATTACAACTACTTATACAACTTAGTTTAATAAAATAATTTAATAAACACTAATAACAAAAACAAGTAAAATCGGAGCAACCTGTATATGAATAGTGAGCAGCTCAGATTTGAAACATAACATAAATGTGACTCACTTAGTTACTGATAGATGTTTACGGCGCGTGAAAAATATTACCCTACCTAAATTATTATTTTAATTACTTGTATTTGCTTTGTGTGTATTTGTTTTGATGTTATAACGAATGTGAGTACCAATACAAACCATCTCTGGTTTAATAACGTGAATCTGTAATAAACCTGTACTTATGCATAAATAAAAAAAATAAAAAATCGCTTTAGATTTGCAATTTTGATTCCACATGAGATAGCCACCGTTGGAATTGTTTTTGCTAGTTTCACATAATTTAACATATTTTTTGCAAATTTTGACGTTCAAAAGTGCCTTTTGTGTAAATACCTATCTTTCAAAATAAATAAAAATCTATTGCTGTCCGTAAAGGTCCGTACGTCCGTACTATGTGGAACCGAGCTGCCAACTGCAAATGCCAACAGCACGTTCAGTGACTGCAGCAGCAATCGGCCCAGCTTCACTACTGCCCGCTGCATAATATGCTGGACAGCAATTGAATTTTATTTATTTTAAAGGCACACAAAAGGCACTTTTGAACGTCAAAATTTGCAAAAAATTTGTATAATATTGAATTCTAATTACCCCAAAAAGTAGTAGTTGCAAAAGGTAGTTTCGTATGGAGATTAATGGGCAAGAAACTCAGACAAATAAGACAAAATTTAGAGCTATTGTTATTCCAGGCGCAGTGGCAGGACGAAGAATGGTTCTAGGCTAAGGTTCTACGGCACCTGCGATTGATATTTAATTATTATATTTTATTGTCGCGTATCATATTTTGATCAAGATACAACCTGATACCTTAGAGCATTTATGCTCTAAGCCTGATACGGACCTGCAAATTGCAAAAAACGCAAAAAAAATTGCATTTCGCGGGCTACCACTGCGCATCCTCCTTAAATGGTAATAAGAGCGACTGTGTTGAATTTTACAAATCACATCACATCGTGGCTTGCTGGAGTTCCTAGCTAAGGTGTTATTTTGAAACGAGGCTATATTTGTGTTACCCCATGGAAGATTAAAAGATTAGTTCTCCATTTCTAAAAAAAAAAAAAATAAGTCAAAGACAAAGGCACGAAATGTCAAAATATTTCTAACAATTTCTTTTTCGGTGAGCTGTCAACGTTGCGAAACGTTCGATTGCAGTTCGCCTGTTTTAATCCAAGTTAATCACCTTGGAATAATTAGAAATACGTTAATTTGTATTTTAAAAATACAGCACAATGCCGCCTAAGTTCGATCCTAATGAAGTTAAAATCGGTAAGAGTTCATACCAGTGAAAAACATGACCGGTTTCCGAGTGATAGTGTTCTTCAATTTTGTGTGTGTATTTTTGCAGTAAACTTGCGATGCGTCGGTGGAGAAGTTGGTGCCACTTCGTCGTTGGCCCCTAAAATCGGTCCCCTTGGTCTGGTGAGTATTTATATAGATATTCGTGAAATTTCCAAAATTCTAACCTAGAAACTTCGCATGGCAGTCCGAACACCTATTCTTTAAATGATACAATAATGTGATGGTATCTCAGAGACGACTCGATGTATGCTCGTGCTGCAAGGCTTTTGTGTATCTTTTTCTGAAGAAAAACACTAATTTACTCATTAAATTTTTTAAAATTTTGCTCAATATGGAGCTAGCTGAAATCTAGTTGTCTCGCTTAAAGTTGATCATCCTGGGGGGTGCCTCCCTACCAGGCGCGTCCTTCCGGGTGGCGGATGGAAGGAACCCGCGACTCAGGATACTTTCCCTGTCGCGGCTACTCCGAATGTCCAATAAGGAGTCGCGGACCAGGCAATGTGACTGCCATGCTTTCTAGGTATCTATAGCTACTTGGGGGATTGAGTAAGTTCATGTTCAAGTTAGTATTTCATATCATTACATTGTGAAATTGCCATTTCTTTCAATAACCATTTAAGTAAATTGATTTGCAGTTTCTTTGGAACAAGCCAGGATACATAAATGTCTATGTACTGGATAAAACTACCCTTAGCACATGTGAAGAGGCCACATGGTGTAATGTATCTAAAAATCTATTATCTCAATTGAAGAAGATCTATTGCAATTATTATTTAGAAGCATTCAATCTTTTCACAATGTCTTACTAACATTTATTTCCACTCACAGTCCCCCAAGAAGGTTGGTGACGACATTGCCAAGGCCACTAGCGACTGGAAGGGTCTCAAGATCACTGTGCAGCTGATAGTACAGAACAGACAGGCCCAGATTTCTGTGGTGCCATCTGCCGCTGCCCTTATTATCAGAGCCCTGAAGGAGCCCCCACGTGACCGCAAGAAGCAAAAGAACAGTATGTATCAAGTTGTAATATTAGTATAAGGGCTTCCTCTGCAAATTACAGTTCATTCAGCTTTAAATATACATTCTCTTCTACAACCTAAATTCTTATATCCTAAGCCAGATACCAAAAAAATCCAGAAGTGCACGCCTCACACGCTTAGTGTATTACAAATTGAAATTAATTGACTAGAAACGCAACTTATTGAAAAAATAAAAAACGCCGCAAACCGTGTCTCAGTTGGTTGATTCATTCAAAAGATATTGCAGATTGTAAAATTTCAAACTACTTTTTTAAAAATTTGCAGGTATACATAAATATAACAAAAATACGTAAGAAAGGGAAAGAAGTACATAAATCTTCATGTAATACAAGAGAGATGAAATAGTTGGTGATAATTTTCAACAAAAGAAACCCAGTAAATCCATTGAACTTCATAAATATCTTTGAAATGGTTATCCATTCAATCACAATAAGAAATAGGGTTCATCCTCCAGATAAATGAAAAATTATTCAAAAGGATTTATTCATTGCGTATATTTTCTAAAATGTGTAACCAAACAAGTGCACAGACCAACGGACAGCCGTACTAATAACTTTTTAACTACATTTTTTGTTGTATGTACTTACTAAAAAATATATTTAAAAAAATACACTGACTTGATAATACAGGGTGTTTGGTGCATCGTTTGCCAAATTGAATTGGCCGAAAGAAGAGGTCATTTGCTATCGCTTCAGGCTCAAGTACTCATTTTTGGCCACACCGGTTTTTTTATTACAACTTTCTAATTTTTATTTTGAAAAAATCCAAAACTCAGCATTAAAGCTTAAATTAAAAAAAAAGTTTTAAGTGTAGTCGTCAAATTTCATTTTTATTTACATATGTACTGTTGTATGGCTCTATCAAATTTAAAATTACTTGCCAGTTACATCTAGTTTTTTTTTAATAAATCACAAAGTTTTTGGAAAAATAAAAAATGAACTTAAAACTCAACTTTAAATAGCTATAAAAAAAAAACTAAAAGCGATCGGGATCTTCGAATTATTTTAAAAAGTTCTCTAGTCTATCCCCTTTCCAACGGTATGCAATGTGTTTAAAAAATGTTTCAGTAAGTTCACTAATACGCTAAGTTTGTGTATCGGGACGCACCATCAAACTATTGCATATTCGGGATAAATAAGTGTTTTCGCGTAAACAATACATACGAAGCAGGTAAAGCCTGCTATCTCCCTCCTACACAGTAGAATTCATTATCTGTCTCTTTTTGTTATTGGGTTGGCCGCAAATTGGTTAAGTTTGTTAGTCGTTATTTGACTGTCTCTGAAAACTAACCCCTTGTTGTTGTTGTGTTATTTTCTGTTACTGTTATTTTCTGTTACTGTTAATTTCTGTTACTGTTATCTTTTCATTGAGTTTTGTGGGTGTTTGTGTTAACTTTCGTGATTTTTTTTGTGTTACAATATGGCTACATTCTCTAATGAAGAATACGCTGATATTTTGATGGCTTATGGAAGAGCCGATGGTGTTGCTCGCGAAGCACAAAGAATTTATCAGGAACGCTTTCCCAATAGACGATTGCCTTCCCGCCATACTTTCCAGAACACTTATCGACGCTTACGTGAGACTGGTAATTTGACTGCTAGTGAACCAAGAGGGATTGTAGTGCGTCATAATGTTGACGTAGATGAACAGATTCTGGCACTGTTTGAAGAAGATCCCACTAGAAGCATAAGAAATGTAGCTGCATTACTGGGAATTTCGATCTGGAAAGTATGGCGAGTACTTCGCCAAAATAACAAACATGCTTTCCATTACACTCCGGTGCAAGGTACGTAATTTTTAAATTAATAGACTCACAACCGTAGGCGCTAACGTAGATTGCGAACCCTTTCTAGCTTTACCGCGTACCCGACGCAGCAGCAGGTAGCGGCTTTGACGTCACTCTGCCAGATGTCATAAACCTTCAGCGGTCAGGCCATTGTCTTTTACATTGTACTGCCCGTACTTTTTACAAACAATAAAAAAAAATCTTGCGAGAAAGTAATGCATTCTTACGCGTATTTTATTTGTTGTAGGTCTCGAGAATCAAGACTTTGATAACCGTGTCCAGTTTTGTCGTTTTTTACTGCATTCAGACGTGGATAATCCGGTCTTTTTAAAAGGAATTCTGTGGACGGATGAGTCCAAATTTACTAAAGAGGGAATCCTCAATTTACATAACTTACACCACTGGACAGCAAAAGATCAAAACCCACGCGTAAAACGACAAAGGTCATTCCAGAGACGATTTAGTGTGAACGTTTGGGCAGGAGTCATTGCAAATCATGTAATTGGACCACACTACTTACCTGACAACCTGAACG
This sequence comes from Cosmia trapezina, assembly GCA_905163495.3. Taxonomy (NCBI): domain Eukaryota; kingdom Metazoa; phylum Arthropoda; class Insecta; order Lepidoptera; family Noctuidae; genus Cosmia; species Cosmia trapezina. The sequence goes on from LR991036.1 coordinate 6,291,875, forward strand.
GGGATAATTACTTAGAATTTCTGCAAACAGAGTTGCCCTTATTATTAGCTGATTTGCCAATTTTCAGTGAAGACAGGTCTTTTGTTTTCCAACATGACGGTTGTCCCGCTCATTGGAGAATAACCGTCAGGGAGTACTTGAATGATGCATTCCCGGACTCATGGATTGGGAGGGATGGCCCTATTCCTTGGCCTCCACGTTCTCCAGACTTAACTCCGTTGGATTTTTACGTCTGGGGACGGGCCAAAGAACTCGTCTACGCCACGGAAGTTGAGACAAGAGATGATTTAGTCCAACGCATTGAGGCGGCTTTCATGACGATCAAAGCAGAAATGCGTTTACGCACCACTACAGTTGAGATAAGACGAAGATGTCGCGCGTGCATACGCAATAGTGGTAGACAGTTTGAACAAGACTTGTAAGATTAGTATGTAATTAAATTACTTATTAATAAATGATTATTTTTGTAATAATGTATTTTTTTTTCAATTTCGAGGAAAGTTCCCTATGTAAGAACGAGATAAGAGACTACGTAAGACGTGAGATAACAGTATCTATCTACTAATAGCATGTAATTTATGCGAAAACTAGTGTTTTAAACGTAATATCCAATATCAGCCTGATGTGTCTCGACTACACATTTAGCTAATTATTAAAGATATTAAAAGAGTTTTTTAACACATTACATACCGTTGGAAAGGGGACAGACTAGAGAACTTTTTAAAATAATTCGAAGATCCTGATCGCTTTTATTATTTTTTTTATAGCTATTTAAAGTTGAGTTTTAAGTTCATTTTTTATTTTTCCAAAAACTTTGTGATTTATTAAAAAAAAACTAGATGTAACTGGCAAGTAATTTTAAATTTGATAGAGCCATACAACAGTACATATGTAAATAAAAATGAAATTTGACGACTACACTTAAAACTTTTTTTTTAATTTAAGCTTTAATGCTGAGTTTTGGATTTTTTCAAAATAAAAATTAGAAAGTTGTAATAAAAAAACCGGTGTGGCCAAAAATGAGTACTTGAGCCTGAAGCGATAGCAAATGACCTCTTCTTTCGGCCAATTCAATTTGGCAAACGATGCACCAAACACCCTGTATAATATTATGTCTAGTTTTCAAAACATATCTTTTTTATTGATTTAGTGGGATAAGAACAATTTTATGTTGTAAAATCGTCACATGGCCACTATGTTGAGATTGAGACTAGAGTACCCCCACACTCTCACGCGTTGTGGGGTGTGAAAACGTAAAATCTACATAATTTAAAAATTTCATTAATCTCAAAGTATTCTTCCAAGAAGTATCTTAAATGTGCAGAATAAAAAGAAATCTTTGTCTAAGAATTACTACAAAATTCTTTATCTAAATATAATTTTCTCCTAATTTCAGTCAAACACAACGGCAACATCACCCTTGAAGATGTCATCACTATTGCCAAGACTATGAAAGCCAGATCAATGGCACGCTACCTGTCGGGCACAGTCAAGGAGATCCTCGGTACCGCACAGTCTGTCGGATGCACAGTTGAGGGCAGGCCTCCCCACGACCTCATCAATGACATCAACACTGGTGCTCTTACCATTGATGAATAAACCTAACATCTAAGTTTAACTAATTTGCGTTTTATTATTATTGTTTTTTCTGCTTTACCCCATTATTGCCCATGCAAAAGCCTGTTGCAGACCAAGAGCTAAGCCGAGTCAGTTTAGTTTACGTCATCGTCACCATGTGAGCCAAGCTCAACTAACTTACCTCTTGGTCTGCAACTTGCTTATAGGAAACTCAATCAAGAGTGTATGTTGAATGTAGATTCAAGACTTATAATTCAAAGATGGAGGGACCAAGTATTTTGTTAAATAACTATGTATACATTGAGGTAGCTAAAATTATTGCATAGGTAGCACTTTTATGTTGGCTGATTTGAGATGTGTGCGCACGCGCAGCGGAATGTTGTTGAATTTAAAGATTTTAATTATGCAGATATTTAGTGTATGACGTCGTATAATTGTGTATGGTAAAAAAAAATTTGTGCACGCAACCATTGTGGAGAAATTCACCAAAAACTGATTCCGCTGGGCGAACGTTGTCCTGGCGGAACTTTTTTTAATCCATAGACTTTAGAAGAAAAGAGATGTGTCCAAAAATTAGTGTGTATTTGTGTGTAATTGTGTATGTATGAATAATACTAGTGCATGCATAAACTTCGGAGAAATTCAAGTTTCCGCTACGCGAACGTTTGGTCATTAGCTAGTTTTCATATAAAGCGCTTACATAGAGAACTGTAGATTTTTACATACGTTGTTTTGAATTTGTTTATATTTGTTTAAAAAACAGATTTAGAAAAAATCGTAGGGCTTAAAAGATAAAAATATAAACGTAAAATACGCTTATTAGGTCTTAGTTCTTAAAGTATGCACTTTGGGGTCTAGATTTTCACGTTTATACAAACCTTGTAAGTGTCTGCAACATGTTGCCAAGTATCAATGATGTTCCGTTAGTAACTAAAGAGTTATAGGACAAATTTACCATGAACAGATCACTGTTTACAAAGCAGTCAAATATCACGACGTTCTGAAGGAATTGCATGGTAATATGTATGTCAATAATTAGTGTATTCATTCAACTATTCTTATGCAAAATTTCATGTCATTAAATTCAGTAATTAAAGAAAAACAATTATAATACTGACGAAGCATCGAAAACCTACATAACCCGACCAAGTTCGGATGGCTACCAAAAAGCGGCCGAGCCATATATCTTAGAAACGTTCTTAACCTTCCAATATAGTATTTATTAATATGGTACAGTTGCGTACACAAGCGTTAGGAAAAAATAAAACAATTGCATTTCTTGAATGAAAAACGAAAATGATGATGAAATTACGATTATATTACAATATACAGGGTGTAAGGGACAGCCCTCCGCAAACTAACAGGGTGCATTCAGCTCCTCATTTTGAATCATATTCCACCGGAAATTTTCTCAGGAAATTTTCATTTTTTAAATATTTTTTTCAGTTACATTTTCTTTATTTCAAAGTAAAATTACATTGTGTGTTCGCAGCACTCCATTTATGTAAAAAAAAACAGCAAAAAAATAAAAATGAAAACAAAAAACCAGCAATGGATGTAGAAATACTCTAACGAACGACGCGTGAAATCAGCTGTTCACTTTCTGCCTAGCTACAGAGTTCATCGAACTCACCGCATACCTATTACCTACCCCTCCCAACCAGTAATAGACGCTCCGATTTTTTTATAATTTATCTGCCTAATAAACTACCTACGTAAATGAATAAGTCTATAGCTATTAATTTATTATAAAATCTTACCTTGTATCTGTTATCAGCTTCTCACTATCATTCACTCAATATTCCTACTACATAATTATGTTATGCTTCACTGTTACACTATAACATTAATAACACACTTTGTCGATATTATTATTACAGAGAATTGGCGATGCATAGCAAAACAACAGCGCATACGCACATTGTCCTTGACTGCACATTTATTTGTTTGAGACTGGGGATGAAACAAAATCAGGTTCAAGTTCAACAGCAAACGAATACGCGCGAAAACATATTGCCCTCTCTTTTCTTCAAGGATGACAGTACCGTTTCAAGCGGGAAGCCGCCTATCGCTCGTTGCGCGCAGCGCGTTGTCTATTTTTTCACACAAGAATATTTTTGATCAATTCATAACTACAATACTTAGACTATTTAACTAAAGGATTAAGCGTACCGAACTTCGAACAAAATAATTCTGCATATTTTGGTGGGGTGCGGGAAACACGCTCACATACATAAGAAAAAAAAAATCGATTCAAGAAGTAGTTTTTTTTTAAGTTATTAGATTGTTTGATCCATTAAAGTTGCAAAGGGGAACGCTCGTGCATGCCTAGTGTATTGGTTAAATAGTGTAATAAGCTACAATATGATAAATATTTACCTAAACAGTAACTAGTACATACTTACATGTGGTAAATATTTAATTTCCCTAAGGGGTCTATAGTTAGAATCCTGATCCGTGAAATCTTCAATAGAAATTAGCTGTATGAATTTTATTTGTCTTAAATAATATATTTAGATTATATCTCAAGTCTCAAGCGCATACTTAAATAAAGTACCTACGTAAATAGTACCTACTTTCTGTCATAGTCAAATACATTTAAAAAAGTAGGTGTACAAAAATAAATGACCTATAAATTATATCGAAACAACAATTGTGTTATCACCTATACCAATTCAATACCGGTATTATACTGTAAATTTTGGGATGTTACCTAAATATATTGCACGGCCGCTTTTTTGTAGCCATCCGAACTTGGTCGGGTTATGTAGGTTTTCGATGCTTCGTCAGTATTATAATTGTTTTTCTTTAATTACTGAATTTAATGACATGAAATTTTGCATAAGAATAGTTGAATGAATACACTAATTATTGACATACATATTACCATGCAATTCCTTCAGAACGTCGTGATATTTGACTGCTTTGTAAACAGTGATCTGTTCATGGTTAATTTGTCCTATAACTCTTTAGTTACTAACGGAACATCATTGATACTTGGCAACATGTTGCAGACACTTACAAGGTTTGTATAAACGTGAAAATCTAGACCCCAAAGTGCATACTTTAAGAACTAAGACCTAATAAGCGTATTTTACGTTTATATTTTTATCTTTTAAGCCCTACGATTTTTTCTAAATCTGTTTTTTAAACAAATATAAACAAATTCAAAACAACGTAAGTAAAAATCTACAGCTCTCTATGTAAGCGCTTTATATGAAAACTAGCTAATGGCCAAACGTTCGCGTAGCGGAAACTTGAATTTCTCCGAAGTTTATGCATGCACTAGTTTTATTCATACATACACAATTACACACAAATACACACTAATTTTTGGACACATCTCTTTTCTTCTAAAGTCTATGGATTAAAAAAAGTTCCGCCAGGACAACGTTCGCCCAGCGGAATCAGTTTTTGGTGAATTTCTCCACAATGGTTGCGTGCACAAATTTTTTTTTACCATACACAATTATACGACGTCATACACTAAATATCTGCATAATTAAAATCTTTAAATTCAACAACATTCCGCTGCGCGTACGCACACATTTGAGATCCCTTTCATCTTGACGCTAACTTCGCAGTTGGCATGAATATTTTTACGCAGCCCTAACCTTACTACCTTTAGTCAAGGGTCCAACAACAACCTTCAACACGCAGAGCCGCTCGATCCCCTCTGCCTACCCCGCAAAGGAAAGCGTAATAGTATATTATGCAATTAGTGAATAAAGAACGGATTTAAAGCGAGGGCCATAGATGAATCACGAGCTAGTGAAGGATTGTAACGATTGAATCACGACCGTAGGGAGTGATTCATGATGATTGAATCACGAGCGTAGCGAGTGATTCAAGTGTTAGAATTTTTTATTTTTTTATTTTTATTATTTATTATTTATTTTTTTATTTATTATTTTCTCATTTAATATTTTGTTCATTCATTTTTGCCACTATGATTATTATTTTTTAATATTTTATTTCAATTTTTCTTTTAATTATGTACTAATTCTAAAATGAAATGTAATGTATTTAGTCTAAGCCCATATTGATCCATGTAACTGCAGAAACCTCGACCCCCGTCATACAGGCTGTCCTAGTTCAGGGGTCGAGATCTCATTGATGTAACGTACACTGAAGTTTGGAAATAAATTACTATTACTATTACTATTACTATAGAATCCTGAGCGACGCGAGTGCTTCATGGCCCTCGATATAAATCCGTTTTATTCAAGAGTTGCATACTATACTTTATACCATGACTACGAGAAAAAGAAAGATTTAAGTGAAAATAGACTGTGAATATATAATGAAGAAAAAGGAAAGTTAAATTGGCTTTGATGTAAACCAGCCGAAATTTTTTGGGTAGCAAGTTTTCCACTGTATCGGCCACCCTCTCTTTCATAAACTCAGGTGTTAACACATCTTCATCACTAGAATGCATTTTTAATCGATTAGAACAACACTAAACAAACACAAAATTAAAGATTAAAGTAACTTTGTGTTCGTACAACTTACAGTACTTATTCAAAATAAAAAATAATTAATAATAAGGAATAATTAATTAAGTACAGCAAAGAACACAAAACAGTTTGTATTCTCCATTTCTCCTTGTCGGAAATGTCGACCAATCAAATTGAATTTAGAACACATCAATATAGGTCGAATACACAGATTACACTTACACTAGATACGGCAAGCCATCACGACCAAGCGTGCCCTGCATGTTCGACTGTTCGTACTAAAAAAAAGTCTGTTAGCTCAGTGACGCTTAGTGATTGAAACAATTCTGTTTACTTTGAGCACATCACTAAATGGCTGGGGTGAAGTTATAAAAAAGATGACACGTTCGGTTTTCATACTATCTAATAACATGCCGTATCTAGCCTAGGTACTCTAAATCTGTGGTCGAATACATTGGTGTGTTCCATTTTCAAACATCAAAACAGTGAGTAAAAGTGCTTTTTATTCACTGTTTTCAGTGAATAAAATAAGCTTTTTAGAGGGGGAATGGTATAAAGTTTTTTTTTTTCTTGGCAACAGCCGGTGTCAACTATTCTGCCCAATTCGCCAATGACATTCTGCCAGTGTCACGTTGAGTGTGGCTGACACTGGCTTGGCCACCATCAGGGATTTTACTTTTTATAACACAAAGATTTAGTCGTTAATTGTCGAAATTTGTCGCCAAATATCAGAATTTGTCGGTCACTGGTTCAAAAGTTATAAGGGGTCATTGGTGGCCGATCTGGAGAGAGTCTCCCCAGCTTGGCCACCTTTTAATTTTTAAAACTAGGGCACCTAGCGAAGATCTGTTTTCTCCCAGATTTAGTCGCTAATTAGTCGAAATTAGTCGCCAAGTCACAGATTTAGTCGGGTCTTAGTTTAGAAGATATAATGAGTTCAATTTTTAAGTATAGTTCAAGAGCTAGATTGAAGAGTTTACGATAAAATCTTTGATCTAGCTCTTGGTCTATACTTAAAAATTGAACTCATTATATCTTCTAAACTAAGACCCGACTAAATCTGTGACTTGGCGACTAATAAGCGACTAAATCTGGGAGAAAACAGATCTTCGCTAGGTGTCCTAGTTTTTGAGATATAAAGGTGGCCAAGCTGGGGAGACTCTCCAGATCGGCCACCAATGACCCCTTATAACTTTTGAACCAGTGACCGACAAATTCTGATATTTGGCGACAAATTTCGACTAATTAACGACTAAATCTTTGTGTTATCAAAAGTAAAATCCCTGATGGTGGCCAAGCCAGTGTCAGCCACACTCACGTTGAGACAGCCGCGCAGAGTGGGGCGGGGCGCGGGCAGTCAGACTTTACTTTCTGGTAGGTAAATGTTAGTAGCTGCAAGGACAAGGGGGTTAGTTAAAAGTTGGTTAAAACGTATTCTAATTTATAAGCATAAATAAAATACAACACAAAAATATACAAATTTTAGTAATGGTTATTTTACGCACCATCACCAGTTAAAAATTTTAAATTATTTTCATCTAGAAATGTGGCTAAAAGTTGTATGATTTTGGGACAGAAGTGGAAAGGAATGAAAGTTAGTTGGGAGAAGAATGTTATATTTGGAAATTTTTCGATAGAAGTCGTAGGAATTGGTGTTCAAAGAACAGGAGAAAAAAAATATGATCCAAAAGTATACCCTCCGCAAGACCACACTCGCATAATGAATTGTCCCGAACATGGATCTTGTTCAGGAACCAGTGAACTACAACAATGTCCGAGTCTCAAAAGTTATAGTAGTAGTACGCACGGCTACCGATCAAGCTATACATTTCCAGTATAAGCTGATCTCGCATTGTATAGGATTTCCTTACAATGAGAGGTCAGTGTAAACTGGAAATTTATAGCTTGATGTGTAGCCGTGTGTACGGTCAGCGACATAAGTCGATTATCACTGCTACTTTTACACAACATGTAAATTGATACAAAGTGATTTGATTATCTCCTTTTTTCCTAAAATACCTAACAATCTATACTTAGATCTTAAAATTTTTACTTCTGTTCCCATTTTAATTAAATGTCTTGCTCAATAATAATTAAGATTTAAAAAACTGAAATGTAAATCGTCTTTTGTTGCTGACCGTACCTACCTTGTTTTACTACGAAACCCTAAAAAGTAGATTTGGGTAGGAATGTATTTATAGATAAGCTATCCTGAATTGTTGTACTTATACCAGGGGGGGCTAAAACGCCCACTAGTAAGACTTTGTCAGAATCATAATAGGATAATATTTGAAATCGTAAAACGGTAACAAACTGACAATATATTATGAATTGTCAGTTTGTGACCGTTTTACGATTTCAAATATTCATAATATGATTCTGCTAAAGTGACCGTTTTAGCCCCCCCGTTCATCCACATTCACATCTGTAACGTCTGATCCAGATTCTTTTATTTAGTTGGTAACTTTTACGGGAGCCTTACGCTACTGCCCAACAGCTCGCCACATGCTGTCCTGCGGGTTCATGTAACTCTCTCTTGGTCTGGTTACCTGTTTCGGAAAAGTAAACTTACCGGCACAGGGGGTCTACTCCCTAAACCCCCGTTTCCACGAGCGCGAGCGTAATAAAATCGCGGCGGGATTTTATCGCGCACTGGATTTTCAACTCTCTGCTTAGCGCCGGGAGTTGAAAATCAAACAGTGTGTTTTTCGTCGCGCTGGGATACACAGATGCACTCTGTTTTTGTTAGGTTGGATTCTCAACGCTCGGCTCAACAACGAGAGTTGAAAATCCAGTGCGCGATAAAATCCCGCCGCGATTTTGTTACGCTCGTGGAAACGGGGGGTTAAGTCCGGCCGTGCATCCGTCCGTCCGTCTGACATAACGATCCGTCAAAACAAGTGTACATTTTTCGGACGGGCAAAAATATATCGGGAGTAGGGACAACTGTCAAATCGTGTTGTCATTCAAACTTCGATCGGGCCCCGACCCAATCATCCATCCATAGGTGATACGGAGTTGGAAACGCCCGTAACGAAGGCTGAAACTACGGGCTTCGTGCTTAAGGAGTAGACCCCTTGACCTAGAGTTGGAGCGCGCAAGCCCCACCACGACGCGCGACGTCAACGCAGAGATACGGCAGTGGGGATTATAAAATAAAATTAAAGATCTGGGGGGCTAATAAAATTAAAGTTGTCTGGGTCAGACAGTAATGTCAAGGATTTTTTAAATAAGTACTTAGCATGTAACGCAAAAGTAAAGGAAAAGTTATGTGCATTATAAATCTGTGACCAAATCATCGATATCGATTTACATCTCTGGAGCTGGGGTCTGGCTCTGACCAAAATAAAACTGGATGACATCAAAAATGATGAAAGCTATTTTACAGTAATAATACTCTTTGGATGAAAGTAGCTGCTAATAATATTAATAATCTGTGGAATTGTGGATGAAACTGATGAAATAATACTACTTAATCTGTGGATGAAATAAATCTACGATCAGAACGAAACTCTCTCTCTCTTCTGATAAAAAATAATACATACTTTAATTAGAGATTTCAATAATAACTTTACTTCATTCATCTTAATTTTCACTTAATTCATTGTTGTAATAAATTGAAATGGTTTTATAGTAATTATCGTTTGTTTGAGCAATCTCTTTTTAAAAATTGTCTGAAAACGAGACAAGAAGTCTGGCAACTTGGCAACATCGTTCCCTCCAAGCAGAAATGTCAAAATGGCGTCAACGCAGGACGCTTGGTATATTTCTTTACTTGGTTTAGCAGAACATTTCCGTACATCGACTCCTCCTGACATAAAAAGTTGTATCCAGTGCCTACAAGCTGTATTTAATTTCAAACCACCACAAAGAGTCGAAGCCAGGACACATTTACAACTTGGAAATATTCTTTTGACACACACCAAAAACATCGACTTGGCGAGAACGCATTTAGAGCAGAGTGTAAGTTTTTTTGTTGTTATTCCTATAGTTTGGGAGTCTAATGTGTTTTGAAGAAGTTGTTGTTGGGATAATTAGATTGAGTACCTGCAACATATGTATGTTTGTGGGTTTTTAAGATACTACTTTCTCAAAGTATGTAAACAAAGTTGAAGTGGGTCATATGGTGATTAAACAGTGTTATGGTTTCAGTGGTGCATGTCACAGACTATCAATGGGTTCGACGATGTTAAGTTCGAGGCAGCAAGCGTGCTCGCAGATCTGTTTGAGGCCCAGGGCCAGCCATCACATTCAAAGCCCATTCTACGGAAGGCCATTGAGTTGTCACAGCATAGTGTTTACTGGCACTGCAGACTTATATTCCAGCTGGCAGTAAGTATACAATCTGATAATCTGTGTCATTTACATAACCTTTTGCTCTTTAGGGAATGTTATGAATGTTTATTAGATTATCATACATAAGAATATTGTAAGATAAACGACCCTAACATTTGTTAATGTAGTATTGTTTGAATTGAATTTGTTACAGTACTGTAGATATTATTTTAATGTTTCATGGTCATAGTTGTTTCAGATAGTATACTAAAACAATTAAGGAATAAGACAAAATAGATATGTTGTGCCTGTTGTTTGCGTCTACTGACACAAATATTAGTTTCAATGTTATTGTTTTGAGTTAATACATTTTCATGTCACTATGAGGATCACAATATTATTTTCACATTAATTATTTGGTATCTTCATTATCATTATAAAATCAGTTCAATTATTTGTTTGTTATTAACCTTGACTTGGGTAAAATTTTCACAACATATTTTTTTATAATTTTGAGCAGTTGTTTTGAGTTTATATTGTTTTTTTTTTTTGCTTTTTGTAGCTTTTGTGAAACTTGAGGCAAAGTTCAAAATAGTAGAACTGTTTATGGTTTTAGTTGGTAATACTAAAACTAAGTCAACTTACTGAGAATTTTTTCATCTCATACAAGTTGACTTTAATTAGTGCAATAAAAAAGTTAAAATTTTAAGATAATTATAGAAATTATAGCTACATCAGGCCTAGTTGGGTGTAAAAAAATCTTTGAATTATGTATTAGAATTATTGGTCCACACAACTTTTCTTTATGTACTAATATTGTAGCAAAATGAGTTAGTAAATCATGGAATTAGTTTGCGTAAAATTGCTCCTAATTTTTACTCAGTCGAGAATTTAGCCTACTTGGCTCAAACATTGTGATGTAGTTGAACTAAAGTAGTCATGTTAATTAAAATATATAATAAATTACCAGAATTAATTAAAAACAACAAAAAATTAATATATTCATAAATAAATTAAAACACTTTCTAATATCTAAATGCTATTACAGTATCAATGAATATTTAAATGATACATTTTAAATTAGGTACATGTTTTTATAAAATAACTAGCTTTTGCCCGCAGCTTCTCATGTATGTAAAACAAAAAAAAAATATCCTTGGACATTTTACACAATGTCATCTAGTCCCAAGCTAAGCAACCTAATGCTTGTGTCATGGTAACGAGATGGCTGATAAACTACTATACTATACTATACTTTGTATGATACATATAAACCTTCCCTTCACTGTATCTATTAAAAAAAACCGCATCAAAATTCATTGCATAGTTTTAAAGATCTAAGCATACATAGGGACAGACAGACAGCGGGAAGCAACTTTATTTCATACTATGTACTGATGTAGTGATTACATTATAAAGAGTACAGTTATAATCAACTAAGTAGTCAAAAAACCCCCTTCATCTCCTACTTTTGCTGTGCCCGACAGGGTCCACAATGATCATATTTTTTGTAAAACCTACCACCTTTTTTTTTATTTTTGTGGATGGGAAATCATCAAATAACTTCTCCCGTTCTGAGTGAAGCGGAAAGGGCGTGTCAGACTTTTACTGACTAAAACCCACCCATGCTCATTCAGTTGCCTATGCCAGAGCCACGGTATCTTTTTCAAACAACCCGCGACCCCAGCGGCATCGGCCCTATTGGACCCCATCTTTTGCTGACATCTCTTTGAGGCGCGCGTGGAACACAACGCGCCGTCGACCCGGGCCTGGTCCTGACCGGACGGCCAGCTACCCACTACTCACCGTCCGCAAGCCCGCGCCTACGGTGGCCGGAAATCGGCTCTCGATTCCCGCCGCCCAGGGCGTCTCCTGCGGCGACTGAGGGCGTCTCCTGCGGCGACTGAGGGCGTGAGGCTGCCTTTCCCTCATGCGTTCCGCCTCCTCCTTCGCGAGCATTACTGCTTCGCAGAAGGAGGTGACGGCGTCCCATGCACTCTCGCTCCGCACCATGGCCTGGACCAGGGGGCCTACTCCCTAAGCACGAAGCCCGTAGTTTCGGCCTTCGTTACGGGCGTTTCTTACTCCGTATCACCTACGGATGGATGATTGGTTCTGCGCCCGAACGAAGTATGAATGACAACATGATTTGCCAGTTGTTCCTACTCCCGATGTGTTTTTGCTTGTCCGAAAAATTTGACTTTTACACTTGTTTTGATGGATCGTAATGTCAGACGGACGGATGAACGGACGGACGGAAAGACGGACGGACTTAGGGAGTAGGCCCCCAGGCTCGGACGCGAGAGATCGCCGCCGCCGATCGCCTCCGTGAGAACACGGCGGTGCTCTGCCCACGCCGGGCAGACCTCCACTGTATGCTCCACCGTGTCCTCCGGGCGATCCACACAATGGTGACACCCGGGCGTTTCCCCCCGCCTTATGCGAAACAGGAACCTCCCGAAACAACCGTGTCCAGTGAGGACCTGCGTCAGGCGGAAGGTGAGGACGCCGTGGCGCCTCTCTAACCACTCCTCAAAGAGGGGACTTATCGCAGCAATTGTGGCGTGCCCAGCGCTGGGTTGCGACAGTCGCAGTCTCCATGTCGCCATGAGATACCGCCGGATCTCTGTCCGCTGTACCGTGACTTCTCGCGGCAGCGGAGTTACGCCCCGGCGTTTCGCCTCCTCGCGCCACTCCCACACGTGCGCGAGGACTTTTGCCTCCAGATCCCACGGCGGCAATCCGGCAAGGTATATATATTGATATTAGTGTAATAGTGTAATTTAATATTAGTGTAATAATTAGCATAGATATAAGCGATTTGGTGTAAACTGTAAGCTTATATTTAATGAATAAATGAATTGAATTGAATACGCGGCAATAAGGAGGCTCGCCGCCTCACCGGAGACCGTGCGGTAACCCCGGACTAGCCGGATGGCCATGACCCTCTGGGAGGCGTTCAACCGGCGGACTGGCCGCAGCCTCAGGGAACGCGCCCACACCGGTGCCCCGTAAAGGGCCATGGACCGCACGACCCCCGCGTAAAGCCTCCGGCAAGAGGCGTTTGGACTCCCTAGATTGGACAGGAGCCGCGTCAAGGCAGCCCCAAACGTCGGAAATGCTCCACAAAGTTCCACCGGCCGTCGAGGACGAGTCCCAGGTACTTCATCGTCGACTCGACTCCGATGTGAACCGCTCCTACCGTTATTTGGGAACCTACCACCTAATTTCACATGTGGAAGCAGTAAATATATTGAGTATTGAGAAAAGTACCTTCAATACGAAAAGACGAAGAATAAGCCAAGCAACTTATGCCTGTATCTTTACCCCCAAGATACAGGCATAAATATGTCTAGTTTGGGGGTCACCGTCCAATCTGTTCTTGTTTACCTGATTATTAATAAATAAATTTGAAATTTGAACTATTCATTTCATGCCAGTTTATTTAAAGAAAACTTCACTCAAAGCCCAGAAGGAATTGTTAAACACATTCATTATTTTGTCTTATTCCCATTGTGATGGAAAGCATAGTACTGGCCCAAATTTTGTCTCTGTGACAACTTTCAAAACTTAAGTTACACTGTACCTGTAGCCTGTAATGTTGAGGTGGTACAGACCAGCTACTATGCTACAGATAGTCTAATCAAATTAAGGTGGTAAACAAATAACTGTGAAAGAAAAAGTATCTATTGGGATTCACAGGGGAAGAGTACAAACTAAAAAAAAAACGTGCAGTTGGGGGAGCCCCGTCAGGAATGAAGTTTCTCCTCACATATGATTAAACAAAAACAAAATTTTCGCAGCCGCCATCTGAAATTTACATTTTAACGTCACTATCGGCTTTTAACACCCTCGGAAACCATGAAAACGACAACTATAACAAACAGTTTGAAAATTTTCGTAGCCATCATCTTTGATTTATTACATTTTGACGTCACTACCGGCTTTGGCTTCAAATAACTATGAAAACGACACCCATTGCGAAAACTTTGATTTCGCCATCTTGGATGTTCATTTTAACCAAATTTACAGTTTCTCTCTCTATCGAAAGAGAGATAGAGAGAGCGTGAATTCGAAAGAAGCAAGTCGCATGGAGGAGGCATACAAGTATTTTTCGGATGACGATTTCTATCAGTCAACTCCTACCGCATGCTGCGTTAAAGAACTTCGTTCCAAAAAGTACTAAGATAAAGTAAAAATTTCGTAGAAATTCCATGGAAGAGTTTTAACCAGGTGCATTAAAACCAGAGATTGGAATAGGTAGATTATAATTTACTCAAACTTCGAGGGAGTGGAAAAAATTACGAATTATTAGTTGGACTTTATATTATAGTTACAAGTATAATTTAAGTGGATATTTTGGCTAACGCATATTTTACTATAGAAAATGATAGTTGCTATCTCTTTCACACAGCTTTTGCATTGAGTGAAAGAGATAACAAATAGCAACTCCTACAGTTCAGTTAAATTGTGTTTTTACTATGATAGTTTTGGGGTAGTTCTGATTTCAGCATTCTAATGATTGACAGCATTCTAATAAAAAATAAAGTTTTGGAATATAAAAAGTGGGATTTGCAGAGACTGCTGAAAATTGCCAATTTTCAACTCGCACCTGAGACCGAATGGTTCGTCTTAAAAAAAAAACGAAATAGTGATAGTTGGTAGTTCTCGAAATAAGAAATTTTTCGATTTTTTTTGCGATTTTTTCAATGTTGCCTCACGAAATTTTATCCGCTTACCTCAGATTCGGATTCAGCATCCCAAAATCTGGGGGCACGGGAGTGCCCCCGCCAAGACGAGCCAAGCGAAGCGCAAGGGCACTACCTACCTTTTCTCGAAGCACTTCGTCGTATTTTTGAACCTTCTTAACTTGGGTTTGGATTATACCAGATAAACAAAATTTTCGGAATATGATGTCAGTGGTTGACTTATTAAACCTATAAAGTTTCAATTGCATAGTTCTTATACTTTAGATTTTATTGATATCTAAAATACCCCGATTTCGTCACGGACTCACTGATGATCATAAAAATTCTTAGGGTACTTCCTGAACTCCTAGAAAGCTGAAATTTGGTATGCAAGCTAGTATTAGTACACAAACAACAAAAAAATTCTAAAACTTGGAACTTTTACCCCCCAACCCCTTAAAGTAGGGGATGGAAATTTGTATGAGACTTCCGCAAATATGTACTTATTACGAATAATATTAATACACTTGTATATACTTCGATAAGTGTTTATTAATCTCCTACCTGTGAACATAACCCCAAAAAAAGAAAGAAAAAATTAACAACAGAAAAATACACGTTTAAATATCATAAGCAACTTACAAAAAGAAATGGAATCCCACCAAAAACATTTTCATGTAAAATGTTGCCAAGACGAGACCACATATAGCTCGCACTGACAAAAAGCTATCAGATCTCATGTAGAGCCAAGCTTCTAACTCTACATGCCCTTACTCTCCAAGCCCTAACTTCACAAACTCTACACCTTAGTCAAAATATGTGGCTTGGCCGTTTCGCTACCATCACATGGGCGCAAGGTGAAAAATGTATTCACTGTTCATTACTTTTCTTTTATACAATAGTTCTTGTAGTAACGAAACGGCCAAGCCTCATATTTTGACTAAGGTGTAGAGCTTGTGAAGTTAGGGCTTGGAGAGTTAGAGCGTGTAGAGTTAGAAGCTTGGCTCTACATGAGACTGATAGCTTTTTGTCAGTGCGAGCTATATGTGGTCTCGTCTTGGCAACATTTTACATGAAAATGTTTTTGGTGGGATACATATAGAATGAAAGAAATCAGAACTACCCCAAAACTTTCCCACTAGGGGTACTCCCCTTTAGAGTACAAATTGACTGAATTAACTATTCCCTGATTTTATAGGAAATATTATACTATTATATATTTCTTACTCCCTCGAAGGTAAATATACTTTACCTATTTCGATTTCTGATTACTTATATAACTTTGAAATTGAAAAAAATATTTTTTTTATGATGAAAACTATAAACGTACCTGCTACTACTATAATTTTACGGTTTCTTTTGCGTTTTTGTTTGATGCAGGCTTTGTTGGATCCTATAATAAAGTGACTTTAGCACTATTTTAGTCAAGTTTGTGAATATATTTTCGGTTACAACTGCAGAAATAACT
The DNA here is from genome assembly GCA_905163495.3 of Cosmia trapezina. NCBI lineage: Eukaryota > Metazoa > Arthropoda > Insecta > Lepidoptera > Noctuidae > Cosmia > Cosmia trapezina. Next base: position 6,308,341 of record LR991036.1, read on the forward strand.
TTATTTTTACATAGTTTTTTCGAAAAATACTATGAAATACAAACTTATTTTTATAATAGTTTAAAACAATACTGTGCATACGTAAATATTCATCTCAACTGCATAATCCCTTCACTGAGCGTGGTCCATTTTTTAAACACTAGTAAATATAGTCTTCTATAAAGAAAAACGAGCTGTCGCTAGACGTCTGGCAGATGTGAAACATCGACAACTATTTTGTATAGAAAATATGCATGAAATGATGGTTTATTAAAATAAATAAATATGGCACTATCAAAAACCAAACATTCAGACTTTTTTGTAAGAAAATAAAAAAAAAATAGGTACCTACTTATTTAAAAAAAAAATACATATTAATTTAATACCAAATTTAGTTTCGTAACTGTGAGAAAGGCGCAGAGTTATGAGCGCGTGGCGTCGCCACGCTAACAGCCGGTTTACCCGCCGCGTTAGATGTTTCACATCAAAAAACGTAAAGCCCTATACGAGGCCTAAAGGCTCCAATATGACAATTAATAATATCCTAATTTTCAGCAAATCCACGCAACGGAGAAAGAATATGAAGTGGCGAGCAGCCTGCTAGGAGTTGGCGTGGATTATGCACAGATATCCAATGTGCCTTACACGCGCGTCCTTTTCATACTCAGTAGGGTTATGGTAAGTCAACTTTCTTTGTTTATCCTTCCAATATTTTGTCATCAGGACTTGGTTGCCATTACATTATTAAACAATTAAAAATAGTATACTACGCGCTAATCGAATCTAAATTAAGATATAGTATACAGCTTTGGGGGAACAGCTATAATTATAACTGCCAAAGAGCTTTTGTCCTTCAGAAAAGAGCTATACGTACTATTGTCCGTATTTCACAAAGAGAGAGCTGTCGCCCACATTTCTTAGATTTGAACATCCTTACGGTACCCAGTCTCTACGTTCTAGTACTCCTGACTAATCTTAAGAAGTACATACATGAATATGAGACAGATGAGGAAAGACTGGTTAGAGAGAGCACACGTAGGAAGGATTTGAGAAATAAGATAAGTCCTCATTTCAATGTTGTGAAGCACAGTTCACAATATCAAGCAGTGAAAATTTTCAACAAGTTGCCACTACACTTAAAGAGCTTGTTTTATACATCTGAGTTTAAAACAAAACTTCAAGCATTCCTACTAGATAAGTGTCTTTACTCCGTTGACGACTTGTAAATTTATGTATGACCATGTTTTTCTCTCCTGTCAACTTGTGAGTAGGTATAGGTATTACTAAAGTCGACTGAAATTACTGTTTGTTTGATGTACATGATAATTATGGATATTATTTTTAATGACAAGTGTTCCATTCCCTTTATTTTTTTTAAATTAATTATTATTATACTTGACAATTCTCGGGACCCTGGAGTCCCGGACCTTTAGAAGGCGTACGAGGGGCCAAAGCCAACTCGCAGAGGCCCGTTAGACGCTTTCAATGAAATGAGGCACCATTATACTTATTATACTTATTATTATTATTTTTAAAGTTGACATTGAATAATATTGTATTTTTTTTTATGTGTTGTATTGGTAATTTTTAAATTGTAATTGTATGTGTATTTGTGTTTTTTATTTTTATTATGTAAAATTATTTCAAACACAATGTAAATTGTTAATGAATAAATTGAATTGAATTGAATTGAATTGTGGCGGCATCTACATCGCCACATACGAACTATGCATCACAATGACATGACGTCACGCAATCCTGCATCGCGCAATTAGAGTTTACCACGCGACTAGCATATATACAACGTCCCGACATCAACCGTCGGGCAGTAGCCCACCAGACACAACACCCGTCTGGTCGGAGGATCCTCCCTTTTCAATAGAGGATGAGTGAACTTTACACCCTGTTCCACATGCCTCTAAATTGGTGACCCCGAGCATGAACGTCAGCGCAGCCTTCGTGCAACTCCTTCAGTGTGACGTCATCAAGCATCACTACAAAAAGACAAAAGGGTCAACCAGAGTATCCTCCAAAAACTTGGAAAGTGTCTAAATTCTAAAAAGGAAAATAATAACAATACTATTTTTAAAACATATTGTGACGTTTATGAACTAGATTTATGTCTCGCATTATTTACTTGTTAAAACTCACCTTAGTTCGTTAAGTACGCGGGATTATTTTTAACAGAAAATATATACAACGTGTAACGTTAAATGCGCAAAACCTCTTAAGGGGTCATTGTACTCATCATTATGAACAACTTTTACTGTGGGAACAAACCTAAAATCGCGAAAAAAAAATCTGCTGTTTATTACATTTATGTTCGCATAATTCGTCAAAATGTACTGAACAGCTGATTTTTTTTTCGCGATTTCATGTTTGGTCCCATAGTAAAAGTTGTTCATAATGATGAGTACAATGACCCCTTAAGAGGTTTTGCGCATTTAACGTTACACGTTGTATATGTAATGCTTAAGTTTGTCTTAACTCATGGAGTTAATTGCCTAAAGCCTCGTTTACGGAGACGCGGGTCGTCGCGCGTCTCGTGCGGCGTAGCGTCTCGCAGCGCGTCGGTCGTTTTATCAGTTTACAGACAGGCGGCGCGTGCAGCGACCCGCGTCAATGCTTCATCACACGCGCAAACACAAACATATGGCAATGTACAATGTTGTTTATGAAGTTGCGGGGCGTGCGACGCCGCGGGACACGCCGCGTGTGTCGCTTCGTTTTTACCGTGAAAGAAGAATTGCAGGAATTGCTGGCCACAACGCTGCGTGCGCCGCCGCGATAATCGTCGCCTGCCACGCGGCAATGCCATCCGCGGGCTCTGCCTGCATTTCAAGCAAACGTGTGTAAAACGCTTCTCCGTAAACCCTCTCATACAACGCCATATGTTTGAATTTAGTGCGGGCCGCGCCGCCCAACGCGACGCGCGACGCCACGCGTCTCCGTAAATGAGGCCTAACTCTATACCCTTTTGTTTTAGCTGTTGTTAATAGACAAGAAAATCACAGAAGTGTTGCCACTACTGAACCAGGCGGGTCACCTAGTAGACACCTGGAACGGCAGTCACCACCAAAAAGAGTACCTCAAAGTATTTTTCTTAGTGCTACAGGTAATTATATATTTTTTTTATTCACCTCATCATCATTTCAAACAAAATACGGCTACTGTTGGAGGAGCCAGAATATCTTAAAGGCAAAGTAGGTAACTGCGTATAACCCTTCTATGTTCGCAATAAGAATCTTCATCTAGATTTCAGAATGCCCACCATCCAACAATACATGAAACGCCTGTCAAAGCGATTCTTTGACTCTGCTGTAAAGCATCCCAATCCACTGATTGCAGTGGCGCCATACTCCCTCCCGCATTAGCAAGATTCGCCGACCGAGGCCTAATCTACTCTCACCATTCCCGATGATGCTATAAACCTCCTCCAGAAGAGTGAGGGTTACTAGTACCGTTCGCAAAAACATACAGACTGCTACAAGATACCATTCACAAAAAAAAAAGCGTATAATCCGTGCCATTAAAACAAACTAATACAAAATGGCAGTGCTAATAATTCCGTCTCACTCGCACATTATAACTGTATAAGTGAAAGGTAAGCTGTATAAGCTCTTGTTGTATTTGGCCGCCATTTCCAATATACGTTTATTTAATGGCGATGAAACAGCCGCAGCTATAAATAAAAAATAAGTTAAAAACTAAAACCAAAAAGGTATAAAAAAGACGCTCCCCGACCTACTCTCTCATTAACACGTACAATAATGTCACAACTCTGCGAAATTAAAAATAGTACTACGTCATTCACTTGCAAAAAAATAGTAAAGAAAATGTTGGAAAACACTGATTATGATGACTGAACAATTTATTTATGGACCCTGACCTGACACCGAATCAAACAAAGCACAATGGGAACAAACGCACATTTACACACACAAACACACCCGCACGCCACACACACGCACAACATACACATCACATCACAAAACACATTATACCACACCTGAAATCACCTCTCTAGTCTCCACTCTGGAATTCCTTCCCCCAAGCACCAATATACACACTGTCTAATTTGGGGCTCACTGGCTGATAATAAAAATATACATACAAGGTGTAATCTAAATAACGCACAACCTCTAAGGGGGTCATTGTACTAATAATTAGGAACAACTACCGTTTACTATGGGAACAAACATGAAAACGGGAAAAAAATCTGCTGTTCCCTACATTTATGGTTGCCTATCTCGTCGGCTCTCGTCGTCCAGATTTCAGGTTTGGTCCCATAATAAAAGTTGTATATAATGATGAGTACAATGACCCCATAAGAGGTTGTGCATTGTTTAAATTACACCTTGTTTTGTAACCTAACTGTAGGTAATATTTTAAGCTACTCATGTTGTCTCAACATACTGTTAACCTGTGCACCTGATTATTGTATTCAGGGATCATACAACCCCGGTTAAGAGTTAAGTCTTTCGAACGGGTAAGCCGTTTATGAGGATAACTTTATCATGTGTAACTCCTTAAGTGGGTTGAAACCCAGTAAAAGGGTTATCCCTTCAATAATATAACCTATACAATTTAAGGGTTTGGATAGGTAACCATATTAGCAATTTGCAATGTATGCCCATCATCGAGAGATCATATTACATTGCTCCGAGTCGGAATGTTACGCTCGCTGTTATCGTTTTAAAGAGAGTTGAAGCTTAACCCTTTTGAATGGCTTAATTTAAGCCATTCAAAAGGGTTAAGCTGTGTTACCCACAGTGTATGGGTAACCCATTGAATACGTTCTATACTTGAAACCCAGTGAAAGGGTTACCCCTTCATTAAGATAACCTATATAATTTAAGGGTTTTGTATGGATAACCATATTAGCAATTTGCAATGTATGCCCATCATCGAGAGATCATATTACATTGCTCCGAGTCGGAATGTTACGCTTGCTGTTATCGTTTTAAAGAGAGATGAAGCTTAACCCTTTTGAATGGCTTAATTTAAGCCGTTCAAAAGTGTTACCCACAACATATGGGTTTTTGTTTAACTGCTTAGAAAAACCCTATCGAAATACCTTTCAATGGATAACCAAAATGGTCCTTTACAGCCATTCAAAAGGGTTACCTACATCATAATATAGGTTTTTGATTAACTGCTTAGAAAAACCCTATCGGAAACCCTTTCAATTGGTAACCAAAATAGTCCTTGATTGTAGTACATGGACAATAAAATATTTTCTATTTCTATTTTTGTAACTAGCTTTTGCCCGCGCTTCGCCCGTCTATGGCTTTGCCGTATTCGGGTAAAAAACCTTGTCATCTGTTTTTGAAGAAACCGCTTCACCAATTTGCTTTGTGGCAGGTATGTCACTACTTAATGGCGGGGCAGGTGAAGAGTGTGAAGCCTTGTCTAAAGCAGCTGCAGCAGAGTATACAGACCATCATGGCGCCCAATTGGCCCGACGATGACAGTAAGTATCATTTTTTATTTATTTATTTAATACTTTACGCACACAAATATCGAGAGGCAGGCTTAATGCCATAGGCATTTTCTACCAGTCAACATTTGAGTGATGCAGAGATAAAGGTGCAATAGAGAGAATTGAGGAACAAATATTTATTTAAATGTAAAGAAACTTATTAAAACTATAAATATGATATTTACACCTGATTATATGTATATAAATATAAGCACAAATACACAAATATACTAAAACAAGACAAACAATGAGAAATCATTGCCGTTGTGATGATACTGCCAGCTTCTAAAGCTGTACAGGATAATCGGTTGGTTGCCATCCTGATTTCCTGGGAGAGCGCATTCCCAAGAGAGATAGACTGAATGAAGAAGGAAGAGTGAACGAAGTCTGTGCGGTGAATTGAAGAAGACGATTGTGAGATGAACATAGATTTCTATTGTGGTAGGCGCAAATGTAATGTTGTTTAATGTATTCAACCATTTGTACCATCAGGTGTAGTACATAATAGTCCTCAATTAAAATGATGGCCGGTCTGAACACAAGGCTTTTGGCCTTCGCCGTACAGTGAACTATAGGCATACAAGCTGTGTGCCCGACGAGAAATCCCACCAGGCAAAAAAGGACGAGCTTTTATACAAAATTTTCATCTCCTTTAGGTTACGAATTTTCAAAAATCCTTCGTTCTTACTTTCCTTGTACAGGGTGTTTGGAAGGTGGGTGCAAAGCCTTAAGGAGTTGATATTACATTCAGAGCATTTTGAGCCATACATGACATGACATCACATACATGACTCAGACAAAGTATGTCTTTTTTTTTTAATTTGTAACTGCATAATTTTAGTCAAAAATAACATGTGAATTTTAACTGGGTCAAAAATAATAAAACATAAGTACTTCGTCTAAAACATATGGACCAAAATGCTCTAAATGGTGTCAACTATCACCCCCTGTCGCCGCCACGTCATCCGCGGCACCAGAACGCACGAGCTGGCCAGCCTCGCCGTCCCGGCCCAGACAGACAACGTAGCGACGAGATTTTATATGTGTATTTTGTGGTTGTTTCATGATATCTGTACCTGGGTTTTATTCCGAGAAGAATCTTCAATATTTTGGGAGGTTTGCTTCGCATAAATCGGTTTTTAGTTCTTACTGGCTCGCCCCATGGTTCAGCTCGCCATCTGTAGTTTAAGTTAAATTGATTCCCACCGTTCTATACATGATATACATACATTAACGTTTCTGGTGTCTTAGGTTTGTAATCATAGCACAGAAGTGTTACACACACACATATCTGCCTATGATTAATTCGGTTACATGCTCTACGACGCATCGTAGTTGTCGGGTATTATAGAAGCAACCGCACGTCTGCCAATTAACTTCTCGCTTTAGCTATGTTCAACACAGAACTTTACGTCTTCACGTCTTTTATTAGGTATACCTGAGTTGTATGTACATAATACCCTCTCTTAGTACATACAACAATTGTCTGGGGAGACTTCGTATTACAGCACCGACTCTCTCCCCACTTTAAAACGGACTAATCATGGCCTTCCGCCTGTCCAACTCTCACGAGGTTTTCGCATTGCCGTATCGAAATACCTCTTAATGTAACCGACTTCTAAGAGCATCAGAAACATCTTATTATTGCGTACTAATTTGCTCCTCTATAGGAAATCTAGAATCTAAGCATTTAGGCTGGGAACCACTACACTATTCTCTAGTGCTACCACTTAGCTTTATATCTTTCAGATGAGCAGCCACTAACTGGACGCCTTCATCACTTTTACTTTGCACTAGATATTGAATTAAATTATGTTACAATTTGGTGTATTCAAATGTACTGACAGACGCGCCATTGCGCTTTGTCTATGGTGATCTCTCTATGAGTTCGGTGTTCGGTGTTACCAGCCAGCATCACCTTATGCTATTAAGACTCGTTTGTTACACGTTTCGCCCTACTAATATTAATTTGACTTGTTTACCTTTTTACTTCGCGACCTACACGTCGCGACACTCCCGCCCGAATAGACTTAGAGCAGGGTTAGTAAGTTACGCGTCCACTCTGCAATTTTTTCCAGAGCTCTGGTGGCCGCGCCTCTTCTTTGTTTAACCTCGTTGTTTGCCTGAACTGACTTCTCAGGTTCATTATCTTTCTGACTCAATATTTTTTCTCTGTCCGTGCTCTCTGATACATTATCAAAGTCTTCCAACATACAGTTTTCCGCTGGTATGATTATCGACTCTCTATTTTCTTTCTCCTTTTCTAAACTATCTGATATGTCTTTTGTATTTATGACTTCCACTTCCATTGGTATAAATTCGTGTACAGTTATATTCTGTGGTACCTCACTTTCTCTTTCTAATGCGTTCTCGTCGTATTCTATTTCTTCATTGTCCTCCATTTCCAATGGATATAAATGAGTTAAAGATCTTACAAACTCCTTACTTCCAACTTCGACCTTCGCAACTCTGCTAAGTCCGTCAGAACTTTTGACCAATGAAGTAATTTTTCCAACTTTCCATTCTTCTCGATTTTTACTATCTCCCTTTATCTGCACGATTTGTCCTACCTTTGGGATTAATTTTGCCGTGATTCTAGGTTCTTTGACAGAATGTCTATATCGTTCACGCAGACTTAGTAAATATCGATTTGTGAACATATCCTTAAATTCATTAAGTATAACTAAACCTCTTTTCCAAGCCTTGATAAGGTCGGATTTCGTCGTAGTGCCTTGTACTAAAAAGTCTTCGGTTGAACCTTCCATCTTTATGCATTTTCCCATAGTTAAGAAATCAGAAGGTTTTAAAATATGTACCAATTCAGAATCAACACAAGTTAATGGTCTTGTATTGACAGTTGCTTCAATTTCTTTTACTAATGTAACCAATTGACTGTCCGTCAGCATGTGCTTCTCTAATGTTCTTCCTACCTCTAAATGCACCGCCCTGACTGCTAGGCAAGTGAAAAGTGCTATCCAACGTTTACTTGTTTCATTTTTATGTTTAACTAATACAGGGCCCATGTAATCCAGGCCTGTAAATGTGAATGGTGACGTGTAATTCACTCTTTCAGTGTGTAACGCAGGGGTTGGTGGTAGCTTGAACGGTCCCCCTCCGTGTTTCTCACATCTAGGACATTTCCTTATAACTTTCTGGACTTGGCGTTTTCCATGTGGAATCCAAAAAGTTTGACGAATTATAGCGAGTGTATGGTTAACACCTACATGATGATTGTCGATGTGAGTCTGAGTGATAATCACAATCCTTTGGAATAAGTATTGGATAACGTTGGTCATACGACCAATCCGTGTTCTTTAAACGTCCTTTGCAACGTAAAACTCCTTAGACGTCCAGAAATAGTCCAAGATTATTTTTTATGCGTGTTTCTTTCCCTTCTAGTTCTCTTGGAAAGTGTTCGGCTTGTAGCTTCTTAAGCTGCTTAATTTTGTCATCCTTTTCTTCACTTAGGTCCACATTAATTTTAGTTTGGTTACTTGTACTATCTATATCTTGGTTTTCCACATCAAGTGTATTTTCTGTATCTATTGTATATTCTTGTGACTCTTTCGGGAGACCCTCCCCCGCACAAAGAGAAGAAATTTCTGTGATTCCTGACGGGCAGGAATCTGGATGTTGTAATATAAATTGGGGACCAGTCAGCCATCTTACTCTATCTTCTTTAGAGCTGAATGGTCTTGTGGCAACGTCCGCTGGATTTAGATCTGATGGAACATGTTGTATTATTAGGTTTTTATTATTTTTAATTTCTTCAACTCTCCTGGCCACGAACGGTGTGAGAGAGAGAGACGGAGCTATATACGACCTATAGCACCATGGTTTTTCTCAACGGATCCATGATATTTTTTCACATCATAGTACGGCCCCCCAGGCCAGGATACGGAGTACCTGTTATCTATACATTCACTAGTTTCATTGAACTTTTTTACAGCCTCATCTTCTCTATCTTCGCTTGGAGAATCGGTTATGTAGGTATACAATGTATATACATTAAAAAGTTAACTGGTATGGGTTCTATGTAGATAACAGTTACAGGTGCACACGACATTCACATAAAACAAAACAACCTTCGTAAATTATATAAAATTAAAAAGAATAATTATTGAATTTTAATTTTAATTAATTATTAATTGATTATTATCCTTGTTTTCAGTTGAGAATTTAACAGGGCATAAAGCACGATTATGACCTATTTTCTGGCAATGAAAGCATTCCCTTTTATTTCTACATTCTGCATAAGAATGTCCTATTCCAAGGCAACCGTAGCATCTGTTCTTTAATAGGGATTTTCTTTCTTTTATTTCCTTGAATTTAGTACATTCATCACTATAGTGCGACTCTTTACAGAAAATACAATGAAATCTAGACTTCTTCCTAGGTGGCCCTTCTTTTCCCTGGTTTTTTCCAGGATAACTTGTGTATTTTTGTTTGATCCCATAGTTCTTCTGGGAAATATATCCCTTGTTATATGTCGGGTGGTATCGAGATTTTTCCTTATTGATTTCGTAGTCAGTTTTCTCTTGTCTCCTTTGGTACCCTTTTTTCTTTAGATTTGTGTGATCACTATTTCCAGTGGAGTGAAGTGTCTTTACTGTGTAATATTCTTTCTCATTTAGATTTTTCTCCTGCGTTAGTCTATTTGCATCTTCACGTGCTGAAATTATAATTTCCAAATATTTTCTTATCTCTTCGATCGATTCTTGCTTTATTTTCAATTTCATTTCATATATTATATCTTCTGGAAATTTCTCCATTACCATAAACCTCAAGTGGTTATGGTTGATATTTTCACCCATCGAATCCAAAACTCTTAAATGCTTTTCAATTTCAGTTAAAACTCTTCGACAATCTGAAATAGTTTTGTTTGCGGGATTTATTTTGTAGAGTGAGGAATAGTGCGCATCAACCACTTGAGTTTGTTTCCCGTATCTGTCTTTCAAAGATTGGATGGCTATGGAATAATTTTTATTTGTAATCTCTAACCCGTCTATCACTCCCTTGGCTTCCCCTTTTAAAGAATTTTTTAGATATAATAACTTGTCAACGTCTGGCAAATTCCGATTGTGAATATTGGAACTAAATTGGTCCCAAAATTGGTACCATTCAAGAACGCTACCTTCAAACTGTGGTAACTCTAATTTTGGTAGCTTTCCGGATAAGAAACGTTCTTCGTTCTTGTTACTGTTTGTCGTTGAATTTTCACATTCTTCAATTTTCACTTTAAGTTCGCAGCAGTTTTCTTCAGCTTCTAGCTGTATTGCAGAGATGTTAGAAACCTCGTCTACTTGCGGTTCGTTAACGAGTCGAAAATAATTGTTAAGTTCCCTCTCCAATCGTTGGAGATAGGTATGAAGTTTAGAGTATACTACTCTTCCTTCTTGCAAGGTTAAGTCCTTTTTTTTATTAGTGAGTTTGTTAGTTGTATTTCGAGCACATTCGGACAGAGTTTTTATTTTATCACGCAAGCCGCGAAGAATGATGAGCATGGCTTCCTCCATATTGATGGCTTCAGATGTTGTTTTCAGTTGTAACCTGACTTAATTAGCTGCCTCCAATGACTAACAATATTGATCCTGTTGAAAGGATAAGTGTACAGGTTTTTATCACGTAGGGTGACCATCTTCACATACCGAGCCTCGGAAAGCACGTCAGAAGCCCGAAAGTCTGGTCCTACCAAGGGGTATCCTATTACCTAATTTCGGGGTTGTGGAGGTCAGATAGGCAGTCACTCCATTTAGAATACTGGTATTTAACTGCATCCGGTTAGACTGGAAGCCGACCACAACATAGTGGGAAAAGGCAAGGCAGATTGATTTGTTTTTCGTAGGTACCTACCAATATTCATTTGTTTATATGACTGACCAAATTATATTGGACGAACAGTTTAGATAGTTTTCTGATAATATCACGCTAAAGCGACGAGAGAGAAGGAAGATTTACATGTAATCACTAGGTATATTGGGGAATAAATACAATTTCACATAGACCTTAAGAGCTGTGAATATAAATTAAACAAGTTTTTAGTCAACACACATCTAAATTGTACTGACCTTTATTGTTCATCTAGGCACACTTATTTTATTCCCGACGTGGGCTAAATCAAGGCCGTAGTTATTTTGTTCTCACAAACACAAACACTATTAAAGTTTTTCAAAACAATAAAATTGAAATTGAATTTCGCACCGAAAGTCAGAGACCAGTCATAGAGCACAAAACTGCAAACAGTTTTGCCAATGTCATAATTATTTTTGTTTCCGGTTCTGTACTGCAGGTTTATATCTCAACTGCCAGCACTCATTTTATAATAAACCTCTTTTATTAACCTTTGCAAATTAATGAATACAAATGATCGAAACCCTGAGACAAATATTAAAATGAATAAAAAACATCATCATTTAATTTATTTCACAAAACAAGGAATGTATTTCATTTCAATAACTAGTAACGCTCCATCCTAGATGGCGTTCCATTAAGTTATTCGTTTATACTTATTTATTTACTTATGATAGATAATCTGAAGATAATTACATTGAGAAATATTTAATTTTATTAGAGTCAATATCAGCGAAACGTGTATCAAAACCTTTTCAACTTCAACTTTTTAGCATAGCTTCTTCAACCTTTGATACGATATACGTTTTACACGGAGCTTTCACAGATGGCAGCACCAGTAAGAACTGAATTTTATTTTAATCAGTTTATTCTTGTTTAGATAATATTGTTATTGATTTTTCTTCTCGGATCCCAGCATCTCCACCATGTCGCCGCCACGTCATCCGCGGCACCAGAACGCACGAGCTGGCCAGCCTCGCCGTCCCGGCCCAGACAGACAACGTAGCGACGAGATTTTATATGTGTATTTTGTGGTTGTTTCATGATATCTGTACCTGGGTTTTATTCCGAGAAGAATCTTCAATATTTTGGGAGGTTTGCTTCGCATAAATCGGTTTTTAGTTCTTACTGGCTCGCCCCATGGTTCAGCTCGCCATCTGTAGTTTAAGTTAAATTGATTCCCACCGTTCTATACATGATATACATACATTAACGTTTCTGGTGTCTTAGGTTTGTAATCATAGCACAGAAGTGTTACACACACACATATCTGCCTATGATTAATTCGGTTACATGCTCTACGACGCATCGTAGTTGTCGGGTATTATAGAAGCAACCGCACGTCTGCCAATTAACTTCTCGCTTTAGCTATGTTCAACACAGAACTTTACGTCTTCACGTCTTTTATTAGGTATACCTGAGTTGTATGTACATAATACCCTCTCTTAGTACATACAACAATTGTCTGGGGAGACTTCGTATTACAGCACCGACTCTCTCCCCACTTTAAAACGGACTAATCATGGCCTTCCGCCTGTCCAACTCTCACGAGGTTTTCGCATTGCCGTATCGAAATACCTCTTAATGTAACCGACTTCTAAGAGCATCAGAAACATCTTATTATTGCGTACTAATTTGCTCCTCTATAGGAAATCTAGAATCTAAGCATTTAGGCTGGGAACCACTACACTATTCTCTAGTGCTACCACTTAGCTTTATATCTTTCAGATGAGCAGCCACTAACTGGACGCCTTCATCACTTTTACTTTGCACTAGATATTGAATTAAATTATGTTACAATTTGGTGTATTCAAATGTACTGACAGACGCGCCATTGCGCTTTGTCTATGGTGATCTCTCTATGAGTTCGGTGTTCGGTGTTACCAGCCAGCATCACCTTATGCTATTAAGACTCGTTTGTTACACGTTTCGCCCTACTAATATTAATTTGACTTGTTTACCTTTTTACTTCGCGACCTACACGTCGCGACACCCCCTTAAGGCTTTGCACCCAGCTTCCAAACATTCTGTATGGAACTCTTGTGCAAAATTTCATACTTCTAGACCTAGCGGTTTAGGCGGTGCGTTGTCTATCGGTGAATGATCTTTATTAAGTAGAAGATGCAACAGTTCACTGAACTTTTTAAAATATCTAAAAAAATAAACAGAAGTCTTTTGTATCTATTTTAATGCAAACATATTATTTATTGGGAAGTCCCGGTAACAATTTGATCCTCATTTCGCAGCGGTGTGCGGCACGGTGCAGGGCGAGTTATTCGTGTGGCTGTCCCGGCAGCAGCTGTACGTGCTAGTGTACCTGGTCACGGTCATGCACTCAGCGCAAGCAGGGTACATGGAGAAAGCACACAAGTACACTGAAAAGGCGCTCGCGCAGATCGATAAACTTACATGTGAGTTTTCTTTGTCACTTTTTTTTTTAGTAGCCATAATTGTTTCACTGCTGGGCAAAGGCCTCCTTACTCTCTTTCCATCTCTCTCTGTCCAGAGCTGCCAAGGTCCAATTTTTATTTAAAGGAGTCCAGCTCATCCCGCCATCTCCGTCTGGGCCTGCCGCCATGTCGTTTGCCATTAAGCGGGACCCACTCGGTCTGGGTCGTTTGGCCCATTGATCGTCTGACATGCGGCAGATGGATGTGTCCAGCCCAATTCTATTTAAATGTGGCAGCTTTCCGAGTGATATCAGTTATTTTAGTGATGGAACTAATTGTTGAATTCTTAACCCGGTCCACAAGTTTGATACTCAGAATACTCCATTCCATAGATTATAGGAGCTCGTGGCTAAGTAATTACAGCCGCACGGGTCGATCCATCGGGTTAAGCTACGCTTGCCGGGGTTGGTCAGTGGATGGGTGACCATCTTTACATACCAAGACTTCTCTGTGCCTCGGAAATCATGTTAAGCCGTTGGTCCCGGCTGTCATTCGTGGATCTTTGACAGTCGTTACGGGTCGTCAGAAGCCCGAAAGTCTGACAACCAGTCTTACCAAGGGGTATCGTATTACCCAGTTACTGGGTTGTGGAGGTTAGACAGGCAGTCGCTCCATGTAAAATACTGGTATTCAGCTGCATCCGGTTAGACTGGAAGCCGACCCCAACATAGTTGGGAAAAGGATAGGCAGATTGATACAACATTCGTTTTTGTTTACCAAACCCGAAAAGGGGTCATTGCATTGGGGACAGGGGTGTATTTACCCTAGGGCCAAAAGGGCCATGGCCCGGGGCGGCAGGCTGCGAGGGGCGGCGCAAGCCGCACCGTTAATATATGTGAATTATTAGGAAACTATTTTCTTTTTTTTCCGCGCTTTGCTTTCGCCAGGTTGAAAGAGAAGCAAAGGTATAAAGTCGATAAACAGCCTAATATGAAAAATAGAAAATTCAAATATATTTTAGTTTAGAACACAAATAAATGTTAATTTGTCCATAAATGTTTTTTTTAATTGTAATAATCATGGTTTCTGGCAATATTCTATTTGTAAACATTATTTAAATATTCAAAAAATATTAACGCCGTAAAGACGGATATGACGAGAAAAAAAAAACATTCATCTAAGAATAGAGAGGACCGTCTCTGGTGCGAGACGGTGTGATTAAAGGCATTGAACCTGAATAAGTAGATCTGTGGCAATTTTTATTCCCGCACACGTGGTGGAAAATGAAAAATCGCACGCGTGTGAAATACATTGCATTGTGAAGCTAATCGTAGTGCGATATGAACCAGTTTTCGAGGAAGTGTATTGAAAATTATTATGTATTTAAAATTTAAGATGAAAATTATTCTTCGTTTAGTATTTTCTTTTAAATATCATGTACTTAGTGCAACGACCACATAACCCATGGTCGTTTGCACTTAGTGTTAAATATTGTTTTTGCTATTTTCCGTTAATTCATATGGGGCGGCAAACCTTACAGGCCCAGGGCGCTGAATCTTCAAATCAAATAGCATTGCAGGCGTAATCATGCCGAACTTCGGTCGCGTAACTTCGGCATAGTGTGTTTAGACACTTATGTGTCCGATTGTCGACTTAAAAAAAAAAATGTATTTTCGTGTACTTGTTCATCATCATCAATCATCATCAGCCTACAGCAGTCCACTGCTGGACATAGGTCTCTCCTATTGCACGCCATTTTACTCGATACTATCATGTACCATCGTGGACATTTGCCGTAAACCACTTTACGCTAACCTTGACCTTATTGCTAAAGTAATAAGGTTGAAAAGTGGTTCACCGCAAATATCCGCGATGGTACGATTGTATTGTGTATTTTTTACACAATACAATTTATGCTCTGGTTAGTCTCGCAGTTTTTGATGCTAACACTCCATGGGACTTCAAAGACTAAAAATAAAAAATATTTTTATTTGAGAGCTAATGTTTATTATGCAGCAAAATCAAGCGACAAGGACGACAAGTCTGAGCGAGACGAGAGAGAGCAGGCTCGCAGCAGAAAGGGCGTAGCGCCTGCTCATGTGCACATAATACCACCTTCTTTCCAATTTTCTATAGTCTCCGTGTAAAATGGCTGTGTAACATTCTGCGAACGGACAGACGGACATTTAGATTTTTGTGTACTTTTTACAATGTATGCTGAGTAGCCGCGCAATTTTTGAGAACTAACGTTTACTATACAGCAAAATCGAGCGACAAGGATGACAAGTCCGAGCGAGACGAGAGAGAGCAAGCCCGCAGCCGCAAGGGCGCCATCCTGGCGTGGCGCCTGCGCATGGCGCTGGTGGAGCACGCGGCGCTGTGCCGCCTGGTGGCGGGCGGCAAGGCGCACGCGCTGCACGAGATCGCGCGCGCCGCGCATCTGCTCACACAGGCGCCCGAGCGTGAGTATACACTGCATTCTGCCACCCTAGCGGGCGGCAATGCGCACGCGCTGCACGAGATTACAGCACCCTTTGTTAAATTTGCAGTTCTTTCACACTTCGGAGTCTTGTGATTGAACATTCCTGCACACACGCGTATTATTAACTTCACTCCGCATTCCTCGCTTGTGTAAAGTCTATATTGACGTGATTTCCCTTTCCAACCAAATTTCAACTTTACGGTAGTGTAAATTAAATTTATTTCAGAATAAAAAATTACAGTAAAAGTATTCAAGTTGTAACGGAAACTGAACTTTAAGCTAGCCATTAAAGTTATTTTTCCGAAATCTCTTATTGTAAACGCAGCTTAGTAATGATAACGTAACGTTGACAGCGGCGACGGCAGCGCTTCACACGCCGCAGCTGCACTGCCTGCTGGGGCTGTACGCCATGTCCATGAACTGCATGGAGGCGGCCGAGGCGCAGTTCCACACTACTATTAATGTGAGTACCGTTATAACTTGATGTAATTTACGTAATTAGCCGTACTCCCTAAGCATGAAGTCCGTAGTTTCGGCTTTCGTTACCGGAGTTTCCTACTCCGTATCACCTACGGACAGATGATTGGTTCGGGGCTCGAACGAAGTATGAATGACAACACGATTTGACAGTTGTCCCTACTCTCGATGTGTTTTTGCCTTTGTGTTTTTTTATCAGGCATATCATAACGCGTTATATAAAAAAAAAATCGCATCGATATTGGAACTTTGTTGCCTAAGTCCACCAATTTTCAGTTTGGGCCCACTGTGCGCCGGTAGCTTGGACCGTGTTGCCGATACTAGTGGCATACTACTTTTTATATTTTTAAATGTTTTTATGTTCTAATATTTAAAAATATAATTTACATGTTTAAAATGAAATTGTAACAAGAAATGAATGATGGAATTTAAACAAGAATCAATTATCAGCTCATTTGTCGTAAAATATCCATGGATTTTCTTGCCCTTTCTTTTCCATAGGAACCTATATGCTTTGAAATGGGCAACTAGCTTCATCTTTATAACTGACCGACTTTTTTTGATGGTTCAAAACTTCCTGTAAATGTTTTAATTGAAATAAATGCTGTGACCTGAGTTCGCATCGAGCGTTGATCCAGCGTAAGCGTCGACAAACGAACGTACGACGGAACATAGACCTGCGCAAACGCGTTGCTGAATACGAGGTTTATTACATGTTGTCAGCAATTTTTGTTGCCAACCATGTTTCCCGTTACGTAAAAACATGTTGCTAAAACAATGTTGCACAACACAACTGTTGTTTAACATAACACTGCGTTAAGATGACGTGGATTTAGACACAATCCTGTCCACGCATTGATTAAACAGCTAATCCTTTTATAAAGCATCGATGCGACGTCTACGCTTACACAGGACACATCTACGCTCAGTGCGAAAGCACTATCAGTTAGCCGACGTTCGCACGGACGTAAAAATATCGCGGCGGTATTTTATCGCGCACTGGATTTTCAACTCTGTGTGTTGAGCCGAGCATTGAGAATCCAACCTAACAACAACACAGTGCAGCCAGCGCGTCGAAAAAACACACTGTTGGATTTTCAACTCTCGGCGCTAAGCAGAGTGTTAAAAATCCAGTGCGCGAAAAAAAATCGCCGCGATATGTTTACGGCCGTGCAACCGTCGGATTACTGTACAGATTATTAATTTATTTCTTTTACTTTCAGATGTCACAAGAAAGAGATTTATGGATGTTCGCGAAGCTGAATCTGGCTATTGTATATTTACGAGGGCGAAGAGATAGCGAACTCACAATACTAATGGAACAAGTAAGTTACAATGCAGTACGCAATCGGAAAGAATCGCCAGGCCCCAGTCGTCATACTACTACTCGGGATCATCTATTCTTAGCACATTCAGATAGTACACAGTTTCTGAAAATCGGATCATTAAATCTGATGTTAGCCATGTAGTGACTTTTTGATCCACAATATGATTTGGTAACAGTTTGAATTGATTATGACACAGATTAATACAGATGGGACACTCCGCAAAATCATCCGCAAAAAGCGACTCTTGCTACGACACAATAAAGTGCAATTCAGGTCGCACAACGCTTGTTACCTACAGTTATATTCAACTACAAGTTGCCTCTCTTTCTATCACGTAACCTTCTGACCTATTGAATTAGACCCGCGGACGGGGCCTGCCGCGTACTTGTAGCTTCATTCATACCTAAACTGCGGAGTGTCCCATCTGTATTAAGACGCATATTTCCTGAAAACTATCAAAAATGTGGTTTTTTAAAGCTGTGTATCTCATAAACCGTAAATAATTTTGACATGTAAAAAAAATATGATATTTTCAAGTCCTTTTCGCATACAGTGATGGAAGCCAAAACATAATTAAACATACTTTAATGCACCAAAAAATCTTTAAACATACCTCCTAATAATCTTTAAAAGCTGTTTATCCCTTCATTAGCAATTATAATCATAGTTAAAAATATACCATGAAATGTCAAATTCCAAACTGCATCCAGTGATGGATTACTTTTTATTAAATAGTTAATTTCTAATTTTATACGATTTTATTTACACTTTTACGACATAATTCCGGTGCGCGTGAGAATCTTCTATCTCGTGCGTCAAACTATACAGCCATAACGCCATTTCACTTACACACCGAGCTAAACCAAGCTTGGAACCAGGGCCTCAATCTGTGATAATGCTTAGAATTTTTTTAAAAACTTTCGTTTTAGGTAGGATTATTACTAACAACAACATGAATTTAATTTTTGAAATACATGACATAACATCACGCCTGTAATCCCTAATGGGTTAGGCAGAGGTGTACCTACATATTATATAGTATTGATTATCTATCTTGCTTATTACGCAGGTAAGGCCAGAATCGTTACCTACATACGCGCACGGACTACGGGCCGCGTCCTACTACGTGTTGGGACTGCAGGCGTTCTTCCAGGCGCGGTATAATGAAGCCAAGTGAGTACATAGGGTTGAACGACATTGGTCAAGTCTGTTATTCGTCAAATCGGCAATTCGTCAAATTAGATATTGGTCAAAGCTGTAGTTCGTCAAATCGTCTTTTTGTCCAATTACGAAATTAGCCAAACACGCTATTGGTCAAGTAATTTAAGAACAATCAACTGTAAAAATGAAAGTAGGTACCTCATGATACCTATTTATTTATTAACTCATTTATTAAATTTATATTTATTTACATTGAATTCATACCCAACACAACTGTTTTAAACACTTTAACGCATCTAATTTTCCACTCAATAATTTTTCTATTATTTTTTCTATTTTGGCATCTTTTATGATGTCGGATGTTTTCCTCTGCTTCTTATCTTCTCTTTTAACTATATTTAAATAATATTTCGCTTCTTTTTTTTAAATAGGTACTGATGCATGAAAATGTTGTGTTTTTCTTCTACTTTAATCCCTAATCTCCGATGCCAAGCCTCGACTGCGTTGGTGGTACGATGGCGTTCATTTGCACAACACCACATGTCTTGAGAAACCCTTTTTTGCCATTGCTCAGTAAAATATTTTTATATTAAAATAGGCGCATATACAGCAGGCGGCTTTTCCTTTTATAAGTTTCTACAAGCAAGTTATGTGAATTCAAAACGCATGTTTTCATCGACTGTACATGGACTTGACCAATAGCGTGTTTGGCTAATTTCGTAATTGGGCAAAAAGACGATTTGACGAACTACAGCTTTGACCAATATCAAATTTGACGAATTGCCGATTTGACGAATAACAGACTTGACCAATGTCGTTCAACCCAGTACATACATAGTAAAAAGTCATAGTAAAAATCAATTAATCTGCATAGCCTTTTCCCAAATATGTTTTGGGTCGCCTTACAGTAACCGGATACAGCTGAATACCAGTATTTAACATGGAGCGACTGTCTATCTGACGTCCACAACCCAGTAACTGGGTAATACGATACTGGTTGTCAGACTTTCGGGCTTCTGACGACCCGTAACGACTGTCGAATTAAAGCCACGAATGACAGCCGAAACCAACGGCTTAACGTGGTATGTAAAGATGGTCACCCTGGATGGGACGGACCAACCGCGGCAGGCGTAGCTTATAGGCGAAAGCTACAAACAAATGTTTTTAAATATGCTTGCATAGAATAGAATTTCTTCAAGCTCATATCTACTGGCAAACCGGATCTATTTAAGTTTATCCTGCCTGGTTGTTGATACAATTTTGGTGGGTGGCTGGTAATAGTAGAATGGGAGTAGCAGAAGATCGGAGCCTTTATCCAGCATTCAAAATCAAAATATTTTATTTCACGTAAACCTACATGGGCACTTATGAAACGTCAGAAGCTAGGTACACGGTTCCAAATTGGTTGTTTCCTATGGAGAAGAGCCAGCAAGAAACTCCACGGTTACTCTTTTGAAAATAATTGGCTTTTACAATATTATTTTCAAATAACAGTGTTATAGGTATAGGAGGACAATGTAGGCCTTTCAACAACTACCAGGTACTTAATAAAATAGAAAATAGTCAACAAATGTACTATCGAAAGCCGTTGCGCCTCACCCTTTTCAAAACTTTTTCGGTTGCACGTTGAAATCGTAGTTGGCCCTTTTTTGGTTTGACCAATGAATGAAGGATGAGCCTTTTTTTTTCAAAGTTAATTGTTTTTGTTTGACCAATGAACGATGAATGTCGCCTAAGAAGGATGACCAAAAAAAAAAAAAAAACAAAAACAAACAATGTCCCTTTTCTTAAACGTTTCGTAACAAAAAATGGTTCTAACCTTTTTTTATATAATGTGCGCCGAAGCGTTATTGGTAGACGAAAACAATGCGGGCCACTAGCCACTGGTCCGTGCATACGAAAAGCGCCCTTATGGGAGTGACGGACAAAAGTCTTTGATTGTACAGTCTACTAGGCATTAGACTGCTTTAGGCTGATAATGATGTCATTCCCTTGACAATGATTCCTCTGTGTGCAGGAGGTACCTCCGCGAGACGTTAAAGATGGCGAACGCAGAAGACCTGAACCGACTGACGTCATGCTCCCTGGTGTTGTTGGGGCACATCTTCTTGTCCATCAACAATTCGCGGGAGAGCATGAACATGGTCACGCCGGCGATGCAGCTCGCCAGCAAGATACCGGACGTGCATGTTCAGTTGTGGGCTTCCGCTATACTGAAAGGTAACATTTGATTGACGGACTTATAAAATACTAGCTTTTGTTCGCGGATTCGCCCGCGTACATGTCGGAAAATATCCCACGGGAATGTACTCCCGTTGTCTGCATTATAAAGGGAACCTCAGCTTTCCAGGTTCAAGAATTTGGGCTGGGTTTCAGCTTTTCAGGTACAAGGATTTGGGCTGGGCGTTGATGAGTTACTCAGTCAGGACTTCTCTTTTTATTTAATACATAGATTGCGTAAACTGCTTTATGAACATTTTAGCGCTCGAATGACGTTGACAAGGGGGCGACGCGCCGTATGTACTCATTTGTGCATTTGATTTGCGAAATGTCACTTGAAATGTATTAAAAATACAATAATATGGTGGTTTTCTAATCTTAAACCATTTATTTTACTTTTGAGATAAGTACGTCTATGAAGTTCCTTATTCATTGACAGCAAAAAAAATGCAACACTTCATGGACGCTGTTTTTTCTTTAAAATAAAGTATAAATATGTTAAATCGATTAAAACTTCTTCATAAATAAAGTCGATTGTTATTTAATAACCAATCACGCGCCCGGCTCCCCCGCGCGACTCCCCTTCGCACGCCCTAGGACATTTTTTGTCTGGCGCGCAATGGTGCGGATACGCTAGGTGCGTATGCGCACCATTGCGCGCCAGACAAAACACGGCTTTTATGCAAAATATTTCTATGAACTGATAGTAAACTAATGACTGTTTCTAATGTGGATAGACTAGGCTAGATTACGAATTTTCTTTGAGAACTCTAAATGACTTAGTTTTGTAAAGATCTAAAACAAAATATGTAATCTTGTTTTTCTTACGCCATTAAAAAACAAAAATATAAATAAAATTTTTAGTTTATCAACTTTTAATAGAAAAAAAAAATAGTTTGATGTAGCAATTGTGTTTTTAAAATAAGATTTCGTCAGTATTTCACTTGATGGTAATGATAATGTGGTCGACGATGGTGCATGCTTGCCTGTTCCGATCGGGACTTCAAAACTCGTGCAATCTTATGCTCTTTTTGTGTAAAGGTAACACTAACATTTCCCCCTGTAACAGACTTGTACCGGCTGGCGGGCGACACGGAGCGAGAGAACGAGGCGTACCAGATGCACTGCAACTTCTCGCAGGCGTTGCTCAAGGACCACTTCCAGGCCACGCAGATGCCAGAGCACGCGCTCGTGCACTGGACCAGCGGGCCGCCGCCCGCGCTGCAGGCGCCGCCGCACGTGTAGTGCAGCCCGCGGCGACGCAACCAAGTACAACACAACTCCACTTCAACGTTCAACTGTTTGTGGCTTAAAACATTACCAGACAGTGATATTCCACGCCAGTGACTTTACGGATAGTGATAGTGCGTTGTGAAGTGTAGACGATCTGAAAATAACGTGAATATGTGCGTGTTTGTGAGACTGTTCTCGGGGCCGAAGGGATCCGACTAACTTAGCGATTATAATAATAAGCTTGATTTATACGGTCAATTAACATCATCCTCATTGTACATCCTCACACTTGGGTTTATCAGTCATGCTGTGGTCAGGGTTGTAGAATATGGCAATTAATATTGCTCAATTGTATCCCCTCATTCCCTAAACTTATGGAGAATGATACTAAGAAGCCAATGTCAACTTTTATTTCTTTGCGATTGCGAATCAATATAGCATGATAGTGAATTGGTTTCTTATGTATGGTACATAACATCATCTTTGAGTGATTGTTGAGTTTGTATAAAGTTGTGACAATAATATCATATCAGACTAGTTCGTGTCTGGGTGTATCGTGAGTGCACCGCAGCGGTGTCGGGACACCGCGACACTTGTTTATATCGGTTCTCATTATGTCTGATCTCATTCATTTATCATCATCACATGGAAGCGACGCTAGGGGGGAAGTTACCGTAATCAGTATCAAATTAAAATAACAAATGACATTTATAAAGTAATGGTTTCTGTTTTTATAATGGGGTTTAGATACAAAAAGGCAAAGTATCAGTCGAAAAGTCTTATGTCGTGGGAGTTTATATTTGTGATTTGCATTAGCAAATTGACTGGAAATTTACTACAAAATGCAGTTTAAATGCGTAATTACCCGTGGTCTCTCCACCACAGTGAATTTTGTTACCCATGGTCTCTCCGAGAAATACAATGCTGCCGAATTAAAATGTTAGTTTCGAAAATATGATTTGCGACAGTAACTAATATGTATTTATAATAATTATAAGTTATAACCATATGAGTCATCAATACATCTGTCTAAGTTAGATTTGCCGTGGTTTGGTCTGATTTCCGACATCAGACCAAACAACGGCAAATCTACATATTATTTGTTACTGTCGCGAATAATCTTTTCGAGACTACCATTTAATTCGGCAGCATTGTATTCCTCGGAGGGACCATGGGTAATAAACGTTTAAAAGCATGGGCCTTTTTCCTATTATGTGGATTTGTGTCCGCGTGCGTGTCTGGCCCGTATCATAGTGAAAGGAAAATGGTCCATTCAGTGTAATCAACTATAGCAGCTGCCTCCACCATAAGATGTATGTGGTTGCACCTTGCAGCTGCAATGCTGTCAGACTGCTGTGTACAGTCTGTCTGTATACTCCTTATGACAGTTTGTTTTGTTGCTTTCTTATTATAAATGTAGTGAGTGGCAGTGCTTGTTCAGCGTCACTAACAGATGATATATTTTACCAATTTTTATTTTTGAATAAATTTTATTATTATTATTTTAAAAATGTTTTGACATATCTCGGGGCCCTGGGGTCCTGGACCTTTGGAATGTGTACGAGGGGCTGAAGCCAACTCGCTAACAGACAATTTTAATGGTGATTATTATTATTATGCAATTAATTGTGACACTTATATTCGGCGGTGTTCCCCCACCGGTGGTGAAGACGCCATAGCTCATAAGAGTATACCGCACGTACTGTACATAACAGTACCCTGGCATTAATATGACACATCGAGCTTAATGCTGCGGCCACACTGTCGCGATAAGGCGAAATAGACTTCGCGCGCTCTTTCGCACACCGCCCGACGTCTCAATGTAAAACAGAGAGCGCTCTACGTGTATTTCGCTTTATCGCGACAGTGTAGCCATAGCATTAGAGAGACGATGCTCAACAAAGACAATTTTTTTCTAAATTTCTGTGCCATATTACGGCCGGGCTTGTTAACTTGCTAAACCCTGTAAACATAGACAACACGCCAAAGGAGAGAGAGCATAATAAATTGTCTTATTTTGCACAATACACAGTTGAATTGTGGACAAATTTTAAAATAAAGTTTTTATGCAGATAATACGGACTGATATATAAATTAATTGTACATAATGTGTCAAAATATGAACTTGAGAAAGAACAAAACGTCTCATATTTATTATTTTATTATTAATATTAACTTTTATTTTATTAGTTATGTTCTTAGTAACTTGTTAGTGAGCGAATGTTGTTGATATGCTGGTTAATTAATTTTATTTAGCATATTGTTTGCCTTCGGTTTCAATAGATTCTTTTATTCTATTACATAGTCTGTCACAATAAGTGTTGAAATCTTTCCACATTCATATTATTTTTGTAATATAGTAGAGCAACTGCTTCCTTTATCCAGAAACGGATCTATTGAAATCGAACGCAACATACCTCTTAATTCACACAATCTTTCGTAAAAACAAAATTGAAAGAGTTCTGTACACATTTTTTAGGGTTGTTCCCACTATTCCTACCATGATTATTGGTACCAGTAGGTAGTGTGAATTTTCTTCACAGATTATTCTATTTAGACTTATTATAATATTATTAATTATTATTATACGAATAATTAATTATATGTATATATTATTAGGGTCGAATTAAATTAGTTAGCGAAACTCCGCAGACGTGATGGGTATCGATATCTAAACATGATAAAACAAAAGATTTAATTATTTTTTTGGGGTAACTGATGTTACTTGAAGTATGAGTTGAGAAAATCTGTTTTTTTTTCGTGTTTAGATATCACGTCTGTGAAGTTAAAACAAAAAAAAAAAAGATTTTTGTAAATTGATATTTCAAGTGACCCAAAAAAAAATCGTCAAATTAATTTCTTTTTTGTTTAATCATGTTTAGATATCGATACCCATCACGTCTGCGGAGTTTCGCTAAATAACCCCAAAAAAATCATTAAATCTTAATCTTAGTCTGCGGAGTTTCGCTACCCAATTTAATTTGACCCTGTATAATTAACACTGGTAGGGAATTCATGATAGAGGAATATTGGGAAGAACCCATTTTTTATTTTATTGATTCCCATTCGAACAGTAGATGTGGCCTTAGACAAAGGGTACACTTGCTGTTGTTAATATGTAAATAAAAGTTGAATTATTGTAAATAATAAAATTATAAAATATATGTTTTTTGCTATACAATGTTGGTTATTTAAACAGTTCAAAAAGAATAATATTCGTTTTATGATTGGTAAGGTGAGTTTAGTGGTTACTGCACTGAAATTTTCTGTTTTGATAAGAAACAGAATCACTCTGACAAGAAATTTGTATCCCAAGTTGGGATCTTTCGAGTTCATCACATGCAGCAGGACGAGGCTGAGCCAGTACGGAGGAATGTTGAGTGGTTATTGGTAGTTGTTGCAAGCGTACTCGCTGCATATGGAGACCTGTCCTCCGGCGGGCTGCGCGTAGTGAGGCGGGTCGGGCGCGAGGTTGTTCTTGCGGTAGAAGGTGTGGCGCAGGATGAGGCAGCGCCCGTAGTTCACGTCACGCGCGCGCTGTTTCGCCTGCTTCTGCTGCCAGCCGTAGTCCCAGCTCGTGACTACACGGTAGAGGAATCTGTAAGCGTCAGTGTCAGTTGTATCACAGATTAATACAGATGGGACACTCCGCAGTTTACGTATGAAGTTACAAGTACGCGGCGGGCCCCGTCTGCGGGGCTAATTCAGTAGGTCAGAAGGTATAAGAGGCTCGTGATAGAAAGAGAGGCAACTTGTAGTTGAATATAACTGTAGGTAATAAGCGTTGTGCAACCTGAATTGCAATTTATTGTGTCGTAGCAAAACATTTAAATAAAAAGCGACCCGCTTTTTATTTAAGGCGGGGTGAAAGCAAGCGCCGTAGGTATTAAATGCTTACCGCAGCCCCCGCAAGGAGTAGCGATACGTAATAAATTACGATGCGCGGGAAACGCGCGCCAAGCGCACCGCTCATGAGTTCATGAACTCGAGTAGGTACTATGTTGCGTCACAGAATAGAGCAATGCAGTAGATAAACTTGAACTGATTAGTATACAAGTTTATTTTGTTTTATTTTTCTAGTAAGTATTTTTGAAAGTTGTAGACAGATTAGACATTTTAGACAGATTTTAGACATTTTAGACACATTTTAGACAGATCCAAGATGGCGGCTGCGAAAATTCCCTAACTGTTCGTCATGGGTGTCATTTTCGTGATATTTTAGGTCGCTGAAAACGATAGTGGGGTCAAAATGAAAATCCAAGATGGCGGCTGCAAAAATTTCCTAATTTTTCGTCATGGGTGTCGTTTTCGTGATATTTTAGGTCGCTGAAAACGATAGTGGGGTCAAAATGAAAATCCAAGATGGCGGCTGCGAAAATTTCCTAATTTTTCGTCATGGGTATCATTTTCGTGACATTTTAGGTCGCTGAAAACGATAGTGGGGTCAAAATGAAAATCCAAGATGGCGGCGGCTGCGAAAATTTCCTAATTTTTCGTCATGGGTGACATTTTCGTGATATTTTAGGTCGCTGAAAACGATAGTGGGGTCAAAATGAAAATCCAAGATGGCGGCTGCGAAAATTTCCTAATTTTTCGTCATGGGTGACATTTTCGTGATATTTTAGGTCGCTGAAAACGATAGTGGGGTCAAAATGAAAATCCAAGATGGCGGCTGCGAAAATTTCCTAATTTTTCGTCATGGGTGTCATTTTCGTGATATTTTAGGCCGCTGAAAACGATAGTGGGGTCAAAATGAAAATCCAAGATGGCGGCTGCAAAAATTTCCAATTTTTCGTCATGGGTGTCGTTTTCGTGATATTTTAGGTCGCTGAAAATGATAGTGGGGTCAAAATGAAAATCCAAGATGGCGGCTGCGAAAATTTCCAAATTTTTCGACATGGGTGTCATTTTCGTGATATTTGAGGTCGCTGAAAACGATAGTGGGGTCGAAATGAAAATCCAAGATGGCGGCTGCGAAAATTTCCTAATTTTTCGTCATGGGTGTCATTTTCGTGATATTTTAGGTCGCTGAAAACGATAGTGGGGTCAAAATGAAAATCCAAGATGGCGGCTGCGAAAATTTCCTAACTTTTCGTCATGGGTGTCATTTTCGTGATATTTTAGGTCGCTGAAAACGATAGTGGGGTCAAAATGAAAATCCAAGATGGCGGCTGCGAAAATTTCCTAATTTTTCGTCATGGGTGTCATTTTTGTGACATTTTAGGTCGCTGAAAACGATAGTGGGGTCAAAATGAAAATCCAAGATGGCGGCTGCGAAAAATTCCTAATTTTTCGTCATGGGTGTCCTTTTCGTGATATTTTAGGTCGCTGAAAACGATAGTGGGGTCAAAATGAAAATCCAAGATGGTGGCTGCGAAAATTTCCAAATTTTTCGACATGGGTGTCATTTTCGTGATATTTGAGGTCGCTGAAAACGATAGTGGGGTGAAAATGAAAATCCAAGATGGCGGCTGCGAAAATTTCCTAATTTTTCGTCATGGGTGTCATTTTCGTGATATTTGAGGTCGCTGAAACCGATAGTGGGGTCAAAATGAAAATCCAAGATGGCGGCTGCGAAAATTTCCTAACTTTTCGTCATGGGTGTCATTTTCGTGATATTTTAGGTCGCTGAAAACGATAGTCGGGTAAAAAGGAAAATCCAAGATGGCGGCTGCGAAAATTTCCTAATTTTTCGTCATGGGTGTCATTTTCGTGATATTTTAGGTCGCTGAAAACGATAGTGGGGTCAAAATGAAAATCCAAGATGGCGGCTGCGAAAACTCCCTAACTTTTCGTCATGGGTGTCATTTTCGTGATATTTTAGGTCGCTGAAAACGATAGTCGGGTAAAAAGGAAAATCCAAGATGGCGGCTGCGAAAATTTCCTAATTTTTCGTCATGGGTGTCATTTTCGTGATATTTTAGGTCGCTGAAAACGATAGTGGGGTCAAAATGAAAATCCAAGATGGCGGCTGCGAAAATTCCCTAACTTTTCGTCATGGGTGTCATTTTCGTGATATTTTAGGTCGCAGAAAACGATTGTGGTGTCAAAATGAAAATCCAAGATAGCGGCTACGAAAATTTCCAAATTTTTCGTCATGGGTGTCATTTTCGTGTTATTTTAGGTCGCTGAAAACGATAGTGGGGTCAAAATGAAAATCCAAGATGGCGGCTATGAAAATTTCCTAACTTTTCGTCATGGGTGTCATTTTCGTGATATTTTAGGTCGCTGAAAACGATAGTCATTCATTTTGACCCCACTATCGTTTTCAGCGACCTCAAATATCACGAAAATGACACCCATGACGAAAAATTTGGAAATTTTCACAGCCGCCATCTTGGATTTTCATTTTGACCCCGCAATCGTTTTCAGCGACCTAAAATATCACGAAAATGACACCCATGACGAAAAATTTGAAAATTTTCGCAGCCGCCATCTTGGATTTTCATTTTGACCCCACTATCGTTTTCAGCGACCTAAAATATCACGAAAATGACACCAATGACGAAAAATTAGGAAATTTTCGCAGCCGCCATCTTGGATTTTCATTTTGACCCCACTATCGTTTTCAGCGACCTAAAATATCACGAAAACGACACCCATGACGAAAAATTAGGAAATTTTTGCAGCCGCCATCTTGGATTTTCATTTTGACCCCACTATCGTTTTCAGCGACCTAAAATATCACGAAAATCACACCCATGACGAAAAATTTGGAAATTTTCGCAGCCGCCATCTTGGATTTTCATTTTGACCCCACTATCGGTTTCAGCGACCTCAAATATCACGAAAATGACACCCATGTCGAAAAATTTGAAAATTTTCGCAGCCGCCATCTTGGATTTTCATTTTGACCCCACTATCGTTTTCAGCGACCTAAAATATTACGAAAATGACACCCATGACGAAAAATTAGGAAATTTTCGCAGCCGCCATCTTGGATTTTCATTTTGACCCCACTATCGTTTTCAGCGACCTTAAATATCACGAAAACGACACCCATGACGAAAAATTAGGAAATTTTTGCAGCCGCCATCTTGGATTTTCATTTTGACCCCACTATCGTTTTCAGCGACCTAAAATATTACGAAAATGACACCCATGACGAAAAATTAGGAAATTTTCGCAGCCGCCATCTTGGATTTTCATTTTGACCCCACTATCGTTTTCAGCGACCTCAAATATCACGAAAATGACACCCATGACGAAAAATTTGGAAATTTTCACAGCCGCCATCTTGGATTTTCATTTTGACCCCGCAATCGTTTTCAGCGACCTAAAATATCACGAAAATGACACCCATGACGAAAAATTTGAAAATTTTCGCAGCCGCCATCTTGGATTTTCATTTTGACCCCACTATCGTTTTCAGCGACCTAAAATATCACGAAAATGACACCCATGACGAAAAATTAGGAAATTTTCGCAGCCGCCATCTTGGATTTTCATTTTGACCCCACTATCGTTTTCAGCGACCTAAAATATCACGAAAACGACACCCATGACGAAAAATTAGGAAATTTTTGCAGCCGCCATCTTGGATTTTCATTTTGACCCCACTATCGTTTTCAGCGACCTAAAATATCACGAAAATCACACCCATGACGAAAAATTTGGAAATTTTCGCAGCCGCCATCTTGGATTTTCATTTTGACCCCACTATCGGTTTCAGCGACCTCAAATATCACGAAAATGACACCCATGTCGAAAAATTTGAAAATTTTCGCAGCCGCCATCTTGGATTTTCATTTTGACCCCACTATCGTTTTCAGCGACCTAAAATATTACGAAAATGACACCCATGACGAAAAATTAGGAAATTTTCGCAGCCGCCATCTTGGATTTTCATTTTGACCCCACTATCGTTTTCAGCGACCTTAAATATCACGAAAACGACACCCATGACGAAAAATTAGGAAATTTTTGCAGCCGCCATCTTGGATTTTCATTTTGACCCCACTATCGTTTTCAGCGACCTAAAATATTACGAAAATGACACCCATGACGAAAAATTAGGAAATTTTCGCAGCCGCCATCTTGGATTTTCATTTTGACCCCACTATCGTTTTCAGCGACCTTAAATATCACGAAAACGACACCCATGACGAAAAATTAGGAAATTTTTGCAGCCGCCATCTTGGATTTTCATTTTGACCCCACTATCGTTTTTAGCGACCTAAAATATCACGAAAATGACACCCATGACGAAAAATTTGGAAATTTTCGCAGCCGCCATCTTGGATTTTCATTTTGACCCCACTATCGTTTTCAGCGACCTAAAATATCACGAAAATGACACCCATGACGAAAAATTAGGAAATTTTCGCAGCCGCCATCTTGGATTTTCATTTTGACCCCACTATCGTTTTCAGCGACCTTAAATATCACGAAAACGACACCCATGACGAAAAATTAGGAAATTTTTGCAGCCGCCATCTTGGATTTTCATTTTGACCCCACTATCGGTTTCAGCGACCTCAAATATCACGAAAATGACACCCATGTCGAAAAATTTGGAAATTTTCGCAGCCGCCATCTTGGATTTTCATTTTGACCCCACTATCGTTTTCAGCGACCTAAAATATCACGAAAATGACACCCATGACGAAAAATTAGGAAATTTTCGCAGCCGCCATCTTGGATTTTCATTTTGACCCCACTATCGTTTTCAGCGACCTAAAATATCACGAAAACGACACCCATGACGAAAAAATTAGGAAATTTTTGCAGCCGCCATCTTGGATTTTCATTTTGACCCCACTATCGTTTTTAGCGACCTAAAATATCACGAAAATGACACCCATGACGAAAAATTTGGAAATTTTCGCAGCCGCCATCTTGGATTTTCATTTTGACCCCACTATCGGTTTCAGCGACCTCAAATATCACGAAAATGACACCCATGTCGAAAAATTTGGAAATTTTCGCAGCCGCCATCTTGGATTTTCATTTTGACCCCACTATCGTTTTCAGCGACCTAAAATATCACGAAAATGACACCCATGACGAAAAATTAGGAAATTTTCGCAGCCGCCATCTTGGATTTTCATTTTGACCCCACTATCGTTTTCAGCGACCTAAAATATCACGAAAATGACACCCATGACGAAAAATTAGGAAATTTTCGCAGCCGCCATCTTGGATTTTCATTTTGACCCCACTATCGTTTTCAGCGACCTAAAATATCACGAAAATGACACCCATGACGAAAAATTAGGAAATTTTCGCAGCCGCCATCTTGGATTTTCATTTTGACCCCACTATCGGTTTCAGCGACCTCAAATATCACGAAAATGACACCCATGTCGAAAAATTTGGAAATTTTCGCAGCCGCCATCTTGGATTTTCATTTTGATCCCACTATCGTTTTCAGCGACCTAAAATATCACGAAAATGACACCCATGACGAAAAATTAGGAAATTTTCGCAGCCGCCATCTTGGATTTTCATTTTGACCCCACTATCGTTTTTAGCGACCTAAAATATCACGAAAATGACACCCATGACGAAAAATTTGGAAATTTTCGCAGCCGCCATCTTGGATTTTCATTTTGACCCCACTATCGTTTTCAGCGACCTAAAATATCACGAAAATGACACCCATGACGAAAAATTAGGAAATTTTCGCAGCCGCCATCTTGGATTTTCATTTTGACCCCACTATCGTTTTCAGCGACCTTAAATATCACGAAAACGACACCCATGACGAAAAATTAGGAAATTTTTGCAGCCGCCATCTTGGATTTTCATTTTGACCCCACTATCGGCTTCAGCGACCTCAAATATCACGAAAATGACACCCATGTCGAAAAATTTGGAAATTTTCGCAGCCGCCATCTTGGATTTTCATTTTGACCCCACTATCGTTTTCAGCGACCTAAAATATCACGAAAATGACACCCATGACGAAAAATTAGGAAACTTTCGCAGCCGCCATCTTGGATTTTCATTTTGACCCCACTATCGTTTTCAGCGACCTAAAATATCACGAAAACGACACCCATGACGAAAAAATTAGGAAATTTTTGCAGCCGCCATCTTGGATTTTCATTTTGACCCCACTATCGTTTTTAGCGACCTAAAATATCACGAAAATGACACCCATGACGAAAAATTTGGAAATTTTCGCAGCCGCCATCTTGGATTTTCATTTTGACCCCACTATCGGTTTCAGCGACCTCAAATATCACGAAAATGACACCCATGTCGAAAAATTTGGAAATTTTCGCAGCCGCCATCTTGGATTTTCATTTTGACCCCACTATCGTTTTCAGCGACCTAAAATATCACGAAAATGACACCCATGACGAAAAATTAGGAAATTTTCGCAGCCGCCATCTTGGATTTTCATTTTGACCCCACTATCGTTTTCAGCGACCTAAAATATCACGAAAACGACACCCATGACGAAAAATTAGGAAATTTTTGCAGCCGCCATCTTGGATTTTCATTTTGACCCCACTATCGTTTTCAGCGACCTAAAATATCACGAAAATCACACCCATGACGAAAAATTTGGAAATTTTCGCAGCCGCCATCTTGGATTTTCATTTTGACCCCACTATCGGTTTCAGCGACCTCAAATATCACGAAAATGACACCCATGTCGAAAAATTTGAAAATTTTCGCAGCCGCCATCTTGGATTTTCATTTTGACCCCACTATCGTTTTCAGCGACCTAAAATATTACGAAAATGACACCCATGACGAAAAATTAGGAAATTTTCGCAGCCGCCATCTTGGATTTTCATTTTGACCCCACTATCGTTTTCAGCGACCTTAAATATCACGAAAACGACACCCATGACGAAAAATTAGGAAATTTTTGCAGCCGCCATCTTGGATTTTCATTTTGACCCCACTATCGTTTTCAGCGACCTAAAATATTACGAAAATGACACCCATGACGAAAAATTAGGAAATTTTCGCAGCCGCCATCTTGGATTTTCATTTTGACCCCACTATCGTTTTCAGCGACCTCAAATATCACGAAAATGACACCCATGACGAAAAATTTGGAAATTTTCACAGCCGCCATCTTGGATTTTCATTTTGACCCCGCAATCGTTTTCAGCGACCTAAAATATCACGAAAATGACACCCATGACGAAAAATTTGAAAATTTTCGCAGCCGCCATCTTGGATTTTCATTTTGACCCCACTATCGTTTTCAGCGACCTAAAATATCACGAAAATGACACCCATGACGAAAAATTAGGAAATTTTCGCAGCCGCCATCTTGGATTTTCATTTTGACCCCACTATCGTTTTCAGCGACCTAAAATATCACGAAAACGACACCCATGACGAAAAATTAGGAAATTTTTGCAGCCGCCATCTTGGATTTTCATTTTGACCCCACTATCGTTTTCAGCGACCTAAAATATCACGAAAATCACACCCATGACGAAAAATTTGGAAATTTTCGCAGCCGCCATCTTGGATTTTCATTTTGACCCCACTATCGGTTTCAGCGACCTCAAATATCACGAAAATGACACCCATGTCGAAAAATTTGAAAATTTTCGCAGCCGCCATCTTGGATTTTCATTTTGACCCCACTATCGTTTTCAGCGACCTAAAATATTACGAAAATGACACCCATGACGAAAAATTAGGAAATTTTCGCAGCCGCCATCTTGGATTTTCATTTTGACCCCACTATCGTTTTCAGCGACCTTAAATATCACGAAAACGACACCCATGACGAAAAATTAGGAAATTTTTGCAGCCGCCATCTTGGATTTTCATTTTGACCCCACTATCGTTTTCAGCGACCTAAAATATTACGAAAATGACACCCATGACGAAAAATTAGGA
Organism: Cosmia trapezina; assembly: GCA_905163495.3. NCBI lineage: Eukaryota > Metazoa > Arthropoda > Insecta > Lepidoptera > Noctuidae > Cosmia > Cosmia trapezina. The sequence continues at coordinate 6,342,763 of LR991036.1, forward strand.
AATTTTCGCAGCCGCCATCTTGGATTTTCATTTTGACCCCACTATCGTTTTCAGCGACCTTAAATATCACGAAAACGACACCCATGACGAAAAATTAGGAAATTTTTGCAGCCGCCATCTTGGATTTTCATTTTGACCCCACTATCGTTTTTAGCGACCTAAAATATCACGAAAATGACACCCATGACGAAAAATTTGGAAATTTTCGCAGCCGCCATCTTGGATTTTCATTTTGACCCCACTATCGTTTTCAGCGACCTAAAATATCACGAAAATGACACCCATGACGAAAAATTAGGAAATTTTCGCAGCCGCCATCTTGGATTTTCATTTTGACCCCACTATCGTTTTCAGCGACCTTAAATATCACGAAAACGACACCCATGACGAAAAATTAGGAAATTTTTGCAGCCGCCATCTTGGATTTTCATTTTGACCCCACTATCGGTTTCAGCGACCTCAAATATCACGAAAATGACACCCATGTCGAAAAATTTGGAAATTTTCGCAGCCGCCATCTTGGATTTTCATTTTGACCCCACTATCGTTTTCAGCGACCTAAAATATCACGAAAATGACACCCATGACGAAAAATTAGGAAATTTTCGCAGCCGCCATCTTGGATTTTCATTTTGACCCCACTATCGTTTTCAGCGACCTAAAATATCACGAAAACGACACCCATGACGAAAAAATTAGGAAATTTTTGCAGCCGCCATCTTGGATTTTCATTTTGACCCCACTATCGTTTTTAGCGACCTAAAATATCACGAAAATGACACCCATGACGAAAAATTTGGAAATTTTCGCAGCCGCCATCTTGGATTTTCATTTTGACCCCACTATCGGTTTCAGCGACCTCAAATATCACGAAAATGACACCCATGTCGAAAAATTTGGAAATTTTCGCAGCCGCCATCTTGGATTTTCATTTTGACCCCACTATCGTTTTCAGCGACCTAAAATATCACGAAAATGACACCCATGACGAAAAATTAGGAAATTTTCGCAGCCGCCATCTTGGATTTTCATTTTGACCCCACTATCGTTTTCAGCGACCTAAAATATCACGAAAATGACACCCATGACGAAAAATTAGGAAATTTTCGCAGCCGCCATCTTGGATTTTCATTTTGACCCCACTATCGTTTTCAGCGACCTAAAATATCACGAAAATGACACCCATGACGAAAAATTAGGAAATTTTCGCAGCCGCCATCTTGGATTTTCATTTTGACCCCACTATCGGTTTCAGCGACCTCAAATATCACGAAAATGACACCCATGTCGAAAAATTTGGAAATTTTCGCAGCCGCCATCTTGGATTTTCATTTTGATCCCACTATCGTTTTCAGCGACCTAAAATATCACGAAAATGACACCCATGACGAAAAATTAGGAAATTTTCGCAGCCGCCATCTTGGATTTTCATTTTGACCCCACTATCGTTTTTAGCGACCTAAAATATCACGAAAATGACACCCATGACGAAAAATTTGGAAATTTTCGCAGCCGCCATCTTGGATTTTCATTTTGACCCCACTATCGTTTTCAGCGACCTAAAATATCACGAAAATGACACCCATGACGAAAAATTAGGAAATTTTCGCAGCCGCCATCTTGGATTTTCATTTTGACCCCACTATCGTTTTCAGCGACCTTAAATATCACGAAAACGACACCCATGACGAAAAATTAGGAAATTTTTGCAGCCGCCATCTTGGATTTTCATTTTGACCCCACTATCGGTTTCAGCGACCTCAAATATCACGAAAATGACACCCATGTCGAAAAATTTGGAAATTTTCGCAGCCGCCATCTTGGATTTTCATTTTGACCCCACTATCGTTTTCAGCGACCTAAAATATCACGAAAATGACACCCATGACGAAAAATTAGGAAATTTTCGCAGCCGCCATCTTGGATTTTCATTTTGACCCCACTATCGTTTTCAGCGACCTAAAATATCACGAAAACGACACCCATGACGAAAAAATTAGGAAATTTTTGCAGCCGCCATCTTGGATTTTCATTTTGACCCCACTATCGTTTTCAGCGACCTAAAATATCACGAAAATGACACCCATGACGAAAAATTTGGAAATTTTCGCAGCCGCCATCTTGGATTTTCATTTTGACCCCACTATCGGTTTCAGCGACCTCAAATATCACGAAAATGACACCCATGTCGAAAAATTTGGAAATTTTCGCAGCCGCCATCTTGGATTTTCATTTTGACCCCACTATCGTTTTCAGCGACCTAAAATATCACGAAAATGACACCCATGACGAAAAATTAGGAAATTTTCGCAGCCGCCATCTTGGATTTTCATTTTGACCCCACTATCGTTTTCAGCGACCTAAAATATCACGAAAATGACACCCATGACGAAAAATTAGGAAATTTTCGCAGCCGCCATCTTGGATTTTCATTTTGACCCCACTATCGTTTTCAGCGACCTAAAATATCACGAAAATGACACCCATGACGAAAAATTAGGAAATTTTCGCAGCCGCCATCTTGGATTTTCATTTTGACCCCACTATCGGTTTCAGCGACCTCAAATATCACGAAAATGACACCCATGTCGAAAAATTTGGAAATTTTCGCAGCCGCCATCTTGGATTTTCATTTTGATCCCACTATCGTTTTCAGCGACCTAAAATATCACGAAAATGACACCCATGACGAAAAATTAGGAAATTTTCGCAGCCGCCATCTTGGATTTTCATTTTGACCCCACTATCGTTTTCAGCGACCTAAAATATCACGAAAATGACACCCATGACGAAAAATTAGGAAATTTTCGCAGCCGCCATCTTGGATTTTCATTTTGACCCCACTATCATTTTCAGCGACCTAAAATATCACGAAAACGACACCCATGACGAAAAATTGGAAATTTTTGCAGCCGCCATCTTGGATTTTCATTTTGACCTTGAAATACAAAAAAAATAAGAAGATACCTAATTAGAAAAAAAACTTAATTTAAAAAAAAAATCTTATTTATGTAGGTATACAGAAAAATACATTTGAGGGCCTACTTATTTTCTGAACATCCCTGCCCAACCCTTTGAAAGAATTCAGGCGTGATGTTATGAAGAAATCTCATTTCCTATCCGATATTCATTATAAAACCACCCGTACTAACTTTATTCTGTGGCACCTACCTATTTGAGATTTGAAAATAGTGAACCAAAAATTTGCGCGTCAGGCGGCTTTATAAGCTCCAGTGTAGGGTTCAAATTCAACTGTTTTACACACTTGATGCGATTGGTAAACATAGGCCGTGATAAAAATAAATACCAATAAAGCTTTTGCGCGCGTGACGTCTTTATTTACATAGGCATAGCGTTCAAATTCAACTGTTTTCAACACATGCTAATTTGTGCCGGTCGCAGCCGGTGACAGAAGTTAGCGGGGGTGGCGGGTTCGAAAAATTGGCACACGTCCGACCTCCGTCACGTTCCGCTCGGGACTAAACGGCTCAGGGCGAGCGTTTGCGAAGCTGAAAACACTTGACATTGGAATTAGTGATATAAATATTTTGATATTTCAAATTATGATAGCCGTTATAAATTACATTTTTTACGACCTTTATTATGGCATAAGTTTTATTGTTCAAAGCCTAATATAAATCAAATGAAATAAGATATAGATCATAATTTAGACTTGTCTTTGCGATTTAATTGGATGCAGTAAAGTGCAAGTAATCGTGTATCGGACGGCCGAAATTTGTAGATGGAAGTCTGAACTAAGTAATATATTTTTTTCAAAATTTAAATCCGTGTTATCTACGAATAAAACACTAAACTAAACGACGTTTTTACGGCTCTCACCGCCTTAAATGATTTTGCGGAGTGTCCTATCTGTATTAATCTGTTCAAATATAACTGTGCTATAATTACTGCATTATGTGACTCAATGATATTATACATTTAAATAAAGAGGTAGATATGGCACTAGCGCGCGCAAATTGTTGCAAACAAATTCAGACAATTGTTGTAATTTGATTTAGTCTGCTAACAGCAGCGAGCGAAACAAAGCGTGTGGGCGTGACAGTAATATATCTAAAATGCCAAGCTATCTTTCTGTATCATACGTTCCACATTAGCTATCGCAGTCGTAGTCGAAAACTACTGTACACCTTTATGTACGTACATTATTTGTAATAACAACGCAACGATATCTGAACGACGCTCAGTATGAAAGTAGCGTTCCTTTATAATATCATTGAACTGTCTACGGTTATTCATTGTTATGATAATTTTCACCAAACTTACCTACCTACTAGCCAAAAGGTAATTTTCAAAAATCCTATGGAAGGAAAGCTCGAATTTTTAGATCATAGGGTGACGTCGGTGTTCGGTACAGTTTCCAGCCATAGACTAAATCAAAATGACTAACTTCTCCTCAGGCGATTTTTTATATCTCTCCTTCAAATATCTTTGGTTGGCGCCTTTCTCCTTAGCCTTATGGAGTATGTTCAGGACTTCCTTTTCAATAGGCTTCATCACAGAGTCTTCTTCAGTCGGTGTCAACTTAGGAATTGGCACTTCTACCGGCTTTGCCACGGGTTCATTCAATTTCTAAAATCAACATTTGAGTTTTTTTTCCTTCAGACAAAAAAATATACAGGATGTATCTGAAAGGTGTGGTCAAAATTAAGGGTATGGTACAGACCATCAAACTGAACAACTTTATCCATGGGACCAACATCGTAATCGCGAAAAATTAATCAATCGTCCCATACTATTAGGGCTTCCATTACGTAATTACGGACCAATTTTAAGGTATTCTCAAATCCGTAACTGAAGATGTCAATTCCGTACTTACGTAATTATTGTCATCGTCAATCAATCAAAATAGTCAACTAATAAGAATGTATTTTGCACATTTTATAATGTGGCAACACTATACAAAATAACTTGCATCAATACTGTACAAACAGGGTGTTCCCTGGGGTTTATTTTATTCTTTGATATATCTTGCAAAAAGTAGTTCTAAGACGTACAGAATAGAGTTCAATTTCAATTATCAACTGGGCGAGTCGCCGGGAAACCCTGTGGGAAAGTCCCTACATAACTAGTAAATAAAAAATGAAGAGATCTAATAAAATCTTTTAAAAACTACCCTTTGAAAAACGACTTATTGCAGAAATACATTTTAGAAGAGCATGGTAAAAAATTGACATAATACTGTATTGTAAAACGCGATGGAGCAGCTTCTAAGATAATATAGTACGCCGATTTCTCAAATTAAAATCATGCGTTTCTAAGGTGTTACAAGATTTGTAAAATCAAATGAAAAAATTACAGACGAAGAGATCCAAGACCTTCGTGAAATTCATTACAGCTTGGATGTCATGTAATAAAAACTATAGAGATGTCACTATGTTGCCATGATTCAAACTTATTGACAACAGATGCTGCGCTTCGATTTATGCTAGAGAAACTCCAGATCTCAGATATTTATGCTAAAGATCTTCAGCCAAACGATCTCAGTGGAAAGCTACACTACAGACGAAGAGAACCAAGACCTTCATGAAATTCATTACAGCTTGGATGTCATGTAAACTACAGTGATGTCACTATGTTGCCATGATTCAAACTTATTGACAACAGACGCTGCGCTTCGATTTATGCTAGAGAAACTTCAGATCTCAGATATTTATGCTAAAGATCTTCAGTCAAACGATCTCAGTGGAAAACTAGTCACATCTCTTATACAGAGAATAAAGAAAAGGCGAACGAAGCGAGCGAGCGAGGGGTAGGCGGGTATTTGGTGTTTTGCAATATTTTTAGCTTCAGACTCAGATGATTTACGAATATACATAGTGGAACTGTTGGAATGGTTAAAATATAGGTAATTCCAAACAAAAAATTCCAAATCCACAACACCATAAACAACAACAGAGTAAATCGGACGCAATTATCACCAGTGACGATGATGACGAGGAGTTGACAATCACTCAATAATTATAATATACAAATAAACAAAGTGCCAGTAACAAATTTCAAAGTTCTCTGGGTGATAAAACCTTAAATGCCGTCATTTCTGAGATCACATTTTCAAGAAGAAAGGTCATATTCGGGACGAAAAGAAATGGTTTGACTTAATTATACATTAAGTTCTTGAATAATATTTGGTTTTTTTAGATATATTGTATTTATTTTGATAATTCCTTACACTCAGTATCTACAATTTTAACAAAATATGATCGATTTAAAAAAAATATGGAAAAAATACGTATTTACGGAATTGGAGAAAGAAATTGCGTAACTAGTTGCGTAACTGACATTTCCGTAATTTTGCAAGCCCTACATCTCAGAATAACGACTAAAGCATAGAAGGAAGGCTAAAAACAGAATTCTGTAACTACCTTTATTCCCGTTCTATTATTAGGTACGATAAAGGATGTGGGAAAGAGATGAATGTTTTACTCTTTGTTTTACTTTATTGGCATGGTCACAAGATCAATTGTCATTTGGTTAAAAAAGTTATAGTATGACGCGGCCAAATTTGATAGTACTTTGTTTCAATCTCTGACAGTTCGTTCATTGAACTACCTGACTTATTCGCGTGTTCATTGTTTACGTGTTTGTCGTAATCTTCGATGGTTTTGCGATGTTTTAATAATATTTCTACAGTTAGATTGCATGAATTCTTTGTTTAACTACAAACAGTGAGTGTGTGGACGCTGTGGAGCAATTTCTTGTGTGGTTGGGGGCTGCCAGTCCCATTCATAGCGAAAATAAAATGAACAATAAATATTGACCTTCCATCGGTAAGTTTTTGCTCAATTTCTTGTTGCATATGATCTGATAAACGAATATAAATACATAACAAATATTGCTGTGTCACTATATAGCTGAAACCAGTCGTAATATTTATTCCAATAGAAGTTATTAGCGAATATTCGGAAATTGTTTTGGGGTTATCTTGATCAGCCATAGTGACGGCAAAAAATGTTGTCGATACTTTTCTTTTACAGATTTCCTAGACGATGTGAAAAAAAAATGGATAAATTGTATTGGTAGACGAAATTGGACTCAGCCACATAATATGCTCCAAGCATTTTACTTTGTATTCATTTGGTAATGAACCTATGAAATGGATGTAGCATGTTCTTTAAGTCGTCACTTAGAGAACATGCTGTTCCTACATTATTTGTTATGAATAGAACAGATGAAATGGTCTGATATACAGGATGAATTTTTTATCATCACCAAATTGAAATGGGAGATTTTACTCATCATTATGAACAACTTTTACTATGGGACCAAACCTGAAATCGCGAAAAAAAAAATCAGCTGTTCAGTACATTTTGATGAGTTTGATGTAGATAAATGTACTGAACAGCTGATTTTTTTTCGCGATTTCAGGTTTGTTCCCATAGTAAAAGTTGTTCATAATGATGAGTACAATCTCCCATTTCGATATGGTGCATGATAAAAAATTCATCCAGTATTATGATATAATTAAGGTATTTTATTGGCAATAAATAGTATCCCGTTCAAATTAAAACTTGATTTATTACATTACAGGAAATACTTATGGAAGTCTGCGAAGAAGGACATAGCGCAGTACTGCAAATTAAAAGAACCGCTCACCATCAACAGCAATCTAACATGAAGACAGGTATAACATTTCAGAAATATGTTCACTTGATATATGCGATACAATGATATTATATTAAAAATATCTTTGATGCGATATTATTCTTCTAATTATCCCAGTCGGAAATATAATCGTGTGCAAATTTATTTATTTATTTTTAATAAAAAATACGTAATTGTAGGATCCCGTAGCAATGGAAGTTGAAACAGGACCTAGTACATCGGTACAGATTAATGAATCGCCACTGATATTGACATCTCGTGAAATCATCTCACATCAGTCAGGTAAGACATACAAATAAAACTATTTACCTAAATAAAAATGATGATAAAAAATCTTACATAAATTTTATTGAGAACTGTTCGTTTTAGGAATCCTTGACACAGATGACAATAACAAATTCAGAAATAATTGGATTCCATCCCGATTCAAGAAGACTGCGCTTTTGGCGAGTTCCTGGTCGCCAGAGCCGACTCCAGAATCCTCAGGAAGTTCATCCGTATTATGGTGTGGGCTGGAATTCGCGTAACAGATTATTAAAGTTGCTAGGCATTTTATTTTTTTATTTAAAATATTATCTGGTCGTTATTTATTTTTTTATGTACGAAAACTTTTTGTCGCTTTGGTACCATTTTGAATTTTCATAATTAATTTTATTTTTTCACTAACAACCATTTTATTTAATCAAATAATTCAAATCTCTATTAAATTACGCTTCTACTGATTTAAAATAATGTGTTACATAATAAGTATTAAAATAAAAATTATTAGGTACTTTGAATACCCTTGTTCCCTAGACTTTGTTGAGTAGACTATGATGTAATCTAAAATTCAAATAAATATGAGAAAGTAAGTTGCTAAAAACATTTGCAAAACCGAATGTCTCCCACTTCTTTTCAATAAACTCATCAGTTATTATGGCAATTAAATACATTCGGGTTTAGCCGGGTCAGATTTAATACATGAAGAGCTGTCGGGAACCAAGGAAGACTTTGGTGATGATGATGACGAACTATTTAGTTCATACTTAAAGTATTGTTTCATTTTGAACGAATATATTAAGTATTGGGATCATAAGTATGCTTAGTTACTTCAAAATTTTTGGTACACACGGCTACAGATCAAGCTATACATTTCCAGTATAAGCTGATCTCGCATTGTATAGGATTTCCTTACAATGAGTGGTCAGTGTAAACTGGAAATGTATAGCTTGATGTGTAGCCGTGTGTACCTACGGTTATTATTCTTGGCAGTATAAGAAAGAATGTTATTGTAAATTCTATCGACGTTGAAATTTAGTGGGTACATCACTAGTCGAAATAAAATGAATGACAACCTACAAAATTTCGAAACGTCTTCTGTATACGTGTCCTTCTTTAACATCATAGCGGCTCCATAAGTCAAAATGAAACAAATATATTGAGTTCAGTTGCTATTTTAGCGCTACTTCTATGCTTTAGTCGTTCTTCTGAGCCCTACATACTGTACTATGTATGGGCCTAGTAGGTATTGAAGTTTTGTATGGGACAAAAGACTGATTATTTATTTCGCGATAACGTTGTTGGTTCCATAGAGAAAGATGGTCTGTAGATGCCACACCTTTATGATACATCCTGTACAGGATAACTGGTTAATGCGTAGGTAGCAAAATTTTAAAACAATACCTAGCAGTTTTTTTTTAACACCTGCCACGTTAATGTGCAAATCCCTAGCGCTGTGGGCCTAGTTATTCATATTTCGTGCAAATTGTTCCTAGAAATATGAATAACAGGCACACTGTGAGCCAATTTACTTAGAATCAGAATCAGACTATTTATTTGTAAACACAGGTAGAGTAAGAGCGAGCGCGCACTGCGGTGCGTTTCCGGTAGTTCTGCCGCACTGGGCGGGGCCTACAGTAACAAAACGCATGACCGCAGTGCGCGCACTTCAAAGACATTCCATACTTCACAGATTATGCGGTAGAAAAGCGCACCGCAATGCGCGCTCGCCCTTACACAGTGTGTGAGATGTTATAACATTTACATATAGGTTCTCTTACGTAGCTGATTTATTTTCTCGTTTGGCTGTGGCTAATCGCTAGAGAATCAGTAGCGAGTAGGTAGTCCGACCATACCTGCATAAGTTCCTCGGCTAGCGTGATGGATACATCGATCTCCCTCTGATGCTTCTCTTTAGCTTCCTCCAATACTTTCATCAAATTGTTCTGGTACCACATTCGAATGCGGCGGTCCGACTTTTTCTCCGCGTCCGCATAAAAGGCGTGCGCCATTGTGGTAGTGGCTCGAGAATATTTGACAATTTAGGATTTGGTTCACCGATTCGATATGTTTTATGACGTGTTGCGCCGACCCCACATAAATTGGGATAAGGGCAGGAAGATGCAGATGACGCTTTGGTGTTTTATACATAGACTATACACTAATATCTGGAAGTTTTATAGACGAAATTGGTTGCTTGAGGTGACATGTGCAACTGACAGTCTGGAGTGTGACATTTTGTTTTGCTACCTAATTGTTTCGTTTATTGGAGCCTGCCAGCTCCAGCTGCTAGCCAGTAACTTCGGCATAGTGTCTAAACACACTATGCCGAAGTTACGCGACCGAAGTTCGGCATGATTACGCCTGCAATGCTATTTGAATTACTCACGACACACTATGCCGAAATTACGTTGCGTTCTAGCGTACAGTCGAACTTCGGTCAGGCGTAAGTTCAGCGGCAATTCGGCGGCAACGTATTCTGTAGAGCACACATTATACGCGACCGAAGTTCGGTTCGATTGCCGAAGAAGATCCGGGGCGGGGAGCAGCGGGAGACAGGCATGCCCGCGCCCCGCGTTTCCTCCACACGGTGCTATAGCTTAAGCTGGGCACTCACGGTCAGTTCATTTGGATTAAACAAATGGATGAACCACCAAAATACTATAATACTTACATGGGAAATTGATTCGTGTTGCCTTGTAAATAAGGAGCATAATCTTAACAGCGAAAAAATCCTTGGAAGTTCAAAGTATTTTTATTTGCAAAAACGAAAGTGCCCCTTATTTATGTAACGACATGGCTCTATTTCCTATGCAAGTATTTATGCCCGTCGCGCGGCGTGATGCCAAATCGATGTGGGTTTTCGCACTCACGGTGAAATGGCAAGATAAGAAGAAACGTTTTTTCACGTTCAAGACACGTGAAGTTCCGCAACTGAATTTCCGCCGCGTAAGTTCGGCACTTATGGTTGTGTCATATTCATATCAGCTGAACACGGCGAAACGTAACGTCAGCCGCGGAACTTCGGTTGCGTAACTTCGGCATAGTGTGTTTAGACACTTATTGGAGCAATGACTCATTACTAAGCAGGTATTGTAATCATAGACGTATAAAAAAAGAAGGACTCCGCGCCATTATCGAAAGTGAAGCGCCGTACCGATATATGTGTGCGTGATTTGAGTAGGTACCTGCAAAGACGCCGTCGCTCGTATCACGTAATGGCGGCCAGTCGGCATACTATGATGTAAATGTGTGCGTGAGGCGTGTTTGTACAAACGGTCCGGCATTACTGTGCTTCACTTTCGATATGCGTGCCGCGGAGTCCTCCTTTTTTATACGTCTATGCAGGTAACCTTAGATTTAATCTATGCAGGTAACATTCAGAAATTGAGATTATTCAATCCACCACTTCCAGCAGTCGTAATGTGACTTCAGTGGTTCATGCATTCACGACATATTTTACGGTAAAAATGGTGTAAGTACTACGGACATTTCGGCACTTGCAAATTAGTTGGCTACCTAGAAACTCCCACATTCTAGGGCAATGATTTCGTTTTCAACATGAGAAATGACACAATAAAAATAGTTCACCAATATATTCTAAAATAACACATAATTTGACTCATAAAATAAAATTACAGGGAATGTTTATTTACAATATTATGATACAATAACTTAATACTTAGTTTTGGCTGTGAGATCGTCCGGCCTTTCTGCCCATGACTGGGCTGCCTCCCATTTGTCGTAGAAGGCCTCGGAGGCCTTTAGCTTCGCGCACCCCGCTGTCAAGGTGTTCGGAGGGAACCGCGCAGAAGTCGTCAACTAAAGGTAGGGGGCCGCTGAGCCGCTCGGAGTATTGTGAGAGCCGCGACTGGTGTCCTATTGGTGAGGTCTTCTCCACTGATTGTTGTGGTAGACTCTGGTGATAGGGAAAAACATTTAATTTCATCTCAAAATTGTTTCTTACCTTTCAGAATGGTAAATGTTTTACTGTGAGTTAGCACCAGAATCATTTATTTGCAAAGAATTTAAATGACAAAACAAACATAAAGATGTTATGTCAACTGTATTAATTTATCACCTTCATTCTTTGAATAAATGAATAATTCAGATTCCAGCAACAAAAACAAAACTGTTTGCATATAAGGTGAATCCATCATCATTCTCCTGCCCTTATCCAAATCTATTAGGAGTCGGCGCAACATGTCCCTTTTGTACACGACTGCCCCAAAAAGGTGTGTAATGTTTTTCCATACTTCTCTATTAATCGTCAATCGTTATCTCCGTAGTCACCCTCTTTATAGCCATGTCATCTTTCACACAGTCCATCCATCGTTTCTTTGGTCTTCCCCTCCCTACTCTTATAACCATCGACATTCATATTCAAAACTTTCCTCACGACATTTTCCTCATTTAATAAACTGATGTTCAATCTAATAAACCGAAAATGGTATAAAGTATAACATTTTCATCTTATTAGATTGAACACCAGTTTATAAATCTTCACTTGCAGGTGTTTTTCACTTGATCAAAAAGCAGGATATTTAAAATATGGCCTTCATAATCATGACTAGGTTGACCATAAAATATTGATTTATTGACACACACAGTTCATCACAGTAACCATACTGTCAGGTCACCACTATCCCACTGTTGGGAAAAGGCCTCCCTCTTACTTCCAGCTTTGGTCCAGGGCTAATGTCGGTGAGCATTGTGTAAACATCATAGATATAAGAAACAAAGAGATATGCCCAGTAGTTTAAAATGTATCGGAACACTGTGTCTCTACTTTGTCCCTTCCACTGGCCAACTACTACACATACAATTCAGTAAAAGCAATAGATACGCAGTTGCGCACACACCCGCATTTCATAAATCAGAACGTATTACACAATCAATTATAAACCTTATCTCATCAAATACAGCGTGCATTTACCATGCACCGGCCATTTGACTATGACCGGCTCATACTGAGCGTGTCGCGCGGACACAGATGCGCTCCCTTGCCACCTGTTTTTTTTTATTTTTCTATGGTAATCATAGTAAAAATATTCAAATAAGTTTCCTTCCTTGAGAAGACTGACAAGGGAAATTGTAAAAGGTTGGAGGAGGCCTTAGCCAAATAAAAGGGCACACAGAATTAAAACTGAAAAACTAAGGTCCGTATTACAGAACGTCACTCAATACTCAAGCATTACTTAAAACTAGATTCAAGCCATTTGATTGGTTGAAACTAGTTTTAAACTTAATTTAAACAAAGATCAGTGCTTGAGTTTCCTTCTGTAATACGGACCTTAGACTAGCAAGGAAAAGGGAAATTGTAAAAGGTTGGAGGAGGCCTTAGCCAAATAAAAGGGCACACAGAGAATTAAAACTGAAAAACTGTTACTCTGAAATCATTATCATCTTCTGCCTATCCTTTTCCAAACTATGTTGGGATCAGCTTCCAGTCTAACCAGATGCACAATACCAGTATTTTACATGGAGCTACTGCCTATCTGACCTCCACAACCCAGTTATTGGGTAATACGATATCCCTTAGTAAGACTCAGAATTTCGGGCTTCTGACGACCCGTAACGACTGTCAAAGATCCAGAAATGACAGCTGGTACCAACGGCTTAACGTGCTTTCCGAGGCACAGAGGGATCTTGGTATTTAAAGATAGTCACCCATCTACGGACCAATCGCGGCAATCGTAGCTTAACCTGGTCGATCGAACCGTGCGGATAACTCAGCCACAACCCGTGGGAAATCATCAAATAACTTCTCCCGCTCTGGGTGGAGCGGGAGGGCGTGTCAGACTTTTACTGACTAAAACCCACCCGTGTTCCTTCAGTTGCCTATGCCAGGGCCGCGGTAACCCCTTCAGACAACCCGCGACCCCAGCGGCGTCGGCCCTATTGGGCCCCGTCACTTGCTGACATCTCTTTGAGGCGCGCGTGGAACACAACGCGCCGTCGACTCGGGCCTGGTCCTTACCGGACGGCGAGCTACCCGCTGCTCACCGTCCGCAGGCCCGCGCCTACGGTGGCCGGAAATCGCCCCGCGATTCCCGCCGCCCAGGGCGTCTCCTGCGGCGACTGAGGGCGTGAGGCTGCCTCTCCCTCACGCGTTCCGCCTCCTCCTTCGCGAGCATCACTGCTTCGCAGAAGGAGGTGACGGCCTCCCATGCACTCTCGCTCCGCACCATGGCCTGGACCAGGCTCGGACGCGAGAGATCGCCGCCGCCGATCGCCTCCGTGAGAACACGGCGGTGCTCTGCCCAAGCCGGGCAGACCTCCACTGTATGCTCCACCGTGTCCTCCGGGCGATCCACACAATGGAAACACCCGGGCGTTTCCTCCCGCCTTATGCGAAACAGGAACCTCCCGAAACAACCGTGTCCGGTGAGGACCTGCGTCAGGCGGAAGGTGAGGACGCCGTGGCGCCTCTCTAACCACTCCTCAAAGAGGGGACTTATCGCCGCTATTGTGGCGTGCCCAAGCCACAACCCCCTACAATTGTTACTCTGAAATAAGGCTATAAATAAATAAAAATTGCCTTCCTTATTAGAAGCTGAAATTATTACCTTGCCAGAAACAGCAGCCAATTTGTCCTGAAGCCTCTTTACCATGGCAGCGTCACTTTCATAGCTGGTGAGTGTGGGCTGTGGCATGCATTGGAACACGGTGGCTAGCAGGTTGTGGAGCGACACGAGCACACTGTCCTGCCATGCTCGTGTGAAGTACAGGCTGAATGCAGGGTTCTCTTCTGGCTTTGTGATGAAAGGTAGCACTGGAAGGAGTCATACAAAGAAAGATTTTATTTATTTATTCTTCGGAAAGCTTAGTCTAATATATAAAAAGATAAGTTATGTACGGACGCCAGCAGGTCAAGCCTCCTGAAACTGTAAAATTTTCCCAATCAATATTGAACCTAATTGCTTTAGCGATAAAGATGAAAATCTATTTAAGAAATTTGACAGATTGTAGTACCTAGCTTGATGTGCTGGCGTCTGTACAATACCGCTAATAATTGCTATTTAAAAGCTTCCACAAATTAAAAACTATGTAAGTACCTAAAATTAAAAAAAAAAGAAATAGAACATACACAAATTAAAAATAAAATCTCCCATTAGATTACTATCAAGGCAATATATTTATACAATTTCTACCTGTGAAAAAGTGAGTTATCTTTCTAGATGTGACATGTACTATCGGAGAAACGAAAATCTATACCTACACAGTAAGGACTACTCTTGCTTGCAGGCTCGGCTTCTATATCCGCCTGACGCAGGTCCTCACCGGACACGGTTGTTTCGGGAGGTCCCTGTTTCGCATAAGGCGGGAGGAAACGCCCGGGTGTTACCATTGTGCGGATCGCCCGGAGGACACGGTGGAGCATACAGTGGAGGTCTGCCCGGCTTGGGCAGAGCACCGCCGTGTTCTCACGGAGGCGATCGGCGGCGGCGATCTCTCGCGTCCGAGCCTGGTCCAGGCCATGGTGCGGAGCGAGAGTGCATGGGAGGCCGTCACCTCCTTCTGCGAAGCAGTGATGCTCGCGAAGGAGGAGGCGGAACGCGTGAGGGAGAGGCAGCCTCACGCCCTCAATCGCCGCAGGAGACGCCCTGGGCGGCGGGAATCGCGGGGCGATTTCCGGCCACCGTAGGCGCGGGCCTGCGGACGGTGAGCAGCGGGTAGCTCGCCGTCCGGTAAGGACCTGCCGGTCGATTCTGTAAAAATCTCACCGTGGAAGCTTAGGTGAAGTGAGTTTGTTTTTGCTAGGGATTGACACTATTGACAGCTCACTCCACGCTCACTTCACCTAAGTTTTCGCGGTTACAGAATCGCACTGCAGGCCCGAGTCGACGGCGCGTTGTGTTCCACGCGCGCCTCAAAGTCAGCAAGTGACGGGGTCCAATAGGGCCGACGCCTCCGGGGTCGCGGATTGTCCGAAGGGGTTACCGCGGCCCTGGCATAGGCAACTGAAGGAACACGGGTGGGTTTTAGTCAGTAAAAGTCTGACACGCCCTTCCGCTCCACCCAGAGCGGGAGAAGTTATTTGATGATTTCCCACCCTAAAAAAAAAAAAAAAAAAAAAAAAAAAAGGCTCGGCTTCTATAGTAACATCGTGTGCACGGGATTTTTGTTATCAAATTGGTCAGGTGAAAGTTTCCTACATAGCACATGTATGAAAATGGCAAAACAACAGCCAGGAAGACAGAATGGATTGTTATTATGTTTTTTTATATTTCACTTACAAACTTATAATTTACATTTTTATAAAAAAATAAAATAAAAAACATTTAAAAATATAAAAAAATAGTAGCTCACCGGTATCGGGAACAGGGTCCAAGCTACCGGCGGCAGGGCTCCAGAGAGAGGAACCTCCTAACAATGCGGGCCGTGTCTAGAAGCACCGCTTTCTGAATCATGCCCTTGATCCAGCTGCCCAACGAAAGTCTCCTTAGGTGTTGGTCGAGGCTCTTGGCAATTAAGCCATTGGCTGATACGACTATCGGCACAATGATTGCTGAGTCCACATCCCACATGTCAACAACCTCGCGAGCCAAGTCAAGATACTTGATTTGTTTATCTTTCTCGGCTTTCATGTGGTTCCCGTCATGCGGGACTGTTATGTTCACTGCGCGCCGCCCTATTCGATCCACCACCACTATATCAGGCTTATTGGCTACAACAGTTCTGTCAGTGATGATGGATTGGTCCCAGTACAATGTGATATTTCCATTTTCGAGAACTGGGTCGGGCACATACCTGTAGTACGGCACTTCCGATTCCACAAGGTTGTATTTCAGAGCAAGTTGCTGATGGATAATCCTGGCTACAAGGTTGTGTCTATTTATTTATTTATTCATTCATTCAAAACATAAGTTTACAGTGCTTACGACCAAATCACTTATATTCTAGTAAGGAAAAAAAAAATACAACAAAAAAAACTTATACTAACTTACATAGAAACAAATATATATATTTACAAACTTGGTACGGCTTGTCATGGAAGATATCCAGACTTATGTGCTGGGTGAGCAAAGAGTTCAGCAATGTGACAGCTCGGGCCGTGGGTGCAGCAGCAGCTCGACGAGTGCGCACCCCCGGGGGCAAGGCGGACAGTTTCCGTCGACGACGAGGACCTCCCACGCCCTCACCTCCGAGCAGGAAACGACTCGGCACACCCGCTAGACCCACCCGCTCCAGAGTAGTTGGATTATCCACTCCGTTTGTCAGTTTGTCTATGCAAGTACTCTTCATTAGCTAGACGAGAACACCCGGAGATAATGTGTTGAATTGATTCTCCCCGTCGGTGGCATGCCCGACAGATGTCAACCGTTCCGTCTTTCACAATAAATCTCCGGTAATTGTTCGTCATGATAACTTCGTACATAATTGCACAGACAAATTATGTTTTTTTTTATTATTATTACTTGGCTGGTGGAGCTCTATCGAGCCTGCGTAGCACTCAGGTACATCTAGCATGGCGCGAAGTGAAAGTCATTCTTATACCCAAACCTGGTAAACCGGACTTTGCAAAACCCAAGGCTTAAGCCTCACATCCTTGCTACTGAAAGACTCTCGAGAGACTCTGTGATAGACATATCCGAGATGGACCTCTTCGGGTAAAATCACATCACAAACAACAGCATGCATAGTTCACTGGCAGAATGGAATCCGCACTGCACAGTGTAGTTTCCAAGATTCAATGCACAGTGGACCACAAACGCCGACAACATAACCATAGTAATAAATGGCACCCACATGTAGGACATACGATACTTTTTATCCCGGTAGTATGTCCAAATCACGGTCTAATCATGTGCCAAATTTCATCCAAATCCGTTCAGCCGTTTTAGCATGAAAGCTAACAAACAAACTCACTTTCACCATTATATTAGTTAAGATTTTGCTTGTAACACAGCCTAAAATCCTATACAACAAGTTAGAAATACAGTCAAACCTGGATAAGCGAGAGTTCAAGGGAGCAGAATCTCATTCTCCCTTATAGAGGTTTCTCACTAACCCGAGTTTCTCGCTAATGCAGGTATGGGTAGCGCTTCTCTCTTATAGAGGTACGCAGCATAACGATATGCAGCATAACAACGTTATTTAGTTCCACGAAATAGAATAGGTACAATATTGACGAGAAAACAATACAAAAACAATGGTAGGAAGTTCCACGAAAGTTAAGAATGAGTCATTAATAGCAGATGTTAAATTTGTAATTTGTTTTGTCATTTGTTACTGTATGTGTGTATCTTTTATGTATGTATTTTTATTATAGTTCCTCCTAAATAATATAAATAAATAAAGCTCGACGTAAGTGAGACTGCTACTTATCTACAGGGTGTCCCGTAAATAATGGATCAAACGTAAGGGGTAGGTAGCTTACCTAATTTCCAACAACTAATTTGAATATTAAAAAAAAAAACCGTTACAGTAACCAGGATATTAATTTTTTTTCGAATTTTACGATTTTGTCTTCCAGAATTAAGCTTTTTTAATGCTGTCGCTGCAAATGATGACATTTTTAGGTATGATTTTTATTTAACATTTCTGAATAGCTTACTAATGTTATAAGATACCATTTTTTTGAATACCGTTTTATTTGCCTTAGAAAAAAAATCTTGAGTTGAAAAGTTTTTTCTTTACGATGTTAGGACCAAAATTGAAAAAATTCTCCTGTAAAAAAAATGTATGACACCGAAAACCACCATTATTTTAAAAACTTGTACATTTAATAAGGTTTGCAAATTGGTATAAAACTTACGTCTAGTCTTTATCGTTACAAAGATATTGCTATGAATGTGATGAAGACAGAAAATAAATTAAATTGGTACTATTCCATTTTTTTCATTTTCGTAATGGCTTATGCTTGAATGCTTGTAATCGAAGCAGGTAGTTAAGCGGCTAGCATATTCCGACCCGATGACGTCATCTGTCCGGAATTTGGGACCGCTACCTGTGGCGGAGTTGCACCTCAGTCAGCGTGAAGGGGATAGATAGCGCCGCTTTTGTATTTTTGGTAAATTGGTATGAAGTTGTACATTCTAGTCCTTGTCGTTACAAAGATAATTGCTATGAATCTGAGAGGTGCTCCAAATCAACGTTAATAAAAAAAAATAAAAAAGTGTGTACATTTAAACTTTTTCTTTAAAATGTGTAACTGTAGCATTTCAGAGGCAATGTTCATTGAATTATTGAGGCGTATGAAAAGAATTAGGAGGCCGTACTAAAAAAAACAGTTAGTTCAAATAAATCGTTTTATTTGGTTTTTACAATAAATGTTCGAATTGCCTTCCCTCTACAAGAATGCAAAGTCTGCATCTCCTAATAAAGGAAGCTCTTATCCGACGGACAAAACGGCTTTGGTTTATTTCTGATGCAGCAGATTGGATGCGCTGTCGTAATTCTTCTTCCGACGTTATTGGATTCTTGTAGACCCTGTCTTTTAAACATCCCCAGTAAAAAAAATCTAGGGGATTTAAATCCGGAGATCGCGGAGGCCACAAAATTGGTCCTAATCGGCCGATCCATCTGTCCGGATAACTTTCATCAAGGTGCGCCCTTACTGCCGTCGCATAGTGAGCGGGGCACCCATCATTTTGCAACCACATTGCTTGCCGTACGTCTTCTGGAAGGTTTTCTAATAACCTTGGCAACTCATTCCTTAAAAAATGGAGATATTCGGCGTTTAGAGTAGCTGGTAGTTCAAAGGGCCCTATTATTTGCCCATTGATTATTCCCGCCCATAAATTTATTTTAAATTGATGTTGGCTCCTGTCCTCTCGCATCAAATGTGGGTTTATCAGCTGCCAACTGTGCAAATTATGCAAATTTAAATATCCATCTCGGCGGCATGAAGACTCGTCACTCCATAAAATCTTGTTAAAAAACTGCGGGTCCGCCCGAATCATTCTAAGCATCCTTTGGCAAAATTCTATTCTTGGCTGGTAATCACGCGACGTCAGCGTTTGAACACGTTGCACGTGATATGGGTGCAATCGGCACCGTTGTAGCACTCGATGCACCGTCGATCTAGAAATTCCTACGCGTCGCGCTATGACGCGAACGGAGACTGACGGATCTTCCTCGATTTCTCGAAGAATGACTTCGTCATTAACTTGTCGCGGTCGTCCTTCACGGGTACCACCAACTCCGGTGCCAAGAATTCTTCCCTCAAGAAGCGCGTTATGCACTCTAATAAAGACGCGATAATCGGGATAACGAACCAGGTTCGGGTATCTTTCACGGTACAATCTTGCAGCCGCCCTGGCATTACCTCTTGCTTCTCCGTAGATAAAATGCATTTCGGCGTACTGCCGTGGCGTGTACTCATAACGAGGCATTGGGCTGAATAAGGTTTCAGCGCTACTGCACACACGTACAAGCACACACAAACGAATGTTTTGGGAGTCCGTAGGATCGCCAAGTCGTTTGTCCAATACGCAAAGAGTTCCAAATCGATAGGCAAAGCAAAGTCCAAAAACACAGCACAAGTCAAATTTTACAGAAGAAAACACCGAGCCACTGACCGGGAGCGAAAGTTGTCTGACGTAGCAACTCGAAGAGAGACTAGTTACAACTAAACTAATAAAATCAAGCAACAATGAAGCCTGTACGAGTGAAGGGCGCAGGAAAGAACAAAAGAACCTGCGCAACTTCATACCGATTTAACCGATTTACCAAAAAGCGGCGCTATCTATCCCTTTCACACTGACTGAGGTGCAACTCCGCCACAGGTAGCGGTCCCAAATTCCGGACAGATGACGTCATCGGGTCGGAATTATGCTATCCGCTTAACTACCTGCTTCGATTACAAGCATTCAAGCATAAGCCATTACGAAAAGGAAAAATGGAATAGTACCAATTTAATTTATTTTCTGTCTTCTTCATCACATTCATAGCAATATCTTTGTAACGATAAGGACTAGACGTAAGTTTTATACCAATTTGCAAACCTTATTAAATGTACAAGTTTTTAAAATAATGGTGGTCTTCGGTGTCATACATTTTTTTTACAGGAGAATTTTTTCAATTTTGGTCCTAACATCGTAAAGAAAAAACTTTTCAACTCAAGATTTTTTTTCTAAGGCAAATAAAACGGTATTCAAAAAAATGGTATCTTATAACATTAGTAAGCTATTCAGAAATGTTAAATAAAAATCATACCTAAAAATGTCATCATTTGCAGCGACAGCATTAAAAAAGCTTAATTCTGGAAGACAAAACGTAAAATTCGAAAAAAAATTAATATCCTGGTTACTGTAACGGTTTTTTTTTAAATATTCAAATTAGTTGTTGGAAATTAGGTAAGCTACCTACCCGTTACGTTTGATCCATTATTTACGGGACACCCTGTATACCTCAATAAGCGACATTATTGAGGTATAGATAAGTAGCAGTCTCACTTACGGAGGTCCATGAGGGAAAAACGACTCACTATGTTCCCAAATACCCTTGGACCTGACATTTTGAGTTAAATTCAGTACGAGACGCATTTCAATACGACAAACTTCGGACAAGAACTCCCATGTGCCAAATCTTTATAGTTTTTGAAAAAAATACATTACTTGGATATAAATAAAGCTGATATGTTTCTGGTATTTTCAATTTGTTAAGAATATTGTGAAGGATTTAATACACTTTACTACGGTGGTCCGAAAATGTTAGCTTTTAATGAGAAAAAAATAGATATAAGTTTTTCAGATTTTAATTTCTTTCATTTTAATTATGCGTTAGTAGCATCTGCAAATAAAACTAAACGGTAGTTAAATACGTCACTTATCACCATAAAAAAAATCAACTGCTAATGCCATGGAAAATGGGAAATAATAGCTTCTAAATATTTTTCATTACAAAACGCCTGTTATTTAGATATGAGCAAGGCGTTTTGTAATTAAAACTATTTAGAAGCTATTATTTCCTATTTTCCATGGTATTAGCAGTTGATTTTTTTTATGGTGATAAATGACGTATTTAACTACCGTTTAGCTTTATTTGCAGATGCTACTAACGCATAATTAAAATGAAAGAAATTAAAATCTGAAAAACTTATATCTATTTTTTTCTCATTAAAAGCTAACATTTTCAGACCGTAGTAAAGTGTATTAAATCCTTCACAATATTCTTAACAAATTGAAAATACCAGAAACATATCAGCTTTATTTATATCCAAGTAATATATTTTTTAAAATTTTCCAAATAAAAAAAATAATAAACTTTAGACGTATTTTTTTCAAAAACTATAAAGATTTAGCACATGGGAGTTCTTGTCCGAAGTTTGTCGTATTGAAATGCGTCTCTTACTGAACTTAACTCAAAATGTCAGGTCCAAGGATATTTGGGAACACAGTGCGACTCTCTCTTACAGAGGTTTCTGTTTCTCGCTAATAGAGGTTTTGGGAGCTTAAAATGACGGGTCCTGGCTATTACTCTCACTTATAGAGTTTTCTCACTTATCCAGTTCTCACTTACCCAGGTTTGACTGTATAATAATAAACTTACTGAACCAATCATTCCACTCAGCCTGTCCTTCTCTGTCTCCTCTTCTCAGTTCAGGTACCATTTTTGATAGAAAGTCAGTAATTCGCTCATTTCGCACTCCACCTGTACTTTGCGCTGCCGTCACTAAATATAATTTGTACAGGCTGTATTCCAGCTTCCGCACAGCTGGAAAAACAAAATATGTTAACTTTTGCGTATAATTAAGATCAACTAGAAAGTTGGAATTAGATACCATTTCTACTTACCAGGTTGAATGTGTTTCTCCAATTTTGAGAATACAAGAGTGTCGAGGTGTGACCAATACTCTTTTAAACCAATAAGGTCTGAGACATTAATGTAATGTACAATTTGTTCAACTATTTTGTCCACTCTAAAACCTTTGTCTTTATCTGCCTTCAAATCGTTGTCAAACGCTTTCACCGTTGATGTAAATCCTCGGTACAGTAGATATTCTCGAACTAATTCATCTACAAATTGAATGTGGGCCATTATCAGATAGGAACTTTATATTTGTTTATTAAAATGTGAAAACAAAAACGAAGAAGCTGCCCACCAGGGCTTTTGTTGACATTTGACATTGACAATTTATCCTAATGTCACTCGGCATTTGGAAGTGCAGTGAGTAAAGTTAAACAAACACGAAACTGTTATCATAATCTATATCTATACATATAATAAATCTGTAGACGAAGCGTTTGTGTACATTACAAATATTTAAAAAAAAATTGTTGGGGTGTTAAAGAATGACCAACAGATGCCATTTCTACCATTTTTGTCATTTTTGTCTGTTGTCTGTTTGTCTGTTTATCTGTTTGTCTGTGAGAGTTCATTTTTTTGTTCAAGTATCACGTCAAAAGTACAAAACCAATATGGTTAAATGTTATACTCAAATATTGTGTGTAACTCAGAGTCATATTTAGTTTTTGTTTCATCGCAATCGCTTCAGTCTTTCAAAAGATATATGAATTTAAATTGTTCAAGAAAAACTTTTCATTATGGTGTCTAAAGTTCATACGTACACGTAACGACATCTATTGATAGAATACCAAATGGTACTAACAAAATAAAATATTATAAACACGTCCTGTGTCTGTGTTATTTCAATAAAAATCACTTTCCACTTGTGGTTAACCTGATGGGTCGATCCAGCAGGATAAGCTACGCTTGCCGGGGTTGGTCAGTGGATGGGTGACCATCTTTACATACCGAAACTCCTCCGTGCCTAGGGAAGCACGGTAAGCCGTTGGTCCCGGCTATCATTCGTGGATCTTTGACAGTCGTTATGGGTCGTCAGAAGCCCGAAAGTCTGACAACCAGTCTTACCAAGGGGTATCGTATTACCCAGTAACTGGGTTGTGGAGGTCAGATAGGCAATCGCTCCATGTAAAATACTGGTATTCAGCTACATCCGGTTAGACTGGAAGCCGACCCCAACATAGTTGGGAAAAGGCTAGGCAGATTGATTCTATTGGTGGTTGATTAGTAAGTAACGTTATAATAATTTCAAATATAAAAAAACCGGACAAGTGCGTGTTGGACCACGCTCAATGAAGGGTTCCGTACGTGGGATGAATTTATCCCAAGAACAAAATTAACATTGTAGTTGGAAAACATGTTCTCCCATACATTCCAACTGTAAATGGAAGTTTGTACTCACAATATTGAGAGATTAACCATGTTATTTTATGACCACAGACTTCTTATAGGTTTTCCTGTAATCAACAGGTAAAGAACTACATAAATCTGTATTTTTTTTCAAAATTTCAGGCTCAGTAGTTTCGGAGATTAGGGGATATATTGGTCAATTTTCATCTATTTTCATAAACAACTTTAAAAAAAATATTTTTTTAAATTATAAAAAAATATGTATTTGAAATTCATAATTATGTGTACCAAATTTTAACTTAATGGGTCCAATAGATTCGGAGCAAATTAGCTGTGACAGACGGACAGACAGACAGACACACGAGTGATACTTTATGGGTTCCGTTTTTTCCTTTTGAGGTACGGAACCCAAAAAATGGGAATATAATAGTAATATGATAGTTAATACTAATAACTGATGTGGTGTTCTGAGTGAAAAAGAATGCAATGTCAGATAATAATCCTATCAACTTTTCATACATAGAGAAGGAGCGGGGGAGGGGTTGAGAGGGTAGGGGGAGGGGACGTGGTGAGGGGGAGGGGGAAGCAGTTAAGAGGTGTGAGGGGGAGGTAGGGGGAAGGGGATGTGGTGACGGGGAAATAGAGGGGAACGTGAGAGGGGGATGGGGAGGGGGACGGTAAGATGTGGGTGAGAGGAGAGTTAGAGGAGGGTGGTTGAGAGGTTGGGTGACAGAGGGGGGACGAGCGCCTTAACACCTTAATGTTGCTTTTTGTGTAGCACTGGATTCATTGAAGAAACCCGACAGAAATGACCGAAAAATAGAAAGTCGGACAATGAAGGGTTCCGTAGTTGGGATGAGTTTATCCCAAGAACAAACTTAACATTGTAGTTGAAACATGTTCTCCCATACATTCCAACTGTAAATTTAAGTTTGTACTCACAATATTGAGAGATTTACCATGTCATTTTAAGACCACAGACTTCTTATAGGTTTTCCTGTAATCTACATGTAAAGAACTATTTTTTGTATTTTTTTCAAAATTTTAGGCTCAGTAGTTTCGGAGATAAGGTGGAGGAATGGTCAATGTTCGTCTATTTGCTTAAATAACTCTAAAACTATTTATTTTAAAATAATTATGTAGGTAAGCCCTTTTATTTGATATGTCACAGTACAGTTTGCAAAACATTTTTTTTTAATTTTCTTATTTGCCCCCTAAAAGTGACCCCCATGTTCAAAATTCATTTATTTACTTTAGCCGTACGTGTTTGGGTCACAGAAATCCACATGTGTACCAAATTTCAACTTAATCGGTCTATTAGATTCAGAGCAAATTGGCTGTGACAGACGGACAGACAGACAGACACACGAGTGATCCTTTAAGGGTTCCGTTTTTCCTTTTGACGTACGGAACCCTAAAAAGGAGTAAACGCCAGTCGTCGTCAGAGCTGACACACACACTTTTTTTAAAAAAATGGGTTTTCACTTTCAAATATAGCAGTTTCGTATATGCTGTCCAGGAATTCCGGTCTCTGGACCTGGATTTCTCTCTAGAGGTCGAGATTATTTGAGGCATCTTTATAACCGACTTCAAAAGAAAGAAGTTTTCAATTCTTCTGTTTTAGGGTTCCGTAGCCAAATAGTACATAGAAAGGGAAGTCTTATCATTACGTCCTGTCCGTCTGTCCGTCCGTATGTCACACCACACCTAATGTTTGAAAGAGTTTTCTCCAGAGATGGTTTACTATGGTGAAGATCTGACAATTGAACTCCTCAATAACGCAGATACAGTAGGTATACGTACAGTGATTTGGTTATTGTACAGAAATCAAAGAAAATTACTGGTTCGTTGCATCCGTGGTCAGTAATTATGGACTTCAATCGTTTTTAAAAGTTTTGCCTCCATAAACATGGATGTTCACGGTATAAACGAAAGACAGTTTGATGCGCAGTCCAAACCGCACAGATCCATCCGCGGTTTGGAATGCAGTCCACAGATCCGTGGTCCAAACTGTAGGTACCTAAACCCGCTATTCGTTCGTTCCGAAACTATAGTTTGGAATGGCGCGTTGTGTTTCCAGCAGTCCGAATACGTGTAAAACCCCGCTATTATAAACCGCAGTAACTGCAGGGCTGTGGTAGAGAACCCCAGGTAGCGGTTCCCATCAGGCAAGATCGGAAGATTCTTCATTTTATTGGAGGAGTGATACCTACACCGACATGCACGCGAACGAAGTCGCGGGCACAACTAGTATAACATAAAATGAATGAAATTGAGTAAATTTTTTAACATTTGAATTTAGTGATTTGAAGTTACTAAAAGTCTTAAAATAAAATTATTTAAGAGATGTTCCAAGAAGTGATCAGGTTTTTGAACGCTTTTATCTTAGATTATGAAGGCTTTTATTTAAAACACTTCTACCAGTACCAACTTTAGAAACCTTTCAAACCATAGATTAATATACTGTTTCAAACTGAATGCGTTCAATCTACGGTTTTTCTAGTCAAAAACAAAAATTACGGTTTACTATTCGCACCCTGTAGGTAAACGTTTTATGAAAATAATATCAAAAGTTTTAAACTATGCAGTTTAAAATTTTTGATATTATTTGCATAACACATTTTTACGAGAAAGCATAATTTGTTAACAAATAATCACATTGACATTTATGACAGTCCAATTGAAAATAAATGATTTGAACGCATTGATAATGTGGCCAACTTATCAAAACAAAATCGAAATGTCAATCGCTTTCAATCAGCTGTCGATTTTTTATTGAAGAATAGAAGTAAAATTATTTGTATATAAACCAAAATGTGCATTGTTAAATGAAAGGGCGTTGCTAGTGTTGTGGTGTGATAAAATTCGGCACGGTGGTGTTAGTGTTCGGCGGGGGCGTGTGCGGCGGGCCATGGCGGTGGTTGCGGTGTGAAGGTGGCGGGCGCGGCTCTCGGGCGCAGGCATGCGGCGGCATGGCGGGCGAGGCTGCGGGCACGTCGCGCGGCCTCCGCGTCTACAAGATCGTGGTGCTGGGCGACGGCGGCGTCGGCAAGTCCGCCGTCACGCTGCAGTTCGTCAGTCACAGCTTCTTGGACTACCATGACCCTACTATAGGTACTTGATATGACGGAATTAACACATTCCACTCATTGTTTACATTCGAAATTAACTAGCACTTGTAGATATGACGAGAACAATACTCATATTTGATGGTCAGTTTGGTACCATATGGATTGAGTTTAGTACTGTCACTTGCTATTTGTTTAGTCTACAGTAGCTGTGTATGTGTATGTTGAACAGTCATAGCTGGCTGTTTTATAAATATTATAGGTATAAATATGTAAACTTGTGTGGGAATGTTTATTTATGAAATGTTGCAGGACCAAAACATTCTTATTAGAACTTTATAAAAATTATTTTATTTTTCTGAAAAAGTGATGTTTACCTATTGATTTTAGTAAATTATATAATGTAAAGTGTTTCCCTAATATACTTACCTATTATTATTCAATAATTAATAAAATAAATACTTATCCATTTGTAGATAAGTAAGGGCAAGAGAATGATGGTGATGATGATGATGATGATGATGAAGATGATGATGAACATATTATTTTGTACTTTCAGAGGACTCGTACCAACAGCAAGCAGTTATAGATGGGGAGCCAGCGTTGTTGGATATACTGGACACAGCAGGACAGGTTAGTCCAGGAGGACCACCCATTGTTTTGAATGTCTACAGCTACTCCTTGCCAACACCAGAGTATGGGGTCATTTTATGGTCAATCTCTTTGACAGTGTTGGGCATTTGTTGCTCTGATATTAAAAGCAACTGGCATTAACATTGAAGTTTTCATTATTCAAACAGCACAGGGCAGCAAAATACTAATGATTACTCATAATTTGTATTAATAAAGTTATGTAGATAGATCTAATGCATGTGGAAAAATTAATGATTTACAGACTACAAAACATTCTGTACAATTAATATACAAAAAATTCCATTCTTAAGGTGCATGCACAAAGGTAGCCTGCACAATTCAATTTTTTTTTTGGGTTTTTTGCAATATGTAGGTCAGTGTCAGATTGTACCTTGAAAAAATAAATATGCATTTAATATAATTATAACCTGAATCATCTATACATCTTTTATAAGTTAGACATTTTAGAACAAATCTAAGAAAATTTGATTTGTTTTTATTTGTATGTTAAGTTTTTCTAAAACCATTAAAAATAAAAACATTTTTATTGCTCTATGGGCCGGTTCTTGAGCTCGATCACGCCGGGAAAGCGATGGATGAGGACTATGATGGAACGATTGTGCCCAGAAGATGCCTGTTCTAATATTTACAACAGTATTTAGTTTAAGTAAAATCTTGCAGTCTTCCTTTGATTTGCATCTGTTTGTGCCAGATAAATAGAAAGAAAAGAAAGAAAGACAAAATGTCTATTTTCTTACAAAAACATGCAAGAAAAACAAGTTCCCTACTTGAATATACTTGTTTAAGGTGACTGGTAATGTGACCAATGCTTAAACATTATGATTGTACTCATAACAAACAACTTTTACTATGTATGGCACCAAACCCGTAATCGCGAAAAAAAAATCAGCTGTTCCCTACATTTTGACGAGCTATGCGAACCATAAATGTAGGAAATGTCTGATTTTTTTGATTTAACTGAATTTTTATTTCTTTCCTCCCAAACCAGGTGGAGTTCACAGCGATGAGAGAACAGTACATGCGGTGCGGGGAGGGCTTCGTGCTGTGCTACTCGGTGACGGACCGGCGCTCGTTTCGCGCCGCTGCCGAGTACAGGAGGCTGCTGGCACAGGCGAGGCCCTCCGAGAGGCTGCCGCTGGTGCTGGTCGGGAATAAGCTGGATCTCGCGCCACGGTTTAGACAGGTATTTAATTATCAAACACTATACTCCATCGGATTAGGTAATTCACTAAAGTTAAACAAAAATTGTAAAGAGCACAAAAAGATAGGTAGGTACAACAAATTACACCATTGCCACAGATTAATACAGATGGGACACTCCGCAGTTTAGGTATGAAGCTACAAGTACGCGGCGGGCTCATCTCACTGGGTCAATTCAGTGTGGGCTGCCGCGCACCGACCGGCTCGCACGTTAGTTCGATATTCACTCACGCGCCGCGTCGTAAAAAAAGACAACCCTAACAAGTCAGAAGGTATAACAGTTACGCGATAGAACCAGAGGCAACTTGTAGGTGAATATAACTGTAGGTAATAAGCGTTGTGCGACCTGAATTGCACTTTATTGTGTCGTAGCAAGAGTCGCTTTTTATCTAAATGATTTTGCGGAGTGTCCTATCTGTATGAATCTGTGCCATTGCTAAATTGAAGAGTACAACTGTGACGACAACATGCGACAACAACATGACAATTGAAGTGACAGGTATTATGTTTACTTGGTTAACCACGTCACGTGGTTTTTTGTTTACTTTTGGTTACTTACCTAAACCGATGGACTATAGCTGTTGTCCGCGACTTCATCTGAGTGTGTACTTCATTTGTATTTCATCATTTTTTTAATCGAAGTCCACGACTATCTACAAGTTACGTTTTATAAATATACGCACATATATCACCTACTACAGTCACGATAAATGGTATGTGAAGGGTGGTAGAGGTATGCTACTTTGCCATGTAAAATATGCTCTGGGATTTCTGCCTAATCCTTCAATACTTTTGAATGACATGGATTTTGATAGTGCAGTTTCTCTAAAATTAACAATAAAATCAATAATAATCTTTATTTATTTATTTAATATTATTATGTATATTTGCACAGGTGACGACAGAGGAGGGCAAAGCACTCGCGACGCAGCTAGGCTGTCCGTTCTTCGAAACGTCGGCTGCGCTCCGACACTTCGTAGACGACGCCTTTCACGCGCTTGTCAGGGAAATACGACGTTTGGAGAGACAGAGACAGGTATATTATGCTGATTTATGCTTCTCTTTCTTACTTAGTTTAGTTCTTAGAGGGCTTCTCTCATGTAGATGAGAGTTCCACCTGGTAGAGGTTGACCGCCGGTATACGGTGAAGAAAGCGGCGCTGAATAGCAGCGTCGTGGCTTGCCTGCAGATACAAAACGCTCCATCATCCATCGGCCGACATAGACGCACACGGTGAGGGGCCCGTATTGACGGGCCACTGTCTCCCGCGGGACGAGGGCCACGCCCCCTGACCGCTAGTCACACCCCCTGACCGGGGCGTCGTGACAGCTAACACGCTTCTTAGTTTACGAGGCGTAACGTGATGACCTGTACGTGTTTGAAGGGCAGACCTAGATGGGGCACAAAGAGGAGAAGTTTGTAAGTCTTCGACAAGTATTATGACATAATTATTATTAAAGGACCACCTACCTGTCAGACTTCCAAGCACGAGTGAACAGGTATCTTCTGGTCAGGACCGTTCCATCGTAGACCTCATCCATCCCTTTCTATCAGGCGAGATCGAAGTCAAGAGCTGAACTCTATGGAAAAAAAAACTATCTGATTAATGTATGATGCTGTCACATAGTGCTTTAATAATTTCGGAGTTAACAGTTAATTAATAAATAAAGGAAAATAATAAAAGCGCTCTTCCTCTCTCTTACTTATAAGCTTGCTGTGCCCGACAGGGTCCATAATTGTTTCTAAAACTATTACTTACCACCTGTACCACATTATGGATTGCAATAAAGATGATTTGATTTGATTTAATTAAATTTTTTTGGCCCAAAACTTGGACTTCCATGATATAAGTAATCTGGGCACATACAATCGCCGCAGCAATTTCAGTACAATTTAAAAATTGCTTTCTTTTCAGGCATCACTTTTGGGGACGGGTATATCGACGAGCGGTGGTCGCCGACGCTGGCGACGTCTCCGCAGTATCTTCGCGCTGGTCTTCCGACGGAGAAGAAGGCACCACACCTCGCCTTAACCACCCAGGGTTGAACAGTCAGTAAGATCATTATGTTGACACCGCTGACGAAAATATACGTGAAATATATTCAGTACAGCTGGTATTCTAGCTATGAAACGCGACGGAAAGTAATCACACCAAGAAACATAACTTTTGTTATGTAGGCTTTGGTAAAAAAAAATATAACGACGAAAATATATTGATAAAAATATAATAGAAAATAACGTACTTATTAAGGTTTAGGTACGTACATTCAAGCTATTTTTTTAATTGGCAACACTAGGTATGTCTTCTAAAAAGGTTTTATCATCTATGATTAACTAAACTTTTACATTAAATTATTACTTAAATTTTACAACTTTTGATAAGTAGTTCAATATCTACCAAAAACAGAGTTTGCATGATGTTCCAATGCGATTTTTGTGCATTTATTAAACCAATTGAATTTTTAATGTCCTATCTTCTACCTCAAAATAATGCTATTATTTATGGTTACAAGAATTTAAAAGAAAAAATCATTGCTTTGTGTTTAAATGATATTGAATCTATGGAAATATGAAATGTCTTTCGACTGTTTACACAGTGCAAATGATTGATGCAAGTAAATCGTCTGTTGCAATTAAATGAAACAAGATCAGCATTGAAAAAAAAAAAACAGTTAAGTGCATTGATTGTCTAAGGGCCCTCGCCCACGGCGACTTTTTGTAGCGATGCTGTCGCGCGTTTCGTAAACGCGCGACAGCATCGCTACTCGAATCGAATCGTGGTGTAGGCGAGGGCAAACAGCTAGCACCGCATCGCGACTGTATCGATGCAAACGCGCGACAGCATGGCTACTGCATCGCTACAAAAAATCGCCGTGAGCGAGGGCCCTTAGACAATCAATGCACTTAACTGTTTTTTTTTTCAATGCTGATCTTGTTTCATTTAATTGCAACAGACTATTTACTTGCATCAATCATTTGCACTGTGTAAACAGTCGAAAGATAGTTTCTTGAACGAAAATTGTTGCAAAATTAATGTGACGTAGGGTACGTTCTGAATTGCGCTATAATCGATTTGACCGTGCTTAAACCCGTTCCGAATTAGCGTGAGCTCGATAACGATGTCGTGTGAATCGTCATAGATGAACTCATGACATGCGCCATCTTGTGATAACGCCGACCATGCCCTAAATTAATATCACTGTGAGCGCTGTCAAAAATGACAGTTGTGCTGTTTTGTTTTGAGTTGCATCATATCTTTAAATTCACGTGGCATTTTTGAAATTATGCTTCTGGCCACAGTCGCCACCGAACCAAAGCAGAAGATGAAATTTTTGGTGTATACACAAAGAAATACTGTAATCCAACCATGAGTATAATAGTTATGACGTTGAGTGAGCACTGTGAGTGCGTTCACGAGTGTTCCAAATTGTTGACAGCTCTCATCTGTCATAATCGTGATATCTAAATTGGAACGCAAATTATTGTTGTGAGCGCTGCAAGCGATTATGGCATAATTCGGAATGCAACCAAATATGTCAAGCGCGCGTAATCTGCTGTGATAGGTTGAATGAATTATCAACAGCCAATCGCATTTTCGTTCTAGAGACTGCCTGTTAATGTAGCAATCAATGCACTTATCACTTACACTAACACAAGTATAAACAGCGTAAAATATGCCAAAATGTTTGCTCCACTTTTTTTAATTGGTTCAAAATAATTGCTCAAGAGCACTATCATTGTTAAATGTTTGCTTAATCTTGCAGATTATTTAATTTAATGACTAATCCCCTTATTCATAAAAAACTAAAACGTTTTATAAACCTATTTTATTTATAGAAGTGTTAACCCGTTGAGTGTCGGGTGATACCCCATAGGTTAATGTCGATGTGTGCTCGAATGTCAACCAAACCCCATAGGTTCATAACTACTGTAAGCGCGCGGGCGCTATTAGGTGATGGTATTTTACGTTTATATATTTAAACGATATACGTTTAATATACGTATTATGTAAAGTTTTTCTTAAGATCCAATGGTGTATCATACGACACACACACACAAGACAACCCGTTGAGGGTTGTCTTCTTCTTTCAAACTTAAATAATAATTCGAAAAAGTTGACAAAACACTTCTCTATCTGAAATAGGTTTATAGCATAGACGTATAAAAAAGGAGGACTCCGCGCCACGCATATCGAAAGTGAAGCACGGTACCGATCTATGTGTGCGTGATTGGAGTACCTGCAAAGACGGCGTCGCTGTTGTCACGTAATGGCGGCCGGTCGGCATACTATGATGTAAATGTGTGCGTGAGGCGTGTTTGTACAAACGGTCTTACTGTGCTTACTGTGCTTCACTTTCGATAGGCGTGGCATGGAGTCCTCCTTTTTTATAAGTCTATGGTTTATAGTGTTTTTTTATGAAAAAAGGTAATCTATTGACATATTGCGATACAATAAAGTTTTCAAATGAGGCCTAACGTAAAGCGAGACGCGCAAACGTCTATACATCTTGAATTTATTGACGACTGAATCAACTACTCATAAAATGCAAAGAAATTGAATAACTGAATGTTTCTAAAATTATTAAAAATACAACGTTGCCTGGCGCTGACACTGCCTTGCGACTTGACAAGGATTCTAAAAGTGTCAGATTTCGTGAATTGATAACTATTTTGGAAAATCTTAGAGCTTAATAACGTGCTGATTTACCATCAGCTTCATAATCTATTTTGACTGCTCCAATTATAGATTTCCTTAATCAGGTGTTGCTATTCAAAAGCCATAGATGATTTAGTTGCCATATGACAAATCTTAACTTCATGCATTTATAAAACCTTGCCATAACAAAGCTACTTCAACAAGATACCTTGGTCCTCTACCTCTTAAACAATTCCTAATTAGATTATTGGATGTAATATACTAGTAATTTCTTTAAGACCCCTTTTTATCGTAGGTTATCTAAGAAGGAATCTAGGCCTAAATGATATATTTCTATTGATGTTTGATTTTATTTATGACAGATGATATTGCCTTAATGTGACAGTTGATGGCAATTGACAATGTCAATGTCACACGCCTTTGAAGAGTTTCAACTCTATTTTACTCTATGGCTTTTACGTTTTTCTTTATGATTTCCTTATCGAAGTTTATTGCTAATAACTTGCATTCAGCGTACTTAATATTTCTTTTCAATCATTTATTTTCATACCAAGTGCCATTTCTCATACATTTCCTTGCCTTAAACATACCCAATATACTTCTTTTATATAAGAATAAATACATAATATATATTTGTATGCCTTTGGGCTCCAGTACCTAATAGATTAGACCATAAATGTCTTCCGAGTAACGGATCCGAGAAAGCAATAAGTAAATGTAGAAGTTATTTTACATTACTTTTCTTTTGAGCCATAGACTAAAGTGTTTTATTTAGGAGGCAAGTTTGAATGTTTAGATAATATTGTAGATATGTGTAGGTAGGTAGAGCCTGAGAGCCGACTGGAAAATTTGGATTTCATATACCAGTATTTTATATGCATACTGGGATTAGTGAGATTTGGAAAATCTGTACAAAGTATATGATTACTGGTATTTAAAAAGTTGTTGAATAGTCAGGGAATTATACATTGAAGGAAGGATTGGGATAGAGATGAGGTAGCAAACGCCTAATAAACTTGCCTGTATAATGTTTAAATATCTCACTAAAATATATTAAGGTGGACACTCGTGCAACGTGTAGTGTAACAAATATACCCACCATTAGGGATGAGGTAGAAATAATTAGTCCAGTGCAATTAGTCGATATAAATGAAAAATGACAGAACCCAGATATAATGATTTGTTTTTAATCCTCTTTTAATTTCAACAATGGAACCTAGATTATTACTGATCTGAGATCCAAGTTTTTCGCAAAGAAAACAAAAAAATTAAATTGAAACTCAGTTATTCTCGAGGGAAAAATAAATATAGCTGTAAAAGGAATGTACTACGAGTATACTAGAAGTAATAAAAAGAAACATTAGCGGAAGGTTTCAAAAGGTAAACTTTTTTACTCTTTAGCATATGAAAATCAAAAAATCTGGAAACATCTAAATTCTTTAATTGAAACTGGGTTCCGAGGTATAAACCTAGTTGCACTGGACTATCTTTAAAGTGGTTAGTTCCGGGATTAAAACTTAATCCAGGCAATTCCTAGGACTAGTCTACACTAAGATTTAGATTATACGACACGAACATTCTTTCTTAGAACTCTTTTTGATAAGACTAGTGTAAAAACATCATTACTACAGGCGAGCATCATTTTTGTAAGGAACAAAATATAGTTTCTAGTTGGCTTTCAGACTGACCCATAGTCACCTATTTAATACGAATCATAGGGGACCTTGTAGGTAAAACGAAATTCCAAACGTATTATACAAATGCCATATTCGTGTATCCCAACCAAAGCACAGTTTTATTGAAAAGTTAAAGTTTTGGTATTTTCATTGAACCTTGGAGTACAATTAAGTAATATAAGTGAGATGTGTCGAGCTCTTCTTTTATCTGTGTAACAGATACAGCAATAAGTATATGAAGTAAATATAAAAATATATTTATGTATAACTTTAGTGTATAATTGGTGTATGTATTATTGAAGTACCCTTAGTGTTGTGGGAAGATGTGTGAATTTGTATAATGTTAGGTCGATACGCACAAATATTAGTGTAGTCGTAACGTGTTCGGTCGTGTGTGCGTCTGTGTGCTAGATTCGCGGCGGAACATTTGACATACAGGAGTAGGTTAGTAATTAATATTAAAGAGAGATTCCTAAATACGAGCAATATTAAACGCCTAATGTGGTAACTAATTGTGATGTGGATGTTAGCTGTGTCAACATTTCATTCATAGATAATGGTAGTACTTTGTGTAACTGAAAAGGTTTTTACCCCCACTTAAAGATGTTTCACGGTAGATTTTGATGTATTTCTCGTGTTTTTATTAATGTAGTTTGTTTGTCAAATGCTTCGTCGGGTAACGTTAAGTGTTGCGTACTGGGGTGGCACTGCGTGTGTTGTACCTACAGTGCAATAAGACGGTGTCAAACTAGGGTATTATCGTTTAGTGGCGCGTTCCACGTGTGGCTTCGAAACGAGCCAGGAACTGTGGGTGAAAAGCAAATGTTGCTGTAAAGAATTACCATGTAAAATAACAAAAATTCTTGGCGTTTGGAATGGCAACGATTTTCGCAATTTATTCCACTTGGGGGCGCTGATGTAGATCTAGACCCCTCAAATTTAGAACTACTCAAATTATCGTCAATCATAATCTAAATCTCCATGGAAACCATAAAATATGCGTATTGTATGTGGTTTCTATGGAAATTTAGTACAATTTGATTAAAATGAAATGTCAGGTTATAAAATTCAAAGACAAGAAAGTATTACACGTATCGTAATGTATAGCTTATTTATCTCACGAAAGCGGGTTAGTTATAGTAATTTAAACCTTATGATTAACAACATAAAGGCTTAAAGACACGCATTCGTGAGATAAATTAACTCTACAGTAAAAAAGATGGGTATACAATTTCCATTCATTCATTTTTGATCGGATTACGATTCTCGCAATTTATCCCGCTTGGGGGCGCTGTTTTAGATGTAGACCTGGCAAATTTAGAACACTGAAATTATTCGGCCATTACATTGTAATGTGATATTATTGACTAACCATGCGTTTTAATAAAGGAGTTTATTCGATCTATGTAAATGTAATTATCACTCAACCACGTTTCATTGTCTTTGGACTTATAGGAAGAAATTTTCGATTTAATTAAGGAAAAAACTGCCGACTCACCCACAGCATGGCTTGTTTCGAGGCTCCAAAGCGCTCGAGCTTTGCCGTTTGGCATACAAAGCCTACTTATCCTAACAAGGGATTATATAACTATCTAATATAGACCTTAACGCTGTTAAAATAAAGTACAATTTAATTTGTATCATCACTGATTGTGTTGAGTTCTTGTATTCTTAACGTATCAATAGGATCTAACTCTAGTCATTATTGTTTTGTATAGCTGTTAATAGATGTTCATCTTAACTTGATAATAGGTGGTTTGCTGGTGAAATAGGACCTGCTTTTTGGCCATTTTGTTTGAATAAAATGAACTTATTCTTCCACGTCTTAAATAGTACGACAAAGTTCAAAAGTTCCATCGTTTATCTTCGGAAAAACCGAACTTTGCCGAATTAAATGCGACTGGTCCAATAAGGGAGTGACGGAATTAGTGTGTCAATCAATCTGCCTAGCCTTTTCCCAACAATGTTGGGTCGGTTTCCAGTCTAACCGGATGCAGCTGAATACCAGTATTTTACATGGAGCGACTGCCTATCTGACCTCCACCCTAACTGGGTAATACGATATCCCTTGGTAAGACTGGTTGTCAGACTTTCGGGCTTCTGACGACCCCTAACGACTGTCAAAGGTCGAATGACAGCCGGGACCAACGGCTTAACGTGCTTTCCGAGGCACGGAGGAGTCTCGGTATGTAAAGATGGTCCCCATCCACAGACCAACCAAGCAAGCGTAGCTTAACCTGATGGATCGACCCGTGCGGTTGTTATTACTTAGCCACGAGCTCTTCTATTAACTTACACATAAAACGGCAATCGATCGTAATGTCTTTACCACAGAACAGATAAAGTTATCTGTTCTGTGGTCTTTACCGTGAACAGTATAATAAGAAGACTTTACTTCAAAACCCACTAACGAAATATGGGAAATGCAGGTATTTCAAGATGCAGTTTCACCTAGCTTTAGCCGGCTCAATCTGGGTATTGTCTTCGGCCAATTTCACCAGTAAACCAGCACAATATTATTAAATAATATTGTAGTATTAGAGTTATTTGGAACAAACCCTCGTTGTTCACTAGTAGTTTTGCCACGAGTACTAATAATGTTATTGTCTTTTACGGAATACGAACTTTTAATAACTTTGCTGCCCATTGCGTGTTTTATATGACAGTGACACAGAGAGATTCGGAGAATGAGCGTAATGAATGTTACCAGTTTGAAAATTCGTATTCCGTATGTTGGTATCAGTTGACAGTTTAACTGGCCTAATTTGTAGTATCTGTCGTATGTATTTATTGGTATATA
Organism: Cosmia trapezina; assembly: GCA_905163495.3. NCBI lineage: Eukaryota > Metazoa > Arthropoda > Insecta > Lepidoptera > Noctuidae > Cosmia > Cosmia trapezina. Next base: position 6,380,803 of record LR991036.1, read on the forward strand.
GCTATTTATTTATTTCTTATGCGGAATTTTTAGCTATTTAAATATTTACTGCTTATTGTTAGCAACATTCGTTTGTATGGGTAAAATATAAAGTTAACTATTTTTTCTGCAATGACATGCGTGCTCAATTTTATTTGAGCTGCTGTTGTCATTATAAATTGCTTTCACGCCAAGCGTAATGTCAGCTCGTGAGCGCTCCTGCCCGTCTATTTTGTGATATCACCGTGAAAACTTATGTGAAGTGAGCTGACATTCCACCTGATGCTAGGGATTGACATCTGTGACAGCTGACTTCACCTAAGGATCAGTCTCCACAAAACTGAACAATCCTCGTGGATGCTCGTGAACACTTTTAAATTTCACTCAATTAAAGTAATTGTAAGTATCAATATTGACTTAGCCGACGTTCGCACGGACGCGGACGTAAAAATATCGTGGCGGGATTTTATCACGCACTGGATTTTCAACTCTCGTTGTTGAGCCGAGCATTGAGAATCCAACCTAACAACAACAGAGTGCATTCTAGCGCATCGAAAAAACACACTGTTGGATTTTCAACTCTCGGCGCTAAGCAGAACGGTGAAAATCCAGTGTTTGATACAAAATCGCCGCGATATTTTTACGTCTGTGCGAACGTCGACTAAAAGTATAAAATTCGACGCAAACATCACGATCGATAAACGCTTGATGTCTGCGTCGAATTTTATACTTATAGTCAATATTAACACAGTTACTTATTCAGTGACATTTCAAAAATGCTCGAGCATCCGAGAGGATTTTTCCGCTTGATGGAGATTGACACTTTGTTTTCATGGTGACTTTTTTACAGAATAGCCCTACTTAGGGGCAATTCCCGTTTCTTTAATAACATTCGCAATCTCATCTCAGTCTCTAATCTGTCAAAAATTATATAGCGTTTACCTACATTTTTGACATTTGATTGTCGCTGGCATGAGATTGCGACTTGAACGTTTTTGTGTACGAGAATTGGCCTTCAGGTGTTCTCGCATTATGTACAGAGAGCTCGCTCACAGTACGCTAGCATTACACTTATCGTGCACACTAACAAAGACTCTTGTTTATATGTTTTGTGTAACGTTTCGTCACGGTAAAGAGCGCACTCATTCGCGTTTACTAACTAGATGTTCAAAACCCGTAGTCAGTACTACCTATGTATTTGAAATTGACGCTTAAAACGTATTTAAATTTTAACGTTTAATTAATATATTCCATAGATTAGATGGTTATTAAGAGAGTATATTATTACCCTACAGTAGGTGATTTGAACAATAATAAATAAAAATATTTCGTCTTTTTATGTACAAAAATTTTATATGTTGAGAAAATTATTGTTGTAATGTTTTTGTTTGGTCGATATATTTATAAATACATATTTAGATATTTACCTATTTTGTTATGTGTAATAATTTATAACACCAAATAGTACCTTTCAGATTTGTATGTATATTTAATGCAAGAATTGTAAGCAGTGTGTAGAGATTTTGTTGAATAAATGTCATGTTTCGAATGTTGTGTTCTTAATTTTTAATTATAAGATTGCTGTTCCCTAAAATGTTCGGATAACTCGGAAATGTAGGGGACAGCTGATTTTTTTTTCGTGATTTCAGATATGGTCCCATAGTAAAAGTTGTGTATAATGGTGAGTACAATAACAATTAAGAGGTTGTGCGTTATGTAAATTTTTATTTTTTTTTAGTTTTCGAAAACAATTTGAAAAAATTACAAATAAATAATAAGTAAATAATAAAATAAATTTTTTTTTCACAGGGGGGGGGGGGATTAAATCGCCAACGTTAGGTGGTACTTACATGAAACTTTTACATAACCAAAATCATAACAGTGTCGAGTCCCTGTTATGTACTTATGTATTATTTAGGACATAAAATAATGACATAATCTGTGAAAATAACTCTTATACGTCGAGTGGTCAGTGAGAACAGTTAACGAGTTAACGGCATTCAGTTGACGGTGCCATAAAATAGTTTATGAGGCCGAGACTGCCAGCACTCGGAGACACTCGTGATGTGGCACAGATTTACGTTTAGCTAGGGTTAGTAAGTAATTTATGAAACTATAAATTTATCGTCTTCATCCGAGCCTGAATATGGGATCAGGAACGGTTGGCAAATGTCACCATTTTGGGGTCGGCGCAACATAGTTATGTATCTCTTCCATACTTCTCTTTAGTCGTCATCTCGGTAGTCACCCCGTTTCTAGAAACGGCTAGCTGTTTCATCTTTCACACAGTCCATCCATTTGTCTTCCCCTACTCTTATACCCATCTACGTTCATACTCAAAAAAATTTCACATTTTCCTCATCACTACATTCTATCTAAAAATATGCAAGGGAATATTAGTATTTTAATTTATTATTGATATTGTCGTTATCAGAAACAGTTTGTCAAAGAAGGTAGGAACGGTCGTCCCAATTTCGAGCTTCTGGTCGTTCTCGAATTCTCGATGTGTAACTGCGGAAAATACCTACACACTCCTTGCACACATGCTTCCACATTAATATTTGTAGTAGCTGTGCTGTGTAGACACACTTTTGCAGTCCAACTTCTAATCTATCACAGTTAAGAAACTATGCAAATGGGAGAATCCATTGAAGATCTACTGAAATTAGGTGCCATAACTCCCAGCCAACATACCTACTAATGGCGAATTTAGATTCATCCGGAACCTTAAACTACTAAATACATTTATCTCAACAAAATACTTTAAAATGAAAGATTTCAGAACCGCCATCACACTTGTGGATATAGACTATTACATGGGTCCAATTGATCTCAAGGAGGCATGTAGTACTTTTTAGCCAAAAACACAGAAAGTTCTTACACTTCATTTACATTGATCAACTTTCCCACCGGTAATATATTTTCCTAAAATTACAATAGTGAATAAAAATTCATGCAATATTCAGTGTTCACACGAATAAATATCAGCCCTAGTATAATCTCGCGCAATGTCAAAATTTATGATCACTCGAACAGCTCATAAAGTGAAAGGATATTATTGACATCTTTACGCTTCACAAACCTTTATAATTTCTTTGTGGAGGGGATCCTTAACGGCTGGAAATCTTCAAAGAAACTTACTACTCTCGGTAAGTGGTTCCTGACAAATAAAAGGCTTCTGTCTTCACCCTGTGAGGGTCGTAAAACGAGGAGTTCATGTCAAGGGATTGATCTTATTTTGCTATTAATTTTGATGAGTTATTCACCAATTAGTCTACCGGCGTGGTGATGGCAGTTTACCCTAGTTTACCAAACTAGGGTAAACCAAACTGGAAACCCACGTGACGACGGTTTTGGTTCTGTTGGTATCACAGCATGAAAAGGAATTTCAAGGACTAACTTAGCACGTAGTTATTTATACAGGGTGATTTTTTAATGACCAGCCAAATTTTCACAGGGTGTTCTACCCATGAATATGAACAACTTTCACTATGGGACCAACTTTGAAATTGCAAAAAAAATATCAGCTGTTTCATACACTTTGATCGAGTAGGTATTGAACTTTTGTAGGAAACCGCTGGTTTTTTTTTCGTGATTTCAAAGTTGGTCCCATAGTGAAAGTTGTTCATATTCCTGGGTAGAACACCCTGTGAAAATTTGGCTGGTCATTAAATATCACCCTGTATATACCCGTGAGGGTAAAAAGGTCTGAGCGGAATGTAATTAAAAAGATAATTCGAATTCCATTAACGACCCTTTTGACTCAATTAATCGATCCGGGCTCATTTTGTAGCGGTAGGTACCTATTTGTATTCGTTTGCTTTTCTTTTTTAGGGTTCCGTACCCAAAGGGTAAAACGGGACCCTATTACTAAGACTGCTGTCCGTCCATCTGTCTGTCACCAGGCTGTACCTATGTCATGATACCGTGATAGTTAGACAGTTGAAATTTTCACAGATGATGTATTTCTGTTGCCGCTATAACAACAAATACTAAAAAACAGAATAAAATAAATATTTAAGGGGGTCCCCATAAAGCAAACGTGATTTTTTTGCGTTTTTATAGATACGGATAGTTTTTGTAGTAGATGGATAGTTTTTTAGGTACGGAGCCCTTCGTGCGCGAGTCCGACTCAAGGCTCTTACAGACAGAGGCGATATCGCGTCGCGACGCGATATTTTTCTACGGATATAATATCGAAATATCGCGTCGCGACCGCGATATCGCCTCTGTCTGTAAGAGCCTTCACTTGGCCGGTTTTTCTTGACTGCGCAGTAGATACCTACCGCTTTGCTGTTTAACGCATTATCTGCTGAATTATTAGCGAATTAAAATCGCTAATAATTCAGCAGATAATGCGTTAATCATCCATATTTTATTTCCAAATGAAAGTGATTAATTAAACTCACTTGTTCCCTTTATGGCCGGTTTTTCAATTGCCAGTTAACTTTTATCAGACGAATATGCCGTGCGAATATCTATTCACTAAAGTACAGCTTACCTTGAATACATAGTAGAGATAGTCGTATAATTCCTTATTCAAGAGATTGCTGTAACTAAGAGATTATAACGTCCGGTAGGTATCTTATAACGTATAGGTACCTACTAATGTCTCCAGCATAAACTCGGAGCTGTAAAGCCCATGCTATGTAAACATTTATGCAGATTCGCTTAACAATAGTTACGTCGCAACAGTTAGCAACGGAGGATCCTGAATAATATTATAAATGCGAATGTGTTTATTTGCTTGTTACGCTTTCACGGCTAAACGGCTGGACCGATTTTGATGAAATTTGTTATGGAGATACTTTGAAACCTGGGTAAGGACATACTTTTTATCGACATACCACGCGGGAGAAGCCGCGGGCAGAAGCTAGACTAGAAACCTTTCTTTTTAGAAAGACCAAAGACAATGTAAATTAACAATTAATTTCATCAACCTTTCTTTGTGGTGTTGTCGTCCCCGTGGCCGGCACCAAAAATGTAAACATCCTTGTAAAATAGCTCGTCCAGGAAAGTGCCTAATATAGTGCCTTAAACAATATGTAATATGGACCCGTAATATGCGCGCATGACGTTCTCGTTCATAGACTGAGTCCATCTCATGCGCTGCACACAACCACCGGCAGCGGGGACCCGGCTCGGGGCCGGTTGGCCCCTAAGTCCCAAGCTCCTCGGTGGCCGGCCTCTCCCCTGCCGACGTACAGGTGTTGGCGACGTCGCCAGGGAAAAATACTCGTCGCTCGAGCTCGACGCAACTGCCGCGGCCGGTGTCATCACAGCGCTCACAGTGGGGCTGGATACCGGCGGCGGCGAGGCGGAGCTGAGCGACGAGTCCGGAGGTGGTGGGCGTGCTCCTGCAGCTGATCTCGTCAACATTTTTCAATTTTCATTCGTAGGTTTTCATTGTGTTTTAGGTATCGGAGGTAACGTGACAGACGTCACCTTCGGTTCGGCAGTTTTTGAAGTAAATCTGTAGGATTCTGGTGCATTTTAATATTTTTAAATTATGTCTTGCTTATTATTATTTCAGGATTGTTGTAACGTAAAATCTACAATGTATATGCTGTTGCCGTACCTATTATAAATAAATAAATGAATAGGTAAACAATAACTAAGATAGGGGTGATGTTAAATTAAAAGCATTTAAAAGATGTAGCCAAACGTATTGCATTACTTTCTTTTTATCCTGAAAGTCTGTCTGTAAGTGTGTCTCCGTTTTCATCACTTGGTAACTGCCAAAGCAATTTCGATGATTTCTGGCACAAATATATCTTCGTGTCTTACCTCAACAAGTAAAGATGCCTAAGTTATAGGAAGTTTTCGTCCCGGAATATAAAAACATGAGCGAAGCTCCGCAGCAGATAAAACGAAGGTGCATTACCATATTCAGTAAAACTTTCCCGTTCACTCTCGTACCCATAAGCTTGAATATTGAGTAGGAATACGAAAATTACAAAGATGAAAGAGAGCAATTCTTTGGACATTACTTTCCGTACGATCTAAAGCGGCGGTTTTTAGGGTTCCGTACCAAAATGGTAAAAAAGGATCCCTTATGGTGTCACTCAGTCTGTCTGTCTGTCTGTCTGTTTGTCTGTCACAGCTGGATATCTCAAGAACTACTAATGCTATCAACTTGAAATTTAGAATAGTTTTAGATGACGTTGATCCAACTATTTTTCAAATAAGAAAGAAATTAAAATATTGGTGTTTTTTTTGCAACAAGGACTGAAAGGGGGTCTTAAAAATTAAAAATGTGGCTACTAGGGCATGTGGGGTATCATATGAAAGAGCGCTGTTTGCACATTCTCAAACATTTTTTTCTTTTTTTTAAGCCGCATAGTTTTTCGACTTCTGATGAAGAATGTAAAAAAAAAAAAAACCGTTCCCCCCTTATCTCCGAAGTTTGCAAAGAGAAAAATCTGAAATTATTCTATGTGATACAAGTTTATGTAAAGATTACAGGAAAAATAAAACGATGTCTCTAAATAGCACACTTTTTCAGAAATCGGAACGGAACCCTCGCTGCGCGAGTCCGACTCGCTCTTGACCGGTTTTTTTTTTATAGCTAGTGATATATTACTACAGTAATTGCAATTGATCAGTTGCGATCAATTGCAAATGTAGTACATAGTGTTAATCGCGTCAATATCATTTGGTAGACAGTCATCTTCGCATCAATGTGTATCAATCACGTAAAAAAATACAGTTGCAATTGATTGTTTCGGGGACCCTTTAGCCCTCGTACCAAACAGTGTGTATTTTGTTGGATTCTCAATGCTCGGCTCAACACCGATAGCTGAAAACACAGTGCGCGATAAAAAAAAGTCGCGTTAAAAATCGCCGGCGCGAACCTGGGCGTGACATCGATTCTAGTCAGTGTGGTACGTTTTTCTTTTATGATTTCTTCCAGTCATCATATTGAAACTTGAAAAGGTTTTAAACTGCCAAAGCAATTTCGATGATTTCTGGCACAAATATATCTTCGTGTCTTACCTCAACAAGTAAAGATGCCTAAGTTATAGGAAGTTTTCGTCCCGGAATATAAAAACATGAGCGAAGCTCCGCAGCAGATAAAACGAAGGTGCATTACCATATTCAGTAAAACTTTCCCGTTCACTCTCGTACCCATAAGCTTGAATATTGAGTAGGAATACGAAAATTACAAAGATGAAAGAGAGCAATTCTTTGGACATTACTTTCCGTACGATCTAAAGCGGCGGTTTTTAGGGTTCCGTACCAAAATGGTAAAAAAGGATCCCTTATGGTGTCACTCAGTCTGTCTGTCTGTCTGTCTGTTTGTCTGTCACAGCTGGATATCTCAAGAACTACTAATGCTATCAACTTGAAATTTAGAATAGTTTTAGATGACGTTGATCCAACTATTTTTCAAATAAGAAAGAAATTAAAATATTGGTGTTTTTTTTGCAACAAGGACTGAAAGGGGGTCTTAAAAATTAAAAATGTGGCTACTAGGGCATGTGGGGTATCATATGAAAGAGCGCTGTTTGCACATTCTCAAACATTTTTTTCTTTTTTTTAAGCCGCATAGTTTTTCGACTTCTGATGAAGAATGTAAAAAAAAAAAAAACCGTTCCCCCCTTATCTCCGAAGTTTGCAAAGAGAAAAATCTGAAATTATTCTATGTGATACAAGTTTATGTAAAGATTACAGGAAAAATAAAACGATGTCTCTAAATAGCACACTTTTTCAGAAATCGGAACGGAACCCTCGCTGCGCGAGTCCGACTCGCTCTTGACCGGTTTTTTTTTTATAGCTAGTGATATATTACTACAGTAATTGCAATTGATCAGTTGCGATCAATTGCAAATGTAGTACTAGTGTTAATCGCGTCAATATCATTTGGTAGACAGTCATCTTCGCATCAATGTGTATCAATCACGTAAAAAAATACAGTTGCAATTGATTGTTTCGGGGACCCTTTAGCCCTCGTACCAAACAGTGTGTATTTTGTTGGATTCTCAATGCTCGGCTCAACACCGATAGCTGAAAACACAGTGCGCGATAAAAAAAAGTCGCGTTAAAAATCGCCGGCGCGAACCTGGGCGTGACATCGATTCTAGTCAGTGTGGTACGTTTTTCTTTTATGATTTCTTCCAGTCATCATATTGAAACTTGAAAAGGTTTTAAAGTTCAATGCACATACATAGGTATTTCTTATCCTGTGTCTACTATACAAAGTACCTAGCTATAGGTGAAAAAAAAATGTTTGAGAATGTGCAAACGCTCTTTCATATTATCATATGAAAGAGCGCTGTTTGCAGGTACTTCTTCCCCACAAGCCACTTTGATTTTCAGTCCCTGTTGCAAAAAAAATACAACTATTTTTTTATTTCTTTTTCATTTGCAAAATAGTTGGGTAAACGTCATCTAAAACTGTTCCAAATTTCAAGTTGATAGCATTAGTAGATCTTGAGATATCCAGCTGTGACAGACAGACAGACAGACTGAGTCGCACCATAAAGGTTCCTTTTTACCATTGTGGTACGGAACCCTAAAAATACAAATTATTCAAGGCCCTTAGCACATCTCCGTCGAGAAACAACGAAACCCCGAAACCGCATGAACTTCATGCGAGACAGCGGCCTTAGTGCGAGTGTGTTTCCCATTACAGTCACCAGACGGATGTGCATAACTCCAGCCTCCTCATAGGTGATAGAATAATTCTACCTATGCCAATATTTAAAGCATAATAGCTGCCATCGAAGTACCTAGTCTTAATTTAGCTGCCGCAAAAACTTCGTCAATATGAGTCGTTTAGTGTGTGTTAGCTAGAGTGACGTCACCCCAGCTTCCTCATTCAGAACAGCCAAACCAGTGAGGTTAGAGTTTTGGAGTAAAGTCAGAAAATTAAAGCATAATTGCTGCCATCGGCAGTAAAATTTTCAAATCTCTGGTCATAATACTCTATGAGTTATTAAACTTTTAAACATGTGTAAGCTGAAGTGACGTCACCCCAGCTGCTCAGTCATATCTTCCGAACGAAAGAAGATATGATTATGTATTATAGCTCAAAAATTAAAACATAATAGCTGCCGAAGGCAGCAAAATTTTCAAATTTCTGGTCAAAATACTCTCTGAGTTATTAAACTTATAAACATGTGTTAGCTGACGTGACGCCACCCCAGCTGCTCAGTCATATCTTCCGAACGAAAGAATATAGGATAATGTTTTACAGCTCAAAAGCTAGGTCATAATAGCTGCCGTAGGCAGCAAAATTTTCAAATCTCTAACAGCCGGTTTCTGATTTGAGAAAAGTAGCAAATCTCAACTGATTATTCTCAAATACATAAGTATGCGCTTAAGTTTTTTGTGTTTCACAAGTCAAAATCGAATTTCATCAAACCATAATCAACTGATTATTTACTCAACTATTCCTGATCAAAGCTAACACGTTCCAATTTACATTAAAAAACCGGTACTTTTCAAAAACTCATAATATTGCATCATTTTATTCTTATAATAATTTAAAACAGCCTTAAAAAGAAATTTAATTTTAAATAACGGCATTAATTTCAACAATTTTATGTTTTAGAGTTGCTAATGCATATTTTAGCAATTTCATATTTTTATATTTTAGTCATTTGACGTGTTTGAATGAACCGAATCGTGAATGTCAAACTGTATTCTGAAGTAAATAAACACAATTTTTACTGGAATTCTGTTAGTATTTTTACTTAAATTACCTATTGTACCAATTGAAATGGATAAATACAAGAAAAAGAGATCACCTAACTATACTCTAAAGGAGAAAGAAAATCTTCTTTCAATAATATCAAAGTAAGTACATAATAATGTTTCATCATCATCATCATTTTAGCCGAAAGACGTCCACACTAGACATAGGCCTCCCCAAGCACCGCCACTGCGGCCGGTTCTGTGCTTCCCGCATCCTGGGGATTCCTGCGGCCATTACAAGGTCATCGGTCCACCTTGTTGGAGGCCTTCCAACGTTACGTCTTCCGGTACGCGGTTGCCACTACAGAACCGTCCGGCACCTACCCTATAATGTTTACAATAATATAATTTTACGTTTATTTATTATTGCTTCAGATACCAAGTGTAATAGAATGCAAAAAGACAGGGGCAAAAAAAACAGGAAGCAACAGGAAGCCTGGAAGTCCATTACTAAAGAGTACAATAGCCTCTGCACGACATATTAAGAAGATCATACAGATTTGGAGACGCTACACTCTAAGAAGTAGTGGACGAGAATGTTTACCTAGGACAAACTGTCCAGTTAGGGAGGTCCAACTTCGACAAAGAGGTCAATCATCGAATCCGACTCGGCTGGGAACCTCCCTATCTGTGATTTTTTTATGTAACTGATAAAACTAGGAGTTATTGAAAATATTACAATACCTACTTACCTAAATTTCTTTTATTGTGGCTAAGTAATAACAGCCGTACAGCTGAATCCATCAGGTTAAGCTACGCTTGCCGGGGTTGGCCAGTGGATGGGTGACCATCTTTACACACCGAGACTCCTCCGTGCCTCGGAAAGCCGTTGGTCCCGGCTGTCCTTTGTGGATCTTTGACAGTTGTTACGGGTCGTTAGAAGCCCGAAAGTCTGACAACCAGTCTTACCAAGGGCTATCGTATTACCTAGATTGGTTGTGGGGGTCAGATAGGCAGTCGCTCCATGTAAAATACTGGTATTCAGCTGCATCCGGTTAGACTGGAAGCCGACCCCAACATAGTTGGGAAAAGGCTAGGCAGAGATGGAGACATATTTACATTTGATGTAGTAATAAATTACCTTATTTATAGTAAGCATACTTATAACAAATAGCTCTGATTTCTAAATGCAAGGAAAAAATACATAACTGTATAATTGTATTTATTTCAATAAATATACATATAAATTACATTTTTAAATATTAGAATATAAAAAATAATTTTCTACTATGGATGTTCTGGCAGAAAAATTTTGGGTATTTGACACTTGAGGTAATGGTTCATCGCTTTCTTCTTGTACATGCTCATCATATTCCACGATGTAGTTATCAAGATGAATAGTCATATGAAGAACAACACACGCCACAATCACCTTCAATACTTTTGGAAGTTTTAACTACATTCCTGAATGTAGGCATGGAAATCTTCTTTTAAGAACACCAAAACACCTTTCAATTGTGTTTAGGAAATAGGAAATCTAAATCTTTCCTCTAGGAAATCCAGCTATGTCAAAAAATAGTGCCGCCACTGATGGTCTCTCCTGTGCAGTGGGCATACGAACATAATGCCGTCTCAACAATAGGTAGGGCACTAGTCACCCTCTCTACCACGCGGCACACAGTCGTCGCCTTGCCTCACATTCACGGTGTCCCCCACAACAGCTTGAAAGCTACCAGTCGCATAAATAAACGAACCGCCTCATTCGTAAAGCGGATCCGACTCTTGAATATTGTTCGTTCATCGCTTAGCGTGATGAACAAGTTAGGCCGATGTCCTGCTATTCTTCTGCGCGGTTGTCTGCGTTGAGGCATCTTCAAAGACGACAGGGAAGTATCGTCGCCACTCATTATGATCAAAATCACTACTTATTATATAGCTGATTACAGTTTGAACAGCCGAAATTGTTGTGTCAACTTTCAACTGCTCAACTTGACGTTGATAATGGTTTGAGTGTTGTCAAACACGTTTTTCTTAGATCAGAAACGCAACTGACGACCGTAAGCATGAGATAAGCATGCTTTCTTTCAAATTTGAGTAAATGATGATTAATTACTCAAATATTGATTAGAATTTAAAAAAACTTATTTCAGAAACGAAAAAGGTTTAAGTTATACTTAAGTACAGATTAGGACGTTCTCAACTTCAAATTCTCAATTCAGAAACCGGGTATTAGTCTCGTAGTTTCTACGTAACAACTAAAAATAGTTTCCGCGCCAAAAAAATCAAATTATTACCTCGGAGCATGTAAGGAGCGGCGTTGCCGTTCCGTGCGCTACATTATTGCAATCAAGTTTTTACTTAGCAGGAATTGTATTAGAAGTCATTATAGCTTGCGCTCAAAACAATTTTAATTTTGAATATTGAAGATCTTAGACTGAGAGCCGACTGAACTATAGTGGAACTAATAATCTATAGGGTGACTGGTAATTAATGATCGATACCTAAACCCATGATTGTAGTCATGATAACAAACAACTTTTACTATGGGACCAAACTTGAAATCGCGAAAAAAAAATCAGCTGCTCCCTACATTTTGACGAGTTATGCGAACATGAATGTATGGGGCAGGTGATTTTTTTTTCGCGATTTCAGGTTTGGTCCCATAGTAAAAATTGTTTGTTATCATGAGCACAATCATGTGTTTAGGTATCGGTCACTAATTACCAGTCACCCTATACATATATACCTATACAACGTGTAACGTTAAATGCGCAAAACCTCTTAAGGGGTCATTGTACTCATCATTATGAACAACTTTTACTATGGGACCAAAACTGAAATCGCGAAAAAAAAATCAGCTGTTCAGTACATTTCTGTTCGCATAATTCGTCAAAATGTACTGAACAGCTGATTTTTTTTTCGCGATTTCAAGTTTGGTCCCATAGTAAAAGTTGTTTGTTATCATGACTACAATCGATTTGACCTCAAACACCATTTAAAGGACATCCATGACGAAAAATTTTAAAATTTTCGCAGCCGCCATCTTGGATTTTCATTTTGACCTCATTATCGTTTTCATTGATCTCAAATACCATGAAAATGACACCCATGGCTAACAATTTCAAAATTTTTGCAGCCGCCATCTTAGATTTTCATTTTGACCCCACTATCGTTTTCAGCGACCTCAAGAACCATAAAAATGACACCCATGAGGAAAAATTTTAATATTTTCGCAGCCGCCATCTTGGATTTTCATTTTGACCCAACTATCGTTTTCAGTGACCTCAAAAATCATGAAAATGACACCCATGTCGAAAAATTTGAAAATTTTTGTTGCCGCCATTTTGGATTTTTATTTTGATCTCATCATCGTTTTCAGCGACCTGAAGAACTATGAAAATGACACACATGACGAATAAGGGGTGTCCATGACGAAAAATTTGAAACTGTTAGTTTGGATCCGCCATCAAAAACCATTAAAATGACAGGTCCATGTCATTATTATTATTTCCTATAAGTAATTCATTTTATACATTTTTTATTTTTATTTTATTTTATTATATTCGGGAAACTTACAGCTAAAGTAGACAATATCCTTATACAATATGAATCTGAAGGCCATTTACAAGTTTCCACTGATAAAAATTTAAAATTTAAATTGAAACAAAAGAACAAAAGACATCGGTACAAAATACCTACTTGTAACATAAATTAGGAAACACATAGTACACGATCAACAAACACAAACTTAAAAACATTTATACACAAACAATTACTCTGTCGTAAAGAAGCTCTTCACCAACAAATGCCTAATACCCGGTTTCTGAATTGAGAATTTGAAGTTGAGAACGTCCTAATCTGTACTTAAGTATAACTTAAACCTTTTTTCGTTTCTGAAATAAGTTTTTTTAAATTCTAATCAATATTTGAGTAATTAATCATCATTTACTCAAATTTGAAAGAAAGCATGCTTATCTCATGCTTGCGGTCGTCAGTTGCGTTTCTGATCTAAGAAAAACGTGTTTGACAACACTCAAACCATTATCAACGTCAAGTTGAGCAGTTGAAAGTTAACACAACAATTTCTGCTGTTCAAACTGTAATCAGCTATAATAATAAGTAGTGATTTTGATCATAATGAGTGGCGACGATACTTCCCTGTCGTCTTTGAAGATGCCTCAACGCAGACAACCGCGCAGAAGAATAGCAGGACATCGGCCTAACTTGTTCATCACGCTAAGCGATGAACGAACAATATTCAAGAGTCGGATCCGCTTTACGAAGGAGGCAGTTCGTTTATTTATGCGACTGGTAGCTTTCAAGCTGTTGTGGGGACACCGTGAATGTGAGACAAGGCGACGACTGTGTGCCGCGTGGTAGAGAGGGTGACTAGTGCCCTACCTATTGTTGAGACGGCATTATGTTCGTATGCCCACTGCACAGGAGAGACCATCAGTGGCGGCACGATTTTTTGACATAGCTGGATTTCCTAGAGGAAAGATTTACATTTCCTATTTCCTAAACACAATTGAAAGGTGTTTTGGTGTTCTTAAAAGAAGATTTCCATGCCTACATTCAGGAATGCAGTTAAAACTTCCAAAAGTATTGAAGGTGATTGTGGCGTGTGTTGTTCTTCATATGACTATTCATCTTGATAACTACATCGTGGAATATGATGAGCATGTACAAGAAGAAAGCGATGAACCATTACCTCAAGTGTCAAATACCCAAAATTTTGCTGCCAGAACATCCATAGTAGAAAATTATTTTTTATATTCTAATATTTAAAAATGTAATTTATATGTATATTTATTGAAATAAATACAGTTATACAGTTATGTATTTTTCCCTTGCATTTAGAAATCAGAGCTATTTGTTATAAGTATGCTTACTATAAATAAGATAATTTATTACTACATCAAATGTAAATATGTCTCTATCTCTGCCTAGCCTTTTCCCAACTACATATGTTGGGGTCGGCTTCCAGTCTAACCGGATGCAGCTGAATACCAGTATTTTACATGGAGCGACTGCCTATCTGACCCCCACAAACAATCTAGGTAATACGATACCCCTTGGTAAGACTGGTTGTCAGACTTTCGGGCTTCTGACGACCCATAATGACTGTCAAAGATCCACAAAGGACAGCCGGGACCAACGGCTTTCCGAGGCACGGAGGAGTCTCGGTATGTAAAGATGGTCACCCATCCACTGACCAACCCCGGCAAGCATAGCTTAACCTGATGGATTCAGCTGTATGGCTGTTATTACTTAGCCACAATAAAAGAAATTTAGGTAAGTAGGTATTGTAATATTTTTAATAACTCCTAGTTTTATCAGTTACATAAAAAATCACAGATAGGGAGGTTCCCAGCCGAGTCGGATTCGATGATTGACCTCTTTGTCGAAGTTGGACCTCCCTAACTGGACAGTTTGTCCTAGGTAAACATTCTCGTCCACTACTTCTTAGAGTGTAGCGTCTCCAAATCTTTATGATCTTCTTAATATGTCGTGCAGAGGCTATTGTACTCTTTAGTAATGGACTTCCAGGCTTCCTGTTGCTTCCTGTCTTTTTGCATTCTATTACACTTGGTATCTGAAGCAATAATAAATTAACGTAAAATGATATTATTGTAAACATTATAGGGTAGGTGCCGGACGGTTCTGTAGTGGCAACCGCGTACCGGAAGACGTAACGTTGGAAGGCCTCCAACAAGGTGGACCGATGACCTTGTAAAGGCCGCAGGAATCCCCTGGATGCGGGAAGCACAGAACCGGACGCAGTGGCGGTGCTTGGGGAGGCCTATGTCTAGTGTGGACGTCTTTCGGCTAAAATGATGATGATGATGATGATGAAACATTATTATGTACTTACTTTGATATTATTGAAAGAAGATTTTCTTTCTCCTTTAGAGTATAGTTCGGCGATCTCTTTTTCTTGTATTTATCCATTTCAATTGGTACAATAGGTAATTTAAGTAAAAATACTAACAGAATTCCAATAAAAATTGTGTTTATTTACTTCAGAATACAGTTTGACATTCACGATTCGGTTCATTCAAACACGTCAAATTACTAAAATATAAAAATATGAAATTGCTAAAATATGCATTAGCAACTCTAAAACATAAAATTGTTGAAATTAATGCTGTTATTTAAAATTAACTTTCTTTTTAAGGCTGTTTTAAATTATTATAAGAATAAAATGATGCAATATTATGAGTTTTTGAAAAGTACCGGTTTTTTAATGTAAATTGGAACGTGTTAGCTTTGATCAGGAATAGTTGAGTAAATAATCAGTTGATTATGGTTTGATGAAATTCGATTTTGACTTGTGAAACACAAAAAACTTAAGCGCATACTTATGTATTTGAGAATAATCAGTTGAGATTTGCTACTTTTCTCAAATCAGAAACCGGCTGTAAGCCGAGAAACACTGGTATTGAATATATCCAAATCATGTTCACCAGACAGTTTATTAAAACTTCTGCTCGCACGGATTAGAAACGAGTTCTGCCTGTACGCGGACTTGGAATGAGGGATATGCAACAAGCTAGGTTTGCGAAGCATTTTACAGTGTGTAACTAATCCTAAACTGCCTAACAGCTCGGGGCAATCTATAGTACCATTAGCAACTTTAAACAAGTACGTCATATCTGCAATGCGTCTGCGCTCATACAGTGGTAAGATATGAAACCTCTTGCATCGCGCTAAATAACTGGAAGTATATTTCCTAGTTTTATACTGCAAGAACCGTAGGAAACGCTTTTGAATTCCTTCAATTCTGTTTATATAAATATTATAATTAGGGTTCCACACTTGTGAGGCGTACTCCAAATGGCTGCGGACAAAAGTACAGTAAAGAATTTTAAGCGTTTTTACGTTTTTGAAATCAGCCGATAACCTAAGTATAAATCCAAGTGCTTTGGAAGCTTTATTAACAACGTTTTCGACGTGTGCATCAAAGAGCAACTTAGAATCAAACGTTACACCCAGGTCCCTGATTACGCTTATCCTGTTTATAGCAGTATTATGTAACTTATACTGAAATGTGATCGGGTGTGGTTTCCGTGTGTAGGTAGTAACAAAACATTTAGAAACATTCAGTTCAAGTTTATTGAGGAGACAATAATTTTGAAGTCCATCCAAATCCCGCTGTAAACTAAAACAGTCGGAAAGTTCTGTTATAGGGCATAAAATTTTCATATCGTCGGCGTAGAGAATTATTTTAGACCGTGTAAAGCACGAATCAATGTCATTTATAAAAATAATAAAAAGTAAAAGACCCAAAAGGGATCCTTGTGGTATTCCCGAGGGTATTTTAACAGTTACAGAACTGTATCCATTCAGTACAACTGTTTGACAGCGGTTCTCAATATAAGATGCAAACCATCTGAATAAATCACCTCTGATACCCATTGCAAGCAGCTTGCGTAAAAGGACACCGTGGTCTATACGATCAAATGCCTTGCTGTAATCAGTGTAGACCACATCCACTTGTGAGGGTTCAGACATGGCGGAGGATAAGTAGTCGGAACAGATAAGCAAATTTGACACAATGGACCTGTTTTTTAAGAAACCATGTTGATAGTTATTAAGAGATTGTTTAATAGCACTATAAACTGAAGAGTAAACAATTTTTTCCAAAACCTTGGCAAACAAATAAAGCTTAGATATGGGCCTGTAGTTTTCTACATTATCTTTAGGGCCTTTTTTATGCACGGGGGTAATAAAAGCTGTCTTCCAAACGTGTGGCATCACTCCCTCACTAAGAGAACGCCGAAATAATAGGGTAAGTGGCAACGCTAAGCTCTGTGCGCACTGAACTATAAGTACAGCAGGAATACCATCAGGCCCAGCTGACTTGTTCACGTCAATAGCCTTTAGGAGTTTTAATACCTCAGTTTCGCAGACTTCAATAGAGCTAATGTCAGAGGAAGAAGTTTGATAAAGACAATGCATGTTGCTATCCAACTGCGTCACATCAGGTATAGTGTTCAGGAGGAAATTAAACTTAAAAACTTCACTGACCATATTGCAAATTTCATCTCCCTGTCCCGACGAGCTATCTCCATACTTCATAACTGACGGAAATGTATTTGAGGACTGTTGCCAGCTTTTGACAAAAGACCAAAAAGCTTTAGGCGAGTTCTTAATACTATTTTCTATTACCTCAATGTAACTGTCATACATATCTTTTCTAATAATTTAGCACGATTTCGCAAATTTATGAACGAATCATAGTCTGACAAATTGCCGTATTTCTTAAACTTGGAGTGATATTTAAATTTTTCTTTAAGAATTTTGATTAGAGGGGTTTTATACCAAGGGCCAAGGGGGGTAATTAGTCGTAGACTTTATGATTTTAGTTGGTATGAAAGTTTCACACAAATTATTTAGTCTGACGTATAATAAAGACAAGGCATCCTCCACTGACCCTTTGGCGAGATCACAGTGCCAGTTGAACTCGTCAAGCTTTTTCATTATAGAAGGAAAATCATACATCCTACATGTTTTAATATTAGACAAGGGTCGTGACGGAAAAATCTTAAATTGTACCGGCGTCCGTACATAGTACAATATTAAAGTGTGTAGTCGGCTCCCAGTCTATAAGCTAGTTCAAACTACAACAAACTGATAACGTAGCGCACGGAACGGCAACGCTGCTCCTTACCTGCTCCGAGGCAATAATTTGAATTTTTTGGCGCGGAAACTATTTTTGGTTATTACGTAGAAACTACGAGACCTAGAGATTTGAAAATTTTGCTGCCTTCGGCAGCTATAATGACCTAGCTTTTGAGCTGTAAAACATTATCCTACGTTCTTTCGTTCGGAAGATATGACTGAGCAGCTGGGGTGGCGTCCCGTCAGCTAACACATGTTTATAAGTTTAATAACTCAGAAAGTATTTTGACCAGAGATTTGAAAATTTTGTTGCCGATGGCAGCAATTATGCTTTAATTTTCTGACTTTACTCCAAAACTCTAACCTCACTGGTTTGGCTGTTCTGAATGAGGAGGCTGGGGTGACGTCACTCTAGCTAACACACACTAAACGACTCATATTGACGAAGTTTTTGCGGCAGCTAAATTAAGACTGGGTACTTCGATGGCAGCTATTATGCTTTAAATATTGGCATAGGTAGAATTATTCTATCACCTATGAGGAAGCTGGAGTTATGCACATACCAGACGATGCTTATTCAGTTTCAGAGGCCTTAGTGCAAATTTTTATACAACGTGTAACGTTAAATGCGCAAAACCTCTTAAGGGGTCATTGTACTCATCATTATGAACAACTTTTACTATGGGACCAAACCTGAAATCGCGAAAAAAAAATCAGCTGTTCAGTACAATTTGACGAGTTAGATGTAGATAAATGTACTGAACAGCTGATTTTTTTTTCGCGATTTCAGGTTTGGTCCCATAGTAAAAGTTGTTTGTTATCATGAACACAATCATGTGTTTAAGTATCGGTCACTAATTACCAGTCAACCTATATAATAATAGGTAATAATAGAGCTTTTGTTTAAAAATAATTGCCTTTGTTTGAGACATTTCAAAAATAGCTCTTCCTCCTTTCTTATCCAAGGAACATTAACCCTTTATCTCTCTCTAACCTTACGAAAAACATTCAGTTTCCAGAATTTGTATTAATTACATCTCTGGGTATATTTGGCGGGGGAAAATAGACCTGTTGCATCCACAGCCTCCCGTTATTACCTTATCTCGGGTATCGTTGATCCAGCTTACCGGCCAGTCGAGCCAGTCTCTTGCCGTACGTGGTTCAGGGAGCACGTGCTCCAGGTTGTGTGCGTACCGCGAAATATTTTACTGACGAAAATAGTGAAAAGTATCTTTGCTGTTTGGGTAAAGTAAATAATTGTTGTAGAAAGCATTACAATCATTGTTGAGTTTCATTTTGTGAATGTGATGTTTTGAACTCGTGTGGTGTTAGAATATTAGGTTGTTTTTTGGATTAGAGTTTTTTTGAAAGTAAATAATTTAGTTTTCAGTTAGACCAGTGTGTTGTGTGTTATTTTCCGAAACATAATAACTTTAGAAATGTAAGATTTCAACAGCCAAGATTAGCACTTCTTTCAGTTTTAAGCTCTGAAAGCTGAACAGCCCAAAAACTTACGAAAAAAATATGTTCAGTGCTCAAAACTAAAATGCATATTCTGCACCTATCCTGTGTGTTCCTGTTCGCACCGGTTTTAACCGGTTCTCTGACGACACGAGTGGTGTACAAAGTAGGGGTTCTCATGGCCTCTCGTCTGGACTCCCCCTTTGACCTGGAGCGATGTGGCCCTGCAGTGGACCTGGCCTTAAGTATGGTCAACGAAAAGTTCTTGGCGCATCACGGCGTTGAGCTGCAGAAGGTGCAAGGCAGGTTTGTGATGAAACTTTACTACCAAAACTTAAGTGTCCTGATTTCATACAGTCTCGGTTTCTTCAACGTGGGAAGCCGCATTCATTCTTACCGTTTGCCGACCCTACACCCTTAAAACCACTTCTAGGCCACGAATCTGGGCCATTTTCTGCAAATTACAAACTATGAATATGTACTTTAATGTGATACAATATTTACTACCTCTTTAATTGTGATATTATTAGTTTGATACACTTACCACCTTTAGTTGTGCTATTCTTGTATTATATAATAAGTTAAGACTTAAAATATTAATCGAATGTGAAACTTATATACCTACTTACAGTCTAAAGTTATCTCATAAATTAGATACATAATATATGATACATACATTTCCGAACTCACTAGCCACATATAAGCCATCAAAGGCTTCTGTGGTTTTTTAAAGAAATAATTTGGAACTCTGCGTTACACTTTTTTTTTGAACACTAATAAAAATAAAAAAAAAATCACAATAACAAATATATTCATCATCATCCTGCCCTTATCCCAATCTATTTGGGTTCGGCGCAACATGTCTTTCTCTTCCATACTTCTCTAATAGTCGTCATCTCGGTAGTCACTCTCTTTCTAGCCATATCATCTTTCACAATAAGAAAAATATTATGTTGACGAAATGTAAATACCACCTAGGTACGGAAATGTCTTTAAAGTAGGGGCGGACCGAAGAAACGATGGATGGACTGTGTGAAAGGTATGGTTTGAAAAGAGGGTGGCTAATACTAAGATGACAACTAATAGAGAAGAATGGAAGAAGACTTGTTGCGTTTGACTCCAAATAAATTGTGATAAGGGCAGAAGAATGATGAGAATTAGGTACCAAAATAATACAACATTTTGAAAAGCGATAATGTTTATAATCCTGTTAACCATATCAAAACTTGCCAGAACTGTAACACAGAATAATGAAACTACAGTAGTTTATCAGAGCCGTGACCTTGAATTAATTACCTACGGCCGCTCGATAGATAAATACGCGTCCGTCCGTGCGTAACTGCAGCGCGCTCAAACTGTTGCCTAGTGGTATGTAGTAAGGCTAGCTGCCCCCGCGTGTTTATCCAGAGTATAAGCTATCTACATACCAAATTTCATCCTAATCGGTCCAGCCGTTTGAGCGTGAAGAAGTAACAAACACACACACACAACACTCACAAACTTTCGCCTTTATAATATTAATGTGATATGACTTCGAAGCGCGTCGTTTCGGCGGTTTTCTATGAACATAAACTACTCGATCGCTGGGCAGATCGAGTAGTTTTCTTTTCCCAACTATGTTGGGGTCGGCTTCCAGTCTAACCGGATGCAGCTGAGTACCAGAATTTTACATGGAGCTACTGCCTATCTGACTTCCACAACCCAGTAACTGGGTAATACGATACCACTTGGTAAGACTGGTTGTCAGACTTTCGGGCTTCTGACGAACCGTAACGACTGTCAAAGATCCACGAATGACAGCCGGGAACAACGGCTTAATATGCTTTCCGAGGCACGGAGGAGTCTCGGTAAGTAAAGATGGTCACCCATCCACGGACCCACCCCGGCAAGCGTAGCTGAACCTGATGAATCGACCCGTGCGGCTGTTATTACTTAGCCACGATCTCCTCTCTGAACATAAACTACTGTAACATTATTATACTGTGACTGTAATTTTTACATCGTAGCTTGAGTAGCTGTACCTATTGAACATCCCATTCTACTGGAGCGAAAAGCAACAAATTAAAATAAAAAAACCGGTCACGAGCGAGGCGGACTGTCACACCGAGCGTTCCGTTCCGATTTCTGAAAAAGTGTGCTATTTAGAGACATCGTTTTATTTTTCCTGTGAACTTTACATAAACTTCTATCACATAGAATAATTTCAGATTTTTCGCTGTGCAAACTTCGGAGATAAGGGGAGGGAACGGTATTTTTTTACATTTTTCATAAAAAAAAAAAAGAAAAAAAATGTTTGAGAATGTGCAAACAGCGCTCTTTCATATGGTACCCCACATGCCCTAGTACCCCTACTTTGAATTTTAGAGACCCCCGCTTTCAGTCCCTGTTGCAAAAAAAATATAAATATTTTTATTTCTTCCTTATTTGCAAAAATAGTTGGATAAACATTATCTAAAACTATTCCAAATTTCAAGTTGATAGCATTAGTAGTTCTTGAGATATCCAGCTGTGACAGACAGACAGTCAGACGAGTCACACCATAAGGGTTCCTTTTTTACCATTTTGGTACGGAACCCTAAAAGCTAGAACAGAAAGAAACCTTTTCACTTTGTAACGGCTCAAAGTAGTCAACGACTCAATTTATTGTTACCAACAATTTTCATGGAACTTGAAAAAGTTTAAAACAAAATGTGTATTTAATTTTTTCACAAAGGTATTTTTGTATTGTTTAAGCGAGAAAGGTTTCGGTTTACTTAGTAGGTGCTGCCATAAAATAAACGCTTATTTATTATTACGAGGCAGGAAGTGAATCCTCAAACTTTTCTTTACTTCGTACATTTATCATGTTTCATGACAAAGAAAAGCCTCATAACGCTGAAGGTGTGTCAAAATTATGTTATTAGAAAATACATAGTCTTTTTATCGTGCCTCAAAACATTGTATGTAGGTACAGTAACACCTTGAGCTGGCCTAGCGTAGTACGGAGTTTCAATAGAATAAGAGGCCAGCTTATACTGGTTTTATTACCACTGACGTGCGGCCTAATGTACTATGCGATCACCAATCTGTGTTATAACAAACAAATACAATATTCGTTCATGACTGTTCAACTTAGCTTCGTAGCATCTCGTAGCTTCGTAGCATCTCGTAGCGTCGTAGCACCTCGTAGCTTGGTAGCATGTCGTAGCTTCGTAGTATATCATAGCGTCGTAGCATCTCGTAGCTTCCTAGCATCTCGTAGCATCGTAGCTTTCGTAACATCTCGTAGCGACGTAGTATCTCGTAGTTCCATAGCATCCTGTTAGCTGCGTAGCACCCCGTAGCTTCGTAGCTTCCAGTAGCTTCGTACCATCTCGCAGCATTTAATTAGGAATGTATGTTTACTTACTAATTAGGTATGTACAGTTAAGGTCAAGGATCAACTAGTTTATAAAAATATTAAATTACTAGCTTTTGCCCGCGGCTTCACCCGCGTGGATGCTCGAAAATATCCCACGGGAACGTGCTACCGGGAAATCCTTCCTGATTCCTTGTCTACGTTATAAAAGGAACCTCTTTTTAGCTTTCTAGGTTTAAGGGTTTGGGCTGGGCGTTGATGAGTCAGTCAGTCAGTCAGTTAGGACTTCTCTTTTTATTTATATAGATCACCACAGTCATATTTTTAAAAGTAAGTAAGTATAACTAGTAGTTCTGCGAACGACCTCGCGAGCACAAACTTTTTTTGAGGAGCTATCTTGTCATAATGCCGAAGATCCTCATCAGATCTTCACCAATAAAGTAAAACTAGAAATCGGATCGGAAATATCCAGTAGCTTTTTGCCCCTTTTTGGAGGAAATACCCATCCAATCAAAAATCCCCGACGACATAAAAATTCTATAAAGTCGTAAAATCTGTATACCAAGTTTCAACCACATCGGTTGTAAAATACGACCTGTAGAGGAGTAGCAAAAAACTGACAGGAAACCAAATTTTGTCAGACTTGTAGCAGAGACAATAATGTATTTGACCCTAGCATACAGAAACCTTTTGAAAAGAAAGTAATCTAAAGATCCGCAGGTAAAGGTTAGCAACTAAATAAAAGCACTATCACCTACACTCCACTTAATATCAAACTATAAACTATGAAATGTAAATAAAACTGGTCTGAACGTTCAGAAGCTTCTGACGTTAGTCTTCAAAGTTTACATGCTCGTAAACTACGTCTTCAGAGAAAGTCATCTACTTGACATTCCTCTCATGCTTCTCTTTATAGTATCTATTACCTTCAGATGTTTCAATAAACCTTTGACTACGGAGTACGGAATATATTTTTGTTTTCGTAGAGAGAATTGGTATTGGTAGGATCGCTCTTTGGTTATGATATGATAAGGAAGGTTTATTGATAGTTATTTTTATGTATTTCGTGACTGAACGTCTTCGGTTTTCTTTGTAGAGATAGTTTGGATTGATTTAATGTTGTACTGTCGAAACCTAACAACTTAGTAATATTGAAGCTGTTTGTGAGCTTGTCTGTGAAAGTAGTTGGATTTCGGGAGCGGACCGATGGCTAAAAATAAAACCTTGGACTCGTTTAACTAAGAATTATAAGGAAAACGACCCGAGATTACAGAGTTTGATATAAGACTAAGGGCCTATTTCACGATGTCCGAATAGCCACTACTTACTGAATAAATTCAAAAATGGAATGGATGTTGCTAAAATAGTAAAGAATTTCTGACAATTGTGCAGACCGAACTATAACTGACCTCTATAATACACAAGTAACGCTGGACTTCATAATATCGATGTCAAAATGAAGACATTTGATTTTCGCCATTTTGGCGCTGATAGCAGCGCGAGCGTCCAGGGAACTAATATTTAGAGATGGGACATAGAAATTCACATACTTGTGGAAGGTTATTCCGCTGCCTTACGTAGTAAACACAAAATTCACAAAACTAATCTTATTTCACGATTTAGACCTAAAACATCAGAGACGTACCAAAATAACACGTCGGCCATTTGCAACAATGTGTCAATTTTAGTTCCTAAGACGCTCGAGCAGTTGATTTTTGTGCCAATCTGTGCACTCCGCTTTGAATTGGCACAAAAATCAACTGTCATTTCTTATAGTGTATAATATTAGAGGTCAGTGGACCGAGCCCATAGGCATCTAATAGTCCGGCCTATTCTGTAAAAATTTTACCGTGACAACTTAGGTAAAGTTAGTTTGAAGTGAGATCTTAAGGACTGGCACTAATGACAGCTCACTTCACCTTGGTTTCACGGTGAAATTTTTACATCGGCATGCCTCTAGCGAGATTGTTGCTTTATCCATTCCTTGACCAGCCCCATTAAACAAAATCTCTTAGCTTACAGCTAAGGGATTTTGGCGTTAACGCCAGCGGAAAGATTAAATTCTATTCTATTTTTCTCTATGGCAATGGTGCCGATGTCGACAATTCTGCCAATGTCAGATGTGTTATGAGAAAACGTGCGTGTAAAAAAAAAAAAAAGAAAACTAGATTGAATTTAATGTGAGACTTGTTGACGAAACAAACACAAAAAATATTATTAGTTAAATATTAAATACTAATATATATGTCATGTACACGAGTGACATACAACTAACCACACAAAAATAAATATAATCATAATTTAATATCATTCTCGCGGATAAAAAACATCAAAGCCTCAAAATGCTTTGGATGTGTTAGTAGAGATGGAAAGTTAATTGGGACAGGGATTTTTAATTTAGGGAGATGGCTATACAAGTCATGGGCTGGATTATTATTGGAGCAGTTAAAAACATGTGTTCCAAAGTACCTTCATCCAACCCACATTCACACAGCGATGTATCTCTGACCCGGATCTTGTGAAAAAAAACCGGAGAACAACAATGGCCTATACGGAGACGACAAATAATAGATATAACTCTCTTAGATATTTTTTTATATGGATAAAACCAAGGTTTGGCTTTTACATTAGGTTGTATTGCATGATAAAAAGCACCTTTCCGTTTACTTGAATTTTGCCACTGCACCTGCCATGAGGTTAGCAAGCTCTTTTTTGGAAGATTCAGCAAATCGAAATATTTAAGGTCAACAGCTTGGGACGTAACAGCATCCTTAGCAAGAGCATCGACGTATTCGTTTCCTCTTATGCCACAATGACTCGGAATCCAAACCAAGTGTACGGTTTTATGATTCTTGGCACAAGGGAAAAGAGACTTTTTAATTTGAAGCAGGATTAAACTGTGAAGTTTGCTCTTGAAAGGATTCTGCTCCAAAGCTTGCAAGCAGCTAAGTGAGTCTGTAAAGATGACACCAAATCGTATGCTATGAGACTCTATAAATAAGCACGCTTCTAATATGGCCACGCACTCACTCGTAAACACTGATGATTGTGTAGGACATTTGAATTTTAAGACAATTTTGGAGTTTTGGTAGTATACCGCCGCACCAGTGCAACCTGAATCAGATAATTTAGAGGCGTCCGTGAAAAACTTTTCAAAATTGTACCATCGCTCACCAACCGCCGCGTTGAAAATACAGTCCGCCGAAGGAGAATTTCAAACAAATCCCATACAAATTTGTCCCTAAAACATTATTTGAGATAAAAGCATTTGCATCCTGAGGGGATGAAAACTCAGTTGATACTCGGTTTCTACCGACTCGCTTGACAGCAACAATATTAGAAATGTTATGATTTGCCAAAAAACGCCCAAATGACCGACACATGAATGGGTGTAAGGTAGTTCCAGAGTTAGGTTGTGCTTCCTGACGGGAAACATGAACAATAAAAGGTCCTTTATCCGTTACCGAGAACTCAACACGGCCTATATGAGTTTTCGATTGTTTGGTAGGTCGATTAGATATAACAGATTCATTACCGGGACGTTTACGGTTGTTAGTCTGGGATGTAAGGATTTGGGACTCCAGATTACAGACCACATCTGCAAACTGGCTTAATGGGTTAGGTGTGGGACTTGGGTAAGGCAGGGAAAAACCAGATGTAGGGGTAGTAGGGATATTATCATCAGGAGGGTCGGGAGGTTTATTTTTATCCATACTCATAGTGAATATGGATAATGGTGACCAATAACGTTAAAAAACAGACACTAAACAAACCTGGTAGCAGGTAACAACAAGACAACACAAAAAAAAACACAATAACAAGTCACAATAAACACAATATCACAGAAAAACGACCAAAATTCTGAACACACGTGTTACCCAGAAGCACACTGTGGCGAGAATCCAGCTGATTGTTCGAAATATCAAATTGTATGAAGTTGACATTATTCTTCAGAGATGTCACGTGACTGCTGCTGTCAACTCCATACAATTTGATCTTTTCGTTGGAGCTAACGCTTACAGGTATTTAGTATCGGCCCCCTGACCGGGTGACAAAGCGAATGGCGAGCTAAGAAGTGGTGAAGGTCGGGCGTTTTAGGGGACTGTCTTATGTAATTTTGACGTTCAAAGTGCTGATTCTCAGCCTAATTTGAATAAATAACTTTTTGTAAAATAATGGGTGACTGGTAATTAGTGACCGTTATTTAAACACATGATTATACTCATGATAACAAACAACTTTTACTATGGGGCCAAACCTGAAATCGCGAAAAAAAATCAGCTGTCCCATACATTCATGTTCGCATAACTCGTCAAAATGTAGGGAACAGCTGATTTTTTTTTCGCGATTTCAGGTTTTGTTCCACAGTAAAAGTTGTTCATAATGATGATGATGATGTTGATGATGTACAGTGACCCCTTAAAACATTGCCACAGTTTACACTTGCCCCCTGTATATTAGACATTAAATCTGTCAATTCATCCGCAGCTACCCGTCCTGCTCCGGGGCCATAGCTCCCGGCCTGGCGGCGGACATGCACTTCAAAGACGACGTGATAGCCTTCATTGGCCCAGCCTGCGCCTTCGCCCTGGAGCCGGTCGCCAGGCTAGCAGCCTACTGGAACACGCCCATTATCACTGGGATGGGAGACCAGGTAAAGTTTCAAATGTGTTTATTTGGAAGAAACGTAAAATGGCAATAGTATATCTTTAAATATCGGTGAAACAATTTTTTATACATGTACCTATACAGGGTTATTTTTAAAACACCAGTAACCTCTTAAGGGGTCATTGTACTCATCATTATGAACAACTTTTACTATGGGACCAAACCTGAAATCGCGATAAAAAAATCAGCCGTTCAGTACGTTTCGACGAGTTTGATGTAGATAAATGTACTGAACAGCTGATTTTTTTTTCGCGATTTCAGGTTTGGTCCCATAGTAAAAGTTGTTCATAATGATGAGTACAATGACCCCTTAAGAGGTTACTGGTGTTTTAAAAATAACCCTGTAGATAGCCCGCATGTAATAATGTACCTACCTCCAACGAGACACCCTTAATAAAAGCAGCCAAATAGACTTGCCTATACAGTCGAGTTCATTAATATATTGGCACTGTCAAGGATTCAAAATATTGTGAGCGTTGGAAAGCTCAATAAATTCTATAGAACCTATAGATCAAAAATATGTCCTCATGTGAACGGTTCAATAATATTTATGCTGTGCATTACTCATGTTACTGAGAAAAGCAGTCACATATTAATTAATCTAAATCTTGACCACAATTTAATGATGCTTATAGTTGTCACAATATTATGAACTTTTTTGACGTTCATATATTTTTGGAGCCTGAAAGGGCAATATATTAATGAACTCGACTGTACAAACTTTCGGTAAATTCTTAAGAGGGCTGTTGCGTTTTGCCACTTCTCCCGCTCACGCAGGACAACATTTTATGAAAAGATGGTTTTTTGAAAAATGTAATCAATTAGCGGACTAGTAAATAATATTAATTTAATAGGTAATTATTAAAAACACATTTTTTTGTGGCATTTATCTATCCTATCTCAAAAACAGATAATAATTTTTGAGCTGAGTTTATTGATAACACAATAGAAATGTGTTTTTAATAATTACCTATTAAATTAATATTAGTTACTAGGTCGCTAATTGATTACATTTTTCAAAAAAGCATCTTTTCATTTAACAATCTTAAAAATTTGGTACCGTGTGAGCGAGAGGGGTGATAAAGCCCTCTTAAGAATTTACCAAAAGTTTAGAAAAAGCCCTCTTAAGAAAATCAGAATTTAATGTGCCCAGGCGAACAAAGCCGTCTCATCTACAAAAAATACGATTATCTTTTTCATTACCTTTTCAGAAACCTACGTTAGCATAATAAAATAAAACTTTTTTACATTAACTCAAGATAAGTTTCGCTAACGTTCAGGTGACATGCTAGATTATTTACGTCTCTCATGATTAAGTAGGTATTCTTGTCTGAAATTCTTCATTACAGGCTCTTCGTATGACACAAAATAAATAACAGTCTAATAATTTAATAACACTTGAAGCCACCTTATTTAGTCTACACGTGTCAAGTGACTTGCTCCGATATATTTTTGGAACGTGTCATGCTACAGGGCGCCACAGACTATAAATAAACCACCAAATCTGTCATGACCCACTACAGTTAGTCTAGTCTGTGGTACGAGCACCCTTTCGTTCGTCATTACCTTCAGTGAGAGATGAAAGAAATGGGCTTAAAGAAAAACAATGTACGTAAAGAGAAATAAAATATTCTGAAAAATTTTACGGGTTATGACGATCTGTCTGTTTGCAATATTACTTTTGATACTTAACTCTGAAACTCATTTAAAATCTACTTAAATTCATTCATTCACTGAAACACCCTAAATCGCTAAACCGCTAGGTCTAGAAGCATGAAATTGTGCACAAAAGTTTCTTATACAGGCTGTATCAGAAAGGTGTGGTCATATTTAAGGGTGTGGTACAGACAACACCCTTAAACAACAACTTTCTCCATGGGACCAACCTCGAAATTGCGAAAAAATTGTCAACTGACCCATAAAAAACTTCAATACCTGCTCGACCCAAATGTATGGCACGGCTGATTGGCTGTTGCCGGAAATCGAGTTGAATGGCGTGGAATAGGAGAGGCCTATGTCTAGCAGTGGACTGCTGTAGGCTGGTGACGATGATAAGTTTAGAAAAAAAATGGGTTTCTCTTGCGTCGTCTCTGTCACTCACACCTGTGAGACAGTCTCTTTGTCTCACGTCATCTCTGTCACTCACACCTGTGAGACAGTCTCTTTGTCTCGCGTCATCTCTGTCACTCACACCTGTGTGACAGTCTCTTTGTTTCGCGTTATATCTGTCATTCACACCTGTGTGACAGTCTCCTTGTCTCGCGTCGTCTCTGTCACTCACACCTGTGAGACAGTCTCTTTGTCTCGCGTCATCTCTGTCACTCACACCTGTGTGATAGTCTCTTTGTTTTGCGTTATATCTGTCATTCACACCTGTGTGACAGTCTCCTTGTCTCGCGTCGTCTCTGTCACTCACACCTGTGAGACAGTCTCTTTGTCTCGCGTCATCTCTGTCACTCACACCTGTATGATAGTCTCTTTGTCTCGCGTCATCTCTGTCACTCAAACTTGTGTGAAAGTCTCTTTGTCTCACGTCGTCTCTGTCACTCAAACCTGTGTGACAGTCTCTTTGTCCCGCGACATATCTGTCGCTAACACCTGTGTCACAGTATTTTTTTCTTGCGTCGTCTCTGTCACTCACACGTGTGTGACAGTCTCTTTGTCTCGCGTCATCTCTGTTACTCACACCTATGTGACAGTATCTTTGTAATGCTCGATGTGTTATAATGAATGCTCAGATACTACAGTAAGTAGGTATGTGAGATTCAATTAAATTGTGTGAAGATTCTCATGGGAGTTATACAATCTCTTTACGATAACGAGATTGAGAATTAGTTTTATGTTGTGCGTATTTTTGTAACTCTGCAGGGATTGGAAAACTGTGTGTGTTTATTTTCGCGTTTCGCTTTGATAAATATGATATGAAAATTTGTGGAAAAAACATTGAGTTATTTTCTAGGTCTTTGGTGAATGTATTAATAACTTTTTGTGAAATGTTTTTTTATAAATCTATTAGCGGACCCGACAGACGTTGTCCTGTCTGAACGATCCTAGAACCCGACTGCAGCGCCACCTACCGGGTCCAATTGTGTTTTCAAATGAACCAGGAACCCATTCAAATATACACACAAAATTTCATCTAAATCGGTCCAGCCGTTGTTTTACTACGTTTTATCCGTTTTTTTAAGTATCCGACGTCCGTCTCCTGGTTCTAAGCTACCTCCCCACCAATTTTCAGCCAAATCGGTTCAGCCGTTCTTGAGTTATAAATAGTGTAACTAACACGACTTTCTTTTATACAGGCTGTTTCTTTTAAGGTGTCAAGCCAGTGCGAGCTGATAGCAGAGTACCATGCCTATCGATTTAACCCCCATGTATGTTCTACGATTTTTGTAGTTTTCCTTATCTATTTTGATATTTGCTGAAAAACAAACACATTAGTTGAATGCTTTTTTATTTTGTTCGTTGTTATATAGGCCAGTTATTATTGAGGTACGTACACGCTTATTCTTAGGGTACACGACGATTTATTTAGCTGTAATTACTAACAGAAACTCGTACAATCATATTGTTATAAAACAAGCACTTATCTAAATGAACGTGCGCTAATTATTTCTCTCGTAGCAAAATGCTACGCACGTAGTACGTAGCGCGTAGCACGTAGCGCGCGTAGGCCGCGTAGGCGTAGTTAGAATACTTGGTTTATTAGTCGGATTATTTTATTAGATATGTATTATATTAGCGACCCGCCCAAGGTTCGCACGTTTTGTACAACTTTACAAAATATCGAGATTTCTGTATTATATCTAACTTCAATATTAATGTTTAAAACACATAAACCTTCGGAATATCACACTAACATTATGAAGGCGAAAGTTTGTGAGTGTGTGTGTATTTGTAACATACAACTTACTTCCTGACGTTCAAACTGCTGGACAGATTTGAATGAAATTTGGTATGAAGATAGCTTATAGCCTGGATTAACATATAGGCTACTTTTTATCCCGGTCTACGCGGGTGAAACCGCGGGGCGCAGCTAATATTCTCTAAATGATGGTGAAAACCACATCAAAATCCGTTGCGTAGTTTCACACAGACAGATACGAAAAGCGACTTTATAATATTGAAATTTTGAAAACTGTTTTTTTGTTAAGAGTACCGTATATACTTTCACTAGCTCTGCCCCGCGGTTTCACCAGCGTAGACCAGGATAAAAGTAGCCCATGTGTTAATCCAAGGTATAAGCTATCTACATACCAAATTTCATCCAAATCAGTCCAGCCGTTTGAGCGTGAATAAGTAACAAACATACAAACACACACACACACACACTCACAAACTTTCGCCTTTTTAATAGGTATTAGTGTGATATGCATTTAGTAAAAAGCTGTTATTTTGATATTACAAACTGACGCTTCAATTTTTTTATTTTATTTATTTGTATAGAAGATGTATACATTTACCTGTAACTCTTAAAAGTACAGCAAAAAAATTATACAGAGTTAAGTACAGTTCTACAAACCTAGTCAATTAACCCCTGAAAAACTGTGTGTAAACCTTAACGTAACGTAAACGTATTACGTCCAAGGGAGAGTTAAGTACGTTAAGTTTAGTAGAAGAGCTAACATGATGTTAGAGAGGGCAAACTTGTTAAATTACTTACTCGGACTACTGTTTGTTTTATCTTAAATCTTGTGCTAATTTTAGGAGAAACCTTTTGCCATTGTTCGTGATTATTATTAGAGTGAGGTTTGTTTATTTGTCAACACAAAATAATTATATTACTTCTATTATTTTATTTTACAAATTAACTTATTTTTGAAATTTTTGCCTAAATAAAACCGTCATCATCTGCCTAGCCTTTTCCCAACTATGTTGGGGTCGGCTTCCAGTCTAACCAGATGCAACTGAATACTAGTATTTTACGTGGAGCGACTGCCTATCTGACCTCCACAACCCAGTAAGTGGGTAATACGATATCCCTTGGTAAGACTGGTTGTTAGTGGACTTTCGGGCTACTGACGACCCGTAACGACTGTCAAAGATCCACGAATGACAGCCATGAGCAACGGCTTAGTGTCCTTTCCGAGGCACGAGAGGTCTTGGTATGTAAAGATAAGTCACCCATCCACAGGCCAACCGCGGCAAGCGTAGCTTAACCTGATCGATCGACGATCGATCTTAAGCTGTTATTACTTAGCCACGAACCCCTCTGCCTCAATAAAACCATTCTAAGCAAAGGTCTTGAAAATTAAGTCTGGAATTATTTTGTATTAAACAATTTCATTACATAGAAGAATTTATAAGAAATCTTCTTTATCTCAAAATAAAATAATCTTGCTTAAAACCGACTGCAAGTAATGACGTTAACACAAGCGAGCGATTGAAAAATATAGAACCCTACTCACATTATCTGCTATCGCAAGTCGCATCAAATTGCGATCACTCCGATGAACATCAGCTGCAGGCTCCGCAGCTAATAGAAAACTTGATCTCAACATATCTGATCTGTCTGACCCTTCACTCTATACTTAGCCTTTCAAAGGCAGGGATGGCGAACCTTTTTGCATCTGTATGCCAAATAAAACTAAAAAAAAACCTAGCCAAGACGTGCAGTACGACAACGATCAACGGTTTTTATAAAATATAAATTATGGTTCCATCGCTTATCTCTATAAAAACCGAACTTTTCCGAATTAAATGTGACCGGTCCAATAAGAGAGTAAAGCTACGTTCATATGGCGATTTTTTTCTCGTGTACCATACACGATATTTTATCGAATAGAGCAGTGACAGTAGAAAATATATTCAATTATTCACACGGAGTCTATGTGAGAAAGTATCGTGTTTGAGAAATATTTTTTCCCGATACCGTCCGAAGTTGCCACCGAGAAGGCCGCGTCTCGAAACGATTTTATCGAATACGACAAGCAGTGGCGCTTATTTTGTATCGTTCACACGAACAAACTTGTCTCTCGTATTCGAGACTTGCGGGCGTACACGCAGTTAATTGTTCTTGTGAGTCTTGTGACGTAGCTGCAGCCGGTTGCACGAAATGGTCGTCGTGTGAACGATTGTCTCGTATACGGTGAAACCGTATACGTGATAAAATTTAATCGTACAGGCGCCGTCTGAACGTAGCCTTACGGAATTAGTGCGAAAAGTCTATAATAATTTAGGTGGGAATATAAATCAATTTCTATTGGTCGATAATCACATTTTAGTCGCTATGTTTCAATTTTTCAAAGTTAAACAATGGAACTTTTGAAAGTTGTCGTACTGTCCATCGATATACCTATTTAGATAAGTTAGGTAAAATTAAGACAAAAATTACTCACATAAAAGGCATTCCATAAAATTTAATTCTTTAATTTCAACTACTTATACAATACATTGAAAATCTGCATAATGAAAATGGAAATTGCATCATATTTCGATTAAATTCGGTGCCCAGAGTTAACAGTTGAGCTAACCGTAGGTTCACCATCCCTGGGCTAAGGGCTAATGGGTTTTCAAATACATTTTAAAGTTCAAAACTCATCAACCTGCGTTATCAAAGCAAATATTTAGTTTATAGCTATTTTGATCGAAACTTAAGACTATCGTTTTGAGAGCAATTTGATCCGTCCAAAATGTTTTTGATTTTGTAAGAGATTAGAAAGACCTTCAATTAATTTTAGTTTTGTTACATAAATTCTAGCGAATTTCGGATTAAATCCAAAAATCTTTTATATTTTCTAAAATAAATTGCAACTATTTTCGAAAAGGCTCCGAGTAATCCAAACTTGTATAATGTTTTCATAACTTTCTGATGTATGTACCCATTTAATCTTTCTAGACTCGTAACATGCTGCTTTTATTATTATTAATATTAAAATGAAAAAGCTGAGTCCTACGAATATGAGATTATTTCTGAGGCTCTATAGAAGTCTAGAAAATGTTTTTTAAAAGGCCTTTTATCACCTAAGCGTTGATACGATAAACTTATAGACATTCTAGATTTTTTTTATGGCTAGCTTCCAACCGCGGCTTCGCCCTCGTGGTATGTCGGTGAAAAGTAACCGATGCCCTTTCTCAGTGTTCAAAGTATCCCCTTTTCAAATTTCATCAAAATCGGTCCAGCCGTTTAGTCGTGAAAGCGTAACAAACAAACAAACGCACATTCGGTACATTGGTTATTTAGGATGATATGGCTAGAAAGGGTCTACCGAGATGACGACTAATAGAGAAGTATAGAAGAAAAGACGGGTTGTGTCGACCCCAAATAAATTGGGATAAGGGAAGGAGAATGATGATGACATTCTTGGATTAAGTAGCTTAGCAAAATGTGTGTCTCCTCAGAGTCTGTCAATACATTTCAAACTAATTTATTCCGTCCCTCCATATGATTACAATCTAATCTCCCTACTCACGACAAATCCGAGAATTTAAAACTAATTTAGCATAATTCACGGTCGCAGGCCATCGCCATGATTAACCGCAAGGCTTTAGATAACGTTCCGAGTCTCATTATTGTAATTAAATTCATCTAATGGTTCGTCTCTTGGGAAACCATAAGGTTAAGGGCAGGGCCATCATGTTGAGTGATTGGGACAGTTAAAATGATCGTGTTGGCGATTTAGTAGTAATGGAGGGGACAATTAGAAATACCTTGGGTATAAGATTGGAGCTTAATGTTCTTCGTCCAATAGATGCGCTAATCCCTAACCTTTAAGCCCGTTTTGTTCCCGACCTTTTGTTTTAATCTTTTTGTGTGATAATACCGTTTTAATTTATTGTTATCTTTCTTTTGTTGGTGCACGCTACTTTGTGGTGGGTAACATTATTTTAATCATTTATTTGTTTATATTTCTTAGCTTTTATTTTTGGAAACAAACAGTTATAGATAGTTACAGTTAGGTTCATAATGTAGTTTACAACATAAAACAAATTGTTATTAACATAGCTGCGCTTTTAAAGACCGAACATTTCTACACAAAATAAGAAAACTGGCAAGTCACGCAAACGTTTTTCCTTTTTAGGACTTCTTAAATTTACAAAACCCTTTTTAAATTGTATGGACGTAGGTAATTGGTAGATATTGATCGTTTTTTGTGTGATGTGAAAGTTGTTCTTTCTTACAGTATTTGCGTTTTACTTGTATTCAGGTTTAAAACAAAATTACGGTTCATTGACCGATTATAGTGAGAGGCCGAAACCTTTTATAATTTGACTGCAATTTAATTCAATTTAATGTTAGTAAAATAGACATAACGAACTTAAAATAAATTACATTAAAAAGTATGTGTATTTCCCCGTACTTCTCACTTTCATTCTTACTTTCTACTTTAAAATTGAGCTGTGGCGGTAATCAGCTTGTTTGTCATATGTTTGCACACACTAATCTCTAGAACTATCAGTCGGATTTGAAAAAATCTTTTTGCATTTGATTCCCCATTCTTGAGAAAGGCTATTTAACATCACGCTATCACGACCCTTAGGAACCGAGCAAAAAGAAAAAAAGGAAGAAAGCACGCTAAGCAAAAACGAAGTACAGCGCGGCAGGCGATGCTACGCGATGGGGTGGGTCGGAGGAGCAACATATTTCACGCGGATGAAGTCGCGGGCAGAAGCAGTGATAACATAAAATAAAATGTTACCAGAACATTATAGTAACGGGTACCTATTACTATTCAATCTTGTGTTCGAAAAAAGGGGCATGTTGGCAACACTTCGACGAAGGGTCTCACATTCAATCTTGTATGATGTATTGAATGTCATTTAGGCTGAGTGAATGTTGGGTTGGTATGTTGTTGGTAACATCCAAATATTTGGTTAGAAAGCAATAGGTGGTTTTGCAGAATTTATGTGGTTATAATATACATAAAACAGTCTTAAAAGTAATGTTTCATCCGATACAATAGAGGGTTCATCTGTATACTTGTTCAACTTTAATGTAAATACTTTCAAAAGTTTTCCCCTAAAGTATGCAGCAGTCGATTTATGAATATCCAACTAGTCATGGTGATTGTGCGTATGAAGTATCACTTTAGCATAAATAGAATTCGCAAAAGAACTATTGTTCAGATTATGTACTTGACAGCAGAAATAGATATGGTGCTAATACTATCGACAAAACGGACGCCTTTTCACCTAAAAGTTGCTTTTTGTGTACACTGATTCATTGAAGAAACCATGCCAATATGGCCCTTTGTTCTCGTCCAGCAATAGAAAGTTGGAACGACACAAATTTGCAAGCAAAATTTTTTCATAATTGGAAAGGCCTGACGTTTGTCGATGGTATACCTAGTTCCCCAGACAAGCTTCTTCACAAGAGAGTAAAATGTTTCTATTTTAGAACACAAGATTGAAAAATGATACCCTTTATCGAAAGTGTTCTACCGACATGTCCAGTGTCGTGACGTGTCGTGTCAAGGGTACAAACAAATCAATGAGAGAGTTCGAACTTGGCATTGGGAAGTGTGATTGGATTGGAACTTGAGGATTGGAATGTAATGAGCCAGCGAACGATATGGTTTAGTTCATTCGTTCTTTTATTTCAGAAAGGTCTGTTGTTTATCTGTGAGGTGAAGAGATTGATTTGATGGCAGATTTAGTCGATGGTTTGCTGATGTAGTCTTTTATTTTGCGGTTTATGTGTCTTTTTTATAGATGCTTTCCGTATTACCACAAAACTGTGTTTATCAGTTGTTTAGGCTAAACAAATGTGACATTGATGTATGGAGTTTGACGTAAGACACATGACACACGACATGATATGAGACACGCGTTGAACAAGTGTCTAAGTTTTTGTGGTAAGAACCTTACAGTTTATTTTTTAGGTAGGTACTTAATATTGGTTTGTGAGTGAATGAGTTGGTTAGCCGCATTACCACAGAGTTACATGACTACGCATTACCGCATATCGACTCTTTCCGCTACAAAGGGCGTAAAGACCATTTTGGGCTAGATTCACTTTTTGATGCAGTCTTACTTAGTTTACTGCTATAGAAGACTTCATCAAAAAGTGAATTTTGGCCAAAATGGTATTTATGCCCTTTGTAGCGGAAAGAGTCGATATAACATACATAATAATGTATGTACCATTTCATAATCTAATGTATGTACATTGACTATTTTGTTTGAAATGTTTCTGGTATACCTACCTACATTCTAAACACGAGTATAACATGTAAAGGTATATTTTTCCGACAGCAAAGGTATGCTCCAGGGATTAAAATCTGTGCCGAAAATTCAATAGTTGTCAGAATTACATATTAGCTATGTTTATGTAGTAAACATAACCTATTACTAAATAGCTTTTGTCCGCGACTTCACCCGCGTGGAGGTGGGGAATTATCCCATAGGAATGTACTTTTAAGGTTTACGCGGCGCACGCCAGTAAAGCTCCAAGTCAGCATGATTTTTAGGGTTCCGTACCTCAAAAGGAAAAACGGAACCCTTATAGGATCACTTCGTTGTCCGTCTGTCTATCTGTCTGTCTGTCTGTCTGTCAAGACCCTTTTTCTCAGGAACGCGTGGAGGTATCAACTTGAAATTAATATCAAATATGTAAGTCTATGGTATGGTTCTAAAAAAATCAAGCTTCTAAGTCAACGCAGTAAAAAAATACGGCCATTTATGCGACATATTTTATTACTCAAACTCAAACTCAAAGCATTTATTTCAAATAAACCAATTACAGTCACTTTTGAATTGTCAAAGGGTCGGTCTTGGGTCGGTCAGTTAGAAAAATGAAGCTAGATTGCCCATTCCAAAGCGTAGATCCTATGGAGAAGAACGGGCAAGAAACTCCACGGACACTCTTTTAAAATCAAATATTTTACAAAATATTGGTTACATCGTTCATATTGAAAATATACATGTGAGAACAATGTATAAAGACGTGCACGTTAAAAGCGTTCGTAATAAAAAAAAAGGATAAAAACTAAAAACAACTACATTAAAAAATAAAAATAAAAAATAAAAATAAGCCGTGGCAGCTAAGAGACAACCAGTCCCAACTGACGGCGCCCGTTCACGAACATGACGCATGGATCAGCACTAATTAGCTCAACCATTTTGAAGGGAACACACACGCCACCACCAGCGAGACATTTGAGTGAGCATGACATACTCTCAACCGCCAGGGCACATTCAAGTCAGTGAAAGACGAACCCAGTAAAAGGTAGCTTTATATTAGCTACATAGTGCTCACACATGTGCTATGCAATTATACAATACAGAGATTGAATTTAAACAATGGAAAGAAAAAATTTCTTTCTTCTTAATCTTCAGCAGCTTCAACAATATTTTTGAATGCCAATCAATTAGTTTAAGCGTCCTTGTGGAGCAGGACCAGCATTTAGCCAAGCATTTTTGTCACCGATGTAATCTCCTAACTTATAATATGCCTGGCTGCATAGTGTGCGTTTATTACTCGCAAGTAAATCAAAACCTATATTTATACGATACTTCCCGTTGACCTAAAGCACGGTCTCACAGCACAAGTAAAGGAAAACGTACGAAAATTGCTATTTTGTTATATTATCACTTATAAAAAATTCTTTTTGGTATTACAATGTTAAGTTTGTTTTGGGATTAATTCTTTTCAATTTCAACTACGGAATCTTTCATTTTATGGTCCGACACGCACTTCGCGTGTTTTTCTTTTATACCATCCCTATAATAGAGCAAAAAAAACAAAAAAAAAAAACAAATAGGTATTAGTGAGACTAACGAACAACAATTGTTTTTATATATAAGAAGATGTCATACTTTTCGGTTGCTATGTGTAATCCGATATTGCAAAACTTTTTAATTAAGGAAGCTGGTTTTATAATTGATTAAAATTAAGACGGAATTTAAAGCTGTGCCAACAGTAAAGTAACACAATGAAACACGAAATTAAAAACATTAAACGGATTATGACGCTCCGGTAAGCTCTGACTAAATTGAAAATAAACTAAACGAATGGAATCGCTAATAAAATCTAGTTAACAATAAGGCTGTCTGTTCAACGAGTTTTTATTTTGTATCCGTGGCTATTCATGTCAGTTATGGCTGTTCGACCGCACGTGTAACATACTATTTTCAAATGTGTGCACATTTGTTGTATATATTCCGAGCTTCCTTTGAAAATATTGACGATAGGTATGGTAAAGATTTCTTAATTGAAAATACATTAGTCCTTTCATATTTTGTCATGTTTTGTCTTAAGCTTT
Source organism: Cosmia trapezina (assembly GCA_905163495.3). Taxonomy (NCBI): domain Eukaryota; kingdom Metazoa; phylum Arthropoda; class Insecta; order Lepidoptera; family Noctuidae; genus Cosmia; species Cosmia trapezina. The sequence goes on from LR991036.1 coordinate 6,420,715, forward strand.
ATTTCTTAGCTCTTTGGCTAGTTTAAGCTACATTAACGGGTCCAAGCCAAGTCAATGTAGCGCGTGGTGAATTTTTTATTGCGAAGAATGAATGTTATGAGGAGAGATTTCGTTTTCCTCAATTTGCATTTTGGTTTTTAAATAAAGAAACATAATTACGAGCTTTCCTTTGATACCAACAAACAATTGTAGAATAATTTACAAGTAAATATTTACAATGTATCGAACCAATTTTCCATCCAAAATTCATTTACGTTGCTACAAGGCGTCAAAATTATTCATGTGGCTTAGTGTTTACAAATGAGGCAGTAAAACATGTATCATGTATTGTATTGTAGCTTGTGTCGCAATATACACGTGTATTTGAAACAGGAGCCGACTTGGAACGTCCAGCCATCAGTATTACTATTAGTTTGAGGTATCGTTGACTTTGATTTGTGGAACCGATCATGAAAGGTAGTATTTCAAAAAAATCTGCTGTTCCCTACATTTTGACGAGTTATGCGAGCATAAATGTAGGTATAGGGAATAGCAATTTTTTTTTCGCGATTTCAGGTTTAGTACCCTAGTAAAAGTTGTTTATAATGATGAGTACAATGAGCCCTTAAGAGGTTGTGCGTTGTATAAATTAAACCTTGTCTTACCACCTGAGATTACTTTGAAATTGACGAAGAGTGTTGAGACAAGTTTAGGTTGGTACAATATTAATGTAAATATATTTAGAATTAAACCATTTACCATAACAATAAAAAAAAAAGAGTGTACATAAGTATTTACATTCGGTTTCTGTTACTGTGTGTTTTGTGATTCGTTGTATCAGTAACACTCAACTCAAATAGATAATAATCCCTGATCCCTTTCAATTTAATTAACACGTTATCTTCAGCTTATCTCATTATGTAAATTAATCTAAAATACATACATCGTCCAGGTGAAATAAACGAGACATATTCATTCACTTATCACTTCTCTGAAATATGGGCCACCAAAATCCTCGGTGCTGCGAATACAGGGTGTAAGGGACAGCCCTCCGCAAACTAACAGGGTGCATTCAGCTCCTCATTTTGAATAATATTCTACCGGAAATTTTCTAAGGAAAATTTTCATTTTTTAATTTTTTTTTTCAGTCAAATTTTCATTATTTCAATGTAAAATTGCATTGTGTGTTCGCAGCATTCCATTTATGTAAAAAAAAACTGCAAAAAAAAACAGCAAAAAATTAAAACCAGCAATGGATGTTGAAATACTCTAACCAACGACGCGAGTAATCAGCTGTTCACTTTCTGTCTAGCTACAGAGTTCATCGAACTTACCGCATACCTATTACCTACCCCTCCAAACCAGTAATAGACGTTCCGATTTGTGCACAAAAACACAAACAAATCAGGTTTATTGGATTCCCTTAACGTTCCTGAAAAAATTTCATGTACCAGTCATCTTAGTAAGACATACTGAATTCACCCTATCAGTTTGCGGAGGGCTGTCTCTTACACCCTGTATGTACCTATCCAACTTATATATATACATATAGAGGGTGGAAATGTGTGGGTGTGGTACAGACCATCTAACTGAATAACTTTCTACATAGGACCAACATCGTTATCGCGAAAAAATAATCAGCTGTCCCATACAAAACTTCAATACCTACTCGACACAAATGTAAATAATAAATAAGTAAAGTTTATTAGGAACAATTTTAGGTACAGTAGTACTCAACTAATATGGCTTATCAATGTACCTGCGCAGAAGATGAATTTTCAAAGCGCGGGAAATGCTATTGACCAATCGGCACGCTCCACGCTTTTTCCTGTACCGCTATTGGTCGGTAGCTGCCGCCATGTTAGCGCGCGCCGCTTGACAGCCGCCATACTTGCGAGTGAGACGGAACTAACAGCTGCAGTGTATTATGAACCTTATAGTAGTGATCTAAGGTTGATTGTAAGTTTTAAGTATTCTCGTTAATCTTCGGGGCCATACTTTCTTTTCTGTACGAACGAAGATTCACGACGCGCCTTATTACTTGGGTACTACTGTACTTGTAACTTAACAAGAAACACGAACATAGTAACTGTGGCGCAGCTATCAATGCCCAACATAAAATGGAAGACATTTTTTTCCAGACTTTAACATCTGTACAGGAAACCTGATATTTTTTTGCATTCACAATGTTGGTCTCATGGAAAAAGTTGTTCAGTTTGTTGATCTGTATCACACCTTCAAATATGACCTCACATTTCTGATATACGCTGTAGATAGGTACGTTGGTGATCCCTTTGATAAAATAAATTATAGCGAAAGATGTAGTCTGGTCATAAAATATGAATGCTTTACTAATGATGTCCGAACCACATTACAAACAACGTTTGTATGAAATGCAGGCAATAGTGATGGTCATACACATAATGACTGTGTTTACGGAAAGTAAGTTTGTGGTTATAAAAAAAGGCTAATCCTCTACTCGCTATGTTTTTTTTCCGTTCCTGTATAAATTATTACGTCAAAACAAATTTAAAAAACGTTATTAATAAATGTTGTTTTGTCCTTGGATATGTTAAAAATTGCACTTGAATATCATGTTTTGCTCACAAAAAAATATTATAATCCATCATAATTTCATAAATCGACTATTGTGAATGAATCTACTAATCCCAATCCTATAAACTAATATTATAAATGCAATTAAAAGTGAGTTTGTTTGTTTGTTATTTGCTTTCACGCTAAAACGGTTGAACGGATTTGAATGAAATTTGGCACATCGATAGACCATGACCTGGATTAGGACATAGAATACTTTTATCACGGTAATACATTTCCGTGGGATAGTTCCCGACCTCCACGCGGGCGAAGCCGCGGGTAAAAGCTAGTATGCAATAAAAATAGGTACCTACACTAATAGGGATGATGACTAAGAATTTATTTTTTGTCCGATTATTAAAAAATATTGGACACGTATTTTTTCTTTTTTTACGTAATCAAAAAATTATGGCGATACATTGAGTTAAAATATGGCATGACGTCACGCGTAGCTAGGTTTTATACGTACAAGTGACGTAGCGAGCCCCCACTCCCCAGCTTTAATGCGTGATAGCTAAGTATTTTTTTATTAAGGCGAAAGCGCCAGGGTAGCCCGCGAAATTCAAAATTTCTTACGTTTTTTGCAATTTGTAGGTCAGTGTGAGCTTGTATGTTGATTAAAATATGATTCGCGGCCGTAGCTAATATGGCTTTACAGAATTATAATCATTAGAATCAGCAATACAACTCCATAAGTTAGCATTTACCTCAAACCTCATGATTTCATGAAATCGCTGGATTTGAGATAAATGCTAACGTATGGAGTTGTATTGCTGATTCTAATGATTATAATTCTGTAAAGCCATATTAGCTACGGCCACGAATCATATTTTAATCAACATACAAGCTCACACTGACCTACAAATTGCAAAAAACGTAAGAAATTTTGAATTTCGCGGGCTACCTTGGCGCATCAACCTTATATGATAAAGCAAAAAATACGTGTCTAATATTTTTTTATTATCTGACTGACGGACTCAATAGAATTTTTTTTTTTTACCCAGGCATCATCCCTATTGTATTTAGGTAAATATTAAGCTATACTGGTATTCAGCTGCATCCGGTTAGACTGGAAGCCGACCCCAACATAGTTGGGAAAAGGCTAGGCAGATTGATTGATTGATTAAGCTATATTAAGGCATACTGCGCCAACTCCATAAACGTAGAAGAAAACAGATCTATGGACGTCTCCAAATAAATAAGGGATAAGAGCAAAATAATGATGAATGATGATGATTCAGACGAGAGTAAATAATAATTCTATTTACTAAAAACCGGTCAAGAGCGAGTCGGACTAGAGCGCCTAGGGTTTCGTTCCGATTTCTGAAAAAGTGTGCTATTTATAGACATCGTTTTATTTTTCCTGTAATTTTTACATAAACTTCTATCACATAGAATAATTTCAGATTTTTCTCTATGCAAACTGCGGAGAACGGTATTTATTTTTACATTTTTCATCATAAGTCGAAAACTATGCAGCCGAAAAAAAAGAAAAAAATGTTTGAGAATGTGTAAACAGCGCTCTTTCATATGATACCCCACATGGCCTAATAGCCCCACTTTGAATTAAGATTTAAGACCCCTTTCAGGACCTGTTGCAAAAAAAAAAATCTTATTTGCAAAATAGTTGGGCAAACGTCATCTAAAACTGTTTCAAATTTCAAGTTTTTGAGATAGCAAGCATTTGTAGTTTTTGAGATATCTAGCTGTGACAGACAGACAGATTGAGTCGCACCATAAGGGTTCCTTTTTACCATTTTGGTACGGAACCCTAAAAATAACATCAGTCTAGTTAAGTGTATATGTCTTGAAGAAAATGGAGTCAGCTATAATGGTTTCGTGCCATTGACGTTTATAGCCGTATTTTCGTAGATAATCCCTGCAATCAGGCAATATCTGTGCAGAGCAATGTCACGGGCAATTAAATAATTTTACTTTCTGCTCTCTCAAGCAAAAAAACCTTATTTATGATGCGTTAAATGTTGCAAAAGTTTTCATAGAAAATTAGATAGAAGTTGAAGACGCTTGTGTTAATTATATCTATACATAAAACGTACTTAGAAACGCGTTTTTAATTAATACCTACAAGGTACATATTTTAGCTTCATGTTTTTATTTATGTATGTGGATTTACGAGGAGCTCGTGGCTATGTAATAACAGCCGCACGGGTCGATCCATGAGGTTAAGCTACGCTTGCCGGGGTTGGTCAGTCGATGGGTGACCATCTTTACATACCGAGACTCCTCCGTGCCTCGGAAAGCACGTTAAGCCGTTGGTCCCGGCTGTCATTCGTGGATCTTTGACAGTCGTTACGGGTCGTCAGAAGCTCGAAAGTCTGACAACCAGTCTTACCAAGGGGTATCGTATTACCCAGTTACTGGGTTGTGGAGGTCAGACAGGCAGTCGCTCCATGTAAAATACTGGTATTCAGCTGCATCCGGTTAGACCAGAAGCCGATCCCAACATAGTTAGGAAAAGGCTAGGCAGATTGATTGTATTTATTTATGTATGTAAATTTTTGTTTTGCGTTATACGTTACTTAGATTATTGAAGACTTCGCATAATCATATTTTTCTCTTCTTGTTCTCACACACTATTGTCTACATTTCTTTTTCATTCCTCCTTTTTAATTTCTTCCAGCGGACCTGCCGCTGGAAGAAATTAAATTAAAAAAAAATCTTTCTTTTTCTTTATTTTCTTTCTTCTTTCTTATATATTTTTCTGTGTACATAAATATTAAAATAAAAATTGAACTGAATTAATTAAAGGCAAAAGCAGTATGTAAGGATCGTAACAGTGACGTTCTGTAGTTTCTGCCTACCCCCAGGGGATCAAGGCGTGATTTTATGTGTAAGTAAATTTTCCTATGTCACGAGTAGAGGTAATTTCTGCGTCAAACTTCTCCAAGAGTTAGCGTTTGACACTTGCTTGGATTCAATTGCTCCCTACTGTTAATTACTTCTTGTTTGTAGTGGCGCAGTTTTAGGCTTCACCCAAGGTATATTTAGTAACGTAAACCAGGGTTACTTTGATAGTACGGGATTACTTTGATAACAACTTTCACCCTATGAAAAAAATCTCTAGGTATAGATTTTTGGAGGCATCAAAGTTTTTTAACTTTAAAAATACCCAGTAACCGGTGCACCATCAAAACCTTATTCACACACCGAATAAAATTATTTATTTATTTATTTATTTATCACAAACACTGCTACCATTACAGAAAATTCCTAATGCGGTAGCATGGTCCTTAATGAAACTATCTTATATAACTATCTTAAATAACATAACACATACAACATGACTTTTGTGAATTCATTCACAGAACATGAAAACAAATCGACCCTGTCAGCCGTGTCATTCAGTGCGTGTATTAGTGTAGTGTGTGTATTAGTTTTTATAAGTCAAAAGTTGATAACAAAGTAAACCCGTAGTGTCAAAGTAAACCCGGTTTACCGTACATATTCGATTTAACTTAGATTATAATACACCATACTTGGGTAGTAAATTAAAAATATTTAAAAAATATTATTTAAAGTTAGTTTATTAGTTTTTAAAGCCTACAGCTCCATTTAAATGGTGCAAGTTGCACGTGGAATACCATAACATTGAAGGGCAATTAACTGGTGCCGTCTAAACAACACGTACAATATTGTTACACGATACGGGCAAGTTAGTTGCCGTTCAAAAATGGTATAGTTGTAAACAGCACGTACAATAAAATTGCATGCACAATAAAATTGCATGCACTATAAACTCGCATTCAATTATGGCATGAGCATTTTCTATCATTCAAACATAAGCGAACGAAACAATATGATTTCTGATGAAGTAAATAAAGCAACAGCTTCTCTAGTTAGGTTTACAATGTATATCACGTTTCACTCCTGTGTGCATCTTCTACGTTGCTGGGCAAAGAAGCGTTCCTTATTAACGCTTACCTTGCCGCCGCCGCCGTGATCTTGATTAAAGGCCTCGACTGTGCAGCAGCCATGTTGTTTTGTCTTCTTTTTGTAAAGTCCCCGTTACAAACAAAACCAATTACTAAATACTGGTTTTGTGAAGCAATCTCTCTCTTTCTCTCGATTTGTGATCTTCTGGTTTTGTGTGTTTTTTTCTGGTTTGTTGGGGATCAAAAGAGATTTTATAATATTGTTGAAAAGTTAGTTGAGGAAAATTGTTTGGTTAATAATTGGCTTTGTGGCGTATCATTAGCTTTTTATTTTGTCATTACGTGGAAATTTGAATTTATCGGAGAAACTGTGATATTTTCTCTTAACAAAACGATTTTTATTTCTACTGTATACTATCCTAACTAATATTATAAATGTTAAAGTGAGTTTGTTTGTTTGTTTGTTATCTTTCACGCTAAAATGGCTGAACGGATTTGGATGTTTGGCACACAGGTAGACCATGACCTGGATTAGGACATACTATAGAATAATTTTATCCCGGTAGTTCGTTCCCGTGGGATAATCTCTGAACTCGACGCGGGCGTAGCGGCGGGCTTATGCTAGTATGGTATAAAGTAGCTAGCTGTTTTTTTTTATCCCAAATTGGTGTAGTATATAATTGAAATATTAATGAATGTTAGCTATGTTACGTTCAATGTTAATGTTTACAGTTTCAAACTAAGCTCAAATTCAGAATTGTTTTCAAGGGTATTAAAATAGCATTTAATAATACTGAAATGTTTCATATGAGCATAAAAGCCACACCTACGTTTACTAAAATTGTTTATGACTGAGGTTAATGATATAATAAGCACTAAATAAGCAACAAGGGGTACTCAACAAAGATTGTTGAGTCAAAGATTATTCGATCCGTAGCAGGTCGGCAATTTGCTACGACGGCGTAGCAGCGTAGCGTCGTAGCAAATTCGTAGCAAGTGTTTTATTTTACGAAAATCATCTACAAAATATAGTTTGTTTCCTGAGTTTGTTTACCAGATTTGAAAACGAGTTATTGGGTTTTTTTCCATCAGGAATTTCTCATGCTGGAGCCACACTAACGTCAACGTCAATGCCCTTCATCGCCAAAAACATGGCGGTAATTATTCCGATAATTATCACGATAAATTGAGTGGCTACACTTGAGTGGACAACGTCAATGCTCATTCAATTTGGCAAACGTCAATCGGCAATGTGAATGCCGTTGTCAAATTATTGTGATAAGTTTAGCCACAACTTACACCTACGGCCTACGTCCATCATCGCGATAATTAACGGCATTTCCCGACTGACGAAATGTGGGTGTACTATAGGGTAGGGTAGAGTAAGGCATATGTACTACTGCCTTACACTTACAGGAAAACAGCCGTGATGTTAGGAAAAGTGCAAGTTATTTCAACCAAAAGCGTAATTAAATTCTGGTAATACAAATTAATTTATCATAAGTCTGGTCTCGAGCTTTAAGTAGACGTTTTATTATACAAATGTTTTATGTATTCATTGCAGTAATAACAAGTGCTCGAAACTCAGGCACTGCACACATAAGGTTGAATGAAATAATTTTGAGTGAAATGTTGAGCATATTTTATAATATGAAAGTTGAACGAACGTTTTAGATTTAATTGCTTTAATATTTTAATAAAAGTGTTTTATGATTACGTTTTTGCAAGGGTTCTTTGGAATTAATTGATATTTTTGTAAGGCCTGCATTATGAAATAACCTTGCGTATAAATATTTAACTATATTATAAATTAATTACTTTTTCTAGTAAATACATTTTTACTTTTTTACCGTACAAGTATCGAATAACAAAATGAAATAAGAGATAACTACCAAACTACGTATATAGAGTTCCCTTTACATTATGTATGGACTATGTTGCCAGTTCTGGGAATCATTAGGCCCTCTAGGGAGAGATTGATCATATTTTTATTACAATCGTTTGTCCTAAAGGTTGAAAGGAACTGAAGAAATACGCTATTGATTTTTTCTTAGTCTTATTTTCGATCGAACTCGAACATGAATTTAAAATTCCCAGTAAAAAAACCGGCCAAGTACGGTGTCGGCCCATGCACAATGAAGGGTTCCGTAGTTAGGATGAATTTGTCCCAAAACAAAATTATAATTGTAGTTGAAAATATGTTCTATACATCGATACGTCACCGTCAATTTTCCAACTGCAGATGTAAGTTTGTACCGCAAAAAAAAAATTACGTGTAAAACAACAAATTAACGATTTTTGGACTTTATTCTTTACTTGAGCTGTGAGATCTTGCTTTTTGCGAAATTTTATCATTCTAGGTCAACGGGAAGTAGGTTTTGATTTATTTGCGATTGTCAAAATATGTCGTTTAAATAGCCGTATTTTTTATTGCGTTGACTAAGCTTGATTTTTTAGATAAAGATAAAAATTATTTATTGTCAAAACAAGTGTTTACATACAATAGGCATGCAGGGTGTTCATTTATTATTTAGTGTCTACAAACATGTTTTGTCTAACGAGGCGTTTAGAACTCCAAGGGACCGTAGACCTACGTATTTGATATTAATATCAACTTGATACCTTCACGCGTCCCTGAGAAAAAGGGTCTTGACAGACAGACGGACAACGAAGTGGTCTTATAAGGGTCCCGTTTTTCCTTTTGAGGTACAGTCGGCAACAAAAGTCGATTAACACTTGCAGTATTTTAAACTTAATTACTAAGCGAAATATTTCACTCAAATCGGAACAGTAGTACCTTCTTAAAATTTTAAGAACATTAACTCTTAACAGTTAAACGAAAAAAAAGCAGGTTATCTTATCATTTTGTGTTAATTTAGATGATGTCAAAAAGTAGCAGTGTTAACCGACTTCTGTTGCTGACCGTACGGAACTCTGAAAATTAATCTTTTTATCACGTACAGCTGTGTGGCTGAAGAACTGTGTGACTGCTGCCTTAACATGTTGTACTGTACAAATGTTTGGGGAGCGGCCAGTATTTACCGAATACTTTGTTTTTGACAATAATATTTTGTTTCAGCCTCCATCCGAAGGTGAACTTGCTGCTCCTGCAAGCGTCGTCAGTCGCATGCACCGACTTAGAAACTTACGAAAAGGGACAAGGGTTAGTACCTACTACCTATTAAATATCTTAAACAACATATTTTCGTCAATTCTATTAGGGCTTGGTTAATAATTTCGATCCGATCTGTTAGTTCTTTGTTTGGACCATAAAAAATCTAATTTGAAATGACAAAAAGTCCGTAACATTGTTGCTTATACATACTTAAAATTCAAACTATATTTTGTAGATTATTAAATGAAACATTACGCGCGCATTATTATTGCGTGTGCAATATAATAATGCATTCAGGGTGCTTGTGGGGCTGCCCCGATTCTGCAGCGCATCAGGGATGTTCGCCGGGTCGCAAGTAGACTGTTTTTATTCTACTATGCGAAAACGATGCACATCTCTGGTGCGCAGGGTTCGGGCCAGCTCCAACGGCATCCTGAGGGCATTCACGCAGAGGTTCGATTGCCAGTACCTGAACCATTGCTGTATGGTTCACATACTGAGCAATCGAGATTTGTAATGTCGTTGTGTGTGCTTTATTTTATTTCTTTTGTTTTAGTTTTAAGACTATGATCCTTTGTTGGTCGAAATAAACGATTTCTATTCTATTCTATTCTATTACTATTTTTGTTTCTTCCCCTAGCCCCAAACCTTATTCAACGACAAAGGCAAGTACCCGACTCTGACGCGGATGTCGTACTGTCAGTGCCGGTTACCGCGCGTCTTCACCAGCGTGTTTGAGCGCTTCGGCTGGGCACATGTCGCGTTACTGCTGGACAAGTCAGACCTCTTCTCTCTTACTGTCGGTAAGTTCACATCTATCTTATATTAATGCAAGTACCCGACTCAGACACGGATGTCGTACTGTCAGTGCCGGTTACCGTGCGTCTTCACCAGCGTGTTTGAGCGCTTCGGCTGGGCACATGTCGCGTTACTGCTGGACAAGTCAGACCTCTTCTCTCTTACTGTCGGTAAGTTCACATCTATCTTATATTAATGTAAGTACCCGACTCTGACACGGACGTCGTACTGTCAGTGCCGGTTACCGTGCGTCTTCCCCAGCGTGTTTGAGCGCTTCGGCTGGGCACATGTCGCGTTACTGCTGGACAAGTCAGACCTCTTCTCTCTTACTGTCGGTAAGTTCACATCTATCTTATATTAATGCAAGTACCCGACTCTGACACGGATGTCGTACTGTCAGTGCCGGTTACCGTGCGTCTTCCCCAGCGTGTTTGAGCGCTTCGGCTGGGCACTCTTATATTAATGCAAATACCCGACTCTGACGCGGATGTCGTACTGTCTGTGTACTGTAATAATAGTTTAGTATTCCAAAGACATTTTTGCCACATTGTCATGTTTATATGTTGGATCTCAAACAATCAATCTGCCTAGCCTTTTCCCGACTATGTTGGGGTCGGCTTCCAGTATAACCGGATGCAGCTGAATACCTGTATTTGAATCTACACACATATCTTCGTCGCGCCCGAATGCCTTCAAATTATGCAGGATCCCGGGGGGTATGAATTCTCACATTGCAGGATTGGAATCCTTATATACGACCGGCAGGTATTTTAATTTGGTAGGCTTTTTTTTCCATGATAAAAATAAAGTTAAAGCACGTGGCCCCCGAAGATTTTTCGGATTCTCCTCAGTCCAACCTGCAGCCAGCCTATTCTGTAGTAATCTCACCGTGAAAACGTAGTTCCTACTGGAAACTCGTTTCAACACTTTTACGTTAGTGGAGTTGGACCAATTTTGCCCATTGTCTATATCTATAAAAGGAAAGCGTTACTGACTGACTGACTGACTGATCTATCAACATACAGCTGAAACCACTGAACGGATTGGGCTGAAATTTGGAACACAGGTAGCTATTATGACCTAGGCATCCGCTAAGAAAGGGTTTTTGGAAATTCGACCTTTAAGGGGGTAAAATGGGGGATATTGTTTGTATGAAAAATCTTATTCCTTGAGTTAATAAACTTGAAACTTGGCACGAATATTTATCTAATTAAATTATGATTTTTGTGATTTTTTGTTTTTCTAAACTACCCCCTAAAGGGAAATTGGGGGGTCTCAAAGTTTGTATGGATTTTTAACGCGCAATCCGATTAACTCAAAACTCAGTATTTTATACTTAAAACCAAAAATAAAGAATAATGTGTGTCAGGGTTTTTCGAAAATCTACCTGTAACGGGGTGAAAAGGGGTAGTCAATTTCACTGGGGAGGATTTTACTGCGTGGCTTGATTAACTCGAAAATTGGTGTAAATAATCTTTGAGTCAAGCTATGGAAATATCTCAAACCATTTTTTTTAATTCCACCCCTGTGGGGGTGAAAACAGGGAATACAATTTACATGAAAAATGTTATTCATTTGGTTTTAATTGACTTGAAACTTGGCACAAATATTTGCCTAAGTTTGTCATTATTAGTTTTTTAAAACTACTCCGGAGGTTAGAGGGGGAGGGGCAAGGGAGGGGTGGTGAGGAGTGTGAGAGGGAGGATGATGGACGCAGGGAGAAAGGGCAGGAATTGGTGAGGAGAGGTGGAAGACATGGTGAAGGCTGAGCGGTGGGGAGGGGTTGGTGAGCCGGAGGTGGAGGAGAGTAGGAGAGGGAGGGGACGGGGTGGTGAGAGAGAGAGAGAGCGAAGGGGAAGTGATGAGGGGGGTGTGAGAGTGAGTGAGAGGGGGAGGGAGAGGTAGCGGAAGGGGATGTGGTGAAGGAACGAGCTAAACTTGGAACTACCCTACCAGTCGGACTTTAAAAAATCTTTTTGCATTAATGATAGCCCAAATCTTATAGAAGGCATATTTAACATCACTCTAGGACCCTTAGGGGCCGAGCAAAAAGAAAAAAAGTCTGAAAGAACGCTAAGTGAAACCGAAGTAATAGCGCGGGTAGGCAATGCGATGCGACGGGGTGGGTCGAGCAAAAAATAAATTTTACGCGGACGAAGTCGCGGGCAGAAGCTAGTATTTTATAACTATAGTGGTTTCGGCTATGTATTGTCTGTTACTGTCAGCTAATCTTGGAACTGATTTATTAATCTAGATGAGTTCAAAGACTAATGAAATGATATTACCTAGTTAAAGCCTCTGCCTTGACTGTATATTGTAGCAGAATAAAATAAAAGATAGAAATCTGCCACTACATAAAACTTTTAATTTATAGTTTAAATTATCAAAACACAAATAGGAAAAAAGAACAAAAGCTGTGATTTTTTCATTACCGAATTTTCCGAAAATACAATTAATCTTTAATTAATAATTATGTTATTTTTTGTTAGAAAACAAATTAACGATCGGTTAAATTTTAGCCGCTTGTCTTATTTTGTACTAATCTACGTGTAACGACCTAACTAGAAAGATGCAATCCCCCGAGTTAGGCCGTTTAATCAAGCAAATAGATATGCTTTATACGCCTAAAAGTTTGCACTTAATCGAAGAGTAGACTTATATTGAAATGAATAGTAATATTAAGGCTTGTCCTCCCTAAAATACGGCGAAAATAAGTAACTTTTTTTTCATTTTTTACAGTAACTGTAGCACCTATTTGATAGAAAAAAATATACAATAAACTAGACTACATAAGACGTGATTTCATGTGTCCAGAAATCAATTTTAGCTTGTAGAACTAAAGAAAAAAAAGGCTAAACCCAAGTCTATTTCTGTCTATTATTTCGAGTTTGTACCATATTACTTCAGTTTTCATTAAAAGTGTTCATAAATTTATAAAGTTCTTTACAAAATAGTAAGGAATGATTTCATGTGATTACTTTTTTAGTCCAATCCCTAAATTTATTGTAAATCGGTAATTAGTTCATATTTTGCAAGCGTTGTGTCATTGCGCTTCTCTTTCTTTTCTATGCAGTCCGACAGTGATCGCGCTTTTTACGGCGGACAAGCCTTAATAATTATACAAGTGAGAGAGTATAAAAACCGCCCAAGTGTGTGTCGGACTTCACACATTTAGGGTTCCGTACCAAATCTGATTTATCAATATATTGGTATTTGTTCAATTTGGTGACAGTGATTATTATTACGTATACTTTATACGTAATAATAATCACTATCACCAAATTTCAAGTTCTGTTACTGGGAAGTTAAAAAATCTGGCTTGATGGATAAGATATCCATCGTTTCTTTGGTCTTCCCCTACTCTTATAACCATCGACATTCATACTCAAAACTTTTAATTATAAGTTTGTATACAACTGAGAATTGAAAGAGTTTTGTTACAAAAAAAAAAAAAATTATACGAATATCGTAGAGTGGTAATTCTACAATATGTTATACACCGAACATGAATAACTAAATTGTAAGGTTCTACGATTGGGTTCTTATTCATTAGTGATGGACAAATAATTCCATCCATGCTACATTAATATTAGCTTTACTTTCCGAAATGAAGCTTCGTAAGTAATACAAGATTCTGATAAAAGGCGAATCATTTCTATATTAATTTCGGAATGGAGCGAACAAATCAACAATTGGTAAGTACCTACTCGACGGCGACGGTCATAGCGGTTGTAGGATTCCTTTTGTAAATATTAAGGTACTGGAGAGGTTTTGTCCGGTTGGCTTTAACAACCAACCTTCACGAATATTTTATAAGTTGAAGGTACCTAATATAATTGAGATAAACTCTATTTCATATTTAGGCAATTAGAAAATAATTGAGACTCAGCTTGGAAAGCTGACAGACTGCGTCATGATGTAAAATTAGTAGCATCGTTTTTAGGAATAATTAAATATTAATACAAATACTTCTTTTATTTATTCGTACCGATAATATAAGGGCGCGGAGCCCATAGGGTACTTACATAGTATATCTAACTTAGGCCGTGTTTATATAAAAGAAGAAGTTAAGAAAGAAAGAAAAAGAAGAAGTTTTTTTTTATGTTGTAATTTTTTGTTTTTGTGTAGGTATTGTATTTTGTATAGGCCACAGCTGCCTGAAATAACGAAATAATAATAATAAGCCCTGACCGCTGGTAGCTTGGACGCTCTTAAATATATCGGTAGGTTACTATTTTTTATATTTTTAAATGTTTTTATATTTTTTGTATTCTAATATTTAAAAAAAAAAATTAATGAAAAAAAGGAAATAATAATAAACGGACCGCGTGTAACGTACAGTACCTACCCGTTAATTTCACATAAGTAATAATATAAAGTTTCCGAAAGAGACGATCATGCAGGTATAAAGACCCGTTTATAATGTAAAGAGTAGGCCCTATTATAATATCAATAGTAGGGTGACTTTTAATAAAGCGAAACTTTTTCATAACTCGATGTACAATACCTACTGGCCGCGTACCGCGTGACGAACTGACAATATAGGAAATTACTTTCCATACAGCACTTTTGAGCGTGATGGATAGCTCACAATCCTAAATGTAAAAAAAATGTTATTGCTTTACAGTTTACTAATAAATACCTACATGATATTTACGTTTATAGCGATGATACGTTTGCGAATAATGTGCGTTAGTCAATAAAGGGTCAATTTATTTTTTGCAGAAAGTCGACGGCGAGACGGTTTAAAATTTTGCATAAGCACGCATAAGTCAGAAGCACTTAGTGCAGCAGAAAACATAGCTTAATTGAAGGGGTAAACACAAAAAAACTAGTAATATATGTGGTTGTAATATGGGTTCACATTGCTAGCAATCGTTAAAAAGAATTACCATCAAACGGCCGGCTGTAATGCGCTAAACGGAATCGTTTTATTGCTAATGCCTTTAGCAGTACCTTTTTTATTACCCAAACGGGCGTTTATAAGCTTGGTAATGTATGTGAGGGTCCTCTGTGCAATGTTGTAAGATAGAGTCTTAGATATATATCTAAGACTCTATCTTACAACATTGCAGCCAGGAATCGGCTATAAGTCGTGTATGTACAGTCGCCAGCAAAATTCCATGGACAGTACAGAAATAAAATCGTGTGAAGCGAGAAATGACGCCACCTAGCGTAAACCAGTTATCGACTTACAAAACTTAATTATGCTGTTACTAGATGGCGTTGCTTTACTTTAAACGATAAAATATTTTTAATAGTTAATTTTTGTCCCTTCAAACATTCAAATAATTTATAACTGTTCTAAACACTATTAATTTAAAATTGAATATCTATATATGTATTGAGTATATGATTTTCTGAGTTTTAGTTTCCAAACTTGAGAGGGCAGGTTGAATATGGATTTATAAATAATTGGTAGGTAGTATAATTAATACTTAGATCGAAGAGTTATGACTAAGCTCAATTAATTCGCTAAGTTCATTTCGATTACCTCGTTCGAGTGCCTTTTGTTCACTTTTTATTTGTAATCACGTGAATTACTTATTTTACCATAATGAGTACGCGTTGTAATATTGATTTGTAACGAAATCAACTGTTGTGAAGAAACCAACGCCATCTAGTTTGATTTTCGAAAACTTCAAATCAAACGTTCACAGGAAAATAGACATTAAGGTATCCATGCAATTTTGCAGGTGATTGTACATTATGTATAAATTCCTAAATCTTATCTTATCTTATGGTACTCTGCTATCAGCTCGCACTGGCTTGACACCTTAAAATAAATACCCTGTATACTTTTAATTTGTTTGTTTACAATCATTCTACAATAGTTAGTAATGTATCAGACTTATCAATTTAATAATTTCAAAATAATTAATAAATGGGGGGCCTGGGTAGCTTAAATTTAAAAATGTGGGTCTGCAAACCCCACATAACGGTATAGTCTTATACAGGGTGTCCCGTAAATAATGGATAATCTCTTAAGGGGTCATTGTACTCATCATTATGAACAACTTTTACTATGGGACCAAACCTGAAATCGCGAAAAAAAATTAGCTGACCAGTACATTTATCTACATCAAACTCGTCAAAATGTAGGGAGCAGCTGATTTTTTTTTCGCGATTCCAGGTTTGGTCCCATAGTAAAAGTTGTTCATAATGATGAGTACGATGACCCCTTAAGAGATTATCCATTATTTACGGGACACCCTGTATGTATCTATTAAATTATAAGTCACACTAACCATCTTAAAATATAATTATGATAAATGTTAAAACAGGTGTTTTAGCCTATTTAACATTGCTCGGATTATGTCAGTTTACATTACCTTTCAGTAAATAAAGACCTTTACAAATCAATCAATCAATCACTCAAATGAATTTAGAATCAGTTTAAAAAATTTAAAAGAAGCGTTTGGTTTTTTTAAGACATTATTGTTTTGGTCACGTAAAAGTTAATACATCGCTACATCCATTCTGGTGCCAGGGCTCCAAAACCCCAACAGTAGAGAATCACATAGGTTTCCTTGTTACCAAGGTAAAAGTTATCAAGAGACGGACTCGTAGGTGGCAAGGCTGATTGCGATCTTTAATTTAATTTAAAAATTTAATGTTCATGCAATCTACTGTTTGAATGATAAGAATTTATTCATTGAAATGTAAATCACCGGTCTCTGAAACTCTGATAAAGCTTCGGTAAATGTGTAAGTAAAATCTTATACTTTCTGTTTTGATTGTTTGAATAAAATTGGGTACAGCGGAAATCTGTTATTTTATGGACACAGGGCACGTGATGCGGAGGAATGAGGAAAATGTCGTGCGGAAAGTTTTGAGTATGAATGTCGATGGCTATAAGAGTAGGAGAAGACCAAAGAAACGATGGATGGACTGTTTGAAAGATGACATGGCTAGAAAGGGGGTGACTACCGAGATGACGACTAATAGAGAAGTATGGAAAAAAAGGACTCGTTGCGCCGACCCCAAATTGATTGGGATAAGTGCAGGAGAATGAATGACAGTGACCAATCATAGTGAGTAAACGTGAGTTTTTTAACAACAGATGAAACAAGCTTTCGGAAAGCTTTAACAGTCTACAGTCAGTCAGAAAACCTAATGTATGTACTTGTTTACCTAATTTATTTATATTTCACTATGATATCTTTTTAATTTATTATTTTACTAGCTTTAGCCAGCGTCTTAGCCCGGATGGATGTCGGAAATTAGCCCACGGGAACCGTACATTTTCCGGGATAAAAAGTAGCCGATGTGCTATTCCAGACTATAATCTGTGTCTGTGCCAAATACAGCCGTTTTAGCGTGAAAGCGTAACAAACAAACAAACAAACAAACTCACATTCGCATTTATAAGGATTATGATATATTTTAATTGATTTTTTTTTATTATTATGTTTCTTTGAAACAGAGCACCTGCCATCTTATCACTTCACCACACCTCTTTGACTGGTAGAGAATAACTAGGGCATCAAGTCCGCCTTTGTACCTTGAGCAGTGGTGTCCCAGGGTACGCCAGGGTATGCCCAGGGTCGAACCCAGAACCTGTCTGGGTTTACTTTGTGTAAATTGTTTCTCATCGCCACTGCTCTCAAAACGGTGAAGAAAAACATCGTGAGGAAACCGGCATGTCCTAGAACCATCAATTCGAAGACATGTGACATCTACCAACCCGCATTGGGCCCTCTTAGTGGATTAAGGCCCACTCCCTCTCACCGAGAGGAGGCCTGTGTCCCAGCAGTGGGAACATTATAGGCTGATTATGCTACAAGCATGCTTGTACCTTATTTGTGTGCGAGAAGTTTAAATAAATAATAACTGTTCAGTAATATTCTTTTCTCTTTCTAATTTATGTTTAACGGGCAGGTAAAAGTCTGGAGTGGGGTCTTCGGAAGAAAGGTGTCCTGAAGGCAGTTAGGGAACTGGACGGCAACGAGAGGGAGTCCTGTGAGGCCCTTCTCAAAGATGTCAGCATGTATGCGAGAGGTAAACTATTTATTTGTCATATTTATTCATAGGATTTTTGTGAGAGTGAGTTACTAATTATTATCTAATTAAAGCTAAGTATGGTAAGTCGAAACAAATGTGTTCTTTCTTGTATCATGCGGTAGAGTAAATACCATCATCTTATGAGATTCAAAAGTGCCAGAAGTTTCCATCTTTGCTAGGCGTATTACGGAAAAAAACTTTCTCCGTCATTGCGACGTCCGCATTATCCGTGATGCAATAGCATCTACCCATGTGCCAAATTTCATCCTAATCCGTCCAGCCGTATTAGCATGAGAGAGTAACAAAGAGAAAACTCACTTTCACATTTAAAATATTAGTTAGGATAATTAAAAGCTTGTTACTACTTAAATGTTATTTTTAGAAAGCTTCCGTTAGCTTAGTTAAACCTTGTATCATTATAAAACTTTTGAATTAGTACGTAATTCGTCGGGATATTGAAATACAAAATAATTACTCGATTCTCTGAGAATTTTAGTAAAATATGATCTCAAAATAAATGTAAAATTGCTTCTTTGTTTTCGAACATCCAAATTAAATTTCCCAGAAATCGGTGTTACATTCGAAACAGAAGTTTCTTGGAAATAGTATTCGATAGCTCGGCAGACTCGGATGTTAGTTCCGCTGCACAAAATAGATTAGGTTCAGAAGTTCAACGGCGAAAACGCACGCACACATAGACACGTTTCGCGGATGGCGAGTGCGGGATGTGTGACGTATACTCGTACGTACGTAACATAAGAACGATTTTAGAATCTGATACTCTAAATAAAATTCCTGAAAACGTGCAGTCAAATATTGTCTCTAGCACATGTAAAAAATGTAAATCTACATTAAAAAAATATTAATATTACTTAAAAGTATTATATTACATCGCATCTCAATTTTTTAGCAAGTAAGTAGGTACCTATGTTTTGTTATTATGTAAGTAATATGTTGCGAGCGTGCTCGGTACCTCCACCTTGTCACATAAACCTTTAAAGGTTTTTAGACAAGGTGTTATGTATTATATGTTAAGTAACTGAAGAAATTGTTTTTGAAAAAAAAAAATTAAAAAAAAAACGAAAATACAACTATCCTTTAGTATTTTAGTTAAGTTTTTGCGACAAGTACAATTAGTACCACCCATAGACATGAATAAAGTCTTAAAACTAAGTGAATATACGAGAATGATAAGTTGAGGAATGATGTGATAAGGTAACGGTGCGGTTTAAACTAGTTGCCGTAAATACAGACACAATTAAAAAGCCATTGTGTCTCGTGTGTATCCACGTTCCGGCACACAAAGGCTTAAAGAAGATGTAGTGACAAAAATTTAAAAGAGTAGGTGTGCTTAGATGGTGTTTTATGTTGAGAGGATAAATAAATAAATAAATAAAATAAATAAATATCCTTGGACATTTCACACAACGCCATCTAGTCCCAAGCTAAGCAACCTAATGCTTGTGTTATGGTAACGAGATGGCTGATATACTAAATATATTAGGTGTAAAAAAATTAACTGCAAGAACTTCGTCCACATACTCGACATCGAAAAACAAACACATTACAAAAAAAAATTTTCGCGGAAGCGCGAAAAAAAAATCAGCTGTTCAATACATTTATGTTCGCATAATTCGTGAAAATGTACTGAACAGCTGATTTTTTTTTCGCGATTTAAGGTTTGGTCCCATAGTAAAAGTTGTTCATAATGATGAGTACAATGACCCCTTAAGAGGTTGTGGGTTATTTATTTTACACCTTGTATACATTTTTTTTTTGTAAATACATAAATGAAAGGCGACTAACAAAAGCACATGTGAGTGGAAACACCGGGAGAGGAAACCCTAGGAAGACATAATACTGACCTTGTTGGTGATGTCCTTCAGAAAGGTCAGGTGCGTAGTACTCGCAACCGCCGTGCGTATGACCAGAAGGCAAATTTTTGTACTTAGAAACGTTAAAATTCAAGCCGCAATCTCATGCTAGCGACAATCAAATGTCAAAAATGTAGGTAAACGCTATACAATTTTTGACAGATGAGATGAGGTTGCGAACGTTGTTAAAAATACGGGAACTGCTCCTCTGAGGCAAAAGGAGTATGTAAGGATTGTAGCAGGTGGCAGTCGTTCTGTAGTTTCTTCCTCCCCCCATAGGAAGAAAGTATGTACCTATGTGAATATAATTTGCGAAAAGAGTATTTTCAATTTTAAAATCGTTTGATTTTAATTTCCGTAACGCGTTCGTTTCAGATGGTCGTACGTACCTACGCGTCTATGCGTGCTTTGCTCCTGTTTTAGCTCGTCGTACGGAGCTCACTTTCTGTAGGTACCATTCCGTGTTCGCAGAGTGGAAGCAGAAAATAATGAGAGCATAGAATCGATGCGTCCGATATTCTTTTATTGGAAAGTGCAAACCACTGGGCTCCACAGTTTGTGGGTAATTGGAAATCTGACAGTTATTACGCTTTTTATTTTCTACTGCACGTTCTCTTTCTATTTCCAGCTGTTCCATGAAGACGGCTGATAAAAATTTATAGAACTTTCACAATTTAGATTCATACATATTTTTTAGGGTTCCGTACCCCAAAAGAAGGAAAAAATGGAACCCTTATAGAACTCGTGTATCTGCATGTCTGTCCGTCTATCACAGCCTTGGTTCGAATATAGTGGACCGATTAGGTTGACATTTGGTACACATTTGAATATCTATGACCCAATCACGGACGTGTAACGTAAATAAATTAATTTTGATTACGGAGATCATTTTTGGGAGGCAAATACAAAAGAAATAAAAGTTTTGTACTGTGTGATATGTCAAATTAAAGGGCTTACTGTGAGGGTCTTAAGTATATTTTTTTATAATTTTTTAAAAGTTATTCAATAAAATATTCAAAAATTTACCATCTCTCTTTATCTCCGAAACTACTGAGACTAAAATTTTGAAAAAAATACAGAAAATTGTTCTATACCTATAGATTACAGGAAAACCTATAGAAGTCTATGGTCTAAAAATAACATGGTAAATCTCGCAATATTGTGCGTACAAACGTACATTTGCAGTTGGAATGTATAGGAGAACATATTTTTCAACTATAATATTAAGTTTTTGACGGAACCCTTCATTGCGCGTGCTCCAACAAGTACTTGGCCGGTGTAACAATTTTTTTTTGGGTTGATTTCTAGTATAAAAGCACATTAAACCCAGCACTTGAAAACAAAATAACTTTCACTTCGACAATATTTTCGACATTACCCATTGCGTTGGTATTTTCGACAAAAACTGATTTTCCAAACATTATGAAGTTTCACACATCATGTTCACATTAAGGTCGATTTAGACCAAACGAGCGAATGCACATTCTATCCCCACTCTACCAAATTCTTTTTGTGTAAACGTGGACAGAACATTGGTCTCTCCCTACTAAAATGTCACGAATATCGACAAAAGATCTGAATCCATTATGTTCGTTAAGTCTAAATCGGTCTTTATAATTTAAATAACATACAAGTTAAAAAGTAATTCATGTCTTTTCCCGTGACCTAGTGGTAATTCTGAGCGTGCGCGGTTCACTGGTACGAGAGTTCCTGTTAGCTGCGCACGCGCTGGGCATGACGCGCGGGGACTGGGCCTTCCTCGACGTGGAGATATTTCAGGTACAGGCAACAACAGGAACAGTCAGGGAACTTGATTGAAAAGCAAATTGACGTAATATTCAAATCACAAGTTTGTGTCATAAAAGACTTTGTTCACCGCACCGGGAATGGGACGTCAACGAGAAAACAGATGATGGCGCCACAGTAGCGACAGTACATTTACTATGGCGTCATCTGTTTTCTCGTTGACGTCCCATTCCCGGTGCGGTGAACAAACAGTTTCACACGGAAGAGTGACGTAGTGTATTGGGTCAATCTGCTCAATGATCAAGTTCTCTCACTGTACACATATTGTGTACATAGAATAGTCACACATTAGTGGTAATACTTTGAGTTTGAGCTGACCTAGCGCAGTACGGAGTTTCAATAGAATAAGAGGCCAGCTTATACTGGTTTTGTTACCACTGACGTGCGGCCTAATGTAGGTACTATGCGATCACCAATCTGTGTTATACGAGGGCTGCTATTTATGTATCCGGAATAACAAAGTCAGACAAACATTTATCATTTATTATGGTTTTATTGCTTTTCAAAATATTCGCCATGATGATCGATGCACTTTTGCATACGTTGGAACCAATTTTCGTAGCACTTTTTCCATTCGGATTGAGGTACTTCCAGAACTAGACAGCATTTGACGCACCCTGATTGTACTTTTACAACATTTTTTTACAACTATGTTCGTGTAATATGTTATATATATACTCGTCATACTTATGCCCAGAGATGCCTTTATCTCGCGATATATAACATTCAGACGATCTTGAATTACTAGTTTCCGCACAGCATCAATATTTTGAGGTACAACAACCGATTTAGGGCGATTCGTCCGTGAGCACAGACCGCCCACGATTAAACTCACTAAACCACATACACAGTAGTTTTCGATGGTGTTTCGTACCCAAAAGTCGAAGTCAGTTGATCGATGCACTTTTTTTTGAGTTAGCCCTCGGCGAAAATCGTAATAAATTATAGCACGAAAATTTTCACAAGTTAAATCCATGGTGATAAAGACACGCAATTTTCAAAATGACGCCACAAAGTAAAAACAAATGACAGCTACATGAAACAAATTGTATTCTTCATCCAAAGAGTTCTATTTTTAAATGTTATAATTACTTTTTTAACAATGTTCTGTAACTGGCCAGTTCCGGATACATAAATAGCAGCCCTCGTATATAACAAATACAATATTCGTTCCTGACTGTTTAACGTAGCTTTTGTAGCATCTCGTAGTTTCGTAGCATATATGTGCATAATAATGAGTACTCTATTTATTTATCTGTTTACGTAAAAGTTTCAAGCTAAGAATAGAACTAGGCTTGAATTAGGGCGTAGTAGGTAAGTACTAGAAGCATTCAGATCGACAGGCAGGTACAGCTTCACAATTTGCGTAAAGGTCAACTTTATTTTTATTCAGATCACAAAGTAAATAATGCTACGAATTCAGTCTTCGTTCTTACAGGAAATATTACCCTCCTTTTGGGCTCCGCCGCAGTCGGGTAAAAAGAATGTCTATACAGAGCATAATCGTGGAACATTCTTTGCATATTTGAAATATATATCTGTCAGATCCGGTCGGTCAGGAAACGATCCGTGCGCGCCACTGGCGACATCACGTGATCTACCCACAACTAAAGCGCGCTTCTACAGAGTCGTGATGTTTTAAGCTCATGGCGAGGAGGACAGTCTAGTGTCTGATCGCATCGGGGTCACTACGTCGCGGAACTGTATTCGATTCGTTGTGCTCAGTAGTTGTGTTAGTTGTAATTTGCAGTGATTGTGTTAGATTATTATTTTAATAAGCACCGTGTATCGCCCAAGTGTGTTTTCATGCTCCGTATCCGCCCTCCGGATACGGAAGCCATTCAGGCGGAGCTGTACGAGGGGTACAGAGCGGCGAAGACCGCCCTCCGAGCGGAGATCTTGCGGTCCAGGGATCTGGGCCGCGAGGAGTCGCTGGAGACTCTGAACAGAGACCCATGGGGGCGCCCCTACAAGTTGGTGCGGGAGAAACTCCGCCCATGGGCGCCCCCGCTGACGCAGAGTCTCCGGCCCGAGCTCGTGGAGGACGTGGTGAGCGCTCTGTTCCCTTCGCGAGGGGAACATACTCCCCCGCCTATGGCTCCGCCTCATGCGGTGCCCGCTGCGGACCACGACACCGACGACGACGTTG
Source organism: Cosmia trapezina (assembly GCA_905163495.3). Classification (NCBI taxonomy): domain Eukaryota; kingdom Metazoa; phylum Arthropoda; class Insecta; order Lepidoptera; family Noctuidae; genus Cosmia; species Cosmia trapezina. The sequence continues at coordinate 6,444,928 of LR991036.1, forward strand.
ATACTCCGGAAGTGACCGAGGTAGAGTTGAGAGCGGCGGTACGTAGGCTTAGTGCCAAAAATACCGCCCCAGGACCCGACGGCTTACCTGGAAGAGCCTGGGTTCTGGCCTTTGGGGCTCTCGGGCCTCGACTAGGGGGGCTCCTAAGCGCATGCTTGGAGAGGGGCCAGTTCCCACTTCGCTGGAAGACGGGGAAACTGGTCCTCATTAAGAAGCCGGGGCGCCCTGCGGACTCTCCGTCCGCTTACCGGCCCATCGTGCTGCTCGACGAGGTGGGCAAGCTCTTTGAAAGAGTAATTGCAGACCGCCTCGTCGGGTGGCTGGTGCAGGAGGGGCCGGATTTGGCGGAGACCCAGTTTGGTTTCCGCAAGGGGCGCTCTACGGTGGACGCCATCATGCGCGTGCGAGCCCTCACGACGGGGGATGCAGTGGCCCGGGGTGGGGTCGTCTTGGCGGTGTCCCTAGACATCGCCAACGCCTTTAATACCCTGCCCTGGAGTTGCATCAGGGAGGCATTGCGGTATCACCGGATGCCGACCTACCTCTGTCGAGTGGTCGAGGCCTATCTGACGGACAGGGCCGTCATCTACCCCGGTCATCAGGGAGAGTGGAACCGGCGAGAGATGTCGTGCGGTGTCCCACAGGGATCGGTCTTGGGGCCGCATCTGTGGGACATCGGTTACGACTGGGTGCTGCGCGCCGACCTCCCAAGCGGCGTCAGCGTAGTATGTTCCGCTGACGACACGCTGGTCCTGGCGCAGGGGAGGTCGCACCAGGCGGCGGCTGAACTAGCGACACGCGGGGTTGCGATAGTCGTGGAGAGGATCCGGCAGTTGGGACTCGAGGTGGCCTTGCACAAGTCCGAGGCCATGTGTTTTCATGGTCCTCGGAATGCGCCACCGTCGGGTTCCGAAATAACGGTGGGAGGGGTTCACATCGGTGTCGGGTCGACGATGAAGTACCTGGGACTCGTCCTCGACAGCCGGTGGAACTTCGTGGAGCACTTCCGACGTTTGGCTCCCAGACTGGCACGGGCTGGGGCTGCCTTGAGGCGGCTCCTGCCCAATCTGGGGGGTCCAAACGCCTCCTGCCGGAGGCTCTACGCGGGGGTCGTGCGGTCCATGGCCCTTTACGGAGCACCGGTGTGGGCGCGTTCCCTAAGGCTGGGACCAGCCGGCAGGTTGAACGCGTCCCAGAGGGTCATGGCCATCCGGCTAGTCCGGGGATACCGCACGGTCTCCCGGGAGGCGGCGAGCCTCCTTGCCGGATTGCCGCCGTGGGATCTGGAGGCAAAGGTCCTCGCGCACGTGTGGGAGTGGCGCGAGGAGGCGAAGCGCCGGGGCGTAACTCCGCTGCCGCGAGAAATCACGGTACAGCGGACAGAGCTCCGGCGGGATCTCATGGCGGCATGGAGATCGCGACTGTCGCAACCCAGCGCTGGGCACGCCACAATAGCGGCGATAAGTCCCCTCTCTGAGGAGTGGTTAGAGAGGCGCCACGGCGTCCTCACCTTCCGCCTGACGCAGGTCCTCACCGGACACGGTTGTTTCGGGAGGTTCCTGTTTCGCATAAGGCGGGAGGAAACGCCCGGGTGTTTCCATTGTGTAGATCGCCCGGAGGACACGGTGGAGCATACAGTGGAGGTCTGCCCGGCTTGGGCAGAGCACCGCCGTGTTCTCACGGAGGCGATCGGCGGCGGCGATCTCTCGCGTCCGAGCCTGGTCCAGGCCATGGTGCGGAGCGAGAGTGCATGGGAGGCCGTCACCTCCTTCTGCGAAGCAGTGATGCTCGCGAAGGAGGAGGCGGAACGCGTGAGGGAGAGGCAGCCTCACGCCCTCAGTCGCCGCAGGAGACGCCCTGGGCGGCGGGAATCGCGGGGCGATTTCCGGCCACCGTAGGCGCGGGCCTGCGGACGGTGAGCAGCGGGTAGCTCGCCGTCCGGTAAGGACCAGGCCCGAGTCGACGGCGCGTCGTGTTCCACGCGCGCCTCAAAGAGATGTCAGCAAGTGACGGGGCCCAATAGGGCCGACGCCGCTGGGGTCGCGGGTTGTCTGAAAGGGTTACCGCGGCCCTGGCATAGGCAACTGAAGGAACACGGGTGGGTTTTAGTCAGTAAAAGTCTGACACGCCCTCCCGCTCCACCCAGAGCGGGAGAAGTTATTTGATGATTTCCCACCCTCAAAAAAAAAAAAAAAAGTGTGTTTTCATTGCACGAAACACATCTTCTGCCCACATGATATCTGAATCTAGCTGAGTAAATCCTGATGCTCCGATATATCTATACTATAATCTATATATATAAAACAAAGTCGGGTTTGTTCGAACACTTATAACTCGAGAACGGCTTAACGGATTTTCATGGTTTTTGATTTGTTGTATTTTTCTTCGTCCCGAATAGCAGAATAACTATTAAAATATAGGAAAAGTCACAAAAAAAATATGAAGAAAATTCATTTTCACAAAACATTTGAACAGGCCTGTAATGAAAGATTCCCGATCTTTCATTCTATTAGAATTCCAAATTCAAATTAATTTTATAATCAGTTGTTTTCCCGCCGTTCGATTTATTCAAATTTGACAGGACACCGTCTGGCGGGTCAGCTATGTAGTATTGTAAAATAAAAATCAATTGCCACTTCAGAACGGATGCAGGACAAGGTTAGTATGAAAGAAACTTCTAAACAGTTTATTGTTACAGAGTTAATTTACTAACACTACTGTACTAAATATGTGGAGATTTGATACAAATACAAACGCACTATCCCAATTTATTTGGGGTCGGCGCAACATGTCCCATTCTTCCATACTTCTCTATTAGTCGTCATCTCAGTAGTCACTCCCTTTCAAGCCATGCCATCTTTCATACAGTCCATCCATCGTTTCTATGGTCTTCCTCCTCCTATTAATCTTTTTCATATTTTAGACTTTTTTACTTTAACTTTATTCTGGTATTTTACTTTTCAATAAAAATCGTAGATAAATTCTTAAAATATAAATTAAGTTTTCTTACACAATTCAAAATGTTCTCAGCTTGCGCCTTCGGGAACTTCGCGCTTTTACATTGGAATATTCATAGCTAAGACAGGACAACGTCTGTCGGGTCAGCTAGTATAATAATAATTCTAAAGAGTTTGTTTGTTTGAACGCGCTAATCTATAGAACTACGTCGCGGGAAAAAACTAGTTCTTGTTATGTTGTAAATCTGCAACTGGCTTCCCTAACCTAACCGCGACTTTTTTCTCGTGAAATTTTCTTTTCCCCCCGACCCACCGCGTCGCGTCGCATTGTCCGCCCGTACTTTTATTTCGTTTACCGCTTTTTTCTATCTGCTCGGCTCCTAAGGTTCATAGCGAGATGTTAAATAGCCTATACCCTTCCTCAAGAATTGGGCTATCAAGTGAAAAAAGAATTTTTCAAATCCGACTAGCAGTTTCAGAGATTAGCGTGTTCAAACATACAAATAAACATACAAACTCTTCAGATTTATTATTAGTAGTAGAAGTTAGATAGATACCTTTGGCACATCAAACGATCTGATGCAAGTTTGTCGATACAAAATGGCCGAAGGCTTTAACAACCGGGAAGTAGTCGTTGCACATGTTTAATTAAACCAGCATGAATACATTTTAAAACCTTCATTTGCAACGTACCTACATTGTCAATAAAATGTTTGCCTCGTGGCACAAGTTCGTCAAGAAAAATAGTTAGAAGATAATTAGAAGGTTACAGTTTTCATTAAAACAATGTTTACTTACAAAAAAACAGCGCAGCGAATATTTTAGCGCTATTTTCATCCCGATATTTCACAAAACTGCCGCGTCTATCGCTATAGGAGAGAAAATATTTTTCATTTTCGTGTATCGACACGCGCCATCTCTTTGTAATGATTTTCGATATTAATACTGCTGTTAGGGGTTTTGACAGATTGACACCAACGACTTCTAGCATAGACAATGCTTAAATATATTGAACTAATTGAATGGATTTAGTGTGAATTTCACCAATTAAACTGAACGCGATTAGTACATCTAAACCGAGTTTGAACGCGATTTAGATGTGCTAATCGCGTTCATTGGTGAAATTCGGTCTTAGTAGCCTAGTAGGAACACAATAGTTAATGTTATTGCATTTTTGACGAGCGTTAAAAGATTTCTCTTACTTTGATTGAATTTTTGTTAGTGAGTATAATAAGTATTAGAGTTTATGCAAATAAAATAGATGCATGTGTACTTGTGGCATAAGTACTTATGTCATATTAAGGAGAGAGTTACATACTGTATTAAGGAGAGAATCGAGAGCAAAGTAAACAGTCTAATATGAATTGTAACCTTCAGCTGTATGCTAAGGTTATAATTAATGTCCTAGCTAGTTTTCTTCGGACTTGTGCCCCAAACTTAAGTAGGTAAATGAATAGAAAACACAGTTAAATTCTAACTAACTTATTAGTTGTTACACAAAGCAATACTCGTAGTAGTACTTAGTAGTAGGTATGTTCTTAGTATCTTCATTTTTTTTTGTACCAAAAACAAAAAAACAAATCAAGGAATGAAGACCAATCCAGTACATCTACCTTAAGGGTGAAAACACACATGGCCTGTAGCTGGTACAAAACTATGCCCGTAGCTGGCATACCATTGTGACATTTACCAATCAGAAGTTGTTAATGTTGTTTTGGCACACGGCATGCCAGAGCTACTAGCATGCTTTTGCACCATCTACAGTCATGTGTATTCGCCCTAACTCGATCTATTAATTCAAGACCGTATCCCTTCAATCACGTTCCGTTATCAGGCATGCTACACACGGTTCTCCTGACCTTTTAGTCTAAGGTAAGCTCTCGGCCTCCGACGTTTAGAACGTGTGATGTTGTATGTACGTGATTACGGAGTTTTCTTTCGTTTTTGAACTGTATCGGCCTTATTACAAAACGAGGTTTTTCTTCTGTCATAGTTTAAACTATCGAGCCAGTTTTTGTCATAAGAACTTAGCTGTGATAGAAATACAGTTATACAAAACAAAACTGACATTTTAGTCCGGTACTACAATTGAATGTGTCGGAATAAAGTTCAAAATTCAAAAAAGGGTTCATGGTTTAAACCTGGGTTTGAAGATGAACCTTGTTTTGTAATAAGACGGTTTTAGTTTAATTTCACTGTTTGAATTGCATGGTAGTTCAAGTGCAAGGCCGCGATCGCCATTGCATGAAAGTATTTAATGGTGATCATTCTCCTGCAACTATCCCAATTTATTTGTGGTCGGCGCAACATGTCTTTTTCTTCCATACTTCTCTATTAGTCATCATCTCGGTAGTCACTCCCTTTCTAGCCATATCAACTTTTACACTGTACATAGATCGTTTCTTTGGTCTTCCCCTACTCGTATAGCTATCCACATTCATATTCAAAACTTTCCTAATGACATTTTCCTCATTCCTCCGCATGACATGCCCACACCATGAAAACCGATTTTCACACAACTTTTCAGTCACCGGCGTCACTTTCAGACTTCCTCTTATACAGGGTAGGTATTTCTTTTAAGGTGTCAAGCCAGTGCGAGCTGATAGCAGACTACCATACATATCGATTTAACCCCCATGTATGTTCTACGATTTTTTGTAGTTCTCGAGTTATAATTTTTTTTCGATATTTTTCCTGACTCAACGAGATGATGGCTTTAAAAAATTATATCTTTTTTTTGGGTCAACTTTGAACAAGAATGTAATAAATAGGGCAATATTTGCTGAAATCGTTCGTTGAAAGTGGTGTATCTGAAATCTTGTGATTTTCGTATTTTATAATTTATTATTATCTTTGCATATTTTTGTCAATCCTGATATTTACTATTCCTCTATGTTTAAGCAGAGCTCAGTTGATAAATAAAGTGTATACCTACCTACTTAACTATTATCCATTGATATGAAATAAGGGATCCAAAATAACTTGAAAACTACAAAAAATAGTCGATAGGTATGGTACTCTGCTATCAGCTCGCACTGGCTTGACATCTTAAAAAAAACACCCTGTATATACCTACTCATTACTTATTCTATCCATTTGCGTAACACCACACAGATCCCTCTATATTTTGTTATCATCATTGGGTTTTTTACCCAAAAAATCCAATAGTGAAAAAACCTTGGGGAAATTTAATAAGAAGAGAAGAAGAAAGAAGAGAAGAAGAAGAAGAGTTAAGTAGAAAAGATTACTCTATATCTTCAGCCTGAACTTATGGAATATTCGTGTTATTAAACGATTGAACGTCAATGAAGAATTTTTCAGATTATATTATGTGTTTCTATTCTCTCCTTGTAAATTCTTAACCCGAACTTGTCTACACACATTTCCATTCGACTTTTAACTGGAGATAACTAATCATAATAGTGAGATGTCAGTTGAATCAATCAATCACTGTCTGAATCGTTCATTCTCATTCAATTACACTTGATCCTTTCACGTGAAACTCTGACACGATGTGCCTCGTACGGTATTTTTAAATTTATTTCTCTAATGTTATGGAACCGTGGGAGATGGGCTTAAGTAGATTGATATGGGGATTTTGTTTTTATTTGTTTCTCGTCTTTTTGCGCTGATTTTGATGTTTGGGAGACAAAGATGGATTTCGCCGTCTCCAAGTAAATTGAATTGAAATAGCAGGAGGAAAATTGTTTGTGCTTAGGAAAATTTTTTGTGCTTAGGAAAAAGGGTAAACATACATAAGTGTTTTAGATGATGGGTCCGCAAAAGGGTCCGCAAAGTTTGTAATTCTATTTGCTATTTTTACTTTGTTATAAAATAGTTGAGATAGCTTTCAGCATATTATACTAACCAGCTGATGATGTGTTTCAGTGTAAGAGTGCCTTAAATACATAAAAGTACCTATAAATAATATAGGTACTAGCTTCTGCCCGTGACTTCGCCTGAGTGAAATTTCTTGTTCCCCCGACCCACCGCGCTATTACTTCGTTTTTGATAAGCGTTCTTTTTAGGGTTCCGTACCAAAATGGTAAAAAAGGAACCCTTATGGTGTGACTCAGTCTGTCTGTCTGTCACAGCTGGATATCTCAAGAACTACTAATGCTATCAACTTGAAATTTAGAACAGTTTTAGATGACGTTTACTCAACTATTTTGCAAATAAGAAAGAAGTAAAAATATTTACATTTTTTTTGTAGCAGGGACTGAAAGGGGGTCTTAAAAATTCAAAGTGGGGCTACTAGGGCATTCTCAAACATTTTTTTATTTTTTTAGGCCACATAGTTTTCGACTTTTGATGAAAAATGTAAAAAAAAATACCGTTCCCCCCCCTTATCTCCGAAGTTTGCAAAGATAAAAATCTGAAATTATTCTATGTGATATAAGTTTATGTAAAGATTACAGAAAAATATAACGATGTCTCTAAATAGCACACTTTTTCAGGAATCGGAACGGAACCCTCGGTGCGCGAGTCCGACTCGCTCTTGACCGTTTTTTTTTTCTGTTTGCTCAGCTCCTAAGTGTCGTATTGTGATGTTAAATATGCATATAGCCTTCCTCAAGAATTGGGTTATCAAATGCAAAAAGAATTTTTCAAATCCAACTGGTAGTTCCAGAGATTAGCACGTTCAAACATACAAACAAACTAAAAACAAACTTCATCTTTATTATTAGTATAGAAGATTGATCAAAGCAGTATAAAGTTATTGGACTTGGTAAGGTTCTCCACAAACGTATTAATTATTTTTTAGGGTTCCGTACCTCAAAAGGAAAAAACTGTTTTTTTTAGAATCACTTCGTTGTTCATGTGTCTGTCTGTCTTTCAAGACTCCCATTTCTGAGGAACGCGTGGAAGTATCAATTTGAAATTAATATCAAACACGTAGAATACACGGGTCTACGGTCCCTTGGAGCTCTAAAAATCAAGCTTCCAAATTAACGCAATAAAAAATACAGTTATTTATGCGACATATTTTGATACTCGCAAGTAAATCAAAACCTATAGGATAAGTACTTCCCTTTGACCTAGAATCATGAAATTGGAAGAGGCAAGATCTCATAGCACAAGTAAAGGAAAAAGTCCGAAAATCGTTAATTTGTAGTCTTATCACAGTTTTAGGGTTCCGTACCTCAAAAGGAAAAAACGGAACCATTATAGCATCACTTGTTTTTCCGTCTGTCTGTCTGTCAGTCTGTCAAGACCCTTTTTCTCAGGAACGCGTGGAGGTATCAAGTTAAAATTAATATCAAATACGTAAGTCTATGGTTCCTTGGAGTCCTAAAAAATTCAAGCTTCTAAGTCAACGCAATAAAAAGATACGGCCATTTATGCGACATATTTTGATACTCGCAAGTAAACCAGAACCTATAGGGTACTTTCCGTTGTTCTAGAATCATGAAGTTTGGCAAGAAGCAAGGTCTCACAGCACAAATAAAGGAAAAAGTCCGAAAATTGTTAATTTGTAATTTGATCGCATAAAAAAATATTTTTGGAATTTTAATGTTAAGGTTGTTTTTGGGATAAATTCTTTTCAACTACGGAACCCTTCATTGTGCGTGATCCGACACGCACTTGGTCGGTTTTGTTTTTGCGTTTACAAACTTTCATTTTGCGTGATCCGACACGCACTTGGCCGAATTTTGTTTAGTACACTTTAAGATTGAGTTTCAAAAGCTTATATTTGCCGCTAAATGTGCTAATAAATCGAGTTAAATTTAACACTTTACTACATTTTCTTCTCTTAACCAAGGGTGGGTACTGGGGCGAGACGGGCTGGGCAGCCGACGACGAACGCGACACCGCCGCCCGCGCAGCTTACGAGGCCTTACTACGAGTGTCCCTGAAGCTGCCTACCGGCGACCGGTTCGACGAGTTCGCTGACGCCGTCAGGGCGAGGGCTAAACAGCACTATAATTATTCTTTCTCTGATGGTGAAGAGGTCAGTTTCTTCTTTTAACTCTTTAGTAGGAAAATGCAAACACTTCGTGATGCGCGGTTTGTATTGATTTTTGTGTGACGTGTACCTACTGTAGTGCATTGGTTTCCTAGGAAAGCGGTTCCGTCATATTATAAGGGCTGCCATGAAAATCTGTTATTTTTCACCAGTATTTGACAGTAGTGACCCCCCGCTGCCCAAATATTTAAATCGCTAGATTTGCCCTTACCGTAACAAGAAAATGTGTCCATAGTGAGAAGAGTGAGCTCACACTAAATAGCGTTTCCATGACAATCAAGTGCACTGCGTCATTGTGTGCCAGAGGTGTCAAAACGAATCAGAATTGCGAGTAGGTACCTTTTGACGCAGTAGGGCGAATTTAACGATTTCAATCTTTCGCACTGCCATTATTTTCATGACAGCCATCACTGCGGCCGTTAGTGGCGGTCACCGCTCTTGTAGGAAACCGGAGCTTTATAAATTAAACCAAAACACGATGAGCGCCATTTTATTGTTTGAAAACAAAAGAAGAAAAATGTTAGCGATAACTCAATACTCAATATTTATTTGCATTCCACATTGTGAACGGTGGTAGGTTTTCAAGGCTCTTGATAGAGCTACTTATAATTCTGCAGGTTCAAACAAATAAAATAGGACTAAACATGAGTTACTTTTAATACAATCTCATGATAAGTTATTTATAGAGAAAATACGATAAAAATAAATACATTGTATAAATTTCTACGAAATAAACTAAATTTAATACTAAAAAAAGATGTCATTATTTACTGTTATTAAGGTAGGGGCTTCTAATGTTTCAAAGGCTGATACTCCTATCAGCCTTTGAAATCTTAGAAGCCCGTACCTATTCAGAATCTGTAAAAAAGAAAGAAAAAGATTGTGAAGAAAAATTGTGACATGTAGCTGAAAACTCAGCACAGCACCACATAAAACCCATCGTTTTTAGAATTGCTGAGAAAAGGAAGTGTACCAAATGAATTTGTAATTTACGATTTTCAGCTACGGGTATTACCTTCCTACGCCTCTTACAAAATTCTCTTTATTTTACACAGCGGAATTGGCCGAGGCCGGAACATCAATAAATCTTTAGACCGATGAACATACAGTACCTACGTATACTTACCTAAATACATCAGTTCATTCTGTGTGCCTAGCAGGAACGCGCGGAGGAAACGTCAGTTTACTCCTTGACAATCGATTTTAATATAAGGCCCCCGGTATGTAATTTATAAAAATAATTAGGGTTCCGCGGAAATAAAATAAAACCCATGAAATTTTTTCAAACAGCGCGGGCGCTCGATGCAACGCAGCGGGTCGGGGGACGAAGGAATTTTATTAAAATGTGGCTTTTATTTTAGTATATTATTGTGTATCGTACGACTTCCACGCGAACTAAGTCGCGGGACATAGCTAAGTAGTTAATAATAATAGTTAGGAAGTTAGGGCAGTTAGGATGTAAGTACCTACCTACGGCCACACAAATCTTTTCCTGTACAAGACTACATAATAAGCCGCAAAAAAAAACGGTGAAGAAAAAAAAATCGTGAGCAAACCCGTGTCTGAGAGATATAATATTAATTCTCGACGACACGTGAAGACAAATCAGAGGCCCATGGACGCGGTGTAGACGTAGCCACCGGCTATAGAGCTAATCAGACTAGGTACATACACGGTAGGTGGAGATTTCAATATAATCTTGAGTAAATCCGTGATATTGGTTTATAATTAAGATGCCACTAATGGTTTAGCTTCAAGTATTGGATTTGATTACTAAACCGAGAAATATTAAAAGAAAAGCGATAGATACTTTTCGTTAGTTAAATTTAACCACGACAAGTAATGTTTTTTTTAGAATTTACAACTTTGCGATTATTATCGCTAAGTTGTTGAGTTTGAGTTTAACAGATTGGGAGAGATTTGACGATGCACAGCGTCGCACAGTTTTCACTGCCAAATAAAGCCTTCTGTGTTTTAATTTAATTAGTATTTTTCGACGTTTTTTCAACTAGCGCAATGTTCATATTACCTTGGAAATGCTGTCTTAAAACAGTTAACTATTTATTCTTAGGTAAACTTTTTCATCGGCGCCTTTTATGACGGCGTGTACTTACTGGGCATGGCGCTGAACGAGACCCTGACGGAAGGTGGTGACATCAGGGATGGCCGGAACATCACCAGGCGGATGTGGGGACGAGACTTTCATGGTAAGGCTGAGCAAGAGAAACATAGAGAATACTTAGTAGTAAGTAATAACTAAGATGTTCGGAGACAGTGAAGTTTTGAAAGGACAGAATATGTACCTACGTAAGTACGGTAGTTTAACTAGATCAGGGATCACCAATAGGGATGATGCCTGGGTAAAAAAAGTAATCCTATTTAGTCGTCAGACAGATAACAAAAAAATATTAGACACGTATTTTTTGTTTTATCATTTTAATAAAAAAATACTTAGATAACACGCATTAAAGTTGGAGAGTCGCTCGCTACGCCAGTTCTACGTATAAAATATAGCTAGGCGTGACGTCATGCCGTATTTGAACTCAATGTATCGCCGTAATCTTTTGATTAAATAACAAATGAAAAAATACGTGTCCAATGTTTTTTAATAACCTAAATGACAGACAAAAAAAATTTTTTTTAGTCATTATCCCTATTAGTTTCATTACAGGTCCGTTTATAATAATTATTTATGCAACTGACTTTATAAGGGGTATTAAAACACGAATGTGGGTTTATCACACGAGGCGAAGCCGAGTGTGATAATAGTATCACATGAGTGTTTTAATACCTAATTATGTACAGTTGCATACAAGACTTTATCTACATCCTTGTTATCAATCCTCTATAAAAGGTTCTGAAACAGTTTTTTACTAATACTCGTATCGAACATGACGGCCGGCGTCATAGTATACGACGTGAATTCGAATAAGTTCTTTTCTTAAATTACGGCGCTGTTGTAGTGAAACGCGCGTGCATTACAATGTTCTTTTTTTGAAAACGAGTTGCATTATGAAATTCAGTACAACATTAACACACCCGTTTGGATGCTATTATGGTTACCATGGTTACTATGACACTGGCTGTTTTAATGTTGGCAATAAGCTAACTGTTTCAGAAACTTTTATAGAGGATTTATAGCATGGGTGTAGATAAAATTATATAACTGTCGCGGCCCGTTTGGTAGATGATTACTAGCAACAAAGATGAAAAATATCAATTAAGAGATAAAACAAAAAGAAAAAAAAAAAAAAATAATAATAATATTCAAAATTTTATAATAAATAGGTCCAGATGCGGACCACGGTCCGCCATTTTTTTACTCCTGAACTAGACCTGGTTTTATCGGCAATTCAATCTGTTTTCACAAATTATTGGGCCACCAAGATACAGGCTGTGCCTAGTTTGGGGCCCACGGCTATTTCTTATGTAAATTGTGTGTTTGTGTAAATAAATTATTCTATTCTATTAGATTATTAGCAGTTGGTCTGGAGATTTATACCAATTTTTGTGGTATACCTAACCAACATAATTTCGGCTGCCATGCATAGCTGCTGTAGATATCATAGGTGCAGCTGAAATTGCGAGAACCTACTTCTTCGACCTACTCATACAAATTGTGAAAAACTTTAGCTTGCAACGCAATGTTGCAGGAGTCGATAAGTGATGATTATCGCTTTTCATAGATAGATAGAACATCGGATTTATTGCTAAGCTATTAAACTGGATATAAAAATGGTGAAATTTCTTTGTTATTGGTTATTATCACAATTCGCCTACAGGCCCAATATTCCTCCATTATAGTCGATCTTTAACATCGTAACTGACTTATTGCCTATAAAAAGTGAACGGAACCTGTTTGATGGACACGCGCTTTATTAAAGGTTCTTTACAATGTCATCGATGTATTAAAAAGAAAGGGAGATAATAGTTTCACTCGCCATAGACTAACTAGTCGAAAAAGTCATCTTTCTGCCCTTGTCCCATGTTTTCTCTTTCCATTTTCCCCTGTCAATCGTCACGCTGTCATTCAGTCCCTTCTCTTTCATATCATTCCTCACACAATCCATCCATCTTTTCCTTGACCTTCCACTCCCTCTCTATCCATCAACATTAATTTTGAAGCATATAATTAGAGGTATTTCGTTTCAAACAAAAGGTTGACGAATCCTACGTAACCTATCCATTGTTTACCAACGTTAATAGCTTTGAATTGTCGAAAACACGGACAGAACAATAAAAAGGCAATTAAAACAAGAACGCAACGCAACGGTGTATACTGTAAATATTTATATAAACTTGCTACGTGGCAATTATTGGGGAATTTATTCAGCTACAGAGAAAAACGATGCTTCATTTCGTGAAGCAATTGAGTATTTTGAATAATAAAAACTACGTTCTTTCAATCTGATATTCTGATGTACTGGTACAGTAGTTTACGTAACAGAAGAGTTCGGCATGCAGACATGCAATGCAATATCACGTACCTACTAGCAGGAAATATAAATTGTTGGTAAGTGCTATAACTTTTTCGCTATTTTAAAGAGAGCGTCTTTAGTTTAAAAACGCACAGATTCAGAGTGATTTCCAAGGCTTGAGGACACGCACAATGTGAGTTAAAGAAGGTGTTGGAAATATTCAAAGGAAATTAGTAAATGTATGTTATAGGTACTTCAACTTGTGATCTAATTGCGAACCCCAAAAGAAGATAAGCAATTCATTTACTAGACTACACATATAATCTTCTTACGATATAGAAAATGTAATCAAGACTAAGGCCGCTTGTTGGCCGCGTGTCCACCGCACGTCCGTCAACGGGACGTCACGTTCGGTTCGAATAATCTCGTTTCTCGTTGACGTCCCGTTGACGATGGCGGTGGATAAACAGTGTTAGGGTTCTTTTCTTTAACATGTTTATATTATGATGATTCAGGTCTAGATATCCTAAGCCGATCCAAAAGTTTGTCGGAGTCCTTCTATGATCAGTCAATAGCTGTATATTATGTACTTAGTAATACTAATGTAGAGATCGTTTATTTATCGAGAAGAATGGAAAAAAGGGTTCATATTGCGCCGACCCCAAATAGATTGGGATAAGGGCAGGAGAATGATGATGTATTGAAAGTTTAGTGGAGGCCAGGCGTTTAGTGAAATTAAACGATCTCTACCAATAAAGCTTTCGGTATGTTTCCCGATAATGATCAAGTTTTGCCTGCCGAAGCCTAAACAGTTTCTTGAAACACGGGTTGAGTTTGAGTTTTGAGGGTTATGGCATAGTTAAATTATGTCGGTTATTGTTAATCTATGGTGTCAATGATAATAATTATACAATAACGGTAAAATTGTCACAGGGATAACAGGCCACGTCCGAATAGATGCCGTCGGCGACAGGGACGCAGACTACGCCATTTTAGATCTGGATCCAGTTACAGGAAAGTTTGAGGTGAGAATAATTAATATTTTTCAGCTTTTGTGTCTTGTGCATGGTGGAATTATAATTATATCACTGTTTGTCCACCGCACCGGGGACGTCAACGAGAAAACAGATGACGGCGCTATAGTAAATGTACCGTCACTACTGCGTGCGGTTTTCTAGTTGACGTCCCGTTCTCGTTGCGGTGGACCAACCGTCTTAGGCATAATGTTTTTGTGATTGTACTATCGGTCCAAAAATGTAACAGATCTCAGTTGTACTCCGAGCTAAGAACTGTTTTATAGTTATCCAGACCCAAAACAAGTTGTAATGATTGCCTACACTACACAAGCAATTTAAACCAAACTAACTATGCGCGAACAATGTCGAGGAAGTGATTGTTAATTCTGAAAGTTACTGTCCAAGAAACTATTAAGAGCCTAACTCGTCCGAACCCAAAACTTTGTGTTTATAACTTAACAGCTGCTGCCCGCGACTTCGCCTGTGTGTATTTTTGTATTTAAAATAAATAAATAAATAAATAAATATCCTTGGTAACCTAATGCTTGTAATTAATACAAAAATAATTTCATCATCTATACGTATATGTATACAATAATTACTTGTCCGTGCCACGGAAAGCAGGTCCCGGCTGCTCCATGTAAAATACTGATATACAGCTGCACCCGGTTAGACTGCAAGCCCACTCCAACATAGTTGGGAAAAGGCTAAGCAGAGGATGACTTGTCCTGACTGACTGACTGACTAATTCATCAACGACCTTCGCATTTATAATATTAGTATGATGGATGGACACGATTTTTGTTGAAGTTGATAGAAAAGAAATTCATTAGTAAAAGTGACGTGTAGTCGTGAACCGAATTAAAGCTAGTCTTTTAGGCTCCCGGGACTGGCTTGAGCCCCAGCCTTTAATTTACCGACTTGCAGTTAAATTAGACATGGTTAGTGCTCGTGAAAAGTCTTGAATTTAAATAAATTGTGTAACTAGGTAAGTAGATACTGTTAGAATAGAATAACGTTTACTATAAAACTGTGATGGAATGGTGGCCATGGTTAGGCCCAAGAAACCAGGGCCGTCCAAAAGCGCGTTAGATTGATGAAATCGTCAAAGTCGCGGGAAACACCTGGATGAGGGACGCACGGATCAGAGAAGTATGGCGGAAAAAAGGGTAAGCCTATTCCCAGCAGTGGGTTATTCCGGGATGAAATGATGATGATGATGACCGTTTATTGTCTCCAGTATTATAGATAGTAGAGGTACATACAAAAAACTAAAATACCGTAAGCAAAAGTCCCCTAGCGGGTTGCTAAGCAGCACTTAGCAACCCGCTAGGGGACTTTTGCTTACGGTTTAGTGTTTTGTTAGTGAGTCTAACATATTGAGTGTATCGAGCGTTAAATGCTCAAGGTAAATAACGATCAACAAATAAATCTGCCCAGCCTTTTTCCAACTATGTTGGGGTCGGCTTCCAGTCTAACCGGATGTAGCTGAATACCTGTATTTTTAAACCGTGACGACGGAAACAGAGGGGTGTTATAAGTTTATCTTGTGTATATGTGTATCTGTCTGTTGCATTGTAGCTCCAAAACGACTGGACCGAAATAGTTTTTTTTTTGTTTTGTTTGAAAAGTGACTTGATCGAGAGTGTTTTTTAGCTATGATTCAAGATAATCTATTCAGCCGTTTGAAGATTATCAGTTCTTTCTAGTTGATGAATGGATGTGAGCATCTTCCACAGGTATGATCGAGTCGAAATTTGGTATTCTGTTACTTCAATGATATTAGAATAACATAGTAACCTTGAACGGATGCTGCAGCATTACCTTGAATTTGCGGAGACCCAAATTCTTCACGAACAGCTTGAGTGTTTGGGCTCATTGAAATGGTCTCAATTAAGCACACTAATATTATAAAGGTGAAAGTTTGTGAGTGTGTGTGTGTGTGTGTGTGTGTGTGTGTGTTTGTATGTTTGTTACTTCTTCACGATCAAACGGCTGGACCGATTACCGGAGACCGTGTCGGGGTTTTTTTTAAATTAACTTTTAACTTGTACTTTGAGTCACTGCCTATCTGACCTCCTCCTGGTAAGACAGGTAAATAACGATAAACAGTGATTGTCAATTATTTGATCATGTTAGGTGATAAAATGCACTTTAATTTCTAACGTGACGATATTATCGTGCACGTCCACGGCAGGGAAGTAAAATGTTTGGAAATACTT
Source organism: Cosmia trapezina (assembly GCA_905163495.3). Taxonomy (NCBI): domain Eukaryota; kingdom Metazoa; phylum Arthropoda; class Insecta; order Lepidoptera; family Noctuidae; genus Cosmia; species Cosmia trapezina. Next base: position 6,461,509 of record LR991036.1, read on the forward strand.
GCACATCATAACTTTATCGTAAACGGAAATTTAAAAGCATATTTTACTTCCCTGTGCTGTCGTGAAGCCGTGGACGTGTACGATAATATCGTCACATTAGAAATAATAAAATGCATAATGGCTATTAAATCTAGTCCGTCATAGTAGCTGACATTCAGATTCTTTGAACCTCAGTCAATTAATCATTTGCCGCCGGGGTCGCGCGTTATTCGAAAGAGATACCGTGGCCCTGGCATAGGCAACTGAAGGAACACGGGTGAGTTTTAGTCAGTAAAAGTCTGACACGCCCTTCCGCTCCACCCAGAGCGGGAGAAGTCATTTGATAATTTCCCATCCACAAAAAAAAAGAAAAGAAAAACAGTAAATTAATCATTTGCCATGGTCTACGATATGTTTATTAATAAGATATTTCTATGTAAATTAAACTAAATATCTTAATTCTTATAAATTAACAGTGTCTTTATAAACTACGTGCTTCACTAATTACTGTGAAAGTGGAGAGCGTCTTTGAAATTTCTAACCGTTTATTTACATTTGGCAATGAAACCATTTCTTAATTAATCCTGAATGTGTACATCAAATCACTAATGAGGTTTCTGATTACAAATTCGAGTTGGATTACCACCTTAAGAGCGAAATAACAGATACCTGTAGCTGGTACAAAACTATGCAAGTTGCTACCAGCTGGCATGCCATTGTGATATTGACCAATCAGAAGTTGTTATGGCATGACAGCTAGTTACATAGTTTTGCACCAGATAAAGGCCTGTCTTGGTGAAAGTTAGGTATTTTGACCGACTCAAAAAAATGTGGAAATTCTCAGTGCGTCGGTATCTTATTTTTTAGGGTTCCGTACCTCAAAAGAAAAAAAACGGAACCCTTATAGGATCACTTCGTTGTCCGTCTGTCTGTTAGTGTGTCTGTCCGTCTGTCTGTCTGTCTGTCAATACCCTTTTTCTCAGAAACGCGTGGAGATATCTAGTTGAAATTCCTTCCCTTTGGTGTTCTAAAAAAGTCGAGCTTCTAAGTTAGTAAGAGCGCAATAAAAAAATACGGCCATTTAAGCGACATATTTTGAGCAAGTAAATCAAAACCTATAGGGTACTTTCCGTTGTCCTAGAATAATGAAATTTGGCAAGAAGCTAAGTCTTAAAGTTGTTAATTTGTTATTTTTATCACATAACAAATATTTTTTTGGGGTTTACAATGTTAAGTTTGTTTTTGGGATAAATTCTTTTCAACTACGGGATCCTTCATTGTGCGTGATCCGACACGCACTTGGCCAGTTTTTTTGAACTGATATTTCAAGTAGGTATCTAAACTACATGCGGTCGATGTCCCCAAAAACAAAACACATGAAATTAATTTATTTTTTGTTTTATCGTACCTATTTAGATGTCAACTTTGCGGAGTTTCGTTAACTAATATAATTTGACCCTGTATGAATACCTGACATTATTTACGATTCTTTTTAAACAAGGTGAAATTTTAATGGTTGTTTTCTTCTTAAAGGGTCATTGCACTCATCATTATGAAAAACTTTTAGTATTGGACCAAACCTGAAATCACGAAAAAAAAATCAGCTGTTCAGTAAAGTACCTACATTTATCTACATCAGACTCGTCAAAATGTATGGAGCAGCTGATTTTTTTTTTCGCGATTTCAGGTTTGGTGCCATAGTAAAAGTTGTTCATAATGATGAGTACAATTGTAATGTTCTCTATAAGGATTGTGAGGTTGATATAAGGAAAGAACAAGTAACACTAAATACACGGATATCGGCTCTAAGCCAGCACCAACACGTCTTCCCCCAGCGGCGGTCGGGAGGCCAGTCCCCCTCCACACCCTGCTTGACACCGCGTGTGCGCTGCTTCGAGACGACAGATTATAAATGTATAAATGTCTATACACTACATCCCTCCCTTATTATTGTTTTTTTTTTTTTTTTTTTTTTATAAATATCTCTGCCTACTAAAAATATTGATAATTCAATAATTGACATTGTATGGGTAATTGTTCAATTTCCATAGAAACAGTTATGTTTCTATGTTATGGATCCTGTCAAACTGTACGCTTGCACAGTTCTGGGATATAGGGCTTTGCACCTACCCAGCACTTGTACCATTATGAATTGTATCCAAAATTACTTTTAAAGCATTATGATTAAGTGTGCAAGTTGAAATCGTTCTTATATTATGGCACCCACGACAATTACCTACAAGGCTCTGAATGCATTTTCCATTTCGCAACAACAAGACCGAGTCCCATCGCGATATTCCCTTTCACGACGCGAACAGGCAACTAGTTGCCTCCCGACGCCTCGACAGCCCCGCAGCGATCGCGGCCACGGGAGGACCGACGACAGCACAGCGACGTCCTCGCAAAGTGCGGGCATAGGCATCTACCCTCACTTGGTCTCCACAATTTCAAACCAGCATTGGTACCTAAGCGAACGATTCTACTCTGTTTGTAAGAACCAAGCATCAGTAGTCCAGACACCAAACATAAACTTGACAGTCTAGCTTTATTGAACCTGGTTCGGACCACCCAAAATAATTCATTAAACAAAATACCAACACTGTTTATTGTAAGATTTTGGTCACTTATTGGTTAGTTGAAACATATTGACAAACATCCGCCTGTCCTTCCCCAACCATGCCGGGGCCGGCTGCCAGAACCCCGGGCCCCCAACGGCCGCAACCAAGGTCTCACGAAGCACAGCCGGGACCAACGGCTCTACTTCGTTATTACCAGTTTCAAGCCTTGCCAAAACATTAATTACTGTCAGAAATACTGAGTATTTATGGTAACTTGGAGGTCTGTCAACACACATGGCACACCATGACATGCTTATCTAGCTCGACACAAGAAAGTTCAAAGCTATGTTCAACAGATAACCTACCTTGTCCCATGTGTGACCAGACCCCACCGGCGTAGCCGCGAGGAACACACTCGCGTTCACGTTCTTTGTCCAAACAAAGTTCATTCCCTACTTATTTTCTCTTTTCTTTTGATATCTCATCCCGTTTCTCTTATCTTATTGACCACTAAAACTATTACAGTAATAATAGCATTAGGATTATATCCATACCTAGTTATTGATAAAATTATCTATTTGTAGGAAGTCTGTGGCATAGAACATTTTTGAGAAGAATGACTCGGTTTGTTCCTATGCCATTTCCATAACCCTTTTCCAAAAGTATCAGAAAACTACCCAAACAAAATAAAATAAAACACAATGGAGCAGTAAAAACCTTACCTACTACAAGGAAGAGTACAAGTTTCTATCTGAACTACTTGCAATGGACCCTGTTCAACGCCTGACGCATCTCGACCAGGGGCACAGACTCAAACACCTCCCGACTAGGACGGCCCTCCGCCGCCCCAGCCTGAAGAGCGCCAAGTCGGACTTCCCTAGCAAAGAACATTGAGAGCCGCTGAGTGTTAGTGAGTCCACTTGTCTGCATTAGATTTGCACATGCCCACTAACTTATTTGCAGCAAGGATATGCTCCTGAAGTGAATGTATTGACTCTTCTTATACCTGAATTTCAGACCAAGCATTGAGTGTCAATCTCATAAATGTTCTTTGTCTTCTCATTTAATTTGATAGTAGTTTTATTTATTTATTAGCAAAACATGTTCTTTTGTTATAAGTATTTCAATTCAACTGCGTGGTTGGTTCCTAATTGCATTTATGATTTTATGTAGTTTTGCATATTTTTTCCTTTTATTTGGATTTACTTTATATCTACTATTATTATGTTCCATTACAGAATCTTCAGTAAGGTCTATTTTTAGTAAGGAATAAATGTTGAAAATGGTATTCAATTATTAAATATAACTAACTAGTTTCCTTTAGCCTGAGTAAATTCTTTTTGTTTCAGTAACTTAGCAATTCGTACATTTGCATGAATTAATTCTGCTACTTACATGTATACCTACTTACATGTTTTCCTATTTATCTGGTACCATTCAGATACAACTGACTTACCACTATAACAATAACTCATTTATACGACTCGACTCGTCTTACTCACTCGACTCTTGTCTTGAATAGTTTTTACTCGTTTTCGTTTATTTTTTATTATTATTATTTTTTTAACGAAAGATATTCAAAACCATTCTTCAATTTCAAACAGAACAACAAGATCACAGTATACTAGCATTAAAAAGGTTATTATTATTATAGCGCAACCATAATGAAAATAATTAAAATTGTCTGTATTTAACAGATAATTGATGTTGTATAATTAACTACCAATGTCCGTGGTTTCTCGACCACAGCTTCGACGTGACTAAATAGGTAAGTCACCTCATAATTTTACATATGTTGGTATTTTACAATTACGCCCGAATGCCTTCAAAACACCTTGGGCTACCTGCTATTATCATCTTTGTTCGTTGTTCATACTACTTATAATAGTTTCGTTTGTACCCACCGATTCCAACAGTTTACTATTCAATCCATACCAAAATGTCCCCGCTACTATACAATTTAGGTACCCACTATTCATCCAATAGTTCATCTCTTCAAAGCACTTCGCAATGTTCATTAACAATAGTTAATTTTCCTTCTTTTTATTATCCGTGAGATATTCACGGTAAATAAACAAAGAAAATTAGTACATAAACATAATATACAGTCGTTTATTTTCGACTTGAATTGAGTTCAATAACTAACTCATCAACCGTTCGCCTACTAGAAGCCATTTCAATTTTAGCTCAACGGTTTTCACGCCAATTAAGCAAATCTAAACATTTTAGTATATATATTTTTTAGCAAGATTTTCATAATATAATGTTTGTAATTTATTCATTCGGATATTTTTGGTCTTTTGTCATTTCGATCGCGATGTTAAAAAGTTCGCCATCAGTTGCATTAGATCCCGGGATGTTGTAGAAGACTTCTGCAACTCAGGACCACCAAAATATAAAGGAATAGTCCTATTTTTTGCCTCGATGTCTATGCCTGCCGCCTCGAGGTAAATGTTTATACTTCTTTTCTATTGTGGCCTCATCTACATCGCCACACACGAACCACGCATCACAGTGACATGACGACACGCAACCCGCATCGCGCAGCCAGAGTCCACCGCGCGTCCAGCATACATACAACGTCCCGACATCAACCGTCGGGCTGCAGCCCACCAGACACAACACCCGTCAGGTCGGAGGATCCTCCCCCCTCCATGGAGGACGCACGTAGTCGTCATGGCAAACACACCCTGTGTGCACATGACGACACGTCGTCGTCATACTGTGCAGTACTGTGGCACTATCACGTGAGTATTCCCAGTGCGCGGCCGCCAAGCAGTATATGTAGCGGGCTATGTAGGTACGTCCGCAATTTAATGCTATACCAGTAACTCTCCGCAATTTAATGCAATGTTGGTATGTCCGCAATTTAATGCTATACCAGTAACTCTCCGCAATTTAATGCTATGTTGGTACGTCCGCAATGTAATGCTATACCAGTTACTCTCCGCAATTTATTGCTATGTTGGTATGTCCGCAATTTAATGCTATACCAGTAACTCTCCGCAATTTAATGCTATGTAGTTATGCCCGCAATTTAATGCTATGTAGGTATGTCCGCAATTTGATGATATGTAGGTATGTCCGCAATTTAATGCTTTACCAGTAAATATCCACAATTTAATGCACTTCGCATTTTAATGCTATGCTATGTAGGTATGATTTCACTCCCCTGATGTACACTAATAGAAACCAATTTAATGCTATGCTATGTAGGTATGATGTCGCTCCCCTGATGTACACTCATAGAAACCAATTTAATGCTATGCTAAGTAGGTATGATATCGCTCTCCTGATGTACACTCATAGAAACCAATTTAATGCTATGCTATGTAGGTATGATGTCGCTCCCCTGATGTACACTCATAGAAACCAATTTAATGCTATGCTAAGTAGGTATGATGTCGCTCTCCTGATGTACACTCATAGAAACCAATTTAATGCTATGCTATGTAAGTATGATGTCACTCCCCTGATGTACACTCATAGAAACCAATTTAATGCTATGCTATGTAGGTATGATGTCGCTCCCCTGATGTACACTCATAGAAACCAATTTAATGCTATGCTAAGTAGGTATGATGTCGCTCCCCTGATGTACACTCATAGAACCCAATTTAATGCTATGCTAAGTAGGTATGATGTCGCTCCCCTGATGTACACTCATAGAACCCAATTTAATGCTATGCTAAGTAGGTATGATGTCGCTCCCCTGATGTACACTCGTAGAAACCAATTTAATGCTATGCTAAGTAGGTATGATGTCGCTCTCCTGATGTACACTCATAGAAACCAATATACAGTAATACTCAACTAATAAGGCGCGTCGTGAATCTTCGTTCGCACAGAAAAGAAAGTATGGCCCTGAAGATTAACGAGAGTACTTAAAACTTACAATCAACCTTAGATCACTACTATAAGGTTCATAATACACTGTAGCTGTTAGTTCCGTCTCACTCGCAAGTATGGCGGCTGTCAAGCGGCGCGCGCTAACATGGCGGCAGCTACCGACCAAAGGGAACAGGAAAAAGCGTGGAGCGTGCCGATTGGTCAATAGCATTTCCCGCGCTTTGAAAATTCATCTTCTGCGCAGGTACATCGATAAGCCATATTACTTGGGTACTCCTGTACCTAAAACGCGAACAAAAGAATACCTACGCAACTCACAGCCAAAGCCAATTGTGTAGGTACCTAGTTACATACTCCACATCTTCCTCTACCTTTCCCCAGTCAAAAACCGTTATATACAGTCATCATTAGTTGGTAACTATGATAACCGTACATACACACTTTGTTGTATAAGTAAGTAACTAATTAATACTGTGGACTAATTCATTAACTTTAGGATAGTAACTATTACCTACCAAAATTGATTAACGAAACTCGTGAGGCTCTGTGTTTCATTTTAACTATCAAAATTTCTTATACAGCTATTATGGGTAATAAATACTGAGGCTCGAACTCAAGTAGGTAGGTAACTTGTGGGCTACTCACCCACCACGGGCATAATCGAATAAAACAACATCAGATCTGTTAAGAAACCCAGCGGGTAACCTAGCTACCCACATAATAATAACTTTCATAAAGGCTTGGTAGTTTGTCATGCATGAATTTACAGCCAGTGCCTCGTGATCCGTATGTTCTATTTATTCAACGATTGTAGTCGGTTAATATTATTTGGAGTAAAGTAGTAGTGAGTAGTTAAAGTATTTTGTCCACGTATGTATTCTCTCTTTTCTTTTGTTATTACCTAATGTAAAAAGTCCTTAAAATACTCACCGTTTACCTCGTCGCCACATGTAATGTTCTCTATAAGGATTGTGAGGTTGATATAAGGAAAGAACAAGTAACACTAAATACACGGATATCGGCTCTAAGCCAGCACCAACACGTCTTCCCCCAGCGGCGGTCGGGAGGCCAGTCCCCCTCCACACCCTGCTTGACACCGCGTGTGCGCTGCTTCGAGACGACAGATTATAAATGTATAAATGTCTATACACTACAACAATTACCCTTTAAGGGGAAAACAACCATTAAAATTTCACCCTGTATTTATGATGACTGGTTCAAATATGTTTGTAGGAATTTGTGATTGATCTCTGATATTTAAAGCGTTTGCTTAGATGTGGTCTGACAGAGGCTATGAAAGATGATGATTGATTCGCAATAAGCGACCCTGGAGCAGTGGAGCCAATGTAAGTTCCAGTGACCTAGTGACCATAAGTCTGGCTTGTTCATTGGTAAAAAGCAAAAATGTTTATTTGTCAGTAAAAGAAATACATTAAAATATGATTGACACTCAAAGTCACAATCATAAAATTGAAATGCCAATCTTGCAATTTATTTGCCAAGTATAAAATTCAACGTGGCAATAAACTCTGCTTATATTTTTGCACAAATGGTATCTGTTGTCGTTAGTAGCTGCCCTTTTTAAATTACTTTTTACAGTTTATTTTGTGCATAAAATAAATAAAATAAGCAACGATAATTACTAGCATATCAAGTATTGAAATATATCACCTCGTCATGACTAAGATAGGCTTAAGATAATTTAATACTAACAAAATATGGACAAAAATAGTCTAAAATAAACGATTATAATAAAGTCTGGAAAATTAATTGTTAAGCAAATTGACTACCGAAAAATTGAATTGATTCTTTTGATTGATTGTGTTTTTATTTGATTTTTTTTTATTTGAAATTGTTCGAGTATTCAAATCATAACTGTTATTCTTTGACGGTTGTATTATTTATAACAAGTCAAGCGGAAGAGTGTCAATTTGCGCAAGTCGAAAGCACCAGGGTAGCCCGCGAAATTCAAATTTTCTTACGTTTTTTGGAATTTGTTAGTCAGTATTAGGTTGTATGTTGAGCAAAATACGATTCGCAACCATTATAATAATTAAAGTGATCAATCAATACAACTCTTTAAGACGAAGTAATCCTATTGAATGAAATCTTAACATTTGAATATTATACTAACTTAAAGAGTTGTATTCCTGATTCTAATGATTATAAAAACAACAAAAAACAAATAAAAACAATAAAATATTAAAAAATAATATATAAACATATAAATAACATATTTGTTACGATCGCGAATCATACTTCAATTAACATACAACCTAATACTGACTGGAAGTCAGAAATTGCAAAAAAACGTAAGAAAATTTGAATTTGGCGGTCTACCCTGGCGATTTCACCTTGACAGGCAATTATTTCCCTGACTGTACCAATATCAAAAGATCGGCTAAAACAAAACATTCTGAAGGAGGACATGATTATGATATACTATGTCCACGTCCAGGTGGTGGCATTCTTCCACGGCCTGAACAGCAGCTACAAGCCAGTGGCTGGAAAAGCCATCCACTGGCCCGGGGGGCGACGGGGTCCACCGCCCGACACCCCGCGATGTGGCTTCTTGTGGAATGACCCCATGTGCCAGGGTGGTAAGTATTTAATTTATGTAATGACCTATGATATTATCAGACTGTTGCAGGTGTCATGTCTGCAATACTGGTGGCTTAAAAATTTGATGATTAAACTTGTATATGAAGCTTATTTTACAGAAAACATAAGAAAACCTTCTTTATATACATAAAATTATACATAATAATGTATCCACTTCATTATCTCCGACATAACGACGATAATTGTGTCAAAAAAGCAATCTCTCAAACTTTTGTAATTTATTTATTTATTTTAGTACATGGAGGACTTACAGCTAATAAAAACAAACAAAATAGGAAACCATAGTCACCAGAAAGCCAGTTAAAAATCCTCACGTATAGAAAATCAATAAACAATGAACAGAATCATGGTAGAAAGTTTTTTGGGTCATGTTACTTTAGTATTGACGCTACTTATACAAATATAAGCTAACTGCTTGACTAGAGGACTGTAACTGTCGAAAAAAAAAACTTATACAAAAGTCCCATTTCTTCAAGAATCACTTAAACTTAGATTACAAAGACCTTGTGCCTTGCAAAGTTCTATGTCCTTGGCTTGATGACTTCCGTTCCAATTAACTGTGTAGTTAGTTGATTACTAGACACTCTAATTACGCATAGTAATCAACTAACACGGTATATTAGAACAGGTGTCAAGAAAACCTGATTATACAGTCTGCAGCCTTCATTACGACAAGCGTAGTCAAAACCGCCGTACCTCGTAGCGATTACGCCGTAGCGACTACGCCGTAGCGGATACGGCGTAGCACTTTAGATTTACGGTCCGTGGGTAATCGAATAATTTAATTTTTTTTTGTATCTTAGGGGGAAATGTCTGTTGTAGGGTGGTTGGAGGCAAGGTGACAGTTTGGTTGTGTAGATTGTAGCCGTCGTTTTACCTTGACACAAAACTGACATTACATTCGCTACGAACAAAATTCCAGCAAATATCACTACAAAATTATACAAGTAGAATAATTTAAAATCATAATAAGGCAGCTTGATTATTCTGTCAAAATGTGAGTGCGAAAATTTCGCAGTAATTTTGTATTATAAGCTGCAATTATGCTGGGAAATGGCAATTTAACATAGACATTATACAGGGTGTACCAGAAGGGTGTGGTACAGAACATCAAACTGAACAATTTTCTCAAAGAGACAAAATAATCGCGGCAAAATAATCAGCCATTCCATTTGGGCCGAGTAGGTATTGAAGTTTTGTATGGGGCAGTTGATAATTTTTTCCGATTACGATGTTGTTCCCATGGAGAAAGTTGTTCAGTTTGATGGTCTGTACCACACTCTTAAATTTGATCACACCTTTCTGGTACACCCTGTAGAGGGACAACTTAAATTAGTTAACGAAACTCCGGAGACGTGATGGATATCGATATCTAAACAACATAAAACAAGAAAAAAGATTGATGTATTTTTCTGAGGGAGTCAACGACAGCTGGTAGTGTAGTTTCTTGAAGTATGAGTTTAGAAAATCAGTTTCTTTTTCCCCATCATATGGGGTTCTTCAAAGTTTACACAAAAAAACCGGACAAGTGCGTGTCGGACTTCGCACAATGAAGGGTTCCGTAGTTGGTATGAAATTATGCCAAGAACAAACTTAACATTATAGTTGAAATACATGTTCTCCCATACATTCCAACAGTACCTAAATGTAAGTTTGTACTCACAACATTGAGAGATTTACCACGTTATTTTAAGACCCCAAACTTCTTATAGGTTTTCCTGTAATCTACAGGTATAGACCTATTTTCTGTATTAAAAAAAAAAAATAGGCTCAGTAGTTTCGGAGATAAGGGGGGGAATGGTCAATTTTCATCTATTTTCTTAAATAACTTTAAAACTATTTATTTTAAAATTATAAAAAAAATATATTTGAAACCTTCATAAAAAGCCCTTTCATTTGATATGTCACACAGTACAGTTTGCAAACTTTTTTTTTTTATTTTCTAGTTTGCCCCCTAAAAGGGTCACTTTTCATATTCAAAATTAATTTATTTACTTTAGCTGTACGTGTTTGGGTCACAGAAATCCATATGAGTACCAAATTTCAACTTAATTCGGTCTATTAGATTCGGAGCAAATTGGCTGTGACAGACGGACAGACAGACAGACAGACAGACACACGAGTGATCCTATAAGGGTTCCGTTTTTTCCTTTTGAGGTACGGAACCCTAAAAAGGGTCGCGGGTTGTTCGAAAGAGATACCGTGGCCCTGGCACAGGCAACTGAAGGAACACGGGTGGGTTTTAGTCAGTAAGTCTGACAGGCCCTCCCGCTCCGCCCAGAGCGGGAGAAGTCATTGATGATTTCCCATCCACAAAAAAAAAAGGGTGTCATCATGTGCTGAATTCATGGTTGCAGTTTGCACTTTGATGACCCTGCTACCCTGTATTATGTGTACATATCATAAACGTGCCCCCTTCAGTTAGAAGTCAGTAACCTAACTTAATGTAGTCCACTTAGTACCTTTACTAATATTTGCTAGAACTTCATCAGACAAACAATTTCTTCTTTACGTCGTTATTAATTATTTATCATTTTTAATTAAACCGAGACAGGTTTACACTGAAAGTTTTAAATTACTTAAAGTTTGTAATGGTCTCCTATGAAATGTTGCCAGCTACAAGTACCAGTTTATTCACTCTGTTTTATTCACATTTTTGAGATACTTGACTTACCTTTGCACTTTGCAGTAAAAATGTAAACAGTCTTCTGGAAATGACAGTTAGTACCTACCTATGTAATTAAGATATGTTGAGATTGTTTCTAGATTCCAAAAGCCAATTACAAAGTGTAATCTAAATAACTGACGAGGTTTTCAATTATTTAGATTACAATAATTGAGTTGTTATTCTTATTAGAAACTGGTTTGTTCGGCATTCTGGCACATACTTTGTGATTAATATAATATACAAGGTGTAACTCAAATAACGCACAGCTTTTTAAGGGGTTATTGTACTCATCATTATGAACAATTTTTACTATGGGACCAAACCCGAAATCGCGAAAAAAATCAGCTGTTAACAATGATGAGTACAATCATTTTGATGAGTTATGGGAATAGCAGATTTTTTTTTTGCGATTTCAGGTTTTGTCCTTTAGTAAAAGTTGTTCAGAATAATGAGTATAATGACCCCTTGAGAGGTTGTTAGTGTTTTACCGATAACCCTGTATACATACATAGCCTTCTGGCTTCACGAACGTAGCGTACTCTGGGCAGGCAGCCTCACAACCACTTAGCTGATTAGTTAACTGTCACTTTGACTTAGAAATATTTTTGTCACGGCATGATCTATTCGTATTTAATTTTAGTGTGTCATTACGATACGAGAGAAGGAGACTAAGGCCTCATTTATGGTGACGCGGGGCGTCGCGCGTCGCGTTGTGCGGCGCGGCCCGCACTAAATTCAAACATAGGGCGTTCTATGAGAGCGTTTACGGAGAAGCGATTGAAATTTCATACACTTGACGGCCCGCAGCCCGCCCGCGTATATAGAAATGCTACTTCAGTACGTCCCCTCACGCGGAGGCTTTAAGCACACGTAAATGCTAGTAAATGCTAATTCCGCGTAAATGCTACTGAATACTAGCATTTACGTGTGTTTAACGCCTGGAAATGCACTAACTCTAGGTATTCGTCTCCGCCTGAGGGGACGTACTGAATTAGCATTTCTATATACGCAGCCCGCCCCGCGTACCGCGCCGCTCGACGCCCCGCGTCTCCGTAAATGACGCCTAAGGCCGTAATCTATAAACGTTACTTAGCACTTTTTTTGACTTAATAAACTACCAGATTGTTTTAAAACTTTTAACTTTAGGACATTTAAATATGCTACTAATCGACTAATGATTTTATGAATTAAAAGAACACTCATTATTACTCCTTAGCAGCCATGGATTTGCTACTAACCATTGCCATCCATTTCTTCGATGTGGGATATTATGTACCTACCTATATAGTCACTAGCATCACTGCTGTGTACAACGTTTGTTCCACGCTGCTCGGACAGAGGCGCAGACGGTCATAATCTATTGTTTCATCGGACTGGCTGTGTTCCTTACCTTTGCCGTTACAGCTGCGTGTGTCGCATACAAGTAAGTTCACAGATTTACCTGTAGAGAAACAAATTATAGATAGTATATTGAAAACATAAGTGTTTTTCTTTCTAATGTAAGGCACTTGTCCCACTACCAGCCAGGAAGCGACAAATTATCGACAATTTTCTTGCTCAAGTAACGTAAAAAAGATTGTAAGTAGGTCATAAACTCGTTTTATAGTTGCTAGCTTTACTCGCTTCTCGCTAATCGCCGACGGTGGTACAGATGTGTCTTACGCTGTTTTTCTACCGTACCGGGAACGGGACGTAAACGAGAAAACAGATGACGGCGCCGAAGTAGTGACAGCATTTACTACGACCAAATAATCTCGTTTCTCGTTGACGTCCCGTTCCAGTCTTTGTGCGACAATTCCAAAATCTTGTTTTCTATGGTTTTTATCTGACAAATAGCTTAAACATTTCTACGAATCAATACAGCTACTGAAATCTTGATTGTTGGTTTTCTTAAGCAACTCAGTTGTACCTACAACAATCACTTACAGCTTACAGACTTGTGTAACTACAAATAGTACACCCTGTATAATTAATGACAATCGTCAGAAGCCTTTATAATCTTCGGTCAGAACGCTCAAAAGGTATCCACTTCAAAAGAATATCTCAAGGATTAGCGAAAGCAAAACAATTTGGGACAATGAAATTCTGCGTAGTCTAAGGCCCATCGTCCACGATGATACTCAATAGGAACGACGTGTTACAGACTCAAATCACCACTGAGTAGCCAGAATGTCACAACTCTAGTATTTCAATGGTAGTCAATACACGACGCGTCACTTACTACATAGTTTGTAATCACAAACTATATAGTACATGATGCGTCGTGTAACGACTACGACGCAACCAATCGGTTGCGTCGACTCACTTAAGGGTGTAGCACGTAATGTATCTGATACTGTACCAATCTGCAAGTGTGTACATCTCGTCCATGGTCAACGCGTATCCAGCTATGAGCCCCCGGATCCGCAGTGTTCGCGACGATCTCACGCCGACAAAATGTCTTCTGTATTGGTGGCTAGTGCCGCGTTCATTTATATCAAACCTCGTCAAAAAATTATAAAAGCCCACGTCGATTCTGGCAAAATGAAATATACAACTACTCTATGATGAAGTTCTTCGTTCGAAGCTCGCTCCGACGTATTCACTAAACGTCGTGTTGTGTCGCCGTCCACGAGCATACTGCGAGCGCCTTTGTGATCGCATCAAAACCTCCACCCGGCGCGGCGGGTAGCTGTGAGCACTCTGCGGTTCGCGGGCGACCGGCTCGCAGCAGGGGTCTACTACCTAAGCACGAAGTCCGTAGTTTCGGCCTTCGTTACGGGCGTTTCCTACTGCGTATCACCTATGGACAGATGGTTGGTTCGGGGCCCGAACGAAGTATGAATGACAACATGATTTGACAATTGTCCCTACTCCCGATGAGTTTTTATCCGTCCATAAAATTTAACTTATCCACTTGTTTTGATGGATCGTAATGTCAGACGGACGGACTGACGGACGGACGTAGTTAGGGTAGGGAGTAGACCCCCATGCTCGCCTCACGTACTCACTTGACACAGTATCAGATACATTACGTGCTAGACTTCTAAGTGAGTATCACGATTAGTATAAGACCGTTGTTGAAATACTAGTGCTGTGACATTCTTACTACTCATTGGTGGTCACATGTTACTATTGAGTAGCGTCGTGGACGATGGACTTTATTGAATTAAACCAGTTACAACATTATTTTACCGTCTCAAGAACGTTTAAGATAATTAAAATATACATATTTAAGCTCTGTGTTTTCTGTTTTATTTATATTCCTTTGAGTTAGCTTCAGAATGATTGTGTTATAGAATGAAATTAAACATAACAATTCTTTTGATTATTTTCTGTTGAGAGGATCCAATAAAATTAGTTTATATTAACGTATTTACTCAACTGGACGTGAATCTCTTTGCAAAGGACTGTTTAATGTTTAACATTTTAACTCCGAAATGCTTATTATTATTCTGAAACAAAAGTAACAAAAGGAGGCAATAGGATAACTTAATTAACAATTTTATCACCGAGCAACAGGCTTTTCAACTAAGTTAATTTTCATTCGTAATTATTGTATTATTTACCGCCTTGTATTGCACACTTTCGTAGCAGAAACTCTGATAAAACTTCTAAATCCTTATTGACATCTTCTACTTTAGCTTGGCGTTATTAATCCCAGCTTATGCTAGGGCCTCCCCTAAGCTTAATTGACAAAATAGATAAAAACAACGGCCAAGGTTAGCCAACAAAAGTTATTCTTATTTAATTCTTTTGGGTTCAGGCCACATGTCCATTTAGATTATTTTATTTGTTCTTATTTTTTTACTGGCCCAATTTATACAGTGTTAGTTTTCAATAATCAGCCAAATTTTCACAGGCCGTTCTACCCGTGAATATGAACAACTTTCACAATAGAACATCCCGTGAAAATTTGTCTGGTCATTGAAAACTAACCTTTACAGGGTTAACCATTGAGATGGTTAACGCAATTTTTTTTTTCGTCTTACATCTCTATCAGCCGACATCTCATCATCGTCACAATCTATGGTTTCTTTGCTCTTTCTTTATTTATTCAATACACATTCATAGCAAAACTTTTCCGCGACATGGCCCTCATCGTGTGTTCTTCTTGTCCTAATTCGTGCATCTTCCTCTCACAGACAGGCTCGTATAGACGCGGAGTTAAACAATACTTCTTGGAGAGTTCGACCTGAAGAGGTTTTGGTGGAGGTTGGCACAGGAATCGGAGCCAGTCCTGCATTGCACAGCATCAACGAGGTACTGAAGGTATGTGTGATAATAATAGCAAATTATTAATTAAATAAGGTTGTCATTAGGATGATAATCATGAAATAGAAATAATTTATTTGCTAATACAGATAAGATGTAATTTTTATAAATATTAGTGTCGATACATTTTACCTTACGGCATGCATTTCAAACAATAGAAAGAGATTGCCACTTCAATTTGTGGGTAAGATATTTAAAGAAAGAAAAGAAAGAAAGAAACAATAATGTTTATTTGGACACAGTTGGTGAAACACAAAATACAAACAACAAAATAAAAAAGTGAAAATAATTTTTAAAACGACAATAGTCTGTGCCTCACGGCTGTGCCAAAAATGTTGACTTCAGCATTAATGCCAGACAGATGCTGTATCTGACGCTGGTTTTCTAATGAACAGATCTAAAAACATGTAGACAGTGTTGGGCGTAAAGGTGCATGTTTTCCCACGATATTTACCATCAACATCTATTCATGACATTTAAAATGTTGGGATCTTTAGCCTGGTTTGAAGTGGGTCTATAAATATCTGGGCTACCTACGAACAAACAAAGAACAATAATATTCGTTCCTTCTAATAAATGGGGAAATGGTGCTTACGGAATTTTCTCAAACGAAAGTGAGTCGGAACAAAGCCTATTATTTACAATGAATAGTTTTGTAGTGACTGGTGAGCGCTCCGTAATTTGATTTTTAATAGTTCTATTAACCTGTGTCAACCTACCTACTACCTACATGTGTGTGTATACCTAGCTACTACGTTTTGGAATGGGAACTAACTTCATCTTTCTAACTGACCGACCCCTTGACAATTCAAAAGTGCCTGACTCATCAACTCCCAGACCAAACCCTTGGACCTAGAAAGCTGAAATTTTGCACAGAGACTCCCTTTATAGTGTAGACAAGGAATCAGGAAGGAAATCCCGGTGGTACGTTCCTGTGAGATATTTTCCGACATCCACGCGGGCAAAGCCGCTGACAAAAGCTAGTTTGAAATAAATGCTTTGAGTTTGAATTTATAATGAAAAAGAAAATTGTTAAATTAGTTCCGCGTGATGGCGGAGTTCCTTTTTGAAAACTTTGCCACGAGATGGTTATAAGTGCTTTTCTTGTCGCCCGATTGGTCGCTATAACTTCAAGATTACTTTGACAAGTTAATGACAAACACACAGCGCTATCTTGCGGCGAAGCTTCCAGGAAACAAACCCAACGAGACAGTTTTGCCAAATAATTGGCTGCTAAAATAATCAGATGGCCAATTCTCGTACCTAAAAACGTTCACAATCTCATGCTAGCGTCAATCAAATGTCAAAAATGTAGGTAAACGCTATACAATTTTTGACAGATTGAGACTGAGATGAGATTGCGAACGTTGTTAAAAATACGAGAATTGCCCCTCAGGTTCTGTATTAATTGATGTACAGTGGGCTGTATCAATTGGGTACCCCAGTTGTATTTTTTAATACAACTGGGGTACCCAATTGAAGCAGCCCACTGTACAAGTGAATAAACTGTGTACTTTGGTGTGCAAACAAATATTATAATATCTCGAAAATTCATAAAGACAGCAAAAATATGTCGGATTATTTTATATAATATCGCAGACCTCACAAGATTCATAAGCTTAGCAACGATCCTATTTATTTATTAAATAAACAATAGTAAACAACGTCCTGTTCGCTGTAGCGTCCAATTATTTCGTTTTTCGAGTCGTTTTATTAATTGTTTGGCAGTAGGTAATACACGAAATATTGGAGTAATTGGAACTTATTGGAGCTTATAATCAAATAAAACGAGCAATTTAAATTAATTTGTTAAACTGTCCACGTTCGCATTATAAAGTATTGATACAAATCGTCAAGGGCGTGTTGAAAGAATACATTATTTGAGTTTATAGTTATTTGAAGAAATTGTGTAAGTATTTATTTATAAGTTACAATTTTAGCTTGGATTTTAAAAAGCCGCATCAGGAATATGTCGAACTTGCTATAAGTCGCAATGAAGGTAGGGACTTTGGTAACTGTTAGGAAAATAGACAAATGAATTTGAATACAGCAAGATTTATCTTCTGATAGCATTATCTTAGTAAGTTAACCTCATTTAACACCTCCCTTACGAGCTTTTAGAAGATCACGTCTTCTGAGAGTGCTCCTGAGTGAGACATAATCATATTACTAACTTATTGAGACACAAAATGCTACATTGTTGTATACCTTACTAGCTGCGCCCTGCGGTTTCACCCGCGTAGACCGGGATAAAAAGTAGCCTATGTCCCGCCATTTGAGCGTGAATAAGTAACAAACATACACACACACACTCGCACACTCACAAACTTTCGCCTTTATAATAGTGTGATTTTACCTTTGTAGTGTAGGTTGGGTATACATGCATATATAAACTCACGCCTTCTTCCCATGAGGGTAGGCAGAAACCACAGAACGCCACCTGCTACGATCCTCACATGTCTACTACTTTTGCCTCGTTTACGTTCATACATCAGTGGCCTTAGTGCGAGTTTTTATACTTACTCGATCACGTAAACGTAAACGTCAGTTTGTACTGAAAATGAATAAGCGCCGCCTGGTGACTATAATGCGAAACACAATTATTCCATACGAATTGACATAAGGTAACGTTAACGTAAACGATCGAGTAAGTATAAAAACTCGCACTAAGCCCACAGATGGCCAATTCTCGTACCTAAAAACGTTCACAATCTCATGCCAGCGTCAATGAAATGTCAAAAATGTAGGTAAACGCTATACAATTTTTGACAGATTGAGACTGAGATGAGATTGCGAACGTTCGTTGTTAAAAATACGAGAATTGCCGCTCAGGTCAACACGCACGCCGGTTGCGAGTAGTACGCACCTGACATTTCTGAAGAACATCACCAATAAGTAAGGTCAGATGTCTTCCTAGGGCGTCGGGTTGGGTATCGGGTAGAAAATACAAAAAATATGAAATTACTTGATTTTTGCAGATCTGCTAAGCGCTGTGATCAAAGCAATATACGCTAATGTCATCAACATTTTCTACGCACAACTTAGCAGTTATTAAATCTGAGTTCTGCTAAGTTGTCATAGACAAAAAATTATTTGAAACATTGTTTTAAATAGACCTCTAGCGAGCAAGGTCTTTCTTGAGCAGTTGTAACTATACTAAATCAATCTGCCTAGCCTTTTCCCAACTATGTTGAGGTCGGGTTCCAGTCTAACCGGATGCAGCTGAATACCAGTATTTTACATGGAGCGACTGCCTATCTGACCTCCACAACCCAGTAACTGGGTAGTACGATACCCCTTGCTAAGACTGGTTGTTAGACTTTTCGGGCTCCTGACGACCCGTAACGACTGTCAAAGATCCACGAATGACAGCCGGGACCAACGACTTAACGTGCTTTCCGAGGCACGGAGGAGTCTCGATATGTAAAACCCATCCACTGACCAACCCCGGCAAGCGTAGCTTAACCTGATGGATCGACCAGTGCGGCTGTTATTACTTAGCCACGAGCTCCTCAGTTGTAACTATACTATAGGTAGATAATTGTAATTTCAGTACCTACATTCTTCTTTGAAATCTCTAGTTGTCTCTGGGCTGGAGTACTCGGAGCAGCACCGGGGCAGCCTCGACCCTTGGCACCCCCTCTCTGACCCTGTCGTCATTCACCGTAGGCCTCTACAAGGGAAACAGGGTGGCTGTCAAGAAGATACACAGGAAGAAGCTGGATCTAAACAAGAAACTTCTGTGGGAGATCAAACAGGTTAGTAGCAGTTAGTAGGAAGAAAATTGACATAATATTCCCAGAAAAAAAAACTTTATGTCGTCCAGAGTTCTGTTATAAAGTGATATACATTGTTTTACACTTCCACTAATAGGAATTGACAGCCATAACAATACCTTTCAGATTTAAAATGAAAGCAAACACAAATGGTGTTTACATTCTTTAGAAACATCAACGAAAGAATTCTGGAAAAATAACATTTTTCTCTTCAAATATTATAAATTTTGATAATAATAATAATTATAATATAATTTTGATATCTACGAGTATCTTAGATATATCTATACATCTATACAATTAAATAAAATTGAAGTGTCTGTTTGTAATGTCAAAATATCAGCTTTTAAGTAAATGCTTGGGAATGTATTAAGTAAGGTACTTATGCATAAAAAGAATTAGGCTTCCGCGCAAAAAAACCCATGAAATTGTGAACAAATAGCGCGGGGGGGCGGGTCGCGATGCAACGCGGCGGGTCGGGGAACGAGGGAGATTTATTAAAATGTAGCTGTTATTTACGATTGCGAACGAAGTCGCATGGCACAGCTAGATAATAATAAAGCTAAGAGTTTGTTTGAATTCCCTAATCTCTGGAACTAAGTACCAGTCGGATTTGAAAAAAAACTTTTGCATTCGATAGACCAATTCTTGAGGAAGGCTACTTAACATCACGCTGGGATGCTTAGGAGTCGAGCAAAAATAAAAAGTCAGATAGATAGATAGAATACTCTTTATTATGACACCATAAAAATCAGAAAGAACGCAAAGGAAAAATGAAGTAATAGCGCGGACAGGCGATGCGATACAACGGGCCACCCCGTTGCATCGCATCGCCTGTCGGGGGGACAAGAAATTTCACGCGGACGTAGTCGCGGGCAGAAGCTAGTAAGTAAATAAATGACAAAAATTATCCGTGCCTATTATGTAATGATAGTCAAAACAATATCAATATCATAATTATCTTACTCATGTAATGTAATAGGCATAGACATTCAATGAAAAGTGTTGCAGTACTCGTACGAGTATCTAATTAGTGACCAAACAAAGCCCGCGACGCCATTCCAACGTCAATTAATAGATTACTCTATAATTACGTTGATGGATCTTTTGTTCGCAAATGGATGATTGAATGTCGATTGAAAGGCTGTATGTTGTATTGCGTTTAAGTTTGCACAGTATAGTAAGTAAACTAAAACGATTGCAGTCTGCATTAGTATTGTAAACTGCTGTCACAGAGCGCTCTTAAAAAGACTCGCCAAAGAGGAAATCGACATTTTTTTAAGTTTTAGTATTATCCGTTTTAACGATTATAATAAAACTGTACATATAAAGCTACTATTTGTAATAATAATAACGTATAGTCTTGTGGAGCAGAACTAATCCGGCTTATTTTCTGCATTTTCATTCTAAAATAAAAGAAACAACCAAACCAACGATGAGGGTGCCACTGCGCGCTCGGTAGCCTCTTAACCGAGGTTATAGTCTAGAGCAAAGTAGGTAGTCAAGAGTACCCACAAGATCGATCCCAAAACCAAAAGCGGTTTCAATTCAAGCCGTGTTCAGGCCTGTGTCTCAAGTGATTTGAGAGTGACATGTTTGTGACATCTAAGCAAATGAGATGTCACAGAACTGTCACGTAGTTCCGAGTAGCGGTAATCCGATATGACGGGATCGGATGACCAACCGAATCAATGTTTCCGATATTTTACTATAACTTTGTAACTTTCCTTTCTAGGGGATTGATAAGAGGTATTGATACTGTAATTGAATGTCAAAGTTATGTTGTTAGTGTTTTTGTGATTTCTGTTTTAGTATTTTGTTATTTCTTCGCAAAGAACAGAGCATCTTGTTAGGTATCGGATATCTTGCTTTGTATGTTATCTATCTATGTGTATACATATTAAAACTGATGAGTTTATTTGATTTAACGCGCTAATTTCTGAAACTTCTAATCGGATTTAAAATTGGGCTATCAAATACAAAAAGTTTTTTTTTGCATTTGATAGCCCAATTCTCGAGAAAGTTTAACTTCACGCTAGTACCCTTAAGAGCGAGGGCTTGATAGCACGGGAGGCGATGCGATGCAACGGGGTGGTTTGGGGGGACAAGTAATTTCACGCGCGCGAAGTCGCGGGCGGAAGCTAGTTCTTGATATCAACAAACTTACGGAACTAAAGCTAGACTTTTGAAAATCTACCACCCGGCATTCTAAATTACTGGAACTACTTGCTACAATGATGTTCTTAATTGAGTAAATTGACTACCAACTTTCCAGAAATTCCATTCTCACTTGTCATTGTGGTGAAAAATGGCAATAACACGCCAAAATAGATGCGTCAATATGCTCAACAATCAAGTTACCTGTCTGTACATGTCTCTATCCTTTTCACCCAGGCCCGCAACGTGTCGCACGAGAACACAGCGCGGTTCATCGGCGCGTGCGTCGACTGTCCGCTAGTGTTTGTCCTCACGGAGTACTGTCCTAAGGGCTCGCTGAAGGACGTCCTCTCTAATGACGAGCTGCAGCTTGACTGGAACTTCAGGACCTCGCTCGTGCATGATATTGTGCAGGTAAGAACAGCCGAATTATTACGAGTGCAATTTACGTAACGTTTTATAACTGACAGAAGGAGGGTCTTAGTTTGCCTGTTTATACTTTTAACTGTCGTGATCACACACATTACTTTTAAGAAAGTTGAGAAAACTGTCCTCAAAGCAGACACAAAGTGAATCTGACTAAGATTATGTACCTAGTGTATTGAATCATTATGTATGCCTCATCAGGCAGGGATGTTGTTTGAAATAGCTGTCGCGCAATACACACATTTGACATTACACAAATCATCTGCCTCAGTTTTTATAATTTTATTTATTTATTTTTTACTGAGGCACCAAGTCCCAATAAAATCACAAATACATAAAATTCATTATGACAATTAATTATCAAATACATAAAATTTGTTAAGAACTAAGTAACATACTTATTATCTAACACATAAATAACACATTTCACCAAAAGATCGCTGGATGCCCTGCGCATCCAGTATAACAATATCTTCAGGGTGATGTTGGGGCTGCCACGTTTCTGTGGTGCATCGGAGATGTTCGCGCTGTTTCGCACTGATGGCTTTCATGCCATCATTCGCAAGAAGACGGTGTCCCTGGTCTGCAGGTTGCGTGGCAGCCGCAACAAAATCTTGAAGACTTTAGCTGGCAGGTGAGACCCTGTCAGCTAAAGTCTTCAAGATTTTGTTCCCCGCTCTGGAGGTCCTTTGTTAAGTTGGTCATTTAAATTTAATTTCCATTTTATTTGCAATTTTTGTTTATTTATTTTTTAATAATATTTAATTTAATCATTGACATTAATTTGAATGAATTTTAATAATTTTTAATTTAGTTTTAATTTAATTTACAATTTGATGTTATATAAGTACAGGGCCCCCCCTACATCAATATTTTTGTTTAAGTGTTTGTGTTTTTTTTTTGTGTTTGTCATAGTATAGTATCTTTGGTTACTAACATAGTTTTCTAAGTATACCTATTAACATAAATATGCATCTCTGTGTCTGAGCTAAATAAATAAATAAATAAAATAAAATAAATAAAGCTATGAATCTGCTGGGTGTCAAGGAAGTTAGAAATGCAATTTAACCATTGACTGACACTGAACTCCCCTCCGACAAAACTTCCCTCTCTAGGTATCTTCAGTAAGAAATACAGACTAGGTTTGACATTGGTTGGACATTTGGAAAACAATAAGGAAAATGAAACACACTGTTGGCCCCTATTTCGACCTTGACTGACGGATTCGCCAAGCATGTAATTCAATGATTTCCAGGGTTATCCTAATCCAATTGTATTGGGTAATTATGGTTCTTGCTCAATGGCTATCCTTGTAAAAAGATTTCATAGCCTTGATTAAAACAATAATCAAAGATGAAAGGTTCACACAAAACAATAACTGTTTGTTAAATTATTATTTTTTAATTAAAAACTCAGCCTTCGACATGAAAGCGTTATAGCCGTGAGTCGCTTTTATTAAACGCTGTAATTTCACACGATGATTGTTGATTTTTTGTATGACGTGTATTTAGGGGCCAGAACAACTACCTACCTGCCAATTTATACTAGTAGTTTTGCGGACAGTAGACCTCATCAGCACATTTTTTTTTGTAACAGTCACATAAAATGGTTGACAGGACCTAACCATTTGGCGAGCGATAACTACGGTGCGATCTAGCGGTCCACATTAGCGCCATTTTGTAAAACTAGCATTAGTATTGAAAGCCTCGTTTTAGAAAAAATTGATAATTATTTTCAGAATTCTCTAGTATTGTGATGAGAAGGTGGTCCCAAGTGCTCCATCAATCCCTACCTAGTAGTTAAAAGGGCCGATTCCACTGGAAGCAATCTAAATTTGAGCAATTTACTGCATTTGGAGGAGCTATTCTCCTCTTCACGCCGAAGATCCTCATCAGGGTTCTTACTATTGTGACGACCGAAGCATGTTATTATTATGTTAGTATAAACAGTGTCGGGTACTGTGACCCGAATAAACAGTTTGTCGCTAACCACCGCCTTTTATTGACGTTCCATTGGCGACGAGTACGGGATCTGATATTTAAATTATTTTTTTTTAATAAAAAATATTGTGCGTGAACTTTACGAAAATGCCGATCGGAAAAATTGAACAGTTTAATTTAAATTCCAACCAATGGCCAGCTTACATTCGTCGCGTTAATCAGTACATTAAGTTAAATGACATTAGCGATGACTTGAAAGTGTCCATGCTGATAACCGTAGTCGGTGAAGAAACGTACGCGTTAATGTGCGATTTGTGTGCACCCAGTTTTCCAGAGAGCAAAACTTATGACGAGCTAATAAAACTTGTGACGGAACACTTGGAGCCGCAACGTTCAGAGATCGCGGAGCGCCACGTATTCAGGTTGCGAAGGCAACGGGCCGGCGAGTCTCTGACGGAGTATTTGCAAGCATTAAAACATCTCGCGACGACGTGCAATTTCGGCAAATGCAATTCATGTTCAACTCTAGAAGAAAACTTGCGGGACCAGTTCGTGTCAGGTTTATCAAATGACGTGATGCGGTCTCGGATCTTTGCGGAAAAGAAAATCCAGTACAAAGAGGCGGTGGAGCTAGCCCTGGCACTAGAAGCAGCAGAGAAACATGCTGAGGTGAGCGGCAGCACCACTGTAGCGGTGACAGCAGCAAACTCAACGGCAGTGGCGAGCGGCGCGGCGGGCGAAGACCTGCACTACGCACGCGGCGGCGGCGGACGAGCCGGCCAGCGCGGGCGCCGGCCACGCACCGCGCCCGGAGGCGCGGCGGCAAGCAGCGCAGGCACAGGACCAGGCAGCGGAGGTGCGGAGCCCGCGAGCTCGCGCGCGACGTTATGCTGGCGTTGTGGCAAGGCGCACATGGCTGATAGATGTCGATTCAGAAACTATAATTGTGATGAGTGCAATCAAAAAGGTCACTTAAAGGTGATGTGTAAACAAGTGCGTGGCAAAGGTGGTCGGCAGAATTACTTAAGCGAAGGGGAATCGGATGACGGTATGTTTAACATTGAAGTCGCAGCTCGAGGTAACAAACCATATTTTATTAAACTAACGATTGACAATATTAACATTAAATGTGAAGTGGACACGGGTAGCCGTATCTCGGCTATAAGTGAAGAAATGTACAAACAGATGTTTTCACATAAAAAAATTGTCACGGACAACTTATTGTTACGTTGTTACTCGGGCTCACAGATTGAGTCTTTAGGTTATATTGAGGTAGATGTCTGTTTAGGACAAATTAAAGGGAAATCATTGCGTCTTTACGTTATAAAGGGTGGCGCACGACCCCTATTGGGACGAGAGTGGATGCGCGTTTTAAAAATAACCCAAATTACGGTCAATGAAATAATAGATGATGACTTGGTGGCGCAATTACGTAATGAATTCCCTGAAGTATTTTGTGAAAAGTTAGGGACTTGTAAACAGCCTATCCGACTACAGCTGATAGACGACGAACCGGTGTACGTGCGAGCGAGACCTATGCCGCTGGCACTCCGCGCACGAGTTGAAAGGGAATTGGAACGCTTAGAAACAGATGGCACCATCTCACGCGTAGATTATTCTGATTATGGCACTCCAATCGTACCTGTCGTAAAAGCAAATGGGGATATACGTATTTGTGGTGACTACAAGGTCACGATCAATCCGAAATTAAAACGGGATTATTATCCCTTACCGCGAATTGAAGAATTGTTCGCAAATCTCAGCGGTGGGGAGAAATTTACAAAAATTGACTTAAGACATGCGTATGAGCAATGTTTTCTATCCGATGATTCCCAACCGTATACGGCGATTACAACGCACATGGGTACATATGTTTACAAACGCACACCGTACGGTTTATCTTGCATTCCGGAGAAATTTCAAAAGATTATGGAGGAAACCCTGCGCGGGGTGCCAGGATGCGTCGTGTTTTTAGATGACATATGTGTGACAGGTTCAAATAAGGTTGAACATATAAAGAATCTGCGAGCTGTGCTCACAAGATTACGTAATATGGGACTTACGGTCAAGTTAAGTAAATGTCGATTTTTACAGGACAGTGTAAAATATTTAGGCTTCATTATTAATAAAGATGGTTTGCGGCCTGATCCTGAGAAACTTGAGGCCATTTCCAGCGCACCGAGACCTGAAAACGTATCTCAACTTAAAAGTTTTCTTGGAATGCTCAATTATTATGGGCGATTCATTGAGAATCTGAGTACTTTACTACAGCCGATGCATAATTTGTTAAAAAAAGAGGTCCGCTGGAATTGGGACTCGAAGTGTGAAAAGGTTTTTATGGAAGCAAAGCGAACCCTCTTGAGTGAACGTGTACTGGCACACTATGAGGAGGGCCGCGAACTCGTGTTATCGGTGGACAGTAGTGCGTACGGATTGGGCGCGGTGCTGGCTCACCGGTACGAGAACGGAAGCGAGCGGCCCGTCAGCTGCGTCTCGCGAACACTTAGTGCGCCCGAGCGTAACTACAGTCAGTTAGACAAGGAGGCATTAGCTATTTTGTTCGGTGTCACAAAACACCATCAATACCTATTTGGCAGGCGATTTATACTGCGCACTGATCATCAGCCGCTGACGTATATTTTTGGGGAAAAGGGAGGAATTCCGCAAACGGCTGCCAGTCGTTTGCAAAGGTGGGCGGCGCGCCTGGCCGCATATGATTTCCGTATAGAATTCGTGCGATCGGCGGACAACGGTCCGGCCGATGCGTTGTCGCGATTACCGTTACCTCAGGAGGGTCGCTCTACGGACACAGGAACTGTGGATTATTTAAATTTAGTTGAGGCGGCGCTGCCTATTTGTTATAAGGATATTGCAAAAGAGACAGAACGCGATGTCTTACTAAGTAAGATTAAAGGTTATGTATTGTTTGGCTGGCCGTCGGCCCCGAGCTGCGATGCGGAAAAAGCTTATTTTTCTAGAAAACAGGATTTCGTGGTAGACCAAGGGTGTGTTATTTTCAAATACAGAATTGTCGTGCCTTATGCCTTACAAAAGAAAATCTTGGAAGAAGTGCACGAAGGTCACTTAGGTATAAATAAAATGAAAAGTTTATCACGAAACTATATTTATTGGGCGAATTTAGATAAAGATATAGAGGAAATATGTAAATCTTGTGCCGCGTGCCGTATAGTTCGAGACGCACCGCCGCATGCGCAGCTACACCCTTGGGAGTTTCCGCTGCACCCGTGGCAGCGCATACATGCAGACTTCGCAGATTGTGGAGGCGTTCGATATTTAGTTATTGTAGACGCACACTCAAAGTGGATTGAGGCGTTACCAATGAAAAGTACAAATGCCGCTTCAACAATTAAAGTTTTGAGAAGTGTTTTCGCGCGTTTTGGTTTGCCGTCGCAGCTCGTGACCGATAACGGACCACCATTTGTGTCCCAAGAATTTAAAATTTACTGTGAAAATAATTATATTAAACATACAACGTCGGCTCCTTATAGACCGCAGGGAAACGGCGCGGCGGAAAATGCTGTTAAAACAGTAAAAAAAGCGATCAAAAGAGCGTTGTACGAAAATGAGGACGTAAACGCGGCTCTATGTAAATTTTTGTTCCAATATCGCAACTGTGAGCACGCCACGTGTGTATCATTAGTTTAAAATAACTGCCTTGTAAGCTTAGTGAGGAGAGATGTGACGACCGAAGCATGTTATTATTATGTTAGTATAAACAGTGTCGGGTACTGTGACCCGAATAAACAGTTTGTCGCTAACCACCGCCTTTTATTGACGTTCCAACTATGAGTTCTTATAGCAGGGTAGAAGTTGAACTTTTCCAGTGAGAGAGACTGACGGAGCTATACAGGGTGACTTTGAAAACATGCGACAAAATTTAAGGGGGTGTTCTACGCATCAATATGAACAACTTTTACTATGGGACCAAACCTGAAATGGCGAAAAAAAAATCAGCTGTTCAGTACATTTTGACGAATTATGCGAACAGAAATGTACTGAACAGCTGATTTTTTTTTCGCGATTTCAGGTTTGGTCCATAGTAAAAGTTGTTCATATTGATGCGTAGAACACCCCCTTAAATTTTGTCGCATGTTTTCAAAGTCACCCTGTATACGACCTATAGCACCGTCACTCTCTCTCACTGGAAACGTTCAAATTCTGCCCTGCTATAAGAGCGAGCGCGCACTGCGGTGCGTTTCCGGTAGTTCTGCCGCACTGGGCGGGGCCTACAGTAACAAAACGCATGACCGCAGTGCGCGCACTTCAAAGACATTCCATACTTCACAGATCGCAATGCGCGCTCGCCCTAATAGCTCATAGTAAGCCCCCAGATCTTCACCAAATTTTTATCAGACATTGGTCTCGGTGAAAGTTACTACCTTTCAAATAAAAAAAATAACCATCGAAATCAGAGGGGCAATTCTCGTATTTTTAACAGCGATCGCAATATCATCTCAAGACTCAATCTGTCAAAAATTGTATAGCGTTTAATACAATTTTTGACAGATAGAGTCTTGAGATGATATTGCGAACGTTGTTAAAATTACGGGAATTGCCCCTCAGATGTCAGATGTAAGGCGGAGATTTCCAGTAGGCTCCTCTTTTTCCCATTTTGGAGAAAATATCCCTCAAATCAAACTTTCCCGACGACAAAAAAAATCTATAAAGTCGTACACCAAGTACGACCTGTAGGTAGAGGAGTACCACCAAACTTACACACGAAAGCAAATTTTGTAGACTTAAAACAGAGACTCTTCGCTCGCTTGGTCAACTAATAGGTAGGTACTCGTATTATAAAGAGATCAAAGTGAGTTTGTATGTAGGAGGTAATCTTCGGAACTATCCGATCCGATTCCGAAAATTATTTCACTAATGGGAAGCTAGTCCAGTATCTTATGTTAAAACAAGAATTTTATTTTTTTTTTTTTTAAATCCTATTTTTCCAATTTTATTGCTGTGTTTTGATTTTTTTTTAAATATTTTAAATGCTACGACAACATTGTTAGCTTAGTTATAATATATTATTTTATGCATGCTGTGGTCTCCTGTAAGTGAAGGAGTACACCTACGTGATACTTTTGTCGTCATTACTTTTTTCTTGTGTTTGTGTACATCCTTTGTGGGAGATCCTAATTCAATAAATAAATAAAAAGAAATTTCACGCTCCATAGAATATGACGTGTCATTATGGTAATCTAACCAGCGCGAGCGTCCGTTAAAAAAGAAGCAAATAAATAACCTAACCAGTGCGCCAATCGCGATGTTATCATACTAGTATTGTAAAGGCGAAAGTTTGTGAGTGTTTGTGTGTGTTTGTATGTATTTATATGTAACTTCTTCACGCTCAAACGGCTGGACCGATTTAGATGAAAGTTGGTATGTAGATAGCTTATAACACATAGCCTACTTTTAATCCCGGTCTACTCGGGTGAAACCGCGGGGCGCAGCTAGTAAAGAATATATGCTTTAGAAACGAATATTCTTTTTGCACAAAAATAAGTCCATAAGTACCTAAGTATTTTGGAATTTTACCTTGGAATTTTCTCAAAGAAGTATTAAAAGCTAAATTCAATTTATTATCTATTCAGTAATATATAAGTTGTATGCTAAGAATATTTTACTCCATCTAGTTCTAGAATTTGCGATCTTAATACAATAAAAACCGGCCAAGTGCGAGCCGGACTCGCACACGAAGGGTTCCGTACCATATATCGTCACTAATTTAACTAAGTGACGTAACTGATTCGAAGCACATTTTACAGGGCAAGCTAGTTTTCTTTTTTTTTAACCTATACGTCGGTCTCGATTTTTGCATTATCATGGGGACCGTAAGGCTTAGGTACACGAATTACACGATTAGACAGATCGATTCGACTTGGAAAAAGTATCAAATTACTATAGTTAGGTCGGCTATCGGCTTAGTCCATTTGGACTAAGCCGATAGCCGACCGTCAGATACGTCAGTTAGTTAGATTAGCGATGATATGTTTAAAAGTCGGAAAGATAACTTTATATTTCATAATGATACTGTGAATTACAAGGTTATTTTTTGTAGTTGCAGAAAATAGCCCATATTGAAAAAAAATACCTTAGGAATCCGCGTTTTTAGTATTTGTTGATTAAATACAGTATAATATGGTACATGATATACAGAAGTTTCAAATTCCTAACTGCCCGACCTGGCCATCGTACCTACCCAGGACCTCGTGCTCGGCAGTAGAGCTTTCGACTACTAGACCCACGAGGCATTCAAGGCTTTGTGTTCATAATTAAGTACCTTGTCACCTGCGTAGGTAAATAATAAAACAGTCTGGTTCCAAATAACAATATAAAACAGTCTGGTTCCAAATAACAATATAAAAAACCGGCCAAGTGCGTGTTGGGCCACGCGCAGTAATAGGGTTCCGTAGTTGCACAATAATGCGGACTAAGAAGAGGCCTTTTTGTTGTTTCATGGATATTTTGTTTTGATTTTTTTTTTATTTGCTTTTTGTTGTTTTTATTTGACTAGTAAACTTGAAAAGCCTACTTAGCTGTGATAGTTTGCCTTTTAACTTCGTTATATATACTACTACCGTGGATTACATAATATAGGTACTACTACCGTGAATTGGACACTTGACTCTAACAAAGAACCGGTCAAGAGCGTTCCGTTCCGATTTCTGAATAAATGTGCTATTTAGAGACATCGTTTTATTTTTCCTGTAACCTTTACATAAACTTCCATCACATTAGATTTTTATCTTTGCAAACTTCGGAGATAAGGGGGGGAACGGTATTTTTTTTACATTTTTCATCAAAGCCGAAAACTATGCGGCCTAAAAAAAAAACCGGTCAAGAGCGAGTCGGACTCGCGCACCGAGGGTTCCGTTCCGATTTCTGAAAAAGTGTGCTATTTAGAGACAACGTTTTATTTTTCCTGTAATCTTTACATAAACTTCTATGACATAGAATAATTTCAGATTTTTATCTTTGCAAACTTCGGAGATAACGGATAACTTCGGGAACGGTATTTTTTTTACATTTTTCATAAAAAGTCGAAAACTATGCGGCCTAAAAAAATAAAAAATTGTTTAAGAATGTGCAAGCAGCGCTCTTTCATATGATACCCCACCTGCCCTAGTAGCCCCACTTTGAATTTTTAAGACCTCCTTTCAGTCCCTGTTACAAAAAAATATAAATATTTTTACTTCTTTCTTATTTGCAAAATAGTTGGGTAAACGTCATCTAAAACTGTTCCAAATTTCAAGTTGACAGTATTAGTAGTTCTTGAGATATTATTATACAGCTGTGACAGACAGACAGACAGTCAGACGAGTCGCACCATAAGGGTTCCTTTTTACCATTTTGGTACGGAACCCTAAAAAAATGTGTTTAGACGGCTACGTGTTTTACGAACTGGATAAAATGTGTGAAAACACACGAAAAATAAAACAAAAACATTGTTTGAAGGTAGAAGCGCGTCTGCTGTAGACATTTACATATTTTGTACCTAAGTATTATTAATAAACAGTGACAGAGAGTTCTATTGGGAAATTATTAATCGCACACCAGAAAAATATTCTTACATCAAATACTATACTTAAATGTACACCAAATCAATTATTGCAGTACTAATTAACTAATTGAACATCAAAATCATCAATTTTTGTCCAAAGTCACAACATAAATATTAAATATATCAAAAATACTAACTGTTCAACAAAAATAACAAATGCGCATCTAATAAACTTATTATTGCACTACTAGTTAAATACTACCCGTTTCTATTCTATATTTTTGGGGCATGGGAGGGAGTGGGCCTTAATCCATCATGCGGGGCCAGTGCGGGTTGGTATAGATGCCACATGTCTTAGAATTTTCGGTTCCTTCGCCGTTTTGACAGCATTGGCGATGAAATAATTTACACAAAGTAAAGCGCCTGTCGGGGTTCGAACATACGACCTACAACTCGTAAGACGAGAGACCGTTACCACTGGGCCACCACAGATCTTTTTTTTTTCAATTAGTTTTATAACAACATATAAATTTTTCTTTACCAGTATCGCTCCTTTAATCTGAATTCGGTGTAAAACATTGTCAAAATTACGACCTGCGTGCTAATCCAATACCGCCGGGAGGCAAACTTTGGGGTTTATGATACCTTGTAAAATAAATACAAGCAAGTTATAACTTTTTTAGGACCTCGATTGGTATTTGTATTTTTCTGATAAGAAAGTTTGTGACGCACTTTTTTACTAATATAACTCAGCACGCAAGGAGCTCGTGGCTAAGTAATAACAGCCGCACGGGTCTAACCATAAGGTTAAGCTACGCTTGCCGGCGTTGTCCGTGGATGGGTGACCATCCACGACAACCCCGAACTAACATAACATAACGAGACTTCTCCGTGCCTAGGAAAGCACGTTAAACCGTTGGTGCCTGCTGTCATTCGTGGATCTTTGACAGTCGTTACGGGACATCAGAAGCCCGAAAGTCTGACAACCAGTCTTACCAAGGGGTATCGTATTACCCAATAACTGGGTTGTGGAGGTCAGATAGGCAGTCGCTCCATGTAAAATAGGATAGGCAGATTGATAACTCAGCACGCTGCGCCGAAGCTTGTTGGGACGCCAACACAAGGGTATATATTTATGTGTTGTAAGGGAAATCTTACCTCATGCTAGTAAAAAATCTCTCTCTCTTTTCTCCCTGGAAATAATCGGATGAACCTAATTCTCAAGTGCTAATGCTTTTATTTTAATAAATCCTAACTAATATTACAAATGCGAAAGTGAGTCTATTTGTTTGTTACGCTTTCACGCTAAAACGGGTGAACGCATTTGGATTAAATTTAGCGCATGGGTAGACATGACCTGGATTAGGACATAGGATACTTTTATCCCGGTTGTACGTTCCACGAGGGTGAAGCCGTGGGCAAAAACTAGATTATAACTGTGGGCTCCGGGAACGAGGTTAGTTTGCGAGTCAATATAGTAAGTCGCGAAGACTTACTCACTGAATTGTCTTGTATATTATGTTGTCTTGTTGTCAAATGAATTCCTACATGAGGCCAGTGAAAAGCCGGTAACTGAACGAACTCGCAAGATGGCATTGAGTATAAGTTCAATACTAACTAGTATGGTATTTTTAGAGTTCCGTACCTCAAAAGGAAAAAATGATACCTTCTATGTTCTATGTTAGAGTGTATGGTTTCCGCACTTAGTCCTTTATGTGGACCATTGTGCGTGGGCCATATCGGCCGTCGGGGCTTATTCCAACCAGTCCACCTTATTCCAGGGGGCCTACTCCCTAAGTCCGTCCATCTTTCCGTCCGTCCGTTCATCCGTCCGTCTGACATTACGATCCATCAAAACAAGTGTAAAAGTTAAATTTTTCGGACGGGCAAAAACACATCGGGAGTAGGGACAACTGGCAAATCATGTTGTCATTCATACTTCGTTCGATCCCCGAACCAATCATCCATCCGTAGGTGATACGGAGTAAGAAACGCCCGTAACGAAGGCCGAAACTACGGGCTTCGTGCTTAGGGAGTAGGCCCCCAGACGTCAATCAAGTCTCCTAATCTGTTCAGAACATCTCTGAAGGATCCGGGTGTTCCAAGAGCTTTTGTTCTAATCTGGGCGACGCGACGCCTGTGCATTCAAAGAGCACGTGCTTAACGGTTTCCTCAGCCTCCAGGCAAGCCCTGCACAGAGAAGAAGAACCTGAAGAGAAGAGCCTGGGTTCTGGCCTTTGGGGCTCTCGGGCCTCGACTAGGGGGGCTCTTAAGCGCATGCTTGGAGAGGGGCCAGTTCCCACTTCGTTGGAAGACGGGGAAACTGGTCCTCATTAAGAAGCCGGGGTGCCCTGCGGATTCTCCGTCCGCTTACCGACCCATCGTGCTGCTCGACGAGGTGGGCAAGCTCTTTGAAAGAGTTATTGCAGACCGCCTCGTCGGGTGGCTGGTGCAGGAGGGGCCGGATTTGGCGGAGAGCCAGTTTGGTTTCCGCAGGGGGCGCTCAACGGTGGACGACATCATGCGCGTGCGAGCCCTCACGACGGGGGATGCGGTGGCCCGGGGTGGGGTCGTCTTGGCGGTGTCCCTAGACATCGCCAACGCCTTCAATACCCTGCCCTGGAGTTGCATCAGGGAGGCACTCCGGTATCACCGGATGCCGACCTACCTCTGTCGAGTGGTCGAGGCCTATCTGACGGACAGGGCCGTCATCTACCCCGGTCATCAAGGAGAGTGGAACCGGCGAGAGATGTCGTGCGGTGTCCCACAGGGATCGGTCCTGGGGCCGCATTTCTGGGACATTGGTTACGACTGGGTGCTGCGCGCCGACCTCCCTAGCGGCGTCAGCGTGGTATGTTATGCTGACGACACGCTGGTCCTGGCGCGGGGGAGGTCGCACCAGGCGGCGGCTGATTTAGCGACACGCGGGGTTGCGATAGTCGTGGAGAGGATCCGGCAGTTGGGACTCGAGGTGGCCCTGCACAAGTCCGAGGCCATGTGTTTTCATGGTCCTCGGAATGCGCCACCGTCGGGTTCCCAAATAACGGTAGGAGGGGTTCACATCGGAGTCGGGTCGACGATGAAGTACCTGGGACTCGTCCTCGACAGCCGGTGGAACTTCGTGGAGCATTTCCGACGTTTGGCTCCCAGACTGGAGCGGGCTGGGGCTGCTTTGAGGCGGCTCCTGCCCAATCTGGGGGGTCCAAACGCCTCCTGCCGGAGGCTCTACGCGGGGGTCGTGCGGTCCATGGCCCTTTACGGGGCACCGGTGTGGGCGCGTTCCCTAAGGCTGCGGCCAGCCCAACGGTTGAACGCGTCCCAGAGGGTCATGGCCATCCGGCTAGTCCGGGGATACCGCACGGTCTCCCGGGAGGCGGCGAGCCTCCTTGCCGGATTGCCGCCGTGGGATCTGGAGGCAAAGGTCCTCGCGCACGTGTGGGAATGGCGCGAGGAGGCGAAACGCCGGGGCGTAACTCCGCTGCCGCGAGAAATCACGGTACAGCGGACAGAGCTCCGGCGGGATCTCATGGCGACATGGAGAGCGCGACTGTCGCAACCCAGCGCTGGGCACGCCACAATTGCAGTGATAAGTCCCCTCTTTGAGGAGTGGTTAGAGCGGCGCCACGGCGTCCTCACCTTCCGCCTGACGCAGGTCCTCACCGGACACGGCTGTTTCGGGAGGTACCTGTTTCGCATAAGGCGGGAGGAAACGCCCGGGTGTCACCATTGTGTGGATCGCCCGGAGGACACGGTGGAGCATACAGTGGAGGTTTGCCCGGCTTGGGCAGAGCACCGCCGTGTTCTCACGGAGGCGATCGGCGGTGGCGATCTCTCGCGTCCGAGCCTGGTTCAGGCTATGGTGCGGAGCGAGAGTGCATGGGAGGCCGTCACCTCCTTCTGCGAAGCAGTGATGCTCGCGAAGGAGGAGGCGGAACGCGTGAGGGAGAGGCAGCCTCACGCCCTCAGTCGCCGCAGGAGACGCCCTGGGCGGCGGGAATTGCGTGGCGATTTCCGGCCACCGTAGGCGCGGGCCTGCGGACGGTGAGTAGCGGGTAGCTCGCCGTCCGGTAAGGACCAGGCCCGAGTCGACGGCGCGTTGTGTTCCACGCGCGCCTCAAAGAGATGTCAGCAAGTGATGGGGTCCAATAGGGCCGACGCCGCTGGGGTCGCGGGTTGTTTGAAGAAGATACCGCGGGCAACTGAAGGAACACGGGTGGGTTTTAGTCAGTAAAAGTCTGACACGCCCTTCTGCTCCACCCAGAGCGGGAGAAGTTATTTGATGATTTCCCACCCTCAAAGAAAAAAAAAAAAAGCCCTGCACAGAGGACTGTCCGTTATTCCTACTGCATGGAAGTGTTTATTTAATGAGCAGTGCCCTGTGATAGTCCCCGTCACTAGGCGCAGGCCATTCCTGTCCAGGTGTAACAGACGTCTGGTTAACCTACCATCAAGAGATGGCATAGCCTCCCTGGCCTGCCTGCATCCCGGTGTCGGGGACCACCACATCTCCGCTTGTGTATGACTGGCCTCCTGTAGCCACCTGCGTAATTGGTTGAAGGGGATCTGTACGATAGGTTCAGGTCCACAAGCTGACGTGCTGGATGCTCTCCTAGCTAGTTCGTCAGCTGCGTCGTTGACCATTGATTCGCCGTGTCCTTTTATCCATTGTAGTGTCACTGTATTGCGGTTAGATACCGTTATACGTTCTAGTGCATTGTGACATTCTAGTGTTAATCTCGAGGAAATATGGTTTCTCTGTAGGGATTGGAGTACGGAGGCGCTATCTGAGACTATACTTATACGGGTATCCGTAACTCTCCTGGCTTCTATGGCGTAAGCCGCTTGTATGATGCCCACACACTCTGCCTGGTAGACAGTGTTGAACATTCCCAGCGGGCTGGATATGTTTATGTTGAGGTCGTATGAGAAAACTCCGACCGAAAATGATACCTTTTTAAGATCACTTCGTTGTCCGTCTGTCTGTCTGTCAAGACCCTTTTTCTTAGGAACGCGTGGAGGTGTCAAGTTGAAATGAATATCAAATACGTAGGTCTACGGTCCCTTGGGGCTCTAAAAAAATACGGCCATTTATGCGACATATTTTGATACTCGCAAATAAATCAAAACCTGTAGGGTACTTCCCGTTGACCTAGATTCATGAAATTTTGCAAGAAGCAAGGTCTCACAGCACAAGTAAAGGAAACAGTGCAAAAATCTATAATTGGTAGTTTTGTCACTGAAATTTTTTTTTTTTACGATTAGAAACTTACACTTGCGATTGGACAATTGACCGTGACGTATATAGATGTATGGAAGAACATGTTTTTCAACTACAATGTTAAGTTTGTTTTTGGGATAAATTTATCGCAAATACGGTACCCTTATTGTGCATGGTCCGACATGTACTTGGTCGGTCTTTTAGGGTTCCGTACCTCAAAAGGAAAAAGCGGAATCCTTATAAGATCATTATAGTGGCAACTTTTGTTATTCGTTGTCCAGGGCATGTGCTACCTCCACGGCGGGCTGGGTGCACACGGCAAGCTGCGCTCCTCGAACTGCCTCATCGATGGACGCTTCGTACTGAAGATCTCCGACTACGGACTCAACACGCTGTGTACGCCCACCGACCTGATCAAGGATGACACCTATTACTATAGTAATTAGTGTTAATTTTATATGCTTGTCCCGATTGAGCTGTTATTCTTATTAGAAACTGGTTTGTTCGGCTTTCTGGCATATACTTTGTGATTAATATAATATACAAGGTGTAACTCAAATAACGCACAGCTTTTTAAGGGGTCATTGTACTCATCATTATGAACAACTTTTAGTATGGGACCAAATCTTAAATCGCGAAAAAAATATCAGCTGTTCCCTTTTATGTTAACAACCTTTTTGCTTTAGCTTCGAACCTAGGAGGTTTAGTGTTGATTTTTTTATCGAAAAAACTTTACATCTGCCTAAAAATGTGTGCATAGGTTCAAAATGTTCCATATCTCCAGACTTATTACTTTTTAATGGTGGCACTGCCTGTTAGCGGCTATTCTCGTCTTAAGGCGATACCAAAATAATTTGGGGTCTTTTTCGTAACCATCTATAACAGCATGTATGGATTTAATTTTTGGATATATGTTTTTTGACTATTTTAATAATACTCTGACTGAAGGAAAACGCAATTGGGTTCGACAGAATTTAATTCCGAAAAGACCTCTACTTTTTATTTTTTTTTCTATAATTCTAAAGTAGTTTAATTGCAGAATTGCATTCAAAATTACTATGGATATTGAAAACTGGCTGAAAATATTTTTGATAGATAGCTTAATTTATTTTTTATCAATTTTTATTTGGTTCGGCGCTTTTGTTTTGTTTCCAGCGCATTGTTGCGTTCTCTTTTTTTCGCATGTGGAAGTAATTGACTCTGTCACTTTCTTATTCCCGCCCATTTCGCCTTTGACATATCACTTCAAATTCACTTCTGTCGTGTGCTCACACTCTCTTTTTTTCATGAAGCTTAAATATGTCATTATTTTAGAGCTACTATGGACAGCACCAGAGTTGGTGGCTGCCAGCATATACCCGGGCGCGGCGGCGTCACTCAAGGGAGATGTGTACAGCTTCGGCATCATTCTCGAAGAGATCGTGCTGCGGGCGGGACCCTTTCATAATTATACGCCTACTATGTCTAATAAAGGTCAGTAACTGTTTGGAATCGAACCCAATACCACATTCACACACACACACATACACATTCCATTGTGGTCCTTCGAGCCGGATTCGGATCAATGTTAGCGCGGGTAGGAAATGAAAGAGTGGACTGTATAAAACAATGCTTGGTATATTGCCGTTCTTACTACAAAATATAACTTCCGGACAACCAATTAGTTATCAAGTTTAAGAGAGGAGTACCGTCCGTCGCGGTTGAGTCCGTGGAAGCAAGTGGTCGTCGGGCCGAGGCTTGTCCCCGCCGCACCGCGCCTCAGCTTGCCGATGACGCGCTGCTAACGCCGCGCGCCGCCTGCTCGTGCAGACCACACAAGGTGTTGGATTCAATTCTCAAGTTCTCAGTAACCTTCTTACATACTGGGTTGTTTTGTTATCACTGTTAGCGCGTATAACTGTAATAGGCAACAAGAAATTAATTTGGTTGGCCAAAGCACGGAAAACCGGTTCAGGTGGAGATTCATAAACGACTCCGCCTTGGAGTGTAAATGTGGTGCTGTTCCACAAACAATGGTACACTTAATATTATCATGTCCTGCGTGTACTGCCAGCTGCACGTTACAAGAACTGACCGAGACGAGACCATTTTGCCGCCTAAATGTTTTGGGAACTTGCGTACCCCGAAAAACATAAGTTCCCTATAAAAAATGATTTTAATTTAATACTTGTTGCGTCAGTATTAACTCGAAACTCGGAATTCTTCGTTACTCGAGTAACCATTTTCAAGAAAAAAATTCCACAAAACAACATTCTCGAAAATATTTTCCAGCTGAATTACACCACTTCACTCAGTCATGTTCTCTCCGTATCCGCTATTTTCCAGCCAGCTGCAATATCCGGTTATGGTAAAACTTTAGTATTCGGTTGCACGAAAATGAGGGTGGGGGGTGGAGGGGAGGGGATGGGGGGTGCCCCCTCCCCCCAGGTACCACTCCCATGAAAAGAGAACGCACCATTCCTGAGAAAAACAAATTATTGTAACCTAACCTAAAAACACTTTTGTCAACACAAAGTTGCTTCTGCACGTCTCCGGCGCTGCGGGAAGTGCAGCCCCTTCGTCCTTACGTAACAAAGGACAGGCACCCGCGCTCACCTCCGCAGCTTCGGCTTACTTAGCTGGAAGCCGGAGCAGTAAGTGCGGCTCGCACGGGTGCCTAACCTTTGTTACAGCGGGCGGGGGCTGCTCTCCCTCCGCGCCTCCGGATTTTTAAATACACTCTAGTGTGCCAGCCAATAGACTACGTGGAGTCGGGGTGCCCCGATTCGGTTTTGGGACAGATTCGACCTATTTTAATCATAAAGTGGGGTAACACTAACTTCCTACTGAACACAATTATTTCTACTAAGATACAGTTCTTTTTTACGTTCCGTTTTATCAATTTTACACGACATTTTGCACCACAGACAATATACTGGTACAGATTTGGTTGTCAATCGCCTATTTTAACGTTTCGTTACACATTTATGTAATTTGAGGTAAGAAACAATTAGTATAAACTTCTTTGCAATATCTTTTAATAAGAGTGATATCGTTACAATCAGGGACCCAACCCCAACGACCTTCAACCACTGTCACCCCCATTTTCGTGCGACCGGATACTAAAGTCAACCCGAAGCTGCAAGTTTTCTTGGCATTTATCGCATAAATCGTGTAATTAATAGTTCAACAAATCCTTGCTTTTTTTAATAACGAAATAAGCCATATAACGAAATAAGCTTGGCCATATGGCCAAGTGTGCACACTTGGCCACGCATAACTTTTTACAAAGTAGTCCGATATGAACGATTCTTGTTTTATTCAGGAGGGTTTACCTCGAAATTGATCCCTTGTAAAATTTATTAACTTTGCTTGGGTAGTTTTTGAGTTAGCTTCAATATTAATAAAATACAAAGCCAAAGACACCGACTTCCGAAATTAAAGTTATTTTTCACTTGGTAGTGTTTTTTTGGGAAGTCGGTTGTTTTTTTTTTTAAATTGTACATTAACTTAGTTATCAGTGATTTATTATTCTCAATAATAATGGTTGTATTTGAGTTTATAAATCAACTAGCTGCGCCCCGCGGTTTACCCGCGTAGACCGGGATAAAAAGTAATCTGTGTTAATCCAGGGTGTCAGCTACCTCCATACCAAATTTTATCAAAATTCGTCCAGCCGTTTGAACGTGAAAAAGTAACAAACATACAAACACACACACACACTCACAAACTTTCGCCTTT
The DNA here is from genome assembly GCA_905163495.3 of Cosmia trapezina. Lineage (NCBI taxonomy): Eukaryota > Metazoa > Arthropoda > Insecta > Lepidoptera > Noctuidae > Cosmia > Cosmia trapezina. The sequence goes on from LR991036.1 coordinate 6,502,195, forward strand.
ATAATATTAATGTGATGACTGCGCTACGCCGTAGCTACTTTTCGCTACGCCGTAGCAAATGTAGCACAGGGAATCGCGAATCTTGAGCTTGCGCAATGTGAACCTACGATAAAATAACTTTCCACTCTTATCGAGCTCTCAAGATTCATGCTATACTTAGTGGTTATGTAGTACTACTATGTCAAATATTGAAAACTTTAAATAATATACTAATAATATCAGAAAGTGTGGGTAGATAAAGAACTCAATCTTACATCCATGTGATTATAAAGTTGTAGGTTTTAGGCAATTCCGTTTGATAAATAACTTGTTAAACGATTGAACGGATTTGGATGAAATTTGGAACATGGGTAGACCATGGGTTAGGACATAGAATACTTTCTATCCCGATATTCCAACGGAATCGACACTTATGCGGATGACAACGTGGGCCGCAGATAAAATATAAATATACCAAATACTGAACAGAACTAATTAAGATGTTTGCAGAGGCTTCAAACTTTCGACTTCAAACAAATAAACTAACGGCAATACTCCCAAATTAATTGCTAATTGGCATTTATTACAATTAGAAAATATGCATAGATAAGGTGACGACGATGACGTCCTCGTTAAACTTTTTAAACTTTCGCGATTTGTACACATTTTAAAACAACATTGAGAACGGACAACATCAAGTAATCGGTGGCAGCCACTCGAAGTGAGAAGCGGCCTATCGGGGCGTGTAGCGACCACCGGCGTTTTCCGTGTGCGAGGAGTTCATATAAAATGTACGAAAACTGTAGTCCGCAGCTCGGTGGTGGCGTTTTGTGGCTGTAGCGTGTAGCCTGCTGTGTGCGGCAAGGCTTAGAGGTTTGTTTGGCAGATTGAGACTGAGAGTAGAATTCAAACGTTCTTGCTAATAAAATACGGGAATTGCTCCTCTGATGCTGTTGGTGGCCTTCTATGGCAATTTGTATACCAGAGACATCGCAGATGTTAAAATAAAATATTTTTTTGTTAAACAGAAATAGTAGGCCACGTATGCGCTCGAGAGTCCCCCCCATTTCGTCCAGTTGTGGGGGTGGGAGAGGTAGGGGCGGCCGCAGGGGGCGGGGGAGGCGCTGCTGTGGAACTCCTGGACCTGGCGGAACGGTGCTGGGCAGAGGCGGCTGATGATAGGCCCAGCTTTGATGCCGTCAACGCTAATTATATCAAGTTAGTGATGATGATGAGTTATGCAGTCTATGAAGGTCACACTCGTAACAATATACTTGCGAAAGTTTAGACTGGTACAATGTTGTGATGTTAATGCTCACTTGTGCAAGTTGTGCAAGTATATCGTTACGTGAGTGGTCTGCAATATGCGGAATTTTATGGAACGTGCTGAAATCATATGGTCGGTCCAGTTAAGTTAAAGTTTTCATTGTGTAACATGTTGCATTACTTAAGGCGAAATGGATCCCAAATATGATATTTTGACACATTTCGGCTGCAAGCAAAATCAATGTTTGTTCTCAAATCTGTAGGTTCTTATTCTTTTTCATGATTATAAAAATTGAAGAATTTCTTTAGTAAATTATGAGGGCCAAAACACGGTTGATACAATTTGACTCGATACAAAAAATCGCAGTTTCCTCAAAATTAGTATTTTTAATAAGAAAACCTGTTTTACTCGATTGTAATTAAAGCAGTTTTAATAAAATTTCATCTATACGTTCACCATAATACTACTTATGGGGAATATGGATATTTGATTGCAGCAAAGCATATAGAATTAAAAAAATATATTTTTAAAAATCGATATGCTCCGTTTGGTCAATGCTCCAAACCCCGTTACGGTACTATTTCGCCTTAAATGTGACCCTGCGGAACTTCAGCCCCAGTGCCACTTTGGTAACTTTCTAATATTTTACCACAGTATATTTCAGAACAATTTTTTTTATCTCATTTTACGTTAGTGCTGATACAAGACAAAAATAACCCTAATATTCCGAAATGGGTATTTCTCATTTTCAGTCAAATTATCTGTGACTGAGATTTTTTTCTTTAATAACAAAGGGCACGTGGACTTGATACATTTATCAAGGTAGTGCTACCATGTCTGGTGAAGACTACATGAAAATACACTAAATTTATTGATCACATTATTTTAAATATTAAAAAATAATCGTGAAAATGTCTTTTCCGTGGATGTGACTGAAGCAAATTTACAGATATAATAGTTTTTTTCCAGTCTTTAGCATGATATTTCTAAAATATAAGGATATTATCTTAAACTCTAATAAATACTGACCCATATCAGCTTATAACCTAATATCCAATTGATAAAAAAGAGAACAAAAAACCTAATTAAAATATGGTACTATTGTAAATTTTGGTCACTTCCATGGACGAAGGTCACAATAACTTTTTACTGAGAAAAAAAACTGCGTGTATCCGAATTTATGTGATCTTTGACAAGCCGTCACCTGTCATAACCATAATGAGATGTCAATTTCTTACTGGCTGCAATAAGTTTGTCGTGAAAAAACAATAAGATTACCTAATTAAAACTCGTCAAGCATACGTGATCACTACTGTGGTTGTTTTGTTATGCCAACTAAGTATATAATGTTAAATTTACATTTCTTTTGCTGTTTTGTAGGTTTGATGGTCAAATTACGATTGCATAAATAGGTTGCAAAGACGAGATTTTTTAAGTTACTTTTCCGTCTTTGAACCAAAAAATGTCCTTTCCATGGATGTCACTTTCATTGATACGTGGATATTTTTCCTACTAAAGAGTTACAAGAAAACAAAATAAAGAGTTGTAAGCTCGATACAAATTTTTTGTAGTAGATTATGACGTAAATTATTGATATTTACAGCTATTTCACGTAAAAGGGATCAAAACATTTTTTTTTTGTTTTCGTCATCAGAAGTAAAAAATACCCAAATAATGATTATCTTCTAATGTAGGGGCTACTGTGACAACTTGATGGACGATCTCCTCCGTCGCATGGAACAGTACGCGAATAACCTCGAGTCCCTGGTCGAGGAGAAAACTGAACAGCTGTCGATGGAGAAACGAAGATCTGAAGAACTACTGTATCAAGTACTTCCAAGGTGACTTTTGTAATCTATAATTTTACAGATTGATGAATACTTCGAAGTTCTGATTGTAATCCTAACTAATATTATAAAGGCGACAGTGAGTTTGTTTGTTTATTTGTTAAGCTTCCACCCTAAAACGTATGAACGGATTTTATGAACATGACTTGGATTAGGACATAGGATACTTTTTATCCCGGTAGTATGTTCCCGCGGGATAGTTTCGGACCTCCACACGGGCCCAAGCCGCGGGCAAAAGCTAGTTTTAACTATAAAATAGGTAAATATATTACATATTATTACGGCTGTATTTCCTGAGTGGGTACACCCACATTTTCAGTAAGCTACTTAATATCTAAATATATGTAGTTAGTCGCACTTTTCTATTCATATTTTTCCTTACAAAGTATCTAATGACGAGCAAATTTTTATAATTCAGTCTCGATGCTAACGTTAGGTACCTACCTACATGTGAGGTACATTACGTCATCAAACTATTTACTAGCACTTTCGAATAACTTACGTCAATGCTTTTATTCTATAATTAAAAAACTAATTATAATAACTGTAAACTTGAAAAATAGATGCTTATACTCTGACTGTGCAAAAGTTATTCGTAATTATTTCATAGGTCACATAATCCAGATACATTTCTTGATTGGATGAAGACTGTATACAGGGGTATTGGTTATGTCGGTAATCCATTTAGCCACTTAAATGTCCGCTGTCATAAAGCTTTTTTTAATTTTTTTCGTTAATTCATTAATCAATCATAATAGGTATTTTTAACGTTGTTTTTACAAAATCAGCGAAGCAACTACACTGTCGTCCGGACACGCAAGTGATTATGGGACAAGAGTTCATTTGCAACCAAATTACCCCATAAGACTCATGCAAATGTCAACCATTTAATTTTTTTTTTTAATAAATTTTCAAAGTTGTATACCGCAGATATCTTGACATTTTCATAGGAGTCATAAGGGGTAATTTGTTTGCAAATGAACTCTCCTACTTAATAGATTGCCGACATAAACTATCAATAACCCTGTATATCACGATTTGCCTGTCATTGTATAAAGTTTTATTGTACGTGCATGCTTTGGAGATGAACAATCTCCTCGTTGGAAACACGCCCGCAAATCACTACTCTGTAATATGAGCTTACGAGATTACTATAACTTTTAGTTGTAATCCGTCCATGGTATTTTATGAAATGTGGTTTTGTTATTGCAAGGTCGACCGACGTCAATGTTAACACTCAGACTTTGAGCTGGCCTAGCGAAGTACGGAGTTTCACTAGAATAAGTGCCCCAGCTTATACTAGTTCTGTAGCCACGACTGACGTGCAGCCTACTATATAATAGAAATAGTTTTTACAGACCCGCAATATTTTTGAACTGTCTATTCAACGATTCCCCACACCTTGGGTTAGACGAGAAAAAAAATATCATCACCCACTTTACGTGCAAGGGAGATACCCTACAAAATATATTTTTTTTCAAGATATTATTTTACCACTTTGTCGGCGTTTGTAGGTTGTAGGTCGTGGGTTCGAACTTAGACAGGCGCTTTACTTTGTGTAAATAATTTCATCACCATTGCAAACAAAACGGTGAAGGAAAACATCTTGAGGAAACCGGCAAGACACGTGACATCTACCAACCCGCACTAGGCCCGCGTGGTGGATTACAGCCCACTCTCTCTCGCAGAAAGAGGAGGCCTGAGTCCCAGCAGTGGGAACGTTACAGACTGATTATGTATTTTGTCGGCGTGATTATTATGTATACCAATGCCAAATTACAGCTTTCTAGTACAAAGAATTAGCTCAGAGGAGCTAAGCCGCAGACAGACAGACAGACGCTCCTTTCCTTGTTGACTACGGAACCCTAAAAATCTATTCTATCTATCTCCACCCAGGCCCGTAGCTCAACAGCTGATGGCAGGCGAAGTGGTCCAGCCTGAAAGCTTCGAGTGTGTCACAGTATACTTCAGCGACATAGTCGGGTTCACTGAACTCTGTGCCGCCTCCACTCCGATGCAGGTGGTAGATCTTCTGAACGACCTGTACAGCACCTTCGACAGGATCATCGGGTTCTATGATGTTTATAAGGTAAGTGTTGCTTTGGGGACAGAAGATTTAGGGGTATTCTTGCCTTGGCTTACAAAGTTCCTAATTCTTTATCGCTTGTCCTTGGGTAGCAATCATCAATGGCCTTGATGAACAGAACTGAGAATGTAGGAAACTCAATTCTTAAAATTGATCTATGCTTCGGAAGTTAGGTAAACTGCAAATACTTGATTTTCACCTTCAAACTTCAATCCTTTAAAAATATTTCTTCGTTTATGTCCTAAAGGTGGAAATTTAATGTCCTAAAGGTGGAAACTGTATGGCCCAAAGGTGGAAACTTTAAATCCTAAAGGTGGAAACTTTATGGCCTAAAGGTGGAAATTTTATGTTATAACGGTGGAAACTTTATGGCCTAAAGGTGGAAATTTTATGTTCTAAAGGTGGGAACTTTATGGCCTAAAGGTGGGAACTTTATGGCCTAAAGGTGGAAATTTTATGTTATAACGGTGGAAACTTTATGGCGTAAAGGTGGAAAATTTATGGCGTAAAGGTGGAAAATTTATGGCCTAAAGGTGGAAACTTTATTGCCTAAAGGTGGAAACTTTATGGCGTAAAGGTGGAAACTTTATGGCCTAAAGGTGGAAACTTTAGGGCCTAAAGGTGAAAACTTTATGTCCTTAAGTTAGTAACTTTATGTCCTAAAGGTGGAAACTGTATGTCCTAAAGGTAGAAGCTTTATGTCCTAAAGGTAGAAACTTTATGTCCTAAAGGTGGAAACTATAGGCGACGCTTACATGGTGGTGTCTGGTCTCCCGGAGAGGAACGGCGACCTTCACGCGAGGGAGATCTGTCTCATGGCGCTGGCTATAGTGGAAGCAGTGAGGGGGTTCGTCGTGAGACATCGGCCGACGCATCGATTGGAGGTGAACTTTAGAGATTACTTATCCATAACAGTTTCAGACGCTGTTGAAACCGCAGGTATTCTAAGCAGACGGGCGAAAAAATCAATCCCTAGCTCCTGCCAACTTCAGAATTGAGGAATACAGCCGGAAAAGTCGAAGTTTTTGTTATTTTAGTCGTAATAGGAACAGACGTGGATGGACAAAGATGGTGAGTCGTAACAGAACAGGCTTATCACAAGCATTTTAACTTACTTTGTGCCTTTTTCACCACCCATGATTAAGTTCCTATGAACTTATTTGGCAGATAATTTATGATTAAGTTCCTATCAACTTATTTGGCCGGCAATTTCATACAAATTCAAAAAATAAATAATTTCATAAAAAAAAGTAAGTAGTGACTATTCGGACATCGTGAAATATGCCCTTAACCTATTGAATCCCGAAGTAATGAGACACAATTGGTTATCTATTTTGGCTTGCCCCATACCAGGACTTCGGGACTCAAAGGTACCAAACGTAAAAAAAAAACTAGGATGAAAGGGATATAATGTATGCGGTTTTTCCATAGACATACTGCCAAAAGAACATTTAAAAAAATTTCGTATACCTACTTAATTAGGTCCGCATTGGAGTCCATTCCGGTCCGGTCTGCGCCGGAGTGGTGGGTGTCAAGATGCCCCACTACTGCTTGTTTGGAGACACCGTCAATACAGCCAGTCGAATGGAGTCTACTGGACAACGTAAGTTACATCCCAATAATGTATTTATTTACAACTAGCACTTCCCGCGCGGCTTCGCCCGCGTGGATGTCGGAAAATATCCCACGGGAACGTGCTACCGGGAAATCCTTCCTTATTCCTTGTCCCTCCTCCTCCTTGTTCCTTGTTCCTTGAACCTCTGTGCAAAATTTCAGCTTTCTAGGTTCATTGGTTTGGGCTGGCCGTTGATGAGTCAGTCAGTCAGTCAGGACTTCTCTTTTTATTTCTTCTTTTTCTTTTTTTTTTGTGACTCATGAAACGAAAGTTAAAGCAATTTTGAAATTAATTCCTTCCCCGCTTAGTGAACATTTGAGAGAAATGCAGCAAATATCTCTTGCACGGTGTCAATAATTCTCGTAAATTTATATGAAGATGTTAGCTATGGTCTCAAATAAACACCGTCGGCCGCGTACAGCGTCACGCCGTATGCGGCGACGCTGTGCGTCAGATGTCAAATGTCAATCGGAACGTTGACGCTAAAGTCAGACGTTGCATATAGCGTAAAATAGGAGACCAAACCTCTTAATTTTATGACAGTACAATGTACCTACATTTCCCAGAAACTGATAACGATAATGATTATGTTTATTTGCCAAAAACAGTGCCTTACAGTGCCATAAGACGCAAATGACTTTACTTATAAACTCCACACTAAGTCGAGCCTGACTCGTGGAGTCCTTGGGTGGTATTGCCACATGAAAATGCACATTACATTAATTACCTACTATATAATGTTAGAGGTCTGTGGGCATAAAATGTAGCTTACATTTATTTACTCTAGATAAGAAAATAAGATATAACCATGAAACCACGATTTACGTGGCGGGATAAGGCAGATTTATGTAACAAGAATTATTTTTAGAGCCAGATTTGTTAATTACGAACTTGATGACAAAATAAAGCACTGTAATAAAGTTCGGTCAAAGGATTATACGTTTTATACTTACTTTATATGAGTTTTATTGGAAGTATAAACATAATGATGATGATGATGATGATGATGATTTTTAATTTGTTAGTTTTTAATACTGTTTGTTTTCCGATTACAATAAAATAAAATAAATAATAAATAAAATAACTGTTCTACCGCTAGAAGCTACGCATTTCCATTTATTTTACGAACAAACTGTATGCTACTACTTTCGAAATAAATCTTACATTCAATACGATTCTTTAGCATCCAATTAATTCATACATTATAGGCTAAGGTACGCAAGGGCGATTTTTTCCCGCGGCATTTTTTTTCGTGCACTGGATTTTCAACGCAATGCGTAGAGAGTTGATATCCAACAGTGTGTTTTTCTGACGCGCTGAAGTGCACTCTTTGAATACCGAAAGCTGAAAATCCAGTGCGCGATAAAATCCGTCCGTGCATACGTGGGCTTATTATTTTAGAATAGAATGGCATATAAGGTTGTTACAGATATAATTACGAAATAAAGACAGTTTCGTTATTCAATTTGATATAAATCAAGTTGTTAGTTTTTTTTTTCTTTTGCGTTTTCGTCTATTATTGTAATAATCACAAATGTTACATACAAATAAACTATCAAACACTAGAACATATACAGGGTGTTTCTTTTAAAGTGTCAAGCCAGTATGAGCATCAGCTCATATCAAGCAGAGTACCATACCTATCGATCTAACCCCCATTATATTTTTTTTTCGATATTTTTCCTGATTCAACGAGATGATGGCTTTAAAAAATTATATCTTTTTTGGGTCAACTTTGAACAAGAATATACTAAATAGGGTATTATTTGCTGAAATCGGTCTTTGAAAGTGGTGTATCTGAAATCTTGTGAATTTCATATTTTATAATTTATTATTATCTTTGCATATTTTTGTCAATCCTGATATTTAGTATTCCTCTAAGATTAAGCAGAGCTTAGTTGATAATAAAAACATAAATATTATACCTACTATACTATCTTTAACCACTACCACTGACATGAAATAAGGGATCCAAAATAACTCGAAAACTACAAAAAATCACAGAACATACATGGGTGTTAAATTGATAGGTATGGTACTCTGTATCAGCTCGCACTGGCTTGACACCTTAAGAGAAACACCCTGTATATTAAGTTCCTATGTACAAGTACTTATTTAAAGAAAAGAAAAAAGGGAAGAGCTCATTGGGCATCAAAAAATTCCTCTGCATCGCTGTGAAAAGTGCCCAAAAGGCAGGCAGTATTTTCACGTTGGATGGCAATGCTGATTCTTTGACTTAAAATTAGCCAGCCCTCTGGTCACTTGAAGATTCAAGCAACGCTTGGCGTTGTCCCGAAATACTCGATGAGCACTCGGACCCCACGGCCCTAGTTGCTCAAACTTGTGACTCCCAATAAGGTTGTTATATCAAGTAGTTGATTATTACCTATTTGTTTTTTAACCTAATATGAGATTTTAACTCCTGATTACTTAACTACTAAGTAGGTATTAAAACTACTGATCACATACTTGATCAGGTTTTACCGACCTGCACCCTAACACATTATCAATCGCAGTTGGTTTCATTTTGACAGTTCAACAACATTCATTGCGTTATTTACGTTGTTGAGCAGACAAATTTTTCGAACATATGAAGCAATGGATTAGCAGTTTGTTTTAAAATGAAACCAACTCCGATCGATAATGTGTTACGCAATTAGGGTGCAGGAGCACTTTGATGTCAGTTCTACGGACTGTACTTTTGAGTATAAAAAGCAACAACTAATGTTCTTTAACATTCCAGCACTACGGATCCACTTAAGCGAAAACACACGAGCGTTACTCGACCAATGGGGCACCTTCGTGGTGGATCGTCGTGGCGAGGTGGAGCTCAAGGGCCGCGGGAGGATGCTCACCCATTGGTTGCTGCACTGCTCCGAGCCAGAAGCTAGGCCGCCTTCGCAAGGACTGCAACCTCCTCCGCAGTACCCCATACTGTTCCCTGCGTTACCACAACCTGCATTGTCTTTACAAGTTCCATATCTAGTGGTGGAGCCTCCAACGTTAGCTGCTTGAAGAGTCAAATTCTTATGTCTGGATTTGAATCTGAAAGGAAACAAATTGTATGGACTGATACAGACCTATTCACATTTTCTCGTTACAGTATCCTTTTTTGTCGCTCAGTAACAGAGCGAGAAAGAAGTGGAAGCAACTTTCTGGGGCGTATAGGTCTGGTTCTGTAGGCCTATCTCCAAGCTGGAAAAGCTGTGTACTAAATGTATGTAGCTGTGTACTAAAATGTATGCAGCTGTGTACAAAAATGTATGTAGCTGTGTACTAAAATGTATGCAGCTGTGTACAAAAATATATGTAGCTGTGAACTAAAATTAATGCAGCAGTTTACAAAAATGTATGTAGCTGTGTACTAAAATGTATGCAGCTGTGTACAAAAACGTATGTAGCTGTGTACTAAATGTATGTAGCTGTGTAATAAAATGTATGTAGCTGTGTTCTTTTGACTGATCGGAATCATGATCATTGTCATCTCTTACCTCTGTCCTTGTAACAAGAGTTCGGGCTTCCTCTGTTTAGGAATTAGTTATAATAATAATTCGTCAATGGTGCCGATTCTCTTGTCACAAATGCCTCTAAACTACACTAAAAATCTCCCAAAATTTACTTTACTACTACTTCCTGTGACATGTCAATTTCCTATTCTGAAATTTACAAAAAAGTGACACTTCACTATATTTTAGTTTGACAGCACTAAGATGGCACTGAGTTATTAATTAGTGAAAATGACAATTTTGCTATTATATTCTGAAGTTGACGTTTCTCACCTAAAATTTTCATTGTCTTAACTAAATCTGACTATCTTTAATCGCGATTAAAAATAGCAAATGAGCTATATATTCATACCAACACCTCCGGCTCTAAAGAAAAATTCTCGGGGTAGGGCAAACACGTACCACGTGGAGTCGGTTTGATTGTCAAATTCGATTTTAGTTGTGTCAAAATTGTTTTAAATTTAGATTTTTTTTTGCAGAACAGCTTTAAGATTCTCATAGCCAAAAGTAAGGAATTTTAGTTATAGTTTAGTTCGGTGTACAAGAGAATCGGCACCATTATGTGTATAAAGTTTCATTATTACATTCGTTAGTAAATGTTTGTTATTCTAAAAATAGTACATACCATTATTTGTATTCTATATTTGTTAAGTCCTACAGTTATCATAGGTACGTGCTATTCTGGGAACCTACGTAAAATATAACCCAAAATAATAATAAATAACAAAATTATATTAGATTTTAATAAACCCGGTCAGACCACGTCTTAAATTACCATTTAGCAATCCTGCTGTCAAACACGAGCCTAAAAAAACAATATATATGATAAATGCCTACAATTTATATTAAACAGACCTCCATAAAACGTAAAATACGAGGGATAAACTAGAAATAACAGCTACGTAAAGGCTCCCGCAGATAGGCGCGAAGCGACTCTAGTAAGAACAATTTCTATGAAAACTTAATGGAAATTGTTCTACCAGCATGCTAAGCATGACGGCCATAGAAAGAGTTTTGTCGACGGAAGAATAGATAAAATGGCAGACTGTAGAAATATTTCTACGCATTCTACGCGTCTAAGCATGGCAATGTGTAATGTTGTCTATTCTTCTGTCGACAAAACGTCGTCATGCTACGCGTGCAGAATAGTCACACCGTCGAGTCGCCCCTATCTGTGGGAGCCTTAACCCAAATGCTAATTTCATGAGCATTTTATCCGCTTACACTACTTAATGACTTGTCAGTGATAACATTTACATTTTACTAGCTTGTACATCACAATGGGTTTAACGAGATAATTTGCATCTGGTCCACACAAGCGTAGGATGTTTGTTATAGATGCATCTGAATTGCATTTTAGCATCCCTGAGGACGACAGTTTTAACTTTACGATGATGTGACAACTTTGTGTCTATGCATAGCAAATAGCACGGGAGAATAATTGACCGAGCGAGCGAAGCGTCTTTTCTTCAAGTTTGGTATTTGCTTTCCTTTGTCAGTTTGTTGGTATACTCCTCTACAGGGCCTCAAGTCTGCTATTACAATAGTGTCAGAATGGTCTATCATTGATTTCATAATTGTTGATTTTCACAAGTTTGGTAATCTACTAATATAATGGTGTCATAATGGCGTCATTATGACTTTCCAATGGTCAACCACTGATACTTTATTGTAAGAAATTATGAATTTAGCAGATTACGAACTTTTAGCAAAATGACAATGCAGTGACAATGGGATCGTGTTGGAATGACGAATTTTTAAAAAATAGCAGACTTGGGGCCCAGGTCGTATTTTACAACCGATCCGGACGAAACTTGGTATACAGGTTTTACGACTTTATAGATTTTTTATTTGCTGCCGGGGATTTTTGATTGGGGGTACCTACTTACTCCAAAAAGGGGCAAAAAGGGGCCTACTGGATATTTCTGCCCTATGAGATCCGATTTGGATGGTTATTTTTTTATTTGAAAGGTAGTAACTTTAAGTTGGTCTCATAAAAATTTGGTGCAGATCTGATGAAAAAAAAAAAAACTTGTTAAATATCCCGTTCTTTATAACTTAAGCGGTATATTCATTTTTGCAAAAAAGTTTGACGTGCTCGTGAATACTACTGTTAGCAGAACTTACTAGTTTAGAATAGTTCGCATTGACTTTATACACTCATAGCAATATTATTCACTGGCCTTGTTTTGTTTTGTCCACGTGTATAGTTTTTATTTATTTTGAACTCTGTCCTTTGCCGGGTATCCACGATGACAATTCTATTAAAATGGGTTCTGTTGTTTATCCGTCAAATGCACAAAAAATTAACAGATTTGCTTCGTGTAGGTATTATATTAGCAATCATTATGTTTTATTTATAAAAAAGATATAAAAAACTTGCCCTGGTAGTGTTCTAGTCATAAACCTAGGTATAGTTCTAGTCAATGCAAAAAAAAAAATGGTCAAACAATTAGGTTCAGGCTGAGCTCCGACATAAATCACTTATGAATTTGCCGAAAGTTTTTTCCACACGATTCATTGTTTGTATTGCTAAAATACGGCCTAACATGGCTAACACAGCCTGTCAGGCAATATTTTACCGAGTTACAGAAGTAACCCAGAAAAATAGACTTGCTTTACGCCGAAAATAAACCCGTGTCTAAGTACAAAATATTACGTAAACGTGAGAAAAAAAATGAAAAAATGTCTAATAATATATTCCAATTTCTTTATTCAACAGAATATTCCCCCCTTTCTTATAAATGAGCAGTAATTTTACTGTAATCTACGTATGTACTCTCGGGAGCGTAAAACAATTTTCCATGGAAGATTAGACTCCTTATAGCAGCACAGCCTGACAAATGAAGGCATATGTTTAAATGAAGCACGTTCTTACGGAGTAGAAACATTTAGGAACATTTCATCCTATGTAAAGATATAAAAAAAACAATTGTGAGAGTTTATGGAATAAGCGTGTTATGAAATAAAAAATGTATTGTTTTGATATTTTTTCTTCTTTTTACAAAATTGCTACATCTTCCTTTTTCAATTAAACTTTTCATCACAATATTTATAAAATCGATAGTTTTATGTACTTACAGTAGGTAGAAGTTACCCCTATCCACCTAATGAAGCATCCTTTACGCCTCATAAATATACGAATTTGCAGCAAAGTTTTGACGGCCTATTCAGAGTCCTATTTGATTTACATAATTATGTTGATAGAACTGAAGATTTGTGTAATGTTGACATGTCTTATATACAGGGTCAATTTAAATTAGTTAGCGAAACTCAATTAGTATCAATACCTAAACACGAAAAAAAAATATTAAAAAAAAAAGTTTTTTTGGGGTCAACGACCGCTGGTGGTGTTGTTACTTGAAGTAGAGTTGAGAAAATCTGTTTTATTTAGTTTTACCGTGTTTAAAAATAGATACACCTCTGTGAAAAAAAAACAGTTTTTTAAACTGATATTTCAAGTGACTACACAACCTACGGTTGTTGACCCAAAAAAAACTCATCAAATTAATTTCTTTTTTGTTTGATCATGTTTAGATATCGATACCCGTCACGTCTGCGGAGTTCCGCTAGTTACTTCAATTTGACCCTGTATTGCCTATTATTGTCCAACTGCAAAGGCCTCTTCTCATACAGAGAAGGCACGAGAGTTGATTATCACGCTTGCTCTTTCTCGCTTGCTTTTATAATTATATTCTAGCATTAATGACCGTCTTATGAAATCTTTTAACTGTACAACTTATTTTGTATTACAATAAATATTAAAGTTATAAAACAAATGAATATCGCATCATATTACGATAGTAATTTGCTGATACACTTCACTATTTAGACGTGGGTCAACTACGTGAGAAATATCTTACAGTTCATAAGAGAACTGTGTGTGAACTGTAAAATATTTCTCATGTAGGTACTTAATTGACCTCACGCCTTTGAATCTATTGTGTAGCTAGAGTCTAGACAAATTGGACCGTGTAGGTACATAATAATGCTATTTTGTTACAAAAGAATTTGATACCTTGTCAAAATAGTTTTAATGGACATAGATTAGAAGGTGTATGTTTCATTATAAATGTAGTACTTAACGCTCGATTATTATCTATACAAAAACTAACACTTTCCTATTTTTGATGTCAAAGTGTAGGTAGTCTTTATAACTTAGCTTGTAAGACCCATTAATGGTTAGAAGCTTTTTATTTATGATTGCCTTTAAAGTATTTTCAAAGATACAGTACGAATACTTATCATAACCACCCGTTCTAGATATAGGAACCGGGCATTAATAGTGCCAAATTGCATAGTTATTGTACTATCCCACACATTATATTTAGGAACATTATTATAGACTCTATATCGTTGTCCCTAAATGTCTATTTTTGTATGAATGTTGAAGACAAAAATATAGATGTTTTTATTTATTTCACGTCAATTAACTGTGAAAAAATGACAATTATTTTCTATGTTTGGTGATAAAATAAAATGCGAAAAATTTTATTGTGGTTTTATTTTATTAAGTCAAAAAGTAGGTGAATCTAGGTTATAAATAAAGAATAAATGGCCTTGTTTGTGTTGGAAAAGTTGTAAATGAGGGAGACAACCTAGACAAGTAATTGACCTACAGAGTTAAGCCTAACAATAACACTGTTACAAGCAGTGATCTCAATAATACCTAGTCATAATTAAATTAGTTGTGAATAATTCAATAATAACTACACAATAGCAAACAAAAAAAAAATATTATTCTTTGTAATCTATTACGAACTCACTCTCTCGCTCTAGCGCATCTAACTTACTCTTCTTAACAATGGTATAGCTAGAAGACTCCTTCTTTAAAATCTCCAAAAAGAATATAGTCAAAGAGATCATACAGCCAAACGCGAGACAGAGGAAGCAACTGAGCGTCTGGTGTCGAGTCAACGGCGACGGATCAGAAGTTATCGAGGGGACGTAAGTCGTCTTCATAGCGGCTTCTCTTTCCAACAAACCACTTTCGATCATCCTTGGTAACCATGTTACAAGTGGCCTCACAAACGGAGAGTAAATCTTCATCCACACAACCAATGGCACAGTCAAAATTGAGTCCGGTAAAACGTGGCCACATTCATTCTCTTTTTTTCCTTGTGCTGCACAATACGCGAAAGCATACTCTAAAGAGGTAGCTAAAACAAACTTTTTCTTGCCATTCAGTATATCAAGGAATACGTCCTCGAATTTTACTTCAGGGATTATTTCAAATCCATCCCTGATTAAGTCATCGAATTCGAAATGAGCGTAAATACCAGCACGTCCACCAAACTTGTATCCGTTGTCTAAAGTTTCCTTCAAGTTTGCGAAGTTTCCGGTTAGGGTATCTGTCTTCAGGGCCCCAATGAGAACGCTTTGATACGCATTTCTAACAACAAAAGTGAACCACAGCCACATTCCTACAATGTAGAAATCTCGGAAACGTCGTGGAGCTACTCTAATTGTTTGACCTAGCATGGCTCCCCACACTCTGAATGCAGCTCCTTGAACTTTGTCGAAGTTTCTAAAGTAACGATTACAAAACCGCTTTGTACATTTAAACTTCAACACGAAAGGAAGGGACATAACTAAAAACGTAATCACTAAGAGGATTAGCCACAAATACCCGTTTAGAGGTGAAAGGAGTCGCCACCACATCGGTCCTGGAGCAACTGGAGGAGCCAACCACGCTATACGAATTCTAAAGTAAGGTATCGAGTAATCCATGAGACCCAATCTGTCTGCTCCCCAAGGTATAGTACAAGTTGAAATGTTTGCAAAGCCTGCAATGACATCATTCAAAGAATCAGACCAATTCTTAGCTCGATCTGAATCGATACTTATATAATCTCTTGCTGTCACTATAGGAGTAAAATTCATGATATCTCGGAGTAGTCTTATTATAGCTTTCTTTATTATTTGTAGTGGAATCTTTCTGTCTGTGCCTCCCTGATAGTAGATCTTGTTTGTAGATATATACAGAGGGCACTCGTGCATATTGCTCATCTTATCAGGATACATGTTATAGAAAGACATATCTGGTTTCCAATAGTTGATCAAGACAGGTTCAGTATTTTGACAGTTCAAATGGTTTTTGTAAGGATAGTAGGTGTACGACGCAACTTTGTTTTTCTTGTCCTTAGTAATGATTACCACATCAGTGACGTAGTAACTCCACAAAATGCTGGTGATACGATCAAGTTTTTTACGGTTTGAGTTTATGATTATAAGGAATTTGGCTCCTCCGTTGAATAGGTTTCTCCCTCTGAGGTCTGGTTTCAGCATGCTCAGCAGTCTCATGAAAGACTGGTAGCTATCCACAATGATGACCACTTGCTTCGCTGGGTCAGCTCCTCTACTCTCAATCATCACGGTTCCTTTGTATGCTTGTAAGAAATCAGTGGCAAGTTTATCATCCACATCCTGATAAAGAATAACAGTTGTCAGTCGATAATTAAAATTGTAATTCGCTACTCCTATAGCAAAATTTATAACATCGTCTCTTTCTAAACACGTTCCAAGTTTGAAGTAAACTAATCCAAAGTAAAATAAGATTTGCAGAAAATCGCAGACCATGTTGAAGAGAGCTATTTTCAACGGAGATTTGATAAAAAGTGCCATTTCTGTCTCTGGTATAAAGTTGATGGACTGCGCCTGATTTTGATCGACGATCAGAGGTAATAAATCATCTTTTGTTTTAAATGCAGCGTTGGCTTTCGGTGCAGACATCTTTCGTTCAGATTTTGATCGATGCATGTTACTAATGCAGTTATTAGGTAAAAAAAATAAAAGGATTTCTAAATCGTGATACATTGTCTTTGAAATGGCGTTCGATCATTCAATAGCGAGTCGCATACTCGCATATCCAATAAATAATAGGAGAGAATAATGGCCTTGAGTCTTGATCTGCAAATACGTTAAATTAAATAATATCACCAACGTACTATTATTTAATTAGAAACAGTATTTCAATTAGAAGGAAAATAATCATTGTTTTGGCGTAAAGCTTTATTCCTCCCACAAGGTGGACCTGGTGAGGGCTGCAGGAATCCGCTGGATGCGGGAAGTAAAGAACCGGTCGAAGTGACGGTGCTTGGGGGAGGCCTTTGTCCAGCAGTGGACGTCTTTCGGCTGAAATGATGATAATGAAAACTTTATTACTTTCAAATACGTTAGTTACAATATTTACATTATGTTTAGTAACGTTTTTAGGGTTACGTACCTCAAAAGGAAAAAACGGAAGCCTTATAGGATCACTTGTTTGTCCGTCTGTCTGTCTGTCTGTCTGTCAAGACCGTTTTTCTCAGGAACACGTGAAGGTATCAAGCTGAAATTAATATCAAATACGTAGATCTATGGTCCCTTGGAGTTCTAAAAAGATCAAACTTCTAAGTCAAAGCAATAAAAAAATACGGCCATTTATGCGACATTCTTTGATAGTCGCAAGTAAATCAAAACCTATAGGGTACTTCCCGTTGACCTAGAATAATGAAATTTGACAAGAAGCAAGGTCTCCCAGCACAACTAAAGGAAAAAGTCCGAAAATTGGGAATTTGTAATTTTATGACATAATTTTTTTTTTGTTGATATCCACTGTTAAGTTTTTTTTTGGGATAAATTCTTTTCAACTACGGAACCTTTCATTTTGCGTGGTCCGACACGCACTTGGCCGGTTCTTAGGTAATGTATCAACTAGATATAAAAACAATATAGAGTAAGCTAACATTAAAATAGGTAATTAACAATCTGTCAAGACCCGCAGCAGCGGATCAGACAAAATTGACAGAAAAAACAACAAAAAACAGATGGGTGTTTAATAAAGAATAAATTACACGTCGTAAATAAAACCTTCCTTTAGACTTACGAGAGGTAGGGAGAGTCTATGAGAACGTATTACAGAATTAATTAACTATTATTACATTGTACGGAATTAACTATCGCCATATTTCGTATATCGTTGGGTAGGGTTCCGTTACCTTGTGACAGTTATAACTTTCTGCGCCATTGCACGCATGCGCCCCTCTGTTACCATGACGACGCACATAACAACATATCTGTAAATAAAACACCATCGCCAAATTGTGTTTCTTCCAATTAACCTAATTATTATAACTGAGATCAAGTGACTTACAGATTACGTCATATTATGACATCGCAATAAACTTTGGTGAACGATTTGTGGCAATTAATTTTAACAGACTCATTTATTTTGAGAGAGTGTTATTATTATAGTGATTTAGGCCAAATATTTTACATTCTGAATATTGTTTTAAGTAAAACAGCAATAATTATATATATTTGGTTGCGTGGGTGGGTTTTTGGGGGTTGTTGTTGTTGTTGTTGGGTTGTTGTTGTTGTTGTATTGTAGCAATCAAAGCTATGGAAATCAAAGAGTTACGTCACCATCTTTGGTATGGGTTGGCAATAGTAATGAATGTGCTAATAGTGAGTGCAAAAGTACTAGAAATGCCGGGTAGCTGTCAGCTGGGAAATTATTATGAGCCAAGTACTCTCAGCTGCATGACCTGCCCTACTAATGCTTCCATGGTCACTTCTGTAGACGGTAAGTAAACTTCAGGTTCCTTTTGCAAAGCCTTTATGTCGGAGAAGCTGTGTATGTGTTGCATGCCTGTGTTATACAGATGTAGGGTTAGGCTGGACTGGAACAAGGATAATTTTACTTTAACAACCATTGATGTATAAATTAGGAAGATATGGTAGGCGCTCCTCGACGTGGATCGCATAAATTGTGCTTACGGACACAATTCACCTTAATAACAATCGAATTGGCATTTGTGTAGCATGTTAGGTAAAATTACCGTGATCATGTAAATAAGCAGCAGCAATGCCTTTCTGAGTTTTCAAAATGTGCACAAATAGTTTTAAAACCAAAAACAAGTTCCACGGGATTAGTACTTTTCACTCGTAGTACAGCCAAAAATGTTAATTTGTTGAAAATTATAATAATATTTTAATGTTTGCTTTGCAAACATGGCGAAGCAGCTGTTAAGACATTATTATAGTTTTGTGAGAGCGATATAGACATGCAATGAAAAAAAAATCATTCACAATCGTAAACTTTCGGCCAACTTTCGGAGGCTAGCGTGATTTCGCTTGCACAACAGCGCCGTCTTCTATTTCTGTCCTTGTCTATCGGTAACTGTATGTTTGTTTGCGACTGTGATCACAGATGTGTGAGTTTATTTATTTAAGTTAGCCAACAATTGTTTACGCAAAACATTTAAAAAATTAAGTTTCGGTGCATGTAGTCCTGCACCGAGTCCAGTGATTGTGATGTTAGCGCGTAACATATCTTCCTCTAATATATCGAATGTTAACAACCCGTTAAATATGAAAGGCTATGTCCAATATTGTCTGGCATTAGACAGATTTTTGTATATTTATTATATTTTTCTATCCCAGGTTTCGGTTGCTCCTGCGCAGAGCACAGCGTGCCAGTAGGTATAGATCGCTGCAGACCGTGCAACGCTACAGAAGTCGTATCTTCTGACGGGAACGCATGCGTGCCGCGCCGCTGCCAGAATGTTTCTGGCAGGATTGCTTGCAGGAAGTGTCCCGGGGATTATATTACAGGTTAGGCTTCATTCAGAAATCCGTAATGGCAGACTACCTGCTTTCGTTAGTTATTTAGTTCGAGTCGTATCCAAAAGAACTGTAGGCCAGTAAATACGGCCTCAAATAAACTGCCAGAATGATGATATTGTGAAAATCCGTTAAGCCGTCAAGAGCAGAGTAAATGATGTTAATAACAACGTAAGTAAGATTATATTACCAGATCAAGGTAACAGCTTGGCATCATTATGTAGGTACATAAGCAACATAAGTCGGTTAACACTGCTACTTTTACACATCATACAAATTAATACAAAATGATTTGATTATCTCCTTTTTACCTACAATACCTAAGAGATCTAGATCTAGATCTTTAAATTATTTTACTTCTGTTCCTATTTAATTACTTAAATATCTTACTCAATAACTAAGATATAAAAACTGAAGTGTTAATCGACTTTTGATGCTGACTGTACATAATAGAAATACTTAGGGTGGGTTGCACCAAGTGCTAGGTTATAGTTTCTGTCAAAGTTAAAATTACCATAGAATGACTACTGGCTGTTGCACTGTCATGTCAAATGTAAAAGATTAAGTTCGGAGCAGGGAAATGACATTCGACGCGTCTGACAGAAGTGACAGATATTTAACAATAACTTTAACCAGCGAAGCGTGGGCGGTTAAAGTTACAGTTAAAGTTATGACGTCAGCTAACAAATTGTCAAATGGAACAACCCATTTTTTGTCTAACTGGAACTTTGACAAGCGTGTTTGATAAAGTTAAAGTAAGATGGTGCAACCCACCCTTAAAATCAATACTTTTGCCAGTGGTAGGGTAATTGCTGTAGTAATTGGCCAAGCTTTAGTAACTGGCCCACTCATAAAAAAGAGGTACAAGGTAATGCAAGCAAGCTCATGAATGAAGAGGATAAAAAATAAAATGTTCGTCCTTTTCATTTATGAGCTTGCTTCTTCTCCTTGGTTATTTTTTTTTTATAAGTGCCCAATTACTAAAGCCTGGCCAATTACTATAGCAGTTACTCTACCTATTTCTTTTCTATTATTCTTTATAAGTTCTGTAGTATTTCATACATTAATCTGCACATTAATAAAATTACCTCTGAAACCTTCGAAAGGATTTTAATTCGCGTAAAATATTTACTGGACAGGGACAAATAAAACATTAGAAAAGTATAATTATTTTTTCTACCCAGTAACCCAAAACATGGACGGCTCACCGCTCAAAGAGGTTCAATGCGTCAAATGCGCGCGCGGCTACAAAGCACAGAACAACTTGTGCGCACGATGCGACGCCTGCACATGCTCTAAGAGTCAAATCATCGTTAGAGGCATCTGTGTACCGAAGAGCTATGTGAACTCCAGACCCAAGTATGAGGAGGGTAGTCTGCATCCACTGGCTCTGTTGGATGTGGTCAAACATGAGTATTTGTGTATGGTAAGTAGATTTCGGCAATCATTATTTTGGTGGTCACTATTCAATCAATCAACAATTTTTTTTTCAGGCAACTGAAAGCCCGTAGAAAAAATATACAAAATAATATAAACAGTAAAATTATAAACTAACACACATACACAGGGTGTTTCTTTTAAGGTGTCAAGCCAGCTGCGAGCTGCTAGAGTGAAATGAAATGAAATGTAAGTACCATACCTATCGATTAAACCCCCCCGTATGTTCTACGATTTTTGTACTTTTCGTGTTATTTTGGATCCCTCATTCATATCAATGGTAGTGGTTAAGGATAGTAGTAGGTATAAAATGTATGTTTTTATTATCAACTGAGCTCTGCTTAAACGTAGAGGAATAGTAAATATCAGGATTGACAAAAATATGCAAAGATAATAATAAATTAGAAAATATGAAAATCACAAGATTTCAGATGCCACTTTCAACGACCGATTTCAGCAAATAATGCCCTATTTAGTACATTCTTGTTCAAAGTTGACCCCAAAAAAAAAGATATAATTTTTTAAAGCCATCATCTCGTTGAATACTACAAAAAATCGTAAAGCATACATGGGGGTTTAATCGATAGGTAATGGTACTCTGATATCAGTTCGCACTGGCTTGACTATAATACGTAATGTTGTCAGCGTCGTGTTTCGCTGCACGGAGTCGCGTAAACCGTCCTCGGAAACGACGAAATACGACACCTTTCGGCCAAAAGTCCTCTTTGAAGCAGATTTGCAGATGGTGGGTTGGAACTCGCACCACGAAAGACTTAAAGTTGACGTCGTGGCGTGGACTATTAAAGGTGTTGTACACGGTGCATGAAAGATGTGTATGTGTAAAAGTTGACGTCGTGGCGTGGACTATTAAAGGTGTTGTACACGGTGCATGAAAGATGTGTATGTGTAGGCACCTCATCATCTGCCTAGCCCCTACTTTACTCCTATATTGGGGTCAGCTTCCAGTCTAACCAGCATCTCAATATCATTATGAGCGAATGCCTTTCTGACCTCCACAGCCAGTTACTGGGTAACACGATACCCCTTGATTAGACTCGTTGCCAGACAACGTTTGTATACTACGCATATCACGTGTTACTTGCATCGTGTATTTTAAATGCCCTTAAATGAAGCTTTTTCGATATTAAATAACTCACCGTAACTACTATTTTTCATAGCTGTCAAAGAGTTACCATGATTATAAAGGAAGTTTCTATGTATTTCAAAGTCAGTAGGCCAGCACCAAATAACCCACCAATCTTACTGGCATCTCTTTGCACCGCAAGAAAAGAAATATTCATAAATATTTTATTAAAGACTGATGAAGATAACATCGGCAATGTAGGTTGCGAAGACGTCCATGCTCACTTATTCTGGAGATTGGAAAGCATGTAAAGGCTTTGAAGGGAGCACAGATCAAAAAGATAGCATTCATCTTTAAAATAATCTTTATAAAGAGTTACGAGGACGTAAAACGTCCAAACGTGATGTTATGAAAAAATCCTTTACATAATTTTTCACTCAATTTGGTATTAATAATATTGTACGGTCTCATCGCCGTACATTTTTTGGGTTCCGTACCAAAATGGTAAAAAAGGAACCCTTATGGTGTCACTCAGTCAGTCTGTCTGTCTGTCTGTCTGTCTGTCTGTCTGTCACAGCTGGATATCTCAAGTATTACTAATGCTATCAACTTGAAATTTAGAATAGTTTTAGATTACGTTGACCCAACTATTTTGCAAATAAGAAAGAAATTAAAATTTTTTTTTTTTTTTGCAACGGAGACTGAAAGGTCGTCTTAAAAAAAACTTTTTAACAAAAAAAAAAACCGACTTCCAAAAAGCACTACAAAGTGAAAAATAACTTTGATTTCGGAAGTCGGTGTCTTTCGTTTTTTTATTAACTTTCTTTTTTTTTGCCACCGACTTCCGAAATCAAAGTTATTTTTCACTTTGTAGTGCTTTTTGGAAGTCGGTTTTTTTTTTTTGTTAAAAAGTTTTTATTTCTCGCTTTTTAGTGGGTCTGTTTATAATTTGTCTAAGTTACAATAGTCTAATGTCAATTGCTCATCACATGTTACAATATATTGCTTTTCCCGATGCTGGGACGTTAATTGTTGAGGAGTTCTGCTGGTAAGAACCAGGAGAACTCCTCAACAACCACTCACCACACGCATTGTGCGACGAGCGGAAATTGCTTAGCAACCATATTAAAGTAATCGAATCGCAACCCGTGAAATATTTATCATTGAGTAGTTCCGGTAGCCATCTGTGGTCTTCATCATCAGTTCCACTTCACCAAGTGGTGCTTTCCGAGCGTAAATGCACGAGCTACTATAAAAAATACCCAAATCGCTATAGGTGTGCCTATAATATTTGAAGAGTTCCTTCGATTTCTCCAGGATCCCATCATCAGAACTGGATTTTGACAAAAATGGGACCATTTGGGAAGTATACCCTTTCCAACAAAAAAATAATTTTTCAAATCGGTGGGCAAGCGACGGAGTTATGCGCGAACAAACATAAAAAAAAAAAAAAAAAAAAAAAAAAAAAAACATCCGAATTGAGAACCTCCTCCTTTTTTAGAAGTCGGTTAAAAATCAAAGTGGGGCTACTAGGGCATGTGGGGTATGAAAGAACGCTGCTTGCACATTCTCAAACTTTTTTTTTCTTTTTTTAGCCCGCATAGTTTTCGACTTCTGATGAAAAATGTAAAAAAATGCCGTTCCCCCCCCCCCCCCTTATCTCCGAAGTTTGCAAAGAGAAAAATCTGAAATTATTCTATGTGATAGAAGTTTATGTGAAGATTACAGGAAAAATAAGAAATCGGAACACACCCTCGGTGCGCGAGTCCGACTCGCACTTGACCGGTTTTTTTGCTTACTATGTAACCTACTTTAGGCCAATGAAGCGCGTCATAATTTAGCATTATAAAATAACATGACTAACGAATTTAAATATAGTGGTTATAACTATATGTAGCTATCAACAACTGAGAGAAATAATCGCCTTCGATTCTAATTTACTCACACTTAACTTAAATAAACTTAACTACTTAGTGCATCTTAGTGGAACATGCATTCTCTATCTATACTAACTGAACTTAGAAACCTTCACGACAGATCGGTGTACGGAGTTAACTGCTACAACCCGTACAAATACATACACATATATTCACACATACATATTCATATATTCTTCACAGTGCCCAGCAGAGTGGGTGTGACACAGTAACTTAGTAATAAACACCTACGATACAGTGTTTCAGACTCTGAATAAAGTTTTAAGTTCCTGCATACTTAATGTAAGGGACTGCTACGAGGCTACGACGTAGCTGGTGCGCGTAGTCACCGCTACGCCGCGCCGCGGCGGCTAGTGTTCGTAGCAAATAACTTGATCTTGGCGTAGCCTGACCTACAGATTTAGTAGAATATACAGTGTGAGTCTTCATAATGTGCACATGTGGGAAAAATGTTAAAAAAAAATAAAAAATTAAAGTGTCTACTTGCTGAAGTATTGTACGTATAGCAGTGTGCAAGGCCTTTCTTTAACAGTTGATAGGAAATGCTGTGACTGAGTTATAAACGTGGATTTTTTACTTTTAGAAAGCTAATAAGATGTAGAATAATTTAAAGTAATAAAAAAAGGTTGGTAATAGGGGTTTTATTGAGAAATTTTACAATTATTGTAAAAATTGGTGAAATAATACCAAATTTTAGTTAAATAAAACACCTTAATTCTTAATTGAGGCGGTTTTTTTTCTTTAATTTTAATTTTATGAGGACGCCCTGTTATTTTCAATCATTACTGAGTTTTGTTCATCGTGATAGATCGTTTAGTTTAAAAGTTATACTGTTTTGTTTACACAGGGGTCACAGCAGCGAACAAGAATTATAAAAAATGCTTTAAAGAAAAGTTTTTATTTTTAGATTTTTTTAAATATTTTTTCTGTTGATAAAATTATGCATAGTTTCCCTCATTTCGATATGTGCACATTATGAAGACTCACACTATATATATCTATGACAGCTCCTATTTACAGTTTGGCAACGTTCGAAGGTGACTATCGACCAATAGAAACTGATTTATATTCCCACATAAATTACTAAAGAATGATTCAATAATTCCGTCACTCCATTGGACGAGTCACATTTAATTCGGCAAAGTTCGGTTTTTCCGAAGATAAGCGATGGAACTTTTGAACGTTGTCAAACTGCACATTATAATATCACGTTTGTTCCCCGATGGAGTAGGTAGAGGTATTAATTATTATGTAAACAACTATTACTTCTTAGGTATTAAATAATAAATAAAAGAAAAAAATATATTTTAAAACATTGGGGGCATATAACTTGCTAGTATTAGGTATAAGTTACTTAAAAACTACGAGTATGCTAGTAGTAATATTGCTACTAGCTTTTTATTTTACAGCAAAATGATCTCCGAGCTTGTCGCACGCTGGCCAATGAATGCGTCAAGAATTTTTACTCCACTGACCCAGCGGGACCCTGCAGGCTATGGATACAATCTAACTTGGCTACACCTAAAGGTAAGGTCTAAAATCAACAACAACACCAAGGTGAAGTCTTAAAAGTATAGTTACTTCTTTTTACCCGACTGCAGCGAAGCCAAAAAAGGAGGGTTATGTTGTTTTCTATGTACGTATGTCTGTTCCATTGTGACCTGTAGCCTAGATGATTTTGATGAATGACATGTCGTTAGATTCTTCTTAATAATGCCACTGGTTAATATTAAAATTATAAAAAATCAAAATGGCGGATTTTTTCCGCCAAAATGTACATTTAAAAAAAATGAATGGTTTTTAAAGGTGATTACAAAAATATAAACAACTTTTATATTTAAATGCTGGAAAGAGAAATGATAAAAAAACGTATGCGGTCGGGGGACCCCCGTCAGAAACGAAGTTTCTTCTCACGTATGATTTCAAATAAAATCGAGTGACAAACCCATAATTTTATTGCTTTCAAAGATAATTTTGATCATAAGAGAAAAATAATCCTTCATAACTAAAAAGTGTAAAACGAAAAAAGTTAATTAAGTTAAGATATTGTTTGGAGACAGAACTAGGTTATCTTGATTCCATCTTTTTTAAAGTTCACTTTTTACTCAATCGGTTTTTTTGTTTTTTTTTTTTCAAAATGAATGACTTACATACATAAATAAACCCACGCCTTTTTACCATGGCGATAGGCAGAAACTACAGAACGCCGCCTGCTATGATCCTGACATCATCATAATCAGGCTATAATGTTCCCACTGCTGACACACAGGCCTACTCTTTGTGAGAGGGAGTGGGGCGTAATCCACCTCGAGATCCCAGTGCGGGTTGGTAGATCCTTTTATATCTACTCCTTTTGCTTCGTTTACGTTTATATATAGATCTAACCATACCCGGACGCCAGTTGCGAATACTGCGCACCTGACCTTTCAGAAGAATATCACCAACAAGGGCAATATATTACGTCCTTCTAGCTAGGGCGTCTCCTCTGAGCGTTTTCACCCACATCGCCTTGTAAATCCTTTGTTAGCCGCCTTTTGTTCATGCTCTCAACATGACCAAACCATGTAAGCTTAATCTTTTAAACCGGAACGTTGGTGAACATAAAAAAACAGCATTCAATATTCCATGGAATATGTAGGTATGGTAGGGTAATTTGAGTAATCAATCATCATTTCAAAATACTTATTTGACATTTGGGTATTCGTATTCACACTTCTGAGACGCTTCACGCCATACAAGACTATACATAGACTATACATATAGGTGGGTCCATTAAGCTTAAAGCAATTAACCAAATCACCCGGAGGGTTGATTGAATTTTCAATACTGATTCTATAAAAACACATTATAAATTCCACTCAATCTGCCTAGCCTTTTCCCAACTATGTTGGGGTCGGATTCCAATCTAACCGGATGCAGCTGAATACCAGTATTTTACATGGAGCGACGGCCTATCTGACCTCCACAACCCAGTTACTGGGTAATACGATACCCCTTGGTAAGACTGGTTGTCAGACTTTGGAGCTTCTGACGACCCGTAACGACTGTCAAAGATCCACAAATAACAGCCGGGACCAACGGCTTAACGTGCTAAACCAGTAACTGGGTAGTACTATACCCCTTGGTAAGACTATTGTCAGACTTTTGGGCTTCTGACGACCCGTAACGACTGTTAAAGATCCGAGATCGTGCTTTCCGAAGCACGGAGGAGTCTCGGTATGTAAAGATGGTCACGCATCCACTGACCAACCCCGGCAAGCGTAGCTTAACCTGATGGATCGACCCATGCGGCTGTTATTACTTAGCCATGAGTTCCTCACTTAGCCACAAGCTCATTATAAATTCCACTAAGAGAGTTAAATTATAGATTCTCTCGACCTGGAAAATGGAGGATGCAAATTAGTAAGTCCTTTTTCTTCAAACAATAAGAAAACCGTAGCTGCTTGCGATTTATTTATTATGCCATAATTATAGGACAAGTTTCGGACCGAAGAAAGTATGGGAACTAGGCTAATTTTCTTGCTAAAACACTGCATCACAAATATATCAATCAATCTGCCTAGCCTTTTGATTCCTCCGTGCCTCGGAAAGCACGTTAAGCCGTTGGTCCCGGCTGTTATTTGTGGATCTTTAACAGTCGTTACGGGTCGTCAGAAGCTCGAAAGTCTGACAACCAGTCTTACCAAGGGGTATCGTATTACCCAGTAACTGGGTTGTGGACGTCATATAGGCAGTCGCTCCATGTAAAATACTGGCCCAACTATGTTTGGGGTCGGCTTTCAGTCTATCCGGATGCAGCTGAATATAAATATATATTGACGACACGGTTGGCGCAGCGGTTGAGCGATTGACTGCGCAGCATGTCGCGGGTTCGATTCCCGCACGGAACAAATATTTGTTCGACCTACAAGTATTTGTTCCGGGTCTGGGTGTTTTTCTATCTATAATATGTAGGTATGTATTTACAAGAAAAAAAAATGAATAAGTATAAGTAGTTTATCAGCCATCTCGTTACCATAACACAAGCATTAGGTTGCTTAGCTTGGGACTAGATATGGCGTTGCGTGAAATGTCCAAGGATATTTATTTATTTATTTATTAGTTTATATATTTTTATTTATTCCAAGTCTTGGTATTGAAGAATTACTGGTTTGTTTATAATTTTACTTTTAAAAGTAAAATAAAAACCGGTCAAGAGCGAGTCGGACTCGCGCACCGAGGGTTCCGTTCCGATTTCTGGAAAAGCATGCTATTTAGAGACAGCGTTTTATTTTTCCTATAATCTTTACATAAACTTCTATCACATAGATTAATTTCAGATTTTTCGCTTCGCAAACTTCGGAGATAAAGCGGGAACGGTATTTTTTTTACATTTTTCATCAAAAGCCGAAAGTCTATGCGGCCTAAAAAAAAGAAAAAAAGTGTTTGAGAATGTGCAAACAGCGCTCTTTCACATGATAGTCCACATGCCCTACCAGCCCCCACTTTCAATTTTTAAGACCCCCTTTCAGTCCCTGTTGCAAAAAAAACATAAACATTTTTATTTCTTTCTTATTTGCAAAACAGTTGGGTAAACGTCATCTAAAACTATTTCAAATTTCAAGTTAATAGCATTTAGCAGCAGTAGTTCTTGAGATATCCAGCTGTGACAGACAGACAGACAGACTGAGGCAGCAGTTTGTCTGTCTGTCTGAGACACCATAAGGGTTCCTTTTTTACCATTTTGGTACGGAACCCTAAAAAGAGTAAAAATCTTTTACATTTGAATATTAATTATATGTAGTAAGGAGTTCGTCCCAAACTAGACACATCCTGTAGCTTGGACACCATTAAATAGGTATTAGGTGATACATTTTATATACATTTATCAAAACAATTGGTATATGATTGTTTTTTAGGGTTCCGTACCTCAAAAGGAAAAAACGGAACCCTTATAGGATCACTCGTGTGTCTGTCTGTCTGTCTGTCTGTCCGTCTGTCCGTCTGTCACAGCCAATTTTCTCCGAATCTAATGAACCGATTAAGTTGAAACTTGGTACATATATGTATTTTGGTAACCCAAACACGAACATGTAACGTAAATAAATGAATTTTGAATATGAGGGTGCCTTTTGGGGGAAAAATAAGTACAATTAAAAAAAAAGTTTTGCAAACTGTACCGTGTGACATATCAAATGAAAGGTCTGTGAGGGTCTCAAATATATTTTTTTTATAATTTTAAAATAATTTTTTTTGAAGTTATTTAAGAAAATAGACGAAAATTGACCATTCCCCCCTTATCTCCAAAACTACTGAGCCTAAAATTTTGAAAAAAATACAGAAAATAGTTCTTTATCTATAGATTACAGGAAAACCTATCAGAAGTTTATGGTCTTGTAAATCTATATATATAAAATTCAAAGTCCTGACTGACTCATTGACTGATAATAATCAACGCACAATCCAAACCACTGGACCTAGAGACATGAAATTTTGCAAGTAAATACCTTACATAGTGTAAACATCCATTAAGGAAGAATTTTTGGAAATTCCATCCCTAAGGGAATATATAAGTTTGTATGAAAAATCTTATCTCTTAGACTTGAAACTTCATCTAAGTTAATTATAAAATTAATCATTTTTAGTTTTCCTAAACTACCCCCTTTTTTGTGGATGGGAAATCATCAGATGACTTCTCCCGCTCTGGATGGAGCGGAAGGGCGTGTCATACTTTTACTGACTAAAACCCACCCGTGTTCCTTCAGTTGCCTATGGCAGGGCCACGGTATCTCTTACGAACAACCCGCGACCCCAGAAGACGGTATTGGTGGGTGTCAAAGATTGTATGGAGGAATTTTAACACGCGGTGCGATTTACTCAAAACTCAGTTTTTTTACTTGAGACCAAAAATGAAGACTAACTAACGTGTATCAGGGTTTTCCAAAAATCTACCCCTAAGGGGTGAAAAGGGGTAGTAAATTTTACAGCGGAGGATTTTATTGGGGATTGATTAACTCGAAAATTGGTGTAAATAATGTTTGAGCCAAGTTATGGAAACATCCCAGACGATTTTTGAAATTCTACCCCTGTGGGCGTGAAAACAGGGATACAGTTTATATGAAAAATCTTATTAATTTGGTTAATGAACTTGAAACTTAGCACAAATACTTGCTTATGTAAGTAATAAAGTTTGTCATTATTAGTTTTTCAAAACTACCCACAAAGGGGGTTTAGGGATGTTAAAGTTTGTATGGAAGAATTTTAAAGCGCAATCCGATTAACTTGAAACTCAGTATTTATACTTTTGATGTAAAAAAACAATAATAAGAAAATTAAAACCCATGAAATCAGACATCCACGCGGGCGAAGCCGCGGGCAGTCCAGCTAGTATCTCAATATTGTGCGTACAAACTTAAAGCCTCCGCTGTCCGTCCATCTGTCACAGGGCTGTATCACATGAACCTTAATAGGTAGACAGTTGAAATTTTCACACATTGTGTATTTTTATTACAATTATAACAACAAATAATAAAAATAAAGTAAAGTTAAAATTAAAGGGGGCGATCCCCATACAAAAAAGTTTTTATTTTGAAAAAAAAAATTAACCTGTGTGTGGGGTGTTATTGTGTAGTGTGTTAATATGTATGTATTTACAAAAAAAAAAAATTGTATAAGTAGTTTATCTGCCAGCTCGTTTCCATAACACAAGCATTAGGTTAGCTTGGGACTAGATGGCGTTGTGTGAAATGTCCCAGGATATTATCATTATTATCAGAACTCATCGAGTAGAGTACAAAGATATTTTATTTTTTTTTATCTTCTAAAATGAAGAAATAGGAGGCCGTAAAAGTTGTCAATTTTATACCATTTTTGTACGAGCTCTATTATATAATGTACCTTATACTGTACTTAATCAAGAAATACTAAAAACGGCGATTCATAAGGTATTTTGTTTAAATATTGGCGATTTTCTGCAACTGCAAAAATAACCTTGTAATTCACAGTATCATTATGAAATACAAAGTTATATTTGCGATTGTTAAACATATAATATGGTACGGAACCCTTTGTGTGCGAGTCCGTCTCGCACTTGGCCGGTTTTTTTCCGCTAGGTATTGTTTCTAATGTGTTGTGTTTAATGTTGGATTCGGTCGTTGTATTTAAAATAAAATTTAAAAAAAGAATTATTATGTATGTTTGGAGATCAGTCAGTAGAAGTTGCTGAACGAATGAACTGATATTGGGTTTTTTATTTCAGGTTTAGCTCATCTTACAGTAGAATCAACATTGGAGGACAAAAATCCCGGAGAAACTTACTTAGCGCGCAAAAAGGTACGACTTTCTCTTAGATATCTTTTGGGATTAATCAAAATGAAGCATAATTTAAGTTTCACAAAGTATTGTGCGGAAGAGGTATAAAAATAGGAGTTAAGAATTAGAAAGTCTTATTTTAGTGTCATAATGATTCGTAGTTCTCGCAATGAGCTAAGCGGGGCTAACAAAATAATAAAAGAACTACTTAATTTAAGTTTTCCAAGCTTAGAAAATTATCCGAATGGAAAGCCTTATTTGACTGTTCTAGAAACAGTGATCATAAACCTTTAATCAGAAAAATACTTTCACCAGAATGCATGCAAAAGTAATACTATTTTTGAACAGTCTCAACATTAGTTTAATTTATTTTCAGCAGGACTTTTTACTAGTTGCAGCAGCAGTGTTCTCATCAGATGGCAGATTTAAGTTTATCAAAGACATAGATCAACAGGACTCTCCCTGTCGCCTGCCCATCCAAATTAAAATAGGCCAAGATTTCTCGTAAGTTCTACTCATTTTAATAAGCTGAAAAACAAATGAAATGTAATACCAGAGGTCCTAGAATTTGTGAATAATCAATTTTAAGGCGTCGATCCACTGCATCCCATGGATATGCTACGCACAGCTTTGCTTTTTTTTTAATGAAACGGCCACGCTACGCACGAATACTTGGCTGGCAAAAGCAATACTCACTTGAGAGTTGTAGCACGTAACTATCTTATCAAGTCAGTACGTAGGCACTAGCAGCGACCCGCCGTTTCAAAATTTCAAAATGAAGACATTCTTGGCGTGTGATCGTCGCGAGCACTGCGGATCCGGGGGCACGTAGCTCGATACGCGTTGGCCACGAATGAGTCGTACACACTTGTAGATTGATACAGTATCATGACAAATGAACTGCGCCCTCGCGCAGTTTCGTTGCTCATCCAGTGGACGGCCGACTTTATTCTCCTATTTTTGAGTCTGTTTGTGTACTGGAATTAGGAACTTAAATTAAAATAGTTCTACGGATTTTATTTCCAAACACAGACTTGAAAACGGAATTTAATTATTTTGTATGTCTAGGACAGATATGTCTCAAGTTATATTTACAAGGTCCCATTAAAATAAATGGACAAATTTTCACCCATGAATATGGACAACTTTCACTATGGGACTAACTCTGGAATCGCGAAAATCAGCTGTTCAGTACATTTATCTACACCAAACTCGTCAAAATGTAGGGAGCAGCTGATTTTTTTTTCGCGATTTCGGGTTTTGGTCCCATAGTGAAAGTTGATGATTGATGATTTTTTTTTCATTAAAACTTCTTTCCCTGTTTTTGCCACTTAGACACAATACTACCGCACCACCATTGCATATACTACTACTTATAGAGTATCCGGGTGTAAATAATGGCATGTCAATCAAAAATACTGAAACCCGATGTGCCTTATAATATAACTAGCTTTTGCTCGCGGCTTCACCCGCGTGAAGCTCGGAAATTATCCTACAGGAACATACTACCGGGATAAAAAGTATTTTATGTTCTAACCTAGGTACTTACAGTTAAAATAAGCGTCGAATCCTGAACACAATTAAAGATTTTTTTTCACCATATAGGTACTTAGCTAGATATTTGTGCGATATGAAATTGATATTTTTTCACATTATCGAAGGTACAGATCAAAGAAAAAGGTTACCTTTTACTTTATATTTATAATACAGGGTGTAAGGGACAGCCCTCCGCAGACTGATAGGGTGAATTCAGTATATCATACTAAGATGACCGGTACATGAAATTATTTCAGGAACGCTATGGGAATCCAATAAACCTGATTTGTTTGTGTTTTTGTGCACAAATCGGAGCGTCTGTTATTGGTTGGGAGGGGTAGTTAATAGGTATGCGGTGAGTTCGATGAACTCTTTAACCCAGGTAGAAGGTGGACAGCTGATTTCACGCGTCGGTCGTTAGAGTATTTGAACATCCATTGCTGGTTTTTTTTTATTGCTGTTTTTTTTTTACATAAATGGAGTGGTGCGTACACACAATGTATTATTACATTGAAATAAAGGAAAAGTAACTGAAAAACGATAAAAAAAATGAAAATTTTCCTGAGAAAATTTCCGGTGGAATATACTTCAGAATAAGGAGCTGAATGCACCCTGTTAGTTTGCGGAGGGCTGTCCCTTACACCCTGTATATGAGAAAAATTGGGGTCACGAGGAAAATAAATATGTTGGATTGCTAAGAGGATTAAATCAATTTTCTGGAATAATGGAAAAATTTATGAAAATCTTCTGAGATGTGATCTATATAGGTAACAATGCGTAGCTTGAAAGTTTAGGCACAATAAAAATATGGACAGTAGGGAAACTAGGCCTGTTGGTTGAAAGGTATCAGAATGACTGGATCGCAAATTGACCACGTCGCTGTTAGTCCAAATCTCAAAATGTCTAAATCTCAAAATACCTAAGTCGCAAAATGACTACATCGCTTTTAGTCCACATCTCATAATGTCTAAATCTCAAAATACAAATTTCAATTTTTTTATCATGGGTAGGTATCGTTATCTGCAAAAAGGCTAGGCAGATTGGTAGGTATCGTTTTCATGATTTTGGCAGCCACTATATTGGATTTACATTTGTATCATTTATATAATTTTGTAAATTTTTGCAGCCGCCATCGTGGATTTACATTTTAACGTGATTATCGCCTCGAAAACCCTGAAACTGACACTCATGACGAAAAATTTCAAAATTTTCGTAGCCGCCATCTTGGATTTACCAACAAATAAATTCTCGAAATTCTTATGATCGATCACACGGACCATAATTCGATAACGATTTTAACAATAAATCATTCTTACCTTTCAAGATCTGTTAAAGAGAGAGAAAAAACGAAAACACCGGTTTTGAAGAAGCCGAGTTTAAACAGCCCTATAGTACGCATTAAGCTCGTGGCATTTTTGAAAAGATCGCGGACGGTACGTGGCCCAAAAGATAAACGTATAAAGAGACCACTAGTGTCGACACGGCAGCCGCTTCTGAGAGCACCGTTTCGACCGTTTGTATGTAGTTTCCCTACTGTCCAAATTTATATTGTGGTTTAGGTAGAGTAAAACGGATTTAAAACTGTATTTTGCTTACAGAAAATACGTTTGTAACTTTTGTGGCGTCTTTCGTAACTTTCGTGGGAACCGAAATTTCAAAATAGAATATCTCTGTACTTTATGCACCGATTTACATATAATCAAAATTGCACTTATTATTTTTAGAGCATCTTAAATTTTTGTCCATTTATTTGAAGATTACTCTAAAAAAAAAATTCGTCACGAAAGCTACGCGGAGAATACTTTTTGAAGAACTACTCATTTATCCATACTAATATTATAAATTCGAAAGTAACTCTGTCTGTCTGTCTGTCTGTCTGTCTGTCTGTCTGTTACCTTTTCACGCCTAAACCACTGAACGGATTTCGATAAAATTTGGCAAGGCTATAGATGGTATCCTGGGGACGGACATAGGCTACTTTTTTTTTTCAAAAATAATCTTACAGGGGGTGATATAGGGGATGAAAGTTTGTATGGGAAACTCAGTATTTCTTAAGTTAGGGATGTGAAAATTAAAATGTATGCTTTTGATAGGAAATTAAGAAATATGCGGTTCAGCGTTTTTGAAAAATCATCCCCTAAGGGTGTAAAATATAGTAAAATAGGGGTTGATTTTAAAATTTATAAAACTGCACGGATTTCGACAAAATTTGGCAATGCTGTATATAGCATCCTGGGGAATGACATAGCATACTATTTTTTTCAAAAATAATAGTACAGGGGGTGATATAGGGGATGAAAGTTTGTATGGGAAACTCAGTATTTCTTCAGTTAGGGATGTGAAAATTAAAATGTATGCTTTTGGTAGGAAATAAAGAAATATGCGGTTCAGCGTTTTTGAAAAATCATCCCCTAAGGGGTTAAAATAGGGGTTGATTTTAAAATTTACAAAACTGCACGGATTTCGATAAAATTTGGCAAGGCTTTATATAGCATCTTGGGGAAGGACATGGGCTACTTTTTGTCTTAAAAAATAATCCTACAGGGGGTGATATAGGGGATGAAAGTTTGTATGGGAAAATCAGTATGTCTTAAGTTAGGGAGTTGATTTTAAAATTTACAAAACTGCACGGATTTCGATAAAATTTGGCAAGGCTTTATATAGCATCTTGGGGAAGGACATGGGCTACTTTTTGTCTTAAAAAATAATCCTACAGGGGGTGATATAGGGATGAAAGTTTGTATGAGAAAATCAGTATGTCTTAAGTTAGGGATGTGAAAATTAAAATGTATGCTTTTGATAGGAAATAAAGAAATATGCGGTTCAGCGTTTCTGAAAAATCATCCCCTGAGGGGGTAAAATAGGGGTTGATTTTAAAATTTACAAAACTGCACGGATTTCGACAAAATTTGGCAAGGCTTTATATAGCATCTTGGGAAAGGACACAGGAAACTTTCAAAAACAATGCTACAAGGGGTGATATTATTATAAGGGATGAAAGATGGGAAACCCAGCATTTCTTAAGGTAGGGATATGAAAATTCAAATTTATGCTTTTGGTAGGAAATAAAGAAATATGTGGTACAGCGTTTTTGAGGCGGTACAATAGGGGTTGACAAATGTTTGTGTAACTACCTCTTTTTAAGAGATTTAAGGGATTGGAAATGTAGTCATAGTTCGAATCTTGAGATAACATTTAGTCTTTATTTCATTCGAAGTTTTTACGAGGAAATTATTTGAACGAGTGGACACTCGGACAAAAGTTATTTGTTATTAGAGCGTGACTGGCATAATAAATTTTAAGTAATTAACAAAGTCCCCCCGCCGCGTAAGTGTGTCTGTTTGAATGCGATAATGTCAAAAAGTACCGAACGGATTTTCATACGGTTTTCTCCAATGAACAGAGTGATTCAGTGTAATTCATTATGGTTTTGTGTAAATTGGCTGAAATATGACGACGACTGTTGAAGATGTCGGAAAAAATCATGCCGACTGGTAGCTTTATGCCTACTATACACGGTAACGATATAACGTAGCGATTTGAGTTTGTACAGTTATATCGGACGGCCCTATGTTTTCCACATGTACGTTCCCATGGTATATTTTCCGACATCCACGCGGGCGAAGCCGCGGGCAAAAGCTAGTAACATATAAGTTAGTAATGATTTTCAGATGTAGTTATTATATGATAGGTTGGGTACGTTTACGATTTCATTCAGCCTATCATTGTCCTTTGTTTGAAATTGTAATCATAGAAGCAAACATAATTATGGTACCTATTAAATATATTATAATGACTACCATAAAAATAAATGCTCACCAAATCTGCGTTGACCTGCTGACGAAAACGCTAACCCTAGACGGTCGACGTCAGGGGCACCCCGAGGTTTGGCTGGTTAGGTTCCATAGAACCCTGCAGACAGAAATAGGAACCCGCGAAGCGGTGCTCCGTCGAGCTGCTGTTAGTTTCACAATAAAATGGTTTTAATTTTGGTGTGCATTTATCCATTTTGGTGAGCATTTATCCATTCTGGCAGGTATTTCTAATTTTTTGGTAGTAAAATAGGTACTTTTCTGGTAGGCGTTTAAACACAAGCCCTTAATTATCACCAACCGAAACTTTAAGTTATTTTGCAAACAAGCAGACAGAAATACGGCAAATATCTCTCTGTTCTTTAAAGTTGTGTTTTATTTATCTCTTTTCACTGCAGCCACGATTGCATTATGAATGTATCGAAGCTTACCGATGATTTGAACGAGACAATCGCTCCCTATTTGTACGCAGACGGGAAACTTGTACAAATACCGGTTTACCCGAGGAAACCTAACGGGTATACTGTACAGGTATTTACCATTATAATTATAATTTTAAGGTCAAATTTCACCAAACTTTTCATAATCCGACATTAGTAAATCAGCCATTAAAGTAAACATCGATGTTCATGACATTGACGTTCCACTAGTATTAAGACATTTAATCATGTCATCATTCATTAGGGTATGATGATGATCATCATTAGGGTATGATGGCCCACTCCCTCTTCTCTCTCTCTCTTTCCTCTCTTTTCTCTTTCTTCTTCTTCTGTGTCGCAGCAGTGGGAGCATTATAGGCTGATTATGTATGTTTGTCCTGAAGATTAATTTTATTTCTTTATACAGCGGGGTACCTGGCTGTCGGGGAAGTTCAAACGTTACTTCTTAATGGATAACTTTCTGTCGACGATCGCAAATATCACCAACACGGTCTACCTACGAACATTGGTGATAAGATTACAGTAAGTAAATTATCAACCGTATGTCATAGGAAGTCGGTGTCTTTCGTTTTTTATTTTTGTTTTTGCCACCGACACCGAAATAATTTTTTCACTTTGCAGAGTTTTTTTTTTTTCACTTTTTAGTTACCCCACACAAATTCGAATACCTGCTATGTAAATTACAGTGATAGGAACTTATTATACCATCATCCACAAAGAATAAATGTGAAAAATACGTATTATTGAAGCTAACTCAAAAACTACCCAAGCACAGTTATAATAATTTTTACATGGGTCCAATTTCAGAGGTATACGCTCCCGAATAAAACAAGAATCTTTCAAATCGGACTACGGTCTACTCTGTAAAAGTTATGCGTGGTCATACATCAAAAACCGGTCAAGAGCGAGTCAGACTCGCGCGCCGAGGGTTCCGTTCCGATTTCTGAAAAAGTATGCTATTTAGAGAGATCCTTTTATTTTTTTTGTAATCTTTACATAAACTTCTATCACATAGAATAATTTCAGATATTTTTCTATGCAAACTTCGGAGATAAGGGGGGGGGGGAACGGTATTTTTTTTTACATTTTTCATCAAAAGTCTGAAACTATGCGGCCTAAAAAAAATAAAAAATGGTTTGAGAATGTGCAAACAGCTTTCTTTCATATGATACCCCACATGCCCTAGTAGCTCTACTTTGAATTTTTAAGACCCCTTTTCAGTCCCTGTTGCAAAAAAATATAAATATTTTTATTTCTTTCTTATTTGCAAAATAGTTGGGTAAACGTCACCTAAAACTGTTCCAAATTTCAAGTGGATAGTGGTGACAGACAGACAGACAGACAGACTTAGTCACACCATAAGGGTTCCTTTTTACCATTTTGGTAAGGAAAACATAGTGTCAATTGTGTTACAATTGTGTCGGTCCATGCGCCGAACAACCCTCTAAACGTGTCGACTTGAGAACCTTCTACTTTTTTTTCGTCAGTACATTTTTTTTCTGTTTTTCCTCCCATAAAAATAACTTAGGTATTGCGATTCCCAATGATCCGTTTACCACAATCACAAATTTAATCATGGTGTTATTGGAGGATTCACTGCCCATCAGTAAAGCTCGACTAAGCACTCTAAGCTAAAAAACCGGCCAAGTGCGTGTCGGACCACGCACAATGAAGGGTTCCGTAGTTGAAAAGAATTTATCCCAAAGACAAACTTATCATTGAGTAGAAAAACATGTTTTACGTCACGGACAATTCTCCTACTGCATATTTAAGTTTGTATTCGCAAAAAATTATTCTTAAACATAACATCACGCCTTGTTTCCCCGAAGGGTTGGGCAGAGGTGTACCTATAGTACACCCACATTTTGCCAGAAAAAGAAAACTAAAAACAATTTTTTTTATGTGATAAAACAACAAATCATCAATTTTCAGACTTTTTCCTTTAGTTGTGCTGTGAGACCTTGCTTCTTGCCAAATTTCATGATTCTAGGTCAACGGGAAGTAGCCTATAGGTTTTGATTTACTTGCGAGCATCAAAATATGTCTCATAAATGGCCGTATTTTTTTATTGCGTTGTTTTAGAATCTTGATTTTTTTAGAACTCCAAGGGACCATAGACTTACGTATTTGATATTAATTTCAACTTGGTACCTCCACGCGTTCTTGAGAAAAAGGGTATTGACAGACAGACGGACAGACAGACAGACAGACGGACAACGAAGTGATCCTATAAGGGTTCCGTTTTTTCCTTTTGAGGTACGGAACCCTAAAAATGACACTCCCCACTACTTATTATACGTAAACTGCGGTAAATGCGGTAGTGGGGTGCGTCATTTCAGCTTAGACGATCTCTACAAGTTTGTATGTGGCTGATTATGGAAATACTTATAATAAGAAGGATTTTTGCACATGTGCGATAAAGGGTTACTTTTTACCCAGGATTGAACGAGATAAGAGCAGTCCCAGCTCGCTACTGGTGCACATATCGGTAGAAGCCGGCTA
The DNA here is from genome assembly GCA_905163495.3 of Cosmia trapezina. NCBI lineage: Eukaryota > Metazoa > Arthropoda > Insecta > Lepidoptera > Noctuidae > Cosmia > Cosmia trapezina. The sequence continues at coordinate 6,542,139 of LR991036.1, forward strand.
CGCCACGAAGTCGCCTCTCTCGGAGTCAGTCCTCATGACTTTGAAAGTGGTGCATGTTATGCCTAACGCTGGTGTTCATCGTGGTATAGAGGTAAGTTACCCAAGAGCAGTTATTAATCTTCTAAATAGATTATTTTCTATTTTGTGACTGTGAGAACGTTGCAGGCCTAGTAGACTGTATATTTGTTGACTATTTCCTATTTTGTTCAGTACCTGGTACTTGTTGAAAGGCCTACATTGTCCTCCCAAACCTATTAACACTGGTTCTTTGAAAATATTGTACCAATTATTTTTAAAAGACTAACCGTAGAGTTTCTTGCCGGCTCTTCTATAAAGGAAATTACCAATTGGACCCGTGCACCTAACTTCTGACGTTTCATAAGTGCCCATGTAGGTTTATGTGAAATAAAATATTTTGATTTTCTTTTTGGCAATATCTTTAGACACTTTTAATCATTTTGTAATCCGCGACCTAATAATAAATTTAATTGAAAGTGTTGGTGAGTTTATTTTGCTTCCACTAGTTTAATTAACTCCCACGCTTCAGTACTTATTCACTTTTTTAATGTTCCGGGAAAATCAAAACACGGTATCACCTCGACGGTGCCTGTTCGTCTATCACACGTGATTTCATCATCATCATCATCATCATCATCACCCACAGCCCGACTTGTTCACCCACTGATGGGCATAGGCATCTCTTTTCTTGTGCCAATCCCCACGCTCCTGTGACAGCCTCATCCAGGTTTTGCCCACGATAGCAACAATGTCGTCTGGCCATCTCGTGATTTAGATGATGGCAAATAAGACAGGCATAAGAAGTGGTGCAGTAAAGCGCTTGCATGGTGCAAGCGATATGCTACTGATTGTACTTAACCCATCGTTGGTATTTATTTATTGGTCTATCTACAATTATAGACGTGCTTGTGGATAAGTAATAACAGCCACACGGCCGATTGGTCAGGTTAAGCTACCCTTGCCGAGGTTGGTCCGTGGATGGGTGCCGTTGTAATACGATACCGCTTGGTATGACTGGTTGTCAGACTTTCAGGCTGCTGACGACCCGTAACGACTGTCAAAGATCCACGAATGACAACCGGGACCAACGGCTTAACGTGCTTTCCGAGGCGCGGAGGAGTCTCGGTATGTAAAGATTGTCACCCATCCACGGACCAACCCCGGTAAGCGTAGCTTAACCAGATGGATCAACCCGTTCGGCTGTTATTACTTAGATAGATAGATAGATAGAATACTCTTTATTATGCACACCATAAAAATTACAGATATAAATGTTGAAATTTTACTTAGCCACGAGCTGTCGTATTTATATACTACTTCTTGAATTTTAGAATTGTAAACAGAATCACCCAAAAGTATAAAGGGTGTAAAAAGACACATCAAAAAGCCGTCAACTACGCATACTGTATATTATATTATTATATTATTATTATTATATTTACAAGTATAATACAAAAAGGAAGGGAAATAATTATAGGGCATCAAAAAATTCACCCGCATCGCTGTAGAAAGGAAAGGTGCCCAAAAGGCTGGCAGCATTGCCACGTTGTATGGCAATGCTAATTCTTTGGCCAAAAAATAGGCCAGCCCTCTGGTCACGTGTAGAGTCGACCAACCGCTTGGCGATGTCCCGAAAAACTAAAAGGGCACTCGGACCCCATGGCCCTAGTGTTTCAACCCCAAACGGCTCGAACATATAAGTCCCAATAAGATTTAAGTATTTGCGCCGTTTGAGGTTTTCCGCACCTGCAGCAGCCGCCCCAGCACAGCCTACCGTGCTAGGAAGATGGGATGGCGCAAGGGTGTCGACACACACACTGGGAAACGAATTTTATTTTTAGCTTAAAGTATTTTTTTTAATTAATCAATTACGGAGTTAAGCCCCGCCCCTTCGCTCTACGGTACGCGTAGGTACTTGTCGGAAAAAGTTTAGTAATAACACTTGGAATACATTTTAATAAAAAAAATGCGACTTTACCTTCAATATCTCCAGAATACACTGGTGTATTCCCAGGTATGGTCTAGTGGAAAAAAACGATCCAAATAATGGGTAGAATATGTGGCTTTCGGCTTCGGCAAGTGTATACTCGTATTTCAGATATGGGGCGGAGTGCTGGGCTGCCTCCTAACTTTGTACGCGATGGTACAGTGGCGAGGAGTGGTCCGCAGGGGAGGACTGTATGCCTCAGTGGTGCCACTACTTACAGGGGCTATTGCTGACACCTTGTACTTTGTAAGTATAGCAAATAACATGCAACGTTGTGCCCATAGCAATGATCGACAAGACCAACAATCTGCCCAGCCTTTTCCCAACTATGTTGGGGTCGGCTTCCAGTCTAACCGGATGCAGCTGAATACCAGTACCTATTTCACATGGAGCGACTGCTTACCTGATCTCCACAGGCCACTAACTGAATCAGTAACTGTGTAATACGATACCCCTTTGTAAGACTGATTGTCAGATTTTCAGGTTTCTGACGACCCGTAACGACTGTCAAAGATCCACGAATGACATCGATCCACGTATGAACGACAACCGGGTACTTCCCGTTGACAATCATGAAATTTGGCACGAAGCAATGTCTAGTAAAGGAAAAGTCCAAAAATTGTCCATTTGTAATTTTATCACGGAAAAAAATATTTTTTTGGGATAAAATGTTAAGTTAAGGTTGGGTTAAATTCTTTTCAACTACGGAACCATTCATTGTGCGTGGTCCGACACGCACTTAGCGGGTTTTTTTGTATTTATTTGTATAGTTAGTTAGTAATTTTAGTAAATAGTTATACTGTTAGTGTTAAATCGTACTAATATTATAAATGTGAAAGTTTGTGAAGATGTTTAGATGTTTCTTACTCAATCACGCAAAAACGGCTGAACGGATTTGCATGAAATTTGGCACACATCTATATGTGTATGTGCTTATAACGTAGATTAACACATAGGATACTTTGATCCCGGTAGTAGGTTCCGGTGGGATGATTTCCGACATCCACGCGGGCGAAGCCACGGGTATATGAAATAAATTCTCAATTTTTAAAGATATATAAATCTATTAATCCGTCTATTCCGAGGTAGTCAAACGGTCGTCAGTCAGAATAGTCGATAAAACTTAGCGTGTCAGTTCGGACAAATTATTGCGAACCACGTGAAACAGCTTTGCAAATATTGGTCGTGGTATTGGTTTACAATGTTTGTATTAGTTACGATTGATTTTGGCGGAATTAGGTGTTTGTTGTCTTGCAGAAGGTGTGTCCAACTTTAATGTGTTAAAAAGTAGAGTACTAGTACTAGAGAAGGTACTCATGTTTACCGCAAATAAACGTACTTTCTTTTCTTTCTTTCTTTCTACTCTCCTTGGAGATAAAAGAGTATTTGTCTTGCTTTGGCGAGCTGTAATCCCTCGCTATTAGCTAAGCTCAGGAGTCCAGAGCGTTACCAGGACGAAAAGAAAAATGCGGTGTAACTTTGGACAGCGAGTAAGTACAGCGACACAGCCCACCCCCATTAGGATATTAATTAGTGTTCTGTGACCCACCCACCCCATTTTTTCTTGATTATAATTTATAGATAAGTACTAATATTATAAAGAGGTAAAATTTGTAAGTTTGTATGTAGGGGGAACACGGAATACGGAACTAATGATCCAATTCTAAAATTTTTTGCACCGTTAAAAAGCTACATTATTCCTGAATGTTATAGGCTATAAATTATATTTATATCAGGCATACTAGCCGAGCTATCACAAATTTTTATTTAGCAAGTCGGAAAGAATTAACAGGATCATTTGCATGCGCTGCCTAAATAGTTGTTTAAAATTTAAAACAATGTATGGCAACCAAGTTCTCTTAAATAATTCTACAAAAAGTCCACGACACCATATTTGTATCTTTTATCTTTTATACTTCTTTTATTGTTTTAAAAAAGTATTTTTTAGACTACGTTTGGACGATTATTTAAACAACAAAATATTAATCATATCAAAATAAATTATTTTATGATCACAAGGACATCACAAAGATAAGATTTGGCCTTTACAGTATGTCAATTTGTCATATAGTTTCGGAGATAATATAAGATTAGTAAATCGCAAAATAACTTTCATTTCATTCGCTGAAAGAACGCTAATCGCAAACGAAGTAATAGTAGCGCGGGCAAGCGATGCGACGCGATGCGACGCGACGGGGTGGGCCGGGGGGACAAGAAATTTCACGCGGACGAAGTCGCGAGAAGAAGCTAGTTTGTTTTATATTATAAAGCTATCGCCACCAACGTGGAAATAGCTATACCCGAAATACTTTGTTTTACTGGACAATACCAGACCCAACACAATCGCGAAGAATTGACAATATATATCAGTTTAGTACAAACCGCGGTAACGAAACCATAGCGACTTCTAATGCGACGCCAACGCCATCTAGTTAGGAAACAGGAACTGACCGATCGTTAGGCTCTGCTCACAGCCTCGAGCAATGCGATTTTGTATGAAGTCAAAAGGTATCCAACAGTAATGTTATTAATTAGCTTTTAACGTTGTCGTAGGCTGCATGGTTCTCAACCCTCCATGCTTTGGCAGCGGAGGCCGGCACACTCGGGTTAACTCTACCGTTGTCACGGGGAGAGGAACGCATCATTAAGGCTTTCATTTATACGGCTGTCGCATTGAAGGTTGGTGATAGTTTAAATTATAATATCATTATTTTAATTTTAATAGTTTTTTTTAACCCAAAATGCTTGTGGCTTTGTCGCACATGCGATTAACCCCTCAAGTGTCGAAGACACCCCATGTGTGCATAAGAAAAACTCTTTTTTTGTTAGGTATATAAGCTTATATCACATATATATAAATGTAAAAAAACATCATCCGATGGAAAACCAATCATCATCATTAGTTGTGAACCTATGGAGTTCGTAGCTAACGCCCCCTCTCCCCCGCGTGTCAAATGCACCTCAAGTGTGCAAAAGGACAAAACTTTACATAATAGGTATATAAGCTTAGATCACATATATATAAACGTAAAAAAACATCATCCGATGGAAAAAATATCATTATCAGTAGTTGTGAACCTATGGGGTTCGCAACTAACCCCCCACCCTCCCCACTCGCTGGTATTTTGGGTCTAAAATTAGCCAAACTCAGACACTTGTACCTCCTGTCTTGAACTTGGATCCAAATAGCTAAACTTTATTTTTCATGTTTGCTCCGAATATAAATGATCTCATTACCTACAAGAAGCTTCCTTCTATTATTTTTGTGCCACGAAACTTTTATCTGTTCTGACAATAGTTCAGACTAAATTTTTTATAATTTTTTTTTCAGGCTGTTAAGGTAGCGTGGCTCAATTTCAATCAATGTCGGTGTGATGTGTTCTTTTTGGACTGGTCGGAGTATAATGCACCTTTTAAAGGTAGGTAAACTACTACTTATGCTCCATTACTTCCGCCCGCGGCTTCGCCCGCTTGGTTATCCTATAGGAACGTACTACCGGTATAAAAAGTATCCTATGTCCAATGGTCCTGTGTTCTAACATTTCATCGACATCCGTTCAGCCGTTAAGGAGTGGAAAGGTAGCAAACAGACGTCTAAACAGATTTACTTTCGCATTCACGTATAATATTAATATTAGTATCCACTTACTCAAATACCGTGGAACTGGGTTAGCTAAAAAAGTGGCTTGTGATTACCATGGAAACTGTGGTTGCAGAAAACTACAAAATACTTGTTCCATATTTTGCAAAGAATGTATGGGGATCAAATTGTGATAATGTGCATTAGCCGATATTACAGAAGACAAAGGATGCTTATCTCTGACCCAAAAAAAGTAAAAAAAAAAGCAAACTAACAAAAAAAAACCGGTCAAGTGCGAGTCGGACTCGCGCACGAAGGGTTCCGTACCATATTATATGTTTAACAATCGCAAAGATAACTTTTTACTTATTTTATAATGATACTGTGAATTACAAGGTTATTTTTGCAGTTGCAAAAAATCACCCATGTTTAAACAAAATACCTTATGAATCGCCGTTTTCAGTATTGTTGCTTAAATACAGTATTTATGTTACCTACATGGTATAAAGAAGTTTCAAATTCCTAATTTGTTGAATTGTTGCGCTAGAGCTCGTACAAAAATGGTCTAAAATTTACAACTTTTGCGGCCCCCTATTTCTTAATTTTAGAAGATAAAAAAATATATTTGTACTCTACTCAATGAGTTCTAGACGATGACACCCCACATGCTAGATTTTTTTTTTTCAAAATGAAAAGTTTATTGTATGGGGACCGACCCCTTAAATTTTTAACTTTGCTTTATTTTTATTATTTGTTGTTATAGCCGTAATAGAGAGCAGACTAGCAGAGGCTTAGTAAGTTTGTACTGGACTGTACGTGGTTGTCTGATTTCATGGATTTTAATTTTCTTGCGCGGAACCCTAATTATTTTTCTAAAATAAAAATAGCACTAGTTACTCCTTAAAACATCAGCTATATGCCGTCAAAATCGGTGAAAATTCGTTTGGCAAGTTTCCTAACTTGACTCAAAGTACCATTTTTTTAATCGGACTGCGCTTTAAAATTCTTCTATACAAACTTTGACACTCCCAATCCCTCATTAGGGGGTAGTTTAGGAAAACTCAAAATGATAAACTTTATAATTTACTTAGATGAATATTCGTGCTAAGTTTCAAGTCTATTAACTCAAGGGATAGGATTTTTCATACAAACCTTCATCCCCTATTTTACCACCTTAGGGATGTAATTTCCAAAAATCCTTCCTTAGTGGATGTTCACACTATATAAGGTATCTATGTGCAAAATTTCAAGTCTCTAGGTCCATTGGTTTGGGCTGTACGTTGATATATTAGTCAGTGACTCAGTCAGGACTTTGATTTTTTTATATATATAGATTTACCATGTTATTTTAAGACCACAGACTTCTTATAGGTTTTCCTGTAATCTACAGGTATAGAACTATTTTCTATTTTTTTTTTTCAAAATTTTAGGCTCAGTAGTTTCGGAGATAAGGGGGGGGGAATGGTCAATTTTCGTCTATTTTCTTAAATAACTTTAAAACAATATATTTTAAAATTATAAAAAAATAGATTTGAGACCCTCATAGTAAGCCCTTTCATTTGATATGTCACACGGTACAGTTTACAAAACTTTTTTTTTTAATTTTCTTATTTTCCCCCTAAAAGTAACTCTCATATTCAAAATTTATATATTTATTTTAGCTGTACGTGTTTTGGGTCACAGAAATCCATATGTGTACCAAATTTTAACTTAATCGGTCCATTAGATTCGGAGCAAATTGGCTGTGACAGACGGACAGACAGACACACGAGTGATCCTATAAGGGTTCCGTTTTTTCCTTTTGAGGTACGGAACCCTAAAAACTTTCAACAAGTTTCAACAACATTTTTGTCATTATTTTTTTTTAATAAACCATTTCAATGGGAAATTAATCTACAAAAACTTTTATACAAAGTATATCGCAATTTGGCTTTGCTTGAGAAATATATTGAAAAACTGAAAAGGGTGCATTTTCACCCCTATCTCCAATTTCCACCCTCTAATTTAAAAGCACTCCGGGGTTTTTTCTTCTTAAATGACCCATTGACCGATTCCTGTAATAAAAACCCGTGAATGTCTTAATTCATTATTGCCCTGTTTATCAATAGCCATAGACTTATTAAGTACATCATAGTATGCCGACCGGCCGCCATTACGTGACACGAGCGACGGCGTCTTTGCAGGTACTCAAATCACGCATACATAGATCGTTACGGTGCTTCACTTACGATATGCGTGGCGCGGAGTCCTCCTTTTTTATACGTCTATGTCAATAGCGTACAATAACATCAAAAAACTTTTGTAGGAGCAACATCGTCTGACAAGTACAATAGCTGGAGAGCCACCACCTTAGCCAGAGAGTGGAGTGGGATGCAAACTATGAGGAGAGTGTCTCCAGGGTACACTGTCACTCTGGCACTGCTTGTTCTACATGTAAGTATTCATTGTTCCTTCTGAGGCAAGTGTAGATTGTTCTTTGGAGGTGGATTCGCAGTGGCAGCCCGCGAAATTCGAATTCTTTTGTGTTTTTTGCAATTTACAGGTTAGTATCAGGTTAGTATCAAGATATAACTTGATCAAAATATGATTCGCGACTATAACAAATATGTATTTACATAATTACAACCATAAGAATCATTCACACAATCACAAGCTGTCTTTTGATCTAATTTCCGAAATCTTCGAAAATCGAGATCAAAAGACAATCAAAACTTAGATTATTGATTATTCTTATTTCTTATTCTTAAGGACCACGCACAATGAAGGTTTCCGTAGTTGGGATGAATTTATCCCAAATACAAACTTAACATTGTAGTTGAAAAACATGTTCTCCCTTACGTATACCTACATCGATATTATGTCACGATCAATTCTCTAACCGCAACTGTAATGTAGGTATATAAGTTTACTAACATAGGTATAAGTTATCTTTTTTGCAAAAGGAAATGTATGTTATAATATAATCTTCGATTTTCGGACTTTTTTCTTTACTTGAGCTGTTTTCCTTTACCTTCCTACTTGCCAAATTTCATCAAAATATGTCGCATAAGTGGCCGTATTTTTTTATTACGTTGCCGCGTTGTAAAAAGCTTGAATTTTTTAGAGCTCCAAGGGGCTATAGACTTGCGTATTTGATATTAATTTTAACTTGATGCCTGCACGCGTTCCTGAGAAAAAAGGGTATTGACAGACTGACAGACAAACAGAAATACAGACAGACGGATAACAAATCCGTTTATGGGTTCTGTCGATGTAGGGCGGGATTCCAACACAAAACAAACACAGTTACCGGCGTAAAGAGTATATTAGGTACTTTCTTTTCACATAAAACTCGCACATAGAACACAAATCACTGAGATACAATAAAACTAAGGACTAAGACTTCACTAAAACCGATTTTGGCGGGAACGCCCGAACGATTTAACATACGTCCGCTCGCGGTGGTTTTGGACGGGCACTCAAAGACTGACGCGGCGGCGCGCGGCGCGTATCGTGGCGTCCCCACGCATCGGTTGGAGAGCGCGCGAACTCAGCACGGCTCTGCGCATGCGTAGGTACAAGGCAATATTATACAGTGGCGCGAAGCTACAATTTCAAATCGCGCGTTATAACTTAAAACTAACATTTTATTTACACAGTTGCCTACATTCCACCCCCTTGTTCCTGAACATACTCGTCAGTAGGCAACACAATGACCTTTACAACCGGTCGCTTCATAAAGCCCCTACAGGTTCTAACAGACACTACTCTAATATGACCATCACGGCCTGGGTGTACTGCGCTAATCACGCCCCTAGGCCACACATTACGCGGCTGATTCTCTTCTAAAATAAGGACCATGTCTCCCACCTTCACGGGCGGCACTTCGCGCTGCCACTTTTGTCGCTTTTGAAGAGTGGGGACATACTCTTTCAGCCAGCGTCGCCAAAACATGTCCGCCAGAGCCTGAGCCTTTAACCAAGCCTTTCTACTGGTTAAGTCCGATGCATCAAAGATACCTAACGTGGATGCACCGGTAGCTGTACCTATCAATAAATGATTGGGGGTAAGAGCGATGGGCCCCTCGGGGTCCGTACCCACAAAAGTTAATGGCCTACTGTTCAGGGTCATCTCTACCTCAGCCATCAAAGTCACTAGCAACTCCTCCTTAGGCGCCCGCGCCGACAAAGTGACTCTAAGTGCGGTCTTTACTGAGCGAACGATCCGCTCCCAACACCCACCCATGTGCGGGGCTGCTGGAGGGTTAAATTGCCAAGAAATGCCCTTGGTAACGACGAAATCATGTATTCTGTCGCTCTCCATTGCCTGAATGGCAGCTTTCAGCTCTGCGTCAGCACCTACAAAATTCGTGCCTCTATCACTGAACATGATAGAGGGTTGTCCACGGCGAGCTATCAAGCGTCGAATTGCCATTATGGCTGAGTCAGCTGATAGTGAAGACGCGAGCTCAATATGAACACCGCGAGTGACCAGGCAAGTAAAAATAACGCCCCATCTTTTTTCACGACGCCTTCCTATCGAAACTTCCATTGGACCAAAATAGTCTACCCCGCAATGTACGAAAGCTCTTCTAGTATTTACAAGTCTAGCGGCTGGTAAATCTCCCATCTTGGGAAACGAAGGGCGAGCACGACGGACAAGACAAAGCTGGCACTTGGATACGGCTGATTTGACTGTACGTCGCAACTGAGTTATCCAATATTTTTCCCTAATACTGTTTATGACAGTTTCAGTATTGGCGTGGTGAGCGCGCTTGTGATATTCGAGAGCAATAAGACGCGCAGTATAGCTGTGACCATCTAAAATAATGGGATACTTCTCATCAAACATTAATTCTTGTGCAGCACTCAGGCGTCCTCTGACTCGAAGCAACCCATCATTTTCATACAAAAAAGGATCTAAATCGCGAATTTTACTATCAGCAGGTAACACACTTTTGGTTTTCAATAGTGACAACTCCTTGGAGAAACTCTCTACTTGACATTGTTTCAACAAAAGAATCTCAGCATCACGGACGTTGCTAGCTGTTAACTTCTCAACCTGGTTCTTGCGGCATACACCTAAAAAGGCAAGAACTCGACCCGCAGATCTAACAGCCCTTGTCCAACTAGTAAACCTATCAACTTTAAATAGAGGTTCATACTGTTTTACTATGTGAACCTTCTCAAGACGCTCCAATTCCGTATCGACTGTATCGTCGAATTCGTTGACCGGCCACTGGTCTTTCTCCTGGTACAAGAAAGCGGGACCTGTAAACCACAACTTACAATTTGTAGGCCAGTACAGTTTCGTGGCTTCATCAGCAGGATTTTCTGCAGTCGGCACCCATCGCCACTCACTTGGGTTGGACTTTCGGTCGATTTCTGCCAACCGATGTGAAACGAACTTCTGAAAATCACGAGGATCTGAATGTACCCATTTTAAAACCGTTTCCGAATCGGACCATAAGTACTTGCGTGTTATTGTTAAACCTTGTTCCTTAACAATAATGTCAGCTAACCTACACGCCAGCACAGCTGCCTGCAGTTCAAGGCGGGGCACGGATATTACTTTCAGCGGGGCAACACGAGCTTTGCCAATAACAAGTGAGACGGTTGGTTTACCAAATTCATCCCTACCAACTAAATATGCTACTGCAGCATAAGCTGATTCGCTCGCATCACCAAAAACGTGTAATTCGACAGTTGACGGATCAAGCCTATACCAACGCGGAACTCGCATGTTGCCTAGCTGTTTTATATCCTGCAGCCACCTCTCCCATTCCTTGAACTCGTTTTCCTTCAGCTGATCATCCCATCCTATACCAGATTTCCATATTTTCTGTAACAAGATTTTAGACTTTATCGTGTAAGGATAAAGTAAGCCTAGAGGGTCAAAGATACTCATAATAAATCGCAGAAACTGCCGTTTAGTAGGAATAACTCGACCGTCAACTACTTCAGGTGTCACTTTTTTAAACGATAAGTCGAACTCTAACTCGTCTGACTCCGGCATCCATATCATACCTAAAGTCCGTTCACCATTATATGGAGACTTATCAAAATTTACGGTACCGGGCACGACAGCTGGTAATTCTTTTCGAAGCTCAGGTGAATTGGTCACCCACCCCCTGATAGAGAATCCACCAGCAGAGTGTATCATGGAGACATCCTTGATCAGCTGACGTGCACGATCTATTGAATGAACACTATCTAGGTAATCATCCATATAATGGTTTTCATGAATTGCCTTGACGGCCTCAGGATATGAATCTTGGAACTCACTAGCATTTTTATTCAAGACATGTATGGCTGAGGCAGGCGACGACTTGGCACCGAAAATCATAGAGTCCGTGACGTATGTATCAGGGTCGCGCTCTCTGTTTCGGCCTCTCCAAAGAAAGAGCTGCGCTCCCTGATCTTCTTTTTTGATTTTAATACGCAGAAACATATCAGCTATGTCTGCCGTGTAAGCTATTGGACCAGCTCGAAACTTAAACAATACGCCTAATAAAGAATTCAACAAGTCCGGCCCTGTAAGCAAATAATCATTTAAACATACACCCTTGTATTTGGCCGCAGCGTCATAAACCAACCTAAGCTTATTTGGTTTATTCAGGTTAATGACCCCAAAGTGCGGCAGGTGCCATACTGGGTTAACAGTCAGTGGAGTATCCAACCGCCTAGCAAATTTCTCCGAAATTAACCTTTCAATTTGACGACAATACGATTCAGCATAATCGGGACTTTTATCCATCTTACTTTCTATGCCGCGTAAACGTTTGACAGCGTAATCATAATTATCGGGTAAGTGTACAGCGTCACGTGACCATAGTAATCCTACTTCCCAGCCCCCGTCGACACGGCGACTAGTGCTATCTAAAATCTTACAGGCGCGTTCAGTCTCAACATTTTTGCGTGACACTTCTGTGATACCGATAGACTCGAGCAAAAATTGCTGTTTCACAAGTTCATTTAAATCATCTAAATTATCAAAGACTAGATTGACCGATTCACGAACAGACTCGTCACAAATACCTACAGGCCCATGAACAACCCACCCTAACTTCGTAAGCGACGCTACGGGTTGTTCGGATTTACCCTGTCGTATTTCCTGGTTAACTATTAACTGCCAATTATCTTGACCGATTAATAACATTGGTTTTGCGCACGACATCTCCGAACAATCTAAGTCTCGTAGATGTTTATTCATAACTAAAACTCTGGCGGGCACACTTTGTATGGGTAAGTCTAAGTTATCGATAGTACGTAATGCAATATCATGACACAAACCGTTGGGTCCGCGTATTAGCGCAGTCACCCTACAAGAATTCTTATCAGTAACAACATGTCCGCGTGCACTAACAATTTTCAACGGGGATAATGGTCCACTAAAATTACAAACACTAGAATCAATCAACGACACAGTGGCACCATCATCAAGTAATGCATAACAATTATGTTCGACATTATTTACAATAATAGTAACAGGCACAATTTTTAACAATGTTTTTGTGTTCCGACATCGCTCACCCATACTCGTCACTGACTCGGCGTGCGACGGCGGTTGTACGGCGTCCGCCTGCGCCGCGGCGCCCACGGCCGGTGGCGCGCCGGCGCCGGCGGCGCCCGGGCCGCTCGACTTCTCGTAGTGGAGAAGTGTGTGATGCGGAGAACGGCACTTTTCACAACGTTTAGCGCGACAACGATAACGAGAATGACTTTGCACTAAACATTTAAAACATAGCTTATTTACCTTTACGAAGTCCCACTTTTCTTTTTCACTTTTATTTACAAAATTGGCGCACTCGGGTAGTCGGTGAACCGCACTACTACACAACACGCACAGTACACTCGATGACGACGACGTACACGGCGATGTAGTCGGCGACGCAGATTCCTCGCTGGTAATGTGTACACGGTGAGCAGGCTCTCGTTGCTGGTGCCGCGCAACGTCCGCGCGCCCGGCGCGCGAAGTGTTCACGGCGCTTGCGGTAGCGGGGTTGGCAGCAGCGTTTGTCCGGTTACGATTAGTATTATTATTAGCTTCTGTGCTTATGTTCAGTGGTAGGTAATAAGCTGATGCCCGTGACAAGTGACTCAGGAACTCGAGTACGATATTGATATTTGGAGATACACGAAGATCTTCTTTGCTATCGACGTTCCTTCTCATTACAAACTCGCCGTATTGCGCCCTTTGAACATGAGTTAGTTTGCTTATTATTTCGTGCGTTATTTGTGGGTTATTTATATAGCCCTCCGCTTTTATATTCTTCAGAATGTACACACAATTTCTTATAACGCACGTCATATTTCTTAACTCGACGCCACTCTCGGATACCGGTGGTAGACTTCTAATTTTACTAAGTGCGGTTTCTAGTAATAAATTGGGATGTCCGAATTCCTCTTCCAGTGCTTTTATCACATCCGTTGGGTCGGACCCGGTACGCAGCAGACCATCAACGGCACATTTTGCCGCGCCACGGAGCGATGCTTGTAGCCGTACGGTGTTCTCATACAAGCTATACGAGGACGCGGTAGCTTCGTAGGTACGACGATACGCCAACCAGTCTACCGGGCTGCCATCAAACACGGGAAGATCGTAATTTTGTTTCGGCCGTTTCGTCATGTTTGTTATAATGACGTCGGCTAGGTGCATGATGTCGGAAGCTGCGACGTTGCCGGCGGCGGTGACCTGGGGCGGAGCGCCAGGCGCATATTTCACTTTGGACGGGGAGGACGCCGCCGCGGGCTCGAAAACCGCGCGAACGCTGGTGGCGGTGTCCGGCGCATGCGCGGCGCCGCGCGCGGGCTCTCGAGCTAGGCCTTCGGTCGGGCACGCGCCGGCCGGCGCACGGGGCGCTGGCGGTATATCCGCGTGCTCGTATGGGGCTTGACTTGAGCTTAGCCACTCATCCACGTTATTTCCACTACAGCAAACACTGTGAGCGCCGTTTTCTGATACTTCGTCCTCGATCTCCGCGATGTCTAGCGCAAGTTTCTTTTTTATAAGCTGTTCTTTCAACTTGGCGAGTTCTTGTTCGGCCTTGTACTCGGCACGGAGGCGTAGCGCTTCGCGGCTCAAGCGGCTTGATCGCGATCCGGTCGACGTGGCAACAACTTCACTACGCGGGATCGTAGTGACACACGTCGTATTCGCATCAAGTTGCTCAGCCGCAGCGTGAGCTTTGCTCCGTGTGACGGCGCCAGTAACTTTGTTCTCCATTTTATTCGGCTCTAAGGACCAACTGTCGATGTAGGGCGGGATTCCAACACAAAACAAACACAGTTACCGGCGTAAAGAGTATATTAGGTACTTTCTTTTCACATAAAACTCGCACATAGAACACAAATCACTGAGATACAATAAAACTAAGGACTAAGACTTCACTAAAACCGATTTTGGCGGGAACGCCCGAACGATTTAACATACGTCCGCTCGCGGTGGTTTTGGACGGGCACTCAAAGACTGACGCGGCGGCGCGCGGCGCGTATCGTGGCGTCCCCACGCATCGGTTGGAGAGCGCGCGAACTCAGCACGGCTCTGCGCATGCGTAGGTACAAGGCAATATTATACAGTGGCGCGAAGCTACAATTTCAAATCGCGCGTTATAACTTAAAACTAACATTTTATTTACACAGTTGCCTACAGGTTCCGTGTTTTCCTTTTGAGGTACGGAAGCCTAAAAAAGAACAATTAACTATATAAATTTTATATTAGGTCATGTCTCCGTGGCAATCCTACCTTCCACCGAGCCAAGGCTACAGATGGGCAGTGGCCACCATAGCCTGGTGGTCGTCATACATCACGTTGCTATCATCTCGCTGGGTGGTCGACAGACTGCGAGGGTCTCCGACCGCTGCTCTGTCGAGGATATGCACCAGTGTCGGACTGTCGTTGCTGGTGTTCGAGGAAGATTACTATGCTCATTATGTGCATGGACGGTATTGATTCCTTATTTAAATTTGATTTCATTTCTTGACTGATATAACTGCATCAGCACCAGTGGATAAAGTCACAGTTAACAGGCTAGACTTAATTTTTCTTCTCACTGAGTAAATGGTTTTCGACGCAAATAAATATATAGGTATTTACGTCGAAAACCGGGAAAGAAAAAGACGGGTGTAAAAATACACTTAAGGCTGCTCCTTCCTAAAATACGGCGAAACTAAGTAACTTTGTAACCATCTTTTACAGTAACTATAGCATCTTTCTGATAGGAAAAAATACACAGTAATCTACAATACATAAGAAGTGATTTCATGTGTCCCGAAATCTATTTTAGTTTGTAGAACTAAGGAAAAAAAACCTAAATCCAGCTCTATATTTTCGAGTTGTTACCATATTACTCCTACAGTTTTCATTAAAAGTGTTCATAAATTTATACAGTTTTTTACAAACTAAGGAATGATTTATTGTCATTACTTTTTTAGTTTAATCAACAGATTTTTTGTAAATCGATAATTACTTCATATTTTGCAAGCGTTGTGTCATCGCGTTTCTCTTTCTTTTCTATGCAGTCCGACAGTGACCGCGCTTTTTGCGACGGACAAGCCTATCGAAGCGTGGTTTAGCTCGGTGTGTAAGTTAAATGGCGTTATGGCTGTCTAGTTATCTGTCGCGAGATAGAATACTCTCGCGCGCACCGGAACTTAACGCGCTTCGTTTAAATGTAGAAAAAGACAATCCTTATATGGCGCATATGGTCCATATATGGCGCATTTACTCTAGTATTTGCAACAGTGTAACTATGTTTTGTACAATCGCGTTACTTGATACACTTTTCGACGTTATTACTGACGCGACAATAAGGTTGAAAAGTGTATCACCGGGAAGTAACGCGATTGTACATAACATAGTTACACTGTTTAAATATATTAATTAACCTTCTCTTGTCTTGATTGATTTGAATGAAGGTGTTATTTAATTTAACTTTGCTTTGTTTAGAAACGACGACTCCAAAGACTTGAGATCAATGGCGGGGCCTCTAGCTACATGTCGTGTGGTTTGCGCTCCACAACTGAGGTATGTACTTACCATTCACCTTCAATGATGTATTTTAATTTTAAGCGTACTTAATTTAAAAAAAAAAAACATTTTATTTCAGGGTTGTGTATAAACAGCTATCTCTCTCCATCCCAGGTAATTCAGTTACGTTTTTATTTTTAAGTAAGTAGGTAGGTACTCGTCTGTGATTTTTTTGTGACGTTGTTTTTTTTTTTTTCTTTTAATTACTCTGACTGGCTAGATTGTTTACGTACCTAATTAAAACAAAACAAGCCATTTTTAAGTTTTTTTTTTTTTTCCTTATATAAAGTACCACGGGTAGTGAAACTTTATTTATATTACAATCTAGCCTATTCGCTAATGAGTAATTTAAATATAACCTAAACTGCTAAGTAACTATAAAATTAAGAAATCGTCCAATAACGTCTTTCTTATTCACTTTAAGTTAATGGGAAGACACTCAATTCACGTGTTCTTTAGTCAGCATTTTTGTTGGAGGAATAAACTTATTAAAAGAATAATGTTAGAAGAAATGAATTTAATATAATAGAACCGAACAGCTTTATAAAAGAACAAGGATAAAGAAGACAAGAATAGAGTAAAGAGTACAAACCATAACTTTTTGTACATAGGTACACACCTAATAAGTATAACATACAACATGCTCCCTCAAAAAGTTAATTGCATTGCACTCATAACACAAAAAGCATATAAAACCAGTAAAGAAAACCATTACAAAACTAGGATATACCAATCATTTGCAAACAACTGCGATGCTTTGTTGGACCCAAAGGTTTCGTCAAAACATCTGCAGGTAACCTGTCGGTGGGCATATACCTAAGTTCAACGGTTTTATCGTTCACTTTTTCTCGGACAAAATGGAACTTAACATCTATATGTTTTGTCCTATTGTGGTGAACCGGATTCATGGCCAATATTTGTGCACTCTGACTATCCGTATACAAAACTATGTTAAGGGACTTACCTGTTAAATCGGATATTAGTCGTTTTAAAAAGCACGCATCCTTTACTGCCGTAGCCAATGCCATATATTCAGCTTCAGCGGATGACAAAGCCACTGTGGGCTGTTTTTTAGCTTCCCACGAAATAGGGCCGCCTGCAAGTTCATAATAGAACCCAGTGTAGGATCGTCTATCAGTTGGACAATTTGCCCAGTCTGCGTCTGAAAAACCCGTCAAAGTTGTAGTATTACCTTTTTCTTTCCTGTATGTAATACCACTATTTTTTGTTGCTTTCAGATAACGTAGACATCTTTTAGCAATATTCCAATGTGACTGATCAAATTTAGAGTTAAATTGACTCAAGTAGCTCACAGTGTAGGCTATATCTGGTCTGGTATTTACAGACAAAAACATTAGACAGCCAACTAACTCTCTGTAAGGGTACTCACACTCACCAATACCAGGCTCAAGGTTTTTCTTGACCATTGGGGTAGAAACACCCTTACAATCTTGCATGTTGAATTTCTTTAGCAACTTTTCAATATACGTATTCTGAGATAGCTTAATTCCATAATTATCATGGTGAATATTAATTCCCGTAAAGAAATTAATTTGTCCAAGATCTTTTGATGAAAAATATTTCTCAAATTGACATTTGAAATTGTCAAACGTAGTTTCATTTTTATACAAGATTACTAAATCGTCGACGTATACAGCCAGAACCAAGGAGTCTAAGTTCGCATTGTTTTTAAAAATACACGGCTCAGATGTTTGCATAAAACCAAGAACTGACAAAGTCTGTTTTAACTTTGTATTCCAGGCTCTTGGTGCCTGCTTCAATCCATAAAGGGACCGTTTCAAAAAACACACTTTCGACTCTTCCCCTTCCCTTACAAAACCTTCTGGCTGTGTCATGAAGATTTCTTCCTCTAAATCGCCATTCAGAAAAGCTGTATCCACATCCATATGGCGGACCTTATAATCTTCCTGCACTGCAAGCGCTAACAGGGTTCGCAACGATGAGTTACGTACAACCGGAGAAAAGGTTTCGTGATAATCGACACCTTCTCTTTGTCGAAAACCTTTTGCTACTAGGCGCGCTTTATACCTAACAACGCCACCTTTCGCATCACGTTTCAATTTGAAAACCCACTTGCAAGGAATACACTTTCTATGATTTGGCTTGTCTACCAAAACCCATGTGCCCTTTCTGACTAAGGCATTGTACTCATCTTTCATTGCTAAAATCCAGTTATCTTTCTCATTGCTGTTAATCGCAGCTAGATAATTATTTGGATCATCGCACTCATCGTCAAGCAGAGTATTATATGAGAAGTAATCCGGTGGTTTGCGAACTCTTGAAGGATATCGACTAGATTCATTTGAGGAATCTGTAGCCTCACTTGACTGCTGATCATCAACATTGTTGACCTCTACATTGACTGCTTCATTGATTTCAACATCAGCATCCTCAGCATCCATGAAAGAAGTATCTATGCTAGGAGCATCTACCTCACATCTCCCAGATGAAGTGGAGGGCAATATTTCTTGTCTTAAAACTGCTGGCGATGGTGACTGGAAAGCAAATTGACAATATCAGAGTTCACAGTACCTATAGGCTCAATATTTTCCTTCAGTCCAGTAAAGTTATTTTCAAAAAATGTAACATCTCTTGACTTTAGTGACCGTCTAGGAGTTGCTGCATTCCGGAAATAATAAGTATGAGGATCATCTGAATATCCTACAAAAATCTGTTCCTCAGCTTTCATGTCCAATTTACATCTCTGACTTGATGGAACATGAACAAGTGCTCTGCATCCAAAAACCTTAAGATGAGACAGATCGGGTTTTCTATTAAACCACATTTCAAATGGTGTTTTACCACTAAGCGCGCGGTGTGGTGATCGATTTTTCAAGTAGACGCTCGTCTCCACTGCGTCCTGCCAGAAAGCTTTTGAGAGGAAACCATGTGACAATAGTGACCGAGCCTTCTCTACTATGCTACGATTACACCGTTCACTTACCCCATTTTGCTGAGGGCTGTAAGGTGCTGTCGTTTGCCAATCGATACCCAGTGACTGAACATAATCCATCAATTCCTTATTGATGAACTCAGTTCCATTATCTGACCGCAAAGTCTTTATTTTTCCACCAAACTGTCTCTCGACATAAGAATGAAAAGAACAAAACTTACTTTTGACTTCAGTTTTAGAAGATATAAAATACACAAAAGTAAAACGTGTATAATCATCTATAAAAATAATAAAATATTTATTACCTGTAAAAGAATTTGTAGAAAAAGGTCCACAAACATCGGTATGAACCAATTGAAGTGGCGATGTAGCCTTCCTGTATTTTAAGCTTTTGAAAGGCTTTCTAGACTGCTTACCCTCTATGCAGGGTATGCATGGTTCCTTGTCGACCTCCGTGTACTCCACGCCGATAGCCTGACCTTTTCTAAGTAGATCCATGCCAATTCGACAGAGATGTCCCAACCTCTTATGCCAGAGCTGAAAATTGGAACAATCAGAGTGCACATAAGCTGAAACATTATTGAACATTTTAATTGAACAATCGACAGTATACAGCCCATCACTTACAGAACCATACGCTAAAACATTTTTATTGTTTACTACATCACACTTAGAGTCATAAATAGTGCAGCCTTCTTTATTGAAAACTACAGAGTAACCCTTCTCTACTACTTTACTCACTGAAAGTAAATTACAGTTCAAATCAGGAACATGAACTACATTCTCTATTCTGTTCGCCAAAGTATCCGTATCAATGGATACATCACCAATACCTACAGCCGCCAGTTTTTGTCCATTAGCCACAGTAATCGTTCCACTTTGTACTGGCCGATAACTGCTGAACCACTCGCGGTGCGGAGTCATGTGAATGGTTGCACCGGAATCAATAATCCATTTCCCGTAACTTGCAGCCGGCGCAGAGAGAGCCATTTCCTTCACAACAGCCTGTTCCACCTTTTCACTATGATGGCAATCTGTACCTTTAAAAACGTTTCCTGACACACTCATAGCCTTCCTGTCCTTCTTATTGGGACATTCGGGACTTTTGTGTCCTGGTTGTCTACACTTAAAGCAGATTATAGACTTCTTCTTTTTGCTCGTAGAACCTGTTGAATGTAGCGCAGCCACCTCGTTCTGGTGAGGGTCCTTCGAAAACTCGTTTAATAGTTTTGCCTTAACCAACTCACTGGTTACATCAACATTCGAATTCTCTAAAGCCATTATCAGCGGTTCGTACCGAGATGTCAATCCTCCGAGAATAATCGCAGCCAGAGATCCATCGTCGATCTTCTTACCAATATCTTCAAGATCTTGAGCAGTACTCATAACGGCGTTGATATAAGATTCTATGTCTTGGAAATCGGTCAAGGTATATTTATATAATCTACGCTCCAAAGAGAGCCTTCGACCCATACCTTTATCCTCGTATGCTTTTTGTAAAGCACTCCAAGCCTCCTTAGCGTTTTTCGCATTTCTCACGTGCGAAATTGCACCTCCATCTACCGTAAGGCATATTTTTGACAACGCCTTCTGGTCACTACGAGAGCGCACATCCTCCGCCGTTTTATCAGAATCATCATACCCAGTGATGGACGTCCACAACTCCTCATGAATGAGAAGCATCCTCATTTTGAACTTCCAGGTTGGGTATCCGTCTCGGTTTTTTAACATCTGAATACCTTGAAAATTCATACTATTCCCTGACATTATCTTCTTTTAAAATAAGAGCTTCTTCGTGCTGATAACGTGTTGGAGGAATAAACTTATTAAAAGAATAATGTTAGAAGAAATGAATTTAATATAATAGAACCGAACAGCTTTATAAAAGAACAAGGATAAAGAAGACAAGAATAGAGTAAAGAGTACAAACCATAACTTTTTGTACATAGGTACACACCTAATAAGTATAACATACAACAATTTTCACTACAGTTTAGGTTCACTCACACTGCACTAAACTAACTCAAAAGGTTTTACCCTTTTTAGTCTTCGCACTAATTCAGTGATGTCAAGGAGTTGGATCGCCTCGACATTCACGTGATGATGAAGTCTGTGTTCATGAGCTTCTGCATATTTTTTTATTACTATGTCTACGAAATCCATCTTGAGGTCCCGGTGGAGGTCGCTGTTTCTAATGTACCAGGGCGCGTTGACTATATCCCTGAGCACTTTGTTTTGGAATCGTTGAATGATTTGACTATTGCTTTGGCTGGTGCAGCCCCAGAGCTGAATACCATAGGTCCATACAGGCATTAAAACTTGTTTGTATAACAACACTTTGTTAGATATTGACAATGGCGACTGTCTACAAAAGTAGCCAATACATTTTTTTTGTATTTTTTATATTTAAGTGATACCTAGGTCTGTTGATTTTACGACGAATTGAAATTAATGTAATAGGCAATTCTATTTTTTTTTTTAATAAACAGGGTCAAATTAAATTAGCTTGCGAAACTCCGCAGACGTGGGTAATCTAAACACGACAAAATAAAAAATAAAAGATTCGATGATTTTTTTGGATTCAATGACTGCTGCTAGTGTAGTTACTTAAAGTGCGAGTTGTTAAGTTGTTAAAATATGTTTTACCGTGTTGAGTTATCGATGCCCATCACGTCTGTGAAGTTTATACAAAAAAAAACTGTTTTTAGGGTTCCGTACCTCAAAAGGAAAAAACGGAACCCTTATAGGATCACTCGTGTGTCTGTCTGTCTGTCCGTCTGTCCGTCTGTCACAGCTAGTTTGCTCCGAGTGTAATGGACCGATTAAATTAAAATTTGGTACACATATGGATTTCTGTGAGCCAAACACGTACGGCTAAAGTAAATAAATGAATTTTGAATAAGGGGGTCACTTTTAGGGGGCAAATAAGAAAATTAAAAAAAAAAGTTTTGCAAACTGTACCATGTGATAATATCAAATGAATAGGCTTACAATGAGGATCTTGAGATCCTCATTGTAAGCATATATTTTTTTATTATTTTAAAATAAATCGTTTTAAAGTTATTTAAGAAAATAGACGAAAATTGACCCGATATTTTTGATTGATTCAATTGATTGATTTTTTTGATTTGATTGATTTTTTTTTGATTGATTGATTGTTGATTGATTTTTTGATTGAAATTGAATTGATTGATTATTGGGGGGGGAATCCCCCCTTATCTCAGACACTACTAAGCCTAACATTTTGAAAAAAAAATACAGAAAATAGTTCTGTACCTGTAGATTACACGAAAACCTATAAGAAGTGGTAAATCTCTCAATATTGTGAGTACAAACTTACATTTCCTGTTGGACTTGGAATGTATGGGAGAACATGTTTTTCAAC
This sequence comes from Cosmia trapezina, assembly GCA_905163495.3. NCBI lineage: Eukaryota > Metazoa > Arthropoda > Insecta > Lepidoptera > Noctuidae > Cosmia > Cosmia trapezina. Next base: position 6,565,030 of record LR991036.1, read on the forward strand.
TATAATGTTAAGTTTGGTCTTGGTATAATTTCATCCCAACTACGGAACCCTTCATTGTGCGTAGTCCGACACGCACTTGGCCGGTTTTTTTTAAACTAAATACCGACGGTTGATGACCCCAAAAAAAACATCATCTAATTAATTTCTTTTATCATGTTTAGATATCGATACCATCACGTCTGCTAGCTAATTTAATTTGACCTGTATAATTAATTTAACCCTTTTTTTTGGGGATGGGAAATCATCAAATGACTTCTCCCCGTATTCCTTCAGCCAGGGTCACGGTATCTCTTTCGAACAACCCGCGACATAATTTGACCCTGTATATTTTTCTGACCCTGTAATTTAACACTGTGTATTTTTTTTAGGTTTAGGAGAAACCGAAACTCGACAATCTCTTTTGTCTCGATTCTTGGCTGCATTCTTCGAGAGGGTAAGGCATTTTATCACAAGTAAGCCAAGTTCTACACCCACAAGATGAACTGACAAACTGGTGATAGTGTGTAGTAGCAGGTAATAGCACCCTAATTGCGTAACACATTATCAATCGGAGTGGGTTTCATTCACGCAATTAGGGTGCTGGATGTGCGGTCAGCGCAGGACCGGTAGAGGCGATGGTTGAAGATTGTAAGACTATCTTTGCATTGTATAATACAATAATACAATGTGTAGGTAACAAAAAACCCTGTTGGACCCGATAAGAGGTCAATCACTATGAACAACTTTACTATGGACCAAACCTGAAATCGTGAAACATAAATCAGTTGCTCCGTACATTTTGACGAGTTTGATGTAAAATAAGTGTTGGTACTGAACAGCTGATTTTTTTATCGCGATTTCAGGTTTGGTCCCATAGTAAAAGTTGTTCACGCTTTTAACGTTCTGCATCGTTCTCACATGTATAATTTCAACATGAATGATGTAACCAATATTTTGTAACCATATTTTGATTTAAAAGAGTGTCCGTGGAGTTTCTTGCCCGTTCTTCTCCATATATAGGTACCTACAACGCTTTGGAATGGGCAACTAGCTTCATCTTTCTGACTGACCGACCCCTTGACAATTCAAGTGCCTGTAATTGGTTTAAGTATTTGAAATAAATACTTTCAGTTTGAGTTTGACGATTGGGAGAGAAGGCCTAAGTCCAACAGCAGACGTTTTGCGACTGAAATGTAAGTCAGTGATGGGTCCATAGCCAATAAGATCAAGTGAGTTCCAAACTCCTGAATGTTTACCAAATGACGTTTTCATAGGCTCTAGATGGTCTCAGCTGGGTTGCCAGCGAGCGCACTGTACTTGAACGTCTGATGAACGTGGAGTTGAATACCAGGGAGGCTGGTAATACCAGCACGCTGTTGTACGACCCTGAAGACAATACGCCTTCGTGCTTCTCAGTCACTTGGTAAGTATCTTCTAGGTCTGGACAAATGATAACTAGAATAGAAGTAATGTAAAAAAACAGTGTCTCGCGGTACTCGCATGCTAAGAGTTGTGTCCCACCAAAACTTTCACAGTTTTTCACCTTCGTTTTTTTATTTGCCATAATCCAGGCCATAGTAGCAAGCTCATGGCTAAGTAATAACAACCGCACGGGTCGATCCTTCAGGTTAAGTTACGCTTGCCGGGTTGGTCAGTGAATGGGTGACCATCCTTGTTTACCGAGACTCCTCCGTGCCTCGGAAAGCACGATAAGCCGTTGGTCCCGCCTGTCAATCGTGGATCTTTGACAGTCGTTACGGGTCGTCAGAAGCCCCGAAAGTCTGAAAATCAGTCTTACCAAGGGGTATCGTATTACCCAGTTACTAGGTTGTAGAGGTCAGATAGTCAGTCGCTCCATGTAAAATACTTGTATTCAGCTGCATCTGGTTGGACTGGAAGCCGACCCCAACATAGTTGGGAAAAGGCTAGGCAAATTGATTGAGAGGCCATAGGGCCATAGTAGCACTTATTCTGTCAAAATTCCAATTGGCTTAAACCTATTACGGATAAAAAGATACACCCCTGTGGCAGACAGACGGACAAGTGTCCGGCGCGAGCGAGAGCCTACGAGCCTAGTAATAGGGTCTCGTTATCACACTTTGGGTACGGATCCCTAAAGGAGAAAAGGGAAATCACTCCTAGTTTGCATTTGTATGTCTCAGGTGGGGAGAAGAGTGGAGCTTATCAACATTTGACGCAATGCTGTTCAGTTGTGTGTTGGTTACAACAGAGGACTCTCTGGTGGCTGCACTAGCTACTCTCATTACGTGGCAGGTGAGAGCAGTGATAGCCTAATTAACTGATTCATCAACGCCCAGCCCAAACCCTTGGACCTAGAACGCTGTTTTGCACAGAGGTTTCCTTTATATTGTAAACAAGGAATAAGGAACGTATTCAACCTGGCGAAAACAAAGCGCGTAAAAAAAGAAAATTTAAATCATAGTTTCCTAATAATTCATGACAAAGATATTTTCCGTTATTTTATTTTATTTCTTCAAAAGTGTATTGAAAAACGTCGTTTGATACACGTGGACATTTGTTATTGCAGTTCTCGGCTCAAAAACAACCTCGCCTACGGCTCGGGTGTTAATTCCGCCTCGAATGCAATAACAAACGCTGTCCACTTGTATCAAAATGTACTATTATCTTTACTGGGTCAGTTCCTTCAGTTCATCGCAGTCCACTGCTGAACATCACGGCCAGTCCCAAGTTATGTTACACGCCGTTCCCATGCACAATATTTGAAACATACGTTACATACGCCTCTGTGTCCAAAGTTCTTATTGACATTATCTATTGATTTGTTCCAACCATGAACCGATGTCTCAATCAATCTGTGATTAACCACGCTACTGCTAGTTATCGACACACGCGCACGTTCTTACTTTGTCTTCGAAATAGGTAAATCGGCTCGGCTGATAAATTGGTATTTTCTATTTCTGACCCATAGGTACCAACCAGAAAATATGCGAACCTGAAAATGTATTCCTAAAAACCTTCCATTTTTGTGGACACTGCACTCAAATAATAATAAATAATCATTTCACATTTTCCCAGATGGTGATGCAAGTAAGAAGATGGTTTGGAAATAGAAATCAAAGAGAAAAAACAGAAATCGAATTATAATAAGGAAGTGACACTCATTGAACTACGAGTTGATGATGCAGCATAATTATTTATGTTATGTTCTTGTGTATACAATATTATGCGATGTTATAGTGCTTCCTAGAAAAATTAAAGAAATCAGTGGAGATATAAGTGAAAGTGACGATGTTAATGCAATGGCCATGCCGTATCCAACTGAACCGTCATATTATGCTCCGTGGGTAGCTACAAAAGCCCCTCCAATGTTGCTTCGTGGACCTTACTTCGGTTTCCTTACCAACATTTGTAACGCCCTCATGTCTCCAAAATATTCTGGTAAATACATCGGCAAATACTTTTCAATACTCAGCAACAGTCTCAAAGGTCTCGGGATAGACTATTTACAGGAGATATGGATAAGAAGATTTCGAAAGAGATTGAAAAAGTACTCCATATACAATAGCAATACACTAAAAGCGAGAGTTAATGACTTTTTGGTGTTCATATCTGATGAACAGCCTAAAAAGAATGAATACTTCAAAGCAATGAATGCCATTTATACAGCAGTGGATGACATGAAGTTGGAAGATTATGTTTATTTGCTAAAAAAATACGGGAAAGGTATATCGAAGCACATTGGAGAGAACACCAGACGAGTATTCGAGCGGATAATATTGGGTAGATATCATCGACAGTCTGAAGATGTTAAACGGGATATCGAATTAAAATTCAAATCGGCTGTTGTAGAATATTGGGAGGAAACATTAAATGGAACCGCTCTTAATTTCACATTAGGCCATCTGTTTAAATTAACATTAAGCCAACCGTGAAATTGACTCATGTATTTTATGTTTTTTCGTCACAAGTCACAATACGATACACAGCATTGTTGATAACATGTGTTCGTTATATACAATTGTTATATTCATGACGTGTTCTATATGTTTAGGAACTTGTTTAAGTGTTGATGAATCGGACTCGCTAAAAAAACCCGTTCATATTGAAACTATCTTCGAAAAGTTTATAGAAAGTTACCTCGATATGTTATCGACAGCTTTTACAGGTAAAGAGCTGATAAGATATTGTAGAATGATGAGGAAAGAACTGAAGAAAATGGAATTTACATACACAGAACGGTTAGCGAGACATTTTAGATACTTGTCGAAAATGCATCGTGATGATATCGTCGAAGAAATGGCAAAATATAGAAGGGAATACAACGAAAAGTTACCAAGGCGACAGGAATTCTTCGAAGCACTTGGACAGGCATTTACTTTACAACATAGGTTGCAATTCGATGATTACCTTCACAATTTGCTGGCATTCGGAAAAGGTGATTTGTTATTTGTGACTATCCAAGGACAAACCAGAAAGCTGTTGGACATGATTGTGAACTGTGTTCACAAATTGAGTGCTAAAGGCCAAAGGACCGTGGAAAGGGCGATGAAATTAGCCATTAAAGAATATAAGAACTATTAAATAGATAGGTCCGATAGGTTCGTACAGATCTGCTGAGTACTTACCACTTTTTTTAACTTATTAAAATCTTCAGAGAACAAAATTGACTTTTGACTGCATTTATTTTGTACTAGTAAAACTAGATGCCTAAAACCTAAAACTTTTATTCGTCACACTGACTGAAGTATACTTTCGCAAACGAATGATTAACTGGCCCACCGTACCTGTACGACCGCCGACGAGGACGAAATGACCGTCTCTAGCTATCAGCCTCGCTCAAGAGACGTTGGTAGGTACCTACAACAGACGTCCTTTCCGTGTCAGTAAAACTAAAAGCAAAGTAAAAGAAATAAAAAAAAACAAGTGCGTGTCGGACCACGCACAATGAAGAGTTCCGTAGGTAGTTGAAAAGAATTTATCCCAAAAACAAACTTAACATTGGATCCCAAAAAAAAATTTTATGTCATAAAATTACAAATTCACAATTTTCAGACTTTTTCCTTTACTTGTGCTGAGGGCTTGCTTCTTGCCATATTTATTATTCTAGGTCAACGGGAAGTACCCTATAGGTTTTGATTTACTTGCAACAGTTGCGAGTATCAAAATGTGTCGCAAAATGGCCGTATTTTTTTTTTATTGCGTTGACTTAGAAGCTTAATTGTTTTTTTTACTCTAAGGGACTATATACTTATGTGTTTGATATTAATTTCAACTTGATACCTCACGCGAATCATATTTTAATCAACAAACAACCTGACACTGACCTGCAAATTGCAAAAAACGTAAGAAAATTTGAATTGCGCGGGCTTCCTTATCGCATCCCCCATAAGCACAATTCCCCTACTTAGATTAGTCTATCTATGGCGACAAGAGCTACTCATTCACAGTCTACCTACTCCATGCTCTGTGGTCTACTCGTCGCCATGGACCTAATATACTATATAAACAGGACTAAGCTCTCCAAAAATCGTATCATACAAAAATGAACCTTAGGTATTGTACTTTAGGTTTACTTTTGATAGGATATCTTAGCCGAGGCAAAACGAGCCGAGAGAGAGAGCCCGACTTGAGTAATTTGTCCCATTTGCTCAATTGCCAACAGATAAAAATGATAAAGATGGTAGCAAAATTTCACCAACTACAAGTAGGTAAAATGAGTTACGTATATTTTTTTTTTAGCATTTAGACTAGTTTTAAATAATTTTATTTATAGGTTTACAATCTGTATATCATAGTCAATAATTTTATAAGTAAGCTCCATGAGTAAAATAATCAAAATAATATAATTTTGATTATTGTTTGGTAGCTATCATATAATTACTCCGGTAACACTGAAATCTGACAACAATGGTTTCATGGCGGTTTTTTTCAATTTAGATAGCGAAAATGGTGAGAAAGTGTTGCATCAAGAAATGTAAAAGTGAATGTTATGCTGGTTGTGGCATTTAATTTCACAGGTAACTTGTAAGGAATAACAAAGATTTAAATAAATCTCGATAAAAGACCTAAAATTGTTACTAAATAATAACAAATTTTGAGTCTAAGTAGTGTAACCATGCTCTAGACGTTTTTTAGACAGAAGACTTAGCGTCTTCTGTCTACAAAAGCTATAAGTAGTGTATTTCTGATTAAAACTATTAATATTACGTGCATAATAAATACAATTTGTACTTATGTATCGCATGATTGAAATACCATTATTTTTAAGTTGTTTACAGCTTTCCATCCGAAGAAGAAATTCAACAAATATGGTTGGATGTAATTCCAGAAGCATTTTAGTTCCCTTTGCTTCAATTACATACTTACCCAAACCAGCTCTCTAGAGTAAACGAAAAAAGAACAAGAAAGTACCATGGTCCCAGAACGAGATTCTACATGCCTACTTCATCATAAGCCACGTATACCTACGTGATCAAATTTTATGATTCGCCACAAGACGAGTCTCACCAATATTGTAGTCCTTCCTTCTTGCCTCAAAAACGTTGGTAGGTACACGATTCAACACCGACATAGAACACAATAATGTTCAGTTTCATAAAGGAGCTTTCGAAAAAGGTCTATTTCTTTATACAGGGTGTAAGGGACAGCCCTCCGCAGATTGATAGGGTGAATTCAGTACATCATACTAAGATGACCGGTACATGAAATTATTTCAGGAACGTTATGGGAATCCAATAAACCTGATTTGTTTTATTACCTCGCACGCAATGTATTGCTTCCGTGGCAAAACGCACGTAGCGAACGGTAGCGCAGTGAGTGTTCGGCTGCCCCACCCGCCACGGGGTCAATTCTCGCGCCACTTGGCTTAAACTAGCGACAGCGTAGTGCACAAGTTAGTTGAGTAGGTAGATACTTACGCGCAGGTACAGTAAAAGCGACAATAATTTAGCCTTCATTTAATTATTTTTATAACTGAAAGATGTTTAAAGTGGTGTATGGTACCTACTTATTGGTCAGTTTGTCAAGTACGGGTAGGGTTCAATGAAAAATAAAATAAGTAGGTTTTATGAAATAAGGAATAATGTTTTTATTTTGTATTTACGATGATGGCTGTATTCCCTCAAAAACCTTTATCTTTTCTGGCTTGCCTACGTAAAACGTTGTATCGTCTGCGAGGCATTTTTAAACAAATTAATACAAAAGTATTTTCCGCTCAACCAACAACAGTCTAAAACTTAACGAAAATAACAAGCAGTCAATAAAAATAAAAAAATACTAAGTACTTGCAAACATGCATTCAGGCTTCTCATTAGCTGCCCTTTCACACAGCGGGAATTCCGCTTTGGTAAAGCGAGTAAAGATAACAAAATAATAAGCACTAGAGTTAATTTTGTGCCAAACAATAGCTACAACTAACGTTGAAGTGGTTTTCGTTTTTTTACCCGACTGCGGCAAGTTAAAAAAGGAGCGTTATGTGTTTTTACCATAAGTACAATGCTTATTACATAGAAAAATAATGTAAATCAATCAGTCTTATTTCAATAGGTATCAAAAATTAATCCTACCTTAGAATCGCTCCGGTCGTATGAGATACGGCTCGAAATGACCTCCACCGAGACCTTCACACACATTGGCACGGCGCAGGGTCTCCCCGTGCAAGCGGGTCAGCAAGTTGGGATCTTCGGTGCAGCTGTAGCGCAGCTGCTGGAATGTGTCTGTGATTCAATCTCGCATTTCTTCCTCACTCGCACATGCACTAACAAACACTTTTTCCTTTACGTAGCCCCACAAAAAGAAGTCTAAAAGTGTGAGACGCGGGCTCCATGATTCCGGCGCAATAGTCGAGCTGCAGTGCGTGTGCCTAGGCGTGGATTTTGACGGACCAGGTCTAAAACTCTTTCTACAGTTGCACCGCGAAGTGGTCTTCCGGCGCCTTCTTGATTGGGAACTATGGGCTGGTTATCTAGCACTCGTTGATAGACATTGGTAATTATCCGGGAGTCTGATGGATGCCGACGGTCAGGATACCTATCGATGTAATTTCTGAGCGCTTCCCTGGCATTTCCCCGAGCTTCCCCGTAGCACATTATCATTTCGCCATATTCACGAGCTTAGTGCTCGTGTAGCCATTTCTCACAGACAACAACACAAATGGGTAAGTACGTAAACTTCACGACGCGACTGCGCGAACAACAGCGAGCGATACTGCGCAGGACACAGTCGCAGGACAACTAAACTGTACTAATGACTACACGAAAAATCACACACAAAAACAGTGTTGTCAACTACTCAAAAAATTTTGCATGTTTCTTGCAAAAATGTTGTACAAAAATACCACTATTTTTAAGCTTGACTAAATGTTAGAGCTGTTATTTTTTTTGGAGAAATGAAACGATTAATTTGTCAATTTAATTCAAAGTTTATGTTAAGCAAATTAATAGTAGTGATAGCCCAGCGTGATAGAAGACTGGGCTTCCATTGCAGAGGGCTTACGTTCGATTCGCGACTCGACTACCAGTCGGTAGCTGCCGTAAAGCCATGAAAAGGCCCTTGGGTGGCTTGGAAACTGGATCCAGTGATCGCTTGAAAAGTAGAATTAATTAAGTAATTAGGTATGTACCTACCACGAATACTCAAGGGCACATTATGTGCGTTTTTCCTTTAGAAATTAAGTGCACTAAAAGATTTGCATTTAACATTAGAGGAGTTCTTATGTGAACCAAGTTTGATCTAACATTTTCGTTCACAAATTGAGGTTTATTAAGTTGGCAATACTGTTGCGACTCGGTAAATCGGAGCGTCTCGCTTGTCTCTATTGTATTGTATGCAAGTAGTATGCGGTGAGTTTGATGAACTCTGAAGCTATGCAGAAAGTGAACAGCTGATTTCGCGCGTAGTACGTTAGAGTATTTCGACATACATTGCTGTTTTTTGGATTTTAGCTGTTTTATTTACATAAATGGAGTGCTGCAAACAGAGAATGTAATTTTACATTGAAATAAAGGAATATTAGCCAAAAAAACGTTAAAAAAAAAGAAACTTTTCCTGAGAAAATTTCCGGTGGAATATGATTCACAATAAGGAGCTGAATGCACCCTGTTAATTTGTGGAGGGCTGTCCCTTACACCCTGTATAATTTAATAACAATATGTTTGTAATACAAACAATAATTTGGAATCACTTATGGTCAACCGGACGCAAATTACCTCTGTATAAACGATTTTTCCTGTTTGTCATAAAAATGTTTGGTCACCCTATTAGAAGGAGATAAACTGCCTCAATGTGACATATCTCTCTCTGCTCGTGTTTTTGGTATGAGAGCTCAGTCCAGTTTGGTGTGCGTCTATCTGACAGGCCCCAACGAGATTCATCAACAGGTGATAGCTTGTCATAAAGACATTATTTTGTACCTAAAGAAAATAAATAAGATATATTTTGTACCGCTACAGTTTTTGATTAAATGACGTTTTTATGAAGTGTCTTGCTAGCGGGCCCTTTATGGTTATTTTTATTGTTATTATACTTTCAGATCGCACAATAGTGTTAGGAGCTTGATACTATTATGTACCTTACAAATCCAAAATCTCGACTTTCTGTGACCTACACTTCAGAAGATATTCGTTATTTAAACAAGCGTCCAGCCAGCGGGCCCCTTTTTAAATACTGCTATTTTATATCATACAATAGTGTTAGGAGCTTGATACTATTATGTACCTTACAAATCCAAAATCTCGACTTTCTGTGAGCTACACTTCAGAAGATATTCGTTATTTAAACAAGCGTCCAGCCAGCGGGCCCCTTTTTAAATACAACTATTTTATATCATACAATAGTGATAGGAGCTTGATACTATTATGTACCTTACAAATCCAAAATTTCGACTTTCTGCGAGCTATACTTTAGAAGATATTCGTTAATTAAGTGTGATTTTTTATTTGCTTTAGCTCGTCAGTTATTATTATGTTACAGTATCTCTTCGACCGGGCTCTGCTCGGGTGAAAATAGAGAAAACGAATTTTTATTTTTATTTTTTTTTTATTTTCCCAAGTATGAGACCTAGCTAGATCAATTTTTTGCACCCGTAAACCCCTATATTGCAAGTTTCATCGAAATCGTTAGAGCCATTTTCGTGAACGTGAGTACAAATATTACTCGTTTAATAGTATAGGGATGTTGTATAAGGTTTTTGATGTTCTTTAAATTTCTAAGTTCTAAATTGATATTTGGTACGCGTTGTCTGAAATTTTAAAATTATTGTCGACATGTTAAGACATCCTTTGTTCCTAACAATTTAAACAGATTAAAGATTATAATTACTATTACATTTTCTCTTTTAATTTACATCGTCATCATTAGCGTCGTACTTAACTCTTTTACTCTTTTTCCAGTTTCCAGTAATCCCAGTTTTGGTGTTATAGCCCTATTGGATTATGAACGTAGGTATAATGTTTGAAACGTGGTTTGCTAGCTAGACGATTGTTTAATTAACGAATATCTTCTGAAGTATAGCTCGAGAAAGTCGAAATTTTGGATTTGTAAGGTACATAATAGTATCAAGCTCCTAACACTATTGTATGATATAAAATAGGTAGTTATATTTAAAAAGGGGCCCGCTGGCTGGACGCTTGTTTAAATAACGAATATCTTCTGAAGCTCACAGAAAGTCAAAATTTTGGATTTGTAAGGTACATAATAGTATCAATCTCCTATCACTATTGTATGATATAAAATAGTTGTATTTAAAAAGGGGCCCGCTGGCTGGACGCTCGTTTAAATAACGAATATCTTCTGAAGTATAGCTCACAGAAAGTCGAAATTTTGGATTTGTAAGGTACATAATAGTATCAAGCTCCTAACACTATTGTATGATATAAAATAGTAGTATTTAAAAAGGGGCCCGCTGGCTGGACGCTTGTTTAAATAACGAATATCTTCTGAAGTGTAGCTCACAGAAAGTCGAGATTTTGGATTTGTAAGGTAAATAATAGTATCAAGCTCCTAACACTATTGTGCGATGTGTAAGTATAATAACATTAAAAATAACCATAAAGGGCCCGCTAGCAAGACACTTCATAAAAACGTCATTTAATCAAAAACTGTCGAGATACAAAATATATCTTATTTATTTTCTTTAGGTACAAAATAATGTCTTTATGAAAAGCTATCACCCGTTGATGAATCTCGTTGGGGCCTGTCAGATAGACGCACATTCCAGTTTGTATATTAGGTCCATGCTCGTCGCACGCTCATATATACTAGTCTATGGTCGCACGTTCGCGCACTCGCCAGCCCAGCGGCTTAACTCTCCGAACTACACACTCGCTGCTCGTTGCTAGCAATTTGGTTTCTATAGTATAGTTAAAATCTCGCTGCAGACTCGGTCATAAATCATTCGAGTGTTTCGCTCTCTTTCCCACTCACGGGCCTTATGGGCAGGCCACGCCAACACGTAGTCCTGTGCATTACTGCAGTCGATGAGTGATATCGATAGTTTTATATATTTATAAATGGGTGATAGAAATAAATACACATTTTTTTTTATTTTATTACCAAATTTACTACAAAGCATATTAAATATATAAACAAAAGAACGTATATATAAAACTAAAAATAGAAAATTAAAATTCTTCGTCTGAGTCATCGTCATCATCTGTTATCGATAATGGCCTTGAGCGCGCGCAACTAGCGCACATCCCTACTCCGATTATGATTTATGACCAAGTCTGCAGCGAGATTTTAACTATACTATAGTTGCTAACCCTACTACCCTACTCACTTTTCGCTAATCGTCGGCGGTGAGACAGGTGCCGGAGCACTGTACCTACTTTATAAAAAAAACCAGTCAAGAGCGAGTCGGACACTCGCACCGAGGGTTCCGTACCATGTAATTTTTGTTGATGATTCCTGAAAAAGTGTGCTAATAGAGACATCGTTTTATTTTTCTTGTAATCTTTACACAAGCTTCTATCACATAGAATAATTTTAGATTTTTCCCTATGCAAACATTGCAAACTTCGGAGATAAGGTCGGACCAACGGTATTTTTCATCAAAAGTCGAAAACTATGCGGCCTAAAAAAATTTTAAAAATGTTTGAGAATGTGCAAACAGCGCTCTTTCATATGATACCCCACATGCCCTAGTAGCCCCACTTCCAATTTTTAAGAACCCCTTTCAGTCATTTTCAAAATAGTTGGGCAAACGTCATGTAAAATTTATTTTCCAAGTTTATAGCACTTAGATATCCAGCTGTGACAGACAGACAGACAGACAGACTTAGTCGCACCATAAGGGTTCCTTTTTACCGTTTTGGTACTTATACCCTAATTATAACCCAGCGATTTTTTATAGTAGCTATTTTTTTTTGGTAGAATATATACATATATACCCTTTTTAGTGTAATTTTGAAATCACCAAAAGCCACAGCAAATCAAAAAAGTGCAGAGAAAAAAAAAATACGTTACGGTTCTAAATTGTAAAGTACAGTGGAGGTGCCTAAGTTTATTTATTTATTTATTTATTTATTTATTGAAATGCCTTAAAACTACCATTACAGGACTTATCCTAATGCGATAGCTAAGTCACACGCCTAAAATTAAAATTAAATTACCTACAAAATATATCTAAAAATCATTGTTTAAATAACAATGATTATTATATATGTTATTAGGCACCTCCACTGTACTTTATAACCAAAAAACGCTCTCCTCCGCCTCCTCCTCCAGCTAACGCTATTGAATCAATTTGATTGTTGAGGTTCAATAAGGTTGAGTTCACAGTTCACACAGCAGCAGGTCAAGTTACTACAAACTGGCAAATTTTCTCATCCGATTTTGAACTTAACATAACATTTTATGGTTTATTATGTATTATAATTACGATAAACAAAATAAACTAAATATAAACTAAAACTAATCTAAAACTACTATAAACTAATCTAAAAGTTTTATGGTTTAAAATCATTTGGATCATCATCAGTTTTGTACAACCTGATGTATCAACCTGTCCGATAGGCAGTCGCTTCATATAAAATACTGGTATTCGGCTGCATCCGGTTAGACTGGGAGCCGACCCCAACATAGTTGGGAAAAGGCTAGGCCAAACTGCCAAACCAAACCAAACTGTGATGTGATGTGTGTGTATTGTCTGTACATTATAATATTACCAGATTGGTTATTGAGAAACTAGCTTTCATTTCATTTTCTTCAAATACGCCTTTTGAAGAAAGTTTAAGCAAGTTCTAATGTTTGGTTAGTTTGACCTGACCAATAAGGCCAACACTTGAAACACCCCACGCCAGCACATTTTAGTGACTTAAAATCTTCACCACAGACTGAGCTTGTAATGATCTTCACAAAATGGGGAAGGTCGGGCAAAGCTAATTGTAGATGACGTGATCATAGCTAAATCTATCCTCGGACTTTTAATTAGATGCAGTAAAATGACACCTCTTATCTGTCATTTCGTTAAAAAATGTTCCCATTTGATAGCGAAATGACAGTAAAAATGACATTAGAAGTGTCATTTTACTGCAGCTAATTAAAAGTCTGACCATAGGCCTTTTTTACATTTCGTTCATTCATGACTTTCATGAGTTAGGTTTTATACTTATTTCACTTTTTGTTATTTTCGGTTAATTCAATATTTTTAATCAAGTATTGGACAATTGAAATGTCAAATTCATTGTATGATAGGAAGCTAGCTATGATCACGCCATCTAGAACTTACTTTTTCCGGCCTTCCCCATTGGCAGCTTTTTTTAATCAGATGGCAGATGGTGACTGTTTTCTTTTTCGATTTCTGAAAAGAAATACCTACCAAAAGAGATATTCAGTGGATAGCAATGACATTAAACATGATGTATATTTATCTAAGGTGGATAGCAACAAAAATGTGTTGCAGAGTCCATTCCTTATTTAGTAGGATTATGAAGGTAGCATTAAAAAACCGTAAATTTCCGAAAGAAAAGGAAAACCAACTACTTTTCCATAAACAACAACAATATACTGGCAACACCACGATCATCGACGAACAAATGAAATACGGCAACGTCACGTACGTGAAGTGGAGAGTGATTGTTCATTCGGCGTTCTGAAAAAGTAGCAAATTTACAAATTGTAATTTTAATTTTTTACCAAAAATGGCAGATAGTAAAGGGTGAGTACATAATAAAACTTAATACTAGTACACGGCATAATTGTATGTCTTAATTTTGCAAATAATCGATGCGCTACACTGCAAACGAATCTTCAAAAATTGGCTTGTCATCATGTCTGAGTTACAAACCGACTCACAGAAATCGAATTTTGCAAGTTCACTAAGGGATAGGAATTTGTTTTTACAAACAGAGGTTACTAAGATCGGTATTCGAAATGAAGATGTCGCTTGGTGTTAATTAGTCGTATTAAAAATGAACGCTTTGGTTATTTTTAGGGTGATTGACATTTTTTCTTGTTCGGCAGTAATCCTGATGATTTATCGACCGCGATCCTGCGCCGCAAGGACAGGCCCAACCGTCTCATCGTGGAGGAGGCGGTCAGCGATGACAACTCCGTGGTGGCGCTTTCACAGGTCTGAGCTCTTTGTCTATACCTGGCGGCGCTGACGGCGTATTTTTTTTCCATTAATTTCATGGTGACCATAAAAATGCTTTGTCACCATCATACACCTCTAATGTCATGAAACTCACTAAATTTGGTGATTTCATTTTGTTAGCATCCATGGTCATGATTATGATGGGCATACTTCCATAGCAGGAAGCAATTTGCTTATCATCAAGTATTTCCTTACAATGTTTTTTTGCTTTAGATAGAACTTATACAGGTAATTATTAATTACCAAAACAGACTAATTATGTGTCGGCAATTGACATTATACTTACAGTTCAATGACCTTTATGCTGATAATTTTTGAATAGGTGTTAAAACATTACAAATAAAATCTACTAAATAAATCTGTCATCAGGACTCATCACACTTTTCCTGCAATTAAAAATATTTGCTGCAGAAATGTACTTTATGAAGTGAATACCAATTTATGCCTCCTTATTGTGTCTATTGTCCATCATTGTCTACAAAAAAAAAAAGCAAAAATCAGATTTAACTTGATCAATCAACCTCAATTTGGAAGGGATATTAAATTGTGTTACATTATGTAGGGACGCAAACAAAAAGATATAAAATTATATAATTAATTTCTGTTAGATTAGAATAATGCAACACATTAACAAAACTGAAGATCTGGGAACATGATAAATAAAATAAAATAAATAAAGATTTTATTGAACAAACAAACAATTACAAACAACACCACGCATAAAAAGATAAAACAGAATAGTCTGGAAAAGATATTTGACCATCGCAAGTCCGAGCTGTATTGCCTTTAATAATAATCATGAAACATAGAAATTCATTTATTTTATATTCTAAGTTCATTATATTATTGCTGACAACAAAGGCAAAATACTAAAAAAAATAACCCTTTGTGGCACACAAAGGGTTATTTTTTTTTAGTATTTTAGAACATGGATCTATGTGAGATACAAAGGCTTTTTAATTGTATCTGTAATTACAGCATTCAACTTGTTAAAGACTTCTGGTTTAAACTGTAAAAAAATTAAGACACACACCTACAGCTGATTGTCACCTCAATGAAACCTTTATTAAAAGTAAATAATAATGAAATTAAATGAGTCATCTAAATATAAATCATAGTTAAAGAATAGCATTGGCCTATAATGTTCGCACTGCTAGGACACAGGCCTTCTCTCTTTGAGAGGGAGCGGGCTGTAATCTAGTGTGGGTTGGTAGATGTAACATGTCTTGAAATTTTTGTTGTTGTTTCCTCACAATGTTTTCCTTCACCATTTTGAGAGCAGTGGTGATAGGTAATAGGTAATAGGTAATAGGTAATACGGGCTGGTATCCGCAACTCCACGACAATGCGCGTATTTTGCGTATGGGTGGGAAAATCGGTTATTCGATCCACCCCAGCTCCTCAAAGAAGGCCAGCAGCGCCTTGACATTACTGACAACTTCCCGGATGGTACCTGGGTTACCGAAGTACTTTGCCCTGTATGCGGCGACAACCGGGCAGTTTAGAAGCACATGAGCTGCTGTCTCGTCGTCCTCCATGCAGGCCCTGCACAGCGGACTGTCTGTGACTCCTATGACAAAGAGGTGTTTATTAAATGACCCATGGCCAGTTAAAGCAGCAGTAACTGTACGCAGCTGTTGTTTAGTTAGTCGAAGAAACTGTTTCGTGAGGCGGCCATCAATTGTAGGGAGTGCTTCCCTAGCCTGCCTACACTCACCTTGGTCCGACCATAGCTTATGATGCTGGTCCCTGGTACGTTTCCTTACCAGAGTGCGCAAGTACCCGAAGGGGAGCGGCACTATGGGTTCAGGTCCCACTGGTGCCATGCTCGACCCCCTTCTGGCAAGTTCGTCGGCTGCGTCGTTGCCTAGCGAGCCGCTGTGTCCCTTGATCCATTGAATGGTTATATTATTGAGTTTACCCACCTGGTTGAGACGCTGGTGGCACTCGTATATTAGCCCAGAGTCCACTGTGTGACTACTTAGCGCTTGCAGAACTGCCATGCTATCTGAGAGTATGCGGATCGAGTGGTCCTTAACTTCCCTGGCCATGATGGCAGTAGCGGCCAGAGAAATGCCCATGCACTCGGCCTGGAACACCGTGTTATGGACCCCCAATGGTGTAGCTATGTGTATGTTGAAGTCCTCCGAGAAGATTCCAGCACCTGTGCCACTACCTGTTTTAGATCCATCCGTGAAGATGCGTAGCTCTGCGGGGCGCAACCCCTCGCATCGACGATCCTCGTGGAGCTGGATCTTGTATTTTTTATTAAAAATAAATTGTTTGGGTACCCGGTCATTTACAGCTTTCGTAATAGGGAACTCTTTGTTGAGTCCCTCAAGCAGCGCGGTGTGTGGTGAGTTAGTCTTACCCCAGAGATCTAGTGCATTAAGACCTACCGCTGCCATCGTTGCTTCCTGCTGTATGAACAGGTGGAGCGGTGGCAAACCCAGCATGGCTTCAACTGCTGCAGTCGGAGTAGTCCTCATGCAGCCCGTAGTCGCCGTGCAGGCTAGTCTTTGCATATGTTGTAGTTTATTGGAAGCTGTAACAAGTTTGGTGCGGGGCCACCAGACCACAGCCCCGTAGGTGATCATGGGGCGGATCACTGCGGTGTACAGCCATAGTATAATTTTCGGGGATAGGCCCCACTTCTTACCTATCATTTTCCTGCACTGCCAGAAGGTGATACAGGCCCTGTTTAGTTTGTTGTCTAAATGACTACTCCAGTTTAACTTACTGTCTAGAATGACCCCGAGATACTTGACTTCGTTGGTAAGCTGGAGTTCTGTATCGAACAGTTTTGGTAGGCGGAAAGGGCCTAATGCTCGTTTATGGGTAAACATGACTAGTTCAGTTTTAGTGGGATTCACTGATAGGTCAAATTCCCTGCACCATCTTTCTACAATACGTAGCGCTTGCTGAGTGAGGTTGCAGATCGTTCCTGTCACCTTCCCCGACACAAGGATTGCGAGGTCGTCTGCATAACCTATTGTATAATAGCGGCTGGCGTTGAGTTTGGTGATAAGGTCGTTAATCACTAAATTCCATAGCAGGGGCGACAAAACCCCTCCCTGGGGGCAGCCTTTGGCTATCATGGCCAAATGCTGCTCACCCTCAAGGCGAACCACTCGTTTACTTAACATGTTTGTAATCCAGTCCGTTAGTACCTGTTCTACTCCATGTCTGGAGAGGGCGCTGCTGATGCTGGAGAAGTTGGTTTTGTCGAAGGCTCCTTCGATGTCTATGAACGTGCCCAGGCAGGTGCCTTTCTGGTAAATCGCTTCCTCTATCTGTCCGACCACTAGATGAAGAGCGGACTCGGTCGACTTACCCGAGCTGTATGCGTGTTGATTACCGTGTAGCGGTACCGTTTTCAAAGCGCCGTCCCTCAGCTCCCTGTCACACAGCCTTGTTGAAGTATTTTATTATCTGTGTGTCCCGCTTTAACAAGATGTCTGTAGTGTCGGTATTAGCTAGGTTAAGCTGTATAATAAACTGATAGTAATCAAACGAATCATTTATTTAACCATTCTAGTTCTCACAGGTTATGGGCCCAGACGCCTTATTAGTTGAGCTAGGAATATAGTTGAGTATTCAGTTTGGTTTACCGAGCGCGTTTTCAGAGCACAATGGAGACCACGCCGGCAAAGATAATAAATTTTCCACAGCTAAAAGCCGAATCTTTCGGAAATTGGCTCTTCAGAGTACAATGCTTATTAGATGAAAGAGGCCTAAAAGAGATAACAGAGGCAAAAGAGATAGAAGAAAATAAGAAGAACTTGGATGCGAAGGCAAGAAGTTTAATAGTGCAATGCCTAACGGATAGGCATTTAAACCTGGTTAAAGATTGTTCAACGGCGAATGAAATGATGAACTCCTTGAAAATCACATTTCAAAGAAAAAGTGTGATATCAAAAATCACTCTTCGAAGAAAACTATTGACTTTAAAGCAAGATGGCAGCTTGGAGGAATATTTTGCAAAATACGAAAATCTGATTCGGGAATTAGAAGTATCGGATGAAAAGATAGCAGAATGCGATAAAGTCTGTTACCTCCTAACGGGGCTTGGAGAGGAGTATAACAATGTTATAACTGCAATCGAAACTGTTAACACAGACCTATCTCTAGAATTTGTCCGGACAAAATTGCTGGACCACGAAGTAAGAAAGTCCCAGGAATCGAATGTAAAAGATGAAACATCATTTGTAAGCAGAAGCACGCATGTGATTTGCTACAAATGTAAGAAGAAGGGCCACAAGTCGTATGAGTGCCGGATGTTGAGCAGAGGCCGGGGACGGGGCTACAGAAGTCCCAGGGGCAGAGGAGAAGCAGCTCATCCTGCACAAGAGGAGAGCATGTTTATAGCGTCGGAGCAGGCGCTAACTGCCAAAGACATGGCAAACACTATTTCTTTTATTGTTGACTCCGGTGCCACTCAACATTTTGTACAAGAACAGTACTCAAAATATATGACAGATGTAGAAAACTTGCCACAAAAGTTAAATATAAAAATAGCAAATGGACAGACCCTTACAGCTACACAGAAGGGAATTTTAGTAGCCACTCACAATAATAAAAGGATTAAAATAGAAGCTGTAATAGTACCTGGTCTCAGTACTAACTTGCTATCGGTTAGTAAATTAGTAGAAAGAAAAATGGAAGTAATTTTTAGAAAAGGTAAATTACTAATAAAGCACCAAAATGAAACTTATCATGGAGTGAAAAAGGGACAGCTATATACATTTGATGTAAAAATAAATATTGAAAATGATGCGCATTCATGTCAGTTGACAGAAGATAACATTAATGTATGGCATCAAAGATTTGGTCATATGTGTAGAAAGAAATTGGCTATATTAGGATTACCATTTAGTACAGAACCATGTGAGCCATGCATGAAAAATAAAGCAACAAGATTGCCATTCAAAAGGCTACAGAGACCAAGATCAAGTAAAATTGGTGAATTGATACATACAGATATAGCAGGTCCTACTAGAGTGCCAACTACAGAAGGCTATAGGTATTTCCAAACAATAATTGATGATCACAGTCACTTCACACAGACATATTTGTTGACGCATAAATCTGAAGCAACAGGAAAGCTGATATCATACATAAAGGAAATGGAAAGACAAATGGAAGTGAAAGTCAAAAGAGTCAGATGTGATAATGGTGGTGAGTTTACGGCAAACTCATTAAAAGATTTCTGCACAAACAAAGGAATTAGGATAGAGTATACCCAGAAATACAGTCCGCAACAAAACGGCAAAGCTGAAAGGATGAATAGAACAATTTATGACAAAGCAAGAACAATGTTGGATGAGTCTAATCTGCCGAGACACCTCTGGGGACATGCTGTATTAACAGCCACATTCCTAATTAATCGCTCACCATGTTCATCTATACAAGACAAAGTACCAGCCAAGGAAATGAAGAAAGAATGTAATCTGCAAATGATAAAGATTTTTGGAAGTAAAGCTTGGGTACACATAATGCCTAAACAAGATAAGCTATCAAGCAGAGCAACTCCAGCTAGAATGGTGGGATATGCTATAAATGGTTATAAAGTATGGGATCCCAACACAAACTTGATAATAATATCGCGAGATGTAAGATTTGATGAAACAAATATAAAGTATACAGAAGAAAAGAAACCACAATATTTGAATGAAGAAATATTAGATGATACAATCCCAGGAGAAGTTGAAGAGATAGAACAACACGAAAATAGAGAAGACAAAAGTAGTCAAAATATATGTACTAAGTCAGGAAGAGAAGTGAGAAAACCACAGCGGTTAAATGATTATGAGACTTATGAAGCATACTGCTTATTATCCAGTGTAAGCGACCCGGTAACATACAAAGAAGCTATAGAACAGAGTATTGAATGGAAAACTGCAGTAATAAATGAAATAAAATCATTAGAAGAACAAGAAACATGGTCAGAAACAGAACTACCAAAAGGATGTAAAACAATAGACACAAAATGGATTTTTAAGACCAAATCAGATGGAACCAGAAAAGCGAGGATAGTTGCCCGAGGATTCCAACAAACAATTGAAGACTATGTATATGCTCCTGTGGCAAAACTAACTACCATAAGAATGGGATTATCACAAGCAGTGAACAATGACTGGAAAATAAATCAATTAGATATACCTACAGCATTTCTAAATGGAAAATTAGAAACAGAAGTGTACATTAAAGTTCCAGAGGGAGTAAATGTGCAAAATAACAAGGAAGGAACAGTCTTAAGACTTAATAAACCTTTATATGGCCTAAAAGAATCGCCAAAATGTTGGAATAAAACATTTGATACATTTTGCAAGAAAATAAATATGACAAGATCCAAAAATGATATATGTCTCTACTCAGGCAAGAATATATGGCTTGTACTATTTGTTGACGATATAATGTTGATGGGAAATGAAAAAGAAGTAAATAATGTGATTAAACTATTGCAAGAAGAATTTAAAGCCAAAAACTTGGGAAGAATAAGTAACTTTTTAGGTATTGAGATACAGCAAAATAACAACACAATAAAGTTATCACAAAAGCGTTTTATTGAAAATATAATTGCAAAGTTTAATATGGTGAACTGCAGAGAATCAAAGACACCGATGGAGAGCGGCTTCCAAGCACCTGAAAAAGAAGAACAGATTAATAATGTACCATACAGAGAGCTTATGGGATGCCTAAATTACCTGGCAACAATCAGCAGACCGGATATTACCTTTGCTACTTCATTTTTGAGTAGATACCTTGACAAGCCTACAAGAAGCTTGTGGACTGCAGCAAAGAGAATATTGCATTATTTAAATGCAACTAAAGATATGGAATTGACTTACCATAAGAAGAAAGAAGATAATAGCAATCTTTCTCTAATTTCAGCCTTTTCAGATGCAGACTGGGCTGGTGATAAGACAGACAGAAAAAGTGTCAGTGGTATGGTCATCTATCACCAAGGCAATTTGATCTCATGGTCTTCCAAGAAGCAACAGTCTGTTGCGCTTAGTACTGCCGAAGCTGAGTATACTTCTGCAGCCATGTGTGCGAGTGAACTCCTGTTTATTCATGGTTTGGCAAAAGACTTTAATGATCAGTGCAGTGTTGAACTAAAAGTGGACAATCAAAGTGCTATAAAAATGATTATGAACAGTGAAAATACGCGATATTCAAAACACATAGACATAAAGTTTCATTTCATAAAAGACATTATTGCTCGAAATTTAATTACAGTGAAATACGTGAGTTCTTGTGAAAATACATCGGACATTATGACAAAGCCCTTGTGTAGTGTAAAACATAATTATTTTCGTGCTAATTTGTTTAATTGAACTTTAGCCTTTGTTTATTTTGATTATATTTGAGGTTATGTAGAAATGTCAAACTAGAAATGTCACTCATGTCAAATGTTAAGATACTGTCACTTTAGTGTTACCATAAGATTAAAAATATATATATATGATTTTGTTTCGTGTAGCAATTTGAAGTTGTAATAATGTTAGAAAAAATATTGTAACTTAAAATTGAGAGGGAGTGTTGAAGTATTTTATTATCTGTGTGACTGTGTTCTAATGTCAACCACGCTCTACACTTCCTGTTCCTGTCCCGCTTTAACAAGATGTCTGTAGTGTCGGTATTAGCTAGGTTAAGCTGTATAATAAACTGATAGTAATCAAACGAATCATTTATTTAACCATTCTAGTTCTCACAAGCCTTTCCATAGTCTTTAAGAGAAAGGAGGTCAGACTGATCGGTCGGTGGGATTTGGCGTTTGTGTAGTCACCCTTACCTGGCTTAGGGATGAATATAACTTTCACTTCCCTCCATCCTTTAGGAATGTATCTGAAGGCCAGGCACGCTCTCATTAAAGGCACTAATAGTCTTATTGCAATAGAGGTCCCACCCCACTGTAGTAAGGCGGGGAAAACTCCATCAGGACCAGCTGCCTTAAAAGGATGGAAACTACGAATGGCCCATTGGATCTTTTCCAACGTGATCACCCTGTTCGCGTAAAGCCAATCATTGTCTGATGGTGTTTGAATTACATCTAGCCAGTCGATTACCTGCGTAAAGACACATCCAGGGAAGTGAGTTTCAATAAGGACGCGTCTCGTTTCTTCTGGCGAGGAAGTGAGTGTATTATCAGACTTACGAATGGTAGCGGGCCCAGATATCTGCTGTTGCGCCAGTACCTTCCTTACCCTGTTCGCTTGCTGACAAGATTCAATGCTTCCACAGAATTTGCGCCATCCCGTAGTACTCCTGAATCTGATGCATTTTTTGTAGCTGGATTTGGCTGCGTAATAGTTATCCCAGTCCTCATCCGCACATGTGTTCATGGCTCTATTCAGAGCTTGCCTTACCTTACTGCGCTTGCGCTCCAGCTCAGCGCCCCACCAGGGGCAGCAGTGGTGATGAAAATATTTACACAAATTAAAGTGCCCGTCTGGCTTCAAACTCACAACCTACAACTCGTAAGTTGGGGCCGTTAGCACTGGGCCACCACTGCTCTCAAGTTAAAGAACAATCAGTTTTAAAATCAAAAATGAACGCTGATTCATACAAAGTTTTATAATGGCTAAATCTTTACCAACTATAATTTAGCCAGGTAGCCTGCCAAATTCAAAATTTGTTACATGTTTTGCAATTTGCAAGTCAGTATTAAGTTGTTTATTGATCAAAATATGATTAGCGACTGTAACAAGTATGTATTTACAGAATTATAATCATTAAAGTGATTTCCTATTGAATGACTATTTCATGAAATCTTGACATTCGAAGATTATACTAACTTAAAAAGTTTTATAACTGATTCTAATGATTATAATTCTGTAAATACATATTTATTACGGTCCTGAATCATACATTGCAAATTGCAAAAAATGTAAGGAAATTTGAATTTCAGGGGCTACCCTGGCGCACTTCCCCCTTAACACAAGTTACACTCCAAAAAAAATGACAAGATACTAACTAGGTAAGCAGCTAGCCTTCCTTCTCTTGATACTATTCTAACAGTATCATTAATTGAATATACAGTTGTTCCCAAAACATAGCAGATTCCTGTTTGTAAAAACACGACTGGCCTGCAACACAAGTTACACTCCAAAAAAAATGACAAGATACTAACTAGGTAAGCAGCTAGCCTTCCTTCTCTTGATACTATTCTAACAGTATCATTAATTGAATATACAGTTGTTCCCAAAACATAGCAGATTCCTGTTTGTAAAAACACGACTGGCCTGCCAAAAACAAACTAAAAAGTAAAATTTTTTTTTTACATTTCAAAGTGGAGCCATGCTGCCGCCGCATACTAGCCATAAAAATATAGCCAATGTCACTCGGGATTAAGGATTCAAACGATACCCCATACATCCAAATCTGTTGAGGCATTTAAAAATTATGGCGGAATAAAGAAACTCACATACAAACATATATCAACCCTGAATACATTACACTCCTTTTTGGGCAGTTGTGTGATAAAAAGTGATGTTAAAAATCACAAATATCCTAAATAAGAAAAAAAAAACCTATTCTTCTCTTTGCACAACACAACATCATGCCTGTAATCCCTCAAGGGTTAGGCAGAGGTATACCTAAATAAATAAAATACACCTACATTTCGCCAGTTATGTTTGAGTCCCATGTAATAGGGCAGGGGGAGCCTCTTGTCATCATAATCATTTTTATTTGCAATAGGTATTTGTTCAGTGTTGGTCTTAAAGTTAGTAATTAAGTTTCCTAACAATTAAGTGACTTACAAAATTTACACTAATCCATACTCCGGGCTGGTACTGATGGAAAAATCCAATAACACTGCCCAACCTGAGAATCACACTTTCAATCAATTTTGGATCAAAAAGGAACATTTTAAACTTATGTCATCAAACCTCTCTATTATTCTCTTACTTGTCTACAGGCAAAAATGGAGCAGCTGCAGCTGTTCCGCGGAGACACCGTTCTCCTCAAGGGCAAGCGCCGCAAGGAGACCGTCTGCATCGTGCTCTCAGATGACAACTGCCCCGATGAGAAGATTCGCATGAACCGCGTAGTACGCAACAACCTTCGCGTGCGCCTGTCCGATGTCGTGTCCATCGCGCCCTGCCCGTCCGTTAAGTACGGCAAACGTGTGCATATACTGCCCATTGATGACTCTGTTGAAGGATTGACTGGGTAAGTTTAGTTAAAACAAGAAAACACTTGTTCCACATGTCTTTTAAGGCATAGCGCGCACGGGTGACTTTTGTCACCATGACTGTTTCGTCACTCCTATCAAGTCCATGGTCCATGGATATGTATGGAGATGCGCTCATGTTACTACGACGTGACAACTGGGTGACATTTTATACATATCCATTGAAATGATAAGAGTGACGAAACAGTGACGGTGACAAAAGTCACCCGTGCGCGCTATACCTTACCGGTTCAATGCCGTAATTACAGAAACAGTTAAAAAGCCATTGTTTCTCGCGTAGATCTGCGTTTCCGGCAGTCGGGTGTTTTAGAAAATAGTTGACATTATTTGACAGGAAGGTGACTGATAGATTGCTTGAGACATTAAGGACGCTACAAGTGGGTAGTCAAATTTTTAAACAAAAGTATTTTTATTAAATAAAATGCTTTGCATTCCTTAAATGTTTTTTGGGCGAATTGTTGATATTTATGTGAAAGGTACGATTCTGAACTATACACATAATTTTAGATATGTAGATTTTCGCAATAAATGTACCAAAGTAAAAATTTTACTTCAGTACATTTATTGAGAAACTAATTTAACAATTCAGCCAAAAAACATTTTAAGAATGCAAAACATTTTAAATAAACATACTTTTGTTTAAAAAAGTAATGATTTGACTACCAACTTGTAATAGCGTCCTTACTGTGGTTGTACTAAAAGACTCTCTGGATAATTATTAGAAATACGTCTTTTTGGGTACACCAAAGTAGCAGCTTAGTGTAATTAATAAATTAAAATACAGGTTAAAGTTTGATAAACTTTAGTTCCTTAATTTATTGATTTCAGAATGTTTATGTATGTATAGTGCACATTAACAATTATTGACTTGGCAACTGCTAATTTAAAATTTTAACATAAATAGTCGGGGGCGAAGACCTAATTTTGTAAATCTAATAGAAGTATCTAAAAAAAAAATGTGCGCAGCCTAGTTGGCTGCGCGTCATTTATTTCGAAGCTTCTAGAAGCTTCGACTCGACCTTATTGGACGAGCAGATTGTGGTGGGAGCTGTTAGAAAAGGGTTCGCGTTATAAAATTTATTTACGCCAAAATTAGTCTGTAAACTGTATAATTAACTTTTTTTTACCCTTGTCCACAGAAACCTGTTCGAGGTATATTTGAAGCCGTACTTCATGGAAGCTTACCGGCCAATCCATCGCGATGACACATTCATGGTCCGCGGAGGCATGCGCGCCGTCGAGTTCAAGGTGGTAGAGACTGACCCGTCGCCCTACTGCATCGTGGCGCCTGACACCGTCATACACTGCGAGGGAGACCCGATTAAGCGTGAGGTTAGTCGTCCCAGTCCATATTGAAATCGTCATCATATAAACGTTTACATCGAGACAGGCTTTATTTTTTATTTGCGAGTATATAATTTGAGGAGTATAATAATACTCATTTAAGCGCGCGGCTTCGCCCGCGTGGAAGGGAACGTGCTACCAGAATAAAAAGTATCCTAGGTATGTCCTAATCCAGGTTATGGTCTACCTATATGCCAAATTTCATCCAGTCCAAGAGCAATCCAAGAGCAAAAAAAAATAATCACAAGCACGCACTGTTTTTCCTTATCAGCACCTAACATAGTTTTTTAATCTCAGTGTAGTTTGATACTGTACTCGACAATATCTTGAAAGTTGAGTACTACAAAACCGCCAATAGAATTTTTACTCGTATTTAAAATCCACATAAGCTGTTTTTGTTCTTCATAACTTATTATATTTCCACCATTTTGTTTACGTGCGAGTTAGGTACTTACTTTGTGCCCAAAAATAAACTTGAGTTAATGTACTATTTTCTTTTTCTTAGTTTCATGGGAAAAAGCTATGTAATTTCACGAATGCAAATATTTCTCATGAAACAATGTTAATGGATATTTTACCCGATTGACGTATCTACAAATTGTTTCACACAGTCGAATTCTGTTCAATTTATCTGGTAGATATTGACTATTACGAAAAAGACTATTTGTGCCTAAACACACTATGCCGAAGTTACGCGACGGAAGTTCCGCGGCTGATGTTACGTTCCGACGTGTTCGGCTGATATGACACACCATAAGTGCCGAACTTACGCGACGGAAATTCAGTTGCGGAACTTCAGTGTCTTGAATGCTGTCGTGCATAAATACTTGAACAGGAAATAGAGCCATGTCGTTACATAAATAAGGAGCACTCTCGTATTTGCAAATAAAAATACTTTGAACTTCCAAGGATTTTTTCCCTGATACGATTATGCTCCTTATTTACAAGGCAATACGAATCAATTTCCTATGCAAGTATTTTAGTATTTTGAAAGAGAAAGAAAGAAAAAGTATTTATTGCGACTCGCACAGAACTAAAACTAAAACACAAAATAAAAGTTGAAAACAAAAGTAGAAAACAAAATTTTATAAAAAAATAAAATTATTTAAAAAAAAAACATTTTGGTGGTTCATCCATTTATTTGATCCAAATGAGCTGACCGTGAGTGCCCAGCTTAAGCTATAGCACCGTGGGGCACGCGGGGCGCGGGCATGCCTGCCTCCCGCTGCTCCCTCCCTCCCGGCAATCGAACCGAACTTCGGTCGCGTATAATGTGTGCTCTACAGAATACGTTGCCGCCGAATTGCCGCTGAACTTACGTCCGACCGAAGTTCGGCTCTACGTTAGAACGCAACGTAATTTCGGCATAGTGTGTCGTCAGTAATTTAAATAGCATTGCAGGCGTAATCATGCCGAACTTCGGTCGCGTAACTTCGGCATAGTGTGTTTAGACACTTAGGCCGTTTACACCACAAATTGTTAAATACATTTAGGTACGGTCAGCAACAGAAGTCGGTTAACACTGCTACATTTTGACATCATCTAAATTAGCACAAAGTGATACGATAAACTGTTTTTTTTTTTCGTTTAACTGTTAAGAGTTAATGTTTTTAAAATTTTAAGTACTTCTGTCCCGATTTGAATTAAATATTTCGATTAATAATTAAGATTAAAAAACTGCAAGTGTTAATCGACTTCTGTTGCTGACTGTACCACTAAAAGCATCTCGGAAGACTTAGGGGTGGGTCAGGGGAACAAGAAATTTCACGCGGACTATGCCACGGGCAGAAGCTAGTGATGTATAAATAATGTTTAGCCACAGATTAATACAGATGGGACACTCCACAGTTTAGGTATGGAGCTACAAGTACACGGCGGGCCCCTCTCACGGGGCTAATTCAATAGGTCAGAAGGTACAAGAGTTACGCAATAGAAAGAGAGGCAATTTGTAGTTGAATATAACTGTAGGTAATAAGCGTAGTGCGACCTGAATTGCACTTTATTGTGTCATAGCAAGAGTCTTTATTTATATGATTTTGCGGAATGTCCCATCTGTATTAATCTGTGGTTTAGCGTTAATCTAACTTGAATGTTTCTCAATTCACCACCACTCAACAGGAGGAAGAAGAAGCTCTGAACGCCGTCGGATACGACGACATCGGCGGCTGCCGCAAGCAGCTGGCTCAGATCAAGGAGATGGTGGAGCTGCCGCTGCGCCACCCGTCGCTGTTCAAGGCCATCGGCGTGAAGCCCCCGCGCGGGATCCTCATGTACGGGCCCCCTGGTACCGGCAAGACACTCATCGCTCGCGCTGTGGCTAATGAGACTGGTGAGTTTGATGTTTTAACAGTGTAATTAAGGTGGATCCGCTGTGGTAGCCGCGAAATTCAAATTTTCTTGCGTTTTTTTTGCATTTTGCAGGTCAGTGTCAGGTTGTATCTTGATCAAAATATGATTCGCGAATAAATATTTTAGTTTAACTAACTAAAATATTTATTTGTTATGTCGTCGTTATTAATTAAAATAACATTAATAAGATTTTTGTTTTAGTAATTAAAATTTATATTTATTTTGGTATGGGCATGTGATGAATCGCATGTGACTAAAATCGTGATGAATATACATGTTGATGGATGGCGGGCAGAGGAAGGCCAAAGAAAAGATGGATGGATTGTGTGAGGAATGATATGAAAGAGAAGGGAGTGAATGATAGCGTGACGGTTGACAGAAGAAAACGTGTTGCGCCGACCCCAAGTAACATGGGATAAGGGCAGGAAGATGATGTTTTAGTAATTAAAATTAACATTAATAAGATTTTTGTTTAACAAAACAAAGTTTTCTCAAGTTTTGACGAGATAGGCGATTTCGCAAGTCTGTTTGAATGAGAGCTGGAAAATAGTCTCTGATGATAGATTTATTTATTTATTTATTTATTTATTTAAAACTCTTACACTATCATTACAGGTTATAAACCTAATGCGACAGCTAAGACTACTTGTAATAATTATTATTTATTTAAAATAACCTTACATTACTAACAATTACACACTAGTACATTAATACAAAATTACTGATAACTAAAAGGATACCAGTAACCTTATACAAAATTAACTTAAATATGTTTAACAGTCAAAAATTAAAAAGTAAACAATAAAAGAAACATTAAACACAAAATGAACAATAAACCTAAAATTACACTAATTAATGCTTTCGTAACATATTATATTTAATGTTACCTTTGCAAGTTCACTAAAGCAACACGAAAAAATGTCCAACCTATTCTGAACTCCGTTAACAGTACGAATTGCTCGCGTGAGAGGTGCTTTAGCCAGCAGGTTAGTTCTGGCAGTTGGCACAGCCCGCAGTGGCGGGCGCCGCCGCCTCCACACGTAGCGGTCTGGAACAGAGAACCGCAAGCACTGAAGTACTAGATAGATGCTATAGAACTCATTTGGAAACTAAAATATTAATGCGCCATTTTTTTCAAGTATGGGTATGAGACGTCTTTGTTCGTGCTTCGTTTGCAACGAAATAGACGAAACAGCACGCGCTTTTACATTACTTTTTTACCTACAGTAAAAATATTGCCGATGCCATCGGCAAACCCGAAGTATTGATATATCCCATTTCCATGCTACAGAATTGTGATTTCGGAATCTAGTGTTTAATACTAACTAACTACAGACAACAGATATAACATTGTTCAGTGTAATAACTACTTGGTATTTCTCAACAGGCGCTTTCTTCTTCTTGATCAACGGACCTGAGATCATGTCGAAGCTGGCCGGTGAATCCGAGTCCAACTTGCGCAAGGCATTCGAGGAGGCCGATAAGAACTCTCCGGCTATCATCTTCATTGATGAGCTGGATGCCATCGCGCCCAAGAGGGAGAAGACTCACGGAGAGGTGGAGCGCAGGATCGTCTCGCAGCTGCTGACACTTATGGATGGTGAGTTTTACTACCCGTAACTTTGCTTGTGATCTTTTATTTTTTTTAAACCCATATTACATCAAAAAAAAAACACAATATTATAACAGAAACAGAGTAAAATAAACAAAATCAAAGTCAAATAATTTATTTCAAGTAGGCACATAAAAGGCACTTTTGGATGCAAGAAAATAGACTTGATTCTAGTTGCCCCTTCCAAAAAGTAGTTTCGTATGGAGAATGATAGGCAAAAAATTCAGCACAATTCAGCTTATGTCCATAGAAAAAAAAACAGTTTTGTATGGAGATGCGTACGCATTCGTTAGGCTAAACGGATGGATGTATTTGTATTGTATTTTGTACTCCTTCATATGAAATTTATAATAAAATGAAAATGCAATTAAAATAAATAAAAGAATATGTACAACCAAATTAAATATTTAAATAGTACAATTTATAAAGGTCGTAAAATAAACGTTTTTTAGAAAACTGGATTAAACTTTTTGTACTTACAGGCACCTGTTCCAAAAACCTATCTTTAAAAGCAGCAGCAGCTTTTTTGTGCAGTCTTAAAATTATAAAAACTTTTTTACAAAAAACAAAACCGACTTCCAAAAAAACACTACAAAGTGAAAAATAACTTTAATTTCGGAAGTCGGTGTCTTTGGATCTGTATTTTAGGTTTTTGCCCCCGACTTCCGAAATTAAAGTTATTTTTCACTTTGTAGTGTTTTTTTGGAAGTCGGTTTTGTTTTTTGTAAAAAAGTTTTTATTTTTCACTTTTCAGTGGGTGAATTTGTAATTTATCTAAGTTACAATAACCCAATGTCAACTGCTCATCACGTTTTACAAAATATTTCTTTTCCCGATGCAGGGACGTTAATTGTTGAGGAGTTCTCCTGGTTCTTACTAGGAGAACTGGGTTTTGTTGAACTGGAGCTCATGGTGAAGTCACCATCACCATTATGCTTTTTGACGAGCATAAACCATATTAAAGTAATTGAATCGCAACCTGTGATATACTTAGATATAATTATTTCCGATGGCCATCTGTGGTCTTCATCATCAATTCCAGTTCACCAAATGGTACTTTCCGAGAGCAAATACACGAGTTACTACAAAAAATACCGAAATCGATATAAGTGTGCCTATAAAATTTGAGGGTTTCCCTCGATTTCCATGGGATCCCATCATCAGATCCTGACTTGATGATCATGGGACCACTTGGGAAGTATAATACCCTTTCAAACAAAAAAAGAAAAATCCAAGTCGGTCCAGCCATTTTCGAGTAATCGGGGAACATACATTAAAAAAAAAATTAAAAAAAAAAAGGTTCCGACGACTTGAGAACCTCCTCCTTTTTGAAGTCGGAAAAGTAATGAAACGGTATAAAATGTCATGTCATCAGTTTTTTTATTTTATTTTACAAATGTTCAATGAATTATAGAACTTTGCAGTGTTCCACCATGTATCATATTGTATCATTGCTTGTATGACCAGATATATGAACATATAAAAAACGTTGTAAACAAGACAAAAAGGGATGTAAGGATCGTACAAGGCATTCTGTAGTGTCTGCTTCCCCCCTGGTAAGAAGGCGTGAGTTTTAATTATGTATGTAGTATTCCACCATCCATGGCACAAGTAACAAAGAGAAGGTTTAAGCTAAGACTCGATTTTGCATGCTATAGTTCCAATAGCTAAACATGTTTGTACTCCTGTTTCAATTGTAAGACCTATAAACACCATGTTTTAAGCAAATAAAGAATTTGAAATTGAATTTGAAAAAAAATAGACAGTCTGTACTGGATAACATTTGTATTCATGTATTGTTTATGCATGTCTACTTTTATTAATACGTGGGCGTAGTTGATAACACGCATAGTTAAACTAATGCAAAGATGTATAACTTTATAATATACACAACACATACAAAGCTATATTTTAGTTGACATAAAGCTACTGCATACTTAACTCTCAAACTCTTTTACTTGGGAAAAACCTAAGCTATTAGTTAAAGCCGTTGTCAGACTTTCGGGGACTTCCCTAGAATAAATACGTAAGCAATCATTCCAGTTTGGTCCGTGGCAACTTCGTTCTTGTGAAGCGATTGATCATTAGCCCCGTTAGCTTCGAACACCGATCGTTTTCACATCGAGGCTATAAATAATTTGAACAGTCGACGAAATGATCGTCGTATGCAAGCAATGTAATTGCACGGGTTAGGTTTACATTGGTTACTTCTTAGGCCGGTTTCAGTGCTCGACTGACCGTCGGTGTGTACGTCGGTCGCGCTTGTCATTTGTATGAAAATTCACAAGTCGTGACATTGCTCGACCGACCGTACACGCACGCGTATAACGCGTAATTTTCATACAAATGACAAGCGCGATCGACGTACGCACCGACGGTCGGTCGAGCACCAAAACCGGCCTTAGTGTTCATAACAGATTTGACTGTGTATGTATGGCGCCGCCTAGAATCGGCATGGTCCATACAAAGTCGCACTTTTTTTGCTGTCAGTAATTTTGGATAGACTTGTCAATAGATAGATCTCGTATCAAATAGAGCCATACATGTTTCATCAATTAATAAATTATGATTTTGCTTATATTTAAGCAACATCTAAAGATATAAATTAAAGTTTCGTGTCTGTCTGTGCGACCGTGTTGATCTTCTAAACTACGCAACGTTATTTGATGCGGTTTTCTCTATCATTTCCAAAATTTATTTATGAAGGTTTACGTATAATACGTACATACATCTCGATGTTCGCTAGTAGTCAAAATATGATTAGAAAGGCATGTTTCATTAAGTTAGGACCACTTACCAAGCATCGACTAAAGAAACATTTCTGGGGCCGTACTTATGATGTGAATAAACGTCATGGATCCGTTGAGAAAAAAGGATGGTGCTATAGGTCGTATATAGCTCCCGTGTCACTCTCTCTCTCTCACACACACACACACACACACACACACACACACACACACTGGAACCGTTCAAATTCTGCCCTACTATAAGAGCTCACAGTAAGTCCCCTGGCAAAGTCGGCGGATGTAGAAAGATCAAACGCTCAAAATGACGTCATCATAATTGACCAACAGGCATGAAGAAGTCATCCCACGTGATTGTGATGGCGGCCACGAACCGTCCCAACTCGATCGACCCGGCTCTGCGTCGGTTCGGACGTTTCGACCGGGAGATCGACATCGGCATCCCCGACGCTACCGGCAGGCTGGAGATCTTGCGCATCCACACTAAGAACATGAAGCTGGGTGATGATGTTGATCTCGAACAGGTGAGCAATTTATTAACAGAAAAGAAAGAAAGAAAAAACGTTTATTTGGATAGTTTGTGAAACACGAAACACAAATAACAAAAAAAAGGGAAAATAATGTTACTGTTATTTCCCCTTTTTTTGTGCGTGCCTCACGGCTGCACCAAAAAGGTTCATTTCAGCATTAATGCCAGACAGATGCTGTCTGACAGCTGATAGTTAAGTTGTAGCTTGTATCATCTTGTTTATTTTGTGACATGAATGGTACCTACTTGTCATCAATGTGAGATATGTTTGACTACGGGCTAATTTTTCAATAGTCAGATAACTCTTATCTGAAGAATAAATGCTTCAATTTGACAGCTTTTGTATAGAAAATATGTCAAACTGTCATATTTATTCTTCAAATAAGAGTTATCTGACTGTTGAAAAACCAGCCCTAAATGTTACTGTGAAGGCCGCAGGAATCCGCTGGATGCGTGGCGGTTCTTGAGGAGGCCTATGTTCAGCAGTGTACGTCTTGTCTGAAATGATGATGAATTGTTACTGTTATTTTTTGCATTTAAAGTAATTTTTAGATTCTGTTCTTTAGGTGTATCATGTTTTTTTTTTCTTTATTTTGTTGATTAGTTACTAAATAGTACTACCTATAGTTCAAATTATGCTATAAATATTAGTGTTGTAAGAAAGGGAGGGAGGGGAGTGGTGGGGTGTGGTAAGGTCAATAGCAGTGTCTGACAGTTCCAGATGTGGTAGATGTGCTCATATTTATGGTATTATCACTACACATTATGTGGAACCAGCAAATTGATACCGAGTTGTTAGAATGTGGGAAAATTAAATCATTATCTCTTATACAGATCGCGGCAGAATCTCACGGCCACGTCGGCGCTGACCTGGCTTCGCTGTGCTCGGAGGCGGCTCTTCAACAAATCCGTGAGAAGATGGACCTCATTGATCTTGAGGACGACCAGATTGACGCGGAGGTTCTCAACTCACTCGCCGTGTCTATGGACAACTTCCGGGTAAGAAACATATATAATGTATACTTGGTTGTAAAAGAAATATTATATTACTAGCTTATGCCTGCGGCTTCGCCGCGTGGAGTTCGGGAATTATCCCATTGGAACGAACTACGGGGATAAAAAGTATCCAGTATCCTATGTCCTAGTTCAGGTCATGGCCAGCATACCTGTGTGCCAAATTTAATACAAATCCGTTCAGCCATTTTAGCGTGAAAGCGTAACAAACAAATAAACTCACTTTCGCATTTAAAATATTATAAATGTAAATAAAA
Source organism: Cosmia trapezina (assembly GCA_905163495.3). Taxonomy (NCBI): domain Eukaryota; kingdom Metazoa; phylum Arthropoda; class Insecta; order Lepidoptera; family Noctuidae; genus Cosmia; species Cosmia trapezina. The sequence goes on from LR991036.1 coordinate 6,599,634, forward strand.
TTCATCAAATAATATTTTTTACAAGTATGTGCCAACACGTTTTCTTTGCATATATCTAAGTAACAATGTTAGTGTGAATTTTATGTCATGATTGACTTATTGTTGTGAAATGCAACATCTATTTGCTAATTGTGTGATAAATAGCAATTACTTATCATCAGAAATAACAGTATCCTCGATACCCGAATTTTATAAATGATATTATACATTTAGGTAATAGATGGTCACCCATCCACAGACCGACCTTGGCAAGCAGAGAATTTACATAAATTATCTTCCTCAGTATGCGATGACGAAATCATCGCCGTCTGCTCTGCGCGAGACCGTGGTGGAGGTGCCGAACGTGTCGTGGACCGACATAGGAGGCCTGCAGAACGTGAAGCGCGAGCTGCAGGAGCTCGTGCAGTACCCCGTGGAGCACCCCGACAAGTTCCTCAAGTTCGGCATGCAGCCTTCCAGGGGAGTGCTGTTCTATGGACCGCCTGGTTGCGGTATGTAGTCACATCTAATTTTTATAGGAGACATGTGCTAAGCTATGTTTCTCTAGTTAGAAGAATTTAGGAAGAAGTTCTTGTGTTTTAAGTGTTTATACTGCATTAAGGCGAAATGGGCCCAAAGAATATATTTTGACGCATTCCGTCTGCAAGGAAAATCAATTTTTGTCCTCAAAAACTACAAACCTTACTCTTTTTCATGATTATAAAAATTTTAGAGTTACGAGGGCCAAAACACGATTGACGAATTTGGCTTGATAAAAAAAAAAAAAATCGCAAATTATCATTTTTTTGTCAGAAAACACTGTTTTATTTGACTGTCAGTAAAGCAAAATCAATCAAGATTTTGCTTTACTGACAGTCAAATAAAACAGTGTGGGGATTATGGGTTTATTTTAATGTAAGATTTTCATTTTTAATTCTATAATTATTACGCTCCGTTTGGCCATAACAATGCTCCAAACTCCATTACAAAACCATTTCACCTTAAAGATTAGATAATTTGTCCGTAAGTAGACCTTGTAATAAAAGACAAAGATAATTATTTCAGGCAAGTAAATAAATAAATATCTACTGTAAACAAGCTGGATATCGTATTCTGGCTTTCATTCATTTATGTATCCAATTGCTAGGATCAATTCCATCATAGAATTATATTTAACACTAGATTATAACTTAATAATGTTACTTACATTGTATCATGTTATCCTATAAATATTTTAATATGAATCTTCATAACTAAACCTAAACATATTCCCTTCTACAGGTAAAACTCTGTTGGCCAAGGCTATTGCCAACGAGTGCCAGGCTAACTTCATTTCAGTGAAGGGCCCCGAGCTGCTCACCATGTGGTTCGGAGAGTCCGAAGCTAACGTGCGAGACATCTTCGACAAGGTACGTTTTATCACCTTTAGTAAGCGGACGTTGGAAATTTAGCGTCCATGTCCATACATACAACAAAAATATTTTTTTTTTTTAATGGATGCTATACCAGTAATGTCTTGTCCTAACCAACGCGATCGTCGCGTTTATTTTGTTCGGCTAACCCGGACCAGCAGATGTGGACGTGTGGACGGGCGTGATCGATGGACACGATGAGGTGAAAGGAGTGTGTATGCCTATCCAGGTGAAGTTAGGCCTCCTAGTCCAAACGGCGCTGACGTCCTACACCTGGCTCAGATTATCTGCAACTTGATGGCCGCCGGCTAAGAATTGAAGTCTTGACGAGGAAGGGTTTCTTGTTGATGAAAATAATAACAGCAGCTTGATAAGTCTTCCGGAGATTTCAGGAGGCGACTTGCGAATGAGTGACATATTATGATCGTGAAGACCGCGTATTCGCGCGAACGATCTTTTTTGTTAGGACGAGGGGTAATAGCGGTACTAACTTTGATTCGGGTCCTGGAAAGAGTCATTCGATATTTAAATTTTAAACCCTCGATGTATTCCACCAGGCTCGATCAGCGTCTCCTTGCGTGCTGTTCTTCGACGAGTTGGACTCGATCGCGAAGTCTCGCGGCGGCTCCGTGTCGGACGCAGGCGGCGCGGCCGACCGCGTCATCAACCAGATCCTCACTGAGATGGACGGCATGGGCGCCAAGAAGAACGTCTTCATTATTGGTGAGTCTTAACGAAATAGTGCAATGCGGTCTGCTTACCTGAAATAGGGTAACGACTCAGTGATGGTCGTGAGAATCCGCTGGATATGGGCAGCGCAAGACCAGTCATTTAAGTGATGTTTGGGAAAGGTCTCTCTGTCCAGCTTCTCAGTCTTTTGGCTGAAATGATGTGATGAAGGGACATTTATTTTGATTCAAAGAGTCAAATATACTACAGAGTGCTACAACACCCCAGTAACCCCTTGTTGTAGTAAGTGGCTACTATAACATGATTTTATCCTGCTTAGAAACCTATCTCCTGGCTGAGTTACAGTAGATTAGATTTTTGCTTTTGAGATCAGGAACTATCCCAAGGGAACATACTACTATGTCCTAAAGTCCTAAAATAAAGTCAAATTTCATTCAATTTTGGTCAGCATTTCAAGGCGTGAAAAAGTAACAGACATCAGAGCAACTAAGTTTAAAAAATCAATTTCATTTTGAATGGCAATGGAAGTAGTTATAGTTAAACTATTTCATGACGGCGTTTTAGTTATTGTAACTTATACCTTATGATTAACGACATAAAGGCTTCATGCGCGACTCCGTGAGATAGTTTTAATATACCAATAGGTTCTATAGCACTTGTTACTATATAAATTGAATAATGGAAAATGTAAACCAATAACGCTTTGCTTTCGCTGCTAGGTGCGACAAATCGTCCCGACATCATCGACCCGGCCATCCTGCGGCCCGGCCGTCTGGACCAGCTGATCTACATCCCGCTGCCCGATGAGAAGTCGCGCGAGGCCATCCTGCGCGCCAACCTGCGCAAGTCGCCCATCGCTAAGGACGTCGATCTCACATACATCGCTAAGGTAACGTGTCTACGTACGGGTACAACAAGCTGTGAGCCCGATGGGGTTTCTAATTGGCAAATACGAAGAACTTTCTACAAACTTTCATTATACAAGGTTTAACTTATAAACAACCTCCTAAGGGGTCACTGTACTCTTATATTAACAACTTTTACTATAGGACCAAACCTGAAATCGCGAAAAAAAAATCAGCTGTTCTCACACAACTCAGTCTAAGTAGGGATCAGCAGGTATTTTTTCGCGATTTCAGGTTTGGTTCCATAGTAAAAGTTGTTCAGTGATGAGTACAATGACCTCTTAAAATTCTTAAATTCAAGAAGATTAAGATTAAGAATTTTATTAAAAAGGTTGACATCACTAAGTGACTAATTCGACGGCAGTTGAGACTGGACAGTTACTTTCACGAATATCTCCAATTGTATGTTGGTATAAGCAAAAAAGTATTAAAATTTGATTCGGCCGTTGTTTCGACGTATCTTTCACAGCATGCTGTTAATCGGTCATCATCATTGGTATGACTGCTGTGTAAACTTCGTATTACAGCTAAACGAAATAACCAAAGGCCATTTATTTAAGCAGACAGGAAGCTTTCACGTCACAAAAGAACGATATATTTATTTACATTTCGACTCCAAATCTAATATCATTATTCTGATATAATGTTTGCAGGTGACACAAGGTTTCAGCGGTGCCGACTTGACGGAAATCTGCCAGCGTGCGTGCAAGCTGGCCATCCGCCAGGCCATCGAGGCCGAGATCACGCGCGAGCGCACCCGCCAGCAGCAGCCTGCGGCCGCTGTCATGGATGTAAGTCATACAACTCATACACATCACTACTCTTTTAGCTATCTATATAAATACTAGCGGCACCACAGACGTTGTCCTGTTTGAACGATCCTAGAACCCGACTGCAGTGCCACCTACCGGGTCCAATTGTATTTTCAAACCATCCAGGAACCAATCGAAATTACACACAAATTTTCATCCAAATCGGTTCAGCCGTTCTTGACTTATAAATATTGTAACTAACACGACTTTTCTTTTATGTATATAAATTTAACTTGTACTGCCCCACTGTTGGGCAATGGTCTCCCCCCCAGCATTCCAGTCTTCCCTGAGTGTTATCTTCAGCGGCGAATCCTCCATAAACGACTCGTGAGTCATCACGGCAGCGTTTTCTAGGCCTACGATGCCCATCTTCTGGCACTCGCTGCTTGGACGGCTTTGGGCCATCTGTCCCGATGTCTGTCTACATAAAATATGGCCTGTTCTATGCCACTTCATCCTAACAAACTTATTGCTCACATCGGCGGTCCCTGAAAACCACTCATTACTTTCATTCGTCTTCACTTGGTTGGAGCACCTTCGCAAGTTCCTCAATATTATATTTGTTACTTACAGATGGACGAGGAGGACCCTGTGCCAGAGATCAGCCGCGCTCACTTCGAGGAGGCGATGAAGTTCGCGCGCCGCTCCGTGTCCGACAACGACATCCGCAAGTACGAGATGTTCGCGCAGACGCTGCAGCAGAGCCGGGGATTCGGTACCAACTTCAGGTAATTACACGAATATGGACCCTAGTTATAGTCGCGAAGGAAGCTATTCTTTGTCGAGTATAGGGAATGCAATCTCGAGCCTTTTTTCGATATTCAACTTGATGGGAAAACAATCGCGGTCGAGATCTCGAACGAAATTGCAAAACTGCTACAGTGGTACCCAACTGATAAGGCGCGTCGTGAAATCTTCGTTCGCACATAAAATAAAGTATGGCCCCGAAGATTAACGAAAAAATGCTTAAAACTTACAATCAACCTTAGATCAGTACTATAAGGTGCATAATCATAATACACTGCAGCTGTTAGTTCCGTCCCACTCGCAAGTATGGCGGCTGACTAACATGCCACGCGGCGCGCGCTAACATGGCGGCAGCTGCCGACCAATAGCGGTACAGGAAAAAGAAGCGCGGTGCGTGGAGCGTGCCGATTGGTCATTAGCATTTCCCGCGCTTGAAAATTCATCTCCTGCGCAGGTACATCGGTAAGCCATATCAGTTGGGTACTACTGTACACTTGCTGATTTAGCACACTCTGCTTCATAATAATTAATTGATTTATGGTGTGCGTGATGTGTGTGCTGATTTGCTTGCGTTATGTATGCGTGCTGATTTTCTTGCGTTGATTACTACTTAAATACATACATATATAAACTCAAGCCTTGTTCCTATAGGGGTGGGGTAGGCAGAAACAACAGAACGTCACCGTTTTATATAAATGTTGATTTTTTTGTGTCGAGATTCGATTATTGAGTATTTGTGTACAAAATATAACACGATTACCCTAAGTGTAGGTGCATTTTAATTAAGCTTATGAATTTTGTATTGTAAAAAAACGCGTTATTTCAAAAAGTAGGCGAAATCTTGACACTCGACTATGCACGCGAGATCTCGAGTTGCTAATCTCGACTAGAGATTGCATTCCCTAGTTGGGATGATTTGGTGACTTGTAATAGGATGTTGTTATGTGTGGACAAGTAGTGACGTGTGTGTGTCCTCAGATTCCCCGCGAGCGGCGGCGCGGCGGGCGGCACGGGCACGTCGGGCGGGGACGTGCCGACGTTCCAGGAGGAGGGCGGCGACGACGACCTGTACAGCTAAGCAGCTGGCGGACGCGGTGGCGCAGGTCTCTAGGACTGACCTTACTACTTAAGATTTATCGGTTCAGTTATACGGATGGGTGTTTCGGACTCGGGAAGCGAGCGAATGGTTCCAGCGGGCAGCCCCTCTCGCATTCGAGAGACTACAAAATATTATATATCGGCGTGCGACTCCCCGCGCGTCGCGGTCGATTACATTTCTACCAATCTGTGTCTATTAATAATATGTAAATGTATTTATTTTATAATTGAATCATTCGATAGCATTTGTTTCTGTTCCGATTTGCTTATGTTTAGTTGTAATTGAATAAATAATGTTTGTGTATGTACCGCTCGCCCTAGCGGCGAGTCTGTAAGATCATATGATATAGAGTAATTGTTAACTTTACTGTATTTGCCAGATCCTGTGCGTAGGCGGTGTCGGTGGGGATGCCTCGGCAACCACGCCGACTAAACACAATATTACAGTGATTTTTTTAATAAAAGATTTTTATAGACTAGACTTATGTTTTTATTTATTAAAACCACCTGCACACTTTTAGTCATATAAGAAATGGGTACAGCTAATAAGTCAAAAGGAACCCTCCGTTTCAAAAAATCTGTGGCGGCTATCTATATCTACATCGCCACATGCGAACTACGCATCATACTGACGTCACGCAAAGTCCTGCATCGCGTAAACAGAGTTTACCGCGCGACTGGCATATGTCCCGACATCAACCGTCGGGCAGTTGCCCACCAGACAATACCCGACTGGTCGGAGATCCCCACTTTTCTATGAAGGATTAGTGAACTTTACACCCTGTTCCTCATGCCTCTATAGGAACTGGTGACCACGAGTATGAGTCAGCACAGCCTTCGTGCAACTCCTTTAGCGTGCTGTCATCAGCACCACTTCCTCAAGCTTTGGAGCGGCGAGTCACGTGTGCGTACGCGCAGCGGAATGTTGTTGAATTTAAAGATTTTAATTATGCAGATATTTAGTGTATGACGTCGTATAATTGTGTATGGTAAAAAAAAATTTGTGCACGCAACCATTGTGGAGAAATTCACCAAAAACTGATTCCGCTGGGCGAACGTTGTCCTGGCGGAACTTTTTTTAATCCATAGACTAGAAGAAAAGAGATGTGTCCAAAAATTAGTGTGTATTTGTGTGTAATTGTGTATGTATGAATAAAACTAGTGTATGCATAAACTTCGGAGAAATTCAAGTTTCCGCTACGCGAACGTTTGGCCATTAGCTAGTTTTCATATAAAGCGCTTACATAGAGAACTGTAGATTTTTACATACGTTGTTTTGAATTTGTTTATATTTGTTTAAAAAACAGATTTAGAAAAAATCGTAGGGCTTAAAAGATAAAAATATAAACGTAAAATACGCTTATTAGGTCTTAGTTCTTAAAGTATGCACTTTGGGGTCTAGATTTTCACGTTTATACAAACCTTGTAAGTGTCTGCAACATGTTGCCAACTATCAATGATGTTCCGTTAGTAACTAAAGAGTTATAGGACAAATTTACAATGAACAGATCACTGTTTACAAAGCAGTCAAATATCACGACGTTCTGAAGGAATTGCATGGTAATATGTATGTCAATAATTAGTGTATTCATTCAACTATTCTTATGCAAAATTTCATGTCATTAAATTCAGTAATTAAAGAAAAACAATTATAATACTGACGAAGCATCGAAAACCTACATAACCCGACCAAGTTCGGATGGCTACCAAAAAGCGGCCGTGCCATATATCTTAGAAACGTTCTTAACCTTCCAATATAGTATTTATTAATATGGTACAGTTGCGTACACAAGCGTTAGGAAAAAATAAAACAATTGCATTTCTTGAATGAAAAATATTTTTTTAATAATAACGCCACTATCTACGATAAAAACAAATCTTCAATTAACAAGTACTTCTCTATTTAAATACCTTATTGGGTGGTCGACCGGAAAGTAACGCCACTGTACTTACATGATTATATAGTTTAAATATTATATAATTTCAACATCATGGACTCATGGTGGGCTATCGTCAAGATGTACCATCACTTTTCGACCTTATTACTATAGGAATAAGGGTTATTATGATTTCATTGAAAATAAAGATATCTAAAGAAAAAACCTTTGTTTAATTTCCAGAAAAACATTATGTTTTGTCTTACACAGGCAATTTAACTATTCTAACTTAGTAAAAAACCCAAATATATAATTATATAATATAATATATATAATATAATACTCGCTCTTTTAGGGAGTGCAGGAGTGATAAATAGCATGTTCGAGTTCTTTTGTATCTCACACTAGCGAGATAAGCCGAAATGCTGATCATTTTACGACCATTATCTCGCTACAATGGTACATAACTTGGTTTTTTCCGTTGTAATTGTCTTTACTAAAACATAGCTATATACTGTAAAGCTTCTTATTTTGAATTCTGTCGTTATTGGTACCGTGAAACCTGCTAACTTTGCCAACGGTTGCCGAGTTTGCCATAGCCAACTTCTGAGAGAAAAAGTGTAGTTACATCTTAATAACAGTTTTTTGTCATGTATTCATGCCTTTATGGTAAAATTTATTAGTTAAATGGCAACATCGAATGAGATATGGCAACCCAGCTTGCTTTTGAGATGTAATTTTCGGCGGTTACTTTTTTCGAATGTTGGTGGCGGAAAACTTAGTGCCCCGGAACTTTTACAAAAACAAACGGGAAAGGCATTGCCTACGGAAGTACTTTTTTGATATTATGTTAGCATAATGCTCTTTATCTAAATAAAATTTGATTTACTGTGCTACAAGCTACCTGTAGTTCGCAATTGGTGTTGGTAAATTCAACAACCCCAAACACAACGTCTGTGATGGTGACTTTGCCATGTTTTGTTGGAGGTTAGGGCTGCCACAAAATTTCTTATGAATATTTTTATTAAATTATCGTTGTAAGTACCTAGTTATAATATAAGTAGGTAGGTACCCAGATATGAAATACACAGTGCATGTGCTTAAATGAAGGTTGTTTTACAAAAAGTACACAGGGTGGCTGGTAATTTCAAAAGCATTTTTTTGTTTTGGGTCAGGCTTCTCACCAGGCAAGATCGGAAGATTCTTCAAATTAAACATGTGAAGTGATTTAGTTATTTGCGCAAATACTGTATATTCTATTACATTTTTTTTATTTCCTTTTCCATCTAAAATGTTGTTTCCATTGGAAATAGGTATTGACTTTCTTAAGTCCAGTAAATGGTCCAAAATGATTTTATGTTAATTTCATGAGCACCTTGTGTACAAAATATTAGGTACCTACCTACTTAACAACCTATATTAATGGATACCTAGTCCCAACAAATAATAGTGCGTGTTGATCGCATTACAACTGATTATATTTTTTTACTTTTATTTTTTTCTAACTACTATGAAAACATTTTTATTTGACAACCCTAACCCTAACTTCTTCTTACTATGAAATATTTTGGAAAGGTTGGTGAATTTGCCACCTTCTTAAGAGTTATATTGCCAGTGCTAAATAATATAAAGTTTGCACTTTTATTTTACGGGATAAAGGAAGAGTGCAAATATATTATTTTTTAACCTCGTAAACTCCACTAATTTCATGTTTAATTTCATATGGCAAATTTACCAGAAGTGACAGCTGACTTTGCCATATTTGTTTTTATCAATTCAATTCAAAAATATTTATTTCGGACAAGGTATATCCATATTTTGGTTAGTTACAATGTTAAGTACTTACAAAACTATGTTAGTAACGACATATAAATAAAACATTGATTGGGCAAAACCATGACCAATGAATAAAATTCTAATTAAGTCAGAAACTTCATCCACCAACCACAGCTTCACCTCGACCGCGTCCCCACAAACAGACACCGCGTACACAAATGCGTATGTACCCAATGCCCAAGAAAAGGACTGTCGACTTTAACACTCAATGTCTTCAAGATAATATTGGGAGCCTCCCTCACTCTGCTCATAACTGAGGCGATTCTCTTGCGCAAGATAGCGTAGAAATCGTCTGTTCGTGCACGCGCAAACATATCAGACGCACTACAGTAGCGAGGCAAACCCAACATTACCCTATATATATTTATATTTGTTTTTATGCTTTTAATATTTTAATTTACAAAAATAAGATAGATATTTAGTAATAATATAAATTTTCATGAAATTTACTACGTCTAGGAGTAGGTTACTCATTATGTTTTCATATAATTATATTTTTTTAAAGCGAATCAAACTTTTTGACACATGAAAAAGTGGCAAAGTAAGCAGGTTTCACGGTAGGTTTGATAAAAATAATATTTTGCCTTGTGAAGGCAATTTAAATAGGTTAGCCACTGAAATCGAAAAAAGAAATACCTGATAATTGATGTACTTAAAATAATGAAAAAACTAAAATATGTTCCGTTCGCGCCGGGCCTGGGTAAATTTTGTATGGAGCGTGACCCTTCTTCTTTAAGTAAATAGATATAGAATTAGATCAATCAGTAGATATTAACTTGGGTTTATGGTGTCTGTCCAATGTTAACATAACACAATTATTATAATTTATCTGCCTAATAAACTACCTACGTAAATGAATAAGTCAATAGCTATTAATTTATTATAAAATCTTACCTTATATCTGTTATCAGCTTCTCACTATCATTCACTCAATATTCCTACTACATAATTATGTTATGCTTCACTGTTACACTATAACATTAATAACACACTTTGTCAATATTATTATTACAGAGAATTGGCGATGCATAGCAAAACAACAGCGCATACGCACATTGTCCTTGACTGCACATTTATTTGTTTGTGACTGGGGATGAAACAAAATCAGGTTCAAGTTCAACAGCAAACGAATACGCGCGAAAACATATTGCCCTCTCTTTTCTTCAAGGATGACAGTACCGTTTGAAGCGGGAAGCCGCCTATCGCTCGTTGCGCGCAGCGCGTTGTCTATTTTTTCACACAAGAATATTTTTGATCAATTCATAACTACAATACTTAGACTATTTAACTAAAGGATTAAGCGTACCGAACTTCGAACAAAATAATTCTGCATATTTTGGTGGGGTGCGGGGGAACACGCTCACATACATAAGAAAAAAAAATCGATTCAAGAAGTAGTTTTTTTTAAGTTATTAGATTGTTTGATCCACTAAAGTTGCAAAGGGGAACGCTCGTGCATGCCTAGTCTATTGGTTAAATAGTGTAATAAGCTACAATATGATAAATATTTACCTAAACAGTAGTACATACTTACATGTGGTAAATATTTAATTTCCCTAAGGGGTCTATAGTTAGAATCCTGATCCGTGAAATCTTCAATAGAAATTAGCTGTATGAATTTTATTTGTCTTAAATAATATATTTAGATTATATCTCAAGTCTCAAGCGCATACTTAAATAAAGTACCTACGTAAATAGTACCTACTTTCTGTCATAGTCAAATACATTTAAAAAAGTAGGTGTACAAAAATAAATGACCTATAAATTATATCGAAACAACAATTGTGTTATCACCTATACCAATTCAATACCGGTATCATACTGTAAATTTTGGGATGTTACCTAAATATATTGCACGGCCGCTTTTTTGTAGCCATCCGAACTTGGTCGGGTTACTTATGTAGGTTTTCGATGCTTCGTCAGTATTATAATTGGTTTTCTTTAATTACTGAATTTAATGACATGAAATTTTGCATAAGAATAGTTGAATGAATACACTAATTATTGACATACATATTACCATGCAATTCCTTCAGAACGTCGTGATATTTGACTGCTTTGTAAACAGTGATCTGTTCATGGTAAATTTGTCCTATAACTCTTTAGTTACTAACGGAACATCATTGATACTTGGCAACATGTTGCAGACACTTACAAGGTTTGTATAAACGTGAAAATCTAGACCCCAAAGTGCATACTTTAAGAACTAAGACCTAATAAGCGTATTTTACGTTTATATTTTTATCTTTTAAGCCCTACGATTTTTTCTAAATCTGTTTTTTAAACAAATATAAACAAATTCAAAACAACGTATGTAAAAATCTACAGCTCTCTATGTAAGCGCTTTATATGAAAACTAGCTAATGGCCAAACGTTCGCGTAGCGGAAACTTGAATTTCTCCGAAGTTTATGCATGCACTAGTTTTATTCATACATACACAATTACACACAAATACACACTAATTTTTGGACACATCTCTTTTCTTCTAAAGTCTATGGATTAAAAAAAGTTCCGCCAGGACAACGTTCGCCCAGCGGAATCAGTTTTTGGTGAATTTCTCCACAATGGTTGCGTGCACAATTTTTTTTTTAACATACACAATTATACGACGTCATACACTAAATATCTGCATAATTAAAATCTTTAAATTCAACAACATTCCGCTGCGCGTACGCACACGCGAGTCACAGCTAGCCAGAATCCACGTGTGGCTGACACTGGCTTGGCCACCATCAGGGATTTTACTTTTGATAACACAAAGATTTAGTCGTTAATTAGTCGAAATTTGTCGCCAAATATCAGAATTTGTCGGTCACTGGTTCAAAAGTTATAAGGGGTCATTGGTGGCCGATCTGGAGAGTCCCCAGCTTGGCCACCATTATATCTCAAAAACTAGGGCACCTAGCGAAGATCTGTTTTCTCCCAGATTTAGTCGCTAATTAGTCGAAATTAGTCGCCAAGTCACAGATTTAGTCGGGTCTTAGTTTAGAAGATATAATGAGTTCAATTTTTAAGTATAGACCAAGAGCTAGATTGAAGAGTTTACGATAAAATCTTTGATCTAGCTCTTGGTCTATACTTAAAAATTGAACTCATTGTATTTTCTAAACTAAGACCCGACTAAATCTGTGACTTGGCGACTAATTTCAACTAATTAGCGACTAAATCTGGGAGAAAACAGATCTTCGCTAGGTGCCCTAGTTTTTGAGATATAAAGGTGGCCAAGCTGGGGAGACTCTCTCCAGATCGGCCACCAATGACCCGTTATAACTTTTGAACCAGTGACCGACAAATTCTGATATTTGGCGACAAATTTCGACTAATGTGTTATCAAAAGTAAAATCCCTGATGGTGGCCAAGCCAGTGTCAGCCACACAGAATCCACAGCTTCAACGGGTATCCTGACCACCAGCACGCAGCGGACGCGCATTCCTGTCATCACCCTCAGCCTCATCAGCAACCTCGGCACAGCACACTGCTCTTGGCCACAGTCCACAAGCAGAGCCCTTCAATCCTCTCCTGGTTGACGCCAGCAGTCGGCCTCAACCCAGTGCTGTACCACATCCGACTCAATGGAGCATAACGCAGCGCCACCTACTCACTGGGGTATCACCGCAGGCAGTTCCGACTTACTGCGAACTATGCGGCTCACTGGACTCACATGGCACTGGCAAGCATCGCAAGATACACGATTCAGTCCACTATCGACCTCCGGTCTCCGGAGGGGAGTAATGTGGCGACATCTACATCGCCACATTGGAACTACGCATCATGCTCACGCGCACAATCCTGCATCGCGCAAACAGGCGGGCTTTGTACTTACATAAAATAAATACAAATTAAACCAAAGAGTCCATCACAGTTAAAGGCGCTATTTTGACGGGACTACAAACTCGATACGCTAGTCGGATGTTTATTGATCCATCAAGTCGAAATCCATGCATTATTAACACCAAGTAAATTATATTGAGCTCAATTATATTAAAAACCGCTGCTAACTAGGCTGTAGCACGCAATGTAACGTGCTTAGAACGTGGAATTACAAGACAAGTTTATGTAAGCGGAATTAACTTTTCAATAAAAAAAAATATTTAAGTAACCCTCAGTCTCACCATCACCAGTAAGGCCAGGTGCTCAATCGGGACTTAAGTAACAGTATCAGCGATAATAAGACCTTATAAAGAAAAAGAAATGCCCGTATGGAGCGGTTCTGTGAGCGGAGCGAGTAGGGGCGCGCAGCGGCTTTCGCGTACCAGTTTCAGTACCCCGAGACGCCTTACCAGCAGTCAGGAGTTTGGGGCGGTCGGTCAAGGGTGTGATTGGTCAAAAGTCGTTACCGTCAAAATTGTACTTCGTCAAGAGCATTTTCAGTCAAAGTTGCGTTTCGTCAAAGTTTATATGTATTTCCAAAAGTGCAGTTCGTCAAATTATGCAGAAAGTAAAGGTTCGATTCCGCTTAGCGATTAGAAAAACGCACCGCGCAGTGCGCGCTCGCCCTAACAGTATTTTATACTTAATTTTTTATTAATTGACAATATTCCAAATAAGAAAAACCTATTAAAAACTCCAAAAGTTTATTTCTAAATCTATTTAAAGATACACAAAAGAAACATTCTGTAACTATTCGAATGTATGACCTTTTCTACTAAATATTTCTTTAATCTCAACAGCTAATTCATTAGCAAGACTTCTCAAAGATTGTGCTCTGGATGTTGCAAACGAACTCGTTTGTTTCATCAGGTACGAGGACGATACGCCATAACTTTTACCCACATCCAAGCCCGTAAAGGCCGCCATTGTTGGATCAATATGCGAACTAGTTACTTCAGGACTACTAAAACAAGTGCACAATCTCTGAAATTCCGTATCAAAGTACTGAGTGCCCATGTCTTTGGTCTTAGCTGGGAATTCTACTGTGGCCATGGGAGTTTCTTTTCTTGCTTTTTTCACCAAGGTCTTTAGTGTTCTTACGGAACACATTTCATAGTCAGGTAAATCGGATGGCACATACTTCATGTGTCTCATATACACGGGTAAATGCTCAGCTAAGTGCTTCTTGACCGTCTTAGCACAACTACACTTTTTGGGCTCGACATGCCTACAGAAACTCTCCCATTTCGGTTCTCTCTCGTGCTCCAATTCCATGCTTCTGCTGATCGATTGCAATTTATGGCCCGATGCCCTGGGTGCTATTTTAATTTTCTCAACGTCAGCTACCGATGTAAGACGCGGAGAGCAGGAACACCAAGGCAACTCGCAGAGCCCACACTTAATAGGAACTTGACTCTCGTCTGTTTGTATGTTTGCCATTTCTTGTTGCAGTACTTGTAGTAAAGAACTTTCTAACTTTGTTTCTAACAGTCGCTGAGACGATCCATATTTCACCGGAACAAAGTGCTCATAGGGAAGGTCATCTTTGAAATCAGCGTCGTCTCCACGATTACCATGGATGAACTCCTTAATCTTGTTAGTGAACTGATCGAAATTGTCACAGTCGGCATATAGACATCGCTTATTAATAATCACCACTGGTAATCCTGAAGCACTAGAAGTACCACTATGTTTTGGACATAAATTCGGTTCCACTTTAGCTTTGTAACCTTTGTCACAGAACAGATAGAAAGGTTTGGGTCGTGGAACAGGGGTTTGGAATTGTTCTGTTTCAAGTTCAATGATACTGTCAGCAGTCGGGTCTTCCAGGGCTTCGTTCACTTGTAAAAGCACCAATTTCTCCATGTTTATAAAGAACTCTGCATGTTCCGGAAGCATATTTAGACAATACGACACAAACATTTGAAGCGATTTCACGACATGACAAACTTTCTTCTGCCAAATTTTGCAGAACTCTTGTCGCTTCTTTTCTTTCTCGTCCGCATAATGAATTTCGAAGTCTTTAATCAGTATTGTATCCGTAATAATCTTAACTTTTTTCTTGTGCTTATGTTTTGACTCTTCTGTTTCTTTTAAGCATTCTTCTCGTTCTTTTAAAGCGACATAAATTCCACAAGCTAGATTTTGACAATGGAGACATTGCCTTAGTTTTTCTACAGCCATATGTTTATCAACGTTTAGATCATGAATTTTGTCGGCCATGACCGTGCGATTAATTTCTAACTTTTGCACAAATGCACTTTTTAGTATAGCTTTTTCCTCCATAAGCTTTTTCTCATATTGGTCGTAGAGCAAAGTAGCTTGGTGTTCTAAAGCGGCTCTGTATTTATTTTGCATTTCATGTATTGCCTTTTCTTTAGTATTTTTTATTTCTGCTATGGCTGATTCATGAAATAAAATTTCAATTTTACCTAAGGACTGTCTGTATAAATACATAAAATCATTAAAGTCTTTCATTATCTGTTCTGAATTCTTTTTTGTCGCTTTTGCAACAAAGTCATCCCACAGCCGACGAGTAGTACTTGTGACATAATTTCTCCATTTATTATCGGAATCTAAAAGTGCTTGCTCTATTTCTGAATCCATTGCTTTTCGATGCTTCTGGAATAAAGCTGTTCCAATGGTTGCGATACCTTGATGGTTTAATTTGCAAAGTACCTCTTTTCTGACTGGTTTCAATACTGCTCGGCCTTCTAGTAATTTCTCTGGCGGTACGTACCAATCACTTCCTCCACCTTTAAGCGAAGGTTCCAAGCCCGCAAGTACTTTGATTCTCGGTCTCATAGACTTGAAGTAGACGGCAGCAAGGGGAGGAGTCATTTTCTTCGTGATCATACTTAGTGTCGGTACTTTTTCATGTCGGAAGTAGTAGTCTCTTAAATAATAGTTTTCACTCAAATTAGACATTGCGAATATTTGTTTAATGTACCATTTCTATAAATATTTTCAGAAATATATATTAAGTATCATATAAAACTAAGTAAGTAGGTCCCAGAGTACTTTTTTATATAAGTAGGTACTAAAACCAAAAACATACCAAAATGATAAAACGATGCTAAAACCCTTGAATTATTTATATGCTACGAGTATATAGTTGCTTAGCAACTCTATGACAAAATTTAAAATCTTCAAAATTAGGCGATTAACCCTGCAATGTAGCAGACACCGGACAAGACCGATTCGCGGACGTTTGTCCATGGCACGTTAGGAATGCCGCAATGCAAACAGTACACCGATGACGGGTGCACGGAACCAGGATGATGACAGAAGGAAGGGGAGGCCTTTAAAGGTACCCAGCAGTGTGTGATTCAATCAATCTGCCTTTTCCCAACTATATTAAAGTCGGCTTCCAGTCTAACCGGACGCAGCTGAATACCAGTACTTATGTTTAGTAGAGATTGGGGCCCTTTATATAGTTACTATACTCTTTTGATTGGGGCCTGCTATAGCGCAGCAGGGTTTTTTATGGCGCGTGGCCAAAATCGGAATCACAAAACACAAATTGGACACAATCGGTCTTATTACAAAATATTTAAACACATGCATACAAAATGTGCGTTCAAATTCAAATCCCTAAAGCCCATACTATAAAACGAGCAATATTTGTATAAAATTGTATTATAGGTATTGTAATCTCGTTCTCGAAAACGGCACTAACGAATTCGATAAAACTTGCAATACCTACTTAGAGGTGTTTACGGGGGCGAAAAATCGATCTAGCTAGGTCTCATATCTGGGAAAATTCGTTTTTTCCGTATTTTTACGCAAAAAGATTCGGTTCAGTTCAATTTCGCCACCGCCGCTATGCATACTTTTTCTTGTTTTTCCGTCTGTAAGACATTTTTTCTGATTCTGATGGCGAGTTTGAGGATGATTTATTGAGTTTACTATTTTTAAATACATTTGTCCGCGCCACAAAAACAAAAACAAATGTTAAGAAGAGAAGCTATTGGGTTCTTGTTTTAAAACATTATTATAGAAATATGTTATAACAAAAATACTTATAGTAGGTAAAATATAGATATAGGTAATATATAGGTGGGACGAAATAGCAAAAAAGCATGGCCAGCCTGGTAAAGGCCATGCTGTTTTGCTATTCTTCCCATACTGCATTGCATAATGGTATTTAACGCATTTAATATTATAAATGACATCGTATTTTATATTTAAGGTCGATTAGCTGTTCATCTCCCATTTTGACTACTTTGACAACAAAACGCATGCACCAAAGGTTTATTTGTTTATGACGTGCTACGCGTAAGTTCTAGAAACACAGAAACACACTGGTCACACGCGTGGGTAGCGTAGGAACATCCCCTCCACCTTCCCATGCCGATCTGGACAACGCAGGTTGACGTTGCGTGGGACGCGTGTGATTGCGTTGCATACGATAAGTGTGTTTCTATTACATAGTTTTCCATATAAAATCAATAGTTCAGATATCATAATGCGTTGCATACGTTGCGTACGTGGGATCAGTTTGTCCCTAGCTTTACTCGTGAGGATGAAAAAAGTTCGTTTTGTTTATTTTTTTTTTTTTTTCGATTTAAGAATAAAATAAAACCTATTCGATACTTTTTTTAGAACTTTTAATTTGTCTAAAAAAACTACAAAATTGTGGCGCGTAGACGGTGGCTCCACCCCCGAATATTAGGCTTTTTTGCGTAGAAACGAAATTAAATCAATGCCGAATATATTTCCTACAGTGGAAATGGTTTACAAATACAACGTGTAATGCTAAATGCGCAAAACCTCTTAAGGGGTCATTGTACTCATCATTATGAACAACTTTTACTATGGGGCCAAACCTGAAATCGCGAAAAAAAAATCAGCTGTTCAGTACATTTTGACGAAATTTGCGAACATAAATGTACTGAACAGCTGATTTTTTTTTTCGCGATTTCAGGTTTGGTCCCATAGTAAAAGTTGTTCATAATGATGAGTACAATGACCCCTTAAGAGGTTTTGCGCATTTAGCATTACACGTTGTATAGCCCGTGTAGAACAAACATTCGACATTGATTTAGTTTCAATTCTACGCAAAAAAGGCTAATATTCGCGTGGTGTGCTGGATATCCTGGCTGCAGCATCAGACCAAAAATTCCATAATCTTGCATAGTTAATATACCATACCTACATAGATGCTTTTTTTTAATTTTAGGTCACACTTAGGTTTGAAAGTAAATTAAATTACGCGTCTAAGATCCCTACCGCACCTAACAAAAGAGCGGATAACTTTGAAACGGCAGAACCGATTTTGATAAAACATGTCTAAGAACCGTCGCTAGAAAACCTGCTTTCAAATAAAAAAAACCGCATCCAAATCGGTTCACCCGTTTAAGAGCTACGGTGCCACAGACAGACAGACACACACACACACACACACATAGCGGTCAAACTTATAACAACCCTCTTTTTGCGTCGGGGGTGGTTCACCCGTTTAAGAGCTACGGTGCCACAGACAGACAGACACACACACACACATAGCGGTCAAACTTATAACAACCCTCTTTTTGCGTCGGGGGTGGTTCACCCGTTTAAGAGCTACGGTGCCACAGACAGACAGACACACACACACACACACACACACATAGCGGTCAAACTTATAACAACCCTCTTTTTGCGTCGGGGGTTAAAAAATCAGAATGAATGCATAATTTATTTTGGGGTATCTTCGTGATTTTTTTTTCTATCGTAAGTATCTAATTAGTTGTATTATGTTTTCAAGACGATAGTGTCTTGTCTAACTAGAATATATCCTGAAGAATATCATACATAGATGCCTCGGCGAGTCCGCCGGGGGCCGTGTTGCTCTATGTACTTATACTCTTCTAATTTTGTTTAGGTACTGCAGTAGATCATAATACTTTTAGGCATTGTAAAACTTGCGTTTAGGTCCTATAGTCCCTAAAAATACGCCACTGCCGGCTCCGAAACGCCCGCTTGCGAAAGCATTTCGTTGCCCTCAGGTGAATATTCTCAAGGATGCAGTGCAACGGCAATAAAACAAAGAAATACAAATCAAAAATATTTTTTTATTAATACAAAATTATAAATACTTTATTTCGCTTAATTTTTAAATTCAGTTCTTCTTACAACTAAGTAACTTCACCAACAGCCATCTGTTGTAACAATGTCATGACGTGACAGAATCGGTCTCTGATCTCGGAGGCGGACCGGTGCGGCAGCAGCTCTCGGATGCGACCAAACACTTGCTCCGAGCCCGGCTCACCTTTCAGAACTTGTAACATAGTTTTGTCTTCTTCCCTCGTCCAACTATCGCTCCTCTCTTTCTTTTCCACTTTTTTCGGTTCTATACTCATCCTGACTACCGTTTCAATCTTCGGCTGCTTCGCTTTAGAACCCTCATCTTTTTTATGTAAAGTGTGAGTTTTACTGTCCTTCCTCTCCCTTTTCTGCAAATTGTCTGTTTTGTTCTCTGGCTCCTTTTTACACATCTTACTTTTATTGTTAGTTTGAGACTTTTTGGTTGTTTTAGGACTCATAAGGTTAACGGCGTCTTTATGTTTAGTGTTGCCGTTGACATCTTTGACTGTTTTGGTTGGAGATTTGAGCTGTTTTTTAGTCTTTTTCCCGCCTATTTTGGAGTTGTTCTTGGCGTTTCGTTTGGGGGAGGCTCGTTCGTCCTCGGAGTCGGGGGGGGAGAGAAGGGTGTGTGTGGGCGCGAGGCGGCGCGCGTGCACCCGGTAGGGCTCCTTGCTGTAGGGGTAGGTGACGCTGGCGCCGCGCAGCAGGCGGCCATGCTGCACGAACACGCGCCCGTGTAGGTACTGCGGAAGGAACGAAACTTTAGCCCAGGTTCGTAATGGGCGATTTTTCATCAACTCTCGGTGTTGAGCCAAGCATTGAGAATCCAACAGAGTGCACCCCAGCGCGTCAAAAAAATACACTGTTGGATTTTCAACTCTCGGCGCTAAGCAATTCTTTGAAAATCCAGTGCGCGATATAATATTACCGCGTAAAAAAATCGCCCGTGGGTACGAGTTACGAAGAGGGCTTAAAGAGCGAGCGCGCACTGCGGTGCGTTTCCGGTAGTTCTGCCGCACTGGGCGGGGCCTACCAACGAATTAAGAATGATATAGAATACGAATTCCGCTCAAAAATGGTTCCACGCAAACTCCAACCGAGTGGGCGGGACGAAAAAAAGTACAACCGACTCACCGCTCAGTCTGTCGCGCGCTCAGTGACAGACGCCTAAATCGTTTCGATTAGTGAAAAATCCAAGAAACAACTAGTTTCTCGAGGACAAAAATGACCTCCTGTGTGGTAAAGTGGTGTAAAATACGGAAAGAAGGAAGTAAAACACAAACCGGGATAACCTTATCACAGGAAAGTGACATAATTTCGTGTTTTGTAAAAATATTCTTGTCTGTATTATGCAACCAGAGAACCAGCCAGTTTTTAATATGTAACTATAATATAATATTTTGTATGTACCTACTACCTACAGAGTTTTTATAAATGGATGGATGGGATTTCCTGTTAGTGTTTCGTATCCTTCATTTTAGAACACTCCCAAAAAAGAGATTCAATGATTACAGTGGATTACAGCAGCCCGCTTTCAAAGAAGAGACCACTCCAGTCATCCCACTGGAGTGGTTACCAACTAGTGCTAGTAGGGTATGCTGTATACATTTTAGGAATGAACGCACGATGCATGATATTCGTCACGCACAGGCAATCGTATGTTTAAAAAAAACCAAGGGTTCCGTTCCGATTTCTGAAAAAGTGTGCTATTTAAAGACATCGTTATAATTTTCCTGTAATCTTTATATAAACTTCTATCACATAGAATATTTTCAGATTTTTCTCTTAGCAAACTTCGGAGAAAAGGGGGGGGGAACGGTATGTTTTTTTACATTTTTCATTAAAACTCGAAAACTATGCGGCTTAAAAAAATAAAAAAAATGTTTGAGAATGTGCAAACAGCGTTCTTTCATATGATACCCCACACGCCCTAGTAGCTCTACTTTGAATTTTTAAGACCCCCTTTCAGTCCCTGTTGCAAATAAAATATAACTATTTTTATTACTTTCTTATTTCCAAAATAGTTGGGTAAACGTCATCTAAAACTATTCCAAATTTCAAGTTGATAGCATTAGTAGTTCTTGAGATATCCAGCTGTGACAGACAGACAGACAGACAGACACACCATAAGGGTTCCTTTTTTACCATTTTGGTACGGAACCCTAAAAATCTGCTGTAGGTACCTACCTATTTGTACAGTTAGTACTGTTAATATTTAAGGTCCAACCAATCTTATCCCAACCTCTGTACAAAACATGTTTGCAATAAACTGATTTGAGTTGATTTGATTTAAATTTTGAATTGAGAAGAAAGGTTGAAACCAACTCAGAGGCCCACAGTCTCTTTTAAAGTCCAGACATAATCTTGGTCAGATCACTTCGAGATAAACAAGATTTCTATAGTTTGAACTAAATAATTCATTTATTTGTTCATCAAACGTACATGACACAGTAAATAAAACTACGGAAGGGACGACAGAGACATCAAGTACCAGAAATAGGAACTTACACATCATTCTAAAACACAAGCACAGATACATGCATACAGCCAAGATTATCAGAATGACATTTAATTCAATAAGACCATGTGAAGACCTTGTAGTTAAGTGTCTGAAATGGTCTTTTGAGGAAAGAACTTCACAGAATGAGTGGACCTGTCCAGTCAGTGCACGCATTTGTCAATAATCGTGCACCTCAACTTAAAACTTAAGGACCTCAACGATTCGCCGAACAATACCAAAGAAAAGGCATTTGGGTAGACCGCATAAATTACCTACTCAGGCTATGATTAAAAACCAACTGTGTTCAATCTGCTGATTGCAATGTGTATACTTACTGTATAGGAGGGCTGGGATATAAAAAAACACGTTTCCGGAAACGGATTCCCTGGTTGTCCCTAAAGTTTTTGAGTAGCACGGGTACAATCACCCCTTAAATTTTGGCTCGTACTTCTGATGGCGTTTGCCAATAAATGACCTTCAATCATGCGATTACTTATAAGGAAAAAAACTATTAAACATCAAGGAAATTGCATTTATTATGCTACCTACTTTAAAAAATTGTGACGAAATTCGATAGATCCTGTACTATGATGGAAATAATGATTTCCTCTCTACAATTAAAATAGATATTTGGTAAGTAATAATTAACTATTTATTTTCTTTTTTTAAAGAATGGAATATTGGAAACTAAAGGTAAAGAGGTGTCATATTAATTCATAATAATTGAGTTCATAATAAATTACTGACTCCTACTTTATACTGCATTACACCATCCTCGATGCTCAATGTCACCACAGTCTTATGTTTTTATACTGTGATGTTACCATGGTTACTTAATAATCCATCTCGTACCCACTCCTTGGCTTCGATATTTCCGTTTCACTCTAACATTATCTTACTAAATAAAATTGCGCCCCAAATGAATGGTTGGGCGAATTCATGTACGGAAAATAAATTTAGCAAAGTATTATATTTTGTCTGTGCGTGTGTTGCGTTAGTATTATCAGTTTAGTAGTATGAGTTTGGGACCATGTTTTAGCGGGCTTCGTAAGAGAGTTATGATTCTATATCATTCTTAATTCGTTGGGGCCTACAGTAACAAAACGCATGACCGCAGTGCGCGCACTTCAAAGACATTCCATACTTCACGGATTATGCGGTAGAAAAACGCACCGCAATGCGCGCTCGCCCTTACTCCCAATGTTCGTCTGATGGCTGTTAACTTATTATGCAGGATGCTTACATGCTTCCGCCAGATAACCGTGCAATAAAAGTCGTTGACGCCTTCTACCAATGTATTCCAATATTTCAAAACGATACGAAAATGTTAAGGCACTTTCGCGGTCGCTAATACGATCAAAGCAAACGTATCGTGGTAAGAGGCGTCCTGGACGCATGCACGTGGCATGTTTTTTTTGTTTGTGTTTAAGTTTCGACACTTTTTAGAAGTGGGGTTAATGACTTTTATTGCACCCTTATCTGGCGTAAGGTATAGATGTTATAGTCAATCGTCGAAGCTCCTAAGTTTGACTAGTCAATCCTCAGGTCTGACTTGAAGTCTTAGTCAAAGCCCAAACCACTGAAGTTTTTCGGCTTCTGACTAAAGAATTTTCGTCAAACCTAGGAGAAACTAATTTAACCTAGGCAAACGTCGAAACTCAATTTAATGAAATCGGGGTTTGAAAAGTCAAACTAACTAACCTCAAAACACCTAGGTTAGGCTTGGGTTAAGATTTTCGTCAGCAGGTCGACGGAGCCCCGCTGTGCGAGGCTCCTGTTTCCATCTGCAGGGTTTAAAGGAACCTAACCAAACCCAACCTCTGGGTGTCCGTGACGTCGAAGTTTGAACATGTCTGCCAGTCGCTTCTAGGCTCGACTAGGCAAAGTCCGAAACAAATTATTTTACATTCGACGTTTGCCTGAAAAGTTAGGTTTGACTAAAAATATTTTAGTCAAAGGCCGAAACTGGAATTTATTTCGGGGTTTGCCCGGAGGCTTTGGTCAAACCTAGGATAAACCAGTCATTCCGGGAAGAGACTGTATATCGACCTTTGACTATGACATAGATAATATTTCTTTTAGTTTCAATTCAGCTTTGGATTTTTATTGTATACTTCTAAGCTAGCTAACAGGGGAGTATTGTAGAGGAGAATATTTTGCTGCAACCGCAAGTAACATGGGACAAGGGCAGGCAGCAGAAGTATATCTAATTCTTAACTTCAAAGCTTGTGTGAAAGATTATTGAGTCTGTGGTGTACAGTAAACGCACACAGTAGTATAGCTTCAGCAAAGGAAATAGATGTTTGAATAGTAATGTAATAAATTGATTTTAACTGTTCCAATAGCACCAAGATAGACACAAAACGTAGCGTCACACCGGCCAAAAATTACGCGACATAATTTCAGCCCGTCATAGGTAATTTAAAATGCATTGCACGCGTAAAAAGCCCAACTTCCCGTCGCGTAATTTTTATTAAATATCGGCAGTTGTGTTGCTACAGTAGTACCCAACTGATAAGGCGCGTCGTGAATCTTCGTTCACACAGAAAAGAAACTATGTCCCCGAAGATTAACGAGAATGCTTAAAACTTAAAATCAACCATAGATCACGGAAGGTTCATAATACACTGCAGCTGTTAGTTCCGTCTCACTCGCAAGTATGGCGGCTGTCAAGCGGCGCGCGCTAACATGGCGGCAGCTACCGACCAATAGCGGTACAGGAAAAAGCGTGGAGCGTGTCGATTGGTCAATAGCATTTGCCGCGCTTTGAAAATTCATCTTCTGCGCAGGTACATCGATAAGCCATATTAGTTGGGTACTACTGTACCCAAACGGACGCTCCCGCTTCGCCGTCACTTTGGTCGCGCAATTTCACGAAGCCTATAATTAAGACATACGTAACCCTGTCTTTGCTGTACCACAGTCTACATTACAACTTGCAATACACATTTCATCAACAGAATACGGACTCACCACTGTGTCTAAACTCTCCTTGACTTCAAGTTTCCTCTTATTGTCGCCCTCCTCCTCAAACTCCCACACGTCGAAACCTTTGTCGCTGGTCAGGAAGCTCTCGTCTATGATATCCGTGCCGGTCTCGTACGCACTGCCGGGAATAAATCGACAATAAGAACTGATAAGCGAAATCAGCGAGGTATTAAAATAGAGCCTCTGGCCAACTCCAGAGAGAGCAAATTCAGGATCATCTCGCGCAAGTCCATACACCTGTCCGTGTTCCGCACACAAGGCGCCAATACATCCGTGCTTTGCATCCAGTTCGAGCACGTTTTTCGCGCGAAATTCGCCCTTTATGAATAAGGTCTTATCTTTGTGTACTACTCTGAGAGTAGTTAATTCAATGATGAATGCTATAAACAAATCGGAGTGGAATTTCCTGAGTGTAATAATTATACTCAGGAAATTCCGCCAGGAAATCAGGGAATTTCGCTCGACCAGAATTATTCTGGTCGGGCGAGTATATCTAGGCGGAAAAACGCAGCGTTTTGACATAGTCACATCCAGCAGAATTTTTCCGAGTCACATCGTATTGGTCGTATTTCTGCTTAGATTTGTCCCTGGCCAAAAACAATGAACCCTTTCCCTTACCTGTCAGGCGGCCTTTCATCAGGGAACAGTGATTTGAACATGGTAGCCAGACGCGGGTTAGAGCGGAGGTGCGGCAGGACGCGTGTGCGCATCTCATTGCTGCTACCGCTATTAATACCGCTTGTTATCGCGCGTAGCACCTTGCGTAGGACTGTCGGCTTGCGGGATAACGTGTTCTGTGAATAAAATGGAGGATTAATATTTAATTTATAACTTTGCGGAGGACATAAGGAAGGAAACCTTCACTACTTACTATGATCATCAAGCTAGTCTATGGTCCGGTTTCCTGACCACTGACGCGTTTTCCGCAAGCAATGTGTTAAGTTTTAAATTTATTAGTTTTCAATT
Source organism: Cosmia trapezina (assembly GCA_905163495.3). Classification (NCBI taxonomy): domain Eukaryota; kingdom Metazoa; phylum Arthropoda; class Insecta; order Lepidoptera; family Noctuidae; genus Cosmia; species Cosmia trapezina. The sequence continues at coordinate 6,625,384 of LR991036.1, forward strand.
TGATTTTATAAATTAAAGTAAGTGAATGTTGCAACTTGCTTTAAAATAATTTGGCTCTTATCCAAACTAGCCAAATGATATTGACTCAGAAAAGTAACTATTGTCTATTGTGATTAACATGACCCACATTTTACAATCATAGACAATTCGCCAAATAAACAAGTAGGACAAAATACTACTACTGAATGGTAGTTTTTACTAACAAAATACCACATTAAATTACTTGTGTAATTAAAATATGAAACACATTATGTAGAATTGTAGATCAATTTTAATGCAGAGTACTAACAATGTCCCTAGATGAAATATTTGTATTACTGAACATTTGTGAAGAGAAAATAAATATACTTATACTTAGACGAGTGTTTTACCAACAGGAAAATAAAATACCACATGACTACATTAGAGTAAAACCTACCACACCACAAACAGATTCAACTCAATACTTACCTACACAGAAATTAAAATACCAACATACAACTATTAGCACAGCATCATAATATTACATTACTCACTTGCAACAGTTCTATGAAACCAGTCATTTGCGCTAACATGAAATGGTCCATGAACCGTCCAATCTCTGCCGCTTGTCCCGGCTTCAGGAACAAGAGAAATTCCTCCACAATATCCTTGTGTTCTTCTCCGAATACCTTCTCTATTTTCTTATATAAATCAACAGGCGTCTCTTTTGTAGGATCAAATGACTTCAATATACTTTGGAACTGGATAAACTTGTTGGTAGGCACCGATGTGTTGGAAGAAAATCTTGATTGTACTTTCGTATAATAGGATCTAACTAGAGCTGCAAGAGAACAATATTTAATATTTTAGAGAACAGAAAAATAACAAAACCTAGATGTCCAAGAATGCCATGTCATCAATTATTAAATTATGTTTTGGTGTTTCTACCAAAAATGTCAGAGGTTTTTATGTGCATATATTAATAATATGAGGCATGTGACATTATTTTGATAATAACATCTCTTTTAAAAAAGTCATGATGAGTTGGAACTCTCATCAAGAATCTTGATAATACCATGAATGTAGATAGAAGCCAAAATAATAGTAATTATTCAAGATTAGATTTTTTGAGCTAAATTCTCTGATGGCACACTGAATGGTCTTATCTATAATTAGTTTTCTGACCTAATTAACTCTCAAAATATCAGACAAAAAAAATATTCTAGATTACATAAGAGGAAATGCTGCTAAATGGATTGTCATCTACAATAGTGTTTACCTGTCTCTAAAACATTGTCATCTATTTTAGGCGGATCAACTTTTTTCTTAGCACTTGGTTTGGTCTTGGCTTCCTTCTGTGCTACTTTCGTAACCTCCTGCGCAACCTTCTGGGGTGGCGGCTGAAACAACAACATCATAAGGTCATGTACATAGATCATCAGTCTGTCCTATAAACATGGCGACCCATATTTAAAGTAGCCTTTTGTGCAGATATTACACTTCATAATAATGATAATCCTGATGACCAATCACAAGAGTATTGTATGCAGACTTTCTAAAAACTATTCAAAATACTTATTTTGAAGTACAACTTGCGATATCTGACGTGAATTACATAAAATCATCATCTACGTTCTTTGACTCACCTTTGGATTGACAACAGGTTTTGGAAAAGAATTTGGATTGAAAAAGCTTGTGCTTGGTTCAATTTTGTTCCCGAAAGCATCCTGACTCTCCCTCGAGAACAGGATCGGCATAGAAGGCAGCATCTGGAAGATGTACGATCCAGTCGTCCAACGAAATCTCAACAGCACAGTACCACGGCTACGCAGATCCTTTACATGACAATAACACACAAACTAAACACGATATGAACTTCACTATAAACAAAAAGAATTTAAGAACAATCTGATGTATAATACATTATTGTTTTGAATTTATCCAAACAACACAAGCCATCGAAAGAATGGAAACATGTTTGACAGATCGAGGACGCGAAATCGGGCGGGCGGAGCGCGCGCACGTTTCATTTTAAGAAATTTTAAACAAACTTTGTAAATTTAATTTAGCCTATTTTTGCAGAAATAAATAAAAATAAATTTATTATAGTATTTGGACTGTATTTTTTACATTTTTATAACAAAAAGAAAGTTATGAATCTATATATAAAGCCTTAGAGTGAGCTAAGAAGTTTAGGGAAGCAGTGTGAATCAAATGAATGGTATGTTTCTGAAGTTTCGCTCTTCACTTTGCTCAGTTTGCAATCTACTTTGCACAGCAAAATTTTCTCTTTCCATTACAGTATGTAGGTACAATAATGATTTCGAGACAAGTTTTTATTAAGACCTAGGTGCCTACTCAAATAATTTATACTCAGGTACCTTTATACCTAGGTACTTACTAAGTTTCTACGAAAAATGTATTTCCAGGGACATAAAAAAAATGGCAAATTCCTATCAGTATTTTACGCATAGTGCCTGCGTCAAAAGTTCTATACAAGGTACCCTTATGTAGGTATTGTAAAGTTCTCCAAGAACTGTAAAATGTGTAGGACATTGTACATACCTACGTAGGTACTTACTTACATTTTTGTTTTTATTAATAAATGAAATGCAATGAAATTGTATTGTTTAACAATGTGTACCTACGTATTGTTTAATCTGTAAATAGGAATCCCTTAGAATCACTTTTACGTCATATTAAAAAAATATTAAAAAATAAGCTACCTACCTATTTAGGGAGTCGGCATTTCTCTGAGTACCCCTGAGAAGTAATGGCAAAACAAAATCGGTGGTGAAAGTCTCTTTATCTTTGTCAGATCATGACTTTGAGGACCATGTGGTCATTGTGTGGTCCTCTACCTAGGTGTAACGGTAATCGGGGAAAACGGTGATCTAGTCTACCGTAGGTCAGAGTCATACATCTGACGGAAGGTCAAACACAGCAACAAGTGTTAAAATGTAATAACTGGTTAACTGGCTATGTACGTATGGTAAGTTGCGTGTTTCAGAAGTTTATATAAGTTTAAGAACACAGAATGAACGCGAGCTCACAAGCGAAATTTGGGTAAATTGCTAAATACTTAAACAACATTAGTTTTTGTTTACACTAAACCCGAAAAGGGGTCATTGTACTCATCATTTTGAACAACTGTTATTATGGGACCAAACCTGAAATCGCGAAAAAAAAAACCGGTCAAGTGCGAGTTGGACTCGCGCACGAAGGGTTCCGTACCATATTATATGTTTAACAATCGCAAAGATAACTTTTTACTTATTTTATAATGATACTGTGAATTACAAGGTGCAGAATTGCAGTTGCAGAAAATCACCCATGTTTAAACAAAATACCTTATGAATCGCCGTTTTCAGTATTGTTGCTTAAATACAGTATAAAGAAGTTTCAAATTCCTAATTTGTTGAATTGTTGCGCTAGAGCTCGTACAAAAATGGTCTAAAATTTACAACTTTTGCGGCCCCCTATTTCTTAATTTTAGAAGATAAAAAAAATATGTTTGTACTCTACTCAATGAGTTCTAGACGATAACACCCCACATGCTAGATTTTTTTTTTTTTTTCAAAATGAAAAGTTTATTGTATGGGGACCGACCCCTTAAATTTTTAACTTTGCTTTATTTTTATTATTTGTTGTTATAGCTGTAATAGACAGCGGAGGCTTAGTAAGTTTGTACTGGACTGTACGTGGTTGTCTGATTTCATGGATTTTAATTTTCTTGCGTGGAACCCTAATTATTTTTCTAAAATAAAAATAGCCTTTGTAGTTACTCCTTAAAACATCGTCTATATGCCGTCAAAATCGGTGAAAATTCGTTTGGCAAGTTTCCTAACTTGACTCTAAGTACCATTTTTTTAATCGGACTGCGCTTTTAAAATTCTTCTATACAAACTTTAACATCCCTCAACCTCATTTGAGGCGTAGTTTTGAAAAACTAATAATGACAAACATTATTACTTACTTATGCAAGTATTTGTGCTAAGTTTAAGTTCATTAACCAAATTAATAAGATTTTTCATAATAAACTGTATCTCTGTTTTCACGAACACAGATAAAGAATTTCAAAAATCGTCTGGTATGTTTCCATAACTTGACTCAAACATTATTTACACCATTTTTAGAGTTAATCAAGCCCCCAATAAAATCCTCCGCTATAAAATTAACTTTTCACCCCTAAGGGCTAGATTTTTGGAAAACCCTGATACACGTTAGTCTTCATTTTTGGTCTCAAGTATAAAAACTGAGTTTTGAGTTAATCGGACCGCGTGTTAAAATTCCTCCATACAAACTTTGACACCCCCAATCCCTCTTTAGGGGGTAGTTTAGGAAAACTCAAAATGATAAACTTTATAATTTACTTAGATGAATATTCGTGCTAAGTTTGAAGTCTATTAACACAAGGGATAGGATTTTTCATACAAACCTTCCTCCCCTATTTTACCCCCTTAGGGATGGAATTTCCAAAAATCCTTCCTTAGTGGATGTTTACACTATATAAGGTATCTATGTGCAAAATTTCAAGTCTCTAGGTCCATTGGTTTGGGCTGTACGTTGATATATTAGTCAGTGACTCAGTCAGGACTTTGATTTTTTTATATATATAGATTTACCATGTTATTTTAAGACCACAGACTTCTTATAGGTTTTCCTGTAATCTACAGGTATAGAACTATTTTCTATATTTTTTTCAAAATTTTAGGCTCAGTAGTTTCGGAGATAAGGGGGGGGGGAATGGTAAATTTTCGTCTATTTTCTTAAATAACTTTAAAACAATATATTTTAAAATTATAAAAAAAATATATTTGAGACCCTCATAGTAAGCCCTTTCATTTGATATGTCACACGGTACAGTTTACAAAACTTTTTTTAAAAATTTTCTTATTTTCCCCCTAAAAGTGACTCTCATATTCAAAATTCATATATTTATTTTAGCTGTACGTGTTTGGGTCACAGAAATCCATATGTGTACCAAATTTTAACTTAATCGGTCCATGAAATTCGGAGCAAATTGGCTGTGACAGACGGACAGACAGACAGACAGACAGACACACGAGTGATCCTATAAGGGTTCCGTTTTTTCCTTTTGAGGTACGGAACCCTAAAAATCAGCTGTTCGGTACATTTTGACGAGTTTGATGTACTTAGATGATTTTTTTTCGCGATTTCAGGTTTGGTCCCATAGTAAAAGTTGTTCAAAATGATGAGTACAATGACCCCTTTTTGGGTTTAGTGTTAACAAAAAGTAAGGTTGTATAGGTACTACAGGTAGGTAGGTAGGTTGGTTGTATAGGTAGGTACTTAAGTACCTACTATAACAGTGTTAAGGGGAAGATTTCGCAAATCAAATTTTCCAATCACTTTTGTAAGCTAATGGCATTTTGTGCCATGCGGTCTTCTGCCTAGCCTTTTCCCAACTATGTTGGGGTCGGCTTCCAGTCTAACCGGATACAGCTGAATACCAGTATTTTACATGAAGCGACTGCCTATCTGACCTCCACAACCCAGTAACTGGGTAATACGATACCCCTTGGTAAGACTGGTTGTCAGACTTTCGGGCTTCTGACGACCCGTAACGACTGTCAAAGTTCCACGAACCATCGGGCCAACGGCTTAACGTGCTTTCCGAGGCACGGAGGAGTCTCAGTGCGTAAAGATGGTCACCCATCCACTGACCAACCCCGGCAAGCGTAGCTTAACCTGATGGATCGACTCGTGCGGCTGTTATTACTTAGCCACGAGCGCCCATTTTGTGCCATGCTGTAATGCTTAGAATAATCGGTAATAATTGTATGAAGGTAGATGAGTAGAGAGAGCACAGCCCCGCGCGGGTCTTCGATCATTTAAAATTAGATCTACCTAGAAATCATGCATAATCACAATCAGTTGTTCACGTTCCCACGATAGTCGTCAAATATTAATGAAAATAGCTGTTTTAATCATAGGTACCTTGGCACGGCAGCTTACAAACAAACTAAAGTAGCAAACTTGGTCGTTTGGTAGGTACCCAGGTACTTACCTACCTGGGTACTAAGGTGCCTAAGGAATAATCTGTCAAAAAATATAGGCTGTACGCTGTACTGTAGAAATTCAAATTCTTACTAATCAATCTGCCTAGCCTTTTCCCAACTATGTTGGGGTCGGCTTCCAGTCTAGCCGGATGCAGCTGAATACCAGTATTTTACATGGAGCGACTGCCTATCTGACCTCCACAACCCAGTTACTGGGTAATACGATACCCATTGGTAAGACTGGTTGTCAGACTTTCGGTCTTCTGACGACCCGTAACGACTGTCAAAGATCCACGAATAACAGCCGTAGCCGGGACCAACGGCTTAACGTGCTTTCCGAGGCACGGAGGAATCTCGATATGTAAAGATGGCTACCTAGAAATCATGCATAATCAGTTGTTCACGTTCCCACGATAGTCGTCAAATATTAATGAAAATAGCTGTTTTAATCATAGGTACCTTGGCACGGCAGCTTACAAACAAACTAAAGTAGCAAACTTGGTCGTTTGGTAGGTACCCAGGTACTTACCTACCTGGGTACTAAGGTGCCTAAGGAATAATCTGTTAAAAAATATAGGCTGTACTGTAGAAATTCAAATTCTTACTAAGTAATATAATATAATAAATTTAAATAAAGTAATATAATTTATTTATAATAAAATTTGTTTTTTTTATGACGTCCTGCAACTGCAAGGAATACGTTGAATTACAATTAAGTAACCTTTGTAGGTACCTATGTTAAACATTTATTCCACTGAGTGTTCAGTCATCATAACCAATAGCACTATCAAATAGATTCGGGCTTCAGCCGCCCATAGGCAGCTTAGGTTGGCAGAGGAAAGTTAGGTCTGCGATGACGGAAGAAACCAGCCTCCGTGAGGCATTGCACAGCGTCACTGGTGCCAGCTTCCCGATACATGTTGACCGAAAAAGACTTCAGTAGGTCATGCTACAGGCGTTTTAAATATCCAGCTGTTGACAGAAAGCGAGGAGAGTCAACATCGCAACCTCAGTGCTCGGGTATTATAGTGCTTTCCAACTGCCCTATGATCAGCAGTAGGAGCTGTGCAACTCGGCGCAAGACCGAGATCAGACTGAAGTGGACAAAACTCATTTCTACATTCTCATGAAAATTTGCAGTCTCCAGTTTACCTATAGTATGTTTTTGCCAACCATAGCTAGACTTTTAACTTCGTTTTACTTACTTAGACCGTTTGTTTCTGCTATCCCTACAAATTAGGGCCAGTTTTTTTTTTTTTTTTTTTTTTTTTTGGGTGGGAAATCATCAAATAACTTCTCCCGCTCTGGGTGGAGCGGAAGGGCGTGTCAGACTTTTACTGACTAAAACCCACCCGTGTTCCTTCAGTTGCCTATGCCAGGGCCGCGGTAACCTCTTCAGACAACCCGCGACCCCAGCGGCAGGGCCAGTTTAATTTCATACAAATTCTGTTCCATTTTTGAATTTATTCGGTGAGTACTGGCTATTCGGCCATCGTGAAATTGGTCCATATATTTCTTATCGACTCACATCATTGTGAAATAAATTACGTTAGTTCGTAACTCAAATAATTAAGTAATACTATGGCTTACATAATTACTTATCAGTATCACGAAAGTATTATGGTAAGATACTGCGGTAAACGTTGCGTGGATTTTATCACCGTTGTTTAGGTAGGTTTAATTAAAATATATATATTTTTAAAATCCTATAGGTACTAGGCAGGGACCGGATAGGTAATTACGTTAGTTCGTAACTCTAATAATTAAGTAATACTATGGCTTACCTAATTACTTATCAGTATCACGAAAGTATTATGGTAAGATACAGCGGTAAACGTTGCGTGGATTTTATCACCGTTGTTTAGGTAGGTTTAATTAAAATATATATATTTTTAAAATCCTATAGGTACTAGGCAAGGACCGGATAGGTAATTACGTTAGTTCGTAACTCAAACAATTAAGTAATACTATGGCTTACCTAGTATCACGAAAGTGTTATGGTAAGATACAGCGGTAAACGTTGCGTGGATTTTATCACCGTTGTTTAGGTAGGTTTAATTAAAAAATATATATTTTTTAAATCCTACAGGGACCGGATAAGTGCGCGAGGCCCCTTTGTGTGCGGGGCCCGTAGCAATTGCTACTCTTACTACGTGGTTAATACGGCACTGAATAGTAAACTCGTAGTATTCAGACCTTCAAAATTAAAGCGGTGTGTCAGCAGACTTTCATTATCCAAGTAAATACGTCATTGTTGCTGATACTACAGTCAATAGTTGTTGTGTTATCCGTCGTCAGGTAACGCCATCGATTTTATTATTCTTTGGCTGTATTACAGAGCATCCACAGCTCGGAAAATATCGCTCCGGAAAAACTGATTTATTGGAAAGTTGGATTCATTTTTCAAACAAAATTATGTTTTTTATGAGTTGATAGTGATTGCAAGAGTTTTTTTTTTTTTGGAACTATGGCTGCGATTCTGCCGACTGGATTGAGAAATGAGGTAAGGTTTGCTTATGCTCTATTAATTTATTTTTTTGTATAATTCTTTGTGCATTGTCTGATCATTTTATGCCAGCTAGATAACTAACTAAAACAAAAGCACTGGATTATCCAGTTATGTGAACCATTAGATAGGTTTATAAAATTAGACCTACTTAATTTAATTATAATTAATTACAGTTATTAACTACTTAGGTACGTACATATTTATGATTTAATTAGGCATGTTAATGTAGTGGTTAGGGCTCTATAGCCTTGCATCAAGGATGCACAAAAACGAGCAGTTTCCGTTAGTTCGTAGTCTTCGGTCATCGACGTGGTTTGGTAGGTAGGTAGGTACTTACTTTGTTTCATTGTATCTCGTGTGTTTCCCATACGTTTGACCAACACAAACAGGACTGAAAATAATTAGACCTACTTAATTTAATTATAATTAATTACAGTTATTAACTACTTAGGTACGTACATATTTATGATTTAATTAGGCATGTTAATGTAGTGGTTAGGGCTCTATAGCCTTGCATCAAGGATGCACAAAAACGAGCAGTTTCCGTTAGTTCGTAGTCTTCGGTCATCGACGTGGTTTGGTAGGTAGGTAGGTACTTTGTTTCATTGTATCTCGTGTTTTTCCCATACGTTTGACCAACACAAACAGGACTGAAAATAATTAATTGAAATTAGTTTTCTTATACTATTAAATGAGCAATATTTGTACGAAAGTTTCGATGAAAGTTGCAATAGGATAGATGGGTATGTATACGGGTGCCAAAAATCGATATAGCTAGGTCTCATACTAGGGAAATTGGTTTCCTCTATTTTCACTCGAGCAGAGCTCGGTCTACCAGGTACTGGTCATAATTTAGGCTAAATACCCTCTAAAGGTACATAAAGATATGTAATATTTTATGTTTTCTGAACGATCAGCAAAAGCGAACCAATTCTAGTGCCACAGCAACGTCAACGTCAATGCCATCATCGCCATAAACAACGCGGTAATTGTTCCAATAATTACCGCAATAAATTGAGTGGCCACACTTGAGCGGTCAACGTCAATGCTCATTCAATTTAGCGAACGTCAATCGACGATGTGAATGCCGTTGTCAAATTATCGCGACAAGTTGTGGCCTACGGCCTATGTTCATCATCGCGATAATCAACGGCATTTCCGTTGGTGTAGCCCGGACATTAGGTGGGTGTTAGCTAGACAACAGAATGAGTTAGGTGGGTAGTTAGAAAGTGTCTGTTATGGCCACATAAGTAAGTAGTTTTCGCCTTTGCTCCTTTTCATATACCTACCCAAAGCTATTAAGCCTGCCTGGTTGCCAGACCAACATTAATAGATTGGCACGGTTGGCGCAGTGGTTGAGCGATTGTCTGCTGCGTAGCATGTCGCGGGTTCGATTCCCGCACGGAACAAATATTTGTACGACCTACAAGTATTTGTTCCAGGTCTAGCTGTTTTTCTATCTATAATATGTATGTAGGTATTTACAAAAAAAAAATGTTTAAACCTAAGAGTTTATCAGCCATATCGTTACCATAACACAAGCATTAGGTTGCTTAGCTTGGGACTAGATAGCGTTGCGATATTATTATTTATTATTATTAGATAATGAGACGGTACCCGATACCTATTAGGTATCGATTGAGAAACTTTGAAAGAAAACTTCAAGAATTCGAAATTCGGGAAACTTTTGAAGATTACCTAGGTACCTTATATTTTATGATCGATTTCACAGAAATAACCGATCAATCGCAAAGACTGACGGCCGATATCCTTTGGCAATGGCAAATACAATTACTTAATATCTCTTGAGTGCGTTTCTAAGGAGTCAACCACACGTTATTGTTCAAATGCAACTCTTCTGGCCTTGTATGAAGGAAATACCAAATAATCTACGGTTTCTTACAATCGTTCCTTTCTGCCAGTAGCTATCTGCACGCGATCTCAGCAACACTTCAAAATTGATCGCTTTGTGTTGAGTTATTTTTTGATTAATAAAATGGAGGAGGGAACCAAAGAGAATGGTGGCAGTGAGGATCACTCTAACGGTGAAGAGATTGTGACCAAGGAACAGGATGCCCCGACTGACATCGTGTGCGATGATGTAAATATTTAACCTATTGTTCTTTTGAATAGACCTTTTTAGGGTTCCGTACCAAAATGGTAAAAAAGGAACCCTTATGGTGTGACTCAGTCTGTCTGTCTGTCTGTCTGTCACAGCTGGATATCTCTAGAACTACTAATGCTATCAACTTGAAATTTGGAACAGTTTTAGATAATATTTACCCAACTATTTTGCAAATAAGAAAGAAATAAAAATATATGTGTTTTTTTTGCAACATGGGCTGAAAGGGGGTCTTAAAAATTCAAAGTGGGGCTACTAGGTCATATGGGGTATCATATGAAAGAGCGCTGTTTGCACATTCTCAAACATATTTTTATTTTTTTTGGCCGCACAGTGTTCGACTTTTGATGAAAAATGTAAAAAAAAAATACCGTTCGGGCCCTTATCTCCGAAGTTTGCAATGAGAAAAATCTGAAATAATTCTATGTGATAGAAGTTTATGTAAAGATTACAGGAAAAATAAAACGATGTCTCTAAGTAGCACGCTTTTTCAGAAATCGGAACGGAGCCCTCGGTGCGCGAGTCCGACTCGCTCTTGACTGGTTTTTTTTTTTGTGGATGGGAAATCATCAAATGACTTCTCCCGCTCGGTGGAGCGGAAGGGCGTGTCAGACTTTTACTGACTAAACCCACCCGTGTTCCTTCAGTTGCCTATGCCAGGGCCACGGTATCTTTCGAACAACTCGCGACCCGCGGCTTTTGAATTGACCTGAAAGTGTCATAAATGTATTTCAGGTGACACTTTCAACTATGTTCAAGCTTTTAAATTCAAATTTGTCCAAAAAATCGGACAAGTGCGTGTCGCACCACGCACAATGAAGGGTTCCGTAGTTGAAAAGAATTTATCCCAAAAACAAACATAACATTGTTATACCAAAAAAAAAAATTTTTATGTGATAAGTAGATATAATTACAAATTAAAATTTTTCGGACTTTTTCCTTTACATGTGCGGTGAGACCTTGCTTCTTATTTAATTTCATGATCTAGGACAACGCGGGTAGTACCTGGTCTACCTACGCGCATAAATGGACGTATTTTTTAATTTGACTTAGATTAGAAGCTTAATTTTTTTAGAACTTCAAGGGCCATGCTTAAACCTACGTAGGTATTTGATATTAATTTCAACTTAATACCTCCACGTGTTCTTGAGAAAAAGGGTCTTGACTTGACAGACTGACAGACAGACAGACGGACAACGAAGTGATAAGGGTTCCGTTTTTTTCTTTTTAGCCCTGAAAACCGGAACCCTAAAAAGACCGATTAAACGGTTCAAAACAAATGGACATCATACAAAACTGTTTTACAAATAGCATAAAATTACCCTTTTACGCGGACGTCATAGGTATACCAAAGTACGATGATACGATTAGGTACATACGATTCTTTTTTTTTTAATTAGGTGCGATTTTTTTTTGGTAGGTACGATTTTTTTGAAATAAAGATTTAGATATCATTTCTATATTTTAATTTATAAGCGTTTCCTGGTAAATTTGCAGTGGGATCCTGCCACATACCCTCTTCTTGTCGATATTATTTAAATGACATTAATCCATTTGAATTTCTCCACAACAAAGATTCTAATCATTATCTAGGTCAACATCATAATCCCATTTCCTCCTCATGTAATACTTTACTCCTGGAAAAAGTCATGCTACGGCGTAGTATAGTGGCTACGCTGATCTGTAATATTTTGGGAATAAATATATAAGGTGTACCTATTCAGGTTTATATCACGAAATCTCGTGTCATTGTACTCATCATTATGAACAACTTACTTACTTACTTTACTGTGAGATCAAACCTGAAATCTCGAAAAAATAAACTGCTCCCTACATTTTGACGAGTTTGATATACTTACTTAGATAAATGTAGGTATATAGGTACCTACTGAACAGCTGATTTTTTTTCGCACTTTCAGGTTTGGTCCCATAGTAAAAGGAGAGAGGGAAAGGGAGAGGTTTTGCGCATTTAACGTTACACGTTGTATACAACGTGTAACGTTAAATGCGCAAAACCTCTTAAGGGGTCATTGCACTCATCATTATGAACAACTTTTACTATGGGACCAAACCTGAAATCGCGAAAAAAAAATCAGCTGTTCAGTACATTTTGACAAATTATGCGAACATTAAATGTACTGAACAGCTGATTTTTTTTTCGCGATTTCAGGTTTGGACCCATAGTAAAAGTTGTTCATAATGATGAGTACAATGACCCTTTAAGAGGTTTTGCGCATTTAACGTTACACGTTGTATACAGGGTGGTCAAAAAGTTGTGGATCAAAAAAAATAGGGAGATAAAGGAGGTCATTTCCAACAAAAAATCTTTGTACAGCATGGCCATAATTCAATAATTGCCTTAGAAATTAATTGCTCTTGAAATTTGGTAGGAACCCAGAGCTGCAATAGTTGTTTTGTAGTGCTGTACACTGACCTCTCATTGTAAGGAAATCCTATACAATGCGAAATCAGCTTATACTGGAAATGTATAGCTTGATCTGTAGCCGTGCGCACAATGAACCGTTAAGAGATTTCGTGTTATACACCTGAATACACACACACACCACCCACACACCACATACACATACACACAAACACCACCATACACCTTATATATTTATTCCCAATATGTTGTAGATCGGCGTAGCCACTATGCTACGCCGTAGCATGACTTCTTCCAGGAGTAAAGTATTACATGAGGAGGAAATGGGATTATGATGTTGTCCTAGTTAGTGATTAGAATATTTGTTGTGGAGAAATTTAAATGGATTAATGTCATTAATCTAATACCTTTCTCCGATGTACTTTCCTCAGCTCAAAGGCCTGGACGCGAACCGATATGCGACGAAGAAGACTGTGGCGCAGGGCATGCTCGATATCGCCCTGCTGACGTCAAACGCGTCGCAGCTGAAGTATGTCCTGCAAGTGGGGCCCAAGCACGAGTTCTACACGCTGCTGGTGGTGCTCATCTCCATATCTATCGTTCTTCAGGTGAGAAACGATAATACATTGGCCCGCTAGGAACACAAACCACTAAATACATTTAGCGCCATGAACGAATTAACTACTGGACCCCACATAAAATACAAATGTATGAAAACTCGTTCAACCACATTACATTTGATTAAATTTTATAATAAATAACATTAGATGTAATAAAATAATGTAGTTACAAGTGAAAAGAGATAGTGCTGCTTCCGCCGCTATAGTTTTCACACCATTTAACTGAACATTTAGTCATTTCTGGGAGATGTTTTGTTGACAAGTAAGTGGTTAAGACTGACGCAAAAACAAAAGACCAAGGCTAGAATTTCCTGGTTACTGACAAGACCGGTAAAGGTACGTCCGATTTTAGGTTGGGTCTAATGGTTAATTCGTTCATGCGCTAAACGTACCTATTTAAAACATCATTCTGTATGTCATCTTCAAACGATTCACAGAAATAGAACGATGTGTTTAGTGGTCTTTGGTGCAAGTGGGCCTTAATAATGATTTTTAATTTCGCAGTTAAGGCCCTTATCACTCCTCCGCCGCGAAACCATAGCAGCGAAACCGCAGTAAGTAGTTTATTTCAACTGACTCGCATGATGTTGCGAAACATCATGCGGTTTCGCTGTTTCGAGGTTTCACGGCGGAGGTGTGATAAGTCCCTCAAATAATGAGTTTTAGTGTTTAGTGAACTACTGCTACTTCATAAAGCTTGCGATCTGGATTGATCGTGTTTCAATAGGCTGGGGAGTATCACGAACTGTTCAAGGTCAGAACGCTTCGAACACGTGTATACCCGTCGTTAATGGACACAATTCATCTGGAATTTGAGAAAGACACTTACTTACCTAGATTAGATCATAAATAGCAGTTCCAACATTATCCTGTTCCTTAAACTCCTCAAGCAACATCCAGGCTCCTAGGTGGCGATGGGTTTCGTGCTCCTGTCTCTGAACCTGTGGCGAGACTGCTGGTTCCACCGGCCGCGCCACAGGACCTCGGCCCTGAACATCAATTACGGGACCACCGGAACAGCTTTCATCGTGACTGTGCTGAACGTCCTGGTGTCTGCCTTCGACTCCTCGCTTGCTAGATATCAAGACCTAGATTAAGACGGATTAGGCTGGGTTTATGCGACTTTCACAGTGAATACCGAGACGTAATTTTGATGATTATGGGCATTATGGCCCACTTGCACCACCACTTACTAACTAATTGCATTTAGCGCTAAACGAATTTAAAATATCTTTCTGTTTCTCTGTCAATCGTTTGAAGATAACAGAGATAAAATGATGTCTTACTAGCTGCGCCCCGCGGTGTTACCCGCGGTGTATGAGATACACTAAACCGTGTATTATTTAATCGGTGAAAAAAGTATTCACAAAAAAATTGCTCATCTCACGGGAATACTACACTTTTTCGGTATATAAAGTAGCCTATGTGATAATCCAGGATGTCAGCTACTTCCACATCAAATTTCATCAAAATCGGTCCTTCCATTTGAGTTTGAAAGAGTAGCAAATATATTTGAATTCCTTGATCATCCCTCGGGAACACTACATTTTTCAGACTATAAAGTGACTTATGTGTTAATCCAAGGAGTCAGCTACTACCACGCCAAATTTCATCACAATTGGTCGAGCCTTTTGAGTTTGAAAGAGTAGCAAATATATTTTAATTCCTTGCTCATCCCACGGGGACACTATATTTTTTTGGGATATAAAGTAGCCTTTGTATTAATCCAAGGTGTCAGCTACTTCCTTACTAAATTTCATCAAAAT
The DNA here is from genome assembly GCA_905163495.3 of Cosmia trapezina. Taxonomy (NCBI): domain Eukaryota; kingdom Metazoa; phylum Arthropoda; class Insecta; order Lepidoptera; family Noctuidae; genus Cosmia; species Cosmia trapezina. The sequence goes on from LR991036.1 coordinate 6,640,768, forward strand.
CGGTTGAGCCGTTACAGTTTGAAAGAGTAGCAAATATATTTGAATTTCTTGCTCATCCCACGGGAACACTATATTTTTTTGGGATATAAACAACCATATGTGTTAATCCAGGGTGTCAGCTCTTCTCTCACCAAATTTCATCAAAGTCGGTCGAGCCGTTTGAGTTTGAAAGAGAAGCAAATATATTTGAATTCCTTGCTCATCCCACTGGAACACTACATTTTTTCGGGATATAAAGTAGTATATGTGTTAATCCAAAGTGTCAGCTACTTTCACACCAAATTTCGCACAACAAATCGGTCGAGCCGTTTGAGTTTGAAAGAGTAGCATAATATGTATTTGAATTCCTTGCTCATCCCTCGGGAACACTACATTTTTCAGAGTATAAAGTGACTTATGTTTTAATCCAAGGAGTCAGCTACTGCCACGTTAATTTTCATAACAATCGGTCGAGCCGTTTGAGTTTGAAAGAGTAGCAAATATATTTTAATTCCTTGCTCATCCCACAGGGACACTATATTTTTTTGGGATATAAAGTAGCTTATGTATTAATCCAGGGTGTTAGCTACTCCTTTACCAAATTTCATCAAAATCAGTTGAGCCGTTTGAGTTTGAAAGAGTAGCAAATATATTTGAATTCCTTGCTCATCCCTCGGGAACACTACATTTTTCGGGGTATAAAGTGAACTATATGTTAATCCAGGGTGTCAGCTACTACGATGCCAAATTTCATCACAATCGGTTGAGCCGTTTGAGTTTGAAAGAGTAGCAAATATATTTGAATTCCTTGCTCATCCCACTGGAACACTACATTTTTGGGGATATAAAGTAAGCCATGTATTAATCCAGGGTGTCAGCTACTTCCACACCAAATTTCATCAAAATCGGTCGAGCCGTTTGAGTTTGAAAAAGTAGCAAATATATTTTAATTCCTTGCTCATCCCTCGGGAACGCTACATTTTTCGGGGTATAAAGTGGACTATGTGTTAATCCAGGGTGTCAGCTACTACGATGCCAAATTTCATCACAATCGGTTGAGCTGTTTGAGTTCGAAAGAGTAGCTAAAAATATATGTGAATTCCTTGCTCATCCCTCGGGAACACTACATTTTTCAGAGTATAAAGTGACTTATGTATTAATCCAAGGAGTCAGCTACTACCACGCTAAATTTCATAACAATCGGTCGAGCCGTTTGAGTTTGAAAGAGTAGCAAATATATTTTAATTCCTTGCTCATCCCACGGGGACACTATATTTTTTTGGGATATAAAGTAGCCTATGTATTAATCCAGGGTGTTAGCTACTCCTTTACCAAATTTCATCAAAATCAGTTGAGCCGTTTGAGTTTGAAAGAGTAGCAAATATATTTGAATTCTTTGCTCATCCCTCGGGAACACTACATTTTTCGGGGTATAAAGTAGACTATGTGTTAATCCAGGGAGTCAGCTACTACGATGCCAAATTTCATCACAATCGGTTGAGCCGTTTGAGTTTGAAAGAGTAGCAAATATATTTGAATTCCTTGCTCATCCCACTGGAACACTACATTTTTGGGGATATAAAGTAAGCCATGTATTAATCCAGGGTGTCAGCTACTTCCACACCAAATTTCATCAAAATCGGTCGAGCCGTTTGAGTTTGAAAAAGTAGCAAATATATTTTAATTCCTTGCTCATCCCTCGGGAACGCTACATTTTTCGGGGTATAAAGTGGACTATGTGTTAATCCAGGGTGTCAGCTACTACGATGCCAAATTTCATCACAATCGGTTGAGCTGTTTGAGTTCGAAAGAGTAGCTAAAAATATATGTGAATTCCTTGCTCATCCCTCGGGAACACTACATTTTTCAGAGTATAAAGTGACTTATGTATTAATCCAAGGAGTCAGCTACTACCACGCTAAATTTCATAACAATCGGTCGAGCCGTTTGAGTTTGAAAGAGTAGCAAATATATTTTAATTCCTTGCTCATCCCACAGGGACACTATATTTTTTTGGGATATAAAGTAGCTTATGTATTAATCCAGGGTGTTAGCTACTCCTTTACCAAATTTCATCAAAATCAGTTGAGCCGTTTGAGTTTGAAAGAGTAGCAAATATATTTGAATTCCTTGCTCATCCCTCGGGAACACTACATTTTTCGGGGTATAAAGTGAACTATATGTTAATCCAGGGTGTCAGCTACTACGATGCCAAATTTCATCACAATCGGTTGAGCCGTTTGAGTTTGAAAGAGTAGCAAATATATTTGAATTCCTTGCTCATCCCACTGGAACACTACATTTTTGGGGATATAAAGTAAGCCATGTATTAATCCAGGGTGTCAGCTACTTCCACACCAAATTTCATCAAAATCGGTCGAGCCGTTTGAGTTTGAAAAAGTAGCAAATATATTTTAATTCCTTGCTCATCCCTCGGGAACGCTACATTTTTCGGGGTATAAAGTGGACTATGTGTTAATCCAGGGTGTCAGCTACTACGATGCCAAATTTCATCACAATCGGTTGAGCTGTTTGAGTTCGAAAGAGTAGCTAAAAATATATGTGAATTCCTTGCTCATCCCTCGGGAACACTACATTTTTCAGAGTATAAAGTGACTTATGTATTAATCCAAGGAGTCAGCTACTACCACGCTAAATTTCATAACAATCGGTCGAGCCGTTTGAGTTTGAAAGAGTAGCAAATATATTTTAATTCCTTGCTCATCCCACGGGGACACTATATTTTTTTGGGATATAAAGTAGCCTATGTATTAATCCAGGGTGTTAGCTACTCCTTTACCAAATTTCATCAAAATCAGTTGAGCCGTTTGAGTTTGAAAGAGTAGCAAATATATTTGAATTCTTTGCTCATCCCTCGGGAACACTACATTTTTCGGGGTATAAAGTAGACTATGTGTTAATCCAGGGAGGCAGCTACTACGATGCCAAATTTCATCACAATCGGTTGAGCCGTTTGAGTTTGAAAGAGTAGCAAATATATTTGAATTCCTTGCTCATCCCACTGCAACACTAAATTTTTGGGGATATAAAGTAAAGCATGTATTAATCCAGGGTGTCAGCTACTTCCACACCAAATTTCATCAAAATCGGTCGACCCATTTGAGTTTGAAAGAGTAGCAAATATATTTGAATTCCTTGCTCATCCCACGGGACCACTATATTTTTTCGGGATATACAGGATGAAATTGAATAGATGCGACAAAATTTAAGGGGGTGTTCTACGCATCAATATGAACAACTTTTACTATGGGACCAAACCTGAAATCGCGAAAAAAAAATCAGCTGTTCAGTACATTTTGACGAATTATGCGAACATTAAATGTACTGAACAGCTGATTATTTTTTTCGCGATTTCAGGTTTGGTCCCATAGTAAAAGTTGTTCATATTGATGCGTAGAACACCCCCTTAAATTTTGTCGCATCTATTCAATTTCACCCTGTATAAAGTGGCCTCTGTATTAATCCAGGGTGTCAGCTACTCTTTTACCAAATTTCATTAAAATCGGTTGAGCTGTTTGAGTTCGAAAGAGTAGCTAAAAATATATGTGAATTCCGTGCTCATCCCACGGGAACACTATAACATTTTTCGGGATATAAAGTACCATATGTGTTAATCCAGGGTGTTAGCTACTCTCTCACCAAATTTCATCAAAGTCGGTCGAGCCGTTTGTGTTTGAAAGAGAAGCAAATATATTTGAATTTCTTGCTCATCCCACGGGAACACTACATTTTTTCGGGATATAAAGTAGTATATGTGTTAATCAAAAGTGTCAGCTACTTTCACACCAAATTTCATCGAAATCGGTCGAGCCGTTTGAGTTTGAAAGAGTAGCATAATATGTATTTGAATTCCTTGCTCTTCCCACGGGAGCACTACATTTTTTCGGGATAAAAAGTAGCCTATGTGTTAATCCAGGGTATAAGCTGTCTACATACCAAATTTCATCCAAATCGGTAAAGCCGTATGAGCGTGAAGAAGTAACAAACATACACACACACACACACACACACACACACACACTCACAAACTTTCGCCTTTAAGGTGCCCCGGGGCTAAAGCAACTACGGGGCCATTGTAACTAAATTAAATATCTCCGTTATGATAGGATTTTTAAATACACCGCCATCTATAAATTACGGAGCATAACATATTGTTCCATGAAAAAAATAGATGGAAGCACTGCAGCTAAAAATGATGGTAAAACAGGTTGATCTGTCAAACTGCCATTTTTAAGCAATTCTGTACGAACGCACGTGGTGAAAAAAATCTACAAAAAATATGTTTTAAAGTGTTTTATTGCTGGTGTTTCAAGTGTAGTGCATAGTTGACAACCGTAAGTAGCTATAATTATTTTTTGCTTAAGGATTGGTTAAAGCTACAACAAGATATGTGTATGGTTACATTTTCCCTGATAATAACGTAACATGGGGTAATTGTAATTTTGAGGTTAGTTGCATTCGCCCCGTGTCGGTTTGTATGAAACCATGAATCAATAGTGTTGTGCCATGTCGATGTTTTAATTCTGTGATTTTTTATTGATATTGTGTAGGTACATTACTGGATTAGATATTGATATGATATAGACTTCAGTATTTAAAAGTGTATTTTTTCTGTATGTTAAAGTACGCTTTCACAACTTTGTTGCACCGATCCTTGTGAAATTTGGCATGAAGATAGCTTGAACCCTGAGGGACATTGGCTTTTTCTCCAACTAAGAAAAATTCATAATTTTAATGTTTTGATCAATATACGACCTAGTTTAGATTTGCAAAAAGAAAAAAATAAATAAAGAAAAATAAAATATTTTGCGCATTCGCTTCATAAATAAAATTAATCTTTTGTTTTAGATGGTCCGGAATTATAAACGGAGAACAGAAATAAAATATTAACTGACAACTTGTAAGTTTTTTTCTTAGGAACAAGATAATCCTGTTTGTTTTTTTTTTAATTGTTACTCTGATTGTTTAATGTTACTTCTCATTAAGACTGACAACTTGTAAGTTTCTTTTCTTTCTTATTAAAACACTGTGTCATATATCCTGCTTTTATTTGTATTTTCCTCTTAACAAACATTCAATAAAATTCGATTATCGACAAATGTGAAAAGTAAATTCACTACACTAACTATTAGCGAAATAGTTGCAATTGCCCCTGAAGTTAAGAAATATTTATATTACTCCAAACTCAGCTTAGATACGTGAACTTACGTTTCAAATTCGCCTATGATAACACATTGCGTTAAAAACCTCTATTTATAATAATTTTAAGACCAACAGATACACTAGGATTGTCATTAGTTGCATTTGCCCCTTATCGGGGGTAAACGCAACTTTCGCTACCTCTAGTAGAAAACCGTTTTATTATTTCAATTCCTTACGGACTTTCTTTTCAGAACTAGGTTATTTAGGATATTAATGAAATTGTTAATCAAGTAGAATTATCAAATAAAGAAAACTTACAATAAAAAAGAAACTGCACGAAATCAAAGTTGGAACCATATTTTTTCTAGTTGCAATTGCCTCGGGGCACCTTATAATATTAGTGTGATACGTTTAGCTTTAAATGATTTGTGGTGCAAGTGGGCTTGACAGTTCGGTTGGAATACTAAAACTCCAACGGCATGTTCCTTATATTCCGTCGCATAAATCCAGCCTTCCCGACTCCCTGTACTTCAGTATGCGTTGTTCTAAACTCGAACTGTGCGTAGAATGTTGAAGTCCAAGGTGTCCTGGCCCCGGGTAGAGCATATACTTAACGACTTTGAATGACATTAAAATATTTGGGGAGTGATAATTATAATAGCTTTCACATTCATCCAGATTTAGCAGCCAATGTCCCTGACTCTAACCCGCATAGTTAAGTTTGTCAAGTAGTTCATTTGACTGTTGGCTTCATAGATGGCCCAGTTTCGATAGATTTGTAACCATTTACTTAGTAATAATAAATACTGATTATCAAACTTAATAGGAACAAGGTTTTGGAACGGAAAGAGCTCCGAATTACCTTCAGTTCAGTCAGTTTTTTAAAGGAAACCTAATGGACGTAGGTAGATTGAAAAATAACTTTTGTCGGCCCTATTTTATGAATGACTCAAATTAATTATTAACTTGGACAAGGCCACGAGGCCTAACTAAAATATTCAGGTTCAAGATTAACCTAAGTACTTAATTACTTTTTCATTGAGACTGAGAATGATTTCGTGACTCAGCCTGATATTTTTAGAAGCAGTAATTTTTCAAAACAATTAAATAAACTCAGAATTTTTGTTTTAGCTTCTCGTTGGATTGCTATTCGTGGTAATCGGTGGCTTGGACCTGAACGATCATGAGGATCAACCGTCAGCAATGATTCTCAATGACGTCATTGTAATATTCATATTCGTCATTTCCGTCATCAATATCGTCATTTCCGCTTTCGGCATAGAGTATTCGAATAATCCCTTAGTATTAGAACGGCTAAATTATATTAATAATCAATATTTAAGAAAGGATAATTTTACTGCGGTCTAGAGCAGAGGTAGCAGGTACTCCAAAGATATGATATGTGGTATAGGTACCCTACACAAGGATTACTGAGTTAGCACAAAGTCACACGAAAAATCCTTAGATAAGTACATAAAATGGCCGCGAAAAGTAGTTACCCAAATAAACTAAGTAGGTATTCGCATTGCGGAAAATATAGGCATTATAAATAGTTATTAGGAAGTAAAACTAAATAGGTAAGTAGTTAAATTAAAAATTAAACCTAATAGTTTGAACCGACATTGAACCATTTCCTTAAAAAAAAATATGTACCTAATGCTTATGTATATTTTGCTATATAATAAACTAAAAAGCCGTATCAAGGTAGGTTGCATTACAAGAGAAAATTACGACATAAAAGGCTGATTACCTTACATGAGCGATAGTTTATTGCCAAATAAAGATGTGTAAGTAATATGGACATTCTATAGATAATATAAGGTAGTAAGTAATAGGTAATCATCTGCCTAGGCTTTTCCCAACTATGTTAGGGTCGGCTTCCGATATAAAAACCAGTATTTTCCATGGAGCGACTGCCGTTCTGACCTCCACGCACAACCCAGTTAATGGGATATGGTAATAGGTACCCCTTGGTAAGACTGGTTGTCAGACTTTCGGGCTTCTGAAAACCCGCAACGACTGTCAAAGAAATTATTCTGAGGTCAAAGATCCACGAATGACAGCCAATGCCAGTAAAAGCCAAAACAATAAGGTAATAGGCTAAATACTACTTACAGACCGTTACAGACCTACAGACCGTTATAATGTGTCCCTTGCCGTCATGATGGCACCATTGCTTAACCTGACAAGTGGCAACAACCGCTTGACAAACAATAGTGCCAACATAAAAAAAGACAAAAGACAAAATAAAATGCAAGGGACAAGACAAAATGAACCTTAGAGTATGGTTTCTGTCAATGACATTATACATCTAGACGTTGCCATGATTACAGTGTGAAGTGTGGAAGTGAGACACATATACAACGTGTAACGTTAAATGCGCAAAACCTCTTAAGGGGTCATTGTACTCATCATTATGAACAACTTTTACTATGGGACCAAACCTGAAATCGCGAAAAAAAAATCAGCTGTTCAGTACATTTTGACGAATTATGCGAACATAAATGTACTGAACAGCTGATTTTTTTTTCGCGATTTCAGGTTTGGCCCCATAGTAAAAGTTGTTCATAATGATGAGTACAATGACCCCTTAAGAGGTTTTGCGCATTTAACGTTACACGTTGTATACGAAATAATTAGGAAAATTGAGACAAAGCATCAACAATACGGCACGCCGTAAGGGACAGAAGATACCTTCTGTCCCTTACGGCGTGCCGTATTTTTGCATGGCAAAATTTAAAAATGTGGCCAAACAAAGTACTTTCACTGTTACAAAATTTATCTTGCGTCGATTGATTTAACATTTTTGAACAGTTTTTGCATTGTGCGAATGTGGGTTTCAGTGCAAAATATGGAAGATTTCTTACGTTAAACCTCATTTCTCATACCACATAACCTAGAAAAAGTATAATATTGCTGTCTCATGACCGGCCACGCGGTGGCTCGATCTAGATGTATATTATCTAAGGTTTCTGTCTACTCTTGGCCAAACCCTAATAACCTATCTGTCAACAGTTTTGGCATACTGGAGATTGAAAAACCTATCTATCTATGGTTTTAACGTCCTAATTTGTGGTACCAATAATCTAAAAGACAAATAAAACAAAAGAACCGAACGAACGAAACGTAGACAGACGAAAGGAACGAAAGGCCAGATAGAATTATATTGTCTATCATCAGTAGCGATCTGTCTATAGATTACTGACAATGGGTTATTGGGATTTGGGTTCGGCCGTAACGTAAGTAATGATCAGTCTGAAGTAGTAATACATAGGTACTTTAGTACCATAGATAATACTTACTTCAATAATTTCTAGCCATACCTATATAATTTGCTAACACATGTGCTACCGCCTCAGGGTAAGATATTTTTCATCATAGAAGAAAATTAAAAATTAAAAACATATCCTATCCATCGACTGGGTCAAATTTAATTTGACCTTTTACAGCTCCACATCTTAGCTGCTAAATATTATGTCAATTGCTAACAACTATCTTTGCTTACGCAGGCAAGCGCGGGAGTCCTGGCCCTAATCATTTCCTCTTTGGACGGTGAAGCCAACCACAGACATAAGAAGATCGCTGATTGGCTGTACCACACATCAGTCGGTATGATGACCGGGGTAGTATTCTGTGACGTCATCAAAATGACCTTTGGCCTTGACCCCGCGCTTTCCCTGCAAGACTATCTTGGGAATAAGTCTTCGAGTTTGTATGACACGTTCTTTAGGGTCGGTAATGATACTCATTAGTTGGGTCACCGGTTATTAACCTACCGATACCGTAGGTACCTAATCTACCTAGGATTAGTCAAGTGCCATAGAAGTTTGAATTAGATTTTAGGATAAGCTATGACAGGTCAATGTGACACTATCGACGGAAAATTGTGACTGTTAGTCATTGAGTTATAATTATAATATCTGTTAGTATAGTTGTTTTTTATCTCACGAAAGCGGGCGAGCCATACTTGCATGTGTAAGGCTGCCTGTCCACCGCAGCGGAGTGAGGCTGCGGAGCGGAGAAACGGAGAAATATTAACCAATAGAATCTTAAGTCCGCTCCACTGCGCCGTCCGCTCGCGCTCCTATTGGTTAATATTTCTCCGTTTCTCCGCTCCGCAGCCTCGCTCCGCACCGATGGACAGGCAGCCTTAATGTTACATGCACATTGTCTTTGTGTGCGTAAGCTCGGGAGCGCGCTACCTGCAGGCACACACGGCTACACATCAAGCTATACTTTTCCAGTTTACACTGACCTCTCATTATAAGGAAATCTATACTAATATTATAAAGAGGTAAAATTTGTATGTAAGTTTGTAAGTTTGTATGTTTGTAAGTTTGTAAGTTTGTATGTAGGGGGTAATCTCCGGAACTAATGATCCAATTCTAAAAATTTTTTCACTGGTAGAAAGCTACATTATTCCTGAGTGCTATAGGCTATAAATTATATTTATATCATGCATATTAGCCGAGCTATCACAATTTTTGTCTAACAAGTCGGAAAGAAATACCTCTTTAAACAGACTTTTTTGCATGCGCTGCCTAAACGGTTGTTTAAAATTGAGAACAATGTATAGCAGTCTGGTCCGTCTTAAATAATTCTAGAAAAAAGTCCGCGACACCATATTTCTATCTTTTATATTTTATCTTTTATACATCTTTTATTGCTTTAAAAAAGTATTTTTTAGACATACTTACGTTTGGATGATTATTTATACAACAAAACATTAATACTTATCAAAGTAAGTTATTTAATGATCACAAGGACATCATGGAGATAAGATTTGGCCTTTACAGTATGTCAATTGGTCATACAGTTTCGGAGATAATATAAAATTACTAAAACGCAAAATAACTTTAAATCATACCGGTCGCTTTTGAGCAAACATGTTTAGTGCGGACGTTTTATCAATTTACCCATAGATGGCGTTGTACAAATAAGTAATTTTTCTGAATTGCGAGATTTTCCGCGGATTGACGACCCTCTCGATTTATTATTTCAATAATGTCAGTGGAATACAGCGAAAGAGTTTGTTTTTTTGTTAGTTTGTTTGAACGCGCTATCTCTGGAACTACCCCAGTCGGATTTGAAAAAATCTTTTTGCATTTTATAACCCAGTTCTTGAGGAGGGCTATTATAGGCTATTTAACATCACGCTAGGGCCCTTAGGAGCCGAGTGCGAAGTAATAGCGCGGACAGGCGATGCGGAAGGATATAGGCTATTTAACATCTTGCTAGGGCCCTTAGGAGCCGACCGCGAAGTAATAGCGCGGGCAGGCGATGCGGAAGGATATAGGCTATTTAATACATCACGCTAGGGACCTTCGGAGCCGAGCGCGAAGTAATAGCGCGGGCAGGCGATGCGGAAGGATATAGGCTATTTAATATCACGCTAGGGCCCTTAGGAGCCGAGCGCGAAGTAATAGCGCGGGCAGGCGATGCGGAAGGATATAGGCTATTTAATACATCACGCTAGGGACCTTCGGAGCCGAGCGCGAAGTAATAGTGCGGGCAGGCGATGCGGAAGGATATAGGCTATTTAATATCACGCTAGGGCCCTTAGGAGCCCAGCGCGAAGTAATAGCGCGGGCAGTTGACGCGGAAGGATATAGGCTATTTAACATCACGCTAGGGACCTTATGAGCCGAGCAAAAAGAAAAAATGTCAAAAAGGATGCTATTAAGCGCAAACGAAGTAATAGCGCAGGCAGGCGTTGCGTTGCGATGCGTCGGGGTTGGTGGGTGGGGCGGACAAGAAATTTCACGCGGACGAAGTCGCGGGCAGAAGCTAGTCCTATATAATGCGACATCAGCTTATACTGGAAATGTATAGCTTGATCTGTAGCCGTGCGTACGCACACAAGAGCGCGTGTCGTGTCTATGCGCAGTATATCTACAAGTATGGCTCACTCGCTTTCGTGAGATAAAACCACTGTACCTATAAAGAAAATAGCATAAGTATTACTTATTATAATAATTATTAATCCTTTTGCTTTATAGACATTTTCTTGTTCACGCAGCGCAAATAATATATATGTATTTTTTTCCTAAGTTGACGATCCAGTAGGTATTTCCTCAAGTCAAATCAAGTTATTTTTGTATAAACAAAAAATAATGTTTATACAGGTCACTTAGGTCACCTTGGTTAAAGATTTGAGGACAGTTGTTTTATTTTATTTTCAGAATTTTTCACATCATAATTTTTATTATTTTGTGAATCGTTTTCCTACTTATTATGTAGGTACCTACCTAACAACTTTTTCAGCATTTTATTATTTTCATCATTATGATTTCGAATGTTGTCAGCCATAGACTCAGATCAACAAAAAAAGGAAGATGGAGCGCCGCGAACATCAAAAGTGAAGCCACCTTTTTATCTATGTGTGTGTCGAAGGATTTGTTAAATTATTTCCCTAGAATTTGGGGAATAATATTTTAAAAAAAAACCGGTCAAGAGCGAGTCGGACTCGCGCACTGAGGGTTCCGTACCATCATTAATATGTAATTTTTGTTGATGATGTCTGAAAAACTGTGGTATTTAGAGACATAATTTTATTTTTCCTGTAATCTATACATAAACTTCTATCACATAGAATAATTTCAGATTTTTCTCTATGCAAACTTCGGAGTAAAGGGGGGGGGGCGGTATTTTTAAACATTTTTCATCATCGAAAACTATGCGGCCTAAAAAAAAGAAAAAAAATGTTTGAGAACACGCAAACAGCGCTCTTTCATAATTATGATACCCCACATGCCCTAGTAGCCCAACTTCGAATTTTTAAGAACCCCTTTCAGTCCCTGTTGCAAAAAAAAAACATATATATTTTTATTTCTTTCTTATGTGCAAAATAGTTGGGCAAACGTCATCTAAAAGTGTTCTAAATTTCAAGTTGATAGCATTAGTAGTTATTGAGATATCCAGCTGTGACAGACAGACAGACTGAGTCACACCATAAGGGTTCCTTTTTTTACTATTTTGGTATGGAACCCTAAAAAACGATGTTATTTCAAGTACTTACAAGTGAAAATATTATGTGATTTGCTATTGTTTTCACAAGGTTACACTGTAAGACATAATTCTACCTTTTTAACTATGTTAACTAGACGACGACTCGTCACGTACGCACGGCTACAGATCAAGCTATACATTTCCAGTATAAGCTGATATCGCATTGTATAGGATTTCCTTACAGTGAGAGGTCAGTGTAAACTGGAAATGTATAGCTTGATGTGTAGCCGTGTGTACTAAGAGCGGTGAGTGTGCGAGAGCGTATATTTTACTTGCAGGAGCACGGTTTTGTGGCTTCACTTTTGATGATCGCCGCGCTACATCTTCCTTTTTTTGTTGATCTGAGGCTGTATAATGTTTTAGGAACTTAACTATTAAATATTTTATTTATAATCATCTACATTCATCCGTATCCGAAATCAGCATGAATAGTGTGTGACCTCAGACCAAGAAAAAAAGATAGACGGCGCGCCGCGAACATCAAAAGTGAAGCCATAAAACCGTGCTCCTGCAAGTAAACATACACGCTCACGCACACACCTACACTAAAACCATTCTCATCGCTCTTAGTACGTCACGAGTTGTCATCAAGTAAACTTAAATTAAAAAAATAGAGTTATGCCTTCCTGTGTAGTGAAAAGTTGCAAAAACAACAGCAAATCACATAAAAAGTCTCACGTAATCACTTTTCACTTGTAAGTACTTGAAATAACATCGTTTCTCTATTATTAAACTGTGAATTTTAGGTTACTTGGAACAAAAAACCTCAACAAACGAAAGCAGTGACGTAAAGTATGGGTGTTGCCATAGTACGATTTAAAATTTCCCATTCGATTAATATATTTTAAATAAATATAACTTATTACTTCCAGTTATATTCCTATTTTCGTTTAATATTTTAAGTATTCTTTCTTTTGGTATTTTTATTTAATATTTTAGGTTTCCAACTAATAATGAAATAAAAAATAAATGGATAGTAGCTATAAGAAATAGTCGGAATGATCCGGAATGGTTGCCATCGAAAACCAGCGTGGTTTGTTCTGATCATTTTGATGATAACGATCTCTATAGGAAAGAGATAGATGTATGGATGAATAGGCAAGTTTAGGCAGTTAATGGACAGTCCATCCTCTATGTCTATGGTCATATTAGTATCTAAGTTCATTGTATACATGTCAATAGTTGTTTTTCTCTTTTTCTAGATAGTGGACAATTTCATACAGGTATCGCATTCCATCCTCTATGTCTACTTTCCTACCCACACAATTATCCCCAAATTATAGGGACTTTTTTTTACAAATGACAACCCTTCGAAGCACACATAGAAAAAAAAGTGGCTTCAGTTTTAATGTTCGCGGCGCGCTGTAGTGTGTGACAATGTTTTTTTGCTTTTTTATTTTTTTATGTGTATAGATGTGTTTTGTCTGCTTTTATATTCGTTTTTTCGTTTTTCATCCATAGGTGATATCAGCAGTAGTGGCAGTAGTTCTCAGCTTTATTTTCAACATAAACCATCAGCCGGACCATCGGAAAGCCGAAATACTAAACAACATAAGTTTGATCTTCAAAGTCTTCAGTATTACCGTTAACATCATTATCAGCATATTTTATTCAATGCAGATTGATATGGATGCACGCTTACTCACACAGTAAATACGATTTTCTTACGTCTAGGGCCTGTTTCACCACCTACGATTAAGTTCCTATTAAACTTACTTGGCAGATAATTTCATACAAATTCTGTTCCATTTTTGAATTTATTCGGTCAGTAAGTAGTGGCTATTCGGACACCGTGAAATAGGCCCTTATTCTATTAAAATAGAAAGGCCGGCTTGCACCACAAACGCAAAACGCAACATGCAAACATTTATTATAGATACCGTAGAACGATGTTTTAAATTATTCTAGTGCTAAATGCATTTACCTTCTTATTACAAAACAAGGTTCATCTTCAAACCCTGGTTTAAACTATGGACCATTTTTTGAATTACGAACTTTATTCCGACATTTGTCAGTTTTCAAAACTGAGAACTTAGTACCGGACTAAGTTGTCAGTTTTGTCTACGGGGGGGCTAAAACGGCCACTTTGGCAGAATCATAATAGGATAATATTATGAATAATATTTGAAATCATAGAATTTACTCTAAGTTTGAAATCATAAAACGGTCACAAACTGACAATATTGAACTGAATTGTCAATTTGTGACCGTTTTACGATTTCAAATATTATTCATAATATTCTTCTATTATGATTCTGCCAAAGTGGCCGTTTTAGACCCCCTGAACTGTAGGTAGGTACCTATTTATATCACAGCTAAGTTCTTATTAAAAAAACTGACTCGATGGTTTAAACCATGTCAGAAGAAAAACCTCGCTTTGTACTAAGGCCGTTTGTGTTTTGTGATGCAAGTGCTGTGTGTAAGTGGGCCTATTATAAAACTACGGTTTTCTAGAAGAGCGGCGGCCGCAGTTAACGGCCGTAGTGTCGGCTGTCATGAAAATGATAATAGCGGCCATAGACTTATAAAAAAAGATGGACTCCGCGCCACGAATATCGAAAGTGAAGCACCGTACCGATCTATGTGTGCATGATTTGAGTACCTACCTGCAAAGACGGCGTCGCTCGTGTCACGTAATGGCGGCCGGTCGGCATACTATGATGTAAATGTGTGCGCGAGGCGTGTTTGTACAAACGGTCCGGCATACTTACTGTGCTTCACTTTCGATATGCGTGGCGCGGAGTCCATCTTTTTTTATAAGTGATAGCGGCAAAGATTTTAATCGTTAGATTCGACCTGTCACGTCAAAAGATAATCGCATTTGTGTTTCGTTTTGACACCTCTGACTCGCAATGACGCAGTGATTTCACTTTGATTATCATTGAAACGCTGTTTAATAGTGTGTGAGCTCACTCTTCTGAGTATGGACACTTCTTGTGTGACTAAGTACTTACCTTCAGTGAGGGCAAATCTAGCGATTTAAATCTTTGGGGGGCGGGATTTACCGATGAAAACAACAGCTTTTCATGACGGCCGGTACGGCCGCTTTCTTAGGAAACCAAAGCTTGGTAAACAACTCATAAATACGAATTCTAAGTTAAATATTAAGTGCTTAGGCTAAGTTTAAAAAAATCTCAATATTTTATGTGGCTTACTATTTCTTAATTGGTGTTATTATTTTTACTTGAACACCTATATTTTTACATCATTAAATGATCACACCTATAGATAGGTGCATAAGTAGGTACCTATACATGTGTACTTAGTTAGGTATAGTGAATACCTATTGATATCAGAAAAAAAAAAACAATTTTTATCTCAATCAATATTACTTATTAAAGTCTAGTTAAAGCACTGTATTACGAAAAAGGTGATCTATTTGTAGGTAGGGTAGATTTATGTAAATAATATTATTGTCTCGATTTCTAATAAAGACTTACCAATAAAATAGTTGCCTGTTTTTTCCCCTCTTTAATTTATTATGCTTCATAATCAGCCAGTAATATTCCCCGTTTAGTCCACTGTCGGCCCCTCGACCCCTAAAAAATAGGCATGTTTATTTGTTTCCTCTTAACCCCTAAAAATAGTTCACACTCGACCCCCGGGGGGTGAGACTGAATTTTCATACAAAGGACAGGCATATCTCGTCCACTTTCGGCTCCTGTTCGGTAAGTAGGTACATACCTAAAATTAATATTTTTTATAGTAAGCTACAGAAAGCAAAATTCAGGAATTGATATTAAAAAAATATATATTGAGGGTATTTTAGTTAAATAGTGTGCAACTATAGGGTAGACTGATGATTTATCATGGTAACTGACTGTACTTTGGGGGTCGAGAGGAAACTAAAACTTGCCTGGAAAATAAAATCCACTCTCGACGTGTATAGTTTATTCTCGACGCTTGGGGCCGAGAATAAACTATATTTAGGGGTCCAGTGGACACATTATTTATTGGGGGTCGAGGGGCCGAGAGTGGACTAAACGATATTCCCACTGCTAGGGTACAGGCCTCCTCTCGGCAGTGATGGACGTTGGCGAAATTAGCGAGGCCAGCGAGGCCTCTTTCATTGCCCAGTCGAACGAAGCCGAATTATACACTAAAGTATGAGTACCTATATAACTGGTGCCAAAAGTATTTTAGAAAGCACACCTCGCATGATTGGTATGCCCAAAGCAGCAGTTCAACATTTTTATATACGGGTGGTCAAAAAGTTGTATATCAAAAAAAAATTTGGGAGATAAAGGAGGTCATTTCCAACAAAAAATCTTTGTATACAGCATGGCCATAATTCAATTGCCCTAATTAAAAAAATAATTGTTCTTGAAATTTGGTAGGTAACCCAGAGCCGCAATAGGTGTTTTGTAGTGCTGATACATTATCACTATCACTATCACTACATAGTATAAATTATAGTCGCTTCCCGCTGTCTGTCTGTCCCCATGTATGCTTAGATCTTTAAAACTACGCAACGGATTTTGATGCGGTCTTTTTAGGGTTCCGTACCAAAATGGTAAAAAGGGAACCCTTGGTGTGACTCAGTCTGTCTGTCTGTCTGTCTGTCACAGCTGGATATCTCAAGAACTGCTAATGCTATCAACGTGAAATTTGGAACAGTTTCAGATGACGTTTACCCAACTATTTTGCAAACAAGAAAGAAATAAAAATGTTTAAGTATATTTTTTTTGCAACAGGGAATGAAAGGGTGTCTTAAAAATTAAAAGTGGAGTAACTAGAGCATGTGGGGTATCATATGAAAGAACGCTGTTTGCACATTCTCAAACAATTTTTTATTTTTTTTTAGGCCACATTATTTTCGACTTTTGATGAAAAATGTAAAAAAAATACCGATCGGCCCCCTTATCTCCGAAGTTTGCAAAGAGAAAAATCTGAAATTATTCTATGTGATAGAAGTTTATGTGAAGATTACAGGAAAAATAAAACGATGTCTCTAAATAGCACACTTTTTCAGAAATCGGAACGGAACCCTCAGTGCGCGAGTCCGACTCGCTCTTGACCGGTTTTATTTAATAGATAGAGTGATTCAAGAGGAAGGTTTATATACAATAATTGCGGGCGAAGCCGCGGGCAAAAGCTAGTCTAGTAATATTACAACACCGTTTGTTTTATTGTTTTATATCACATTTTTTCAAATTAGTTTATTTGCGGCTCTCTGGGTACCAAATTTCAAAAGCTAAGTACCTATTAATTTTTAGGGCAATTGTGTGGCAAAAATGTTTTACAGAATATTGTTAATAATTAACAATCAATACTGTCACACTTCCCGTCGGTGGTTTTTTTTCGCCAAACGCTTTGAAGCTCGCAAAAAATGACGTCATCTTACTTATAGTTTGAGTCTTTTACCACCATATTCATAAAAAAACTAAAACAATCTACAAACCTATTTTAGTTAAAATAGTGTTTTGTCTTCTTCTTTCAAACTCAAATCATAATTCGAATGAAATTGACAAAACACTATTTTCAGAGGCGGATTTGCAGGCTTCATCCCAACTCTCACCGATCCCATCTCTACACGATTTACAATTACCTAACAAACATCCACAGTATAATCATAGTATAAAAACATACAGTAGGACGACGCCTTTGATCTCGTGGTAAATGCCGACAACGTCTAGACAGTAACGCATCGGCCAGGGTTGTCACAAATAAACAATATTTATAAAATTATTTATTTATTGCAGATCAATATCGATAGCAGTATTATAATAAAACAATATTACATATTGATATAATAATGAAAACAATTTTTAACCTGCTCTTTACTGCATGTATTATAAGGAGTTGAGTATGACAATATAAAATGCAGATGAGGCGTAAACAAAGAGATTTAAAAATTGAACTGATGCAGAATTGATAACTAGTTACTGTGACAATTACTGTACTGTAATCTTGTTTAAGTGAAGTTTTTAAATAAATAAATTACTCAGTTGTCAGTGCGCCATCAAGGTTCGGCAAAGATCACGGCTTGAATTTTGCCCGTGACAGTTGTTTTTAAATCTCTTTATCATCGTTTTAATTAGCTTAGGTAAGTGTAGTCAATGAAAAAGAAATATTTCAGAAATTATAACGATAAGTGGTAATGATGTCAATAAATGGATGCCATATTTCATCTCACCAGTACAATATGGCGTCAGATTCATGAAGTCATTTTCGTAACAAGCACCCCAATTATACTCAAAATTTACACCCATATCAAATTATAAAAAATTAGGTACGTCGTCCGCGATCTTGTATTCCAAAAAGGATGGCTTTTTCGTAACAAGCACCCCAATTATACTCAAAATTGACACCCATATCAAATTATAAAAAAATTACGTCGTCCGCCATCTTGGATTCCAAAAAGGATGGCTTTTTCGTAACAAGCACCCCAATTATACTCAAAATTGACACCCATATTAAATTATAAAAAAATGACATCCGCCATCTTGGATTTCAAAAAGGATGCCTTTTTCGTAACAAGCACCCCAATTATACTCAAAATTAACACCCATATCAAATTATAAAAAAATGACGTCCGCCATCTTGGATTTAAAAAAGGATGGCTTTTTCGTAACAAGCACCCCAATTAAACTCAAAATTGACACCCATATCAAATTATAAAAAATTACGTCCACCATCTCGAAATTCACCCTTAGTAAATAATAAAAAAGTCCACCATCTTGACACGGAACATACAAACAAACACTTTCACAATTATAATATAAGTAGGATTTCCAAACAGATGGATGCCCTGTGCGATAAGCTTTACATTTTTTTACCGTGCGCCGGTCGACCATTTTATTAGCGTTATCAACGTGGCACGACATTACAAATAAAATTATTTATGCACTCTACAATAACAAAACAGATTCATTTACCTTTCTTCTGTGCGTGGAAGCTGATGAAACCGCAGATCTTTATTTATGTGAGATGAAGACTTGCAATCACTCACAGCACACGTCGTATTTTAAATAAACAAATAAGAAAGAAAGAAAGAAAGAAAAACTATTTTATTCCCGCGAAAAATGACGCACATACTTTCAATTTTTACATAATCCTAAAAAATAAAAAACAATTGGGTAGCTAAAATTCAAACTTAAAAAGGAAAAACAAACAAATACTTACTAAAGCAAATACTTACTTAATTAAGCGTCACTAACGCGCGAAACGGCTAACGCTCAGCATAATGCCGTGACCCGTGCACGAAGGCACGAGTCAAGGCGCTGGTTTTCAGCGTAAACCGGCGGCGTGTCGCCATCTCAGAACCCGTAAAGATTAGGTAAACATAGCTGCGACCGAGGCCAGAACAAAAATACTCTTACAAGTTCTGAGGTGGCTTTAGGCACAAAACAAACGCTGTATCGGCGCGCACAAATGAGCAATTTCAATACTATTAAAGTAAACTTAAATAAGAGCTAATTTTTATAAAACAAGTTACTAAACAAAAAAAATTGAACAATATGTACATACGTATAGTAATAATTCAAGATCAACCAAAAGACAAAATAATAAATTAAATTATGTGGCAACATTTCAACGCGTTCCGAGCCCAAAGACAAAAATCAAAAAACCAGAGAGTTCGCGATATGCGTATGCGTCAATTTTGACAAGTGTGAAGTGCTCCTGCTTACTCAACCAACCACAGAAAATTGGAAATTACGTAATCAAACAAAAATGGCGTAAAGAATTACAGAAACATGATGTCACTATGATGCAATGGGTGTAATAAGCTACAGCAATGATTGTGACAAAGTTTATTAGTGTTTATGAGTGAAATGTGCAAATAAAAAATAAACACGCGTTAGCCCTGAATAACATATCCCGAACTACTAACTCTCTCTATTAGCACAGTATAGACTGTGCTATTAGTCTCTATACTTACTTTACTCTTTGCTACTAACATCGTTTTGTTCGCAGTTCGGGATCGGCTTACCCGCGTCTCGCCCCTCACACCCCGCACGATTGCCCTGTCTAGACGTCTTCGTTGGACGACTGTATGATTTTTAGACTGTGGTATAATCATGGACAGTATGGAAACTAGTAGTCTCCTTATTGAAGTAATTACCTAAGCTGTACGCTTCATTCTATTGGCCAAATGTAAAAACAAGATGGCGGCTCCGAAAATTTTAAAATTTGGTTTTCGAGGGTGCTAAAGCCATGGACCTAATATACTATATAAACAGAGGGCTTAGTGCGAGTTTTTATACTTACTCGATCACGTTAACGTAAATTTGTACTGAAATTTAATAAGCGCCGTCTGGTGACTTTAATGGGAAACGCAATTATTCCATACAATTTGACGTATGTCAACGTTAACGTAAACGCGATCGAGTAAGTATAAAAACTCGCACTAAGGCCACAGGACTGAGCTCTCCAAAAATCGTATCATACAAAAATTAACGTTAGGTATTGTACTTTAGGTTTACTTTTGATAGGATATCTTAGCCGAGGCAAAACGAGCCGAGAGAGAGAGCCCGAGTTGAGTAATTTGTCCCTTTTGCTCAATTGCCAACAGATAAAAATGATAAAGATGGTAGAAAAATTTCACCAACTACAAGTAGGTAAAATAAGTTACGTATATTTTTTTTGCATTTAGATTAGTTTTAAATAATTTTATTTATAGGTTTAAAATCTGTATATCATAGTCAATAATTTTATAAGTAAGCTCCATGAGTAAAATAATCAAAATAATATAATTTTGATTAATGTTTAGTAGCTATCATATAATTACTCTGGTAACACTGAAATCTGACATCAATGGTTTCATGGCGGTTTTTTTCAATTTAGATAGCGAAAATGGTGAGAAAGTGTTGCATCAAGAAATGTAAAAGTGAATGTTATGCTGGTTGTGGCATTTAATTTCACAGGTAAGGTACTTGTAAGGGATAACAATGATTTAAATAATTCTTGATAAAATACCTAAAATTGTTACTAAATAATAACAATTTTGAGTCTAAGTAGTGTAACCATGCTCTAGACGTTTTGTAGACAGAAGACTTAGCGTCTTCTGTCTACAAAAGCTATAAGTAGTGTATTTCTGATTAAAACTATTAATATTTGGCGCATAATAAATACAATTTGTACTTATGTATCGCATGATTGAAATAGCATTATTTTTAAGTTGTTTACAGCTTTCCATCCAAAGAAGAAATTCAACAAATATGGTTGGATGTAATTCCAGAATCATTTTAGTTCCCTTTGCTTCAATTACATACTTACCCAAACCAGCTCTTTAGAGTAAACGAAAAAAGAGCAAGAAAGTACCATGGTCCCAGAACGAGATTCTACATGCCTACTTCATCATAAGCCACGTATACCTACGTGATCAAATTTGATGATTCGCCACAAGAGAGTCTCACCAATATTGTAGTCCTTCCTTCTTGCCTCAAAACATGGGTAAGCACACGATTCAACACCGACGTAGAACACAATAATGTTCAGTTTCATAAAGGAGCTTTCGAAAAAGGTCTATTTCTTTATATTATTTAATTACAATATGTTTGTAATACAAACAATAATTTGAAATCACTTATGGTCAACCGGACGCAAATTATCTCTGTATAAACGAATTTTCCTGTTTGTCATAAAAATGTTTGGCCACCCTATTAGAAGGAGATAAACTGCCTCAATGTGACATATCTCTCTCTGCTCGTGTTTTTGGTATGAGAGCTCAGTCCAGTTTGTATATTAGGTCCATGGCTAAAGCCGTTAGAGAAGTCAAAATGTATATCCAAGATGGCGGCTGCAAAAATTTTAAAATTTTCCATCATGGAGACCCATGACATGTTTTCATGGTTTTCGATTTGAAAATTTTCGCAGCTGCTATCTTGGATTTCCATTTTGACCAAAGAAGAAAGTCGCATGGAGGGCGCATCACATGTATTGCTTTGTCGCGTGATTATTTTACTAGTCAACTCATTTCTTTTTAAATATTTTTTTTTTGACGCTGAGAAATGCGTTACGCAGGCCCGCTAGTGGGGGACGAGACGGGGTATGTGGAACTCCTGTCGGAATGACAGTATACCCACTAAAACTCAGCGGTGTGCCCAAATCGCCGTGATGGGAAACCGGCTCAGCCTTTACTTCCACAACCCTCCCGGCGCATGCTCGCCTAGTTGGCAGGCCCCGCATGCCCCCCAGGCTGGGGGGCTACGGGAATGGCCGGGAACACCTGGCCATTCCCGTCCGACACTGGTGGAGGCCTGTGCAATACAGGCAGGGGTGCCCCCACACCTATGGCCTCCTGGCCTCCACCTGGGAGGAGTCGGAAATGACTATCATACTGACGTCTTCTTTGATCCCTCCTCCGCCTTCGGAGCGGCGCCGCGTGAGGATCGTCCTCCCGCTCGCGCTCCACCGCCTCCTTCTGGGACATGACGTGCTCGCAGATGGAGGCGACTGCTGCCCATGACCTCTCATCCCACAGCATGGCGTTAACCAAGCCGGGAAGCGAGAGGTCCGGTCCGATCACAGTCATGATATTGCGTTGCGTCTCGAACCACGACAGGCACACCTCCAGGGTGTGCTGCGCCGTGTCCTCCACCGCGCCACACTCGTGACACGACGGCATCTCCTCCCGTCCGATCCGGTGCAGGTAGGATCCGAAACAACCGTGTCCGGACAGCACCTGCACCAGACGACTCCTACCGCAAGCTGCGTTAAAGAACTTCGTTCTATTAGTCTTAGTTCGTTCTTAGTTTTCTTTCTTTATTTTTCTATTATAACACTTTTTAATTTCACAAACATGAGTGACAACCCTATTATCGCTCCAATGGAACTACTCACAGGTAATTATTTCAACAAGTAAGCCTAGTTTCCATACTGTCCATGATTATACTGTGGATGTTTATTAGGTAATTGTAAATCGTGTAGAGTTGGGATGAAACCCAGTCTTGGCCGCCCTAAGCCCCAGGCAATGTACCAGCCGCCCCTTTCTCAGCACCCATCATATAGACTACCTACATAATGAATTTACTTTAATGCCAACTTTTATCGAAATCGATTCAGTTTAGTTAATATCTGCTAGTTAAGAGGATATTATTGGCCAATAACCAGTAGGTAACCCTGTATGTACCGAAGTGATATAAGGAAGATTATTGTTAGGTATACGATGCGGTGCAGTGCGGCCCGCCATAATGTGCACGAGCCTTTATTTAGAATATTTAGGTAGGTACTTTATGTTATTTCTTCTTATCATCAGTTTTTTGTCAGATTGGCCGCCCCTAATATCTGGCTGCCCTAGGCCCGAGCCTAATGTGCCTTAGGGAAAATCCGCCACTGACTATTTTTAACTAAAATAGGTTTGTAAGTAGAGCTTTTTATGAATATGGGGGTTTTATCTAATGATGCTCGGGGAACTATTTCAATACTATTTTTATGCAGCCAAATTAATCGTAGCGGTGAAACATCCTTTGGGGGATGTTTTAATCAACATTCAACCTGACATTGACCTGCAAATTGCAAAA
This sequence comes from Cosmia trapezina, assembly GCA_905163495.3. Classification (NCBI taxonomy): domain Eukaryota; kingdom Metazoa; phylum Arthropoda; class Insecta; order Lepidoptera; family Noctuidae; genus Cosmia; species Cosmia trapezina. The sequence goes on from LR991036.1 coordinate 6,664,383, forward strand.
AACGTAAGAAAATTTTAATTTCGCGGGCTACTTTTAGCGCATCCCCCATAATGGTCAAAGCCACTGACTTTGCCACTGACGTATAAATCATAAAGCCCCAACTAAAGCCCCTTTCAGTTTATTCTACAGGGTGTCCCGTAAATAATGGATCAAACGTAACGGGTAGGTAGCTTACCTAATTTCCAACAACTAATTTGAATATTTAAAAAAAAACCGTTACAGTAACCAGGATATTAATTTTTTTTCGAATTTTACGATTTTGTCTTCCAGAATTAAGCTTTTTTAATGCTGTCGCTGCAAATGATGACATTTTTAGGTATGATTTTTATTTAACATTTCTGAATAGCTTACTAATGTTATAAGATACCATTTTTTTGAATACCGTTTTATTTGCCTTAGAAAAAAAATCTTGAGTTGAAAAGTTTTTTCTTTACGATGTTAGGACCAAAATTGAAAAAATTCTCCTGTAAAAAAAATGTATGACACCGAAGACCACCATTATTTTAAAAACTTGTACATTTAATAAGGTTTGCAAATTGGTATAAAACTTACGTCTAGTCCTTATCGTTACAAAGATATTGCTATGAATGTGATGAAGAAGACAGAAAATAAATTAAATTGGTACTATTCCATTTTTCCTTTTCGTAATGGCTTATGCTTGAATGCTTGTAATCGAAGCAGGTAGTTAAGCGGATAGCATAATTCCGACCCGATGACGTCATCTGTCCGGAATTTGGGACCGCTACCTGTGGCGGAGTTGCACCTCAGTCAGTGTGAAAGGGATAGATAGCGCCGCTTTTTGGTAAATCGGTTAAATCGGTATGAAGTTGCGCAGGTTCTTTTGTTCTTTCCTGCGCCCTTCACTCGTACAGGCTTCATTGTTGCTTGATTTTATTAGTTTAGTTGTAACTAGTCTCTCTTCGAGTTGCTACGTCAGACAACTTTCGCTCCCGGTCAGTGGCTCGGTGTTTTCTTCTGTAAAATTTGACTTGTGCTGTGTTTTTGGACTTTGCTTTGCCTATCGATTTGGAACTCTTTGCGTATTGGACAAACGACTTGGCGATCCTACGGACTCCGAAAACATTCGTTTGTGTGTGCTTGTACGTGTGTGCAGTAGCGCTGAAACCTTATTCAGCCCAATGCCTCGTTATGAGTACACGCCACGGCAGTACGCCGAAATGCATTTTATCTACGGAGAAGCAAGAGGTAATGCCAGGGCGGCTGCAAGATTGTACCGTGAAAGATACCCGAACCTGGTTCGTTATCCCGATTATCGCGTCTTTATTAGAGTGCATAACGCGCTTCTTGAGGGAAGAATTCTTGGCACCGGAGTTGGTGGTACCCGTGAAGGACGACCGCGACAAGTTAATGACGAAGTCATTCTTCGAGAAATCGAGGAAGATCCGTCAGTCTCCGTTCGCGTCATAGCGCGACGCGTAGGAATTTCTAGATCGACGGTGCATCGAGTGCTACAACGGTGCCGATTGCACCCATATCACGTGCAACGTGTTCAAACGCTGACGTCGCGTGATTACCAGCCAAGAATAGAATTTTGCCAAAGGATGCTTAGAATGATTCGGGCGGACCCGCAGTTTTTTAACAAGATTTTATGGAGTGACGAGTCTTCATGCCGCCGAGATGGATATTTAAATTTGCATAATTTGCACAGTTGGCAGCTGAAAAACCCACATTTGATGCGAGAGGACAGGAGCCAACATCAATTTAAAATAAATTTATGGGCGGGAATAATCAATGGGCAAATAATAGGGCCCTTTGAACTACCAGCTACTCTAAACGCCGAATATTATCTCCATTTTTTAAGGAATGAGTTGCCAAGGTTATTAGAAAACGTTCCAGAAGACGTACGGCAAGCAATGTGGTTGCAAAATGATGGGTGCCCCGCTCACTATGCGACGGCAGTAAGGGCGCACCTTGATGAAAGTTATCCGGACAGATGGATCGGCCGATTAGGACCAATTTTGTGGCCTCCGCGATCTCCGGATTTAAATCCCCTAGATTTTTTTTACTGGGGATGTTTAAAAGACAGGGTCTACAAGAATCCAATAACGTCGGAAGAAGAATTACGACAGCGCATCCAATCTGCTGCATCAGAAATAAACCAAAGCCGTTTTGTCCGTCGGATAAGAGCTTCCTTTATTAGGAGATGCAGACTTTGCATTCTTGTAGAGGGAAGGCAATTCGAACATCTATTGTAAAAACCAAATAAAACGATTTATTTGAACTAACTGTTTTTTTTAGTACGGCCTCCTAATTCTTTTCATACGCCTCAATAATTCAATGAACATTGCCTCTGAAATACTACAGTTACACATTTTAAAGAAAAAGTTTAAATGTACACACTTTTTTATTTTTTTTATTAACGTTGATTTGGAGCACCTCTCAGATTCATAGCAATTATCTTTGTAACGACAAGGACTAGAATGTACAACTTCATACCAATTTACCAAAAATACAAAAGCGGCGCTATCTATCCCCTTCACGCTGACTGAGGTGCAACTCCGCCACAGGTAGCGGTCCCAAATTCCGGACAGATGACGTCATCGGGTCGGAATATGCTAGCCGCTTAACTACCTGCTTCGATTACAAGCATTCAAGCATAAGCCATTACGAAAATGAAAAAATGGAATAGTACCAATTTAATTTATTTTCTGTCTTCATCACATTCATAGCAATATCTTTGTAACGATAAAGACTAGACGTAAGTTTTATACCAATTTGCAAACCTTATTAAATGTACAAGTTTTTAAAATAATGGTGGTTTTCGGTGTCATACATTTTTTTTACAGGAGAATTTTTTCAATTTTGGTCCTAACATCGTAAAGAAAAAACTTTTCAACTCAAGATTTTTTTTCTAAGGCAAATAAAACGGTATTCAAAAAAATGGTATCTTATAACATTAGTAAGCTATTCAGAAATGTTAAATAAAAATCATACCTAAAAATGTCATCATTTGCAGCGACAGCATTAAAAAATCTTAATTCTGGAAGACAAAATCGTAAAATTCGAAAAAAAATTAATATCCTGGTTACTGTAACGGTTTTTTTTTAATATTCAAATTAGTTGTTGGAAATTAGGTAAGCTACCTACCCGTTACGTTTGATCCATTATTTACGGGACACCCTGTATAATACTCTGTGTAATAGACTTGACAAATGACCATTTGTCAACGTCATACTTACATATGTCAAAACTTGTATTGGTAGCGGTCTCGGTCGGGTAGGGGCTTAGATAATATCAATATAATTATACAATGTCATTGGGTAGCGGAGTACAAAATATTTTTTAGTAATAAAAGAAAAAGGTAATCCTACATGCGACGCAACCAATTACCAAGCAGCACCAGCACATAGCGTAAATACTAACCCAGAAAACATTGTCCTTCATTCATTGTATCTTGGTAACCGAACGACAAAAAGTGAGAGTCGAGCGAGGTTACCGCGCCGCGCAAGTTATAGCTAGCTTTACTTTTACTTGCCAGTATCCAGTCATTCATTCAGTCGAGTCTACGCCTCTATAGTGGTTAGTCGTGATTATAATGGCAAGCGGAAAAATCGTTGTGTACGGCGGGCGAGGTGCCCTGGGTGCTGCGTGCGTCAATCATTTCAAGTCAGCGAATTGGTGGGTCGCAAATATCGACTTAAACCCAAATGAAAAAGCAGATTTCAACATCACAGTGCCTAAAGACGCTTCGTGGGTCCAGCAAGAGGAACACGTCGTAAATGAACTAGCCAGCGCCCTGCAAGGTCAGAAAGTGAATGCTGTTATTTGTGTGGCCGGCGGTTGGGCCGGTGGAAACGCCGCTAAGGACCTCAGCAAACAGGCGGATCTAATGTGGCGCCAGTCTGTGTGGAGCTCCTCTATTGCAGCAACTGTTGCTTCAAAGTACCTCTCTGCAGGAGGACTGCTGGCTTTGACTGGCGCTAATGCTGCTTTGGAAGGTACACCGGGCATGATTGGTTATGGTATGGCCAAAGCTGCAGTTCACCAACTCACAAAGTCCCTTGGTGCCAAAGATTCGGGTCTGCCAGAGAACTCACTGGCTGTTGCCATTCTTCCTGTGACATTGGATACAGAGATGAACCGTAAGTGGATGCCTAAAGCTGACTTTGGCACTTGGACACCGCTGACCTTCGTGGCCCAGTTGTTTGACAAGTGGATCAAGGGTGATGAGCGCCCCACTAGTGGCAGCCTGGTTGCCCTCGTCACTAAGGACAGTGTCACTGAACTGATTGTCCACTAAACTTGCCAACTTATAAATCATTGAATATTGTCTCAAATAATGTAGTTGTTAAGTGAATTAATTGTTAAATTATTGCTCTGTTCTGAAAATCCTTTTGTTTCAAAAGTACTTAATATGCATGATTATCATAATTTGTTTTGTTATAAGTACTGCATTTTTATTTAAGGAATCAGTCTAATAAGCATGGTTTTTGTTTATAATTAAACATGTTTTTTAAGCATTTAAAATATGATTTCTTCCACTTAATGCATTCAGGGACACTGAACGAGAAAATAGAAGTTTTATTGTTTTAATGCCGATGTTTAGTGTCCCGCAAAGTGTTAAAACTGAGTAATTTAAGACAATAAGACAGCAATCTCAAAGTGTATGTATGTAGTAATGTCATGTATAACATGTGAAATGTATCAGAGTATAATCGATGTGATATTTAAAAATATACTATTATTAAATGTGGAAGCATTGAACTTGTTTTTTAATTATTGTCTGATGTAATGGTTCATTACTGATTGTGGAGGTCACTTGGAACAAGTTATCTACTTACTTAGTCAGTATACTTTATTGATAATGAATGACTATTGAAAAACTTCCAACATGCAACAAGTACCTATCTTGGATGTAATTACTGTTCTATGGTGGGAATAAGTAAGCTCTAGAAGTACCCATTCATTATTATTTCTGTCTAGTCTTATAAAATGCTTTTATAAAACACTAGCCTTTTTAATATTTTGTGGATACGAGGGCTGCCTTATAAGTTGTGTTGTTTGAAATAAGTATAGACTATATAATATATTATTACCATTTATTGTTTTTCAAAGAATTCTCCGTGTTAATTAATACACTTTTGCATGCGTTTGAACCAGTTTTTAAAACATTTATTCCACTCAAAATGGCCGATTTGTATGCGTCAACAGTTTCTTGGGGTGAGCTGAAACGTTGACCACAAAGACTGCTTAATTTTAAGGAATGTAAAAAAATCGTTAGGGCTCAAGTCTGTAAGGCGGGTGATCTAAAATTTCGACATTTTGGGTGCTCAAAAACATCTTTGTATCGCGGGCGGTGTGCGAACTTGTATGGTCATGGTGCAGACACGACGTCTGACGTCTGAGTAAGGTAAATCCCACACACCTAACCCAGAATTAGTAAATTTTGCATGACTCACTTTACTCATAGTTTTATGTTAAAATAAATAAATAAATAGTGGTATTTCCCCATGCAGGCATGTTTTCCTTTTCTTAGGTTGAGTTTTGTGAAGAACATCGTCTTTTTATTCAAGTATTTTAACATTTTAAAGGTACCTTATAATGAATTAAAAAAAAAATATTGGCATAAAAAATTGAGTAACATTTTCAATTGAAGCCCTAACTCCTGAGCTAGGTGGGACCTGTGTTACAGAAGTCAGTGTTAAATGATTGTGTCCTAAGTTCCTAACTGAAAAGTAATACCTACAGTAGGTACCTACCTCCTACTGTTCGCGAGTTGAGAAGTCATAGGATGTTATACCTACCTACCTACGTAGTACACTGCTACACATCAAGCTATACATTTCCAGTTTACACTGACCTCCCATTGTTAGGAAATCCTATACAATGCGAGATCAGCTTATACTGGAAATGTATAGCTTGATCTGTAGCCGTGCGTACCATTCTGTTAACTGTTTTATAGGTATACATATGTGAGTAGGTATGTACCTACTGATTCTTGTAGGTATTGACGAATATTATGTAAAATGTCTGTTACGTAAAATAATTCAGGTTTATAGTGTTAGTTACAGATCCAGTTTCGGTGTAAGTAGGTAGGTACCTACCTACCTGTTGCGAAACCATTTAAAAACCACTTTCACTTACCGACTCATTGGAAAGTGTATTATTTATATTATACCTAGTCGATTTTGAAACAGAAAATGCCTATCCTAGTAAGTAGGTACCTACAATTTATTATAGGTTTGATGTAATTTTTTTTGCTAAGTGAAGTAGGTATTATAAAAATAATAAAAAAAAAAAAAAAAAAAGCCTTTATTTATTCCATTGGCAGCATTTTCATACAGAAATGGGTGCGGATATTGTTACTCCAATATATATGCCAACTGGACCCCTCTTCGGGTGAAGGCCTCCTCCAGAGCTTGCCACTCGTCGCGATTCCTTGCGAGGATGGACCAATTTCGGGTTCCGACGGTTTCAATCTCGTCCTTCCACCTTGTCTTTGGTCTTCCTCTGTATCTGTGCCCCTGCGGTCCTCTCCACATAGTCAAGTGAAGTAGGTATTAGAGATGCAATAATGGAAATCTAAATATGGCAGTCAAATCTATGGTGATAAAGACTGTGCGGGTTTTAATGTTTGCAAGCGCCTCTCGAAAAGGATTAGCAATAAAATATCATAACGAGATTTCAGTGTACTGTCGGCGGCGGTGAACATCATTTATCAGCCTGTAAACGTTCCCTACTTACCACTTGAACATGGTCATTGTTAAAAGTAACTTCAGAAAGATGTTAGATGTTGGTTACCACAACGCCTAATTTGGAGATGGGGGATTGCAGCATGCTATTATTAATCACGCAGGCGCTGATGCATATTAACGACGCTCACAAAATACAAACCAATAGAGAGTATTTTTTTACGACTGTACAATTACTTAGAAATGGTTAATAATAATAAATAATAACAAACGTGCAGGTAGCATGTTGGTATGCGCACCACAAACGCTCCAACCCCCGTTTCCACGAGCGTAATAAAATCGCGGCGCGATTTTATCGCGCACTGGATTTTCAACTCTCGTTGTTGAGCCGAGCGTTGAGAATCCAACCTAACAAAAATAGAGTGCATCCCAGAGCGACGAAAAACACACTGTTGGATTTTCAACTCCCGGTGCTAAGTAGAGAGTTGAAAATCCAGTGCGCGATAAAATCCCGCCGCGATTTTATTACGCTCGTGGAAACGGGGGTTTAAAGTTGACGTTGCGATGCTTGCGATGCGACTCCAGCAGCTGTACTCTCGGTGCGTACTTCAACCTTTGTCGCACGTACGTCACGATGTCTTCCGCGTCAGTGGTGTAGTGGAGTCTTCGCAGCACGCAGTTTTTCGTTGGGCACCATAGTAGCCCTGCCGCAGCGGTTCATACAGCAACTCTGTCGGCGCTTCTTCCTTCGCACCGTTACGAAGCCGTCATGATCAGCCCGGCCCGTTTCGTTTCTATACGTGGCTAAGTAAGTACCTAAGTAGTAGAGGTTAAGTAGACGTGGCGGTATTATAGGAGACTTTTTCAACGGTTCGACGAGGCGGGAATCAAAACGGGAGTTTTCGAAGTAGACGTCATAGACTAATATAAGTCATAGTCAAAGGTCGATATGCAGTCTCTTCCCGAAATGACTGGTTTATCCTAGGTTTGACCAAACCCTTCGGGCAAACCCCGAAATAAATTACAATTTCGGCCTTTGACTAAAATATTTTTAGTAAAACCTAGAAGTTTCTAACTTTTCAGTCAAACGTCGAAAGTAAAATACTCTGTACCTATCGGGCTTTGCCTAGTCGATCCTAGAAGCGACTGGCAGACTCGGTCAAACGTCGACGTCAGGGGCACTCCGAGGTGAGTTGAGAGCGGCGGTACGTAGGCTCAGTGCCAAAAATACCGCCCCAGGACCCGACGGCTTACCTGGAAGAGCCTGGGTTCTGGCCTTTGGGGCTTTCGGGCCTCGACTAGGGGGGCTCCTAAGCGCATGCTTGGAGAGGGGCCAGTTCCCACTTCGCTGGAAGACGGGGAAACTGGTCCTCATTAAGAAGCCGGGGCGCCCTGCGGACTCTCCGTCCGCTTACCGGCCCATCGTGCTGCTCGACGAGGTGGGCAAGCTCTTTGAAAGAGTAATTGCAGACCGCCTCGTCGGGTGGCTGGTGCAGGAGGGGCCGGATTTGGCGGAGAGCCAGTTTGGTTTCCGCAAGGGGCGCTCTACGGTGGACGCCATCATGCGCGTGCGAGCCCTCACGACGGGGGATGCAGTGGCCCGGGGTGGGGTCGTCTTGGCGGTGTCCCTAGACATCGCCAACGCCTTTAATACCCTGCCCTGGAGTTGCATCAGGGAGGCATTGCGGTATCACCGGATGCCGACCTACCTCTGTCGGGTGGTCGAGGCCTATCTGACGGACAGGGCCGTCATCTACCCCGGTCATCAGGGAGAGTGGAACCGGCGAGAGATGTCGTGCGGTGTCCCACAGGGATCGGTCTTGGGGCCGCATCTGTGGGACATCGGTTACGACTGGGTGCTGCGCGCCGACCTCCCTAGCGGCGTCAGCGTAGTATGTTACGCTGACGACACGCTGGTCCTGGCGCAGGGGAGGTCGCACCAGGCGGCGGCTGAACTAGCGACACGCGGGGTTGCGATAGTCGTGGAGAGGATCCGGCAGTTGGGACTCGAGGTGGCCTTGCACAAGTCTGAGGCCATGTGTTTTCATGGTCCTCGGAATGCGCCACCGTCGGGTTCCGAAATAACGGTGGGAGGGGTTCACATCGGAGTCGGGTCGACGATGAAGTACCTGGGACTCGTCCTCGACAGCCGGTGGAACTTCGTGGAGCACTTCCGACGTTTGGCTCCCAGACTGGCACGGGCTGGGGCTGCCTTGAGGCGGCTCCTGCCCAATCTGGGGGGTCCAAACGCCTCCTGCCGGAGGCTCTACGCGGGGGTCGTGCGGTCCATGGCCCTTTACGGAGCACCGGTGTGGGCGCGTTCCCTAAGGCTGGGACCAGCCGGCAGGTTGAACGCGTCCCAGAGGGTCATGGCCATCCGGCTAGTCCGGGGATACCGCACGGTCTCCCGGGAGGCGGCGAGCCTCCTTGCCGGATTGCCGCCGTGGGATCTGGAGGCAAAGGTCCTCGCGCACGTGTGGGAGTGGCGCGAGGAGGCGAAGCGCCGGGGCGTAACTCCGCTGCCGCGAGAAATCACGGTACAGCGGACAGAGCTCCGGCGGGATCTCATGGCGGCATGGAGAGCGCGACTGTCGCAACCCAGCGCTGGGCACGCCACAATTGCGGCGATAAGTCCCCTCTTTGAGGAGTGGTTAGAGAGGCGCCACGGCGTCCTCACCTTCCGCCTGACGCAGGTCCTCACCGGACATGGTTGTTTCGGGAGGTACCTGTTTCGCATAAGGCGGGAGGAAACGCCCGGGTGTTATCATTGTGTGGATCGCCCGGAGGACACGGTGGAGCATACAGTGGAGGTCTGCCCGGCTTGGGCAGAGCACCGCCGTGTTCTCACGGAGGCGATCGGCGGCGGCGATCTCTCGCGTCCGAGCCTGGTCCAGGCCATGGTGCGGAGCGAGAGTGCATGGGAGGCCGTCACCTCCTTCTGCGAAGCAGTGATGCTCGCGAAGGAGAAGGCGGAACGCGTGAGGGAGAGGCAGCCTCACGCCCTCAGTCGCCGCAGGAGACGCCCTGGGCGACGGGAATCGCGGGGCGATTTCCGGCCACCGTAGGCGCGGGCCTGCGGACGGTGAGCAGCGGGTAGCTCGCCGTCCGGTAAGGACCAGGCCCGAGTCGACGGCGCGTTGTGTTCCACGCGCGCCTCAAAGAGATGTCAGCAAGTGACGGGGTCCAATAGGGCCGACGCCGCTGGGGTCGCGGATTGTCCGAAGGGGTTACCGCGGCCCTGGCATAGGCAACTGAAGGAACACGGGTGGGTTTTAGTCAGTAAAAGTCTGACACGCCCTTCCGCTCCACCCAGAGCGGGAGAAGTTATTTGATGATTTCCCACCCTCAAAAAAAAAAAAAAAAAAAAGGGGCACTCCGAGGTTCGGTTTGGTTAGGTTCCTTTAAACTCTGTAGATAGAAATAGGAGCCCCGCCGGGCGGGGCTCCGTCGACCTGCTGACGAAAAGCCTAACTTAGATGTTTAGAGGTTAGTTAGTTTTACTGGTCAAACCCCGATTTCATTAAATTGAGTTTCGACGTTTGCCTGACCAAATTAGTTTCTCCTAGGTTTGACGAAAATTCTTTAGTCAGAGGGCGAAAAGTTTCATTTGTTTGGGCTTTGACTATTAAGACTTCAAGTCAGACCTGAGGATTGACTAGTCAAACGTAGGAGCGCCGGAGCTTCGAGGTCAGACCTGAGGATTGACTAGTCAAACTTAGGAGCGCCGGAGCTTCGAGGTTTGACTACAACATAATATAATATAATGAGGTAGACGTGGCGGTGATTCAACGAGTACGACACAACTTGGACAAAATAAAAAAAATCGGCAAAATTCGTAAAACCGATCACGATCCGATCTGAGTGCGCCTTCAACATCACCAATCTTTATTAGGTAACTGCTTTAGGTGAAAATGATCTTTACGAATACGCAATAACTTGTAAAGTCATATACCCAAATACATTCGTAAAATTGAAATGAATGAAGGCAAATCTATAAATCCTAGTCTTATCTAGTTGTGTCCGTACTGTAATAAATCCTTTATTCTTGACCTATCATTCACTATTTATCACTATATTTTATACGCAAAATACGCGCATTGTCGTGGAGTTGCGGATACCAGCCCGTATTACCTATCGCTATATTTTAAACATAGCGTTCATTTTCAGCAGTCAATGGCTTACCAAGGACATTGATGTGTGTTCTAGTACTTAGTACCTAAAGGATTATTTGGAGATAAACAAAACGATTATAAATAAAAAGCATTTTATTAAGCCATAGTTTGACTTATACAATAATGCATATTATGCTTAATTCCTTATTCTAACGACCTAAGTATAAATAATTTAACACTTAAAATTAATGACAAAATTACAGTAGGCTTACGCCGAACTTAGATCGTAATTATAACCTACATAATGTTATAAGTAGGCACTTAAGTAGTATATTTCTTATTTTATATAATCTCACAGTAAAAAAGCTGTTTCAAGTAAGTAGATGTAGTAATTTTCTTTTGACTCCAAAGGTCGGTGGTATTTCCACATGAAGTTTTGGCCGCTGTTTTATAACGATCTGTTTTAAAAAGCTCTTGTATTTTAGTAGGGCTGTTTTATAAAGATCTTAGTAGTATTTTAATAGGGTAACAACCAACTCAGTTGTACCTATGATCGTAGTATTACCATGATACTTTTTCCACACAAAAATTATGTAATTGTGGGTACTTGCTTGACATAAATCATTTTACTAAAGGCTGGCACACACCAAAATGCGGTTGCAGCATGCGTGCGATACGATATACGTTACAGCACATGCAGAGTTTAAATTGTCCTTAAACGAGAAATTGCAACGTGTTTAAATTATACCTGTTTACATTTTGATTTCATACCTAGTAGACAATTTACTGGAGAACTGCGCAACGAGGAGACCGTTTAACGCGTTGCTTTACACTAACTTTATTTGCTGCAGGCTAACTGCACTGGGTGTTTCAATATAGGTAGGTATCACTGGGCGTTTCAAACTATATTTAGCAAATGTACCTATGGCCTTTCGTGTTATATACCTACACATCGTAAATTCCACACTGAAATATCGAATTTTGTTTCCAAAAAGTCACTAGGTATATCACTGGCAATGTACCTAAGCCAAATTTTGACACGTTTTATTGAGCAAAATGTAGTTTTCCACTGTTGTTCTATCGGCCGACGACGGCCCTAACTGTGTTCCTTAGTAGATCGGTGACGAGTTCCGTGGTTCTTATGATCTTGTAGCCAATCTGATCTATCAGTGTAATGGCGGTGGAGTAAGGAGGCGGGAGGTCCGACACGGGACGCAGTGGAAAACGCGTCGGCTGCGTGTTGGATGCTGCACCCGCCCATGTCATCATAGTTGGTCTGGAAATAATAATCATGAATGTACTTATTATATACTGATGCAATAATTATCCAATCGCGCTAGTTGGGTCAGTTTTTTAACCAATATGAAAGTTTCATTAAAACAAAATAATAAACATCAACTGTTGGTGAACCTTAATTAAATAAATAAACATAAAATAAAGTTAAACATTAAAGGGGGTCCTGTATAGTATAAGGTGTTAGAAAATGAACTCTAAAACCTTTAAGGAGTGCTTTAGACCATCGAACTGAATAACTTTTACTAAAGGGAAAATAACAGCTGTTGCCTACATTATGTATACGAACAGCTGTTTTTTTTTTCGCGATTTAAATGTTGGTTCCATACTAAAACTTATTACTGCCAGCTGCCACCTGCTAGTGTGTGGACCCAGAGCCGGTAACCTACCGTTGCCAGCAGACAATAATCGCTGTAGTGTGTGTGTGGGCTGTGTGGGCTATGCAGCGACCTTGGACAGCAGGCCGCCTGATAGGACCAGAGACTGCAGGCCAACTGGTGTGGAGCCTAGGTACCTATCTACACTGCATACCTACATAATACCACAGATTAATACAGATGGGACACTCCGTAGTTTAGGTATGAAGCTACAAGTACGCAGCGGGCGGCCCCCTCTCACGGGGCCAATTCAAATAGGTAGGTAGGTCAGAAGGTATTAGAGTTACGCGATAGAAAGAGCGGCAACTTGTAGTTGAATATAACTGTAGGTAAGAAGCGTTGTGCGACCTGAATTGCACTTTACTGTGTCGTAGCAAGAGTCGCTTTAAATATTTTGAACAGAAGAGATTTTGCGGAGTGTCCCATCTGTATTAATCTGTGACAATACTGATAAATTAAAAATTCAAATAACCTTTATTGAAATCCTTATTATACGTGTAGGTGACCTATATTACGGATATTCAGCCTTAACTGCAGTTAAGGCTGAATATCAGTATTATAGGGACACGGACACTGCCATCTCTGACTACTGATAATCTGCAACCCAGATTGATGCACTATTCACCATGGGCCAACTTGTTAGACATTTCTTTTTATTTTTTTGTCAAAGTCACTAATATGCAGGCAACTCAAATTGAGTCTGTTTAGAAGCGTCATAATGAACTAATTTGTAGTCACTTTTGCATTCCACTACAATGTATTATGTGCACTAGATGACCCGCCAGACGTTGAACTGTCCAATATTCAATAATTCATACAGAATTCCCATAGAAAATGCACTTTCAGTTTTCCCAAATTTTTCAATTTTCCCGGCAACTATTCCAATCTTTCTCTTCATAAGTAGGTACCACCGTCGAACTTCAACGAATATTTGAAAAAACAACACAAGCTAAAAATTGGTGCAACTGTTCTCGAGTTTTGCGCTTAGCAACACATTACACATTTAGTCATTTATTTTTAATTTGCGCATGCAAAGGCACGTGAATCACCATAATTAAATGCACAATAAAATAATAAAAAACCAGTAGTCCTAATGCATCATACATCACAATATAAAGGTGACTTCATTTTGTATGCTATTGCATTGTGCACGTAGAAAAATGAGTTGAATAATGGAACAACGGCGGTGTAATAAGTTGTCTTATCTGCATTTTATTGCAATTAGTTGCAATCATTTGACGCATATATGGGTGTAATTTATTGTTTACTGCAACAAGGTGATCGGCTGCAACTGCTGTAAGTGGCTACAAAACATAAATAGGTAATTAGTATCTACGTAACCATGATTATAACATTCCTTGTTGTCTCATTGGATTCGTAGGTAACGAGACAACTGAATCTGTATAGCTAATAATGTTATAGCTATACTTATCTACCTAATTAAATTCTAGTTATCAAGTGTCTTTGATGATCACAGCTAGGACTTACTAGGTACTTCAAAGTCAAAGCATTTATATTTCAAACTAGCTGACTCGACAGACCGTTGTCCAAATTTCAATGCATAATCAGCCTATAATGTTCGCACTGCTGGGGCATACCTAGGCCTTCTCTCGGTGAGAGGGAGAAAAAAATAATTCAATAATTCATACAAAATTCCCATATAAAATGCACTTTCAGTTTTCCCGAATTTTCCAATTTTCCCGCCAACTTTTGCAATTTTTCTCTTCATAAGAACCTTCCTTGGACTTCGACGAATATTTTAAATTGGTCCAGCCGTTCTCGAGTTTTGCGCTTAGCAACACATTAAGCCATTCATTTTTATATGTGCTTACCTAGATAAACCCAGATAAACCAATTACAGGCAGTTTCGAATTGTCAATGGGTCGGTCAGTCAGAAAGATGAAGCTAGTTGCCTAGTTGCCCATTCCCCTCTAGTCTCAATAGTTCGGTTGTTCGGGACCGGTATTTTGTAGCGAAAATACTGGAAAGTAAACACTTTAATACCACTTGTTAAACGTTTAACAAGTGGCATAGAAGTGTTTACTTTCCAGTATTTTTGCCTATTCCAAAGCGTACCTAATAGGTACCTACCTACTTACTTATGGAGAAGAACGGACAAGAAACTCCACGGACACTCTTCTATATCAAAATATAGAGCTGGTCTACTTCAATACTTATCAATAGAGGGTACCTACTACCTAGGTATCTATCGCAATGCGCAGAAAAACCTTTAGAATGCCCGTTTTCACTGACTCTAAGTGACACTTAAATGCATCCCTAAATATTATTGCACTGCTGGATTTTCAACTCTCGGCGCTGTTAAGAATAGCGTCGAAAATCCAACAGTGCACTTTTATTTAGGTATTCATTTAAGTGTCTCTTAGGGTTGGTGAAAGTGGGCATTAGTCTACTACTTAACTAATTGAATACACCGTTACGCATTCGTATTTGTTTCCGGCCTAAAATTACTGTGTTGATGCGTAAATAATGATCATAATTTCGGTTCCGCCCACCGTTTGTTCGCAAACAGCACCATTATGTACACCATTAATCACGGCATTATCTATGAGAGTCTCGGTATAATAAATAATAACTCGTTTACACTGACTGGCATGGTATCGCCTCGGGGTCGCGAGTTGTTCGAAAGAGATACCGTGGCCCTGGCATAGGCAACTGAAGGAACACGGGTGGGTTTTAGTCAGTAAAAGTCTGACACCCCCTTCCGCTCCACCCAGAGCGGGAGAAGTCATTTGATGATTTCCCATCCACAAAAAAAAAAAAATGGTACCGCCTACAATCATTTAGCAGAAGAAGTACAGTATGTTTATCTCACCAAGCAATTCGCGGTTTACACGCTTGGATGCAGGCCAAAAAACAAGAAAATGTGACATACACCAACCGTGCAAGGTGGCAGTACGGCCCACTCCATCTGACTCCTTCTCAGAGAGGAGAGGAGGCCTGTGTCCCAGCAATGGGAACAATAAGACATATGAAAAATAGATATGATAATAGATATGTTAGAAATTATGTTTACCTGGGTGGAACAGGCCTTGTGTTGGCTGGCCTCATAGTGGTCGTAGGCCTGGTGGTGGCCTGCGTCATCGGCCTCATGGTCGTCGTAGGCCTGGTGGTGGCCTGCGTCATCGGCCTCGGTGTCATGCCCGCTGACGATGGACTGCCCTGCATCAGCTCACCATCATCTCCGAACCTGGAATGTAAGTAGTGGGGCTCAGTGAAATGTGTCGTGGAAATCTATCCATAGTTCCTACTATCCTACTTCCTACACTAATATTATAAAGGTGAAAGTATGTGAGTATGTTTGTTAGGTACTTCTTCACGCTCAAGACGCTGGACCGATTTGGTATGTAGATAGCTTATACCCTGGATTAACACAGGCCACTTTTTATCCCGGTCTACGCGGGTGAAACGTGCCCATTTAAAAATACAAAAGTAGGACTTGCCTAAAGTACCTACAAAATATGTGAGAAAGTTAATGATGTCACGACGAAATGCGTACCTAAGTAAGTACATAGGTACACAATGTAATTGAGAAGGCCACTTAAGTAGTTCTCTTCAAAATGTGATACTTTCTTCAACATAACTAGGTATGTAGATACATATGTACTTAAATACGCAAATAACGGACATGATAATATGACAACTGTAAATATGACACCCTTTATGATCTCAATGGAGGAGCTCGTGACTAAGATTAACAGCCGCACGGGTCGATCCATGAGGTTAAGCTACGCTTGCCTGGGTTGGTAACTTGGTACGTGGATGGGTGACCATCTTTACATACCGAGACTCCTCCGTGCCTCGGAAAGCACGTTAAGCCCTTGGTCCCGGCTGCCATTCGTGGATCTTTGACAGTCGTTACGCAGCGTCAGAAGCCCGAAGACCGAAAGTCTGATAACCAGTCTTATACCAAGGGGTATCGTGTTACCCAGTTGCTGAGTTGTGGAGGTCAGATAGGCAGTCGCAGTCCATGTAAAATACTGGTATTCAGCTGCATCCGGTTAGACTGCCACGAAGCCGACCCCAACATAGAATCCACGAATGACAGCCGGGACCAACGGCTTAACTCTTTAAACATCGATTGACACCCAGGTGTGCAGATAACAATAAAAAAAATATTGTGTCTGCTAATTGGTGTGCGACGGGTTAACATGCTTTCATAGGCACGCAGGGGTCTTGGTATTACGTAAAGATGGTCACCCATCCATGGTCCAGCCGTGTCAAGCGTAGGTTAACCTGATCGATGTTATATTACTTAGCCACAAGCCCGTCAAGGAGCGAAGTACCGGAGTAGTGGATGTGTGTATGTACTTTGTTATTATTTTTTTTTTTTTTTAGTTTCTAATGTGCGTTTTATTTGTGCAGAATAAACGATTTTTCTTTCTTTTTTTTTTTTTTTCTTTCTAAGTATTGATGGCAATTCTAAAATGGCAAATAACCTTATGACCAAATGCTAACGAAGAAGGTACGACCGTGGGGACTCCTTTCTCTATGGTTCACGCATATTAGCTCAAATGCCGTTACGAATTCTAGTTACGGAGTCTAGCCAGTAATAGTCATGACTAGTCGTTGAAAAAGTTGTGACTAGAATTTCAAGGTGTTGTTGTATTTTTAGATTTAATGGTGTTAAGACATATTTTAGATTTTGATGTAATCAAAGATTTCGAAATCCATTTTATTTTGAAGATAAACGAATAAAATACTATATATATCCTAGCAACCCGGCCCTGCTTCGCACGGTATTTACAACTTGACAAAACATGAAGGTTTCTATATTAGTTATATCTAAGTTAAATATTAATGTATGTAGTCTAAATGATATAGTCAAACCTCAAAGGTGCTCCTAGGTTTGACTAGTCAATCCTCAGGTCTGACTTGAAATCTTAGTCAAAGAAGTTTTCGTCAAACCTAGGAGAAACTAATTTGGTCAGGCAAACGTCGAAACTCAATTTAATGAAATCGGGGTTTGACCAGTAAACTAACTAACTTCAAACACCTAGGTTAGGCTTGGGTTAGGGTTTTCGTCAGCAGGTCGACGGAATCCCACTGCGCGGGGCTCCTATTTCTGTCTGCAGGGTTTAAAGGAACCTAACAAAACCGAACCTCGGAGTGTCCCTGACGTCGACGTTTGACCGAGTCTGCCAGTCGCTTCTAGGATCGACTAGGCAAAGCTCGAAACAGATTATTTTACTTTCGACGTTTGACTGAAAAGTTAGGAACTTCGATCTTTGACTAAAAATACTTTAAACAAAGATCGAAATTGGAATTTATTTCGGGGTTTGCCGGAAGGCTTTCGTCAAACCTAGGATGAACAAGTCATTCCGGGAAGAGACTGCATATCGACCTTTGACTATGACATACTTATAAACCTTCCGGAATAAATTCATCAAATGATAGTTAGAACCGCATCAAAATCCGTTGCGTAGTTTAGAGGAACAGTGCAGCCACACAATAGACATGAAAAGCGACTTTATTTTATAATAAGTATAGATTTGTAATCACGTTCTCGAAAGCGGCTCCATCATGGCCAGGGAAGTTAAGGACCACTCGATCCGCATACTCTCAGATGCTACATGGGTGTTCTGCAAGCGCTAAGTAGTCACACAGTGGACTCTGGGCTAATACACGAGTGCCACCAGTATCTCAACCAGGTGGGTATACTCAATAATAAAACTATTCAATGGACACAGCGGCTTGCTAGACGACGCAGCCGACGAACTTGCCAGAAGGGGGTCGAACATGGCACCAGTGGGACCTGAACCCATAGTGCCGCTCCCCTTCGGGTTTTTGCGCACTCTGGTAAGGAAACGTACCAGGGACCAGCATCACAAACTATGGTCGGACCAAGGTGAGTGTAGGCAGGCTAAGGAAGCACTCCCTACAATTGATGGCCGCCTCACGAAACAGTTTCTTCGACTAGCTAAACAACAGCTGCGAACAGTTACAGCTGCTATAACTGGCCAGGGGTAATTTAATAAACACCTCTTTGTTATGGGAGTCACAGACAGTCCGCTGTGCAGGGTCTGCATGGAGGACGACTAGACAGCAGCTCATGTGCTTCTAAACTGCCCGGTGGTCGCCGCATACAGGGCAGAGTACTTCGGTAACCCAGGTACCCTCCGGGAGGTTGTCAGTAATGTTAAGGCACTGCTAGCCTTCCTTGAGGAGCTGGGGTGGATCGAATAATCGATTTTCCCACCCATACGCAAAATACGCGCATTGTCGTGGAGTTGCGGATACCAGCCGTACCGTATTACCTATTACCTATTAACGGCTCTAACAATTGCGATGGAAGTTGCAATATGGGGGCGAAAAATTTATCTAGTTATGTCTCATATCTGGGAAAATTCTTTTTCTCTATTTTTGCCCGAGCAGAGCCCGATTGATGAGGAACTTTAAAAAGAGACTATTTAGATGCTATATTGATCAAAATATTAAAAGTAACGTCATTCTATAATTTGAAACTGTTTACTACTTACCTTATACTTTAAAACTGTTTAAGGACACCTTGTAGCTGTATCAGCAAACAAAATTATTGAGGAGTAAGTAGGTACACAGAGTAACGCGAAATCTCTCCGCGTAAATCTAACAAAATTAACTTAATCCGTATACATGGGAAAGTGGTAGTTGCTATGTACATTGTTAAAGAAGATTATCTGAGAAATATGTGATAATCATAGGATTACTCGGAACATAATTAGGAGGCTCATGCGACAATAATTGGCGATTCAAAGTTGACGATAATATATTGCTGTTTCGCGTTTTCTTTAATTCGATCAGCTATTGTTGGCATTAATTATGTGAATGACAGGCCATTAATTATATGCTCGAATTAAACTTAATGGTGAGCTACGACAATGTTATATAATATAAGAGACAATCAGTGTGTTCTTTTTATGAAGAAGAAAATGTAGTTGCAACTGCAACGGTTCTCGTTATTTATAAATATTGTCTGTTTTATCGACTTCTTTATTATCGTCTCTTGCTCTTCTTTTCTTACACTATGATACACAGCCCATTTTGTCTGCGTTGGACAGACCTTATCAAAGCGTCAATGCAAACCTCCATAGTTCAGAATTTTCGAGACGCGGAAGACCGGAATAAGTGGAGGAGCATCGCGAGGGCTGCTTTGGCCAAAGAAAATGCAGAGTCATCAACTACGACCACTCTGTCAAGAGTAAACGACTAAGGAGGAGGAGGATTTTGTTTTCGCCCATATTCACCATCACCAAACCGTCGAAGCCGGTTATTTTTTAAGGAACTTTTTTACGATTCTTCAATATCCCTATCAGGACTTTTTAGCCGAATCTATCAATAAAATATATCTATCAATAATCTATCAATTATAAAATTTCATTCCACCAAGACGTGGTGGATCGATTACCATAAATCGTTGCAACACATGTAACCGATTGTTACCGAGCAATTAAGTCAGCAAACAAGTCACAGACTGAACCAGTCCATCGGAAACCGTGTTTAGAGTTAACGAAACATCGATTATATTATTTGTGTGAACACGCGAACCAAGAGATTTAATGAACGCGTGACGTAATTTCGCATAACACCTTTTGTTGTCATTGCTATTCGAATTCTTAAAGATTACTTTTGAAATGACTATGGGATTGTTAGATTGGCCGCTTATTCAACATGTCCCAGAATTGATGGCACAACCGTTTAAGGGGTCATTGTGCTCATCATTATGAACAACTTTTATTGTGAGACCAAAACTGAAAACGCGAAAAAAATCCATCTGTTCGTTGTGCCATCAATTCTGGGACATGTTGTATAATGGATGTTATAGTACGCACGGCTACAGATCAAGCTATACATTTCCAGTATAAGCTTATCTCGCATTGTATAAGATTTTCACTTACAATGAGAGGTCAGTGTAAACTGGATTTGTATAGCTTGATGTGTAGCCATGTGTAGGTACTTGTGAATAAAGTTATTATTCGTTTATTGCTCTGGCTTGCTATTGGCGATATACCAACGAATAACTTAACCTAACTAACATCAGGCCTCTTGCACTGGTACATTCCGCTCGAGATAAGTACCTACAGCTCGCGGCAACTCTGGGTTTCAAGTCAGTCAAGGTGTACTACGCGCTCAGCGAGCGAGACACGTACGGCCGCCCATGAAAAAATTAAATCTTAGATTTTAAATTTAAGTATACTATTCACATTATCACTATACTATATATAAATTAGTGATATAGTTACTTTTAGAATGACGAAAATCCATTACGAAATGTCGAGTCTTGTTGCTACCTTTTTTTTACCTACCTACCTACTTACTATAGTTGCCGACATTTAACTTGAGCTCTCGGCGGAGTGGTGGGGGTTTATATGCGCGTCGTATTGTTTCAGGAGTAAGGTCCAAAATCGCTTAAAGTAATTAAAGACCGTACGTTTGTGCGATCGTACGATCGCACAAACTTAGCCACTGGTGCGTTGAGGCATCTTTAGTTGTTTTATGACCATGTTCAGGCGACTAAAGTGGCCCAAATGTCACTTTCAATTTTAAGACGTGTTTGTACCTTGTTTACTTTAGAACACTTCTAAATATTATACGAGATGATGGTGTATTAAAAATAATTGATGATTGTTTGATTGATTAATAAAAAATAACGTTTGAAAATTATAAGACATTACATTAAAGTGAAACAACTCTAGATAGACTACTCATAAATACAATAAAAGTATAAAAAGGTACCTTATACCCCACCACCACCACCACCATACCATATGGTATGTATGGTATGGCATGGTGGTATGGTACCATATTTTATTTTTCTTTGCGGACAGCCCTAGTACTCGGCTAAGCGGCGTAGGTATGTTACGGACGAGTAACGACACAAAGTAATAACAACTCTCAAGCGCGGCGATTAAGAGCAATTTAGCTTGCGCATGGAGGGGAAAAGATTTTGTAGGCTATTATAAAAGCGGCTTTCTTCAAGATCAAAGGAGTGCAACTTCTGTACGTTAGTACTATTATTTATTCTGTGCTAACATCCATAAGTATTGTTACGGTAACAATTGGCTACACACGCAATCTAGCTTGCGTTATAGGTATTATCTATTTTATTACATTGTCTTTATTTTATAATAATTATGATCTAGTTCATGAATGTCTACACATTCAATGTTTTATTTCCCGGTCCTATTTATTGATCAGCCCCTTCAGATTGACTATGTTACGGGCCTAGTAGACTAACTGGTTTGGTAGGACTGTCTGTAGTCTT
Organism: Cosmia trapezina; assembly: GCA_905163495.3. Lineage (NCBI taxonomy): Eukaryota > Metazoa > Arthropoda > Insecta > Lepidoptera > Noctuidae > Cosmia > Cosmia trapezina. Next base: position 6,686,077 of record LR991036.1, read on the forward strand.
GTCAGTCTCTTGGTTGGTGCAACCTTTAGACTGTCGCGATCTGCATAATGAGTTTGATCAAAAACTTAGCAATGCAGATCGTAAACGTGAAGAACATTACGGCGCGTGGCTCTGGCTACCCACTGACCGGTATGATGTCCAGGTTCAAGGGGAATAGACAAAATTGTAACGCTTCATGCACACGACGGATTAATTACCATTTTGATGGTCGTTTCCTTGGTGCTTTCGTTTGAACCAATTTTTTTTTTAACACTGTTGTAATTTCACGCCAAAAATATTGCTTTTGCTATAAGTAACTCAAAATAATGTGGTTTACCTGTTAAGTACAGCAGGTCTTGGTGGCGTCGGCTCCGTAGCTCCAGGAGCTGGGTTGGTGAAGGCCGGAGGAATCGTGGGGATTCGAGGCGGCACTAGAGGCGATGATGTGGGGATTGCACTACCTGTGGGTATACAAGGTATTGATTTAATAAAGGCAGTTGGAATTGAAAAAGTATAGTTGGAATTGAAAAGTCCCTACAAACAGTAAGTTTGATGAAAAAGAAGGTCGGTCTTGACGTTTTTAGGTACTATCTTATTAAAAAAAACCACCCAAGTGCGTGTCGGACTTAGCACATTTAGGGTTCCGTTATTACTTACCAAATCTGATTTATCAATAAATTTCTATTTGTTAGTAAAATATACGATGATGGAGAAGATGCTTATATGCTGTGAAGATTTGAAGACAACAACCGTTTGGCTTAGGCTGTAAAACCTGACAGACGGACACGTGAATGACAGCAATACTGTATAATACCTGAAGGGTCCAAACGGAGCACCCGCTTGGACCCTTTGAGTACGGAACCCTAAAAAGCGTCACTTCGGTCGTCAAATTGGGCACAAAGATCACAAAACTGGGAATAGTCGCAATGGAATAATTCCACATCAACATAATCTTAAAACAAAACGTATTATTTAATTTTAAATTCTAATTTCCTCGGTTTTAAGTAAAACCGGAGAACTGTTACCTTGCAGGAATGCAAAACTCAATGTCTCTACTGACCTTTAAGCTCTAACTCGTAAAGCTTCAAGCCTTTACAAAGAAATAAAGATCAATTCAAGCGCATTGACAACTCGTGCACACTTATTTATACTCCAATACAGGTTGCTCAAGCTTCTTCAAGGGTAACCACGACAGTTCTCTTCAACAATAGGATCTATTTGACAGATCTTGTGCCACACAAAATAATGATGGCTGCAACTCGTAATTTAATCTATCTAAGATTTAATAGTCGTCATTTAAATCAAAAGACTCCTCACATTTATATTTTATTTCTTTAGCTGGCCAAAATCTTTTGAGACTGGTTCTTGAATATCTGCAGTTAAATCTTTTCGTTTTTGCGTCCTTAGTTTTAGAAGATTTTTGTATTTTTCTGATGTCGTTATTTCTTCTTTGCGGACGCTTTTTTGTTTTTTATTTAAGATTTCAAAATGCTCTGTCGTTTTTTTAAATATCTTTTTCTAAACTATTTACCTTGTCTGCTAATTGCCTCTGATTTCAGGTTTTAACAGTTTTCAGGTTAGGGTAGGTTTTTCAGGTTTTAGTTTAGTTTTTTTTTTTAGTTTTTACCTGCTATGTTTTAATGTTATGAAAATCAGTTTTATGATACATACGTAATCAATCTTTGAAAGACCAAAAAACAGGTTTTTATATTAAATACTAGATCATCAATTCATCACTCATGTAGTCTATACCTACGACAAAAACCTAAGTAATTACTAAAGATTAAAGTTTTGGTGGCTTTGCAGATGGCGACGACATCGTGTTAGCAACATTTGTTAGTTTATCAAAGCCATATTTTCCTATAATAATATAGTTATTTAGCTAATATAACTAAAATAATATGACGAGCGTACGTCCTCCATCAAAGATAGAAATCTGGCAGCCAGACGCTAAGAAACATCTTATCGTGTCGAGGCAATTTTAATGGAGTCAGCTCAGAATTCGGCTAATAACGTGTAATTTAATTACCTGATCCAGGGATAGTGTTGAAGTGTTCTTTAGCGAGGAACTCCTCGAAGTATCTGGTGAAGTCTCCGGTAGGGTCCCAGCGGGAGGCCACCTTGGCCCACTCGTCCGGGTACTCGTACTTTAGCCGTTTGATCACCTTCACCGCTGTCCTCTTCTGTCTCTCTGTGCATCTGATGCATTTTGTTCTTAATGCTTCGGGAAGTATTCCTGGAAAGAAGAGATGGTGTTCGTTAAAATGTGTCTTTTGTAGATTGGTCAATTGGACATAAATTAAAATCAATTGTCACATCATGAAGCGTCAAGCGTCTGATATGCCGTCGCTCCATGTAAAATACTGGTATTTACCGGTTAGACTGGAAGCCAAGCCCAAAATGGGAAAAGGCAAGGTAGATGTAGGGATGTTCCGATACCACCAAAGCATGATCGATTCCTACTCAAATGAGTAGTACTCAAATCGTCTTGCGATACTATTTATTATGAGTAAGTATCTATACCTACTTACTCGTATCGATACTTTATTATATAAGTCCGAAATATAAAATTTATTTGATATTTTAAGTAATACTATTATTTATATAGTAATATTATAATACAAGACATTAAGTATTAAGAATCAACACAAATAACTTTTTCAATACACTTTCTCGAAAACTGGTTCATATCGCACTACGATTAGATTCACAATGCAATGTATGACGCACGCGTGCGATTTTTCATTTTCCCACCCGTGTGCGGGAATAAAAATTGCCACAGATAACTTAACCTATACTTAGTCCAAATTGGTTCAATGCCTCTTATTCACAACTCTCTATTCGGAGGTGAATGTTTTTTTTTTATCTCGGCAAAGAGATATATGCGTCTATAAGGCGTTAATATTTTTTGAATATTTAAATAATGTTTCTATAAAGAATTTTATCAAAAACCATGATTATTACAATAAAAAAAAACGTTTATGAACAAATTAACATTTATTTGTGTTCTAAACATTAGAATTTTCTATTTTTCATATTAGGCTGTTTATCGGCTTTATACCTTTGCTTCTCTTTCAACCTGGCGAAAGAAAAGCGCGGCAAAAAAGAAAATTTAAATCATAGTTCCCTATTAATTCATGACAAAAATATTTTCCGTTATTTTCTGTTTTTTATTTTATTTCTTCAAAAGTGTAATGAAAAACGTCGTTTGATACTCGTGGACATTTGTTATTGCAGTTCTCGGCTCAAAAACAGCCTCGCCTACGGCTCGGGTGTTTTAATTCCGCCTCGAATGCAATAACAAACGTTCTCCACTTGTATCAAAATGTACTATTCTTACACCAAAAAAACAGCTTTAAAAGTTCCCCAAAACAGTAATTGCTCCAAATATTTAGGAGACTATAATAGTAAATTATTGTTTCTATTTTGTGTCATATTTACACCAGTTTTGAAAACAAACATTCTATACGCACAGATGCTTCCGATACCGATTATTATAGGTATCGATAGAATTCGTTCGATATTAAAATTATTTGGTATCGAAACAAAAGTATCGAGTACTTACAAAGTTACAAGTATTTACTTGTATCGAATCATCCTTAAAAGGCAGCTATGACGACGAAGAAATGTCAAATACTGTCAAGCGATTTTGTACCTTGTGCGGTGCAAGTATTAACTTCCAATTTGGCTTGCCCTACGCAGCTCGCAAATGATTAGATATGGTACGGTACGGGGCCCAGATAATTGTTTCTTTTTTCATATGAGGACAGGGTCAGGGTCTTTGTACTGAGTGAGCCACTAACCGGTTGCATTTTTGACCAATTGAAGTGGCCTTAAACTTATCTGTAATTACCAAGTCCTTGATGTTCAGGTATTTTCTTTGCCAGTTTCTGAGTGGTTTTTCAACTATAGTTCAGTAGAACAAGTTGGTAATGGCGTTGTATTTAAATTATGAAGGACGCCCTTCACTTTGTACCAGACTAGTGCATGTTTACCCCAAGGTTGCTTTTAAAATCGGGTCCGTCACGGATGTGTCTTCTAACAATTACCTAAAGTATAGATACTAGGTACTACCACCTATTTATTAACCGACTTCCAAAAGGAGGAGGTTTTCAATTCGTCGGAACCTTTTTATGTATGTTCCCTGATTACTCGAAAATGGCTAGACCGATTTGGATTTTTCTTTTTTGTTCGAAAGGGTATACGTCCCAAGTGGTCCCATGATCATCAAGTCAGGATCTGATGATGGGATCCCATGGAAATCGAGGGAAACCCTCAAATTTTATGGGCACACCTATATCGATTTCGGTATTTTTTATAGTAACTCGTGCATTTGCTCTCGGTAAGTACCATTTGGTGAGCTGGACTGGAACTGATGATGAAGACCACAGAGGGCCATCGGAAATACTCAATTATATCTAAGTATATAACAGGTTGCGATTCGATTACTTTAATATGGTTTATGCTCTTAAAAATAATGGTAATGGTGACTTCACCATGAGCTCCATTTCTCCTGGTTCTTACTAGGAGAACTCCTCAACAATTAACGGCCCTGCATCGGGAAAAGCAACATTTTGTAAAACGTGATGACCAGTTGACTTTGGGTTATTGTAACTTAGATAAATTACAAACTGAACCACTAAAAAGTGAAAAATAAAAACTTTTTTGCAAAAACAAAAACCGACTTCCAAAAAAAAACACTACAAAGTGAAAAATAACTTTAATTTCGGAAGTCGGTGGCAAAAAACTAAAATACAGATCCAAAGACACCGACTTCCGAAATTAAAGTTATTTTTCACTTTGTAGTGTTTTTTTTTGGAAGTCGGTTTTTGTTTTTGTAAAAAAGTTTTTATTTTTCACTTTTTAGTGGTTCAGTTTGTAATTTATCTAAGTTACAATAACCCAAAGTCAACTGGTCATCACGAAGTCGGTGGCAAAAAACTAAAATACAGATCCAAAGACACCGACTTCCGAAATTAAAGTTATTTTTTACTTTGTAGTGTTTTTTTTTGGAAGTCGGTTTTTGTTTTTGTAAAAAAGTTTTTTACTTTAACTGTTATTTAGAATGGTAGTTATTGTAGTTTTTGTGTTTTTATTTGTTGTGTTTGTGTTTTTGTGGTCACCTGTTGTTCTGTAACCAAAAAAAGACTGAAGTAGGTATTCAAATAATTTTACTACTAAGTATGTACTGGTGGTTAAATGAAAATAATAAGTAAGATGGCTAATGTCCCCTTGGACATAAGCCAAGATTATATTCAGAAAGTGTTAAAAAAACAAACATGTTATCACCACATACTTAAACAAATATGTTTTTATTAATAAGAACCTCACATTATGATCATGTGGTGCAGTGCACTTAAATAGGTAGGTACTTTAATATTTAAAGTGCTATAAAAAACTTCGTACCTAAGTATTTTTTTTACATCAACCCCTGTCCATTAAATTTAATCGATTTTATATGAGGAGTGAAGCAAATTTATTTTTAACATTCAATCACTGGAAATCACAATCTTTTTAAAAAAAGATGGAAATTTAGCAGATTTACAGCAGCAAATTTTTTACTTATGCTAATTTTAGCCTTCAAGTAATCATTTATGGCTATATCCTTATTCCTAATGACATGTGCATGCAGGCACTTATAAAACTTAATTATAGTTTTGAACTTTTGAGAAATGTGTTTTTATTGATCATTATTTTAGAGATTCATAAAGTACTATATTTAAGGGGGATGCGCTGTGGTCAGGTTGTATCTTGGTCAAAGTATGATACGTGACAATAAAACATAATTACCTATGTATTTACATAATCTCTATCTATCTCTACCTCTATCTATATCTATAAAAATCAATGCCACTTTTCGTTGTAATTTTATAACTCAGGAACGGCTGGGCCGATTTAGCTGATTTTGGTTTTGAAATGTTTGACGTAGTCCAGGGTAGGTTTAAACGATGAGAAAAATTAGAAAAGTTGCCGGGAAAATTGGAAAATTCTGGAAAACTGAAAGTGGATTTTATATGGGAATATTGAAATTGGGACAGGACAACGTCTGTCGGGTCAGCTAGTTTTTAACTATAAAAATCATCAATACATCTTTCTAAGTTAGATTTCGTGCGGATTCGTCTTATTTCGGAAATCCGACGAATTCGCACGACTAACTTAGAGAGATGTATTGATGATTTATTTTTCTCGCTTCGCTCGCTCGTGTGCCTAAATATCTCGGGTGTAATTGATTACTTACATCCCATGTTTAACAATCTACTATTAGGTACTTGAGCCGAGAGCTAAGTGGTGTTCAATTACCTATAAAAAATCCTTTATACCCAATTATACCTAACTATACGTATATAAAGTTTTCACAGATCGGTGAGATTCCCCGATGTTGCGGAGGTGGATGAAGCTCCACGCTGAATTATAATTTTAATTGTCTATGTTAATCTGTGTCTGTCTGTACCTACTAACACTAGATGTAAAAGAAATTAAATAATAGTGTATTTTTAACTACTTTGTAAATTAAGTAGGTACTTACTGGAAAATATCAATTTTTTTTGGGAAAATCGTGTAGCTTTAAATGGATTTTTAGAACGTTTTAACTGTTGTTATGAAACTGCTATTAACATCATTACCGAGTTATATTTCCGAGCTTACCAATCTATTACTTAGTTTATTGTTACGAATGTCGAACGCGAATTATCAAACGTTATTTTACTCGAAAATCGTGATTTCCGCATGCTTGCATAATTTTACCAATGTGTAGAATAAAATAGTCTCAGATCTTCCATAGATAATAAAGAATTTGAACTTAAGGACCGATTTGTATTCTATGGAGACTATGGTCATTCGATCACGTTCGCTCGATGACGGTATGCGCTGATTATTTCCTTGTTTATTATAAACAAAGAAGTAACCTGCTTCTTGAAGCCAGTTGAGTAAATTTGAGCTTTTTGTTTTTATTACTGTGCATCGAGTTTTACGATGCCCTTGCCCTTTCATCTGATGCAAAAAGAAAAAAAACCGGTCAAGAGCGAGTCGGACTCGCGCACCGAGGGTTCCGTTCCGATTTCTGAAAAAGTGTGCTATTTAGAGATCGTTTTATTTTTCCTGTAATCTTTATATAAACTTCTATCACATAGAATAATTTCAGATTTTTCTCTTTGCAAACTTCGGAGATAAGGGGGGGGGGGGGGATATTTTTTTACATTTTTCATCAAAAGTCGAAAACTATGGCGCCTAAAAAAATTAAAAAAATGTTTGAGAATGTGCAAACAGCGTTCTTTCATATGATACCCCACATGCTATAGTAGCTACACTTTGAATTTTTAAGACCCCCTTTCGGTCCCTGTTGCAAAAAAAAATATAAATATTTTTATTTCTTTCTTATTTGCAAAATAGTTGGGTAAATGTCATCTAAAACTGTTCCAAATTTCAAGTTGATAGCAGTAGTAGTTTTAGAGATATCCAGCTGTGACAGACAGACAGACAGACAGACAGACTTATTCACACCATAAGGGTTCCTTTTTTACCATTTTGGTACGGAACCCTAACAAACAAAATCTTAAGCCGCGTTTTCACTACCCTGGCGAGCGAACATTTTGATCAGAGCAATTCAAATGTTTGCTGTTCTGCCGATGTTCGCTCAAAACAGAAAACATCTGTTTTCACTACAAAGAGCGCGGAAACGAATGCTCACTCGCCGTACCGTCGCGCGTCGTTTTGACTGAAAGTTCGTTCGCCGAGTCCACCCGATCATCACTAAACTGAAATGTTCGCTCGCTCCACTGCAGAACGCCAAGTGAAAACGTAGCTCTACGTTCGTGAGACGTGTTATTATAATTTCAAGTTCAACGAAGAATGAACAAGTTACATTCCAAGTCTAAAAATAAATTGCGAAGATTCTTTGATACAACATGTCCCGGATTTAACGCTGAACTTTATGAACAACTTTTACTATGGGACCATACCTGAAATTAAAAAAAAATCCGCTGGTTGCTGCGATGCGAACTTATATGTAGGGCACAGCAGATTTTTTTTCGTAATATCATGTTTGGTCACATACCTAGTAAAAGTTGTTCTTAATGATGAGGACAATCACCCTTAAGAGATATGAGATGCATGGCATTTCATCCCGGAAAATAAAAAGTCGTGTCCTATAGGTACACGTAGGCGTATACACCTAAACCCGAAAAGGGGTCATTGTACTCATAATTTTGAACAATTTTTTCTATGGGACCAAAGCTTGAAATGCGAAAAAAAAATCAGCTGTTCCATACATTTGTGTTCACTTAAATCGACAAAATGTATGGAACAGCTGATTTTTTTTTTCGCGATTTCAAGGTTGGTCCCATAGACAAAGTTGTTTAAAATTTTATTATTATTACAAAACCTAATGTTGTATAGGTAACCTAGGAAACGGACTGGCAGTGAAAAGTTACATAATGAGACAAATGAGCCACAATTTCACTATTATGTGTTGGTTTTAGCGAATTTGTACGAGCACGGTTAACGGTTATGTAACTTTTAGTTCTAACTTTCTAACTAGGTGGAACGTAACAAGGGTTGCCAACCGTACTCTAAAATATAATATTGTACTCTTTTTCTTGTAGGTGTACTCTAGAATCTATAACAATAATAGAGTACGCTAAAATACTCTTTTAACATAAATTGACCTTTTTGGCATATTATTCACTGATGCCAGCCATGAAAGTGAAGTGGCAAGAAGAGCTGAACAAGGGCTTCATTAAAATTGATTAAAAATGAGCTCCTGATCCTATATTAACTTAGAATTGGGATGTTTGGAGTCATAAAATTCTTTTAAAAACAAGTAGTAGAAAATTGTTATGTAAAGTGCTAAAAAAATCATTTTTATTTTATTGGCCAGGGGTCGTCTTAGGGTTCAATAAATGGTAGGTACTCTTTTTAATAATCTGTACTCTTTATTGACCCTCTCTAAAATCAAATATACTCTACTTCTTCTAGAAAAAGTTTGCAACCCTAAACGTAACAGTTTTCCAACAAATTATAACTAGGTACTTAGTTACTTACATTAGTTATGTAGGTACAGACAACAGCACATCAGGATACCTATACCAAACTGTCAAACTACAAATGATTTTAAACCTTAAAATCTTGACAGTTACCTTCAAAATCGAATGAGAAAACTTGACAGTTTGTGGTAACTTGACTTGCTGCTGTGTGTACTTACATAACAAAACAATATTGTATGAAAATAATTCTAAATATCTACCACTGAAATCTAAATAATAAGGCACTTATTATTTAGATTTCAGTGGTACTACCTATATTGCTAATGCTGCTGTGCGTGGAGCCTGGGATTGATCGATTCGAAATAGTTTTTGGTTTTTTTCACCAAAAAATTTCTCGTAGCAGCCAGAAGTGGTTTTATCCCCGGTGGGCTAACCGGGCCACCGGGGATAAAACCACTTCTGGCTATCAGTTATGACTTCAACATGTCTGGCGGTCTACACCTCTCTCTGCCCGGCGAGCACGGCCTACTGTGACATGGCTTGAGTCACACATTTTATCATAGTTTGGGCGATAACTGTTTTGTCTTAAATGCTAGCACGGCGGCGTGAGATAATTCCTTGAATGTGACATAACTTCTTGACGTTTAGTTGGGACTCATTATGTCTTATTTGCTAATATGGGTGCACCAATTATATCACAAATGTCACATTTTGACGGTGACTAAGAAAAATTTTATCACGTTCGTTCGGAGGTGGTGATAAGATTTGAAAATTGAAAAAAATAATGTTTTCCTGCTAATTACTCTGCACCAAATGGCAATAAATTATTTTCTTGCATTGTGTGGTGGTGGTTTATTTGTGCGTGATAAGGATAACCAAAAAAAAATTGTAATAAATAAATAAATAATTTACTATTTTTTTATATTTTTAAACGGTTTTTTTTTTAATTTTTAAAAATACATATTTAGACATGTAAATAATACGCCTTAAAAACCAACAAAAAAAATTAAAATAAATAAATAATTTAAGTAAATACAGAGGTACTTAAATACTACTATTTTTTTTGTTACCTACATGTTAAGAATAATCGGTTTATGGGTTTCATAAACGGGGGCCAAATATTCATTATTTTTGCGATAGGACACACCGTTTTCGAGTTATAAGCAAAAGAAAAGAAAAAAAAAGATTTTATTTAGCCGCATATTCAGATAGTCTTAAACATTTTAATTTTTTCAATTTACTATGTCACACTATGAATTTAGCAACAAGAAAGGCATGTCGCGGCTCTAGATTATGTCACATGGTTGACCCGTGCTAGCATTTAAGACAAATTCTAAGACATGACATAATTTATCATGTCTTGTCACAAACGTCTTGGGTACGCCCGTGCTCGCCCCGCTGGCCACCTCAGCGCCAAGGGACAAAGTAGTGTACTTTTCAATTCTTTTTTGCAGGATTGGCTTATTCTTCTCAAAACGTCCTTAAAAAATGTTCGCAACGTTGTATAAAGATTCTTACAGACAGAGGCGATATCGCGTCGCGACGCGATATTGCGATATTATATCCGTAGAACAATTTCTATGGAATCGCGCGCGACCATACACACAGGAGCGACGAGATATCGCCTCTGTCTGTAAGAGCCTTTAATCAATATAAACCGGCCTGTAAAATAGTGTTGTAGACATTGTATCTCCAGTTATACACTGGCCTAGGATAAACACATTAGGGTGTATATCTGGATATAGGTACACTTGGCGCTGAGCGTGTTAAGGCTTTACTGTCGGACTGCATAGAAAAGAAAGAGAAGCGCTATGACACAACGCTTGCAAAATATGAAGTAATTATCGATTTACAAAAAATCTGTTGATTAAACTAAAAAAGTAATGACAAGAAATCATTCCTTACTAGTTTGTAAAGAACTGTATAAATTTATGAACACTTAATGAAAACTGTAGGAGTAATATGGTAACAACTCGAAAAAATAGACCGAAATAGACCTGGATTTAGGTTTTTTTTCCTTAGTTCTACAAACTAAAATAGATTTCAGGACACATGAAATCACTTCTTATGTATTGTAGATTACTGAGTATTTTTTCCTATCAGAAAGATGCTATAGTTATTGTAAAAGATGGTTACAAAGTTACTTAGTTTCGCCGTAATTTAGGAAGGAGTCGTGATGCTATGCTACATAAGTACCTATATTATTTGTAACCCATATTTGGAACACGCAATTTAAGACTTAATAAACTATGGACTTCTAATGATTTTAAACTGAATGTCACGTCTTTAAGGCTCTTACAGACAGAGGCGATATCGCGGTCGCGACGCGATATTTCTATATTATATCCGTAGAAAAATATCGCGTCGCGACGCGATATCGCCTCTGTCTGTAAGAGCCTTTAAACGAGTACGTAGTGATAATGATTTGGAAAAAATATACGTTAAATTAGACAGCATTTTTGTAATCACTTAATCTGTGAATATTTTATATTATATATTAGAATCATTTGTAAAGTTATGTCTAACGCGAATAATAAACTATCTTTTGCCCGCGACTTCGTCCGCGTGGATGTCGGAAAATATCCCACGGAACGGTACTACCAGGAAATCCTTCTTTATTACTTGTCTACATTAAAGGGAACCTCTGTGCAAAATTTCAGCTTTCTAGGTTCAAGGGTTTAGGCTGGGCGTTGATGAGTCAGTCAGTCTGTCAGGACTTCTCTTTTTATTTATATTAATTAATAATGCGTCTAATTTGGCACAGCGCTCCTTGATAGGCGAGTCCTACTACTCGAGGACGAGGGCGAGGACGTACGACGCGTTGCGTGAGCTCATCACAGAACACGCAATCTATGCCGCCCCAACCACTCAAGGCCGTTGGCATATTATCTGCGTCTTAAACGAGTGCATTGACCTTATGCAGTCTTAAACTGACCAATGCCAGCCCGCGGATTAAAAAGAAGTTACATATTCGATAAAAAGAGCATACATGGCTTCGAAAAGTATTATAAACTAGCTTTGCACGCCGCTTCACTCGCGTTAATTTAGAATTTGACAATCAACTCGGATTGTACTTGTAATATAATTCAATCATGATTCGAAAGCCGCGTGGCGCCATCTATTATCATAATAACGTTATTGTTGTTTTTCTCGGGAACAGTATTTTTTTTCGGGATGAAAAGTACCCATGTCCGTTTCTGTACCTACACCTGACAACGTACATGCAAAATTTCAGGATGATCGGGTCAGTGGTTTAGGCGTGAAAAGGTAACAAACAAATAAAATAACTTTCGCATTTATATTATTAGTGTTGCATAATGTGGGTAATTGTAAGTGAGCGCCACTTGTATTGATATCTGATGGTAGTTCAATACGGTCCGGGGGTGTAGTAATTATAAACTCCTTGGTCATTTCATCAATTGTGTCATTATAGTGTCAATGTATCAATATGTCGAATATGTTTAATTTTGTTAAATAAAACCTATAATTACGGGTATATTCTTACTTACTACAATTTATTTAACTTAGTCTTTTATTTAGCTATTAGTTTTAGGATTTATTTTATAATAAACCCGCTGACCCGACAAACATTGTCCTGTCGAAATTTTAATAATTCACACAAAATTGCCATTAAAAATGATCTTTCAGTTTTTCCGAATGTTCCAATTTTCTTTCTTAAAAACCTTGTCCTGACAATTACAAAGGATAATATTTTTGTGTTCACCAAAAATATTATCCGTACATCAAAATACTGATCGTGCACCAAATATTCCTGAATGTTACACAAAACACCCGCGCGTCCGAAACTTCACATTGGTGAATCATTTGGGTTAGAATCATTTGGGTTAGGTTAGGTTAGGTTAGAACAGTGAGCGAAGCGAGCGGTGCCGCGGCAGCGGCCGCCGAGCGCCATATCCAATAGATGCTCGTTATGACATATTTTAATTAGACATGGGCATTATTGCTATTTTATAAAATCTATTGTTTAGTAAGGAGACGAGTGTGTGTTGCCACAATTGAATTGTAAGGAAATTAATCATATGAGCGTTTTGGATGGTATGTCTGTTAGCTCGTAAGACCAATTGAAATAAATAAATAAATAAATAAATAAATGAACATATTTTGGTGCACATTCAGTATATTTGGTGGAACACAGGCAAAATTAGGTAACTGAAATGGGAATAAATTGAAGTACTTTTAAATACCATCCAATTACAAACACAACAAAAAAATAATTAGCCAAATAGATGCAACCGTTCTGGAGTGATGTGCATATAGTGCATATACATACATACATTAGCAAATGATTTTTATATAATTATGTACTTATATTATGGCTTTTTATAATGCATGGGTTTGGCTGAAATATTATTAATCTTATTTCTCCATGTTCTTTCTTAAGTGTCAGCGAAGTCTGATAACTGCAAGTAGGTAAGCAAGTCAGACACAAAAAAAGCTACAAATAAACAGAATAAAGTAAAGCATTGAACGCGAACTTGTTATTTAAAAGGTAATGTCAAGCCAGAGTCCTTGCAAACGAGCACAAAATAAAATAATCGAGTGAATCCGGGTAATCAAGCAAAACAGAAAAAAAATAGAGGCCCAGTTCGAGTCCGTGCCGTTTGTTTTCGTGAAAACATATTATTTTATTATGGTTTCTGAGACTGCGGATACCGTAGCCATTGTATTTGCTCGACACTAGTCTAATTAGGCTCATTGCATTCCTTATAAAATAAGTTTTAACCGATTATGATATTTAACAGTTCTGAGCAGATTTACGGTCGGTACCTGACGTTATTTTGCTATTGTCACATTTGAACCCTATTTTGGCCAATATTTCTGTTGCTTCTCTTTAGGTCCTGGTAGTGCTTTGTCAACTCTTAACAAAGACACTAGAATAAGTAACCGATTTAGCTAAACACATCGCGCGCAAGCGCGTGCACTCGTAGTGTGACGTCATACGCAAATTATATCCGGCCTTAAAATTGTTATAAATATGACCTATCTCATGAATGCTCAACTACATATTACTCTCTAGCATTAAAAGTCTCGTAGTTATTTATTAGCGGTTGAAATCATATATGTTTTTGTCGGGCAGAAATATTGAACTTACCTTTACCTTACCAGGTACTGTAAGGTAAAAGTACACGTCAAAAAATACAAAAAAAAAAACCAAGGAAAAGTTGAGAATGCTAGTAACTACACGGAAAGCAAATTGCTAACTGTCATCACAATCTGAGCTACGGCAACGCTACTTACAAGCTAAACGCATCAAGATCTAAGTAGCAAAAAAAAAAAGACAATAAATCAAACTACGCACAAACATAAATACAATCTCTGCATTTAATGGCAGCATTTAGCCATGGAAAACAATCACCACGAGAAAGCATTGTATTAAAATCAGCAACGTCGCGAAAACTCCCAAGCATTGTTGTAAGTATGGCGCTGATTTTCCGTTGAAGTTTTTACTGTCGCACGGTAGGTTTGTCTAAGCATAGTGAATATTTTTTTCATTCCTCATACTCGGAAAGTAGTGTTTGTTTGATCCGAGTGGCGGACGGCAAAGGCCGGAACGGAATCAATTCCTATAAGACGTATTTAGACGCCCGAGCGCAGCGAGGGCGGCTATAGTCCGAGTAGGAATTGGTGACTTTCACCCGTGTTAAACACTCTACTTTTCATTTCGAATATAAGGGAAGTAAAAAATAGCAGTTTTTCTAAAATATTTATTGATAAAAATACATGTGTGCCTAGAGTTAGTATCCTGCCAAATTACACTCTTTTTTAAATTTTAAAGATGGAACACACCGCGTCACCGCCGCAGGCCGTCCCGCATACTAGTTATTTTTTTTTATTCACACTGGCTGTTTGTACACTCACAAGACCGCAGCCCGACTACCTAACCAACTTTAATTCTATTTTTAAAATTCATTCTCGCCCTAGAGAGGGAAGCAATTACTATGAGTCTTTCCCGACCAAGGGTGGGGAGCAGCGTCTTCGACCCGCTACTCGGATCAAACAAACACTACTTTCCGAGTATGAGGAATGAAATAGTAGATTGTTATACAAGGGTGGAAGGGAATCAATTCCTATACCAGGTATTTAGACGCCCGAGCGCAGCGAGGGCGCCTATAGTCCGAGTAGGAATTGGTGACTTTCACCCGTGTTAAACACTACTTTTCATTTCGAATATTTAAAGGAAAGTAAAAAATAGCAGTTTTTCTAAAATATTTATTGATAAAAATACATGTGTGCCTATTTATTTGAACGAATTAAGTACAGCTTACAGAGTTAGTATCCTGGCGAATTATACTCTTTTTTAAATTTTAAAGATGGAACACACCCCGTCACCGCCGCAGGCCGTCCCGCATACTAGTTAGTTTTTTTTATTCACACTGTCTGTTTGTACACTCACAAGACCGCAGGCCCACTACCTAACCAAATTTAATTCTATTTTTAAAATTCCTTCCCGCCCTAGAGAGGGAAGCAATTACTATGAGTCTTTCCCGACCAAGGGTGGGGAGCAGCGTCTTCGACCCGCTATTCGGATCAAACAAACACTACTTTCCGAGTATGAGGAATGAAAAGATTTTGCAAGGGGACAATATTCTGAACAGATACCAAAAAGTTTTACAAAACAATGTTTTTCGCAGGTAAAATCTCTGATAAACTTGGTTACCTGACAAGAATTATTAGCCATGATATAATTTTATTGCGAATTGCATTAGCGTGTTAAGCAAACCTTAGCTAGATACTATGATAAGTATCGCAATAAGTAGTAGCCAACCTTAGGAAACCACAGATTGTATATTGTAGGGTCAAATAAGTACCTTAGGGTGTATTCTTATTCTAAAGCCGGCCTTTCAGTAAAGCTTTTTTCTACAGTTATTAAATTAGGACTGACCTTTTAATTCTTTAACCAGAAAAATACCGCATATTTCTCAAAGACCAAATAATTAAAATTGGTAATTGTACCATTGTTATAATTATGTTCTTGAACTCCTAGAGAATAACAGACGTAAGTAATGTTGACAGTTGACCACAGACTATTTATAATGTAACCACAGAATGCGCATCGGCAACCGCTAAACCAGAGCAATAATGTTAGCCCCGCACAATAAACTATTAAAGTAAGTACGTAAGTAAGTATAGTGATGAAACCGCGACATTCATCATTTGTGATGTATTCAAGATTTATTAAACTGGTTATGTTAATATCATGGAAGTAAGTGTCAGCTGTTCATTGTATTGATAAATACGCGCCACGAAAGATGAGACTTGACACACCACGTGGCTTGACTTGCGCAGTAGACGATTTTAGGTCTCTTTAGCGGTATGAGGTCTGAACGCGGTAAGGGACCGGCAGAGAGGGCGGGGGAGGCGCGGGAAGAGTCTGGCAGTTATTAACAATATTCTGTAAACCATAGTACAGAAAAATAAGCAGTCAGACTTTAAGAAAAGTCAGTAATATTTTTACGTAACTTTAGTACCTGATACTTACCTGAAAATTGAACACAAACTAGCAGGTATGCGTACGTTCAAAGTACATACTATCAATCTGCCCAGCTTCTCTCTTCTGCTCGGCTTCTGACGACTCGTAACGACTGTCAAAGGTCCACGAGTGACAGTTCAAAGTACATACTAACATACTATCAGTTCATATTAGGTACATACTAACACTACTTTAACCCTTAAATAAACAGAAAATAAATAAGATTTGTCGGCCCTGGGATCTTGCTCTATCATATAATTTACACACACAAAAGGCAAGATAACCATGCTTGCTCAAGACGGATTTGCGATTTCGATACTCGATACTGGAGACAATAAACGTTTATTCTATTCTATTCTATTCTATTTCAGGCTTAGGGGCTGACCCTAATCCTGAATCGCAAATTATGCATCTTGAAAAAAAAAAATTCAAACTCATGCATGCTCGAGCATAGTCGAGCATCGAGTTTAAAGTGTATTTAATTTTGCAATGTATGGAATTGTCATAAGATTAATTTTTCAATAGTCTCAGAAAATGCTCTGCTCTGCTCTGCTCTTGGTGTGCGCTGCACTTTAGACGTATCAACTCTTTTCTTAGAATCTACATATTTAAAGTTATGTTAGTACTTACTCAAGCGTTGTACTAAATTAAATTGATTTACAACGCAAAGAAGAATCTAAAACTAATTTTATGACCACTGATTGCCTTAATTCAAAACATCTGTTTACAAAAAAGTAATTGTATTGACTTAATTACGGTAATATCCCCGAAACTCGGGCTATAAAATATTAGATTATCTACCTATGATTTAATCATTATGTAATCATTTCCACGTCTAGCTTAACCACAAATTAGCATTTATTACTATTTATCATTTATTATTCTTAAGGTCAACTCGGATATGGATTTATATTATTAT
The DNA here is from genome assembly GCA_905163495.3 of Cosmia trapezina. Taxonomy (NCBI): domain Eukaryota; kingdom Metazoa; phylum Arthropoda; class Insecta; order Lepidoptera; family Noctuidae; genus Cosmia; species Cosmia trapezina. The sequence goes on from LR991036.1 coordinate 6,703,448, forward strand.
TTTTAGTTAATCATAAACTCTGTTTTACCGACTTCACAAAAAGGAGGAGGTACTATGTTCGGATGATTGTATGTTTTATTATTTTGTATGTTTGTTCATCGAATACTCCGCCAATTGTCGACGGATTTTCAAAATTCTTTTTTTGTTCGAAAGTAGATAGTTCTGAGGTGGTCCCATTGTCACCAAGTCAGAATCTGATGAGGGGATCCCGTGGAAATTGAGGGAAACTCTCAAATTTTATAGGCACACCTACAGCGATTTTGGTATTTTTTATAGTACCTAACTCGTGCATTTAGCTCCCGGAAAGCACCATTTGGTGAAGTGGAACTAATGAGGAAGTCCACAGATGGCCATCGGAACTACTCAATAATACGTATTTCACTTGGGTTGCGATTCGATTACTTAAGTAAGTATATGGTTGCTAAGCAATTTATGCTCGTCACAATACATATGGTGAAGTGTAGTTGATGGTGGCTTCACCATCAGTTCCAGTTTTCCTGGTTCCTTATTAGGAGAACTCCTCAACAATTGACGTCCTTGTATCGGGAAAACCAATATTTTGTAAAAGGTGATGAGCAGTTGGCATTAGGCTATTGTAACTTAGTTAGATTACAAACTGACCCACTAAAAAGTGAAAAAAAAAACGTTTTTTACAAAACAATACAACAGACTTTAAAAAAAAATGCTACAAAGTGAAAAATAACTTTAATTTCGGAAGTCGGTGGCAAAAAACGAAAATACAGACACAAAGACACTGACTTCCGAAATTAAAGTTATTTTTCACTTTGTAGCATTTTTTTTGGAAGTCGGTTGTATTTTTTTGTAAAAAAGTTTTTTGTATGAAACAATCTGATATTTTAAAACATTATGTCATAATTTAGTTACTTAAGTAGGTACTGCATAAAAAAAATAACCTGAGGTAACTTTTTTGCATAACATTCAAAAAGTGATAAATAAAAACAAAGTTAATTATTAATCAGAATTAAGATATTTTTAAGTTATCACATCTGCTGCATAGCTGAGCAATATAATTGACATTTCTGCCTTCAATTTAGAACATGTAAAGTCCCCTCATCGTCGTGGGTCTTAGATAGGAAAAAATAAGGTTAAGGCTCTGCGCGCACTGCGGTGCGTTTTTCTAACGCATAATCTGTGAAGTATGGAATGTCTTTGAAGTGCGCGCACTACGGTGAGATAAACGCATGCGTTTTGTTCTCAGAAGAATAACTAAGTTATTCTTCTGAGGTTTTGTTACTGTAGGCATGGCTGCCCAGTGCAGCAGAACTAACGAACCGCATTCCAACGCACTGCAGTGCGCGCACGGGCTTAGGTAAGTCAAACTGGCTTTGTCCAGAATTCTGCGTACGCGCAACGAAGGGTGGTGTGCGCAACAGAAAGTAATTGTGCATCGGTTAAGAAAGTAGGAAAGATACGGTTGATTTGAGAACTGACATCACTTTGCGATACCACAAGGCACAAATAAACAGTTTTCTCCGTTACCAACACCATTTTGTAACCCATGATACGGCTGTGGGAATTTTCTAGAGAAAGGAAATTTTCATTCGCAATCACTCTGCGAAAGCTGGTTGGCTACGTTAATAGCTCAATTTCAATTATGGCGCGAGACCCCGCCTACTAGTTTTTTGAATCCATGTGGGAAACATAAAAACAGTGTTATAAAATTCAGAAAAAAAGATATATCTTATTTAAGGATCTGGCGGATAGCCAGTCGCTTTTGATAACACGATTAGATTTACTTTGCTGGATAGAAAAAAAACCAAAAGTTACCCCTTTTCGTAATGTTAAAATCAGTCTCATAACTACAAAATAGATGTTTCTTTCTTATTTTTTACATATATGAAAAGGTAGGTAATGAGATTTATAGAGCACAATTCGTTGAGTTTGTCGTGATAAAATTATTAAAATAATTATATATGTTATTATAAAATAATTACCAAATGCGCGAGGCAACCACTCGCGAGCCTGCTTCAGTTCAGCCGGTCGATTCTGTAAAAATCTCACCGTGAAAACTTAGGTGAAGTGAGTTTGTTTTTGCTAGGAATGGACACTATTGACAGCTCACTCCACGCTCACTTCACCTAAGTTTTCACGGTGAGATGGTTACAGAATCGCACTGCGGTACGCGGCTCGAGCGTCGGATTTATCTGTTCTGGGTAGGGTTGCCAGGCCATAAAATGCAAAGGCCGGACTGCGCACTATATAAGGCCGGACATTTTGCCCTAAAAGCCGGACATGTTTTTTTTATTGCCAAATATAATGTTTTTACAGCTGGGCTGTTAAAAAAAGAATTTATACGTGATGTAAAGTGAGAATGAGATCGAAGATGGAGTGTGTGTGCCAGATATATGCATATTCGATATTTATTTAAAGATGGACATAATATTTATAATAAAAAAAAAATTTACAAAAAAAAAAAACAACCGACTTCCAAAAAAACACTACAAAGTGAAAAATAACTTTAATTTCGGAAGTCGGTGTCTTTGGTTTTTTATTTACTTTCGTTTTTTTTGCCACCGACTTCCGAAATTAAAGTTATTTTTCACTTTGTAGGTAGTGTTTTTTTGGAAGTCGGTTGTTTTTTTTTTGTAAAATTTTTTTATTTTTCACTTTTTAGTGGACTGCCTACCCCACACAAATCTGAACACCACTCTGCAAAATAAATTAGAGATCATCCACATAGACTAAATGGGAAAAATACGTATTAAATTATTGAAGCTAACTCAAAAGCCACTCATCAGAACTTGAAGATATTTTTATGCGACCATCTCAGGAGTATACCATTTCAAATAAAAACTTTGCAAAAAGCAAATACGTCGAGCTAAGTCGTGTCAGAAGTTTGGTAGGCGTAGTTTTAGTTGACAACTCAAGTACCTAGCGCAATTTGAATCATTTATAGCCAGAGTGCACATCATGACGATTCCAATAAGCCCAAACACGGCAAGGATACATTGTTTTATTACTGAGTTCCGATGCCTACCTTCCGGCTTCTTCATCAGATCGCTTCGATGGTACCATTTTCATCAGAACCATTTATTTAAAGCTTCGTCATAGTCGCTTAACTATTAGTCGAGATATCTTATCGCCACCCGTGAAATACTTATCATCGTTGAGGAGTTCCCGTGGCTTTCGCCACTCTGACAAAAAGCCTGACAAAAGCCGGACAGGCCGAACACGTACATATTTGGCCGGACGCGACCGCAAAAAGCCTAACATGTCCGGCTAAAGCCGGACACCTGGCAAGCCTAGTTCTGGGGGTCTAGACAAAATCCTTTTTCTGTAAGCGTTAACGTTAACGGAAAAATCAAATTGTATGGAGTTGACATTAGCTTCAGAAATGTCACGTGACTGCTTCTGTCAACTACATACAATCTGATCTTTCCGTTGGCGTTAACTAACGCTTACAGAAAAGGGACACAAGACAAAGGGCCAAAGGGCACAAAAGTCAAGGCTTCCTGGTCGCCGGATCATAGGGCTTCAAGGAGGGCCACTGACAATAAAAAGAAGCGTGTTAAAAAGATGATATGCCAGACCTATCTGGGTCTGAAAAATAGCTCGTAGAATTAAGCCACGTATTTTTAATTAAGAATCAACATTTTCGTGCTACGCCCGCGCTACGGAATACGTGCGTAGCACGCGAAGCTCCGCACAATTTTCGTGATTTTCCTGACTTTAAGGGTGCATTTGCGAGTGGGTAGTCAAATAATTACTTTTTTAAACAAAAGTATGTTTATTAAATAAAATGCTTTGCATTCTTAAATTTTTTTTGTATGAATTGTGGATAGATGTGCAAGGTACGATTCCGAACTACAAATATTTCTTTACTATATTTCCGGGTTCACAATAAATTAACCGAAGTGAACATTTTTACTTCAGTTCATTTATTGAGAAACCTATCTAAAATTATGTTTATAGTTCAGAATCGACCTTGCACTTCTACCCACCTACAATTCGTACAAAAAACATTTTAAGAATGCAAAGCCTTTAATTATTAAACATACTTTTGTTTAAAAAAGTAATTATTTGACTACCCGCTCGTATAAGCACCCTTATTCAATTTATCCTTTAGGTATACTTTGTTACATAAATTCTATTTAACTCTTAGATTATAAGATTTAACTCCTTTATTGTTATACAATCCATTGACGTCTTTAAGTGTCATACTCATGTACTGTATATACCTGACATGCATAATTGTAGGCATATGTATATTGTATTATCACCTTGTTTTTCCTTATTAGGACTACTGAACTTCCGAGGCTGTGTGCATGGGAACTGCTTGATACATTATGTCTTAGTACGGTGGTAGAATCGATAATGAGTAAATATTTATCCGAGTTTTTGTTGTTAATTAACCCTAACCCAAACGAACAAAGGAAAGGAAATTTTGATATTAATACCAAAGTTTAATTTCCTTTGTTCGTTCACCTTAAGGTGAATGCGCAGTGGTAGCCCGCGAAATCCTGACACGGAACTGCAAATTGCGAAAAACCCAAAAAAAAAATTGAATTTCGCGGTCTACACAGATCACCTTAAGACTGCTCGTCCCTAAAATACGGCGAAACTAAGTAACTCTGTAACCATCTTTTACAGTAACTATAGCATCTTTCTGATAGGAAAAAATATACAGTAATCTACAATACATAGGAAGTGATTTCATGTGTCCTGAAATCAATTTTAGTTTGTAGAACTAAGGAAAAAAAAACCTAAATCTAGGTCTATTTCGGTCTATTTTTTCGAGTTGTTACCATATTACTCCTATAGCTCGTGGCTAAGTAATAACAGCCGCACGAGTCGATCCCTCAGGTTAAGCTACGCTTGCTGGGGTTGGTCCGTGGATGGGTGACCACCTTTACATACCGAGATTCCTCCGTGCCTCGGAAAGCACGCTAAGCCGTTGGTCCCGGCTGTCATTTGTGGATCTTTGACAGTCGTTACGGGTCGTCAGAAGCCCGAAAGTCTGACAATCAGTCTTACCAAGGAGTATCATATTACCCAGTTACTGGGTTGTGGAGGTCAGATAGGCAGTCACTCCATGTAAAATACTGGTATTCAGCTGCATTCCGGTTGGACTGGAAGCCGACCCCAACATAGTTGGGAAAAGGCTAGGCAGATTGATTGATTGACCATATTACTCCTATACAGTTCTTTACAAACTATTATGGAATTATTTTTCTTGTCATTACTTTTTTAGTTTAATAAAATCAACAGATTTTTTGTAAATCGATAATTACTTCATATTTTGCAAGCGTTGTGTCATCGCGATTCTCTTTCTTTTCTATGCAGTCCGACAGTGACAGCGCTTTTTACGACGGACAAGCCCTAAGGTGAATGCGCAATGGTATCCCGAATGTCATGATTTCGGAAATCATGACATTTTAGAACAAATCTAACTCAGAGAGGTGTATTGATGATTCCTATGGTTATAATTATGTAACATTTTTGTTAATTCGATCGTCGCGAATCATATTTGTCTTCGACTAACTAAACAACAGCTGCGTACAGTTACTGCTGCTTTAACTGGCCATGGGTCATTTAATAAACACCTCTTTGTCATAGGAGTCACAGACAGTCCGCTGTGCAGGGCCTGCATGGAGGACGACGAGACAGCAGCTCATGTGCTTCTAAACTGCCCGGTTGTCGCCGCATACAGGGCAAAGTACTTCGGTAACCCAGGTACCATCCGGGAAGTTGTCAGTAATGTCAAGGCGCTGCTGGCCTTCTTTGAGGAGCTGGGGTGGATCGAATAACCGATTTTCCCACCCATACGCAAAATACGCGCATTGTCGTGGAGTTGCGGATACCAGCCCGTATTACCTATTACCTATTACCTATCATATTTTGATAAACGACACGTAGACGTACACAACCTGCAAACCCCTACCCCTGGCCTACTGGCCTGCAAATTGCAAAAAACCACCACCATTGCGCATTCACCTTAAGTAATCAGTGACTGCTGCATCTTTTTTGGCTTCTTAAATTGTCAGAAAACGAAAAACTTGCATTTACTGACAGTCAAATTAAAGTGAATGAAAAGAGAGAAGTAAGTAGGCATACTTTTGTGGTGAAGTCCATTCCAATCAACCGCTAAATTCGACTCTACATGATTGAACATTTTCAGCCCTTGAAATTATTAATTAGTTAATTAGATTTTTTTTTTTTTTTTTTTTTTCGCTGGGGTCGCGGGTTGTCTGAAGAGGTTACCGCGGCCCTGGCATAGGCAACTGAAGGAACACGGGTGGGTTTTAGTCAGTAAAAGTCTGACACGCCCTTCCGCTCCACCCAGAGCGGGAGAAGTCATTTGATGATTTCCCACCCTCAAAAAAAAAAAAAAAAAAAAGGTCATATAAAATAATCGATATAACAGCGTTTTAATTCACAATAAAGGCTCCCCGCAAGCAAGAGCGACGCAGCTCTAGTAGAACAATTTCTATGAAAACTTTTATGAAATTGTTATACCCAGAATCGCGTCGCACAGTCATGTCACACCAGTCTGCGGGAGCCTTAACACACAAGTCACGCTGTAAAACCGTTTCATAGGTACAAATACAAATATTTTTTATTTGTTGAACATAGGTAGGTGAAGTACAGATGTTGTAATGATTATAGAAGGCTATGTCTAGCCGTCATCCATGCTGATTATAATAAACTAGCTTTTGCCAGCGGCTTCGAACACGTGGATGTCGAAAAATATCCGACGGGAACGTAGGTACTACCGGGAATTCCTTCCTTATTCCTTGTCTAAATTATAAAGGGAACCTCTGTGCAAAATTTGAGCTTTCTAGGTCCAAGGGTTGGGGCTGGGCGTTGATGAGTCAGTCAATCAGTCGTTCAGTCAGGACTTCTCATTTTATTCATATAAATACAGGGTTACTGGTAACTCGACCACTTCCTTGCAGGACGTCATAGTAGGGTTCAAATGCATCAAATTAAGCCACCAAATGTTCTACCGAAATTCAGTAGTTTTTGAGTTACTTCGATTTTTAGTTTTTATTGAAAAATCCAATTTAAAAATGATTTACGGCGGAACTATACTGGAAATTAAGTTAGTAATATAGCTGATGCAGTAGCAGATCTTTGCTAATAATTAAAAGTTTGAAAATGCCTAAAACTTTGACAAAAATCACTAATTAAACATTTTATTTTTTGTAATTTTTGTCTGATAAAAATAAAAATTACGAAAAACTACTGAATTTCGGTAGAACATTTGGTGGCTTAATTTGTTGAATTTGAACCCTACTGTGACGTCGTGTAAGGAAGAGGTCGAGTTACCATGTTCGTTTCAACCGCGCGGCCATGGCGTTAAAAAAAAAAAAAAACTATGCCAACATTTTGTAACAATTTGTAAAAGTTGACTCCCAAAACCACAAATTTGTCAAAGCTATGGTTAAAAAGTTAGAAGGGTTTGAACGTGGCCGCGCCATCGAAACGCGGAGAACCGCGCGGCCACGGAGATCTCAGAAACTAAGCGTTGCACAGACCTGAAATTTTGGTAAATAACAGATTCAATTTGTAAACAATTTGTAAAAATGTAGAAAAAAATCCTAGATTAATATTTTAGGAGCTGAGAGACTAAAACCCCGTGGCCGCGCCATCGAAACGGTGACAAAAACGTGATAGTCGATATCTCGCTGAAAAAGCATCGCAGACGTCTAGATTTTTTTGTAAAACCCAGATTTGAATTTGTCAAAACTTACAAAAATGCAACAAAAAATACTAGGTTAATATTTTAGGAGCTGTGAGACTAAAACCCCGTGGCCGCGCCATCGAAACGGTGACAAAAACGTTATCACCGATAGCTCGCTGAAAAAGCATCGCAGAGGTCTTAAGTTTTTTGTAAAACCTAGATTTGAATTTGTCAAAACTTGTAAAAATACAACAAAAATCCTAGGTTTATATTTCAGGACCCGCGCCATAGAAACGGTGAAAAACACGTTATCACCGATATCTCACTGAAAAAGCATCGCAGAGGTCTGAAATTATTTGTGAAACCTAGATTTGAATTTGTCAAAATTTGTAAAAATACAACAAAAAATCCTAGGTTTATATTTCAGGAGCTGTAAGACTAGAACCCCATGGCCGCGCCATTCAAACGGTGAAAAATATGTTATCGCCGATATCTCGCTGAAAAAGCATCGCAGAGGTCTGAAGTTTTTTGTAAAACCTAGATTTGAATTTGTCAAAACTTATAAAAATACAACAAAAAATCCTAGGTTTGTATTTCAGGAGCTGTAAGACTAAAACCCCGTGGCCGCGCCATCGAAACGGTGACAAAAACGTGATAGCCGATATCTCGCTGAAAAAGCATCGCAGACGTCTAGAGTTTTTTGTAAAACCCAGATTTGAATTTGTCAAAACTTACAAAAATGCAACAAAAAATACTAGGTTAATATTTTAGGAGCTGTGAGACTAAAACCCCGTGGCCGCGCCATCGAAACGGTGACAAAAACGTTATCACCGATATCTTGCTGAAAAAGCATCGCAGAGGTCTGAAGTTTTTTGTAAAACCTAGATTTGAATTTGTCAAAACTTGTAAAAATACAACGAAAAATCCTAGGTTTATATTTCAGGAGACGAGCCATTGAAACGGTGAAAAACACGTTATCGCCGATATCTCACTGAAAAAGTGTCGCAAAGGTCTGAAGTTTTTTGTAAAACCTAGATGCGAATTTGTCAAAATTTGTAAAAATACAAAAAAAAATCCTAGGTTTAATTTCAGGAGCCGCGCCATTGAAACAGAGAAAAACACGTTATCGCCGATATCTCACTGAAAAAGCATCGCAGAGGTCTGAAGTTTTTTGTAAAACCTAGATTTGAATTAGTTAAATTTTTTACAAATACAACAAAAATCCTAGGTTTACAAAAAACCATATTTCACCGTTTCAATGGCGCGGCTCCTGAAATGTAAACCTAGGATTTTTTTTGTATTTTTACAAATTTTGACAAATTCACATCTAGGTTTTACAAAAAACTTCAGATCTTTGCGACACTTTTTCAGTGAGATATCGGCGATATCGTGTTTTTCACCGTTTCAATGGCGTGTCTCCTGAAATATAAACCTAGGATTTTTTGTTGTATTTTTACAAGTTTTGACAAATTCAAATCTAGGTTTTACAAAAATCTTCAGACCTCTGCGATGCTTTTTCAGCGAGATATCGGCTATCACGTTTTTATCACCGTTTCGATGGCGCGGCCACGGGGTTTTAGTCTCACAGCTCCTAAAATATTAACTTAGGATTTTTTTCTATATTTTTACAAATTGTTTACAAATTGAATCTGTTATTTACCAAAATTTCAGGTCTGTGCAACGCTTAGTTTCTGAGATCTCCGTGGCCGCGCGGTTCTCCGCGTTTCGATGGCGCGGCCACGTTCAAACCCTTCTAACTTTTTAACCATAGCTTTGACAAATTTGTGGTTTTGGGAGTCAACTGTTACAAATTGTTACAAAATGTTGGCATAGTTTTTTTTTTTTTAACGACATGGCCGCGCGGTTGAAACGAACATGAGTTACCAGTAACCCTGTAGATAGATAGATTATTAAACAATTATCAATATTAAATAATCAAAATTAAAATTGTCATCACAAAAAAAAAATTCAATAAAATATAATAGGTACCTACTACTTACTACAAAAACTAGGTAGGTACGTTCGCGGTACAAAGTCACAAATTATACAATAGTGATTCATCTATCTCGATTCTAAAGCAAGTGAAAATGAGTCACTCTTGTTTATATACTTTAACACCATAAAGAAAAAAAATAACCGGTCATTATGAATTTATGATACTTAAATGTAGTGTTTACCTACGTAACTGTATTATGTTCGAAACAATTTTACTGTGTGTTGAGAATTTCCATCAAATAGTTAGGGACTTGTGTTTTATTATTTTTAGGGTTCCGTACCAAAATGGTAAAAAAGGAACCCTCATGGTGTGACTCAGTCTGTCTGTCTGTCTGTTTGTCTGTCACAGCTGGATATCTCAAGAACTACTAATGCTATCAACTTGAAATTTAGAATAGTTTTAGATGACGTTTACCCAACTATTTTGCAAATAAGAAAGAAATAAAAATAATTATATTTTTTTTGCAACTGGGACTGAAAGGGGGTCTTAAAAATTTAAAGTGGGGCTACTAGTGCATGTGGGGTATCATATGAAAGAGCGCTGTTTGCACATTCTCAAACTATTTTTATTTTTTTTTAGGTCGCTTAGTTTTCGACTTTTGATGTAAAATGTAAAAAAAAATACCGTTCCCCCCCACCCTTATCTCCGAAGTTTGCAAAGCGAAAAATCTGAAATTATTCTATGTGATAGAACTTTATGTAGAGATTACAGGAAAAATAAAATGATGTCTCTAAGTAGCATACTTTTTTAGAAATCGGAACGGAACCCTCGGTGCGCGAGTCCGACTCGCTCTTGACCGGCTTTTTAGTTATTGTATTAGACATGCCTTAAAGCTGGGAGAATTCTGAAAAATGGTTTGCCTGTGTTTAAAATTTTCAGACACTTAAGAATTAGTAAATTTAAGTCAGGAAGGAAAGTATAGCATCAGAAAGCTTAATGAACTCTCTCAATTTAAACATGTTATAGAACAAAGATTAAAAAAATAATCGGCTGTCCCATACAAAACTTCAATACCTAATACTCGACCCAAATTTATGGGACGGCTAATAATTTTTTGCAAATCACGATGTTGGTCACATGCGAGGAGCTTGTGGCTAAGAAATAACAGCCTTGCCGGGGTTGGTCCGTGGATGGATGACCATCTTTAGATTTACCGAGACTCCTCTCTGTGGCTCGGAAAGCATTCGTGCATCTTTGACAGTCGTTACGTTGTCAGAAGTGTTAGAAGCCCGAAAGTCCGACAACAAGTCTTACCAAGGGGTATCGTATTACCCCGTAAATGGGTTGTGGAGGTCAGATAGGCAGTCGCTCCATGTATTCAGCTGCTTCTGGTTAGACTGCAAGCCGACCCCAACATAGTTGGGAAAAGGCTAGACAGATTGATTGAATCATGTTGGTCCCATGGAGAAACTTGTTCAGTTTTATGGTTTGTCTGTACCACACCCTTAAATAAGGTCATATCTAATTCGTAGGTACAGCCAGACTGCCGCCGGGGTCGCGGGTTGTTCGAAAGAAATACTGTGGCCCTGGCATAGGCAACTGAAGGAACATGGGTGGGTTTTAGTCAGTAAAAGTCTGACACGCCCTTCCGCTTCACCCAGAGCGGGAGAAGTCATTTGATGATTTCCCATCCACAAAAAAAAAAGGTACAGCCAGACTTTTAAAGGGGCTGTAGATACGTAAACAACATTATATTATAAAAAGATGCATATCTACATTCTAGAGAACCTATTCCATAGAAAACGAAATGTGTTAGTATTCAAAGTGTGGCGATCTTTGCGGGATTTCTTAGCACCGCCCGCCGTTAAGGCAATGTGATTCAGTCGACTAACGTCAGTCTATCGTGACCTAATAAACAAGTATTCAGTGTTTCCGGTCAGCTTTGTGAGGTGACTGTGAAAATACTTCATACAATCCACTTGCGAGTACCTAGTTCGTCAGGTTCTTTTTACAGTGCACATGAAAACGTGAAACTTAAAACTTTATATTTTTCAGAAAGGCTAAATTATTAGCCTTTTTTTTGTGGATGGGAAAACATCAAATGACTTCTCCCGCTCTGGGTGGAGCGGAAGGGCATGTCAGACTTTTACTGACTAAAACCCACCCGTGTTCCTTCAGTTGCCTGTGCCAGGGCCACGGTATCTCTTTCGAACAACCCACGACACCGGCGGCTAAGTTATTAGCTTTACGATGTCCGAATAGCCACTACTCACCGAATAAATTCAAAAATGGAAATTATCTGCCAAATAAGTTATTAGGAAATTAATCGTAGGTGAAACAGGCCCTAAGTTTTTTGATTACCTACTTGTTGTCACTTTGTCCATAGCCAATCACAGATGACCTATAACCACAGAATATTAAAGCTAGTTACAGTAGTTTATCTGGACTGTGACCTTCAATTAATTAACTGTGGCCGCTCGGTAGATAAATACGAGTAAGGAAAAAGTCGGAAAATAGTTAATTTGTAATTTAGTTAGAGAATTGACTGTGAGTCGTGACGTATACGATGTATGAGAGAACATGTTTTTCAACTACAATGTATTGTTTATTCTTGGAATAAATTCATTCCAACTACGGAACCCTTCATTGTGCGTGGTACGACCGCACTAGGCTGGTTTTTTTTTATATTGGGCTTAGAGGCTGTTTGTAACGGCAACATAGGTAGTCATATACATATCTACTTAGTTACATAAAACAAATTAACAGTTAAGCAGCGAATAAATTCCTATGTACTTAATCGTCAACATTTACCTACGTAAGTATATAAGTGGCAGCTGCTTCACAGGTCAAACAGGCACATTAACCTTATATACAAGTACTTAGGGTTTATTTAAATAATGGTTACTAATATGGCCAATGAAACGTTGTTAGTTCAATCCTAATCTGTTTCAAGGACGATAACATTCAATAACATATTCATTCTACATTATTTTGTTAATCTGCTTAGGTATTTAAATAAATGTTTGCAGATATTTTTCTACGTAGAAAGTTAGAAGCTTAGTAACTTTCATGAAAGAGATTTTTTAATTCATCTTTAGCTTTTTAGTTTTACATTTTATGTAAGTTTGTACTCACAATATTGAGAGATTTACCATGTTATTTTAAGACCACAAACTCCTTATAGGTTTTCCTGTAATTTACAGGTAAAGAACTATTTTCTGTATTTTTTTTTAAATTATAGACTCAGTAGTTTCGGAGATGGGGGGGGAATAGTCAATTTTCCTATAATTTCTTAAATAACTTTAAAAAATATATTTTTACCCCCATATTCAAAATTCATTTATTTATTTTACCCGTTCGTGTTGGGGTCACAGAAATTCATATGTGTACCAAATTTCAACTTAATCGGTCCATTAGATTCCAGACACACGAGTGATCCTTTAAGAGTTTAAGAGTTCCGTTTTTTCCTTTTGAGGTAAGGAACCCTAAAAACGCTGATTGTTTAGGTTTTTTATGTTCCGTTTTCGACGAAAAAATCCCGCTTTTTTACAAGCTTTTATTTAACTTGCAATGTTCGCAGGTATTATTATGTAAGTTATCCTTTCAAAATTTGCAAGTTAAATTTGACTTACTTCCCGGTGTTCGATTGAGCTGAAATTTGGCATACGCATGTAAAATTGGTGACAGTGTAATATTTTGACACCATGGAGCTGATCTGAAGATGAAACCACAATGTGGCCACTGGACCTCAGTAATAAAACGACGCAACCCTATCGAGTTTGGGCTCGTTTGATTCGTCTACACAAGGACTCTGGTCCTAGATGATATCCAGAAACAAAAGGCTCGTTTAAAAACAAAAATAATACACTACCTAACTCATTTACTTAAATCAATTCTCAATTCTCAATTTTTTATTGCATTCCACAATGTCTATGGTAAGCTTAGGTGGTAAACATTATTAACAGAACAATCGTGGACACTATCGGGGACAGCAACTGAAAGATAGTAGAGAGAGATGACTACTTATCGTTTATCTTATTATAATCTAACTTATTCTAGAAACTATAAAAAAAAAAAAAAAACGTATTTTACATGAGTTAAAAACTTTTGTCATTTGAATATTCGTTTACGCTGTAGTAACATTTACATACTAATCGTTTTTTTAAATTTATTTATGAATAGATGGATTTTTTTTTCTTTTCTTACTTAATCAAAATGTTTAAAAATTCCGCATTGTCCGACAAAAATCTCGCAACGCTGGTGTAGGTCTAGGTACCAATCTAGGAAGCCGAAAGAGAACAAGTTATTTTATGCTAACATAATCGTCAAATCTTAGAAGTAAAAAAATTCTGGTTGTAAACTTGTTGACCTTCACTCACTGACCTGAAGAAGACATGTTTCAAATGTATGCAAATTATAATATTATTCAAGTAATTTTTGAACAAGCTCTACTGTAAGTAATTTTCTAGAAAAATAACATTGCAAATAATGTCATCCTTGCCCCAGTTTTGTTATAAATCTAGTTATTTATAAGGAGACCAGCACCCTACTTGCGTAACACATTACCAATCGGAGTTGGCTTCATTTTGACAGTTCAACAACATTCATTGCGTTATTTCCGTTGTCGAGCAGACAAATTTTTCGAACATTATGAAGCAATGGATCAGCAATTTGTTTCAAAATGATTCAAACTCCGATTGATAATGTGCATACGCAATTAGGGTACAGTTTATGAGTAAGTATAGCAAGGTGCTAAATTCACTTACACACACACACACACACACACACAGGTAACACACACACATATCAACTCGGAAAGGGATCGTCACCGTATCAACTCGAGCCGTGCAGTATTCTTTGTATGAAACTCTCTACTGCAACGCACACTTATTGGAATCGTAACGTACTTAATCGCCTCGACTCGGGACACGGTGGAGGCGAAAAGCGATACATTTTTTTTTTTTTTTTTGAGTGTGGGAAATCACCAAATAACTTCTCCCGCTCTGGGTGGAGCGGAAGGGCGTGTCAGACTTTTACTGACTAAAACCCACCCGTGTTCCTTCAGTTGCCTATGCCAGGGCCGCGGTATCTTCTTCAAACAACCCGCGACCCCAGCGGCGTCGGCCCTATTGGACCCCATCACTTGCTGACATCTCTTTGAGGCGCGCGTGGAACACAACGCGCCGTCGACTCGGGCCTGGTCCTTACCGGACGGCGAGCTACCCGCTGCTCACCGTCCGCAGGCCCGCGCCTACGGTGGCCGGAAATCGCCCCGCGATTCCCGCCGCCCAGGGCGTCTCCTGCGGCGATTGAGGCCGTGAGGCTGCCTCTCCCTCACGCGTTCCGCCTCTTACTTCGCGAGCATCACTGCTTCGCAGAAGGAGGTGACGGCCTCCCATGCACTCTCGCTCCGCACCATGGCCTGGACCAGGCTCGGACGCGAGAGATCGCCGCCGCCGATCGCCTCCGTGAGAACACGGCGGTGCTCTGCCCAAGCCGGGCAGACCTCTACTGTATGCTCCACCGTGTCCTCCGGGCGATCCACACAATGGTTACACCCGGGTCTTTCCTCCCGCCTTATGCGAAACAGGAACCTCCCGAAACAACCGTGTCCGGTGAGGACCTGCGTCAGGCGGAAGGTGAGGACGCCGTGGCGCCTCTCTAACCACTCCTCAAAGAGGGGACTTATCGCCGCAATTGTGGCGATGACGATCCTTTTCCGAGTTGATATTGTGTGCTATGACCATAGATATAAGAAAGAAGGCTATGACCCTACTACTGACTACTTGACTTAGGGCCTATTTCACGATGCCCGAGTAGCCATCTTACCAAATAAATTCGTGGTGGTGAAACAAGCCCTACGCTTGAAACATTCATGTTTCAATCATACCATCATATTTATTAAACCACCGTAGAGCTTCCGTGATAGGTACTCTATCGAAAAACTCTAGGTACGGTAACTATTCTAAAACTGCGGTGCTATTCTGTAAAAATCTCACCGTGAAAACTTAGTTGAAATGAACTTGAAGTGAGCTGTCATTCCACCTGATGCTAGAAATTGACACTATTGACAGCTCACTTCACTTAAGTTTTCTCGGTAAGATTTACAGAATAGATCGTTCCTAATCTAACCCGCGACCGGGTTAGGTTTTCGGGTCAGGTTCGGAATAAACCGTATTGTCTTAGTCTTCGAAACGACGAAATAGCAAAAAAAAAACATAGTCATAGGGGCTGCCGACAGAAGTGGAAACTTGACAGCGTGACGCGATGCGTGACGTGATACGTGACGTGACACGTGACGTGACGTCAACTCATAAGATTTCCCTCTACCAAAAATCGCTCAACGGTGCATATGGAAGTTTTCATTTCAAAAATATGTGCCTTAACCAAGCCTTACATGCACCCTTTAACAACGTGCAGGCAATTAATTTGTGAATATTAATTTGTTCTGATTCCCAAAACAATAAACATCCAACCAAACAAATTAATTTCGAATAACACAAACAACTGTTTGACCCACAATTTAGTTTTTTGTAGGTAACATTAAAATTTTGAAACATCTTTACCATTCAATTAGTAATTAATTATCCTTTACAAATTGAGATATTTTTGTACCTACCTACCTAGGTACGAAACATTCGATACCTAATCGAGAATTACCTAGAGGATAATTAATTTGAAAAACCCCTTAGGTATCAAGATGAGGAACGGCTATCAATGACCTAAAGCTATAAACAAATATGTACAACGGAGGACATCGACCTTATTACTAGGTACATAAGGTTGAAAAGTGGTTCACCGCAAATGTCCGCGATGCATATTACGTCATTATTATTATGTGTCTTGACAATTCTCGGGACCCTGGAGTCCCGGACCTTTAGAAGGCGTACGAGGGGCCAAAGCCAACTCGCAGAGGCCCGTTAGACGCTTTCAATGAAATGAGGCACCAATCGACGATTATCCCTGTACGCACTATGCAAGTGCACCCAAGGACAACCCGCGGTTGGTGCAGGACTATTGCAGTATATGGAAATAAAGAGATTGGACTATGGATTTGAGTGGTTAAAGTGGACTGGTTGCCTAGAACTATGAAAGGACTATGGCCCCTGCCGGATCAATGTTTTGTAATACACGGATAAAATGGCAGGGGGTGACTTGCACACACAATAATGGGCCCCCGAAAAGGTCGCTAGCACATAGTGTCGTAGCGGCAAGGGGGCAACATGTCCTGAGGTGCTTGTGAGGAGTGGAGAGGTATCCCACGGTTCTCAGAACAATCCCAGAGCCCGGAAGATGGTCAAGATCCCTACAAACACTTACTGGAATACTTCCTTCCTCCGAGCACGTTTGCTCTTGCGAATCTCCACTCAAACCGGCCAATAAAGGCAAGAAAGAGGTGGGAGCTCTGTTCCTCGTCAGTGTTCACTCCAGCCGGCCAATAAAGGCAAGCGAGAGGTGAGGAACAAGACTTCTCCCGGGAGATAGGGTCCATGGGGTCGCTACTGCCCAACAGCTCGCCACATGCTGCCCTGCGGGTTTCTGTATCTCTCTTGGTCTGGCTCCTCATCCTAGACCTGTTCCGGCAAAGTGAACTCTACCGGCACAGACCTAAAATTCGGAGCGCGCAAGCCCCACCACGACGTCAACGTAGAGATACTGCGGTGGGGTTATTATTATTATTATTACAAACTTTTCCTTTCGCGGCGGCAATGTCAACTTGACTAAAACACTAAAACATAATCCGGCGACCTTGGTCACGATCACATTTTGTTGTCTATGGCACAATGGCATTAAGAAGGAACCTTCCGAGAATGTCTGTTCTGTCCAGTTAATGTCACCAAAGCCGGTATGATGTCGCCTTTTACAGTAACTTGCTACCTACGATAAATTAAGAGGATATATCGAAGCCTGGTTTTGCTCGGTGTGTAAGTGAAACGGAGATAGAAGACTCTCACGCGCACCGGGATTTAAACGCGCTTCGTTTATGACAAAACGCTAAGTATATTGAAATCAATTTTTAGCTTACTAAGTTCTTAACATAGGTATTTAAATAGGTACCTTCGATTTAAATTAAAATGTATTGCAAAATAAGCAACTGTTTACGTATATTCGTATAAAACAGAAAATAGAGAGTGCTTACTTTAGTCATTGATTCAAATTAGGCTGCGAATCAGTACTTTGAACGTCAACATTACATAAGATAGTCCCCCAAAACGACCACCCTTCACCACTTCCTAGTTAGTGCTTTAGCTGGGAAAATGAAATGGCGCAACAAACTCCCTAGCAGCACAGCTGTCTATAATAGTATGCAAAGTAAATTTCATAACAGCGTGCAGGTACTTACTTTGTGAACAAGACTTGCTAAGTAACTTATTGGAGCAAATCCGGGTAAAATTCTTAATTCGTTGGTAAAATCCTATGTTACAAACTAACGTCGATAAGTATAAGTTGCCGGCACGAGTCGTGAGCACAAACGCTTAAACCTAAAGGCACACACATGCCGGCGGCACAGCCGGCGGGCTTGCCGTGCGGGTATGCTCCCTTTGTTTAACAAGCCCGCCAGCTCAAATCCCACCCGGGAATGCCGTGACTGTGACCATATGTATAGGAGCCTTAACGAATCTTATTTCCTATCACGGCAGGTTGCATTGCACACGGGCGGGAGCAATGACATCAATATATTAAGTATCAAGCATATTTAGAAACAGACAGAAAACAGAATACAAGAATACACTAACTAGGGCAGTTAAGTTAAGGTGGAATTTGTGCTCACGACTCGTGCCGGCAATCTAGGTACTTGGTACGCTGCCAATAGGATCCACTTTCAACTGTCTGTGTCATTTACTTCGTTGGAAAATTCACTTTCATGGCACGTTCTTGAAACTTTCACTTTTATAGGTAGCTCTTTGGCATTTAATCTAAAAGTTG
The DNA here is from genome assembly GCA_905163495.3 of Cosmia trapezina. Lineage (NCBI taxonomy): Eukaryota > Metazoa > Arthropoda > Insecta > Lepidoptera > Noctuidae > Cosmia > Cosmia trapezina. Next base: position 6,721,957 of record LR991036.1, read on the forward strand.
GTACTCGTATTAACAAATCTTATAAGATGATTTGAAAAGGAAGAGGAGTAATGGAAAGGAGAACAGGAGTGGTGGACCAGTGGTAACAGCCCCGACTTACGAGTTGCAGGTTATGGGATCGAAGTATCGAACCCAGACAGGCACTTATGTTAAGTGATTGTGGTGTCATCCACAATCACTTAACATAATCAGTCTCTAAAATAATCAGTGATTGTGGATGACATATTTTCACTCTAAACAACAGAATTGCGAGCAAATTTTAATGAAAAATCTGTCAGACGGGGAGAAATAAGATTTGATTCTGGAAAGCCTTTTTTATACATCGTAGGAATACTCATACCCAACTCCCGTTAAGCTAGTTTTGGTTAATAAAACGATGCTGTGAACGAAAGTGACAGCATGTTGCTGATAATCATTATAATATTTTTATTACGAGTGGTCAATTAGGTACGTCGTGAGACGCACACCTTTTTACGGTAATTTTAATTATCAATGGGCACCTAATTAATTATCTCGCCATTCAATTCAACAGTTATAAAGGCGACCTTGTCAACGCATTAATAAATTGAACAGATTGTTACATGCTGATTGACTGCTTGTTTTGATGCTTATGTCAAACTCATGAACGGTTCTTATTTGGTTATATTTATTTTGAATAAGTACCACAAAGCCCCTTAAAACGTAAGTATACGAATCATTATCACAAAATTCTTCAACAGAAAGCGAAAGTACTCTTTCAACTACTTAAACACCTTTTACACAACCAGCACACCCTTAGCCCGTGACAGCCCTAATCTAATAGCACATTTGACATGCGCCTGCGATCAATGATCGGCTCCGATGATCGAGCAGCGTGACGCGCATGCGTAACACGTCTACGCGCAAGTGTGTCACGCAACGGTAGCTTTATGATCGGTGGAAATGTAAACAAAGGATTATTTGGACGAGATGGGCACATCGGAATGTGATATCGTTTAAATGCTTCTCAAACTCGAATCTCATGTAGGTATTCAAAATTGGCTGAAATGTCGTCGCTAATCTTAAGTGACGTACTTAACTGATTTGAAGAAAATTTTACAGGGCAAGCTATTTTTCTTGTTTTTTTGTAAACTGTAGATCTAACGGTCTTAACTTTTGCAGTATCATGGAGACCGTAAGGCATAGGTACAGATCCTTTAGGCGCGATTGGTCCAATTCGCGATTAGTCCAATGTTCAAAAAAATGTCCAAATCGCAGTTGGTCCAATTCGCGATTGGTCCAATTCGCAGTTGGTCCAATTCACAGTTGGTCCAATATAAAGTATTTCCAAAATTAAACAAAGCAACCCATTTCCATTCCATTTCCACCATTTGGTGAAATAGAACTGATGATGAAGACCACAGATGGCCATCGGAACTACTCAATTATACCTCAGCATTTCACGGGTTATTCGATTACTTTAATATGGTTGCTAAGTAATTTATGCTCTTCAAAATGCATAATGGTGATGATGACTTCACCATGGAGCTCCAGTTCTCCTGGTTATTACTAGGAGAACTCCTGAACAATTAACGTCCCTGCATCGGAAAAAGCAATAATTTGTAAAAGGTGATGAGCAGTTGACATTGGGCTAATTGTAACTTATATAAATAATTACAAACTGACCAACTAAAAAGTGAAAAATAACTTTAATTTTGGAAGTCAGTGGCAAAAGAAAGAATACAGATCCAAAGACACCGACTTCCAAAATTAAAGTTATTTTTCACTTTGTAGTTTTTATTTTTGGAAGTCGATTGTTTTTTTTTTTTGGAAAAAGTTTTTATTTTTCACTTTTTAGTGGATCAGTTTGTAATTTATCTAAGTTACAATAGCCCAATATCAACTGCTCATCACCTTCTACAAATTATTGCTTTTTTCGATGCAGGGACGTTAATTGTTGAGGAGTTCTACTAGTAAGAAACCAGGAGAACTGGAGCTCCATGGTGAAGTCATTATCACCATTATGCATTTTAACGAGCATAAATTACTTAGCAACCATATTAAAGTAATCGAATAACCCGTGAAATGCTGAGGTATAATTGAGTAGTTCCGATGGCCATCTGTGGTCTTCATCATCAGTTCTATTTCACCAAATGGTGCTTTCTGAGAGCAAATGCACGAGTTACTATAAAAAAATACCCAAATCGCTATAGGTTTGCCTATAAAATTTGAGGGTTGCCCTCAATTTCCATGGGATCCCCTCATCAGATTCTGACTTGGTGACAACCTCGAGAGTATACCATTTCAAACAAAAAAAGAATTTTGCAAATCCGTCTATATATGACGAAGTTATGCCCGAACATAAATAAAATAGAAATAAAAACATCCGAATTAATAACCTCCTCCGTTTTTTGGAAGTCGGTTAATAAAATGGGTTGCTTTGTTTAATTTTGGAAATACTTTATATTGGACCAATTGCGAATAGGACCAATTGCGAATTGGACCAACTGCGAATTGGACCAACCGCGAATTGGACCAATCGCGAATAAGGTGAATTGGACCAATCGCGAATTGGACCAATCGCGCCTATAGGGTACAGATTCGCCGATTAGACAGATCGATTCGACTTAGAAAATGTATTAAATTACTATAGTTAGGTCGGCTATGGGCTTAGTCCAAAATGTAATCTTAAAAAATGTAAAGAAAATGTAATCTTTCGAGGCGATTATACTTACAAAAAAGGCGGCCACACGAAGGGGGTAGGATGCACATGAAGGATTCCGTACCACGGTACAATAAAAAATCTTTTAATTGGATCCACTTTGATTTTTACCTTTTTTGTTATTTGTTATTATAGCTGCCATAGTATTTATTACACACTCTGACAAAATTTCAAAAGGCACAGCCTGAGACAGGACAGACGGACGGACGCTCAGCGGAGCCGTATTAATAGGGTCCCGTTGGGACCCTTTGCTTACGGAACCCTAAAAACAGCCATATAAAGCGTAGATCCACCACTTCTTTATGATACTAGCTTTTCTGCTAAGACCACCACGGTTCTTAGTTCTTTGTATTACGGTTCTATGCGGCAATAGAAAACTACTTTTACGAATTAGCAATACTGTGTAGATAACCAATGATCTTTCTCATGGCATGATGCTATGCTTATGTAAGCAATAATAGCAAACCGCGTAGATCGTAGATACCCAAGTGACATTTGCCATCGCGTAGAGCTTCTCTCATAATTAATAGTGACATTTGTCATCCTATAGAATACTCTCATACAATAGCTTAGAGCAAGTGGCCGGTGAGAAATGGTCCACAAGCATGGATGTATGTCATAAGCCGCTAAGCAGGCGCGGATACAGCCCGTCACACACCTATCTATAATATATATTATAGCAATAATATACCGGATGACGTTTTTTACCGTCTCGAAAAAAATTGGGTATATCAGGTGAACGGAGTAGAAGCCTATGGCATACCTAAACTTTTTTTTTTTCCAAAAAAAAATCAAAAAAATCAAAAATTCAAATCATATGCAGGCTGCTTAACCTAACCTAACTTTTTTTTTTAAATAAAAAAAAAATAAAAAATTTAAATCTTATGCAGGCTGCGATTTGAATTTCGATATTTTCAAACGATTTATTATTTTTTTCAACATTTCTGTTTTTATGGTGGTTTTCTGTTTTTTGGTCATACCTATTTTTTTTTTTTAATAGCTTAGACAGAAAAAAATATCAAAGTACGAATAAATACTATAAATTCGATGTAAACTTTTCATATTTGAACCATAAAAACAGACATTTTGAAAAAAAATAATAAATCTTTTAAAAATATCGAAATTCAAATCGCAGCCTGCATAAGATTTAATTTTATTATTTTTTTTTATTTAAAAAAACAAAAAAATTATGTATGCTTCTCTTCTTCTTCTATTCTTCTAGGCTTCTACTCCGTTCACATAATATACCCAATTTTTTTCGAGACGATAGGGGGCTCCTATTTCTGTCTGCGGGGTTTAAAGGAACCTAACTAACCGAACCTCGGGGTGCCCCTGATGTCGACCGTCTAAGGTTAGGGTTTTCGTCAGCAGGTCAGGGAAAAATGTAGGACCTCAGGAACTTTACATAAGTATTTTTCATTTTGGTCAATTAACGATGAGTATTGGTATTTCGTCCATTCGGGATTTCGTCCTTTCGGGCATATGAACAGCGGTATTTTGTGTTTCGATATAACGACTATCGGCATTTAAAACTTTCTAGAAAAGAAATCTAAACAAAAAAGTTATGACTTTGAATAATAGTGTAAACAGTGGCGTAACTACAGGGTGGCAAGTCGGCAAAATGCCACGGGCCCCCAGCCGGAAGGGGCCGCCGGTCAGAGGAGAATCCCAACTCCCAAAACTTAATATTACACATTTAGTAAAAATCCGATGAATTTGCCACGGGCCTCGAACGGTATAGTTACGCCACTGAGTGTAAAAGATGGTTATGTTGAGCAAATATAGGAAAACAAATAAAATTATAATAGATGTTTATTGCTACTGACATTATGAAGTTGAATGCTTCGGAATTATGAACAATATAGACAGAGTAGTTAGGAATTGTGATTGTTAGGATGAAAAATGTTAGGAAGAACATTTTCGGATTTCCAATTATCGGAGTTGGAAATTTAGGTGAACTTTGCCGCACCCAGCGGTGTGACGGTCTGTACAGCGGGTATAAAACTCTAAATTAGACCTAAACATAGTTTTATAACCTTTATTTTTCACCTAACACAATCATTTCCTTGCTTAAAAAGTGACCTGCAACTCATGTGAGCTAAGAATTTGTTTATTTTTACTTTGTATATCTACAGTATATTACTAAGATATAGACAAGTCTTAGTCATCCTCGAAAAGGGGGTCACATTGTTTAGTTTACAGAAAATAGTTACGGAAATTAAAATTCTTCAAATGGATTCACTTTACCTTCTAGGGGCTCCGTTACTCGAGGAGAGTGTTAGACCTCTTTTGGAAGAAAAATCAAGAATACTTTCGGAACACGTAAATAGATTGGGCACATTAAATTCTCATATCGCATACACAATTTTAAAATATTGCCTTTTTGTACCAAAATTTACATATATTCTCAGAGCATGCCCAATCTGGAAACATACGGACATATTAGAAAACTTGGATGCCACCCTCAAAAATGCTTTAGAAAAAATTCTAAATTTAAACCTCGAGGACAATTCCTGGACTCAAGCCACTTTACCTATTAGTTCTGGTGGCATCGGAATAAGAAAAATTTCTAGTGTAGCTCTTCCGGCTTTTCTTTCGTCGGTGCACAGTGTAACAAACTTGTGTTCTCAAATTTTGAATATGCCAACACTTGAATTGCACTGTGCATCTGACGCAATAGAGGCGTGGAAAACTCTCTGCCCCAATGAAAACTTCCCGAAGGAACCAACGAGTCAAAAAACTTTGGGATGTTCCATTGGTGCAGAGAGTCCACAAAAATTTGGTTCAAAATTCTTTCAGTGACCAACACCGCGCAAGACTTCTAGCTGTCTCTACATTTGAATCGGGACAGTGGCTACACGCCCTACCGTCTGTCAACCTCGGAACGCTGTTTGACAATGGCAGCTTCCGCATCGCCGTCGGTCTCCGACTGGGTGCTGCCATCGTCGAGCGTCATCGGTGTTCATGTGGCAGCGACGTCGACAAGAACGGACTCCATGGACTATACTGCCAACGCAGTGCTGGCAGATTTTCCCGCCACGGCTCCATTAACGACATCATAAAACGGACGCTTGCCACCATCAATGTTCCTTCTCTATTAGAACCTTTAGGGATGGTTCGTGATGATGGCAGGCGTCCGGACGGCCTGACGTTGATCCCCTGGGAGCGGGGAAGGGCTCTTGTTTGGGACGCTACATGTGTCGACACGTTAGCCCCTTCCCATCTCAGCGGATCGGTTTTAAGGGCCGGAGCCGCGGCGGAAGCCGCAGAAGAGGCCAAGCGACGCAAATATGTGACGCTTTCTAGCGACTACATATTTGTACCGCTTGGCTTCGAAACTTTTGGTCCTTGGGGTCCCAGTACAATAAAATTTTTCCAACAATTGTTTCCTCGTCTAGTCGACGCCGCTGGTGACAGGAGGGCTGGCTCATTTCTCGCACAGAGAATAGCTATTGCTATTCAACGCGGAAATGCAGCCAGTGTTCTTGGCACCATGCCTCATGGACACCCACTCTTGTTAGATTTTTAAGGTTTAGTTTTAGTTTTGTATTTAATTTAACAAATTTACGTTTAATAAAATGTTACGGAAGGTTAAAAAAAATATACGTGTTGATTTGAGAACCTTCTCCCTTTTTTTCGAAATGCAGCCCACCCCGTATTCCCAGATAAAAATATTTGCCCCCTCCCACCTTGAGCGAAGTACCTTGAACTGAACATGGCAGCCAGTCTATGAAGTGAGCTGTCAATCTGATGCTTAGGGATTGATAGCTCATTCCAAGTTCACTTCATATGTAAGAAAACTTGACAATTCTTATCCCCCGCCCCCTTTTTAACATGGCGAGAGGCCCGTCTGGCCAGGCTTTCCGGAGCCCATAGCGAAAAGGTCCGTACTAAAGAAAAAAATTACAATTCTTTGTACAAAATAAACCAGCAGGCCTCTGTACGCATTTGTTTGATGAACTGTCAGTCACGTCTCCTACGGTATTTGTAGCGGAAGAAATTAAGGAGCGCTTGTGAAAAACGGTGCTAAGTCGGAGGGGCCGATTTCACTTTGCGGAAATCCGCAGGTCGCACCTGTGTGGCACATTGTTCGTTCAAAATTAGGCGCGTGTGCGTTCATTGTATTGTCATTGAAATTTGGTACTTTTTTACCTACTATTCTGCAGAGAATAATAAAGCTACAATAGTTTATCTGGGCAGTGACCTTGAATTAATGACTTACGGCCGCTCGGTAGATTTGTAACTCCTTGTCCTTCCGTGTATAATTGCCGCGTGCTCGAACTGTTGCGTACTGGTACTAACTGAGATTTCGAAGCACGTCGTTTCAACCGTTTTCTATGATGATAAACTACTGCATCATTATTATACTGTGTATTCTGGCAATTCAGTTTCGTTACTTTAATATTGTGTTTGGTCTTGTGTGGCCTTTACCTAAATCTCCAGCGTCTAGCAGACTATTTTTACGACTTCCATAAAATTAAGGAAATCATAAATCAAGATTTCAGTTACAAACCGCAAGTATGTTATAACTTAAGTACTAATGCCTCGTGCACTCCATGACCACTGGTTAGTCAGTGTCTCTAAGAATGAAATGGCGTTGAACTTGTACTGCATGTGAAGGGCTTAACCACAATACTAATTAAACATAACTAAAAAAAAAATATTGCGCGATTATTCTAAAAGTATTGTGTAAACAATTGATGGCTAACCTAAATAAATAAACACAAAGGGAGCAAGAAGTTTTGATAAACCTTGATGGCCTATGATCTATGATAGAAGGAAAGCAGAAAACCTCAACTATAAATAAGTCATGAACACAACATCACGCCCGCCATAAGTGATTCTGTAAGACCTCATTCTAAACTTCGAATCAGCAGTGCGATTCTGTAACCATCTCACCGTGAAAACTTAGGTGAAATGAGCGTGGAGTGAGCTGTCAATAGTGTCAATTCCTAGCAAAAACAAACTCACTTCACCTAAGTTTTCACGGTGAGATTTTTACAGAATCGACTGGCTGTAGTGTTATTCTGTTAATTTCTCACAGTGAAAACTTAGGTGAAGTGAGCTTAGAGTGAGCTGTCAATAGTGTCAATCCCTAGCACCAGTAGTGCTATTCTGTAAACATCTCACCGTAAAAATTTAGGTGAAGTGAGCAGTCATTCCACCTGACGCTAAGGGTTGACATTATTGACAGTTCACTTTAAGATCACTTCACTTATCTTTTCATATTTACAGAATAGCACTATAGTGTTATTCTGTTAATTTCTCACAGTGAAAACTTAGGTGAAGTGAGCTTAGAGTGAGCTGTCAATAGTGTCAATTCCTAGCACCTGATGGAATGACAGCTCACTTCACGGTCACTTCACGTAAGTTATCACGGTGAGATGTCTACAGAATAGCATTACAGAATCCGCTGTGAGTTTCTTGATTGGCATTCTAAATTCAAACTGCCAAATAAAAAACAAGTTGAGCCGAAATGACGCGAAGTGAGAGTGAATAGCGAGTTGTTGTTTGAATTTTACAGAATCGACGTACTGTAATCCCCGGACATCGCAAAGGTGTAGGTACATACATACAGTACACCCACATTTTGCAAGTTGTAATAGGGGGCGAGCCTGTTGCCATCAACCGGGCACAAATCCAGACTCGGGCTGCTACTGACAAATTCCTGATGGGAATACCCAGTAACTTTTGCCCCACCTGGGAATCGATTCCACGAGCTCATGTTCAGCACCACCATTGAGAAAAAAAATCATAAGTTTGGAGATAAGAAACATTTGAAATTTCCTATGCTCACATTTTTAGTCAGATAAGGTAGGTCAGGTGAGGACAAAAAATTCTACCTCATCTGACTAAAAATGTGAGCATACGAAATTTCAAAATGTTCCATATCTCCAGACTTATGATTTTTTTATCAATGGTGGCGCTAGTTGGCCGCACTACTTGCCTTAAGTAATTCATCCACTGACAGTGAACGCACAGCCTAAATCGTTGGGGCTAGAGAAGCGTGAAAACGGCCGTTTTCAAAATGTTCCATATCTCCAGACTGTTTTTTTCTCAATGGTGGAGCTAGTTGGCGGCACTACTCCCCTTAATAAAACTTCTGCTGATATCAAGTAAGTACGAGATATTGGCATAGCGACAGCTTACTTTGCTCTTGCAAAATCTGGGCGTAGATAATCACATCCATAACCATCGATGTGAGAATAAAGACACATTAATGACACAATATATTAAATTATTAAATAACGAATAGACACAGGAAGCTGTTTAACTTCAATCTAAATTCTAGTAATTGCTCGAAGACGATCATTTTTTGTTGACGTTTTTATACAAGAAATAATAAAATTGTAACTGCCGTTTTAAATATAGACGAGCAGACTGTATGTTTGTTATATTATAACGAAGATCTTTTAAAATAATAATGCTTAAATAGTTATAAAGTCAGGTAGGTTTTATCCAATTTTGGCAACCATAACAAACAATTTTGTTGGAATTTTCCATTTATGTTTATTGTGTCTAGCTTTTGGTTAGCTAAGTAGGTACCTGTTGATATTTGGGTACAGGACATACTTACCTACCTGTATAGCTACGAATGACATCACACTAATACTATAAAGGCGAAAGTTTGTGAGTGTGTGTGTTTGTATGTTTGTTACTTCTTCACGCTCAAACGGCTGAACCGATTTCTATGAAATTTGGTATGTAGATAGCTATACCTGCCCTGGATTAACACATAAGCTACTTTTTATCCTGGTCTACGCGGGTAAAACCGCGGGACGCAGCTAGTACCTACTGTATGAGACGTGATAAAAATACCTACTTGTTGATAACAATTTATCCAAGTATTTACATTTTATTAATGTTTATTAATTAAACCTAATTTTTACTGAATTACCTACCTACCATGTTAAAAAAACCTTCTCAAAAGTATTTAGGTATTAAATATAGGAAAAACACGCAATAAAAGTTGAAAAACGATAAAAAAAACTATCATTATCTGCAAAAAATACATAAATCAATAAAAAGATTAATTACAGCTCCGAAAAAATAAGTGTAGATCTCAGACCAATTCTTGGTCTGAGGTGTAGATAGACTGGGGTTTTCGGAGTATAATCGCAGAATTGAAAATTAAATTGAAAACCCATTTTTTATTTGCATGTTTTAAATATTTGGTGCCTACCATTTAGGTATTTGTTTTTAACAGCCAACCATCGATAAATTATTGTTATCTGTGCAAAATGGGTGTTGTAGTTCGCATGCAGGTAGCGCGGCGGGTATCATATCGCCATGACATTTTTTTACAAAAGTATTTAATTTTATCTACACTAATAACAGGCTACACCTACATTTGCATTAATTATTATCTAATTTATTAAAGCTACGGGCTGTCAATAAACTTTAACGTGTCTTTGTGTGTAGGCAATTATTTAAATATAATATTAAGTATTTAAATACTTAGGTAGTCAATATTTTTTACATTATTTGAAATTAATCATATATTATTCAACAGTAATTGAGTAGTTTGTAAGCATACTTAGCCAGAGATTTCATTAAAAATGATTTACCTAATAATAACACAACTGTGTGTAAAAAAAATATAAAATATGTATCTTACAAATACAATTTAGTAGAGTTGTAACCTGCTTACTGCGTACTGAAACTATAATCCAACATCAACCAGCACTGTAATTGTGTAATGTAACCCACTATCAAGCAGAATCTGAATAATTTTGAAGCTTATTCCTAATCCATTGCTTTATATGTTTGAAAAAATTGTCTGGTCGACAACGTAAATAACGCAATGAATGTTGTTGAACTGTCAAAAATTAAACTGATTCCTACTGGAAGTGTGATAAGCAATTACCCCGCAGGAATGGATTACATGCGAATTTTATGCACCTTTTAGACCGGGCGGCCACTGCACGATTACTTACCTCATCGACTTTCTGGAAAATACCACATTCCACGACAAGTAGACCTAAAATAGGTAGGAAAAAATCTGGTCTGCCGGGGCTCAGCTTGGAGGATCCGTGGCAGTAAGAAGTTATGCTACCCACTTTGGACCATCATTTTACCTCATGTGGTTACTAAACGAAACTTTTCCGAGCGCGGTGTTGGAGGGTTTTGCAGTCCAACCATTTTTATGGCCACATCGGGTGGTCTAGTTTACCTCATCGAGTTACAGACAGGGTGAAACCTATATCCTAGTAGCTAAAATGATGTAATTGATTGGTCTGCCAGTTCGCAACCTGGCACTTTTTACAGGCCAACCAAAATACAGGATGGAATTTTTTACCACACCTGGAGGGAAAGTGCTCTAAATACTGGAAATAGCAAGTTTTACTCAAAGGAAATATTCCTTTATTTTTAAAAAGAAACAAATCTGCATTCAAAGATTTTCGAAAATTCGTTTGCCATACCTACTCGGGAATCGAACCGCCTAAAATCCGAGATCCTCCAAGCTGAGCCCCAGCAGACCACATTTTTTCCTACCTATTCTAGGTCTACTTTTCGTGGAATGTGGTATTTTCCAGTAACTCGATGAGGTAAGTAATCGTGCAGCGGCCGCCCAGACTATTTCTGTTACACGGACAATTTATCAATAGTTTGGTTGGCTACTGTCACTATATAGGCTAGGCGGAAGGCATAGACACATTTTGAGTTTCATAATTTGTCAAATATGGTACACGTACATAATTGACCTGAAAATTATGAGCTTCTTCTGACCTTAGCATTAGGTCATGAGTTCATGACGTTTCACTTAAAAACTTATTGTTTTGAATTTGGAACATGACATCCTTACAATGTTTGTCACGTAAGTAGGGACCACATACGTATGTGAAGCGCCCCGCGAATACAAAATACCGGTTTTACGTTTTTTTATTGTTGTTAATCTACAAATAGGTACATATTGAAGATATTTTTAGACAGTTTTAATTTTATAGATATCCAACGACGTATACGTACCTACACATTGCTGGCTTAATTTAATAATTACCAATTTACGATTCCAACTTTAGTTTTTAATTTGAGCACGATGTTTATCGCTTTGTTAATTATCAAGGTCAATCGTTGTTGTTATTGTACAAAATATTGTAGAACTGCAATTAGGCCAAAACTTTGGCCTAATCCCGGTCATTGACAACAAAAAAAAACCGGTCAAGAGCGAGTCGGACTCGCGCACCGAGGGTTCCGTTCCGATTTCTGAAAAAGTGTGCTATTTAGAGACATCGTTTTATTTTTCCTGTAATCTTTACATAAACTTCTATCACATAGAGTAATTTCAGATTTTTCTCTTTGCAAACTTCGGAGATAAGGGGGGGAACGGTATTTTTTTTTGCATTTTTCATCAGAAGTCGAAAACTATTAGGCCTAAAAAAAAGAAAAAAATGTTTGAGAATGTGCAAACAGCGCTCTTTCATATGATACCCCACATGGTCTAGTAGCCCCACTTTGATTTTTTAAGACCCCCTTTCAGTCCCTGTTGCAAAAAAATATAAATATTTTAATTTAATTCTTATTTGCAAAAAGTTGATAGTTGATTGTTGGTAGTTCTTGAGACATCGAGCTGTGACAGACAGACAGACAGACAGACTGAGTAACACCATAAGGGTTCCTTTTTTACCATTTTGGTACGGAACCTTAACAACTACTTAGCTCGCACACTGAAGAACAATCAGCCTATAACAACGTTCCCACTGCGGGGCCACGTGCCTCCTCTGTTTTTGGGGGGGTCCCAGTTTGGGTTGGTTCTATTACGTGTCGGTTTTGTCATTGAAAGGTAATTTGAAACTGATCAATTAATAATAAGTACGTCATAAGTTCATAACACACATATCAACTCGTAAAGGGATTCGTCACCGTATTGCCTTTCACCGCCTTTTGTCCCGAGGCGAGGCGATTACGTTACATAGTTTCATACTAAGAATACTGCACGGATCAAGTTGATACGGTGAAGATCCTTTTCCGACTTGATATGTGTGCTAGTATGACCTTTATAATCGCAATACCTACACAGACACAATCTTAGCATTTATTTTTGGTAGGTACACACGGCTACACATCAAGCTATAATTTTCAGTTTACACTGACCTCTCACTGTAAGGAAATCCTATACAATGCGAGATCAGGTTACACTGGAAAAGTATAGCTTGATCTGTAGCCGTAACTCTAAGTATAACATAATTAAGTGGCCTTACATTACAGTCTAAGTACCTTGATATTCATTTGAAAGACTAGTAAGAGTTATTACTTACATAAAAGAATTTAAAAAAAATACTATGCACTGACCAATACGAAATTACCTATTCTAAGTAAATTGCAAAATTGTGGAACTATTTTGTCAACATTAAGTATTAATTATCATGGTTGCCTTTACCTAATTAAATACACCACTAATTTTTAATTAGTACAAATACTTAAAGGGCTTATTAGAGGAGGTATATTCATAAACAGCAAAGTTATTGGCGTTTGTTTATATCCCAAAATGTCACTCAATTTATGGAAATATTGTACAGGCTACATAGTTGTATTCATTCTCTCGCTCTAGCATTCGCGTGCTTTCGCTCGAACTTGCCCCGCCTCCAACAGCTGTTATCGTATCGTAATCATGAATTTACCAATTATGACAAATTTTTGTGGACAATTTTGGTTTTTCGTTTTTTTTACTTTTGACTTATACACAAATATGATCAGTAACGGGTACGGATAGAGCCCCATTTTTTTTGTACTAATTAAAAAATAGCGGTGTATAATCATTTTCCAAAGGTATCTCGTGTTCCAATATTAAAATAAAATATTTGTCAACAATGGACTAAGGTACCTACCTACACCTACGGTCTACTCTCGCAACGCATTCCATGTAAACTGTAAACTCTGTTCATGGCACCAACATTAAAAAATTATCAGCTTTCCCGTACAAAACTTAAATAAGTTATCTACTCGACCCAAATGTATGGGTCGGCTGATAATTTTTTCTCGATTATGATAAGTAATATATTAGTCCCATGGAGAAAGTGTGACCACACCTTTCTGATACACCCTGTATTCTAGTTAGGTAAAGTATCATTCGCAACAATTATAACCTCCGGTCTATTCTGTTTAAATCTCACCGTGAAAACATAGGCACAGCAAAGATATCTTATATTGTGACATAGGCGAAGTGAGTGTGAAGTGAGCTTCCACGTGATGTTAGGGACACTATTGACAGCTCACTTCAAGCTCACTTCACACAAGTTTTCACGGTTAAATTCAATTCATTCGTCCACCAATTGGATTTACTTAGGTTATTATTTTATTTTATTCATTTTTTTATTTATTTTTTTCACACCTGGAATTGACAGAATTTCCGACATCGGCACCACTGCCATAGAGAAAAATAAAATAGATAGAGATTTTTGCAGAATAACTCAGCCTTCAGCCCGTCTCAATATGATGCAAACAGACTTTATACTGATCGCGACGATAATGTAATCGTCGTAATCGTAGAAACATCTTTTGTTTTGCAGGATTCGTAATTTTCTACTAGTGTGTCTAATCGCTAATTCCCTACGTGCTTATTAGTTTTAGTTTAGTGTCTTCGAAAAAAGTTGTTTAATTTGTGATTGTGGTTTCTTTATAATTTTATCAATGTTCTGAGTTACAATACGCACCACGAAAGATGACCCTTGACCGCGCCTCCCGTGATCTTTCCGCCGCCCCGATGACGCCCGGTCCGTTCCCGCGCTCAGACCTCATACCGCTAAAGAGACCTAAAATCGTCTACTGCGCAAGTTAAACCACGTGGTGTGTCAATTTTCATCTTTCGTGGCGCGTATTGTACAAAAGTCATGAAAAGTCCTTTTCAAAGCTCCACTGAAGGATCCTATAGAAGAACTTGAGTTGAGAGATACTACTTGACTCCTGCTGTGCATCCTCTTGGCATCAAAAGTAGGTAAAATGCCTATTGCCTAGTGACATAGATTCATGCACTCGCAATTTATTTGTGGGCCAGACAAAATAATGTGGAATGCGGACACTAAGTAGGTTCCACAAAGAATGTCAATGCGCAAAAAGAAAAGTCAGTCTGTTGTAGGTTTGTGTAAATGTCAACTTTTTCTAAATATTATCTCTTCACAAGGAAATAAGTTCTATGTAGTAGGTATGTCTTTTTATAACAACAGTATTAAGAGGAAATAGGGGCGAAAAATTAGGTATTTTAAGAAGGTATTGCTGTCGCTCTGCGAGCGCTTCACCCTCGAATTCGTGCGATAAGGACAACTGCAGATTCGACTAAATAGCCTGTGTAAAAAGTCACATTTCGAGGTTTGGCTCTCGCCTATTTCCTCCTCCAATATTGGACCAATTTAAAAGATATTTCATAAACTGAATAAGAAGGATATATACTATGCCCCTATGTTTTTCTTTTTTCGTTAATAGTTGTCAAATTGGTACACTAGGCGTCTGTTGACAGCGGTCTGAATAGGCAATTTTGAGCATTTTTGGAGGGTTCTAGTTCTTATAAAAATAATATATCATCAAAAAGGAAAACATAGGGGCATACAAGTAGCTGATATTTATATTTCTGTAAAAAATAATTGCTTTATGGTCATTAACCAGAAAGAAAACAGGCGAGAGCGTTTGTATCTTTTTGTATGGAGAAAAGAGCACCCACGTTTCCTCTTAAGCGAGGGGTACAACCATAGATATAAGATTATATATTTCTATGGGTACAACGGTCTTTTGTCTATGAACAATGATTGTTATTTTTTATCACAGGCGCATTATTAATTAACAATACCACAATTGTTGGATCCTATTTGAATATTTCACATTTTTATCAAGTAAGTACCTACCTACATTCCTAGCATTCATTAATTTGTTAGTTTTATAAAGAATTGAACCCAATTAACTTTTGGTTCTTCCGCATCGCTGCCAATGGGAAAAGCTGACAACATTGCCACGTTGGATGGCAATGATAATTCTACCTAGGTATTAGCAATTAAAATCTAGAATGTTTTCCATTGCTACAAAGCCATGATTAAAAGCAGCTAGCTATGTTCCAATGACTATTAGCGTCTACTGCAAATTACCATACAAAACCATCAGATCGCAATATCGGAAGTCTATCATTAACTTATGTATCAAGCGGTCTGTAAAGTGCTAATATCAAAACGACCGTGTTGGCTTCCTTCATAAACAAAACAGAATAAAATTCGCACACTCTATGCTGCAAGCTGCGTTTAAAAAAACAAAAAAAAACAGTTGCTGTCAAATGCTTTTTTATTTACTTATTCTTTTTTAACTGGCCACACATAAAAATAAAAAAAAAACTAGTTTCTTAATTTAAACTCTCAGACTTCCTAATGTGTTTTGTTGTTGTCTTTTTATTCTTATATTTATTGTTATTCAGGCTTTTAAATTAAATTAGGTTATTCCTCTTCATAGTACTGTAGTGTCTGTTTTCTGTATTATACTAGATAGAAATGTAGAATATAACTAGGTACATTCCAACAAAAGAGTAGGTACGAATACGTTATTAGAACTGATACTTATTTTAATTGGCTTGACCTAAGATTCGGTTAAAATTCACCTTCAGTAGTATCAGTGAAAGATAACAAACGTATTTTACTCAAACCGGCATTATAAATAAGTTCTTGCATCGAGAATCAAGGCTCCCGCAGACAGCCGCGAAGCGGCTCCTATACAACAATTTGAAAAAAAAAAAGAAGTTTTCATAGAAATTTTTCCACCGGAGTTCTGCGGGAGCCTTCATGCTTGAGCATCATTCTAGAATACAAAACGTAACGTTAAACAAAACAAAAACAGTTTTTAATTGGCATTAAAACTTAATTACAAGTTATCTGAATTAAGGAGACCTTGAAATGCAAATCTGAAGCAATTAGCAACACAAAACTAAGTACCTATTTTCCAGACATATTAGGTACCTAGTCAGAAAGTATCTAAGTTACCGTAACATAATATCGGTGAAGGGAAGCTGATGGAATAGGGTCTCGGCCTTGTGGTACTGGCTCTTTGATACTCATACAGCCGTTATACTGAGAGACTATTCAGAAAATTGCACACTTACCGCAAAGAGGTCGCGTTAGAGAGAAATGCGGTTCATTTGTCGAGGGATTATGGTGAACTATAGCTGCGCCCCGCGGTTTCACTGGCTTAGACTGGGGCAAAAAGTAGCCTATGTGTAAATCCAGGGTGTCAGCTACCTCCATACCAAATTTTATCAAAATTGGTCCAGCCATTTGAGCGTGAAGAAGTAACAAACGTACAAACACACACACTCACAAACTTTCGCCTTTATAATATTAGGTAGTGTGATATTAGGTAGGTACTCAGTTTCTAGTAAAGAATGCTCGAAAGCTCTACAGCCTTCTCGGATGATGATCTTGATATGTCTCACAATTGGATTATTTTCTCAACGGAGAGAAAAGGAGGATGTAGTTGGCAGACCTACCTAGATTCACAAAAATTGATTTCTTGGATTGTCGAGTATGACGTAACGCAATGAAACAATCCGACGCACAAAATACAGTGGACAGAGACAGAGGTTTTAAAGAAAAATTTTAACCGAATAGAATAGTAAAAAATAGTTTGATATTCCCAATAAAAAATTTGGAATATGCTCCACAAAAATAAACTTTGGCGTCGAACATATCTGTTTTTTCAGCGATAACGACATTCTTTTTTTTTAAGAATTTAATAGAATTAGCATTTTTTTTAAAACTTTAACCGGACAATTATTTAATTTACTGTGTTTATTCTAAACAATCTAAAGAAAATCCGGAAAATAAATGCACATTCGCAGCATAGTCACATCTCCGCAACACAAATATTATTTTCAATTTTCAACCTTATTTGAAGCCAGGGTACAATAGATTACGCGGTTGTGTGCCGTTTAAAATCGTAGTCAGTCCGCGCCTTAAAAACTGAAGAAGAATATGAACACGGTTTGTCTCAGGGGGGCCTACTCCCTAAGCACGAAGCCCGTAGTTTCGGCCTTCGTTACAGGCGTTTCCTACTCCGTATCACCTACGGATGGATGATTGGTTCGGGGCCCGAACGAAGTATGAATGACAACATGATTTGTCAGTTGTCCCTACTCCTGATGTGTTGTTGCCCGTCCGAAAAATTTAACTTTTAAACTTGTTTTGATGTATCGTAATGTCAGACGGACGAATGAACGGACGGATGGAAAGACGGACGGTCTTAGGGAGTAGGCCCTCCGTAACGTTACTTCAGTTCACGGAGTAGATAAGTCTGCCTAGCCTTTTCCCAACTATGTTGGGGTTGGCTTCCAGTCTAACTGGATGCAGCTGAATACCAGTATTTTACATGGAGCGACTGCCTGTCTGACCTCCACAACCCAGTAACTGGGCAATACGATACCCCTTGGTAAGACTGATTATCAGACTTTCGGGCTTCTGACGACCCGTAACGACTGTCAAAGATCCACGAATGACAGCCGGGACCAACGGCTTAACGTGCTTTCCGAGGCATGGAGGAGTCTCGGTATGTAAAGATGGTCACCCATCCACTGACCAACCCCGGCAAGCGTAGCTTAACCTGAAGGATCGACCCGTGCTGCTGTTATTACTTAGCCACGAGCTCCTCACCACCTCACCAATTAAGAAAATTGTCGAACTTAATTAACTTCCGCAGTGATACGATTCCTTGTGATGTAAAACCTGTTTGATGATGTAAGGCTATTCAATAAAGAAGTTCTTTCTCATCTTCTAAACAAGATTCCTAAGCTTAGCCACCAAAAGTAATGCAAACTGAGGGGCAATTCCCGTATTTTTACCAACGTTCGCAATCTCATCTCAGTCTCAATAATATGTCAAAAATTGTATAGCGTTTACCTACATTTCAGACAGTTGATTGTCGCTGGCATGAGATTGCGACTAGAATTTGAACGTTTTTAGGTACGAGAATTGGCCCTTTAGTCGCTGACATTTATTCCAATGAGTAATACTTATTTAATAAGTACGTAGGTTACATAAGATTATATTTCTAATTTATGCAAAACGTACGCAATTTATTAAATTAATACGTATGTTCTAATGCTAAATATATGCGTTTGCGACGATAACACCTGCAGACTTGCAAGTTGCACGTGTAGGTTATGTATAATATGTTTTTATGCACACATTGCTACAAAAACGTCGAAATTAACGAGGAATATCATAAATATAATTCGAAAGAAATTGACAAAACACTATTTTAATAGGTTTGTAGAGCGTTTTAGTTTTTGGCTTGTGTTTAAACACAAGCCAAAAACTAAACTAAAAAAAAAACTAAACTAAACTAACTACGCCTACCAGAAAAGTACCTATTTTACTAAACTAAAAAACTAAACTAAAATAAACTAAACTAAACTAACTATCCTACCAGAAAAGTACCTATTTTACTAAACTAAAAAACTAAACTAAAATAAACTAAACTAAACTAACTATCCTACCAGAAAAGTACCTATTTTACTACCAAAAAATTCCAAATACTTGCCAGAATGGATAAATGCTCACCAAAATGGATAAATGCTCAACAAAATTAAATCATTTTATTGTGAAATTATAACTTTAGAAAACTGACAGCAGGTCGACGAAGCCCCCATTTCGCGGGACTCCTATTTCTGTCTGCAGGGTTTAAGGGAACCTAACCAATCAAACCTCGGGGTGCCCCTGACGTCGATCGTCTAGGGTTAGGGTTTTCGTCAGCAGGTCGACCAGATTTGGTGAGCATTTATATATCCATTTTGGTGAGCATTTAATTTTTTTGGTAGTCATTATATTTAATCCCTTAGTTTTTTTATGAATAAGGGGGTATAATGTAGAACACTCTTTTTGTCGAATAGGATGCGGCTGATCTTTCGCCCATACAGTTTTATCAATGCTTTCCGCCTTTTCCCGCTCGATAGTCAAAATGTGTAAGCGCATTTTTATGGGTGTGTTATGTAGCAGGTGCGTATTAAATGTTTCACTGAATCTAATTATGTAGTATCTAATTAATAGTGGAAACTTTATAACAACGCAGAAAGATACCTAGCAAAGCAAATTCCAATAAACTATTTACTATGTTGCTGATAACTAATGTTGGTAACCAGTCTTACCAAGGGGGTTATTATCCAGTAACTGTGTTGTGGAGGTCAGGTAGGCAGTTGCTCCATGTAAAATACAGGTATTCAGCTGCATCCTGTTAGACTGGATGCCATCCCCAACATAGGTGGGAAAAGGCTAGGTCAATGACCTGTTCTTGCACAGATACGACGCTGTTATAACACAGAGCAGAGCATAGATTAAATACGGGTGTAAAAAGACACTTTCCGAAGCCGAAAGCCACATATTCTCCCCATTATTTGGATCGTTTTTTTTTTCCACTAGACCATTCCTGGGATTCCACTGGTTCTGGAGATATTGAAGGTCAAAGTAGCATTTTTTTTTTTTTACTAAAACGTATTCCAAGTGTTATTTACTCAACTTTTTCCGACAAGTACCTACGCGTATCGTAGAACGAAGGGCCTTAACTCGGGTTCGCGTTACATTGCGCGTAATAAAAAATTACTGTCTTTTATACCTAAAAATAAAAGTCGTTTCCAGCAATAATTTTTGCGCAAATCTACTGTACATTGTACAGTATACATAGTTGACGGCTTTGTGATGTGTCTTTTTACACCCTGTATAATATGTATAAGGAGCAGAGGTAATGTAATTGTAAATTGTAATAAACAAGTAGAATAAACAATTTTATCTACACCCACGCTATAAATACTCTATAAAAGTTCCTGAAACAGTTAGCTTATTGTCAACATTAAAACAGCCAGTGTCATAGTAACCATTATATCATCCAAACGGGTGTTATAATGTTCATTATGCAACTCCTTTGCTTTTTCGATCCCTTACTTACTCACGTGGTATCTTTATGAATTTCTATCTCGTCAAAATGTAGGGAACAGCCGATATTGTTTTGTTTTGTGTGTGTGGGTGAAGTGGTGAGTGAGTGATTGGGGTGAGTGAGTGAGTGGTGGTGAAGTGAGTAAGTGGTGAGTGAGTGGGGTAAGTGAGTGGGTGAAGTGAGTGAGTGAGTGGTGAGTGGGTGAAGTGAGTGAGTTGAGTGAAGTGAGTGTAAGTGAGTGAGTGTGGTGAGTCAGTGAAGTGAGTGGTGGTGAGTGAGTGGTGAGTGAGTGAGTTGAGTGAAATGAGTGTAAGTGAGTGAGTGTGGTGAGTGAGTGAAGTGAGTGTGGTGGTGAGTGAGTATTTTTTGTGATTTCAGGTTTGGTCACATAGTAAAAGTTGTTCATAATGATGAGTACAACAATCCCTTATTAAAGGGTTGTGCGTTTAAATAAAATTCTATTATTACCTAAACATACTTTGTTTGTATTAGATACTCAACAATTTAACTTTCCATGAAAATACATAGAGTTCTTACAACATTGGTTTCAGAACCTTTTATAGAGTATTCATGATGGGTGCCTAGATAAAGTCTTGTATGCAACTGTACATAATTAGGTATTAAAACACTCATGCGATATTTCGTGTTTTAATACCCCTTATTATACAACAGTACAGTACTAATTTTTGTATCTTCTTTCTTTGTATGATGATGATAGCTAACGTTGTGCCTACTGGGTGATTCTGTTTAATTTTAATTTATATTAAAATAAAATCTGAATGAATGAATGAAATGCACCGAGCCCAGCGTGATTTGATCAGACTCGATTGTTTGAACGAACCCAAAGATTCACACTAGCCCCTGTTGCCTCATTATTACATGGGGTTACATAGGCCAACCTTAGTTCTAATCCTAACTGTAGTAATTTGTTACGCTTTCCCGCTAAAACGGCTGACCGGATTTGGATGTTATTTGGCACATGGGTAGACCATGACCTGGATTAGGACATAGGATACTCGATATTCCCAAGGGATCGAGACTTATGCAGGTGAAACCGTAGGCGTGGCTAGTATTAAAATAAAATAAATTTAAAACGGTAAAAAAAAAAAAAAATTCAGTTTCGCTCGTGCAATTTTAAAGTGCTGGACAGATTTGAGTGAAACTTTCACTGTTGTCTCATTATTTGTCAGAAGTGACAGTGTGCTGTGAGAATGTGATGTTACGTAACGACTGTCAAAAGTAGAGGTAGTTTATGAGATGATATAACAAGAAATACCATCGGAACCTATTATCTACGTAGTACGTTTCTTTTATCTGCCTATTTTGTGCTGTTACAATTTTTTGAGTTCCGTACCTCAAAAGGAAAAAATACGACCATTTATGCGGCATATTTTGACACTCGCAAATAATTCAAAACCTATCTAGGTACTTCCGCTGAACTAGTAGAATCATGAAATTTGGCAAGATGTAAGGTCTCACAGCAAAAGTAAAGTTAAAAGTCGGAAAATCGTTGTTTTGTAGTATAATCACATTTTTTTTTTGCGATTACAAACTTACATTTGCATTTGGAGAATTGACCGTAACGTATGTCGATGTATATGGAGAACATTTTTCAACTACAAAGTTACAGTTTGTTTTTGGGATTTCATCCCAACTAAGGAACCCTTCATTGCGCGTGTACCAACACGCACTTGGCTGTTTGTTCAAAAATAATCAACCGTCCCTTACATTTGGCTCATGTAGGTTAGGTATTGAAGTTTTGTATGGGACAGCTCATTATTTTTTCGCGATTACGATGTTGGTCCCATGTAGAAAGTTATTCAGTTAGATGGTCTGTTCATATGGCCACACTTTTCTGATACTTACACGCTGTGTAGGGATTCTACGTCACACATAAAATAAGTAGACCCTTTAATAACGGTAAGTACATTTTTGGTGTCGAAACCGTTACTTACAACAACCATATACCATAGACAACTAAGAAAAGTAGATTATGTGAAGTAACCTTCCCACGCACGTTGCTAAAGTCAATAGAAATGGATTACAAACGAGAATTCTTGTCGCTGATGAACCAATAACCCGGTACTTATGCTCCGCTTCATAAGTAAGTATTTAGGTGGTTGAATTATGGATTTGTGTTGGCAAAATGTAGACAAATAACCTCCTGAGTCCGAGGGTATGATATTGTGGTTTATTGCCTTGATTTCTGCAACATTATACGGGGCGTAAGTCTGAACAGTGGCAACCTTTTAAGAGATCATTGTACTCATCATTATGAACAACTTTTACTATGGGACTAAAACTTAAATCGCGAAAAAAAAATCAGGCGGAAAGGAAAATTTTCTAACTCGGGAAAAACTGAACATCCTTTTTTGTACAATATTATTTATGAATTATGGTTGGGAAAGGCAACGTCTGTTCGGTCAGCTAGTAATTTTATAAACCTAAGTAAACCCGTTTACGCCCGCCGTGCCCAAACGGGCACACTCTCAAATCGCGTAAAAAAAAAACAGCTGGAAAGGAAAATTTTCTAAAGAAAAGAAAAGACCATTTCAGACATGGATCTACATGGTCCTCACATGATCTGACCAAGATTATATCTGGACTTTAAATGAGAATTTTACCCCTGAGTTTTTTTCGCCATTTCTTCTCAGGGTAGTCAGATAGGAAATGTCGACTTCATCTAGCTTATTTTTTAAATATTTTTTTATTTTTTATTTGACGTGTAAAAGTGATTCCGATATCCTATTTATAGAATAAACAATTTCATTTCATTTCAATCCTCAATTTCAATTTCAAATTTTCAATTTGAAAGTGTGCCCACTTGGGCACGGGTGGCGTAAACGGTTAGAAGATTTAAATATATCTCTAATAAGTATTGTTCTTTGTTCTATTATGTATTCTAACTGCTTATTAGCGTATAGATACTTAAATACATAGGTTAATACATTAACAAGATCTTATTACTATCAGTTTCTTATATCTTACGATTCTTATGACACTCGTATAATCGGAGGTCAAGCGTTATGTGACGTCGAAAAGTGGCGTTTTATTGATAACTAGCTTCTGCCCGCGACTTCGTCCGCGTTAAATTTCTTGTACCCCCCACCCCAACCCCGACGCATCGCATCGCAATGTCTGCCCGCGCTATTACTTCGCGCTCGGCTCCTAAGGGCCCTAGCGTGATGTTAAATAGAATATATCCTTCCGCATCGCCTGCCTGCGCTATTACTTCGCGCTCGGCTCCTAAGGGCCCTAGCGTGATGTTAAATATCCTATATCCTTCCGCATCGCCTGCCCGCGCTATTACTTCGCGCTCGGCTCCTAAGGGCCCTAGCGTGATGTTAAGTAGCCTATATCCTTCCGCATCGCCTGCCCGCGCTTTTACTTCGCGCTCGGCTCCTAAGGGCCCTAGCGTGATGTCAAATAGCCTATATCCTTCCCCATCGCCTGCCCGCGCTATAACTTCGCGCTCGGCTCCTAAGGGCCCTAGCGTGATGTTAAATAGCCTATATCCTTCCGCATCGCCTGCCCACGCTATTACTTCGCGCTCGGCTCCTAAGGGCCCTAGCGTGATGTTAAATAGCCTATATCCTTCCACATCGCCTGCCCGCGCTATTACTTCGCGCTCGGCTCCTAAGGGGCCTAGCGTGATGTTAAATAGCCTATATCCTTCCGCATCGCCTGCCCGCGCTATTACTTCACGCTCGGCTCCTAAGGGCCCTACCGTAATGTTAAATAGCCTATAGCCCTCCTCAAGAACTGGGTTATAAAATGCAAAAAGATTTTTTCAAATCCGACTGGGGTAGTTACAGAGATAGCGCGTTCAAACAAACTAACAAAAAAACAAACTCTTCCGCTGTACTCCACCGACATTTTGCACAACGCCATCTATGGGTAAATTGATAAAACGTCCGCTCTAAACATGTTTGCTCAAGAGGAACCGGTATGAATTAAGGTTATTATGCGTTTTAATAATTTTATATTATCTCCGAAACTGTATGACCAATTGCCATACTGTAAAGGCCAAATCTTATCTCCATGATCTCCTTGTGATCATAAAATACCTTATTTTGATAAGGATTAATGTTTTGTTGTTTAAATAATCATCCAAACGTAAGTATGTCTAAAAAATACTTTTTTTAAAACAATAAAAGATGTATAAAAGATAAAATATAAAAGATAGAAATATGGTGTCGCGGACTTTTTTGTAGAATTATTTAAGACGGACCAGACTGCCATACATTAATCTCAATTATAAACAACCGTTTAGGCAGCGCATGCAAAAAAGTCTGTTTAAAGAGGTATTTCTTTCCGACTTGTTAGACAAAACTTGTGATAGCTCGGCTAATGTGCATGATATAAATATAATTTATAGCCTATAGCACTCAGGAATAATGTAGCTTTCTACCAGTGAAAAATTTTTTAGAATTGGATCATTAGTTCCGGAGATTACCCCCTACATACAAACATACAAACTTACAAACTTACAAACTTACATACAAATTTTACCTCTTTATAATATTAGTATAGATTGGGACTTTATTATTATTTTTTATAAGCATAATTAAGCCGGCGCGGCGCGGCGTCTATTTGTTATTGTAATTAACATAATTAATAATTAATTATATTTGTAGGTAAAAACAAATTTTCCGGTGCGGTGTGACAGTAAGTAAATGATGTTGAATTAGGTAATTCGCTTACCAATTTAATTGATTTTAATTCCTACTTAATTAAATTAATAATAGCAATCTAAATAAAATATGAAAAAAAAAACAACTTCAACCTTCCAGTTTTTTTTTCTAAAACATCAACATTACTTATTTGTTTCGAACCAAAATTGTGAATTTCACCTTGTAATTACTAAATTAATAATTCAAACTATAAATTCATTTGTTTGGCCTTCCGAATAATGTTAAGGTGAAGCACCCACTTACTTGCACCAGATGAGATGCACTAAATAATTTAAAAGTTATGGGGACTAGGTACTCAGGACCTAAACGCGAAGGAGGAGGTTTAAATTATAATTTTATTTAAATAAAAATTTTACTTTTATTTTGTAATATAGTGTTGATTTTTTTGACCTCACCTGACCTACCCCATCTGAAACATTTTGAAATTTCAAAATGTTCCATAGCTCTTATGATTTTTTTTTTTGAATGGCGGCGCCTGTTGGCATTACTACTCGCCTTAATATAACAAGACATAATTCTAATGGTTATTGAACGTTGATGAACGTCTGAGTGCGATCATATTATAACCGTTTTGTTCTGTTAAGTACCTGTCATAATGTGTCTGGCTTATGTATAGTTTTTTAACAGGAAAATGTCAACTTACTTTTCAGCGCTTTTCCTTCAGGTGTGCACCGCACAGCATTGATCAAACAATCCACATAGTTCCTGACTAGTCTCTTATTAGTGAAAATAGCGTCAACGTCCAAGTAATCATACCTCTGGTCGTATTTCGGCATGTTTACCATATCATTGACATCTTGTCCCACCACTGCATACACACAAACACACAAAAACAACACTGCACGCATTTTTAATTATTAATTAAGTAAAAACTATTCAAAAAAACTCATTCACATAATCGAATCTCGAAAGAAAATGGCGCGAATTTGTGTGCGGAGGCGTGCGCGCGCGCCGAACTGGCGTGTTGTTGTGATCCGCGCGGGAGATCCGCGCCGTTATAAGGTAAAGCTGCGCATGCGACTATCCAGACGCTTTCTTTGGTGCACTTCTGAAACAAACGAGTTCTTTTTGACGGGTGTGCTTTATAAGTTTTTAGAAGATATTTCTGTGAAATTAATTTTTTTCTGCGCTAATTTTCTTCTTCGAGTCTTAGGTCCGTATTACAGAGCGAAACTCAAGCACTGATCTTAGTTTAAAACTAGTTTCAACCAATCAAATGGCTTGAATCTAGTTTTAATTATGCTTGAGTTTAGGGTGACGTTCTGTATTATGGACCTAAGTTTTCCTAAGAGAAATAGGTCATCTTGACTCTAGCCGTCTTATTACAAAACAAGGTTCATCTTCAAACCCAGGTTTAAACCATGGACCCTTTTTTGAATTTCAAACTTTATTCCGACACATTAAGATGTCAGTTTTTACAACTTAGTACCGGACTAAGTTGTCAGTGTTGTATAAAGAACTGTATTTCTATCACAGCTAGGCTCTTATTAAAAAAACTGGCTCTATGGTTTAAACCATGACAGAAGAAAAACCTCGTTTTGTAATAAGACCGTTTACGTTCGTAAGCGTGAGGGATGTGAATATAATCCGGAGATAAAGGCAAGGAGATAAGCAGCTAAAGCTGCCATATTTGGCGGCTTTAGCTGCTTATCTCCTTGCCTTCACATACTTATGGGTATACTTAGGTATCTAGACATGTAAAAAAAAAAAATTATGTTTTTTTTGGAGTAATCAACCGCCGCTAGTGTACCTAGTCACTTAAAAAATCTGTTTTTTTTAGTGTAAACTTCACAGACGTGATGATTATCGATATCATCTCAAACACGATAAAACAGATTCTATCAACTCGCACTTAAAGTAACAACACTACCAGCAGTAATCCACCCCGAAAAATCAACAAATCATTTTTATTTTATTTTGTCGTGTTTATGTGTAGATATTAGGGCGAGCGCGCATTGCGGTGCGTTTTTGTACCGCATAATCTGTGAAGTATGGAATGTCATGCGTTTCATGCGTTTTGTTACTGTAGGCCCCGCCCAGTGCGGCAGATATAACGGAAACGTACCGCAGTGCGCGCTCGCTCTTACGATACCCATCAAGTCTGTGAAAGTGAGAAGTTTACACAAAAAAACTGATTTGCGGAGTTTCACTAGCTACCTACTTTAATTTGACCCTGTATCTTATGCAGAAAGATTATTTTTCATAAGACTGGAAATAATATCACCAGGGCAAGACCAAACCTGGTGATATTATTTCAATTTTATATTGATATACAATTCCTCATTATTTAGCAGTTGGCAAAGGAAATGTATACCTATTCAATCATAAGGAATTAAAATCATAATTAAAACTTCTTTCCTTAAAATAATAAGTGAGTACAAGAACCTACGCCAATTATTCAAATTCAAAGAAAACGTTGACTCAGTTTCGAATTTCAATTTTCTTATTTCAAGAACAAATAAAAAGGTCAATAAATAAAGATTTTTTCTACGAAATGAAGCTGCAGAAAGCATTTCCGGCGGAAATGACATTTAAAAAAAGTTTTAAATTCACATCTTTTTGACAATTTATTCCAAATCATTGTCCTTTTATACGGGCCGGTCAGTTTTGAGAAATGTTTATTTTGTACTTAAATACCCTCAATCTTACTTATTAAATGTTCCGGTAATTTGTTACTTCCTTTCGAAGCTTTTACGAGAGGATTCTGTGGTACATTAAGGTAATTCTGACACGGAGATGTAATGATTCTGATTCACAGAAACCAATTTAATTTATAATGTTAGCACCGAAACTGTGACTTCAGCCAAAGTGTAAGTGGGTGCCTCTGAGTCTGCACCTACCCATACTTTGGTTGAAGTCAGCCAATAAGGTCACTATATGTCTTCCAAGGGTGTCCACTCCCGACGTTAAAGCCGACCGAAGCCAAAATTTAATATAATATAAGGCCGCTCCTGTTTGTATATGCCTTCTGGCCTTCTGGCCCGGACAAAGTGACATCATTCTGTCAGCGATAGCGATGATTTATAAGTCAAAAATGTATTGGATTTACATAAAGCTAAGTACTGAAAAGCTCAATCCTGCATGCATGTCAATCCTGTCGAAAGTCGTTAAGTGTATACGAAACGCTTTGAAATGGATTGCCACTTGTCAAAGTCCTCAGGACTTGAACGGAGATCCTGCCGTCAGTTCCTAAGTCACGGGAAAACTTTTGGGTTAAAGTTAAAATATGTGAAGAAACCAGAAAGCCAAAAAAATCTCTTAGATCAGCACCCTAATTGCGTAAAACACTACGATCGGAATCTGAATGATTTTGAAGCATATTGCTAATCCATTGCTTCATGATTATGTTCAAAAAAGTCATCTCAACACCGTAAATAACGCAATGAATGTTGTTGAACTGTCAAAATGAAATACATTTCTACTGGAAGTGTGTTACGCAGCTACCTCGCTGGACATGATTGCAGATCCTGCCGTCAGTTCCTGGTCGCGAGGAAACTAGGGAAGAAACCGGAAGGCCAAAATACAGGAAAATTATGAAATTGTGATGAAGATTACGTTTCCAATTAAATCCTATACTATTAAATGAGCAATACTTATTTGCTAATGTTGTATAATATGTACATATATACAACATTAGTTTGATGAGCAGAATGACCCTTTAAGAGGTTACTGGTGTTTTACCAATAACACTGTATATTTGTAATTACGTTCTCGAAAACGGTTCTAACGATTTCGATGAAAGTTGCAATATACTTAGCTGTTTACGGGCCCAAAAAATCGATCTATCTAGGTCTCCTATCTGGGAAAATTCGTTTTCTCTATTTTCACCCGAGCAGAACTCGGTCGACCAGGTACTGAAGTATGAAACACGAAGTTTCTGGGTGTTTGTCAAGCATATCTTTACCAGGGAATAGAAGATAGATAGAATACTCTTTATTAAACTAGAGCAAAAAGACTTGCATTATCTTCCAACCTAAGCTAATATTTTTTAGCATAGCAAAAGGTGGCATCGCTCGTGGGGAGGATTCAAGGGAGTGGCAACAGCATCCTGAAAGTCGTGGCTGACGACCCGAGAGCTCCTGTGCTGAGGCATCTCATGCGGAATCATTGTCCGCATGAAGTGCCTCGTAGGTACATGACCCATTAACTTGTTTTAGTTACTAACCCTAGTGTATAAGTTGTGTACTAACAAAATTGGTTCCCATGTTGTTCCAAATAAAACAATTTGAATTTGAATTTTGAATAGTACATAGCTAACGACAACACATCAAAAAAGATTGCTCCGATCCAATCTCAGCTGGTTATTTATCGCTAAATCGCAGTTGCGTCTGCGCACCGTTTTCAAAACACTTAGACGAGGAAGTTCCATTGTCTGCGGCCAACGGTACGGAACCCGCATGTATTTACATAAATTAGGCTAGTATGGGCTATGTATAGACGTTTCGACAGATCCCTTGTGATGGAACATTGCCTGAACATCAGATTGTATGATGGTTGGAAATGGGATCGTCCCATCACAGTGGCTGACGAAAGAGTTGCTGGTTCTGCCTAGCTTGCCATTGTTTTGGGTTAAAATGGATTCCCTTAGCTAGAAGAGCATTTAATTTTGTTATTAGTAAGTCTACAAGTATTATTATTACACTTGAATAACTATGCTATAAATCAAAACTGCCTATCATGTCGTTTTCGGGAGGACATCCATCATCCTTGAAGGAGCAGTCATCTCAGTTTTTAGATTTATGACAAAATGCTATACTTAAATCAGTTTTTTTTTTTTTTTTTTTTTTTTTTTTTCTTTGTTTAATTAGGGACTTTTATAATCGCAATGCGTATGACAGTCCCATCGTACCCTAAATACACACTGCTACAGCTTACATTTGGGTCATGAACTTGAACAGACTCTTCGCATCATCACCATTTGGCTGAGACAGGATTTTATGGAATGTGCCTATTTCAAGTCGGTTCAAGCTCAATACGTCGAACAGATCCTTCCTACTAGACTCGTATCGAACACAGTCCATCAATAAGTGATGTAAGTCTTCCACAACTCCACACTCCACGCAATTAGGCGAGTTAATTTTTTTCATCATGAACGCAAACTTATTACATGGAATGTGTCCAGATCTGAATCTATGAGCTGTAACAATTAATTTTCTACTTAAATTGCTATTCATAAACCAGGGCACACGAAAAGGCTGACCCTGCATGGTTTTATACCAGATCCCTTTTTCCAATGATCGTTTATCAAAATACTCCTTCCAATCTTCATAACACTTATTTTTAAATTTAGGTAAGACTTCTGCATAATCTAGACTTATATTAGTTAATTTTCCATGTTTAGCTGCATATTTTGCCAACATGTCAGCCTTTTCATTGCCCTGTATCCCAATATGCGAAGGAACCCATTGCAGTCTCAATTTAACACCCTTTACAATTAATTCATCGATCTTAGATAGAATAACATAAGCTATCGATACACCTCTTTGGCCAGAGGCGCATCGAGCTAAATGTTGTAAAGAACTTTTGCTGTCTGTGCAAATAACAATATTATTATGTTGACAACTACTGCAATAAGACAGTGCTTCAGAGATCGCAATAAGCTCCAACGTCATAATGGACGCATTCTTATCCATTTTATAGCAATTAGTTTCAGAACCTATTGGTTCACTCGGTATATAAAAGGCTGCTCCATGACCTTCTACACTCTTCGACCCATCTGTAAATATACTAAACCAATCATTGTATTTCAAATGCAACTCTCTAATAACTTCGAATTTTAATAAATTACTATCATAAGATTGTTTAGAATATTTCACTACATCTAAATCCCATATAATTACTTCTTGAATATTAATGTTGGTCACCCATGTCCTCAGAGTAAACATCAGCAAGGGATATGATGATGCTATATTTTCTAACTTAACTTCATTATATAAGGAAACCAACAGCGGAATCTTTTTATTTCTCCAATAACTATTTTGTCGAAGAGTGTTAAGTTCCTCTAATAAATTATTAGTAACATTATTTTCTACAGATTTAGATTTTAAACAGAACTTATAGCCTAAATATTTTCTCCGTAAATACAGTGGAACTACACAGAGCTCACTTTCCATAACATGGATAGGTGTTGTCTTAATAAAACCTCCTATAATTCTCAATGCCTGATTTTGTATCTTATTTAATTTGTCTAGGTGACATTTTGCACTTACATCATACAAAAAACTGCTATAGTCTATGCGACTTCTAATTAATGCTATATAAATATGTCTCAAATGTTTAGGGTGCAAGCCCCACGCAGTACCGGCCAATACTTTGAGTAAATTGAGACTCCTTTGCACTTTTTCCCCTGTCATGTTGATGTGTTTACTCCAACGCAACGAACTGTCTAACCACACTCCCAAATATTTGTAATAGTCTACTAACTGTAAACTATGTCTATTTAATTTTAAATCTATTTCTAATTTTCTAAATCCTCTAGTGAAAATACATACTTTAGACTTAGTTGCCGACAATTCTAATCCCATATCATCCAGAATATTACAAAATGTATTTAACGCTACCTGAAATTCATATTGACTTTGTCTAAGATTACTAGAAGAACTAAAAAGAACAAAATCATCCGCGTATTGGCACATACCTACATTCTTAATTTTATGGAAACATGTCATTGTGACTACATTAAAAAGAATGGGGGAAATTGGGTCTCCTTGAGCCAAACCTCTATCAGTATATCTAATAATAAAATCATTTTGATCAGCCTCATTTTTCATCATTAGGTGCCTCTCACTTAAAAAGTTCCATAGATACCGACATAACTTTTGTCCAACTCCTATTTCATCTAAAGTGTTAATTAATACGTCTATTAATACATTATTGTAAGCGTTTGAAATATCTAAAAAACAAGCTATAGTTGGTACCTTACGCGAGAAACCTATGTAAATTTGACTTACCAGTTTAACCAAACAATCCTGACATGACTGTCCTCGTCTAAATCCAGAAGTGTACGGAGACAATAATTTATTTTTTTCTATGTACCACTCAAGTCGTTTTGTCAACATTGAATGGAATATTTTGCACACACATGATATTAAAGAAATTGGCCTTAGTTTAGTAGTACCATTAGGAGGGGAATTTTTAGGAATGGGAATCACCAGTATGTCGCGCCATTGTTTCGGAATATTCCCCGTATCAAAGATATAATTATATAACCTTAATAAATATTGTCTACTCACAGGAGAAAGATGAAAGATTAGTGAATATGTTATCCCGTCGTCACCAGGCGCTGTGTCTTTTTGCTTAAAACAATGAGTCATTTCTTGCATAGTGAAGCTGTTCTGTAATTCTGCATTGTTTGATTTAAAGTTGTGATAGGGCTGTCGACATACATAGTCAGGCGCAAGATTGCAAAGGAGCTCAAGTTTTTGTTCATTGGAAACATACGACCTTGAGGAATTAATTCCCTTTGCCCAGCCCATACGTTTCCACATATCCGAGCTGGATGTCCGTTCATCAATGCTGCTACAATATGTTTGCCAGTCATTTGTATTCGCCCGTTGTATGGCCGTTTTTGCAGTTTCTGTTTTTCGTTCAAGGACGGTTAAATTGTCGGGTGTAGGATTCCTTCTAAAATTTTTTAGGGCCAATCTACGTTGTGCAACTAAATGGGAAAGTTTAGGGGTCCAGTAAGGCTTAGGTCGGAATCCGTTATGTGGTTTATCACATCCCTTTATTAAAGGTATGTACTGGTCTGCGGCTTTATTTACTTGTGTGATAAAATGATCATACAAAGATTGTACAGAGACAGTATCAAACAAATATGTCCCAAATGTGGTAATGATCACCCAAATTGTGACACTGAAAAATATTCATGTGTGAATTGTAAAGGACCACATATGGCCTTATACAAAAAGTGCCCTGTGTTCTTAAAAGAAAAGGAAATTAGAAGGATTATGACCGCAAATAACTGCAATTATCGGAAAGGGCTGGAAATATATTTAAAAGTCAATGAATCAAAAAAATCAAACAATAAAAATGATCGCGTATTAATCGAAGAATACAGTCAACAAACGTTAATCAACTCTGAAGATAGTACAATACAAGGTAACTATCAGACATCGTATAGGGATATACTTATTACTGAAGCTCTTGTGACTAATGAAAGATCAGTAAATCAGATGGAGGTAGAAGATTATTCGCAACAACATAGTCAACAAAAAAGTGTACCTCAAAAGAAACCACAAGCAAGTATGCAAAAGAAAAATACAGATAATCATAAAATATCGGGAAAGAAAAGTGGGGAAGAAAGTAACAAAAGTGGGCCAGAAACGACTAATGTGGAGAAGGAAAAGAACCCGGGTTCTGAAAAATTCAAAAAAACTTTTAGTATGTATGGTATCTGTAAACGGATAAGAGAAGTATGTATTTCTGACGGTAGTTGGTTCACTAAATTTCAACAACTTGGAAAATTATTTATAGAAATATGTGGGCAGTGGTTTTTTAAGGTTCTGAGTGGAGAATATGATCTGTGGAAAAATTTTGTATCTATGTTTAATGATGGCTAAGTACACTAATAACATGGTTCTACTCAATATAATACAGTGGAACGCACGGAGCTTGCGACCTAAACGTAACGAATTAGAAGCTTTATTGCTACAAGATAAAATACACATCGCATTAATATCCGAAACATGGTTGCAACCGGAATCACATCTAAATATAAGTGGATATAATATCTTTAGAAATGATAGGATTGACGGTTACGGAGGAATAGCTATAATTATTCACAAGTCGATTAAAGTACAACAAAATTTTGTTAATATTAATAATTCGGGAATAGAATTAGTCTCAATCAAACTTTTAAACTGCAATAAAATTGAAAATATCGTACTAATATACTGTCCGTCATCGGTACGTACAAGTCTATCCGACTGGGAACAAGTATTTTCACTGTTCTCTAGTAAATGTATTGTAGCAGGAGATTTTAATGGGCATCATGCTACCTGGTCGTGCAAGTCTGACGCGAGAGGCCTACAAATATATGACTCAGCATTAGACAATGGCTTCATTTCTCTTAATGACGGTAGTACAACAAGAATGAGTTCTGTTGATAACATTATTCAACGCAGTTCTCCCGATGTAACTTTTGTGTCTACCGACTTATCACATTTATTAAATTGGAATGTTATGAACGAGAATCTAGGGAGTGATCATTTGTTTCTTAGGGTCATGTACAGATACAGTAGTAATGCACACTTGGTTTATAATACCAAAAAACGTAATTTTAAGTTAGCACAATGGTTAGAGTATACTATGTGTTTGGAAAAATCAGTTTTTAGCTTAGTAAGTTTTTAACATACTTAAATACAAATTTTATCGCACATTATGGAGCTATTTACGTATAATCGTATAAAACAGAAAATAGACGGTGCTACTTTGAATTTTTTTTGTATCGAAAAAAATTCTAGTAATCGTGTTTTGATTTTAGTTTTTAGTAGACAAAATAGTCAAATAACACTTAATGGAAGATCCAAATGATTTAACCATAGGAATTTTTAAAACACAAAATTATCGATGTATCCACTTAATTACTTAATTAGGTATTAGATTTATATCAAAGCTGTGTATTTATATTCTCGCGGCAGCGAAGTTGGAACGTGTAAACGGTCTATAAGTAACTATTTATTTATTATTCATGTTGTTAAAAAAGCGTCAAAAATGTTGGGGTTTGTCATAAGACAGTGTAAAGGTTTTCGTCAAAGTAAAACAAAAATTTTACTTTACTATAGTTTAGTACGTAGCATATTAGAGTACTGTAGTGTGGTGTGGCGGCCGCACTATGCTACTCACAGTTTGCGTCTAGAGCGCGTCCAAAAACGATTTGCTTGGCATTTGGCTTTTTCTGTCGGTATAGCTAAAAAAACGCCTTCTTACATAGACAGATTAAAAATCTTCAACATGCACACCTTAGAAGAGCGTAGACGTTTAAACGACGCAATGTTTGCCTGTAAAATTTTGACAGGAAATATTGACTCACCGCCGCTGCTCGCACTTATAAACTTTCGTGCTCCTTCAAGAATTCCTCGTAAACCCATAACTCCACTTCGTCCTCCACAGAGAAGAACGGTGTTGGGATCTAACTCTCCATGTGCTAGGTTCTGTAGGGTTTTGAATGGTTGTAGCGACCTAATCGACTTCCACTTTGATTCTTTAGCTAAGCAGAAATCTAAAATTTTGAGTTGTTTATCTGTTTTATTGTAAAGTATTAATATTAGTATATCAGTTCAGTACATATATTTATTTTTGTTTGTACTTATAAAACTAAGTCTTTATTTATACCTACATAACATTTTTCTTTTGTTTTAAGTTGGCTCTAAACTGTACTAAGCTAAGCTAAGCTTACAATTACCATAAATTAATTTAGTTCATGTGGTGTTTACCTTTAAGTAATTGTTACACTGTTTAAAGTTTAAGACATGTAATTTTTTTGCTCAAGATGTTAGTGTAAACAATTGTTGGTAAACCAAAATAAAATAAATAAATAAATAAATTAGCGCAGCTTACTGGTGAGGTGCTACCAAATCCTACAAATACTTCAATCAAACACCCTACTCTTCTACCCTGTCCACCTCTCCTACTCCCCTAATTTCTCTTCCTTCTTCTTTTTTTCTTTGCCTTTCTTTTTTTTTTACCTTTCTCTCCTACTTTTTGCTGTGCCCGACAGGGTCCACAGTGGTCATATTTTTTGTAAACCTACCACATAATTTCACATGTGGAAGCTATAAATATATTGAGTATTGGATACTTTAAATACTTACTTAGGTATGTTTTGCAAAGCGTGTCAGTTCTATCAGTGATCTTAATGACATTTGTTGAGTGCTGACTTTCACTTGCTAGCAGCCAACTTATGTTATTAGGGATCCGCACAAATCTGTGGAAATTGCGAAAATAAGAACCCTAAAATTGAATATCCTGGATTTCTGGTATTGGTCCGCCGATATTCTTGGTATGTCTTTGCTGATTCTCCAGCCATTTGGCTCTCAATAATATTCGTCTCAATGTATCAATTGTTTTTAGGGTTCCGTACCAAAATGGTAAAAAATGAACCCTTATGGTGTGACTCAGTCTGTCTGTCTGTCTGTCACAGCTGGATATCTCAAGAACTACTAATGCTATCAACTTGAAATTTGGAATAGTTTTAGGTGACGTTTACCCATGTAATATATAAGTCAATGCGTTTACCCAACTATTTTACAAATAAGAAAAAAGTAAATATATTTATATTTTTTTTTGTAATAGGGACTGAAAGGGGGTCATAAAAAATCAAAGTGAAGCTACTAGGGCATGTGGGGTATCATTTGAAAGAACGCTGTTTGCACATTTTCAATTTTTAAAAAATTTTTTTTAGGCCCCATAGTTTTTGTGTTTTGATGAAAAATGTAAAAAAAATACCGTCCCCCCCCCCCTTATCTCCGAAGTTTGCAAAGATAAAAATCTGAAATTATTCTATGTGATAGAAGTTTATGTAAAGATTACAGGAAAAATAAAACGATGTCTCTAAATAGCACACTTTTCACACACACGCACACTTTCAGAAATCGGAACGGAACCCTCGGTGCGTGAGTCCGACTCGCTCTTGACCGGTTTTTATTGACTTATGATATCATAATTATAGTGAGGTACTTAGGTATAAAGGGACAGATTATAACTACGTAATTGTTTGTTCATGATACAAACAATTACTTAGTAAGTACATGATAATTATGTTTCCTAATAGCCTTTCAACTGGAGCAAGTGCGGTTCATAGGTAAGTATGTAAAAATATAGCTGTTTTAGCGAATCAAATATGACTTCTAAGATTTTTGGTCGACATTATTATCATCAGTAGGTATTCAGTAACAGTTTTTTTAGTCTATTACACCGATTATTAAACCTCTATGACGTGTGTGGGTTTTCTAATATTTTCCTCCAAATCCAAGTAATTTTGTTTTTTTACCTAGTAATTTTGTAGCTGTGTATAATCTTTAGGTAAATGATTAATAATAGGTAGTATTAGGTATTTAATAAACCGCAATATCCAGTTTGACTGGAAATCGACAACATCTTTTAAAATATTTTTGTCATGAATTAATAGGAAACTATGATTTAAATTTTAATTTTTTTCCGCGCTTTGCTTTCGCCTGGTTGAAAGAGAAGCAAAGGTTTAAAGCCGATAAACAGCCTAATATGAAAAATAGAAAATTCAAATATTTTTGAGTTTAGAACACAAATAAATGTTAATTTGTTCATAAACGTTTTTTTGATTGTAATAATCATGGCTTTTGATAATATTCTCTAGAAACATTATTTAAATATTCAAAAAATATTAACGCCTTAAAGACGCATACTCTTTGCCGAGATTAAAAAAAAAACATTCACCTCCGAATAGAGAGTTGTGAATTGAACCAATTTGGACTAAGTATAGGTATAAGTTATCTGTGGCAATTTTTATTCCCGCACACGGGTGGGAAAATGAAAAATCGCACGCGTGCGACATACATCGCATTGTGAACCTAATCTTAGTGCGATATGAACCAGTTTTCGAGGAAGTGTATTGAAAAATTATGTAATGCCTACGCTGCGATAAATAAGGTATAATATTATTTTTATACCTTATCGCAGGTCAGGTCATAGAGAGACTATTGATGAACACTGCTAAAAAGTCAAGTTCACATCGAGACGGGACGCAGCGCGGCACAGCGAGACGCATTGAAATGGGTATCTTTTTGTGTAGTAAATAAAGTTATAGTTTGTATAAACGTGCGAGCCGCGATGCGTCGCATCGCATCTCGGTGAGGTCTGGCTCTTACCCCTAAAAACTTTTGTCAACAGCATGCTGCTGGCTCAGAAAATTCCTACTTAATTCAAAAAGTTTCAATCGTGGGCCTAAAATATGGCACGAAAAATCATTAAAATTGGAAGTACGATTCGTACTTGACATTTTCGCTTGCAGAGTTATTCAACTTGGCAAGTCGACAACATTTAGCACTTGGTCGTAAATGAAGAATTCCGTTCTTTAGAAAGTTGGCGACACATGTAAAGAAAGGCTTGTTTACCAAAATATTTATGAGGAACTCGTTTTTAACTTGCAAATCCAGAAACGCAATGATTTTGCATTGATAACATACAAGATTTTAAAACGTAGAACAGTGTTTTTTTTTTTATCGCATTATTTTTCGATTTAGACAGAGTGGGTAAGGGGGGGGGGGGGGGGTTTGATAGCCGTTGCCTGGTATTGGTCTATTATGGTGGTCTAGCACATACTTATTTAGTACAAACTTTTTGGTCAGCTGGTGGGAAAATGTAAAAGCAACTGGCTACTTATTATAAACTTCTGTTTTTTAAAGGATTTTTTTATGCTAAGATATTTAAGGCATCTGCTTTATTTTAATGCAATTTTATTTTTTAGGTTACTAAAGTAAAAAGTGACTTTTACAGTTGCATAAACCTACTTATTGGTGAAACGTAACATGATGTTTTTAAAAGCTTTTATTAGATTTAAATGTTCCTTTTTTAGGGTTCCGAACCAAAATGGTAAAAAAGGAACCCTTATGGTGTGACTCAGTCTGTCTGTCCGTCTGTCTGTCCGTCCGTCCGTCTGTCTGTCTGTCTGTCCGTCTGTCTGTCACAGCTGGGTATCTCAAGAACTACTAATGCTATAAACTTGAAATTTGGAACAGTTTTAGATGACGTTTACCCAACTATTTTGCAAATAAGAAAGAAATAAAAATATATGTATTTTTGTTTGCAACAGGGACTGAAAGGGGTTCTTAAAAATTCAAAATGAGGCTACTGGGGCATGTGGGGCATCATAATGAAAGAGCGCTGTTTGCACATTCTCAAACATTTTTTTATTTTTTTTAGGCCGCACACATTTTTTTTCGACTTTTGATGAAAAATATAAAAAATACCGTTCTGTAACTTTACTGTTTTGTAATTTTACTGTACTCTTCATCTCCGAAGTTTGCAAAGAGAAAAATCTGAAATTATTCTATGTGATAGATGTTTATGTAAAGATTACAGGAAAAATAAAACGATATCTCTAAATAGCACACTTTTTCAGAAATCGGAAGGGAACGGACGGTTTGTATTTCTTGTACGTGCCCCAAATAAAATACTTTTCTTTCCATAAATTGTAAAGCCCGGTTTCCACCGCGAGCGGAGCGGATCTATGGATTCCATTTAACTCACACACAAGAGTAAACTGTATAGTATTGGACAATTTGTTGGTAGAAATACAAGTAAGGTGCCCCGGGGCTAAAGCAACTACGGGGCCATTGTAACTAAATTAAATATCTCCGTTATGATAGGATTTTTAAATACACCGCCATCTATAAATTACGGAGCATAACATATTGTTCCATGAAAAAAATAGATGGAAGCACTGCAGCTAAAAATGATGGTAAAACAGGTTGATCTGTCAAACTGCCATTTTTAAGCAATTCTGTACGAACGCACGTGGTGAAAAAAATCTACAAAAAATATGTTTTAAAGTGTTTTATTGCTGGTGTTTCAAGTGGAGTGCATAGTTGACAACCGTAAGTAGCTATAATTATTTTTTGCTTAAGGATTGGTTAAAGCTACAACAAGATATGTGTATGGTTACATTTTCCCTGATAATAACGTAACATGGGGTAATTGTAATTTTGAGGTTAGTTGCATTCGCCCCGTGTCGGTTTGTATGAAACCATGAATCAATAGTGTTGTGCCATGTCGATGTTTTAATTCTGTGATTTTTTATTGATATTGTGTAGGTACATTACTGGATTAGATATTGATATGATATAGACTTCAGTATTTAAAAGTGTATTTTTTTCTGTATGTTAAAGTACGCTTGACGAACTCGTAGAATGCTGGCAGCGAAGGGGTGGACTCGGTAATGAAACTCCAAGGTAGATGCACATGTGTTATATTACTTTAACACCATGACTAATTACTAATGACAAATTGGAGCCCTATAATCGTCGACACATAATAACGACGGTGTCGCACGTCGACTCTCGAAGCCGAACGATGAACGTTGAATGTTGAACGGTGAACGGTGGGGCGCGCCGCTCACTCCGCGCAGGTACCCCGCGCGCGTCTCTGCTACCGCTGCGCGTCGTCGCCTCCCGCGCCGTGCCGTATGCGTGTGTGTAGTCCACGCACACATGCAAGGCGTCAACAAGTTGCCCCCCTCGGCAAGGGACTGTGGCTTGTAGACACATCAGGCTAATCTTCAACTGGTAGCGGGCACAGTCGATTGAAAGCGCGCCGAAGAGTGCCCGATGTAGTCTTCACGTCTGCTACCCTGGTCACACCGTCGGAGCCTGGATACACGCTGGTTATTCGCCCGAGCAGCCATCTGTTTGGTGGCACTCGGTCATCCTTGACTAGCACCATCTCTCCAAGCCGTAGGTCTCTTCCCCCTCTGCACCATTTCTGTCTTTTTTGCAGCTCTGTAATGTACTCTTTGTAAAATCTATCCCAGAAATGGGTTTTCAATTGTTGAGTTCTCATATATCGTGAGAAAGTGCTCAACCTTGTAGTATCTTGTGCCTGAGGAGAGGGTAAAACAGTTAATGTTCGTCCAAGAAGGAAATGTGACGGTGTGAGGGCTACTAGGTCTGAAGGATCAGAAGATAAAGGAGTTAGAGGCCTTGAGTTCAAGATAGCCTCTATCTGGGTAAGTACTGTGTTCATTTCCTCATAAGTAAGGTTTGCAAGAGCAAGAATAATTTTCAAATGATGTTTGACTGACTTCACGGCACCCTCAGCTAAACCATTAAAGTGTGGGCTATAGGCTGGTGAGAATTTAAAGTTTATTGACAAATTGGAAGGGTGTGCACTTAAATAGTTTGCATTTAATTTTAAAAACCTAGCCAGTTCATTACACGCTCCTACGAAACATGTACCATTGTCCGAGAAGATGTTGACAGGTTTTCCTCTACGGGCAATAAATCTGTTTAGAGCAGAAATAAAGGTTTCGGAGCTGCGATCTGTCACAAGCTCTATGTGTACTGCTCTAACAGCCAAGCACACAAAAATGCAAATATATGCCTTAATTAAATTATTACCTCTACCCTTTCGGTTCAAAATCACCACTGGTCCTGCATAATCTACTGCTGTGTTTATTAATGGATAATCAGCATGTAGGCGCTGCTCAGGAAGATTGCCTATTATTGGCTGTGTAATTCTGCCTGAAAAACGACAGCAAAAAATGTAGGTACTGTTTTTCTAGAAGGATTTCTACCATTTAATGCCCAAAATTTATGACGAATGTTTGACAACAGTAATTGTGTACCTACATGAGTAAATATTTAAAATAAGTAGGTACTGTAATGTAAATATTTAAAAAGTAACGTAATAATATGAATTATATAGCCTACCTCAAACTCTGATAAGACTGTCAGAATGTAAAAATGGATTCAAATTAGTTAATTTATTTTTTAATGGCAAATATTGTTTTGTTTTTTTTAATATTCTATACTCCTGATGAAATGACTTACGTTGTGAAATTCTACATAATGTGATTAAAAACTTATTAAAAGCTCAAGTAAAGTTAAAAACAAATAAGTAGTTACTTACATTGTTTTGAGAATAACGACAATTATTTATAAATCTCAATAAGGCTGTAATGCGTTGCAGCTTACTGGATTCCAGATGGCGAGCATCTGCGATTAAAATTAAATTAAAAACTCTAAAATTAAAATTACACCAAGTTGCTTGAATCTCACTTGAAACATTTTCATCACATGTTATTTTTAATGACCATAATTTTTAAAGAATAATTTTAACTTGCAATATGCAAGAGTTATAATGTTATTAATGAATCCTAGTGGATCAAATATTTGAGCCATGTTAGACAACATTGTGCGTTTTGTAATGTGTTCATGTTGCTTAATGTTTGCTGAAAATAACAACACATCTTCTTTACAACCCTAAAGTAATCCTAATGCTTTTGAATACTCATGGTTACTTAAATTAATTAATGCATCTTAGCAATTTTCACTTATGAGTAGTTGTATTTTCAGTCATGTGACCTAACGACAATATTCCTTTTGAATAAAGGGTCACTCTTGAATCTATGTTCTAACAATATGAACCAATCTATGTTCTAACGATATGAACCACTCTATGTTCTAACGATATGAACCAATCTATGTTCTAACGATATGAACCAATCTATGTTCTAATGATATGAACCAATCTATGTTCTAATGATATGAACCAATCTATGTTCTAACGATATGAACCAATCTATGTTCTAATGATATGAACCAATCTATGTTCTAACGATATGAACCAATCTATGTTCTAACGATATGAACCAATCTATGTTCTAACAATATGAACCAATCTATGTTCTAACGATATGAACCAATCTATGTTCTAACAATATGAACCAATCTATGTTCTAACGATATGAACCAATCTATGTTCTAACGATATGAACCAATCTATGTTCTAACGATATGAACCAATCTATGTTCTAACAATATGAACCAATCTATGTTCTAACGATATGAACCAATCTGAGGTGATTCTTTTAATGAAATTGTTACAATGAATCAACCATCATTTTTAACGAGTAGAAGTTTGTATGAAATTACTTTCACGTTCCTGTTCCTAATTGGATACAGGTGTGTGCACCATAATGTGTAATTAAATGATTGCAGCGGACTGTATTAATGCCATTTTGTAATGAATGTGTGGGTCCCGATATCAACCATCCAAACTTTGTTTCACTTAATGTGGGCTTATTTTTACCTAATGAAATATTATTATTTAACAATACACTCCAAAATAAGTCCGCTCCAAGCAGCATATCTACTTGTGACGGTGTGTGGAATAAAGGATCCGCTAATGTAATATTTTGGGGTATATCTAGCCCTTTATGGTTGACTTGCTTGCAAGGTAATGCTTGAGTAATGTTTGGAACCACAAAACAATGTATACTCTCAGAATATGAATTGACAAGTGATGATATAACGACATCACATCTTTTAGATATGCAACTAGATTGACCATTAAACCCTTCAACTAATGTCGAGGTTGAACGAGTTGGTAATTTGAGTTTGTCACATAAGCTCTTTGTAATGAAGCTTGATGTGCTACCATTGTCTAATAACGCACGGACTCTATGTTTGTGACCACTGCGATCAGTAACATTAATGGAAGCCGTAGACAGCAATATAACGCAATGAGGATTATGAGTGGCTGACAGAACCACATTATCTTGTGAGCTTGTTGACAACTGTGTGTTTGACAGTGCTGTGCAGAGTACTACACTACTATTATTAGGAGTAGGTTGTGTAGAAGTAGGTGGAGAATCAGTACTATCATTGTGTGTATCCTCCTGTGTACTGAATGGCCCATCCAAATGCAACATTGTGTTATGTCGTTTATGACAGTGGCTACAGCCACCCATCTTGCACTTAAATGATTTATGACCATTACGTAAGCAGTTAAGACACAGGTTAAGGGATCTTGCCCTCTGAATGCGAGCTTCAATAGAAAGTAACTTAAAACTTGAGCACTGATAAATGGCATGGTTACCCTTACATAATGGACAAGTATACGGCCTGTTATTGCTAGAAGACTCCGAGTTGACAGTAAAAGTCTTTTGCTTATGTGTACTATCACTTTGTTTGTGTGTACTGTCACCTTGTTTGTGTGTACCGCCACTATGTTTTCCTTTCAAACCATTGTTATGAACTTCCGCAATGGTTTCTAATAAATCTGCTCGATTCTTAAGAAACTTTGTAAAATCAGCAAGTGTAGCTAAGTCATC
The DNA here is from genome assembly GCA_905163495.3 of Cosmia trapezina. Classification (NCBI taxonomy): domain Eukaryota; kingdom Metazoa; phylum Arthropoda; class Insecta; order Lepidoptera; family Noctuidae; genus Cosmia; species Cosmia trapezina. The sequence goes on from LR991036.1 coordinate 6,766,028, forward strand.
TAATGCATTACGGTAAGTTTCCCATTCCCTACTTGTCACTGAATCCAATTTACTTGAAACTATGTGTATAATGAGCACATCCCAACCATCTGTGGGCAACTTAAGTGTTTTCAAAGCTCTTATGTTACGATTGACTGTATCAATGATGTTGCGCAGCACTTTAAAGGATTCTTGCGTTCCATGTTCAATATTAATGATAGATTGAACATGATTGTAAACTAGAAGCCGTCTGTTATTATAGCGGTCACACAGTAGCTGCCATGCAACATCATAATTGTCATCGGAGAAGTCAAGAGAACTTATTATTAAAGCAGCACTATCCTTTAAAGCAGCTCGCAAGTAATGAAATTTACTAATTCTCGGAATAGTGTCATTTAAATGTATTAATGAGACATACGTGTCGTGGAACTCAAGCCAGTTGTGATATTGACCCGAAAAGATAGGTAAATGTATTGTAGGAAGTTTAAGTTTTATCCCACCTTTATTTCCAGAAACAGAACTAGCACCTGTAACCGATCCATTGCCCGCAGAGGCCTCCTGCTTCCTCAACAGCTCCTGGGCAACAGCAATCGCAGCATAGTACTGGGTCTCGTAGGTTTCACGTTCCTTGTACTGGTCCTCTGGAATATCAGATACATTCTCTATGTCACTTTGTATACTGTCATATTCAGGATATAACTCCTCTATTTTTGTTAACCTTATTTTTAATTCACTAATTTGTAAGGTACTTAAAGTATCACAACTTGTTACAATTTCTAAATATGATTTAAATTGAGTTAATTTAGCCTTAAAGGTTCCACGTTTTTTAATTAATGATTGGTTAGCCATGATAACGACCCACTTAATGAAATTAAAGTTTAAGACAAGCTACGAAAATCTTTAATGTAAAGGGTGCATGGTTATACTTAAATTTTATCTGCAAGGAAGCAGCGAGGGTGCGCATGAAACAAACACAAACACCAAGCAAGCGAGTGCAACGCGCCCGCGAGAGCCCCGCGGCACGCAAACATGCCACGCAGCTAGCGGGCAGTGCCGAAGTAGCTCAGCCGCGGACGGCAACAGCGACCACGTTCTCGTAATTTAAGTACCGAGCTGTGAACACGAAAAATAATTATGAGTCTATGAACACAATAAATAACCTTGCTTATAGGGGCGTTTCGAGATACTAAAGGCCTGACAATGGGAATTCTAAAGAAATGAATCGAACACTCGTCATAATAATGAGTAAAGGGACATAGCGTGGGTTAGCCCAACGTTAATTATTAGGGAATTTACATTGGGAATTTAAAATGAAATAAGGATGGCACTCTGTTTGCACTAAAGGTTGGCACTACGATCCATGAATTCCATCTATGATCCATTGATTTTCCTTCCAAATTGATGATGTTTCGCATGACTCCACGTGTCGTGCTTGCGTAGTCCACGTAATGGCCGCCTCGTGCGCAGTTTCTTTGTTCTTTCTTGTCGCGTCGCGTCGCCCGTAGTCCGGCTCGTCTGGACCAAAATGACGAACTCGTAGAATGCTGGCAGCGAAGGGGTGGACTCGGTAATGAAACTCCAAGGTAGATGCACATGTGTTATATTACTTTAACACCATGACTAATTACTAATGACAAATTGGAGCCCTATAATCGTCGACACATTGTAACGACGGTGTCGTACGTCGACTCTCGAAGCCGAACGATGAATCTTGAATGTTGAACGGTGAACGGTGGGGCGCGCCGCTCACTCCGCGCAGGTACCCCGCGCGCGTCTCTGCTACCGCTGCGCGTCGTCGCCTCCCGCGCCGTGCCGTATGCGTGTGTGTAGTGCACGCACACATGCAAGGCGTCAACAACGCTTTCACAACTTTGTTGCACCGATCCTTGTGAAATTTGGCATGAAGATAGCTTGAACCCTGAGGGACATTGGCTTTTTCTCCAACTAACAAAAATTCATAATTTTAATGTTTTGATCAATATACGACCTAGTTTAGATTTGCAAAAAGAAAAAAAAAATAAAGAAAAATAAAATATTTTGCGCATTCGCTTCATAAATAAAATTAATCTTTTGTTTTAGATGGTCCGGAATTATAAACGGAGAACAGAAATAAAATATTCCCAGGAAAATTTGTTAAAAGCATTGGAAGCTGTTAGGACCAATGAATTGAACACCTATCAAGCGGCTGACGTTTACGGAATTCGAAAACAAGATAATCCTGTTTGTTTTTTTTTAATTGTTACTCTGATTGTTTAATGTTACTTCTCATTAAGACTGACAACTCGTAAGTTTCTTTTCTTTCTTATTAAAACACTGTGTCATATATCCTGCTTTTATTTGTATTTTCCTCTTAACAAACATTCAATAAAATTCGATTATCGACAAATGTGAAAAGTAAATTCACTACACTAACTATTAGCGAAATAGTTGCAATTGCCCCTGAAGTTAAGAAATATTTATATTACTCCAAACTCAGCTTAGATACGTGAACTTACGTTTCAAATTCGCCTATGATAACACATTGCGTTAAAAACCTCTATTTATAATAATTTTAAGACCAACAGATACACTAGGATTGTCATTAGTTGCATTTGCCCCTTATCGGGGGTAAACGCAACTTTCGCTACCTCTAGTAGAAAACCGTTTTATTATTTCAATTCCTTACGGACTTTCTTTTCAGAACTAGGTTATTTAGGATATTAATGAAATTGTTAATCAAGTAGAATTATCAAATAAAGAAAACTTACAATAAAAAAGAAACTGCACGAAATCAAAGTTGGAACCATATTTTTTCTAGTTGCAATTGCCTCGGGGCACCTTATGCAGTTTACTCTTGCGAGTTAAATGGAGTCCTTGACAACGGATGCGCTACGCTGGCGGTGGAAAATCGTTGAAATAAATTCGCCTAGCATGTTGTGTGAGTGTTACATAAATTAGGACGGATAATTTGTGTTCCATTTCATGTCGTGTTTCGTGCGGTTAGATACTACCTATCTACCTACTGGCATTGTCTTGGTCCATTACTTAGGCAGTTACATGGGCTAATAATATTGTGTTCCTCAATAGATTGCTCTTCATTTATTTTGATTGAAACAGTCAACATTAATTATTAGGATTTATGAGCTATTATTATGCCTAGATAGACAAATACCTAGGTATGTTTCTTAATGCCTATTATTTTTTCCAACTCGAAATTATGGTAATTTATGGACACTAGGCTAGCCACACAAAATAGTACATTATGATATAAGTGCGGTAAGTTGAAAATTACAACCGAGGCGATATTGCTAGCCCGAGCCGTAGGTTAGGGCTACAAGAAAGCAGAGGCTGTAATTATCAAAGCGCACGTATGTCATTCGACCTTTTATAACATATTTGCGAGGAAATAAATAAAACTCAGACTTTCTTAAACGAATAAATCTTTAAAAACACACTTTCTGAAAAATAATTTGGATCTTTGCTTGTTTTCCATAAGATGAAATTTTGATACGCTTGTAAGTATCTATCGGTCGATTTTTCAGGCAAGAGGCTTAGAGTAGCCTTTTTCGATGCCTTTGAGACATCTGGCGGTGTCGAATTAATAAATTCATCATTACTTGACGACATTTTCAAATAAAAACAATACAGCGAAAAAAAAAGCGCGCGGAATAATTTTTATTTGTTCACAAATTAGCGATGCGCGCGCATCAGCGCTTTTTTTTTAAAGCAAAGGCACAAAAACAGCCAGTATTACTAATAAAGTAAATTAATATGTTTTTGTTTGTTGTTGTTGTTGTTGCAATTTATTGCCAAAATTAATTAAATTAAAGAATTAATTCTTTAATTGAATTAATGTTTATTTTTTATATTTTATCTCCCAAAGTTAATTTTATTCATAAAATGTTGACCACTTTTCTGACATAAAAACTCTTTGCCAAGATTTAAAAAGTACCGTTCGTTTTTGACGGAGCATCTTGATAAACCTTACGTTTTATCTTATTAAAAAGAAACCCGTGCGTTTTACATTAGGGTAAAAGTGGGATAGTTGCCCCACATTTTGAAATTGATTTTTTTTTCTTACAAAATCTATATATATAAAATTCAAAGTCCTGACTGACTGATTGACTGACTGATATATCAACGCACAGCCCAAACCGCTGGACCTAGAGACTTGAAATTTTGTACATAGATACCTTATACACTGTAGACATCCACTAAGGAAGGATTTTTGGAAATTCCATCCCTAAGGGGGACAAATAGAGGATGAAAGTTTGTATGAAAAATCTTATTCTTGAGTTAATAAACTTGAAATTTGGCATAAATATTTATCTAAGTAAATTATAAAGTTTGACATTTTTAGTTTTCCTAAACTAACCCCTCAGAAGGGATTGGGGGTGTCAAAGTTTTGTATGGAGGAATTTTAACGGGCGTTCCGATTAACTCAAAACTCAGTATTTAAACTTGAGACCAAAAATGAAGAATGACGTGTATCAGGGTTTTTCGAAAATCTACCCATATAGGGGTGAAAAGGGGTCGTCAATTTTACAGGGCAGGATTTACTGCGGGGCTTGATTAACTCGAAAGTTGGTGTAAATAATATTTCAGTCAATATACGGAAATATCCCAAACGATTTTTTTAAATTCCACCCTTATGGGGGTGAAAAAAGGGAATATATTTAATATGAAAAATCTTATTCATTTGGTTAATTAATTTTAAATTTGGCACAAATACTTGCCTAAGCAAGTAATAAAGTTTGTCACTAATAGTTTTTCCCCAGAGGGAAAGGTAGAGGGGGGGAAAGGGGAAAGGCAGGGTTTGATTAGAGTGAGGGGGAGGGGAGGGGTGGTGAGGAGGGAAAGGGGGAGGTTGATGGAGGGACGGGGAGAGGGATAGCGGAGTGTATTGAGGGAGGAGGGTGTAGTGAGGGGTAAGGTGTGGAGACGGAAAGAGGGGGAGGGGAGGAGTTGGTGAGGGTAGAGGGGGAGAGGAAGCGGTGCATGGGATGTGAGAGGGTGTGAGAGGGGAGGGGGAGGTTAGCGGGAAGGGGATGTGGTGAAGGGGTGAGAGGGAGAGGGATTGGGGAGGGTGAAGGGGTGAGAGGGGGCAGTGAAAGGGATGATAAGGGAGAGAGGGGATATGGGTGGGAAGAGGGGTGGGTGAGAGTGAGAGGAGGAGGGGTAAGAGGGAGAGGAGGACGAGTGTTTTTACACCTTAAAGTTGCTATTCGTATAGCACTGATTCATTGAAGAAACCCAGCCCAACAGAAATGACCGAAAAATAGAAAGTCGGAAACTCGGAACGGCACAAAAACAGGAATAAACTCCAGTCGTGCATCGGAGCTGACACATTCTTTTTTTTGTTTATTTGAACGCGCTAATCACTGGAACTGCCAGTCGGACTTTAATAATTATTTTTGCATTTGATAATGAAAAATCTTATTAATTTGGTTAATTAACTTGAAAGGCACAAATACTTACCTAAGCAAGTAAAGTTTGTCATTAATAGTTTTTTCCCCAGAAGCAAGGGTATAGGGTGGTGAGGAGGGAAAGGGGAAGGGGAGGGGGTGGTGAGGGGGAAAAAGGGGGAAGGGTAGGGTGTGGTTAGAGGGAAGGAGGGGAGGGTGTGGTTAGAGGGGAGGAGGGGAGGGGTGGCGAGGAGGATGAGAGGGAGGTTGAGCGGGAGGATGATGGATAGGGGGAGAGGGATAGGAGAGAATAGTGAGGGGGAGGTTGTGGAGAAGGGAAGAGGTGGAGGGGATGAGTTGGTGAGGGTGGAGGGTGGAGAGGAAGGGGAAAGCGGTGAAGGGGTAAGAGGCGAGGGGAGGTTAGTGGGAAAAGGATGTGGTGAGGGGGTGATAGGGGGCGGTGAGGGGGCGGGAGACAGGTGTGTGAAAGAGAGGGGTTGAGAGGGTTATTAGAGAGATGGTAATGTGGGGGGCGAGCGCCTTTGCACCTTAAAGTTGATTTTTGTATTGCACTGATTCATTGAAGAAACCCAGCCCGACAGAAATTACTAAAAAATAGAAAGTCGGTAACTCGGAACGGCACAAAAAACAGGAGTAAACTCCAGTCGTGCGTCGACACACACACACACACACTGACACACACACACACTTTTTTATTGTTTGTTTGAACGCGCTAATCTCTGTAACTACCAGTCGGACTTTAATAATTATTTTTGCATTTTATAGCCCAATTCTTAAAGAAGACTATAGGCATATTTAACATCACAGTAGGACTCTTAGGTTCCGAGCAAAAAGAAAAAAAGTTCGAAGGAACGCTAAGCGAAAACGAAGTAACAGTATAGCGCGGGCAGGCAATTCAATGCGACGGGGTGGGTCGGGGGAACAAGAAATCTCATGCGGACGAAGTCGCGGACAGAAGCTTTCTTAATATTTTTGTTCCTGAGGCATATTTTCCGACACCCACGCGGGCGAAGCCGCGGGCAAAAGCTAGTAAATTATATTTAAACAGATTTTTCAATGTAATCGTACATTGGTCTCTTATTTATTATATTTTAAAAAGAAATTCAATGCAGCTATTGCTTATAAATATTTAAAAATAAAAGGTTACAGTACTAGTTCTGAGTATAGATGCCTCTTATATGGGTTAGATGCCCCGATGCTGTTGTCACTATGAGGATAGTTGCCCTTAGGTATAAATCAAAGCATATTTATAATTAACAAGTTTTATTTTAATATTTAGCAATGGCACATTACACTTTGGTTTTAATTTTCATATTCTTTCACTAATCAGCTTCAGAAAAAAAATATCTTCTTCACTTTGGTTTATTCACTTAGGTATATTTCACTTCTTCACTTTGGTATAATTTTCATATTTTTAGTTCTTCCTCTTGCGTCCATTCAGCTCGTGGACGAACTCCAACCTTTCTAATATATTTGCGAGGCATTTCTGAAAAGAAGAAATGGGAACATGACATGCAAACATCAACTTAATCCATAGGGCATCTATACTCACAAAATACAAGGCGTCTATCCTTTTCAATAGAGATAGATGCCTCAATTAAAATAAAAAAATCCCTTTAAAAAAATGACATAATGTTATACTGACGGTAATATGTAAACTATACACTTGCAAATAATAATAAAATAATATCACTTACCTTTGGAAATGAAAAGTTCCACGCGTTTCTAAAACATCAACATACGTAATCCGCGATCTTTGTGAGCGAGCCCGTCGAACTTTCTCCATGAACACACAACACGTCAGATCACAGCGGTTGGCGATCGCACACTAGCGGGGAGGGGGGTGTTCTTTGCTTATAAGTATTAACTGCAATCATAGAACGTTTGCAAGTCATAATTTGAATTTTGGGGCATCTAACCTCCTAGGGCAACTATCCCACTTTTACCCTACAATTACGCACAAGTACGTAATGACATACATTACGATATTGAAATTCGTGAAATAAGAGAGCCTTTACGAGCAAATGTGTTAAAGAGTATTTACATGCGAATGTCCTTATTGAATTTGAAATTCGTAAAATGTTCGGACCAATGTTAAGTAAGTATCTCGAATTAGCGAGTTATAAAAAAAAGAAATCTTTTTGATACTAGATATGCCCAGGCCCCAGATTATGGAAAGAATTAGGGACAGAAATACACCAAGAACAAAAACTAGAAAAAACATTTAAGTAGGTAATGTATTTTTGTAATCACTTTCCGTCTAAAAAAAACACATTTAAACTCTACGTGATACAGTACGGTCTGCCGCACGTACCGCAAAACTGTCTTCAGTTTAATTCTATAAATATGTATAGTTAGTTACGGCCGCAAATCATATTTTAATCAACATACAACCTGACACTGACCTGCAAATTGCAAAAAACGTAAGAAAAATTTGAATGTTGCCTTAGCGCATCCCCGTATAATCTTGAAGTGTTTTTATGAACTTGGATTCTGAGAAATACTTTAGGACGTTAAAATCTACTTAAGTAATTATTAATAAAACTGTTCTGTAACACATAGGTACTTTAATTTTTAATACACCTTTTGGGCAATCGGATCCTGCACAATACATCCCGAAATAAAACAATCTAATATTGCTTACTTACCTGAGACCTGTTATATGTTTTACTTAGTTATGTTAGAGTGGAGGTCGGTAAGGGCACTGATAAATTATTATAAAAACCTTAATCAAAGGGTTTTTTTTATTTATCAATCCCACCAAAAACATTTTCATGTAAAATGTTGCCAAGACGAGACCACATAATTATAGCTCGCACTGACAAAAAGCTAACAGATCTCATGTAGAGCCAAGCTTCTAACTCTACACTCCCTAACTCTCCAAGCCCTAACTTCACAAACTCTACACCTTAGTCAAAATATGAGGCTTGGCCGTTTCGTTACTACAAGAACTATTGTATAACAGAAAAGTAATGAACAGTGAATACATTTTTCACCTTGCGCCCATGTGATGGTAGCGAAACGGCCAAGCCACATATTTTGACTAAGGTGTATTAGAGTTTGTGAAGTTAGGGCTTGGATAGTAAGGGCATGTAGAGTTAGAAGCTTGGCTCTACATGAGATCTGATAGCTTTTTGTCAGTGCGAGCTATATGTGGTCTCGTCTTGGCAACATTTTACATGAAAATATTTTTGGTGGTATTTCATTTCTTTTTGTAAGTTGCTTATGATATGTATAGGTTGATAGGTAGGAGATTAATAAACACTTATCGAAGTATATACAAGTGTATTAATATTATTCGTAAGTATAAGTACTTATTATTTGCGGAAGTCTCATACAAATTTCCATCCCCTAGTTTAAGGGGTTGGGGGGTAAAAGTTCTTAGTTTTAGAATTTTTTTCTTGTTTGTGTACTAATACTAGCTTACATACCAAATTTCAGCTTTCTAGGACTTTATTTGCGGAAGTCTCATACAAATTTCCATCCCCTAGTTTAAGGGGTTGGGGGGTAAAAGTTCCAAGTTTTAGAATTTTTTTGTTGTTTGTGTACTAATACTAGCTTACATACCAAATTTCAGCTTTCTAGGACTTCAGGAAGTACCCTAAGAATTTTTATGATCATCAGTGAGTCAGTGACGAAATCGAATCGATATCAATAAAATCTAAAGTATAAGAGCTATGCAATTGAAACTTTATAGATTTAATAAGTCAACCAATGACATCATTTCCCGAAAATTTTGTGTATCTGGTATAATCCAAAACCAAGTTAAGAAGGTTCAAAAATACGACGAAGTGCTTCGAGAAAAGGTAGGTAGTGCCCTTGCGCTCCGCTTGGCTCGTCTTGGCGGGGGCACTCCTGTGCCCCCAGTTTTGGACATGCACCAAAGCTGCGTTTTAATTTTGGAACGTCAGACCGTATGGACATAACACTTCTCTGTGCGCAAAATGATTATAGTTATTATGGAAATTAGTAGGTATATTGACCCGATGAGCTACTGATAATAAGAGATTATCAATCATTTCGTTCGTTAAAGGCTCTCATCTCAAACTGACATTGTCATGTCCATATGATTGTATAATCGTCCACGTAATTACGTTACCAGTTAATCGCGAGGCGATTTCCGGCCACCGTAGGCGCGGGCCTGCGGACGGTGAGTAGCGGGTAGCTCGCCGTCCGGTAAGGACCTGCAATTCTATTCTGTAAACATCTCACCGTGATAACTTAAGTGAAGGGAGCGTGAAGTGAGCTGTCCTTCCACCCAATGCTAGGTATTGACACTATTGACAGCTCACTTTAAGATCACTTCACCTAAGTTTTCACGGTGAGATATTTACAGAATAGCACTACAGGCCCGAGTCGACGGCGCGTTGTGTTCCACGCGCGCCTCAAAGAGATGTCAGCAAGTGATGGGGTCCAATAGGGCCGACGCCGCTGGGGTCGCGGGTTGTTTGAAGAAGATACCGCGGCCCTGGCATAGGCAACTGAAGGAACACGGGTGGGTATTAGTCAGTAAAAGTCTGACACGCCTTTCCGCTCCACCCAGAGCGGGAGAAGTTATTTGATGATTTCCCACACTCAAAAAAAAAAAAAAAGGGCTCTTTTAGTTTAAGCGATTTGGGGTCCAATTGGGTGCGATAGAGAGCCGACGGAGGTTCGTGTGTTCGGGTCCAATTGGGGGCGCAGCAGCCAGAACTTACTATCGTCGCATATCGCATCGTGAGCCTGTAAAAATATTTTCACGCTCCAAGGACATTTTGGCGCGTGCAATCGGAACTGACGCCGCCATCTTGTTTGTTTTAGTACAATTTCTGTGAATATCACAAATGTTTACCAACAACGTCAACGTCAATGTCAATGTCATTGAGGCGCCAAAACCTTGTAGCACTTTAAAAAGGTTAACATGTACTTATCAGAAATAAAAAGGTTGGCTGATTTTTTGTGAGTTTTTGTGGAGAAAAAAATATGAAAAAAGGAAACTAATGGCATCACAATAATATTTTGACCGCTAAGGGCCAGTAACTCCTGTATTCAGTACCTACTTACCTACTAACCAACGAATTAAGATATCAGTCTTAATTCGGTGCCACTAACCCTCTTATTCATAAAAAAACTGAAACGCTCTCTCTATAAACCTATTTTATTTATAGGTACCTAGAAGTGTTTTGTCTTCTTCTTTCAAACTCAAATCATAATTCGAAAGAATTATTTGCGTGTGGTGTGAGGGCCACTTTATTAAAACCCTTTGAAAATATGCTTAGGATTTAGTGAACATTCCCAAAGAATTGTGAAAGTTGGAATCAGATTTTGTGAAAGTCAACTTTGCGAGATATGGACTGTAAAGTGGGGCCCTCAGTTCTCACATAGAGGATTGAGGGCCCACCTGTACCTGATAAACTATGGACACTACAGATAAAGTCTTTATGCCAAAATCTAAGCTTATACCAAACAAAATTTGTGAAAACAAGATATTATCGCAAAACGCTGTCCTACTTAGTATATCTTCGTTCAAAATGGGCCCTCAATCCTCACACACGTAAAAGTTTATCACGCAAATAAAATGAAAACATTAACTTATAGCTACTGTTTGTAATCCTATAAGATACTAAATAAATTGTGAAAATTTGTGAAAGCAAGAGCAGGTCACCATTTCTTGTTGTTTGAAAGTTATGACCTTGGCAAAATTCGGGCCCTCAATCCTCCATTTATTTTGTTTTCCGTTTTTTTACGCTTATCGTATGAAAGATTAGACAAATACAAAATAGTCTCTTTTTGTGAAAAAAATTGTGCAACAAATTGGTGTTATTTGTTACTAATAAGAATAACGATTAAACTAACAATCTTAATAGATACTGTGGTGTCTTGGTTTTGGTTAGGTTTAGGTATCACAATAAAACACTGTTTGCAATATCACTGCGTTAGGCGTGTTGTCATAACGGCCGCTCGGACCAGACTGAGTGTGGCGCGCCACTCCACAATCCGCCCACTGCGCAACCCCTACCACAGCACGCATAACTTGTTTATTGAACGTCACATCCGCATAACTTGTTTATTAAACGTCACATCTCTTCTTTACAAAATGTAAAAAAACAATAATAAAATCATTTGCTTATAAAATAAATGGCTGACAATATTTCAATTAATCTTGCCTGTAATTAATCAGAAAGCTAGTCGTTCGTTCACAAATCTACGTCTTCGTGGAGAATAAGTACAAGAAACTTCATGGAAACAGTATTAAAGTATTCTATCAACACATTTCTTACATTTCCATAACTTATCGTTAACTTCAAAACAGTTCTATCTCTTGGACCATTACTCAGAATAATAGCAACAATAGAACTTGAATATTGCATTATACAATTTCAACACATTAGCAATATAATATACCTTACACAAAGACATAATCATAATAAACAATAATTACGGTATAATATATGTAAATAGTTAGTTTGTGAATCAAATTCATTACTGGAATCACCAGTTTCTGATTTATGGACCGTCCATTTACTTTCTAATTTCTTTAATTGAATAATGTTTCTACGTGACGTCTGTTCTGTAATATCATCCTGTTCTTCATCACCAACTCTTTTTTTTTTAATGAGATTGATCATTAAATTGTTAAGTTAATACATTTCCTTTAATCATTTTTGTTGTTTTCTTTGATCATAATATTGCTATTTTACTTTACTTTCATGTAATTTGACATTTTTGCTAGTCTAGCAAAGATTTCAAATTTCAGATTTCAAATTAGCTAGCTTTGTTATTTTACTTTCAAGTAATTTGAAATTTTTTGCTAGTCATACTGCTAGTGTTGTGAAAGACATAAATCCTTTAGTCTTTATTTCTAGGCCAAAATAGATTTACAAGACTTGGGGACTATTAGTCAAAAGTCACGACTCCTTTGAGTCTTTTAAGTCCCGAGTTCTTTGACTCTTTGAATACTATGTCCTCTAAGTATTATATTTTAAACACACATCTAATTTCAATTATTTTTTCCTTGGCTTAACTTTAGATAAGGAGTCAGGCGACTCAAACCCAAATTCTTTGAGACATACTCGAGGAAGTAGCTATCATAGGCAGGTTTGGGTAGTACCTGAATTTCTTGTTATTTGAAATACAACTACCTATTTGTTTTCAAACTACTATTACAAACGTAATTTGTAATTAATATTTCAAATACCTGACGCTGAATTGTTTTATAACTAGTATTTCAAACACTTATGACTTCGAAATACATTTTTACTTAAATACATTTAGTGATCTTATTAATGAAAACGAAAAATATGCTGCCTTATACATACACTAGCATCTGCACTAGAAGCAGTATATATGTTAATGTTTAGAGTTGGCAACACTACGTGTACCGACTGAATTGTTCAATTTTCTATTGAAATAGTTATGAATTTTGTCCATTTGTATGCTTGTATAAATTTGAGTTATAGGGCTCTATAACTACCTATCACTTGTACCATAAGTATTCCAAAATTATATAAGCATTATTAGCACATTCAAGTGTGGAAGTTGAAATCGTTCTTACATTAGGGCACTTACGACAGTTATAAGGCTCTGAATGTATTTTAAATAAACAGAGTCAAAATATTTTGTATTTCAATCGAAGCAAAGCATATTATATTTTGCCCAGCCCTGATCACAGGTAAAATTAGCTTACGAATCTATTTACATAAATTCCCAGTTTGGCAATAAATTAGCTTACGAATCTATTTACATAAATTCCCAGTTTGGCAATAAAAATGCTACCACTGGTAAGCAAAACGATTCTGTTTTGTTTGTAAGAACCAAGCATTAGTTGCCCAGGCACTAAATATAACTTGATAGTTTTTTTTTTTTAGTTTTATTGAACTCGAAAGAATTAATTAAACAAAATACTCAAAATATTCATTGCAAGATTTTGATCACTTACTTTACAAATTAAAGTGCTTTTAATTTTATTTAAATAAACAGATGTGGTCTGATTGTATCTGCACTTTTTATATTGGTAAGTTAAAACATTTTCAATTTGAAGTATTTAAACAAAGTAATACCATCTGCCTAGCCTTCTCCCAACCATGTTGGGGTCGACTTCCAGTCCAACTGGATGCAGTCAAACACCAGTATTTTACATGAAGCGACTGCTATCTCACCTTCAGTTACTGGGTAATACAATACCCTTTGGTTAGACTGGTTGTCAGACTTTCGGGCTTCTGACGACCCGTAACGACTGTCAAAGTTTCACGAATTACAGCCGGGACCAACGGCTCAGCGTTTTTTTTTTTAAATATTGAAGTCACCACACATAATTACTTCTTTATTTACAGTTTCAAGTTTTGCCAAAACATTCAGTTTCAAGTTTTGCCAAAACACTAATTGCTGACTCATTTATAGAGTACCTATATTTAATAATTTGGGTGTCTGTCAACGCACATGGTATATTATGACGTGCTTAACTAGCACAACACAAGAAAGTTCACAGATAATTCAACTGTCTTTACGAGTTTTTGATTGAATACAACTTTTGATTAGGATTAGTGAACCAGCACACACAATATTATTTTCATGCAATTTAACTGCAATGGTTCGTGTCACTAAAATGACTTGACCTTGTGTTCACGTTCTGTGTCCAAACAGTTTATTCTTTTATTACTTCTTTTTTGTTTAGATATCACCTTTTGTCATTTAAAAACTATTAGAGTAATAATGGCATTAGGGTCATAAATGTATTCATAACTGATGAAAATATGTATTTGTAGGAAGCCTGTGGCATACAATAATTTTGAGAAGAATGACTCAGTTTGTTGCAAAGTAATTTCCATAACCCCTTTTCCAAAACTATCAGAAAACATAATGGAGCAGTAAAACTTTACTACTTACAAGGAAGAGAACTAGTTTTTAACTAAGCTACTTGCAATGGACCTTGTTCAATGCCTGGTGTATCCTGATTGGGGATACAGACCCAAACACTTCCTAACTGGGACGGGTTCTCCGTTGCCTCAGTTTGGAGAGTGGCAAGTTTGGATTTCCTTAGCAAAGAACAATGAGAGCTGCTGAGAGTTGGTGAGTCCACTTGTCTGCATTAGATTTGCACATGTCCACTAACTCATTTGCAGCAAGGATATGCTTCTGAATTAGTTTTTTTCCAGACCTCACATACCTAGTATAAAGTGACTGCATTGATTTCTTCTACCTGAATTTCAGAGTAAGCGTTGAGTGTCAATCTCATAGATGTTCTTACTGTCTTCTCATTTAATTTGGTAGTTATTGGATTTATTTAGTAGCAAAACCAGTTTTTTCATTATATTTGAACCGCGTTTTTTTTTTTATTCCTTATTGCATCTTTTTATGATTTTATTTAGTTTTGCATATTTTTTCATTTTATTTTGAGCTACCTACTTTATAACTATTATTATTATGTTTCAATTTTCAATATAGAAACTTCAGTAAGGTCTATGTTTAGTAAGGAAGAAATGTTGAAATTGGTTTTATATTATTCAATATATGTTACTAGTTTTCATAGCCAGAGTACATTCTTTTTGTTTTGTTTCAGTAATTTAGTAACTTGTATTTTTGCATGAATTAATTGTGCTACTTACATGTATAGCTACTTACATGTTTTCCTATTTATCTGGTACCATTCAGACTTAACTGAATTACCACATTAACAATAACTCATTTAAAATGCAACGAAAGACATTCAAAAACAACTGTTCCATTTCAAACAGAACAACAAATTTATAGTATTATTATTACAGCGTAACTATAGTGAAAACCATTAAAATTGACTGTATTTAACTGATAATTAGTCTTATAAGATCAATGAAATAATATTGCTTGGAAAGTAGACCAAACAAATATTGTTATTTTCACTCGAAATATTTTACTTTGCAATCTTTAAAGTGTTTATTTTAAATATGAAACTTTAAAAATTATATTCAAATTATAAGTTTCTTGTAACACTAAAAGGTGTTATGATAATGTTTAAATTTCGAGATAATTATTTTGATAAAACCTAATTGGTTTTTATTTTCACTAGCGCTGACCCAATTTCTGTTGAAATCTCGTTCTTGGGGATTAATAACGTATTTGGATTTTGTAGTCTATATTTGCAAAAATGTATATATGATTATCTACCAATGTCCGTGGTTTGTCGACCACAGGTATAGCGTGATTAAATAGGTAACTCACTTGATATTTTCACATTGCAAATTGTGAAAATGTAAGAAATGTTTTCAAGATTACTTTGGGCTATCTGCTACTATTGTCTTTTGTTTGTTGTTTGACATTGCTTATAATAGTTTTGTTTTTATTTACTGATTTTAGCAGTTCACTATTTAATTCATACCAATATGTTTTTTCTAGCACTAACAACTTAGCTAGTTCGTTTTTTATCCACTAAGGTACCAGGTATCCAGGTAAGGTACCCATTGGATTTATTTAAGCTTATTTAGCTTAAAGGTACCCACTATTCATTTGATAGTTTACCTTTTCAAATTACTTCGTAATGTTATGATATCGATTAACCAAATAATCTATCAGTTTAGGTACCCACTATTCATTTAATAGTTTACCTTTCCAAATTACGTGTAATGTTTTGATACCGATTAACCACATAATCTATCAGTTTCGCACTTTCCACGACTCATTTGCCTTTTTGGCAATTTCGTTATAGTTTAGTTGGCACATATCAACAAATGAGGTCATTATTATTTTGTTTTTTTTTTAGATGTTTAAAGTGAAATGTAGGTAGGTAAGTAAACATTTTTTTTTATTCGTGACTAGATATTCACGGTAAATAAACAAAGAAAATTAAATGCCACTCACGAATGATTGACGATTTGATTTGATTTGACGATGATGATGATGCATAAAATGACATTCACGGTTTTCACGATTATTTACTGTCATTTCATGTGTATTTTCTTAAGAGCACTAGGTACACTCTTAGGTATTGGTAGTTTCATGAATGCTATGCTATGTTTTACCACAAATTATTCAGGGGAAACTTAAACTACATGAAACCTCATTCGTTAACTTGCCAACATATCTCGCAACCATTAGGTTGTTTTAATTTTAAATTTTATGCACGACATACCTTAATCCTCGTCGCCACTTGTGGTGTCTTGGTTTTGGTTAGGTTTAGGTATCACAATAAAACACTGTTTGCAATATCACTGCGTTAGGCGTGTTGTCATAACGGCCGCTCGGACCAGACTGAGTGTGGCGCGCCACTCCACAATCCGCCCACTGCGCAACCCCTACCACAGCACGCATAACTTGTTTATTGAACGTCACATCCGCATAACTTGTTTATTAAACGTCACAGATACCGAAATCGACTATTTTTGAATAGTGTAGTAGGGTAGGGTGACAATAATTTTTGACATAAGGTGCTCAGAGAACAATGCAAAGCATTTATATTATAATACACATAGTTGTATGGGTAATTATCTTGAAGTAGTGAATGTTGATATTTAATTATGTTTAACGATTATTATAATATTTACCAAATCTCACCGGTAAAATCCCGAATTATTCTAAAACTGTCTTTAATGTCGGACTTTTACCGGTATTCAGTCGGTAAACCCTAGATTTTACCGCAGACACCGGTATGGCCCTGCGCGCACTGCCGTGCCGTGTGGGAGTGGCGCGAGGAGGCGAAACGGCGGGGCGTAACTCCGCTGCCGCGAGAAATCATGGTACAGCGGACAGAGCTCCGGCGGGATCATGGTGACATGGAGAGTGCGACTGTCGCAACCCAGCGCTTGGCACGCCACAATTGCGACGATAAGTCCCCTCTTTGAGGAGTGGTTAGAGAGGCGCCACGGCGTCCTCACATTCCGCCTGACGCAGGTCCTCAGGCGCGGGCGGGAGTGTATACTCCCGTTGCCGCGCTTAAGGGCACGTTCTCACACATTATAAAAGGCCGCGTTACATAGGTAATTAATTATTTTATTGTTAAAATTATGTAAATACATAATTATTAATGTCGCGAATCATATTTTGATTAAGATACAACTTTACACTGTAAATTGCAAAAAACGCAAGAAAATATGAATTTCGCGGGCTACCACAGCGCAATTACCTTAACGTATTACCACGAGTGCCCAAAAAAAGAATGTAATTTTTTTATTAGGGTTTTAGGATTTTTTTTTTTTTTATCTGGTAATTTATAAATAGTGATTAAAAAGTTTCATTTTCACATTTGTTGTTTTAATCCTTGTTGTTTTAATCCATCTCCATTCTAGCCTGTTACTTCTTGTAATACACATGTGATGGCATCTACATCGCCACATAAGAACTACGCATCACAAGGACATGACGTCTCGCAACCTGTATCGCGCAATGAGAGTTTACCGCGCGACTAGCATATAGGTATACACAACCCGACATTAACCGTGGGGCAGTTGCCCACCAGACACAACACCCATCTGGTCGGAGGGTCCTCCCTTTTCAATAGAGGATGAGTGAACTTCACACCCTGTTCCTCATGACTCTATACACACAATACGTATGGACGGTAAAGATTTTGATTTTTAAGTGAAAGCTATGCCTGCTGTAAGAGATACGCTGACCAATTAATAGTTGACACTTTTTTAATTTACACAGCCGAATGACGTCATAAAATGGCGGCTACTATTTCATGGTTTGAGAAAACATTAAAAAGTCCTGAAAACTTTGAATTTAATTTTAAAATTTATATTGTTATTGAACTAAAACTAATATTTTCCGACTGCTTTTTGCCTAATCTATCTAAATAATATATTTTTAGATTTTTCTCATATAGAGTAAAATACCGTATTGTGGTCACCCTATTTCCTAATTCGGGGAACAAAAATAAAACTCGATTTTTTTTATACAATAAAGGGTCTTTTAATTTCTTTCTGGTATCGAATTTATTGCACAATTTTTTTCACAAAAAGAGACTATTTTGTATTTGTCTAATCTTTCATACGATAAGCGTATTAAAACCGAAAACAAAATAAATGGAGGATTGAGGGCCCGAATTTTGTCAAGGTCATAACTTTCAAACAACAAGAAATGGTGACCTGCTCTTGCTTTCACAAATTTTCACAATTTATTTAGTATCTTATAGGATTGTATTTTAGTTTAATATTGTATAAGTTGGTATTTACTATTTGCACCAACAACAGCCCTATTTTATATCGTGATAAATCACTGTCCATCCTAAGGTTGCCTGGAAGAGATCGCGGAAAGCGATAAGGCCGCCCATTGTATGTTTTGTAGTGTATATGTTTTCTTTTGTTATGTATTTTTGTGGTGTACAATAAAGTATATATAAATATAAAAAAAAGGGTCCATAGGGTTAGTAAAATTGTTACTAACCCTATGGACTATGTCTGAAATAAAAGTATTGTATTTTATTGTATAAATAAATTACAAACAGTAGCTGTAAGTTAATGGTTTCATTTTATTTGCGTGATAAACTTTTACGTGTGTGAGGATTGAGGGCCCATTTTGAACGAAGATATACCAAGTAGGACAGTGTTTTGCGATAATATCTTGTTTTCACAAATTTTGTTTGGTATAAGGTTAGATTTTGGCATAAAGACTTTATCTGTAGTGTCCATAGTTTATCAGGTACAGGTGGGCCCTCAATCCTCTATGTGAGAACTGAGGGCCCCACTTTACAGTCCATATCTCGCAAAGTTGACTTTCACAAAATCTGATTCCAACTTTCACAATTCTTTGGGAATGTTCACTAAATCCTAAGCATATTTTCATAGAGTTTCAATAAAGTGGCCCTCACACCACACGCATATAAAGAATTGACAAAACACTTTTATATAACTAAAATAGGTTTATAGAGCGTTTTAGTTTTATAAGGGGATTAATTTGTTACTTAATAAAAGTTCGTATTCAAATAAAACTCGAGTTAATCACGTGTCTCTCCTTAATACCTACCGAATTAAGAAAAATGCTTTTCTGTTAATCGTCTATTAGCTATTTATTTATTTTTCAATACACTTCCTCGAAAACTGGTTCATATCGCACTACGATTAGGTTCACAATGCAATGTTTTTCACACGCGTGCGATTTTTCATTTTCCAACACGTGTGCGGGAATAAAAATTGCTACAGATAACCTATACCTATACTTAGTCCAAATCTGTTCACAACTCTCCATTCGGAGGTGAATGTTTTTTTTAATCTCGGCAAAGTGCTATGCGTCTTTACGGCGGTAATATTTTTTGAATATTTAAATAATGTTTATAAATAAAATATCATCAAAAACCATGATTAATAGAATAAAAAAAACGTTTATGAACAAATTAACATTTATTTGTGTTCTAAACTCAAAAATATTTTATTATTTTTTATTTTTGATATCAGGCTGTTTAACGGCTTCTCCTTCAACCAGGCGAAAGCAAAGCGTGGAAAATGTTTTTCTTTATAACTGTTATTACTCTTGAAGGTTTAATTATTTATCCCGGCGGAGGATGAATTAGGATGATGAAGTAGGATCTAATGTTATTTATTATCGGAGCTCATATACATCATTTATACAACTATGAGAGCTAAAAAAGGTTGCCCTTAGCGCCAAAATGTTAGTTGGGGAGTCTCGGTATGTAAAGTTGGTCACCCATCCACAGACCAACCCCGGCAAGCGTAGCTTAACCTGATGGATCGACCCGTGCGGCTGTTACTACTTAGTCACGAGCTCCTCGTGTAATAATAAAGTTAATTAGTACCTACCATAATGTCATTGCAGAGCTTGGACAAGGATTTATTTTAGACGATATCTTCTTCTGCCAAAGAAACATTTACCAGACGTATTTTAAAGGACTTTTCTACACGTTGAGTTGATCATAAATAGCATCATCTTCCTGCCCTTATCCCATGTTACTTGGGGTCGGTCGGCGTAACACGTTATCTTCTTCCATTCTCCCCTGTCAACCGTCACGCTATCATTCACCCCCTTCTCTTTCATATCCCTCCCACAATCCTCACCATCCTCACAATCTTTTCTTTGATCGCTATTTTGATGGACTTATTGATAGTATTTTTATATTTTTGCATCGATCATTCTAGAAACTCAATGTCAGTTAGGTCGGATGCTAAATTGGATGCTAAGGGCTTTTTTTGAGCAAACTAGGCTATATTACAACATTTTCCAGCTATCCATTGTAGGTACTGGTAATTATTTACAATATCATAGCATAGCATTTTGAAATAATAGAAAAGGATTGTCTTTGTTCTAGTAGTCAGGAATTTTAATGAAGAACTAAGTACTTACTTACTTAATTAATGTGTACAAAAAGCTTTACAATGCATTTTTGAGCCCAATTTGAAAAAAAAGTTGCTAAGTACCTCACATTAACTTGTCTAGGACCTATAGTCGTAAGCGCGACTGCTGACTGCGAAGTCTTGAGTTTGATTCCCAGCACCCTAATTGCGTAACACATTATACTAATGTGTTACGCAATTAGGGTGCTATTGCTAATTATCAATCACAGTTGGTTTCATTTAGACAGTTCAACAACATTCATTGCGTTATTTACGCTGTCGAGCAGACAAATCTTTCGAACATATGAAGCAATGGAATGGAAATCGGCTGGCTGAGGCTTACTATGAGCTCTTATAGCAGGGCAGAAGTTGAACGGTTCCAGTGTGAGAGAGAGACGGAGCTATATACGACCTATAGCACCATCCTTTTTCTCAACGGATCCATGATGGATCCATGATGTTTTTTCACGTCATAGTACGACCCCAGGACCGATGTTGCTATTTTTTTTTTGTTTTTAAATGTTCCGAAATAGGTACGAATTAGGTTTTCACGGAAAGAAAATTTTCAAAAGTTTCCCAGAAAATGTTCAAATTCGGGAAAACTGAACGTCCTTTTTTCTATGGGATTAGAAAAAAAGACGTTCATAAGACTATGACTTATGGGACGGGATTTTTTGTATGAACTTTTGGACAGGACAACGTCTATCAGGTCAGCTATAGTTTTTCTGTAAAAAAAAATAATTGAAAATTTGAAAATCGAAGTTGTACAAAACGATTCAGTTTGCATAAACGCTGAGGCGCACAGTTCGATAACTTGCATCGTAACGGAAAACGCGCATATAATTTGCGTTTACATACGCAACAAACATCAGCAATCGAGTTTCATTATTAACGTTACGAAAACGTTACCTACCATTTCCATAGCTAGGTACACGATATAGAAATGGATATTATTCTTTATCTTGGTCTAGATCTGAGGTACGGTCAGCAACATAAGTCGATTATCACCGCTACTTTTACACAACATGTAAATTGATACAAAATGATTTGATTATGTCCTTTTTTCCTAAAATACCTAAGAGTCTAGATCTTTCGTTAATTTTACTTCTGTTCCGATTGTAATTAAGTAAATGTCTTGCTCAATAATTAAGATTTTAAAAACTGAAGGGTTAATCGACTTTTGTTGCTGACAGTACATAATGGCTATTACAAACTTTCGTTGTCTTTAGAATGAAACTCAAACTCAAAGCATTTATTTAAATTAACCTCTCATATAGAACGTGGATCCACGCGAGACACAATTGCTTTTTAATCGTGTCTGCGACTCGTTACACCATTTAAACGCACTTTTGAATTGTCAAGTAGATCGGTCAGTCAGTCAATAAAATGATGCTTGTGCCTACCAGTAACAACTGTCAACAACGAAAAAAGAAATCAAGATTTATGTAAGAACTCGGCAAAGAACATGAACTTGAAACAGCTAATGGTTTACTCAAGCGCGATGGACGGAAGCGGTGATTTGTTAACATTATCTCGACGTAAACGTCACCTGTCAGTGTTGCCTAGCAATTTATTATGTTGCCACTGCAATTAACTGGTTCTATGACGATACAACTAATCTAGTATTACTTAGTACCAGAGGCGGATTTGCAGGCTTGGCCGCCGTGGGCCCCAGGCAATGTACCAGTCGCCCCTTTCTCAGCACCCGACATAATAGACTACATAATGAATTTACTTTATTGCCAAGTTATATCGAAATCGATCCAGTTCAGTGTAACTTTAATATCTGCTAGTTAGTTAAGTAGGTACTGATTTTTTTTCGTGATTTCGGGTTTGGTCCTATGGTAAAAGTTGTTAATAATGATGAGTACAGTGACCCTTTAAGAGGATATTGGTCAATAACCAGTAACCCTGTACGATGAGGTGCAGTGCGGCCCGCCATAATGTGCGCGAGCCTTTAGTTAGAATATTTAAGGTTGATGCACCGGGGTAGCCCGCGAAATTCAAAATTTCTTACGTTTTTTGCAATTTGTAGGTCAGTGTGAGCTTGTATGTTGATTAAAATATGATTCGCGGCCGTAGCTAATATGGCTTTACAGAATTATAATCATTAGAATCAGCAATACAACTCCATAAGTTAGCATTTACCTCAAATCTAGCGATTTCATGAAATCATGAGGTTTGAGGTAAATGCTAACTTATGAGTTGTATTGCTGGTTCTAATGATTATAATTCTGTAAAGCCATATTAGCTACGGCCGCGAATCTTATTTTTCTCAAACATGCATGGAAATGTTGTCATTATTTTCGAATAAAGAACACGCGAAGTATCGAATTTACGGTCAAAGAAAATCAAATCCATTGCAGGAGCGTTTTTTGAATTTGGAACATTACAGCGCTCCAGCAATGTACAACATTGCTGGAGCGCTCCAGCAATGTTGTATGAAACGGCGTGCTGGGTTAAATACTCTTTCATTGGATCTCTTCTATCATTCTTGGCATACCAATGGCAGTCTCTTTGCTTAGTATAAATTGCGTTCACGTGGCTGTGTAGATAGCCACAAATGCCTTTCGGCACAGATGTTAGATAGAAAATTGGCGGCAAAGCTGAAAATTCATCTTGATTTGAAAATTTATATTTAAGTATTATGTATGTAAATAACAAATTTACATTCATAATAAATATAAAGTGAAATGAAGATTGATTGTAGGTACTCCACAGATTTAAGATCAGAAGCCAAATTGGCAATGGAAAACCTGCTTCCAGCGAAGTCAAAAGAAAAATACATGAAACTAGGTAAATATATGAAAATTTTATGATTTGGAAAAACGAGAAAAAAGTGAACATTTTCTCTGAAACAGTATTTTTGGCGTATTTTAATGAGATTGCTAAAACTAAAAACCCATCTACATTATGGACAATTTATTCCATGCTGAAATGTACAGTTCATATTAAAAACGGCACTAACTTGAAAAGTTATGGAAACTTAACTACCTACTTTATTTCCCTGCATTTTTTTGAGAAAAGCACTATATATGCCTCGGCGGAAATAGCAATTGCCTGTCTCGTATTAGTGAAGTCCTCGCCTACGGCTCGGCCTTCAAACTCATACTCGACCTGCAATTGCCTATTTCACGGCCTTTGCAATAATGTACTATTAATCAACATACAAGCTCACACTGACCTACAAATTGCAAAAAATGTAAGAATTTTTGAATTTCGCGGGATACCCTGGCGCTTTCGCCTTAAGTACATACTTTCAATTAGTTCTTCTTATCATCAGTTTTTTGTCAGATTGGCCGCCCCTAATATCTGGCCGCCCTAGGCCTGGGCCTAATGTGCCTTAGGGCAAATCCGCCTCTGAGTACTACCACAACCTTATTTGCAAGAATGTGGTACAGTCAGCGTCAATAATATCAGGACTAACAGACTGTTCAAAATGAACGAACAAATAAGAAAATGAAATATTAACTCAAGGATAGAAGAACTGGGGGTCTACTCCCTAAGCACTAAGCCCGTAGTTTCGGCCTGCGTTACGGGTGTTTCCTACTCCATAACACCTACGGACAGATGATTGTTTCGGGGCCCGAACGAAGTATGAATGACAACAGGATTTGACAGTTGTCCCTACTCCCGATGTGTTTTTGGCCGTCCGAAAAATTAAACTTTTACACTTCTTTTCATGGATCTATAAGTCAGAAGGACTTATGAACGTACGGACGGACGAACGGACGGACTTAGGGAGTAGGCCTCCTGTTTCAGAATGAAGACTGTACACGACAACTGTCATTCTGACAAGATCTCTAACCAATTGAGATAAATAATTTTCTTAGTTGTTGAGATTGGTTGAGATCATTTTGAACAGTCTGTTCGTCCCGATATTTTTGACGCTGATGGTACCTACATTACAGGAATTACAGGTTTAAATACAAGTAAGTACCCCATACCATTTATTGACTTAATAAATGACACTAGTGTTAAGTCCCGTTACAAAGAAATTACCAACGAGTGCAATGTACGGCTGGATTGAGGATGCATTTAATTTTATGTACACGGCTACATATCAAGCTATAATTTTCCAGTATAAGCTGACCTGTAATTATACGGATATCTTAGACAATGCGAGATCAGCTAGCTTGATATGTAGCTGTGTGTACGAGTAGATAGGTATGTGTTTTTTTTTACTTCTTTCAAAATGATCGATTTACCTAGGTACTTATATTGCAGTTAAATTATGAATAGGTAATTATGATAAATATTCTCTATACTCCATCGGTTTAGGTAATTCAATCAATCTGCCTAGCCTTTTCCCAACTATGTTGGGGTCGGCTTCCAGTCTAACCGGATGCAGCTGAATACCAGTATTTTAAATGGAGCGACTTACCATTCGGTTTAGGTAATTAAATAGTTATAATTCTTTGTAAAACGTTGCTAAATTGTAGAATACAACTGTGTCGTAGCATGACGACTGAACTGACAGGTATTATCTACGTTTAGTCGGTTAACCTGACACGTTTTTAGGGTTCCGAACCAAAATGGTAAAAAAGGAACCCTTATGGTGTCACTAAGTCTGACTGTCTGTCTGTCTGTCACAGCTGGATATCTCAAGAATTACTAATGCTATCAACTTGAAATTTGGAACAGTTTTAGATGACGTTTGCCCAACTATTTTGCAAATAATAAAGAAATAGAAATACATATATTTTTTTGCAACAGGGACTGAAGGGGGTCTCAAAAATTCGAAGTGGATTCGAAGTGGGGTTTTCATATTCGAGCGCTGTTTTTTTAGGAATGTTAAGAAAAATACCGTTCCCCCCTTATTCCGAAATTATTCTATGTCATAGAAGTTTGCGAGTTTGACTCACTCTTGACCGGTTTTTTTTTGTTTACCTTTATTTAATTACATAAAGTCCTAAACCGATGGAGTACAGCTCTATTATTTATTTATTTATTGTTAATTAAAACTGTTATACACCAATTACAATAATTAACCTAGAAACACAATACTAATATTATAATATCTACTACATACTTAATAAATAACAGTGGAAATTCTCTCATACTTTCTCTCGCAAAACTTCAGACACACTCGCATTATCTCTCTCCATTCATCGGCAAACAGATAACAATCAGGATTGACTGCTAGGAGGGCATTGAGACTCTGCTCCGGCGACTCTGCTCTAGCGACCGTACGACATGCTGGCCGAGCAAACAATTTGTGCCTCTTACTGTGGCGGTGACCTATACATAGTTGCCAGGCACATATAATTGACAAAATAGGTTATGTAGCTCAGGACAGTCGATAAGCCCTCTGAGGGTTTTGCAGGCTACCGCAATCTGATTCAAACCTCGTCTAACTTCCAAGGAATTGTAACCCAACGTCCCAAAAAGGTAATTCGTTGGGTACATGTACGGAAAATACTTGTGCACTTTTTTAAACAAGAACCTAACGAAGGTTTTTTGGATCTTCTCCAGCATCAACGTTTGAGTTGCAGTGTAGGGATTCCACTCACATGCACCTGCTTCTAATTTAGATCGAACCAGAGTATTATAAAGCAGTTTGATAGCATGTGGGCTGTCAAAGTCACGGGCATTGCGCATTATAGAAGCTTACTAATGGCTAAATTGTTATTTATAGGTTCATGGCTACATTGGCAGAAGTTTATTAATGATTATATTTGGTAAATTATTATGCTTAGGGTTAATAACCTAAATGTTACCGTACATAAACATTAGTTGTATGTAGTGTAGGTACTGTTATAATCACTAATCCGTGCACGAATTAAATGATAATATGTAAGTGTTGAACTGTCTGTCTAGTAATGTATTGTTTGCTATTTTTATTTATTTATGTTTTCTTTGCTTCTTTGCTTTTAATCTTTATTTTTATTCAATTTAGATTCAAATGGTCACCATTAATTAGTATTCCTAATCTATTAGTTTAGTATAACTTTAATAATAATTAACAATTTTGTGTTTGTTTCTATTGCATGATGCTCCTATAATTGAGGCAGCACATAGATTTTGTTCTTGTCCTTTATACCTAATATAGCATGTAAGGTGTAGGGTCATGTGTTCACGAACGAAACACTAAAAATTCAAAGTCTCATACACCTTTTGCTTTTACAGATAGTACCTAGTCTAATTTTTACCCAACTACGGCAAAGCCAAAAAGAATGGTTATGATTTTAGCAGCCTATGTCTGTATGTATGTAAGTATGTATATCAGTATGTATTTTTACCTGACTACGGCAAAGCCAAAAGGAAGGGTTATGATTTTAGCAGTCTATGTCTGTATGTATGTAAGTATGTATATTAGTATGTATTTTTACCCGACTACGGCAAAACCAAAAGGAAAGGTTATGATTTTAGCAGTCTACTTGTGTATGTATGTATATAAGTATGTATCTACGTGTGTTCCACCGTAGCGCCTAAATTACTGAACTGATTTTGATGAATGAGGTATCGATAGATTCGTAATAATGGTCCCGGTGACTTAAGCTACATAAATTCTTTCTAGTAATTTATTTAATATGGTGGACTTTACACGTAAATTTCTGACCTCAAAAAAAATTAAATTGAGATAATCATGACATGTTTGGTATCAAAAGAAAGGTCTTGACGAGCACATCACAAATATGTATATACCTATGTCATTATATATTTTGAACTTTTTAGATCAATTTTATTTTTCCATAGTCGGGTTACAGTTTTTTAAACTTTATTCTTGTTTACAGGCATATAAGTAGGAATTTTATTGGGTATTCTTTTTTTTTTTTCATTTTACTGATCCTCATAACACTTGAACGGGCAAGTATGGGCGCGCGCTGATAGCGTAGAATTAGAGCCAACAAGCCAAAGAATAAGAAAAAAGTAGTTTTAAAGCAAGACCTGTCAATACTTGGCCAAATTTTAGCAGTTTCTGTTTCATTCCATATAACAAAAATTTAAAATATTTTTTCCCGGGCAAACTACTTATCAGTTTTAAAGAAAAACGGTTCATAACAATTATTCATCAGAATGACGGATCTATCGTATTGTATTAAAAAAAAAATGATATTGTAAAAAACCCAATGTCCCTCATACATATACAACGTGTAACGTTAAATGCGCAAAACCTCTTAAGGGGTCATTGTACTCATCATTATGAACAACTTTTACTATGGGACCAAACATGAAATCGCGAAAAAAAATCAGCTGTTCAGTACATTTTGACGAATTATGCGAACATAAAAAATGTGTGCGTGCTGTGTTTAAACTGAAACCAACTGAAAGCTGTATTCCATATTTCAAAAAATTTAAACTCTTAACATTGCCCTGTATGTACATTTTTGAGACGGCAGTATTTGTCAAATCCAACTTACATCTGTTTGAAACGTTGAGATCTAAACGACGCAATAGAGAGATATGCGCTAAGCCGCATAGTACTGCACTTTATACAAAAAGTTTTTTAGGAATGGCACCTAAGATCTAGACGAATTAAAGAAATGAACAACATACACGATTTTAAAAAGGCTTTGCTGAAGCTATTATATGACCAAACATATTATACTGTGAACGAATACCTAACTGACACATTATAATTACCTTTTTTTTCTTTTTTTAAATGTATCTTTTATTGATTTGACAATTTATATTAGAATTTATTATTATTATTATATTTTATTGGAATGTTTTTTTTTAGTGTTGACAATTTAAATTCAAATAAGTATTTAATAATGTGTGAAAATTATTTAATCATTTATTATAGTTAGCATGTTTGTACGTATACCTGAATGATATTTGTACACCGACGACGGTTAGACATAGAGTTCTTTTTATAATTACAACATCTGTACCTACCCACCTATGTTCAACAAATAAAATGTATTTGTATTTGTATTTGTATTTGTATTTATAAATGTACTGAACAGTTGATTTTTTTTTTTGCGATATCAGATTTGGTCCCAAAGTAAAAGTTGTTCATAATGATGAGTACAATGACCCCTTAAGAGGTTTTGCGCATTTAGCGTTACACGTTGTATACTTAAAGCAGTTTCGATACACCGTGGGGCGGGGGGTTCCCGATAGTGTCCATATGCGATATAATGCACGATCTGGCAATGCAGCATTTTAGAAATATCACTGTGTTTTACTGTGTACCACTGTTTCATTGTTAGACATCTGACCCTATTCTTTGTTGGAGATCCTAATAAAATAAAATAAAAAATAAATAATTTGAGTAAGTACCTGAACAAAATTGGTCGAGAGGCAACGGCAAATTGCCACCATTGCGGAGGCAGAGGTGTCTTGGATTCTGCACATCACACGCTCGAGGAGTGCCCTGCGTGGGCTTCTGAACGACGGATCCTTGTCGCCAGGATCGGACGAGACCTATCTATGCCAACAGTAGTTGCGTCTATGCTGGAGGAGTCGGGAAACTGGAGGGAAACGGGCTCTTGTGAGACCGTAATGTTTCAGAAGGAGGCTGGCGACCGGGATCGTGAGGGCAACCGCCTCGACGCCTAACGCGCTGAAATTCCACCTGCATCACGGAATTTGGAGTCGCGGGTGCTCAGAGTGGGGACTCTGTCCGCCCACCGAGTGATCTCAGGGAAGATTTAATTTAATATAAAATGTAATTTAATTT
This sequence comes from Cosmia trapezina, assembly GCA_905163495.3. Classification (NCBI taxonomy): domain Eukaryota; kingdom Metazoa; phylum Arthropoda; class Insecta; order Lepidoptera; family Noctuidae; genus Cosmia; species Cosmia trapezina. Next base: position 6,795,277 of record LR991036.1, read on the forward strand.
ATGTAATCTAATGTTATCAACATAATAATTATTTTTTTTGTCTAAACTATGTATTACTTACTTGTTTCAAATAATTGATCTGCGCATAATGTAGTGCATGCTGTGCTTTTCTATAAAAGTAATGAGGCGCTTAGACTTAAGTTTGCAATGTAAAAAATTGTAAAGTAATAGTGTACTGATTGTTGAAGAGCCTATAAATAAATAAATAAATAAAATAAATAAAAAAGACGGCGCACGCAGTGGCCACGTGCTTGTTGTTAAATTGATTAAATGGCATTTAGCAAAAACAAAAATAAGTAGTTCCCTTATATTTTTCATTGGTGAAATGTTCGTAAACCTATTTGTGCACTGTTCAGCAAGCTATAATGGCCGCTTCTTTTGTTGCACGTCAAATAATCCTATTTCAAAAAAATGCAAGGACTTTGACAGGTTATTCGTTGTGTGTGCATTGAAAAATAGAAGAAATATTACGGACAAAAGAATACTAATAAGTAGGTAGTAGTACTAGCTTTTTCTTAATTATGAAAGCGTGATCTATCTGCATGTTAAATATTATACTTCAATGTATGACATCTTGACAATACGTGATACAAGCATGTAATAAGTAGGTACAAAGAGATTAAGGACATAGAGTGTTTAACATATGCTTTAGGAGAAAGCTTTGAGCTCAAAATAGCCTTTACCGTTTCTATTTTTTGCTAAGAATGTTTATTTGAATTTTTATGGTCCTTGTTAAATAATTTTTAACATCAATATTTATTTATTATTTGCATAACTAAATACCTACTAAGTAATACGGATTTCACTCAAAATTTTATCGATTTAAAAATTGCATTTTACGCTTTCTCAGCAAAATATTAAGTTAGGTCCGGTTAGGTTAGTAAGTATACTAACTTAATATTTTTTTTTTATGATGGAACTTGCATTATTCACAAGTATGTTCAGTCTTATATTATGTTATCGTTAGATTGTGAGAACATACATTAATACATACCGAAACTCCTCCGTGCCTCGGAAAGCACGTTGAGCCCTTGGTCCCGGCTGTCATTCGTGGATCTTTGACAGTCGTTACGGGTCGTCAGAAGCTCGAAAGTCTGACAACCAGTCTTACCAAGGTGTATGGTATGCCGTTACTGGGAGTGGGTTATGGAGGTCAGATAGGCAGTCGATCCATGTAAAATACCGCTACTGCGTAACGTCACAAGTGAGTTTGATACCTGCAATTTGTCAGTTTTCCATGGATATATTGTAAGCTATCGAAGAATAATGTGTTATATTGTAAATGGTTTGTTGCACAATGGTTTATTCACAATTTTTTTGACAAATTATAATGCAAATAATACCGATCGATTATAAACTAACGAAGTTCATAATTATACATTATATAGGGTGACTGGTAATTAGTGACCGATACTTAAACACATGATTATGCACATGATAACAAACAACTTTTACTATGGGACCAAACCTGAAATCGCGAAAAAAAAATCAGCTGCTCCCTACATTTGACGAGTTATGCGAACATGAATGTATGGGGAAGCTGATTTTTTTTTCGCGATTTCAGGTTTAGTCCCATAGTAAAAGTTGTTTGTTATCATGAGTAGGTATAATCATGTGTTTAAGTATCGGTCACTAATTACCAGTCACCCTATATGTATATGTGAAGCCGACCCCAACATAGCTGGGAAAAGGCTAGGCAGATTGATATGTATATGTCGCAGGTTTATGACAAAATCAGGTTTTTGATTGAAAACCTATATAGGCTTTTGATCAAGAACCGGTCAACGGAGCCCCGCTGGGCGGGGCTTCTACTTCTGTCTGCAGGGTTTAAAGGAACCTAACCTAACCGAACCTCGGGGTGCCCTTGATGTCGACCGTCTTCTTCGGGTTCTAGTTCAAAAGCCTAAGTTTTTGATCAAAAACCTGATTTTGTCATAAACCTGCGACAATTATAAAAACATCACCCCGTGGCCACGAGCTACATGCTCAAGTGAGATGTGTTTGACTGCGAAGAAAACAAATGAAAGATGGTGTTTAGAGCGTGTCACGAGTCACCGCGACGTGACTTGCGGATACGGTTACCATACCTCAGGAATTGTTCTGAGATTTCAGGATTTTTAGGCTCCTCACAGTTTTGCGCCCGGACTTCGGAAAATCTCAGGATATTTCGACAGTACTTACATTTTTCTGTTTTTTTTTTTTTTAGAAAGTTACAATTAATCTAAACAAAAACATAATCTTGTTTGGTTATTATCACAAATTAAATATAATATTAAAAAAAAAAACAATTTAATTTCTCTCTGACTTTTAGACTAGAAAAGTTACTACTTACTAAGTAGGTAAGTGAATTACACCAATAATCAATAAGTATACATACAATGCGACAAAACCTGTAAAATGTAAAATACTGGTATTCAGCTGCATCCGGTTAGACTGGAAGCCGACCCCAACATAGTTGGGAAAAAGGCTAGGCAGATTGATTGAATGCGACAAAACCTCAGGACTTTTTCAAATCAAATCAAATCAAATCAAATAATTTATTTGCCTGAATATGGGTGTATAAGGTGATACACGTTACATTAATGGCCTTTTAACCATATCCTACCTCAATAGGTGTGCAAATATTTAATATAATTAAAATAAACATAATTACGTAAACTAAACACCACAACTCAAACGCCCGTTGTGAGAAATATTATTATTTTTTTGTCTTTGACATATCTCGGGACCCTGGGGTCCCGGACCTTTGGAAGGCGTACGAGGGGCCGAAGCCAACTCGCAGAGGCCCCTTAGACAATTTTAAATGACGAGGCGGCACCAGCCGACGATTATCCCTGTATGCACTATGCAAGTGCACTCAAGGACAACCCCCGGTTTGTGCAGGACTATTGCAGAACATGGAATCAAAACATATTGGGCTATGGGTTTGGGTGGCTATAATGGATCGGGTACCTTAAACTATGGAAGAACTATGTCCCCTGCCTTACCAATGTTATAATAGTATACACAGTTAAAATGGCAGGGGGTGACTTGCACACTCAATAATGGGCCCCCGGAAACGGTCGCTAGCACAAAGTGTCGTAACGGCAAGGGGGCAACATGTCCTGAGGCGCTTGTGAGGAGTGGAGAGGCATCCCACGGCTATCAGGACAATCCCGGAAGTACGGTCAAGATCCCTACCAGCATCTTACTGAAATACTTCCTTCCTCCGAGCACGTTTGCTCTTGCGAATCTCCACTCAAACCGGCCAATAAAGGCAAGAAAGAGGTGGGAGCTCTGTTCCTCGTCAGTGTTCACTCAAGCCGGCCAATAAAGGCAAGCGAGAGGTGAGGAACAAGACTTCTCCCGGGAGATAGGGTCCGTGGGGTCGCTACTGCCCAACAGCTCGCCACATGCTGCCCTGCGGGTTTCTGTATCTCTCTTGGTCTGGCTCCTCATCCTAGACCTGTTCCGGCAAAGTAAACTCTACCGGCACAGACCTAAAATTCGGAGCGCGCAAGCCCCACCACGACGTCAACGTAGAGATACTGCGGTGGGGATTATTATTAATATTATTATTATATTATGTTTTTTTTAAGGAAATCAGGTTTTTTGTCAGGACTTTTCAAATATCAATCTGGTGACCCTACTTGCGAGCGACCGACGATGGCGACAGTCGGAAAAAGAGACGAGTGCGCTTGTCACGCAAGTCGCAAGTCACATCGCTGGAGGGCGTAAACCTTTAGGGCTTCAGTTTTCGAAGGTTAACTTAGCAGATTACATGAGAATGGCGAGGCTTACAATTTGGTAGAGAGTTTAGAAATAATGTCTGAGCCCTTGGATGACAAAACTCCAACCAAAATAAAATCCTGAACTACTTCCGGATTTTATTTTGAATTATAGATCTACATTTATCGGATTTACTGCTTGATTACGAATGTCATTATATGCCCGATGGCTAATTCCCCGAAGTCATCAGATCGAACGTTCGTATGAAACCGAAAGGAAACTATCTCTCGATGATCTCACATTATGAAACCACAAAGCCATTGACCCACCGACTCACTGATACTGACCGTCCTAACGTAACTAATGTGTGGTGATTTAGCAAATAATTCGCAGAACAGTTGTGACGTAACATAAAATAAGTCACCATGACACCGGGTGCACAAAGTAACAGTGGACCGATCCGCGAACTTTCCCCGGTGTCCGCTGTGACGTAATTATCCGCTAACTTGGCGATTATCTAACTTATATCCATTTAGTTCCTATAATTTTGAAGCATAAGAATATGTAATAGTTATGTTTTTGATAGAAACGGTGTTAAATACTTTTTTTTATTATTCCACTAAATTGGAGTTCCGTTAGTTTAGTTTAGTATCACAATGTGTTTGTGAATCAGACTTTTGAATTCATCTATGTACTCGGTGTCTATTAGTTACGGAATAATGCTGAAATTGGAGAACAGGCATGTCCTAGAGCCAGGAATTCGAAGACACGTCAAATCCACCAATCCGCAATGGTGTCCGTAATGGATAATGGCCCACTCCTTCTCACAGAGGCCTGTGTCCCAGCAATGGGAACACCGCAGGATAATAATGCAACATTTGATAAACTAAATTCTGTTCCTCTTATAAGTCTAGTGTCGCATCACGACCCTCACTGAGTCACTGCACACAATTTGAAAGCGAACTCTTAAAGGCTCTTACAGACAGAGGCGATATCGCGTCGCTCCTGTGTGTATGGTTGCGCGCGATTCCATAGAAATTGTTCTACGGATATAATATCGCAATATCGCGACGCGACGCGATATTGCCTCTGTCTGTAAGAGCCTAAGGCGATACCAAAATAAATTGGGGGCTTTTCGTAACCATTTATTTCACTAGCTATTACTGCATGTACCTATGAATTTATTTTTTGGATATAATTATGTTTATTGACTGTTTGATTAATACTCTGAATGAAGGAAAACGCAATCGGGTTCGATAGAATTTAATTCCGAAAAGATCTATACTGTTTTTATATTTTTTTCTGTAATTCTAACATCCTAAGTAATTTCATTGCAGAATTGCATTCAAAATGTGCGTGGTAATTGAAAACTCTGGCTGAAAACATTTTTGATAGACATCTTAATTTATTTTTAAACAATTTTCATTTGGTTTGTCGTTTTTATTCTGGTCCCAGCGCATTGTTGCGCTCTCTTTTTTTCGCATTTGGAAGTTGACTGTCACTTTCTTTTTCCCGCCCAGTTCGCTTTTTACACACCTTAAAATTCGAGTTTCGAAGTGATACCACAAATTAGTACCTTAGGTACCTACCAGTTACCCCCGACGACATTGAATACCAATACAACACTCATAAACCTAATAAAACCAAGTAATATTAGCTACATACCTATGTTATAATAAGTAGTCGCTTATGTAAAAATAGGTAGGTATCTACTACGTCATTCTGTCAGTGATAAGTATCCTGGTGTCTAGTATGAAATTAAATACCTACCTAATTATCTACGTAGAAGTTTATAATCTAACGAAGGAAAACTAGTCACTGGTCAGGAACATGACTCATGCATAATATAATAATTGGCTGGTAACATTTCCACTTTCTACAACCAACGTTTTATAATATACGGAAATTATTATTATTTCTGTAAATTTTCTATTAATCTTGGTATTGACTATCAATATTCTATGACAGGTAAATTATTAGGTATATCGCCTTAATATATTGCGGTGTTATATAATGTACTCGGATGTACAGACGCCAGCACATCAACCTACTACAATCTGTCAAATTTCTTTAATAGATTTTCTTCTTAATCGTTAAAGCATTAGGTTCAAGGTTTATTGGGAAAATTTGATAGTTCGGGTGGCTTTACCTGCTGGCGTCTGTACTTATGTATAAAAAGAGAAGATTAGTGTCTTACAGCTTATATTTTGTAATAGCTGCGCCCCGCGGTTTCACCCTGCGAGGGTGAAACCCGTAGATCGGTCGATATGTAAGACATACGCGCTGCAGGCTGAAGGAAAACATTTTCAAGGATAACCCTTGCCCGTTTTTATCGCCAATTTGCCAGAAAAGTGCACGAATGGAAAAACTGGCAGATTATTTTTCGGCGAAACTTGCGCTTATACATATAGGTACAGCATGAAATTGAATTCAAGGGCATCCTTTTAAGAGCTCATTGTACTCATCATTATGAAAAACATTTACTATGTGACCAAACCTGAAATCGCGAAAAAAAACAACTGTTCCCTACACATTTATGGTGGCATAATTCGTCAAAATGGAGGCAAGGGAACAACTGATTGTTTCTTCGCGATTTCAGATTTAGTCCCTTAATAAAAGTTGTTCTTAATTATGAGTACCTGAGTGAGACCTGTGCGTTATTTAAGTTATACCTTGTAGATTGCTTAGTTAAAATTAAAATGTCATTCCTTCTAAAAGATTTTCCTGTTCATATTGAAGAGTTTAGATACCTATCTGTTGTAGGTACATCTTAAAGCCCTGGTCCTTTTACCCACCCGATGACCGAGAAACCTAAAAGCCTATCGCTGTAAGCTTTAAGTTAGAACGTGACCAAACTCCGGACTGCTTGGCTTAACATCAATCCAAACGGAACTGAGAGAAATCCGTAGAGCTCCTATCTTGTCCTGCCGTTGTTTTTTTTAGTAAAATAACAAAATGTTTACAAGAAATACATTTGATTTGATGATAAGATAATGTAAACAGCAATTAATAGCATGATATTATAGTACCAATCCACTGTATCAGATATTGTTGAAGAATGAAGACTAAAGGAGGTTATACACGTAACTGCAAGCATGACAAGCCTGCATGAACAATCATTTTGTGCAAGCGGCATGAAGATTGATAGAATTTTCATTATGCGGCTTGAACAAGCCACGCTTGTGCATGATTGAACGTGTGTATGCATGCGCAATCATTCATAGTACGCACGCCAATTGCACGCATATGCAGCTAAAGCAAGAGCGTCGTCGTCGACCATAGCTCAAGCAAAAACTGATGCTGCTCCAGCTTACTTCTCAGCTACTACCGGCAGTTTTGCATTCAGGGAAGTTATGCACGCTTGCACAAAATTATTGTTCGTGCAGGGGCCGTACTATGACGTGAAAAAAGATCATGGATCCGTCATGGTTCCGTTGAGAAAAAAGGATGGTGCTATAGGTCGTATGTAGCTCCGTCTCTCTCAGTGGAACCTGATGGATCCATGATCTTTTTTCACGTCATTGTACGGCCCCTGGCTTGTCATGCTTGCAGTTACGTGTGTACCCTCCTTTATACAGCAGCCTTTTGACCTATCATAGACAAGAAGTACCAAATACGCAAAAGTCGTCCAAAACCCTTCTATACTTACATCTAAGTACAATGATGCTGATCAGCTCTTCTGTACACGGTGTGACCGAGTTTTCAAGACCAAAAGTTTTGCCACTCATCAGAGAGCTCACGAAAGCAAAAAGAAATAGTCTGGGTCGCTGTCGCCGGACACGATGAAGAGGACTATAAGTTACAGCCTGTTACAGCAGCCTATCAAGTGAGAATCGCCTTCAAAGAGTTTTGTATTTCTACAACGATTTTCAACAGCAAATATAATGAGGATTTTCTGAAATGACGTTCACTAGGCGGCAGCACTGAGACGTCAAGTCAGAGCACCTGTCAAAAGTGTCAAAGCGCCTATAATTTTCGTTAAAAAAATATAATACAAGGTGTAAAATAAATAACCCACAACCTCTTAAGGGGTCATTGTACTCATCATTATGAACAACTTTTACTATGGGACCAAACCTGAAATCGCGAAAAAAAAATCAGCTGTTCAGTACATTTTGACGAATTATGCGAACATAAATGTATTGAACAGCTGATTTTTTTTTTCGCGTTTCCGCGAAAATTTTTTTTTGTAATGTGTTTGTTTTTCGATGTCGAGTATGTGGACGAAGTTCTTGCAGTTAATTTTTTTACACCTAATATACTAAGTACCTATATTTTATTGACATAAAAATGGAGTAATGTATTTTTTTTTCTTTTTGGTTGGATAGAAGGACGAACGAAATACATAGTGAAACAAATGATAATCGTCATCATAAATATATGTAAGTATATGTATTTTAAATATTTTTTTTATATTCATTATTGAAATGGAAGACCTCTTGTCAATGTGGCGCCAACTGGAGATGTGAATTTTAATGAAATTAATTTTCATTGATATTATATTACAGGTTTTTTGGAAGCATACGCCGATTTAATTCATTTTTTGCATTTCCATCATCGCTGACAGAATGTCGTATTTTGTCTAGTTCCTGAGATATGTAGGGGTTTACTGATTTCAGTTCACTCTAATATAAGAAATATGTCCAGATACGTTTTTTTTAAAATTCATTATGATTATTTTATTAAGTTCACATACCAGGTATTAATCGATTATTAGCCCCACGAAGTACTTGATCGATCTAACTGTCTTGTATATATATCAAGACTTGTTCCAAATGTTACAACAGGCTATAACTTTTTATTACCTAATATAAGTCTGTAATCAAATCATCTTTTAAAATAATTGCAGTAGGAATTAAAATATCTCTATATTTACGACCACTAAAATTTTTGCATTATGATTAGAGATCGGATAATCGGATGCATATTAACCTAAAGTTGAGGTGTTGGCTAAGTATGGAGTGGGCTTTTGGATTAAAAAATCCCAGAATTCCGGTATCGGCCAATTTTGACTTCTGATTATAGAATCGAATGTATAATTTACTTAAGTTCAGATGTTAGTTAATATGGATTGCACTTAAAAAGAAAAAAAATCCCGGGATTCCGGAACGAAAATTTTTAAGTTCTGATTTTGGAATCGAATGTTTTAGTTAGGTACTTGCGTTCAGGTGTTGGCTAATATGGATTGTACTTTTGTATTAAATAAATCCCGGGATTCACAAATTTATAGTTCTGATTATAGAATCGAATGTATATTTACCTACGTTTAGGTTTTGGCTATTAAGGAATGCACTTTTGTGTCGGTCGTCAAAATGTCGCGATTCCGGAATTGATAAATTAAGTATTTTTTGAAAGAGTAACTTTTTTATCACTAAATTTTAATAGGGTGTTCTACTCATGAGCAACTTTCACTATGGGATCAACCCGTAAATCACGAAACATAAGTCAGCTGTTTCATACATTTTGGTCGAGTAGGTATTGAACTTTTGTTTCAAACATCGTAATTTTTTTTGTGGTTTCAGGGTTGGTCACATAGTGAAAGCTGCTGAAAATGTAAATCCAAGATGGTGGCTTCAAATATTTTTAAATTTTTCGTCATTGGTGTAGTTTTCATGGTTTTCGGGGGTGTTAAAGCTGATAGTAATATTAAAATGTAAATCCAAGATGGCGGCTGCTAACATTTTCTAATTTTCGTCATGGGTGTCGTTTTATTGGTTTTCGAGGGTGTTAAAGCCGATAGTGACACTAAATTGTAAATCCAAGATGGCGTATGCAATTTTTTTTTATTTTTCGTCATGGGTGTCGTTTTCATGGTTTTGGGGGGTACTAAAGCTGATAGTGACATTAAAATGTAAATCCAAGATGGCGGCTGCGAACATTTTATAATTTTTCCTCATGGGTGTAGTTTTCATGATTTTTGAGGGTTTTAAAGCCGATAGTAACATTAAAATGTAAATCCAAGATGGCGGCTGCAAACATTTTTAAATTTTTCGTCATGGGTGTCGTTTTCATGGTTTTCGAGTATTGTAAAACCGACCGAAATGTTTGCAGCCGCAATCTTGGATTTACATTTTAATGTCACTATCAGCTTTAATACCCCCCCCCCCCCTCCCCAAACCATGAAAACGATACCCATGACGAAAAATTAAAAAATGTTCGCATCCGCCATCTTGGATTTACATTTTAGTGTCACTATCGGCTTTAACACCCTCGAAAACCAATAAAACGACACCCATGACGAAAATTTAAAAAATATTCGCATCCGCCATCTTGGATTTGCATTTTAGTGTCACTATCAGCTTTAACACCCTCGAAAACCAATAAAACGACACCCATGACGAAAAATTAGAAAATTTTCGCAGCCGCCATCTTGGATTTAAATTTTAACGCCACTATCGGTTTTACAACCCTCGAAAACCATGAAAACGTTACCCATGATAAAAAAATTAAAATGTTGGCAGCCGCCATCTTGGATTTACATTTTAACATCAGTATCGGCTTTAACACCCTCGAAAAGCATGAAAACGACACCCATGACGAAAAATTTTAAAATTTTGCAGACGCCATCTTGGATTTACATTTTAACATCACTATCGGCTTTAAAACCCTCGAAAACCATGAAAACGACACCCATGACGAAAAATTTGAAAATGTTCGCAGCCGCCATCTTGGATTTACATTTTAACATCACTATCGGCTTTAAAACCCTCGAAAACCATGAAAACGACACCCATGACGAAAAATTTGAAAATGTTCGCAGCCGCCATCTTGGATTTACATTTTCACGTCACTATCGGCTTTAACATTCTCGAAACCCATGAAAACAACGCCACCGATATAGTGACGGTACCTTCCAGGGACAACCATTTTAATTCAGCAGCTTTGTACCTATTTCTCGCGGGGATCACGTGTAACAAACGGAATATTCATGTGATCCCGATTTCCTGGTATTTCCAAATAAATAAAACCACGTTATTTATGAAGCCGTTTCCATACCATGTATCCGATTAGTTGTGCATTCCCACATTTTCTGGAATCCCGGGATTTATAGTAAGAAAAAAAATGCTAAGAAGCCGCTTCCATACTTTGTTAGCGAAATATTAACTTTAGGTTAATATGCATCCGATTATCCGATCTCTAATTATGATTTACCGACACTGAAAAACTGGTTTACACAATCGATTTATTAGACGAAGAAAAAAAAATTATTCATTTTGGAATAAATCGACTACTTATTCAGCTCAATTATTTTGGATCACATAAAAAAAAAAAAGATTGTTCGATTTTTAAATTGTTGAGAAAAATTCGCGCGCGTCTCTAACCGATGTTTTCCATTAACTGCGTATAATCTGTGGTTAGTGAGGTAACACCAAAGTTACATGCTCTGTGGTAAGATCGCGTGCAAGCTAGCCGTTAGTAAACTGTGTTTATTTCATAATTACTTTATTCTCATCATCTATTGGTACTTCTGGTACCGATTTGATCACTTAGAGGAAGATTGTTGCAATTAGTTTCCTGGTTCGACACTGATATTTCAATATGGTTTTAATAATTACGTGTGACTATTTACAGAACTACAAAAGCTAAGTATACAATTTGTAGTACCTATGTAGAGAATGATTATGTAACTAAGCGCACACAATTGTTTCCGTATTCTTAGCTGCAAAAACATCGCAACAATTTATAACAGAACCAATTCCTATTCTTAATAACCTATAAACCTATTAAGTACCTATGTCATTCTTCGTTTCGTGTGTTCCCCGGCTAATTTTAATTTGTTTTTTAATGTTAAGTTGTTAGAAAATTCTGGGTCAAGTACTAAAATTATAAGTTTGTTTCAGTCATACAATCTTGCTAACCAATTTTTAGAGCCCACTAGAATAACTCCCACTTGCCACATGCCTAGATAACATTTATACAAATATTACACCAACCCACAAAGAAATTATTAATTTATTAGACTCAGATCATTGCGGACAATTGATTACCATTCCAAATCTAATAAAAAAAAATACTAAAAAGGATATCACTGTTAATCCAAAAAACAGCTGATCGTTTGGAATCATTTAAAACTAAACTTTTGAGTAAATTACCACTTTTGTCAACTAATGATGACCCTAATGAACAATATAATGATTTTTTTAATATGTATTGCACACAATTTGATAACACTTTCATTCCAAAGGCATTCTCGGTTAATAATAACACTTGCTTCAGTGACTGGGCCACCATTGGTATACATAAAAGTAGAAAACGACTTTATGAGTTGTATGATGAACGGAATTGTATTAACACTGCTGAATTTAATTTATATGTTAAGAATTATTCTAAATTATTTAAAAAAGTTTGTTGTATGGCCAAGTCACGTTACTTGAGTACAAAAATTAAAAATAGTAGTAATGTAATAAAAATGACATGGAATATCATTAATAGCGAAACAGGTAGGTCAAGCAACCGAAGTAGTGACTACAGCCTTGCTATTGATGACAACATAATTAAATCAGATTCCCAAGTCGTCGCGGCCTTTGAAAAGTTCTTCGCTGAGATTCCCGTATCAACTACTAAATCTCTAAGGTCATCACCCACTGCTGCAGAGTCTTTACTTAAAGAAAACGTTTCAGTTTGTGATTCTGAGTTTAAATTCCAATATGTTACCTGTAGAGACATAATTAAAACCTTTCACACGTTAAATATTAAAAAGACTGCTGATCTATGGGGTAATTCTGTGGACGTTGCTAAATCAATTATAAACATTGTAGCACCTACTTTAGCAGTTATTTTTAACAATTGTATTGACCGTGGTGAGTTTCCTGATCTTATGAAATATAGTAAAATAATACCGTTGTTTAAATCGGGTAGTACATCTGACCCTACTAATTATAGACCTATTTCAGTGCTACCTACTTTTAGTAAAATTTTTGAAAAAGTTATTTTAGATCAACTGCAAAGATTTTTTAATAAACATAAATTATTACATAACAAACAGTTTGGTTTTACAAGGGGTCGTTCGACTACTGATGCCGGTGTTGAACTTTTAGGTCATGTTTATAATGCATGGGAGGATAAATGCGATGTTTTGGGCATTTTTTGTGATTTGTCCAAGGCATTCGACTGCGTTCTTCATGAAACATTAATCAGGAAACTGCATCACTACGGAATCCGGAACGCCTCTCTGGATCTTCTCACTTCTTACTTAAGTGATAGGATTCAAAGAGTTGATGTTAACGGGAAAGAATCACCCGGATCCGTAGTAACGATGGGGGTCCCCCAAGGCTCAATTCTTGGCCCGTTTTTGTTTCTTATTTATATTAATGACTTGCCTTACCTCATAAAGGATAATCATGATATAGTGTTGTTTGCAGATGACACTTCACTTTTATTTAAACTCAAACGTCAGCAGCTGGTTACTGACAATGTAAATAGCGCCCTCGCAAAAGTAGTTAACTGGTTTAATGTTAATAACCTACTTCTTAACGAGAAAAAAACTAAGTGTATTAAGTTCACTATACCTCATGTTAGAAGAGTAAAAACTAGTGTTCTCATAAAGGGTGAAGAGTTGATTCCCGAAGATACCACAGTGTTCTTGGGCATAACTTTGGATGCCATACTTCAATGGGGCCCCCATATAGATAAATTGTCGAAAAAGCTTAGCGCTGCAGCATACGCCGTTAGGAAAATTCGTGATTTAACTTGTTTAGAGACAGCCCGTTTAGTTTACTTTAGTTATTTTCATAGTGTGATGTCGTACGGTATTCTGTTGTGGGGAAATGCCGCCGATATTCAGACAATTTTTGTTTTACAAAAAAGGGCTATTCGTTCAATTTACAAATTAAGTCCCAGACACTCCCTCAGAGATAAATTTAAAGAAATTAATATAATGACTGTGCCTTCTCAGTATATCTATGAAAATCTTTTGTATGCTCATAAAAATATCAATTTGTTTAAAAAATACAGTGACGTCCATAATGTGAATACTAGAAACAAACACAAATTTGTTGTTCCTACAACCAGGCTGAAGAAAATAAGTGGTTCGTTTAGTTGCCAATGTATACGTTTTTATAATAAACTACCTAGCCACATTCAAGAACTAAGCCTTAATAAATTCAAAAATTGTATAAAGCGGAAACTTTGTCAGAAAGCCTTTTATACTGTCAAAGACTATATTGAGGACAAAAAGGCTTGGGATTGAGCTGCTCCAATAAATTTACACTATTAATGTTGATTTAAATACCTTTTTACATATTCTATACAATGACATGAATATTTTGTTTGTTATACTATTTTTAATTATTGTGAATGTGAAGACTACGTGGATCATTGTTTTTTATTTATTTTATCCTTTTCTCAGTTTTAGTTATAGTCTGACAGTTTGAGTAATTTATGCGGCCTACCCAAATGTCTTTTCTTTGGTATTGTTCGTCGAATCGTTAAGCTCCTTAAGTTTTGAGTTGAGCTGCACGATTACTGACAAATGCGTGCACTGACTGGACAGGTCCACTCAATCTGTGTGGTTCTTTCATCAAAAGACCATTTCAGACTGCAATCTACATGGTCTTCACATGATCTGACCAAGATTATGTCTGGACTTTAAAAGAGACTGTGACCTCTGAGTTTGTTTCGGCGTTTCTTCTCAGAGTAGTCAGATAGGAAACGTCGAACTCATCTAGTTTAAAAAAAATATGTTTGACGTGTAAAAGTGTTTGTACAAACCTACTTACAGAAAATAAATCATTTATCATTTATAATAAAATGCCACCTCTATCTACTGCGTATAAGGGCACACTATAATCTTGTGATCGATCGATATGACATCGTCGATCTCGATTTATAAGCTAGTGATGAAGATACCTGAGTTTTCCAGTAAAATTACTTCCGTGACTACTATTGACAACGTGCTATGCGAAGTAATTGAAGATGTAGCTAGCATAATAAATACAATAAATAATGCTGGTATACATGACATAAAGCTTTCTTCCGACATTTTAACGCCTAAGAAACACATGACTACAATGATTAATCTCGCATTCAAGCGTTATTACGTACCTACCAGTTACTTATTATAAATATAAAATTAAACCGGAACATAGCATTCCTACTTGATTGCAGATTATGGTAGCACTTCCTCGGACAAAGCTAGGGAATGCGATTTCGCACTCGCGTGATCTCAAGCCTTTTTTCGAGTATCAATCTCCTGGGAATAGATCTCGACCGTGTTCGTCGAGATCTCGAACGAGATTTTGAGTCTGAGTGCGGGCGACTTAGCACACTGTGCTTCTTGAGGAGCCATTTTCAATTGGAATAATACTTAGTGTGCATGATGTGTGTGTGCTGATTTGTGGCGTAGTGCAAATGATTATTCTTTCTTTCTTTCTTTTTCGTGTGACCACCTGACACGAGTTTTATTTATGCCCCGCACGCATGGTGCTAGAATTAATATGATATCTCTCAGGCACGGGTTTCCTCACGATGTTTTCCTAATAAACGTTGTTTTTTTTGTTTCGAGATCCGATTAATATTTTCTTTTATTTACAAAACATAACACGATTATCCTATGGTAGGTGTAGTTTTCATTTTAATTTAGTTTAAGAATTTTTGATAAACAAACGCATATTTCAAAAAATAGGTGAAATCCCTAAAACGAGATCAGAATGGCCAATCTCGACACCTGACTTAGTACGCGAGGTCTGGAGTTACAATCTCGACTCGAGATTCTTGGGGCCTGATCCGGGGTACTCCAGTAGGTACCTACTGATTATGACAATATGATATGAACCAGTTCCAAAGCTGTCCCCTGAACACGCTACCAATGCATGCGCAATTGCGCATACGACACCATCTGATCAACCCTAAGGTTACATAATTAGGTATGTTGGGCGTGCTGCAAAAATAAAACATATAATAATATATTCCGAACACCTGCATTTTACTAACGATAACGCATTGTTGCATTAGATATACGATAAATAATAATTATTGTTTATATAATGTACTTCGGTAGTTACTATGAAACGCCATAAAACTGAATCATCAAAGCAGTACTTACATAAGTTTCCTGCGTTTAGTCACGTAAGCACAGTATAGAAAATGTTCTACAAATTCCTTTTCTAAATGAATATCCATACCATAAGTGACGGTAAAATATGCATAAATATGCTGATTAATTAAAATACTCAACCGTGATTAGTATTTTTAGCTTTTTTTAGCTATAAATGGTAATTTAAATAATCGACACATACTAAACGAGCTTATGCACGTTCTATCCTAACTCTACCAAATCCTTTTTGTGTAAACAGAGATAGAACATTCTTTCATTAGTCTATCCGTTCTAAAATGCTAAGAATTTCAGTTAAAGAATGCTCATGTTCTGGTTCTAAGTTTGAGTTTCTTTTAACTCTATCTACACAATATAAGTTATTATGACTCTAAAGTATAACAATCTTCCGCTTATAAGCAGATCATTAACCTATCCTACTAAGCAAACCATTTCCACATAAGTAATGTACCTATATGGTTATGACGTCAAACAACTCCATAAGTCTTATCTATATCTACATCTAAAACTATTTCTTAACACGTTTTCTTTTACCTAGTAGCAGAAACATAAAGTAAGTGATGTAGGTAAATAAATCATTGTTACCACGCCATCTTATTTTGATAAACATCTTCCCTTTAAGCTATGATAGATATAATATATCTATCATTACGAAATACATACTTATATGAAATATAATTTATAAGCAGAGCGCATATTTCGTAAGTAATGTAAAGTTTCTCACGCCTAGCATTTCCACTTCTATCTCTACGAAGAAAACGCTCTCTTTCAAAGTGACATTTCGTTTCTCCATTTTTGACATTGCATCACCGTAGAAATCCTTCTACAATCTGTCATTTTGTCTTTCGTTTCTAACGATCGCTTTTTTATGTAGACTATTTCAGATGAAAGTTTTCTATCCCAAACTGTCAAAATACTCAAAATCACACTGACAATTATTACCTATCTAGGGTAGTGAAGACAATTTGATTATGTAAACGCAAAAACAAACATCTACAAAATTAATTAATAGAATAACAAAGTTATATTTTTCTATTTTACATCATTCAGTTATTATGGCATTACCAAGGCCAATATTACTGTAAATGTTTTGTTTTATTTTTCCAAAATACGGTTGTTCGTCACTTTGTGAAAAATTGGTGTAGTTGTCTTTATGTACGTGACTTAAAAACTAATAAGGAATGATTTCTTGTCATTACTTTTTTAGTTTAATCAACAGATTTTTTGTAAATCGATAAAAACTTCATATTTTGCAAGTGTTGTGTCATCGCGCTTCTCTTTCTTTTCTATGCAGTCCGACAGTGACCGCGCTTTTTGCGACGTACAAGCCTTAACGGGGAAATGGCCTGGACAACGGGAATACAGGGTCGTAACGACTAGTCGCAGCGACGACGTAGATGGTAAGGACAACTATCCGTTTACACGTCTCTTAGCTTATTGTATTTAATCATTTCTGAGAACATAACCCGGCTCAAACCAGTCCTTTCCAGCCAGCAAAAATGTTGACGATCTTCACCCCAGTCAATACAACATTATATAAGGTAGGTATCTCAATCCCCTAAACTCTTTCTTTGTACAGACCTACGCCCGAGTATTTAGTAAATGCATGAATGCATACTTATTGAGCTTAGGAATTTAGTATTCAGGATGGCCGGTTGATTGACGTCCAAATAAAAAAACCGGTCAAGAGCGAGTCGGACTCGCGCACCGAGGGTTCCGTTCCCATTTCTGAAAAAGTGTGCTATTTAGAGACATCGTTTTATTTTTCCTGTAATCTTTACATAAACTTATATCACATAGAATAATTTCAGATTTTTCTCTTGGCAAACTCCGAAGATAAGGGGGGGGGAACGGTATTTTTTTTACATTTTTCATCAAAAGTCGAAAACTATGGAGTCTAAAAAAAGAAAAAAAATGTTTGAGAATGTGCAAACAGCGCTCTTTCATATGATACCCCACATGCCCTAGTAGCTCCACTTTGAATTTTTAAGACCCCCTTTCAGTCCCTGTTGCAAAATAAATATAAATATTTTTATTTTTTTCTTATTTGAAAAATAGTTGGGTAAACGTCATCTAAAACTATTCCAAATTTCAAGTTGATAGCATTAGTACTGTAGTTCTCGAGATATACAGCTGTGACAGACAGACAGACAGACGGACAGACAGACTTAGTCACACAATAAGGGTTCCTTTTTTACCATTTTGGTACGAAACCCTAAAAAATTAGGTTCTTCGTATCCGAATCACCCCCATGTATGTTCCGCGATTTTTTTCCGCGTTACCTATTTTTTTATTTGATCGTGAATCAACCGGTTTTCCTGTATGTACAGCCCGGAGTTTGGGAGTTGGCGGTCTGATACCCCCGTGCCTCGGAAAGCACATTAAGCCTGATCTCTCTCCGGTCGTGTCCGATTGCCGTCCCATCGGACTATATGTGAGTGAGGGAAGACAGAGTGCATCTGTGTTTGCGCAAACGCTTGTACACTATAATCTCCCGCGTCGAAGTGTGGTCTCCGCTAAGATTGGTCGCCATGGCAGGAATTCGGTCTGGCAGGAGGACTAAATGCATAAAATTAGACAATCTACTTAATGATTATTTAACCTTTACATTCCAGCTCCATTGTATAGTTTAGCATTTGTCATAACAAACAATGAAGGTCGCTTTAAACAAATCATATGTAGGTACTTACCTATTGTAATTATGTCTAAATTGCATAAAACATCATTGTGTAACATAATAAATACAATTACGTTCGTTAAAAATAGCAATGATTAAGACTGTATGTTTTTATCATAATATTTAGTCATGGGTACATTGATATATAATATATAAGTCAATGCATGGGTAAGTAAATAATGGTCCATAGACACAATGGGGCCCATTCATTCACTTTTTTATGTGAGGAACTCCGACATAAAATCTCTACAAACAAAGAAGTGCTTTCCACGGCAAATATCTTCTTATTCCTGCACCTCAAAATTGCGTAACAAACTTTCTAACACAGGGGCTCGTGGCTAAGTAATAACAGCCGCACGGGTCGATCGATCTGGTTTAGCTAGGTACGCTTGCTACGGTTGGTCCGTGGATGGGTGACTTACATACCGAGAACGAGAACCCTCCATGTCTCAGTCGTTCGGGTCGTCAGAAGTCCGAAAGTCTGACAAGCAATCTTACCAAGGGGTATCATATTACTTAGTAACTGGGTTGTAGAGGTCGGAAACGGAATGGCAGTCGCTCCATGTAAAAAAACTAGTATTCGCCTACATCCGGTTAGACTGGAAGCCGACCCCAACATAGTTGGAAAAATACTAGGCAGATGATGACTTTCTATCACAAATCAATCTGAAGGATTTCAGGATGATGCGCAGTGGCAGCCCGCGAAATTCAATTTTTTTCATCATAAATCATTATTACATCTCTCTAAGTTAGATTTCGTGCAGATTCCTCAAACGAACGAAATCTAACGAATCGGCACGAAATCTAACTTAGAGAGATGTATTGATGATTTTTATGATTAAAATTATGTAAATACTTATGTTTTGTTGCCGCGTATCATACTCTGAGCAAGATACAACCTGACACGGACCTGCAAATTGCAAAAAACCCAAAAAAAAATTAATTTCGCGGGCTACACAGCGCAATCACCTTAAAGAGAATCCTAATCAATTCATTGGCTAATTTGAAAAATTCATCTGCTCGGCAACGTAAATAACGCAATGATTGTCAAAATGAAAAACATTGCAGTTGTAACTTGTAAGTGTGTTACGCAGTTACTCCGCTGGTTTACCGGTTCGTTAGCTCTTCCCATTGAAAGAGTTGTTCTTCCGCTAGCCAGTTTGTGCCCTTGAAAGATTTTATTCCGGAGGAAGAACACCCTACTACGACCAAACTACTGAAAATCATTTTTGTATCTTTGATAAAGCACGCAATATATTTTACTAAACCTAATTTCCACTACGTTTACTTTAATATGGTAGCAGAGCATGCAAAAACGAGAGTTTAAAAGTTTTAGTATTGTTTTCTAAAGGATAAAAGTTCGAAAGAGTGAATCATGTTGTCTTCAAATATGAAACTCGAAATAGGACTATTCGACGGAAGCAACTGGCCGACCTGGAAATATAAAGTGTTGTTGCTGCTGCGGAGTAACACAGGCACCTTAGATGCGGTGCAGGGTAGGGTACTCTAGTAAAGCCAGCACATCCGGATGAAGGAGCCAAAGCGGAAGCTTTTACTAAGTACAAAGACGAGTGTGACAGATATAATAAAATAGAAAGCACAGCACTGTTACTACTGACTACTAATATGACCAACGAAATGCTGAACAAAGTAATGCGTTTTACAACTGCGAGTGATATGTGGGACGAATTAAACCGTCTTTATGAGCGAGGATCACAGGACCGAACCTACGATCTGTGTATGCAACTTTTTAATTACAAGAAAGACCCCACTCATGACATGGGTTCATATATGTCTGCAATAAATAATATTTGGCATGATCTGAATCAAGCTTTGTCTACAGTTTGCAATCAACTACCAGAAATTCTTTTGATATGCAAGATATTGGATTCCCTGCCAGAAGAGTATTTCAGTTTTAAATCGAGTTGGCTACTGATTACGTTGAAAGATCGTACAATCGAGAACTTGACCACCCAGTTGTGCGCTCACGAGAGAGCTTTGAAAGATAGAAATAAATCTGAAGCTGAGGGTGAATCCAGCACGGAGGTATTGATAGTACGTAACAAAAAGCAAGACTACAAAAAGAAGTCCAAGTGGAGCAAGCGGACATCGAGTAAAGCAATGCAAGAAATGGATTACGGATGGTAGACCCCCGAAACCTACAAAGGAATCCATATCAAATGCTGCAGCATTGTCAAGTTTAGCTTTATCTCTTGGTGAGAGTATAAAGACTCATGGTACGTGGACAATGGAGCAACAAGTCACGTAACCATTAGAGCAGATCAGTATGTATTTTTCGAGTACTTTAGCAAATCTCACAGAGTAATGACAGCAAATGGTGAAAATATTGAAGCTATCGGAAAGGGCTCAATACAAGTAAAAGCTGACATTAATGGCCGAAACGAAACAATTACACTCACAAATGTTTGGTATGTTCCCAGTATACAACGAAAGTTGTTCTCAGTGCTAGCCGCACAAGATCTTTGTGAGAATAGCTCCTTTGAATCAAACACTCGGTCATGTTTATTTAAGGTTGATGGTAAGACAAAGTTAGTCGGTACTCGTGACAAGTATGGAGGTTTGTACAAACTTAAAATAGAAGTAATTACACCTAAACTTGAGATTAACCAACTAACAGTTAATAACCAACTTCAACTGTACCACGAACGTTAGGGACACCAAAACAAAAGACATGTCAAACAAGTTATGCAAAGAGAATTTGCTATGCAATTTAAATCTGAAAATAACAAAGAAGTTTGCGAAGGTTGCGTTTATGGAAAAGCCCACAGAAGGACGTTTGGGACCAGAGAGAGAACTACAACACCTGAAGAGCTAATACACACTGATGTGTGTGGACCTTTTGTGTATTCGATCTCAAAGTATAGATACTTTGTTCTATTCAAGGATGATTTCACCCGTTTTCGTTACGTATACTTCTTACGACAAAAGTCAGAAGTTCAAGCACGCTTGAAGGATTTTCTAGTAGAAGCTAAGACATCAGGACACGTCATTCAAGAGTTGCTAAGCGACAATGGCGGTGAATTCGACAGTGAACAAGTACGAAGTACGCTGAGACAACACGGGATTAAACAGAGGCTGACAATGCCCTACACTCCCGAACAAAACGGTTGTGCCGAAAGAGATAATCGCACAATTGTAGAGATGGCAAGAGCACTCATGCACGCTCATGATGAGATACCTAAAGGTTTATGGGCTGAAGTAATGCAAGCTTCAGTGTACATATTAAATCGTACGGGACCCACTCCAAATGATGACAAGTCACCGTATGAGTTATGGTACAACAAGAAACCCAAAATAAATCATCTCAGAATCATTGGTTGCGTATGCTACGTGCATGTCCCAAAACAAAAGAGAAATAAACTAGATAAAAAAGCAAAGAAAGGAATTCTTATAGGATATGATGGTGATGATGGGTATCGAGTTTATGATACAAGGAACTTTAAATTGTTGCGTTCCAGAGATGTAACTTTTAAAGAAATACCTCTGTTAGACCGAGACACACCTGTTAGTGAGGAACCTGAAATCAAAAAGAATACCTATGAGCTTCTTCCATAGATGTTCAACCAAACTTAGAAGTACTTAGTCAAAGTAATGATCACTTGCATTCAGTGAATTTGGATAATGAAATAAGTGATACTGAAGAAGAACGACATGAAGAAGATACTTGGTATGAAACAGGTACTAGTAATGAAGAAGATCGACAAGAAGAAGACACTCAAACTGTTGAAGGTAGCAGTCGTGTACTTCGTGATCGGAGTCAAATTAAACCTCTAGAAAGATTTAATTTTGAACAATTTATCAATCAAATCATTGCTGTTCCAGAACCATCCTCGTATCGAGAAGCCATGCAAAGTACTGAAAAAGACAAGTGGGTTGAGGCTATGAACAGTGAGATAAATTCCCTGAAAGAGAATGAGACATGGAAACTGACACATTTACCAAATAACAGAAAAGCACTCAACTGCAAATGGATATTTAAGGTAAAGAAGAACCCTGATGGCTCGATTGACAAGTTTAAAGCAAGACTCAGAAAAAAGGAATAGACTACCACAAGACATTTAGCCCTGTTGTGAAACTAAGCACGATCCGAGTATTATTAAGTATAGCTGCAAATGAAGGTTTATCGCTAAAACAATTTGACGTCTCAACAGCTTTCCTATATGGCAAGGTGAAGGAAGAGATATACATGCGACAACCTGAGGGATACAATGACGGATCTGGCAAGGTGTGCAAGTTGATAAGAAGTCTTTATGGACTTAAACAAGCGCCTAAATGTTGGAACGAGTGTATTCATGATTTTTTTATTGAATCTGGATTTACACAGAGCGAAGCAGATCCATGTTTATACGTGAGACAACGTGGAAAAACAAAGATTTTGCTAGCTTTGTACGTTGATGATGGATTATTGGCTTCCTCTGATGACGTAGAAGCTGACAATTTCATCGAGAACGAACTCAAAGCACGTTTCAAGATAACGACTAAGCCGCCATCGTACTTTCTTGGACTAGAGTTAGAGCGACACAATGGTGGGACTATAAGAGTTCATCAAGCCGCCTATACTTCAAAGGTTTTGGAGAAGTATGGAATGGGTGACTGTAAAGCCGTTGGAATACCAATAGTTAAAGATATTCCTGTAAAAAAGTTGGCGGAAGAGATCTGTGACACTAAATTTCCCTATAGACAAGCTGTGGGAGCGTTGGCTTATCTCATGGTGGGTACAAAGCCTGATATCGCCTATGCAGTCGGAGTCGTATCCAGAACCTTAGATAACCCTACTAATACGAATGTGTTACAAGTGAAGAGAATCTTTCGTTACCTCAAAGGAACAATCGAGACTGGTCTAGAGTTTAAAAAGAATGAGAAGCGACTCATCTGTTACAGTGATGCGGATCACGGAGGCGACAACTTGAGTGGTTGTTCTACAAGCGGGTTGATATGCATGTTCGCTGGATCAGCAATCTCCTGGAGAAGTGTGAAGCAAACCTCAGTTGCGCTGTCGTCCACAGAAGCAGAAATAGTAGCTGCCAGTGAGGCGTGCCGTGAAATGGTTTGGCTAAAGAGATTGTTTAAAAATTTAAGTGATAAATTAGAAACACCAGTACTGCGCATTGATAATGAGTCTGCAATAAAATTAGCTCATAATCCGCCTTACGAATATCATCGGAAGACAAAGCACATTAAGCTAAGACATTTCTATGTAAGGCAATGTGTGTCTGAAGGAGATATCCAAATTGAGCAAGTGCCTACGCAAGAACAACTGGCTGATATATGTACAAAGCCATTATTCAAACCAAGACTGGTAAAGCTTTGCGAAGACTTCGGTTTGAAAAAGAAGAGGGAATGTTAGGAAAGCACTTCCAGCGTAATTCTATGAAGTCTTCCCTTCTAGATTAAAATAAGATCTGAGTTGTGGTTGCTAGGTGATTACTTGTTATTCTTTGTATCTTTGATAAAGCACGCAATATATTTTACTAAACCTAATTTCCACTACGTTTACTTTAATAATTAAGTCATTACTCATGCTTATATTCAGGTCTTTCAACAAAGCCTAGTTTAAATCCAATTTGTGTGCCTAATATAAGTTGCATCCCAAGAATATCCAGGAGTGAGTCCAGCACACCCCGGCTCGACCGCTTCGTACCTACCACAGCTTGACCCTATGGTTTCATTATATTTCTCGTAGAAAAAGAACATACAAAACGTCAAAGGTTCACGTGTAAAATTTTGGTAAAGCCGTGGTGTACGCACGTACGAACAAATTTGTTGCGTTGCATGATACGCAACAACTTGGTTCGCACGTGCGTACCACTAACGAACATTGAACACTCTGCTCGTCAAACATGTTTGCGGCTATCTTATTAGTATGTTCTGTATGGACGGTGTTCGAAGAGCTTTAATAAAACAAAACAAAAACAAAATTTTCGTATAGAACAAATCCTACCCGTACCTAATAAGATGGGGTTCACGACCGTTGTGCGCGAACTCGATTGAAACCTTGCTTGCGTTCGTGTTCGAACATGCCGTCCATACGTACGAACCAAATGTTCAAGTTTGATGTTTGTGTTCGCTATGTTCGTGTTCGTACGCGCGTACACGGCTTAATTATATTTTGTGGTGAAAGTACAGAGGCGTATGCGCACTCTCTGTTCCGGTCGCCCGGCGCGCGCGGCGTAGTGTACGCATACCGTGCAGTCCTAGTGCACTATCGTAAATTCATTGAATAGTATTATCCCGTTGCCTTCTTTTGTTTTATGGAAGGATGGGACATTGCAAACTTGCGAATGTGTTCGAGAGAACCAGAGGGGCAATTCTCGTATTTTTAACAACGTTCGCAATATCATCTCAAGACTCAATCTGACAGAAATTGTATAGCGTTTACCTTCATTTTTGACATTTTGATTGACGCTGGCATGAGATTGTGAACGTTTTTAGGTACGAGAATTGCCCCTCAGATTATTTATAAGGAGAGGTTCAGATAAATTGTCAAAATCTGCGTGGAGATCAGCTAACTTAATAATTTTGTGGTGGATGTTTACAAGCTGGATGATGTTAAAAAAACATAATCAATAGTCAATGTTCCGATACAAATCAATATACAACACAGGTGATTTTCACTAAAGATTCCAGATAACCTAAGAGATAACCCTTCTCCTTCCACCCCTAGGGAATAAACGGTATCCATAAGGAGCGTCACTTAATTAATGCCTAAAATAATGCACTTTTATTTAGGCATTTATTTAGGTGTCGCTTAGTGTTTGTAACAACACCCGTTTTCATGAACACTAAGCGATCATTTTAAAAATGATAGTGAATATTATGAAAATAAATGATCGGATCATTTCATTAGTCTAGAATGTCTACCGGAAACTATAGACGACGACACACCATGCCGGCTATACTACGACGTTCCACTGAGCCATTTCCAAGATCAGATTACAAAAAATTTAGAACTCGATTAAGTACCTACATCGATAGTTACATGATACGGTATAGTTGTGTGGGGAAACTCTTCCGAAATGGCGAAGATCTTCATCGCCCAAAAAAACTCATGCAGGCCTATATTCAAGTCGCACAATCTATTGACTGTCCCATGCATTTATATTTACGAAATTGCAGGTTTGTGAGGTCCAATCTTGAACTATTTGAACGGAAAGATAACACAAATAGAAGGAAAATTACACATTTGAAATACCCGTTCCAAAGCTAGAACTCTTTCGGCGGAGCTGCGTTTACATGGCTCCCTTAATTTACAATGCTTTGCCTAGGGCTTCCAGTCTAATGATGCAGCTGAATAGGTACCACCATTTTACATGGAGTGACTGCCTATATAACCTCCACAACCCAGTTACTGGGTAATACGATACTCCTTGGTAATTAGACTGGTTGTCAACTTTCGGGCTTCTGTCGTACCGTAACGACTGTCAAAGATCCAGGAATGATAGCTGGGATGTTGGTCGGCTGTCATTCGTGGATCCGAGGCACGGATTAGGTACGAGACAAAAATAAGTTAGATCGAATGTACAGTGGGCTGCATCAAATTTTAATACAACTGGGGTACCCCATTGATGCAGCCCACTGTACCTATGTAGTGTAGATTCTGCATTACTAAAGCAAACGTTTTGGTATCTCCTAGATCTTACCTCTTTTTGTTGCCGACTAAGTACCAAATAACCTAAGTATCTGTCTTACTTACCTAACTGTGAATTTACCACTTTTTGCTCTTATTAAACTATTATTATCCACAATTAGTCTTACATATTTATTACGTTCATGAGTAATTAATAATAGACTTATTATTACTTTTTTACCTACAAGGTAAACAACAAATGTTTACTTAATTATTTAATGATATGGAGACAAGGAAACTCCTGCGCATATTTTAGCGTTAGATCTGCGACAGATCTGCGACAATCTGTAATTGCAGAGTTTGTTTTTTTGTTTGTATTTGATCGCGTCTCTGGTAGGTAGGTACTACCGGTCGGATGTGAAAAAATATTTTTTGCATTTGATAGCCCAATTCTTGAGGAAGGCTATAAGCTATTTATCATTAACTATTGTGGCATTTGGAATTTGCAATCTCCAAATTCCAAATGCCACAATAGTTTCATTTGCAGACGACACTGCCATCACTTTCACCGCAAACTCATGGTCGGAACTCCAAGTTACTGCACAAGACGGCTTTAACTCTGCCTTAAAGTGGCTTTCCTCTCATACTCTTACTCTCAATGCCAACAAAACTAACTTCATCACTTTTTCAATGACCAATACTTCCCAGCCAAAAACCTCAATCCTTATAAAAGCTCATTCTTGTCCCTCACAAACTCAACTTAATTGTCAATGTCCTACCTTAATCTCAGTTGAGCAGGATAAATATCTGGGTATAGTTCTGGACAAATACCTAAATTTCAAATCCCATATTAACACTCTTTCTGGTCGCATACGAAAGTTAATCTACATTTTTAAAACCCTGCGACATGTAGCCAACCCCTTAATCATCCGAAAAGTTTATTATGCCCTCTGTCAGTCCATCCTAATCTATTGTATCTCATGCTGGGGTGGTGCTGCAAAGACCATACTTAAGCCTCTGGAGGTCGCACACAGAGCTATTCTGAAAGTGGCTACGTTCAGGCCGATACTCTCACCAACTATTGAACTCTACCAATCATGTAGCGTACTTAATGTAAGGCAGCAATATATTCTACATATTGTCCTACTACAACACCGACGAACACCTTTCAAAATTATCTCCAAACGCCGCAAAGACCTAATCTGCACAATACCACCTACACGTTCAGCTTTTATAAAAAAGTTTGCCTTCTATCTGGGCCCTTCACTCTACAATAAAATAAACGCAAAAATTCCAATTTACGGCTTAACAAACTTTAACTGCAAAAAGACTGTTCGCTCCTTCTTTCTAAACTTAAACTACGACGAAACCGAGGAATTTCTAAAGAAGTGATCACTCTAACACTTACATGCGTCACACACGACATAAATTAACGATACACTCACCACACTAACAAAATATTCACCACACTAACAAAATACTCACCACACCAACATACTGAACATTTATTTATTATTTTGCTCTTTAAATTTTAATTTTTAAGTTGGGTACTTATAAATTTGTCTTTTCCGAATTTGCTATTTTTTTTATTTTTTTTTTATTTTTTTGTTATTTAAAGTTTTTGTTTTTTTGTTGTTTAATAGCCTAAATAATTGTCTATTATTAGTAGCTTATTGTAATGATTACTTTTTAGATATTTTTAACTTTCATAACACGTGCTTATTTATGTCAACCATTTATGACGGGGATCGGTACTGTTTCTCCTAAACACAGGTTATACTGTAACCTATCTAGGAGAACAGCAATGCTATTCTGTAAACATCTCACCGTGATAACTTAAGTGAAGTGAGCGTGAAGTGAGCTACCCGATGCTAGGGATTGACACTATTGACACCTCACTTTTAGATCACTTCACCTAAGTTTTCACGGTGAGATATTTACAGAATAGCACTACAGTACGGCACCCACTAACTAGATTAAGAACGTATGCTTGAGCTGTATACATAACCTACCTTGCCATGTAATCTAGTCCTTGTTGAACAATAAAATATATATATATATATATATATATATCATCACACTAGGATCCTTAGGAGCCGAGCAAAATGAAAAAAAGTCAGAAAGAACGCTAAGCGAAAACGAAGTAATAGCGCGGGCAGACGATGCGACGCGACGGGATGGGTCGGGCCAAGGGCGGATTTAAGGGGGGGCACGGGGGCACGTGCCCCCCCCCAGACGGTATTTTTGTTGTATATTAGTTGGTGTCCCATAACATCAGCGACGAAGATGTAGAGGATGTTTTGCAAGCCGCTGAAGTATTAGGTCGGGGAAAAAGTTCCTTCGTATTTTATATACAAAATCAAGACATTTTTTTTTCATAGTTTATTATTTAGTTAAGTGTCATTTGCCAAATGGGTCAAAACTGTTTTGTGGTCAATGCCCAGTTCTTCAGCTACGTCGTAACTACTGATATGCCGATTTTGCTCCACTTTTTCAAAAATGGCATCCATTTTATCCGTAATAGGGCGACCAGAGCGACGTGCATCTTTGACATCAAAATTTCCGGATTGAAAACGCTTAAAACCAAATTTGTGCTACTCTCACAAACACTGCACTAAACATCGCAAATTTTTTTCGCGGCTTGCGTTGCATTTTTACCTTTTTTGTAGTAAAATTTTAAAATGTATCGAATTTCTTCATTAGATTCACTCATCTTGACAGTACGAAAAACAAATGAAAATCACACATTTTCCTAATTTGAATTTGGAATTATGTTCTTTAAAATTTTAACTTAATAGGTAATAGGTAATAGGTAATACGGGCTGGTATCCGCAACTCCACGACAATGCGCGTATTTTGCGTATGGGTGGGAAAATCTGTTATTCGATCCACCCCAGCTCCTCAAAGAAGGCCAGCAGCGCCTTGACGTTACTGACAACCTCCCGGATGGTACCTGGGTTACCGAAGTACTTTGCCCTGTATGCGGCGACAACCGGGCAGTTTAGAAGCACATGAGCTGCTGTCTCGTCGTCCTCCATGCAGGCCCTGCACAGCGGACTGTCTGTGACTCCTATGACAAAGAGGTGTTTATTAAATGACCCATGGCCAGTTAAAGCAGCTGTAACTGTACGCAGCTGTTGTTTAGTTAGTCGAAGAAACTGTTTCGTGAGGCAGCCATCAATTGTAGGGAGTGCTTCCCTAGCCTGCCTACACTCACCCTGGTCCGACCATAGCTTGTGATGCTGGTCCCTGGTACGTTTCCTTACCAGAGTGCGCAAGTACCCGAAGGGGAGCGGCACTATGGGTTCAGGTCCCACTGGTGCCATGCTCGACCCCCTTCTGGCAAGTTCGTTGGCTGCGTCGTTGCCTAGCGAGCCGCTGTGTCCCTTGATCCATTGAATGGTTATATTATTGAGTCTACCCACCTGGTTGAGACGCTGGTGGCACTCGTATATTAGCCCAGAGTCCACTGTGTGACTACTTAGCGCTTGCAGAACAGCCATGCTATCTGAGAGTATGCGGATCGAGTGGTCCTTAACTTCCCTGGCCATGATGGCAGTAGCGGCCAGAGAAATGCCCATTAACTCGGCCTGGAACACCGTGTTATGGACCCCCAATGGTATAGCTATGTGTATGTTGAAGTCCTCCGAGAAGATTCCAGCACCTGTTCCACTACCTGTTTTAGATCCATCCGTGAAGATGCGCAGCTCTGCGGGGCACAACCCCTCGCATCGACGATCCTCGTGAAGCTGGATCTTGTATTTTTTATTAAAAATAAATTGTTGGGTACCCAAACATTTACAGCTTTCGTAATAGGAAACTCCTTGTTGAGTCCCTCAAGCAGCGCGGTGTGTGGTGAGTTAGTCTTACCCCAGAGATCTAGTGCATTAAGACGTACCGCTGCCATCGTTGCTTCCTGCTATATGAACAGGTGGAGCGGTGGTAAACCCAGCATGGCTTCAACTGCTGCAGTCGGAGTAGTCCTCATGCAGCCCGTAGTCGCCGTGCAGGCTAGTCTTTGCATATGTTGTAGTTTATTGGAGGCTGTAACAAGTTTGGTGATCATGGGGCGGATCACTGCGGTGTACAGCCATAGTATAATTTTCGGGGATAGGCCCCACTTCTTACCTATCATTTTTCTGCACTGCCAGAAGGTGATACAGGCCCTGTTTAGTTTGTTGTTTATATGACTACTCCAGTTTAACTTACTGTCTAGAATGATACTTGAGATACTTGACTTCGTTGGTAAGCTGAAGTTCTGTATCGAACAGTTTTGGTAGGCGGAAAGGGCCTAATGCTCGTTTATGGGTAAACATGACTAGTTCAGTTTTAGTGGGATTCACTGATAGGTCAAATTCCCTGCACCATCTTTCTACAATACGTAGAGCTTGCTGAGTGAGGTTGCAGATCGTTCCTGTCACCTTCCCTGACACGAGGATTGCGAGGTCGTCTGCATAACCTATTGTATAATAGCGGCTGGCGTTGAGTTTTGTGATATGGTCGTTAATCACTAAATTCCATAGCAGGGGCGACAGAACCCCTCCCGGGGGGCAGCCTTTGGCTATCATGGCCAAATGCTGCTCACCCTCAAGGTGAACCACTCGTTTACTTAACATGTTTGTAATCCAGTCCGTTAGTACCTGTTCTACTCCATGTCTGGAGAGGGCGCTGCTGATGCTGGAGAAGTTGGTTTTGTCGAAGGCTCCTTCGATGTCTATGAACGTGCCCAGGCAGGTGCCTTTCTGGTAAATCGCTTCCTCTATCTGTCCGACCACTAGATGAAGAGCGGACTCGGTCGACTTACCCGAGCTGTATGCGTGTTGATTACCGTGAAGCGGTACCGTTTTCAAAGCGCCGTCCCTCAGCTCCCTGTCACACAGCCTTTCCATAGTCTTTAAGAGAAAGGAGGTCAGACTGATTGGTCGGTGGGATTTGGCGTTTGTGTAGTCACCCTTACCTGGCTTAGGGATGAATATAACTTTCACTTCCCTCCATCCTTTAGGAATGTATCTGAAGGCCAGGCACGCTCTCATTAAAGGCACTAGTCTTATTGCAATAGAGGTCCCACCCCACTGTAGTAAGGCGGGGAAAACTCCATCAGGACCAGCTGCCTTAAAAGGATGGAAACTTGGAATGGCCCATTGGATCTTTTCCAACGTGATCACCCTGTTTGCGTAAAGCCAATCATTGTCTGATGGTGTTTGAATTACATCTAGCCAGTCGATTACCTGCGTAAAGGCACATCCAGGGAAGTGAGTTTTAATAAGGACGCGTCTCGTTTCTTCTGGCGAGGAAGTGAGTGTATTATCAGGCTTACGAAGGGTAGCGGGCCCAGATATCTGCTGTTGCGCCAGTACCTTCCTTACCCTGTTTGCTTGCTGACAAGATTCAATGCTTCCACAGAATTTGCGCCATCCCGTAGTACTCCTGAATCTGATGCATTTTTTGTAGCTGGATTTGGCTGCGTAATAGTTATCCCAGTCCTCATCCGCACATGTGTTCATGGCTCTATTCAGAGCTTGCCTTACCTTACTGCGCTTGCGCTCCAGCTCAGCGCCCCACCAGGGTTGTTTGCCCGGTGTGCTACGCGGGGTGGTCTCAGGGCAAGCAGTTTGGTAGCTGTCAATCATTGATTTAGTGAGGTGACCTACCAAAACCTCAATCTGCGTCGTGTCCACAACTGTCGTCGGATCGCTTAGTGTCGCCAGCTTCGATTCTAGGCTGCGTGTATAGGTGGCACGATCCGTATTAAGGGTCTTACAGACAGAGGCGATATCGCGTCGCGACGCGATATTTTTCTACGGATATAATATCGAAATATCGCGTCGTGACCGCGATATCGCCTCTGTCTGTAAGAGCCTTCACGCGGATTACGCCGTGGTGGTGTAGGTGGAACACAGACCTGGATAAGAATAAGAATAAGAATATTTATTTGCTAGAAACATGGTATGTTTACAAAGGTGTTAACATTTCATAGTACCGCATGTCTCACCGTTTTAACGGTATGCAAATCTATTTACAATTATAACTAATCAATTACAATAATTACATTAATATTCAATTTACATTATTTACATAATTATTACATTAATTTTAATGTTAATTCAATTATTATATTACAATCAACAAATCAAATCATTATTATCAAATTAACATTATTTTACATTTCAATTTTTACCATATTATTAAATAAACCAAATAAAACAATAAATTTAATATATTATCACTTAAATTATTATTTATGTCTATATTTTAATGCCAGATCAAGAGCATAAAATTTACAGGGACATTTTACAAAAAATTCGTGAATTGAGTAAAAACATTCCTGCAACAACCACTTCCGTAGTGCCGAACAAAATTTTTTGAAAGGTAGTTGTGTAATTGGCTTCGGCAAAGCATTATAAATTAGGGGAGCCATGTAGATACAACTCTTTCGGAAGAGTTGCAACTTAGGAACAGGTATCTCGAAATCGAAATGTGCAGCTTTCCTCTTATTTGTATTATCCCTTCGATCAAATAATGCAAGATTGGATCTAAGAAACTTGGCAACTTCAAAAATATATATGCAGGGTACAGTTAAAAGGTTATGTGACTTAAAAATAGGCCTACACGAATCAGACCATTTCATATTAAAAATTGCGCGGATACACTTTTTCTGAGCAATGAAAATTCGATCTATTTCTGAGGAGTTTCCCCACACAACTATGCCGTAGCGAATAACTGAACAGACATAGGCATGATACACCATTATGGAGGTTTCCCGCGACGTTACATTTTTGACCTTTCTTAGCGCAAATACAAATTGATTGATTTTCTTGCAGAGTATCTCGATATGATTCTTCCATGTTAAGTGCTCATCAAGTGTTACCCCTAGAAATCTTGTGTTATGTACCTGCTTTACGCTAATATTATTG
The DNA here is from genome assembly GCA_905163495.3 of Cosmia trapezina. NCBI lineage: Eukaryota > Metazoa > Arthropoda > Insecta > Lepidoptera > Noctuidae > Cosmia > Cosmia trapezina. Next base: position 6,828,216 of record LR991036.1, read on the forward strand.
TGTGCGACATGAAGATGGACAGGTTTACTTTTCCATGTTTTAAAGTGAAGTACGTTAGTTTTAGCAATATTTAATTTTAGTTTGTTAATATCTAACCATTTTATAATATCATTCAATGTTTGATTAATTTCATTGTCATAGTCTTGTTGATCTTTACACGTAATAATAATTGTGGTGTCATCAGCAATCAAAACACACTGATGTTTTATTGATTTTGGTAAGTCGTTTATGTAGAGAATGAACAGTAACGGCCCCAGAATGCTTCCCTGAGGGACACCACAAAGGTTAATTCTTGGTTCGGAGTCGAAATTATCCATACTATTTGCCATATGGTTCAACTTAGCTATTCTTGTTATCTGCTTCCTGTCACGTAGATACGACTGGAACCATTTTAAAGCTGGACCCCTTATTCCGTATCTTTCCATTTTATCCAATAGCCTAACATGGTCAACGAGATCAAACGCCTTGCTTAAATCTAAAAATAGTGCACAGGAAGGAGCTCTTTTATTGATATTGTTCATGATTTGTTTTACTAACGTATAAATTGCTAAGGTAGTGGATTTATTTTGTCTAAATCCATACTGTTGAGTAACTAGAATGTTAAATTTATCTAGGAACCTTAATAACCGCCTGTACATTACTCTTTCAAATATTTTTGAAAGTATGGGAGTTAGTGCTATAATTATCAGTGTCTGTAATTATCAGCGTTAGATTGGGAGCCCTTTTTATGTAATGGCTTAATTATGGAAAGTTTCAATCTGTCAGGAAAACAGCCCTGTTCCAAGGATAGGTTAATAATGTATGCTAAAGGCGATGATATATATTTAGATATACTTTTAAGAAGTTCAGTTGTGATATTATCATAGCCTGCCGATTTAGTATTTCTTAAGGACTTTATGATACTTTCAATTTCGGAAGCATTTGTAGGTTCTAAAAATATAGTATTATCATGAATTTCTACATTCTGCATGTCATAATTATCATTATTAAAATTAGAAGAAAGATTAATGGCAATGTCAATGAAATGATTATTGAATTTATTAGTTATGTCAGATCCGGAGGTTAGTGCTACACAATTGTCTTCGATTTTACTGATGTAATCCCTAGACGGCTGGGTGCCCGTATTGGACTTTACAATATCCCATGTAGCTTTGACTTTGTTCCGCGAATAAGTAATATGCTTTTGGTTACATAGGGATTGCAGGTTATTCATACAACTTCTTAATAATTTGGAATATGTCTTAAATTTTTTCTTATTTTCATTATTTCTATTCAAATAATACTGATGTCTTAATGACCTCTTAGTATTGCAGCTTTTTTTAATACCTTTTGTTATCCATTTTTGTTTATTCCTGTTATATTTTCTTTTAATATTTATACATGGAAAGCAAAGATTGTAGATCAATTTTAAAAGATCGTGAAATCCATCAAAGGCTGGATTAGCATCGGTAATATCATAAATTTCACTAAAACTTAAGCAACTTATGTATTCAATGAACTTACCAACATTACCTTTATTAAAATCATTAATAGCTACAAAAAAGAAATCAGTTTTATTGTTAATTTGTTGATCAATTGTAACGATTTGAGCTGTATTATGATCAGACAGGCAACAATCATATGTTTCACCTGTTGCATTTTTTACATTGCCAATTATATTATCTATACACTTCTTGAGCCTAGTAGGCTCATGTATATAGTATTGCATTCCATAATTAAGTAATAATTCTTTAAATTTAGTACTGTTTTTATCAGTTATTAATAAATCTATATTAAAGTCACCACATATTATTATTTTATATTTTTTATGTTGAAGTTTTCGTAATGTTTCAATGAAGTTTTGAAAAAATATATTTATATCAGAATTGGGTGTTCTATAAATATACAAACCACAATCAATTTGAGTTGTTCAATTTCTACACCGCATACTTCAAAATGTTTCTCCACTGCAAGATCCTTTATAAAACCTAGTTCAGTACTTGCATAACTCTTATGACACAATATACATATGCCTCCGCGTTTTTGTTCTTGGCGTGAGTAAATGGCCCCAAGATTGAAATTATTTATATTTAAGTATCTTTCATCACCATTTTTAATGAAATGTTCAGTGAGACATACTACTGCAACATTTTTCTTTAATTCATGCAAATCATTTAACAGTATCTTAAAATGGATGTCGAAGCGGATCCACCTGTGATCAGAGCAGGACGCCTCCTTGGAGACCTGCCACCCAGTGGTAATCTCCGCCGCGCCCTCTGTAGCTAGAGTGAGATCTATGATTGTCCGGCTACGCCTGGTTACGAAAGTTGGTTCGGAGCCAGTGTTTAGTAAGGATAGGTTAGTCGAAAACAAATAGTCAACCAAGGCCTTACCCCTCTCGTTTTGCGTGTCCATTCCCCACAGTTGGTGGTGAGCATTGGCGTCGGCACCCACTACGAGCTGAAACCCGCAACTCTCGCAATGGCTCACGAGGCGGGCGAGGCCGTGGGGAGGCGGCGCCTCCGCCTCGGGCATGTAGACCGAGGCGAATACGATCTCCAACTTCGTGGCGTCGACACGCTGTATTAGCAGCTTAACTGCAGAGACATCTCTGCAACAGAAGTCCGTTAAGAGATGTGTTTTAAGGTTACCTGTGACATAGATGCACGATCTGGGGTGGTCGTGACCCGTGGTGACCAGGAGCTTACCATTAAGATTGGAGAGTCCTTGAATGCGGCCCGCCCTTATCCACGGCTCTTGGATCAGGGCAATGGCCGTGTGTTGAACCTCCAGCCACTTGCGAAGTTGAGTCGTCGCGGTCTGACTGTGGTGGAGGTTTGCCTGGAGGACTTTACAAGTTGACGAAAGGGACGCCATCGTTGGTCGAACCCTCATCATCCCCCCCTAGTCTGAGCCCGGCAAGCAGGTCGCCCTCGTCGAAGCCGTCCCCTCACCCCCGGCCGAAGCTGGCGACAAAATCATGTCATCCAGCTCCTCACCAGATGAAGGGACGGCGTCCACGGCGGCGACAGCAGGGGCAGCCGACTCTGCTACAGCAGGTTCGGCCGCGGATGCTACCGGGTTGTTTGATGGGGGAGTGAACTCCCCTCCAGGTGTCTGTGGCAGCGCCTCGCAGCCGGCGTCCATGGCGGAGTCCCATCCGTCGGGGACGTCTGTGAACCTACCGTTCCGACCCCGGAATTTTAAGTACACCGCCCCCAAACCAAATGAGAGACGGCGCCCAGTCTCCATCAGGATCGGGATTTGGTCCACCGGAACACCGACCACCACAAACCATGCTGCGTCTTGTTTGTCGGCATGCAGAAGTACCCACCTCTTTATGTCGACCCAGGGGTTCTGATACCAGAGAGCACGCCCAATATCGGTCGACTCCCCAAAGACCCCCTGCTCGTCTGGGATCACGACACCACATCGTACTCGCTTCTGGATCTCCGACTGGCTCTTGACGACTAACGAGTTGCTAGCTTGGAGAGTTAGTTCGGAGACTGTCTTCCTTAGCCAGGCTAAGGTGTGGTCGTCACTGCACCACAGTTTGAGGACACCCCCGGCGGACAACGGCTTGGCATTGAAGGTCGGCCTTGGAGTGTCTTGCTTTGCGGACCAGGCCTCGAGAAGGATCTGCTTCTGGATAGCAGCGAGTACCTGATCCGATACGTCCTTGCTGAGGATCCCCGTGCGGTCGCAGGTGATCGCGACGTCAAGGGTAGCGCTGGCAGCTTGGGCGTAGCTTCGTTGTGCAACCCGTTTGGATTGATCAAGACGCAGCCGCTTCTGATCTCCACGAGGTGTCAATGACTCGTTGAGAGCTCGCTTGGCTGCGGCCTGATCCTTCCAATCAGGTTGCTGCATCTTACCTTGTGCAGGTATCTCCGTAGCACTGGTTGGCGGTTGACTAGGTGCTGGTTGACTTGTGCCAGCCTTTGCCTGCGGCCGCTTTCCGCCGGAGAAGTTTACCTGGTCGCCTGTCGGTTTGTCCGAACTAGCGGCAGTGACCTGTTTATTGCAGGAGCTTTTGCGTAGCAACCTGCGTGCTTGACGGCGCTCCTTCCTCGTCATCCTATCCCCCCTGTTGCCTTGCTCAGCAACGGATGGACCTGAAGGGTCAATGCAAGGGCGTTGGGTTAATTGAGTGGATTTTTTACCCTTGCCCTTGCGTTTCTGCACAATCTGCCAGGTGCTTGAGAACGCATCCTCAGTGCATCTGGCCGTCTCCGCGTGACTGGTGACGGCCGTCGGATGGGAGGAGGCTGGAAGAGCCTCAGGAGGAGGAGGGTGTTTGGTTAGACACCCGGTACCGGTGTTAACCAGCACTGGTGTCTGTGTAGCTAGGGTCGGACCGGCAGTGGTATTAGTCGTCGCCTTGGTCTTCGCCTGAGTTTTGGAAGGGTCGGTACTGGTCCCAATCAGCGCCGACGTCCTTTGTTTATACTGGGACTTTTTATTTTTGGTCTTAGCTGTGGTTCTCGCCACAGAAGGACCGGCGCCCGCGCTAATACCCGCAGCTTCGATCAATAATAGCTATTATTGATCGAAGACCCGCAGCGTTAGCTGCATGGGCACCAGGGGCAAGGGAAGTGCTAGCACCTCCCTTAGGAGTGTCGTTGGCTTTCGCCACCACTCCGGTAATTTTAACAGGCCTTGATTCATCCATGTTAAATTTATTTTTAAAATTCATCTCTCTGGCTCCCACCCTCCATGGAGCCCGCACCTGGGAACGTCTCACTATAAATAAAATTCGAACGTTAGGACTACCAGAGAGATATAGGGGCGCGAGGCTGGTTTACAGTGCGACATCGGGCGCTCGATCGGGTTGGCGTAGGGGGTCGTAAGGCCTACCCCCAACGAACTGATCAACCCTCACTTACACCGTCAGCATGACCGTTACCTACCGCTTCAACCGTCCGAGGACAACCTCAGCGGACCTCACGCACCTCGCCTGTGGCCCTCTGACGGGACACTATGGCCATTTCCCTACCCCTGGCTAATGGGTAGGGCCACCGTTTCGCTTGAAATCCAGACCAAAGGGGGCGTGTTGCCTTACGGACACATTACCGCCAGCGCCGCTCGGCTCAACCCCCCAGGACTCCTTCATCCCCGCTCACGGCGCTCAACTGCGCAGGTCCTAGCGCAGGTGACTACTTACTCCTACCCGCCATCAGCTGAATTTAGTGATAGTCGAGCCCGCCACCACCCAGTCACAGGGAGTGACGGTTAGGAGTGGAAATTGGAAGGGTGGAAGAGGGAGGAATGTGGATATAGGTAGGATGGGGTGGGGAGGGATCGTGAGATTTGGGACAGGAAGGTATAAGACGGGAATGACCAAGGTTATGGGAATTGGGGACGGGATGTGATGACGCCTGGTGGTTTTTGTTACGTCTATTTCATAAGGAATTAGACCAAGAACGGGGTGGCAACCTCGGGAAGGTGCATCCGCCAGACTTGCCTTGAGGATCTACACGACTGTAGCGCTCTCCCTCAAGACCTCGCCACCCTGCCACCTCTGAAGGAGGCAGCAAGCAAAGCAAAGTACCAAGCAAAGCAAAGCAAAGCATGTCGTTGTGCAACCGCAAAAGCATAAATCCAGACCCCCCCCAAAAAAAAAAAAAATTTAACTTTCAATAATACCAAAACCAGCCAGATACAAATAGTATAGCCAAAGATATTTTATTACAAGTTCATACATACTATAATACGAAAAAACTTTTTCCCTTGTTTGTTAGCTTTGAAGGGAGAGCTAAAAATTTGGCAACAGATGAGAGAAAATATCCCAGTATCTCCAGCAGATGCCTACAAAAAAGCAACGGTGCTGCCAAATATTAGAACTCTTTTTCAATTGCTGTGCACATTTCCAGTGACTACTAGCACTGCCGAGCGATCTTTCTCCACCTTACGCCGATTAAAGTGATATGTTCGCAACAGGGTGACAGAAGAGCTTTGAATAGATTGGCTATAATGCAAAGGTATCCATCAAGACATTGCGGCAAAAATGAAGTGCTGGACATCTTTAGCAGGAAACATAAAAGAAAACTGTCTTCATTTAATTTTCTATTGTTTTTACACTTTCATAAACCTTCCTATATGTATAGGTATAAGTACTTGAACTTGTAGAAATAAAAAAAAAAATTTCCCGTCCGCCTTGTACCCCTCCCAGAAAAAAATCCTGGATCCGCCCTTGGGTTGGGCGAACAAGAAACACGCAGACGAAGTCACGGGCAGAAGCTAGTGACACTAATAAATGCTCGTTGACATACACTATTATACATCTAGGTACCTTAGGTAATAAATAATAGACGAGTTATTTTTAATAGTACCTACAGGATATATATAGAGAAGATCCGCATCTGTAACTTGATAATTATGCGGGTACCTAAGGTACTTATGAAATCTAGTCAGTTTCCTTATGAATTACTAATTTGGTGTTTGTACGATGGCAACACATTATGTGATACCCTATATCTAATAATTATTATTACTACAGGGGTATCAGAAAGGTGTGGAAAAGGTGTGGTACAGACCACTAAACCTAAACTGAACATGGGGAAAAAAATATCAGCTAACCCATAAATTAGGGTTGAGTAGGTATTCAAGCTTTGTAAGGGACAACTGATAATTTTTGATGAACACAACCCTAACGAGTCCGGGGATCATGAGAATCCACGATCCCCGGCTGGTGCTGGCCCGCCTTTGCAGGCCTGAGGGAGTGAGGTGTAGGACTCCCCCTGCGACGTCCAATAGGAGAGCGCGCGGAGCACAACGTGCCGCCGCCTTGGGTCCAGCTGGATGGGGGCCGGTTGGTGGACGTCCCCGAGTACGCCATACCTACCGTAGTCCCGACCTGTTTACGGGGGCTGGAAGAGGGCGTTGTCCGCCTTCCGCTGACGCCCGGTCCGCCTGCTGCGGGTCGGGAGAGTCGTCTTGATCTCCCTCTCCCTTTCCGCAGCCACCTTCTGCGAAATGACGGTTTCACAGAAGGAGATCACCGCATCCCACGACTCAGCGCTCCCGACCATCGAACGAGCGACGGCCGGCAGCGACAGGTCGGCTCGACTTCTAATACGAGGGCACGGCACGGCTCCTCCCATGCGGCACACTCTGCCAGTGTATGCCACGCCGTGTGCTCCCAACAGTGGACGCAGTGATGGCACCGAGCGTCTGGCTCCCTGTTTATGTGACACTGGTACTTCCCGAAGCAACCATCGCCTCTAGGTCCCAGCGCGGGATCCGGCCAGTGAGCCTACCTAGCCTAGCCTTTTTTTTTGACGCTGAGAAATGCGTTACGCATCCCTGCTCGTGGGGGACGAGACGGGGCATGTGGGACTCCTGTCGGAATGACAGTATACCCACTAAAACTCAGCGGTGTTCCCACATCGCCGTGATGGGAGGGTTACTATAAGTCCAGGTTTCCTCACGATGTTTTCCGTCACCGTTGTCAGTAATGTCCAATATAAACTAGGTAAACTAGGCTAGACTAGCCTACCTAGCCTAGTCTAGCCTAGTTCTTCACTGACAACGGTGAAGGAAAACATCGTGAGGAAACCTGGACTTATATTAAATTAGTCTGAAATCGCCAACACGCACTTGGCCCCGCGTGGTGAACCCTCGCACAGAGAGAAGGCCTGTATCCCAGAAGTGGGTACATTATAGGCTGATTATAATTATTTTAAGTAATGTACGAGTAGGTACCTATCTTGAATGATAACGACGAGTTTTATTTTTTTTACTATCGGATTTCTTTTTACTTTATCTACAATCCTTCTTTTGACAGGTCTACAAGACAAGTCTTGTTTATGTACTTGTATACAGCTTACATACCAAGGTCGACCTATTTTAAAATCCTCCCATTTGCTGTTTAACATGTTTTACACTTACTCTTGTACGAGTTTGTTTTTGTTAAGTTTTTATAAAATATACTGTAACTACATATACCTAGTGTTTTAGGGTTCTGTAGCTGAATGGCACCAACGGGACCCAGTACAAACGTAATACGTCTGTCAATCCGTCTGTCTGTCTGTATCTTAACTGACTCTCACTTGGCCCCTAATATGACAACGACTCGTCCTGTGTTTCCAGCATCCAGCGATCCTGCGACCTTCGCCAGGGCACTTCCATCATTCATGATTTTCCAATAAAAAAAGTATGTAAGTACCTATCTATGTGTGTAAAGCGTTCTCATTTTTACCTCCCGATCTCTAGAGCTTGTAGGTACTTGACCAATCAGTACCCTAATTGCGTAACACATTATCAATCGGAGTTTGAATCATTTTGAAACAAATTGCTGATCCATTGCTTCATATGTTCGAAAGATTTGTCTGCTCGGCAACGTAAATAACGCAATGAATGTTGTTGAACTGTCAAAATGAAACCAACTCCGATTGATAATGTGTTGCGCAATTAGGGTGCTGGTCTGTAGGCGTCATTTATGAAGTACTTAATTGTATTTATTAAAAACTAGCTTTTTCCTGTGGCTTCACCTGCGTGTATGTGGGGAAAAAATCGCACGGGCTGGGCCTTAAATCCTTAAGTTATTAATTGTGACTTATAAAGTTATAACATGGTAGTATATCCACCAGGGTAAACAGATACCTGCCAGTTTCCTCTTAGTTAAGATTCCATTAACAGCTAAACGGTTTATAGGAATCCAAACTATTAATTAATTTAATTTATAATTACGTATATTATAAGTTTATAACATAACATACAACTGCAATGTTATTTATGATGCTAGGAAAAAATTATACTTAGATGTTAATTTTAATGTTAACTCATTTATATTTATTTAAAAAAGCAGCCTATGCTAATTAGAAAATAAAATCAATATGGCTTCTTTCTATGAAAATCTGGATCCATCGACTTATAAATTGCATTGATCTAAAAATATAGTAGGTAAAACAAGTTAAAAAAAGTCCATACTCAGGTATACTTACTTAATATTATAAATTCAAAAGTAACTGTGTCGTCAGTCTGTTACCTTTTCACGCCTAAACCACTGAACAGATTTCGATAAAATTTGTCAAGAAGATAGATAGCACTGGATGGCACCCTGGGAAAGGACATAGGATCCTATTTGTCTCAAAAATAATAAAAAGGAGTTATAATCATGATATAGAGGATGAAAGTTTGTATGGAAACCCCATGAAAATCCAAACTTGTGCTCTTGGTAAGAAATAAAGAATTTGGTATTCCTGATGTGATGTATAGATATTATAATTAAACATGTGCGCCTGCGACACCCGCTCCCCGGGCATTACGTTGACAGACGTCAGGAGAAGCGGCTGCCGCGCACGCACCAGTGATTGATTTCAGTGTTTTATTCTAAACCACCTGTGCCCAAAAGCGAGACATAACATTGGCGACGAGGATAAAGAACGCGAGTAAAATAAGCAATATATAATGAGACTATAAAGATGACCGAGACTATCAGTTGGAAAAATCATAAAAATGCGGTAGGTATTATAATTTCGTAACTGTTACATTTCAAAATTAAGCTTTCTTATTCGGTATAAAGGGGAGACGTGACTTACAACCTCCTCAAGATCAATAATAAACGAGTAATTATGTGTTCCTAAAACAAAAACAATGTTATAATATTTGCTATACCTATTCCGTATAAACATGCTGATACCTTCGGTCAGATTAGTCTCTAAAAACAGTGCCAGTTAATGCTTACCAATATAAACATTCCATTGTTGTGTAGTTGGTCGAGTAGTCTTTGGTCGATTGTAATAAAAATACCTACATAATTATGTTCTACTAATACCGCACACTCACAGTAAGCGATCGTAAACCAGTTGATGGATTTAGATATAAACATTTTGTGAGTAAATGGTAAATACCAACTGTGTAGGTATGTAAAATAATTTCTTAGTAAGTATGTACTTATACTTCTTTAAATTTATCATTGCGATTTGACTTAAGTTTGATTAGATTTTTCTGTGGTTTTCTGCTATTATAATGTGAATTACCAACTACACAACAACAAAAAATAGTGCCTGTAAGCGTTAGCTAAGTCGGGAACGATTTCCAATGGGTAAACACCCATCAAGTTCATACACTGGTATAAAACTATACCAGTTATGCAATAATAATAATTAATATTTTAACAGTATTTCCAATGGGTAAACACCCATCAAGTTCATACACTGGTATAAAACTATACTAGTTATGCAATAATAATAATTATTATTTTAACAGTATTCCCAATGAGTGAAAACTCATCAAGTTCATACATTGGTATAAAACTATACTAGGTATGCAATAATAATTATTATTATTTTAACAGTATTCCCAATGAGTGAAAACTCATCAAGTTCATACACTGGTATAAAACTATACCAGTTATGCAATAATAATAATTAATATTTTAACAGTATTTCCAATGGGTAAACACCCATCAAGTTCATACACTGGTATAAAACTATACTAGTTATGCAATAATAATAATTATTATTTTAACAGTATTCCCAATGAGTGAAAACTCATCAAGTTCATACATTGGTATAAAACTATACTAGGTATGCAATAATAATAATTATTATTTTAACAGTATTCCCAATGAGTGAAAACTCATCAAGTTCATACATTGGTATAAAACTATACTAGGTATGCAATAATAATAATTATTATTTTAACAGTATTCCCAATGAGTGAAAACTCATCAAGTTCATACATTGGTATAAAAGTATACTAGGTATGCAAAAATAATAATTATTATTTTAACAGTATTCCCAATGAGTGAAAACTCATCAAGTTCATACATTGGTATAAAACTATACTAGGTATGCAATAATAATAATTATTATTTTAACAGTATTCCCAATGAGTGAAAACTCATCAAGTTCATACATTGGTATAAAACTGTACTAGGTATGCAATAATAATAATTATTATTTTAACAGTATTTCCAATGAGTGAAAACTCATCAAGTTCTTTGCCAAGGTGCAATAAAGTGCCAAGGTGCACAAAGTTTGCCAAGGTGCAATAAAGTGCCAAGAAGCACAAAATATTCAAAGGTGCAATGAAGTGCCAAGGAACACAAAGTTTGCCAAGGTGCAATAAAGTGCCAAGAAGCACAAAATATTCAAAGGTGCAATGAAGTGCCAAGGAACACAAAGTTTGCCAAGGTGCAATAAAGTGCCAAGGAGCACAAAGTTGGCCAAGGTGCAATTAAGGTGCCAAGGAGAACAAAGTATTCCAACTTTTTGACACATAACTTGTCGCACGCCAATTAGCAGGCACAGTAGATTTTTTATTGTTATCTGAACACCTGGGTGTGCAATCGACGTTTAAAGAGTTAATTTTGGAAGTTTTGGTTAACATAATATCACTTAACCTAATTTAATGTAATATTATTGGCATAGCATATCTATTTCTGCCGTAATATAGATTAATAACACTCATTCTATTATTTACCATTTTACGCCACATCTAACTAATTAATATAATACAAAATAATAATAGAACAGAATGACTCTAAGTGAACATGCTATTATCTTATCAGCTGGACCTACATATTCAAAGTTATTATCACTAAGTTATTGGATAATTTGGTTACATTTAATATTAAACATTTAATCACTACTTTTTGGTTATTAACGCTCAACAAGGCTAAAACTAATTACCAATAATAATACATTAAAACTAATTATTGAATTAATACTAAACAGCAATGTAATAAATCTAGGTATTTGTTTTTAATGAACAACTTAAACTTGAGTTACACTAAAATTAAAAGTCAATAATAATGTGAAAAATACAGATAGGTATTCGTTATGCAGTACCGATCCAGGACTATCTGAAATGGTGTTAGTCAAATCATTTATTATTATGATATTGTAGTGTTGTGAGAACATGGTACGCACATTACAAATAGTAAGTTTGGCCAAGTAAACATTATTGGGTACAGATTGCTGATAACATAATATTACGAGGAAATATAAGACCAGTAATTTGTATTTTACTGATAGTACATAGAAATATAAAAATGAAACACCACAGCCAATGCCGCCAAGAGGCAAAACAAAGGCATACTAACACTGTTTCAGGTCGCCCAAAATGTCCAACCTACCACCGGTAAAACCCTTGCAATGAATGTGATGGTGATCCTATGTCACTGGGATTACGCTGGGAGGAATAGATGAGAGGCCTAGAAATATATGTCCTTGCGACAGGCCTTTGCTGCGAGTCAGTGGACTCGCTGAATATAAAAAAGTTGTTGGACACACGAACGTGAACACTATGTAAATAGCAACAATAGTGTGTACCTCGCGGCGGCGCCAAAAAGGTCTGTCACACACTAACATCAAGTCACTAATAGTGTCACCGACCCATTGCAGTTACATTGCAAGAAAAGAATACTGTGTGCTGGTTCACTAATCCTAACTAAAAGTTGCATTCAAACAATAACTCGTAGACATAGTTGAACCATCTGTTGAACACAGCTTTGAAATTTCTTGTGTTGAGCTAGATTAGCATGTGCCATGTGCGTTAAGGCACAGAATAAATAATAGGTTTGTCCGCCGTAAAAAGCGCGGTCACTGTCGGACTGCATAGAAAAGAAAGAGAAGCGCTATGACACAACGCTTGCAAAATATGAAGTAATTACTGATTAACAAAAAATCTAGGGATTGAACTAAAAAAAGTAATCACATGAAATCCTTTCTTATTATTTTGTAAAGAACTGTATAAATTTATGAACACTTTTAATGAAAACTGTGGGAGTAATATGGTAAAAACTCAAAGTCTGACAACCAGTTTTACCATGGGGTATCGTATTACCCAGTAACTGGGTTGTGGAGGTCGGACAGGCAGTCGCTCCATGTAAAATACTGGTGTCCAGCCGCATCCGGTTGGACTGGAGGCCGACCCCAGCATGGTTGGTATAAGTCCAGGCAGATGGTATTTAGTTTGTTTAAATTGTTCAATTTGTCAATGTGTTTCAACATACCAATATAAAAAGTGCAGATACAATCAGACCACATCTGTTAATTTAAATAAAATTAACTATCAAGTTTATATTTAGTGTCTGGGCAACTAATGCAAGGTTGGTTTTTTTTTTACAAACAAAAAACGAATCATTTTGCTTACCAATGGTAGCATTTTTATTGCTAACTGGGCATCTATGTAAATAGCTTCGTAAGCTAATTTTTGTTTTGATTGAAACAAATTATATTTATTTTGAAGCCATATGTGTTTGGAATACTAGCTACAAAACATCTCGGCGTCAGATAATTGAAATACCAATAACAAAAATTACGTTTTTAAGAAGTAGTTGAAATAAAAAAATGAAACAAATAAAAAAAAAAAAGGGTAGAGTGACGTGAAAGTTGTGTTGTGTTTTTATGTGCCTACTAATAAACTTACTATTTTATGTACAGGATGACAGTACAGAACAGACGTCACTTAAAAACATTATTCAATTAACGAAAGTAGAAGGTAAATGGATGGGCCATCAACCAGAAACTGTTGATTCCAAAATTTGTAATGAACTTGATTCACAAACTAACTATTTACAGTACATCTTAATTATTGCTTATTATGATTATGTTTTTGTGTAAGATAAATTCTTATTCTTGCCAATGTGTGAAATTATATAATGGAATCTAGTCATGATCTATTGTTGCTATTATTCTGAATAATGGTCTAAGAAATAGAACTATTTTGGAGTTAACGATAATTTATGGAAATGTAAGAAATGTGTTGATAGAATACTATACTTAATACTGTTTCCATTTAGTTTCTTGTCCGTTCTTCTCCATAAAAAAAAAATAAAAATTTTGAAAAATCATCCCCGAGGGTAAAATAGGGTACTATTTCAAAATTCACAATATAATATTGTAATTTTTGTGTAGACAGGTATCAGTTTTATGAGATTTCAGAAATTGTCATAAGTAATATAAAAGTGTTTTTAATAATTAGGTACCTATTAAATTAACATTATTTACCAGTCCTTTAATTGATTACATCTTTCAAAAAAGCTCCTTTTTATTTAACATTCTTAAAAATTTGGTCCCGTTTGTGCGAGAGAGGTGACTCTCTCAGTCTCTCGTTGTTGAGCGACAGTTTATAATCAATACCTACCAAAACCAAATATTTGGATGTAAGTATTAGGCACCTATAAGTCTGTTTGTCCGATAAGTTATTTATTTTTAAGTTTGTTATTTAATATTCAAATTTTATGAATACCCAAAACATTCGGCGAAACCTATTATTAAAATGGGACGAGGAAAACTAAATACCCGAGCGTTATTTAGGTGTAAACACGGGAAAATCAGCACATTATAATAGGTTCAATAAATTTTAAATTTTAACTTCATTATAGGCAACGAATAAAAATGTTATACATATTCGTATAACATTTTTAGTCGTAGCCTTGCAGAAATGTGAACACTTTTTTTTTTCATGTGCCTATATTTTATGGGTTTTCCTAGACCGCACAGTAAACGAAGAGTAGGTATTCTGCCACCTGCCGCTGGGGTCGCGGGTTGTCTGAAGGGGTTACCGCGGCCCTGGCATAGGCAACTGAAGGAACACGGTTGGGTTTTAGTCAGTAAAAGTCTGACACGCCCTCCCGCTCCACCCAGAGCGGGAGAAGTTATTTGATGATTTCCCACCCTCAAAAAAAAAAAAAAAAAAAAAAAAAAGGTATTCTGCCACCGGCCGTCGTCGCGTCCGTCGGGCAGTATGAAATGGCGCAGAATTTGGTTTGACGACACGGTTGGCGCAGTGGTTGAGCGATTGACTGCTGCGCAGCATGTCGCGGGTTCGATTCCCGCACGGAACAAATATTTGTACGACCTACAAGTATTTGTTCCGAGACTGGGTGTTTTTCTATCTATAATACAAAAAAAATGTATATAAGTAGTTTATCAGCCATCTCGGTACCTTAGCACAAGCATTAGGTTGCTTAGCTTGGGACTAGATGGCGTTGTGTGAAATGTCCAAGGATATTTATTTATTTTATTTTTCTTTATTTAATTTGATTCGTGCGGTCTTACCATAGCGCGGACTTTACCCCAACGTAGAGGTATCTGATCTGTTGTCTATGTACTCTCCAACAAAAGTCTACCTATTTTAATTGTTTTAGTGTTATGGAAAGGTGATAAAATCGCTCTTCCTCTCTCCTACCTATTTTTATAATTTTGCTGTGCCCGACAGGGTCCATAATTGTTTCATCTAATGTATTTTAACACCTGTCTATGTACATTATGGATTGCAATAAAGAATTTGAATTGAATTGAATTGAACAACAAACCTACTATGATTTGAAGGTGTTTGATACGAGTAGGTATCAAGCTCCTTCAAATAAAATTGTAAGCACGATCTTTTATTTTGGTGTGCCATCATTAGTTCCTATTACAGTTTTTGTGCATGTATTGTGTTAATTCAATCTGATTTTGTGTTACCTACGATAAAAATTTATGATACCTAGGTACATACCTAATTAAAGTTTATTCGATAAACTACCGGCAGTGATAATCTTAAAACCGAGTCTAGTCTAGAACATTCTTTGAACCACTTTGAGTAGAGCCGGCTAGTAGCTCGCGGCTTCGCCCGGGCCGCGTGATTTCGGACATTATTCCACAGGAACATTATGAACCATGTGTGTGTCTTGTGATAGGTTTTTTTTTTTTTTTTTTTTTTTTTCTTTTTTTTCTCTTCTATCTGCAATCAGCCATTGAGCCATAATCAGATCTGTTGGTTGGCATATGATGTTGTAGCAGTTAGAGTTTGACGCGTCCAGTGACGTGTCTCCTCATTACAGTTTCAATTTAAAGTCATTAAATTGAGGCTATTTGTTTCCTTTTCAGGCGGAATACGGAGTACTTACTGTCCAATAGGGTAACAGCGAGTTGGTTTTTGTGTCGCTCGAGTCTTTTCTTGTAGGTCATTTCTTGTGATAGGTAATACAAAATGTTGAGGTAGGTACCTAATACCTACACAGAGGTGTATACTAACACAACTAATACACCATCACACTACTTACCTAAACAACACGTTCCGTAACAAGGGGTCATTGCACTCATTATGATGAACAACTGAAATCGCGAAAAAAAATCAGCTGTGTCATACAAAAGTTCAATATTTAGGTACTTGATCAAAATGCATGAAACAGCTGATTTGTTTTTCGCGTAATTACGGGAAATGTTGTAAGTATGTAAAGTATCGGTCAGTGTGTTCGAGCATTAGAAGACGGGACAATGTAATATAGGTATGTAAAATGTAACATTAACTAAAGAGCTATAGTACATAAATCCATTGCTAAGACCATGTAACGAGAGCGTTAGAACAAGATAAATGCATTAAATTGTCTTTCGATTCGCGATAATGCGATGCTGTGAAGCCATAGATAAAGTTGACAGATGTGTAGGAATGTATACTCCATCGGTTTAGGTTATTAAATAAAGATAAACAAAAAAAACCACGTGTCTGGTTACCCGACTAAACGTAATACCTGTCACTTCAGTCGCCATACTACGACACAGTTGTAGTCTTCAATTTAGCAACGTTTTATAACGAATTATAAGGTGGTTTGTCAGCTTTTTTTTTTACGAAATTTTGTTCCGAAGACATTTTTAACTTCCCATTGACCATGTTCCCATTGAACTTGAAAATTGCTGATAATAGGTATTTATTACTACGTATATATAGGAAGTATTATCTCATATCTATTATGTACCAGCAACCCGCCACAGATTAGCACACGTATCCGGATCGCAAAAAGAAAACTTTAATGTTCGGCAATATTTGGATTAGACAACCAGGTGATCTTTCAGGATCAGCCCCTAGGGTAATCCGAAGATTGCCTGAAAATTTCTATAAAAATCGCTCCAGTAGTTTTGGAGTCCATCGGATACATACATACACACATCGGATTTTTATATGTAGATATAGACTTAAGAGGAAATGTGGGCAGCCAGACTTTTGGAAATTAGGTATTTGAAGAAACTATTGCTGTCGCTCTGCGAGCGCTCCACCCTCAGACTAGTGCGATAAGGACAACTGGCAGATCCGACTGAATAGCTGATGTAAAAAGTCACATTTGGTTTGGCTCTCGCCTATTTACGCCTAAAGATGTTTCATAAACTGAATAAGAAGGTTATATACTATGGCCCTATGTTTTTCTTTTTTCATTACTAGTTGTCAAATTTGTACACTAGCCCTCTGTTGACAGCGTTTTTTGAGGGTTCTAGTTCTTATAAAAATAATGTATCATCAAAAAGGAAAACATAGGGGCATACAAGTAGCTAATATTTATATTTCTGTAAAAAAATCATTGCTTTATGGTCATTAACCAGAAAAAAAAACAGGCGAGAGCGTTTGTATGGAGAAAAGGGCACCCACATTTCTTCTTAATAAGCAACGCTTATTAAGCAAAACTTCAAAATGGTATTTCATGTAGGTAAAGAAACCTGAATTAATAAAATGTCAGTCGTTGTGATTGACATTTTATTAATGCAGGTTTAAAATCTACCTATTAATTTGTCCGTAATAATTAATGCAAAAATACATACTTAATTTTAATTTTGAAACAACTAAGTAGATACCTAGTATGTAATTTACGGGATCATAAATTAAAATTATCATAAGAACTTGAATCAACGATTTTTCCGAACATTTTTCCCGCGGAAGCGAAAAAGCAATAAAAAAACAAGTTGCTCTATTGTCTTTGGTTCGGTATGCAGGCAAAGGTCAATATTACTTGGTTGTTGTATTCTATTAGGGTTCCGTACCAAAATGGTAAAAAAAACCCCTTATGGTGCGATTCAGTCTGTCTGTCTGTCTGTCACAGCTGGATATCTCAAGAACTAATAATGTTATCAACTTGTTTGGAACAGTTTTAGATGACGTTAACTATTTTGCAAAAAAGAAAGAAATAAATCTGTACCTACTTATGTTTTTTTTTATTTTTTTTTTTTAGGCCGCATAGTTTTCGACTTTTGATGAAAAATGTAAAAAGAAGTACCGTTCCCCCCCTTATCTCCGAAGTTTGCATTGAGCAAAAGCAGAAATTATGTGATAATTCTATGTGATAGAAGTTTATGTAAAGATTACAGGAAAAATAAAACGATGTCTCTAAATAGCATACTTTTTCAGAAATCGGAAAGGAACCCTCGGTGTGTGTGTCCGGCTCTTGACCGGTTTTTTTCTATTGTGCCTTCGATCACCAAGGGCCAGATTCCCAGCCCGCATTTTGATTTTCTTTTCTCATACGAATGTAAACTTACGTGTAAGATTAATGTTGATACGAATATCAACATTCGCTTTCATTATACAGGGTGGCCGGAACATTGACGTCCAAAAATAAAATTTCGGTCCCTCGTATCGTGGGGTATTCGAATCACCCCCATGTATGTTCCGCAACTTTTCATAGTTTTCGAGTTATGAATTTTTTTCTGAATGTTTGAAAATTTTCGACCTGACCAACCTAAAAAAATTCTAAAAAAAAAAGTAGAGGGTTTTATCGAGTTTCTTTTTTTGCAACTGAATTTTCATAAGTAGTACTTTTATGCATAAAATAATCAGCTTCGTAACTGTGATGAAAGTTATGAAAATGTTGATCTAAAGTGAAAAATTTACGTTCGGTAAATTATGACTTAAATTTTCAACTTCAAATTAAAAATCTAAACAGGTGACTTCATGGTTCTCAAGTAGGCTTCAAGAATGCGCCAGACTCTCAGCTTTCATAATCATTAAAAAACGTAGGACTTAATGGGGCTAACTTTGGCCTTAATCGGCCTTCAAAGACTGCGAGGTGGAAAATTCTTAAAATTAGCTATCTGATTAATATTTTTTTTCCATTTTCTCGCTCCTAAGGTTATTTAGTTTGCTAACCAAAAATGACTGCAGGAAAGCTAAGATTTAAACACGGAGATTTTTTTAAATGTTAGTTTAATGAATTTTGCGCGATCCGTTCTCGTGGACTATGGGTTGTAAACGAGGGTGCAACTCTTTTACCTGCAATAACAATCCACTCGAAGTGAGAGCTTCGACATTTCAACATCGCTTCAGCGTTAACTTGTGGTCTGGTATCCTCAATGGCGAACTAATTGGTCCGTTTGAACTGCCGTCCAGACTTGATGGAGAAACATACAAAAACTTTTTGGAAAATGAACTTCCATTGTTGCTGGCAGATGTGAATCTCGAACTCAGACGAACCATGGTGTTGCAAAATGACGGCGCCCCGTGTCACTATGCAACCCAGGTCCGAAATTACTTAGATGAAACATACCCCAACAGATGGATCGGACGCAGCGGACCAATTAGGTGGCCTCCACGCTCACCTGATCTCAACCCCATCGATTTCTTTATTTGGGGCTATTACAAGGAAATAGCATACGCCCGAGACTGTTCAAGTGAACAAGAGCTGAGGCAGTTGATTGCAGAAGCTGAACGTGTTGTGAGAGAGAACAGAGACGCTTTTAGACGATTGCCAGACAATTTCTTACGTAGGTGTAGAATGTGTATTGCTGCTGGTGGTGGCCACTTGGAAAACCTTTTGTAAATGTTAAAAATAAATTAAGTACTTTTTTCACATTATCATCTGTGTTTTATTCAAAACCACTTTTTACGTAAAACTTTTCTTACCCAACTCTGAAACTATTTGTTGGTTAGTTTTCAGTATTCTTATCATTAATTAACCTTAGGAACGAGAAAATAGCCAAAAAATAATAATTACTCAGATGGGTAATTTTAAGAATTTTTCCACCTCGCTGTCTATGAAGGCCGATTTTAAACAAAGTAGCCCTATTAAGTACTTCATTTTTTTATGATTATGAAAGCGGAGAGTCTGGCGCATTCTTGAAGCCTACTTAGGAATTATGAAGTCACCTGTTAAGATTTTTAATTTAAAGTTGAAAATTTGAGTCATAATTTACCGAACGTAAATTTTTCACTTTAGATCAACATTTTCATAACTTTCATCACAGTTACGAAGCTGATTATTTTATGCATAAAAGTACTACTTATGAAAATTCAGTTGCAAAAAAAGAAACTCGATAAAACCCTCTACTTTTTTTTTAGAATTTTTTTAGGTTGGTCAGGTCGAAAATTTTCAAACATTCAGAAAAAAATTCATAACTCGAAAACTATGAAAAGTCGCGAAACATACATGGGGGTGATTCGAATACCCCACGATACGAGGGACCGAAATTTTATTTTTGGACGTCAATGTTCCGGCCACCCTGTATACATGGGAATAAGGTTCATTTTCGTATGATCACATACTTGACATAGTCAAAGTGCGATCTGTGAATCTTGCCCAAGTCTCAGGGCTCGTGCCCTTCGGTAAGACAATGTACAAAGGTTTATCGAATTCACTCACTTGCTTACCTTCAAGTTATTTTCCCTTATCATATTTTGATATGCACCCGTGGACATCCAAACAATAAAGAATTTTAATTAATTAAAATTACATTAAGCTTGCTAATTACATATGGTACGGTCAGCAACATAAGTCGATTAACACTGCTGCTTTTACACATCATGTAAATGAATACAAAATGATTTGAATATCTCCTTTTTAGGGTTCCGTACCTCAAAAGGAAAAAACGGAACCCTTATAGGATCACTTCGTTGTCCGTCTCTCTGTCTGTCACTCTGTCAAGACCCTTTTTCTCAAGAACGCGTGAAGGTATCAAGTTGAAATTGATATCTAATACGTAAGTCTATGGTCCAAGTCAACGCCATGAAAACATACGGCCATTATGCGACATATTTTGATACTCGCAAGTAAATCAAAACCTACAGGGTACATCCCGTTGTCCTAGAATCCTGAAATTTGGCAAGAAGCAAGGTCTTACAGCACAAATAACGGAAAAAGTCCATAAATTGTTCATTTGTAATTCTGTCACATAGAAAAAAAATTTCAAGTCTGTCAGTCTGTCAAGACCCTTTTTCTCAGGGACGCGTGGAGATATCAAGTTGAAATTAATATCAAGTACGTAAATCTACTGTCCTTTAGCGTTCTAAAAAAATCAAGCTTCTAAGTCAATGCAATAAAAAAATGCGGCCATTTTTCGACACATTTTGATACTTGCAACTGTCGTAAGTAAATCAAAACCTATAGGGTACTTCCCGTTGACCTAGAATAATAAAATTTGGCAAGAAGTAAGGTCTCCCAGCGCAAGTAAAGGAAAAGGTCCGAAAATTGTTAATTTGTAATTTTATGATATAATTTTTTCACTTCTTCCCCACTGCTCAACTAGATTGCTCAACTAGTTGAGCAGTTGAGCTGTAGGACATAGTTTGTATTACCGAACATTTTATGCTCTATAGCTCAACTATTTTTTGCTCAACTTAGTTGATCAGTAGGTCATCCTGTTATAAAATCGAACATATGACCTATTGCTCAACTGCTCTTGAGGCACTGGCCACTAATTACCTAGTGATAATACCCATATACCTATTTAATACACTTATTTGTAATTGACATTGATAATGTCACTTGTGTCACTCATTGTAAATGTTAAGCCTCCACTACACTACTCGCAAAGTTGCTTCGACGAAGTACTCGTCGAAGTTCACCGAAGTCAGAAGTACGTGACTACACACTCGTGCAACTTCGCGAGGAGGTCAGTTGCCCGATGGCACCACAGACTAAGTAGTATTCTTTGCACCATGGATAATGTTGAAGTGGCAGCTGCCGTTGCAATGTGCACTCTCGCTTATTATAATTACGTGCGAATTTATCACGCGACAATTTGAAGTGAGTCGAGTAGTGTAGTCAGACGCTTCGTCGGTGCACTTCGGGCCCTTTGACTCGGGCGCAAAAACCGACAACGAGGCGAGCCGAGGTTGCACGAAGAGAAGCGAAGTGGCCGTCCACACTACCGTATTCGCCTAACTTCGACCAACTTCGCGAGTAGTGTAGAGGAGGCTTTATGTTATTGGTGTAATGAGAGTTTTATTGTTTAGTTTATTTCTGCTTTGTTAGATAATTTTACTCGTGCACTCATTTTTTCATTTCACGTATATTAAGGGTATCTACTTAATTAAAGTGTTTTCTAAGTTCGTTAACTAAATGTTTAAAAAATATATATTTTAAGATTTCTTAGTAGTTGGTGAAGTATATTATTAATTATGAGATTTGGAGTTTTTTTCTAGTCTATAAAATATAGTTGTGCAGTTTTAGTTGATCAGCGGGTATTACCCACTGCTCAACTATTCACAGTTGAGCAATTACCAGTTGAGCCGTTGGGATTACCCACTGCTCAACTTTATGCAGTTGAGCAATCTAGTTGAGCAGTGGGGAAGTAGTGATTTTTTTTTTTTTGGGATCCAATGTTGTTTGTTTTTGGGATAAATTCTTTTTAACTACGGAACTGCCCTTCATTGTGCGTGGTCTGACACGCGCTTGTTTCCTAAAATACCTAAGAGTCTTCTAGTAGATCTTTAAATTTTACTTATGTTCCGATTTTAATTAAATATCTTGCTCAATAATTAAGATTTAAAAACTGAAATGTTAATCGAATTTTGTTGCTGACTGTACCACCAGAGAATTTGAAACAACGATATGATCAGGGGGTGAATCTTTAACTGTTGTCGAACAGTTAAAGATTCACCCCCTAATCATAAAAAACTAAAACAACAAACCTATGTATTTTAGTTAAAATAGGTAGGTAGTGTTTTGTCAATTCGTGGATCTTTGACAGTCGTTACCTACGGGTTATCAGAAGCCCGAACGTCTGATAACCAGTCTTACCAAAGGTTATCGTATTACACAGTAACTGGGTTGTGGAGGTCAGATAGGCAGTCACTCCATGTAAAATACTGGTATTCAGCTGCATCCGGTTAGACTGGAAGCCGACCCCAACATAGTTGGGAAAAGGCTAGGCTGATTGATTGATAGTGTTTTGTCAATTCTTTTCGAATTATGATTTGAGTTTGAAAGAAAAAGACAAAACACTATTTTTAAACGACAAAAAAAAGAAGAAGTTCTTAATTCGACACGTATTTTTTTTTTTACTGAAATAGGTTTGTAGAGCGTAGTTTTTTTATGAATAAAGGGGTTAAACTGTCTCTAACTCACTCTCTCAAAATGGGTGTATTATGTAGACAACTTTTGATCTAAGCAGTTGCCAGAAGCTCAGCCTTTCTCAGTCAATAACCTTCGTATACCGGAACGTGGATCCACACGAGACACAATGGATTTTTAATTGTGTCTGTAATTAAGTAAGTATGATATATTCGACTCGTTAATTTCTGCCAACTGGATGTTATCTAGATAATACATCCATTTTGAGAGAGTGAGATAATGGTAACCTACATAAGTTGTCTCCACAAACGCACATAGATGTGCGTTTGTGCAGACAACTTATGTAGGTTACCATTATCTCACTCTCTTCTTATTTATATAGATAGATCTCAGTACTGACTGACTGACTGACTGATTGACTGACTCATCAACGCCCAGCCTAAACCATTGGACCGAAAGCTGAAATTTTGCATAGAGATTTCCTTTATAATTATAGACAAGGAATAAGGAAGGAATTCCCGGTAGGACGTTCCCGTGGGATATTTTCCGACATCCACGCGGGCAAAGCCGCGGGCAAAAGCTAGTAAAAAATAATTAGGCACTACAACATAAGTTTTTGTTTACCCTAAACCCGAAAAGGGCTCATTGTACTCATCATTTTGAACAACTTTTTCTATGGGACCAACCTTGAAATCGCAAAAAAAAATCAACTGTTCCATACATTTGTGTTCACTAAAATCAACAAAATGTATGAAACAGCAGATTTTTTTATAGATAGAAAAAAATTTTCAAAATGAGTATGTACAATGACCCCTTTTCGGGTTTAGTGTAAATAACAACTAACGCTGTATGTGTACCCCACTCGACAAAACGTTAGTTGAGTGCCTAGTGCCCAGTCTGTTGCCCGCTTGCTCTATGCCCTCGGCGAGGTTTATTAAATGGCACGGAATCTAGCCGGTCTAGCCAGGCAGGCGGTATCAAGGCAAACGCCAATGTACACTGGTTCCAATCCATAACCCATCTACTTACCACGTTAAGGCGGTGTTGTCGCTGTAATTTGTATTTATTTACCTTAAAGGGCCGTGCATGAAATCGACTGATTTTTAACCGACGATAAAAAAAGGAGGAGATTCTGAATTCGACTCGCGTGTAGTATATGTTTTTTTATGTATGACCACGCATAACTTTTTACAGAGTCGTCCAATTTGAAAATTTTTTGTTTTGTTCGAGACCCCCAAACCTACCGATACCTCAAAGTTGGTCCCATATAAAATGGTTTTAACTTTGCTTGGGTAGTTTTTGAGTTAGCTTCAATAATACGTATTTTTTCCCCACTTTTTATGTGGATGATGTTCTATTGCAGGTAGTGGTGGTGGTATTAGAATTTGTGTGGGGTAGAACTAAAAAGTGAAAAACATAAACTTTTGGTTTTGTTTTTTCGTTTTTCGCCACTGACTTCCGAAATTAAAGTTTTTTTTTGAAGTCAGTTGTTTTTTAAAGACACCGACTTGGAAATTTAAGTTATTTTTCACTTTGTAGTGTTTTTTTTTTTAAATTGGTTGTTTTTTATTGTAAAAAAGTTTTTATCGTTCGGAAAATTAGAACGTCTTTCACTCAACCGTTTAAAGGACATTGCCAATTTTCTTAGTAGCCTTATGGCCGCAAAAAAGATTGTCGTGTCACGGTAGTTATAATATATTTTGTAGATAAAGAAATATCTTTGCATATTCTGCAAACGATTTCCATTATTCACCCTGTTTGAAGAGAAATCTTTTTTGGTACTGAAATTGAGATTATGAAAATTAAATTCTGCAAGAAATTTCAAATGGATAATTATTACCACATAGACTAAGTGGGAAAAATACATTTTATTGAAGTCACAGCTAAATCAAAAACTACCCAAGCAAAGAATTAAATTTTACATGGGACCAACCTCGAGGTACACCTCTAAAAAGTTAAGCGTGATGGCCATACATAAAAAATAAATAAGAAAAATGACTAACCTGTTCCTTTTTTTCGTCGGTTAATAAAATAACAAAATACCAAAGTAACAACCTAGCCTTTACTTAAGAACTGAAAAACATTAGGTATGTTTTTTCTTTAAGTATGTAGAAAAAAGAAAAGGTAAGGTAAGGATCAGATGGCCAATTCTCGTACCTAAAAACGTTCACAATCTCATGCCAGCGTCAATCAAATGTCAAAAATGTAGTTAAATGCTATACAATTTTTGACAGATTGAGACTGAGATGAGATTGCGAACGTTGTTAAAAATACGAGAATTGCCCCTCAGGTAAGGTATATCGCGTCGCCTTAACAGTATACGCACGAAGAACGTAACAGGCCTTTTAACTTTTTGCTCTGTCTCGCTGCAAACAATCAGGCTGATATTTAGCTGTATCCTGCTCCAGTCTACATGGGAGTGGAAAAAATGTGGTTATAAATAAAAACAAAGCTTTTAAAAGCTGGGTAGATAAATAAGTAATTTATAAATTAATGGACAGAGACTAGAATATCCTCTCTAATTTGACATGGGTGTTGACCGAAAATGGTTTTGTTTTTCGGTCAGTTGCGCATTCGGCCTGATTTGCATTTTCGGGAGAAAACCGAAAACGAAAAATATTTTTCACACCACCTGCTCGAAAATGTCAAATTATATGTCAAGCAACCTTAACCTAAAGTGAGTCATTAGTGGCCCGGCACAGCCGGTCAATAATGTTGTACTGGATTTCATTATGACCCGCTGGTCAATAATGTGATTTGAATTTGGAATCTCACATGCTCAGCTAAATTGGCAGTATAGTACTAACAAACACCCTTTGGTGCCAGAAAGAGGAAAGCTATTCTCGAAACCCTAACTACGCGTGGATGATATTCTCGATTTCCTACAAAATCATAACGACTGCTTCTTCATATCGTTGCCATGTTTTCGAAGACATAATATTGTAAGAATAATTAGATAACTACGAACCATTTTTATTTTTTTTTTCTTTAATTCCACATCAACATCTATAAACGTACCAAATAAAAACTTAACTTTATCTTTGCACAACTGGACTAATGTCTCAAATGTTACCATTAACTTCAATTAATGTGTAAGTGCATATAACTAACATAGTTCTAAATATGTTATTCTTACTGTTTGTTTATTTAATAAATACTTTGTTTTTCGTACTATGGCTATTATTTTCTCACAGTAGGTGTAAAAAGTAGAGTATCCTTCTCTGGGCTAAAGGTGCCTTTGCCTTGGGCTAGCTTGAATCCCTCGCTGCATTCAGGATTCTTGTATTAACTCCCTCGCTTCGCTCGTGAGTTAAACTTTTAGCTCCCTCGCTGCGCTCGGGAGTTAAATCCCGAATCCTTCATTGCGCTCGAGATTCAATATGACGCCCGTGACATAAGACACAACTTTAGCCCCTCGGTGCATAATCTACTATTATGCCGGTTTTTGTTCGATAGAAGTAGATAATATAAATAAGTGGGAAAAGGGGTCAACTTTTAAATCATTGAATTCAACCGTTTAAACTTAAATCACACGAAAATCAACTTTACTTTGTTTTACGCAAATAAATTATCTTAAATCTTATCTTACACTTTTCTCAAAGGCATAAAGACAATACCTACAAGTTTTCTGCATAAATGTCAGTTGTTAGAATGTTTTATCGATCAAAACGAAAATGCCGATACTTTGATATTTCTGCCGAAAATTTTCGAAAAGCAAAACCGAGATTTGGTCGGACAAAATAATAATTCAAAAGATCGCACTGGTCTAAGTCAAGGCTTGTTCGAATCCCGATGATCTGGTTTACTACCTACTACCTACCTATTACTAAGATCTAGCGCATCACCTGTTACGTGTAGGTATACCTAGATTTGCCTCTTTAAGGCTTGTCCGTCGCAAAAGCGCGGTCACTGTCGGACTGCATAGAAAAGAAAGAGAAGCGCGATGACACAACGCTTGCAAAATATGAAGTAATTATCGATTTACAAAAAATCTGGTGATTAAACTAAAAAAGTAATGACAAGAAATCATTCCTTATTAGTTTGTAAAGAACTGTTAAATTTATGAACACTTTTAATGAAAACTGTAGGAGTAATATGGTAACAACTCGAAAAAATAGACCGAAATAGACCTGGATTTAGGTTTTTTTTTCCTTAGTTCTACAAAATAGGACACATGAAACCACTTCTTAAGTATTGTAGATTACTGTGTATTTTTTCCTATCAGAAAGATGCTATACTTACTGTAAAAGATGGTTACAAAGTTACTTAGTTTCGCCGTATTTTAGGAAGGAGCAGCCTTAAGTACTTACCAACCGGCTATGACAATCGATTGCCCCAAGGTCCGCGATTAGTTACCACAAGGAAAGGTCACGTTTTTCCCTGCCTTAAACTGATATCTGGAATTCCCCAATTTGATCCAAGTTCTAATAAATCAATAGGAAAATACTTTCCTTGATGCAATCCTTATGTTCTTCATCTTTACTAAGTACGCATTATTATTGTAGGTACCTTTATGTACTTATGCAAAAAAAAATAATGAATAAAATGAATTGAACATCACTTCAGAAGATTTGGAAAAAAAGTAGATGGATACGGTCCCAGGTCCCTCCCCATCCCCATACAAAGTTGGCCCAAAAATGAACACAAATAAAACAAAATGTAACAGGAAGCTATAATAGTGTTTCATAGCATTGTTCATAGCCATGCATATTTTTGTTCGTCGTAATCCCCTAACTGATGACTTAAAAAAAATTATTCAATCGCGGTGTAATCCACTGTCTTTCAACAGATTAATTTCACTCAATCTAATGAACTGAATCCCAAATAATTAATTTGCTATGCCTTACTTGCTTGCTTTTGTTATGCCTATGCCCTAGTTTAGAGAACGTTGGATCTCCGTTAGATACCAGACAAAATCAGAATGGTCCGAGATGTGAGTTAAAGCTTTAATGTAGCCGAGGTACACTGCAATGCGAAGATCCATAGTCCAAGAAAGGCGAAGTCACTCAGAAATGACAAGTGAATAATGAATGAATAAATGAATGCTTAAAAGAAAACCAGAAACACAGCCAATGATATTTTTTAACAAATTACAAGAAATCACAACAAAACATTCATGATGCTCTCACACGCGGCACCACAGACTTATAAATAAAATAGAAATCGTCGAAGACAGACCCGATTGACAAGAAGGATTATGTTTTGGCGCATGTATTTGTATGGTAACTACATAGTTATACACTAATGTAGGATTCTTTATTTTCTCGTAGCATCCAGACGTCTGGGTTGCATTGCTTTGGTCTCCCATTTTTCGCTTTATGTAACGTCTGACTTCAGCATTAACGTTCCGATTGACATTTGACATCTGAAGAACACAGTTCACTTTCAGTCGCAATCCGACGGATTTTGAAGAAAATTCCTAATCGAATAGGTGAAAAGTGACGTTTCGCAAAAATCAATATGGCGGACTTTAGAACCCAGTATGTAGGTAGTCGTGAAAAACGTTTTCGTCAAAATAAAGGGCTCGAGAAGAAGATTTCAAAAGTATGACTTATCATCCTGGTGACCACTAGGGTCATTTATTTATTTTTATTGGTTCACCAATAACTGTTTACACTGGTTTTATCGGTGATTCTTTGAAACACGGTCGTGACGTGATTTTAACTGAAGAACACATCAAAATAATCTCCAATTTAAATAAAGATTTCAGGTTTTATGGTTATGGTAAATGTCTATCGAGGCCTCATGTAGATAATTGGGATTTATTAAAAGAAACAATAATTAAGTCTGCAGAAAACAGTAAAACCTAATTAATTTGGGGTGTCCCAATGACGCTTTTTGCTGAATTATTTAATTTTCTGCGATAAAATTTCACAATATACTAGAATTAATAAGTTAAACTGATATTTAAATACATGTTTCTTGATATTTTAATAGTTAAATACAAAATAATTGTATATTTTCGTAATTACATTAATTTAAAAATTGTCCCGGACTAAAGTAATAATTCAGCTGGCGCAATTCGTTCAAGCATGATTTCAAGGTTAAACACAAAATATTCGACAGAATAATATCGACTCGTGATTGGTCGCACCAGTCAGTGCTGATCTGTAATACGGAGTGCTCGTGCGTAGTGTATTTTGGCGAAAAATTACGATCGTAAAGACTGATCTGGCGTTTGTACGGTAAGTAGTATAATTAATCTGTCTTCATTTATGGATTGTGTGTATTTAATTACGTTTTGTAACCAAAACAAAGTCTCTTGGGAGGTTGTTTATTGATGTTAATTACACCTTTGATTCTATATGTTTACAAATAAAGCAGTAGAATTTGATTATCTTCAAATTCCTCATTTGTCTGCCCCCCATTAGTCTGGTTTCATCTGGCTCTTAAGACCAGATGAATTTGAATGGGGCATAAGAATTACCTAGGTTTAATTCAAATTACGGTGGATCTCAATAGACCAGATGAATTTTTATGTGTCAGATGAATTATAGGTCTAACGAAAAAGTAATTACACATTTGTTTTTGTTGTACTTAGTTTGTGATTTTATTTGTTTGTATGTGCTTGTTTGTTTGTAATACATAGCTATGTTTTTTTTTGTTGAAATACGGCGGTAATAGGAAATTTTCCTTGTTCCTTGGAAATAAATGTTTTTGATTTCACTCATATTTTAGTTTACATAAAATTGCTTAACAAATATAAAAGAAGATTACAGCAAACCTCGGGAAAATTACCTACACATACACACCTGATACAGTTTTTTTAATATCGTTCAGAAAACCGTTCATTGTTAAGGCCAGTAAAGCAATATCTACAACGAAACCACCCAATAAACCGTCTTGCGATACATTATTTATTAGATATGTATTCTGCACAATGTAGGAACTAAGCTAGATCTACTCCAGCTGGTCGCTTGAATCCCCTTATCTTTTTCAGATATACATTTTCGAAATGGCAAAACCAAAGAAGCAAACAAGAGAAGAAAGGCTTAGAAAAAAAAGACTCGCTGAGAAAAAGAGATATGAAAGAATAAAAAATAATGATGACTTATGGAGAGAAAAACAAGAAAAAAAATCGACAAAACTACATACGCAGGAAAGAGGAAAAAAAACAACTACCAATAAGTGAAATGAATTCTAGACAACAAAGATTACAAAAAAAGAGATGGAGAACGAATTACCAAGTCATATTACCTAAGAAAGAAGCAAGAAAAAAGAACAGCGGCCCTGCTTGCACAAAACACCCCACCACATAGTCCCAGCATTTTGTCTGATACTGAACCTATAGTTTTCCAAGATAATGTTAATGATCCACCTTTACATTACCAGTTTATAAATAGAGAACCGGAGCCTCAGCTTTAGATATGCCCAATCAAAATAGAATAGTTCCTAAAACAAAACGCATAGTAAAAAAATCAAATAAAACACCAAATCATAATTTAAATTCTTTGCCTGAAATACTGAAAAAAGAAGACGAAATATTTTATGAGGACGATGAAAATAGTAGACTGTGCTCTGGAAAAAAGGAGTTTATAGCAAGAAACAAGACACTTAAACAAAAGCGGTACCTCAGTGACAGTCTTCTCAATCTGCATAAAAAGTTTCTGAAAAACTCAAATTTTACTATCAGCTATTCAGCATTCTGCAAATTAAGATCTTTTTGGGTGCTGCTACCTGATTTTCGGTCACGAGACACTTGTTTATGCAAATTGCATACTAACATGGATCTAATCGTCCAAGGATTGTACCAGATAAAGATACTATCAGCTAAGACCTCTCAAGATCTTCTCTCTTTCCTATGTTGTCAATCATAAGCTTGAGGCTTATGATTTCCTATTATGTTATTTTTGCAAAATTAAGTCAAAAATTTGTTTTATTTAAATTTTTTTAGTAGTTTTTTAGCGCTTACAAAATCTTAAAATCTTCGTTTTAAACCTCTTAATAACGAAAACAATAACAATCTACGTTTTAAATTTAAAACGAAGATTTCTATTGCGTTATGAAGGGGTTTAAAACGAAGACTTTTTATGTGCCATTGCGTGTTATTCTAGAGATGGAAATAAAAAAATTAGTATTGATTTTTAAAATATAAATCCGTAATTAATAGATTCTGATGATGAGAGGTATTTAAATATTTTTAGTACGTATACGTAGTTGGATATTTACTAATTTTCTACGATCTCAAGCGTATAAGTTCCTATTATGTTAATATTGCAAAATTAAGTAAATTTGATTCTCATAAAAATATATATTTTTTAATAGTTTGTAAGCGCTTACAAACTCTTTTAAAAGTTTGTAAACGAAGGTTTTAAACTTAAAACAAAGATTTCTATTGCTTTTTATTATGAAGACTTTAAAACGAAGGCTTTGTATGTGCCATTATGTTATTTCGTGCAAAATATTAGTTTTCTACGATATACTACGACATAATAGGAAATCATAAGCTTGAGGCTTATGATTTCCTATTATGTTATTTTTGCAAAATTAAGTCAAAAATTTGTTTTATTTCAATTTTCTTAGTAGTTTTTTAGCGCTTACAAAATCTTAGTTTTAAACCTCTTAGTAACGAAAACAATAAAAATCTTCGTTTTAAACTTAAAACGAAGATTTCTATTGTTTTTCGTTATGAATAGGTTTAACACGACGATTTTTTACGTGCCTGAATCATGCAAAATATTATAGCACTGAAGAAAGTGTGATTTACTAGTTAAATTAATGTTTAAATTGACCAAAAATGTTACTTTAGTTTTAAATTGCCAACTTGTGATTTAATTAAGTAGTTGTGTAATATCGGAATTTAATATAAGTACTTACCTAAGATTTTCTTGTGTGAGCCAAAAAGTAGAAGTGGGAGTAATTATTTCCTTATTTGTTTATTATTTTATAATAAAGTTGATTGAAAATAAAATATAGTTATCATTTATCTGGATGGTTCTAATTAATATGGTGCAAAGTCTCATTCTTCTGCCTTTGTCATCATTAATCTGGCTCATTAATTAATCAGCACACTCTAAAACCTAAACTACTTGGTGCAAATCAGTGCAATTGATATATTTTATTACATTTAATGACTGGGACCAACTGATATCTTAATGTAGATGTAATGGTAAAAATAAATTTAAGCCATAAGAATGAGTCAAATACCCTCGGTTTCAAAGAATCACCCTTATGCTAAAGGTAACATGCAAAGGTGTGATGCAACAGGGCAACAATCACTTACAGTCATAGTCAGTAATTAAGGCTGCTCCTTCCTAAAATACGGCGAAACTAAGTAACTTTGTAACCATCTTTTATAGTAACTATAGCATCTTTCTGATAGGAAAAAATTCACAGTAATCTACAACACATAAAAAGTGATTTCATGTGTCCTGAAATCTATTTTAGTTTGTAGAACTAAGGAAAAAAAAACCTAAATCCAGGTCTATTTCGGTCTATTTTTTCGAGTTGTTACCATATTACTCCTACAGTTTTCATTAAAAGTGTTCATAAATTTATACAGTTCTTTACAAACTAATAAGGAATGATTTCTTGTCATTACTTTTTTAGTTTAATCAACAGATTTTTTGTAAATCGATAATAACTTCATATTTTGCAAGCGTTGTGTCATCGCGCTTCTCTTTCTTTTCTATGCAGTCCGACAGTGACCGCGCTTTTTGCGACGGACAAGCCTTAAGGTCATAGGCATATTTTATTATTTTAGGAATAGTGTAGTGTCTATGTCAAAAAAATGGCATCCTAACTTTGATATTATAAATGCGAAAGTGAGTTTGTTTGTTACGCTTTCACGCTAAAACGGCTGAACGGATTTGGATGAAATTTGGCTCACGGGTAGACCATGACATGGATTTGGACATTGAATACTTTTTATTCCGGTAAATAGTACGTTCCCGTGGGATAATTTCCAACATGCACGCGGGTGCAGCCGCTGGCGAAAGCTAAACTATATATATAAGTCCTAAAACTGTTTCTTACACACAGGATTTTTCTTATAAAAAAAGTAAAGATACAATGCTTTCATTGTACACTTAAATCTTTTAATGCCTCCCTCTATAGGTTATATAGGTCTGTGCAATGACAATGCATGACAATGACGGGCAGTGACAATGATCGAGCAATTTTTGTAGGTCCAATGCGATTCAAATGAGAATAGGAACGTCAATGACCTCTATCTGTCAAATGTTGATTGAAAAGTACGGTTTGCAAGAAAAACTTATTTAAGAATAAGAATAAGAATTATTTACTTATTGCATAACTGCGTATCAATAACGTTTTTTTTTTTTTGTTTAACCGAGTCTTAGCTAAATCAAAGTGGAAAAAAACATCAGAAATATGTCATAGTTAGTTTTAAACAAATTATACTACTTACTTGCTTTCATATTTTCATTGTTGGCAACAATTTAATATTCTTATTAAAAATTCTTCGTTCATGATTCGTAAATAAATGTTATTTAAAAATATATTGTTTTGCTCACCCTACCCAATTTGTTCGATTTGACAGCTATGACGTCACAACATAGCGCTAAGTCGATCCTATTCTTATTTGAAACGCATTGTATACAGCGTGTAAGGGACAGCCCTCCGCAAACTGAT
This sequence comes from Cosmia trapezina, assembly GCA_905163495.3. Taxonomy (NCBI): domain Eukaryota; kingdom Metazoa; phylum Arthropoda; class Insecta; order Lepidoptera; family Noctuidae; genus Cosmia; species Cosmia trapezina. The sequence goes on from LR991036.1 coordinate 6,861,781, forward strand.
AGGGTGAATTCAGTACATCATACTAAGATGACCGGTACATAATTTTTTTTCAGGAACTTTATGGGAATCCAATAAACCTGGGGGCCTACTCCCTAAGTCCGTCCGTCTTTCCGTCCGTCCGTTCTTCCGTCCGTCTGACATTACGATCCATCAAAACAAGTGTAAAAGTTAAATTTTTCGGACGGGCAAAAACACATCGAGAGTAGGGACAACTGGCAAATCATGTTGTCATTCATACTTCGTTCGGGCCCCGAACCAATCATCCATCCGTAGGTGATACGGAGTAAGAAACGCCCGTAACGAAGGCCGAAACTACGGGCTTTGTGCTTAGGGAGTAGGCCCCCTGATTTGTTTGTGTTTTTGTGCACAAATTGGAGCGTCTATTACTGGTTGGGAGGTGTAGGTAATAGGTATGTGGTGAGTTCGATGAACTCTGTAGCTAGACAGAAAGTGATCAGCTGATTTCACGTGTCATTCGTTAGAGCATTTCTACATCCATTGCTGGTTTTTTTGTTTTCAATTTTGTTTTTTTGCTGTGTTTTTTTACATAAATGGAGTGCTACGAACACACAGTGTAATTTTACATTGAAATAAAGAAAATGTAACTGAAAAAAATATTTAAAAAATGAAAATTTTCCTGAGAAAATTTCCGGTGGAATATGATTCAAAATGAGGAGCTGAATGCACCCTGTTAGTTTGCGGAGGGCTGTCCCTTACAGCCTGTATAAATTATATTTAAATATATTTGTAATCACGTTCTCGAAAAGGCGTATAATGGTGCGAAAAATTGATCTAGCTAGGTCGCATGCCTGGTAAAATTCGTTTCTCCTTATTTTTACGTAAAAAGTCGGTTCGGATCGTAATTTCTAAATCTTGACATTGCTTTTTTTTGGATGTTTGTTAGTGGTTACCGAATAATGTTCTATACGGTCATTCTCGAATTAGGCGTTCGTTGACTAATTACCGTACCTTTTTCTATTTTTCACTGATTTGACATAAACACATTAAAATATGAAACACATCAAAGATACGCATTCAATAGTTTATGAGGCATTTAACTATTAAGGGTGGTTTTCTAGCTATTGAGACTTAAAAATTTGATGTTTATGTATGGTAATTATATACGTTTAATATTGAATGCAACGGTAATTATAAAATAGGTATCATCAAGTCCATGTAAAATATTAAAAATTATAATATCACGCATAAATAATTTGTACACAAGCATAATATAATTGTTGCATTAGAATTAACGATGTACCTCATAACTAATTGTAAAAAAAAACACTTTATCATTGCTACAATTTATTAAAAATTAGACATGTTCAATGAAAATAAGCTAAAAACAAACTAAATTTAAAAAAAAAATTATGTCTCATTTGGTAATATCTTATATCTTGTTTGATTTTGTCTATAGTCTCCTTATTGTTATTATGTAAACACTTTTTTAGTTTTCCTTCTCGTGACTTTGTTTTGGTTTTGCATGTAGCGTGTTTTTATATTTGAGCCTTAATACTTGCTTCCTGTACTTATCTTTTGCTCTTTTTAACTCTTCTATTTGTTTCCGCATATATAACATTTCTATAGTTGTTTTATATACATGTCTTCTTAATAACAATAACGGTGAGATTTTTTTACGTTTCGGTTTCTCGACAATTCTTTTCGGAGATAGTGAAGTTGGTGTTGAACACAAGGAAGACGCTCGTTCCATAATATTCACACTTGTATCTTTATTTTCTGTCAATCGATCAATATTGCCTAACAGTAATAAACTATCAGCAGAAGTCGATGACAGAGCACTAGATCGACGCGGAGTTGACGTGATTAAGGTAGGTATGGAATTTGGTATCCTCTTCAAGGGAACTTCTTTTTTTTTTAAAGAAGTCGACTGTAGACAAATCACGTTTTGCTGATTAACTTCTTTTTTTGAATTGGGATTTTCACAAAATTGTAAAGATACTCTTTTAGTGTAATTTTTTGAGCACAGCGAGTATGACGAATCATTGAGATGTAATGGTGTTGACAGAGTTTCAAGAGGTTCTGTTACACTGTTATCAAGCACATCTAGATCTACGACCACTTCTTCCTCAATTGTTTCCAATTTTACCCTTTCCTTTTGTCTTTTATAGTAAGCTCTGAAATTTTCCCTATTCCTTTTTTGAGTTCTCTTCCGGTTTTTTGGTGACATTTCGCAGACAGGAAGTATTTTTTTATCACTTTTTCTTTGATTATACCTTTCTTTCTCTATTTCTTTTGATTTTTGATACAAAACAGGGTCATTTTTAATTCGTTCGCGACGTTTTCGTGCGGCTAGCCTTCTCTTTTCTTTAGCTTCCTCTTTGGTCTTTTTGGGTTTTCCCATCCTATAAATGAAATAACTTTATGAATGGTCAGCATATAGTATACCTAGACGTATTTACGGACAATGACAATAATATTCAACGAAAACCGCGGGAAAACTTTATATTAGTACGACGTCGCGGCTACAGTTAGTAAACAAGTATTAATTTTTCATACAACGATAATTATTAACACATGGTAATTAGTATAATTACCATAAATTTCGAAAACCAACACAGTATGCAAATACTGGCTTATTACAACATACGCAGGCAAGTACTGTTTCCATTTACATGATCAACTAGAGTCTAACTTAAAAAAATATTGTAGGTATTTAAATAAGTAGGTACAACGGTAATTAGAAAAGTTTTTAACAAAGGCTACGGTAATTATATACTCACGTGCTTCGTTGGCGGTACACTAACGTTAGAGACGTGCAACTGCCGATGGGCCGCGGCACACACTGACCAGGGTGGCAAATGCTATACATTTTAATTTCTTACTATTCAGCGCCGTCTATCTACGAGAACATCAATTATTAAAAATGAACAGTGTTGCCAGCGTACATCCATGAAGCAATTTTTAGTACATTATAGTAGAAGTATACGCGTATAATCTTTGATTTTGATATTTTTGAGTTAGTTATTAATTTTCGTTTTTTTTTTGCATCTGTGAAAGGTCTCCGATCATAGTATTGTATTAATGTTTTGCTCTTATTGATCAAAAAAGAAACTATTAGTAGAATTTACAAATATGAAATGACTATACAGCCACAGGGTGACAGGCTGATGTTGACATTTCATTGCAAAAAAAATTTGCGGTTGCGTTGCGAATATTTTTGTAAATATTTCGTTTGCTTGCCAATTTTCAGTGTAATTTACGTCAAGTTTAGTTCGTTGCTCCGTATTTAGTAAAAATCTTGGAAGATAAACGTTCCCATCGAAATCATCGAATATCTACTTTCTAAATCACCACGACTTGAGCCCCCTGTGCTCCTCGGTGATTTAAATGCTTAGGCCCTCCAAGTGCTCTGTGGGGCCTCCGTAAATAGGAGTTTGGACCATATTATTTAAGTGTTTAACTCCGCCCTTAAGACGACCACTGACCAAGTGTTTTGTGTTTATACTTAAATAACCATGTCTCGAAACAATGTTGTGTGCCTACCTGGCTGCCCAGTCATAAAAGATGACGGTAAATATGATGTTCTTTTTCTATCTACACAATGTATTGCTGGTTTGAGTTTGAGTGCAATGTTTTGTTTTACATAATAAATATGAACATGCAAAATTGGTATTTATTTTATTATCCTCGAAACAACAAGTTTAGTGTCGAATTATCGTTACCGAGTTGAATAATGTAGAATGGTTGAAAATTCTGTTGTAGTAAAACTAAACCTAAAAATTTAAAATCCAGTTTGTAGAATTTTCAACCATTCTCCATTAGACAACTCGGTAAAGCTAATTCTACTTGGTACAATATTATTTATGTAGTTATGGTACCTAACGTACCACGTGACATTGAATAGTGTATGTCCCCGTAACTAGATGGCGTTGCCTAAGAAAAGCTTAAGTTGCCAGTCTATCTCAGTATATATAATAGTAGTCTATGCACACTGAGGAGTTGCAACGCGTACGGTATGATGTGCCAAATACTGTTATTTAGGGATGTGCACCCGAGATCAGAAAATGTCACGGCAATTATAACTTTTGATCGGCCATGCGGTTACATGATAATTATTTACAGACTGGTTCTATTGAGTCGATATTTTTTAATGCGATACCTATACGTTGCTTAATATCATTTATCTACACCCATGCTATAAATTCTCTATAAAAGTTTCTGAAACAGTTAGCTTATTGCCAACATTAAAACAGCCAGTGTCAGAGTAACCATGGTAACCATAATAGCATCCAAACGGGTGCTTTAATGTTGTACTGAATTTCATAATGCAACTCGTTTTCAAAAAAGAACATTGTAATGCACGCGCGTTTCACTAGGTACAACAGCGCCGTAATTAAAAAAAAGAACTTATTCGAATTCACGTCGTATACTATGACGCCGGCCGCCATGTTCGATATGAGTATTAGTATTGCAAAAAACTGTTTCAGAACCTTTTATAGAGCATTGATAACATGGATGTAGATAAAGTCTTGTATGCAACTGTACATAATTAGGTATTAAAACACTCACCCCACCGAGGGTGTCTCCACGTTGTCGTCGTGGTGGGGCTTGCGCGTCTCAATGATCTTGGGGCTTCGCCGGTAGAGTTACTCATGCCGGAAAGGCCCAAGTGAGAGATCTGACAAAGAGGGGTCGCTCCTGATCGGTCGACGGTATTCGATCGACAAAGGACGTGGCCATGCCGCAGCGATGCAGGCGCATCAATGCGGCCGTTGTTTCTCTCCTCGAGAGGAATCCTTAAAGGAGAGAACTTTCGGCGGGTTCGCTGAGTCGAATTGCCCGGACAGCGAACGCAGGTATGTATAATACCGCCGTCGCGGACTTGGCTTAACCGCCTGGTCCAGAGGAAGGATACCTCTAAGATAAAAAACCACCCAATCCTAAGTTTTGAGGCGCGGCGAGAGGATGAATGGCTGGAGGGAGTTCAGTCGTTAGCGCCTCCCCTGTAGAGCACCTGGCGCACTCTACAGTATATAGGCTTACCTAGGTAAATAGGCTCTGCCTAGGTGGACATCTATATCCTTACAACTCGTGGGAACTATATGGAGAACAATTTAAAAAACACACAAAACGAACCAATTGGATTGGTAGAGGAAGTGGATGTGGAGTCAGACCTTGACCTCATATCAAGCATAATTAGTATGGAGAGCGGAGCGAGCGCAGCGAGTGGTAGTAGGGTGCAATTGTGGAAGAGAATGCATCCCAGACCGAAGCTCTTGGGGTCAAACCTGGCCCTGAGCGATGAGGATGTACCAGCCCCTTAAGTCGCTACGGCACAAGGAAGAAAAAGGAGGCCGGTGACGACAGGGAAGTGCGTTGGTTGGGTAAAAGCACAAAAAGACCTAACGGCCCTAAAAATGGCGGAAGAGATAGCAGAGAAGGAGGGGCAGAGCGCAAAACTGGCTGACAAGGGGTCCACTGGTCAAGCAATTTGTCTGTTGGAGTCGTCTGAGGTCTTGGTGGATGAGCTTTCTGCCAACGACCTCAATCAGAGGCTGACGAATGCTGTTGCGGCCATACAAAAAGTCGGAAAGGTATCCAAAGGCCTCAGCGGTGTGTATAAGAAAACACTAAGGGAGGCCACTGCTTCCATTGTAGAGACTGCCGAAGCTCTCCTTCGGCGCACCTCGTCAAGGGAAACTGCCAGGCTCCAAGCGCAAAACACCCGGCTGTAAGTCCAAGTGGCGGAACACCAGAAGGAAATAGATGAGCTCAAAGCAGAAATGGCTAAGTACCACCGGGAGCTACGTAAGGAGGTGAGGCAGCCACAGTCTCAAGAGTCGGAGTTGGCTAAGCTCCGGCAGGAGATGGCGAGCCTAAGTGCCCGATTCGGTGTCTTTGAGGGAAAACAGCTGCGACCTCCCCTTGCTCCGGACCGCATAACTGCTTCGAAAACAACTTATGCGGCAAAAACCTCAACCCCAAGGACGGAAGCGCAGCCTGATTGTCTGACGGAGGTGATCCAGCCTGTCCCGGTACCTCTTATGTCTCTAGAAGCTAAAAAGGGTAAGGACAAGGGGAAGAAGACGGCTGTTAGTGTAGCTCCGAGTACCCCGGGAACTTCAACCCAAGTCCCCACTCAGAAGAGCTCCGCGGCGTCCTATCTTGGCGAAGGCCAATGGGAGACAGTCGGGGCCAAGAAGAAGGCCAAGAAGGCGATCCAACAAAAGGCCAAAACCGCGAAGAAAGAAAGTGACAGGCTTCGTGCACCCCGGTCAGCGGCTGTTGTATTGACGATGCAACCGGAAGCGCAAAAGCGAGGCCTCACTTACGCAGAGGTCATCCTGAAAGCGAAACCCCAATTTCAGCTCAGCGATGTTGGTATAACGGGCATCCGGTTTAAGTACGCTGCTACCGGAGCCATCAAACTAGAGATCCCAGAGGGGTAATTCTCGTATTTTTAACAACGTTCGCAATCTCATCTCAGACTCAATCTGTCAAAAATTGTATAGCGTTTACCTACATTTTTGACATTTGATTGACGCTGGCATGAGATTGTGAACGTTTTTAAGTACGAGAATTGACCATCTGGTGTCAACACCGGCCCTCAAGCAGACGCCTTTGCTGAAAAGCTAAAGGCGTCCCTCGACGCAGAGGACGTCAGAGTGTCCAGGCCCGTCAAGTGCGCAGATCTGCGCATAATGGACTTGGATGACTCTGTAACCACGGAAGTGGTCGCAGCTGCTGTTGCAAAGGCCGGAGAATGCCCGCTAGACCAAGTTAAGGTGGGAACAATTCGTCCGGGCTTCTCCGGCCTACGGACAGTACTGGTCAGCTGTCCCGTCGCGGCAGCTCGAAAATTAAAAGATGGTCCCAGACTGGTGGTAGGCTGGGATTTTGCACGAGTCAAGCTTCTGGCAAATAAGCCCCTCAGGTGCTACAGGTGCATGAGAGAAGGACACGTGGGAGTACGATGCACCTCAGAGGTCGATTGCTGTGGTCTTTGTTTCCGCTGTGGTCAGCCTGGTCATAAGGCCAGCTCTTGCAATGCCGCGCCGCACTGTGTAGTGTGTGCGGCATTGAACAGGTCGGCTGACCACCAGACAGGCAGCAAGGCATGCACGAGGGATAAAAAAGCTGACTCGAATGGGAAAATTGGGCCCTCAAAGTCGGCTTGCCCACCTCCCGGAGGCAATAAAGCCCAAGAAAGGGCTGAGGGGGAGGCGATAGTTATGGACACCCAGTAATGGCTCTACACCTTCGTCTTCTCCAAGCCAATATCAACCATTGTGCCAGGGCTCAGGACCTTTTGCTCCAGAGCATGGCGGAGTGGTTGATCAATGTTGCCATTGTCGCCGAACCATACTTTGTTCCTCCTAGGGATGACTGGGTGGGTGACATTGATGGCCTGGTGGCGCTTATCTCGAGGCCAGCCGCTGGCACACCGCCCCTTGAGTCCGTGACCCGGGGGCGGGGCTTTGTAGCGGCCTTAGTCGAAGGTATCATGGTCGTGGGGATTTATTTCTCACCCAACCGACCTCTTGCTGACTTTGACAGTTTCATCACAGAATTGGGCACAGTCATCAGTCGAAGCCGTCCTCACCCCGTCCTTGTCATGGGGGACTTCAATGCCAAGTCCACGACTTGGGTTTCCCCAGCAACAGATGCACGGGGGGTGTTATTGGAGGAGTGGGCGGTGGAGTCAGGCTTACTGCTCCTAAACCGGGGATCCGTTCAGACCTGTGTGCGGCAGTGGGGTGGGTCTATAGTGGACTTATCGTTTGCTAGTCCCGCTGTCGCACGCCGTGTTCAGGACTGGCGTGTATTGGAGGAGGTGGAGACGTTATCGGATCACAGATACATCCGGTTCGACGTCTCTGCCCAAATCTCGAGTGGACCGGTCCAAGCGGCCCCAGCCGAGGTTGTGGATGGCTCGCGATGGGCGCTCAAACGACTGAACCGGGAAGCCCTTCTGGTGGCCTCAATCGTGCAGGCCTGGTTGGACTCACCAGTCAGGCCTGTTGATATTGACGAGGAGGCAGAATGGTTCCGGGAGGCCATGACACAAATCTGTGATGCTGCGATGCCCCGCGTTCAGTCTCCATCTGCCAGGCGCCAGGTGTATTGGTGGTCGCAAGACATTGCGCAGTTGCGCATCGCATGCGTGGCGGCGCGACGCCCTTATACCAGGCACCGACGAAGGCGCCGACGAACACCAGAAGCGCTGGTAAGAGAGGCGGAACTGTACGAGGTGTACAGAGTGGCTAAGAAGGCTCTTCAGCAGGAAATAAAGCGGGCAAGGGCCCAAGCCCATAAAGAATTGCTGGCTGTTCTAGAAAGTGATCCGTGGGGGCGCCCTTACCGTTTGGTTAGGGGCAAACTTCGCTCGTGGGCGCCCCCCCTGTCCCGTAGCCTACAGCCGCAGCTGCTGGAGAGAGTGGTGAGCAATTTATTCCCCTCACAAGGTGAGCACACACCACCACGTATGGTTCCGCCTACTATGGTGCCCAACGCGGAGCATGACGATGACGACGTGCCTGCAGTGACCCAGGCAGAACTGAAAGCGGCAGTACATAGGCTTCAGGCCAAAAACACTGCTCCGGGACCTGACGGCATTCCTGGCCGTGTATGGGTTCTGGCCATCAGGGATCTCTGGCCCCGATTAGTAGGACTCTTGAGCGCATGTTTGGAGAGGAGCCAGTTTCCACGCCAGTGGAAGACTGGAAAGCTGGTTCTGCTGAAAAAGGAAGGGCGTCCTGCGGACTCACCATCCGCTTACCGGCCCATTGTGTTGTTGGATGAGGTGGCCAAACTCTTCGAGAGAATTTTTGCAGACCGCCTTATCCAGCATATGGCAAGAGAGGGGCCGGATCTGGCAGATAACCAGTTTGGTTTCCGTCGGGGGCGCTCTACAATAGACGCAATCATGCGCTTGAGGGTCCTGGCGGAGGAAGCAGTGGCTCGGGGTGAGGTCGTCTTGGCAGTGTCTTTGGACATTGCTAATGCCTTCAACACCTTGCCCTGGAGTTGCATTAGGGAGGCACTCCGGTATCATAGGGTGCCAAACTACCTCCGCCGCATTATCGGGGCTTATCTGATGGACGGATATGTCATTTACCCGGGTCGAGAAGGATGGGGTCGACGAAAGATGGCATGCGGTGTTCCACAGGGTTCGGTTTTGAGGCCGCTCCTGTGGAACATCGGATACGACTGGGTGCTGCGCGGTGCGCTCCTCTGTGGCGTCAGCGTCATCTGTTACGCTGATGACACGTTGGTAATGGCACGGTGGAAGACGTTCCAGCAGGCGACTGTTTTAGCGACAGCTGGTGTTGCGCAAGTTGTAGGCAGGATCCGGCAGTTGGGTCTCGAGGTGGCATTGCATAAATCGGAAGCCATTTGTTTCCACGGGCCCCGGAAAGCGCCACCTTCGGGATCCAACATCATAGTAGGAGGTGTCCACATCGGTATCAAGTCGACGATTAAGTATCTAGGACTCGTCCTTGATAGCCGGTGGAACTTCGGGCCGCATTTTCACGGGTTGGCTCCCCGATTGATGAGCACCGCGAATGCACTTTCGCGTTTGCTGCCTAATCTGGGGGGGCCAAGTAATTCCTGCCGGAGGCTTTATGTCGGGATCGTACGGTCCATGGCGCTCTATGGAGGCAACCTGACGGCCCGCAACATTGCAATTCTGAAAAGACCACAGAGAGCAATGGCCGTCAGGGTGATAAGAGGATACCGTACGGTCTCCTTCGAGGCGGCGAGCCTCTTAGCCGGATCACCACCCTGGGATCTTGACGCCAAAATCCTAGCGTCACTATATCGGTGGCGTCGGGACGCGCTGGAGCGGGGCGAGCACCTGATGCCTCGTCATGTTGAGGTGTACAGGGCTGAGCTCCGCCAGACCCTAGTGGTGGCATGGGAGCAGCGACTTGCGCAACCCAGCGCAGGGCACGCTACTATAGCGGCGGTAAGACCCGTTGCGAGGGAGTGGCTGGAGAGACGGCATGGCGCCCTTACTTTTCGGCTGACACAGCCACTGTCCGGACATGGGTGCTTTGGAAAGTACCTGTGCCGCATAGGTCGGGAACCGACACCCGGTTGCCACCATTGCAGCTGCCTCGATGACACGGCGCAGCACACCATTGAGGAATGCCCTGCTTGGGCAGTGCAACGCCATGACCTCGTCGAGGCGGTTGGTGCTGCGGATACTCTCTCGCTTCCGGACATGGTCCAGTCCATGGTCAGAAGTGAGAGCGCGTGGGACGCCGTCGCCTCCTTCTGCGAGGAAGTGATGGTCGCCAAGGAGGCGGCGGAAAGGGAGAGGGAGGATACAACCTCCCTTCCAATCCGTAGCAGACGCACCGGGCGCCGGAGGGCGCGGAATGATCTCCGGCCGCCTTAGGGTGAGGCCTGCAGGCAACAGACTTGGGGAGTTTGTTGCCTGAACAGTGAAAGGCCCGTGACGGCGGCGCGCCGTGTTCCGCGTGCGCCTCCCTAGAGGAATTGCGGCCATATATGGCCGCTGAGGGTGACGGGGTCCGCATGAATTCATGCGGGCCGACACCTGGCCGGGGGAGCGTGATGAAATGCGCAAGCACTCCAGCACCCCGGCTAAAGGTAGCAGCAGAACACCGTGTGGTTTTAGTCAGTAAAAGTCTGACAGACCCCTCCGCTCACCCCAGGGTGGAGGACTTCCATGAGGATTTCCACACGTTAAAAAAAAATAAAAAAAAAAAAAAGGTATTAAAACACTCATGTGATACTATTATCACACTCGGCTATTATACGTCAGTTGCATAAATAACTATTAAAACGTTGAATGGATCAAAGTAAATCTGGAGGTACGTTATAAAAATTACAAGCAAGTTTTAACATTAAGTTAGTGTGCGGACACGCCACGGTAATTAGAGAATAGAGGTTCTTTGAACAGAGGTTAAATTAATTTAGTCTTAACTACTAAAATAGAACCCAATATTTTTGTTTACAGCTAGATAGGTACGGATGCTAACTAACATTTAAAAAATTTTCATGATTGAATTAGATAATATTATGAATTGTGCAAGCCCGGACACGTAAAAAGATGCAATCGGAGAATGACCGGAATTCACAGAAGCGGAATTTAATGCAGCGCCATCCCGTATAACTTTTAGAAGTTTCAGACTGTTACGGTACAAAAACGTTTTTTAAGGAACACGGCAAATAACAAAGTCGGCACTGCTAACCAGGGGGCCTACTCCCTAAGTCCGTCCGTTCATCCGTCCGTCCGTTTATCCGTCCGTCTGACTTAACGATCCATCAAAACAAGTGTAAAAGTTAAATTTTTCGGACGGGCAAAAACACATCGGGAGTAGGGACAACTGTCGTATCGTGTTGCCATTCATACTTCGTTCGGGCTCCGAACCAATCAAACGTCCGTAGGTGATACGGAGTAGGAAACGCCCGTAACGAAGGCGGAAACTACGGACTTCGTGCTTAGGGAGTAGACCCCCAGGGCCGGCAGTCTCGACATTCGTTACGTTGCGAAATCGCTCGGTAAGTCCTAATTACATGCTCTGTGGTCTGATAAAATTTAAGGAACGGGCTCGAAGATGTGTCTATGTCATCTGTGTGTCTCTAGTAAAACCGAATTATTACCATTTGCCCGTCTAGGGGAGCCAGTTAGGACCACAGCGCATGTAATTAAGACTTAACGACTGTCGTAACGACGTAACGAATGTCGAGACTGCCGGCCCTCTAACTCAAAAACTCTTTGGCCTTTTGTCACACTGGCTGAGTTTTTAAAAATCTCGATCTCGATTAGTTTTTCCCGGTGCCATCTATTATTGATGTGACTACTAAATATCAATATTATCATAAAAAAGCCTCATATCTGTCTCTCAGTAGATTATTTGTAAAAATTATAAGTAAACACATAGGTACTGGTTTTAAAAAAAACTTTTTAACAAAAAAAAAAAACCGACTTCCAAAAATCACTACAAAGTGAAAAATAACTTTGATTTCGGAAGTCGGTGTCTTTCGTTTTTTATTTACTTTCTTTTTTTTTGCCACCGACTTCCGAAATCAAAGTTATTTTTCACTTTGTAGTGATTTTTGGAAGTCTGTTTTTTTTTTTTTTTGTTAAAAAGTTTTTATTTCCCGCTTTTTAGTGGGTCTGTTTATAATTTGTATAAGTTACAATAGTCTAATGTCAAGTGCTCATCACATGTTACAAAATATTGCTTTTCCCGATGCTGGGACGTCAATTGCTGAGGAGTTCTGCTGGTAAGAACCAGGAGAACTCTTCAACAACCACTCACCACACGCATTGTGTGACGAGCAGAAATTGCTTGGCAACCATATTAAAGTAATCGAATCGCAACCAGTGAAATATTTATCATGGAGTAGTTCCGGTAGCCATCTGTGGTCTTCATCATCAGTTCCACTTCACCAAGTGGTGCTTTCCGAGAGCAAATGCACGAGCTACTATAAAAAATACCCAAATCGCTATAGGTGTGCCTATAAAATTTGAAGAGTTCCTTCGATTTCTCCAGGATCCCATCATCAGAACTGGATTTTGACAAAAATGGGACCATTTGGGAAGTATACCCTTTCCAAAAAAAATAAATATTTTTTCAAATCGGTTGGCAAGCGACGGAGTTATGCGCGAACAATCATAAAAAAAAAAAATACAAACATCCGAATTGAGAACCTCCTCCTTTTTTAGAAGACGGTTAAAAAGTAGATAAAATGCACCTACTGGTTAATGAGTTTTTGTACATTTGGTGGTTTCATGAGAAATTAGAACTGATGACAAACTTACATGGTTTTACAAATCCGACAAGGCTGTTTGGGCACCGTTCTTTTGCCTCTCCACTGACATGAGAACCGAACCAACGTTTTTGGCGCCAACACAAAAACGTTAACGTACCTAATGATAACTACTAACATATACAGATAATATTCTCTTTTGTTTGTAAGTTATTGATTAGCCAAATGGTGTTCAAATAAAATAATCATTGAATTGTGCTTTATAGAAAATATTATTTTTTAATTTAGATTTCAAACTATCTGCGCCCCGCGGTTTCCCCCGCGTGGACCGGGATAAAAAGTAGCCTATGTGTTAATCCAGGGTATAACCTATCTACATACCAAATTTCATACAAATCGGTTCAGCCGTTTGAGCGTGAAGAAGTAACAAACATACACACACACACTCACAAACTTTCGCATTTATAATATTAGTGTGATGTGATATAATATGCTTTTCTCATAGTTGTTAATAGATTATTATCAGTTTTACTTAAAATTTTAATGTCCAATGTAATTTAATTGTAAAGTGATTGCCTGAAACACAGGGTCGGGTCGCTACCTATTGTTCTAACTCCGAACCATCATTGACATTGATTTTTAATTATAATAATATTAATTCGGATTGGACTTAAAATGAATTGTACTGTATTGTAGAATAATTAAGATTATTAATTGTATTATTAATTGTATTGTAGCATAACTAAGAGTGACATTTGAATATTTGTACACCATAAAGTTGTAGTAGAATGTTTAGAACTTAAACAAATATTAACACCATACGTACCATGTAAAACTACATTCATACTTTCATACAAATAAAATTCTATTCTATTCTATCCTATTCTATTCTATTCATCATTACTTGCACCAGTAATAAAAATATTTTAGCTTTAATTAAGTACGTCGTTTATTCATTTTCTTTCTTATTCTATTTACATTTTGAAATATTTCTTACAACAAGATATTTAAAAAAACTTTAGAAAAAAAAAAAGTTCTTAATAATATTAGGAACTTTATTTGTATAGGAAAATTTTATTACTATTTGGCTAAATGTACACTTTTTGTAAACGTTTTATTAAATAAATTTATTATAAAATGTATTATTATAAATTAAACTGTCTCATTTTTGGGAAAATTCGTCTTCTCTGTTTTCAACTTTTTACCCGAGTAGAGCTCGGTCGCCCAGGTACAAGAACTAATTAGAAAAGCAAGAAAAAACCACTAGTTTAATGTAACTAGTGGTTTTTTATAAATCAATTTTCAAATTTGTATGTCCACTGTTTTTTGAAAAAATAAAATATCTTCAAGGTTCATTTTGACCCGTGTACCTATGAGTGATTTGATACCTAATGACCTCTACTATCACCCCTTAAAGGGATCGTGACATGTTTCCAGTAACCCTACACGTGTGTTTTAATAGGTAAAAATACCTAAGGAAAGCAAGTAAGCATCTGGGACCTTCACTTCGAAAGAAAGGCGGGCAATATAATGTTAAGTTTTATTTTCTTATTATGTAACTTTAAATGCTCACAATTATTATACTTACAGATATTTTATGATATATAAATAATTCGTTTAATTACATTAATTGCCTATGTAACTAGGTAGTATAAATAAGTATATTAGTTTATTTAAAAGCATAACTCACAATAATATAATGTTGTATAAAACGTGTGCGTACGTGACTTAAGCGCGGCGACGGGCAGCATCGTTGACAGAGAATAGAGAATAGAATAGCTATTATCTGTCAACGGTCAACGGGCAATCGGGCAGCAAAGGGCAGCAAGCGTAGATGCAGCAAGGCTTAGATAATATGAGGTTCTACATGTTTGCAGCAAGGCATGCATACACCCCCGCCCGCGCCCCGCGCCAACTGACAGTGGACGAACGATTGCGAGCGCGTGCCAAGCTCGTGAATCGTGATACGATCGTCGTACAGCTGTAGAAGATAAACTACGATAACATGGCGCGCCCCTCCAAATTACTGTTTCAATGTGTGTAGTGACGTGACTAGTCGAGCAACAAATCCGTGGATTTGTTTTCGTTTGACGGCCGTCTCATTACGCACACATGCGTTGTGAATCTTGGTGGTGCATTGTAAATACTTTCACAAATACTTTCAAACGTTTTGAATTTTGGAGGGGCGCGCCATGTTATCGTAGTTTATCTTGGATCTCTTGGCGCGTGGCCAAAATCAGAACTAACGCCATCTTGTTTTACTAGTGCACACTACTTCCATGCAATTAACATAAATTATAGTCATGGAATTGGTATGTACTATTATACTTTTTAATTATAAGAGAACATACCGTAAAACATGGCAACTTTGCCCTCGACAGTTGACTTTGCCCAGTTGTGTATTTTTTAAAAAACTTAATACATACCAAATTTGTCTGTAGTTAGTAAGAACATTTTGTCTATGGTAAAAAATTCATCATTTTTCTGGCAACACTGTGTGACGCGCAGTCACAGATGTTACTTCAGTTGTCTGTCAGACGTCGTTGAAGTTAGAGTGTTTTTTTGCGGGCAAAATCTTTTAAAAAAACTTTTTCGAGAAGTGCTACTTGGAGTTATCGCAGGTAAGTAATTTTTATACATCCGTTATTACATTGGAAATGAATAATATAGACTAGTTTTCTTCGCTAAATGCGTCGTATAATCATAAAATATAACGGTGGGCAAAGTCACAAGCATATTTTTTGAATATCGTTGACAACATTGCCCAACGTTTCTTTTTCACTAGGGTTGTCACCCGAGGTACATTTTTTAACCTAGTAAAAAAAGGAGGGTTCGGATTTGATGAACAGTTAATAATGTTGGTAAACATATAAAGTTTAAAAACACAGTCGGGATTTAGAAGATACGAGGGCTCGTATCTTCCAAATTCTGACTGTGTTTTTAAAGTTTTTTGTTGATTGGTTTTAGGTTCTTAAAAACTATATGTATTTACATCGAAATCAAACTACCTAGGTACTCTTGTTTTACCGCTACCGCGATAAAATTCATAAAATAATTTCTAATATAATTGTTAATATAAGTACCTACTATGAAAGTTATTCAAATTTTATTTTCCCGGCTATAATTTTATCTTTTACTGCAGTTCTGTTTATAAATTTACATTTTTTTTAATAATGGGTAGTCTCGACATTTTCATTTAGTTTAATCTAAAAACTTTGCATACTAGTACCTAATCCTGAACTTTGTTGCAGTTTATTTGTCCGTCAGTGTAGATATGTATCCAAATTAATTTACGCTAAATGTTGATTATATTATATAACAATAACATAAAAGATAGGTAAGTACCTAATATTTATAGGTACTTAAAATTACTAAAAATTATATTGCATAGTAATATAATTTTTCTGTAAAACTCATTACAAATTTTAGTGTTATTTGTTATTTTCATATAAAAACAAAGACCGAGATAGGTACATACTTTTTAGTTTTTTTTTTAAATTATTTTTTAGTTTTTGAACACTTTAGAAATAAAGCATATTATGTAAAAAATGATGTTATATTATTTTTAATTTATCATTATAATATATTATAATATTCCACACTAAAAATTATTAAATAGTTAAGTATTGTCAATGGTGACAACCCTTGAAAAATCGCCATTTTGTACGAAAAATGTTCTAGAAGGCTTTTTGACTTTGCCCACTCATTTTTAAGGGTCAAGGAATGTGAATATTTGGCGTATAATTTAATACATTATTGCATTGCTCAGTATTTTCATTCAGTCCTTTTCGAATAGTGTTAGAGTCCATAGTAACGGAGATCTGTAATGTGGGCAAAGTTACCAAATGTATATGATTTTTTGCCCAACACCTATAATTGTTATTTTCACTAATAAATATGCTTTTTTTTAACTATTTTTAGTTTTGTGTATCGAGACATGAGCATATAGTATTATGTGGCACCGAAACAATAATCAATTAATTAAAATTTTCCAAAATATCATTAATTAAGCATTTATTTTTTAAATTTATGGGCAAAGTTGCCATGTTTTACGGTACAAAAGCCCTGTAGGTTGCCTGTAGGTCTGTATCTCTACTCTGTGTAATCAACAGTTTTCACATAAATCTTTGCAGAGATTCTTCTCTTAACTCTACAGGGTTTAAGTGTAAACACCTTTATCCTTTTAAGGGGTCATTGTACTCATCATTATGAACAACTTTTACTATGAGACCAGACTGAAAAATCTGCTGTTCCCTACATATTCACGAGTTATGCGAACATAACAACGCCAACGTACGGAACAGTAGGTAGATTTTTTCGCGATTTCAGGTTTTGGGCCCATAATATAAGAAGTGTCCATAATGATGAGTACAATGACCCCTTAAAAGGATGACGATGTTTACTCTTACACCCTGTATACTCAACATTAAACAGTCTACGCCACGACAGTCTGTAAAGGCTTAACCCCGATCCTCTTGGCCAAGTCGGCCATGGCTTCGATTTGTCTTTGGGGGTAGTTGACGGTTCCTCTTGCCAAGGTCACCTCGCCAATTTTGTGTTCCTTATCTCCGGGGGCCAGGACTGGTAGTGATGGGTCCACCTGGAAAAGGAGAAGAACTGGTTGGTATGTTGTACCTGTTATTTGTTACAAGCCGCATTAGTCCAGCCGTTCTCGAGTTTTGCGCTGTCATGTAGTGGTAATGAATGGTGATTGAATGGTGGTGGTGAATGGTGGTGGTGGGTGGTGGTGGGTGAATGAATGAATAAATGGTGTTTTTTTTTTAGATTAGAGTTACTTTTCGTGGCTGTGTTGATCTTTGTGTGTGAACGGTTTTTGATACGGTTTTCCTAGGTTTTCCCGAGTGTAGACATAATTACATAGTTATTAGCTCAGAACAATAATTGTTCTGAGGTTATTAGTTCGACTGACTGACAAGTGTGCCATATAATGTCATTGTGTCGACAGGTCGTTGGATTGACAGCTCTTAATCTCGACAGGTCGTTACTACGACGCGACGGGCAATGTTCTTGATTCCGATAGGGCTACTAATGTTATGCAAAACTTCTTGCTTCTAGGCCCTGCGATTTAGGACTAAGCGTTGTCTATCAGTTAATTTAAAAAATGTATGAAGTACCTGCGTGTCTCCAAATCTCCGCTTGTGTGGTCTTATCTTAGAACCTAGCTAATAAGGTATACCTATACCTAGAGACTATTGTGCAGGGCAGGGGGCTAAAACGGCAACTTTGGCGGTATCATAATAGGATAATAGGTATTTTTGAATCATATTTGAAATCGTAAAACGGTCACAAACTGACAATTCATAATTTATCTGCGTACAATCATTCATAGCACGCAATTGATCTGTTTGACAGTTTTGTATGGAGATTCGTAAAATGGTCCACAAATTATGAATTGCTTTATTGAAGTTTAATGTCAAATAGTCAAATACGTCAAATAACACAATCATAATAAATTGCTGGGAATTCAGGAAATGAATTGCTTAATGTGGCCGTTTTAGGCCCACAGGCGGCCTAAAACGGTCACATTAAGCAATTCCTCTAAAAGCGACTCATTTCCTGAATTCCCAGCAATTTATTATGATTGACGTTTTGACATTAAACTTCAATAAAGCAATTCATAATTTGTGGACCATTTTACGAATCTCCATACAAAACTGTCAAACAGATGAATTGCGTGCATTGTAGCATTTAGCAGTTGAAAAAAGCGTACAAGGTACAAAATCGCGTGACACTTCCCTTTCTGCATAAAGTATTACCAGCAGTTCGATCACAATATTTTATCGTAAAAGAGTCGAGTTGTTTATGGTTTTATACATACAGGTTCTAAATTCCTCCAGGCGTTGAGACAATCAGCGGCTCTATCTTCGAAGCCTGGAGCGAAGAAGTTTGGGTCAATAGCTGCGAAGCACTGCCCCAGGTTTGGTGGACCCTGAATGCTGGACAGCTCCCAGCCACGGATGTTGTGCGTCATATTCGACCCTGTAACATTCACGAAAACCCATTTAAAAAATTTAGTTTGTTTTGATCAATTACAAAAATAGGAGTAACTTTGTCGACCTATACAGAAGAGTTTTCAGAATTCACGATGCAAGACTCGAAAATTTGACCCAGCCCCGGATTGGTTTTATTTCATAATTCATACTTATAGAGGAACTACTTTGTCGACTTATGCCGAAAAGTCTGAGGAAAATGAGAATACAGTATGCAAGACCAAGCGTACCGAGCTCGAAAATTTTAGCACCCTACGTTTATATTTAACATTCGGGGACCTACTACTACTTCCTCCTCCTTTTACTTTCTGATCGTATCTTGCCCTGTTTGGGATTTGCTTAATCAGTTTTTCTCGATATTTGGGGCCCCCCGGACCTGGGGCCGGGGCGGATCGCCCCTGCCGCCCGTGGTGCCCCTGCTTAGTCCGCTTGTGCTAATTAAATTAGGAATTACAGGACGTTTGTAGCACGACTTGCTACCGCCGCCGCCGCGCCGGCCGAGTTTGCCAAAACACGGGCGCAAGGTCTTTGAGAGCGTTGCGAGCGGCCGGCGCGGCTCTCGGTGCCCCCCTTTTTTTGTGGATGGGAAAGCATCAAATGACTTCTCCCGCTCTGGGTCTGGGCGGAGCAGGAGGGCGTGTCAGACTTTTACTGACTAAAACCCAGCCGTGTTCCTTCAGTTGCCTGTGCCAGGGCCACGGTATCTCTTTCGAACAACCCGCGACCCCGGCGGCTTCGGCCCTATCGGACCCCATCTCTGCTGACATCTTTCTCGGCGCCCCCTAAGACCCTGCGCCTGTGTGCGCCTCACACCCTGCAACATAGGTAAAGCTGGCCCTGAGACATTTAAAAATATTTGTGCATTCTTACCTGATAATCCACTGCAGAACATTTCCACCATGGCAGCAATAGCATATCCTTTATAACCACTCGTCTTCTCTTCTCCTCCTAAAGGCATCAGTTTACCTGCCGTAAACGCCTGGTGAAATATAAGGGTTTGTTGTTAGTTATCAGAACTAGCTACTGAAAACTTCAATTTATCATCACATCCGTTTTAAGTTTTAACCGACAAGGTAGCCTGACTGCCCAGAATGCGCCCGACGTCCGCTGAGCAAGGTCACTCGTATGGACTGTTTTAATTCCGTCGAAGTAAAATCTATTACAGTGGTAAAGTCAAAAAACTTCTCCAAAATGAAGATGAAAACAAATATGTATCAACATCACCACGAATCTTAGCAAAGCGTCTGAAACAGTATTTGCTATTATTATTGGTGTAGGCGTTAGATAACGTACTGCCTTGGCATCAGTGGTGGGCTTCCCGTCAATATCCAGGGCCCAACCTTGGGGCAGCGGCTCTTCTTTGTGGATTTGTACTTCAATCTGAAAATAAATTTTATTATTACTAGTTTCCTAACATACATGTAGGTTTCAAAGAATTGAATGAATGGATTAGAGATTTTATTGCCATATTTCCACCGCGGTATTAGCTCAATATTCACAAAAATTGGTTTCTTGGATTGTGTAGTATGACGTAACGCAATGACACTATCCAACGCAAAAAATACCGTGGATAGAGAACGGTATAAAGAAAAATTTTAACCGAATAGAATACTAAAAAATAGTTCGATATTCCCAATAAAAAATTTGGAAGTTGCTCCACAAAAATAAACTGTGCAGTCGAACATCTCTGTATTTTTAGCGATAACGACATTCTTTTTTTAAGAATTTAATAGAATTAGCATTTTTGTTTCAAACTTTAACCGGACAAGTATTTAATTTATTGTGTATATTCTGAATAATCTAAATAAAATCCGGAAAATAAATGCACATTCGCAGCTTAGTCACACAAATATTATTTTCAATTTTCAACCTTATTTGAAGCCAATTAGCTGGCTTGAAATAAGGTTGAAAATGTGACAATAGATTACGCGATTGTGTGCCGTTTAAAATCGTAGTCAGTCCGCGCCTATTTCCATATTCATAATGCGGTTATCTAATTTACCTTCCCCATAGCGACAGAAGTAGCAGCCATGTCGACCACCAGCTTATCACCACCACTAGCTGGAGCAGCCATTCCGATAGGATTCGTTCCCAAGGCCCTCTGAAACAAACGGAAGCAATACAAATTACGAAACCTATACAGAGTGGAATTTTGTAATGCTACCTGAAGGGAAAGTACTTTTAATACTGTAGATGAAAATGTTACTCAAAGAAAACATTCCTTTATTTTATATAGAAAACTGCATTCAAAGATTTTCGAAAATTCGCTTGCCACACTCGGGAATCGAACCGACTAAAATCTGTAAAAATTACACCCTGTACTTTTATTGCATTGATAGTTAGGATCAATTATATGGATGAAATCTCTCTAACAAACATGATAGATTAAATTATAGGAAAACCATGAAATCTTAAATTTTAATCTATATATCTATAAAAATCAATGCCACTTTTCGTTGTAATTTAATAACTCAAGAACGGCTGGGCCGATTTAGCTGATTTTGGTTTTAAAATGTTTGACGTAGTCCAGGGAAGGTTTAAACGATGAGAAAAATTGGAAAAGTTGCCGGGAAAGTTGGAAAATTCTGGAAAACTGAAAGTGGATTTTACATGGGAATATTGAAATTGGGACAGGACAACATCTGTCGGGTCAGCTAGTTTCTTAATATTTTTTTAATCTTAAACAAGCGATTTTTTAAAAATCTTTGAATGCAGTTTTCTTCTATTCAAAAATAAAATGGATAGGGGAAATATTGCACGAGATTGTTCCTGTAAATGTACCCGCGGAGCATCACAGTTTTTGGTTAGAAGAGTAGGGGAATACCAAAGAAACGATGGATGTACTGTGTGAAAGATGAGATGGCTAGAAAGGGGGTGACTACCGAGATGACGACACGACTAATAGAGAAGTATGGAAAAAAGGGACATATTGCGCCGATCCCAAATAGATTGGTATAAGGGCAGGAGAATGATGATGATGATGATGAAAGAAGAAGAAGTAGCCAAACGACTCACTTGCTTGGACCTGGTGGGGACCATGATAGGCGATGTGTTGGTGAAGGCCAGCCCGATGAGCCCCTCTCGCTCTGCCTGCAGCGCCCAGTAACCCGCCATGCCATAGTGATTGCTCCCTGCAACACAACAAATTACATAACCTCACGCCTGTTGTTCTGGACGGGCTAGGTAGAGGTAAGTATTATCTACTACTAGCTGCGCCTCACGGTTTCACCCGCGAAGACCGGGATAAAAAGTAGCCCATTTGTTAATCCAGGGTATAAGCTATCTACATACTAAATTTCATCCAATTCGGTCCAGCCGTTTGAGCGTGAAGAAGTAACAAACATACAAACACGTGTACACTCACAAGCTGCGCCTCACGGTTTCACCCGCGAAGACCGGGATAAAAAGTAGCCCATTGGTTAATCCAGGGTATAAGCTATCTACATACTAAATTTCATCGAAATCGGTCCAGCCATTTGAGCGTGAAGAAGTAACAAACATACAAACACACACACTCACAAACTTTCGCCTTTATATTAGTGTGATAGGAACGATCAGCGACAAAAGGCGATTAACACTGCAACTTTTACATGTCACTATCGAAAGAAAACTATTCGATACATTGTATTGCATTTCATAGTAGGTTCCAATATAAAAAATGAAATGCCGTTCGTTGGTAATCGCATCACTTGATGAGAACGGCTGGACCGATTTGGGTATTTTTTGTTTTAAAATAGTCCGAACAAGATTTTTCTGTAAGGAAAAATTGGAAAAGTTTCCCGGAAAATTGGTTTTTTTTTTAAACTGAAAATTTATTTTTTCTATGTGATTTTTATATGAACTTATTGTTTGGACAGGACAATGTCTGTGGGGTCAGATATCTTTAAAAAGAAATAAAGATCTCAATCATTTTTAAAACGCTGAAGTGTTTATCGATTTTTTTTTGCCGACTGTGCGGTCTCTATTCATCAGTTACGTTTTAGGGTCTAAAGGAGTCACAAAGACTGCTTCTGAGAAATGCCTAGGTACTGAAATATCCCAATAATAATAATAAATAAATATAAATATCCTTGGACATTTCACACAACGCCATCTAGTCCCAAGCTAAGCAACCTTAATTGCTTGTGTTAAGGTAACGAGATGGCTGCTTAGAAACTAACAACGTGTAACGTTAAATGCGCAAAACCTCTTAAGGGGTCATTGTACCTATTCATCATTATGAACAAATTTTACTATGGGACCAAACCTGAAATCGCGAAAAAAAAATCAGCTGTTCAGTACATTTAATAAGTTCGCATAATTCGTCAAAATGTACTGAACAGCTGATTTTTTTTCGCGATGTCATGTTTGGTGCCCTAGTAAAAGTTGTTCATAATGATGAGTACAATGACCCCCTAAGAGGTTTTGCGCATTTAACGTTACACGTTGTATAGGTACATTTTTTTGCGCTGCGCAGCAGTCAATCGCTCAACCACTGCGCCAACCGTGTCGTCATCCTTTGCCCGACGTGGTAATTGAACACAGGCCGTGGCTAAAATAAGTTAAAACTCACGTTTAGCCGAAACCCATCCCACACCACACTCTTTCGCTTTCTGGATGGCTAGTTTCATGCAGAAGTTGCCCACAGTGGCGCCGAGAGCGTTGTGACCATCCACCCAGGCGGTGGCACCTGACTCCTTCAGGATCTCGGGCTTAGCTGCCGGCGTGCAAGCTCCATTCTTGATGTCGTTTATGTAAAACTCTGTGGAGCAAAGAAATAAACATATAAGGCAATTTAAGTTCAAGGCAAAATAAGGTCAATCTGCCTAGCCTTTTCCCAACATGTTTTCCAATCCTAAACTGAAATATAAAATGAATTCATATATACCTACTCAATTCCACGCTCACACCATTACACACGCACACACCCCCAGACACACACACATTCAAGGGTGTTTCTCTTTCGTTATAAGTGAAGTTTCAGATTAATTGACGAATAACGTTGGTTTTTTTTTCTTATATCATTAATAATAGATAATCTTTCATGATTTTGTGATTTATACCTCATTTCTACGGATAACAAAGAAATTAAATAGAAAAAAAAACGACGGTAAACGAAGGCAATGAGGAAGAAGGTAATGGTTTGAGACCGTTTGAGACATTGATTATTTTTTTTCTTAAATAATATCAACATTACGAACTTCATGCATATTCTAAACCACGAAGGTACATAATAGAAATGATAATTAGCTGTTGTTAATAATTATTATCATAAATACTCACTCAATAATACCGGGAAATTAGGAAATGGACACCGAAGGAAATGACTGTACATTAAGTTTTTTATTTAGGTATAATTTAATAATTTTGTTGTTTGACCTGTAAATGTTCCATGCATGTAAGCACAACTTGACTATGTTTGGTTTCCTTAGTAAGGAATACAGATTTTTAATTAATAAATAAAGATTTTTAACCTGGACGCGTAATATGCACCAAAATTGAGAAACACCCTCAAAAACTCACTCATATACAACACACAAATGCGCTAGGTACTTGTTGTATTCTTGTTTTAAATTAATTTGGTTTTTCTTTTGTTTTTGTTTTTCAATTGCATATTTTTATGCGGAGTCACATCAGTATTAAAAGGTGATTTCCAACTCATTGTACAAATGTAATAAACATTTTTATTTATTATTGACATAGAAAGTATAACGTATATAGTACCATATAATTATAAAATTATTGCTAGTGCCTTTGTATCTAATCGAAGTGCACCCTTCAAAATTATTTTCAACACTCACCAAGCCGGTTCAGTCCATGGCTGTAATGTCCCACGGTGTCTGCATGTATCAGCAGGTCAGCATGGGCCTTCGCCTCGGACTCTGGAGCCCCCAAGGCCTTCAGGCTGTCCTCCATGAACCTCCGCACTTCCTCTAGATTTACCTCAGGCATTTCTGTTCATAACATCAAAAAATGTTTGAGTTCATAACATAACACAATTGTAAAACAAGCATAACTATTACTTTTCACTAAACCATAACCACAGCCGTACACATACACTACCTATGCTAGGCCGCAGGCAGGGGAGGGAAATGAGAGAATTCAAAAGAACCCAGAAACTCAATCCAGAGATCGTTGTCTCGCGCTTTGTTTTTGATGATCATACAATCCTTTTTTCACGATGTGATTTTTACAGAATAGATCGGAGGGATTGCCGATTTGCCACTATTAACAGGTCACTTCACGCTCACTTCGCCTAAACTTTTGACGGTGAGATTTTTACAGAATAGATCGGAGGGATTGCCACTATTGACAGCTCACTTCACGCTCACTTTACCAAAATTTTCACGGTGAGATTTTTACAGAATAGATTTGAGGGATTGCCACTATTGACAGGTCGCTACACCTAAATTTTCACGGTGATATTTTTACAGAATGGATCTGAGGGATTGCCACTATTGACAGCTCACTTCACGCTCACTTCGCCTAAACTTTTGACGGTGAGATTTTTACAGAATAGATCGGAGGGATTGCCACTATTGACAGCTCACTTCGCCTAAACTTTTGACGGTGAGATTTTTACAGAATAGATCGGCAGTACCTACTTTTTGCCAATTTGGGCATGTTTTAAACACCCTACGACCAATGTTCAACACTTGCAATAAATGAGAACTTTAGAGAGAAGGGGTTTTCTCACGGAATAGTTAAATAATTAAATAAATATCCTTAATTATCTATTCCGTGGGTTTTCTATTGACATTACTATAGAGATTAACCGTTTTAAAAAGAATAAATTAATAAAAGAAACAAAAGACTGAACGAGGAATATCATTAAAAAAATGCTGTCATAGTTCACAATTTACGAATGGTAAGGCCACACAAAATATTTCCAGTCAGGCAGGGATACCAAAGTAAGTAGGACACATTAGAAAACGAACTAATTTCAGCAAAGATGAGTGTGAATGCTTCTGAAGAGACGTGAACACGTCAGAAACTAACGCTGGTTTACAGGTAAACGTAAATAAAGACATGGTTAAATGTTTTAAAGAAAGTGGTGGGTGATCCAGGGGGGAGCATTGTCGAGCTATGTTTGCGGCTAGTAGAAAGTGGAAGTTGATACAGGGTCTGTTTATTGACATTATGATTATTATAAGCTTTCGTCCGCGTGCATCTCGGAAATTATCCCACGGGAACGTAGGTACTACCGGGATAAAAAGTATCCTATATCCTAATCCAGGTCATGGTCTACCCGTGTGCTAAATTTCATCCAAATCCGTTCAGCTGTTTTAGTGTGAAAGCGTAATAAACAAACTTACTTCCGTATTTATAATATTACAGTTAGGATTTTATTAATACTGACAAGATTGTAAAATACTAATAAGACCCAAAAAGGTGAAATTGAAACATTCTTTATTTGCTTCTAGTACCTGCCTACCTATTGGGGTGTTCAAAAGTTTGTGTGTCTAAACCATTGGCGTATCCAGTTATAAAGCCCCTTATCAAAAAATATTAGGGGCCCTTTTTACCAGAATAGTTCTAAAGGAGAGTATTGTTTTTCTACAAATTATATAATTGTATTCTGACTCAGAATGACCAAAGAAACGATGCGATGGACTGTGTGAAAGATGATATGGCTAGAAAGGAGTTGACTACCGAGATGACGACTAATAGAGAAGTATGGAAGAAAGGGACATGTTGCGCCGACCCCAAATAGATTGGGCTAAGGGCAGGAGAATGATGGTTCTGACTCAGAGCTGTCATTGTGATCTTACTAGAGAATGCAAGAGCGAGCGAAGCGAGCAGAACTGGATAATCCTGATTTGAATAGGTTAAATGTTCTGTGTGAATTTACTGAAAGCAAAGAGCTTGAGAATTAGGTATACCACGCTAGCTTGAAGCCTGAGTAGGTAAGCCACAAATGGCTTAAAGCCTGCCGTGTAAACGCAAGCTTAGCCGCGTCGGTGCAGCTAATTTGCATGACTCAAGGCATTTAGGAATAAAAGTCGAACTTTCATAAAATATCAATAGAAAAAAAACACTTACTTAAACTCATTTTGACAACATCCAGTAGGTATAGGTACACACACGATACGATACGATACGATTGGATACACTGATCAAATTTCAGCCCACCACGAAACAGTAACACGATACAATAAGATACTGAACTATCACCAGGAAAACTAACCATTTTATAATAATGTACGTATCATGAGAACACAAAAAAAGTATGAGATTTCTGCACTCAACCGGTAAAATGACGGGCTGGAAAAAAGTAGTACATTGACTAGAAAATAATTGTTTTTCTATTAGGAACTGACCTTGTCGTGCTAAGTAATTAATTTTGAGAAAAGTAAGGAAATCAACCAATGTCGGAAAAACTGGACGTGACACAGACTCGTGGCAGAGAATCCTGAATAGCGGAGAAGAATAGTGACAAAAAAATATAACTGTAAATAGGAAAAGTTTTCCATAATTCAACGTTACACGTCACATCTTATCTTCTTCTTCTTAGCTTCTTTTATATAATAATAGCTCCGCCCCGCGGTTTCACCCGCGTAGACCGATATAAAAAGCCTTTGTGTTAATCCAGGGTATAAGCTATCTACATACCCAATTTCATTCAAATCGGTCCAGCCGTTTGAGAGTGAAAAAGTTACAAATATACAAACCCACACACACTCACAAACTTTCGCATTTATAATATTAGTGTAATACAATCAATGCTGTCCATTAGTCTCGCTAACTCAAAAACGGCTTGACCGATTAGAATATTTGTTTTTTGTTTTGTTTGATAAAAAATAGGAAAAAAAATAAATTGAAATTTTGACATTCTGGCGGGTCAGCTAGTAGAACATAATTATAATAGCTATGTGTAGATCGTGGCTGGACCACTGTCTGTCGTAGCGTAGCGTAGACGTCGCGTAGCACCGGCGTAATAGGCTTTACGCGGCGTTTACGCTGCGTTCACTACTGACGAAAGGTGTTGAAATAAAAATTAAGTAAATAAAAAAAATCTGCTGTTCTATATATGTGTTCACTTAAATCAACAAAATGTATGGAACAGCTGATTTTTTTTTCGCGATTTCAAGGTTGGTCCCATAGAAAAAATTGTTCAAAATGATGAGTACAATGACACCTTTTCGGGTTTAGTGTAAACAAAAACTAATGTATAAATTAAGATATAATAAGATTTACCTTGTTTTAATATTCAGGAACCGTATAAATAAAATCAGTAGAGAATGAGACGAGCGTAACACAAATACACAAACAATAAAGTGCCGCAGTTTATCAGAATATAGTTTACATAAGATTGTCATTCCGTTTGTAAGCATTTAAATAGTTAGTTACCTACTATTTATACATTATATTAACTTTATAAGACGGTTTTAGCAAATTGTTACACATTGAGCCAAAATAATGACCCAATCTTATTCACCTACGAGTTTCCTTTCCTCAACTCATAATAATATTTTACAACGCTAACTGCTGCCTGCGGATTCGCCTGCGAGAACCCTAATTATTTTTCTAAAATAAAAGTTGTAAGTTAACTATGTTACTTCTTATAACATCAGCTATCTACCGATGAAAGTCCCGTCAAAATCGGTCCAGCCGTTTCGAGATTAGCTGAAAAACAATTTTTTTTTTTGTTGTGCTTATAAGTACCGTAAGTACATACTCACATGCATTGCAAAAAGCTGTTATTTTGACATTACAAACAAACACTGCAATTTCACTTATCAGGGTGTATTGGAAAGGTGTGGTCATGGTACAGACCATCAAACTGTTCTGCTTTCTCCATGGGACCAACATCGTAATCGCGAAAACATAATCAGCCGTCCCACACATTTGGGTCGAGAAGGTGTTAAAGTTGTGTAGTGGACAGTTGATATTTTTTTCGTGCTGCCTGACCAACGTAGCAGAACTGGTAGAGTGTTACTTGTAAGTATCGCCTCTCACGAAGGCTATTTTAATGCACTCCTTTGATTGCAATGTAAGCTAACTTGCTTATGTTTTCTGTTACTATCTGATACAGACCAGACCCAGTATTTAATTAAATATTATTGTTGCTACCATTTTCCGCTCCGACAGTGTAACTACTTAATAATATCTGTGTAATTATGTTACATCACAATCTTATGACCGTCATGTGACGGTTATCTCAATGTTATTACCACACAGTACTATAAAATTACACAAACAAAATCACTTTGTTTAGGTAGGAACAGCTGAATCTCAGATTTGTATCAGCCACATCTTGAAATTTTCCTTTCCAAGCAACAATTTATCAAATCTAGAAAAAACAATTTCAAGCAACAAGTAGGTACAGTCAGCGCAGCGTCAAAAATATCGGGACGAACAAACTGTTCAAAATGATCTCAACAACTAAGAAAATTAAACTTTATTGGATAAAGTTCTTGTCAGAATGACAGGTTGTGGTGACAGTTTTCAATCTGAAACATTCCGTGTGCCATTGAGTTAGTATTTAATTTTCATAGTTGTTTAGATCATTTTGAATAGTCTGTTCGTCCCGATAATTACTGATGATATCTACTAGTAGTACCTACTATGTAGGTATCTAGATCTAGATATATCTACCTATATACTACTCCTTTAAGTCAGAAAAATCTACAGTGATGGCGACTGGCAACCCACCAAAAAAAGACCTATGCCACATTGGGCGCCCGCTTTAACGGCACCTGAGGTAATGGCACCTTGACCTGAGGTATTCCACATACGGCACCTATCAATATTTTTCGCAGGTGCCATTAGTGGAATAGTTTATTATTTAAAATTTTATTCCACAAATGGCACCTGCGAATCAGTAGGTACCTACGTACTAGTGTTGCGACGTGAAATGTAAAGATTGAAACAAGAAAATATTCTCATCTGAAATTAGAAAAAGACAGACAAATTAAAGATCCGGAGTCACACGTCTTTTGGTGTCGTAGGTCTGATTCCGTTGATTTCATCTGTGATTCTACTGTCTCGATTTTTTTATATATTGTTGGAGCAATAAATAAGCTTTCTACAGGTGTCATGAATCGAATACGTGTGACTCCGGATTTTTAATTTCTCTGACTTTTTCTAATTTCAGATGAGAATATTTTCTTGTTTCATACTTTTTAGAGCGTGATTTTTCAGTCGTCGGGTTTTAGTTTTTAAACTTACCTACTAAATAGTTTTTAAAACTTGTTTCATCTTTTTCTTCGTCGTATCGATATTTCCATTCATTTAACCTAAATAATCTTCGACCAGAATTCGGCAACTTCGACAACGTTAGCATTGGTCTTGCAAACGGATTCCATAGTTCAGCAGTGCGATTCTGTAACCATCTCACCGTGAAAACTTAGGTGAAGTGAGGGTGGAGTGAGCTGTCAATAGTGTCAATTCCTAGCAAAAACAAACTCACTTCACCTAAGTTTTCACGGTGAGATTTCAGAATCGACCGGCAGGTGTCTTTGCACAGCGAGCACGACAAGAGGTGTGGCATCGTTTGTGATGTAGCTCAGTGTGGCTAAAGAGTGAGACGGCGACATTTTTTTACCTTTTTCTAGAATTCCGTCTGTCTGTGAAGTTGAATAAGAAACTAGATAGTCCAGTATTGTAATATCAAGGTCAGTATCAATGGAATTAACTAGACCTTGAGAGGCTCAAGGTGAATGTCGACGCTATTTATACGCATAACATTAGTACGTGACGTGAACCCATCTGCCGATAACTTGGTATGATGTACTTAG
This sequence comes from Cosmia trapezina, assembly GCA_905163495.3. NCBI lineage: Eukaryota > Metazoa > Arthropoda > Insecta > Lepidoptera > Noctuidae > Cosmia > Cosmia trapezina. Next base: position 6,892,223 of record LR991036.1, read on the forward strand.
TGGGAGCGACCTACTGGTAAAGGCCCCGATGACTTTACTAATCTAGGGTTAGAACATAATCAGTTCCACATTTTACGTACATACTTATACTTACTTGGACTTCTGTAACTTGACAATTCGAAGTAAAATTATTTTCGTTTTTAAATTACCTACTTATCGTTTTTAATGTGGTACCTATCTACGAATATAACGTGTTTCAATTAAAACTATAAGCACGTCAAGGTAGTTTCGCTAAATCTTTTCATCTCCTCATTTTTTTTTTTTTTGGAATTTTGATTAATATTTTGATTTCTGATTTGGATTTTAGATCTACTAAGTTACTAAGTAACATAGTTTTGTAAGTGCAAAGTGCAATACTAACATGGAAATCTTCCGAAATAGGTAAATGTCTGAATTTAATTGAATTGAATTTCCTTTATATTGTCAGGAACGTTACTGAATATCTGTTACTATTATCGATTAGAGTAGGTACATAAATCGAAGCTTATGGCAACGTTACCAACGATGGCCAACGATAGCGATGGGTCATCCCATCGCCATCGTTGCCCATCGAAGTGTTATCTTATAGCCTTACTTATAGTAATAACAGCGTTGTTTCTTTGCATTTCACTCACTTTTATGTCGCGGCCACATTAACGGAATATGCCGTTGATTATTGCGATGGAGGACGTTGGCCGTAAGTGTAGCCACCACTTAGCGCGATAATTTGACCGAATCTTGATCGAATTTATCTACCGCGATCTTAGAGCATTTAATCCGCGATGTTTATGTCGATGATGGGCATTGACGTTTACGTTAGTGTGGCCAGGGCATTATTGAATATTCAAACAACTTGTCCAAAGACATCAACGACTGTGTTTGTAAACAGTTTGGAGTGACCAAACCAGTCTTTGCGAATAAAAATGATAATATTTTAAACACAACAGAATTTAATTTTTCCATAAAAAATGTCTCTGCTTCACCATTTCTTCATGAGTTATGTTTAAATTATCTGCAAAATAATACAAAATTTGTATTCTGAATAACTTTATCTGATAGATAGCAACCCAACTCTTTGATACATTATCATGTCGGGGCCACACCAACGTAAACGTCAATGCCCATCATCGCCATAAACATCGCGGTAATTATTCCGATACTTATCGGATAGCTGTCACACTTGAACGCCGCCTCCCAACTTATCGCCACGTCAATCGGCAAAGTGAATGCCGTTGTCAAATTATCGCGATAAGTTGTGGCTACACCTACGGCCTAACGTCCATCATCGCGATAATCAACGGCATATTATTATCCCGTTGGTGTTACCCCGACATCAAAGAGTTGAGTTGTTTTACAGTTCTTACCTTAAAGGATAAAGCAGACAAATTTTTAAAAAACGTAGGCACGATTTCCAGGAATACTTTGGCCTGCGCGTGCACACATAAACGTAGGCCAATTTTATTATTAGTGCTAATATATTCTCTTGCAAACATTATTATCTGACCGGCAACCAACAACCAATCACAGTTTATTTAGTTTACCGGCCCGCGTTGTCCCGAGCACACGTATATTCCGTGACGACAAAACAGTTCATAAACATTGTATACCTACTATAATTAAAAACAAAACACTATCACCGAACAGGTTTGTTACGAAGACGGAACACTTTATTTAAGTAAGTATGCAAATAAAACGCTTTCAAATGACAAATAGGTTACAAGGGCGTGTTTTGTTAGTAAATAATGGCTATAGGTACTATTTATTATGTATGTATTATCACAGTATCACTGTGTTACATGTGTCTTGGTGGATAAAATGATCCTAAAATATCGAGTAATTTATGATATTTTTTTCTGTATTACACCACAGCTCACAGATAACACTGTGTTGTAGGTATTGATTTTTCTGCCGACTACTGCACTAATGACTGATTACCTTGTGTTTGTTTTGATGTCTCCATGCACTTAATCAGTGTTATTCTGGCTAAACGATAAATGTTTATTTCGGATACATTTATGTACTTACCTAGTTATTGTACTCCAGTAAATTTTATAGTGATTCGTAGGAACAAGAAAAGAAAATATAGATGCAAATAAATAAGTATAAATAGGTACCTACTTTGTACGTTTTAACTTAAATACTAACCCTTTTATTTTTGTAGGTAAACCTTGCATAAAGTTAAGAGATGTCTAAACGTCAAAAATGTACCTGGCTTAAACAGTCGCTAATCATTAGGTACAAGACTTACGTTGTACGCTATGTACAGTGCGTTTCAACAAAGAATAGTAATGACCTTGCGCCATATTGTGAAGATTTAGCAAAACAGCACCGCATTTACACATTTGCAAAGTCAGTGACATATTTTAACAAAAACAAATTCCAAAAACAGAACTAAAATGGATAAAGATAACACTACAAAACTTTGCAAGCCGTATATTTCTAGTTTCAGTTGACAGTTAGAGGTCATTGACGTTATTATTGTTCACTTTGACATTATTTAATCATTTATTATTTTTAATTGTATTTTTGTGTTTTATATGGGTGTTTTATGACCTGAAATAAATGAATTTTAATTTAATTTAATTTATTTATTTATTTATTTATTTATTTATTTTATTTGTTAACATAGGTAAAATAAAAATTCTTAGTTGAATCGGATTGTAAATAAACATTAAGTAAGTAAAAGTAAAGTAAAGTAAGCTTCCTTTTGAGCAGTCGGGTCTTTTCATTTTGTCATAATTCTCAATCACCAATACCGTAAGAGATGAGTACCTATATGGTACCATACCCAGTGGCGTAACTACAGGGTGGCAAGTCGGCAAAATGCCACGGGCCCCCAGCCGGAACCCCCCCCCCCCCCCCCCCCCGGGTGAGAGGAAAATCCCAACTCCCAACATTTAATATTACACATTTAGTAAAAATCCGATGAATTTGCCACGGGCCTCGAACGGTATAGTTACGCCACTGACCATACCTACCATCAAAACGCAAATGGATTTCATCCTACGGTATTAAAATAAACTTGACTTCATACCACCAAAAGTGTTGATGGCAATAACCCCTGTGACCGCTCAGCAATCATGGTCATTGCGAGCACGTGAGTGCTAACATTTAGATGGACAGACTGCAAAAATACTGTACACAACGCATTGCTATTTGCTATAACTACCCTTTTTTAGTGTTCCGTAGTCAACAAGGAACATGTCTGTCCGTCCGTCCACAGCTCAGAGGCTGTTAGTACAGGGTGTCCCGTGGCAGAATTAGGATTTCAAATTTAAATAAGAAAAAAACTACAAAATATATAAATTTGTTTTAATAACTATTAGAAAGAAGAGAAGTGCGGATTTTATTTCTTAAAAATGATTCTGTCTAAATGTTGACTGTCACGTCGGACACACTCTTGGAATCTGACCTCAGTATGCCGCGCCACTCGCTGCAGAAGTAACGTCGGGATGCCATTAACCTCGCGAACGATATTCTCGACGTGCGGCTGGGTCCCGGCCGCGGATTGTTTGCTGCTGAACTTGTTGTCCTGTTCTGCTATTTTACCACAAATTGCTATGTCGCAGCCACGCGATTGCTTTGCCAACGCCATTGATCTAAAAACGGTATTCTACTAATTTTGAAAAGAACGTCGTCAGCATATCGCTGGCACCCTTAGAGCATTTAACCTATGGAGATGGCATAGCTGAGCGAACCCCTCTGCCAAAGTCGACTGGCCATATGGCCATGCACGTTATATAAAACTAATTCATTTGGCGACAGCTGTCATTGTGTATCGTATTGTGTCGCAAGAAAGTGCTCCCAAAAAATGGTGAATTGTGCAGTTTCCTCGTGCGAAAAGCGATCTGCCACTTCAAATTTGCGAAACCATGGTCTTTCTTACCACATGTTAGTATAAATAATACATTCAAATACTTTTATTTAAGTACAATGTCGAAATAATCGTTGTTGACATTACGATAGAAAAATACAGTGGTACGTTGGTAGCGCAAACGTAGTACAGGAAGGAATTAAAGGAATTTGCATAGTGCAGGGACAACGTGAATGAATGATTGATACAATAAATGATTTTTTCAGTCAGTATGTTCAGTAAACATAGTTCAGTTTTTTTTTTGTGAATGTATCTGGATAAGTCAGGTTGAAATTAAAAAAAATATTATTTATAAAATATTAATTTCAGTTCTTTGTGAGTCGATTTAAATTCTTTTCTTTTGTAGGCTTAGGCTATTAAAAAATAACAGTTAGTTCGTTTCGAATGTGAGTTTTTGCAGCTCATGCAATTTGAAAAAAAAATTAATCCGCGGTGGAATAATTTAATAATTATTCCACCGCTTTCAAACCCCAAACCGCTCAAAAATATAATTACCGATAAGGTTATTATACTTCCGCCGCTTGAGGTTTTCCGCAGCCGCAGCAGCAGTGTCAGCACAGCACGCCGAGCCATGAAGGTGGGATGGCGCAAGAGTATCGACACACGTAGCGTCCCACACTAAAGGCCTACCCACCTTCCATGGAAATAATGACATGCCGTCCGGTCTCTTGCCATCGTCGCGTGCCAAGCCATTGGGTTCTAATACAGCTGGAACGCCGACGGTGACAAGGGCTCGTCGGATGATGTCATTGATGTTAGCGTGCCGCGCTTAGCGACCCGCAATTCGGCTGCAAGACAGGCCGTGGTGTCCGAGGCTGTTGACAACTTCGCCACAGTGACAGCGGTGAGGAGATAATAATAAAATTTTGTATATATGTGTCTCACTTCCACGCTTCACACTGTAATCATGGCAACGTCTAGATGTTTAATGTCAGTGAAGTAGACTATGGCTATGAAGCCACTATGAACTAGCCCATGGCTATGAAGCCGCTATGAACTAGACTATGGCTATGAAACACCCGCATGTTTTCCTACTAAAATATCAAACACCTCATTTAGTTTATTTAATTAGTTAGCTAGTAAACACCGAACTCAAATAGTTGTAAAAAAAAGAAACCGAACGGGTAAAAGACGTGTATTTATTAGTATTTATTCTTTTGCCAGTTATCTATCCCTTGTGTTGCACCTACCATGTTTTGTCTCTGCATCACCCTAAGGTTGACTGGTAGAAAATGCCTCAGGCATTAAGTTCGCCTTTGTACAGTATTTTTTTACTTGTGCATAAAGTTTTAATAAATAATAAATAAATAAAAATAAGTGTTATTTTTAACGAAATAATAAAATTGGCTGTGTTGTTTTATTATTTATATTCTACACTTCCTACTTTTTTGACACGTATACCTACAATAAGCCCGCATTATAAAACGGGGCTCAGTATGTATCCCGAATTGCCGACCCTAAATGCAGAATGATAGGGAAAGGCACTGCAGTGCGATTCTGTAACCATCTCACCGTGAAAACTTAGGTGAAGTGAGCGTGGAGTGAGCTGTCAATAGTGTCAATTCCTAGCAAAAACAAACTCATTTCACCTAAGTTTTCACGGTGAGATTTTTACTGAATCGACCGGCTGGTTCAGCAATATGTTATTTGAAAAAATATTTGACTCTATAAATAAATACAATCGTTCTTTTTCTAAAGCACTATAAATTTTTTGGTCATTACTGGCTACCTACGTAGTTTCGCAGGCATTAATCATATTGCGTATTTTTGTGTAGGTACACACGGCTACACACCAAGCTATATACATTTCCAGTTTACACTGATCTCTAATTATAAGGAAATCCTATACAATGCGAGATCAGCTTATACTGGAAATATACAGGGTTATTGGTAAAACACCAGCAACCTCTTAAAGGGTCATTGTATTCATCATTATGAACAAGTTTTACTATGGGCCCAAACACGAAATCGCGAAAAAAAAAATCAGCTGTTCAGTACATTTTTATCTACATCAAACTCGTCAAAATGTAGGGAGCAGTTGATTTTTTTCGCGATTTCAGGTTTGGTCCCTCATTAAAAGTTGTTCATAATGATGAGTACAATGACCCCTAAAGAGGTTGCTGGTGTTTTACCAATAACCCTGTATAGCGTGATCTGTAGCCGTGCGTATACATACAAGAAATTAAAATGAATGAACATTTATTCATTCATTCATGTAATGAAATATCACTCATTGTTTGTGTCACATCACTAGCACTGTCAAATTTTCGTAGTGTGCTGTATGTGTTTTCCTCGCCCCCCGCATAAAGTGGCAGAAAATGTTGTTCGGTGATTCGCTGCTTGCCATCTCCATAGTTAAATGCTCTAAGCTGGCACCTCGTCAGCATCGCATCAGCTTGGCTATAAACCACAGATTAGATCGTACCAGTGACTCTGTACTATTATTTAATCTGTATTAATATTTAATCTGTGTAAAAACATTAAACAGGCAAAATTGACAGAATTCCTTCGTTTTTAAGGATTCCGTAGCCGAATGGCAAAAAACGGAACCCTTATGGGTCATGTCTGTCTGTCTGTCTGTCCGTCCGTATGTCACAGCTACTTTTTTCCGAAACTATGAGAACTATACTGTTGAAACTTGGTAAGTAGATGTATTCTGTAAACCGCATTAAGATTTTCACACAAAAATAGAAAAAAAACAATAAATTTTGGGGTTCCCCGTACTTAGAACTGAAACTCAAACTTTTTTTTTTCATCAAACCCCTACGTGTGGGGTATCTACGGATAGTTCTTCAAAAATGATATTGAGGTTTCTGATATCATTTTTTTCTAAACTAATAATAATTTGCGCGAGAGACACTTCCAAAGTGGTAAAATGTGTGTAACTTCTAAAATAAGAGATGATAAAACTAAAAAAAATATATGATGTACATTACCATGTAAACTTCCACCAAAAATTGGTTTGAACGAGATCTAGTAAGTAGTTTTTTTTTAATACGTCATAAATCGTAAACCGCAATTTACCTTTCATTCAATCAACTCAAATATAAAAATAAAACTGAAATATATATTAGCTTGTTTAGCTATCACAAGCCTATATGGGCTCGCTTATAGTTAGATCTAAATCCCATGATTTAGGTACCTAATTATAATGTTTACTTATCAATAACTTAATTTAAAAAAATATACAGTATTATTAAAACATCAATCAAGGTACAACGAACTACAAGAACTTTTATATTATGTTACTAGCTGCTACGGAATCCTTCATGGGCGAGTCCGACTCGCACTTGGCCGCTTTTTTGATGTTTGACAGCTTGGTCTGACATCTTATAAACGTATTTGTTGCGATTCAAAAAACTTTTGTGGTTTATAAAGTTAGTGGATACTCAAGTTTACTCCAAGTTTATCCAATTAAACCGTGTAGTGACTATGCTCACTTGACATTGGCGAACGTGGAAACACGGATTAGCCACTATGCGGGCTCCACATTCGCGCCGTGAACACCCGTGAAAGCCTCGAACCGCGACTGTGGATTAAGGTGGATGGCTTTCGCACCCGTTCAAGGGCTTCGCGCCTGTTCACGTCTTGTTTCCCGTTCAGTGTCGGTATTTGCGGCCGCGTCAAAGGCTTCGCGGGGCGCGAACCTCCCGCGAACGCGAACGCATCCACACTCGCGTGAAGCAGCAACAGCAGCGTGAAGATAGCAGTGCATATTTCGGCGTCCATTCCTGACGTACGCGCGAATTAAACTGTGAACGATAGCGAGTGTGGGGGGCATGCTTTTCGCGCCGACTTCGCGGCAAAAATTACGGCGTGAATGCACGCCGTGAATCATACAGGAGTCCACAGCCCACATTAAAAGAAGAAGAAGAAGTTTTATATCATCTCATAGTCTTATAAAAAACGGAGAACTCCGCGCCACTCATATCGAAAGTGAAGCACAGTATGGGACCGTTTGTCCCAAAGTTCGGGTTTTTCCGTACGGGTTTTTAACCCGTGAAAACCGCTGCCGCGTCACTTGGTGACGACACAAGCTCCTGCCACGAGACACCGCTGCTGGCTCCTGGCCTACGACGCCGCTACTGGCATCGGGCTACCGGCACCACTATCGTCAACCCTGCGGGTCCTGCAACCGGCTCCTCGGCTCCAGCGTCCCTACAGTTACGCGCAAGCCAGGACAGTACTTGACGCGCCTACCTCCATATAACAGAGAGAAAATCGTGATGGGCTTATTGTGATCCACGACCTATTAATAAATTTTTGAAAGTGCTAGTGAGTTTCCGTTATTATCAGTAGTTAAAAAAACTCCTACGCTTCATTGGCGCCTCACGCACACATTTTCGTCATAGTATGCAGACCGGCCGCCATTACGTGACACGAGCGACACGCATAAAATCCTGCCGCTCCCGCTCCGCCGCCGCCGCCGCCCGCTGCCCGCAAAATTAGAGGTAGAGGCCTAAGGAACTTGCCTTCATCAAAACCGGAATGCCATCACATCTTCGCTCGTCGGGTATGAACGGAGATATGATTTCCGCGATATTTTTTATAACGTTTCTACTAAGGCGGAACGTTTTTACAAAGTCCGTGTCCGGCGAAATAACCATAGCGTCGACATTCCGCCTTAGTACAGCTTGCGCTCGACGGCGTTGTAGCCTCTCGTCCCGATGCCGCGGCGTCGGGAGGAGAGGCTACAACGCCGGGAACAGAAGGGAGGAAGAACAAAAGGGAGGAACGGCGCGCCGTTCCTCCCTGCTGGCCAATTCTAAATATCTCCATCTTAAAATGTGATGCGGCATTGTTGTTATCACTTTTTTTTATTTGAGAATGTGAGAGAAAACGTATGGCTGCACAATTGCTTCTCGATGGCCAATTTTGACATATCTCGACGATGCCAACGCTATCGGTACAAACGTCAAATAAGAGCAGAATACATATTTATGTTGCCGTGCTGACCAAGTGCTGACGCTATTGTGACTCCATTGGTTAATAGAATTCCGAAATGTATCAATAGCGGCGGGGTAGCCGCTATTCAACTTTCATAACAGGAGCAGAAACCAAAAGTGTCATTTTATGCTATTGCCATGCTGACGACGTGCAATTGAACTACATTACATTTAGCAGAATTGAGGCCCTGAACCTTTGCACCCACATTCGAATCAAATCTACACTTCGCATCACGTAAACGTCGGAAACAAAATCTTCGACGAGCAGCGGCACAGGAATTATAAGCTTTAAAAACGCTTCGACTGCAAACGCACGTTCTTCACCCGTCCACTGCGACATCGTGATTAAGTAATCCGCACGAATTACGAATCGAACGCGACCCCCCACCCATCCTTCCGCCCAGCGGCAATAAAACAATTCGAAATTGAAATCCTAATTCTGCCACGGGACACCCTGTACTAGAAAGCTATAATTTGTTATGGATATACATACTTAAGGCGGGGTGAAAGCAAGCGCCGTAGGTATTAAATGCTTACCGCAGCCCCCGCAAGGAGTAGCGATACGTAATAAATTACGATGCGCGGGAAACGCGCGCCAAGCGCACCGCTCATGAGTTCATGAACTCGAGTAGGTACTATGTTGCGTCACAGAATAGAGCAATGCAGTAGATAAACTTGAACTGATTAGTATACAAGTTTATTTTGTTTTATTTTTCTAGTAAGTATTTTTGAAAGTTGTAGACAGATTAGACATTTTAGACAGATTTTAGACATTTTAGACAGATCCAAGATGGCGGCTGCGAAAATTCCCTAACTGTTCGTCATGGGTGTCATTTTCGTGACATTTTAGGTCGCTGAAAACGATAGTGGGGTCAAAATGAAAATCCAAGATGGCGGCTGCGAAAATTTCCTAATTTTTCGTCATGGGTGTCATTTTCGTGATATTTTAGGTCGCTGAAAACGATAGTGGGGTCAAAATGAAAATCCAAGATGGCGGCTGCGAAAATTTCCTAATTTTTAGTCATGGGTGTCATTTTCGTGACATTTTAGGTCGCTGAAAACGATAGTGGGGTCAAAATGAAAATCCAAGATGGCGGCTGCGAAAATTTCCTAATTTTTCGTCATGGGTGTCATTTTCGTGTTATTTTAGGTCGCTGAAAACGATAGTGGGGTCAAAATGAAAATCCAAGATGGCGGCTGCGAAAATTTCCTAACTTTTCGTCATGGGTGTCATTTTCGTGATATTTGGGGTCGCTGAAAACGATAGTGGGGTCAAAATGAAAATCCAAGATGGCAGCTACGAAAATTTCCAAATTTTTCGTCATGGGTGTCATTTTCGTGATATTTGGGGTCGCTGAAAACGATAGTAGGGTTAAAATGAAAATCCAAGATGGCAGCTACGAAAATTTCCAAATTTTTCGTCATGGGTGTCATTTTCGTGTTATTTTAGGTCGCTGAAAACGATAGTGGGGTCAAAATGAAAATCCAAGATGGCGGCTGCGAAAATTTCCTAATTTTTCGTCATGGGTGTCATTTTCGTGATATTTTAGGTCGCTGAAAACGATAGTGGGGTCAAAATGAAAATCCAAGATGGCGGCTGCGAAAATTCCCTAACTTTTCGTCATGGGTGTCATTTTCGTGATATTTTAGGTCGCTGAAAACGATAGTCGGGTAAAAAGGAAAATCCAAGATGGCGGCTGCGAAAATTTCCTAATTTTTCGTCAGGGGTGTCATTTTCGTGATATTTTAGGTCGCTGAAAACGATAGTGGGGTCAAAATGAAAATCCAAGATGGCGGCTGCGAAAATTCCCTAACTTTTCGTCATGGGTGTCATTTTCGTGATATTTTAGGTCGCAGAAAACGATTGTGGGGTCAAAATGAAAATCCAAGATAGCGGCTACGAAAATTTCCAAATTTTTCGTCATGGGTGTCATTTTCGTGTTATTTTAGGTCGCTGAAAACGATAGTGGGGTCAAAATGAAAATCCAAGATGGCGGCTATGAAAATTTCCTAACTTTTCGTCATGGGTGTCATTTTCGTGATATTTTAGGTCGCTGAAAACGATAGTCATTCATTTTGACCCCATTATCGTTTGCAGCGACCTCAAATATCACGAAAATGACACCCATGTCAAAAAATTTGAAAATTTTCGCAGCCGCCATCTTGGATTTTCATTTTGACCCCACTATCGTTTTCAGCGACCTCAAATATCACGAAAATGACACCCATGACGAAAAATTAGGAAATTTTCGCAGCCGCCATCTTGGATTTTCATTTTGAACCCACTATCGTTTTCAGCACCCTCTAAAACCATGGAAACGACACCCATGACGAAAAATTAGGAAATTTTCGCAGCCGCCATCTTGGATTTTCATTTTGATCCCACTATCGCTTTCAGTGACCTAAAATATCACGAAAATGACACCCATGACGAAAAATTAGGAAATTTTCGCAGCCACCATCTTGCTCATAACAAAATTAAGCGCATTAGCGTATTGTATCAAAATGTCCGTGGTCTCAAAACCAAACTTTCGACGTGGAGAACGAACTTGTTACAGCTGGAGCATAATTTGATCGCTGTAACAGAGAGCTTTCTCGATGGTTCTATTGAAGACGGAGAACTTGTAACTGATGGTTGGAATGTGATGCGACGCGACAGGGGCACACCGTGTGGCGGAGTGATGCTCGCAGCGCGCGCACCCATTGTGCTGCGCCGCCGCCGCGATCTTGAAACGGACGGTGGTGAGGATTTATGGGCTGATTTCACATGGTGCGGCCGAACTGTTCACGTATGTGTTGTGTATATCAAACCTAGTGCAAGTGACGACGAGTACATGAGATGGTTTTGCAAAGTGGAAGAATATATAAATAATTTGAAAGGCCTTGTATTAATATTAGGCGACATAAATTTAAATAGTGTCTCGTTAAATATTAAGAATTATTATTGTTATTTTGTATCATATTGTTGTCTGAATGAGATGAACGTTGTGAAGAATTCGTATGGAGGTATGTTAGATGTTGTTTTAGTCCAAGAGAACATTAGTGTACAAGAGACATCCGTTACCTCTACCGAGGGAATAGTACCACTGGATGCATATCACCCGGCGCTCCACATTGAGGTAAGAGTCGATGTAGGTCATTACTCAGATTCAATTGAGCCCAGTAATATAGACAGTACCAAGGATTGCAATTTCGGAAAATGCGATTACGAACAGCTGTATTTATTACTCTCTAACGAGAATATTTGGGTGGAGGTACTGGAATCCAAAGATGTACATACAGCTACTCAAAAGTTTTACGACATCATTTATAATTTCTTTGATTCTTGCATGCCTAAAAAACGCAGAAAGAAATCTACAGATAAACGATATCCTGTATGGTTTACTAATGACATTATCCAAGATTTAAGGCTCAAGCTGAAGCTCCATAAAAACTGGAAGCGTACTAACAGCGATGGCGCGTATTTGTTGTTTTCTGAACTCAGGGCAAACTTAAAGATCCGTATTGCGGATGCATATTCCTCGTACATGAGACATATAGAGAATAAAATCAAAGTTACCCCCCGTAAATTCTGGTCACATATTTCCAGCCTACGGTCCAAAGGTGGTTTTGAACCTAACATTACATACAGGGGTATAACCTTTTCAGGAACTAAAGCAGCAGGGGCCTTTGCTGAGTTTTTCTCAAATGTCTTTCTGCCTGATGTCCCGCGGCTTAATGCTGATCATGTTAGTGCAGCTGACTCTACCAGAGACAGCAATTACATAAATGTACCCCCATTGTGCCCTATAGACATTATAAAAGGCATAAATAAACTTAAACCAAACAGTTCTATTGGCCCCGATAACATTCCCCCCTTTATCATTAAATGCTTAAAACATATTTTCAGTGATCCACTTTGTCACATTTTCAATTTAGCTTTGCAGGCTGGTACATATCCCTCTCAGTGGAAAGTATCTAGAGTAACACCTATTCCTAAAACCCAAAACAAAAGTTCCGTTGAAGATTACCGACCTATTGCAATTTTATCTTCCCCGGCTAAGATCTTTGAGAACATCCTTCACAATGCCATATACGAGCAAGTTAACAAATATTTATGTAATGAGCAGCACGGTTTCAGAAGTAAGAGGTCAGTTGACACGAATCTCCTGACTCTAGTTGATTATATCTCCTCTAGCTTGGATCGCGGACGTCAGGTAGACGTACTTTATTTCGACTTTCGGAAGGCGTTCGATAGAGTTAACAACGACACGCTGCTGGTGAAACTTAGCAAAATAGGTTTCGCACCATCTCTACTTCGTTTCTTCGCAGACTATCTACGTGATCGCCAGCAGTTCGTTAGGCTCGGTATGTACGAATCAAGCACGTACCATACGCGTTCCGGAGTTAGTCAGGGCTCAATTTTGGGGCCTTTATTATTTTTAATCATGGTAAATGATCTTCCCCAAGTTCTCCGCCATGCAAGATGTCTGCTATATGCTGATGACTTGAAGTTGTACCTTGAAGTAAACTCTGAGCGTGACTGTTTGCTACTGCAGCAAGACATAGATGCGATATACAAGTGGAGCCTAGACAATAAGATGGAATTTAATTCATCTAAATGTTTCGCTATGACATTCGGTCGAATGCGGCACCCAGTGAATTTTGAATACAATTTAAATAACAATGTCATCATGAAAACAACGGCCATGAAAGATCTGGGAGTCACATTCGACCGAAAGCTCACCTTCCACGACCATATTGCCACGGTAGCTAAAGAATCCTATAAAAGGTTGGGCTTTGTCCTACGTAATTGCCGCGATTTTCGCACCACACATGCCATCAAAATTGTTTTTAATGCACTTGTACGTAGCAAATTAGAATCCAGCTCCTGCGTGTGGAATCCACACGAACGTACCTATGCGCTTTTACTGGAAAAGGTACAACAAGCGTTCCTTAGGTTTTTATACAAGCGGAAACACGGCTATTATCCTTACCTCTATCCGACTAAATTTCTATTGGGATGCCTCGGATATAACTCATTAGAGGTAAGGCGAGCACGAGATCAGCTCACTATAGCCTGCAAGACATTCCGTGGCACTATTGATGCACCTGATCTGCATGCTGTCCTGGCTCGCTTCTTCGTCCCAGACAATTACTGCCGCGGCAGAAAACACAGGCTGTTTGCTGTGCCCCCATGTCGCACTGTTGCGCGTGCTCAGTCTCCAGTACCTCGCACTCTGACCGCACTTAATGATCTCTTGGATTCTAATCCAACAAACGATCTGTTTGCGGATGAATGGACGAAGATATTATTGGCATGTCAGAAGTACTGTGAGAGGGATTCATGAAAGTACTATTGCAAATTTTTTGATTGTTTTTTATTTTTACAAATTTTGTTTTCTGTGTATATGTGTCTTTAATAATTGTAATTGGTTTTTAACCGTGCTAATTAAAGTTAAATAAATAAATAAATAAATAAATTGGATTCTCATTTTGACCCCACTATCGTTTTCAGCGACCTCAAATATCACGAAAATGATACCCATGACCGAAAATTAGGAAATTTTCGCAGCCGCCATCTTGGATTTTCATTTTGGCCCCACTATCGTTTTCAGCGACCTCAAATATCACGAAAATGACACCCATGTCGAAAAATTTTAAATTTTCGCAGCCGCCATCTTGGATTTTCATTTTGACCCCACTATCGTTTTCAGCGACCTCAAATATCACGAAAATGACACCCATGACGAAAAATTTGGAAATTTTCACAGCCGCCATCTTGGATTTTCATTTTGACCCTGCAATCGTTTTCAGCGACCTAAAATATCACGAAAATGACACCCATGACGAAAAATTAGGAAATTTTCGCAGCCGCCATCTTGGATTTTCATTTTGACCCCACTATCGTTTTCAGCGACCTAAAATATCACGAAAACGACACCCATGACGAAAAATTAGGAAATTTTTGCAGCCGCCATCTTGGATTTTCATTTTGACCCCACTATCGTTTTTAGCGACCTAAAATATCACGAAAATGACACCCATGACGAAAAATTTGGAAATTTTCGCAGCCGCCATCTTGGATTTTCATTTTGACCCTACTATCGGTTTCAGCGACCTCAAATATCACGAAAATGACACCCATGTCAAAAAATTTGGAAATTTTCGCAGCCGCCATCTTGGATTTTCATTTTGACCCCACTATCGTTTTCAGCGACCTAAAATATCACGAAAATGACACCCATGACGAAAAATTAGGAAATTTTCGCAGCCGCCATCTTGGATTTTCATTTTGACCCCACTATCGGTTTCAGCGACCTCAAATATCACGAAAATGACACCCATGTCGAAAAATTTGGAAATTTTCGCAGCCGCCATCTTGGATTTTCATTTTGACCCCACTATCGTTTTCAGCGACCTAAAATATCACGAAAATGACACCCATGACGAAAAATTAGGAAACGAGATTAATTAAACTTAATTTAAAAAAAAAATCTTATTTATGTAGGTATACAGAAAAATACATTTGAGGGCCTACTTATTTTCTGAACATCCCTGCCCAACCCTTTGAAAGAATTCAGGCGTGATGTTATGAAGAAATCTCATTTCCTATCCGATATTCATTATAAAACCACCCGTACTAACTTTATTCTGTGGCACCTACCTATTTGAGATTTGAAAATAGTGAACCAAAAATTTGCGCGTCAGGCGGCTTTATAAGCTCCAGTGTAGGGTTCAAATTCAACTGTTTTACACACTTGATGCGATTGGTAAACATAGGCCGTGATAAAAATAAATACCAATAAAGCTTTTGCGCGCGTGACGTCTTTATTTACATAGGCATAGCGTTCAAATTCAACTGTTTTCAACACATGCTAATTTGTGCCGGTCGCAGCCGGTGACAGAAGTTAGCGGGGGTGGCGGGTTCGAAAAATTGGCACACGTCCGACCTCCGTCACGTTCCGCTCGGGACTAAACGGCTCAGGGCGAGCGTTTGCGAAGCTGAAAACACTTGACATTGGAATTAGTGATATAAATATTTTGATATTTCAAATTATGATAGCCGTTATAAATTACATTTTTTACGACCTTTATTATGGCATAAGTTTTATTGTTCAAAGCCTAATATAAATCAAATGAAATAAGATATAGATCATAATTTAGACTTGTCTTTGCGATTTAATTGGATGCAGTAAAGTGCAAGTAATCGTGTATCGGACGGCCGAAATTTCTAGATCGAAGTCTGAACTAAGTAATATATTTTTTTCAAAATTTAAATACGTGTTATCTACGAATAAAACACTAAACAAAACGACGTTTTTACGGCTCTCACCGCCTTAATCATCACGCCGACAAAGTGGTAAAATAAACCTTCTGTACGGTAGCTTCTGTACACGTAAAGTAGGGATGGTTTTTTTTCTCATCTACCCCATGGTGTGGGGTGTTGTTGGATGGGTCTTTCAAAAATATTGCGGGTTTGATTTTCTGAAATATTAAGCTTTAAAGTGCTAATTTTTGTTAGAGTCAAGTGTCCCCCCACCTCCCTGCAAGCTAGTAATAAGCTAAAAATTCACGGTCACCTATAGGTACATATGTATATAACGAAGTTAAAAGGAAAACTATTACAGTTAAGTAGGCTTTTCAAGTTTACGAGTAATAGTCATTTATTTATGAAATAACAAAATGCCCTCTTCTTAGTGCGCATTATTGTGCAATTACGGAACCACGTAATCGCACAATACTGCGCGTGGCCCAACACGCACTTGGCCGGTTTTTTTTTTTTTTTGCGGATGGGAAATCATCAAATCACCTCCCGCTCTGGGTGCAGCAGGAGGGCGTGTCAGACTTCTGACTAAAACCCACCCGTGTTCCTTCAGTTGTGCCAGGGCCACGGTATCTCTCTCGAACAACCCGCGACCCCGGCTGCATTTGTTATACCCTTGGGCTCTGCCTTCGTGCCTTCTGCCTTGCCGACAGGTCAACTCAAAGCTGCAATGGCTCTTTCTTCAAAAGGCCCTTCCAGATTCCAGACATGGCCCTGCATTGTTAGACTCACATAAAACCTAATGTGTTTGGACTTTTAAAGAGACCATGACCTCTGAGTTTGTTTTGGCATTTCGTCTCAGGGATCAGTCAGCTAGGAAATGCCGGCGCCATCTAGTTTTAAATTAATTACCTACCTACTTACAGAAATAAACGTTTTTTATAACACATTTGCTCGTAAAGGGTCTCTTATTTCACGAATTTCAATATCGTAATGTATGTCATTACGTACTTGTGCGTAATTGTAATGTAAAACGCACGGGTTTCTTTTTAATAAGGTAAAACGTAAGGTTTATCAAGATGCTCCGTCTAAAACGAACGGTACTTTTTAAATCTTAGCAAAGAGTTTTTATGTCAGAATAGTGGTCAACATTTTATGAATAAAATTAACTATGGGAGATAAAATATAAAAAATAAACATTAATTAAATTAAAGAATTAATTCTTTAATTTAATTAATTTTGACAATAAATTGCAACAACAACAAACAAAAACAAAAAAATATTAATTTACTTTGTTAGTAATACTGGCTGTTTTTGTGCCTTCGCTTTAAAAAAAAAAGCGCTGATGAGCGCGCATCGCTAATTTGTGAACAAGTAAAAATTATTCCGCACGCTTTTTCTTTTCGCTGTATTGTTTTTATTTGAAAATGTCGTCAAGTAATGATGAATTTATTAATTTGACACCGCCAGAAGTCTAAGAGGCAGCGAAAAAGGCTACTCTAAGCCTCTTGCCTGAAAAATCGACCGATAGATCAACAAGCGTACAAGCGTATCAAAATTTCATCTTATTATGGAAAACAAGCAAAGATCCAAAAGTGTGTTTTTAAAGATTTATTCGTTTAAGAAAGTCCGAGTTTTATTTATTTCCTCGCAAATATGTTATAAAACGTCGTATGACATACGTGCGCTTTGATAATTACAGCCTCTGCTTTCTTGTAGCCCTCGCCTACGGCTAGGGCTAGCAATATCGCCTCGGTTGTAATTTTCAACTTACCGCACTTATATCATAATGTACTATTATTTCATATAGGTATATTGACAACAACGCGCTTTAAATGTTTTTAGCTCAATCAGCGCTGCTTACATGTTCTGTAATAATTGTGGCTGTGATTGTGGTGAATCCACAAACTACCTACTTAGGGATACTAGGTGAATCTTTTTACCACATTATTCTTCTGTGACTAATGATCATAGATTCTTCTATTTTGTCATAATTATATTGTCTTAAGAATGTATTGTTACAGTCTTAACAATATGTCACGTTTTGCTAATTAACCTAAACTAGGTTTTGGGTTTTGGCTATTAGCCGACGTTCGCACGGGCGTAAAAAAATCGCGGCGATTTCTTTTCGCGCACTGCATTTTCAACGCTCTGCTTAGCACCGGGAGTTGTAAATCCAACAGTGTGTTTTTCTTCGCGCTGGGATGCACTCTGCTGTTGTTAGGTTGGATTCTCGAAGCTCGGCTCAACACCGACAGTTGAAAATCCAGTGCGCGATAAAATCCCGCCGCGATTTTTTTACGTCCGTGCGAACGTCGGCTTATTAGGTACAGTAATTTTCTCATAAGTTAACATAACTTCTAAAATTGTAACTAATCCCCATTGCTGAGCATATCTCAGACTGAAGTACCTATAATTTATTTTTACTATCAACTTTTCCTTTTGCGGTTTGCCTGTCATTATTCTCAAAATGAGGATATATTGTCATAATCAAAAACAATTATCCTCATTTAGCTCCGTTGGCAAACTCTGGGAATTCTGGAATGCTTGCACAATGTGTATAAAAAGGGCTTATATTAATAAGGACGCAGTTTACACGTCATTTTCTGTACGATAAAATTTTTGATTCAATTCACTTTTTGACTCAATCAATCCCCACCCTATTGTGACCCACCTTTGAATGATTTAAAAATCATAGGTACAGACGCCAGCAGGTCAAGCCACCCGAAACTGTCGAATTTTCCCAATCAACCTTGAACCTAATGCTTTAGCGATAAAGATGAAAATATATTTAAGAAATTTGACAAATTGTAGTAGCTTGATGTGCTGGCGTCTGTACTATGGGCTTGTTGTCATCGCTAGCGAGTACCTATCGCGTGACCTATTTCTCCTAATTATTTTATGACCACCACATGCCATGATGTCATGCCTAATTAACCTAATTTAAAGACGTATCTACGCTAAATAAATACATACCTATCTGAGATAATATCTTGTAAATGGATACTTAATAGAATAGCCAAATATACCTAGATAGGCAAATAAATAAAGCAGGAAAAAATAGGCAAGAACGAGACTGTAAAGTAGTGTTATTAGTTCGAATACTCGATGGTTGAATTCATAATTTAGTACAGTATCTAAAGTAAACATACCGATATAAATAATATATTTAATTACGATTTTGGTTTAAGCTCGACATGGCTTGACTGTATATTTATACTGATCTTGTAATCATCATATTTTTTTTTAACCTCTGACTTAATTCATAAAATAATTGTTACCAACCAACTGAATCTCTGTTATCTGAAAAATAAATAAATTAACATTACAGTTAAATCTAAGGAAACTTCATTTTAGTTACTTAATTTAAAATCTAACAGTCTAAAAAAAAATATCTACAAGTATATAAAAAAAAAACCGGTCAAAAGCTAGTCGGACTCGCGCACCGATGGTTCCGTCCCGATTTTTGAAAAAGTGTGCTATTTAGAGACATCGTTTTATTTTCCTGTAATATTTACATAAACTTCTATCACATAGAATAATTTCAGCTTTTTATCTTTGCAAACTTCGGAGTTTAGGGGGGGAGAACGGTGTTTTTTTTACATTTTTCATCAAAAGTCGAAAACTATGGGCCCTAAAACAAAATAAAAAATTGTTTGACAATGTGCAAACAGCGCCCTTTCGTATGATACCCCACATGCCCTACTAGCCCCACTTTGAATTTTGAAGACCCCCTTTCAGTCCCTGTTACAAAAAAATATATAAATATTTTTACTTCTTTCTTATTTGCAAAATAGTTGGGTAAACGTCATCTAAAATTATTCCAAATTTCAAGTTGATAGCATTAGTACTTCTCGAGATATCCAGCTGTGACAGACAGACAGACAGACTGAGTCACACCATAAGGGTTCCTTTTCTACCATTTTGGTACGGAACCCTAAAAAGGAAGGGAAATAATCATAGGGCATCAAAAAAATCGTCCGCATCGCTGTCGACAGGAAAAGTGCCCAAAAGGCTGGCAGCATTGCCACGTTTAATGGCAATACTAATTCTTTGGTCAAAAAATAGGCCAGCCCTTTGGTGACTTGTAGAGTTTGGTGAGTTGCTTGGCGATGTCTCGAAAAACTAAGAAGGCACTCGGACCCCACCCCAATCTGAGGATAATTAGTTTGAAGCAAAGATAGGTAATCTCCGGTAGCAACTGAGCCACACAGGCGGTCAGATCCTCAATTAAAAAGATGTATTTTAGACCATTTAGATTAGAACATCGCGTAGAAATATGTGTAGCCATTTACAAAACATTTAGCTGTTATTACGACAGTATGCCGATCGTGAAGTGAAGAACCATCATACATAGTTTCAGTAAGGTTTCAGTAGAAGAAAGAGAACAAGATATCTTGATGATAATGGCCCCTATATAAACCTAATCCTATTTCCGTTTCAGTCGCAGTTAAACTAATGATGGGCAGGGTAGTGACAGCAGAGGCTCAGCGGTTCATGGTGGACTGTCTGAAGGCGGTCGGTACTGCAAGCAAGGCCGCTGAGCAGCAGGCCGAGCTGCTGATCCAGGCTGATAGGTTTGGACACCCTAGTCATGGACTTAATAGGTTAGGTGAGTAGATGAACGTAGGATTTTTTTAAGGAGTTCCACAGGATAACCCAGGTAACAAGAATTGGCAAACTGAAGCGACAGTGGATGGGCACATCGTTCTCGTGGAACTGATGGCCGATGGGGTCGAAAGTTCTAGGGTAGCGACCGCGTACCGGAAAGCTTATCGTGGATAGGCCCCACACAATGTGGAACGATGGGTTCATTCGCTGGATGCGAAAAGCACAGGACAGTTAATTTTAGTAAAGCTTGGGGGCATAATAATGTCCAATCAGTAGTAAGTAGATAACTGCGTCCTCCGCCTGAATGATGATATTATACAAAAAAAGCTAAGACTGTTCGTTCCCTTCACGTTATGTCCGTTAGCGACATACCTACTGTCTACACATAAGGTGCACGCTTACATTATACTAATGGTCACCCATTTCAACCGATATTAGACTCCAGTAATCTCGAGAATTTCACTAATCTTTGTCTCTATCCTCAAGGTAAATTCAATAATTTCCAGAAATGTATGTGAACGACATCAACAGCGGTGCATGCGAGCCTAACAACGAGCCGAAGGTACTGAAAGAGACCGACGCTACAGCGTGGGTCGATGCTAACAACGTGCTGGGAGCCACCGCCAGTCACTTCGGTATGGACTTAGCCATCAAGAAGGCACAGAAAACCGGCGTAGGTTGGGTCTCAGTTAAAGGTAAGAAACTCTGTGGATATATTTTAAAGTCACACTTTAGGTTAGTTATTTCAATGACAATCGTATGTATCCGCAAATCTCTGAAACCCCACGAAGCGCTCCACAACGTCAAAAATTGACAAAGGTGGTGTAAGACCGTCAGGAAGAAAATTATTCAATGGAGTTAACACATAGGGAGGGAAAAGACGATACATTATTTTCCTGACTGTTGAAAATTTCGAAACAAGACTAAATTAATTTACACATACTTAAAACTGTTCCAGGTTCCAATCACTTTGGCATGGCTGGATTCTGGGCTCAAAAGGCAGCAGACCAAGGCCTGATAGGGATGGCTTATACAAACACCTCTCCTCTCCTTGCACCTACCAGGAGTAAAGAGGTCAGTCTTCGTAGGGTTAAGGATATAAGGACTACTCGTGACTACAAAAAGGTTTTGGTTCAGGGCCTTAAATGCAGTTCCGAGTATAGGCACAATCGGTGTAAGCTAGTACGTTAATATAAATATACACAAATTCAACCAACCCTCCCTGGGCCTTTTTGGTGAATTACGGACTTCCCTGTCATAGACATTAGGCTTGAATTTCTGCAAAGGATATCATTACATTCATCATAGGCTTGGTTAATGTATGATTCAACGTCGTGAATGCAGCTGGTCTGACCACTTCTTTTGTTTTCTATTTTACTGAAGCGGTCTTTGAGGCCCCATGAGTGAGAGTTCACCTTTACTTAGTTTTCTGTCTAGGACGGTTGACATTGCACTGTCTTTATATATAAATATATGTATACTTAGTAGAAAGCCTAATGCGTCGTTTTCTTTGTTTCCAGGCGGCACTGGGCACTAATCCAATAGCATGTGTTGCTCCAGCTTCGCAGGATGAATCCTTCTACCTTGACATGGCTACCACTACAGTCTCTGTTGGAAAGGTAACTGGATGAAAAACTCTACTAGACGGTTCTACCACAGGTGTAACTACTGGTAAAGTGATTCGGTTCAACGCCCATACAATACGAGACAAGACCACTTACGGAAGATTGCTCTGTAAAATGGCTCACGTTTAACCACTGTAGGTTTTACATTTCAATTGAAAATAGCTTCTGTCAACACTGCTACAATGGCACATGCTAAGTTATTTTGCGGGCTGTTTAATTTGTTTCTGTTTTATACTGGCGTTTCAAGCATGATGCCTGCGTCGAATTTTATACTAAATTCAATGTGGATACAGCTACTTATTCAGTGAAAATTAAAAAGAGCATCCACGATGATTTTTCCGTTTGGAAACTGACCCTTATGTGGCCAACGTGGGCGAGCGGACACTCGGACAGTTTGTTATTGACCGAGCGAAGCTACTCCTCTACAGGTCGAATTTTACAACCGATCTGGACGAAACTGGGTATACAGGTTTAAAAACTTTATACAATTTTTTTTGCTGTCGGGGATTTTTGACTTGCGGCAAAAAGAGGGCTACTGGATAGCTTCGCCTTATGAATGAGATCCGATTTCGATGGTCCTTATTTATTTTAAAGGTAGGTAGTTACTTTAAGTTGGTCTCTTAAAAATTTGGTAAAAATCTGATGAAAGGAAAAAAAAACATGGTAGATATCACGTTTTAAATAACTTTAGTGGTATATTAATTGTTGCAAAAAAAGTTTGTTCTCGCGAGGTCAACTGTTCGCAGAACTACTAGTTTTAGTATTTGAGTGTCCTTCTAAGACGTGCTTACTCTTTATATGAAAACTTTTATAATCCCTATTACATCATCCCTACCATTTTCCAGATTGAAATGCAGCGACGAAAAGGAGAGCCTTTGCCGGGCGGCTGGGCGCAAGGACCCGATGGCAATGAAACAAAAGATGCTGAACTGGTAAGTATCGTATACCAGCTTATATTCGCCCACTGCTATGTGTGTGACTGACTAGCGCCTCTCTCTTCACACTAGCGGCTAGGTCTACCAATTTATAAACGTTGTAATGGTCTTGGTGTCTCCATCAAAGAGTATAATAATAATAATATGGAAGCTCTCCAATGTGAGTTTTGGCAGATTTTGCAATCAACAAAAACAATTCAATCAAGAACCGACACTAAAGATCATTGCAACGCCAAGTAAATTAAGAAGACTTGCCTCCTCCTTGTAGCACTGTAACTAGGTACATAAGGATGTGACGCATTATTTTTGAATCATCATAATCATAATACAAATTATGATTAAAAAGTAATGCGTCACAGAAATTAAGGGTTCCACATAAGTAGTATAGTGCTTGTAGAAATTAAATCAATCAAGTATTAAACAGAAACTGCAATACTTTATACTTCTTTTGCTTCGTCCACAAATCTTTTACCTACCAATAATGCGAATAGGCCACGAGATGAAATCTCAACAACGACATTTTTATCCATATAAGTTATACAGAAATGCACATCATCAATTATTCCTGTATGCGTTTTCAGGCGTTCAAAACCAGTTGTCTGATGCCCCTGGGTGGCGGTGAGCTGACATCAGGATACAAAGGGTTTGGACTAGCGGCTATGGTGGAACTGTTCTGTGGAGTATTATCAGGTTAGCTCTAATCAAGGTATATAAAAGTCGTGTCGGTCAACTGGGGATCTTCTTGTTAGTTACGCATTGCTGGGGCGAGGACATTGAGAACCCTTGCTGTGCCGCTTGATATCTCAAAGGCCTTTGACAGAGTCGGGCATGCTAGTCTGCTGGGTAAGCTTTCCGAAATCGGCATCCCTGACTTTTGGCTGGCGCTGGCTGACTTTTGCAACTGAATTTCTGACTTCCTGAGTGATCGATCGATCAGAGTGGTCATAGATGGCTGCTCATCGGATCATAAATGGCTTTTGATGTCGGTGTTCCTCAAGGGTCTGTTGTTTCTGTGACTCTATTTCCGCTGCACATCAACGACCTTGGTGCTATCGGGAACGCAGATGACAGCACGAGTCTCAGAAAGATTCCTGTCCAGTGCAAGAGCCAGGATAGAGAAAACTACTACTCTTAGAGAGGCCATGATGGAACGAATTAATTTGACCTTAAATCTCGTTTCCCAATGGGGCGATGACAATGTGGTCAAATTCAATGCTCTGAAAACACAGCCGTATGTTTACACTGCCACAACAAGAGCCCGTTTCAGTTATCTTCTACTTTCCGAGGTGTATCTGTACCAGTTACCGACCGCCTAGAGCTTTTGAGCGTGGAGTTGACGTCTGGTCCCAAATTCGTCAACGTATCTGGCATGCTAAATAAGGTGAGGCGATACTTCACTGCTGGACAGCTTTTAAGTCTGTACAAATCACCTGGGGTCGCGGGTTGTTTGAAGAAGATATCGCGGCCCTGGCATAGGCAACTGAAGGAACACGGGTGGGTTTTAGTCAGTAAAAGTCTGACACGCCCTTCCGCTCCACCCAGAGCGGGAGAAGTTAAAAAAAAAAAAAAAGGTCCGTTCCTGTATGGAGTATTGCAGCCACTTATGGGATGGCTCAGCAAAATATCAGCTTGCTGCACTGGACTCGGTGGCACGCAGAGCAAAAAGGCTTATAGGCTCACAGAGTGTGCGCAGAAGCTCCACGACGTGATCCCACTATCGCCCTTTTACTACCGGACTACCAGACGTACTGCTGGGTACCATCCGCACTTGGTTGATATCCCGACCTGTCATACTCAGCGCTTTTCCTCCACATTTATTATGCGCACAGCCAAGTGTGTGGAACTCTCTCCAGCATCTGTGTTCTCTTTCACATACCTATAACCCGTCTGCCTTCATAATCATAATCATAATCATTTATTTATTTGTCCGAACATGGTACATTAAATGGTCTTAAGGTTAGTCACAGGTATCGTCACATTCTGCCAAGTGTGGCGTGCAAATATTAGGTAGGTACATACAAAAGCAAAAGTGAACAGGCATCTTCTAGACACGCTTCTTCCGTACACCTCATCATAGACCTCATCCATCGCTTTCCATTACGCATGATCGAGGTCAAGAGCCTGCAGACCAGTAAGAAAAAAAAACGGTTGACAAGCTATTGCAGCTTGTTAAAATATTAATTCATTGGAGGAAACGTGTAGGTAGTCAGTTAGGACGTCCCTAGACCTCAATCTTTTTTGACTCATCCCTCTCAAATTCCGCACAGGCGCCAACTACGGCCACCACGTGCGATCATGGTCACACAGTGGAGCGGGTGGGCCAGCCAACTTAGGCCACTGCTTCGTCGCCGTCAACCCCGAGTGCTTCGCTCCTTGCTTCGGAGATCGCCTCGCTGATAGCATCACACATTGGCGGCAGATGGAACCAGTGAGTAACATTATTCTGTAAATTCATAACATGAGCATTACTGACAACTTGTAGTAAATCTGAGCCTAAAAAATCTTACAATATCGTACCATCGACACGAAGAAGACTGACTATATTTAGTAGATTCGGAAGTGATAAGTTTGGTCTTTGGGTATCTGCGACGCCGCTTTTGCTATAAGGCATCGCAATAAATCGAATGATGTAGAATCAAAAATGAATACAGGTACAAACCATCACTTAATATACAGTCAACCGCACATCAAAGGTAATTAGTAACAGTTGAACTACGAACATAAAGGCGCTGTCAATGACAAATTGTTCGGTTGACTGTACTATTCCGTGTCTCGAAGATCAGCCCGGCAATAACAGATACCGTATAACAATCTCTCTTTTCAGACGGATCCCAAGCTACCTGTGTTGGCTCCAGGAGATAAAGAGAAGCAGGCGGCTTCGGAAACTGACGCTAGAGGATATGTGACATATGTCAAACAGCAGATCGTAGCCTCCGCCGCGCTCGCCGAGAGACTGAAAATAAAACCAATGGATGTAGAAATGAACGAATGCTAGTGTTGATGCTGGTACTTAATCGTGAAAGTTGATTATTTTTAAGGGTATTGCATTTGTTATATTGGTTTTAAGCACAACATAATATTTAAGACATCTATATTGATACTGAGAATGAGGTCAAAACCCTAGAAAAAAAAATTCGCAGTCTTGCCGACAGCAGAAGTGAATACCTATGCATAGCATATCACGGTACCTAGGTGTCGCGGTGACGCGAACCGTAAGATTTCCCCCTACCGAAAACAGCTCAACGCGCCTAACGAACTTTTCCCTTTAAAAACACAAATTAATGCCATTTTTGATGTGAAAAATATGTAAGTACTCAACTGAAAGTGCCTTCGAAATTATTTCTGATCTTGAATACCGTATCAAAAGAAAATAATTGAATAATAATTATTGAATGATGGTATTGTTAATATAAATATATGCATATCTATTACCTACTTGCTTCTTTTATTTTTATTTTTTATACCGTAACCATACACTATCTTTTTAGCACAGATAAGTACTTATCAAGTCTGTGGCGGCATCTACATCGCCACATACGAACTACGCATCACAATGACATGACGTCACGCAATCCTGCATCGCGCAATTAGAGTTTACCACGCGACTAGCATATATACAACGTCCCGACATCAACCGTCGGGCAGTAGCCCACCAGACACAACACCCGTCTGGTCGGAGGATCCTCCCTTTTCTATGGAGATGAATGAACTTTACACCCTGTTCCTCATGCCTCTAAAAGTCCATATCTTGAACTAAACTCGCGACAATCTTAAAAACGGTGACTCCCCCCGCCCTGAGGGTCTATTACTTTATCAAGAGCTTGGCCGACGCGAGTCAACTCGCGCGTAAGAATTTGCACTGCGACTCTACTACCTTCCATCGATGGAAACGACGCAAGCAAAGAGAAAACTGCAATATAGAGTGCACCCAATTCTACATGAGAGAATGACTTCATAATTATATCTATAACATTAGGTAAGTATATCCGAAGCTTATAAGAGATATAAATACAAGTAAATATAAATACAACCATTTGATTGTTAATTTATTAAGTATTCCTAATTAAATTGAAACATAATATATTTCAATTTAGATAGGACTAATAATTTAATTAGGAACAAATATATGTATAAGTCATATTATGACTGTACTTAATATATATTTTTGTAATCTCCTTTTAATTTCCTTCATTTTGATACCCTACTCGATAGGTTTGGTTAATTTTTTCTATTAACGATTTACAAAGACATGGCTAAATGGAAGTATGGGCCACTGCCCTAGCAGAGTATTAAAATTGTACCTAGTAATATGTAAAGCTGAATAGCTGAATTCTAGTATTTCTTATTAAAATAGTTATATGAACTCTTTATATCGCTATAATACTGAAAATAAAATCGTAGAAACTCCTACATCAATAGGTAAACAAACTAGGCGTTTGTCTACAAGCTTCAACAAATAGGTAAAAAACAAAGATTTTGTTATGTAATCCACCCTATGCATAGATATTCATGATGAATATCTATGCATAGGGTGGATTACATAACAAAAGGCTAGGCACATGATGATGATGAATAATTCATCATCATCATGTGCCTAGCCTTTTCCAACTAAGTTGGGGTCGACTTCCAGTCTAACCGGATGCATCTGAATACTTGCTGAATACCAATATTTTACATGGAGCGACTGCATAGCTGACTTCCACAACCCAGTTACTGGGTTGGGTTGGTTACGTACCTACCCTATGGCTTTCAGACACGCATACACATTTTACGTATTGATGCTTTGCATTGATTTGACAAGGAGACATCATCTGCCTTTTCCCAACTATGTTGGGGTCGGCTATCAGTCTAACTGAATGCAGCTGAATATCAGTATTTATAGAATATAAACAAGGAGAAACAAAACATTGAAATAAACTAACAACAATGATATTTATTCATTTAAAATGTAGCTACCTACATTATTATTTATTATGGAGCAAAAGCGATATGCGCTAAATGGAGATTATTCTGTTAGTCTCACAAGTACATTATCTAAAACTGAAGCCGGAGCAGACAACGTGGTCTGGTGTCTCGCCCACCCCAAATACCAGATTACTGTCATGACGTGATCACGTGACAGCAGCAGCCAACAGTTCTGTTCTCCACAATACAGCTGCAGTAATATGCAAGTATGTCCTCTAAGGGATTACTTGTACTTTCGCTTTCATATAATTATAATATGTACACACACACAGTAAACAGAACACGGTAAAGAAGAGAGAAGAAGAGGTGAAATGCCTCCGCAGTCTTTGCGTGAGTAAACCACAGTTTATGCATATCATGATGAATCGATAGGCAAGGCAAGTCCGTGTACAGTAGCGGTATGTGAATAGGTAGATGAGCAAATACAATAAGGCTGTTTAACAAGCGAGGGCCAATAGTAAATATCCAAAATACTGTGAAAGCGCAACGAACGAATGATCGCCAGAGCGATCAAATGACGTCTGACCTGACAGACGTTTTTTGTTTATATAGAGATGGTATTGAACTTGGAATGTAATAAAATCACAGAGTACTTTTACATAACAGAATCGATTAAATAATTGAAAATAAAATAAATTATTGTTCTTGTCGATCATTATTCAGTCAACATTCTTCGACATAAAATAGCTAGGTATTTATATGTAGGTAAGTAGTCTATGTCTTGTAGGTACTTAGGTTATTGGATAATTTGAATTGATTAAACAAAGAGTTTAAACATGTTCCGAAGCTTTTGGTCATATTTGGAACGAATTTCTTTAACACGGCTTGCTGTAGGAGTTGACTGGTAGAAATCGTTAACGAAAAAAAATATTTTGTGTTTTTGCAGTCGGACTTTTGTTTTTAAAAATTTTTTTTTTTCAATCTTTTAAGTTTCCTTTTTGGAATTGACACATTACTAACTTTTATTCGATACCAATATTGTTGTTTTTTATTTTAAAAAAAACATTCCCCTTTCTTTTTTTGTATTTTCAGATAGGCTATTTATTATTTATATACTGTATGTTACTCTCACAATTAAGACAAATCTAACGACACCTCTTATGTTAAAATCCATGAAGCCGTTTGGGCTACATACATTGAGCGTGCCAAAGAAATAGACATACATACTCTCGAAAAACAATACCCTCCTTTTAAAGGAAGAGTTTACAAAATACATGTTCCGAGCTTTTGGTATTATTTTTATTAGGTTCTAATCGAATCAAGTATAATCGAGAAGAATCGATTGTTAGTTTTTAGTGCCGGCTCTATTATGGAGCCGTTTGTCTCCAGATTTTGCCATGTTCAACTTGTCAAACAAAAACCATGAAAAAAACTCTTAATTATTCCATTAGTTTACGGCAGTTCTATGAGAATAATAAAACCGTTATAATTCTTCAATGAATATTTGAATGTTATGACCTAGTGCGAAATTTCTATACATGCTTAGGGCAGTGGCTTAGCCATCTCCTTTAGCGCCATAAATCCGTCATTTTGTTTCATTATTTTAATTCTAAGAAAGAATTTAAATTCTAAGAACACTGGGGATTTTCTGACGAATCTAACGATACCTTAACTGTGGAAATCCTTCCAAACGGCTAGGTAGCCGTTTGGAAGATACGAGGTACCTAATAAATAAATTTACATAATTATATACATACAAGATACGCGCGAAAAACATAACCCTTCCTTGGCAGTTGGATAAAAAGACGCACCACTACTATTATGAAGAATACAACTTTTGCAATTACTTCTTGAATCGTTATATCTCAGAAATGATGACCCTTGGGAAAAACATTGTGGAGACAATTTTTATCTGATCTATTTCTATGATAAAACTTACCGTTTGGCTAAAAAACGCATAAACCCATATTTGCGAATAGATTTTTTTGCAAATGTCGGATCGATGGGAACTTTTCACATTTCATTTAATGGCGTTCCGAAAATTCGTACAAAATTTCAGCTCTATGCGAATTTTAGTAACCTTGCATGTCTAACTTGACGGGACTATGTAGCAGGTAGCAGTGTAACATTTTAAAACTTGCGGGGTTAGCACATGTATACTGACGCTGTGTGTACCATGGACCCACTGACCTCTATCTTGTACAATAGAAGTCAGTGCATGGACCTAATCGGTACATCTCGGTACTTCGGTTCTCTTTTCTAAATTCGCGTTTATCGCTTAATGTTATCAACCGCGTAGGTTGAATACTTATGGCACAGCCAGCCAAAGCTTTTACAGTACGTGGCCGTTTTTCACATTCTGTTTTAAAAAAACTCTGTCACACATGGAAGATTGACATGGGTCAACCCAAGATCAACCATATTAGTAATCCAAAGAGTATAATAATAATAACGGGAGTAGTAATCAGTGGGGTCATCTACGGGTCAACAGTCAACAGCTCTCTGACCTTTAGTGTATAGTCTATGCCTTTGAGGTTGACAGAAACACTTGGACCAAGAAAAACTATGAACTTCCTCTGCGTCTGAAGCGGTCTGAAGAGTAGTCTGACGCCTCGTTCTTCTTATTCGTTCCGGGTGGCTGTTAATATTGATGGGCCATTTTGAGTGTCCTACGCTCTAAGCCGTGAGCCGTAACCGTAATACAATCGGGCCCAGTGCAGGTTGGTGGATTTTTCGAATGTCTTCGAATTTTTAGTTCTTGAACATCTCAATTTTTTTTGCTATTGTCCCCAATAGGTAATACGGGCTGGTATCCGCAACTCCACGTCAATGCGCGTATTTTGCGTATAAAATTATTATATTATTGTCCCCAAACCGCAATTCAATTTATCCATCGATTTATATAGGTACCTATCTGAAATTACCATTTTAAAAATTTCGGTTAAAAAGAGAACCAGCACTCGCGTCTGGCATTCGTTTGACAGGTTGAGACAAGGTTGAGATATCTTGGACGCGTTTTTGCTTGTTGTATGAAGCCCACTTTCTGTACTTATTGTGACCTCAATGTGGTCGTGTCCGCTAATCGCGTCAGTCGTATATTATAGAGAGATCCTTTTTAGCAGGACTACACTAGGCTGACATACTTCATTGATATTTTTATGTTGAAGTAAGTTTATCTCACCTTACTTGGCGGAACGGAGTGTCACCTACAGGGGACGTGATGATTGGCGCGATATGTCGTGCGGTGTTCCACAGGGCTCGGTTGTAGGCCCTCTCCTGTGGAACATCGGATACGATTGGATGCTGAGGGGCGAGCTCCAACCAAGAGTGGACCTGACGTGTTACGCGGACGAGCTGCCCGGGGGAGTTCGTACAGGGAGACAGCGTTGCTGGCTATGGCTGCGGTCTCAAAGGTTGTGAGACGCATCCTGTGCCTGGAAGTGGCCCTCAACAAGTCGGAGGCCATGGCATTTCATGACCCCAGACGGGCGCCGCCGCCGGAATTACATATTGTGGTCGTAGGGGCTCAAATCGCTGTCGAGTCAACCATAAAGTACCTGGGCTGGGACTGGTGCTCGACAGCCGGTGGGACTTCGGGCCCCACTTTCGGCGGCTGACGACCAAGTTGATGGGTGCGGCGGGTTGACATCCATGAGGATTTTCCACCCCGGAACAAAAAAAAAAAAGTTTAAGTATCCCACTCTGTAGCTGAATGGATTAATTTATTTATTACAACTTCATTTAAATTAGTCTAGACTAAGTAGTTTGTTGAATGAGCTCCAAGATAGTATGTGATAAGTCAATAGGTGTTCCGTACTGTCAGTAACTTCAAATATTGTAGGTGCAGCACCTAAAATTTTCGGTTACAGTCGTCATGGCCCAGGTGAAGCTGTCGGAAGTTAGGCGCTTTGCGGCAGACTGTATGGTTGCAGCCGGCAGTCCTCGCAAGGCAGCGGAGCAATTAGCAGACCTGCTGCTGGCGGCTGACAAATGCGGCCATTACAGTCATGGACTGAACAGGTTAGGTAAGCATACAATCATCATTAACTACCAAGCTTTAACATCATTTCTCGAACAACCATCATCGAATCGAATTTTCAGAAAAGTTTCTAAATTTTTTATTGGAGTAAAATAAATTGAAACCATAAATATGTTAAAGAGTAGTTATATAACTCAAAAATAATCATGAAGTCATTTAAACAAGCTTTTCAACAAACAGTTCCAGGTGAACCAGAAAACATAAAACTTTTTTACAAAAAAAACAACCGACTTTCAAATAAAATACTACAAAGTGAAAAATAACTTTAATTTCGGAAGTCGGTGTCTTTGGACTGTATTTTAGTTTTTTGCCACCGACAACCGAAATTGAAGTTATTTTTCACTTTGTAGTATTTTATTTGAAAGTCGGTTGTTTTTTTTTTTGTAAAAAAGTTTTTTATTTTTTCACTTTTTACTGGGTCAGTTTGTAATTTATCTAAGTTACAATAGCCTAATGTCAACTGCTCATCACCTTTTACAAAATATTGTTTTTCCCGATACAAGGACGTTCATTGTTGAGGAGTTCTCCTAGTAAGGAACCAGGAGAACTAGAACTGATGGTGAAGTCACCATCAACTCCACTTCACCATATGCATTGTGACGAGCATAAATTAAAGTAATGGAATCGCAACCTACGTGGAATACGTATTATTGAGCAGTTCCGATGGCCCTCTGTGGTCTTCCTCATCAGTTCCACTTCACCAAATGGTACTTTCCGGGAGGAAATGCACGAGTTACTATAAAAACTACCCAAATCGCTGTAGGTGTGCCTATAAAATTTGAGGGTTTCCCTCGATTTCCATGAGATCCCCTCATCAGATTCTGACTTGGTGACAATGGGACCACCTCGAGAGCACATCCTTTGAAACAAAAAAAGAATTTTCAAAATCGGTCCACAATTGACGGAGAAATCGGTGTACAGTATAATAAAAAAATATATATATATACGCGACGAATTGATAGCCTCCTCCTTTTTGTTTTTGAAAAGTCGGTTAAAAATGCGCTTCGGTTATCTTCGTGTTTCCGAATTAGCACGGACGCCGCGCCACAGAGTAACCCCTCACCTCTGTGAGGATTAGCGTGGCAAGGGCAATACAAATCTTAGAAGCTTTACCTCTGTTGGCTTGTGTTAATTGGATTATTTTTTTGGTTAGATTTTAGAGACTAATAAAAGCTTCTAAGTTTTATACTGCCACTATCATTGCGCGTTTGCATTATTTTTTTTATGTCTGTCGGGTTACCTACTCCCGTTGCGATCGTCATCTCCCAGTCGAAAGTTTCGAAAAATAGTACTTACCTATTTAAATCTGTAATCATGGTATGGCGACTTCGCTAGCGATTTGGAAATCTTAGGACCACACAAAGATATTGACATGCGATTTGTCGCTAGCGAGGAGGCAAAACGCCGGGGCCTAACTCTGCTGCCGCGAGAAATCACGGTACAGCGGACAGAGGTCCGGCGGGATCTCATGGTGACATGGAGAGTGTGATTGTCGCAACCCAGCGCTGGGCACACCACAATTGCGACGATAGCTCCCCTCTTTGAGGAGTGGTTGGAGAGGCGCCACGGTGACCTCGCCTTCTAACTGACTCAGGTCCTCACCGGACACGGTTGTTTCGGGAGGTTCCTGTTCCGGATAAGTCGGGAAGGAATGCCCGGGTGTGACCATTATGTAGATCGCCCGGAGGACACGGTGGAGCATACAGTGGAGGTGCACGGAGCACCACCGTGTTCTCGCGGAGGCGATCGGCAGCGGCGATCTCTCGCGTCCGAACTTGGTCCAGGCCATGGTACGGAGCGAGAGTGCATGGGAGGCCGTCACCTCGTTCTGCGATGTAGTAATGCGCGCGAAGGATGAGGCGGGACGCGTGAGGGAGAGGCAACCTCACGCCCCTAGTCGCCTCAGGAGACGCCCTGGGCGGCGGGAATCAATAGCTGATTCCCAGCCACCACCGTTGGCGTGGACTTGCGGATGGCGAACAATGAGTAGCTCGCCGTCCGGTAAGCTCCAGGCCCGGGTCGACGGCGCGTTGTGCTCCACGCGCGCGTCAAAGAGATGTCAGCAGTTATGGGGTCCGATAAGGCCGATGACGCCAGGATTGCGAGTTGTTCGAAAGAGATACCGTGGCCCTAGCACAGGCAACTGAAGGGACAGGGGTGGTTTAGTCAGTAAAAGACTGAAACGCTCCGCCCAGAGCGGGAGAAGTCGTCCAAATCCGTTAAGCCGTTTTAACATAAAAGCGAAACATACAAACAAATAAACTCACTTTCACATATATAATATTAGTTAGGATATCAACATCATATCGATGAAATACGATGATTTCCGAAGCGCATGTACTCTTGTTGGTTGATAAGTACTTACTCGATGCCTGTGCAAAAGCTAACAAGAGCTGCTGTTTTGTTACCTAAAGTAGTTCCTAACATTCACTGCAACTTTCACGTTTAATTGATTATTTGTACCTAATCAGCTATAATGAACGAATTTTAATGTCAAGAACGCTACATCCAAGACGTTTTGTCCGGGTTGTGCAATCCATTCAATACGCCGAAGATTCTAAAGGAGACCGTATCGACAGCATGGGTTGATGCTAATAAAGTACTGGGGGCCACAGCTGGCAACTTTGGCACGGATCTGGCAATCAAAAAGGCCAACGCCACAGGAGTAGGATGCGTCTCAATGAAAGGTAACACCATCAGCTCAACTCACTACTTAGTTAGTATGATCTCTTAAATCTACTTGATTTAAAATAGTCTTGAAAATTGATGAAGAGTAATTCTTTTGAAGGTTCTGTTCCATTGGATGGAAATTTTGATAAAACAACATTTTCATGACTTCTTTGAAGGATATTGATCTAGTCCTAACCTACACTAACATCGTGCTTTTTCCAGGGTCCAGTAACTTCGGCATAAGTGGCTACTGGGCCAATAAAATATCAGACAGTGGGATGATCGGCTTGATATTCACCAACGGTTCACCTCTAATAGCACCCACCAGAGGTACTAAGGTCAGTCCACTAGCGTTAAACACGTTACTTTGTAGGTACTTAATTGTACAAAAAATCAAAATCAAAAGTCATTTATTCAAATTAGGCTGAGAATCAGCACTTTTTGAACGTCGAAATTACATAAGACAGTCCCCACAAAACGCCCACCCTTCACCACTTCCTAGTGCTTTAGCTGGGAAGAAGAAGTAGCGGAACAAACTCCTCAGCAGCCTACCTACTCGTATTTCAACCTGCGCGTGAGCGCGTGCAGGGCAATTCATGGTACTCAGCAGGAGGAACCGTAAGGTTTTATCCCGTAGGAGACCGACAAAACTCCATACTCCATACCATACTCATACCATACTCCATATCTATACTATACCATACCATACCCATACTCCATACTCCCCAGCCATACTCTCCAGGCGGAGGACATCTAAAACTAAATCTGTCTGGACCTGGCAGTTTTGTTTTTTTGGAAAAATCCATTTACTTATTAGCTTTGAATATTATTGAGTGTTGCGGTCACAATTTCACAAACAGCTTGTGACAACGCATCACGGTTCAATAAATACAGTTTGTGTATTTAAGTATGTAGGAAATCTAGGTTCTAACACTTTAATAAAACGAGTTATGGGCTTTTTAAAATGTATAGATTATTATTAGCCAATTAAAAGTCACTAGGAAGTTTATACGTCCGTCTTTCTTAAGGCGCTAACGAGAAGTGAAGTACTACTAATGGTGGGTAGTATTTATGTAATAAGTAGGTACCTACGATATATCGATTATTATAAAATCGACTAAAGATTGATTTTTGTAAATAATTAAATCAAATAAATCAACACGCCCCCTCAAAAATTAATCTACCAATTATACAAAAAAAAACTTAAATCAAAGTAGGTAATACCTAATTGACCGGAACATATTCACTTCCTAGTGTTTGCTGGGAATACATCATGGTCCAACATTTGCTGCCAAGGATTAAGGAAAACCCAGAAAACCTTAATCAAACCTTCATTAAATTATTCTTAATAATAATTAAATTAATCATAAATCATATTATTATGTAGAATCACTAAACATTCAATGAGTATCTTATTCGAAGCCCATTTTACTTCTCATCGCTTGAAAAGTGATAGCGGTTAATGCCTTGGTCAGAACATCTGCCAACTGCTGAACTTTTGGAATGTAATTTTATTTTATTACATTTTTCTCAATCTGTTCCTTAGAAAAATGATACTTTATTTCTATGTGTATTGTACGTTTGTGATGGGTTGGATTATTTGCAATGCTTATGCAGCTATTTTTATCCTCATAGAATATGATAGATTTAATTATATCTATCTTAATACTAACTGCTAGTGATTTAAGCCCTAAAGCCTCCCATGACAGTTTCATACAATGCCATACAATCTGCCTCAGTTGAAGAGGCAGCAACTGACATTTGTTTCTTTGTACTCCAGGTTTGCTTGCAGCTTGAAATACCCAGTTGTACTTTTCCTGTCATTTGAATCACTGCCACCCCAATCTGAATCTACGTAGCCACATATAATGTTAGTGTAGGCACATCTTTTACCTATAACTTAATTTTAAATTAACAGTACCTTTCAAGTACCGAAGCACTCTCTTTAGACACTGCCAGAGTTCTTTACTATTTTTGTTCGTATACCTTCTCAGTATATTAACGCTTGTAAGTAATTAAATCTGGACGAGTGCATAACATGACATACATTAAACGTTCTATAACGTTTCAACATGTATCATTATATATTTTTCTTCAGAGTTTAATGCGTCATAATTAAGTTTATTTTCCATTGGTGTATTGACAGGTTTACAATCGTGCATATTAAATTTATTTAATACCGTTTATATTTATGCACTTTGATTTAATGCTATTTCACTACATGCTTGTAATTTTTATACCTAGAAACTTTTTTTTTTTTTTTATCTGTCTAAAAAGTCATTTTGATTTTACTCATTAAATACCTTTTAAAATTATTAATTGTTTCAATATCAGCACATACTATTAGGTTAAAACACCTTTAAATAAAATGACGTAATTATATGCATAGGTATGTATATCTCCATTGTCTAGCAAATATTTGAATGAAGAATTTTGAAAACCTATTTCTTTATGAGATAGATCGAAAACTTCAAACCAACATTTAGCTGCCTGCATTTTTCAGCCCGTAAAGTTTATTTAATTTAACACATAATTATCTAAGATACCCTCAGGGCCTTTCATATAATATCTTCCTTTAATTCGTCATTTAGGAAGGCAGTTTTGACATCCTTAAGACGAACTAGCAAACTAAATTGATTCGCAAAAGTAAGATACATCTAAAACTAGCTATTCATGCTAATACTGGTGCGAAAGTTTCATTATAGGCCGTGAGGTATTCTTGACCGAAACCCCTTGCACAAGTTGTTTTTTTTTTATCTTAAAGGTTTTCTAAATTCATCATGTTTTACAGAAAACATCCATTTACAATAAATTGACAATGTTTTTATTTTCAGGTGTTGGTATTAAAGTCTAAGTATTATTTAGCTTTAGAGAATTTAGTTCGTCCCTACTGCACTTTCCCACTGAGATCTGTTTTGATCTCTTCTAATGAATTTGGTATTTTACATAGAATAGACTGAGCACACAAAATTGCGATCATCATCATCGTCTTCACTAAACGACTTTTGAACCTATTGCATCATCTAACGTCAGGATTTTATTTGTGTTTTCTTTTGGTGAAGATGGGGTATCAAAAAGTATATCATTTATTTGCTCCGATTCAATTTTATATTATCATGGTTTAATTTGCAAACTTTACTAGGACACTCGTGCTAATCAGATTTAGACCATAGACGTATCTGATATAGAACTGTCAGAGTTATGAGACTTGACCGGCACTGACTTATATTACATCATCAGCTTTGCCGTGAGAATTTTTTAATATTCCCTTCAGACTTGAGGTCTGGCCTGGATTGAAGAAAACCAGTCTCATCAACAATAACATCCCTGACTACTATGTAATTTTTCGCACTCTGGGTTCCAAACTTTATAGCGTTTGGTTCATAACCCACAAGTATCCCTTTCCATGATTTTTCATCAAACTTGGTCTTACTGCTTTTATTATGAACGTAAGCAGTTGAACTAACCTTCAAATTTTTTTTTTTAATTTGAGGTTTTGTATCATGTCACATTTCGAATGGTGTTTTTGAAAACTTTCAAAGTTTTAATTGGGGTCAAAATAATCAAATAAACAGCAGTTGGTACTACCTATCGCCCCAAAACACTTTGTCTAATTTAGCACTGCTTAAACGAGCTTTTCCATTATGTAATGGTTCCGACCATACGTTCAGAAACGCCATTCAACTGTGGTATTCTCGGAATTTTTAAATGTTATGATATCCCTCTCTCTACACAATAACCTTTCATTTCAGTCGATAGATATTCGCCACCATTATCGCAGCATAAGTTGACTAATTTTAAATTAAACTTAGCCTCGCTTTTAGCCACGAATCAAAAAACAGCAAACACGTCTGATTTATAGGTGGGTTAAACAGTACGTAACAAAGTACCTAGTGTGTATACTCATCAACAAAAAGTACAAAGTAGTTTTTTTTTATTTGTCGTAAGTTGGGGGTATAAACAGTAACAATAGTCCACAAATATCTGAGTGCACAATAAATAATAGTTGTTTAACATGACTATTACTTTTGACCTGATATGAACGGAAATCGACTTTGTTTCCAATTTATACAGGCCTCACCTCCGTGGGCATCACACAATTTATCATCCAGGCTCGCATAACAGTTTCAATTTGGCTGGTGTCATCAACAATTTTATTATAATTTTTTTAAATTTCGATGAATTAATTTTTACTAATTATGACCAAAGCCATAATTTGTACATACTGCACACTTGAGAAACACATTGACACTTATTTACAGATGCCATTAAGTCTACAGCAATTAAATTATTTTTCAACATACCTTGCATGATAGTTTTATTAACCTTACGTATTTGGGCTCCTCGCTCGTCGACAATGACTGTCAACCCTGCTCCTTGCATTTTCGTTAAGAACAACAGGTGGTACCGCAGCACAGAAGAGCACGTCCTCCAAAACTTCTTGAACGCCCCTGTTGCTGGTCACATACATCGTTCCCTGAAATAAATTCACCTTTTTAAGCAATAGAAATTTTAATGGCGTTTGCAAGACGGTGTGACTAATGAAAAGATCTTCCCTGTTTATAATATGGTCCGATGTTCCAGAAACCAACAGGAAAGTATCTTCCATCATGATCCGCTTGATAGTCTGCCATCATAACAGCAAAGCCAGAAAAATAGCTCGACGTGGATGGTTCACTGATTCCAACTGCCTGAACCGTCCTTGTCCTCTCCGTATTTTCTGCTGCTGCTGTAATGTTTGAGCTCTGTTGAAGTAGAAGCAGTTGTTTTTCACATGCTTCTTGCGGACACAGTGATAACACTTCATGAACTGAGACTTATTCTTCTGCTTGTTAACTTCCTAGTTGAAGCTATTATTCCCTTTATTATTTTGAGAATTATCGAATTTTGTTTTTCGAAATTCCTGTCCATTTTTCCCTCAAATTGCAAAACTTTTGACACTGGTATCACTGGACTCATTTTTAAACTTGACTTCATGATCCAAAAGCCTTGGTTTAACGAATGCTAGCATTAAATTATCCTCCGATAAAGTTTCGATCGCAGTTATAACGCCATCATAAATTGAGGGTAGGTTGAGCAACAAATGCGTGGCGTGGCGTCTTGCCGTACCGTATAATATACTGTAGTCTTTGGTGCCGGCTAACAATTCGATGATGAACTTTTTTTTTTTTTGCACCTTTTATCACGTCCATTTCACTTGACAATGCCCATATTTTTTATTTAAATTTTAACCACTTATATTGCAGTAAAAACGTAACCTGGTCCCATAACCTGTAGGAAATCTAGGTTCTAACACTTTAATAAAACGAGTTATGGGCTTTTTAAAATGTATAGATTATTATTAGCCAATTATAAGTCACTAGGAAGGTTATACGTCCGTCTTTATCAAGGCACAAACATGAAGTGAAGTACTACTAATGGTGGGTAGTATTTATGTAATAAGTAGGTACCTACGATATATCGATTATTATAAAATCGACTAAAGATTGATTTTTGTAAATAATTAAATCAAATAAATCAACAAAGTATAACACTAAAATATGTGTATATATATCTTATGTCATCGCTCATTATGTGAGCTCGGCACCGGATGGGCAACACTCGTGTCATCGGCTCACAGTCAAGCAGTCGTGAACTCAACCTAGGGACGTTACCAAATTGGCTCAGCACCTCCACCAGCACCGGGGGGACGCTGCGCTTACGGCTGGGCGAAATTGGCTATGACCGGCAACGTGATGTACAGTTGGCTGCATCAATTGGGTACCCCTCAAAAGACATGTGGGTTCAAATCCGCGATAGTCCGAAGTTGGATTTTGTATTTTGCAAAAACATTTTATTATAATTAATGTATTGTTTTTGTGAATAAATAAGTTTATGTTAGTATTTATTTTCACTTAAGTCTGTTTTTATTATTGTCTTTTTCAATAAAACTTTAATACTTCTAATATTGCGTATAACGACAAGCAATAATAGGGTTGACATTTACGAAGAGTTATTCAACGTCTAAATAGACCAGAGGTTTCAAGACCGCTTGCTGTGCATAAGGTTGGAGGTTGAAATCTTAAGCACGAATTGTTTTTTGTCATGCATTATATATATTTTTTTAATATAAAGTATTTTTCTATTTTAAGTAAGTATTTTTTTGTATTTTGTAATTGTATTTTTTATTTTGTTTATTTTTTTATTTTCTATTTTAGTAATATTTGATATTATGTAACAAAACTACAAAGATTTATATTTTACAATAATTTGATTTGACAATTTACAGTTACCTTATTAGACATATTTTGCCAACTGAGACAAATCGGTTCCTAGACAAAGCGAAAGGTGAAGCAAAACTAGACTCATCAGACGGTAACTTCATTATAGATTAGTAAAATGTATGCATAACTACCCTCTAATAA
Source organism: Cosmia trapezina (assembly GCA_905163495.3). Lineage (NCBI taxonomy): Eukaryota > Metazoa > Arthropoda > Insecta > Lepidoptera > Noctuidae > Cosmia > Cosmia trapezina. The sequence continues at coordinate 6,933,457 of LR991036.1, forward strand.
CAAACTATTCATTCACTGCGATTTCATAGACAGAGACAGAGTTATAACGCCAAGTAGATTGATAATTCGTTGAGATATTAACTACCTAACTGGCTTAGTTGGTATGAGCTAGCAGTAATCATTGTATAACCAATGAGTCGAAGGTTCGAATCTCGTCCGGGACTTAGAAACACTTTTTGTATTATTCTTAAGGATGTATTGTTTGAATTGCAAAGTTGTAGCAAAGTTACTTTTAATACAACTGGGGTACCCAATTGATGCAGCCCACTGTACCTAAGGCGGGGCGACGACGTCCCAATGTTTCCGCGCCGCGATGCCTTGATGTGATTTTGTCGAGGGGATGCAGCATAACTATTCACCATTATTTGATAGGCTGTCGTGTCGAAAAGGACACATTTTCGATTACCTGATTTGCATTATCCGTGACAGCAAATAGCTGTCGGAAGAATAGCGGTGGCGGTGATTTCAACTGATAAAATCTCGGTTTTCGGACTCCTTCGATAACATTGGCTGGTGTTCAATTCAGCACGAAAGCATATCGAATGATTGTGAATAGCTATGCTGATCCGGTGCCGAACGCCGGTGATATGTGTCCGTTGCATTAAATTCTGGTTAAACTATTTTGCAGAAAATTTCGTAAAAATTTTGTTCTATTTCATAATTTATCTGGTGGGTGTCAATCAAGACATTATGAAACAAGCCCTGAGCATTATTTTATCCCATTGCAGGCTGCAATTGGCTCTAACCCCGTGTCAGCAGCGGGTCCGGGTTTACTTACAACTGGACCATTTTACCTCGACATTTCTACTGCTACCGTGGCTCTAGGGAAGGTAATGTAAGGTGTAATGTAATGTAATGTAAGGCTATGCAGTTTCAGAAAAAGTTCAGCCGTCTCTATCATGCATTCAGTCTCGTTCTAAGCTCATTGAGCTCATTGATTGATTAACAGCCGCACCTACCTACTGTAATTCTTGTCTCACTCACAATCCCAAATCCCCAATTCCTTTTATTTTGACAAGTCAACACAACAACATTATATTCATTGCGACATTTACGTTGTCAGAGAATTTTTGAAACATCATCAATTCATCGAAAGTGGGATGCGGGTGTGAAACCGACATTATTTTTAATGGTCTCTCCATGAATTTTCAGCTAGAAATGTGTCGGCGACAAGGTATCAAGTTGCTACCAGGCTGGGCGCAAGGACCCGATGGAAAAGAAACACTGGACCCAGATGTGGTGCGTAACAACATCAGATCATCCATAAATAATAATTATATACAACATTACTTTTTGTTTACCCTAAACCCAAAAAGGGATCATTGTACTCATCATTTTGAACAACTTTTTTGTATGGGATCAACCTTGAAATCGCGAAAAAAAATAAGCTGTTCCATACATTTTGTCGATTGAAGTGAATACAAATGTATGGAACAGCAGATTTTTTTCGGAAGGCTGGTCCCATAGAAAAAAAAAACAAAATGATGAGTACCATGACCCCTTTTCGGGTTTAGTGTAAACAAAAACTAATGTTGTATAACTAAATAATCCATCCATCCATAATATTGTACAAAGTGCTAAAAATGCAATGCCAGTCGGCGTCTGGCTTAGTGAGGGTAAACTCTCGAGAATATTCTCCTGGGAAGAATTTGCTGTTAAGTGTTAAGAATATTGCAGAATATTCTCGATCGGAGATCATTCTCCGTGAGAGAATATTCTCTCGACACAACGGGGGGGTTCCATGGTTCACGCGGGTTAACCGGAGCTGTACAGCCCGCAGCGGGGGCGTGTACACACGGCTACATATCAAGCTACACATTTCCAGTATAAGCTGATCTCGCATTGTATATGGTTTCCGTCATAGATAAGAGGTCAGCTTATTCTGGAAATGTATAGCTTGATGTGTAGCCGTGGGTACAAGGGTGCGGGCGGGCGGTGGTACTGCCGCCGCCAGCCAGGAGCTGCTCCTGCCTGCTGATGCTACTGATGCTCCTCAGGAGCATCAGTTAGTGATCAGTCGCACGCCGTTGTCGCTAGCACGCTAACACGTGTACTCAGAATACTCAGTGCATCTCAAAACTTACTCACAAATTAAACTAAAACAATAAAAATTGTTTCAGTGTCGTCACTAACTCTTTGTTTCTCTAAGGTCCTCAGTTATGAAGATCACGTTGGCCGAACGCCCTGATATTCCGGGAACTAAAAATTTATTTTACTTTTAACCGGTGGCATTTTAATTTTTTTTTTTTTTTTTTATATTTAATTTGTTTGTTTTCAACTTTTATTTTGTGTTTTAGTTTTAGTTCTGTGCGAGTCCCAATAAATACTTTTTCTTTCTTTCTTTCTTTCTTTATTACGAGTAAAAGTAAAGCAGTGGTTTATCACAAAGCGTCACTAACTCTTTATTCAGTAACAATTTCTCTGAGGTCCTGAGTTATGGAGATTCAGGCTGGCCATATATAAATGTTTCTAACTTTCGAACTGTTCTGTCACAAATTATGTATGGTAGGTCTATAAGCGTCACCAAATCGTCTCTAAAAACTGCAGTTTTAATTTTTTTTTTGGAATTTTTTTCAATACTAGCTTTAGCCGGCAGCTTCGCCCACGTGGATGACGGAAAATATCCCACGGGAACATACACCGGGAATTCCTTCCTTATTCCTTGTCTACATTATAAAGGGAACCTCTAGGTCTAAGGGTGTGGGCTGGGCATGATGAGTCAGTCAGTCAGTCAGTCAGGACTTCTCTTTTTATTTAAGTATATATATATATTTATACTGTAAACACCGACAGAGTCGTGGGCACAGGTCGTTTTATATAGATAACATTTTTGTACCTACTTGTATTTAAAATCGTTTTATGCCTGTTTCGTTCAGCGGAAGTTAATCAAGAAATATTTCATAGAGAAATCTGCAGACTCATCTTTGACAACGCAATACGTTGTGCAGTCGGGTGCGTCATGCGTGTCATTTGTTTTTACCCGCGAAACCCTTCACCCGCGAGGACCATGTGTCTGTAACCAACGAAAAAGTCAGTCTATACGTAAATAGTGAGGCCGTAAAACTTCTGTGGCGACTATTGAACCCCTTTTCTGCATAAGTCGACAAAGTAACTCCTACTTCTGTATGAATGGTCAATAGAAAACTTAACCCATCCGAAGCGAGGTGTTCAAATTTACAAGCTCGCTCCGCTCGCTCTTGCACCCTGCATTCTCCGTACATAATTAACATAAAGTGCCCGGGGCCTCTAATAGGTTAAAGACGTCCCTGCAGATATTATAGTAACTACATGCTTCTTTTGACCAGGCGATAAAATCGGGGTCCCTTATGCCGTTAGGCGGCACCGAGCAGACGGGTGGGTACAAAGGCTTTGGACTGGCAGCGTTGGTCGATATGCTTTCTGGAATACTGTCAGGTTAGTCAAATTGTATGTCTGCACGTCGTTGTTGTAAAGGTTTCATCAATGCACCTTCCCTGTCATACGTCGGACCCGAAAGTTGTAGAAAGACATTAAGTATATGAAAGAACCTAGACGAAGAAGGCGCAGCAGTGCCATTGGACGGTCCAAGATTAAAATGCAATGAACCAGAGAGTAGAATTGCCAGATTATAAAATGCAGATGCGAAATTCTTTAGTAGCTACAATCATGAAATATGCTTTCGCCCAAGATGCTTTGCACGTTTTTCAATAGGTACGTCATCACCACAGAACAGATAAAGCGGTCCTCTTTATCTGTTCTCTGGTCATCACCATCAGATCAGTTAAAATCTAACTATTCGTTGTTTGATTTCACACAGGTGCTAACTACGGTCATCACGTGCCCAGGTGGTCACCGTCTGTTAAATCTGAGGCAAACCTCGGCCAAACCTATTTGGCCATCAACCACAAATGTTTTGCCCCAGGTTTTGAAGGGCGCGTCTCCGATGTTATACAATATTGGCGAAACATACAACCAGTGCGTATCTCATTTATTGATATTGTCTTACTCTATGGTTTTAGAATAGAATAAAATAAGACATTTATTTCAGACATAAGTAGTCCATAAATTGCTAGTAACACAAAAAACCTTAATGCTATTGTTAGTACATACAAAACAAAACAAAACAAAGCCACAGAAATAAATAAAAATCACAAAGTGGCACCGCACAGGAGTACCAGTTTATGGCAAGCCCTGGACGCGACCACCCACAGTGTGCAGTCGTATCCATTGCTTTTTTTTTTTTTTTTTTTTTTTTTTTTTTTTTTTTTTTTTTTTTTTTTTTTTTTTTTTTGAGGGTGGGAAATCATCAAATAACTTCTCCCGCTCTGGGTGGAGCGGGAGGGCGTGTCAGACTTTTACTGACTAAAACCCACCCGTGTTCCTTCAGTTGCCTATGCCAGGGCCGCGGTAACCCTTTCAGACAACCCGCGACCCCAGCGGCGTCGGCCCTATTGGGCCCCGTCACTTGCTGACATCTCTTTGAGGCGCGCGTGGAACACGACGCGCCGTCGACTCGGGCCTGGTCCTTACCGGACGGCGAGCTACCCGCTGCTCACCGTCCGCAGGCCCGCGCCTACGGTGGCCGGAAATCGCCCCGCGATTCCCGCCGCCCAGGGCGTCTCCTGCGGCGACTGAGGGCGTGAGGTTGCCTCTCCCTCACGCGTTCCGCCTCCTCCTTCGCGAGCATCACTGCTTCGCAGAAGGAGGTGACGGCCTCCCATGCACTCTCGCTCCGAACCATGGCCTGGACCAGGCTCGGACGCGAGAGATCGCCGCCGCCGATCGCCTCCGTGAGAACACGGCGGTGCTCTGCCCAAGCCGGGCAGACCTCCACTGTATGCTCCACCGTGTCCTCCGGGCGATCCACACAATGGAAACACCCGGGCGTTTCCTCCCGCCTTATGCGAAACAGGAACCTCCCGAAACAACCGTGTCCGGTGAGGACCTGCGTCAGGCGGAAGGTGAGGACGCCGTGGCGCCTCTCTAACCACTCCTCAAAGAGGGGACTTATCGCCGCTATTGTGGCGTGCCCAGCGCTGGGTTGCGACAGTCGCGCTCTCCATGCCGCCATGAGATCCCGCCGGAGCTCTGTCCGCTGTACCGTGATTTCTCGCGGCAGCGGAGTTACGCCCCGGCGCTTCGCCTCCTCGCGCCACTCCCACACGTGCGCGAGGACCTTTGCCTCCAGATCCCACGGCGGCAATCCGGCAAGGAGGCTCGCCGCCTCCCGGGAGACCGTGCGGTATCCCCGGACTAGCCGGATGGCCATGACCCTCTGGGACGCGTTCAACCTGCCGGCTGGTCCCAGCCTTAGGGAACGCGCCCACACCGGTGCTCCGTAAAGGGCCATGGACCGCACGACCCCCGCGTAGAGCCTCCGGCAGGAGGCGTTTGGACCCCCCAGATTGGGCAGGAGCCGCCTCAAGGCAGCCCCAGCCCGTGCCAGTCTGGGAGCCAAACGTCGGAAATGCTCCACGAAGTTCCACCGGCTGTCGAGGACGAGTCCCAGGTACTTCATCGTCGACCCGACTCCGATGTGAACCCCTCCCACCGTTATATCGGAACCCGACGGTGGCGCATTCCGAGGACCATGAAAACACATGGCCTCGGACTTGTGCAGGGCCACCTCGAGTCCCAACTGCCGGATCCTCTCCACGACTATCGCAACCCCGCGTGTCGCTAAGTCAGCCGCCTCCTGGTGCGACCTCCCCTGCGCCAGGACCAGCGTGTCGTCAGCGTAACATACTACGCTGACGCCGCTAGGGAGGTCGGCGCGCAGCACCCAGTCGTAACCGATGTCCCACAGATGCGGCCCCAGGACCGATCCCTGTGGGACACCGCACGACATCTCTCGCCGGTTCCACTCTCCCTGATGACCGGGGTATATGACGGCCCTGTCCGTCAGATAGGCCTCGACCACTCGACAGAGGTAGGTCGGCATCCGGTGATACCGGAATGCCTCCCTGATGCAACTCCAGGGCAGGGTATTAAAGGCGTTGGCGATGTCTAAGGACACCGCCAAGACGACCCCACCCCGGGCCACTGCATCCCCCGTCGTGAGGGCTCGCACGCGCATGATGGCGTCCACCGTAGAGCGCCCCTTGCGGAAACCAAACTGGCTCTCCGCCAAATCCGGCCCCTCCTGCACCAGCCACCCGACGAGGCGGTCTGCAATGACTCTTTCAAAGAGCTTGCCCACCTCGTCGAGCAGCACGATGGGCCGGTAAGCGGACGGAGAGTCCGCAGGGCGCCCCGGCTTCTTAATGAGGACCAGTTTCCCCGTCTTCCAGCGAAGTGGAAACTGGCCCCTCTCCAAGCATGCGCTTAGGAGCCCCCCTAGTCGAGGCCCGAGAGCCCCAAAGGCCAGAACCCAGGCTCTTCCAGGTAAGCCGTCGGGTCCTGGGGCGGTATTTTTGGCACTGAGCCTACGTACCGCCGCTCTCAACTCTACCTCGGTCACTTCGGGAGTATCATCGTCGTCGTCGGTCTCTTGGTCCGCAGCGGGCACCGCATGAGGCGGAGCCATAGGCGGGGGAGTATGTTCCCCTCGCGAAGGGAACAGAGCGCTCACCACGTCCTCCACGAGCTCGGGCCGGAGACTCTGCGTCAGCGGGGGCGCCCATGGGCGGAGTTTCTCCCGCACCATCTTATAGGGGCGCCCCCATGGGTCTCTGTTCAGAGTCTCCAGCGACTCCTCGCGGCCCAGATCCCTGGACCGCAAGATCTCCGCTCGGAGGGCGGTCTTCGCCACTCTGTACCCCTCGTACAGCTCCGCCTGAATGGCTTCCGTATCCGGAGGACGAATACGGAGCCTGCGGTGCCTGGTGTACCGGTGCCGCGCGGCAACGCACGCCTCGCGCAGAGCCGTCAGCTCCGGCGACCACCAATACACCTGGCGAAAGGCGCGACTGGGCTGGACCCGGGGCATTGCCACGTCGCACACCTCGGACATGGCCTCCCGGAACCACTCCGCCTCGTCGTTGATGTCGGCAGGCCTGTCCGGTGGTGACACCCAGGCCTGCACGATCGAGGCTTCCAGGAGGAGCTCCCGGTCCAGCTTCTTCAGCGCCCACCGCGGACCACTCGGGGCCTGTCGAACCGGCGCGCTCGAGGTATGGGCGGAGACATCAAACCGGATGTACCGATGATCGGAATAGGTCTCCACCCCCTCCATGACGCGCCAGTCAACCACGTGCGGCAACAGGGCGGGGCTGGCGAACGAGATGTCCACCACCGATTCGCCCCGCATCCGCACACACGTGGGGACAGAACCCCGGTTTAGGACGACCAGGCCTGTTTCCAGAGCCCAGTCCTCCACCATCCTGCCCCGTGTGTCCGTATACCGGGAACCCCAAGCCACATTCTTGGCGTTGAAGTCCCCGAGGACAAGCACGGGAAGGGAACGAAACCCGACGACGACGGTTTTCAACTCCGCAAGGGAGTTGTGGAACTCGGCGAGAGTTCGGCTCGGGGAGAAGTATGTCCCCACCACGACAATCCCCCCGAACCGTGCTGCAACGCAGCCCTGTCCCTTCTTGACGGCTTCAAGGGACAGGGTACCGGCGGCGGCCGACGAAATGAGGGCCACTGAGCCGCTCAGGTCCTCCACCCAGTAATCACTGGGCGGGACAAAGTACGGCTCAGCGACCACGGCGATGTTAATCGACCACTGCGCCATGCTCTGGAGCAACAGATCCTGAGCGGCGGCGCAGTGGTTGATGTTCGCCTGGAGGAGGCGTAATGGGGCCACTACTGGCATTCCATTTCAGCCCCCTCCTGAGCCCCCTGTGAGGGCTCCGCCGCAGTGGGTACGGCGGCGACGGCAGTGGGGGCGGCAGCGACGGCGCCTGTGGCGGCTGCGGCGGTGACGGCGGTAGAGGGGGCGGAGGGCTTGCCCTTGCCCCGGGCTTTCGTGGGTGGACCACAGCCCTTGCTTCCAGCCCGGTGATCGGCCAGCTTGCCAGCTGCCGCACATAGGTAGCAGTGCGGCGTGGCATTGCACGAGCCGGCCTTGTGACCGGGCTGACCACAACGGAAGCAATTACTGCTGCGGTCCACCTCCGAGGTGCATTTAGCTCCCACGTGGTTGCCCACTTGGCAACGGAAGCACCTCAGAGGTCTGGGTTCCAGCAGTTTTACCCGCGTGGAATCCCAGCCCACCTGGAATCTTGGGCCCTCCCCAACGATTTTGTTGGCCGCCGATACGGGGCAGCTCACCGTAACGGCTCGCAACCCCGTGGAGTCTGGACGGATGGTGCCTACCTTCACCTGCTCGAAGGCGCACCCCCCAGTCTTGACCACGGCGGCCACAACTTCCCCCTCCGTCACGGAGTCGTCCAGACCCAGGATGCGCATGTCAGCGCACTTGGCGGGTCTGGACACTCGGGCTTCGTCCGCATTTAAGGACGCCCTGAGCTTTTCAGCCAGAGCGTCAGCGGTCGGGCCACTGGCCGCACCGGGGATCTCGAGCATACGAGCCCCAGTCGCCGTGACCCTAATACGCATGCCCTTAGTGACCCCGATCTCCTCCAGGTTCACCGCCGCCCGCGCCTTGGTGAGCACGTCGCGGTAGGACACGCCCTTCTTCTCCGCTTCCGGCTGTAGTGTGATCACTACAGCTGCGGACTTTGGGGCGCGCAACCTCGCCGCGACGCTTCGCTCCTTGCGCCGACGCCGCCTCTCCTTTCGCTTGGCCGCCCTTGCCGCCTTGCCCTCCTTCTTCTTCTCCCCGGCTACCTGCCATTCGGCGTCAGCCGGAGGAGATTTAGAAGGCGGGGGCGGCCGCGTCGTCGTCGCCGCCACAGCCGGGGCCTTCTCAGGCGCCTTAGCGGGCGCCTTCGCAGGCGCTTTCGCAGGCGCCTTTGCAGCGGCGGCACCGCCCTTCGCCTGCCCCGCTGACCCAGGTTTGGGCGTGGCAGCCGTGGCGGCGTACGATGCCGCCTTTGGCTGGCCCGAGGCCTGCCGGCTCGCCGCTAGCGGGGGCCGGAGGACAATGCCCTCCAGGACCGAGAACCGGCTGTTGAAGGCAGCCAGCTCCTTCCGCACCAGGGTCAGTAGCCTCTCCTCTGCGGGCCCGAGCCCGCTCTGCCCCTGCTGCGCCCCCTCTTGCGGCACCTTCTGAGGGCCGGCATCGCGGAGCCTGGCCAGGTCCGCTCGGAGCTCCTCATTCTCCTTTCGGAGAAGCTCCATGGCGGCTGTCAAGCGGGCGACCTCCGCCCGCATTTCCGACATACCGTCCGGCGGAGGCCCTTGGAGCAGGACCTCCGCTGCCGCCATAATGGAGGCCTTGGCTGCAGGTATGGCCTTGTCTTTGGAAGATTGTTTCTTCTTCAAGGACACACACTTGACTGCAGCAGCCACGACCTCCTCAAACCTGGCCCGCTCCGAGTTGGGGCCACCAGTGGCGTCCGACTCATCGCCAGACGCCTCGATGGCGCTCCCCTCGGCCGACCCGACTGAGCCGTCCACCGGTACGGTATTTGCCCGGCCCTTGCTCTTTTTCCGGGTCCACCCTAGGCCCCGGCGAGCATACTTAGGGGCCGAGCCCTTTCCGCCATCCGACGAAGACTCCTGGCCCTCCCCCGGATTCAACTCCACATTCCGCTTCAGGAAGGCACTCCTCCTACCAGCGGCCGCCACCAATACGCACTCCGGGCTCTTAAAAGAGCCCTTCGCGCCCTTCGCTCCCGATGCGGCGTCGGACTCCGACCCCGCATCGCTCCTCTCCTTCTCCTCTTCTCGTCTTTGGGTTTTGTTTAAATTTTCCATTTTTGTTCCCACGAGTATTTTACTTTGTGTACCTGCTCAAAACTGTGTGGTTCGCACTAGCGACTAATTAAGCTACCCATTAATCAAGCTACCAACCTCCCTCACGGTGCGCCGCCGCTTGGAGGTTTGGGGTAATTTTTTATAGAGGTTTTCTTCCTCGCGGTCCGGGCGGTTAAGCCAAGACCCTCGACCCCCGTCAAAAGTCAGAGACATGACCTTGAACGATCTTCGGGGCTACGAGACTAACGGTGGCAGAAGGAAATGACGAAATGAAAATGGAAATGATGATGGGAATGGTGATGGTGGGTGATGGGATGGGAATGATGATGTGGTGAATGATGAATGGTATATGGTGGCGGGGATGATGATGATTGATGGTGGATGATGGGATGGGAATGATGATGTGGTGAATGATGAATGGTGTATGGTGGCGGGGATGATGATGATTGATGGTGGATGAATGGCTTCCTTCTGCCTGCCCGGCGGCAGGGTTAGTGCACACCGAGCCCGTTCTTACTCCGCCGCTGTGCGTCTCTGCTTAGAGCAGAGGGACACACGTTGGAGCGTTCCTCCGACAGGATATTAGCATACGGGCAACGAAACCCCTTAGGCACTTGTGCCTAAGGGGAACCATTGCCCGCATCCCAGGGTGCACCGTCCCGAAGACTGGCCTTCCCCACGGACGTATCCGAAGGGAATTCCAGCCCACGGGAACTCGGGGAGGTTTCCTGTCCAGTGCCTCCACATCGGCGAGTCCCAGCGGCCCAAGAACACGCTCAGAAGGCTGTTCGAGCTGGCCCGCATGCGCTTCATAAGAAACGCACAATGCTTCCGTATGATGGCATGAAAACCATCCACGCCCTTCACCGCAAACATTGCTGAAGTGCTGCAGTGGCGCGGCAGCGCGAACAGTATCCTGAACGCGTTGTTGTACTGTACACGCAGAGCACTGTATGTACGCTGCGTGTACTTAGTCCACAGGCTGCAGATGTAAAAAGATTGACAGAAGGCCTTAAATAATGTCACTTTGACTTGCTCAGTACACCGTGCAAACCTGCGGGCCAGCATGTTACAGCGCACACTCAGCGCCCTGCGCTCCCTCTCCAAATCAACGTTGTCACATAGATCCTCAGAGACCCAGTGACCCAGATATTTAAAATTAGACACTCTGTTTAAGCTGGCACCGCAAAGATACAAGGGAGGCACGGTTTTACTCTACGATTTTATCTTAAGGGGGATCCGCAGTAGTAGCCGCGAAATTCAAATTTTCTTACGTTTTTTGCAATTTACAGGTCAGTATCAGGTTGTATGTTGATAAAAAATATGATACGTGGCTCATTTTAACCATAACAATCATCAATAGGTACAGACGCCAGCACATCAAGCTACTACAATCTGTCAAATTTCTTTAATAGATTTTCATCTTTATCGCTAAAGCATTAGGTTCAAGTTTGATTGGGAAAATTTGACAGTTGCGAGTGTCTTGATGTGCTGACGTCTGTACCTCTCTCTAAGTTAGCTTTGTTCTCTGTTTGATTTCAGAAGTCATGACATTTTAGAACAAATCTAACTTAGAAATCTTTCTAATTAGGTACATAATTTCTATCATATTCATATTATTTTTTTTATAATACTTACTTATATTATAATTATCTTTTTGTTTTATATCTTACTTAAGTAATTTTAACTAAAAGAATCATCAACATGTATATACACTCCTTTGCAAAAAAAACGGGCGGTTTGGATTTTTCTACATTATTGGTAATCATTTAGTTTTAAAGAGGTTTTAATAGCCAAACTATGTTACTGGCACTTAATAAAGAGTCTGGGTATGAAAAAAAAGTTAATTTCAAATTCGAAACTGTTGTTTTTAAAACTAATAATCCCTTTTTCAGTTTATGACTTTTTAGTTACTATTCGCGGGTTTGCGGTTAAATGGCAACTTAAACTAACTTCTCGTTATTTTTATTAGAATAATTTATGTTTGTCGCATAATCCTGCCTTATTGTGACTTAAAACAGATATCTTTGTGTCGATTGTAATGGCAGAAAAAGCAATAAGAGCTAGTAAAATTATAGCGCTGCTGGAAGTGGGGTGTAGTCAATGTTACGCCTCACAGCGGTTAAACGTGAGCATTCCACCGTCCAAAGAACCTGGACTCGATACCAAGAGACAGGTTCCGTTCAAAGAAGGCAAGGTTCTGGGAAAAAACGTTGCACACAACCACGAAACGACCGCTTTTTAGTGACTCAGGCGCTGAGGAACCGCAAATGCAGTTAGATAGACTTCAAAAGAAACCTTGAAGAGGTACGAGGAGCACAAGTTAGCCTATGGACAGTGAGGAGGAGGCTTTTAGCGGTTGATATACGCAGTCGACGACCAGCACGGGCCCCCAAGTTACTCCGTGAGCACCTGATTGCTCGACTGATGTTCACTAGAAATTGTCTATCTTGGACACTAGGTAACTGGAGTAGCGTACTCTTCTCCAATGAGGCTCGAATTTGTCTGAATGGTGAGGATCGACGTCGGCGAGTGTTACGAAGACCAGGGGAACGGTATGCCGACGTGTGTTTTGAAGAAATCACCCCTTATGGTGGAAGGTCCGTTATGTTTTGGGCGGGCGTAACTTCCAGCTGTCGTACCGAGATAGTGTTCATTGAAAATAGCTCACTAAACGCGCAAAGGTACATAACAGGAATAATTTGTCAACATGCACAGCCCGCACTGACTGTAATTGGTGAAGATGCCATTTACATGGACGATAATGCTCGGGACCACCGTTCTGGCGACGTAGAAGCTTATATGCAAGAGGTCGGTATTCGTCGTCTGGATTGGCTAGCGCGGAGCCCCGACCTTAGCCTTAGTTGAGCACGTCTGGGACCGCCTAAAAAGGCGAGTACGATCTGTAAAACCCCTTCCACAAAACATCAGGGAGCTTAAACGTGTGATTTCAGCTGAGTGGGAACACATTCCACAGGACACCATGAAAGCCTGGTGGAAAGGATGCCAAGACGATTACATGCCGTAACCGCTGCAAGGGGAGGTCATACTCGTTATTAATTTTTATATTTGAATGTCTTTTTTTTATTGAAATACCATAAAAATACTCGTAGTCTTAATTTAATTATACCCTAAAAATTTCCGTTTTAACACGACTCTCTGTTTACATTGACTAAAACACCGATTCCAGGATTTAAGGGTTAAAAACTATATTCTCAATGATAATAAGAAATTTCTAGTCATTTATGCTAATGACATACTAAAAATATTAATATTATCAATAGAAAAGCCAATGAATGTAAGGTGCCCGTTTTTTTTGCAAAGGAGTTTATATAGATATTTGTTATAGCCGTGTGTATCCATATTTTTATCAACCTGATACTGGCATGCCAATTGCAAAAAACGGACGAAAATTTGAATTTCGCGGGATAGGTACGCACGGCTATAGATCAAGCTATACATTTCCAAGATAAGCTGATCACGCATTGTATAGGATTTCCTTACAATGAGGGGCCCGTGTAAACTGGAAATGTATAGCTTGATGTGTAGCCGTGTGTACTACTGCGCAATCATCTTAGTACCTATATTATAAAATTCCTCATAAATATTTGTATACTTCCCAGGCAGATCCTAAGTTTCCAGTGCTTGCTCCAGGAGACATAGAGAAGAAGGCAACAGCCGTAGTGGAGTCATCCGGTGTGATCGTGTACATCGAGCAAATGGTCGAGTCCTACGACAAACTAGCCGCACGGTTAAAAGTCGCACCAATAAAAAGGATAGAGGTGAATTACATAATAATATAATTTTAGACGTATTTAACTAAACGACGAAGTGTTATGATACTATGTAAGCACTAAGTACAGTAGGTACGCGCCACGAAAGATGAAACTTGACTGCGCCTTCCGCGCTCTTTCCGCCGCCGCCGCGCGATGCGCGGAAAGAGGCTCACGAAGCCCGTAGTTTCGGCCTTCGTTACGGACGTTTCCTACTCCGTATCACCAACGGGTGGAGGATTGGTTCGGGGCCCGAACGAAATATGAATGACAACATGATTTGCCAGTTGTCCCTACTCCCGATGTGTTTTTGCCCGTCCGAAAAATTTTACTTTTACACTTGTTTTGATGAATCGTAATGTCAAACGGACGGATGAAAGGACGGACGGAAAGACGGACGGACTTAGGGAGTAGGCCCCCTGGTCCCTTCTTGCGCGCAGACCTCATACCGTTAAAGAGACCTAAGATCGTCTACTGCGCAAGTCAAACCACGTGGTGTGTCAAGTCTCATCTTTAGTGGCACGCATTGTACCGATGGCGGCGCAGCTACCATTGGCTGTACCTACCTACAAACAAACAAAATTATGGTATGGACCTATTACCTGCCTACTAATTTATTTATTATTTATTAAAACTTTATGCACAAGTAAAAAACACCACCAATCTTACCAAAGGGTATCGTATTACCCAGTTACTGGGTTGTGGAGGTCAGATAGGTACTAGGTATTACTTTATTTTTTTTCGTTTCACTTGCACTGTGGTGTAGGCCTTAGTAAACACGCTTCAACTGTTAAGAGCCTATACAACCTCAGCTCAAATTCAAATTTCGCCCCCACTTCCCCGCGCCACCTCACTCTTTATTTCGCTCGCACACTACTACTCGCGGTGACGCGGACACACAAGGTCAAAGCGATTTTGTTAGAGTAAACTACACTAATATCGGACGAGTACTAAGTAATAAAATTATCAATAATAATTTAATATTAACTTGTCATTATAGGTACGAACATGAAATTATATATCGCAATGTGGTGGCATCTACATCGCCACATATGAACTACGCATCAATGACATGACGTCACGCAAAACCTGCATCGCGCAATTAGAGTTTACCACGCGATTAGCATATATACAACGTCCCGACATCAACCGTCGGGCAGTGGCCCACCAGACACAACACCCGTCTGGTCGGAGGATCCTCCCTTTTCTATGGAGGATGAGTGAACTTTACACCCTCTTCCTCATACCTCTATACTGGTGACCCCGAGCATGAACGTCAGCGTAGCCTTCGTGCAACTACATCAGCGTGACGTCATCAGCATCACTTCCTCAAGCTTTCGAGCGGCGAGTCACACAGCCAGCCAGCATCCACGGCTTCAACAGGTATCCTGACCACCAGCATGCAGCGGACGCGCATTCCTGGTCATCACCTTCAGCCTCAACCCAGCGCTGTACACTCCGACTCACTGGAGCATAACGCAGCGCCACCCCGACTTACTGGGGTATCACCGCAGACAGTTCCGACTCACCGTGAACTATGCGGCACCCGGTTCCGACTCACTGGAACCACAACTGGCACTGGCAAGCATCGCAAGATACACGACTCAGCCCACTATCGACCTCCGGTCTCCGGAGGGGAGTGATGTGGTGGCATCTACATCGCCACATATGAACTACGCATCAATGACATGACGTCACGCAAAACCTGCATCGCGCAATTAGAGTTTACCACGCGATTAGCATATACAGGGTGTCCCGTAAATAATGGATAATCTCTTAAGGGGTCATTGTACTCATCATTATGAACAACTTTTACTATGGGACCAAACCTGAAATCGCGAAAAAAAATCAGCTTACCAGTACATTTATCTACATCAAACTCGTCAAAATGTAGGGAGCAGCTGATTTTTTTTTTCGCGATTCCAGGTTTGGTCCCATAGTAAAAGTTATTCATAATGATGAGTACGATGACCCCTTAAGAGATTATCCATTATTTACGGGACACCCTGTATACAACGTCCCGACATCAACCGTCGGGCAGTGGCCCACCAGACACAACACCCGTCTGGTCGGAGGATCCTCCCTTTTCAATAGAGGATGAGCGAACTTTACACCCTGTTCCTCATGCCTCTATAGCAAAATTAATTTCAATGTACTAAGTACCTACTAACTTCTCATCAAGCTATATTTTCCAGTATAAGCTGACCTCTCATGGTACGGAAAGCCTATACAATGTGAGATCAGCTTATACTGGAAAGTTATAGCTTGATGTGTAGCCGTGTGCAGTATTTTACCTACTGCTACAAAATACTAGTCAAGAGCGAGCTAGCTTAGCGCTGAAGGTTCCGCCCATTGGTTTAGTAGTAAGTTTACGTTTTATAGTTTGCGCCGTGTATTTATGTAGGTAGTAGGTCTATGCAAGTACCTACATATACATACCTACGTATATGTTACATATTTTGCAAATCGATTCATAAATTCCAGTGTGCGTCTATCTGACAGGCCCCAACGAGATTCATCAACAGGTGATAGCTTGTCATAAAGACATTATTTTGTACCTAAAGAAAATAAATAAGATATATTTTGTACTATTTTATATCATACAATAGTGTTAGGAGCTTGATACTATTATGAACCTTACAAATCCAAAATTTCGACTTTCTGTGAGCTATACTTCAGAAGATATTCGTTATTTAAACAAGCGTCCAGCCAGCGGGCCCCTTTTTAAATACAACTATTTTTCATCATACAATAGTAATAGGAGCTTGATACTATTATGTACCTTACAAATCCAAAATTTCGACTTTGTGCGAGCTATACTTTAGAAGATATTCGTTAATTAATTGTGATTTTTTATTTGCTTTAGCTCGTCAGTCATTATTATGTTACAGAAAACGAATTTTTATTTTTATTTTTTTTTATTTTGCCAAGTATGAGACCTAGCTAGATCAATTTTTTGCACCCGTAAACCCCTATATTGCAAGTTTCATCGAAATAGTTAGAGCCGTTTTCGTGAACGTGAGTACAAATATTACTCGTTTAATAGTATAGGGATGTTGTATAAGGTTTTTGATGTTGTTTAAATTTCTAAGTTCTAAATTGACATTTGTTACGCGTTGTCTGAAATTTTAAAATTATTTAAAATTACTGTCGACATGTTTAGACATCTTTTGTTCCTAACAATTTAAACAGATTAAAGATTATAATTACTATTACATTTTCTCTTTTAATTTACATCGTCATCATTAGCGTCGTACTTAACTCTCTTACTCTTTTTCTTAATCCCAGTTTTGGTGTTATAGCCCTATTGGATTATGAACGTAGGTATAATGTTTGAAAAGGGGTTTGCTAGCTAGACGATCGTTTAATTAACGAATATCTTCTGAAGTATAGCTCGAGAAAGTTGAAATTTTGGATTTGTAAGGTACATAATAGTATCAAGCTCCTAACACTATTGTATGATATAAAATAGTTGTATTTAAAAAAGGGGCCCGCTGGCTGGACGCTTGTTTAAATAACGAATATCTTCTGAAGTATAGCTCACAGAAAGTCGAAATTTTGGATTTGTAAGGTACATAATAGTATCAAGCTCCTAACACTATTGTATGATATAAAATAGTAGTATTTAAAAAGGGGCCCGCTGGCTGGACGCTTTTTTAAATAACGAATATCTTCTGAAGTATAGCTCACAGAAAGTCGAAATTTTGGATTTGTAAGGTACATAATAGTATCAAGCTCCTAACACTATTGTATGATATAAAATAGTAGTATTTAAAAAAGGGGCCCGCTGGCTGGACGCTTGTTTAAATAACGAATATCTTCTGAAGTGTAGCTCACAGAAAGTCGAGATTTTGGATTTGTAAGGTACATAATAGTATCAAGCTCCTAACACTATTGTGCGATCTGTAAGTATAATAACAATAAAAATAACCATAAAGGGCCCGCTAGCAAGACACTTCATAAAAACGTCATTTAATCAAAAACTGTCGAGGTACAAAATATATCTTATTTATTTTCTTTAGGTACAAAATAATGTCTTTATGAAAAGCTATCACCCGTTGATGAATCTCGTTGGGGCCTGTCAGATAGCCGCACACTAAATTCCACTGCTACAAAAAACTTGTCAAGTGCGAGTCACCATTGCGTTGAGGGTTCTGTAGGTACGCATAAGGTTTGTATAAATATAAGATGCATAGGTATAGGTAGGAATGGTAGGATAGGGATGTAGGTAAGTATGTAGGTAGGTAGGTAGGATAGGTAGGTAGGTAGGATAGGTAGGTAGGTAGGTAAGTATGTAGGTAGGTAGGTAGGTAGGTAGGATAGGTAGGTAGGTAGGTAGGTAGGATAGGAATGTAGGCAGGCAAGTAGGTAGGTAGGTAGGTAGGTGGGTAGGGTAGGTAGATAGGTATGGTAGGTATATACCATAAGTATTTTGAAAGTAATTAAAGATCGTCAAAATTATACAACAATTATTTTAATTCGCTTAAATCTCTAATTGGCATATTTCATCTCTCTCTATAATTTCAACTTTGATGTCTTTGTCGCATCCAGACCATACTCCGAAAATACATTTTTGCCTACCGGTGACATGTAATTGTCCCTGCACTTGGATGTTGGCACCGTCTCCGATATTCAGGAGAAGTCCTGGAGTGAGGCAACATTATAAAAAAAAACAATTACCTACTACATAGATACCTACCTATTTCTTGTATATTGTGTCAAAACAAAAACAAACCTATTTAGGTAACTTTTTATTTTTTATAAAAGTTATCCCCACCTGGATTTATCCTAAATCGTGGACAAACACAAATCTTCACATGCCAACTATTTTACGTGTAAATGGCGTATATTTTGATTTGTCTAAAGTTAGCAACTCAACTAAGTCGCCAACCGGCGCAACTACCCTACTTACTTCAGTACGTTTATCATATGTTTGCCTGTTTCTTTACGCCAACCCCGTCGCTTCTTATTTTTATTACGGTTATTTCCCATTGCGCCAACACTATAAACCTAAGTACTTCAATGTATTTTAATTTTACGTCGTCCTGTTGTGTAATTTGTGTTCTGAGCGCAAGCGACACAGCCCTCCCGTACGACAGCCGAAGCGAGACTGAACGGGGGTGTCGGGCGGAAGGGAATGAACGTCAAGACGCTGATAGTTTAGGTAATTTCTTTTTACAGTGAAAATAATGGTAATTTAAAAAAAGTATATAACATAAGACCTGCTTTATAGTTAGTTCAGTTAGTATGCAAAGTTTCATGATCCAATTTGACGTATTTTTTGAATAACAGCGGTTTTTTGTTCGGTTTAGAGGTAACTTTGGGATTTTTTTGTATCGAGAAAATTTCAAGGAATCGTGTTTTCGTCTAACATAGTACCTAACATTAATCCTCAACTTTACCATATATTTAATTCAAAATTAAAGCTGCTGTATTTTCGACGTAACGGAGGATCATGCTAAGCCATTTGAGGTAGTATAGGCTCTTAAAATGCACCCTACCCACATCTCTTAAAATTCTGCTGTTCTCTGCGTAGAACTACCTACCTACTTGCGATTTGTTTTGTTAAGTGTGAAAGTGGTATTATAATGTTACTTAATATAATATAATATTACTAAAAGATAATTACGAACTGTGTGTAGCAATATTTTATTTTAAGCTACGCTTGATGGCACATTTTGTTTATAATAATTTATGTTTTTCTCTCTAAGTGAATTTGTTAATTCTTTTGAGAAATAAATATCTTTAACCGTAGATAGGCAGTCGCTCCATGTAAAATGCTGATATTCAGTGCATTCCGGTTAGGCTGGAAGCCGAGCCCAACGTACCTAGTTGGAAAAGGTTAGGCAGATTGATTGATGTATTTGTTTGTTATTCTATAACGTAGGTAGTTTTTTTTTTATAAGCTTTGTAATTTGCTGTTTCATTTTTATTTTGGTGGCGCTGCCGCAGGTGGGATGGAAGTCACCGTATAAGCGGCCTCCCGCACGCCCCGCCGCTGAATTGAAAACAGATACGCATAGCTACTTGTTCAAAAAGTTGTTAAACTATCCGAAGTACGAGGGAAAAGATCACGACAGCGACAAGTAACATCAGGCAGCTCGCACCATGGGAACCCTCCCATGTGTTGGAGAGGATGGGAGAGTGAATATTTGCGGCTATTCTGTTCTAGTTTTTGGCCGGGTGTTTCTCTCATTAAGTACTGAATTTTAGTATCTACTTATTTCTTATTGTTGGTATTTTTATTCTTGGTTTTATGATTTTTGGTTTTTAAATATCCTTTTTGATGAAAAATTAAATATTTTTGTACAATTGTAACTGTATTTTCTTTTAATTTTAATATCAAACGCTCATTTGGGGTATTCAAAGCGGAGTCTTAAAAATTTCGAGCTCGCTTCGCTTGATATTCTCCACAGCAGCCACCCCATTATCTTTTGTCATTATTAAATAACCTTAAATGGACGCTCCTGTTAAGGCTTGTCCGTCGCAAAAAGCGCGGTCACTGTCGGACTGCATAGAAAAAAAAGAGAAGCGCGATGACACAACGCTTGCAAAATATGAAGTAATTATCGATTTACAAAAAATCTGTTGATTAAACTAAAAAAGTAATGACAAGAAATTATTCCTTATTATTTTGTAAAGAACTGTATAAATTTATGAACACTTTTAATGAAAACTGTAGGAGTAATATGGTAACAACTCGAAAAAATAGACCGAAATAGACTTGGATTTAGGTTTTTTTTTCCTTCGTTCTTTAGAGGCATGAGGAACAGGGTGTAAAGTTCACACTCATCCTCCATTGAAAAGGGAGGATCCTCCGACCAGACGGGTGTTGTGTCTGGTGGGCCACTGCCCCACGGTTGATGTCGGGACGTTGTATATATGCCAATCGCGTGGTAAACTCTAATTGCGCGATGCAGGTTTGCGTGACGTCATGTCATTGATGCGTAGTTCATATGTGGCGATGTAGATGCCGCCACATCACTCCCCTCCGGAGACCGGAGGTCGATAGTGGGCTGAGTCGTGTATCTTGCGATGCTTGCCAGTGCCAGTTGTGGTTCCAGTGAGTCGGAACCGGGTGCCGCATAGTTCACGGTGAGTCGGAACTGTCTGCGGTGATACCCCAGTGAGTCGGGGTGGCGCTGCGTTATGCTCCAGTGAGTCGGAGTGTACAGCGCTGGGTTGAGGCTGCAGGTGCTGACCAGGAATGCGTGCCCGCTGCATGCTGGTGGTCAGGATACCCGTTGAAGCCCTGGATGCTGGCTGGCTGTGTGACTCGCCGCTCGAAAGCTTGAGGAAGTGATGCTTGATGACGCCACGCTGAAGTAGTTGCACGAAGGCTGCGCTGACGTTCATGCTCGGGGTCACCAGTTTAGAGGCATGAGGAACAGGGTGTAAAGTTCACTCATCCTCTATTGAAAAGGGAGGATCCTCCGACCAGACGGGTGTTGTGTCTGGTGGGCCACTGCCCCACGGTTGATGTCGGGACGTTGTATATATGCCAATCGCGTGGTAAACTCTAATTGCGCGATGCAGGTTTGCGTGACGTCATGTCATTGATGCGTAGTTCATATGTGGCGATGTAGATGCCGCCACAGTTCTACAATCTAAAATAGATTTCAGGACACATGAAATCACTTCTAAGAAGATGCTATTGTTACTGTAAAAGATGGTTACAAAGTTACTTAGTTTCGCCGTATTTTAGGAAGGAACAGCCTTAATGGTCATGATGGCAAAGTGAAACAGGGGCTTTATTGAAATTGGTAATAATTACTAAGCTCTTCATGAATTTGAACTGTGAGGTTATTCAGAAAATTATTTAAAAAAATATATGTTCGCACAAAGAACAAAAAATTCTGTATTATAATTTTTTATTTTTTCTAAATAAAAATTGGCAACCCCAGCCCCAGTCGGCGCGCCGCCGCGGCGGTAGCCGAATCGGTCGCAGTAACTAAGCCAGGGCACCCCCACCAAATGGGTTGGGTTACTGTCCAGGGGCGACGGACTCGGGGACATCCGCCTTTTGAGGGTGGGAAATCATCAAATAACTTCTCCCGCTCTGGGTGGAGCGGAAGGGCGTGTCAGACTTTTACTGACTAAAACCCACCCGTGTTCCTTCAGTTGCCTATGCCAGGGCCGCGGTATGTTCTTAAAACTACCCGCGACCCCAGCGGCGTCGGCCCTATTGGACCCCATCATTTGCTGACATCTCTTTGAGGCGCGCGTGGAACACAACGCGCCGTCGACTCGGGCCTGGACCTTACCGGACGGCGAGCTACCCGCTACTCACAGTCCGCAGGCCCGCGCCTACGGTGGCCGGAAATCGCCCCGCGATTCCCGCCGCCCAGGGCGTTTCCTGCGGCGACTGAGGGCGTGAGGCTGCCTCTCCCTCACGCGTTCCGCCTCCTCCTTCGCGAGCATCACTGCTTCGCAGAAGGAGGTGACGCCCTCCCATGCACTCTCGCTCCGCACCATGGCCTGAACCAGGCTCGGACGCGAGAGATCGCCGCCGCCGATCGCCTCCGTGAGAACACGGCGGTGCTCTGCCCAAGCCGGGCAGACCTCCACTGTATGCTCCACCGTGTCCTCCGGGCGATCCACACAATGGTGACACCCGGGCGTTTCCTCCCGCCTTATACGAAACAGGAACATCCCGAAACAGGCGTGTCCGGTGAGGACCTGCGTCAGGCGGAAACTCTAACCACTCCTCAAAGAGGGGACTTATCGCCGCAATTGTGGCGTGCCCAGCGCTGGGTTGCGACAGTCGCGCTCTCCATGTCGCCATGAGATCCCCCCGGAGCTCTGTCCGCTGTACCGTGATTTCTCGCGGCACCGGAGTTACGCCCCGGCGTTTCGCCTCCTCGCGCCAATCACGTGCGCGAGGACCTCACTCCCCCCTACGGGACGTGGCCCGCATGGCGCGGGGTATCACCAGTCCGGGGCAGCGGAAGTCACACTCGCGCCCGCAGTCCCCGATGCAGGTGTACGATCACCGGGGTGGTTTTAGTCAGTAAGAGTCTGACAGACCCCTATGCCCACACCAGTACCTTAATTGCGTAACACATTATCAATCGGAGTTTGAATCATTTTGAAACAAATTGCTAATCCATTGCTTCATAAGCAGAATAATATAACAAATGAAATATTGTATGGGGTCTTATATCATAAATTCATAAACTCAGTCCGAACTGAGCTATGGGTGTTTATAGAAAAAAAAAAAAACTTTTTGTAAATAATTCAATAATTAGCACTTGCAGTTATTTTTATCGTTATGTGTTATATCTAAATCATAATTTCTAACTTCCAACGACGCGCTGCTGTCCTTCGCGTGCATTTTCACTGACATAACACCGGGCGGTACTGCCCTTGGCTAGAACGCTAGCCAATCACTGTCAAAGAATTTTTTACCTGCGCACGAGCCGGTTTATGGTGTATTTTGTTTAGACATTGGCAAACAAATCACTCACTGTTTTACCTTCGTGGCTTACGTGTGTTTTTTAGAGTTTCTCGTGGTGATTTTATAGACGACTTGGCTTAATTGTCAACCGCATGAGCACTTTTTTCTGTTAATTAAATGCTCTATGTTTTTTCTTTTCAAACCGACAAGTATGTTTCTCAGTTCAAAGTGGTTCAGGTATAGCTTGATATAAAATATAGAATCTGCTGCAGAATCTGCCGGTAAATCTGCTGCAGAATCTGCTGCACAATCTGCTGGTGAATCTGCTGCCGAATCTGCTAGTAAATCTGCTGCAGAATCTGCTGCAGAATCTGCTGGTAAATCTGCTGCAGAATATGCTGATAATTCTGCTGCAGAATCTGCTGGTAGATCTGCTGCAGAATCTGCTGGAAAATCTGCTGCAGAATCTGCTGCAAAATCTGCTGCAGAATCTGCTAGTAAATTTGCTGCACAATCTGCTGGCAGATCAGCTGCAAAATCTGCTGGCAGATCTGCTGCAGAATCTGCTGGTAGATCTGCTGCAGAATCTGCTGGTAGATCTGCTGCAGAATCTGCTGCAGAATCTGCTCCAGAATCTGCTGCAGTATCTGCTGGTAAATCTGCTGCAGAATCTGCTGGTAGATCTGCTGCAGAATCTGCTGGTACATCTCCTGCAGAATTTGCTGCAGAATCTGCTGGTAAATCTGCTGCAGAATCTGCTGAAGAATCTGCTGCAGAATCTGCTGGTAAATCAGCTGCAGAATCTGCTGGTAGATCTGCTGCAGAATCTGTTGCAGAATCTGCTGGTAGATCTGCTGCAGAATCTGCTGCAGAATCTGCTGGTAAATGTGCTGCAGAATCTGCTGCAGATTCTGCCTCGTGCATGTGCACGAGTCACGGCATTATGCTTAGCGTTAGCCATTTCGCGCGTTAGTGACGCATAAATATGTATTTGTTGTTTTTCTTTTTAAGTTTAAAACATAATTGGTTTTTATTATTTAGGATTATGTTAAAAACGAATGTATGTGCGTCATTTTTCGCGGGAATAAATAGTTTTTCTTTCTTTCTTTCTTTCTACCAACGAATTCTGCAGCAGATCTTCCAGCAGATTCTGCAGCTGATTTACCAGCAGATTCTGCAGCAGATTCTGCAACAGATTTACCAGCAGATTCTGCAGCAGATTCTGCAGCATATTCTACAGCAGATTCTGCAGCAAATTTACCAGCAGATTCTGCAGCAGATGTACCAGCAGATCTACCAGCAGATTCTGCAGCAGATTTACCGGAAGATTCTGCAGCAGATTCTGCAGCAGATTTACCAGCAGATTCTGCAGCAGATGTACCAGCAGATCTACCAGCAGATTCTGCAGCATATTTACCGGAAGATTCTGCAGCAGATTCTGCAGCAGAATCGAATCTGCTGCAGAATCTGCTGGTAAATCTGCTGCAGAATCTGCTGGTAAATCTGCTGCAGAATCTGCTGGTAGATCTGCTGCAGAATCTGCTGTTAGATCTGCTGCAGAATCTGCTGCAGAATCTGCTGCAGAATCTGCTGGTGAATCTGCTGCCGAATCTGCTGGTAAATCTGCTGCAGAATCTGCTGGTAAATCTGCTGCAGAATCTGCTGCAGAATCTGCTGGTAAATCTGCTGCAGAATCTGCTGCAGAATCTTCCGGTAAATCTGCTGCAGAATCTGCTGGTAGATCTGCTGGTACATCTGCTGCAGAATGTGCTGGTAAATCTGCTGCAGAATCTGCTGGTAAATCTGTTGCAGAATCTGCTGCTAAATCTGCTGCAGAATCTGCTGCAGAATCTTCCGGTAAATCTGCTGCAGAATCTGCTGCAGAATCTGCTGGTGGATTTGCTGCAGAATCTGCGGCAGAATCTGCTGCAGAATCTGCTGGTAAATATGCTGCAGAATCTGCTGGCAGATCTGCTGCAGAATCTGCTGCAGAATCTGCTGGTAAATGTGCTGCCAAATCTGCTGTTAGATCTGCTGAAGAATCTGCTGCAGAATCTGCTGGTAAATCAGCTGCAGAATCTGCTGGTAGATCTGCTGCAGAATCTGCTGGTAAATCAGCTGCAGAATCTGCTGGTAAATCTGCTGCAGAATCTACTGGTAAATCAGCTGCAGAATCTGCTGGTAGATCTGCTGCAGAATCTGCTGGTAAATCTGCTGCAAGCAGATTCTGCAGCAGATTCACAGCAGATTCTGCTGCAGAATCTGCTGGTAAATCTGCTGCAGAATCTGCTGCAGAATCTGCTTGTGAATCTGCTGCAGAATCTGTGGCAGAATCTGCTGCAGAATCTGCTGGTGAATGACCTGCCGATTCTGCTGGTAGATCTGCTGCAGAATCTGCTAGTGAATCTGCAGCAGAATCTGCTGCAGAATCTGCTTGTGAATCTGCAGCAGATTCTGCAGCAGATCTGCCAGCAGATTCACAAGCAGATTCTGCAGCAGATTCACAAGCAGATTCACAAGCAGAATCTGTAGTAGATTCTGCAGCAGATCTGCCAGCAGATTCTGCAGCAGATTTACCAGCAGATTCTGCAGCAGATTCTGCAGCAGATCCACCAGCAGATTCTGCAGCAGAATTATCAGCATATTCTGATTTTACGCACAACCCGACTGTTACTGCACGGTTACCGAGAAATAGGCCAATCCGAGAAGAATATTGCCGTTGGTTCCAGAGTAAAATGACTGACGATCCTGATGAAACGTGAACCTATTATAGTGATAGAATGATAGAAAAGTCTCGCGGGCTGGCGGGCGGCAGGCGGCGAGCGGGGCGGGGGGATATATTCCGGGTCTGGGGATGAACGGGACCTTACTGGAGCGATGTTGCCGTTCTTACGTGCAGTTCCAGATGGTCACATGAGGTCAGTAGACAATATTATACAGGCTGTTGTGTTTAACTTAGATTATTTTCGTATTTAGTTTGTTCGAAAAATTAGGTTCTTGAATTTTGGTGTAATACCTAATTTGATAATTTTAAAGTGTTTTGATTATCTAATGGGTATCGTAATTTCATTTAATGTTGTTATGTCGTCACCACCCAGTATATTAAGCATTGACTTATAAAAAAAGATGGACTCTGCGCCACGCATATCGTAAGTGAAGCACCGTACCGATCTATGTGTGCATGATCTGAGTACCTGCAAAGACGGCGTCGCTCGTGTCACGTAATGGCGGCCGGTCGGCATACTATGATATAATTGTGTGCGTGAGGCGTGTTTGTACAAACGGTCCGGCATACTTACTGTGCTTCACTTTCGATAGGTATGCGTGGCGCGGAGTCCATCTTTTTTTATAAGTCTATGATATTAAGATACATTATGAATCGGCGGTTTTAGTACCTATTTGTTGATTAAATACAGTACATGGTAGGTACATGATAATACAGAAGTTTCAAATTCCTAACTTGTTTAGTTGGTGCGATAGAGCTCCTACAAAAATGATCTACAACTGACAACTCTTACGGCCCATAAATATTAATTTTTGAAGATAAAAAAATATATACAAGGTGGAAGTGACATCGACGCGCAAACGGTTACCACGTATCCAGTATCTACATCATTCTGAGCCCCCCTAGTTACTTATATAGAAATTTTTCATCTGTTATTGAAAACAAAATCCGCTCTTCCATACATTTTGATCATGTAGGTAGGTATTGCACTATTGTAGGAAACTGCAGATTTTTTTTCAATAACCGATGAAAAATTTCTATATAGCCCGGCTCAGAATGATGTACTTACTGAATACGTGGTTACCGTTTGCGCGTCGATGTCCCTTCCACCCTGTATATTTGTACTCTACTCGATGAGTTCTAGATAATGACATCCACAGCCCATGCCAGTTTAAGAATTTTTTTCAAAATTTTAAGTTTATTGTACAGGATGATCCAATTCGAGGTTCCTATATAATACTCTTTATTATGCACACCATAAAAATTACAGATATAAATGTTGAAATTACTATTACTACTATTATTACTTTACTATTATTATGTTGCTGGTAAATCTGCTGCAGAATCTGCTGCAGAATCTGCTGGTAAATCTGCGGGTAAATCTGCTGCAGAATCTGCTGTTAATTCTGCTGCAGAATCTGCTGGTAGATCTGCTGCAGAATCTGTTGGTAAATCTGCTGCAAAATCTGGTGCAGAATCTGCTGCAGAATCTGCTGCAGAATCTGCTGCAGAATCTGCTGGTAAATCAGCTGCATAATCTGCTGGTGGATCTGCTGCAGAATCTGCTGCAGAATCTGCTAAAGAATCTGCTGGTAAATCTGCTGCAGAATCTGCTGGCAGATCTGCTGCAGAATCTGCTGGTGAATCAGCTGCCGATTCTGCTGGTAAATCTGCTGCAGAATCTGCTGGTAGATCTGCTACAAAATCTGCTGGTAAAGCTGCTGCAGAATCTGCTGGTAAATCTGCTGCAGAATATGCTGTTAATTCTGCTGCACAATCTGCTGGTAGATCTGCTGCAGAATCTGCTGATCTGCTGCAGAATATGCTGTTAATTCTGCTGCACAATCTGCTGGTAGATCTGCTGCAGAATATGCTGATAATTCTGCTGCAGAATCTGCTGGTGGATCTGCTGCAGAATCTGCTGCAGAATCTGCTGGTAAATCTGCTGCAGAATCTGCTGGCAGATCTGCTGCAGAATCTACTACAGATTCTGCTTGTGAATCTGCTTGTGAATCTGCTGCAGAATCTGCTTGTGAATCTGCTGGCAGATCTGCTGCAGAATCTGCTGCAGATTCACAAGCAGATTCTGCAGCAGATTCTGCTGCAGATTCACTAGCAGATTCTGCAGCAGATCTACCAGCAGAATCGGCAGGTCATTCACCAGCAGAATCTGCTGCAGAATCTGTGGCAGAATCTGCTGCAGAATCTGCTGGTGAATGACCTGCCGATTCTGCTGGTAGATCTGCTGCAGAATCTGCTAGTGAATCTGCAGCAGAATCTGCTGCAGAATCTGCTTGTGAATCTGCAGCAGATTCTGCAGCAGATCTGCCAGCAGATTCACAAGCAGATTCTGCAGCAGATTCACAAGCAGATTCACAAGCAGAATCTGTAGTAGATTCTGCAGCAGATCTGCCAGCAGATTCTGCAGCAGATTTACCAGCAGATTCTGCAGCAGATTCTGCAGCAGATCCACCAGCAGATTCTGCAGCAGAATTATCAGCATATTCTGCAGCAGATCTACCAGCAGATTGTGCAGCAGAATTAACAGCATATTCTGCAGCAGATCAGCAGATTCTGCAGCAGATCTACCAGCAGATTGTGCAGCAGAATTAACAGCATATTCTGCAGCAGATTTACCAGCAGATTCTGCAGCAGCTTTACCAGCAGATTTTGTAGCAGATCTACCAGCAGATTCTGCAGCAGATTTACCAGCAGAATCGGCAGCTGATTCACCAGCAGATTCTGCAGCAGATCTGCCAGCAGATTCTGCAGCAGATTTACCAGCAGATTCTTTAGCAGATTCTGCAGCAGATTCTGCAGCAGATCCACCAGCAGATTATGCAGCTGATTTACCAGCAGATTCTGCAGCAGATTCTGCAGCAGATTCTGCAGCAGATTCTGCACCAGATTTTGCAGCAGATTTACCAACAGATTCTGCAGCAGATCTACCAGCAGATTCTGCAGCAGAATTAACAGCAGATTCTGCAGCAGATTTACCCGCAGATTTACCAGCAGATTCTGCAGCAGATTCTGCAGCAGATTTACCAGCAACATAATAATAGTAAAGTAATAATAGTAGTAATAGTAATTTCAACATTTATATCTGTAATTTTTATGGTGTGCATAATAAAGAGTATTATATAGGAACCTCGAATTGGATCATCCTGTACAATAAACTTAAAATTTTGAAAAAAATTCTTAAACTGGCATGGGCTGTGGATGTCATTATCTAGAACTCATCGAGTAGAGTACAAATATACAGGGTGGAAGGGACATCGACGCGCAAACGGTAACCACGTATTCAGTAAGTACATCATTCTGAGCCGGGCTATATAGAAATTTTTCATCGGTTATTGAAAAAAAATCTGCAGTTTCCTACAATAGTGCAATACCTACCTACATGATCAAAATGTATGGAAGAGCGGATTTTGTTTTCAATAACAGATGAAAAATTTCTATATAAGTAACTAGGGGGGCTCAGAATGATGTAGATACTGGATACGTGGTAACCGTTTGCGCGTCGATGTCACTTCCACCTTGTATATATTTTTTTATCTTCAAAAATTAATATTTATGGGCCGTAAGAGTTGTCAGTTGTAGATCATTTTTGTAGGAGCTCTATCGCACCAACTAAACAAGTTAGGAATTTGAAACTTCTGTATTATCATGTACCTACCATGTACTGTATTTAATCAACAAATAGGTACTAAAACCGCCGATTCATAATGTATCTTAATATCATAGACTTATAAAAAAAGATGGACTCCGCGCCACGCATACCTATCGAAAGTGAAGCACAGTAAGTATGCCGGACCGTTTGTACAAACACGCCTCACGCACACAATTATATCATAGTATGCCGACCGGCCGCCATTACGTGACACGAGCGACGCCGTCTTTGCAGGTACTCAGATCATGCACACATAGATCGGTACGGTGCTTCACTTACGATATGCGTGGCGCAGAGTCCATCTTTTTTTATAAGTCAATGCTTAATATACTGGGTGGTGACGACATAACAACATTAAATGAAATTACGATACCCATTAGATAATCAAAACACTTTAAAATTATCAAATTAGGTATTACACCAAAATTCAAGAACCTAATTTTTCGAACAAACTAAATACGAAAATAATCTAAGTTAAACACAACAGCCTGTATAATATTGTCTACTGACCTCATGTGACCATCTGGAACTGCACGTAAGAACGGCAACATCGCTCCAGTAAGGTCCCGTTCATCCCCAGACCCGGAATATATCCCCCCGCCCCGCTCGCCGCCTGCCGCCCGCCAGCCCGCGAGACTTTTCTATCATTCTATCACTATAATAGGTTCACGTTTCATCAGGATCGTCAGTCATTTTACTCTGGAACCAACGGCAATATTCTTCTCGGATTGGCCTATTTCTCGGTAACCGTGCAGTAACAGTCGGGTTGTGCGTAAAATAATCTAAAACTGTTTGTTCTAATTGAACTATTTCTTGCGGAGGAACACCCTCGCGAAGTGGGACCAGAGGCTGATTTTCCGTAATCTTTGAACAGCCTGTACCCTGCGGGAGTTTACCGGGCATCTTCGGGAGTCACGCATATCGTTGAAGATGTTCTTATAGCTAGGGCCGCGTTTCGTTGACACTCACCATAAATCAAGATCATATCGGTATACTCCATAGCAGTGTAATTGAAACGAGGCATCTCTTCTAACGAGGGATCTTACAGTAAACAAATAACACGAAGTAACTATCACACTATTGTTTACACATTAGGTAGGTAGCGTGACCTACCACGCTCTACTACACTTAATAAAACTTATACACAATCGAATTATCAATAACACAACAGTATAACTATTAAAGCTCCGTACTGTATGAAATTGCAACAAAACAATGTTCAATATTACACAAAAACAGTTATTTATTAATGCGCGCCCGACAAACCATTCTTACGCATCGAAATTTAAAAAAAAAACATGCTCTCACAAGGGTAGTAGCACATCACGCACTGGAGTCTGGACAGTGCCCGTGGGTCAGAAGCAAACTCTAGCACAACCCCTAGATGTATTTCTTTCCTTTTCTTGTACAATAAATCTTGTGAATGCGGAAGTGATTACGAACTATTTTTGCCTACACTTACTTTGTTTAAGAGTTTTAGACAAAAATGTCGAATTGGCAACGTCGCTTCTCAGTTTACGAAACTTATGGTGATCCTCGACAATCGTTGTTTGCTTTGATAACAGGAATTTTATCGTCATGGTTATTAGGTCTAAATTCAATCAGCAATACAATACAATATTGTATTATTTTTGAATAGCGAGCCGCACATTGCATTTGGTTGTGTTTTACACATGTAAGTAAAGGATTTTTTTTGATGTGAATGACCTAATGAAGTTGCGTGGCGAAAATACAGCATGTGTTATAATTGTTACAGTAAAAAAAAAATCCTGCGGCTGTACCGTTGATTATAATTTGATTATTTTTGGTATACGTACTACTAACGCAATATCCAATAAGTGGTTTCAATTAAAGTCGTATTATCCTCACCACTCTGTATATAATTCTTCTGTACGTGTGTTTGTCACCTAACTCCTCCTAAACGGCTGTACCAATTTAGATGAAATTTTGTGCGTAGGTATACTTCAATGGGTTCCTGGATAGTTTGAAAACACAATTGGACCGGTAGGCGGCGCTGAAGTCGGTTTCTAGGAGCGTTCAGACAGGACAACGTCTGTCAGGTCCGCTAGTTTTGTATAAATATTTTCTGCAACTGCAAAAAATAACATTGTATTTCAGAGTATCATCATGAAAATACAAAGTTATCTTTGCGATTGTTAAAATTTAAGGGGAAAAATATTCTTTGTTTAGTATTTTTTCATTTATAAGAACTAAAAAAAACTGAAGTCCGGAACTCTGGGTGCGCGAGTCCGAATCACATTTGGCCGGTTTTCGATGGTAATCTAGCGAGATATAAAATATACAATGGGTTTTAATTTTGTTGCGCGGAACTTTAATTCCTTTTCTAAAATGAAAGTCCCGTCAAAATCGGTCCAGCTGTTTCGGAGATTAGCAGGAACAAACAGACAGACAAAAATTTTATATATTGTCTTTTTGTTTTATGTAGGTACCATATACTTTCTTAAGGATTTATTAAAAAGCTGTTATTTGTCATTACAAACAGACACTTCAATTTTATTTATTTGTCTAGATAATTAAGTTTTTTTCAATATCTGCATAATCTAATTCAACAAGTCAGTTTGTGACCATTCTTTTACATTTTAATTTGCAAATAGGATAAAGGTTTAAAATTTTGTTCAGCCTGATATAAACATGACCGCTGAGAAAATATTGGGCCAATTTACATTTTGTGCGGATGGAGGAACAGACAGTATGTTTATGTTGTTGGGAGTAAAATTTGGATGGATCATAGGATTTGTAAGACAGAGAGAACCGAACATGTGTTATAAGTAAATCTATTTAATTTATAAGGCATAAGGCAAGAAAAGCCAATGTCAACCAATTTTGTCAATGTCTTAAAATGGGAATATTGGAAAAGCAAGTATGCACAAAAAATCTAAAAA
Source organism: Cosmia trapezina (assembly GCA_905163495.3). Lineage (NCBI taxonomy): Eukaryota > Metazoa > Arthropoda > Insecta > Lepidoptera > Noctuidae > Cosmia > Cosmia trapezina. Next base: position 6,965,672 of record LR991036.1, read on the forward strand.
TAAAATGCAAATGTAGGCACAGAATAGAAATCTAAGACTAATACAGTTGAACTCAATGTAAATCTTGTGCGGTTAGCACGGGACTGAAACAAACAAAAAGTAGGTATATAAATATTATCCTATACTATTAAATGTTATATAAAATATATATATATATATATTTGTAATCACATTCTCGAAAATGGCTCTAACAATTTCAATGAAAGATGCAATATAGGAGTTTATGGGGATGAAAAGTCAATCTAGCTAGGTCTCCTAACTGGAAAAAAATGGGTTTTCTTTATTTTTATCAGAGCAGAGCTTGGTCGCCCAGCCACTATATTGTTAAGAGCTTGACCCCCACAGACAGTATTGGTTCACATTAGCTCAAGACAAAGAGTAGTGGAAAGGAGAAAGGGATGCATTTACCCTACAGTGGGACAAGTGACAACATAGGCTAAAAATAATTAAGTAATAAGTAATCAATTACTTTGTTAAAACATTATGTATAAGAAGTACCTACTTACAGGTACAACACAGAGTATTTGTGGGAACATAATCATAATAAAATTATTAGGTGAGTATATTAATGTGATGGATATCAAAATCATTAGCGCCAAAAGCAGTGCTGGAGGAGAACGTGATCGGAATAGGAATCTTAAATTAAGGAAGAGAGCTAAAGCTGAAACGATCGAGCATCAAAAAATATGTGATTCAGGGGGGCACCCTGAATCACATATTTTTTTCCAACCCGCACTCGCAGAGATATGAGTCAACGAACACGGATTTTTTTCAAAAAGACGAGAGTACCTACAACAACAACATAAACGAATTCTACAGAGAACAGATAATACAATTTTGTAAATAATTTGTTAACGAAAAACCAAAGTTTTGGTTGTTTTGTCAGTGACTGTGTATTTTGTTATTATTATTATGTTGACTACTAGCTTCAGACACCCTCACAGTGAAGTAGTATTACAGATTATTTGAGAATTGAGGCATTCCGTATTCCTGTCCTTGACATTGACAATTTGACATTTTATTTAGTCGAGTGAGTGACAAGCACAGATTTTATAAGGTGACAAGAAATGACAAGTAAATAAAACATAAGTTGCCAAACAAAAAAAAATAATATAAGTTTTTTTGGCAGGGTTATACTGTACATTCTGCACTGTACTTGCTAATACCATGAGGTGACCATAAATTAGAATGGGGTCGGCAAGTGAAAGCTGATCTCAGTTGGCGCCACCTCTATACGAACCCTGTGTAACCCGCGAAATTCAATTTTTTTTGGGTTTTTTGCAATTTGCAGGTCCGTGTCTGGTTGTATCTTGATCAAAGTATGATACGCGGAAATAAAACATATGTGTTTACATAATTTTAACCATAGAAATCATCAATACATCTCTATAAGTTAGATTTCGAGCAGTCGTCAAACGAACGAAATCTGCACGAAATCTAACTTAGAGAGATGTATTGATGATTTTTATGGTTAAAATTATATAAATACATATGTTTTATTTCCGCGTATCATACTTTGATCAAGATACAACCAGACACGGACCTGCAAATTGCAAAAAACCCAAAAAAAATTGAATTTCGCGGGCTACCACTGCGCATCATCCTTAAGTGACATAAATATAATTATGCGCTTCGGATTTCTTATTTGCCTTGATTTCTTGACATTTTTCCGATAAAGAACAGTATGTATTCCACTTGGAAAATAATTATGTGAGTTAAAAGAAGAAAAAGAAGCGCCTCTTTATGTGGAAAGAAAGCAGACCTAATGGGGCCGGCAACTGTCAAAGTGTCGCTAGTAGCGCTCAGACCAATAACAAAGCAGTTTTTGTACGGAATTTGTAGTGAATTCATAATTAGACACAATTATTGAGGAAATGCCAAGATATTGTGTACCAAATTGTAAAGAAACTAGAGGCCACCAGTTTCCTCGAAATGAGAAACTTGGAAAATTGTGGCTCAAAGCAATAAGGCGAGTAAAGTTTGAGCATAAAAGCGGGGTGTCATAAACATTTCAAGGAAAGTGACTATGAAAAGAATGGTAACAAGATTAAGTTAATGAAAATTAAGTAAATGATACAATGTTATCATACACTAGGTGTATCATAAGTAAACGTTCAATATACCATGAAACAAACATGCGGACCATAAAATTGTAAAAATATAAATTAATCTATGAACAACAAATTCCATTCAATTAGGTCTGCTTTCTTTCCACATAAAGAGGCGCTTCTTTTTCTTCTTTTAACTCACATAATTATTTTCCAAGTGGAATACATACTGTTCTTTATCGGAAAATGTCAAGAAATCAAGGCAAATAAGAAATCCAAAGCGCATAATTATGTTTATGTCACTTAAGGATGATGCGCAGTGGTAGCCCACGAAATTCATTTTTTTCTGGGTTTTTTGCAATTTGCAGGTCCGTGTCTGGTTGTATCTTGATACGCGGAAATAAAACATATGTATTTATATAATTTTAACCATAAAAATCATCAATACATCTCTCTAAGTTAGATTTCGTGCAGATTCGTTAGATTTCGTTCGTTTGACGACTGCTCGAAATCTAACTTGGAGAGATGTATTGATGATTTTTATGGTTAAAATTAAGTAAATACATATGTTTTATTTCAGCGTATCATACTTTGATCAAGATACAACCAGACACGGACCTGCAAATTGCAAAAAACCCAAAAAAAATTGATATTCGCGGGCTACACAGGGTTCGTATAGAGGTGGCGCCATCTGAGATCAGCTTTCACTTGCCAACCCCATTGAATAGAATTTGTTGTTCATAGATTAATTTATATTTTTACAAAATTAAAGGTCTGCATGTTTGTTTCATGGTATATTGAACGTTTACTTATGATACACTCTAGTGTATGATAACATTGTATCATTTACTTAATTTTCATTAACTTAATCTTGTTACCAATCTTTTCATAGTCACTTTCCTTGAAATGTTTATGACACACTCTAGCCCCGCTTTTATGCTCAAACTTTACTCGGCTTATCGCTTTGAGCCACAATTTTTTAAGTTTCTCATCTCGAGGAAACTGGTGGCCTCTAGTTTCTTTACAATTTGGTACACAATATCTTGAAATTTCCTCAATAATTGTGTCTAATTATGAATTCACTACAAATTCCGTACAAAAACTGCTTTGTTATTGGTCTGAGCGCAGTTGCCGACCCCATTGACTTCAAATCTAGCGATTTCATGAATTCGAGGTTTGAGGTCAATTCTAACTTATGGAGTTGTATTGCTGATTCTAATGATTATAATTCTGTAAAGCCTTATATTTTAATCAACGTACAACCTGACACTGACCCGCAAATTGCAAAAAACGTAAGAATATTTGAATTTCGTGGGCTACCTTACCGCATCCTCGGTGTAACTGTAGGTAGCTCCACGCGTGAGAAAGAAAAGTTTAGTTTTTTTTTTTTGTATGGGAGAAAATATTTAAAGTAGGTACATTTTTTTAAACTAATCGGAACTGATAGGCTGGCGCTCACACGAGCTTTTGTACTACATCAAGCTATACATTTCCAGTTTACACTACTTACCTCTCATTGTAAGGAAATCCTATACAATGCGAGATCAGCTTATACTGGAAATGTATAGTTGTGTAATATACAGGGTGGCCGGAACATTGACGTCCAAAAATAAAATTTCGGTCCCTCGTATCGTGGGGTATTCGAATCACCCCCATGTATGTTCCGCGACTTTTCATAGTTTTCGAGTTATGAATTTTTTTCTGAATGTTTGAAAATTTTCGACCTGACCAACCTAAAAAAATTCTAAAAAAAAAAGTAGAGGGTTTTATCGAGTTTCTTTTTTTGCAACTGAATTTTCATAAGTAGTACTTTTATGCATAAAATAATCAGCTTCGTAACTGTGATGAAAGTTATGAAAATGTTGATCTAAAGTGAAAAATTTACGTTCGGTAAATTATGACTCAAATTTTCAACTTTAAATTAAAAATCTTAACAGTGACTTCATAATTCCTAAGTAGGCTTCAAGAATGCGCCAGACTCTCAGCTTTCATAATCATAAAAAAAATGAAGTACTTAATAGGGCTACTTTGTTTAAAATCGGCCTTCAAAGACAGCGAGGTGGAAAAATTCTTAAAATTACCCATCTGAGTAATTATTTTTTTTTGGCTATTTTCTCGTTCCTAAGGTTAATTAATGATAAGAATACTGAAAACTAACCACATTATATTCAATATTCATAATTACCACACGTGGGCGAATGAAAATCCACTCGAAGTGAGAGCTTCGACATTTCAACATCGCTTCAGCGTTAACTTGTGGTCTGGTATCCTCAATGGCGAACTAATTGGTCCGTTTGAACTGCCGTCCAGACTTGATGGAGAAACATACAAAAACTTTTTGGAAAATGAACTTCCATTGTTGCTGGCAGATGTGAATCTCGAACTCAGACGAACCATGGTGTTGCAAAATGACGGCGCCCGTGTCACTATGCAACCCAGGTCCGAAATTACTTAGATGAAACATACCCCAACAGATGGATCGGACGCAGCGGACCAATTAGGTGGCCTCCACGCTCACCTGATCTCAACCCCATCGATTTCTTTATTTGGGGCTATTACAAGGAAATAGCATACGCCCGAGACTGTTCAAGTGAACAAGAGCTGAGGCAGTTGATTGCAGAAGCTGAACGTGTTGTGAGAGAGAACAGAGACGCTTTTAGACGATTGCCAGACAATTTCTTACGTAGGTGTAAAATGTGTATTGCTGCTGGTGGTGGCCACTTTGAAAACCTTTTGTAAATGTAAAAATAAATTAAGTACTTTTTTCACATTATCATCTGTGTTTTATTCAAAACCACTTTTTACGTAAAACTTTTCTTACCCAACTCTGAAACTATTTGTTGGTTAGTTTTCAGTATTCTTATCATTAATTAACCTTAGGAACGAGAAAATAGCCAAAAAAAAAAAAATTACTCAGATGGGTAATTTTAAGAATTTTTCCACCTCGCTGTCTTTGAAGGCCGATTTTAAACAAAGTAGCCCTATTAAGTACTTCATTTTTTTTTATGATTATGAAAGCTGAGAGTCTGGCGCATTCTTGAAGCCTACTTAGGAATTATGAAGTCACCTGTTAAGATTTTTAATTTAAAGTTGAAAATTTGAGTCATAATTTACCGAACGTAAATTTTTCACTTTAGATCAACATTTTCATAACTTTCATCACAGTCACGAAGCTGATTATTTTATGCATAAAAGTACTACTTATGAAAATTCAGTTGCAAAAAAAGAAACTCGATAAAACCCTCTACTTTTTTTTTAGAATTTTTTTAGGTTGGTCAGGTCGAAAATTTTCAAACATTCAGAAAAAAATTCATAACTCGAAAACTATGAAAAGTCGCGGAACATACATGGGGGTGATTCGAATACCCCACGATACGAGGGACCGAAATTTTATTTTTGGACGTCAATGTTCCGGCCACCCTGTATAATAGTTGTTAAGTTTACTAATTAAATACTAATTAAAGGAAGACCCCTAGGGGTCTTTCTTTAATTTTTAATTTTATTTTTAACCGAAGAAAAAAAGGAGGAGGTTCTCAAGTCGACATGTATACTTATTTTTTTTTTACCACGCATAATTTTAGAAAAGTGGTCCGATTTGAAAAATTGTTGTTTTATTCGGGAGGGTATAGCTCAAAGTTGGTTCCATGTAAAATTGATTAACTTTGCTTTGGTAGTTTTTGAGTTAGCTTCATTAATACGTATTTTTCTCACTTCTTATGTGGATGATGTTCTAATTTCTTTCCTGGTGGTGGTATTCAAATTTGTGTGGGATAAGTACCACAACTAAAAAGTGAAAAATTAAAACTTAAAAAAAACCAATTGACTTCCAAAAAAAATACTACAAAGTAAAAAATAAGTTTAATTTCGGAAGTCGGTGTCTTTGGATCTGTATTTCAGTGTTTGGCCACCGACTTCCGAAATTAAAGATATTTTTCAAGGGGCTGCACTTACTAACCTAACCTAGGTTACAATAATTTGTTTTTCTCAAGAATGGTGCGTTCTCTTTTCATGGAAGTGGTACCAGGGGGGAGGGGCGCCCCGCCCCCCCCCTTCTCCACCACCCCCCTCGTTTTCGTGCCCCCGGATACTAATGTTTTGCCTCAATTTTTATTCTAACCATGGTTATCCATATAAGCACGTTAAGCCGTTGGTCCCGGCTGTCATTCGTGGATCTTTGACAGTCGTTACGGGTCGTCAGAAGCCTGAAACTCTGACAACCAGTCTTACCAAGGAGTATCGTATTACCCAGTTACTGGGTTGTGGAGGTCAGATAGGCAGTCACTCCATGTAAAATTTTAATTCCACGCTCCACGCTCCACGTTTAAAAACATAATTAAATTCCGGAAATCATAATAAATCTTGAAGAAATTATCTTATTTATTTTCAAATTAACGAGAAGCTCGTGGCTAAGTAATGACAGCCGCACGGATCGATCTATCAGGTTTTAAGCTACGCTTACCACGGTTGGTCCGTGGATGGGTGACCACCTTTACATACCGAGACTCATCCATGCCTCGGAAAGCACGATAAGCCGTTGGTCCCGGCTGTCAGTAGCTCCATGTAAAATACTGGTATTCAGCTGCATCCGGTTAGACTGGAAGCCGACCCCAACATAGTTGGGAAAAGGCTAGGCAGATTGATTGATCTCCATAACCATAGGGTTCCGCGGTGTGGGGATGGTACACACGGCTACACATCAAGCTATACATTTCCAGTTTGCTGACCGCTCACCTCTCATTGTAAAGAAATCCTACACAATGCGAGATCAGCTTATACTGGAAATGTATAGCTTGATCTGTAGACATGCGTACAGGGAGGTAGCTTCCCTCCCCCTCCCCGCACCTTATATCTATGGACCATAATGGAAATTTTAACCAAAAGTCAGTTCAAAATAACAAGTGACTTCAAAAAAAAACACTACAAAGTGAAAAATAACTTTAATTTCGGAAGTCGGTGGCAAAAAATTAAATTACAAAACCAAAGACACCGACTTCTGAAATTAAAGTTGTTTTTCACTTTGTAGTGTTTTTTTAGAAGTCGGTTGTTATTTTTTGTAAAAAAGTTTTTTATTTTTAATATTTGTTGACAATATATATACACAATCTGTGAAAATTTCAACTGTCTACCCTATTACTAAAGTTGATAAAATAGTCCAAATACTACTTAGTCGGCGTTTGCACGAGCGTAATAAAATCGCGGCGGGATTTTATCTGTGGATTTTATCGCGCACTGGATTTTCAACTCTCTGCTTAGCGCCGGGAGTTGAAAATCCAACAGTGTGTTTTTCGTCGCGCTGGGATGCACTCTGTTTTTGTTAGGTTGGATTCTCAACGCTCGGCTCAACAACGAGAGTTGAAAATCCAGTGCGCGATAAAATCGCGGCGGGATTTTATCGCGCACTGGATTTTCAACTCTCTGCTTAGCGCCGGGAGTTGAAAATCCAACTGTGTGTTTATCATCGCGCTGGGATGCACTCTGTTTTTGTTAGGTTGGATTCTCAACGCTCGGCTCAACAACGAGAGTTGAAATCCAGTGCGCTATAAAATCCCGCCGCGATTTTATTACGCTCGTGTGAACGCTGACTTAATCTGTGAAGTGCTCTGTGCTATTACGGTTCATGAGATGCCCGCTGACAGACGGACGGACGGATGGACAGCGGAGGCTTACTGTTTGGCACCTTTCGGGTACGGAACTCTAAAAAGGTAGTTAATCTACCTACCTGATGGAAATTACAAAATAATATTATTAAGTACCTACCTACCCATTTTGTGGAAAAAGTGTGGGTGGGTAGGCCAAAGTAGCACAGAGCTGGAATCTCTGCTGCTGAAGCTGGAGCTGGATCAAATCAAATGAACAGATTCTGAAACTGGCACGGAGGAATCGCCTCCTTTCCGTATCCCGTATCTATGAACTAGAAAATTCAGAAAAGAAATTATGAAATTGATCTACATTTGATCTACATAATTTAACGCTTACGCTATCACGTCACGATTGTCATTTTTGTATTGTTTTTCCTACCAGTACCAGCAGGTCATTCATTGGACGGCTTCGCGCGGTCGTGTTTATTTACTGTCTGTCTCCGTGTCTCGCGCGGAGCACTCTACGCAAAAAATAATACCGATTGCGCTCGCGTGCGCGTTCTAAGTGCTTGCAATCTCCTTTTTTAATAATTTTAGAAATTGTTTATTTTTATGAAAAGTGGCAACAGTGTTCGTGTTGTATTCTTTTAACTTTGACATTGGTGATAATATTAAAACTTGCTACTTTCACTTTTCCAACGCGATTTGTCGTTTATTTCTAAAGACAGTTGGATCCTCTTCCTCTCTGTCAAATGTCAAAACCTTTTTTGTTGTTTTTGACCGTACAGTTGTGATTTTTATTTTGATTTGTATTAAAATCATTTTAAAACATAATAAGTGAATTATGTACTGCAAAACGATAAACAAAACGTGTGAAAATTAGTGCAAAATGAAATAACTGTGAGTTCTGTGACAATTCTGCAATTTTTTAAATCGAGTGTTTTGTCGTCTGCTTTCTTGTGTATTATCAATTCACCAAGTGTAGGTGTGGAGATTTAAGTGTCTGTGATCCGTTCGTTATACCCACTGTAATACTTAGCAAAGAAACGGGTTAGTGGATTTTATTAAAGCTGTATCAAAATGGTAAGTTACTGAAAATATACATAATTTTTACATAATAAGACTGCACTGGCTCTGTGAATGTACTAAAACTTAGAATAAAATGTTAGTTTTAATACAATTTTACGATTTAATCGTATAGTGTCATTGGCAAGGGTAATTTAGCCTACATATAAGTAAAGTACACCTATGCATGCAAGTAGGCAAAACACTGAACAAAACCCTCATACACATGGTGAAATGATGAATATTCCTATAATATCAACATTATCTTGGCAAACACGAATGTTGAGTTGTTATTGATGAAGTAATTCTATGATCTATAAAAACAATGTGTGTGTGTGTGTTCCCGATGGACTCCCAAACAGTTGGAGCGATTTTGATGAAATTTGCAGGCAATCTTTAGATTAGCCCAGCAGGTGACCCTGTGAAGTTTGGTAGCAATTGGGCTACCCATGTGAAGCCGGAGTGGGTGCTAGTATTGTCATAATTTCCAAGGTTTTTAAATGGCTATGTTTAACTTTAAAGATCTATGGACTATCAAGATTTGTTAATAAAAATTAAGTAAGTTCACAACTTTTAAATCCCAAAACTGCAATCACAGGGTTCCTTTCTTATTGTTCTTTAACCTTTTTCTACCATATCAAAACTGTGTACAGCTGCTACTGATGTTAACTGCAAATGTATTGTAAATAAAACACAAACAACAATTTTATTACAATGTGACCTAACTGGTTGATCGCTACCATGCAATGAACATACTAATAATCACAAGATATACAGGGAGTCCCACGACTATGCCACATGTAGAGTAAGTACCTGAAATACTGTAGATATAAAACTTTAGTGAATGAAAACTTCATTTTAATTTTAAAAACAATACAAACTGCATTCAAAGAATTATAAATAATCACCTGTCTGAACCGGGAATTGAACCCGCTAAATGTGAAAAAAAAAACAGACTCAATCATATACATTTATTTGTTCTAAATAACTGTGATACTATATACAAAGAGTTACCATACTGTAAATGACCATATCATCTATCTATTAATAACGAAGCCATTGAAATGCAATATTTTGTATGAAATTAAAACAAAACATCATCTTAGGAAGTTAGGAGTAACTGTTAATATACTTAGGATCTGATTCTCAGTATCAGGATAGTAAGCAGTAAATAAACTCCTAAATGGATTTTTTTTGCTCATTATATTATTGCTTACATTAGTTCTCCGGAACATCGGCGGAGGTGGTGAGACGGGCCATTAATGTAGAGTATTTAATTTCAAATTATTATAATATTAGAAGTATTCAAACCCATTAGGATTAGGTACTCAATTACAATGTATGTCTTTCCTGACTTTAGACCAAGCCAGCCAATACGAATAGTTAACATTAATTTATACTAGATAGTATAAAATTATAAAACTAATACAAACTTAATAAATAGTAATAATATTAAGCAAATTAAATTAGTAGGTATCTACCTACTTTAGAGGAAAATTGAGTCAAAAATCACTGAAGGAAGGTACAATATTATTTTTTCAAATTAATACTAGTCCCTAGTTTCCTCTAACTTTGTTCTGTTGAAATGTTATACATTATATTGTACAGTCAGCAACAAAAGTCGATTAACACTTATTTTAATAATTTATGATTAAAGTTTGTATTCAGTGAGTTACATGTACTTCTTATCACTTTACTTGTCATACAGTTGTTATAAGTACCTATAACTATACAGGCAGGCTATCTAGGCAGGTTTCCTAACAAACTAGGTATCTGTGAGAAGAATCAAACTGAAACAAAGACAGAGGCCCCGGGTCACTTTTAATGTCTAGAGTGTAAGTATAACTTTAGCTATAACTTACAATATGAGAACTAAAAATTCCTGCATAATTATGTAAAAACACTACAAACGATTTCAAGCAACAGTGAACAGGCATCTTCTGGACACGCTCGTTCCATCATAGACCTCATCCGTTGCTTCCATCAGGCGTGTTGAGGTCAAGAGCAGACCTAGTAAGCAATAAAAAAAAATTATAACTATACCTACTATTCAACAAGGTAAGTTAAAATAGTCTAAGCAGTAAGGCAAATACTTTATTAATTTAATTTAAATTAAAAACTTCAACTTTACGACAGTAAAATGTTGTCAGATACCAAATGTACGGTCAGCAACAGAAGTCTGTTAACACGGCTACTTTTTGACATCATCTAAATTAACACAAAATGATATGATAACCTGCTTTTTAGCATTTCATTTATTAGATAAGAGTTAAATTTCTTTAAAATGTACACTGTTCTGATTTTAATGAAGTATTTTGCTCAATAATTAAGATTTAGAAAACACAAGTGTTAATCGACTTTTGTTGCTGACTGTAGTTACTGCTATTTGGACATTTGCACTTGTTACAGTTTGTGACAAAAATATTTGGAATGAATAATGAAATTGCAATACATAGCACAAGATCCAATTTATACAATACCTACTTAGTATAAATGGTGTATTCAATATTACTTCTTGCAAACTCAATTACAAAATAGTACTTATGTTATTAAAACAGCCTGCTGAAACAAAGGTGTGAACCAGGGTAACAATGTCATGTCTACTGACATAGTTTTACATCCTACTTATAATTTTTACATGGCAACATGTCATTGAAAACCAGGTAGTGCTTGTACACACAAGACAATGGCCCTTTAGCAAGATCAAGGCCAAAGAGGCAACAATTTACAAATTAACATGGACTGTTTTGAAATCTTTGTGGAGGTGTATTGTAACATTTATTATTATTTTAAAAATTACTGATATTAAATATGATCCAGTCCAGATGCTACTACTGGTTAAAAAAGAAAACAATAATAGCTAGTGTTCAAATATTTTTATTAAGTAAGCAACTCAATTAGTTTATTAAAGGCTGACTTTCCCAACTCCAGACTAGAAATCATGCTTATATCCTTCGATCAATAATTATTGATCGAAGCTTATATCCATAGAATAAAATTTACATAATACCACAGATTAATACAGATGGGACACTCCGCAAAATCATTTAAATAAAAAGCGACTCCTGCTACGACACAATAAAGTGCAATTCAGGTCGCACAGTTAGATTCACCTACAAGTTGCCTCTCTTTCTATCGCGTAACTACCCTTCCCACCCTCCCGCCTTTCTTCTAACCTTCTGACTCATTAGGGTTGTCTGTTTTTACGACGCGGCGCGTGAGTGAGTAGTGAGTATCTATCGAACTAACGTGCGAGCCGGCCGGTGCGCGGCAGCCCACACTGAATTGACCCCGTGAGATGAGCCCGCCGCGTACTTGTAGCTTCATACATAAACTGCGGAGTGTCCCATCTGTATTAATCTGTGATAATACTTATATCATTCAACAGATTTTGTAATGCCTCAAAACTTGGCTTCTCGACTGTTTGAAGGAGCCAGTGTACCCTTCCAATCAGCCCACTGATTGGGTGAGAGAATACACTTGGATGTTACTCGAGTATGCTCTAGCAGTTGCCGCTCTGTCAGCCTTGACCCTTAGGCCTTAGATAACCGTCGTTAACCCAACGCTGGGTTGTGTCATGTCGCCACGATAGCGATGCCAATAATGGCAAGGGAAAGTGAGTACCTTTTTTTTTTTTTTTTTTTTTTTGTTGTCGGGGGGAAACCTTCAAAAGGCGCCCGGGCTTTGGGGAAAAGACCGGGGAGTGTGGGATTTTTACCTCACTAAAACCACCCCGGTGGTCATCATCTGCACATGGAAGGGGCACCGTTACCTCTCAAAAGACCAATCCGGAACCCCCTCTGTGCAACGCCTGTTAGGGCACATCTCTGGGGAGACTGTAAAGGGATCTCTCCGAAACCTAACTATGCAAATGTGCAAGGCAGCACGTGACCACTGTGCGCAGTCTTCCCTGAGGTCACTCAGTGGATGGACAGAGTCCCCACTCTGAGCGCCCGTGACCCCAAATTCCCGCCTACCGGATGCAGGTGGGGTTTCGGCGTGTTAGGCATCGAGGCGGTTGCCTCTCCGACGCCTTCTCCTCCGAGCGGGATTAGCTCTCTCACGATCCCGCTCGGCAGCCTCCTTCTGAACCATCACGGTCTCACAGAAGGAGGTCATTTCCCTCCAGTTCTCCGACTCCGCCAGCATTGACCCAACTACTGCTGGCAGAGATAAATCTCGCCCGATCCTGGTGACTAGGACCCGTCTTTCAGAAGCCCACGCAGGGCATTCCTCGAGCGTGTGCTGTGCGGAATCCAAGCCGCCTCCGCAATGGTGGCAATTTGCCGTGGCCTCTCGCCCAATCTTATTCAGGTACTCACCGAAGCAACCGTGCCCGGTCAGCACCTGAGTGAGCCTATAAGAGATGCGTTCTCCTCTTTTCAGCCAGGCTTCGAAATGCGGCAGGACGGCTTCGACAACGCGCTTACGCGAATATTGCGGCTGTTGTAGCCGCTCACGCCACCGCTCGAGCGCGTGTAAGGGAAAGTGAGTACCTAGAGTTCGAACTGCCGATCGTGTGTGGTGGTGTTAGCTAGCATAAGCATCATACATTATTAGGATAGGTACCTTTATAAAAAAAACCGGTCAAGAGCGAGTCGGACTCGCGCACCGAGGGTTCCGTTCCGATTTTTGAAAAAGTGCTATTTAGAGACATCGTTAACTTCTATCACATAGAATAATTTAAGATTTTTCTCTATGCAAACTTCGGAGATAATAGGGGGGGGGGGGGGGGTTACATTTTTATCAGAAGTAGAAAACTATGCGCCCTAAAAAAATTTTTCTTTTTCTTTTTGCCGTTTTGGTACGGAACCCTAAAAATACAGATAAACTCAATCTGCCTAGCCTTTTCCCAACTATGTTGGGGTCGGCTTCCAGTCTAACCGAATGCAGCTGAATACCAGTATTTTACATGGAGCGACTGCCTATCTGACCTCCACAACCCAGTAACTGGGTAATACGATACCCCTTGGTAAGACTGGTTGTCAGACTTTCGGGCTTCTGACGACCCGTAACGACTGTCAAAGATCCACGAATGACAGCCGGGGCCAACGGCTTAACGTGCTTTCCGAGGCACGGAGGAGTCTCAATACGTAAAGATGGTCACCCATCCTCTGACCAACCCCGGCAAGCGTAGCTTCACCTGATTATTACTTAGCCACGAGCTCATCTAACCCTCTCGTAACCCTAAAGATACATACCGAACCACGAAAATAGGAATGTCGTCCAAAAATTTGGGGCCCACAGTTTATCTGGCATGCGGCAGACATGTCCTGCCCAGTCCCATTTAAGTTGGGCAGCCTTTTGAGCCACATCAACTATTAGGTCTTTACCTATGAAATTGGAGATTTGTATGAAAATTTTAAAATGTAAAAATTTTGGTATTTTTTTTATTTTAGCTAATCAAAGTACTGGCCCAAATTATCTATTCAATTTTGCCATTTTGATGGCAGTTTGTTTATTCTTTTACTGTAGAAGTCTGCCGGACGAGAGGCGATGAAGTCGGCGAAAGCGTTTTGTACAGCCTCTCGGGTGTTGAATTTTTTCCCACTTAAAAAAATGGCTAAATTTTGAAAAAAGTAGAAATCTGTTGGGGCAAGGTCCGGTGAGTACGGTGGGTCACGGAGAGCTTCCAGCTGTAACTCTTGTAGCTTTGCGATGGTCTGTCGTGAAGTGTGAACTTGCGCGTTGTCGTGGAGGAGCAATGGGGAAGAGCGATTGACCAGTCTTGGCTGTTGAATTGCGAGCTTCTCCATCATTGTTTGCAATTCTTGGCAATAGACATCTGCCGTCACTGTTGTGCCATTCGGTAAGAAGCTGTGGTGTATAAGTCCAGCACTGGTCCACCAGACAGTCACCATCATCTTCCTATGAGTAATCTTTTTTTTAGCGCACTGATTAGGTGCTGTACCCGGGTCCACCCACTGAGACGAACGCTTACGGTTGTCATACGGGATCCACTTTTCATCGCAGGTAACAATTCGATTTAGAATTCCCTCGATCCTATGCCGATTCAGTAGTGCTATACATGCTTCGACGCGTAAGTCTCGCTGTTGGTCGCTTAGTTCGTGTGGCACCCACTTGTCTAGCTTTTTTATCTTTCCGATTTGCCGCAAGTGCTTCAATGTGGTTTTGACACTAACTCCAAGGCCTGCAGTAAGCTCAGTCGTAGATTGAGTTGGATCCGCTTCCACTGTCGCCTTCAATTCATCATTGTCGACAATGGTTACCGGCCGACCGCGAGGCTCGTTCTTCAACTCAAAATTTCCAGATTTAAAACGATTGAACCAATAATGGACCGTGTTTATGCAAGCAGTGTTAGGCCCGTACACGTCGTTAATGTTTCGTGTTGTTTGCGCAGCGTTATTGCCACGTTGGAACTCATATTCGAAAATTGTACGAATTTCCAGTTTATCCATGGCGACAAAAACTACCACAATTTCACAAAAACAAAAAACTATCTAAAAACAAATGACTGTATTTGAAATTAAATTAACATGGCTTTCGAATAAAATTTATTTGAATTTCGAATTGCGCGCCAATCCACAGATATTTAAATCTGAAAATGCTGTTTGTAGAATCTCCAATTACATAGGTAAAGACCTATTATTTTTGTTTTGGAGCGCAGTATTAACCCATAGTATACTGTGCTCCATATCTCTATAACCTTCTAACATATCCATATCTGTATTTACCATAACTATAATACCTTCAAACCTTTTAATATCTAAAAATTATTTCAAAATAAAGTTTAAAAAAATACAGCTATTAAAAAAAATAGGTAAGTAAGTACTTAAGTTTAATTGTAAACCAAGTGGGTATGAGCAATAATAACTTTTAACATTTTTGTAACTTTTAATAAAATTGTTGAAGAACAACGATAAAATACTTTGATAGCGACCTTGCCTTGATAACCGGTAACTGCGTCGGGCGCGGCGTTACGCCAATATTATTATGTGTGTTTCTTACTAATCGGAATGGTAGCTAATTAAAATTTCTTTACATTTCCTAGTTAAATAATTTGTGTAATATTATTTGATAAATTAAGTACCTACTTAAGTACGTAATTATTAGACAAGCTTAGTTGCTTAACCGAAGAAAAGTTTTTAGATAACAAAATTAAATTCAGTGGCGTTGCTACTGCCGTATTAGCCTTATCAATAATACGGGGCCCCATGCTGCAGAGGTCCCCCGATGTGACGGATGTTAGCAAAAGTTTGTAAAATATTATTTAAAACCTCAAATTGACCAAAAATATGAAAACTAACGTAACTTATTTAGGTACTTATACCTTATAAAGGCTTGCATTAATTTCGTAAAATCACAACTACTAATCCAAGTCAGAGGGATTTTCGAGCTCGCTTCGCTCGCTCTTGTATTCTTTTGTTAAAATCACAGTGACCGCCTAACCTAGTATCTATGCCAGTAAGGATGCTCCATCTTTCGAGTTCGCTTCGCTCGCTCTTGTATTTTCTTAGTAGAATTACGACAGCTCAACCTAGTTACTCAGAGTGTGCTCAAATTTTCTAGTTCATTTCGCTCGCTCTTGCATCCTCTCTCAAAATCACAATTGGAAACTTAACCATCTAAGTCAGTACGCTATTTTGTAAACAAAAAATCCTTTGAAACTTTGGCGCAGTCGGATAAAAAGGGGAAATTTTGATACAGGGCCCCTTTATGACTACTATGACTAGCTACGCCACTGATTTAAATGAAGAGCCGTACTTAACTGAAACATTGGCGCTGTAACTGAAACATTAACTGATTTTGAAATTAAACTTAAACTATTTTCACAGTTATTTGTTAATATGTTTCCGTGGTCCTCGCAGGATGTCTGATATCTCATGTGTACCAGGCTAGTCGAGCAACGCATAGTGATACGCGCGAAGCGACACGCTTCCTGCTTCACACGCACGCAACTCCATTTGTTGAAGTTATACGACGCCAAATTCGATACAGAGACGTGTTAAACACATACGGATCAATTACATGAATGATTCGTTAAGTCCATGAGAAAACTAGGTACTTAACTATGTATATTGTGTTGTTTGAAACCGATTGAAGACCAAGTTTCATTTAATTGATTGACGGCTCTATCTTACGATTGCCCAACCCTTCGGAGAAACGAGGCCTGATGTTATGTTATCTATCTTACGTAATGTATGGGAAATGTTTGGTTGTGATTTGGGGCTCTTATACATAGAGTACTCTTACCCCAGTTGCTGCTGAAGACTCTTTTATTAATCCTTATACGAAACTGCATGGATTGGCAATCTGGCATGGTAAAAATAAATCGTGAGAATTAAAGTTCTTTCTATCAGACTATCATTTTTCAAATGTGAATGCAGTAATTATGGCTTGTCCAATCTGAAACGACGCGCCCCACTACCGAAAATTATGAAATAACTTTAATTTCGGAAGTCGGTGTCTTGGGATCTGTATTTTAGTTTTTTGCCACCGACTTCCGAAATTTAAAGTAATTTCATAATTTTTAGTTAATTTCTTTTTGAAGTCGGTTTTTTTTTTTAAATTACTTTTTATTTCGTAATTTTTGGTTTGATATAAGTAAAAACTGGAATATTTGTTTGCACTAAGTAGGTACGTAATATTGCACTAGAATTTGACCAATGTTTTGAAATATTTTCCCTTTGACACCACACCTGTAGCTCGTATCAATACCTAAGCCAGGCCGTCACACTTACACGTATTAGTCCATATTTTGAAAACTGCTGCTTGTTCCCTAAGTTAGAAAATATGTAAGCCAACAAAAGAAAAATGGTCACAATCCGATTAATATTTTCGGATAAATGCGTGGACAAACATACGTACATTCTACATACACCTATAATATTTTGTATATTTGTTTGGAAACCATAATAGATTATAATAATAATAAGTGAATATATTGTTGCAGTTCCAATAATATTACATACATACGTGCCAAATTGATAACATCCTTTTTTGAAGTCGGTAAAAAATTGGATGTGATCTTGTGGTCAAAAATCCAATCTTTATAACAGTGCGAACTGTAAATTGGATGTGATCTCATGGTCATATTTGGTCATCGAGTCAACAATGTACCTACTTTATGTAAGTAGCGGAACTCAATTGGAACTGAAATGAGGAACAAGTGGGTCATTGTCATGGCAATTAGCAAAGTTACCCGGACTCGACTATGCCCTCTTACAAATAGACTATATTGTGTCTATCATAAAAGTTGATTTCAGGATCCCAGTGTGGAAACTAAGCTATTGGTTTTACTCTGAGCCAGTGTAGTTTATAGCTTGTTAATTGGCAATCAATTTTCACGTCTGAAAAGCGTGAAAAAACCTACGGATTTATTGGAAAATTGTGACTTATTATGATGTTTTATGAGAGAAAATCTGCGAGTAGGAGAGCTACTACGCTTTTTTTACAATTTTATAAGTCACCTTGAGCACCTGTCGTGAAGATGAGCGATTGAATTATTTGAGTCAGTGGCTATTATTAAGGCTCTTACAGACAGAGGCGATATTGCGATATTATCGCGTCGCAAAACCGCTACGCGACACGTCGCGACGCGATATCGCCTCTGTCTGTAAGAGCCTTTATTAATGCTTGGAAGCGACCATTACACCGCGCACTTGACCATTTAAGTGCCTGTGCTAAGGACCTTTGCCCTCAGATATAAGTATGAGCGATCTAAAGTTGCCTACTGTGAGCAATTTCCCTCAAAACATCTCCTATTTCGCTTGCGGTTTTACTGACAAGAAAGATAGAAGACTGAAGACGGGAAACTATTTAAAAACCCGGTTATTAAGCCGGATATATAATAACAGGGTCAAATTAAATTAGCTATTGAAACTTCGCAGACGTGATGTTTCGATATCTAAACATATAAAATAAAAAATAATTTAAAATGAATGATTTTTTTTTGGGGTCATCGACCGCCGGTGGTGTAGTCAAGTCCTTAAAATATCAGTTTTTATTGTGTAAACTTCACAGACGTGATATCGATATCACACTCAACACTGGTTCTAGAACATGGCGGTTTACTCACGATGTTTTCCTTCACCGTTTTGAGAGCAGTGGTGATGAAATAATTTACACAAAGTAAAGCGCCTGTCTGGGTTCGAACTACGACCTACATCAAGTCGCGGCCGTTACCACTGAGCCACCACTGCTCTATAATTTCATGCATGCATTCACATAAATCGCATTTTTGTACCTAACACGGTTAACTGATTGAAACAATTTGATGACGGATATGTTATGTAATATCCGTCATCAAATTGTTTCGATCAATGATCTCATCCCAAATCTGCGACCGAAACACATACCTATTTGAATAGAGTCATCGTTTACGTTATAATCAATGTATTTTATCAGCGCAGTAGCAACGTGGGTCATCTGAACACCGATGTCCCGAGTCCTACTGATAATTATCAGCAATTGAATGCACGCACGGTCGTTAATTGGCGGTTATCATTTTATACGTTGTGATTAACTCCCCGTGGCCGTCACACGAGTGACTCTCATGCAGATATAGTGTCGCGTTTATCTAAGAATAACCCAACGTCACTTGGGCACGCACGAGATTTTGCAAGAGTAGCAGTTCTTGTCGCTGTATCTATGGTTAATAAATCATCGTTATCTTATTGGCCAGTGATCATCTATTGCTTAAAAAATAAAGTTATAATACTAGATGGGATAAGTGAAGGTGTGTTGATATTAAATTGTTATCTAAACAACAATCTTAGACCCATTGATATAAAAAGTAATATATAAGTCAATGCTTAGACCACAATGATAATAACAGCCGCTCGGGTCGATCGATCAGGTTAATCTACGATTGCCGCTTGCTACCATCTTTTCATACCAAAACTCCTCCGTGCCTCGGAAAGCACGTTCGTCCCGGCTGTCATTCGTGGATCTTTGACAGTCGTTACGGGTCATCAGAAGCCCGAAAGTCTTGACAACCAGTCTTTCCAAAGGGTATCGTATTACCTAGCAACTGGGTTGTACAGGTCAGATAGGCAGTCACTCCATGTAAAATACTGGTATTCAGCTGCATCTGTGGTTAGACTGGATGCCGAGCCCAACATAGTTGGGAAAAGGCTAGGCAGATGATGATAAGGAGTAGGATTCTTTACTCACATTTCGCCAATGACGCTCTCCAATATTTAGCCCCTCGTAAACTATTGTCGCTTTTAAAGTAAATACCTAGTTAAATAAACATATGATGAACAGTAACCACAGCATTTGCTCATATTTCTCAGACCTATTGTTATGTTTGTGCTTGCATTGCTGTTTATTATAGTGTATGCTTCTGGAAGCAAACAGTAGGACTTATACTATACGGAGCGATTTCTTGAATAACGCATGTTACGTAGTTTTTCGTTAAAAAAAAACTACAATTCTGCGATGCCCAATTGTTATAAAAATTTATAATGTTTTTGACGACTCCAAGCTTTTTGTTAGAATATCTGCAGGCTTAAAATTTGTATTCAAATAACCTAAGTATTAGTACAAAATTATTTTCATAAGAAAGGAAACTATTTAATTAGGAGACTGCTATTTTAAAGAATGTAAATAAATAATTTGGACTCGACGAAACCCTTGTTTCCGAATTCAAGGTCTCTTTTTTTTCTGCTCTCGATTTTTGTAACAAAATTAAGATTGACATAATTTAATTAGGTACCTACAATATCAATCCAAAAAAACCTAGCTAAAGGATTTAAAAAGGTTAAATCCACGGGTGATCCTTTTTCGTTAAATTTTTCTACAGCGCCATCTGTACGCGACTCACAAGAATACTACCTCTGAAGGGCGGGCAGGAGCAGGGTAACGTTGAAAACCCGCCATGCCCCAAAGCTTCAACGTTAGTATATTTCGATGAGCAAAAGCTTGTGGATGACGTCACTGGATGGCGCTACCTGTTCACTGAAACAACTTTCATCTTTGATTTAAAAGAGTGTCCGTGGAATTTCTTGCCCGTTTTTAGGGTTCCGTACCAAAATGGTAAAAAAGGAACCCTTATGGTGACACTCAGTCTGTCTGTCTGTCTGTCACAGCTGGATATCTCAGGAACTACTAATGCTGTCAACTTGAAATTTGGAATAGTTTTAGATGACGTTTACCCAAATATTTTTCAAATAAGAAAGAAATAAAAATATTTATATTTTTTTTGCAACAGGGACTGAAAGGGGGTCTTAAAAATCAAAGTGGGGCTACTAGGGCATGTGGGGTATCATATGAAAGAGCACTGTTTGCACATTCTCAAACATTTTTTTTTTTTTTTTTTTAGTCTGCATAGTTTTCGACTTTTGATGAAAAATGTAAAAAAAAAAACCTGTCCCCCCTTATCTCCGAAGTTTGCAAAGAGAAAAATCTGAAATTATTCTATGTGATAGAAGTTTATGTAAAGATTACAGGAAAAATAAAACGATGTCTCTAAATAGCACACTTTTTCAGAAATCGGAACGGAAACCTCGGTGCGCGAGTCCGACTCGCTCTTGACCGGTTTTTTTTTTCAAGGAAGCTGCTTTGCTTTGGAATGGGCAACTAGCTTCATTTTTCTTTTTTTTTTCTTGACAATTCAAAAGTACCTGTTATTGGTTTATTTGAAATAAATGCTTTGAGTTTTACTAAAAGATAACACCCTGTATTTTATTTATATTCGTTTTTGTTACTGAAGCGTAAATTGATAGAGCTCTGCAAATCACAAACGCAAACTATTTGTCCATGTCATGTTTTTATTGAAAGCTTGTCAACTCCACCTTCCATAACGGGCTTCTTGAATTCTGAATTGCTACTCCACTTATTTAAAAATAGTTCGATGACTTTACTTGACGACTTGTTTGACTTGGACGATGTTGCCAATGGTAGTAATGCTAGATTAATTATTTTAGGAACAAGCAACCGTAGTCCCCAACTTTTGTAGTGGGATCATCGTAGGTACTGACTAGCATACTGCCCCATCTCAAGGGATCATTCAAAAATGTGTTCAGTTCCAAGAGCGTGAGTCAGCCCAAACTTGTTCGAAGCGGCCAAAATGAATCTACATAGAATATAAGTTCTTTTATAGCGTTAACTATGTTCCATTTTCTAATTTAACTTTAACAGCGTTCCCGTGTTGTTGTGGCGTTTAATGAGGATTGCGGACAGTTGCCATCTAGCGTGCCTAAACTACAAGTAGTGCCGAGATGTGACCGCAAATTATAAAACTTGTTTTGGGCGCGGTTTCGTCAATCCTCTGCGGTTCAATGTCAATTGGAAAGTGACCATTGTCGACTACAAAGCTGCATTGAATTTTAATCAAAGAGGCGCCACTTGCAGGAAATGAGTTCAAGTTCACTACGCAGTCGAATTCATAGTCAAGATAATGTATGTTATCTTTTGTTACACTGTCAAGTTCTTCTAACTTAGCAGCACTGCTGGGGAGTGTCACTGTTTCGCCACTTCGTCTTCCCAGCTCTTTCTTCTTTCTTTTCGAGTCGATGGTAAATTATTAAATGAGTTGGCCCCAGTAGACACAATAAATGTATTGACAGTAAGGAAACTACGTACAAACGGTCGAAATGTTACGGATGAGGCCCCAAAGCGATAGTCGCAGTGCTCTCAGTATAAATTTGATTGTGGGCAGGGGTCTCGTCGATACGCGCGTCTGTATGTGTGTGTGCCGTTTCGTACGTTTGTTTGTAGTTTTCCTACTGTTCATATTTTATATTGTGCAGTAGGTGGCCACGCCAATCGCGGCATCAGTGGAGTTTTTAGTTCCTCATAAGTGCAGGTGTATGGACACTTTGGACATGCCCACCTACTGGGCATGGTTTGGTCAGGAGCACTGCATTCGCACTTGGTGTCAGTGGGTCAATAATCCCCCATTTTGCTAGATTGTGCTTCCCAGCTAAAGCACTAGGAAGTGGTGAAGGGTGGGTTTGGAGTGACTGTCTTATGTAATTATGACGTTCAAAAAGTGCTGATTCTCGGCCTAATTTGAATAAATGACTTTTGACACAGTTTTCTGAAGCATAGCTTAATCATCATGCATTTGCTTACGAGTTGGTGCAATAGACATAGGTACTTACCTAATATTAATTTATAGTACTTAAGAGGGAAGGTGGCCAGCGATTCTCCATACAAATGTATTCTCCGTTTTTCTTCCTGAATAATGCCTCTAGAGCAATTTTTTTTTTTTTTTCATAAAATCTAAGTCTGCTGTAGACACGTCCCTGTCATTTACTTTTTTTTAGGAACTAGTTAGTAAAGAAAATATGACCCTCCAAAAATTACAGAAAATGCCCCATTTTTACCGCCGTGAATAGAGGACTGTCAGACAAATTCTGAATGTTTTTAACATAAAAGAAAATGATAGGAACGTAGGCATACTCTTTCTTAAAATGTTAATGAAAAAAAATATTGGATCGGCTCAGTTTTCGAGGAGAAAAAAAGGGAATACGAAACGTCGATCTCGTCAAAATTTTTGTGATATAATCGGTCTGAGCTGCAGCTGTCCCTATCGCACTCTCTTATCACTGCTAGGGCGCAGCGCGCGCGACGGCAATAGTTTCTTCAAATACCTATTTTTCAAATATTTCTTGCAGGCCACGTCCCCTGTTAAGCGCGCGCGAAAGTATCTCCAGCGCTTTACTTGATGCTAAACAGAATTCTGCATCAAAATTTGCAATTTCACATTTGCTTAGTAAACAGTTTTAGAGAACACTTCATATAGTGGGTAGCTATAGGTACTAGTATTCATTTTCCTTTGCCCGGCCGCAGCTAAATATTAAATGCGTCGTTCAACACTTAACCACGTCATGATTATTCAAAACTTGGCCCACGCTTAAAGCAAAGGCGATTAATTTCTATAATGTAATTAATGTGATATAAAGTTATTTTTATTGCAATAAGGTACATAATTTGTAATTTATTTTTGTCTATGAGCAATGTGCATAACCATAGGTAAATAAAATCTATCATAATCGCGTAGGCAAATGCTATCAGAAGTAAGTACTTATTATGGCTGATCAAGTCCACAGGTTTCCGGAATTTAATTCTGGGACATTGATATTACCATGGGGTAAAGTTACACTAATCGATAATAGGGATGTTGACTAATTTTTTTTCCGTTTTGTCGCTCATGTGGATTATTAATAAAAAATTAATGGACACGTATTTTTTCTTTTTTTACGTAATGAACAGATTACGACGATACATTGAGTTAAAATGTGGCATGATGTCACTCCTTGCTAGATTTTATACGTAATTTGTTATAGTTGTGAGTGTGACGTAGCTACCCCCACTCTCCAACTTTAATGCGTTTTATGTAAGTCATTTTTTATTAATTATCATAAAGCAAAAAATACGTGTCTAATATATTTCTGACTCACGGACTAAATAGAATTTCTTTTTTTTTACTCAAGTAACATCCCTATTCTTTGTTCCTGAAATTGATTAACAAATGTTAATTTAAAAATAATCAATCTGTCTTTTCCAACTATTTTGTGGTCGGCTTCCAGTCTAACCGGATGCAGCTGAATACCAGTATTTTACATGGAGCGACTGACAGCCGGGACCAACGGCTTAACGTGCTTTCCGAGGCATGGATGAGTCTCGGTATGTAAAGGTGGTGGTAAGCGTAGCTTAAAACCTGATAGATCGATCCGTGCGGCTGTCATTACTTAGCCACGAGCTCCTCGTTAATTTAAAAATAAATAAGATAATTTCTTCAAGATTTATTATGATTTCCGGAATTTAATTATGTTTTTAAACGTGGGTTAAAGTTGCACTAATCTAATTATTTCTTAGTTCCTGAAATGATTTTTTTAACAATGTTTAATATTGTGAGACACTTTCTTCATAATATTAAAATGTACTGTCGCAACAAAGCAAGATTCATGGTAACTTTTTGTTGCACTACCTAAGAGCGAACTAAAGTAAATCTTTATTATGAATATCAAATTATATGTATACACCTAAGTCATGTCAGCTATTTAAAATTTTAGAGCAAACTTCCAAGAACTAAGTTACGAGTTACGAGTATGACTATTATCCAAACTTTAAAAAGTCAACGAGTTGGCGTTGGTTTTTGTTTAGTGCAGAAAAGAGAGATAATATTCCCTACCTTATTACTTTTTGTTGAACTTTAGCTATGAAAAGATTATTTTAGAACCAATGTACTTATGCCTGAATTTTTAGTAAGTATCAACTTATACCTAGCAGAAACATTAAAAAATACATTAAAAATAAGGAAAATGACATTAGGTACATGTCTGTATAAGTACAGTATTTTTTTCTCATGAAGCTACACGCGCTTTACTTATGTTTACCAAGTGTACAAACATGCTGTGAATGTGTGTGTAAGCGGAGGAGCTGGCGGCACCGTCCGAGACAATGGCGAAGTCGGATGAGTGTGCTTGTGTGTGTTATGTACTGAGTATTTTTATCTCACGAAGCTACACGCGCTTTATTTGTGTTTACCAAGTGTAAAAAACGCTGTGAATATGTGTGTAAGCGCAGGAGCTCTCGTCACCGTCCGAGACAATGGCGAAGTCGGAAAAGTGTGTGCGTGTGTGTGTTAGTGCTGACGTTACTCGTCTTCACGCACACATTCACAGCGCGTTTATGCACTTGGTAAACACAAGTAAAGTGCGCGTGTCGCTTCGTGAGATAAAAGTACTATAATTTAACTTTTCACTCCCCATAACATCGTAGGTATTGAATTAGATGAAGTCCTATGTATGAAAGACATAAGAAGATTAATTTCTCGCTTTTATTACTGCTCGTAATATCCGGTGGCTCTCGGTAGCAAATACGGCTCTTCAAATATAATAAAATATGCCATCTGCTCAGCGTGACGTGCACGTTACTAAATAATATATTTAAGGCGGTGAGAGCCGTAAAAACGTCGTTTTGTTTAGTGTTTTATTCGTAGATAACACGTATTTAAATTTTGAAAAAAATATATTACTTAGTTCAGACTTCGATCTAGAAATTTCGGCTGTCCGATACACGATTACTTGCACTTTACTGCATCCAATTAAATCGCAAAGACAAGTCTAAATTATGATCTATATCTTATTTCATTTGATTTATATTAGGCTTTGAACAATAAAACTTATGCCATAATAAAGGTCGTAAAAAATGTAATTTATAACGGCTATCATAATTTGAAATATCAAAATATTTATATCACTAATTCCAATGTCAAGTGTTTTCAGCTTCGCAAACGCTCGCCCTGAGCCGTTTAGTCCCGAGCGGAACGTGACGGAGGTCGGACGTGTGCCAATTTTTCGAACCCGCCACCCCCGCTAACTTCTGTCACCGGCTGCGACCGGCACAAATTAGCATGTGTTGAAAACAGTTGAATTTGAACGCTATGCCTATGTAAATAAAGACGTCACGCGTGCAAAAGCTTTATTGGTATTTATTTTTATCACGGCCTATGTTTACCAATCGCATCAAGTGTGTAAAACAGTTGAATTTGAACCCTACACTGGAGCTTATAAAGCCGCCTGACGCGCAAATTTTTGGTTCACTATTTTCAAATCTCAAATAGGTAGGTGCCACAGAATAAAGTTAGTACGGGTGGTTTTATAATGAATATCGGATAGGAAATGAGATTTCTTCATAACATCACGCCTGAATTCTTTCAAAGGGTTGGGCAGGGATGTTCAGAAAATAAGTAGGCCCTCAAATGTATTTTTCTGTATACCTACATAAATAAGATTTTTTTTTTAAATTAAGTTTTTTTTCTAATTAGGTATCTTCTTATTTTTTTTGTATTTCAAGGTCAAAATGAAAATCCAAGATGGCGGCTGCAAAAATTTCCAATTTTTCGTCATGGCTGTCGTTTTCGTGATATTTTAGGTCGCTGAAAATGATAGTGGGGTCAAAATGAAAATCCAAGATGGCGGCTGCGAAAATTTCCTAATTTTTCGTCATGGGTGTCATTTTCGTGATATTTTAGGTCGCTGAAAACGATAGTGGGGTCAAAATGAAAATCCAAGATGGCGGCTGCGAAAATTTCCTAATTTTTCGTCATGGGTGTCATTTTCGTGATATTTTAGGTCGCTGAAAACGATAGTGGGGTCAAAATGAAAATCCAAGATGGCGGCTGCGAAAATTTCCTAATTTTTCGTCATGGGTGTCATTTTCGTGATATTTTAGGTCGCTGAAAACGATAGTGGGGTCAAAATGAAAATCCAAGATGGCGGCTGCGAAAATTTCCAAATTTTTCGACATGGGTGTCATTTTCGTGATATTTGAGGTCGCTGAAACCGATAGTGGGGTCAAAATGAAAATCCAAGATGGCGGCTGCGAAAATTTCCTAATTTTTCGTCATGGGTGTCATTTTCGTGATATTTTAGGTCGCTGAAAACGATAGTGGGGTCAAAATGAAAATCCAAGATGGCGGCTGCGAAAATTTCCTAATTTTTCGTCATGGGTGTCATTTTCGTGATATTTTAGGTCGCTGAAAACGATAGTGGGGTCAAAATGAAAATCCAAGATGGCGGCTGCGAAAATTTCCAAATTTTTAGACATGGGTGTCATTTTCGTGATATTTGAGGTCGCTGAAACCGATAGTAGGGTCAAAATGAAAATCCAAGATGGCGGCTGCGAAAATTTCCAAATTTTTCGTCATGGGTGTCATTTTCGTGATATTTTAGGTCGCTAAAAACGATAGTGGGGTCAAAATGAAAATCCAAGATGGCGGCTACAAAAATTTCCTAATTTTTCGTCATGGGTGTCGTTTTCGTGATATTTTAGGTCGCTGAAAACGATAGTGGGGTCAAAATGAAAATCCAAGATGGCGGCTGCGAAAATTTCCTAATTTTTCGTCATGGGTGTCATTTTCGTGATATTTTAGGTCGCTGAAAACGATAGTGGGGTCAAAATGAAAATCGAAGATGGCGGCTGCGAAAATTTCCAAATTTTTTGACATGGGTGTCATTTTCGTGATATTTGAGGTCGCTGAAACCGATAGTAGGGTCAAAATGAAAATCCAAGATGGCGGCTGCGAAAATTTCCAAATTTTTCGTCATGGGTGTCATTTTCGTGATATTTTAGGTCGCTAAAAACGATAGTGGGGTCAAAATGAAAATCCAAGATGGCGGCTGCAAAAATTTCCTAATTTTTCGTCATGGGTGTCGTTTTCGTGATATTTTAGGTCGCTGAAAACGATTGCGGGGTCAAAATGAAAATCCAAGATGGCGGCTGCGAAAATTTCCAAATTTTTCGTCATGGGTGTCATTTTCGTGATATTTTATGTCGCTGAAAACGATAGTGGGGTCAAAATGAAAATCCAAGATGGCGGCTGCGAAAATTTTAAAATTTTTCGACATGGGTGTCATTTTCGTGATATTTGAGGTCGCTGAAAACGATAGTGGGGCCAAAATGAAAATCCAAGATGGCGGCTGCGAAAATTTCCTAATTTTCGGTCATGGGTATCATTTTCGTGATATTTGAGGTCGCTGAAAACGATAGTGGGGTCAAAATGAGAATCCAAGATGGTGGCTGCGAAAATTTCCTAATTTTTCGTCATGGGTGTCATTTTCGTGATATTTTAGGTCACTGAAAGCGATAGTGGGATCAAAATGAAAATCCAAGATGGCGGCTGCGAAAATTTCCTAATTTTTCGTCATGGGTGTCATTTTCGTGATATTTGAGGTCGCTGAAAACGATAGTGCGGTCAAAATGAAAATCCAAGATGGCGGCTGCGAAAATTTCCTAATTTTTCGTCATGGGTGTCGTTTCCATGGTTTTAGAGGGTGCTGAAAACGATAGTGGGTTCAAAATGAAAATCCAAGATGGCGGCTGCGAAAATTTCCTAATTTTTCGTCATGGGTGTCATTTTCGTGATATTTGAGGTCGCTGAAAACGATAGTGCGGTCAAAATGAAAATCCAAGATGGCGGCTGCGAAAATTTCCTAATTTTTCGTCATGGGTGTCGTTTCCATGATTTTAGAGGGTGCTGAAAACGATAGTGGGTTCAAAATGAAAATCCAAGATGGCGGCTGCGAAAATTTCCTAATTTTTCGTCATGGGTGTCATTTTCGTGATATTTGAGGTCGCTGCAAACGATAATGGGGTCAAAATGAATGACTATCGTTTTCAGCGACCTAAAATATCACGAAAATGACACCCATGACGAAAAGTTAGGAAATTTTCATAGCCGCCATCTTGGATTTTCATTTTGACCCCACTATCGTTTTCAGCGACCTAAAATAACACGAAAATGACACCCATGACGAAAAATTTGGAAATTTTCGTAGCCGCTATCTTGGATTTTCATTTTGACCCCACAATCGTTTTCTGCGACCTAAAATATCACGAAAATGACACCCATGACGAAAAGTTAGGGAATTTTCGCAGCCGCCATCTTGGATTTTCATTTTGACCCCACTATCGTTTTCAGCGACCTAAAATATCACGAAAATGACACCCATGACGAAAAATTAGGAAATTTTCGCAGCCGCCATCTTGGATTTTCCTTTTTACCCGACTATCGTTTTCAGCGACCTAAAATATCACGAAAATGACACCCATGACGAAAAGTTAGGGAATTTTCGCAGCCGCCATCTTGGATTTTCATTTTGACCCCACTATCGTTTTCAGCGACCTAAAATATCACGAAAATGACACCCATGACGAAAAATTAGGAAATTTTCGCAGCCGCCATCTTGGATTTTCCTTTTTACCCGACTATCGTTTTCAGCGACCTAAAATATCACGAAAATGACACCCATGACGAAAAGTTAGGAAATTTTCGCAGCCGCCATCTTGGATTTTCATTTTGACCCCACTATCGTTTTCAGCGACCTAAAATAACACGAAAATGACACCCATGACGAAAAATTTGGAAATTTTCGTAGCTGCCATCTTGGATTTTCATTTTGACCCCACTATCGTTTTCAGCGACCCCAAATATCACGAAAATGACACCCATGACGAAAAATTTGGAAATTTTCGTAGCTGCCATCTTGGATTTTCATTTTGACCCCACTATCGTTTTCAGCGACCCCAAATATCACGAAAATGACACCCATGACCAAAAGTTAGGAAATTTTCGCAGCCGCCATCTTGGATTTTCATTTTGACCCCACTATCGTTTTCAGCGACCTAAAATAACACGAAAATGACACCCATGACGAAAAATTAGGAAATTTTCGCAGCCGCCATCTTGGATTTTCATTTTGACCCCACTATCGTTTTCAGCGACCTAAAATATCACGAAAATGACACCCATGACGAAAAATTAGGAAATTTTCGCAGCCGCCATCTTGGATTTTCATTTTGACCCCACTATCGTTTTCAGCGACCTAAAATATCACGAAAATGACACCCATGACGAAAAATTAGGAAATTTTCGCAGCCGCCATCTTGGATTTTCATTTTGACCCCACTATCGTTTTCAGCGACCTAAAATATCACGAAAATGACACCCATGACGAACAGTTAGGGAATTTTCGCAGCCGCCATCTTGGATCTGCCTAAAATGTCTAAAATGTGTCTAAAATGTCTAAAATCTGTCTAAAATGTCTAATCTGTCTACAACTTTCAAAAATACTTACTAGAAAAATAAAACAAAATAAACTTGTATACTAATCAGTTCAAGTTTATCTACTGCATTGCTCTATTCTGTGACGCAACATAGTACCTACTCGAGTTCATGAACTCATGAGCGGTGCGCTTGGCGCGCGTTTCCCGCGCATCGTAATTTATTACGTATCGCTACTCCTTGCGGGGGCTGCGGTAAGCATTTAATACCTACGGCGCTTGCTTTCACCCCGCCTTAACAGCCTTAGCAATAACCCAAGTGTATTAAAAGAGTGAAATCCATAGCCATACTAATATTGTAAAATGCGAAGTACTTATGTTTGATAACATTAATTTGGTAAAGTATAGGATAAAAGATAGCTAGAACCATGACGAAGGACGTAAGCACGTTTAAAAAAACTTTAAGGCTGACTTTCCAAAGTCAAAGTAATTTCTTGGCCAGAAACACAAGGAGTTACGGTTAGTTGCCTGAACTGATGAAGTAAGTTTAAGTCTGTATTATTATTGTGTATTCTGTGATTCACTACAGGGGTTGGTCGAGCCGGCGCGGGCGGGCTGCGGACACGACACACGGTGATTGTGGCTCCTCCGCAGTCTGTCCGTGCCGGTGTGACTGATCCATTAGTGGAATAGTGCATGATTGGTGTTAGTTTTAGTTTTGCTATTATGTAGTACCTAAGTATGTGTATGTAACAAGTGCTTCTCGCCATCAAACTTAAAAGCTTGGCGAGTAAAATTGTTTTTATTAAAAAAATTATGTAAGTATGTTGGAGTAAAAAAAAAAAAAAAGGTAGCTAAGTGGCAAATATAAGCTACAAAACGATGTGTGTCTATTTACACCAGAGCTAAGTGGTGTAGCGCAGCGGTTAAGATTGCTCTGCGTTTTGCGCGTATGAAAAAAACTTCGCTTAGTTGAACCCTTTCCCACCAGAGCTAGCAGCAGTGAAGTCATGCTATGCTATGAAAATCAAACGATCCTATTGCTTGATTGATTTGGAAAAAAGGCAGCCTAGAGAAGGTGAAATGGGGTACAACTGGGAAAACGCAGAAATCCTCGCGGACCTACTTAAATATAGTATTTTTATCTCACGAAGCGACACGCGCTTTACTTGTGTTTACCAAGTGTACAAACATGCTGTGAATATACGAGTAGCGTCAGCACATAACGCAACACGCACACACACACACACACTCCTCCGACTTCGCCATTGTCTCGGACGGTACCGAGACCTCCTGCGCTTACGACAAGTAGTTTCTTAACCTGCAGTTCAGGGTTAACGTCCATTCAGCAACAATAAATGTTATTGAAGTTATTTCCTGTTGTTTCCGCCGATATGATACAATGTTGAACACAGATGACCAGATGACAGAGTTCATTGATCGCTGTAACCATACTTGATGGTTAAACGTAACGTAAATCTAAAAGACTGATGAAGTATTTGTTGTTAAAAAATACTTCAATGCTGGGCTGGACTATACTAAGATAATTAAAATAATTATTCCTAATCAGGTAACGACACTGAGTTACCAAACTTAAGTGGCAGTGGACAGGGCAAATTGCTCACAGAACAGATGGCCGATGGAGCCGAAAGGTTCTGGAGTCGCGACCGTGTACCGGAAGACGTAGCGTTGGAAGGTCTCCCACAAGGTGGACCGATGACTTTGTGAAAGCCGCAAGAATGCGCTGGATGTGGGAAGCACAGAACTATCGAAGTGGCGCTGTTTGGGGGAGGCCTATGTCCAGCAGTGGATATGATGATGATGAAGGTTTGTGTTAAGTATATCAAGTTATGGTAATTTAATGCAAACTTTCCTTGTGACTTCTTCCCAGCTAAATTACAAGGAAGTGGTGACGTGTGGGTCAGTTGGTGTTTTGGGGGGCTGTCTTTTGTTGCTATTGACGTACAAAAAGTGCTGATTCTCAGGCTGCTTTGATTTTTTTTTTATTTTGATTGTTGATAGAACTCTTCTTCAGGTAACAATTCACACTTGTTTCTATTTGTATATATCTGTGGCATTGCGGGAGATAAATGAGACGTCTCCTCGCACGGTAGTCTGGTTCGCGCAATATTTCATGCAGGGTGACCCTTCCAGGTCACAGCGTCGGCTAATAAGACCGCATGTATTTTATTATCTGTATGAATATAGACATTTTTCCACCCTTTTGAAGATATGCTCGTAAGTTTATGCTAGTAATGAATGGATGAAATGCACCGACCCCAGCGTAGTTTCATCAGACTCGATTACTCGAATGAACCCAGAGATTCATACTAGCCCCTGTTGCGTCATGTTACATGGTGCAACAGAGACCATTGCATATCAAGGAGTAGCCCCGGGGGCGCGGTAATGGTAGGGAAGACGTGCCCCTAGGATATGGAGGAGATTAAGAGGCTACCGAGTAGGTATGCACCCTATAGCAAGCAATGGAATTGTGGAGAGACGGGTGACATTTGTCAATACGTCAGAATCGGCAGTTTTGTTCTATATGCAAATTTATAATGGAGCAAAATGATATATCCAATTACCTATCAATTAATCATCGTGTAGGCGCTACTAACGTGATTGCTAAGGCAAATTAGTACGACGTACATTTATTAGGCTGGCGTCGCGTCGGCAGCAATCAGGACCGGGAACTGCGAACGACGGTTAAAACTTTTAATGGCTAATTAACTGGATAACTAACCAGCTATCAGCGCTCTCTACGTACTAAGTGTGACATCCCATTTCCTATTTTTAACGATATTTTACTTCTGCGCGAAGCTTCGAAACTTAAAGCTTGGTAAGTTTATCTTTTCTGGGTGAAGACGCCATATTTTACAATGTTGTGTTTACTATAAGCACAGCTTATGTTAGTATCGAAAATTAAGCTGGAACTCCGCTCGTTTTACTGGAATTTTCTGCCACTTATCAGGTACTAATAAATACCGCGCACCTACGTACATACCCACCTAAATTACATGTGTAATAATTACAATACTGTACTATCAGCTGGTGAATGTATGAAATACCTATTGACAATCAAATGAACTACTTAAATACTTATCTAACTAAATAGGTAGTACAATTACCAAACACGGGACCGACTTCAAGTAAGTATCAATAAAATTATCTTCATGAATAACTCATAAATTAAAATGAAGACAATCCTAAACATTCATCCAGACATCCCAACGGTTCGAACATTAAAAAAAAGAACAAGTAAACATTAACTAACATCAGACATTTACTTATATCATACAATGAAAGCAGACTATTATCTGTTCAAAAACCATAAATGATAAAAAATGAAGCGTCCTCAAACAGCGGGAATATTTGCTTAATTTACAATTTACTTCGGTTTGGCTCGTCGGCAAGAGCCGAACTTGAATTGAATATATTCTTTTTTTTTTAAACTCATGGCAATGGCCCTTCAACGTTCTGCCGCTTGATTTGCGAATGGGCTGTGAAGAGCCCACGGCCGGATGCCCTGAGCCTCTCTATAGCTATTTATTCATACAACATTTATTTTCCATTGGCATTTGTGAGCTGTTTAGATAGAGATTTTGTTAAGCCATTTATTAAATGCATAGAATATTGAATGGCATTAGAGCAGCATGAATTTCCTTCTCCATTTCCAATATTCATAGAAAAAATATTCTGCAAAACAGATACTTCAGTTCTGCACTCACAAGAGCCGAGTCTCACTCAAGTCATAAGTTCACAACCTCGCTCAATGAATTGCTTATCAGATTAAACTTCAAGTTCAGTTGCATCTTCCATCCCTATCGGAGTCGACGGCGGAACTGAACTGATACTTTTTTAGATTCATATACTTGTAAAAGAAAGATGGCGTTGCCTCGGAAACTTGTAATATGATGTAGATAAGTATTCGAGACGTGGGAGCTACTTTTAAAGCACACTGTTGTTACTTGGCGCTGAAACACACTTCGGAGTAGTAGATGAGTACACCACACACGAAATTAATTAGGATCACGACTTCACGAGTATCACTTTATACCGGTAAACCTGCAAACATATTTCAGAGTTTAACATAAATAGTCGGGGGCGAAGACCTAATTTTGTAATACTCGCGAACTTCATTACCAAAGCGTACTAATTTGACAGCTATCGGCAGTACTAATTTGACAGCAAGTGCTATCCTATTCTTAGTTGGCTCGCATAGTACAGTATATTTATCTCACGTAACCAAGTACAAACAAGCGTTAATGTGTGTGTGTAAGCGCAGGAGTTCTCGGTACCGTCCGAGACACGGGTGAAGTCGGAAGTGTGTGTGTGTGAGAGGGTGAGTGCGTGTGTGTTACGTGCTGACGCTACTCGTCTTCACGCACACATTCACAGCGTGTTTTTACACTTAGTCACAAGAAAAGCGCGCGTCGCTTCGTAAGATAAAAATACTATAGATACCTACGCATACACGGGCATGGGGCCTTTCTTCATTGGATTAAATAAGCCAGCATGAGGCATAGTAACTTCCTGTGGTTATTCCCAGTATTCCCTATTAGTGCACATTTGTGAGTAAACAAACCAATAAAACTCGTTGTTTGCTGTAGATAGTTGTAGTTGTCCACCTACTCAACTCCAGTTCCTGCTTGACCGAAGCTGGGCGTTTCCACTTCCTAATATGTAAAATGATCTCATGAGTCGTACGAGATTACAACCAAGAATGGATACTTTATTTGAAGTAAAGTGTAAAACATTTGGGTTCTAGTAAACGTTGGCCACATATTTTTTTTCAACTTTCTGTTAACCGTCTCGTTTCTCGTGCAATCTTTAACCAATTTGTAGTCATCGCTGTTTTATTACCTAACAAGCTATAAAGTTAACCGAAAGGCCATTATCGTACGTTATTAGTTATTATGTATGTTGTGGTAATAAGGCGCCAAATAATGGTGGTCGTTCAAAGTCGTTTTTTGTGTGAACTTGCAAGAAACCTTATGACGAACAAGAACATACGATTTAATAAATTGTTCCCAGAATTGTTACAAGGCAGCACGCCTTGTAATTAGTGATGGTAAATTCCGGAGAATATTCTCCTTGCGAGAACTTTGTTGTTAAGTTCTCGAGAATATTCTTTTGGAAAGGAATTTACGAGAGTTAAAAGATTGGATGACTTTGTATCGATCTATTTTATATTACTCATCTATATCTATAAAAGGAAAGCGTTACTGACTGACTGACTGATCTATCAACACACAGCTGAAACCACTGAACGGATTGGGCTGAAATTTGGAACACAGGTAGCTATTATGACCTAGCCATCCGCTAAGAAAGGGTTTTTGGAAATTCGACCTTTAAGGGGGTAAAAAGGGGGGATATTGTTTGTATGAAAAATCTTATTCCTTCAGTTAATAAACTTGAAACTTGGCACGAATATTTATCTCAGTAAATTATGATTTTTGTGATTTTTTGTTTTTCTAAACTACCCCCTAAAGGGGAATGGGGGGGTCTCAAAGTTTGTATGGAAAAATTTTAACGCGCAATCCGATTAACTCAAAACTTAGTATTTATACTTAAAACCAAAAATAAAGAATAATGTGCGTCAGGGTTTTTCGAAAATCTACCTCTAACGGGGTGAAAAGGGGTAGTCAATTTCACAGGGGAGGATTTTACTGCGTGGCTTGATTAACTCGAAAATTGGTGTAAATAATCTTTGAGTCAAGCTATGGAAATATCTCAAACCATTTTTTTAAATTCCACCCCTGTGGGGGTGAAAACAGGGAATACAATTTACATGAAAAATGTTATTCATTTGGTTTTAATTGACTTGAAACTTGGCTCAAATATTTGCCTAAGTTTGTCATTATTAGTTTTTTAAAACTACCCCATAGGGAGGGTTAGAGGGGGAGGGGCAAGGGACGGGTGGTGAGGAGTGTGAGGGGGAGGATGATGGACGCAGGGAGAAAGGGCAGGAATTGGTGAGGAGAGGAGGAAGACATGGTGAAGGCTGAGGGGTGGAGAGGGGACCAACCCCTCTCCACCCCGAGGAACCGGAGGTGGAGGAGAGGGGGAGAGGGAGGGGACAGGGTGGTGAGAGAGAGAGAGCGAAGGGGAAGTGGTGAAGGGGGTGTGAGAGTGAGTGAGAGGGGGAAGGAGAGGTAGCGGAAGGGTATGTGGTGAAGGAACGAGCTAAACTCTGGAACTACCCTACCAGTCGGACTTTCAAAAATCTTTTTGCATTAATGATAGCCCAAATCTTATAGAAGGCATATTTAACATCACTCTAGGGCCCTTAGGTGCCGAGCAAAAAGAAAAAAAGTCTGAAAGAACGCTAAGTGAAAACGAAGTAATAACGCGGGTAGGCAATGCGAAGCGACGGGGGGGGATCGAGCAAAAAATAAATTTCACGCTGACGAAGTCGCGGGCAGAAGCTAGTATTATATAAAAATAATCTACTCCACAGCTTAAATTCTCAGTAAATTCTCCTAAGCGAAAACATTCTCTTATTTCATAAGGTATTGATGTTAAATTAGGATTTCTACATTGAAATAAACTTATGATTTACACATAACATTAGGTAATAAAATGATAAGTGTAAGTACTTAACATTTTATTACCTAATGTTATTTAATTTAAAGCAAAATAATAATAACGATTTCTTTGAAACTTTTTTTTACTTGTATATTGGCAGGTTACATTTATTGCCTCCAGTCTGTCCATCACAAATATTTTAAACTAGCTTTTGCACGCGGCTTCGCCCGCGTGGATGTCGGAAAACATCCCAAGGGAACCTGCTACCGGGAATTCCTTCCTTATTCCTTGTCTACATTATAAAGGGAACCTCTGTGCAAAATTTCAGCTTTCTAGGTCCAAGGGTTTGGGCTGGGCGTTGATGAGTCAGTCAATCAGTCAGTCAGTCAGGACTTCTCTTTTTATTTATTTAGATTATTTAAATTTTAAATTCTCGTACCTACATTCTCTGTCGAAAAGAATATTGCAGAATATTCTAGATTAGAGAATATTCTCTCGACCCATCACTACTTGTAATTAACATCAGTGTTGTTTTGTCATGCTCTACAGCAAAGAACTGTTTGCAGTGTAAAATAATGCTGCTGCCGGGAAATTGTCTGATTGTGTTTTTATCTGTCACAAGATTCGCAAGGTAATGATTAAAACGTAATAAAGTTGGAATAAAGTGGGTTTTGTTTATAACTACGGCCCGACTCTGCTTCGCACGGCTTTTCCAACATGACAAACATCGAGATTTCTTTATTTTAAGTAAGTTTAATATAAGTACTTAAATGTTTTATACATACCTTCCGGAATAAATTCTCTAAATGATGGTGAAAACCGCATCAATATTCTGTTGCGTAAGTTGTTTAAGAATGAACGAGCAGTCACACACAGACATGAAAAGCGACTTTAAGGCTCTTACAGACAGAGGCGATATCGCGTCGCGACGTGTCGCGTAGCGGTGTTGCGACGCGATAATATCGCAATATCGCCTCTGTCTGTAAGAGCCTTTAATGTATAATATTAGCTTTTGCCCGCGGCTTCGCTTGCGTTGATGTCGGAAAATATCTCACGGGAACGTACCTACTACTAGTATTAAAAGTACCTACCCGAACTATGACTAAATCCATATCTCATAAATAGAGGTACACAAAATTTTTAATATGTATTGTGAATTTTAAAATCAACGCTTTTTTTTACCCCGTTAGGGGATGATTTTTCAAAAACGCTGACCAAAAGCATAATTTAGAATTTTCATATTCGTACTTAGCTCTTCGATCAACAATGTTGCTAGTGTTGATCGAAGCCCTAACTTAAGAAATGCTGGGTTTCCCATACAAACTTTCATCCCCTATATTACCTATACCCTATACTTACCCTTTGTAGGATTTTTTTAGCCAAAAAATAGGCTATGTCCTTCCCCAGGATGCCATCTGTCACCATGCCAAATTTTATCGAAATCCGTTCAGTGCTTTAGCCGTGAAAAGGTAACAGACAGAATTACTTTCGAATTTATAATATTAGTAAGGATAAGGAAGTAAGGATTGATGATATTCAGGAATACGTATATTTTTAACCGACGAAAAAAAAAGTAGGAGAAAGTATGGAAGAAAAAGTCATGTTGCGTCGACCCCAAATAAATTGTGATAAGAGCAGGAGAATGATGATTTTGTTTAGTCCGCCAATAGTAAAGTGATCAGTGGCTTTTGTACGGCTATGGCTTTATGTTTCGAAACTTCTTTTCGTACTTTTCAATAATTTAAATTTTTGAATTTTTTTCACGTCCTGAAAAATAGCTCCATTTTTCAAAGACTTTTTTTTGTCGTATTAGCTTAATTAAATAGGTATGCAAAACATTACGCCAGTTATTTTTATCAATGACAGTACTTACTTAATATTCGGAATGCATTCTATCTAAACAAACTAGCTTTGCATCGTATCCTCCATTACATAATTAAGAGGTCATTACGAGGTTAACTCTCAGATGGACTGAGCGTAACAAGGACCTAGCATTCTGGCATAATTGGTACATGTTTTAGAGCGTTTGCAGACTGCTGCATACAATCGGTGGCCGATTTTTTGTAGGAGCTAAAATATTAGGTCTTTACCTATGAAATTGCCGTTCTGCAGTACTGGCCATTTCAAATCAAAATAATTTTTGTTTGGCTAAGAATTCTAATTTTAAATTAATTTTATTTTAAAAACATGGATTTTTTTTTTCAAAAGTAGTCATTTGTTTATTGATTAGTGTTACATTTTTATCGCATTTCAATCTTTTTCGTCATCATGGATACGTTAAAAATTCGAGTAATTATGGAATATGAGTACCGTCGTGGCAGCAACGCCGCACAAGCGGCACGCAACATCAACGACGTTTACGGAGCTAACACTACAAACCAACGCACCACCTGTTATTGGTTTGCTCGCTTCCGTTCTGGAAATTTCGACCTGAAAAATGAACCTCGCGGTCGTCCGAAGACTTTGGTCGACAATTACGAATTAAAGGCGATTGTGGAAGCTGATGATACACAATCTACGGCTGAATTAGCAGCAGCTTTCGACGTTAGCGTCAAAACAATATTGGTCCATTTGCGTCAAATTGGCAAGGTAAAAAAGCTTGACAAATGGGTGCCCCACGACCTCAATGATCGCCAGCGCGAAGTACGCGTCGAGACGTGCCTTGCACTGCTCAACAGACACACAAATGAAGGAATTTTGAACCGCATTGTTACCTGCGATGAAAAATGGATTCTGTTTGATAACCGCAAGCGCTCAACAAGTTGGTTGGATCCTGGTTCAGCACCTAAACAATGCCCTAAACGAAAACTTACCCCTAGAAAAGTGATGGTCACTGTTTGGTGGTCTAGCGCCGGTGTGATTCATCACAGCTTCTTACCAAACGGGGTGAGCATTACTGCAGATGTGTACTGTGAAGAACTGAACACAATGATGGAGAAGCTGGCACATCTCCAACCAGCATTGGTCAATCGCTCG
This sequence comes from Cosmia trapezina, assembly GCA_905163495.3. Lineage (NCBI taxonomy): Eukaryota > Metazoa > Arthropoda > Insecta > Lepidoptera > Noctuidae > Cosmia > Cosmia trapezina. Next base: position 7,005,348 of record LR991036.1, read on the forward strand.
TCTCCGCTGCTCCTGCACGACAACGCGCGACCTCATACTGCACAGCAGACGGTCTCCAAGTTGCAAGAACTGGGGTTGGAAGCTCTCCGTCATCCGCCCTACTCACCAGACCTTGCGCCTACAGACTACTACTTTTTCCAGAATTTGGATAACTTCTTGGCGGGAAAAAAATTCAATACCCGAGAGGCAGTACAAAATGCCTTTGAAGAATTTATTGCCTCCCGACCAGCTGATTTCTTTAAGAAGGGCATCAATAAACTGCCACTGCGTTGGCAAAGATGCATTGATTGCATGGGTGATTTTACTTCGATTAATACAAATAAAAAATACATGAAAAAAATTCGTTTAAATTTTTTCATACAAAACGGCAATTTCATAGGTAAAGACCTATTATGAAACAGTTGAAGATCAAATGTATCAACGCACACGTCCTACGAAACGTAGGTCTAAATCAGGGATGTTGCGGATACACATCCGCATCCATAATTGCGGAGATTCCGCATTTATTTAGACCTCCGCATCTGCATCTGGGTACCTAATCAATGCGGATGCAGATGTGGGTGGAAAAAGATCAATATTAAGTAAAATCATAATCAACAGAATGGAAATTATAATCATTTAAATCATCAATATAACTTTAAATCATCACATTTTCACGAAACAAGTATTGTCTTTTAACAAGAGTTATTTATTTATTTATTTATAATAAGCACACCAACAACCATGCAATGCTTATGATGATTTTTAAATGATTATAATTTAGTCATTATTTTATTATAATTGCCGCGAATGGAATTATGATCAACAACGAAACAGCGCTGCAATTTGCAAAAAACCATAAGAAATTTTGAATTTCTTCTTGCCTCCTTGTCGGATTCCTTAAAAAAAACTTGAGAGCCGCATCCGCAACATCCCTGGCCTAAATAATCAGAGGGGCAATTCCCGTAATTTTAACAGCGTTCGCAATATCATCTCAAGACTCAATCTGTCAAAAATTGTATAGCGTTTAATACAATTTTTGACAGATTGAGTCTTGAGATGATATTGCGAACGTTGTTAAAATTACGGGAATTGCCCCTCTGAGCTATTGTAGGACCAAGTAGGACCTATAAAAAGTACATAATATATGCTTGTGAGAGCGCGCTTATGTTGTCTGTATTAAGATTTGTTTTGGAATGACTTCTCATTTTTATGCATTCCCATTCGTAGAGCCGTGAGAAGAGCAAACAATAATTACACTCCTTTGCAAAAAAAACGGGCAGTTCGGATTTTTCTACATTATTGGTAATCATATAGTTCTCATGAGGTTTTAATAGGCAAACTATGTTCCTGGCACATAATAAAGAGTCTGGGTATGAAAAAAAGTTAATTTCAAATTCAGAACTGTTGTTTTTAATAATAATAATCCCTTTTTTAATTTATGACTTTTTACTTACTATTCGCGGGTTTGCGGTTAAATGGTTATCAGGCAACTAAAACTAACTTCTCGTTATTTTTATTAGAATAATTTATGTTTGTCGCATAATCCTGCCTCATTGTGACTTAAAACAGATATCTTTGTGTCGATTATAATGGCAGAAAAAGCAACAAGAGCTAGTAAAATTATAGTGCTGCTGGAAGTGGGGTGTAGCCAATGTTACGGTTCACAGCCGTTAAACGTGAGTGGTTCCACCGTCCAAAGAACATGGACTCGATACCAAGAGACAGGTTCCGTTCAAAGAAGGCAAGGTTGTGGGAGAAAACGTTGCACACAACCACGAGACGACCGCTTTTTAGTGACTCAGACATTGAGTAATCGCAAATGCAGTTACATAGACCTCAAAAGAAACCTTGAAGAGGTAGGAGGAGCACAAGTTAGCCTATGGACAGTGAGGAGGAGGCTTTTAGCGGTTGATATACGCAGTCGACGACCAGCGCGGGCCCCCAATTTACTCCGTGAGTACCGGATTGCTCGACCGAGGTTCACTAGAAATTGTCTATCTTGGACACTAGGTAACTGGAGTAGCGTACTCTTCTCCGATGAGGCTCGAATTTGCCTGAATGGTGAGGACCAACGTCGGCGAGTGTTACGAAGACCAGGGGAACGCTATGCCGACGTGTGTTTTGAAGAAATCACCCCTTATGGTGGAAGGTCCGTTATGTTTTGGTCGGGCGTAACTTCCAGCTATCGTACCGAGATAGTGTTCATTGCAAATGGCTCACTAAATGCGCAAAGGTACATAACCGGAATAATTTGTCAACATGCACAGCCCGCACTGACTGTAATTGGTGAAGATGCCATTTCATGGACGATAATGCTCGGGACCACCGTTCTGGCGACGTAGATGCTTATATGCAAGAGGTCGGTATTCGTCGTCTGGATTGGCTAGCGCGGAGCCCCGACCTTAACCCCATTGAGCACGTCTGGGACCTCCTAAAACGGCGAGTACGACCTGTCCAACGACCTTCCACAAAACATCAGGTGTGATTTCGGCTGAGTGGGAACACATTCCACAGGACACCATCAAAAACCTGGTGGAAAGCATGCCAAGACGATTACATGCCGTAATTGCTGCAAGGAGAGGTCATACTCGTTATTAATTTTCATTTTTTAATGTTTTTTTTTATTTAAATACCATAAAAATACTCGGTCTTAATTTAATTATACCCTAAAAATTTCCATTTTAACACGACTTTCTGTTTACATTGACTAAAACACCGATTCCAGGATTTAAGGGTTAAAAACTATATTCTCAATGATAATAAGAAATTTCTAGTCATTTATGCTAACGACATACTATAAATATTAATATTATCCATAGAAAAGCCAATAACTGTAAGGTGCCCGTTTTTTTTGCAAAGCAGTTTAGTACCTAACAATAGTTCCCAAAATAATAATATACTTCGATTGTTCATTAGTTCCTGTAGTTGAATGCTTGTTTTAGTATCAAAAAAAAAAACTTTACTTAGGTACGTTTACTTCCGTACTTAGGTTGGTAGGTAGGTACTACTCGACCGAATTACTTCCGTACTTAGGTAGGTAGGTACTACTCGCATGCGCCGTGCATTTGTAATACGGAAGTTATTTGTATTGTATCTCAAAGAATTCTGAGACAAGTTAGGTTCAAACAATTAACATATATTATTAAATTATGTAATAACTTAATAAGATAACATAATTTCAACATCTGCTAACTAACGATTTCTGGAGATTTTGTTAACTTAATTTAAATGTTAACGCAAAATATGCTGAGCAGGCCAGCTACACTTCGGCTACCAAAAACATTATACAGGTTGTAAGTGTAAACAGTAGCAATCTTTTAAGGGGTCAATGTACTCATCATTATGAACAACTTTTACTACGGGACCAAACCTGAAACCGCGAAGAAAAAAAAAGGAGCAATCTTTTAAGGGGTCATTGTACCTACTCATCATTATGAACAACTTTTACTATGGGACCAAACCTGAAACCGCCAAAAAAATCAGCTTTTCAGTACATTTATGTTCGCATAATTCGTCAAAATGTAGGGAACAGCTGTTTTTTTTTCGCGATTTCAGGTTTGGTCCCGTAGTAAAAGTTGTTCATAATGATGAGTACAATGACCCCTTAAAAGATTGCCACTGTTTATACTTATACCCTGTAGATACTTAAATAAATAAACTGAGTAAAATTAAATGCAGTTTAACATAAAAACAGCACGTGTATTGCATGAAAAGTGGTGCTTGTTCCGAACGAAAGCAGTCGTGTGTGCCTGTAAATAAGGATGCTTAAAACACAATGCCATGCCCGAGGGCAGGCCCGGAGCATACGACGGGCATTACCCGCACGAAGATCCAGTTAGTTTGCTTTTCAGATTGGGGCACAATGTTGTACCAATAAACTTCCCATTTTTATCGATGAATGTCGATATTTTCATTAACTAGCAATTTCTGATGATGAAAGATAAAAATCCAGTGTCAAATGAATGTCATCTAACGGAAATAATAAATAGCCTTTATAAAAAATGAACAATGAGCTAACAATCTCTATTGTGCTGTTTTCTATGAAATACCTAGGTACTCAATAATTAATAGGACATAAAAAAACTGTACACCCAATTATTAGTTTTCATTTCACGTGCTATTATTTCTGAAAACTGTATTCTTGTACATAAAGTGCCATTCAAGAGACCATTCTAGACTTTTAACTCAAGTAAGTACAATACATCAAACTAACTTTGTGCAAAAATAATTCCTGGGACATACTTCTGTTTTTGTTGTGGAAATACGCTGTTTACGGAAGTGCGCAACGTCGAACGCAAAACATTAGTAGCTGCGCTTATGGATAAGTACTGCAGTGGTACTTTGACCTTCAATATCTCCGTCACCAGAAGGTTGCCAGGTATGGTCCACTACAAAAAAAAATATCATAATAACGGGAAGAACAATTGACTCTCGGAAGTTTTTTAAATTTCGAAATTCGTAATTCTGATATTGTATGCACTAGTCTTAGTTCAGACGCTTATTGGCAATTTTCTATACCGATGCACCGGAGATACCGGACAACGGACATCGGATCGAATATTGAGAACAGCTTTTATTATTGTGTAAACAAAAACTTTATTACGCTATTTTGGGATTGATGAAGATTTTTTTATAAAATAATATGTACTATGATTGGCACAAGAAAAGAGAGGCCTAAGTATACCCAGCAGTGAAGTCGGGCTGTGGATGATGACGATGATGATGATGATGATGATGATGATGATGATGATGATGATGATGATGATGATGATGATGATGAATACTATGATAACCTAGGACTTTGCCCAGTATTGGCACATTACAGAGCCAGGCTAGGTATAATAATAAATATTAATAATAGTTATCGTGGCTAAATAATAACAGCCAACAGCCATACGGGTCGATCCATCACCTCAAACGATGATTTTGGAAATAATAACTAAGTAATACAGCGGAGCAGTGGCATAAATAGTCAAAAACGAAGTTTAACCGCCAAAAGATTCATCGGTTAAGCTGGATTTGAAATATGGCATTGCTATGCAAAAAAAAAAACCCATCCATATTATACTCGTATCACCCGTCTCTCCACTATTCCAAGACTTACCCCTCCATATCCTAAGGGCATGTCTTCCCTACCATACCGCACCCCCCGGTCTACTTACTGATATAAATAAATAAATAAATAAATATAAATATAAATAAATAAATAAATAAATAAATATCCTTGGAACATTTCACACAACGCCATCTAGTCCCAAGCTAAGCAACCTAATGCTTGTGTTATGGTAACGAGATGGCTGATAAACTACTTATATACATTTTTTTTTTTTTTGTAAATACATACATATTATAGACAGAAAAACACCCAGACTCGAAACAAATACTTGTACTAATACTCAACCACTGCGCCAACCGTGTCGATCGTCGTGTCGTGTCGTGTCGTGTCGTGTCGGTGTTGTGTGTGTGTATACAATGGTCTCTGTTGCACCATGTAACATGAGGCAACAGGGGCTAGTGTGAATCTCTGGGTTCATTCGAGTAATCGAGTCTGGTTAAACCACGCTAGGGTCGGTGCAATTTATTAATTAATTCATAGTTATCGTGGCTAAGTAATAACAGCCAACAGCCGCACGGGTCGATCCATCAGGTTAAGCTACGCCTGCTGGGGTCGGTTCGGGGATTGGCGACCGTCTTTGCATACCGAAACTCCTCTGAGCCTCGGAAAGCACGTTAAGCCGTTGGTCCCGGCTGTCATTTGTTGATCTTTGACAGTCGATACGGGTCGACAGAAGCCCGAAAGTCTGACAACTAGTCTTACCAAAGGGTATCGTATTATCTAGTTACTGGGTTGTGGAGGTCAGACAGGCAGTCGCTCCATGTAAAATACTGGTATTCAGCTGCATCCGGTTAGACTAGAAGCCGACCCCAATATAGTTGGGAAAAGGCTAGGCAGATATTGAATAAAGTTGGGAGGTTCCTCTCCAGGAGCTCCGACCACCGGTAGTTTTTTTATATATGTTTTTTTTTATAAAAATATTTTAAAATGATAATGATTATGTAGGTATGTATAAGGTCGAAAACTGGTTTACCGCAAATGTCCGCGATGGTACACACGGCTACGCATCAAGCTATACATTTCCAGTTTACACTGACCTCTCATTATAAGGAAATCCTATACAATGCGAGATCAGCTTATACTGGATATGTATAGCTTGATCTGTAGCCGTGCGTACATAAAGGAAATAATACTATGATGTTGTAATGTCTGTTGTGATGTTTGGATCTAGACTTGAGCTGATGATGATTGTCATGTAACGATCTATTGTTTTCTAACGCTGACATAATCCAAGCGTAATGGAAGTAATGAACTCAGATATTTGTTTTGTTCGATGAAAGTATGTTTACGTACCTATTTAGCCGACGTTCGCACGAACGTAAAAATATCGCGCCGATTTTTTTTTTTTGCGAACTGGATTTTCAACGATCTGCTTAGCGCCTAGAGTTGAAAATCCAAAAGTGTGTTTTTTCGACGCGCTGGGATGCACTCTATTGGATTCTCTTATTCTACGCATCACAATGACATGACGTCACGCAACTTGCATCGTGCAGAGTTTATCGCGCGACTATCATATATACAACGTCCCGACATAAACCGTCGGGCAGTTGCTCACCAGACACGACACCCGTCTGGTCGGAGGATCCTCCCTTTTCTATGGAGGATGAGTGTACTTTACACCCTGTTCCTCATGCCTCTATAGTTCCATGTTAGTAATAATTAGTAATAGTTCATAAGGTTTTAATAGTTCCATGTTTTGATAAGGTAATCGGTTAACGCTTCATAAATCCAAAACAAAAGTAAGTAGTACTTAAAAAGTTTTTTAATTGAGCTGCTTAATCGGTCGTGAAATTGGCCATTTGCTGTGGAATAATCGATCACACATATCATATTAGGTCGGGGAAAAGTTCCTTCGTATTTTATCTACAAATTCAAGACTTTTTTTTAAATAGTTTATTTACCTTTGATTATAATATACATATAATTATAATTATGCCATTTGCCAAAAAGGGTTGAAACTGTTGTGTGGTCAACCCCTAACTCTTCAGCTATGTCATAAGCATAACTAAGTGTCTGAGTTTTGCTAATTTTAGACCCAAAACCCCAGCGAGTGGGGAGGGTTGGGGGTTAGTTGCGAACCCCATAGGTTCACAACAACTGATGATGATATGTTTTCCATCGGATGATGTTTTTTCACGTTTATATATATGTGATCTAAGCTTATATACCTATTATGTAAAGTTTTGTCCTTTTGCACACTTGTGGTGCGTTTGACACGCGGGGGTAGAGGCGGGGTTAGCTGCGAACTCCATATGTTGACAACTAATGATGATGATTGGTTTTCCATCGGATGATGTTTTTTTACATTTATATATATGTGATATAAGCTTATATACCTAACAAAAAAAGGATTTTTCTTATGCACACATGGGGTGCATTCGAGGAGCTCGTGGCTAAGTAATAAGTGCCGCACGGGTCGATCCGTCAGGTTAAGCTACGCTTGCCGGGGTTGGTCAGTGGATGGGTGACCATCTTTACATACCGAGATTCCTCCGTGCCTCGGAAAGCACGTTAAGCTGTTGGTCCCGGCTGTTATTCGTGGATCTTTGACAGTCGTTACGGGTCGTCAGAAGCCCGAAAGTCTGACAACCAGTCTTACCAAGGGGTATCGTATTACCCAGGAACTGGGTTGTGGAGGTCAGATAGGCAGTCGCTCCATGTAAAATACTGGTATTCAGCTGCATCCGGTTAGACTGGAAGCCGACCCCAACATAGTTGGGAAAAGGCTAGGCAGATTGAATTGGGGTGCATTCGACACTTGAGGGGTTAATAGGCCAATCTTGTTTACCTACCTATCCATCTGCCTAGCCTTTTCCCAATTATGCTGGGTTCAGCTTCCAGTCTAACCAGATGCATCTGAATACCAGTATTTTACATGGAGCGACTGCCTATCTGACCTCCACAAACCAGTTACTGGGTAATACGATACCCCTTGGTAAGACTGGTTGTCAGACTCGGGCTTCTGACGACCCGTAACGACTGTCAAAGATCCACGAATGACAGCCGGGACCAATGGCTTACACTGTTTGTCCACCGCACAGGGAACGGGACGTCAACGACAAAAAAATTACGGAGCCGCCCGAAGTAGCGACAGATGGCCGCATAATGTCGTTTCTCGTTGACGTCCTGTCCCCGGTACGGTGGACAAACAGTCTTAACGTGCTGTCCGTGGCACGGCAAAAATCTCTGTATGTAATGATGGTCACCCATCCACAGACCGACCGTGGCAAGCGTAGCTTAACCTGAGCGATCGACCCGTGCGGCTGTAATTCCTTAGCCACGAGCCATATTTTTTGTTCACCTAGTAAAAAATTAAATAATAAGTCAGTAGATTTCCGAACAAGACAGCATTTCCTATGTATATTCAATCACGTGAATCCTGATAACATTTACTTAATTGAGTTTACGTTTATTTGATAAACTTGCAAATTGCTTATATCCTCATAATTTCCGGTCTACGGAATCGCTTCCAGGGGAGTTCGCGAAATTCTGGAAACCTTGCATGTCTATTTATAAAATAACCTTCTACTACAAACAAGATCAGCACCCTAATTCAAACTCAAACTCATTTCGGTCTTATTACAAAACGAGGTTTTTCTTCTGTCATGTTTTAAACCATCGCGCCAGTTTTTGTAATAAAAACCTAACTGTGATAGAAATACAGTTCTTTATACAAAACTGACAACTTAGTCCGGTACTAAGGGCGAGCGCGAACTGCGGTGCTTTTTTCTACCGCATAATCTGTGAAGTATGGAATGTCTTTGAAGTGCGCGCACTGCGGTCAGCGTTTTGTTACTGTAGGCCCCGTTCAGTGCGGCAGAACTAGCGGAAATACACCGCAGTGCGCGCTCGCCCTAAGTTGCCAGTTTAGTGTGTCGGAATAAAGTTCGTAATTTAAAAAAACCGGACAAGTGCATGTCGGACCACGCACAATGAAGGGTTCCGTAGTTTAAAAGAATATAACCCAATGACAAACTTAGCATTGAGTTGAAAAACATGTTCTCCCATACATTGGTATAGGTACGTCACGGACAATTCTCCAACTGCATATTTAAGTTTGTATTCGCAAAAAGCTATTCTTAAACATAACATCATCCTTGTTTCCTCGAAGGGTTGGGCAGAGGTGTACCTATAGTACACCCACATTTTGCCAGAAAAGGAAAACTAAAAATTATTTTTGTATGTGATAAAAGTCGGTTAAAAACTACAAATAATCATTTTTCAGACTTTTTCCTTTACTTGTGCTGTTAGACCTTGCTTCTTGCCAAATTTCATGATTCTAGGTCAACGGGAAGTACCCTATTATATGTTTTGATTTACTTGCGAGAGTCAAAATATGTTGCGTAAATGGCCGTATTTTTTATTGCGTTGACATAGAAGCTTGATTTTTTTAGAAATCTAAGGGACCATAGACTTACGTATTTGATATTAATTTGAACTTGATTTAAGTGATAAAATTATAAATTAATAATTTTCGGACTTTTTCCATTACTTGTGCTGTAAGACCTTGCTTCTTGCCAAATTTCATGATTCTAGGGCAACGGGAAGTACCCTATAGGTTTTGATTAACTTGCGAGCATCAAAATATGTCGCATAAATGGTCGTATTTTTTTATTGCGTTGACTTAGAAGCTTGATTTTTTTATAACTCCAAGGGACCATAGACTTCCGTATTTGATATTAATTTCAACTTGATACCTCCACGCGTTCCTGAGAAAAATGGTCTTGACAGACTGACAGACAGACAGACAGACAGACAGACTGACAGACAGACAGACAGACAGACAGACGGACAAACAAGTGATCCTATAAGGGTTCCGTTTTTTTCTTTTGAGGTACGGGACCCTAAAAAGGGTCCAGGGTTTAAACCTGGGTTTGAAGATGAACCTTGTTTTAGTAATAAGACTAATTTATTTCAATTGAACCAATTACAGGCACTTTTGAATTGTCAAAGAGTCGGTCAGTTAGTCAGAAAGTTGAAGCTAGTTGCCCAATTCCAAAACGTAGTTCTCTGTGAAGAAGAACGGGCAAGAAACTCCACGGACATTCTTTTAAATTAAGATAAGTATTACGACATCCTGTGTTCATTATTCTTGTTGCTTCTACATGTGAGAACAATGTAAAAAAAATAATAAACTCCTTTGCAAAAAAAACGGGCACCTTACAGTCATTGGCTTTTCTTTGGATACTATTTATATTTTTAGTATGTCATTAGCATAAATGACTATAAATTTCTTATTATCATTGAGAATATAGTTTTTAACCCTGGAATCGGTGTTTTAGTCAATGTAAACAGAGAGTCGTATTAAAATGGAAATTTTTAGGCTATAATTAAATTATGACTACGAGTATTTTCATGGTATTTTAATTAAAAAAAGACATTAAAAAATAAAAATTAATAACGAGTATGACCTCCCCTTGCAGCGATTACGGCATGTAATCGTCTTGGCATGGTTTCCACCAGGCTTTTGATGGTGTCCTGTGGAATGTGTTCCCACTCAGCCGAAATCACACGTTTAAGCTCCCTGATGTTTTGTGGAAGGTGTTGGACAGATCGTACTCGCCTTTTTAGGAGGTCCCAGACGTGCTCAATGGGGTTAAGGTTGGGGCTCCGCACTAGCCAATCCAGGCGACGAATACCGACCTCTTGCATATAAGCATCTACGTCGCCAGGACGGTGGTCCCGAGCATTATCGTCCATGTAAATGGCATCTACACCAATTACAGTCAGCGCGGGCTGTGCATGTTGACAAATTATTCCTGTTATGTACCTTTGCGCATTTAGTGAGCCATTTTCAATGAACACTATCTCGGTACGATAGCTGGAAGTTACGCCCGCCCAAAACATAACGGACCTTCCACCATAATGGGTGATTTCTTCAAAACACACGTCGGCATAGCGTTCCCCTGGTCTTCGTAACACTCGCCGACGTCGGTCCTCACCATTCAGACAAATTCGAGCTTCATCGGAGAAGAGTACGCTACTCTAGTTACCTAGTGTCCAAGATAGACAATTTCTAGTGAACCTCAGTCGAGCAATGTGGTGCTCACGGAGTAACTTGGGGGCCCGCGCTGGTCGTCGACTGCGTATATCAACCGCTAAAAGCCTCCTCCTCACTGTCCATAGGCTAACTTGTGCTCCTCGGACCTCTCCAACGTTTCTTTTGAGGTCTATGTAACTGCATGTGCGGTTCCTCAGCGCCTCAGTCACTAAAAAGCGGTCATCTCGTGGTTGTGTGCAACGTTTTCTCCCAGAACCTTGACTTCTTTGAACGGAACCTGTCTCTTGGTATCGAGTCCAGGTTCTTTGGACGGTGGAACGACCCACGTTTAACCGCTGTGAGCCGTAACATTGGCTACACCCCACTTCCCGCAGCGCTATAATTTTACTAGCTCGTATTGCTTTTTCTGCCATTACAATCGACACAAAGATATCAGTTTTAAGTCACAATAAGGCAGGATTATGCGACAAACATAAATTATTCTAATAAAAATAACGAGAAGTTAGTTTTAGTTGCCTAATAACATTGATATATATGTTACACTAGATTAGCAATTGCCGCGCCAAGGCGTTGCCACTGGCACTGAACATACGGCCACGGCCGTATGCGTAACTAACGTCAGTTCAGTGCTCTTTACGACGGCAGCCGAAGTGAACCGAGTGACACGCGACAAAAAATATCGCCAAAATGGGTAAATGCGTAATGAAAGAATGCGATTCTAGATCACAAAAACTACCGGAATTACTTTCCACACGTAAGTTTATTGTTTCTGTGTTTATAACATCGTAAAAACGCAGGAAAATAAATAAAATGTAGATTTTTTTTTAATTATGATCAGTGTTACAACTAAAAACTATGTTTTAGTTTCCCACATTTGTGGGAGTTTTTAATTTATGGAATAAGCGATTTTAAATATTTTTTAATAATGATTAACAATGTTCCAGACTACCTAAAGATGCTTCTCAATCAATAATCCGATTGCTGAGAAAAGATACTGACTGGCTACCTACTAAATCTACTGTCATTTGTTCGAAGCACTTCCGTGATCAAGATAAAATAAGACCAAAAAGCGAATGTGGCCGTGTTTATTTGTGCAATCAAGGAATTCTAATGCTTATTGTAAAAGTAATGATTTTTTGCGGCAATTAATATTATCAAATTATAGGTAATGTCAACAAAAAATGCCTTCTCATTAAACTCCCACAGCAACAAATTAGTTTATATCGACTCAAACTACATTGTTGAATGTTTTTTTCAACTTAGTTTTTAGTTTATAAAGAGTTGTTTTGCCTACAGTAAATTGTATATTTTTCAGGACAACCGTTATTCTAATAGCAGGTGGAGCTTTCAGAAGAAGAAAATATGGATGTGGATGCTGTGGAAACCGACGAAGAGATAGACGAATTAACTGAAACGCCCCGAAAGCACAAAATGAGGAAAATAATGCACCGGTTGAAAAATGTATCGGCTAAAAGACTAACAAAAAAAAAATATCACAAAAAAATAAAAGACTAGAAATAAAAAAAATAAACGATGTTATTAGAGGAACTGAGTTGAGCGAAGAAGACGAAATGCAGCTAAATGTAAATGATAAAACAGTGCAATTCATGGAATAATTAAAAAACCTTCAAAAAGAAAAGGACTTATAGAAAACTGACTCTTTGGGGAAACCGAAGGTTTTGTCTTTGCGATTATGGACGATGTTATGATGACGAACAACTACTGGAAATATATTGTGAAGGACGGCACGGTTGACATCTGTCGGGCATTCCACCGTCCGAGGGAATCAGTCCGTCAATTATTTCTGGCTGTTCTCGTCTGGCTAACGGAGACTACTTGCAGAGGCACAACCTTGTAGCCAGGATTATCCACCAGCAACTTACTCTGAAATACAGTCTTGTGGAATTGGAAGTACCGTACTATAGGTATATGCCCGACCCAGTTCTCGAAAATGGCAATATCACGTTGTATTGGTATCGATCTATCATCACTGACAGGACTATTGTTGCCAATAAGACAAACATAGTGGTGATAGATCGATTAGAGCGTCGCCCAATGATTATTGAAATAGCGGTCCCGCATGACGAGAACCTCGTGAAAGCTGAAAAAGATAAGCAGATTAAGTATCTTGACCTGGCTCGCGAGGTTGTCGACATGTGGGATGTCGATACAGCAATCGTTGTGCCGATAGTCGTGACGGCCAATGCCATAATAGCCAAGAGCCTCGATCAACACCTGAAGAGGCTCTCGTTAGGCAGCTGGATTAAGGAAGATTGCTCCAGAAAGCGGTACTTCTGGACACGGCGCGTATCGTTAGGAGGTTCCTCTCTCAGCAGCCCTGACCACCGGTACCCTGGACCCTGTTCCCGATGCCGGTGGGCTACTATTTTTTATATTCTTAAATGTTTTTATATTCTAATATTTATAAATGTAAATTATATGTATGGAAATGTACTAAAGGAAATAAAAAATGTTCAAAATGAAAATGTCTTGATTATTTTCATTAGTTATAAACTTTTAATACACATCCAATAAGAAATACATAATTCACATATTTAAAAAATAACTTAACGTTTAACGTTTAAACGTTACGTTTTTTTTTCAACGTTTAAAAACTTGGGTAAAATTTCGCATGGGTAGGCAACCCCATCCCGCCATTCACCGCCATTGCATGTTTATATTGCGATCTTTGTCTAATCTAAGCGACAGTATTGTTCTTGCGACTTGTGTAAGTGAGAAAGATATATGTTTACTTTTAAATGTTTAGTGGTTTCAAAGCTACGTCGTCGCGTTGAAATAGTGGCTAGACTTTTTTTACACATTTTAATGAGGTTTGCTTCTCTAGTTATATAACTCAATGCCTAATAACCTTTTAACCGCAAACCCGCGAATAGCAAGTAAAAAGTCATAAACTGAAAAAGGGATTATTATTTTTAAAAACAACAGTTTCGAATTTGAAATTAACTTTTTTTTCATACCTAGACTCTTTATTAAGTGCCAGTAACATAGTTTGGCTATTAAAACCTCTTTAGAACTAAATGATTACCAATAATGTAGAAAAACCCAAACCGCCCGTTTTTTTTGCAAAGGAGTGTATTTAAAACAATTCGTAACATAAGATTAAAAATAAGCCCTGGGAGTTAAGAGATGACGAGTCTTAAATGACGGCACCCGTTCACGAACATGACGTGGATCAGCACCATCCAGCTCAGCCATTTTGTAGAGACACACGTCTCTATCAATCGGAATCTGAATCATTTTGAAGCAAATTACTAAACCATTTCTTCACAATGTTCGAAAAATTTGTCTGCTCAGCAACGTAAATAACGCAATGAATGTTGTTGATCTGTCAAAATGAAACCGATTCCTACTGATAGTGTGTTACGCAATTAGGGTGCGGTTGAATATTAACTATGTGTTATCAAGTTACTACATTAAAGAAAATGATCAATTATGTATGTTTCGATAAGAGTGGTTTACCCGGTTCTTCTTTAAAATAAGCCCTGGCAGTTAAGAGATGACGAGTCTTAAATGACGGCACCCGTTCACGAACATGACGTGGATCAGCACCATCCAGCTCAGCCATTTTGTAGAGACACACTATCAATCGGAATCTGAATCATTTTGAAGCAAATTGCTAAACCATTTCTTCACAATGTTCGAAAAGTTTGTCTTCTCAACAACGTAAATAACGCCATGAATGTTGTTGAACTGTCAAAATGAAACCGATTCCGATTGATAGTGTGTTACGCAATTAGGGTGCAGTTGAATATTAATTATGTGTTATCAAGTTACTACATTAAAGAAAATGATCAATTATGTATGTTTCGATAAGAGTGGTTTACCCGATTCTTGTTTATGTAAGTAAGTAAGTAAGTACTCGTAATTACCTACCTACTAAACATTTAGGGCCTGTTTCACCACCTTTATTTTATTTTTATTTTTTTTTGTGGATGGGAAATCATCAAATGACTTCTCCCGCTCTGGGTGGAGCGGAAGGGCGTGTCATACTTTTACTGACTAAAACCCACCCGTGTCCCTTCAGTTGCCTGTGCCATGGCCACGAGGACATATTACGATTGTGTCAGATAATTTCATACAAATTCTGTTACATTTTTGAATTTATTCGGTAAGTAGTGGCTATTCGGACATCGTGAAATAGTCCCCTCGCGACCGACTTCGCCATGTAAAGAGCTTCGGAAATAGTTCGGAAAACCGAAAAAAATCTAGTGAGTACTAAAAACCGTAAACATTACGTCCTGCTGCTAAATCGGACAAGTTGCGGGTAATGTCTTACGTTATACAGTGTGAGTCTTCATAAAGTGCACAAACTTAAGTGGTGCAGACCATCAAACTGAACAACTTTTTCCCGAGGACCAACATCGTAATGGTGAAAAAAAAACAGTCGTCCCTTACTAAATTTCAATGCCTGCTTGACCTACTTGAAATGTCCCATACATTTGGTCAAGTCATTGAAATTTAGTGTTTTTTTTTACGATTACGATGTTGGTCCTCGGGAAAAAGTGGTTCAGTTTGATGGTCTGCACCACATCCTTAAGTTTGTGCACTTTATGAAGACTCACAATGTATAATTATGTTTGACTAGCTTTTGCCAGCGGGTTCGCCCGCGTGGATGTCGGAAAATATCCCACGGGAGCATACTACGGGGAATTCCTTCCTTATTCCTTGTCTACGTTATAAAGGGAACCTCTGTGCAAAATTTCAGCTTTCTAGGTCTAAGGGTTTGGGCTGGACGTTGATGAGTCAGTCAGTCAGGATATCTCTTTTTATTTAAATAGATAGATAACAGACATAGGTAGATAACATACATTCCATGTGCAGAATATTTAGACAATTCATATCAGTACAAATAGACAAACTTGACTGATTAGCTAACACAAATAGCACTGGCGTGGCTTGAAAGTCGATGAACCCCGTTGGTTTTATTCGCCTTTCAAAGTATAATGCACGTATTCATTTTCGCAGTTTTATTTGTACGCTTGTCATTTCGCTTTAATTATTTTGTTCTTTGGTGTACTTACGTGTAGCATTTTATAGCAGGCTATAGCTCTGCCCGCGACTTCATCCGCGTGAAACATAAGTATCATAAATAGCTGTGCTCTGTTATGTTATGTCCTCTGTTACAATTAAAATTAAATTTCTTGTTACTCCGGCCCACTCCATCGCATCGCATCGCCTGCACGCGCTGTTACTTCGTTTTTGTGTAGCGTTCCGACTTTTTTATTTTTGTTCGGGTCTTGGTTTGATTTAAAATAAAAATTAAAAAAAACAACTCTTCAGCTTTATTATTGGTATAGATATATTTATATATTTGTATAGATTGTAATCGTTCAGGGGCAAAATGTCCAATTCTCAAAATGTCCAACGGTGTCAAAATGTCCAAATACAAAACAAATT
The DNA here is from genome assembly GCA_905163495.3 of Cosmia trapezina. Lineage (NCBI taxonomy): Eukaryota > Metazoa > Arthropoda > Insecta > Lepidoptera > Noctuidae > Cosmia > Cosmia trapezina. The sequence goes on from LR991036.1 coordinate 7,021,865, forward strand.
TGCTACATTCTCAAAGATTGGACATTTTGGGAGTTGGACATTTTGACCATTGGACATTTTGGGAGTTGGACATTTTGACCATTGGACATTTTGACCATTGGAGATTTTGGGTATTCGGACATTTTTATACCGTTGGACATTTTGAGAATTGGACATTTTGCCCCTGAACGATTGTAATGATAAAGCGTTTTCTTAACACGCAAGAGTTTTCCTTATTAAGTGGGAATTGGGATGGCAACGTTGCGAAATTATTCATACACTGTCTGCACAAATTGGGACAGACGGTATATTTATTATCTTAGGCTCTCAAATGTAGTTCATGTTCCCAAACCAACCCTCTCTATCGACCTTTTCCTAGAAACCTTGGTCTATTAACTTGTTAACCGGTTTATACCAGCTCGTACCGGTAATTTGCTATAAAGGCTTTGATGCCAAACGAATTCTTGAAGCAACTTCGTTAAGCTTCCGGGAGGTGCATGTTTCAGACGCCATGCCATAACTGAGCAGCGCGCGTCTTAAGATATATTTTATTTTTTATATAAGTAGAAGATGCTCTTTAAAAAGTCATTCTGGCTACTGATAGTATAACGGTATTTAAATATTTTTTAATTTTATAATCGTTTAAGTTTTTCTGCAGATTATTCTAGACTAAGAGGTCACAGGATTTTTCGTAACGATCATGGATACGGTTAGATTTACTTCGATGGGTTGTAGAGTAGTCCCCTAATGTGAATGACGTCGGTCTGCCTGCTCTGAGTGGTTGCAACTTCGAGTTATAGCGCTTACAAGAGGCGTCATTGTTACGAAAAAAAAAACGATCAGGGAAATGGTCAGTTTCGGTACACATTCAAAGTATGGCGTCTCCGCAGATGAAAAAAGTTGGTCTGCCGGCTCTCACTGGTTGCATTTCAGAGCTATGATGCGCGCAACATTGTTGCAAAAATAAAACGATAAGAGAAATGGTCAGTTTTAGTACCCATTCGAAGTATGGTGTCTCCACAGGTGAAACGAGTTGGTCTGCCAGCTCTCAGTGGTAGTATTTCAGAGCAATCGTTGTGTATGCAAGACGCTTATTTTTGGAGAAAGCCTAAAAAATACATCAAAAAACGGGACAATAGGCGAATTTTTCAAGTGCACGCCGGTCGGTGTCGTACCCCCACCCTACACCTGCGCCCGCTGCGTGACCGTTCCCCCTGTAAAGGAATAGGGAAAAAGCTACAGGTGTCAAGAGGTGTCAATAAGAGAAATGGTCAGTTTTAGTTCCTATTCAAACTATGGTGTCTCCACAGGTGAAACGAGTTGGTCTGCCGGCTCTTAGTCGTTGTATTTCAGAGCATTGTTATATGCAAGGCGCTCAGTTATAGAAAAATTCAACTTAACGGTAATCAGTCAAATAAAGAATGAAATCGAACAAATCCAATTTTTAATAATTCAGCTTATTGCTTTGGGTAAATCACAGATAAATAATTTTGTAGAATATAGCTAAGACTTAGAGTTAAATATTTACTTACTTCTAACAGTCTATATGTTTTGAGTTGTTTCATTAGCTATACTCTACAAAATGATTAATCTGTGATTTACCCAAAGTAACAAGTTAAATCATTAAAAATTGGATTTGTTCGATTTCATTCTTTATTTTATTGATTACCGTTAAGTTGAATTTTTCTATAACTAAGCGCCTTGCGTATAACAAAGCTCTGAAATACAACCACTAAGAGCCGGCAGACCAACTCTTTTCACCTGTGGAGACACCATACTTAGGATAGGTACTAAAACTGACCATTTCTCTTATTGACACCTCTTGATACCTCTAGCTTTTTCCCTATTCCTTTACAGGGGGAACGGTCACGCAGCGGGCGCAGGTGTAGGGTGGGGGACGACACCGACCGGCGTGCACTTGAAAAATTCGCCTATTGTCCCGTTTTTTGCGTCTTGAATAAAATAAAATAAGCGTCTTACATACACAACGATTGCTCTGAAATACTACCACTGAGAGCTGGCAGACCAACTCGTTTCACCTGTGGAGACACCATACTTCGAATGGGTACTAAAACTGACCATTTCTCTTATCGTTTTTTTTTGCAACAATGTTGCGCGCATCATAGCTCTGAAATGCAACCAGTGAGAGCCGGCAGACCAACTTTTTTCATCTGCGGAGACGCCATACTTTGAATGTGTACCAAAACTGACCATTTCCCTGATCGTTTTTTTTTCGTAACAATGACGCCTCTTGTAAGCGCTTTATCTCGAAGTTGCAACCACTCAGAGCAGGCAGACCGACGTCATTCACATTAGGGGACTACTCTACAACCCATCGAAGTAAATCTAACCGTATCCATGATCGTTACGAAAAATCCTGTCACCTCTCGGTCTATTCCTAATAAATTATGATTTTGCCTTTCTTTGCGATATTGTTAGAATATACAATTGTGACAGTCCATGACAAAAGGTACCTTATGGCCGTTTATAGTTTCGAAGATAATTTACTTAATGTTTTGTGAAAACGTGCAAAAATATGTTTTTTGTTTTTTCGTAAACTAGAACGTTTGTATGTTTGTATATTTTAATTTTTTGTTCAGTAGAAGCTAATATCCCAAAAGTCTTAAAGTTTAGTAGAAGAGGTAGGTAGAAAGGTAGGTAAAGATAAAGGAAACTATGATTATTATTTTTTTTAATTAATTATCTTCGTAACACATGATAAGAGGTTGATCTTTTTTTATATCGATAGCTTATTTATTACAGATTATGGAAATATGCATACCTCCATAACGCCCATAAGGTACAGACGCCAGCAGGTCAAGCCACCCGAAACTGTCAAATTTTCCCAATCAACTTTGAACCTAATGCTATAGAGATAAAGATGAAAACCTATTAAAGAAATTTGAAAGATTGTAGTAGCTTGATGTGCTGGCGTCTGTACCTTTGCCTGTAGACTGTCACAATTTACTTCTCAAAAGTTGTAACAGTTGTTTATTTTCGTAATTTATCAAGATTCTGGGTTCTAAAATTAACTCTGAATGAGTTTGCCCAAAAATAGCTTGAAAAAAGTCATTATGATTTTTATTATTCTTCGCATTCTTACTCGCCCGCCCAAGTCTTATTTTGTGTAAGTACATTGTCAAGAATATAAATCGATGCATTTTTTTTGGGGAAAAATATTTCCTAATAATAATGCAATAAGTATACAATACAATTATTTGAATAATGTCTCCGCTCCGAGACTATAATAGCGTATCAAAATACTCAGTTATGTTTCGCCTTTATTGACTTTTCGGAGAACATTTTGCTAGTAGTGCTTTTCATATATATGTATAATGTATAATACATGAAGAACATTTAATTAACGGTACGGTTGTTCTTCTCAGTTCTCAAGGAATGTTTTAAGGCCACACATAACTTCTAAATTCGGCTGGAACATGCGACATTTATTATTAAAACTCGAAGGTCTCAAGTTGTACAAGAGGTGACACATCTTTTCAGATACTTTTGGTGTTACTTCGATGTCACATATTTGTGTTGCCAAAGGTTGCCACTATGCCTTCCATAAATGACAACATCCATACTAATATTATAAATTCGAAAGTAACTCTGTCTGTCTGTCTGTCTGTTACCTTTTCACGCCTAAACCACTGAACGGATTTCGATAAAATTTGGCAAGGCTATAGATGGTATCCTGGGGACGGACATAGGCTACTTTTTTTTTCAAAAATAATCCTACAGGGGGTAATATAGGGGATGAAAGTTTGTATGGGAAACTCAGTATTTCTTAAGTTAGGGATGTGAAAATTAAAATGTATGCTTTTGATAGGAAATAAAGAAATATGCAGTTCAGCGTTTTTGAAAAATCATCCCCTAAGGGGGTAAAATAGGGGTTGATTTTAAAATCAAAATTTGGCAAGGCTTTATATAGCATCTTGGGAAAGGACATAGGATACTTTCAAAAATAATACTACAAGGGGTGATATAAGGGATGAAAGATGGGAAACTCAGCATTTCTTAAGTTAGGGATATGAAAATTCAAATTTATGCTTTTGGTAGGAAATAAAGAAATATGTGGTACCTACTTACAGCGTTTTTGAGGGGGTACAATAGGGGTTGACAAATGTTTGTGTACCTACCTCTTTCTAAGAGATTTAAGGGATTGGAAATGTAGTCATAGTTCGAATCTTGAGGTAACATTTAGTCTTTATTTCATTCGACGTTTTTACGAGGAAACTATTTGAACGAGTGGACACTCGGACAAAAGTTATTTGTTATTTATTAGAGCGTGACTGGCATAATAAATTTTAAGTAATTAACAAAGTCCCCCCGCCGCGTAAGTGTGTCTGTTTGAATGCGATAATGTCAAAAAGTACCGAACGGATTTTCTGTAAAGTTTCTGAAGTGATTCAGTGTAATTCATTATGATTTTGTGTAAATTGGCTGATATATGACGACGACTGTTGAAGATGTCGGAAAAAATCTTGCCGACTGGTAGCTTTATGCCTACTATACACGGTAACGATATATCGTAGCGATTTGAGTTTGCACAGTTATATCGGACGGCCCTATGTGTTCCACATGTACGTACCCATGGGATATTTTCCGACATCCACGCGGGCGAAGCCGCGGGCAAAAGCTAGTATCTATATATATAAAAGGCAAAAGTGAATGACTGATGTATCAGCGCACAGAACAAACCGCTTGGTCTTGGTAGCGTTGCAAAACTGCGCAAGTATTCGCAAGTATTCGGAATAATTGCGAAATATTCAAAGTAATACTTACTTCGATTTGAAGGAATACTACTAGTAAGAATGTAGTAGGTAACCTACTTTTTATTACCTATTAAGAATGAAATTATTGCCAGTAGGTGCCTAGTTACGAATATATGCGTACTTGCGTAGGTCGCTTGATGAGACTCGACTCGCCGAATATATTACGCCGTGCCGTTAAATGAATTAACGCCATCTAGGGGGAAATGGTAGAATTGTAAATGAACACCTGCTCTCGTTAGTCGCTCGGCGACGCCAGCGCTCGCCTGGCATTGGCTTGATAGTAAAGTGGCACACCACCGAGCTTCGCAGCCATTCATTCATGAGTCAACGAAGTATTAGCGCTCCTGTACACGTTTTTATGGCGAATCCAGTGCCGGACAAGTGGGGGTTCAAGGACAAAAATGCAGTGCGCCGACTATTCTATTGTTATCGCAAGAATCCGCAAGATGGTGCCACAGAAGCGTAGCATTAACTAGCGTGATTAGTCGTGTTAACGCGACGCTTTCTGCTGCTGCAGTGACCAAGGTTTGCTGATTAGCTTATGAATGGTGGAAGATTGATTCGTGGGTATTAATGAATGCACTATCACCAATGCGGGACATAATATATGTAATTTGCAATGAGAACTGCGCCCCCATCTAGTGGTCAATAGTCGCATTTAAGGCGGTGAGAGCCGTAAAAACGTCGTTTAGTTTAGTGTTTTATTCGTAGATAACACGGATTTAAATTTTGAAAAAAATATATTACTTAGTTCAGACTTCCATCTACAAATTTCGGCCGTCCGATACACGATTACTTGCACTTTACTGCATCCAATTAAATCGCAAAGACAAGTCTAAATTATGATCTATATCTTATTTCATTTGATTTATATTAGGCTTTGAACAATAAAACTTATGCCATAATAATGGTCGTAAAAAATGTAATTTATAACGGCTATCATAATTTGAAATATCAAAATATTTATATCACTAATTCCAATGTCAAGTGTTTTCAGCTTCGCAAACGCTCGCCCTGAGCCGTTTAGTCCCGAGCGGAACGTGACGGAGGTCGGACGTGTGCCAATTTTTCGAACCCGCCACCCCCGCTAACTTCTGTCACCGGCTGCGACCGGCACAAATTAGCATGTGTTGAAAACAGTTGAATTTGAACGCTATGCCTATGTAAATAAAGACGTCACGCGCGCAAAAGCTTTATTGGTATTTATTTTTATCACGGCCTATGTTTACCAATCGCATCAAGTGTGTAAAACAGTTGAATTTGAACCCTACACTGGAGCTTATAAAGCCGCCTGACGCGCAAATTTTTGGTTCACTATTTTCAAATCTCAAATAGGTAGGTGCCACAGAATAAAGTTAGTACGGGTGGTTTTATAATGAATATCGGATAGGAAATGAGATTTCTTCATAACATCACGCCTGAATTCTTTCAAAGGGTTGGGCAGGGATGTTCAGAAAATAAGTAGGCCCTCAAATGTATTTTTCTGTATACCTACATAAATAAGATTTTTTTTTTAAATTAAGTTTTTTTTCTAATTAGGTATCTTCTTATTTTTTTTGTATTTCAAGGTCAAAATGAAAATCCAAGATGGCGGCTGCAAAAATTTCCAATTTTTCGTCATGGGTGTCGTTTTCGTGATATTTTAGGTCGCTGAAAATGATAGTGGGGTCAAAATGAAAATCCAAGATGGCGGCTGCGAAAATTTCCTAATTTTTCGTCATGGGTGTCATTTTCGTGATATTTTAGGTCCCTGAAAACGATAGTGGGGTCAAAATGAAAATCCAAGATGGCAGCTGCGAAAATTTCCTAATTTTTCGTCATGGGTGTCATTTTCGTGATATTTTAGGTCGCTGAAAACGATAGTGGGATCAAAATGAAAATCCAAGATGGCGGCTGCGAAAATTTCCAAATTTTTCGACATGGGTGTCATTTTCGTGATATTTGAGGTCGCTGAAACCGATAGTGGGGTCAAAATGAAAATCCAAGATGGCGGCTGCGAAAATTTCCTAATTTTTCGTCATGGGTGTCATTTTCGTGATATTTTAGGTCGCTGAAAACGATAGTGGGGTCAAAATGAAAATCCAAGATGGCGGCTGCGAAAATTTCCTAATTTTTCGTCATGGGTGTCATTTTCGTGATATTTTAGGTCGCTGAAAACGATAGTGGGGTCAAAATGAAAATCCAAGATGGCGGCTGCGAAAATTTCCAAATTTTTCGACATGGGTGTCATTTTCGTGATATTTGAGGTCGCTGAAACCGATAGTGGGGTCAAAATGAAAATCCAAGATGGCGGCTGCGAAAATTTCCAAATTTTTCGTCATGGGTGTCATTTTCGTGATATTTTAGGTCGCTGAAAACGATATTGGGGTCAAAATGAAAATCCAAGATGGCGGCTGCGAAAATTTCCAAATTTTTCGACATGGGTGTCATTTTCGTGATATTTGAGGTCGCTGAAACCGATAGTGGGGTCAAAATGAAAATCCAAGATGGCGGCTGCGAAAATTTCCTAATTTTTCGTCATGGGTGTCATTTTCGTGATATTTTAGGTCGCTGAAAACGATAGTGGGGTCAAAATGAAAATCCAAGATGGCGGCTGCGAAAATTTCCTAATTTTTCGTCATGGGTGTCATTTTCGTGATATTTTAGGTCGCTGAAAACGATAGTGGGGTCAAAATGAAAATCCAAGATGGCGGCTGCGAAAATTTCCTAATTTTTCGTCATGGGTGTCATTTTCGTGATATTTTAGGTCGCTGAAAACGATGGTGGGGTCAAAATGAAAATCCAAGATGGCGGCTGCGAAAATTTCCAAATTTTTCGACATGGGTGTCATTTTCGTGATATATGAGGTCGCTGAAACCGATAGTGGGGTCAAAATGAAAATCCAAGATGGCGGCTGCGAAAATTTCCAAATTTTTCGTCATGGGTGTCATTTTCGTGATATTTTAGGTCGCTAAAAACGATAGTGGGGTCAAAATGAAAATCCAAGATGGCGGCTGCAAAAAATTCCTAATTTTTCGTCATGGGTGTCGTTTTCGTGATATTTAAGGTCGCTGAAAACGATAGTGGGGTCAAAATGAAAATCCAAGATGGCGGCTGCGAAAATTTTCAAATTTTTTGACATGGGTGTCATTTTCGTGATATTTGAGGTCGCTGCAAACGATAATGGGGTCAAAATGAATGACTATCGTTTTCAGCGACCTAAAATATCACGAAAATGACACCCATGACGAAAAGTTAGGAAATTTTCATAGCCGCCATCTTGGATTTTCATTTTGACCCCACTATCGTTTTCAGCGACCTAAAATAACACGAAAATGACACCCATGACGAAAAATTTGGAAATTTTCGTAGCCGCTATCTTGGATTTTCATTTTGACCCCACAATCGTTTTCTGCGACCTAAAATATCACGAAAATGACACCCATGACGAAAAGTTAGGAAATTTTCGCAGCCGCCATCTTGGATTTTCATTTTGACCCCACTATCGTTTTCAGCGACCTAAAATATCACGAAAATGACACCCATGACGAAAAATTAGGAAATTTTCGCAGCCGCCATCTTGGATTTTCCTTTTTACCCGACTATCGTTTTCAGCGACCTAAAATATCACGAAAATGACACCCATGACGAAAAGTTAGGGAATTTTCGCAGCCGCCATCTTGGATTTTCATTTTGACCCCACTATCGTTTTCAGCGACCTAAAATACCACGAAAATGACACCCATGACGAAAAATTAGGAAATTTTCGCAGCCGCCATCTTGGATTTTCCTTTTTACCCGACTATCGTTTTCAGCGACCTAAAATATCACGAAAATGACACCCATGATGAAAAGTTAGGAAATTTTCGCAGCCGCCATCTTGGATTTTCATTTTGACCCCACTATCGTTTTCAGCGACCTAAAATATCACGAAAATGACACCCATGACGAAAAATTAGGAAATTTTCGCAGCCGCCATCTTGGATTTTCATTTTGACCCCACTATCGTTTTCAGCGACCTCAAATATCACGAAAATGACACCCATGTCGAAAAATTTGGAAATTTTCGCAGCCGCCATCTTGGATTTTCATTTTGACCCCACTATCGTTTTCAGCGACCTAAAATATCACGAAAATGACACCCATGACGAAAAATTAGGAAATTTTCGCAGCCGCCATCTTGGATTTTCATTTTAACCCCACTATCGTTTTCAGCGACCTAAAATGTCACAAAAATGACACCCATGACGAAAAATTAGGAAATTTTCGCAGCCGCCATCTTGGATTTTCATTTTGACCCCACTATCGTTTTCAGCGACCTAAAATATCACGAAAATGACACCCATGACGAAAAATTAGGAAATTTTCGCAGCCGCCATCTTGGATTTTCATTTTGACCCCACTATCGTTTTCAGCGACCTAAAATGTCACGAAAATGATACCCATGACGAAAAATTAGGAAATTTTCGCAGCCGCCATCTTGGATTTTCATTTTGACCCCACTATCGTTTTCAGCGACCTAAAATATCACGAAAATGACACCCATGGCGAAAAATTAGGAAATTTTCGCAGCCGCCATCTTGGATTTTCATTTTGACCCCACTATCGTTTTCAGCGACCTAAAATATCACGAAAATGACACCCATGACGAACAGTTAGGGAATTTTCGCAGCCGCCATCTTGGATCTGTCTAAAATGTCTAAAATGTGTCTAAAATGTCTAAAATCTGTCTAAAATGTCTAATCTGTCTACAACTTTCAAAAATACTTACTAGAAAAATAAAACAAAATAAACTTGTATACTAATCAGTTCAAGTTTATCTACTGCATTGCTCTATTCTGTGACGCAACATAGTACCTACTCGAGTTCATGAACTCATGAGCGGTGCGCTTGGCGCGCGTTTCCCGCGCATCGTAATTTATTACGTATCGCTACTCCTTGCGGGGGCTGCGGTAAGCATTTAATACCTACGGCGCTTGCTTTCACCCCGCCTTAAAAGATAATCCAATAAGTACCCGAAGTTGGTCGGCGCGCGGTGCCAGCGGCGTTCACTTGCACACTTGCACACGTGATTTAGGAAGCTCGAGCCCGTTCATTCATAAAATCAACGAGTATTATTCGATGCCTACGTACTAGCGCGAATATTTCCGCGTAAGTAGTTATCTACTAGCGGGAATAATTCCCTGTAAGTAGTTATCTACCAGTGACTCGGTAATTATTGTTTTATTTTTGTATGGTTGAGTTTAAAATGTCTATTTTGTGCGGATATTAGTGCCGATTCTCTTGTACATGGAGGGGCGCTAGGAGGGGGCAGCTTCAACGTGTTCTTTACGGTTTTTTTTTTGGTACCTACATGTAGAGGTTTAGGGGTTTATGGGTTTTATAAAGGGGGGCCAAATTTTAATTATTTTTGCGATAGGACACACCGTTTTCGAGATATAAGCAAAAGAAAAAAAAAATGTACTGTATTTTATATCTCGAAAATGGTGTGTTTTTGCACTTGAAGTCAAACCTTGACTTCTTTCTTGATACTTACTTTAAACTATTTTATAAACTCAGTAATCTACCTATTTACTTACCTCTCTACCACTTTCACACCTAAACCGCATACAAAAACTTATTACGTAAGTACTTATATAAGTAGATGTAAAGAAATATTCGGAAGTATTGCGAAGTTTTCAAATCGAATATTACTCGGAGTCATGAATGAACGCAACATACTCGTACGACAACAACACACACGACACACACACGACGTAATGTTAGTTTGACTATTGACCGCTAGATGGCGTTAATTAACGCCATCTAGCGGTCAATAGTCAAACTTTAATAGATAAACTTGCGTGACCGCACATGTACTTAGCTCGGGGAATACTTGCGAATACTACTCAAAACTTGCGAATACTTCCGAATACTTCCGAAGGGAATACTTCGGAATATTACTCTCCGGCAACGCTAGTCTTGAGATTTTGGCACGTATGTTCCTTATGAGGTCTAGGGGTGCACTAAGAAAGGATTTTTAAAAATTCACGCCCTAAAGGGTTCAAAGTTTGTATGAAAAATCTTATTCCTTGAGTTAATAGACTTGAAACTTCCACGCGGGCGAACCCGCGGGAAAAAGCTAGTATACCTATATTTGACGTCATGTTGACGACAGATATTAATGGATGAATCATGAAATCAGATTTTATTGCCGAGCTGTCCATAGTATTAATATATTTATGCTCGTGACTGTACCTATATCTCTTTGACTAAGAATAGCTTACAATTTGAATGATGCTATATGATACATAGTGAACCGAGTTACAAGATGCAATTTGCAAAGAATACTCTTATTGTATCGTTTTTATTACTTTTCCTTTTAAAGTTCTATTAATATACAATAGACGGTAGCAATGTTATTTTTAAAATGAGAAATTTGTAATTTCTACAGGACTGTTTTTTTTTATTTCAGGTACATCTTTGAGATGAACATCGAAAGGCAAATTCTGTTACAAAATTTAAGATAGTAAGTACAAGATACACAATTTATAATTACCATAAATATGTAGTAGTATGGGCTAAGGTTGTAACTTGTATTCCTAGGAATAGTAAGGGTACTCCTAAGTAATGCTTTGCTCTTTTTATAAAAGGTCAGACAATTTACCACAGCTGTGCTTGACAGCCTTAGTAAAGGAACCTGAAGTAACATGCAGATGTAAATAAACGTAGTATATGTATTTTTATAAGTCGCTCAGATGCAAATTAACACCACCCTTAGCTATTAGCAGTTTGTAAGTTTGAAGTCCACTTCAAGCTCAGCCCAATGAAAGGCCCAAAACTGCGCCACTTTTTAAGTAGCTTAATTTACATATTTTTGACATAAAAACGTGAAACATTGTTCCCTATTCCTTTTGCAGAGAACTGTATATTCAAATTACACGTAGGTATTGTATAAAGTCATCGTATGATTATGAACTTTCATAATTTCAACAATGCAACAATTTTTCGATAGTTTATAAACTATCGAAAAATTGTGACTGCAACAAACCCCTAGCTTCGCTCTCTCGGGTCGCGCGCTGTTGGTCACAGTTCTCACCTAACCTATTTGGTCAGGGTGCCCTGGCTTAGTTATTGTGACCAATTCGACTAGCGCCAAGACTTACCACTTCAAGACTTACTGGTTCACAATTTTACGAGTCATAAAATCGGGCAGATTGTGAAACCTGTCGGTAATTTGACACTTTGACTTGGATAGATTATAAACTATCGACATTAATACATTATATTGTAAGCAGTATGGTAAAGTTCACAATTTATTGACAGTTAACATTCTCGCGAGATACTTTATAAACTTACGGTGTTCACAATCATACGGTTTTTTGAGGGTGGGAAATCATCAAATAACTTCTGCCGCTCTGGGTGGAGCGGAGGGGCGTGTCAGACTTTTACTGACTAAAACCCACCCGTGTTCCTTCAGTTGCCTATGCCAGGGCCGCGGTACCTTCTTAAAACTTTAGAGGCATGAGGAACAGGGTGTAAAGTTCACTCATCCTCTATTGAAAAGGGAGGATCCTCCGACCAGACGGGTGTTGTGTCTGGTGGGCTACTGCCCGACGGTTGATGTCGGGACGTTGTATATATGCTAGTCGCGTGGTAAACTCTAATTGCGCGATGCAGGATTGCGTGACGTCATGTCATTGATGCGTAGTTCGTATGTGGCGATGTAGATGGCCACATCACTCCCCTCAGGAGACCGGAGGTCGATAGTGGGCCGAGTCGTGTATCTTGTGATGCTTGCCAGTGCCAGTTGTGGTTCCAGTGAGTCGGAACCGGTTGCCGCATAGTTCACGGCAGGGACTTGAAACGTTACTCAAAATAACGTTACGCGTAGTTCCAGTACCGATAATTTGTACCGTTCCACCAGGATCGTAACAAAATTAATACCTTGGCTATAACGATACTGACAAACGGAACGAAATCTTAAAGTGTTCACTAACAATATTATCAATATATCGTTATTAGTATAACGATATAATAACGTTATTCATTCATTTCGATACGCAACGTTGCCAGCTTCATGACCATGCTGTGTGCGGTGCGGCCACGCATACGAAATGTCGGGAAAAGATGCGCACTCTCGAACGAATACAGTGGTGGCTTATGCCGAGGCTACCGGGCGACGACGCGGAGCGGTAGTCAGCGAGAAAAGTTCTTAAGAATAACGTTACAAATGAATCTGTAACGTTATTACAAGCGGATAAGCTTAATGTTACTGATACCTGTAACGTTACTTAAAATTTTGTTCTACGAAAATGATATTCTTTAACGTTTCTTTCTTGTAACGTTATTGGTATTTTTTTTTTTTTTTTTTTTTTTTTTTTTTTTTTCAAATGGAAAGGGCTTTGTCGCACATGCGATTATGCCGCCCTGGTTGGCTTAACAAAATCATACTAATAACTATTTAACTATTTAACGTACTCTTAGGATAGCTAGTTTGTAAAGTACTCTAGCTGCATCAGAAAGTGGCGCAGCTAGAACACTATTACAGTAACCTATCTCTCTAATCCTACAATCTAAGCTATTTCTAAATTCCTCGTTGCGGACACACTCGGTTAATATGTGATAAACATCATCAACGGAATTGGTACAAAAATCACAATTAGAAGTTGTTGATTTTGCCATTAGGTATAAGAACTTATTACACGGAATGTGTCCGGAACGAAGTCTTAATGCTATAACAGTATCACATCTATTCAACAGTTGGTTATCTATCCACGGTGAATTCAAGGGATGTGGTTGGATCGTTTTGTACCAGATTCCTTTTTCTTGTGATCTTTTGTTGAAATATTCTTTCCAAAGCGAATAACAATCCTGTTTGATATTAGGTATAAAGTTAGTAAAGTAAGGCGAAAAGTTAACAGGAATTCCATCACATATGGCCTGCTTGGCTAATAGATCCACAATATCGTTGCCTCTTATTCCGATATGTGATGGAATCCATTGAAGAACTATGTGTTTTCCATCAGATTGTAGCTTCAAAATAATTTTCAGTATAGTGTAGGCTATCGGTGTTCCTCGAAATGTCGAGGTACACCGAGCCAAATGTTGGAGCGCACTTCTTGAGTCCGTGAAAATGACAATCATGTTTTGCTGGATTGATTCTCCATACGACAGAGCTTCTGCGATCGCAATCAGTTCCGCTTCCATTATACACACACTGGCATTAATTCGAAACTTCATTGAATTTCCTTCAGACTCATAAAAGGCGGCCCCCATACCCTCACCGACCTTAGATCCGTCTGTAAATATTTTAAAATAAGTCGAGTATTCGGAAGTAATGTAATCAATAAATAAATTTCTTAAGCTAACAGGATTGTATTGCCTTTTTGGTCTGCTCATAAAAGTTACGTCATATTTTATAACATTGTTGCTATCTATACTGCTGACCCATGTATTCAGGGAAAACATACCTAATTTATTACTGCAATGAACTTTTAAAGTGTGAAGTGAGTCGTGAACCAAGATTAACAGGGGGATTCTTTTGTTTCGCCAATATGAAGAATTATTACACAATGTGGACAGCTCGGAAAGTAAGTTAATACCTCCAGTATTTGCCTGCAAGGCTTTCATTTTAAGCCAGAATTTACTAGCCAAGAAACGTCGACGTAGATATAACGGTTGTAGGCATAACTCGCTCTCCATCACGTGAATGGGTGTAGTTTTAATAAAACTACCCACTACCCTCATAGCTTGGTTCTGTAATTTATTTAATTTTTCTAGGTAAATTTTTGCACTATTGTCATAGAAAAAGCTTCCATAGTCAATACGGCTTCTGATTAAAGATATATAAAGTTTTCTTAAATATTTTGGGTGCACACCCCAAGTCGAACCGGCTAACACTTTAATAATTTTAATGAATTTAAGAACTTTTTGGCAAACCTCATTGATATGCTTTCCCCACCTGAGAGAACGGTCCAACCACACACCAAGGTATCGAACCGTGTCAACAACCTCCAATCTAATACCTCCGATTGACAAGTTAACTGAAATTCTCCTGTAGCCTCTGTGAAAGATGCAAATTTTACTCTTATCTGGTGATATATTTAGATTAAGGGTGTCTAATTGAGTACACAAGATATCCAACGCTACCTGTAACTCAGCGGCTGCTTGATCGGAGTTATTAGAAGTTACGTAAAGTACGTAGTCATCGGCGTACTGCGAGATAGATACGGATCTAGGTATTGCTTTACAAATATGAATCGTCGCAACATTAAATAGCAGTGGTGATAAAGGGTCACCTTGGGCCAAGCCCATTTTGGCGACTCTAGTGACCGTATTATCTATGCCAGTAATCGTTAAACATCTTTCTTTAAGAAACTCCCATAGATATCTGCAGTATTGTGCTCCCACACCAAGTTGGTCCAAGGTTAACAGAAGAGTTGTGACGTCAACATTATTGTAAGCGTTTTCAATATCAAGGAAGCATCCAATCGTGATAAGCTTTTTCGAGAAACTAATTTGTATTTTTGATGTTAGTAAATTTAAGTTATCTAAACATGAGCGCGCTTTCCTAAAACCCATAGTTTCGTCAGCAAAAAATCCTCCACTTTCTAAATACCACTCAATTCTTTTATTGATAATGGAATGAAAGATTTTACATAAACAAGACATAAATGAAATAGGTCTTATTGCGGAAGCGGAAGTCAAATCTCGACCTGGTTTGGGGATTTGTACTATGCGTACTTGGCGCCATTGCTCAGGAACGAAATTTAAAGACAAAAATAAATTATAAAGTTGAATCAAAATATTTTTAGCAAGGTCCGGAAGATTTTTAATCATTGAAAAGGAAATATCATCGCAACCCGGAGCGGTATCTTTAGATTTAACACATTTGTCAAGCTCCTGTCTTGTTATTGCAACTTCCAATGTATGATTTTGAGAACAAAAAGTTGGTAATGGGGGGCATGTAAAATCAGGAGCTAAATTAAAAAGGACTTGTTCCGCCAACAACTTGTCCACTTGGAGTCCGGCAGATCGGTATCCCTTATTTTTAAGTTTTAGTATCGTTACAAATTTTGGAACGTTATATGATAACATTAATGATAACGGAACGAAATTCATTTCGTTTTCAAGTCCCTGGTTCACGGTGAGTCGGAACTGTATGCGGTGATACCCCAGTGAGTCGGGGTGGCGCTGCGTTATGCTCCAGTGAGTCGGAGTGTACAACGCTGGGTTGAGGCTGAAGGTGATGACCAGGAATGCGCGTCTGCTGCATGCTGGTGGTCAGGATACCTGTTGAAGCCGTGGATGCTGGCTGGCTGTGTGACTCGCCGCTCGAAAGCTTGAGGAAGTGATGCTGATGCCGTCACGCTGATGTAGTTGCACGAAGGCTGCGCTGACGTTCATGCTCGGGGTCACCAGTTTAGAGGCATGAGGAACAGGGTGTAAAGTTCACTCATCCTCTATTGAAAAGGGAGGATCCTCCGACTAGACGGGTGTTGTGTCTGGTGGGCTACTGCCCGACGGTTGATGTCGGGACGTTGTATATATGCTAGTCGCGTGGTAAATTCTAATTGCGCGATGCAGGATTGCGTGACGTCATGTCATTGATGCGTAGTTCGTATGTGGCGATGTAGATGGCGCCACAAAACTACCCGCGACCCCAGCGGCAACGGCCCTATTGGACCCCATCATTTGCTGACATCTCTTTGAGGCGCGCGTGGAACACAACGCGCCGTCGACTCGGGCCTGGTCCTTACCGGACGGCGAGCTACCCGCTACTCACCGTCCGCACGCCCGCGCCTACGGTGGCCGGAAATCGCCCCGCGATTCCCGCCGCCCAGGGCGTCTCCTGCGGCGACTGAGGGCGTGAGGCTGCCTCTCCCTTACGCGTTCCGCCTCCTCCTTCGCGAGCATCACTGCTTCGCAGAAGGAGGTGACGGCCTCCCATGCACTCGCTCTTCGCACCATGGCCTGAACCAGGCTCGAACCAGATCCCACGGCGGCTGTCGAGGACGAGTCCCAGGTAATTCATCGTCGACCCGACTCCGATGTGAACCCCTCCTACCGTTATTTGGGAACCCGACGGTGGCGCATTCCGAGGACCATGAAAACACATGGCCTCGGACTTGTGCAGGGCCACCTCGAGTCCCAACTGCCGGATCCTCTCCACGACTATCGCAACCCCGCGTGTCACTAATTTGGCTGCCGCCTGGTGCGACCTCCCCTGCGCCAGGACCAGCGTGTCGTCAGCGTAACATACCACGCTGACGCCGCTAGGGAGGTCGGCGCGCAGCACCCAGTCGTAACCGATGTCCCACAAATGCGGCCCCAGGACCGATCCCTGTGGGGCACCGCACGACATCTCTCGCCGGTTCCACTCTCCCTGATGACCGGGGTAGATGACGGCCCTGTCCGTCAGTTAGGCCTCGACCACTCGACAGAGGTAGATCGACATCCGGTGATACCGGAGTGCCTCCCTGATGCAACTCCAGGGCAGGCTATTGAAGGCGTTGGCGATGTCTAGGGACATAACATAACATGTAATAATAACATATATAACATAGTCCGTGTCTCTATTGAAACAGCTTCATGCCGGCCGGCTATAATTATGCTGTGGTAATTTATTGCCATTAAGTAATTAGCATAGAAGTACGCATAACTAGTTATTTTATCTAGTAAAAATATAATTTATGAGAAAAGTTAATCACCTGCATACAAAATCAACTCTATGCATAAAAACAGAGGTAGCAAACACGAGGCTTTTTCAAAATGAAGGCCGAAAGCCGAAAATTTTCCTCAAATCGATCACTAGGAGATGAATATTCATAACAGTCGTTTGTAAGCCATCGTTATCCTTCACTGCGGCTAATTAGAACCGGCAGAAAGTACTCGACACTAGACATGCTTAAAATGCTAACAACTCTTTATGTCCGAGACACTTGAGTTTTTCTTTTCTAGCATGAGATGGGTGCTTTTGTTTTACTGTGTTTTATAGACTGGAACTACGGGGTGTATCGGAAAGCTGTGATCAAACTTAAGGGTGTGGTACAGACCATCAAACTTACTTGACTTGGTACTTTCTCCATGTGACCAACATCGTAATCGAGAAAAAAATATTAACTGTCCAAAACAACAAAACTTCAATACCTGCATGCTCGACCCAAATAAAATGTATGGGACGGCTGATATTTTTTTCTCTATTACGATGTTGGTCCCATGGAGAAAGTTGTTCAGTTTGATGGTCTGTACCACACCCTTAAGTTTGACCACACCTTTCTGATACACCCTGTATAATCTATATAAATAAAAACCGGTCAAGAGCGAGACGGACTCGCGCACCGAGGATTCCGTTCCGATTTCTGAAAAATTGTGCTATTTAGAGACATCGTTTTATTTTTCCTGTAATCTTTACATAAACTTCTATCACATAGAATAATTTCAGATTTTTATCTTTGCAAACTTCGGAGATAAGGGGGGGGGGGGGGGGGAAGGTATTTTTTTTCACATTTTTCATCAAAAGTCGAAAACGATGCGGCCTAAAAAAAATTAAAATATTGTTTGAGAATGTGCAAACAGCGCTCTTTCATATGATACCCCACATGCCCTAGTGGGGCTACGCACTTTGAATTTTTAAGACCCCCTTTCAGTCCCTTTTACAAAAAAAAAATATAAATATTCTTACTTCTTTCTTATTTGCAAAATAGTTGGGTAAATGTCATCTAAAACTATTCTAAATTTCAAGTTGATAGCATTACTAGTTCTTGAGATATCCAGCTGTGACAGACAGACAGACCCATAAGGGTTCCTTTTTTACCATTTTGGTACGGAACCCTAAAAATGACTTTTATTTTGTGTTTTAGTTCTGTGCGAGTCACAATAAATACTTTTTCTTTCTTTCTTTCTTTAATGGCTAAATGTGTTGCTAAGCTCAAAACCCGAGAAAGGCTGAACCAATTCGGCTAATGTTTTTTTCAAATATTCGTTGAAGTCCGGGGAAGGTTCTTAAGAAGAGAAAAATTGGAAAAGTTGTCAGGAAAATTGGAAAATTCGGGAAAACTGAAAGTATCTATGGGAATTTTGTATGAATTATTGAAATTTAGACAGGACAACGTCTGTAGGGTCAGTTAGTTATTTATATAAAAATGCATTTTAACAAGGTATATTATGTAGGTAAACTACGATGCGAAAATAATTCTCTCGATTATTTTCGCATCGTAGTTTACTATGTTTAATCCATTATGCAGGGCCCTGTCGTTTTTTGCCTTCGACAATTCTTGCGGATTTCGAGATAATTATGGAATGCTAGAAAATAGTAAACAGTGTAGTGATAATTTTCATTCCGGCGAGTTTTTTCTCGTTTATCACCAAAAGTTTTACCGCCCAAATAAAAAATCGGACGGCGAAATGTTGAGTAAGTACCTACCTACCATTGTTTTACAATATAAATGAAGTGTTAACATACTTTTATAGTTTTTTTTTGTCATTTGTCACTTAGACCACCATATTTTTTACAGTAGCTAGTATACCTATTTACCTACTATAATCAGTAGAACATTCATATATCCGCTAGTTAAGAGCTAACTACCTATAACAATTTAGAAACACCTACACAGTTTAGTTTTTTCCCGCTGATTTGAAATTTCCTGTATTTAAGCAAAATACACCTAATGATAAGGACATTATTTTGTAATTAAATAATACTAGGGAAACATTTATAAAAAAAAAACAACAGGAAAAGTGTATTGCGCTTAAAATAATAATAAAAAACGTTTATTTTCTCCACCAGATAATGAAAACTTAGTAAAATACATAATTTGTGTTTACAAAAAATACATTAATGTTGTGGAGACTGGAGCCTGTACTAGGAATACCTGTGTTACAGGTATCCAGGCCTCCAAACTACACGGACAAGTCACAGTAATACAAATTATAGATGAAAATTTTGGGATAAAAAACAATTTAAGACAAAGAAAAAACAAATAATTAATTAAACAGCAAAGTGGGGTGTGTTGGTGTGTGTGAATCATACACAAACTGGCTTATATGACGTAAAATTCGACATAAGTTGATATAAAAGGTATAACCATTAGGTAACCCTTGAATATTTCGCAAAGTTTGGCGATTCTTAAGCACTTTGCGCCAATCCGAGTGGAATGCAGTGTAGCCAACCATCCAATCGATACTCTGATATAATCGAGAACCTCTTAAATATGTATCGAGTCAGGTGTTGGCAAAGATGTGAATTTCAACAAGTCCGAATAATTTTGACGAGGGACTAGTATTTTTCTTAAAAATTCTGTGTATTCCTTGCCAGTTTGTAAAATATTATGATGAGTAAGTGTGTAGTACCTGCAAATCTATACTAATATTATGAAGAGATAAAGTTTGTTTATAGGGGATAATCACTGGAACTACCAGTCGGATTTGAAAAAATATTTTTGCATTTGATAGCCCAATTCTTGAGGAAGATTGCCATGTCATAGGAGCCGAACAAAAAGAAAAAAAAAGTCAGAAAGAACTCTAAGCGAAAACGAAGTAGTTAACGGCGCGGGCAGGCGTTGCGATGCGACGGGGTGGGACGGGTGAGCAAGAAATTTCACGCGGACGAAGTCGCGGGCAGAACCTAGTCTATAATATACACAGTTACTCAGAGAACCGCGAGCATGGCAATTCAATCAATCTGCCTAGCCTTTTCCCCACTATGTTGGGGTCAGCTTTCAGTCTTACCGGATGCAGCTGAATACCAGTATTTTACATGGAGCGACTGCCTGTCTGTCCTCCACAACCCAGTAACTGGGAAACACGATACCCCTTGGTAAGACTGGTTGTCAGACTTTCGGGCTTCTGACGACCCGTAACGACTGTCAAAGATCCGCGAATGACAGCAGGGACCAAGAGGCACGGAGGAGTCTCGGTATGTAAAGATAGTCACCCATCCATGGACCAACTCCGGCAAGCGTAGCTTAACCTTATGGATCGACCCGTGTGGCTGTTATTACTTAGCCACGAGCTCCTCTTTCCACATTTAGCAATATATTCAGCATTATTTAATCAGGGGCAGTAGTTTAATATGATACTGAAATGTAATACCAGATAATTACTTAATGCAGTTGGTAGCATCATTCAGTGTATTTTGATAATATTATCACTTAGATTATTAACCAAATGACCACACTCCCGAGCTACTCTGATAATAGCTTGTAACTCAATATGTGGGCGGAAGCCGCATGTATTACATAGTATTTAATTTAATATTATATACTTAAATATGTATTAAATTATGGCGATTATGACGTAATAATGTCCCGGTCCAATATTTCAGTTATGAATTTGAGTAACCACAAATTGAAAATGTAGTTAATGTTTGCTGGTTAATGTAACGTAACGGATAGCTATTTTTGTTAGCCACAATGTAAAAAAATAAATAAGAAGTACAGAATATCAGTTAACTAAGTCGACGTTCGCACGGACGTAAAAATATCGCGGCGATTTTGTTTCGCGCACTGGATTTTCACGTTAGTATTGAAAAGAGTTGAAAATCCAACAGTGTGTTTTTTCGACTCGCTAGAATGCATTCAGTTGTTGTTAAGTTGGATTCTCAATGCTCGGCTCAACAACGAGAGTTGAAAATCCCATGCGTGATAAAATCCCGCCGCGATATTTTTACGTCCGTGCGAATGTCGGCTAAGAGATTTAAAAACAATAAGATGGGAAATGGTTTGTAGTGCTATTTTATTTAATTTTTAATTTGAAATCGGACGGAATCACGTATATGAAATAAATGAATTTAATAAAATAAAATAAGAAAATTATTTGTAAAAGGGATAACAAGCCCATAGAATGAGTGGCTTCCCGTGGAAATAGAGTATGTAAAGTGTAAGTAAGGTGAATTTTATGAGACTTAGGTGTAGATTAGGTGTGAACACTACAGCTCGTTCAATGTAAAAAAATAAAGAGATGTGGTTTAAAATAGTGAAATACCACAATAACTTACCTATCTATATATATAAAATTCAAAGTCCTGACTGACTGACTGATTGACTGACTGATATATCAACGCACAGCCCAAACCGCTGGACCTAGAGACTTGAAATTTTGCACATAGATACCTTATACAGTGTAGGCATCCACTAAGGAAGGATTTTTGGAAATTCCATCCCTAAGGGGGACAAATAGGGGATGAAAGTTTGTATGAAAAATCTTATTCCTTGAGTTAATAGACTTGAATTTGGCATGAATATTTATCTAAGTAAATTATAAAGTTTGACAGTTTTAGTTTTCCTAAATTACCCGCTCAGGAGGGATTGGGGGGTGTCAAAGTTTTGTATGGAGGAATTTTAACGGGCGTTCCGATTAACTCGAAACTCAGTATTTAAACTTGAAACCAAAAATGAAGAATAACGTGTATCACGGTTTTTCGAAAATCTACCCATATAGGGATGAAAAGGGGTAGTCAATTTTACAGGGCAGGATTTACTGCTGGGCTTGATTAACTCGAAAGTTGGTGTAAACAATCTTTCAGTCAAGTTACGGAAATATCCCAAACGATTTTTTAAAATTCCACCCCTATGGTGGTGAAAAAAGGGAATATAGTTTATATGAAAAATCTTACTCATTTGGTTAATTAACTTGAAACTTGTCACAAATACTTGCCTAAGCAAGTAACAAAGTTTGTCATTAATAGTTTTTCCCCAGAGGGAAGGGTAGAGGGGGGAGGTAACGGGAGGGGTGATGAGGAGGAAAACGGGGAAGGGCAGGGTTTGGTGAGAGGGAGAGGGAGGGGAGGGGTGGTGAGGAGTGAGAGGGGGAGGGAGAGGGGGAGGATGATGGAGGGAGGATGAGAGGGATAGAAGGGAGGAGGGTGTAGTGAGGGGTAGGGTGTGGAGAAGGAAAGAGGGGAGGGGAGCAGTTGGTGAGGTTAGAGAGGGAGGGGAAGCGGTGTAGGGGATATGAGAGGGTGTGAGAGGGGGAGGGGGAGGTTAGCGGGAAGGGTATGTGGTGAGGGGGTGAGAGGGAGAGTGGTTGGGAAGGGTGAAGGGGTGAGAGGGGGCAGTGAAAGGGATGATAAGGGAGAGAGGGAATATGGGTGGGAAGAGGGGGGGTGAGAGTGAGAGGAGGAGTGGTAAGAGTGAGAGGAGGACGAGTGTCTTTACACCTTAAAGTTGATATTCGTATAGCACTGATTCATTGAAGAAACCCAGCCCGACAGAAATGACCGAAAAATAGAAAGTCGGAAACTCGGAACGGCACAAAAACAGGAACAAACGTCCAGTCGTGCATCGGAGCTGACACACACTTTTTTTGTTTGTTTGAACACGCTAATCTCTGGAACTGCCAGTCGGACTTTAATAATTATTTTTGCATTAGATAAGCCCAATTATTAAGAACTCTCACTCTAGGACCGTTAGGTGCCGAGCAAAAAGAAAAAAAGTCAGAAAGAACGCTAAACGAAAACGAAGAAATAGCGCGGGCAGGCAATGCGATGCGAGGGGTGTGTCGGGGGCACAAGAAATTTCACGTGAACGAAGTCGTGGGCAGAAGCTATCTCAATATAATAAAAGAAAAGTCCTAACTGACTCATCAACGCCCAGCCCAAACCCTTGGACCTATAAAGCTGAAATTTTGCACAGAGGTTCCCTTTATATACAAGAAATAAGGAAGGATTTTTGTTCCCCTTGGAAGGATATTTTCTGACATCCGCGCGGGCGAAGCCGCGGGCAAAAGCTAGTATATGATATTTTAATAATATGTATGTTTCTAACAATAACTAAAATGGGTTCGAACCGAACATCCTTGGGATAAACCACGGAAATACACTGAAATAAGAGCCAAAAAGTAGGTAAAACGATTGCAAAAACCAATGATGGTAAAACCAAGGCCTTATCTGTAATAAAAAATAGTAACGAAGTCAAAACTCTACATTGAATATTTTTGGAAAAAGTAATCGCTACGAAATGTGGGATGGAAACGAGTCTAATGCAGAAAATGTAGTTTTTAGAATTTTTGTCCGTTTGTCTGTTTGTCTGGATGTAAGTACCTGTTCCGGAGCGCAAAAACGGCTGTACAGATTTGGATGAAATTTGGCACACAGACAGTTAATAACCTGGATTAACACCCACAACACCATTGGAATAACTTTAGAAAACTGACAGCAGGTCGACGGAGCCCCTCTTCGCGGGCTACTTTAAACCCTGCAGACAGAAAATAGGAGCCCTATTTTCTGTCTGCAGGGTTTAAAGTAACCTAACCAACCAAAACCTCGGGGTGCCCCTGACGTCGACCATCTAGGGTTAGGGTTTTCGTCAGCAGGTCGACGCAGATTTGGTGAGCATAAAGTTTTTTTGGTATTCATTATATTTAATCCCGATTTTTATTATTATATTTGTGTTTTATTAAGACCTTTGCTATATCAGCTAAACACAACCAAATGTCCCATGCCTTCGTAAACCATGTTGTGTGTATCGAGCCGGTTGTCTCGCCCGCCATGATACCGTGCCGGATCAGCCCTATAGCCGGTGTCCTGTATTGTGTAGCTCCTAACAGCGTTGCAAACTCCGATGCAGGCTCGGAGGCTCCATTCGGATTAGTAGTCATGTACTGCCCAATAGGAACGCGCCGCCGCCGTGTATTTTCTTTTCTTTCGATTTTTGATGTGAAGCCATTTTGGTGTTAGTAGAAATGTCAGTTAGGTGCAACGCAGACGACAGACTTTTTGTGCGATACTAAAAGTGTGCGCCGCCTGAGTTAGCGCGTGTTGAAGCAAACGTTCTATTTTTTTCGCGCACTCTTGTTCGGCGCGGCGCGGCGCGATCTGCCAGAATGACACGGACTTTGTGCGCCGGACTTTTTGCGCGTCGTGTGCGTTACTGCTTAAAATTGCTTAGGTTCTATTTTCACAGACTAAAAAGTGCGTCACGGATAGTCTGTCGTCTGCGCTGAACCTTATTTGACGAATTGGTACAACGTACGCTAGAGATGACTGTTTTTTTTGTACTTTCCTGTTTCCTTTCCTGTTTTTTTTTTGTTAGTGGTTTGGTTGCCTATTTACCGAGGTATCGGAACCCAACCAACGGAAACCCTCAGTGGGTAAGTACAAAAAAAAAGATTATATGTTTAAAACCCAATATCCTGAAAAGCATAGGCCGTCCCACATATTATAAGCGGTGCTGCAAAGAAAGTTGTCAAGTGGTCAGCTCCTAGAGTAATAATAACAACTATAGAGCGCTCAGAAGTCAACACGGGTAGCACTGTGTGAGAACCAAACTTATCTACAAGCTGGGAATGGAAATATCGTGATCTATCTATCTATATAAATAAAAAGAGAAGTCCTGACTGACTGACTAACTCATCACCGCCCAGCCCAAACCCTTAGATCTAGAAAGCTGAAATTTTGCACAGAGGTTCCCTTTATAATGTAGACAAGGAAATAGGAAGGAATTCCCGGTAGCAGGATCCCTTGAGATATTTTCCGACATCCACGCGGGTGAAGCCGCGGGCAAAAGCTAAAGTTTTCAGTATTCTTATCATTAATTAACCTTAGGAACGAGAAAATAGCCAAAAAAAAATAATTACTCAGATGGGTAATTTTAAGAATTTTTCCACCTCGCTGTCTTTGAAGGCCGATTTTAAACAAAGTAGCCGTATTAAGTACTTCATTTTTTTTATGATTATGGAAGCTGAGAGTCTGGCGCATTCTTGAAGCCTACTTAGGAATTATGAAGTCACCTGTTAAGATTTTTAATTTAAAGTTGAAAATTTGAGTCATAATTTACCGAACGTAAATTTTTCACTTTAGATCAACATTTTCATAACTTTCATCACAGTTACGAAGCTGATTATTTTATGCATAAAAGTACTACTTATGAAAATTCAGTTGCAAAAAAAGAAACTCGATAAAACCCTCTACTTTTTTTTTAGAATTTTTTTAGGTTGGTCAGGTCGAAAATTTTCAAACATTCAGAAAAAAATTCATAACTCGAAAACTATGAAAAGTCGCGGAACATACATGGGGGTGATTCGAATACCCCACGATACGAGGGACCGAAATTTTATTTTTGGACGTCAATGTTCCGGCCACCCTGTATACATTTTTTTTTTTTGTAAATAAAAAAAAAAATAGGTACATATTATAGATAGAAAAACACCCAGACTCGGAACAAATACTTGTAGGTCGTACAAATATTTGTTCCGTGCGGGAATCGAACCCGCGACATGCTGCGCAGCAGTCAATCGCTCAACCACTGCGCCAAACGTGTCGTCAAACGTGTCACGTGTAACGTGTCGTAGACATAAATGTATAGTTTTAAAAGTGATGGCGCTCTATAACTTGCCTCATACGCCAAGTGTGGGATGCCTCCCATTGTTGGCGCGTGCTTGACGCTGGAGTGGATCGAGAGGGATCGAGGTCTGCCACTCACTGGTACCGACTTACCTTCATATATACCCACATAAAATATATCAGGAAGTACTGTGATAGTGTCACAAAACTTGAGACTATTTTCGAGGTTTTTGTAACAATGATATTGATTGCGAGCTAGTGCCTACCTACTGTTTAATAAAACATGGCATTTTATTTACTTATTTACTCTCATGCACATCACACATTTTACAATATAATAATTGCCTGCAAAAGAAAATAGAACATCATCCACATAAAATGTGGGGAAAAAATACGTATTATTGAAGCTAACTCAAAAACTACGTAAGAAAAGTTAATAAATTTTATATGGGGCCAACTAGGTATTACCCTCTCGAATAAAACAAAAAAAAAAAACAAATCTGACTACTCTGTAAAAAGTTATGCGTGTTCATACATAAAAAAAATATATATACGTGTCGACTTGAGAACCTCCTCCTTTTTTGTCGGTTAAAAATGATTTCTTCTTCCTCCATACGGATGTTTAAGTCAGCGAGAATAATCAACTACATAGTAATTTATTTTAACTGTAACCTATCCTAGACTCAAAGAAATAGTTTGTAAGAGCAGTTTTCACCCATTAATAATAGCGTAACCGACAACAGCTGATTTGTATTCGTGTTCCATTCCTAAAGTGGTCCATTCTACGGGATTGGAACGTGCGTAGCACACTTCCTGACTAGTTTCATTTCTAGTGTTTAATTCTTGTTCTTTAAGAGGGCTTTCGCATTTTGTCACCTCTCTCGCTCACACAGGACCAATTTTTTAGGATTGTTAAATGAAAAGATGCTTTTTTGAGAAATGTTATCAACTAGCGAACTAGTAAATAATATTAATTTAATTGGTAAGTACTTAATTCTTAATAAACTCTGCTCAAAAAGTATTATCTATTTCTGAGAAGGGCTCAATAAATGCCGCAATAGAAATGTGTCTTTTTTAAATATTTACCTATTAAATTAATATTACTTACTAGTTCGCTAATTGATTACATTATTCAAAAAAGCATCTTTTCAGTTAATAGTCTTAAAAAATAGGTCCCGTGTGAGCGAGAGAGGTGACAAAATGCGACAGCCCTCTTAAGGGTCGGTACCAGGAAATCGTGTTATGAGTTTTGAATAACTTCAACAGAAAACTTAAAGCAGTAGCCACGAAAAAAAAAACGTCTGGCTAGCTAGAGCTTCACCAATCAGTGAAAAAATCGGATTCAGGATAAACCTTGTAGACGATTGTTAAAAAAAAATTGAATGTCACTAAAAACGTGCAAAAGTACTGCCCTGTTTTGATAACTCTTGCGTAAATAAGAAGTCCACCAAGGGTCGCTCTCTTAACAGCGTCCTTGGAAGGATACAGACTCAAAATCAATCTGCCTTAAGCCTTTTCCCAACCATGTTGAAGTCGCCTTCCAGTCTAACCAAATGCAGCAAAATACCAGTATTTTACAGAAACGAGCGACTGCTTCAAAAGATAAATACTATCGAATGCTTATTCTTCATGCATGTTTGTGCTTTAAAATTGCCGTAAAATTTGCTGTTTTATAAAACAATAAAAATGCTAACAGTAATGAGCCACAGATGAAGCCGCTTGTCAGTAAAGGCTGTGGTAAAGATAAGATCAGTTACTGACGTAGATGTCAAAGAATGTTGAGTTATAGTTGACCTTATAAGTCAAGGAAAATCGCACCTAGGGACGAGTTGATGAATTACTCTACAGTAGGTATATAAAACTAGTATCCAAGCCTCTAGTTTACAATTACTGTAAGCAAAATACATTATTTCAATTATTTGATAACGTTCTAATCGCAACTCTCAATACCTACTACAGTTGTCGTTGAAATATAAACGTAAGTATAAATTTTATTAAACGAATCGAAGGATATGAACGAATATATCGAATATTTTCCATCCCGTCAATACTCTATTCAGTCTATTGAAAGCTTGAAAGTTGAAATAGCGGTTTTAAAATATTCAATTTACAAATTGCTATACGTTTTCATAAAAACAATTTTTTAAACCTGAAAAGTTAGAACATGCCACATACGTGTGACAATTGAAATTGTTATCGATACTATTAATTAGAATATACAGAATTATATTATAAGGGGTGTTCATTATTTACAGGTTTAATACCAATCTACTAGCAAAAGGCTTCAATTAATAGTTTAAAGTCGGTGGTAGATACTTATCTAGGCTTCTTAGCAATATAAACATTTATATTTGATTCCGTCACTTGCTTATTCCTTCCATTTCCTTCCATTTTTCTCTGTTGACTATTCGAGTCCATAATTTTCCTCTTGATATCCAGCTCCCAGCGTTTTCTCTGCCTTATTCTGTGTCGTTTGTTATTTTTCGGATACTAGACTGCTCCATTTTTCTGAGCCTCTGATGGTGTAACCAGCCCACTTCCTTTTGCCTGGTTTTCCGTGTGATGTCAGTCACTGTCGTAACCCGTCTTATTTATATAGATAAGTCAAAGTCAAAGATTTATTTGCTTAAAAATATGGTTACAATAGTTCTTACAACAATAGTAAAGTGGCTACACAGGTGGTAGACAGGTTTAATACTTAAATAATTGAAAAAAGTGAGTGTGTTGACGCCTTGCATGTGTGCGTGCACTACACACACGCATACGGCACGGCGCGGGAGGCGACGACGCGCAGCGGTAGCAGAGACGCGCGCGGGGTACCTGCGCGGAGTGAGCGGCGCGCCCCACCGTTCACCGTTCAACATTCAAGATTCATCGTTCGGCTTCGAGAGTCGACGTGCGACACCGTCGTTATTATGTGTCGACGATTATAGGGCTCCAATTTGTCATTAGTAATTAGTCATGGTGTTAAAGTAATATAACACATGTGCATCTACCTTGGAGTTTCATTACCGAGTCCACCCCTTCGCTGCCAGCATTCCACGAGTTCTTCATTTTTGGTCCAGACGAGCCGGACTACGGGCGACGCGACGCTACAAGAACGCGAAGAAACTGCGCACGAGGCGGCCATTACGTGGACTACGCAAGCACGACACATGGAGTCATGCCGTCATGCGAAACATCATCAATTTGGAAGGAAAATCAATGGATCACGGATGGAATAACCATGGATCGTAGTGCCAACCTTTAGTGCAAATAGAGTGCCATCCTTATTTCATTTTAAATTCCCAATGTAAATTCCCTAATAATTAACGTTGGGCTAACCCACGCTATGTCCCTTTACTCATTATTATGACGAGTGTTCGATTCATTTCTTTAGAATTCCCATTGTCAGGCCTTTAGTATCTCGAAACGCCCCTATAAGCAAGGTTATTTATTGTGTTCATAGACTCATAATTATTTTTCGTGTTCACAGCTCGGTACTTAAATTACGAGAACGTGGTCGCTGTTGCCGTCCGCGGCTGAGCTACTTCGGCACTGCCCGCTAGCTGCGTGGCATGTTTGCGTGCCGCGGGGCTCTCGCGGGCGCGTTGCACTCGCTTGCTTGGTGTTTGTGTTTGTTTCATGCGCACCCTCGCTGCTTCCTTGCAGATAAAATTTAAGTATAACCATGCACCCTTTACGTTAAAGATTTTCGTAGCTTGTCTTAAACTTTAATTTCATTAAGTGGGTCGTTATCATGGCTAACCAATCATTAATTAAAAAACGTGGAACCTTTAAGGCTAAATTAACTCAATTTAAATCATATTTAGAAATTGTTACAAGTTGTGATACTTTAAGTACCTTACAAATTAGTGAATTAAAAATAAGGTTAACAAAAATAGAGGAGTTATATCCTGAATATGACAGTATACAAAGTGACATAGAGAATGTATCTGATATTCCAGAGGACCAGTACAAGGAACGTGAAACCTACGAGACCCAGTACTATGCTGCGATTGCTGTTGCCCAGGAGCTGTTGAGGAAGCAGGAGGCCTCTGCGGGCAATGGATCGGTTACAGGTGCTAGTTCTGTTTCTGGAAATAAAGGTGGGATAAAACTTAAACTTCCTACAATACATTTACCTATCTTTTCGGGTCAATATCACAACTGGCTTGAGTTCCACGACACGTATGTCTCATTAATACATTTAAATGACACTATTCCGAGAATTAGTAAATTTCATTACTTGCGAGCTGCTTTAAAGGATAGTGCTGCTTTAATAATAAGTTCTCTTGACTTCTCCGATGACAATTATGATATTGCATGGCAGCTACTATGTGACCGCTACAATAACAAACGGCTTCTAGTTTACAATCATGTTCAATCTATCATTAATATTGAACATGGAACGCAAGAATCCTTTAAAGTGCTGCGCAACATCATTGATACAGTCAATCGTAACATTAGAGCTTTGAAAACACTTAAGTTGCCCACAGATGGTTGGGATGTGCTCATTATACACATAGTTTCAAGTAAATTGGATTCAGTGACAAGTAGGGAATGGGAAACTTACCGTAATGCATTAGATGACTTAGCTACACTTGCTGATTTTACAAAGTTTCTTAAGAATCGAGCAGATTTATTAGAAACCATTGCGGAAGTTCATAACAATGGTTTGAAAGGAAAACATAGTGGCGGTACACACAAACAAAGTGATAGTACACATAAGCAAAAGACTTTTACTGTCAACTCGGAGTCTTCTAGCAATAACAGGCCGTATACTTGTCCATTATGTAAGGGTAACCATGCCATTTATCAGTGCTCAAGTTTTAAGTTACTTTCCATTGAAGCTCGCATTCAGAGGGCAAGATCCCTTAACCTGTGCCTTAACTGCTTACGTAATGGTCATAAATCATTTAAGTGCAAGATGGGTGGCTGTAGCCACTGTCATAAACGACATAACACAATGTTGCATTTAGATGGGCCATCCAGTACACAGGAGGATACACACAATGGTAGTACTGATTCTCCACCTACTTCTACACAACCTACTCCTAATACTAGTAGTGTAGTACTCTGCACAGCACTGTCAAACACACAGTTGTCAACAAGGTCACAAGATAATGTGGTTCTGTCAGCCACTAATAATCCTCATTGCGTTATATTGCTGTCTACGGCTTCCATTAATGTTACTGATCACAGTGGTCACAAACATAGAGTCCGTGCGTTATTAGACAATGGTAGCACATCAAGCTTCATTACAAAGAGCTTATGTGACAAACTCAAATTACCAACTCGTTCAACCTCGACATTAGTTGAAGGGTTTAATGGTCAATCTAGTTGCATATCTAAAAGATGTGATGTTGTTATATCATCACTTGTCAATTCATATTCTGAGAGTATACATTGTTTTGTGGTTCCAAACATTACTCAAGCATTACCTTGCAAACAAGTCAACCATAAAGGGCTAGATATACCCCAAAATATTACATTAGCGGATCCGTTATTCCACACACCGTCACAAGTAGATATGCTGCTTGGAGCGGACTTATTTTGGAGTGTATTGTTAAATAATAATATTTCATTAGGTAAAAATAAGCCCACATTAAGTGAAACAAAGTTTGGATGGTTGATATCGGGACCCACACATTCATTACAAAATGGCATTAATACAGTCCACTGCAATCATTTAATTACACATTATGGTGCACACACCTGTATCCAATTAGGAACAGGAATGTGAAAGTAATTTCATACAAACTTCTACTCGTTAAAAATGATGGTTGATTCATTGTAACAATTTCATTAAAAGAATCACCTCAGATTGGTTCATATCGTTAGAACATAGATTGGTTCATATCGTTAGAACATAGATTGGTTCATATCATTAGAACATAGATTGGTTCATATCGTTAGAACATAGATTGGTTCATATCGTTAGAACATAGATTGGTTCATATCATTAGAACATAGATTGGTTCATATCGTTAGAACATAGATTGGTTCATATCGTTAGAACATAGATTGGTTCATATCGTTAGAACATAGATTGGTTCATATCGTTAGAACATAGATTGGTTCATATCGTTAGAACATAGATTCAAGAGTGACCCTTTATTCAAAAGGAATATTGTCGTTAGGTCACATGACTGAAAATACAACTACTCATAAGTGAAAATTGCTAAGATGCATTAATTAATTTAAGTAACCATGAGTATTCAAAAGCATTAGGATTACTTTAGGGTTGTAAAGAAGATGTGTTGTTATTTTCAGCAAACATTAAGCAACATGAACACATTACAAAACGCACAATGTTGTCTAACATGGCTCAAATATTTGATCCACTAGGATTCATTAATAACATTATAACTCTTGCATATTGCAAGCTAAAATTATTCTTTAAAAATTATGGTCATTAAAAATAACATGTGATGAAAATGTTTCAATTGAGATTCAAGCAACTTGGTGTAATTTTAATTTTAGAATTTTTAATTTAATTTTAATCGCAGATGCTCGCCATCTGGAATCCAATAGCTTGTGGTGGTCAGGTCCTGGCCCACCAACAAACATTAAGGAAGATGACTTGCCGGAATTTAAGGTCCAAAGTCATTTAAATGTCTCAGAGCAAGAATCAGTAGAATTCGTGAACCAAGTTTTTTGATTTTAGTAAGCTGCAACGCATTACAGCCTTATTGAGATTTATAAATAATTCTCAAAACAATGTAACTACTTATTTGTTTTTTAACTTTACATGAGCTTTTAATAAGTCTTTAATCACATTATGTAGAATTTCACAATATGAGTCATTTCATCAGGAGTACAGAATATTAAAAAAAAAAACAAACAATATTTGCCATTAAAAAATAAATTAACTAATTTGAATCCATTTTTACATTCTGACAGTCTTATCAGAGTTGGAGGTAGGCTATCTAATTCATATTATTACGTTACTTCTTTTTAAATATTTACATTACAGTACTTATTTTAAATATTTACTCATGTAGGTACACAATTACTGTTGTCAAACATTCGTCATAAATTTTGGGCATTTAATGGTAGAAATCTTTCTAGAAAAACAGTACCTACATTTGTTGTTACATGTTGTCGTTTTTCAGGCAGAATTACACAGCCAATAATGGGCAACCTTCCTGAGCAGCGCCTACATGCTGATTATCCATTAATAAACACAGCAGTAGATTATGCAGGACCAGTGGTGATTTTGAACCGAAAAGGTAGAGGTAGTAATTTAATTAAGGCATATATTTGCATTTTTGTGTGCTTGGCTGTTAGAGCAGTACACATAGAGCTTGTGACAGATCTCAGCTCCGAAACCTTTATTTCTGCTCTAAACAGATTTATTGCCCGTAGAGGAAAACCTGTCAACATCTTCTCGGACAATGGTACATGTTTCGTAGGAGCGTGTAATGAACTGGCTAGGTTTTTAAAATTAAATGCAAACTATTTAAGTGCACACGCTTCTAATTTGTCAATAAACTTTAAATTCTCACCAGCTTATAGCCCACACTTTAATGGTTTAGCTGAGGGTGCCGTGAAGTCAGTCAAACATTATTTGAAACGTATTCTTGCTCTTGCAAACCTTACTTATGAGGAAATGAACACAGTATTTACCCAGATAGAGGCTATCTTGAACTCGAGGCCTCTAACTCCTTTATCTTCTGATCCTTCAGACCTAGTAGCTCTCACACCGTCACATTTCCTTCTTGGACGAACACTAACTGTTTTACCCTCTCCTCAGGCACAAGATACTACAAGGTTGAGCACTTTCTCACGATATATGAGAACTCAACAGTTGAAAACCCATTTCTGGGATAGATTTTACAAAGAGTACATTACAGAGCTGCAAAAAAGACAGAAATGGTGCAGAGGGGGAAGAGACCTACGGCTTGGAGAGATGGTGCTAGTCAAGGATGACCGAGTGCCACCAAACAGATGGCTGCTCGGCCGAATAACCAGCGTGTATCCAGGCTCCGACGGTGTGACCAGGGTAGCAGACGTAAAGACTACATCGGGCACTCTTCGGCGCGCTTTCAATCGACTGTGCCCGCTACCAGTTGAAGATCAGCCTGATGTGTCTACAAGCCACAGTCCCTTGCCGAGGGGGGCAACTTGTTGACGCCTTGCATGTGTGCGTGCACTACACACACGCATACGGCACGGCGCGGGAGGCGACGACGCGCAGCGGTAGCAGAGACGCGCGCGGGGTACCTGCGCGGAGTGAGCGGCGCGCCCCACCGTTCACCGTTCAACATTCAAGATTCATCGTTCGGCTTCGAGAGTCGACGTGCGACACCGTCGTTATTATGTGTCGACGATTATAGGGCTCCAATTTGTCATTAGTAATTAGTCATGGTGTTAAAGTAATATAACACATGTGCATCTACCTTGGAGTTTCATTACCGAGTCCACCCCTTCGCTGCCAGCATTCCACGAGTTCTTCAGAGTGCATCGAGTGGCGAGGGTGGTGAACAAACGCTAACCGCATTGGAGCACATAAGGTAGCGCATTAGTAAATTAAACGCAGCTCACTCAATGTTGTGCTAGCATCGAAGTGTGCTCGTCTAAACAATCATATACAAATCGCAGCGCAGTTTCATTAAACAGCCGCGTCTGTAATCCCCGAAGGAGTAGCAGCCAGCAGGCGGTGACTTAGGTACACATTCACCTGCACAGTTCGTGTAAATGATAGTGTTTTGTATACTACCTTCTTTCTTATATCTATGTGCAGTACCCTAATAGGGTAATAAACCCATTTTTGAAAAGTGTCTCAATTAGATTCTATAAAACGTATACTACCGTAATGACGTAATAACATGGCGGCTACTGTCATGGTGTTAGATAACAGATTAAAAAACTGAAAACTTTGAATTGAATTTTAAAATTTATATTGTTATTTTACGAACTAAAGCTAACATTTTTAGATTCTTTCTCCTATAGATTAAAATACCGTATTGCGTTTCACACTATAAATCAGAATCATTTTGAAGCTTTCTGCTAATCCAATCAATCAATCTGCCTAGCCTTTTCCCAACTATGTTGGGGTCGGCTTCCAGTCTAACCGGATGCAGCTGAATACCAGTATTTTACATGGAGCGACTGCCTGTCTGACCTCCACAACCCAGTAACTGGGTAATACGATACCCCTTGGTAAGACTGGTTGTCAGACTTTCGGGCTTCTGACGACCCGTAACGACTGTCAAAGATCCACGAATAACAGCCGGGACCAACGGCTTAACGTGCTTTCCGAGGCACGGAGGAGTCTCGGTATGTAAAGATGGTCACCCATCCACTGACCAACCCCGGCAAGCGTAGCCTAACCTGACGGATCGACCCGTGCGGCTGTTATTACTTAGCCACGAGCTCCTCGAGCTTTCTGCTAATCCATTGCTTCATAATTATGTTCATAAAATTTATCATTTGAAGCTATATTCCACATAAACAAAAACGGAGATAAAAAATCTGCTGCAGTGTCACGCTAAGTAGTCTTCCGTATACAGCTGTAACTGTATTTGTCTGCTCAACAACGTAAATAACGCAATTAATGTTGTTGAACTGTCAAAATGATACCGATTCCTATTGTAAGTGTGTTACGCAATTTCCCCGCTGGTGAAAAAAGAAAAGATTAATGAAGTATTAAAGAAACGCATTGCTGTTGTTTTCATGTAAAATTTTTACGTAGTACGCACGGCTACAGATCAAGCTATACATTTCCAGAATAAGCTGATCTCGCATTGTATAGGATTTCTTTACAGAGGTCAGTGTAAACTGGAAATGTATAGCTTGATGTGTAGTCGTGTGTACCTACATTGTTTAGTATGTCTCAATTCCCTGCTTATTGAAGCTGAAGGTATTATATGATATACCAGGTACATAATTAGTATATTATTATCTACATAGTTAGATTCTTTCGCCAATTAAGCTGATTATGCTTGTGAGCATAATCAGCTTAATTGGCGAACCAAGCGTGAGGGTCCAATACCGCGGAATAACGATGTATTACTTGAGTACTCGCCATGCAGATTATTATCTACAGGATGGTCCAAATAGTGACGTCATATAAATAAAATTGGATTCCTCATTCCTCCCCTGGGCATGTGGAATCTAATTTTATATATATCCGAAAATACTCCGTGTTCTTGATAGTTTTCGAGTTATAATATTTTTTTTAATTACTTGAAAATTTTATGGGTACCGCTTTAAAAAAAAAATCTTATTCTTTATTTTTACACGTCTTTTTTATCTTTTCTTTCTGTATAAGATAATATCATGTCTACCTCTTACTTAGCTTATCAACCAATAGGTAGTAAGTATCTATTTATTTTTATGAAGGTTGTTCCTTGACACACAAGGATATTCACACTTAATAGTTTAATTTAATCAAGCAAAAACAACCTCTTTTCATTGATTATGTAAAAGAAAATTAATTAATTCAGCAATGAAAATAAAATTGTTCGTTAATCAGCTATTTTA
Source organism: Cosmia trapezina (assembly GCA_905163495.3). NCBI lineage: Eukaryota > Metazoa > Arthropoda > Insecta > Lepidoptera > Noctuidae > Cosmia > Cosmia trapezina. The sequence continues at coordinate 7,058,330 of LR991036.1, forward strand.
ATTTTATGTAAGAAAAAGAAGTCATTTATTTCTCATTTGTTTAATCATTATAAGTAACATAGCGTTTTCCAGAAATAACATGTAATAAATAAATAATAGAGTAATAAAAAAGGACGAGAAACATAAATTGCACTTGAAATAAAATTAGACACTATTGCTTAAATTATTAAATAAATCAAATCTACGGATTTGTAATTAATAAAATTGTCAGTAAATATTAGCTATAGATACAAGTAATACAATAAGGTAAATCTAACTATTTTTATGGTTGCATTATTTAATTAAGTACAACATTCGTGTTCTTACTTTTAAAGTTATTTTATTCTTAACATTTACGTGCTGTATAAAATATTCTTAATTTACGTGATACTAGAAGTGTTAAAGGATATAATATGAATACAATAATGAAGAGGGAATAATGTTAAAGGTCAATTAACAAATAATGCCGTTATTGAAAAAATATTATTACGTTATTGAAGAGACAATAAGATTTAAATCGCTAGATTTGCGCTCACCGTACTTAGTCACGTGAAAAGTGTCCATACAAAAGAGTGAGCTCACATAATATGATTAAATAAGTAGCGTTTCCGTGTCAATCAAGTCACTGCGTGTTTCAGGTGTGTCAAAACGAAACAGAAACGGGATATCTTGTGACGCGGTAGGGCGAATCTAACGATTTTTAAACCTTTACTTATCGGTCTTTTAAGATTCTATAATAGTAACAACACCCTATATTTTCACCACCGTGTATAATGTCCTATCTGCTTACATTGGTCTATCTTTATGGTTCTCTCTAACTTAGTGAATTACGTAAGTCATATAAAATAAGTAGCGGTAAAAGCGACAGACTATGGTGTTGTATTGTAATGATACAATGTGATAGCGGATAATCTCCATTTATTATTTAATATAAAAAGACTTACATCGGATACAATCTTGTTCATGTTCCAGTTGACCAGAGAGAGAAGAGTGGGATGTGTTCACAGACAATCATCTATAATTAAGGCATTGACACATGAACCTGTTTCTAATATAAGGCTATGCCTACACAATATACAACATCCTCCCCTTCTTATAAACAAATTTTTAATTCTACTTTACTATTCAACATTAATTTTTTACTTAACATAATCACTTAAATAAGCAGGGCGTTTTACAATTCTACTACTTCTAGTTTTTACAATCTCTTTGTCCGTTACAACATTATTTGGGTTTACATTTCTACTCTCACCTTCGCTTACAATATTATTGGGATTTACATTTATCTTTTCTCTTTCTGTTACATTATTATTTCGATTAAACTCTATGTTCCTATCAATTAGCTCTTCATCAATCACATAATCACTGTCATTTTTCTCCCTATATTTACCTCCTTCTATTAACATCTTTCTATTTCTCATTATTACCTCTCCATTTTCCTTTTTTACATAGTAGGATCTTGGATTACAACTTTTTCTTATTACTATACCACTTTCATGCGGTTTTCTATTCGACTCATCCTGTATTTTAACTACCTGACCTTCCTTTAATTCTGACAACTTTCTACTACCTCTATTATAATATTCTTCTTGTAACATTTGTTTTTTAATCAAAGTATCTCTGTATTTATCTCGAATCTGTTCATTATACATTTTATTTGTATTTATATTTGGCAGAATATGTTTCACTTGTCTATTAAACATCAACTCAGATGGAGACTTATTACTTTTACTTTCTATAGGTGTATTTCTATACATAAGCAATCCTAAGTGAATATCTTTATTATCATAAATCAACTTTTTTAACAACTTTTTAACTGTTTGAATATGTCTTTCCGCCAAACCATTAGCTTGATGATGTTTGGGACTTACAATTTTATGTTCAAAGTTCCACATTTTAACAAAATTTTTGAATTCTATGCTTGTGAACTGACTTCCTGAATCTGTGTAAATTATGTTAGGTATACCATTTCTAGACAAAATTTCTTTTAATTGATCCATTACAGTTTTTGCATACAAATCTTCTAACTGTTTTACTTCCACAAACTTACTGAATGAATCTACTAACAAAATATAAGGTTTTCCAAAAAGAAAAAATATGTCAGCTGATAGAATCTGCCATGGCCCTTCAGCTATTTCTTTATTAATTATGGGTTCATTTCTATTGTTGTTTTGATAACTTTTACACATATCGCAATTTTTTATTAAATCTTCTATCTCCTTACACATGTTAGGCCAAAATAAAGTCTTCCTAGCTAATGCTTTACACTTTTCTATGCCTAAATGAGCATAGTGAATATTATTCAGAATTTCTTTCCGCATACTTTTAGGTATTACAATCTGATTATTTTTAAGAATCAAGCCATCACATTCTCCTAACTCATCTCTATAGCTATAATAAACTTTTGCTTCACTTTGTACTAATGATTTATTTTCTGACCATCCATTTCTAATGCAATGTAATACTAACTGTAATTCCATATCTTTCTTTGTTTCATTCTTCAATTGACTCATTTTTGCATCTGTAATATGGTAACTATTCACAACTGTACCAACATGAGTTTCAAGATCTAATTCATAAGACTTCTCTGTATTATTTAGATAGGATCTACTTAAATGATCGGCTATTAGTAACTCCTTTCCTGGCTTATACTCTAAATCAAACTGATAGTGTTGTAAAGCAGTTCTAATCCGTTGTAATCTAATTGGGCTTTTATTCAGAGGCTTTGAAAAAATGGATACCAGCGGTTTATGATCTGTTTCAACTTGAAACCGTTGACCATACAAAAATTGATTGAATTTAGTGCATCCATACAAAATAGCTAAGCTTTCTTTTTCTATTTGACTGTAATCTTTCTCTGTATCTGTCATTGCTCTAGATCCATACGCTATTGGTTGACCTTCTTGCATAATAACAGCACCTAATCCTTCTTTGCTTGCATCCACGCTTAAAGTTATTTTCTTATTTATGTCAAAATATGCTAATACAGGAGGTTCACTAATTAATTTAATTATCAAGTTGTAAGCTTCTTTTTGCCTAACCTCCCATACAAATAACACATTCTTTTTAATTAACTCTCTAAGTGGAGCAGTTATTTCAGATAGGTTAGGAACAAACTTTGAAATATAGTTTATCATACCTAGAAACCTTAGTACTTCTTTTTGATTTTTTGGTTCTGGCATCTTCTTTATTGCTTCTTTAGTCAAAACATGTCCTAAGTACTTCACTTCTTTTTGATTTATTTTACATTTTTCAACATTAAATTTTACACCGTGTTCTCTAGCTCTTTGTAGTACTTTTTCCAATAATCTGTTACTTTCCTCCTCTGTTTTAGCGTAAATCAACAAATCGTCGATAAATGTACAGACTCCCTCCATATTAAAAATATTTGCATAAATTCTTTGAAACACTTCTGGACTCGAACACAGACCAAACGGTAATCTATTGAAACAAAACCTACCATAAGGTGTATTAAATGTAGTCAGTTGTTTACTGTTTTCACATAATTTGACCATATAAAAACCTTTATTTGCATCTAACGTGCTAAATACTTTACTTCCTTTTAATTTGCAAGTAATTTCTTCCAATTTAGGTAGCATTATTTGTTCTCTCATAATCTGAGTATTTAAGTATTGAGGATCCAGACATACTCTAAGTGAACCATTTGGTTTAATTGCAATTACCAAAGAACTTACAAAATCTGTAGGTGTATCAATTTTAGAAATAATCCCTTGTTGTTCCAAGCTATCCAACTCACTTTTTAACTTAGGCATTAACTTAAACGGTATATGCCTACATGGTTCTATTTTTCCTATCCAGTTATCTTTTAGTTTTATATCATATTCATAGTCCTTTATCAGCCCTATTCCTTGGAACACATCTTTGTATTTTTCATATAATGTATTATTACTCTGAATGTTATCAACAATGTTTCTTTGCACTATCTCAAATTCCAATAAAGTAGATAACCCTAAAATAGGCATTAAATTCTGCTCACACACTTGAAACACAACATTTTTAATTTTAGTTCCTATTTGACACTCTAAGGTTACTTGTCCTACAGTTTGGATTAAATTACCATTATAGTTTTTTAAAATTAAATTACTCACATTAAATTTATTCACATTCATGGACCTGCAACAATTTTTTGACAAAATGTTACACTGTGCACCGGTATCTATTTTAAAATTTATTATGTTATTACTTTTCACAAAAGTTACCTTTTGAAACCAGTCATTATTAATATTGTTAACATATACCTCTTGTTTATCCTCAGTTTGCACTGCTCTTATTTCTTCCGACTTAGATCTGCACATTCTTGCAAAGTGGTTGATGCGCTGGCACTTCATGCATCTCTTGCCATAGGCCGGACAACTTCTGGGTTGATGTTGAAAACCACAACGAGTACAGTTTTGTTTCCTCTTGTCTGTAGTCTTACTTCCATTCTTCTCTATTTTCTCATTTCTTATAAAATTTCTTCTATTATTATATTTTTGTTCTTCTGTTTTATCATTACTCTTGAAATTATTTTTCTTTTTTATATCTATCCCTTGTATTTTTGAGCAGCTAGCCTCCTTATGTTCAGCAAACTCCTTTACTTGTTTCTCTACCAATTCTGCAGCTCTGCATATTTTTATAGCTTTTTCCAAAGTTAACTCGCTCTCTCTCAATAATCTATCTTTTATTTTGCTCTCTCTAATTCCAGCTATAATTCTATCTTTAATTAGTCTCTCCCTCATTTGACCAAAGTTACAATCCTGACTTAGCCTATTTAAGTCTGCTAAAAAGTCTTCAAAGCTTTCTTCTTTCTGCTGTCTGCTGAAAAATTTGTGTGCATTGACGCTTTCATTACTTTTAGGTATGAAATACTCATTGAATTTTTCTATCATCTTTTCATAATTATACTCTTTCTCTGCTATTCCAAAGCTTTCATAGATTTCAATTCCTTGGTCACCCATGGTGTGTAGGAACACTGCAACCTGTACCTCCTGGCTTTTATCTTTTAAACCTGCTGCAATTCTATACAGCTCAAATCTTTTCATCCACTTTTTATACTCTTCTGTGGTGCAATTTTTGATGGAATTTGGGGGTTTTAAGCCCAAAGCGTCCCTGGACACGCCTTCCGCCATTTTCGATTATCTTAGTTTTACAATTACTAATTACTTTCTTCACACTGTATCTAGTCTCTTATTTTATTTATATTCCGCAGCGCCATGTTGTATTGTAATGATACAATGTGATAGCGGATAATCTCCATTTATTATTTAATATAAAAAGACTTACATCGGATACAATCTTGTTCATGTTCCAGTTGACCAGAGAGAGAAGAGTGGGATGTGTTCACAGACAATCATCTATAATTAAGGCATTGACACATGAACCTGTTTCTAATATAAGGCTATGCCTACACAATATACAACATATGGTAAGGACTTCATTTTGTTTTGTTCAATATCCTATAGAAGAACATCATCAACTGCCTAGCCTTTTTCCCAACTATATTGGGGTCGACTTCCAGTCTAACTGGATGCAGCTGAATACCAGTATTTTACATGGAGCGACTGCCTGACCTCCACAACCCAGTTACTGTGTAATACGATACCCCGTTGGTAAGACTGATAGATAAACTAACAACTTTATTTTAAAGGAAAATAGATCTTTCTTTTTATATGAAAAAGAAAAATCTGTATTCTTCTGCTGGTCCAAAAACCGTAGGACCTTTTGTTAAATTGTTTGCTCGGCCGTAAGTAACGAAAGATTTCGGAAAAAAACACAATGTACTACTTTGCTGTAGGTATGGCTATTGTATCCACGCTTAGTTTTTCTTAGGTCGATCCTTAGAACGGCTGACTAATCTCGATTTAAGTACTCGACAAGCATAAAACGACTATCCTATAATTTAATTATTTACTATTTATACTAGAAAGGTTTAGGTGGTAAAATAAAGGTAAACAATCTTGATGTGACTTTTTACACAAACACATACGAAACAAATAAACTACTGCTTAGACTAATGGTTCAATTGATTTAGTAATCATTATTGTTGTATTTACAATGGTTTTTAGTTGCATTTTATTTTTAAACTGAGGTTTTAAAATAAAAAAGGATAAAAGACACATCATGATTGTTTACCTTTTTTTCACTACCTAATCCTTTCTAGGATAGGTAATTCTGTATACATGCTTATCCTATTCATAAGACCCCGTCTGAACGTGACACATACTGGTACAATAAGGCTTATAATATTAGACCGTGTTCTTACAGTAGACATGAGTCTATTCGGCCATCTTAGTTTTTAAAGTGCAAAACAATAGGTACTTAACTATCGTACAATCGCGAACAATATCCTTAAAACATCAAATGCACTCAATCACTTTTGATTGTGACTGTACCGAGCATCCATGCAGATCGGCCTTTAACTACAGCATGTGTTTATTTATGCAACACAATCATGATATGATTACTTACAAATATTACTTTATTTTCCTTTTTTTCTTTTCCTTAGTAATTGAAATATGAATTTAATTTTTCCGTTCTCAGAGGGAAAATAGTAATTATTATTAAATTATTTAAATTGTAGGTATTGTTTTTACGAATGTGGGGAGTAACGCCAATTAAGTTTTTTTTTTTTTTCGAATGGGAGTAACGCCACTGTTCAAAATCTAAGCGAATTCATCTTCATCTTTCATCTTTGGTCGTAACATTTTCAATATTGTTATTGAAGATTCCATTTATAACTTTAAGAATATAAAATACACAAGTTTTTAAAATTAATGTCTTTATACATATCTTTGATATAGACTTAGACATGGCCATTTTTTTTTTTTTGACAAGTGGCTTAAGTAGGTACATACTTAAGCCACTTGTCAAAAAAAAATAAATAAGTGAAAGCATGCAATAGACTCAATCCTACACTTGTTGAATAGCCTTCACTGGCTGACAAAGAAGGATAAGACTGACGCTGAAAAATAGCTTTTTCGTCCTTCGTGACAACGTGGAAGTTGAATCACTGAGATACAAAAATAATTTTACTTATATCGTAGAAAATCGATAAACAGATCGTTCAATTTGCGAAGAAAACTAGCTGACCCGCCAGATGTTGTCCTGTCCAAAAACTATCAAAGTCAAACTGTATAAAATATCGTAGAAAGAGAAAGTGTCAAATCTACGGATGCATTCAAGTAGTTTAAATTACATCAGATTGCCAATTTGCCATCCTAATAGACAGCTAGGAACAGTTTGTACGGGAAAAATAAAAATGTGTTTTTTGTGGAAAACGATATTTAAAAAAAAATGTGATTTGCAATTTTCCCAATTTCTCTCTTCTTATGAACCTTCCTCGGACTGCAACGATTATTTGAAAAAAATAAAAATTGTCGTATTGGTCCAGAGTTTTGCGTTTAGCAACGCATTTAGCCATTCATTTTTATTGATATAGATATTTTTCTTATTTTGTTATGAGAATCTTTGGGGAATTGTACAGTTTCATCATTAGAATCATCTGTTGAAAGGGGTCATTACCACTAAAGTACATTGTATTCAAAATAAGAACCTAGGTACTGTATATAATTAATATGCGACATTATAATGTGTAGTTACGTCACTCATTACTAATAACAGTACTAAGGATTTGTTTCGCTTCGCATTAAGGCTCCTACAAACAGGCGCGACACGACGCGAATCGCACGCGATACAAACTCACAGCGTGTCGCACGATGAGCGGCGCCTTTGTGTCGTTCGTAGGAGCTTTTAGTTGTTCACGTAGGACGATGAGTCAAGCACCGACGAAGCTATGAGAGCATTCTTATTGAGCTAAGAATGACAGATATCTTTCATTATGACAATGCTAACTAGCTAGATTGTAATACTATTTTAGTGATGGGATACCTATTTAGTGAAAAGTTCCGCGGCGAATACCAGTCTGATAAGTTTTTAATTAACAATTTAATAAACTGAAGCTCAACGTGTAGAATGCCTAGATTTACAGGGTCGTGGGGTTTCCGGGACCAGGACCCTTGGTCCCAGATTCCACCTTTATTATTTTAGAGAAGTATTTTGGGACCACAAGAAAAAAGAAGTTAAAGTACAGTTAACAAAATTCGTGTTCCAAGCAGGATAAGTATGCTCTAGAAGAAATATTAGAATCTACAGCTAAGCGTTTACTTAATTGTATTTAATATGTTGTCGTGTATTCGATTTCATACAGGATAAGTATTCTTGAAAATAACGTTAGGCCATTCAAAAGTCTCATTATATTTAATAATGAATTGTTCGGACATTAAAAGCTTCCCTAATAACAAATAGAGCTCGATCAAATAGAACATAATGAAATATTACGATAACTATCGAAAATTAATTTTCAATTCAAAATTATTTAGGTTAATTGCTATGACACGGTTGGATACCAACTAACGCTTCTGGATTAAACATTTTAATCTTTAATCAATAAGTTTATACAATACAAATAACGCAAGCGTGCAAGTGGTGATCCGATATAACATAATTCAGTATTCTACATTTCGAAACCCTCGTTGGGGGTTGGGGCTGAGGGTGTAGTCTCCCATAATCATCGGCCAAGACAAGATGCTTGCTAAAGATGTTCCTAGGAAAACGGTTTCCTAGGAAAGCGGTTCCGTCATATTATATCGGCCGTCATGAAAATCTGTCATTTTCACCAGTATTTGCATTAAGGTGATTGCGCTGTGTAGCCCGCGAAATTAAAATTTACTTGCGTTTTTTTTGCAATTTGCAGGTTCGTGTCAGTTAATTAAAAAATAATCTAAGTTAGATTTCGTGCAGATTCGTCGAACAAACGAAATCTAACGAATCTGCACGAAATCTAACTTAAAAGAGATGTATTGATGATTATTATGGTTAAAATTATGTAAGTACATTATGTTTTATTGTAGCGTAACATATTTTGATCAAGATACAACCTAACACGGACCTGCACATTGCATAAAACGCAAGAAAATTTTAATATCGCGAGCTACCACAGCGCATCTCCTTATGGCATTGAGTAAGGAGTCAAAAAAGACCCTGTATTTGGACATGTATTATTGTGTGACCGTTGCGCTTTCTTTTGTCATCATCGTCGTGTCTTTTCAGAAACTCACTGCAGCTTCAAAATACTCTGGGACATTAACGTTTAACGCTGACGTCACGTGTCACCGATGGTATTTATAGGAGACTTCAGCCTGACCAAACTCCTTAAGGATAATATTTTGATAATAAAATAACAAACAATAGGCTTTAGCCGCGCACGGTCTACAAGATCCTCAAGGCTTCACTTGGTGCTTCTTAAAGGCCAAATTAGTTGGTGCTCCCGGTGTCTTCTCAAGCCATTATAACTTGGTGTCTCGTAAGAGGACGGCTGCCTCGTATGAAGGCAGGCCACCATTGCAGCGCGGGTCACTCTGGCATCGGGAACACGGCTTCGACACCACTTCCTGGAAAAATTACATGATTCATTCAAGCCACGAATTTACAATGACATAGTGACTGTCTCAAAATGTCGTTTGGTTTTGCAGAATACGAACAAGATATGGATGGATGAGGGACAATTTGATATTAAGGTTTTGTCATAGGTGTGAAGCTACGAGTGTAAGAAAAAAAAAACGATTGATGACTGTGTGTAGGTGACTTGGCTGTGACAGAAGTGAATTCATCTGATGCCGGTTGATCGAGATGTATGGAAGAAAGGCATACTGCACCGACTATAAATAAATTTAAATTAAGCCAGTACCTACGATGAACAGAACACATTAATATTTAACCCAGCAACCGCGGTAATAAAGTACTCAAAATTGGACAAAAAAAAAGACTAGGAAAATGAAAAAGTATAAAAGACACCCGCTGTATATAATTATGTAAGTAACAAAACTCATTGAGTTGTGAACAAGTTGTAAAACAGGTAACACAATGTCCTTGCTCTCTAAGGCCTGTGTGAGTAATACAATCATTATGATAAATACAATTAATTATCATCTACAATATTATGCATATCGTGACGACGTCCATTATTGTCATGTCCATTCACTACTTGCCAACAATGTAGAATGAGCCTCAGAACAATAACAAAGCATAGAAGGAAGCTTAAAAACAGAATTCTGTAACTACCTTTAGTCCCGTTCTATTATTAGGTACGATAAAGGCACGATAAAGGATGTGGGAAAGAGATAAATGTTTTACTCTTTGTTTTACTTTCTTGGCATGGTCACAAGATCAATTGTCATTTGGTTAAAAAAGTTATAGTATGACGCGGCCAAATTTGATAGTACTTTGTTTCAATGCCTGACAGTTCGTTCATTGAACTACCTGACTTATTCGCGTGTTCATTGTTTACGTGTTTGTCGTAATCTTCCATGGTTTTGCGATGTTTTAATAATATTTCTACTGTTAGATTGCATGAATTCTTTGTTTAACTACAAATAGTGAGTGTGTGGACGCTGTGGAGCAATTTCTTGTGTGGTTGGGGGCTGCAAGTCCCATTCATAGCGAAAATAAAATGAACAATAAATATTGACCTTCCATCGGTAAGTTTTTGCTCAATTTCTTGTTGCAAATGATCTGATAAACGAATATAAATACATAACAAATATTGCTGTGTCACTATATAGCTAAAACCAGTCGTAATATTTATTCCAATAGAAGTTATTAGCGAATATTCGGAAATTGTTTTGGGGTTATCTTGATCAGCCATAGTGACGTAAATAATGTTGTCGATACTTTTCTTTTACAGATTTCCTAGACGATGTGAAAAAAAAATGGATAAATTGTATTGGTAGACGAAATTGGACTCCAAAAAGCACAGCCACATAATATGCTCCAAGCATTTTACTTTGTATTCATTTGGTAATGAACCTATGAAATGGATGTAGTATGTTCTTTAAGTCGTCACATTATTTGTTATGGATAGAACAGATGAAATGGTCTGATATACAGGATGAATTTTTTATCATGCACCAAATTGAAATGGGAGATTGTACTCATCATTATGAACAACTTTTACTATGGGACCAAACCTGAAATCGCGAAAAAAAAATCAGCTGTTCAGTACATTTTGACGAGTTTGATGTAGATAACTGTACTGAACAGCTGATTTTTTTTTCGCGATTTCAGGTTTGTTCCCATAGTAAAATTTGTTCATAATGATGAGTACAATCTCTCATTTCGATTTGGTGCATGATAAAAAATTCATCCAGTATTATGATATAATTAAGGTATTTTATTGGCAATAAATAGTATCCCGTTCAAATTAAAACTTTATTTATTACATTACAGGAAATACTTATTGAAGTCTGCGAAGAAGGACATAGCGCAGCACTGCAAATTAAAAGAACCGCTCACAATCAACAGCAATCTAACATGAAGACAGGTATAACATTTCAGAAATATGTTCACTTGATATATGCGATACAATGATATTATATTAAAAATATCATTGATGCGATATCGTTCTTCTAATTATCCCAGTCGGAAATATAATCGTGTGCAAATTTATTTATTTATTTTTAATAAAAAATACGTAATTGTAGGATCCCGTAGCAATGGAAGTTGAAACAGGACATAGTACATCGATACAGATTAATGAATCGCCACTGATCTTGACATCTCGTGAAATCATCTCACATCAGTCAGGTAAGACATACAAATAAAACTTAGTTTATAGATTTAAGATTTTTTATCAACATTTTTATTTAGGTAAATACCTAAATAAAAATGTTGATAAAAAATCTTACATAAATTTTATTGAGAACTGTTTGTTTTAGGAATCCTTGACACAGATGACAATAACAAATTCAGAAATAATTGGATTCCATCCCGATTCAAGAAGACTGCGCTTTTGGCGAGTTCCTGGTCGCCAGAGCCGACTCCAGAATCCTCAGGAAGTTCATTCGTACCAGGGCGGAATGATTATGGTGTGAGCTGGAATTCGCCTAACAGATTATTAAAGTTGCTAGGCATTTTATTTTTTTATTTAAAATATTATCTGGTCGTTTATTTTTTTATGTACAAAAATTTGAATTTTCATAATAAATTTTATTTTTTCACTAACAACCATTTTATTTAATCAAATAATTCAAATCTCTATTAAATTACGCTTCTACCGATTTAAAATAATGTGTTACATAAAAAGTATTAAAATAAAAATTATTAGGTACTTTGAATACCCTTGTTCCCTAGACTTTGTTGAGTAGTCTATGATGTAATCTAAAATTCAAATAAATATGAGAAAGTAAGTTGCTAAAAACATTTGCAAAACCGAATGTCTCCCACTTGTTTTCAATAAACTCATCAGTTATTATGGCAATTAAATACATTCTGGTTTAGCCGGGTCAGATTTAATACATGAAGAGCTGTCGGGAACCAAGGAAGACTGGTGATGATGATGACGAACTATTTAGTTCATACTTAAAGTATTGTTTCATTTTGAACGAATGTATTAAGTATTGGGATCATAAGGATGCTTAGTTAATTCAAAATTTTAGGTACGCACGGCTACAGATCAAGCTATACATTTCCAGTATAAGCTGATCTCGCATTGTATAGGATTTCCTTACAAAGAGCGGTCAGTGTAAACTGGAAATGTATAGTTTGATGTGTAGCCGGATGTACCTACGGTTATTATTCTTGGCAGTATAAGAAAGAATGTCATTGTAAATTCTATCGACGTTGAAATTTAGTGGGTACATCACTAGTCAGAATAAAATGAATGACAACCTACAAAATTTCGAAACGTCTTCTGTATATGTGTCCTTCTTTTACATCATAGCGGCTCCATAAGTCAAAATGAAACAAATATATTGAGTTCAGTTGCTATTTAAACACTACTTCTATGCTTGTTGTTCTTCTGAGGAATGAGCACAACGGTACTTATTATATCATCATCTAAAACTGTACACAGTTTCAATGAAGTCTAATTAATGGTGCCAAGACATCGACTTCTGAACTCAACCGAGCCAATATGTCGCAGTAAGATGTTTGAAGACGTCATATAGTTATATCCCTAGGGATATAGCTATACATTATCGTAATATAGTTGTATGAAAGCGGTTCAATAACTGTCTTACTAGGACTATAACTATTATACGAGCACGATCTAATAATTATTAGGATACTCTGACCAAATAGGCTAGGTTAGAACTGTGACCAACTACGCGCAAGCCGAGCGAGCGAAGCAAGTGGTGCCGCGGCAGCAGCCGGTGAACGCTACGTGAAATTGGTCACAGTAAAAAAAAAAAAAAGGTGAAGGAAAACATCGTGAGGAAACCCGTGCCTGAGAGATATATTAAATCTCGACGGCATGTGAAGCCAAGTCAGAGGCACCATGGGTGCGGGGCATAAGTTCTCACGGACGTAAAAATATCGCGGCGGGATTTTATCGCGCATTGGATTTTTAACTCTCGATGTTGAGCCGAGAGTTAAAGAGAGTTCGAGAATCCAACCTAACAACAACAGAGTGCATCCCAGCGCGTCGAAAAAATACACTGTTGGATTTTCAACTCTCGGCGCTAAGCAGAGCGTTGAAAATTCAGTGCGCGAAAAAAAATCGCCGCGATATTTTTACGTCCGTGCGAACGTCGGATAACTAAAGTTATGAACCGCTTCTATATAACTATACTAGCTGACCCGACAGACGTTGTCCTGTCTTCATAAGAACCTTCTCCTGACACAACAAAAAAAACATTACACAACAAACACAATGAACAACAAAACAAGAATTAGCGAAATTGTTCCATCCGTTCACGCGTGATGCGATGACCAAAGGAAATAGGGATTCATTTTTATATATACCTATATATATATATATAGATTACCTACGGTATATAGCTATATCCCTACCCTAGTCACGGCTTCTACCATCTTACTGCGACAAATATAGGTCACAGAAACTCAATCCCTTCGCTTGATCGCGTAAAAAAAGAACAAACAATAATATTTTGACGGCATGAACTAAAAGTTATTGTTTGCATGTAACCGGTGCGGTGGAGGGTATCGTGTTCAAAAATTGGTTCACGGTAGTGAATCAAAAAAACTGTAAAAGTGAGAGTCGGACTCGCACACTAAGGGCTCCGTACCACCGTACAATATTTAATACTTCAGTTTGAAAAAAACACGTTTCATGTATGGGGACCCCTTTTATTTTTATTATTGCTATTATAGCCGCCATAGAAATACACAATCTGTGAAAATTTCAACTGTCTACCTATTACGGAATTCTGAAGACGGTAGATAGGATCTCTTCTCCGTTGTGCAGAATTGGAGATCCTTCGTTAAGTGGTAATTCGTAATTTGAATGTGTTTTAATTTTATTTTAATATTTATGGATTACCTAAGTAAATGTAATTAGTACACTTTCGGACAGCATATCGGCCGCGACTCAATCTCACCTCATTAGTTTTAATAGTTATCCCATTTGTGTACTAAAATATAGTTATCTTATAATCTTTACATCTTAGTTTACATTTAAACTCACCCCAACCCCGAATAGATCAAATTATCTGAAATATTTTTTTAATTTTTTTATTACGGTTCATGATATACAGCCCGCTGACAGACAGCCAGACGGGCAGCGGAGGCTTATTAAAAGTGTTCCGTTTGGCACCCTTCCGGTACGAAACCCTAAAAACTACAACAACAAATACCTCATAAGTAGGACTGGCTTTTCCGTGACTAGCACAAATCCGTTTTAGAACGACGGCGTATGACCTCCAATATCCACTTAAAGTCAGCCGTCAGAGACCTAACACCCCTTCAGTAATGTGAAACCCCGATTCGGAACGATTTGTAAATAGAAAAAAATACTAAAAATAAAACATCGATCGGAAACCCACACGAAGTTGCCATTTTAAGCTCTATTCCACTGTCTTCATCTATTTCAGGCTTGATGGACTGCTATTACGGTTTTGGCGCGCTTTCTACCATTTTATATGGATTGATCGAATGCATTCGATTTGTTCGATTATCATTTACACGTGGTTCGGTATAGAACTGCAGATAACGTAACTATGACAGTACAAAAGTTTGACATTGAGGGCTAAATTTGACCAAAGTCGGATATCTTTTATCCGTGGAATAAAATTGACGACTGGCAGTTTTTGTATGGATTGACATTCAAAAGTTCAAAACTTATTCGAAGGGGAAGACTTATACTATACTAGAAAGGTTTAGGTAGTTAAATAAAGGTAAACAATCTTGATGTGTCTTATTTAAGATAAGATAAGATAAAGATTTATCTTTTTGTGTTTTATTACCTCAGTTTTAAAATAAAATGCAAATAAACCAATGCAAATACTAAATCAATTGAACCATTAGTAATACTTACGTGTTGTCAACCTTTCAGTTTAAGTATAAAATTTTGGTCGAATTCACCATTATGGGTTTATTTATAAACGTTGATTAAAGTTACGTAGTGACCACAAAATGCATGGTTTAGGGACTAACTACACTTATTGAGTTGAATTCAGCTTTTGTCCATAGAAAACACCAGTTTTGTATGCACACGCGCATACGTACGAATAAGTGTATTTAGTCCCTAAGCAGTCGGCTTAACCGTACATTTTGTAAAGTTTAAACGTCTTTTAACTTACGTAAACGTTTATAAATAAACCCATTATTTGTATATCAAAAATTGACTCACCTCTAGTGATTGACAGTCCTTCATATTCGGGGGTCCTTCGACAACTGTCTCGTAGGCTGGTGGTGGTCCTGGCATTTCCTCCTGTTCCTGTATAAGAATAAGAAGAAAAAAAAATGTTTAAAAAAGAAAATTGACTATGGTTTGGTAATGCTAGCTGAGACTAAAGCAGTTTCGGATTAAGGCTTGTGGAGATCAGTAAATAGGTAGCTAGGTAGGTAGGTTGGACTTTAATAGTGACCCACCGGTGAATAGTCATAACAAATAAATCTATAAAGCTGAAGAGTGTTTGTTTGAACGCGCTAATCTCTGGAACTGCCAGTCTGATTTGAAAAAGTTTTTTTTGTTTGATAGCCCAATTCTTGAGGAAGGTTATAAGCTATTTAACACTACGCTACGACCCTTAGGAGCCAAACAAAACGAAAAAAGTGAGAAAGAACGCGAAGCGAAAACGATCGGTGGATTGGGGGCCGAAACATACGGTCGAAGTCGCGAGCAGAAGTTAAAAAAAAATCAAATCAAATCTACCAATTAATTGGCTAGTCGGTATTTTTTTATAATTAAATACAATAATGAATAATAACAAGGGTAAGGATGAGTTGCGCAAAACCACATTAGTTTAATGGAGACTTTAAATTCATGCCATCCCTTATCAATCAATCTGCCTAGCCTTTTCCCAACTATGTTGGGGTCGGCTTCCAGTCTAACCGGATGCAGCTGAATATGCCATCCCTTATATTATGTATCAAAAAGAAATTGAAGGCATAATTTAAAGTCATCATTGAAAAACTAATGTGGTTTTGTGCAACTCACCGTAAGTAATTCATAACTCCTAATAAAGTTATCAAAATATTGTTGACCTAATTTCGAAATAACTAAACCTCACCTTTGTTCGTGGCAGCAGCCTGCACCGTAATTGCACAACACACTATCAACCGAAATCTGAATCATTTTGAAGTTTAATGCTAATCCATTGCTTCATATGTTCGAAAACTTTGTCTGCTCCACGACGTAAATAACGCAATGACTGTTGTTGAACTGTCAAAATAAACCGATTCCGATTGATAGTGTGTTACGCAATTGCCCCGCTGGAAGAAACTCATTCATTTAATATTGATGGTGAATGGTGACAAAGGCTATCAATTAACTTTGGAAATAACCCAGTTTATTTTAACTTAGGTTACAAACAAAGCGATACCTAGTGATGCCACCAATTTCCCCATATTTATCGCGAATTGCACCAATTCAAAGCGAATCATTCAGCCAATTAAATATACAGGGTGTATCAGAAAGGTGTGCTCAAATTTAAATCAAACTGAATAACTTTCTCCATGGGACCAACATCGTAATCGAAAAAAAATTATAGCAGTCCCGTACAAAGCTTCCATAACCTACTCGACCCAAATGTATGGGACGGATGATAGAAAGGTGTGGTTAAATTTAACAGATAATTGTAGATACTATAAAATGACGGTTGACTTTTACTTTTCAAAATTAGCGTGGCACATTGGCACATATACAAGAAAATGCTACGGAAACTAGGGATCTCGTTTTATAAAACTCAACGAAAATTACGAAAACACAGTCACAGGGAAACTATTTCAAATCTAGTTTTTAAGAAGGACATATTAACAAACATGGGCATTAATTACGTTATCAAAATACAAGCAACGAATTAAGTTCTTAATTCGTTGAATACAAGGTTTGAAGCCCTAAAACAATTATTGTTAAGCTAATTGAACGCCTGTGGCCAACCCAACAAGTCGGAAGTTTACAGACATACCTACTATTGAAACATTTGTTTTCATACCGATGCCGTAGCGTTGCCATGGTAACGGGGAAATTATTTTCTAATACCAGATGGTGTTTTGTTTATTTGAAAAGACAAATATTAGTAGTACGGACAGTTCGCGCGTTTTCGTGATTATTTAAATCAAAGGACAATTCCCTCTGACAAATATTTAGATGGTTGGTATTTATAAGTATGTATGTTACTTTTGGACAGTTATTTTGGTATTTCGTCGTTGCAAATTTAAAATCTCCTTTGTGTATAAAGTAACTTTTCGAGAACGAGACATTTTAGTTTACAATTAAATGTAGGCTGACACCTGAGACATTTTTTTTTAAAAGATACGTGCTTTGGCGGTATAATAAGATATTCACATGGGAGTTTTTGCTAAGTATGGGTATTTGAAATCGCTTTTCAAATATCTGTAAAACTCATTTTCGACAAAAATGTCACAAATCGTCGTTGCAAATTTAAAATCTCCGAATTTAAAATTTGCAACGACGATTTACTCTTAGTAAATAGAAAATAATTGACAATCATGTTGTTAATACCAAAATAACTGGCAAAAAACAACATACGTCAACGACGATCAGCAACGATCTAATTATTTGTCAGAGGAAATTGTCATTTGATTTAAATTTAATTAAATAATCACGAAAACCCTCTAGAAATGTGACGTTGCTCGCGGCCCTTTAGCGCAATCAAGTTTGTTTTTAGCCCTATACGATTTCTAAATATCGCGCGTCTAGACGAATCGATGTGTTGAAAGATACTCCTTATCTTTATACAGGTAAAACAGTTTTACAGCAGTTCCAAGAATTATCTTTAACAGAAAACTATCGACCCGCCCCTGCTTCGCACGGTTTCTACAACTTGACAAAACATCGAAATTTCTTTAATATATGGACGTTTAATATTAATGTTTAGTACACATAAACCTTCCGGAATATATTCTTTAAATGATGGTGAAACACGCATCAAAATCCGTTGCGAAGTTTAGAAGAACACGGTCACACAGACATAACTACACGAAAAACGACTTCAATTTGTCATAATTATGTACGGTACCTATGTCCAAAGAACCTGCAAATTAAGGCGAGTGACAATAACCGACCTTAAGCCGACGTTTGCACGGACGTAAAAATAATCGCGGCGGGATTTTATCGCGCACTGGATTTTCAACTCTCGGTGTTGAGCCGAGCTTCGAGAATCCAACACAGTACACACCCAGAGCGTCGAAAAAACCCTCTGTTGGATTTTCAGGTCTCGGCGCTATGCAGAGCGTTGAAAATCCAGTGCGCAAAAAATCACCGCGATATTTTTACGTCCGTGCGAACGTCGGCATAACGATTTTAAATTGAAGATCACATCTAAACGAGTAGTGTTATGATTTGAAAAAATAAATGTTAAATTAGGGGATTTTCTTAATAACTTAATATGTGAATATTTTAGATTATGTTTATTATATATTTAGTACATAGTGTAATTAATTTTCAAGGTTATAACGCGGATAAAAAACTGAGAATCACGCAAAAACTATCAAACGTAGTTTTATGAAACCTTCACCATTTTTAAGATAATTTAATTATTTATCTTTTAGTATACGTGTTTTAATATAATACCTTCTGTTTTATGTATAATAAATTAATAATGGGTCTAATTTGAGACAACGCTCCTTGATGGGCGAGTCCTCTGGCCTCTGACTGGACGTACGACGCTTTGCGTGAGCTCAGCACAGAACACGCAAGCTGACCACTCAAGGCCGTTGGCATATTATCTGCGTCTTAAGGGGTATTTTCGAAGCAATTTCAAAAGTATTCCTTTTCTTTTTCAGATGCTCAAGCAAATGTGAAGACTGTCACCAGGCCTCATTGACGTTGTATGGTATAAATGTAATGGTAAGTAAATTTTAATGAACAAATGTGGTATTGTTGAAATACCTTCTAAAGTATGCTACACTGTAAAATAACATCATGGAATAAACAGTCAATATTGTGCATAGCAATAAGTAACGTACCTAAATATCCTGTCACAGCGGTTTATTAATATCTATTATGAGGTAAAATCATTAGCATTAATTTTAACATTTTCTCGGACAACGTTGTATAAGTAGTTGTTTTATCTCACGAAAGCGGGCGAGCCATACTTGTATGTGTAAATGTTACATGCACATTGTCTTTGTGTGCGTAAACTCGGGAGCGCGCTACCTGCAGGTACGCACACTAGAGCGCGTGTCGAGCGCGTGTCTATACGCATTACATCTACAAGTATGGCTCACCCGCTTTCGTGAGGTAAAACAACTGTAACAAATTGAAAAAAAAAACTGTTTCATTGATCGACAGACATGGCAGGTAACCAACCAGTGCCGATACCGTAGCCTGGCACAGGCAACTGAAGGAACACGGGTGGGTTTTAGTCAGTAAAAGTCTGACACTCCCTCACGCTCCGCCCAGAGCGGGAGGAGTCATTTGATGATTTCCCATCCACAAAAAAAAAAAACGTAACCAACCAGTCTACCCTTCGTAAGTGCTAAAAATAATTTTGATTCCTACTCAAGTTTTGTGCAGAACAAAACTAATGAAAATGCCTCTATGACGTGCAATGACGTCACCTCGCACTATATTGTGGGATATCTCTAAAAGTTCATGCTAAATATAGCGGTTCACACTCGTTCACGGTAGAGTAGACATTATTCACAAATAGACTTCAACGCTTTTAACTATAATATTTCCAATAAAGGGAACAGAATGATCGACGATGACGCACCATTTAATACAATTGGAACCTGATATAGTGAAGTTATTTGTGTACACATTAATGTTTGGTGAATCGTGAAATATTCCTAATTTTGTGGTCCGACGTTTTCGAGTAATGGAGTGTTGTCTGCCCGTGACAGTCGTTGATGATATGATTAATTTTGTTAATGTGCTTTGTGTGTTTAAAGACATCTGAATATTAGTGGTGAAGTTATTAAAATGACTTGCTACAAGTTAAAATATCTTCGCCAGTGCTGCCAGTGTGCAGCTTGTAATTAATGTGACCGAACGTTATTTTCTAAGACATACCTAATAACAGTAGGTATCAGCAGCAAGCAGTATCATGACATTGTGTAACTCTTTGATTGGGTTTTATGCTTGAAACCCAGTAAAAGGGTTATCCCTTCAATATGGGTAACACATTGAATGGGTTCTATACTTGGGACCCAGTGAAAGGGCTACCCCTTTCATTAAGATAACCTATATAATTTTAAGTTCGTGTTAACTTATTATTAGCTATTTGCAACGTTTGCCCATCATCGACAGATCATATTATATTGCTCCGAGTCGGAATGTTACGCTGTTTTCGTTTCGAAGAGAGTTGAAGTGTAACCCTTTTGAACGGCGTAACTTAAGCCGTTCAAAAGAGTTACCCACATCATATTGTTGTTTAACTACTTAGAAAAACCGTATCCAAAACTCTTTCAATGGATACCCAAAATGGTCCTTCAAGCCATTCAAAAGGGTTACCTTCATCGTATGGGTTTTTGATTAACTGCTTAGAAAAACCCTATCGGAAATCCTTTAATGGGTAACCAAAATGGTCCCTGGTTTAAATACGACGTGATATATTATTTCCTGTCGTCAATATCGATAGTTAATTCTGCCAACTGAAGTCGAACTCGAGTCGCATGGCTCGTCGTAATCGAATGCAGCTCGGTATTCGTTGGAACTAGCTCAAGACTCTCAACAGCATGTAAGCTGTAGGTTCTAATTATTCCCACTACGTTAGTTTGTAGGATTGGAAAACGAGCTGTATTTGCAGTTAATTGAGCACATCTCGATTGCTGTCTCGTAATCGTGCTTTGCAACTTGCATTCGATAAAAATCAATACCTAGATGGTTAATTTGCCTCCATTAACAAGACTCTATAGTTAATACTATACCAAGAAATAGACGTGCGTATGAGACACTTTGTAGGTATACAAAAGGTTAGTACTTAATTAAAATTAGAACATTTTACAACTAGGTTCTGGGTCTGTTTTTCAAGGCGAACTTAATCATATTTATTCATGCTGTCACATTCTGATAAGTTCCGTTAGACAGCATTATGTTTAATGGGGAATTAAATTTAATGGACTTACGTGCAACTGACGGTAAAATGTTTTAAAAATCAACATGCACATAGTAGAAACGGATTAAAGCAAACTTAGAGGGTTGCAGAAACTAAGGCGTCTGGCAAGTCCTCGGAGAACTCTGGAAGTATTTTCCCGTTAATACTAAAACCATGGTAAAAACCGGCCAAGTGCGTGTCGGACCACGCACAAATGAAGGGTTCCGTAGTTGAAAAGAATTTATTGAAAAAACAAACATAGCATTGTAGTTGAAAACCATTTGTTCTCCCCCATACATCGATACGTCACGGTCAATTCTCCAACTGTAAATGTAAGTTTGTAATAGTATTTTTTTTAATGTGATAAAACTACAAATTATTGATTTTCGGACTTTTTCTTTTACTTGTGCTGTGAGACCTTGCCTCTTGCCAAATTTCATGATTCTAGGTTTACGGGAAGTACCTTACTAGGTTTTGATTTACTTGCGAGTATCAAAATATGTCGCATAAATGGCCGTATTTTTTTATTGCGTTGACTTAGAAGCTTGATTTTTTTAGACCACCAAGGGACTGCAGACCTCTACGTATTTGATATTAACTTCAACTTGATAACTCCACGCGCCTAATAAAAAGGGTCTTGACAGACTGACAGACAGACAGACAACGAAGTGATCCTATAAGGGTTCCGTTCTTTCCTTATGAGGTACGGAACCCTAAAAATAACATCTATCGACTATACGACTAGAAAATCAGATACGATCGCTCATTTAGCTAGTCGAGCATGTAAAACCGCGCTCAGTTCGGCTCGCCGGCCCGAAACCAATTATCGCAAATGCGATTTTTATTTCTAGCCAGTCGACGGCAGCCATTAAATCCGGTGAGAACGAATCTTTAGTCCCCCGGGGTCGCTCTTCGATGCTCCAAATTGTGATTGGTCAGAACAAAATAAGACATATCGATGTGATGTGATTTCTGGCGGGTGATCAATGGGAGTAATATTATTTATTAAGGCTTGTCCTCCGTAAAAACGCGGTCACTGTCGGATTGCATAGAAAAGAAAGAGAAACGCGATCACACAACGCTGGTAATTTATTGAAAAATATGAAGCAATTATTAAATATTTGTACGACCTACAAGTATTTGTTCCGAGTCTGGGTGTTTTTCTATCTATGATATGTATGTATTTACAAAAAAAATTGTATAAGTATTAGTAGTTTATCAGCCATCTCGTTACCATAACACAAGCATTAGGTTGCTTAGCTTGGGACTAGATAGTGTTGTGTGAAATGTCCAAGGATATTTATTTATTTTATTTTATTATCTATCGATTGGACTAAAAAACTAATGACATGAAATCATTCTTTATTATTTTGTAGATACACTTTTAATGAAAATTGTAGGAGTAATATGGTAAAAACTTGTGACATTACTTCTTATGTATGTAGATTACTGTGTATTTTTTCCTATCAAAAAGATGCTATAGTTACTGTAAAAGATGGACACAAAGTTACTTAGTTTCGCCGTATTTTAGGGAGGGATGTCTGCGGCAAAAAGCCCACAGGTTGTGGCAGGATAGCTTGGCCCGAGCAATGTCAAATTGGCTAAGAGCTTCTTGGTATTATAGTCCGGTAAAATATTTCAGGTACAATTTAGTTCTAGCCCTCCTGGACAGGACAATGTCGACTTTGATCACGTCTGGGACTTTAAAACAGACTAAGATTAAGGCTTGTCCGTCGCAAAAAGCGCGGTCACTGTCGGACTGCATAGAAAAGAAAGAGAAGCGCGATGACACAACGCTTGCAAAATATGAAGTAATTATCGATTTACAAAAAATCTGTTGATTAAACTAAAAAAGTAATGACAAGAAATCATTCCTTATTAGTTTGTAAAGAACTGTATAAATTTATGAACACTTTTAATCAAAATTGTAGGAGTAATATAGTAAAAACTAGAAAAAATAGACAGAAATAGACCTGGATTTAGATTTTTTTTCCCTTAGTTCTACAAACTAAAATAGATTTCAGGACAGATGAAATCACTTCTTATGTGTTGTAGATTGCTGTGTATTTTTTCCTATCAAAAATATGCCATAGTTACTGTAAAAGATGGACACAAAGTTACTGAGTTTCGCCGTAGGTATTTTAGGGAGGAGGAGCCTTAAGGAAAAAGACACTGATTGGTGTCGACGGGAATGCAGATCATGCATAAGTGGATACAGCAATGGAATCATGAAACTGGGTGAATGAATACACAGTCCTTTTTCGTATTTTACTAAAGGAAATATACTCGCTGACTTCACTTATTTTCTATTAAAAACTTCTGCGAAAACAAATTTACAAGTGCATGCCGCACAGCTTTTTTCCGGAAAAGTTCGTATAACTTTGTAAGTTTTCCCCGAGTTGAGGAAAAGGGTTGTTTTTATTTTTCATTACAGCCGACTGTAGCTATTTGGTACTTTAATGTTATTGTACAATCTTACACATGACTCGTGTCGAGGGGCTGGTGGCTAACTAATAACAGCCGCACGGGTCAATCGATCAGGTGAAGCTATGCTTGCCGCGGCCGATGGGTGACCATCTTTACAAACTGAGACGCATCCGTGCCTCGTAAAGCACGTTAAAAGCCGTTGGTCCCGGCTGTCATTCTTGGATCTTTGACAGTCGTTACGTATCGCCAGAAGCCTGAAAGTCTGACAACCAGCCTTACCAAAGGGTATCGTACTACCCAGTAACTGGGTTGTGGAGGTCAGATAGACAGTCGCTCCATGTAAAATACTGGTATTCAGACATAGTTGTAAAGGAAAGGCTAGGCAGATGATGACACATGATGAGTATGATGACATGACTCGTTATATGAATAAAAAACATGTATACACACATGTAATTAACTGATTACAATCAGTAGAAGATTCTATCTTATTTCCTCGAAAGCATAAATACGGGTGATGCCTGGGTAAAAAAAAAAGAAATTCTATTTAGTCCGTCAGTCAGATAATAAAAAAATATTAGACACGTATTTTTTGCTTTATCATATTAATAAAAAAATACTTAGCTATCACGCATTAAAGTTGGGGAGTGGGGGCTCGCTACGTCACTTGTACGTATAAAACCTAGCTACGCGTGACGTCATGCCATATTTTAACTCAATGTATCGCCGTAATTTTTTGATTACGTAAAAAAAGAAAAAACACGAGTCCAATATTTTTTTATAATCTCTATGACGGACAAAAAATAAATTTTTAGTCATCATCCCTATTGTACCGTACGCACGGCTACAGATCAAGCTGTACATTTCCTGTATAAGCTGATCTCGCATTGTATAGGATTTCCTTACAATGAGGGGTCAGTGTAAACTGGAAATGTATAGCTTGATGTGTAGCCGTGTGTACATGGTGCAGTACATAAATTACATTACAGTAGTACCCAACTGATATTGCTTACCTCGGTACCTGCGCAGAAGATGAATTTTCAAAGCGCGGGAAATGCTATTGACTAATCGGCACGCTCCACGCACCGTGCTTCTTTTTCCTGTACCGCTATTGATCGGCAACTGCCGCCATGATGTTAGTCAGCCGCCATATTTGCGAGTGAGACAGAACTAACAGCTGCAATGTATTATGAACCTTATTGTAGTGATCTAAGGTTGATTGTAAGTTTTAAGCATTCTCGTTAATCTTCGGGGCCATACTTTCTTTTCTGTGCGAAGGAAGATTCACGACGCGCCTTATTAGTTGGGTACTACTGTACAACAATGTTAACCGAAAATTCTTAACTTCCCTACAGCTGGAAACTGACATAGGTAAGTTTTCAAGCTGTAAATTGTAATTTAAATTCGAGTCAAATGGAAATAGTAGCGAGTTAAAAGGCTTTCGGTGTGACCATCCGATTGGACCACTGTTTATTTGCACACGCTTAAATGCTTGACAGTTTAACTTCTACCCTTACTGACTTTGTCATTTCACGTAATGGCTTGGCTAGCATATAAATGATGTGAATTTGCCAGTTTATGCTGAAGTGACACAATATTACCTGTGTATTCAATAATCTATCTATGAAAAAAAAAATGCGAGATCTATCTGTGCCTTAATTAGACTAAATTAAAAACAAGACATACACAACGTCCTAATTGGGATTCAAAACTGGGATCCAACGAAAATAAATCTTTATCTTGGCAGGTCCGAACATAGGCACTAAGAAGTTTTACGCATGTTCTCTCACTCACACTCGCCTCATTTGGTTCCTAAAAAATGTTACTGCGCAGCCTTCTGCCCGCAGTTCGGACCTGCCAAGATAAATCGGCCGTACTGTAGCGCTGTCATAACTACAATAATTATTGTAGTTTGGTGTAAATGTGTGCGTGTGAGCGTGTATGCACAGAGCGAGGTTTTTTATTTAGTCTGAATTCGGTGCATTAGTCCCGCAAAAATTCGAAAATGGCTCGTTTTTTTTTTTTTTTTTTTTTTTGTTTTGTTCGTCTCATTACTGGTGTGGTTTAGGAAAAAAGGAAATTAGGAAAAACGGAAATTAACAGCCGAAAAATCGAAATTGAAATTTTGACAGGACAAAGTCTGACGGGTCAGCTAGTCGTTTATAAATAATTTTGATTTTGCTTTTACTTTCATCTTTTCTGAATTTCTCAATATACTTAACTTTTAAAAGAAAATAATGGTTTACAATCATTTCCAAACGGTGCACCTACTTAGCCAAAGTTGGTAAATTAAACAAATTCAATAATTTCCAGAATTATTCTATTCAATAACATTACAGGCTGTGTATACTAAGAAGTCATAATAATATAAACTCGTAATCGACTTTATAAGGAAACACATAGATAGCAAAAAATATAATTAATTTCTAGGAATGATACGTAGTCGTGTTACCTACGTATTACCACACCAACGGAATGTTAGTTTATCATATATCTTCGAATAGAGACATGTGAAGTTGATTAGTACAATTTTGTTAAGGCCCTGGTTCCAAGCTTGGTTTAGCTCGGTGTGTAAGTGAAATGGCGTTATGGCTGTCTATTTTGACGCATGAGATAGAAGATTCTCACGCGCACCTGAATTATGTCGTAAAAGTGCAAATAAAATAGTATAAAATTAGAAATTAACTATTTAATGAAAAGTAATCCATCACTGGATGCAGTTTGGAATTTGACATTTCATGGTATATTTTTAATTATAATTATAATTGCTAATGAAGGTATAAACAGCTTTTAATAGTTATTTATGCAACTGACGTATAATAAGGGGTATTAAAACACGACGCCTCGTGTGTAATCACATGAGTGTTTTAATACCTAATTATGTAGTTCAAGTTCAAGTTCAAGTTATTTATTTCATAACAAAAATACATTTGTGTCGAAATATTTGCACAGTAGGTACACAAAAAGAAACAACATAAACAAACATTAAGTATTAAAAAATTAAATAAAAAAAGCAACAATACAAGTCAAAGAACAAAGTACAGTTGCATACAAGACTTTATCTACATCCATGTTATCAATCCTCTATAAAAGGTTCTGAAACAGTTTTTTGCAATACTAATACTCGTATCGAACATGGCGGCCGGCGTCATAGTATACGACGTGAATTCGAATAAGTTCTTTTTTTAAATTATGGCGCTGTTGTAGTGAAACGCGCGTGCATAACATTAATGTTCTTTTTTTGAAAACGAGTTGCATTATGAAATTCAGTACAACATTAAAGCACCCGTTTGGATGCTATTATGGTTACCATGGTTACTATGACACTGGCTGTTTTAATGTTGGCAATAAGCTAACTGTTTCAGAAACTTTTATAGAGAATTTATAGCATTGGTGTAGATAAAGATTATTAGGAGGTATGCTTAAAGATTTTTTTGGTGCATTAAAGTACGTTTAATTATGTTTTGGCTTCCATCACTGTATGCGAAAAGGACTTGAAAATATCATATTTTTTTTACATGTCAAAATTATTTACGGTTTATGAGATACACAGCTTTAAAAAACCACCTTTTTGATCGTTTTCAGGAAATCTGCGCCTTAAGTACTTAGAACAGAGTACGGTTCTAGTGAAGTGATGCGCCCTTGTCACTACGTCACTATGTGCTAGCGACAGTTATCGGAGGGCCATTATTAAGTGTTCAAGTCACCCCACGCCATTTTATCCGTATACTAGGTTTTGCCCGCGGCTTCGCATGTATTATACATATAAACCTTCCTCTTGAATCACTCTATCTATTAAAAAAAAAAACCGCATCAAAATCCGTTGCGTAGTTTTAAAGATATAAGCATACATAGGGACAGACAGACAGCGGGAAGCGACTTTGTTTTATATTATACTAGCTTTTGCCCGCGGCTTCGCCCGCGTGGATGTCGGAAAATATCCCATAGGAACGTTCATGTGGAAAACATAGGGCATATCCCTAACTTAAGAAATGCTGGGTTTCCCATACAAACTTTCATCCCTTTTATCACCCCTTGTAGGATTATGTTTTAAGACAAAAAGTAGCCCATGTCCTTTCCCATGATGCTATATATACCCTTGCCAAATTTTATCGAAATCCGTGCAGTTTTGTAAATTTTAAAATCAACCCCTATTTTACCCACTTAGGGCATGATTTTTAAAAAACGCTGATCTGCATATTTCTTAACTTCTTACCAATAGCATAAATTTGTTATCCCTAACTTAAGAAATACTGGGTTTCCCTTACAAACTTTCATCCCCTATATCACCCCGTGTAGTATTATTTTTGAAAAAATAGTATCCTATGGCCTTCCCCAGGATGCTATATAAAATTTTGTCGAAATCCATGCAGTTTTGTAAATTTTAAAATCAACCCCTATTTTACCCCCTTAGGGGATGATTTTTCAAAAACGCTGAACCGCATATTTCTTTATTTCCTATCAAAAGCATACATTTTAATTTTCACATCCCTAACTTAAGAAATACTGAGTTTCCCATACAAACTTTCATCCCCTATATCACCCCCTGTAGGATTATTTTTGAAAAAAAAAGTAGCCTATGTCCGTCCCCAGGATACCATCTATAGCCTTGCCAAATTTTATCGAAATCCGTTCAGTGGTTTAGGCGTGAAAAGGTAACAGACAGACAGACAGAGTTACTTTCGAATTTATAATATTAGTATGGACTAGCTGACCCGGCGAACTTCGTACCGCCTAACAGTCAATGAATGTCGTGTTACCTTTTAGCTGAACTAATTTAGGCTTTGATGAACGTAATACAATGATACAAAATAAAAATACAGATAGATATAAAAAAGTATTTTATTATGATAAATAATACATACAGAAAGAGAATTAAACAAAAAAATTAAGTACTTCAAACACGTGTCAGCAAAAAATGACTGAATATAACGATTAACTCTTTTCATTCCCACTTCCCGTTCCCCTTCTCTCCCTCACCACCCCGACCCTCCCTCTCCCCCTCACCAACCCCTTTCCTCCCCCTCACACCTCACCAGGTCTTCCTCCTCTCCTCACCAACTCCTGCCCCTTTCTCCTCCTTCCAGCATCCTCCCCTCTCCCTCCTCACCATACCTCCCCTTCCTCTCCCCTTCATTCACTCTCTAATTACAACCACCCCTCGCCCGTTGAGGAACTTCTATTCAAATCTGCTTAATACACTTTTCAACCTTTTTAATTCTTTATAAAAAATACAGACAAAAGTTTATTCACCCTTTTTAAATAGTTTACACAAAATACATTTCTGAACGCATGCATAAATGTCAATCTCAGTATTTGACAGGATGACAGGAGGAAAACAAATGTTTGACAGGTACGAAACAAAGGAACATAATTAAATGGAAAATGATTCATTTTCATAATTATGTATTCGTTAAGTTTTCATTGTTTTTAAAATGTATTCTGCTATTCAGGGCGGAGACAAATCCAACGAAACAAAAACCATGAAAATTGATCCAGCCGATCTCGAGTTATAAGTGTTGTAACAAACCCGTCTTTGTTTTATATATATAGATATAGATAGTGATGACATAACATTGATCAGGCAAGGGACATAGTCTTTCCATGGGCTTGGTAACCAATCTACTATAGCCACCCAAACTCATAGCCTAATATTGTTTAGTTTCCATGTCCTGCAATTTGTCCTGTATCAACCGCGGGTTGTCCTTGGGTGCATACTTAGTGATAATAGTCGGTTGGTGTCTCCTCATCATTTAAAATTGTCTAATTGGCCTCTGCGAGGTGGCTTCGGCCCCTCGTATGCCTTCCCAAGACCCGATTCTACTAAAACTAAGTGATAATTTTTTGTAAACTACAGTCAGATCTAGGAAACTCAAGTGTTAGTCGACTTTTGTTGCTGACTGTACTTATTCATATATGAATACAGTCAGCAACAAAAGTCTATTAACACTTGAGTTTTCTAAATCTTAATTATTGAGAAAAATACTTCAATAAAATCGGAACAAATGTAAATTTTAAAGAAAATTAATAAAGTAACTCTTATTCTTATAAATGAAATGCTAAAAAGCAAGTTATCGTATCATTTTGTGTTAAGGTTTTTTTGAGTTCTGTTGCTGACCGTACTGAGCTACCGATTATTTACAACCAGCTGACCCGCTACAGACCTTGTCCTGCCCAAATTTCAATAATTCAAACAAAATTCCCTTAGAAAATGTTTTCACTTTCAGTTTTCCAATTTCCCCGGCAACTTTATCCACGTTTTCTCTTCATAAGAACCTACCTAAAAAAAAAAATACAAAGCTAATACAAAGAATATTCAAAGCTAAGGCTTCAAAGAATATTTAAAAAAAAAATGCCGAATTAGTCCAACCATTCTCGAGTTTTGCGCTTAGCAACACGTTTAGCCATCCATTTTTATTTATACCTATAGATATTTACCAATCTACAGACCTGACTCTCGGTGGAATTTTTCCACTAAATATTTCTGGCAATAATAAAAATATACCAATAAGCAGTAACGATTACTTTTAGTATCCCAGATCGAAATGTAATGTAAGAAACTATTCAATGTTCACACCGAATACAGAGGAATAATCCACGAAATGGTAACGAGGTACCTCCCGCCACATTCATTACAATAATATACGCATTACGTGGTGTATCCCGACACTGCGTTGAATATCAAATCCGGTAGCTGCGTAACAAAAGATGAGATAACGTCACCTGTCTTAGAGAAGGTCGCTCTGACACTTATTCAGTATATTCAATCTAAAAGCATAGACAATAATGGATCTTATGAACAAAAACCTTAAAACATAAATCTTAAAAAAAAAAATCGGTAAGTAATACCACAGTATAAAAACATACAGTAGGACGACGCCTTTGATGTCGTGGTAAATGCCGACAACGTCTAGACATTGTCGCAACAGCAAGGGTTGTCCCAAGTAAACGATATAATTAATTAATTTGTTTATTTGAGATCAATATCGTCATCAACATTGTTATTATTATAAACGACATTTGAGTGCCTGCTTATTTCTAAAGTTTTTTTTTTCTAATTATTTTATTATTTTGCTTTTAAGTTAATTTTTTTCGACATGGATGTCATTCTCATGGTTTTTGAGATCGCTGATGACGATTACGTGGTTAAAATCAAAATTCAAGATGGCGGCTGCGAAAATTTTCAAATTTTTCGTCATTTTGACCTCATTACCGTTTTCAGCGTGCTAAAAACCACGATAATGACTCCCATGACGAAAAATTTTAAAATTTTTGCATCCGCCATCTTGGACTCGAAAACCATGAAAATGACATTTAAAAGTTACATTTTTAAATATTTGAATATAAAAACAAAACACACAAGGGTCGTGACGGTATTTCGTGACGGAAAAATTTTAATTTTTTTTCGCCTAGCCCCATCAGCCAAGTTCGTACCGTCCGTTCCAAAAAAAACTTAAGGAATAAGCAAGCAGGTACCCAAATGTTACTGTGTCGTATCTCTGTATTTTTCTGTGTACATAAATTAAATAATAATAATAAATTAAAACAATAATAAAAACAACACGATAGCCCTGAAAATCGTGTCCCGAGCTACGGACACGGTGGAAGTATGCAGCTCGGGCTCGCGCCTCCCGCGTCTCGCCCCTCACGCCCCGCATGATTGCCCTGTCCAGACGGCTTCGTCGGACGACTGTGGTAATACTTTAAATCCGCTATAAACCGCCATGTTGGATTTTATATGACGTCGTATATAGTCAATAGCCCGCGGAATAACATTACGCTTCCAACGATACCTCGTTGTCAAAATACGACTAATAGTCTACTTAATAGTTTAGGAGTTATGAGGGAACAGATGAACATACATTATTAGCCTATTATAATCATGGTTCCTTTGGGTTTGCCGTAGTCGGGTAAAACTAGGCGAAAAAAGCACACAGTATGAACTTTTGTACTTATCCGAAAATTTAGTCAGTCAAAAATTTACTTATGTTGATTCCAAAACCATTTCGAGATTTTAGGTTTCTAAACTTTATTTCTCTATTTCTAATTCTTAAAATTCCAAGATCGTGTTTGTTTTCACAAAGTATGTAGTTAAGTTGTATTGTAACATATCAAGTGTAAACGTCAAGTTTGAGTACTTATATTTTTAAATTAGAGGTGGGTTATACTAGAAAAGTAATGATACTAGATGTCACAGTGACTGTCATTTTAAAATATCTGTGACAAAATACTAGGGAAAAATATAGTCAATTTAGTATCTAGACTTCTTCAAAACACAACACAACTTCATTAAACAACTTCCACCGTTCGTACCTCATACTACGCGTACGTCTCCACCACTAATTCTACGTATAGGCAATTGGGCAAAAAGGAAAAAAAAAACTGTCTTCGTGAATAGCATGATGCATAACACTAACAGTTGCAAACCTTTTTTCTATTAATTTAAAATTATTAACACTTCCGTCCGTAAATTAAATATATAAATTGTTAAACAAATTATCGGTCAAATTTGACAGTTTGACTTTACTTTTTCTGCATGGTTATTGGTATGTACTCCTTTAAAGTATTGAACGTGTCAAAGATCTTAAGGTTGATGCGCTAAGGTAGCCCGCGAAATTCAAATTTTCTTACGTTTTTTGCAATTTGCAGGTCAGTGTCAGGTTGTATGTTGATCAAAATACGATTCGCGGCCGTAGCTAATATGGCTTTACAGAATTATAATCATTAGAATCAGCAATACAACTCCATAAGTTAGCATTTACCTCAAACCTCATGATTTCATGAAATCGCTAGATTTGAGGTAAATGCTAACTTATGGAGTTGTATTGCTGATTCTAATGATTATAATTCTGCAAAGCCATGTTAGCTACGGCCGCGAATCATATTTTAATCAACATACAAGCTCCCACTGACCTACAAATTGCAAAAAAACGTAAGAAATTTTGAATTTCGCGGGCTACCCTGGCGCTTTCGCCTTAAGCTATTCAGTGGCATGTGACGTCAGCGCGAACAAAACTTTGATAATAAAATATAAAAAATAACTACAGCTTGGACAACCGAACTATTGAAATTAGTTGTTAAAATAACTAAATCTAAAAATATAAAAAAATACCTCGTAAAAAAACTTTACATACCGAATTATTGCTTGAAAGTTGAAAATCAATTAGTCTCGGCATGTTGCAAATGGAAAGAAACTGTTTAAGAATAATTGGAATACCACAATTGGTCACAATTTATAACTAGATGTAGATAAGGTGTAGGTACACTAGAACTGTTAGTAATATATATAAAAAAATAAAAAATAATAAAAAATATGAAAATAATGTATAAATTATGATATTCATTGTAATAACTTATAAGAATCCATAACCACTAAATGACCATCACTATGATTACACAATGTTCTTCGATTGTTTAGCGAAGAGTATGAATCAGCTGTTGCTGTGCTTCCGCACGTAAGAATAGATACGCAAGCGTTTTAATCACCAATATCTTACCACTTCTAGCTGATCTTGACGTAATACTGAGGCTTCATAAGATTAGATACGAGTCTGTTAATACAAGAAGAGTTGAGTAGGTAAGAAGTACCTACTTTTAAAAGTCATTGATTCATAGGTAAGTACTGTAGAGGTTTGTGTTGTAATCAAGCCTTAGTATAGATATTACTGGCTGACATTTCAATCATTCAAACATCGAATATACTAAAGGAAAAGTGATGCTCGCTTTTCCTTTAAGATTGACAGTTAGATTTTAGCTAGGGCTCCACGTACGGCCTAGAGTGTGAATTATAATTGGATTCTGATTATTAAATATAGCGGGCTTCAGCCCCGTTTCTGCTGTGCTCTACTGTGTAATTATTATATCGTAGATAGCCTCACACTGTGAGGTTCGAGCCCTTACAGTACCTACATGACTGCCTCGTTGGTCTAGTGGTTGCAAGCGCTACTGCTGAGCATGATCCTGGGGTCGAGCAGTGTTGTTGCGTTTTTTATCAGGAATTTCTCAATAGCAGCCCGAAGTCTGGATTTGTGCCTGGTTGATGGCAATAGGCTTGCCCCCTATTACATGGGACTTAAGGCTTGTTCTCCCTAAAATACGGCGAAAATAAGTAACTTTGTTTCCATTTTTACAGTAACTATAGCACCTTTTTGATAGAAAAAAGTACACAATAATTTAGAACACATAAAGAATGATTTCACTTTTTTAAAAACAACCCTCTTTGTAAATCGGTAATTACTTCATATTTTGCAAGCGTTGTGTCATCGCGCTTCTCTTTCTTTTCTATGCAGTCCGACAGTGACCGCGCTTTTTACGGCGGACAAGCCTTAAACATAACTGGCGATATGTGGGTGTGCTTATGTGCATCTCTGCCTAACCCTTCAAGGAATAGAGGCGTGGTGTTATGATTTATGTTATCCAGGCAACACAACGTAAAACTTATTATTACAAAGTTCTTTAACAGGCCGTAGACCGTAGAAAATAATGCCTAATAGAAACGTGTGGCCCAGTTACGAAGCCAGGATCCGCAGTAGTAGACGCGAAATTCTAATTTTTTTTACGTTTTTTGCAATTTGCAGGTCAGTGTCAGGTTGTGTCTTGATCAAAATATGATTTAGCGACAGTAACAAATATGTATTTACATAATTTTGAGCATAAGAATCATCAATACACCTCTCTAAGTTAGTACATTTTGTAACAAATCTAACTTAGAAAGATGTATTGATGATTCGTAGGGTTATAATTATGTAAATACATATTTATTATAGTCGCGAATCATATTTTTATCAACATACAACTATTGTATTGATGCTGACCTACAAATATTGCAAAAAACGCAATAAAATTATAATTACGCGGGCTACCACTGCGTTTCCACCATAACACAACATTAATTTTAACCACAGGAAAACATCGCGAAAGTATTAAAATACAAACAGCTGCATCAAAACGTGCAAAAATGCAAACAAAGCATCTCATTGAATAGAATATAGGTAAGTACAGTCAAACTTACTGCAGGTGAAGCCAAGTTGCAATCCAATGGGCTAGCCGACGTAAATACATAAACAGATTAACACTGCCAGAATTGTGAGCGTTTTGACTGAGTTATAGGCTTTGTGGGCACAACTTGAACTGCCTGGGATAAC
Organism: Cosmia trapezina; assembly: GCA_905163495.3. Classification (NCBI taxonomy): domain Eukaryota; kingdom Metazoa; phylum Arthropoda; class Insecta; order Lepidoptera; family Noctuidae; genus Cosmia; species Cosmia trapezina. The sequence goes on from LR991036.1 coordinate 7,093,398, forward strand.
ATGCCAGTTCAAGCTGAGAGTTATACAATACCTAAGTTACGGAGTCGGGGCAAGTAGACAATTGGCCATGATATTATTTTATTGGATTAAAGTCACCCGGGCCAAATGTAACGGATTGAGATAACTCATTATTGTTGCGTTTCCATGCTGTGTAGGATTAATCAACCACTTATAGCTCTAGTTTTTATTAAAAAAGGGCATTATTTTTACACATAACATGACATTTTAATGATACATGCATAATGTTCCCACTGTTGGGACACATGTCTCCACTTGTTAGAGGGAGTGGGCTGATCCACCACGCGAGCCCAGTGCGGGTTGGAAGATGTCACCATGTCTTCGAATTTTTGGTTCTAGGTTATTTTTGTTATGAGACATTTTTGTCACCTCTCTCGCTCACACGGGACCAATTTATTAAGATTGTTAAATGAAAAGATTCTTTTTTGAAAAATGCAATCAATTAGCGAACTAGTAAATAATATTAATTTAACAGGAACCTAATTATTAAAAACACATTTCTATTGTGTTATCTAATAAACTCAGCTCAAAAAGTATTAAGCGCGCGCGCATCGCCTAGTGACGGTTGCGTATTTCTCGACAGCGCTGAGTTTACGAGTAGTACTAAAAATGACGAACATTCTAAAGTGTGATAAATGTAATATTGTTATTGATGAAATGTTAGCTTACATTCAGAACAAAGTGTCAGTTATCGATGAGGAAACGCTGGTGCGGATTTGCGTTTCGTCATTTTCCAGTGATGAAATCAAAAGCTCGAAGTCCCTACTTTTCGACTCCATTCCATCGAATTTGCGGAAGATCATACGAAAAAACAAAGGCAAAGAACAAAGAGATTTAGCAGATATCATAAACCTGTTTAAATCAGCTGATCCAGATGATATACCAGTGTTTGTGGCTCGGCAACTAGAAAAATTGCCACCCATTACGTTTGACCATTTAGACTGTACAAAACTGTTGAAGGATCTTGTTCGGATGCAAGCGACTATTGACGAAGTGAAGACTACGTATGCTACGATGAGTGATTTGAAGGAAATAAGAACGGAATTACTGCAAATCAAAAATGATTCATTACCGCCACAGTCTACGTTCAATGTTAATACAAAACGCGGTGCATGGTTACTGGATAGTGGCCCTATGGGGCTTTCACATCTGCATAATTCATCTCTGAACAAGTTATGCAACAATAACGAAACTTTAAGTGAATTAAATAACTTATCTCCACAATACAGAGAAATTCTGCGGGTGGAAGATAAACAAAATAATCGTGAGTCATGTACGCAGCAACGGTTATTGACGGACAGTTCGAGAGCAGCGGTGACTCACGCGCAGGTGGCGGGTGCGTGTTCGACCGGTGATGTTGTTGCGAGTGTGGTCGTGACGTCGTCGGCGTCGACGACTGCGTGCTCGAGACAAACTGTGCATGGGACGCGTCAGCTGATTGCGCCTACAGCTGACATGGGTACTGCCGACAGCGATGTATGTGTTAGTCAGCCCGATGCGCCGTGCGTTGTAAACAATAATAGTGATGCATGGCAAAAGGTATCGTATAAGAAGAAGAGGTCTAAATACCGTTATGTGGGCAAGAAGGGCATAGCGAGAGATGACGAGTGCCGATTTAGAGCAGCCGATCGGAAAGTTCCCATATTTATTACTAATATTCACAGTGAAACGCCCGAAAACGAGATAGTAAATTACATCCGCTCGAAGACACAGGAAACAGTGGCTTTGGAGAAAATATATATGAAGAAAGAAAGGGGTCATATTGCCTACAAGTTCTTGGTTTCCGAGTCCAAATTACCTGAATATTTAGATGAAAATATTTGGCCAAGGGGAATTATATTTCGGCGGTTTGTACATTTCAATCGCCAAAAATCGAACAGATCTTTGTTTGTTGACGACGTACGTACAAATACATAATGGATATAGTACAGCCCATCTCAAACAAAAGTAAGAATAACGTTTATACTTTGGCAAGTTTTAATTGTAAAAGTATCAAACGTACTGCAGACAGTGTCAGAGAACTTTGTGGGACATCCGATATAGTAGCACTCCAGGAGACTTGGCTGATGCCCGATGAATTACCCTATCTGGGCACCATTGACCCCGAGTTCAGCGCAACCGGTACATCTGCAGTGGACGCGTCAGTGGGTATACTGCGCGGCAGACCATATGGCGGCGTGGCTTTGATGTGGAGACACAGCGTGTGCCAAAATGTGAGTGTTATTCCGTGCGATAATCCGCGTGTGTGTGCAGTGAAAATAGTGACGGCCGATAGACCGATCATTGTACTAAGTGTATACATGCCTACTGATGCGCTCAGTAATTTGCCCGAGTTCACGGATTGCCTTGGTAGGGTGAGTGCTATTGTTGATGAATATGGGATAGATTCTGTGTTTATTTTAGGGGACTTTAATGCACATCCCAGTGAATTATTTTATAATGAACTTACCAATTTCTGTAATGAACAAGACTGGTTGTGTGTTGATGTTGATGTGTTAGGTGTTCAATCGGGCACCTATACCTTTGTTAGTGAGGCTCATGGGTCAAAACGATGGCTAGACCACTGCGTTGTGACGCGTTCCGCACTATGTTCCGTGTCGAATGTTTACATTGATTATAGTATTACATGGTCTGACCATTACCCCCTTATACTGGAATGTAGTCTTAATTTATTAACACCTAAGGTACAAACTGTAAATAATATTGGTTCAAATGTAATATGGGGTGAGAGAACTGACGAGCAGGTCAAGTTGTACCGAGAGGAATGTAATAGAAAATTAAAATTAATTGATTTTCCTTCAGAATTTATTCACTGTGCAGATACATATTGTAATGACCCAAATCACAGATCTGTTATTGATAAGTTGTATGGGGATGTTGTGTCCGCCCTCAGTGAGTCTGCCACTGTGAGTCGAGGAGGTGTGCGACGCAGGGGGAAGTCGCGATGTGTTGTTGGCTGGAATAGGCACGTAAGTGAGGCGTACGGGGTGGCCCGGTTGAAGTTTCATGATTGGCAACGATGCGGGGGGCCTTCTGCCGGCCCCGCTTATAACGAAATGTGCCAGAGTAGAAGGATATTTAAATCAAGGCTTAAATGGTGCCAAGACCATCAGCAACAAATTAAAATGGATATCCTTGCTTCACATCATTCTAAAAAAGACTTCCGTAGCTTCTGGAAACGCACTAATAAAATGACACTTCGGCCTGGCCTCCCTGGGTATGTCAATGGTGTGAGTGACCCTAAAGGCATTGCCGATCTCTTTCGAGAACATTTTCATGTGAAATCGCCCCTGGGGTCGCCTTCACTGGGAATGCTTAATGTTGAGACATGTTATGGTCAAGTGGGTACAAGAATTAGCTCAAAAAGTATAGCATGTGCTGTTAAGTTAATGTCCAGAGGCAAGTCCCCTGGCCATGACGGTCTCAGCATTGAGCATCTTCAGCAGGCTGGTCATCATCTACCGAGAGTATTGGCAATGCTTTTTAACCTATGTATCAGTCATGCCTACTTACCGTCTGACCTTGTTAGGACAGTAGTGGTGCCAGTTGTTAAGAATAAAACAGGGGACCTGTCAGATAAGAATAATTACAGGCCCATCTCATTGGCGACTGTTATTGCGAAAGTGCTTGACGGTTTGCTTGATACACAGTTAAATAAATATCTACATTTGCACGATAACCAGTTTGGTTTTCGGCCAGGACTGTCTACAGAAAGTGCTATACTGTGTCTCAAGCATGCCGTCAGGTACTATACAGACAGGCAAACTCCGGTGTACGCGTGCTTCCTCGATTTGTCCCGGGCTTTTGATCTGGTTTCCTATGACATTCTTTGGAAGAAGTTGAAGGACATTAGCGTTCCCACAGAACTTATCAATTTGTATAAATGTTGGTATGGGAGCCAGATCAACAGCGTTAAGTGGGCCGGTTCACTGTCGGAACCATATGGGTTGGAGTGCGGGGTGAGGCAGGGGGGGTTGAGCTCCCCCGCACTTTTTAACCTATATGTCAACGCTCTGATTGTTGCTCTCAGCAGTCATCATGTCGGGTGTCATATTGATGGAGTTTGCCTGAATAATATTAGTTATGCGGACGACATGGTGCTGCTGAGCGCTTCGGTTTGTGGCATGAGGACATTGTTGCGGATCTGTGAGACTTATGCAGAAGAACACGGTCTTAAATATAATGTGACGAAAAGTCAGGTCATGGTTTTTGGGGCCGGCTCTAAATATCCTGTAGCAGTACCTCCCATCAAACTGTACGGGGTTCCCTTGGTCAGGGTGGACCAGTTCAAATATTTAGGGCATGTAGTAACAGCCGGTCTCAAGGATGACGCTGATATCGAGAGGGAGCGGAGGGCTTTGGCTGTAAGAGGTAACATGATAGCTCGCAGGTTTGCGCGCTGTTCAGGGGCGGTCAAGCAGACCCTTTTTAGGGCTTATTGTACCTCTCTGTACGCGTGCAGCCTGTGGGTGAATCACACTCAAAAAGCATATGAAGCCCTCCGCGTCCAATATAATAACGCTTTCAGAGCGTTGATGGGGCTGCCGCGACACTGTAGTGCCTCGGGTATGTTCGCCGTCGCTAACGTCGACTGCTTTTATGCAACGATGCGTAAGCGGGGCGCGTCCCTGGTGCGCAGGGTGCGCGGCAGCTCCAACAGCGTTCTGATGATGATAGCCGACAGGCTGGACTGTCCGTACATAAGGCGCTGCAGTGACTTGCACGTCACTTCCAGTCGTCGGCTATCAACATGAATTTATGTCTTGTGTAGTTATTGTGTTGTATTGGAATGTTTAATGTATTGTGTGTGTTTTATGTATTTATATCGCGAATTATGTGTATATTAATGAGTCCTTGTTACTTGAATAAATGAATAATATAATAATAATTAATCTGTTTTTGAGATGAGTGAAATAAATGCCACAATAAAAATGTGTTTTTAATAATTACCTATTAATTTAGTATTATTTACTAAAAAAAAAAAACATTTATTTTGACCAAACACAAATACAAGTTTTTATAACCTGCCAAACTGCAAGACAGTTTGTCGGCAGGATTAAAGCTCCTTTTACAATAAAAAATAAAAAACTACTACTACCAGTTCGCTAATTGATTACATTTTTCAAAAAAGCATCTTTTCATTTAAAAATCTTGAACAAATTGGTCCCGTGTGAGCGAGAGAGGTGACAAAATGCGACAGCCCTCTTATGTAACTGTCACGTTCAAGTATTCCAAGCTTTTTCCGTAATACCGTTAATAGGAAAATTGTTAAGTTCTATTCCCGAACGGCTAGCGTCCACCACGACAGCTGAAGTCCCGAGAGAGATGTCAGCGGAGAGAGGGGGGGGTCTCTATTTACATAATTGCACTCATGGGCATTCGGGGGTGGCAAGAGGTCGCAACCAACACTGAACCAGTACATCGGACTAAGATGTTTTAAAATTCAGACGTTATGCATAATTATACAGATTTTTTTCTTTTCTTCACATACAGGGATTTACGAGTATAAATAGGAGTAAGAACAAAGTTTTTATTTTCCAGAAAATTATATAAAATTGACTTAATGACCAGAATATTAATACGGTACCTACTTATATTATTTTATTTTGTCGTGCTTATTGCAAAGAGTTATTGGAGAATGTACCGGTAACGTCAAACAGATACTTAGGTCACATATTTTCAATGCTACGAATCCAATGCACGGTCCAGACAAGACGGCACAAAGCGTAGGCATTGGCCTACGGGCTACGCCTACGCCGCTACGAGATCGCTACGCGCTACGAATACCCACACAATAAGTTCGAAAGTACAGGAAGACTATTTCATTCGTCAGTGGACTCAATGACATCACATCGAATATTTCTGATTTTATGGGATGCAGTAATTTAGGGTAATTTATTAGCAATAATATAGATTCTTCGTTTATGAAGGGCTGTTATCACAAAAGGCACGTAGACAGAAAATAATATATCGTTTGCGAGATTCAAGTTTTCTGAAAACATGTGCCTAATGAAATCGAAACCGAAACTCAGTTTTTTTTTCGTAATTTTTATTTTTGTCAGACTGAAATTACGAAAAATAAAATGTTTAATTAGTATCTTTGCCAAAGTTTTAGGCATTTTTGAACTTTTAATTATTTTACAAAGAACTTACGGCATCAGCTATATTAAATTGAAATTACAGTATAGTCGCGCCGTAAATCATTTTTAAATTAGATTTTTCATATAAAAATAAAAAATCTAAGGAACTCAAAAACTCCTGAATTTCGGTAGAACATTTTGGTGGCTTAATTTGTTGCATTTTAACCCTACTATGACGTCCTGCAACTCCTGCAAGGAAGTGGTCGAGTTACCAATAACCCTGTATGTATAATGGTTTGCCGTAGTCGGGTAAAAATAGTGTCAATGTCGGAAACCAAAACAAAAGGGGAAGGACATTCAAGGGGCTTGTCAACCTTGGCCGGCGTTTGTATCAAGTGAAGGTCAAGGTTACGAGTTCCGTAAACGTACCAAAAGTGGGCGGGTGGCGTAAAACAAAAATCAGCTGTTCTATACATTATGCTCGTATAACTCGTCGAAATGTAGGGAACAGCTGATTTTTTTTTTCGCGATTTCAGGTTTGTTCCCATAGTAAAAGTTGTTTATAATGATGAGTACAATGACCCCTTAAAATATTACTCATGAATTCAATTTCGCCCTATATATCTCGTAGATCTTATCCTTTATCCGTAGCCTAGCCTGTGGCACAGTATAATAAACTAAGCAGTATTACATCTTCATAGAAAACGGCCGAAACGACGCGCTTCAAAATCTCAGTATATAGCCAGTTGGCTAAACAGTTCGAGCGCGCGGCAGTTACGCACGGACGGACGCGTATTTATCTACCGAGTGGCCGTAGGTAATTAATTCAAGGTCACAGCACAGATAAACTACTGTAGCGCGACACGCTATATAATCTGTGCGATTATATCGCGATTCGCGCCTATTTGAAGGTGCCTTTATTCTGCGCCTGTAGGTTTTACCTAAACAATTTATACACGTCGAGTATTCAACAACTACTCAAGTCTAACTCATTATAATTCAAAGTTACTTCAAGGCCACTGAACACAAGTAGGTGCCTTCACATTGTTATTGTAATTTAATTTAATTTTACACTTAGGAACCACGTTATTCCTGATAAGACATTACAATTTTCATTACCTACATTAAAATTTATTTTGTAAGTACGAGTACACATAGCTGCTTGCATAATTCAAATGTCTTTCTATGATACAAATCAAATAATCTTTATTGTAATCCATAATTCAAATGTCTTTCTATGATTCAAATCAAATAATCTTTATTGCAATCCATAATTCAAATGTCTTTCTATGAGTCAAATTAAATAATCTTTATTGCAATCCATAATTCAAATGTCTTTCTATGATTCAAATCAAATAATCTTTATTGCAATCCATAATGTGGTACAGCTAAGTAATATTTTTAGAAACAATTATGGACCCTGTCGGGCACAGCAAGCTTATAAGTAAGAGAGAGGAAGAGCGCTTTTATTATTTTCCTAGAAGACTTCTCTGGTCTTAAAATAGTTTTGATTAATTATCTAAGCAAGTAAATTGTTTTCTATTCATCATTTAGTTATAAAGAAAAGATAGCAACACAATAAAATCGTTGTCCTAGAATCCTCAGTGCTATCTTATGTAAATTTATTGTCGAAGCGAATTATTGTAACGATGTACTTCAATTGCAAACTTTCTTCGCAATTGTAACAATCCATTGTACCGTCTCTAGACAATTTGACACAGTTTAAATCAAATAACAGCTTTTATAAACTTCTTGATTTTTAATTACATCACCGCATTGCCCTATGTTAAAAGCAGTGGTGGCCCAATGGTGACGGCCCCGACTTACGAGATTTAGGACATGATTTCAAAACCACAGGCGCTTCACTTTGTGTAAATAATTTCATCACCACTGCTCTCAAAGCGGTGAAGGAAAACATTATGAGGAAACCAAAAAATCCAAGGCATGTGACAGCTACCAACCCGCACTGGGCCCGCGTGGTGGATTACAGCCCACTCCCTCTCGAAGAGAAGAGGCCTGTGTCCAAGTGGGAATGTTATAGCCTGATTATTGCCTTTTCTTAGATGCTGAATATTTCCGGACGTCAAATTGAGTATTTTTACTCTGAAACTGCACGTTGGCCTGGAGGAGCTTGAGCTCTTTACATACCGAGAGTCCTCCGTGCCTCGGAAAGCACGTTAAGCCGTTGGTCTCGGCTGTCACTCGTGGATCTTTGACAGTCGCTACGGGTCGTCAGAAGACCGAAAGTCTGACAAGCAGTCTTACCAAGGGGTATCGTATTATCCAGTTACTGGGTTGTGAAGGTCACATAGGCAGTCGCTCCATGTAAAATACTGGTATTCAGTTGCATCTGATTATACTGGAAGCCGACCCCAAAATAGTTGGGAAAAGGCTAGGCAGATTGAACTGCACGTTGCCCTAAGACGTCTTGTTCAGCAAGCGAGATTACATACCGCTAAAACAATAAGAAACATCGCTCATTGCTATTCTATGCCGCCTCCGCTGTTCCAATAAGTATCGTGTAAGATTTCCCCATCTAGACGATAACTCGCGTCGGCAGTCCCGAGAGATGTGATCATCTGCGCAGAATCGCTGATAAAAATCGCATTAGCCTTAATTGGCCCGGCTGCGATTAGTTGGATGCTCGTGTGTAGTTCGGCCAGTTCACGCACTTTATGACCACTCTTTATTGAACCGCAAACACAATAAACGTACGAACATGAAAATAATCTACTTTTATGCCGAGAAAGATCAACAGATGAGAAATTAAATGACACTCGTAAAGTGGGCTCGATATAAAAATGGCAATTTGGTTTATTGCGAAATAGCCCAAAATTAAATTACTCTATTTGCCTTTTCCTTTTAGGCATGTACATTTACATTACCATTAATCATGTTCATACTTGATGATGCGGCAAGCCCGAAAGCCTTTCAAACTGGATATTTTAGGTAACATTTTAAATTGCATCTATCGTGTTCAACAGGCAAATCAATCAATCAATCTGCCTAGCCTTTTGCCAACTATGTTGGTTCGGCTTCCAGTCTAACCCGATGCAGCTGATGTGGCTGCCTATCTGACCTCCACAACGCAGTAACTGGCTAAGACTGGTTGTCAGACTTTCGGGCTTCTTTCAACCCGTAACGACTGTCAAAGATCCACGAATGACAGCCGGGACCAACGGCTTAATGTGCTTTCCGAGGCACAGAGGATTCTCGGTATGTAAAGATGGTTACCTATCCACGGACCGACCCCGACAAGTGCAGCTTAACGATCGACCCATGCGGCTGTTATTACTTAACCACGAGCTTCTCCGGCAAATATAAATAATTATAAATGTTAAAAATAATTATTTTTAATAAAATAATTAAAAGGAATTCGGCAAAAAAAAATCTGCCCTGTCAGTGTTCTGTTCAGCGTCCATCACTGGCTCGCTGGTAGTGGAACGCGTAACTTATAGGTACCGTATATACTTGCATTTAAATAAGATGCTATTTGACATTGCAAACTGTCATTTCAATTTTATTTATTTTTAGAGAATAGATGATAGATTGTTATCCAGCTCATCACAGCTAAGCTCAGTGTTTTCACTCATTTATTTGCAATACACAACATAGGTACTCTATGTAATCACCGAACTACTGCAATGGGTCCTCATCGAACAATAAATCGACAACTGGAATATATTGTATTGTCGCTTACGAATTACGGCTCGTTTTCAAAGATATGTCTTCATTGTTCGTTAACTACTGCCCCATGTTGAATACTTAACTTAATTCTAGTATTGATTAGTTACTCCTAATCAATACTAGAATTAAGTTAAGTATTCAAACTGTATTACATTTGGCCTACTTTTGGCTGTCAGGAGTCTGCTGCTTGACAAGTGGAACTTATTGATAAGCTTTACAACATGTCCCAGAATGTAACGCACAACCGCTTAAGGTGTCATTGTACTCATCATTATGAAAAACTTTTACTATGGGACCAAACCTGAAATCGCGATGATAATGATGAGTACACTGACCCCTTAAGCAAATTCATGCAATTATGGGACATAGTTGTATATGTCAAGATAGAGTGTCGCGCTGCAAAAGAACTAAAATAAACAGGCCAACTTTGTTATGCTGGTTTGCGTGACAGCATAATAGTAAGCTATTTATATCTTTGAGTATGAACAGTTTAAGATTTCCCAACTTTAGTAGGTATCAAGGTTTAACCTGAAAGACACTGGCTCCTGTAACACAGGTGTTGTTACCTAACGCAGGAGTCAGGGCTTTAATTTACTTGTACACCTTTTTTATGCCAATAAAGAATTTATTTATTATTTATTAACCTCTTTTGAACCTTTTGCTATTATTATGAATAGGTCTACTGAAAATTGAACCCACTTCATTAAAGAGGTACTTAAAATGTTGCAAAATACCTACACAATTACACTACACAGCTTCTAAGGACAAAGTTAATGTTGAATCTACAGACCGTTCACAGTTATTTTACCTCTGAAAGCTCTGACAGCAGCAATCGAATAGCAGCTTCATTGCATCGAAAATAAAGATCACTGTCATTTTAACAGACTATTCAATGGTAGCAACCAAAAGCAACCCTATTGCATCGATAGTAAAGATCACTGTGACAATGATACAAAATCATAGATTATTGTCTGTATATCACTATGCAAAATGTTAAAACGCCAGAGATAAAACTAAACAGTAGTTACAACATATGTAAACTTTGTGTGAGTCAAGTACTCTTTGATAAATATAGTTGTGCTCCTAATCAATACAGATAGAAGGCCCCAGGAGCGGCCTGACGTGTGGTCGTGTAGCACGCTTCCGTACTACGATAGCCATAAGGTTAATAATAAATGAGGCTTCAAACTAACTTGTAACATAGTTCGTCTTTATTGACACTGCTATGTATGAGCATGGTATATAAAGTTGCTGAGACCAAAAAACATACTACAAATACTAGACTTTTTAAACTTTCGCGATTTGTACACATTATAAAACAAACGAGTAGGTATTGTTTTATAATACTACAAATAGAACCTAATTTGAATTTTAGTGTTAATAATAGAGACTTGGTAACTAGGGGTATTTCAGTATTCAGCTTCTGACCATAAGCAACTCGTTAGTAATAAAGGTGTGGGGTGTTATTAAGGTATTTATCTATGGGCATGTGTCGCCTGAAATAAATGGTTTATTTATTTATATATATTTATTGCAAACAAGCTGACCCGCCAGACATTGTTCTGTCAAAATTTCAATTAAGTACTTTTAGCCAGTAAAGAGAATAATAATACAAAAACAAATATTGAAATCGGTCAAGCCGTTTTTGAGTTTTAGCGAGACTAATGGACAGCAATTGATTTTTATTTATACGATTTAAGAAACAACTGCTGGAAAATATAATTTTCATAGGACCAGAAGCCGAGAAAAAAACAACACTCGCGAAAAATTCTCGCAAACTATTTCAATACGAGTATGAAATATTTATATTATAAATGTTCTCGATAAAATCAGTATTGCGTGTGGCTAAAAGTTTCACAATACATTCAAATGGACTGCAATTATTTTGTTGGTAATACATTGCGGGTTGCGGTCACGTCAGCCATAATTTGACGTTTTAGAACATGTTTTCAGAGCTACATACGTTTGTGGAAAACGATACTCATAATTAACAGTGCGTTAGCGACCGGCTAGGGTTAATGAAACGGGTGTCAACTAATTAAACCGATGCTAAACGCCTATAAAATCTCTTTATTGCGACCGAGTGCGTCAACAGCATGTTGTGTATGTGTGTCTAATAGGGATGATGCCTGGGTAAAAAAAAAGGAATTCTATTTAGTCCGTCAAAAATATTAGACACGTATTTTTTGCTTTATCATATTAATAAAAAAATACTTAGCTATCACGCATTAAAGTTGGGGAGTGGGGGCTCGCTACGTCACTTGTACGTATAAAACCTAGCTACGCGTGACGTCATGCCATATTTTAACTCAATGTATCGCCGTAATTTTTTGATTACGTAAAAAAAGAAAAAATACGTGTCCAATATTTTTTAATAATCTCTATGACTGACAAAAAATAAATTTTTAGTCATCATCCCTATTGTAGATTACTCGCATTGTAGATTATGAAGTGAGGTCGAGTTAGTAATCAAGGTTGTGAAAGTGATAAAAAACGAAGGTTTGCAAAGATTTGTAAAAACCGTCAAAACCGGTCAAGAGCTAGTCGGACTCGCGCACCGAGGGTTTCGTTTTTGTTGATGATTTCTGAAAAAGTGTGTTTAAAGACATCGTTTTATTTTTCCTGTATTCTTTACATAAACTTGTATCTCATAGAATAATTTGAGATTTTTCTTTATGCAAAGTTAGATAAGATAAGGTGATAACCCTTTAAAAAAAACCGTTCCCCCTGGAACGGTTTTTTTTTACATAAAAACAATATGTTTGAGAATGTGCAAACAGCGCTCTTTCATATCCCACATGCCCTAGTAGCCCCACTTTGAATTTTTAAGACCCCGTTTCAGTCCCTGTTGCAAAAAAAAATCTTTCTTATTTGCACAATAGTTGGGCAAACGTCATCTAAAACTGTTCCAAATTTCAAGTTGAAACATTAGTAGTTCTTGAGATATTCAGCTGTAACAGACGACAGACAGAATGAGTCGCACCATAAGGGTTCCTTTTTACCATATTGCTACGGAACCCTAAAAAGCATAATGCCTGTTTACGTCAAGGAAATCGAATAAAACACTTCTTACAAACCAAGACGCTTAACTCGAAATGTGATAAAAAAACGTTTATTGGAGTGCCTATTGACAGTGCGGCGGGGAACGGAATCGGAACCGGAACAACAATCCCGTGCCGGAACCGCCGCCGGCTGCCGGAGCGCCGGCTAAACGCATTACGTGCCGCACCGCGTCTTGCCATTCACTGTACGTGTACACTTGTCTAAGTCCCCCCATTCACGACACGACACGACACTTGTATTACTTCCTTAACCGTTAACAGTGACACGACAATTTAGTTTTTAGGGTTCCGTACCAAAATGGTAAAGAACCCTTATGGTGCGACTCTGACTGTCACAGCTGGATATCTCAAGAACTACTAATGCTATCAACTTTTAGATGACGTTTGGCCAATTATTTTGCAAATAAGAAAGAATTTTTTTTTTGCTGTTTGCACATTCTCAAACTTTTTTGAATTTTTTTTTAGTCCGCATAGTTTTCGACTTTTGATGAAAAATGTAAAAAAAAAATACCGTTCCCACCCCTTATCTCCAAAGTTTGTATAGAGAAAAATCTGAAATTATTCTATGTGATAGACGTTTATGTAAGAAAAATAAAACTATGTCTCTAAATTTTCAGAAATCGGAACGGAACCCTCGGTGCGCGAGTCCGACTCGCTCTTGACCGTTTTTTTTTTAACACTGCGTGTTTTGTTTTAGTTTTGTTCTGTTTCGATTCTAGTAATCTCGAAAGAAAATTATGGTTGCAAAGTTGCAATAGAGACTTACGAGTGATACTTCGTGAGTTCGATTCCTACCCGCAGTTCTACTGACTGGAACCTTCTCATAACACTGTCATAGCCCCGGTCATTTCTGTCAACATTTGTGTCATTTTTTATTGCTAGAGACATGGTATGTTTGCAAAGGTGTTAACATTTCATAGTACCGCATGTCTCACCGTTTTAACGGTATGCAAAACAATTTACAATTATGTCTAATTACAATAATTACATTAATATTCAATTTACATTATTTACATTACAATTACATTTATTTGACGAAAATATCCATTGGGCACCAGGGTGTAATCTTAAACCACACGGGATATTAGCCCATAATATTAAAGACCAATATGTTTTGTTTCCATATTCCGCAATAGTCCAGCACCAACCGAGGGTTGTCCTTGGGTGCACTTGCATAGTGCATGCAGGGATAATCGTCGGCTGGTGCCTCTTCGTCATTGAAATTGTCTAAAGGGCCTCTGCAAGTTGGCTTCGGCCCCTCGCACGCCTTCCAAAGGTCCCGCGACCCCTGGGTCCCGAGATATCAGAGATATGTCAAAGACAAAGTAAGTAATAATAAGAGGTTTAAGGCTCCTCCTACCTAAAATACGGTGAAACTAAGTAACTTTGTGACCATCTTTTACAGTAACTATTGCATCTTTTTGATAGGAAAAAATACACAGCAATCTACAACACATAAGAAGTGATTTCATTTGTCCTGAAATCTATTTTAGTTTGTAACTAAGGGAAAAAATCTAAATTCAGTGTTATTAACACAAACGGGATATTTACCATGTAAATAAAATAAAAAAATGGTAAATATCCCGTTTGTGTTACTAACAGTGTTAGTGACCATGACAGTTTAAAAACTTATATCTAAATTCAGGTCTATTTCTGCCTATTTTTCTAGTTTTTACCATATTACTCCTACAATTTTCATTAAAAGTGTTCATAAATTTATACACTCTACAAAATAATAAGGAATGATTTCATGTCATTACTTTTTTAGTCCAATCAATAGATTTTTTGTAAATCGATAATTACTTCATATGTTGCAAGCGTTGTGTCATCGCGCTTCTCTTTCTTTTCTATGCAGGCCAACAGTGACCGCGCTTTTTACGGCGGACAAGCCTTAAGGCATGTAAATCGCATGATTCAATGGCATCACAAATGTGTTATCAGTGTGACCGTAGACAACAAAATTAAGGTTATCTTAAGTAGTTAACTAAGCTACGTAATGATAATGACTCTTGGTGAGATAACTTTGCGATAACGAATGCATATGACTCGCTTGGCAATTACTTATCAGTTTAAAATCGTTAATGTTTAGCTACACTTTTTTGAGAGGGTGCATTCTGAAAGTTGGCAACGTCGCAAATAGCTGTCAATTATTTCGCAGTTTTGATTAATTTGTTAATATTACTAAATTAAATTAATTAAGTACAATCAATATAATTATTTTAGTGCACTGCAGAACGATATTTTATAATTTTATTTAGACAAATTAATCATGACAGAGAAATATTTGACAGGTATTATTTTATGTTACAAATATTATTATTATCCGCACGGCCAAAGAAACCAGGGCCGTCCAAAAGCGCGTTGGGTTGATGACATCGTCAAAGTCGCGGGAAACACCTGGATGAGGGATGCACGGAACCGGGAAGTATGGCGGAAAAAGGGGATTCTGGGCTGATAATGATGAAGCACGGCTCAGTGGATTTCAAATCCAATATTTCCCTGGCTTTTTTTAAACATTTATTGTATTTTATTCAAACTGGAATATGATTTTAATTATACTTGGAATGAGCGAATCCCGTTTAATAAATATGTATATTTTAAGTATTTAATTTACCTGTCAGCAATTTGATAAAAGCTGTTTTTGCCATAGGTAGGTAGAAACCTATTTATAAACTTTGAAACATAACAACGTACGTAACCTACGTTACAAGTAGGGAACAATTTGTAGCAATATCCAGTTTATTTCCCACCTGATATTACAGACTTAAAATAATGTTCAAACAATATAAAAAATATGCAATGACACCGGTGTCTTAACTCGGCAATATTCTGATCTGTCGCATTCTCTTGAAGGATCAAAACTACAGCGTGCAAGAATATTCTTTACTCGCGCGGCAAAATTCTCATGTTTTAATGCTCTTTACAATTTAGCATTATAATGATCAATTGACTCTTTAATTTTAAATCATACCGCAAGTTTCATTGTTATAACCGTTTCAGTGATCTGAAAAAAATTATAAACTAGGGTTTGAACCCAGGCCCTTTACTTCGTGTAAATCAACACCATTGCTCTCAAAACGGTGAAGGAAAACATCGTGAGGAAACCGGCATGTCCTAGAACCAAAAATTCGAAGACATGTGACATCTCCAACCCGCACTGGGCCCGCTTGGGCCCATCTCACAGAAAGGAGGCTTGTGTCCCAGCAGTGGGAACATTTTAGGCTGATTATGGCTATAAAGCAATTCAAAAATCGCATATTTACGAATGAGTCTCATTGAGGATGTTTTAATATTGCTAGTTGTTCATAAACTAAATAGTGCTTTACTTCTTGCTACAAAGATGTTTGCAGACAAACGATGGCTATCCAAGTGTAGGTATACATTGAGTTGTCAGAATGCATTGTTGTGTTGATCTCGCATGCACTGCCGGCATTCGACTGCGAATGTATTGGCTTCAAGGTGCACCTCAATCAATGCCGATCACAAAGGAATAGCGGCAGGGAGCTGCAATAATAGCCGAAGCCATCTATGTAGGAAGCCTGAAGTTTGAACGATATTAAAATGTATTTCAAGTGAATTTAAATTAAATAAGTTGATGTCTTGTTTAGTTTTCTACTGGATAAAGAAGAAAGCACATAGTATGTGCTGTCTTATATCCACAAATTAATGAAATCAAAAAAAGAAATGAAAAAAAAACAAATCAAATGAAAAAAAAAAATGAAACGAATCAATTCAACTCTTGTGATATTCGAAATGTCGATAATTGCTGTAATGTTAATAATTCGTCACATCTAAATGAACATGATAACTTTAAAATTACTTTTATGAAGTTTTAATAAAAATGTGTATGTTTTACGCTGGCGCAATTTAAATAATTCAGTTCAGTCGGTTCTCAGAATTTTCTTCCATAAAATCATGTAATTTAAAAAATTGTACGCAAAATAGCGTTTTGAATTTAAAATGCTTTTATAGAGTGCTTAAGAGCCAATAACATTTTCTTCGAAATAAAACACAACTCCACGGAAGCTATTAAAATATTGAAGCTGTACAATTTCCTTTGCCTCAGTTAGTCATCAGTTATTAAAAAAAAAACGTTTTACTTTTTCCTCTAGTTATTGACTTCGCGTAAATTGTCAACCCAACAAATGTCCTATGGACTGTGCATAAGATTCACTGACTGTGCATGAGGTAATATGGGTTGTGCATAAGAAAATTGCACTCGAAAAGACAACAAAATGTTATATAATCATCAGAACCGTTGAGCGTTTACAAGGAGGCGGTTCTAGTAGGCGAACGCTTGAAGGGTTAAATAAGTGAAGCATTGCAAACTTGTCTAATTTAAAAACACAGCACGTTAAGATGTTAGAACTAGGAGTTTAAAAGAAGTTTGTTTTACAGTCTTAAAGCGGTTTAGAACTTACAAAGCGGAAAGCGGTTGTTTGTACCATATAATGGCTAGAATGCTGACTGTAAAACTCAATAAATCAGTCTAGGTAAACAGTATCGATATCATCAAATTCGCTAGCGTATATAGCGTTAATAAAATCTGAATAAAAGTTTGTCCTAACTTTTGTCCTTCGTCCACAAAAAGTCCTGGTAAATCTAAATATTTTCATCGTACGAGAAAACTGGCAATCTTAGCATCTATCATCAAGGCGACTATCATCTTAATTCCACTACTGTGACTGACCTGATGCAGCCTGGAGTCCGCGCTGACGGTGTATACTCCTCGGCATTCGGTGCTGTCCTCTGGTTTGTCAGTCGCCGGCGACCGTCGCCAGCACGCCGCACAGACCGCCACCAAAACGCCACATAGCGTTACACTGAAGAAGAAGAATGGTCTATTAGGACTAGGATGGCCTTAGACCTCCACTAACCTAAACCTTAATAGCAATAGACAGAAATATGGTACATGTTCCCGGTTTCTGAGGTTTTTAAACGGAGTTTATTCGATAGTGATTGTTGGTTCTCTATTGTGTTTCTGAACACTTCGTTATGATAGAATTTGTGAATTTGTGTGAATCGAGGATCTCAAAAACCGAGCTTATGGAAGAAATTCGCTTAAATAGATCACTTTGTCGAATTCATAGCTATGAAGAGTTTATTTGAGGATCTCAAATAAAACCTCGATAGTAACTCACTCGACTTTGGTCAGTGCACTTGATATCACGAAGATAAATATTACTAGATCAAGTCACTTTCACTTTATTAGTATTTATTAGTTCATGTTAGGTTTTGGATCCCTTGAATGTGACATCTACTTACCACATGAGTGCAATAAAATATTTGAGTTTGAAACTAACTATACAAGAAAGCATTGTTGACTCGATTGTTCTAAAACATTTCATTGACTCGGAATGTGTTCTCAGAAAAGGGTATAGAATATTCGAGATGGCTTCCATCTAAAGTATCGCTCCGATAGACCCGATCAAAAGACCGGTAAGAATAAAATATGTCTTGGCTTCCAGCGAAACTTATCGTGACTTCAACTCGAAATTCCTTCCGCGAACTTGAAAGGTATTGTCTGAAGTGGGTCACAGATTAAATATTTTGCAAGCTACGAGTATCATGCCCCCATGCCCCCTCATTCCTGCTTTATGGTCTTCGTCTCTGGCATCTCTGCACATTACTTTTGAACGCGATATGCACTGATAACTCAATACATGGTGACTACACGTCAAACGTCATTTATTTACTTATGAACCCCATAGGTTTACAACTACGTACTGTAAGCCCGCGGTTGCCATCGGATGATGGTATTTTACGTTTATACCGGATGACTTTTTTTACCGTCTCGAAATAAAATTGGGTATATTAGCTGAACAGAGTAGAAGCCTATGGCACACATACTTTTTTTTTTAATAGCTGAGACAGAAAAGATTATCAAAGTACCAATAAATACTACAAATTCGATGTAAACTTTTCATTTTTGTACCATAAAAACAGAAATTTTGAAAAAAAATAATAAATCGTTTAAAAATCGAAATTCAAATCCTAAGCAGCCTGCATATGATTAGGATTTTAGATTTTTTTTTTTTTGAAAAAAATAAAGAAAAAAAAAGTTAAGTATGCCATAGGCTTCTACTCAGTTCACCCAATATACCCAATTTTTAAAAAAAAAGTCATCCGGTATACACCACCATGCATTCATTTCTTAACCTACTTGATTTTTGGTTATAATTATTCGGGTTTGTCTTATAATTTAATAGAAAAATTGAAATAAATCGACTAAGGTTTTTAACACCGACGTTTTAAGCTGTATTTTCAAACAGAATAATACCTACATAAATAAATGTACTATGTTCTTAATGAATAAATAATCCCCTCTTCAAAACTCTCTAGGCTTCGATTATGAAAGCGATAATCACTTTAATTACAACTTCCAACATTCTATCTATCGTCGGAAAAATCAAACCAGTTTTTTATACGCCTGTGTAATTCTATAATAATTGTATTTTATAATTATTTATTTTAAAAAAATTCTTAACGAAAAAGTGAGTACTTATAAATAAGTGAGTATATAAAAGGGATTTATTAAAAAAAAAAAGTTTTTTATTAATCAAGCCTCTGAGATTGTTTTAAAGATTCTAGTATAATTTTATAAGTAAAAAATTGGCTTTTGTAACTATTGATGATTAATTTATGCATGAAGAAAATTGAATTCCAAAGCGAATTCAGTTAGCTAAATTATTTAACTTTGTAATACGCACTAGGCAAGTCAGGACCTACCTAAAGTACAAAATAAATGACTGTCAGATAACTTAGAGACGTGAAATTAAATTTTTCACAGTATCTCCGCTGGTAAATTAATTCCGACATCGGCGTAGATTACAGGGGGAGATAAATCGGACTCGATCAGCTAGCGATAGCTTAATTAACATAACTATATATAGTGTGTGTGATAAATATCTGTGGGTGCCGGATACTCGTCATGTACTTAATATGCATGTTACCAGCTGATTATGTCGGAAAATTTCGTGGTTTTTGCCTCATTTTGATTTGTGGATCTTATTTACGCCTATTTGAATTAGATTTATTCCTGTCCATAGCTCGCGATAGCTTAGTAGTAATTAACATGACTATCTAAACTATTTAAAGGGTGTGTGATATCTGTGGGTGCCGGATATTCGTCATATTATGTATGTTACCATCTGAAAGTTGGAAAATTTCGTAGTTTTTCGCGGTATTTACATTTGTGGACTTTTTTCTACGCCTGAATACTAATAAATATACTAATTCTGACCATGTTTGTGCTTACGTGATTTATTCATAGCTACAAAATTATAGATTTTTTTTTAACATTGGTATCTAGCTGCTTAAAGTTATTTATATTAAATTATGATTGCGCTTTGCATAACTCAGCCTAGAACTACATATCGCTTATTATTATTATTTATTTATAAATTACAAGTTACATGTGTAACAAAGCACACAATTAGACCTCTGACTTACAATTTTCTATGCATTTAATTGTGTATGTAGTTATACAATGACAGCCGGGACCAACGGCTTAAAGTAATTTCCGAGGCACGGAGGAGTCTCGGTATATAAAGATGGTCATCCATCCACGGATTAACTCCAGCAAGCATAGCAAGGGTCGTTCCATTAGGGCTGTACGATCTTTACATACCGGGATTCCTCCGTGCATCATCGGAAAGCCGTTGGTTCCGGTTGTCATACGTGGATATTTGACAGTCTTTACGGGTCGTCAGAAGACCGATATGCGATATGCTGACAACCAGTCTTACTAAGGGGTATCGTATTACATAGTTACTGGGTTGTGAAGGTCAGACAGGCAGTCGCTCCATGTAAAATACTGGTATTCAGCTGCATCCGGTTACACTAGAAGCCGACTCCAACATAGTTGGGAAGAGGCTAGGCGGATTGTATTTAGTTATACGCAGGTATACTGCCTAACTTCTAAACATGTGGTGTTATTTGGTGACCATAGGAAGTTACATGGATCAATATTAATTTTAAATTAATTTATACATGTAGGTTTTATTTAGTTTTTAGTTTTTATTCGCTTTCAGATATTAATCGAACTATAAACCAATTCAATCAATTCAAATATATCCAATTCTCTCGTACCTAAAAACGTTCAAATTCAAGTCGCAATCTCATGCTAGCGACAATCAAATGTCAAAAATGTAGGTAAACGCTATACAATTTTTGACAGATTGAGACTGAGATGAGATTGCGAATGTTATTAAAAATTGCCGAGGGGCAATTCTCGTATTTTTAACAACGTTCGCAACAGTCTGGTGTTTCGATAAGAAACTTTGAGATTAATAAAACTGTGTGTAATAACTAATAATAGTTTAACTGTCTGATAACGTGACAGTTGAAGCTATAATTAGATTCATCAAACTTAGCAGCGACCATACAAAATTTTGTCAATTTTATTCATTTATTCAATTTAACTAAATTTATTAATTACTAGCTTCTGCCCGCGACTTCGTCCGCGTTAAATTTCTTGTACCCCCACCCACCAACCCCGACGTATCGCATCGCAATGCCTGCCCGTGCTATAACTTCACGCTCGGCTCCTAAGGGCCCTAGCGTGATGTTTAATAGACTATATCCTTCCGCATCGCCTGCATGCGCTATTACTTCGCGCTCGGCTCCTAAGGGCCCTAGCGTGATGTTAAATAGACTATATCCTTCCGCATCGCCTGCATGCGCTATTACTTCGCGCTCGGCTCCTAAGGGCCCTAGCGTGATGTTAAATATCCTATATCCTTCCGCATCGCCTGCCCGCGTTATTACTTCGCGCTCGGCTCCTAAGGGCCCTAGCGTGATGTCAAATAGCCTATATCCTTCTCCATCGCCTGCCCGCGCTATTACTTCGCGCTCGGCTCCTAAGGGCCCTAGCGTGATGTTAAATAGCATATATCCTTCCACATCGCCTGCCCACGCTATTACTTCGCGCTCGGCTCCTAAGGGTCTTAGCGTGATGTTAAATAGCCTATATCCTTCCGCATCGCCTGCCCGCGCTATTACTTCGCGCTCGGCTCCTAAGGGCCCTAGCGTGATGTTAAATAGCCTATATCCTTCCGCATCGCCTGCCCGCGCTATTACTTCGCGCTCGGCTCCTAAGGGGCCTAGCGTGATGTTAAATAGTCTATATCCTTCCGCATCGCCTGCCCGCGCTATTACTTCGCGCTCGGCTCCTAAGGGCCCTAGCGTGATGTTAAATAGCCTATAGCCCTCCTCAAGAACTGGGTTATAAAATGCAAAAAGATTTTTTCAAATCCGACTGGGGTAGTTCCAGAGATTCGCGTTCAAACAAACTAACAAAAAAAAACCGGTCAAGAGCGAGTCAGACTCACGCACCGAGGGTTCCGTTCCGATTTCTGAAAAAGTGTGCTATTTAGAGACATCGTTTTTTTTTTTCCTGTTATTTTTACATAAACTTGCATCACATAGAATAATTTCAGATTTTTCTCTTTGCAAACTTCGGAGATAAGGGAAGGAAGGGGGGATAAGGAGAATAGATAGATAAGGAGATAAGGGGGGGAACGGTATTTTTTTTTACATTTTTCATCAAAAGTCGAACACTGTGCGGCCTAAAAAAAAATAAAAATATTTTTGAGAATGCGCAAACAGCGCTCTTTCATATGATACCCCACATGACCTAGTAGCCCAACTTTGAATTTTTAAGACCCCCTTTCAGCCCATGTTGCAAAAAAAATACATATCGTTTTATTTCTTTCTTATTTGCAAAATAGTTGGGTAAATATTATCTAAAACTGTTCCAAATTTCAAATTGATAGCATTAGTAGTTCTTGAGATATCCAGCTGTGACAGACAGACAGACAGACTGAGTCACACCATAAGGGTTCCTTTTTTACCATTTTGGTACGGAACCCTAAAAACAAACTCTTCCGCTGTATTCCACCGACATTTTGCACAACGCCATCTATGGGTAAATTGATAAAATGTCCGCTCTAAACATGTTTGCTCAAGAGGAACCGGTATGAATTAAAGTTATTTTGCGTTTTAGTAATTTTATATTATCTCCGAAACTGTATGACCAATTGCCATACTGTAAAGGCCAAATCTTATCTCCATGATGTCCTTGTGATCATAAAATATCTTATTTTGATAAGGATTAATGTTTTGTTGTTTAAATAATCGTCCAAACGTAAGTATGTCTAAAAAATACTTTTTTAAAACAATAAAAGATGTATAAAAGATAAAATATAAAAGATAGAAATATGGTGTCGCGGACTTTTTTGTAGAATTATTTAAGACGGACCAGACTGCCATACATTGTTATCAATTATAAACAACCGTTTAGGCAGCGCATGCAAAAAAGTCTGTTTAAAGAGGTATTTCTTTCCGACTTGTTAGACAAAACTTGTGATAGCTCGGCTAATATGCATGATATAAATATAATTTATAGCCTATAGCACTCAGGAATAATGTAGCTTTCTACCAGTGAAAAAATTTTTAGAATTGGATCATTAGTTCCGGAGATTACCCCCTACATACAAACTTACAAACTTACATACAAATTTTACCTCTTTATAATATTAGTATAGATATCAATGTTATCTTTTTTATCATTATATAAATTTTTTCATCTTTATTTTATCATTTTTTTATTTTTTAAACAATGTAGCCACTACTTAATATCCAATTGTATCAATTAGCGCTTATTACTATGTAAGTTAGCTTTGTGATTCTTTGAATTGTGAATGTGGTGTTTGACTATAAGTAACTAGCTTTTTCGCCCGCGTGGATGTCGGGAAATATCCCACGGGAACGTGCTACAGGGAATTCCTTCCTTATTCTTTGTCTACATCATAAAGGGAACCTCTGTGCAAAATTTCAGCTTTCTAGGTCCAAGGGTTTGGGCTGGGGCTTGGCGCGGTTGATTGAGTCAGTCAGTCAGTCAGGACTTCATCATCAGTCAGTCAGTCAGTTCAGATCATCTTCGTCAGTCAGGTCATCAGGGAGAGTGGAACCGGCGAGAGATGTCGTGCGGTGTCCCACAGGGATAGGTCTTGGGGCCGCATTTGTGGGACATCGGTTACGACTGGGTGCTGCGCGCCGACCTCCCTAGCGGCGTCAGCGTAGTATGTTACGCTGACGACACGCTGGTCCTGGCGCAAGGGAGGTCGCACCAGGCGGCGGCTGACTTAGCGACACGCGGGGTTGCGATAGTCGTGGAGAGGATCCGGCAGTTGGGACTCGAGGTGGCCCTGCACAAGTCCGAGGCCATGTGTTTTCATGGTCCTCGGAATGCGCCACCGTCGGGTTCCGAAATAACGGTGGGAGGGGTTCACATCGGAGTCGGGTCGACGATGAAGTACCTGGGACTCGTCCTCGACAGCCGGTGGAACTTCGTGGAGCATTTCCGACGTTTGGCTCCCAGACTGGCACGGGCTGGGGCTGCCTTGAGGCGGCTCCTGCCCAATCTGGGGGGTCCAAACGCCTCCTGCCGGAGGCTCTACGCGGGGGTCGTGCGATCCATGGCCCTTTACGGAGCACCGGTGTGGGCGCGTTCCCTAAGGCTGGGGCCAGCCGGCAGGTTGAACGCGTCCCAGAGGGTCATGGCCATCCGGCTAGTCCGGGGATACCGCACGGTCTCCCGGGAGGCGGCGAGCCTCCTTGCCGGATTGCCGCCGTGGGATCTGGAGGCAAAGGTCCTCGCGCACGTGTGGGAGTGGCGCGAGGAGGCGAAGCGCCGGGGCGTAACTCCGCTGTCGCGAGAAATCACGGTACAGCGGACAGAGCTCCGGCGGGATCTCATGGCGGCATGGAGAGCGCGACTGTCGCAACCCAGCGCTGGGCACGCCACAATTGCGGCGATAAGTCCCCTCTTTGAGGAGTGGTTAGAGAGGCGCCACGGCGTCCTCACCTTCCGCCTGACGCAGGTCCTCACCGGACACGGTTGTTTCGGGAGGTTCCTGTTTCGCATAAGGCGGGAGGAAACGCCCGGGTGTTACCATTGTGTGGATCGCCCGGAGGACACGGTGGAGCATACAGTGGAGGTGTGCCCGGCTTGGGCAGAGCACCGCCGTGTTCTCACGTAGGCAATCGGCGGCGGCGATCTCTCGCCGCCGCCACCATGGCCTGGTCCAGGCCATGGTGCGGAGCGAGAGTGCATGGGAGGCCGTCACCTCCTTCTGCGAAGCAGTGATGCTCGCGAAGGAGGAGGCGGAACGCGTGAGGGAGAGGCAGCCTCACGCCCTCAGTCGCCGCAGGAGACGCCCTGGGCGGCGGGAATCGCACGGCGATTTCCGGCCACCGTAGGCGCGGGCCTTCGGACGGTGAGCAGCGGGTAGCTCGCCGTCCGGTAAGGACCAGGCCCGAGTCGACGGCGCGTTGTGTTCCACGCGCGCCTCAAAGAGATGTCAGCAAGTGACGGGGTCCAATAGGGCCGACGCCGCTGGGGTCGCGGGTTGTCTGAAGGGGTTACCGCGGCCCTGGCATAGGCAACTGAAGGAACACGGGTGGGTTTTAGTCAGTAAAAGTCTGACACGCCCTTCCGCTCCACCCAGAGCGGGAGTAGTTATTTGATGATTTCAAGGGTTTGGTCTGGGCGTTGATGAGTCAGTCAATCAGTGAGTCAGTCAGGACTTCTCTTTTTATTTATATATATAGATAGATAGATTGTTGCACTGTAAGACTATTATATGCATGTAATTTTTGTTATACTAGGTGTAAACAATTGTTGGTGAACCTAATAAAATAAAATAAAAATAAACTTGAAAAGTTTCGCGAACCTGAGTAAAGTCTTTCATATTCAGGCCGCGAACTTTTCAATCAACCCACGTTTTCCGCCCAAACCAGCAGAGTAGAGTTCAAAATTTTATCATAACCACCAAAACCATGCTATCTATTCCCACTCGTATATATTCGAAATTCTATGTAACAAACACATAGAATAGTTACATGAAATTATTACTTAAAATTATCCTAAACTATATAGAAACAATGTAGGAACTACAAAGTATTCAATTTTGTAAGCCTTCTTGCGTCCCAAAATAACTTTTGGCTTTGGTACACTTCGCTGCGACCTTGTGCTACGTATGTAATGGATAATATAATATAATATATCTATACCTACTGAAAACTAAGAAAAAAGTAAATTGAAGGTACAGAAGCGAGATCCTTTGTGTTCTCTTGTACAATTCTATTTACTTGTCTTCAAAAGTTATTGTTATTATTTTTTCCACTGAACTGTAATTTCTTTTGATCGTTTGTAACGTTCTTCCTCGCTGCGACCTTGTCCTACGTATCAGGGTGTAAGTGTAAACAGTGGCAATATTTTAAGAGGTCAATGTACTCATCATTATGAACAACTTTTACTATCAGCTGTTGCCTACATTTATGTTCGCATAACTCGTCAGAAATGTACGAAACAGGTGATTTTTTTTTCGCGATTTCAATGTTGGTCCCATAGTAAAAGTTATTCAGTTCGATGGTCTAAAGCACTCCTTCAGGTTTTTAGAGTTAATCTTTTAACGAAAAAAAACTGTTTCTGTTTTTTTGTTCTCAGTATGTAACTAAGAAGACAGAAAATGGAAGTTACAGAAGCAACATCCTTTGCATTCTTTTGTCAAATTCTATTTACTTTTCTTCAAAAGCTATTATTATTATTTTCTCCACTGAACTATAATTTCTTTCGATCCTTTGTAACGTTCTTCCTGAAAATGTCTTGCTGTAATCTGAACACAATTAATACACTTACACAGCAGGACTAATACAGTAGCACAACATGTTGTTTCATTTCATTAAATTATACAAATTAATTATAAGAATTATCCCCTTATAACGTCTCTAATAAATCCCTGCGTTTCGCTTCCCAAGCTGGGGACTGCAAATGGATCCTTTTCGCACACATCGTACGTAGATCCTTATCTCTTTTATGGCCGTTTACGCAAAAATAAAAAAAGTACCTACACGTTATATTTTTCGACATTTAGCCTTATACTGTACTATGTATCCGGGGAATACATGTCAAAAATACGGACCCCGCGATATATTCTTGAACGTGTATTTAATGTTTATCCCTCGTAGATTTACAACATGAGATGTATCTAGTTGTTAGCATTTTTACATAACTTATTTATGTTACTGTATTTTTATAAATAGCTTTAAAGCGTTTATGTCTTTTTGACGTTTGTTTGCTAAAAGTAGGTCGCAATTGGGTCAAGTGATAAAAATGATCTCAATTAATACTTTAATTTGTGTTCTTCACGAGCCTTAACGAACCGATCGTTTACGTAAATTAAGAAACCAATTAATATCCGATTATCGAGACTGGTACCAAATTCATCCATAATAAACGTAAATGAAAAATACACGAGTGACGTGAAATTAAATTATATGGTTAACTATAAATAGAAAGAAACCTTTATCGGTTACTTTGATGAAGATATCGTGGTAATAAGGTTTCGTATCGACTGATATCAAATCAAGTCGCTATTTATTGGCTAAAGTGTCCGACGTGTTAGTATCACGCGTCAAATTAGAAGCCACCGTTTGATGTAGAACTGAAACTAACTTTGAGAGGTATTCCCTTTGGCGACACATCGTAAATGATACGTTACTGCTACTTTAAATTACATTATACAGGGTGGCCGGAACATTGACGTCCAAAAATAAAATTTCGGTCCCTCGTATCGTGGGGTATTCGAATCACCCCCATGTATGTTCCGCGACTTTTCATAGTTTTCGAGTTATGAATTTTTTTCTGAATGTTTGAAAATTTTCGACCTGACCAACCTAAAAAAATTCTAAAAAAAAAGTAGAGGGTTTTATCGAGTTTCTTTTTTTGCAACTGAATTTTCATAAGTAGTACTTTTATGCATAAAATAATCAGCTTCGTAACTGTGATGAAAGTTATGAAAATGTTGATCTAAAGTGAAAAATTTACGTTCGGTAAATTATGACTCAAATTTTCAACTTTAAATTAAAAATCTTAACAGGTGACTTCATAATTCCTAAGTAGGCTTCAAGAATGCGCCAGACTCTCAGCTTTCATAATCATAAAAAAAATGAAGTACTTAATAGGGCTACTTTGTTTAAAATCGGCCTTCAAAGACAGCGAGGTGGAAAAATTCTTAAAATTACCCATCTGAGTAATTATTTTTTTTTGGCTATTTTCTCGTTCCTAAGGTTAATTAATGATAAGAATACTGAAAACTAACCACATTATATATTCAATATTCATAATTACCACACGTGGGCGAATGAAAATCCACTCGAAGTGAGAGCTTCGACATTTCAACATCGCTTCAGCGTTAACTTGTGGTCTGGTATCCTCAATGGCGAACTAATTGGTCCGTTTGAACTGCCGTCCAGACTTGATGGAGAAACATACAAAAACTTTTTGGAAAATGAACTTCCATTGTTGCTGGCAGATGTGAATCTCGAACTCAGACGAACCATGGTGTTGCAAAATGACGGCGCCCGTGTCACTATGCAACCCAGGTCCGAAATTACTTAGATGAAACATACCCCAACAGATGGATCGGACGCAGCGGACCAATTAGGTGGCCTCCACGCTCACCTGATCTCAACCCCATCGATTTCTTTATTTGGGGCTATTACAAGGAAATAGCATACGCCCGAGACTGTTCAAGTGAACAAGAGCTGAGGCAGTTGATTGCAGAAGCTGAACGTGTTGTGAGAGAGAACAGAGACGCTTTTAGACGATTGCCAGACAATTTCTTACGTAGGTGTAGAATGTGTATTGCTGCTGGTGGTGGCCACTTTGAAAACCTTTTGTAAATGTTAAAAATAAATTAAGTACTTTTTTCACATTATCATCTGTGTTTTATTCAAAACCACTTTTTACGTAAAACTTTTCTTACCCAACTCTGAAACTATTTGTTGGTTAGTTTTCAGTATTCTTATCATTAATTAACCTTAGGAACGAGAAAATAGCCAAAAAAAAATAATTACTCAGATGGGTAATTTTAAGAATTTTTCCACCTCGCTGTCTTTGAAGGCCGATTTTAAACAAAGTAGCCCTATTAAGTACTTCATTTTTTTTATGATTATGAAAGCTGAGAGTCTGGCGCATTCTTGAAGCCTACTTAGGAATTATGAAGTCACCTGTTAAGATTTTTAATTTAAAGTTGAAAATTTGAGTCATAATTTACCGAACGTAAATTTTTCACTTTATATCAACATTTTCATAACTTTCATCACAGTTACGAAGCTGATTATTTTATGCATAAAAGTACTACTTATGAAAATTCAGTTGCAAAAAAAGAAACTCGATAAAACCCTCTACTTTTTTTTTTAGAATTTTTTTAGGTTGGTCAGGTCGAAAATTTTCAAACATTCAGAAAAAAATTCATAACTCGAAAACTATGAAAAGTCGCGGAACATACATGGGGGTGATTCGAATACCCCACGATACGAGGGACCGAAATTTTATTTTTGGACGTCAATGTTCCGGCCACCCTGTATAAAGTTACTCTTTCTTTAAACGATGAGACCTCGAATTTACATGAATTATTTCTTACAAGATCTTGGTAAAACGAAATATGAATGCTTAAGTAAGGGTGAGGATTAAAGACTGCTAAATGTGTAATTTGCAGGACGAAGAGCATTGCGTTAAAATTTTGTTAAGGATGATGCGCCAGGGTAGCCCGCGAAATTCAAAATTTCTTACGTTTTTTTGCAATTTATAGGTGAGCTTGTATGTTGATTAAAATATGATTTTCGGCCGTAGCTAATATGGCTTTACAGAATTATAATCATTAAAATCAGCAATACAACTGCATAAGTTAGCATTTACCTCAAATCTAGCGATTTCATGAAGTCATGAGGTTTGAGGTAAATGCTCTGGCGCTTTCGCCTTAAGCCTAAAAATAATTCGTAAAAATAAATAAAACTTTCAACAATAAATAATCAAGTAAGTGCTTCAACATCCCTGATATGAATCATGAAAAGTCCACTTAATCCAAAAAAAAAACTCTCTTGTATTAAAAATATAATTGTAAAGGTCGCAGGTCCCACCTGGTAGGTAACATCAAAATGATACAGAATTATCCTACTTACCCTTTTGCTTGAGCCTTTCGTAAATCCTGAATTACAGTTTAGAAAGTTCGTTCAACTTGTAAGTAATTCTTGAATAAAAACTAATAAGTAAACAGCTTACATTATACATGTGCCGTAATTAATTGATAACCTCTTAAGGGGTCATTGTACTTAACATTGTGAACAACTTTTACTATGGGTCCCATAGTAAAAGTTGTTCACAATGTTAAGTACAAACCTGAAATCGCAAAAAAAACAGCTGTTCCGTACATTTTAACGAGTTATGCGAACATAAATGAAGGGAACAGCTGATTTTTTTTCGCGATTTCAGGTTTGGTCCCATAGTAAAAGTTGTTCATAATAATGAGTTGGTACAATGACCCCTTAAGACATTAACCATTAATTACGGGACCACCTACATGCAACAACAGTTCACGTTGTCACATATTTATAAAAACGGTTCGATGAGTAGAACCATAACCTTTAGTGCATCCATGAAACTTTTAAAGGTGACCAGCCGTTATCAGAGATTGAAATATGGTGGTGAAGTCTCGTTGTCACCATAAACCAGTTACGACGTACTTTTAACCCTGACTTTACTACTCATATATACCTATGTTATAGTTTAAATTACGGTTCAATCACGATGAGTGTAGAAAGCACGCTTTTATGAGGTTAGAAGTTATAACAGAATGTTATTCCTCTCATATAGGGTTTGATATTGGAGCAGTTTATCACTGAATATTCTCTGCGACTATGAAACCAAGTCGCATGTACTCCATTAGCTACTGTAATTACCTTCGCATTTCAATGTGGTAAGACAAACCTACCTGACGAAGAATATATTGATATTGTATGAGGAGACTTCCGTGTGCTGTACGTCGGGCTGCGTGTGATTGTAATAGTGTCGCGCGTGCGAGACGGCCGCCACCGCGGCCAGTCGCTGCGAGCTGCCCATGGCCCAGCCGAGCGGGCTGCGCTGAGCACTAGCAGCGCCCGCGCCCGCCACCAGGCACCAGCGGCGCCAGCGAGCCACAACCGCACCACGCGGCGCCGCCTGCGCGACTGCCGCCACTAATTTTGTGCGTTCTTAATTCAACTTTCTTTCAATTCTTATTTATCTTTTTTTATTGAGTGGCTTTCACCATAATATAACTTTCAGACAGTGTTAATTGAATTCCAAGTATTTTATCAACTGTGCATATTTTTGAAATATGAGTGGCCGTGGCACATCTGAAACAATGGATACGTGTTCTTTGTACTTCCCATTTAAATTGTTAACGAACCATAACGAAAACTGTTAAGTTATTTTAATTGGTATAACATTTTCTTACAGCATATTGAACACAACTTATTGCCATGTCGAATTGTGTTTGCTCGAAGCAATAGAAAAGTTTTACAGAATTTCAGCGTTTTCACATTTCAATGAAAGACAAAAACACGGTACTAATTATTAAATAATAGTATCTTTCATCTCGTGAACTAATATAATGTACCTATTGTGTCCTAAATCTGTAGACCGTATACAACTTCAAAACATAATTGGATAAACAAACACCGGTTTTAATATAACTTTCGTCAGTTGAACAGTTTGTTTCGGAGTTATTTCCGTATGAATCGTAGACTGGCTACGAACTACGCGGAGTAGTCCGTTGGCGTAGCGTCGTAGCACGTTGGCGTAGCAGCAATAGACATGCGATTAATAATTAATGTGCTTCGTGAAGTCTCAGAAATAAAAATAACTACTTTGTCCTTTGAATAGCAAAACTTTTATGGGTAAAAATATAAATCCGTGTTTGATGCCCATGGTTTTTTTTAAATTAAAAGTTGAAAAGTCTGAAGTGATTTTTTTTTTTTAATTTTGAATTAACAGTTGGCAATTGCCATCGTATGAATACAACTTCTGCGAATGCGGTCTTTGCGAATAGGTATGCTATAATATTGGTTCAAAATATTACCATTCAGTAAAAGTTTTTAAATTGTACAAAAGGGTTAATCCAGCATGTCCACTTTATACAAGGTGTAACTTAAATAACGCACAACATTGTGAACAACTTTTACTATGGGACCAAACATGCAATCGCGAAAAAAAACAGCTGTTCCCTACATTTTGATGGAAAATTTATTCCTCTATCACATCTCAACTTTTGATACATGAAACTAATTTAATTTAACTATGAATAAAACTTCAAATAGATTTTCAAACTATTTAGTTGCATAGCAATCACAAAATCTAAGATTAACTAAAACTTTCAAAATGTCTTATCTAAACTTAGCACTTATTTCAACAAATCCCGTGTCAACATACCTTACAAAGTACGTCAAACTCCCGCTAACCATCAATGTTATCGAAACTACTAATATTTATCAGTTCCACTGCAGTTTAGTTCACAATAATTGAATTTAGACACAGTATACATCGATCGCGTGATAAGTTTGTCCTGGGCGGGCGGACACGACGCGAGCCCCCGACGCCAGCTTGTGGAGTGAAGGGAGGCTCGACTGCCCGCCCCAGCCCCAACATTGGCCACATACACTAACCCAACTCAGCCAGCGCGCCCAGCTTGGCCCTATACTTCCCCCAACTGTTATTATCGGTTTTCCAACTAGATCTGTGTGCGGTTTGTTTGCAGTGGAAATAGCGATTTCGGTGCTGTGCTACGTTAATTTTGTGTGGCGTTCAACATACTTATTGAAGACTTTATTTTGACAGCTTTCAGGTACTTATCAACTTGTTATTTGAAATTGATTCTTGTGTATTTTTATACAAAGGTTTAAAGACAATTTGCTGTGTAGCTTTCATTGCTGTTTAGCATTAGCAGTTAGCTTCTACCTAATAAATATGGGATTTTACGCCCTGAGATGTAATAAGCTAAAAGGCAAATATTCCATTACATCGATTAGCCTAATCTTAAATAAAATATATCTTCCTATTACAAGAAAACAGGCCAAATGCGTGTCGGAACATGCACAATGTAGGGTTCCATAGTTGAAAAGAATTTATCCCAAAAACAAACTTAACATAGTAATCCCAAAAAAAAAATAATTTTATGTGATAAAATTACAAATTATCAATTTTCGGACTTTTTTCTTTACTTGTGCTGTGAGACCCATGCTTCTTGCCAAATTTTATGATTGTAGGTCAACGAGGAGTATAGGTTTTAATTTACTTGCGAGTATCAAAATATGTCGCATAAATGGCCGTATTTTTTATTGCGTTGAAGTAGAAGCTTGATTTTTTAGGACTCCTAAAGACTAACGTATTTGATATTAATTTCATCTTGATACCACTCACGCGTTCCTGAGAAAAAGGGTCTTGACAGACTGACAGACAGACGGACAACGAAGTGATCCTGTGTAGTTCCATTTTTTCCTTTTGAGGTACGGAACCCTAAAAATACAATTTGCATTAATTTGTCTTAATTAATACCTACTTACTACCCGTGACCGGTACACCTGTTAACAATAACACATAATTGATTTTGTAACCTAAACATAATTATAGCTACTCTACTAGATAATAACATTATTTTAACATACGCGACGATGTTAAAACAAAAACAATCCAAATGCCAATTAAGCCCAACTTTGGGTCCAACATTAATGACATTAGCGGGCCAATATTGGGTCTTTCCCGTCACTCCCTCGACCGTGTTCGTCCCGTCACGCCGCCAACAGGTTCGTAGTAACTTCGTACATTTCATTTATTGTTGTTTGTCATGCGAATTTGCACCTTATGCTAAAGGTATTTCATTTTAGAAGGCCACGCGTTGACATTTCCATTTTTGTTTATTTTTGATCCGTACTTTTGCGCGGGAAGCGAAATGTCATGAACCGTAATAGATATTTAATTATGATCGATCTACTGCATCAGGATTTCTGTATTTAGAATGATAGATTGATTGAGTACTTTTCAGTAAAATATGTATATTTTTAACGTAAGTAATTTCTTAGAAAATGTCATACCTAGTTATTAAAACCACAATTTTCTTTACTTAAATCTTATTTTTCCCAAAATTGAGCGTAGTTATAAAAACTGTCAAAACAGTTTTAATTAACTTCAAACAACTTGAACTTACTCACCGAGTTTATATTGAAACGTTCTTTACTAATTTAACAGGACAACTTGAAAACATAAAACAGTACGGTTAGCATGGCGCGTGGCGAGTCAATGGCGTTTATTGATTTTTATGGAAATTATGTCGGACACGATACAAGTATACAACTAATGGTTATCTGTGTCTGTTTGAATGTTTTGTTTTTCATGGCTTTTTATAGATAATGTTACTGCATAAAGGCTCCCGCAGAAACGACAGATGCGACTATAATAGAACAATTTCTATGAATTCTTTATGCAATTTCCATGAATTTTTCATAGAAATTGTTCCACTAGAGTCGCGTCGCGCCTGTCTGCGGGAGCCTTAACTGTCTATTTTTAACATTGCCACTCTTACTCATAAAAAAAGTAAAACGCTTTGTAAACCTATTTTAGTTAAAAACTGCTTTGTCAATTTCCTTCGAATTATGATTTGAGTTTGAAAAAGAAGACAAAACACTTTAACTAAAATGGGTTTTTAGAGCGTTTTCCATATAAATTCAACAATATAACCTTGAACATTTTTTTTTCGTTCTTTATTACGGTTTCAGTTTACCTATGGCGATGGCAGTTGTTGTGTACCTTCTGAAAGCCAATAAAAATTGTATAATGCTTTTGCAACTGAGATTGTCAACACAAACGGACAATGCAGAATGCAATAGGTACCTAGTTGCGATACATTTTCCCACCACCATTATTCTTTGCCACCCGTAACATGCGTCAAGTAATTCTTGTCTCCATGGATTCTTCGTGATAACAGAACAAATATAAAACAACATGCTCCGTTTTATAGAAATTTTCTTCGGGACCTTAAGTCTCAGCCAAAATAGGCATGAAGCCTGGGTAAAAAAAAAAATTCTATTTAGTCCGTCAGTCAGATAATAAAAAAATATTAGACACGTAATTTTTTGCTTTATCATTATCATATTAATAAAAAATACTTAGCTATCACGCATTAAAGTTGGGGAGTGGGGGCTCGCTACGTCACTTGTACGTATAAAACCTAGCTACGCGTGACGTCATGCCATATTTTAACTCAATTTATCGCCGTAATTTTTTGATTACGTAAAAAAATAAAAAATACGTGTCCAATATTTTTTAATAATCTCTATGATGGACAAAAAATAAATTTTTAGTCATCATCCCTATTCAAATTAAGAAAAGCCTGTGCAGCCATTTGACTAGTAATAATAATTAGTCCAATGACAGCATATTATTTACTAGCTGCGCCCCGCGGTTTCACCCGTGTAGACCGGGATAAAAAGTAGCCATGTGTTAATCCAGGGTATAAGCTATCTACATACCAAATTTTATCCAAATTGGTCCAGCCGTTTAAGCGTGAAGAAGTAACAAACATGCACACACACTCACAAACTTTCGCCTTTATAATATTAGTGTGAAGTGTGATAAACTTATCTATACCTAATTAATTTTAACCATCTCATACATTGTGCATGCTGTGTTCATTATTTTAGGGCATGCAGTCAGCAGTGTTACATTGTCTGTCTTTCAGTTATCTAGTATGTAAGTTATATTGTATTGCCCGACATGTGAAGCTATACAGGATGAATTTTTTATCATGCACCAAATTGAAATGGGAGATTTTACTCATCATTATGAACAACTTTTACTATGGGACCAAACCTGAAATCGCGAAAAAAAATCAGCTGTTCAGTACATTTTGACGAGTTTGATGTAGATAAATGTACTGAACAGCTGATTTTTTTTTCGCGATTTCAGGTTTGTTCCCATAGTAAAAGTTGTTCATAATGATGAGTACAATCTCCCATTTCGATTTGGTGCATGATAAAAAATTCATCCAGTATAAAAAAAAACTTCATTCCTTCTACGAGTATTATACGTGTAACTGCGTAGGTTTATTCTAAAAATATTATTTATTTACATATCGGGGATTGACGGATGTGTCAAATTTTTCACGTAACTCATTTTGCGGGCGGCGGCATCTCGCGTTTACTAGGGATCCACGAGCCCCAGGAGATGTAACGAAACCTTAGATCCACGCAAGCGAAATCATATACAAGTCCTACATATTATATTATGTACGATCTATACCTACACCTCCATATCTCCAAGTCTCGTTATAAAATGAGTCAAAAGTTAAAAGGGTCAGAGACAAAAACATACTCATAAATGTATTATTTATTTATAATGTAAACTCGGCCAATTTTTGTGCCTGTATCTTGATGCCTTGGTAATTTTATTATATTTAGAAATTATGTTTTAATAGCTGTTCGTCACTATTTTTGTTCATAAGTACTGCCAGATTTTTTGATCGTGTCTGTTTGCCGCGGTAACATACTGGCATATCTATTCAGACACCGCTGTTGGGTCCGGAGAGCTACGGGGCAATAGATGCCTGGGTAAAAAAAAAAACTGCACACATCAACACGGTCTAGGGATATTTTTAAAAAAGCGAATTACTATCAATGTGTTAATTATTTATATGACATGTATATATTTAAAAGATACGTTATTTAATATTCTACCATTTTTTAATAATGGTTAAGGTACTTAGATTAAAATTTCAGGATTTTATGAAAAAAAAAATGAAGCATAGGCGGAAACCGTATATGAATTAACTTTTAATTTGTGAGTAAAAACTGAAAAAAATAGAAAAATCATTTAATTTGTGTTTATAAACTTGAAGTTAGTAGTCTGAGAAAGCGCCCATGATGTTCATAATACATCGGCAACGATTCGGCATGCTCAGAACAAGGTTGTCAATGTCTTGCTGCGGAATATTGTCCCATGTCCTTCTGAGGTGCGCAAAAAGTTGATCTTCTGTAGCCAGATTTTCAGGAACTTCCTTCAGAGCTCTTCTTTGCAGCACATCCCACGCATGCTCAATGGGATTTAGATCTGGCGATTGAGCAGGCCAGTCTAAGGCCCTAACATTGTGTGTATGTAACCAAGCTGCTACCGTTCTCGCCGTGTGTGCCCGGGCATTGTCGTGCATGAGCAGGAAATCTTGCCCCATTTGTGTTCTGTGGGGCAAGATTACGGGCCCCAGCACCTGTTGGACGTATCGTTCTGCCGTCATATTGCCCCGCACGCAAACGAGATCCGTCCGTCCTCCAAGACGAACTCCTGCCCAATCCATAATTGTTCCTCCTTGGTATGGGTGAACTTCCTGAGGGTTCTGAAGACGGCTCCATCGTCCAGGAACTCGCCAAACACGCGTCCTTCGTGAATCTGGATGGAAGCCGAACCTGGATTCATCCGTGAACAGCACATTGGACCATTGCTCACGGCCCCAGTCCACGTGGTTCCGAACCCATTCTAATCGTCGTCCACGATTGCCTCTCCGTAAAGGTGGGACCCGGAGTGGTCTACGAGAGCGTAGATTGCTTTCATGCAGTCGCCTTCTTACAGTTTGGTCACTCACAAGCACTTGGTGTTCCACTCGCAGCCTTTGGACCAATTGAGTCGCCGTTGCATTTGGTTGAGCTCGCGCAGTAATTTGCAACAATCTGTCTTGTCTGGGGGTAATGATGCGACTTGGCCCCCGGTGCCTCTCCGCTACTTCACCTGTGGCACGATAGCGTGTCCACAATCTTGAAATTACATTTTGGTGGGTCCCTATGGCCTCAGCAACATTACGCTGAACAGACCCAGCTTCCAGCATTCCCACAGCAACGCCAACATTTGACTAGGGCGGAGATGTTACGATCTCCGCCCTAGTCAAATGTTGGCGTTGCATGGCTACAATACCTCAATTTTAACTTTATCTTTCGTTTAAAAAAAACCGGTCAAGTGCGAGTCGGACTCGCGCACGAAGGGTTCCGTACCATATTATATGTTTAACAATCGCAAGGATAACTTTTTACTTATTTTATAATGATACTGTGAATTACAAGGTTATTTTTTGCAGTTGCAGAAAATCACCCATGTTTAAACAAAATACCTTATGAATCGCCGTTTTCAGTATTGTTGATTAAAAACAGTATTCATGGTACTTACATGGTACAAAGAAGTTTCAAATTCCTAATTTGTTGAATTGTTGCGCTAGAGCTCGTACAAAAATGGTCTAAAATTTACAACTTTTACGGCCCCCTATTTCTTAATTTTAAAAGATAAAAAAAATATGTTTGTACTCTACTCAATGAGTTCTAGACGATGACACCCCATATAACACATAATCAGCCTATAATGTTCCCACTGCTGGGACACAGGCCTCCTCTCGGTGAGAGGGAGTGGGCCGTAATCCACCACGCGGGCCCAGTGCGGGTTGGTAGATGTCACATGTCTTCGAATTTTTGGTTCTAGGACATGCCGGTTTCCTCACGATGTTTTCCTTCACCGTTTTGAGAGCAGCGGTGATGAAATAATGACATGACACCCCACATGCTAGATTAAATTTTTTTATATTTTTTTTTCAAAATGAAAAGTTTATTGTATTACCGACCCCTAAAATTTTTAACTTTGCTTTATTTTTATTATTTGTTGTTATAGCCGTAATAGACAGCGGAGGATTAGTAAGTTTGTACTGGACTGTACGTGGTTGTCTGATTTCATGGATTTTAATTTTCTTGCGCGGAACCCTAATTATTTTTCTAAAATAAAAATATCCTAAGTTACTCCTTAAAACATCAGCTATATGCCGTCAAAATCGGTGAAAATTCGTTTGGCAAGTTTCCTAACTTGACTCAAATTACCATTTTTTTAATCGGACTGCGCTTTAAAATTCTTCTATACAAACTTTAACATCCCTAAACCTCATTTGAGGCGTAGTTTTGAAAAACTAATAATGACAAACATTATTACTTACTTATGCAAGTATTTGTGCTAAGTTTCAAGTTCATTAACCAAAATAATAAGATTTTTCATATAAACTGTATCTCTGTTTTCACGAACACAGATAGGTTACTAAAGAATTTCAAAAATCGTCTGGTATGTTTCCTTAACTTGACTCAAACATTATTTACACCAATTTTAGAGTTAATCAAGCCCCCAATAAAATCCTCCGCTATAAAATTAACTTTTCACCCCTTAGGGGTAGATTTTTGGAAAACCCTAATACACGTTAGTCTTAATTTTTGGTATCAAGTATAAAAACTGAGTTTTGAGTTAATCGGACCGCGTGTTAAAGTTCCTCCATACAAACTTTGACACCCCCAATCCCTCTTTAGGGGGTAGTTTAGGTAAAAATTATGAACTTTATAATTTACTTAGATGAATATTCGTGCTAAGTTTCAAGTCTATTAACTCAAGGGATAGGATTTTTCATACAAACTTTCATCCAATGTTTTACCCCCTTAGGGATGGAATTTCCAAAAATCCTTCCTTAGTGGATGTTTTCACTATATAAGGTATTTATGTGCAAAATTTCAAGTCTCTAGGTCCATTGGTTTGGGCTGTGCGTTGGTATATTAGTCAGTGACTCAGTCAGGACTTTGATTTTTTTATATATATAGATTTACCAGGTTATTTTAAGACCACAGACTTCTTATAGGTTTTCCTGTAATCTACAGGTATAGAACTAATTTCTATATTTTTTTCAAAATTTTAAGCTCAGTCGTTTCGGAGATAAGGGGGGGGGAATGGTCAATTTTCGTCTATTTTCTTAAATAACTTTAAAACAATATATTTTAAAATTATAACAAAAATATATTTGAGACCCTCATAGTAAGCCCTTTCATTTGATATGTCACTCGGTACAGTTTACAAAACTTTTTTTTTAAATTTTCTTATTTTCCCCCTAAAAGTGACTCTCATATTCAAAATTCATATATTTACTTTAGCTGTACGTGTTTGGGTCACAGAAATTCATATGTGTACCAAATTTTAACTTAATCGGTCCATTAGATTCGGAGCAAATTGGCTGTGACAGACGGACAGACGGACAGACAGACAGACAGACAGACAGACACACGAGTGATCCTATAAGGGTTCCGTTTTTTCCTTTTGAGGTACGGAACCCTAAAAATGAAAAAAAAACTAACTAAACGTAATTCGTATTGTTTTCTAAATTTCGCACAAATGAAAATTTCCTCTCCTACACATCAAGACATTTTTATGCCACCGAAACAAAAGAATTTTCAAAAATTTGAATTTGGAATTAGTCTGAGATAAATTACAAACAAATCGGTGTATAAAAGATTCCAATGCGGCCAGTACTTTTCGAGTTATTTAATTGAGTATGTAATATCCCTAGACCGTGTTGATGTGTGTATTTAGTCCGTCAGTCAGGTAATAAAAAATATAGCATTAATAAATAAAAAAAATGCTTTGCTTAAAACGCATTAAAGTTGGGGAGTAGTGAGCCCCCCACTACGTCACAACTATAACAAACTACGTATAAAATCTAGCAAGAGTGACGTGACGCCACATTTTACCATGTATCGTCGTAATCTTTTGATTACATAAAAAAATAAAACATGCGTGTCTAACATTATATTTTAATAATTTAAATGACGGACAAAAAAATATCAGTCATCAATTCATCATCCCTATTGCGTAACACACTATCAGTGGGAATCGGTTTCATTTTGACAGATCAACAACATTCATTGCGTTATTTACGTTGTTGAGAAGACAAATTTTTCGAACATATGAAACAATGGATTATCAATATGCTTCAAAATCATTCAGATTGTGATTGATAGTGTGTTACACAATTAGAGTGATGGTCAACCTTATGTTAATTGAAACGTGACAACACATTCACTAATGCACAAAAGATAACTACGGACGTATTACCCTACGTAATGTCGCCTCCAATACTTTGCATTTTATAATGTCGTACAGAAATAATGTTAGATAGAAACTGATATTGAACATTAAATTGTACGTGAATTATACTGTGTTGATGTTCTGTTTTAATCTCGTGTTTGCATACAATTTGTTGCAGCAGCTTTGTGTATAACTAATGCATTGAAATAAAGTGCAACGGACTGAAAAAATAATGCAATCACTGAACCGTTCCTACACAAAACACATTATATCGATAATATATCCATCAAGAACGAATCGATTCGCGGCATGCTAAGTTTACCTACAACTCATCAAAGAAAAATAAAAGCAATGAGAGAAATAAATGTTGAAATATGCCGTAACTTTCTACTTGATTCCTTCAAAGAAGTTCTTATGACACTTCTGAACAATGAGGGTCTATTTATCAACACTGGCTCTTTGTAGCACTGTAGCCAAAATTCCAACTAAACTCATCTATGTGACGTCATCCGTCATGTCCTAGGTTCACGCCCTTATTGCACACAATAAGAAAGTGAAGAAGGTTCATCGTGATATTTGAAGTTCTTTACACTCCTTTCGTAGCCTAAAACAAAACACGTTGAAACAGTTTTTGTTGTCTCCATCGGCTCATAATCTTCATTGTCATCATCAGCTCGTACTGGTCATAGGGTACTTCAATATTTTTTAGGGTTTCCTACCTCAAAAGGAAAAAACGGAATCTGTATGTCAGATTGTCAAGACCATTATTCTTAGCAACGCGTGCAGGTATAAAGTTTAAATTAATTTGAAATACGTAGGTCTACGGTCCCTTGGAGCTCCAGAAAAATCATGCTTCTAAGTCAACGCAATAAAAAATTACGGCCATTTATGTGATTTTGATACTCGCAAATAAATCAAAACCTATAGGGTACCTACTTCCTGTTTTTTCATTGATAAAGAATAAACAATATCTTTATTTTGCATAAAATATGGTACATAAAAGGTCTTAAATATAAAAATGTTGTCCTAGAATCATGAAGTTTGGCAAGAAGCAAGGTCTCACAGCATAATTTAAAGGAAAGGACGAATTTGTAATTTTATCACGTAAATAAATATTTTTTATGATTACAAAGTTACATCTGCAGTTGGAAAATTGACCGTGACGTACCTATATCGATGTTGTTGTTATAAATTCGTTCCTACTTCCCTTCATTGTGCGTGTTTCGTCACGCCCTTGGCTGGTTGTTTCCTATACTATTCATACTATGCTACTTATACAGGTAAGTACTATAATAGTATGAATGCAACAATTCTCTGTCTGTTACATTTTGACACCTTAAAGACTGAAAGAATTTGGTTTAGCTCATAGATCGACCATGACCTTTTTTATACCAGTAATACGTTACCGGGTGTATAAGGCGAAGTCTGAAAGTGACACCGGTGACTGAAAAATTGTGCGGAAATCGGCCAGGGTATGGGCATGTGATGCGGAAGAATGAGGAAAATGTCGTTAGGAAAGTTTTCAGTATGAATGTGGATGGCTATACGAGTAGGGGAAGACCAAAGAAACGTTGGATGGACTGTGTGAAATATGATTTATGGTCATGAAGTGACTGGCTATAGAAGTAAAAGATGAATAAAAAAGACACGTTGCGCCGACCCTAAATAAATTGGGATAAGGGCAGGAGAATGAATGATGACGTTACCGGGTGAATCAGCAAGCAAAAGCTAGTTTGTTTATAAGTAGTAGGTAAGTCTAAGTAGACCTGCTGTCTTGTATGG
The DNA here is from genome assembly GCA_905163495.3 of Cosmia trapezina. Lineage (NCBI taxonomy): Eukaryota > Metazoa > Arthropoda > Insecta > Lepidoptera > Noctuidae > Cosmia > Cosmia trapezina. Next base: position 7,135,826 of record LR991036.1, read on the forward strand.
ATCAGAATGTTGGGCCACAAAAGGGATGAATGAAAAGCAACTGCATGCAGCTGAGATGAGAATGCTAAGAGGAACGTGTGGTGTTACACGAATGGATAGAATAAGAAATGAGTACATAAGAGGAAGTTTGAAAGTGGCACCGGTGACTGAAAAGTTGTGTGGAAATCGGTTGTCATGGTATGGGCATGTGATGCGGAGGAATGAGGAAAATGTCGTGAGGACTGTGTGAAAGATGACATGGCTAGAAAGGGGGTGACTACCGAGATGACGACTAATAGAGAAGTAAGTATGGAAAAAGGACATGTTGCGCCGACCCCAAATAGATTGGGATAAGGGCAGGAGAATGATGGTAAGTCTAAGTAGACCTTCTACGACTTATTTATTTAGTGTCATGGAGTAGGGCGCTCCCTTATAATGTTTTATGTAACGACACAACAACACACTAAGGCTTGGCAGTGAAGTGACTACATAAATCTCGTACTACCCGCAATCGACTGCGAGATAATGTAATGACAAGTTTAAACCCGCTGGTAACCAGGATTTTAGGTGACATTTTGTCTAGATAGGAAGTTAGGTAATACACTTTTAAACTATTAGCCATATTTTCCTCCAACCATTGTTCTTGCGGCGTCAGAAACTATTTTGAATTTAGGTTTACTTTTAGAATAGAACATTTAAGTATGTACATCATCATTAAGTACTAGTTCATGATGAATTAGTACTTAGTGATGAACTGATCCCCAAGATACAGACTAACTGTCTAGTTTGGGGCTCAGTGGCAAATAATATTTTGTAACCTATCTATAAGTATGTACCTACTTAATATTTAAAGCTACTCATGCCGTCTCAACTTGTTGTTAACATATAACCTGGACAATAAACTATTTTCTTTTCTATACTTAATGTTTTGTCTAGTCAAGCTACTTTGTTTTTTTTTAAGTGTTAACAGGTAGACAACATAGAATTAACCAGCCGTACCTATTGATCGTGTAAAGGTCCATTAGGAGCCAGACACGATGTTTGCAGAATGGTATTTACGTACACATCGTTTAAAAATAACCGTGTCTGATGACGCCATCGCCATTCCAATGATAAACCTTTTGTTAGCCGTTAATTCGAACATTTGACACAGTTCTTACTCGATACGTATGCTAATAAGCGGACATAATATACAGAATACTGGTTTTGGCGGACAAAAATCACAATAATAATAATGTATATGGTTTGTATAATGCATGTCACTGACACAGGGCGACGACACCCGTGCGTCACGCGAGCCAATTTGCTAAGGTTCATGCAGGGCTGTCAGAACAGACATATATTACATAATATAACATGTGCAAAGGCCTTTGTAATATTAAAAAGGAAATTGCGAATAGAAGCGTGCAAATAAAGGACATTTTGGCCAAGAAATGCAAAGGGTGGCGTTATTTTGGTTTTGCCTGTGTAGCGCACTCGTATGATCATGTCTTTCAAATTTTAAATGAACAATGTTTTACATTATCGTGCCTTTTTAAATTAATTATAATAATTATTTATTAAATACAAATTTTCGTAGCACTCATTTCGTAGCATCGTAGCACCGTAGCATCAAACCATACAAACATAGATCTGTGATTATAACATTATAATTGATTATAAATTAATTAATAATTTACAAACAAAGTGAAGTCCTGACTCCTGCGCTAGGTAGAAACACCTGTTTTACAGGAGCCAATGTCTACTTCAATCAGTAGGTTCTGGATTTTATGCATTACTAGCAGCGCCTCGCGGTTCCACCCGCGTAAATCTCGAACCCGTAGGAATATCAGGATAAAAAGTATCTTATGTGTTAATCCAGATTATAAATTATCTGTGTGCATTTAGCACACAGATAATTTATAATCTGGATTCATCAAAATCCGCTCAGTCGTTTTTGCGTGAAAGAGACAAACATCCATCCTCACAAACTTTCGCGTTTATAATATTATAGTAGGATGTTGAAAATAGGTCAGACGATGCATAACACAGATTGACTTATAACAGCCCTATGGTTGGTGGATTCATTACACATTCACGAGTTTATCACAGATCTAACACGACTTGTCGTTCACAATACTACACAACGAACACCTAATAACCTCAAATGGATATAGGTAGGTACCCTATTCGCACTCACGATTGAAATCACGCGTAGAAACTTGTTAATCCAATTTGTAAAATTGATTACCGTCAATCAATATGGCAAATGGAAATAGTATACATGAAGGAATTGAAATTACTGTAGACATGGAATGCGTATCTGTTGCTATAATCAAATGACCCGTCGTTTCTGTACAACTACAGAATCACATCAAAAATACCAGAGTCGCTGGGGAGAGTCCACTAAAAAATGTAATCCTTCCACAGTGCTTGTAGAGCCGCTATCAATATGAGACGTCACGTAACATAAATCTACGTAAACATGTAAAAATTCAGATACTTATAATAAATTTACTTTAAAAAAGTAAAAACCAACTTCAAAAACGAATAAAATAACTTTCATAAAAAACTTAACAGCTTCTGAAGTCGGTGCCAAGCTATGGTGCATTGAAAACTTGATTACCGGTTTACATATTTTGTGGTTTTCAAGTATAACAAAAATTGATATTGTTATTGTTAGAAAATGACCACATTTTTAACAATATACTTATTATTAAACGTAGAACTTAATTATTTTTGGCATTTTTGTCCAGAAAGCGGCTTTATCCGAATCATTATCAAGGGAGCATGATTCCAATTCACATTTGACACTTATCTGCATTCAAATTCAAATCGTCTTTATTAACAAACTTATACTAATTTTACAATAATCATTTTTTTATTTAGTAGTTTAGTTAGTATCATTAGTATCAGCCAACTAACAGCACTTCCTTTGTAATATCTATTCAAAAATAGTGCGATGAGTACGTTGACCGCATTGATTCAATTCGATTCATACACATTTTATTAGATACGGGCTTATGTCCACTGAAATACAATGAATGTGGGTAAAAAGTTGCAGGAAAAGCCGAAATAAGAATAGAATTGCTCTTTCTACAAAAAGACTTTACCTATAGAACTAAATTCAATTCGTCGTTATCATGTAAGAATTGAATAAAGTTAGTACGACGATGTGGCCCAGTGATCGGCCCCGACTTACCAAGTTGTAGGTCGTGGGTTCGAACCCAGATAGGCGCTTTAATTTGTGTAAATAATTTCATCACCACTGCTCTCAAAACAGTGGGAAACTGACATGTCTTAGGACCAAAAATTCGAAGACATGTGACATCTACCAACCCGCACTGGGCTCGCGTGGTGGATACGGCCCAATCCCTCTCACTGAGAGTAGGCCTGTGTCCCAGCAGTGGGAACGTTATAGGCTGATGTACGATTCGATTCTTATATTGATTCTACAAGCAGCAAATTAAAGGTGCTTGTCGTGCTTGTCGAGTAGGTAATAAGACCACAGAGACCGTCAATCAGTTTCACAAGCTACTCTATTTTTTTGCAACCCCAACACAGACTCGCTGAGTGTTGCCTTTGCATGGCGTCATTTCTCTCCATAACATTTATCATGTACATATTTGACAATCTAACGAAAAATAATAATGCTGGCATCAAAACCTCCTTTGTCCCTTGTTGAACTTCAAAGGTTTCTAAATGGCCTAAAATAACTCAGAAGTGCCGGAAGCCCGGTAATAGGGCCCTTAACGAGACGAGACGAGATAAAAAGGGGTGGAAGTACGAGTACATACGTCATAGGACACACAAAACTTTCTTTAACATAACCCTATAACAGAGTTATGTTAAGAAAAGTGTTAAGCTACGGTTATCTAGAAGAGCGGTTTCATCATAATATAACGGCCGTCGTGAAAATCTGTTATTTTTTAGGGTTCCGTACCAAAATGGTAAAAAAGGAACCATTAGGCCGCGTTTCCACTGACGCGGAGCTGGGCGGAGCGGAGCGGAGACGTGCAGGAATCGTCCAATTACAGACGAGGCAAGAGACGCGATGAGAATTTCAACCATTATGATTGGTCGATTCCTGCACGTCTCCGGAGCGGAGCTCCGCCCAGCTCCGCGTCAGTGGAAACGCACCCTTATGGTGTCACTCAGTCTGTCTGTCTGTCTGTCTGTCGGTAGGGATGTGAAAAAATAATCGATTAGGGAAAAAAATGATTAAAAAAAACCGGTCAAGTGCGAGTCGGACTCGCGCACGAAGGGTTCCGTACCATATTATATGTTTAACAATCGCAAAGATAACTTTTTACTTATTTTATAATGATACTGTGAATTACAAGGTTATTTTTGCAGTTGCAGAAAGTCACCCATGTTTAAACAAAATACCTTATGAATCGCCGTTTTCAGTATTGGTGCTTAAATACAGTATTTATGGTACCTACATGGTATAAAGAAGTTTCAAATTCCTAATTTGTTGAATTGTTGCGCTAGAGCTCGTACAAAAATGGTCTAAAATTTACAACGTTTGCGGCCCCCTATTTCTTAATTTTAGAAGATAAAAAAAATATGTTTGTACTCTACTCAATGAGTTCTAGACGATGACACCCCACATGCTAGATTATTTTTTTTTTTTCAAAATGAAATGTTTATTGTATGGGGACCGACCCCTTAAATTTTTAACTTTGCTTTATTTTTATTATTTGTTGTTATAGCCGTAATAGACAGCGGAGGCTTAGTCAGTTTGTACTGGACTGTACGTGGTTGTCTGATTTTATGGATTTTAATTTTCTTGCGCGGAATCATAATTATTTTTCTAAAATAAAAATAGCCATAGTTACTCCTTAAAACATCAGATATATGCCGTCAAAATCGGTGAAAATTCGTTTGGCAAGTTTCCTAACTTGACTCAAAGTACCATTTTTTTAATCGGATTGCGCTTTTCTTCTATACAAACTTTAACATCCCTAAACCTCATTTAAGGCGTAGTTTTGAAAAACTAATAATGACAAACATTATTACTTACTTATGCAAGTATTTGTGCTAAGTTTCAAGTTCATTAACCAAATTAATAAGATTTTTCATATAAACTGTATCTCTGTTTTCACGAACACAGATGAAGAATTTCAAAAATCGTCTGGTATGTTTCCATAACTTCACTCAAACATTATTTACACCAATTTTAGAGTTAATCAAGCCCCTACTAAAATCCTCCGCTATAAAATTAACTTTTCACCCCTTAGGGGTAGATTTTTGGAAAACCCTGATACACGTTAGTCTTCATTTTTGGTCTCAAGTATAAAAACTGAGTTTTGAGTTAATCGGACCGCGTGTTAAAATTCCTCCATACAAACTTTGACACCCCCAATCCCTCTTTAGGGGGTAGTTTAGGAAAACTCAAAAAGATAAACTTTATAATTTACTTAGTTAGATGAATATTCCTGCTAAGTTTCAAGTCTATTAACTCAAGGGATAGGATTTTTCATGCAAACCTTCATCCCCTATTTTACCCCCTTAGGGATGAAATTTCCAAAAATCCTTCCTTAGTGGATGTTTACACTATATAAGGTATCTATGTGCAATATTTCAAGTCTCTAGGTCCATTGGTTTGGGCTGTACGTTGATATATTAGTTAGTGACTCAGTCAGGACTTTGATTTTTTTATATATATAGATTTACCATGTTATTTTAAGACCACAGACTTCTTATAGGTTTTCCTGTAATCTACAGGTATAGAACTATTTTCTATATTTTTTTCAAAATTTTAGGCTTAGTAGTTTCGGAGATAAGGGGGGGGGAATGGTCCATTTTCGTCTATTTTCTTAAATAACTTTAAAACAATATATTTTAAAATTATAAAAAAAATATATTTGGGACCCTCATAGTAAGCTCTTTCATTTGATATGTCACACGGTACAGTTTACAAAACTTTTTTTTTAAATTTTCTTATTTTCCCCCTAAAAGTGACTCTCATATTCAAAATTCATATATTTACTTTAGCTGCACGTGTATGGGTCACAGAAATCCATATGTGTACCAAATTTTAACTTAATCGGTCCATTAGATTCGGAGCAAATTGGCTGTGACAGACGGACAGACAGACACACGAGTGATCCTATAAGGGTTCCGTTTTTTCCTTTTGAGGTACGGAACCCTAAAATCGATTTTTTTTCAATAAAAATCGATTATTATCGATTTTTTTCACCCGCAACGGCCGCAACATCCAGCGTTTTAGTCAGGAGCGCGAGGCCGCAAAGTGCCGCGAACCCGTACTTTCTAAGCGTTTACCAAAACTTTTATTCGCAAATTCATTGGCCACAGGCTTTTAATTAATTTATTTTATGACTTACTTATGTACATTTTTTCCAGCGAAAGGAGAAAAGAAAAAATCTTTTTGCCACTTTACGCCCTTGTAATTTGTGAACAATGTATGACCTTTACCTTGATTAGTTAGTTTATTCCTCAAATGTCAATATTTCATGAAATAGTCATTCGATATGATTACTATTGGGTCTTATAGAGTTGTATTGATGAATTTATTGATTATAATTTTGTAAATACATACTTTTTACGGTCACGAATCGTATTTTGGTCATCATAGAACCTAATACTGACTTGGAAATTGCAAAAAACGGTAAGAAAATTTGACTTTCGCGGGCTGATTTCGCCTAAATCCATGAAAAAATAAGGAAAAAATCGATTTTTTTAACAAAATCGATTAGTTTTATTACAAAAATCGATTATTTTTTAATCGATTTTATTACTAGGCAAAATAAACGATTAATTAATAATCGATTTTTTGTGTATAATGTCACATCCCTATCTGTCTGTCACAGCTGGATATCTCAAGAACTATACTAATGCTATCAACTTGAAATTTGGAATAGTTTTAGATGACGTTGACCCAACTATTTTTCAAATAAGAAAGAAATTAAAATATTTATGTTTTTTTTGGAAAAGGGACTGAAAGGGGGTTTTAAAAAATCAAAGTGGGGCTACTAGGGCATGTGGGGTATCATATGAAAGAGCGCTGTTTACACATTCTCAAACATTTTTTTTTCTTTTTTTTAGACCGCATAGGTTTCGACTTCTGATGAAAAATGTAAAAAAAATACCTTCCCCCCCCCCCCCCCCCCCTTATCTCCGAAGTTTGCAAAGAGAAAAATAGCACACTTTTGCAGAAATCGGAACGGAGCCCTCGGCGCTCTCGACCGGTTTTTTTCACCAGTATTTAACATTAAGGCGAGGATAACCGAGTTTTAATGATTTTAATCTGAAGATCACGTCTACACGAGTAGTTTTAATGATTTGGTAAAAATGTATATTAAATTAGAGCATTTTCTTAATAACTTAATATGTGAATATATTTTTAGATCATGTTTATATTACATAATGTGGAAATTTATTTGTAAAGTTACGACTAACGCGGATAAAAACTGAGAATCACGCAAAAACTATCAATCGTATTTTTATGAAACCTTCACCATTTTGAAGATAATTTAATGATGTATCTTTTATATACGTGTTTTAATATAATACCTTTTGTTTTATGCATAATAAATTAATAATGCGTCTAATTTGGGACAGCGCTCCTTGATGGGCAAAGTCCTATTACTGGCTGGACGTACGACGCGTTGCGTGAGCTCAGCACAGAACACGCAAGCTGTGCACTCAAGGCCGTTGGCATATCTGAGTTTTAATGTGTCAAAAAACGCTCTGTATTTGAACACCCATCATGGTGTGACCGTTCACGACTTTCTTAGGAAAACAAAGCTTAATAAATTAGGAAGACAGCAGACGACAGACTTTTTGCGGGTACCATTTTCTTTTAGGCTTAAATACCAAATTCTTGTTAAATAGGTAACTTTTTAGGTTTTTAGGTAGGTATCTTTAAGATTACGCTGATAGATATTGGTCCTTTGACTCCTCGCATAACCGTCAAATAACATCTAAAACCGATTATGCTCAATCGCTCTATAATCCTCTTTAGCCTACAAAGCTGTTTGCGTATAAGCATGGCCACGTAGCTTTCAATGTATCTAGTTATATTAGTTTTTGCACGTGTCTCCATCAAGCTCGTAAGTTGTGTGTTTTACGTGTAATCTCCTAGACTAGAAAAGCCACAACTTAGCTGTTTTACCGTCAAACAACTGAACCGTCTACTGCACCCTTTATTGTGTACCTACCTACTGAGGTTTAAAATAATCCAGAGTTTCTTGCCAGATCTCGTTATTTTTTTTTTTGTTTATTTAGATTTACCAACGTTCTTAACACTACATAAATTACAGCAAGGAACAGACAGTAAAGAACTAAATGTAACAAACAATAATTATAGGTAAATACAGCAAATATTAAAAAAAAAATTCTATTAAGGATGATGCGCAGTGGTAGCCCGCGAAATTCATTTTTTTTTTTAGTTTTTGCAATTTGCAGGGCCGTGTCAGGTTGTATCTTGATCAAAGCATGATACGCGGCAATAAAACATTATGTATTTATATAACTTTAACCATAACGATTATCAATACATCTCTCTAAGTTAGATTTCGTGCAGATTCGTTAGATTTCGTTCGTTTGACGAATCTGCACGAAATCTAACTTGGAGAGATGTATTGTTGATTGTTATGGTTAAAATAATGTAAATACATATATTTTACTGCCGCGTATCATACTTTGATCAAGATACTACCAGACACGGACCTGCAAATTGCGAAAATCCCAAAAAAAATTGAATTTCGCGGGCTACACAGCGCAATCACCTTAAAGAAATACTATAAAGTATTTCTTTAATAGAAATACTTTTTTGAATCAGATAGTATAAAATCAATTAACTAAACAAAACAACGAGTGTAGGTATATGACGTGGCAGTAGTAATAAAGTCTTGGCACTTGATCGATTTCATTGAATTATAAAGAAGCTTGCGAGGAAGCCCGTTGGGCCACGTTCTTGTGACGTCGACCGGCGACCCGCCGTAACACGCGATTGGTGGAAACAAACTGCTTTCATGCATGTTACCAACGACCACGAAATACTTTTTATAGACAAACACTATTACTTACTTAAGTGATTAGATACTCGAGCCTCTTAATTTACTACCAACCTATATGTTATAAGTTTATTTATTATCTTTATGAAGTACTGAAAAGACTTTCATCAGTGGATGGAAAAGAAAGAGGAAGAGGGAGGCATTAGTCCTGCACTGGACACTACAATTTAGAGATAGGGTACGTACAAGTAGATCACTCACGCGTCTAGGCGCCACTAGAGTCGCCCAAACAAAACGTAAACGTCCAGGCGACTAGAGCAGCCTATCGGTGAGTTGCAGAAACGAACTCCAGTTTAAGACGCAGATTTCCTGAAAACGATCAAAAAAGTGATTTTTTAAAGCTGTGTATCTCATAAACCGTAAATAATTTTGACATGTAAAAAAATATGATATTTTCAAGTCCTTTTCGCATACAGTGATGGAAGCCAAAACATAATTAAACATACTTTAATGCACCAAAAAAATCTTTAAACATACCTCCTAATAATCTTTAAAAGCTGTTTATCCCTTCATTAGCAATTATAATTCAAATTCAAAATATACCACGAAATGTCAAATTCCGAACTGCATCCAGTGATGGATTACTTTTTATTAAATAGTTAATTTCTAATTTTATACGATTTTATTTGCACTTTTACGACATAATTCCGGTGCGCGTGAGAATCTTCCATCTCGTGCGTCAAACTAGACAGCCATAAAGCCATTTCACTTACACACCGAGCTAAACCAAGCTTGGAACCAGGGCCTTAAATTGATGCTGTTACTTTCTTTGTGATACATAATATAAGGGATGGCATGGATTTAAAGTCTGTCTTGTTTACTATTTAACACTTCTAAAAAATATATGAGATGACGGTTTATTAAAAATAATTGATTAATGATGATAATGATTGTTTGGATGATTGATTAATAATAATGACGTTATGCAAGTATTTTTAAAGCATACTTTCTAAAACGACACCCGATTGGATTTAGTATTGTTTCATGTGCGCTTCTCCTCCTGTAGGTATATTAAACACGCAGCAAACACGTTATAATAGATAGCTTAATGTCATCGACCGTAAATTCTCTTGAAAGTCTTGAAACTTATGTTTAATGAAGTTTTACTTCATGATAGTCTGAGCATATTGCCAAACTTGTATTCCCTATCTGTCAGGAGCTAAAGCAACCGTTTGAATATATTGAGTGGCCACACAGGTGGTGGTTCCCTAGAGAGGTGCCATGCCGGGCTCCCTGCGTCATGGCTAGTCGTATAAATAAAATAGACACAACAAGGCGACTACCCATCGGCTGTGAAGCCTCCATGCCCTTCTAATCCTGGTCCTGTTTTATGAATGTCAACAACTATTCAATCAAACTTCTACTTAGCTATGGCTTAACGAATTCCAATCATCTATATAAATAAGTCCTGACTGACTCATCAACGCCCAGCCCAAACCCTTGGACTTAGAGCTGAAATTTTGCACAGAGGTTCCCTTTATAATGTAGACAAGGAATAAGGAAGGAATTCCCGGTAGTACGTTCCCGTGGGATATTTTCCGATATCCATGCGGGCGAAACCGCGGGCAAAAGCTAGTCGTATATATTAAGGCCGCAAGTCCAACCACACGCGGAAATATATGCCTCCATTGATTATTTTTTTACTTATGTCAGACGCAATACACTGGGTCTAGCATACATTTTATAAGCGACCTACGTCACTTCGTGAATCTTACCTTCTTGCTACCGTTGCATACTTAATGTACCTCTACGCCTGGAAACTTTCTCACGAAAACCTATGAATACCCCATTATAATAGGGAATGAAAAGGGGTTGATGTATTCATGGAAAGTTTAAGTTACAAGAGTCTTCAGTCCCCCATTCCCAAAAAATAACAAGTAGGTACGAACACACACTTTCAAAGGAATACTTTAGATAATGTAGAAGGCGAAATGCTTTTCAGGTTTTTAACCAAAAATGTCCTTAACATTACAACGTATTAATTCAATCAATCCTGTCTAGCCTTTTCCCAACTATGTTGGGGTCGGCTTCTAGTCTAACCGGACGCAGCTCAATACCTGTATTTTACATGGAGCGCCTGCCTATCTGACCTCCAGAATCCACACAACACGATACCCCTTGGTAAGACTGGTTGTCAGACTTTCGGGCTTCTGACGACCCGTATAATAACGACTGTCAAAGATCAATGAATGACATCCGAGACCAAAGGTTTACGTGCTTTCCGAAGCACGGAGGGGTCTCTGTATTTAGAGGTGGTCATCCATCCACGGCCCGACCGCGGCAACATAGCTTAACCTGATCAACCAGCTCGTGCAGCTGTTATTACTTAGCCACGAGCCCCATTTCTACGGACTAATTATGATTGAAAAAAGAATGCCCTGCCTTATTATGATAACGAAAATAGCAGAGTTCACGAACAAACTTAATAATGTCCATTCTGTATATAATTTCGTACAGATTATTTCCCTATTACAGGAAATTGAATTAAGTGCTGCAAACGTATATGTCAGACACTGCATACAATGATCTTTATAACGATGGAATAAGGTTGATGTTTCGTTGCACAGTTGGTACTTGTAAGTTAGCAGAGCGGACCCGTGCGGGCTGGGGTCAGTGAATTCGGATATCAAATATGCAACTTCGTAGACTCTCCCAAACCACTTATACCAATTGCAAATGTTGAAAATGTTCCCGAAAGTTGTAATAGTTGGAGCAGTATGTTCTGAAGACGAGTAAATATAACATGCAATCATCGTTTCACGACAGCAAACTGAATAAAAAGTTTAATCAAACGGAATGATGGAATGCTGTATTAAAGAACTGGGTACGACTGCTTCTGTTGGGTTACTTGTTATCATAAATTGATTGCTTGCTGTTCTTCCATGTAACGTTCAGTTTGTTTGAAACTGTTGAATCCATAGAAATGTTTAACAAAACTTTCTTTGTTAAAGATCTACTTATTTGGTTGATTCAAATGCCTATTTATTTTTAACATAGTCAGAACTACGAGAACTAAGAGCAGTGGTGGCCCAGTGGTAACGGTCCCGACTTAGGTACGAGTTGTAGGTCGTGGCTCGTGGGTTCGAACCCAGACAGGCGCTTTACTTTGTGTAAATTATGTCATCACCACTGCTCTCAAAACGGCGAAGGAAAATATCGTGAGAAAACCGGCATGTCCTAGAACCAAAAATTCGAAGACATTACCAATTCTCACTGGGCCCGCGTGGCCCACTGCCTCTCGAAGAGAGGAGGCCTGTGTCCCAGCAGTGGGAACATTATGGGCTGCTTATGAAGAACTACACACTGGTGAACATTTAATGATCTCACACTTTCTGTTCTGTAGCAAAGTACAACGTCTCTTAAAAACGCTTTAGAACTTTCTCACGTTGATAATAGCCCATGTAACAGTCAGCGCGTTTAACATGGATTCTTGAACCACACAGAGTGAAACTAACCACAGACCACAGCAAAGTGTTGTATAATTACGCACCGAGAGTCCGTTATACTATATTAAGCGTTACACATAAATTCACATAATACCTTTACATGTTTCCAACTTAACTCGGAGTTAAACGACTGTGTGGCAGAATTGAGGCGGGATAGAAGAGTACAATGTATCATCAAGTTTGTGCTTTATAGGATAAGCAGAACATTTCCCAATATTCTACTGGCTACAACAAAATAACATAATCTGTGTTTACGTAAGTACTTGCCTGAAACTTGCATTGATGCCAAGCTTGCAAAGCTATTTACTAACTGCCATTTATTATCCCATTTCTGAATGTAGTTTTGTTTTTTCACCTCTGCCTGGCCTTTCGGGAAAGAAAGCCGTGATGATATGTTAGGTATATTTAAGTATTGTTTAACAAGAATTCTGACTAAATGCATTATTAAAACTTTCCCTGTACACACGGCTACACATCAAGCTATACATTTCCAGTTTACACTGACCTATCATTGTCTGGAAAACTGGAAATGTATAGCTTGATCTGTAGCCGTGCGTACCTACCTACATTATTATTAACACAAACGGGATATTTACCATGTATGTGTGTGCTTCATCGTGGTGCTTGCAACAGTGCCGAAATATCGGAAAATCGAATCTAACAGTAAACATGGTAAATATCCCGTTTGTGTTAATAATAATGTTAGTGAACAGTTTAAAAACTTTCCTGAGTAGGTCCTACCTAAGTAGGTACTACATTTGAATGTTGTCTCACTTCGACTTTTTAGTTCCGCGAAAAGTAATAAACCTCAGACCAATAGCAATAGTATAAAATGCACAATCACATACACTACACGTGCCACATCGCGCGTATAACGAATTGGCGTATCAATCTCCGCAACATTGAGGAAGCCATCTATATAGAGCGGATGTGCAACTGCGACCAACTACAAATGTGCTCTTGAATAAAATCTAGCCGAGGCCCGTTTTTCATTCGGCCTCCACTCGCAAACTATTCAATTCGAAACAACTATACAAACTGATTTTGACTTTGTATATACAACTTGTCGTTTTGCATCCTCGTCAAATTTCAGGGTGTGATACAGAGCATCAAACAGTTACTGGGTAATACGATACCCGGACGGATTTGCGGGTTTCTGACGGCCCGTAAGGACTGTCAAAGATCCACGAATGACAGCCGGGACCAACGGCTTAGCCGCCAACCGCGGCAAGCGTAGCTTAACCTGATCGATCGATCCGAGCGGCTGTTAATTACTTAGCCACAAGCCCCTCAAGTTCTGTAATAATAACAATGATACTAAAATGTTTATTTGGCATCGCGATGATAGGAAAACTCCTTGGGGCGTTAGCATATTTGCAACCAAAATCTGCAATGTGAAAGTTGACGCAAACAATTTTTTATAATACCCAATGAACCCTTTTAACTACGACACGTAAATAAGCCGATTCTAAACCCTCGAGTCGTCCACAATAGCTAGTCAACGTAGTACGTACACCTCATCAGTAAATACAACATCAGAAGCAAGAAGGCCCTGTTGTATGTATACCGTATACGCGGATACGCCCCCAGAGTGAAGTGACCTAAAAGCTGAACGTCTGGCGCCTTTTAACTCGTCTCGCTTTCGAAATAGACACCTCGCTGTCTCGTAAAACGAATGCCGATGCCCGGAGAGGATTGTTTTAACTACATCAGCTAGTTTTACGACTGCTATTGTTATTCTTCCTTATAAGTTTTAGAGTGAAGTTTTAAACATGCAGCGTTTAATCCAGAGAAATGTAGGATGGATTATCTTAACTTTTATGATGTAAGTAGCTCTCAGCATATTCGATTATTTAGCTTTCGCCCGAGAAGGCCATTTTGACATTCGCCCGAGATCACTGAACGCATCAATACATCTCTCTAAGTTAGATTTAGTGCAGATTCGTTAGATTTCGTTCGTTCGACGATTTTTATGATTAAAATTATATAAATACATAATTATGTTTTATTGCCGCGTATCATATTTTGATCAAAATACAATCTGACACGGACCGGCAAATTGCAAAAAACCCAAAAAATAATAATTTCGCGGGCTACCACTGCGCATCGGTCCCCTTAACATTTTCGTCTTAGAACGCTCTGGCGCTCTACACGTATATGGAATTAGGAGACAAAACTTAACGTGTGTTTCTCAAAACAACCTATTCAAAAATTCGTTTAGACGTACGGAATTTCATTTCATAAAACAATGTTCTGTAAAACTTATCAGTTACAGGCAAATAAAAACGGAAGGGATGCCGGTTAATCCCTTGCCGCTTTTAGCAACGATTAAAAAGGTTTTGTAATCTAAGATCGGAACGAAAGTGGAATACCGGTAATGTTACAACGAAATGGTTCGGGAGGTAAAAATAAAATGGTATTGACAAAAGATAGTTCCGGTCTAGATGGCAAGGTGCCGGGGTCGTGCCTGGTTTGACGGGTTTGTTTAGATAACAGTTACGTTTAATGACCTCTTCATGTGTTTACCAAAAATGCTGCAGGTCGACGTGTAACATTACCCGTGATTCCTCCTCCTCCTCGGTCTCTGGAAGGGACCACTGGGTTTTTTTTACCCGTGGTCCCATCCAAGAAATACGATTGCTGCCGAATTAAAATGGTAGTCTCGAAAATAATATTCGCGACAATAACAGTTAATTTAATTAATTTATTTATTCAGACAACCATAGGTCCATTACATTTACATATATATTGTTAGTATGAACTTAAAAACTATGTTAGTACCTAATAACTAAGAGAGACTTAGTCCTCTGGTTGAGGCTCCACACCAGTGGGCTGTCCAGCTTATTGCCTATCACCTTCAGGATGCTGTTACTGCTCCCACGCAATCTGCTTAACAGTGAGGCTGTCTTTTTGCGCCAGGTGGCATCAAAGCCGTCTGTGCGCGACTCAGCGAACATTGTTAACGCACTGCAGAAGCGCGGCAGACGCAACAGCGCCCTGTAGGCATTGTTAAACTGGATGCGCAGAGAATTGTAAGCCCTTTGGGTATATCTGAACCACAGGCTCGCTGAGTACAGAGATGTGCAATACGCTTTGAATAAAAGTACTTTCACCGCGTCTGTACATCGAGCGAACCTGCGGGCCAGCATGTTCGCCCGGACTGACAATGCCCTGCGCTCCCTCTCCATGTCTACATCATCTCCAAGGTTTTCGGTAACCACATGCCCAAGATACTTGAATTGGTATACTCGCTTAAGAGGGATACCATTGAGCAACACTGGTGGAAAAAAGTTAATATGTATTTACATAATTTATAACGATAAGAACCATCAATAATCTCTCTTCTGTTAGTTTTGCCGTGGTTTGGTCTGATTTCACAAATCAGACCAAACCGTCATTAAGACACTCTTCGAAGTAACGTGACCCATTCACGTTACATCGAAGAGTGTCTGGAGCCTCATGTGGTACCCTACGCACATTTTATTGGGGATGATGGATTTATGGGGATTCATTTTTATGCAGGACAATGCCAGGTCTCCTCCCGCATTGTAAATCCGTTCCATGAGGAATCGCATGGAAGTCGTCATTAGTGCCCGGGGAGGAAATACGAGATACTGAATAAACTTTTTTAAACATTTTTTTGTTTTGCGTCTTTGTTTCTAACATTTTACAAATTCTTCTTAATAGGGTAAAAAAGTACCTGTTGAACAAAACACGATAATTAAAGAATTTTAATTTGATACATTAATATCCGTTAAGGATGATGCGCAGTGGTAGCCCGCGAAATTATTTTTTTTTTTGGGTTTTTTGCAATTTGCAGGTCCGTGTCAGGTTGTATCTTGATCAAAGTATGATACGCGGAAACAAAACATATGTGTTTATATAATTTTAACCATAAAAATCATCAATACATCTCTCTAAGCTAGATTTCGTGCAGAGTCGTTAGTTCGTTTGACGACTCTGCACGAAATCTAACTTAGAGAGATGTATTGATAATTTTTATGGTTAAAATTATATAACTACATATGTTTTATTTCCGCGTGTCATATTTTGATCAAGATACAACCTGACACGGACCTGCAAAAAAAAAATCGAATTTCGCGGGCTACGTAGCGCAATCACCTTAAACGATACCTTTTAATATCCGCAATTAACTGGCATTTTTTCAACACTCAATTCTCAATATATTATATTTATTTGCATTCCACAATGTTAACGTAGGTTTTTTTGTTTAATGTAAAAAAAATACATATAACTCATTCTTGAAACCAAACTTTAGTGGTGTTTCAATTTTTTTGATGAGAAGTGTATTTTCTATTTTAAGAGTAACTAATTCACTCGAGTTTTGAAGGTGTTTCAATGATGATGTTTTCTTTTTCCAGGTGCTTAGCTAGTCATCGCGATGAAATGGTGGGGCGAGGGCGTGGCGCGCGGCGCGTCGGCGCACCTGTCGCGCGTGGCGCGCATGCGGCGCGCGCTGCTGCTGCTGGCGGCGGCGGCGTGCACGGCCGCGGCGCTGCTGTACTGGCGCCAGCAGAGCGACGACCGCGCGCACCGGCCGCTGCACGCGCTCTACGCGTATGTATTTCTTTTTATGGCATCTCGTATCGGCTGCTTAACCGAGCTATCCTGTGGATGCCGTAATAAATTAAAGCCTCCAGCCGAGGCATAAAACTTTTAAACTAAGCGAGTTTTTTATAGTTAAAAATGTAGATCCCTAGACACTTTTGATGTGTTTATTAAAGAGAATAGGTGAAAGAATACGCGTCGAAAATAACTCCACCGCGGCCAATAAGCCAGCAGTTCTAAACAAGTCAACAACGGCCTTTAGTTACTATTCCTAACTTTACAGAGGTGTGGAACCGCAATGGAGCTGGGTATGCCGCAACTTGCGCTGCGAGCGCCTGCTGGCCTCGGAGACGTCGACGCTGCAGTCGCTGCCCACGTGCAACATGCTGTGCGACTCCACGCAGCTGTGGCCGCAGCCCACCGGGCCCGTGAGCCTCGCCACGGCCGTGCAGCCCGTGCGCGCCGCCGCCTTCACGCTGCAGGTGCTGGCCTCGCCCTCGCGCGACGTGTCCGACCACCTCGCCGAGGCCTTCGAGCTCATGAAGGAGGACATGCGCCAGCTGGAGAGCAGCAGCGAGCCCGAGCACCGCACCGTCGACTACGGCTCCCCGCGCGAGGTAGTCGTTCGTGTCGCCATCAACGGCAGCGCTGACCCGCGCATGCGCCTCGACACCGACGAGAGCTACAAGCTCACGCTGCGCCCCGCCAGGAACACTCTAGTGGCTGACATCACCGCGCATTCCTTCTGCGGCGCCCGCCACGGCTTCGAGACTCTTTCGCAGATAGTTTGGATGGACCCCTACGCCGGCTCCTTGCTCATATTAGAGGCGGCCACCGTGGTGGACGCGCCGCGTTTCCCCTACCGCGGCCTCCTTCTCGATACTGCGCGCAACTTTTTCCCGACGAGTGAGATTTTACGTACGATAGACGCAATGGCCGCGTGCAAGATGAACACGTTCCACTGGCACGTGAGCGACTCGCAGTCGTTCCCGCTGCGCCTGGACAGCGCGCCGCAGCTGGCGGCGCACGGCGCGTACGGGCCCGGCGCCGTGTACACGCCCGACGACGTGCGCCGCGTCGTGCGCCGCGCCAAGCTGCGCGGCGTGCGCGTGCTGCTGGAGGTGGACGCGCCCGCGCACGTGGGCCGCGCCTGGAGCTGGGGGCCCGGCGCCGGCCTGGGCCACCTGGCGCACTGCGTGGAGGTGGAGCCCTGGGCCGCCTACTGCGGCGAGCCGCCCTGCGGACAGCTCAACCCGCGCAACCCGCACGTGTACGAGCTGCTGCAGCGCATCTACGCCGAGATCATCCAGCTGACAGAGGTGGACGACCTGTTCCACCTGGGCGGCGACGAGGTGTCAGAGCGCTGCTGGGCGCAGCACTTCAACGACACCGACCCCATGGAGCTGTGGCTGGAGTTCACGCGGCGCGCCATGCTCGCGCTGGAGCGCGCCAACGGCGGGCACGTGCCGGAGCTGGTGCTGCTGTGGTCGTCGCGCCTCACGCGCTCGCCCTACCTGGAGCGCCTGGACGCGCAGCAGGTGGGCGTGCAGGTGTGGGGCTCGTCGCGCTGGCCCGAGTCGCGCGGCGTACTGGACGCCGGCTTCCGCGCCGTGCTGTCGCACGTGGACGCCTGGTACCTGGACTGCGGCTTCGGCTCGTGGCGCGACAGCTCGGACGGGCACTGCGGGCCCTACCGCTCGTGGCAGCAGATGTACGAGCACCGGCCGTGGACGGAGGAGGCGGCGGGCGGCCCGGCGGCGGGCAGCGCGGCGTGGCGCGTGCAGGGCGGCGCGGCGTGCCAGTGGACGGAGCAGCTGGCGCCGGGCGGGCTGGACGCGCGCGTGTGGCCGCGCGCGGCGGCGGTGGCGGAGCGTCTGTGGGCGGACCGCGCGGAAGGCGCGCAGGCGGACGTGTACCTGCGGCTGGACACGCAGCGCGCGCGGCTGGTGGCGCGCGGGGTGCGCGCGGCGCCGCTGTGGCCGCGCTGGTGCAGCCACAACCCGCACGCCTGCCTCTAGCGCCCCTAGCCGGCCGGAGGTACTTCTGTTGTTCATAGCGAGTCATCCTTAGTGTACACGAGTAGCTAGTAATTGTACAGCGCTTTCTGTTATCGTTTTGATTAGTTAGCTCGCCTACCCGGGTAGGTGCCGGATACGTATCGATACGATTGTTGTGTTCACCCGTTCACCGCGACGAGACTTACTGCCATCGAGTCACGTGTATTCGATCACTAATGTTCGACTTTATAAGTAGTTACATAATAAAACGTGTTACATAGCTAGGCTGACGATGTATGTGATAACTGGTAAGAGACTATAACTTATTAAAATGTATTAATTAAAGTGAAAATAGTAACAAGTGTTCGCGAGATGAGATCTGTTACCTGCAGCGGATGATGATGTAGAATCACTCATTTAAATTAAATCGCATTTTATAACGTGTTGAGCTTTCTCTTTTAATAATAACGATTCTATAAAAGTTGCTTTGTTTCTGTAATCAATTGTTGTTTTAATAAAAAATTTGAAATTTGTCTTTGAACATTAATATCGACTATTGTTAATAACTTATTGATAAGTTTTAAATGATTGTCAGGGCTCTAACAGCTGTGCTGTAAGCGAGGTCTTTGTGTCGGAGCTCTATACTTTCACATTGTAATGTAACCACAATTATTTATATTATGTTCAAATATATGTAATTTCTTTTATCACTATGTAATGCTGCGTTCTGTCATTTTTTTTCTGTTCTGTGGTCTTTAACCACATTAATTTAAAAAAAATCTGTGGTACCAAAATTTAATCAAATTCACATTATTTTGCAAACTTTTGTTGGTATGGTATATCAATGTCTTGCACAATACTATGCGAGCCAAATAAGAATAATACTGGCAAGACGCCATTCTGTTCCGCAATATTCACGAACTTCATTACCAATGCGTACTAATTTGACAGCTGTCATGTATTTGACAGCTATAATGTGGAGTTGGCAACAAGCGCGATCCTGTTCTTATTTGGCACACATAGTACGCAACATGTTACACAACTTTTGTTTTTTAACACTATTACATATTGCGCACATGTTATGACCTTGTGACACACAATATGATATATTATGTATGTATAGTGTGTGGAGCCAGCTTTAGTTTACTAGAATGTCTACAGAGCAAGACTCACCGCGCCCACCGAGGTGCTCCGTGCTCTGTGAGAATTTCGATTAGTTGTATTGCACAGTAACAAAATGTTACTCTGATTTGCAAAGCTTCCAGCTATAGAGATAATAACTAAACATTTTTTTGTCCGTCATTCATATTATTAAAAAATATTGGACACGTATTTTTTTCTTTTTTTAGGTAAGTAATGAACAGATTACGGCGATACATTGAGTTAAAATGTGGCATGACGTCACTCCTTGCTAGATTTTATACGTAATTTGTTATAGTTGTGACGTAGCGAGCCCCAACTCCCCCAACTTTAATTCGTTTTATTTAAGTAATTTTCTATTAATTTAATAAATCAAAAAATACGTGTCTAATATTTTTTTATGATCTAACTGACGGACTAAATAGAATTTCTTTTTTTTACCCAGGCGTCATCCCTATTTTGTTGATATAATAACAATTAAATGACGTAAACGCACAGGCTGTATTGACAATTTATTAAGTACTGAATTGTTTATTATTATAGTAAGTTAATAGATGCATAAGAAATTGAATATAGCATGTCCACTCTGAAATGACGCGCCCCACTACTTATATTTGTAGACATACATGCGTATACTACGGTAAATGTAGTAGTGGGGCGCGTCATTTCAGAGTGGACAAGGTATACTTTGGATGTTTGCGTTATTTGTGTGCGTATTATATAATAACTTGAGAATTAACTGTTTTAGTACGTAGGAAATGTTAACTTGATATTCGAGACGCAAAACCCACGACGAAAATGAACTACATAAAACCACTATGAAAAACATTTAGGGCGAATTTCACCAATGAAAGTGTACCACAGCAGATGAATACAGATGGGACACTCCGCAAAATCATTTAAATAATAAAAACTTTTTTACAAAAAAAAATAACCGACTTCCAAAAAAAACTGCAAAGTGAAAAATAACTTTACTTCGGAAGTCGATGTCTTTGGATCTGTATTTTAGTTTTTTGCCACCGAGTTATTTTTCACTTTGCAGTTTTTATTTTTCACTTTTTAGTGGGTCAGTTTGTAATTTTATCTAAGTAACAATATCCTAATGTCAACTGCGCGTCATCTTTTACAAAATATGGCTTTTCCCGATCCTGGGACGTTAATTGTTGAGGAGTCTGTTCTACTAGCACTTCCCCATATGCATTGTGACGGAGGAGCATAAATTGGTAATCGAATCGCAACCCGTGAATACTTATTATTGAGTAGTTCCGATGGCCATATGTGGTCTTCATCATCAGCTCCACTTCACCAAATGGTGCTTTTCGAGGGCAAATGCACAAGTTACTATAAAAAATACCCAAATCACTATAGGTGTGCCCATAAAATTTGAGGGTTTCCCTCGATTTTCATGGGATCCCCTCATCAGATTCTGACTTGGTGACAATGGGACCACCTCGAGAGCATACCCTATCAAATAAAAAAAGAATGTTTAAAATCGGTCCACAATTGACGGAGAAATCCGCGACGAATTGATAACCTTCTTTTTTTTTTTTTAAAAAGTCTTGCTACGACACAATAAAGTGCAATTCAGGTCGCACAACGCTTACTACCTACAATTTTATTATCCAACCAACAAGTTGCCTCTCTTGCTATCGCGTAACTCTTATACCTTCTGACCTACTGAATTGACCCAGTGAGATGAGCCCGCCGCGTACTTGTAGCTTCATACCTAAACTGCGGAGTGTCCCATCTGTATTAATCTTTGACTGAACACGATCAGCACATCTAAACTGCGTTTAAGAGCTGTCAGTGTTCCACAACAATGATGACACTGACAGCTCTTGAACGCGGTAAACCGCGTAAACCGCGACGAGCTGATCACGTTCAGTTTCATTGGTGATATTCGCTCTTAGGCTTTGGTCGAGTATTTTTACCCGACTACGGCGAAGCAAAAAGGAGTGTTATGATTTTAACCGGTATGTGTGTATGTTCATCTGTTCCCTCATAACTTCTAAACTACTTATCATAATTTGATAAATAAGGTATCGTTGGAAGCGTCTTGATTGTCCGCTGGTTATAGGCTATGTGACGTCACATTACATTGATTATGGCGCCCTCTAGAGGACAAAGTAATGAACTAAATAAAAGTGGGGCGCGTCATTTCATAGTAGACAAGCTCTACATGAATTAGAAGTGTTATAGAGGCAGAATATTAAAAAAAGTTTTTTTTTTTTTTTATAAATTCAGCATTTTTCTCTATGTAGTTCAGAACTATCTCATACGGACTAGAATAAAAAAATACCCTGTATATTATTGTATAATTGATCAATTTCGCATTAATCATCTATTTTACTTCTCACTGAATAAATTAAAAAGTCGAACAGAATTTGTACGAATCTGCCAAGTTAGTTAACGGGGACTTAATTATAGGCGGTTAAATAGACCCTAAACCAAAATTAATTAATAATTAGAATTACATACTTATCTCCTCCATAATCATCCCTTGTAAACTTTTGTAGAGATATTTTTGTCGTGGTTTTTCCGCCAAATGAGAGCACAGAGCACCTACCAGTATCTGTTCATACAACGTAATGCTCAACCTAATCAGAAGTCAACAATTTTTTACATTTACACATTTAATCATTATTTTTCTAATTTCATTTTGAAACGTCAAAAATAATTTTACTATTGATATTTTTTTGTAAATAAATCAATTATTTTGTATATTACGATCATATTTATGGTTTTATTTATTTTGTAGTTTAAGTTTAGTTCATCGTCTTAATAGAAATCGATATTCAATTATGAATCTATGTTCCGACAGGCTCGTTTACATTGTGCGTGGCTGAAGATCGCCGTCTGCGACCGCGGCGCGTGCCACGTAATAATGAGAGCGAGTTTCACGTAAAGAGCCTTGCAGTAGTGACTTATCACAGCCAGATTGCGTGAACCTGACTCTGTTGGTTACTCCAAGACGAACTCGCAGCGGTTGCAACGGTCGCCTTACCTTAGTAAAATTTACTATCACTGAATGTAATTTCAAAATAACTAATAAGTAATTTTGTTAGAGATTTTCTTTATATTGGAAAATGTCTTTTAATTCGAGATAGATGATAAGTTGAACGCATTGTGTTAATGAGCTAGATTTCATTCCCCCGATAAATGTGATGAGTAAACTGGCACAATTTTGTACATTTTGTATGTAATGTTTGGTGCTATAGTGATTTTCGTGGTGTACTTCTATGAATTAAAGAAAATATGAAATGAATAATGGTTTTGTTTAACCCGTGTATGCACCTCCGTGTTCTAGGGGCCTACCACCATCTTTTAATCTTCAGTGGAGTAGATGGAGCTATACAGCCTAGCTCCATCTCTTTGGTCCAGCACTTTTATCCGTTTCTCTTAGTGTGGCCGATTTCAATAAAACAAGGACTTTAAAGCAATAAATTAATTTATTTATTAACAATTTCGTTGACATGTCAAATTTCGTCAAAATAAAACTACTTATTTCTTTCTAAAAATGTTACTCAGCCTTCTGCTTCGTGGGGTTCCCTGGAATGATTAGAAACGACTAATGAGTCACCCACTAAAACTCCATAATATGTAATTAATACAAAATAAACTACAGAAGACATAAATAGGGAGTTTAAACCTATTTCATATAAAAATCCTGGTTCCCAATGGAACCATTGTTGGTGGTTTACCCGTGTTTGCAAACTAATAAATGATTTGATTTTTTTTCCAAAATCGATGTTAGTTTCACTCAAAGAAATATAAACTTTACGCAAGTGTAAACTAAATTGACTACAGAATGACTAGTACTAGTATTGTAAAGTCATCAAAAAGCATGAAAGTGTAACCCGCAAAGTGATCTGCAAGTATTAAAGTTATTTTTCCAAAAACAAACAATGTTTTTGGAAAAATAGCTTCCAAAAACAATCAATGTTTTTGGAAAAATAGCCTCCAAAAACAAACAATGTTTTTGGAAAAATAACTTCTGTAGCGCATTGAGCGTCTTTTGGTAGAGGTAAATGTTATGGGTTCGCGTCACCGACATGCGACATGCCATGCATAGTTTCACGTCCTGTCAGCAGTCCCCATGACTATGACTGACTAAGTTAAAGCGATAATTGTGTTATGGTTTACAAGATTTGAACTCACTTCGGCGGTATCGTTTTTGTTGGATCGGAACAGTGACCGGATCCGGGACGGAGTGCTAGTCTTGCGGGACGGCTGCGGCTCGGCCTCCACACGCAGCGACTCGCGCAGCTCGGAGTCCTGCGAACAATGGTTACATTTTTACAATAAATCACCACTACTTTCATATTTTGCTTTTTTGTTGCACATTTTGGTGTGTATATTAATTATAAGAGGCTCGTGGCTAAATTATATCAGCCGCACGGGTCGATCAAAGGTTAAGCTACGCTTGCCGCGGTCAGTTCGTGGATGGGTGAACATCCATTACATTTCGAGACCCCTCCGTGCCTCGGAAAGCACGTTAAGCCATTGGTTCCTGCCGTCATTCGTAGATCTTTGACAGTCGTTACGGGTAGTCAGAAGCCCAAAATTCTGACAACCAGTCTTACCAAGGGGTATCGTGTTATCGTGTAAATGGATAGAATAAGAAATGAGTAGATAAAAGGAAGTTTGAAAGTGGCACCGGTGACTGAAAAGTTGTGTGGAAATTGGTTGTCATTGTATGGGCATGTGATGCTGAGGAATGAAGAAAATGTCGTCAGGAAAGTTTTGAGTATGAATGTGGATGGCTAAACAAATAGGGGAAGACCAAAGAAACGATAGATGGACTGTGTCAAAGATGATAATTATGGTGACTACCGAGATGACGACTAATAGAGCAGTATAGAAGAAAAAGACACGTTGCGCCGACCCCAAATAAATTGGGATAAGCGCAGGAGAATGATGATGATTTCTGATACACCCTGTACATGAGGCGCTATTGATAGCGTCATACTCGTAGCCGAATCCTCGACCGACTCTATTTAGATTGCCAATTGCCATTGACACGCTAACAAGAAGTAGGGAGCCTCAGGAAATCCGATCACAGAGTATTTCTGCACCTGGTCACAGCACCATAGAGATTTAGAAAAAGTTCCACTTTGTAGAGCATCGTGTGTCACGACAGTCCTTTCATTTATTTTACATCTTACAGCAGCAACCTTATTGTAAAGACAATAAAGATCACTGTGATTTTGCAGCAGTGAACTGTGTAGTTTGATTTGATTGATTAATTTTATTGAAAAAATTAAAAATATATACAGGATGAAATTTATAACATGAACCAAATAGAAATGGGAGATTGTACTCATCATTATGAACAACTTTTACTATGGGACCAAACCTGAAATCGTGAAAAAAAAATCAGCTGCTCCCTACATTTTGACGAGTTTGATGTAGATAAATGTACTGAACAGCTGACTTTTTTTCGCGATTTCATGTTTGATCCCTTATTAAAAGTCGTTCATAATGATGAGTACAATCTCCCATTTCGATTTGGTGCATGATATAAATTTCATCCTGTATGTCACAGAGAGAGGTTCCTAGAAAAAGGATAAGTAAGATAATTCTAAAGAAAAACAAAAGAAGAAAGATCTATAATCATGAGTACTCTCCAATCTTTTTGGCCGGGCTGAAGTGAGCGCGACCGCCATCTTGTGCCACCTGCGCATGATATTTTCCCAACCAATGACATCATTATACACCTAGACGTTGCCATGATTACAGTGTGAAGTGTGGAAGTGAGACACATTATACGAAATAATTAGGAAAATTGAGACAAAGCATCGTATCGTATTTTTGCATGGCAAAATTTAAAAATGTTGCCAAACAAAGTACTTTCACTGTTACAAAATTGATCTTGCGTCGATTAATTTAACATTTTTGGACAGTTTTAGCATTGTGCGAATGTATTGACATGGGTTTCAGTCCAAAATATGGAAGATTTCTTACGTTAAACCTCATTTCTCATACCACATAACCTAGAAAAAGTATAATATTGCTGTCTCATGACCGGCCACGCGGTGGCTCGATCTAGATGTATATTATCTAAGTTCCCAACTGATACGTTAATTTTGCTTTCTGCGCATCGGCTCGCGCCTACGTTCAACCCGGTCAAAAAGATTGGGAACTACCACGGAGCAAATACAAAGAGGAGACGGCCTAAGCAACTGTGCCCTGTGATTCTCAACTAGGCCCTGACGTCATCATATAGGCGTGGCCTTAGTCAGTGTATAGTTGGCGTTCGACCTGTGCACAACTTTGTAAACGTTCCTATTTTCCAAACTTGGTTCTATCCATTAGATGGTGACACTTGGTGCCATGGGAACTAAAACTATTTAGGCACGTATCAGTACTAACATATTTTAATAATCATAATTATGTACTGATATTTGTTCAACATTAATTCCTAAGGACCCTTTAATGCCCAAAATATTATTTTTGTAGTTTTCATATCATTTTGTAAACATTTTTTGAATACTGTAACCTCCTGTACTTAGTGACATCTAGCGTGAGACAGTTACGTATTGTTCTACAAAGTAAAATTGACAGAACGAGCAAATAGTTTGGCTATTGACCGGTAGATGGAAAATAAAGAAGTGGGCGGGATCTAACCCGCAAATTGTCACGCGTTGTTTTTAACCGACTTCCAAAAGGAGGAGGTTCTCAATTCGTCGGAACCTTTTTTTTATGTATGTTCCTCGATTACTCGAAAATGGCTGGACCGATTTGGATTTTTCTTTTTTTGTTCGAAAGGGTAAACTTCCCAAGTGGTCCCATGATCATCAAGTCAGGATCTGATGATGGGATCCCATGGAAATCGAGGGAAACCCTCAAATTTTATGGGCACACCTATATCGATTTCGGTTTTTTTTATAGTAACTCTTGCATTTGCTCTCGGAAAGTAACATTCGGTGAACTGGAACTGATGATGAAGACCACAGAGGGCCATCGGAAATACTCAATTATATCTAAGTATATCACAGGTTGCGATTCGATTACTTTAATATGGTTTATGCTCGTCAAAATGCATAATGGTAATGGTGACTTCACCATGAGATCCAGTTCTCCTGGTTCTTACTAGGAGAACTCCTCAACAATTAACGTCCCTGCATCGGTAAAAGCAATATTTTGTAAAACGTGATGAGCAGTTGACATTGGGTTATTGTAACTTAGATAAATTACAAACTGAACCACTAAAATGTGAAAAATAAAAACTTTTTTACAAAAAAAAAACCGACTTCCAAAATGAAAACACTACAAAGTGAAAAATAACTTTAATTTCGGAAGTCGGTGGCAAAAAACTGAAATACAGATCCAAAGACACCGACTTCCGACATTAAAGTTATTTTTCACTTTTTTTTTTGGAAGTCGGTTTTTTTTTTGTAAAAAAATTTTTATATAGGGAATCAAATTACAATATCTCCTCTTTGTATTTGCTCCTTGGAGACTACTGTATTCATGAGCACACAACAGAAATAGTCCGCAGCTGCACAGCTGCACGTCGTAACTGTGACAAGACTCCATGATGCTGGGCTGTCTTTTTACTTAGTTTATTTACGTTCATACGTATGTCTGGTCATACACGCCTTTCCGTAGAACATCACCAATAGGTACTATAATATTCTAGAGCGTTTCCACTCCGATCTGCCTTGTAAATACCAAAAGATGAATAAATACTGTTGTTGAAGCTCATTACAATAACTTAAAAGGTATAGGTACGAACATACATACAGTCCGCGCTCTTTGTAGTAGTAAGTAGCTAGCCGCCGCCGCCGCGCCAACCGTATTACATATGATGTTAAGACACTTCCTAAGGTAGTTGCAAATAAACACCATTGAAGACAGACGCTTGTTTCATTGAGTCAACTACTCGCCAAACTAAACTGAACCTTAACCTACTCAACAAAATGGTCCTTCGAGCCGGATCATTAGTGAAGTTGAATAAAGAAAAAACCACATTCCATCAGAGATAAGAAGCCGGCGAGTGAATCGTTAAGCGTAAACAACGTAATTAGCAGTGATTTTAACAAAAAAAATTCGTTGTTTCATCAAGTTTTGCATCGTATTTGTGTATAATATTGAAGATTTGCGTAATTAAAAGTGAAATATGTCGAAGACGGCTGAAGAAGCACTTGGTATATTAGAAGATACGGCAGAGTTACTAAAGAAAACGCAAATAAACATACGGAAATGTCCTAAACAACGTCTGACAAAAGGATACATTCAATCTAGAATTCAGTGCCTCGAAGAATACTGGAAAACATTTAACGGTGCCCATCAAGACTTAGCGAGGTTAACACCGAGAGATAAACGTAATTTGTTGTCATATTTCGTTAATGAAGAATTTTTTATTTACGAAGATCTTTATGTGTGTTTGTTGGGTGAATTACGCGACATGTTAGAAAGTGTAACAACGAAATCATCGCAATCATTGAACATCGATAACGCGGACGAAGATAACCAACAAACACAGGTGAGACTGCCAAGTATAACGATACCTACGTTTTCTGGAACCTATGAAGATTGGCCTGCGTTTAAAGATTTATATGTTTCGTTAGTGCATGATAACAAGTCACTAAGCAACGTTCAAAAATTGCACTATTTGAAGACTAGCATCAACGGTGAAGCAGCGAACCTACTTAAACATATACAAGTAACTGAAAGTAACTATTTACAAGCATGGAAAACATTGAAAAATCGTTACGGAAATAGAAGATTGATAGTTGTTAACTTAATGTTGAAGAGATTAGTTTATCAAAAAAAGGCAAACACTCAATCGGCCAGTCAACTGAAGTCTATTTTGGATACAACTTCTGAAATTTTAAACAACCTTCAAAACTCCAAAGTGAACACCGACTCCTGGGATCCTATCATCATATTTCTAGTCGTACAGAAGCTTGACCAGGAGACCCACAAGGACTGGGAAGAGTACGCTTACAAGGGTAACTCAGAGGATTTACCTACGTGGAATGAGTTGAAGACTTTCCTAGATGGCAAATTTCGTGCATTAGAATTAATTACACCCTCTTCAACGTCAGCTACGCGTGAAAAACCTAAAGAACGCGGTACATTTCATGTTTCAACGAATGAAAAGGAAAACACTTGTATAATGTGTAAAGAAAATCATACCCTGTCTCACTGCAAGTTGTTTGCGAAGATGCAACCTTCAGAACGATTTGATTGTGTAAAGAATAACAAGCTCTGTTTTAACTGCCTGGCATCAGGACATTCGGTCTTCAAATGTCGTGTTCCAATGTCCTGTCGCACGTGCAAAAGACGCCATCATACTCTGATACATCTAACAAAGAAGACGGATACATCGGCACCATCTGAAGCTTTACAACCGACGCCGACAGTATCAACCCAAGCAGATGTAGAAGAAAAGGTGCAAGTTAATACAATGATTGCGTCGTACTACAATGCCAGGAAAGATATAGGAATGTTAGCAACCGCAATGGTGATAGTAAAGAGTGAACAAGGCCACACCATTGTACTCAAGGCACTCATAGATCCAGGATCACAAGCCTGCTTTATTAGTGAGAAAGCGGCACAACTATTAAAACTCAAAAAGCAGGTAACTAATTGCATAATTACTGGAATGGAATCCATGAAGGTCGCTGTCAAGCATGAAGTAAAAATAGAAGTTTTATCACGATGGGAATCAAATTTTGCATTACCTATACAAGCCTACGTGATGTCCAAGCACTTGACAATACAATTACCTGCAAATACATGGTCAACAAACAAATGGCCACACTTGGCAGATCTAGAATTAGCAGACCCAAAGTATGGAGTATCAGGAAATATCGATCTGCTTCTAGACGTCAAGGGATATGCGAAGATACTACAAGATGGTCTAATCAAAGGTCCACCGGGGTCGCCCATAGCTCAGAGAACCAACCTCGGCTGGATTATATTTGGTGAAATAAACATAAAAACAAACACAAAAGAAAAATGTTTAATGGCGATAAATGAACAAGTCGATGTGAAAGAACTATTGAAGACTATGTGGGAGTTAGAAACCGATACAAAACGAACTTTTACTAAAGAGGAAATTTTATGCGAAGAGATTTATGAAAAAACACATACAAGAAACAATGAAGGACGCTACATAGTTAAATTACCCTTTAAAAATTACAACTTAAAATCACCCGACGGAAAGACAAGAGAGATAGCATTAAACAGATTTCTGCAACTGGAGAAAAGACTGAACAAAAATCCTGATCTGAAAGAAGAATACAAAAACGTTATTGAAGAATACATAAACTTAAAACACATAGAAGTAGTACCACAACAAGAAATACATACAAGAAGGTCTGTCTACTTACCCCACCACGCAGTAGTCAGGAACGATAAAGAAAGCACGAAGACTCGAATTGTTTTTGACGCTTCCTGCAAGGGTTACAATGGAGTTTCCCTAAACGACGAATTACTGGCAGGTCCTGTTCTACAAGACGACTTACGAAGCTTAATAGTAAGATGGCGAACACACGCAGTGTGTTTTGTTACTGACATACAAAAAATGTACCGAATGATATTGGTAGCACAAGAAGACACCGATTACCAGAGAATACTGTGGCGAAACGACTCTAAAGAAATCATTCAAGATTTAAGACTCCTGACCGTTACCTTCGGTACAGCGTCAGCACCGTATTTAGCGGTAAAAACACTTATGCAACTTGCTAAAGATGAAGGTGCCAACTATCCTGAAGCTGCTAAGGTGTTACAAGAAGATCTATACGTTGATGACGTCATGTCAGGATGTGACGATTTAGAGCAAGCCATTCAAATAAGCAAAGACTTGAAGAATTTATTACAACGAGGTGGCTTTCAGCTAAAGAAGTGGTCGTCAAATAACGTAGATTTTTTAAAATCTATTGATCCAGAGGACAGATCTATTAATGCACATATGGATTTAAATGTAGATGGTACCATAAAAGCTTTAGGTGTACAATGGAATTTAGGAAGCGATCAATTTGAATACCAACTAAACCTAATTCCTCTTCCTGCGATTGTTACGAAGCGAAATATACTGTCAGATGTCCAAAAGCTCTTTGACCCGCTCGGTTGGATAGCGCCATGCATCGTGCAAGCAAAAATTTTGATTCAGAAGCTCTGGCAAACTAAGGTAGATTGGGATCAAGAAATCATTCCAGCTGTGAGAGAAGAGTGGAAAACCATACGAGACGATATTGCTAACGTCAATGAAATTAGAATAGATAGATGGATGGGCACATACAATTTAAAGAAGAGCAGCATACAATTGCATGGTTTTAGTGATGCATCGATGAGAGCATACGCAGCTGTTGTGTACTGTCGCGTACATTACTTGGATGGTACAGTCAAAACCTCATTGATTGCAGCAAGAACTCGTGTCGCTCCGTTGAAGACAGTGTCGTTACCACGACTTGAGTTGTGTGGAGCTGTGCTGGTGTCAAGGCTAATAAAACAAATTTCAACAGCAATGAAGATCCCATCAGATAATGTTTTTGCTTGGACTGATTCCTCAATAGTTATTGCCTGGCTACAAAAGGAGCCTAGCAAATGGAAGACTTTTGTTGCCAATAGAACGGTTGAAATAACTGGCAACGTCCCGAAAGAACAATGGTACCACGTACAATCGCAAGAGAACCCCGCTGATATAGCGTCTAGAGGTGCACTAGTATCAGAGTTAAAAACATGTGACTTATGGTGGAAAGGGCCAGAATGGCTTTCAAAGAGAGATATTAATTTTACCAAACCAGAAACTATATCTACAGAGCTAGAAAAGAAGACAACTATACAAACTTTTACAATGACCAAACACGAACAAGATGAGAGAAGATTAACAGAACAGTTTGAAAAATACAACTCATTGAAGGAATTAATTAGAAGTATTGTATTCTGTAGGAGATTTTTAAAACATAAAATGTTAAAAGAAGACATAGATATAGCTTTGACAACGGAAGAATTAGAAGGTGCATTAAATATATGCATAAAAAAGGTACAAGGTGAAGAATATGCAGAAGAAATTGAGTCTCTAAGAAAGGGTAAACTAGTAAAAACAACTAGCACATTGAAAACTTTAGATCCGTACTTGGATGAGGAACAGATGCTTCGGGTTGGCGGACGCCTTAGACACGCTAACATAGCGGATCAAAGTAAGCACCCAATCATATTGGGTCATAGAAACAAACTTACACCTTTGATCATTGCCGATGCACACTTAAGAACCCTACATGGAGGAATACAACTAATGTTGAGCTTTTTGAGATCTAAGTATTGGATAACGCGAGCTAAAGGACAAGTTAAACAATATGTTCACCGATGCTTAGTATGTGCCAAACAGAATGCGACTGCTAGAACGCAAGTAATGGGTGATTTGCCAAAGGTTCGCGTGACACCAGCTCGACCATTTCTGCATTCCGGTGTCGACTTTGCTGGACCACTACAAGTTCTATGGAGCAAGGGAAGAGGAGTCAAAGTACACAAGGCGTACATATCAATATTTATATGTATGGCTACCAAGGCCATTCATTTGGAGTTAGTTGGAGATATGACGTCAGAGGCGTTTATCGGTGCATATAAAAGATTCTGTGCGAGAAGAGGCAAGTGTGCACATTTATGGAGTGACCAGGGGAGAAACTTCATTGGCGCAAATAGAGAGCTGGTAGCCATGTGGAAAGCAGCAAGCCTGGAGTTCTCCGGAGCAATCGCAGACACGCTTGCATCTGATGGCACGCAATGGCATTTTATTCCTGCATACAGCCCAAACTTCGGCGGCCTCTGGGAGGCAGGAGTAAAATCCACGAAGTATCACTTAAAACGGATACTAACCAGGAATTTAACTTTCGAGGAGATGTCGACAGTTCTGTGTGAAATAGAGGCTTGCTTAAACTCAAGGCCGTTGTGCCCTCAAGATGATTTGGATAACGCGAATATCGAGCCATTAACACCTGGGCATTTTTTAATTGGAGAAGCGCCCATTGTCATTCCTAGTCCGAACTTACAAAACTTGAAAGTGCACACATTATCACGATGGCAATATGTCCAGAAATTGTTGCATGATTTTTGGTCTAGATGGCAACAGGAATATTTATCTAGACTACAACAACGTCCAAAATGGCTCAAACGAGGAAAGGAATTTGAAGTCGGTAATATTGTTGTGATCAAGCAAGAGAACCTTCCTCCGGGGAAGTGGTTACTGGGACGTATAGTGAGCAAACATCCAGGTCCAGATGGCTGCACAAGAGTTTATAGTGTCAAGAGCGGTGACAGTATTGTAAAGAGAACTGTGACTAAACTCTGTCCACTGCCAATAGATAGTAACGCTGAATAGTCCAATCATTTAGTGTTTGATAATCTTGTTTGTCTAAAATTTTAATTAAGTGATTTTTTTTATAATGGTTCATTTGAAATTTGAAAGGACTCATATAGTCCTTTGGTGGGCGGCTTATGTTGAAGCTCATTACAATAACTTAAAAGGTATAGGTACGAACATACATACAGTCCGCGCTCTTTGTAGTAGTAAGTAGCTAGCCGCCGCCGCCGCGCCAACCGTATTACATATGATGTTAAGACACTTCCTAAGGTAGTTGCAAATAAACACCATTGAAGACAGACGCTTGTTTCATTGAGTCAACTACTCGCCAAACTAAACTGAACCTTAACCTACTCAACAACTGTAAAATAGCAAGTGTTAAAACTTACGGTAGCGGATAGTCTGCCGGCCTGTTTGCTGGGTGTGGGCGGGCCAGGCTTCTTGTAGGCTATGATGCCGACCTCCTTGCGCTGCGCCTTCACAGCGCCAGGCCCCGCCGCGCCGACGCACTGCAATATTACCCACTATTATTTAACACGTGTTCAGCCGATCTATTCTGTAAAAATCCTTGGGACCCCAGTCAGAAACGAAGTTCCTTACGCGATACACGCACGCAACACACACTCGTATATGTATATGAAAGAGACAGAGAGAGTCGCATGGAGGGGCATAATGTTTTTCCCTTACGTGATGATTTCTACCAGTCAACTCCTATCGCAAGCCGCGTTGGGGAACTTCGTTTCAAACTGTTAACGAAGTTTTTTTTTCGCAAGAGTCCAGTCTTATTAGGGTTCTGTACCAAAATGGTAAAAAGGAGCCCTTATGGTGCGACTCTGTCTGTCTGTCTGTCACAGCTGGATGTCTCAAGACCTACTAATGCTATCAACTTGAAATTTGGATGACGTTTACCCAACTATTTTGCAAATAAGATTTTTTTTTTGCAACAGGAACTGAAAATGTGCATGTGGGGTATCATATGAAAGGGCGCTGGTTGCACAATCTCCAACATTTTTTTTTTTTTTTTTTTTCTAGGCCTCATAGTTTTCGACTTTTGATGAAAAACGTAAAATAAAATATCGTTCCCCCTTATCTCCGAAGTTTGCATAGAGAAAAATCTGAAATTATTCTATGTGATAGAAGTTTTACATAAACTTCTTGTAAAGATAACAGGAAAAATAAAACGATGTTTCTAAATAGCACACTTTTTCAGAAATCGGAACGGAACCCTCGGTGAGCGAGTCCGACTCGCTCTTGACCGGTTTTTTTATCTTCTGGTCGGCTTTATATCGTTTTGTTTTTTTCTTTTCTGAGTACGCATAATCATCGATTGTTCTTGCTAGATACACTTTACCACAGTAGCAACTTCCACAGTCAATTCTCTTACTTTTTTCAACTACTGACTAAGTAGTAGTAGTTTCTCTGAGTCTCTTACTCAGAGAAATGCCAAAACTTAAAATCTACCTTGATATCTTCCTCATCAATGGCTTGCGTGAACTGCGTCTCAGCGGGGTAGGAGCTCTTGAGATGCGGCGGACACAACGAGTTGCGCCAGCGCAGCTCGGACAGGCGCAGGCCGGGCGGGCCGGACTCGCGGACCCCCCCGCCACCGGTCTCCCGGGCCCTGGGGGCCCCGGACTCGCGCCGCGGCGTGGCTAACTCCTTCAGACAGCGGTTGTCGAACACCTCCCCTTCCTCGTCTGACATGTGCATTGCGCGACCCTCTGACGACATACATCCAAAATAACTAAAAAGATACTTATTTACGACTTGACGATTTGTCATGTCGTAAGATCTTTCGAGATCGAGATTTCTGTACTAAATGCACGTAAATCTTGTGGTGAAAACCACAATAAAATCCATGTGTACTTTTAGAAGAACTAAATGTACACACAGACGCGAATAGCGACTTTGTCTTATTCTATTTTCACTACATAGAAGAAAATAAATAACAGTTTTTTTAATAAAATTGGATAAAATAAGTTGTATAATTTATATGAATCCATGCAGTCCTTGAGTCATTCTCAAGCATTTCGTTGCTTGTCTTACCTCGTTTAGTCCCGTGGTTGTGCACAGGGAGAGATCGTAGCGAGTGCGAGTCGGACGGACGGCCCGGCTCTTCTTGGAACGGAACGAGACCGGACTGCAAACGAAATACAACGTTATTATAGCGGCCGACAGCACACTATGCGTTGGCAAGTATGTTAGCTTCCCTGAGAGGAATCACAGAATTAGTACCATCTTAGGGAATATGCATGTAATTTTTTTTTCTCTTAATCAATAAAACACAGTACTTAGTATAAACACAAGAAAAGTATTAAAAGTCAAATGTTACTATTGTTTGTTGCTCAAAACAATGATTTGAACTCCCAACAATTTTCTACTACAGTTCAAATATCCGTTTATGTCGCGGCCATAATGTGACGTCATAATTCACGATACTGCTTTATTTACATTTCTTTTTTAACCACAAAATTATTTTTTGTACGTCTGAAGACGTAGCCGTAGTTCAAGCAGAAATCGCACTTACTAACTAACAGTTTGCTAAGAAAAGATTATTTTGAGGTCACTTCCGGCATTTTCGAAGACGAGACGCCTTTCGAATTTGCGTTCCATTCCCAAAAAAAACGTAACATAAAATAATGAATTGTAACATAAGTACAGTACCCGGCGATAAATATTGCACATCGACCTTTGGAAAGAGACAATCGGCTAATTTCGGCTTCGTAGAGCGTTATCTCTGTCGCACACTACCTATGTGACGTTTTGTCAGTCGTTGTTCAAGTGCGATAGAGTGCGGTCGCGTCCAGTTCAAAATATATATTTAGAGTTGTTAACACCCCCAAATTTAAATAATTTAAAGTTGTACTATGGCATCTTTAGGAAAAATTTATTACAATGTTAGAAAAAATTTAGAAAAATTATTACAATGTCTCATTTTAACAATAGGTATAATTATGCACTACAGCTGTAACTTTCCAAAATAATTAAATACGTAAACATAATGTGAACATGTTTTTTTTATTTTATTTTACCCCAACCTAAAACCATCACTTATAGAAAAATTGGTGTATTTTTAACCGACTTCCAAAAGGAGGAGGTTCTCAATTCGTCGGAACCTTTTTTTTTATGTATGTTCCCCGATTACTCGAAAATGGCTAGACCGATTTGAATTTTTCTTTTTTTGTTCGAAAGGGCTTCCCAAGTGGTCCCATGATCATCAAGTCAGGATCTGATGATGGGATCTCATGGAAATCGAGGGAAACCCTCAAATTTTATGGGCACACCTATATCGATTTCGGTGTTTTTTATAGTAACTTGTGCATTTACTCTCGGAAAGTACCATTCGGTGAACTGGAACTGATGATGAAGACCACAGAGGGCCATCGGAAATACTCAATTATATTTAGGTTGCGATTCGATTACTTTAATATGGTTTATGCTCGTCAAAATAATGGTAATGGTGACTTCACCATGAGCTCCATTTCTCCTGGTTCTTACTAGGAGAACTCCTCAACAATTAACGTCCCTGCATCGGGAAAAGCAACATTTTGTGAAACGTGATGAGCAGTTGACATTGGGTTATTGTAACTTAGATAAATTACAAACTGAACCACTAAAAAGTGAAAAATAAAAACTTTTTTACAAAAACAAAAACCGACTTACAAAAAAAACACTACAAAGTGAAAAATAACTTTAATTTCGGAAGTCGGTGGCAAAAAACTAAAATACAGATCCAGACACCGACTTCCGAAATAAAAGTTATTTTTCACTTTGTAGTGTTTTTTTTGGAAGTCGGTTTTTGTTTTTGTAAAAAAGTTTTTTATACAAAGACTAAAAAGAATTATCAAAAGAAGCAAATCATAATTGTTTTAACAGCTCCTAATAGATACCGGACTGTTTGTATTTCGTGCGACAGAGATAACGCTCTACGAAGCCGAAATTAGCCGATTGTCTCTTTCCAAAAGTCGATGTGCAATATTTATCGCCGGGGACTGTACTTAATGCGTTAAGAAATGTAAAAAAAATTGCAATTTGTTTCTTGACTCCTACACAATGTACATTTAAATAATGACAGTTTTGAATTACATGCATATTCCAAATGCTTCAATGCTTCAAAATTTGTATTGGATTATCCGTTACTGACTTAATAATATGAAAGCGACAGCGAGTAGTACAACTACACACAAAACGTTATAGTTAGGGAGGCGAGTAAGGGAATTTCGGTAATATTCGAGCGTGGCAGTTTAAGATATGAGAGATACCTTAGACCTAATAGAACAACCTTGTAAAGTATTTAGCTCTATATGTAGTGACGCGCGCCTAGGATAGACGATCAGATTAGTAAAAAAAAATCGATAGTCTGAAATACTCGAGCGCGTCAGATTAAGATATTGGGGGTTGATTTTAGTGTTTTAAGACTAAATTTAACTAATCTGACGATAAGTCCTTGACGCCGCCGAGTTATAGGGTCGCGAACTTGTAAAAAAAAAACGTTAATCCGGCATTCTCCAGCGCGATTTTTTTATTTTTTATTTTGAAGAATATAATCTAAAACTTACTAAAAATACAAAATCTGCCGGTTTCCGCATGACCCGAAGTTGGAGGAGCCATTTCGTCTTCCGAAAAACGCGTTGCGGCATATAAGTCGCGAACGATACATTTTACAAAAAAAAAGTTTAAATAAACAAAAAAGGTAATTTTATTTTACACAAAAAAGGTCTCTTTACATTTTTGTCCAAAGTTAAAACTAAAAAAGAAAAAAAATAAACCAAAAAACCTTTTTCGGTCAGATTAAGAGAACCCACCAACATTTTTGTCAGATTAAGAAAATATGCTTTCTTTTCTTTATACCGAGATAAACCTCCCCTATGAAAATCTGACGCGCTCGAGTATTTCAAAAAAACTTTTTTTTTTTGCATTTTCAAAAATTCATCGTAACTTATCGTCACGCCGAAATCGTCAGTTTTTTTTAAAGGGAGCTTCCTTGAGGCCTACTTAACACCCCTTCCGAAAATCTGACGCGCTCAAGTAAATTTTTTTTTTTTGCATTTTTGACTACTTTATATGCCTACCCCCACCACGCAAACCGGCAGATTAGTATACCGTTGTTATCAGAGGCACTTGGGGCATACGTAGTATGAATATCTGACGCGCTCGAGAATGCCCAACCGTACACGCCGAACCCACCGCTAAAATGGTTTTTACCATACGAGCTTTTCTTTTCGAAATTATTTTATCTGTCGATTTTGATAAGTCTCGACGGCGCCGTTGAATTACGCCATTTAGCTACCTCGCCTCCCTAACTATTAGTCTGAAAGTTCCATGTTGTGTATGGCATATTTTAGTTATAATGAGTGTACATACAGAGTGGACGTGCTGCAGCGACATGAGGCTGCCGGAGCGCTGCGTGCGGCGCAGCCACTCCGCCTCGTCCTGCGTCACCAGCAGCTTCTCGCCCGCCCGCCACAGCTCGGCCGTGAGGTCGCGGATGTGCGCCTCGTACGCGCGCGACGTCTGCGCCAGCTTCTCGCGCGCGCGCTCCAGCTCGCGCTCCAGAGCGCTCATCTCCGAGCGCTGCTTCTCCTTGAACACCGCGATCTGCTCACTGTACAGTTGTTTCTGAAAACGGTCAAGCGAGTCAGCGCATGTCTCGAGCTCCGAACCACATGCATCCATTTCAACGCGTGCAGCAGGCCATGCATACATAAATATGTACAAACATATTACCTTGCGAATCAGCAAACTACTAAAACAAAGTTTTAATGAACACTAGCGAAAAAAATACTTGAAATAAAACAAAAGCGTCCATTAAAACAATTTATTGAAAACAATATAAGTAAATAAATTATAGACTTCACAAGGCACACTCAGTGATCCATGAGAAGGTAACACCACCACACCAGCTGGTATAGCATTATCAACAACAGTACAGGGAGGATACTGACCATTTTGCTCTTCATGCGGTCGAGTTTGTCCTCGTACTCAGCGCGCACCTCGGCCACGGTGTCGTGCGCGTCGCTGGCCTCGCGCGCGCGCGCCACCTGCTCTAGCAGGCGCGCGAAGCTCTGCGCCAGCTCGTCCAACTGCACGTCGAGCGCGGCGTCGGGCGCGGCCGGCGCGCCGCCCGGGCCCAGCGCCCGGCGCAGGCCGCGCTCCAGCCAGCGCTCCAGCGCCAGCGCGCACTCGGCCAGGTCCTGCAGCGCGGCCGCGTGCGCGCGCTCCAGCCGCGCCAGGCCGGCCGCGCCCGCCGCGCTCTCCGCGCGCAGGATCTCGCGCCGCGCCGTGCGCTGCAGCGACGTCACCGCGCTCAGCTTCTGCACGTACGCCTCCCGAGCGGAACACAACGTCTTGAAGCTGACCGCCTGCTCGTTCAGAACCTTCTTCAAGCTGAGGATCTCAGTCTCGTGGATCCTGTTCACCTCCGTAAGTCTGTCCCGCTCTTTTTGTAGAGCTAATTGTTTCTCCGAGTACTTTCTCAGATGTCTGTCTGTAGTCTCCAGGAAGTTCTCCAAGTCTTCCATGGTGACAGTTCCAGCGCTCAGGCTGCGTTTCACCTCGGTATCGTAGTTATTCGAGTTGCCGAAGTTGGTGAGTTCTTTGAGGACAGTGTTGGTCTTTATCTCTGCGATCCTCTTGAGTATGATCGCCTGGTACTTGGCGGACACTTTGATGATCTGCGTGGCTCTGTTCTCGTTGACACTCATTTTGCTCACCTGTCTCTTGAGATCCGCGATCTCCTCGTTCTTCTGGTGCACAATTTTCTTGAGCTGAGTGGACAGTTGGTGGCAGTTCTCCTTACTCAGCTCGAGGTCCTTAGTGATGTCGAGGAGTTTAGTCTCGGACTCTGCCAGCAACGTCTTGAGGTAGGTGGCGTCGCTGTGCAGCGTCGTGATCGAGCGGTTCTTGTCGAGGATGATCTTTTCTAAGTCTGAGATGGTCTTAAGGCTCTCCGTGGATGTGTGTGACATGTCTGAGGATGTGTTATCTACCTGATGCTGGAGGTCGCGGAGCTCCTTCTCCACTTGACCCGGCTGCTTGTGGCTCGACATCCTCTCTAGGCTTTGTGCGGCAGCAACTACGAAAGATACACGTTAGTTAGTCAAATATTTTTTTACAACAGAACACTTATTTCAATGAATAAAGCATGATTTGTCAATATAACCACACACTTTAATATTTTTACTCGTGAGGAGCTCGTGGCTAAGTAATAACAGCCGCACGGGTCGATCCATGAGGTTAAGCTACGCTTGCCGGGGTTGGTCAGTGGATGGGTGACCATCTTTACATACCGAGACTCCTCCGTGCCTCGGAAAGCACGTTAAGCCGTTGGTCCCGGTTGTCATTCGTGGATCTTTGACAGTCGTTACGGGTCGTCAGAAGCCCGAAAGTCTGACAATCAGTCTTACCGAGGGGTATCGTATTACCCAGTTACTGGGTTGTGGAGGTCAGACAAGCAGTCGCTCCATGTAAAATACTGGTATTCAGCTGCATCCGGTTAGACTGGAAGCCGACCCCAGTATAGTTGGGAAAAGGCTAGGCAGATTGATTGACTTTAATATTTTTAATGCTTGTAATATAAAGCTGCATTTATGCGGGGA
This sequence comes from Cosmia trapezina, assembly GCA_905163495.3. NCBI lineage: Eukaryota > Metazoa > Arthropoda > Insecta > Lepidoptera > Noctuidae > Cosmia > Cosmia trapezina. The sequence goes on from LR991036.1 coordinate 7,176,893, forward strand.
GCACAGAATCGGTCGAAGAAGCGGAGCCGGGGGGAGGCCTTTGTCCAGTGGACGTCTTTCGTCTGAAATGATGATGGTGATGATTTATGAATTAATGATGTTCTACGTACATGTCTCTCTCTGTCCAACAGCCTTGATCAGCTCCTCGTTTTCCTTTCTCAGAATGTGCAACGCTTCTCTCTCATTGTTAATATCCTCTAAATTCTGTTTCAATTTGTGAATGGTCGTCATCTTTTCCTGTATTTCCTTCTCGTACTTTTCCTTTGCGTCTTGTAGCTCCTTGTTTATTGAAGCTATTACAACATCTTTCTCTTTACTCATTTTAGAAACGATCGCATCTTTGGCTCTAGAGTCTTCTTCACATAAATCCACTTTACACTTCAAGGTGTCAAGTTCTTTCTGTGTAGATATAATATCTTTCCGTCTTTCTTCAAGTTCTATCTCAGCCTTGTCGTGATATTCTTGTAGGATGGCACATTTGTTGGCAACATTTAGTTTGTTGTTGTTGACTTCTTCACGCAGTTTATTATTCTGCTCTTGCTCCTCCTTGAGGAGTTGTTCCAGGTTCGATACCACTGAAAAGCAAAATAATGAAATTAGGGTATAGAATAGAATAGAATAGAATAGAATAGAATAGAATAGAATAGAATATTTATTCAGTATTAATAATTGGTAAAATATTAACATAAAATCTTAGAAATAATTTACAAAGGTAATATAATGTTAGGTGCCTGTACTAGGATAAACCTGTATCACAGGCGGCATGAGCTTCTATATGGTAATTGTAGGACAGTTTCTTAACAATACTTAACATTAGAAGTCTTGAAAAGGACAACATTTAATTAATTCATAATTTTATACCTAGTTTGATTAATACTATTTACCTTAAAATTAAAATAACAAAGAGTTATAGGTACAATACAATACAATTTCTTATTTAATTTGGGGGAAATAGTTTTTTGCACTTTTATATCCTAGCTTAAGACATAATTATTATATGATTTTGCGTCAGCAGAATTGTTAAGTGGGTTAAAGTCAATGTTGCACAAAATTAAATCTTGTTCGAGGCTATATGTATTGGTATATTCAATTTTTGCTGCGGGGACTGATGTGCTTAGACATCAACAAAATCGAGGTTTTGTAGGCCAGTGCAGTGTTTTGTTGAGTCAGTAGCAGAGTCTGACCTTGAGTATGACGCTCTAGGCGCCCTCATAGTCGATAGAGTTGATGTACCTGTATTCCGCTATTTTTCTAGCAGGGCACTCAGCATCTCCCGTTTTGTGGTTATTGGGCTTTTTAAAGCGTGAGCAAGTTGCACATTTCGGTGTGTCAGCTTTCTTCGCGCACTCTGACATCGAGTGTCCATCTTCACTGCAGTGACCACAAGTAGATTTCAGCTCTCTGCATGTTTTTGCTGCATGACCATATTGTTGGCATTTGTAGCATCTGGTAACCAGGGTGAAGTCCCTAACAGGGCAGGACGTCCAATTTATAAAAAGCCTGGATTGAGATAATATGGCTTTACGTATATTGGCTGTAACTTCAATGACGTAGTTACAGGTCGACGCATCTTTCTTCCCAGATTTGTGGCTCAATTTAACCAAGCTCAAAAAGGACTCCATAGGCATTGCTGGAATTTTGTCGGCTACGTTCTGTTCGTAAATGTACTTGAAGACTTCAGTTTCAGCCAAAGTAGTCGGCACACCTACAACCACGATCCGAGGTTTGCGCTTGTTGGGTTCATCGGCGGTAAGTCCGGATGTAGAGAGCTGGACCGCGTGCTTGAGTTTATCAGCGTCATGTTTCGTCTCGGTACTAATAATAACGCCTCCATTTTTGGTCTTGCGGACACCGCGTACATGGAGCTTCATTTGATCAGGGCGAATGATTTTTTGCACGAGGTCTTTTGTTTCGTCACTCGACTTTAATTTATCGTTCGGATAAATGGCTACAGAGCTTAAATTGTTCGGTCGAATGAAATCATTTGCTCCCTTCTTCACCATATCGGCAAACGAAACATTTCCCCCAGAACCAGAGTCCTTAATCGTCTGCTTCAGCTCCGAAATATGTTCCGTCAGGTCACGCTTTTCTTGAAGGGCATCAACCGCGTTATACGCCTGAATGGCTTTCTGCTTCAGGGACTGATAAAGGACTGCCATTTGTGAAGTTCCAGATCCTACTTTACGGCATAGGGTAGAAATTTTCAATTTCTGCTCCGAGTTGAGTTTGCCTTCCGCGGCAATAGAGCAAACTTCATTTAAGTGCACTTCGATGGTCGTCATCCATTTTTGAATCTCGGGCGTTGTAACAACATCAGCCGTGACCGACGCAAGGGCTGGGGTTTGCGACGTCGTCTTCGACGGCGAGGCGGAGGGGTGCACTGTCCCCCTTGGATTAAAGGGGCTGCTATCCATTTTGTATTATTACGAGTTCACTATTTTGTGTACATTATTCACTAAAAGTGCACACTATGCAAAATTAAAGTTGCATTACTTAGTAATGCACTAAAGGAGGTCACTATTATTAAAGAAATTATTAAATATTGCTAACGAGCACGTCTGTACACTGCGAATGACACCATGTATGTGTCTAGCGACGTCGGATGGTCGGCTTAAAACCGAATAGCAAATAATCCAACTTCACACACTATTACACCTACCATTTGTATTTACTTCAATGATTTTTACTAAATTTTGTTTTTCAATATTCAATTTAGCAATCTCTTCAACATATGTAGTAATACTTGATTGCAAATTTAAAGCATTTTTCTCTTCTTCTAAAAGTAACTTGGCTTTTTCTTCCATTTCTTTAATATTTTCAGTGAGTCTACATTCGAAGTCCTTGTTTGTTTCTGTTAGTTCTTGTAATGATTTTTTTAATTCGTCAATTTCGGCTCGTAATTGCATTTCAGTGGCGGCGAGCTCATTATTTCGTTTATCCATTGAATCCATATCTGAAATCAAGTAAAAATTAATAATCGCGTATCCAGCGAACAATATTAGGTTATATTTTTGTTACAATTGGCAAAAACTTAACTTTTTGGAGGTCATTCATGAATCATTCATTCATGAATCATGAATTCATGATTTATGATTTTGGAGCTAATTAATAAAATAAAATAAATGTTTAAAAGTACAGGCTCTGGGTCACGTTACGACCACCATTTGTACGTACAGATTCTAACGCCATGTAACGGAATCTTAAAACATTGTCTACTTACCAGTTTTATATTTTTGTATGGTAGTTGATAGATTTCTATTCTCCTCTTGCAATTTTTTAGATTGAGCCATTTCAGTTTGCAACTCAGATTTCAGTTGTTTTATGTCTACAGCTATATTCGCTTTTTTGGGTCGAATTCCTTCGTCATGTATTTCTTTAAATACTGATTCTAATGCAGATTCTTTTTCTTCTATTATTGCTTCTAATTTATTTTTTTCTTCTTCGAAAGTTACTTTTTGAGCCTTTATTTCTTTTTCGAGCCTTTCTTTTTCAAGTCTTATATCTGACATTTCTTTAAATAGTGCCTCAAAGGAAGTTGATTTTTCCTGAAGTTTTGCTTCAAAATCTTTCCTTTCGTTCTCCAACTTTTCCGAGAGAGCATTAATCTCTTCTTGTAATATCCCATTGGCTCGCACATGTTCTGATATAATGTTATTTAGCGTTACTTTCTGGTCTTCCATAATGGATTCTGTCACCGTCACCATGTTTTTAAGTACCTGTCTTTCTGAGTCAAAGTCTTTGAGCAATTTTTGTTGGTTTTGTATTTCACTTTTTACCCCCTCTTCTAACGTCTTTATCGCTGTAAATAACATTTTATACAAAATATGTTTTGCACATGTCTTCGTAATGTTTGATGAATGACTTTAAAGTAAGTAAGATAAAAATATCGAAAGCATGTTGGTGTTTTTAAATAATCTGATTATCTTTGTAGTTTCTTGTTTGTTCTCTTACCTAATAAGGCCTTAATTAGAAGTTAAGGCGCGGTATTAGCTCACACAAATTGTTTTCTTGGATTGTCGAGTATGACGTAACGCAATGAAACTATCCGACGCAAAGAATACAGTGGACAGAGGTTTAAAAAAAAATAACCGAATAGAATAGTAGAACATAGTTTGATATTCCCAGTAAAAAATTTGGAAGTTGTTCCACAAAAATAAACTTTGGCGTCGAACATCTCTGTATTTTCAGCGATAACGACATTCTTTTTTTTAAGAATTTTATAGAAAAAGCATTTTTTTTTAATTTTTAACCGAACTATTATTTAATCTATTGTATATATTCTGAATAATCTAAAGAAAACCCAGAAAATAAACACACATTCGCAGCTTAGTCACATCTCGGCAACACAAATATTATTTTCAATTTTCAACCTTACCATCTTGTTGAAAATAGATTACGCGGTTGTGTGCCGTTTAAAATCACATGATTAAATTACAGTAACAAATCTGAATAAATATCATGTTCACAAAAGCCACTAATATATAGTTAAAATTGGAATTGTAGATAAATAATGTCAAATAATGAGATGATTAATAATGTAGTATGACATAAGTAAGGAAGAATGTAAAAAAAAAATATACTTAAAAAAAAATAAGCATCGTAATTTGGGAGCAGTTAATAGACACTTAAGTACCTAAGTAATTATGCCGTTAATGAGGTCCTTATCAGGGCTTAAGTCATGGATGAGGTTTTGTATTACCGGCCCTAGTATGGAACCCTGAGGAACCCCTCTATAGGTAGCCACAGCATCCCCCAGTAAAATGAAACATTTTGTAAACTGGGCTCTAAATACTATTCTAATGATATTTCAAGATACCTTTAATAACTAGTAATATACTGCATAAAAAGTTTTGTTTTGATATTGTTGCTTATGTAATCAAATGCAAGAGAAATCAACAAAATTTGTTAGATTTCTTCAAAAAACTCGAAAAATGAGTATAACTGTGAAGCAATAATAAATTGAATAAGACAAATATGGGACCCCCCCACTGGGCATGCGCCGTCGTGCAGCGTGTGTCCGGCGTGCGCGCACGCGGAGCTCGCGTCGCGTGCTAGATACCCACATTGGGCGCACGCCGGACCCACGCTGCACGACGGCGCACGCCCCATGCGGAGGGTCCTTAGGTAATAATTGTAACAACAAACAAACCTTGGCAATTTTCTTCAATGTTTTGCATAAACCGTTCTTTCTCCTTCCTCACCGCGTCTAACTCCGCAGTTTTATCTTTCAAATAATTCGACAGCTTAGTGATCATAACATTCAAGTTATCTATCTGACACTCATAAGTGCTCTTCAGTTTGTCTGTCAAATTCTCGTTGTCAATAAGTTTTTCCTTTAGAGAATGGACTTTGACCTCTAACTGTACTTTGACATCATTCAGATCATTAGTAAGAGATAAATTCTCATCTTGTATCACATGCATTTCTCTTACTTTGTTATCTAACGTAGTGTTGAAAGTCTCAGTTTGCTTTGCTAATTCTACAAATAAAATAATATAATTCTAACATTACGAGGAAGATTAGCTCTACAAGTGTAAACAAAATAGAAGATTTTATAAACCTGACCCCGGCTACAGGCCTAGGGGATAAGGCTAGGATGATTTTAGTTTTTTATAATGTTTAGTTAGTATCCAGTTGAAAAATCCACGCTATCGGAGTCGCGAAGGTTAGTTAGACGAGCATATGTAAATGTTTGAGAACATTGCAGCTCTCACGACTGTCACCTGCAAGTATGAGCGCTGCAAAGTTCATAGATAATTACTACACATTTTAAAGCATTGGTTGACCAAAGATTTACTGGTAATCGTCATGCATAATTATTAAAATTATTCAATTATACCAGCTAGAGATCAATCGTTTAAAACGATTGATCAGCTCGTATAATGGAAGCTGGTAAAACAATGTAGAGTCAAATTGAGGAATGCTATTGAAACATGTTTGTTCCTAACTTCCCCGACAGGACACTACAGCTGAATACTGGGGATAGATTTTAAATTAATTACTCACCAAGCTTATTCTCATTAACGACTTGCCGGAGCCGTTTGAGCTCAGTTTGTAGTTCAAACAACTGTGTCTCTTTCTGCTTCAACTCGTTCTTCAACTCTGCTAGTGAGTTATTACTATGTGAGAGTGCTTTCTCCGCATTCTGTCTCATCTCTATTTCAGTGAATATTGTGTTAGCAATGTTTATAAGCATATCGCACTTGTCGCTGGCTTGACTATCAGTATTGGCAGATTGCAATATATTTTGTAATTCTATGTCGTCAGTTCCTTTCTTTTGAAGTTCTTTCACAAGGTTGTCTAGTCCCTCACTTAAAGTTGTCGTTATTTGGCTGTTTAATTCTTCTTGATCTGAAATAATATAATTATTATTCGACAATAGTTTTTCTGCCTGATACTCTCATCTTAAATTAACTTGGATAAGTAATATATTTAATAGTGATATTACAATACAACTTACCTTTAATATCCATTTGTAAACTACTCATTTTCTGAGTAACTTTTTCAAGCTCTGTTTGTACACTGTTAGCTTTAGTTGAATAAGTTTCATTCAACTCACACAATTTCGTGATAATTTGATCTTTCTCTGTTTCCTTTTCATCATGAGCCGACTTTTCAACATCCAAAGCTTTCACAAGTCTTTCTTTTTCAACAAGTAATAATTCTTTGTCAGTTATAAGCACTTCTTGAACAGTTTTTTGGTCACGCAGCTCATGTTGCAGATTTTCAACTTCAGTATTTAAATGTTTCATTTGAATCTCCATTTCTTTAAGAAGCACATCATTAGATGTCTGCTGTGCCGTCAAGTGTTGAACCAACTGTATCTTTTCTCCTTCCAAAATCTCGCTGGTAGTTTTCTCTTTTATGCACTGTTGATCTAATAAAGATTGTTTTTTAACTAGTTGGTCTATTTCTTTACTCATTTCTTCTTTATTACTTTCTACTTCTGTTATCTTCTGCTCTATAAGATGTTTCTCCAATAAAAGATTCTCCTTTTCCTTCTCCGCTAGTTCTCTCGCGGATTTCTCTTCGATAAGCTGTTGCGCAAGACATTCTTTATCTTCTAGTAGAGTTTCCGTTATTGTCACTTGTTTTAATAGTTTTCTCTCAAGTGTTGCCTTCTCGGCTACAAGTGCATTTCTTTCTTTTTCAAAAATCTTTTTAATAGTTTTTTCTTCTGCAAGGTGCTGTGTCATTTCAATCTTCTCATTTAAAAGCTCGTTTTTATCTGTGACAAGAACTTTCATATTTTCACTTTTTTGTTTCTTTTCTGTTTGGAGACTGTCTATAATAGCCTTTTCTTCTATTAACTGGTTTTGTAAAACCTCGTTTTCCTTCAAAGTAACCGCACTTTTCATTTCTTCATGAGCTATTGTCTCTACAAGTTTATCTACTTCTTGTCTGTTCTTTGTCTCGGTATCTTTCATTTCTTGAGCCATCACTTCAAGTTGCTTAATAAATTCATCTCTTTCCTTCTTAACTTCAGAAAGATTTTGCTGTAACGACACAACTTCCTGAGTTAATTTTTTGATTTGCTCTTCTTTTGCTTCAATATTTTCTTTCGTCTCCGCCTTGTATATCTCCCAAGTTAATGTAATATTTTCGTAATCTTTCCTGATGGATTCCAACTGAACAGTGTGCACTTTCAATTGCCCTTCTAGTCTGTCAATGATACAGTCCTTCTCTTTCAGTATCACTTCGTGGCTACTGTTATCCTCTTCAATGGTAAAGTGTAACTGTTCATTTTCTTTTTGCAATGCTTCTATTGCTTGTTTCTTACAATCGTATTCCCTTTTGACTTCTTGTTCTAATTCATAGTTTAATGATTGTAACTGATTAACCCTTTTTTGTAAATCTTTGGTCTCAACAGTTTTCTGGTGAGCCAAATCTCTGATTAGAATATCTTCCTTGGACAATCTCTCTCCTAAAATTCGGATTTCTAAAAGAAAATAATTTTACTGTTAGTTATATTAAAATATTAAGTTCCACAAGTATTTATTAAATTACGAACACAAAACTGACCTTTACATTTCCCTTCAACGGTTTTCATGGCTAGTTCAAGTTCCATTTTCAATGTTATAATTTCATTATTCTTGGTAGATATTTCCTCATTCAGTTGAGTCGTGATGTTTTCTAGTTGCGTGTACTGATTCTGGTATTCTTTTTCAATTTTGTTCTTATATGAAATTTCTTCATTCAGTTTTTGGGTCAACGCCTCTGTTTCCTTCTGTACTAAACTCATATTTTCTTTATCAATATCTAAAGCTCTTTTAAGGTTTTCAACTTCGCTATTAAGTGTACGAATTTGATGTTCTTTATTTTTAATCGTTTTCTTAGAAGTACAGCTTAGTTCTTTTATGGTATTTTCAGTTTCATTCAGTTTTCCCATTAATTTAGACATTTCTGAGTCAAAGGTTTTCTCAAGTGCTGTATATTTATGTTTTTCTTTAGTCATGTTCTGATCCAAAGTTCGGATTGCTGAAACAAAACGAATAACATTAGATCTAACTAGGCTAACCGACACCATCACATCTAAATCTAAAATACTTATATACATACCTTTCTTGTTCTCATCAATAGTTTTTGTCATTTTTTCACAATCTGCTTGCAACTGTGAAATTTGTTTAGATTTTTCGACAAGATCATGGTCCAGTTTAGTCTTTTCTGTTAGCACTAGATCTACTTTGCTCTGCAAGGCTTGTTTCTTAGCAGTCACGTTAGCTAACTTAAGATTATTATTATCGATAGTTGCAATCTTATCAGAAAGCTCATCCTCCAAAGACTTTTTAGTGGTTTCCAGTGTAGTGTTGAGTAATTCAATATTTCTATTTTTAAGATCAATCTCATTAGACAGTCTCGACATGTCCAGATTTAGTTTATCATTCTCTGCTTGCAATTTTCCAAGGGTATCTTTGGCCTCCTTCAAGCACAATTCCAGTGACTCAATGGTCCTCTCCTTGCCGGTCAACTCAATTTTTTGTTTAGAGAACTCGACAGTCAGTTTGTTTAACTCTTCCGACAAATGTAGTTTATTCGCCTGTAGTTTCTGTAGTTCCTCTTGATATCCGATCTTATGATGTATTTCGTCATGTAAATGTGTCTGTAATGTATTTATAGTTGCGTTTTTTTCATCCAATTCAAATTTAAGTTTTTCTGTTTCCTCACTGAAATTATTTTTAAAATTTTCAGCATCTTTATGAAGTTCATCAAATCTAGTAATTTGGTTGTTTAACTCTGCCTCCAACTGTGCTTTGTTTTGTTCCAAATCCCTGCAATGATCTTGTAAGCTAGCTACTAAATGCTTAAAATGTTCAATTTCTTTCAACACAGAAGCAACATTTTGTTCCAGACTTAGTTGCATTGCGGTCATTTCTTCATTTTTATTTTGTAATTTATTCTCCACTTGGCGTTTCTGTTCATGCAGTTGACGCACATTTATGTGATACTTGTTTGAAATCTCTTTCTCGTTTCTCAAATCTATTTGAAGATTTTCAATTCTCTCACCCTTTTCAAAAACGTTATTTTGTAGCTCAACCAGTTCATTGTTTCTATTCAATACCTTCTCATTTAACTTCATCATTTGGTTTTCATAGCCATCTCTCATGGTGACCCTTGCCTGCTTCTCTGTTGCTATTTCAGCTTTGAGCCCAATTATTATGTTTTCTAACTTGGTTGTCTCATTAGAAAGACTTTGCAGAAGAGATAATTTCTCTTCCTGTAGTGTTTGAATTTCTTGAATCTTTTTATCAATTATTATTCGTGAGTAGTCATTGTTTTCTTTAATCTTTTGTTCAAGTTCATTAATTTCATTATTCAATTTACTCATTTCATCATCATAATAAGATTTCAAATGATTTTTCTCTTCAATTTCCTCATTTATGCGGTGTTTCAAATTAAAAATGTCATTTTCTTGTTCGGACAGCATTCTTTCCAAGTTGTGTTTATCGTTTTCAGATTTCTGACTGCGTTCATTGATGTCGTCCTACAATAAAATTAAACAAGTTTGACACTAGCACATCACAGTTGACTGCTCAGGGAGCATGTCTGAACATGCGAGTGTTATTGCATACATCTAAAATTCGGGTTTGAGAAATATGTTGATCTGCTCCCAACAAATAATTGGTTACTCACCTGTATTCTTTGTAATTGCTGTTTAAGAGCGTCAACCTTAGCTCTTTCTTCCGACAGTTGCACCTCGACAACATTAGCGCAGGCCTCGCTACAAACAGCTGCAACACAAAATAAACCATTTGCCAAAATTGTAGTTGTATAATGTCCCAGAATTGAAGGCACAACCGCTTTTAAAGGGTCATTGTAATCATCATTATGAACAACTTTTACTATGGGACTAAACCTGAAATCGCGAAAAAAATCAGCTGTTCAGTACATTTATCTACATCAAACTCGGCAAAATGTAGGGAGTTAAGGGAGTAGCTGTTTTTTTTTCGCGATTTCAGGTTTAGTCCCATAGTAAAAGTTGTTCATAATGATGAGTACAATGACCTTAAGCCGTTGTGCCTTCAATTCTGGGACATGTTGTATATAAAACAGAAATCGATGTTTTGTCATGACGGTACGGACGTACGTAAATTGCACCCGTGCGAAGCAGGAGGGGGTCACTATAAGTCCCCCCAGCTCCTAGGCACGGTTTTTACGACTTGACAAAACATATTCATTTAAGTTACTTAATTATTAATGTATTATACATATAACTATATCGGATTAATTCTCTCTAAATGATGGTGTAAACCGCATCAAAATCCATTGTGTAGTTTAGAAGAACTATACGGTTACACAGACAGTGGACACAGACATCCCTAAAAACAAAAATGAATGGCTAAATGTGTTGCTAAGCGCATAACTCGAGAACGGCTGGACTAATTCAATTTGCAATTTTTTGTAATATTCGTTAAGTCCGAGGAAGGTTCTTAGGAAGAGAAAAATTGAAAACATTGCCGGGAAAATTGGAAAATTCGAGAAAAGTGATAGTGCATTTTCTATGTGAATTTTGTATATAGATAAAAATGAATGTATCATACATGAATTTTGTTGCATGGACTGTATGCTAGCATCAGGGTCATCACATTCCAGCTGGCTGGAGTCTAGTCCATTGCGACGGTTGTGCTGTCGAAGCTCGGCGACCAGCTCCTTGAGTGAGTCCATGTGCCGTCGCTCCATCTCCAACTCCTCAGAAAGCTGCGTGGCACGATCACTCTCTTGCTGGCTCAGCGCTAACCATTTATCACGGTCCTGCTTTAGCTCGTCCACCTGCACGATTAAAGCATAGTTACAGAAGCCCCAGCACGAACGCGCGACGTACACATCACGTAAATTATAACTATGAATCGAAAATACCAGGAGCACCTGGCTAAGTAATAACAGCCGTACGGGTCGATCCATCAGGTTAAGCTACGCTTGCCGGGGTTGGTCCGTGGATGGGTGACCATCTTTACATACCGACACTCCTCCGTGCCTCGGAATGCACGTTAAGCCGTTGGTCCCGGCTGTCATTCGTGGATCTTTGACAGTCGTTACGGGTCGTCAGAAGCCCGAAAGTCTGACAACCAGTCTTACCAAGGGGTATCGTATTATCCAGTTACTGGGTTGTGGAGGTCATACAGGCAGTCGCTCCATGTAAAATACTGGTATTCAGCTGCATCCAGTTGGACTGGGAGCCGACCCCAACGGGAAAAGGCTAGGCAGATTGATTGATTGAATCGAAAATACAACTATCCTACAGCATTTTGGTGTAGTTTTTTTAGTAAGTACACATAGATATGAAGTCTTAAAACTTTTTACAAAAAAAAAAACACTATAAAGTGAAAAATAACTTTCTAATTTCGAAGGTTGGTGTCTTTTATCTATACTTAATTTAGTTTTTTTTGCCACCGACTTCCGAAATTAAAGTTATTTTTCACTTTGTGGTGTGGTAAGTTGGTTGTTATTTTTTTGTAAAAAAAAAGTTTTTACACTTTGTAGTTATGGTACCCACCCCACACCAACCCGTATATCACTACTTGCTATGTAAACAACAGTGACGGGAAGTATTTAGTAACATCGTCAAGATTCACGTGGATTAAATACGTACCTATTATCGAAGCTAACTCAAAAACTACCCAAGCAAAGTAATAAAATTGATATGGGAGTACAGCTACTGACAGACGTGCTCTTTACTAGCACGAAAGCATGCTTTTATTGAGCAAGTGCTCATTAGTAGCATGTGTGACTAGTAAAGAGCATGCTTATTTCTAGTATGTTTTCGAGTAAGCATGCTTATTATGAGCATGTGTGTCAGTACCTTACCGCGCCAGCTTCCTCAACCAAGTGATAAAATAATTTTCAAAATTAGTTCACAATTGAATAAATCCTCCAAAAGATAATATGAGGTAATACCGCATCAAAATCAATTGAAGAGTTTAGAAGACAGCAGTCACACAGATACATGAAAAGCGACTTGTAAATTACATTCTCGTAATACTCGTGGCCAACACAAGAGACAGTGTCAAACCTTAGTCTTGTAAGTGTCTCTCTCGTAGACAGCGTCATCCAGCATTTCCTGCGTGCGGACCAAGCGCTCTTCCGTGTCTTGCAGCTGTCGCAGCAGCTTGCCCGAGGAGTCCGCCTCGGCCTCCGCCCCCCGCGAGTCATGCTCCTGCCCGCAACACATCGATATCTTCGCCTTGAGGTTCACTATCTCTAGCTTGTATTGTTCTTTGTCCTTTGCTGTAAACAGACCATTAATCTAAACTAATATAACTATTCAGAATTATTTCGTTTTGTGATGAGAAGGTGGTTCCAGGTGTTCCATGGTCCCAGGTGCTCCATCAATCGCTACATAGTAGTTAAAGGGCAGATTCCACTGGTAGAAATCAAAAGTGAGCAATTTACTGCATTTTGAGGAGCTATTCTGCTCATCATGCCGAACATCCTCATAAGATCTGCACCAAATCCTTATGAGACCTTAAAGTTACTACCTTTCAAATAAAACAATAACTATCGAAATCGGATCTCATAAGGCGGAGATATCCAGTAGCCCCCTTTTTCTTTTTATTGGAGGAAGTACCCCTCCGATCAAAAATCGCCGACGACAAAAAAAATCTATAAAGTCGTAAAACCTGTAAAAAAAATACGACCTGTAGAGGAGTAGCAACAAACTGACAAACAAAAGCAATTTTTCCAGACTTGAAACAGATACGCTTCGCTCGATCGGTCAATAAAGCAGAAGAGCTTGTTATTTTGTTTGAACTCGCTAATCTCTGGAACTCCCAGTCGGATTTGAAAAAATCTTTTTGCATTTGATAGTCCAATTCTTGAGGAAGGCTATAGGCTATTTAACATCACGCTAGGACCCTTAGGAGCCGAGCGAAAAGAAAAAAGTCAGAAAGAACGCTAAGAGAAAACGATGTAATAGCGCGGGCAGGCGATGCGATGCGATGCGACGGGTGGGTCGGAGGAACAAGAAATTTCACGTAAAAATTATCAACCATCCCATACATTTGGGTTGAGTAGATATTAAAGTATTGTTCGGGACAGTTGATATTTTTTTCTCGATTACGGTGTTGGTCCCATGGAGAAACTTGTTCAATTTGATGGTCTGTACCACACCCCGAAATTTGAACACACCTTTCTGATGACCCTGAAGCGCTAAGGTAGCCCGCAAAATTTAAATTTCCTTATCATGAGATTTGAGGTCAATAGGGATGATGCCTGGGTAAAAAAAAAGAAATTCTATTTAGTCCGTCAGTCAGATAATTAAAAATATTAGACACGTATTTTTTGCTTTATCATATTAATAAAAAAATACTTACCTATCACGCATTAGTTGGGGAGTGGGGGTTCGCTACGTCACTTGTACGTATAAAACCTAGCTACGCGTGACGTCATGCCATATTTTAACTCAATGTATAGCCGTAATTTTTTGATTACGTAAAAAAAGAAAAATACTTGTCCAATATTTTTTAATAATCTCTGACAGATAAAAAATAAATTTTTAGTCATCATCCCTATTCTAACTTATGGAGTTGTATTGCTGATTCTAATGATTATATTTCTGTAAAGCCATATTAGTTACGGGCACGAATCATATTTTAATCAACATACAACCTGACACTGACCTGCAAATTGCAAAAAACGTAAGAAAATTTCAATTAGCACTTCAAAATTCTTTTTGCATCTGGTAGAACAATTCTTGAGGAAAGTTAATAGGCTATTCAACATCACGCTACGACCATTAGGAGCCGAGCAAAAAGAAAAAAAAGTCAGAAAGAAAACTAAGCGAAAACGAAGCAATAGCGCGGGCGGGCGACGCGATGCGATGATATATTTTATGGACGATGGTTCCTCCGCGTGAAGTTAGCAGACAGTAGACACCACGGGCAGAAACCAGTATGTTAATATAAAATAAAACCCGCATGATGTGTTGTGGTGTGGCTGCGGTGCCACCCCTGGAGGTCTACTCCCTAAGTCCGTCCGTCGGTCTGACATCCATCAAAACAAGTGTAAAAGTTAAATTTTTCGGACGGTCAAAAACACATCGGGAGTAGGGACAATGTCAAATCGTGTTGTCATTCATACTTCGTTCGGGCTCCGAACCAATCATCCATCCGTAAGTGATACCTACAGAGTAGGAAACGTCCATAACAAAGGCCGAAACTACGGGATTCGTGCTTAGGGGGTAGACCCCCAGCAGGGCCCGCTGTTTCGTCCTACATAGTATAATCAAAGTGACATGCTACAGCCTACACGCTATGCTCAGACGTCGCACAGTATACGATTTCCTCAAACTAGAGAGACAAAAGTCCCCAAACCATAATTATAAAACAGAGCGTTTTCTTAATATTATTACATATTTAGACGAACCCTACAACTGATAATGCATTCAGAACCAGTTTTTGCGCCGCGGTCTCCTCGATAACAATGAGAGAAGTCACCGCGTCGAATTCAGGTAGCCGCCCGTTCGGTTAGTGCGACCGTAAACGTTGGCGCTTGTACACGGATTTCTCTGTTTTGTGTTATTTCAAGTACTTTTTAGTGATGGATTCTTCAACTCGAGGTAATTATCTATATATAAATTGATTTTAATCCACCTAAATATTTTTGAAGACTTAGTTATATTGTCTTAAAATAAACCTTCCATAGAACAACAAAAAACATCAAAAGATAAATTCACATAGTCTTAAAGTAGGTAGTCAAGACGAGTCAAGGCGTGATCGAGCTCTTAAAATATTCTCTTATCGTTTAAGTTTGTTAAAAACTTGAATTGGTTATGCGACTTATTGCGATTCTAAATATTTCTTATGTATTTCTATACAGGTGCCAGAATTCGACGAAAATCGCTATTTGACTTTTGGCATTCTACCCCACCCAAAGGCAGATTAGACCAAGTTTTAAAGTTTGTAAAGTCAAGATCCTCCCACAAGATCAGGAGAAGCCCCTCAAGGCCTTTTTGAAAAAGGAATGCGAGAAGATTCGTCTTAAATGGCTTCGTAAACAGAGACGATTGGATTTATTTTTAAATGTCAACGAAAAATGGTTAAATGAAGAATTGGTGCTTACAATGTTCCATGAACAGTCCCCAAAACCAAGTTCCAGTATTGGCAGACCGAAAAGAGTTTTGATGACAGTTCCACAAAAACGAAAAAGCGTAAAATTCAACATTTGTTGCAAGAATATGACGTTGAACAGCTATCATTTGCAACTCAATTGAGTGTGCGAGCCAGTGGGAAACGTGACGCTGCTAATTTAATTCAGGAAGTTTCTACAGCTTCACCGAGACGAGCTACTGGATATAAAAAAGCTAGATTTGGTGCCTACTTCTGCACAAATAGATGGAGTTAATATCTCTATAAAACATGAATTGATTTTGTCGATGATAGACGGCAAAGTATGTAACGTGCTCTCCGAAAATAAGTGTACTCAAACATGTTTCATCTGCAAAGCTACATCCAAAGAGATGAATTCCACAGTAATTGCAAGAGAGCCTAATCAAACTATGTATCGGTTTGGGATATCTAGCCTCCATGCTTACATCCGCACAATGGAATGCCTGCTAAATATCACGTACCGAATGAATATAGGTCAGTGGCAAGTCAGGGGAGAGAAAAATAAAGAAATTTTTAAAAATAAGAAGAAGGAAATCAAAGCGAAATTCAAGAAAATCGGTCTTATTATAGACAAAGTCAAACCGGGTTTTGGAACGAGCAACGACGGGAACACCGCAAGAACATTTTTTCACGAGTACAAAGAAACTGCTCGTATCACCGAACTCGATGAAAATTTGCTCTCACGTCTCCGTACAGTTCTTGCAGCCATAGCGTCTGGCTATGAAATTGACCCGGACAAATTCAATATTTACTGCTCAGACACGCGAGATTTATATCTCTCCTTATACCCATGGTATAACATGCCAGCTACGGTGCATAAGATATTGGTTCATGGTGCTGAGATAATGAGACATTCTGTCATTCTAATAGGACAAATGTCCGAAGAGGCTTCGGAAGCCAAAAACAAAGAAATCCGCAAAGTCAGACTGGGCCACACATTGAAAACTTCTCGGATCCGCACAAATTTTGATTTAATTAAGTATTTGCTAGTGTCGTCCGACCCCTATATTTCATTGTTGAGAAAATTACCCAAAAAAAGCAACTTAAAATATTACAGTGATTTAAAATCCCTATTAAAATCTGAATAAATTTTATATAATTGACAAAAATGTATTTTATTTGCTACCTTATGATAACATAATGTGTAAATTATCACTTTAGTTCATTTCAAATCCTTCAAGTCTGATATCGATTTTTGTCTCTCTAGTTTGGGCAAATCGTATACTGTGCGTCGTGCTATTTTCCATAATAAACTGCCTAACACTAGATTCAAGCCAGGGTCGCCACTGTGGCGAAGCACCGCCCGTGTGGCATGCGACCCCATTCGACGAAATCATTGCGGAGTGTCGCCGCAACGCATCGTGTGGCCTAGCTCTGCAATATGCGAAGCTATTGTATATTGCATCTACTTGGTACACAAGAACAAAAAAAAAAACATATTTAGCTTTGGCAGCAATGATGATGGTCATCAAATGTAGCGTCGCGTATCGAGGACATAATGAAGGCGCGACTTGAATTTAATAATGATCATTCTAGCTTTTGCCCGCAGCTTCGCCAGCGTGGATGTCGAAAATTATCACACGGAAACCTACTATCGGGATAAAAAACCTATGTGTTAATTCAGGTTATAAACTATCTGTGTGCCAAATTTCATCCGAATCCGTTCAGCCGTTTTTGCGTGATTGAGTACCTAGGATATAGATTGCCCGCACTTTTACTTCGTTTTTCCTTAGTTTTCTGTTTTTTTTTATTTTGCTCCGTTCGTAAGGGTCCTAGCGTGTTGGTAAATAACCTATAGCCTGCCTCAAGAATTGGGCTATCAAATGCAAAAAATATTTTATCAAATCCAACTGGTATTTCCAGAGATTAGTACATTCAAACAATCAAAAAAAACAAACTCTTCAAGTATATAGATCAAGTACATCATTATTTCCTGTGCTGTGTTACATAAGCTATTTAAATTCATGTCTGGTATAAAAACATAAGGTTTTCCTACTCTATTTCACCTTGAAAAAGGTAACATATTTATGTACGCACAGCTACAGATCAAGCTATAAATACAAAACTGGTAAGTAAGTTTAGGCTGATCTCCCATTGCATAGGATTTCCTCACAATGAGAGGTCAGTGTAAACTGGATATGTATAGCTTGATGTGTAGCCGTGTGTAGAGACTCTAGTTACTAGAACAATAAACCTTTATAATAAAATCTTGTGAAATCAATAAGGGCGCGTTTATATGACACGGAATGTTACAGCGTGTCGGCCGCGCGGCGAAAGTACGGTGACCGAGGAGCGAACGCCACGCGGTCACCGCGCAGTTAGTTACTCAAAATTAATTTCAACTTTACGTCCTAGTTAATAAAACATAAATTTGCTATAACTGAACAGTTAGTACGCGGCCACCAGAATTTTTTCGCGTCGTCTAACTGCAGCCTAATACCCTAGTTTTGTTATTTAGACTTCACTTGTGATAAACAAGCATTTATTGTTATGTTGATGTTGGTGGCACTATACAAAATTCTTGGAAGTATGTTGTACTTCCATGACCATGCATGCTATATGTTTAGTTGCGAGAAACCGACCTTAGTTTAATGAAGACTTTAAATTCATGACCACCCTTACATTTTGTATCAAAAATAAAGTGACAGCATCAATTTAAAGTCTCCGTTAAACTAATGTTGGTTATGTGCAACCCACCGTTAATCTCATAACATAACATCAAGCCTGTATTCCCTGAAAGTTTAGGCAGAGGTGTACCCACATTTCGCGAGTTAAGTCCCACGTAACAGGGGGCAAGCATAGCCATCAACTGAACACAAATACAGACTCTGGGCTGCTACTGACAAATTCCAAACCCAATAACACTTTGCCCGACCCAGGTCTCAAACCCAGTACCTCATGCTGAGTTGTAGTGCTTGAGACCACTAGGCCAACGAGGCAGTCTAAAAAACAACAGTCATCATCACTCTCCTACCCTTATTCCAATCTATTTGGGGTTGGCGCAACATATCCTTTTTTTCCATACTTCTCTATTAATCGTCATAGAGCCTAATAAAAATCTTTTCTAAAGCAAATGTGAAACAACAAAATGTCAAACCCACAATTATTACCCTTGACATAAAAGTTACCTGACAAATGAAATTATAAACAATGACAGAATACATACACAATTTATCCATTCTCAAGTTAGTCCTAGCCAGTTCATCCTGCAGATAGTTACGGTCAAATCGCTCGGCATCTAGAGAGGCCTGCAGTCTTCGCACTTCTCCATGCAGTGAGCGCAGTGCTGGGGGCGTCTCCGCCACTTTGGCATGTCCAGAAGCTACATCTAAACCACATGCCTCTGTGAAAAAAAAAATACAATGGTTTATTTAACATTTACATTGTGTATTATTTTTTTTAAGTTTACTGGTAAAATAATATCATAATATTATCCAAAAAGTGACTGATAAATCTTGTATGCAACTTCCTTTGTTGCCCCTTGAGTAGGACATGTGACCCTCCCCTTTATAACAGCTGCTAATTTCAAACAGACAGCTGTTTCAACATTAGCATAAAAAATAGCAAACCCATTTTATTTGAAATTTGAAAATTGCCTTAGCTTTAGCTATGTAATATTAATAGGCTTGGATCCTGGAATGCCGAGCTAGGCAGGTATTGTTGTAAATCCAATAAAATTATTCAAGGTTACCTGTAATAGCTGCCTGAACATGCCTGCGTGTGATAGGGGAACACTCCAGTAAGCTCTTACTGAATTTCAGTATGGTCTCCTGGTCATCGCCACTCAGCTTGCTGCACATCGCACTCTTTATGTCCACATCCTTGGACTTCACGCACACAAAGAAAAGTAGCAATGATGCCACAAGGTATATCTCGTCCTCATTGGATGGCACAACTGTTTCGTTTTCAAATTTAAATTCTGGATACTTCTCCAAAACGAACTCTTCCACTGTATGCGCTTCTAGTATAGACGACTTGGAGTCGTCTAAGTTCAGATTCTCATGTAAATGAGATATTATGTTTAGTAACGACTCTATGTTAATGGACCGCTCATCTTGGTGGATTTTATTGAAATAACAGTTTATCTAAAATACACAAGGAAACGATCGGTCTTTAGAACTAAAAGTAACGAAGCACCAAATAATCAGCAACGACATTTTGAAAAACATCTGCTACTTACCCAGTTTCTAATAATATGTTTCCATTTTTGTAACATGTTATGATGGTTTTACACAAACTATTTTATTTTTACCACTTTTTTATTTTTGGAAGTCCAGATATAAATCACATGTGTATATGCAACGAAAACACTAATAAACAAACAAACAATAATTTCGTAACTGTCGTTTGAGTCGTTTCTTCTTGAATGGTATATTTACCGTTGCAGTTTGAATTCCAATTTTTTTTCTTGTCTGTCGCCGTTAGTTTCGAAATGTCAGTGTCAGTATTTTCTTCAGAGTTTCACGATTGCCATAGAGAAAAATAGAATAGAATAGAATAAAATTCTTCAAAGTTTAGCGCGATGAATCTTGCTAAATAAAAAAAATTGAAAAATACCTACCTAAAACATAGCAAAAAAATCTTTGATAATCAATACAATCATAGAATCATTTTATATCTTGTATAATATATGGAACTAAAATGGAAATTGAGACTTTTGTCAGAAATACTAAAGTAGATATTATTTTTCTGGACGACAGATCAACAGCTGTGACCTGTGACAGATTCGTGAAATCGTGACTGCTTGCGATTGGCATTGCAGATTACAGCCTCAGAGACATTGACTTATATATTACTGTTATATCAATGCTCAGAGAAGAACAACTGTTGTTCTTCTGAGATTGCAGCACACTGCGGCAGTTTTCTTGTCACTGTCAGACTGTCAGTGTCAGTTTTGGTCACTGTCAGACTGTCAGTGTCATAACAAAAAATTAAATTAACAAAAATGTTTTAGAAAAAAATACTGTAATTAAATTAAAAATGTACTCTGTGATTAAATTTTAATGATTTAAGTAAAGAAAACCTGTGGAACATACTGTAAATATAAGCTACGGCTACAGTTTGTTCTAATAATGCCTGCTAAGCGGGCTGCTGGGCTCGTTATCTTTAGGAATATGAATCAAGCAGTTCAGTTTTTGATGTTACAAACTTCTTACGGAGAACATCACTGGACTCCACCAAAGGGTAAATTGTGTATAATTATTAGCTGTATTCTAATAACTGTTCTCTAAAGTACAACACGTCAAAGATACCGTGTTTCTTTTTCTTTAAGTACTCCAAAAACGACCTGCCCAAAATCTTGTACCTAACTTTATTTTTATTTTTACTCAGGCCATGTTGATCCTGGTGAATCGGACTGGGTAACAGCTTTAAGAGAGACAAAAGAAGAGGCTGGATTATCTGAAGATGATTTAGAAGTAAGTCAATCTATCTATAAGTATACAAGTATAAAAAGCAAAAGTGATTGACTGATATATCAATGCACAGCCCAAAACCGCTTGGTCTAGAGATTCCAAATTTGGCACGTAGGTTCCTTATGAGGTTTAGGGGTGCACTAAGAAAGGATTTTTCATCATTCGAGGGTTGGAAATCATCAAATAACTTCTCCCGCTCTGGGTGGAGCGGAAGGGCGTGTCAGACTTTTACTGACTAAAACCCACCCGTGTTCCTTCAGTTGCCTATGCCAGGGCCGCGGTATCTTCTTCAAACAACCCGCAACCCCAGCGGCGTCGGCCCTATTGGACCCCATCACTTGCTGACAAAGAGGTGAAACGGTGGGCCAAAGCTTCTATGAAAAATCTTATTCCTCGAGTTTATAGACTGAAACTTCCACGCGGGCGAAGCCGTTGGAAAAAGCTAGTAACATATATTTTGAGTCTCTCATACTTTCTAAATCAAAAAAATATTTTTAGGTTTACAAAGATATTTCAAAAGTACTAAACTATAAAGTGAAAGGTAAACCAAAAATAGTTGTGTACTGGCTGGCCAAACTAAGGAATCCAGAGACAAGGGTTCTGTTGTCTGACGAGCATCAAGATTTGAAGTGGCTCCCATTGAAAGAAGCACAAGAAATATCAGGATATGACGATATGAAACAACTTTTACTTGATTTCAATGAGAAAGCCACAGTTTTGTCTTGTAATACTGCTGTTTAATATGCCTTGTTTAGCAAAATCATGTATTATTTGATGATTGTAAATAAATAATAAATGAACCTAAGCTTGTTGTCATTTTATTTTTACAAATGCAATTTATTTGTTTGTCATAAGATAACATAATGTAAGTATCCCCCTGAAGGGCTGAAGGGTCACGCCTTCAGAGAATACAGGAATGCAGAGGTCTCTATGTCTAATTGTTGCATTTGGATGGTCATCGAACATGCCTGATAACACACTTGTGACTACTTGTGAGGTTTGTATGTTGGCTAGGATCAAGGCCCTAAGAAACTGCGGAGCAATTGTTTAACACAGTAGGAATCGGTTTCATTTTGACAGTTTATCAACATTGTGTTATTTATGTTGTTGAGCAGGCAACTTTTTCGAACTTTGGAAACAATGGATTTGCAATATGCTTCAAAATCATTGAGATTGAAACTTGTGGTGTAAACTTCTAGCGTTTTTTTGGTAGAGTTTAGGTCGCACAATGAGGTCGCATCACGCGACAAGCTATTATAATGTGAGGTGACGTGTTGTGCTTCAAGTTTTCACTTCTGTCGGCAGGCCCCATCCCTCTGCTGTGCCCTGTGTCCCTATGTAAATGGTCCCACACATTTACAGATCGCTAGCAGTACGCCGCGCGGCGGCATGTGGTCATTCATAAAAACTGTTTTTATGTTGAATGACCGGCTGCCGGCGGACTGCTAGCGGACTGTAAATGTGTGGAGGGCCCTTTACCTACATGTATACGGGGTTTGCCCAACCTTATTTTATTTTCATAATTTCATTAGGTACACCATAGTAAGCCCCCTGGCGCACTACGCATTTTAGATATCAAGCATTACGCGGCGGGCTCGACTTGTCGAGCTAATTAAAAAAACCCTAAGGGGTCTGAACTCTGAACGTATAAGAGCTTCGCGATTAGTTTTTATATCAATGTTCGTGATAGAAAGAGAGGCAACTTAACGATAACAGTGCGACCTAACAACACTTTATTGTCTCGTACCTAATAAGAGTCGCTATTTATAATAATTTTGCAGAGTGAATTTTGTGTCGCGGATTGTACGCAGACTCAACACACACACCGCACATCTTCGATCATTCTGTCGGCCGAACTGTTACAACAGTTTCGCGATACAAAATTCACTCTGCAAAATTATTATAAATAGCGACTCTTGTTAGGTACGAGACAATAAAGTGTAGGGAAGTAGATGCTATGTCCCCCACTTAAGGTGCAGCGAAGACGACAGACTTTTTGTGCGATACTAAGGGCGAGCGCGCATTGCGGTGCGTTTTTCTACCGCATAATCTGTGAAGTATGGAATGTCTTTTTGAAGTGCGCGCACTGCGGTCATGCGTTTTGTTACTGTAGGCCCCGCCCAGTGCGGCAGAACTACCGGAAGGGTAAATCTTCGAGCGTTTCAACCGTCATTACCCTCCCCCAAAAGTTGATGAAAGATAATATATTTAATGAAATATTTCAGCAATTCCCAGAATCTGCTAAAGTACCAGAATCTGAAAATTCCTGAAATATTTAATTAAATATATTCTTTTTCATGAACTTTTGGGGGAGGGTAATGACGGCGGTTGAAACGCTCGAAGATTTACCAGGAAACGCACCGCAGTGCGCGCTCGCTCTAAAAGTGTGCGCCGACTGCGTTAGCGCTTGTTGAAGCAAACGTTCTATTTTTTCGCGCAATATTGTGCGACGCGGCGCGATCTGCCGAAATATACTTATATATATATATAAAAACATACATAACATATGTAAAATTTCAGCTCAATCGGAAACCGGGAAGTGGGTCCAGCAATATTATATTACCGATAGACAGACAGACACTGTGAGTACTGTGACAGGTGAAACTAACCCCGCTTTCCGAATTAGAAAATAATCGTTCACAGCGCTCACATCAATATTTCGCGTTCCGATTTAGATATCACGATTATGACAGCTGAGAGCTGTCAACAATTCGGTACACTCGTGAACGCGCTTACAGTGCTCGCTCAACGTCAAGACGTCAAAACATATCACATAACCCCAAAGGCTAACAGAAAAATCAGAAAACTATTACCCAAAGACTACAGCACAGAGTACTTTGAATATAATTATGGACTACAGTATATTATATGCTATTAACAAATGAATATGAGTAGGTATATATTTAAAACAGCAAGAAAGCTACTTTTGGCACAATATATCACAATATATAGGTGCCAAAAATGAATTGCACAATTGCCTATCACACACCACACACCTACACTATGTACCAAACAGACTATAATTTAAGTTTTAAATAAATATAAAACTTATTGTTAAGTTATAGGATGTTGAAAGTAAAACTACAAAATAGATTACATAAACAATAATTAAATCCAGATTTATTGAATGTTAACAAGTTTAATAATGTACTGTCCTTATTACTAAACTATTGGACAATATTTGTTGCTTGCGCATCCCTTCTCTCCCATCAATGCTGTCGTTAAAATGATATTATGAGAAGGTAACTTGTATTGTGGTAAATATGTAATTTACAACAGTAATAGTAATAAAACATTTTTATTAAAAATCAGTTAGAATCACAGATAAATTCAAATCTACTACTTCAACAGGTACTGATCAAATCTTAAAATCTTAATTTAAATAAATATTAACAATCAATTTGAATCACAGTTTACGAGACTCAGACTGAACATTAGGTGCCACGGCTCCAGGTCACATTGTTCTCCTAATTAATAAACGCTAATATAAGAAAACTATCAAACAGTACACTAATAAGTCTGTACTTGTATATTACCTAACTCAATCACAGACATACAGTACAATTAAACACTAATAAAATTCACAGATTTTTCACAGAACAGGCAACATATTTTTTATTAAAATCTACTACTTGAAACGGGTACTGTTCAAATTTTAAAATATAATTAAGTAAATAAATATTAACTATTGCCACATAGATAATCATTTAGAGGCATGAGGAACAGGGTGTAAACATCATTCATCGTCTATTGAAAAGGGAGGATCCTCCAACCAGACGGGTGTCGTGTCTGGTGGCAACTGCCGGACGGTTGATGTTGGGATGTTGTATATATGCTACTCGCACGGTGCAGGTTGCGTGACATCATGTCATTGTGATGCGTAGTTCGTATGTGGATGTAGATGCGGCCACAATCATACCCTGGAATAAAACGGGATATTTTTAATATACTTACCTACTATAGAAAATGCTTTTTTTTTGTACATTAGGTATTGTAGTAAGAGTGACCACATAAACTATTGTTGTCAACATGATATGTTATGCAAAAACAACAGGCTCATTCAGCTATTAAGTATCTGCGCATAACCAGATATAAAATAATTACCATATTGTTCTGTTGGCTCATTCAGCAGTGACTCTGTTTCTCGGCTATGCATGCTTGCATCAAAGTCATGCACCAATTGCTGTACATATTCAGTATCTGTAAACATTAAGTACCACTTTAGTAAACATCTATGCTATAACAGAGACAATACAGTGGCTTGTATGCACTATAAAGACTGTAAGGTAGCTTTTGCAAACATACAGCTAAGCAGTTGTGATGAGTAAAACATTTACATCAAAATCGTTTAAGCAGTCGGTAGAACTGCAAGGGGGACTAAAATTCAGAACTTACGTCTCTGAGCCCTCTCGTATTGCTCCGATATGTGCATGACAGAAAATTGTCACCCGCTAGGCTCGTCGGCTTTATTCACTTGAAAACTCATGGTTCGATTATTTCTTTGTATAAACACCACTTTATTCTTCTTCTTTGTTTAGATGGCGACTGTAGCCAGAATCGTAATCACAGAACACTTCTTAATACCTGAGCACAATTTATGAGATAAGATGCGACTCGATCATAACAAAACAGCAGAACTGTCATGTTGACAGCGCTCACGGTGATATTCATTCAGGGCATGGTCGGCGTTATCGCAAGATGGCGCATGTCATGACGTCATCTATGACGATTCACGGGACATCGTTATCGCGCTCACGCCAATTCGGTACAGGTTTTAGCGCGCTCAAATCGATTACAGCGTAACTCGGAATGCAGCCAAATAAAAGCTATATATATCAAACACCGTATTACCTAGAAGTCATTATTTGTTAAACGTACATTGCTTGTCGAACTAAAGACCTGTCGCACTAACGACCTGTCGAATGAATGACATGTCGCACACATGTTTGTCGCACTAATGACATACACTCTTCTAAGGGTCCTACCTAGATAGATAGAATACTCTTTATTATGCACACCATAAAAATTACAGATATAAATGTTGAAATTTTACATAGGGTGACACAATGGGCGGTCTTATCGCTAAGAGCGATCTTTTACAGACAACCTTTGGATGGATTATGGGGAGAAAGGAGAGAATACTGTAGGTAGTCTGTGGTGTACCATATATACATACATAAATACAGATACCTAGCGTGATGTTATAGCCTATTGCCTTCCTCAAGAATTGGGCTATCAAATGAAAAAATAAATTTTCAATTCTGAGTGGTAGTTCCAGAGATTAGCGCGTTCAAACAAACAAATAAACTATTCATCGTTAATAATAGTTTATAGATTGAAATGTAGATTGATTGTGATATTATGAATTTATGATATTATAGACTACGTCATACTACCAAATATCACAATATTTGGTAATGACGTAGTCTATAATATCAAGGAATAAATAATAATAGATAGGTAGATTGGGTACCTAAATATTTAATCCAAGCCGGTAACTTATGTCTTAAAATTATGACTTGATGAGTTTTAATCCTAGATTGCACATAATTATTTGTTTTAAAAATATTATGTACGTGTTTACAATTTATTTCTAACGTTGCTACGTAAAAAATCGAGTCCCATTTCGACCGCATCGATTGCCGTGCCGGGGGCAGTCATCACTCCGTAACCGCCATGCCCATAACAATGTACGACCTTTACACCGTCAATCAGCTCCGGCTCAACTCGAACCGGCATTCTGTGAGGGCGCAGACCAACCTTATGTGCGATGACCTCCGCATTTTTCAAGTTCGGGAGAAATTCACAACAACGCTCCATTATGGACGCTGCGTCATACTTGCAATAATTCATATTATAACTGTCATATCCTCTACAGCCACCCAACGTAACCACTCCATTAAGCCCCGGTATAATATACGTATCATAATCCCCATAAAACGCGGATTTCACCCATGGTGCCTTCACTTTTATTACTTGACCTCTTATCGGCACCATATCATAATCATTACACAAATATCTTGCACCTAAACCGGCACAATTAAAAACTAGATCATATTTTGATAAGGACACAAAATTTTCCACCTTTTCGTTTATCAACTCGCCGCCTTTTTCAACTATTATTTTTCCCATCCATGGCAAATAGCGCTCGCATTCAACTTTCAGTGTTGAAAAGTAAGATCCAAATTTTGTACCTTGAGGTCCTAGTTTTAATTCCTCATTGTTGACTGGTCGATATATTGGCACTAAATCTTCAATAAGATGATTTCTAGTGACATGGTAGTTCTCCTTTGAAAATATGTAGGCTCCTAAGGTCATAACACCAATTTTTTCAGCGTCAGGTGTGTTGAGTATATCTTGCCAGAACCGCCACGACTCGCTCAGCCATTTCTTCGTAATTTCCTTTGTTGGTCCTTTAAAACTGGTTCCCGGCCTGAAGATACCGGCAGCAATGTGGCTAGTGGTATCTTCTGTGTATTTTTCAGCGAGAACTGTTACTTTTGCGTTCTTGAGTCGATCCTGGACCAGTTTAGCCACTGTTATGCCGACCACTCCTCCTCCAATTACAGCTATATTTGGTTGGTCACGCATCTTGGGATGTTGTTGCTTACTGTATTATAAAACAAAGTTCAATTAAAGTAACGAGCCAGATTTTTTTAAGTATTGTAGTAGGTATCTACCTACATTGAATGAAATGAATACCTACTTACCAAAAAATTCTACTTGACGACACTTTATAGTTCCTAATAATTAATGATGAAAAATGTAAAATAAACTCTCCATTGAAGATACGCGTAGGTAGGTACCCTAGGTAAAGTTAATAATGTGTACCGGTGCCGAGCCGAATTGTAAACGTGAACTGTTTTAATTTAATTGCGCGTCTCATATAGGTACACACACACACGTAGGTACCTACAACATGTATGCAGCTCACAATAATTATGTTTATCTCGTGGACAGACTAGGCGGGGCACCGCGGCAGCAGCGGCAGTCACAAACCAACCACAACACTGGGCCTCTCGTAAAGCCAGAACGTCTATGATAAGTTTGTGACAAATAACTCAATAAAAGTAAGACTCTAGCGAAGAGGCTTTTACAGGGTTTATTTACTGATCGTTACACTGTTGGACGAATGCCGGAGATCGCCAGTGCATTCATTCTATTGAAAATTGTCAAAGATGATTAAGCATTACGTAACGATTGTGTAAGTGGCGTAGTGGCCTCATCCACTCGGTGCCACAGTACGCTTGACCCTGAACTTTCTGCTATCATATTTCTAAAGACAAAGACGAAATCTGAATACGAGAAATGCGAATACATAGGCCATTACTATTTTTAATGTTTATTTAAGAATGTTCAGAACTAGTAAACAAACATCAAACATGAGCGGAATAAAGTAATAAGCAAAAAAAATAACAAAATGTGCGGCTGCAGCTGACACCTCGTTTGTAAAAATAGTAAAATAACAAAAGCCTTCGTAATTTTGTCTGAGGGTCAAATCATACAAATAAAAGCATCATTCTTCAGTGGTCTGAATTATAGAACTGAGATTCTGGTGAGCGTGAGACTGATTTATGGGTAGTCTTGGGTTTGGGGTCTTGATTCAAGATCCCAATCACTTTTGAGTTTTGTTATTGGCAACAATGCAGGAACCAGTCGATTGACATTTGACTATTTGACATAAGTCAAACTGTCATTAGTGTCATTACCTGTTGCTGTCACAGTACAGATGAGATGGTTGAACCGTTGAACTGGTTTGTTAATTTGTTTTGTTCATTGTTGCTGCTCAGCCAAAGAGTATATATAATAACTATACAGGATTGCTAAGTGCTAAGCTAGAATAGTCAAATATTCAAGAATTAAGATAAATATAGAATACATAAACTTGTAAACTTGAACTTTTAAACCTTCATGCTGTATGCTGCACACTGTTTATTTTCATTACATTGCAGTTCTTTTCTTCGATTTAAATCCTGTTATAGGATTTGTTAGATTTTAGACAACATGAATAAAAACGAAGAAGATGGTGAACCTGCAACGACCGAAATTGTTGGTACTTCTGTGAAGGGTAAAGGAAAAAGTCGCGGGAAGAAACGAAAACGGTGTGTATTTAATATTTTCTGCCGAATTGCCAACCGGAATGCCCTTTTTTTGCAATGTATTAAACTTACGCTAATTTAATTATTTTATACTGAAATTGATTCAGTGCAGCTATGGGTAAACTTATATAAAACTGATCAGACAGAGGGTCGTCTTAGGGGCAGAGGAACTTCGGCCCTAAGATGCTATAAGCTAAGGGGTACTATGAGCAGCGAAGACACCAAAAAAATGTGAATTTTGGAACCTATCACAATAAATTACAATTTTTTTATTTAACAAATAATTTAAGGTGATTGCGCTGTGTAGCCCGCAAAATTCAATTTTTTTTTTGGGTTTTTTGCAATTTGCAGGTCCGTGTCAGGTTGTATCTTGATCAAAGTATGATACATGGCAATAAAACATAATATGTATTTAAGTACATAATTTTAACCATAAAAATTATCAATACATCTCTCTAAGTTAGATTTTGTGCAGATTCCTCAAACAAACAAAATGTAACGAATTTGCACAAAATCTAACTTAGAGAGATGTATTCATGATTTTACCACTACCACTGTGCATCATCATTAACATCTGTACTTTTCAGTCACAACAGTGAGAGTAGCAGTGAATATGAAGATGTACTTGCAGAGAACTCTGTCGAGGTGGACAGGAACCTCCATGCGTCCGCCATTAAAAATAATTTAGATGAAACTAGTGTCAGGAAAATTATAAAGGTATGCATTCTGTTGATTCCTTATGAACTAAAAAGGGTCCTAAAACGGCCACATTAAGCAATTAATTTCTTGAATTCCCAGCAATTTATTATGATTGTGCTTGTAGTGTATGTAGATATCACTATATCGCAATACGAGCCGATGACAGTAATGTGACGTTGCCTCAGGCGCATACGTCGCTCGGTTATAAATACCGGTCCGAGTGGTGGGGCGATCAGTCGTGGTCGGACTGTCCGCCTGAGCGGCGGTGCGTTGGTGAGTCAACTATTAGTGTTGTGATATGTGCATATTTTACAGTGCTATTTGACATTAAACTTCAATAAAGCAATTCATAATTTGTGGACCATTTAACAAATCTCCATACAAAACTGTCAAACAGATGAAATTGTACGCAGATACATTATAAATTGTAATTTTGTGACCATTTTACGATTTCAAATATGATTCATAATACCTAATATCCTATTATGATTCTGCCAAAGGGGCTGATTTAGCCCCCCCCCCCCCCACCCCCCTACTTGTATGTAAACTTGAACTTATTTCTTATACCTACATAACCTATGCCTATAAATAACCAGCTGTTGCCTGCAACTTCATCTGTGAGTATTTTGTATTTCATCATTTTAAATACAAATATCCAGAATGAAAAGTGTTGTATAGATTTCCTCAAGTTCCAGGCTACCTATCTGTCTTTCATAAATGATAATAATTGATTTTATTTCTGTACAGAACTATTCTTACGGCCTTATTACAAAATGAGAATACTTTTTAGTGTATATATACAGGGGTTCCCAAACTTATTCGGCCTTATTACAAAACAAGGTTTTTCTTCCGTCATGGTTTATACCATCAAGCCAGTTTTTGTAATAAGAACCTAGCTGTGATAGAAATACAGTTCTTTATACAAAACTGACAATTTAGTCTGGTACTAAGTGTCAGGTTTTTAAAACTGACAATGAATGTGACGGAATAACGTTCAAAATTCAAAAAAGGGTCCATGTTTTAAACCTGGGTTTGAAGATGAACCTTGTTTTGTAATAAGACGGTTAATGTTTAGTTTGTGCCATGTATGTCTTTATTATAGAAAGTGGTGACAAATGACCGTGTGTTGGCCCTCGTCAAGATGCGGGAAGAAGAAGACTCTGGTTCTGAAGAGAACAGCCTACGACCTAAACTTACCAGAGCTAAAGTCAAGTATGTAAACTATCTACTTAATAAAAATCTTAAATTCGTTCATTCACTGACGGACAAAGCACAGTGCTATGTCTAAATCTAAAAGCAACGGATGTTTGAAAATTCATACCCTTGGACACGCTGGTCGCTCATTCTTCCATACAAACGTAGTATGGGGATTACTAGTCTGTTTGACGGTTTACATTCAAAACTAAATATTATTTCAATTTGTCTCGTCATTATCTAGCCCTAGGAAGTAGATTCGGAAAAAAATATTGGTTTAGAAGTTATGAGCATCGAAACATCCATAATGTAACACTAATTGTAACGCATCTTTGGGCGTAAATAAAAAGCTGCTGAAGTATGAAAATGGCAAAATTGTTATTGTATAGGGATAGATAATTTATTCAAGAATTCAAATAACTTTATTTTGAATAAATACATCCAGTAGTTTTTTCATAATATCTATACACTCAAAGGTCTGTTCATGAAATTTTACGTTCTCGTTTTCGTTATAAATCATCGTTTATTTGACTAAATACGTAAAAACGAGGAGTTCGAGCCGCCGACTAGTGGCTCCCTAAAGGGTTAAATAGAGGATGAAAGTTTATATGGAAGTTCATCACAGAAGTTGGTAATGTGGTAAATAGTACTTAGACTTCTGTTTATAAGTAAAAGTTTGTTGTATCAACGTTTTTTGGAAACTCATCCTCTAATGCTCCTGAGAAGTTGCCGATGAGAAATCACTGCTTGGATTGTGGACATTAAGTTGTTTTTAGGGTTCCATACCAAAATGGTAAAAATGGAACCCTTATGGTGACACTCAGTCTGTCTGTCTGTCTGTCTGTCACACATGGATATCTCAAGAACTACTAATGCTATCAACTTCAAATTTAGAATAGTTTTAGATAACGTTTAACCAACTATTTTGAAAATAAGAAAGAAATTAAAATATTTATATTTTTTTTGCAACAGGGACTGATGGGTCTGACTGGGTCTTAAAAAATCGAAGTGGGGCTACTTAGGCATGTGGGGTATCATATGAAAGAGCGCTGTTTGCACATTCTCAAACATTTTTTTTTAGGCCGCATAGTTTTCGACTTGATGAAAAATGTAAAAGAAAATACCGTTCCCCCCCCCCTTATCTCCAAAGTTTTGCAAAGAGAAAAATCTGAAATTATTCTATGTGATAGAAGTTTATGTAAAGATTACAGGAAAAATAAAACGATATCTCTAAATAGCACACTTTTTCAGAAATCGGAACAGAACCCTCGGTGCGCGAGTCCGACTCGCTCTTGACCGGTTTTTTTTTTTTTATTGTGTCTGCAGCTGTGTTTACATTTATATTAAATTACAAAATAATGTTATTGACATTATCAAAGATGTTTGGCAACAATTTTGAAATGTTTTAGTTTTAGTCAATAAAAGTCGGACACTCCGCCCAGAGCAGGAGAAGTCATTCATGATTTCCCATCCACAAAAAAAAAGGGAGGTAAAAGACAGAAGTAACATCATCTTTCCAAGGGGTGACAGAAAGTATGAACAACTATTACTATGGCACCACACCAACTCTGAAATACCTAGCAAAAAATACACTTGTGTTGTATGAAAGAACACAAATGATTTATTATGAAAATTCATAAATTTCTGCTCTATTAAAATTGTTTGTATCATGATGTAGGTACTTCAACTCATAGAAAGATACCATAAGTGGATCCTATACAATCATTTCACAAAAACATGTTTCAGGGAGCTAATGAAAGTGTCTCCAAAAACGCATTCGGCTGCAGCTTGGAACTTGGAGAACATGGAGCTGACTCCTATCAAGCACATCCCAGTGAAGACTAGGCCTGAAGTGAAGGCTCTCATTGCCCAGGAGTTGCCGGAAGACGAGGATGATGAAGAGTATGAGCCTACCCATGATGATGTGCCCGTTAGTATTTTTAAACTAGTATTTGAATTGGCAGAGCAGTGGTGGCCCAGCAGTAACGGCCCTCGACTTACGTTTCGCAGGTCATGGGTTCTTTTATGGATTATTTCATCAACACTGCTCTCAAAACGGTGAAGGAAAACATCGTGTGGAAATCGGCATGTCATAGTACGCACGGCTACAGATCAAGCTATACATTTCCAGTATAAGCTGATCTCGCATTGAATAGGATTTCCTTACAGTGAGAGGTCAGTGTAAACTGGAAATGTACAGCTTGATGTGTGGCCGTGTGTACCTTAAATTCGAAGACATGTGACATCTACCAACCCGCACTGGGCCCGCGTGGTGGATTACTGTCCACTCCCTCTCACAGAGAGGAGGCATGTGTCCCAGCAGTGGGAACATTATAGGCTGATTATGCTCATGCTTAAATCATCGAAATTGAAAGCTTTCTCTTTTCTATTGAGTACCATTTTAAAATACTAATCAAGCAATAGGGTTTAAAAACGACGGACGACGACGACGACGACGACGACGGACAACGGACGACGGACGACGGTTTTAGGGGGGGTAAACGAGACGACGACCCTCCTTATGTGGTTACTCATCTGTTTGACGGTGTACGTTAAAAACTTGAAGTTATATCAATATCGTTCTAAGATTAAAAGTCAATCTTTTGTTATTCTGCATATCATCTAGGACCAGAGTCCTTGTCTAGACGAATGAAACGAGCCTAAACACGATAGGGTTGCGTCGTTTTATTACTGAGTTCCTGTGGCCACCTTCCGGCTCCATCATCAGATCAGCTCGATGATACCAAAATATTGCATTGTCACCGATTTTACATACATATAATGCCAAATTTCAGCTTAATTGAACACCGGAAAGTTGGTCAAAAACTTGAAGTCAACTTGTAAGTTGTCTTGTGTTGTTAAATAAAATATATTATATTGAAATAAATGTTATATTGCAAGTTAAATAAAAGCTTGAAAAAATAGGCAGTCATGGACAGCAGTGAAAACGAAAACATGAAACACTAACACGGACACGATACAACACAAGTGTGTGGTGTTGTGTTGTGTTGTGTGTATTGTACACACAACACAACACAACACCACACACACACGAGGTGAAACGTAAAACTATGCATAGCATGTCGCCACATGTCGCGGTGTCGTGGTGACGCGGTGACGCGAACCCGCAAGATTTCCCCCTACCAAAAATCGCTCAACGTGCCTAAACAAGTTTTTACTTCAACAACTTTTACTAAGGGACCAAATTTTAAATCGTAAAAAAAAAATCAGCTGTTCCCTACATTTTGACGAGCTATGCGAACATAAATGTAAAGAACAGCTGTTGTTTTTTTTTTGGTTCCATAGTAAAAGTTGTTTGTTATCATGAGTACAATCATATGTTTAAGTATCGGTCACTAATTACGTCACCCTATTTAGATTATGATGACTGTCATTTCCAGAGTGATGATGACCAAGGCCTCGAGTCGTGCAGTGACTTGGACTCCCAGCCAAGGACCCCGGCTACTCCTCGGAGCCAACACTCCACCAGTCCTAAAGTCGTTAAAGATGGACCCTTCAAAGTACCACAGGTAAGATAGTCAGTCTAGCTTTATTTTGGGTATGAATATGCTTTGTGTATTCGTAAGACAGCCAAGACACGTCTGTCTTCGCTGTCTTATAGGAGTTCGTCGTATAAGGGTGCAACCAGACCTATACTAGAAAGGTTTAGGTAGTTAAATAAAGGTAATCAATCTTGATGTGACTTTTTACACAAACACATATTAAACAAATAAACTACTGCTTAAACTAATGGTTTAATTGATTTAGTAATCATTATTGTTATATTTACATTGGTTTTTAGTTGCATTTTATTTTTAAACTGAGGTTTTAAAATAAAAAAAATTAAAGACACATCAAGATTGTTTACCTTTATTTAACTACCTAAAACTTTCTAGTGTAGGTCGAATGACGCAGGCCGTCGATTCAAAATGTGTCACCTTTTGCATCATAAGTCCACAAAATGTTGTCCCCTGGCTGGAGGCTTTGAGTTCGCTTAAGGCACCCACAGGATAGTCCGGTTAAGCAGTCTCGACCCCAAGTGGTCACACTGCGAGATGCCATACAAAAAAAAAAAAAAAAAAAAAAAAAAAAAAAAAAAAAAAATGTTGTTGAATGACCATGGTCTGTTTGCATGGTTTGTTTGCCGGGTACAGATTGATGAAACGTTACATGTAACACAAAACAACGTTTGATACATTTCATGTTACGTTTATTTGACCACCAATTCCTACGCGCAAACGCCGTGCCGTGCGGCCGGGGCGCGGTGCGTGCACCCACGCGCGAACTAATTCTAGGTGTCTAGGCACCGTGCCGTTATTGCAAAATAAGCTCTATCTTTTGGCAACAAGGTTTAGAATTAATTTAGCAAATAAAAAAAATAACTTCAGGCAGGCTTTCGGCGTCGCCTGTGCAACCGTGCAGTTATGTTAAGAGGAACTTGAATGTTTTGGTCTACTGAATAGAGTTCACACTCGCAGTTACGTGCATGAGAGCGACTTCTCTTCTACGTTTAAATGCAGCCTTACCTGGCTAAGAAAAACAAATGAATTCCTTCATATTTCAACACATACTTAAAACATTCTCTATTAGCAAAAAAAAGAATGGCTCGCCAACCATTTATGAGTAGTTTTTAGGATTCCGTACCCAAAGGACCCTATTACTAAGACTCCGCTGTCTTAGTAATAGGCTGTAATCTCATGAACCGTGATAGTTAGACAGTTGAAATTTTCACAGATGATGTATTTCTGTTGCCGCTCTAACAACAAATACTAAAAAACAATAAAATCAATATTTAAGGGGGCTCCCATACAACAAACGTGATTTTTTTGCTGTATTTATAGAACGGTACGGTAATGGTACGGAACCCTTCGTGCGTGAGTCCGACTCGCTCTTTACCGGTTTTTTTTATTTACGTTGTCTTACAGGACATAACAACGCCCACACGAAGGAAACTGGACCTCGAAGAAGAAGCGACAATCGCGCTCCGCACTCGGTCCAAGCTCAGCCTGTCGGCCACATCTATAGAACACATTGAGAGTACCTTTGTGCCTCCCGACGATATTCCGATGCCTGCGGTCGATGACCTCTGGAACGAGTTCTTAAATGAGTGCCTAAACCCAGCATCTACTTCGAAGAATGAAGACGATGATGAGACTGATCCAGAGTATAATGTAGCTGCTGATGCGGATGCGCGTGAGTACAGACTGATTAATTCTTAGGGTGAAGCCAGACGAGCGTAATTTTTTGAGTTGTGAGTCGCATAAATTCTGCTACATTCGGTTTCATACAAAAAACCTGTTTCGTTCACACGGCAATGCAAAATGAGTTGTGTGCCGACTCAAGCGCACAATCCCGGCTGAATTGAGTTCGCGGCGAGAGGGGGGCGAGGGAATCGACAGTCGGCCAATCAGTCTTTCACTGTTGAGTGGATTCACCCAGTATTTTCTTCTATCATCATCTTCTGTGTCTTCGCTATATGCTTCGTAAATACACACCGTTTTTATTAATTGCACTACACAAACACCCAATACAAGCGTTGAAAGCAACTGAATAACTTACGCTCGTCTGGCGACCCAACAGAATTACTGCCCAGCAGAAATTACGCGACCGAAATTACGCAACTCACAACTAAAAAAATTGCGCTCGTCTGTCTTCACCCTTATAGCCTGTTCCAAAAGTATCTGACGATAGTGTAAACAAACTCTGTTCAGGTTAATTTCTTACGCAATCATTAATTATAGGGAATTAGTAGCACATTCATCTGTATTAAGAAGGTTTCCACTTTATATTTGACCACTTTTACCAATAATAATTATTTCAATAACATTATTAAATTGTAATTGAAAAATCTTCGTCGAAAATTGAAGTTACAAAATTAACCTCAATTGTTTAATGAAAAACATTTTTAGACCAATATCCTCTTAAGAGCGTTAACGTCGCGCGCGCTGGCAACGTCGCATTTATAAAGGTTTTTTGGGATTATTTTAATAAATTTAAATCAAATGACAATTTCCTCTGACAAATTCTTAGATCGTTGGTATTTATAAGTATGTATGCTATTTTTTGACGGTTATTTTGGTATTTACTCTTAGAAAATGAAATATTGTCAATTATTTTATATTATTCTATTTTTAAATAGTAAATATCAAAATAACCGTCAAAAAATAGCATACATACTTATAAATACCAACGATCTAAGAATTTGTCAGAGGAAATTGTCATTTGATTTAAATTTATTAAAATAATCACGAAAAACCTTTGGAAATGTGACGTTGCCAGCGTGCGCGACGTTAATGCTCTTAAGGAGTCACTTTTACTATGGGACCAAACATGAAATCGCGAAAAAAAATCAGCTAGTAGCTAGCAGGTAGTTGTTGAAAGGCCTACATTGTCCTCCCATACCTATTTAGGACGCTGTTACAAATGGGTAGTGAAATCATTACTTTTGACACAACAGTATGTTTATTAAATAAAATGCTTTGCATTCTTAAAATGTTTTTTACCCGAATTGTTGATAGATGTGCATGGTACGATTAAAACTATAAATATAATTTTAGATATGTACAGTTTCTCAATAACGGTACCGAAATGAAAATTTTGACTTCGGTACATTTATTGAGAAAATATACCTATCTATCTAAAATTAATTTAATTTTTTAAATTTTTTAAAGTTAGATTTCGTGCAGATTCGTTAGATTTCGTTCGTTTGACGAAACTGCACGAAATCTAACTTAGAGAGATGTATTGATGATTTTTATGGTTAAAATTATGTAAATATATATGTTTTATTGCCGCGTATCATACTTTGATCAAGATACAAACTGACACGGAACTGCAAATTGCGAAAAACCCAAAAAAAAATTGAATTTCGCGGGCTACACAGCGCAATCACCTTCAATTAATTTGATTTAAATCTAATTATTTTTTAATTTAAATTACGTGCAATTTGGGAACAGCTGTTTTAGTAATCTACGCCTTTGCGTATTTCCAGTTATGCCCAATCTATCAAAATTAATCGAGCATAAATTGACGAATTTTTATAAGGTTTGTGTTTTCTCCTCTTTCTTTCGCGGCTATAGATACCTTACCTACCCATTCTGTCAGCGAAATGGGTCGCTAGGAAATCTATAAACAAAAATAACATATAAAAATAACAATGCTACTACATGCATTCCCACTACAATTTCCAAGGCATAAGCCTGCCTGTCCACCGGAGCGGAGTGAGGCTGCGGAGCGGAGAAACGGAGAAATATTAACCAATAGAATCTTAAGTCCGCTCCACTCCGCCGTCCGCTCGCGCTCCTATTGGTTAATATTTCTCCGTTTCTCCGCTCCGTAGCCTCGCTCCGCTCCGATGGACAGGCAGCCTTATGGTCATTCCGTCTGGACGTTTTCTATCGTCGCTTGCCAAGCCGTTGGGTTCTAAAACAGCTGACACCCCGACGTGTCGGTGACAAGAGCACGACGGATGATTTCATTAATCTTTTTAAACTTTCGCGATTTGTACACATTATAAAACAAATATCGAGAAGGGGTCTTATCGCGATATTCCTTTTTTACGAGGTAAACAGGTACAGTAGTACTCAACTTATAAGGCGCGTCGTGAATCTTCGATCGCACAGAAAAGAAAGTATGGCCCCGAAGATTAACGAGAATGCTTAAAACTTACAGTCAACCTTAGATCACTACTATAAGGTTCATAATACACTGCAGCTGTTAGTTCCGTCTCACTCGCAAGTATGGCGGCTGCCAAGCGGCGCGCGCTAACATGGCGGCAGCTACTGACCAATAGCGGTACAGGAAAAAGCGTGGAGCGTGCCGATTGGTCAATAGCCTTTCCCGCGCTTTGAAAATTCATCTTCTGCGCAGATATATCGATAAGCCATATTACTTTTACTTGGGTATGACCGCCTTGCAGCGATCGTGGTCACGGGAGGACTGATGACAGCTCAGCGACGTCTTCGTAAAGTGCGGGTATGTGCATCTACCCTCACTTGGTCTTCACAATTTTTCAATTTTTTTTTTTTTGGTTTTGATCGCTGCAAGGCGGTCGAAACGTCGGGAAAAGAAGTGGGTACCTGTTTACCTCGTAAAAAAGGAATATCG
Organism: Cosmia trapezina; assembly: GCA_905163495.3. Classification (NCBI taxonomy): domain Eukaryota; kingdom Metazoa; phylum Arthropoda; class Insecta; order Lepidoptera; family Noctuidae; genus Cosmia; species Cosmia trapezina. The sequence continues at coordinate 7,216,007 of LR991036.1, forward strand.
CGATAAGGCCCGATTTCGATATAGTTTTATAATGATGCCATTAATGCTGGCGTCCCGTGCTATCCAATCTGCGCTCTTACTGCAAAATAGGCCATGGTGTCCGAGGCAGTCGACACCGCACTGGCAGCGATGCGGAGCCCCGTAAGGAGACCGCCCAGACGCAGACAAGTACCGAGCTGGAAGGTGATGTCACCCAGCACAGTTCCTATGTTGGGAGACGGTAGTGCCTGAAGCCAGAGGCCCGATTCCCACTCACCCACAGCCAGCAGGCGGGCACGCTCAGCAGTATTGGTAGACGTATTAATAAGATTATTCCGTACCAACCTGCAGAGTGGCTTATCCTACTGTCTCTGGGAAGATGTCTTTACGGGCCAATCTGTATTCGGGCAAGCTGCATTCCAGGCGTTCAACGCATCGGTTAAGCACGGTACTCTAGAGTCAACCACAGAGGAGGCTAAAAATTTTCCAGTCAATTTTTCAGTGCTGTGGACAGAGAACAAGTTTTTTTGCGGATGCCGAGGCCACCCAAACAGATGGGTAGTGTGGATTGAAGCCACGCTCGGTCGTCCAAAGCCTTTAAAATGGATGTTAGAATGCTTCTAATATAAACCAAATTTTATCTGGGATATAGTCAAAGATCATTGTGTTTAATATAAAAGAAACCTTTGATATATCTTTCAGCTGTGAAAGGATGAATCCGAAATGTATAAATTCTTTAACGAACTTGTACGAAATCCATGTTGAACAATCCATCGTTTTTTTCGTCGCAGTGTGCACATTGCATTTCTGCGATATTATATAGAGAGAATATGTTTGACTGTCAAACATAACGATTGTTTTAAGGTTTTTTTTTAACCCGACTGTGGCGAAGCCAAAAAAGGAGGGTAATGATATACAAATATCCAGGATGAAAATTAGCCTATTTCTTTCCCAAGGTTTGGGACCTGACGAAGGAAATGGTCTACTACAACTACTTTTCATCGTGAATATTTGTATAAACAAATTATGAAGTACAAAATGCACGCACGGTCGCGGGAAAAACCAGTTAATAATTAGCACTATAAAATCTCGCAACGGGCAAAAAGTGCTTGCAGTAGGTAGTTAAAAAACGGAAAAGAAAGCAGTAATTCTTTCTATTTTGTTACAGTAAATAAAAGCAAACAGGAAAGAGTGAAGCTGAAAATAAAATTGTTTAGTTCTTTAAAACAGCGAAGAGACAAGAAAAGAGGACCAGCCGCGGCAGACCTTGCGTTCTGGGACATTCAAGAGAACGTCGGCTGTCTTCTTCCTTCTATGGAATCTGGGAACCCAAGATCTAATATTATGCTTCCATCCGATTCTCCGCCTGTTACAATGGACGGAAGGCCTTCAGGAAGTCCTATGTCCACCAGCAGTGATAAGTCTAACACAGCACGATTTAGGTCGTCAAGTAAACAGACTAACAAACGCGAATTACAAGATTTGTACGATTTAATACAATACGACTTTATACGCCAGAAAACAAATTTCATGGATGACTTTGATGACATTGATATGTTCTTTCTAAGCATGGGCAGAACTCTAAAAAAATTGCCCGAACTAGAGCAAATAAAAATTAAATTTGACTTGCACACAGCTATTTCTCAGTCAGAAATACGCCAGTGCAATAAAAAGGAGATTGTTAAAACTCCTGCAAATATTATCACACCACATGGGTTTCCACAGAATCAATTGGCTGCCACATCACTCACTCAGTCACACACACAAGTTCAATCATGCACTGATACTCAATCTTCGATATACACTCAGTCCCGTATGCACGTATCATCATCACCGAGATATAATTCCACATCACCTACATCTACTACATCATCGAAATATATTGGAACTTTAGCTACGTATGTCACCAAGTCGCCAACGTACACGACTACATCACCAGCATACATTCATACTACACCTACATACGCGCCTACATCACCTGCCTACATACCTACTTCATCAACATACACGACTACTTCACCTATATACATGCCTACTTCACCAATGTACATGCCTACATCACCGACATACGTTCCTGCTTCACCTGCATTCGCGCCTACATCACCTACACACACGACTACATCATCAACATACATGCCTACTTCACCAACATACACGACTACATCACCGACATACAGGCCTACTTCACCGACATACACGATTACATTACCGACACACTTCCAAATATCTAGACACTTTCCATCACCAAAGTACACCCACGAATCACCAAAATATTGCCCTAAATCACCTATATACACGCCTACATCACCGACATACCTCCAAACACTTAGAAACGTTCCATCACCAGATTACACCCCCCAAATCACCAACATACATGCCTGCATCACCGACATACCTCCAATCACTTAGAAACGTTCCATCACCAGATTACACCCCCAAATCACCAACATACATGCCTGCATCACCGACATACAGGCCAGGCTCACCGATATGCATTTTTTCTACTTCACCAAAATACATGCCTACTCAACCAACATAATATGTTCAGCCTCAATATCTGTTCCACCGTAGGTTCCACCCACATCTAACCACCTGTAAACTATCACCAATCATTGATATAAATAATTATTCTAGACCAGCCCCTGTTTCGCACGGGTACTTGAAGACATATCAAAACTTGGAGATATCCGTGCTGTATCTATGATAAATCTATATAAATAAAAAGAGAAGTCCTGACTGACTGACTGACTCATCAACGCCCAGCCCAAACCCTTGGACCTAGAAAGCTGAAATTTTGCACAGAGGTTCCCTTTAATAATGTAGACGAGGAATTAGGAAGGATTTCCCGGTAGTAAGTTCCCGTGGGTACCCGTTAGTATTTTCCGACATCCTAGCGGGCAATAAAAAAATATTTTATTGCCCTATTGAAAATAAATAAAAATGTCTATTTACATTGATTAAATAAAATGTGCAGATCGCCGAAGTATCGCGATTTTTGTTTATGCTGGATTTTTCACAATGGTTAATCCTGACATTAAAATGTGATAAAAAAAAAAAGTTTATGAAGGTTTTTAAATAAGCAATTGGTAGTCTGTACTTCCGCTGTTAACGCGTTCACAATCGCAGCGATTCGATCCTCATTATGAGTCCATCCAATGGCCGCCCACGTTCGTTGTAACAGGCGAAAAACATTTTCTGGTGTGGGTACGGCATCCGTATTATTTGGCAGAGCTCTTCTTTTTGAAGCATAATATCCCATGCGTGCTCAATGGGAGTCTGACGATTGAGCAGGCCACGGTAGGACGTTGATATTAGCTGCGGCAAATGTATGGGACAAAGTAATCTCTACTTTTCAGTAATTTCTGAAAGACTTGCGGCAATTTTTCATTCATAGTCTTGAGAAGCTTTGGACGCTTGATTGTTCATAAGGTCGTACATAAAAGATGTTTAATAAAGGAACATTATTAATAAGGATTCTATCTTTATCGTTACTTTTCGAGATTGGTTTGTCAATCGATGATTGAATGTTAAAAACTTAAAGATCGTTAATTCAATATGTATATGTGTTGTATATGTTGTTATTTTTTTAGATAGCGATATCAATAAATTATATATTTACTTAATTACTTGTTGAATTAATTATAACAATAAAACCGACCTTATACATACCTCAAGTCTTTCTCTTGTGTAGTCTACACCTCGTAATTTCTACTGAATTACCAAAATGACAATAATTACCAGAAAATTGAAACTTCACTAATATTGAAACACAGAATAATAAAAATGCAGTAGTTTATCTGAGCAGTGACCTTGAATTAATTATCCACGGCCGCTCGGTAGATAAATACGTGTCCATCCGTGCGTAACTGCCGCGCATTAGAACTGTTGCGTACTGGTATTTACAATACGTTTCAAATAAGAATAGGAACGTCAATGACCTCTATCTGTCAAACGTTGATTGAAAACTACGGTTTGCAAAGAAAACTTATTTGCGTATCTGTAACGTTTTTTTTTTTGTTTAACCGAGTCTTAAATCAAAATGAAAAAAGACATCAAAAAATTATTCATAATTAGTTTTTTTATAAATTACACTTCTTTCTTTCATATTTTCATTGTTGGCAACAATTTTTTTCATTTTTTTCAAATTCTTTGTTCATTATTCGTAAATAAATGTTATTAAAAAAATATCTTGTTTTGCTCACCTTACCCAATGTATTCGGTTTGACAGCTATGACGTCACAACATGACGCTAAGTCGATCCTATTATTTTTTGAAACGCATTGTACTAAGATTTCGACGCGCGTCGTTTCGGCCGACCGAAGATAAACTACTGTAACATTATTATACTGTGGTCGAAACTATCTATCTGCCACAGACAACAGACCTTGTCGTTTTATGACGTGCAAGCGACACTCAACCTTATGATGATAAAGATATTACGAGGTTGAGTGTACCTTATTAGGCTCGCAAAGTTTAGTAGGTATCGAAAGCCGTTGCGCCTCAACCTTTTCAAAACTTTTTCGGTTGCACGTTGAAATCGTAGTTTGCAACGCCCAGTTTTAGTTTGACCAATGAATGAAGGACGAGTCTTTTTTTTTCAAAGTTAATTGTTTTTGTTTGAACAATGAAAGATGAATGTCGCCTAAGAAGGATGACCCTAAAATAAACAATGTCCCTTTTCTTAAGGCCCAGGTTCCAAGATTGGTTTAGCTCGGTGTGTAAGTGAAATGGCGTTATGGCTGTCTAGTTTGACGCACGAGATAGAAGATTCTCACGCGCACCAGAATTATGTCGTAAAAATGCAAATAAAATCGTATAAAATTAGAAATTAACTATTTAATAAAAAGTAATCCATCACTGGATGCAGTTTGGAATTTGACATTTCATGGTATATTTTTAATTATAATTTGTTAATGAAGGGATAAACTGCTTTTAAAGATTATTAGGAGGTATGTTTAAAGATTTTTTTGGTGCATTAAAATATGTATAATTATGTTTTGGCTTCCATCACTGTATGCGAAAAAGACTTGAAAATATCATATTTTTTTTACATGTCAAAATTATTTACGGTTTATGAGATACACTGCTTTAAAAAACCACCTTTTTGATCGTTTTCAGGAAATCTGGGCCTTAAACGTTTCGTACAAAAAAATGGTTCTAACATTTTTTTTATGATGTACGCCGTAGCGCTATTGGTGGACGAAAACAATGCAGGCCACTTTGGCCCGTGCATACGAAAAGCACCCTTATGGGGGTGACTGTACATATATACATACTAAACTTTGATGAACTTTGGATGAATTGCAACAACGTTCAAAAGTTCCATCTTTTCAATCACTCAATCGATCTACCTAGCCGTTTCCCAACTATGTTGGGTTCGGCTTCCAGTCTAACCTGATGCAGCTGAATTCCAGTGTTTTACATAGAGCGACTGCCTATCTAATCTCCACAACCTAGTAACTGGGCAACACGATAACCCTTGGCAAGATTCTTTCGGGCTTCTGACTACCCGTAATGCCTATCAAAGATCTACAAATGACAGAACTTTGCCCAATTAAATGTGACTGGTCCAATAAGGGAGTGACAGCGTTCGTCAATCTATAATTATTTAGGTGAGAATATAAATTAATTTCTATTGTTCAATAGTCACAATTTATTCCTTTTTTTCCAAAAAAATTTAAGAACGATATTAATACTCGTGACTACTGCTTTAAATCCGTGCTCTTTTAAAGCATAATTAAATAACTCTCTATATTGTAGAAATAACGCTAGAACGTGCCCAACCCGAGTTGACAGATTAGTGTGTACACACGGCTACACATCAAGCTAAACATTTCCAGTTTACACTGACCTCTCATTGTAAGGAAATCCTATACAATGCGAGATCAGCTTATACTGGAATTGTATAGCTTGATCTGTAGCCGTGCGTACATTGTTCGTTACGACATACCTACACGACACGAAACGCCACGACACGATAGTTTGCATTTAAAATGCTTGAAAGGCAGACTCCCATATTTGACATAGAAATCTCTGTTCAAAAACCCACCCTGTATAAAATAATTATATTCCATTTGTAGACGATGAAGACGAGGAGTCATTAAGCAACAGTATCATCAAGATATCTAAAAAGGAGCTCAACGATTTGGTGACGGAGCTGTTCAACATAATTCCTGAGACGACTACTGAGGAGGATCTTATGGCCAATAACAGTGTGCTCACTGAACATAGTCACGGAGAGGTACTTTTGAGTTTTTTAAGCCGGATTCACATGTTTGTGTTGTGTTGTGTCGTGTCGTGACGTCTTCTGGCGCAGTTTTAGCCAATCAAAACTCGTTGTGATTTGACGTAGCCCTGAACAGATTAGATGGTTTGGTGTATCCTGCGCCGCGTCATGACTCTCACGACCTTTACCTACTCTATTACTATTTATACTTTTCTCTATATATTTTTTGAATTATTCACAAACTCTACTCACAGTAAAGCATTGAAAAGTGAGCCTTATTTTATGTCATGCATTTTCATTATTGAAGTGAATCGTTATCTACCATTTCTTAATAAAACAGCGACGCATTGCCCGCAAGTTCTACGAAGGGTATGCTAGCTGAGTATTTAGGGTTGCCGCATACGGGCCACAAACGCCGCCACCGAGCTGCCGACTACAGTTTTGTAGCGACCACCGGCGTTATCCGCTCGGTGGTGGCGTTTGTGGCCCATGTTCGGCAAACCCTTAAAAATAAATATTCTGTATGTAGCACGATATAAAGCTTACATTTCAATCTATAAGACTTTTTAAACAGGGGTAAATATAAATAAAATGAATTTCTTCACTATCAGTTTAAACCTTAAATATATTTCAAATTAGGTGTCCACTCGCTGGGAAGGTAAACAAGAGCCAAACTCAGACGATGAAAATGGAAACGGGCATAACTTATCTGATAGAATCACGTTTGAGAAGAAGAATTACTACCTTGAAAGACAAGGAAAGAGTGAGCCAGGAGACGAAGAAACAGCAAGAGTGAACGAGACAGCAATACGTGCCAAAGAAGATGTCAATAAAGAAAAGAAAAAGCCAGAAGAAGGAAGTGTGTCTCCTAGGTGAGAAAGAATTAGGACATCTTGCACCACAAATCAATAAAACGCTAAACGTTTTTAAAAATCACTCTGTCTCTCGTCGTCATCTTCAAACGATAGGCAGAAACACAACGATGGTTTAAATTTGGTTAGCGTTAAATGTGTTTAGCGATGTGTGGTACAAGTGGGCCTTTGTAGCTTAACGGTACAGTTACAGCAAATCCGTCATCAGCAGAAGTATGCTCGGGCGTCTTCGGCCGAATTCGGCCGATCGAAACAAACGTGTGTAAAAGAATGAGAACGTGTACGCTAGCTCGGACTTTTAATTAACTGCAGTAAAATGACACTTCTAATGCCATTTCTACTGTCATTTTGCTATCAAATGGGAACATTTTTACTATAATTTTGCTATCAAATGGGAACATTTTTACTATAATTTTGCTATCAAATGGGAACATTTTTACTATAATTTTGCTATCAAATGGGAACATTTTTCAACGAAATGACAGATAAGAAGTGTCATTTTACTGCAGCTAATTAAAAGTCCGAGCATAGTACCGACGACACCCGACAATAACAGACTTGAGACTAGCGTCGAATCCGAACTTGTTTGGATTTGTCGCCAGTACGGGTTGGTATCAGAATGACTGGATCGCAAATTGACCACGTCGCTCTTAGTCCACATCTCAAAATGTCTAAATCTCAAAATACCTAAGTCGCAAAATGACTACATCGCAAAAAGTCCGAACAGTTGTGTAGGCACCTATACAGTGTTGATATCAGAATGACTGGATACATCATCATTCATCATCGTCATCTGCCTAGCCTTTTCCCAGCTATGTTGGGGTCGGATGTAGCTGAATACCAGTATTATATTACCCAAAATAGGTGATTTTAACATTTTTGTCTGTTTGTAGGTTTGTCTGTTCAAGCATCAAAATGGACCGATTTGGTTCAAGTTTGGTGTAAAGAGTGAATTTTGGGGAAGCACATTATAGTCTAGGGAAAGTTAGAAAAAAAGTCACCTTAAGAACCAAAGAGATTAATGTAGGTATAGGTGCCTACACAACTGTTCGGACTTTTTGTGATGTAGTCATTTTGCGAGTTAGGTATTTTGAGATTTAGACATTTTGAGATTTGGACTAAGAGCGACGTGGTCAATTTGCGATCCAGCCATTCTGATACCAACCCGCCAGTACTTAATACATACATTACATTATTAAGTATTATTAAGTTCATTATTAGTATACATTTCTTCGAAATCATCCATTTTTATAAACGCGTCCTCACTCGTAAGTTGCACAGTCAGACTACTCAGTCAAGACAGGTCTAACGCCCGACGACGGCAGCAGTGTAAATACAGATGATCGGCCGCGACTGTCGTCCGAGTAGTTCCGACGCGAAATCGGCTGAATCAATTTTGGTATAACCGTACCGTTATTGGCCTTGTTGGTACAGTCGTCGCAACTACTGAGCGTATATTGGGTTCGAACCCCAGGTCTGGCGAAGAGATATTAGGTGTTTCCATTAAGATATGTTTAGCAGCTTCCTGGAGCCTAGATTTGTGCCTGGTTAGTGGTAATAGCAGAGCAATGCTGGCTCAGTCAGGAATTATCAAAACTGGTGAAATGTGAGATCTGGGACTGACTGGACTAACTTAGTACACCTAAAAATGGCGACAGGCCATGGCCTTAATTTTTTGCATAACAAATGTATAGAAAACGTGTGCCTAAAAGATACATACGAAGTAGAAAGATGTGTATACTTTTGGGTACACAATGTCCACGGCAATGTGTGACAAAAAGATACACATGGTGCCGAACTTGTTAACATGTATTTGTTACCAGGAAGGCGTCCACGGTGGTGAGGGTGACGGTAGAAGAAGAGGATGTGTCCAGTCCTTTAGAGAGCGCGCCGCCATTGATACAGGAAAACTTGAAGTCCGTTCCACGCACCGCCGAGTACGTGCACATACATGTCAACCAGGCTGTCAAAGTAAGTTCACATTACTACTCATAGCTCAGAGGGATTGAAGGATATTTGACAGCGATTTACAAGTAAATAATAGCTGGGTTACACAGTGCGAGCTGCTGAGTAGACAGTAGACAGCTGCTCGCACTGTGTACTCGCATGTCAGTAGCTCTTAGCTCAGCTTGCCTTGGCTGTTTTCATTGTGAGAGTAGCTGTCTAGTCTCTTGCGAGTTGTGTAGTTGTGACTGACTGCCGAAAGCTCCCGAATGATGCGAGTGATGTGTGAGCTGTTGCCATGTAGCGAGATGGGCATGCGAGTGAAAACAAAAAATACTGTACAAAGGCGGTTTTAACTTCTGAGGTATTCTCTACCAGCCAACCTTAGGGTGATGCACTGACAAAATAACATTAGAATTATCCCTGCTTAACTTCTAGGCTAGGCTTTATGAAGTATAGTTTATCAGCAGTGATAGCCTAGTGGTGTGACCGTCGGACTGCCAAGTCATAGGTCTCTAGTTCGAACCCAACCCAACCAAATCTCTGACTTTTCGGATTCATGTGCGTATTGTCACTTGTTTAAAAATAAAACGGTAAAGAAAAACATCGTAAGGAAACCGGCATGCCAGAGAGATATTTCTCGACGGCATGTGAAGCCAAGTCAAAGGTGCATGGGCGGCATAAAAACTCTCACCAGATTAGTCACTAACCACACGAAAAAGAAAATATGGAATTATTTTATGGTGAAGGTGTGATTTTTGTGTTCAGATGCTCCCTGAACAAGTCCAGATACTGCAGCAGCAGCTAAGGCAGCACGTGCAGCTGGCGACGTCGTGCTTCCTCCAGCTGTACGTGCACCCCATACACTGGAGCTACGCGTCCAAGTACAAGGAGTACTTAGTAAGTAGTGCTTATCTACTCTGAAATGACGCGCCCCACTACTTAAGATTGTATACATACACTACGGTATAGTCCGCGAGGTTTAAGCTGAGCTTTGCATTTGTGTGATTGCATATAGATAGTGTAGGTGACATCCGGCATAGAGCGCGACGTGTTCTTTATTTGGTTTAAAACCGGTTTATACTGCTTTTTGGCAATCGGCTTATGTTCTTTTAGTACGAGAGGCCATGACCAAAAGCATGTCGCGCCGTTGTAAAACGTAAAACGGTAAGACGATTGAAGATTTTGTCTTACGTAAAACGATAAGACAAAATTTTTTGTCATGGGCTCTCGTACCATTTTGGTGATCACTCACACAAATGCAAAGCTCTTCTTACGCCTCGCGGACTGTAAATGGGGTAGTGGGGCGCGTAGAATAATAAAGGTTTGCTCAATCTAAGGAGCCACCCATAAATTACGTCAGGGGGTGGGAGGGGATCTACAGAGTTTGATATTGTGTGACAAGGGGGGGACGAGTCATAAACGACGTCATATGATAAATCTAAAGTATTAAAACTCTAAACTTCAATTGTAAAGAAAAACTTTAAAATATTACCAACTCTACTTATATTTTTATAAGGTTTAATTAAAAAATTGCAAAATGTGTGACGTCACTCCAGGGGAAGGAGGGTCTCACAAATATGACCTGTGAAAATACTTGAAATTCCCCTGCCACGGGGCCGCCGACGGGGACCTTTTCGGCCCCGCGGTCAAATCAAATCAAAGTTATTTATTCTTGGAGAAATTTGACAGTTTCAACCTGATATGCTGTACCTGATGTACTTAACATAAAAAAAATAATTAAACACTACGAAACAAAATTTTATTTCGAAAATTTAGTTGATTTCAGAATTACTAGTACTATTAAAAAGTCTTGCTCGATGTGTCAAAATAATGACTTAGTATGTGCAATACTACCAAATGTTCATGTTCATGTTCATTCAGGACGCGTTTTCCAAGATGACGGAATCTAACCCAAAGTCAGTAGTGAACGTTTGCAACCTGAAGCCGGCCGTGGAGCTGGTCACCACGTGGGAGAAGACCGTGGCAGACAACACGCCTGAGAATCGAGAGATGATCCAGTCAGTACATTTATAATTGCGAGTCGTGAGCACAAATTCCACCTTAACTTTGACTGCCCTCATCGGGGTGCTCTTGTTTTCTGTTTTCTATCTGTATCTAAATATGCTTATTATATTGATTTCATTGCTCCCGCCCGTGTGCAACTTGCCGTGATAGGAAATAAGATTCGTTAGGGTTAAACAGTAGATTTTGTGCTCACGACTCGTGTCGGCAACTATACGCACGGCTACAGATCAAGCTATACATTTCCAGTATAAGCTGATCTCGCATTGTATAGGATTTAATTACAATGAGAGGTCAGTGTAAACTGGAAATATATAGCTTGATGTGTAGCCGTGTGTACATAGCTGTGGTCTGTTCTAAAACTATCTGATGGCACTGTAAACAAATCCCATTCAGCATAGCTATGCACAAGTCACAAGTACAACCATTCGACGGGCTATCGTGTCGAAAATGACACCATTTCGATTACTATTTGCCTTGCTCCCGACAGCAGACAACGGACAAAAGAATATTTCAGTATTTAGAAGATTTCAACTTTATATTTCACCACTATTTTCGAATACTTTAATTATTTATTTAATCATTTTATTAAAATTGTAATTCAAAAATCGCCGACGAAAATTGAGGTTGTAAAATAAACCTCAACTGTCAAATTAAAAATATCTTTAAGGTGACTTAAATTAGGATTTCGGGTTAAACCCGAAATTATGCGCGGTATTAGCTCAATATTCACAAAAATTGGTTTCTTGTATTGTCGAGCATGACGTAACGCAGTGAAACTATCAGACGCAAAAAATACAGTGGACAGATAAGGGTTTAAAGAAAAATTTTAACCGAAAAGAATAGTAAAAAATAGTTAGATATTCCCAATAAAAAATTTGGAAGTTGCTCCACAAAAATAAACTTTGGCGTCTAACATCTCTGTAATTCATTAATTTCTTTAATAGAATTAGCATTTTTTTTAAACTTTAACCGGACAATTGTTTAATTTACTGTGTATATTCTGAATAATCTAAAGAAAACCCGGAAAATAAATGCACATTCGCAGCTTAGTCACATCTCGGCAACACAAATATTATTTTAAATTTTCAACCTTATTTGAAGCCTGCTAATGGTGACAATAGATTACACGGTTGTGTGCCGTTTAAAATCGTAGTCAGTCCGCGCCTTAAGTATTCAAATAATAAAAGCACTCAATTTGTAAGTGGCACTACTTGATTGGCATCCTCAGTTAGTATGTTTTTCACATTTGTTCGCAACTTTACATTTTCACAGATACTTTTGGAACAGACTACACACACTTTTTGAAGCCCATAGTACCAAAACATAGACAATGAAAGATACTTCAGCTTTGACTTTGTTGTTCCCGGCAATGTTATTATTATATTTAGGTATAGATAACTTGGTAATGTCTTACCTTTTTTTTTACAGATTTATCCAAAAGGAATCGGATCGATGGTAAGTCAAAAGAACAAACAGGCCCCACTTTAGTTCTGCGCCCGCACTTTAGAAGCTTCAATACTTTTTAGTGTATAGATACAGGGGTTCCCAAACTTATTCGGCCTTATTACAAAACGAGGTTTTTCTTCTGTCATGGTTTAAACCATCGAACCAGTTTTTGTAATGAGAACCTAGCTGTGATAGAAATACAGCTATTTATACAAAACTGACAACTTAGTAAGTTGTCAGTTTTGTAAAACTGACTTCTTACTGTGTCGGAATAAAGTTCGAAATTCAAAAAAAGGGTCCATGGTTTAAACCTGGGTTTGAAGATGAACTTTGTTTTGTAATAAGACGGATTTTGTCTACTTTGTCGTCGTCTCGTCGTTCACGTCTTACTTTGTCACCACCTCAGTCGGTGTGTCCTCCTAGATGAAATTACAAATCGCCCCGACCAACCTAGAACAACGACCCCGCTATTATTATTATAAAAACTTTTAAAAGAGTAACGGTGGAATTTCTTGCCCATTCTTCTCCATACGAAACGATATTTTGGAAGGGGCGACTAGAATCAATTCTATTTCTTGTAAATTTTGACGTTCAAAAGTGCCTTTTATGTGCCTATTTCAAATAAATAAGACCACAGATTATTACAGATGGGACACTCCGCAAAATCATTTAAATAAAAAGCGACTCTTGCTACGACACAATAAAGTGCAATTAAGGTCGCATAACCCTTATTACCTACAGTTATATTCGCCTACAAGTTTTCTCTCTTTCTATCGCGTAACTCTTACACCTTCTGACTCGTTAGGGTTGTCTTCTTTTACGACGCGGCGCGTGAGTGAGTATCGAACTAACGTGCGAGCCGGCCGGTGCGCGGCAGCCCACACTGAATTGACCCAGTGAGATGAGCCCGCTGCGTACTTGTAGCTTTATTCATACCTAAACTGCGGAGTGAAATAAGTTTTTAAACTGTCATGGTCACTAACATTGTTATTAACACAAACGGGATATTTATCATGTTTACTGTTTTTGAGTTCCCGATATTTCGGCACTGTAAAAGAGGTAGACCGATTTGTCTGCTCATAAATGACCCACCCGCAATAACTTCAGTTTATCCGTGATCGTGATGGTGCTTGCAACAGTGCCGAAATATCGGGAACTCAAAAACAGTAAACATGGTAAATATCCCGTTTGTGTTAATAGAAGCGTTTTACCTACCAATAAAACGCATATTAATTTGCTTACCTTATTCGAAGCTTATTTAATTTGAGATAGGCACTACGTTTCCCGCCATCTATATCCGTCTCTTTCTTTCCGGTATCCTTCTCTTTCTAATACCACCACCTGGCAGAGTGGGGGCGCACTAAGTGAGCCGCCATCTTTACGCCTCATTGAGTCGAAAATCACCAGGCAGACTTTAAAACATAAGCTTCGAATAAGGTAAGCAAATTAATATGCGTTTTATTGGTAGGTAAAACGCTTCTATTAATTTGACTTGACCGTTATTCGAAGCTTATTTAATTTGAGACCTGTTTGTTATCGCCTGGTGGTGGTGACACGGACGCCAATGTGAATGACTTTTTGGAAAAATAAGATATTACCAATGATGTTGGATATTACTGGTTGTATTGACCATTTCAATTAAACAAATGCATTTTGATTTTTTCCTTTATATTAAGAAAAATAAAAAACGTAAGTACATAAGTAACTATGTGAATATGATTTTGGTTTAATTAAGTAATTGTTCAACTTGATTAATCACAATGTTAGAATCAACATTATATCGGCAACATCAATCAACAGGATTAAATAACATAGTTATAGAGGTACTTGAAGATGAGGGTAGAACTGTCCGCTTATAGAATTTACAAAAAGTATTTTGGGACTTCCAATTTCCTCTCGCGAGAATATCCTCTAATGGGAAATTGTCTAACCAGTTTTTTGAGGCAACAGCAGAGCGGAAACTCCCAGGCGTTGCAGTTATACACGCATCTTTAAGTAGCGTTTTAATCCACCCTGATATGATTGTCTTTGAAGCGGCTTTTGCTTCACCTCTTGTAGAAATAAACAGATTATGAATCTTAGCAAAATCTCTGCGAATTTTTAACAATTCAATTGTTCTATTAATCCAATAAACTGGATCCAAATTATTATTTTCTAGATTATTAAACAATTTCCATCCCGATTGCCTGTGATCCGAAGAATCAGTCTTTGAACCAAAAACAGGCCACAAGGTGATAGAGTTATTACTTTGAATACAATGCTCCGAATCAGTTCTTAATAAAGTCAAATCGTGAATTCTTCGACCCGAGCATAAGAGTAATAATGTTGCAGTGTGTCTTTGCACTTGGAAAATATTGTCGTGTGTAAAATTATAACTATTTAGATATGCAGCTAGGCTATCTATGTTCCAGATCGGTGGTTTAGATTTAACTGGTTTCTCTAACGCTATGGATTTTAAAACCTGTTTTACTAAAATATGAGAACTAATTTGGCCAGCAATGTCTGGATTGCAAAGAGTGGAAATTGCAGATTTGTGCAGAAGAATCGTATTATATGATAAATTATTAACCAGATGAAGGTCCGACAGGAATTTGGCTACTTCTCTACCGTTAGGATTATGAGGATTAATTTGGTGTTGCTCAGACCAGTTTAGCCATTTTTTCCAAGCAACATCATAAGTCTTTAGCGTGGAAGGCCGCCAAGACTTCTTCAATAGTTTTATTTGGCTATCATTCCAATCTTTTAGGGTCTCGGCCCACCCCCACATTTCCATACCTCGAGAATCATGTCCTGTGTTCTCGGAGGTGGGAGTCCCGTCGACACGTCTATTAAGACTTGATCGAGATTCCGAAGTGTGAATGGGGCTGCCAACGCTCGGGCCTTCAGATCTGCCCGCCAATATACCCGATCCCAATGCGGAACTACTAGCAAGTATATCCCGTGAGCACTGTTCAAATGGGATAGCACTTTGGGAATCAGGTACGGTGGCGGGAAAATCCACGCCAGTTGAAAATTCCACTGTCGGGAGAACGCGTCGTGAAACAATGCTTGGTGATCGTTCAGATCCAGGGACGCATAATTCACTACAACGTGTGCTCGACTGGAGGCAAAGAGGTCTATCAGGGGGATGCCCCATTTGGCAAACACTGTCTCTGTGGCTCTGGCCAAGAGATGCCATTCCGGATTGACCCGAAGTCTCGACAAATGGTCCGCATGACCGTTGTACATCCCAGGAATATGAAAAATATTCACGTGAATTTGGTATTCTTCTAGAATTTGAAAAACTCGGTATGTTAGATCCATCAGTGGTGTGGATCTCGTGCCCCCTTCGTGTCGGAGATATGCGATAACAGTTTTGTTGTCGCATTGAATTAGTACTGTACTCCGGCACAGGAGCTGACAATGATCTTGTAATACCTTTAGGATGGCGAGCATTTCCTTCTGGTTGCAGTGTAACTGCTTTTCGTGGTCTGCCCACAACCCTGTCAACGACAAATTGTCTAATCGAGCTCCCCATGCTATATCGGAGGCATCCGTTGTTAGGTAATGGGTTGGTGGAGGCACATGAATGGCTGAAGGGCGTTTGCAGTTCTGAAGCCACCATATTATGTTGTCCCTGGCTTCGATGGGAATTAAATGCCATTTCTGGTCTGATCTCAACATTTTGTTGAGGAGGTCCAATAAAGCCCGATAATTGAGGCGGCCTCTTGGGACGGTGAAACTCGCAAAATTCAGAAGTCCAACCAGACTCTGAACCTCTTTGAGGTTTGTATGTAGCTTGTCTAGCATTTGGGACAGCTTGCCAATCAGTGACGTCAGCTTCTCCTTGGGGAGTTGCTTCTGATTTGTCCAGGCGTTCCACTGAACGCCGAGATACGTCAATGTTTTTGACGGAGTCAACACAGATTTCTCGTAATTTATGATCCAGCCTAACGTCTCGAGAGTTTGAATGACAATATTTACATGTTCTTTTAGGCTTTCCTCGTGTTGATGCGCTATCAGAAAGTCGTCCAAATACACCAGTATTCGTATTCCTCGGTTTCTGAGCATTTGGGCAACCCAATTCGTCACTGACGCGAAAGTCTTGGGTGCAGTACTTAGACCAAAGGGTAAACATGTCATTTCCAATAGCTCCTTTCGATAGACTAGGCGTAGGAATCTTCTGTGGCTGCGAGCTACTCGAACGTGAAAGTACGCTTGTGAGAGATCTATTTTGCACAGCCAGTCTCTTTGCTGTAGGAAGTCTGACACACGAAAAACATTCACTAATTTGAATTTTGTGGTTATTACGTATTGATTGAGGGCCCTCAGGTTGAAAATGGGCCGAGCAGAGCCGTCGCTCTTCAGAACTAAAAACATTGATGACAGGAAACTTGGAGACAGATGTGCTCGTTCGAGTACACCTTGATCCTTCATTTTGTCGATGACAGCGGTCATCTCTGCTGAGTAAGGAACTAACATACCCTTTTTTATGTTCCTTGGATGGATCATTGGAGGCCTTTGACGGAAGGGTATGCGATACCCCGATATCATCTTGAGAATGACATTTGGAGCTCCAAGTTGTTCCCACTGAGTTAAAAAATTTGCTAGACGGCCTGCTTTGAACTGCATCATGTCAATATTTTCGACGTTTGTCGTCTCTATTGTTGTTGGGCGGAGACGGTGCTCGTTTCTGCCCAGATTTGGATTGATTTCGGGGCTTGGGGTGATTTCTCGAAGAACCTCGTCCACGAAAAAGCCCCCGATTATTCGGTGCGACCGAATGAGAGCCATGTCCATGATAGTGCGAATTATAACCACCCTGCGGGGGTGGTGCAGTTTGACAATTGCTTTGCACATAACATGATCCATGTTGACAACCCTGCGAGGGTCTTTTTCGAGTTGCGTACTCCTGCGAGGAGACGCTAGTTTTGTGTGTCTCTACCTGCGAGATAGAGTTGTTAGACTTCTTTAACGGCCAAAAACATTTTCGCACTCCACCCGCTTTTTCCAAAGCGGCTGAGAATTTTTCTGCGTTGAACAAGTTTGTGTATGTAGGAGGAATCTTCTTAAGCGTAGATTTCACTAATGGCTCCTTTACCTGTTTGATTACACAGTCCCGGCGCATTTGCAATATCTCTGCGCGATGACCACAAACAAGCTGTAACAAATCTGAGGAGGTTGTTTGAAAATCACCGCAATTTATAAGTTCTGTTAACTTATTATTAATAACCTCATAATCTGGGGTTAATTCTTTAGACCACTGGGCAAAATCAAACAATACCTTTTGAAGCGACTCCTTCTGCTTTAAAATGCACATTGTTAAGGCAGCAAAGGCTTTATCAGCGTATATCAAATGACGGGGAGACTGGAAGGCTGCAACTTCTTCATTTATCTCAATATCCGTAAAACCCGGTTTATGGTTATACACCTTTTGAGTTTCAGAATATCTGATTTCATTCCAATTACTAGTATCCCAATGTTGAAGATCACACAGCAGTTTCAAATGGAGTTCTGAACTCTTGGGCATAGAAGGTTCTTTTAATTTTGTTTGAATATTAAAAATAACTTCATTAGGCGTGTCTGTAATTGACGCATTATCGCCTAATTCTTCATAAAGATTACGACTAACACCAGAATTTATAGACATGGAATCGTTATAGTAGTGATCACTAGTTTGAACTTGACGCTCATTATCACGAGCATACAAAGATTTACGAAGATCACGTACCTCCTTTGATAATTTCCGATACTCCTGTTTCGAATGTCTCTTGTGTTTTCTCCCCCTCCTCCTTTTTTCATGATGACTCCGTCGTCGACGCCTTGAGGAGCGTGATGAAGACGAAGATGAAGAACTACTCTGGGAATTATTACTGCTTGAACTGGAGCTCCTAGATCGTAACTTACGCTGCATACCAGATGGTCCTGGTAATGGTTCAGTCACTTCATTTTGTACATAATGATTACTATCATCCATTCTAAAATAGGAAAGGGGCTTTAGAACAACGCTAACGGTAAAACCGTTAAAATAAAATTTAAATAAAAAGTATGTGACCAAATACTAACGCACACAATTTAAGCAAATAAAAATGTCCGTTCTAAAAAGCCCATGAAAACATTTAAAATTACATACGAACGGAAAAACCGTTAATAAAAATCATGCTACTACGTACTGAGTACAGACACACAATTTATCTTGTATAAAACCAAACAGTATAAAATGTAGTAGTTAGAATGTAAACCAAAGATCTTAGGCAAGATATCAATATGAAATTACTCACGTGTAGTTTCGTGGCTATTTTTACCAGTAGGCTCCTTATTTACCACACTAATAACACTGCTATGCACCACACGTAAAACGCAAAAATATTTGTTGAAATTCTAGAATATACTTGATAATTATTAATTATGATGAAATAAATTTAAATATTGTGATAACGTTATTGTTAACACAACCGTACGCGGCGGGAAACAAGACGCCAATGAGGCGTAAAGATGGCGGCTCACTTAGTGCGCCCCCACTCTGCCAGGTGGTGGTATTAGAAAGAGAAGGATACCGGAAAGAAAGAGACGGATATAGATGGCGGGAAACGTAGTGCCTATCTCAAATTAAATAAGCTTCGAATAACGGTCAAGTCAAATTAATAACAATAAACTGCGGAGTGTCCCATCTGTATTAATCTGTGCTTTGACTTAATACAAAATATTTATCTCCCTGAAATTGCTAGCCAACGGCGCGGCTTTCACAAGCACCTGTACGTAGGCGAGTTCCACGAGACATTCAAGAAGGTAGTGGCGAACAGTCCTGTGTTCCTGTACCCGTACTTACTGCCGTCCATGCCGTTCCGCGGCGACCACCCGCGACGGTTCTGCTACTTGCATTCTGAGGACGAGTGAGTATCATTATCACACTATAATATTATAAAGGCGAAAGTTTGTGTGTGTATGTTTGTTACTTCGTCACGCTCAAACGGCTGGACCGATTTGCATGAAATTTGGTATGTAGATAGCTTATACCCTGGATTAACACATAGGGTACTCTCTATCCCGATATACGCGGGTGAAACCGCGGGGCGCAACGAGTAATACATAACCACAGAGTAAAGAAACTTCACAGCTCTCTAAGCACGAAGCCCGTAGTTTTGGCCTTTGTTATGGGCGTTTCATTCTCCGTATCACTTACGGACGTATGATTGGTTCGGGGCCCGAACGAAGTATGAATGACAACACGGTTTGACAGTTGTCCCTACTCCCGATGTGTTTTTGTCCAACCGAAAAATTTTACTTTTACACTTTGTTTTGATGAATCGTTATATCAGACGGATGGACGGACTTAGGGAGTAGACCCGCGGAACAGAGACAAAGATTCTAAAGAGCGTGCAAAATTTATACCTATTTTAGTAGGTTTGGCACAGAAGGATAAAATTAAATAAACAGAACGTTAATCAGCTTACATGTTTTAAGACTGTGGTCGCATATTTTCGCGCTCGGATTTTAAACATCTGACGCTCGACGCCGCGTAGCGATTGCGCGTGTGTGCGTTTTTCCTCATGTACGGCACACAGTTGCGATGCTGCGACGACTAAACGATCTTGATCGTAGCTATGGCGTACCTATATTTTTTTGAAGTAAAAGCTAGAGGTTTACGGAGAAAATAAAAAGACTGTCCACAATACATTATTAGTGTATTTTAATTAAATTTATACAAATATGTATGAAGAAAATAATATTATGTAGGTACTTAAAAAAAATAAACTCATTTTACTTATTTGCTTAAGTATTTGTATACTTATAAGTAATTGAAGTTTTATAAAAGTATTTGTATTTGACGACACGGTTAGCGCAGTGGCTGAGCAATTGACTGCTGCGCAGCATGTTGTGGGTTCGATTCCCGCACGGAACAAATATTTGTACGACCTACAAGTACTTATTTGTTTCCGAGTCTGGGTGTTTTTCTATCTATAATATGTATGTATTTACAAAAAAAAATGTATATAAGAAGTTTATCAGCCATCTCGTTACCATAACACAAACATTAGGTTGCTTAGCTTGGGACTAGATGGCGTTGTGTGAAATGTCCAAGGATATTTATTTATTATTTATTTTATTCATTTGTCTAAGGGGATTGATTGACTTTTCCTTGGATCTATAATTTCTGGGAGAACACAATCAGAATAAAATTTTGTTAACAGCGGAGCCATCTTTTGTCCAAAATCATCGTTTTTTTGTGTAAAACAGTTCAATTTAAGCCCTATTTTAATGTAGATAAAGACGCCACGCGCTAGCAATAATTATTTATTTTTCTTGCGGCATAGGTTTACCAACCGCATCAAGTGCATAAAACAGTTGAATTTGAACCAACACTAATACATAAATACATAAAGCCGCCTCATGCGCAAATGTTTGGTTTACTGTTTTCAAATTTCAAATAGGTAGGTCACCCCGCTGCCACAGAATAAATAATAGTACTGCTGCGTTCGTGTGGGGTTGGTTTTATAATGTTTATTAGCCTAGGCAGGTATTGTACGTGCCCAGTCGACCTAATGACTATACAGTCGACCACACGTCGCACGTCAGTGGTAAGTGATAAGGATTTGTATAGGTATCGTTTTCATAGTTTTCGATTTCGACTATAGCCAATAGTGAAGTCAAAATTAAAATCCAAGATGGCGGCTGCGAAAATTTTAAAATTTTTCGTCATGGATGTCGTTTTCATAGTTCTCGAGGATGAAGCTGATAGTGAAGTCAATCATCCTAGAAGGGATGATTGACTGCACTATGCGGCCCAAGAGAGCAATGCAATGGTGGCCCAATGGTAAGGATCCCGACATACGAGTAGGTCATTGTTTCGAACTCAGGCAGGCACTTTGTGTAAATAATTTCATCACCACTACTCTCAAATCAGTGAAGGAAAATATCGTGAGGAAACCGCCTAGAACCAAGAATTCGAAGACATGTGACATCTACCAAGCCGCACTGGGTCCTCGTGGTGTATTACGGCCCACTCCCTCTCACCGAGAGGAGCCCTGTGTCCCAGCAGTGGGAACATTATAGGCTGATTATGATTGAGACCCATTATGTTGTGAGCGAGCACGTTTCAGTGCCAGAGGTCATCACTGATGTGAGACGAGAAGATATATTACGCTCAACACCGCCGCGCGCGGCCCTTGTCCGATCAGAGCGCGGCTAGCCGCGCGTGGCAGCCGCGCTCAAATGCCGCTCTATATTTGGACACACCTTTATATAGTGCCTTTATCTATGCCTCACTCGTTTCGTATCGTTTAGTGCGGTCGCGATTTGAGTGTATTTCCCATAGTTTTATTGATGTTTTCCTCGACCCCTGTTTTCTTTCTGCGGACTTCTGATCTTGCTTCTTGTACGAACCTTGCTACCACACCGGACACGGTACGGAGAACCCCGCATAAACGTTGGACTTGAACTTGTTATTTTGTATATTACGACCAGCCTACTGATTTCATATTGGCACCATGGATCGTTGTGTAAATTGTGGCAAAGTGAGTGTGTGAGTGGGAGTTTACGTGGTCGTCGAGCTGAAGAACTTCAAAAATCAGCTGTTAAGTACCTATATGTAGATCGTTATGTAACCTCACTTTTATTACATCTCTTTTAACTCGGAACTTGACCGCGAAAATCCGCAAAATGTTCAGTGATGGTTTGATAATATAGTAGCTATAAATTGACACCAATTTCATTTTTTTACAACCCAGGCCCAGGCCCAAGTTTATATGACATGGTTTCCGTCTCCTTTGTCACGGATCCACAATAGAGATTGTGGCAGTAGAGATTTCAAATAAAAATCTGATATAAATTTTTTCTCCATATTCATCCTCCAAAATTCTTGTAGCCATCTTGGATTTACATTTTGACTACACTATCGACGTTAGCACCCAGAAGAACCATGAAAACGATACCCATGATGAAAAATTTGAAAATGTTCGCAGCCGCCATCTTGGATTTACATTTTAACGTCACTATCGGCTTTAGCATCCTCGAGAACAATGGGAACGATCCCCATGACGAAAAATTTAAAAATTTTCGCAGCCACCATCTTGGATTTACATTTTGACCAAATTATATTGTATTATTGATATTGTAATTACAATATCAATATTACAAGTAATACAACATAATTCAAGAATTGTAACATAATTCTCCTAAAGTAAGTGTGCCTACCACGTTAGCTTCTTAAAATATTACTTAAATGAAAGGATCAAAAATATTTAGTCGCACTACAATTGACTATATATCACGCGAGGCGCATGCGCGGCGGCGGGAGGTCAACCGACGTAGGTCCTGCGTCGAAGAGCGCCAGAGCGCGACTGACTTAGGCCGTTCGATGCACCCGATTTTATACTCACTTTAAAAAATTATTTTCGTAAATGATTGAAGACAGATATGTTTTATTTTTTACACATATATAGTACAATCTTTCTTCTTACGTATAAAATGATTTGTGTTGCCAAATGACTTTTAGATTCTGAGAAATGACGTGTTTTTTTGTAGTCGATTTCTCGATTTTTGATTATCTTAGACGTGATTAAAATACAAGTTAATGAATTAAAAATCAAACTTTTCTCAATGCAATTTAAATTTCAGGATATGCCTCTTCGAATGAATACCACTTTACCTTCTTAATTAGTAGTAATAATTGGTGTAAGATTACTTCAAAGTTGAGCCTTCGCGCGTCATCTGGAAATCGCGCCTTCGAAATCGACTGTTTTCGTAGTCAATAATTCAATTTGAACAAGTTTTTTTTAATAGACTTTAAATAAAAATATATGATAATTACGATGAGTGAAGTCAAAAGAAGCTAAAAAAATAAATTATGTGACCAAAATCACTTCAAAATCTCCCAAGTTCTCGATTTACGTATGAAAAATGCAACAACGCTCTTAATTTATAAACATACCAGAGTCGCTATTTATTTAAATTATTTTGCGGAGTGAATCTTCTGTAAGTAGTTGTACTTTTAGGGTTCCGTACCAAGATGGTAAAAAGGAACCCTTATGGTGTGTCTCAGTCTGTCTGTCTGTCAAAGCTGAATATCTATCTATCAACTTGAAATTTGGAACAGTTTTAGATGATTTTTGCCCAACTATTTTACAAATAAGAAAGAAATAAAAATATCTATGTTTTTTTTATTTCTTTCATAAAAAAATCGAAGTGAAGCTACTAGGGCATGTGGGGTACCATATGAAAGAGCGCTGTTTGCACATTCTCAAACATTTTTTTCTTTTTTTTAAGCAGTATAGTTTCGAAAACTATACTTTTGATGAAAAAGTTTAAAAAAATACCGTTCTCCCCTTATCTCCGATGTTTGCATAGAGAAAAATCTGAAATTATTCTTTGTGATAGAAGTTTATGTATAGGAAAAATAAAACGATATCTCTAAATAGCACAGTTTTCCAGAAATCATTAACAAAAATTATTTATAAATGACCGGTGTTTTATATATTCTGTGATGGAACGTAACTGGTGAAATATGGGTGTAGAACTATACATTTGGCACAGGACTGCCTTACCCTTCAGACAATACAAGCGTGTGTGTATTTAGATATTTGTGGCGAAAGCTTATAATTCGGTCCTCCATATCTCCAACAGACTCATAGCCCTAGGCATGGAGCAGTTCTGGAAGTACGTGACCGACAACCCGGAGTTGTTCAAGCCAAGGATGCGGCGCGGGCACTGGGGGCTCAGCGTGGTGCTGCGCCTCGTCGTCAAGCACCTGCTGCCCTGGCTGCCCTTCGTGGTGTTGCACAGCCACGTGCA
Source organism: Cosmia trapezina (assembly GCA_905163495.3). NCBI lineage: Eukaryota > Metazoa > Arthropoda > Insecta > Lepidoptera > Noctuidae > Cosmia > Cosmia trapezina. Next base: position 7,240,271 of record LR991036.1, read on the forward strand.
GCATGTCAGGCAACAAGGGGACAAGGAAAATCCTATTAATGTAGGTATTTTCTTACAAAACAAGGCATTACTTTAGAGAATGGTTTAAACTATACAGTCAGTTTTCGTATTTTGAATTTAATTCCGACGCGACGTTAAAGTTCTAAATATAAAGGGTGTCCCGTAAATAATGGACCAAACGTAACGGGTAGGTAGCTCACCTAATTTCCAACAACAACACGTGTTTCACACACACAGGTTTCACAGGTTTTCTATATTACAATATAGGGTAGAATAGAAAGTGTTCTGTATAATTTATAAAGGGTCTTTCAACAAGGACGGGTCGATGTTGAAATTAAATAAAACAAGCTGTATGTAAGATATTAAAGAAATTATTTTTTTATTTTAAGGGCCCATTTATGCCATTATTTATGAAATATGACATCGTTTAAATGTCCACCGCGGCTTCGAACTTTGGCACGGATCCGAGAGGTCCAACTTTCAATTACTCTACTGCATAGATCCGGCTGAATCTGAGCGATGGCCTGCGTAATGTTGACTTTCAGGGCATCGGTTGATTGCGGCTTAGACCTGCGACTTGAGAAAACCCCACAAGAAAATGTATAGCGGGGTCAAATCGCACGATCTTTGTGACCAATTCACGTCACCAATAAATTGTTATTCATTGATCTTTAGCGCTCGCCGTTGACAGTAATGGCCTCGCCGTCATCGTTTTTGAAAAAGTGCGGACCAATGACGCCGCCTGTCATATTTCATAAATAATGGCATAAATGAGCCTTTCAAATAAAAAAATAATTTCTTTAATATCTCACATACAGCTTGTTTTATTTAAATTCAACATCGACCCGTTCTTGTTGAAAGACCCTTTACAAGGTGAACAACACAGGTGAGGTTTACAAGGTGGTGTGGTGGTGGAGGTGAAGGTGGTGGTTTTTGGGTCAACAACATTTCAATTTTTTTTTGTTTTATCATGTTTGAGATATACATAAACGCTCGCCTTCTTCCCATAGGGGTAGGCAGAAACTACAGAACGCCACCTGCCACCTGTTATTTATGTATGGGTAGATTTTTTTAAAATTCAAAATGGAAGGGCTTTATCACACATGCGATTATACCGCCCTGGTTGGCTTAACAAACTAGTTTATAAAGTACTCTAGCTGCATCAGAAAGCCGCTATCTCTCATCCTACAATCTAAGCTATTTCTGAATTCCTCGTTGCGGACACACTCAGTTAATTAATATTTAATAAATATCATCAACGGAATTGATACAAAAATCACAATTAGTAGTTGTTGATTTTGCCATTAGGTATAAGAACTTATTACCCGGAATAAATGATAAATGATAAATGATTTATTTTCTGTAAGACTTTTTTATAGGTACCTGCTTGCCTAGTATATATTTTATTTCAATATACTTAAAAATAAGCTAAAATAACTTAAAAATATAATATCTTAAACTAAAACTAATAAAAAACTAAAATATGGCGTCGAAAAATTCCTCCGCATCGCTGTCGACTGGTAGAGTACCCAAGAGACTGGCGGCATTGCCACGTTGTATGGCAATGCTAAGCCTCTGGCCAAGGTAAAAGCCAGCCCTTGGGTCACGGGAAGTGTCAACAAACCGTTTGGAGATTTCCTTAAACAAACTATGAGCACTCGGACCCCACGGCCCAAGGGTTTCAACCCCAAACGGCTCAAAAATATAATTACCGATAAGGTTATTATACTTCCGCCGCTTGAGGTTTTCCGCAGCCGCAGCAGCAGTGCCAGCACAGCACGCCGAGCCAGGAAGATGGGATGGCGCAAGAGTATCGACACAAGTTGCGTCCCACACTAAAGGCCTTCCCACCTTCCATGGAAATAATGACATGCCGTCCGGTCTCTTGCCATCGTCGCGTGCCAAGCCATTGGGTTCTAATACAGCTGGAACGCCGACGGTGACAAGGGATCGTCGGATGATGTCATTGATGTTAGCGTGCCGCGCTAAGCGACCCGCACTTCGGCTGCAAGACAGGCCGTGGTGTCCGAGGCTGCTGACAACTTCGCCACAGTGACAGCGATGAGGAGAACACGAAGGAGCTCCAAGTCGCAGGGAAGCAGCGAGGCGGAAAGTAGTGTCGTCGAACAAAGTGCCAATGTTCGACGACGGTAGCGCATGAAGCCACAGACCCGACTCCCACTTGCCCACAGCAAGCAGGCGCGCACGCTCCGCAGTAGTAGCAGACGTGTCAAGTAAATTGTTCTGTACTACTCTGCAGAGCGGCTCATCCCACCGTCTCTGGGAAGATGGATTGTCGGGTGGGTCTGAATTCGGGCAAGCGAGTTTCCAGGCATCCATAGCCTCGGTGAAACAAGGCACATCAAAATTAACCAGTGTGGAGGCTAGGATTTTCCTGATTAATTTCTCTGTGCCGTGGACCGAGGATATGAACGCCGGTAAACTAATACTAGAAATTTTACGGACGCCGAGGCCTCCCATACGGATGGGAAGAGTAGCTTGTGCCCAAGCACGGTCGTCCAAGGCCACATTTAAGATCAAAGTTAAAGTATGCCGGATAATTTTGTCCATTTCGTCTAAAAGGTGAGTGTGCTTCCATAAATGGGAAGCGCGAAGGAAATATGTTAATTTAGGACCAAAACAACAGTAACGAATTAATGTTATGGCCGAATGCATGTTAATTTGGAATAATCTTTCCGAAACGTCATTGAAATTTTGAATTTTTTCTTCAATAAAAAGAGGAAAAGAATTTTCATAGATTGGAGACCCGAGGAGACGAAGAGAGTTTTTTTCGATAATTTTGATTTCTGGGGCTATTGCATTAAATTTAGGAAGTGTTAGATGTCTGTCAGTACTGTCCGCTAAAAAAAGTTCACATTTCGAAAGATTGAGATCAAGGCCAATGGAATGAAGTTTATTTTTTAAAAATTGAAGATCGTTTAAAACAGTTTCTACATCGCCTCCCAAGGTTCCATCATCAAGATACCAAACGTTAAATTTGGAATTTAGATGTCGAATAATTGTGTTCGTTTCGACCGCGCGGCCATGGCGTTAAAAAAAAAAAAAAACTATACCAACATTTTGTAACAATTTGTAAAAGTTGACTCCCAAAACCTCAAATTTGTCAAAGCTATGGTTAAAAAGGTAGAAGGGTTTGAACGTGGCCGCGCCATCGAAACGCGGAGAACCGCGCGGCCACGGAGATCTCAGAAACTAAGCGTTGCACAGACCTGAAATTTTGGTAAATAACAGATTCAATTTGTAAACAATTTGTAAAAATATAGAAAAAAATCCTAGGTTAATATTTTAGGAGCTGTGAGACTAAAACCCCGTGGCCGCGCCATCGAAACGGTGACAAAAACGTGATAGCCGATATCTCGCTGAAAAAGCATCGCAGACGTCTAGAGTTTTTTGTAAAACCCAGATTTGAATTTGTCAAAACTTATAAAAATGCAACAAAAAATACTAGGTTAATATTTTAGGAGCTGTGAGACTAAAACCCCGTGGCCGCGCCATCGAAACGGTGACAAAAACGTTATCACCGATATCTCGCTGAAAAAGCATTGCAGAGGTCTGAAGTTTTTTGTAAAACCTAGATTTGAATTTGTCAAAACTTGTAAAAATACAACAAAAAAACCTAGGTTTATATTTCAGGACCCGCGCCATAGAAACGGTGAAAAACACGTTATCGCCGATATCTCACTGAAAAAGCATCGCAGAGGTCTGAAATTATTTGTAAAACCTAGATTTGAATTTGTCAAAATTTGTAAAAATATAACAAAAAATCCTAGGTTTATATTTCAGGAGCCGCGCCATTGAAACGGTAAAAAACACGTTATCGCCGATATCTCACTAAATAAGCATCGCAAAGGTCTGAAGTTTTTTGTAAAACCTAGATTTAAATTTGTCAAAATTTGTAAAAATACAACCAAAAATCCTAAGTTTATATTTCAGGAGCTGTAAGACTAGAACCCCATGGCCGCGCCATTCAAACGGTGAAAAATATGTTATCGCCGATATCTCGCTGAAAAAGCATCGCAGAGGTCGGAAGTTTTTTGTAAAACCTAGATTTGAATTTGTCAAAACTTGTAAAAATACAACAAAAAATCCTAGGTTTATATTTCAGGAGCTGTAAGACTAAAACCCCGTGGCCGCGCCATCGAAACGGTGACAAAAACGTAATACCCGATATCTCGCTGAAAAAGCATCGCAGACGTCTAGAGTTTTTTGTAAAACCCAGATTTGAATTTGTCAAAACTTACAAAAATGCAACAAAAAATCCTAGGTTTATATTTCAAGAGCTGTAAGACTAGAACCTCATGGCCGCGCCATCGCAACGGTGAGAAATACGTTATCACCGATATCTCGCTGAAAAAGCATCGCAGAGGTCTGAAGTTTTTTGTAAAACCTAGATTTGAATTTGTCAAAACTTGTAAAAATACAACAAAAAATCCTAGGTTTATATTTCAGGAGCTGTAAGACTAGAACGTCATGGCCGCGCCATCGAAACGGTGAAAAATACGTTATCACCGATATCTCGCTGAAAAAGCATCGCAGAGGTCTGAAGTTTTTTGTAAAACCTAGGTTTGAATTTGTCAAAACTTGTAAAAATACAACAAAATATCCTAGGTTTATATTTCAGGAGCCGCGCCATTGAAACTGTGAAAAACACGTTACCGCCGATATCTCGCTTTTTCAGTGAGATATCGGCGATAACGTGTTTTTTACCGTTTCAATGGCGCCACTCCTGAAATATAAACCTAGGATTTTTTGTTATATTTTTACAAATTTTGACAAATTCAAATCTAGGTTTTACAAGAAACTTCAGACCTCTGCGATGCTTTTTCAGTGAGATATCGGCGATAACGTGTTTTTTACCGTTTCAATGGCGCCGCTCCTGAAATATAAACCTAGAATTTTTTGTTGTATTTTTACAAGTTTTGACAAATTCAAATCTAGGTTTTACAAAAAATTTCAGACCTCTGCGATGCTTTTTCAGCGAGATATCGGTGATAACGTATTTCTCACCGTTTCGATGGCGCGGCCATGAGGTTCTAGTCTTACAGCTCTTGAAATATAAACCTAGGATTTTTTGTTGCATTTTTGTAAGTTTTGACAAATTCAAATCTGGGTTTTACAAAAAACTCTAGACGTCTGCGATGCTTTTTCAGCGAGATATCGGGTATTACGTTTTTGTCACCGTTTCGATGGCGCGGCCACGGGGTTTTAGTCTTACAGCTCCTGAAATATAAAACTAGGATTTTTTGTTGTATTTTTACAAGTTTTGACAAATTCAAATCTAGGTTTTACAAAAAACTTCAGACCTCTGCGATGCTTTTTCAGCGAGATATCGGCGATAACATATTTTTCACCGTTTGAATGGCGCGGCCATGGGGTTCTAGTCTTACAGCTCCTGAAATATAAACCTAGGATTTTTGGTTGTATTTTTACAAATTTTGACAAATTCAAATCTAAGTTTTACAAAAAACTTCAGACCTCTGCGATGCATTTTCAGTGAGATATCGGCGATAACGTGTTTTTTACCGTTTCAATGGCGCGGCTCCTGAAATATAAACCTAGGATTTTTTGTTATATTTTTACAAATTTTGACAAATTCAAATCTAGGTTTTACAAGAAACTTCAGACCTCTGCGATGCTTTTTCAGTGAGATATCGGCGATAACGTGTTTTTTACCGTTTCAATGGCGCCGCTCCTGAAATATAAACCTAGAATTTTTTGTTGTATTTTTACAAGTTTTGACAAATTCAAATCTAGGTTTTACAAAAAATTTCAGACCTCTGCGATGCTTTTTCAGCGAGATATCGGTGATAACGTATTTCTCACCGTTTCGATGGCGCGGCCATGAGGTTCTAGTCTTACAGCTCTTGAAATATAAACCTAGGATTTTTTGTTGCATTTTTGTAAGTTTTGACAAATTCAAATCTGGGTTTTACAAAAAACTCTAGACGTCTGCGATGCTTTTTCAGCGAGATATCGGCTATCACGTTTTTGTCACCGTTTCGATGGCGCGGCCACGGGGTTTTAGTCTCACAGCTCCTAAAATATTAACCTAGGATTTTTTTCTATATTTTTACAAATTGTTTACAAATTGAATCTGTTATTTACCAAAATTTCAGGTCTGTGCAACGCTTAGTTTCTGAGATCTCCGTGGCCGCGCGGTTCTCCGCGTTTCGATGGCGCGGCCACGTTCAAACCCTTCTAACTTTTTAACCATAGCTTTGACAAATTTGAGGTTTTGGGAGTCAACTTTTACAAATTGTTACAAAATGTTGGTATAGTTTTTTTTTTTTTTTAACGCCATGGCCGCGCGGTCGAAACGAACACGAATAATTGGGTGAATGGCTAAACTAAAAATCACTGGCCCGAGGGGGTCACCTTGTTGACAGCCAACAGCAGATTCCAGAAGGTTGTCCCGATACAGTAATTTAGAAGGGTGAAGGTTTTTTTTTTTTCTGTAAGTAGGTTTGTACAAACACTTTTACACGTCAAAAATGTCTTAGTGCGAAGTCTTAGTGCGATAACAGTATCACATTTGATTTATTTATTTATTAATATAACATTTGCTTGCTGCACTTACAGTAAACACCTAAGCGCGCAGCGAGCCAACAACATGACATTTAACTAAAAAACTTCTTGCAAACATTAGACATAGATTTTCTGCCATACACAAATATGTCAACATCCGGCTCCTGGGCAATCAGGGCGTTCAGCAGCCATCATACTGTGGAGTTTAAATTGCCCCTGTATTTATTTATTTTTTTTTTCATGTTGTGTATTTTTACACACGAAAGCACGTTTAGTAGTTGTGCCCGGCTGTCATTCACGTAGATCTTTGACAGTCGTTACACGGGTAGTCAGAAACCCGAAAGTCAGATATAGACAGTCGCTCCATGTAAAATGTTGGTATTCAGCTGCATCCGATTAGACTGGACGCCGACCCCAACATAGTTGGGAAAAGGCTAGGCAAATGATTGCTTAAGTTTACTTTAACTTACGTACCTACTACAATTTTCAGCAATACCTGTTGACTCGCGCGGTGACGCCTGTGAAGCACAAGCTGTTGCCGTACAACCCCCAGATGTCGCTGTACGAGCAGCCGGAACACGAGGTTCCTCGCATATGGGTGCGCTACCTCGCCCAGACTAGCAAGCGGTTCAGGGTAAGCAGACTAATACGTATTTACAGATCTCACAGCAAAACTATGCGCTTCGGCAATCATCGTCAACCTTGGAAATACGAACGCGCGAATATTAGATCTTCTAATATACAGCGTGCCGCTTTTATGGCGATATTAATTCAACACACGTACACGGTTTCGTACTATAATATTCGGAAATACGAAAATTACCGAAGAAAATTACCAAAGCGCATTCCTTTTCTGGTTTACCTGTACTTTTATTTTATAGGGACTATTTACACTTACAGAGCTTAAATCAGCTTTAGACCATAGAAAAAAAAAACAGTTTTGTATGGAACGACGCCGATGCGGAAAGATGAACGGATGCGTACGCATCTTCAATACGTAACTGTTTTTTTTTTCTCTCTCTCTTCTAAAAAAATATCTTTAAAAAAGTACCTCGTCGAAACTCTGGTGATTTTTCAGAAAATGAAAAGATAAAATTGAATCTGTAAGAATATCTTTAAAAAAGTGCTGCGGTATAATTTGATTTCAAGCGTTACATTAAACCCAAAAAAAGAAAGTTTGAAATTACTATCATAAAATAAGAAAAAAAAAATAGAAACTGGCTAGTTTGTATTATTTTTTATTTTTGCTAGCTAACGTCATTTAGCCAAAACACTAACGAGACGTTATTGTAATTAAGTATAATTTATTTATTTCTGACTAAATTAATGTCTATAATTGAGGAGGTACTTTTCAAAATGTAAAATAATCCAGTTTTTTTTTTTTGGTAGGCAACATTGAAATCTATATTATGGTCGCATTAAGTAAAATAGATGGACAAATTTTAACACAGCGTTAAGTACGTCTAACCAAAGATATCCATGCAAAAAAAAAACACTGATTAAAATGATTTTAGTTTGACCTAAAATAATAAAAAAACGCGGCGGGCGCGGGCGGTGATGCGGTCACGTGCGCCTGCACATTTGTAGTATCAAAATTATGAGATAGATGTATTTATGCATTGGGTAACCAACAGTTTAGTAAAGTAAAACAGTTTATTGATTCCTATTACATGTTACAAAAAAAAAAACTGCAGATTTTTGGAACGAAGTTCCTTATCGCGCGTTGTAAAAGGGGGCTAGACGGAAAAAATAGGAACGAAAAGTTGTCACGACACTTTTTGCTATAGGTAGCTATGTATGTATGTATTGTAAGCCGTGCGGCGTGCGCATGTTTCTCTATCTGTCTCTCTCTCTCTCTCTTATAGAAAGCAAGCCAGATATTTTCATTTCTATTTCGCATTGAACAGTGTGGTGTCGCGATGATGATGATGATGATGATGATGATGATGATGATGATGATGATGATGATGATGATGATGATGATGATGATGATGATGATGATGATGATGATGATGATGATGATGGTGGTGATGATGGTGGTGATGATGATGATGATGGTGATGATGATGATGATGATGATGATGATGAGTATAAAAATAAAATTTTATTACAATTCCTTCACTAATTAATCGAAAGGAACTTCGTTCCATCCGGGTGTCCCTTGACACCTCTCAAGTTTTTTTTTTCTTGTACTTACCTAATGCGTTTTTCTTATTATTTTTTTTTACCATCGTCCTTATTTTGGTGGTCTGAATGATTTCTAAAAGTTTGTCCATCATGGGAGGGAAGTTTCTATGTTATGAATATGATTCATCCCATAGAAAATAAAATGCAAAGTTGCTTGGTTTGTGCAAAATACGACTATTTCGATTAATTCGCTTCCTACCTATAACAAACTTTCTCAATTTCTGAAAAAACGCTCAAAGAGTCGTAGTCATATTTTGAAAATTATCTCCTCATAATTGTTAGGTACATAGGTGTTACAACTACATGCATACATACCATGGGGGTAGGCAGAAACACCACTTGCTACGATTGTCTTTTAAGACTTGTCTATTACCCTTTAATTTCAGAGTTACTTAAATAAACGAACAAACAGGACAGGCGTGCCGGCTTACGGCGTGGACGTCGAAATGGGACAAGCAGTCATCGAGCAAAGCAAGGCGCCGCTACCCATACACTTCACCAAACCGATCGTCCTAAAACCACAACAAGCTGACAAATTCGACATACAAATAACGGATAACACACAAAATCAAACAACAAACTTCTTCAAACTTGTCGAGACTAGCACTGGAGCTTACCTACTACCTCTTACTAATGCTACAGTGACAGTTGACGCTAACTCCGGACCAATTACAACTCCAATAGAAATGGGATCTGTTATCGTTAACAATCACACAGAAGCAACAAAAACAACGCTGAAAAATGAGCAGAAAACGGAACACTGCACTTGTTGTATTCAACTAAGAAAGATATGCAAACAAAGACAAACAGTAATTACTGAATACTTTGGTAAAAGAAAGGAAAAGATATGTAGTTGTAATGAAAAAAGATACCCAAAGGTATCGAATAGATTAAGGTTGTTAGTTAATAATTATAAGTATCATTATGCTCGAGCCTTGAAAGAGCTGAAGATGAAGATTAGTCGTCTAAAGCAAGCCAAAACAGATAATTTAAAACTGACTGAAAGTGATACTAGTAATAACGATAGTGATTTAGATGATATAGGTAAGTGCTATTTAATATTATGTATGTTGGTTAGTTTCTTAGCGTGACATGTAATTTGAAGTATTGCTTCCAGGTCGTGGTAGTGTGACCCATTTGCAACAATTAAGCACCACATAAAGCCTAGGCACAGATTAATACAGATGGGACACTCCGCAAAATCATTTAAATAAAAAGCGACTTTTGCTGCGACACAATAAAGTGCAATTCAGGTCGCACTACGCTTATTACCTACAGTTATAATCAACTACAAGTTGCCTCTCTTTCTATCGCGTAACTCTTTTATACCTTCTGACCTACTGAATTAGCCCCGTGAGAGGGGCCCGCCGCGTATTTGTAGCTTCATACCTAAACTGCGGAGTGTCCCACCTGTATTAATCTGTGGCCTAGGTGAAAATTCCTGGGATTCGAGAAAACCCAATTTATATGTATTTTTGAAAATTTCCCAGAATTCGTTATTAAATATCTCTTTTATCTAAATTCTCAAATTGAATGGTCTTCATTGCTATTCCATTGGGTACCTAATATCCAAACAATTATCAACATTCTGTCTCTTGAAATAAAGTCGAAAATAAATAACCTTAACCATATATATAACCTTTGGCCGCGTTGATGCTAAGTTTATTTACTCTCAACTTTATTTCTATTAAACGCAAGGTTGATATTTGTTCGCCCGTAAAAACTGCGCCGCGCTTCGTCAAGTCTGCTTCACTAATTCCTTTTAACTTTTCAGTATACGTAACAAATTTTCAGCTGAAACTCGTTTTTAAGACGGCAGCAGGCTCTTACTTGCACACAAAGAGAAAAATCTACGGCCTCCTTGCTAAGTTCAATACTTATGAGCACGACCCGATAGAGCTAGCGGCTCAGCTGGAGAAGGCATGTGGCAACGAGCTTGTGGATCTCTACAAAGAGTTCTTATGCTTCCTCACACCGGAGCAAGCGGACAAAATGGGTGCGTTCAGTGATTATTTCAGGAGGAATTGTGTCATGGATTTGATTAAGAAAGTCGAAGTGAGTATTTTAGTTTTCATTAATCCAGGTCCATTGCATTAATTAAGGTTAGTGGTCGCGCATGACTGAGACACCGTTGTATCTTAAATGTTTGTATCTTCACTGGCGTTTTTTTTTTCACAAACAAACATTACAAAATATAGCCTATTCGGATTGACATAAAGTTCAATAAGAGAGTTAACGCGAATATTTGTACAAATACAGAGTGGCGATTCCGTTATCACATTAATTAAACCACGTATTCAGTTGAAATTTTTCGCCGGTTATTAAAAAAAAAAAATCAGCTGTTCCATACATTTTCAAAGCGTAGGCACTTTTGTACGAAATAGCAGATTTTTAAAAAATAAATTGCGTTGAAAAATGCGTAGTGCGCCTGACCTGATTTTCAATTTTCAGGAACAAGTGACGGACATAGAGAAACGTCATATAATTCTAAAGGAACTAAACAGGATGTTTTCTAAGAACTTGTTAACGGCATGTGAGATGTGCACAGATATACTGTGCACATTAGAAGGGTACCCTGCGCTTGCGCACTATGTACACTCTTTGTTCCCGCATAGGAAGATAAAAAGGTGAGTTCATAGTTTGATATATATTTTATCTTGGGATATATGGGAATCTAATAGCAATAAGATTGTGTACAGATATCCCCAGTAATGTATGCGCTTCGGGAAACATCGTCTACCTTCGGAAATACGAACGTGCGATCATGAAATCTAATATACATAGATAGAGCTGTTACAACCATGAAAGTACTTGTCAGTTACTTGTATTACAAAATTATGCAACAAGGTGTAACTTAGATAACTCACAATCTCTTAAGGCGTCATTGTACATCTCAACAAAGGTCAGGGGTCTTGTCAACTTTTACTATGGGACCAAACTTGAAATCGGGGAAAAAAAATCAGCTGTTCATTTTGACGAGTTATGCAAACATAAACGTAGGGAACAGCTGTTTTTTTTTCGCGATTTCTGATTAGTCCCATAGTAAAAGCTGTAAGTTACACATTGTAGACTAACAAATTCCAAAATACGATCTACGATCGGAGTAGGTAATCAATCCAATAGAAAGAAAACTAAACAAACCCGCAATGATGGGTGCATTACTACAAAGTGCGGCAATACAAAACTTTGCCTCTGTGGGGTGCTCTGTGAAGCGACGTTCGTGTTAATTCGGAAACACGAAGATTACCGAACCGCATACCTTTTCTGGTTGTCTTAAGGTACAAATATCAACTAGGAAACGGATCATAACCGTATCAACTCGAGCTGTTTAGTATTCTTTGTATGAAACTCCCTACTGAAAAAGCACACTAATAGGAATCGTAATATAAACGATTCGCCTCGGGACAAGCTCGACAAGCTCACGAACCGCGGTGTGGCGCGTGGTCAACCAGCGGTCAACGCACTTACGGCTCGTCGTCCCCGCGATTCCACGTATTTTGTCTAGTTCGTATAATTGGACAATTTTTTAAATTTTCAATATCTGGTTTTGACGTAAGCGCGGCGTCGCCTAGCTGTAGCCGAGTCGACGTATAGGAGCTGCCGGTCCGCTTTGGTTACGTGCTTACGTTAGGTTGACGCCTGTTTGACGATGAGGCGATAGGCGATACGGTGACGATCCCTTTCCGAGTTGATATGTGTGCTATGACCTTTAAGGTAGCCACACACGTAACGATATACTTGCGCAAGTTTCGACTTGCACCAGTATGCATGACGCCGGTACTTATTGACCGCACACGGCTCAAGTTTTCTTATAACGATATCATTTCTGTTAGTGACTATCCAGGTACCTACATCGATATACCAGAAACCTGGATGGTCGCTTCCTTGCACAAAAGAACATAATAGTAGTTTATGATACTGTTACATAATGAGGGGTATTAAAACACGAGTGTTGTAATACCTGTTACACTACTTTATCTACACTCATGCAATAGATGACTCACACTCATGATAGACTTATTTATAAATAAAAACACAATAATGGCTCCGAAACCATCACAGACTACATAGAAAGAGATACGAAAAAGGGAAAGAAAACCATCGTGACGTGGATTACGTTACTATGGGGGAGTAAAGGAAAGCACTGTCCCGTCTCAAAAATCTACCCTGTAAAATATGCAAATATGAACTTTAATTATTAAACAGAAGACGAAGTTCTCAAATTCATTCCGACACTTTTATAAAGGCAACTTTTGATACTTCACAGCCCGGAACAGACAAAAGTGAATTCACCAACACGGGAAGTGTCGCAGCCGGCAGAGAACCCTTCAGAGAAGAGTCGCTGTAACGACACTGCTGTGGTAGAGGAACCTAACGCAGACTATGAATCTGACATGTCTATAAGGTATGGTCAAAGTCAACTATGGTCAGCTCCAAAAGTATCGGACGTTAGTATAAATAAACCGTGTTCGGATTAAATTCTTAAGGCGGAGACTGAATTGTAACGTTTGTTTGTAATGTATCATTAGAGGTGAGCTTTGTTACAAAATGGCGATACAAAAGATGCGGCGAACGCTCGCTTCGAGCACTTGACTCAAGCGTACTCCATTTTTATTCAGAATGGTGGATGTAAAGGTTGTGTGCTTCATTAATTTTATTTAGTTATTGTCATATAAGAAAAAGGAAAAAACGCGTCAACTTGCAATGACTTATTTATAAATAAACATGAGCTCGCAATGCTCGTAGCGCTGCACTGAATACTGTAACGCGTTACAAAAACTCGATACATCAACCACTCGATCAACAACTGAACAAACGTTGCAAGTCAGTCTCCACTCCGCCTTTACTATGCGAGCCAAATAAGAATAGTTTTATTGTATTTTTTATTTTGTTTTTTTTTTATTTATTTTTATTTTATTTTAGTAATATTTCTAAAGAATTTAAAAATCAAGAAAAATAAAATACTTTAATAATATTTTTTATTGATATTATGTAACAAAACTACAAAGATTTATATTTTACAATAATTTGATTTGATAATTTACAATTACCTTATTAGACATATTTTGCCAACTGAGACAAATGGGTTCCTAGACAAATGCGAAAGGTGAAGCAAAACAAGACTCATCAGACGGTAACTTCATTATAGATTAGTAAAATGTAATAACTACCCTCTAATAACAAACTATTCATTCACTGCGATTTCATAGACAGAGACAGAGTTATAACGCCAAGTAGATTGATAATTCGTTGAAATATTAACTACCTAACTGGCTTAGTTGATAAGAGCTAGCGGTAATCATTGTATAACCAATGAGTCGATGAGTCGATGGTTCGAATCTCGTCCGGGCATTAGAAACACTTTTTGTATTATTCTTAAGGATGTATTGTTTGATTTGCAAAGTTGTAGCAAAGTTACTTTTAAGACAACTGGGGTACCCAATTGATGCAGCCCACTGTACACTTAAATCGGCAGCTATGGAAAAATATAAACTTTGATTGCATACTAAAAGACATTTTGTGTGTTTACTATCATTAAAGTGAGGGAGAGGACAACGCTGGAAGTAAAAGCCATTCTGATTCGGACAATAATCAGCATGTTTGTCGACCTATCAAAGAGGTACATACTTTTTCTGTAATATAACATAACATTTATGATAATGTATGGAGTGCTGTCCGCTTCTCGTCTCAACCTGTTTAAATCGTAAAATGCAACTAAAGGATTAAGTCGACAGGATCGGCAATAGGCATCTCTTGGTGTTTTATTAATGACAGACTGCACCGATCCTTCTGATCTTCTGGTACATTTTAATATATGTTGGTCGCAAAATACGTGATAATGTGTGCAGAAACATGAAACGTCCACATTAAAGGAAAAAACTATAATAATCAAAGTCCATATACTTCTAACCTAAAATATTGTTTTAAAACTATTCAGCAGCTGCAGAATGTACTTAACTTGGAGTGTGGTATATGCTATAATCCTATGTCGTTTTATCTACGTTTATTGCTTTAATTTCAGGAAAACACAACAATGGAATATTTAACGCCAACATCTGAAAGTGTATCACTACTCGTAACAGTAAGCAAAACTGAGGTGCAAGACTTCAGTGAGTCTTCCAACTCATCCATGCAGATCATGTTCGAAGACGAAATAGTTAAGACAGAGAACCCCGAGTGGAAAAGAGACGAAGATAAACTTATACTAGAAATATTGAAGGAACAACTGACCCCGGAAGAACGTCAAGACAAAACTATCCTAGAAGTTGTACACGAGAAAAATATTATCGGCATTATCCAAGACAGTTTGACAGATAAATCGCAAGAGGAAATTGTTACACGTATTTTGTATTTATTACAAATTTGTTAAGGCGAAAGCGCCAGGGTAGCCCGCGAAATTCAAAATTTCTTACGTTTTTTGCAATTTGTAGGTCAGTGTGAGCTTGTATGTTGATTAAAATATGATTCGCGGCCGTAGCTAATATGGCTTTACTGAATTATAATCATTAAAATCAGCAATACAGCTCCATAAGTTAGCATTTACCTCAAACCTCATGATTTCATGAAATCGCTAGATTTGAGGTAAATGCTAACTTATGAAGTTGTATTGCTGATTCTAATGATTATAATTCTGTAAAGCCATATTAGCTACGGCCGCGAATCATGTTTTAATCAACATACAAGCTCACACTGACCTACAAATTGTAAAAAACGTAAGAAATTTTGAATTTTGCGGGCTACCCTGGCGCATCAACCTTAAGTTGTAGCCGGATCACGCGAGTGTCGAGTGTAATGCTAGGGTTCGTAGATGAGTGGCGGTGGGTCGCCACATAAGGGCCGCAGTGAAGGCTGTTAAAGTTGTTACAAAATAATAGGTCCATTTTGACAGCCCATATTGTTTCATATGCCAAACAGAGACAAACATAGCGGGACAAAGAGGGACACCCTCATGTCAAATCGTACTTCTTAGATTGTGATAACTTTAGGAAAATGATAACAGCGGGGTTTGACTTTACGGTGCTAAAAAAACCGGCCAAGTGCTTGTCGGACCACGCACTATGAAGGGTTCCGTAGTTGGTTGACTATTACTCGTAAACTCGAAAAGCCTACTTAGCTGTGATAGTTTTCCTTTTAACTTCATTATATATACTACTACCGTGAATTTTTTTTTCACATCAAAAAGTAACCGTTTAGCTGGTAGGGGGGGACACTTGAGTCTAACAAAAAATAGCACTTTAAAGCATTAAGCTATACAGGGTGTAAGGGGAACGCTTCCGAAGCCAGAAGGTATATTATATACAACCTAAATGCAAACGGATTCCACTAACCTTTCGCTTTAAATTGGTTATTTTGAAAACTTCAAATTTCGTTAGCACGCAATGGAAATCGTACAAAACGTGAGGTCACTGACATAATCGAGACACCGCCGAAACCGCCGCGGGCGCGCGGGCGCCGAGCGCTCCGTACGGCCGAGTCAAGGGATTTATGTATACGGAATTCACAACACCACTCACACACATTCATAGCCCACTGTTGAACATTAAAGCTGATAGCTCAGACTAATTTGGTCTGAGGCTGACAGAGGCATTTACCTGTCTAACCTACCTGTCTAAATCCTTTGCGACCTTATGATCCTCAACACATTCTGCACTTATTCTGCCCCGCATTTCATCAGCACTGTCACATTCTCGATCAAACACTCTTTCTTCACATACTCCCACGAGACCCCCACAAAAAGAAACGAGCACTGTACACGTATGCGTCAGGCATTGTTTAAAAGTAAAAAACAATAAAACAGCACTAAAAACTTATCAATAATAACGAAAACTAACAAAACAGTATTAAAATCGGTAGAATAGCTGCGTGCTTTTGCTCACGAAGTGAGTCGGAAAAGAACTGACTGGGTTACAGATATTCTATTTCACGAAGTCCGTTCGGCTTTGATTGTAGTAGTGACGTAGTGACCAGGGGCGGCTGCCCCTTAAGTGCGCTCGTGCGCTGCACTACCAGGTTTTAAAAAGGTTTAGAAAGAAACCCAAAATGTGTAATACATCTAATTACCTATCTATTGAATACTTACGAAATAATGACGAACCAATTAAACTCTTTGCTAAACTATTTAAGACTTATTTTCGCTGTAAATAAAATTCCTCGTGCGCTAGGCCGAGCGCACGGCGAATGCTCATCAGGGTCGGTCGACTTTGTACGGCGAATTTGAGACATGCCTACTAGGGAGACAAAAAATGTGACCAAAAAAAAAAGTATTATGAAAGACCTAAATAGAGACCAAAAAATTATTTAATTTGGGTCTGTCATAATACTCTGTCAAAGGTACAGATTCTTAGTGTTACCAACAATGCATGTATTGAACTATTGGTAGTAAATAATAATGGACGATAAAAGTATTTAGATGCAATTACAGACTTTTCATAAAATAATATCATGTTTATTTTTTAAATAACAATGAAAATTACTTTACATATTTACTTATTTGTATATCAATGGTTTCTAAGAAAAAACAGAATTTCAATTTATAAAGTTATGGTAGTAACTTTAACAAAACAAAGGGTATTATTTAGTCGTTATTCTGAGGGTATTATGCAGAAAAAAATATGGCGTGCGTACTTTGCGTTTTCAAATGGATGTTTCTGTGATGTTTTTGTTGTTGGGCGTTCGTTTAGCTAGGCGAATCATCGTCTTGTTGGTTACCTGCGCTGTGTTAATTTAGTTCCCAGTTTCTTCATTATTACGTCGATTTTATATCAGTGATAGTGTTGAGTGGCATTTTTAAATGTGCAAAGATGCTTTTTTGAGCATCTTTTCATCAAGCATCAAGCATCTTTTCATTTAACATCGAGAAATATTTATGTAAAATGTAACTTGAAATACCTTAGATGCCTCATTAGTTTAAAGCCATTATGTAAATTATTTAATATAAATAAAAATCAGTTTTCACTAATTTTGTGTTCTTTTTATCCCTATAACTACAAACGTGGAGGTTATTTTAAGGAAATTAGAAAGAATCTGCAATAGAACTACGGAAAAGTAGCGCATGTTACTTTTTCGTAGTAGCTACTGCAAATTCGTTTCTAATTTCCAATAAAAAAATCATTTTGTGGGTCTAATCCGAAACCAATTTCAAATCTTCCCGCTTTGAGTAGTGTAGTTGGGAGTCTGGTAGATGGCAGCGCAATCGAATTCTGTCCACACATTTTTTACATGAAGTTGTCATTCTTCCGTAGGTAATAGTGTTCTGTGATGCTCATACAACTTCTATGAGATACGAGCTAAAACGCCTAGCGCGTGAGACAGAAGATAGTGGGTACATACTGTATGGAGCTCAGAACAACGACTAAAGCATAGAAGTAGTGGTAAAATAGCAACTGAACTCAATATATTTGTTTCATTTTGACTTATGGAGCCGCTATGATGTTAAAGAAGGACACGTATACAGAAGACGTTTCGAAATTTTGTAGGTTGTCATTCATTTTATTCCGACTAGTGATGTACCCACTAAATTTCAACGTCGATAGAATTTACAATAACATTCTTTCTTATACTGCCAAGAATAATAACCGTAAGTACACACGGCTACACATCAAGCTATACATTTCCAGTTTACACTGACCGCTCATTGTAAGGAAATCCTATACAATGCGAGATCAGCTTATACTGGAAATGTATAGCTTGATCTGTAGCCGTGTGTACCAAAAATTTTGAAGTAACTAAGCATACTTGTGATCCCAATACTTAATATATTCGTTCAAAATGAAAGAATACTTTAAGTATGAACTAAATAGTTCGTCATCATCATCACCAAAGTCTTCCTTGGTTCCCGACAGCTCTTCATGTATTAAATCTGACCCGGCTAAACCCGAATGTATTTAATTGCCATAATAACTGATGAGTTTATTGAAAAGAAGTGGGAGACATTCGGTTTTGCAAATGTTTTTAGCAACTTACTTTCTCATATTTATTTGAATTTTAGATTACATCATAGACTACTCAACAAAGTCTAGGGAAAAAGGGTATTCAAAGTACCTAATAATTTATATTTTAATACTTTTTATGTAACATATATTATTGTAAATCAGTAGAAGCGTAATTTAATAGAGATTTGAATTATTTGATTAAATAAAATGGTTGTTAGTGAAAAAATAAAATTTATTATGAAAATTTAAAATGGTACCAAAGCGACAAAAACTTTTCGTACATAAAAAAATAAATAACGACCAGTTGCTAGACATTTTATTTTTTTATTTAAAATATTTAAATAAAAAAAATAAAATGCCTAGCAACTTTAATAATCTGTTACGCGAATTCCAGCCCACACCATAATACGGATGAACTTCCTGAGGATTCTGGAGTCGGCTCTGGCGACCAGGAACTTGCCAAAAGCGCAGTCTTCTTGAATCGGGATGGAATCCAATTATTTCTGAATTTGTTATTGTCATCTGTGTCAAGGATTCCTAAAACGAACAGTTCTCAATAAAATTTATGTATGATTTTTTATCATCATTTTTATTTAGGTAAATAGTTTTATTTGTATGTCTTACCTGACTGATGTGAGATGATTTCACGAGATGTCAATATCAGTGGCGATTCATTAATCTGTACCGATGTACTAGGTCCTGTTTCAACTTCCATTGCTACGGGATCCTACAATTACGTATTTTTTATTAAAAATAAGTAAATAAATTTGCACACGATTATATTTCCGACTGGGATAATTAGAAGAATAGTATCGCATCAATGATATTTTTAATATAATATCATTGTATCGCATATATCAAGTGAACATATTTCTGAAAAGTTATACCTGTCTTCATGTTAGATTGCTGTTGATGGTGAGCGGTTCTTTTAATTTGCAGTACTGCGCTATGTCCTTCTTCGCAGACTTCCATAAGTATTTCCTGTAATGTAATAAATCAAGTTTTAATTTGAACGGGATACTATTTATTGCCAATAAAATACCTTAATTATATCATAATACTGGATGAATTTTTTATCATGCACCAAATCGAAATGGGAGATTGTACTCATCATTATGAACAACTTTTATTATGGGAACCAAATTAAATTAATTACCAAACCTGAAATCGCTAAAAAAATTCAGCAGTTCAGTACATTTTGACGAGTTTGATGTAGATAAATGTACTGAACAGCTGATTTTTTTTCGCGATTTCAGGTTTGGTCCCATAGTAAAAGTTGTTCATAATGATGACTAAAATCTCCCATTTCAATTTGGTGCATGATAAAAAATTCATCCTGTATATCAGATCATTTCATCTGTTCTATCCATAACAAATAATGTGACGACTTAAAGAACATGCTACATCCATTTCATAGGTTCATTACCAAATGAATACAAAGTAAAATGCTTGGAGCATATTATGTGGCTGAGTCCAATTTCGTCTACCAATACAATTTATCCATTTTTTTTTTCACATCGTCTAGGAAATCTGTAAAAGAAAAGTATCGACAACATTATTTACGTCACTATGGCTGATCAAGATAACCCCAAAACAATTTCCGAATATTCGCTAATAACTTCTATTGGAATAAATATTACGACTGGTTTCAGATATATAGTGACACAGCAATATTTGTTATGTATTTATATTCGTTTAACAGATCATATGCAACAAGAAATTGAGCAAAAACTTACCGATGGAAGGTCAATATTTATTGTTCATTTTATTTTCGCTATGAATGGGACTGGCAGCCCCCAACCACACAAGAAATAATTGCTCCACAGCGTCCACACACTCACTGTTTGTAGTTAAACAAAGAATTCATGCAATCTAACAGTAGAAATATTATTAAAACATCGCAAAACCATGGAAGATTACGACAAACACGTAAACAATGATCACGCGAATAAGTCAGGTAGTTCAATGAACGAACTGTCAGACATTGAAACAAAGTACTATCAAATTTGGCCGCGTCATACTATAACTTTTTTAACCAAATGACAATTGATCTTGTGACCATGTCAAGAAAGTAAAACAAAGAGTAAAACATTTATCTCTTTCCCACATCCTTTATCGTACCTTTATCGTACCTAATAATAGAACGGGACTAAAGGTAGTTACAGAATTCTGTTTTTAGCCTTCCTTCTATGCTTTGTTATTGTTCTGTGGTATGGAGTAAAAAGTCCATTCTCGTGCGGCGCACGGGCGCCGAACTTGACCGAGCCGAACCGAAGCTTACCGAGAGCTCCCGAGTGCCGCCGCGATTGTGCCGCGATGTTTTGTTTACGTGAAGTAGTGTTTATTTATTTTGTTTTAGTATTCTTTTTAATTCTGAAAGGATTTGATATAATTATGTGGTACAGTGTGTGTCAGCTGTGAAGATGAGGATTAACTTTGACTATTATTAAAAACAATAAAAAATATTTTCAAAACAAAGTAGAAATAAAATCGATTGGACCGCCAAGGTCATTTTCTTAATACTTACAAAAAAAGAGTTCAAAACGAAAATGAAGCATTTACTCGAAGTTTTAAAACAGAAATGAAAAAAGTCGACGAATTGATAGAAAAAAAGCAAAATGTCGTTTTATTGCATTTTCAATCCTAATAATAATTAGTGAGTTAGTAAAGTGCACCACCAGTTCCATGACCCACCAGCCGCCACTGGTAGTGACGTATCCCGACAAGCGCGCTTGTGTGTGTAACCGATCGACACTGAGCGCTCTCGAGGTTACGCACACAAAAACAATGTGCATGTGCACGCTTGACAACATTCATAGCCAAACGGACTTCGTGACATAGAACATCTGTACTAGAAGATCAAACATGCCGCCGCGGCGGCGCGCCGGCCGGCCTGCGTGCCTGCGTGCGCGGTGCGGCGCAGCGGCGCGGGCCGACAAACGAATTCAAACGATACCGCCGCCGCGCGGAGTCACGGACGGACGCCGCCATCTTACTTCCCCATTCACCCCCCGTGCGTCCCCGCGTTGTGTCGCGTCGCCTTGTTATTATTTTTTGTTTTTGGTATAACGTCATCGACGCCAGGCCTAAACAAAATGTGACCGTGTTGTGTAAACATTTCAATTTTGTTGCTACGTGCAAAATTATTGTAATGAACTAATTAACAAAATTGCTTGTAAAGTCAATGTCTTTGTACATAACCAACTTTTCAAACTTTTCTTTTCCAATCACAGTAGATATCTAAGTATCTCTTAGATATGGGTATCAAGGTTAAGTAAAATAAACTGGATTTTTCTGATTTGTGAGCATAATTTGCGAACATTCGGATCAAAATTATTATTGTAACCGTGTTTCAGGGGAAAATCATTACGATCTTTGCATGAATGGAATTCGAGTCGCGCGGACGCGGGTATTAATCTGTGACGCGGGGTCGTCGGCCGCGCGGCTGTCGGACCACGCGCGCACTCTGACCTCGACGTTACGCGCGAGCGTCAGCTGATATTTATTTACGAATACATTGCATGCTAAAATTTTAAATAAAAAATGTGTTTAATCGCAAATAATGGTTTCATTTGACTGTTCTCACAGCATAGTGTACGAAAAATGCTTTAAAAAAAAATGGTAAAATTGACAAAATTTTTTTCAGATTTTTTTATGGTATCGTATCGAGAATCACTAGCCCTATCACCTGTCTTCGTTTTCAGAAGCGTTTCCCTTACACCCTGTATAGTGCTAATTTTTGTTACGAGTCAAGTGTACAGGGGGGCTAAAACGGCCACTTTGGCAGAATCGTAATAGGATAATATTATGAATAGTATTGAAATCGTAAAACGGTCACAAACTGACAATATATTATGAATTGTCAATTTGTGACCGTTTTACGATTTCAAATATTATTCATAATATTATCCTATTACGATTCTGCCAAAGTGGCCGTTTTAGCTCCCCTGGTATAATATACTGAGATTTCAAAGCGCGTCGTTTCGGCTGTTTTCTATGAAGTAAACTACCGTAACATTATTATACTGTGGTTATATTAAAGTGGTAAGTGTTGAGCCATGCACTTACATTGTGTGTGAAAAAAAATCGCTGTGATTGACTATTCTATTTTCCTAGAATACGTGTCAAGGGTACGAATATGAACTCAAGCACTCGATAAGATTCAATATTTAAATTATTTCGCTTAATAAATCATTACCCTCCTTCTGGTGCAGTCGGGTGAAAAGTAAATAAACACTTACCGATATTGTTTTAAATGTGTTAATAAACACTGTATTGTTTCTGATGCATTCTGATAGTGGTTGCGCATGCATTTCTGCTTAAGCAGGTACTTAATTTAATAGTTAATTTAATGTTATCTCGTTATCTAGTTAGTTTAATAGTTATTTTATGTAAATGGCTTGTCGTGATTTACCTCACTGTTAATTCTGTATTGATAGATGTCAGCCTCAAATACAATAAATAAAAATAAAATAATGTGAATATTTTATAATTCCTTTAAAACTTGGTTGCCTTGTGTGAACCCGGCTTTAGTGAAACGTGACATTTTTATGATTTAACTAGCTTTTGCCCGCGGCTTCGCTCGCGTGGATGTCGGAAAATATCCCATGGGAACGTTCATGTGGAAAACATAGGGCCGTCCGATATAACTGTGCAAACTCAAATCGCTACGATATATCGTTACCGTGTATAGTAGGCATAAAGCTACCAGTCGGCATGATTTTTTCCGACATCTTCAACAGTCGTCGTCATATTTCAGCCAATTTACACAAAACCATAATGAATTACACTGAATCACTCCGTTCATTGGAGAAAACCGTATGAAAATCCGGTCGGTACTTTTTGACATTATCGCATTCAAACAGACAGACTTACGCGGCGGGGGGACTTTGTTCATTACTTAAGGCGGGGTGAAAGCAAGCGCCGTAGGTATTAAATGCTTACCGCAGCCCCCGCAAGGAGTAGCGATACGTAATAAATTACGATGCGCGGGAAACGCGCGCCAAGCGCACCGCTCATGAGTTCATGAACTCGAGTAGGTACTATGTTGCGTCACAGAATAGAGCAAAGCAGTAGATAAACTTGAACTGATTAGTATACAAGTTTATTTTGTTTTATTTTTCTAGTAAGTATTTTTTAAAGTTTTAGACAGATTAGGTATGCATTGTAAACTTGAACAGGTAAAATAAATAAAAATAACTACTTATACATATTTATTTTCGTGAATAAGGTGGATTTAAAATCTGACTGACACGAAGACCTTTACCCGTACGATTCAAAACTACGCGCCGCGCACCATTTTACTTTACGAAGGTGTCGCATGGCGTGGGGAATAGTAGTTTCTGTCATTCCCCACGATACCACACCAGTGGTATCGTTTTCAGTGGTGTCGCTGTCGTGGGGAATGACAGAAACTACTATTCCCCACGCCATGCGACACCACCGACTGTATTGTGCTGTTAGTGATGTCCAGCTACATAACAATGATGTGTTACATAACAATTTAGACCTTATTGACATTCATGTTTTTTTGTTAAATTTAGCTTCCAGACCATTTACCAAGTATCTTGGACCAAAAACACAAATGGTTTGTAAAATGTCTATAAGGTCGAAATTAGCTTGACACCCTAGAAATGATGTGCATAATAATCTAGACACTTTCTGAGGTGTCAAGCGAATTTAGACCTTATTGACATTCATGTTTTTTTGTTAAATTCAGCTTCCAGATCATTTACCAAGTATCTTGGGCCAAAAAAACAAAGGGTTTGTAAAATATCAATAAGGTCGAAATTAGCTTGACACCCTAAAAATGATGTGCATAATAATCTAGACACTTTCTGAGGTGTCAAGCGAATTTAGACCTTATTGACATTCATGTTTTTTTGTTAAATTCAGCTTCCAAATCATTTACCGAGTATTCTGGACCAAAAAAACAAAGGGTTTGTAAAATGTCAATAAGGTCGAAATTAGCTTGAGACCTTTATCGTTTTCAGCGAACTTAAATACCACGAAATGACCGTTCATTCCCCACGACACCACTGGTGGTGTCGTCGGGAATGACAGAAACTAGTATTCCCACGACACCAATGACTGCATTGTGAGTGATGTCCAGCTAATTTTTAAACGTAACAATGATGTGTTATTTTTAAACGACTTCAAAAACGGAGGAGAATATCAATTCAGTTGTATTTTTTTTTTTTTTATGTTTGTTACTGCAGTACTCCGTCATTTAGAAGCCGATTTGGAAAGTTCTTTTTTTATTTTATTCGTTATGTCAACACAAAAAAAAAAACGGAGGGGCATAACTTCTTACGCTCTAGTTTTTTTTTTCTTGAGAGGATGTGATTACGGTCAAAATGAAAATCCAAGATGGCGGCTGCAAAAATTTTCGAATTTTTCGACATGGGCGTCAATTTCGTGATATTTGAGGTCGCTGAAAACGATAATGGGGTCAAAATGAAAATCCAAGATGGCGGCTGCGAAAATTTTCTAATTTTTCGTCATGGGTGTCATTTTCGTGATATTTGAGGTCGCTGAAAACGATAGTGGGGTCAAAATGAAAATCCAAGATGGCGGCTGCGAAAATTTTTAAATTTTTCAACATGGGTGTCATTTTCGTGATATTTGAGGTCGCTGAAAACGATAGTGGGGCCAATATGAAAATCCAAGATGGCGGCTGCGAAAATTTCCTAATTTTCGGTCATGGGTATCATTTTCGTGATATTTGAGGTCGCTGAAAACGATAGTGGGGTCAAAATGAGAATCCAAGATGGCGGCTGCGAAAATTTCCTAATTTTTCGTCATGGGTGTCATTTTCGTGATATTTTAGGTCGCTGAAAACGATAGCGGGGTCAAAATGAAAATCCAAGATAGCGGCTACGAAAATTTCCTAACTTTTCATCATGGGTGTCATTTTCGTGATATTTTAGATCGCTGAAAACGATAGTCATTCATTTGAAAATTTTCGCAGCCGCCATCTTGGATTTTCATTTTGACCCCACTATCGTTTTCAGCGACCTAAAATATCACGAAAATGACACCCATGATGAAAAGTTAGGAAATTTTCGTAGCCGCTATCTTGGATTTTCATTTTGACCCCGCTATCGTTTTCAGCGACCTAAAATATCACGAAAATGACACCCATGACGAACAGTTAGGGAATTTTCGCAGCCGCCATCTTGGATTTTCATTTTGACCCCACTATCGTTTTCAGCGACCTAAAATATCACGAAAATGACACCCATGACGAAAAATTTGGAAATTTTCACAGCCGCCATCTTGGATTTTCATTTTGACCCCACTATCGGTTTCAGCGACCTCAAATATCACGAAAATGACACCTGTGTCGAAAAATTTGATAATTTTCGCAGCCGCCATCTTGGATTTTCATTTTGACCCTACTATCGTTTTCAGCGACCTAAAATATCACGAAAATGACACCCATGACGAAAAATTAGGATATTCGCAGCCGCCATCTTGGATTTTCATTTTGACCTCACTATCGTTTTCAGCGACCTAAAATATCACGAAAATGACATCCATGACCGAAAATTAGGAAATTTTCGCAGCCGCCATCTTGGATTTTCATTTTGACCCCACTATCGTTTTCAGCGACCTAAAATATCACGAAAACGACACCCATGACGAAAAATTAGGAAATTTTTGCAGCCGCCATCTTGGATTTTCATTTTGACCCCACTATCGTTTTCAGCGACCTAAAATATCACGAAAATGACATCCATGACCGAAAATTAGGAAATTTTGGCAGCCGCCATCTTGGATTTTCATTTTGACCCCACTATCGTTTTCAGCGACCTAAAATATCACGAAAACGACACCCATGACGAAAAATTAGGAAATTTTTGCAGCCGCCATCTTGGATTTTCATTTTGACCCCACTATCGTTTTCAGCGACCTAAAATATCACGAAAATGACACCCATGACGAAAAATTAGGAAATTTTCGCAGCCGCCATCTTGGATTTTCATTTTGACCCCACTATCGTTTTCAGCGACCTAAAATATCACGAAAACGACACCCATGACGAAAAATTGGAAATTTTTGCAGCCGCCATCTTGGATTTTCATTTTGACCTTGAAATACAAAAAAAAATAAGAAGATACCTAATTAGAAAAAAAACTTAATTTAAAAAAAAAATCTTATTTATGTAGGTATACAGAAAAATACATTTGAGGGCCTACTTATTTTCTGAACATCCCTGCCCAAGCCTTTGAAAGAATTCAGGCGTGATGTTATGAAGAAATCTCATTTCCTATCCGATATTCATTATAAAACCACCCGTACTAACTTTATTCTGTGGCACCTACCTATTTGAGATTTGAAAATAGTGAACCAAAAATTTGCGCGTCAGGCGGCTTTATAAGCTCCAGTGTAGGGTTCAAATTCAACTGTTTTACACACTTGATGCGATTGGTAAACATAGGCCGTGATAAAAATAAATACCAATAAAGCTTTTGCGCGCGTGACGTCTTTATTTACATAGGCATAGCGTTCAAATTCAACTGTTTTCAACACATGTTAATTTGTGCCGGTCGCAGCCGGTGACAGAAGTTAGCGGGGTGGCGGGTTCGAAAAATTGGCACACGTCCGACCTCCATCACGTTCCGCTCGGGACTAAACGACACGGAGCGAGCGCAAAACACTTGACATTGGAATTAGTGATATAAATATTTTGATATTTCAAATTATGATAGCCGATAAAAATTACATTTTTTACGACCTTTATTATGGCATAAGTTTTATTGTTCAAAGCCTAATATAAATCAAATGAAATAAGATATAGATCATAATTTAGACTTGTCTTTGCGATTTAATTGGATGCAGTAAAGTGCAAGTAATCGTGTATCGGACGGCCGAAATTTGTAGATGGAAGTCTGAACTAAGTAATATATTTTTTTCAAAATTTAAATCCGTGTTATCTACGAATAAAACACTAAACAAAACGACGTTTTTACGGCTCTCACCGCCTTAAAATTTATTATGACAGTGTGCTCTAATAACAAATAACTTTTGTCCAAGTGTCCACTCTTTCAAATAATATCCTCGTAAAAACGTCGAATGAATTATAGACTAAATGTTACCTCAAGATTCGAACTATGACTATAAAAAGAGGTAGGTACACAAACATTTGTCAACCCCTATTGTACCCCTTAGTGGACGATTTTTAAAAAACGCTTTAACAAATATTTCTTTATTTCCTACCAAAAGCATAAATTTGAATTTTCATATCCCTAACTTAAGAAATGCTGGGTTTCCCATAGGGGAAGGTGGGGCAGCCTCATACAGTTTTTATATTTTGTTGTACAGAATTTTCTCTAGTATCAATATCTCTATCGATTCATCAAAAACTAATAGTCTTGCTATCTGACTTTATATCAAAAATATTTAATTTGTGTAAATACACTTGTGCGGCTTTCTGTCAAAGTTAATAAAAAATAAAAAAAATGTATGAAAGTGCCCCGCATGTGGGGCACTTTCATACACGCTATGGGGCAGATTCATACATGTGAAAAAATACACAAATTGAGTGTGAAATGTTTAATTATTTATCAAAATCAAAATATGAAAATACAATATTTTCGAAAACAAAAGCAATTAGTCTATATGAGCATAAAATACTAAGTAATAACCGAAAAATACTAAGTGAAAAAGAGAATAACATAAATGTAGGTAGTTTTGTTTTTATAACACTGAATAAACTTAAAACTTATCAGTCTTTCTGATCAGTCATATCAGTATTTAAATACCTAAGTCGATTGCTTAGTTCTTATTTAGTAGTAGTATCAATAATCAACAATTTTAATAAGTAGTTACATTCATACAGTATGAATGTACCCCGCGTACTGCTGTATGAACCTACCCCATCACAAGAAAATGAAATAAAAACATTCCTAAAAAAAAACCAACCTTCTAAATCATTATTCACGTATCAATTTACAAACTTGACCCTATTATCTTTTAAATGGAATAGTATTGAATAATCTAGAAAACAGCTTACATCAATAAAAATATGTTCAAAGTGAGGTTATACAATTACTTAGACGTGGCCGAATCACTTTTCGTGTCACTGCATCGCGCGTTTCGCACCGACTGCTGTCAAACTCCGTGAGCCAATACACTTATAAATAAGCTACGCACACACGCATAGTCGTTCAATTTCTGTGTGCCCAACAACAGATATCTCTAGTGTATGAGGGTGCCCCTTGTATGAAGGTGCCCCACTTCCCCCTACAAACTTTTATCCCTTATCACCCCTTGTAGGATTATGTTTTAAGACAAAAAGTAGCCCCTGTCCTTTCCCAGGATGCTATCTATAGCCTTGCCTAATTTTATCGAAATCCGTGCAGTTTTGTAAATTTTAAAATAAACCCCTATTTTACCCACTTAGGGGATGATTTTTAAAAAAACGCCGAACCGCATATTTCTTAATTTCCTACCAATAGCATAAAGTTATCCCTAACTTAAGAAATACTGGGTTTCCCTTACAAACTTTCATCCCCTATATCACCCTCTGTAGTATTATTTTTGCAAAAATAGTATCCTATGTCCTTCCCCAGGATGCTATATAAAGCCTTGCCAAATTTTGTAGAAATCCGTGCAGTTTTGTAAATTTTAAAATCAACCCCTATTTTACCCCCTTGGGATGATTTTTCAAAAACGCTGAACCGCATATTTCTTAATTTCCTACCAATAGCATAAAGTTATCCCTAACTTAAGAAATACTGGGTTTCCCTTACAAACTTTCATCCCCTATATCACCCCCTGTAGTATTGTTTTTGAAAGTATCCTATGTCCTTTCCCAGGATGCTATATAAAGCCTTGCCAAATTTTGTCGAAATCCGTGCAGTTTTGTAAATTTTAAAATCAACCCCTTTCTTAACCCCTTAGGGCATGATTTTTCAAAAACGCTGAACCACATATTTCTTTATTTCCTATCAGAAGCATACATTTTAATTTTCACATCCCTAACTTAAAAAATACTGAGTTTCCCATACAAACTTTCATCCCCTATATCACCCCTGTAGCATTATTTTTTAAGACAAAAAGTAGCCTATGTCCTTCCCCAGGATGCTATATAAAGCCTTGCCAAATTTTATCGAAATCCGTGCAGTTTTGTAAATTTTAAAATCAACCCCTATTTTACTCCCTTAGGGTATGATTTTTCAAAAACGCTGAACCACATATTTCTTTATTTCCTATCAAAAGCATACATTTTAATTTTTACATCCCTAACTTAAGAAATAGTGAGTTTCCCATACAAACTTTCATCCCCTATATCACACCTTGTAGGATTATTTTTGAAAAAAAAAGTAGCCTATGTCCGTCCCCAGGATACCATCTATAGCCTTGCCAAATTTTATCGAAATCCGTTCTGTGGTTTAGGCGTGAAAAGGTAACAGACAGACAGAGTTACTTTCGAATTTATAATATTAGTATGGATAACATAACATCACTCCTGTGCTCCCCGACGGGTTAGGCAGAGGTGTGCGTGTGTATGATTGAATATATAAATTTTTATCAATCTTACATAGTTTTATTTAACTTTTGTTTGATCCTGTGTAAATATTCTCCTATCCTATCAATCTTTAACCAACATGCTAGCACTTGTGGCAAAAGCTTTGGTAAATGTGGTAACGTTACAATCAGCAGAATAGAGTATCTACATATTATGCTGATATATTATTTAATATTACAGAGCAGTGAAGAAGACTGATGAAAAAGTGAAAGAGATGGATGTGCGGAGTGACGAGAACGGATAAAGTAAGAAAAGAGTATATAATAATATGAGGAAGTTTGAAAGTGGCGGCAGTGACGGAAAAGTTGAAACGAAATCGTTTGGCTTGGTATGGGCATGTGATGAGGAGAGACAAAACGCATGTGACTAAAAGAGTGATGAATATACATGTTAATGGATGGAGAGGCAGAGGAAGGCCAAAGAAAAGATGGATGGTTTGAGTTAGGAATGATATGAAAGAGTGAATGATAACGTGACGGTTGACAGGAGAGAATGGAAGAAGAAAACGTGTTGTGCCGACCCCAAGTAAGGGCCCTCGCCCACGGCGACTTTTTGTAGCGATGCTGTCGCGCGTTTACGAAATGCGCGACTGCATCGCTACTAACGCGCGTTAGTCACATTTGCAACGCGCTACAGTATCGCGACTGTATCGATGCAAACGCGCGACCGTGTCGGACGACATCGGGGAGAGAACAGAGGGAGGGTGGCGCGTGAGTGGAGAACCGAGCTTTCGTTGGCTACGCTTCGGCTGCTTACGTAAAAGCATCACCAAAGACAACGTGACTAATGTTGCCTCAACGGAGTCCATCTTGCAACTGTAGCGATCGCAGGTATTTTTGTGCCGTTACTGAATCGCGTTTGCATCGCGACTGAATCTGGGCCCGTGGGCGAGGGCACACAGCTAGCAACCGTTTCGCGACTGTATCGATGCGGTCGCGCGACAGCATCGCTACAAAAAGTCGCCGTGGGCGAGGGCCCTAAGGGACCCCCCACATTGGGCGTGTGCTGGCGTGCAGCGTGTGTCCGGCGTGCCCCCAATGTGAATAACTAGCACGCGACGGCGCGGCGGCGCGCACGCCCAATGTGGGGGGTCCCTAACATGGGATAAAGGCAGAAAGATAATTATTTAATGTTTACACCTCTTCATAAATCCCACTTCTCTTACGGTGCTAGCATAAAAACGCAGGTTCCCGGTAACGATCTGGCGTAAGAAACGGTTTTTTTTTTGTGGATGGGAAATCATTAAATGACTTCTCACGCTCTGTGTGGAGCGGAAGGACGTGTCAGAATGCTTAAAACTTTACCGAATAAAACCCACCTGTGTTCCTTCAGTTGCCTATGCCAGGGCCACGGTATCTCTTTCGAACAACCCGCGACCGCGGCGGTGGCGGCGCTGCAAGTACCCTTACGCCTAGGGCGTGCAAACCCGGTTGCAAAACCGGAAACCGGTCAAATTTACCGATTTTTGAAAACCGGGGTTGTGAGACAAAACCGGAGTTATCGCCGGTTTTCCCGTTATTGAATTACATAAGTATTTACATTTTGATTTAAATCAACTTTTTTCAAACGCACTTAAGAAATATTCAATTTTGAGTCATCTAATATCGTCGCTAATCTAACTAAGTGACGTAACTGATTCGAAGCACACTGTACAGGGCAAGCTATTTTTCTTTTTTTTGTAAACTGTAGATATATTGGTCTCGATTTTTGCATTATCATGGGGACCGTAAGGCCTGTACAGATACGCCGATTAGACAGATC
This sequence comes from Cosmia trapezina, assembly GCA_905163495.3. Taxonomy (NCBI): domain Eukaryota; kingdom Metazoa; phylum Arthropoda; class Insecta; order Lepidoptera; family Noctuidae; genus Cosmia; species Cosmia trapezina. The sequence goes on from LR991036.1 coordinate 7,272,233, forward strand.
GATTTGACTTGGAAATGTATCAAATTACTATAGTTAGGTCGGCTATCGGCTTAGTCCAAAATGTCAGATACGTCAGTTAGTTAAATTAGCGACGATATATCCGAACGCAACCTATACCCACTTACACTTCTCACTCCCCGAACCCAACCGACAAATAGGCCATCTCTCTGGTCACGTGAAAAGGCGACCAACCGCTTGGCGATATCCCGAAATACTCATGAGCACTTGGACCCAAGGCCTAGAGTTTCAACCCCAAACGGCTCAAACATATAGCTCCATATAAGGCTGTTAAATTTGTGCTGTTATTAGGAAGTTGGGATGATGCGAGGGCGTCAACACAGGTTGCATCCCACACCAAAGGCGTAGGCCTCTACCCAACTTCCAAGGCATTATGGTCATTCCGTCTGGCCTCTTCCCATCGTCGCGTGCCAAACCATTGAGTTCTCTAAAACAGCTGACACCCGAGACAACAAGAGCCCGACGGATGATGTCATTAATGCTGGCATGCCTTGCCAAACGACTAGCGCTCTTGCTGCAGGAAAGGCTCGACTGCTTCACCGCACTGACAGGCAGACTTGTAGCGAGCCGAAAGGTGGTGTCACCCAGCATAGTGCTTATGATGAATCCCATTCTCCCACAGCCAGCAGGCGGCACGCTCAGCAGTATTGGTGGGTTTCGGGCTGAACTGTATCCGGTCAGGCTACTTTCCAAACTATTAATGTGGTCTACTTGGTATGCGTATTGGTAGGCATAAATGGTTGTTTAACCCCTCACACGGGTGTGCGTAAGGAAAAACCTTTACATAATAGGTATATAAGCTTATATCACATATATATATTACTAGCTTTTGCCCGCGGCTTCGCCCGCGTGGATGTCGGAAAATATCCCATGGGAACGTTCATGTGGAAAACATAGGGCCGTCCGATATAACTGTGCAAACTCAAATCGCTACGATATGTCGCTACCGTGTATAGTAGGCATAAAGCTACCAGTCGGCATGATTTTTCCGACATCTTCAACAGCCGTCGTCATATTTCAGCCAATTTACACAAAACCGTAATGAATTATACTGAATCACTCCGTTCATTGGAGAAAACCGTATGAAAATCCGTTAGGTACTTTTTGACATGATCGCATTCAATCAGACAGACTTACGCGGCGGGGGGACTTTGATAATTACTTAAAATTTACTATGCCAGTCACGCTCTAATAACAAATAACTTTTGTCCGAGTGTCCACTCGTTTAAATAATTTCCTCGTAAAAACGTCGAATGAAATAAAGACTAAATGTTACCTCAAGATTCGAACTATGACTACATTTCCAATCCCTTAAATCTCTTAAAAAGAGGTAGGTACACAAACATTTGTCAACCCCTATTGTACCCCCTCAAAAACGCTGTACCATATAGTTTTTTATTTCCTACCAAAAGCATATTTTTTGAATTTGATTGAATTTCATATCGCTAACTTAAGAAATGCTGGGTTTCCCATACAAACTTTCATCCCTTATATCACCCCTTGTAGGATTATGTTTTAAGACAAAAAGTAGCCCATGTCCTTTCCCAGGATGCTATCTATAGCCTTGCCAAATTTTATCGAAATGCGTGCAGTTTTGTAAATTTTAAAATAAACCCCTATTTTACCCACTTAGGGGATGATTTATAAAAAACGCTGAACCGCATATTTCTTAATTTCCTACAAATAGTATAAATTTGATATCCCTAACTTAAGAAATACTGGGTTTCCCTTACAAACTTTCATCCCCTATATCACCCCTTGTAGTATTATTTTTGAACAAAATAGTATCCTATGTCCTTTCCCAGGATGCTATATAAAGCCTTGCCAAATTTTGTCGAAATCCGTGCAGTTTTGTAAATTTTAAAATCAACCCCTATTTTACCCCCTTAGGGGATGATTTTTCAAAATCGCTGTTTATTTCCTATCAAAAGCATACATTTTAATTTTCACATTCCTAACTTAAGAAACAGTGAGTTTCCCATGCAAACTTTCATCCCCTATATCACCCCCCGTAGGATTATTTAAAAAAAAAAGTAACCTATGTCCGTCCCCAGGATACCATGCCTTGCCAAATTTTATCGAAATTCATTCAGTGGTTCTGGGTTTCCCATACAAACTTTCATCCCCTATATCAATTATCACCCCTGTAGGATTATTTTTTTAAATAAAAGTATCCTATGTCTGTCCCCAGGATACCATCTATAGCCTTGCCAAATTTTATTGAAATCCGTTTAGTGGTTCTGGGTTTCACTTACAAACTTTCATCCCCTATATCACCCTCTGTAGGATTATTTTTTAAGACAAAAAGTAGCCTATGTCCTTCCCCAGGATGCTATATAAAGCCTTGCCAAATTTTATCGACATCCGTGCAGTTTTGTAAATTTTAAAATCAACCCCTATTTTACCCCCTTAGGGGATGATTTTTCAAAAACGCTGAACCGCATATTTCTTTATTTCCTATCAAAAGCATACTTTTTAATTTTCACACCCCTAACTTAAGAAATACTGAGTTTCCCATACAAATTTTCATCCCCTATATTCACCCCATGTAGGGTTATTTTTGAAAAAAATAGTAGCCTATGTCCGTCCCCAGGATACCATCTATAGCCTTGCCAAATTTTATCGAAATCCGTTCAGTGGTTTAGGCGTGAAAAGGTAACAGACAGACAGACAGAGTTACTTTCGAATTTATAATATTAGTCTGGATAAGCGTAAAAAAAACATCATCCGATGGAAAACCAATCATCATCAGTAGTTGTGAACCTATGGGGTTCGCAACTACCCAACCCCTGGGGTTTTGGGTTTATAAATTAGTACATAGCGACTAGCGAGTAGCGAGCGACGCGTGAAGGGTTAAAAAGAGGTATATCATACTATTTGTTTTATTTGTAGATTTTGAGGGTATAAAAGAATATTGTTTTCTTGTGAAAATTCTACTACAATATAAAAATAAAAAATTGTTGTCGAAACCGGGGCTAACACCGGTTTCCGGTTTTGAGCCCTCAAAACCGGAATTCAAAACCGGTTTTGAAGACCTTCCGGTTTTGCACGCCCTACTTATACGCCACAATAGTGAGTGAGCAGTAAGGTAACGTGGCTTTTCGCTTGAAACCGGTAGGTACGATATTTAAAGAATTGAGGAAGTTTTAACTTTATTTACCTATCAAGTATACATAACTACATTTTCTAAGGCCAGGGGGCTTACTGTGAGCTCTTATAGCAGGGCAGAAGTTGAACGATTCCAGTGAGAGAGACAGAGCTATAATACGGCCTATAGCACCGTCACTCTCTCTCATTAGAAACATTCAACTTCTGCCTTGCTATAAGAGCTCACAGTAAGCCCCCAGAGGAGCAAGTAAAACTAACATTATTTTTAAACTATGCCGCAAATCTAAGAGTTCTTAGGGACCCCCCACATTGGGCGTGCGCCGTCATTTAGCGTGTGTCTGGCGCGCGCCCAATGTATGTATTTAGCACGTGCCACGCACGCAGAGCCCGCGTCGCGTGCTAGGTACCCTACATTGGGCGCGCGTCGGACACACGCTGCACGACGGCGCACGCTCTCTCTATACTTACTTTACTCTTTGTCGCACGCCCAATGTGGGAGGGCCTTAGTCTATGCTCTGATTACTAGGCGAAACATCGTAAAACTTGATTTCTAAACTGATCAAGAGATGTCACTTATCTGGTTGCGTTCCAGGTTTTCAAAGGTGAGAAGGGCAAATTTTTATTCTCTATTTCTTTTACACCTATACAAACTGGTTGGAAATTGAATTCATTTCCACAGAGTACTTTGAATATTTCATTTCGAAAAGGCCATGCTCTAAATATAGGCAGTTTGGTTAGGGACCATTTCATGAGGCGGGTCAAAATCTCACGGAAGAGACGTTTGCGTTTATTTATTTAGAAATAATTACCAAAATTCATAAGTGAAAAAACATTAAAAATGGCTCGTAATAGTAACGAGAATGATGACGACAATATTGACCCCGCGTCTGTAACATCAAATGTGAAGAACACTCTAAAACAAGTACGTGTTACGCATTAATTAGCCTTAGTAATTTACTGTTTTATTTAATTGATTGCGCAGGCTGATTCAAGTATCTACCTCTTAGATTAATACATGTTGACGATAAGATCGTAATAATTAGTACCTATACTTATTTAAAGTTCAGACGACTACTAATTCACCAATAATTCAATACGTACCACTAAAGTGGTATGATGGTAAAAAAAAATGTAAATAAACAAACTTGCTTATTTATTTTCATAATTCCCAGGAAGTAATCAAAGAGCTTCTAAACGGTTCATTCCAAGACAATAAAACAAAGCTGGGCAACGATGCATTGTCACTGGTGGTTGAGGTGGCCAAATGTCTGGTGAGAGACTTGCCTGCGCGCCTCCAGCCACGCTCTGCGCGAGAGTTGCGACAGAGTCGATATCGAACACATTGAGAAGTGCCTGCCACAGCTGGTAATTATATTTGTTTCAACACTTGAGCTACCACATTGCTACAGCCATCTGTTAACATCAGTCCTACAGAGCACTATTTATTACTGGATCACTCCTCAGAGAAGAGTTTCATGAATGAAACATATTGCTGAAGAGTAGTTAGGGAACTTTGTAAACTAGTAGCATAGACTTATAAAAAAAGATGGACTCCGCGCCACGCATATCGAAAGTGAAGCACCGTACCGATCTATGTGTGCATGATTTGAGTACCTGCAAAGACGCCGTCGCTCGTGTCACGTAATGGCGGGCGGTCGGCATACTATGATGTAAATGTGTGCGCGTGGCGTGTTTGTACAAACGGTCTATACTAACTGTGCTTCACTTTCGATATGCGTGGCGCGGAGTCCATCTTTTTTTATAAGTCTATGACTAGTAGGTATTTATGCAAAATTTTAAACAATCTAGTAAGTATATTACTTTACTTATCTACAATATTGAATTATCAAAATTTCAATCAAGTAATCAGCAACTTTTGTTCCATAATGTGCCAAAGTATTGCTGATAAAGTAGCAAAGTAGCTACATATTATGTAAAAGTTCAATTTTGTACAGCAAATTTCTGTCACTCCTACATACCCATGTGACATCTACCAACCCGCACTGGGACCACGTGGTGAATTACTGCCCACTCCCTCTCACTTAGAGGAGTCCTGTGACCCAGCAGTGGGAACATTATAGGCTGATTATACATACCTACCTGTGTGAGTATCGCTCAATATGCCATATTGCCCAGGAACTGTAATAAATTTTTTGTTACAGATGCTGGACTTTCCTTAAGTAAAGGACATATTTGGAGTCCCTTTCTTATTTATGGAGATCATGTACTCTGAAACTCATTATTATAGTACAAGTTTTAATTTGTATCCTTGCTTGCTATGCCAAAAGCAGCTTTGCCCATTCCTACCTCCCTAAGTATTAGCTTCATGCATTTTATATAAAAAAAAAGACATATATTTTTTTAATATTTCTTCCAAATTGTTCACTAGATGTATAAATTGTAATGTATAGGAATAAAGTTATTTAATGCAGTTGTTCTAATAATTTGGTTGTTATGAAATTGATGAAAGCAATAAAAAGTATTTTAACTTAAAAATGTGTTTAGTTCCTACTTTATACCCACATCAGCATGTTTTTTTTTTGAAGTGAAATATTATTTAGGCGCTTGGAGCGATTTTGGTAGGGGGAAATCATACGGGTTCACGTCACCGCGTCCCCGCGACACCGCGTGCATGTTATGCATAGTTGAAGTGAAAACCAAAGAGTAAAGTAAGTACAATGCGTTTCAAATAAGAATAGGAACGTCAATGACCTCTATCTGTCAAATGTTGATTGAAAAATACGGTTTGCAAAGAAAACTTATTTGCGTATCAATAACGTTTTGTTTTTAACCCCCGACGCAAAAAGAGGGGTGTTATAAGTTTGACCGCTATGTGTGTGTGTGTGTGTGTGTCTGTGTTTCTGTCTGTGGCACCGTAGCGCTTAAACGGGTGGACTGATTTGGATGCGGTTTTTTTTATTTGAAAGCAGGTTTTCCAGCGATGGTTCTTAGACACGTTTTATCAAAATCGGTTCAGCCGTTTCAAAGTTATTCGCTCTATTGTTAGCTGCGGTAGGGATCTTAGACTCGTAATGGGTATTTACTTTACTTTCAAACCTTAGTGTGACCTAAAATTTGAAACATCCATGTATGCTATCTATCTATGCAAGATTATGGAATTCTTGGTCTGATGCTGCAGCCAGGATATCCAGCACTAGTGTGCTGGATACACTCTTGAAAAATTAATAGCAGAAATGTCGTGTTTGGATTCATTTACATCAGTATTTGATTCTACATACAATGCAATGGTGGCAACACGATGAGCTGATGCTGCAGCCAGGATGTCCAGCACACTAGAACACTGTTGAAAAAGTAATAGCAGATATGTCGTGTTTGGATTCATTTACATCAGTATTTGATTCTACATACAATGCAATGGTGGCAACACGATGAACTGATGCTGCAGCCAGGATGTCCAGCACACTAGAAGACTCTTGAAAAAGTAATAGCAGATATGTCGTGTTTGGATTCGTTTTGATCAGAATTTTATTCTACATACAATGCAATGGTGGCAACACGATGAGCTGATGCTGCAGCCAGGATATCCAGCACACTAGAATACTCTTGGTAAAATAATATAGCAGATATGTCGTGTTTGGGTTCGTTTTGATCAGTATTTGATTCTACATACAATGCAATGGTGGCTACACGATGAGCTGATGTTGCAGTCAGGATATCCAGCACACTAGTACACTCTTGAAAAAAAAATAGCAGATAGTAGTGTTTGTATTCGTTTTTTTATCAGTATTTAATTCTATTTGCAGTACGATGGTGGCATCATTATAAGTTAATGTTATGTGCAGAGAAACTTAACATTCTGCAGTAATAAAAATGCATTTCTGTATTGTTAAATTGTTTAAAAAGGTTAAAATAAAAATTAAATTAAAAATTTAAAAAACCCCCAACGCAAAAAAGAAAAGAGAACATTTAAAAAGTCAAAAATAATACCTATCGTTGAGCCATCAAATTCGATTGAGTAATACCTATATATATTTTAATTACAGAAATTGATGGATGGCACGATAAGGTTTGCTCATTGAAATGGCGCTATAATGTCACGGCGGGGTACCGCATAAGTAAGTCAGACCCTTCACTTGATTGACTATGTAAATATGCGGTACCCCGCCGCGAAATTATAGCGCCAATTCAATGAGCAAACCTTATCGTGCCATCCATCAATTTCTGTAATTAAAATATATATAGGTATTACTCAATCGAATTTGATGGCTCAACGATAGGTATTATTTTTGACTTTTTAAATGTTCTCTTTTCTTTTTTGCGTTGGGGGTTTTTTAAATTTTTAATTTAATTTTTATGTCTTAGCTAAATCAAAGTGAAAACGTACATCAAAAAATTATTCATAATTAGTTTTTTATAAATTATGCTTCTTTCTTTCATATTTTCATTGTTGGTAACAATTTTTTTCATTTTTTTTCAAATTCTTCATTCGTGATTCGTAAATAAATGTTAACTAAAAAATATCTTGTTTTGCTCACCCTACCCAATTCAGTCGATTTGACAGCTATGACGTCACAACATGGCGCTGAGTCGATCCTATTCTTATTTGAAACGCACTGTATGTGAAAACTTCTTTAGGCCCGTTCCCATATATTCAAAGTACTCTCTGGGGCTGTTGAGCGATTTTGGTAGGGGGAAATCATACGGGTTCGCATCATCGCGTCACCGCGTTTAGGTTTCACTAATTCTGTTGGCAGTCCCTACGACTATTTTTTTTAAACTAAGTTAAGGCGCGGTAGTTATTAGCTCAATATTCACAAAAATTGGTTCCTTGGATTGTCGAGTATGACGTAACGCAATGAAACTATCCGACCCAAAAAATACAGTGGATAGAGAAGGGTTTAGTGAAAAAAATTTTAACCGAATAGAATAGTAGAAAATAGATAGGTATTCCCAATAAAAATTTTGGAAGTTGCTCCACAAAAATAAACTTTGTCGTCGAACATCGAGTGTATGTCATTAGTGCGACAGGTCGTTAGTGCGACAGTCTTTAGTTCGACAAGCAATGTACGTTTAACAAATATGACTTATACATAGTGTATTTTTTGATTTCCCATAACTCTAGGGTATTAATGAGACCATCATTATGAACAACTTTTACTATGGAACCGAACCCAAAATCGCGAAAAAAAAATCAGCTGCTCCATACATTTTGACGAGATATGCGAACATAAATGTAGGGGGCAGCTGATTTTTTTTTCGCGATTTTGGGTTCGGTTCCATAGTAAAAGTTGTTCATAATGATGGTCTCATTAATACCCTAGAGTTATGGGAAATAAAAAAAAACACTATGTAAAGTCATATTTGTTAAACGTACATTGCTTGTCGAACTAAAGACTGTCGCACTAATGCATACACTCTTTTTTCAAGCCAGCTAATGGTGACAATAGATTACGCGGTTGTGTGCCGTTTAAAATCGTAGTCAGTCCGCGCATTGTCCCACTGCTGGGCAAAGGCCTCCCTACTCTCTTTCCATCTCTCTCTGTCCAGAGCTGCCAAGGACCAATCTTTATCAAAGGAGTCCAGCTCATCCTGCCATCTGTCATATTTTTTTTAAATAAGGTTCTTATTTGTGTTTTATTGCTATCTCACATGGTGACTAACATAGCTGCACGCCCGCCTGGAAGCAACATATTTATCTTACTACAGTTATTACTGATTCCGGATTTTACGATTATGTGATATTTAGGGTGCAGCTAAAATATTCACTCACGATTATAAATTGTGGTAACGTTTAAGAGTGAAAAAAGGAATGGTTTGTCTTAATGTCACCTGCACCATGCTACACCCCAAATAGGTACAAGTACTTCCTGATAGATAGAAAACTGATTGGCAAGGTCTGCATAAAAATGTTTTCAATGAAACAAGGCATGTTTTTTATCAATTTTATTATAGAAAAAGTATTTCTGAGAGTCCGTCTATCAGTAACATTCAGATAACTGTACATTTTTCAACATCACAACACTTCAAAGCATCTTCATTGTAAAAAAGACAGTCAGTAGGTATCTTCCAAGTACCTCAATCGCACAGACCTTTTCAATTAATATTTTGGCAATACATGTTACATATTAATTGATATTATTTAACACAACAATCTATAATTTACACAAGTTGTATCAAACAGTTAGACCAACAAGAATAACATAACTCTGTATACCCCACCACAGCCGATTAGGGTTACGCAGAGGTGTACCATCGCGGACATGCAGTTAACCAGTTTCCGACCTTATTGTTAAGGTAATAAGATTGAAAAGTGGTTCACCGCAAATGTCCGCGATGGTACCTTTAGTACTCCCCACACTTCGCCGGTTAGGGATGCTACACACATGTTGAGGTCGGCATAATTCGGCACCGGCCGGACGACAACACCTAATATACTTACACTTGAGCGCATAAAAACTGGCCGCCCACCCCATGCGCACGAATCTCAAAAATTTTAATGTACCTAGGTATATTTTATTTTATAGGTATTGTGTGAATGTAGGTAGATAAGATAAAGTTTACTTACACACACATAAGTACTTTGATAAAAGCAATATTCTTGACAAGATCGACTTGATTCTTCAGATCTCCTCTTTAGTTTGGAAAAACTGCATAACTTTTTTTTGCCAGTGAAATTGACAAAAGCTTAATATTGTTTATTACTGTACGTTATTTGATCATTAATCTTGATTTTTTTTATCGACTTAAAAAAAAAGGTTCTCTGACCCGTATTTTTTTCAGTTAATTTATTTTCTCAAAAAACTAATTAGTTTTGATTTTGTTTGTCACTAACATAATCAACATACATCGAGGAAGGTTTTAGTACACAATATTATAATATCATTAGGATATTGTATTTATAACTTAATTATACTATTTTTTAGTCCACTCTGACTTAGTAGCTCTGCTACAACATCAGTAACATAATTATAACATTTGCCTCTAAATATAAACATCTCACATTATTAGGTTATTGTTAATTAAACTTATTGAATTATCTTGCTTCAAATCGAAGAGAACGGGGTGGATCAGTTTTTTTGCACGCAAGTGTATATTTTGCCGCCCGATTGTGACGTATCGTCCGACCCTGACTAAAGAATTTTAGTCAAACCAAGGAGAAACTAATTTGGTCAGGCAAACGTCGAAACTCAATTTAATGAAATCGGGGTTTGACCAGTCAAACTAACTAACCTCTAAACACCTAGATTAGGCTTGGGTTAGGGTTTTCGTCAGCAAGTCGATAGAGGTCCTATTTAGTGTCTGCAGGGTTTAAAGGAACCTAACAAAACCGAAACTCGGGGTGCCCCTGACGTTTGACCGAGTCTGCCAGTCGCTTCTAGGATCGACTAGGCAAAGCCCGAAACAAATTATTTTACTTTCGACGTTTGACTGAAAAGTTAGGAACTTCTAGGTTTGACCAAAAATACTTTAGTCAAAGGCCGAAATTGGAATTTATTTCGGTGTTTGCCCGAAGGTTTTGGTGAAACCCAGGATAAACCTGTCATTCCGCGAAGAGGCTGCGTATCGACCTTTGACTATGACACATACATATTGACCTGCCTAGATCATGCCCAACTTTAGTCGATTTACATAAAAACTTGTGGCTAACTTGTAACATATGCAAGCATCTTTACTACTTGCATTTCCAGGCAAAGAAAGGCATGCTCAAGAAGTACAGCAATACGATACAGTAGCTGGATAAGTTTTTTTTTTTTTGTATTGCCACACTCTTAAAATTGATTGCCCTAAACAAAAAGTAAGCTATTTATTGTCTACTTCTACAGCTATTATACAGCCCAGTTACTGAACCAGAGACAATCAGTTTAGTAACAAAAATATTTTTATAAGTAGGCGGACATGAACACCATAATGCCCAGGTTTTATATTTTATTTATATTTATTTATACATCGTTTTATATTATCCAATCGTTTATATGCTTCTCTAGGTTTCAAATCTGATAAGTACAGTTTTTTTATACATAATAATAACCAATTCCTCCTCAGTTTTTGAGATCAAAGAAAAATCAACTATAATAAATATTTTTTAGATATAATGAATAGTCGAAAAGAATACTCAAGATAGCTTAGATAAGTAGCTTTACACCTATTTAGGCGCTTTTCAAACAAATGCATGGATTTAAATATCACATAATAACGGGTTTAGCCTCAAAAACTCAACCCCATTTGCAATACCAATACTAGTGGAATATAGTTTAAAATGCCCTACGAAATTACTAAAACCGACAAACAAGAATCATTTCTGACGTAGAAATTAAATTTGAAGAGTTAATATTTCTTTTATTAACAGTTTATTTTCACTAAGTCAGATTTGTTGAGTTCTATGATCATTTGACCAAGGTTTTACAAAAAAACATTCTTGAGTTTACAAAAGCATCATCAAAGGTAAGTAATAATTTCTAATACTTTTTTGTCTTTTGTAACCATTTACATTAATGCAAAAAAGTAGTTCCTCAATTGACTTGTCCAAATGGGGCTAAATAGTGAATTTTACATCACCAATAATATTGAAGGCAAAAAGAGAATAAATATTAAAAAATCACCGTTTGATAATATACTGCTATTTGATAAGGTATCTATAATCCACACTTTAAAATCTAATAACAATACAATAATATTGACACTGTAAACACGTGTTTGTCACGCTGAGGTGCATCATGAAAATCAATGTTAAGGCGATTGCACTGTGTAGCCCGCGAAATTTAACGAATCTGCACGAAATCTAATTTAGAGAGATGTGTTGATGATTTTTATGGGTGAAATTATATAAATACATATGTTTTATTGCCGCGTATCATACTTTGATCAAGATACAACCTGACACGGAACTGCAAATCACAAAAAAAAAAAAAATGAATTTCGCGGGCTACCACTGCGCATCATCCTTAAGGTGATAAGATTGTGAAAAAATCCCATTTCCTTTGCTTATTCCAGATGATACAAATTGATGAATTTTTTTTCGTTGCGACAAAAAATTATTGACTGCACGACACAGAAACGAACTGTCTTACTTAGTTTAAGTTGGTACTACCAGGCCAGGCGCACTCCGCAGTTTAGGTATGAAGCTACAAGTACGCGGCGGGCTCGACTTGTCGAGCTAATTCAGTGTGGGCTGCCGCGCGCCGGCCGTTGCACGTTAGTTCGATACTCACGCGCCGCGTCTTAAAAGAAGACAACCCTAACGAGAGAGGGTATAAGAGTTACGCGATAGAAAGAGAGGCAACTTCTAGGTGAATATAACTGTAAGTAATTAACGCTGTGCGACCTGAATTGCACTTTATAGTGTCCTGGCAAGAGTCGCTATTTATTTTACTCTTAAAATGTCGATTGCACAACATGAGTGCAGATAACAATAAAATTTCTATTGTCTGCTAATTGGCGCGCGCGTCGGGTTAAATGATTTTGCGGAGTGAATCGTCTGCACTTGTACTATTATGTATTCTGTGGTATTACACTAATACTGTCTTATGAGGGAATTTAAAAGTTTGATTTCAATAATACATACTACGCACTGATTCTCTTATGCCCGCGCCCGGTTTCTGAGATCCTCAGATAAACTCTTAACAGCTATTGATTCGACAAAATTGTCTATTTAAGCGAATTCCTTCCATATGGAAAAACCGAACAATGAGCTCGGTTTTTGAGGTCCTCGGATAAACCCTGGATAGTAATCCACTCGACTTTTAAGCTAAATTCTTCTATAACGAAGTGTTCAGAAACACGACACCGGCCCAATAATCACTATCGAATGGATAAACTCCTTAAATCTCAGTAACCGGTCATGAAACATCTCGAAGCATATTACATCAGCACTCAGTACCGAGGAACTTAACCCATTCTTTGTTTTTCTTCGCACCATTAGACATAACAAACTCTTGAGCTCTCAGAGTAAAGTAGTACACTATTATTTTTAAAAATTGGCAGTTCACGTAGTTATAGCTAATACAAAAGTTTGTAATTAACAGCTGCCATACCACCATCTGCATTGAGCAGGCTTAGCTGGCACCAAGGTCTCACTTTCATTATCTTTTAGTTCGAGGACACACTGTTAAAGCGCGAACATGTAAAAGTGCAGTTAGTAAACATAGGACATGTTGTAGTACTCTTGCTATCATCTCGTGATCGCATTAGGTATCAGTGAGACCTCAGCCTTAAACAAGCACGATTTTCTTCAACTGGCTTGTCACTCTTGTCAGTAATGGGGAAGAAAATTGTCAAATTAGTTCCGCATAGATGGCGCTAAGTTTGTTACTCCGCCGATTGGTCGCTTTGTCTTCAATCGGCGACAAAAAAAAAACTTAGCACCATCTCGCGGTAAAGTTTTCAGCAATGAACTCCATTGACAGCTAAATGGTGTTATTTCCCGGAAGCTTCGCCACAAGAGAGCGCTGTGTGTTTGTCACTTGTCAAAGTCATCTTGAAGATAAAGCGATCAATCGGCGACAAGAAAAAACACTTAGCGCCATCTCGCGGCAGTTTTCAGAAAGGAACTCCATTGACAGCAGATATTGAAAGTAACAAACACTTACCGCCATCTACGCGGAACTAATTTGTCAGTTTTCTTCCACATAAAGGTGAGCGTCCACTGGCCCGCACCGGCCGCTATGCACGCACGGCACGCACCGGATTTAATTTGTTTGTATGAAGAAATTAAAACGCGAGCGGTACCGGTAGTGGGCGCAGTGCTATATGAATTCATACAAAGCAAACCAAAATCCGTTGCGCACGGTGCGGACCAGTGAACGTTCACCTGTAAAGTGAAAAACCCTTAGCGCCATCTACGCGGAACCAATATGACAGTTTTCTTCCCCATTGGCTTTTAAATCTATACAGATATTTTCCAAAAATTCCAATTGCGATTTAATGTTTGTGATTATATACTCCCTGTTTACATTAGAATTGCTATGTGTAGGATCCATCGAAAAACGTTAAAATTTGTCGTTCTTGCAGTACGACTGCAATAACTTCTAATACGACTTACATAACCACTCGCCCTTAGGAATACAACAATGATGTTCAGGTGGGGCAAGGAGACGAGCACCAGGCAGAGCCTCAATTAGAGGCAAACACAGGTCACACCAGACCTCACCGAGTAAGCGCTTATTCGAGTACAGAACTTTGGATTGACCGGCGACCTTAACCTAAATTGGCAGTTCGCTGAAAGTGATGAGTGTCCGTGGTCAGTGCGACGTTGTGTCTAGAACAGGTCCATGTCATCGTTGCACATGACCTCGAGGAAGTCATCGTCGTCGTAGTCGTGCAGGCGGCGCGGGTCGGCGCTGGTCGCGTCGTGCGGGTCGGTCCGGTCGGGCAGTGGGGAGCGCGGGCGCGCGGGGGAGGCGGGGGCGTCCGTGTGCGCGTCAGTGTCGCTCGAGCAGTCGCGCGCGTCGGTCGCGGGTGATGGCGGCGGGTTGCTGCCGTGCTCAGACGTTGCGGTCGCCTCACCGCGTGATAACAGAGATGGCAGTTCTGAATCTGAAAGAAATATTTTATATTATTAATAAATATTAATATACAGGGTGGAATTTTGTAATGCCACCTGAAGGGAAAGTACTCTTAATACTGTAGATAGAAAATTTTACTCAAAGAAAACATTCCTTTATTTTTGAATAGAAAGAAAACTGCATTCAAAGATTTTCAAAAATTCGCTTGAAATTTAAGATTTAAAAAATATTTAAAAATTAAAATTGAAGTTTCATGGTTTTCCTATCATTTAATTTATCAAGTTTGTGTAGTGTATGGTGGGTAATTGCATGAGCAGTCTCGATTATACGGTGCTATGGAACGGACGTGTCAGAGTTTTATTTAACAGTACTACCTACACAACAGTGGCGACGAGGATTAATACGGAAAAGAAGGAAAATACTTGTGGACGATAATTGGTGTTATCGGTGCAAAAACTGTGTCCGGGAACTGTGATCGTAACGTCAAAATGTCTATCGGAAAAGTGAGCGCTTTCGATATGAAAACGGGGGTGTGGTCATCATACATAGACCGTTTAGAAATGTATTTTACGGCAAATGATGTGTCAGGTGACTTAAAATTACCTACTCTGATAGCCGTAATGGGGGACGAGCCCTATGAACTTCTAGTTAATTTGGCCAGTCCGAGCAAGCCGTCGACATTATCATATGAGCAAGCGGTCAACTTGTTACGTCAGCACCTTCAACCGGAACCATCATCATTAGCAGAGCGATACCGGTTCAGACAGAGGAGACAGGGGCAAGAAGAAAATATCGCTACCTATACAGCGGAACTTAAGAAGCTATCTAGGTTTTGCAAGTTTGAAACTAATCTTAACGATAACCTACGAGACCAATTCGTTTGTGGGTTACGCAGCGACATTATCCGACAGAGGTTATTTGCGGAGGATACAATATCGTATGCAGAGGCAGTGAAACTGGCAACCTCTTTGGAAGCAGCGGAACGGGACGCGGCGGCTGTAGAAGCACCACACAGCGAGGGTACGGCGGGGGCAGCCGGGGGTATCCATGCGCTGAACTCGGCGGGGACCGGGCGGTCGGGGAGCCGAGGGGGTCGCGGCGGCGGCGGGCGGAGCGCACGCGCTGGCTCGATGACAGCGCGTGACGTCGGCGTGCGCAGCGGCACGAGCGGCAACATACGAAGCGGAGGAATGCAGAAAAATAATTGTTCGGCTTGCGGAGCTTACAATCATGCTCAAGAAACATGTCGTTTCCGGAACTACGAATGCAGCAAGTGTCAACAAGTGGGACATTTGCGACGGGTGTGCCCGAACTGGGGAGCACCTGGAGCATCGCGAGGAGGGGACCGACACCGGGCGGCAGCAACATCAGGCCCGGCGCGGGGCCGCCTGCACTTCGGCAAGGCCGAGCAGCAGTCTGATGAGGACATCGGCGGGGACATCGAGGAAGAATTACATCACTTATGCTTGAACGACTACAAACCAGTAAGTTTGCCTATTCAAATAGACAACAGAATTATTCCGATGGAAATAGATACGGGTACTGCTATTTCATGTATTAGCAAGTCTATGTATGATAAATATTTTAGTTACTTGCCGATTGAAAAACATAACACTATTTTTAAATTTTATGACGGCACAAAAATAAAACCAGTAGGTATAATTAAGCCAACAGTACGGTACAATGAACTTAGTAAATGTTTAGAATTGTTTGTTATAGAAGGCGGTACGACTTCCCTACTGGGAAGGCAAAGGCTGGGAGAATTAGGCATAATAATACCTAAATTTAATTGTGACTTACTGAATCAAGTGACTTGTGAACACACAAATACAGAAGTCGAAAATTTAATCCACAGATATAAAGAACTATTCAGCGGCGGGCTGGGGCGGTACAGTGGCGGCAAGGCGACTCTGCGCGTGAGGGAGGGTACGGTGCCGGTGTTCCACCGCGCGCGGCCGATGCCGTACGCGCTACGCGAGCGCGTCGACGCCGAACTGGACGCCATGCTGCGCGCCGGCGTCATCGAGCCTGTCGACTGCTCCGACTGGGCCTCCCCGCTGGTACCTATCAATAAGCCCGATGGCTCACTTAGAATTTGTGCAGACTATAAAGCCACATTGAATCCGTCTTTACTGGTCGATCGTTACCCACTGCCTAAAATTGAGGATGTCTTAGTAAATCTAAATGGAAATAGGTATTACAGTAAAATCGATTTGTCACAAGCCTACAACCAAATAGAACTGGATGAAACAAAAAAATATACAGTTATAAACACTCACCGCGGGCTTTTCCAGTACAACAGGCTTGTTTACGGGTTATCCTCGAGCGTAGGTATATTCCAGCGTATTATGACAAACATATTGAGTGGTATACCTAACGTACAAGTGTTTTTAGACGACGTGATCATAGGAGGGAAAACGGAAAGGGAACATATGACGCCCTAAAGTTAGTTTTTCAACGTTTATTAGATAACGGGTTAAAATTAAGAAAGAGCAAATGTGTTTTTTTAGCAGAGGAGGTGACTTACTTGGGTTATATAATATCGAGAGAAGGAATAAAGGCTGATAAATCGAAAATTGAAGCAATTAATAATATGGAGCAGCCTCGGAATGTATCAGAACTGAGGTCATTTTTAGGAACAGTAAATTTTTTCGGTAGGTTTATTAAAAACCTCAGTGCAACACTTTCCCCTTTATATAATCTTCTGCGGAAGGGAAGGGAATGGGTATGGTGCGGGGAATGCGAACAAGCATTCGCCAAAGTAAAGAAGATGTTAACAAGTGCCAACGTTCTGTGTCACTACGACCAGGGTAAACCATTGATAGTCACTTGTGACGCGAGTGCGCGCGGGCTCGGAGCCGTGCTCACGCAGCCGGGGCCGCGCGGCGAGCGCGTCGTTGCGTACGCGTCGCGCACACTCAGCGATGCAGAGAAAAATTATTCCCAGATCCATCGTGAGGCACTCGCTATCATTTTCAGTATAAAGAAATACCATCAGTATTTATACGGGCGGCGTTTTGTCTTACGAACTGATCATAAACCGTTGGTTTCCATATTTGGGCCAAACACGGGAATTCCTAGCATGACAGCTAGTAGGATGCAGCGGTGGGCAATAATACTATCAGCCTATAGCTACGATATAGAATATGTAAACACAAAAGATAATTGTGCGGATGCGTTATCAAGACTACCCAACAGTAGACAAAAAAACAGTTTAGTACGGGTTCCGGAACAAACTTACCTACATTTCGCGCAAGATGCGCTGTTATTAGATTACACGGAAATAAAAAAACAAACAATTACAGATCCGCTATTAGGAAGGGTTCTCAGATACATTAGAGACGGATGGCCAACCGAATGTGATATTGACGGGTTAAGACCATATTACAATAGACGAAAGGAATTGTATGAAGAACTCGGGTGCATCATGTGGGGTCACAGAGTAGTCATACCGGAAAAATGTCGAGTAAAAGTTTTAAGCATTATACACGAGCCCCATATGGGTATAATTAAGTCAAAAGCAATAGCACGCAGTTACGTGTGGTGGGGCGGCATAGACGAAGCGGTTGAGGCGACGTGTCGCGCCTGCGTCGTGTGCGCGGCGCAGGCGGACGCACCGCCGCAACACGCGCCCCGCGCCTGGCCCTGGCCCGCGAGCCCCTGGGCGCGCCTACACCTAGACTTCATGGGGCCTATCTACGGGAAAACTTATCTAGTAGTTGTAGACGCTAAGTCCAAGTGGATAGAAGTTTTCCCAGTGCCTAGTACGGCGGCGGTGACAACTATAGGTAAGTTGTCAGAATTGTGGGGTAGATTTGGGATTCCAAAACAAATCGTCAGTGATAATGGACCACCCTTTACGAGCCGAGAATTTAAGGATTTTTTTAAATTAGACGGTGTAGAACATATTTTCGCAGCGCCCTACCATCCCGCATCTAACGGTGCAGCCGAGAATGCAGTAAAAACTGTAAAAAGGGTAGTAAAAAAAGCGTACAATGAAAATAAGAATATAGACAAAACACTCAACAAGTTCTTACTGTATTATCGGAACACCGAACATTGCACAACAGGGGAAAGTCCTGCTATGTTGCTAATGGGTAGACGTCTACGAACACACTTGGACTTATTAATGCCAGATCAGATGGCCAAGGTACAGCGTTGTCAACAACGGCAAATAGATACCAAAGGAGGATCTGATAGGAGTATGAATGTAGGGGAGGAAGTCTGGTACAGGCAGTATCTAAAAGGGGAAAAATGGCAACCTGGGAAAGTGACTGGCGTGTTAGGTAATACGGACTATAAAGTGACGGATGACAGTGGTAACGTAGTACATAGGCATATCGACCAGTTAAGGCGTAAGTCAAGGAGCTCGTTAGTTTGTCCGACGGTGGACAAAGATAATATTCTTCCTAAGCATAACATTCCGGTATCACCATCGGGTACGGTCCGGTCGCAGCGGTCGGAAGGGACAGAACCACCAACGTCGGTGTCACCGGCGCGAAGCATGGCTGAAGGGGAGGATTGTTTTGTAACTCCGGAAAAGGAGATGAGTTCACCTAAGCCTAGCCCGCCCTCACTCGCGGACGCTGCGCGCGCATTGCCGTTTCAGACCCGCCGGGTTAGACAGTGTAGGGTAGTCAAGCCTCCAACATACAAGTTTTAGAATAAGTTATTTACTAGATATTAAGTTGATTGTTTAGAATAAGTTATTTACTAGATATTAAGTTGATTGTTTAGAATAAGTTATTTACTAGAGATTAAGTGGTTGTCAGAAGTAATAAGCAGGTACTTTTGTAAATGTATCAATTAAGTAAGAATTCGGGGATGGTTGCTTGTTTTGATTATTATACGGAATTATACCTTAAATTAAGTATAGAGGAGTGTAGTGTATGGTGGGTAATTGCATGAGCAGTCTCGATTATACGGTGCTATGGAACGGACGTGTCAGAGTTTTATTTAACAGTACTACCTACACAACAGTTTGTTAAAGAGATTTCATCCTTATTTGATCCTAACGATCAATGCAATAAAAGTACAGGGTGTAATTTTTACAGATTTTAGTCGGTTCGATTGCCGGGTGTGGCAAACGAATTTTCGAAAATCTTTGAATGTAGTTTTCTTTATATTAAAAAATAAAGGAATGTTTTCTTTGAGTAAAATTTTCTATCTACAGTATTAAGAGTACTTTCCCTTCAGGTGGCATTACAAAATTCCACCCTATATATATATTATTTATTTTTAATATTTTTTGTTATTATCATTTTTTTAAATATTTTATCTTACACGAAGGCAAAAGCCACCACACTTGCTCATTGCGGGTGGTCGATTCCAGATATGGGAGTTGATAATAAGGATCCCCGCACACGGGCCACCGGCCGCAACCACAAAACGACGCCACCGGCATATTTCCTGTATTTTTTATACATTTTATATGGACTCGCCGCACATGGTTGACGCCACACGCTACAAATCGTCGCTGCTCGCTTCTTGTGGCCCGCACCGGCCACTAAACGCCGACACACAGGAAATATAGTAGCGGCGTCGTGCTACCGGGAAATCCTTCCTTATTCCTTGTCTACATTATAAAGAAAACCTCTGTGCAAAAATTTCAGCTTTCTAGGATCAATCAAGGGTTTGGGCTGGGCGTTGCCGTTGATGAGTCAGTCAATCAGTCAGTCAGGACTTCTCTCTTTATTTATTTAGATAGCGACGAGAGATTTCAGCCGAAAAATCATTTTAACTTAGGTGATGTACCTAAGTTGGAATCTGTTTTGGCGCAAATTAGGAGAGGCCTGTACCAAGCAGTAGGTACCCTTTAAATTCAGATAATTCCCCCATGACATCAGCACCCATACAATAGAAAACATTACAACACGTCAATGCAGTGTCACCGTCGCGTACAATAAAATGGATGAGCATAGGTGATGTTCACAAGTCCTCCTGCGCGCGTCTTTTCGAAACTTTACACAAAAACATCGAAACAAAGAGGCGTGGCTTACATATATTTGAATACTCAGAAGACAGCTTGTGTAAGAAAACAAAAGAAAATGTTTAAGGTTTTTTGTGAAAAGTTTCGAAAAGACACGCGCAGGAGACCCGACTTAACATTGACAAACCTGTGAGACTCTGTTTGAGCTGTTCCATGACGGTCTGGCGACTCTTCGCGCGCGCTCGCTTGACCTTGCGCTGCGTCTCCTTCCGGTCTTCCGTGAAGATCTGGTTCACCATCTCCTGAGACACGTCGCCATCGCGCTTCAGCAGGAAGAAGTAAATACCGCCGGGGGTGCGACGACGCGTACCATTCTAAGAATTTTTGTTCTATATAAAACACTAGCTTTTGCCCGCGGCTTCGCCCGCGTGGATGTCGGGAAATATCCCAAGGGAACCTGCTACCGGGAATTCCTTCCTTATTCCTTGTCTCGTATTCAGCACATGATTTATGGTTTAAAAGGGGAAGTATTAATGTACGGAATAGCTGATTTAAAAAAAAAATACCACTGAAGAATTTAATCGCTGGTGGGAATCAAAATACTTATGAATTCATGGTTATAGTTTGCGCGTCGATGTACCTTACACCCTGTATAACACAACGACTGCACGTTCATGCATGGCAGTAGATCAGTAGACAAACAAGCGTGCGCGGATACATGGTGGGGTACACAGGGGTTGTACACAGAAAAATAAGATAAATCATAGTCATCTTCGAAAAGGGGGTACATTGTTGAGGTTACGGAGAATAGGTGCCAAAGGTTTGTCTCCCATCATAATCCCCCAGAGAGAAACATTTGCCCCCCCTTGAGCGAAAACCTAGATTAGCGCAAACAAGGCAGTCAGTAGGTAAAACAAGATCATGGCAAAATGTATGAGAATATGGCTGAGTACTGAATTACCGCTTTACTTGTAGTAGTCGTTTATACCTGTTTTATTTATATTACTTTTGGCAGTTGCTATGCAGCAGCCGTTATCAATTGGGGCACAAAACCATAAATAACTTTTATCAATCCTTTTGCTGGCATTTACAAGTTTTATGGAGCAGTACAAAAAGCCTATTATTTTATTATGGAGTTGAGAATTTAGGATTGGCAGTTTGATTGACACATATTGTAGGTTTATAACTTTATTGTCAACTAGCTTTTGCCCGCGTGGATGTCGGAAAATATCCCACGGGAACGTGCTACCGGGAAATCCTTCTTTATTCCTTGTCTACATTATAAAAGGAACCTCTGTGCAAAATTTCAGCTTTCTAGGTCCAATGGATTGGGGTGGGCTTTGATGAGTCAGTCAATCAGTCAGTCAGGACTTTTATTTACGCTATTGTAGCTATTGGTATTAAGCTAAGCGCACATTACAGACGCGGTAGGCTGCACCGCAACGCAGTAACTGTTCAGACAGATTGAATTTCGAATTTGAATTTGAAATGTAACCAGCCCAGTGCAATGAGGCTGCGTTGCTGAGCACATTTGGCCGGTCCGCGCCGCGCCACAACCTATTGCAAAGAAAAACATCCTGCACCACTTTCGTAGACACTAACAACTACCACAAATATACACCTGTCGAGCGATCCGCTATTGCCAGTGCCTTGCGATGCGGCGCGGCCCATCCAAATGAGCGCGAGCCTTTAATATCCATTTTTATCTATACCGTATTCAGGGAGTCGTGAGATAACAGGTAAACAAACAATAAGAGTCCGTTCAACCGATTTTGGCTTCTATTGCGTTGGTGGCATGACAAAGGGCAGTTGCAGTAAACAGTTGGTATTGTAACCACTTTTTTGCCTTTAATGCCTTCCTTAAGCCTACGTAATAGAAGTCAAAATCGGTTGAACGGACTGTAAAAGGGGTTTGTTTCGGTGTCTCATCCCATTGTGAATATGGTACTTATAGAAAAGAAGTATGTAATACGTACTCAATCAAATCCCGTGATTTATTTCTACTATAGGATGCACAAAATATGCCTCGAGGGGCAACATCAGAAACTGTTCTGTAAAGACTTGCTGATCCTGTTGTTGCCTCGTTGGTCTAGCTAGTGGATGCGCTGCGCACTGCTGAGGATTCGATTCCCAGGCAGTGATTTTGGGTTTTTACATCAGGGATTTTGCTGTAGTAGCCCAGAGTCTGGATTTGTGCCCGGTAGATGACAATAGTCTCGCCGTTATTACATGGGACTTATACATAACTGTTGTAATGTGGGTATAAACTCTGCATAACATAATATACATTACGCCTAAAGGGATAGCCTTCAGGCGTAATGTATATTATGTTATGTTGCTTAGCTATAAGTATTTAAATGACGCCGTACAAGTGGCGGAAGTTTTGAGCCAACCAGATCTGAAATACAGTTGTGCCAGCAACCCGAAGAAGAAGAATGAATATCTAAGTTTAATCTGACAGTTCCACTTACCATGACAAGCATGCCTCCTTCTGCTTCCACCTTTTGTGTTTCTTTGTATATTTCTATAGCTTTGTTAGCACCAACAACTTGTACAATACGACCTGAAAAATTTTCATTTTTGAAAAACATAATCATGGAATCTCATTGTTCCTAAATGGTGGTGGTGGCTATGATTTGTGATACAATTGAACCTTCAGACCAAGACCATTTTTTTATGTAGTAAGAGGTTTGCCAATTTTATTATGGTCCAATATACCTACAGGGTGGAATCTTTCAGCGGGGCAGTAAGGGGAAGTACCTTATCCGTTGCAGCTACGCGAAAATGGTCTTAGGAGACTATCCATAATTTTTTATGGAATTTTGATCCCCATTCACAGATTTTCAAAAAAAATTACAGTTAGTAAGAAAATAGCCATTTTACACAAAAACATTTTTTGATGCCAATCGATCCTGTTTCTAATACTGATCAAAAACTTTTATGGGACCAACCATCGTTGGAGTACTCAAAAAGTCACAAATTGCAAAAAACTTTTCCCTTACATTTTGTAAAGAATTTGTGTAATATAAAACAGCAAGATTTTAAATAAGAATAACATCATCAAGTTATGTTAGTTAATAATAAAACTGAAATATAAAAAAAAAATAAAAGACAAATGATCACATAGAATTTTACACATATCAAAAAGAAGGCATATTAATTTTCTATTTTTATTATTAACTAACATAACTTGATGATGTTATTCTTATTTAAAATCTTGCTGTTTCTTGCCCTACGATATCAAGTGCTCGAAGTGACCGCCATTTTGACGAATACATAAATTGATTCGTTTCTGTACCGACCTAGTGGCTGCTGACAATTTATTCGAGTTCGAAATTTGAATTGTTTTTAAACTTATCTTTTTATTCAGTCAACAAAAAGATCTCAACCGTCACTAAAAAAGCTTTTGCGTAAAATTTTCATACAAAATGTACGGGAAAAGTTTTTTGCAATTTGTGACTTTTTGAGTACTCCAACGATGGTTGGTCCCATAGAAGTTTTTGATCAGTATTAGAAACATGATCGATTGGCATCAAAAAATGTTTTTGTGTAAAATGGCTATTTTCTTGCTAACTGTAAATTTTTTTGAAAATCTGTGTATGGGGATCAAAATTCCATAAAAAATTATGGATAGTCTCCTAAGACCATTTTCGTGTAGCTGGAACGGATAAAGTACTTCCCCTTACTGCCCCGCTGAAAGATTCCACCCTGTAGATATGGTATACTTAATTATGTATTTATAGGTAGACAAGTCTGATGGGACTTCCCCTACAAACTTTCATCCCCTATTTTCAAAAGTCCTTCCTTAGCAAGTTCCTTCATTATACATATTTCAGACACAGATGCCTTCAGTATAAAATTAAGAAAATTTGATTGTTTCCTGTATATCTGTTCAAATGTAACATATGTTGTGTCAAATAAATATATTATTATTATTATATTAAGGGACACTTGTACAAAATTTCATGCTTCTAGCTAGATCCCTCGGTTTAGGCTGCGCATTGTCTCTCAGTAAGTGAATGAATTTAAGATTTTTATTAAGCAGATTACAACAAGCAATCACAGTGAACTTTAGGAAACCCTATACAGGGTGGAATCTTTCAGCGGGGCAGTAAGGGGAAGTACCTTATCCGTTGCAGCTACGCGAAAGTGGTCTTAGATGACTATCCATAATTTTTTATGGAATTTTGATCCCCATTCACAGATTTCCAAAAAAAAAAAATACAGTTAGCAAGACAATAGCCATTTTACACAAAAACATTTTTTGATGCCAATCAATCCTGTTTCTAATACTGATCAAAAACTTTTATGGGACCAACCATCGTTGGAGTACTCAAAAAGTCACAAATTGCAAAAAACTTTTCCCTTACATTTTGTAAAGAATTTGTGTAGGTAACTGAAATACAAAAAAAAAAAAAAAAATACAAATGATCACGTAGAATTTTACACATATCAAAAAGAAGGCGTATTAATTTTCTATTTTTATTATTAACTAACATAACTTGATGATGTTATTCTTATTTAAAATCTTGCTATTTCTTGCCCTACGATATCAAGTGCTCGAAGTGACCGCCATTTTGACGAATACATAAATAGATTCGTTTCTGTACCAATCTAGTGGCTGCTGACAATTTATTTGTATGAATTCCATAGAAAATTGTGGTTAGTGAGTCTTTAAGTTCTTTAACACTATCGTATTGCTTTTTGTAAACCTGTTTTCAGGTACAGCCCCCCAAAAAACAAAAGATCTCAACCATCACTAAAAAAGCTTTTGCGTAAAATTTTCATACAAAATGTACGGGAAAAGTTTTTTGCAATTTGTGACTTTTTGAGTACTCCAACGATGGTTGGTCCCAAAGAAGTTTTTGATCAGTATTAGAAACAGGATTGATTGTCATCAAAAAATGTTTTTGTGTAAAATGGCTATTGTCTTGCTAACTGTATTTTTTTTTTTGGAAATCTGTGAATGGGGATCAAAATTCCATTAAAATTATGGATAGTCACCTAAGACCACTTTCGCGTAGCTGCAACGGATAAGGTACTTCCCCTTACTGCCCCGCTGAAAGATTCCATCCTGTATAGGGTTTCCTAAAGTTCACTGTGATTGCTTGTTGTAATCTACTTAATAAAAATCTTAAATTCATTCACTTACTGAGAGACAATGCGCAGCCTAAACCGAGGGATCTAGCTAGAAGCATGAAATTTTGTACAAGTGTCCCTTAATATGTATAATGAAGGAACTTGCTAAGCTGAAAGATTCCACCCTGTATAGTAATATAACATTTATTAGACCAAAAAGAATAAACATTGTTACACTTAGTTACTTATACATATGCTAAACAGTAAATCAATTACAATTGTGCCAAATTATTAGCATCTGCTGCGGAACTAGGTTTATAGCCTGTGTTTCAGCATTTCAGCGCCTCAAGCCTAGTACTAGGTATGCAAGTATGAGCTTACAAACAAAAGGAAACAGTTTATATTAAAATATGAACTTAATTACTTTAAGGGCCTATTTCACAATGTCCGACTAGCCGCTACTTACCAAATAAATTCAAAAATGGAACTGAATTTGTATGAAATGATCTGCCAAGGAAGTTAATTGGAACTTAATTGTGGTTGGTGAAGCAGGCCCTAAAAATAATACTTTTATTGGTATTTTAACAGAAGCATTAACAAACATAAGGAACATAACATACCCAGTAATTCCTTTTTATCTTCAGAAAGACTTTCTGCAATATCATCTGCTATATTTTCTACAGTGTCCTCACTATTCACTATCAGATCACGAAGGCTCCTAGGCTTCAGTTTATCATCGTAATGGTGACTATTTGCTCTTTTACCCAACCTTAACTTCATATTTGACCGATCCACATGTCTGCGTTTATTAGACAAACGTTCACTATCATCATAATCATCATTAGAGGTAAATATTTTCTTCTTAGATATATAGTTATCATCTAATCTATACTTAATAGTATAATCATAAGATTCAACGCCATATCTGCTTTTCTTTGATACATCACAACTGACCATATCCTCTGTTAACAAGTCTTCCTGTAATAAAAGTAAACAAAAATATTTATTAGGCCAATCTCCATGGCAACTGGTAGAAGTAGTGTTTCAAATACAAATAGTGTTATTACAAAACAAGGTTTTTCTTCTGTCATGGTTAGGTTAGCTGTGAAGTTGTGCTAGAAATACAGTTCTACAAAACTGACAACTTAGTCCAGTACTAAGTTGTCATCTTAATGTGTCGGAATAAAGTTCGTAATTCAAAAAAGGGCCCATGGTTTAAACCTGGGTTTGAAGATGAACCTTGTTTTGTAATAAGATGGATAGGGTTTGTTACTTGGAAAAATATTTTAATTACAGGAGAAAAGAGTAAACAACATTGCACAAGAAATGCTTTACAGTGAGTAGGTACACAAATAGCCTTTTCTACACCCTATTATTAATTATTTTATAAAAAAAATAAATAAACCTGTAAGGCTTTGCACCAGATGTTGTACTTGTCCTTCTTGTCGGGCTGCGGCAGTGGGCGGCGCGGGCGCAGCTTGGTGCGCTTGGCTCGGCGACGAGGCTCGTCGTCCGACTCCGAGCCTGACGACTCCTGCGCTGACCCCTCATCGCTCTGCTCGTCCTGTATCTGCATGTGCACTAACGAAGGAGGGTTAAACGCCTCTGGCCGCGCCAGAGGTATATAAGTACCCTCTTCCACATCCGAATCTTCCAACTGCAACGCAATAAAATCTCCGTTAACGAGTACGCCCTAAGTAAGACGTCATAAGTCATATTCTTGTTAGAATTATTGTTTAACAGATTTATATAAGAGTTAAAAGTCACATTACCCTACTAAAAGAACATTTTTTTGCTTAAAGTGGCAAGGCATCATTGAAAAACTGCTATGTAATTAAAATGAAAATGTTCAACGTAAAAGTTCATTCTAACCTCCCCGTCTTCCCTTTCAAGGGGAACTTCAACATCCAACTCGCCTTCCGTCGTTGACATCATACTCAAGACTTTAGTTTAAAGATATAAAATAAAAAATCATGAAAGGATTTTAACGAAATACAGCAACTCCACCATAAAACAATCTCCACTACCTAGCTGCTCCTGTCATTTTTAATAAAAGACAAGATAGAGTTTCTGTACCAGCTGTCAACATGTCAACAACCTACAGCAGCATAAATAGTTACAGTTTACGAAGTACGTTTTATTTCAGACAGGAAAGAAGTCTAATGCCGGGGCTACACTATACGGACATCGCCGTTGATCATCGCGTTGAAGCTTAGAGCATTTAACTATGGAGATGGCAAGCAGCGAATCACCGAATAACATTTTCTGCCACTTTATGCGGGGGGCGAGGAAAACATAAATGCTCTAAGCATACAGCACACTACGAAAATTTGACAGTGCTAGTGATGTGACACAAACAATGAGTGATATTTCATTACATGAATGAATGAATAAATGTTCATTCATTTTAATTTCTTGTATGTATACGCACGGCTACAGATCACGCTATACAGGGTTATTGGTAAAACACCAGCAACCTCTTTAGGGGTCATTGTACTCATCATTATGAACAACTTTTAATGAGGGACCAAACCTGAAATCGCGAAAAAAAATCAGCTGCTCCCTACATTTTGACGAGTTTGATGTAGATAAAAATGTACTGAACAGCAGATTTTTTTTTTGCGATTTCGTGTTTGGGCCCATAGTAAAACTTGTTCATAATGATGAATACAATGACCCTTTAAGAGGTTGCTGGTGTTTTACCAATAACCCTGTATATTTCCAGTATAAGCTGATCTCGCATTGTATAGGATTTCCTTATAATTAGAGATCAGTGTAAACTGGAAATGTATATAGCTTGGTGTGTAGTCGTGTGTACCTACACAAAAATACGCAATATGATTAATGCCTGCGAAACTACGTAGGTAGCCAGTAATGACCAAAAAATTTATAGTGCTTTAGAAAAAGAACGATTGTATTTATTTATAGAGTCAAATATTTTTTCAAATAACATATTGCTGGACCAGCCGGTCGATTCAGTAAAAATCTCACCGTGAAAACTTAGGTGAAGTGAGTTTGTTTTTGCTAGGAATTGACACTATTGACAGCTCACTCCACGCTCACTTCACCTAAGTTTTCACGGTGAGATGGTTACAGAATCGCACTGCAGTGCCTTTCCCTATCATTCTGCATTTAGGGTCGGCAATTCGGGATACATACTGAGCCCCGTTTTATAATGCGGGCTTATTGTAGGTATACGTGTCAAAAAAGTAGGAAGTGTAGAATATAAATAATAAAACAACACAGCCAATTTTATTATTTCGTTAAAAATAACACTTTTATTTTTATTTATTTATTTATTACTAGCGGACCCGACAGACGTTGTCCTGTCTGAACGATCCTAGAAACCGACTGCAGCGCCACCTACCGGGTCCAATTGTATTTTCAAACCATCCAGGAACCCATTCAAATATACACACAAAATTTTATCCAAATCGGTCCAGCCGTTTTGGAGGAGTTAGGTGACAAACACACGTCCTCCTATGTCCGTTTCCTGGTTCTAAACTACCTCCCCACCAATTTTCAGCCAAATCGGTTCAGCCGTTCTTGAGTTATAAATAGTGTAACTAACACGACTTTCTTTTATATATGAGGGAATCTGTACGATAAGCTCGACGATTTCTCGTTTCTAACCTAGCCGTTTCTCGGGCTGCCTCTCTTTCCTCTTGTGTTTGAGAGGCACGAATTAAAGGCCTTCTTCGCTCCATACTAACGCGGCGCTCTTCTCGTGCAATGTCTCGTTCTTCATCAGATAATTGACTCGCGATGTTCCGTTGCCTAATTGCAGTACGGCTTCGCTGGGAAAGATTAGATCTTCTAGGACGTGGCACAATATGTACTCGCACAAAACCACACAAAACAAACAAATATAACAGTAGCTAAACTTTCGTGACATAGACATTGATTGACAATAGTTTAGATCATAGACTACTACTTTGGATACTGCACTTTTTAACCTTTGTAATTATATATCTTAGAAAATCATAGACAACATAAAAAGACATTTACGCTTTCGATAACTTAAATAATAAATCTTAGAAATTGTTTTCGAAAATAGAAACTTTAATTTACGCAAAATAAAGTTCTGAACGCACACGTAAATGTTAACCATTTGTCATTATTTCTGAACGCACGCATAAATATTTGAGGAACTTCTATTCAAATCTGCTTAATACACTTTTCAACCTTTTTAATTCTTTAAAAAAATACAGACAAAAGTTTATTCACCCTTTTTAAATAGATTAATTACACAAAATACATTTCTGAACGCATGCATAAATGTCAATCACAGTATTTGACAGGATGACAGGAGGAAAACAAATGTTTGACAGGTACGAAACAAAGGAACATAATTAAATGGAAAATTATTCGTTTTCATAATTATGTATTCGTTAAGTTTTCATTGTTTTTAAAATGTATTCTGCTATTCAGGGCGGAGACAAATCCAACGAAACAAAAACCATGAAAATTGATCCAGCCGATCTCGAGTTATAAGTGTTGTAACAAACCCGTCTTTGTTTTATATATATAGATTTATTAAAACTTTATGCACAAGTAAAAAAATACTGTACAAAGGCGAACTTAATGCCTGAGGCATTTTCTACCAGTCAACCTTAGGGTGATGCAGAGACAAAACATGGTAGGTGCAACACAAGGGATAGATAACTGGCAAAAGAATAAATACTAATAAATACACGTCTTTTACCCGTTCGGTTTCTTTTTTTTACAACTATTTGAGTTCGGTGTTTACTAGCTAACTAATTAAATAAACTAAATGAGGTGTTTGATATTTTAGTAGGAAAACATGCGGGTGTTTCATAGCCATAGTCTAGTTCATAGCGGCTTCATAGCCATGGGCTAGTTCATAGTGGCTTCATAGCCATAGTCTACTTCAATGACATTAAACATCTAGACGTTGCCATGATTACAGTGTGAAGCGTGGAAGTGAGACACATATATACGAAATTTTATTATTATCTCCTCACCGCTGTCACTGTGGCGAAGTTGTCAACAGCCTCGGACACCACGGCCTGTCTTGCAGCCGAATTGCGGGTCGCTAAGCGCGGCACGCTAACATCAATGACATCATCCGACGAGCCCTTGTCACCGTCGGCGGTCCAGCTGTATTAGAACCCAATGGCTTGGCACGCGACGATGGCAAGAGACCGGACGGCATGTCATTATTTCCATGGAAGGTGGGTAGGCCTTTAGTGTGGGACGCTACGTGTGTCGATACTCTTGCGCCATCCCACCTTCATGGCTCGGTGTGCTGTGCTGACACTGCTGCTGCGGCTGCGGAAAACCTCAAGCGACGGAAGTATAATAACCTTATCGGTAATTATATTTTTGAGCGGTTTGGGGTTTGAAAGCGGTGGAATAATTATTAAATTATTCCACCGCGGATTAATTTTTTTTCAAATTGCATGAGCTGCAAAAACTCACATTCGAAACGAACTAACTGTTATTTTTTAATAGCCTAAGCCTACAAAAGAAAAGAATTTAAATCGACTCACAAAGAACTGAAATTAATAAGTATTTTATAAATAATATTTTTTTTAATTTCAACCTGACTTATCCAGATACATTCACAAAAAAAACTGAACTATGTTTACTGAACATACTGACTGAAAAAATCATTTATTGTATCAATCATTCATTCACGTTGTCCCTGCACTATGCAAATTCCTTTAATTCCTTCCTGTACTACGTTTGCGCTACCAACGTACCACTGTATTTTTCTATCGTAATGTCAACAACGATTATTTCGACATTGTACTTAAATAAAAGTATTTGAATGTATTATTTATACTAATATGTGGTAAGAAACACCATGGTTTCGCAAATTTGAAGTGGCAGATCGCTTTTCGCACGAGGAAACTGCACAATTCACCATTTTTTGGGAGCACTTTCTTGCGACACAATACGATACACAATGACAGCCGTCGCCAAATGAATTAGTTTTATATAACGTGCATGGCCATATGGCCAGTCGACTTTGGCAGAGGGGTTCGCTCAGCTATGCCATCTCCATAGGTTAAATGCTCTAAGCGTTGAAGGCTTGGGCGATAACCGTAAGCCGACGTACGCACGGACGTAAAAAAATCACGGCGGGGTTTTATCGCGCACTGGATTTTCAAATCTCGCGTGTTGAGCCGAGCTTCGAGAATCCAACCTAACAAAACAGAGTGCATCCCAGCGCGACGAAAAACACACTGTTGGATTTTCAACTCCCAGCGCTAAGCAGAGCGTTGCAAATGCAGTGTGCTAAGAAAAATCGCCGCGATTTTTTACGCCCGTGTGAATGTCGGCTTAGTGTAGCCACCACACGCGATAATTTGACAACGGCATCCACATTGCCGATGGACGAGGGGTGTGAATTCAGTGAGGCCACTCAATTCATCGCGTTGAACAACGGAACAATTACCGCGATGTTTAAAGCGTTTATGACCCCGGTGTGGCCCCACCATAAACGCAGAGTATACCATTTTAATCTAAATATGAAGGTATTATAAAAGACTTGTCTTATACGTGTCGTGTATATAAATAAAATTATATAATAAAACATGTATAGATGGTACGCACGGCTACAGATCAAGTTATACATTTCCAGTATAAGCTGATATTGCATTGGATAGGATTTCCTTGCAATGAGAGGTCAGTGTAAACTGGAATGTATAGCTTGATGTGTAGCCGTATGCACATATTTTTTTTTAAGACTTAGAAATTGTATCTAAAAAAGTAAAACATTTAACGAAAACAGTATACCACCCACGCGCCCGTCTCCCCCGCGTTACTTCCATTCCCACGCCCCCGAACATTTTTTGTATTTTTTCTCGGCGCGCAATATTGGTTCGCATGCTCACTTATACACGGCTTCTATGCAAAATATTTCTATGAAGTAAGCTAATTACTGTTTTCTTAAAAAACCGACTTCCAAAAAAAAAACACTACAAAGTGAAAAATAACTTTAATTTCGGAAGTCGGTGTCTTTGGATCTGTATTTTAGTTTTTTGCCACCGACTTCCGAAATTAAAGTTATTTTTCACTTTGTAGAGTTTTTTTTGGAAGTCGGTTTTTGTTTTTGTAAAAAAGTTTTTATTTTGCACTTTTTAGTGGTTCAGTTTGTAATTTATCTAAGTTACAATAACCCAATGTCAGCTGCTCATCACGTTTTACAAAATGTTGCTTTTCCCGATGCAGGGCCGTTAATTGTTGAGGAGTTCTCCTAGTAAGAACCAGGAGAAATGGAGCTTATGGTGAAGTCACCATTACCATTATTTTGACGAGCATAAACCATATTAAAGTAATCGAATCGCAACCTGTTATATACTTAGATATAATTGAGTATTTCCGATGGCCCTCTGTGGTCTTCATCATCAGTTCCAGCTCACCGAATTGTACTTTCCGAGAGCAAATGCACGAGTTACTATAAAAAATACCGAAATCGATATAGGTGTGCCCATAAAATTTGAGGGTTTCCCTCGATTTCCATGGGATCCCATCATCAGATCCTGACTTGATGATCATGGGACCACTTGGGACGTATACCCTTTCGAACAAAAAAAGAAAAATCCAAATCGGTCTAGCCATTTTCGAGTAATCGGGGAACATACATAAAAGGCTCTAGTCATTTAGAGTTTTCAAATAAAATTCGCTATTCTATCCATTTTTAACCGACTTCCAAAAGGAGGAGGTTCTCAATTCATCGGAACCTTTTTTTTTTTTTAATTTTTTTTTTTTATGTATGTTCCCCGATTACTCGAAAATGGCTAGACCGATTTGGATTTTTCTTTTTTTGTTCGAAAGGGTATACTTCCCAAGTGGTCCCATGATCATCAAGTCAGGATCTGATGATGGGATCCCATGGAAATCGAGGGAAGCCCTCAAATCTTATGGGCACACCTATATCGATTTCGGTATTTTTTATAGTAACTGGTGCATTTGCTCTCGGAAAGTACCATTCGGTGAACTGGAACTGATGATGAAGACCACAGAGGGCCATCGGAAATACTCAATTATATCTAAGTATATAACAGGTTGCGATTCGATTACTTTAATATGGTTTATGCTCGTCAAAATAATGGTAATGGTGACTTCACCATGAGCTCCATTTCTCCTGGTTCTTACTAGGAGAACTCCTCAACAATTAACGTCCCTTCATCGGGAAAAGCAACATTTTGCAAAACGTGATGAGCAGTTGACATTGGGTTATTGTAACTTAGATAAATTACAAACTGAACCACTAAAAAGTGAAAAATAAAAACTTTTTTACAAAAACAAAAACCGACTTCCAAAAAAAACACTACAAAGTGAAAAATAACTTTAATTTCGGAAGTCGGTGGCAAAAAACTAAAATACAGATCCAAAGACACCGACTTCCGAAATTAAAGTTATTGTTCACTTTGTAGTGTTTTTTTTGGAAGTCGGTTTTTGTTTTTGTAAAAAAGTTTTTGTTAGGTTGGATTCTCGAAGCTCGGCTCAACACCGAGAGCGAGAGTTGAAAATCCAGTGCACGATAAAGTCCCGCCGCGATTTGTTTACGTCCGTGCGAACGTCGGCTTAGTTTTTTATTAACGATCTAAAACAAAATATGTGATATAAGTTTTCAAACTGTCAGGGTCACTAACATTATTATTAACACAAACGGGATATTTACAAAATCCATTTTATTTATTTTTCATGTTTCATAAAATATGTGTGAGGAGCTCGTGGCTAAGTAATAACAGCCACACGGGTCGATCCATCAGGTTAAGCTACGCTTGCCGGGGTTGATCCGTGGATGGGTGACCAAGTTTACATACCGAGACTCCTCCGTGCCTCGGAAAGCACGTTAAGCCGTTGGTCCCGGCTGTCATTCGTGGATCTTTGACAGTCGTTACGGGTCGTCAGAAGGCCGAAAGTCTGACAACCAGTCTTGCCAAGGGGTATCATATTACACCCAGTTACTGGGTCGTGAAGGTCAGATAGGCAATCACTCCATGTAAAATACTGGTATTCAGCTGCATCCGGTTAGATTGGAAGCCGACCCCAACATAGTTGGGAAAAGGCTAGGCAGATTGATTTTGTTTCATAAAATATGTGATCTTGTTTTTATTACGCCATCTATATAACAAAAACATTATTATTTCAAAATCTAAAGCAGTAACCCTATTTTTTTTTTCGCCTAAAATATTGCCCATGTGTCAAAATTTGACACATGAGCAATATTTTTGGCAAAAAAAAAACAAAGGTAAATTATTAAATAATCAAATGACATCATAATATTTACCTTTGTTCTCCCATAGATGTTATTATTTATGTTCCAAAGTTTTGAAATACGAACAATAATCTCGGTAAAAAAACCGGTCAAGAGCGAGTCGCACTCGCGCACCGAGAGTTCCGTTCCGATTCCTGAAAAAGTGTGCTATTTAGAGACATCGTTTTATTTTTCCTGTAATCTTTACATAAACTTCTATCACATAGAATAATTTCAGATTTTTATCTTAGCAAACTTCGGAGATAAAGGGGGGAAACGGTATTTTTTTTACATTTTTCATCAAAAGTCGAAAACTATGCGGACTAAAAAAAATAAAAAAATGTTTGAGAATGTGCAAGCAGCGTTCTTTCATATGATATCCCACATGCCCTAGTAGCCCCACTTTGAATTATTAAGACCCCCTTTCAGTCCCTGTTACAAAAAAAATATAAATATTTTTATTTCTTTCTTATTTGCAAAATAGTTGGGTAAACGTCATCTAAAACTGTTCTAAATTTCAAGTTGATAGCATTAGTAGTTCTTGAGATATCCAGCTGTGACAGACAGACAGACTGAGTCACACCATAAGGGTTCCTTTTTTACCATTTTGGTACGGAATCCTAAAAACGACCCCCGCGCGCCTGCGCTCCTCTCGCGCAGCACACTTTTTAACCGAATTCAAAAAAAGGAGGGGTATCAATTCGGTTGTATTTTTTTTTTTTCAACCACAGATTTGACAGACTTTGTTCGTAATGCCGATACAATCTCACGGCTTTTGGCACAAATACAGGGTGAAATTGAATAGATGCGACAAAATTTAAGGGGGTGTTCTACGCATCAATATGAACAACTTTTACTATGGGACCAAACCTGAAATCGCGAAAAAAAAATCAGCTGTTCAGTACATTTCGACGAGTTTGATGCAGATAAAAGTACTGAACAGCTGATTTTTTTTTCGCGATTTCAGGTTTGATGCGTAGAACACCCCCTTAAATTTTGTCGCATCTATTCAATTTCACCCTGTATACAAATGGCACAAAGAACCTGGAACGCAAGGTCATATCAGGTCCACATACTCTTTTATTCACTATTTTTTTTTATTTTATTTAATTTTAATTTTCTTTATATTATTGTAGAAAACAAGTAAATTAAACTAATTCATATTGGAAGAGCGGAGTCTCCTAACACAGGCTTATTTGCTTAAAAGGAGGCTCCAACCATTATTTGTTAAGATATTACTTGTGAAAATAATAAACCATTTTTCATTTTCATTTTCACATACAAAATTCGCAAAAATAAAAAATAAGACGTGGAATGCGCCCGTCCCACCCCTCTTTGACCAGGCACGTTTCGTCCATCGGGGCGTTTCAAGTTGTCATCTTGTCACAGCTCCGGCTCGGCTCCGGCATGTTTCAGGCAATGGGTGCGTGGGTGGGACAACATGACCATGAGTTGAATAGGTACATTTTTATACCTAGTTAACTAGGTACTGGAGGTTCTGCCGAAGGTTTTTAACAAATGAGTCTAGTCGCGAAGACGTTTTAATGCAAACTAGCTAGCTTAAGGCGAGTAGTGCTGCTAACATATGTCTGGAGATACGGAACAACACGATAATATAATATTATAGATTGTTAACGCTCGTTTTTGTCGCAAACGCCGGTCAGCGTTAGCCACACTTGATGAATAAAAAATAACACTACATACATTCTCAGACTGTTCATACATTCGGCAATTGATTTTTATTTAAGTATACAACATGTCCCAGAATTGATGGCACAACCGCTTAAGGAGACATTGTACTCATCATTATGAACAACTGTTATTAAGGGACTAAACCTTAAATCGTGAAAAAAAAAAATCAGCTGCTCCCTACATTTTGACGAGTTAGATTAGAAGATAAACTTTACTGAACAGCAGATTTTTTTTTTCGCGATTTCATGTTTGGTCACATAGTAAAAGTTGTCCATAATGATGAGTACAATGATCCCTTAAGCGGTTGTGCTATCAATTATGTGGGACATGTTGTATAGATAGATTTAACTGTCAACATTTACTTCTTTTCAGTTATAATTAGCTACATTGTACCGTTCCGAGGACCGCTCATTGCATTTGTGGGGAATCTTTGCACCACCATGTTGCAGCTGGTTTTCACAGCTTTAATGGATATGTCAGCCTGAGGTATCCTAATAACTACGGCCTTAGTAACTTCCATCTGTACATGGACCTCTTCATCCTAGGCCTAGGATTATTCTGTGTTGTCTTTGGTGTATATCGGTGTGGTTATAGATATTCATGTACG
This sequence comes from Cosmia trapezina, assembly GCA_905163495.3. Classification (NCBI taxonomy): domain Eukaryota; kingdom Metazoa; phylum Arthropoda; class Insecta; order Lepidoptera; family Noctuidae; genus Cosmia; species Cosmia trapezina. The sequence goes on from LR991036.1 coordinate 7,309,363, forward strand.
AATTCTATTTCTGAACTACTCTCCGAACAGCGAAGGATTTTTTTGAACTATGTATTTTTTGTTTGTCTAAAAGGCATTGTGATCTGATTTTGAAATAAAACTTGCAATTCCTTGAAATATGTTTTAATTAAACAGTACTTACATTTTTTTAAATATTCCTATTACTATATTATATAAAACAAAGTGGCTTTTTCGTGTTTGTGCGAGTGACTGTGTGTGACCTTTCCTTAATTCTAATACAATGGATTTTGAATTTGAAGCGGATTTTATTTTCACCATCATTTAGAATTTATTCGGGAAGGTTTAAAGATGATGAGATGATCCGAAAATGTCGACTAAATACGTAAATCATAAAACCACAGATTTAGAGTAGGCCAGATACCACATAGCCACAAGCCATCCGACCATGCGTGCCTGGTGTGTTTGTGCTGCGCACAAACTTGACGCGCTACTATGTATTTTTTTTAGTTTGTGTTCGATCGCGCCAGTGGAGAGTTGTGTCGTCGAGGATATAAAAAAAATCTGATAACTCACTGACGCTTAGCGATTGAAACGATTCTGTTTACGTTGAGCACATCACTAAATGGCTGGGGTGACGTCTTCGTAGGTATAAAAAAGATGACACGTTCGGTTTTCATACTATCTAATGAACATGCGGTACCTAGCCTATTCTAAATCTGTGCATGAAACTCATTATGAACAATATTAAACATATTTAAGCCCAACGCTAATCCATGGGTTTAGAGTTTGGCTGTCTAAGCACTGTTTGTTTAGGTATAATAGGGATCAAATACAATACTACTACTAGTACTTTATAAATATAATAAAACCTATAATTACCTACTGATTACAAAACGAGTTCTTAATAATTCACTTAATAAGTCAGCTTTTTATGAAGAGCTTTAATACGCTCGTCGCCTCGTCGGATCACTCGGAATAAAAATCAAAATAAAATAACTGGCTCGAAGGTTTGAGATTCGAATAAAATTAGAAACATTTAGTGCTCTGTACTTATATGCACGAGCGGCACATTGCCAATGGCAGAGTATAGGCAACTGCAGGCACCGACGCGTCTAAGGCTGACGCTGACTAGTGTCGGCGGCTGCAGTTGCCTCTGCCATTGGCAACGTGCAGTTCGTGTATATGAGCACTTAGCCTTAACAAAAGCAAGGCGACAAATTTTATTAACTAAATAAACTAGAAAAAGTTTTTATGAACTAAAGTAGGTCTGATTTTGCAAATGTTCCTCTCGCGCTTCCATGATTACATCAAATATTTTCCTTTCAACTCTTATTTGTATGAGTTCTGGTAAGGCACTCGTCATCTCACACATGCTGGCGAAGAAACTCTCCAGAGCTGGTCTTGGTGAGAAAGAGACGTCTACTACTCGTGTATCATCGAACGCTTGATTTCTGCCCACAGTATTACTGTCACTGTCTTCTCTGCTATATTCATTAACGAATATATTTTCCGTCTTACGAGGCTGCTTGGGAGTCGTACTGCCACTTGCATTATCATCGATTTCAGTATCATCTCTTAAAATATCCGAGTCTGCAGTAGAATTTCTACTTTCATTCGGCCGTTTCAAGTAAGGCAGTATGAATTCCATCTGATCTTGGTGTTTCCATTTCTTTGTCCCCATATCTTTTCGTTGTCTAGTTACTGATTGTCGATGCATATCTCTTAGTTTCTTCCAAAAGTATTTTGCTTCTTTCACTAAAATGTGAATATTTGTCAAAATAAATATTTGTTAAGTACGTACGGTACAGTAAGTAGGTAAATCAAGCTGCTGATCTTTCTGCGGTCTCTACATTATTATCACCGTAAGTGTAGTAGGCAGTAGGAACTACCTATTTATAAATCACTTCTTTGGAAACTCATTAGCATGTTCGTAAGTATTATAGTACCTAGTAGATACCTACCTAAGTTTTATTGTGCAAGTTGACTACGCAAGTTCGGCAAGCATAAGGACAGTTTCAAATCAAAACTTGATAACTAGCGTAGGCAAGATACGGCTACACCTCTCATTGTAAAGAAATCCTATACAATGCGAGATCAGCTTATACTGGAAATGTATAGCTTGATCTGTAGCCGTGTGTACATTAGGTACAGCGCGCCCAGTATGTTATCGTAGTAAGTTTGCGACAAGGATATAAATGAACGTGGTGAAATAATGAACTACCTATAAGTAATAGATTTTATGCAAATGCATTTAGGTACAGACGCCAGCACATCAAGCTACTACAATCTGTCAAATTTCTTTAATAGATTTTCATCTTTATCACTAATGCATTAGGTTCAAGGTTGATTGAGAAAATTTGACAGTTTCGGGTGGCTTGACCTGCTGGCGTCTGTACATATTTTGGCAATTTTTACAGGTTATTGCATATTTTACCTGAAATCTACTGATTTTGTATATTATTAGGGAATGTTTTCTACAATTATCTCACTGGACAAATACAGTACCTACCTACATAATGTAATAGGGTAGGTAAGTAATAAAAAAAATACAAATTATAACATTACTGCGCATTGGTTTATGTTTACATGGATATTAAAGATTTGGAGAACAGCACCATCCACGTTCATTTAATTTTATATCCATGTCAGAATAGCTGGAAGGTTTTGCGTCCTTTCCACAGAGGGCCTAGCTATATGACATTCACTTCGGAGCGATTCTATTTGTACCGTAATTTGTACAGACGCCAGCACAACAAGCCACCCGCAACTGTCAAATTTTCACAATCAACCTTGAACTTAATGCTTTAGCAATAAAGATGAAAATCTATTACAGAAATTTGACAAATTGTAGTAGCTTGATGTGCTGGCGTCTATAAGTACATCTAATTGGTAAGTACAATCCCTACCTTCAAAGTGACATTGACATGATCACGTGACATTTCGATTGCTCATGTGATATGTCAACACCATAAATTTTTGGGCCTTTATAGCTTTTCTCTAGCGTCATCGCTAATCGAATGTTATTTTGTCTAGGCCCTTTAGATCCATAACCGTGCGTTTGCACTGGCAAAACATTCTTGTTGATATCTCTGTCAGATACATTGACAGAAATTGAGATATCAATCAATATGTTTATAAGCAACGTTCCTCCAGTGCAAACGCGCGGTGACGTTGTCGATTCTTACTACCATACAGTCCTTTCAGTTATTTCACTTCTATCAGCAACTTTTATGTTGCACAAGGATCTTTTGGCACGTGGCCAAAATCAGAACTAATGCAGATGATAATTTCTCAAATGTTTACGGACACACCCCTATCCATCAATGTCTTCAAGCGCCAAAAAACCCTTTTTTTTCCTTTTTGGTAACAGCCAATGACAACTATTCTGCCAGCGCGTGCCAGCGTCTAAAATAATCCTTGTAGAACTATAAAACTATAAACATACAGACCGTTCAGTTATTTTACCTCTGACACGCCGCTCTGACAGTAGCAACATAATATCAACCTTATCAAGACGAAAATAGAGATCATTATGATTTTGACAGACTTAGCAGTGGCAGCAACCCAACAGCAACCATATTGCAACGATGATAATAGTTATTTATGCAACTGACGTATAATAAGGGGTATTAAAAAAGCCGAGTGTGATAATAGTATCACATGACTGTTTTAATACCTAATTATGTACAGTTGCATATAAGACTTTATCTACATCCATGTTATCAATCCTCTATAAAAGGTTCTGTTCTGAAACAGTTTTTTGCAATACTAATACTCGTATCGAACATTCGAATAAGTTCTTTTTTTAAATTACAGTTGTAGTGAAACGCGCGTGCATTACAATGTTCTTTTTTTGAAAACGAGTTGCATTATGAAATTTAGTACAACATTAAAGCACCCGTTTGGATGCTATTATGGTTACCATGGTTACTATGACACTGGCTGTTTTAATGTTGGCAATAAGCTAACTGTTTCAGAAACATTTATAGCATGGGTGTAGATAAAGATTATTATGATTCTGACAGTGATGCAAAATCAGAGGTAAAATAACTGAAAGGACTGTAAATAAATTACCTAGGTCACTTACTACGAATTATCTTGTAGGATATCTTTGCCATTAAAATGATAAAACACATCACATTCAAACATTTCCACAAAAGTATAGTTCGAAGGTAAAAATAATAAAATTGTGATTGTGATCCCTATTTCCAATAAGTACTTAACTTGGCGCGTCACTATACTGTGACTATACTGTCAAACTTTGACAATCAAAAAATTAAAAAATACACTACAGCTACACTCACTACACTTGATGAGATTGTTGCATTGGATTTTGGTCAAACTTACCAGTTTTGATACCGTTCTCTGATACATCGCTCTCTTCTATTACTTTTCTCCAAGCTTCATCCTTCAGTGCACTTATCTTATAATCTTCCGTGTCCGTTTTCCATAAACAAGGGTGGTTTTTAACACATTCGATAAATATACGCTCCATGTTTTCGTTTTCGTAAACAATCAGTAAGCTGTCACTTTACAAAAGTAAAAACAATATAAATGTACTTACTCTGTGAGTAAAAATACAATATGGCCGATGCCGATAGTAGTAGGAGACTTATCTACATTGCAAAAAGCATGAATGCAGCGAAATAAGACAGTATCAATGAAACTAAGAAAGAAAGCGTAAATTTATGTGATTCACTCGACAGTGGAGAGAAAACAATAATCAAAATAATTTCTTACCTACTGCAAACCTATCAAAATAAAGTGGTTTTTGATTCGCTAGGATTGCACGTGGAGAAAAGTCTTCTTAAATTAGCCGTGCAACAGTGCTGCAGTGGTATCTATTCTGAGCCGATAGATGTCGCTATTATAACTAAAATTAAATTAAATAAATTATTTTTATAAAAATTTAAAAACCCGACTGCCACCAAGCGTGACTTTTCCCAACTATGTTGGGGTCTTCCAGTCTAACTGGATGCAGCTGAATACCAGTAGGTATTTTTTACTTGGAGCGACTAGGCCTATCTGACTTCCACAACCCAGTTACTGGGTAATACGATACCCCTTGGTAAGACTGGTTGTCAGACTTTCGGGCTTCGGACGACCAGTAACGACTGTCAAAGATCCACGAATGACAGCCGGGACCAACGGCTTATCGTGCTTTCCAAGCGTTTCCAAGGCACGGAGGAGTCTCGGATGTAAAGATGGTCACCCATCCACTGACCAACCCCGGCAAGCGTAGCTTAACCTGATGGATCAACCCGTGCGGCTGTTATTACTTAGCCACGAGAAAAGAGAAAAACAAGCATTTTATATAGATTATTGGCGGGGACAAAATATAAATTACACCATATTTCAGGTTATTTTAGTGGGAATGAAATATGTAGGTAGGTAGGTACAGTAATACTCAACTAATAAGGCGCGTCGTGAATCTTCGTTCGCACAGAAAAGAAAGTATGGCCCGAGAATACTTAAAACTTACAATTACGTATGTACCACAATATTCTCTATATTATTTGTTTTTCTCTTTTCAGCTATAAGCACTATGCAGTAGGGTTTTTTTATGTTTTTGATAATTTTTGCTCTATTTCAAGCTTTTTAGTTTTATTAATTCATACCCAATATTAGGTATGTATAAAAGGAGGGCTGACCTGAATTTAAGGCCGCGTTTCCACTGACGCGGAGCTGGGCGGAGCGGAGCGGAGACGTGCAGGAATCGTCCAATTACAGACGAGGCAAGAGACGCGATGAGGATTTCAACCATTATGATTGGTCGATTCCTGCACGTCTCCGCTCCGCTCCGCCCAGCTCCGCGTCAGTGGAAACGCACCCTAACGTAGGGCAGCTGTTAGAGTTAGGGCGGAAGTAAAAATTTTACTTGATCTGTTCTAGTCAATCGATTTTTGGGTTTCTTATCTGTCAGTTAATACCTACTTGTCGGGGGTGATAAACAGGCTATCTTTGAAAACATGCCACTAAATTTAAGGGGTTGTTCTACCTTGGTTCTACCCATTTAGAATTCACAAAAAATATTCTACCCTCCATAAAAAATGCGAACAAATCTCACACACATATTTCAAAAAATGCCATCTATGAGCAGAATAAAGAATTAATAGGTATAAGTATTATTTTAATCGTTTAAAAGTCATTATTTTAGTAGTCATTATTTTTTTATTTTTTTTTATTCAGTTTAGCCTCAGAACAATAACAAGAGTTTAGCAGAAGTAAAACTTTTTGTAATAAAACATGTCACCACAAATAAATAGTTTTTCCCTTGTATTTCTAAAAAATCAAGCTTTTAAGTCTAAGTCAACGCAATAAAAAAATGCGACATATTTTGATACTCGCAAGTAAATCAAAACCTTTGGCCTAGAATGATGTTTGGTAAGAAGCGAGGTCTCACAGCGCAAAGTCCGAAAATTGTTAATTTGTAATCTTATCATTATCACCTAAAAAAATTTTTTTTTTTGGGATTAAGTACCTACAATGTTTTGATTTTGGGATAAATTATTTTCAACTACAGAACCCTGCATTGTGTGTGGTCCGACACGCACTTGGCCGGTTTTTAACCGACTTCAAAAAAAGGAGTAGGTTCTCAATGCAGTGTATTATTATTTTAAAATTTATTTTTTATGTTTGTTGCCTCAGTACTCCGTCATTTATGAACCGATTCGAAAAATTATTTTTTTATTTGAAAGGGTATACTTCCAGATTGGTCCCATTTTTATCAAAATCTAGTTGTGATGATGGGATCCGTGAGGAATCGAGGGAACTCCTCAAATATTATAGGCATACATATAGCGATTTTTTTATTTTCATCAACAAATCAAGCGTTTGCATTCAGAAAGTATCATCTGGTGAAGTGGAACTGATGAAGAAGACCACAGATGGCCACTGGAACTCCTCAACGATGATAAACAGTAGAGGTACATAGTTCACGGTGGCGATAAGATATTTCGATTAAAATAGTTAAGCGACTATGACGAAGCTTTAAATAAATGGTTCTGACGAAAATAGTACCATCAAACCGATCTGATGAAGTAGCCGGAAGGTAGGCATCGGAACTTAGTAATAGAACAATGTATCCTAGCCATGTTTGGGCTTATTGGAATTGTCATGAGGTGCACTCTGGCTATAAATGATTTAATGGTAACTATATGCCGCTCCAAATTGTGTGGCCTTGATTTTTAGAAGGCAGATTTCGTAGCCTTGTTATCTCCGTTGTTATCTAGCAAAAAAAAATTGTGTTATGTGTGAATTATTTCTATTAAAAAAACTATTATAATAAACTAAATATTTTATATTTCAGTTTGCAAATAAAAAAACATAAATCCAACAAACAAATAAAAATAAAATTTCGTCTATTGACGGAAAATTTAACTAAGTCAAATAATATTTTACATAGGATTTTTGGTAAATTAGATTTAAAACATATCCCCATAAAAATCTAAAAAGATGAGGTCGGCTGATCTTGCAAGCCATCTGATTGTGCCATTTGTACTAATCCAGGTATTGAAATGGTTATTAACATAGGCGTGGTCGTCATTTTATATAATTGATGTCACAGATAATTGTTAATTGTTAGTTGATTAGGTGTTAACATAATTAATCTGATGGACCTTTGCGTAAAAGTGCTTTATCTTGTCCCATTGAATGTAAAGTTTCGATTTCATGGTTTTCCTTTCATTTAATTTATCATGTTTGTTAGAAAGATTTGATCCTTATGATTGACCTTATCGATTGATGCCATAAAAGTACAGGATGTTATTTTTTCGGATTTTAGCCGGTTCGATTCCTGAGTGTGGCAAACGAATTTTCGAAAATCTTTGAATGCAGATTTGTTTCTTTTTAAAAATAAAGGAAAGTTTCCTTTGAGTAAAATTTGCTATCTCCAGTATTTAGAGTACTTTCCATTCAGGTGTGGTTAAAAATTCCACCCTGTATAAATTTGGTTGGACTGCAAAAAGTGCCAGGTTGCGAACTGACAGACCAGTGAATTTTTAAAGGGCATCATTTTAGCTACTAGGAGAACTTGGTTTCACCCTGTAACTCGGTGAGGTAAAATAGACCACCCGATGTGGCCATAAAAATGGTTGGACTCCGAAACCCTCCAACACCACGCTCGGCCGACAAAGTTTTCTAGACTCTACTAATAGACACTAAAACCAACGAAAAGGTTTCGTTCAGTAGCCACATGAGGTAAAATGATGGTCCAAAGTGGGTAGCATAACTTCTCACTGCCACGGATCCCTCCAAGCTGAGCCCCGGCAGACCAAATTTTTTCCTACCTATTTTAAGTCTACTTTTCGTGGAATGTGGCATTTTCCAGTAACTCGATGACGTAAGAAATCGTGCAGCCGCCGCCCGGACTATTAGTTAATATTAGGTGTAAAAAAATTAACTGCAAGAACTTCGTCCACATACTCGACATCGAAAAACAAACACATTACAAAAAAAAATTTTCGCGTAATCGCGAAAAAAAAATCAGCTGTTCAATACATTTATGTTCGCATAATTCGTCAAAATGTACTGAACAGCTGATTTTTTTTTCGCGATTTCAGGTTTGGTCCCATAGTAAAAGTTGTTCATAATGATGAGTACAATGACCCCTTAAGAGGTTGTGGGTTATTTATTTTACACCTTGTATACATCAAGGTGCAATGTCATTGCAAGAAACGTCCTTGATGAAAACCACATGGAAACTCCGTGTTTCATTATAAAAAATGACAAAAGTAGAGTCAAAATCACGTCAAAACCGTCAAAACAAGTCAAAAGCAATAGGAGGGAATTACTTTAGAAATGTTTTTATTGTACTCGTAGCTGTTTCATGGATTATTTTATAATATAAATTAAGAAGTAATGTGGCTGATAATCCAAGTTTTACCTGACAACATACTACTCATATTGTGTTTAATAGTTTTGAAAACAAGCGTTTGTCAGACTACTTTTGCTCGGTAAGCAGATTTTTTAGCTATCGATTGTATACGTTTGTACCACTATAGGTAGGTACGTATAAAGTTTTAACCATTTATTATAATGTGGGCCTATTATTTATATAAAAAAAGTAAGTAGATATTTGTTTTAGAAATTCGTTGCCGCTATGGAATTGGGAATGCATTAATGAGAAGTGTTTACCATTGAAAGCAACGCACTTATCAAAGTTGCAGTCCCTGGAAACATGCAATATGCTTTGCTCATCGATGCAGATTTGGCCACAACCAACCGGGACAGTTAGTCTGTCTACCACCGCAGTGCCACTGCGCGCAGATATGGTTCAGCTGCAAAGGATCCAGGCTCCATCCAGGATAGTTCATGAACTTCTTCAAAATGCATTTTTATTGCTCCGCGACGACTTGCGGATACTAGAACATGGTGCGAGGGGATTTGAAGAGTGGCGCACTGTATCGGTGCGCATCGCCGTCAATGGCAGCGGAGATCCACGTCTGCGTATTGACACTGATGAAAGTTACAGTCTGTCCTTACGACCAGTAGATGGAACCATCGGGGCACTAATGGCAGATATTGCTGCACGCTCATTCTGTGGTGCTAGACATGCTATGGAAACGCTTTTACAACTAGTATGGCTGGACCCATATTTGGGAACTCTTTTGATATTAGAAGCAGCAAGAATAGACGATGCACCGAGATTTCGATATCGAGGATTACTTGTAGATACAGCGCGCAATTACTTTCCTATTGCAGAGCTGATAATGAATATAGATGCCATGGCAGCTTCTAAATTGAATACATTTCATTGGCACATTAGCGACTCCCAAGCATTTCCGCTGCATACGAACAGTGTTCCGGAATTAGCTAATTATGGTGCGCATACTCCCGGAGACGTTTACACTCCTGAAGACGTGCGAACAGTCGTGCGCAGGGCGAGGTTGCGGGGGATCCGGGTGCTGCTGGAAATAGACGCGCCAGCGCACGTCGGCCACGCGTGGAGCTGGGGACCTGCGGCACAGCAGGGGGACTTAGCATTTTGTCTTGATGTCGACCATTGGACTCAATATTGCGACGAGCCACCATGTGGTCAGTTAAATCCACTTAATACACGTGTGTATGACTTGTTTGAACGCCTTTTTGTCGAGATCCTACGTCTTACCGGAGTCGAAGACATTGTTCATCTCGGAGGTAATGATATTTCCATACGATGCTGGGAAGAACAGTTTAATAAAACTCAAAATGACACCATGGGCCTCTGGCTGCATTTTACGCGCACTTTACTAACACGTCTAGAAAAGCGGACCGGAACATTACCCAGTCTTGTAATATTTTGGATGTCTCACCTCGGTGAACGATTTAAAGCTGATTTAAGAGATTACATTCATCTTATAGGTATTCAGGTTCGAAATTTTGGATGGGCTCAAACATATGTCAGCGGTCTCCGAACAATTATGTCTCATGAGGACGCGTGGGACTTGAATACGGGATTCGGAGCTTGGTATGAAGAAAACAGTGGTGCACCGTACAATTCATGGCAACGAGTGTACGAACATCGTCCATGGGTCAAACATGCCTCTGGTATCGTAGAAGGCGGAGAGGCTACGGTATGGTCGTCGTTACTGAGTGAAGGAGGCTTGATGGCGCGCGCGTGGCCGCGAGCGGCGGCGCTGGCGGAGCGCCTGTGGACCGACCGGCCCGAGGGCGCCACCCGCCCGGTGCACGCACGGCTCGACGTCCACCGCTCTCGGCTCATCGCACGCGGGATGCAGCCTTCTCCGATATGGTCTATGTGGTGCACACAAAACACACTTACCTGCAGCTAGGTTCTATAGCCAGATCATTAACACGTTACAAATTATCAACCAGCAACCACCCGATAAAAATGTCCGATTTGAACATTTTTGAAGATTTTGGGAGATTTTTTAATTCTGTGAAGAATTGCTCAAACAGTTTATTTAGGTACTTACCTATCTACCTACTTATTTATGAAATTTCGGGATCAAGCTGTACTCTTGTACGTAACATAGGGTACCTAGATACCAAATATTGAGATAGGTACATCTAGGCATTTCCAAGTGGGTAATCGTACCAATGAGGTCAGTCAGCACATCATCCTCCTGCCCTCGGGGTGCGTTTCTACGCAGGAGTTCGTCAACGCAAAGATGAGCGGAGCGGAGCTGTGAACAGGGGTGGTGTTTCCACTGGTGAGGAGGCAAGTGGATCAGTAAAGCTATCTATAGGTACCCCGCTCCTCAATGCCGCGCTTCATACACTCATACAGCTTGATATAATTCTTCTGATCTCCTCTACGAGTGCTGGCCTGTGATATGACTGTTTCCATTGAAGCGTAGCGGAGAGATGTGGATTTCTACCAGTGTGATTATACCTACTTGCTCGATTCCTGCTCGCCTCCACCTCGATAGAAACGCAACTTAATCTTATTTTTTTTATTTAGTCTTTTGCTTTAATCAGACCGATTTAATCACGCTCTCAAAGTACCTATCAACTTCATGTTTTTTTTTTGCATATAAATAATCAACTAAGTCTATCAACAAATTCTAATCTTGCAAACGAAAGAAACCAAAAGATGCAAGTTAGTTGTGGAATGCTCGCTATGTGATAATGAATTAAAATACCTTCGTTGTCAAGTTTCTCAGAACTTTTTTGTATTTTTTACCATAATTGATTAAAGTTTGATAAGTCGTTTTTTTTATTATTATTTTCCCAGATATAGGTACAGGGTGGACGGGACATCGACGCGCAAACGTTTACCACGTATTCAGTACATCATTCTGAGCCCCCCTATATAGAAATTTTTAATCGGTTATTGAAAAAAAAAATCTGCAGTTTCCTACAATAGTGCAATACCTACACGGTCAAAATGTATGGAAGAGCAGATTTTTTTTTCTATAACCGATGAAAAGTTTCTATATAGTGGGGCTCAGAATGATGTACTGAATACGTGGTAACCGTTTGCGCGTCGATGTCCCTTCCACCCTGTAGAGCTAGCTAGATCGATTTTTCGCCCCAAATGCAAGTTCCATCAAGGAGGAGCTCGTGGCTAAGTTATAACAGTCGCACTGGTCGATCGATCAGGTTAAGCTACGCTTGCCGGGGTTGGTCCGTGGATGGGTTACCATCTTTACATATCGAGATTCCTCCGTGCCTCGGAAAGCACGTTAAGCCGTTGGTCCCGGCTGTCATTTGTGCATCTTTGACAGTCGTTACGGGTCGTCAGAAACCCGAAAGTCTGACAACCAGCACCCCAATTGCGTAACACATTATCAATCGGAGTTGGTTTCATTTTGACAGTTCAACAACATTCATTGCGTTATTTACGTTGTCGAGCTGACAATTTTCCGAACATATGAAGCAATGGATTAGCAATTTGTTTCAAAATTAAACCAACCCCGATTGATAATGGGTTACGCAATTAGGGTGCAGTCTTATCAAGGGGTATCGTATTGCCCAGTTACTGGGTTGTGGAGGTCAGATAGGCAGTCGCTCCATGTAAAATATTGGTATTCAGCTGCATCCGGTTAACCTGGAAGCTGACCCCAACCTAGTTGGGAAAAGGCTAGGCAGATTGATATTGCAAGTTTCATCAAAAACGGCTATCTATAGCGGGTTTTGGACATCGACGCGAAAACGGTTACCACGTATTCAGCACCCTATAATTGCGTTTTAACACATTATCAATCGGAGTTAGTTACAAATTGCTAATCCATTGCTTCATAATGTTCGAAAAATTTATCTGCTCGACAACGTAAATAACGCAATGAATGTTGTTGATCTTTCTGAGCCCCCTTAGAAATTTTTCATCAGTTACCGTGAAACCTGCTTACTTTGCCACTTTTTCATGTGTCAAAAAGTTTGATTCACTTTAAAAAAATATAATTATATGAAAACATAATGAGTAACCTACTCCTAGACGTAGTAAATTTCATGAAAATTTATATTATTACTAAATATCTATCTTATTTTTGTAAATTAAAATATTAAAAGCATAAAAACAAATATGGCAAAGTCAGCTGTCACTTCTGGTAAATTTGCCATATGAAATTAAAAATGAAATTAGTGGAGTTTACGAGGTTAAAAAATAATATATTTGCACTCTTCCTTTAACCAGTAAAATAAAAGTGCAAACTTTATATTATTTAGCACTGGCAATATAACTCTTAAGAAGGTGGCAAATTCACCAACCTTTCCAAAATATTTCATAGTAAGAAGAAGTTAGGGTTAGGGTTGTCAAATAAAAATGTTTTCATAGTAGTTAGAAAAAAATAAAAGTAAAAAAATATAATCAGTTGTAATGCGATCAACACGCACTATTATTTGTTGGGACTAGGTATCCATTAATATAGGTTGTTAAGTAGGTAGGTACCTAATATTTTGTACACAAGGTGCTCATGAAATTAACATAAAATCATTTTGGACCATTTACTGGACTTAAGAAAGTCAAAAGAAGTAATTACCACGATCTTAAATATTACCTATTTCCAATGGAAACAACATTTTAGATGGAAAAGGAAATAAAAAAAATGTAATGGAATATACAATTTGAAGAATCTTCCGATCTTGCCTGGTGAGAAGCCTGACCCAAAACAAAAAAATGCTTTTGAAATTACCAGCCACCCTGTGTACTTTTTGTAAAACAACCTTCATTTAAGCACATGCACTGTGTATTTCATATCTGGGTACCTACCTACTTATATTATAACTAGGTACTTACAACGATAATTTAATAAAAATATTCATAAGAAATTTTGTGGCAGCCCTAACCTCCAACAAAACATGGCAAAGTCACCATCACAGACGTTGTGTTTGGGGTTGTTGAATTTACCAACACCAATTGCGAACTACAGGTAGCTTGTAGCACAGTAAATCAAATTTTATTTAGATAAAGAGCATTATGCTAACATAATATCAAAAAAGTACTTCCGTAGGCAATGCCTTTCCCGTTTGTTTTTGTAAAAGTTCCGGGGCACTAAGTTTTCCGCCACCAACATTCGAAAAAAGTAACCGCCGAAAATTACATCTCAAAAGCAAGCTGGGTTGCCATATCTCATTCGATGTTGCCATTTAACTAATAAATTTTACCATAAAGGCATGAATACATGACAAAAAACTGTTATTAAGATGTAACTACACTTTTTCTCTCAGAAGTTGGCTATGGCAAACTCGGCAACCGTTGGCAAAGTTAGCAGGTTTCACGGTATTGAAAAAATATCTGCTGTTCCATACATTTTGACCGTGTAGTTATTTATTGCACTAATGTATAAACAAATATTGCTCATTTAATACCTTAGTTTAATACTATAGGACTTTGTTTTCATTGTTGACATTTCGTTTTTACCGCCGTAAAGGTTAAAACTAAATATTTTTGTTTTTTGTACTTAGGATTAGGAAGCAATAATAAATTATTCTCCGCCAGTACATGAGGTGATAAGACGCAAGACTTGCGTCTATGAGTTAACTATGGTTACAGTTCGATTAGAGCTTAGGATTAGAGTGATTGATGTGAGGAGGGCCGCACACCCTCCCACACCCCATACAGCTACTAGAGCTAGAGCATCGATAAATATTTCACGTCGATAAATTAAGGTGTAAGTACACCTGAAAGAATTAGGAAACGGAAACTTAATCACAAACAAAAATATTTCCGTTTCCAAGAAGCTTCCACTTAACGTGCGTTCTGAAACTAAAAAGTTGCAGTTCCAATGTTATGAGTACTATGACATAGCTGTTATAATAACAGAATTGTCGGATTGTAGTCTGAAGTGGTTTGCAGATATAAAATAAGTCATTAGGAATAAATAAATTAAAATTCAATACACTGTTAATATGTATATACAACAACAACAGATAATAATAGTCAGATCGAAAATATAAGTTTATAAAGTATCAGAACAGTTCACGTTCGGATACTTCTTTGTTGAAACTCTATGCTAATAATTAGCCCGCTATGTTCTCTAATTTGTTTTTCAATATTTCATTATATATCTTTCTGCGTACCTACCACCTTATTTTAATTAATGAAAGATGAAGTATAATTTCTGAGATCAGAGGACGGCTAAGGAGGACGGACGGTAACACCACGAAGCAACTCAAGCTACTTTAAGTGTACTTCAAACGCATGCCCCTTCTCTTCAGTATTCAAAGAAATGTCTACATGTAGCTTGTCTATTATTTATAAATTCCGTCTGGATTCTGGATAGAACGGAACGGATGTCGGAGTCCTACACATTAAACCAGCGGAGATGACTCATAGTACAGACGCCAGCAGGTCAAGGCACCCGAAACTGTCAAATTTTCCCAATCAACCTTGAACCTAATGCTTTAGCAATAAAGATAAAAAACTATTAAAGAAATTTGACAGATTGTAGTAGCTTGATGTGCTGGCGTGTGTACATTCGCGCGTACCCCCGGCTGCTATGAAGCCGTCAAGCCTAGCGGGCTCCATCATGAAGTAGAACGGCCATCCCACGACTACACAATACAGATTCTGTCGCGCGCGTAATAAGGAACACTACGCGCCGCCCTTACAACAGGTTCATATTTACTTTTTGTTTATTTGTATTATTTTTCAGTATTTTGAAAAGCTAAGAAGAAAAATGGTTGTGACGAAATTGAAGAAACTACCATGTACAAGATATTTGGAATCTTTCTTGAGGCTTTTAAGTGATCAGGCATACGTGCCTACTTCTGATTATGCAACACGAATGATTATTTGAGCTAACAGATTATGGAATATCCAAACAAAAATTTGCACAGCACACAAAACTAGGAAACGGAACTTGCGTTTCACGTGTTGTCGTTTCGCTGGTGTATACTCAGCTTTACAATTATTCATATTTTTTTGTCTTAACGCATCTGTTCTATCTGAACATATTTTCAATATTTTTTTGTATTTCTTTAGATTTTGAATACTACTGAATATGACCATTAAGATAATGAACTGAAGCAGATCTTAAGTTTCTAGAATTTAGCTAATAAAACGTATAAATTATGTAAGGCATAAACACATGTTAGTAAAAATAATTTTAGTCTATGGTCAACGTGGCGGCCGTGTAGTTGTAAGCGTCAAGTTATGGCGTTTTGTGAAAACACGTAAATATTTAAAATTGTAATTAAATGTCAGTGTAACTTTTATTATATTAATATGAGTAGATATTACGATTACGGTAACGCGATATCATGGTGAGTAAACTTTGATTTGTAGTGATGACAACCATATTGTTTGAGATTTTGTGTACGTTTTTCTTTTAAAACTTATTAATGTCGTTATTTATCAAAATAGCCAAATAACTCGGAACTTAGCTAAACCAATAAGTAGTTAATACTTTTGGCTTTAACATACTGTTCCTGTATTAACCGGGACTTTTTAATTTAACTGTGTTTCCAACCTACGTTTTTAACGTGGTTTTTGCCGTAAATTATGTAGTTGAACTTGCCAAATCAAGTGTTCCTTTCGCATTTAAATGTATTTGGAAGGATTATCATTGCCATTAGAGTTAAGACAAAATGTAGCTAATGTTAACCCCACTAATTAATGTAATACATAGGCTATTATCGATTTTATAACGGTAGGTATTAAAGATCCCGGAACCCAGGTATTCAATAATGAAAAGTTCCAAAATATAGTATGACTTTATATTTACAACTTGATAAATCCAGACACTTTGTTTTGGTTTGTTGATAAACACATCAGCATTTCATACACAAACATCCAAAATAAGTTGAAATGCCCTTCAAATAAAGCTATGATAGTTAATCCACTTACCTTTATTTTAGAGGTATTTAAAATGCTAGCATACACATTCAGAATGCATTATTTTAACTAACATTTATAAAACATTTACATTATTCCGATGTAGATAATAGTTAGTCTGAAAGAATACACAGTTTTTTTGTAAAATTTGCATAGCTCTAGTTTATTTTATATTGTCTTGTCTTGAGGCAGCTATAATGATGCATTATTTCTTAAAATCAGTATGATGGAGTGGTCCTGTTTCCTCTGTTTTCTATATTATTTAATAATAATTGTTGTCAATATTCTGGAAAATTTCATAACGGGACACCCCTTATTTCTCTTACCAACCAGTTCATGTCTTCTGTACACCCGTGGGTTTCTCATGTTAACAAATTGTTAATGTACTTTTCTCTCCCTAGCGATGCTCATTCACAGCTGCAGTGGAATAATTTCTCAAATTATTTAAAACTAAAGGATCGCCAACAATTGTTTTAAAACAATTTCTTAGATTAAGTACTTTATGGTTTATCTAGTTGTTAAATTAAAGCTGTAAGACATGTTTTAACCATTGATGACTAAAATGGATAATTATTCAATTGCAGATGTTCAGTAGTTGCCCCTTTCCCTGTCAGTTTCCAGTCTGTTATGTAAGAGAAATAAGGTAAAGTCCGCGTGGTGCCGTGTCACTCATGACATGAAGAAATTTTCCAGAAATCTCTTCAGTTTTATACAGATAATTGATGTTAGTTTGTCCATTTTTGGACTCGTGAATTTCAGTTGACATGAGATGGTCGTTCGTCAACAATGGTTAAAACACGATCTTCAGCGAGGGTAGGAAGCGCGGCCGCCAGTGCGCCCGCCGAAAATGGAACTTCTTCCGAACTTAGATCGCGGCTCAAAGCCACTGAGAACGGTCACCGCTCGCAAAGGCCCTACAATCAAACTAGGCAAGTTTCAGTTCTTGTCGCGTTTGCCTAAAGCATAGTTGCTAGCATGTTAACCCACTTCTGTCCAACAGTCACCATTGTCATTTCTGGTAGCTACTGCAGTCGTCACTTGTGGAGAGCTGGGGGCAGTTGAAGCATGAGTCTTGGGGCTTTGGGTGATGGTTCTTGTTATGAACGACTAATTTGTTAGCAATTAAACTTAATGTTAGTGCAGTTATTTGTTGCTTGATGTTCTTGCCCTGAATAAATGTCCACATGTAATTGTTTGATTTCTGTTGGTATAAAGCGTGAGAAGTGTAAGTGTTGATGGGTTTGTAGGAACAATCAGTCGCTGTCGTCGGGCAACGTGGGCCCGGGCAGCGGATCGCAGGGCAAGGACCCCCTGGCACCCGCGCTGCCCGGCTCGCGCTCGCTCTACCAGCACCCTGCGGTCAGCGGCTACGCACAGGACTCACGCGGACAAAACATGCCTGTCTCGGTAATTTTGTAGCTACTCGACTTAGGGCCGTAACACACCTCCGCCGCGTAACCACATGATGTGAGTAGCGGCACATCATGCGAGTCAGTTGAACTAGGTAGGTACTGCGGTTTTGCTGCTGTGGTTTCGCGGCGGTGGTGTGATACACGCCTTAAAGCTTACGAATCTGTGCAGTATATTAATACACAACAATAATCACCATAGCATATTATTTTATTTAGTCAAGTAATTTGCCAGTGTCTAGGTAAATAATGAAAAATTTACCCAGAACTCTCTCTCGGAATCTGAACTTGGGGGGCCATGCATTCTAATTAAAGCGCCAACACTTCGAAAAAATCCTGTCCACCTGTGGAGGTTTGGCCAAATATGGCCAAGGTAGAACTGGCTAAACCTCGCATTAAATAGCTAGCATACGATAAGACGTCAACATTATAGCATTATTAATAATAATTATAAAGATGAAACTTTAAACTACGACACGACGCCGACGTCGCTTCGCCATTTCTACGAGCACAGCGTTTCCACGCCTGTAAGTAACTACTCATACGCGTTGGGAATTCGTATCAGGCTTATGAGTTTGGGCCCTAAAGACTGGATTGATGATCTGGGCTTTATTGAAGCCGCCAGCAGAGACGCAGTAAGAGTAGTTGAGGTACTTTCAGGCTCGACAGAACCCGATATACCCAAGCAGCATGTACCACGGCTACGGCGGTGGTGGCGGCGGTACACTCGCACCCATGCCATCGCCCTCGCCGACAGCCCCCCTCGCGCCCTTCCCGGTACACCCAGACGTTAAGTTTAGAAAGTGAGTAATCTTTATTATTTTTTTTTTTAGATTATTTTCTCTCATTATTGAGAGGAACTATAAGAACAGCTCAGGCCGCGCAAGTCGGCGCAAGATTGCATTAAGCCAGTCAGCAAAGCGGTAGCAAGGCTGAATACCCATTAGGGCGAGACTACGCATGCCTGTAACTTGCAAAAACGTATGCAAGTAGCTTGCATGCCGTGTGCCATAACAACTTCTGATTGGTGTCACAATGGCATGCCAGCTCTTGCAGTTTTGTAAAAGCTACAGGTATGTGTATTCCCGTCCTTACAGAAATGTTGACGCTATCTAATTAACTATCTTTTTCCCGAGGCTTCGCCCGCGTGGATGTCCCCAACTTTGAACCCCCGTTTCACCACCTTAGGGGTTGAATTTTGAAAAAACCTACATATGCCAAATTTGGAATCTATAGATCCAGCGGCTTGGGCTGTGCGTTGATACATCAGTCAATCACTTTTGCCTTTCATATATATAGAAAGAAGATGTGATTGCACTGTGGAAGCCTACGAAATTCAAATTTTCTTGCGTTTTGCAATTTGCAGGTCAGTGTATGGTTGTATCTGGATCAAAATATGATTAGCGACAGAAATATGTATTTGCATAATTTTAACCACAAAAATCATCAATACATTTCTCTCAGTTAGATTTCCTCCAGATTGAACTGATTTCGGAAATCAGACAAATTCGGAGGAACTGTGCCAGCAGCGTCCGCGTTCCATTCCACATATAACCCGTCTGCTTCAAGAGTGAACATGCATCTTCTGGGCACGCTCGTTCCATCATAGACCTCATCCATCGCTTTCTATCAGGCGCGATCGAGGTCAAGAGCAAGCCCAGTCAGCAATAAAAAAAAGAAAATATGCAGTCATGGGGATTTGGGGAATGCCGACAAAAGTGAAAACAAAACACTAACGTTAACCCGTGACATTTCCCCCTACCAAAAATTGCTCAACGCGCCTAAAGAAGTTTTCACTTGATTTTGTCCTTCAGACTACCATTCTACGACGTGTTAGCGGAACTGATGAAGCCCTCCACAATGATGCCTATGCAGGCGGGCCGCATGCAGGAGGGCACCTACGTATTCCACCTCACGCCGCAGCAAGCTACCGAGATAGCTTCAGGGAAGGATCTCGTCGGAACTAGCAACAAACTTGATTATGTCATACAGGTTTGTACGCCATTTTTGTTTTATTATTTACTACCTGCGCCCCGCGGTTTCGGACCGGGATAAAAAGTAGCCTATGTGTTAAGGTTCCGGGGTATAAGCTATCTATACCAAATTTCATCCAAATCGGTCTAGCCGTTTGAGCGTGAAGAAGTAACAAACATACAAACACACACACTCACAAACTTTCGCCTTTATAATATTAGTGTGATGATTGTGTTTCTTTACTTATAAAAGTTTACAGCAGACTTAGGCTTAGAACGATGCCCCACAAAACGTTAGCCTAGACATTTAGATTCATGCACACACTTCCCCAAGTAATAACAGCCGCACGGGTCGATCGATCGGGTTAAGCTACGCTTGCCGCGGTCGGTCCGTGGATGGTTGACCTAGCAATCGACCCGTGCGGCTGTTATTACTTAGCCACAAGCCTCTCTACTCATAAAAATTAAATATAATAAACTTTGTTTTCAGGCACAACTCCGGTTTTGTCTCCTAGAAACTTCATGTGAACAAGAGGATCACTTCCCGCCTAGCGTTAATGTCAAAGTTAACAACAAAATGTGCCCACTGCCAGTAAGTATGTTTACTAATTATTAAATCATTGAAAAGGTCATGTTCAAACCTTACTTGCTGATAACAAATAACCTTGACCAACCAAAGGTACAAGGTACAACGCAAAGGTCTGTAAGCTAGTTGCTTTGACCTTTGCGTTGATCATTTATTGTGAATGTTCCTTCATTTCTTGTCTATTTTTATAAAATAATCAATGAGCTGATGTTATAGTGCAGGCGAGGGTCAAGAGTAGACCTTTTCATTAATTTTTCTTTTTTTTTTATTAAAACAAACTCTTATGAAAAAATTTACTAATCCTATCTGTTTCAATGGATAATGTAAACAGATACTAGAAGAAAGATATACTCATATACAGGGTGTTTGGCAGAACGTTGAATATACGAAAATAGTGGATAGGTGGGGTTATCTGCTACTTACTCAGCCCTAATTTATTCGGCCCTGGCCCCCTGGATATTTTTTTTTAATGCAAGTATTTTTTACGTCTTTCTGTAAGTTTGAGGACTCATAACTTTTTTTCTGGCTAACATCTGATTAAAGCAATAATTTTATAAGAATCTGCCAACATTAAATATTTAAAAAAAAACAAAATATTGCCTGTTTTAACCATTTTTAATAAAAATTACACTTTAAAGTTAAGAAAGTGGTGGAAACTAGAAGAAAGCGAAAAAAAATGTTTTTTTAATATCCAGGGGGCCACACAGTGGGCTGAAAATCGGCTTTCATAGACTTAGGGATTTCTATCTGCAAGTGCCGGATTTTTTCCTGGATATTGCTTCTATTAGTTGTTACTATATTCAAAAATGACACCGGAGTTAATTCTGGACAAAAACGAAGGAATTATAATTTTTTTACGAAAAATTTGTATGAAGCTAGTATAAAAAAGTTAATTATCTCGCAAACAGCAAGGAAAACCGTAATATCCTTACAGGTGGTTATAGTACTAATTATTTATGATTTTTTGACATATGTCATATAACGGTTTTCGCTGCTAATTTTTTTTTTAAAAATCGTCAAAATATTTTTACTTATTTTTACGTATGAAACGGTTCCTTTTAGTGATTTAATTAAGAACATTGTTAATTATAAATAATTTTATTAACCCAAATATTAAGACTATATAAAACAAGAAAAATATTTAAAAAAATAGAAAAAATGAAATCAAATATTAAACATTTTCCTTATCACTGTCGTTGTCGGACTCCAATTCTGAGTCAGAATCCAGATTGGATATATCTAAAAACTCGAACTCACTTTCCTGAAACTGAATTAATTCGAGAGTTTCAGCAAAAAAGCTCTGCTTTCTTTTGGCATCTAACTTAGGCCTTTGTGCACTTAGGAAAGGATCCGAAGAAACAATAAGCATATTTAAGATATCTTGATTACAATCTTGCCTGCTTCTTTTCCGCGAATGATGTTCCCGGAACCTCCTAAAATCTTTGTTTCGAGACTCTGAGGCTTCTTCCGAGAGAGTCCCAATCGGCACAATATCATTTTTCTCGATTATGTCAGCCCCGTGTATTAGTAATTTATGTACGGTTGACGACATGTAGTACCAGTCGTACAATTCCACGTACTTTTCTGCTGTTTTGCGGGCAAAATCTTTAAATTTTATTACGTCGATCTTCTCGCCAGATGTTATCGCTTGCAAAATCACAGCAAATCTTTTAATAAGATCTTCGTCCAACCCGGTAATAGCTGCAGTTTTATTGGGAAACTCGAAAAACTTTCTTGCGGTATTCCCGTCATTGGTAGTTCCCGAGCCTTGTTTTACAATATCAATCAACAGATTGAATTTATTTTGAATAGATTGTTTTCTGTTCTGCAACATTTCTTTGTCCTCATTACTTCTCGCTGCCCACCGTTTGAAGTCGAGCCTGTACGCAATATGTAACAGACATTCCATACAATTAATACGTGCGTGTAGGGATGACAAGCCAAATTCGTATATGTCAGCACACACAGTCTTTGATGTTACAACATCTAAGCGGTTCATTTCCGTAGGTTTTGCTAAGCACAGGTAGCACGATGCATTTGATCTGGCCTCAGAAAGGTACGTGCAGACTTTGGCGTCGATCATTGTCATCATTAGTTGATGAGTCACCATGTTATTATTAATGCACTCTGTGGGGTTAAGGTCCTCAATTTCATCATCCATTTGTCTTTTGAAACCAATGACAACTGCTTCGCTCTCCTTTACAAAAGTAAACTGAACTGGACGACAATACAAAGTTGAGCATGGTTTTGGGTTCGTCCATACAGTATTATCACCATCTGTCAGTTTTAGTGGCACCAAGGAGGTCATGAAAATGCTTGCATCATCTTGCTCACCCTCCATTTTCTGCTTGTATCGGCTTTGGTTGGAAGCACCATCAAATCCCCACTTGGATATCAGCTTTAGCTGCTTATTTTGCACATCTGCATAGTCAGAAAGACTTTGAAGGATCCTCGTCACCGTGATGTCAAGTAAAGCTTGAAGTGTAATCCTAGCCGAGGAATCCGTAACTGACACTGATTGCTTCGGAGGGTAGCAATCAAGCTTAGTTTGTTGCACTTTATAGTAGGATGGATAAATATCCTTAGCACCTTCCCGAATGGCAGCCTCTCGCAAAGTAATATATTGCCACTTTGACAGTTTTAGTGAAAGAAGCAATCCAAGCGCTTTCTCTGGTGTAAATATGACTTTTTTCACTGGTTTCTTAACAGGTTAACTGCCACGCCGGTCACCGGTGACCTCAAACAATTAATTTTCTATTGTGTCTATTGTCTGGCAGCTAATGTGTTAAGCGTTTCTTTAATTTTAACGGCTGCTTCAGGATTTTTCATTATGTATTCGATCACAGATGCCATATCCTCATGCCCTTCTTCTTTTAAACGCGCTGCAGCTGCATATGCCAATTCACTGGAGTCTTCGCCTGTATGATCATCAGATCTTCTCTTTTTCTGTTTACTTCCAAAATCTTCGAATGGTTTTCGGGACCATTTTGTCATTGTTCCAACGGACAATGATGCCGACGACGAAGGTTCTTGAGAGTCTGATTGTGCTCTTGGTATCTCATCAACAGTTGGTTCTTGATTAACTAAAGCTTGCACACAACTTGGCCAATCAATATTTGCTTGCAGCCAATTTCCGTACAGTCTTCTGAAGTGATCAAGGAATCGGTTGGATTTCTGCCATCTCTGTAAAGCAGCTCGCGTGAATTTCCGACAAAATTCTTTGAGAGTTACTCGATCTTCGGCAGAAAGGCAATCGCCTATGCGGGATACAACTGCACCGAACAATACTTCATGATTAAATGAAGTACTTTCACTTTTTAGAAGAAGAAACAAGTCTAAATTGGTGATTAAACTTTCCATTTTAAGATTTTATAGTCGCAGGGCAAAAATTTAGTGTTAGCAGTTACACCGTTGTGACTAATCTAAATTATAAAGCAAAATTTTAGCCCTTTTATTGCAAAACGTCGATAATTAGTTAACTACCCTCATTAGAGTTTTAAAAGATGTGCTAATGAAAATTTATAATCGTCCAAAACATTTCTTAGAACTCTTAGCACAACTAATCAACAAATTAGCTTACTTATCAGAAATCATTAACAATAATTTAATCACCTATTCAGACTTATTAGAAGACTAAACAATTTGTTATTTGGTATTTTGAATGTATGTAAAGTTTTAAAACTCATTTTGTATTGATAAATATCTAATTCAAACATAGTTGGCTAAGTGTGGATGTACTATAAACCTCTGACTACTCCTTCGGGAATATAGGGGTGATGCTATTTTATGTTACGTGTTGTTAAAAGTCTGTGTTCCTCAACCTAAACATCAAAAGGAACATTTTCATGTGTAAAAATAAATAAAAATATTTTGACGATTTAAAAAAAAAAAATAGCAGCGATAACCGTTATATGACATATGTCAAAAAATCATAAATAATTAGTAGTATAACCACCTGTAAGGATATTACGGTTTTCCTTGCTGTTTGCGAGATAATTAACTTTTTCATACTAGCTTCATACAAATTTTTCGTAAAAAAATTATAATTCCTTCGTTTTTGTGCAGAATTACCTCGGGTGTCATTTTTGAATACAGTAACAACTAATAGAAGCGATATCCGGCAAAAAATCAGGCACTTGCAGATAGAAATCCCTAAGTCTATGAAAGCTGATTTTCAGCCCACCGTGGGCCAGGGCCAAATAAATTAGGGCTGAGTAAGTAGCAGATGACCCCACCTATCCACCATTTTCGCATGTTCAACGTTCTGCCAAACACCCTGTATATATTTTTATGCTATAAAGCTGAAGAGTTTGCTTTTTGTTTGTTTGTATCAAAGACGGTGAAGGGAAAACATCCTGAGGATTATGGCCCACTCCCTCTCACCGAGAGGAGGCCTGTGTCCCGTCAGTGGGTTTCTTTGGAGATCTGTACTTAAGTGACTATTCATTTCCAAACAGAACCCAATACCAACGAACAAGCCAACACCAGAGCCGAAGCGGCCACCGCGACCTGTGAACATATCGTCTTTAGTAAAGCTGTCGCCCACGGTCGCGAACACGATACAAGTGACGTGGGCCGCAGACTTTACGCGTGCATACGTGCTCAGCGTGTTCATGGTGCGTAAGCTCACGTCAGCTGAACTGCTGCAGCGGCTGAAGAATAAAGGCACAAAGAATCCCGACTACACGCGCTCACTCAGTAAGTTATTTTTATTAACCTACTACTAGCTTCACCCTGTGGTTTCACTTGCGTAGACCGGGATAAAAAGTAGCCTATGTGTTAATCCAGGGTATAAGCTATCAACATACCAAATTTCATCTAAATGTGTCCAGCTGTTTGAGCGAGAAGAAGTCACAAATACACACACACTCACAAACTTTCACCTTTATATTGTTAGTGTGATTTGGTGTCTATACTTATGTTTGTGTGCCTCAGAAAGCACGTTAAGCCGTTAGTCCCGGCTGTCACTCGTGGATCATTGACAGTTGTTACGGTCTTACAAAGCGGTATCAGATAATCCAATATCTGGGCTGTGGAGGTCATATAGGCAGTTGCTCCATGTAAAAGAAAGAAAAATGCATTTATTGGCATAAAAACAAAAGACACCTTTAAAACGATGAAGACAGAGAAAACAATGCTTATAATAATGTAGACCATTATAAACCAAGAACTGGTGGTCTACATCAGCAAAGAGGGCTCCGCAAATCCTCTTTCCCCACAGAGGCTTTGCTTGAGGCTCCGCGAAAATATTGGCACTGTCCAGCAGTGGACGTCATTGCTTTGTGGAGTTTGTGGTATGGTAGCTGCTTCACAATCACCCTATTCTAGTACAAATAGTTTCTATTTTTTATTATTAAAACCTTTTTTATTTTCGCCATAATATTTTATTAAATTCAACAGTGCCAGCCCTAGTTCCAACAAGTGAACTCAGAGTTTATTTGCCCCACCAAAATCAATGAGTGTAGGACGACAAAACTGTGAACAATCCACTTTGTCCCACTGGTGGGGCAAAAAGGAATAATCCATAAACACTTTGATTATTTTAGGGCTATGTCATATACACACATCAACACGGTCTAGGGATATTTTAAAAAAAGCGAATTACTATCAATGTGTTAATTATTCATATGACATGTATATATTTAAAAGATACGTTATTTAATATTCTACCATTTTTTAATAATGGTTAAGGTACTTGGATTAAAATTTCAGGATTTTATGGAAAAAAAATGATGCATAGATGGAAACCGTATATGAATTAACTTTTAATTTGTGAGTAAAAACTGAAAAAAATAGAAAAATCATTTAATTTGTGTTTATTAACTTGAAGTTAGTAGTCTGAGAAAGCGCCCATGATGTTTATAACACATCGGCAACGATTCGGCATGCTCAAAACAAGGTTGTCAATGTCTTGCTGCGGAATATTGTCCCATGTCCTTCTGAGGTGCGCAAAAAGTTGATCTTCTGCAGCCAGATTTTCAGGAACATCCTTCAGAGCTCTTCTTTGCAGCATATCCCACGCATGCTCAATGGGATTTAGATCTGGCGATTGAGCAGGCCAGTCTAAGGCCCTAACATTGTGTGTATGAAACCAAGCTGCTACCGTTCTCGCCGTGTGTGCCCGGACATTGTCGTGCATGAGCAGGAAATCTTGCCCCATTTGTGTTCTGTGGGGCAAGATTACGGGCCCCAGCACCTGTTGGACGTATCGTTCTGCCGTCATATTGCCCCGCACCCAAACGAGATCCGTCCGTCCTCCAAGACGAATTCCTGCCCAAACCATAATTGTCCTCCTTGGTATGGGTGAACTTCCTGAGGGTTCTGAAGACGGCTCCATCGTCCAGGAACTCGCCAAACACGCGTCCTTCGTGAATCTGGATGGAAGCCGAACCTGGATTCATCCGTGAACAGCACATTGGACCATTGCTCACGGCCCCAGTCCACGTGGTTCCGAACCCATTCTAATCGTCGTCCACGATTGCCTCTCCGTAAAGGTGGGACCCGGAGTGGTCTACGAGAGCGTAGATTGCTTTCATGCAGTCGCCTTCTTACAGTTTGGTCACTCACAAGCACTTGGTGTTCCACTCGCAGCCTTTGGACCAATTGAGTCGCCGTTGCATTTGGTTGAGCTCGCGCAGTAATTTGCAAAAATCGGTCTTGTCTGGGGGTAGTGATGCGACTTGGCCCCCGGTGCCTCTCCGCTACTTCACCTGTGGCACGATAGCGTGTCCACAATCTTGAAATTACATTTTGGTGGGTCCCTATGGCCTCAGCAACATTACGCTGAACAGACCCAGCTTCCAGCATTCCCACAGCTCGTAACATCTCCGCCCTCGTCAAATGTTGGCGTTGCATGGCTACAATACCTCAATTTTAACTTTATCTTTCGTTTAAAAATGAAATAACGTAATTCGTATTGTTTTCTAAATTTCGCACAAATGAAAATTCCCTCTCCTACACATCAAGACATTTTTATGCCACCGAAACAAAAGAATTTTCAAAAATTTGAATTTGGAATTATTCTGAGATAAATTACAAACAAATCGGTGTATAAAAGATTCCAATGCGGCCTGTACTTTTCGAGTTATTTAATTGAGTATGAAATATCCCTAGACCGGGTTGATGTGTGTATTTCGTTTTCCAAAAGGGTTCCGTCGCCAAAAAAGTTTGAGAACCGCTAGTCTACATTATAAGCTAATTAGGCGGCCATTGCTATTCTGGCTTATTTGTAAAATGCCGCTCACGATTACACATTAACCCACAGTAAAAGAAAAGCTGTCAGAGGACTACGACAGCGAGATCGCGACGACATCTCTCCGCGTGTCACTGATGTGTCCACTGGGCAAGATGCGCATGTCTTGCCCGTGCCGGCCCGCAAACTGCCCACACCTGCAGTGCTTCGACGCGTCGCTGTTCCTGCAGATGAACGAGAGGAAGCCCACCTGGCTGTGTCCTGTGTGCGACCGCCCCGCGCCCTATGACTCCCTGGTAGTTGACGGGTAAGGAGACTGGATTTTGTATAATTTTCTATGGAAATTGTGGGAAGTTTTTTTTGGCAGATGAACAAAGGTGCTGAATAATAAGAGCCGCATGCATGCAGAGAGGTTAAGCAACGCTGTACCACTATTACATACTGAGACCCCTCCATAATGACGACACGGTTGGCGCAGTGGTTGAGCGATTGAGCTGCCCAGCATGTCGCGGGTTCGATTCCCGCACGGAACAAATATTTGTACGACCTACAAGTATTTGTTCCGAGTCTGGGTGTTTTTCTATCTATAATATGTGTGTATTTACAAAAAAAAAAATGTATATAAGTAGTTTATCAGCCATCTCGTTACCAGAATACAAGCATTAGGTTGCTTAGCTTGGGACTAGATGGCGTTGTGTGAAATGTTCAAGGATATTTATTATATTATTATTTATTATTATCTCAGCCGTTAAGCCGTTGGTCCTGGCTGTCACTCGACAGTCGTTACGGGTCGTCAGAAGACCGAAAGTCTGACAAACAATCTAACCAAAGGGTATTGTGTTACCCACTAACTGGGTGGAAGTCAGATAGGCAGTTGCTGGCCTTGTAAAATACTGGTATTCAGCTACATCTGGATAGACTGGAAGCCAACCCCAACTTGTTAGGAAAATTGTAGGCATATGAACAAAGCCTTACACATTTTCAGTGTATTGTTGCTGTGACACCATAAATACTTAATCTGGGTGATGCAAACCATAACCATAATATCAGTGCTGTTAGGCAATGCAAATCCTGAATTGGGAAACGTAAAGCAGAATGGTTGGGCTAGCTGGAGCAGTAATCATCGCAGGATGGCTGGTAGCAGCTGAATGACACAGAACTATGTATGGTTCTTTATTAAATAACTCTTATTTTTCTTTCCCATATGTTGACTCTTCATTGGCGGCATTTTCTTAACAATGAATGAATAAACCAAGACTGAAGGCAATTATTGAGTGATAGATAACTACTATTGCTTAACTATTATTTTTAAAAATAGCAGGTATAACATTCTAAAACTTGTTTACTACTTTTTTCACAAAACAACCAAAACAACAAATTATTATTTTTTTCGGATGGGTAGATAAAACAATGTAAGAAACTGAACAAGTAAACGTCAATCTGTCCAAAATTCCCTAATGTCTTCTGTTTCTGGAGATTTTGTAAGTAAAATTTCTCACTTTTCCATATTTTTTTTTAAACATTTTCTTTTTGCATAAAAACCTTGTCCTGACAATTACATAATCATCAAAAAAATAATTAGCTAAATAGGTGCAACCGTCCTGAAGTGATGCGCATATAAACATTTTGGCAATTGATTTTTATTTATATACAAGATTATTCCGGTTATTGTCCAGGTACTTCCAAGAGGTGCTGACTTCCAGCCGGCTATCAAGTGACTGCAACGAGATCCAACTGCACGCGGACGGCAACTGGTCCGCGCACGCGCCGCCTGCGCGCGCCCCGCAACAGGCTCAGCCCGCCGCCGAGCCTGTAACGCTCATCTCCGATGATCTCGGTCAGTTGTTCCTGTATTCAGTATCTTTCAACAGAAAGACGTCCAGTCATATATAAATGGTGTACTCCACGCATCGCCACATAGACTGATTATTTAGTGGATACCAGCAACCTTCAGTAGGTCGTTAATCTCTTCCGAAAGGTCGAAAACCACTTCAGAAAGAATAAAGTCGTGAAAGGAAGGGTGAGCAGCACGCTTAGCATGACGACGTTTTGTCGACGGAAGAATAGACAAAATTACACATTGCCATGCTTACACGCGTATAATATGTACTACAGATGTTATGGGACTAAGACTTATCTGTCATACTCCCAACTTCTTGATAAGTTCAAGCTTATTAGCTTGGAGAACCGGCGCAAATACCTGGAGGCTAATGTGCTTTTTGATATTGTCCACAATCATTTTGATGCCATTGATCTGACGAGTAAGCTGTGTTATTCTGTCCCCCGAACAGTTCATGTGCGTCAGGTTCGTGCGCGTACTCTGTTCGCGCTTAGTTCTTGTCGTACAAACTCGGGCTTACGCTGCCCTATTCATAGAATGTTGGAATCCTATAATTCAAATTTCATTGATATAGATATATTTGCATGCTCGAAAAATAAGTTTAAATCTAATATTATAAAATTTTTATCTGAATCTGAATTGTAATCTTATTATTATTATTATTTATTTATTGCATAATTCAAGTAAATGAAATGAAATTGTT
Source organism: Cosmia trapezina (assembly GCA_905163495.3). Lineage (NCBI taxonomy): Eukaryota > Metazoa > Arthropoda > Insecta > Lepidoptera > Noctuidae > Cosmia > Cosmia trapezina. The sequence goes on from LR991036.1 coordinate 7,339,747, forward strand.
TGTAATTGTATCTGATCTGATTTGGTTTTGTAGCTATAACTAGCTTTATAGTACTTAACTTACTTATTTATTTAATTCTCAAATATTTGTTTATTTTATTTTGGTATTGCTCGCCTAGTGGCAACCATTGATTATTAAATATGTTTTATCTGTGGATAATGCAGTGGACTGCAACATTACTACTCAAAGTTTTGTTAATCATATGTGTATATATATGTTGTAGTTGTTTATTATCCCTTAATAAATAAAATAATACGTAGAAATATTTCTACTATTTGCCATTTTGTCTATTCTTCCGTCGACAAAACCCGTTTCAACGGCGGTCATACTAAGCCTGCTGACTTACGAAAACAATATCTTCCCCCGTGGTAATCTTGCAGTGGGCAAATTGTAAATCTCAACTGAACCTGACCAGCTCAAAATCTCAACAAGTGAGGGATATTAACAGAAAATACACGCACGCTTAATGAGTTAAAAGAAGAAGAAGAAAAAAACACAAGTTAGCTAACACTAATTGCTTGTTACACAGAAGTGATTCCAGTGGACAATGGTGTGGGCTCTGGCAAGCGCGCGGCCGTGGGCGAGGCGCGCGCGCCGCGCTCGGCTGACGTCATGGTGGACCTTACCTCAGACTCGGACGACGACGTTCCGCTCAAGCGCAAGGTGCCGCAGTCCAAACCCACGCCCCCGGCTTCCGAATCTAGCGTCAAGAGCGATGATAATTACTCATCGTCTAGCGGTGAGCTGAGCACTTTATTTTTTTTTTCTTGTGGCCAACCAATGCCCCATCTGATTTTACCATAACTTATCGATATCTGGACACTTATTCACAACCATTTGATTCGTAGGCGGATTTGATTATAAGGTTTGTTTAACGAGAAAGCTACAAAATGGTAACTTTTGTGGTAGGACATGTTTAAGTAATAAATATGTTGCAGTAAGATGGTTGTAGCCGAGATATAGTTATATCCTTAGTGTAATATAGTTACATGAAAACTGTCGGGAGTGCTCTAATTTTGTTACTGCGACCAATTTCGAATTAGTGCTCGCCGGCCGCTGCCGCGGCGCCAGTCGCGCGTAGTTGGTCACAGTTCTAACGTAACTTAACCTATTTAGTTGGAGTGCCTCCTAATACTTATATTACTAGATCATGCTCGTATTATAGTTATACTAGCTTTTGCCCGCGGCTTCGCCCGCGTTTATTATAAACCTTCTTCTTGAATCACTCTATCTATTAAAAAAAACCGCATCAAAATCCGTTGCTTAGTTTTAAAGATCTAAGCATACATAGGGACAGACAGCAGAAAGCGACTTTGTTTTTATACTATGTAGTAATTCCTAGTAAGATAGTTATGAACCGCTTTCATATAACAAAATTAAAATTATATAGTTATATCCCTAGCAATATAACTATATAATTTTACTACATATTACGGCAACAAATACTTATATTTTTGATCAGTTTGATGTACAGAATGCGCAGAAAACTGCTTTGTGATGGTAATCGAGAAGAATTATCATCTGTCCCATACAAGACTTATTTAGAGCCATTAGATCACGTCGGGGTCACTAGTATAGAGGCATGAGGAACAGGCACTAGTATAGAGGCATGAGGAACAGGGTACCTACTCGACCCAAATGTATGGAACAGCAGATTATTTTCTCTAGATTACGATGTTGGTCCCATGAAGAAAGTCATTCAATCACACAGTTTCATGGTCTGCTGTACCACATCCATAAATTTTTCCACACCTTTCTGATACACCCTGTATAAATTCATTTAAAATTAACTAATACAGAATAACAACGGGAGACAGACAAATTAAAAGAACAAAACAGTTTTGTGCATGTGGTGTTAACCTTTAATTATTAATTGTTGCACGTGCATTAGTTAACCTAGTCATTAAGTCAGAAATGTATGTAGTGTAAACAATTGTTGGTTAACCTAATGTTTGTCCCACCAGCGGCAGAGGCAGTATCATCAAGCGGCTACCGCTCGCCGGGCGTGCCGGGCGCGGCGTGCGGCGTGATCTCGTTGGACAGCCCGTCGCCGCCTGCGCCCGCGTCCCCGCCCGCGGCGCCCGAGCGCCCGCACCTGTCCATCACGCCCGTGGCGCCTCCGCAGACCACGCCGCACCACATAGGTACACACATAGCTCATCCATTAAGCCATATCCATAACATCCGCACGGTAATACGGCACATTTGAGTTTTTAGGAAACTGTCGTACGAGTATAGTTGCAACCGGACCGACGTCAATCGTAGACTAGAAAAAGTCGGCAGGTGTCCTGGGACAGCCGGTTGGTACGAAGTTCCTTTCGCTCTATACTATGTACAGTACCCGGCGATAAATATTGCACATCGTCCTTTGGAAAGAGACAATCGGCTAATTTCGGCTTCGTAGAGCGTTATCTCTGTCGCACACTACCTATGTGACGTTTTGTCAGTCGTTGCTCAAGTGCGATAGAGTGTTAGTTCAAAATATATATTTAGAGTTGTTAACAGCCCCAAATATAAATAATTTAAAGTTGTACTATGGCATCTTTAGGAAAAACAGGGAAACCTTTACGAGGTCAGTCACGCGAAATTATCTACAATGTTTATAAATATTTTGTAACCGAAGCTGACAGATTTAAAAACAGCTGTAATTTTCCAAAATAATTAAATACGTAAACATAATGTGAACATGTTTTTTTTATTTAATTTACCCCAACCTAAAGCCATCACTTACAGAAAAATTGGTGTATTTAATACAAAGAATAAAAAGAATTATCAAAAGAAGCAAATCATAATTGTTTTAACAGCTCCTAATAGATACCGGACTGTTTGTATTTCGTGCGACAGAGATAACGCTCTACGAAGCCGAAATTAGCCGATTGTCTTTTTCCAAAGGTCGATGTGCAATATTTATCGCCGGGGACTGTACTAGCTGCGCCTCGCGGTTTTACCCGCGTAGACCAGGATAAAAAAGTAGCCTATGCATTAATCCAGGGTATAAGCTATCTACATACCAAATTTCATCCAAATCGGTCCAGCCGTGTGAGCGTGAAGAAGTAACAAACACACACACGCACAAACTTACGCGCCTTTATAATATTGGTGTGATGTGATTAATACAGAGCCATCTAGTATAGACTCAAGTTTCACGTGTCTAAAGTTTTTGTATTAAAAAACATGGGGTCAACAGCCGCATAACGCTTTTTCGTTACATCACGTTTCCTGCCAGTTTACTCCTATCTTATCACAAGCCGCACCGCACCACCATACAAAGAAACTGATTTTTAAAATAGTTACAGGTAAAATAATCATGTAATATTTTTAAGAGCATTTTTGTAACAAAGAATAAATTTTATTATTATCTCATAATGTGCCACTATGTCGTTAATCGACCGCGGTCTGGATGCACCTTTATAGATACGTGGTTCTACAAAGCCGAACTGTTTTCTAAATCTCCATGTGCCGTATTATCAACATACTATACATTGACACCAAAACCAAATGCCGGACGCGCTGAGTTCACCAGCAAACAGGTATAACCCGTTGGCCCAAAGAAACCAGATGATGACCACAAAGATAGCGAGTATCCCACACCAAACTGCCGTCTACGAAAAGGTAAATGATCACTCACTTTTGAACAGCGTCATAAAGTATGAATACACAAGCCCGTCGCCGCCCGCCACCTTTCAGATCTGCTGCGCAAGATGCCGCACTTATCCATCTCGCTACTAGCGCCATCTTCGCCCTCGCCGATGGATTTAGGTAAACTAAATCATCCCTCTATCTAACCTGGTGTCGATGCTTGGCTAATACTTCCACTCTAACTGACCTTGCTATGTTCTGCCCCCTTGCCGCCTCCCGCCTGCCCGCTGCAGTCCCACACGACGTGCTGACGGATGGCCCGCATCTGTCCATCACACCTGTCACAACAACTGCGGCGCCGGCGCATCTTATTGGTAAATATCATCATTTCAATCAGAAGATGAACTAAAAATGGTTCATCACTAATCATATAAATCACTAGCTGTGCCCGCGACTTCGTTCGCGTGTGATGTCGGAAAACAACTTCCCTATTTGAATCGGATTTTGTTCACAATTTCATGGGTTTTAAATTTTTGCGCGTAACTCTAATTATTTTTCTAAAATAAAAGTAGCTAACGGGACTTGCAGATGTTCTAAGGAGTAACTTATACTCCTTAGAACATCTGCAAGTCCCGTCAAAATCGGTCCAGTTGTTTCGGAGATTAGCCGGAACAAATAGACAGGACAGAAAGACGAAAATTTAAAAAATAGTTTTTTTGTTTTATGTACCTTTTAAACTTTCTTAGGCATTTAGTAAAAAGCTGTTATTTTGACATTACAAACAGACAGTGGCGTGCACAGAGATTTCAGACAGGGTATGCACTGTTAAAATAAAATAAAAAACTTAAGTACCAGTTTCAGCTTCTTTCGGTTGGAGTCCCACCGACTAGATACCCTACCCAGTACCTAGTTACCTACATACCCGACTCTTACCACACGGCGCCATTGGCTTCGCATGGCGTTTGTTTGCGACCACCAAAAATATCTAAATTATTTAAATCTGAACATCCGTTATAAGTAGATCCAAATATATAATTTTTATGTTGATTTGTAAATGAAATGCAAGGCAAAAATGCAATATGTTTGTGTGTACACAACCTTTAGCTGTTAGCCAGTAACAATTATCATAATACTTTTTATGTAAATAACGAGTAAGTAGCATTACTTTTTTTTTGTGTTAAACCAAACCCCGGGTAGGTACACACGGACCCCTTTGCAATCAATTTAACTTCTTCCTCAAAAGATAACGTCGAAAAAGCGGCAGATTTTAATTTATTTGAACACACTTGGCCAGCACAGGTCTCACGGGTATAATTTTCCGTTTTTAGGGTTCCGTACCAAAATGGTAAAAAAGGAACCCTTAAGGTCTCACTCAGTCTGTCTGTCTGTCTGTCACAGCTGGATATCTCAAGAACCACTAATGCCATCAACTTGAAATTTGAAACAGTTTTAGATGACGTTTACCCAACTGTTTTTCAAATAAGAAAGAAATAAAAATATTTATATTTTTTTTGCAACAGTGACTGAAAGGGGGTCTTAAAAATTAAAAGTGGGGCTACTAGGGCATGTGAGGTAATATGAAACAGCGCTTTTTGCACATTCTCAAACATTTTCTTTTCTTTTTTTTAGGCCACATAGTTTTCGACTATTGATGAAAAATGTAAAAAAAAATACCGTCCCCCCCCCCTTATCTCCGAAGTTTGCAAAGAGAAAAATCTGAAATTATTCTATGTGATAGAAGTTTATGTAAAGATTACAGGAAAAATAAAACGATGTCTCTAAATACCACACTTTTTCAGAAATCGGAACGGAACCCTCGGTGCGCGAGTCCCGACTTGCTCTGGACCGGTTTTTTTACAATAAACTTACTGAATAATTACTTATACAATCAATCAGTTCCGCCCAGAAATAAAACGGAACAATGATACTAAATCAATCGAAACAATAAATATGGCGAAAAACATAGCAATTACGAACTAATACGAACAAATAAATTGATTAATACGACTAAAAAAAGTTGATACTCTACAATCAACAAATAAGCAATGCTTTTACGGCTTTTCAATTTCGACGGTTTGCAATGTAAGCTCTGCTTCTAAGAGCGAGCGCGCACTGCGGTGCGTTTCCGTTAGTTCTGCCGCATTGGGCGGGGCCTACAGTAACAAAACGCATGACCGCAATGCGCGCACTTCAAAGACATTCCATACTTCACAGATTATGCGGTAGAAAAACGCACCGCAATGCGCGCTCGCCCTTAAACTCCAACACATTTTCACTAGGGATGTGACATTATACACAAAAAATCGATTATTTTGCCTAGTAATAAAATCGATTAAAAAATAATCGATTTTTGTAATAAAAATAATCGATTTTGCTAAAAAAATCGATTTTTTCCTTATTTTTTCATGGATTTAGGCGAAATCGCCCGAATAGCCCGCGAAAGTCAAATTTTCTTACCGTTTTTTGCAATTTCCAAGTCGCTATTAGGTTCTATGATGACCAAAATACGATTAGTGACCATAAAAAGTATGTATTTACAAAATTATAATCAATAAATTCATCAATACAACTCTATAAGACCCAAGTAATCATATCGAATGACTATTTCATGAAATATTGACATTTGAGGAATAAACTAACTAATCAAGGTAAAGGTCATACATTTTTCCTAACAAATTACAAGGGCGTAAAGTGGCAAAAAGATTTTTTCTTTTCTCCTTTCGCTGGAAAAAATGTACATAAGTAAATCATAAAATAAATTAATTAAAAGCCTGTGGGCAATGAATTTGCGAATAAAAGTTTTGGTAAACGCTTAGAAAGTACGGGTTCGCGACACTTTGCGGCCTCGCGCTCCTGACTAAAACGCTGGATGTTGCGGCCGTTGCGGGTGAAAAAAATCGACAGTGAAAAATAAATCGATTTTTTATTAATCGATTTTTTGTATTATGTAAATCGATTATAATAATCGATTTTTATTGAAAAAAAATCAATTTTTAATCGATTTTTTCCTTAATCGATTATTTTTTCACATCCCTAATTTTCACGCACACAGTCACACATTTGCTGTGACACGAGAATTCACGAAAAATAAGCAAGACGTAGTAGTGCTTTTGATCACACGGGAGCGCTGCTTGCGCGGTGAATCGGTGGCACGTGTTCGCCGCTCCAACGAGTTAGTTCCATAAAAAGTAATAGATGGCGCGGAATCGCATTATAAACACGGGAATTCAAATGACGGATTTTAAATTAGATTCATTTAATACCTAGGTACCATGTTTTTTTTTTAAATTTAAATAGTGATTTATCATTTAGAGGGGCATGTATGTATTGGACTACAGGGTATGTAGAGCTTATTTGCATGTATGGAGTGCACGCCACTGCAAACAGATACTTCAATTATATTTATTTTGTTTGTATAGATAGATTTATGCGCCATCTACATAGTTTTAAAATGTGGACCAAAACTTGATGATGGTGATGAAATATAAATATGTATACAGGGTCAAATTAAATTAGCTAACGAAACTCCGCAGACATAATGGGTATAGATATTAATACCCAGTATGTCAGCGGAGTTTCGCTAAATCATTTTTAATTTTAAAAATAACTGCACTGCTGTTGAAAACTCAAAAAAAACATCAAATTAAATCTATCACGTTTGCGGTGCTTCACTAGCTTTAATTTCACCCTGTATATATATTTGAACATAAGGGAGCTCGTGGCGAAGTAATAACAGCCGTATGGGTCGATACATCAGGTTAAGCTACGCTTGCACGTTAGGCCGTTGATCCCGGCTGTCATTCGTGGATCTTTGACAATCAAAAACCCTAAAGTCTGACAACCAGTCTTACCGAAGGGTATCGTATTACCCAGTAATTGGGTTGTAGAGGTCAGATAGGCAGTCGCTCCATATAAAATACTGGTATTCAGTTGCATCCGGTTAGACTGGAAGCCGACCCCAACATAGTTGGCAAAAGACTAGGCAGATTGATATAATTTGAACCTAATTCACGCCGACTTTTGCTAATGATGCAATTGTCTGCTATAGATTTTCCCATGGAAATGAGGACTGATATGACAATATAACCCTCTCGAAGGATTCCTCAGCCTTTCAATAGATAATATGACCACAGTCTTGGTTAATGAATTTCTTTTTGCCCTACGAGTCCATAATAGTTCATAATCACCAATGATCGGAGTAAGTAGATTGAATTGGGGTCATTGATCCGAAACGTATATATTAATATGGACATTCCTCCGGAATTTCGAAATTATGGTTGATTATTAAAAAAAAACCGGAACTTATGTAGAAATTGTAGTAATTTTATTTTTGATAAAAATTGGATGTAAAATGTACATATTTAACAATAAACATTTATCCTTATTGTTATTCATTCCACCCTTAATGTCAATGACCGTGACCACTATGAAAACAATTTATAAAAATTTGTGGCAATAATTAAAAGGCTAAAAAAAATAAAATATTAAAAATGTGTATTTAAAGCTTCGTCGGAATTCAATTGTTTTTATTATTCAACAGATAAATAATAAATTAATTTAGTTTTGAAACCTTCCTTTAAATTTTGAATTGAGTTGTAATAATATCACTACCAACACTAACAATATTTAATTGGATCCGGAAATACCGGAATTACCGGAATTACTTTCCGGGAAAATGGCTTATCCATGTTCTTCTTTCTGTGGGCATTTATGATACAAGTACCAAAAATCAATCTACCTACTCCGATCACTGATAATCACACACAAGTTGTTCGAAAAGCAGTTCATGCGTTTTATCATAGATTGTTTCGTTGTATAATCTTATATTAAAACTATGTGCTGGTTCAGGGTCGAGCACGGGCGCCGAGCGCGACGACGGCGAGGCGCCGCCGGCGCACTGGGCGCCCTACGCCGAATCTGACAGGGATGATAACTTTAGGAAGTGAGTATTTCATCAGTTCACAATATTATCTAATTCTAATGTGTGGTCCAAAAAAGCTTTTTTACAAAAAAAAAACAACAAACTTCCAAAAAAAACTGCAAAGTGAAAAATAACTTTAATTTCGGAAGTCGGTGGCAAAAAATTAAAATACAGATCCAAAGACACCGACTTCCGAAATTAAAGTTATTTTTCACTTTGCAGTTTTTTTTTGGAAGTTGGTTGTTTTTTTTTCTTTTTTTTTTCAGTTTTTAGTGGGTCAGTTTGTAATTTATCTAAGTGACAATAGCCCATGTTAACTGCTCATCATCTTTTACAAAATACTGCTTTTCCCGATGCAGGGACGTTAATTATTGAGGAGTTGTCCTAGTAAGAACCAGGAGAACGGGAGCTGATGGTGAGGTCACCAACTCCACTTTACCATTATGCATTGTGCTGGACGAGCATAAATTGGTGATCGAATCGCAACCCGTGAAATACTTATTATTAAGTAGTTCCGATGGCCATATGTGGTCTTCATCATCAGTTCCACTTCACCAAATGGTGCTTTTCGAGAGCAAATGCACAAGTTACTATAAAAAATACCCAAATCTCTATAGGTTTGCCTATAAAATTTGAGGGTTTCCCTCGATTTCCATGGGATTCCCTCATCAGGTTCTGCCTTAGTGAATTTTTAAAATCGGTCCATTATTGACGGAGAAATCGGTGTACAAACATAAAAAAAAACAAACGCGACGAATTGATAACCTCCTCTTTTTTTTTTTTGAAAAGTCGGTTAAAAAGTAAAAGTATGTAATGATAATGCAAACAAATGGATCGGATAACGTATCTGGATGCAAAGGAGTTGTCCGCTTTTTCTATGGACGTTGGTTTTTTATTACTCAATCATTCCGATGAGGATAAGTTAAATATATTTGGATAGACATCCCAAAAACTAGTGATTCTGGGTATATCATACATTTTTAATCATCGCCAATTTTGAGAAAAACAGTTTTTTTATTTTGTTGTGAATTTAGTCCTAAACAGAACAAGCCTTTCTGTGAACGTGAAACGTGAAAATGAACACGCCCAAAAAAAATAGGTAACTTGTCAAAATTGACACAAGGTACTGTCATTACTTTTTTTTGGATGTATTCACTTTATTATCCTAGATAATTAGAAAGGTTTGTTAGTTTTAGTAGTAAATTCACAACAAAATAAAAAATTATTTTTCTCAAAATTGGCGATGATTAAAAATGTATGATATACCCAGAATCACTAGTTTTTGGGATGTCTATCCAAATATATTTAACTTATCCTCATCAGAAGTATTGAGTAATAAAAAACCACTTCTGGACAACTCCTTTGTACAAATTGACTGCTTTGATTTGATTATGTAAATTATTAAGGCGAGTATAGCCATTGAGAAGAAATAATAAGTCTGGAGATATGGAACATTTTGAAAGAACATCGGCCAAATTTCTATAGAAGCTGGACCTGAGTTTTATTTTCAGTGTACAGAAACAAATTATAGTGAGATTTGATTGTTTTTATGTAGTAAACACCATCCTTTTCGAAAATAATATCTAAATATCCAAGATATTTAAAAAACACTTTTGAGGTTATCGGTGTCCGGAAATCAAAAGCACAGAATAATCGTCACAAGCGGTACCTAGTTATCAGTCTGTAAAACAATACCAAGGTCAAACAACAGAAGGAAACCCAAAACAGTACAGTACGTATCACAATATTCACACTGACAACAACAACAACACAACAATGCGAAATCGCCGGGTGTAAAGACTAACAGTATATTAGTGTCAACTGTCAAATTCACACCCGTGAGATTGACACTGTCAATCAATGGCGCGCGTCGATGACATATTATGACGTTCCGTTGTAAACAACTGAACAAAATGCTGATACTTACTATGGACCAACATAATTATTTTTATGACAAGAATCCAATACATAATAAAAACAGCACTAGGTGGTTTGATACACAAGTATATAGAATTGAATTACATATAATTACTATTCAGAAAAACGTGAATAATTATAATTTTGAGTACTAAATCATTTCTTAAGCAAAATGAATCGTCAAAGGTGCGTTCTGAACATGTTATTCTGAATAATTTGCAAATTATGCTATTAACAAAAAAATGTGTTTATCTTTTTTTTCTGGCGACTTAAATATCTATTTCTTATATTTTTTAAGACCTTAAAAAATAATAGATTTTTTCATATATATGGCATATATATCTGTACACCACCGCCTCGTCGTCAGGTACGATTTGGCCGTCCTTCTTTCAGATGACCTTGGGGCCTAGACAAAATCCCTTTTCTGTAAGCGTTAACGCCAACGGAAAGATCAGATTGTATGGAGTTGACAGCAACAGTCACGTCATCTCTGAAGCTAATGTCAACTCCATACAATTTGATCTTTCGCGCTTACAGAAAAGGGATTGTGGCTAGGGGGGCTGATCAGACTAAAAATGTGAGTATATAGGAAATTTCAAAATGTTCCATGTCTCCAGACTTGTATTTTAGGATTTCATACCAAAATGGTAAAAAGGAACCCTTATGGTGCGACTCAGTCTGTCTGTCTGTCTGTCTGTATAGCTGGATATCTCAAGAACTAATGCTATCAACTTGAAATTTGGAACAGTTTTAGATGATGTTTACCCAACTATGTTGCAAATAAGAAAGAAATAATTCGAAGTCGGCTACTAGGGCATGTGGGTATCATATGAAAGAGCGCTGTTTGCATGTTCTCAAACATTTATTAATAGTTTTTTAAGCCGCATAGTTTTTGACTTTTGATGAAAAATGTAAAAAGAAATACCACTGTAATGAGAGGAAATATTGTTATTTATGCCATTACAAAAAAAGAACAAAGATTGCTGACCTTTGCGTCAAATGTATGAAGACAATATGTTTGGCTTGCTCAAAAAAGATATGCTGACGCTGCCTTTATATAGCGGTCAAGACCCCTTGCAGGTTTTTTATTTTTACAAAGAAGCATACTTTAATATTTTTTTATTTTGTATATCTTTAAGAGTTAAAAAACGATAAGAGTTTTTTTGTTTTTATAATATTTGTTAATCTTTAAGAAGTTTAAAAAAGACAATGTGTTTTGAGTCTGTTAAGTTTAATTTCTTTAATTTGTAAGAGGATCTCTTAAAGTTTTTTTCATTTTAGTATTTAGCACTTATTATTTATTAAACAATAAAGAAGATTATAAAAAAAAAAATTAAATAATGGTTTTTATAATTCAGAAAAAAATGAAATATAATATGCGAGTCCCTAGGACTCATAGAAGGTGTTTACGTAAGTGTATTTCACCTAGTGAATTGAGGGTTAAGGTACCCTATGTCCGTTTCTGTACTCCTGACAACGTATATGCAAAATTTTAGGATAAAATTTTAGGAAAAAAACTTACTTTCGCATTTATAATATTAGTTAGGAATCTGATTAATAATTTAATTAATGACATAGATAAATCCTCTGAATCTGATGAATCCCATGTTTGTGACGCAGAACACAGTAAGCAATATCTCTCCTCCCACACTAGTTCACTAACCATACTAACCCAAAATATTCGCAGTACTTTTAAGAATTTTTCTACTATGTCTGGACATAATATAAATATAAACTGTGAAGGTATTGTCTTAACCGAATGTTGGCTTTCCAAACAATATAACATACCACTCATTCTGGGATATAATATGTTTATAAGTAATATAAACTACAATCAGAACAATGCACGATGGGGTGATAGTTTATGCAAGAAATCATCTCAGTGTGTCTGTCGAGAAACCAAAATATGCACGACGTAACAGATTGTTAATTAAAATTGGGTCAGTTCACCATTCAGTTAACCAATATCATAGATATAAGAAAGAGGGAGATGTGCCCAGTACGTTAAAATGTATTGGAACCCTGTGTCTCCACTTTGCCCCTTTGTCACTTTCATGATTTTAAAGACAAATACGGTAAAATACTTGTACTTACATATGGAAAGTGATTCCATGATTTACATGACTTCCGTTTTTACAAGAAACCACTGAACAACACGGCATTCTTATAAATTGTCACGGTCCAAAGTGCACTCGTTCGCGGAGACTGAAATTGTACTATGAACGGCTCATACTAAGCATGTCGCGCGGACACAGATTCGCCCGCTTGCCACTTCTCCTGTTTTTTATATTTCTATTACCAATATAATATCTGTCATCACAGGACATCGGGGAGGGGTCATGCTTCCTTCCTGTGACATTGTTATGGGCTGTTTGTGGGTCTCAGGCAATTAAAAGATAATGTCAGCTTCTTACACTTTGTTTATGTACACTTAGTTTATACGGTTACACAAATCATATTAATAAACTACTGTTCTAATTATTAATCTTGTCCATTAATGATAATAATAAAAATTAAAGAATAAAGCTTTGTATGTCGTCTCCACTGTGCGTACGCGTCTCATGAACGTGTGACAGTTCCTAGGGCTGAAGGGTGACTGGCGCTCCTGTCGTGCCCTCGCTCTCCGGTCCCTTAGACTCCGTCATAGCGCACCGACTAGTACTTCAGTCGGCAACACTGTATTTAATGCGACATATCTAACTATATGTAATTCCTCTATCCAGATACTGACTGAGGGAGAAGAGTGGCCGCGCTTCATATACCAGCGACCATTCTTCAGAGGAAGACCCGGAGGCGTCGTACCCAGAGGTGCCACTGTTGCCCCCGCCCTAGAGCGGCACGCGCGGCCGGCAGCGAGCACGTGCGCCTCCCACCCCTGCCAAAGCAGATCTTCCAGTGGACACAAGCCGGCTGCTACACACATTGTATTATAAAGTCTGACGCTCGAGTGTTACCGCGGGAGTCACATTCCACTTGACTTTCTGCTCAAACCCCACTACTTGGACCCTCCGTGTTCCACGTGAATATTAAAGTCTACCACATTTACTGTTGTGACTAACATGCATTTTGTTCACCAAATATGTTTAAATCTGTGAAATAAAGCCTGAATATTGCAGAATATGCTAGCGAGATCAAATATTTTAGTCTGTAAGGGCCTTAATTTGACTAGATTCACTAAATGTAGACCTGTGTCATGATTAATATCAAAATTGTTTAAAGAAAGATCCGAAGAGCATAGTGTATTATAGAATCATTTTACAAACTATAGTTTTAAAGTATTTGTATTACATGATCTGTATGTATCTCAATGAGTCGTACAAGTATGAATATGTTGTGATTTTGATGTGTGAATGAGATCAGTTGTAAAATAGTTATAAAATTTAAATAGAAGGCCTTAGGATTCAAACTTTTGAATGCGCAAGTATTTCGTAATTTTGTATTTTTTTAGGTAGTCAATGGTGCCGATTCTCTTGTCACAAATGCCTCTAAACTAGACTAAAAATCACTAAAATTTAGTTTATTCCTGTCAAACGACGATTTCCCATTCTGAAATTGATTAAAGTGACACAACTTAACTAAATTTTAGTTTGACAGCACTAAGATTGTACTGAGATTATAATTTAGTGAAAATGGCAATTTTGCTATTCTGAATTTGACGTTTTTTCACCTAAAATTTTGATTGTCAAACTAAATTAGACTATTTTTAATCGCGATTAAAAAGGCGTGGAATAAGATTAGTTGTCATGAGCTAAAATTCACACAAACACCTTGACTTCAAGTGCAAAAACAGTACTGCATTTTTTTTTTCTTTTCCATATATCTCGAAAACGGTGTGTCCTATCGCAATAATAATGAAAATTTGGCACCCCTTTATAAAACCCTTGAACCCGTAACCCTCAACAGGTAGCTACCAAAAAAAAAATCCACAAAAACACGTTGAAGCTGCCCCCTCCCTGCCCCCCTCCAGCTCTAAAAAATATCTGACACGGTAACGGCGTCTGTAAACAAAATATACAAGCCTTCTCACTTTTCATAGTATTTCGTTAGTTCCAATTAAAGCCACCGGATCAAATATACTACGAGCACTATACCACGCGGAGTCACGACTGTCAAACTCAATTTTAGTTGTCAAAATTTAGAGGTTTTTTTTTGCAGAATAGCTCTAAGATTCTCATAGAAAAAAGTAAGGAATTTTAGTGATAGTTTAGTTAGTTTAGTTCGGTGTACAACAGAATCGGCACCATTGTCGTGTAACGACTATCCTTTTTTTTTTTCATTTAAAATAATGAATTATCTGTTGCTTTGCACACTTATGTGTATTTTTATATCTAGGAATAAAAAGATTTCCATTTAATTTCATTATCATTTCAAATACAAATTAATTACATAGCTTTAGCTCTGATAGCAAGTCTTTCTTTTGGTAATTCACACAAAATAAATAATACTAGAGTTTATTTGGGGCTCTACAAGGATCGTCAAGCAAAAATTAGTGTGTAAAATCATTTCGATGTTACAGAATGCATGTTTCACTGAAAAATTAAGCTTTTAAACGAACTTAGATGTATGTTGTTAAATTGAAATCATCTCATAAGACAAGTGTACCTGCGTGTTGTGGACAGTGTGACTGACACTGACAGACTGTTGCGAATCCAATAGTGATCCCACGTCAGTCCCTCAGTTCCACCTAGGGAATGCAATCTCGATCTCGAGAGATCTTGAGCCGTACCTTATATAAATAAAAATCAATGGTTAAATGTGTTGATAAGCGTAAAACTCGAGAATGGCTGACTGGACCAATTCGGCAATTTTTTTTTTGTTTTTTCAAATATATATTCTTTGAAGCTCGAGGAAGGTTCTTATGAAGAGAAAAATTGGCAAAGATGCCGGAAAAAATAGAAAATTCGGGAAAACTGAAAGTGCATTTTCTATGGGAATTTTGTTTGAATTATTGAAATTTGTACAGGACAACGTGTGTCGGGTCAGATAGTTATTTATAAAATAATAAAACAATTATTAAATGTAGGTTCGTTTTCATTTTGATTAAGTTAAGAATTTTTGATTTAAAAAACGCATTAATTCAAAAAGTAAGCGAAATTTCGATCTCGAAATCTCGAATGGCCCACCTCGACACTAGACTTAGCACGCGAGATCTCGAATTGACAATCTCGACTAGAAATTGCATTCCCTAGTTCCACTTGTATATAGCATCATTTATTTAGCCTAAATGTTGATGTGAGTTGGTGTCACATATACGAACGTGAGATTAGTATCAACTATTATTATTATTCGATTTGCACTCGCCTTAACCAGTTACATGAATTTGTCATCGAAACTGGATGTTAATGTTTACCAAATTATTTAATTCTACATCTATAGCTGTGTAAATACATAGTACATATGTTAAACCAAATTTTTAATTTAATAATCCTTTTAGTGATAAAAATCTTTTATAATATTGTTGATTGAGTCGCCCTGTATGAAATCACTTGACAACTGTTCAGAAATTTCTTCACTGATGCAGCTACTTGTTGATTATAAAAATGAATATTTTTGCTACAAATACAGGAACCGTACGAGAACTTGTTGTTAGACTCAAATGCTCTTAACTCGTTATCTATAGTATAACTTAGTTTAATAATAAAACTCACGACACTTACATTTTGCTTTGAATATTGCTTAATTTTTACTGTTTATGTTATTTGCCTTGGCAACAGTGATGTTTCTGTGTGCGTTACTGCAGCGGAATGTTGTCGCTTTTCAGGATTTCGTCTTGACAGGAATTAGTACCCAATCTCGTGTAAATGTGCCCGAAATTTAGAATTTGTGCGTCCAGCCGATCCAAAGATATTCACGAAAAACAGATTCCGCTGGAGTAACGTTACTGCAGCGGCATGTTTTTTTACCAGTGGTCGTAGCTGGATACAAACTAGCTACTTAGATAGATATAATTTGTGCCTAATTGTGCCCAAAAAATAGAATTTGTGCGTCTTGAGGTTTCAGAGTTATTCAAGATGCCGCTGCGGTAACGTTTAGCAAATTGCTGTATCTCTTAAACGGCATGACGTACAACTACGATTTTTTTTACTACGGCGGGTCTTAATTTGTGCTTAATTTGTGCAATTTTATTTTTTCTATAATCGACACCATTGGAAAACTAGAATTTTTTTTTCAAAAACCCTAAAATCGATCCTCTCGCTTCAATGAGAAACCCTAGAAACTTACCAATTGTGGTGATTTGTACCTTTCATGAACTCAAAGCATCATGTGAAATTCGATGTTTATATTCCAACTCCTTAGAGAGTTATTCCATTTTAATTAAAATCTGGCCATGATATAATGTAACGCTCCAATACATGAGTTATTATTAAGTGACTGATATTATGATTATACTAATAATTAGTACCATTTCGTTTTTTGAAACAGTCTCGCACAAAAGTGTTACTTATAATTTATTGTTTTGTAAAATACGTAGGTATTACGTAAGTACGTAGTACATTATAACTCAATGGGTATTACGTACACACAGTGTGTAAGCCATAAATGATATTGAGGATTTGCAAACCTTTAAACTCTCAGTCAAATGTTAGTAAGTACAGCAATCTAATAAAGACAAAAGGTTTATTTGACGAGAAAGTGTATTTTTATTGCCAAAAAAATAAAAGAAAAAATACCGTTTATAGATTTAGTTTTGAATTGAAATAAAATAGCATGATTGATACCTCTGTAAAATTTTGTTTTATTATTTAGTTACCTACTTAATAGAAATATTCACAAATTGAGGAAAGTGGATGTCCATATTGTCTAGATCTCAGCCAATTCGTCAATCGGAACTATTACACTCATACATTAATATATAAAATACATCTACCCTATGCTATGCCGTCAGAAACGACCGGGATAATAAAACATTACTTGGGGGGAATCCCCAGAGCTTGTCGTTGCTTCATTCGAAGTTGCCGTATGGAATGGTTTTTTGTAAACATTCTTCAATGAAAAACAATGGTACCAACATTCGTGAAACGCACTTTTAGTTCGGTTCGGTGTTAACTTTGTTTGACACGAGTAATTGGCCGCCAATCTCGTGTGTGGAGAGCTTGTGCACATTATCTTTTTCCCAGTAATTCAAGGAATTGTGTGTATAATTACGACGCGTGTAATTTCGGCTGGACAATACGCATTGGTTTTGTGGTACATTGTGCTTATGGTGAAATAAATTAACTGTTCAGTGATAAAGAAGATCGACACACATGTATTTTCTGTGCGTTAGAGTAGAGCGGTTTTCCGGAACTATTATGTTATTTTAATATTTGTACCTAGTTCTGATTTTAAGGTAAGTTTATAATTTTTATCATTTCGCAATATAATACGTTGGAAACCCGCACTTCAGCCCGGTCGCGGTACTATAGTAACGGAGCGAGACCGGGATGATGCACAGTGGTAGCCCACGAAATTCATTTTTTTTTTAGTTTTTTGCAATTTGCAGGTCCGTGTCAGGTTGATCAAAGTATGATACGCGGCAATAAAACATAATTATGTATTTATATAATTTTAACCATAAAAATCATCAATACATCTCTCTAAGTTAGATTTCGTGCAGATTCGTTAGATTTCGTTTGTTTGAGGAATCTGCACAAAATCTAACTTAGAGAGATGTATTGATGATACCTGTTGTTTTTACTTATAAAGATTATGATATGATTCGCGACCGTAACAAATATGTATTTACAAAATTATTCATTAGAATCAATCATAGACTTGAAGCACAGTAAGTATGCGCCGGACCGTTTGTACAAACACGCCTCGCGCACACATTTACATCATAGTATGCCGACCGGCCGCCATTACGAGCGACGGCGTCTTTGCAGGTACTCAAATCATGCACACATAGATCGGTACGGTGCTTCACTTTCGATATGCGTGGCGCGGAGTCCATCTTTTTTTATAAGTCTATGGAATCAAAAATACAACTCCTTAAGTTAATAGGTACCTATAATGCTCAAATGTCAAGATTTCTTGAAATAGTAATTGAATAGGATTACGGTCATAGAGTTGTATTGATGACTTCAATGATTATAATTCTGTAAAACTTGTTACGGTCGCGAATCATATTTTGATCAACATACAACCCATTACTGACTTGAAAATTGCAAAAATCGTAGGTAAAAAAAAATTAATTTCGCAAGCGTGGCAACGGGAGCCGGGTGCTTCACTTTCAATATGCGTGGCGCGGAGTCATCCTTTTTTCATAAGTCTATGGTGGTAAAAGTGCATATTCATACATAATAATTTAAGGCAAGTGACGTCATCAGGCCATACGAACCAATATCGGTATGGAGTTATTAATATTTTTAAAATCTACTAAGTATCAAACTTTCGAAACATTATGTTTGTAATAAACTCGACAATAAGCGGGCGAGCGCGCACTGAGGTGCGTTTACGTTAGTTCTGCCGCACTGGGCGGGGCCTACAGTAACAAAACGCATGACCGCAGTGCGCGCACTTCAAAGACATTCCATACTTCACAGATTATTCGTTACAAAAACGCACCGCAGTGTGCGCTCGCCCTTAGGTCACTTCCTACTCTCTGATAACTCTCTACGTCACATATTTATGTAAAAGTAAATAAATAGTTACCTAATTAAACCATTTGTACGCACCTGTACCCATCAAAATTCAATTATAATACTACCAATTTAAGAAGGTGGGCATAATGTACTGTGAGCCCGCTTTTATGTAGTCATTCGAATTTGTTCGGTTAATCGTGTGATTTCTTTCCCTATCGTTTTTTTCTCATATCTAAGTAGTTAGAAGGTTTTTTCAGCTGAAACTTTAAGAATAAACAATTTAATAAGGGTACTAATTATTAGTATAATCATAATATCAGTCACTTAATAATAACTCATGTATTGGAGCGTTACATTATATCATGGCCAGATTTTAATTAAAATGGAATAACTCTCTAAGGAGTTGGAATATAAACATCGAATTTCACATGATGCTTTGAGTTCATGAAAGGTACAAATCACCACAATTGGTAAGTTTCTAGGGTTTCTCATTGAAGCGAGAGGATCGATTTTAGGGTTTTTGAAAAAAAAATTCTAGTTTTCCAATGGTGTCGATTATAGAAAAAATAAAATTGCACAAATTAAGCACAAATTAAGACCCGCCGTAGTAAAAAAAATCGTAGTTGTACGTCATGCCGTTTAAGAGATACAGCAATTTGCTAAACGTTACCGCAGCGGCATCTTGAATAACTCTGAAACCTCAAGACGCACAAATTCTATTTTTTGGGCACAATTAGGCACAAATTATATCTATCTAAGTAGCTAGTTTGTATCCAGCTACGACCACTGGTAAAAAAACATGCCGCTGCAGTAACGTTACTCCAGCGGAATCTGTTTTTCGTGAATATCTTTAGATCGGCTGGACGCACAAATTCTAAATTTCGGGCACATTTACACGAGATTGGGTACTAATTCCTGTCAAGACGAAATCCTGAAAAGCGACAACATTCCGCTGCAGTAACGCACACGATGTTTCTAACAAACTGTGATTGGTCTTTTGAATATCTTGTTTATATTAATTTATATTCAATCAAACTACTAATTGCTGAGACAATACTACTACCGAATAATATTAGTTTTTCTAGCGCCATCGCCACTCTGAGAATGTTTCTAATTTATTTATAACTAAGGTGTAGTTGATTATTAATGTGTACTTGTATTGTAATAATGAGGTGGTTGTCCACATTGTGTAGACTACAATGCGATACAAATTTAAGAATGTTAGGATAAGATATTGTCATTCAATAATAAATGTAAATATTGTCCTACTGCATTTTAATACCTAGTATATTATTCACACCTCCACCTTTTCTAATACTTAGCACAAAATACCAATTACCAACAATCATATGGCTGCGGCGAACGAGCTGTGATGGAATAATCATATTCTTCCAACCTGAATATCAAACCTTCAAATCAAAGCTTCAATCATAAAATTAAATCCGAATGCAGGAAGTTATAAAACAATAGAAAAAGTAGTACGAAGCTATTCGAGCAGAGTATATTACTGCGGTGGCAGTTAACTGAGGTACAGTAACAACTAAACGGCAACGACCTCCGTCGCAATGTTTAATTGTCGGATAATTATTGTAATGAATGGGCGGCTGTGCTGATGCCGCCTCAAACGCTACAACAATCATTATCTATTCACTCCGGTGGATCAATCCAAGATAGCAGTAGTCTGTGGCGACGCCGATCGTACTCTGTCTGTTCTGTATGTACGCGCCCTTCTCACATTTTTATGCCGCCCGCCTCATAAACTACGACCTCCCTCTCGCACTCGCACGCGGCCGCGCTGTGCGTCTCGATCGCTCGCACACTCACAGGGGGGACACGTAGCTTTGCTCGCTCGAAGCCAGTTCCGCGGTCGTCCGCCGACTCTTAGCGGCGCTGACGTGCGTTACGCTCTTACAACAATTTTGTGTTTCTACTGTGAAATCACCAGTGTTATTTGTTTATATTTTATAACATAGCCCAAGGATTGAACCACATCGCTCACTGGATCTGCCGTTAGCAGTGTAGTGTACTGTACGTGTTTGTGTGAAAGCCGAAGCGAATACTATTGTGAAACGGGTCGGCCGTGTTCATTTATGTGCTGAATGGTGATTAAAAGTAATTTACTTTGCTTTTACGGTGTTGAGGGTCGGTGCGTATCGATCGTATATTGAAAGACAAAGCGGTGGATTGTTATTGTGGCGTGGAGGAGGCCGGTGCAGCGATAGGTGAGTGATGAGTACTGATGAAGAGTGTTTTCGTTTCGTTGTGGCAATGGTTCGGCCTGGCCATGTAAATGTAAGTAAGTTAGAGTTACCGTAGACGGCCGGCGCGAGGATGCGGCGGCACGGCCAGCATCGAGCCACAGACTAGCTATAACCAGTAAACTAACAATTACTACGTGAGCTAATAACCCTTGGGGTAGCAAACTTTCTTAGTAATTAACAAGAACGCTGAGTTAGAAATATTACAAAACATTGTCAATTCGTTACCCACGCAGGTAAGAATTAAAAGAGGCGTTTATAGGAGTCCCCTTTGATAAAGAGCACGTGCTTAAAGCTTTGTGAGAATTGAGAATAGCATTTTAGTGTTGAAAAATCAAAGATTTGACCATAATTGACGTAACTTGAGATAAAGATTGTAGGTACGTAAATAGGAACACGATATTGTTCTCAATGACCTCTAGTCGAAAACAGATTCAGTTTATTTACTTACCTCTTCAATCAATCATAAAGTACAGTCAATCGCACGTCAGTGACATTAAAGCGCTGACAATGACAAATTGCTACTATGATCTTGCGGTTAACTGTACTCACATGCATGTCAATTTTATGTATTTACTCAATCATTTTATCGAGTTAAAATTGGCTCAGTATTTTGCAAACGTTTCTTGTACAGTCAACCGCATGTCCATAGTAGCAAACAGCGCCTTTATTTCGTAGCACTAAGGGCGGTTTTCGTACGTAGGAGACTGTACACACGGCTACACATCAAGCTATACATTTCCAATTAACACTGACCTCTCATTGTAAATAAATCCTATGCAATGCGAGATCAGCCTATACTGGAAATGTAAATGTAGCGTAGGTACCACATAAAATATTCTTTATTTACATCTTACTCAAATGATAAGATAAACAATTCAGAAGCTTTATAAGTTCACTAGCTTCTACCCGTGACTTCGTCCGCGTGAAATTTCTTGTTCCCCGACCCACCCCGTCGCATTGCATCGCCTGCTCGCGCTATTACTTCGTTTTCGTAGCGTTCTTTCTGACTTTTTTCTTTTTGCTCGGTTCGGGTCCTAGCGTGATGTTAAATATAGCCTATAGCCTCCTCAAGAATTGGGCTATCAAATTTTAATGCAAAAACTATTTTTCAAATCCGACTGGTACTTCCAGAGATTAGCGCGTTTAAACATACAAACTGTTCAGCTTTATTATTAGTACAGATTTAATACGAATAGTTTCCATGGGTATAGAAACCTATTTGTCGAATCCAATGTGCTACACTATGACAACATAGGCGTTATCAATGGTGTCGAAGCAACCAACTGATACGTTGTCGTGTAGGTAGGCTCGACGATGCGATGTGAACAGCGCCTAATAGCTTCACATTCTGAGTGAGTAATGCCCTTCCCTAATGGGATAATGGCGGGCCGCTGCTCGCCGCGTTCGAAATATTTATAAAGCGGCCGAATCGCGTCGTGTCAACAACCATCCGATTGTTTGCTTTCCCATTTAGTTTAGACGCACTGGGTCGGCAAGGGTGCCGATAAGGCATGCTTCGACAATCACAAATGGCTTAGACTTTATGGCAAGGGACATGCGGATGCGGGGCCTTTCATTTAGCTTTTAGTTCTAAAATTTGTGTTCTTAGTTCTTACCTATGAGTGCCTAGGTAATTTACTTTACTACGCAAAAGCAATAACATCACACATAATACAGGCGAAATTCAACCGTCTCTCCACAATCCCATTGCTTACCTACTTAAGATTTTAGGATGCATCCGGTACGGCTCTAATAACCCTTCCATTACCATTAGTAAGGCCACGTCTTCCCTACCATTATCGCGACCCCCGGTCTACTCCTTGATAGTGCCAATGGTCTGTGTTGCACCATGTAACATGAGGCAACAGGGGCGGGCTAGTTTTCAATCTTTGGGTTCATTCGAGTAATCGAGTCTGATCAAACCACGCCGAAGTCGGGTCATTTCATTAATTCATTCCATCATTCAAAAATAATAACGTCACATAATATTGTGTCGTGTAATTCTAGCCTAAGTCAAAAATCTAGAAAAAGCACAGGCAAAATTCACAACAAATCTATAGTAAATTTTCAACAACTTTAAGGCAACAAAATCTCTATAAAACATTAAAGCGAGCGACGATTCACAAAGGGACATTGAAGTGCCTCGAGGGCCCTAAACTACGTTGTCGAGCTCAATGGCACTTAAGAATGATAAGTAAACACCCACCACCTACCTTCTTGAAAGATGTAACAAAACAGATTTATGTAAACAGAGACATTTACTTGTTTTCACCCCACTCGATGGGGTTAAGAATTACGAGGGTGTGTCGGTGACGACATACTGACCGGAGTACCGGACGCGGCCATCATGCTGTACGCGGCTCGCACAGTTTTCTCATTTCCTTTTACATTAAACAGGCTTCACAGCAGCACTAAGGCCTCAATAATCCATGATCTGATATTTATTTCGAACTTTAAAAAGTCTCAGCTACAAATAAACGTAATGAACCAATAAAAAAAAACGGTCAAGAGCGAGTCGGACTCGCGCACCGAGGCCGCGAGGGTTCCCGTTCCGATTTCTGAAAAAGTGTGCTATTTAGAGACATCGTTTTATTTTTCCTGTAATCTTTACATAAACTTCTATCACATAGAATAATTTCAGATTTTTATCTTTGCAAACTTCAACTTCAAAATTTTTTTTTACATTTTTCATCAAAGGTCGAAAACTATGCGGCCTAAAAAAAAATAAAAAATGTTTGAGAATGTGCAAACAGCGTTCTTTCATATGATACCCCACATTCCCTAGTAGCCCCACTTTGAATTTTTAAGACCCCCTTTCAGTCCCTGTTACAAAAATATATAAATATTTTTAATTCTTTCTTATTTGCAAAATAGTCGGTTAAATGTCATCTAAAACTGTTCCAAATTTCAAGTTGATAGCATTAGTAGTTCTTGAGATATCCAGCTGTGACAGACAGACAGACAGACAAACTGAGTCACACCATAAGGGTTCCTTTTTTACCATTTTGGTACGGAACCCTAACAACCAAATCAAACTTTGCAATTAGTTACTTCACTGATAAACGCGGCTCAACATTTCAGTATCGTTTACGATCAAACAAACCTAATGACAAATTGCTTTTCAAAAGCGTGTTTTACGAAGTCGCGCGCGTGCTTGCTAATGCTAATAGAAAACCGGATTTATTATGACCATAATATGTACCACTATCTGTGTTTGCCGACTCTAAAGGCAATGCATAGCGTTGAGTAACTATTCTAAACACGTCCTAACAATTTCCTCTTTGTTCAAAAAATATTGGTGAGATAACAGATAAGTTACTGTTAGTAAGCAACACGGAACTGTTTAGTTAGTACATAATAACATAGTACTGTATAAATATAATATTATATGTAGTCAATGTTTGCTATGTCGGTAACATAATACCTACGTGTCGTAATGCGAAAAATATCATAAAATCGATTCTTCACACACCAAAATGTAAGGTGTAACTGTAGGTACAGTCTCATTTCCACGGTTGTAACAAATTATTTGAAACAATGAGCTATTCAAGACGAGGCAAGTGGTAAGTTGAGCAAATGTTTTAAACATTGTCGCTCGTTAGTGGTGTTCGTGGCATGCTCATCGCGTCCAATTTGTAAGTTTTTTGGACGCTTGCAGCGCCGCGGGAGCCGCTGCGGGCGGTCCGCGAAACACTGCTCGCTTTGTGCACGAACTGTTCTACGTTGTTCCCTTTCATGGCATTGGTTATTGTACACCGTACTTATTGCCTTGCTCTTTGTGGCACGAATGTTGTTCAGGAATAGAATTGCGATAGCCCGCAAGCTATTCCAACATGCCTATATTATTGTTCGCTTGTTTAGCACTCCTATCGACCAAAATTATAACTAACTGCGCAATCTTTATTTCTATAACTCTATTATTAAAACCAATATTATCATTGGCGTTTATCAGTTGTAATTGTAACGGTCTTCGACGAGATTGGATAATGATATCGGCTACGGACTGTGTAGGTATTAATTTAATAAATTGTTAACTAAACCGTTATCTATTCTGTAGTCAATCGTGGGGGCTGCTGACTGTTCGATCAGAGCAGCACTCTATTAAAATCACACTTGATTAGATCTCAGCGCGGTTTAATTGAACACTCCAGCCGTGGTATGCACGCCTGGTACACGCTGCACAACACAAACCGGGGCCGCCGAACGAGAACGCTCCAACGACGACGACATCTTTATTTCTTTTTTGTACTTTCATCTCTCGTCCGATTCGTTTTCGTATTTTTTCCTTTGTTCCTTTTGTTGGATTTTTCATATCCTTCTGTTTTCCGGGTGGATTAATTTTAATTTGAATTCAAAGACTTCTTTCAATATTTGCGCTTTTTATTTTCTTTGAATATTTTTTATGTTGGAAAGTTATAAACTCATCAAATAATATATCTTCTAAAGTGGTTGGGTATTATTTTTTCGTGGCAGTATGTACACGATCTTACACGATAGATAGAATATTTATCGCTGGGGTCGCGGGATCACGGCGCGCCGCCGCCCACTGGCAATTTGCCGTCCGCCCGCGGCGCGCCGCACAGCCGCACTCACAGGCTCACAGCGAGCTGTAAGACATGTTCTCAAACTAAACGCTATGCTAATGTAATGGGGCTCCATTTGATCACAGCCCACGGCTAATTTCAAATTTTCAATGAGACGTCTGTGGCAGCAACTTTATTAGGTGATTAGTTTTATTATTAAAGCGATATAATCACAGGAAGGCTTAACGTTAAAGTTGATCATTATTGTTGCGGCGTTTTAATCGCTGCTCTTATTTGACGTGCTGATATGATGTTAATCAACTAATATGATAAAGGTTTCCTTATTTTTATCATGACACCTTTTAGTTGAACGATAATATTCGTGACTCGTGATTTGGTGAGTCCACACAGCCACACACGGTGCCTTTGATTTCGGGTGAATTTACCTGCGGAAACTATAATGGGTCTTCCCGGAAACACCGCTCCTACTAGTCATACATGCCATTGACAAAGTCATTGTGTGTGACGTAGTTGTATGAGTAGCGTTTCTATTGCAGTTATTTCAACAAGCAACGTTGAACTTCCGATTTGCCTGTTGCATATTAATTTAAGTGCCTAATAACAAATAGGTTTCAAAAGGATCGAAATGTTTTGGATATTCACGTTAAGAAACAGATAATAATCGGCGACCACTCAGCTTTTATTAAAATCACGATTGCGCGCCACTTCGCATGACAGCCGATCAACCGACAATCTTGTTTATGTTTAACATTTATGCAACGTCTCTACTGGCATGTTTAACACTCAATTCACGTCTGTTTCTCAACCAGGTTATGTCTTTTCGCTCGGTAAAACCGGTATAATGTAAGTCGAAGTGAGCCTCGCATGTGTGGAGTAGGTAGCCGGATCGTAAATCACTGAACGCGGCGGTAATGCGTAGATAAGAGCTCTCTCATTTGTTTTCCCATTTCCCCAGAGAAATTTCTTAGCGACATTACCGCGCGGCGTATGATGTAACGAGCAATTACCCCGGCTTCACGCGAATTCCTAGTATTCTTACATTTCATAAAGTTCCGCAAGCATGGCGCTTTATTATTTTATACAAAACACATCAAGTATTCAAAGATTTGTCATCTCCGTCGACGTTAACTTTCGCGGAAACAACGGCGGCGCTGTGATTTATTAATGTCCGTTTGTCGTTTTCTAAAATCCATTGAGTAATGGAATAGATTGTACCTACTTACATAAAAAAAATATGCGATAGCTGTCCACGTATTAATAGTAAGTATTAATGTGGCATTTCACATCAAATAGTAGGTAATTCATTTATTACCGATACAATTGGTCGAACATAGCACCAAATAATTGTGGTACACGCCATCTCGGCTTGATTAAGCCCAATTATAGTCTTCACGCGATTATACTGTCGCGATTTACGGATAACCCCGCCATTTCGAGAGAGACGCCTCTTTCATTAGCATGCCATGAATTGCCATGCCATTTCCATGTTCGAAAGCTTAATGACCACGGTCGTGGATGAATTTAATCGTCGAGTCGCATTATGAGTACCGGCTTCGGTAAATTACAAATGTACAATTACGGCAAAAATATTGCGCCTCTTTCATCTTGAGTCAGAAATTGTTTAAAAATAATTGTATAGTTGTAATAAAAATGAGCACCTGTAAAAAGTAGACAACCAAATGTCTAATTGAGTACCAGAGTCGCAGACTACATTGAAGTTAAAGTTACATAGGTACAGTACATAGTAGAAACAAGGGCCAAGGGCTTGTCCTGAGATTGCCGCGATAACACGCTTGCTTATCGTGAATACAAATTGATTGTCATTTCAGTTCGATTTAACTCTCGACGGACCGTTTTACGCTTGGAAAATAAACTCATCGTTGCGAGTTTGCGAAGAGAATTTTTACTTCTTTTAAAAAATAAATGTTAGTCCAGCCACTGGCACTACAAAATAAAAACGGAAATCGAAGTCATCAAAAGATGAGAAAGTCCTTTTGAAGCTAAGTATTTTGGTTACCTTACATAATTATTACAATGCAACTTGAGCAAAAATTCATATTATTATTTACGTTCAATAAATCTTTCTAAATTATCGGTAGGTAATAGAACCTTTATTTAATACCTATAGTTAGGGAGGCGAGGTAGCTAAATGGCGTAATTCAACGGCGCCGTCGAGACCTATCAAAATCGAAAGATAAAATAATTTCGAAAAGAAAAGCTCGTATGGTAAAAACCATTTTAGCGGTGGGTTTGGCGTGTACGGTTTTTCAAAAATGTTAAAAAAAACAGTTACTTGGGCATTCTCGAGCGCATCAGATATTCATACTACGTATGCCCCAAGTGCCTCTGATAACAACGGTATACTAATCTGCCGGTTTGCGTGGTGGGGGTAGGCATATAAAGTAGTCAAAAATGCAAAAAAAAAAAATTTACTCGAGCGCGTCAGATTTTCGGAAGGGGTGTTAAGTAGGCCCCAAGGAAGCTCCCTTTAAAAAAACTGACGATTTCGGCGTGACGATAAGTTACGATGAATTTTTGAAAATGCAAAAAAAAAAAGTTTTTTTGAAATACTCGAGCGCGTCAGATTTTCATAGGGGAGGTTTATCTCGGTATCCTGAAAGCATATTTTCTTAATCTGACAAAAATGTTGGTGGGTTCTCTTAATCTGACCGAAAAAGGTTTTTTGGTTTCTTTTTTTTTCTTTTTTAGTTTTAACTTTGGACAAAAATGTAAAGAGACCTTTTTTGTGTAAAATAAAATTACCTTTTTTGTTTATTTAAACTTTTTTTGTAAAATGTATCGTTCGCGACTTATATGCCGCAACGCGTTTTTCGGAAGACGAAATGGCTCCTCCACACTTCGGGTCATGCGGAAACCGGCAGATTTTGTATTTTTAGTAAGTTTTAGATTATATTCTTCAAAATAAAAAATAAAAAAATCGCGCTCGAGAATGCCGGATTAACGTTTTTTTTTTACAAGTTCGCGACCCTGTAACTCGGCGGCGTCAAGGACTTATCGTCAGATTAGTTAAATTTAGTCTTAAAACACTAAAATCAACCCCCAATATCTTAATCTGACGCGCTCGAGTATTTCAGACTATCGATTTTTTTTTACTAATCTGATCGTCTATCCTAGGCGCGCGTCACTACATATAGAGCTAAATACTTTACAAGGTTGTTCTATTAGGTCTAAGGTATCTCTCATATCTTAAACTGCCACGCTCGAGTATTACCGAAATTCCCTTACTCGCCTCCCTAACTACTACCGCGATAAGTTTCCGATCGAATTGTAATAAAATCGAATCAAAATCAATCAAGCACAGCGATCGACGGTACCAAGGCAGCATAGGCGCGCAGAGCGAGACGACACGAAGGTCGACTTTGAAACCAGTTTAGCTGGACGCGGCCGCAAGGTGCCGCGGGCCAGGTTAAGTGCACTGTATTAGCATCATCGCCCGCCCTTTCATGTCTGCTTATCTCCTGGTCTAGGCGATCTAAATGAGCCTATTGAATTGTATCGTGAGCCTACAGCGGGTGGTTTATTTATTATCGTTTCCTATTTTTTAAACTGATAATTAAGTTGGTAAAAGAAAAACTTTGGATTTAAGTATTTTTATTCGATGCCGAATAGAATCTACGTTATCGATACGTATTATTAAAAATAAATAATCTAATCTTCGATTCACAATCTTCGTTTCACAATCTTCGTGTTTTGTTATGCAAGTACCTAGTTTAAATTAACTTGTCCATTTAGAATCCACTTTTATAGTATCATAAAACAACCATACCATTCAATATTTCACATCTGGACAACTTTTAAGTCTTCACAAACCACCAGGTCCGTTCGTGTATGGAGTATTGCAGCCACTTATGGGATGGCTCATGGCTCAGCAAAATACCAGCTTGCTGCACTTGACTCGGGAGCAAAAAGGCTTATAAGCGACGAGACGTTGGTGGCTAGACTTCACAGCCCGGCTCATCGGCGTAAGGTTGCTTGCCTGTCGGTCTTCTACAGACTGTACTTTGGAGATTGTGCACAGGAGCTCCACGACCTGATCTCATCGATTACCACCATCACCCTTTGACTACCGGTCTACCAGACGTACTGCAGGGTACCATCCGCACTTGGTTGATATACCGACCAGTCGTACTCAAGAATTTTCCTCCACATTTATTACGCGCACAGCAAAAGTGTGGAACTCTCTGCCAGCATCTGTGTTCCCTTCCACATAAATCTGCCTTCAAAGCAGGAGTGAACAGGCATCTTCTGGGCACGCTAGTTCCATCATAGACCTCATCCATCGCTTCCATCAGGCATGACCTGGGACTCGTCCTCGACAGCCGGTGGAACTTCGTGGAGCACTTCCGACGTTTGGCTCCCAGACTGGCACGGGCTGGGGCTGCCTTGAGGCGGCTCCTGCCCAATCTGGGGGGTCCAAACGCCTCCTGCCGGAGGCTCTACGCGGGGGTCGTGCGGTCCATGGCCCTTTACGGAGCACCGGTGTGGGCGCGTTCCCTAAGGCTGGGACCAGCCGGCAGGTTGAACGCGTCCCAGAGGGTCATGGCCATCCGGCTAGTCCGGGGATACCGCACGGTCTCCCGGGAGGCGGCGAGCCTCCTTGCCGGATTGCCGCCGTGGGATCTGGAGGCAAAGGTCCTCGCGCACGTGTGGGAGTGGCGCGAGGAGGCGAAGCGCCGGGGCGTAACTCCGCTGCCGCGAGAAATCACGGTACAGCGGACAGAGCTCCGGCGGGATCTCATGGCGGCATGGAGAGCGCGACTGTCGCAACCCAGCGCTGGGCACGCCACAATAGCGGCGATAAGTCCCCTCTTTGAGGAGTGGTTAGAGAGGCGCCACGGCGTCCTCACCTTCCGCCTGACGCAGGTCCTCACCGGACACGGTTGTTTCGGGAGGTTCCTGTTTCGCATAAGGCGGGAGGAAATGCCCGGGTGTTTCCATTGTGTAGATCGCCCGGAGGACACGGTGGAGCATACAGTGGAGGTCTGCCCGGCTTGGGCAGAGCACCGCCGTGTTCTCACGGAGGCGATCGGCGGCGGCGATCTCTCGCGTCCGAGCCTGGTCCAGGCCATGGTGCGGAGCGAGAGTGCATGGGAGGCCGTCACCTCCTTCTGCGAAGCAGTGATGCTCGCGAAGGAGGAGGCGGAACGCGTGAGGGAGAGGCAGCCTCACGCCCTCAGTCGCCGCAGGAGACGCCCTGGGCGGCGGGAATCGCGGGGCGATTTCCGGCCACCGTAGGCGCGGGCCTGCGGACGGTGAGCAGCGGGTAGCTCGCCGTCCGGTAAGGACCAGGCCCGAGTCGACGGCGCGTCGTGTTCCACGCGCGCCTCAAAGAGATGTCAGCAAGTGACGGGGCCCAATAGGGCCGACGCCGCTGGGGTCGCGGGTTGTCTGAAAGGGTTACCGCGGCCCTGGCATAGGCAAGTGAAGGAACACGGGTGGGTTTTAGTCAGTAAAAGTCTGACACGCCCTCCCGCTCCACCCAGAGCGGGAGAAGTTATTTGATGATTTCCCACCCTCAAAAAAAAAAAAAAAAAAAAAAAAAAAAAAAAAGGCATGATCGAGGTCCAGAGTAGGCCCAGTCAGCAAAAAAAAAAAAACTTAAATGAAAAATATTCGTTGAGTACTTTTAATAATTATTGTAAGTGTAAATTGTTACTAATAAAGATAAAACTACAATAATAATAGCTGGCTATTTAGTGAGTCTACGTGCTTTGTATCGTTTAACAAGATAATGGCTCTCCACAACAATATACTTAAGTACTTGAAGTTAGTTTGTACTTTACAACTACAAATACTACAATATCTACAGCTGTTCTACTTGTGGTATGTATGACCGTAGTTAACTGTTCTTGTGTATTTGGCTTTGTACTTTTATACGATCTGTAAACCAATTACCTAGTTACCTAGTTGATAACTTCGGTCATCGGCCAAAATAGGAACAGATGTGAGGGTGGGAATGATGATGTCAGATGGCAACCGTTCGTTACCTCCTGACCCATGATAGGCAATAATATAACCCATGTAATAATACGCAAACCCCCTTATATTAATAAACGCGCAAGGTTAAGTTATGCCACACTTAAACCTCGAAAAATGTAATTAAGTATGGTTAATCTGATGAAGATCATACTGTTTTTCACTTTAGGCAAGTACTGATAGGGGGGAAAAAGTTATAAGTTTACATGCTTAATTGCAAATTAATACCTAAAACATATTGGTTTATTATCAAATGATTATTGTGTGAATGAAAACGTTGTCGGAGTATCTTTTCCGATTTTTAGTTATCGTAAATTGTCCGCCTGAAAACGACATGGTTCATGCATGTTACTTAAGCAATTTTAAACGCTTAAATATTCTTTTACACCTCGCTGAAAATATCGCTTTATTTCACAGAATACTGTTTTATTGTGTTTACAAAGTAAGCGTACACGTGTCACTGGTGCTTATTTATTTGTACTTACATAACAAGGGCGCGTTACGTTCAGTTCTCATATAACTTGCATACTTACGTGTATGTGTACCTTTAACATAAACATCTACGTAAGTTACCCATTTGTACTTATTAAGAGTTGCTCAGACATTAAAATTGAATACTTTACGAAGCCATTACTTACCATTTTTACGACGACGCCATTGAAGTCGGTAATAAAGTAGTTACTTACATAACATAGCTCTAACTACTAATATTCTCTTAAATATATCAAAGCTGAGATAAGACTGTATACAAAACAACGCCTTCTATAATTTAATAAAAGTTCTTAACATAAATCTGATCCATTAAAATGCGGAGAGTACTTGAAAATAATATAGGTGATCTCCTTTGTTTAATTTACCGGTACAACCGACGAAATCTGGAGGCGCGAGGGTAGCTACGGTTTCCATAACAACACGCGCCTGGTGGTTGTCCCCCCGCCTCCCCCGCATCCCTCCCGCGCAGTATCGATCCCGGCACCCCGCGCTGCCCCGCTCCACTCCAAATCAAATTACAGGAGCACGAGCAGGCGAGCGGTGAGCGGAGCGGAGCGAGCGAGAGCCGTCCGCGCGCCACACGCTCGCCTGCGCTCGCCTCCACTGAATCAACTTTGTATTGCCGTAATAGTATTTTAATTCTATTGGCGCGCTTTTGACTGCGGCCCCCTATAATAGCTTGTTTGCAAATTGGTACCTACACGTTACGACGAAGTTGGCGGGCGATTTAGCACGATTTGATCGAACGATATTTGACATCCTTTGTTACCTTTTAATTAATTAAATAAAGTTTTAGATTGGACGTACTTACCTTACCATTTTGGTACTTTTATACGTCCTTGGTAGTTAAGAAAGGGGATAATCTAATCATCACTGTAATTTCGGCACTTACATCTCTGCGTATCACGTTTCTATCTATCGTGACTGACAAAAGGTGTCAATTGCCAATAATTGGCTAATCTTATTCTTGGAAGTGCGCGTATAAAAGGAAAATGTAATGGAATAACGATTGTAGTAAATAATGTTCCTATAACTACAGGAAAAAAAGGATCAACAACCTTCTGAACATAAACAAAATTCTATTTCAATCGAATGGCTGCAATACGCTCGACGTCAATTGGTTCCGCTTTACACAACAATCGGACATTGATTCTACAAGTTCTCGCTCGTATTGCCAACAAATTAGAGCTGTTATTCACTTTGCCGTCCGTAATGAATAACTCGCTATTTAAATAGTACAGTGATTGATTCGCGACGTGGAATGTGTGACAGAACTAAAACAACTACGTTCAGAGATTTTATAGCGATCGGCAATAAAATCGATTATCGTATCGAATCGCTCGCGGCCGAGGGGACCGCAATCGCTCGGGGACATTTTAATGAGGGAATGCCGTGATGCCGACTCGAGTAAACCGAACGGGACATTTGTCTCTCCCCGAATAATGGAAAAGCGCTGAAAGCATATTTATCAAAACCGACGGAGCTCTTCGGTGGTTTATTTTATTTGCGATATTTCGTCAATCGTTAAAATTGTCAGTGAACGTGGCGGATTGCGAGAGCTGCACGCACTTTTATTAATACAATGTGAATAGGAGCGGAACGTTCACTATTTTATGATAAAATACGACATCATACGTTGGCTCATTTAGAACAGTGAATAGCTATCACGAATCACGATGGGTAGTTTCTGTGACACAGTAAATTTGTCGTTAAATGATGTCGGCGTGTTGCGTGATTGCGATGAGCGTGTTCTTGGATCGTCGCCAGTTATGTTACAGACACTCACTTCCACAAACATTCTAAAGAAAAGCTTTTTACGCGACACGAGGTGATTCACTTCTGCTTCATTTATTATTACCTGGTGCCGTTGTCAAACAAACCACCATTTATTTACTGGTGTTGTTAAATAAAATAGAGATTTGTTCGCCTACCGCAAAACTTGGAATAACGTTTTAAATATTGTTCATGCAGTACACTAAATCAGAATTGTAAATGACGTTGGATTTCCGCCAATGTTACTTGGTTTCCAACTACCCAAGTATTCATAACTGCCTTAATCGAAATATGGTTTCGGTGGCTTAGCTAGACTTGTGCGAGGCACCTCATACTGAAAGTTGTTAAATTAACAATGGTATGAGTAATTATGTAAATCGAATTAGTGTTGCTTGGAAAGTGCTTAGATTAGAAAGTTCTAGAGGTTAATAATTGGGTCATAAATCGTAATTGTGATGGAGCAGTACGGTCGTGGGAGCACGTGTCGGCGGGAATTCGTGATCAGTGAAACGAACGATACCGAGTGACCTCAGAGGGTCGCGGGGTGAGCCGGCACCGGCAGCCGGCAGGCGGCCGACCGTGTACACGATACCAAGTACACGTACGTATTAACATAGCTAGAGGGCGCTAATAAACACCTACGACGCTACGCACGTACAAAGCCACTTCGTGCGGACACAAATTGCTTTTGTTCGGCGG
Organism: Cosmia trapezina; assembly: GCA_905163495.3. Taxonomy (NCBI): domain Eukaryota; kingdom Metazoa; phylum Arthropoda; class Insecta; order Lepidoptera; family Noctuidae; genus Cosmia; species Cosmia trapezina. Next base: position 7,374,494 of record LR991036.1, read on the forward strand.
GAACGTGCTGTGATGGAACCAGCTAGAATTATAGCCCTCTTATTGTGGTTCGCTGCTGATGGACTTACAATGAACAACTTCTCTCCGTTAATTACTTGTAACTTTTACCTTTTCTAGTGGCGTTAAGTGTTACGAAGCTGACGCGCTCTGAAGTTTTCTTTGTAAGTGATTGGTACTGAAAGTAGGGAGATATACCTACAGAGAATTATATAGATAGGTACGGCAAAATACGACTCTTGAATTAATGAGTAGATTCTTCAACTGTTTCTTTCTGCAGAGAACTTTTCATTGTTAAGTAAAAGTAAAAGTAATTATCGAATTAGGCCGACGATATACGGCCTAATGCGATAATATTTGTTTTCCTAATTTTCCAGATAATTATGTGTTTAAGATATATGCTATTACGCTATTAGTTATGCGTGTAAAATATCAAGGAAACTTATTAGAGCCAACGGGATTTTCAGAATTTCGATTGCTAAAGCGATAAATAAATTAGTCGGTTTTTTATTCGTCCTGTAAACTAAGGAAATATATATGTAAGTACATGGCTGATGCTTGGCAGGTCAACAAATTAGGCCGACGATTTGATTAATTTATTAAATACTAGTATGTAGGAATCCAAAGTTTAAAAACCGGTCAAGAGCGAGTCGGACTCGCGCACCGAGGGTTCCGTTCCGATTTCTGAAAAAGTGTGCTATTTAGAGACATCGTTTTATTTTTCCTGTAATCTTTACATAAACTTCTATCACATAGAATAATTTCAGATTTTTCCCTTTGCAAACTTCGGAGATAATGGGGGGGGGGGATGGTATTTTTTTTACATTTTTCATCAAAAGTCGAAAACTATGCGGCCTAAAAAAAAATAAAAAATGTTTAAGAATGTGCAAATAGCGTTCTTTCATATGATACCCCACATGCCCTAGTAGCCCCACTTTGAATTTTTAAGCCCCCTTTCAGTACCTGTTACAAAAAAATTATAAATATTTTTATTTCTTTCTTATTTGAAAAATAGTTGGGTAAACGTCATATAAAACTGTTCCAAATTTCAAGTTGATAGCATTAGTAGTTCTTGAAATATCCAGCTGTGACAGACAGACTAAGTGACACCATAAGGCTTCCTTTTTTACCATTTTGGTACGGAACCCTAAAAATTGATTGGAGCTGGTGTATGTAATGTTTTGCACAAAGCTAGGGTGCGTAAAATGAAACCGTGAATTTGTACCTCGTAGTCGTCGTACATTACATTTCGTATCGTACCTATACCTACATAATCTACACAATAACATGGTATTAGCACAGTAAGCAGCTCCTATGGTTTCGACTTCGACACAGTATAAAGATTACCAACTCTAAATCGCCTGTAATCCCAGAAGGGTCAAGTAAAGGTATCATCAACGTATTACCCACTGTTCGCATTAGGACGGGAACTCACGGGAGCCATCCCGAGCGATGAGGTGCGAACCTATTGCTATTTACCCCAATCCAATCCCCTGCCATAGCGGAGGATTGTAACAAAAAATTCAATAGCGTTGCCCGTCTTGATAATCCGATGTTTCGGAGGACCCCTAGTCCTTGCACAGCTGTGTTTGCTGTGAATAGGACAAGCAATAAGGAAGGCGATCAATAACACAACTAATGCAACGCATGCAATGATAATAATAATGCGGTGTTAATAATAGAGACTATTACACAAATAATGGCATGCTTTTAGGGTTCCGTACCAAAATGGTAAAAAAGGAACCCTTATGGTGTGACTCAGTCTGTCTGTCTGTCTGTCACAGCTGGATATCTCAAGAACTACTAATGCTATCAACTTGAAATTTGGAACAGTTTTAGATGACGTTTACCCAACTATCTTGCAAATAAGAAAGAAGTAAAAATATTTATATTTTTTTTGTAACAGGTACTGAAAGGGGTCTTAAAAATTCAAAGTGGGCCTACTAGGGAGTGGGGGTAGTGGGGGTGTGGGGTATCATATGAAAGAGCGCTGTTTGCACATTCTCAAACATTTTTTTATTTTTTTTTAGGCCGCATAGTTTTTACTTTTGATGAGAAATGTAAAAAAAATACCGTCCCCCCCCTATTCTCCGAAGTTTGCAAAGATAAAAATCTGAAATTATTCTATGTGATAGAAGTTTATGTAAAGATTACAGGAAAAATAGAACGATGTCTCTAAATAAGTACGCTTTTTCAGAAATCGAAACGGAACCCTCGGTGCGCGAGTCCGACTCGCTCTTGATCGGTTTTTTGTTTAGGTAACGATATGTTTAATGTATCTATGAGCTGTATCTGTAATACATGCAATCTCATAAGTTTATCCTTTATAAAGCTGCAATATCTAATCTTATTGAAATAGAAAAAGAAACAAGGTTACCGTATATCAAATATGCGAGCTCGTTTCTTATTTTATCTCGTGTCGAGATAGACAATATTTATGTGTGTTATCTTTGTGCCGCTGTCGCATCTATTAGTTGGGTACTAGGCGGGCATAGAACTGTGGAGAACGATTTGGCTTAATAATGTCGTTTGTGGCTCACTTGATGCGCGTGGGTGCACTCGTCGTCGTAGCGATTATATTGCTGTCAAACGATCACTTTCTTTCTCAATATTTAGACTGGGAATGTATTGAAAACTTGAGTCTTTTTTTAAAATAACAAAACGTATCATTTTGTAGACGAGCCAAAGGAAATAAAACGTTAAGGCGAGTAGTGCTGCCAACTAGCGCCACCAATCAATCTGCCTAGCCTTTTCCCAACTATGTTGGGGTCGGCTTCCAGTCTAACCGGATGCAGCTGAATACCAGTATTTTACATGGAGCGACTGCCTATCTGACCTCCACAACCCAGTAACTGGGTAATACGATACCCCGTGGTAAGACTGGTTGTTAGACTTTCGGGCTTCTGACGACCCGTAACGACTGTCAAAGATCCATGAATGACAGCCGGGACCAACGGCTTAACGTACTTTCCGAGTCACGGTATGTAAAGATGGTCACCCATCCACTGACCAACCCCGGCAAGCGTAGCTTAACCTGATGGACCGACCCGTGCGGCTGTAATTACTTAGCCACGAGCTCCTCCATCTACATACCTACCTACTTAGTCTCTTACATTTTTTTAGTTGATCAACACCAGTCTGATCTAACCGTTTCTTTGCGAAATCATACTTCTAACATAATTTTCCCACACATCAGACAACTCGCTATGAAAGTAACCATGGTATAAATACGTGCTATTAAAACTAAATAGCCACTCACATAAATAAAGTGAGATTAAGTTGAGGCGAATTCGTGATTATTCAAGTTCGGTTGCCGAGCGGGACCACCGACCGTCTCGGATAAAGGGCTTCTAACTCGCTCTCGTATTTCATTTCACACAAAATGGATTCAGCCTTAGAGGCAAAAAATATTTATATTATATCAAAAGAAAGATCAAAAGTGTTCGCGAATATGAGAGCGAACGACCGCGAACCACTCGAAGGAGTGAGTAGGGGGAACAGGGACCGGTGAGGGATTTTTATCGAGTCCCCGCATTGATGTTATGAGTTGACTTATACGATATAGCGGCGCGGCGGAAATATTGTAATCTAACATGAATACAGAATTCAGATATAGGTAATACGTTTTACGACGGCTCCGGACGAAATAGCGTGGGAGCTTTTACGTCTCCGCTGTCATATTTGTTGTAAATTGTTTATTTTTTTTAAACAAATTAACATGAGCGGACGTTGTTGACATTATTACGACTTTTATAAATTAACTGGTTAAACACCCAGCATCAAAAATTTTGGCAGTGTCTAGATCAAGAATTTTATGTGCCTAGATGATTTAACGCTGAATTGAAATAATACTCAATTATTATAAAACTTGTAAGATAAGAGTAGGTATTCTCAGTACTTTATTTATATCTAAGCTCGTAAATGAAAACACGTATTAAATCTACGATATTATGAGAACGTTAGAGTTATTTTCATAAAATAATTGAGCCGGATCTTTTCGAGGCGAGTGTAAATGATTATGAACGTGAGTAACAGTCGTGTAGGCTGGTACGTACGTAGTCATTTCAAATAATCAAAAGAGGGGAATGTTTATGTACGAAACATCGTTATTTTTTACGCGGTAATAAATGAAATAACGAGCGACTTACATGCAATGTGCACGCGCGTACTCACGAACACTTTAGCGGTAGAGTAACATTAGCATATTCATAGTGCAGGACTGCAGGTGTAATTTATAATTTCCTTTTGCTGCTGCCTGTACCCATTTGGGTTTTGAATGAGATCAATGCAATCGTTTTGTAGTGTGAAGTAATAATTTTGACAATAAAATAACTGTACAAATTCCAATAAGCAAACGCTAAATTGAAATATAATATCGTTGTTGTATAACAAAGAGAATAAACATTGTGAAAGCGATTATATTGATTTAGTTCTACACAAGGAGCCTTTAGGGCCATACGTTGAAGCCAGCAAAGCTTTTTATTTAGTTTTAGTATTTGTTTTGCGTCGAGACTGGGGAAAACATTGTACCACTCGAGGCTCCGTCTTCAAATTCTAGGCCAAATATGTGTTTGTTATTTACCTTGTCTTGTACAGTACACACGGTTACATATGAAGCTGTACATTTCCAGTATAAGCTGACCTCTCATTGTACGGAAATCCTATACAATGCGAGACCAGATCATACGAAATGTGTAGCTTGATATGTAGTCGTGTGTACTCACATTCAGTGCTGGTTATCCAATATTATTATAAAAGAATTGTAGGGTTTCACAAAGAACTGGCATTTTTATTTTTAAGTGATACTCAAATGATGTAAGTACGTAATCAATGGTTTTAAAGTTTTAATTTGATGTAAATTTACCTACTAATGGTTTTGCGTCATATTTCTCCTAAGTAATGCCTATAATGTTAAAGCAAAAAAGATTAAGTACGTACTTACCATATCGTTTTACAATATATTATAATGTATTGTAAATGGACTTTAATTGGACACCATAATAGGTAAAATGCGCAATGTTACAAATATAAAATAAGACACAAACACGATCCTAATCAGAGTTTTTGCTTTTGTTCATTGAATCGATTATCCCACGCGCTCGGATTATTTCTTGTAGCCTACTTATCTCCGTTCCGATCTTATCGAATATGAATATCGATTCATCGATGCTAATGGCTTATATAAAATGCTTAAAGAGATAAAAACAAATAAGTATACTTATAAATATTAGCCAAGTGATATTATAAACATGTCAGAATGATGCACTGCCGTTGTTATAAAATAATGAAGACAAAGAAAGACATTACATTCAAAGAAGTTTAAATATTTTACATTACACGAAGTACAAAAGAATGGAGAAGAAATAGCGAGCGATTCCCGCAGCTCGGCGCGGCCGGTGCAATGTTTGTAGTACATGTAATACAAGTTATTAACTAAGGCCCGTAGTGTTATCTGCCGTGTAAATTCATGCACCAATCTCATCGAGGCGGCCGCGAGTTCGGGGTGCCAGCGATAACATGAAATTGACACCGCGCCATCAATCACTTTGGAGTGAGTGGGCTGGTCGAGTGTACGGGTGTCGCGTTGCAGTTGTGGTTATCGGCTACAAATTGCTGTCGCTCCACTGATTAACAATGTACGACTCGTACATAAACACGAATGAATAAAAAGCAAAATATATTTCAACAATCACACAACCGTATGAATAAAGTCGATGGAATTCATAATAGCCGGTGTAACAATAACGCGTAAAGTATTTTAAATCGTGAAATAAAATCGAATTGCACAATCCGAGCTCAACCCGTAACCAATCAGAGTAAAGGTACCTACTCTAATAGAAGTTGATAATAATGATCGCGTTTGTACTGTGTGGACAGGTTTACAAGTACAAGTAAAGGATGTGACAATCCCGCGTTTAAAAGTAAGCCCATATCGATTATAGTTTCCGGTATCTCTTACGTTCTATTGTGTGTATTGTTGTCGGCCGGGGCTGTGAAAGCTCGGCTTCATCCGTCGGCTATATAATAAGGTTGGTTCTCGGAAAGCCAGCTGGCGTGTCGTTCCCAACGCTCCCTGTCTCGCCAGGTTAAGATTACAATGTCAATAGACGTTTCGGCTATTGAATCGCTCGCTTGGTTGGGAACTTTTGCCTTTTTAAACAACATTCTTTAGATAACGAGTACTTAGTTAGCAATTCTCTAGACTAGACAATGCCAATGTCCACGAAATTTTGTGCATCATGCTTTTACTACAAAATATATTTCTCAGAAATCTATATCTAAACTTAATTCAGTCCCACTGACTTTCTGATTACTACTTAAAATTACAATTCTACAAAGTTATAATAAAAGTTACATGTATGTAGGTACTGTACTGATATTTGAGACACTATAAAAAAAATGCATAACATCTGCAAAAGTATCAATGTTTCGACAACATCATCCATACATAATGAAAGATTAATTTGCGATTCCATGAAACTTTCTTAACAAATCTTTAGCCATCTTATTTTATACCAGTTCAAAGTTCAGAATCTCAAAGTATTCCAGTTTGTGAGAGCGACTTTTGAATAATGCTTCAGTTTTTCTTATTCAGTAAGTCTTCCTATAACTCAAACAACAAAGAGCCGGCTGGAGAGATCCTAACAAAAGAATATGAGAAATATATGCGCCTCTACAATCCGAACCGCATCACTACTTCGGTTATATTGGAAAATATTTCTTGCTTCTCGAATACCCAGTTAAAATCTGTATCAAAGGCAAAGGCATGAATGTAAATGTTGATATCCGAGCCATATACAAATAACACTGTTTCTGATCTGAACTCTCCTGGGGTTTTATGGAAAGTTTTATCTAATCAGCTAGTTTGCCGTGTATTTAGTTTGAATTTGAAGACGAAGCCCATTCATAATTTAAGTCCCAGATGCTCTGATTAAATTTCTTCCGCTCCAAAGATCTCTTTGTTGTCAGTAACTTCTATTGCGACACAAAAGCACTCGTCTACGGCAGGATAATTTATTTTAAAGAGCCCTCTGTCTTACAGAGACTTTTTCGACTTATTACGCTGAATTGTACTTTGAAAAATTGTTTTTGTCGTAAAATATGCTTCGTTGTATTTCTCTTTTTATATGTCTGAACTCACTGTAGTCTTTTGTTATATTAAACGGGAGATAATTCAAACTCTTCAGAATGAATTTGTAAAAGTTGTAAAACGAATTTGAATGTTTGGAAACCTATAATTACATTCTCTAAATGTTCTGTCCTATACAGCTCTGCAGTGGCCTTAGGCATTGACTAGAGTTTAATTCGTTATAACCACAAATTAATTTCGAGGAAAGCCATAACGACAGCGTAACCATCTAAATTTTGATTATTTAGAGGCAATTCAGTGAAATAAATTATTTGTTCCAACGAGCGCTGTAACTCGCCATAAAACGGTTTGTAATTATCCGTTTGTTTAAAGAATGTATTACACAAATAAACTTTACGATTCCAACGTTTAAACATAACTTTTTATTATCTCACATGTTTTCTTCAACGCACACACGGGAAAAAATGTTTTATCACCACCTACCGCGCGCCGTGCACGAGCAGGCGGTCTCATTACATGGTGTTCAATAATTTGTCCATTAAGGCCGTCAGTGGTCGACGTGATCCATCATTATATACAGTAGGTATGTATAAATCAGAGCGGCATAATAGCGCCGGTATTTTGTTATCCCTTCATGCATAAATGTTTTTGTAATATTTTGGAAGCGGTGTTCCAACGTCGCCCCTTCGCCCCTCGCCTCCCGTGCCACGTTGCATTGCACGGTTTCATATTTCTCTTTCTATCTTTAGTTTTGTGAATACGGTGCGCTACGAGTGACGCCCGGTTCATCACATTCTTTATAAGGAAACTTTACGAGCGCGTTCCTCGCACTTCAATTCCAATGCCGCTTATTCGATAGCTCGGTATGTAATACCTACGTGGCTGTGAAAAATATTACCCCAAGTCTCAATTGGAAAATGTTGTCATGTTTAAGGGCGTAAATACTTACATGTTAGTATTTGCGTGTGATTTTACACTTTACCCTTCCACTTCATAGTGAAGTGTGAAATGATTGTTGCCGCGCGCTGACTGAACATCACGATTTGAATTCCGAATCCGCAGTCGAGCGCGCGGCCGTTCGCTGCTGTCCCAAGTCAGTGTTCGTGTAGCGTGCGGTTACGACACCCGTCTGTTTGTCGTCGCACGGTACAACAGTGATACCGTCGCTTGTACACACCACAGCCGTGTATCGAGTGGCTACAAAATTCATGTTTTGGTGTTTGTGGTGTGCTGATAGCTTCCTTTGTCTCTCCGTAGGTGTGTCGAGCGCGGAGCCGCAGTCGAGGATCGCTACCGGGATGCCAGCGTGTCCAGTGATAGTGTGAGATCGTGCCGGTCCCGTAGTGTAGTGTAACTATAGTGCATCACAGTGCTGAATGGATTGTGTCTGTTTTGGATTGCCATCGAGAGTCATCGATAGACCAACTTGAGAACGGTGAGACATTCCACTATGACAACTTTATTTGTTCAGATAACAGACGTGTTATCAGATCACGCTTAATGTATTTATGTTTAATTAGTTTATTTGTTTAAGAGTTAATGTATTATAATTACGTTTTGTTTGCATAATATATCAACTCTTGCATAGTTATGTACCTATGTAGATTGTAACAAATAATTCATTAACCTTTGAGCTGCTTGGCTAAATAACTTTGTTCGTAGGTATCACCTCCCTTTAGATTAGGGTTGCCAACTTTTTCTAGAAGAAGTAGAGTATATTTGATTTTAGAGAGGGTCAATAAAGAGTACAGATTATTGAAAAGAGCCCCATTACCAGTACCATTTATTGAACCCTAAGACGACCCACTGGCCAATAAAATAAAAATGTATTTTTTAGCACTTTACATAACAATTTTTTACTACTTGTTTTTAAAAGAATTTTATGACTCCAAACATCCCAATTCTAAGTTAATATAGGATCAGGAGCTCATTTTTAATCAATTTTAATGAAGCCCTTGTTCAGCTCTTCTTGCCACTTCACTTTCATGGCTGGCATCAGTGAACATTATGCCAAAAAGGTCAATTTATGTTAAAAGAGTATTTTAGCGTACTCTATTACTGTTATAGATTCTAGAGTACACCTACAAGAAAAAGAGTACAATACTCTATTTTAGAGTACGGTTGGCAACCCTACTTTAGATACTTCTAAGACAAGCAGGTAGGTATTGGACTTGATTTATCATTTATCATTTTGTACCTGCAGTGAAGTATAGGTAGGTATAATTAATGTCTTCCTTTAACGCTAATAGCTATTAAATACCTAGGTAAATAAATGGTCAGAAGATATTATCAATACATCCTGCTTGTTATCTTCAATACACAGTGATATTTAGTTATGAAGTTATATCAGTGTCGATAAGTCCTAGGTAACCTATTTGCGTGGCAGTAAAGTTTGGGGCCGGCTCAAGTGCCGGTGTCACAGGGGCGCACCTTATATTACACGCCCTAAATGAGTTTTCAGCAAGTTAACGTCTGTCTAAATACAATTGAAACCCGTACGGGATGCGTACTTAGTGCAAAGCTGCCCTTTATAGCTTTACCCTAATTTTAATGAGTTTAGGTACGCTTGGTAGGTACTAAACTAGTTAGTAAGTACCTAGGTATATAGGCATCTAAAACATGTAAATAGCCCATAGTCTCAAGCAAGGTCTCTAAACTAAAGGGTCCCCGCAAAGATCAATAAAAAATCAATCTTCCTAGCCTTTTCCCAACTATGTTGGGGTCGGCTTCCAGTCTAACCGGATGCAGCCGAATACCAGTATTTTACATGGAGCGACTGCCTATCTGACCTCCACAACCCAGTAACTGGGTAATACGATACCCCTTGGTAAGACTGGTTGACAGACTTTCGGTCTTCTGACGACCCGCAACTACTGTCAAAGATCCATGAATGACAGCCGGGACCAACGGCTTAACGTGCTTTCCGAGGCACGGAGGAGTCTCGGTGTGTAAAGATGGTCACGCATCCACTGACCAACCCCGGCAAGCGTAGCTTAACCTGATGGATTGACCCGTGCGTGCGGCTGTTATTACTTAGCCACAAGCTCCCAAAAAGATCAATAATTGCAATGAAATTGTTGAATGTCGCAGTTAGCGTAGCCATCTATCCGGATAAAGCCGGACAGTGTTAAGCTTTTTGTCCTCTTGTCCGGCCAAAGATTACGTTTGGCTTTTGTTAGGCTTTTTATATCTATAGTTCAGTCACTTCATGGTCACTTCAGTCAGAAACGAGCGAGCGAGACGAGACTCGCTGACTCGCCCATTGACACGCAAGTTCACATACATACTACTTACTTACGTACATAATATTGTGTTTCTGTTATTTTTAATACTTACCTAGTAGTTTTATTCGATTTTTTTGTCAAAAATCCCTTTTGAAAAAGGGATTTTTGACAAAAAAATGGATTAAAACTTTGACCGGACGTTTTAACGTCCAGCCTTGGCACTCAAAATTCCAAAGTGTTTTTTTCTTAGCATTCCGGCCTTTAGCCCCAAAAGTCTAGTCTTGTTTTTTAACGGCTAATCCGGCTTTCTGATTTTAACGCTAGTAGTGTATAACGGCTACACCCAAGTTACTGCAGTAAGTTGGTTGTAGCCGTAACGGCTACCGTTATACAGGGTAATTGGAAGATGGGTACAAAGCTAGATAGTACAGACAATTTAGAACCATAAAAGCCATGGTTGTCTTAGACGAAATCTTACACTTTTTTTTAGGGTTCCGTACCTCAAAAAGAAAAGCGGAACCCTTATAGGATCACTCGTGTGTCTGTCTGTCTGTCTGTCTGTCTGTCCGTCCGTCTGTCACAGCCAATTTGCTCCGAATCTAATGGACCGATTAAGTTGAAATTTGGTACACATATGGACTTCTGTGACCCAAACACGTACAGGTAAAGAAAATAAATGAATTTTGAATATGGGGTCACTTTTAGGGGGCAAATAAGAAAATTTAAAAAAAAGTTTTTCAATCTGTACCGTGACACATATCAAATGAAAGGGCTTACTATGAGGGTCTCAAATATATATTTTTTATAATTTTAAAATAAATAGTTTTAAAGTTATTTAAGAAAATAGACGAAAATTGACAATTCCCCCCCTTATCTCCGAAACTACTAAGCCTAAAATTTTGAAAAAAAGTACAGAAAATAGTACTATACCTGTAGATTACAGGAAAACCTACCTATAAGAAGTGTGTGGTCTTAAAATAAGACGGTAAATATCTCAATATAGTGAGTGCCAACTTACATTTACTGTTGGAATGTAGGGAGAACATGTTTTTCAACTATAATATTAAGTTTGTTCTTGGGATAATCATCCCAACTACGGAACCCTTCATTGTGCGTAGTCCGACACGCACTTGACCGGTTTTTAGGGTTCCGTACCTCAAAAGGAAAAAACGGAACCCTTATAGGATCACTTGTTTGTCCGTCTGTCTGTCAGTCTGTCAAGACCGTTTTTCTCAGGAACGCGTGGAGGTATCAAATTGAAATTAATATCAAATACGTAGGTCTGTGGTCTCTTGAAGTCCTACAAAACTCAAGCTTCTAAGTCAATGCTATAAAAACACAAATAAAGGAAAAAGTCCGAAAATTGTTAATTTGTAATTCTATCACATAAAAAAATTGTTCAAGTCTGTCAGTCTGTCAAGACCCGTTTTCTCAAGGACGCGTGGATATATCAAGTTGAAATTAATATTAAATACGTAAGTCTATTGTTCCTTACAGTTCCAAAAAAATCAAGCGTCTAAGTCAACGCAATAAAAAAAATACGGCCATTTTGCGACACATTTTGATACTCGCAATTGTTGCAAGTAAATCAAAACCTATAGGGTAGTTCCCGTTGACCTAGAATAATGAAATTTGGCAAGAAGCAAGGTCTCCCAGCACAAGTAAAGGAAAAGGTCCGAAAATTGTGAATTTGTGGTTTTTTGACATAAAAAAAATTTTTTGGGATCCAATGTTAAGTTTGTTTTTGGGATAAATTCTTTTCAACTGCGGAACCCTTCATTGTGCGTGGTCTGACACGCACTTGGCCGGTTTTTTTAACCTAATTTTTATGATTTTTTAGAAAAATTCCCAAAATTTTAACTAAACTGCTTATTTATGGTCAAATTGAATGATAAATGAATTCATTTTTATTTTATTTAATTAACGTAATGTGTAACGGTAACTAAGGAGCCGAAAGTAGAAAATCCAACAGCGCGCTGTTTTTTAAGTTCTGTGGGAGTACCTACTCTGCCATCGTAGAGTGGGCTGCATCAATTGGGAACCCCAGTTGTATTAAAATTTTATTACAACTGGGGTACCCAATGTATTGGATTATCCAGCTTTCAAAAGTTGAACTGAATGTCAGTACCAGGAGTAGTAGCAACACTTGAACATCGAAATCCGCCCTTACTGCATCGCAATAAAGGCGCTGTCAAAGTTAAATTGTTACCTACATTAATAACTAGGTATTCTATGTATGGTATTCTATGGTATCATATTAATGAATGCCATTAAAATACCTATACGTGGTAATAATACGATCATTTAAATAAATATCGTACGGAATATCTCGAATTTCTCATAAAAATGTCCCGTATTTTGTTTCATCACCAAAGCTAACAATGGCCAAATGACGCCAATGTATGCGCATTTTACCCGTACTTACATGAACTTTTAGTAACCTTACTTTGTTCTTCATTTGAATGGATCTATGACCTACCTGACACGCTAAACCTATCTACTTAGTACATGATAAACAAACATTCAAGACGAAATACACATTTGCATGACGACAGAATATACAAAATACTTTAAGAGACTCATGATCTCGGTTTTGAGCAGACAAATGTTTCGAACATAATATTATGATTATGAAGCAATTGTTTAGCAATTTGCTTCAAAATTATTCAAATTTCATCAAGATCAAGCTATACATTTCCAGTATAAGCTGATCTCGCATTGTATAGGATTTCCTTACAATGAGAGGTAAGTGTAAACTGGAAATGTATAGCTTGATGTGTAGCCGTGTGTACGCAATTAGGGTGCAGGTTCTTCCAAAAATTTACATGTAAAGAAATTAACAATACATATCTTACAAGATCTACTTACAGAAATAACAAATAAACACCATCATTAATAATATTTTTTAAATATATCTTAAAGGGTACTGTCCATTTCATGCCAAGGTATCGACCCGGCATTATAATTAAGACTTCCACGTAAAAAAAAAAACATGACAATACAAATATTTGACAGTGTCTCCGAAAGGTGTTTTAAACCCAGGAGCTAATAAAACTTGCACATAAAAAGCTTACTTATAAAAACTTTTCGTCGACGGAACATCAACAACGGACCCTTTTGTTTATTTTGAGACATCAAGGAGGGTCGGAACTCGGAACCCATTATGGTTTGGTTAGTGTATGCCGACGTGAAAGGGCAGTACCTTATTGAAAAGGAAAAGTACCACGACCATAGACACATATTGGTCCTAATAAGACATGGCGGCATGGAACTAGTATGTACTATAAAGTATTTTGCGGACTGACAACTTTTTTAATATGTGGCTTACAGCAATTTCTTTCATTGCGTTGCGAAAACTTTAAATGTGTCTATAGAACTTGTTTGAAGATTATATTAAATAATTTGTTGTTGATATTCATCGATTTATTAATAGTATTAATTGGATTAGCGTTTTTATGACGCCCCACTTTTACAGACGGTCCAAGTCGCAATAACTTTTAAATGAATTGATTTTGAAATCAGTTTTTATTTTCTTTTGATTAATTTTGCTTTAAATATTGATGTCAATTAAATAAGTAGGTACATAATATGTACCTACTTATTTAATTGACACAACATCGTAACAGATTCATATATTATATGAATCTATGTTACGATTTTACAAATAGAAACGAGATCCTTACCTACTTACTGAACTGAAGATTCCTTGCCATTTTAATTTTATTATGTAAAACTATTCATATAACGCTACCTACTTACTTATATTACAGTTTACCAAACACTAGTTTTGGAAATATAAATATATAAAAACTTATTCAGTTTTATAACTACGGAATAGCAGTATAATGTTCGCTGAACACGCATCAGGCCAATTTTTACAAAACTATGTACAGTACTCCTACTTTCTTAATGTCCCTCGGCAAACTTCGTGTTTCGTCAGTCGTCGGATTATACTAACTTAATATTGTAAATGCGAATGTTTGTTTGTTACCTTTTCAGTTCACGCCTAAACCACTGAACCGATCATCCTGAAATTTTGCATTATGCATATACGTTGTCAGGTGTACAGAAAGTAACATGGGGTACAATACCTTTCATCCGAACGAAAAAAAGTACTGTTCCCGAGGAAAACAACAATAACGTTCTTATCATAATAGATGGCTCTACGTGTCTTTCGAATCATGATTGAATTATTATTATTACAAGCACAGTATAGATAACCCGAATTGACTGTCGAATTCCAAACTAACGCGAGGGAAGCCGCGGGCAATAGCCAGTATTAAATAAATTACAATAAGTTAAAAGAATATTAACAACTCTATATACTTCTAAGTCGATTGAGTGTGTCCGGTCTGCACCAAGTGCAAAGGGCAACTGATACAAATCCGACGATTGACGAAAGTGACGAAACACGAAGTTTGCCGCGGGACATTAAGAAAATAGTTGTACTAGTAAGTATTTATGTAGCTGAACGCGCGTTCGACACAGTGATGTAGAATTATGTTCTATTCTTGAAGTGAAATATGTGCACACTTAGGACATACCTACACGTAAACATGTGTATTATTAGAGAAAAAACAAACAATCATTACACGTGCACTTTACGGAGAGTATCGAACAATCGACATTAAAATTATACTTAGGTCATCAACAATTAATGTCGATTAACACTTGAGTTTTCTAAATCTTAATTATGAGAAAAATACTTCATTAGAATCGGAACATATATAATTTTAAAGAAAATTAACTTTTATGTAATATATGAAATGCTAAACAGCAGGTTATCGTATATTTTTTTGTTAATTTAGATATTTTAGATGATGTCAAAAAGTAGCAGTGTTAACCGACTTCTGTTGCTGACCGTACCTACCCAGTAGTTACCATACAGAATAATAACCGAACATTTATTGTTAAAAGCTGCTACTTTGTATTAGGTTTAAACAAAAATACAAATATATTATATACTTTCCTACATACTTACATACATAAACTGCTAAAATCATAACCATTCATTTTGGATTTGCCGTAGTAGGGTAAAAAGGTTTAGTTTACTCATCAATCATGCAAAAATATATAAAATACTCATTTATTTAATAAAATACTGGTTTGGAAATATCGGAGTAGTTACTTACCTACTTTTGAATTACGTGAATAAGCATTTTTTTTCATGCTGCGTTTACATTCATAAAATTTCGTTCTCAGTTCACCGTGTGCCACTTAAACTTGCTTGCGAAAATAAAATTAAAATAACCAATTACGTATAAAAAATAATAAACATAAATTAGCATTAAGGCTCGTGCAGACAGGCGCCACGCGACTGGTGGGACAATTTCTATGAAAACTTCATTGAAATTGTTCTGCCGGGTGTACGCGCGGCTACAGATCAAGCTATATGTATATTTCCAGTATAAGCTGATCTCGCATTGTATAGGATTTCCTTGCAATGAGAGGTCAGTGTAAATTGGAAATGTATAGCTTGATGTGTAGCCGTGTTACTACGCCAAATCGAATGCCAAATAATCGAATATCAATTGATCGACCATTATAAACCGTGTCGCGCCTGTCTGAGGGAGCCTTTATAGTAAGTATGACAAGTATTACTAATAGACTGATTGTCGTTTACCGCAAGCGAATTCATCAAAATTCGTTTTGCAAACGGAAATATTCCGTTCCAGCAATGGTGGAACTACGTAAAGGCTCTTACAGACAGAGGCGATATCGCGAGCGATATTGCGATATTATCGCGTCGCAACACCGCTACGCGACACGTCGCGACGCGATATCGCCTCTGTCTGTAAGAGACTTAATACAATCGTGTAATAATATTCATTGTGAATGCAATGATGGCTAGGAAATCTAGGAATACCTCTCAAATTACACTCTAGGCAAGTACTTCGTGTTCGCGAACTCGGTTTCCATAGAATCACCTACAATTTGAGTATAATGATCTTGCACTATAATAATAAATTATGTTGTTCACTAAATACTGTAAGTACCTTTAATTAGTATAATAAATAAGCTCAAATTACGTCGTTGAATCTCTAATAATGTACCTACATAAATGTACTAACATTAAAGATAAAAACATAAACTACGTATTAATTACCTACCTCTAATTTGTTAACAAAACAACCAGGAATGTTAAGTGATTCCATCTACTATTCGAACTTCGAGCAAAGCTTCAACACGTCGTGTACGGTCAGCAACAGAAGTCGGTTAACACTGCAACTATTTGACATCATCTAAATTAACACAAAATGATTCGATAAACTGTTTTTTTTTTTCGTTTAACTGTTAAGAATTAATGTTCTTAAAATTTTAAGTACTTCTGTTCCGATTTGAATTAAATATTTCGCTTAGTAATTAAGACAAAAAAACTGCAAGTGTAAATATACTTTTGTTGCTGACTGTACAAGACGGACTAAGAAAATTGTTTCTCAAGGGAAATAGCAGTACAAAATGTTTTTCTTATTTGCTTGTAAACTTACATCTACGTGCCCTTATACTACAGTAATTCGCTACGTCTATTCTATGGAGACTTGATTGAGAACCATTCGAGTTCAGCCACTCGACTAATCTAATCGACTCGACCAAAAAAAAATGCTACACTGAACACTCGCAACGATTTATGTTCTTTTGCCGTGGCTCCGAATCTCTTGTACGAATTAAAATATTTTAGAATAATCAAACGAAAATTCAAAGCTCGAGAGATATCAAGTTTTATGAGTGTTTTAATCAATTATTGGTTAATGGATTCGATTATAAATTGAATGGGCTTGGTAGTGGTATTAACTGATTTTATCGTTCATAAATAACTTCTAAATCACAATAGAACATTAGTGGTGTCTCCGCGGCTTCTGATACAGTTACGCGCGCACTGTTGTGTGGGAAGGAGTCGATGAAGCAATGATTTATAATCCTATTCACTTGTCATAAAGTAATTAGGTACTTGTTTTATTTCCAGTTTTTTTCCTTCGTCGTAGTAACCGTTATCTCTACTATTATTGCCTTTGTAAAACGTTGCAAGTTTACCGTTATTTTTTGTAGCTATTATCGTATTACATTCAACTTATTATTATATTTAAATATTTTCCTGTAGTAGAACTATTATCGTTAGTATTTGAAATACCGGTTGACATTATATTTTCAGTTTTAAATATGAGCGTTATAAATAAAAAGATTAGGAGCACCATATTTAAAAGTTTATTTATATGTGGGTTCTTTGAATGCGTGACTTATTATTAGCATCAGCTTACAAGGTGACGGATCCAATCCATCTGAAATTCTGAATCAATTAGGTACGTTCACCTTCAAAAGAAAATAGTCAAGAAGCCTGCGGGCGTTATCTCATAGCCCTTTCTCTTTTATTCTCATGAAAAGTGTGTGAAATGAAAGGGATAGGCATAATTTATTACACCTTTTAGATTCGACTGCTTTCTGTATAAAAACGTTATATAAATAGAGTTCTCAATATGTGCTGATAATCCTGAGGTGCTTAAGTTTGGATTATGCGCTCATCACTCATTCTGTAATCTGAGTCGTGTCACTTGGTTTGTTGTGTTTTAGTAAATAATGATGCGATAACGTGATAAGAACATATGATACATTTTTTATTATGTACTCGTAGCTTCGAGTAGGTACGGTCAGCAACAGAAATCGGTTAACACTGCTACTTTTTCACATTATCTAAATTAACACAAAATGATTCGATAAACTGCTTTTTTTTTCGTTTAACTGATAAGAATTAATGTTCTTAAAGTTAAGTACTTCTGTTCCGATTTGAATTAAATATTTCGCATAATAAGTAAGATTAAAAAACTGCAAGTGTTAATCGACTTTTGCTGCTGATTATACATAATATAACCATGTATTGTACAGTTTTTCCTTCTGATAGTTTATCTCGCTCTTCAATACATAATTCGAAGCTTTTCCGCCGTTTTAATTAACTAAAACAATGGACCAAAAACAAATTTTAGTGTGTTTAATTTATTTGTAAATTCACACACGTGAGCTACAGGCACAGTACCAGAATAGAAGAAAACATTATCCATTAATTGCCTCAACTTGAATGCCGAATCAATTAACCGAGCAACACAACTGGCCGTGCGAATATATCTGCGTAATTATAAAACAGTAATAAATACTATAAACTAGTAATAAATAAATATTACTTAATTAAGGAATGGGCGTTTTTATGTATTCTGTGAGCCGTAGAGTAAATCTCTTTGATTATAATGTAGACGTGGTGATAACATTTGACGCAGACGCGATCCAATCGGCAGTCTTTATGTGCATGTGTTATGTATGCGAGATGTGACGATACGTGAGAAGTAAGATAAACGATTTTCCTAAATGCTGAGACTAATGGCAGTAATGGCGAACACAACATTGGTCATAGACTCATAGTATGCGGTGAATGCGCAATAGTAGGTAATTAGATTTGTTCTAAAATGTCACGATTTCGGAAATCATGACTTTTAGAACAAATGTAACTTAGATGTATTGATGATTCTAATGGTTATAATTATGTAAATACATACATATTTAATAGAGTCGCGAATCATATTTTGATCAACGTTACGTTCTGTACCAAAATGGTAAAAATGAACCCTTATGGTGTGACTCAGTCTTCTGTCTGTCTGTCACAGTTGAATATCTCAAGAACTACTAATGCTATCAACTTGAAATTTGGAACAGTTTTAGATGACGTTTGCCCAACTATTTTGCAAATAAGAAAGAAACAAAAATATATATGTTTTTCTTGCAACGGGGACTGAAAGGGGGTCTTAAAAATTGGAAGTGGTGTTACTAGGGCATGTGGGGTATCATATGAAAGAACGCTATTTGCACATTCTCAAACATTTTTTTTCTTTTTTTAGGCCGCATAGTTTTCGACTTTTGTTTAAAAATGTTAAAAAAAATACCGTTCCCCCCCCTTATCTCCGAAGTTTGTATAGAGAAAAATCTGAAATTATTCTATGTGATAGAAGTTTATGTATAGATTACAGGAAAAATAAAAAGATGTCTCTAAATAACACAGTTTTTCAGAAATCATGAAACAAAAACTTACATATAAATGCTGGTACGGAACCCTCGGTGCGCGAGTCCGACTCGCTCCTGACCGGTTTTTTTGTCACACATTTCCAATCTTCTAAAATAGTCAGCGTGTAGAAATCAAAAATAATGACGTGTCCTCGACATTAGCCTGCTGTAACAGCTCGTGGGATGGTTTCAGGTGACAGCTCTAATTTATCACCTAGCTAGGCACATTTTTCTAACACATACTTAGGTACGCACGGCGACAGATCAAGCTGTACATTTCCAGTATAAGCTGATCTGGCTTTGTATAGGATTTTCTTACAATGAGAAGTCAGTGTAAACTGGAAATGTTTAGCTTGATGTGTAGCCGTGTGTTGTACATAACTAAGATTGTCATTTAAATTGGCAAACAAAAGATCTCCCAGACATCCAAATTCTTCATGAATATCGGGAATGCTCGATTACCTGTATTCTATTCCAAGCTATTCTGTAAAATCACACCGTGAAAACTTAGGTCAAGTGAGCTGTCAATAGTGTCAATCCCTCACATCGTACCTAATTTCTAGAAGACTGGCCTTGTTCAGCCGAACGGTCAAATATTTGACTATAAAATATCCATAATTAAATATGTGGTTAAAATAACGCTGTAAAAAGTATATGTATGTGCAAAAAACACGTTTCAATTACAAAGCTAACAGGAAAACATAATTAGCACGAATAATAACGGTTATTTTAATGATCGCAGTTGGAGACACTTTTTTTTCCTTGAAACCTGTAATCAGACTCTTGTGGTTGTAGAAAGTGTTTATTTATGTAACTGGCAACATTGTACGTAATCTAACAGCCAATTGTTTTTTTTATGTCTCTCATTTCGTTTTGGCATAGTTCGAAATTCATTTTGTAAACATGGTTTTTGTTGAATGACCGAAACATATTTCTTTAATTGCTACCATTAGAAACTACTTATTCTTCGTAAAAATCCACTTCAAAATTGGTACAGTGTAATGACGTCGCTTAATTATGTAGATCTTCCGTACCGTGATGTCATGGCCGATGCTGTTATGAGATACCTAATCGGTTTTAAATGAAATACTAATTATAAATTGTTTATTAATAGTCAGCAAGACAAATTGAATATCACTCTTTATTAATTAAATACTATCAGTGTATTCTTAAGAGCGTTTAACGACTTTTAAATGCGAATATTGTTAGGTTTTCAATGCATCGTAAATTAGATTTTATAATTCACGTATTCATTGAATTTAATGATAAATCTGCGTATGATGATTCCAAGGCGATGATAATAAATTGGACCGTCTATTTTTGATTTATTCCGTTCTAATACCAAAAAACTAAGACCACGGGAATTTGTTTGAACTTGTAATTGTATTTATTTTCTATTCCGAACGGATACCACTTTTTAAATAATTAAATTTAATAAGTGGTACCCGTTCGGAATAGAAAATAAATATGAGTTCAAACAAATACCAGTGTTATTAGTTTATTGGTATTAGATCGGAATAATTCCTATTTTTTTTATCTGTAAGTAGATTGATCTTTGGTTCCGTAAATAATTTCGAGCTATGTCGTGTTCTGTCAAACGTGCTGCACACGCGAGCAACACGACGAATATACCCGACTATCCGTACTTTAATAATATCATTACCTCTCAAATGTTTAACACGATGATGCACAGGCAGCCATTACCACCACTCATTATTGCTTCGTATAAACCACTGCAATTTAGACGCGCAACAATTTTACTTGTATACGAATAGTTACGCCATTATGCTTGGTCGTGAGATTATCTCTAGGCGATAGGGCTGGCTGTACTTCTTGGAACTAAGCCTACGAATTAAATTGTTGAACTTGAATTGAATTGTTCTTTTAAAAGATAAAGCTTTCAAGTTATTTAAGTAAGTAACTTTAGTAAAACCAGTCTCTATTTTTGAAGAAGGCTTTTCTATTCTTGAAAGCACTTTTTTATTTATCTAAGGTAAGTAGTCAAGCCAGTTCTATGTTGAATTGAATTCTAGCGTTAAATAATCCAGCTGTTAGAATAATTTAGAACGCTTTTCGGATTCTAAAATATAATCCCTTGCTTGATCTGCTCTAATCTAATCTAATCTAATATAATATAATTAGTGTGTTTTGTCCCACTGCTGAAGGCCTCCCTCTCCCTTTTATCAATTCCGTCCTAGCTAGTGTCGGCCAGTCCTTTCCGAGTCAAGCTCTGTCCGGTTGATCTGAATAAAACTAATTTAACGAATTACCTCGCAGTTCATTTAACTTTTTACAGGATTTCAGACGGTTTTTTTAGTTCCACTTCACTGAGCTCTATAAAACGTTCGAAAACGGAAAGAAGAACATCTAATTATAGAATAGAGAAATAGGTAAAATATGTCCTGTTGAATAAAATGCGACTGGAAATCTGAAAGAAACCATGAGTGGTGCCAAAGTGAATCTTGGCGATCGACTTGTGTTCATACTTGTAATTTGTGAGCTGTCTCGCTGGGGTAACCCTACGTGAGCGACATTAACGTTACACATCGTGATTCATGTCGGATTAACTCGAGTTCTGTTATTTCACGTCATGATGTGGCAACACTGGGGAAGCTTCTGGTGTCACTATTAAATTTATAGTAACTACTCCATTTTGTCGCATAGATTTATGATTATTAATACGGTGAATGAACATCGAGCTCGTTGCCAAGAAATCATGTTCTCATTTTGTACCCTAACCCTTCGTAACATATAAAATTGACATTTTGTAGCAATAAGCAATAACCAAATGTATGTTCAACTAATAATAAAATAGCAAGTTATAAGTTATAGTAATAATATCAATGTTATTTTCCATTATATTCCATTATATTTCTAGACTTACGATGCTATAATGCGACATTTTATATTCCCTTTGTTTTTATTTTATGTAGTGGGCTGCATCAATTGGGTACTCCAGTTGTATTATAGTTATTTATGCAACTGACGTATAATAAGGGGTGTTAAAACACGAATGTGGGTTTATCACATGAGTGTTTTAATACCTAATTATGTACAGTTGCATACAAGACTTTATCTACATCCATGTTATCAATCCTCTATAAAAGGTTCTGAAATAGTTTTTTGCAATACTAATACTCGTATCGAACATGGCGGCCGGTGTCATAGTATACGACGTGAATTCGAATAAGTTCTTTTTTTAAATTACGGCGCTGTTGTAGTGAAACGCGCGTGCATTACAATGTTCTTTTTTTGAAAACGAGTTGAAATTCAGTACAACATACCCGTTTGGATGCTATTATACTTCGGGTCTCAACCGAAGACGATTACAAATTTACTTGCAGCAGTACATGATAATGTGCCGTCTTTATCACACTTTTAGATACACATAAAAAAAATAAAAAGTAAGGAAACAAAACTATGACGTAGTGTCCTGTCTCGCTCCCACTCCCGGCACACGGCGCGGTGCTGTGGCTACCGCGCTTTATTCATTACGTGTTTTTGTGTTGTCGGAGTCACACTGCTTAAAATCATTATCTTATACACAGTTTATTTATTTTTTTTAGTTTGTTATAGGAACATTAAAGTTTAAAATGAGAAAACGAAAGCGTTCGCGATCTAAGGATAGGTAGTGATGATTATTATCGTAGTTTGCGGAAAAGGGTTCAAAAACTCGGGCGTACACTGCAAAGATACGGATGAACTAATTCGTCATCTTCGGAACGTTCTTATTTTGAAAGTATATGGCTATGAAGGAGCAAAATGATGTTGGATGTCTGGACGAACAAGGTATTTATTTGCCTAGTTATATATTATTAATCATTAGTATTCATTAGTGTTACTGGTGTTACTGCTTAGTTCTACTTTCCTTCAACGCATTTTTATAATGAATCTTGTCGGTGTACCCTCATTTAATAACTTATGGGAAAAGGTATAATTTATTATGATGTTATTATTAGGCCTGTATTCCCTAAAGGGGCAGGCAGAACTGTGTAGTATAGGTACCTACTCAGATTCCCGATGGAAAAAGAAAATGCCCGACCTGGGAATGGAAACCAAGATCAGTCGTCGGTAGCCTTGCAGAATTATTATGACGCTATTATTATTATTGTGTTATTATTATGATTATAATGAAATGGTAATTAATATAAACCCGTCTCCACGTATATCGTGTTGAGGTAACACAGTATCTAACCTCCATGTGAATCATGTTGAGATCCTAAATGTCTTGCTCCGCGTAAATCGCGTTGAGCTTCGTAGACATTAAATTCCTACGACGACGATGCTCATTTACAGGTGAAGAAATCCCGAGCAAGGAAGTGAATTTGAGGGAATCATATATAATTTTTACTCCTGTCTCCACGTATATCGTGTTGAGGTAACACAGATTTATCTAACCTCCATGTGAATCATGTTGAGATCCTAATTGTCTTGCTCCGCGTAAATCGCGTTGAGGTTCGTAGACATTAAATTCCTACGACGATGCTCATTTACAGGTGAAGAAATCCCGAGCAAGGAAGTCAATTTGAGGAAATCATATATAACTTTTACTCCTGTCTCCACGTATATCGTGTTGAGGTAACACAGATTTATCTAACCTCCATGTGAATCATGTTGAGATCCTAATTGTCTTGCTCCGCGTAAATCGCGTTGAGGTTCGTAGACATTAAATTCCTACGACGATGCTCATTTACAGGTGAAGAAATCCCGAGCAAGGAAGTCAATTTGAGGGAATCATATATAACTTTTACTCCTGTCTCCACGTATATCGTGTTGAGGTAACACAGATTTATCTAACCTCCATGTGAATCATGTTGAGATCTTAACTGTCTTGCTCCGCGTAAATCGCGTTGAGGTTCGTAGACACTAAATTCCTACGACGATGCTCATTTACAGCAAGTCAATTTCAGGGAATCATATTATGTATGTACAGGACGCACTGGCACTCTCGAAACCGATTGTACCGCCTGCTGCGAGGAAGCGATAACTTTGGTGGCCACTGAGGCAGTGAAAACTGAAGAGGTATAGTCCTTATTCGGGCTTTGTTCGCTTGTAAAGACACGCTCCCACAAGCACAGGAAATTCTAAAACCATGACATTCTGGACGACTACCATGTGACTGTAATTACAGTGTCACAGTCGAGGCGATACGCCGTAACTAACAATTTGAATAAGGAGACTCGAGAAATTGTGAAGAGCACAAAGATCGATCAATACTTATTCGGTTCCAACCTTTCTGAACATCTCAAATCAGCAAAAGCGATTTATAAATCTGGTCTGGAGACGAAGACTACTCAGCGTGCTCCGTATAAGCCTCCAACAACACAATACCCAAGAGAGGCTTTAAACGCGAGGGGGGTTCCGCGAGCAGCAGCCGGCCAGCCGCGTTGGAACACCGCCCTACGGAGGCCAGCAGCAGCACCGCGAGATCACCACCCAGACTCGTACCGCCAGACGACGACCACCTCGGCGTGCCATAGGACCAGGGGACGCTGACATCATTAGCCAAGGTAGCACTCGCTTGTAGAGTGAAATACTTTTTTCATAATTGCTGTCGTATTACCAGTGATCCTATATTACCTATTATCTTGGATACGAGACTATACGTAGTAGGTATACCGTTGAACCTATTCCTCCCCGATATTTCCGTAAATCGATGTCGAAATGCAAGATTTTACTATAGATAATTGTATCACAGGATTATTAAAATCAAAGTTACAACAACCTGTGAGCCCGGCGAGGGACAATTTATGTCACCCATATTATTTACATTACCAAAAGCTAACGGCATACATCGCTTTATTTGGAACCATAGAGACCTCAACAGAACAGCATTATGGTTATTAGATAAAAATAATTTCATGGCAACTTTAGATTTAAAAGACGCCTACTTTTTAATAAGTACCTATAAATAGGTACTCATGAAAGGAAGAAATTATGTTTTGAATTGAGATCACATCTCACCTTTGTTCTATGTAGGTACCCATTTGTGTTTACCAAACTGTTAAAATCTGTTCTACAGTATCTACAAGGTAGAGGTTTGATTTCAGTTACGAATTTCTTAGATGATTTTCTATAAATTGGACAATCATTATGATGAACGGTTCTACAATATTAACATGACACAGAATCTTTTACAATATTTAGGTTTTGTAATAGAATTCAAGTAACGCCAAAATGTGATTTTTTAGGATTTATTTTCAATACCGTAGAAAGGAACTCGTGCTGGCTAAATAATAACAGCGGCACGGGTCGATCAAAGATTCAGCTATGCTTCATGCGATTGGTTCGTGGATGGGTGACCATCCGATATACCGAGACCCCTTCGTGCCTCGGAAAGCACGTTAAGCCGTTGGTATCGGCTGTCATTCGCAGATGGTTGACAGTCGTTACGGGTAGGTAGTTAGAAGCCCAAAAGTCTGACAACCAGTCTTACCAAGGGGTATAATATTAACCAGTAACTGGGTTGTGGAGGTCAGATAGGAAGTCGTTCCTTGTAAAATACTGATATTCAGCTGCATCCGGTTAGACTGGAAGCCTACCCCAACATGTTGGGAAAAGGTTAGGCTAGGAGATATCACTATTTATCTTCCTGAAGAGAAAAAACATCGTATATTTTAGACAAAATTATAGAATTTTTAAATTTAAATAAGTATTCAATCCGGTACTTTGCTGAATTCATAGGCCTACTGACGTCTACATGCCTTGCCATCGGTTACGGATGAATTATACAAAATTATTTGAAAGGGAAAATTTCTAGCTCTGGGTAACTGTAACGACTATAACAGGATAATGACACTGTCAAATTCATTGTAACAAGACTTTCATTGATGGATAAATAATATTAAAAACTCAGATTTTGTACTCGTAATAATTATTATTGTGTAGAAATATATAGCGATGCATCAGTTACTCACAGCTTGCGGTAATAAAGGTTCACACAGGAATTGGATTGTTTAAAAATATTCGCTTCTAAACTTCGAAATTGCATTATAGCTACGGTTGAGAATCGATAACATAACGACGATCAGCTACATGGATCGAACAGGGGTATACAACACATCCAATTAATTGAAATAGCCTGGAATATTTGGACTTCTTTGAACTTAGGAAAATTCATATATTTGTTTGGTATGTTAAATCTTTGGATAATATTATTGCTTATTGGGAATCACGTAAAATTAATGTGGATACATAATGGGAGCTAGCTGAGTATGCATTCTTGGAAATCACAAATAAATTGGATGTACCCAATTTTGACCTATTTGCTAGCTCACAAAACTATCAATGTCTAAGATACGCCTCATGAAAACTCGATCCGCATTCTGAAATGTAGATGCTTTCACCTTCAACTGGAAAGACCTTTCCTTCTATGGTTTTCCTCCGGTCGGCATTATAACCAGTTAGTATACGTAGACGGATAGGTGTAACACTTGAATGTTTGTCACTATTTCTCTATTAGCAATAGCTTCTGCGCAAAAGATGTAGACACTATTTAATTAAATTAAAAAATATGAGTACCTACAGTGATAATATGATTGTAATTAAAATATATGACTTATTTAAAACCTCGAGACCTGGAACCTTCCAACCACTAATCAGAATCTACCCTTTATTCGCAAAAATTGATGCATATTTCCAGCTACTGCTGTTCATGCTTATAAGTATTGATAAAACTGCATCCTTACGTCACAATCAATTAAACGACCACCTGTTCATTAGCCTTCGAAAACCTCATAAAACCCACCACACCCACACCTCATAGGTACTTACCTATTTTCGCAAACACTAGCTTACTGAGTAAAAAAGTTTTAGAAGATAGCGGCATTGACATATTGATACTCGGAGCCCACAGTACTCATCACATCTCCACGTCAGCCACCCATAGACTGGGTGTAAACCTGCAAGTGGTACGGAAGGCCACAGGTTGGAGTAATACCACTAAAATAATACTTCTAATGTCTTCTTAAAATAATAAATCAGAGAAGTTATTCATATTGAATGATCTTTAATTACCTGTACTGAGACACAACATATTATCATAACATCACGCCTGGGTCTCCCCGAAGGGCTTGGCAGAGGCGTACCTATAGTACACTAACATTTTATCATGTAATAGGGCATGAGCCTTTTTATTACTCCAGAAGCAGAAACTAAAGTTAAGTATAATCATGTAAATCTATCGAAATTACTGTATTTTGTAAAAAATAGGATAAATGTCACTGGATGTAGCAAGCAATTGAAATCTGATTAATCAGTAGAAGAATATTTAGATATTTAATTATTGTGATAACCTGAATGATTAGTAAAAGGAATCACAATACCTATTGAAATGTTTGCTTTCCCTTTTTTGTGATGATACTTACTCTAAACATCTGCAAGTAAATTTGTAATCGTCTTCGGTTGAGACCCGAAGTATAATTAAGAATCAAACGAACTTACCTAGTGAAGTTTGATTCCAATTATGCGAGGGTCTCAACCGAAGACGATTACAATCCCACCCAACCCTACGAGAACCCCTACAGACAAAAAAGAAAAGACAAAAATATGTAAACAGCTAGAAGCTTTCTCTAAAATTAATGAATAAAGCGCGGTAGCCACAGCACCGCGCCGTGTGCCGGGAGTGGGAGCGAGACAGGACACTACGTCATAGTTTTGTTTCCTTACTTTTTATTTTTTTTATGTGTATCTAAAAGTGTGATAAAGACGGCACATTATCATGTACTGCTGCAAGTAAATTTGTAATCGTCTTCGGTTGAGACCCTCGCATAATTGGAATCAAACTTCACTAGGTAAGTTCGTTTGATTCTTAATTATGGTTACCATGGTTACTATGACACTGGCTGTTTTAATGTTGGCAATAAGCTAACTGTTTCAGAAACTTTTATAGAGAATTTATAGCATGGGTGTAGATAAAAATTTTAATACAACTGGGGTACCCAATTGATGCAGCCCGCTGTACTTACACACACATGTGCAAGATTATTGCCCTTGCCTTCTTTAAATGGCCTGATAACACGAGAACCGATTTCATGTTTATAATTTCGTAAATTGTGACCAATTATGTGCAGTTAGTAGCAGGCATAGATAATAAAGTAATAACTCATAGAGCTACATTAGCGCCATTGATATTATTCCAGTGGCGAATTTACATCTTTAATCTATAAGCTAAAACGTAATTATGATGAAACGGTGTGTATTATTCATGAATGTAGATTAAATTCAAACTACAAATTACTTATTTGCATGTTAGATTAATGTTACCAGTAACTAGGTCTGTAGTCACCTATTACTTTAATTAATAACCGGGTGGTAAGAATAACTCTTGTCAAATCAGGTTTAGGGTCAAATTCCTCCTTGTCATGACGAGATTTCATTTTGTAATTGGTTTTCAGTAAAAGTATGATTAAATAAAGTTGTGCGGAATAAAGCTTAGTAAATCTTTTTAGAAACATTGAAAAAGTTTCTAAGCAAACATAAAACGTCAAATGGTTGTGAACTTGACGTTTTGACAGTGAGACACGCGTATTGCCTCTAAAAATCTTTATATTACAAGTTTTACAAAGCTTTCATTGTTGGAAACAAGAAACCTTTTTTTTGTTCATTCATTTTCCACAAATCGAACCTTTGTTATGTGAATATTTTCCCAGGCTACTTTGCGGGTAATACGGAATTACGGATAGAGCGTAACAATTTTGACTGCTAACATTTTTGATTTCAACACAAATAAACTAATGTCGGGTATATTGCAGCGTATTTCCGCCCAACAAGCAATTTTTCTCCGGGTAAAGTGCACCTCTGGTCCGGGTTCGATGCTCGGGCAGCGCGCCAAGTAGCGCGGCGGGTCGGTAAATCACCCGCGCGTACCAGGATCGCAGCGCGTCGAGGAGCTCCCAATCAGCCGCCCTATTGACAAACATACGGCTGGAGTATAATGGAATCCGTCGCGAATGTCGCGATTTATCTACCACTGAGCAATCCATCTCCTTCCTTTGAAAACATTCTCTTGATTTAAGTTGACGTCTATAATTATAACTAATAGGTTTATTTATGAGTTCTAATCAGTTACAGAGTGATTATTGTTTGAAATTCTTGCCATTCAACTCTTTTTCATTTTGTTTAGTCTAGCTGTTTTTGAAGTCTATTATTATCTGGACACCTTTACAGACTAAGCAATAAGACAGAAACATGCTTGTAATACAAATGAGGTAGTGATGCATTGAGGGCATAAGCTTTTTAATGGCTTTCCATTAAGGCAAACACTTAGAAAGGTAGCTATTTAATGTGGTTTGTTGACTAAAATTCTTCAGGAAATAATGACAAACGAAAGTATTGATTGAAGACTGTGATGCGTCAAGCGACAGCTGCATTCTCCGAATCTCCACTTGTCTGATAATAATTCAAGCTTTAGATTTAGGGGCCATATTCTACTTGTGCTTGTGCTTCTACTACACTATGAAGTCCTGGTACTCCAGTAGAATGGGTAATCTTGCTTATTGTCCGTTAATTTATATTCCAACTGTCAATTAATGTACCAACGGCAGTTAAGTGCTTAATTAAACAATAAACAGCTGAAAAAATAAGCAGAATTACTTTATTTTATTGTAGTAGTTTCTTCTTCATGATAGTTTCATGTTTAACAATTATTTACTTGCTTAGCTTCTTTTCATACTTAATCAGTGGAAAGGTCAAGACCTTTTTTGTTAAAAAAGTAAGTAAATAAAACTCGAGTTAATTAATTATAGTTTCCCAACTCATCCCAGCAACTGGTAATTTAATCGGTTTTAATAATTAAGTTCTGCAAAAGACCGTGACTGCCTGAAGTGAAAAGGTGACGCTGATTATTGAACTTCAGCAGTAATTATATTCAATATCCAACATTTCATTTAAAAAAGTCTCCAGAGTTACATTATCCAGTAATTTTCTTGAAATCATAATTGAACAAAATTACTTTATTCGTTTCGTTCTTTATTCGTTAATAGAATAATTATTATATTGAATTGCAATTATTGCAAGAACATAATAACAGATATCAGCGTTTTGTTATGCATAATTAGAAGATATGAATAGCATTTAGTTTTGATTAATTACACTTTTACTCAATAGCGAAAGGTGTGTTTAAATTTTTCTATTAGTCATTAAAGAATAGCGCTCTGTCAGGTTTCTCAGACTAGATCTATTAAAATCATGTTATTTGAAATGGAACTCGTTTATCGTGTCCTTTTCCAATAACAATTTCAGAATTTACGATCAAAATAAACAATATCACATTTAAAACAGATAAATAAAAAGAGATTATTGTTCGCATTCATAATAACCACAAGCATGGGAAAGCGTAAGCGGATTATTTGTATTCAATTTGGATCGTCAAATTCTTTATTCAACCCCATCGCACAATATCGCTGTCGGTACGTTCGGAAGGTATGCGGGGTTCACATTTCCCCACGAATCGAGCTCTTTTCAACGCTTATGGACGAGGGGAAACTTGTCGAGAGTCCCCGCGACTGGAATCTTAAAAGTGCTGTAATTGGAAGGAAATACGTTAAATATAGCGCTTAATGCTTGTATCATTTTAATTTTATCGTCATTGTTTGCGTGAAGTTAAAATGTTGGTTCTATTTTAAGGAACCTTTATTAACCGACTTCCAAAAGGAGGAGGTTCTCAATAATTCGTCGGAACCTTTTTTTTTTTTTATGTTCCCCGATTACTCGAAAATGGCTAGACCGATTTGGATTTTTCTTTTTTGTTCGAAAGGGTATACGTCCCAAGTGGTCCCATGATCATCAAGTCAGGATCTGATGATGGGATCCCATGGAAATCGAGGGAAACCCTCAAATTTTATGGGCACACCTATATCGATTTCGGTATTTTTTATAGTAACTCGTGCATTTGCTCTCGGAAAGTACCATTTGGTGAACTGGAACTGATGATGAAGACCACAGAGGGCCATCGGAAATACTCAATTATATCTAAGTATATAACAGGTTGCGATTCGATTACTTTAATATGGTTTATGCTCGTTAAAATAATGGTAATGGTGACTTCACCATGAGCTCCATTTCTCCTGGTTCTTACTAGGAGAACTCCTCAAAAATTAACGGCCCTGCATCGGGAAAAGCAACATTTTGTAAAACGTGATGAGTAGCTGACATTGGGTTATTGTAACTTACATAAATTACAAACTGAACCACTAAAAAGTGAAAAATAAAAACTTTTTTACAAAAACAAAAACCGACTTCCAAAAAAAACACTACAAAGTGAAAAATAACTTTAATTTCGGAAGTCGGTGGCAAAAAACTAAAATACAGATCCAAAGACACCGACTTCCGAAATTTAAGTTATTTTTCACTTTGTAGTGTTTTTTTTGGAAGTCGGTTTTTGTTTTTGTAAAAAAGTTTTTTTGTTCTATGTTTTGTTTGGGGTTTGGTTTCCTTACTTAGACCTGCGAGTGGACCATTGTGCGTGTGTCTGTATTATGCAATGTCAAAATTCGCACTCCACTCTCACGTATTCCAGTCTAGCGTACAAAGCAACATTTAATGTGTAAGATAACACTCCTTATCTATTAAAGCGATCATACAAGTACACAGGGGCCCTTTTTTCAATTCCAAGAAAGACAAATACTTATTAAAAGTTCACGTCTGGAACCGCTAATTAAGTGCCAGTGTAATTGGTTCGGGTATTAAGTAAATTGCAAGCGTTACTTGCTACACAATTTGCTTCGTCGTAAATAGTCGTTATGTGTTGTGGCCGATGCTTACCCTTTAAAAACGTGTTTAAAATGACATAGTAATGATTAAACTGTACATTTAATGCGTTTTTAATGTTAAAAAGGGGATGATAAGTATTGGTACTCAGAATCGTGAAGATGATGATAATTAGCCTTTTTTTGCTAAATGCCCAGGTATTTCACATACCTTATGTGTTAATGAAAACATAATACTGAGTAACAACTGCGAATTCTGTGAAGCACAATGGAAGCACACGTTAGTTTCGAGTACTCTTCTTCTTTCAGAGATATGCGAAATAATGATGTCGTCTAAGTATAACTTGTATTTGTTGTTTATCTGGAATTAGTTCGGGAAACCCACGGTAAATCTCAAGATCTTAAATCAGAGTTCGCCCCATTACTCCCCGCGGACGTCGTAACTCGTAAGAGGTGAATGAGGGTCTCGTAACTAATATTCTTGCTAACCTCTCCCAACTAATCTAAATTTGGTTGAAACCACTGTGTTAGTCCACATTAAATAATAGTTGAATAATATTGAGACTTGAATTGACAACGACACCTCAATTAGTATTCAGTGCCGTGACTCGTGAGTAATTGGGCTTTTGCTGTTTATATTAAAAACAAATTGGAAATACCTATTTTTGTTATATATCGTAGAAGAACGATATACGACGACGAATAACGACAGAACGTGCACATGGAGCTCTGAGAATGTGATGTTCTAATACATATAGGATCTATTGGCTTAAAATTCTAAGAGCTATAAACGCCTCTTTTAACATATGTATACTGACATGTTGTATTTTGAAACAAACCACCAGGACATTTTCTAAGCATGTTTTTCATGTACAGCAAGGTACTTCTCGAGTAAATGCTGAAGCGTTTGTACCAGGCTCACATAAGTACGCGCGTCATAAAAAAGTTACGAGGAGTTATCAAAAGGGCGCAGTAAAGCCGGCATCGTCGCCATCGCTATAAACTGCCCGGTCTATGTAGGGTTGCCAGCTATATACAAAGTTTTCCACACTACTTAGAAGTTTCGAAAAGTGCTTGGGGACAGCGATACCGTTGAGAAAAAATGTTAGG
Source organism: Cosmia trapezina (assembly GCA_905163495.3). NCBI lineage: Eukaryota > Metazoa > Arthropoda > Insecta > Lepidoptera > Noctuidae > Cosmia > Cosmia trapezina. The sequence goes on from LR991036.1 coordinate 7,407,664, forward strand.
AAGGAAATCTTGTGTGCTATCTGTACTTACTACTTATTCGAAGTGTTCATGCAACTATTGTATTATAATATAAAGGTGAAGTAGATAATACAACAGTTTATTGCAATATGTATTGATTCAGAATGTTTTATAATTTCCTAACATTTGGTTAAAACTTTAGAGTCATCGGTTGTCGGTCGATGTTGTCGTTCATAAACTAAATAAGCTTTCAACGATTCCAAATTATTGTCTACGTATTTAATGGGTTAAGTATGCTAAGTTTCAAAATATTTCATCACACAAATCCAATAAAACTGTATTGGATTAGATTTGATAAAAAGTCGTCAACCCTGGAATTATAACATCCCTGTTGCGCTGTTCTGTTTTCCTATTAAATTAGAAACTGCTCCATTCATACATAAAGCGAGCCATGTTTAAAGCTATTTAAATGATTTGCTTCACATTAATGTAAACAGTTAATCAAAGATGTTGTTTATGATGACATCATAATTAATTGCAATTATCAAAGTGCGCTTTACTGAATAGTAGCGATCAGTAAATGAACAGTTAAATGGGAGATGTATCGATCAAATTAAATGTGAACGGAATACACGATGCATGACTAAAATATTTGTATTTAGCTAAAGAAGACATTTAGGTAATGTCATCGCGTCGTTATTCATAACATAAATTCTACGTAGTTATGATGGTCTATGTCGTTTCGTGTATTTGTCATGGAGAACCATAAAATGTTGAGTTTGGGTGTTGGAAGGGTGTGTGATAAAATAAAACAGTCCTAGTTCTATAGATAACACGATAATGGTTTTCTAAATGGCACGCTGGCACGAACGAGTACATTTTCGTTTCGCTTTTAAAATTCTCGTCATAAACTAGTGGGTTTAAGCAGCAGGGCTTTGCGTAAATTTGAAATGTTTTAGTCATAAGCGTGGTGCAAACTCTAATCCCGGGGCAGTTTGCATCTTCTATTAATCTAATGCTCACAGTTGTAAATTGCAATGAATACGCATAGCTGTGGCACTAAGTACGCACCTAGTCCGGGTTTATGTTACGCTTTGTGAGAGTAACCGGGCTTATCTACGCTGTTTTATGACTATTTTACGATTATTGCCCCTTTGAATTGGTTATAACTTCGTACGATATGAAATATCTATAAAGGAATAATTTTAAATGGACATGTTCATCTAAGTGGTTTTTACGGCGCTGTATTAATTTTTATAGCTCCAGGCCCGGTGAGCTCGCCATGCTGTTATTTAAATTTCATATTCTATCGCAGCCTCCGATTTAAGGCTATATGTGAGGCTATCAGGCTGTATACGTCGATAGAATTTAATTAGTTATTGATTTGATATTTTGATCAGTCGTTAGTCTGTCGCGAATTATACGAGTAGGTCAATAATTTTAGATTTGCCAGTATAATAATTATAACGTTGCTTATCATATCAGTTATTATGGGAACATTATACTTATAGTTTATTGTCGTAGATATCTGTTTTTATGGATTTGGGGAAACTTCACTGATATTTGGTTCCGATCTGGTTGTTTCTGTGTTATTGCACTTGTTGTCGAAGAGTGGATGAGATGATGTAATTGTTGCAGGGCTACAATGGTGTGTGCGTGTGCGGGGCAGCGGGGGGCGGGCGCGGGCAGCCGGCGCGCATGGCGGCGCCAATGAGGGAGGGCGCGCCGGCCGGCGGAGCTCGCCCCGCGCCCCACGCGCACCCCGCCAACTTCGAGTACGATGACAACGAGTGGGACATCGGCATCGGCGACCTCATCATAGACCTCGATGCCGACATAGAGAAGACAGACGAGGCGGGCGGCATGGCGGCGCGCGCCGAACCTGACGCACAGCGCACCGCGCTCAAGATGAAGATCAAGCGCACTAAGCCTGGCACCAAGAGCTCCGAAGCCAAGCACGAGATCGTCAAGTCGAACGAGATGAACGGCGAACCTAAGGCGTCATTGCCCGCGCAAGCCGCGCCGCCCGCCGCCGCCAAGCGCGGCTCCGGCGGGCACCGGAGAGACAAGGCGCGTGACAAGCACCACCATCCTCACGCGCCGCACGACGTCAACGGCGTGGCCCGCGTGCCGCCGCCGCCCAACGCGCCCGGCCCACCCGCGCCGCCGCCGCCGCACCCGCCCGCGCTGCCTGCGCCCGCGCCGCACGCGCCGCATGCCCCGCACGTACCGCACGCCGCGCCCGTCAGCAAGCCGGAGCCGCGGCCCGCGCCCGCGCCGCGACTAGTAGAAAATAAGCCCCCCGCGCCTGCGCCCCCTGCGGCGACGGCCCCCGCGCCTGCGCCCCCACCGGCGCCGACGCCCGCGCAGCACCCGCCGCACGCGCACCATACCTCGCATACGACGCATGCACCCTCCACACCTTCAAAACCTGAACCTGACGACTCACGGCAAGAAACGCACAGTTCGCAGCCACCAGCCAAGAAACAAAAAACAGAATCTAATAAGGTACTTATTCAACTTATAACTGAATTGAAGTAGATTAGAGCCATGATGTGGATAGCTTAACCTTAAACCGTTGACCGTCAGACGTTACATTGAATTTTGTTTCACTGGAATCAGCTGCTCACGCGAGCTCTCTATAAAGAATTCAGTGCTGGCCTGCTGCTTCTGAAATGCCTCTACTAGTAGACTATCACAGTCGCGGTCTGATCAGAGAAACGTCTCCACCAGAGTAAATATATCTATCAACTTCGTGGGTTGGCTAACCTACGTCTGTCTCAACCTGGTAGGCTTCTTGACTTGAGCTCATCTATGTACACTTATCTACCCAACTGCGTTGTTATGGTTTGCATCAAAGCGGAAAGGAGACGAGATGACGTGTCGCAAAAAACGAATAGGTTATTTCATTGCGTTGAAGCTACGCGCGTAACACAAACCCATCCATTGCTTTTTGGGGACATCTCTTCTCCTCGCCGCGATACCGGCTTTGCGGCTTCAAGGATTTGTCTGCTCCAGCGGCCATCATTTCTTTCACATTGTCAGTGCCCCTTTACCTTGTTGATTCTGCAAGCCATCTTATTCTTGAAACAGAAAGTTACAAAACGAGCATTAGCATAGCTTGCCGAGGAATTAAGAATGTCTGGAAGGTCAGGGGTACACTTGATACCGATGACTTAATGTCAAGCAATTAACAACTTAAGCAAAGCCTAGAATAGAAAAACTTCGTAGACTTTTAGTATTTTACGACATTCTAGTTTCGATCTCTAAATTACTTTCTATCTCTTACCTAATTAATTTAAGCGGTAACGTGATGATAAGAGCATCATAGTAATAGAGAAATGAAGTCACTTGTTGTAATCTATCGATCATCCAATCGTCGCTGATAACGATAATCGCGCTAATCGTCCGATAGCTCTTATCGCGTGTGTATCCGATTGTTTCGGAACAGTGTATTTAATTGTCCGGGCTTAGGGCTGTTTGCGAGCTTGATTGAGTGCAAACGGTCGTGGGGTGTAATCCGGGGCTGTCGCCTGCCGCATCGGTTCATTAAATCACCCCAGTGGGCCGCTCCTCTCCCCCCACGGCACTTCTCCCCTGCGACGTCACAATACCCGCTGCACTCCACAAATTAATGCGATTGTGGCCTCCGTGGCAAATAAGGCTGTTTGTCTTCGATGCACAATTGCTGAAGCCAAATTATACAGTACAAAGCTACCAACACGCTCGAATTCACAGTCGAGCATTGTTCCATAATTTGATCTCCATTCAAGATTTGTTACTTAAATAGAAATTGTTAACTGTTAACATTCAATCTGATTAAAGATTCCCCTCGGTATTTCCATTTTCTTCATCGAAATGAATAATTGAGAATACGTGAATAGAAAGTGATCACATACAAATGCGAAGCTGGTCTCGGGCCGTATATTGAGAATTTAATGTTGCTGCAAGTTGTCATGCGCGGTACACATAGACAACAGTATAAGTAATGGGGATCGGCTCGTTAACTCTTGGTAATCACCGGCCGCTTTCCCTGCCTCCTATAAAATAGTTAAGTTACTCCGTTAATAAAATACCTCCAGTGAAGAATCCTCGTCGGCTTGTGCACCTGCATGCAATGAACATCTTTCACAATGCTTAAGCGAATGCACGACACGCATCATTAATCATGACGACGTGACTCCGAGCTATTGCCAAAGGTTTATGCAAACCGCGTCTCGTATGAACTCATCACGCTCAACCACATCAAATTATGGTTAGTTTGTTACATTAAAGTTTTATCAACGACAGCTGCTTGAGCAATACCGCGTCCGCAATATTTTATGGCACAAGCAAGATTACTGCGCGACATAAATGTATAAGGTGAATCTAAGATGGAGGGATCGCTCCCTTTTGCTTTTCTTGTTATTATTCGCTCGAGGGTTGCGAACACATCGCCGTCTCCCAAATTCCATTCATTAATCACTGTCGGGGGCTCTAAAAATTTCTAAAGTGCCTGTGGAATCAATTTAACGTTCGCCCCCTAACTTGGAAAGTTTGTGAGCGTGATAATTAAAGACGAGATATCAATTTTGAAGTCTTTACTCTTAGTTTAACAATGTTCAAAGATTTAATCCACTTAGTCTTATTAAAATGTGATAGCGTAAAATATAAAACGTAACAAGAAATTTAAGAGACGCGCTGAATTTCTTTTGAAGTCTTCAAACAAGGATTCCAATTTGTTTTGAAATAGCTTCGAAATGTTTTTTGTCAATGAATTATTTTACATGGTTCTCAACAATCTATTGTGTCAGTAAAAAACTGACACTTAATTGCTTTTGGCATTCTCAATTCCTTTCACACGATAATATTATTAATTCCGTGATGTGAAAGCCGGGTGCATTCAGTCAATCCTCTTTATTTGCTTACAGTATCTGTGTGCCCCTGGCCCCCTGACCATTGTCTGCTCTCGCGGCACTTAAACTGTCGTATAATGCACTATTATTATGACCAAAGCTTCAAATGAGGGGTGATACCCTCGTCAATGATTTTCAATTCGTTCGTTCATACGCGCTCGCTGCAGTTATGTCCCTCTGACAAAACGCATTTCATCGCTTTTTCCCCATTAATGTTCATGTTGATTGAACGTTTAATGAGGTGGAAGATAAGCATAACATAGAAAATATAAAATTCATTCATTATTACAAACATGTTCCACCATAGTTTTGGATTATAAATTATAGGTACTTAATATATTAAAGATTAGACTCAATTTTATTTAGATGTACTAATTTTAATAATTACAATCGAATAATAATAAATATGTGGTAAAGGCGAGAAATAGCGAATATAAATTAACGCTTTATTGCTTAGATGAAATAATAAGAAATACTTACTAATCCAAATTAATCAATATCTCAGTGTCATTTTTATTCGATAAATCAGATGATAAATATCAATTTTCAAAAGCCATGATTACGCACAATAAAAAAAGAGATCAGAAGGACTAATTTATAGCCGTGGCAGACGTGATAAATTAATATAATTTCTATCAAAGTGACCAGGAGAGCATGATATTTAACATGTATATGTCGTCACAAATGAGGTTAATAGCACCGGAGCGCTCGATTATACCGATCGCTCTGAATAAATTTACATGTTGATTGCCGGCTGATCAGTGTTCTCACTAAACTAACTGCTAACTGGCTGCCAAGCTCACCGCTTACATTAAATAAATATGTTGGAGCTTGTGCCGCAAGTCACGCCAATTGTAAAATCAATTTCTGTGTTGTGCTACTGATTGCACGGGTTTATATTCTTGTACTTACACCGCTACTATCAACCGGTTCGAGTATGCATCTCAACCGTCATGCATGTTATTAACCCAGACATTCATCGAGGTATAATATAATGTCCGAGTGCCATGTAATTAATCTGCCGGTAGGTATGTAAATATCCAAAAGAGCAGCGACTCACGATAGTGCATAATGTATTGAGTGGAATCTGCAAAATTGAACCATCTCTGTCGTGAGTGATAAATTCCAATGAATTTTTCGCTTCAACAACTTTATTGATACGTCGAACGTACGTATCGCGTTACCTGCCCCGGGCGTGTCATCATTCAATATAAAAAGCGTTATTGCTTCAGTCAAACTCCATGATTTCATGCCGTGAATTAAAATTTTAATAACCTATACACGAAGTAATTGATTGATGCGATAAAATAAATGGGCTATCGGGCTCCTCCGCCATAACTCCCTCGTAGGACCGCGGAACGAATCGCACGTAATTACTATAAAAGCACCACCACCATCATTATTTTACTCGTTCACAGCGATCGTGTCGGCAATGAAGAGCTAGCTATAGCTATGATAAAACGGTTTGTATATCTGCTTCGTACTAGACTCCAGTAAATTGTTTTGATCTCATTTTTACGAGGCCTACATAACAGCCGTCATATAAAGTTCAAATGTGATAAGTATACTTATTATAAACTAGCTTTTGCGAGCGGTTTCGCCCGCTTGGATATCGGAAAATATCCTTGGATATCGGAATTCCTTCCTTATTCCTTGTATACAATATAAAGGGAACTTCTGCGCAAAATTTCAGGTTTCTAGGTCCAAGGGTTTGGGCTGGGCGTTGATGAGTCAGTCAATCAGTCAGTCAGGAGTTCAGGACTTCTCTTTTTATATAAGTAAATAGATTAATTTTCGACATGAATGTGAACTAGACAAGTAATTGTCTTTTTCTGTACTGGAAGTTCATTAAGCTATTGATCAAGACAACAGCGGGTGCGAGGAGGTAGTTGCCAGCTGCCGGCGGCTACTGTGTAATTATTATTGGCGTAATTAGGATGTGAGGCCGGGCAAGGCCCGCGGCGCCGACAGCGCTCCACTCTAACAAATGCCATTATTATTTCCGGTTCGCATTATACTCGGCTGCGGTTTGTTACGTCCTCGTTTATTATGTCATGAACAATTGAAACGATAATAAATATTCGCTTCTGCAAAGCAAATTGATTCAGCATTAATTGCAGTGATCTGTAAGTTATCACGATTCACGCTCCGCTCGCTCCCACTCCGTTCTCAGCATCGGCATCCACAGTTTATGTTTACAGTTACTTATTTAACGGTTTTGCAATTTGGCTGAGTAACTGAATATTATTCCACTTGAAATGTTTGCTGGCCAATTGACAGCTGCCATATTGTGTTTTGTCGAACGTCCCCCTATTATTACTTCAATTAACACAAAACTCAATCTGTCATCGCTAGAATAACGCACGAGGTTCCGTCGCTCGTTATAAATTCCCCCGTCTTAGTTGTCATAAACCCATTTAAGTTAGTTTAATACGGTGTTCTGGTTGTAGGAGCGCGTTGGGTCGACTGTGGAGTCATTTCATATTTAGTCGACCGGATCCGGGATCGAGTCGATTGTTTTGTCGGTCACGGCAGTAATCCGCAGCTGGCGTTTACCTGCGCGTCTCTTTGTTCAGTAGAGTTTCACTGCGACAGACACAACCAACAGATTTGTCGCATCACACATCGTTTTCAAAGGTGTAACGTACAGCATAGAATGTCTTAATCTTTGGAACTAAGCTAAGCACTGCAATTAATGGAGTAGTTAATCATGACTATGAGTGAATTGAGTGACTAGAAATGTTATACCTACACTAGAAAGCGTTAACAGATCTAGACTTCCGTTCCTCTAAAATAATTTTACAGTTGACGCTTGCTGAATGCTCTTGAATCTGCGCTGTGTGTGCGTCAGAATGAAACGATGAAAAAACCATTTGATAGAACCCAATAAAACTACACGATTTCGGAGCTGTACGAACAAATCGGATCGCTCGACTAGTTCGTCGACTAATAAAACCTTCACAAACAAAATATAGGGGAGCTTGGGATCAAAAGCCGATTTTTTGTTACTTTTTTTTTTAAGCCGCTATTTTGCCCTCTTTTGTGCCCGTGTTGTTTACTAATGGTTTCTGTTGGGTTCGACTTAAGATAATAACTCGAGTTTTTTCTCGCCATGTGTCGTGGTGAGCGAGTTTTAGCCGCCGGAAATGCGAGAATGCTGTTGGGTCGGATTAAAATATAAATATATTTATTTTGTTGATTTTTCGGCTTAAGGCTCTTACAGACAGAGGCGATATCGCGCCGCGACGCGATATTTTTCTACGCATATAATATCGAAATATCGCGTCGCGACCGCGATATCGCCTCTGTCTGTAAGAGCCTTTAATCTGTAAACGGACGAGTGCCGCATGCAGTGCGTCGTGGTTTTGTTTTATTTTCGTTCGGAGCGCGCCGATTACGGGCATTTCGATTCACTTTCATTTCGATGTCAACGTTTGTTTTTTTTAAACCGATTCTGCTGTATTAATCCGCGCTAGGCGCCCCTTTTCCCCTTCATTTTTCATTTAGCCGCCGCAATATCCGTAATCGTTATCGGTGGTTAATCAATCACCGCTCTCGTTTAATTCCCCAATATCCTGCGGTATCCAACTAACAATTACATGTGAGGGTCGGGTATCACCGGCGGCTGGCGGACAACGCGGTGCCAATAACATAAATTGTCACGGGTGGTCGGAAGTGGCCCGCTCTCCCTCCGCGCCGGGGCGCGTTCCTCGCGCCTCCTCGCGTCTCTCGTCTCCTAGTCGAGAGCTCGAGATTGCTGTCGACTCGACAATCGATATTCAATCTCTTTTGACGTTTTATACGCTCCCTACTTTCTTACTTTGTGCCGGGCGTTTAGCGCAGATGATTGGGATTGAAGCGAGCATTTCCCTTTTCTTTAATCGATGTCTGGTATTTCATTTCGCATTGTGCCTTCTTAAATGTGTCTCATTAATTTTTGTTTGAAGACTGAAGAGACTTTATTGTCTAATGATGTTTTCATTCTATTGTTCAAAGAGAAATTGCTTCAGACTTGTCAGTAATTATTGAACAGACGTTGTCACGACATTTGTTTTATCGAGATTTTATTACTCGATAAAAGCAATTTATCATCGCTAACGTTTTTATTAAGCAGTAGCTCGTCTAAGTATTAGCATTTAAATCAATTAGTTATCCTTGAACTTTGGTTCTATCGTGCATTATTAAATTAATGAGCTGAACCATCCTTCACACATAATGATCACGACGATGAATTAGCTAATAAATTACTCTTAAACACTAATTAAGAAAATTTAACAATCTACGTAGTGTGTGAGTTGTGTGACTGAGTGGAGCTAAAAGCTTTTAATACCGTTTACGATTTCACAGAGCTCGTAATTACGACATAGTAGAACTAATTAGTGAATTCCGAGCGCGGAGCAGCCATCGGTCGGAGGTAATTACAAATCCAACCCGCGTCGCTTATCCTACCAAGTTATAATTGAAAGCTCGGTGGCCCAGAAGCCGGGAGCTTCGTGTATCGCGTTATTAGGTGCGCATACGTAATTTGTTTGTTAAAGACGGCACGCAGTTATACCCGCTGTGAATAATTTAAATTCATCCCCTCGATGGGACGCGGGGTGGCGGCCTCCCGTATCGATTCTGTGCTTTGTTGTGCACGCTTGTGTGTGTGTGTTTGCGTTGTGCACTCCATACTTTCGGCGGTGCTCTGTTCCCCTAGTATTAGTGAGCACGGATTCTCGGCTCGTTCGGTCGGTTTGCCGCAAAGCCGGGCTATCAGTTGACACGGAGGCTAGGGTTACCGAAAGCAATCTGCCCGTCAGATGCGCAGTTTTATAGCCCCCGGGGAAACTTTAAATAAACACTGGTCCGCCAGACCTTTTCATCACGTAAATGCTATAAAAATTTAAACTTTTTTATGCTTCATGTCATAAATTATTCATGAGCTGAGCACCTCTCTTCTCTTACTTGTGATGTTAATTTCATTCTAATTTTAATAATTGTATTCAAAACATGTGACATTATCTAATGGAAACGGTTTGAACTTTTTATTTGTAGTATCTATTGATAGGCAACCCTAGGATGAAGGGATTTATTTGATGCCTTGTCTACGTATATCGTGTGTGCCAGTTGTGGTCTAGGAGCGCGGGTAAATATTTGAGTGTATCAATTTACATTGTAGAAAACATTTCAATTGAAATGTTGTTGATTTATACTTCGACCGTCGTGTTTACATAATTATCGTAAACAAAACGACACGCTGACAGCTAGAGTATTAAGGGAAAATATATTATTAAAGTACAGAATCCACTTAATCTCTGTGGCTAATTTGGAATGTTTGTATCCATAATATTTAGATGTGATGGTCGCCCACGCAACAGTGGACGTCTATTTCTACACAGCTGAGTTTTCAGAAAGAAGTGCGACTTTAGTTTCTATTTCTATCGCAATAAGTATCATTTGGCTGTCAGGCGATGTTTGCTACAGTATTTTGTTGACAAGAAAACTGTACGCCAACATTGAAATATACGATCCATTTAGATTTTTCAGCGGTCGTTAGTAGGTACCACGGTAGGTACCGGGAGCACATCGATACGACTTACGACTACGAGTGATTGCGTATTCTAAAACTGTATACCGCTTGACGTCCGTCCCACTTGCCGACGGCTAACAATAAATGACATTGATGTTACATTTAGAGGCTAATTGAGATAACACGATAATCTATCTAGTGACTCGTACGTAGGTCTGACATTCATTAGTATAGAAATCGGAAAATCTAGCACAATAATATCGTTATCTAGAACACTCGGAGTTGCCTTATTAAGACATCGGCAGAACATGCTTGCGGCACTTGAGATTCTGTTTAAAACTTCAGTACAATAGGTACTTGTACGACATAAGTAGGTAAGTAAATACATAACTACAGAGTTCGTTGCAATGTTAATAATAAGATGCACAAAGCTAAAGTTTTCAGATAATATTGTGCTCATGAGAAAATAATATCTGCTGCCAACATCATTCTTTTCAATTATCGTTTCGAATGACAAAGAATTGTTGTAGATTTTTTGTTGAAATAAATACATCGCTGTACCGTAGTGTACTAACAGTGCCGTTCATATTACCTACGTCCGTGGATGAAAATAAACCGACATTTTATTTTTATCAAGCTTGCAACGCGAACTGTGACGGACTATCTGATAATACATGAAATATAACAGCTCTGCGATGGAGCAAATTAAGATAATTACGTATTTTATTTACCGCGCGAGCTGTCTGTCTTTTGGGGCCGTTCATTAATTACGTGAGACGTTTAGGTGGGGAGGAGGTCGAGCCGAATCTCATCCAATCTCACGTGGGGAAGAGGGGGTCTCGGCAAATATCACGTAATTTTTTTTTCGCATGAAACAGTGTAAAATTGCGAGAAAAATGGATAATATAATTAATTAATATACTTAATTATTATAAATAAATAAAACTTTTTACAAAGTAAAACAACCGACAACTTTAATTTCGGAAGTTGATGTCTTTAGATCTATTCTATATTTTAGTTTTTTGCCACCGACTTCCGAAATTAAAGTTATTTTGAACCGACTTGAAGTCGGTTAAAAATGAATATTTATTATAACAAAAAATATTAAGCAAATTATGTTTATTTAAATAAATCCAACGAACTCATGGCTCAGTTTAACGTATTTACACTAAAAATGGGCATTTTGAAAAATCGAGCTAAATCTCACGAAATCTCACCAAGGACTCGAAAAATCGTCAAAATCGCTTCACGTAATTAATGAACGCCCCATTTTTAGAATAATAATTACAATAAATTAATAATTTAGCAAACTTTTAGTCGACTCTTGGATTACATCGAGTGTAAATGCTTTTGTATCCGTTAATTTCGGGATGTCAATTAATGTGTCTGTTCAAAATGTATATACTTTGACAATGGGGCTTTTTTAATAAAGTTGTAGGTAATAACTTATGGGGGATACGATATTTATTTTAAATTCCTATAAAACCAAAAGTATATGGTTAAATCATTTGGATTTTCCATTGTTTTATTAGACTAGCTTTGAGAGCTAAACCACGCATCAATATATCCTCTTAAGGCGAGTAGTGCTGCCAACTAGCGCCACCATTGAGAAAAAATCATAAGTCAAATTTCAAAATGTTCCATATTATCTCCTATGGAACATTTTGAAATTTCTTAATCTCACATTTTTAGTCTGATGAGGTAGAATTTTTTGTATAAAAAAAATCAACACTAGGTAAACCAAAAAAACCTACCTCATCTGACTAAATATGTGAGCATAGGAAATTTCAAAATGTTCCATAATATAATCTGGAGATTCTATTATGGAACATTTATATTATGGACTTATGATTTTTTCTCAATGGTGGCACTAACTATTCCGTGGGTGGCACTAATCGCCTTGAAGTTCTACAGTGCAGTAAATCGGATGGGGTGAAGACATGTGGGATTCTGTAGGGTGATATTATTACATTATTGAAGTAGGTAATTGAACGACTGTGACTACATCATTTTATTTATTTTAGTTCAATGTAAATTGATACGAGACGTCGTTCGTAGACGGGTGGTAGAGGGTATAAATGTCATTATCTTCCTTTTACAATGAAACAGTTCAGGAGCAGTGTCTTCTTAATGTTCTAAGTATGATTGAGAGACTGAAGCAATCTCACGAAATAAATTAAATAATAGTCTGATTTTAAGAATTATTAATTTGGTTCTTTTGTGCGCGATAAATTACCTACTCTGCTGCTAATTAAAAGCTTTTGTAAAACTGTTAGTTGCAAAAACAACACTGAATTTATTTTTATTAGAATTAGAAGCAATTATACCTACCTTATGATGATTTAAATTGCCAATACCTGTCGATTGACATTAGGGAGTACACACGGCTACACATCAAGCTATACAATTCCAGTTCACACTGACCTCTCATTGTAAAGAAATCCTACACAATGCGAGGTCAGCTTATACTGGAAATGTATAGCTTGATCTGTAGCCGTGCGTACCTATGCAATTAATAATTACTGTGTATTTTTTTTTTCTTCTTTAAGTACTTGATAGTGAAAAGATGAAATTGTTAGCTATAGCGTCATACCTAAACTGCGGAGCGTCCCATCTGTATTAATCTGTGACTATAGGTAAGACTCTTTTGCATGGTAAGATTATAAAAGCTCTTACAAACAGTTGCGACACGCGACGCGAATCGCATGCGATGCCACACGAGCGTTGTCAATGCGTTGCGCCGGGGTATTTCAATGACGCTCGGTTCTAAAAGACTTGAGGGTTTAATTTCTTTTAGAAGCGAGCAAGCGTCATTGAAATGCCACGATGCAACGCAACGCAATGCAACGGAACGGAGTTTATTAGAATACATTCTAAAGATGATGTAAGTTTTCACTAAAAATCTCACAGAAGCCACTACACTGCTGGCTATACCATCAAGCAATGGAAGACAATAAACAAAATAAATCCTGTTTCCTTTATACTTACAGCAGTCGCTGCAAAAGAGTCATACAGCGTAATAGTACCAGGGTTACAGCGAGGCGAGATGTTAGTCAAATGGTGCGCAATACGCGGCTTGGCTGAGCCTGAGAATAACTTCCTCAGCCATCACGGCTCGCGGTTGAAACGACAACTGAATAAAGTTTTGTACCGCGTTAATTGCCACCAGGGGCTTAGCTGAACGGCAAGACGGCTTCTTTAATGAAAATACCAAGAGTGAACAGGGTTGTCATTTCACTATTTACGAGAATCTGGCTTTGTAGACGTGCAAATTGGAATAGCTCAAATTCAGACATCGTTAAGTTGCATAACTGTGCTTTAAGCCGTCCTTTGAGGATTATATCCGCTCTTTATGATGACGTTAGGAAACAGCAATTATATTTCTGTTAGAAAACCACCACCACCACAACACGAATTTAGATAAATAAACAAAAGCCTGGTAAAATGGGTGTGCGAAGTGTACACGGTCATAGGTGCAGCTCGCATTTATAAATTATAAAGTTGTAAAAGGCATGGTGTTATTTTTTGCTAACGGATGCGTAAAAAATAGCTATTGTATTATAATAACCCAGCGCAAAAAAGGTTCGGCTTTGAGACTGGAATACTAAAGTTAAAAGTCCAATGATATCGGTTCGGCTACAGTATGTTTCAACTGTTCAACAATGTATATTATTATTAATAATATAGCCGAGCTGTTACTTGTTATGACAATATTAACACGGTCCATTTATATCCTGACAAGAAATATTCCAGATTCCAGCTATAAAGAAAAGAACACAAAGAAGTCGCTCATATTTTTTTTACAAAATGCAAAAACATCGTTAAAATGCAATTCATGTTTTGTTTTTCATCTTGCGACTGACATAAGTAGGTATTTATGATACAGTAATTGATATAGTTCGATTAAACTCGAGTTCGGCTCGGAAGTTAGCTGCAAGTGCAGAACGTGTAGGAGTACTGTCAAGTCGACAATAAGTTTTTTTAAATGAATATTTAAGATTTTTTAAAGATGAAGGGAAGTTAAGTTTGAATCCTGGTATACCTACCTGCTAGGGTGGCCAACCGTACTCTAAAATAGAGTATTGTACTCTTTTTCTTGTAGGTGTACTCTAGAATGTATAACACTAATAGAGTACGCTAAAGTACTCTTTTAACATAAATTGACCTTTTTGGCATAATCTTCACTAATGCCAGCCATGAAAGTGAAGTGGCAAGAAGTGCTGAACAAGGGCTTCATTAAAATTGATTAAAAATGAGCTCCTGATCCTATATTAACTTAGAATTGGGATGTTTGGAGTCATAAAATTCTTTTAAAAACCAGTAGTAAAAAAATGTTATGTAAAGTGCTAAAAAATACATTTTTATTTTATTGGCCAGTGGGTCGTCTTAGGGTTCAATAAATGGTAGGTACTCTTTTTAATAATCTGTACTCTTTATTGACCCTCTCTAAAATCAAATATACTCTACTTCTTCTAGAAAAAGTTGGCAATGGCAACCCTACTACCTGCACTCGCAGCTACCTTCCGAGCCGCCATTAAGTTTCAATCGAACTACAAATAAAAGTAAGGTTGTGTTAGTAGTAGTATTATATCTCTGCAATTCTTTTTAAATAACAAGCAAATCTGAAATACATATAGTCAGTCAAAGATGATTATAATCGTGCTAAATCAAGAAGTTAGCAAGTAAATTGTTTGAAAATTGATTGTGACATTGATTAATTTATTACTGTTATGTTACGAGTTTATGAGATAATCAAATCAGAGAAGCACTAAACCTCGCTTAAAACATTTTATCTAAAGCCATTGGATTTTCGGTTGTGTACAGACGCCAGTAGGACAAGCCACCAGAAACTGTCAAATTTTCCCAATCAACCTTGAACCTAATGCATTAGCGATAAAGATGAAAATCTATTAAAGAAATTTGACAGATAGTAGTAGCTTGATGTGCTGGCGTTTGTACAACAATACAAAAGTTAGGTAATTAAAACGGCAGCCCTATCCTAGCTAATATGCGTAATTCCGCAACAGCAGACTGTTCTCATCACTCGTGACTCGACACGGCGAACATAAACACATAGAAGTTAACTTTTTATAACACGCCCGTAATAATTATACAGATTGGCATACAGATAATTGAAATCGCGTGCATAATCGGCTAAGATGCGGCAACACCGCCTACGACTGGCCGACACGTCACATCGCGTGCATCCGATCAACTACACAAAAAATAAATAAGTTATCGAAACATGACATGGTGCTTCTCGGAACCGATCGGTTACGAAGTTTTCCATAAAAATGTCAACTCGATATTTAATGGCACGGTCGGGAAAACGTTTCAGATATTGGGAATAAGGGTTATTGGTAAAACACTAGCAACCTCTTAAGGGGTCATTGTACTAATCATTATGAACAACTTTTACTATGGGACCAAAGCTTGAAATCGCGAAAAAAAATCAGCTACTCCCATAGACTTGTCGAAATGCAGATAAATGTACTGAACAGATGTTTTTTTTTGCGTGATTTCAGGTTTGGTCCCATAGTAAAAGTTGTTCATAATGATGAGTACAAAGACCCATTAAGAGATTGCTGGTGGTGGTTGGTGGTGTGGTGGTGGTTGGTGGTGGTTGGTGGTGTGGTGGTGGTTGGTAGTGGTGGTTGATGGTGGGTACCTACCTACCAATAACCCTAGTCTACGAAATGTTATTTTAGATTTTGATTGAACAATTTCGTAATCTGAATGATTTTGAAGGATATTGCTAATCCATTGCTTCATATGTTCGAAAAATTTATGTGCTCCACAATGTAAATAACGCAATGAATGTTGTTGAACTGTCAAAATGAAACCGATTCCTACTGTAATACTCGATCATCGCCACACAGTGGTGTCTGCACGAAATTAAAATGACGATACAAAAAATCTATTTTAATCGCCGAAAAAATCGAATCGAATACAGATTAATACGAATGTTTATTGGATTTTTTATCGAGTATACAAAAAGCTAATCGATAAAAAAGAAACACCAAATACCTAACTAGTTTGGGCTTAGAGGTACCCAGGCAATATGTAGCTGTTTATTTTTTTTAGTTTTAAACTTTTGACTTTAATAAATAAGTCAAGTAAAAATGGTGTTAGAGACTTGTTCACTAATTAGTGGAGAAGAAATAATTTAGTTTCGCTGTAAACAGATGTTTTATCGCCAAACCAAGCAAAACAGAGCTTATCTCAACAAGGTTTTAAAAAAAGGCACGACACGCGACGTGACACAAAGACACCGCTTGTCTTCGTGTCGCGCGCGATTCGTGTCGCGTGTCGCGCCTGTTTGTCCAATCCAATCTGCCTAGCCTTTTCCCAACTGTGTTGGGGTCGGCTTCCAGTCTAACCGGATGCAGCTTAATACCAGTATTTCACATGGAGCGACTGCCTATCTCACCTCCACAACCCAGTAACTGGGTAATACGATACCCCTTGGTAAGACCGGTTGTCAGACTTTCGAGCTTCTGACGACCCGCAACGACTGTCAAAGATCCACGAATGACTGCCGGGACCAGCGGCTTAACGTGCTTTCCGAGGCACGGAGGGGTCTTGGTATGTAAAGATGGTCACCCATCCACTGACTAACCCCGGCAAGCGTAGCTAACCTGATGGATCGACCCGTGCGGCTGTTGTTACTTAGCCACGAGCTCCTCGCGTGTCGTGCGTGTCGCATGTCGCGCCTGTTCGAAGGAGCCTTAAATCGATTCTACAAACCGGTTTATTCAATTTAAAGTTAGATAGGTGCTAAGCTAACACGTCTAGTCGGACGTTATCTACTATCATGTTACAATTTTATGTTTTAGAACAATTCTCATTATTTATACTGCGGGGACTATATTAAAACTAAAGTATTCACACATTTACATTTAAATTATAGTTTAAAGTTTGATTATAGCCTAATGTTATGGGAATTATGCGATGAAGAGTCATTATCATAAACGACACATTTAATCAACGGCTGGTTTAAGGCGCAGATAAGTGCCATCGGCTTTGGTTAGCTTTGCATGTTCTGTGCTGAGCTCACGCAACGCGTTTTATGCCCAAGTAATAAGACTCGCCCGTCAAGGAGCGCTGTTCCAAATTAGACGCATTATTAATTTATTACACATAAAACAAAAGGTATTATATTAAAACACTAATACCCTAATACTAAAAGATAAATAATTAAATTATCTTTAAAATGGTGAAGGCTTCTTAAAAATACTCGTGATAGTTTTTGCGTGATTCTCAGTGTTTCATCCGCGTTAGGTCGACATATCGTCGCTAATTTAACTAACTGACGTATCTGACATTTTGAACTATAATACGAATTGGCCGATAGTCGATCTAATTATAGTAATTTGATACATTTTCCAAGTCGAATCGATCTGTCTAATCGGCGTATCTGTACCTATGCCTTACGGTCCCCATGATAATGCAATAATCGAGACCGATATAACTACAGTTTACAAAAAAAAAGAAGAAAAATAGCTTGCCCTGTAAAATTTTCTTCGAATCAATTACGTCACTTATTTAGCGACGATATGTTTACAAATTAATTACACTATGTAATATAAACATAATCTAAACTATTCACATTTAAGTTGTTAAGAAAATGCTCTAATCCATACTAATATTATAAATTCGAAAGTAACTCTGTCTGTCTGTCTGTCTGTTACCTTTTCACGCCTAAACCACTGAACGGATTTCGATAAAATTTCGCAAGGCTATAGATGGTATCCTGGGGATGGACATAGGCTACTTTTTTTTTCAAAAATATTCCTGCAGGGGGTGATATAGGAGCTGAAAGTTTGTATGGGAAATCAGTATTTCTTAAATTAGGAATGTGAAAATTAAAATGTATGGTTTTGATAGGAAATAAAGAAATATGCGGTTCAGCGTTTTTGAAAAATCATCCCCTAAGGGGGTAAAATAGGGGTTGATTTTAAAATTTACAAAACTGCACGGGTTTCGACAAAATTTGGCAAGGCTTTATATAGCATCCTGGGGAAGGACATAGGATACTATTTTTTCCAAAAATAATACTACATGGGGTGATATAGGGGATGAAAGTTTGTAAGGGAAACCCAGTATTTCTTAAGTTAGGGATAAAAAAATTATGCTACGAGTATTGGTAGGAAATTAAGAAATATGCGGTTCCGCGTTTTTGAAAAATCATCCCCTAAGGGGGTAAAATAGGGTATGATTTTAAAACTCACAAAACTGCACGTATATCGATAAAATTTGGCAAGACTATAGATGGCATCCTGGGGTAGGACATAGCCTAATTTTGTCTTAAAAAAATATTCTACAGGGTGTGATATAGGGGATGAAAGTTTGTATGGGCAACCCAGCATTTCTTAAGTTAGGAATATGAAAATATTAATTTATGCTTTTGGTAGGATAATCATAAAGAAATATGTGGTCCAGCGATTTTGAAAAATCATCCCCTGAGGGGGTTAAATATGGGATGATTTTAAAATTCACAAAACTGGACGGATTTCCATAAAATTTGGCAAGACTATGATGACACATACACCATAGCCTACTTTTTGTCTTAAAAGAATAATCCTACGGGGGGTGAAAGGTGTATGAGAAAGCCGGCATTTCTTAAGTTGGGGATATGAAAATTCAAATTTATGGTTTGGATTTATTTCACAAATAATATTAAAAATGTTCTGTAGGTACCTCTTTTTAAGAGATTTAAGGGATTGGAAATGTAGTCATAGTAGTTCGTATCTTGAAGTAACATTTAGTCCGCTCCTCGGGTACTATAGGTATAAGCAGTGCGAGAAGACATTGTTTACCTGGATTAACACCAAGGGTACTTTTAATCCCGGTAGTACGTTCCCGTGGGATATTTTCCGAGATACACGCGGGCGAAGCCGCGGGCAAAAGCTAGTTTAACATAAATAATATATTTTTCTAAATCATTAACGCTACTCGTTTAGACGATCTTCAGTTTAAAATCATTAAAAGTCTCTCATCGTCGCGTCGCGTCGCCTTAAAATGTTACTAGAAGTAGTGTGGGACTTAAATTTGCTGATATCTTATCTTCTCATCGTGGCGTTAAATGATAAAAAATAGTACTAGGGCGCGATAAAATCAATAGTAAAATCGTTGACGAGAATCCAATCAGCAGTGGCGGCGCCTATTGCATTTTGTTTGTTAAACTGATTGTGTTTTTTGTTCTTCGAAAACAGATAGTATCTTTGCACGCGTAATTACTTAAGTAAATGTGTGGAATAGAGGAGTGGACTGTACCTAATATTACGCTGGTTGTATAAAGAAATGGGTATGGGTAGTTCTGTACGAACGGAGTTCTCCGTCCTTCCCAATCCAGGAACAAATTCAACAGTGAGATGGCTGAAGTACGACTCACCTTTTCTCCTGCTGCGGCTGGCTCCCACTAGATCTGACGGTCTTTTGAGTGGACCGTTGACCACGGAGACTGGCACGAGTGACACCACACGGCAATGCACAATTTGTCCTTGTTTTATTAATTTTCACTCACGGAGTAGAAAATTAGACGGTTCACGGGTCAATGGCGGACGACAGACTCGTCGGCTCCGCTCGCACCAAAAAACTTGAAGATGGCGCGCTTGTCACGTTGTCGCGAATATGTGCAGCAGCTCGTAGGTACGGGACAGCCAATCGCATGCCGACTTAGCGAGCGCATACAGACATTCACCATCGAATTCGTCCAATCATGGGATAAATACAGAACAAAATGTATTTGATAATCTATCTTATCTCACCGTATACTATCCATCTATTATTGTAATGTAACGACTGGCACAACTCCATAATTTCGTCGCTAATCTAACTAAGTGACGTAACTGATTCGAAGAAAATTTTACAGGGCAAGCTATTTTTCTTTTTTTTTGTAAACTGTAGATAGGTATATCGGTCTCGATTTTTGTATTATCATGGGGACCGTAAGCCATAGGTACAGATACGCCGATTAGACAGATCGATTCGACTTGGGAAATGTATCAAATTACTATAGTTAGGTCGGCTATCGGCTTAGTCCAAAGTGTCAGATACGTCAGTTAGTTAAATTAGCGACGATTTAATGTAAACCTCAACTCTTCCCGGCCCGCAGTATTAATGGCCGATTTATGTTTAAATCATTTAATTTTATGTGTTTCCAATTTGTTCTTCCCCCTTATCGCGTATTCTTATCATAAACTGATATCTAACTTATGGTGTGCATGGAGCATAAATCGATATATGACGTAATTTTATTTACAGTTACGAACAGTAATAATTATGAACAGTTTACGGGGCACCGTACGTTTATTTATTTCCTGTGAAGTCTCCTCGAACGCATACGGCTCGTTTTCTTATGAAAAACCTGTTTACTCCGTTAATTTATAAATTGAACACTTTAAATCTAGTTGGTCATTTACGCCCGCGGTCGGTCGGATAAAAAACTAATAGCAGGTAGTATTGATAATTATACATAATTTAGCTTAAATTACTGCATAAAGGCTCTTACAGACAGAGGCGATATCGCGGTCGCGACGCGATATTTCGATATTATATCCGTAGAAAAATATCGCGTCGCGACGCGATATCGCCTCTGTCTGTAAGAGCCTTAAAGCGGTCACTAGATTCCGCTGTATACCACGATATCAGTGATCGAATATCAGCTTGCGTAACATCATGATAACCCATCTAATGTCAGATTTAATATCTTAATGCGTTTATTGATTGATGAATTTAACAATATTAATGTATAGAGACATCAATACAGGTTACGTAACGTAGGTACCTAATTAGATGCTAACAAATACTTGAGAATAGATTTTTTGCAATCAGTATTTATTTCTGTAGGGGGAGCGTTAATAAAATTCTCATTAGGCAAGCGAGCCGTCCCGGGGCATTTAAACAATGTAGGCGTCGGCGTCGGAGTCGAGTTCGCGATTGGCCATTATACCATAAATCAGCGTTGACGCGCCGCAGTAATTGGCTCGGTGACCGCGCTCCGCGGTCCGCTGCGTCCGACTAGATTGCCTCTCCGTTTGATGGACCCCTAGTACTGCACAATTTCGACACTAATGGCCATGCTCTTCTGCTGCCCTCGTCTAAACGATTGATTGATTTTGGTTTGCCACATTTTACAATAACTGAACAATCAGTTGTTTGTTTTATACGTTTTTAGGATTCCGTACCTCAAAAGGAAAAAACAGAACCCTTAACCCCCGTTTCCACGAGCGTAATAAAATCGCGGCGGGATTTTATCGCGCACTGGATTTTCAACTCTCTGCTTAGCGCCGGGAGTTGAAAATCCAACAGTGTGTTTTTCGTCGCGCTGGGATGCACTCTGTTTTTGTTAGGTTGGATTCTCAACCCTCGGCTCAACAACGAGAGTTGAAAATCCAGTGCGCGACAAAATCCCGCCGCGATTTTATTACGCTCGTGGGAATGCCGACTTATAGCATCACTTCGTTGTCCATTCGTCTGTCTGTCTGTCTGTCAAGACCCTTTTTCTCAGGAACGCATGAGGTATGATATTATTATCAAATACTTATAGGTAGGTACTAGGTAGGTCTCCCTTGGCGGCACTTGGAGCTTTAAAAAAATCAATCAACGCTATAAAAAAATACGGCTATGCTCGCAATTATAGCCGTATTATATCAAAAGCTAATGGTACTTTCCGTTGACCTAGAATCGTGTTTGGCAAGAAAAATCTACAAATTCCGAAAATCGTTAATTTTTAGTTTTGTCAATCACATAACGATGTATGGGAGAACATTTTTCAAATACATAGGTACAAACAAAGTTTGACACGTACTTGGCCGGTTTTTATAAATAATTTGCTGACACGTGATAAATTGTTCGTATTTGCGTTTACAAATTGTATAAAATAAATATAAGTATTCATATTTTTATACATAACTGTTTTTAAACAAATTACTACAAGCGTTGAAAATAACAAAATTTCCATAACAATGGATTATGTTCATGTGGTATAAATTATGCGATATCGATAGTACGGAATATTTTAACCGACGACTGTATAAATAAATTTTTAAGGCTCCTTCAAACAGGAACTTTAATGTGTGTCAATAGCTTGACGACGACTAAGGCTGGACGCACACATCCGGAATGTCTATCTGAATTTATAATCTGAATTCATATTATTAATTCAGAAAGCCCGGATTGCTTAAAATTTAATTAAGCTCCATACAAATTCAGATTTTTTCAGTGTGATTTTCTCACATCGGAATATTTAAGATATATGATTTCATAAAGCACGTTTTTCTATACATTTGAACAAGCGAGCACACACATCGGAATCAGATTATGAATTATTTGAGTTGACTTCTCTTAGAAATATGTCTTTCTTTCGGATTTTATCCCCCAGCAAACATTGTAATTCATCAAATGATGCTACTGACATTCTGTAGAAATCAAAAATCGGCCAGGATACTGTCGTAATAAGTATTCTCGCCGTAATGCAGAACTGACTTTCTCTTACTCTGTTCACATTAAGAGGATGAATCCAGTGTATTCGTTTGCGTTTCTTTTATTGATTTATTATTTAAAGCTAAAGTAGTGCGATGAGCATTAATTCCTCTTCCATATCCAAGATGTTTGCCTGAGCCGAGAAACACGAGACTACCGATTTGTCTGAATTTTTAAAGATATGTATGAAGCAGCTTGCCGGAATTCAAATGATGAATTTCGACTCTGAATTCGGAGAGGAATTCCGACTGTGTGAGTCCAGCCTAAGGATGTGATTAGTAAAGTACTTACTAAAGTTGTGTAGTGTACTAGGTATAAAGTTGAAAAATTACTATCCTTGAATCGAACTCTTTTGCAAATTCATAGAAGTTTGATTTCAAGGTGATGGATATTACGTGACTATTAAAGTATTAAGTGATCAAAATGTTTAAGAATTAGTTATAAGACTTATAAGTAGGTACTTGAATGGATGTATGTTTTAACCCCTCAAGTGTCTGAGTTTGGCTGATTTTAGACCCAAAACCCCCGCGAGTGGGGAGGGTTGGGGGTTAGTTGCGAACCCCATAGGTTCACAACTACTGATAATGATATGTTTTCCATCGGATGATGTTTTTTTACGTTTATATATATGTGATCTAAGCTTATATACCTATTATGTAAAGTTTTGTCCTTTTGCACACTTGGGGTGCATTTGACACGCGGGGGGGAGGGGAGGTTAGCTGCGAACTCCATAAGTTCACAACTAATGATTTGATTGGTTTTCCATCGGATGATGTTTTTTTACATTTATATATATGTGATATAAGCTTATGTACCGAACAAAAAAACGGTTTTTCTTATGCACACATGGGGTGCATTCGACACTTGAGGGATTAATAAGTATGATTATAGAAATAATAACACTTAATATCAACCTTGGCTAACAAGTTAACACGATAAAGTAGTTAGCAGACTCTATTAAATTAACTATGTACTCAAACCAACCATATACTTAGGTACAGGGCAACTTTGTCGTTGTATATTTACAACATTTTTCGCCAGCAGTCACGGGACTCACGGGCCATCGTTTGTAGTGTTTGTATTACCATAACATAAATTATGCATTTGACATTACTAAACATGCTTTTCCATTAATGGTTTATAAATTATGTATTTTTCTGTAAGTCTATAATAATAGGTCAGTTGAGTCGAGTTAAATAAACACTTGGACGGGGTAGTCCTCGTGTGACTCGAATTCTTGTGTTAATAAATTATTTCACGAAGTCGTGTCTTAAAAGCTTTATATCGTTAATCATAAGGTTTAAATTGCAGTAAGTAACTAATACGCCTTCGTGAAATAGTCTAACTTTATCATTAACATGCTTTCGCACACAATGACTGACGTTGACACACGACCATAAATTACACATAAAAGACGCCAACTTTCTTTAACAATTCATAGACTACGCAATCGCAACTAAGTTTTACACAACAGCAAGCACAGTCATTTCAAAACATTCTCCAACAAAGAGAATTTATTTCAAAAAAAGATTTCGCCACTAATAAAAAATGTGAGTGACTGTAATGCTTATGACTATGAGTGTTGTTAAATTGTTTATTACTTTAAGAAAAATAAACCTATTTTAATGTAGGTATGAATGTTAATTAATTGATTTCTTACGAGAGAGGACCGTGTTTTATAAATAACGTGTCTCCGTTTATTTGCTTCGCAATTAATTTTATTGTCTGTAAATAACACTAATAAAGAATGCGTTAATAATGATAAAATATATGAAGGTTAATGATGTTATATGTGAGTGATTGATTGTTTATTTATTTATTACATTGTACACGATATAATGAGTGGGTTTCGATATCCGTTAATAGTCAATATGTGCAACTTCGTCAGCGAAAATATTTAGTGTTTCAGTTTCATATGCTGCTATCTGTTGTAGTTTCTGAAGCGACATTTCATTTGTGTCACGTTCGCCTCGTAAACCGCGTTGGAGACTAATGTACGGAACCCAAACGTAAAACGAACATAACACGCCTAGTATAACTGCCGATAAATCTTCCGTTTTCAAAGTGACAGCTGCTAACTTGGCTCATCAATACGTATTCACAGTTCACAGTTATAAACAATGATGTTAATAATACCTCATTGGTTATAAAGACTTCACTGTATACAGGCGTAGTATTAGTACCTATTTTACGACAGCAGCCATTACAATAAATCGTGATAAACTCAACGTATTTTGTGATTACATTTGTTCAGTATAAAAAATAAGTACGACAGTTGAATATAAAACGCAAATAAGACTCCTAAAACAGATATATTTGTGTTTTTATTCAGTTGGAATGGTTCCAATGACCGTCAAATCTATTTAGATGACGTCACGATACAATACAACGTATCGAATTTTTTTCAGTTCTGTCTGAAATAAAACTGACTAATTTCATCTTTAAATGATAAAATTTTCTAGCGGAGTTGAAAAGAATGGTTCCAGTGCGCTCGTTGGTTTGGTAGTAATTTTCCGAAAGACGTTTAATAGTGGCACGGGCGCGGGCGAGTCGTGCCGGGTGACAAAAGCACTGCACTAACGGCGGTCCATTTGTCGGCGAGCACGGAAGGCGCCGCGTTCCCCTTTATTTCTGCTGCTCAGAGCACCGCTGCTGTGCCCGATCGCAATATCCTGGACGCCATGCAAATGGCGGCCCAACTACCGCGTGCTGCTCGTTTTTATGCTCGCCTGGTACAAACTGCTTTTGTTTTCAATGGTTTATAAATACGGACTTAACTTTTTACTGCGCTGGATGTCGTTCAATTAACCTATAGATAGCAAATGAGTTTGGTACCTGTAGGATGTTTTTTCTTCTTTTTAATTAACACATCAATCATCATCAATGACTTCAGAACTGTTGGACTTGGAATCGTGTTCATGCGCTCAATCATTTACAAAATACGGAGTTTAATATGGTGTAGAAAATTACCATGATTTTATTAAACGATAACAAAGGCACATTGCCGGTGCACTTTAGAAGACATCATGTTTATTTCACGCTACCAGCGCAACATTCACTAACTGTATTATTTTATCTGTTGCAGGTAAGACAGAACTGGCCGGGCAGGTGAGAGTTTTATTCTCTTTGCGGTTCGCGGCCGGACATGTGTGAACTTTATTATGGCCGCCTTTATTGTCCTCGGACAAACGACGCGCGAGCCGACCACATTCCGTCCGTCGCCAGCGCCACCCTCTTTGAAACGTCACGAAAATCACCTGTTCATTCATAGACATAAGTACAGTAAACTAGACGCACTCGTTTGATGAGCTAGAAACAACTCGCAAACAGTTACAAGAACAACACAAAAATGTAGTTTTCATGAGCATGCGACAAGCGACATACTTATTTACACAAGTACTTATGTTATCGCAAAGCAAATTTACACGCTTGAGCAACGGTTCCGCGGCAGTAAATTTATTATAAATTACGAGCTGTGGTGTAAAAAAGTTATACCGTCTCATTGTTTGCGGAGTCGACGATGCGTGTGAACTTTAATGTCCGTGCCATTGTCGCGGCGGTCCCGCTAAACGACTTACATCAGCCTCCATTCAGCTGAACACAGCCGCGCATTAGGGCAGCATTAAAGCTGACTTAGCGCATTAGCACTCATAACAATAACGGCCGACTGAGGAGAATTACTATTTATTGCTGCTATTTTGAACGACATTAAATTACTGCCGGCGCTGGGCGACGTGAGATACATCCTTATCTCGAACTCGAACGTTATTGCCGCTTTGACCTATTCGACGCGACTAATAGCCGACACCAATTGTTTGTAAGTGTGCTGGTGCTGACTACGAGGAGGTGGAGATATTTCGCGCGAACGGTGTCGGTATCTCGGTGCGTAATGAATCGCAGATACAATACTGTGATACCATCGTTCCAATATGAACACGAGGCGATAAACCGAAAGTAAACCGTTGATAGCTGATTGATTCATTTTTAGTGTAGATAAAGTCACGTTGTGAGGCGACAGGGTTTATTGCCCGAGATTTTATTGTCTCGTCGAGGATATAAAGAGGTCGGCTGTACGCGCCGCCAGACTACGTTTACTCGCCTAATGGCTTTTGCAATATTTATTACTCTAATTTAAAATAAAGTATTTTTGTGGGAGATGTATCGCTTTATTCCAGTGATAAAAGTTAAATTTATTGTCTCTTTTTGTGTAGGTCTATGAAGATAAATATTCAATTTGCTGCGATAATATTTCTGAGAAACGAGTCTGCAGTACAGTTTGATTAAACGAGGTACTAAAATAAATACGACGAGGTAATTTGGTTAGAGAGAAGTCGGCCATTTGCATTGCAGCTCGTCCAGGAAATTGCTATCGGAGCCGCGTGGCTATTCCGCCGGTGTATTAAGTAGTCTCTGATTATCAGCCACTGTGACGGTAACTGCCCACTTCCATCCTACGGGACATTAATTAATGTCACACTTTATACTAATTTATTGCGGAATGCGCTGTGGCAGCCCGCGAAATTCAAATTTTCTTGCGGTTTATGCAATTTGCAGGTCCATGTCAGGTTGTATCTTGATCAAAATATGACACGCGACAGTAAAACTAAATCATCAATACATCTCTCTAAGTTAGATTTGATGTGGTTTGGTGTGATTTCCGAAATCAGACCAAACAACACGAACGACAGCAAATCTACATAACTAATATGTATTGATGATTTTTATGGTCAAAATTATGTGAATACACATTTGTTATTGTCGCGCATCATATTTTGATCAAGTTAAAACCTGACACGGACCTGCAAATTGCATAAAACGCAAGAAGATTTGAATTCCGCGGGCTACCACTGCGCAAAAAGTAATTATCATTGGCTGTTAGCACGCATTACATAATGTGAGCTGTCAACAAATACAACTGTTCTGCAAAACTTGTAATAACGGTGTATACGCGATAAAACACGATAATGTCTTGAATGAAAACATAGTTACAAAATGCAATTAGTTAAATCCGAACAGATAAGATCCATCTGATCTATTAGTTTGGTGTTATCTCATGAAATTATCTCAGTGGCGAGCCTTCAATAGTGAGTGGAATTATTTCTTGAATTCGTGTTTTATCTTAGCGGTGGGTCCGACTCTCGGAGTCTCGGGCGAACGGAAAAATAAATCATAAAATTCTACCACATTCCGTTTCGCTTTTGTTTTCTGTACACCGCAGTATAATGTTTTATTTGGAGATAACAGTAAATGAAACTGAAAAGAAAATTACAGTATGTATTATTTGTCAAAGACGTCGCGTCGTGTACTTGCGTCATTCGATATTTTGTTGAACTGCTAAAGTGAAACATCATTACTATTCATTAGTCGGCGTTTCCACGAGCGTAATAAAATCGCGGTGGGATTTTATGGCGCAATGGATTTTCAGCTCTCTGCTTAGCGC
Source organism: Cosmia trapezina (assembly GCA_905163495.3). Lineage (NCBI taxonomy): Eukaryota > Metazoa > Arthropoda > Insecta > Lepidoptera > Noctuidae > Cosmia > Cosmia trapezina. The sequence continues at coordinate 7,435,955 of LR991036.1, forward strand.
CGGGAGTTAAAAACCCAACAGTGTGCTTTTCGTCGCGCTGGGATGCACTCTGATTTTGTTAGGTTGAATTCTCAACGCTCGGCTCAACAGCGAGAGTTGAAAATCCAGTGCGCGATAAAATCCCGCCGCGATTTTATTACGCTCGTGGAACGCCGACTTACATGTCATATTCACGTCGATAACGATTGTTACGTCTACGTTTTTGTTACTAATCACAATTATCATATTATCACTATAATTAACGTTAAATATTTGCATAACAATGTTCTGATTACCACTATTTGTTAACTAGGTCATGTATGTATCGAGTTTGTTTGCAAGGTCAATAGTGTTTTAATGTGACCATATTTATTATTGATTTATTGACTTATATTTTATCGATCATATTTAAAGCACCTCTCCATTTATGATATCACCATGTCACGCTTGCATGTGTTACCTGATATTTTAAGGACCTAACTTAGGGCTAATTTTTCAATCATCAGATAACTTTTATTTATGGAATAAATATGGCGATTTGACAGCTTTTCTAGGTGTTTTTAGGTAGAGGAATAGTATTGATGGCTCACCACATTTTGATGCTATCAAACAAACTTCTGTAATCGCGATAGCTAGAATAGGTATGATGTATGGGTATAAAAAAAAAATTAGTTCGTCAGTATAACAAACAAATCTAGCTAGGCCTAGGAGTGACGTCACCGAACCGATGCCGAATTTTTAACTCAATGTATCGCCGCAAAAGAAAAAACATATTTTTAATAACCTACATGACGGCAAAAAAAATTTTAGTCATCATCCCTATTGTGGGTACTTATCACAAAACAGATAAAAGAACTCTTTTATCAGCACACGAATTACGTAACACACTATCAGTAGGAATCGGTTACATTTTGACAGTTCAACAACATTCATTGCGTTATTTACGTTGTCGAACAGACACATTTTTCGAACACATGAAGCAATGGATTAGCAATATGCTTCAAAATGATTGAGATTCTGATTGATAGTGTGTTATGTAATTTGGATGCTGATATTTATACAGGGTGAAATTGAATAGATGCGACAAAATTTAAGGGGGTGTCAATATGAACAACTTTTACTATGGGACCAAACCTGAAATCGCGAAAAAAAAATCAGCTGTTCAGTACATTTAATGCTCGCATAATTCGTCAAAATGTACTGAACAGCTGATTTTTTTTTCGCGATTTCAGGTTTGGTCCCATAGTAAAAGTTGTTCATATTGATGCGTAGAACACCCCCTTAAATTTTGTCGCATCTATTCAATTTCACCCTGTATATAGCCAGCCAATCAACCAATATAAGGTCGAATCACACAAGCCCGTGGATCAACAGATTTTTTTTTTGGTTTGCCTATATTCCCACTCTTTCCATTGTATGTAAATCTTCTCCTGTGAAAGTATAAACACAAGTTGCTCTGCTAACACTCGCCTCACCTGATGCACTCATTGGGATACTTCTTGCAGCCTGTGATGCACCGGAACCGCCCCCACGTGAGATCAGATTCTGATCGATACTGTGTTACGCAAAGGTGCTTTTCTGTGGTGGGTATCATTTACTATATCACTATCCCAATATTGTGGCGCAGCCTGGGAGAGGTTTATGTCCAGCAGTGGACTGCAATAGGCTGAGTTGATTGATTGATTGATAAATCCCTATTGTATTAGAATGTGATACTCCAAGTTAGGGACTTTGGACATTCTCGGTCAAGGCCTGTCCTATTTTGCCATCCCATAGAACCAGCACAGCACAAAGTTTTTTACTGTCTGCCCCCAGGATAGATGTGCATTAATGTTTTATGATCCGGCCGGCAGCCCAGCACTAAAACAACAATGTACTACAACAGCTAAAGCTTTTTATAATAGTAGTTTTACATTTTTAATACTGTAATTTGCGAGCTGCGAACCGTTCGTGCCGCCCTAGTATGTAGCACGGACTTATGTAGTGAAATAATGTAATTCACTTTGCCTACCTACCAGGGTGTTTGTTTTCTATGACTTTTTCCACGGTTCCATGCTAAAACGGCTATTAGCGTGAGTGCACATGAGTATTCTAGCACGTTTTAATTATTTAATGAAGGCGACGCTGCGCGTCGAGCCCGCCACATGGCCGCGCGGCCAGCCAGCGCCCGCGGCCCCGCCAAATGTGCTGCTAATTACACAGCCCTACTTTTAACTAATAACTCGCTAGTGGGTACAAATCGCTTGCTTTATTTTCAGTTACCACATACGACTAGCCCACGTTTAATTCAATGTTATGCAACATATTTTATTATTTAAATGTAAATTAGTCCACACAATTAAGTACTTTGTCTGTTTTACTAAGTGGATTAAAACTGAATCTTTTGTTTTTCCAGTATTTTCTCTTAATATCTGAATACTGTGAATCGGGGCAGGCCGACTTTGAAGTTTTATCTCTGTATAAATTAAATTGTATTACTTACTTAGTCGAATTTTCTTAACTTTGACAACGTAACCGTTTCTACAAATTGAAGTTTCTTCGAAGATTCTTTGTGAAATTAATAAAGTTTTAATTGAATCTGTTGAAAAGCAATTTTCGGTAGATGTCAACTCAGATATAATATGTTTTGGCTGTATAGAGAAAGCATTATCATTTAAATCTTATCAACCATCGTTGGTCATCATATCAATGTGCGTCGTAACGGTTTCTTTTTAGTGGCTGTTGGTCTGTCCACAGAACAGATAAAAGACCTCTTTTATCTGTTCTGTGGGTCTGTCACTCTCTGGTCACGTGTCCACAATTTCTTTGTCCGTCCGTGTCACCGTGTGACAGAAATTCTCGGAGCTTTGCGATCCGACACGATAGCTATCTCAGCTCAGACCGATAGCAGAGGATTTCTTGCTAAAAACAGCACAGTTGTCGTCATTTCGTTGGAAAATCTTATTGTTGTATTCGCTTTAATATTATTTAACACGATAACATTAGTTATTAACGCCTCTGTAGGTAATAAAACAAGTTGCAGCGCATTGAATCCCGTCACGAGTGACGCGAACGTCGGTAAATCAGAGTTACGCTTTCTTTGCTCCGGCGGATTTATGGCGGAAGGCTCGACACCTCGCCCGTGTATCTTTCGTAGCTTCATGCTCCCCTGGTACCACATCTGTGAACCACGCCGACGGCGGTCGACAAGTTCCAATCGCTGTTTACGTTGCATTTTATTTCAATAAACTCACATTCGACTCGAGATATAAAATAAACAGCGCAGATGTTTATAATACTTCACGTCCGCTTATAAAAACATACCTATCTTTTTATCGGAGCAAATTCCTCGCGCAAAGTAAAAACGCTTTGAATATGACAGGAATAAATGAGATGTCTTGTACTTGAAATAGTGCGACGGTAGTGAGAGTAATCGATCACAGGAACTCGCACGAATTGCAACATTTATATAGATCCGTCCCGAGCTTTCCCACTTTTATCCCGGAGGGAGATTTATATTCACGCGCGACACCTCTACGCCCTTTGAAGTTGTTAGATGGGGGGAATAAATTCTTACCGCGCTCCGGCGTTGTTTTTAATTAAAACGCCATAAAGTTGAATACTTTATTATGTTTAGAACAGAAATGATAATTACCAAGAAAATAATGTTTAGCTAACAAACACATCGTAATAAATCAGAAGGGTAAACACATAAAAGACGGTGTAAATGTTAAAAGCCATTACCGGAAGCCATTGTCCGAGTAGTGGTGAGTCAGGGCTTGAGTGTGATCTCCACTTAATCCGGTGTACGCGGATAACAACGCTAACAATGTGATAAAGCGGCTCCGGACACGTCGCACTCGCTCGCAATAACTATAAACTATCAACCGCAAACGTCTGCCATCTTGTACCCGGAGTCGATGAAATATCCACCTCTCCCTCACACCTCCAGGGAAGGCGGGAGTGCTGTCTCCTTCCGCCACCCTCAAGGCTCGTGCACACGAGCGTCATAAACGCAGCGTCATCTTTTCACTTGGATATTCACATCTCGTACACAGATTTTTATTGGAATAGTAAAAGCAAATAAATGATACGGATATATTTTTCTGTTTAATTCGAAAACTTCTTGGATTTCCCACGTGTTAGCAGTAAATATTTCAGTTTATTTTTGCTACATGTTTTTTACATCCGCTTTCCTGTTGCATTCCATTTCCCGCTGATAGTATATTACGGAGTTACTCGTCTAGACTGGTAGTTTCACGTTAGGCGAACTGAATATCTACTCAGTTTCGTATTCTCCTGGTATTGGAGTTTAAATTACACGAATTAATCCAGTCGGCTACTTTGCCTTCCCTCGGGATGAATATGTTTACTGACCTCATCTCGTATGATATTTTTCTTACGAGACCGTTTCGAGCAGCTAGCTGGTTCTTTTTAGGATTAAACCTAATCCTGTTTAGAAAAAAAAACTTTCAATCCTTTCTGCGAAACTATTTCTCTGTAGGCATGTTGACTATGGTAAAAAAAGTCCAATTTTGTCCAATACTATTTTCCTAAACAATGAAAATGTTTTCATTGTTGGGAATTGGGACGTAATAATATTTCGTTTTTACTATTTCAGGAATTGGCGTGAATATTTCAGAAATTCCAGTATTTTGTGGATATAGATCACTCTGATAGTTTTGAGCGCTAGCTATGGTTACCATCGGTTTACTAACAGATCCAAACAATGAAATGTATTGTTTGTCATTGTGCATATTATGTATTGAATCGAGTATCACAAAGAAATGTTTTAGTGATTCAATGGTTGAATTAGTATGGCGATCACAGAGCACTTTCTCAATGGCGCGATGTCGCATGAATTATTGATGTAGGGTGGAGCAGCGAGGCAGACGCGGCCAAACGCGACATCTCCGCACACCATTTTATTGTTATAAATTATTCTTTTTCTTTCCGAACACTTTTATTACTACATCACACAATTCGCTGACTTTATTGCCCCTCATCACATTGAATACCTATAATACGCCGTTATTTATTTTTTTGTACTGATTTACACGTAAGTAATATTGTAATGAATAAGAACTTTTATCCTAGCTATAAAACACTTAATTGAAATCTTGCCAAGGGGAGTATAAAACGTGTAATAAAGATTTCAAACTTGTTTCCATTGAACAATAAAACGCACAAAACATTCAATAAACGTGTAATTAAATTCCATTATTAAAATAAAACAGTTATAATGCGAGGTAATGTAATTTGAACTTCGCTTCGCATCGTTTATTATGAGGTTATAATATGAGTGGAAGTGAAATGACATGCATATTTAAATTAAGATTTTAAAACGCTCAACGAGGCTTTCCGGCGAGGTATGTTTGAGCGGCGCGTCCGTCACTGCTCGTCAACAGGTTCTCAAACTGTTAATCAATTACACACACCGTTGGTTCGCGCGCTTTTTCCTCGGCGTAATGGATACCGCAGTCAGCAACACATGTACCGGTAATAAGTACGTAGCCATGTATGTACACAGCGAGTCGGTTGGGTTCACGCACGAATGCCTCGCCGAGTGCGAGGGTACGCTTAGCGGCCGACTCTAGCTACACGCTGTTGTGCTCATGTGCGGTTGGCTTTTTTTAGGGTTCCGTGATGGTTCCAAAATGGTAAAAAAGGACTTATGGTGTGACTAAGTCTGTCTGTCTGTCTGTCTGTCTGTCACAGCTGGATATCTCAAGAACTACTAATGCTATCAACTTGAAATTTGGAACAGTTTTAGATGACGTTTACCCAACTATTTTGCAAATAAGAAAGAAGTATAAATATTTATATTTTTTTTTGTAACAGGGACTGAAAGGGGATCTTAAAAATTCAAAGTGGGGCTATGTGGGGTATCAAATGAAAGAGCGCTATTTGCACATTCTCAAACATTTTTTTTTATTTTTTTAGGCCTTTAAAGTTTTCGACTTTTGATGAAAAATGTAAAAAAAAAATACCGTTCCCCCCCCTTATCTCCGAAGTTTACAAAGATAAAAATCTGAAATTATTCAATGTGATAGAAGTTTATGTAAAGATTACAGGAAAAATAAAACGATGTCTCTAAATGGCATACTTTTTCAGAAATCGGAACGGAACCCTCGGTGCGCGAGTCCGGCTCGCTCTTGACCGGTTTTTTATTCGTGCATGTGTGGCAGCTTTATGCTGGTCGTGGCGAGGATGGCATCGCGGCGCGTCGCGTGTGTGCCGCTGCTATTTTTCGAGAGCCCCGCTTGCGTGTACGGTGTCGTTTTTGCGCTCTCTTTGTTTTATTGTTTTCCTTTGCGACTACAAAAATGAGCGGTGCCGTCGTTATTGTTCACTCGGCTCAGTCGGCTCTTGTCTTGTACTGCCGATGCCGTATCGAACGATTTCTTGAAGCCGGTTCAGTTGCATTATAATGGCATTATTTAACGCTGTAATAGACTACGGTTTTTGCCTTGTTAACGCTCTATTCATGTCTACTTTTTGTCCGGTTCGTAGACAACTAGTTATAAAAGTTAATTGAATAGTAGTAGGCTGGTAAAAAATTGACACGGTAGCTGATTTAAAAGGGCTATTAAAACAATAGAAGTTTTAAGATACGGCTATCGGGAAAGCTAGCGGGGTCTCTCATTTACATAAGGACGTAGAGTTAACGTCCGCGGCCCAAATAAAGACGGAACGTAATTTGCATATGCAAATATCTTGTCGTTTTCATGCAAATACTTACTTGGTGTATTACAGACGGCTTAATGGTACTTACACAGCCTCTAAGATCCCCTGGGCGCTTTGAATATAACGAACACTTGCTCTATTTGTTCTTGATACAACAGAACGAGACACGATTAATTTACATGATGGTTTAAGATGACTTTCGTATTGCGTCTGTCCTCAAAATATTTGGAAAAAACGGTCAAGAGCGAGTCGGACTCGCGCACCTAGGGTTCCGTTCCGATTTCTGAAAAAGTGTGCTATTTAGAGACATTGTTGTATTTTTCCTGTAATCTTTACTATCTCTATGCATACTTCGGAGATAAGGGGCATTTTAAGATTTATCTCTATGCAAATTTCGGAGACAAGGAGGGAACAAAAGTCGAAAACTGTGCGGCCTAAAAAAATGTGCAACAGCGCTCTTTCATATGATATACCCTACATGCCCCACTTCGAATTTTTAAGACCCCTTTCAGTCCCTGTTGCAAAGAAAATATACTTATTTCTTTCTTATTTGCAACATAGTTGGGCAAACGTCATCTAAAACTGTTCCAAATTTGAAATCGATAGCATTAGTAGTTCTTGAGATATCCAGCTGTGAGACGGGACAGACAGACTGAGTCACACCATAAGTCCTTTTTAACATTTTGGTACTGAACCCTAAGAAATAGGTACGTTTTCCACAATTTTGCCGTGCTAATGAGGAATGTAATAGCATGTCTGTATGTTCAACGCTGTTATTCTCATGTGTTTGTGTATTGTATGTAGGTACAACAATCAAAAAGCTTGTGGCTGCAAACCGGTTTCTGTCTGAGGCATCAGAAATGTCAATCATCCCATCCTATTGAGTCGAGAGATATTTTTTGCGTCGGAGCTCATCATGTTCGAGCAATGATAATAACACTTCTCGAGTACCTAATTGTGGTGTCATTACCTTTTAAGCAACTTGTTGTATTAACATAAACACTTACCGTTGCTTATAATAAGTATTAATTAAGTTTATTTATTTAAGTTTATTTATTTAAGTTTATTTAATTAAGTTTATTTATTTTTTTCATTTATTTAAGTTTTAAAACTACTATTATTCTGAAATTAACTGTTAGATGGTTACGTCGTGTTTTCACTTGTCCAAATTATTTACAACTCGTGTTTACAGTATCTTGCTTGCAGTCTATTTTATAAACATCTGTTAACATTGTAAAGATGAATGATGCTCAGATTTCTTCTTTATGTAAGTAAACAAGTTTGAATACTTGTTTCACTTGTGTATAATGTATGTAGGTAAATATTACCTCTAAGTAGGTAATAGGTTTATTATTTATTCAGAACGATGCGACAAATCGGTACATTTACTGAAGTTATTATCAAACGTCGCTATAATGGCAGGGCACGGCCCACGGGGCAGCTCCATTGACTTTCAATTACATTGTAATGTGGTTTTTCGCATTCTGTACTGCACTGTTTTGTCCAAATGCATAGATACTTCGTTTAAATTAACATTTTGTTTTGCTTGAGCTTTTTTGGGCCCAAACATAAATATTATTAACAAGATACTTCGTTTAAATTAACATTTTGTTTTGCTTGAGCTTTTTGGGCCCAAACATAAATATTATTAACATTAAGGCGAGTAGTGCCACCAAATAGCGCAGCCATTGAGAACAAATCATACGTCTGCAGATATGGAACATTTCGAAATTTCCTATGCTCACATTTTTGGTCAGATGAGGTCAAAAAATCACCCGTAAACCTCCTAGTTTCGAAGCCTTAGCAGTTAACGCCAAAAACGGCAAGGCTTCTAGCCTAGGAGGTTTAGTGTTGATTTTTTTGTTAAAAAAAATTCCTCATAGGACTAAAAATGTGAACATAAGAAATTTCAAAATGTTCCATATCTCCAGACTTTTGGTGATTTTTCTCAATGGCGGCGCTAGTTTGCAGTATTACTTGCCATATGTAATAATTTTATACTAATAATTTTGTTAACGTTGCCAAGGTTTATTCTTAGAAACTGTACATTCCATCGACAAAAGACAACACATTGTAAGTAAAACGTTTATTTACAAATACGAGTAAGTACCTACTGCTAAAGCAAACTACGCGTACATTAGGAACACGGAAGAAACGACACATGTTAAAGCAGAAGTGCATTCAAATCGTTTAGTTGTCTGGAATTATTCTGAGTCGAACTGTCGATGTAGACAATAAAATGTCCGTGTCGGTCTCGCAGCCGCAGCCTCCACAGATAACATCTCTCGCTATACAAATAGCGCTATTAACCTTAACACCGCTAAACGCGACATGTTGAGAAACGCTGGTCCCGCCGTCTCACTTGCACACATTATAAAAACATTCCATCCCGCTCTTACGTGAGCATTAGGAGCGTCGCGTGTTTTAAAATAAAGGGCGAGATGAATTAAACTGATAAGTGGAGTGTTCGGGACCATACGTGACATAATGTGTGGTAATTGATAAAATAAACATTAGCTTGTGAGGACTAGTGGCACTAGTTTATGAGATACGATCACTACGGAAAGGTTTTGTTTGTATGTCAATGACAAGCTTCGGTTTGTTTATTGAGTGCTAGTATATTGAAAGAAATATTATCATACTTTGTTTGTACTAAGTAATAAAAAGTTTAAACCTTAGTGGTTTTTGGTTGTTTGGTTATATGAATAATCCTGTATTCTTTTGTGCACTTAAACGTTAAATAAAAAATAAAAAAATATTATTGTAGTATGTAACATACATGAAACTTGTTTGTTATATCCTAAAAATATTGTATTATATTTATAGTAAGCTGCACCGTTGCGTAAAACACTAGCAATCGGAATCGGTTTCATTTTGACAGATCAACAACATTCATTGTTGAAATGACAAATTTTTCGAACATATCATTTTGAAACAAATTGATAATACATTGCTACACACAAAATTGCTAAATACAAATTTTTCTGCTTGGCAATGTAAATAACGCAATGAATGTTGTTGAACTGTCAAAATGAAACCAACTCCGATTGATAATGTGTTACGCAATTAGGGTGCTGTTTTAATTTAGGACGCTCTATTTGCGAAAGTTGGAGCAATTACTTCAAAGAACTTCTTTGTTCATTTTCTTGATACTTACTTACATATTACTTTTCATACGTGAAATTATTCATAATGTTCAGATTCAAGCAGGCACATCTATATGTATAACCAGCTCATCCAACTCAACACGTACGATTCGCGATAAATAAATGAAACGCTATAATTATGACATTATGGCACCAATAACCTCACACGACGTTATAGAAATCGTTTATTTTTACTGGCGCAATTCAGACAGGATGCTTTCAAAACATTTTGCAATGTGGGAATCCTGTAGTTAATTTTATATTTCGATAAACCTACATTGTACGCAATTTCTACTTAAAAATAATCTAGTAGTGTATCATAGATTTCAAATGACCATAAGGGGAAATCACCTAATTATTTAGAAAATTGACTACTTAAACTTAGTACCTATAAATATAAACTTATATCCATGCTTACCAACTTAAATTCAAATCACCACAACTTTATTCTTTGACAGCTGTTCAGCTGTATGAAATGGCTATACTCCAACTAGGTACTAACGTCAATTTGTTAAAAATATATTTTCCCTGACTGTACATCCTAGACATATTGTTATCTTCAGGTTTTTAATAATGTTTATTAATAGTTGGGCTTATCATAATAAACGTACCAGTTTGTTACTGTATCATACTTTAATTTCTACTACGATGTACCAGGTTGCCAGCAGTCAAAGGAGTAATCTGTAGTCTCCTGCTGAGTTTATAATGGACGTTACCGACTGTTTCGTAGCATTGGGTTATCGTTTACAGATCTCGCTGAATTCCGTGAATAGTTACTATGAATGAACTAATAAATAATTAACTATAGTACATAGGTATCTCATAGCCACTTAGAATTCTAATGCTCGTTGTCGGTGGACGTTTATAATGGAACGTGTTAAAATGCGTTTTTATTAAAAACATATATTATTCATTTTGTGTTGTTACAGCGGTAACGAACACACTATGAATATGTTTTTATTGGCAAATATAATTGAGAATTTCAACAAACATATTCAAAATAACGTTCCACTGACGCACTGGCACCATACTAAACTGCAATGCTATTCTGTAACCATTTCACCGTGAAAACAGCGTGGAGTGAAGTGTCAGTGTCATTCCACCTGATGCTAGGGATGGACCAAGCACATTTTTACAGTCATAATCGTGATTTTAATAATAATTTTTACGCTATTATAATGATCATTTTATATTATTTCAAAGCTAGTATTTAAGTGTCTAAACATTATTACACATATAAGGGGTTTTTAAATAAAATTGCAAAACATTTTTATTTGACTATTTTATTTTAAAACCCCTTAAATAGTAATGTTTAGACACCATACTTACTAGCATAAATTAATAATATAGTTAACATCACTATGTACCTAAAGAATTCGTATAAAAACATATAATTTAAATCTCGATTATGATTGTAGGTAAATGTAATTTGGTCAATCCCTAGCATCCGTGGGATGACACTGACAGCTCACTCCACGCAAGTTTTCACGGTGAGATTTTTACAGAATCGACCAGCTGTTTTCAGAGCAGAGTAACATCTGCCACTCGTGCTGACAGTGACACGATGCCCGCTTTCACTCCCTACTCCCTTTTCTATAGCTGTAATACCTCAATTCAAGGACGTTTGCTATCCCTTCGTATATTTTTTATAGAAACTTAGTTATTCTCGAGAGAAAAAATAAATAGCTGTAAAAGGATAATAAACGAGAAGTAGCATCAATTCCATGGGACAGGTCTTAAAAAAAATTCACAGATCTCATGCACCACATGACCTTCAAATAGCATTGGAAATGAACTTCGGTAATGAAAAAAGAAAACAAACAAGTAGGAACAGTTATTTTTATTTTTCAAAACATGTTATTTTAAGAGAAAATACGGACATGCATCTTATTTTCATGTTAATTTTTAAAAACATTTATTTTCATTTAAGTATTATAGAAAATACTGAGGTACTACACAAATACATGCTAGGTACTACACACTAACAGCTTTGTTGTACCTAGCATGTATTTTACATAAACATTTAATTTTAATTTTATTGTAATAGAAAATACAGGCCTTTCAATACCTACTACTAATGCATTTTATGTTGATTTTTTTTTACATTTAATTATTTATTATAGAAAATACTGAGGTTTTAACACTACTTCTATACTACACACTAAAAGCTTTGTTATACTAACACGTAATATATTTTATAACACATTTGCTCGTAAAGGGCCTCTTATTTCACCAATTTCAATATCGTAATGTATGTCATTACGTACTTGTGCGTAATCGTAAAGTAAAACGCACGAGTTTCTTTCTAATAAGGTAACACGTACGGTTTATCATGATGCTCCGTCTAAAACCAACGGTACTTTTTTAAATCTTAAGAAAAAAAAAAGCAAAGAAAGCAAAGCAAAGAGTTTTATGTCAGAAAAGTGGTCAACATTTTATGAATAAAATTAACTTTGGGATAAAATAAAATAATTAAATGTTAAACATTTAATTCTTTGATTTAATTAATTTTGGCAATAAATTACAACCATTTATGTGTAACAAAAACCAAAAAATATTAATTTACTTTAATAATACTGGCTGTTTTTGTGCCTTTGCCTTTAAAAAAAAGCGCTGATGCGTGCGCATCGCTAATTTGTGAACAAGTAAAAATTATTCCGCGCGCTTTTCCTTTTCGCTGTATTGTTTTTATTTGAAAATGTCGTCAAGTAATGATGAATTTATTCATTCGACACCGCCAGAAGTCTCAGAGGCAGCGAAAAAGGCTACTCTAAGCCTCTTGCCCGAAAAATCGACCGATAGATACTTACAAGCGGATCAAAATTTCATCGTATGGAAAACAAACAAAGATGCAACCTCATTTTCAGAAAGTGTGTTTTTAAAGATTTATTCGTTTATGAAAGTCCGAGTTTTATTTATTTCCTCGAAAATATGTTATAAAACGTCGTATACATACGTGCGCTTTGATAATTACAGCCTCTGCTTTCTTGTAGCCCTCGCCTACGGCTCGGGCTAGCAATATCGCCTCGGCTGTAATTTTCAACTTACCGCACTTATATCATAATGTACTATTTCAGCACTGATGCTCTGTAAGTAGCAACTTTAAGCAAATATCTCGGGTGTAATGATTACTTACATACTTACCATGTTTAACAATCTACTATATTTTAAAGTAAATTTAAACATTTACATTTTATTATATAACCGTACAAATGAGTTTTAATACTGCACACTAACAGCTCTAGTACGAACATTTACACTTACTTATTTGTTTATTTTTATGTTGATTTTTTAAACATTTACTTATATAATTTAGAAAAATGCAGTGGTTTTAATAGTATACTTACATACTTCTACAGCTTTGTCGTACGGTAGACCGCACATGTAAAGCAGTAGTAACACCCATAAACCTTAAGCCTCGCGCATAGAACTCAAAAGTGTTACCAAACGCGCGCGCCCAAGACGCTCAAACGTAGAACTTAAAATCGTTATAACTCCAAAAGTTATTATTGTTTTTTTGAATTTCGAAAAACAGTCGGAGGCATAACCTTCCTGAACATGTACATGTAGAATTTTTTTTTAATATTCATAAATAAGACTAGATGTTGGGTACATTATGGACCCCATAAATATGACCATTTCAGTGCTATTTTCTTTATTTTTTTAAGGAAATATTTGACTAAATCAATTTTACTTTTTTGTACATTGTAGCCCTCGTCAATACAAACATTTTGACACCTCAATTAACTATATTGACTTAGAAATAACGGAAATATCGGCATGTCGCACTTTTCTTGAAAAGAGGGCCTATACCGGAGCGATCGAAAAAACATTTCCAATGTTAAAACTTCAGCGGAAGGTTTCAAAAGGTAAACTTTCAAAAAATCCGGAAACATCTAAATCCATTCATTAGAGCTGGGTTCCGAGGTATAAACCTAATTGCACTGCACTACAGCAAAACCAGCGTATTAAATAAACAAGCTTATTTACGAAGCCAACCTAAACCTGTCAGCAGTGTCACCATTTCAATGCAAGCTCTGATTTAAAACACTTACGAACAAACACACCAAATTGGGGAAGCTAATGCAATACAAATTATGCATGGGGTAGCTGCGGGCAACGTGAGCATATGCCAGTAATTTCGGCGCGCGCCATCGACGCTCAACGCCCGTGACATCAAAGGGTTCTCTCTCGATTTAATCACAATTTGATTAGATTGGAATTGATGCTTAATGAGCTTTGTGTGCGTTCGCAGCGAACCTAATTACCTTGTCTGATGTTTGGTATACGATTACGCAGAAATACCTAACCTATACTTACTAATTCATGTATCATGCATGTTCAAATACGCCCTTTACAATAAGGCATGCAAACAAGCAAAACTACACCTCGCTCTGTGCATAGGTATACGCTCACACGTACACATTTACACCGAACTACACCTTATTACTTGCACACATGTTTACGAAACTGACCGAAACTCGAAACGTGCGGCCTCACGTCACTGTTGTCTTGGTTTTTATTTGGTCTGAGATAGTTTGTTAGACACACAGAAAGCTATCTAAAGAAATATGTAATCTCAATATTTTATTAGTACGTAAATAATAAAATAGTGGTGTTATTTCAAAAATATTTTCCAATTTCAACCGAGAATTTTGCTCCGAATCTCGTTCGCTCGTAAAAGCTGCACAAGAAAAAATTAGAGATGTCATGGCCGCTTTCTTTGCGCGGCTACGGTCATAATTTCATTTTCTTCGCCGGGGTAACATGAGTGAGGCAACGGAGCTCATTTCATAAACCCATAATGCGGTCGCTGCATCCCGCTCGCACTCCTCACGAGCAAGCAGGAGAGGCAGAGTTATAAAAGTGTTCCCGTTGAAGTTTGAGCTCTACGACGCTCTGTGTAGACACAGTTTTTGGTTAGATAAATCGGCGGTGATGTCTTCCGCCCTCGACAAACAGCACACTACCATAAGTAGAAGTTTTCTGCTTCATTTGTAGCAGGCGAATGTCGACGTGGAACCAATAAACCGTCGTACTCCGCGTACTCGCCACCCTCTCCAGACGATTTATGAGCGAAAGTCGTACTAATTCCACTAACAGCGCTCCCCCAATTTGAATGTTAATTTTTAACAATTTAAGACTGTTTAGTGACTCTGTTATGACTTGAGGCGCGTCTGGTGAATTCGTAATATCCGTCTGTTGCTCATTCATTTCAGATTTGCGCTCGAATGTGAGCTATAAAGGTTGACGTTGTTAATGCCATTTTACGATTATAGTATACTGTTAGCACTCGTGTACTGTGAATTAATGAGAGTCTAACAAATCCAGTCTTGTCGCAGAGTTATTCAACGTATTTTACCGAAAAGATAATAAAACAAGAATTCGCAGAATAAAACCCAAACCAATATTCCTTTTGTGAATACAAATATCTTATTTATCAATTACTTAACATGAATTATTTACGTTTTATTGTAGTACTTTATTATTTTCAGGTAAGTTTGCGGGTTCAGAACAATTTGGAACTTCTTCCAATCTTGGGTAATTTTCCACCCACATAAAGGCTCTTACAGACAGAGGCGATATCGCGGTCGCGACGCGATATTTCAATATTATATCCTTAGCAAAATATCGCGTCGCGACGCGATATCGCCTCTGTCTGTAAGAGCCTTTAAGGTAAGTCCAAAAAAAATGGTAGAGCGAGAAATATTTGAATTTATTCATTCATATTAATATTCATAAAGACATCAAGACCATAGGTTGGCTTTGCATAATTAAATGTTTTCAGTAACCTATGAAAGTGAAGGCATCGAGTGATTATGCAAAATGATGGATTATGGTTATGCCTGGCTGCCATCAAGCGTCATTAAGCGAGTGTGAGAAGAATTTTTGTCATAGACACGTTATTATAATAATTAATCTAAAGGTTAAAGTTTTAAGGCTTCTACAAACAGGCGCGAGGCGACACGCGATATAATCGCGCGCGACACAAAGGCACCGTTCGTCGCGCGACACGCGGTGCCTTTGTGTCGCGTGTCGCGCCTGTTTGAAGGAGCCATTACGTGACAATGTTAGTAAGTAGGTAGGTAATTAGAATACCTATTTCATTCGGCTCATGTTTTTTCCAAGGGGAGGCGTTCAAGGATTGTCACGCGATTTTCCTTAGCAGGTATAGGTACATTTATTTGAACTTACATATCATAATTTGGCTTAAAATACTAAAAGCCTTGGAACCTACCAAGTAATAAAAGAAAATGAAAAAGATGGTGGAGTTATTCCGAGTACGACTTGCCTATAGACTACTCCGTGCTTCGGAAAGCACGTGCTTAGGATAGGGAATATAGACCTCCATATTCCCTATCCTAAGCACGTGCTTTTAAACATTTAAAGAAACACTAACCAACTTCTATGGCTCACAAAATGCGACTTTTATTAAGCCACTGTACCTCCTCACAAACTTTACAAGGCGATCAAAAACAAATAAACCTGAAATAGATAGGTCACACGTTCAAAGGCCGACATAGCTCCACATCCATAGCTCTTTGACTCCCAGGGGCCTGCGCTCCGAGTTATTGCTCGGTAATTGTCTCCATTGCCCCCGCTCCTCCTGTAGTTCCGTTCATTAAATAATTAATTTGGATTGAGGTAAACCATGTCAATACAGCTACCAACAGGTATATTGTAACCTTAGCAAATACCCAAATCCGAGGCGAGACTGCTATATTATTTACCCGAGGGTAAATTCTCTCCTTTGATCTACCTACCCGACATTTTCTTATACCCTCCGCTTTAATTATTTTGCCTTTGAGCCTCCCTCTGCGCTCGTGGAGTGAATTTTAAGAGGCTGTCACAAAATGGACTCTTAATTACGAGTCGACCAAGTTTTATTTGTAATAATTAATAAGTTTCCTTACGAATGTTATTGCTAAGATGAGGTAGCTTTGATTATATGTATAGACTAGACGTGTCCGCGACCTCGGTCGCGTGCATGTCGGAAAACAATGTGTCACTTAGATAAGGTGTAGGTATCCTATATAACTCCTGGCCTTGCCTGGTGGGACGTAGTGCTTCCCATCAGGCAAGATCGGAAGATTCTTCATTCCTGGGGTTCTCTACCACAGCCCTTTCGAATGCAGTCACTGAGGTTTATCATAGATAATACACTATATAAAGTAATGAGGTTTATATAATGTCAAACCGACGAAGTGTCACTTTGATTTTTGAAAAGAAATAAATATCATGATCATGTCTAGATAGTCTCGCCCTGCAAAAGTACTAAAACAAAGAGTCCAACGTTGTTATAATAATAATAATATATCATTTATTTCGGGTAACTAAGACCCATAACATAAATACCTTACATATCTATCATACATATTTATAAAAAAAAAAACACAAAAATGAACTACTTATTGCATACGAAGAGACGGCGTCGTATTGCGCTGCGTGGTGTCGCGTAACCTTCCGCGGAATCGCCGATACATGACACCCTTCGGCCAAAACTCTTCCTTGAGGACGGTCTCAATACCTATATTGAGTCGGAACTCGCACCACAAACGTTTTGAAATTCGTGTTGTGGTGCGACGCCAACTTCTCGACCCTTAAGGTCCAGCTGGTCTTCGATCGAACATACTCCACGATCTCCTCAACCTTTGTGGTGTGATGTAACCGGGACATATAGAGCTGCGTCGTAGGTATTGCCGGACGCAGCACCCTAATTGCGTGACATACCTACTATCATTCGGAATCTGAATCATTTTGAAGCAAATTGCTAATCCATTGCTTCATATGTTAGAAGAATTTGTCTGATCAACACCGTAAATAACGCAATGAATGTTGAACTGTTAAAATGAAACCGATTCCGACTGATAGTGTGTTACGCAATTGGCCCGCTGATGATATGTGCGAGACATTTATTTATTTAGTAATCGACATAAATCTACGTTTAAGGGCCTGTTTCACCACCTACGATTAAGTTCCTATTAACTTACTTGGCAGATAATTTCATACAAATTTTGTTCCATTTTTGAATTTATTCGTTAAGTAGTGGCTATTCGGACATCGTGAAATAGGCCCTTACACTCGCGCTACGCCAAGTGTGCGTGTAAAATGCGGCCAAGAGTTGGAAGCTATTTTTTTTCGACGAGTTCACAGCTTTGACAGTCTATCTAGTCCTAGAATTCTAGACATATTTATATCTTTGAAGGTGAGTATAACTGTCTCTACGAATCCCTGCTTCTCTCTGACTAGACATAAATTGTTAATATTTTACATAGACTTATAAAAAAGGACTCCGCGCCACGCATATCGAAAGTGAAGCACAGTAAGTATGCCGGGACCGTTTGTACAAACACGCCTCACGCACACATTTACATCATAGTATGCCGACCGGCCGCCATTACGTGACACGAGCGACGCCGTCTTTGCAGGTACTCAAATCACGCACACATAGATCGGTACGGTGCTTCACTTTCGATATGCGTGGCGCAGAGTCCTTCTTTTTTTATAAGTCTATGATATTTTAGTAGTTATTTAGAAACCTACCCAATTACAAGTATTGGACTTTTGACTCGCTGTTGACCCATATAGAGCGTTTAACTTTCACATCTGCACTTTTTGTCTATTTACTGGTTGACTATATTCAAAATCAATTCTCTTTTTGCAAATAAATGAGGACCTTTTCATTTTCTTCAGCGTATACGATTTCAAATGATTCAATCTGTCTAGACTTTTCCCAACTATGTTGGGGTCGGCTGCCAGTAACCCGATGCAGTCGAATACCAGTATTTTACATGGAGCGACTGCCTATCTGACCTCCACAACCCAGTTACTGGGTAATACAATATCCATTGTTAAGACTGGTTGTCAGACTTTCGGGCTTCTGACGACCCGTAACGACTGACAAAGATGACAGCCGCGAGCCGGGTACAACTGTTTAACGTGCTTTCCGAGGCACGGAGTGATCTCGATATATAATGGACCGTCACAGGTCACCCATCCATGGACCGACCTCGGCAAGCGTAGCTTAAACTTCGATCTGTTCTGTTATTTTTTAGCCACTATTTTAAATTATTACAAGGTCAAGGATATCAAATTAAGAGCTTGTGTTCGTGTCACTACAACACGTCACCCTGTAAATGATTTTTCAAACAGGCGCGACACGCGACGCGAATCGCACGCGACACAAAGGCACCGTTCGTCGCGCGAGTCGCGTGCGGTACCTTTGTGTCGTGTGCGATTAGGGTTACCAGAAAGAAAAATTAAAAGTCCGGAGAAAAAGCCCGATATCCATTGAAAAATCCTGAGATTTTCTCGAATTTTGTGAATTCTCTCGCAAACGTAATTTTTTGTTTTCTATCATGGGGGCTCAATGGTCGAATGAAATAAACCGACTAACGGTGTCTTCAGTCCGAGCTTTACTTTTAACAGTATCATTTGAAGATTTTATAGAACAGTGTTATAAAGTTATAAAAGACAAAAGTTTACATAAAAAGGTATCGCAAAATAGATTTCATAGATTTTACGTGTTGATTTTATTTGCGTAATTCACATGACCAAAGTTGATTTTTAAATTAGTAGGTATATTTAAAGAAGATCATTATTTGTTTTTGTAATAAAAAAGATCTGAAAAATCTACTGTTATTGAAAAATCTAAAAATCCTGAGATTTCATGAGATTTCTAAAATCCGGCCCGAATCCTGAGAAGAGCCCAAAAATCCTGAGATCTTAGGACAAATCCTGAGACATGGTAACCCTTTGTGCGATTCGCGTCGCGTGTCGCACCTGTTTGTAGGAGCCTTAAATTATGTTCATTATCATTCTTACCATTTTTTCGTTTCAAAGTACTAGACAATTTGTCTGCAATTATCAACACCCTTGCCTATTAGCTTGGATATTTATTTTATTCCCGAAAACATTTGGAAATAACTTGATTCTCTCATTTATGAGAAAGAAAATGAGATTGGAACCCTATTTCGTTACATTTGTTGTCCTTGTTTGACCTCATTCAATAATAATGCTGTTTTAGAGAAAGGACACCCGTTTGATGTCACTTCAATCTGTCGTACGAGTACAAGGTCCATCGCTTCATCCGATATTCGAGACACATAAAGGCTCTTACAGACAGAGGCGATATCGCGGTCGCGACGCGATATTTCGATATTATATCCGTAGAAAAATATCGCGTCGCGACGCGATATCGCCTCTGTCTGTAAGAGCCTTAAAACAGACGGTAGACTATCAACACAATTTGGAAGTGACGAAAAAATGTTACCATATTCTAGCGTAAAAAAATAATCTATCAATCTGCCTAGCCTTTCCCAACTATGTTGGGGTCGGCTTCCAGTATAACCGGTTGCAGCTGAATACCAGTATTTTACATGGAGCGACTGCCTATATGACCTCCACAACCCAGTTACTGGGTAATATAATACGATACCCCTTGGTAAGACTGGTTGTCAGACTTTCGGGCTTCTGACGACCCGTGACGACTGTCAAAGAAAGATCCACGAATAACAACCGGGACCAACGGCTTAACGTGCTTTCCGAGGCACGTAGGAGTCTCGGTATGTAAAGATGGTCACCCATCCACTGACCAACCCCGGCAAGCGTAGCTTAACCTGACGGATCGACCCGTGCGGCTGTTATTACTTAGCCACGAGCTCCTTACAGCTCCTTAAAGGCTCTTACAGACAGAGGCGATATCGCGTCGCGACGTGTCGCGTAGCGGTGTTGCGATGCGATAATATCGCAATATCGCCTCTGTCTGTAAGAGCCATAAAGATCCGTAAAAAAATAGTAAGTAATCAATAAAATAAGACAGTCATTCATTCATCATTATAGAATTCGGGTGGTGAATAGTTTCTCTTCTCAAATACGTAGTTTGTATCGTCAAACTCACGATATAGAGAATAATTTTATTGAGGAAGTTACCCCAGGTCGGTCGTTAAACGCCGACTGTGGCGATCAAGTTAATCCATTACGATTTTATATTGTCGTAAATGTTTCATGACTGCCGTCAAATGTTAAAAGTTTATTTGCCATAATTACAAAATTAAAATTCTCAATTGACTTGGGAAGTTTTAAAGTTAAAGACGAAGAAAGGTTCGGGTATTAAACTGAATATTGTTGTGATTCGTTCGAACGTTCAATTAACTTTGATTGGATAAGATAAACGAAAAATCATATTTGATTAGCCGAGTTTAATAATAAATGTTCATTAATCCGTAGAGATCGTAAAAATATCTAGCTTTATAAGAGTTATTTTCTTGTTCGAACCCCTCGTATTTAATTTACATGCTATCAACAAAGACGCACATTAACTTTCACCCGAGAGATAAAATGGGGCTCCTATTGATAATAAACGCGTATATAATCTAAATGAATTTTTTATCAGACTGTGTTCACATTTATATTATTGATTCGCTCTTTGTCTTTGTAGTAGATTGAACCGAACTAATTTCAATAGGATTTAATCCGGCAATAATCCGGTAACCAAACGGCCAAATTATAACGTTCTGTCCATATGTGATAGTTATAATAGCATAATACGTTATCCCAAACATAAGCGTTATTGATAAGAATAACACAGTATAATGTAGGTATGGTAACAGAAAATCTAATTAATTAAATGGCGTGAGTAGTATATTAACGCGAACGGTGAAAGTAATAAGTGAATATCAGGCGAACTACTAGGAGAACATTATCGTGTCGAAAGTGTGGCGTGTGGGAAGTTTGCGTGCGAATTAGCCGGTAACAACACGGGAGGGCGCGTTAATCCTGTTATCGGCTAGATATCCGTAACTCGGGCCGAGGCCGTGGCGTGGCGTGGTCGACACTACACCTTTTACCAGCCACAGCTTCTCTCTCATCTCATCCCCTTACACTTGATTGTTCTTCTTTGTAGTAAGCACATGGTTAGTTGTTTTGTTAGCACACTGGAATTTGAAGCTCAAAGTCGTTCTTTCTTTGGTTTTATTGTATATAGAACTTGTAAACGTTTTTAGTTTTGGAAATAGTCCTAGCATTTTCCATCCACCACTTTTGTTTATTACATAAAAGGTATAGAATAGGAACATAGTTGGGAAAAGGCTAGGCAGGTAGATAGACATAACAGGTATAGAATAGAAGATACCTAGATAAATCAAATTTTTCACTGAGTTCCAGTGGAAGCAATTTGTTTTTGTACAGTAAGCAGCGGAACAAAGGAAAGCTCGGAAAACCTTGTTAACTTTTTAAAGCATTCGTTGGCTTCTCATGCATTATTCAGAACAGCCGGTGGGTATACACACGCATCCGTATGATGTTGTGTGTTTGTCACGGCCGCGTACATGTGTCCGCCAGTACCAGGATAACATCGGCGGTAGCGGGCCGCTCGCTACCCTCCTCACAATTGACATTTCGCAAAGAGCCAACCCTTTTGTTGCTCGGATGAAATGTGAATTTCAATGAAAACGAGGTTAAAATTGCTCGGCCCCGACATAGCCGTGAGCCGTAAAAAAGAGATTTCATTACGGTCCATTGTTGCGTTATGATTTTCACGTTCCATTTTATTTTTAAGAATTGCTAAAGCTCAAACATTTTTTCATGCAGTTTAACGTTTGTATTACAGTGTAGCGTCTCGAAAAGCTTTTAGAACGCTTTGTCGGGAGGGCAATTAACTCGGAGGGTTGTTATTGTGTTTTTCGCTTGCTTTTACTCAATTAAAAATAATTTGAAATAATAGCAACCAACGGCACAAAGACAAGAGCGAGACGCGGCTGGAATAATTTAAGCTCCAGCCCCACCCCACGGAGTTAGCATCTTGTTTCATTAACGTGCCGAGTGTCTGGAGTAATATTTATAATATGAGTCGCGGATCATGAATATTTAGTTATTTACACTGCGGCCACGGTTTTAAAAAGAGCAAATTTTGTCAGAGGTTTTCTCGCTGTTAATAAAATACAAGGATTACTCAGTGGAGTGGCTGCGTAACGTTATTTAATTTAATAGTTTTATTTGCGGCGGGTGAGATACACGCACACAAAGCCGTCGGACGTTAAGCTTCTTTTATCTCTCCCCGAGGCGGGATGAAAATCGAGCGTCGATATTGTACTCGTAAAGGGCGTTTGGACGGGGATAAATAACACGTCGTCGTCGGGCGGCCGTGTGCCGAGTGGAGCCGACCACGGGTTACTTGCGAACTGCACTCGTTACTGCGCTCTTAGTACACTTTCTGTGCAACCAATGTGTTTTGTAATTACGTAATGTTGTTTCCTGTTCAATTAAATAAACTACACATTTTAAGACTTCTAATATTGAAGGGTATGTTTCCGAGGGTTGATTCATGTCGATTTTTAATTTGGGAGAATAATAATAGGGATATCAGTTGTCAGAGTTGTCATCTGTATCGCTCGGAGCTCAGTAACATACCCCGAGGGAAGAGGAGGGTGAAACACAAACATTTGCGTCCCACCCCGAACATTATACAAACTACAAAACTAGAGCTACGGTGTGTGTTGTGTACTGTACTGTCCTTTGTGCAATTATACTCACTCGAAATATGCAATCAGATGGTTATTTTATGCACTTTTTTTTTGTTTTTGCGGGAAAATGAACCTACCTCATAGGTAGTTTTAAAGGAAAATAATCAAATGAACCTACCTATAAAATACAGTACCAGCGTATCAAAAGTGATTGTTTAGTTAAACATTAAATCAAATGTATTATATGCTATTTTAAAATTTTAAACTTATTTAAATAAGTGTCTAAAATTAACCACTTCAGTACAGTAAAGTTTATAAAATAATAAAATTCCTACCACCTATAACAAATCCATCGCAAATAGAATGAAGCACTTAACTGAATCTGCGTGTTTTTCAACAAATTACGTCGCGTCGGTTAGTGTGAAAGAGCGTATAAAGAAGAAATACGGCCTAGAGATATAAATCAGATTACTCTCCCGCGCAGCCCACTGTGCTTAAATTAAATGGCTTTGAACGAAAATTACGATGTTTTCCAAACGCTTTTATTTTGTTGTTCATTCGTCTGTGGAAATTCACGAAATATTGGTGTTAAACAACATGCAGATGCCAGACAAATTTTTGTGTTCGCTGAAAATTGCACGATTCATTCATAAGAGAAATAAGATAAACATTGTAAAATTCATTTAACGCCACTAGATTTACAAATAAATTCGAATACCATTAGGCTATGTAAATTACAGTGACAAAAAGTTATTTTATCATCATCCACTTAGACTCAAAAACTTGTACGCACCGCTACAGATCAAGCTATACATTTCCAGTATAAGCTGATCTCGCATTCTATAGGATTTCCTTACAGTGAGAGGTCAGTGTAAACTAGAAATGTATAGCTTGATGTGTAGCCGTGTGTACGTGCTCAAAAAATTGGTGCTCATACGGGAATGCTTCCAAAAACTACCCAAGCAAAGTTAATATTATACTAATTGGTGGTCCCAATTTTCCAAATCGGTCCACAATTGACGAAAATATCGATGAACGAACATACATAAAAAACAATATACATACGAATTGAGAACCTCCTGCTTTTTTAGGAAGTCGGTTATTAACTTGAATTCATCGTTCAATTATTATCATTGCGCGCGCAGGCACGGGCTCCGGGACTCACCACAGCGCAGCGCACACATTTGTATACAACAGGTTTATTTCTGTGATCGTCTCGAAAATAAGAAGACCATAAAACAAGAATTGATGGTTAACAATCTATGTTTACACAATTTGAATTTTATTATTTTATTACTTGTGGTTCGCAATTGAACATGTTAGAAAGCGAAAATAATACATAAGGCAATAGTGCTGCCAACACAGCCTTAGCAGCCTTCGAACCTATACCGCCTTATTACAAAACAAGGTTCATCTTTAAACCCAGGTTTAAACCATTGACCCTTTTTTTAATTTCGAACTTTATTCCGATACAAAACTGACAACTTAGTACCGGACTAAGTTGTCAGTTTTCTATAAAGCTGTATTTCTATCACAGCTAGGTTCTTATTACAAAAACTGGCTCGATGGTTTAAACCATGACAGAAGAAAACCCTTGTTTTGTAATAAGACCGAGCAGGTTTATTGTTGATTTTTTTTCTACCTCATCTGAATAAAATAAAATCGTCTGAGCTTGAAATTTCAAAATTTTCCATATCTCCAGACTTATGATTTTTTTGTTAAGGCGCAGATTTCCTGAAAACGATCAAAAAGGTGGTTTTTTAAAGCTGTGTATCTCATAAACCGTAAATAATTTTAACATGTAAAAAAAAATATGATATTTTCAAGTCCTTTTCGCATACAGTGATGGAAGCCAAAACATAATTAAACATTTTTTAATGCACCAAAAAAATCTTTAAACATACCTCCTAATAATCTTTAAAAGCTGTTTATCCCTTCATTAGCAATTATAATTAAAAATATACCATGAAATGTCAAATTCCAAACTGCATCCAGTGATGGATTACTTTTTATTAAATAGTTAATTTACTAATTTTATACGATTTTATTTGCACTTTTACGACATAATTCCGGTGCGCGTGAGAATCTTCTATCTCGTGCGTCAAACTAGACAGCCATAAAGCCATTTCACTTACACACCGAGCTAAACCAAGCTTGGAACCAGGGCCTTAATGGTGGCGCTAGTTGGCAGCACTGCTCGCCTTAAGTTTTTTTACTGTATCCAATGTTATTACTGTATCGGAGTTCTTCAACACATTTTATATAGGTGCCTATGTAATTGGATTCAAGCTACAATTAGTTTCATACACACAACTGAGCCAGTCATTCGCAGTTATATAAATTATTTCATAAACCATTAACCTCCAAATATAAACGGCGACCAAATCACGATCCCTTCTTTTTTATTGCTTTATTTCTCGTGATATTTTATTTGATTGCTTTTTGAGAACCGGTCGTATTATTCACTGAGCGCTGATTTAATATTGAATTAAATCTTTGATGTATGTCTATGTTTAAATGTTAATTCCTATCGTGTTAAATGATTATACTTTGAGGCTATAACATATTGACATTAGTGTTTTATGAACTCATTAGCCGCTTCCGTTACATGTAAATTATTCAACATATTTCTTTTGAGCAAATATGTTAACACCATGTTTATTCAACATCGTAAGTTATTTGTTCGTTAAAATCCGTGATTTTAAAGTTCGATTATCGTGGTACTGAACCAAATATCTATCAAAGAGCCAACGCGTTAAACTTGAGTAAATTTCATTTCCATACATACCAGGAACCCATGCACGCTCGGAGGTTGGAAATATAAAAGTCCCTTTGGCAACGATAAAGGCGTTCCAGATTCAATGCAATTTCGTCGTGTATCAGTGTCGCTATTCCGTGTCACATCGTGCGCTTCCGCCAGCCAGCCAAGGCGAGGCTGAGCTTTACGCGTTTCGCTTCTCATTTACAAAGGCCGCCTTGGAACAAAGTTGCATTCTTTTAGTCGTGGCAGTTCTCGACAAGAATCGCTGCACAACCCTTACAACCCTACCTTAGGTTTTTACTGAGTCTTTTGTAATGAATAAACTCTTTTGTTTTGAGAGAAGGAGAGAACTAAGCGAGCTCGGCTCGATTAGCATTTCATTTTCATTGCACTTAAATTTATCTCATAAAAGGTAATTTATGCAAATATTTCCGTCTCAGTGGTTGTCAGTTTAACATTTTTGTTTTTGTGACGTCATGAGACCCAATAATAGTGATGTTGAATTACTATCTCGTATATTTTGGATGCAATTTGGATGTCATAAAAGCCGTAGATGTTATTTATATGGGTGTCAATATCATATGCGAGATGCGAGGTAAGGTACTGGACCGGTTCTGTAAATGCTCTATTTGCGGCCGGAGCGGCTGCCTTCCTATTTCATAAAATGTATGGCTCCTTTTATATTCCTATTTAGGTAGGAAGGTTCTCCCTTGAATAAAAGAGAGCGTTTCAAAGCGCGCCCGGTATATTAAAAAATATTTTCCTTGCATTTTCTTTGCTCAAAGTTTATTTATTTACGAGCTTCTTTTGTTTTGTAATTTTTCATTTTCAAGGACTACTTTTATTATTTACGTAGGGGAATGAAATGCTTTATATAAGTAAGTATAAGATTCTTGTTTGTCTTTCTTCGAGTTGTCAATCATTATTGTCTGTGACCTATGACTTAAATATAAATAAACAAAAGTGTTCAGATAATCGCGGTTTACAGGTCAAAAGATCCCAATGATTGATAAGTTAAATTACTAAAACAAAACACGATAATGATTGCAACTGCATTGCGATATAGTTACAGCAACCAAATTAACTAGGCTAGGCCCCCACTGACAGGCGCGTCGCGACTCGCGACTCGCGACTCCGGTAGAACAATTTTAATGAAGTTTTCATAGAAATTGTTCTACTGTAGTCGCGTCGCGGCAGGCTGCGGGGAGTCTTTATCTTAATATATAAAACAAAGTCGGGTTTGTTCGAACACTTATAACTCGAGAACGGCTTAACGGATTTTCATGGTTTTTGATTTGTTGTATTTTTCTTCGTCCCGAATAGCAGAATAACTATTAAAATATAGGAAAAGTCACAAAAAAAATATGAAGAAAATTAGTTTTCACAAAACATTTGAACAGGGCTGTAATGAAAGATTCCCGACCTTTCATTAGAATTCCAAATTCAAATTAATTTTATAATCAGTTGTTTTCCCGCCGTTCGATTTATTCAAAACACTACTATACTAAATATGTGGAGATTTGATACAAATACAAACGCACTATCCCAATTTATTTGGGGTCGGCGCAACATGTCCCTTTCTCCCATACTTCTCTATTAGTCGTCATCTCAGTAGTCACTTTCTAGCCATATCATCTTTCACGCAGTCCATCCATCGTTTCTTTGGTCTTCCCCCACTCCTAAAGCCATCGACATTCATACTCAAAACAATTTTCTTTTTTCAAATTTGTTACCTCCTATTAATCTTTTTCATATTTTAGACTTTTTTACTTTAACTTTATTCTGGTATTTTACTTTTCAACAAAAATCGTAGATAAATTCTTAAAATATAAATTAAGTTTTCTTACACAATTCAAAATGTTTTCAGCTTGCGCCTTCGGGAACTTCGCGCGTTTACATTGGAATATTCATAGCTAAGACAGGACAAAGTCTGTCGGGTCAGCTAGTGTAAAATAAATTAAAAGCATCCTAATCGCCTACAACTACAACAGTAAAATTGAAACTTTAGCACAGAATATAGATAACTAGCTTTTAAGTACTACCGGGAATTCCTTCCTTATTCCTTTCCTTTCCTACGTTATAAAGGGAAACTGTGTGCTTTCAGCTTTCTAGGTCCAAGCATTTGGGCTGGCCGTTGATGAGTCAGTCAGGACTTTTCTTTTTATTACTTACCTATACCTACATAGATATAGAACTTATGGTAAGTCCATACATACTTAGAGTATACAACTGTTTTTCTCAGTTACCATTTAGCCGACTACGTCCGCACGGACGTAAAAATAATCGCGGCGGGATTTTATCGCGCAATGGATTTTCAACTTTCGGTGTTGAGCCGAGCTTCGAGAATCCAACAGAGTGCATCCCAGCGAGTCGAAAAAACACATTGTTGGATTTTCAACTCTCGGCACTAAGCAGACCGTTGAAAATCCAGTGCGCGAAAAAAAATCGCCGGTATATTTTTACGTCCGTGCGAACGTCGGCTTATCGACGCCCCATATAAGCATGCATATAAGCATAGTTTCAACAATATGCTTTTCAAAACTGGTCTCTACAGTCAAAGTAGCCTCTAGAAATTAGAATAACGTTCCTTGTGCAATATACATCTTCATTCTTCACACGTTTTGGGTGTAAAGTAAATGCATGTTTCGCGCTAAGTAAAATTTGTGCGACGGTAAAATCTCTTGTGTATAAGTAAGTTGTTTGCTTGCTTCGGTGCCTAATTCTAAAGCTAATTAGAGAGGCTCATAATTAAGGGCCACAATCATCATCATCTGCCTAGCTTTTTCAACCATATTGGGGTCGACTTCCAGTCTAACCGGATGTAGCTGAATAGCAGTATTTTACATGGAGCGACTGCCTATCTGACCTCCACAATCCAGTTACTGGGTAATACGATACCGCTTGGTAAGACTGGTTGTCAGTCTTTCGGGCTTCTGACGACCCGTAACGACTGTCAAAGATCCACGAATGACAGCCGGGATGCTTTCCGAGATACGGCTCTCCGTATCTCGGAAAGCACCCTGGCTGTCTTGGTATGTAAAGATGGTCACCCATCCATGGCCCAACCGCGGCAAGCAAAGCTTAATTACTGTTATTACTTAGCCACAAGCCCCTCTTTATTAAGGGCCACCGTACCCGCTAAAGAAGTTGTAAAAACTAAAATACGCAGATTACAGTAAGTACATTAAAACCCATCTTTCAACCTTAATTGTAATTGAAACTTGAATTTCGTTTTCATTTATTCCTGTTTTAATTACAGTGTCGGGGTTGTCGTGGAGATTTTATTTTTAATTAATCTCGTTCGAATTTCCGAGTGAGAGCGCGCTTGTGTGTAACTGAAATGGCATTTGATTGTTTTTCTATTCCACTTCGTTTATTAATGCCGCCTTTGTTTTTGTATTGATGGAGACCTTGGGAGCTGAAATGTTCCGTTGTGGATTTCCTGCGTTTAGAAAAAAGTATGATTTATATTTTCGTTTGACAGTATTTTGTATATTTGAATTTGAATTGAATTAACCCCTCAAGTGTCGAATGCACCCCATGTGTGCATAAGAAAAACCCTTTTTTTGTTAGGTATATAAGCTTATATCACATATATATGTTATATAAGCTTATATACCTAACAAAAAAAGGGTTTTTCAAAAAACATCATCCGATGGAAAACCAATCATCATCATTAGTTGTGAACCTATGGAGTTCGTAGATAACCCCCCCCTCCCCCCGCGTGTCAAATGCACCCAAAGTATGCAAAAGGACAAAACTTTACATAATAGGTATATAAGCTTAGATCACATATATATAAACGTAAAAAAACATCATTCGATGGAAAACATATCATCATCAGTAGTTGTGAACCTATGGGGTTCGCAACTAACCCCCAACCCTCACCACTCGCTGTGGTTTTACTGGTTTTGGGTCTAAAATTAGCCAAACTCAGACACTTGAGGGGTTAAAGCCTTTTGGATTTTTTTACAATAAATAGGTACCTAAGTATAGTGTAATGGTCAAACCTATCACCATAATAGTTTTATTGAACCCTAGTTTTTGCCCGCGGGTTCGTCTGCGTGGAGTTCGGAAATTATCACACAGGAACGTACTACCGGGATAGAAAGTATCATAATGTGTTAATCCAGGTCTATCTTTGTGCCAAGTTTCACACAAATCCGTTTAGCCGTTTTTGCGTGATAGACTAACAAATACTTACCTACCTAATATCCAAACATTCACATTTATAATATGTCTTATATTATTTAGTAGTATATAAGTACCTACTGGAAACTAGAATATACAATAGTACAATACACACAAACACACCACAACCACACTTATTTTATTTCTCTTTCGTCGTACGACCAT
Organism: Cosmia trapezina; assembly: GCA_905163495.3. Lineage (NCBI taxonomy): Eukaryota > Metazoa > Arthropoda > Insecta > Lepidoptera > Noctuidae > Cosmia > Cosmia trapezina. The sequence goes on from LR991036.1 coordinate 7,466,326, forward strand.
TTTGTCTCAATAAAAACACAACGTAATATAAAGTGGCTCTGCATAACATTTTACAAAAAAATAACGAACGCAAACGTACTTCCTTTCATCTTTATGAATTATATTATACATAGTTGCCCAAACAACGCAATAAACTAGTCGATAGTATCTAGATCTAGTGATTACATTATCTGATACGTCCAACATCCCAGGCGTGAACTTTTTTTTAGTATCTGATGAGTAGAAGCAATGAAAGCATTAACTGAACTCTAGCGCCATCTAGTTTTAAAATATTGACCAAAAAACTGACGTGAAAAAGTGTCGTTTGATCTACTTACAGAAATAAACATCATTTCATTTCTTTTTTTAAGAGATAGGTATTCGGTATTCAAAATTCGAATCTTTCCGGAATTTAGAACTAACAAACGTTTAAGTATTTGGTTTTTTTATTAATTTTATTACGTACAACGGTACAATACAATATTTCTAATTAATTATAATAGTTTTCGTGAGTCGAGGATTAGGATTAATTAACGTGGATAAAATATAGTTGTTCGATGTCTGCGGCTAATAAAGTATTATGCCGTATATTTTTGGGCTAGTCTCAGCTGCTTAATTAATCCGTCTGACTAGCGAAAATATATATCTTTTTGTTTATTGTAAGTAAGTACCTAACATAAATGTATTTACAATTTATTTGTCTGTTGGTAGGTTAGGTAGGTATACATTATAAATTTTCCTTTGTTCACCGGCAAAATAATTTACTTACACTACACAACGCTACTGAAAGCTTTATTTTTGTGAAAATGAATTTCTTTTAGAACCCTTTTAGCGATTCTGTAAATTAGTTTTGCTGTTTCGCATTATTCATTCAAAGAATTCAAAATTATTCAGTCGATGTTTTATTTACAGAACGCCGTTTTAAAAACCTAGTTGACGTACAATTTTGACAGTTCCAAAAATAATGAATATTAAATGTATTCTTATAATATTATATTAAAGTTCGCATAACATCGAGGGTTGAACGAATATTGAAACAGTTGCGCATCAAATCGAATTGTACAAAGTTAATTACGCGGTGTCAGCCCTGAGTAGGGTATCCACGACCCTCCGCAACGCGCGGACAGTCCGTCCGGCCCCACGCCTGATTGTGTTGCTTAATTATTATTTATAACTCGTTACCGGTTCTGATACGCTACTGGAACTATGCATGCATACTTTTATAACACGTAATCACATAAAAAGTAAATAAATAATATTTTATTACATATGCTAATAAACTTCTATTGTTATACTCCTTAAAGCCTAGTAAAATTTTGGTACTGTACCTTAAACATAAACAAGTACACATTTTGTTTATGAATCCAATATAAGCAGAAGCATAAATTACCACCACCGAGGTTATTCAAGTAATTTGTCTCATAAATATTTTACTCTTTGATTTACATAATTTATTGAAAACACGAAGTTTCAAAGGAGAACACGAGAAAAACGGCATGATAATTATTTCCAGTACTCACGGACCGCTTTCTTAACCTTTGAAAGTTCATTTAAATGATAATTTCCTCTACTAAGAGGGTTAAGGCGCTGCAGATTTCCTCGCAGTTCTCGGAACAATTAGCCTTATCCGTAATTTCCTTTGCTTCTTTTCTTGGCAAAGTTCTTTTAAGTCGTAACACTGATGTGTTCTAGCCCATTAGCTGACACGAACACTCTTTGTCGCCACTTATTCCGCATAGCAGAAAATTAATGTTCCGTCTCGGGTAGGTGGTGTATAAACAAGATGGTGGGTGGCTCCGCCCCGGTATTTATTACTTCTGGCACGCCGCGAGCGGCCCATCCACCAGGCTGCCATAAATGCGAGCACTAAAACGTGCCATTTCCCTAAATTATTTTAATGACGTATGTTCCCTCGGTTTAGTGGATTGTAATTCGGTTACACTGTTGGGAATCGCTTCCCGTACTTCCAGTATACGTATCCGTTGCCAAATATTCACCAGTTTGCGAGATTTAGCCGTGATTTGTCACGGTCCGCCGCGCGGAAACTAAATTGTTACAAGTTTTGGAAACGATACTGTTATGAGTCAGTGTGAGGGGCAGAGGGGGCCATTGTTTCAAGTCATTAGGCATGTAGGATGTCTTTCGTCGAAACGCTTTCCTTTTTCGGAGCTTGTCGGCGGTGCGACTACAAATTAGTTCCTACGAAGCCGCAATAGAACATCTTCAAACGACTCCCTTCGGTGTCTTAATCGTACCGGGGCATGCCGACGCGCTCATTACACTACGCGCGGCACGCTCTTTTGTTCCTGTCGGTTGTGAATTGATTTACTCGCTATTGTGTGTTGCTGCACTGGCATGCGGCTCCGACGGCACAACATGCCACACCATGCCGCCGCTACACCTCCAACAGACTGTTGTTTGCGCTCGATATGCCCGTTGGCGTGCGCTTCACCTCGCTTTTATTGAAATGTAAATTCCGAGTCCCGGTAATAAAGTTTTTTCGAAGTTGCTCGTGAGGCGAGTTTGTTTGTCAAGATAAAATGGCAGCTGGTCGGTGCCGACCCCTCTTGTTTGCAGTCAACTAGCGGGAGAGCATTGAGCCAGCGTTCATAACTTCGGCTGGGCGACCCCTCCGAGTCGCGCACAATGCCTCCCTCTCGACTGGCTCAACTTGTAACATTCACGCCGTCTCCCATAAAGGATTTAATGGCGATACGGTGTGTCGAAATATTAATATGTTTGTGGCATTATCGTTCTAAACTAGTATTGTCTGTTGTCTCCGGGCGTGCGTAGCGGTCGCGCACTGCGGTCGAGTGAACTCAAAGTCGAGATTCGACTATTTGAGCACAGAACACTAAGCGGAGGGACTCGAGTGCCGCCGATGCTGCGACGTCGCTTCGCGTCGTCGGTGGGCGTAAGACTATCGCACATTTGTCATTCTACTAACAATAAAGCGCTTAATTTTATTTATAGGCGTCGCGTGGGCATGATTTAATCGATTATTTGCTGTTATCGCAGTTGAGATATTCAGACGGTATGACTTCATCGTAGAAGATCGGATTATAGTGGCCAGAATTAGTTGCGGCACTTGATAATTGACTTTTATTTGAACAACAGATTTCAATTTATTTTACGAATTCGGTTTGCACAGGTACTTGAATACGGAGCTATAAAACCCAGTTTCGCAGATTACAATCATCGTATCGTTATTGGAGCGTATTGATTCAATCCACTTCGTCATTGTTAGAAACTGAAACGTGAAAAGATTATTGCTTGACTATAATATCAGTCGATTCACATAAAATTTTGTTATTTTTCCAAAAGTACTCTTCGGAACGACATCTCTCGTATTCAATGCTGGAGTGCTTTAGTTCGCAATTTGTGATGCCATTAACTGTGTGCGTGAGCGAGAGGGGTGATGGTGTCGCACCGTTCTGAATGTAAATGGCTTCATTTGATTATGTTCTACGCCGTAAACGCTCTTTGAATTTATGCAATCCCGGCGACTTGGTACCGCAGTCGACTCGACAAACGTTACGATTTTCCGGAGTCGAGAGATTGGTGAGAAAAATTATAATATTCAGGAGACTCATTTCGATGGTTTGTCTTATCCATTTCGTTTTTTGTACTCGAGTTATCGCACTGTTGCTTCGATAAAAATAATGTAAGAGGTCTTTAGATTTTAGGAAATATCCTCGGAAATCAATTAATTTTGGGCACATTAGTATTTAGCTTTCTTTCGTAAACCAATAACTAAGGTACTTATTTTTCCAAATTAAATGAAATTTTATTCTCAGTCAAAAACAAAGTCCAATTGCATAGCAAATTACAATGTTAATTTGTACATACCGCCATTACCGGCGCAAACAAGCCATTAACATTTTAATTACACATGTATTTACCTCAATAGTAACATTTGTGAAGTAATTTCAACATAATTCGTGCGAACAGTTTCAAATTAATAACAGGAACAATAAGTTTTAATTAATAACACTTGGGTGTGCTGCGAAGCGGTGCGGCGGGGAGCGTTGCTATTTGATATCAAACTGATTATAATAATTAATACGAAACAGATAACATGTGATGTGATTATCTTATAGTGATTGGATATACTTGTAAGTGTAACCTTTACAATGATATATTCCACCCCCATCGCATCGCATCGCCCACCCGCGCTATAACTTCGTTTTCGGTTAGCGTTCTTTCTGCCTTTTTTTTCTTTTTGCTCGGCTCCTAAGAGTATTAGAGCCTTCCTCAAGAATTAGACTATCAAATGGAATTATTTTTTTTCAAATACGACTGGTAGTTCCAGAGATTAGCGCGTTCAAACATACAAACAAAGAAAAAAACAAACTTCAGCTTTATTATTAGTGTGTGTATATAGATATAGATAGATGACACCTACGTAGGTATCTCGTTATACCTACCACTTTTGTTTCATTATTTTATACATAACCACAGTTTTTTATGACATAACATCACGCCTGTCTTACCCGAAGGGTTCGGCAGAGGTGTACCTGTAGTACCTACCTACACATTTCGTCAGAACGATGTTTGAGCTGCGCGACCTACTGACTAATGCGTAAACTGACTGGACAGGTCCACTCAATCTGTGTGGTTCTTTCCTCAAAAGACCATTTCAAACTGCAATCTACATGGTCTTCACATGATCTGACCAAGATTATGAAGAGACAAAGGCTCGTATTTATAATTACTTGAGTAATTACTTGTTACTAAGTAATTTCATACTTGAGGGTAGAATTCTTAAGTGATGCAAATGGTGACTATTACTTGGCTAAGAATTCTAAGCTTTGACAGTTCTAACTTCAAGCAATTACTAAACTATAGAAAGAAAATCATTGCTTGAGCAATTACTTTGACTTAAGTAATTACTTTTACTTGACTATAAATACGAGTGTGAGGCCTCCGAGTTTGTTTCGGCCTTTCTTCTCAGAGTAGTCAGATAGAAAACGCCGACCTCATCTATTTGACAACTATTGACACTTAATGCTAGGCCAGTGTTGCCACCGAAGTACGGCCCACGGCATGGTGAATGGTGACATCTAGAAAAACTCTCATTATTTTTAATAAATCCTAAAGTTATGTAATGAATACTGATAATACTATGTTAACATTTCATCTAACATTATTATTATTGTGTAATGTGTGTAGGGCTTCACATTATTGCGCAGTGTTGCCAATGAAAGTCATTTACATCGGTTTTCATATTTTACGGTGCATTGCATTCAATTTGATGAATCAATTAATTGAACTCCTATTTTAATATCGTTGTCGAAACAAGCCTGTGGCGGCATCTACATCGCCACATACGAACTACGCATCACAATGACATGACGTCACGCAATCCTGCATCGCGCAATCAGAGTTTACCGCGCGACTAGCATAACTATACAACGTCCCGACATCAACCGTCGGGCAGTTGCCCACCAGACACAACACCCGTCTGGTCGGAGGATCCTCCCTTTTGGATGGAGGATGAGTGAACTTTACACCCTGTTCCTCATGCCTCTATAACCCGATTTCCGGGGACCAGCTGTATCGTCAATAGTAATTACTGAGCCAAGGCCATCATCATTAGCTGCCTAGCCTTTTCCCAAGGCCCGAGGTCGGATTCCAGTCTAACCGGATGCAGCTGAATACCAGTACTTTACATGGAGCGACTGCCTTTCTGACCTCCACAACCCAGTTACTGGGTAATACAATACCCCTTGGGAAGACTGGTTGTCAGACTTTCGGAATTTTGACGACCCGTAACGACTGTCAAAGATCTAAATCATTTATCATTTACGAATGACAGCCGGGACCAACAGCTTAGCGTGCTTTCCATGGTTTACCTTAATATTTTATTTTATTTCATAAGGGAAAACAAACAGTAGTATATTAAAAATAACAGAAATAACTAACACGTAACAAATATAGGTAAGTACATACTACCCACTACATTTTCCATAGATTACAACTTAAAATATTTACAAACTGAAGGCAAACGTTACCTGTAAACGTTATATGTACACATCAAGCTATACATTCCAGTATAACTGATCTCGCATTGCATAGGATTTCCTCACAATGAGAGGTCAGTGTAAACTGGAAATGTATAGCTTGATGTGTAGCCGTGTGTACTAGCAAATAATGTGTGTGGTATACAGAATTTGTTTCAGGTATGAACGTTTGTGTCGGATTTGTGTTTGTGAGTGCACCCATCCTTGGCAAATTGGCAATCCATGTCAATATGAGCTTTTGTTATAATTTCGTTGTGCAATATAGCATTTCTATCATCCGTACATGATAGAATGCTATATTGCCACAGCTTTCTGATACATCAGAAAGGTTCAACCAGAGAAGGTGGTTAAGGGTGTGGTACAGACTATCAAACTGAACTAATTTCCTTATAGGACCAATATCGTAATAACGAAAAAAATAATCAGCCGTCCCATATTTGCGTCGAGCAGATATTGAAGCTTTTATAGGATAATTGATATTTTTTTCGCGATCACGATGTTGGTCCCATGTTCAGTTTGATGGTATGTTGACCACACCTTTCTGTATTCCATGACACAAGGATATTCTAGTAAGTACCACGATTTTTTAAAGAAAGAAGAATATTCTCTCAACATACGAATTAGTTATGTAACCTAACTTATCATGTTTGTACTTTAATTCGCAGAACATAATAAATAATCAATTCAGATGAATACTGATAATATCCAAAGGCTTCCAATTTCTCTTACTATAGTGTTTAATTAAATGCGGTCGGCCGACAGTTGGATATTTAACCCTATTACGCTATATTTTACACAGCTATGTGAAATGTATGCACAGCCAATAAATTAACGTTTTTAAACATGTTAACATGTTTGCGGTAGCATTATTATTTATTATTTCGAGTGGTACATATGGTACCTACATACGTTCGTAATTAATGTTTAATAATTACATTTCATGCTTTGTTTACAGTTTGTCAGTAATTGTTTTCACTGTATTGTTTCCATATTATGAACGAACAGTACTATATTGAATTCAGATATTGAAGTTGATAAATTGATAATTAACGTATTTGACAAAAATATAATTTAATGTATTGTGTTGCGTAAATTATTTTGCATAGGTACTATTGTATAGAATCTAGTTCTTCTAACTGAACAGACAGCTGTGCTGCTGGGGAGTTTGTTCGTTAGCGTCAGAATGGCTGGTTGCCTATGGCAAACGCCTCTGAAAGTATATTCAAGAATTGCTACATAATTGCTTATATTTGCTACATTTCTTCAATAATTGCTACATACGATGGATTCAGAGAAAAATGAATATTTTTTTGACCAGCCATTCTGACGTCAGGATGGCTGGTCGCCTCTGTGTTCAGCATGAAGGACGCAGAATTTCTAAAAGTTTGTTATGTCAATAATTGCTACCTAATTGCTTCATTCACGAATTTAAGTTTGAGCTTCATACATACATTAGGTAAAAAGATATAGCTTTTATTAATTTTTTTACGAAGAAGTGCCTAATAATTTGGAAAGGCAACAGATTTTTTTACTACAACGCAGCGCGCGTCTTGTTCAAATCTTGCAGGCGTTCGCTTAGAGTGATGTTGTTTAATGAATAGCTTTTAAAACGTACCTACCCTCAATAACACAATACATTTAGGTACTAGTATCAGTATGTAAAATAGCTGGGTCAGATAATACGTTGAAAACTTTTAACTTATTTGATAAGTACATCAAAAGAAAAATATTGCAATAAGTAGTGAAAGAACAAAGGCGAAATCGTAGCTGAATTTAATTTGAGCGACTAAAAGTGACTTATATACGAAGGCAGCTCTATTATTTTTCTACGTTTTTTCAAAATATCACCTTAACTAGTTAAAAATACTAGTTTAAATGAAAAGTTATTTGTGTGAAAAGTGTTTAGTGTTGCCATTTTGTATTTATTCTTCCAAGTGACAGTAAGTACAGCATTATTGTATTATAATACAAATTTTTCGTCATGGGTGTCATTTTAGTGTTATTTTAGGTCGCTGAAAACGATAGTGGGGTCAAAATGAAAATCCAAGATGGCGGCTGCGAAAATTTCCTAATTTTCGGTCATGGGTGTCATTTTCGTGATATTTGAGGTCGCTGAAAACGATAGTGGGGTCAAAATGAAAATCGAAGATGGCGGCTGCGAAAATTTCCTAATTTTTCGTCATGGGTGTCATTTTCGTGATATTTTAGGTCACTGAAAGCGATAGTGGGTTCAAAATGAAAATCCAAGATGGCGGCTGCGAAAATTTCCTAACTTTTCGTCATGGGTGTCATTTTCGTGATATTTTAGGTCGCTGAAAACGATAGTTATTCATTTTGAACCCACTATCGCTTTCAGTGACCTAAAATATCATGAAAATGACACCCATGACGAAAAATTAGGAAATTTTCGCAGCCGCCATCTTGGATTTTCATTTTGACCCCACTATCGTTTTCAGCGACCTAAAATAACACGAAAATGACACCCATGACGAAAAATTTGGATTATAATACAATAATGCTGTACTTACTGTCACTTGGAAGAATAAATACAAAATGGCAACACTAAACACTTTTCACACAAATAACTTTTCATTTAAACTAGTATTTTTAACTAGTTAAGGTGATATTTTAAAAAAACGTAGAAAAATAATAGAGCTGCCTTCGTATATAAGTCACTTTTAGTCGCTCAAATTAAATTCAGCTACGATTTCGCCTTTGTTCTTTCACTACTTAGTGCAATATTTTGCTTTTGATGTACTTATCAAATAAGTTAAAACAGTTTTCAAAGTATTATCTGTCCCAGCTATTTTACATACTGATACTAGTAAATGTATTGTGTTTTTGAGGGTAGGTACGTTTTAAAAGCTATTCATTATACAACATCACTCTAAGCGCACGCCTGCAAGATTTAAACAAGACGCGCGCTGTAGTAAAAAAATCTGTTGCCTTTCCAAATTAGTAGGCACTTCTTCGTAAAAAAATTAATAAAAGCTATATCTTTTTACCTAATGTATGTATGAAGCTCAAACTTAAATTCGTGAATGAAGCAATTAGGTAGCAATTATTGACATAACAAACTTTTAGAAATTCTGCGTCCTTCATGCTGAACACGGAGGCGACCAGCCATCCTGACGTCAGAATGGCTGGTCAAAAAAATATTCATTTTTCTCTGAATCCATCGTATGTAGCAATTATTGAAGAAATGTAGCAAATATAAGCAATTATGTAGCAATTCTTGAATATACTTTCAGAGGCGTTTGCCATAGGCAACCAGCCATTCTGACGCTAACGTTTGTTCCGCTACTTCTTCTTCCCAGCTAAAGCACTAGGAAGTGGTGAAGGGCGGGCGTTTTGTGGGGACTGTCTTACTGTAATTTTGACGTTCAAAAAGTGCTGATTCTCAGCCTAATTTGAATAAAGGACTTTTGATTTTGATTTTTGATTTTTGACCTATTCTAGTTCTTTTGTTAGCACAATATACTTAGGTAGCTGTTAAGTTATAAACACATAAAACATGATACCTATTTAACCTTATTTTTTATTTACTATGTTGACATTAACATAAATAACTTCGACATACCTAAACAGATTTTATCGCTAGAGGTATTAGGAAATACCTAATAAAATTGTGTGAATTCAAGAAAATACTAACAGGTAAATTTTTGTCTGCAGGAAACCGCAGAAGTATGCGTCGGCACGTCTGTGGGCACCATTACAGAGCCAGACTGCCTCGGACCCTGCGAGCCTGGTACTTCGGTCACCCTGGAGGGCATCGTGTGGCACGAGACGGAAGGTGGTGAGTTGTTACTAGCGCACGAACGCAAAGCACCGTAGCGCGCCCATCCCATACACTCTGCACGCTTCTGCACGCCTAGTATACGTTCATGCTTTGCGAAACATTATCACCATCGTTATTTCTCATGCAATCGTTATTTTTACACCACAGCATACTTCATAAACTAAAGGATGCCTAAAAGTTTAAAGAAAAAGTTAATTGTCTATTGTTTTAGCTTCAGGAACTAACCCTACTAATGCCGTGTCTACCCATTACTTTATAGGATTTTTAGGCAACACAACCTTGTTTAGTTTTTGATGTAACTGCCGAAGATATAAATAAGAAAGCTCGTTAAAAATCTATCTTTTCGAGCAAATCTTTCTTAAATACAGGTGATCCTTTATTAAATTCTATTATTAATTTTAAAAGCTCGTCGTATTACTTACTAGCCTTGCCCCGCGGTTTCGTCGGTAGCGTGATGTTAAATAGCCTAACCTTCCTCAAGAATTGGCTATCAAATGCAAAAATAATTTTTCAAATGCGACTGGTAAATAAATAATAATGTTTAATCATTTATTTCATAAACAAGAGGTACAGTCTGTTACAAGTAGGTTGACAACTTAGGATTAGTATACATCTGAGATGAGTAGGTAACAATGCAAGTTTATGAACTGATGTCCTAGCTAGGTTACTAGGCTACTTAGTAACCTAGCTAGGACTCCAGGAGGTATTAAGGACTCCAGGAGTAGTTCAAGAAGTTAGCGCTTTTAAACAAACAAGCTTTATTACATTTTTACAAAGTCCTACCTGCAAGTCCTGCAACAGAAAGTCTTCTAAGGTACTTTCTGGAATGGATAATTAATTATTTAATTATACATTGAATATATTGATTAACATTTAGAGAGATTTTAATCCTTGAAAAAATTGCCACGATTACGTCATAGTTCAAAGACAAAAAGAGTTGGTAAAAAAACAAATAGTCCGCGTTGAATACAAATTTAAGTCCATCGATGGACAAGTTAACGCCATTTAAATAATCTTGTATGAACGGAGCAATGGATGACGAAACAAACATGGTGGTGAGAAGCCATAATGAATTCGGAGAAATAGGGTTTGGCAATAAATAACGTCGGTTTAGGCCAGCAATACATATTTATGCTTCCTATTATAATGACCAACGATTATTTCGTGTCAAATTCAATTTTGATAAAATGCACGCTATTAATATTTTTCTTGTAAAATATTTAAAGAATTTATCTCTATCTACCAACCAATAATATTCTAAGAAACGAACCTAAGAAAACCTGAAGAATTAACTGTAGAAATAAAACCATGGAGTTCAATACTTACCTACACATAAAATGTGCGTCATTAACGTCAATATAGAAATAATAAAAGCCCCCATAAAGCATATAATTAAGAAGTCCACTTACAGAAGCAATATTAATTTATTTACGACACCTGGCTCGGTGATTATGATTGCCGATTGTACGTTTACCTACAGCTTTTTTGTAGCTCGTCATTCGTATTTCACGACGGCCATAATCATCTCGTCCTTTCTCAGTGTTTAATCCCGAACTGGCCATTAATATTAAAATATTCATGGCGCACATAAAACAGTGGAGTCAATGAGACTCCCTACATAATTACTGGGCGCTTATTAGCCGGAGATAGCATCGCAGAATATTTAATAACGCTCCGAACCGATACGAGGGTCTTTACACCTTTTATGCTCGTCTGGTAATAAAATGCCCCGCAACTCTTTAGGGTAAGTAAATAAATTCCAAAATGGCCGGTAATCTAATTTACATAAATTATTATTATGTTTGCGATGAAATCAATTCTCAGTGCAAGTCTTTATTTATTACTTACTAGCTGTTGCCCGCGGCTTCGCCCGCATAGATGTCGGAAAATATCACATGGGAACGTTCATGTGGAAAACATAGGGCATATCCCTAACTTAAGAAATGCTGGGTTTCCCATAAAAACTTTCATCCCTTTTATCACCCCCTGTAGGATTATGTTTTAAGACAAAAAGTAGCCCATGTCCTTTCCCAGGATGCTATCTATAGCCTTGCCAAATTTTATCGAAATCCGTGCAGTTTTGTAAATTTTAAAATCAACCCCTATTTTACTCCTTTAGGGGATGATTTTTCAAAAACGCTGAACCGCATATTTCTTAATTTCCTACCAATAGCATAAATTTGTTATCCCTAACTTAAGAAATACTGGGTTTCCCTTACAAACTTTCATCCCCTATATCCCCCCTGTAGTATTGTTTTTGAAAGTATCCTATGTCCTTTCCCAGGATGCTATATAAAGCCTTGCCAAATTTTGTCGAAATCCGTGCAGTTTTGTAAATTTTAAAATCAACCCCGATTTTACCCCCTTAGGGGATGATTTTTCAAAAACGCTAAACCGCATATTTCTTTATTTCCTATCAAAAGCATACATTTTAATTTTCACATCCCTAACTTAAGAAATACTAAGTTTCCCATACAAACTTTCATCCCCTATATCACCCCCTGTAGGATTATTTTTAAGACCAAAAGTAGCCTATGTCCGTCCCCAGGACACCATCCATAGCCTTGCCAAATTTTATCGAAATCCGTGCAGTTTTGTAAATTTTAAAATCAACCCCTATTTTACCCCCTTAGGGGATGATTTTTCAAAAACGCTGAACTGCATATTTCTTAATTTCGTACCAATAGCATAAATTTGTTATCCCTAACTTAAGAAATACTGGGTTTCCCTTACAAACTTTCATCCCCTATATCACCCCCTGTAGTATTGTTTTTGAAAGTATCCTATGTCCTTTCCCAGGATGCTATATAAAGCCTTGCCAAATTTTGTCGAAATCCGTGCAGTTTTGTAAATTTTAAAATCAACCCCGATTGTACCCCCTTAGGGGATGATTTTTCAAAAACGCTGAACCGCATATTTCTTTATTTCCTATCAAAAGCATACATTTTAATTTTCACATCCCTAACTTAAGAAATACTGAGTTTCCCATACAAACTTTCATCCCCTATATCACCCCCTGTAGGATTATTTTTGAAAAAAAAAGTAGACTATGTCCGTCCCCAGGACACCATCTATAGCCTTGCCAAATTTTATCGAAATCCGTGCAGTTTTGTAAATTTTAAAATCAACCCCTATTTTACGCCTTTAGGGGATGATTTTTCAAAAACGCTGAACCGCATATTTCTTAATTTCCTACCAATAGCATAAATTTGTTATCCCTAACTTAAGAAATACTGGGTTTCCCTTACAAACTTTCATCCCCTATATCACCCCCTGTAGTATTGTTTTTGAAAGTATCCTATGTCCTTTCCCAGGATGCTATATAAAGCCTTGCCAAATTTTGTCGAAATCCATGCAGTTTTGTAAATTTTAAAATCAACCCCTATTTTACCCTCTTAGGGGATGATTTTTCAAAAACGCTGAACCGCATATTTCTTTATTTCCTATCAAAAGCATACATTTTAATTTTCACATCCCTAACTTAAGAAATACTGAGTTTCCCATACAAACTTTCATCCCCTATATCACCCCCTGTAGGATTATTTTTGAAAAAAAAATAGACTATGTCCGTCCTCAGGACACCATCTATAGCCTTGCCAAATTTTATCGAAATCCGTGCAGTTTTGTAAATTTTAAAATCAACCCCTATTTTACTCCTTTAGGGGATGATTTTTCAAAAACGCTGAACCGCATATTTCTTAATTTCCTACCAATAGCATAAATTTGTTATCCCTAACTTAAGAAATACTGGGTTTCCCTTACAAACTTTCATCCCCTATATCACCCCCTGTAGTATTGTTTTTGAAAGTATCCTATGTCCTTTCCCAGGATGCTATATAAAGCCTTGCCAAATTTTGTCGAAATCCGTGCAGTTTTGTAAATTTTAAAATCAACCCCGATTGTACCCCCTTAGGGGATGATTTTTCAAAAACGCTGAACCGCATATTTCTTAATTTCCTACCAATAGCATAAATTTGTTATCCCTAACTTAAGAAATACTGGGTTTCCCTTACAAACTTTCATCCCCTATATCACCCCCTGTAGTATTGTTTTTGAAAGTATCCTATGTCCTTTCCCAGGATGCTATATAAAGCCTTGCCAAATTTTGTCGAAATCCATGCAGTTTTGTAAATTTTAAAATCAACCCCTATTTTACCCCCTTAGGGGATGATTTTTCAAAAACGCTGAACCGCATATTTCTTTATTTCCTATCAAAAGCATACATTTTAATTTTCACATCCCTAACTTAAGAAATACTGAGTTTCCCATACAAACTTTCATCCCCGATATCACCCCCTGTAGGATTATTTTTGAAAAAAAAAGTAGCCTATGTCCGTCCCCAGGATACCATCTATAGCTTTGCCAAATTTTATCGAAATCCGTTCAGTGGTTTAGGCGTGAAAAGGTAACAGACAGACAGACAGACAGACAGACAGACAGACAGAGTTACTTTCGAATTTATAATATTAGTATGGATTTTATTTTCGGTATTCAGACATTTAATTTCACGTCGGAGCAATTCGATTGTTCTCCCCGAATAGATCCAATAATGGAAGCGCTGGATTTTTATGAATGCTTAATTTGTTTGAATGATTTATTTTATTTCGAACATCAATGGGATCAATTTAATGCTTAACCATAAGATGTGGTCGTCCATCATTAAGATGAAAATAAAACAGACAATTTAAAGAGCTCACGTCCCGAGCGCCGCTAGAGGGCCAGGGCACGCAACACAATGCCGCTCCCCCGTAGCCGCTCGTAATTATTATAAAACACGATAATAAATCACCATCTGCTCGCTTCTGTTGCCACTTTCCAAATTTATCCGGGCGATGGACGCCAGCGGGGAGCGGCCCGCGGGGGAGGCAATTCACGCCCTTCCTCTTCAAGCTTATTTATTTTCGGCTAATGGCGCCGAGGAGCTTACGGAAATTAAATACTGTTTACAGTACGACTCCGACCGCGTTATAATTTTATTACAGGCTCACGTGTAAAATAATCGAGTTATGAAGTTTCCTCATTTACTTACACGAGTGCGGGCTGCTGTACCACTCTCATTGGAATAAATTCTCCATAAGTCCAAGTCCGGGGCATATCAAGAAGCATCTGGTGCTCGGCTACTGCTCAAAAAATGTCCTCAGTCAGAGACAGGTTTACGAGGCTCGCTCCTACCGCAGTACACTGTATCTGTACGTGCTAACAATTAAGCGGAGGCTACCCAGTACACGCCGCGTTGCATTCCATTCCACTAATTAGTGGACGTATTTTAATATTTATGCTTCGTTTTCGAGTTTCGGTTTATGTCTCTTTTATAAAGCTTATTATGGAGCATTTTGTATCTGACACATAATAATCCACAACTTTTTGTGAGAGGAACATGTTAAACGGGTTTTATCATTACAAATGTGGTCGTTGGACTGGCTACCATTTTAGAGAGAAAAGTTTAGTTTACCAGGTCAGCATGCATTGAATGGAGGTAAATGAAATCGTCGGAACTTTGTTTGTCTCGGTGTGGAAACAATGGGCGAGTCTGATTAGTGCTGTGCCCGGACCAACGCGACGCTCGCTGCCCGCCTGCCACTTTGCCCTCGTGCTCGACGCCCACTCTATTTTGTGTTATTAACTCAATCGATTTAGTCAACAAAAGAATGCTGGCGGGTAAAAAAAACAAAACAATCAAGTTTGTTTTTTGTTTTTACATTATTACAAGGCACGCGATATTAATATTGCTTGCTTAAATCACAAGGTATAGAGTTTAATCTCCAAGTTTAAGATTAACTTTGTGTGGAGTGCGACTTATACAAATATTGACGTAGGTAGAGATTTGTGAGCGACGAAGTTGGAGGGGTGTCGGGAACAAAGCCGGCAAGCGGCGGGCAGGGGCAAAGTGGGGACGCGGTCGGGCGAGGGCACGACAACTATTAGGCCGTTGATTACCGCGGCCGAGGTGTAATTAGCACCACCTAAATGAACCTATTTCGCTCGCTGCTTTCCTGGTAAAATGATCAGCGACTTAATCAAACGATAGCCGGATAATCTGTGGTTTAAAATGTAAACTGAAATTATTTATGCTGTTGCTGAATCCTAAGATAGATAGGATTTAGGCTAATTTTATGTAAGCTGATGGAATAAGTTCTTCGTAAAAACGACTACTTAACAAAATGCCTACCTACTTATCTATTTTCTCTCTCTATCTTCTAAGCTAGAACCATAATTTGTAGCGGATCATTTTTTCAAAATGCCTACCTACTTATCTATTTTCTCTCTCTATCTTCTAAGCTAGAACCATAATTTGTAGCGGATCATTTTTTTTACCGTCTCTAAAAAAATAGGGTTTAGTAGGTGAATGGAGTAAGAAGCCTATGGCATGTACCTACTTTAAAAAAAAATAGGAATAATTAAATTATTCATAATTTTATACATCAATGTATGTTTCGTTTTCTGACAGACTGGCAATAAATATGTATAAGTAAGTAGCCTATTTATTTATTTAACCTCGAAGGAAGTTATGGGGAATAAAAGATTACTAACAAGCCCCGATGGTACGAGCACAAAAGGACCATCAAAACAAGCCAAACTAAATACATATTGGCTGTCCCAAGCCCAGCCAGTACCAACGTCAAACAGATTTGCACTACTTGACAACGACGAAACACAAAAATCTAGCCATGAGCAAAGTGAAAAACCCATAAAGCCTCCACCTATATTCGTTGATAAAGTTGAAAATGTACAACCACTCATCAACCTGCTGAATGACCATATCCGGGAAAATTATGTACTCAAAGTCCTTAATAATGACCAAGTTAAAATCCAACCTAAAACATCAGAAGCATTCAGGGATATAGTTAAACAGCTTGAAATAAAAAACACAGAATTTTATACATACAAGCCTAAACAAGAAAGAAACTTCAAAGTGGTCCTTAAAAACCTACATGCATCCACTGATCTAACTGAACTCGAGCAAGCTTTATCAGACTTAGGCCACGAATGTGTTAATACTTGGAATATTAAACAAATGAAAACTAAAAAACCATTGCCAATGTTCATTGTTGAATTAATGATAATGATAATGATAAATGATTTATTTCTGTAAGTAGGTTTGTACAAACACTTTTACACGTCAAACATATTTTTTTTTTAAACTAGATGAGTTCGACGTTTCCTATCTGACTACTCTGAGAAGAAACGCCGAAACAAACTCAGAGGTCACAGTCTCTTTTAAAGTCCAGACATAATCTTGGTCAGATCATGTGAAGACCATGTAGATTGCAGTCAGAAATGGTCTTTTGATGAAAGAACCACACAGATTGAGTGGACCTGTCCAGTCAGTGCACGCATTTGTCAGTAATCGTGCAGCTCAACTCAAAACTTAAGGAGCTTAACGATTCGACGAACAATACCAAAGAAAAGACATTTGGGTAGGCCGCATAAATTACTCAAACTGTCAGACTATAACTAAAACTGAGAAAAGGATAAAATAAATAAAAAACAATGATCCACGTAGTCTTCACATTCACAATAATTAAAAATAGTATAACAAACAAAATATTCATGTCATTGTATAGAATATGTAAAAAGGTATTTAAATCAACATTAATAGTGTAAATTTATTGGAGCAGCTCAAACCCAAGCCTTTTTGTCCTCAATATAGTCTTTGACAGTATAAAAGGCTTTCTGACAAAGTTTCCGCTTTATACAGTTTTTGAATTTATTAAGGCTTAGCTCTTGAATGTGGCTAGGTAGTTTATTATAAAAACGTATACATTGGCAACTAAACGAACCACTTATTTTCTTCAGCCTGGTTGTAGGAACAACAAATTAAAACCTAATGATAACAACAAAAGCATATATCAGGTCAAGTACCTCTTAAATTGTAGAATAACCTTTGAACCTCCTCGGCCTAAGCGTGAAATACCGCAGTGTGCTAAATGTCAACAGTACGGGCACACTAAGGCTTATTGTCGTCGGAACCCCAAATGTATCAAATGCGCAGGAGATCACTTATCGGCCGATTGTCCTCGGAAGACTAGATCTGATCAAGTTAAATGCATCTTATGTAATGGAAATCACCCTGCTAACTATAAGGGATGCCAAGTATATAGAGAACTACAAAAAATTAAATTACCTGGTAAACCTGAAACAACAAAACAACGCTACTCAACAAGACCCGTACCATCACAACAAAAAGACCAAACAACACGGCACCATCAGCACCAAAAAACTTACAGGGACGTTCTAACAGAAAAGTCAAACACAACTGACAAACAAAATATTATCCCGGAAGCCAACTTGGGTACAAATGACACTCGTGAGTTACTAATAATGATGAAACAAATGATGCAACAGCTTACTACAATGACCAACTTACTACTAACACTCACGACAAGACTGACAAATTCAACTCCATAAAAATTGTCATCTGGAATGCCAATGGGCTGTCCCAACACACCCTAGAGGTGAAAGCGTTTTTAGAGTTGCACCAAGTAGACATACTCTTGGTAACACTTCACCAAGAAGAGTCATTTTAATATACAGTCTTATAAATTATATCATACGATGCACCCTGACGGCACCGCACATGGAGGAAGCGCTATACTTATAAGAAACAAAATTAGACATCACGAGGCCATAAATTACTGCACACCTGAGATTCAAGCAACTAATATAGTGGTCGAGGACTGGGCTGGACCACTCACAGTTTCATCAGTGTACAGCCCGCCAAAACATAATATAAAGCAGGATGAATACGAAAAGTTCTTCTCCACTTTAGGACAACGTTTTGTAGCTGGCGGTGACTATAACGCTAAACACACATACTGGGGCTCAAGAACAGTAACACCGAAAGGCCGGCAATTGCTTAGGGCTGTTGAAAATCTGAAACTTAGTTGTATCTCATCCGGGGAACCAACCTATTGGCCCACAGATGTTAGAAAAATGCCGGACCTATTAGATTTCCTGATAGTAAAGGGTATAGCTAACACATACTTCACATGCAACTCTAATAATTCTG
The DNA here is from genome assembly GCA_905163495.3 of Cosmia trapezina. Taxonomy (NCBI): domain Eukaryota; kingdom Metazoa; phylum Arthropoda; class Insecta; order Lepidoptera; family Noctuidae; genus Cosmia; species Cosmia trapezina. The sequence goes on from LR991036.1 coordinate 7,485,137, forward strand.
AACTTTCATCAGATCACTCCCCTGTCGAAATTTTGCTGAAGAGAAAAATAACGCTAATTACAAAACCATGTAGCCTACATAATAGAAAAACAGACTGGAGTTACTTCCGAGAGTCGGTGTCAGCATCTCTAAATATGAAATTACCACTTAAAACCGATCAAGACATAGAAGAAGCTGTTGAGCACTTTAACCATTGCATCCAGAATGCTGCTTGGCTTGCTACACCAGAAAACTCGAATACAGTCCCTAGTACAAAAAGATACCCAGTCAACATCAGGGAAATGATCGCTCAGAAACGCAAGGCTCGAAAATTGTGGCAGATTACTCGATATCCTGCACTCAAAACTAAACTAAATTCACTCACATCTCAACTGACACAATTATTAAGTGAAGATCAAAATCAGAATGTGCAGGCATATCTTACGGATTTGAGTCCTAGTGCTGCGACTGACTATTCGCTTTAGAAGGCGATAAAAAAACTGAAGTGCCCCACAGTAACTCGTCCTCCTATACGCAAAACAGATAACAGTTGGGCAACAAAAGACTCTGAAAAAGCACAAACTTTCGCTGATCATTTAAAACAGGTATTCCTACCAAATCCTGATCAAGGATCAGTACAGATTAATTCAGTATCTAAGCTCCTTAATCAAACGCACCAATTAGATCTTCCAATAAATGGCTTTTCCAAGCAAGAAGTTAAAGAAGCAATAAGTAAACTTGATCAAAACAAAGCTCCAGGATATGATTTGATAACTGCGAGAATACTACTCGAATTGCCCGAAGAAGGTGTACTTTTTTTAACATACATTTACAATTCCATCTTGAGAAGATCAGCGGTGCCGCGGCAATGGAAGGTAGCACAGATCATTATGGTTCCTAAACCGGGTAAAAGCCCAGAAGATGTTAAGTCCTACAGACCTATCAGTTTGCTCCCAATACCATCAAAAGTAATGGAGATTCTATTTCTAAACAGATTAATGCCAATCATTAAGGAGAGAAACTTAATCCCTGATCACCAGTTTGGTTTTAGGCAAAAGCATGGTTCTGTTGAACACATAGGCTCGTCAACGCTATTCACACCGCCTTTGAACAAAAGCAATATTGTACAGCTGCATTTTTAGACATATCCCAAGCCTTTGACCGTGTGTGGCACGATGGACTTTTGTACAAAATTAAAAAAAATCTTCCAATACAATTCTACCAATTCATCCGATCCTATCTGGAAAACAGACACTTCTTTGTGAAGCAAGGCGAAGAAGCAACGTAATTATACAAAATCCACGCGGGTGTGCCGCAAGGTAGCGTTATGGGGCCCATTCTGTATCTCCTATATACTGCAGACCTACCTATTTCAGAAGTAACCATAACGGGTACCTTCGCCGACGATACAGCACTACTGTCTTCGGATATGCTCCCGGAAAATGCCTCCCAGAAGTTCCAAAATAGTCTTGATGACATTGAAAGATGGCTAAGAGATTGGCGCATTAAGGCTAATGAATCGAAATCTGTGCAGGTAAATTTCACTCTTCGACGCCAAATTTGCCCTCCAGTCAAAATAAATGGAGTCCAAGTCCCACAAGCTGATGAGGCAAAATACTTAGGTATGTACCTGGATAAAAGACTTACATGGAGAAAGCATATCTTTACCAAACGCCTGGCAATGGGACAATAGGTACGAAAAATGTACTGGATGCTAAACAAAAAGTCACATCTATCACTGGCAAACAAACTTCTACTCTATAAGGCCATAATCAAACCCATATGGTGTTACGGTTTACAGTTATGGGGCACATCTGCAAATTCAAATGTTGAAATCCTTCAAAGATTTCAGTCTAAAATGCTACGAATGATAGCAAATGCACCATGGTATATAAGCAATGATAGATTGCACCACGACCTTAACATGAGGACAGTTAAGCAAGAAATAAAAATCAGAATGGAAGCTTATAAATCGAGGATCACACACCATCCTAACGCACTTGCAAAAGGTCTTATGAGCGATTCAACCATGCCACGAAGACTTAAACGGAAAAACCCGCAGGATCTATTATTACTGTAGACTGTGACTGAGACAAAGCGGACTTATCATTGGATATGTACCGCACAAGCCTGATACAATCAATTACGAAACTATTGCTGAATATCGTCTGGATAGATTGCAATATGGGAAATTTCAAAAAAAAAAAAAAAAAAAAGGTAGAGATTTGTGAGCGACGAAGTTGGAGGGGTGTCGGGAACAAAGCCGGCAAGCGGCGGGCAGGGGCAAAGTGGGGACGCGGTCGGGCGAGGGCACGACAACTATTAGGCCGTTGATTACCGCGGCCGAGGTGTAATTAGCACCACCTAAATGAACCTATTTCGCTCGCTGCTTTCCTGGTAAAATGATCAGCGACTTAATCAAACGATAGCCGGATAATCTGTGGTTTAAAATGTAAACTGAAATTATTTATGCTGTTGCTGAATCCTAAGATAGATAGGATTTAGGCTAATTTTATGTAAGCTGATGGAATAAGTTCTTCGTAAAAACGACTACTTAACAAAATGCCTACCTACTTATCTATTTTCTCTCTCTATCTTCTAAGCTAGAACCATAATTTGTAGCGGATCATTTTTTTTACCGTCTCTAAAAAAATAGGGTTTAGTAGGTGAATGGAGTAAGAAGCCTATGGCATGTACCTACTTTAAAAAAAAATAGGAATAATTAAATTATTCATAATTTTATACATCAATGTATGTTTCGTTTTCTGACAGACTGGCAATAAATATGTATAAGTAAGTAGCCTATTTATTTATTTAAACTACCTACTTACTTAGTTTAAATAATCATTATGTATATATTTATTAATCTTGTTAAACTGAATAATAAAGAAAGCAGATGAAAGTGAACGGCCGGATAAACTTATAGCCATTTCCGAACACATTCAACAATGCGGATTAGGAATATTGGTCTACCTCAATCAATCTGCCAAACCTTTTCCCAAATATGTTGGGGTCGGCTTCCAGTCTAACCGGATGCAGCTGTATACCAGTATTTCTGCCTATTTGACCTCCACAACCCAATTACTGTACAATACGGTACCCCTTGGTAAGACTGGTTGTCAGACTTTCGGACTACAGGGCCCCAAGTCTGCTATTTTTTAGAAATTCGTCATTCCAACACGATCCCATTGTCACTGCATTGTCATTTTGCTAAAAGTTCGTAATCTGCTAAATTCATAATTTCTTACAATGGAGTGTCAGTGGTTGGGTTGACCATTGGAAAGTCATAATGACGCCATTATATTAGTAGATTACCAAACTTGTCAAAATCAACAATTATGAAATCAATGATAGACCATTCTGACACTATTGTAATAGCAGAGTTGAGGCCCTGACGACCGTAACAACTGTCAGATCCACGAATGACAGCCGGTACCAACGGCTGCATGCTTATGTGCTTTCCGAGGCACGGAGGAGAATATTGGTCTACCTATTGCGTTAGTTAAATTGTGTTCCTATGGCTGACATAATAGATAAGTAAACTAGACAATTTTGTTACAAAACAATCGTCATCGCGTGTTCAAAAACGTTACTTTCGCGTATGTCATGTATGTATGACACAAATATTGATGTACAAGCTATTAGGACGTCCCCCTGTCGTTAACAAACTGTAACAAGTAGGTAGGCACAAGCACAGGCTGCACGCGGTTGAGCCATTAGTGACGTTCCAACAAATCGAAGCGATTACACACAGGCAAACAGTGTACCGACTACCGACGATCTCTAATTTAACTTTTCCGTGACCGGTCGGCCGTATTAACAATTTACAAGGGGATTTCACCCCTAAATAATAAAAGTACGGAGCGCGCCCAACGATTTCCTTTAGGAAGTTGCGCACCATCTGCTCCGAGCTACTTTTTAAATATTTCTGACAACCTGGTACTTCGTTTTATTACTCGGCTTCGTACGATGGTTTCCGTATTTGTTATTTGTTTATGGCGCGAGTTTTTATATTCACACAACACATTGCGGTTTTTTATACACAAGAATTTATCGTACACGTAGCGTGTGAACGTTATTAATGATTTACGCGTTCACAATAGAAAGCAAACACGAGATTTGAAACATAAATAACCATAGACTAAGTGGTAGCATAGCGGTTGTTCAATAATAAACGAATGACCGCCTCCATTGTCTCATTAGTCACCGAGCCCGTCTCCTTGTTACAATAACTTCACCATTTTATGCTAATGGCTTATAGAGAAATGCTTTATGTGTTCATTGTTTTGTGGAACAATAAATAATAACTGTGAGCTAAGGAGCCCTTGTACCCACATTATACGGGTCACTTATCAATCTTGTTACACATTTACATTTTGTTTTTCCACGAAACAACTTTATTTTTGAAGCTCGCTATCAATTTATTTGGGATCATGTTTTTGAAAGTAAATGGAGCGTTTTTTTATTTTAATAAAATTCGAATTCAAAAAGTGTGAATCTGTGTTTATGTCATTGTTTATTTTCGACATTTCCATGAAGCAACTTTGCTTGTGAAGTTTGTGAATGACAACAACATTTCTTTTTGATTGGCACTATTCCTCTGTAAGATAAATAGTTTAGAGCCAACGGACAGATCGTAGCTGTAATCGCTACGACGAAATGTGCGTCCAATATTTGTTATCATGTAATTCTACACGAAAATGGCCGCTTCAGGTCGGCACAATAGCGTAGTGATCGTTGTGGACTTGTGGCGCATTTTGCCTGAAACAGCTCACCAGAGTATCGCTCACCGCTACGACCATAAATCAGATTTCACAGCTATTTACTAACAATGCTATGTACGGTTCACAAATTAAAATACTTGCCACAAACGCAAAGCGCTTGCGTGTTGACGTTCTCCTCACCCAAATCAACCCAAATGTATTGAAAGCGAACTACGGATGTAGTTGTGATAGTCGTTCTTGTTTACTATCGTTAACGTAGTTGATGTTTATCATGTTGTGTCTCTGTCAGTAGAGTAATGTAAACTTCTTCAGTGTACATCATAAATTCGTGCAGCAACGCGGCCAAGCTATAAAAATGTATTAATATGCTGCAAACAATGTTAGCAGTATGTGAGATCATAACTTATGAGACGCGCACTCGGCACTGCGCGGATACTCCGCTGCTTTGAAATTGTTGTTGGCACCCGAGAAATATGGCGCACCGCTGTATGGAACCTATTTTACGATATAAAACTAAATACAACATGTGAATTTGTGAACAGATGTCTGCATCCGCAGGCATCCAACAAATCTCTTCATATTACACTACTGCGTCGTTTTAAAAACATATACATACTCATTTACAATTCAACGAGACCGCTACATAAAATCGAGTCAACGAAAAAGCTCGCCAGGGATTAAAAAGGGATTGTCCGGAGCTCTCACTTTTATCTCAATTTGTTACTCTTGTTTACGAAAAACATTTTGAGGACAAAGAGAAGATTAAATCGCTCTGAATTACAATAAGGTTCTAAACCGCGGTAGGTGACATATAAATTCACAATGAGCCTAGGGTTTGTACAATGAAATATTGTGATGGCGGAATGTCCTTTATAGGCGAAAAAGAAAAGGTATGAAAAGTCTCGCAAATAGAGGGGTGAAATTGATTAATTAAATTTGCATAAGTTTGCACGGTACCGCGATAAGCGGGCGAGGTAAGGAGGCAATGCGGGGCGGGGGCGGGCGGGGGCCGCCTGCGGGCGCGGCTGAATGTGCGGCGGAGTCACGTCCGCGCCGCGCGTCTCCTGCATCCCCAATATGCAAATGAGTGCTCCCGCGTGACAAATTGGATCCGAGGCTGCCGTCGCCGCCGATAACTTCACTGCACCAATTTCGTTAAAGCCGTATCTTCTTACACAGTTTAAAACTAATCCCATTACACGATCGACAGAACACGTATACAAGAAGCCATATATTTATCGTTCCGTGATATTGTTACAGGTGTACTAGTAGTGAATGTGACGTGGCGAGGGAAGACTTACGTAGGAACATTACTGGACTGCACGCGACACGACTGGGCGCCACCGCGGTTAGTATTTATGCGACTGTGCGCTCAAACTCTAATGTACACGAACGGGGAATACTAATGCATGCCGCCGGGAATAACGCGTAGCGAGCTCACAAGAAGTGGCTCAATCTGTTACAAACACTGTGTAATGGACGCACTCAGTCACGTATGTCTAAAATGAGTCGCAAAAACGTGAGCAGAAATTCCTGAATAGAGAAACACCAGGAATATATTTTTCGTAAATAATGACGCCATTGATATTCATGGGTTTCCACTAGTTTGCCGATTCGGTCGTCGTCGTGTCGGAAGGTTAAATGTAATATAAAGTTTCATATTATATTTCCATAGGTTTTGCGACTCTCCAACGGAGGAGTTAGATGCGCGGACGCCCAAGGGTCGAGGAGCGAAGCGTGGTCGGGGCGCTGCACCGACTGACATGACGAACTTCACCGAGACGCGGTCCTCGGTACATAGCAAGCTACGGAATGGTGGCGCCAAAGGACGAAGAGCACTGCCTTCTCCTACACCCTTCACGCCTCCTAGACCTGACTCGAAAAGAAAACGCACTTCGGACGCGGAGGATCGACCTCCGACGCCGAAAGCCAAACGTCCGCCTCCCACACCGTCTTCCCCTCCCCCTGATCCCGTCCTCCTGGAGTGTCCAGAGCCAAACTGTTCTAAGAAGTACAAACACGCGAACGGTCTCAAGTATCACCGATCACACGCACATGGTTCGCCTGACGACGATGAGAAGGATGGCTCAAGTTCTGAGCAAGAGGAGCCGGCGACGGAGCCAGCCTCGCCTGCTCGGCCGCCGTCTGCGCCAGCGACGCCAGCTACGCCTGTCAAGTCGCCAACGCCGGTCAAATCGCCTGATGCCAAGGTTGACAAGTCACCGGAGAAGTCCCCGGAGAAGCCTGAAGTGGACGCAGAGTCGCCTCGGTTAGAACAGCCTCGGTTCGCTGAGGAGTTTATCACAGCGTCTGAACCGCCCCCCGTGGTGGACCGGCCGCAGACGCCGCCACCGCCGCCCGCCACGCCGCCTGATGCACTGCCTACGCTACAACCTACACAGTTTAAGGTAAACTTCAGAACCTGCTTGTGAATGTTTACTAGATTTTCTTACATTACATGACCAAGTAGGGCCATCAACCAACCGTCGGAGCGTCAATAAAGCCTTTCATAACATATTGATAATCCTATATTGTTGTCCAGGTAAAGCCTCGGTCAGCACTAATGGCAGAGGAGCGCAAGTCGACGGAATCTCCCGCAGAAGAGTCGCCGGGCAAGCGGCGCGCGCGGCGGTCTCCGACGCCGGGCGTCCGGTCGCCGGCCTACTCCGACATATCGGACGACGCTGCGCCACCGGACGCGCCACCTGATGACCCCGCGCATAGGCCCTTCCCGGTTTATCATCAGGTATGAATTCACCGTTTGTAATAGAGTCAAGTAACTGAGTTAAGGAAACAAAGGGAGACAACCCTAACCACTTTTTAAATCACTTGACAGTCCGTATACGAAAGACAAACTGCTGTAAACAGTCCACCGATAAAACGCCAAATCTTTCTTAATTTACACAATGCAACATTATTCATCATCTGCCTAGCCTTTTCCCAACTACATATGTTGGGGTTGGCTTCCAGTCAAACCGGATGCAGCTGAATACCAGTATTTTACACGGAGCAACTGCCTGTCTGACCTCCATAATACAGTTACTGGGTAATACGATTACGATACGGCGATACCCCTTGGTAAGACTGGTTGTCAGACTTTCGGGCTTCTGACGTCCCGTAACGACTGTTAAAGATGCTTGAATGACAGCCGGGACCTATATAGCCTAAGTAGCAAAAAGCCCAAGTAGCAAGTACGGGTTAACGTACTTTCCGAGGCACGGAGGAGTCTTGGTATGGAAAGATGGTCACCCATCCACCCAACCGCGGCAAGCGTAGCTTAACCTGATCGATCGACCCGTGCGGCTGTTATTAATTCTCGCCTGTGGCCCACAATACAATTGGAGCAACAAAATATGACTTGCATGGTATAAACTCTGTTTAGATGCAATGTTGCTTCAACTTATGGTAGGTAGTATGCCTGTGGGCCCTGTGGCAAAGTAAATCGCACCATCCGCGTCATTTGCTCTTTCTACAAATTCAAGAATGTTAGAAAAGTTAGTTAATATCGCATTTGTGGTGGTTATTTCAGTTCTACGGCCAGCCGTCGTACATGCCGCCTTCGCACCCCCCTCCCGTGCCTCCTCAGTCGTCCGACAAAGGCAAGGAGGATCTCTCCAAAGGAGACCCCAAAGGCGACATGAAAGTAAGTACTTAGCCTTTAGGACTTACCATAGCACTTGGACTTATTCTTATAGCAGGACAAATATATTTGACAAAACGTGAAGCATCTTGCAATTTTCACCATGTGACCATTAAAATAAAAATTGAAATATCTTGAAATGTCTTGCTCAATGGGGTGCTCTGAAAGTGTAAAATAAAAATACCTTATATTCCATTATACCTATTGAATATTATGATCTAAAATTTTAATTATGTTCGACATCGCATTACAGTTTGGATCAGATTCCGATGATGGTATCTATTGCCGTTGAGATTAGCAGACATTATTGTTTTTGTATGTCTGTCTGGAAGTCTTTAATTTAAGTCTATCGCTACGCTTCTCTTATATCCACCTATTTCATCTTTCCCAGGATGGAAAACCAGACAACGGACCTCAAAAAGTGTTACCACAACACTTCTACCCTTACAACTACGTTCCAAACTTCCCTTACAACGTTGAACCTGGGGGGCCTCCACCAGGCCCACCTTTAGAAGACAAGAGTAAGGACAGTGACCGCTCGAAGACGACCCCCAGTCCTCTAGACAAGAGCAAGCGCCAAGAACAGCGTCCGCCGGATGGCAAAGAGAATCCAGCGCGGCCGAATGATAACCATCAGATATTGAAAGAGAGTATCGAAATGAAGGCGCAGATGGGACCTTACGCCTTCCAGAGACCACCGCATGCAAGGGAAGAGGAATTGAGAAGGTATCCTAACTAATATTTATAAATGCGAAAGTGAGATTGTTTGTTACGCTTTCACGCTAAAACGGCTAAACGGATATGGGTGAGATTTGGCACATGGGTAGACCATGACCTGCAACATAATTGCGTAATACATTATCAATCACAATCTGAATAATATTGAAGCGTATTGCTAATCCATTGTTTCATATGTTCGATAAATTTGTCTGCTCCACAACGTAAATAACGTAATGAATGTTGTTGAACTGTCAAAATTAAACCGATTCCTACTGTACTCCGCTGGATTAGAATATAGGATACTTTTTATCCCGGTTAGGTTGTGCGTTCCTAAGGAATAATTTCCGACCTCCAAGCGAGCGAAACCGCGGGCAAAGGCTGGTGTGTTAGGCCTCTGCCTCGAATTTCGCGGGCAGCGGGGCGGCGGCGGCGGCGGCGCGTCTCGCATTGTCCCGCCCGGCTCCCGCGCCGCTGTTTTCGAGAACCGGTCCATTTAAATGTACGCATAAGATCCTGCCGCTCCCGCGCCGCCGCCGCCGCCCCGCTGCCCGCAAGATTCAGGCAGAGGCCTTATAATTTTGATGACTAATGAAGACACTGAAATAACTGAGAAGTAATAAAATTATCAACTGCTTAAAGGCTCCCGTAGACAGGCGCGACGCGACTTAAGACGTCAGAAATTAGAGAAAAGTGACCCAATTAAAGTTGCACTTGTGCTAAATCTTTATAAAAGTACTTACTTTTAAAATTAAATAAGGCTTAGGATATTGGGATTGCAGAGATAATGTAGTTATATCCACAAAAAGTTTTATAATTTATGTTAAATGCCCTACCGCTTTGTTTTCAGATATTACATGAGTTTAGATCAGAGAAGAAAAGAAGGAGGCAGCGATTCCAAGCCTTCCGGGATGCCCCCAGGGGCCAGCGGGGCCCCAGGGGGCCCAGGGGCCCGGCCGCCGCCGCAGCCCGCACATAAGCAGCCCTCCAAAGACAAGGAAGATAAGCCTAAAGAGGAGGTCAAGGTAACTGATTTACTATGAGTTGTGAATACAGGGTTGCCAGGAATATAATGTCCGAACAAAGAAAAAAGAAATGCTTTCACCTTAAATGGCTTCGCAACTCGTGGGCTATATAATTATAGAACTGACCACGCATTGCCACAAAAAAAAGCCTTAAGGCACAGATTAATACAGATGGGACACTCCGCAGTTTAGGTATAAAGCTACAAGTACATGGCGGGCCCTGTCCACGGGGCTAATTCAGTATGGCCATTTATATCTGTAATTTTTATGGTGTGCATAATAAAGAGTATTCTATCTATCTATCTATCTATCTATGGCTGCCGCACGCCAAGCTGCGGAGTGTCCCATCTGTTTTAATCTGTGCTTAAGGTCCAATCCAATCTGCCTAGCCATTTCCAAACTATGTTGGGTTCAGCTTCCAGTCTAACCGTATGCAGCAGCTGAATGCCAGTATTAGGTGTTCACCGAAAAAAAATTACACGGGATTCCAATTACTATGGTTACTTTTATTTAACGTTTTTCCATGGCTTTTACTTTTTATTTTGTCTGGCAACCTTGTACCATACTGTGACATTCATAACACCATCAGGCTAGCCCCTCCCCAACCTCGTTGGCTCCGGCTGCCTGCTAACCTAACCTCATTTTAGACGGAGCAACAGCCGCCTGACCAGCACTACCCACTCTATGGCAGAAACCGATACCCTAAGGTTAGATACCAAATACCAGATACCACCACTTTTAGACTTTGCGTGACGACGATGGGAACTGAATGCGAAATGTTAAGGTTGCATTTACCGTGGCAGCGGCGTGTGGCGTGACATTTAGAATTTTAGATGCACCTTGCATGCGCCGCTATCGCTTAAATGGCTACCGATCCAAGACTTGACCTCCGCAACCGTTACTTAAGTTCGTAGTTTGATCGATTTGCACGGTACCCGAGCTGTCGTTATGTTAAGCGCCTGATTGACGGTCGAGTTATAAGCTTGAAGCAAAGAATACTGCAGTTATATTTGGAACAAAGGAGCTCACAATAGCGAGGTCTCGCGATGATCAGGAACTGGACCACCAGCCCTATTATTTTAATCTTACTTGAGTGTGGGAAAAAGATGGAGCTAGACGTATGTATAGCTCCATCTCTTTCTCACACAGAAGTAACATTAAAATAATACTGCTTTAAGGTTGAACTAGTCACGGGCTCGAGCTCGAACTCATTGGTGGGTGTGACCCAAAAGCACGCTGTCTCACCTGCCATTGTGTCTGACAGATAGTATCAGTGATGAGCAGTTAGACTCTAGTAAAATAGTAGTGAAGTAAAACTAGTAATAGTAAAAAATGACGAAAAGTCCTTTGGAAAATTATTTACTTATTTACGCCCAAAGTTGCGTTAAAACTAGCAAGAAAACGAATCTTTGTTGGCTCATAACTTTATAATGGCTTCTTATTTTATTTAAGTATTCTGTTTCTGCACATACAATATTAATAATGAGACAAAACGATATTACGTTTAACTTTAGATGTAGGATGTACAATGTGAAACAGAATTTTTTATGGAGAAAATGTCGACTAGTGCAACCTTAACAGGTGGTGGTTGGCTCCCTGGAAGCGAGCTTTACCGGCGATCCAACAAGACCGCGGTAGCGCTCGCTTATGGATCAGTCGATCTATTCTGTAAAATCTCATCGTAACAACTTGAAGGTGAAGTGAGCTGGAAGCGTGCTGCCACTCCCCCACTGACTTATAAACCTATGGACTGGCCATACCTACAAAATTATCGTGCATACCTACCTACAAAAATCGGGTACTTAACATGGCCGCCTTTCGTAGGATTTGTACTGCGAGTGCAAGAGAGAGCAAGCAACCACACAATCACATCTACCACATCTGCCACAACAATCGGCAATCAACATGGCGACCGATCATGCATAGACATGACTTTGACGTCACACACAAGTGTTGCCAGTCCTTGACAAACATTTATAATCTCTCTTTTCATATGCAGTTCTTGATTAGTTAAAAAGAGAAAACACTTTTTGACATGTGAGTGTTGATATGATAGATATATGTATAACTAATATTCCTATAGTAGAAAATGCCATCTCTATAGGTTTATATCTCAATGATTCCACCACATGCCAGGGATTGACACTATTGCATCTCACTTCACCTAAGTTTTCACGATGAGATTTTTACAGAATACATCGGCAGGCCCTTTACGTATTTTTAGAAACACCCCATTACTGAATGTGCCACTGGCTTGCTTGTGTTAACCCATATCTTCTCTTGCAGGTGAAACAAGAAGGTCAGAAGCCGACAACAGAGACGCAAGGCCCCCCGCCGCCCCCTACGTCGCAGTACTACCTGCCGCCCTATATGCAGCCCCCGCACTACGGCGCTCTGCCCTTCGACCCGGTGTACCGCGCGCCCCTCAGCCCCATGCTGGTGAGCGGCTTCGGGGGCGGCTGGACCGTGCCGCGCTACCATGCGCCCGAGGACCTGTCCAGGCCGGGAGGCGCGGGCAAGCTGGACCTCATGCCCGGAGTGGGCGGCCCTGGAGGTGGACACGGCCCAAACTTCGCCTATGGCGGCGCTCCACACAAAATACACGAGTTACAGGTTGGTTAGCAATTAGCTATGTATAGAAAACAGTATCATAAATTCAGACTCCTGAACAAAAACACCCAATCAATCTGCCTAGCCTTTTGGACTATGTTGGGGTCGGCTTCCAGTCTTACCGGATGCAGCTGAATACCAGTATTTTACATGGAGCGACTACCTATCTGTGCTCCACAAACCAATAACTGGATAATACGATGCCCCTTGGTAAGACTGGTTGTCAGACTTTCGGGCTTCTAACGACCCTTAACGACTGTCAAAGATCCACGAATGACAGCCGGGACTAACATCTCGGTATGTAAAGATGGTCACCCATCCACTGACCAACCCCGGCAAGCGTAGCTTAACCTGATGTATCGACCCGTGCAGCTGTTATTACTTAGACACGAGCTCAATACAAAAAAATACCATGTGCCTGATCTGAGAATTTTACTTAGGATCCCATGTTCAGTGGTCGAGACGGCTTTACGGTGAACAGTGGGCGTTTTAAGGGTTGCCTCTTAATATTTTAAACGTTTAAAAAGTGCTAATGATTTGATTTGTTCTGTGGTCGTTCTTACCACCATGCTACCAACTTGCTAGTAATATTGCGTTATTTCACAGGAGCACGCCAAATCTCCGCAGAACAAGCCGCGCGCGGACGCGCCCAAGGAGCCTGCTCCGGCGCCGCGCTCCCCGCGCTCGCCGCCGCCGCAGCGCCACGTGCACACGCACCACCACACGCACGTGGGCCTCGGCTACCCGCTCTACCCGCCGCCTTATCCCGGTCAGTAGCTTGACACTGCACCAGCCAGCACGGGAGAGCAAGCGAGATATCCAACGTGAATGGACTTGTACAAACCAGGCTTCAAGCCAAACGAGGAGGTTTCTCGACCGTCGAAAGGCGAGAGAAACAGACAGGGTGTAAAAAGACACATCACAAAGCTGTCAACTATGCATACTGTACATCTAACTAAGTAGCTTGGCGCAAAAATTATTGCTGGGAAACGACTTTTATTTTTAGGTATAAAAAAAGCAATTTTTTACTACGCGCAATGTAACGCGAACCCAGGCAAATCCTTCGCTCTACGGAACGCGTAGATACTTGTCGGAAAAAGTTTAGTAATAACACTTGGAATACGTTTTAGTAAAAACAAAATGCGACATTGACCTTCAGTATCTCCAGAACCAGTGGATTCCCCGGTATGGTCTATTGGAAAAAGACGATCCAAATAAGGGGTACAATATGTGGCTTTAGGCTTCGGCAAGTGTCTTTTTACACACGGTATTGTTGATGTTTGATATCTATTTGCTTACTACTCCGTGGAGCACGCTATTGATAACACCATAATTCTTTTGACTCCTATCATTCTTAGTAGCCTCCTCGAGTTTGTTGTGCGCTTGAAGTGCTTGCTTTAGCCGAATTTCGATTACGTCCACTCTACACCCCTCGGCCTAGCGACCGCCTGCGGTCGCTAATAATATGATGTGCTTGGTTGCAGGGGCGCGATAGCACACGACGGACGAGCGGGCGAGCCCCGCCCGACCGTAGCTATCGTAGAGAGACGATAGTCGGCCGGTACAATGCCGAACAGAGACAGTAATGGAAGATTATGTTTTGCAGCGGCGGCCGTGCTGGCCAGCACGCAGGCCGTAGTCAACTCGTTCCCGACGCCGCCCAAATGAGAGACACGCCGTGACGTGTAGTGAGCTGACCGTGACCCGCGCGCGGAGCGTCCGCGCCGCGACCGCGACCCGCGCGGAGCGTCCGCGCCCGCGACCGCGCGACCGCGACTGTGACTCTGTGAAGATCGAACTCCGATCGAAAACTTTATCTTTATGCCAGCAGCCATAATTTAAACACTGTGATCTCGCGTAACCCACAAAATGTGTATGTGATGTGCGCTTTGAATGTTATAGAATGTGTCCGGACCGATAGTTACCTTTTATAGTTGAGTGTTGTGTTATCGAAGACTCCTCGATGGATGTTGTGAACGTTCGTGCGCGCGCGCGTGGACCTGCGCGCGCGCCAGTGTCTACCTTGTTTTATATGTTACTAGTGGAAGCACAAACTAGTTATGTACATATTAGTGTTATGTGTAAAGTACCCTACGATTGTTAGTGTTCCATAAGGGTTATGTAATATAAACATCGAATTTTCCGATTCTCCCTCTGGGCATTGTACTGATGTTTGAAGCCCCGTGTCTAAAATTTATATCATTGCGAATACAGCCTGGTAAGATCTTTATTTATGATGATATCTGCATTCCACAGAACGAAAGCGAGCGTATCTAGTTTTTAAAGTATAATATTAGTTAAGTTTTAAGTAATATAGTGTAAGTTTAAAGGCGTCAATGTGATCATTACAATATGAGTCGTAGCGTGCACAAATCGTACTGTCTCGATATAGTGAACAATGACTTATTATTATATAATGTAGAGAGCATCCTATAGATTCGTCGAGTGTTTGGACATCGCTGTGCGTGTATGTATGTCAGGCTTTTAATCATAAATATAAAAATCTCATAGTCCAATATGTCTCAATGCAAGGGATTAGAGTTCTATAATGCACTTAGTTAAGAGTGTTCTCCTGTGTTCGACGGCGACTATTATTTCCATGCATTTAAAATACCATTGACTTCCTATGGGAATGTAATCTATTATTTCGTCAAGTAGTCTTCCAATTGGTTCACGTGGGGAAATCTTATTGTGTTGATGCATCTATTTTGTATTTAATATTAACTGAAGAGATGTTTGTTATTTAATTCGTAACTGCACACCTTGTGCGGTGTGTGGTGCGATGACTCCGCTGACGGAGACAACATGTCAGTTGCATTTCAACTTTAGTAGAGAAAACGTTTATAAACACATTTTAGAGAATTACATAAAACATTTGTAGTGATATGGTATTATTTTCATGACATTTTAGTCAATGTACGCGCGTACCTGTTTACATATTAAATTAACAAAAAACAATATTTTGTAGAAAATGCGGGGCCTAATACCTAAGTTTAAATGGTGTAAGTGAATGAAGTCTGTGACAAGGAATTTTAGATAACCAGTGACTTTCAAACTCTTGTTATTAAATACTGTTGTTTTAATTTAAATCAAATATCTACTTAACTATTTATAATATTGAAGCTGCATAATTTGATACAGGACTATTAGTCAGTTGATTGTGATTTATAACATACTAGCTGTTCGTGCTCGGCATTGCCCGGGCGAATTTCATGTCTCTATCTATAGTGGTTTAGGCTGTGTGTTGTCTGTTTTCATACAAAAATACCATCAAAATCTCCCGACATTTCCGGTAAATTAAAAAAAAATCTGTCGCACAAATCTTGTCCGGACAATTACAAACACAACAAAAAAAGAATTAGCCAAACAAATGCAACTGTTCTGAAGTGGTGCGCTTACATAAATTGATTTCAATAATTATTATGAATCGTAGATGATGGTTTCATTCCTAAAAATACCTAAAATGGGAACCAACCGGTGTAATTTCTGACCACAACCACAGATTAATACAGATGGGACACTCCGCTAAATCAATTAAATAAAAAGCGACTCTTGCTACAATACAATAAAGTGCAATTCAGGTCGCAAAACGCTTATTACCTATAATTATATTCACCTACAAGTTGTCTCTTTCTATCACGTAACTCTTATACCTTCCGACTCGTTAGGATTGTCTTCTTTTACGACGCGGCGCGTGACTGAGTACCGAACTAACGTACGAGCGGCAGCCCACAATGAATTGACTCAGTGAGATGAGCCCGCCGCGTACTTGTAGCTTCATACCTAAACTGCGGAGTGTCCGATCTGTATTAACCTGTGCCTCAACGCTGGCAAAATGATTGAATGACAAACTAAGGAGCCATAACCACAATAACTGATTGAATTGAATGATAAAGTTGAAAATCATGAGCATCAATCAACCATCTAATATGACTGTTACTGAATGTCTACAGCAGAAATTCTTTGTTCAGTGATGTTGAACAGTCACATAGTTATGAATACTGTTATTTTCCGTCAAATTTTATGTAGTCACGAAAAGAAAATTGTAACTTGAATAACTCGAAAAAAAATCTAAATTATATGATGATTCAATAATGTGAGAATGTGAAAGCTATACAAAAAACTGTAAACGAGCATTAGGTGTTCTGAAGTGTACCTGCTTACAAGCACTTGAAAAGCAATCATAACAAGATATCGTGATAATCAGCTGTGATTAACGTTATCAGAGTGGCCAATCGGAATGTTATGTTGATTGCCATTCGTGTAAGGAGGCTCTTGCACTCACTGTCACCGCTCGAGTATTCAGTTAGGGCTTTGTAGCAGTATGCGGTATTACGCGATGCGATGCGGGCAAATAGGATTGATTTAGCCGAGACGCGATCGTTTAGTAAATAGAGAAGGGCGTGCGATGCACCGCATGGTATGTCAGGATGCGTAGCATTGTATAGTGATTGTTTTGTGATGACTCGTGCGTCGTACCGCATATATTGCGCTCGGTTCGCGCGTGTAGCTTGGAACTACCAGGAGAGCAGGCACAGGCAGGAGCTCACGTGATCTCATACGCCAAGCGCTCGGTGCATTGTCGACGCATAGACAGAGGGCTTAGTGCGAGTTTTTTATACTTACTCGATCGCGTTTACGTTAACGTTGACGTATGTCAATTCGTATGGAATAATTGTGTTTCCCATTATAGTCACCAGGCGGCGCTTATTCATTTTCAGTACAAACTGACGTTTACGTTAACGTGATCGAGTAAGTATAAAAACTCGCACTAAGCCCTCTGATCGATCTTTTGTTTGTAACCCCGTTCGACCACGGACATTGATTACGCTTTCATTCATTTGTACCAGTCGCGACTTGGTATAAAACTTGATCATTGTATTTATAATGTATCAATATTTATATGAACATTTGTGTATTTTTTTGATGTAACTAAAGCCAAGTTTGATTTTACTTAGAAAAGAATTCGAGACGTTGAAAAAAGGAATAATAAAGATAAATTATTTCTTAAAAAATGTGTTTTATTTCCTAGGTACTTAAAATGTGAGTGCCTTATGTCATTATTACATGTTATTGTATTAGTGACTAGGAACAGAGTGCAGAACTATAAAACACGTACCATCGCGGACATTTGTACCCGGTTGTACATTACACATATTCATACAGGTAGGTACTACAAGGCAAAGTAAAAAGTAAACTTAATTTCAAATTCAAATTAAAACTGTGCGAGATACATGGAAAGTGCAGTATGGTAACTTAAAATGTAATAAGTATGCACAAGTTATAAATAAGTTAAAGCTACTTATAATGTCGAATAAATTATTCAAAATACTGATTACAAATACAAAAAATATCAATCTAAAATTATGCGAAATGTGTGTTACAATAATATTTTTTGGGAAATTATAAGGTGCAGCATCAAAAGTTTTCTTTAGCACCTGCAACCTAACGTCTTTTTTGTATGTAAGCAACGAGTTAATAGAACAGCCTCTATTATAATAAGTCATCAATCATCTTTACTATTCCATCAGAATATCAAAAAACCAGCGTCAATTTAATATGACTCAGAGCTACCGATAAATATATTTACTTCTGAATTAATAACTCGGCGACTAATGTTGTAAGTGGGCTACTTTATATATTTTAGATATTCAACATCTGTCTGCTAGTAAAATTACAGGTAACATTAATAGATAGGAGACTACATGAAATTAGAGCTTTCATTGACCATTATTTGGTGACAATAATAAGGTAATTTTATGTTCAATTTTTATTTCAAAAGATTCACTCATCAATTAGGTACTTATGCTAACGTATAAAAATATAGGTGACTATATGAAATTAGAGTACTTACATTGAAATTATTTTATAGATGCAGTTGATACACTTATTAGAAGCTGTCAATGCGTAGACATATGACCATTTCTCTTTTTTTTTGCCATAGTTTCAAAAAATCGCTAAAAATAAAAATATATATATATAAATCGTTTTTTTTTCATGAAATCAGGTAGTTTACTTTATTAACATTTGGATTTTTATAAGAAAATCCATTTTATTTATGAATTTTGTGGAAAATGTATTAAAAACTAAATGAAGGTAAATTACATGTTCTTATTTTGTTACTTTTTAATTGTTAAAAAAAACTTTGAAGTAGCAATTGTTATATCCAAAAAAATAGTTTTCTTGATACTTCATGATAAACTTAATAATATCATTGCAAAGAAATACCAACAAAAGTAAAAGAAAATTTTCAAATTAAGTGTTTATTTATTTTTTTGTTACCTTTCACCTAAATAAAATTTAAAGTTTTGATAATATGAAAAATAAACAAAATTTACCGATTTTACGTGCTTTTTATTATAATGTTAAGTATCCTTGAGTATCTTCATGAGATTCATTGTTTTATATTAAAAATAAAATACATAAAACATAAAAAGAGATCAGATTTTTTCTGGGACAGTAACAAAAAAAGAATATTAGGTAACAAAATAATAAATATAAGGCAACGTCTACAATGTACTAGGCGTTGTAGACGTTTTAGTGATTAGGATTAAAGATAGATAACACAAACTATTTACTGTTCAAATTTTACAGTCAAAGAAAACAACTTTAAATTACTTTAGATAACTTTAGATATTTTTTAGATATTTTATATTTATACTTTAGACGGATTAGTGTATGAGCAACATTTAATATCGTAATATAATCAAATCTTTCGTGTTTCATTCTTGAAGGGAATGCTCAAGGTAGCCCGTAAAATTAAAATTTTCGTAAGGTTTTTTTGCGATTTCTCTGTTCAAATATTTTTAGGCATTTTCTTGCGCTGTTGAATGCAAACGTAGCTTTATAATTCCTTTTTTGTTACTAAAATTTTCCGCTTATACGTTACTGTGCCGAAGTAACAAAAAAAATAGTAACGAAACACTTGTTTAGTTTTTACAAAATATTATTATAGTAGTTAAAATTGGAGTTATGTCTAATATAATTCACTCAAATTTAGTGCAAGTTGTTAACTATTGTGACATGATAAAAGAAAGTAGTCAATATTATCAACTAAACCTTGAAACAGCTGTAACAAATACTGGAATGAGATTCGATATTCGAACTGGAATACGTGTTTCACATTTTAACGTCGGAACAGCACTGACACCTAAATCAATATGACGGCATTAAATGGTACCTGTAGTATTGCCAAGTTAAAATTGTGTATCGAAATGGAAGTTTTTTAACTATAACACATAAAAAATGGGTAACAAAAACTGAAATCTATTTTTGGAACTTTTTCTGGGACGAGTTTAAAATTCATTTATATCTGACAAAATTAAAAAAAAATACCAAAAAAGCAATGTAAGTAGATCTTTTTACCTCTTAGAATGGTTTAAAAACAAAATCTCAGTATAGTTTCTTTGAACCTTATTAAAATAATTGAGTTTTAAGTAACGGATGGTAGACTGGGACATACGAATTTTCATACATTGCAATTTTTTGGTAGTTTGTATTTATTTATTTTTTTAATTAAATATTATATTTTTATGATATTTTTTAATGATTTCTGTGAATTTTAATAAAAAATGTGCTCCTAAACAAAACAGAATCAATAACATACACATTACACAAAAGTTATTAATCTGCAATCTTGTGGGACATTCAACAAATGTATATTGGCAAAAAAAAAGAGAAATGCTCATATCAAAAATTTTGTTGCATATAAATAATCACGATGCTGCATCATAATAACAGTAGCTTGTTTTACAATATACGGTCGCTTGAAAAGCATTTATTAGACGTTAAAAGTTTGTCGCTGACCTATTAATTCATTAGACAACTAATTATATTTGAAGAGGAGAATGAAATTTTAAAGAAGTTGCATTAATTAGCACCCATATTTTTTATGTGGACCCATAAACCAATGTAAAATAAATTCGTAAATCAGGTCCGCTCGGCAACAAATGGTAGCTCCTATTCTTGTAAAATTCTTTGGCCTCCGGTTTGTAAAAGTAACAATACAAAACTGTGGTAAAATTAAATAGGTAAGTACTAAAATAATACATTAATGAAAGCTTATTATACACTACAGTACAACTAAAAATAGAAAATTTCATCAATTGAGATAACTTCGAAAATAAATACTTAGTTACTGTTTAAATTAATTAAATTTAACGCCAGAATTTCACAATTCAATCTGCCTAGCCTTTTCCCAACTATGTTGGGGTAGGCTTCCAGTCTAACCGGATGCAGCTGAATACCAGTATTTTACATGGCGCGTCTGCCTATCTGCCCTCCACAACCCAGTAATGGGTTATACGATACCCCTTGGTAAGACTTTTTGTCAGAATTTCGGGCTTCTAACGACCCGTAACGACTGGCAAAGATCTACGAATGACAGCCGGGACCAACGACTTAACGTGCTTTCCGAGGCTCGGAGGAGTCTCGGTATGTAAAGATGGTCACCCATCCACGAAACAACACCGACAAGCGTAACAACGAATGTAAAAAAATTGTAGGCAGTCCTACATCAGTCGTCGTAGGTCGTCAGGTTTAAGTTGTCGTTCTCCTTCGCCGAAGAAGATGAGCATTGCTTTGTAAAGGAGATATAGTCCGAGCATGCGCTTTTCTTTCGCCGACCAGGTGTCCACAACGCCATAATAGCTCCCAACTTTAAGGTTTGTCAAACTCGTCAACCCTAGAGCGTCTATCATACATGCTTCGTATGTATACGCCTCAGCTGGTATAACGTTTTGAAATATATGAAGACACACAACACCTACTTTGGCAGACCAGATGTCTAGAATATGTTGAATTTTCTTGTCTCCGGATGTTTTGAGACCTGTATTCCATATTGTCAGTGCTTCGCTTAAATGTGTGTGCGGTCGGACGCGTTTTCCTGAAACGTGTTACAAGCTTATTATTGCAAATCATTGGAGACTAGGATTCTACTACAAGATTTGGTGGGTTTCTCGTCAATGACAATAAAACCGGACTAAAGGCAGACGATGCGTCTCCTGTCGAATTAGACGGCCTAGGATTTTGACTAAATCGGGCACTTGATCTCATTACTAAATCATGCAGTCACTAATCAGCACCCAGAGTAAAGCATTAATCTGCTGGACACAGGCCTCTCAAATCGCACGTCCTACAACATGGATTTTCGGCTTCTCGCATCCAGCTGCTATGAGCCTTTCAGTGAAGATCGTCGCTCATCCTAGCCATCCTATCTTAGTGACGATACTCCGGTAGAACAGTTTCAATGAAGTTTTAGTAGAAGTTGTTACACCAGAGTCGCATCGCGCCTGTCTGCGGGTCTGCGGGAGCATTTAATCAGCTAACAAAAATAATCAACAAAACAACATAGACGTAAAAAAAAATTATCAACAAAACAATTATGTACCTTTCCCCACATAAAATATTGAGTTAACAAAAGTAACCCAAGACGCGTGTTTGTCCTGTTTCCCGGCCTTCACAGGTAGATTGTTAGTTATTCTGGGATCCAATAACAAATAAGTGAAGGAAGCCTTCACTGTTCCTTCACGCCAATTCTTAATAGTACTGTCGTTGAAGTTAGCCAGAGCCTCGCTTTCCAAATCCATGTAAATTGTGAGATCGTTGAACCAGTTATTGTTACGCAGCGAGTTTTCTATTTCTATACTGTATGCTGGAAATTAAAGATTTTTTAGTTTAGGCATAGGTACCTACCTATAACAGCTACTATGATGAGGGAAAAGATTTCGGTTTCCGAAGAACATTTTGGACTTACATTGTTACTCAATTATTTTTTTTGGGAAATGGCATCTCGCAGGTCAGGAGGTCAACCCTCCAGCTTCTCAATCGGCCAGCCTGTGGGTGCCTCATTACATTAAGAACTCCAGACAGGGCATAAAAAGTATAAACTAAGCGACTGTTTGCTAAGGGCACCCCCTGTGGATACGGACCTTGGCTTAGGCCGTCGCTAGGGGAGGAAATTAAATTGTTATTTATACATAGGTACTCAACGAATAGTTTATATAGGTTACCTGTTACCTACTTATAACTTTAGTGACGACGCAGACATTGTATGCCCGTCGTCCTAAAATATGAGCCTGTGGTACCTAAACCGCAAACATAATGCTGATAAAGTGGTTTTAATTTAACCTTCCTAGTTGTTTCGGAATGCCCGCAAATGTGACCTTATTCACATTGAGATATCACTAGGTATTTGTTTTTTGTTATACGATATATATAGATTCTATATCAGTAGGTGTGTGTATGTGGGTGCGAAACAGCAGCAGTGCAGAGCTACCTACCTATCAGTAGGTACTTACGTACTGATATCAGCCGCATTTTGTAAATTAAAAGGCGATCACAAAGCCACAGTAATAAGTTGAAATTCAATATAATAATGCCAAAATGGGATTAATAAATTATTCAGGGAGGAATAGACTAACTTTAAAACGGATGGGGTCGGTATTTTTTTTAAACATTTTTCATGAAAAGTCGTAAACTATTACCTTTAAAAAGTAAAAAACGTTTGAGAATGTGTAAACAGCGCATGAGAAAAGAAAAAATATTTCTTTTCAACTACGGAGCCGGTTTTTAGGGTTCCGTACCAAAATGGTAAAAAGGAACCCTTATGGTGCGACTCAGTCTGTCTGTCTGTCACAGCTGGATATCTCAAGAACTAAGTAGTAATGCTATCAACTTGTTTGGAACAGTTTTAGATGACGTACTATTTTTCAAATAAGAAAGAAATATTTTTTTTTTGCAACAGGGACTGAAGGGTGTCTTAAAAATTCAAAGTGGGGTATATGAAAAACCGCTGTTTCACATTCTCCAACATTTTTATTTTTTTTTAGGCGGCATAGTTTTCGACTTTTGATGAAAAATTAAAAAAAATACCATTCCCCTCCCTTATCTCCGAAGTTTACATAGGAAAAAATCTGAAATTATTCTATGTGATAGAAGTTAATGTAAAAATTACGGGAAAAATAAAACGATGTCTCTAATGGCACACTTTTTCAGAAATCGGAACGGAACCCTCGGTGCGCGAGTCCGACTCGCTCTTGACCTGTTTTTTTTCTCTAATGATCTGGTTTAAAATGTATCCATACAGACTAGAAAAAAAAAAAACACGAGAGGCTAGATCCTTACAAAAACTTAATAATAAGTATCTCTACGTTGTCGTCGTGGTGGGGCTTGCATGTTTTGAATTCTAGGTCTGTGCCGGTAGAGTTTACTTTGCCGGAACAGGTCTAGGATGAGGAGCCAGACCAAGAGATATACAGAGAGCCGCAGGGCAGCATGTGGCGAGCTGTTGGGCAGTATAGCGACCCCACGGCAGTATATCTCCCGGGAAAAGTCTTGTTCTTCACCTCTGGCTTGCCTTTATTGGCCGGCTGGAGTGAATAATGACGAGGAACAGTGCTCCCACCTCTTTCTTGCCTTTATTGGCTGGCTTGAGTGGAGATTCGTAAGAGCAAACGTGCTCGGAGGAAGGAAGTATTCCAGTAAGTGTTTGTAGGGATCTTGACCATCTTCCGGGCTCTGGGATTGTTCTGAGAACCGTGGGATGCCTCTCCACTCCTCACAAGCACCTCAGGACATGTTGCCCCCTTGCCGCTACGACACTATGTGCTAGCGACCTTTTCGGGGGCCCATTATTGAGTGTGCAAGTCACCCCCTGCCATTTTATCCGTGTGTTATAAAACATTGATCCGGCAGGCAGTGTCCATAGTCCTTTCATAGTTGTGTGGCTGACACTGGCTTGGCCACCATCAGGGATTTTACTTTTGATAACACAAAGATTTAGTCGTTAATTAGTCGAAATTTGTCGCCAAATATCAGAATTTGTCGGTCACTGGTTCAAAAGTTATAAGGGGTCATTGGTGGCCGATCTGGAGAGAGTCTCCCCAGCTTGGCCACCTTTATATCTCAAAAACTAGGGCACCTAGCGAAGATCTGTTTTCTCCCAGATTTAGTCGCTAATTAGTCGAAATTAGTCGCCAAGTCACAGATTTAGTCGGGTCTTAGTTTAGAAGATATAATGAGTTAAATTTTTAAGTATAGTTCAAGAGCTAGAAGAGCTAGATTGAAGAGTTTACGATAAAATCTTTGATCTAGCTCTTGGTCTATACTTAAAAATTCACACTTCATAGTTCTAGGCAATCAGTCCACTTTAGCCACTCAAATCCATAGTCCAATATCTTTATTTCCATGTACTGCAATAGTCCTACACCAACCGGGGGTTGTCCTTGGGTGCACTTGCATAGTGCGTACAGGGATAATCGTCGGTTGGTGCAGCCTCATTTCATTGAAAGCGTCTAACGGGCCTCTGCGACTTGGCTTCGGCCTCTCGTACGCCTTCTAAAGGTCCGGGACCCCAGGGTCCCGAGAATTGTCAGGACACATAACAATAATAATATACTTAGTAATGAAAAAATAACTCACTTTTCTTCTGCCTGCTAAGAGCAAGTCCCTGCAGACTACTACTCAATGTGTCCACATCTTCCTCCCTCCTCCTAGGTTCTTCCTCCCTCCTCCTAGGTTCTTTCTCCCTCCCCCTGGGTTCTTTCTTCAGTGCCTGCAGCTTTTTCACGTCCACATCTTTCTCCCTCTTCTTAGGCTCTTCCTCCAGCAGCAGCTTGTGTAGCATTTTCAAGTACACTTTTCTAGTGGAATCCTCTATGGGTCCCGGGTTGCACCCACGCCGGATCAGTTCCGCTCTAAGGGCCCTGTTATCGTAGTATACGGAGGCTGGCAGGGATGAGGCTACGGACACTATCTTCTGGTCATGACTGTATAATTCCGAGTCGTCATACACGGGAAGCCTGCGGTGTCGGTACATTGTTGTATTATTTCAAGAGTTTTTTTTCACTGTGGAAACGGGACCCTATTACTGAGTTTACGGCGTCTGACTGACTTTGACTGCGTACGGCAAGAGAACTTTATTTGCCAAATGAACACAACAGCCGTTCACAAAGTCCCAATTAGAATGACAATAAATTATTATCAGTAGTGTAGTCACTGTTTTCAAATACCTATTAATGTTATAATAATTATTGAAACTCAGTATTTATGATTGTTATGGAACTGAGTCACCACCCCGAAGAAAAACCCGTGTAAACAGTATTTCTGATTAACTGTGTTTTTAAAGTACTAATTAACTACTATTTAAACAATTCAGTGATTAGTGATACAGGGAAGTACCTACTTATTTAATGATGATAACGTGACGTCAAGACAACTGATAAGAATAATCTAGGCCCAATCCATGACGTCCTGATTGGTATTCGCCTGTGGTTGAACATTTTTACTGACAGTCGAGAACAAAGATATACATTTAGCGAATTTCCAAAAGACTTACAATGCATGTGCTCGAAAGGAGCGTTTTCAAAGCAGCCAAATTGTGCGGAAAGTGCCACTTTTTCGCACTAGCTTTTTACTTTTCAGTTTCAACATTGGAAATGTTTTTTCAATACACCTCCTCGAAAATTGGTTCATATCGCACTACGATTAGGTTCACAATGCAATGTATTTCACACGCGTGCGATTTTTCATTTTCCAACACGCGTGCGGGAATAAAAATTGCCACAGATAACTTATACAGTCCAAATTGGTTCAATGCCTCTATTCACAACCGTCTCGCGCCAGTTTCATTTTGGCACTTACCGGTGCCAAGTGCCAAAACGAAACTGGCGCGAGACGGTCCTCTCTATTCTAGGTGAATGTTTTTTTTAAATTTCGGCAAAGAGATAATAAGCGTCTTTACGGCGTTAATATTTTTGAAATATTTAAATAATGTTTATAAATAGAATATCAACAAAAACCATGATTATTACAATAAAAAAAAACGTTTAAGTATGAACAAATTAACATTTATTTGTGTTCTTAACTCAAAAATATTTGAATTTTCTATTTTTCATATTAGGCTGTTTATCGGCTTTATACTTTTGCTTCTCCTTCAACCTGGCGAAAGCAAAGCGCGGGAATAAAAGAAAATTTAAATAATAGTTTCCTAAAAATATTTTTCGCCTAGACAGGGCGTAAGTGTAAACAGTGGCAATATTTTAAGAGGTCATTGTACTCATCATTACGAACAACTTTTATTATGGGACCTGTAGTGGTATGTTTACCCACACATGTACACCACTTGCGAGCTTATAAGTGCCTATGACGTTGCACCGTCAAGTCAAGTTCGAAGTCACGCGTCTCCGTGACAACACATATAGTCGGTTAATATCCGTTACTCGCATCAATCATTTATTGTAACATTTTACCGTGTTTAGTTGTAACAAAATTTATACATTATTAAATTCATAGTTTAACATAGAATGGACATTTCATTTCATCTCACTATAATAGAACCTATATCACGTCCCAACAAAAGTTCTATATTGGTGACCCCGACGTGAATGAAATAATACGGTTCCATACTTTGATCCGCGAGTGCAATTACGTTCAATACAGACGTAGACTTTATTTAGTGTTGTTACTGTGAACTATACCAAACCTTCAAAATGGTCAACCCTAACACTGTTGCTGCCAGTGAACATAAAGTTACCATAAATCCCGAGCACACAGCCACCACGGCTGCCGCCGCACCTGATAGCGTCAACGCACCTCAACAAGCTGGTCCGTGTTACACCATAGACCAGCACCAGCAGCCAGAGACGGGGACGATCACCATCAACTCCCGCATCGCCGACTTCTGGACAGCGCGTCCGCGACTATGGTTCCATCAGTTTGAGGCCATAATCGGTGCACAAAAAGCAGGTGACTTGCATAAATATCAATTAGTTATAGCTAAGTTAGGTCGACATGAATTGGATCAAATTAGTGACATTCTTGAGAACCCGCCCGTGAACGGTAAATATATAGCACTGAAGGACAGGTTAATTTCGTCCTATGAAGAGTCCGAGTCCAAGCAATTACATACGTTGCTTACGAAAGTCGAGCTAGGGGATCAACGACCCACTCAACTTCTTCGTAAAATGCGAGAGCTTGGAAGTAACAAAATTCCCGAGGATACAATCAAAATTTTGTGGTTAGATCGCCTGCCTCAAACAGTCCGTGCAGTAGTTACTGTCTGCGATGTAACGTTGGACAACGTCGCAGCAATTGCTGATAAGATAATGGAAACTTCACGGTCATCTGAAGTCTGTTCGCTAAATCCGGTCGCTATCCCTAGACATTCAACGGATCAACAATTTAATAATTTAATTAAAGAAATTGCCGCGTTAAACACAAAAGTTAATGATCTACAAAACACGCGCCAGAGCACAAGTAGGAGTCGTGGCAATTATCAGTCGCGATCACGGTCACGATCACGCTCTCGGTATCTTGACAATCAAGACAGATACAGGCGTCAAACAGCGCAACCGGGAGACAAAGATTTTAAGTGCTTTTATCATTATATTTATGGAGATAACGCCAAGAAATGCGGCGACGAGCAATGCATCAGAAAGGCGTTAAACTAAACCCGACACCTGCCTTGGCGAGAGTAGGTGTCGAAGGAACATCTCGCTTGAGCGTCACCGACTGGAAAAGTGGTACGCATTTTCTTATTGACACTGGCGCTGATATTTCAGTTATTGCCTACAAAAACGTTAATCGTCAACCCGCTGATTTTACTTTATTTGCTGCTAATGGGACCACAATCAAAACATATGGGACTCAGAAAATGACTTTGGACCTTGGCTTACGTCGAGCTTTTACCTGGGAATTTGTCCTGGCTGATGTACAGCGGTGCATTATTGGGGCAGATTTCCTATCCAAACATCAATTGCTTGTTGATCTTCACGCAAAAAAGTTAATTGACAAAGTCACACTACTCTCTAGGTACACTAACGTAGAAGATGCCTCAAATATTCCTACAATTAAGGTCATCGACTCGGATAATAAGTATCATCGCATTTTAACAGAGTTCCCAGACATCACTAAGAGCGAATGTTTCAAGGACCCACCCAAGCACAATGTAACGCATCATATATGTACCCATGGCCCACCTGTTTATGAAAAAGCACGTCCACTTAACGCTGCAAAATACAAAGCGGCAAAGGATGAATTCCAACGAATGGTAGATTTAGGAATATGCAGACCGTCACCCAGCCCATGGGCAAATGCTTTACACGTCGTTCAAAAGAAAAACGATGAATTACGACCGTGTGGTGATTATCGTCGTTTAAACGCTATCACCATGGGCGTACCCAGCTTTTGGCCCAGGGGGGGGCAAATCAGAAATTTCTTAAGCCGGGTCCCCCCACATGTTTTTTTTTCGCCTCATCAGTCTGCTCAATGACCTCGGCAAAATCTATGAGAGACTTATTTATAAGCGCCTTAAAGATTATGCCGAGATAAAGGGCCTAATTCCTTACGAACAGTTTGGTTTCGAACCCAACAATCTTGTGTACAACAGGTTCACTACATTAACGAACACATAAGCGTTGGTTTCCAACTTGGTTCGATGACGGGTGCTGTTTTCTTCGATATAGCGAAAGCGTTTGACAAAGTCTGGCACAACGGTTTATTATAATAAGCTTTACAAACTCACTGTGCCAGACCATCTCGTGCTCATCTTACGAAACTTCTGTCTTTCCGCACTTTTCGCTATTGTACCGAATGAGCGCTATCCTCTCCCACCCCGTTCACGCAGGTTTCCCTTAGGGCTCTGTGTTTTCTCCACTCAGTTCCACGTTATTTAGCTACCAGCGATATCCCGAAAAGTAAAAAGGCACAGTTGGCTCTGTTCGCAGACGATACGATTATATTATCATTATAGTATCATTTACTATTCCGGCCAACGCCAAGAGCCGATATCTCGAACTCTCCAAACTGCAGTCGATAAACTCGGTGCGTGGTTTCGAAAGTGGAGAATCGTAGTCAATCCCGACAAAAGTCAAGCGGTTCTCTTTTTGAAACCGCGTCTCAATCGATCTCCCCCCACTGACCGATCACCATGTTTGACAAGCCGATCCCTTGGGAGAAGCGAGCCCAATATCCGGGTGTGACCCTCGATAAGCACCTCTAAGCACATAAAACAGTCTCGTTCTGAATGTACGTATAGCAAATTGTCACTTAATGCAAGTTGCGCATCTATACAGCATGTATTCTCACAATCATGACTTATGCGGGTTCAGTATTTGCACACGCAAAGTCCCAAAGCATCCATAGGATGCAGACCTTACAAAATCGTTTCCTCCGAACGGCTACGGGATACCCTTTTGGTTCGTTCGGAATGAAATCCTCCACCTAGACCTTAAAATCCCAACTATCCATCAATTCTTCAAACGCAATTCCAAGCGTTTCTTCGATACCCCCGCGAAACATCGAAATCCCTCTGGTTATCGAATCGTCTAGTTAAATCCCCTCTAAAATCAGTAAAGTCAAAGCATGTTCTCACCGACCCCGATGACCCCTTAACCCTCTTCCAGGAGAAAAGTACCTCTACAGATTACACCAGCACCCTAGCACAGATTACAAACACAAATCTACATTCCGACTTCGCCGCCCCTTGCGACGACGACCCCCACGTAATTCCCCCCAGCCTTGATCGGTGAAGGAGTGCCAACTGGTGGCTTAGCTGAGCCTGTAGCAGTAATTATCCAGATATGATCCAGCCTATCCCTCCTTGCTGTACTCCCCCCAGCGACGGCCTAAGCCGAGCGACGTACACCATAGGGGGTTCCCTTATCATGCAGTCGCTTAATTCATAGACTAAGAAAGACAGGTTTATGGCCGCGCAGCGCAGTTTTTTCTAAAATTAATGCTTTTTTTAGTTTACTTAATTGTAAAGTAAGTAAACGACAACGTGACGTGGCTCTAACATAACTTTTTTCGACAACAGTACTTAGGCATACAGGATCCAGGGGGGGGCAGCTGCCCCCCCCTGCCCCCCCCTGGGTACGCCCATGGCTATCACCGAGCCCGACCGCTACCCGATTCCTCGTTTAACGGATTTCACATACATCCTCAAAAATATAAAAGTTTTATCTAAAAAACTTTTTTACAAAAACAAAAACCGACTTCCAAAAAAAAACACTACAAAGTGAAAAATAACTTTAATTTCGGAAGTCGGTGTCTTTGGATCTGTATTTTAGTTTTTTGCCACCGACTTCCGAAATTAAAGTTATTTTTCACTTTGTAGTGTTTTTTTTTGGAAGTCGGTTTTTGTTTTTGTAAAAAAGTTTTTATTTTTCACTTTTTAGTGGTTCAGTTTGTAATTTATCTAAGTTACAATAACCCAATGTCAACTGCTCATCACGTTTTACAAAATGTTGCTTTTCCCGATGCAGGGACGTTAATTGTTGAGGAGTTCTCCTAGTAAGAACCAGGAGAAATGGAGCTCATGGTGAAGTCAGCATTACCATTATTTTGACGAGCATAAACCATATTAAAGTAATCGAATCGCAACCTGTTATATACTTAGATATAATTGAGTATTTCCGATGGCCCTCTGTGGTCTTCATCATCAGTTCCAGTTCACCGAATGGTACTTTCCGAGAGTAAATGCACGAGTTACTATAAAAAATACCGAAATCGATATAGGTGTGCCCATAAAATTTGAGGGTTTCCCTCGATTTCCATGGGATCCCATCATCAGATCCTGATTTGATGATCATGGGACCACTTGGGAAGTATACCCTTTCGAACAAAAAAAGAAAAATCCAAATCGGTCTAGCCATTTTCGAGTAATCGGGGAACATACATAAAAAAAATAAATAAAAAAAAAATAAAAAAAAAAATATTCCGACGAATTGAGAACCTCCTCCTTTTGGAAGTCGGTTAAAAATTGATATTAGACGTGCTTACCATAACATAAGCGTCGCACCTGCGGACATACCGAAAACCGCAATAATAACTCCATTTGGTCTGTTTGAGTTTACAAAAATGAGCTTCGGTCTGAGAAACGCTGCGCAGACGTTTCAAAGATTTATCAATGAAGTTTTGAAAAATACTCAAAATACGTTTTGTTACCTGGACGATATACTTATTGCTTCAGAATCAGAAGAATGTCACATTCATGATCTCAAAGAAGTGTTCAAGCGACTTAGTGAATTTGGCGTCACAATCAACACGTCTAAATGCGAATTTGGAAAATCCGAAATTACATTTCTCGGTTATCGCGTTAGCTGTGATGGCATAAGGCCGGACGAAGAAAAGGTCAAAGCTATCAATAACTATCCACAACCTGAAACCATCGAATAACTGAGGCGCTTCCTCGGTCTTATAAATTTTTACCGAATGAGCATTCCTAAAGCCGCCGACACTCAAACTATCTTAGACAAATACTTACACAATGCTAAGAAAAAAGACAAAACAAAAATCGCTTGGACCGAAGAAGCAATCACCGCATTTAATCAATCCAAACATCACATAAGTGAAGCTGTCACTCTCACGCATCCAGACTCATCATCCAAACTTATTTTAATGACCGACGCAGCGAATACCTGCGTTGGCGCAGCACTTCATCAATTAGTCAACAAACGGTTAGAGCCACTAGGATTTTATTCGAAAAAACTAAGTAGCGCCCAGACAAAATACAGTACCTACGACAGGGAATTATTAGCTATTTACATGGCAGTAAAACACTTTCGGTATATGATTGAAGGGCGTGATCTCACAGTGTTAACCGATCACAAGCCGTTAATATTCGCTTTATCGAAGAAAGAATCGAAATCCGATCCACCAAGACGTCTTCGTCAATTAGATTTTATTTCTCAGTTTTGCAACAAAATTGACTACGTTAAGGGCGAGCTCAATAATGCCGCCGACGCTTTTTCGAGAATAGAAGAGGTTTTTCTACATGATATTTTCGACTATGAAGAATTATACAAAAGCCAAGTCGAAGATACGCAATTATCATTACTAAAACAAAAACCTAACTTGGAATTTAAATTGTTCCGCATGCCATATGCAAATCATGAGCTTACGTTCGAAACATCAACGTCATCAGCGCGACTTTATTTACCGTTGGAGTTTCGAGAAAAAGCGATTTCAAGTGTCCATGCACTTAATCACCCTGGGGTAGCCGCTACGCGTCGCCTTATCGCGCAGCGCTATTTTTGGCCTAACATGAACACTGACGTTGCAAACTTTGTAAGAAGTTGCATTAAATGCCAGAAATGTAAAGTACAAAGGCATACAATTACACCTCTAGGAGAGTTCGAAAGGTCAGACCGTTTCGAGCATGTGCATATAGATATAATTGGACCATTACCACCTTCCGAAGGATACACCTACTGTGTCACAATGATTGATCGTCATACAAAATGGCCTGAAGTCGTTCCTGTAAAAGACATAAGCGCTGAAACCGTCGCGAAAGCTCTACTCGAGCATTGGATAGCACGTTTTGGTTGCCCTGCAAGAATAACTTCGGATCAAGGTCGTCAATTCGAATCCAATCTTTTCAAACAGCTGACCAAACTACTTGGAATAGAAAAGATTAGAACAACAGCATACAATCACACACACACGTCACACGTCACACACGACACGTCGAAAGGATGCATCGAACGCTAAAAGCTTCCATCATGACACGTTGCGATAATAGCAGTCAATGGTCACAACAATTACCTATCGTGTTATTAGGAATGCGCAATACAGTTAAAGAGGACTCAGGGTACAGCCCTGCTCAGATGACCTACGGTAAATCTATGCGTCTACCGTGAGATTATTTTGTTCCCACCGAAACAGACATCAACAACACCGATTACACTTGCAAACTCATGGAAACATTAGCGAACCTTCAACCAACCACAAGAAAACAAGCTGATAACAGAAACATTTTCGTGCACAAAGATTTGACTAAATCGGACTACGTTTTCATTAAAAACGAAGTTAAACGTTCGTTAACACCGCCATACGAAGGTCCTTATAAAATACTCAAACGAAGCAATAAACATTACGTCGTTCAAGTAGGTTCTCGAGAAGTCACTATTTCTCTCGATCGTCTCAAACCTGCTTATACACTTACAATACACTTCCTCGAAAATTGGTTCATATCGCACTACGATTAGGTTCACAATGCAATGTATTTCACACGCGTGCGATTTTTCATTTTCCAACACGCGTGCGGGAATAAAAATTGCCACAGATAACTTATACAGTCCAAATTGGTTCAATGCCTCTATTCACAACCGTCTCGCGCCAGTTTCATTTTGGCACTTACCGGTGCCAAGTGCCAAAACGAAACTGGCGCGAGACGGTCCTCTCTATTCTAGGTGAATGTTTTTTTTAAATTTCGGCAAAGAGATAATAAGCGTCTTTACGGCGTTAATATTTTTGAAATATTTAAATAATGTTTATAAATAGAATATCAACAAAAACCATGATTATTACAATAAAAAAAAACGTTTAAGTATGAACAAATTAACATTTATTTGTGTTCTTAACTCAAAAATATTTGAATTTTCTATTTTTCATATTAGGCTGTTTATCGGCTTTATACTTTTGCTTCTCCTTCAACCTGGCGAAAGCAAAGCGCGGGAATAAAAGAACATTTAAATAATAGTTTCCTAAAAATATTTTTCGCCTAGACAGGGCGTAAGTGTAAACAGTGGCAATATTTTAAGAGGTCATTGTACTCATCATTACGAACAACTTTTATTATGGGACCAAACCTGAAATCGTGAAAAAAAATCAGCTGTTCCCTACATTTTGACGAAATGCGAACATAAATGTACTGAACAGAATTATTTATAATATGTACAAGTGGGTAAGTATAAAAAATAAAAAGTGGTGGAAGAGCTCATAGGGCATCAAAAAATTCGTCCGCAGAACAGATGATTTTTTTTTCACGATTTCAGGTTTGGTCCCATAGTAAAAGTTGTTCATAATGATGAGTACAATGACCCCTTCAAAGATTGCCGCTGTTTACACTTACACCCTGTATAGTAAAATGTTGTATGATACACGTGCGTACGACTCGAGTCGACATTTTATTCACGAGCGAGTGTTGACTCGCTCGTGAATAAAAATGCCACTCGTCGGAAATCACCTAAGTACTTTCCGCACTTGTATCATAAAATAATATCTATTTCAGCTACGCTATCATTGTGCTATGCTGAAAATGTTAGTCAAAACCTTAAAAAATTCGAATTTAGCAAAGCGTTTCAAAGTCAAAACCAACTTTTATCTGTGACTGAACTGTTATGTTTATGACGCAATTCGTTCCCACCGCACCACCGCACCACACCCTAAGTTCTACGAATATACTTATTGAAATAATCGCGCTTGGGAGACAGTTAAATTGGTGTTGCAGTAGCGACCAGGGTTGGCTTAAACAAACAAGATGTTTTAAAACACGTACCTACTTATTTTAAACAATATTTATAACAGTTTGAAATAAAACAATGTTTTTTATTTATGGAAATAAATGAAAAGTTAAATGTTAGGACTTGAAATAGCTCGAAAAGAAATTAAAAATCTAACCTTTTTAATTTCTTTCTAACTTAAGAAATGCAGGGTTTCCCATACAAACTTTCATCCCCTACATAATATCACCGACTGTAGGATTATTTTTGAGAAAAAAAGTAGCCTATATCTTTTCCCAGATGCCATCCAAATTAAAACCTATTAATTTTATTAATTGCCTTGCCTTTTATCGAAATCCGTTCAGTGGTTTAGGCGTGAAAAGGTAATAGACTAAGAGGTCACAGGATTTTTCATAACGATCATGGATACGGTTAGACTTACTTCGATGGGTTGTAGAGTAGTCCCCTAACGTGAATGACGTCGGTCTGCCTGCTCTGAGTGGTTGCAACTTCGAGTTATAGCGCTTACAAGAGGCGTCATTGTTGCGAAAAAAAAACGATCAGAGAAATGGTCAGTTTTAGTATACATTCAAAGTACGGCGTCTCCGCAGATGAAATAAGTTGGTCTGCCGGCTCTGAGTGGTTGCATTTCAGAGATATGATGCGCGCAACATTGTTGCGAAAATAAAACGATAAGAGAAATGGTCAGTTTTAGTACCCATTCGAAGTATGGTGTCTCCACAGGTGAAACGAGTTGGTCTGCCGGCTCTTAGTGGTTCTATTTCAGAGCAATCGTGGTGTATGCAAGACGCTTATTTGTGGAGAAAGCCTAAAAAATACATCGAAAAACGGGACAATAGGCGAATTTTTCAAGTGATCGCCGGCCGGTGTCGTACCCCCACCCTACACCTGCGCCGAGAACCACCCGCTGCGTGACCGTCCCCCCTGTAAAG
This sequence comes from Cosmia trapezina, assembly GCA_905163495.3. Lineage (NCBI taxonomy): Eukaryota > Metazoa > Arthropoda > Insecta > Lepidoptera > Noctuidae > Cosmia > Cosmia trapezina. Next base: position 7,521,008 of record LR991036.1, read on the forward strand.
GAATAGGGGAAAAGCTAGAGGTGTCAATAAGAGAAATGGTCAGTTTTAGTACCTATTCGAAGTATGGTGTCTACACAGGTGAAAAGAGTTGGTCTGCCGGCTCTTAGTGGTTGTATTTAAGAGCTTTGTTATACGCAAGGCGCTTAGTTTTACAAAAATTCAACTTAACGGTAATCAATAAAATAAAGAATGAAATCGAACAAATCCAATTTTTAATAATTCAACTTATTACTTTGGGTAAATCACAGATTAATAATTTTGTAGAATATAGCTAATGAATCAACTCAAAAAATATAGAATGTTAGAAGTAAGTAGATATTTAACTCTAATTAAATATTTATTTACTTCTAACATTCTATATTTTTTGAGTATTCTACAAAATTATTAATCTGTGATTTACCCAAAAGATAGATAGATAGAATACTCTTTATTATGCACACCATAAAAATTACAGATATAAATGTTGAAATTTTACATAGCGTGACACAATGGGCGGTCTTATCGCTAAAAGCGATCTTTTACAGACATAACCAAAAGTAATAAGTTGAATTATTAAAAATTGGATTTGTTCGATTTCAATCTTTATTTTATTGATTACCGTTAAGTTGAATTTTCCTATGACTAAGCGCCTTGCGTATAACAATGCTCTGAAATACAACGACTAAGAGCCGGCAGGCCAACTCGTTTCACCTGTGGAGACACCAAACTTTGAATAGGAACTAAAACTGACCATTTCTCTCATTGACAACTCTAGCTTTTTCCCTATTCCTTTACAGAGGGGACGGTCGCGCAGCGACTGGTTCTCGGCGCAGGTGTAGGGTGGGGGTACGACACCGGCCGGCGATCACTTGAAAAATTCGCCTATTGTCCCGTTTTTCGATGTATTTTTTAGGCTTTCTCCACAAATAAGCATCTTACATACACAACGATTGCTCTGATATACAACCACTGAGAGCCGGCAGACCAACTCGTTTCACCTGTGGAGACAACATACTTCGAATAGGTACTAAAAGTGACCATTTCTCTTATCGTTTTTTTTCGCAACAATGTTGCGCGCATCATAGCTCTGAAATGCAACCACTCAGAGCCGGCAGACCAACTTATTTCGGCGGAGACGCCATACTTTGAATGTCTATTAATACTGACCATTTCTCTGATCGTTTTTTTTTCGCAACAATGAAGCCTCTCGTAAGCGCTATAACTCGAAGTTGCAACCACTCAGAGCAGGCAGACCGACGTCATTCACGTTAGGGGACTACTGTACAACCCTTCGAAGTAAATCTAACCGTATCCATGATCGTTATGAAAAATCCTGTCACCTCTCGGTCTATAACAGACACTAGACAGACAAGAGTTACTTTCGAATTATCCATACTAATATTATAAATTCGAAAGTAACTCTGGCTGTCTGTCTGTCTGTCTGTTACCTTTTCACGCCTAAACCACTGAACGGATTTCGATAAAATTTGGCAAGGCTATAGAATGTCCGTAAGGATTGAATCGCCAAATTTCGTATCTTAATGAAATTTAATACTTATTTAGTAGTAAGTTTAAAAATTTTGTAGGTTCGATCCTCGATTTTGTAGGTATAATACTTCAAAAGATATATGAACTTATAGGTGGCAACTCAATCTAAATGTTTGGACTGAGTCGCCACGTCAGAACTAAGAACATCATGGATGAATGTTTATCATAATTTGGTATGATTTAGTAGTATTTGAGAGTATTTAGTAGACAAAATCTGAGCTCGGTAGTGTTAAAATTAAAAAAGTTACAATATATTATGTGTGGCTCCTCAGACCATACACATACGACTGGTCATTTTTCAAAGAAGCAGTAGTTCAATTTAATGCGCAATTTCAACATCATTTAGTAGTAAGTATATTAGATTTGTAGGATAAGAGTCGGCAATCACAAAAGAAAGAAATGGGAGATATAGCATATTTAATGTGGCTCCTCAATTCAGATGCTTCGGTAAATAGATTTGCCTCTAATCTACATAATCATGTGACGAAATTTGGAACAAAAAACGCCAATATTTTGTATAAATTTCTACAAAATGTAGGTATAAAAAATACAAAAAAAAGTACATATTTACGAAGTTATTAGCTATTCTTTAATTTCTTATGAATTTTTTTGTAGGGTGACCATGAATACGTGATTTAAAAAGAAAATGTACGTTTCGTGGCTTATAGAAACAAAATCTATTTTGTCGCATGTTTTCAAAGTCAGCCTGTATAGTCGGATTTGCACAATTATTTTTTTGTTTGAAAGGTTATGCTCTCGAGGTGGTCCCACTGTCACCAAATCAGAATCTGATGAGGAGATCCCATGGAAATCGAGGGAATCCCTTAAATTTTCGTTTATTGGCAACGACACTACCAGCCGCACTACCAGTAGTGTCGTTTCCAATTAACGACACTACCAAGCCTATTTTTTTTGGATTATATTGTACAGTCAACACAGCAAACTTCATTATCATCATAGTTTCATCATGGAACTTGTGAAATTTTTTAAGGGTGTAAAACACTAGAGGTAAAAAAAAAACACCTAAAACGATAATGAGGTCAAAATGGAAATCCAAGATGGCGGCTGCAAAAATTTTCGCAGCCGCCATTTCAAGCCGACGCCGCGCGGCGCAGCGGAACGTGTCTACATTCGCCACGTGCTCCCGCCCCGCCCTGCGTCTTTTTAATTTTATTTTTGTATTCTTCTTCCTCTTCCTCTTCTGCAAGAAGTCCGATTATAACAAGATCCCAGTCTATCATTATAATTTCACTCGAGCACTCGACCAAACTGCTTCAATTCTACACGAAGTCTGGACGGAAATAGTAGAGACTGTAGTAGAGTAGTCGCGCGGCTTCGTGAGGCGCAGCACCGCTCTTGCACAACGCGCGTACCGGCGAAGCACCGCTGTGTCGCGATGCATCGCTATACGCTGCGAGGCATCACGAGGCGCAGCGCTGCATGGTGCAACGTATTCTAAATTCTCACAATGAAATGTGTATATTTTCGTGTAGAAAATAAAGTTATATTTTGAGTCGCTCTTTTAAAATGTGCGCGCAGCGTCGCGTTGCGTCGCGTCTCGGTGTGAGCTGACCCTAACTCGCGCATTTGCTCTCGGAGACCACAGATGGGCATCGGGACTACTCAATTATTGTATTTCGCGGGTTGCGATTCGATTAGTGGACCTACCACTTATTATGTGCTGTTTTTTAAAACATATAGTATAGGTATAGTTCCTTTTTAGGGTTCCGTACCAAAATGGTAAAAAAGGAACCCTTATGGTGTGACTCAGTCTGTCTGTCTGTCTGTCTGTCACAGCTGGATATCTCAAGAACTACTAATGCTATCAACTTGAAATTAGGAACAGTTTTAGATGATGTTTACCCAACTATTTTGCAAATAAGAAAGAAATAGAAATATTTATACTTTTTTTGCAACATTGACTGAAAGGGGGTCTTAAAAATTCAAAGTGGGTTTACTATGGTATATTGGGTATCATATGAAAGAGCGCTATTTGCACATTCTCAAACATTTAAAAAAAAATGTAAAAAAAAATACCGTTCCCCCCCCCCCCCCTTATCTCCGAAGTTTGCGAAGCGAAAAATCTGCAAATATTCTATATGATAGAAGTTTGTGTAAAGATTACAGGAAAAATAAAACGATGTCTCTAAATAGCACACTTTTTCAGAAATCGGAACGGAACCCTCGGTGTGCGAGTCCGACTCGCTCTTGACCGGTTTTGTAACATTGTTATTATACGTAATTTGCATAATTATCTTTGTTGGCACGTCTTGATTTCAATTGTGATTTGTTTTAAAACACAAAAGCGCTTCGATACAAAATCGTAGTTATAAACGCTTACCATAACATCAGAGGTATCAATGGGCAGTATGAATAGTTTTTTACAATTAGTAATAATGTGTTTATTTATTAGGTAAGTTAGTATTTAAGTGGCAATTATTTAGAACGTTTAGGATGAACACTTTATTATTTTTCCCCTTTACGAAGTGAATAATACAATTCTGTTAGAAATAAGTAGGGATTTTATTAAAAAAATAAATTTCAAAAACTAGTCATCCTGGTTTCATTTAACATCATCATCATCATCATTTCAGCCGAAAGACGTCCACTGCTCCCCCCAAAAGGGACCTCATTCTTAACTCGATCTCGCAGAAAAACACCGAGCATAACCCTCTTCTTTGGCTTTTGGGTGACCTTGAGCTTTCTTATGAGGCCCATTGTAAAACGCTACGTCTTAGTGCCGTAAATCATAACTGGCAACACACACTGGTCAAAGACTTTTGTTTCGAGACACTGCGATATTTTGGACGAGAAGATCTTCCGTAGCTTCCCTAACTTAACGAAGTTGGACTTATCTAGTTTGACCGTTTGTCCCAGGTACACACACAACATGGTCACCCTCAATAGCGAATTCTTAATGAATATCGAAAAGTATTTTTTTTTTCAGATACCGAATATATACAATGTTGATTTGTACATAAGTATTTAGTAGACATTTATACTAAATGTTAGTGTCTCTGGTTATTGATTCCGTTGTGATCTCAGGTAGATACAATCAATTATTTATTTGCAGAACGTCAGGACTGAGGAGCCAAATAAAATGCGTTTATTTACTAAATTCACTCAGTTTTACTACTTTCTCTATATACTACAAATTCGAACACACTTACTACTAAATGTTCTTTGGAGTGGAATATAAATTGACCAATTAATTTCATGGAAATTCACGTTCTTATGATTGATTGATTGATGGATTGAGGAGCCACATTAAAAGTATTGTATATTCTTCAATATCAACAGTACAGGACTCAGATTTTTAGTAGGTACTATACACAATTACTACTAAATCATACCAAATAATGATAAACATTCATCCATGACGTACCTAGTTCTGACGTGGCGACTCAATCCAAATATTTAGATTGAGGTGCCACCTTTATGTTCATATATCTTTTGAAGTATTATACCTACAAAATCGAGGATCGAACCTACAAAATTTTTAAACTTACTACTAAATAAGTATTAAATTTCATTAAGATACGAAATGTGGCGACTCAATCCTTACGGACATGGCTATAGATGGTATCCTGGGGACGGACATAGGCTACTTTTTTTTTTCAAAAATAATCCTATAGGGGGTGATATAGGGGATGAAAATTTGTATGGGAAACTCAGTATTTCTTAAGTTAGGGATGTGAAAATTAAAATGTATGCTTTTGATAGGAAATAAAGAATCCATACTAATATTATAAATTCGAAAGTAACTCTGTCCGTCTGTCTGTCTGTCTGTTACCTTTTCACGCCTAAACCACTGAACGGATTTCGATAAAATTTGGCAAGGCTATAGATGGTATCCTGTTCAGCGTTTTTGAAAAATCATCCCCTAAGGGGGTAAAATATAGTAAAATAGGGGTTGATTTTAAAATTTACAAAACTGCACGGATTTCGACAAAATTTGGCAAGGCTGTATACAACGTGTAACGTTAAATGCGCAAAACCTCTTAAGGGGTTATTTTACTCATCATTATGAACAACTTTTACTATGGGACCGAACCTGAAATCGCGAAAAAAAAATCAGCTGTTCAGTACATTTATGTTCGCATAATTCGTCAAAATGTACTGAACAGCTGATTTTTTTTTCGCGATTTCCGGGTTGTTCCCATAGTAAAAGTTGTTCATAATGATGAGTACAATGACCCCTCAAGAGGTTTTGCGCATTTAGCATTACACGTTGTATAGCATCCTGGGGAAGGACATAGGATACTATTTTTTTTTCAAAAATAATACTACAGGGGGTGATATAGGGGATGAAAGTTTGTAAGAGAAACCCAGTATTTCTTAAGTTAGGGATAACAAATTTATGATATTGGTAGGAAATTAAGAAATATGCGATTCAGCGTTTTTGAAAAATCATCCCTTAAGGGGTTAAAATAGGGGTTGATTTTAAAATTTACAAAACTGCACAGATTTCGATAAAATTTGGCAAGGCTTTATATAGCATCCTGGGGAAGGACATAGGCTACTTTTTGTCTTTAAAAATAATCCTACAGGGGGTTATATAGGGGATGAAAGTTTGTAACGGAAACCCAGTATTTATTAAGTTAGGGATAAAAAATTTATGATATTGGTAAGAAATTAAGAAATATGCGATTCAGCGTTTTTGAAAAATCATCCCCCAAGGTGGTAAAATAGGGGTTGATTTTAAAATTTACAAAACTGCACTGATTTCGACAAAATTTGGCAAGGCTTTATATAGCATCCTGGGAATGGACATAGGATACTTTCAAAAACAATACTACAGGGGGTTATATAGGGGATGAAAGTTTGTAAGGGAAACCCAGTATTTCTTAAGTTAGGGATGTGAAAATTAAAATGTATGCTTTTGATAGGAAATAAAGAAATATGCGGTTCAGCGTTTTTGAAAAATCATCCCCTAAGGAGGTAAAATAGGGGTTGATTTTAAAATTTACAAAACTGCACGGATTTCGACAAAATTTGGCAAGGCTTTATATAGCATCTTGGGAAAGGACATAGGATACTTTCAAAAACAATACTACAAGGGATTAAAGATGGGAAACCCAGCATTTCTTAAGTTAAGGATAAGAAAATTCAAATTTGTGCTTTTGGTAGGAAATAAAGAAATATGTGGTACAGCGTTTTTGAGGGGCTACAATAGCGGTTGACAAATGTTTGTGTACCTACCTACCTCTTTTTAAGAGATTTAAGGGATTGGAAATGTAGTTTTAGTTCGAATCTTGAGGTAACATTTAGTCTTTATTTCATTCGACGTTTTTACGAGGAAATTATTTGAACGAGTGGACACTCGGACAAAAGTTATTTGTTATTAGAGCGTGACTGGCATAATAAATTTTAAGTAATTAACAAAGTCCCCCCCCCCCCCCTTTAGTGTGTCTGTTTGAATGTGATAATGTCAAAAAGTACCCAACGGATTTTCTGTAAAGTTTCTGGAGTGATTCAGTGTAGTTAATTCATTATGGTTTTTTTGTAAATTGGCTGAAATATGACGACGACTGTTAAAGATGTCGGAAAAAATCATGCCGACTGGTAGCTTTATGCCTACTATACACGGTAACGATATATCGTAGCGATTTGAGTTTGCACAGTTATATAGGACGGCCCTATGTTTTCCACATGTACGTTCCCATGGGATATTTTCCGACATCCACGCGGGCGAAACCGCGGGCAAAAGCTAGTAATCTATATAAATAAAAAGAGAAGTCCTGACTGACTGACTGATTGACTGACTCATCAACGCCCAGCCCAAACCCTTGGACCTAGAAAGCTGAAATTTTGCACAGAGGTTCCCTATAAAATGTAGACAAGGAATAAGGAAGGAATTCCCGGTAGCAGGTTCCCTTGGGATATTTCCCGACCTCCACGCGGGCGAAGCCACGGGCAAAAGCTAGTATTATATAGTATGGATGGATACACTTCGTAGCCGGTCGAAATGAAGTAGTACCCCGCAACTATTTTGGGGATCCCCCTGTCTTAGCAAGAGTCGCTATTTATAAATCGCTAAATGATTTTGCGGAATCTTCCGTACTTTCTACAAATGAATTTTATATTAGGCCTGATCGATCTTTGTCGGGGTCGGTTTCCAGTACGAGTATTTTATATGGAGCGACTGCCTATCTGACCTCCACAACCCAATTAATGGGTAATACGATACCCCTTGGTAAGACTGGTTGTCAGACTTTGGGGCTTCTGACGCCCCGTAACGATTGTCAAAGATCCACGAATGACAGCCGCGACCAATGGCGAGACACGGAGGAGTCTCGGTATGTAAATATGGTCACCCATCTGGTTCTCTATATTTAAGACTTTAAAATTGAAAGCTTCTTACACAACGGGCGAGACAAGCAGCCTCTTCTCTATCAGCACCACACTTTCCTCCTTATCCTCAACCCTTATCCCCAACTCTTCGTGTACATTCGCTATCACGATACTGCCGCCCGAGTAGATACTGCTCACACCACTACTGGCTAAAGCCAAGTTTGATTTTACTTAGAAAGAATTCGAGATGTTGTAAAAAGGAATAATAAAGTTAAATTATTTCTTAAAAAATGTGTTTTATTTCCTACATAAAATGTTAGTACCTTATTTACTGTCATGATTAATACATTATGCTTATATGTTATTTTATTAGTGACTAGGAACAGAGTGCAGAACTATAAAATGCGTACCATCACTGAGAACCACTTTATAACCTTATTGCCTTAGTAATAAGGTCGAAAAGTAGTTAACCACAAATGTACGCGGTTGTACATTATACATATTCATACAGGTACTACAAGGCAATGGAAAAAGCAAACTTAATTTCAAATTAAAACTGTGCGAGATACATGGAAAGTACAGTATGGTAACTTAAAATGTAAAAAGTATGCACAAGTTATAAATAAGTTATAGCTACTTATAATGTCGAATAAATTATTCAAAATACTGATTACAAATGTAAATCTAAAATTATGCGAAATGTGTTATAATAATTTATGTGGACCCATAAAAACGTCAGTACTAACTCGTTGAGTTATAGCAAACTGCATTATTACCAATTGTTTTGTTGGTTTTAAGGTGGAGCTAACAGTTATGCGGAATCATTGGTATTTATTATTATGTCGTGTAAAATAAATATTTATTATTTGGTTACATTAAATATTAAAGCTTAGATATCTCTTGAACGTTTCATTTCTTCATAATCTAAATAATAAAACAATCCTAGTAAGGTCACTCAGTATTTTCGAGATATTTTGTCTATTACCTCAAGTGTTTTAAAATAATTGGTCATTACCCAAGGTAAAATAAATTCGTAAAGAAAATAATGAGTTCCGCTCAGCAACAACTGGTAGCTCCCTCCTATTCTTGTAAAATTCTTTGGCCTCCGGTTTGTAAAAGTAACAATACAAAACTGTGGTAAAATTAAATACTAAAATAATACATTAAAGCTACAATACACTACAGTACATTTAAAAAAAATAGAAAATTTCATCAATTGAGATAACTTCGAAAATAAATACTGTTAAAATTCATTTAATTTAACGCAAGAATTTCACAACCAATGTAAAAATTTTGTAGGCAGTCCTACATCAGTCTATAGGTCGTCAGGTTTAAGTTGTCGTTCTCCTTCGCTCAGGAAGATGAGCATTGCTTTGTAAAGGAGATATAGTCCGAGCATGCGCTTTTCTTTCGCCGACCAGGTGTCCACAACGCCATAATAGTTCCCAACTTTAAGGTTCTTCAAACTCGTCAACCCTAGAGCATCTATCATACATGCTTCGTACGTATACGCCTCAGCTGGTATAACGTTTTGAAATATATGAAGACACACAACACCTACTTTGGCAGACCAGATGTCTAGGATATGTTGAACTTTCTTGTCTCGGGATGTTTTGAAACCTGTATTCCATAATGTCTGTGCTTGGTATAAATGTGCGTACGGTCGGGAGCGTTTACCTGAAAGGGAAGGCGTGTCACAACCTTATTATTGCAAATCATTTGAGACTAGGATTTTACTATGAGATTTGGTGGGTTTTTAGTCAATGATAAGAAAACCGGACTAAAGGCAGACGACGCGATGCCGGTCGAATCAGACGGCCTAGGATTTTGATTAAATCGAGCACTTGATCTCATTACTAAATCATGCAGTCACTAATAAGCACCCAGCGTATCTAGCATTCCTCTGCTCCTCTGCTGTTAATGCTAGATACGCTGGGTGCTGGACACAGGCCTCTCAATTGCTCGCCATATAACTCGGATCCTCGGCTTCTCGCATCCAGCTGCTATCAGCCACCCTGCGAAGATCGTAGCTCAATCTAGCCCAACGGGGTCCTATCTTAGAGACTTAAGGTTCCCTCAGACCAGCGCCACGTGACTCTTAGAACAGTTTCAGTTATGTTCTGATAGAAATTATTTAAAATAATTAACAAAACAATTACCTTTTCCGACATAAAATATTGAGTTAACAAAAGTAACCCAAGACGCGTGTTTGTCCTGTTTCCCGGCCTTCACAGGTAGATTGTTAGTTATTCTGGGATCCAATAACAAATATGTAAAGGAAGTCTTTGCTGTTCCTTCACGCCATTTCTTAATAGTACTGTCATTGAAGTTAGCCCGGGCCTGGCTTTCCAAATTCATGTAAATTGTGAGATCGTTTAACCAGTTGTTGTTGCGCAGAGATTCTTCTATTTCTATACTGCATGCTGGAAATTAAAGATTTTTTAGTTTGCAGACGGATAACAGCTAGTTTATCATGAGGGTTTTCAAAGAACATTTTGGAGTTACATTGTTACTCATTTTTTTTTTGGGAAATGGTATTGGAGGGATTGTGATTGTGAGAGAGAGGGCTGCTGCCCTCTTTGGATCTGGACTGACTCACACATTTAGCTGATAAATTACTATAATTAGTGCTACAGGAAATTCTTGATTCCCTACACAGATAGACCTTGATAACGCAAGTATCATGATTGTATGAAAAGCAAGCGCGCCATTTTTTTAACTACCAGTAGGTAGTTAAAAAAAATGGCACGCTTGCTTTTGATATAGACGTCATAGTAATGACGTCACAAGCACTGTTTAGTGATGGGAAAATCAAATCTATTCAAAGACGCCGCCGCCGCGAGCTCCACCCGTCTCGCCCCACCTCCCGCCTAGTATTAGATTAAAAATAATTGATTTCGAAATGAATTTCGCATAATATTAATTACAAAATGACTTACCGAATGGAAGGAAACGTTTACTTTTTTTTTGGCTTATGATTTTTATACTTAAGAGGCTATACTACCTCAAATGGCTTAGCATGATCCTCCGTTACGTCGAAAATACAGCAGCTTTAATTTTGAATTAAATATATGGTAAAGTTGAGGATTAATGTTAGGTACTATGTTAGACGAAAACACGATTCCTTGAAATTTTCTCGATACAAAAAAATCCCAAAGTTACCTCCAAACCGAACAAAAAACCGCTGTTATTCAAAAAATACGTCAAATTGGATCATGAAACTTTGCATACTAACTGAACTAACTATAAAGCAGGTCTTATGTTATATACTTTTTTTAAATTACCATTATTTTCACTGTAAAAAGAAATTACCTAAACTATCAGCGTCTTGACGTTCATTCCCTTCCGCCCGACACCCCTGTTCAGTCTCGCTTCGGCTGTCGTACGGTAGGGCTGTGTCGCTTGCGCTCAGAACACAAATTACACAACAGGACGTCGTAAAATTAAAATACATTGAAGTACTTAGGTTTATAGTGTTGGCGCAATGGGAAATAACCGTAATAAAAATAAGAAGCGACGGGGTTGGCGTAAAGAAACAGGCAAACATATGATAAACGTACTGAAGTAAGTAGGGTAGTTGCGCCGGTTGGCGACTTAGTTGAGTTGCTAACTTTAGACAAATCAAAATATACGCCATTTACACGTAAAATAGTTGGCATGTGAAGATTTGTGTTTGTCCACGATTTAGGATAAATCCAGGTGGGGATAACTTTTATAAAAAATAAAAAGTTACCTAAATAGGTTTGTTTTTGTTTTGACACAATACCTATACAAGAAATAGGTAGGTATCTATGTAGTAGGTAATTGTTTTTTTTTATAATGTTGCCTCACTCCAGGACTTCTCCTGAATATCGGAGACGGTGCCAACATCCATGGTATATACAAGTGCAGGGACAATTACATGTCACCGGTAGGCAAAAATGTATTTTCGGAGTATGGTCTGGATGCGACAAAGACATCAAAGTTGAAATTATAGAGAGAGATGACCAATATTGGGAAGAAATGGAACCAAAATTAGAACATTTTTACATTACATGCATGTTGCCTGAGCTATGCGATCCCAGACATGTTCGCAATATGCCAATTAGAGATTTAAGCGAATTAAAATAATTGTTGTATAATTTTGACGATCTTTAATTACTTTCAAAATACTTATGTTATATACCTACCATACCTATCTACCTACCCTACCCACCTACCTACCTACCTACCTACTTGCCTGCCTACATTCCTATCCTACCTACCTACCTACCTACCTATCCTACCTACCTACCTACCTACATACTTACCTACCTACCTACCTATCCTACCTACCTACCTACATACTTACCTACATCCCTATCCTACCATTCCTACCTATCTTATATTTATACAAACCTTATGCGTACCTACAGAACCCTCAACGCAATGGTGACTCGCACTTGACAAGTTTTTTGTAGCAGTGGAATTTAGTGTGCGTCTATCTGACAGGCCCCAACGAGATTCATCAACGGGTGATAGCTTTTCATAAAGACATTATTTTGTACCTAAAGAAAATAAATAAGATATATTTTGTACCTCGACAGTTTTTGATTAAATGACGTTTTTATGAAGTGTCTTGCTAGCGGGCCCTTTATGGTTATTTTTATTGTTATTATACTTTCAGATCGCACAATAGTGTTAGGAGCTTGATACTATTATGTACCTTACAAATCCAAAATCTCGACTTTCTGTGAGCTACACTTCAGAAGATATTCGTTATTTAAACAAGCGTCCAGCCAGCGGGCCCCTTTTTTAAATACTACTATTTTATATCATACAATAGTGTTAGGAGCTTGATACTATTATGTACCTTACAAATCCAAAATTTCGACTTTCTGTGAGCTATACTTCAGAAGATATTCGTTATTTAAACAAGCGTCCAGCCAGCGGGCCCCTTTTTAAATACTACTATTTTATATCATACAATAGTGTTAGGAGCTTGATACTATTATGTACCTTACAAATCCAAAATTTCGACTTTCTGTGAGCTATACTTCAGAAGATATTCGTTATTTAAACAAGCGTCCAGCCAGCGGGCCCCTTTTTTAAATACAACTATTTTATATCATACAATAGTGTTAGGAGCTTGATACTATTATGTACCTTACAAATCCAAAATTTCAACTTTCTCGAGCTATACTTCAGAAGATATTCGTTAATTAAACGATCGTCTAGCTAGCAAACCCCTTTTCAAACATTATACCTACGTTCATAATCCAATAGGGCTATAACACCAAAACTGGGATTAAGAAAAAGAGTAAGAGAGTTAAGTACGACGCTAATGATGACGATGTAAATTAAAAGAGAAAATGTAATAGTAATTATAATCTTTAATCTGTTTAAATTGTTAGGAACAAAAGATGTCTAAACATGTCGACAGTAATTTTAAATAATTTTAAAATTTCAGACAACGCGTAACAAATGTCAATTTAGAACTTAGAAATTTAAACAACATCAAAAACCTTATACAACATCCCTATACTATTAAACGAGTAATATTTGTACTCACGTTCACGAAAACGGCTCTAACTATTTCGATGAAACTTGCAATATAGGGGTTTACGGGTGCAAAAAATTGATCTAGCTAGGTCTCATACTTGGCAAAATAAAAAAAAAATAAAAATTCGTTTTCTGTAACATAATAATGACTGACGAGCTAAAGCAAATAAAAAATCACAATTAATTAACGAATATCTTCTAAAGTATAGCTCGCAGAAAGTCGAAATTTTGGATTTGTAAGGTACATAATAGTATCAAGCTCCTATTACTATTGTATGATGAAAAATAGTTGTATTTAAAAAGGGGCCCGCTGGCTGGACGCTTGTTTAAATAACGAATATCTTCTGAAGTATAGCTCACAGAAAGTCGAAATTTTGGATTTGTAAGGTACATAATAGTATCAAGCTCCTAACACTATTGTATGATATAAAATAGTAGTATTTAAAAAAGGGGCCCGCTGGCTGGACGCTTGTTTAAATAACGAATATCTTCTGAAGTGTAGCTCACAAAAAGTCGAGATTTTGGATTTGTAAGGTACATAATAGTATCAAGCTCCTAACACTATTGTGCGATCTGAAAGTATAATAACAATAAAAATAACCATAAAGGGCCCGCTAGCAAGACACTTCATAAAAACGTCATTTAATCAAAAACTGTCGAGGTACAAAATATATCTTATTTATTTTCTTTAGGTACAAAATAATGTCTTTATGACAAGCTATCACCTGTTGATGAATCTCGTTGGGGCCTGTCAGATAGACGCACACTGGAATTTATGAATCGATTTGCAAAATATGTAACATATACGTAGGTATGTATATGTAGGTACTTGCATAGACCTACTACCTACATAAATACACGGCGCAAACTATAAAACGTAAACTTACTACTAAACCAATGTGCGGAACCTTCAGCGCTAAGCTAGCTCGCTCTTGACTAGTATTTTGTAGCAGTAGGTAAAATACTGCACACGGCTACACATCAAGCTATAACTTTCCAGTATAAGCTGATCTCACATTGTATAGGCTTTCCGTACCATGAGAGGTCAGCTTATACTGGAAAATATAGCTTGATGAGAAGTTAGTAGGTACTTAGTACATTGAAATTAATTTTGCGATATATAATTTCATGTTCGTACCTATAATGACAAGTTAATATTAAATTATTATTGATAATTTTATTACTTAGTACTCGTCCGATATTAGTGTAGTTTACTCTAACAAAATCGCTTTGACCTTGTGTGTCCGCGTCACCGCGAGTAGTAGTGTGCGAGCGAGATAAAGAGTGAGGTGGCGCGGGGAAGTGGGGGCGAAATTTGAATTTGAGCTGAGGTTGTATAGGCTCTTAAGCTGGGATGCGAAGTAGTTGCTCTTGCGTTATGTAGGTCTATCTACTTAATTCGTTGGGTCTATCTATAGCTGTGATTTCCTATCATTATTATGTCTTGTGTAGTTGTGCGAGGAAATGTTCGAGTTTTAGGTGCAAGTGAAATAAACTTGTACCAAGAAACAAAGTTAAACCCAAAGACAACAGTGGGCTTAGTGCGAGTTTTTTATACTTACTCGATCGCGTTTACGTTAACGTTGACGTATGTCAATTCGTATGGAATAATTGTGTTTCCCATTATAGTCACCAGGCGGCGCTTATTTATTTTCAGTACAAACTGACGTTTACGTTAACGTGATCGAGTAAGTATAAAAACTCGCACTAAGCCCTCAGGACGCAAAAACTGATGAACTTATAACCTTTGTTCAGGAAGAATTTAACTCCTTCTTTACTTGGTAATTTTAGTTTTACTACCATTTTGAAAATAAATTAGTCTAAAAAAAAATTAGAGTAAAAAATAATGTAAGTAATCTTAATAAATTCATTGACATGACTATTGTCCAATTGTAAGTCAGTATTTTTTTTTTTTAGAATAAATAGGATTATTTCAATAAGTTTCAATATCTATCATATTCACCAGTATTCAGCAAAAAGGCAAAGCTTTCATTAATAAAACTATGATACCACTGCAGGGCCTAAGCTTTATTTGCGGGCCATTATCCCTTAAGTCATGTGCTACAAGTCACAACACCCTTTTGCACCTAAAATATTCTGCGACGTTAGTCGAACTGCCAAAGTGTTAAAAGAAATGTCCTAAGTTGCAATTTTGCCTCAGGTTGGTAGTTATTGGCAACGTATCGTATGTACCTAACGACGGAAATTGATTATAATGGTTGATTTTTCAACCCCTTTTTAGGAAATCATTCTGAACTAGGTCCTGGAGAAAAACGCTGAAAGGAATGATGAGCTACATTTTAAAGAACAGAAAGCAACCAAACCAAAATTAAATTGACTTTTTTTAAATGTGGCACCACTTATTTAGAACAAAAGTGTGGACATGAAATGGTACACTTCAAACAAACAGTTACGATCATGGTAAATTATTATTTTATTTAGTTAACTTCTAGCAACTTTAAACCTGTGATTGTTACACGATTTAGTTTTTAATGTAATGTAAAACATTATTTCTGTGGCCTGGTGCTAAAAGGGCCAGAGTACGTTTTTGTATGAAACGAGATTGTAATGCCAGTTTATTGTAAAAGTATATTTTTTTGTGCTAAAAGGGCGTTAGTCTATTAACGATCTTTCAAAAGTTACTATGTAAAAAAGGCCAATGTAGTGTGCTTAAGTTGTTAATATTTTCCAAAATAAATTTTTTTTCTTAAATTACAATTTAATTCATAAATCTACTTAAAAACATAAATCAAATAAAAGTAAAATATTTTTGCCATATTACAATATAACACCTAAAATAATAACTATGTACGCTGATTCATTGTTATAACGCTCATTACTGAAAATAATGATTATTGATATTGGCCCTATTAGCACCAGGCCACAGATTTTCTTTACAATTGAGGTCATGTTTCCTTCCAGAGATTTTTCTCTAATCTAGGCTAGATCCTTACAAAAACTTAATAACAATAATAAAGTCTTCCAAAGGTCCGGGACCCCAGGGTCCCGAGATATGTCAAAGACAAAATACTAATAATAAAGTAATTAAAAAATAACTCACTTTTCTTTTGCCTGCTAAGAGCAAGTCCCTGCAGACTACTACTCAATGTGTCCACATCTTCCTCCCTCCTCCTAGGTTCTTTCTTCAGCGCGTGTAGCTTTTTCAAGTACAGTTTTCTAGTGGAAGCCTGTATGGGTCCCGGGTTGAACCCATGCCGGATCAGTTCAGCTCTGAGGGCCCTGTCATCGTAGTCTACGGAGGCTGGCAGGGACGAGGCTACGGACACTATGGTCTGGTCGTGACTGTATTGTTCCGAGTCGTCATACACGGGAAGCCTGCGGTGTCGGGACATAGTTATATTATTTTAAGAGTTTTTTACTGAATCTACGCCGTCTGACTGACTTTGACCGGGTACGGCAAGAGAACTTTATTTGCCAAATGAACACAACAGCTGTTCACAAAGTCCCCAATTAGAATGACAATAAATAAATTTATAATTCAGTTATCAGTTTAATTACTCTAGATTTAGATTTTGATCAATAAATTATTTTTTTAAATATTCATGAAATATGTTTGGCTGGACGTATATTTTGCTCGTGCCTTTTTGCTAAACGACGCGACGTAACAGGTATTTGTGATACGCTGAGCGAGCATGTATTTAAAATAAGCCCGCCATTTTACTAATTTCTTAGTTCGGAGTAAATCTGTGTAAATCTGCAAAAATTTTCCGGTGTTAATTTAATTGATTCGTCACTTGAACTAGACCAATTGACGAATCAATTAAATTAACCCCGGAAAATGTTTTTCAAGAAGCGCAAAATGCCAACAACAGCCTCTTACCAGCTAAATCTAAAGAAAAAACTTTTGCACTATAGGTATATTTTTTTATTTCCTCGCACAATACATAGTAAAACGTTGTATGATACACGTGCGTAAGATGATTTACGACTCGAGTCGACTTATGAATAACTCACTCGCTCGTGAATAAAAATGCCACTCATCGGAAACCACCTACTTTCTCTATCTTTCGTGCTATGCTGAAAATGTTGTCAAAACCTTAAAAAAATCGAATTTAGCAAAGTGTTTCAAAGTCAAAACCAACTTTTCTCCGTGACTGAACTAAAAATTTACTTTCGGCTATGACGCAATTTGTTCCCAACCACACCATAAATTGTTCGAATATATTGAAAAATTGCGCTTGCGAGACAGATAAATAGGTGTTGCATAATAAGTAGCGACCAGGGACCCAATTCCGGGCTCGAGCTAGATATCACGACCATGGAGATAAAACTCTGTTTCAAATCTCCGCATCAATGTCCGGTTCAAATGTCGATACTATCAAAAAACCGTATTCTGGTTGACTATGGAGAAACATTTACAACGGAGAAAATAATCTCGTCTAAAAGACGTTCCATTTTTATCGATTCACTTTGATTATAATCGATTATGCTACGTTTTTCTTTTTTTAGTATTAATGACATGTTTAATTTATTAAATCCAAGCAAACACATTATAAGAGACAATTTTAGTATATTGTGTTTCTTTATTTGTGTTTTTTTTTTATAATTAATTACTGAAAATAGTAATTGCAAAGTAGCGTGATCAGAAACGCGTTTCGCATGATTTGTGTCCTTTTTCTGACGTAGGTAGGTTTTAATTTTCATATTAAATATGACTACTTTTAATCGCGATTAAAAAGGTGTGGAATAAAATTAGTTGTCATGAACTAAAATTCACACCAACACCTTGACTTCAAGTGCAAAAACAGTACTGTATTTTTTTTCTTTTGCTTATATCTCGAAAACGGTGTGTCCTATCGCAAAAATAATGAAAATTTGGCCCCCCTTTATGAAACCCATAAACACCTAAGCCTCTACATGTAGGTACCAAAAAAAAAATACGAATATAAACCTACGAATGTAAATTTTGACAGATGTTCCAACGGAGATTTCATATCTCCATACCTTAGGACCAGCCGTGATATCTCGCTGGTTTGCGATCGAAAAATTTATGAATGGAGATCGTTAGAATAGCATTTTTTCGTTTCCGACGGAGATAAGCAGTTTCTCGACTGATATTTCGACCATGGAGATAACCGGAATAGGAGGCCAGGGTTGGCTTATTATAACAAACAAGATTTTTTTAAACACGTATTTCAAACAATGTTTAAACAGTTTGAAATAAAACAATGTTTTTATTAAGTAAGTGTTTAAAATCACAGTTTAAAACAATGTTTTAAACATTAAGAAAAAAAAAACACGATTTTAAATCAAATTTGAATAGCGAATGAATGGAAATAAATGAAAGTTATAAATGTTTAGGACTTCAAGTAGCTCGAAAAGAAATTAAAAAGGTTTTAGAGTAGTTTAGATAAAAGTTCGACCTATATTTGTACACTTCGTAGCCGGTCGAAATGAAGTAAAACCTGGCAACTATTTTAGGGGATTCCCCTTTTTTGAATACCTACCTACATATGGCGAGTCTGAACATAGGCACTACGAACTTTCGCGCTGTTGTCTCACTCACACTCGCTTCATGTCACCATTTGGTTTCTAAAAATGTTACTGCGCGCAAGTTCGGTATCGCCAAGATATTTCGGCCGTAGTGCATGTCATGAAATATATTGGCGAGACATGCACTGCATGCAGTAGTGACGAAAGGAATAAAGTTACGAAAATGTCAATGGCGTCGCTATAGCTGGTTTACTATTTTCTCGATATTTAAGATTTTAAAATACAAAACTACTTACACAACGGGCGAGACAAGCAGCCTCTTCTCTATCAGCACCACACCTTCCTTCTTATCCTCATACTTGTACTCTTCGTGTACATTCGCTATCACGATACTGCCGCCCGAGTAGATACTGCTCACACCACTACTGGCTGATGATCGCCTGGTATTCCCACCCTCTTCGCCCTTACTCGTACTCAACCACTCATTCGTCTTGTTCTGAACCACGGCTAAAACTCTGTCCAACTGTTGTGAATAATCACTTGAGATCAAACTACTTGTATTTGTATTACAATTACTATTTTTACTGCTTTGTTTCTTCAAACTAGTCTTTGTTTTATAATTCCTATGAGTTATGTTACTCGGTGAGCCTGGTAATGAGAAGTTTTGGTACACACTTAAGCGTTGGTTCATAACATTCGAATGTTCACTAGATTGTCTGGTCTCGTCTGAGGTAAACTCTAAAGGCTGTATACCACTTATTTGTACGTCTGATAATTTGGTTGAGATGCAGGATTTAAAGCTAGTGTTTGCGTCACTGGATATCCTATCTTTAGTGAGATCGAATGTCATGTTTTCTGTGAAGTCTAAACAGGTACTTTTCCATGGAGCTGATTCGTTGTCTAAAAGATATGTGTCGCCTATTATAGTGGGGTATAGTTTGTTGAAAGTGTTCTTTTCGCACCAATCGTTGATCAATTCTGACTTCCGGATAGTGGAAGCGTTTTCTTGTGGGTTCTCGTCAGCAATAGGTTCGTATTCAGCAACTATTTGGTCTGTTGTCAATAATACTCTCTCTGGAAAAGGAATAATTTTGTGATTTGTGATACACAATTTTAATGAGTTCATTAAATAATTAATTAAAGTTAATATTGTAATAAAAAATTGAAATATAACAACTTCATATTTATCTCAACGCTAACTCATAGCCACCTTCTGGGCAGAATCAATTTAGATTGCCATCGACATGCTATCAAGCAGAAGTTATATTGCCAGCTATAACGCGAATGCATTTCTAACCGCTCCCGCCACAATCCGCACGCTTCTGGCGGGAACGCCTCTCGGTCCCGCTCGGCCAATAAGGGCGAGTCGAAGCTTCTAGAACATTCTAGAAGCTTCCCTAAAACAAATGACGCGCTGTCTTACTGTTGACATTTTTAGCTGTAGTGTCATCCGTCAACTGGGCTGCGCACATCTCTGGATGGATAGTATTTTTACAATAATTTATCTTCGCCCCGAAACCTATAGATAATGTAGTACTAAAATAGCATTGGTCCCGGCTGTCATTCTTGGATCTTTGACAGGACTCATTACGGGTCGTCAGAAGCCCGAAAGTCTGACAACCAGTCTTACCAAAGGGTATCGTATTACCCAGTAACTTGGTTGTTTGTGGAGGTCAGATGAGGTCAGATAAGCAGTGGCACGTTGTAAAATACTGGTGTTCAGCTGCTGCGGTTAGACTAGAAGCTGACCCAAACATATTTGGGAAAAGGCTAGGCAGATGATGTTGACAGCAGTAAAAAATAGCAGCTTACCTAAATCTAATGTATAAGCACATTTATTAGCGGGACCGTCGTCAGTTACATCTACAACATTATGTAGGTAGTCAAACACCTCCCATTGTTCCTCTTGGGTAGCATAGTCAAAAGAGGAGTGTCCATCCAAATCCCGCTGGGAGGGGTCTCCTCCGCAGCCTATCAGGAGCTTTAGGTTCTCTACACGGCCCCATATAGCAGCTATGTGGACAGGAGTTACTCCATCGTCATTGCTGAAATTTAGAACTTTAATAAAGTAACATGTCCCAGAATTGAATGCACAACCGCTTGTACTCATCATTATGAACAACTTTTAAGAACCAAATCTGAAATCGCGAAAAAAAATCAGCTGTGCGGTACATTTATCTACATCATAACTCGTCAAAATATAGGGAGCGGGTGATTTTTTTTTCGCGATTTCATGTTTTGGTCCCATGGTAAAAGTTGTTCATAATGATGTGCATTCAACAAATAACGTCCAAAGGTCATCGTTTATCTTTGGAAGAACCGAATTTTGTCGAATTACATGTGACTTGTATTTTATGTGGCTGGTTATCAGGGGAGTGACGGAATTAGTGCTTCAAGATAATTTATGTGGGAATATAAATAAATTTTTATTAGTCACATTTTATTCGCTATATTTCGGGTTTTCCGAAGATTTAATCATTTTGAGAGGCCTCACATTTTTCCTCAAGAATTGGTTGTCATGAGGAAAGTTTTGAGTAGGTACCTATAAATATGAAACCTTACCTATAGATAATGATAAAAAATTAATACTCTAATCCAACGAATTAAGAATATTATTCTTAATTCGTACTTTTAAATAAAATTGAAGTGTCTGTTTGTAATGTCAAAATAATAGATTTTTACTAAAATATGCTTAAGAATGTTTACGGTACGCTCGGCTACAGATCAAGCTATACATTTCCAGTATATGTTCCAAGTATTCCAAAACAACAGTTTTTAAAAATGTTGTCTGTGTCTGTTTGTTCCGGCTAATCTCCGAAACAAATACAAACTTTTTAATACTGACTTACAAATTGCAAAAACTTTTGAATTTACTCATTGGTTAAATCAAATAACGCGCGCTTCCTGTTACAGAAAAACGAGAGGAAAAAAATGTTACACATAAAAAAAAAACTTTTGTATAAATAACTCTACCATAAATTAGGATCTCCTCCATTCTTCAGGAGTAACTCGGTGCACTTTTTGGACTTCTCCTCTGGTTCTATACCTACGGCGAGGTGCAGGACTCCAATACCCTTGCATGGTATGATTTGATTGATCCCTATTGGGGTTTCTTTCAGAAAATTTTCCATAGACCTGGAAACGTTAATCACACTAATATTATAAAGGCGAAAGTTTGTGAGTGATTGTGTGTGTGTGTGTTTGTATGTTTGTTACTTCTTCAAGCTCAACGGCTGGACAGATTTGGATGAAATTTGGAATGTAGATAGCTTATACCCTGAATTAACACATAGGCTACTTTTTATCACAGTCTACGCAGGTGAAACCGCGAGGCGCAGCTAGTAAATAATAATTGTTGAATAAAAGCATAACATTGATAAAATATTTTTTATGTTATGAATTAAATTAAATTGCAGGCAATGGATAGTGTGCCAGACTGGTGAGTTAAGAGTAAGGCTGAAGCCTCATTAGTGCGTTGCGTTGCGTTGCGTCGTCGCATTTCAATGACGCTTGCTCTGTTCTAAAGTACATTAAATCCTTGTCTTTTAGAATGGGCAAGTCATTAAATGCGACAACGCAACGGACTAATGAGGCTTCAGCCTTAGTGACTTGCATTTTAAGCTCACTCATAGCATATCTCAGACAGCCCCACGGTCTTACAAGATTATTATGAGTGATTAACAGCTTGTATAGTTCGCGTCAAGTAAAAAGAACGCTGGCCAGCGCACAACTGTAACATTGTATAGATCGTGTCACGTAAAAAGTGTGCTGGTCAACAGTGTGCGGTTGGCCAGCGTTCTTTTTATGTGACGCGAACTATACGCATGGCTACAGATCAAGCTATACATTTCCAGTATATGCTGATCTCGCATTGTATAGGATTTCCTTACAATGAGAGGTCAGTGTAAACTGGAAATGTATAGCTTGATGTGTAGCCGTGTGTAAAGTGTATATTGCTTAGGATTTTAAATTTAAAAAAAAATTGTGGCAATGGAAGATGGTGCCTTTACACTACAGGGTGGTAGGGATATTGATGTGCAACCTGTTACCATGGATTCAGTACATGATTCTGAACCCATCAACGTGCCGTTGAAATTTTTCATAAAAAAAAAATAGCTGTTCCATACATTTTGACCGCAAAGGTTTTGCACTTCTCTTTTAAAGTGCAGTTTTTTTTGTTATAACAGATGAAAACTATACACTAAAGGGTCTATAGTTCGTTCGCGTTAAGAATGCAGTGAGTCATCATTGTCAAAATATGATATTAATGATTTAATTTTGATTTTAAACTTTTAAGTGTATTTTTATAAATTCATTAAAGTTAATCTTTTAAAATATAATTTGTTTGAATTTAACACCACTGTGAATACACCTATAACTTGCAGTTGCACTGATGACTCACTGCATTCTTAACGCGAACAAACTTACAGTCATTTGATGAATTAATGGATACAGTTTGTGCGTTAATGTCCCTGCCACCATGTATATTAAATTAAGTCCTAATGCTTATTAATGGCTAAATGCTGGAAGCACAGAACCAGTTGAAGTGGTGGTGATTGGGGAGGCCTATGTCTAACCGTGGACGTCTTTCAGCTGCAATGATGATGATGTTTACCAGTTTAGTTGCATCAGATTTTCATCAATAAGTCTAGAATTTACTTTTACAAAACAGTGTCTTTAAACCAAAACTTTCAACATAATTTTTAGCGCTGTAATTTATCTAAACTTCATATGATTATGCAATATCCAAGACATAAATATTATGCATTACCATGGCAATAGGCTCGCTCCCTTAAATGGGACTTAAAAATAACTGCCGAAATGTGGCTGTACTACACCTCTGCATATCCCTTTGGGGATTCAGGCGTGACATTATCGTATGATAGAATCAAGGAAAAATATATTTCAAGTTGCAACCTGAATTAAAATTGTGGTGCAATTTTTATCTCTGTGGGAATCTGAATTAAAATTGTGATGCAATTTTTATCTCTGTGGGGGGGTATCAAAAAATATTAAGTAAGTAATAAACTGAGTTCCTTGCAAATTCTTAAATAAAACAATGATCAAAAAGTAAATTTTTAAGCACAGGCAGATGTTTGATAACACAAAGGGATAATAATACGCACTCAAAAATTCTGGTTTGTGGCAGGTGTTCGCACTTTTTATAATGAAGCACTTTAGCAAAAAGTTAAAAGTTTTACGTACCTTTCAGTTCCATTCTGAATTATATCGTATAGCTTGAAAAGCTCTTTGTATGCCGTACCCATGATTTTTGAAAGTAAACTGTGTATTAGTCATCGATTTCGACCACTTCCTAACTTGTAATCATTTCCTTTGGTGTTTCCTGCCTCGGCTACGTAACGCGTTATAAAATATTGGCATTGAAACTATTTATCAAAAACACAGCGATAACGATTATCCTCATATTATCGTAACACCGACGTTAAAACACACACTTATCTTCAGTATTTTGTTTTCTAAAATTATTTAAATTAACGTCAAGTTATCTCGGGGATATTTTGTTTACGTTTGGTTGACGTTCCTTTTCACGTTGTCACAGAACAGGATTACACGTTCCGTTTTCAAAGAAACATTTATGTATGTATTATTAAATAATACATACATAAATGTTTATAATAAATATTTATAATAAATATTAATAATAAATTTTATTATAAATATTTAGTGATAGCTTTTTTTAAATGTATGATTAGGTTGGCTTAATTAATTATTGCTAGTATCAAACCGTATGATTCAAAACAACCAGTAGGACCATATCTCTAAGTAGTCTGTAAGTAGAACTAACATTTTTATTTCGCACTATGAAGCATAGATGGCGCTGTAATTATTATCTTAATAATGGTCAATACTGGGTGTAAAGCTGGTTTCCTAGGAATATCCGGCCGTTACGTAAATCAGTAATTTTCACCAGTATTTGACTTAAGGTTGACGCGCCAGGGTAGCCCGCGAAATTCAAAATTTCTTACGTTTTTTGCAATTTGTAGGTCAGTGTGAGCTTGTAAGTTGATTAAAATATAATTCGCGGCCGTAGCTAATATGGTTTTACAGAATTATAATCATTAGAATCAGCAATACAACTCCATAAGTTAGCATTTACCTCAAATCTAGCGATTTCATGAAATCATGAGGTTTGAGGTAAATGCTAACTTATGGAGTTGTATTGCTGATTCTAATGATTATAATTCTGTAAAGGCGTATTAGCTACGACCGCGAATCATATTTTAATCAACATACAAGCTCACACTGACCTACAAATTGCAAAAAATATAAGAAATTTTGAATTTCGCGGGCTACCCTGGCGCTTTCGCCTTAAAGATGATGCGCCAGGATAGCCCGCGAAATTCAAAATTTCTTACGTTTTTTGCAATTTGTAGGTCAGTGTGAGCTTGTATGTTGGTTAAAATATGATTCGCGGCCGTAACTAATGTGGCTTTACAGAATTATAATCATTAGAATCAGCAATACAACTCCTTAAGTTAGCATTTACCTCAAACCTCATGATTTCATAAAATCGCTAGATTTGAGGTAAATGCTAACTTATGGAGTTGTATTGCTGATTCTAATGATTATAATTATGTAAACCCATATTAGCTACGGCCGCGAATCATATTTAGAACCTTAGATCATAATCTAAGCCTATAACTGACCTTATGGCCTCGTGTGACATAGGAATGATTGAAACCGGAGCTTCAACATCTGCAACAATAGGTCCGGCCGGTAGCAGATTCATGCTGTGATTGGTGACTTTACCAAAAATAATGTCGATTTTCGTTTCAGAAGACATAGGTTTTTCTCATACCTACTGAGAATTGGGAGCTTATGTTTTTAGGAGAACATTTAAACTACAAAATTCATAAATCGTTTTACTCAGATATGGACAGGGTACGGTCTGGTGACGTCAGCATTTCTTTGTAGTGAACTTGTAAAACTTCACGCCTGAAAAAGAAAAATGTATTTCAGTTTTTGAATGGAAACATTTTTCGTTGTAGATGCACTAAAGAATAACTTTACACATACCTGTAGGGTTGATGCGTAGTGTTAATGATTTGTTCGGTTTTAAAGTTTGTTCGATCCCAATCCCAGAGTTATAAAGATCCTGAAACATTTTTTTTAACTTAGACATTTAATAAAAGCTCGGAAACATTGAGGAGCCCAAGGGCTCAATATTCTTACTATAGTTCAATTCAAGTTAAGGTACAGACGCCAGCACATCAAGCTACTGCAATCTGTCAAATTTCTTTGATAGATTTTCATCTTTATTTCTAAAGCATTAGGTTCAAAGTCGATTGGGAAAATTTGACAGTTCCGGGTGGTTTGACCTGCTGCTGGCGTCTGTACCTTTCCGAGATGGGCTGCAGACCACAAACTGGAACTACAAACTGTTTCTATGAATTTCTATGAAATTATACAAACAAGAATACCTGTATGTCGTATTCAATTTGAGGCAGCTTCATTTCGTGGTGAGTGTAGGTAACTGTCACGGAGCGCTTGTGCCTGTTCACAAACGCCAGCGCGTGCGCACCGTCTGTCAGCTCGCGGTGCCAGATCTCCTGGTGCAGTCGCTGTTGATATTCAACGGAATTCATGAATTGGGAATGAAATCAAGACTCACTTATTGCCGAAGAACGAAGCACATGTTGTAAGAAAAGTTTTTCGATGGCTATAGTGGCTATATGAGTAGATAGGGGAAGACCCTAAAAATGATGGATGGATTGTGTCAAAGTTAACATGACTAGAAAGGGGGTAAATGATGAGAGGACGGCTAGTAGAAAATAGAAATTTATGGAAGAAAGAGACCCCAAACCGACGGTCCTCCGTTCGGTGGCTGACCTTAAGGGGTAAGAGCAGAATACTCTTTTGCCCTTGAGGTCAGCGTCATAAAAGCGTCTTAAAAGCGTCAACACGCTTCTCAGAAGAGTGATGACGCTTTGCAAACCTCTTTGCAATTTGCTTTTACCTTAGATTTATTGTCTCACCCAACTAATTCTCCCGCTTTTCCAAACCCTCAAGCCCTGCTTGCCCAGCTTGTCCTGGTTCACTGCGATGACGTCACGGTTCAGTAAAATCTGCTTGAACTCCGGCAGGATTTCAGCTAGGTCCACGCTCATCATCAGAGGAGCTGCCAGGATCGCCCAGACTGCCATCTGTACTTGAGCTTGGTCTACTGTCAGCCCCGAGTTGCCTATTACCAGCTGGAATAAACAATTATTGGTGCCATTGGTGGAACTGATGCAAGAGCACAGGCAAGAGTAAGGTTTTAACGTAAAATAAATAAAGATACTTAAAAATAGTTTGTTTGTTGTTTTGTTTTGTTGTTATTTCCAAAAGGTTTGGAAAGGTTTGGACTCCAGAAGGATTCGGAAATGTTAATAGGTTTACAACATTTGGAACCAGCCACTGCTAGGCACATAGATGGCTTAGATTTATTTGATTGGCCACGCTTGCTTATGAAAAATGTTTTTAATGTTACGTCGTTGCAGCTACTGCATTACTCTGTCCTTATCCCAATTTATTTGGAGTCGGCGCAACATGTCTTTTTCTTCCATTATTCTCTATTAGTCGTCATCTCGGTAGTCACTCCCTTTCTAGCCATATCATATTTCACACAGTCCATCCACCGTTTCTTTGGTCTTCCCCTACTCGTCTATCCATCCAAATTCATACTCAAAACTTTCCTGACTACATTTTCCTCATTCCTCCGCATCACATGCCCATACCATGACAACCGATTTCCTCACAACTTTTCAGTCACCGGTGTCACTTTCAGACTTCCTACTCATTGCTTATTCTATCCATTCGCGTATTGTAAGAACACACGTCCCTCTTAGCATGTTCATCTCAGCTGCAGCTTATTCCTTTTGTGGCCCAACATTCTGATCCATACAAGACATTAGGTCTAACCATTGTTATATAAAATCAAAATCACGCAACTCAATACTATAGGGTACAAAATGATTCTGGTACCCAGTTGAAACGATAATCCTCACCATATCAGGGTCGTTCCAATGTCCGGGGCCAGCGAATGGAGCGAGCCGGTCCTGGTGGTCGCCGATCCACTTCATCACGCTCAGCACTGAAGACCAGGAGTTCCTGATGTCTACCCAGTTGCGCCAGATGTTGCAACTGTCTGCAACCGCACTGTAGTTGGACTGTTCAAGGTTAATCGCATATTTATTACTAGCTTTTGCTCGCGGCTTTGCCTGCGTGGTGATTGCGAAATTATCCCATCATTCTGTACTACCGGGATAAAAGGTATCCATGATGTCCTAAGGGTCATGGTCTACCTGTGTGCCTTTCATCGCAATCCGTTCAGCTCTTAAGGAGACATACATAGTTACTTTCACATTTATTTTTTCCTTATGTATGGAATAATGGAATTATGGATGGAACATGGAAGTATAGATTGGAATGTTCGCCTGTTTATCTTACAACTAAACTACTAATTTTCATTTCATTTACGGTCTACTAACGTGAATACCGTTGACTTCTTGGAACATGGGCCAGCTACATGCATACAGAATCGGCCGCCCAGTCGCGTTCAGAAGCCGCCCAAAAGCAGGATAACCTGGAACAAACAAGCATCATCTTTCGTGTTTTTCTGTTCTTTTCTTCTTGTGTGTACATAAAATTATCAGCCTACAATGTCCCCACTGCTGCGACACAGGCTCCCTCTCTGTGAGAGGAAGTGGGCCGTACCCACTACGCGGGCCCAGTGCGTTGGTGGATGACTCTGTCTTCCAATTTTGTTTTTAGTTCTAGGACATGCCGGTTTCGTCACGATGTTTTCCTTCACCGTTTTGAGAGCAGTGGTGATGGAATCATTTACACAGTTAAGTAAAGCCCGGGGTCGAACCGACCTACAACTCGTAAGTCGGGGGGCCGTTACCAGAGGTCCACCACAATTCTCACTGAGCCACCACTACCTACTCTGCAAGATAAAATGAAATATTTGCGCACCATAATTATGTATCCAATAAAGTTTTAAGATCATACGTTGTAAACCTACATTCTGGCAAATAAAATGAATTTGAATTTGGAGACGGCAGTAACCAGCAGTAAACAAATGGGCTTTTTATTTTTCCACCATTTCGTCATCGTGACAAAACGTAATAGTTGCCGGTTCGAGTCGTGAGCACAAACTCTCTTAAACCTAACGAATCTTATTTCCTATCACGGCAGGTTGCACATGGGTGGGAGCAATGAAATCAATATATTATCAAGCATATTAAGATAGAAATAGAAAACAGAATACAAGAACACACTAATGTTAGGGGAGTTAAAGTTAAGGTGGAATTTGTGCTCACGACTCGTGCCTCTATAACTACCTAATTATAAATCGAAAACGTTTTTAAGTCAGTACCTACACCCATTCCGTGAACGTCAGCATCACAGCCATCCAGCTTGAGATAGTCAGTCCCCCAGCTGGCCAGGGTATCAGCGTCGTAGAGCTCGTGTCCTTGGATGCCAGGGTATCCTTCGCAGGTCTTATTGCCGTAGTCCTCGTACATTCCGAACTGCAAGCCTTTGCTGTGAACCTTAGAAAAGATTTATCGTAAGTACGATAAATTAACAAGTAG
This sequence comes from Cosmia trapezina, assembly GCA_905163495.3. NCBI lineage: Eukaryota > Metazoa > Arthropoda > Insecta > Lepidoptera > Noctuidae > Cosmia > Cosmia trapezina. The sequence continues at coordinate 7,550,401 of LR991036.1, forward strand.
GTAAGTTGGTAGCCTACGTAGTTGAAATAGCCTACAGATTTACAGAATAAGCAAGCTAAAGTGGTTTTTTTTAAGTATGACATCTGGTAGTTGATCTTCAGAGGTCGTGAGTCACGACCCTCGTGACTACTTAACCGGTCTATCCTGTGGCTACCTTAAGCGAACTCAAAGCCTCCAGCCAGGGGCGAATTTCTTATTACTAAGCGACTGCACGCTAAGGTCACCCACTGTGGGGTTCGAAGAACCTCGGCTTACGGCTTAGGGCGTTGCTGGAGGGCCGGCAGCAAGGTGGGACGGGCTGGATCATTTTTGGGTAAATTATTATTATCAGGGGAGGCTCAGTTACGGCGCGGGCTGGCACTTCGTCGAGCAAGGGTCGGGGGGAACGCTGAAATGGCAATAGGATGGGCATAGTAGCCAGAGCCGATGATCGTTGGGGTTCTTGAGTGGATCGGATACCGATAATCTATAAATATAAAATATTTTTTAGGCGAGTTTTTTGATGTTAAGAACGAAGTAGGTAGGTAAGATCTACTTCATATAGGTACTCACATAGTCAGAAAGCGCCTTCATTCCATTAGGGAACCGCCTCCTATCTGCCACTAGGCGGCCTTCAGCATCTCGTGTCTTCTCAAGCCAGCAGTCGTCGATCGTGATGTACTGGTATCCTGCCGCCAGGTAACCTTCACTCACCATCAGATCAGCTGTTCTTTTTATTAAGTTTTCACTGAAAAATGAAAAAAACATTATTTTTTGCAAACGTCACAGCTGTAAGTATATTCCAAACGTCACCATTGCCATAAACCATTGCTATAGCCATTGCCTAAACTCTTCGCAAGCGTGACTACTGAGCAAGGGGATTCGAAACTCCCAGGCAAACCGGCAAAGTGTTATGGGGTTTATATTTGTCAGTAGCAGTCCTGGAGACTGGAGAGCTAATACCTGGTGATAGGCTCGCCCTCTATTACATGTCATGGGGCTTAACTCTTTCAGGGTCAGAGGTTAGATACGCTTAAGATACGGTTTTCTAGAAGAGCGGTGACCACAATTAACTGCAATTAACGGCCGCAGTGACGGCTGTCATGAAAATGATTGGCAGCGGCATTGATTTAAATCGTTAGATACCGCGTCAAAAGATAGTCGCATTTCCGTTTCGTTTTGACACCTCTGACACGCAACGACGCGACGCAGTGACTTCACTTGATTATCATGAAAACGCTGTTTAAAATGTGTGAGCTCACTCTTCTCAGTATGGACACTTTTTCTCTACGGTGAGGGCAAATCTAGCGATTTAAATCTATGGTCAAACCCTGCCAGGTTTACTGGTACTGATACTGATACTGGTGAAAACTGGTGAAAATTACAGCTATTTTCATGACTGCCTTTGCGGCCGCTATCCTGGGAAACGGAAACCGTATATTTGGGATTTTTTTTTCTTTAAATTTGCGCCATCTAGTGATTATTTTTGTTACAATTGTGGAAGCTTGCTGTTTGAATAAATAATAATCTATCTATATAAATAAAAAGAGAAGTCCTGACTGACTGACTGATTGACTGACTCATCAACGCCCAGCCCAAACCCTTGGACCTAGAAAGCTGAAATTTTGCACAGAGGTTCCCTTTATAATGTAGACAAGGAATAAGGAAGTAATTCCCGGTAGCAGGTTCCCTTGGGATATTTTCCGAAATCCACGCGGGCGAAGCCGCGGACAAAAGCTAGTAGGATACAAGAGCGGTGCCGGTTATCGATGAACTGTCAACAGATTTTATTTTCTTTTCTATTATTTTTATAATAATCCTTTAACACTAAGTATAACCAGGAAATGCATAAACACAAACATGATATTGCTGTCTAGTATTTTGAAAGAGCCCCTGAAAGATTTAGTGTGACTTACCTTATACATTCCTTAGGTTTAGCATCACAGTCGATGGTACAGCCGAACCGCAGCCAAGAGAGCCAGCCCATGGGGGGTGTGAGAGCCAACCCATTGTCCAAGCCTTGAGTGGAGGATAGCAGTCCACCCACGAAGATAAACAGTGTTGGTAAGATCGACATTGCTGGAAAGAACAACACGCTTTCACTACGTCACTACATCACTATACGTAGTTTTTTACGAGTGCAAACATTTGGAATTTTCCAACCAGTCGAGATAAATTCGATAGATTTGACTCAAATCTATCGAATTTATCTCGACTGTAAACTGTAAATTACTCATTTGAGAGAATCCAGATTACTTAGACCCACTGAATTTAACCAATTTTAAAAATATTTTTTGTAAGTACGTACTTGTTATGATTTGTTTTATACGTGTGGTCTTATTAACTAAATGGAAACTAATAAATAGATAGTGAGTAGTAAACATCCAAGGGGCTAACCATGCGCACAGCTTTGTGATAACCTTAGCGTGTGCGCCCAATGACGTATTAAAAAGGTACCTATAGTAAAAACTTGGCCGGGTTTTTAGGGTTCCGTACCTGAAACGGAAAAAAGAAAACCCAAATAGGATCACTCGTGTGTCTGTCTGTCCGTCTGTCACAGCCAATTTGCTCCGAATCTAATGGACCGATTAAGTTGAAATTTGGACACCTATGAACTTCTGTGACACAAACACGGACGGGTTAAATAAATAATAGTATATTATGCAATTAGTGAATAAAGGACTGATTTAAAGCGAGGGCCATAGATGAATCACGAGCTAGTGAAGGATTCTAACTACTGAATCACGACCGTAGGGAGTCCTGAGCGTTGCGATGGATTCATGGCCCTCGATATAAGCCCGTTTTATTCAAGAGTTGCATAGTATACTTTATACCATGACTACGAGAAAAAGAAAGATTTAAGCGAAAATAGACATCTAATTTAGAAAAAGGAAAGTTAAATTGGCTTTGATTTAAACCAGCCGTCATTTTTTGGGTAGTAAGTTTTTCACTACCTACATCGGCCGTCCTCTCTTTCATAAACTCAGGTGTTAACACATCTTCATCACTTGAATGCATTTTTAATCGATTTATTATACTTATAACACTAAACTTTGTGTTCGTACAACTTACAGTATACCTATTCAAAATAGCGCCAATTTACAAATGACAGCAAACGCAAAAAACACAAAACAGTTTTTATTCTAATGTTAGACTCCTTGTTGAAAATGTCGACTAATCAAATTGAATTTAGAACACACCAATATAGGTCGAATACACAGATTTAGTAAGCTAGATACGGCAAGCCATCCGACCAAGCGTGCCCTGCATGTTTGTACTAAAAAAAGTCTGTTAGCTCAGTGACGCCTAACGATTGAAACAATCCTGTTTACGTTGAGCTCATCACTAAATAAGCTTTTTATAGGGGGAATGGTATAAATGAATTTTATACCATTCCCCCCCTAAAAAGCTTATTATTCACTGAAAACAGTGAATAAAAAGCACTTTTACTCACTGTTTTGATGTTTGAAAATGGTACATACCAATGTATTCGACCACAGATTTAGAGTACCTAGGCTAGATACGGCATGTTATTAGATAGTATGAAAACCGAACGTGTCATCTTTTTTATACCTACGATAACTTCACCCCAGCCATTTACTGATGTGCTCAGAGTAAACAGAATTGTTTCAATCGCTAAGCGTCACTGAGCTAACAGACTTTTTTTAGTACGAACAGTCGAACATGCAGGGCACGCTTGGTCGTGGCTTGCCCTATCTAGTGTAAGTGTAATCTGTGTATTCGACCTATATTGATGTGTTCTAAATTCAATTTGATTGGTCGACATTTTGGACAAGGAGTTTAGCATTAGAATAAAAACTGTTTTGTGTTCTTTGCTGTCCTTAGTAAATTGGCGCTATTTTGAATACTTACCTACTGTAAGTTGTACGAACACAAAGTTTAGTGTTACTTTAATCTTTAATTTTGTGTTTGTTTGTTGTTCTAATCGATTAAAAATGCATTCTAGTGATGAAGATGTGTTAACACCTTAGTTTATGAAAGAGCCGAAAGGCCGATATAGTGGAAAATTTGCTACCCAAAAAATCACGGCTGGTTTACATCAAAGCCAATTTAACTTTCCTTTTTCTTCATTATAATTATGTCTATTTTCACTTAAATCTTTCTTTTTCTCGTAGTCATGGTATAAAGTATAGTATGCAACTCTTGAATAAAACGGATTTATATCTAGGACCATGAATCACTCGCGTCGCTCAGGATTCTAACACTTGAATCACTCGCTACGCTCGTGATTCAATCATCACGAATCACTCCCTACGGTCGTGATTCCATCGTTAGAATCCTTCACTAGCTCGTGATTCATCTATGGCCCTCGCTTTAAATCCGTCCTCACTAATTGCATAATATACTATTGAATATGGGGGTCACTTTTAGGGAGCAAATAGGAAAATAAAATAAAAGTTTTGCAAAAACTATAGTTACCGTGTGACATATCAAATGAAAGTGTCTATGAGGTCTCAAATATATATTTTTTATAATTTTAAAATAGATTGTTTTAAAGTTAATATAAGAAAACTTTTTTACAAAAAAAACAACCACCTTCCAAAAAAAATACTTCAAAGTGAAAAATAACTATTTCGGAAGTCGGTGTCTTTGGATCTTATTTTAGTTTTTTGCCACCGACTTCCGAAATTAAAGTTATTTTTCACTTTGCAGTATTTTTTTTGGAAGTCGGTTGTTTTTTTTTGTAAAAAAGTTTTTATTTTTCACTTTTTAGTGGGTCAGTTTGTAATTTATCTAAGTTACAATAGCCTAATGTTAACTGCTCATCACCTTTTACAAAATATTGTTTTTCCCGATACAAGGACGTTAATTGTTGAGGAGTTCTCTTAGTAAGGAACCAGGAGAACTGGAACTGATGGTGAACTCACCAACAACTTCACTTCACCATGTGCATTGTGACGAGCATAAATTGCTTAGCAACCATATTTATAATTTAATCGAATCGCAACCCAAGTGAAATATGTATTATTGAGTAGCTCCGATGGCCATCTGTGGTCTTCCTCATTAGTTCCATTTCACCAAATGATGCTTTCCGTGAGCAAATGCACGAGTTACTATAAAAAATACCCAAATCGCTGTAGATGTGCCTATAAAATTTGAGGGTTTCCCTCGATTTCCAAGGCATCCCCTAATCAGATTCTGACTTGGGACAATGGGACCACTTCGAGAGCACACCGTTAGGTAATAGGTAATATGAGCTGGTATCCGCAACTCCACAACAGTGCGCGTATTTTGCGTTTTGCGCGTGTTTTGAGCACACCCTTACAAACAAAAAAAGAATTTTCAAAACCGTCTACAACTGACGGAGAAATCGGTGTACATACATAAAAAATACAGGGTGTCCCGTAAATAATGGATCAAACGTAACGGGTAGGTAGCTTACCTAATTTCCAACAACTAATTTGAATATTTAAAAAAAAACCGTTACTGTAACCAGGATATTAATTTTTTTTCGAATTTTACGATTTTGTCTTCCAGAATTAAGCTTTTTTAATGCTGTCGCTGCAAATGATGACATTTTTAGGTATGATTTTTATTTATCATTTCTGAATAGCTTACTAATGTTATAAGATACCATTTTTTTGAATACCGTTTTATTTGCCTTAGAAAAAAAATCTTGAGTTGAAAAGTTTTTTCTTTACGATGTTAGGACCAAAATTGAAAAAATTCTCCTGTAAAAAAAATGTATGACACCGAAGACCACCATTATTTTAAAAACTTGTACATTTAATAAGGTTTACAAATTGGTATAAAACTTACGTCTAGTCCTTATCGTTACAAAGATATTGCTATGAATGTGATGAAGAAGACAGAAAATAAATTAAATTGGTACTATTCCATTTTTTCCTTTTCGTAATGGCTTATGCTTGAATGCTTGTAATCGAAGCAGGTAGTTAAGCGGATAGCATAATTCCGACCCGATGACGTCATCTGTCCGGAATTTGGGACCGCTACCTGTGGCGGAGTTGCACCTCAGTCAGTGTGAAAGGGATAGATAGCGCCGCTTTTTGGTAAATCGGTTAAATCGGTATGAAGTTGCGCAGGTTCTTTTGTTCTTTCCTGCGCCCTTCACTCGTACAGGCTTCATTGTTGCTTGATTTTATTAGTTTAGTTGTAACTAGTCTCTCTTCGAGTTGCTACGTCAGACAACTTTCGCTCCCGGTCAGTGGCTCGGTGTTTTCTTCTGTAAAATTTGACTTGTGCTGTGTTTTTGGACTTTGCTTTGCCTATCGATTTGGAACTCTTTGCGTATTGGACAAACGACTTGGCGATCCTACGGACTCCGAAAACATTCGTTTGTGTGTGCTTGTACGTGTGTGCAGTAGCGCTGAAACCTTATTCAGCCCAATGCCTCGTTATGAGTACACGCCACGGCAGTACGCCGAAATGCATTTTATCTACGGAGAAGCAAGAGGTAATGCCAGGGCGGCTGCAAGATTGTACCGTGAAAGATACCCGAACCTGGTTCGTTATCCCGATTATCGCGTCTTTATTAGAGTGCATAACGCGCTTCTTGAGGGAAGAATTCTTGGCACCGGAGTTGGTGGTACCCGTGAAGGACGACCGCGACAAGTTAATGACGAAGTCATTCTTCGAGAAATCGAGGAAGATCCGTCAGTCTCCGTTCGCGTCATAGCGCGACGCGTAGGAATTTCTAGATCGACGGTGCATCGAGTGCTACAACGGTGCCGATTGCACCCATATCACGTGCAACGTGTTCAAACGCTGACGTCGCGTGATTACCAGCCAAGAATAGAATTTTGCCAAAGGATGCTTAGAATGATTCGGGCGGACCCGCAGTTTTTTAACAAGATTTTATGGAGTGACGAGTCTTCATGCCGCCGAGATGGATATTTAAATTTGCATAATTTGCACAGTTGGCAGCTGATAAACCCACATTTGATGCGAGAGGACAGGAGCCAACATCAATTTAAAATAAATTTATGGGCGGGAATAATCAATGGGCAAATAATAGGGCCCTTTGAACTACCAGCTACTTTAAACGCCGAATATTATCTCCATTTTTTAAGGAATGAGTTGCCAAGGTTATTAGAAAACGTTCCAGAAGACGTACGGCAAGCAATGTGGTTGCAAAATGATGGGTGCCCCGCTCACTATGCGACGGCAGTAAGGGCGCACCTTGATGAAAGTTATCCGGACAGATGGATCGGCCGATTAGGACCAATTTTGTGGCCTCCGCGATCTCCGGATTTAAATCCCCTAGATTTTTTTTACTGGGGATGTTTAAAAGACAGGGTCTACAAGAATCCAATAACGTCGGAAGAAGAATTACGACAGCGCATCCAATCTGCTGCATCAGAAATAAACCAAAGCCGTTTTGTCCGTCGGATAAGAGCTTCCTTTATTAGGAGATGCAGACTTTGCATTCTTGTAGAGGGAAGGCAATTCGAACATTTATTGTAAAAACCAAATAAAACGATTTATTTGAACTAACTGTTTTTTTTAGTACGGCCTCCTAATTCTTTTCATACGCCTCAATAATTCAATGAACATTGCCTCTGAAATACTACAGTTACACATTTTAAAGAAAAAGTTTAAATGTAAACACTTTTTTATTTTTTTTATTAACGTTGATTTGGAGCACCTCTCAGATTCATAGCAATTATCTTTGTAACGACAAGGACTAGAATGTACAACTTCATACCAATTTACCAAAAATACAAAAGCGGCGCTATCTATCCCCTTCACGCTGACTGAGGTGCAACTCCGCCACAGGTAGCGGTCCCAAATTCCGGACAGATGACGTCATCGGGTCGGAATATGCTAGCCGCTTAACTACCTGCTTCGATTACAAGCATTCAAGCATAAGCCATTACGAAAATGAAAAAATGGAATAGTACCAATTTAATTTATTTTCTGTCTTCATCACATTCATAGCAATATCTTTGTAACGATAAAGACTAGACGTAAGTTTTATACCAATTTGCAAACCTTATTAAATGTACAAGTTTTTAAAATAATGGTGGTTTTCGGTGTCATACATTTTTTTTACAGGAGAATTTTTTCAATTTTGGTCCTAACATCGTAAAGAAAAAACTTTTCAACTCAAGATTTTTTTTCTAAGGCAAATAAAACGGTATTCAAAAAAATGGTATCTTATAACATTAGTAAGCTATTCAGAAATGTTAAATAAAAATCATACCTAAAAATGTCATCATTTGCAGCGACAGCATTAAAAAAGCTTAATTCTGGAAGACAAAATCGTAAAATTCGAAAAAAAATTAATATCCTGGTTACTGTAACGGTTTTTTTTTTAATATTCAAATTAGTTGTTGGAAATTAGGTAAGCTACCTACCCGTTACGTTTGATCCATTATTTACGGGACACCCTGTATATATAATATATACGCGACGAATTGATAACCTCGTCCTTTTTGTTTTTGAAAAGTCGGTTAATAATAGACGAAAATTGACCCTTATTTCCGAAACTAATGAGCCTACAACAGAAAATAGTTATTTACCTGTAGATTACAGGAAAACCTTTAAGACCCCTCGACTAGGAAGGCTCCTATGCGCATGCTTGGAGAGGGGCCAGTTCCCACTTCGTTGGACGATGGGGAAACTGGGTCCTCATTAAGAAGCCGGGGCGCCCTGCGGACTCTCCGTCCGCTTACCGACACATTGTGCTGCTCGACGAGGTGGGCAAGCTCTTTGAAATAGTTATTGCAGACCGCCTCGTCGGGTGGCTGGTGCAGGAAGGGCCGGATTTGGCGGAGAGCCAGTTTGATTTCCGCGGGGGGCGCTCTACGGTGGACGCCATCATGCGCGTGCGAGCCCTCACGACGGGGGATGCTGTGGCCCGGGGTGAGGTCGTCTTGGCGGTGTCTCTAGACATCGCCAACGCCTTCAATACCCTGCCCTGGAGTTGCATCAGGGAGGCACTCCGGTATCATCGGATGCCACCTACCTCTGTCGAGTGGTCGAAGCCTATCTGACGGACAGGGCCGTCATCTACGCCGGTCATCAGGGAGAGTGGAACAAGCGAGAGATGTCGTGCGGTGTCCCACAGGGAACGGTCCTGGGGCCGCATCTGTGGGACATCGGGTACACTGGGTACTGCGCACCGACCTCCCTAGTGGCGTCAGCGTGGTATGTTACGCTGACGACACGCTGGTGCTGGCGCAGAGATGGTCGCACCAGGCGGTGGCCGAACTAGCGACACGCGGGGTCACGGTGCGACAGTCGTTGAGAGGATCCGGCAGTTGGAACTCGAGATGGCCCTGCACAAGTCCGAGGTCATGTGTTTACATGGTCCTCGGAACGCGCCAACGTCGTGTTCCCAAATAACGGTAAGAGGAGTTCACATCGGAGTCGAGTCGACGATGAAGTACCTGGGACTCGTCCTCGACAGCCGGTGGAACTTCGAGGAGCACTTCCGACGTCTGGCTCCCAGACTGGAGCGGGCTGGGGCTGCCTTGAAGAGGCTCCTGCCCAACCTAGGGGGTCCAAACGCCTCCTACCGGAGGCTTTACGGGGGGTCGTGCGGTCCATGGTCCTTTACGGGGCACCGGTGTGTAGGAAATTCTCAGTAGCTGCCCGGACCGGAGCCTTAACTATATATTTTTTAAACACCTACATATTATGTAAATGCTTTTATCGTAGTAGGTACCTACTTATAACGTAAATCAATCAATACTAACATTCTAGTATTATCGTGAGTTTGGCACAAATAATCCACATTCTTGTGTTTTTCAATAGATATAAAACGCCATGCTTATTTTTAATCATTCTAATTTCTGTGATATTTTAAGGTAGGTGGTAACTATCTACATAATTTGTTTTTTTTTTTCATTCTTCTTGTGTAAAATACTTAATTATTTTCTCTGCATCATCCATAATACTCATGATCATAAAAGTCTGAATCTTTGTCTAAAGTACTCTCTATCTGGAATAATCTAACGCCTTTTGTCCTTCGCTCTCTGTGGAACTTATATCTCACTAGCTTTTGCCAGCGGCTTCGCCCGAGTGGAGTCGGAAATTATCCCACGGGAACATTTTTCCGGGATAAAAAGTAGGCTATGTTCTATTCCAGACTATAATCGATCTCTGTGCAAAATTTAATTATAAGATCCGTTCAGCCGTTCGGGCGTGATTGAGTAAGAAATATTCATCCATCCGTCCAAATTTTCGCATTTATTTATAATTAGCTGCCCCCCGCGGTTTTACCGGCGTAAACCGGGATAAAAAGTAGCCTACGTGTTAATCCAGGGTATATAATAGGTCTTTACCTATGAAATTGCCGTTTTGTATGAAAAAATTTAAACGAATTTTTTTCATGTATTTCTTATTTGTATTAATCGAAGTAATCACCCATGCAATCAATGCATCTTTGCCAACGCAGTGGCACTTTATTGATGCCCTTCTTAAAGAAATCAGCTGGTCGGGAGGCAACAAATTCTTCAAAGGCATTTTGTACTGCCTCTCGGGTATTGAATTTTTTTCCCGCCAAGAAGTTATCCAAATTCTGGAAAAAGTAGTAGTCTGTAGGCGCAAGGTCTGGTGAGTAGGGCGGATGACGGAGAGCTTCCAACCCCAGTTCTTGCAACTTGGAGACCGTCTGCTGTGCAGTATGAGGTCGCGCGTTGTCGTGCAGGAGCAGCGGAGACGAGCGATTGACCAATGCTGGTTGGAGATGTGCCAGCTTCTCCATCATTGTGTTCAGTTCTTCACAGTACACATCTGCAGTAATGCTCACCCTGTTTGGTAAGAAGCTGTGATGAATCACACCGGCGCTAGACCACCAAACAGTGACCATCACTTTTCTAGGGGTAAGTTTTCGTTTAGGGCATTGTTTAGGTGCTGAACCAGGATCCAACCAACTTGCTGAGCGCTTGCGGTTATCAAACAGAATCCATTTTTCATCGCAGGTAACAATGCGGTTCAAAATTCCTTCATTTGTGTGTCTGTTGAGCAGTGCAAGGCACGTCTCGACGCGTACTTCGCACTGGCGATCATTGAGTTCGTGGGGCACCCATTTGTCAAGCTTTTTTACCTTGCCAATTTGACGCAAATGGACCAATATTGTTTTGACGCTAACGTCGAAAGCTGCTGCTAATTCAGCCGTAGATTGTGTATCATCAGCTTCCACAATCGCCTTTAATTCGTAATTGTCGACCAAAATCTTCGGACGACCGCGAGGTTCATTTTTCAGGTCGAAATTTCCAGAACGGAAGCGAGCAAACCAATAACAGGTGGTGCGTTGGTTTGTAGTGTTAGCTCCGTAAACGTCGTTGATGTTCCGTGCCGCTTGTGCCGCGTTGCTGCCACGACGGTACTCATATTCCATAATTACTCGAATTTTTAACGTATCCATGATGACGAAAAAGATTGAAATGCGATGAAAATGTAACACTAATCAATAAACAAATGACTACTTTTGGAAAAAAAAAATCCATGTTTTTAAAATAAAATTAATTTGAAATTAGAATTCTTAGCCAAACAAAAATTATTTTGATTTGAAATGGCCAGTACTGCAGAACGGCAATTTCATAGGTAAATACCTAATATAAGCTATCTACATCGGTCCAGCCGTTTGAGCGTGAAGAAACAAACATACAAACACACACACACACACACTCAAAACTTTCGCCTATATAATATTAGTGTGATAGTAGTAAGGATTGGGGAAATCCTCATAAACATATAAGTACGTACAACTCCTTAATATACAAGTTAACACTATTTACACTAGGTGCTAAATTAAAGAACTATACAAATAAATACAAAAACAAAAGGACGTTATTATACTCGTTCGCACCGATGCACGATGTCACTGTTACCAGAAATAAAGAATTTTTACTACTAACAGGGTTAGTTTTCAATGCCTACCCAAATTTTCACAGAGTGTTCTAGCCAGGATTATGATCAACTTTATGGGACCATATTATATAAATCAGCTGTTCCCTACTTTTATGTTTAACTCGTCAAAATGTAGGAAACATTTGTGTAATATTCACTTAAGGTTGATGCGCCAGGGTAGCCCGCGAAATTCAAAATTTGTTACGTTTTTTGAAATTTGTAGGTCAGTGTGAGCTTGTATGTTGATTCAAATATGATTCGCGGCCGTAGCTAATATGGCTTTACAGAATTATAATCATTAGAATCAGCAATACAACTCCATAAGTTAACATTTACCTCAAATCTCGCGATTTCATGAATCATATTTTAATTAACATACAAGCTCACACTGACCTACAAATTGCAAAAAACGTAAGAAATTTTGAATTTCGCGGGCTACCCTGGCGCTTTCGCCTTAAAACGCATACGACCTTTTTTTTTTTTTTTTTTTTGAGGGTGGGAAATCATCAAATAACTTCTCCCGCTCTGGGTGGAGCGGAAGGGCGTGTCAGACTTTTAGACTCTTCAGTTGCCTATGCCAGGGCCGCGGTAACCCCTTCGGACAATCCGCGACATACGACGACGCCTGAGGTAAATTTTGTGCGCCACAGACTCGATCGCACAAAAAGTCTATCGTCTGCGCTGCACCTAGGGGTTCCTTTTTACCATTTTGGTACGGAACCCTAATACGGCCATTTATGTGACATGTTTTGAAACTCGCATGTAAATCAAAACCTATCTATCTCATGAAATTTGGCATGATCTAGAATCATGAAATTTGGCATGAAGCACCTTGCTTCTCACAAAGTCACAAGCACAACACAGATGTAGGAAAAAGTCTGTGAATCGTTAATTTGTAATAATTATATCACATAATTTTTTTTTTTTTGGGATTTGTAGTTTTTCAACTAAGTACAATTAGTCCGGGCGTTTGCGTTGCAAATACAAAAGTCTTAGTAAGCCGGCTCATGTTGACATGGTTAATTGATCTTGTATGACTGATAAGTGAACCGACCGTCAGCTGCTCAAGTAGCGGTGGGTTTGGGTGTGGGAGGATGCGAAAGTTGTAAAAAAAAAAAAAAAGTCATAGTACGGAAGGGGGAATATGCGTCAGCTGCTCACATGAAGTTGTAAAAAAACACGTAAATACAAAAGTCATAGTAAGCCGGCTGATGTTGACATGGATAGTTGATCTTGTATAACTAATAAGTAAACCGACCGTCAGCTGCTCAAGTAGCGGTGGGTTTGGGTGTAAGAGGATGCGAAAGTTGTAAAAAAAAAAATAAAAAAAAGTCATAGTACGCCGGCTGAAACCTTTTTACATTAATAGTTGACATCATACTGAGCTGAAAAAAAATAGTCAGCTGCACTGTGGAAGGGGGAATATGCGTCAGCTGCTCACATGAAGTTGTAAAAAAACACGTAAATACAAAAGTCATAGTAAGCCGGCTGATGTTGACATGGATAGTTGATCTTGTATGACTAATAAGTAAACTGACCGTCAGCTGCTCAAGTAGCGGTGGGTTGGGGTGTGGGAGGTTGCGAAAGTTGTAAAAAAAAAAAAAGTCATAGTAAGCCGGCTGATGTTGACATGGATAGTTGATCTTGTATGATTAATAAGTAAACCGGCCGTCAGCTGCTCAAGTAGCGGTGGGTTTGGGAGTGGGAGGTTGCGTAAGTTGTAAAAAAATAAAATAAAAAAAGTCATAGTACGCCGGCTGAAACCTTTTCACATAAATAGTTGACATCATACTGAGCTGAAAAAAAATAGTCAGCTGCACTGTGGAAGGGGGAATATGCGTCAGCTGCTCACATGAACTTGTAAAAAAACACGTAAATACAAAAGTCATAGTAAGCCGGCTGATGTTGACATGGATAGTTGATCTTATATGACTAATAAGTAAACCGACCGTCAGCTGCTCAAGTAGCGGTGGGTTTGGGTGTAAGAGGATGTGAAAGTTGTAAAAAAAAAAAAAAAAAAAGTCATAGTACGCCGGCTGAAACCTTTTTACATAAATAGTTGACATCATACTGAGCTGAAAAAAAATAGTCAGCTGCACTGTGGAAGGGGGAATATGTGTCAGCTGCTCACATGAAGTTGTAAAAAAACACGTAAATACAAAAGTCATAGTAAGCCGGCTGATGTTGACATGGATAGTTGATCTTGTATGACTAATAAGTAAACCGACCGTCAGCTGCTCAAGTAGCGGTGGGTTGGGGTGTGGGAGGTTGCGAAAGTTGTAAAAAAAAAAAAAGTCATAGTAAGCCGGCTGATGTTGACATGGATAGTTGATCTTGTATGACTAATAAGTAAACCGGCCGTCAGCTGCTCAAGTAGCGGTGGGTTTGGGAGTGGGAGTTTGCGAAAGTTGTAAAAAAAAAAGTAATAGTACGCCGGCTGAAACCTTTTTACATAAATAGTTGACATCATACTGAACTGAAAAAAAATCGTCAGCTGCACTGTGGAGGGGGGAATATGCATCAGCTGCTCGCATGAACTTGTAAAAAAACACGTAAAATAAAGTTATGGTACGCCAGATGAAATGTAACTAGGTGATTGTTTAAATAATTATGAGTATGAAAAATCATATCGACGCGCGGGGCAATCTTCCCCCCGTGTAAATCCGAGCTACGCCAGCATTTACTGCGCACGTCGTACATAGCGCACCTTTGGAGCCATGCTGACCTTGAAGACCCTTCTCAATTGTCGCCCACTGACTGGGGAAGGGAAGAAAAAGAAGAGAAAATATCTTCAAATGGTTCGAAGCAGATCAAGTACCCCCATCAGTCACGAGAATATCGGATGATAGCAGCGAAAATATTGCCGGTATGGATTTTTTGTCAGTGACACTTTCTTTAAGCTAGTATATTTCTGGTAGCCTAATTTTAATGATTACCCCTCAAGTGTCGAATGCACCCCATGTGTGCATAAGAAAAACCCTTTTTTTGTTCGGTACATAAGCTTATATCACATATATATAAATGTAAAAAAACATCATCCGATGGAAAACCAATCAAATCATTAGTTGTGAACTTATGGAGTTCGCAGCTAACCTCCCCTCCCCCCCGCGTGTCAAATGCACCCCAAGTGTGCAAAAGGACAAAACTTTACATAATAGGTATATAAGCTTAGATCACGTATATATAAACGTAAAAAAACATCATCCGATGGAAAACATATCATTATCAGTAGTTGTGAACCTATGGGGTTCGCAACTAACCCCCAACCCTCCCCACTCGCTGGGGTTTTGGGTCTAAAATCAGCCAAACTCAGACACTTGAGGGGTTAAAATGTTCATTACAAGATGATGGTGAAGAGGATCGAGCTCAAGAAGTTGAACAAGATGAAGAGAACGTTTTAACAGAGGAGAGTTCTGATGATGATTTATCAGAGAACGATTATGATTGCGATACCAGTCATAAAGAATAATTTCTGCAGTCATTAATTTTTATATTTCTATTCCTATTTCTATTTCTTTACATTAAATGATTATATTTCCTTTTTACAGTCAATATTATTTTATATCATGCATTTCGTTTAAATATCCTAATCCTAACTAATATTAAAAATGCGAAAGTAAGTTTGTTTGTTTGTTACACTTTCACGCTAAAACGGCAGAACGGATTTGTATGAAATTTGGTACACGGATAGACCATGACCTGGAATAGGAGATAGAGTCTGTGCGGAAAGAGAAGCGGCGTGGCGTAAAATGGAACTAACATTATGTATGACTACTAAAAATTTCATCAAAACAATTATTAACACAGAATCTAAAAACATTATAATATTCTAACACAGCCTCATAATAATCTAGACGTTATATAATGTCGCACTATAATGTCGTAACAGTGTTGACAACATCACAAATACGGTAATTAAGCACAGCTGCGCCACCAAATCTTAAGCCGCTTCTCTTTCCGCACTGACTCTAGGACACTTTTTATCCCGGTAGTATGTTCCCGTGGGATAATTTCCGAAATACACGCGGGCGAAGCCGCTGGCGAAAACTAGTATAAAATAAAACAAGAAAAAAAAACAAAATGTTTTCTTACGATATAGTTTTACACATGTCCCGACATTAGCATTTAATTACCACTATACCGGTTGAAATTTGACAATATGATAGTTTAATAGTTACGTTTACAAAAACTATCAGTCAGCTGGGTGCGGGTAGGGGAACTCTGTCAGCTGGACCCTGAAAGGTACTGTGCATTGCTCGAATAATCTGTATCTTTACTGCGCCAGCTGACGGTCTTTCCACCGCTACGCACGCAGCTGATTGTTTTCGTACTTTAAATTATTTAAACAATCGCCTAGTTAAATTTCATCCGGCGTACTTTATTTTACGTGTTTTGTTACAAGTTCATGGAGCAGCTGACGCATATGCCCCCCTCCACAGTGCAGCTGACGATTTTTTTTCAGTTCAGTATGATGTCAACTATTTATGTAAAAAGGTTTCAGCCGGCGTACTATTACTTTTTATTTTTTTTTATTTACAACTTTCGCAACCTCCCACTCCCAAACCCACCGCTACTTGAGCAGCTGACGGTCGGTTTACTTATTAGTCATACAAGATCAACTATCCATGTCAATATCAGCCGGCTTACTAAGACTTTTTTTTATTTATTTTTTTACAACTTTCGCAACCTCCCACTCCCAAACCCACCGCTACTTGAGCAGCTGACGGTCGATTTACTTATTAGTCATACAAGATCAACTATCCATGTCAACATCAGCCGGCTTACTATGACTTTTTTATTTACGTGTTTTTTTACAAGTTCATGTGAGCAGCTGACGCATATTCCACCTTCCACAGTGCAGCTGACTATTTTTTTTCAGCTCAGTATGATGTGAACTATTTATGTAAAAAGGTTTCAGCCGGCGTACTATTACTTTTTTATTTTTTTTTATTTACAACTTTCGCAACCTCCCACTCCCAAACCCACCGCTACTTGAGCAGCTGACGGTCGGTTTACTTATTAGTCATACAAGATCAACTATCCATGTCAATATCAGCCGGCTTACTAAGACTTTTTTTTATTTTTTTTTTTACAACTTTCGCAACCTCCCACTCCCAAACCCACCGCTACTTGAGCAGCTGACGGTCGATTTACTTATTAGTCATACAAGATCAACTATCCATGTCAACATCAGCCGGGTTACTATGACTTTTTTATTTACGTGTTTTTTTACAAGTTCATGTGAGCAGCTGACGCATATTCCCCCTTCCACAGTGCAGCTGACTATTTTTTTTCAGCTCAGTATGATGTCAACTATTTATGTAAAAAGGTTTCAGCCGGCGTACTATGACTTTTTTTTTTTTTTTTTTTACAACTTTCGCAACCTCCCACACCCAAACCCACCGCGGGTGCGTCAGCTGACGCTTGGTTTACTTATTAGTGATTCGAGAACTACTGAAAAAATAGGCAATCGATCGGCGTAAAATGGGTACCTGAAATGCAACGGTACCTCCCGGACTAAATGTTAAGTTTGTTTTTGGGATACATTATTTTCAACTACGGAACCTTTCATTGTGCGTGGGCCGACACGCACTTGGTCGGTTTTTAATCCACACTCCATTTCATTGACGGTTCTCTACAACCAAAATAATTTCTAAAACTGCGTATATTATAGATGTTCATACCAGCACTATTTATCTTCTGTGGTCTGGTCTGGTCCAGTCAGGCTCTGGACAATGGGCTTGCGTTGACCCCACCCATGGGTTGGCTCTCGTGGTTGAGATACAACTGCACTATCGACTGTGAAAAATACCCTACTGAATGTATCAGGTAAGTTCCGTAACGATCTGAAATTCTCTATAAATTAACACGCATTGTACAGTGCAAGCACAGCACAGTTTTCATGCCAATATGTCAGCATTTTACCTGCGCCGGGCCGACTAATTTAGTACACGAATATCATTCATACCGCGTGCACTCATTTATCAAGCAATCATACTTTTATCAATAAATATTAAGCAATCAGTAATCAGTGTATCAATCAGCATCAACTCAAGGTGTAAGGTCCATAACCATACATCTTAATGGTCCTTCGAGCAGTTGGACGACGATCAACGGTCTACCAACATCATCAAGCCATCGACTGCCGGTCCCATCATCACAGAGGGTGCTCTCCTTCTTTTCGTGGTTGCGAATCGGTTTAGCCGGCTTCCCACAAGCGGGTCTAACCGGTTGGATTGAGAAGGCGCTAATATCACGGAAAGTTCACAATAGCACTTTTTGCTGGCTGTCAGTCAGGAATATCAATCAGGAAACCTATCCATCATGAGTTCCACAATGGAAAACATCTTAGCAAATCAAGATCAAATTATGCAAGCTATGGAGCAGCTACTATGGAACTTCAAGAAAGACTCGGCAGAACGTAAGACTCCATCCAATATCAAGAAACGACTGCAAACTCTAGACAGTTATTGGTCTGAGTTCCAGTCTAACCATTTGAGGTTATGTGAGTACGACATTCGCAGTGCCAGATATTTTACCGATAATTGCTATCATAAAACCAAACTCCTCTACACTGAAGCACAGGAAACTATGAGACGATACGAATCGACAACTTCTAGTGAAATTAAGAGGGATCAATCTCCGGACAATCCAAAAATGCAAGTATCTGGTGATTACGATCAAGAAACTTCCCATACTTCATCAGTGGACCCTGATCAAGCAAACAGCAATCCTTGTAACAGTAAGTCTACGTCACTGTGGAAAACCGTTTCTCAAGGAAATGCGAGCAAACTGGAAGAAATGCTGCGAAGGCAAAAAAGCAACTTCAAGGCGTTGACGCGTACAATCAAGAGCGTGGAATTAGAGAACATTTCTGAAAAATGGGAACTCGAAGATCTGCTGCGTAATGTACAAAAAAGGTGGTCAACCATAGACTCGTTGCACTGGGAAATTGACAGTGAGTTGTACGAGGAAGATGAGGATTATGAGCAAACATACAGCAGATATGAGCAATTATACAATGATATGAAAAAGTCAATCAATACCAAGATGGGCTCAATTTCTCATCGGGAAAATTGTACCCCCAAAATCGACATTCCTATATTCAGCGGGAGCTACCTCAAGTAGACATCATTCAAGGATCTATTTATAGAAACGATTCACAACAACAAGTCAATGTCTAGTGCTCAGAAGATGCAATTTTTGAAGACCAAGCTAAAGGGTGAAGCCGAAAAGCTAGTCCAACACTTAAACATCAGTTCTGAAAATTATCAACTATGCTGGGACATCATGAATCATCGATACAACAACGAAAAGCTCATCTTTAGCTCGCATATCAACGCACTTCTAGCAATACCTACAATGCAAAATCAAGCAGATTATCAGATCAAGAAGATGTTCGATACTACCAACGAATGTCTTAACGCCATAAAGAATCTCGGCGTCAACATATCAAACTGGGATCCACTAATTGTGCACCTGCTGGCGCTGAAAATGGACAGCGAGACGCATGGGGAATACATTCAATCGTTAACCAATCCCAGAGCACTGCCGACACTAGACGATTTGCTAACATTCCTGGAGAACAAATACACTGCTCTGGAATCATCTCGGCGCAAGCCGTATACTTCAAAATCAAAGCAAGAAACACTCAACAAAAAAGAATCGGAACATCAGTTTAACAAACAAAGCAAGCCTAATCAGCAAAATAATAAGAACGATGCAGGCAGACCATTTTTCCGCAATTCGACATTTAAAAGTTTTGCGATGAATAAAGCAAACTGTCCACTCTGCGATGACAACCACGGACTTTTCCGTTGCAAAACATTTTTAGAATCTAGGCCAGAGGCC
Organism: Cosmia trapezina; assembly: GCA_905163495.3. Classification (NCBI taxonomy): domain Eukaryota; kingdom Metazoa; phylum Arthropoda; class Insecta; order Lepidoptera; family Noctuidae; genus Cosmia; species Cosmia trapezina. The sequence goes on from LR991036.1 coordinate 7,570,072, forward strand.
AAAAGAGAAACTGTGAAAAAGTTGAATCTGTGCAAAAATTGTCTCTACGATCACAAAGGCAAGACATGCTACTCGGAAACAAAGTGTAGAGTATGTCAAGAAAAGCACAACACCTTGCTACACGATACGTTTCACAGCAACGCTGGGACAAGTAGCGATATGTCGTCTGCAGAAGAACAACAGTCCATATCACGCGGAAACAGGACACGGGATACTGTCAACCATGTTTCAAACGAAAGTATTGTAGAAACTCTACTGGCAACAGCGCTCGTTCGTGTCAAAGCACGAAACGGGACATATCACACATTGCGTGCTCTTATTGACCAAGGCTCCCAAGTTTCTCTAATATCAGAAAACGCAGCTCAAAAACTAGAACTTGCAAGACGAGCATTCAAGGGCGTCATATTTGGCATCGGCACTAATCAAGCCAATTGTAAGGGAGAGATCAGTATTACTGCGTCATCATTGCATACTGAATTTACTTTTCAAGCAGACGTGTTGATAATGAACACACTGTTACACAATTTGCCCAACAGGACTTTTGCAAAACCATCATGGGCATACCTACAGAACATACGGCTAGCAGATCCAGACTTCTATACGAGCCGACCTGTAGATTTACTACTAGGCGCCGACGTATATTCTCAAATTATAATGGGAGACATTATCAAAGAAAATGAGTCAGTCCCTGTAGCACAACGAACTCAACTTGGGTGGATATTAAGCGGAAACGTCAAATCGTATCACTGCAACGTCGTGATGAACAATATTGAGGACATACAAAGGTATTGGGCCATTGAGGACATAGCAGATGGCAATATCAACATGTCGACGGAGGATCATCAGTGCATTCAGCAGTATCAGACTGAAACCTCGCGACGGGAGGATGGCAGATATGTTGTAAGACTACCGCTAAAACCAGGAATAAAGGAAAAATTGGGAAAATCCAAACCCAAGGCGATCGCGCAATTTTATCAATTAGAAAAGAAGTTTGGAGAAAACCCAAAAATTGCGGAAGATTACAAAACATTCATCGATGAATACATCAGACTAGGTCATATGCGCGAGTGCACAAATAACAAACAGCCAGATTGCATTTTGCCTCACCTATGTGTATTGAGGCCCGAATCAACAACAACAGCATTACGTGTGGTATTTAATGCGTCAGCAAAAACATCGACTGGCTACAGTTTAAATGATTTCATGTATAGTGGCCCAAATCTCCAACAAGATTTATTTACGTTGATTTTGAGATGGAGACAACATAGATATGCATTTACAGCGGACATCGAGAAAATGTTCAGACAAATCTACTGTCATGACGATGATCTGCAATATCAAAAAATCATCTGGCGCGGCTCACCACAAGAGAAATTGCGTGAATATGAGCTAACAACAGTCACATATGGCACCAAATCTGCACCATTTCTCGCCATGATGACTCTCAAGCAAATAGCAGAAGATGAACGCTCAAGGTATCCTGCAGCGGCTGCAGTTGTTGAAACAAGTTTCTACATGGATGACTTGTTGGCTGGACATCATAGCATCGAAGAAGCACAGCAATTAAAATCTGATCTTATCAAATTACTCAGATCTGGTGGATTCAATTTACGAAAGTGGTCGTCTAATAAACTAGAAATATTAGATGACGTCACAACAAACACCGCGCAATCATTTGAATTCAAACATCAAGACTCAACTAAAACATTGGGGCTGCGCTGGCACCCGCTGGACGATCAATTCAAGTTCGATATGAAGATTGACACAAAATCAACGGCTCCAGCTACTAAGAGGTCCCTATTGTCAGATATATCAAAAATATTTGACCCACTTGGCTGGCTGGCTCCTGTATCGACCAAGCTAAAACTTTTATTCCAAAATGTCTGGGCACTAACCCTACAATGGGACGACAAAGTACCAACACATATCAACGAGCAATGGCAGAAGATTAAGCAAGATCTACCAAAAATAGAGCATATCAATGTACCGCGATGGCTACAAATACAGCAAAACGCAGAAATTGAACTTCATGGTTTCTGTGACGCATCTACAAAAGCATATGCTTGCGTAATTTATTGCAGGATCATCAAACAAAACGATCAGAGCAATGCAAATCCTGTGACCATATTAGCAGGAAAATCAAAACTTGTTCCAGTCAATAAAGCGATATCATTACCAAGATTAGAGCTGAGCGCAGCGCATTTATTATCACAACTGATGAAAGTAGTTCAGAACACTTTACAAAACTACAATATCAAGATATACGGATGGTCAGATTCAACAGCTGTCCTGGGCTGGCTTCAGGGAGACCCGAATCGCTGGAAGCCATTTGTGGCAAATAGAGTGAAACAAATCACTGAAGTAATCCCAATCAAGAACTGGCACTATGTGAAGTCAGCAGAAAATCCAGCTGATTGTGCAAGTCGAGGATGTTCGGCAGAGCAGCTCAAAGAACATTCATTATGGTGGCATGGACCAACAGGGCTATCATTATTTGATGAAAATGAGCATAAGCAACAAACTTTTAATACGCAAGACGAAATGAAAAAATCAATACAAACTAACGTCATTCAACAAAATGATGACATTGCTCAAAATATATTAAATAAAAGTAGCAATTTTAACAGAGCGACGCGAGTTCTAGGTTGGACTTTGCGCGCAATATCACGTAGTCAACACAAACCGAAATTTTTAACAATCGGCGAAATGAAGAAATCAAGAAATATCATAGTCAAACAAGTCCAACAGTCGGAATTCAGAGAAGATATCATCAGTCTTCAGAAACACAAACAGGTCAGCGCAAAAAGTAAGCTGCTGATGTTGAACCCATTCCTGGATCAAGAAGGCTTACTAAGAGTTGGCGGGAGGATCGCAAATGCGAATATCAATCAAAATATGAGACATCCACTCATAATACCTAGAAACTCACATCTCAGCAACTTGCTGATTGACCAAGGACATCAGATGACATATCATGGCGGAGCACGAATCACGCAAGCTTGGCTGCGACAACAATATTGGATCCTAGGCGGAAATCGAGCTGTCAAGAAACGCCTTAGAGCCTGTATCAAGTGCAGACGTCACGATCCAATCAAACAAGAGCAGCTGATGGGAGACTTGCCTGCAGCACGCAGCAATCCAGCACGCCCTTTCTATCACTCAGGGGTTGACTACACTGGCTTTGTCTACGTTAAAACAAACAAAGGCCGAGGTGTAAAGACGACAAAAGGATACATTGCTGTGTTCGTATGCATGGCCACGAAAGCTGTGCATCTGGAATTGGTCTCGGATCTGAGCTCCTCGGCATTTTTATCAGCATTACGCAGAATGTCAGCAAGAAGAGGCACCCCAAAACATATATACAGTGACAATGGAACAAACTTCGTAGGAGCAAGCAGAATTTTAAATGAAGAATTCATCAACATTCAAAAAGTGATAGACGTGGAATTTTACGAAGCAATCACCGACATGGAGATCAATTGGCACTTCAACGCCCCATCCTGGCCAAGCGCGGGAGGTGTATGGGAAGCAGCTGTGAAGAGCTTAAAATACCACCTAAAGAGAGTGATTGGCGAACAAAGGCTGACGTTTGAAGAATACACAACAGTGCTAGCACAAATCGAAGCATGTTTAAACACACGACCATTGTGCGCTCTAAGTGAAGATCCAGAAGATTTGGATTACCTCACGCCATCCCACTTCCTAGCAAGCGGACCAACCTTGACGTTAATCGAAACGGAAAAAGATTTACGTACGAGATGGCAACTCACCCAAAAAATCATGGACGATTTATGGAAAAGGTGGAGAGCGGAATACTTGAGTCAATTGTCAGTACGTAGCAAATGGCGGCAAACCCACAAAAACTTGAAGATTAACGACATTGTCATCGTACATGACGTACAGTTACCATCAGGAAAGTGGGCTATGGGAAGAATCACGGAACTGCATCCCGGAAAAGATGGGTACGTTCGGGTGGTTACTATTCGCACGAAAAATGGAGCAATGAAAAGACCAATATCAAAGCTATCATTATTGCCCATTAACGGAAATCAATCAAAAGAGCAAGAACATCAAAAATCCGCAACAATCAATAACGTATCAAGTCAACGAACACGACAATCGTCATCAAAATTATACAACTTAATTTATACCATACTCATGATTTTTATGGTAATGGTACCTACAGCAAGAAGCGAATACAAGTTCTCAAGCCTGAGCAATAATCAAAGTATATATTTTGACAAGGTAGCCAATATGCGGCTACAACGTGAAGAATGGAAGCTAGTCGTTTACTGCGATATGGCTCCATATTGGCGAGGAATAGATGTACTAAACAAATATATGAATCATCTGGAAAACACATGCACAACAGACCAAATATCACAATGTGACGTAGTCCAATTACAGTTACGTCATGGGTACAACGAACTCGAGCATTACAACAGCATATTGCTTGGTCAGCAAATGCACCGATTGCGCCGACGCAGAGGCCTTATCAACGGGGTAGGCTACGTTGCACGTAGTTTATTCGGAATATTGGATGAAGATTTTGCCGAAAAATATCAGAAAGATATCGACCTTATCAAGAAGGATCAAAAACATCTCGCCTTATTGTGGAAAAACCAGACGTCAATCGTTGAAGCAGAATTGAACGTCATCAAACGAGTAGAAACCGCCTTAGAAAAACAACATAAACTCATTAATCAACACATAATGCACTGCAACCTGGGAATAAACAAACTACAAGATCAGATTCAAAAGACATACAGCAGAAGTGACTTCACTTTATCAGCCTTTGTGGCAAACAATATGCTGACAAACCTGAAAAATATCCAGGAAACGCTGGTAGATACAGTGGCAAATATTGTCCATGGAAAATTCAACTTTCACCTCTTAACACCAACACAGCTGAGAGATCAACTCAATACTATAACAGGACAACTATCAAAGGAGCTGACAATACCAATAAATAACATTCAAACTGATCTGGCAAACATATATCATCTACTGAAAGTGAAAACGAGAGCAACCAAGCAGTACATGATTTTTGAAGTCAAGATTCCACTTGTTACTAGAGAAGACTATGAGCTTTATAACCTCATACCAATTCCGCTACAAGCAGCTGAAAGTATGGTAACCATCACACCTATCGCGCATCACTTAGCGATAAACATCCAAAAGGACTCGTACATACCGATATCGGAAGACGATTGGGGAAGATGTACGCCTTACGACCATGAAGACTTCATTTGTCCTCTGAAAAAGCCTATTTATCAAATGACCTCAGACAACAATCTTTGTATAAAGGATCAAGTTTCAAATCAATGCCAAACGGAAACCAAAGAATGCGTACATCAGTGGACGGAATTAAGCATCGTCAACACATACTTGTATTATTGTTGCGGACAATGCACCGTGCGAGTCATATGTGAGGATCATATTACCGCTGAACGACTCAGCAAGGCCGGGGTACTGACCCTCGGTGACGGTTGCATCATCAAAGGTCAAACATTTACGATTTATTCGCACCAAAGCTTAACTAACTCAATCCATACAAAAACAGACGTCATGGATATTGAGATTCCATCTATAAATCACATCATCAATCTGACTATACCATCCGCTACCGCACTGAATGACACAGAAGAGACTATCAAACGGCAAAAGGATTTGGAAGACATCCGTCTCGCCATCAAGAATGCCAGAGCGGAGGAGGTTGAGACATTGACGGATCAAGTATCATCCCACGACGTCCACCACTACATCGCCATATACACTATGGTTGCAGTAGTCATTATCTGTGTTCTCGTCTACGGGTGGTGACGGCTGCGAGCGCACAGAGACGAGGTTAAACAGATTCATCAAGAACCCAACGTGCACTACACGACAGCTGCAAGAAGACCGTCACAGACCATCGCTACTGTTGACAACAGCCATAGCAGCACACGCATAGTGGACAGGGCGTCGTCACCACGTTTTGGAAGTCAATACAGATCAATGTAGTGTTATTTAAGTTATTTTATAAGAAATTATGTTTTATCACTTTGTAACTCATCACGATTCATATCACCCGTGCACCCTTATCTTCTCCGGGCCTGGAGCATGTACAGTGCAAGCACAGCACAGTTTTCATGCCAATATGTCAGCATTTTACCTGCGCCGGGCCGACTAATTTAGTACACGAATATCATTCATACCGCGTGCACTCATTTATCAAGCAATCATACTTTTATCAATAAATATTAAGCAATCAGTAATCAGTGTATCAATCAGCATCAACTCAAGGTGTAAGGTCCATAACCATACACGCATATACAGGATTATTAGGGTTCCGTACCAAAATGGTAAAAAGGAACCCATGGTGCGACTCAGTCAGTCTGTCTGTCTGTCACAGCTGGATATCTCAAGAACTACTAATGCTATCAACTTGTTTGGAACAGTTTTAGATGACGTTTACCCAACTATTTTGCAAATAAGAAATAAATAAAAATATATATTTTTCGTACCACTTGCTCAAAAAAGTGACATTCTATGCCACAAAAAGCCAACATAACAATAGTCATTTTTAATCTGTTAAAAACAGGGAAAGAAAATTGTACTGAATTTCATTCATCCTCTAGGGGGAGAATGTGATTTAAATTTGGAATACTTACCGAAATTTGTACTGAACTACATCTGTGTTTACACCATTGAGTTTGTATATAAAGCATTATATACATCTTTTTTAAAAAGGAAATTATGCATTTATTATGCAGATAGGATTATTAAATAAAATTACGAAAACCGACGAGGCCGTATGAGCTTGATGCCTTTGCTTTTCCGACAAAAAAATATTAGTCTAGGAATTTGCCGCGTTTTTGTGTTCTTCAAATACATAAACGTTAAGTTTATTTTAATTTATTTTTTATAAATAAGTTAATGTTCTAAAATGCTTATCTCATATTATTATTGTGTTAATTTTTTCGCAAATGGTACGAAAAGTAGAGTATTTTCCTCGGTGATAAAGCTGTCTTAGTCTTGGGTGAACTTAAATCCCTCGCTACACTCAGGACTCGTCTTAAATCCCTCGCTTCGCTCGTGATTTAAGTTTTTAACATCCTCGCTACGCTCGGGAGTAAACCTCGAGTCCTTCGTTACACTCGCGATTTAAATCGTCACCCGCGACAGAAGACACTGCTTTATCCCCTTGGTTAATAATCTACTATTTGTTTTGCAACAGGGACTGAAAGGGGGTCTTAAAATTTCAAAGTCCCCGGGGCTACTAGGACATAAAATGGGGTAGGTATCATAAAATATGAAAGAACGCTGTTTGCACATTCTCAAACATTTTTTTATTTTTTTTTAGGCCGCATAGTTTTCGACTTTTGATGAAAAATGATGATGGAACGGAAATACCATATCTCCGAAGTTTGCATAGAGAAAAATCTGAAATTATTCGATGTGATAGAAGTTTATGTAAAGATTACAGGAAAAATAAAACGACGTCTCTAAATATCACACTTTTTCAGAAATCGGAGCGGAACCCTCGGTGCGCGAGTCCAACTCGCTCTTGACCGGTTTTTTTAAATTGGCTAGCTAAACTCCGTAGACGCGATGAGTATCAATATCTAAACACGATGATTGAAATAAAAAAATAAAAAAAAAGATGTTTTTTGGGAGGTCAACGACCGCTATAGCGTTGTTAGTACTTGAAGTACGAGTTGAAAAAACTCTTTTCTTATATTTTATCATGTTTTTTACTCAGCACGTCTGTGAAAAAAAAACATAATTTTTAAACTGTTGTTTCAAGTCACTACAATAACTGCGATCAATGACCCCACAAAAAATCAAAGTAAGTTATTTTTTTTTTTAGTATATCATGTTTATCTATCGATATCCATCTCGTTTGCGGACTTGCGGAGTTTGAAGTTCACCGTAGTCGCGTAAAAACATAGATCGTACTTAATAATTTAATAAAAAAGTTATTAAAAAAAAACTAAAAAACCCGACTTCAGTAAAAAACTAAAACTGAAAAGCTAAAAACAAGCCCATTTTAAATTTAATAAAAGTTGGACCCGAAAAAATAAAAAAATAAAAATTCGTCGGTCAAAAATGGCACTCCTGCAATGGCAATGGTCCCGCCTGCTTCCAACTTTTATGTGGCATCTAGCTTTTTGTGAAAGGAAACACAAGTCATTATCCTCATATAATTCCCGTCTGCAACATTTCAAGGTGCAACCCTTATCGGCACGCAGAGATGTCGCGGATGTTTTATTTTTGTTTAAACTTTTACGTAACAAAATTGACTGTCCCGATTTACTTAACCTAATTAGATTTCGGGCGCCTTCTAGATATCCTAGGAAAAACATAACGCCTCTGTGCCCGCCATATCGAAGGTCTGTACTTGGTGCAAACTCTCCAATTCCAAGGTTATGCAAGATCCTAAATAGCTGTAGTGACTTGTTAGATATACACCACGCCAGTGCTAGTGCAGTTCTTAAAGTAATTTTGTTGAACAGTCATGCGACACGCTTGTAGGGATATTGCTGTTTACATTTTGCATTTGTTTTTTTTTTAATGTTATTTTACACAGTAATTTTCTTTAATTGATATCTACTCAGGTCTCATTGCTATTTTTAGTTTAATCATAATTGTATCATTTGATAGCATAATTCTGTTTGTTGAATTCGGTTTGTTGGCTTTTTATCTCCTTGTTGTTTTCTTTTTTTTATTATTTTTTTTATTAATTGTGTGTGTCTTAATGGTTATGTCTTGTGTTTGTCATGGAATTGGGTATTTTATGTTTTTTACCTTACCACAATTTGATTTTTATTGTTGTTGATTCAATTAGTTTTTAAATGGTCAATGTAATTTATTTTTATCAGAGTGTAATTTATTATCTAATTTTCACATCAATTATTATTTAATTTTTATCATGTTTTATAATTTATTAATTTAGTTTTAACATTTTATTCAATTGTATTTTTTTTGAACCTGCCGTAAATTAATGGTTTCACCACTGTTTTTTTGTGCTAGCGGTGTTAACCTATAATTAATTGTTGCTCCCGCAATTGTGTCATATTATAAATAATAACTGTTATGTACTGGTGTAAGCAATTGTTGGTTAACCTTAATAAAAAATAAATAAATAAAAAGTGGATAGAGTCAAGTAGAAATCAAAAAACTTTTATGAATCGTGTAATTAATCGCAAGTGGTTGGAAAAAAACATCAACTGGCCTGTTTGTGACAGTGTTGATCTGAGAAGTGTGATGGGCTTTTCGGACGCAGCCTTATCTGAGCTTGTGGATATAGATTGCCATGTTCCTACTCTTGCAGTATGTACTGCGGAAGCGGGAACATCTACAGAAAAGGAGCACAGAAAACCGTTCGAAGAGTTAAGTAATAAGCAAAAGAAAAGACGTTCTACTTCCATAGTAGAAGAAAATTCCGAGGAAGAGTTGCAGCACTGGTACATAACAAAATTGAAAGACAACGGCAAAACGAATCTGGCAAAAGTGGTCGAATACCTTTCCAGTAATCCAGATGCGCTATCCGAAGTAGAAGAGAGACTATTCAAAAAGCAGAGGTTAAGTACTGTCTCTGAAGATAAGTGTTTAGCTCTTTATACATCAGTTGCGCTCTCGAAATGGAAGTACTTAGCTCTTCGACAATTTCTGAAAGAAGAAAACTGTGCTGCCTTTCCATCTTATCCAAAGCTTGTAAATGCCAAGAAAAGATGTTACCCACCACAAGAGAGTATGGAGATTACCGAAAACGGAGCTCACATTAAATTGCAAGCGCTATTGGACCACACTGTGGAGAGGATATTACTTGATATAAATACTGTTGATAGGTCTCAAAATGAAGAACTCAAGTTGACCTGGAAATGGGGACTTGATGGTTCTTCGTCGCAGAGTAACTATAAACAGAAAACGTCAAACACAGCTACAGAGTTCGATGATTCATCAGTAGTCATGATAAGCATCGTCCCTCTTCGGCTAGTGTCTACTAGGCCATCATCTGGGAATGAAAATCTAGTTTGGGAGAACCCCACACCTTGCTCAACTCTGTACTGTCGACCAGTGAAGTTCACTTTCACTTCGGAGACAGCTGACTTTATAAAGTCTGAAGAGTCTGAGATGAAAAAACAAATTGATGAACGAATATCTACACAGTGTGGAAATATTATTGTATCACATGAATTGCATATGACCATGATTGATGGAAAAGTGGCCAATATTATTGCTGGAGTACCATCATATGCAACGTGTCCCATTTGCTTAGCAAAACCGAGTGAGATGAATAATTTAGACGCTTTGACTTCTAAACCACTTCGTGAAGAAATTTACAAACAAGGAATTTCTTCACTGCATATGAAGATTCGGTGTATGGAATGTCTTCTCCATATATCTTATAATCTGGATTTTCAACGATGGACTGCTCGCGGCGAACATAAGGCTTTGAAACAAGCTAAAAAAAATACCACACAGCAAGAGTTTCGTGAGCAAACTGGAATGCTGATTGATATAGTCAAACAGGTATGTATTTAATTTTCGCTCTCTTTATGTTGTTTGTGAATTATATCTCTATGTATTGTATATTACAGTATTGTTTTCCCATTTTAGGGTTTTGGAACTACAAACGACGGGAATACAGCGAGGCGCTTTTTCCAAGATTACAAAAGATCTTCCAGAATAACGGGAATTGACGAAAATCTGATTTTCAGATTTTCCGTTATTCTACAAGCCATATCATCAGGCAAAAACATTGACTGTGAAAAATTTAGAAGATACTGTAGAGAAACAGCTGATGTGTACGTGCAACACTATTCGTGGTACTACATGCCAGTTAGTGTACATAAACTTCTAATGCACGGTGCAGACATCTGTAACCACTTTGGTGTTTTGCCAATCGGTAAGTAAAAAATAAATATAGTTTGATGTATTATTTGACTCGATTGCGTTTTGAAATTAAAATGTATGTACTTATTCGTTTTAGGTACCTTATCTGAAGAAGCTTCGGAAGCCCGTAATAAGGACTTCAGAAACGTCAGGGAGAGGCACACTCGAAAAACGGGGAGAATAGCAACAAACGAAGACATCCTCCATGGACTTCTAATAAGCTCTGATCCCCACATATCCTACATAAGGCCTAAAATAATGAAACAGGTTCATAATGAGTTGTTGCCTGAAGCAACTCAGTTGTTACAGACTACTGAGCCTCCCTGTGACAGTGAAATTATGGAGGAAGAAGAATGCCACATAGCAGAGTCCGAAAATTTGCCGGACCCACTAGCACTTCTGGAACAAGAAATAATGTGATCCGGCTCTAAATTATTCCCACAAATGCCCATCAGGGTTAGGAATATGACAAACAGCCCTTTTCAGGGCTACAATTACTTCACAGTTTCATATTGATCATACGTACGATAACTTATACTATAATAATATACATACAGTTGATTATGTAGATAATTATCAACGACTTGCCCGTACAAATTTAAATTATTTCACCTATCATTAACAAAATTAGTATAACCTGAAACATTACGATATATTTATTCAACAATAGATAACGTGCAGTTAAAAAATAACACAGCCAATCAGAGACGAGCATTTTTCGATGACTCATTAGTTATGCGCTTAGCCGAGTGCACAAACAAATGAGTCATCAATCACAATGCAGGTGCTACCGATAACATGCAATAATAACTAAATCTCTACCAGAATTACTAGTTATAAGTACGTATGCGCTATTAAAACTATTTATATAACTAAAAAGAAGGTGAAAACAGCCAAATGAGACAAAAAATATGCTTTGAATTTACGGTACGGCACCGTTCTAACTTACCCAATAATATTTCGTGATTTACGTGATCGAATGCTTTCGACATGTCCATAAGTACTGCTGCAATTGGATTTTTTTTGTCAACATTACTAACTATTTCTGTAAATAATTCATAGACAGCTTTATTAATGTTTCTGTTTTTCCGAAAACCATATTGTTCTTTAGCCAGTATACTGTTTACTTCAAAGAATGAATTTATAGATCTATAGATTACTTTTTCAAAAATTTTTGACATAACAGGTATTAGAGCTATTGAACGGTAATTTGAAACATCAGCTTTATCGCCTTTCTTATGCAGTGGTTTAATTATGGTCATTTTTAACAAATTAGGAAAGTGTCCATGTTCTATGCATAGATTAATGATAAAACTCAAAACAGGTGCAATTATATGCGACACGGATTTCAAAATCTTAGTCGTTATACCATCAGAACCCACGCTATTTGTATTCCTTAATGAATTGATAATATTAAATATTTCCAAAGAATCTGTCGGTGCCATAAATAGAGATTTGGGATAATAATCTACGCAAGATATAGCACTACTAGTATTATAATCAACTTCAGGATGAATTGAGTCTATAAAGTAATCATTGAATGTCGTCGCCAATTCTTTAGGGTCACTTATTAGCTTATCACCATTGAGTATTTTTTTTACGGATTCAGAGGGAAAGTTTGATTTATACCTATTAATTATTTTCCACGTAGCTTTAGTTTTATTCTCAGCACTATTAATTACATGACTGTTTTGAGATATTTGTGTCAAGTGTATCACTTTTTTTAATCGTTTTGAATATTGCTTAAGTAACTGTTTATTTTCAATATTACGTGATCGCCTATACTGCCATAACATTTCTCTTTTTCGTTTACTACATCTTCTGATACCTTTAGAAATCCATTTCGGAGATTTACGAGTAGAGATCTTTTTTCTCACAGTCGGGAAACACAAATCGTAGAAAAGTTTAAACAGGTCATGAAATGAATTAAAAGCTAGTTCAGGGTCGGCACTATTATATACCTCAACAAAACTAAGATTACTAATTGCTTCAATAAATTTAGACTCGTTCTCAGAGCTATAATCTCGACTTAGTATGTACCAGTGATCACTCGAACAGGACTTTTTTACAGGACACTTAAAAAGTTGAGCTGTGTGGTCAGATAATGCCAATTCTAAAACTTCACCACTACCACCCTTGACATTATGGATAATGTTGTCAATACATGTTCCACTCGTCAAGCGTGTAGGCTGGTTTATACTTGGTTTCAGATTGTAATTTAGTAGTAGATGTAGAAATTCAATGCATACTCTGGTATTTTTCAAGATGTCAATGTTGAAATCACCACACACCAATATCTTTCTTCCCAAGTTTCGTCCACAACGATTTAATATAAGTTCAATTTTTTCAAAGAATATCGATATAGCACCTCTATTAGATTTTGGGGGTCTATAAATGCAAATTATAATCAATTTGTGAGTAACTAATTCAATAGCACAGCACTCCAAAATTCCAGGAACGCAAAATTCTGCTATATCTATAACCCTAAACTCGTGTTCATGTTTAATTAGTGTACACGTACCACCTTTCCTGGTGCTTCTTGATGAGTATGTTGAAAGTTTATAGTTCGGTATATACAATTGTAAGTCATCATCATCTATCATGTTGTGTTCCGTAATACACACCACATCTACTATTTTCCCTTTATGCAAGAGTTCGTTTAGGTGTATAGCCAATAAGTCTGACTTTCCTATCAATCCGTTAATATTTTGATTTAAGATAAATAAATGATTATAGTTATAAACGAAAAAGATCATTCTCAGTTTCATTACAAGTGCTTTCGGTTTGTGTTGCCTGATCCGTACATAATTCTTTATAGTTGTTGCCTAATTGGTTGGAAATATTTCTGACAGCAATATTATCGAAACACTGATGAGAAACTAAATTATACGAAACTTCTATTTGTGAGTCCAAATAACTCATATAATGCATTAAGTTTTTTAGAATGATGGCAACTGCTTTATTATTTACCTTTGCGTTATATTTCCAAAACATTTCGTTTGTGTATTCTAGACAGAAATTGGAATCAAAAAGATATGCGTACTCACACAATTCTTCATCTAAATACATCCAATGATTGAACATTTCAATTCGCTTATTAAAAATTGCAAAATTATTACTTAGTTTAAAATTTGGTGAACATATTACAATATTGGTATTAATTACATTTTTAAGCTCATTTTTAATACAGTATATTAAATGTCTATAGTTGTTAGAGACTTCGAAGTCTCTTTCGCCTATGTAGACAGAAATCTTCATGAGTAAAGTTTATGAGTTTCTTATATAGATCCGTAAACAATTGCTTTATACCTGCATTTGGCATGATGTAATGACATAATTCATACCCAATGAACGTGTTTCCACCTATATCTAGTATTTTATTTACATTGTTGCTAGTAATCATACATAATTTTTTGCATCTACGGGTTTCTAATGAAGTGTTTGATTGGAAGTTTATCGGAATCATAGATTGCACTTCCGAAATGACGCTATTTGTTAAATGTGTTTCTTGATGTTCTTGAGTGTTTGCGCTTTGTGAAGATGATTGGTTTTTAGATTTATCTAAAGCTGGTGTAAGTGATTCGGAATCCGATACAGTTTGTTGATTGTCTTTCATAACTTGTAGCGAGAATCTCTCTTCGACTGGCCCTTTCTGTTTTAGTGGTTGTGTTGACTTATTTTGTGGAGTTGATAGCTTTGTGTATTTTGGGTTTGGTGAACCTGCTCGTATGTCTGTTGTTAAAGTTTTAGTGGCTTTTTAATGAAGTTGAATTTGTTAACCAGTTGTTACTTTGGTTCGAGATAAGTAGTTAAATGTGTGAAGCGGGTCCAAAGGTCATTTCTTTGTATTTTTTATCGACTTACCCGTTGACTGTTAAAAATTTAAATTCTCCGTTTTTCCTTTTTATGTTCACATACACTTTTTGGTAGTTTTCGGTGTTGGATCATTCAAATAGTTAATGTGTTAACACATGCACTGGAGATGAGTATTCAAACTGTAGTCCACTTTTCACAGCATTACACCGTCTTTTAGTAAATTGATTATATCTTCAATATTTTCCACAATTATCACTGGATAACATCGTCACACGTATAATGTTGTTTACTTTCACTAACTGAGTAGTTTTTAACACTTAGTAATGATTGTAGAACAGTTTTTATTTGAACTTTTAAACATAACCTATAAACAACAAAATTATATCCTAACTAAACTATTAAAAAACAAAATATGGCGTCGAAAAATTCCTCCGCATCGCTGTCGACTGGTAGAGTACCCAAGAGACTGGCGGCATTGCCACGTTGTATGGCAATGCTAATCCTCTGGCCAAAGTAAAAGCCAGCCCTCGGGTCACGGGAAGTGTCAACCAGCCGTTTGGAGATTTCGTTGAATAAAACAAGAGCACTTGGACCCCACGGCCCAAGGGTTTCAACCCCAAACGGCTCGAAAATATAATTACCGATAAGGTTATTATATTTCCGCCGCTTCAGGTTTTCCGCAGCCGCAGCAGCAGTGCCAGCACAGCACGCCGAGCCAGGAAGATGGGATGGCGCAAGAGTATCGACACACGTTGCGTCCCACACTAAAGGCCTTCCCACCTTCCATGGAAATAAAGACATCCCGTCCGGTCTCTTGCCATCGTCGCGTGCCAAGCCATTGGGTTCTAATACAGCGGGAACGCCGACGGTGACAAGAGCTCGTCGGATGATGTCATTGATGTTCGCGTGCCGTGCTAAGCGACCCGCACTTCGGCTGCAAGACAGACCGTGGTGTCCGAGGCTGTTGACAACTTCACCACAGTGACAGCGATGAGGAGAACAACATGGAGCTCCTAGTCGCAGTGAAGCAGCGAGGCGGAAAGTAGTGTCGTCGAACAAAGTGCCTATGTTCGACGACGGTAGTGCGTGAAGCCACAGACCCGAATCCCACTTAACCACAGCCAGCAGACGCGCACGCTCCGCAGTAGTAGCAGACGTGTCAAGTAAATGATTGTTGTATTTTTTAACAATTTAAATACGGAGCTTATGTTTTGACAACATGCACGTTCTACCTTCCCTAGCTTCCATCGCTCAAGTTAGACAGTTTTTATTGTAATAATCAAACGGTTACACTCTAAAATATCAAAAACAATAACAATCCTAGAATATTTCCGTCTAAAAATAGTATTTAAAACAAAATATAAAGTGGGACAGTCACGGAATAGACTGTTCCTATAACGGAAAAGAATTCTTAAGACCATTACACATTGACAAGAAAATGAGATCAAATTATTACAAAAAACACACTTCTAATACAGTTATTTCAATACACCTTTGTAATTTTTCTCAAAAATATAAACAATATTATTATTACCTATTCCTGCAGTGCGATTCTGTAACCATCTCACCGTGAAAACGTAGTTTGTCAGAAATATAATTTACCATCTTCCTAAGAATTCCATTACGAAACTTTTTCATTCCAATTCTACGTTAACTGCGTTTTGGTTACGGAACAGAAGTTTCGGAAGCCTAACTTTACACTGTTTTGCATCAACAACAACTACAAGTCAAACACATAACCCTCCTTTTGGGCTTCGCCGCAGTCGGGTGACAAGGGCTAGTTGAATTTTAATACCGGGCCCCTTTAGCTAGCTACGTCACTGGCGGTTTTACTCCAAATCCAAAGCCCTAACTAGTGATTCTTGTGAACCTGTCACTGGGATGAACGCATTTGCACTATCTTGGATCTTGGTATTGCAGTGTACACCACAGGCGGTGATGACTTAATCGGCGTTCCCACGAGCGAAATAAAATCGTGGCGGGATTTTATCGCGCACTGGATTTTCAACTCTCGTTGTTGAGCCGAGCGTTGAGAATCCAACCTAACAAAAACAGAGTGCATCCCAGCGCGACGAAAAACACACCGTTGGATTTTAAACTCCCGAAAAAAAAATTCAAATACCTATAAGCAAAATAGTTCGGCAAACGTCATCTAACACTGTACAGAAACCTAAAAAGTAAAATAATGTATGAGAATTTCAACAGTGAAAACCTAATAAAGAGGACAGCGGATGCGATGGCTAGCGAGGGTTACCTGGAGGCTGGATACCAGTACGTGACGATCGACGACTGCTGGCCGGAGAAGAAGCGTGGCTCCGACGGACGCTTAGTTCCTGACCATGATCGCTTTCCTAATGGGATTTTGGCACTCTCCCGCTATGTACGTAAAAATTTAGCCGACGTTTGCACGAACGTAAAAATATCGCGGCGGGATTTTATCGCTGGATTTTCAACTCTCGAGCCGAGCTTCGAGAATACAGCAGAGTGCATACCAGCGCGTCAAAAAAACACATTGTCAGATTATCAACTCTCGGCGCTAAGCAGAGCGTTGAAAATCCAGTGCGCGAAAAAAAATCGCCGCGATATTTTTACGTCCGTGCGAAGGTCGGCTAAATCTTCTTAGCGTATCGATGGCAAGTTCACAGTTTTAGTTACTATGAAAACTCTTTTTAACCGACTGTCCTGAAGGTGGATAATGTTTTTTACAATAATGTTTTTACCGGAGGAGTAGGCAGACACGAAAAGTAAGCCCACATTTCGCCAAAGTCCCGTATTTATAATACGGGTCGATTATTAGGCTGGTCAAAAATCCGGATTCCGGGCAGCTACTGAAAACTAATATCACTGTCTTACCACGGGATCGAATTGAAATCAGGAATCTATGCTCAGTAATTGCATTCATTCAGGCACTGGGTAGTCAATGTTAGATTTGGGGCGAAAATAAGACAAGATTCCAGGATAATTTCAGATTTAATCTTCCGAGAGCACAGATAGGTACATAGATTCACGTTGATAGCCATTAGCAGAGAGAACGTAGCAAACTTCAAACTCAATTGACATTTACTTGAAGTTAACAGATTAACATTACTGTATTCGAAGTGTATTCGTTTATAAAGAACGCTCCAATACTAGGCCTTAAACTAATACAATATTAAAGACTACTATTATAACTGCTATAACCTAAATAACACTATACAGAATTGTAGAGGCAGATGACCCAACGGAAAGATTGTTCTGGTAGTCACAATAAAAAAGATTATGTTAAGGTTGACCTGCTGTGCTAGCCTGCGAAATTCAAATTTTCTTGCGTTTTTTGCAATTTGCAGGCACGATTGTATTTCCATCAAAATATGATTCGCGTCTTGATTTATGCGAATGTATTTACGTTATTTTAACCATAAAAATCATCAACACATCTTAGATAAGTAGTTAGATTTGCAGTGGTTTGATCTTATTTCGAGAACCGGACCAAACCACAGCAAATCTAACTTAGAGATCTATTGATAATTCTTATGTAAATACATGTTTGCTATAGTCGCGAATCATATTTTGTTTTAATCAAGATACAACCTGACACTGACCTGCAAATTGCAAAAAACGACAGAAAATTTGAATTTTGCGGGCTACCACTGCGGATCCACCTTAATCACACTTAGGTTTACTTATTCCAGGTGCAAAGCAAAGGTTTGAAGTTCGGCATTTACGAGGACTATGGAAACTTCACATGCGCTGGTTATCCAGGTGTTTTGGGCCATGAGGCTTCAGACGTGGCCACGTTCGCGGAGTGGGAGGTGGACTATGTGAAACTGGACGGTTGTGGTGCTCCTGACCCGGATACAGGTTCGAATAGATCTCGTAAAGCTTGTTGAAGATGGTTCCAATGGATCCAATGGTTATGTAAGGAATCATATTGTAATTTGGTCTATACGGTGCAGTGGCGGACTAAACCCCCGTTTCCACGAACGTAATAAAATCGCGGCAGGATGTTATCGCGCACTGGATTTTCAACTCTCTGCTTAGCGCCGGGAGTTGAAAATCCAACAGTGTGTTTTTCGTCGCGCTGGGATGCACTCTGTTTTTGTTAGGTTGGATTCTCAACGCTCGGCTCAACAACGAGAGTTGAAAATCCAGTGCGCGATAAAATCCCGCCGGGGTTTTATTACGCTCGCGCGAACGCCGACTAACCCTGTCGGGGCTCCGGGGCGGCAAAACTAAATAGGCCCAGGGGCCCAGGAATTAACGTCAAAATAGTTTGCACTCTGCTTCGAAAAGTTTAGGTTTTCTTTTGAATAATGATACAGTAATAGGAGATACTTCGTCGACAACAGAAAAGCTAGAGCATCAGATGAATAGAGGATGTTAGAGCGAGCGAAGCGTGCTCGAAAATTTTTGTACCCCGCATAGTTCAAATTTTCTTTTGCACATTTATACCTACAGAAATAGAAATTACTTTGTCAACCTATACAGTGTGAAACTGTAGGTTGCAAGAGGTAACTGTGTGCACGTTGCCGTTGTGCACTAGCGCGACCACAGGCCCGAAAGTGTCCCGGAACGAAAAACGAGGATTGACCAAGAGCCCGAAAGTGTCCCGGAAAGAACGGTTAGATAATAGTCTCCCCGGATACCTAAGAAACCCCTTTCCTAAGAAACTCTTACCTAAGGGTTTCTTATGACTATTCGTAGGTACATAAATAGGAGTTACTTTGTTGACACTTACGCCGAGAAGTCTGGGGAAAAAGAGAATGTAGTTATGTAGGTTGAAAAATTTTAGCACTCTACGTTATATTTAGCATGCGTCACCAACTCACCAGCTACAGACTGCCTTTTAGGTACTTACTGAACATATTATGGTCCTATTTGGGATGTCATTATCCCCCCGCCCCCTTAGTCCGCCAGTGATTACTGTGCATGTGTGCATATTTGTAAGGTGTAATGTCTCATTAACTCCTGTGGTACATAATATTTCTAACTTTAAATCTATCTTTCAGTTCTTTGTAAAATTATTCTTTGTTAAGGTTATCCAATGTTTGGCAAACTGCTCAATGAAACCGGTCGACCAATGATATATTCTTGCAGCTGGTCTGCTTATCAAAGTAATGTAAGTATAACTTCATTATTCATAAATATCTTGAGGTGGCTGCGTGGACAGGAGTACGACCAACGACCAGTTGAAGATCGGAGGAATCCTCTGGATGCGGGTAGCCAACGACCATATAGATAATTACCTTGGAAGGTACAATCAGAACGCAGTACCCCGCTTCCTCATACCTCAGCTAGTTGACAGAAATGTTTTGGTGCGTTAGATCAAGCATAGGCGTCTATATATATATGGGCTATATGGTCGTTGCGGGTAGCATATAGGACCGGTCATTGTACTGCTTACCGGTAAATGTTCGGCAGTGGATGTCATTTGACTGAATGGAGATGATTTAGATATTGTGCTTGATGAAAAATTGCAGTATGCATGCTGTAGGAAGCAACACTGGTGGGTGCGACACTGTTCTCGAAAGAGCCCTTGTCCTAAGAACAATGACTCTAATAATGTCTAATCTATACAAATAAAAATGATTGGCTAAATGTGTTGCTAAACACAAAACTCGAGAACGGGTGAACCAGTTCGGCATTTTTTATTTTTTTCAAATATTTGTTGAAGTCCGAGGAAGGTTCTTATGAAGAGAAAAAAAAAACCGGTCAAGAGGCGAGTCGGACTCACGCACCGAGGGTTCCGTTCCGATTTCTGAAAAAGTGTGCTATTTAGACTTCGATTAATAATAGCAGTATTTAGACATCGTTTTATTTTTCCTGTAATCTTTAGGTACATGAGCTTCTATCATATAGAATAGTTTCAGATTTTTATCTTTGCAAAGTTCGGAGATGAGGGGGGTTTGGGGGGGGGGGGACGGAACGGTATTTTTTTTTACATTTTTCATCAAAAGTCGAAAACAACCGGACTAAAAAAAACGAAAAAAATGTTTGAGAATGTGCAAACAGCGCTCTTTCATATGATACCCCACATGCCCTAGTAGCCCCACTTTGAATTTTTAGGACCCCCTTTCAGTCCCTGTTACAAAAGAAATATAAATATATTTAATTTTTTCTTATTTGCAAAATAGTTGGGTAAATGTCATCTAAAACTGTTCCAAATTTCAAGTTGATAGCATTAGTAGTTCTTGAGATATCCAGCTGTGACAGACAGACAGACAGACAGACTGAGTCACACCATAAGGGTTCCTTTTTTACCATTTTGGTACGGAACCCTAAAAAAGAAGAGTAAAATTAGAGAAGTTGCCGGGAAAACTAAAAGTGCATTTTCTATGGGAAATTTGTATGAATTACCTATATTGAAATTTGGACGAGCGACGTCTGCCGGCTCAGCTAGTTTATAATAAGTACATTAGATTCAGATATTGTTTTATTTCCAGCCCAATTATTCTGCAATAGCGAAGGCCTGCAACATCTGGAGGAACTACGGTGACATTCAGAACAACTGGAATTCCGTGGTGAATATCATGGCTTGGTTCGGAGAAAAACAGGACGAGTTCGCTCATATCGCCGGCCCAGGGAACTTTAATGATCCTGACATGGTAAATTATTATTAAATGTTAGTTGGCTGTCACTCTTTTTAGTTCTTTCGTGGTACTTACATAATAGTTCACAAGGAAATAAGGATTATAGGTAAGTTCGTAGGGTACATTGTACCTATAATCCTTATTTCCTGGGCGTTAATGGCACATAGAATTGTGACTTCCGTCATTTCGAAAAAGGCACGAGTCACACTGAAAAAGGTTTTAGGCCAAAATGTTTAATTCAAAATCTAAGTATGAAAATTATTATTAAAAAAAAAAAAAACTTTTTTTTTTCTTTACATGGTCGATTGCGAGCTCTGCACGGGTGAACATAATAGAGCTCTGCTCGTTTTCTAGATAAATTTTTCGCCCCCGTAACCGTTTTCGAGAACGTAATTATAAATATGTAGAATAGGTATATTATATACAAATATTGTTGTTCCGCGTATATTGTTGTTATATTGTGTATTGTTGTTCCGCCTGACGCAGGTCCTCACCGGACACGGTTGTTTCGGGAGGTTTCTGTTTCGCATAAGGCGGGAGGAAACGCCCGGGTGTCACCATTGTGTGGATCGCCCGGAGGACACGGTGGAGCATACAGTGGAGGTCTGCCCGGCTTGGGCAGAGCACCGCCGTGTTCTCACGGAGGCGATCGGCGGCGGCGATCTCTCGCGTACGAACCTGGGGGTCTACTCCCTAAGCACGAAGCCCGTAGTTACGGCCTTCGTTACGGGCGTTTCCTACTCCGTATCACCTACGGATGGATGATTGGTTCAGGGCCCGAACCAAGTATGAATGACAACATGATTTGACAGTTGTTTAAACTCCCGATGTGTTATTGCCCGTCCGAAAAAAAAATACTTTTACACTTGTTTTGATGGATCGTAATGTCAGACGGACGGACTGACGGACGGACGGATGGACGGACTGCGTTAGGGAGTAGACCCCCTGGTCCAGGCTATGGTGCGGAGCGAGAGTGCATGGGAGGCCGTCACTTCTTTCTGCGAAGCAGTAATGCTCGCGAAGGAGGAGGCGGAACGCGTGAGGGAGAGGCAGCCTCACGCCCTCAGTCACCGCAGGAGACGCCCTGGGCGACGGGAATCGAAAGGCTATTCCCGGCCACCGTAGGCGCGGGCTTGCGGACTGTGAGTAGTGGGCTGTAGCTCGCCGTCCGGTAAGGACCTGGAGGCCTACTCCCTAAGTCTGTCCGTCCGTCCGTGTGTCCGTTCATACGTCCGTCTGACATAAAGATCCATCAAAACAAGTGTAAAAGTTTAATTTTTAGGACGGAAAATAGCACATCGGGAGTAGGGACAACTGTCAAATCGTGTTGTCATTCATACTTCGTTCGGGCCCCGAATCAATCATCTGTCCGTAGGTGTTACGGAGTAGGAAACGCCCGTAACGAGGGCCGAAACTACGGGCTTCGTGCTTATGGAGTAGACCCCCAGGCCCGGGTCGACGGCACCTTGTGTTCCACGCGCGCCTCAAAGAGATGTCAGCAAAAGAAGTGGTCCAATAGGGCCGACGCCGCTGGGGTCGCGGGTTGTTTTGAAAAGATACCGTGGCCCTGGCATAGGCAACTGAAGGAACACGGGTGGGTTTTAGTCAGTAAAAGTCTGACACGCCCTTCCGCTTCACCCAGAGCGGGAGAAGTCATTTGATGATTTCCCATCCACAAAAAAAAAAAAGGATATCCCAAAAAATCATACATGTTTTTTATTTATCAACCTCTACATTTGATTTCTTCAAACTTTTTTTACAAGAAACATATTTTTGTTGATTCTGAAAAGTTTTAATTATTTGACTTTAAATTACGGGATCAACTTTGACCAACTAAATATGTATTTGTAAATATGTGATTGTGACACTGACAGAGACATGCCCTAAAAATCCGAACTTTTTCTAAAAGTTGATGAACACATCATGTTTTAAAGGAGTTCCGCTAACGGCCACGTTGGTATTACTTTTAGTATACGCCTCTCTCTCTCTCTTTTCAGCTTGTCATAGGTAACTCCGGGCTAACAGTAGATCAAGCTCAGGTGCAGATGGCAGTATGGTCGGTCCTGGCAGCTCCTCTCATCATGAGCGCTGAAATATCCAGTATCCAGCCCGAGTTCAAGGAGATTTTACTCAATAAGGACGTGATAGCCGTGAACCAGGACGCACTGGGCAAACAAGGCCTGAGGATTTGGAATGGCATTGATAAAGATGAGGTAAGAAACAAAGTCAGGTAAATACAGACATTTTGCGACTAAAAAAAAGGAAGGGGGTGGGGTTCTTGTTGCCGTATTGAAAAACTTAGGTTCCACTCTTGTACCATTTCATCTGCCAACTACTCCTCATATTGAACACGTTATTATACAACTTCCAGGTATTAACAATAATAGCAAATGTGTAATTAGTGTAGCATATATTCCCCCTAAATCCCCCAAGGAAACATACCTATCTCATTATGACCTTCTGCATAAAACATTGGATAGACTTAACACAAGTATATTTTATCTGTTTGGTGATTATAACTTGCCGGATATACGCTGGCTTCCCAAGCATAACGGCAACGCTACAGCCTTACACTGTAATGGCAATAACTCACTGAGCGAACATATGAGTAACTTCATGTCACTACTTAACGCCGCGCAGTTTAACAATATCTTAAATCATAATGGTCGTACATTAGATTTATTAATAAGCAACACAAACTGCATCACATCCATACCGACATGTACATTACTACCTATTGATGATCATCCTCCCTTCTATGCCACTATCACCTACAAATCTAAATATAAAAAAATTGTACAAGCGAAAACATTAAACTATAATTATTATAAAGCAGATTATGAACAAATTAACCACGATTTGTGTAAAATTGACTGGGATCAGACCTTAAATGGACTCTCAGTTGAGCAGTGCGTTAGCACATTCTATAATATTGTCTTTGGCTCTATTAAAAACCACACTCCTACATGCCATTCAAATCTTCAAGATTCCCAGTTTGGTTCTCTAGATCACTTATACGTATATTTAATAACAAAAATAAAGCCTGGATTAAATGGAAAACGTATAATAACCTCTCAGATTACGAGCAGTTTTCTTTTCTCAGGCAAAGATTCCAAATAGAACGCAGTTTAACAATATCTTAAATCATAATGGTCGTACATTAGATTTATTAATAAGCAACACAAACTGCATCACATCCATACCGACATGTACATTACTACCTATTGATGATCATCACCCTCCCTTCTATGCCACTATCACCTACAAATCTAAATATAAAAAAATTGTACAAGCGAAAACATTAAACTATAATTATTATAAAGCAGATTATGAACAAATTAACCACGATTTGTGTAAAATTGACTGGGATCAGACCTTAAATGGACTCTCAGTTGAGCAGTGCGTTAGCACATTCTATAATATTGTCTTTGGCTCTATTAAAAACCACACTCCTACATGCCATTCTAAATCTTCAAGATTCCCAGTTTGGTTCTCTAGATCACTTATACGTATATTTAATAACAAAAATAAAGCCTGGATTAAATGGAAAACGTATAATAACCTCTCAGATTACGAGCAGTTTTCTTTTCTCAGGCAAAGATTCCAAATAGAATGTACGATGGGCTCAGTGTCGAACACCTTCTATTTGCATCTGTATTACTTTTTGAGAAGTTGGCTTTGTTATTTAATTCATGTATCGATCATAGTTATTTACCTACAGATTTTATGAGAACTATTGTTGTTCCTATTGTAAAGAACAGAACCGGTGACGTATCCAGTTCATCGAACTACAGACCTATCTCCTTGGCCACTATATTTTCTAAAGTATTTGAAAACATAATTATGAAACATTTGAATGAAAAGAACATACCGCTAAACAACGCTCAGTTTGGTTTCAGACGAGGCTCATCCACCGATCTAGCTATCTTTGCTTTAAAAAATACAGTTTACGAGTACTTAAATAGGAATACAACAGTTTACTCATGCTTTTTAGACCTAAGCCGAGCATTCGATTCAATTAATTATAATATATTATGGGAAAAATTAAGAAAAACAGAAGTACCACCGAGAATAGTAAATATTTTAGAATTCTGGTATGCTAACCAAGTAAATCAGGTTAAGTGGAATAATACTCTGTCGGAGACTTACAGGCTAACAAGTGGAGTGAGACAGGGCGGTCTGACGTCACCGGTATTGTTTAACCTGTATGTAAACCAGTTGATCGAGGAGCTGAGTAGCACCAGAGTCGGATGCCAAGTTGGCGGTGTGCGCGTTAATAACCTTAGCTACGCGGACGACATGGTGCTGCTCAGTCCGTTGGTCAGCGGCCTCAGAAAACTAATAGACATCTGTGAGAAGTACGCAACTCAACACCACCTGACATACAATGTAAATAAAACGGAAGTTATGATTTTTAAATATAAGAAAGGCCCCGATGTAATAGTCCCTATTAATTTAGGTGGAACTAATTTAAAAATAGTTACAAAATTTAAGTATCTCGGGCATATTGTAACAGAAAACTTATCGGATGTTGATGATTTGGAACGACAGAGACGCAGTATCGCTTGTAGAAGCAATATGCTAGCTAGACGTTTTTATCACTGCTCGAATCAAGTTAAGGTGACGCTGTTCAGAGCCTACTGTCAGTCGTTATACACCAGCCAACTTTGGTATCGGTACACGGGGAGTGCGTTTAACACTCTTCGTGTACAGTATAATAATGCTTACCGGGCTATGATGAACTTGCCCTGGCGGTGTAGTGCGACTGATATGTTCGCCGAGAGCAACGTTGCCGGCTTTTCCGCGCTGCTAAGTAAGCTCCGAGTGTCATTCTACACAAGGGTAACCCTGAGTAGGAATGAAATTGTAAAAGCTGTGTACCGTGTCGTCCATCTTGCAAGAGAGGCAAAAGACTTTTAATATTATATTTTTAGTTATTGTGATTGTGTATTTTATATTCTATCTGTGTTATTATTATTATGTTAATGCTTATGGTATTTAAGAGTATGTGTATGTATTGTATGGGTTTAATAATTGCCTGAAATAAATAATATTTAATTAATTAATTTAATTTAAAAAGAATTATATTAAATATATAAATGGTGTAGAAGACAATATAAAAAAAAATGTTAAGAATTTATGGAGTTATGTTGCTAATCGTAAAGCCAATGCTGGTATACCAGCTACTGTATTTTACAAAAATCTAAGTTCTAGTGACCCAAATGCGATCTGTAATATGTTCTCAAACTTTTTTCAGTCGGTCTATGAAGCTACCACTTTTAATAGCAATGAATGGTTGCCCCCTGAAACGTTTGCAGATAATTGTGTTATTATTAACCGTATAGCTTTTAGTCGGGATCAGGTATTGCAGGCCTCACAGGCATTAGATATAACAAAAGGTCCAGGCCCAGATGGATTACCACCTTTATTTATTAAAAAAACAGCCAATAGTATACACGTTCCACTACACATTATTTATAATAAATGCATTGCTGAAGGTACATTTCCTGAAGTTTGGAAACAAGCCAATATAACCCCAGTACATAAAACAGGTTCTAAACACGATGTCGAGAACTACCGCCCCATCTCTATTCTGTCTGCCTTATCCAAGATTTTCGAGAGACTTGTACACAGAGCAATATACCCAACCATCCATAACATTATTCTTACTCAACAACATGGATTTGTTAAAAAAAGGTCTACTGTTACAAATCTACTAGCTTTTACAGATTATTTGTTTAATAATATGGATCAACAGGTACAAGTAGATGCTGTGTACACAGATTTTCGAAAAGCTTTTGATAAGGTGGACCATGAGCTGCTTCTCAAAAAGTTGGCGTATAATGGCATTCGTGGGGATTTACTTCGCTGGTTTGCATCTTATGTATCAAACAGGTCGCAAAGAGTTGTGATTAAGGGCTATCGGTCTAATTCAGTCGGCGTCACTTCCGATGTACCACAAGGCTCAATTTTAGGACCTCTTCTTTTTATTATTTTTATCAATGACGTTTGGAGATGTTTCATGCATTCAAAATTTTTGCTTTATGCAGATGACCTTAAGATCTACAGAACAATTCGCAATCATACTGATTCTGTGTTACTCCAAGAGGATCTTAATCGATTCACTGTTTACTGTGTAGAAAACAAACTCCAATTAAGTACATCAAAATGTGTATGTATTACATTTACCAAGAATAGAAATGTTATAAGAAGCACTTACACATTAAGTGACGCTGCACTGCATAGAGTCATGTCAGTAAAGGATCTTGGAATACTATTGGACACTAAACTTCACTTTGATCAGCATATTCAAAAAATTGTTAATAAGGCTTATCGTATGTATGGTTTTGTTATGAGGTCCACCATTGATTTTAAGCGCATTGATACCTATATACATTTATATAAAGCACTAATTCGGTCACAACTCGAATACGCTGTATTAATTTGGAATCCTATTTACCAAAAATACATAGACAGTTTGGAAAATGTCCAGCGTAAATTTCTCAAAGCCCTGCGTTATCGCTGCCCCCACGACTTTATTTCCTCAAATTCACGCCAAAAGAATGTTGAGCTGTTAAATTTAAAGTCTAGACGCCTTTTCCTAGAAACTATGTTTCTCTATGACTTGTGTAATAACAGATATGATTGCATAGATCTCAATAATAAGTTAAGCTACTTTGTTCCGAGAACTGTCATTGCACGACAGGTGCGTGCACGTCCGCTTTTTGCCGTTTCCTCCTGCCGCACTAACGCTGGAGTTCGCGCACCTCTTCGTCGCATAGCAAAAAATTTCAACACTGTGTTCGCAAATTTGGATTTGTTTACATTGTCTGCTAATAAGTTTAGAAGCTCGTTGGTAAAATTAATTAGAGAGACAAATTCTTAAAATTTATTAGAGTCAGATTTTTAAAACAAGAACTGTAATTTTGATTTGTTAAAAAAATAATGTATTTGTTTTCTTTCCTTTGTCTTCATTTTAGAATTTTCTTTAGATTTAACCTTTTAAGTTTCACTCGTGTGCAAATAGTTCAATATCAATAATGAAGTATTTAAGATGTGGATAACGCCGTGAGCTACACATATGTAATCTCTTTTTTTCACTTCTTGTTTGTTAAGATATTTGTGTAACTGTTTGTTTTCCCAAATAAATAAATTGTAAAAGTTCAAAGGTTAAAAAAATAGGCAGCCAGTATGGGAACTGCCGAAAGAAGTGAAAACTTAAATGTAGGTGTCACGGTGACGCGTGACGCGAACCCGTAAGATTTCCCCCTACCAAAAATCAGTCAATGCGCCTATAGAAGTTTTCACTTCATAAATATTCATCATGAAACCTACACTAACCGAAGTGACCGAGGTTTCAAACAAAAGGCCAAGAATCTTATATTGCTTAAGTGCTATTTTTTGACATAATTGGCCAAATATGTGGGTTTTCTGAACTTTCGAGGAATAAAGACGTGATTATAATAATTTCGTTTATTGATATTCAACAGATATGGCACCGAGAACTATCGGACGGTGCGCGGGCGCTGGCGTTCGTGAACCTTCGAGACACGGCAGCTAACGTGTCATACACACACGAACAAATGAAGCTGCCGTTACAGGACTATATTTTACAGGTATATAAGCTGCTATGGATTTTTTTACTCATCTACTAAGTATTATTTTCTGATTAATTTAGTTGCGGGTTCCAAAAGTCTAAGAAAGTTGAATGTTTAATACATAATATCCGGGATTCGTCGAAATTCATTATTATATCTCGGCGCTTTTCTGGTTGTAGCCAATGTAAATTCTGGCGTCAGGAGGAGTTGCAGTAATGGGAAATAATAATAATTGTTTATTTATGATACAAATGTGTATTCTCTTATAACAGGATCTTTACAACGACAAAGAGGAAAGGACTCTAAGAGCTGGAGACGATCTTAAAGTGGAAATAAATTCGACAGGTTTGTTACAGAACAATATTATCATGATTTTTTGAATAAATGAGGTTTGCAATCTTGAGAGACTTGCCGAGTAGGAAACATCTCATCTATTTTTTATTTGCTTTACAGGTGTTAAATTCTACAAGTTCATCCCGAAAAAATGTGGAGAAGACACTGCGTGTGAAAACGAAGTTAAATAATAGTACATTTTGATACAAGTGGAGAATGTTTGTTCATGCATTCGAGGCGGAATTAACACCCGAGCCGTACGCGAGGTTGTTTTTGAGCCGAGAACTGCAATAACAAATGTCCACGTGTATCAAAGGACGTTTTTCAATACACTTTTGAAGAAATAAAATAAAATAACGAAAAATATTTTTGACATGAATTATTATGAAACTATGATTTAAATTTTCTTTAAAAAATATTATTATTATTTCTTTTATTTCATTTTACACATACTGTTTACATTTTAATGAAAAAAAATATTAGAATATATTTTCTTTATTTTCTTTTTCTTTCTTTTCTTTTTTTTTTTTTTTTTATTCGTCTCGCGCCAGTTTAATTTTGGTACGGCAAGTGCCAAAAGGAAACTGGCGCGAGACGGTTGTGAATAGAGGCATTGAACCAATTTCGACTAAGTATAGGTATAAGTTATCTGTGGCAATTTTTATTCCCGCATATGTGTTGAAAAATGAAAAATTGCACGGGTGAGAAATACATTGCATTGTGAACCTAATCGTAATCGATATGAACCAGTTTTCGAGGAAGTGTATTGAAAACAATTTACTGTAAATCGTATTTTACCAACACAGAGTCAAATTAAATTAGCTAGCGAAACTCCGCAGACGTGATTGGTATCGATATCTAAACACGAAAAAATAAAAATAAAAAAGATTTGATGATTTTTTTGGGTCGACGACGTCCGCTGGTAGGAACTGGAGTGTTGTTAATAGAAGTATGAGATACGACCTAGGAAGTGGGAATTGAACCCGGGATTCTCAGCGGTGACGCTTTCGACCATTCGACAAATAGGTACAGTTAACAGTAATGTCTATAAATCAATACTTTCTTATCTACCCAACGTTGTATGCAGGCTACAAATATAAAATGTTACACGTGTGACAGGTCTGACTGTTCTAGATTTTTATCATACCTTGCATAAAAATGCACTGAATTCATTTGTTTCATTTAAGTGCTTCAACAATTAAACTGTTTTTATTGGTACTTAGTATTTTTATTTTCATTCGTGAGATTTTGCCCAACACAAATAGTTAATCCTGCCAGGTAATGTAGGTTTATACCAGTCGTGTATAACTATATACAAGACCAACACCAAAACGTATTTGGTTTTGGGCTTGGTGTGATGTGATTAGCTGTTGTTATCCGACAAGACGAGCCAAGCGAAGCGTAAGGTCACTAATACCTACCTTTTCTCGAAGAGCTTCGTCTTTTTTTTTACCCTCATATCTTGGCTTTGGATTATACCAGATAAACGAAATTCTCGGGATATGATGTCATTATTGGACTTATTAAAGTAACCGTCTTAGTACAAAATCCTCGGGATATGATGTCAATAATTATAGTGGACTTATTAAACATAAACGTATTAAACCAATGATATATCGTCATTGTATTAAACTGACAACTTAGTCCGGTAAGTTTTGTAAAACTGACATCTTTATAAAATAAGACGGTTACCATCTCATTACAAAACAAGGTTCATCATCAAACCCAGGTTTAAACCATGGACCCTTTTTTGAATTTCGAACTTTATTCCGACAAATTCCGGATTAAGTTGGCAGTTTTGTCTAGGTATATCACTGCTGGGTTCTTATTACAAAAACTGGCTCGATGGTTCAAACCATGACAGAATAAAACCTCGTTTTGTAATAAGACCGATAAAAAAGTTCTTAAAGTTTCAATTGCATAGCTCTTATACTTTAGACTTTATTGATATCTAAAAAACCCCGATTTCGTCACTGACTTACTGATGATCATCAAAATTCTTAGGGAATGTAATACACAAATGACAAAAAAAAAATCTAAAACTTGGAACTTTTACCCTAACCCCTTAAACTAGGGAATGGAAGTTTGTATGAGACTCCCGCAAAGGCAAACGGCAGAGCTCGTACAGGGTACTTTTTTTGTTGTTGTGTTATAGAATTTGTACCACATAATAAGACAACCAAGCCATTTATTTTCATGTAAGTGTATTATTTTTAGAAGTGCGGATTAATTAATAATGACAATAAAAAGATTTGAATAAATAAACGTAATAAAATCGTAAACTAAACGCAGTTATGTTTTTAGAAGTTGCCATATTTAAAATAACACAAATATCGAAATGATAATTAATTATTTATAAATAGAAATAACATTAAATATAATTAAACACTTAGATATTATACCTCAGAATGCATAATTGTACCATTAAACCATAATAGTTAACGATATAATGATGTGAATGATTTTCGTCGTCAATATTTTTTTTTGTTCATGTGGCAATTATTTATTGACAGGTAAAGAAAATCTTGTCTGTCAGTTCGATTCTTTGCTGTTGTTTTGGATTGTGGTTTGTGACTGCATCTGAGCATTTTAGCGAATTATCTGGCCGTTTTTACGTTGAGTTGAGCATCTGCTCCTCCGTACTCTATCTCTTGATAGTAGTTTCGCGAAAGGACGCTATATTAACTGTGCTGTGCGTGTCTACGTGCTATATTTAAAATGACGAGCTTGCAATGTGTTAATTGCCACGTTCGCCTGTCCCGAATAAGAAGGCACGCTTTATCCGATGAGAGTGAAGATCTGGTCAATACTATTCGACTGTGGACATATCCTAGAGATGTAAGTAATTTACGAATAACATTCTGCATAGGAGTGGGCCAGTGATGAATTCTGTGATAAGTTTTACGTGTTGAAAGTAGTCCTTGCCATAAACCACACCATACCACACTTAAATATGTATGTCTGCTAAAACTAATCTCAATATCTACTATTAGAAAAACTAACAAACACGGTTATGTGTATTTATAACATACAAATAGGCACCTAATAACAATCTATTTATTTTTATATTATTCACATAAATGTACATGAAAATAATTAATTATACAGTATAAATGAAATACAAGTATGTATAGTCAACGGCCAGAAGTCCACTTACACCGCAATGACCATTATCGCCTGCGCTATACGGGCTGCGGCGCCGAAGAAGGTCATAAGTAAACTAATATTGCTATGCCATTGTTTTGTGAGATTGCTAGTCGACTTCTGGCTGTTACTGTACATAGATCAAATAGAAAATATAAATATTTTTGAGTTTAGAACAGAAAAAATAATTATAACAACACCTCAAATAACCCGCCCTGAACTGTTCCTGGCGCAAAGGTGCCCATAACACTTGTAGCATTGCCACGTTGGATGGCAATAGCTAACCTCTGCACCAAGAACGAGCCGTAGCGGGAGTCACCTGTTTTTTCATGGAGTTTGTGCCCTATCTCAAACACACAAATTGTTATTTACATGTCTTACTTGGTTTGTCTAAGAGTGTTAGAATAGGTATTACTATGCTATTATGACCGCTAAAAGGAGAGAAAAGTGTATGAAATAATGTTGAACGGTACTCCAAATCACTTCATTATTTCCAGATAACACCTGCTGACCATGTTTGTCATGCATGCTGGCAGCTAGCTGCTCATTCACATTCATCTGATAGTATGCCGAGAAGACGAGTTGGCCATCACAGTGTTTGTGTTGTATGCGGACGCTCCATACTAAGAATTAGTCGACGCAGGATTTTGGTTGAAGGGGCAAATGCAGAAGAACACAGAGTGGCTAATACAGTTTCTACTTGGATCCAACCACGATAGGTATAAAAACATGTACCTACTATAACTATTATTAATTATCTTTATTTGATTTAAACTAAGAAATAAAATAATGGTACTTTTTATTTCAGCTTCGTTCTGAAGATGAAGCTTGTGTGCCATGTTGGCTAAGAGCTAGAAGATCTAGGATTGCTCTACCGGTTGAAGATATTCAACCCCCTTCACCTGATCATGTGGATGGTGATCATACTCTTTTAATGTGTGCTGTATGTGGTCAGAGTCTGTCCACCACAACATCAGATGAAGCGTGGAATCCCAACAATATTGCCCGTTTGTTGGAACACCAGCAGGTATATATGAGATAATATATTTATAGTAACTAGGTTATAAACACTTGCCTTTCAAAGGGCATTACACTTATGCCGGGCACAGATTGGTGAAATGTAACATAAAATGTATCACACGTTGAAACAAATTCGCCGAGATGTTGTGTTACATTTCATGTTGCATTACACAAATTGGGACGGCTAATTTGTGTTTGTTTGTATTTGTGTTGTTTGTGTACATGTTACGTTTCACCAATCTGTACCTGGCATTATATGTTGCTAACTCTGGGACACTCATGATGTTGGCTCTACTAACAGCAAAAGGATATACTGGTCCTTCTATTGTCAAATGAGCCCGTCTACTCTACTCCAATGAGCAATAAATTCACTCATAGTAACAACATAGCTATTTAGCAAGGGTTTTCTGTAAGGTGAAGGAAACCAATTATTGTATCTCAAGAACTGTTCTCCAGCTTGGGTTGCTCAAATTCAATCAGGAATCTCGCTGTGTCCTACCTATTTTTTGTTTGTTTTTCATTTAGGCTTGAACATGTTAGGCACAACTTATGTCTATCGAACTTAGTACTTAATTTGTATTTCATCAATACTATTTTGATAACTATGGCCATCTCATGAAATGAATTATTTACAGATGTCATCCACGAATGAAGTTTGTGGAGTTTGCTGGGACCAAGCTCGAGATTTGAGCTTACAAGTTCCAGAAAGACCAGAAGAAATATCCCAACATATTGTGTTGCCCAACATAAGAAGAGCGGCTGAAACACCAGGGCATTGCATTTTCCAAGAATGCATGGAAACAGAGCGAAATGTTGTGCCCGAAGAAACCAGGCGAGAAGTGTTGATTAGGTATCAATATTTTATACCAAGAGGTGCTCGTATTTGTTCTCTGCATAGACAGGAGGCAAATTGTGAAAATCTCTATACTGCTGAGTATAGCCTTAATAACTTTACTTCCATACACATAGAAGAGATTATTTTTATATTAATGGAAGGACTTCGTAACATCTCATATGAGAATATTCAAAACTACCCTGATAACCAAGTAAAGTACTTTATAGGCATAAGTAAACAAGAACATGAACAAATATTAGAAGCAACACCCAGGCTTAGGAACACGCATCGGGGTAGTTTTGCATTAACGGCCTTATTGTGTAAGTTAAGGACTGGAGATTCTGGAGACAGATTGTCGTGCTTATTTCAAGTACCCAGAAGGACTCTAGAAACATTAATGTCTGTAGCAAGAAATATCTTGTTAACAGACTATGTTCCACAATTTCTTGGTTTTTCTCATTTAAGAAGGGAGCAGGTAGCAGCAAGAAATTCCTACATTGCCAATCACATTTTTGGTGAGCCTGATGCACCACCTGAACAAAAACCCGCAATTACAATAGCTGATGCAACATATATATATACACAAAAAAGCAGTAATTACTTGTTCCAAAAGGATACATATTCCCTACATAAATATAGGAATTTATTAAAGCCATTTATCCTCTGTGCCTCTGATGGGTATATCATAGATGTACGCGGACCATATAGTGCCACTACAAATGATGCGACCATAATGAATGATTTACTAAACGAAACGGCATTCAATGATTTTTATAGAGAAAATGATGTTTTTATTCTTGACAGAGGTTTTCGTGACTGCATGGATAGTCTGCATGAGAAAGGATACATAGGTCATATGCCTGAAACTAAAGAAGACGGCCAATCACAGCTATCCACTCTTGCAGCCAACAGATCTCGCTGTGTCACTATAAACAGGTGGATGATAGAAGCTGTGAATGGCCGTTTTAAGAGAGATTTTAAAATATTCCGCCATGAATATTTTAACCGTGGTTGTCGCAATCTAATGGCAGATTTTAAAATAGCAGCTGCTCTGCTGAATGCGTTTACTCCGCCATTCACAGACAATATACATGCAGAGCTGTTTGTTTCAATTATATATGAGCACCTGTTTTTAACCAATTCTATAGCTGAGTTAGTTATGGAACATAATTTAAACAGGCGCGGTTCCTGGTTTGCACCCATAGATGCGACAACCCTATCTTTTCCGCGGCTATCCATGGAGGAATTGATATTGTTTGCATGTGGTATATACCAAATTCGCCAGGCCCGTTCATATGTGGGTGAGCATTTCCGCTTTCATGGAATATACACATTAGAGGTATCCCGAGAGAGCATAAATGGTTTAGAGGGAATAAACCCAATGTTGCTTCGTGCTAAAATAAAGTCCCGCCATTCTTCTGCTAAAACTTATTTTGTATTTATAGTTGCAGAAACAAACATGAATGGTCGGGACGCAATCATAAGTTATTGCTGTAACTGCATTGTAGGTTTAAGAACAGTGGGATGCTGCTCACATGTAATGAGCATTATTTGGTACCTAAGCTATGCTCGCCATGAGGGTCTTACCCGACCTGCACCCTTCTTAGATGAAGTAATATTAAGAATAAATTAATTATGAGTACTTACAATAAAATAAATTGTACTTACAAAAACAAAGTATTGTTTTATTTACCTACACTTAAAACCCCATCAGAGGGCTTAGGCTCGTATTTATAATCAAGTAATTACTTGAGTAATTACTTGCTAATAGTAATTTCTTAATGATGTCATTACTTGAGGGTAGAATTCTTAAGTAATGAAAATGGTGACTATTACTTGGCTAAGAATTACAAGCTTTGACAGTTCTAACTTCAAGCAATTACTAAAATATAGAATGAAAATCACTACTTGAGCAATTACTCTGAAGTAATTACTTTTACTTGACTATAAATACGAGTGTTAGTGCGAGTTTTTATTATACTTACTCGATCACGTTAACGTAAACGTCAGTTTGTACTGAAAATGAATAAGCTCCGCTTGGTGACTATAATGGGAAACACAATTATTCCATACGAATTGACATAAGGTAACGATAACGTAAACGCGATCGAGTAAGTATAAAAACTCGCACTAAGGGTCAGCTTACACCGAGACGCGACGTTGCGCGCACTTTTATACAAATTACAACTTTACCCATTACACCACAGAGTACTTCTTATAAACACTGCGCCGCGCTACGCAGCGAGGCGCCGCGAGCCGCGAGCGGCATTTCAACATGTATCTTTTTGTGTAGTAAATAAAGTTATATTTTGTATAAAAGTGCACGAAGCGTCGCGTCTCGGTGTGAGCTGACCCTTAACCCTCGTTTCCACGAGCGTAATAAAATCGCGGCGGGATTTTTTCGCGCACTGGATTTTCAACTCGTTGTTGAGCCGAGCGTTGAGAATCCAACCTAACAAAACCAGAGTGCATCCCAGCGCGACGAAAAACACACTGTTGGATTTTCAACTCTTGGCGCTAAGCAGAGAGTTGAAAATCCAGTGCGCGATTTTATTACGCTCGTGGAAACGCCGACTAAGCCCACAGAACTTCACCGTTATCAAACTGTTGCAGTCCGCTACTGGACATAGATATCTCCTACTGCACCCCACTGAGTAGGTAGGTACGATACTCATCCCAATCTACCTGGTAGTAAAACACTACACAAAACACACATACCTAATGGTAAGTAAAACATTTACCTACTTTATCACCAAAACAATGTTTATGTACCTATATTTAACAAACTACATTGGTACGCACGGCTACAGATCAAGCTATACATTTCCAGTAAAAGCTGATCTCGCATTTTATAGGATTTCCTTGCAATTAGATGTCAGTGTAAACTGGAAATGAAGGTATAGCTTGATGTGTAGCCGTGTGTAACCTTAAAAAATAAAACCGGTCATAACTTTTACGTCCGAAGTTCTAAAAATCTAAGAATTTAAAAAGGGCTTGTTTATCATAATAACTATCAATTAAAACAAAAAAAATCCCAAAACACGAAACTTTATTAGCTGTACGAAATTCCCATACAAGCCTGCCGTTCGCCTTTTGATGCTAGAGGCAACGAATTAAGAATGATATCTTAATTCGTTGGTTTGACGTAAGAAACGCGTTGAACTTTGTGTCTTTTTTAAATCTTTTCAGGGTTCCGTACCAAAATGGTAAAATGGAACCCTTATGGCACAGCTTATGGTGTGACTCAGTCTGTCTGTCTGTCCGTCTGTGTCTGTCTGTCTGTCTGTCAGTCACAGCTGGATATCTCAAGAACTACTAATGCTATCAACTTGAAATTTGTAACAGTGTTAGATGACGTTTGCCCAACTATTTTGCAAAAATAAGAGAGAATTTTTTTTTTATTTGCAACAGGGTCTGAAAAGGGGTCTTAAAATTTCGAAGTGGGGCTACTAGGGCATGTGAGGATATCATAATTATGAAAGAACGCTGTTTAATCATTCTCAAACATTTTTTCTTTTTTTAGGCCGCATAGTTTTCGACTTTTGATGAAAAATGTAAAAAAATATACCGTTCCCCTTATCTCCCAAGTTTGCATAGAGAAAAATCGGAAAATATTCTATGTGATAGAATGTGGGGTATCATATGAAAGAACGCTGTTTACACATTCTCAAACATTTTTTTCTTTTTTTTAGGCCGCATAGTTTTCGACTTTTGATGAAGAATGTTAAAAAAATACCGTTCCCCCTTATCTCCGAAGTTTCTGAAAATATTCTATGTGATAGAAGTTTATGTAAAGATTATAGGAAAAATAAAACGATGTCTCTAAATAGCACACTTTTTCAGAATCGGAACGGAACTGGGACTCGCTCTTGACCGGTTTTTTAATAAGACAAGTATTTTGACTAGGTTTATAACGAGTTTCGAGTTCCAATCGTCCGGTGTGTAGCGAGGCAGGCCCTAGGAGTCAATTTATCAATAATCCAATCTAATCTGCAGAAACCAGTCGGGGTTAACGCTCGCCCAGTGATTTGTTTAAACAGGTCACGAACGGTAGCAGAACCCGTTATTTTAATTATTTTGTAATCTTTATCTACATATATGTTGTACGGTCAGCAAGATAAGCCGATTAACACTGTTACTTTTACACAACATGTAAATAAATATCTCCTTTTTTTTTCCCTAAAATGCTTAAGAGTCTAGTAGATCATTAAATTTTACTTCTGTTCCGATTTTAATTAAATGTCTTGCTCAATAATTAAGATTTAAAAAATTAAAGTGCTAATCCACTTTTGTTGCTGACTGGACATATTGGCTACAGAAATATCCTGTATATTTCTGTCAATAATTTAACTGACCCTGTATGAGAAACAAAGAGAGATTAGCTGTATGTTGCTGTATGACTTTGTTTTCAGATCAGTAATTTCAACGTTGTTTTGTTCCGCTACTTCTTCTTCCCAGCTAAAGCACTAGGAAGTGGTGAAGGGCGGGCGTTTTGTGGGGACGACTGTCTTACTGTAATTTTGACGTTCAAAAAGTGCTGATTCTCAGCCTAATTTGAATAAAGGACTTTTGATTTGATTTGATTTGATTCAACTGCCGTCTCTTAACATAAACCCAATCATGGGGAGTTCTTAAGAACTCATGAGAGATTCGAACGAAATTGAACCCTATGTCTGCTGAAGATTCCTAGAAACTCAATCTGCTGTAGGTTTTTCTTTTTATTTTGATAATTTGCTTTTGTATCTTTACATACCGAGACCCCCTCGAGCCTAGGAAAGCACGCCCGGCTGTCATTCGTGGATCTTTGACAGTCGTTACGGGTCGTCCAGAAGCCCGAAAGTCTGACAACCAGTCTTACCAAGTAACAGGGTTGTGGAGGTCTGATAGGCAGTCGCTCCATGTAAAATACTTGTATTCAGCTGCCTCAGAAACATAGTTGGGAAAAGGCTGGGCAGATGATGATGAATTTGATTTTGTGAAGTTTCCCTCCCTCACTAATTAAGTATAATATAAGAGACCATGGAAACGAAGTACCTACGGAGACGTGGGTACTAACTTTATCACAAAAAACAAAAACAAAAATTCTAAACCAAAAAACAAGAATAACAAAAGTGCTTACGGGCGATGCGCAGTGGTAGCCCGTGAAATTATTTTTTTTGCAATTTGTAGGACCTTGTAAGGTTCTACCGTTCTAAGACGAGAGCACATATAGCTCGCACTGACAAAAAGCTATCAGATCTCATGTAGAGCCAAGCTTCTAACTCTACCCGCCCTAACTCTCCAAGCTCTAACTTCACAAACTCTACACCTTAGTCAAAATATGTGTGGCTTGGCCGTTTCGCTACCATCACATGGGCGCCAGGTGAAAATGTATTCACTGTTCATTACTTTTCTGTTATACAATAGTTCTTATAGTAACGAAACGGCCAAGCCTCATATTTTGACTAAGGTGTAGAGGTGTTAGGGCTTGGAGAGTTAGGGCGTGTAGAGTTACTTGGCTCTGCAATAGCTTTTTGTCAGTGCGAGCTATATGTGGTCTCGTCTTGGCAACATTTTACATGAAAATGTTTTTGGTGGGATCGAATTTTCAGCATAGAGAAATGTTTGTTAGGTATCTACCTTAGAATCTTGGCACATTTGAAAGGAAAAAAGTTTTGAAGGAAAGATAAGATTACCAAATAATACCAAATAATTTGTATGGATGTCAAGTAGGTACTTATCGACAAACGATACACAGATATCTTTTTATTTAACTAGGTTAAGTGTAGAACCAATGTTATTTGTTTTTATCTTAATGTCTTTCTCTTTCGGTGTTGACAATAAAAGGCCTTCTACACGATTGGAACCAACTACCAACTGAGGTCACCTTGGTTGAGTTTGCATAAAAATTGACCGTGTAGTCTGTTGATATCCAATATTTCGATCATTCCCGATGCCCACCACTTGTTTGGCCACCACTGGGGGACAGACCGAACTTCAAAACACTATAAAGTTGCTTCTGCAACGTCTCCGGCGCTGCGGGAAGTGCAGCGCCTTCGCCCTTATGTGACAAAGGATAGGCACCCCTGTGAGCCGTAGCGGCTGAGGCTGGTCGCCCGAGGCGACTTACAAGCCGAAACTGCGTAGGTGAGCCGTCTCCCTTCGCGCCTCCAGTTTTTATATACACTCTAGGGGTATCAGCCAAAAGACTAAGTAAAGTCGGGGTGCCCCAATTCAGTTTGGAACAGATTCGACCTATTTTAACCATGAAGTGGTGGACAGCGGTAATTACTTTTAAAAGTTGTTTCGGTGTCCCCCAGTAGTGGCATAACAAGCGGTGGATGGACATCGGGAATATACCAATATTTGGTTGGTCACCTACCAAAGACCTTGCAACGACCTTGGTCATGAGCGCATCCCTGGCTACCAAGGACTAACAGAGGACATTGGGTCGGATTTCGACCGTGTGGACGCTTGTTAGCGGTTGGGATTGGGAACGCGTTAGTTGGGGCTTGGGGCCTAGTTGCCTTATCCTAACAATTGTTACTAATTTTAAAAAAAGTTTAAAATTTTCGTAATTTCAATATCCATGTTTTTTATTTTTCATGGTACTCGTAATTACCATAGAAAGAAAGAAAGAAGAAAAAGAAAACAGAAAGGAAGAATTTCTATGGTACCTAATTACCAAACGTTACGTACCGTAAATAAAAGAAAGTTCAATTCAATACAAGTGGGTAGGTGGGTGGGTGGGTGGTGGGTTTTAGTCAAATCATCATTATTTTTTAAACGAAAGTAGGTATGTTTAATAAATAAAATGTATTTTGGCCAATTTGTTGATAGATCTATGTGCATGGTACGATTCTGAACTATAAATATAATTTTAGCTAAGTATGTACTTTTTCTCAATAAATGTAAACGAAGTAAAAATTTTTCACTTCGGTACATTTATTGAGAAACTGTACATGACTAAAATTATATTTATAGTTCCGAATCGTACCAAGCACATCTATCAACAATTCGGCCACACTTGTAACATTAAACCATTATTATTATTTTATTAAATCATTTGAGGTTTTGTATTCTTCCAAATGTGCATCATATTTTTGAAAATAATTATAAACAACTATTGTTTGGCAACCAGTAGATATCCTTAGCTTTGTTGCTCGTCAAGTTCATATTTTCTTTGCACAAAAGACAAAAGATTTCAGATTTTTATTTTGTTATGCTTCAAAACTATTTCAGGTTTAAGTCAAGGGCCGAGCACATTCAGTTATTGTATTTCTTTGTTATTGAAAAATACTGTGAATGCTATACTTATTATAATTCCACAGACAAGTTAACAGGTAAAGCCATGTCGTGTTTATTGCATTGACAACAAGCAACAAGCTGATCCTTATCATTCTGCGTCCAAACGTTGTTGGGTGCGCGGGCGCCGCACCATTCTTCATAGACGCTTTGAGTGTCCAACTAGTGCTATAGACGCAGCAGACCTAATATTTTTGCGAGTGCGTGATCATTAAATAAAAAAAAAATTGCTTGCATTCGAAGTTCGAATAAAAATTATTTGGCGCGGTAAGTACTTACGATGTATTTAATTTTGTTTTACTGTTTTTTTTTAATATAACTTAGGTACATAAGAAAAAAACCGGTCAAGGGCGAGTCGGACTCGCGCACCGTGGGTTCCGTACCAACATTTATAATGTAATTTTTGTTGATGAGTTTCTGAAAAACTGTGGTAGTTAATGACATCGTTTTATTTTTTCTGTAATCTATACATACACTTCTATCACATAGAATAATTTCAGATTTTTCTTTATGCAAACTTCGGAGGGAACAGTATTTTTTAAACTTTTTTTGTTTAAAGAAAAAAATGTTTGAGAATGTGCAAACAGCGCTCTTTCTTAAGATACCCTACATACCCTAGTAACCCCACTTCGAGTTTTTAAGAACCCCTTTCAGTCAATGTTGCAAAAAAAACATATATTTGTTTTGTTTCTTTCTTATTTGCAAAATATTTTGGCAAACGTCCTCTAAAACTGTTCCAAATTTCAAGTTGATAGCTTTAGTAGTTCTTGAGATATCCAGCTGTGACAGACAGACTGAGTCACACCATATGGGTTCTTTTTTACCATTT
The DNA here is from genome assembly GCA_905163495.3 of Cosmia trapezina. Taxonomy (NCBI): domain Eukaryota; kingdom Metazoa; phylum Arthropoda; class Insecta; order Lepidoptera; family Noctuidae; genus Cosmia; species Cosmia trapezina. Next base: position 7,612,381 of record LR991036.1, read on the forward strand.
TGGTACGGAACCCTAAAAAAAGACAAGGTACTTATGCGCAGGAGTTTTTCAACCAGCAATGCGGCACAATCAGTTGGAATGTATTGAATGAAAGTCTTACTTAAATAAAAAACCGATCAAGAGCGAGTCGGACTCGAGAACCGAGGGTTCCGTGCCGATTTCTGAAAGTGTGCGTGTGTGTGAAAAGTGTGCTATTTAGAGATATCGTTTTAGTTTTCCTGTAATCTTTACATAAACTTCTATCACATAGAATAATTTCAGATTTTTCTTTATGCAAACTTCGGAGGGAACAGTATTTTTTAAACTTTTTTTGTTTAAAGAAAAAAATGTTTGAGAATGTGCAAACAGCGCTCTTTCTTAAGATACCCTACATACCCTAGTAACCCCACTTCGAGTTTTTAAGAACCCCTTTCAGTCAATGTTGCAAAAAAAACATATTTTTTTGTTTCTTTCTTATTTGTATACTATATATTTATTATTATTATTTGTATTTATATACTAGGGCATGTGGGGTATCATTTGAAAGAACGCTGTTTGCACATTCTCAAACATTTTTTTTATTTTTTGTTAGGCCCCATAGTTTTCGTGTTTTGATGAAATATGTAAAAAAAATACCGTCCCCCCCCCCTTATCTCCGAAGTTTGCAAAGATAAAAATCTGAAATTATTCTATGTGATATAAGTTTATGTAAAGATTACAGGAAAAATAAAACGATGTCTCTAAATAGCACACTTTTCACACACACGCGCACTTTCAGAAATCGGAACGGAACCCTCGGTGCGCGAGTCCGACTCGCTCTTGACCGGTTTTTTCCTATCAGAAAGATGCCATAGTTACTGTAACAGATGGTTACAAAGTTACTTAGTTTCGCCGTATTTTAGGAAGGAGCAGCCTTAAGTAACAAAGTACCAAAATATTGAATAGCATTAAGAGGAAATGGGGGCGACCAGACTTTTGAAAATTAGGTATTTTAAGAAGGTATTGCTGTCGCTCTGCGATCGCTCCGCCCTCGAATTCGTGCGATAAGGACAACTGCAGATCCGACTAAATAGCGCCTATGTAAAAAGTCACATTTCGAGGTTTGGCTCTCGCCTATTTCCTCCTCCAATATTGGACCAATTTAAAAGATATTTCACAAACTGAATTAGAAGGATATATACTATACCCCTATGTTTTTCTTTTTTCGTTAATAGTTGTCAAATTGGTACAATAGGCGTCTGTTGACAGCGGTCTGAATAGGCAATTTTGAGCATTTTTTGTGGGTTCTAGTTCTTATAAAAATAATATATCATCAAAAAGGAAAACATAGGGCATACAAGTAGCTGATATTTATATTTCTGTAAAAAAACATTGTTTTATGGTCATTAACTAGAAAGAAAACAGGCGAGAGCGTTTGTATCTTTTTGTATGGAGAAAAGAGCACCCACGTTTCCTCTTAAGGGTCCGGATGTTATTAAGACATTCCCATTAAGTAAGTAGTAGTAATGGATGTACAAGGGTCGTGGTAATTATCTATCCTTTCTAGAAACAATCTTATGTATAAATGTATAAATAGTCACCACCGCTCTTCCCTCAGTCTGTCAGTCAGTTCAGTTCAGCACAGACAATCAGCATAGCCAAGTTAGTCAGCATTGTGTCCTAATTAATATTACTTGTAACCCTCGTTTGATATTAGTAAAAGTTCAGATACAACTTGTGTCTCCCAGTCAAGAGTCTCCCACACACCTATCGACAACGCCACCGCTCGGGCCATTACAGATGTACCTACTTACCTAGATAAACCAAGGGGTATCGTGTTACCCAGTAACTGGATTGTGGAGGTCAGATAGGCAGTCGCTCCATGTAAAATACTGGTATTCAGCTGGTATTCTTTGGCTGCATCTGGTTACACTGGAAGCCGACCCCAACATAGTTGGGAAAAGGCTAGGCAGATGATGATTGTATGAAATGGCACTACAATGACACGGCGGCAAATTGACATAGGGTTTCAATTTGCTTCTGTCTTTGAACAAAGTGTGTCTAATATAACGCAACACTCATTCCTATTAGCTCATTTCCAACACAAAAGCTTCCGTTCTGTTTAATAATTATCTACAGGTTTGACACCGGCGCCATTTGTCAAGACAAGGTCACAAAAACTATTGTCATTTCTTATAGGTCATCTAGCTTTTAAAATAAAATACCTACATTGAAAATGGAAAGTACCTATTCAATCAATTGGCGTCCTTCGTACCTATACGGTGTGGTCCACTCCAAATAGTGACGTCAAAAGAAAAACCTGAATTCCTCATACCCACGGGAATTCGAAAATACCCCATGGTATGTTCCGCGATTTTTTGTAGTTTTCGAGTTATTTTTGTTTTTGTAAGTAATTGTTTACAGTTTTCTGCCGGTGGAGCTTCAAAAATTAATATCTTTTTTGTAGTGGGTATTTTTCAGATTTTTTTGTGACATTGTCGTCTTTAATGTTATTGGCAGGTCACAAACACAAGATACGAATTTTGAAGCTCCACCGGCAGAAAGTAAATATAATATCATTGCCCGTGGGTATGAGGAATTCAGATTTTTCTTTTTGACGTCACTATTTGGACCACCTGTATATGACTCACATCGTCACGTCGAGCCACTATTGTAAAATAACCAAATGATAGTGACACGTCTTGTCTTACTTTTACTAACTTACTTATGTATTTGCATTACTGCGGGACGGAAGGAAGAAATTGGAACAAAATTGTGAAAAGTATAATGAATTTTATGCCAAATTCGAGGTGCTAGCTGCGGAAATTTCCAAGAATGCGCGAGAATTCTCCGGAAGACGCGCGACATTTTTTTCTACTTTGAATATCATCGTAAGTTCATTATTCTTTGACCCAATTTGTTGACAAAAAGCTTGGCCATTCGTTCCGCGGAAATGTATATTGAGCCTATTATACTCGTAATACGCAGCTGTAACCTCTTTTTATCACAATGCAAACGCAAAGACAAAGACTAAGATAATTTATTCGTCGGATATGGTAGGTAAAGTTGGTTAGTAGAGTTATGATCAGCTGCGCTATTTGCGTACTGTGATACGTAAAACAATGTACGAAATTCTCAGTTGTCATCAAAGTTCGGTGTACTTACTTACTTAGTCACTGGCAATGAAAAAGATAGCCAACGGCCGTGCAGGACACATCCGCCCCTAAAACGAAATACGAATATTTACAACTGCTTTTGCCAGTGGCTTCGCTCGCGTGGATGTCGGAAAATATCCCATGGAAACGAACTACAGGGAAATCCTTCCTTATTCCTTGTCTACATTATAAAGGGAACCTCTGTGCAAAATTTCAGCATCCTAGGTTCAAGGGTTTGGGCTGGGCGTTGATGAGTCAGTCAGTCAGTCAGTACTTCTCTAGTTATTTATTTTCACAATGTTATAAAATGGCTTTAAAACCTAACTTATTTATGTAACGTACTAATCATACTCTAATATGTACCTTCTGGCTTCGGAAGCGTTCCCCTTACAACCTGTATTTATATACCTACATAGGTATAAAAATAATTTTCGTGCGTTAGTCTCGCAAAAACTCGAAAATGGCTCGACCGATTAGATTTTTTTTATTATTTTTGAAAAATCCCAAAAGTCAGCCTCGCTGTCATTTCAGGAAAGCGAGAGGAAAGATATAAAAAAAATGGATTGGTAAAATTTAATTTTCGCATGATGACCTTTATTATAATGTGTAAAATTTGTTCTCCTTTTGGTAATTTTGTTGAAAACTTTCCCATTTTTGGAAGATATCCGCGTAAATGCTCAGAAAGTCAGAATATTATTTCAAAAATAACAGTTCACTAGTTGAACCGTTGAACGTCCAAGATATTAAGCAAAATTGATGATTTTATTTGAACAGTCTCAATAATGGTGTCAATACGGGTTTTTCGATAGAGGTGGTTGACACAGCTCTTCGTACGTATTGGTACTTATTGGTGGGGTCGATGACCTAACAGATTCAATAAAGTGTTTCATGTGGCAGATCTACCTGTTATGCCTAGGCCGCACACATCGCGATAACCCGAAGATTCGCGTAATCGCGATGTATGTAGCCAAGTATTCGCGTATACTTCGGAGCTTCGTGTGTAGTCGCAACGACTTCGCTCCGCTGTCGGTAAACTCTCGCAGATCAAAGCGTTTTATCGCGATGAACTTCGCTTGCGCGGCCACACTTCAGTCGGCCCCCACCCTTCGTGCGTAGTGGAAGTGTTAAGTTAAACTACAGTGCATAATATAGCTAATATAGTTCTTAATTTGTGAATAGTTATCATCCACTTCCTCCTTTTCTTGCTTTTAATTTGTTTTTTACATGACATAAATGTAAAAAATAATTATTTGCTGCCATAAAATACAGAGCAACTGCGGCGTCCATTTTGTTTTATTCGTTTGTACATCGCTCGTACTTCGCGATAAACTTGACAACACGCACTATGTGGCCGCGCAGCTTCGCTGTAGACCGAAGACGAAGTTTATCGCCCGAATGTCATCGCGATGTGTGCGGCCCAGGCATTAGATGGCGACTCTTTGTTATTCCTAGGTTGTTATTGTGTGAGCTTGATAGATGATTAGCCAGATAGCGTATAGAACAGATTAATTGCAGACAATACATTATGTTTGTGGAGTCTATGAGCATGACTACCATACAACTTCGGATAGCAACTATTTATTTTTGGTCAATCTACAATCGTTACAATGCGATTCAAATAAGAATAGGAACGTCAATGACTTCTATCTGTCTGTGATTGAAAAGTACGGTCTGCAAAGAAAACTTATTTGCGTATCAATAACATTTTTTTGTTTTGTTTAACCGAGTCTTAGTTAAATCAAAGTGAAAAAAAAACATAAAAAAGTAATCATAATTAGTTTTTAAAAAAATATACCATACCACCATTACCACCACCATACCACACCATTATTACCATTACCATTATTTTATTATTATATATTATTGTTTTTTATTATTATTTTACTTACTTTCTCTCATGTTTTCATTGTTGGCAACAATTTACCAGAAAGTAAAGAAGGAAGTTCGTAAATAAATGTTATTTAAAAAATATCTTAACCCCCGTTCGCACGAGCGTATTAAAATCGCGGCGGGATTTTATCGCGCACTGGATTTTCAACTCTCGTTGTTGAGCCGAGCGTTGAGAATCCAACCTAACAAAAACCGAGTGCATCCCAGTGCGACGAAAAACACGCTGTTGGATTTTCAACTCCCGGCGCTAAGCAGAGAGTTGAAAATCCAGTGCGCGATAAAATCCCGCCGCGATTTTATTACGCTCGTGGAAACGCCGCGCCGACTTATTTTGCTCACACTACCCAATTTATTCGATTTGACAGCTATGACGTCACAGCATGGCGGTAAGTCGATCCTATTCTTATTTGAAACGCATTGTACACTGTTCAACCCACAGAACAGATTTATCTGTTCTGTGGTTCAACCAATGAACACAAGCCAACATACTAGCCAAGCGTCAAACAGGCGCGACACGCGATATAATCGCGCGCGACACAATGGCACCGCGTGTGCGTGATGTCGCGCGACGGAGCGGTGCCTTTGTGTATCGCGCGCGATTGTATCGCGCGCCTGTTTGTTTGTTGGGGCCTTTAAGGCGGGGTGAAAGCAAGCGCCGTAGGTATTAAATGCTTACCGCAGCCCCCGCAAGGAGTAGCGATACGTAATAAATTACGATGCGCGGGAAACGCGCGCCAAGCGCACCGCTCATGAGTTCATGAACTCGAGTAGGTACTATGTTGCGTCACAGAATAGAGCAATGCAGTAGATAAACTTGAACTGATTAGTATACAAGTTTATTTTGTTTTATTTTTCTAGTAAGTATTTTTGAAAGTTGTAGACAGATTAGACATTTTAGACAGATTTTAGACATTTTAGACACATTTTAGACATTTTAGACAGATCCAAGATGGCGGCTGCGAAAATTCCCTAACTGTTCGTCATGGGTGTCATTTTCGTGATATTTTAGGTCGCTGAAAACGATAGTGGGGTCAAAATGAAAATCCAAGATGGCGGCTGCGAAAATTTCCTAATTTTTCGTCATGGGTGTCATTTTCGTGATATTTTAGGTCGCTGAAAACGATAGTGGGGTCAAAATGAAAATTCAAGATGGCGGCTGCGAAAATTTCCTAATTTTTCGTCATGGGTGTCATTTTCGTGACATTTTAGGTCGCTGAAAACGATAGTGGGGTCAAAATGAAAATCCAAGATGGCGGCTGCGAAAATTTCCTAATTTTTCGTCATGGGTGTCATTTTCGTGTTATTTTAGGTCGCTGAAAACGATAGTGGGGTCAAAATGAAAATCCAAGATGGCGGCTGCGAAAATTTCCTAACTTTTCGTCATGGGTGTCATTTTCGTGATATTTGGGGTCGCTGAAAACGATAGTGGGGTCAAAATGAAAATCCAAGATGGCAGCTACGAAAATTTCCAAATTTTTCGTCATGGGTGCCATTTTCGTGATATTTGGGGTCGCTGAAAACGATAGTGGGGTCAAAATGAAAATTCAAGATGGCGGCTGCGAAAATTTCCTAATTTTTCGTCATGGGTGTCATTTTCGTGACATTTTAGGTCGCTGAAAACGATAGTGGGGTCAAAATGAAAATCCAAGATGGCGGCTGCGAAAATTTCCTAATTTTTCGTCATGGGTGTCATTTTCGTGTTATTTTAGGTCGCTGAAAACGATAGTGAGGTCAAAATGAAAATCCAAGATGGCGGCTGCGAAAATTTCCTAACTTTTCGTCATGGGTGTCATTTTCGTGATATTTGGGGTCGCTGAAAACGATAGTGGGGTCAAAATGAAAATCCAAGATGGCAGCTACGAAAATTTCCAAATTTTTCGTCATGGGTGCCATTTTCGTGATATTTGGGGTCGCTGAAAACGATAGAGGGGTCAAAATGAAAATTCAAGATGGCAGCTACGAAAATTTCCAAATTTTTCGTCATGGGTGTCATTTTCGTGTTATTTTAGGTCTCTGAAAACGATAGTGGGGTCAAAATGAAAATCCAAGATGGCGGCTGCGAAAATTTCCTAACTTTTCGTCATGGGTGTCATTTTCGTGATATTTTAGGTCGCTGAAAACGATAGTCGGGTAAAAAGGAAAATCCAAGATGGCGGCTGCGAAAATTTCCTAATTTATCGTCATGGGTGTCATTTTCGTGATATTTTAGGTCGCTGAAAACGATAGTGGGGTCAAAATGAAAATCCAAGATGGCGGCTGCGAAAATTCCCTAACTTTTCGTCATGGGTGTCATTTTCGTGATATTTTAGGTCGCTGAAAATGATAGTCGGGTAAAAAGGAAAATCCAAGATGGCGGCTGCGAAAATTCCCTAACTTTTCGTCATGGGTGTCATTTTCGTGATATTTTAGGTCGCAGGAAACGATTGTGGGGTCAAAATGAAAATCCAAGATAGCGGCTACGAAAATTTCCAAATTTTTCGTCATGGGTGTCATTTTCGTGTTATTTTAGGTCGCTGAAAACGATAGTGGGGTCAAAAAGAAAATCCAAGATGGCGGCTATGAAAATTTCCTAACTTTTCGTCATGGGTGTCATTTTCGTGATATTTTAGGTCGCTGAAAACGATAGTCATTCATTTTGACCCCATTATCGTTTGCAGCGACCTCAAATATCACGAAAATGACACCCATGTCAAAAAATTTGAAAATTTTCGCAGCCGCCATCTTGGATTTTCATTTTGACCCCACTATCGTTTTCAGCGACCTCAAATATCACGAAAATGACACCCATGACGAAAAATTAGGAAATTTTCGCAGCCGCCATCTTGGATTTTCATTTTGAACCCACTATCGTTTTCAGCACCCTCTAAAACCATGGAAACGACACCCATGACGAAAAATTAGGAAATTTTCGCAGCCGCCATCTTGGATTTTCATTTTGATCCCACTATCGCTTTCAGTGACCTAAAATATCACGAAAATGACACCCATGACGAAAAATTAGGAAATTTTCGCAGCCACCATCTTGGATTCTCATTTTGACCCCACTATCGTTTTCAGCGACCTAAAATATTACGAAAATGACACCCATGACGAAAAATTAGGAAATTTTCGCAGCCGCCATCTTGGATTTTCATTTTGACCCCACTATCGTTTTCAGCGACCTTAAATATCACGAAAACGACACACATGATGAAAAATTAGGAAATTTTTGCAGCCGCCATCTTGGATTTTCATTTTGACCCGACTATCGTTTTCAGCGGCCTAAAATATCACGAAAATGACACCCATGACGAAAAATTAGGAAATTTTCGCAGCCGCCATCTTGGATTTTCATTTTGACCCCACTATCGTTTTCAGCGACCTAAAATATCACGAAAACGACACCCATGACGAAAAATTAGGAAATTTTTGCAGCCGCCATCTTGGATTTTCATTTTGACCCCACTATCGTTTTTAGCGACCTAAAATATCACGAAAATGACACCCATGACGAAAAATTTGGAAATTTTCGCAGCCGCCATCTTGGATTTTCATTTTGACCCCACTATCGGTTTCAGCGACCTCAAATATCACGAAAATGACACCCATGTCAAAAAATTTGGAAATTTTCGCAGCCGCCATCTTGGATTTTCATTTTGACCCCACTATCGTTTTCAGCGACCTAAAATATCACGAAAATGACACCCATGACGAAAAATTAGGAAATTTTCGCAGCCGCCATCTTGGATTTTCATTTTGACCCCACTATCGTTTTCAGCGACCTAAAATATCACGAAAATGACACCCATGACGAAAAATTAGGAAATTTTCGCAGCCGCCATCTTGGATTTTCATTTTGACCCCACTATCGGTTTCAGCGACCTCAAATATCACGAAAATGACACCCATGTCGAAAAATTTGGAAATTTTCGCAGCCGCCATCTTGGATTTTCATTTTGACCCCACTATCGTTTTCAGCGACCTAAAATATCACGAAAATGACACCCATGACGAAAAATTAGGAAATTTTCGCAGCCGCCATCTTGGATTTTCATTTTGACCCCACTATCGTTTTCAGCGACCTAAAATATCACGAAAATGACACCCATGACGAAAAATTAGGAAATTTTCGCAGCCGCCATCTTGGATTTTCATTTTGACCCCACTATCATTTTCAGCGACCTAAAATATCACGAAAACGACACCCATGACGAAAAATTGGAAATTTTTGCAGCCGCCATCTTGGATTTTCATTTTGACCTTGAAATACAAAAAAAATAAGAAGATACCTAATTAGAAAAAAAACTTAATTTAAAAAAAAAATCTTATTTATGTAGGTATACAGAAAAATACATTTGAGGGCCTACTTATTTTCTGAACATCCCTGCCCAACCCTTTGAAAGAATTCAGGCGTGATGTTATGAAGAAATCTCATTTCCTATCCGATATTCATTATAAAACCACCCGTACTAACTTTATTCTGTGGCACCTACCTATTTGAGATTTCAAAATAGTGAACCAAAAATTTGCGCGTCAGGCGGCTTTATAAGCTCCAGTGTAGGGTTCAAATTCAACTGTTTTACACACTTGATGCGATTGGTAAACATAGGCCGTGATAAAAATAAATACCAATAAAGCTTTTGCGCGCGTGACGTCTTTATTTACATAGGCATAGCGTTCAAATTCAACTGTTTTCAACACATGCTAATTTGTGCCGGTCGCAGCCGGTGACAGAAGTTAGCGGGGGTGGCGGGTTCGAAAAATTGGCACACGTCCGACCTCCGTCACGTTCCGCTCGGGACTAAACGGCTCAGGGCGAGCGTTTGCGAAGCTGAAAACACTTGACATTGGAATTAGTGATATAAATATTTTGATATTTCAAATTATGATAGCCGTTATAAATTACATTTTTTACGACCTTTATTATGGCATAAGTTTTATTGTTCAAAGCCTAATATAAATCAAATGAAATAAGATATAGATCATAATTTAGACTTGTCTTTGCGATTTAATTGGATGCAGTAAAGTGCAAGTAATCGTGTATCGGACGGCCGAAATTTCTAGATCGAAGTCTGAACTAAGTAATATATTTTTTTCAAAATTTAAATACGTGTTATCTACGAATAAAACACTAAACAAAACGACGTTTTTACGGCTCTCACCGCCTTCGAGTAGTGCTGCCAACTAGCGCCACCATTGAGGAAAAAAAATAAGTCTGGAGATATGGAACATTTTGAAATTTCCTGTTCACATTTTTAGTCAGATGAAGTAGAATTTTTTGTATCAAAAAACCGGTCAAGAGCGAGTCGGACTCTCGCACCGAGGGTTCCGTTCCGATTTCTAAAAAAGTGTGCTATTTAGAGACATCGTTTTATTTTTCCTGTAATCTTTACATAAACTTCTATCACATAGAATAATTTCAGATTTTTCTCTCTGCAAACTTCGTAGGTAACGGTATTTTTTTTTACATTTTTCATCAAAAGTCGAAAACTATGCGGCCTAAAAAAAATAAAAAAAGTGTTTGAGAATGTGCAAACAGCGTTCTTTCATATGATACTCCACATACCCTAGTAGCCCCATCACTTCGAAATTTTAAGACCCTTTCAATCCCTGTTGCAAAAAAAAACAAAAAATATTTTCATTTCTTTCTTATTTGCAAAATAGTTGGGCATCTAAAACTGTTCTAAATTTCAAGTTGATAGTAGTTCTTGAGATATCCAGCTGTGACAGACAGACAGACAGACTGAGTCACCATAAGGGTTCCTTTTTACATTTTGGTACGGAACCCTAATACTGGTATCCAGCTGCATACGGTTAGACTGGAAGCTGACCCCAACGATGATGATGAATTAATTATAATGAATCCTAATCCAGATGCTGGTGACGTTCATACTGCTGATGGGGGTGTCCTCGACCCTGGCGCTGGACAATGGGCTGGCCCTGACTCCGCCTATGGGCTGGCTCACGTGGGAGCGGTTCCGGTGCATCACAGACTGCAAGAAGTATCCCAATGAGTGCATCAGGTGAGGCGAGGGTGTTAGCAGAACAACTTGTGTTTTACTTTCATCGGAGAAGATTTACGTCCAATGGAAAAGACACATACTTACATACAACAAACACACACAGAAACAAAAAAAATATATGTTATAAAAACCGGCCAAGTGCGTGTCGGACTACGCACAATGAAGAGTTCCGTAGTTGGGATTAAATTAATTATCCCAAGAACAAACTATTATAGTTGAAAAACATGTTCTCCCATACATTCCAACAGTAAATGTAAGTTTGTACTTACTCACACTATTGACAGCTTTACCATGTTATTTTAGGTTTTCCTGTAATCCAGGTATAGAACTATTTTCTGTATTTTTTTCAAAATTTTAGGTTCAGTAGTTTCGGAGATAAGGGGGGGGAATGGTCAATTTTCGTCTATTTTCTTAAATAAATTTAAAACTATTTATTTTTGACTTATAAAAGAAATATATTTGAGACCCTCATAATAAGCCCTTTCATTTGATATGTCACACGGTACAGTTTGCAAAACTTTTTTTTTATTTTCTTATTTGCCCCATAAAAGTGACCCCCATATTTAAAATTCATTTACCTATTTTAGCCGTACATGTTTGGGTCACAGAAATCCAGTATACCAAATTTCAACTTAATCGGTCCATTACATTCGGAGCAAATTGACTGTGACAGACGGACAGACGGACAGACAGACAGACAGACAGACACACGAGTGATCCTATAAGGGTTCCGTTTTTTCCTTTTGAGGTACGGAACCCTAAAAAACCTGTTGATCCACTGGCTTGTGTGATTCGCCCTGAGATTGGTTGATTGGCTGGCTATAGACAAAGATCAGCAGCCTGAATCATTTTGAAGCATATTGCTAATCCATTGCTTCATATGTTCAAAAAATTTGTCTGTTCGACAACGAAAATAACGCAATGAATGTTGTTCAACTGTGAAAATGAAACCGATTCCTACTGATAGCGTGTTAAGCAATGACCCCGCGGGATCAAGATTGGAATTGATTTTCGGGCGTTATCATAGATATCCGTGGGCGTTAAACAGCATAGTTTAAAAACGAAACTCATACTAAGTTTAGATTCTCTGGAACTCATGTTAAATGTATTTCGTTGTACTGTTAGGTGAAATGTTTATGCATGATCCGGTCTTACTATGCCAACAACATTTATATTCCTTACGCTCTTCTCGGAGAATAGCTAACAGCTACCTACAAGGATTATAAAGAGGTTTGTTATAAGAGTCGGAACCCGGGACGTAGCCGGGGATGCTATATTGAGCCTAAGGAAATGGATTCTGGTAGGTGTTAATAATAAAGAAAATTATAATGTTATTATTTTATGTTAAGTTATAGGGGAAGATCCAAGAATCAGTTGATCCTAAAAAGATTGAAGTATTCCCCGAATCAACTTTCACACCAATTAAATCTTTGGCTTTGTGCTAGATCCATTGGATTTGACTAAAATAGCGATTATTTATTCCTGGGGCCGTATTATGACGTGAAAAAAGATCATGAATCCATCATGGTTCCAGTGAGAGAGAGAGAGAGAGAGAGAGAGAGACGGAGCTATATACGACTTACAGGGTGGAAGGGACATCGACGCGCAAACGGTTACCACGTATCAAGTACAGAAAAATATAGAAATATAGAAATTTTTCATCGGTTATTGAAAAAGAAATCTGCAGTTTCCTACAATAGTGCAATACCTACACGGTCAAAATGTATGGAGGAGCGGATTTTTTTTTCAATAACCGACGAAAAATTTCTATATAGGGGGGCTCAGAATGATGTACTGGATACGTGGTAACCTTTTGCGCGTCGATGTCCCTTCCACCCTGTAGGTCGTATATGTATAGCTCCGTCTCTCTCTCTCTCTCTCACTGGAACCATGATGGATTCATGATCTTTTTTCACGTCATAGTACGGCCCCTGGGCTTCAAGATCGCGAGAAAAATTAGAATACTTCTTAGGTCTTTTCTCATGGGTTCTGTTGATGACTGATGGATGGGAGTGCAGTTACTTTGTTCTCAATTCCTCTCCAACATTTACAGTGAGAACCTAATCAAGCGGACAGCAGATCTGATGGTGAGTGAGGGTTACCTGGACGCTGGCTACGAGTACCTGGGCATCGACGACTGCTGGCTGGAGAAGAATAGAGGGCCAGACGGACGCATGGTGCCAGACAAGGAACGGTTCCCCAATGGAATGAAGGCTGTTGCCGATTATGTAAGTGTTTTTGAATATAAACTGCCATCAGTAATTTTATTACAGTATAGAGGTATAAATACAAACATGAATAATATAGAGGAAGGTAGAGGTGTACATTAGGACAACGTTCAAAGGTTCCACTGTTTATCTTCCGAAAAACCGAAATATACCGAACAAAATGTGACTATCGGCTCATTCGCAAAAGTTCTTTTTCGCAAAATATCTAGCAGTCGTAAAATGTCTCTTTTTCATAATGTCTCTTTCGCAAAAAGTCGCTTTCGCAGAATGCCTCTTTAGCAAAACATGGTCCAGTCACATTTAATTCGGCAAAGTTCGGTTTTTTTCCGAAAATAAGCGATGGAATCAATACACTAACGTGGCTAGTTGCAGTCTCTCTCTATAGGTGCTAAATTGTTCTAAAAAGACGATCTTGCCTCGATCTCCAGATCCATAGCAAAGGCTTGAAGTTCGGCATGTACGAGGACTACGGCAACCTGACTTGTGCTGGCTACCCTGGAGTGCTGGGCAATGAACGTCTGGACATCCAGACCTTCGTCGACTGGGAGATCGACTACCTCAAGCTTGATGGGTGCTATATTGAGCCTAAGGAAATGGATGCCGGTAGGTAGTCGAATTCCTTACAAGACCTTACAAGGCAAGGTATATCCCATACGTTGCCTTCACTAAGAATTTTTATTATATCTCCATTTTAATGCCATTGTTGCCTGTTTCAGGATACCCGTCTTTCGGGAAGTTATTGAATGAAACTGGTCGGTCCATACTCTACTCGTGCAGCTGGCCGGCCTATCAGGAAGACGCTAAAATGCTTGTAAGTATCTCATTCATTATCTACCCCGGATATCGAGGGATATGGCATGGCGTGGCACATGTCGCCTCCACGCGGTCACAACTGACCATAATATACGCGCGATGGCGGTAAGCAAAGCATTGAGCTTGTGCTGCATTGAGTTTTGAGCATGTGTGCAATGCGTTGAAAAACTCATCATGTTGTGTACCGTATCTATTTCTTTTCGTTTCTTTTTCTTTCGTATTTTTTTCTTTTTGTGTGAGGTGGCGACACTTGAACTTGAACAAATATAGAGTGAAGGCATATCTCCGGATATCTAAGTTATCTACAAATTTATTTCTTGTACAGTCAGCAACAAAAGTCGATTAACACCTTGAGTTTTCTAAATTTTAATTATTGAGAAAAATACGTCGTTAAAATCAGAACAGATGTAATTTTTAAAGAAAATTAACTGTTATCTAATAAATGAAATGCTAAAAAGCAGGTTATCGTATCATTTTGTGTTAATTTAGATGATGTCAAAAAGTAGCAGTGTTAACCGACTTCTGTTGCTGACCGTATTTTCGGTACTAATCCAGCAAAAAATAAAAACTATCAGGACAATTAGTGATAAGTTTCTATCGCGTTTTATTGAACGAAGAATAATGGTACTTACGCAATGCATCAGGAAGTTTAACTGCATGTAGGAAAGGCTAGCCAACCATGATTGTGAAACTACATAAATGTTACATTATCCTCTTTGCCAGTAAGAAACTGTGAGCATATTCTTTGTCTAACTGATAACCTTCGGTCGATCTGCCGTGTCATCCGATTTTCCTCATTGTTGCGTCCAGGTCCCAGTAGCCAAGCCAGTCATATTGTATTATGCATGCATGTATCGCCTAACAAAAGTTCCTGGGCGACCAAGCTCTGCTAGGGTGAAAATACGAATTTTCTCAGTTATCAGACCTAGCTAGATCGATTTTACGCGCCCATAAACCAACAACAACAACTGCAACTGCAATTTTCATCGAAATCGTTAGAGCCGATTTCAAGAATCGAAATCGAAACGTGGTTACAAATATATTACTTATACAGTGTGTCTGTATGTAATCGCGAAAAAATTATCAGTCGTCCCATACATTTGGTCGAGGAGGTATTGAAGTTTTGTATGGGATGACTGATTTTTTTTTCACGATTACGATGTTGGTCCCCGGGAGAAAGTTGTTCAGTTTGATGGTCTGTACCACATCCTTAATTTTCGCTAGTCCGTATACAGACACACTGTATATGTATAAATAAGTATAAGTAATAAATATAAATACATATATTGCTCATGTATAGGATATGCAGGTTTGAAAACATTTCATTGCGCTATTAATAATGTTTTCCTCATTAAACTTCGTTGATTACGCGTATCTACATATTTTGTCCTTTTTGCACATGCCTGTTTTGTTTTATTTGGCTCTTTTTCCTATAGGTCATTATTTTACTGTTTTACTTTTCCTTCTCAGAGGAGCTCGTGGCTAAGTAATAACAGCCGCACGGGTCGATCCGTCAGGTTAAGCTACGCTTGCCGGGGTTGGTCAGTGGATGGGTGACCATCTTTACATATCGAGATTCCTCCGTGCCTCGGAAAGCACGTTAAGCCGTTGGTCCCGGCTGTTATTCGTGGATCTTTGACAGTCGTTACGGGTCGTCAGAAGCCCGAAAGTCTGACAACCAGTCTTACCAAGGGGTATCGTATTACCCAGTTACTGGGTTGTGGAGGTCAGACAGGCAGTCGCTCCATGTAAAATACTGGTATTCAGCTGCATCCGGTTAGACTGGAAGCCGACCCCAACATAGTTGGGAAAAGGCTAGGCAGATTGATTGACTTTTCCTTCTCAGTTTTTTTCGGCTAATCCTAGGCTGAAATGCCTATATTACTTTAAAATAGGTACCTATATTTAAAATACCTTTTGAACTCTTTGCAGCCAGACTACGGATCAATAGCTGAGCACTGCAATATGTGGCGGAACTGGGATGATATCGAGGACTCCTGGGCCTCACTCACCAAGATTATGGACTGGTTCGGAGACAACCAGGAAAGGTTGGCCCAGTACGCTGGCCCAGGACATTGGAACGACCCGGATATGGTGAGAAACCACCCTTAACACTGTTAAGGTGCAATTAGATTGCACTCGATTGAGTCAGTTGATATTGATCGCCCCAATAAATAATCTGTGGTCGATCGACGAACGTAATTCGGCTGCCATATATATACCTATGCACTATAGACCCTTTGCATGACTGGGCAGATCAGCACCCTAATTGCGTAACACACTATCAGTCGGAATCTGAATCATTTTGAAGCAAATTGCTAATCCATTGCTTCATAATGTTTGAAAAATTTGTCAGCTGACCAACGTAAATACCGCAATGAATTTTGCTGAATTCCGATTGATAGTGTATTAGTGTACTTACCTATTTTTTTCCTCGTAAATTTCCGTATTACGTACCTAAGTATTAGGTACCTACATACGCGAAATACGCGCTTTGGGTCAGCGCACACCAAGAGCAGAGCAGAGCAGAGAATTTTCTGAGACTATTGAAAAATAAATCTTATGACAATTCCATACATTGCAAAATTAAATACACGCCAAGCATGCTCGAGCATGCTCGAGCGTAGTGGAGCATCAAGTTTGGACGATTGAATTTTGCAATGTAAAGAATTGTAATAAGATAAATTTTTCAATAGTCTCAGAAAATGCTCTGCTCTGCTCTGCTCTTGGTGTGCGCTGACCCTTTGTCGTGGAGTTGCGGATACCAGCCCGTATTACCTATTTAGTGTACCTTTTATGTGTTACGCCAAATAATTGCCCTGCTGAACGGTCAATCTAATTACCTATCATTGATCGACTGCAATCTAAAGATGTCATCGTGGTACGAAAAACAGGACATATTATTATATCGTAGTTCTGAAATTATCAATGTTTTTAAGCTTGTTTAAAAACGCCTTCGTATAGTTTTGTAAGTTTTTTAGTTGTTTTGACATCGTCCTTAGCGTGTCTGTGTTATCAATAGCGATGGCTTTTATAGGCAACCCAACCAAACTGCATAATAGAGGTTCAGTTGGTTAGGTTCTCTAGATCCTTGGTAAGGTTACTCACAAAAAAGAAGGTGCTTCCGAATTCGTACTTCTACCGTATTAAACAAGAGGATAGAAGATTATTGCCCAATAGTGAATGAATGAATAAATGTCACTAACACTAAGCGCTGAGCCGAGCGTTGAAAATCCTGCTGTGCACTTAGACAAAACAACCTTGAATTATTTTGTCAACAGCTGCTGATTGGTAACTTCGGGCTCACAGTAGACCAGGCGCGAGTACAGATGGCAGTTTGGTCGATCCTAGCGGCTCCTCTCCTCATGAGCGTAGACCTTGCCACCATCAGGCCAGAGTTCAAGGAGATCCTGCTGAATAAGGACATCATTGCAGTCAACCAGGACCCCATGGGGAAGCAGGGGATGAGGGTGTGGAAGAAGGCGGACCGTGGATCTGTAAGTAGACTTAATTTTAAGTTTTCTTCGTCATTATCAGCCTCTAACATTCCACTGAAGGTAAGAAATAGGACATAGGACAATCCAATGGCATTCGATCTTCAGATGTTCTCATCCAGTTGCTTATTTTGTAAAAGTGGTTTCTATAAAAGTGGAGCCCCAACATAGTTGGGACATTGCTAGGCAGATGATGATGGTCTCTATAAAAGTGGCTGATAGACCTCTCAAGATTGACAGACCCTTTTTTCCATGGTGATATCCTCATGGGATCCTTCCTGAATAAAATCGCCTCAGTGTCCTCTACTACACATAAGTAGTACCTCTACTAACACCACCTCTAGGCTCTCGCCAATGCTCCACAGCCAAGGCATTGAAGGACTCTAGGGTCTTTTATCTATACCTGCTAGATGTCGAATGATCAATTTAATGTATTTCTGAATTATAGCAATAGTAGCTGGGCCCCGCGGTTTCTCCCGCGTTTCCCGGAATAAAAAGTAGCCTATGTGTTAATCCAGGGTATAAGCTACCTACATACCAAATTTCATCATAATTGGTCCAGCCGTTTGAGCGTGAAGAAGTAACAAACATACACACACACTCACAAACTTTCGATTATAAAATATTAGTGTATTTTTTTTTCTCTTGAAGCGGTCTCGTCTGGAGATCTGGAGTCGTGAGCTGCACGACGGTGCGCACGCGCTGGCCTTCGTGAGTCAGCGCGACGACGGCATCCCCTACGCCGCCAACTTTACTTTGCAGATGCCACAGAATGGGGACTATGAAGTTCATGTGAGTAATGTCTATTACGTGTCGTTTTGCATCTTCGTGCAATTGAAGGGTGTGGTATAGACTATCAAAGCGAACAACTTTTTCCATGGCACCAACATCGTAATCGCGAAAAATCTGCCGTCCCATACAAAATGCGTCCAGTAGGTACCTATTGAAGTTTTCTATGGGCCATTTGAAAATTTTTTCGCGATTACGATGTTGTCCAATGGAGAAAGTTGTTCGGTTTGACGGTCTATACCACACCCTTCAATTTCACGAGGATGCAAAACGACACGTTGTATTTATGTGTATCTTTATAAATAAAAACCTGCCGAATGTATCTATTGTAAGCGCATCACTTGAGAACGGCTCGGCCGATTCTTTTTGTTTTTAGGGTTCCGTACCAAAATGGTAAAAAAGGAACCCTTATGGTGTGACTCAGTCTGTCTGTCTGTCTGTCTGTCTGTCACAGCTGGATATCTCAAGAACTACTAATGCTATCAACTTGAAATTTGGAATAGTTTTAGATGACGTTTACCCAACTATTTTGCAAATAAGAAAGAAGTAAAAATAATTATATTTTTTTTTGTAACAGGGACTGAAAGGAGGTCTTAAACATTCAAAGTGGAGCTACTAGGGCGTGTGGGGTATCATAAGTAATTATGAAAGAGCTTGCACATTCTCAAACATTTTTTATTTTTTTTAGGCCGCATAGTTTTCGACTTTTGATGAAAAATGTAAAAAAAAATACCGTTCCCCCCCTTATCTCCGAAGTTTGCAAAGAGAAAAATCTGAAATTATTCTATGTGATACAAGTTTATGTAAAGATTACAGGAAAAATAAAACGATGTCTCTAAATAGCACACTTTTTCAGAAATCGGAACGGAACCCTCGGTGCGCGAGTCCGACTCGCTCTTGACCGGTTTTTTTTGTTGTTATGTATGTTCGTTAATAAATTGTTAAGGCAACAAATTTACCGGAAAATCTGTCGGAAACACCCGGGCGACACCGGGCACACACACACAACAAATAGTTATATTATAAAAGTCGCTTTTCGTGTGTCTGCGTGTGATCTATGAAACTATGCAACGGATTTTGATGCGGTGTTCACCATAATGTAGGGAATTTATTGGAGGATTAATAAAGCCGTAATAGAAATACACAATCAGTGAAAATTTCAACTGTCTACCTATTACGGTTCATGAGATACAGCCCTGTGACAGAAAGACGGACGGACGGACGGACAGCGGAGGCTTTCGGCGGTTTCGGGTACAATTAGTACATATGTAGTACAAACACTTCCATCTGATACATTTGAAATTGGGGACTTGATCCCATCATTTTGACGCTCGTTAGTAATAGGGTTCCATTTGGTACCCTTCGGGTACAGAACCTTAAAAAGAAATAGCAATTATAAGAAAAATAACATACGTACAATATACCCATAGATATCCGTGAATATACCTATCGGCGCCGCCGCGCGCCGTTTAGATTTCTTTGAGCAAAAAATACGCATTGGTTAAAATTTGCCTCTATAAAATTAATTTAAATATTCCGGATTCTTATGGGAGGATAGGATATCAGCTAGATGAGCTACTGATTAATTTAAGACTTATTAAGTGACCTAGAGCATTATTATTTGTTTCAGGATCTCTACAAAGACGAAGAAGTACGGCATTGGAACTCCGAGCAAGACTTTGAAGTTCGGATTAATCCATCAGGTTTGTAATAGATTACATACTGGAAACTATAACTTATGCCAGCAACGAATGCTGATTGCCGAATGAGTTAAGGGCGAAAACAACCACGCAGTGGATCTCCAATCCTATTTGCTAACGACATCGCGACAGGCCAGGCCCATACCCGCCATCGTAAGGAGGTCCATATGATGGCAGGTTGAACTGAAAGATGTTATGGCAAAGGGTTTTGAATTTAGAATGGATCTTCACTACAGTCCGCTACCAGTCCTCTAACTGTTATTCATTTTGTAGCGGCATCTACATCGCCAACATGCGAACTATGCATCTCACTAACGTCACGCAAAATCCTGCATCGCGCAAGCAGAGTTTACCGCGCGATTAGCATAAATACAACGTCCTGCTTTATTCTTAACGTTATTCGTTTTTCAGGTGTAAAATTCTACAAGTTTATTCTAAAAACGCCGAGTTCGACAGTGAAAGCCTACTCCAAGAGTGAAAGCAGTTCAGATGATGCAGTCGTGAACGTTGTACTGAACAAGACTTAGTTTATAAAATTATAAATTCTAAATATTTGTAAGATAAGGTAGGCACAAAAAATTAAATAGGATAAGTTTAAAATTAAAGTTTTTAATACTTTTGTGACACTATTTTTAATCCTCCGCGTTGTTGTTACCCCAAGACCCCAAGTTAACATGCATATTATATGCTTGTTTTTTAACTACCGAATCTTCTAAATTCCGACATCTTATTTGCATACTAACTAGTTACTACTACCTATAGATTTGAGAGCAAAGATAACATAATAGGTACATTACATACCTACGGTACATACCGACGCTGTACTCTTTTTATGGTGACATAGGCAAAGCACGATGAGTTGACAACATACCTACTTATAACTTTTTTCTACCTACGAGTATGTGTGCGCTATTACATAGCTTCTAAAAAATAACGGTATGTGTGACCTATTAGTACTAGGTACATAGTATAGCGACACCGAGATCCGTTTGCAAAAGTTATGCCGGTGGTTAGCTGCCGGTCGATATTCCTATAGGCAGAAGGATATACTTAACGTAATTTACGGAAGGTTTTCATCAAATTTTGATGACTGCCGATGCCGTCATCGAAAGGTGAAGCGTTTTGCATTTTCGTCTTACATAAGTTTTTGTTGTGAAGGCCGTGTCTGCATGGCAACCGCGTGAGGTCAGGTCAGCTGTTACATTTGTTGGTTTTTGTTCCGTTCTATTATTTCTATAATGGTTAAAGCCAACAAGTTACATCTACATGAACCTCACCCGAGCTGGCATTTTAGAGATAGCATTAGAGATATTTATACCTACAGGGTCATAGATATCGATAAAGGAACCCCGGAAAAAAAAATAAATGGTAGCATCATTGACTTATATATTACTACTTTCTATATTGGGTATCATCAATGACTTATCTATATCAAGGGGTATCATCGGGTATCATAGATAGAACGCTGTTTGCACATAGTCAAACAGTTTTTTTTTAGGCCGCATAGTTTTCGACTTTTGATGAAAATGTAAAAAAAAAACACCGTTCCCCCCGTTTATCTCCGAAGTTTGCTTATAGAAAAATCTGAAATTATTCTATGTGATAGAAGTATATGTAAAGATTACAGGAAAAAAAACCGGTCAAGAGCGAGTTGGACTCGCGCATCGAGGGTTCCGTTCCGATTTCTGAAAAAATGTGCTATTTAGAGTCATCGTTTAATTTTTCCCGTAATCTTTCCTTTTCCAATTCTTAGAAAATATCATTGTTTTGCAAGTCATTTTACGACGTTAACGAAACATAATTACTAATAATTAGATAAAATTGATAGGTATAAGAATGTACCGAATCCAGGCCGTGTGCCCTGAATTCGGGTCAATGATCGAACAATATTTGATAGGCTCTCTGTTAATTATAAATGGGTGAATAAGTAGAACCTACCTCCTACATCATACCCATCGCCATTATTTCGAAAACCAGTTTTCTTTGGTATGTTGCTCATTCAAGTTCTAGGTTACCGTTATTCTTAGTGAAAGTTTTTATTTTCATCACTCTAACTAAAGGTACACCATTTTATGGTTCAGATTTAGATTTTATAGAACAATGTATTCCATGACATTTTTTTTTGCAAATTCCCGAACGCGACTATTGCATGACATAATCTTTTTGACGTAACGACCACATGATTGCCCGTGCTTCATGCTTGCTGTCAAAACTGTGTCAAATTAGAAATCTGAAATCCGGAAGAAAATGCAAGCGGCATAATTATAAGTTAAATTATCAAGAGATTTACGCAAAATAAATGTAAACACAAATCGGACAATTTGATCGTGACATTGCTATAAACGAGTATTAATCGGTGCCGCGCAAGGCGCAACGTAAATACTGTTATCGGACGTTCGCGTAAGAGCGAAAGAAAGCTGGTTATTGGTATTAGGTCAATGGTGTATTCGTGCCGGTAACGTGAGGCTGGGTGCTGACGTCGGCACGTACGAGACGCGGCAGGCGCGGACGCGGACCAGCGGCCATCAGTTTGCGCCGGTTACATCGGTCGGGTAACACGTACCGACTAACTAACGGTCGACGAACACTAATCTCGAGCGTGAAAGTTATTAACAAAGATGGGTGGAAGAGTAGAAAAGGTCGGCATACTCGCCATGGAATTGTACTTCCCTTCACAATATGTAGACCAAACGGAACTGGAAAAATACGACGAAGTGTCCACCGGCAAGTACACTGTTGGCCTCGGCCAGCACAAAATGGGCTTTTGCTCAGACAGGGAAGACATTAACTCAATTTGTATGACAGCTTTACACAGACTGATAGAGAAAAATAACATCAATCTTCATGATATTGGGCGGCTGGAGGTTGGTACTGAGACAATCATAGACAAAAGTAAAAGTGTGAAGACTTACCTCATGACCTTATTTGCTGAGAAAGGTGCTACAGACATTGAAGGTATAGACACAACTAATGCTTGTTATGGTGGTACTGCAGCTCTATTTAATGCTGTGAACTGGGTGGAGTCATCCTCGTGGGATGGCAGAAAGGCGATAGTGGTGGCAGGAGACATTGCAGTGTATGGTAAAGGCCCAGCAAGGCCTACAGGAGGTGCAGGAGCAGTGGCCATGCTCATTGGCCCTGGTGCTCCTCTGGTGCTGGACTGCGGTGTTCGTGCTTCATACATGACGCATGCTTATGATTTCTACAAGCCAGACTTGTCTTCAGAATTCCCACTCGTGGACGGAAAGCTCTCTATCAAATGCTACCTCAGTGCTTTAGATAATTGTTACAACTTATATTGTAAGAAGATGAGGAAGATTGAGCCCGACTTCAGAGGATTATTGAGTTTAGATGGTATGTTGTTCCACTGTCCTTACAGTAAACTAGTACAGAAGTCTCTGGCCAGAGTATGCTTCAATGATTTCCTGAATGCATCACCAGAACAACGTGAAAAACAGTTCCCAGGGTTATCAAAATTCAGTTCTTATAAATTGGAAGAAACATACTTTGACAGAGATGTTGAGAAAGCATTCATGACATACAGCGAGGCTTTATTTGATGAGAAGACGAAGCCATCACTGTACATAGCAAAAAATGTAGGCAATATGTACACTCCATCATTGTATGGAGGCCTTGCATCATACCTCATTAGTAAATCTCCTGAACAGCTGATCGGGAAGAAGTTTGGGCTGTTTTCATATGGGTCAGGTCTTGCCTCTACAATGTATTCTATAAATATTAGCAATGATATGAGTGTTGGTTCAAAATTGGCAAAATTGTTAAAATCCTTGAATGAAACTGTGTCTCTGTTGGATGAGAGGCAGTGTGTGGAACCTAGCAAGTTTTCTGACATCATGGACAATAGAACTATGAACTACCACACAGCTCCTTACCAACCATCGGGGTCAATAGACATATTGTTCCCCGGTACATACTACCTCATTGATATTGATGAACTAAGAAGACGTTTTTATGCAAGGAAAGTTTGAAGTAATTATTTATTATTAGATTAATTTTGTGTGACTTGGTGCAGGAGCTATTTGGTGTTATCGGTTTAAAATTTATTATTTTGTAGATTGATTAGAAAATGAGACTGTTATTTATCTAGTTCACTATTATGTTTATGAAACATTCTGCTCATAACTGCTAATTAACAATGTTTATATTATTGTGACCTATTCACCTCATAACAAATCAACTTCAGGAAGCAAGTGTACTTTGTACGGCACATTTGCACACAAAATCAATAAAATATTATGCCTTGTATATTTATAGTGTCGGTATCATAGTCATTTATTATGTATTTTGAATACACAATGTAGAGAAATGAATTGTGAGGGTTTGAATTTATTATAATTATGGCTATATTTAAATGGTATGTGAGGGGTAAATGATATAGAGAAACATTATGTTTAAGTTATGAGTGTTAAAGTCCTTGATGTTCCCTTTTATAATGTAATTATCACTTTCAATAACTTATTTCCTGTGTATAGTACTAGCAAAGCTCAAATGTATACAATTTGCATCACACCAAAGCTATAAAGAACCTATAACAATATAAGAAATGTTGTTTTTATAATTTCGTATTATTTATTAAGTTGGTATTTCATATTAGTGCAATTATAAAATATTACTTATTCATAAAAAAACGTAAAATAGATTCCATGAAATGGACTATTATGAGTACTGCAATAAACATATTGAGAATTCAAAGATTTGTTTTAATCTTTTTAATGTTACCATGTTAAGGCGAGTATAGTCGTAAAATGGTCATTTTTGAGAGCCTAATGCTTTTAAATGAGCCTACAGAAAATTCCAGAAAAAATGTAGGTACTCAAGTACCTACATATTTTCTGCAATTTTCTAGGTACTTACTTACTTAGGTATATGAAACTTTGTTAAAAGTACTTACACTTCAATCTTAGCATTTGAAAATTTTAAGCAACATTTACGTCGTTAAGCGTCGTTACGAGTCGTCAGAAGCTCGAAAGTCTAACAGGGGTATCGTATTACCCACTTTACTGGGTTGTGGACAATGATGTTTATACATATAGACCATATAGTGCATTACCTCATTGGCTGCCACGGCTTATTTTTAATTTAGTTGTTTTTAGTTTTTATCTTATTCATTACGGACGCTTTTAACGTGCACGTCTTTCTACATTGTTCTCACATCTATATTTTCAATATGAACGATGTAACCAATATTATGTAAAATATTTGATTTAAAAGAGTGTCCGTGGAGTTTCTTGTCCGTTCTTCTCCAGGATCTATGCCTTGGAATGGGCAACTAGCTTCATTTTTCTGACTAACCGACCCAAGACCGACCCAGACAATTCAAAAGTGCCTGTAATTGGTTTATTTGAAATACATAAATGCTTTGAGTTTGAGTATGAATATGTGTAGGTATGTCGTCTGGAGCAGTGGTGGTCTAGTGGTAACGGCCGCGACTTACGAGTTGCAGTTTGTAGGTTCGAACCCAGACAGGCCCTTTGCTTTGTGTAAATTATTTCATCACCACTGCTCTCAAAACGGTGAAGGAAAATATCACGAGGAAACCGGCATGTCCTAGAACCAAAAATTCGAAGACATGTGACATTTTTCAACTCGAACTGGGCCCGCGTGGTGAATTACGGCACGCTCGACGCTCTCTCTCATCGAGAGGAGGCCTATGTCCCAGCAGTGGGAACGTTATAGGTTGATTATGTGTGTATGTCTATGGTCCCATGGAGCTCTAAAATAAACAAGCTTCTAAGTCAACGCAATAAGAAAAACCGGTCAAGAGCGAGTCGGACTCACGCACCGAGGGTTCCGTTCCGATTTCTTAAAGTGTGCGATTTAGAGACATCGTTTTATTTTTCCTGTAATCTTTACATCAGATTTTTCTCTGTGCAAACTTACGGGACGGACGGTATTTTTATTACATTTTTCATCCGAAAACTATGCGGCCTAAAAAAAAATTAAAAAATGATCGAGAATGTGCAAAGAGCGCTCTTTCATATGATAACCCACATGCCCTAGTAGCCCCACTTACAATTTTTAAGACACCCTTTCAGTAGGTACCTGTTCCAAAAATAAAATATTTTTATTTCTTTCTTATTTGCGAAATAGTTGGGTAAACGTCGTCTAAAATTGTTTCAAATTTCAAGCTGATAGCATTAGTAGTTCTTGAGATATCTAGCTGAGACAGATAGACAGACAGACAGACTGAGTCGCACCATAAGGGTTCCTTTTTACCATTTTGGTACGGAACCCTAAAAACTGGTCAAGAGCGAGTCAGACTCGCGCATCGAGGGTTTCGTTCCGATTACTGAAACAGTGTGCTATTTACCGACATAGTTTTATTTTTCCTGTAATCTTTACATAAACTTCTATCACATAGAAATGTTTGAGAATGTGATGCAAAAAATATAATTTATTGAGATATATAAGTAATTACGATAAGTGTATGTATGGGAGAATACATGTTTTTCAACTACGGAACACTTCATTGTGTGTGGTCCGACACGCACTTGGCCAGTTTATTTTAATTTTATCAGCGGAAATTTAGAAATATTTGCTAGTGGGTCCGTGCAACGAATGTTCTGTCGAATTCTGGGCTAGGTATAGTGAAACTACGGGTCGACGACTATATTCGCCTTAACTAACTTCACTGTTCGCATCCGAGTGCGACTGTCGAATTTGGAGCTGCTATGTTCGATTCTCATGTTTTGAAGTGTATAAAGTGTGTTAATAATGCATAGTTTCTGTGTTTAAAGTCATTAACCTTTCGTATAGTTACAGAAACAATTATAAACCCATTGTGTCTCGACGATATAGGTGATGAAGGGTTAATGTATACCTACTTACTTAGGTCATTTCAGCATAACGTCAAGAAATAATTAGCAGGTTTTTTATTGCATTCACATTGTTTTCAAAATCATGACGAATTTTGTTGGTTAATAGTCAGAATAGAATTAAACAACTCAAAACTGTAAGTTAGAACCTGCATTTAAAGGCACAGGCCCCCTGGGCAATTGGCATACCTATATTTGAGCCAGAAGCCATTTTGGTAATAAAATGAACTACCTACATAATAGGTAGTAAGCATTGACTTATATATTACTTTAAATCAATGGTAGTAGGTACAGAAAATAGAACCGACGTTAATTACCTACTCTAAATAAACATCAGAAATAATGAAGTCTATACGAGTATTATGACCCGAGCTGTGTGACAATATTTTAAGGGGTCATTGTACTCATAATTATGAACAACTTTTACTAGGTATGGCGCCAAATCTGAAATCGCGAGAAAAATCAGCTGTTCCCTTTATTTTGACATTTTGTTTTAAGGCATTTAACTAAATAAATAAATAAATTTTGACGAATTATGCGAACATAATGTACCTAGGCACTGAACAGCTGATTATTTTTTCCCGATTTCAGGTTTGGTCCCATACTAAAAGTTGTTCATAATGATGAGTACAATGACCTCTTAAAATATTGCCACTGTTTACACTTACACCCTGTATTTGTACAGTGTAGTAACTATTTAAGTGTAGGTAACTAGTTGTTTATGTAGAAATCAAATACCTACGGGGAATGCCTGCCTAGTTACAGAGGAATGCATGCTATGGCCGGAGTATGGCATGCATGATTCGACTGCTAATAACAATCCAATTATTGCCACGACTGATCGTACTACACCCCATTACGTCAGAAGTGTAGAGATTAGTGTAAGTAGGTACAGTACAACTATTTTCTAAAGGTCCCTCGGCAATCATCGCATTTCTGAATAAAAACGCTGAATGCTAATTTCCAACAGCAACTAACACAACAACAAACTTCCAAGTCGATTTAGAGCGTCCGATCTGCACTGCACCAAGTGCAAAGGGCCACTGGTAGAAATCCGACGACTGACGAAACTTGAAGTTTGCCGCGGGACATTAAGAAAATAGTTAGTACTGTACTTGGTTCTATTTCGGTCCCTCGAAATACAACGTGTAATCCTAAATGCGCAAAACCTCTTAAGGGGTCATTGTACTCATCATTATGAACAACTTTTACTATGGGACCAAACCTAAAATCGCGAAAAAAAAAATCAGCTGTTCAGTACATTTTGACGAACTAGGCGAACAGAAATGTACTGAACAGCTGATTTTTTTTTCGCGATTTCAGGTTTGGTCCCATAGTAAAAGTTGTTCATGTTGAAGTATTTTATTATCTGTGTGACTGTGTTCTAATGTCAACCACGCTCTACACTTCCTGTTCCTGTCCCGCTTTAACAAGATGTCTGTAGTGTCGGTATTAGCTAGGTTAAGCTGTATAATAAACTGATAGTAATCAAACGAATCATTTATTTAACCATTCTAGTTCTCACAGGTTATGGGCCCAGACGCCTTATTAGTTGAGCTAGGAATATAGTTGAGTATTCAGTTTGGTTTACCGAGCGCGTTTTCAGAGCACAATGGAGACCACGCCGGCAAAGATAATAAATTTTCCACAGCTAAAAGCCGAATCTTTCGGAAATTGGCTCTTCAGAGTACAATGCTTATTAGATGAAAGAGGCCTAAAAGAGATAACAGAGGCAAAAGAGATAGAAGAAAATAAGAAGAACTTGGATGCGAAGGCAAGAAGTTTAATAGTGCAATGCCTAACGGATAGGCATTTAAACCTGGTTAAAGATTGTTCAACGGCGAATGAAATGATGAACTCCTTGAAAATCACATTTCAAAGAAAAAGTGTGATATCAAAAATCACTCTTCGAAGAAAACTATTGACTTTAAAGCAAGATGGCAGCTTGGAGGAATATTTTGCAAAATACGAAAATCTGATTCGGGAATTAGAAGTATCGGATGAAAAGATAGCAGAATGCGATAAAGTCTGTTACCTCCTAACGGGGCTTGGAGAGGAGTATAACAATGTTATAACTGCAATCGAAACTGTTAACACAGACCTATCTCTAGAATTTGTCCGGACAAAATTGCTGGACCACGAAGTAAGAAAGTCCCAGGAATCGAATGTAAAAGATGAAACATCATTTGTAAGCAGAAGCACGCATGTGATTTGCTACAAATGTAAGAAGAAGGGCCACAAGTCGTATGAGTGCCGGATGTTGAGCAGAGGCCGGGGACGGGGCTACAGAAGTCCCAGGGGCAGAGGAGAAGCAGCTCATCCTGCACAAGAGGAGAGCATGTTTATAGCGTCGGAGCAGGCGCTAACTGCCAAAGACATGGCAAACACTATTTCTTTTATTGTTGACTCCGGTGCCACTCAACATTTTGTACAAGAACAGTACTCAAAATATATGACAGATGTAGAAAACTTGCCACAAAAGTTAAATATAAAAATAGCAAATGGACAGACCCTTACAGCTACACAGAAGGGAATTTTAGTAGCCACTCACAATAATAAAAGGATTAAAATAGAAGCTGTAATAGTACCTGGTCTCAGTACTAACTTGCTATCGGTTAGTAAATTAGTAGAAAGAAAAATGGAAGTAATTTTTAGAAAAGGTAAATTACTAATAAAGCACCAAAATGAAACTTATCATGGAGTGAAAAAGGGACAGCTATATACATTTGATGTAAAAATAAATATTGAAAATGATGCGCATTCATGTCAGTTGACAGAAGATAACATTAATGTATGGCATCAAAGATTTGGTCATATGTGTAGAAAGAAATTGGCTATATTAGGATTACCATTTAGTACAGAACCATGTGAGCCATGCATGAAAAATAAAGCAACAAGATTGCCATTCAAAAGGCTACAGAGACCAAGATCAAGTAAAATTGGTGAATTGATACATACAGATATAGCAGGTCCTACTAGAGTGCCAACTACAGAAGGCTATAGGTATTTCCAAACAATAATTGATGATCACAGTCACTTCACACAGACATATTTGTTGACGCATAAATCTGAAGCAACAGGAAAGCTGATATCATACATAAAGGAAATGGAAAGACAAATGGAAGTGAAAGTCAAAAGAGTCAGATGTGATAATGGTGGTGAGTTTACGGCAAACTCATTAAAAGATTTCTGCACAAACAAAGGAATTAGGATAGAGTATACCCAGAAATACAGTCCGCAACAAAACGGCAAAGCTGAAAGGATGAATAGAACAATTTATGACAAAGCAAGAACAATGTTGGATGAGTCTAATCTGCCGAGACACCTCTGGGGACATGCTGTATTAACAGCCACATTCCTAATTAATCGCTCACCATGTTCATCTATACAAGACAAAGTACCAGCCAAGGAAATGAAGAAAGAATGTAATCTGCAAATGATAAAGATTTTTGGAAGTAAAGCTTGGGTACACATAATGCCTAAACAAGATAAGCTATCAAGCAGAGCAACTCCAGCTAGAATGGTGGGATATGCTATAAATGGTTATAAAGTATGGGATCCCAACACAAACTTGATAATAATATCGCGAGATGTAAGATTTGATGAAACAAATATAAAGTATACAGAAGAAAAGAAACCACAATATTTGAATGAAGAAATATTAGATGATACAATCCCAGGAGAAGTTGAAGAGATAGAACAACACGAAAATAGAGAAGACAAAAGTAGTCAAAATATATGTACTAAGTCAGGAAGAGAAGTGAGAAAACCACAGCGGTTAAATGATTATGAGACTTATGAAGCATACTGCTTATTATCCAGTGTAAGCGACCCGGTAACATACAAAGAAGCTATAGAACAGAGTATTGAATGGAAAACTGCAGTAATAAATGAAATAAAATCATTAGAAGAACAAGAAACATGGTCAGAAACAGAACTACCAAAAGGATGTAAAACAATAGACACAAAATGGATTTTTAAGACCAAATCAGATGGAACCAGAAAAGCGAGAGAATCAAAGACACCGATGGAGAGCGGCTTCCAAGCACCTGAAAAAGAAGAACAGATTAATAATGTACCATACAGAGAGCTTATGGGATGCCTAAATTACCTGGCAACAATCAGCAGACCGGATATTGCCTTTGCTACTTCATTTTTGAGTAGATACCTTGACAAGCCTACAAGAAGCTTGTGGACTGCAGCAAAGAGAATATTGCATTATTTAAATGCAACTAAAGATATGGAATTGACTTACCATAAGAAGAAAGAAGATAATAGCAATCTTTCTCTAATTTCAGCCTTTTCAGATGCAGACTGGGCTGGTGATAAGACAGACAGAAAAAGTGTCAGTGGTATGGTCATCTATCACCAAGGCAATTTGATCTCATGGTCTTCCAAGAAGCAACAGTCTGTTGCGCTTAGTACTGCCGAAGCTGAGTATACTTCTGCAGCCATGTGTGCGAGTGAACTCCTGTTTATTCATGGTTTGGCAAAAGACTTTAATGATCAGTGCAGTGTTGAACTAAAAGTGGACAATCAAAGTGCTATAAAAATGATTATGAACAGTGAAAATACGCGATATTCAAAACACATAGACATAAAGTTTCATTTCATAAAAGACATTATTGCTCGAAATTTAATTACAGTGAAATACGTGAGTTCTTGTGAAAATACATCGGACATTATGACAAAGCCCTTGTGTAGTGTAAAACATAATTATTTTCGTGCTAATTTGTTTAATTGAACTTTAGCCTTTGTTTATTTTGATTATATTTGAGGTTATGTAGAAATGTCAAACTAGAAATGTCACTCATGTCAAATGTTAAGATACTGTCACTTTAGTGTTACCATAAGATTAAAAATATATATATATGATTTTGTTTCGTGTAGCAATTTGAAGTTGTAATAATGTTAGAAAAAATATTGTAACTTAAAATTGAGAGGGAGTGTTGAAGTATTTTATTATCTGTGTGACTGTGTTCTAATGTCAACCACGCTCTACACTTCCTGTTCCTGTCCCGCTTTAACAAGATGTCTGTAGTGTCGGTATTAGCTAGGTTAAGCTGTATAATAAACTGATAGTAATCAAACGAATCATTTATTTAACCATTCTAGTTCTCACAGTTCATAATGATGAGTATGTACAATGACCCCTTAAGAGGCATTACACGTTGCATTTAGCATTACACGTTGTATAAATAAGCAAACGGTGCACGGTGCGTAAGCAAAGTGTTAATTAAGTACTTAGATAATGTATTATTATCCCGAAGGAGACGGTACAGACTATTAAGAACAGTAGGTACCTTACCTACACCATTGATCTAGTATTACTCAATGAGTAGTTAGGTCACACAGCAATACCACAGATAATACTAGGTACAGGTATTAAAGTCCCATGTCAGGTGGCCAGCATATTGCTAGCAACTGAGACTACATAATTAATTGCCAGTACCTAATTAAACATGATTAATAAACTTCTACAAAACTTTACAAAAGCACTATTAATCATATCGCGTTATTATACAAGCGTAGTGGTTGACTAGAGCTCGCAGGGTCATAGGTTCGATCCCCGCACGCAAGAAATATTGTACAACCTAAGTTTTGTACACACGGCTACACATCAAGCTATAGGTACATTTCCCGTTTATACTGACCTCTCACTGTAAGGAAATCCTATACAATGCGAGATTAGCTAATACTGGGAATGTATAGCTTGATCTGTAGCCGTGCGTACGTTCAGGCTCACAAAAAATATTTTTCCAAACGTGTTTAATCCCACGATTCAGAAGATACTGCAGATAATATTTCTGCATTAAAAGCACAAATAGTCACGTAATAGTAAAGTTAGTAGATACCTATTGTTTGGTCACCTAACACCTATTTCTAAGTAGGCAACATGTTTTGCCTCTCTCTGACACTCCTCACACCTCAAACTGACACTTTCGGATTACTTATAGCAATACTAGCTTTTGCCCGCGGCCTTCGCCCGTTTGGTGATTTTAAAAACCATGGGAACGTTCCCACCACCACCACGATTCTGCCAGCTTTCGCCGACAATCGTTTCTCCTTTGGACTGTTCACCCCACGTGGTCCACGCTACTATCGGGATAAAACAGAATCATATATTACCCTTTTCGTCCGTTTTGGTCTGCATGTGTGCCTTGGTCTGCATATGTGAAATCCGTTCAGCCGTTAAAGCTCACGCCTTACCGGCTGAACGGATTTCAATGAAACTTGGCAATGTTTTTTTTTTTTACAAAGATACAGACGACTTTTGCATTGATAATACCTAAGTATTATGTAGTTTAATTGTATGAGTCAATTAATTCAAACTTTTCAGAATCAACAAAAATATGTTTCTTGTAAAAAAGGTATTGGTGCTGAAGAAAATTTAATACATATAGAAGTTGATAAATGAAAACGATATGTACATGATTTTTGGAATATTTATTTATAAAAAAACCGGTCAAGAGCGAGTCGGACTCGCGCACCGAGGGTTCCGTTCCGATTTCTGAAAAAGTGTGCTATTTAGAGACATCGTTTTATTTTTCCTGTAAACTTTACATAAACTTCTATCACATAGAATAATTTCAGATTTTTCGCTTTGCAAACTTCGGAGATAAGGGGGGGGGGGGGACGGTATTTTTTTTTACATTTTTCATAAACAGTCGAAAACTATGTGGCCTAAAAAAAAGAAAAAAAATGTTTGAGAATGTGCAAACAGCGCTCTTTTATATGATACCCCACATGCCCTAGTACCCCTACTTTGAATTTTTGAGACCACCTTTCAGTCCCTGTTGCAAAAAAAATATAAATATTTTTATTTCTTTCTTATTTGCAAAATAGTTGGGTAAACGTTATCTAAAACTGTTCCAAATTTCAAGTTGATAGCATTAGTAGTTCTTGAGATATCCAGCTGCGACAGACAGACAGACAGACCGCCAGACAGACAGACAGACAGACCGCCAGACAGACAGACAGACAGACAGACTGAGTCACACCATAAGGGTTCCTTTTTTACCATTTTAGTACGGAACCCTAAAAAAGAAACAATATTCACAAGTAGGTAGGTACCTACCATAGAAATATAAAAAAACAGGAGAAGAGGCAAGCGGGCGAATCCGCGCGACATGCTCAGTATGAGCCGGTCATCCTACAAATTCCGTCTCCGCGAACTTGTGCGCTTTCGACTGTGACCGTGACAATTTATAAGAATGCCGTGTTGTTCAGTGGTTTCTTGTAAAAACCGAAGCCATGTTAATCATGGAATCACTTTCCATATGGTAAGTACCTGCAAGTATTTTACCGTAAGTACCTACTTATTTGTCTTTAAAATCATGAAAGTGACAAAGGGAAAAAGTGGAGACACAGGGTTCCGAACTTCCGATACATTTTAACATATATAATCTGTGAAGTATAGAATGTCTTTGAAGTGCGCGCCCTGCGGTCATGCGTTTTGTTACCGTAGGCCGGGGCCTACACTACACTACACGGCAGAACTACCGGAAACGCACCGCAGTGCGCGCTCGCTCTTATATCTACGGTACGCACGCACCGCTACAGATCAAGCTATACTTTTCCAGTAAAAGCTGATCTCGCATTGTATAGGATTTCCTTGCAATGAGAGGTCAGTGTAAATTGGAAATGTATAGCTTGATGTGTAGCCGTGTGTACGTACAGATATTTTAAATTAAAAATTTCTTAAAAAGTGTGACTCGTGCGCTCCTGCCCTTTTCGAAATGAGGCGTTCAATTATGTATGTGTATGGAATTATGGATATATACCCGTAGCCTGTACAGTATGGAAGTATGGATAAGTATTATAGGTACGGATTATGTGCCTCACTATACATATTATTATGGTGACTGGTATTAGTGAATGATTATACTCATGATAACAAACAAACTTTTACTAAGTATACCAAACCTGAAATCGCTACAAAAAAACCAGCTGTTCCCTACATTTTATCGAGTTATGCGAACATGAATGTATGGGGCAGCTGATTTTTTTTTCACGATTTCAGGTTTGGTCCCCTAATAAAAGTTGTTTGTTATCATAATCATGTGTTTAAGTATCGGTCACTAATTACCAGTCACCCTATATATCTATCTGATGGCGAAGTTGTTGATGAAATAAATCTGGAAATGCGTCATTGCAGTATCGCGGTCACAGCAGGTCAGTAGTCTGTAGGTTAATTCCCATGATGTAATTTTAATGAGCATAACTAAGGGTATAAGTATACACCTCTATGATAACCTCTAGGAAAGTCTATAATAAATTATGTGGGCGTCCAAGCAAAAAGGGTCCAAGTCCAAGTCCAGTTCCCGGCATTTAGTTTCCGAGATAGAAGAAGTTTTCTAAAGTTGGGTGTGCCAAATTGTATACCTAGTACTTACGATTTTTTCCGGATTTCAACTTCAACTAGGTACCTATCTGATAAAAAAAAAATATGTTCCAGTTTTTGAATATTTTTTCAATCCTTATTATCAATTGACTATATTCTAGATACCGAATCTATACGTAGTCTTAACTCGATAAAGCAAAAAGGGACCAGTAGTCGGGCTACTGGTCCCTTTTTGCTTGGACCCACATAATTTATGATTGGTAATAGGTATCTACTTATGAGGTTAAGGATGATGCGTCAGCGTAGCCCGCGAAATTCAAAATTTCTTACGTTTTTTGCAATTTGTAGGTCAGTGTGAGCTTGTATGTTGATTAAAATATGATTCGCGGCCGTAACTAACATGGCTTTACAGAATTATTTTTTTTTTTTTTTTTTTTTTTTTTTTTTTTTATTTAAGATGGGTTTGCTCTTGACTCTAGTCTAGGTCAGAGGTGACAGAGACAAAGTCGACGATGGAGTGAGCTTACCCAGAAGAAGCCTGTTCACTCTTACTTTGAATAGTTCAGGGTTGTATGCGGTCGGAAACACAGACGCAGGCAGAGAGTTCCACTCTTTTGCTGTGCGCATTATAAAAGACGTTTGGAAACGCTTAGTGCGAGTTGGTGGAATAGCAACCAGGTGTGGATGGTAACCTGCAGTGCGCCTAAAGGTCCGATGGTAGAAGGGGGCCGGTGGAATGAGGTCGTGGAGTTCATGGGCACACTCTCCGAAGTACAATCTGTAGAAGACTGACAAACAGGCAACCTTGCGGCGATGAGCCAAGCTGTGAAGTTTGGCGTCCACCAGTTTTTCGTCGCCAATGAGCCTCTTAGCTCTGCGTTCCACCGAGTCAAGCGCGGCAAGTTGGTACTTAGCTGAACCATCCCAAAGGTGGCTGCAATACTCCATGCAGGATCGGACTTGCGCCTTGTAAAGGGTTAAAAGCTGTCCTGGCGTAAAGCATCGCTTTACCTTATTTAGGATGCCCAGTTTCTTAGCCGCAGTTTGAGCTTTGTACTCGATGGTGGCGCCAAAGTTGAGACCAGATGTCAACTCCATGCCTAGAAGCTCGAGCCTATCAGTGACAGGAACAGATGCACTCCGAAAAGTAGGAGTTTTGTCGAATCGACTCTTTTTTGCGGTAAAAAGACACGCCTGCGTTTTGGCGGCGTTAAAAGAGACCAGATTGTCATCACCCCACTGGGAGACAAGGCTTAAGGTCAAATCTGTTCGCTCTACCATGGCCTCTCTCAGGGATCGAACTTCGGCCCCGCTGGCCTTTGCGCTGGACACGTATCTCTCTGAAACAGTACTGTCATCTGCGTACCCAACAATACCAGGCAGAAGCAGGTCATTGATGTGCAGCAGGAAAAGAGTTGCAGAGAGAACAGACCCCTGAGGAACTCCGGCATCAATAGCCATAGGGTCAGAGGAGCAGCCGTCAATGACTACTCTGATCGACCGTTCCCTAAGGAAGTCTGATATCCAGCTACAAAAATCAGCTGGGATGCCATAAGCAGGAAGCTTGCTGAGTAGTCCGGCTTGCCAGACCCTGTCAAAGGCCTTCGAGATATCAAGCGATACAGCAAGTGCTTCGCCGTGTTTCTCGATGGCTTCGCCCCAGCAGTGCGTGACATACACAAGAAGGTCGCCAGTTGACCGTCCCCGGCGAAAGCCATATTGACGGTCACTGAGGAGATCATTGTCTTCAAGGTAAGTCAGCAACTTACTGTTCAGTACCCTTTCCATAACCTTGCACAGAATGGAGGTAATGGCGATCGGACGGTAATGGGCAGGGTCTGCACGGTCACCCTTTTTGGGCACTGGTTGTACATTTGCAAGCTTCCAAGATTTTGGCACCGTTCTTTTTTCAAGAGAGAGGCGGAACAAGCGTGTCAACACAGGAGACAGTTCAGGTGCACACTGCCTCAACACTCTCGCTGGAATGCCGTCAGGCCCACTGGCCTTGTTCACGTCTAGACTGCACAATACTCTTCGGACCTCTTTAATGTGAACTGTGATCTCCGGCATCGTGGAGTCACAACGAGGTACAGTAGGTGGTTGCTTTGAGCCAGCGTCCAGACGTGAATTGCTTGCAAAGAGAGATGCAAATAAATTTGCTTTCTCACTTGCAGAGTGAGCCAGCGAACCATCAGGTTTCATCATTGGAGGTAAAGTGGGACGACAGAAATTCGTTTCAACCGCTTTAGACAGGGACCAGAACTGTTTACTACCCGGAGGGTGCGATGCCAGCTTGGCCCCAATACGTCCGACATGGTCGAAACGTGCCTTACGTAAAACCCGTTTGCAGAGCTTGGCGGCAGAATTAAAGGCTCTTTTTCTCGCGCGAACCCTACGCGCTCTAACTTTACGGTCGCGGGCCTTGACCCAGACTTGGTAGGCAGACTCTTTTCGGGCCTCAGCGTGGGCGCATTCTGCATTATACCAAGGCCGGGATTTGTGACCAAGCGGGATGTCGGAGAATGGAATAAAATACTCCATCCCCTGCCGAATCACGTCCGCAACCGCGTCAGCACAGCGCGAGGGGTCACCCGAGGAGAAGCACACTTGCCGCCATGGATAAGACGCAAAAAAGTGCCGCATCTCATCCCAGTCTGCTGACTCGTATCGCCATACTCGCCTCGTGCCTCTAGGACTGTCATCAGGAGGAGAGCAGGTAGATATGGATTTCACCAGACAGTGGTCAGAGGTTCCCAGAGGGGCTGAGACCGATACTGAATGACTGTCCGGATCAGATGCCAGCAGAAGGTCCAGGCAATTGGGTGTATGGCCGTCAACATCCGGTACCCGCGTTGCCACATTCACCAACTGGGTTAGATCTAGCGTTAAAGCAAACTTGCGCGCCTCTAACCCGGCATGGTCAGTTTTCTGGTATGGGTACAACCACTCTTTATGGTGGGCATTAAAGTCCCCCAGAAAAATGAGCTTCGCTGTTGGGTATCGTTGCTGGGCTATGTCAGTCGACTCCACGAGGAAATTAAAGAGTGCAGTTGTCTCCTGGTCACCGCTGTGCGATCGGTAGATGCCGATGTAGAGAAACTTCTCCACGCCAGTGTCCACAAGTAGCCATATGGCAGAAAAACCCGACTTCTCAAAGCAACGGAGACGACGACAGCAAATGTCATCGCGGACGTACACACAGACCCCAGCATGTTTCTTGAACTTGTGTTCAAGAGAGTAACCCGGGTAGTTGAGGTACGCCACGTCCGACGGGGTTGCTATCTTCGTCTCCGTTAGGAAAAACAGGTGCGGCTTCTCGGTCTCAAGGTGGTGATGGACCGGATCGAGATTGGAGTGCAATCCCCTGATGTTAGTGAGGTGCACTTTTAGTGGGAGGAAGTGCAGCCGTTGTTTTACCCGATTTTTCTTTGCTTTGGTCATTTTGAGTAGAGTTGTTGGGGAAAAAGTCGATATGTCGAGGCGCTGCTCAGTGAACCAAGTGGAACACTAGAGCTAACTAAACCCATGGGAAACTCATTTGGAGACTGCGGGGACGCCCGAACCCCCCCGGATATGGCCACCGGGTCCTCCCGTCCAGTCGCCAGCTGGCACGGTGGAGCATACCGGGATTTTTCGCGAGTTGGCGGGGCAGCCTTTGGCACGTGGCTGGCGTGCTACTTGGGCCCCCTACTGACTGCGGTCGGCCAACGGCTGGCACCGTGCTTCGGATCCCGCTACCCTCCAAAATGAGTCACCCGGCAAGCTATGCCCAGAGACCAAGACCGGCTCTGAACAGCGCAACTGACAATCTCCTTCTCCCCCAGAGGCACTGGCACTCCCACACACCGACGGAACAC
Source organism: Cosmia trapezina (assembly GCA_905163495.3). Classification (NCBI taxonomy): domain Eukaryota; kingdom Metazoa; phylum Arthropoda; class Insecta; order Lepidoptera; family Noctuidae; genus Cosmia; species Cosmia trapezina. The sequence continues at coordinate 7,651,447 of LR991036.1, forward strand.
AGCAAGCTGCTTGGCGCCGGACTCCGGTGGGATGGTGGTCGCGAGCCAGGCGGCCCCTTGCGGAGCCTACCACCGCTAAGTGGGACCGTTTAGCCGTACCACAGGCAAGCCTGTGGTGCCGTTGCCCGGGGTGGACCACTAGGAGGTAGATCCCAAACCCACCCCCATTATAATCATTAGAATCAGCAATACAACTCCATAAGTTAGAATTGACCTCAAATCTAGCGATTTCAAATCATGAGGATTTAGGTAAGTGCTAACTTATGGAGTTGTATTGCTGATTCTAATTATTATAATTCTGTAAAGCCATATTAGCTACGGCCGCGAATCATATTTTAATCAACATACAAGCTCACACTGACCTACAAATTGCAAAAAACGTAAGAAATTTTGAATTTCGCGGGCTACCCTGGCGCTTTCGCCTCTTATACAACACATAACAAGTCAAAATAAAGACTTTGACCTGCTAATAAAGTTATTGATTAAGGTTGATGCGCCAAGGTAGCCCGCGAAATTCAAAATTTCTTACGTTTTTTGCAATTTGTAGGTCAGTGTGAGCTTGTATGTTGATTAAAATATGATTCGCGGGCGTAGCTAATATGGCTTTACAGAATTATAATCATTAGAATCAGCAATACAACTCCATACGTTAGCATTTATCTCAAATCTAGCGATTTCATGAAATCATGAGGTTTGAGATAAATGCTAACTTATGGAGTGGTATTGCTGATTCTAATGATTATAATTCTGTAAAGCCATATTAGCTACGGCCGCAAATCATATTTTAATCAACATACAAGCTCACACTGACCTACAAATTGCAAAAAACTTAAGAAATTTTGAATTTCGCGGGCTACCCTGGAGCTTTCGCCTTAAGGACGCTGTTACAAATGGGTAGTCAAATCATTACTTTTTTACACAAAAGTGCGTTTATTAAATAAAATGCTTTGCTTTCTTAAAATGTTATTTGGTTAAATTGTTGATAAGTGTGCATGATACGATTCTGTACTATAAACGTAATTTTAGATATGTACAGCTTCTCAATAACGGTACCGAAGTAAAAAAAATCACTTCGGTACCATTATTGTGAAACTGTACCTATCTAAAATTATATTTATGATTCAGAATCGTACCATGCACATTTATCAACAATTTAACCAAAAAACATTTTAAGAAAGCAAAGCATTTTATTTAATAAACACACTTTTGTGTAAAAAAGTAATGATTTGACTACCCATTTGTAACAGCGTCCTTAAGGGGCCGTATACGAAATTTTGCCGATTTCGCTAATTTTCGTGATTTTAAAGACGTAAAATTACAGTCAAAACACTGTATTTCTATAAGTTTTAATGCACAATATCAAATATCAAATCATTTCGATGATAATCTAATGAATGAGCTACATTTTTATTTTGCGTCGAGTTTATTATGCGAGAATTAGGTTGTTTTAAGGCTACTCTTTCGAAAAAAGCTTAAAAACAGCGTGCAGATGAAGCAGTTTTTCGCCGGAACCTACAGAGAAATTACATCTGAAAAAACTTGTTAGTAATCTACATGATATGAATCGTAATTTCGTTTAGCCATAATTTTTCTATCGGTATCACATAATAAGAAAAAAATTTTTTATCAAAAGAATATAAAAAAAATATCTACTACTTTGCAATACAAACGAAAATGATTTGGTTTTGTTACTTTTTAAAAACATGAATATTTTTTATTATAATAAATTAAAAATGCGTCTAATTTGGGACAGCGCTCCTTGATGGGCGAGTCCTATTACTGGCTGGACGTACGACGCGTTGCGTGAGCTCAGGCCAGAATGCGCAAGCTAACCACTCAAGGTCATTGGCGTATAAAGATTTTTTAATGGCAAATGTTTTTCATTTTTTGCATTTTTATTTTTTTTTTTTGTTTATTTCTGTTGTTTTTATTTTAAAACTTTCACAAGAATACATTGTAATTTTTCCATACCCTTTAGACGTCAAATCGATTCGTAAATATGTGATATTCTAAAGCTCTTACAGCAAAAATTCACAAAACAGTCGCCGGTTTAGGTCGATTAATCAAAACTAAACAATATAAATAAAAAAGTAGTTACATACATTAGATCATAATAATTAAAATGATCTTTCGTGTTGTGGATTAAAACTTATACAGATACTTTATTGTAACTGTAAAATCTCGTCTGTAAAATCACCTAAATCAGCAAAATCAGCATAATTTCGTGTACGGCCTCTAATAGATTCTTTTTCTCTAGTAGGTATACATACACGTAAGACTATCCTAAGCGTATTTTTAACTTCAAGAAAAACTAGTAAATCTCTTGAGTCTCTTGCCTTGTCTTTGGATTGCCAAAGCCAAGGGGGCAAGAGACTGGAATCCATTGAGATGCCGGTTTCCTCTCGATGGTTTCCTTCACCGTTTTCATAAGTCTATGTATTTATTTCTCAATATATGGTACACATTGAGATCTTACAATAAACATTATTTCACTCACTACTACCATTGCTGGTGTAGAAATATTAAACAATACGCTAGATAAAACTAGGTAATTACAAGAATCACATTAATATTATAAAGGCGATAGTTTGTGAGTGTGTGTGTCTTTTTCACGCTCAAACGGCTGGACCGATTTGGATGAAATTTGGTATGTAGATAGCTCTTACACTGGATTAACACATCCGCTACTTTTTATCCCGGTCTACTGCGGGTGAAACCGCGGGGCGCAGCTAGTATATATAAAGTATGTATTAGTATTTTAAAGTATCTTCTATTAACTACACAGAATAATTTACACAAAGTAAAGTGCCAGTCGGGGTTCGAACCTACGACCTACAACCCGTAAGTCGCGGCCGTTACCAGTGAGCCATATCACTGCTCTGGAACTAAGCGTATTGTATGCTAAATATAGGAAGTAAAGTAACTATATATAAAGATACAAAGCAATACATAACACGACACACTGCTGCTGCTGCTACTGTTACGGCGGTATTAAATGACTCCGATGACCGAGAGCGATTGTCTTACTGTTTAAACTCACTTGAGCTGATAATCTTAACAATACAAAGCCATTTATCTAGATAAGTCGGCTTAGTATTCTTCCCTATTGTGCTGTTCCTGGATATTGTTGGGCGAAAACAGGACGTGACGTAGACACCTATCAGTGATAAGAATAGGACATCCTGTCTTTTTGTGGGTGGCGTCAGAGACTCAGAGATATGTCTTGGAATTTGGATCAGCGGTATTCAGCACATTATTTATTTATTAGACTATGGATGACTTACAGCTAAAACAAACAGAATAAAAAAACAATTTTTTATCCAACTTTAAAAAAAAAAGAGGTTATCAATTCGTCGCATATATATATATTATGTTTGTACACACGGCTACACATCAAGCTATACAATTCCAGTTTACACTGACCTCTCATTGTAAGGAAATCCTATACAATGCGAGATCAGCTTATACTGGAAATGTATAGCTTGATCTGTAGCCGTGCGTACACCGATTTCTACGTCAATAATTGTGGACCGATTTTAAAAATTCTTTTTTAATTTGATAGGGTATGCTCTCGAGGTGGTCCCATTGTCATCAAGTCAGAATCTGATGAGGGGATCCCATGGAAATCGAGGGAAACCCTAAAATTTTATAGGCACACCTACAGCGATTTGGGTATTTTTTATAGTAACTCGTACAATTGGTAAAGCACCATTTGGTGAAGTGGAGCTGATGAGGAAGACCACAGATGGCCATCGGAACTACTCAATAATACGTATTTCACTTGGGTTGCGATTCGATTACTTTAATATGGCAATTTATGCTCGTCACAATGCATATGTTGGAGTGGAGTTGATGATGACTTCACCATAGAGCTCCAGTTCTCCTGGTTCCGTACTAGGAGAACTCCTCAACAATTAACGTCCTTGTATCGGGAAAACCAATATTTTGTAAAAGGTGATGAGCAGTTGACATTAGGGTATTGTAACTTAGATAAATTACAAACTGACCCACTAAAATGTGAAAAACAACCGACTTTCAAAAAAAATACTAACTACAAAGTGAAAAATAACTTTAATTTCGGAAGTCGGTGTCTTTGGATCTGTATTTTAGTTTTTTGCCACCGACTTCCGAAATTAAAGTTATTTTTCACTTTGTAGTATTTTTTTGAAAGTCGGTTGTTTTTTTTGTAAAAAAGTTTTTGTTTTTCACATTTTAGTGGGTCAGTTTGTAATTTATCTAAGTTACAATACCCTAATGTCAACTGCTCATCACCTTTTACAAAATATTGGTTTTCCCGATACAAGGACGTTAATTGTTGAGGAGTTCTCCTAGTACGGAACCAGGAGAACTGGAGCTCTATGGTGAAGTCATCATCAACTCCACTCCAACATATGCATTGTGACGAGCATAAATTGCCATATTAAAGTAATCGAATCGCAACCCAAGTGAAATACGTATTATTGAGTAGTTCCGATGGCCATCTGTGGTCTTCCTCATCAGCTCCACTTCACCAAATGGTGCTTTACCAATTGCACGAGTTACTATAAAAAATACCCAAATCGCTGTAGGTGTGCCTATAAAATTTGAGGGTTTGCCTCGATTTCCATGGGATCCCCTCATCAGATTCTAACTTGGTGACAATGGGACCACCTCGAGAGCACACCCTTTCAAACAAAAAAAGAATTATCAAAATCGGTCCACAATTGACGGAGAAATCGGTGTACATACATAAAAAAATATATATACATATATAAGTACGCGACGAATTGATAACCTCCTCCTTTTTGTTTTGTAAAGTCGGTTAAAAACTGCAAAGTGAAAAATAAATTTAATTTCGGAAGTCGGTGGCAAAAAACTAAAATACAGATCCAAAGACACCGACTTCCGAAATTAAAGTTATTTTTCACTTCGCAGTTTTTTTTTTAGAAGTAAGTAGGTAGGTTATTTTTTTTTTTGTAAAAAAGTTTTTATTCAGTAACTACTTTTTGATAGAAAAAAATACACAATAATCTAGAATACATAAGAAGTGATTTCATGTGTCCTGAAATCTATTTTAGTTTGTAGAACTAAAGAAAAAGACCGGCCAAGTGCGTGTCGGACCACACATCAGCTTGATACCTTCACGCGTTCCTGAGAAAAATGGTCTTGACAGACTGACAGACAGACAGACAGACAGACGGACAAACAAGTGATCCTATAAGGGTTCCGTTTTTTCCTTTTGAGGTACGGAACCCTAAAAAGGCTAAACCCAGATCTATTTCTGTCTATTTTTTCGAGTTTTTACCATATTACTCCTACAGTTTTCATTAAAAGTGCTCATAAATTTATACAGTACTTTACAAAATAATAGGGAATGATTTCATGTGATTACTTTTTTAGTCCAATCCCTAGATTTTTTGTAAATCGGTAATTACTTCATATTTTGCGAGCGTTGTGTCATCGCGCTTCTCTTTCTTTTCTATGCAGTCCGACAGTGACCGCGCTTTTCACGGCGGACAAGCCTTAAGACGCAGATATATGCAACGACCTTGTGTGTGGTTATCTTATGTTCTGTGCGGCTATCAACTTTTGTTCTTTTAGTACGAGAGTCCATGATCAAAACCATGTCGCAACGTTTTACGGCCACAACCGTATAAAATCATTAGTTTAGATGATTCTGAACCCGACTCAGTGGGCAGCACCGGTCAGAAACGTCACATTTTTATGGGAGTCCATTTCTGCTATGTCAAAAAAATAGTCTGATATTATGCCGGGGCTACACTATACCACAGAATAAATAATAGTACTAACATAACTATACGCTTTAAACATCGCGGTAATTGTTCCGTTGTTCAACGCGATGAATTGAGTGGCCACACTTGAACGGTCAACGTCAATGCTAATTGAATTCACACCCCTCGTCCATCGGCAATGTGAATGCCGATGTCAAATTATCGCCGTAGTGGTGGCTACACCTACGGTTATCGTCCTTCAACGCTTAGAGCATAATGCTCTAAGCCTTCAACGCGATGATCAACGGCGATGTCCGTATAGTTTAGCCCCGGCTTTATAACTGTGTAAACTAAGGGCGAGCGCGCACTGCGGTGCGTTTCCGTTAGTTCTGCCGCACTGGGCGGGGCCTACAGTAACAAAACGCATGACCGTAGTGCGCGCACTTCAAAGACATTCCATACTTCACAGATTATGCTGTAGAAAAACGCACCGCAGTGCGTGCTCGCTCTTAGACACATGAAGTCACGGCGCGCGGCGGCGTCGTCGTGTTAGTGACGCTGCGTGGTGTCGCATAGCCTGCAGCGAAAACGTCGTCGGTAGACTACACTCTTTGGCCAAAACTCTTCCTTTAGGAACCTATAAGGAGGCGTCTAATTTCAAAACCCAGCTAAAACGATTTTTCCTTGAAATTTTTTTCTCTGTTACAAAAGTTTTCTCAATTCTGTAATAAGTGACAAAGTTTTAAAAGTTTTCTCAATTCTGTACTAAGTGACAAACTCATTTCCGAGCAAATCTCTCTAAGGGTGAGCGTCCACTGGTCCGCGCCGGCCGCAACGCACGCACGGCACGCAACTAATTTTTGTTTGCTTTGTATGAATTCATATAGCACTGTGCCCACTACCGGTACCGCCCGTATTTTCATTTCTTCATACAAACAAACCAAAATCCGTTGAGTGCCGTGCGTGCGTTTCGGCCGGCGCGGACCAGTGGACGCTCAGCTTAAAAAAGTACTAAATTTAGCATCCAAACATTATGCTTGGAAACAAAATCCGCTATAAAAATGGCATGGGTGAAATTCAAATTTCTCTAAAAGCTAAAACCTAATCAACCAAACCAATCACAGCGCTTGCTTTTGCACCAAGTGACCTTACAAATAGTATGACAGACCAAATGGCGACTTTTAAAATTGTATTGTGCAGCAGGGAGTGCGATTACATTGTATATCTATTTTAAATCATCAATAACTCGATTTCCAGAAAAATCTTGTAGTGGGTTTCGAAATTAGACGCCTTTAGATAGTATGGACACATACACCGTAATTGGCATTTTTACCCACAGGCCCCCAAGTCTGCTATTTTTTACATTCCAACACGATCCCATTGTCACTGCATTGTCATTTTGCTAAAAGTTCGTAATCTGCTAAATTCATAATTTCATACAATGGAGTGTCAGTGGTTGACCATTGGAAAGTCATAATGACGCCATTATGACGCCATTATATTAGTAGATTACCAAACTTGTCAAAATCAACAATTTATGAAATCAATGATAGACCATTCTGACCTATTGTAATAGCAGACTTGAGGCCGATCTGTAGAATTCAAATTGTAGGCCTTATCACAAGCTGATATCAGTTAATATTGCATTCAATGCAATAAGTAGGAATAGGTAATAAATAAACACCTGCTTTTACTTTACGTTAATCTGTATAATTCAGGGGTTTTTTTTAGAGAATGACAAGCATTTCTACATAGTTGGTTTGTTTTATTTATAGATCAACATAGTTAGGTTCAGTCCATAGCTAAAATAAAGTATGGTTCAGTCAGTAAGTTTGTAATCTGCCTAGCCTTTTCCGAACTATGTTGCCGTCGGTTGCCAGTTAACCGAATGCAGCTGAATACCAGTATTTTACATGGAGCGACTATCTATCTGACCTACACAACCCAGTAACTGGGGTAATACTTCTGGCTGTCATTCATGGATCTTTGACGGTCGTTATCTACAGGCAGTCAGAAGCCCAAAAGTCTGACAACCAGTCTTACCAAGGGCTATCGTGTTACCCAGTAACTGGGCTGTGGAGGTCAAATAGGCAGTGCTCCATGTAAAATACAGCTACTTCCGGTTAGACTGGAAGCCGACCCCAAAATAGTTGGAAAAAGGCTAGCAGATTAATTGACTCGCTTCGTACATTTATTTGATTTATTCCTAATACCACTGGTATTTGTTTGTACTTGTATTTATTTTCTATTCCGAACGGATACCACTTTTTAAATAATTAAAAATAACCAACAACTTTTAGTTACCTATACAATTAGTTTAAATACGTATAAAACAATGGTATCCGTTCGGAATAGAAAATAAATATGAGTTCAAACAAATACCAGTGGTATTAGTTTGTTGGTATTAGATCGGAATAAATAATTTATTTAGTTTAACATAGGTACAGTCAGCAACAAAAGTCGATTGACACTTGTGTTATCTAAATCTTAATTATTGAGAAAAATACTACATTAAAATCGGAAAAGATGTAAATTTTTAAGAAACATAACTCGTATCTAATAAATGAAATGCTAAAAAGCAAGTTATCGTATCATTTTTTGTCAATTTAGTTTAGATGATATCAAAAGTAGCAGTGTTAACCGACTTCTGTTGCTGACCGTACTACATAAACTCGCCTTTTTTGTCAATTTAGTTTAGATGATATCAAAAGTAGCAGTGTTAACCGACTTCTGTTGCTGACCGTACTACATAAACTCGCCTTTTTTGTCAATTTAGTTTAGATGATATCAAAAGTAGCAGTGTTAACCGACTTCTGTTGCTGACCGTACTACATAAACTCGCCTTTTTTGTCAATTTAGTTTAGATGATATCAAAAGTAGCAGTGTTAACCGACTTCTGTTGCTGACCGTACTACATAAACTCGCCTTTTTTGTCAATTTAGTTTAGATGATATCAAAAGTAGCAGTGTTAACCGACTTCTGTTGCTGACCGTACTACATAAACTCGCCTTTTTTGTCAATTTAGTTTAGATGATATCAAAAGTAGCAGTGTTAACCGACTTCTGTTGCTGACCGTACTACATAAACTCGCCTTTTTTGTCAATTTAGTTTAGATGATATCAAAAGTAGCAGTGTTAACCGACTTCTGTTGCTGACCGTACTACATAAACTCGCCTTTTTTGTCAATTTAGTTTAGATGATATCAAAAGTAGCAGTGTTAACCGACTTCTGTTGCTGACCGTACTACATAAACTCGCCTTTTTCCCATGGGAGTACGCAGAAAGTTTGAATTAAGACTATTCATATCTATGGGTGATAGGTAGGATCCCTTTAATTGTGCTTTTAAACTAAAATGCTAAGTAGGTAAGTATAGTTGTATTTTTAATTCAATAATCGTTCGACTTTATGTTACGAGTAGGTACGTTTACTTCGCGCATTCGTACTAGGGTTTCTGTTCTGCCTTATAAAACAGCAGACCCCATCTATCTGATACTGTAGATAATGAAGATGTATGTCCTGTAAAACACTATACTAGAAAGGATTAGGTAGTTAATTAAAGGTAAACAATCTTGATGTGACTTTTTACACAAACACATAATAATAGTAGATTATTAACCAAGGGGATAAAGCAGTGTCTTCTGTCGCGGGTGACGATTTAAATCGCGAGCGTAACGAAGGACTCGAGGTTTACTCCCGAGCGTAGCGAGGGTGTTAAAAACTTAAATCACGAGCGAAGCGAGGGATTTAAGACGAGTCCTGAGTGTAGCGAGAGATTTAAGTTCACCCAAGACTAAGACAGCTTTATCACCGAGGAAAATACTCTACTTTTCGTACCATTTGCGAAAAAATTAACACACTAATAATATGAGATAAGCATTTTAGAACATTAACTTATTTATAAAAACAAATTAAAATAAACTCAACGTTTATGTATTTGAAGAAAACAAAAACGCGGCAAATTCCTAGACTAATATTTTTTGTCGGAAAAGCTAAGGCATCAAGCTCATACGGCCTCGTCGGTTTTCGTAATTTTATTTAATAACTCAGAATAACGACTAAAGCATAGAAGGAAGGCTAAAAACAGAATTCTGTAACTACCTTTATTCCCGTTCTATTATTAGGTACGTTAAAGGTACGATAAAGGATGTGGGAAAGAGATGAATGTTTTACTCTTTGTTTTACTTTCTTGGCATGGTCACAAGATCAATTGTCATTTGGTGGAAAAAAGTTATAAGTATGACGCGGCCAAATTTGATAGTACTTTGTTTCAATGTCTGACAGTTCGTTCATTGAACTACCTGACTTATTCGCGTGTTCATTGTTTACGTGTTTGTCGTAATCTTCCATGGTTTTGCGATGTTTTAATAATATTTCTACTGTTAGATTGCATGAATTCTTTGTTTAACTACAAACAGTGAGTGTGTGGACGCTGTGGAGCAATTTCTTGTGTGGTTGGGGGCTGCCAGTCCCATTCATAGCGAAAATAAAATAAACAATAAATATTGACCTTCCATCGGTAAGTTTTTGCTCAATTTCTTGTTGCATATGATCTGATAAACGAATATAAATACATAACAAATATTGCTGTGTCACTATATAGCTGAAACCAGTCGTAATATTTATTCCAATAGAAGTTATTAGCGAATATTCGGAAATTGTTTTGGGGTTATCTTGATCAGCCATAGTGACGGAAATAATGTTGTCGATACTTTTCTTTTACAGATTTCCTAGACGATGTGAAAAAAAAAATGGATAAATTGTATTGATAGACGAAATTGGACTCAGCCACATAATATGCTCCAAGCATTTTAAAAAAAAAAATCATCCAGTATTATGATATAATTAAGGTATTTTATTGGCAATAAATAGTATCCCGTTCAAATTAAAACTTGATTTATTACATTACAGGAAATACTTATGGAAGTCTGCGAAGAAGGACATAGCGCAGTACTGCAAATTACCGCTCACCATCAACAGCAATCTAACATGAAGACAGGTATAACATTTCAGAAATATGTTCACTTGATATATGCGATACAATGATATTATATTAAAAATATCATTGATGCGATATTATTCTTCTAATTATCCCAGTCGGAAATATAATCGAGTGCAAATTTATTTATTTATTTTTAATAAAAAATACGTAATTGTAGGATCCCGTAGCAATGGAAGTTGAAACAGGACCTAGTACATCGGTACAGATTAATGAATCGCCACTGATATTGACATCTCGTGAAATCATCTCACATCAGTCAGGTAAGACATACAAATAAAACTATATAACTAAATAAAAATGATGATAAAAAATCTTACATAAATTTTATTGAGAACTGTTCGTTTTAGGAATCCTTGACACAGATGACAATAACAAATTCAGAAATAATTGGATTCCATCCCGATTCAAGAAGACTGCGCTTTTGGCGAGTTCCTGGTCGCCAGAGCCGACTCCAGAATCCTTAGGAAGTTCATGCGTATTATGGTGTGGGCTGGAATTCGCGTAACAGATTATTAAAGTTGCTAGGCATTTTATTTTTTTATTTAAAATATTATCTGGTCGTTATTTATTTTTTTATGTGCGAAAAGTTTTTGTCGCTTTGGTACCATTTTGAATTTTCATAATAAATTTTATTTTTTCACTAACAACCATTTTATTTAATGAAATAATTCAAATCTCTATTAACTTACGCTTCACTGATTTAAAATAATATGTTACATAATTAAAAAGTATTAAAATAAAAATTATTAGGTACTTTGAATACCCTTGTTCCCTAGATTTTGTTGAGTAGTCTATGATGTAAAATTCAAAAAAATATGAGAAAGTAAGTTGCTAAAAACATTTGCAAAACCGAATGTCTCCCACTTGTTTTCAATAAACTCATCAGTTATTATGGCAATTAAATACATTCTGGTTTAGCCGGGTCAGATTTAATACATGAAGAGCTGTCGGGAACCAAGGAAGACTATTTAGTTCATACTTTAAGTATTGTTTCATTTTGAACGAATATATTAAGTATTGGGATCATAAGGATGCCTAGTTAATTCAAAATTTTAGGTACGCACGGCTGCAGATCAAGCTATACATTTCCAGTATAAGCTGATCTCGCATTGTATTTCCTTACAATGAGCGGTCAGTGTAAACTAGAAATGTATAGCTTGATGTGTAGCCGTGTGTACCTATATTATTCTTGGCAGTATAAGAAAGAATGTCATTGTAAATTCTATCGACGTTGAAATTGAGTGGGTACATCACTAGTCAGAATAAAATTAATGACAACCTACAAAATTTCGAAACGTCTTCTGTATACGTGTCCTTCTTTTACATCATAGCGGCTCCATAAGTCAAAATGAAACAAATATATTGAGTTCAGTTGCTATTTAAGCACTACTTCTATGCTTGTTGTTCTTCTGAGTTTAATAATCATAACTGCATAATAAATGCGTATTCCTTTTTCAAAAAGATGTATAATGCTTTATATACAAACTCAATGGTGTAAACACAGAATAGATGTGTTCAGTATAAATTTCGGTATGTATTCCTTTAAATCACATTCTCCCCCTAGAGAATGAATGAAATTCAGTACAATTTTCTTTCCCTGTTTTTAACAGATTAAAAATGACTATTTATGTTCGCTCTTTGTGGCATAGAATCTTACTTTTTTGAGCAAGTGGTACGAAAAAAAAATGAACTACTGCTTATAGGTACTAATGGTTCAAATGATTTAGTAATCATTATTGTAGTATTTACATTGGTTTTTAGGAGTGGGAACATCTTGGCTTAGCTCGTGGCGTAGCTCGTGGCTTGGCTGGAGTGGGGTGTCAATATGGCGGCGTGGCTTTGGCATGGCTTTGGCGGGCTACATGTTGGCTGACGTCACGTCCGTAATAGACCGAGAGGTGACAGGATTTTTCATAACGATCATGGATACGGTTAGATTTACTTCGATGGGTTGTAGAGTAGTCCCCTAATGCAAATGACGTCGGTCTGCCTGCTCTGAGTGGTTGCAACTTCGAGTTATAGCGCTTACAAGAGGCGTCATTGTTGCGAAAAAAAAAACGATCAGAGAAATGGTCAGTTTTGGTACACATTGAAAGTATGGCGTCTCCGCAGATGAAACAAGTTGGTCTGCTGGCTCTGAGTGGTTGCATTTCAGAGCTATGATGCGCGCAGCATTGTTGAAAAAAAAAACGATAAGAGAAATGGTCAGTTTTAGTACCCATTCGAAGTATGGTGTCTCCACAGGTGAAACGAGTTGGTCTGCCGGCTCTCAGTGGTTGTATTTCAGAGCAATCGTTGTGTATGCAAGACGCTTATTTGTGGAGAAAGCCTAAAAAATAAATCGAAAAAGGGGACAATAGGCGAATTTTTCAAGTGCACGCCGGCCGGTGTCGTACCCCCACCCTACACCTGCGCCGAGCAACACCCGCTGCGCGACCGGCTCCACTGTAAAGGAATAGGGAAAAAGCTAGAGGTGTCAAGAGGTGTCAATAAGAGAAATGGTCAGTTTTAGTTCCTATTCAAAGTATGGGGTCTCCACAGGTGAAACGAGTTGGTCTGCCGGCTCTTAGTCGTTGTATTTCAGAGCATAGTTATACGCAAAGCGCTTAGTTATAGAAAAATTAAACTTAACGGTAATCAATAAAATGAAGAATGTAATCGAACAAATCCAATATTTAATAATTCAACTTATTACTGTGGGTAAATCACAGATTAATAATTTTGTAGATTATAGCTAAGACTTAGAGTTAAATATTTACTTATTTCTAACATTCTATATTTTTTGAGTTGTTTCATTAGCTATATTCTACAAAATTATTCATCTGTGATTTTGGTACCCAAAGTAATAAGTTGAATTGTTAAAAATTGGATTTGTTCGATTTCATTCTTTATTTTATTGATTACCGTTAAGTTGAATTTTGCTATAACTAAGCGCTTTGCGTATAACAATGCTCTGAAATACAACGACTAAGAGCCGGCAGACCAACTCGTTTCACCTGTGGAGACACCATACTTCGAATAGGTACTAAAACTGACCATTTCTCTTATTGATACCTCTTGACACCTCTAGCTTTTTCCCTATTCCTTTACGGGGGGGACGGTCGCGCAGTGGGTGGTTCTCGGCGCAGGTGTAGGGTGGGGGTACGACACCGGCCGGCGTGCACTTGAAAAATTCGCCTATTGTCCCCTTTTTCGATGTATTTTTTAGGCTTTCTCCACAAATAAGCGTCTTGCATATACAACGATTGCTCTGAAATACAACCACTGAGAGCCGGCAGACCAACTCGTTTCACCTGTCGAGACACCATACTTCGAATGGGTCCTAAAACGGGCCATTTCTCTTATAGTTTTTTTTTCGCAACAATGTTGCGCGCATCATAGCTCTGAAATGCAACCACTCAGAGCCGGCAGACCAACTTGTTTCATCTGCGGAGACGCCATACTTTCAATGTGTACCAAAACTGACCATTTCTCTGATCGTTTTTTTTTTCGCAACAATGACGCCTCTTGTAAGCGCTATAACTCGAAGTTGCAACCACTCAGAGCAGGCAGACCAACGTCATTCGCATTAGGGGATTACTCTACAACCCATCGAAGTAAATCTAACCGTATCCATGATCATTATGAAAAATCCTGTGACCTCTTAGTCTATAACACTTTAGTGGTTTTATCAACAATACTGCGCCCGCGTTGTGGATTACGGTGGCTCTCTCCCTTTCACACAGACGTTTCACGACTCCCAGTAGTGGGCAAAGGGAAATAGAAATTACAGCTACTTATGTAAGACATTCTAGGGTAATCCCATTTATATTTGACGTAAATAAAAAGCAATTCATTGATACCAATTACGATCATAATAAAAATAAATATGGTGCATCACATTATCAATTTATTTGAACCATAAATTAATTATTTTAGTTCCTCTGATATGATAACACTTTTGTATAAAACGTGAAGTATAGAAACAGAAAGACACGATTGTTATAGCATCTTCTTGATCGACGCAATCAACAAAGGTGAGTTGAAGTTTCTATAATATTAATAATATTTTATTATTTAATTAAAAAATGATCTTAAATTATAAATTATTGCAATAGTAAATTGTTATTGATGCTATAATCATAACACCTACGTACCTGGGCTACCGGACTTTGCTCGGGTGAAAATGGAGACCTAGCTAGATCGATTTTTCGTCCCCGCAAATCCCTATATTGCAAGTTTCATCGAAATCGTTAGTGCCGATTTCGAGAACGTGATTACAATTATATATATATTTCTAAACAAATATTCCTCATTTAATAGTATGGGATCTATGATTGCATTGGTCTAGTGTGGGATCTGTGGTTCGATTCCAGAGTTTGATTTTTCCACAAGGAATTTATAAGTAGCAGCACGGGGTTTGGATGTATGCTCCTCAATGTAAAGGGAGGGACTACTAACTGGCGATGGCAATATGTGTAGGTACCTACCTGGTCCTGGTACACCCGTCAGGGAATAATGACGTTATGTTCTATAAATTGAATCTGTGTTAAGTTGGAATAAAGTTATAATAAGTATGTTATTTTTCGCACATTTTCAGACCCAAAAAAACCGAAAAATGAAATTCTTCGTTGCCTTCGCTGCCCTCGTGGCTCTCACCGTCGCCGTCCCGCTGAGCAAGCCCGTGGACACTGACCTCGCCCAGGTGGAGGCCATCATCGCCGCCATCAACAGCCCCAGCACCGACCCCGCTACCGCCGCCCTCCTGGAGGAACAGCTCCATGACATCATCGCCGCTGCTAACCCCATCGCCGTCGGACCTGCTATTATCGCCCCCGTCGTCCAACCCGAACCCATCGCCATTGGACCCGCCATCGTTATACCCCAACCCGTCGTTAAACCCGAACCCATCGCAGTCGGCCCCGCCATCATCGCCCCCCTACCTGACCTCGGCGCCGTCACCGCCCCTATTGCTCCTTCTCCCGTTGTCATTGGCGAAATTCCCGCTGGTACTTCTCCCCTGGTCCAGATCATCGTGAACGTGAACAAGGCCACCCCTGAGGTCCCCGCTGATATCCCCGTCTCCCCCATTGTCATGCCTGATCACATCTCCCCCATCGTCAGGCCTGAGCCCATCGGTAGGCCCGAGCCCGTCGGCGTGATTGAGATTCCCGCTGAGCCCGTACAGGTTGTGGAAGCCGACCCTGAGCCCGTGCAGGTTGTCGAGGTCGCTCCCGTGCCCGTTGAGCCCGTCCAGATTGGTGTCCCCATCATCCCCCAACCCGCTGTCGTCCTCCCCGAGGAACTCAACTAAGTTCTTGAGCAGTGATATAACACCTTTCCGATGATCTAACACAAGCTAAATTTTTAATAAATGTTTTACTTACTTATAATGTTTTATGTTTTATTTTTTAATAAGTTAATATCACAGAATTTTAACTACATACCTACTTACTTACCAAGTTTGATGAAGAATGTCTATAATCTACAGATATAGAACTATTTTCTGTATTATTTTCAAAATTTTAGGCTCAGTAGTTTAGATCAAAGGGGGGAATGGTCAATTTTCGAGTATTTTCTTAAATACCTTAAAACGATTTATTTTAAAATCATAAAAAAAATATATTTTAGGCCCTCATAGTAAGCCCTTTCATTTGATATGTCACACGGTACAGTTTGCAAAACCTTTTTTTTTTTAAATTTTCTTATTTGCCCCCTAAAAGTGACCCCATAATCAAAATTCATTTATTTACTTTAGCCGTACCGTGTTTGGGTCACAGAAATTCATATGTGTATTAAAGGAGAATGGGCGCTTTTGTATGGGCTCCGTCCGCTCCGTCCCCAGACTGTTTCAAGACTGTATCAAATTGAGCGATACGTCATTTTAAAGTTTATTAGAATGGCTTTATTTTATTCTATGACACCAACCACCGCACTCTTGCAGGAGAAGACCTACGAATGATTACATTTTTTTTTTTCAAAAAAAAGTAGTCTTTTGTCTTGCAGACATCCTGGGGTATGCCTAGACTATTCTATATATTCAAAGTGCGATGGAGCGAGATATGATCGAAGTCTTAACATATGTGTCCTCGAGGTTATGACAGTTAGCTTATGCCATCAACAACGAAACTCGTGCAAAGAAGATACTATAATATATTATCTTTTTTTTTTCTCAATAATATTATGCTTAACATGAACAGTTTTTCGTTTATACCTATTATTTTATATAGCGTTCATTGCGATGCAGCTACTAGTCTTGTGTTGTGCCTTTATCGCCACACCTTCACACTTGACTTTTTAGCTTTTCTTCACCTCCGTATCTCTACGTTGACATCATGGTGGGGCTTGCGCGCTCCGAAGTCTGTGCCGGTAGAGTTTACTTTGCCGAAACAGGACTAGGGTGAGGAGCCAGACCAAGAGAGATACAAAAAACCGCAGGGCAGCGTGTGGCGAGCTGTTGGGAAGTAGCGACCCCATGCACCCTATCTCCCGGGAGAAGTCTTGTTCCTCACCTCTGGCTTGCCTTTATTGACCGGCTGGAGTGAACACTGACGGGAACAGAGCTCCCACCTCATTCTTGCCTTTATTGGCCGGCTTGAGTGGAGATTCACAAGAGCAAATGTGCTCGGAGGAAGGAAGTATTCCAGTAAGTGCTTGTATGGATCTTGACCATCTTCCGGGCTCTGGGATTGTTCTGAGAGCCGTGAAATACCTCTCCACTCCTCAAGCACCTCAGGACATGTTGCCCCCTTGTCGCTACGTCACTATGTGCTAGTGACGGTTTCCGGGGGCCCATTATTGAGTGTGCAAGTCACCCCCCTCCCATTTCATCTGTGTATTGTATAAAAAAACATTGGTCAGGCAGGGCCATAGTCTTTCCATAGTTCTAGGTAACCATTCCACAGTCACCCAAACCCAAAGGCCTATATATTTTGTTTCCATGTTCTGCAATAGTCCTGGACCAACCAGGGGTTGTCCTTAGGTGCACTTACATAGTGTATACAAGGATAATCGACGATTGGTGTCTCCTCATAATTTAAAATTCTCTAAGGGGCCTCTGCGAGTTGACTTTGGCCCCTCGTACGTATACACGTTCTTATAACACAACGTATCCAATACCTTTGTAACCATTCAAGCTAGCCAAAATCAAAGTAAAAGCAGAGGAATCAAGTCCATTAAGCGTGCCGAAGTCAAAATCGACGCCCCCCACGTAAAGTATTGAAACTGCAAAACCTCTACTTTACAGGAGAGCGATTTTAAGGTCGATGTTTTAGTATGTTCATTTAGTGTATTTTCGATTTTGTTCGATTGAAAAATAGGAGAGGGTATAAAAATTGGTACATAATTTTTATATAGAATTGTACATCTTTATCTCTACTTGCTATTAGTGCAATAAAACGAAAATGGCTTTTTTGCAATTTCGATAGTATACGTGGGGGCCGTCGAAATATACAGTGTCGAACCGATGAAGGAGGAAATAATGCATGCGACGTGCGTATCCTAGGACAATATCAATAATTAACCAAACGATCATTACAATACAAACCATTGACAGCCGACAGAATGAAAAAATAAAATCACAGACCAAACACTGCTAGTATTGTCATATATCAAAGTGTATCAAAGTGAGAGGAATTTCGTAATGAACAAAAATAAAGCATGGCATTTGGAAAGTACTACCTCAAACTAAAGCAATACGGTTTAAAAAGGTTTGGTTAAAAAAGTACGCCTGGACACTGAAGCGGTTAAGTGCAAACAAACGAGTACAATACAAATATACAATAGTGAGCCTGAGCTGTTAAAAAAATATTCATTGTCTTTATCCCTCTCGCCTTCGTAATTGTTATCTCATTCGGGTTCACCCGCCCTCTGACGTACTTCACCCTGGTGCGATGACGCCACTAGCATTTTGTGCACATGGTTATACTTGCTACGTTACTGTAGAACCAAGTAATAATATTATTAAAAAATAAAATTAAAATTATTCATGGTTCCTTCCCTGCACGAGTTTCGTTGTTGGTGTCATACAATAAAATAAAGCTATTGTTATGATCTTTAAAATGACGTATATCACATCTTGATACACCACTGGCAAAGAGATTTATAGTCATTGACCACTGGGGACGGACCCACCCATTCTAATTTCAACTTAATCGGTCCATTAGATTCGGAGCAAATTGGCTGTGACAGACGGACAGACAGACAGACACACGAGTGATCCTATTAAGGGTTCCATTTTTTCCTTATGCTTATGAGGTACGGAACCCTAAAATATAAATATAAATGATGGTACGGTACCCTCAGTGCGCGAGTCCGACTCGCTCTTTACCGGTTTTTTTTTAGCTGAATAGGTATTTGACGAATGATATTTATTTTGTAAATAGGTAGTAGTAGTAGGTAACACACACTCGTCAATATTTTATAACTAGATGAGGTCCGGCTTGTTGTCTTGTTGTCTAGCAAGCGCTACTGCTCAGCTTGAGATCCTGACTTAGATTCCCGAGTCGGGCAAAGTGTTAACACTTTCCGGGACAGATCGCCTCTTGACGTTATGTCGGTATATCGTTACGTGACAGTACGGCTAAAGGCGGTGAACTTTATTTCATGTAATTTGGCAAACCGTCGATAGCCGTTGCTTGCCCATAGTATTCCTAAGAAGCACATGATCTAGTGTCACATCACGCGACTTCATTTGTTCGTGGGTGTCACGGCAAACTCTTTTCGAGTCATTTTTCAACACACACATACGCAGTGCTTATGCACCAAAACAACACATGCACACCGCCGACAGGCGTAGACTGAGCCATACAAGTACAATGATGTTGATATTTAGTGTCACGGCGTACGCGGCGCCGGCGTGTCGAATGAGGTAGTACGGCTGTAGACGGTATGACAAAATGTATGGGATTTTGAAGTGTCATATCATTACATTTGCAAATAGTCAAGTGTCCCGGAACGTGTTAAGATAAGATAAGATAAGATAGGATTTTTATTTTTGATTTATTCCGATCTAGTACCAAAAAACTAATACCACTGGTATTTGTTTGAACTCATATTTATTTTCTATTCCAAACATGATACCATTGCGGTTGGTATCAGAATGACTGGACCGCAAATTGACCACGTCGCTCTTAGTCCAAATCTCAAAATGTCTAAATCTCAAAATACCTAACCCGCAAAATGACTACATCGCAAAAAGTCCGAACAGTTGTGTAGGCAGGATACCTACATTAATATCTTTGGTTCTTATAAAACGGTGAAGGAAAACATCGTGAGGAAACTCGTGCCTGAGAGATATCACACGGCATGTGAAGCCAAGTCAGAGACAATGTGACTTTTTTTCATACTCTCCCTAGACTATGTGCTTCCCCAAAATTCACTCTTTACACCAAACTTGAACCAAATCGGTCCATTTTGATGCTTGAACAGACAAACCTACAAACAGACAAAAATGTTAAAACCACCTATTTTGGGTAATATAATTATGTAATAAACTTCCTTTAAAAAAAAAGGGCTTGTGGCTAAGTAGGTAACAGCCGCACGGGTCAATCGATCAGGTTTAGCTACGCTTGCCGCGGTTGGTCCGTGGATGGGTGACCATCTTTACCTACATACCAACACCCCTCCGTGCCTCGGAAAGCATATTAAGCCGTTGTTCCCGGCTGTCATTCGTGGATCTTTAACAGTCGTTACGGGTCGTCAGAAGCCCGAAAGTCTGACAACCAGTCTTACCAACAAAAATTGACATGACAATCTATGCTCAAGCGCGGTCTCGACCACACTTGGGTTAAATCACTGCTTGGGTTCGATTCACGAACTGATTATCGTTCTAAAATAAGGCCAAACTCAGCTGAACTATGATCAATAAATCTATGCATGAGGAACGTTCTGAAATTAAAATTTGACTTAAAACTAGATTTAAACAAAGATCAATGCTCGAGTTTCCTTCTGTAATACGGACCCTAATGTGGATTAATTAATTAATTAACATTAATTAATTAATTATTAATTAACCTTAGTGTCTCCAGAGTTCGACCACTCCTCGAAGTGTGATTTCCTGGCTACGGTCTCTGAGATGGTCTTATCTTTCCAGTTGTAAAAGTAATTGAGTTTAATTAGGGTTACTTGGAACCGAATAATATTACTTATTAAATAAACAACTGCAAGTAATTTTACATTCGAATTTGAAAGCGACAATGCTAAGTCGTGTTAGTCGTAGAGAAATTCTCCACTAAGAGAAAAAGGAAAAAAAATCTTCATGGAGTCCTATGAGTGTTTTGTGGTCTTTTTAAAATCAGAGTAAAACAAAATGTTTTTCATTCAGATCTGATATATTTGTTAATTTATTTGGTAGTTAGTACTTATAGGCATGACATAGTTCTTATGAACATTAGGAAAATATAATTTGAAAATATGACATTTTTTCATTCATTTACATAACATTTCAGTAGTTCTATACCAGAGGTGTTATATTTATTTATTTAGTTGAGTTCCTCGGGGAGGACGACAGCGGCTTCAGGGATGACCGGGACGCCAATCTGGACGGGCTCAGCGGGTACGGGAGCGACCTCAACAACCTGCACGGGCTCAGGAGCGGCCTCAACAACCTGCACGGGCTCAGGAGCGGCCTCAACAACCTGCACGGGCTCAGGAGCAGAATCCACAATGTGGACGGGCTCAGGCTTGATCTCGAGGAACTCGGGGGCGACGGCGGGACCGACAGAGATGGGGCTGCTGGACTCAGCGGAGGCCTGGTTGATGTTCAGGATGATCTGGACTAAGGGAGCGCTGGAAGCGATCTCGGTGGGGCTGGCTTCAACGACGGACACGGGAGAGGGGATGATAGCGGCCTCTTCAACGACGGACACGGGAGAGGGGACGATGGCGGACTCCTCAGCGAGGGCACCCTCAGGCAGGGGGAAAGGAATGATGGCGGGTCCAACAGAGATGGGCTCAGATCCATCGACGATAGCGGGTCCGACAGCGATGCCCTCAACTGGGTTGATGATGGCGGGTCCGATAGCGATGGGCTCGAAAGAGTCGACGATGGCGGGTCCAATAGCGACGGGCTCGAAGGAGTCGATGATGGCTGGTCCGATGGCAATAGGCACGAAGTTGTCTTCAGGGGCAGGAGCGGGACCGGCAGGTCCGGGGGCCACTAGACCGCGCTGTGTGGGCACAGCTACGGCTACGGCAATGACGGCAGCTACAGTCAGTAGGAATTTCATTTCTGGAACAAGCAATAAGTGTAATTATATTAGTTTTATTATTTGTGAATAACATAAATTTAATATCTGAAATGTTAAGTTCTTAAATGGCAAAAATCGATGGGATGATTTGAATAGTCTGTATTTAGATCTCTTCCCGAAAGTAAGGAATATACTTTCGGCGATAAATTCAATAAATATCCCTTCTATATCTCAAATAAAATTCCATGTGAACTTACTTGTTAGTTCTTGTAGTTGAAAACACAAATTATGATTTTTTATTGGATTCTAACTCTTTTATACGACCAGTTTATCAAACAAAATTGATAAACTGTTTTAATCCTGATTGTACAAAGTAAGTTTAAAAAGTTTTGACTTACCTAATATTTCATTTTGTAATCATTTATCTGGCTTTGCCTTAAAAGACTAATTTCGATGTGATCATATGATAATATCATAATATTAGCGATAAGTAAAGAACAACTTAGTAATATCATCATCGGTCTCCTCTCCTCATCCCAGTTTATTTGTTGTTGCTCACCCGTTTTTCATACATTCCTTCATCTCTACTAGCTAGCCATCATTTCAGAGTTCACTTCCTTCCTAGCCTGTATATTTTTATTTTTGGTCTGCCTCTTTTCTTATTAACCATCTATATTCATACAAAACATTTATTTGTGGAAAACCAAAAGTAATAATGAGTATTATACCGATGAATGTTTATGGCGATGCTTCGGGGAGGCCTATGTCCAGCAGTGGACGTCTTGATGATGATCATGAGTACCTAGTTATATAATTTCATACATCAAATACTAATCACTTCCAATGGCAATATTTTTTTTAATAAAATATTTCTCCACATTGCTAACGGGTAACGCGCTCAAAACTCTGATAGCTTTGGTAATGCAGTATGATTGGTGATTGGTTGAAGGTAGGTTGTGTGTTGTGACAAAACAACATCAAACAACAACAAAATTACATCAAAATAATTGAATTAATTATTTTGATCCTAGATACTTTTTAATTCGGTTAGTGCATTTCATTTTCATCATCATCAACAACGTAATTTTCCTAAGATAAGGGCAGGAGAATGATGATGATGATGCTGATGATGCATTTCAGTACAAAATTATCTGTAAACCGTAATAACCGTATTCGTGTATTATCTGTATCTGTGTAACTAAGTACTGAAGAAGATCTGAGAGAAGGAAATATAGGGATGGCAGATGTCTACATAACAGTAGCAGCAAATAGGAATACCTTCACCGCCTAAGGGCACATTGGGAAATCGTGACTGAAGAAAGTCACCAGCTAATCTTTTTCTCCCAAATTGGCACGAACTGCAGTGCTTTCACAGTTATTTTGCATCTGACAGCAGCAATAGCAACCTTAATTTCTTTTGAAATAAGCATCACCTTTGTACATATTTTTCTGTTCCTTTCATCTTCTGTTTATTTGTGTGTACATAAATGGTTAAATAAATAAATAAATAAAAATTAAGTAACAACAACATTAAAACCATTTGATTTCTATTGAATCTTTTCCTTTATTTGGTGACCTCTTGTATCGAGTTCGCGACCAGTGTCTAGAATTATGGAAAGAATACTTTGATGAGAGGTCGCTAAGTAAGGGAATTTGGTATAGAGCCACTGCCATTCAACATAGCCTGTCCAGACTTCCTTGGTTTGTGGGTGCAGATTTATATAGAAATGAGATTGTGACTGCTTTCAGACTTATACGTTCGGGACATATTCCGTTGAATAGCTTCGCTTTTCTAATGAAAAAGAGTGATTCGCCCAATTGTTCTGAGTTTGATAAGGTAGAGGATACCACTCATATTATAGCGGAATGTGTCCGGAATGAGGTTGAGAGGAGGAGCTATATCATAGAAAATGGTTTTAATGATTAATGCTGGCTTGTATCTTGGCTGCTCCCTTGTCCAGGACAGCAAAAAATTATAATATGAAATTGTACATCTAGGTATTAAGAGCGTTGACTCGGTACGGCATTTCATACAAACTTTCAAGTCCTTTTTTATCGAAATGAATGAACTGATTTTAATGAAACTTCATACGCATAAGTAGGATACATAGGTCTAAAAAGTTAGTTAAGAACATTTTCGAAAAATAGTGTTGCAGCTAAATTAGACCGATTTTAAATATTCCATAGAAACAGAGATTTCCATTTATGTTTTTTTAAATAAGACATTTCGAAAATGTTCTTAACTAACTTTTTAGACCTATGTATCCTACTTATGCGTATAAAGTTTCATTAAAATCGGTTCATTCATTTCGATAAAAAAGGACTTGAAAGTTTGTATGAAATGCCGTACCGAGCCAACGCTCTTAAGCGTAGATAGATATAGAATGCCCCTATGAGGGTGACATGGTCATACTGACCAAACACTCTATAAATTAATAAAGATACAAAAAAAAATGAACATTAAAAATTATGAACATGTGATTACCATTACTACTGGCACGATTCATAATCATTTAGTATGTATAATTCAATGTTTGAGAGAGTAACCCTCATCGCAACCTTTCCAGGGAATGCCTTAAAGATTTTGATACCTAAGTAAATACTTACTTTAATATAAATTAAGCAGCATGTCATTGTTGTACCGAAACTTTAATCAATTTGATAGCACTAGTAATAAATAAAACGTGAAGCTATCGGCGTAAGCGGTTGCCGGAAAGGTTTATAATTCAGCCACTATATATTACAGACTGATTGCGAATTGATATCGTATATTGTGGCGATAGTAAACAATAGTATCACGTGTATTTGCTAGCAATTAATTACCTCTAAATATGGAGGAACCTTAATCTTTTGAAATGTTGTATCGGTCGGTGTACCTAAGCTATGCTTTTTACGCATTTCAGTACTAAATGAGGACAAGCAGCTATGAGACATTTCAACATTGTCTCTGAGATGGTAACGCCTCGGAGGGCGATGCCTTTGCTATTGGGGACGTCCATAGACAGCGGGCGATGCTTTTGCTATTGGGGATGTCCATAGACGGCAGGCGATGCCTTTGTTATTGGAAATGTCCATAGACGGCAGGCGATGCTTTTGCTATTGGGGATGTCCATAGACGGCAGGCGATGCCTTTGTTATTGGAAATGTCCATAGACAGCAGGCGATGCCTTTGTTATTGGAAATGTCCATAGACGGCAGGCGATGCTTTTGCTATTGGGGATGTCCATAGACGGCAGGCGATGCCTTTGTTATTGGAAATGTCCATAGACGGCAGGCGATGCTTTTGCTATTGGGGATGTCCATAGACGGCAGGCGATGCCTTTGTTATTGGAAATGTCCATAGACAGCAGGCGATGCCTTTGTTATTGGAAATGTCCATAGACGGCGGGCGATGCCTTTGCTATTGGGGATGTCCACTTGCTATTCGGTGAGCCGCTTGCTTGTTTGCCGCACAACACCCAAAAATCCCTGGTGTTTTACATTTTTTGGACTTTGCATCGTGGCACCTGATGCTTTGGTGTTTTATTTTCAGACATACCTAAATTTTGATCAAAAAGTCGTACAAAAAATCCACAAATATACCGAAAGAACCGTGGCGGCCAGAGGTATTAGAATTCATAGTAAAATGTGTTTTCTGGCGCACAAACGGTCCTCCGAATAAAAAGCACTGCCTCATTGCCTGTGTTTCCCAAAGAAAACACGCGGCGTCTGAAGGTGGTACTTTGCGTTTCCGGAAGGATACATATGGCGCTCAACGTGTTAATAAAATTGCTCCCACCCATGTGCAACTAGACCAGGGCCAAACCGCTCAAAATATTGTAAAAAAAAAAAATTCTTAGCAGTATACGAGTGGTCGGAAAATTTAGTTGATGGTGTAAATAACGAAGGAAAAATAGTCCAGACTCGGAGAAAGTTCTGGAAAGGCAGTGGGGGTGGTGATTTATACGTTTTTAGGGGTTTGTACTCGTTTTTTTGCGATTTGCGGCTAAACTATGCATCCTATCGAAAAAAGTTAAATGTAGAAGTGGTAGATAATAAAAAAATCTTAAACCTTCTTTTCAAACATTATTAACATAACCTCAAAATTATCGAGAAAAACGCAAAAGACCGTTTTTTTTGGTTTTTAATTTATAACTATAGCAAATATTATTATTTTTTCACGAAAATTGATGAAAATGTTCTTTTTTGTGTTTCAAACAAGCCCAAATTTTTTCAAAGCGAAATATTTATTTTTCGATGTTTTATAAAGAAAATACAAAAAAATGACCTTATTTTCAATCGAAAAATTTGGTTAGCAAATTTTAGATAAATAACATTTACCAGTGCCCATTTTTTTCGTTGAAATCTCAGCTTTCATACGAAATTAAAATATAATACTGTTTACGTACAAAAATATCGTTAAAAAAGCGAACAACCGAAAAAACTACTTTTCAAAAATCGATTTTTCGAAAATCGAAGGTAAATGATAATAAACATTTACATTTATAAAAAGCGTTGATTCTTATGAAATTATTATTTATTACATTTGGGAAAACAAACAGTAGTATACTAAGCATAAACAGTGTTGTCTTACAATTAAAACTTTACAAATATACTACCCACAACATTTTCCACAGAAATACTCTGTTATTCAAGTAATTTACATGTACTTAACTATTCTCGGCTTTCAAAGTATCGAAATAGACATTCGATTTGTTAAACAAAGGATGTAAGTAATCAATTACACGCGAGTTATCACTCTACTTTTCATCACTAATGCAAGGAAATTAACCTCTCTGCTCGACAAGATTTTGACATATGACATACTAGCTGACTCTGAGAGCTGACTCGACGGGATGTTACGAATTACGTCATGAAATTCAGGAATTTACATCAACTTTCAGCATTCGAATTTGTGTTTTATAAAGAAAATACAAAAAAATGACCTTATTTTCAATCGAAAAATTTGGTTAGCAAATTTTAGATAAAATACCTTTAACAGTGCTCATTTTTTTCGTTTTAATTCTCATTTTAATTCCATATGAAAGCTGAGATTTCAATCTTAGGGCTATGTTCGGTCTGAAAATAACTGATAGTTGCAAACAGTATTTTATTAAATATAACATTTTAAGTCTACCTTCCATAAGGAAGGTAGACTTAAAATGACAACGCGCGAGGTAGACAACGCGCGATAAGGAACTTCGTTCCAATAATGGAACGAAGTTCCTTATCGCGCGTTGTGAAATGGGGCTAGACGGAAAAAAGTCTCACGAAAAGTTGTCACGACACTTTTTGCTATAGGTAGCTATTGTAAGCCGTGCGGCGTGCGCATGTTTCTCTGTCTGTCTCTCTCTCTCTCTCTCTTATAGAAAGCAAGCCAGATATTTTCATTTCTATTTCGCATTGAACAGTGTGGTGTCGCGATGATGATGATGATGGTGATGGTGATGATGATGGTGATGATGATGATGATGATGATGGTGATGATGATGATGATGATGATGATGATGATGATGGTGATGATGATGATTGTGATGGTGATGATGATGATGATGATGATGATGATGATGGCGATGATGATGATGATGATGATGATGATGGTGGTGATGATGATGATGGTGATGATGATGGTGATGGTGATGATGATGATGATGATGATGATGATGATGGTGGTGATGATGATGATGATGGTGATGGTGATGATGATGATGATGATGATGATGATGATGATGATGATGATAAGTATAAAAATAAAATTTTGTTACAATTCCTTCACTAATTAATCGAAAGGAACTTCGTTCCATCCGGGTGTCCCTTGACACCTCTCAAGTTTTTTATTTATGAAATAGCTAATTTTATACAAACCAATCCTAACCTATTTAAAAAACTATCAGACGTTTCTATTCGTAATCGACGAGATAATAATACATTATGACATCTTCACAATGTAAAAACAATACCTACTTTATATTTTAATTAGCACTAGGATTAAGTTTTGTTATTATTAATGATTTCATAGTTTGCTGTGTAGACTCAATTTTTTAATTTTTTATGGCGTTTTATACGCCATTATAATGTTGTTTTGTACGCCATAAATGGCAAAACATGCAGATCTACCTGTTATTTTAAGACCTTGCACATATTATTATGATGTATACTCATGTTTTTACAATAAATATATTCTATTCTATTCTATAAAATATAATATTGTTTACGTACAAAAATATCGTTAAAAAAGCGAACAACTGAAAAACTACTTTTCAAAAATCGATTTTTCGAAAATCGAATGTAATTCATAAAAAGCGTTACTTCTTATGAAATACTCTGTTATTCAATTAATTTACATGTACTTAACTATTCTCGGCTTTCGGAATCCCGAAAACATTGTTCAAATCGCATATAAATAGTTAAAAACTCTAAAAACACCAAGGCTGTGAACAGAATTTTTAAAAATTATTGATTGTTATTCGTAAGTATTTACAAATTATCACTTCTAAGTCTTAAAAAGTACCAAAATTAAAAGTAAAATAATTTGATTGAAATCTTGTTTTCTTCGTGGGCACTTCTTCATCGCCAGAACTCACCAATGATAAGAGAGGCACATTTTTTCATAGATATAATCTATATAAGTAGTAGAAATGAAATACAAACCAACAACACAAAAAGTGATTAGGCAGAATAGGTATTTTTCATTGCCTTTCACGCATTTTATTTAACTAGACGAAATATTTTTTTTATTAACCATGTAGTTCGGAAGCGCCCCCAATTGGACCCGAACACACGAACCTCCGCCGGCTCTCTACCGCACCCAATTGGACCCCAAAATGACAACATACGACACTCTAAATTGATTATGTAAATATTTATTTTGCTACCCATCAAATCTTATGAATGTGCGTTAATTATGAGAGTTGGATAAAAAACGCATAGGTAGAGAATAACGCCTTTAAATCTTTCCTAATCAACACGCAAGTTTACTAATTTAAATATCCAAGTCTGTAAATGCGATGATCGCCATTTTGATGACAGTGATGGTCGAGGCTAGAAAACATAAAAATTGGGGATTTCGAACATCCAAACACGGGCAGTGAATGATGAATGATGATACATCATTTAATTATTTGACGAATTCATCCATTGCTCAGTGTAATTAGTTAGTGGTAATGAAGTTTTTGATATCCAAAGTCGAAGTTTCCCGCCAATATTGATTGTTTACGTTTTTACTTTTCACAAATATCACACACACACATGTAGATATGATTTAAAATGTGGCAAATATTATTCAAAATATTATAAACAACAAGAAAATGCCCAGATCTTAACGTAATATACCTACAAACATAGGTCCAATAATACGTAATATTCATTACCACTACTGAATTTGTGTTCTAAGTCTCCACCATTATTGTTTTTTTAATTGTAATGATGTGCGAAAGCGATTATGCCAAACGATTTTTTTTTATTTCAATCGCGACTCGAGTAGGTAATGTCAGAAATCGATACCTACTCGGAAATTGAAATAAAATTGGTTTAAGCATTAACTGAAATAAGCATTGTTTTTAATAATAACTAGCTGACCCGACAGACTTTGTCCTGTCTTAACTATGAATATTCCAATGTAAACGCGCGAAGTTCCCGAAGGCGCAAGCTGAAAACATTTTGAATTGTGTAAGAAAACTTAATTTATATTTTAAGAATTTATCTACGATTTTTGTTGAAAAGTAAAATACCAGAATAAAGTTAAAGTAAAAAAGTCTAAAATATGAAAAAGATTAATAGGAGCTAACAAATTTGAAAAAAGAAAATTGTTTTGAGTATGAATGTCGATGGCTTTAGGAGTGGGGGAAGACCAAAGAAACGATGGATGGACTGCGTGAAAGATGATATGGCTAGAAAGGGGGTGACTACTGAGATGACGACTAATAGAGAAGTATGGAAGAAAGGGACATGTTGCCCAAATAAATTGGAATAGTGCGTTTGTATTTGTATCAAATCTCCACATATTTAGTACAGTAGTGTTTTGAATAAATCGAACGGCGGGAAAACAACTGATTATAAAATTAATTTGAATTTGGAATTCTAATAGAATGAAAGGTCGGGAATCTTTCATTACAGCCCTGTTCAAATGTTTTGTGAAAATGAATTTTCTTCATATTTTTTTTGTGACTTTTCCTATATTTTAATAGTTATTCTGCTATTCGGGACGAAGAAAATACAACAAATCAAAAACCATGAAAATCCGTTAAGCCGTTCTCGAGTATAAGTGTTCGAACAAACCCGACTTTGTTTTATATATTAAGATTTACACTTTTCTAATGTAATTTTAATCGTTTTTCGGAGATTTTATTGAAACCGAGACAACAGAACCTATGTATGACCATAGAACCTAATTTGTTGAATTTCGCGCCGAATTATTTCGTACTATTTGAATTTAAATTAGGAATGCGCTCCAATGATTTATTGTGATTTTATTTTTGATACTTTCTGATAGTTTGCTACAGAATGCCTAGTATACATTTTTAGGTAGGTTTAGCAAAATTTTGTTTGGGCCTGATGATAAATTAATTCTATAAATTGGGTACTCTGCAAACATTTTTAAATGTCAATATTTTTGTTACTTGTCTGAGTTTAGTTAGTTTGTTTGTTTGAACTATTAGTTTATTGAATAGTAGAAATTGTTTTTTTTAGTGGTAGTTTCCTAACAAAATTTAAAAATCTGGCCAAGTATATATCAGACCACGCACAGAGTTCCGTAGTTGGGATGAATATTTATTCATGCACTTTGCATTCATTTTATCGACTGCAAAAATAAATTTGTATTTCTAACTACAACTATGAAAAACAAAGTTTAGACACATCCTTATCATTTAAATTATAAGACCAAACAATATCTACCCCAGACGCATAGTATGTGCTTAGATTTTTTTTTCATCTCTCGGTTAGGCACTGAATGCCACTCCTAATTATATTTATCATAATTTCACTACACCATTATTTAGCGGTGCAAGGAATAGATACACCTTCTTTCAAATTTTCATCGAAATATTCTCCCAGTAAAATGGCTGTATGGCATCCGGACGCACGGACAGACGAAATTTTTTTAAATTATTAAAATTATATAAATATTTGAGACCCTCCAAACAAGGCCTTTCATTTGATTTGTCACACGGTACCTACAGTTTGCAAAACTTTTTTTTTAATCTAATATGCCACCCAAAAGTGACCGCCTATTCAAAATTCATTTATTTCCGTTACTCTTCCGTGTTTGAGCTACAAAAATTCACATGTGTACCAAATTTCAACTTAATCGGTCCAGTAGATTCGAAGCAAATTGATTGTGACGGACAGACACATGAGTGATCCTTGGGTTCCGTTTTTCATTCGGCCGTACGTAACTCTAAAACTTTACACTCCTATCCACACTGTACGTGTATGTATTTATTAATATCAAAAATAAAATAATTAATGGAAAATATACCAAAAGTTTTTATTCAGTTTCTAATACATAATTTTTTCTAGCTCGATTTTATTGCGAGTATCGATTAAATCGAAATATGAAAATTGGGTAGACGGCAACACTAACATGTGTCACGTCGCAACACAATTGTTTGGAATTTTTATCAAGATTTGATCGTGTTTTAAATGTAGTTTATGTATGAAAAATGGTAAAAGTAAGAATGCAAAGAGAATGACAATCTTTATTTTGCCTTTTTGCATTTTTTTAGCAAGAGAGAAGGTTGTTTATGTACTTATTTTCAGCAAATCTAAGTTGCCTACCTTTTGGATAGGTGTAGTAATACAGGATTATATACAACTTTCGCAGTAGAACGACGTGGTTTGACTGACCTCAACATATAATTAAAGATATTTGCCACAAACTTATTGTATAAAATAGCTGCGGTAACATATTTTTCTAAATAAATTCGAATGCTGAAAGTTGATGTAAATTCCTGAATTTCATGACGTAATTCGTAACATCCCGTCGAGTCAGCTCTCAGAGTCAGCTAGTATGTCATATGTCAAAATCTTGTCGAGCAGAGAGGTTAATTTCCTTGCATTAGTGATGAAAAGTAGAGTGATAACTCGCGTGTAATTGATTACTTACATCCTTTGTTTAACAAATCGAATGTCTATTTCGATACTTTGAAAGCCGAGAATAGTTAAGTACATGTAAATTACTTGAATAACAGAGTATTTCTGTGGAAAATGTTGTGGGTAGTATATTTGTAAAGTTTTAATTGTAAGACAACACTGTTTATGCTTAGTATACTACTGTTTGTTTTCCCAAATGTAATAAATAATAATTTCATAAGAATCAACGCTTTTTATAAATGTAAATGTTTATTATCATTTACCTTCGATTTTCGAAAAATCGATTTTTGAAAAGTAGTTTTTTCGGTTGTTCGCTTTTTTAACGATATTTTTGTACGTAAACAGTATTATATTTTAATTTCGTATGAAAGCTGAGATTTCAACGAAAAAAATGGGCACTGGTAAATGTTATTTATCTAAAATTTGCTAACCAAATTTTTCGATTGAAAATAAGGTCATTTTTTTGTATTTTCTTTATAAAACATCGAAAAATAAATATTTCGCTTTGAAAAAATTTGGGCTTGTTTGAAACACAAAAAAGAACATTTTCACCAATTTTCGTGAAAATATAATAATATTTGCTATAGTTATAAATTAAAAACCAAAACAAAGGTTTTTTGCGTTTTTCTCGATAATTTTGAGGTTATGGGTAATAATGTCTGAAAAGAAGATTTAAGATTTTTTTATTATCTACCACTTCTACATTTAACTTTTTTCTATAGGATATATAGTTTAGCCGCAAATTTCAAAAAACGAGTACAAACCCCTAAAAACGTATAAATCACCACCCCCACTGCCTTTCCAGAACTTTCTCCGAGTCTGGACTATTTTTCCTTCGTTATTTACACCATCAACTAAATTTTCCGACCACTCGTATACTGCTAAGATTTTTTTTTCCTCAAACAAATCCTGTACCCTAATTGCGTAACACACACAGACTTATATTGGCTAGATTACGCAAGTCTCATCGTCTGAATAGAAACCAAGCGTGCCATTATTTTTCCACCTACTGGGACGTCACATGAGCGATTTAGTGATGGGAACTCCCCGTCCGCGAGTAAACGATTCAAAACGATTTAAAGGCCCCGCCGCGTTTCGCCTCGTTTTTGGAGCGAGATGTCGCGTGCGAGCATTCCGTCCGCTTGCATCTTATACCTACTTGTTTCATACTGCTTCCGGTTGTGCCTAGGTATCCCGAAAGGGAAGAGGGAGTGTTACGTAAAGATTATTTGAGTAAAAAATAATAATTTTATAATATCGATTTAGCAATCGATTATTCGAGTTCATCGACAGAGGAATGATAGATCTAAAATTATTTGTTTTTTTTTTACTGAAATGTTAGTCATTTTCGATTATGTCATTATATAACTGGTTCTTATTGGTTGCTTGAACCTAAGTAGTCTTATTATGTACTTTGTTGTAGGAAAGTTACAACGTTAATAAAAAACCCTAGAAGACATTTTATCTACAAAAAGAAAAGCCAGTAGAAGTAACTATGAAATAAAATCCGATCCAGAACTAAGTAAATAAATTAGTAAAAAATAAATTTAAAATATTTTTAATAATTCCTGAAAAAAAAGCAAATGTAAAATAAAATGTAAAGTTTGCGGCGGGTTCTATTCACTGGCACCATTCTTTAATCCTAAATTTCTAACAAAAAACCGGGAACAGATTCGATTAGATGAACACTTTTAAATCGGATCAATCGCCTTAAACAATACGCATAAGAGTTCCGACATCGACAACATCTAAGTACCTACTGATTTCTATGAAGCATAGAGAATTTTAGGTTTTAGAGAACGATGCCAGTGAATTCGAGCCTGAAGTCAATCCATTAACTCCAGCATTAGTTAACGCCTTCAATACATCAATTGTAGTCAGGCGTCGAAACTTTTTGTTTCCGTAAAGCTGCCTTCATTAAAATGAACAGAGCAAATTCGACTATATTGTGTTGGGAACCAATTTTCATGCCCCGTCGCTTCAATCCATATTTATTTAACTTTGGGATCACTTGGAAATCTGTAAATATAATTAATAATATTCTAAACAAAATCACTAAATTGGCACATTGGAGTAAAAAAAAAAATTACATGTCACAAAAAATCCAACGCAAACATTCCTCATTCCTCTGTTTCCAAAATCGATTATAATCGAGATTGACTGTACAAACTGTGTGTACAACACGATTTGCTTTATTTGACAGAAAAATGAGAATAGCGACTGTACCACGAAGCTGAGCGACAAGTGACAATATCGATCATTTTAATTTTCATTGCGTGTTTTAACAGACAAGTCATACTGCCTTGTAACTAAAAACGGCAATGTATCACGAATTATTTGATACACACTCAGTTACATAGTGTTCATTGTAAGAACACAATGAACACAAAATAATTGATTTTGCAATAAAAAACACATAATTTAATAACAATATGACTTATCGATGAAAGGAAACGTTTCCATTTTCTCGTCCCACTTTTTTTGTGTAGTTTCTACAGCTCAATACCGCATAATTTGGCATTTTTTAGTTTTTGGTTGACGTCCGGCATCAGAACGTTCGAGCGCAGACTGAATGGAAGCGGCGCTGAAGGAAGTCAATTTTACTCCCTTTTTACACGCGAAGTACATACACTTGCGTCGTCTAGCCAATATAAGTCTGTGGTAACACATTATCAATCGGAGTTTGTTTCATTTTGACAGTTCAACAACATTCATTGCATTATTTACGATGTCAAGCAGACAAACTTTTCGAACATATGTAGTAATAGATTAGCAATTTGTTTCAAAATGATTCAAACTCCGATTGATAATGTGTTACGCAATTAGGGTGCTGTTTGAGGAAAAAAAAATTCTGGGCCTGGTCTAAACCTGCCGTGATTAGATAGGAAATAAGATTCGTTAGGTTTAATATTATAGTTTGTGCTTACTACTCGTGCCGGCAACTAGGTATAGACACCAATCTAAGGTTTCATAAAGGATAGTGAAGGTTTATTTAAAGTAAACAGGAGACAACATCAGCGCTTTACTGTACCTACGCTTGATACTAGACTACTTAAAGTGATTTAGTGATCACCAATATTTCAAGGAAGCCGTTATTGGCTATTACAGTGCGGCTCAATAGGTAATTAATTGCCTGCAGATAGTGTGGAACTACTACCGGGTCTGACCGTTTCTGTCTGTTTTCAGGGTTCCGTACCAAAATGGTAAAAAGAAACCCTTATGGTGCGACTCAGTCTGTCTGTCTGTCACAGCTAGATATCTCAAGAACTACTAATGCTACTTATCAACTTGAAATTTGAAACTGTTTTAGATGACGTTAACCCAACTATTTTGGAAATAAGATAGAAATAAAAATATTAATATTTTTTTTGCAACATGGGAAAGGGGGTCTTAAAAATTCAAAGTGGGGCTACTAGGTCATGTGGGGTATCATATGAAAGAGCGCTGTTTGCACATTCTCACAAATTTTTTAATTTTTTTTTTAAGCCGCATAGTTTTTGACTATTGATGAAAAATGTAAAAAAAAATACCGTCCCCTTTATCTCCGAAGTTTGCAAAGAGAAAAATCTGAAATTATTCTATGTGATAGAAGTTTATGTAAATATTACAGGAAAAATAAAACGATGTCTCTAAATAGCACACTTTTTCAGAGATCGGAACGGAACCCTCGGTGCGCGAGTCCGATTCGTTCTTGACCGGTTTTTTTTCTGTTCCGTGATTTATGTTACACAAGAACACGGACCAAGGAGGAGCAGGAAGCATGAGCTAACTATAACTGGAGAGGGTAAATATAACGAATTTTGAATAATATACACATACAGAGAGAATTGAACAAGTACGTATCTTAGCAAATTAAATATCTTACTAGAACAA
Organism: Cosmia trapezina; assembly: GCA_905163495.3. Taxonomy (NCBI): domain Eukaryota; kingdom Metazoa; phylum Arthropoda; class Insecta; order Lepidoptera; family Noctuidae; genus Cosmia; species Cosmia trapezina. The sequence continues at coordinate 7,687,269 of LR991036.1, forward strand.
AATGTTCTTCCTAGGGTAACTAAAAACTGCGCTTGGATTGCCCACTAAGCAGACAGTTACTTCCCGGTTGTTGAACAAATCTCTATGGCTGAATATACGAGAACACAGAGACTCGAATAGCTGACATATTATGTTCAAAAAGTTCAGATAATTAATGGAGACCAATTCAGACTAGGCAGGTGATTCTCCGACTCAGAAAGACTAATTGCTTCACATATAATCGCCCTGATGCTGATTCTATCATAGGAACTTAGGAAAAATATTTGTCAGGATAATGATAAAAGGAAATTCGAAAAAGGATATCATGAAACCAGTCAACCAGTCAAAGTCAAGTTAGCTGTGTACTTCAAAACGTGCTTAAACTGCTCTTCCACACCTCCTGCTCAACCTTTAAACAACCATAAAACGTGTATCTAACAATAAAACGTAATCATTTTATCGTATATTCTGATAAAAATGTAGTATAAATGTCGTGAATTCGAAACGAAAATCTATAGATACTTTGTATCTTGCAGCTATAACAAGCACCTTAAGTAAGTACCAAATTTATTCCAATATTTTAATAGTTTATGTCCATTTTCCAACAATCCACTTCTCATATCACAGTTTCTTATCACAGGACACATTTTACTGTTTCTACCATAATATTAGAAACCTGTAACTATTTAGTATTTACTTACCATAATTATAAATTCAAAGATCCATGTAATTTTTAACATAATGTTCTGTTTCCAGAAATGAAATTCCTGCTGTCTGTTGCTGCCGTCATCGCCGTGGCCGTCGCTGTGCCCACACAGCGCGGTCTAGTGCCCGTTGGCCCTGCTGGCCCTACCTTCGCCCCGGAGCCCATCGCCATCGGACCTGCCATCATCGACTCCTTCGAACCCGTCGCTATCGGACCCGCCATCGTTGAGGGTTTCGAGCCCATCGCTGTCGGACCCGCCATCGTTGAGGGTTTCGAGCCCATCGCTGTCGGACCCGCCATCGTTGAGGGTTTCGAGCCTATCTCTGTTGGACCCGCAATCGTTGACTTCCCTCTGCCCGACGGTGGTGCTGTCGCTGAGTCCGTCATTGTGCCTTCTCCCGTGTCCGTCGCTGAAGAGGCCGCTATCATCCCCTCTCCCGTGTCCGTCGTTGAAGGCGTCCCCTCCGAGCTCGCTTCTGTCACTCCTCTGGTCCAGATCATCCTGAACATCAACCAGGTCCCGTCCAGCCCCGTCTCCGTCGGACCCGCCGTCGTCCCCGAGCACGTCGAGATCCAGCCTGAGCCCGTCCACATTGTGGAGTCTGCTCCCGAGCACGTCGAGATCACGCCTGGGCCCGTCAACATTGTGGAATCCGCTCCCGAGCACGTTGAGATCACGCCTGGGCCCGTCAACATTGTGGAGTCCGCTCCCGTCGCCGTTGAGCCCGTCCAGATCGGTGTCCCCGTCATCCCCGAGGCCGCTGTCGTCCTCCCCGAGGAACTCAACTAAACGTCTACCATCGCAACGAAGCCACTGCGCATAAGAATTTAAGATCTAAAGTTGTTTGAACTAATCTTGGACTTTCTACCAACACCTTGAAACGCTTGTATGTCCAATATATTGAAATAAATTAAAGAACTAAAATGTAAATATTTATTTGTTTTGTTTCCTGCGTATTAATAGTTTGAAGAGCCTATAAATAAGGCATTAATAAAATCTATTTTATCTTAGTAAGCAACTACAGCAACACTCAACTCAAAAGTACTGCGCCTTGTATTAACATAATAAATATTGAAGATTTATTTTGGGCACTGAAATATATCTATCTATCTATATAAATAAAAAGAGAAGCCCTGACTGACTGACTGATTGACTGACTTATCAACGCCCAGCCCAAACCCTTGGACCTAGAAAGCTGAAATTTTGCACAGAGGTTCCCTTTATAATGTAGACAAGGAATAAGGAAGGAATTCCCGGTAGCAGGTTCCCTTGGGATATTTTCCAACATCCACGCGGGCAAAGCCGCGGGCAAAAGCTAGTCTAAAATAATAGTGAAGGGAATAATGAATAGGTACTTGAAACAGTACTAAACCTTCAAAAACTGGTCACCTTCCGGTCGATTCTGTAAAAATCTCACCGTGAAAACTTAGGTGAAGTGAGTTTGTTTTTGCTAGGAATTGACACTATTGACAGCTCACTCCACGCTCACTTCACCTAAGTTTTCACGGTGAGATGGTTACTGAATCGCACTGCTGGATGACAGCTCACTTCACCTAGGTTTTCACGGTGATATTTGTACAGAATAGCACTGCTGGTGGAATCAAAGTCAAAGTCAAAGTCAAAGATCTTTATTGTGAGACAGTGGTTACAGAGTTGTTATTGGTTATTTAGGTGGCATTTGCACTGCTCCACCATGTTAGGCATACAATAGTTTGGAACAATTTGATATCTTAGACCTAAGTTTATGTGATATTATATTAATCAAAAATAGACATTACTCGTATTTTGCATCAAAACATAAAACAGTTTGGCACTAACTCATCACGAATCTGTCGGACAAAAATTCATGTACTGTATAAAAGTCATTTAATTTTTTCTTAAAAACTGTAATGTTTTCAATTTCCCTTATTTGTTTAGGAAGCTTATTATAAATTCGTGAAGACATTTCTAAGAAACTTTTAGAAAGTAGGGCTGTTTTTGAGGGCATATTTCCTATTTTTTCGGCATGTAGACGGGAGTGCAGCACCCTAATTGCGTAACACATTAGCGATCGGAGTTGGTTTCATTTTGAAACAAATTGCTAATCTATTGCTTCATATGTTCCAAAAGTTTGTCTGCTCGACAACGTAAACAACGCAATGAATGTTGTTGAACTGTCAAAATGAAACCAACTCCGATTGATAATGTGTTACGCAATTAGGGTGCAGGTTTCCAAACTTTTCCTTATTGGTTTTTACGAACGTAGCGACCTCATAGATGTATAGTGCGGAAAATCTTATGCTTTTTAAAATATGGCATACAACTAACGGTTAGTAGTGCTGCTTGATTTACAATCTTAGGCAGTCTGTTTAAAGCGTAGGAGAATTGATTTAGCCTTTTACACACCGTATCAATTTGCGTTCTCCATGACATTTTTTTGTCAATCCATAGTCCTAAGAATTTGCTGGTATCCGTTTCCTCTATTTTTTTCATTTCATAATGTACATTTAATGTCAAAGGGGTTTTTCTTTGGGAATAACTGACTATTTTTGTTTTATCTAAATTAATTATGAGATTATTACATGTTAACCAATTTGTAATGTCATTTAAAGTATCGTTTATGTCATTTTTAAATGTCTTGATGTCATTTGGAGAAAATACAGCAGTGCTATCATCAGCAAAAAGGACTAACGGAATTTTCACAGCTCTTGGTAGATCGTTTATATAAATAAGGAACAGCAAGGGACCCAAAACACTTCCTTGCGGCACACCATATGTAACATCTCTCGGGTTTGATAAATACTGTACCTCAGTTTTCGTCGCAAAAGAAAGCTTATTTATTTCAGTTATTTATAGTCTCTGGCTTAAATACGATTTTATCAAGTCTAGAGCATTACCGCGTACGCCGTATCTATACAGTTTTTCAAGCAGTAATTTATGATCGACATGGTCGAAAGCTTTGGTCATGTCCATGTCCAGTCACCGTCACGATGTGGTTACCCCCTTTGGAAGCACCGGTGCTTGCAAGATTTTTTAAAGATTTTATGATATTAAATATGTCATTTGGAATTGTAGGACTAATAAATAAGGAATTATAGTTATTATCAATCAATGTCAGCGTTTTATTATGATGAATGGAGGAATATGAGGAATGACAGCTCACTTCACCTAGGTTTTCACGGTGATATTTGTACAGAATAAATGAGATGATAACATATTTTATTTACTCGTATTAACTATAATTAAAACAGTCTAGAAGTTCTAGGACCAATTATTACAATAACGATTAAAAACAGTTTGCAAAAATTGTTGCATCAGCCGCGAGAAAAGATTTTGACTTAGGGCCGATTTTTCAATAGTCAGATAACTCATATCTAAAGAATAAATATGACAGTTTGACATATTTTCTATACAAAAGCTGTCAAATTCAATTATTTATTCTTCAGATAAGAGTTGTCTGACTAGTATTAACCCTTAGTCACTTACTGCACAAGCCACGGAATCAACGTATTCTAATGATTGGATAAATGGCAAAGGATATCGACCACTTCCCATACATCATGGGTCCCAAAATTTGATGAACTGTTACAAGTTCCAAATTAGTGTCATTTGTTAGATTAAAATATCAGTTTTATTCTGGCTTAGTTTCAGTTTCATTGACAGTTCATTGACAGTCAATCAATTCTAAGGTTAGCTTACTCGTATATTAAAGATTGTGAATTAAACGTTTTTATTATTTTATTTATTATTGTGTTACGAGTATTTAACAATATATTTTGCAATTATCAATCTGAAATGTTCAAATGACTAATAGTAAACTCTTGAGTCAAATTACGTTTCTAGCTTTTTTATCTTACCGATAATGCAAATGGGTCAATATTATGGGCAAGCTGACATCAAAACAAACAAGCCTTGGATTACTTATGGTTTATTACGATGTATGCGCAATAGAGATAATCTGCACAAAAAGCTTAAAAGGAATCCTAACGATGAAACACTTAATTTAACATACAAAAGATACCGTAACTTTTGTAACGCTATACTAAAGAAACAGAAGAGAATGTATGAAAAACGGGAAATTGAAAAGTCAAAAAATAACAGTAAAAAGCTGTGGGATGTGATTAAAAATATCTGCAGTACTAATAAAAAGACAGACCATTCTTCAGCTCTGATCAAAACTGGTAATCCTAAAAAAAGTGTCGATGACGCTAACAAATATTTTACGGGTGTTGGAAGGTGTCTGGCGGAAGAAATAATTGGTAACACTGATCTATCAAGTTGCTGCCTGTCTTCTATTCCCGCATCATCAAAATCACTTGTCTTGCTTCCTACTGATGAAAATGAGGTTGAAATTCTCTTGATGGACTTGAGGGAAGGTGCAGCTGCTGGAGTGGATCAGATATCGGGTAACATCTTAAAGCGCTACTTTAAGCGGCTTGCACTTCCTATCACTCATATCTGCAATCTGGCGTTTGCTACTGGTGCCTTTCCATTAGCGTTGAAGATAGGTCTTGTTAAACCTATTCACAAGGGAGGAGACAAGGACTGCATTAGCAACTACAGACCAATTTCGATCCTTCCCACGTTGTCTAAAGTTTTAGAACGACTTATCAACAAACGCCTCATGAACTTCCTTGAGAAAAACGCCCTCCTCTCACCTGTGCAATTTGGCTTTCGTTCGGGCAAGTCAACTGATGACGCTGTTCATGAGCTCACTAACTACATTGTTACTAGTGTTGACGGTGGTAAGAAGTGTGTTACGGTGTTCTTTGACTTAGCCAAGGCCTTTGACACGGTCCCTATTCCATTGCTGTTACATAAACTCGAAAAAATTGGTGTCAGAGGTCTTCCATTGCTACTGCTCAAGGACTACTTAAGTGATAGGAAGCAAAGAGTGAAAATTGACAACTGGACTAGTGATGAACTTCCTGTTCACTACGGAGTGCCACAGGGCAGTGTCCTGGGTCCTAGCCTTTTCCTTGTGTATATTAATGATTTGTGTCAACTCCAACTTACACAGGGAAAATTGCTATCTTTTGCGGATGACACTGCGCTATTCTTTAGTGGGAAAAGTTGGGATGAAGTTTTCCAAAGTGCCCAACATGGTTTCAATGAGGTATGCCAATGGCTTAAACACAATGTTTTGACACTAAACGTATCAAAAACTAAATATATTGCCTTTGCACCTAGGAAAAATCTTCTGCCACCCTCAACTCTCAATATTACTGCTCACACTTGTTCCAACTTTGTCCCTTCTTCATGCCTTTGTTCACCCCTACAAAGAACAGAAGTTATTAGATATCTTGGAGTGTATATCGACCAGACACTAACTTTTAAGCCTCACATTGACATTCTCGTTACTAGGATTCGTAAACTTATATACATTTTTAAGACACTGAGACATGTGGCTGATCTTAAGACTATTAAAACTGTATATTTGGCACTCTGCCCGTCAATAGTTAACTATTGCATAACCTCTTGGGGAGGAGCAGCAAAGGTGCACCTTCTCGAAGTTGAAAGAGCACAGAGAGCCGTACTCAAGGTTGGAGCTGGGCTCCCTTTTCGTTATCCAACTGCTGAGCTATATAAACGTTGGGATATTCTAACAGTCAGGCAGACCTTCATATTCACTATTATACGCAAAAAACATACTGAAATAAAATATGACCCCAATCTCAACAAAGACAAACGAAGGAAAGGTAATGTTTGTCCTACTAATTTCTGTCGCACCGTTTTCTCGCAAAGGTTTTACTGTTTTCTTGGAGGATTTCTTTATAATAAAATCAATACAACACTGTCAATATACCCAATGCATAGATTGGCTTTTAAACTAGCTGTATGTAAATGGCTTAAAACTCTTGATTATCTGGTAACTGAGAGTCTTCTGATTCCTATCCGCTAAATTTATATCTCCTATACAAACGTACACTATCACATACACACACACACAACCCCCTCAATCACACACACGTACACACCCCACTCGCTCACACATACACACACACACACACACACACACACACACACACACACACACACACACACACACACACTCTCACTCACTCACAATTAACACATGTATGTCCAGTCTAGCTTAATTTTAATTTAATTTAATTTTTTTTTTCTTCTTATATTTTTTTATCTTTTGTTGTTTATTTTTATGTAAATTCATCACATCCCTTTGTAACTAATCTATTTTAATATGTTCATATATAAGTATTGGGGGCCTGGTGACCCGTAACACAGGTATTTCATGCCTTTTTCGGGCACCAGTCTCTCACAAATGTTAGCCCTTTAAGTCTTAGATTAAGCAATTCCTGTCCACAACAGCATTTGTGATGAGAAATGAATAAATTATCTATCAATTATCTATCTATCAAAACATGCCGCTAATTCTTTGGTAGTTTGATACGGCTTCCACCATCGCATTCATTGGTATTTACCTTAGTGGCTGATCTTCCTCGGGGTTCATTCTTAAGTCGAAGTTTCCTCTACGAAAGCGATTAAAGCAAAAACGACGTTGCGTTCATTAGCCGTATCCTCTCCAAACATAGCATCAATTGATATTTTAACTGTTTCTGCTGCGTTACTTCCACGTCGAAACTCGTATTAAAAAATTACTCCAATTTTCAATGTACTTTAAAGGCTTTCCTCCACAGGTCTGTTAATATTGGTCGATAATATCGGATGCGTTATTGCCATACCAGGTTTTGATATATCACATTTTGTATTAGGATTAGGACGGCCATAAAGCTACATATTGCTGCGATAATAACGATTATTCTCGATCGAATGTTAAATATAACGAATTTTGTATATTATAGGGACAGAATTGAACAAGTGTCCTAACAAATTAAAAATCTTGCTAGAACAAAATGTGCTTCCTAGGGTAATTGAAAAACTGCGTTTGAATTGCCCATTGAGCCTTACTAGGCAGAATATAATACAAGAATACAGAAACTCGAATAGCTGACATAAGTTCAAAAGGTCCTCGCAATTAGAATGGAGACCAATTCAGACCAGCACCCTAATTGCGTAACACATGGTGTGTGTGTTACATCGGAATCTATTGTTTTGTCGTTTTGTCGGAATCGAATTGTTAAATCGGCATCGGTTTCATTTTGACAGTTCAACAACACACTATCAGTCGTAATCTGAATCATTTTGAAGCAAATTGCTAAACCATTGCTTCTTGAGTTCGAAAAAAATGTCTGCTTGACAACATAAATAACACAATGAATGTTGTTGAAGTGTTAAAATGACAGCGACTCCGAATGACGCAATTAGGGTAGGCGTTTCTCAACTCAGAGGGACAAATTGCTTCGCGTAATCGCCCCTGATGCTGATTCTATCATACGGACTTAGGAAAAAAAAATAAACAGATGATAAAAAAAAGAAATGAGCACACTAGACTGGAGGAGATACGGCATACAGATTAAAAACGACTACCTAAGTCACCTACGATTCGCAGACGACTTAGTGTTAATTTCGGAAACTAGTACTTACTACAAACCATGATAGAGTCATTAAACGAGGCTAGCAAAAAATAGGCTTACAAATGAATCTCTCGAAAACTATGTTAATGACTAACACTAACAACACCAGGATGCCAATATCGGTTGAAGGTGAACCCCTGAAGTACAAAGAAGTTATACATACCTTGGAAAGCAAATAGGGTTCAACCGAAATTGAAACGACCTTGAAGTAAACCGTAGAAGACAACTAACATGGAATAAGTACTGGATTTTAAAAGAAATATTCAAGAGCAACCTACCTACCCATCTCAAAACCAAGTCTTAAATTCTTGACTTCTGCCTTGCTTAACATATGGTTGTCAAACATGGAGGTTCAGCAACAATGTAAAAAACAGGTTAGTCACATGCCAAAGAGCAATGGAGCGTAGCATGCTGAATTTAAAGAAAAAAATTCGACATTCAAAAATTAGACAAGCTACCAAAGCTACCGATGTACTAGTACAAGCCTTCACTCATAGACTACTATTATATGTATATACTGAGACCTTCACTTCAAAATGGAAATGGGCTGGACACGTAGCACGCCTTCAGGACCAGAGATGTTCAAAAATTAGACAAGCTACCAAAGCTACCGATGTACTAGTACAAGCCTTCACTCATAGACTACTATTATATGTATATACTGAGACCTTCACTTCAAAATGGAAATGGGCTGGACACGTAGCACGCCTTCAGGACCAGAGAACATTCAAAAATTAGACAAGCTACCAAAGCTACCGATGTACTAGTACAAGCCTTCACTCATAGACTACTATTATATGTATATACTGAGACCTTCACTTCAAAATGGAAATGGGCTGGACACGTAGCACGCCTTCAGGACCAGAGATGGACTATTCAAAAATTAGACAAGCTACCAAAGCTACCGATGTACTAGTACAAGCCTTCACTCATAGACTACTATTATATGTATATACTGAGACCTTCACTTCAAAATGGAAATGGGCTGGACACGTAGCACGCCTTCAGGACCAGAGAACATTCAAAAATTAGACAAGCTACCAAAGCTACCGATGTACTAGTACAAGCCTTCACTCATAGACTACTATTATATGTATATACTGAGACCTTCACTTCAAAATGGAAATGGGCTGGACACGTAGCACGCCTTCAGGACCAGAGATGGACTAAAAGAGTGACAACATGGAAGGGCCCACAAGGAAAACGGAAGAAGGGAAGACCTAATACTAGATGGGACGAAGACATGAAGAAAATAGGAGGTTCAAACTGTGTTAAAGTAGCAAAATCCAGAGAAGATTGTTTAGCGTTGGAGGAGGGCTTTACCTGTGGATGGTTTCTTGCAAGTGCAAATTAGTGCAAAAAAAAAAAAAAGACTTTACAAAAATTATATTTTAAAAATTTGGAATTAATTTATTACTTAAGCGAAATAAAAGGCTTTTTTATTTTATTTTATTTGATTTATTTATAAAAAAAGGAATAATATAATAATAGGATAATATCATGAAATTCAATCAACCAGTAAAACACGCTACAATGGTTGCCACACCTCCTTCTCAACACACAACCATAAAACGTGTATCTAACAATAAAACGTAATCATTTTATCGTCTAGTCTGATAAAAATTTAATATAAATGTCGTGAATTCGAAACGAAAATCAATAGATACTTTGTATCTTGCAGCTATAAACAAGCAGCATAAGTAAGTACCTAATCTTAATGTTAATTCTTCGCCTAACTCCTCCTAAACGGCTAGACCGATTTAGACGAAATTTTGTGTGTATGTTTCAATGGGTTCCTGGATGGTTTGAAAACACAATTGGACCCGGTAGGTGGCGCTGCAGTCGGGTTCTAGGATGGTTCAGACAGGACAACGTCTGTCGGGTCCGCTAGTTTATTATAATATTTTAATAGTTTCTGTCCATTTTCCAACAATCAACTTCTCATATCACAGTTTTTACATGTTACAGTTCACATGATAAATTTTACTAAATTTTACCATACCTATTATTGGAAACCTATAACTATTCACCATAATTATAAATTCAAAGATCTATGTAATTTTTAATATAATGTTCTGTTTCCAGAAATGAAATTCCTGCTGTCTGTTGCTGCCGTCATCGCCATGGCCGTCGCTGTGCCCACACAGCGCGGTCTAGTGCCCGTTGGCCCTGCTGGCCCCACCTTCGCCCCGGAGCCTATCGCCATCGGACCTGCCATCATCGACTCCTTCGAACCCGTCGCTATCGGACCCGCCATCATAAACCCCATTGAGGGTATCGCTGTCGGACCCGCTATCGTCGATGGTTTCGAGCCCATCGCTGTCGGACCAGCCATCGTTGAGGGTTTTGAGCCTATCTCTGTTGGACCCGCAATCGTTGACTTCCCTCTGCCCGACGGTGGTGCTGTCGCTGAGTCCGTCATTGTGCCTTCTCCCGTGTCCGTCGTTGAAGAGGCCGCTATCATCCCCTCTCCCGTGTCCGTCGTTGAAGGCGTCCCCTCTGAGCTCGTTTCTGGCACTCCTCTGGTCCAGATCATCCTGAACATCAACCAGGTAGCATCCAGCCCCGTCTCCGTCGGACCTGCCGTCGCCCCCGAGCACGTCGAGATCAAGCCTGAGCCCGTCCACATTGTGGAGTCCGCTCCCGAGCACGTCGAGATCACGCCTGGGCCCGTCAACATTGTGGAATCTGCTCCCGAGCACGTCGAGATCACGCCTGGGCCCGTCAACATTGTGGAATCCGCTCCCGTGGCCGTTGAGCCCGTCCAGATTGGTGTCCCCGTCATCCCCGAGGCCGCTGTCGTCCTCCCCGAGGAACTCAACTAAACGTCTACCATCGCGACGAAGCCACTGCGCATGACAATAATTTAACATCTAATATTGTTTGAACTATACTTACTTGGACTTTCTACCAACACCTTGAAACGCTTGTATGTCCAAAATATTGAAATGCATTAAAAGATCTGAAATGTAAATATTTTGTGTTGTCTCCTGCCTTCTTATACAAGGTGGTCCAAATAGTGACCTCAAAAAGAAAAACTGAATTCCTCGAATACCCAGGGGTATTCGAAAATACCCCTACATACATACCCATGTATGAGTCTCGATTTTTTGTAGTTTTCGAATCATTTTTGTTTTTGTAATTATTTAGAGTTTTCTGCCGGTGGAGCTTCAAAAATTCATATCTTTTTTTTAGTGTGTATTTTTCAAATATTTTTTGTGACATGAAAGTAACATTCAAAAATATATATATAAGTAGTTTATCAGCCATCTCGTTACCATAACACAAGCATTAGGTTGCTTAGCTTGGGACTAGATGGCGTTGTGTGAAATGTCCAAGGATATTTATTTATTTATTCAAGATGACAATGTCGCAAAAAAAAAACTGAAAAATACATAGTTACGCACGGCTACAAATAAAGAAATGAATTTTTGAAGCTGCACTGGCAGAAAACTGTAAACCTGTAAACAATTACAAAAACAAAAATAACTGGATAGCTACAAAAATCGCGGAATCATAAGGTATTTTCGAATATCAGAAATATGGGAATTCAGATTTTTCTTTTTGACTTCACTATTTAGAGCACCCCTGTATATTGCAAGAATTATTCGATTTATCTTGTTATGCCGATAACAGCATCCAGCATCTAATACCAATGGTTGCCATACAGTACTGTATAAGCAGTGTGATGAATCAGAAGTATTGGTAAAGATATTAAATATATTATGAGTAACAATCATAATAACTAACAACTGACCAAAAACATATTTTCTGTTGTATTACACAGTATGCAGTGTGGTGGAGACATATATTGATCATTGATGTCAAGAAACAGTCATAATATTGGTGAACCCAACACTTAGAATAGTTTTTGTGGTATCATGTCTCGTCACAATTCTGTTGCGTCTTCCACCCCTCGCCAAGCAGTCAGTTTCCAGCTGTCAAAAATCTCTCCGTAACACTTAGTGGGCTGTCATTCCACCTGTGGCCGTTAACGTTGACTTACGTCAATTTGTATGGACGTTAAGTTACGTCAGTTTGTATTGTGTTTCCCATTATATAGGGTGACTGGTAATTAGTGACCGATACCTAAACCCATGATTGTGCTCATGATAACAAACAACTTTGGGACCAAACCTGAAATCGCGAAAAAAAAAATCAGCTGCTCCCTACATTTTGACGAGTTATGCGAACATGAATGTATGGGGCAGGTGATTTTTTTTTCGCGATTTCAGGTTTGGTCCCATAGTAAAAGTTGTTTGTTGTCATGAGCGCAATCATGTGTTTAGGTATCGGTCACTAATTACCAGTCACACTATATAATAGTCACCAGACGGCCCTTAATCAGTTTTATTGACAACTCACTTCACCTAAGTTTCACTGTCAGATTTTTACAGAATAGATCGGCACGTCTAGTTTCCTCCCCATCTCCAGTCAGGATTTTTCAATAGTTAGATAACTCATATCTATACAAAAACTCATATTTTTATACAAAAACTGTCAAATTCAATTATTTATTCTTCAGATACCTAAGAGTTATCCGACTAGTGACTAGTCTAGCCCTTAGTCACTTACTGCACAAGCCAGGGAATCAAAGGATTCTAATGATTGGAATGGCAAAGGACATCGACCACCTTCCATACGTCGTGGGGCCCAAAATTTGATGAACTGTTACAAGTTCCAAATTAGTGTCATTTGTTAGATTAAAATATTAGTTTTATGCTGGCTTAGTTTCAGTTTCATTGACAGTTGCATAATCAACTCGAATCTTAGGTTAGGTTATTCGTATATTAGAGATTGTGTTATTTAACAATATATTTTGCAATTATCAATCTGGTAATGTAAACTCTTAAAACAATAATAAAAATAAACAATAAATATTACACTACTGAGTTTAGAAATGAGTATAGAAAGGTGTTATGTCCGTTGTATAAAATAAACCGACATAACAGAGAGAATGATATAGCAATGGACAAAATTGACAATTGAGTAAGTACCTAATGTGCGTTTTATTTGTGCAGAATAAACTATTTTTCTTTCTTTCTTGAAACATGATTTGATAACATGTAAAAAATTGTCCAAATCGTGAAAAAAAAGGTAGTCGGTGGGGCCAGCACCCTAATTGCGTAACACATTATGAATCGGAGTTTGAATCATTTTGAAACAAATTGCTAATCCATTGCTTCTTAAGTTCGAAAAATTTGTATGCTCGACAACGTAAACAGCACAATGAATGTTGTTGATCTGTCAAAATTAAACCAACTCCGATTGATAATGTGTTACGCAATTAGGGTGCAGGTCTAGGTCTAAAAAATGGTAGTCGGTTGGGGTCAGGTGAGTACGGAGGATGACAGATAGTTTCTAACTTTAGGTCCTGTAGTGTTAAAACGGTTTCTCTAACAGTGTGAGGTCTTGCGTTATCATGGAGCAATAGTGATGAAGATCGGTTGACGTCGGGGCTGTCTTGCTGCGAGTTTCACCATCATTGTTCGAAGTTCTGTACAGTGGACATCTGCTGTTATTGCTTGACCGGATCTGAGGAAGCAATAGTGAATTACACCATGAAAGTGATCACCAGACAGATACCATCACTATTCTATGGGTATTAGGTCATTGTTGCGGCTTTTGACTTGGAGTCAGTCGCTTGCGATTATCGTAAATAATCCACTTTCCATCACACGTCACAATTCGCCCCAAAATCCCTTCATTTCTTTACCGGTTCAACAAGGTAAGGCAAGCCTCATCGCACGCTTCTCTCTGCAGATCAGTCAAATTATGGGGCATCCATTTTCAAGATTTTTTACCTTACCGATTTGATGAAAATGGGTCAATATTGTGGGCATGATGAAAGAATTAGCGTCATGTTTTGATAAACATGCTGCTAATTCTTTGGTAGTTTGATACGGCTTTTACCATCGCATTCATTGGTATTTACCTTAGCGGCTGGTCTTTCTCGGGGTTCATTCAATATTCAATACTCAATATATTTATTTGCATTCCACAATGTTAGCATAGGTGGTAGGTACATTATAAATTATACATTATTTTATATAGGTCATTGTGGACCCTGTCGGGCACAGCAAAATAGGATATAGGAAGAGGGCTATTATTATACTTATTATTATTTGAAAAAGTAAAATATAATAGTTTTTCTACTAGGTACTCACTTCCACTTTTATTTTATTATTAGTTTTGGTACTTATTCATTTTTAATTAAGTATTAATTTAATTTATCATTAAAATATTCATTAATATTATAATAACATTTATGGATTAGGTATTGTTTTAGTTTATTTATAAATATATTAAATTTTTGTTCATCTTTAATTGCTTCCGGTAATTTATTGTATATTTTAACTGAAAATACTAAAGTGCTTGTTGAGTGCATTTTCAACTTAGAGCCACCAGGTAGGTTTAGTCTATTTTTGTGTCGTAGTGTATAATTTGCATTCTCAAGTCGAAGTTTCCACTACGAAAGCGATTAGAGCAAAAACGACGTTGCTTTCATTAGCCGTATCCTCTCCAAACATACTCGTAGCATCAATTGATATTGCAAACTGTTTCTGTTGCGTTACTTCCACGTCGAAACTCGTGTTCAAAAATTACTCTAATTTTCAATGTACTTTAAAGGCTTTCCTCCACAGGTGCGTTATTATTGGTCGATAATATCGGATGCGTTATTGCAATATCAGTTTTTGATATATCACATTTTGTATTAGGATTAGGACGGCCATGAAGCTACATATTGCTGCGATAATAACGATTATTCTCGATCAAATATTAAATATAACGAATTTTGTATATTATATAGGGACAGAATTGAACAAGTTATTATTAGAATATCCAATTATTCAGAAACTAAATCCAAAATTTAACGTGTGGTATTTAGATGATGGAACGCTAGGAGGTGATGCTGATGCATGATGCAGACACGGTTTTGAAACCAAAAACAGCAATTTAAATCTATTGGCCTTTTTTTTTTTTTTTTTTTTTTTTTTTTTTTTTTTTTTTTTTTTTTTTTTTTTTTTTTTTTTTTTTTTTTTGAGGGTGGGAAATCATCAAATAACTTCTCCCGCTCTGGGTGGAGCGGAAGGGCGTGTCAGACTTTTACTGACTAAAACCCACCCGTGTTCCTTCAGTTGCCTATGCCAGGGCCGCGGTAACCCCTTCGGACAATCCGCGACCCCAGCGGCGTCGGCCCTATTGGACCCCGTCACTTGCTGACATCTCTTTGAGGCGCGCGTGGAACACAACGCGCCGTCGACTCGGGCCTGGTCCTTACCGGACGGCGAGCTACCCGCTGCTCACCGTCCGCAGGCCCGCGCCTACGGTGGCCGGAAATCGCCCCGCGATTCCCGCCGCCCAGGGCGTCTCCTGCGGCGACTGAGGGCGTGAGGCTGCCTCTCCCTCACGCGTTCCGCCTCCTCCTTCGCGAGCATCACTGCTTCGCAGAAGGAGGTGACGGCCTCCCATGCACTCTCGCTCCGCACCATGGCCTGGACCAGGCTCGGACGCGAGAGATCGCCGCCGCCGATCGCCTCCGTGAGAACACGGCGGTGCTCTGCCCAAGCCGGGCAGACCTCCACTGTATGCTCCACCGTGTCCTCCGGGCGATCCACACAATGATAACACCCGGGCGTTTCCTCCCGCCTTATGCGAAACAGGTACCTCCCGAAACAACCATGTCCGGTGAGGACCTGCGTCAGGCGGAAGGTGAGGACGCCGTGGCGCCTCTCTAACCACTCCTCAAAGAGGGGACTTATCGCCGCAATTGTGGCGTGCCCAGCGCTGGGTTGCGACAGTCGCGCTCTCCATGCCGCCATGAGATCCCGCCGGAGCTCTGTCCGCTGTACCGTGATTTCTCGCGGCAGCGGAGTTACGCCCCGGCGCTTCGCCTCCTCGCGCCACTCCCACACGTGCGCGAGGACCTTTGCCTCCAGATCCCACGGCGGCAATCCGGCAAGGAGGCTCGCCGCCTCCCGGGAGACCGTGCGGTATCCCCGGACTAGCCGGATGGCCATGACCCTCTGGGACGCGTTCAACCTGCCGGCTGGTCCCAGCCTTAGGGAACGCGCCCACACCGGTGCTCCGTAAAGGGCCATGGACCGCACGACCCCCGCGTAGAGCCTCCGGCAGGAGGCGTTTGGACCCCCCAGATTGGGCAGGAGCCGCCTCAAGGCAGCCCCAGCCCGTGCCAGTCTGGGAGCCAAACGTCGGAAGTGCTCCACGAAGTTCCACCGGCTGTCGAGGACGAGTCCCAGGTACTTCATCGTCGACCCGACTCCGATGTGAACCCCTCCCACCGTTATTTCGGAACCCGACGGTGGCGCATTCCGAGGACCATGAAAACACATGGCCTCAGACTTGTGCAAGGCCACCTCGAGTCCCAACTGCCGGATCCTCTCCACGACTATCGCAACCCCGCGTGTCGCTAGTTCAGCCGCCGCCTGGTGCGACCTCCCCTGCGCCAGGACCAGCGTGTCGTCAGCGTAACATACTACGCTGACGCCGCTAGGGAGGTCGGCGCGCAGCACCCAGTCGTAACCGATGTCCCACAGATGCGGCCCCAAGACCGATCCCTGTGGGACACCGCACGACATCTCTCGCCGGTTCCACTCTCCCTGATGACCGGGGTAGATGACGGCCCTGTCCGTCAGATAGGCCTCGACCACCCGACAGAGGTAGGTCGGCATCCGGTGATACCGCAATGCCTCCCTGATGCAACTCCAGGGCAGGGTATTAAAGGCGTTGGCGATGTCTAGGGACACCGCCAAGACGACCCCACCCCGGGCCACTGCATCCCCCGTCGTGAGGGCTCGCACGCGCATGATGGCGTCCACCGTAGAGCGCCCCTTGCGGAAACCAAACTGGCTCTCCGCCAAATCCGGCCCCTCCTGCACCAGCCACCCGACGAGGCGGTCTGCAATTACTCTTTCAAAGAGCTTGCCCACCTCGTCGAGCAGCACGATGGGCCGGTAAGCGGACGGAGAGTCCGCAGGGCGCCCCGGCTTCTTAATGAGGACCAGTTTCCCCGTCTTCCAGCGAAGTGGGAACTGGCCCCTCTCCAAGCATGCGCTTAGGAGCCCCCCTAGTCGAGGCCCGAGAGCCCCAAAGGCCAGAACCCAGGCTCTTCCAGGTAAGCCGTCGGGTCCTGGGGCGGTATTTTTGGCACTGAGCCTACGTACCGCCGCTCTCAACTCTACCTCGGTCACTTCCGGAGCATCAACGTCGTCGTCGGTGTCGTGGTCCGCAGCGGGCACCGCATGTTGCGGAGCCATAGGCGGGGGAGTATGTTCCCCTCGCGAAGGGAACAGAGCGCTCACCACGTCCTCCACGAGCTCGGGCCGGAGACTCTGCGTCAGCGGGGGCGCCCATGGGCGGAGTTTCTCCCGCACCATCTTGTAGGGGCGCCCCCATGGGTCTCTGTTCAGAGTCTCCAGCGACTCCTCGCGGCCCAGATCCCTGGACCGCAAGATCTCCGCTCGGAGGGCGGTCTTCGCCGCTCTGTACCCCTCGTACAGCTCCGCCTGAATGGCTTCCGTATCCGGAGGGCGGATACGGAGCCTGCGGTGCCTGGTGTACAGGCGTCGCGCGGCGACGCACGCCTCGCGCAGAGCCGTCAGCTCCGGCGACCACCAATACACCTGGCGAAAGGCGCGACTGGACTGGACCCGGGGCATTGCCACGTCGCACACCTCGGACATGGCCTCCCGGAACCACTCCGCCTCGTCGTTGATGTCGGCAGGCCTGTCCGGTGGTGACACCCAGGCCTGCACGATCGAGGCTTCCAGGAGGAGCTCCCGGTCCAGCTTCTTCAGCGCCCACCGCGGACCACTCGGGGCCTGTCGGACCGGCGCGCTCGAGGTATGGGCGGAGACATCAAACCGGATGTACCGGTGATCGGAATAGGTCTCCACCCCCTCCATGACGCGCCAGTCAACCACGTGCGGCAGCAGAGCGGGGCTGGCGAACGAGATGTCCACCACCGACTCGCCCCGCATCCGCACACACGTGGGGACAGAACCCCGGTTTAGGACGACCAGGCCTGTCTCCAGAGCCCAGTCCTCCACCATCCTGCCCCGTGTGTCCGTACACCGGGAACCCCAAGCCACATTCTTGGCGTTGAAGTCCCCGAGGACAAGCACGGGAAGGGAACGAAACCCGACGACGACGGTTTTCAACTCCGCAAGGGAGTTGTGGAACTCGGCGAGAGTTCGGTTCGGGGAGAAGTATGTCCCCACCACGACAATCCCCCCGAACCGTGCTGCGACGCAACCCTGTCCCTTCTTGACGGCTTCAAGGGACAGGGTACCGGCGGCGGCCGACGAAATGAGGGTCACTGAGCCGCTCAGGTCCTCCACCCAGTAATCACTGGGCGGGACAAAGTACGGCTCAGCGACCACGGCGATGTTAATCGACCACTGCGCCATGCTCTGGAGCAACAGATCCTGAGCGGCGAATTGAACAAGTTATTATTAGAATATCCAATTATTCAGAAACTAAATCCAAAATTTAACGTGTGGTATTTAGATGATGGAACGCTAGGAGGTGATGCTGATGCATGATGCAGACACGGTTTTGAAACCAAAAACAGCAATTTAAATCTATTGGCCTGGACCTTAACTCGTCAAAGTGTGATGTTTACCTTTCTGACATTACCGACAGACAATTGACCCTAGAGAAATTTAATGCAATAGCCCCACAAATCAAAATTTTAGAACAGAGTTCACTGCACTTCCTAGCTCCAGCTTTTCTCCTTTCATTGACGAAAAAATCAAAAAATTCAACGTCTTTTCGGACAGACTCTCCAAAATTAATTTACATTCGGCATTCACCCTGATAAGATTCTGTTGTTTTGGCCCAAATTTTATATACTCCTTACGTTCTTCCCCTTTATGGAAGCAGCCACACCTCTTGGACAAGTTTGTGGTTGAAACACTAGGGCCATAGGGTCCGAGTGCCCTTTTAGTTTTTCGGGACATCGCTAAGCGGTTGATCGACTCTACACGTGACCAAAGGGGTGGCCTATTTTTTGGCCAAAGAATTAGCATTGCCATACAACGTGGCAATGCTGCCAGCCAAAAATTCATCCGCATCGCTGTCGAAAGGAAAGGTGCCCTCTTTCCTTTCGACAGCGATGCGGATGAATTTTTCGATGCCCTATGATTATTTCCTGTCCTTTTTGTATTAGACTTGTACAAATTATTTTTTTTTTAAGTCTGTTAGATTTTAAAATATGTAAATAAAATAAATCACTAAAGCATTAAATTAAAAATTTAGTGTCCTAACAAATTAAAAATCTTGCTAGAACAAAATGTGCTTCCCAGGGTAATTGAAAAACTGCGTTTGAATTGACCATTGAGCCTTACTTCCCGGTTGTTAAACAAATACCTATGGCAGAAATCGGCAGAATATTATACGAGAATACAGAAACTCGAATAGCTGACATAAGTTCAAAAAGTCCTCGCAATTAGAATGGAGACCAATTCAGACCAGCACCCTCATTGCGTAACACATAGTGTGTGTGTTACATCGGAATCTATTGTTTTGTCGTTTTGTCGGAATCGAATTGTTAAATCGGCATCGGTTTCATTTTGACAGTTCAACAACATACTATCAGTCGTAATCTGAATCATTTTGAAGCAAATTGCTAATCCATTGCTTCTTAAGTTCGAAAAAATTGTCTGCTTGACAACATAAATAACACAATGAATGTTGTTGAAGTGTTAAAATGACAGCGATTCCGATTGATAGTGTGTTACGCAATTAATTAGAGTAGGCGATTCTCCAACTCAGAGGAACAAATTGCTTCGTGTAATCGCCCTGATGCTGATTCTATTATACACGTATTTAGGAAAACAAAAACAGATGATAAAAAAAATTAATTAGAAATAGGATAACATCATGAAATTCAAGCAACCAGTAAATTTGGCTGTGTACTTCAAAACGCGCTAATACAAAGGTACACCTCCTTCTCAACCTTTAAACAAACATAAAACGTGTATCTAACAATAAAACGTAATCTTTTTATCGTGTAGTCTGATAAAAATGTAGTATAAATGTCGTGAATTCGAAACGAAAATCAATAGATACTTTGTATCTTGCAGCTATAAACAAGCAGCATAAGTAAGTACCTAATCTTAATGTTAATTCTTCTGTCACCTAACTCCTCCTAAACGGCTAGACCGATTTAGACGAAATTTTGTGTGTATATTTCAATGGGTTCCTGGATGGTTTGAAAACACAATTCGACCCGGTAGGTGGCACTGCAGTCGGGTTCTAGGATCGTTCAGACAGGACAACGCCT
Source organism: Cosmia trapezina (assembly GCA_905163495.3). Classification (NCBI taxonomy): domain Eukaryota; kingdom Metazoa; phylum Arthropoda; class Insecta; order Lepidoptera; family Noctuidae; genus Cosmia; species Cosmia trapezina. Next base: position 7,707,737 of record LR991036.1, read on the forward strand.
GTCGGGTCCGCTAGTTCTAGTTTACTATAGTGTTTTAATAGTTTCTGTTCATTTTCCAACAATCCACTTCTCATATCACAGTTTTTACATGTTACAGTTCACATGATACATTTTACTAAATTTTACCATACTTGTTATTGGAAACCTACAACTATTTACCATAATTATAAATTCAAAGATCTATGTAATTTTTAACATGATGTTCTGTTTCCAGAAATGAAATTCCTGCTGTCTGTTGCTGCCGTCATCGCCGTGGCCGTCGCTGTGCCCACACAGCGCGGTCTAGTGCCCGTTGGCCCTGCTGGCCCCACCTTCGCCCCGGAGCCTATCGCCATCGGACCTGCCATCATCGACTCCTTCGAACCCGTCGCTATCGGACCCGCCATCATAAACCCCATTGAGGGTATCGCTGTCGGACCCGCTATCGTCGATGGTTTCGAGCCCATCGCTGTCGGACCCGCCATTGTTGAGGGTTTCGAGCCTATCTCTGTTGGACCCGCTATCGTTGACTTCCCTCTGCCCGACGGTGGTGCTGTCGCTGAGTCCGTCATTGTGCCTTCTCCCGTGTCCGTCGTTGAAGAGGCCGCCATCATCCCCTCTCCCGTGTCCGTCGTTGAAGGCGTCCCCTCCGAGCTCGTTTCTGGCACTCCTCTGGTCCAGATCATCCTGAACATCAACCAGGTCGCATCCAGCCCCGTCTCCGTCGGACCTGCCGTCGCCCCCGAGCACATCGAGATCAAGCCTGAGCCCGTCCACATTGTGGAGTCCGCTCCCGAGCACGTCGAGATCACGCCTGGGCCCGTCAACATTGTGGAATCCGCTCCCGAGCACGTCGAGATCACGCCTGGGCCCGTCAACATTGTGGAGTCCGCTCCCGTGGCCGTTGAGCCCGTCCAGATCGGTGTCCCCGTCATCCCCGAGGCCGCTGTCGTCCTCCCCGAGGAACTCAACTAAACGTCTACCATCGCGATGAAGCCACTGCGCATGACAATAATTTAACATCTAAAATTGTTTGAACTAATCTTGGACTTTCTACCAACACCTTGAAACGCTTGTATGTCCAAAATATTGAAATGCATTAAAAGATCTGAAATGTAAATATTTTGTTTTGTTTCCTGCCTTCCTATATATTCCTAGGTGGTCCAAATAGTGACCTCAAAAAGAAAAATCTGAATACCTCGAATACCCAGGGGTATTCGAAAATACCCCCCTATATGTCTCGATTTTTTGTAGTTTTCGAATCATTTTTGTTTTTATTGTAATTATTTAGAGTTTTCTGCCGGAGGAGCTTCAAAAATTCATATCTTTTTTTGTAGTGTGTATTTTTCTAATATTTTTTGTGCAAAGTAACATTCAAGATGACAATGTCACAATAAAAAACTGAAAATACATAGGTACGTACGGCTACAAATAAAGCTATATATTTCCAGTATAAGCTGATCTCGCACGGTATAGGATTTCCTTACAATGAGAGGTCAGTGTAAACTGGAAAAGTATAGCTTGATGTGTAGACGTAGTCGTGTGTACTACAAAAAAATAAATGAATTTTTGAAGCTCCACCGGCAGAAAACTGTAAACCTGTAAACAATCATTACAAAAACAAAAATAACTGGATAACTACAAAAATCGCGGAATCATAATGTATTTTTCGAATATCAGAAATATGGAAATTCAGATTTTTCTTTTTGACTTCACTATTTGGAACACCCATGTTATTGCAAGAATTATTCGATTTATCTTGATAATGCCTATAACAGCATTCAGCATCTACTGCCAATTGTTGCCATACAGTACTGTATAAGCACTGTGATGAATCAGAAATATTGGTAAAGATATTAAATATATTATGAGTAACAATCATAATAACTAATAAGTTAATAACTCATCACCAAAAACGTATTTTCTGTTGTATTACAGTATGGAGTGCGGTGGAGCCATATGATTGAACATTGATCTCAAGAAACAGTCATAATATTGGTGATGAACCCAACACTTGAATAGTTTTTGTGGGATCCTGTCTCGTCACAATACGGTATTTTACTCTTTAAGAAAAAAAAATTAAATATACAACGTGTCCCAAAATTCAACGATAAGCGGGCACCAGAGGGTGGACCTGATCATGACTACTCGAGGAAAATTAAATAAAAAAAAATATCTCAATTTTTTTTAAAATGACATACAAAAAATAAAAACCTTCTGAAATTGACATCTCTCAAGATATTTTTAACTACCATGACCATAATTCTTCAAAAATTTCTGATTTTTTTTTTTTGTATCGGCAAGCTAAGTAGCACTGCTATCCACCATAATAATTATAAATTCTGAAATGTTTGTAATTTTTACACAAAAATCGATCAAAATAATTTATTCCCTAAAATTTTGGGAGATTTTTACCATTCAGTCCACTTTCACTCATCGTGGTGTAAAAAAAATGTATGGACAAGACTATGGCAAGTTTTTTTTAAAATTTGACGCATTTATCCAAGATTCCAAAATGGTATAATTCTCTAGAAAAACTAGCCATAAAAAAATCTGTACTATTTCTAAACAAGAATCAAATTTCATAAACTGTTGTTGTCGATAGTAATTACTTTTACTATGTGCACAAAATAGGTTTTTTGTTGTAAATTCCTGGAATTTGAATGAGACATTTTGAGTAGTCAATAAAATTTAGAAGTTAGAGACAAAGAGTTAGAGTACGTGCCATAGAAGCAGCTACAGGAATCCCGGGCATACTTGCATACTGAGCTGGGAAACCATCATTTTAAAACCACATGTTTTGTAAATCACTTCTGGGTACGTCTTCTAATAATTCTGGCAAGTCATTTTGTAAAAAGTTTAAATACCTAATAATCGCCATCTAAGTTTCCTTGTAACTCAAAGGGCCCAATCACTTTTCCATTTAATATGCCCATATTGCCCGTCCATAAATCAACCTTGAATTGATATTGGGATTTGTCTTGTCTCATCAGGTGCGGATTTTCATTGCTCCAGCTATGTATGTTGTGAATTGAATAGCCATCTTTCTTGCAGGTTGTTTCATCCGACCATAGAACTTTATCTAAGAATTGGGGATCTTCCCTGTGCTTTTGAAGCATCACACGGCAAAATGCGACCCGTGGTGGATAGTCCCGTGGTAATAACGCCTGCACACGCCTGTAGTGATATGGGTGAAGCCTGTGACGTTGTAGAATTCGATGTACAGGACTTTTTGGGATTCCTGTAGCTGCTTCTATGGCACGTACTCTAACTCTATGTCTCTAACTTCTAAATTTTATTGACTACTCAAAATGTTAGGTATGCCATAGGCTTCTACTCCGTTCACCTAGTATACCCAATTTTTTTCGAGACGGTAAAAAAAGTCATCCGGTATAATAGAAGCGTTTTACCTGAAATAAAACGCATATTAAAATACTTACCTCACTGGAAGCTTTATTATTGAGAGGGCATATCCGTTTCCGTCGATTTCTATCAGTTTTACTATTTGTTTTAACCTACTCAGTGGCGCCACCTGGTGTTTGCTTGCCATTTTAGTTTCGTAAATTGTAGCGAGCTACTTTTTGTTCATTGGCTCAATATAACCAGGCAGAAGTAAAGATAAAGCTTCCAGTGAGGTAAGTATTTTAATATGCGTTTTATTTCAGGTAAAACGCTTCTATTAAACTACTTGACCGTCACTGGAAGCTTTATTATTGAGACCTGTTTGTTATCGCCTGGTGTCGCCACTAGATAACGCCAATGTGATAGGAAATTTAAACACAAATTAAGTCATCAGAAAGTATATTTATTACACATGTGAAAGGTAGGTTCATAATAATTCACAATAACAAAATATGATACTTAGTTAATTAATCGGATCAAACAATTGTGTAACATTTAGATTCGAATCAACACTTCTTATGACTTCTCTTCTATAGAAATTCTGGAATGTATTAGCCGATTGCCAATTTCCTCGGGATAGGATTTCGTCAAGGGGATGATTTTCTAGCCAACTTTTAGAGGCTACTGCAGATCGTGTACTTCCTGGAGTTGCTGTGATGCCAGCTTCATTAAATAGGGTTTTTACCCAGCCTGCGATGACGGTGCGTGAAGCGGGCTTCGGTACACCTCTAACTGTAATAAACAAATTAAATGATTTTGCAACATTACGTCTTTCATTTAATAATTGCTTTGTTCTTTCTATCCAGAATATAGGATTTAGGTTATGACTGTTGGGATTTAAAAGAAGTTTCCAGCCGGACTGTCTGTGATTACTGCAATCTGTTTTCGAACCAAATTGAGGCCATAATATAACATCATCATCTGATCTAATATAATGGTCAGGATCAACTCTAAGCAGCGTTAAGTCATGTATGCGTCTACCTGAGCAAAGCAGTAATATAGTTGCAGTATGGCGTGATATTTGAAAGGGATTGTCTATGTCTACAGTGTAATTGCTTAGAAAGGTAATTAATTTACTAACATCCCAAATTGGTGGCTTAGAAGACTTAGGGTTTTCCAGAGCAATTGATTTTAAAATATGTTTTACAAGAACATGTGAACTTAAGTGACTTGATCTTTCAACATTACATAAAGTGGAAACGACAGATTTATGTAAAAGAATTGTATTATAAGATAATTTATGAATTAGATGCAAATCAGATAAAAATTTGGCTAGTTGCGTACCTGTAGGATTATTCGTGTCAATGTTTTTAGCTACAGACCAAGAAGTCCAACGTTTCCAAGCCACCTCATATGTTTTCCAGGTAGACTTACGCCAGGAATTTTTGAGCAATAACTGTTGTTCAGCAGTCCACGTTTCTATGGCCTCGGACCACCCCCACATTTCCAGACTTCGAGTATGATTTTGTCCACTTGTGGCGGTGGAAGTCCCGTCGAGGTGTCGACCAGGTGCGTCTGTAAGTTTTTCAGAGTTAGAGGTGGTGCTAGCGCTCGGACTTTGAGGTCTGCACGCCAAAATACCTTTTCCCATCGAGGTACTACTATTAAAAATATTCCCGTTGATTGATTGAGGTGTGTTAGGACTTTTGGTATTAAGAACGGAGGTGGGAACACCCATGCAAGTGGATAGTTCCATGGGACACTGAATGCATCGTGAAATAGTGCTTGTTGGTCTCTCAGGTCTCGGGATACATAATTGTAAACTACGTGAGCTGTCGCTGAGGCAAACAAATCTATTATTGGGGTTCCCCACTTTGCAAACACTATTTCCGTACAGGCTGGCATTAGGTGCCATTCCGGAGGTTGGCGAAAGCGTGACAAGTGATCGGCATGATTGTTGTACTTGCCTGGGATATGGTGTATGCTGAAGTGTATTTGAAATTGGTCCAGTAAATTCAGAATTTGATAGGTTAGTTCTATTAGGGGTAATGATTTCGTACCTCCTTCGTTCCTTAAATAACTGACAGCAGTCCTGTTGTCGCATTGTATCAGGATTGAGCTGTTGCAGAGCAGGTGAGCGTTGTCTCGAAGGGCGCGAAATATGGCTAACATTTCTTTTTGATTGCAGTGCAGTGCCTGTTCCTCTTGCGACCAACTGCCCGATATAGCCAGATTGTTCAGTTGCGCTCCCCAACCCTGGTTTGATGCATCTGTTGTCAGGAAGTTTACTGGCGGAGGGTAATGTAGAGGTGTTGATGACTGACAATTCAGATTCCACCATTCCAGTTCCTTTCGAACATTTTGAGGTAGTGGGTAGGTTTTCGATAAAACGTCTGGTAGCGAGTTCATGAACATTAATAATTGCCGGTGATTGAGCCGGCCTCGAGGAACAACATAACTGGCAAAGTTCAGAAGTCCTATTATACTCTGCAACTCCTTTAGAGTTATTATTCCTCGCTCGAGAACTTGACTCACTTTTTTCATTAATGAAAAAGTCTTTTCTTTTGGCAGGGATTTTAAATTGTCCCAGGGACTCCATAATATTCCTAAATACGTTATAGTCTTTTGAGGACAAAGAATAGATTTCTCGAAATTTACTTGCCAACCAAGATTTAGTAATGTGTCTAATGTCAGCTTGACATGATCTCGAAGAACGTGTACATTTTGATGCACTATTATATAATCGTCGGGATATACGATGATTCGGATGTTCCAGCGATCTCGTAATATTTCGGCATCCCAATTCGTTAGTATTGAAAAGGTTTTGGGTGCAGTGCTCAAACCGAATGCTAGGCAGGTCATCTCTAACAGTTCTTGATTGTATACCAGGCGAAGGAAACGCCTGTGTGACTTTGAAATTTTTAAGTGGAAATATGCCTGTGATAGGTCCACTTTGCACATCCAGTCTTGTGGTTGCAGAAAGTCCGGGATGTGATACATGTTTATTAAGTGAAATGGCTGGGTCTTTACAAATTCGTTTAACGCTTTTAGGTTGAATATGGGACGGGCTGATCCGTCGGGTTTTGGTATCAAAAATAGAGGGGAAATGAAACTCGGTGAGAGTTGAACCACTTTTAGAATGCCCTGAGCTTTCATTTTGTTTATTATTGCCGACATTTCTTTTGAGACAGGCGTTTGAAAGGAACCATTTTTTACATTTGGATATATCAGAGGAGGTTTGTGGGTAAACGGTATGCGATACCCTTGGATTAATTTTAGTACAATATCTGGCGCCCCCATTTCCTTCCATTTCGAGTGGTAGTGTGCTAACTGACCTGCTCGAAAATGATTCGAGTCATTGCTTGTACCGCTTTTGGTTCGCTCGAGAACTTTTTGAAATGTTTGAACGTCCTCGACCTCGGTTACTTCCACGATCGGGCCGCGAGCCTCGGTTGTGAAATGAACCTCTAACGTTGGTATATTGATCGGATTGAAAGGATGGCAGACTCTGACCTTTGTTTGTGTAATTGGTGCGAAAATATCCACCCCGCGAGGGCGAGTTGTCATAGGCATGCGTGTGCATCGGTATGCCTTGTTCATGGCAAAAATATTGAGCTTCACGCGATGAAACTACTGGTTTATGTACGCCTTGCCCCCGCGAGGGGCGGCGGTTAGATTGATTAGATCTAGTATGTGAATCAGTTTTTGGAGGCCAAAAAGCTTTACGTACACCGCCAGCCTTTTCTAAAGCTGTCGTGAAAGATTCGGGACTAAATAAATAGGTAGATGATGGGGGAATTCTGTTCAACGATGCTTTAACTAATGGGTCTCGAATTTGACTAGTAATTGTCTCTCTGCGCATTTCTATACTTTCGGCTCGATGGCCACAAACTAATTGTAGCAGGTCTGAAGAGATTTTATGCAAATCACCTTTTTGAAATAATTCTTCTACCTTCCCACTTAAATTATTAAAATTGACTTCTGTATTCTTAGCCCACAAAAGTAGATTACGAATAGCTTCTTGTAATGATTCTTTTTGTTTTAGGATGCAAAAAGTAATTGCTCCATATGATTTATCAGCATGTGCCAAGTGTCGTAAGGTATCATACATTTTTACCTCTTCGTTTGTGTCTAAGTCTATGAAACCTGGAGTGTGATTGTAGATTTTTTGAGTATCGGAATACCTTACCTCAGACCAGGCTGTGCTACCTAAGCGCTGGACATCTAGTAGCATTTTTAAAAAACTATCAGGAGTTTTCGGAACTGACGGTTCCTTAAGCTTTGTCTCGATATCAAAAGTGAAGTCTAAATTTGAGTTTTGACCTTCAACATCAGGGCACTGTTCGTCAACATTATGCTGGTCATATAGTTCCCCACTGACCTCAGAACAAACTGATACCCCATCATGGCAAGCAGTATGCATATTATTTGCAAAAACTTGTTGGCGTAGCTCACTGACTTCCTTTATAAGCTTGTCCAATGTCGGGTTAGACTGTTGGGCGCGCTTACTCTTTTTGTGACGTGCGCGGCGCGACCGCTTGCCACGTTTTGGAGAAGACGAGCTTGAAGAGCTGCTGCTCGTAGTGCTGCTGCTAGAGCAGCTAACCTTCCTTTTCCGGGTCATTCCACTCGGACCGGCCACAGCTTGTGGGTCGGCAGCCGAAACAATTACGTGGTCATCCATTATTACAATGAAAGCTACGATAAATCTGTTAAATAGACCGTATCAAATTTATAGCCTTCTCGACTCAAAATAAAATTTTTAAGCACACACATAAAATAAGTTAAAAATAACTGGTAAAAAATAAATCTTAGTAGTGATCCGAACGGAAGATCGTTCAAAGTAATGACCACTTACTTTTACAAATTAGAGGGTACTTACAGTTTCGAAGAACAACTCACCCTAAAACAGCACTATATTTTTTAAAATTTTAATTAAATATTGAATTTACTTAACTATTAATTTACAAGATACTGATCCGAACGGAAAAACCGTTAAACTTTAGGTATGATCACGTACTTTTATAAGAAATATAACAAGTATTCAAATTTAGAAGAAAATATAGTGCAATTTTGGCATCGGCCATGCATGAACCGATGACCGATGCGCAGAAGTTGCTTCGACGGAGAACGAAACGCCAATGAACAAAAAGTAGCTCGCTACAATTTACGAAACTAAAATGGCAAGCAAACACCAGGTGGCGCCACTGAGTAGGTTAAAACAAATAGTAAAACTGATAGAAATCGACGGAAACGGATATGCCCTCTCAATAATAAAGCTTCCAGTGACGGTCAAGTAGTTTAATAGACACCAGACGGCGCTTATTGAAGTTTACGTTAACGTGATCGAGTACCTAAGTATAAAAACCTCGCAATGGTAAGGAATTGATATGCTATTGACAACTCACTTCACATAAGTTTTCACTGTGAGATTTTTACAGAATAGATCGGCTCGTCTAGTTTCCTCCCCATCTCCAATCAGGAGTTCATTACTTACAATCTTCCCTCGAACGTGAGGATCTTAGGTTTCTTGCTAAAAAATATGTATTTTTGGCGTCAGGGGTATCCATTAGGTAACTATGTACTTCCGAGCATATTAATTTCAAGTTACAATAATATAAAACGAAATATTATATACCACTATCCACTAAGTATAATAAAATAAAATATAATTATGTACAGTTGCATACAAGACTTTATCTACATCCATGTTAAATTCTCTATAAAAGGTTCTGAAACAGTTTTTTGCAATACTAATACCTCAGAACAATAACAAAGCATAGAAGTAGTGGTTAAATAGCAACTGAACTCAATATATTTGTTTCATTTTGACTTATGGAGCCGCTATGATGTTAAAGAAGGACACGTATACAGAAGACGTTTCGAAATTTTGTAGGTTGTCATTCATTTTATTTCGACTAGTGATGTACCCACTAAATTTCAACTTCGATAGAATTTACAATAACATTCTTTCTTATACTGCCAAGAATAATAACCATAGGTACACACGGCTACACATCAAGCTATACATTTCCAGTTTACACTGACCGCTCATTGTAAGGAAATCCTATACAATGCGAGATCAGCTTATACTGGAAATGTATAGCTTGATCTGTAGCCGTGTGTACCAAAAATTTTGAAGTAACTAAGCATACTTATGATCCCAATACTTAATATATTCGTTCAAAATGAAACAATACTTTCAGTATGAACTAAATAGTTCGTCATCATCATCACCAAAGTCTTCCTTGGTTCCCGACAGCTCTTCATGTATTAAATCTGACCCGGCTAAACCCCAGGGGTGTATTTACCCTAGGGCCAAAAGGGCCATGGCCCGGGGCGGCAGGCTGCGAGGGGCGGCGCAAGCCGCACCTCGCGCTCAACTTTGTGCGACTTTCTTTTAAACTTTATATGCCTGAAGAAATTTAAAAAAAGCCTACCTACCTAATTAATTAAATAAAAAAATTAAAGGGGTAGTCCAGTCACAATCGACACAAAAAATGTAAACATCGTAAACGCGCATGTACGCACGGCTACAGATCAAGCTATACAATTCCAGTATAAGCTGATCTCGTATTGTATAGGATTTCCTTACAACGAGAGGTCAGTGTAAACTGGAAATGTATAGCTTGATGTGTAGCCGTGTGTGTGTGTGTGTGTGAACTACGATTCTTTCCTTTATATGTTGTTAGGTCCCCTGAGAGTTGTCTATACCCAAGTTTGCAACACTGAAAACTTGTGCTACTCCCATGGTGCTCGAAAAACTGCAAAATTCTGGGACTTGCACCCGTTTTTTATAATTATTTTTTTAAAATAAATCTTTGTTCTTTATTTTGGTGAAACAAACTAAATTGGGTACAATTTGAGCCTAACTCAAGCAATCTAGGTCTATTGGTAGCAAAGATAGGAATATACAGTCAAAGATGGGCACTTTTTCCAAAAAGTGAAAAGTTATCAATAGGGTCATTTCCCAAGACCTGTACCACTATTGTTAGTGTTATTGCCACTAAAGGCATTATAGAACTCGTTGAGTAGAGTACAAAAATATAATTTTTATATTTTTATCTTCAAATATAAAGAAATAGGGGGCCGCAAAAGTTGTCAGTTTTAGACCATTTTTGTGCGAGCTCTATTGCTACAAGATAGGATAGGAATTTAAATTTTCTGTATATCATGTACGTAGTTAAATACTGTACTTAATCAACAAATACTAAAAACGCCGATTCTTAAGGTATTTCGTTTAAATATGGGTGATTTTCTGCAACTGGCAAAAATAACTTTGTAGTTCACAGTATCATTATGAAGTACAAAGTTATCTTTGCGATTGTTAAAATTTAAGATGTAAAATATTTTTTGTTTCGTTTTGTTTTTTAAATATCATTTAGGTACTTAGTGCAACGACCACATAACCCATGGTCGTTGCACTTGGTGTTAATATTGTAGGTACGGTGCACAGTGTTCCAATCGATAAAAAAAATTTCCCTCTGCTGTTTAAGGTAAATTTATCGATCGAGGGATGCATTTAAAATGAACGAGTAAAACTCCCACGTGTCAATTTGAAATGCTTTTTTTTTAAATGATGAAGGTGACCTTTTCATGACAAAAATTAAAATAAATTCTGAAAACGTAACTGTCCAAGATATTTACTTTGTATAAATATAGTCTGATAAAGCATCTTTGGGTGCATATTTTTCATTGTTTATTTTTAGAAAATCACGTCCGGATACCGAGAAATATTTTTTTTCTGATTTTCGTTTTTATTTTTTTTTTCTCCTTAAAACCTCAAAAGTGCGACTTGTCACTAGCACATAAATATTTTTCGTAACAAGGCCCATCACTGATAAAAAAATCACGAGTTGAGATGAGTTTTTAGCGAGAAAAAAAATAAAAACAAAAATCTGACAAAAAAAATTTTACTCGGTATACGGAGGTGATTTTCCAAAAATAAAAACTGAAAATATGCGCCCAAAGGTGCTTTATCAGACCTTATTTATATAAAATAAATATCTTGGACAGTTACGTTTTGAGATTTTTTTTCATGAAATTGTCACTTCATCATTTTTATAAAAAAAAAATATTTGAAATTGACACGTGGGTGTTTTACTCGTGCATTTTAAATGCATCCCTTGATCGATAAATACCATAAATAGCATTGGGAAATTTTTTGATCGATTGGAACACTGTGCGGTGGTACGAAGCCCTTCGTGTGCGAGTCCGACTCGCACTTGGCCGGTTTATTGATTCATTATCACCATTCTCAGCCCGCATCAACGCACTGCTGGATTTTATTTTATAATTTAAAGTTTTTGCTATATCCGTTAATTCATGGGGCGGCAAACCTTACAGGCCCGGGGCGCTGAATCTTAAAATACGCCACTGCTAAACCCGAATGTATTTAATTGCCATAATAACTGATGAGTTTATTGAAAAGAAGTGGGAGACATTCGGTTTTGCAAATGTTTTTAGCAACTTACTTTCTCATATTTATTTGAATTTTAGATTACATCATAGTCTACTCAACAAAGTCTAGGGAACAAGGGTATTCAAAGTACCTATAATTTTTTTTTTAATACTTTTTATGTAACACATTATTTTAAATGAGTAGAAGCGTAATTTAATAGAGATTTGAATTATTTGATTAAATAAAATGGTTGTTAGTGAAAAAATAAAATTTATTATGAAAATTCAAAATGGTACCAAAGCGACAAAAACTTTTCGTACATAAAAAAATAAATAACGACCAGATAATATTTTAAATAAAAAAATAAAATGCCTAGCAACTTTAATAATCTGTTACGCGAATTCCAGCCCACACCATAATACGGATGAACTTCCTGAGGATTCTGGAGTCGGCTCTGGCGACCAGGAACTCGCCAAAAGCGCAGTCTTCTTGAATCGGGATGGAATCCAATTATTTCTGAATTTGTTATTGTCATCTGTGTCAAGGATTCCTAAAACGAACAGTTCTCAATAAAATTTATGTAAGATTTTTTATCATCATTTTTATTTAGGTAAATAGTTTTATTTGTATGTCTTACCTGACTGATGTGAGATGATTTCACGAGATGTCAATATCAGTGGCGATTCATTAATCTGTACCGATGTACTAGGTCCTGTTTCAACTTCCATTGCTACGGCATCCTACAATTACGTATTTTTTATTAAAAATAAATAAATAAATTTGTACACGATTATATTTCCGACTGGGATAATTAGAAGAATAATATCGCATCAATGATATTTTTAATATAGGTAATATCATTGTATCGCATATATCAAGTGAAGATATTTCTGAAATGTTATACCTGTCTTCATGTTAGATCTTCATGTGCTGTTGATGGTGAGCGGTTCTTTTAATTTGCAGTACTGCGCTATGTCCTTCTTCGCAGACTTCCATAAGTATTTCCTGTAATGTAATAAATCAAGTTTTAATTTGAACGGGATACTATTTATTGCCAATAAAATACCTTAATTATATCATAATACTGGATGATTTTTTTATCATGCACCAAATCGAAATGGGAGATTGTACTCATCATTATGAACAACTTTTACTATGGGAACAAACCTGAAATCGCGAAAAAAAATCAGCTGTTCAGTACATTTATCTACATCAAACTCGTCAAAATGTACTGAACAGCTGATTTTTTTTTCGCGATTTCAGGTTTGGTCCCATAGTAAAAGTTGGTCATAATGATGAGTAAAATCTCCCATTTCAATTTGGTGCATGATAAGAAATTCATCCTGTATATCAGACTATTTCATCTGTTCTATCCATAACAAATAATGTAGGAACAGCATGTTCTCTAAGTGACGACTTAAAGAACATGCTACATCCATTTCATAGGTTCATTACCAAATGAATACAAAGTAAAATGCTTGGAGCATATTATGTGGCTGAGTCCAATTTCGTCTACCAATATAATTTATCCATTTTTTTTTCACATCGTCTAGGAAATCTGTAAAAGAAAAGTATCGACAACATTATTTACGTCACTATGGCTGATCAAGATAACCCCAAAACAATTTCCGAATATTCGCTAATAACTTCTATTGGAATAAATATTACGACTGGTTTCAGCTATATAGTGACACAGCAATATTTGTTATGTATTTATATTCGTTTATCAGATCATATGCAACAAGAAATTGAGCAAAAACTTACCTATGGAAGGTCAATATTTATTGTTCATTTTATTTTCGCTATGAATGGGACTGGCAGCCCCCAACCACACAAGAAATTGCTCCACAGCGTCCACACACTCACTGTTTGTAGTTAAACAAAGAATTCATGCAATCTAACAGTAGAAATATTATTAAAACATCGCAAAACCATGGAAGATTACGACAAACACGTAAACAATGAACACGCGAATAAGTCAGGTAGTTCAATGAACGAACTGTCAGACATTGAAACAAAGTACTATCAAATTTGGCCGCGTCATACTATAACTTTTTTAACCAAATGACAATTGATCTTGTGACCATGCCAAGAAAGTAAAACAAAGAGTAAAACATTCATCTCTTTCCCACATCCTTTATCGTACCTTTATCGTACCTAATAATAGAACGGGAATAAAGGTAGTTACAGAATTCTGTTTTTAGCCTTCCTTCTATGCTTTGTTATTGTTCTGAGACTAATACTCGTATCGAACATGGCGGCCGGCGTCATAGTATACGACGTGAATTCGAATTTAAAGTTCTTTTTTTAAGTTACGGCGCTGTTGTAGTGAAACGCGCGTGCATTACAATGTTCTTTTTTTGCAAACGAGTTGCATTATGAAATTCAGTACAACATTAAAGCACCCGTTTGGATGCTATTATGGTTACCATGGTTACTATGACACTGGCTGTTTTAATGTTGGCAATGAGCTAACTGTTTCAGAGACTTTTATAGAGGATTTATGGCATGGATGTAGATTCTATGATCGAAGTCAAAATTATTCTTCAACAAAGACATTAAATATTAAGTACTTAACAATTCTTCAGTAAATTAATGTCAGTTCATTTGTTTTTGGTTTTATCGATTTGTATATTTTGTTGCGACTTGCCCGTACATGTTATCACACATGTTACACACAACATACATGTTAACATGTTATCTACGTATAGTTTAAAAAATACTATCCTTTTATGTTAAAATGCAAAATAAATAACATGATTTGCATTTCAACTCTTTTGTATGTTTGCTACTGGCAACATTAGCAAATAATACAAAATATCCAACGAGATCATAATAATATTAATAATTACCCCACCGCCGTATCTCTACGTTGACGTCGTGGTGGGGCTTGCGCGCTCCGAACTCTGGGTCTGTGCCGGTAGAGTTCACTTTGCCGACACAGGTCTAGGGTGAGGAGCCAGACCAAGAGAGATACAGAAACCCGCAGGGCAGCATGTGGCGAGCTGTTGGGCAGTAGCGACCCCACGGACCCTATCTCCCGGGAGTAGTCTTGTTCCTCATCTCTGGCTTGCCTTTACTGGCCGGCTGGAGTGAACACTGACGGGAACAGAGCTCCCACCTCATTCTTGCCTTTATTGGCTGGCTTGAGTGGAGATTCGCAAGAACAAACGTGCTCGGAGGAAGGAAGTATTCCAGTAAGTGTTTGTAGGGATCTTGACCATCTTCCGGGCTCTGGGATTGTTCTGAGAACCGTGGAATACCTCTCCACTCCTCACAAGCACCTCAGGACATGTTGCTCCCTTGCCGCTACGACACTATGTGCTAGCGACCGTTTTCGGGGGCCCATTATTGAGTGTGCAAGTCACCCCCTGCCATTTTTTTCCGTGTATAATAAAACATTGATCAGGCAGGGGCCATAGTCCTTTCATAGTTCTAGGTAACCAGTCCACAGCCACCCAAACCCATAGCCCAATATGTTTTGTTTCCATGTTCTGCAATAGTCCTGCACCAACCGGGGGTTGTCCTTGGGTGCACTTGCATAGTGTATACAGGGATAATCGTCGGTTGGTGCCTCCTCATAATTTAAAATTGTCTAAGGGGCCTCTGCGAGTTGGCTTCGGCCCCTCGTACGCCTTCCAAAAGTCCGGGACCCCAGGGTCCCGAGATATGTCAAAGACACTTTAAAAATTAATAATTATATTAATAATAATATAATAATATATAATAATAATATATATATAATATATATATTATTAATTTTTATTATTATTTTAATATTATTTTTTATTATTTTATATTAGATGGGGAACAAAAACATAATATTGATGATTCAAATCGTGTATTTTTTAGTCTCTCAAAGGGTGTACAATAGTTTTATGTTGGCAGCAGAGCTTCAACAAAGTACTTCAGGTAATTCTTTTTAATTATAATAACGTCTAGTAACTATAGTTTAGTTGAGTTCCTCGGGAAGGACGACAGCGGCTTCAGGGATGACGGGGACGCCGATCTGGATGGGCTCAACCTCAGGAGTGACAACACCGATGGGGTTCACGGCAATAGGAGGGCTGATGGGTGAGGGAATGGGCACAGGAGCGACCTCAACAACCTGCACGGGCTCAGGGGCGGAGTCCACAACATGGACGGGCTCAGGCATGATCTCGGGGGCGATGATATCGACGGGAGCGACAGCGATGGGGTTAGACTCAGCGGCGGCCTGGTTGATGTTCAGGATGATCTGGACTAAGGGAGCGCTGGAAGCGATCTCGGTGGGGCTGGCTTCAACGACGGACACGGGAGAGGGGATGATAGCGGGCTCCTCAACGAGGGCACCCTCGGGCAGGGGGAAGTCAATGATGGCGGGTCCAACAGAGATGGGCGCGGATCCATCGACGATAGCGGGTCCGACAGCGATGCCCTCAACTGGGTTGATGATAGCGGGTCCGATAGCGATGGGCTCGAAAGAGTCGACGATGGCGGGTCCAATAGCGACGGGTTCAAAGGAGTCGATGATGGCAGGTCCGATGGCAATAGGCACGAAGTTGTCTTCAGGGGCAGGAGCGGGACCGGCAGGTCCGGGGGCCACTAGACCGCGCTGTGTGGGCACAGCGACGGCTACGGCGATGACGGCAGCTACAGTCAGTAGGAATTTCATTTCTGGAAACAAAACATAACTTTGAGTAAATCTGTACACAAACATAGTGTTTAAGGATAGTCTTCCTGGAATGAAAGTAAAATATATCTAGGAATGAGAAATATAAAAATTAAATACTCCAAAATAAAACATTACTTACTTGTGTTTAGTTTACTTGCAAAATACAAAGTATGTCCTCCGATTAGAATTCACGCTATTTTATATGAAATTGTTATCAAATCAAAATACTTAAACTTTTAATTTTGCTAATCTTAGAAGATAATCCATTGCGCCTAAACTTACATATAATTACAAGGAAGTTGTTGATTACACTTAAGCTAATTTATGACACCCGTCAATGTTATCGGTTCATGACTGTCTGTTGATGTCAATTAATCGAAATGCTGATGCAATTGAGGTTTATCTTGAAAGTAAGAATCTGTAATTTTGTAACGGGCATGGTTTGTGTCTATATGCTCTAATTTGGAAGGAATAATCTAAGAATGGCGATAACTTAATTTTACTCCTTGTTGTACTGACGGCTTTTATTCTAAACCTGACGGCGACGGAAAAATCAGGACAAAATTTAAGTCACTGACTTTCAATTTTCTTAAATTGTTTCATTAGCTGGGGAGCTGCCACGATACTGTACACGTACACGCCACGATAGTGTTAATGAACAACTTTTACTGGTGGACAAAAGCTGAAAGCGTGAAAGAAATCAGCTGTTCTCTACAAGAAAATGTAGGGAACAGATGACTTTTTTTCGCGATTTCAGCTTTTGTCCACTAGTAAAAGTAATATGAGTACAACACTATCGTGGCAGCTCCCTAGCCAGTAAAAAAGTAGCGAGTATACACATTTATACTAAGAGCGTGGTAAAAAGTTAACCAGTAATTAGGGTGGTTTCCATTGTGTGGATCGTCCGGAGGACACGGTGGAGCATACAGTGGAGGTCTGCCCGGCTTGGGCAGAGCACCGCCGTGTTCTCACGGAGGCGATCGGCGGCGGCGATCTCTCGCGTCCGAGCCTGGTCCAGGCCATGGTTCGGAGCGAGAGTGCATGGGAGGCCGTCACCTCCTTCTGCGAAGCAGTGATGCTCGCGAAGGAGGAGGCGGAACGCGTGAGGGAGAGGCAGCCTCACGCCCTCAGTCGCCGCAGGAGACGCCCTGGGCGGCGGGAATCGCGGGGCGATTTCCGGCCACCGTAGGCGCGGGCCTGCGGACGGTGAGCAGCGGGTAGCTCGCCGTCCGGTAAGGACCAGGCCCGAGTCGACGGCGCGTTGTGTTCCACGCGCGCCTCAAAGAGATGTCAGCAAGTGACGGGGCCCAATAGGGCCGACGCCGCTGGGGTCGCGGGTTGTCTGAAGGGGTTACCGCGGCCTTGGCATAGGCAACTGAAGGAACACGGGTGGGTTTTAGTCAGTAAAAGTCTGACACGCCCTCCCGCTCCACCCAGAGCGGGAGAAGTTATTTGATGATTTCCCACCCTCAAAAAAAAAAAAAAAAAAAAAAGGTACTGGTAGCAGTACCGTGGATGAACTGAGTAGGGTAGAACCGAGGTCAGACACCTCGGTGGTAAAGCACATTCAGGGGAGACGGCAGACGGCTCGAAATGGACACTTGCACGGCGGGGATGTAAGTATACCAGCAGTTACGCAATTAACTCCACAAGGTATACGCTTATTCAATTCAACTCATTTATTTATTTATTGCAAATATGGTAGGTACATACGTTCTTATTCAAAATATTTTTAGTAACAGACATTTGGCCAATTTTTAGCATACAATAGTTAGTTAGTTAGTTTTTACACTTTAGATATTAATAAATTACTAGGTAAGCACATTTTATAAATTTATGCATCTACTTAACAATTAAATATACCAGCACCCTAATTGCGTAACACACTATCGATAGGAATCTGTTTCATTTTGACAGCTCAACAACATTCATTGCGTTATTTACGTTGTCGAGCAGACAAATCTTTCGAACGTATGAAGCAATGGATTAGCAATTTGTTTCAAAATGATTCCGATTGGTAGTGCGTTACGCAATTGGGGTGCTGTTCTTTATTGTATAAAATTTAGTTTTGAAAGAACTCATCTATCGATTAAAAACATTCTTGTAACAACCACTTCCGCAACGCAACACAAAACTTATTGAAGGGTAGTTGAGTAATTGATCTAGGCAAAGCATTGTAAATTAGAGGAGCCATGTAAACGCAGCTCCGCCGAAAAAGTTCTAGCTTTGGAACGGGCATTTCAAAATGTAAATGTGTAACTTTCCTTTTATTTGTGTTATCTTTCCGTTCCAAATAGTTCAAGATTGGACCTCATAAACCTGGCAATTTCGTAAATGTAAATGCAACAATCAATAGATTATGCGACTTGAATGTAGGCCTGCATGAGTCAGACCACTGCATTTTGAATATTGCGCGAATACACTTTTTTTGGGCGATGAAGATCTTCGCCATTTCGGAAGAGTTTTCGCACACAACTATACCGTATCGTATTACTGAGCAGACGTATGCGTGATACAACCTCATGGCGGTACGTAAAAATCTAATAATTTTGATTCTTTTTAAAGCAAATACGAATTGATTGATTTTTTAAGGTTCCGTACCAAAACAGTTAAAAAGGAACCCTTATGGTGTGACTCAGTCTGTCTGTCTGTCTGTCAAAGCTGGATATCTCAAGAACTACGGATGCTATCCACTTGAAATTTATAATAGTTTTAGATGACGTTTACCCAACTATTTTGCATATAAGAAAAAAATAAAAATATTTATGTTTTTCTTGTAACAGGTGCTGAAAGGGGGTCTTCAAAATTCAAAGTGGGGCTACTAGGGCATGTGGGGTATCATATGAAAGAGCGCTGTTTGCACATTCTCAAACATTTTTTTATTTTTTTTAGTCGGCATAGTTTTCGACTTTCGATGAAAAATGTAAAAAAAAACCGTTCCCCCCCCCCCTATCTCCGAAGTTTGCGAAGAGAAAAATCTGAAATAATTCTATGTGATAGAAGTTTATGTAAATATTACAGGAAAAATAAAACGATGTCTCTAAATAGCACACTTTTTCAGAAATCGGAACGGAACCCTCGGTGCGCGAGTATGACTCGCTCTTGACCGGTTTTTTTTTAATTATTTCGATGTGATTCTTCCAAGTAAAATGTTCATCAAGTGTTATACCCAAGAACTTTGCATTACGTGTACCTGTTCTATATTATTATTGTTAAGTGCAACATTAAGGCGTACAGGTTTACTTTTAAATGTTTTGCAATGAAGCACATTAGCTTTGGAAATGTTTATTTTTAATTTATTATTATCGAACCATTTTTTAATGTCATTTAATGTTTGCTTAATTTCAATGTCAAATTTTTACATTTAATAATAATAGTGGTGTCGTCGGCGAACAATACACACTCATGTTTTATTTACTGAGGCAAATCATTTGTGTAAAGAAGGAACAATAATGGCCCCAAAATACTACCTTGTCGTACACCGCAGCAATTAGTCTGTGCTTCAGAATCAAAATCTTCTAAAGTGTTATTTAATTTGTTTAATTTTGATAACCTGGTTACCTGTTTTCTGTCAGTTAGATAAGATTGAAACCATTCTTTTGCTAGACCTCTGATACCGTATCTTTCAAGTTTTTCTAGAAGCCGCGTATGATCAACACGATCGCAGGCCCTTGTACCCTTACTTAAGTCTAAAAGTAATGCACAAGTAGGTATTTTATCATTAATATTCGTCATCATTGCTTTCACTAGCGTAAATATTGCCAAAGTCGTCGATTTATTTTATCTAAACCCGTATTGCTTGTCAAAAAGAATGTTTGTTGTGTTTAATAAGAAACATCACTAGCTTGTAGTACATAATTTTTTCAAAAATTTTTGATATAATTGTAGTAAGAGCGATAGGTCGGTAATTGTCGACGTCTGATTTTGACCTTTTTTAGGGTTCCGTACCTCAAAAGGAAAAAAACGGAACCCTTATAGGATCACTTGTTTGTCCGTCTGTCTGTCTGTCAGTCTGTCAAGACCGTTTTTCTTAGGAACGCGTGAAGGTATCCAGCTGAAATTAATATCAAATACGTAGGTCTATGGTCCCTTGGAGTTCTAAAAAGATCAAACTTCTAAGTCAACGCAATAAAAAAATACGGCCATTTATGCGACATTTTTTAATACTCGCAAGTAAATCAAAACCTATAGGGTACTTCCCGTCGTTCTATAATCATGAAATTTGGCAAAAAACAAGGTCTCACAACACATATAAAGGAAAAAGTCCGAAAATTGTTATTTTGTAATTCTATGACATAAAAAAATATTTTTAAGTTGTCAGTATGTAAAGAACCTTTTCTGAGGAACGCATACAGGTATCAAATTGAAATTAATATAAAATACCTACGCAGGTCTATAGTCTCTTGAAGTACTAAAAAACTCAAGCTTCTTAGTCAACGCAATAAAAAAATACGACCATTTTGCGGCACATTGTGATACTTGCAACTGTCGCAAGTAAATCAAAACCTATAGGGTACTGCCCGTTGACCTACAATAATGAAATTTGGCAAGAGGCAAGGTCTCCCAGCACAAGTAAAGGAAAAAGTCCGAAAATTGTGAATTTGTAATTTTATGACATACATTTTTTTTTTTTGATATCCAAAGTTAAGTTTGTTTTAATTTGGGATCAATTCTTTTCAACTACGGAACCCTTCATTGTGCGTGGTCCGACACGCACTTGGCCGGTTTTTTTGTATAGCCGTATACTTCGTGGAGCGACCACTCCCTGAGAAACTGATGACTTATGCACGTGCATGGCAGACCCTCGGATCGATCTGGCGCAGTTTCACCTGGTCAGAATATTCTCTCCGTATATCCTTTTCATATCATATCATATCACACTGGTGATGAGAGCAATCCGTCATGAACTCATGAGTCATGACTACTGTAGCATAGCATAGCATCGGACTTTGCGCAACAAAGTGAGGTGTGTATATGAAGGGCCCCTGGACTGTTGTCAGACTTTCGGGCTTCTGACGACCCGTACCTAACGACTAAAAAAAATAAATAAAAAAGATCGTAAGCCTATCTTTTAAAGGGAGTGTTGAATTTTTTAGGGAAAAATGCGAAATACTCGCGGACGGGGTTCGTGGCTAAGTATAACAGCCGCACGGGTCGATCCATCAGGTTAAACTAGGCTTGCCGGGATTAGTCCGTGGATGGGTGACCATCCATTAAGTACATCGAGATTCGAGACCCCTTTCCGTGCCTCGGAAAGCACGATAAGCCGTTGGTCACGGCTGTCATTCGTAGATCGTTGACAGTCATCACGGGTAAGAAGCCCAAAAGTCTGACAACCAGTCTTGTCAAGCAAGGGGTATCGTGTTACCCACTAACTCGGTTGTGGAGGTCAGAGAAGCAGTCACTTCATGTAAAATACTGGTATTCAACTGCATCCGGTTAAACTGGAAGCCAACCTCAACATACTTAGTTGGGAAAAGGCTACCTACGCAGATTGATTGGGCAGGAGGATGACAGTGAGGATGATTTTAGTAAGTATTATCATTATTATTGCATAGTCAAACAAGGTATCTATAGGTAGAAACTTCTGAACCAAGTATCAAGGCAAAAATGAATATTAGAGAGTTATCGTTATCCTTTTACAACTTGTTATTAAGATAAACGTAAGTCTTATAGTTCATACCGTTTCAGATTGTGGCGACAAACAAAATAATAAAACAAGATTATTAATGAAGAAATAATTATTATTCCTTGAGGTTACAAGGAATTAACTTGAACTCATTACAAGACAGGATATACGACGTTTGGTAGGAGCCAAGGAAATAATAGTACAGTAACTGTTTTTTTGAAAATAATCTTTATTCTTTCTTTGCGTTATATTAGGTGCAGTTTTTTCTGAAGCACATTATATTGCAGTAGCTTTAAAACGATACGATCTGAAAAACTAGAATAACTTTGTATGCTTCGTCGTAATTAAAATAATAGGGTTTGACGCAGAATGTGGACTTCGCAAAATGTGCACTTGACGCAAAATGTGCACTTCGTATTATGTGCACTTCGCAAAATGTGCACTTCTCAAAATAGCACCTCTCAAAATGAGCACTTCTCAAAATGAGCACATCTCAAAATGAGTGTGAATTCTATCAAAATGGGTCAAAATAAAAACCGTATGCTTACATTTTTTTTTAGTTGTTTTGCACGATTTTTAGCACGATAACGGTAGTAGTTTCTTTGTAAAAAATAATCACGTTCAGGAAATGTTTGATTATGTATTTTCAGTACACGTCAGCTATACACGTAGGTAATATAAGTACTCCAGCCATTAATTTTACGAAGAAACTACTGTTATCGTGCTAAAAATCGTGCAAAATAATGAAAAAAAATTGTAAGCACACGGTTTTTATTTTGACCCATTGTGATAAAATTCACATTCATTTTGAGATGTGCTCATTTTGAGAAGTGCTATTTTGAGAAATGCACATTTTACGAAGTGCGCATTATGCGAAGTGCACATTTTGCATCAAGTGCACTTTTTGCGAAGTGTACATTCTGCGTCAAACCCAATGTATGTACACATTTCACCTAACCTACTCCAATGCTACAAAACGTGTTGTTTATAGGTATTATGAAGGTTTCAAGTTTAGTTCAGGTCTGCGGGGAGATTGACGGGTTGTGGGAGAATAGGGATTGCTATGTCAACGGGCTCAACGGGCACGGGGGCGACGTCAATCACCTGGACAGGCTCAGGGGCGGCTTCAACCACTTGGACAGGCTCGGGGGCGACTTCAACCACCTGGATGGGCTCAACAGGAATAGGAACGGGGCTGGTGGGTGCACTGGCAGCAGCGTTGACGTTCAGGATGATCTGCACGAGAGGACCAGCTGAAGAGGGGACAGCAGGCACGGGCTTGTCAACTATGGCGGGTCCAACAGCAATGGGCTCGAAGGTGTCAACGATGGCAGGTCCAATGGCAATGGGCTCGAAGGTGTCAACGATGGCGGGTCCAATAACAACCGGCTCGAATGAGTCAATGATGGCGGGACCGATGGCGATGGGATAGAACACGTCCTCAGGGTTGGGAGCAGGCGCGGGGCCGGCGGCGCCAGGCTGAACTAGCCCGGGCATGGCAGCAGCCATTGTGACCAGGGCGGCGAGTATCAGGACTTTCATGGTTTCTGTGGGCAAATAATTATGATTGGAATTAAGTTAAAACACATTTTATAAGCTATTCGCTTTAGCTTGGGTTTATAAACTAAATTTTAAGACTTATATTTTTTTATCATTCAATGCACTGAAGATTGCACAAGCACAAATTCTCTGGGTACACACACTTCCTAGATAATATACTTTGAAAATGTTGAATTGTCTCTAAACATCAAAACTAATCAATATGGTCTTAAAAAAATCCACTTACGCACTTGTTTGTTTTGTAGTTCAGACAACAAATACACTGGATTTGACGAATTTTGACGAATTTTGACCATTTTATACAATATCTTTATCAAGGGAGTATATTCCACAGGTAACAGATAAATAAGTGCAATAAATGCAATATAAACATGAATGATTGATGAACGATACAAAAACAATAAAGCATATTGCGTATACAATACAGTCATAGATAATATTAAAAAATTCATGATAAGTACCTAAATTAGCAAATGTTAATAAATTTCATCACCACCATACTTCTCCCATACTTTTCTATATGCCGTCATCTCAGTATTCACATTATCTAGTCAAATCTAAATCTTTCACACACTCAAAAAATCCCAATCATTGTTCTTTTAATATCTTCAATATAATGAAACATCTACCATAATTCATACATGACCTACCATTCATTCCTCTATATATCACAAACCTATAACATGGCAAACGATTCTCATACAAATTATCGTTCACCTCAGCTGCGTGCTATCTTCATTCATAAATCCCTTTAGTTATTGGTTCGATAACCTAAATGTCTTGGTTTATTTACCTAAACTAACCCATATGTTTAATGGGTATTCGGGAGGTACAAATATCATTCCCGGGGTCTGCAATCATTCACTATATTTTGAGTGCTAGTCTATTTCAAAATTGTACAAAACAATTTTGAAAATATAGAAAGTTGGAACTAATGGACATATAGCTGCATTAATAAATCTTTAAGGAAGCATTACGTCTCGTTGGGCTCGTTGGTCGTTGGTCTCGTTGGTTGGCTTTTGTAATTCCATCCTTGCTTTTCTGGTGTCCGAAAGTACAAGTTAGCTGTTATAAGGTAGATCATAATCAATGATTTTGCGTTTTTCTGCACTGGGCGATGTGATCGCTAAGCGACAAAGCCCTTTAAGTAAATAGGTACCTAAATAAAAAAAATAATTTCATCAATCTACACTGCTCTAGGCATATCCTTATCTGTGCTACTACATCCGGTCTTCCACATGAGTCCCAGTAGCCTTTGGCTATTGATCCATGAATAATTTCAAAATAAATCATAATTTTGTGTACCCAAAAAAATCACAAAGCAAAAGATTACGATCACGTTTTTGGCAGCCGTGACGTCACGGTAGACGAAATGTTAATCTGAATTTATCGTTTTATGAGCCCTTCTAATACCTGCCGAATTAACCTGAGTTTATCGGACGGCATTAGGGTGTAATAAATTAACTGTGAGTTTTATCATCACGCTATCGGTGTATTGTGTTATGATAATGATATGCGTCTTGCTTTTAATTTTGCAATAATTGGTACTTAATAGTTTTGCAATGACTACTGTTTTGAAAAATATTTTTTTATTACTTTTGGCTGTCGTTACTCGCGTAGGGACGTCCAAAGGAACCCTTGTCAACTAATCGTAGTTACCAAATGCCAACTGTAGTTAACAATAGTGCCAATAGTGCCAACTGTAGGTAGACAACTTTTATTTACCTTGCCAACTGGCTAATCTTGCAATTTTATTAATAACAAATTACAATCATTATCATAACTAAAAATAATCTCTTATTGAAATCCTTTAATAAAAAGAGAGCTTATTTTTTCTCGATTCAAGGACCAAAGTAGTAGGGCATCGTTGCAACATCTAAGTTACACTATTCGTCAATGATGTACCTATGCACTCGGAATAACAATCCCTTTCATTTTGAAAATTGCAGAGGTGAAACGATCCGAAGAGGACCAGTTTCAGAAAAATATTTTTTACAGGACAGACAATAAACTGTTTATTTTAGAAATTAATCAAAATAATTATGAATAAAATATTTTTTATTTTGAAAAGTACCTATGCTTAAAACTGTAACATTTTTATCAAAAATAATGTTACATGTTAATTAAATATAATAAAAAAGTTTCAAAAATTGAAATAATGGGTCCTTCTTCTAGTGACTACGTTCCACGTTCCTGCCTTCCCAGCCATTTTTGTGGGCCCAGGGCGGCCAGGGCCCAGCATACAGGTTATTATAAAAATGTTTGCCTTTGCCTAAGTCAGATACTGTGTAATTTTTATGCTTGCCCTGTTTGATAGGCAGCTGTCCTGACTACATTCCTTTCTTTTTCGTTTCTTTCGTCTTGGAGTAAATTTGGAAATCCATACTAATATTATAAATTCGAAAGTAACTCTGTCTGTCTGTCTGTTTGTTACCTTTTCACACCTAAACCACTGAACGGATTTCGATAAAATTTGGCAAGGCATCCTGGGAAAGGATATAGGCTACTTTTTGTCTCAAAAATAATCCAGCCTACAGGCCTATATAGATAGGGGATGAAAGTTTGTATGGGAAACCTAGAATTTCGTAAGTTAGGGATATGAAAATTCAAATTTATGGTTTTGGTAGGTTCTTTATTAATAAAGAAATATGTGGTTTAGCATTTTTTAAAAATCATCCCCTAAAGGGGTTAAAATAGGGGTTGATTTTAAAATTCACAAAACTGCACGGATTTCGATAATTTTTGGCAAGGCTATAGATAGCATCCTGAGGAGGGATTAATTCGAAAGTAACTCTGTCTGTCTGTTACCTTTTCACGCCTACACCACTGAACGGGTTTCGGTAAAATTTGGCAATGCTATATGATAGCATCCTGAGGAAGGATTATAGGTTACTTTTTATGTTAAAAATTAATCCTACAGGGGGTGATATAGGGGACGAAAGTTGTATGGGAAACCCAGCATCTCTTAAGTTATTGATAACTATGAAAATTCAAGTTTATGCTTTTGGTAGGAAATAAAAAGAAATGAAAACCATCCCCTAAGGTGGTAAAATAGGGGTTGATTTTAAAATTCACAAAACTGCACGGATTTCGATAAAATTTGGCAAGGCTATATGATAGCATCCTGAGGAAGGATATAGGCTACTTTTTCATCTTTTTGTCTTAAAATATAATCCTACGGGGGGTGATATAGGGTTTAAATTTTGTATATGGGAAACCCAGCATTTCTTAAGTTAGTGATAATTATGAAAATTCAAGTTTATGCTTTTGGTAGGAAATAAAAAGATATGTGGTTCAGCGTTTTTAGAAAATCATCTCCTAGTAAAATAGGGGTTGATTTTAAAATTCACAAAACTACACGGATTTCGATAAAATTTGGCAAGGCTTCTATGATAGCATCCTGAGGAAGGATATAGGCTACTTTTTGTCTTAAAAAATAATCGTACAGGTGGTGAGCTCAGGGGGGGTATGAAAGTTTGTATGGGAAACCCAGCATTTTTAGGGATATGAAAATTCAAATTTATGCTTTTGGTAGGATATAAAGAAATATGTTGTACAGCGTTTATTGAAAAATCATCTCCTGAGGGGTTCAAATAGGTGTTAAAATTCACAAATAATATTAACATTTTTGTGCACAGGACCTACCTCTTATTAAGAGATTTAAGGGATTGTAAATGTAGTCATAGTTAGCATTTAGTCTTTATATTCGACGTTTTTACGACGAAATTATTACAACAAATAACTGTTTTAATAGTATTGAACAAGTGGACACTCGGTCAAAAGTTATTTGTTATTAGAACGTGACGGCTAGTGAATTTTTACTAAACAAAGTCCACACGCGCCGCGTCTATCTGTCTGTTTGAACGCGATAAACTCAAAAACTATTGAACGGATTTTCATACGGTTTTCACCAATGAACGGAGTAATTCAGTGTATAATTCATTATGTTTTTGTGTAAATTGGCTGAAATATAACGATGATTTTTGGCGATTTAAAAAAAAATCATGCTCTCCACATACGTTCCCAATATATTCTCCACATGTACGTTCCCATGGTATAGTTTCCGACATCCACGCGAGCGAAGCCGTGGACAAAAGCTAGTTTTCTATAATCATAACAACGTTTAATAAAAAAAACGCTATTATGAAAAGTTGTCGATTGGGTGGGCCCTGCCTGTGGGCCCCTCTTCTATTTTTATAAGTAATCTAAGTACTTATACAATTTTCTTGTACAGGAAATCCTTCTGATATTACATAATTTAATCATGTTAGTCTCTAGATATCCATTAAAATTTTAATCTAGTGAATTATGTATTGAATGTTACTTATTATGTAATCTCAAGATAATAAATAAAATATCTGTACTTTCACTAATGCTCCTTTCCCGAGATAATCTTAGGTTATCCTACTGCTTCAAATGACTCATATTAAATGAAATTCGTTTAATTAAGTAATCAATATTATCAATACATTATTATCTTTTAATTTTTTTTTTTGGGTACCAGATAGATGCAGTTTGTATCTTACCTATCTGATTTTTTATTACTTTACAAGGTGTGTTAATCCGGCTAGTGATTAACTATGGTCTTCTCAAGCTACGCATCCCTATCGTCAACGTCATCGGATAGTTATTTTTTTGGTTTTGTATGGATTAATTTAGAACTGCGTTCGTGAAGTAAGCGAATATTTTAGAGTTTTTGAGAGGTAGGCAGCATACCGCTTTGATGCAAAACCTGGAATAAGGTCGGCCCTAACACACTGCCCTATGCTACTCCTATAGTTGTGGTTTCTTCTCTTCTAACGTAGTTACCAACTCTAACACACAATCTAAGGTTATTAAGGTAGCTTCTGAAAATATCGTAAGCTAGACCGTGTAAACTAATGTCTTCTAGTTTCTAATAGGAGAGTGGGAACAGTCTGCCTACCACACAAGAAAACGCCTTTTTGAAATGCAGGAATAATCCCATGCCCTAACAAATATTTTTTCAGTATACTTCCTTGAAAACTGGTTCATATTGCACTACGATTAGATTCACAATGCAATGTATGTCGCACGCGTGCGATTTTTTATTTTCCCGCACGTGTGCGGGAATAAAAATTGCCACAGATAACTTATACCTATACTTAGTCCAAATTGGTTCAATGCCTCTATTCACAACTCTCTATTCGGAGGTGAAACTTTTTTTTTAATCTCGGCAAAGAGATATGCGTCTTTACGGCGTTAATATTTTTTTGAACATTTATATATTGAATATCATCAAAAACTATGATTATTAGAATAAAAGAAACGTTTATTAACAAATTAACATTTATTTGTGTTCTAAACTCAAAAATTTTTGAATTTTCTATTTTTCATATTATAGGCTGTCTATCGGCTTTATACCTTTGCTTCTCCTTCAACCTGGCGAAATCAAAGCGCGGAAAAAAAGAAAATTTAAATCATAGTTTCATAATAATTCATGACAAAAATATTATTCGTTAATTTATTTTATTTCTTCAAAAGTGTATTGAAAAACGTCGTTTGATACTCGTGGACATTTGTTATTGCAGTTCTCGGCTCAAAAACAACCTTGCGGCTCGGCCTCTACGGCTCGGGTGTTAATTCCGCCTCGAATGCAATAACAAACGTTCTCCACTTGTATCAAAATGTACTATTAATCCAACTTTTTGGAACGAAATTACTTATTGGACGGTACGAACTCAGCTATCCGCTCTGGGCGAAAAAAAATTTAAGATTTTTCCATCACGAAATTCCGTCACGACAATTTCTTTATTATGAAGAAGAAAAAAATGTTGTTTTGTTTTTAATTATTATTATTTATGAAGGAGAAGGAGGAGGAGGAGGAGGAGGCGGAGGAGAAGAAGAAGAAGAAGAAGAAGAATTATTATTTAAAAATATAACATATATGTATAAAATGAAATAAGGAAATAATAATAATGAAAGGGGTGT
Source organism: Cosmia trapezina (assembly GCA_905163495.3). Taxonomy (NCBI): domain Eukaryota; kingdom Metazoa; phylum Arthropoda; class Insecta; order Lepidoptera; family Noctuidae; genus Cosmia; species Cosmia trapezina. The sequence continues at coordinate 7,737,251 of LR991036.1, forward strand.
CATTTTTCATGCTTTTGAGTCCAAGACGGCAGATACAAAAATTTAAAAATTTTTCGTCATGGGTGTCATTTTCTTGATTTTTAGGTCGCTGAAAACGATAATGAGGTCAAAATGAAAATGCAAGATGGCGGCTGTGAAAATTTAAAAAGTTTTCGTCATGGGTGTCATTTTCATGGTTTTTGAGGTCGCTGAAAACGATAACGAGGTCAAAATTAAAATTCAAGTGGGCGGCTGCAAAAATTTTAAAATTTTCCGTCATGGGTGTCGAATATCGTTCCAACCGAGTGTTCACACAAGGAGGAGAATCGACAGAAGTTGTATCTATTCAGTAAGTTACAACTTCTGATTCTCCTACTTTCCTCTTACCTACTACCATCCTACCCTACTTCCTGTTCCTACTTTTATGAAGCCATACTGATTTTGAGCAATTATTTTTTAATTTACTGTGTGACTGGTTCTAAATAACTCTAGGGTGATAAAATATTCGTTTCTCTTAGTAATGTTAGTGATAAAGTGCAATGGGTAGGGTAGGGGTACTAATTCATATAGTTCATATTAATTGCATGGTCTTAGGTTAATATAATCTTTTAAAATGTTTTAGAGCATAGAAGTTTATAAATATGTAGTGTATCGTAAATGGCGTGTTGGTCTAGAGGTTAAGACTACGGCTTAGCATTGCGATGGTCTCAAGTTCAAATCCGCGCATGAGAAGATTTTTTTCTTTTTTTAGTTTCTTTAACAGGTGATTAGGTGATTTTCGTTAATTATTATTTAAAAATTCAAATTTTAAAGTAGGTATGAGGTTTGTAAGAAAAGCTAGGCATGTTGCATAAACAATATTCATTTATTTCTATAATTACAGTTCTAGCACTTCATGGACTCCGCTTCCTAGTTGAGTGTACAGTTTTGTATCTATATCTATGTTGAATTGGGGTTATTTACTTACAATATTAACTAAACACAAAATAGATACCCTGGGTGAGGTTTAGAACGTTTAACATTAAATAACGGTTCGTTTATAGATATTTCTAGACACATAACTACTTACAAAATTTATTTATTTAATAATATCGAAAAAAAGCCTACTACTTACAATATTCATTTATTTAATGATATCGAAAAAAAAGCCTGGTTAAAAAAAATATGTTGTCATTTGTGCCTGTGCGAATTACAGAGGAAGAACCAACATGCTAAACTATAACAGATAAGCAATATACATCTTTCTCTTTTATCACATTTTCTGATAACCCTTTTGACACAAAATTAGTAAAAATATGTGAGGTCAGATGGTGCATCTTTAACACATTACAAGACCACTTGTAAACAACAGTAGCTGGATTTATAATAATAAAGGTTGTTTATTTTTGATTAACTACGAGATAATGATCTCACAAATATTGGGAATTATTAACACTTGCAAACTTATACAAACTTGTCAATCAATCTGAAGCATGCAGCACTATTTCCTATTAGTTCCCAGGTTTTGTTTACCTCTTTATTCAATTTTTTTTTTTTTTACTTTATTTCACTGGAGTCCCAGAACCATCTGACCTCACAAGTTTTCTATTGGATTTAGGTCCGGGTTATGTCTTCTTGGGCCTTCAGCCAGTGTTGCACGATTCGGGACCGATGCACCGAAGAATTATCCTGAACCAGGTAAATTTGGCCCTTTGGATATGCGAACCGCACTGACGGCAGCATTACGTCCTTCAACACTTCAAGGTATCGCTCACTGTTCATGCGGCCGCCTATTTCCACAGGCTCGCCTGGGCCCATTGAAGACATCCATCTCCAGTAGGTAACTTAAAACAGTCAACCTTTTAAAATCTGTTGCAATATGTAATCCAAGTAAATGTCAACAAAAATAATTGGAAATAAACATAGTTTCAATAAGAATGTAATTTACCTAGTGTTAACCGCTCGCTTGTTCTCAAGTCTAATACATTTTTAGGGTTAAACCTCTGCCCATTTCTTCTACGTAAAATTTTTCGTCCATCCTTATCTGATTTAAAGCACTTTTCGTCGGTAAATACAGGGTGTAAGGGACAGCCCTCCGCAAACTGATAGGGTGAATTCAGTATGTCTTACTAAGATGACTGGTACATGAAATTTTTTCAGGAACGTTAAGGGAATCCAATAAACCTGATTTGTTTGTTTTTGTGCACAAATCGGAACATGTATTACTGTTTTGGAGGGGTAGGTAATAGGTATGCGGTGAGTGCGATGAACTCTGTAGCTAGACAGAAAGTGAACAGCTGATTACTCGCGTCGTTGGTTAGAGTATTTCAACATCCATTGCTAGTTTTAATTTTTTGCTGTTTTTTTTGCTATTTTTTTTGCTGTTTTTTTTTTACATAAATGGAATGCTGCGAACACACAATGCAATTTTACATTAAAATAATGAAAATGTGACTGAAAAAAAAATTGAAAAAATGAAAATTTTCCTGAGAAAATTTCCGGTAGAATATGATTCAAAATGAGGACCTGAATGCACCCTGTTAGTTTGCGGAGGGCTGTCCCTTACACCCTGTATAACAATTTCGTTTTCCCAGTCAAAATTTAAATAACTGTTTTTCTCTGTAATGAAAATGATAATATTAGAAATACATAAAAAAATCCAACTTGTATGTAAGTAATACATAATGCAACACGATTGTAACAATAAATGTATGACTTAAAAAAAAAACAAAAATGTATATAAGTAGTTTATCAGCCATCTCGTTACCATAACACAAGCATTAGCTTAGGACTAGATGGCGTTGTGTGAAATGTCCAAGGATATTTATTATTTATTTATGACTGTATAACGTAAATCTTACCGTTATGCCCATAAGTCGTGCTATTTTCTTTATGCTTTCTTCCTGTTCCCCGAGAACAACCGAGCCTTCAAAATAGTTGTTAATCGAACCATACTATCGGTTTAGAATCATAAATTGGATAATATTACGACGAAGATATTACACACAAGCGGATCGGCACGTAAACTAAACGATTTGAAAAGTAATTATACCCTCAATCACAGTTCAGTAACTAAGGCGAAGAAGTATTCTAAATTTAACCTTAACTCGCAGTTCATACAGCAGTTCAGGGCCCCAAGTCTGCTATTTTTTACATTCTAACACGATCCCATTGTCACTGCATTGTCATTTTGCAAAAAGTTCGTAATCTGCTAATAGTAGATTATGCACCGAGGGGCTAAAGTTGTGTCTTATGTCACGGGCGTCATATTGAATCTCGAGCGCAATGAAGGATTCGGGATTTAACTCCCGAGCGCAGCGAGGTAGTTAAGAGTTTAACTCACGAGCGAAGCGAGGGAGTTAATACAAGAATCCTGAATGCAGCGAGGGATTCAAGCTAGCCCAAGGCAAAGACACCTTTAGCCCAGAGGAGGATACTCTACTTTTTACACCTACTGTGAGAAAATAATAGCCATAGTACGAAAAACAAAATATTTATTAAATAAACAAACAGTAAGAATAACATATTTAGAACTAGTTAGTTATATGCACTTACATATTAATTGAAGTTAATGGTAACATTTGAGACATTAGTCCAGTTGTGCAAAGATAAAGTTAAGTTTTTATTTGGTACGTTTATAGATGTTGATGTGTAATTTAAAAAAAAAAAAAACTTGAGAGGTGTCAAGGGACACCCGGATGGAACGAAGTTCCTTTCGATTAATTAGTGAAGGAATTGTAACAAAATTTTATTTTTATACTTATCATCATCATCATCATCATCATCATCATCATCATCATCATCATCATCATCATCATCATCATCATCATCATCATCATCATCATCATCATCACCATCATCATCACCATCATCATCATCATCATCACCATCATCATCATCATCATCATCACCATCATCATCACCATCATCATCATTACCATCATCATCATCATCACCATCATCATCATCATCATCATCATCATCATCGCGACACCACACTGTTCAATGCGAAATAGAAATGAAAATATCTGGCTTGCTTTCTATAAGAGAGAGAGAGAGAGACAGACAGAGAAACATGCGCACGCCGCACGGCTTACAATAGCTACCTATAGCAAAAAGTGTCGTGACAACTTTTCGTGAGACTTTTTTCCGTCTAGCCCCCTTTCACAACGCGCGACAAGCAACTTCGTTCCAAAATTAAAAAAAAATGAAAAATGGTTCGTAGTTATCTAATTATTCTTACAATATTATGTCTTCGAAAACATGGCAACGGTATGAAGAAGCAGTCGTTATGATTTTGTAGGAAATCGAGAATATCATCCACGCGTAGTAAGGGTTTCGAGAATAGCTTTCCTCTTTCTGGCACCAAAGGGTGTTTGATAGTACTATACTGCCAATTTAGCTGAGCATGTGAGATTCCAAATTCAAATCACATTATTGACCAGCGGGTCATAATGAAATCCAGTACAACATTATTGACCGGCTGTGCCCCCGGCCACTAATGACTCACTTTAGGTTAAGGTTGCTTGACATATAATTTGACATTTTCGAGCAGGTGGTGTGAAAATTCATATTTTCATACATTGGAGTGTCAGTGGTTGACCATTGGAAAGTCATAATGACGCCATTATATTAGTAGATTACCAAACTTGTCAAAATCAACAATTATGAAATCAATGATAGACCATTCTGACACTATTGTAATAGCAGACTTGAGGCCCAGTTTCTGAAGTAAAATGACGGTAGTGCAACAATCGGAATCAAGCACATTCTATTCAACCAACAAGAAATCTATGCTAATTTCAACCTCATCTTTTAGCTAATTGAGAAGTTATAAGTGGTGGAAGTTGAAATTTAAACCTTAATATCTAGAAGATTAGATCGTTATCAACTTGGTTCGATAAAAGGAGTATTTAATGCTATTCGAATTTTCGATGGTTATGCTAACTGAACCAATAGCCTAATGGTATCAGGCACGGTCTAGATGATTAGCTGGCGCCTGGTGATGCGGGTTCGTATCCTCAACCACACGTAAAGTGTCTTTTTGTAAGTTATTCTTGGTATACTGTTCGGCCTGAAGTCGAAAAAATACCATATTTAAAAAATATATTATGCAAATAATGTTTGAGTGGTATCGGTGCATGCTCGGGCAGAGATGATTCCGGCGGCGGGGGAAGGGAGCTGCTCGAGGCCAGAGCCACGTGACGCGCCCGTCGTCGCGTCATCGGCCGATAATCTTAGTCTTGGTGGGGTTCCTTTTCTCTGACGCTGGCTGTACATCAATAATCAATAAAAATCATCATTATAGTTTAGAGGCATGAGGAACAGGGTGTAAAGTTCACTCATCCTCCATAGAAAAGGGAGGATCCTCCGACCAGACGGGTGTCGTGTCTGGTGGGCTACTGCCCTACGATTGATGTCGGAACGCGTTGATATATGCTAGTCACGTAGTAAACTCTAATTGCGCGATGCAGGTTGCGTGACGTCATGTCATTGTGATGCGTGGTTCGTATGTGTCGATGTAGATGTCGCCACAATCTACTTATGTATATTATATATGGGCTATATATGGGCTATTTTTAAATGACTAGCTAAATTTTCACAGGGTGTTCTACCCATGAATATGAACAACTTTCACTAAGGGACCAACTTTGAAATCACGAAAAAAAAACCAGCGGTTTCCTACAAAAGTTCAATACCTACTCGATCAAATGTATGAAACATGTTTTTTTGCGATTTCAAAGTGAAAGAATCACGGCAGCATTTGTACAAAAAAATAAAGATTTGTAGAGAAGTTGGAATTCTAATTTTTATACTCTTCGGTACCTAAAGAGTATCTTCAGGCACCTACAATATTTTATAAGCCTATGATAAAAATATAATGTTAAAAGCAAATAGTTTAACGAAGAGCTCATTATTTCAGAACGAAACGGTGGCTGCCAGTGTAAGACCCGCCAGACCATATATGTATTTAACACGGATTTTACTTGAGTGTATGACTTAAATACCGTAATAATATTTATTTTACATTTTAATAATAAAATTGAGCATACTTTAATATTTTTAAACATTAAAATAAATAATGTAACGCGACAGCCTTGCTCCTCGGCGCATCAAAGCTTGCATGCCATGCGCGAAAGACGCGCATGCGTATGACAGAAGGCGATGTGTCAGAAAGGCGGCGACGTTTGATTGCGTGACGTTGGTTTTATTCGTTGTAAACCCTTTCTTAAAATAAATGTTTGAAGGTGCTTACGTGATCTTATTAAATGTAAGCCTTTTTACACTGGCGCTCAACTAGTGGCCACGAATCATCGACGACGCCAGTCGCCATTCTCATGAGGTCTTCGTTCGAACTTGACCTAAGCGATCACCAATTGTTTTGCTGAAGTGCGACGCTGCTATTCCTTCATCATGCCGTTCGTGCCGAGACGAGCCGCAGGCCGTCATCACGCCCGCGCCGATGACCAGGAGCAGAGCAACACGGACGACGAGGCCCGTGAAGTCGCCAGCGCCGAAGCGCCTGGTGAGGCGCCGACGCAGCAACAGCCGCCACCAGCGGCGGGACCATCGCAGGTCGTCAACGAGCTCACAATATTTATGGAAGCCTTCGCCAGGTCTCAGGCGGAGGCCAACAGAAAGCTAATAGAGACGCTTCTTTCTTCGTCCTTCGCGCGATCGTCTGCGCCGATGACTGCCGATGGATGCGCCGCAACGAGCTTGGGGGCCAACCCCTTACATGGAGGAGGTAACTTCAGTACGTGTTCGGCCCGCTTCGACGGCGCGACGAGAAAAGTCGAGGTTTTGGATGCGTTTATTGACGCGGTGCAGGTGTTCAAGGACTGCGCCGGGGTCAGCGACGAGCACGCTCTGCGTGGACTACCCATGCTACTCGCCGGCGAGGCGGCGGTATGGTGGCAGGGCATCAAGAAGAGCGTACGAGACTGGGACGATGCCATCAAGCATCTACGTGGGATGTACGGTATCGTCAAACCCGCGTACAAAGTGCTGCGCGAAATATTTGCCGAGGAGCACATGGTTCCTCAGCGTAGTGAGGTGTTCGCATGTAAAATTAGGGCACTTATTAGTACCTTACCATATACATTGTGCGATGAAGCCAAAGTGGACATAGTGTACGGACTATTAGATCGTAAAATTCGCAAGCGTCTGCCACGGGAGTCAGTTAGTACTCTCGACGATATGGTATGCAGGCTGCGACACGTCGAGGAGTGCATGGCGGAGGTAGAGGTAGTACAACCTACTAAAACCGTATGAACGTCAAATCACCGAATGGACGCTTGACCAGGTGGGCATTGACTCTACAGTCATATAACTTACGCATTGAGTACACCCCTGGTAAGTCCAACGTGATCGCCGATACCCTCTCGCGACCAGCCTGTACTATCGAAGCAGATTGCGACCTTTGCCGAACTGTAGTTGACGTTCCGACTAGAGGTGCTCGTGATTATCGTGCGACCCAGTTGGAGGACCCCGATGTCCGCAAGATTATAAACGATCTTGAGGCATTGGACGAACCATTTAGGGGGAGAGCGTGGGCCGATCGCGGCTACGTCATCTCCGACGGTGTACTTTATAGGTATGGACCGAAGTCGAGTGAAAACGACGATGCTTGTCTAGTGGTACCGTCAAGTGAACGAAGCAAGGTTCTCGCTGACTACCACGACGCTTCCACTGCCGGTCACCTAGGCGTCGAGCGTACCTTGCAGCGTATCGTTTCACGATATTACTGGCCGGGTATGAGGACGTTCGTCACCGATTATATTAAGGAATGTGTCCCTTGTCAAAGGTACAAAGTAGACACTCGTAAACCGTCTGGGCTGGTTCAGTCACCGGCCGTGACGCAGCGGTTCGAAGTCGTTGCTGTAGACCTTTTCGGACCACTTCCGCAGACTAAGTCAGGTAACAAGTGGATCCTGATTGTTGAAGACGTTTGTTCACGTTGGGTGGAATTATTCCCTTTGAAGAGCGCAACTAGTCTGGACTGCGCCGAAATCCTGGTAAATGAGGTTTTCTTGCGATACGGTGTTCCTCGGAGAATGATCAGCGACAACGGGGTACAGTTCATAAGTGAAATTATGCAACAGGTGTGTTTCGTCTTTGGTATCGACCAAGCGCTGACTCCATATTATCACCCTGAAACGAACCCCGTTGAACGCAAAAATCGTGACCTGAAACCGCAGATTGCCATCCACGTAGGTAAGGAACACTCAACGTGGGATATTCACCTGGCGGCCGTAAGGTTTGCCATGAATTCTGCCGTGACTAATAGCACAGGTTATTCGCCTGCTATGGTAACATTCGGGCGTGAATTGCGTGCGCCCGCAGATGTCGTTAACGACATGCGTGCTATTGTAGATAGTGATAAGTTTATAGCTAACGTGACGCCTTTTCTTAAGCGTCTGTCAAATGTTCTAATAGATGCAAGGGACGTACATGAGAAGGCGCAGGAGACTCAAAAGAAGTACGCGGACGAGCATCGCCGCACTGCACCCGATTATAAGGTGGGTGATTTGGTGTTACTCAAAACCCAAGGGTCTAATGATACTGGTCGAGGGCAAACTCCCAAATTTATTCCTAGGCGTGACGGACCGTACAAGATACGTGAAATCTTGAGTAGTACGACTTATAGTCTTGAGCGTGTCAATGGGGAGATATTAGGGAAATATCATGCCTCTCAACTTACGCCTTTTATCGGGCAGATGCAAAACCCTTTGCAAGAAAAGCGGAAGAGAGGCCGCCCGCGTAGATCTTAAAAATTCTCAGAGTTATAGTTTCGTTTTAATTTTTGTTTTATCCTAGTCCAAACGCGAGGACGTAGTGTTTGAACTAGAGGGGGAGCCTGTAACGCGACAGCCTTGCTCCTCGGCGCGTCAAAGCTTGCATGCCATGCGCGAAAGACGCACATGCGTATGACAGAAGGCGATGTGTCAGAAAGGCGGCGACGTTTGATTGCGTGACGTTGGTTTTATTCGTTGTAAACCCTTTCTTAAAATAAATGTTTGAAGGTGCTTACGTGATCTTATTAAATGTAAGCCTTTTACAATAAGATATTATTTATGTACTGGTCTTTTTCTGTGTTATATATGTGGCCTCTTTGCTTCGACTTTATTTATTTCTTTAAAAATTATGTCATGTCATCCTGTTTGTCACTGTCATAAGTGTCACAAGAATAAAAATATTGAATCTTTAATAAAATGATTATAATAATTTAACTAAAAGATACATAAACAATAAACATAAACCGTTGCGCATGTGCTACTTGAATTTATTCAAAGGCGTCACCCAGATTAGAACAGAAACATTCGGGACAACCAGATCTTTCACAGATGTTTGGAACAGATCAGGAGACGTGATCAACTTCTGGAGGGAGGTGGGCTGGTTGGAATAACCACCCACGGCCGCCATGGCTTACGTACAATGATCCACTCGAAGAACTAAGTTCAGAAACCAAACCCAAACACAGAACATAGATCTTAGGTGCCTAATAGTTTTATAACTATGGTCTCTTTGTCATTCAGTAAGAACCTAACTGTACCTATGTAGTTTTTTGAAAATTAAATATGCACAATATTTGACCTGCGTGTGGCTCCATTTCCTTGTTTCATTTTACCTCATTTCTATGAAAGACTAGCCTACATGTATTGACAGTAAGTCAACCGCATATCAACGGTAACAAAACTAGTAAAAGCAGATCCTGTCCTCTGTGAAACCTATTATATTAAGGCAGTTCCGCTGAAAATGGTTTTGTTACTGTTGATATGCAGTTGCATCAACTAATGTTCCATCCAGTACCTATAATCATGGACGTATAAAAAAGTACCTACTTAACTTTTTTTATAAGGTCCATGCTATACAATATGTTTCCGAATTGAAGGCCCAAACGTTTGGGGTCATTGTACTGATCATTATGAACAACTTTTACCATGGGACCAAACACGAAATTGCCAAAAAAAATCAGCTGCTCCCTATATTTTGACGAGTTTGATGTACGGAACAGCTGATTTTTTTTTTCGCGATTTTAGGTTTGGTAGCTAATATCTAGCTATAGACCGGTTAGCTCGGATACAAATTGTAGACGGCGCTATTGCGCATGTTTGCATAAAAATACCGTAATAGGGCACCATTCACCCCATTTATTAGTTATTATACTCTTTGAGGCAGACCATCGCCAGACTATCTTTGATCGTCGACTGTGTTGCGTGTATTCTTGCTTCGGTGTAATTTTCGCTTTCTTTAACGGAGTTACTCTGTTGGACATTTGATTTTTGCTTTACCCTGAAAACTCGGCTGCTACCACGGACTTTTGAATCTCACGCTTATCTTTGGCTTTGTGCTTATATTCTCGACACTGGATTTTGATTTACGAATTGGGCAATGAGGTGTATCAACTGTGACCTGAATCTTCACCATTCCCGTCGTATACTTGAGTCTAACGCATCGCATCCTAGAAGTATTGCTGTAATTGCATAGTTTGTCGCCGAACAATCGGTTGTTGTGCCCATGTAATAACAGTTGTTTGGTATTTGGTATGGGCAAGGTATCAGGATAACATTTTACTACCAGCTAAGCATTTAAAATCATGTTTTTTGTAGAAGAGTAGTAAAGACAAATATCAAGATGTTGTTTTTTTTATTAAGTAGACCTAACCTGATGTTATTTATTCCTTCATATGAACTTATTACACTTTCAACAGATTAAGGTTCGTACATCAATATTTACACACGCTTGATATTAATTTGTCGTCTTCCACCGGTAGACATAATCTTTAGGTATCTTTAGGGTTGGTGTCGTACTGCTGAGTGCTGCTACCACAGACGAAGTAGTATTGCTGCTACGGCCGTAGCAGTGCGGATGTGATGTGGGTGTCATCCTCTTATGTCTCAGCCCTTATCCCAGTTTTTATAAGTAGTCTACCACATTTATGTGTCTTGACTCTGGGATGCCTTCATCACAGCAGTCAACTTCACCTTTCCACCCTTATCATCTTTCACGCAATCCATCATCGTTTTATGGAAAATGTCACAAATAATGATTTCAATGTACTTTTTCAACTGTAAACAAGAAAACACATCTGACTTGCCTGTCAGTTTGATAGATCCGGTCATCCGGTAGTGTCACTTGTCGTTTTTTTTTATAAATACAAAATGGTCAACGAAAAACTGATAATTTCCTTTCGAAATATTTTAAGTATCTGGGTTTTTAAAAATATGATAAGTATATCAATCTACTCCCGGCAATGTATTCTCAACATTGGAAAATGTTTTGAACCCTCTAAATGAACACTTTTTTTTGTACAAATTAATGTATTGGTCTTGCCTTCATTCTTTATTCATATTCATGGGTAGAACACCCTGTGAAAATTTAGCTAGTCATTTAAAAATAGCCCTGTATATACAACGTGTAACGTTAAATGCGCAAAACCTCTTAAGGGGTCACTGTACTCATCATTATGAACAACTTTTACTATGCGACCAAACCTGAATCGCGAAAAAAAATCCGCTGTTCAGTACACTTTGACGAATTATGCGAACATAAATGTACTGAACAGCTGATTTTTTTTTCGCGATTTCATGTTTGGTCCCATAGTAAAAGTTGTTCATAATAATGAGTACAATGACCCCTTAAGAGGTTTTGCGCATTTAACGTTACACGTTGTATATATAATTTTAAAAAAAATCTTACATTTAACTAATTATTATTGTTATTTGTCACAAAAAATCGACAAGAGAATGGCAAAATAAAATGCATAAATTGTTCGCAAATCTCTTTTATTGTATCACACGTAAGGACATTTTCTAGATACTGTAATTAAGTATGAGAACCACTTCAAACATTTCACTTCTTAGTTGAGTTCCTCGGGGAGGACGACAGCGGCTTCGGGGATGACGGGGACGCCGATCTGGACGGGCTCAACAGGTACGGGGGCGACCTCAACAACCTGCACGGGCGTAGGTGCGGCCTCAACAACCTGCACGGGCTCAGGAGCGGCTTCAACAACATGCACGGGCTCGGGAGCAGACTCCACAATGTGGACGGGCTCAGGCTTGATCTCGACGTGCTCGGGGGCGACGGCGGGTCCGACGGAGACGGGGCTGGACGTGGCCTGGTTGATGTTCAGGATGATCTGGACCAGAGGAGTGCTGGAAGCGACCTCGGTGGGGGTGGCTTCAACGACGGACACGGGAGAGGGGATGATAGCGGCCTCTTCAACGACGGACACGGGAGAGGGGATGATAGCGGGCTCCTCAACGAGGGCACCCTCAGGCAGGGGGAAATCAATGATGGCGGGTCCAACAGAGATGGGCTCGGATCCATCGACGATAGCGGGTCCGACAGCGATGCCCTCGACGGGGTTGATGATGGCGGGTCCAACAGCAATGGGCTCGTACTCGATGATAGCTGGGCCGACGGCGACAGGCTCAGGCTTTACTCCGAGGGCATCGATGAGCATCTGTTCCAGGGCGGCGGCGGTGGCGGGGTTGGTGCTGGGGCTCTGGATGGCGGCGATGATCTCCTGGATCTCAGCGAGCTCAGACCTCAAAGGCCTAATGACGGCGGCCGAAGCCACGGCGGCGATAAGGGTGATGGCGATGAAGTATTTCATATTGACAGTATCTGCAAATTGAAAATTATGTTATAGAGAAGATTTATAAGCCATTAAATGATGATTACTGTTTTATTTTTTTATGTTTGAATATAATGCGGTGAACATATACAAACATGATAGATCAATGTACACTTACTTTTTAAGACGCGTATCGAAGACGACTTAGCCTCTTTCAATTTTCGTACAGTATTTATATTGGCTATTATCTATGCATTAGTTAAAGATTAGTAATTATCTTAAGATTAGCCTAAGCCATGTTCCGTCCTAACGTTTTTTAAACTCGAATGACCTTTACATGTAGTTAAATTTTATTAGTGCGAAGGAGTATTAACAATGTAGTACCTAATAGTTTAATTTACGGCAGGGATGATGAGGATTTATTATGCAAAAGATAATTATCATTCATTGCGTTGCGATTTCCCTATGGTGGTATGGCTATTTTCCTAAGTTAAAACCAAGTTAAAACTCTGTTTTTCAACAGATTCATAATATTACACGACGTTCTTCTGAATACTGTTATTTTGTCGTCTCTCCCCCTATTAAGTACATAGTTGTTCATAGGACCATCGTCAATAAAAATCAAGATAGTGATTATAATCAACAAATTGAATGGACAAATAGTAATGATTCCATTACACAGATTTATTTGAGTTTTACATTTGAGAGCTCTTTCCCAAATTTTCTTTTGTTTTCCCTTTGTAGTGTTTTGGTTGTTGCAGCGCATTTGTTACACTACTCCGAATATTTCGAAAAGTACCAAAGTGAGCACCTATAATCTACACTCACCTGAAATTAAATTACTAAAAGTAATCGAAAACAAGTAATGTACTCTATTTATGTTTCTCATTTAAATTCTATTATTATTATAATTACAAAGCGACCAATCCCTGCTTCCCACGCCCACGGTTTTACGACTTCACAAAACATCGATATTTTTTTAGTGTACCTATGTAAGTACCTATATGTATAATATTAATGTGTAAACACATAAACCTGCCGGAATAAAAATTCTAAATGATGGTGAAAACCGCTCAAAATTCATTGCGGAGTTTAGAAGAACTACGCGGTCATACAGACAGACGACTTTAATTAATAAACATTTATGTATATTATGTTCAGATTATCTTATCATTCTCCTCCTCGTGCCATTAGGTATCTCTTTTTCTTCAAAACATCTCTTACAGTTTCCACTGTCCCGACTTGCGGAGTCGCAAACGCCACTGGGGGTCCTAGGGTCGACTGCATGCCAGCAAAGACAGGGTTATTTATGTTTTTCACGCGTTTCTATGTATCTTTGTGTAAGGGATTCTTTATATACTTTACTAGCTTTTGCCCGCGGCTTCGCCAGCGTGGATATCGGAAAACATCCCACAAGAACGTAATATATACAGGGTGATTTTTTAATGACCAGCCAAATTTTCACAGGGTGTTCTACCCATGAATATGAACAACTTTCACTATGGGACCAACTTTGAAATCGCAAAAAAAATATCAGCTGTTTCATACATTTTGATCGAGTAGGTATTGAACTTTTGTAGGAAACCGTTTGTTTCTTTTCGTGATTTCAAAGTTGGTCCCATAGTGAAAGTTGTTCATATTCATGGGTAGAACACCCTGTGAAAATTTGGCTGGTCATTAAAAAATCACCCTGTATAGTATAGTATATTTATATAAGTATCTGTATTTATGTATGTATAAATTGTATGTATATATGGTACACCACAGACTACCTACAGTATTCTCTCCTTTCTCCCCATAATCCATCCAAAGGTTGTCTGTAAAAGATCGCTTTTAGCGATAAGACCGCCCATTGTGTCACCCTATGTAAAATTTCAACATTTATATCTGTAATTTTTATGGTGTGCATAATAAAGAGTATTCTATCTCTATCTATCTATCTATCTAATACCGGGAACTCCTTCCTTATTCCTTGTCTACATTGTACTTAAAGGGAAACCCCGTGCATAATTTTCTATGTTCAAGAGTTTGGGCTGGGCGTTGATGAGTCAGTCAGTCAGTCAGTCAGGACTTCTCTTTTTATTTATGGCTAGCTTCTGCCCGCGACTTAGTCCGCGTGAAATTTCTTGTTCCCCCGTCCCAACCCGGCGCATCGCATCGCCCGAAACGCTATTACTTACTTGAAATACTGAGTTGAAATGTATGAAGTCCAGCATGCACACAAACACATCTTCTGAGGAATCGTGTGGCTGTGGAAACCAGCATGTCCTAGAACCAAAAATTCGGAGATATGCTATGCCACATCTACCAACCTGCACAGGACTCGCGTGGTGCATTACGGTGCATTAAGGCTGTTTGCTGTGCCCCCATGTCGCACTGTTGCGCGTGCTCAGTCCCCAGTACCTCGCACTCTGGCCGCACTTAATGATCTCTTGGATTCTAATCCACCAAGCGATCTGTTTGCGGATGAATCTACGAAGATATTATTGGCATGTCAGAAGTACTGTGAGAGGGATTCATGAAAGGTACTATTGCAAATTTTATGATTGTTTTTTATTTTTACAAATTTTGTTTTCTGTGTATATGTGTCTTTAATTATTGTAATTGGTTTTTAACCGTGCTAATTAAAGTTAAATAAATAAAAGAAATAAACGGACCACTATTTCTCACCGAGAGGAGGCCTTTGTCTCCCAGCAGTAGCAACATCATTGGCTGATTATGTTTATACAGCATGTGCCGCTCCATTCAAAATATTTGAAGTAAACTTCACATAAGTTGTTAGATTTAAGGCCGCACCCAATATACAGGGCTATTTTTAAATGAGTAGCTAAATTTTCACAGGGTGTTCTACCCATGAATATGAACAACTTTCACTATGGGACCAACTTTGAAATCGCAAAAAAAATATCAGCTGTTTCATACATTTTGATCGAGTAGGTATTGAACTTTTGTAGGAAACCGCTGGTTTTTTTTTCGTGATTTCAAAGTTGCTCGCATAGTGAAAGTTGTTCATATTCATGGGTAGAACACCCTGTGAAAATTTAGCTAGTCATTTAAAAATAGCCCTGTATAGGGTGACTGGTAATTAGTGACCGATACCTAAACCCATGATTGTGCTCATGATAACAAACAACTTTTACTATGGGACCAAACCTGAAATCGCGAAAAAAAAATCACCTGCCCCATACATTCAGTATGGGGCAGGTGATTTTTTTTCGCGATCGGTCACTAATTACCAGTCATCCTATATTATACTATTAGCCATAGAAATATTTAAAAAAAACCGACCAAGTGCATCACCACGGTGCGGACCACGCACAATGAAGGGTTCCGTAGTTGAAAAGAATTTATCCCAAAAACAAACATAACAAATGTAACAGTTGTTGAAAAACATATTCTCCCATACATTGTTATACAATCTGCCTAGCCTTTTCCCAACTATGTTGGGGTCGGCTTCCAGTGTAACCGGATGCAGCTTACCAGTATTTTACATGGAGCGACTGCATGTCTGACCTCCACAACCCAGTAACTAGTAACTAGTAGTAGTATCCTTTGGTAAGACTGGTTGTCGGATTTTCGGGCTTCTGACGAACCGTAACGACTGTCAAAGATGCAATGAATGACAGCCGGGACCAACAGCTTAACGTGGTTTCCGAGTCACGGAGGACTCTCGGTATGTAAAGATGGTCACCCATCCACGGAACAATCCCGGCGTAGCTTAACTCGATGGATCATCCCGTGCGGCCGTTATTGCTTAACTACGAGGTCCACATCCGTACATTAACGCACGCACAAACGCACGGAATTTCGTACTTGTCAAGCAATTTTGACCGTCTAGCTAGACCTCATTAGGACTTCGTGACCAAATTCGGTCGTAAAGCGATCGCTATCTATGTCGAGACAGCAGCCCTTGGCCTGGCATAAAGGGCGTGTACGCTTACATGGTAGCTGTAACTCGAAGTTACCTAATGATAAATTAGGACTATCGAAGTAAATTAAATAAACATTACTAATAACAATAACAAAACCATGGACAGCAAGACAAACACTACAAACAGTAGGTACAATGAGTACCTGTTCACGCCCCTCGCTATATTTAAGGGAAGGAAGCAACCTGACCCCCGGTGCTACCGCAAGGAGTGATATAATATAAGGGAGCATAACGAACTTGCTGCCGGTTGCTCAGGCAAGAATAACATGAGCAATAAAATTGTCGAGGTTGCAGCTAACCACGTATTGCAATAGAACTGATAAAAAAAATGTTATAATGGTTTTTTTTTATGAGTTCATGTCAATAATACATGACTATAAAATTAAACATAAATTGGCATATGAAATGCAATTAGTAAAATAATATAACCTGTCAGTAGGTAAGCTAACTCTGGAGAAAGAACATAAACATCATCATTTCAGCTGAAAGACGTCCACAGCTGGACACAGGCCTCTCCTGCTGTGGTTCTGTGCTTCTCGCATCCAGCGGATTCCTGCGGGCTTGACAAAGTCATCGGTCTTGTGGAGTTACTCAAAAGTTTTAAGTTTTATCACTTCTGCCGGCAGTCCCCATGACTGCCAATTTTTTTTTTCTTCACAGACGACAGGTGACGGGTACAGACGCCAGCACATCAAGCTACTACAATCTGTCTTTCTTTAATAGATTTTCATCTTTATTGCTAAAGCATTATTAGGTTCAAGGTTGATTGGGAACATTTGACAGTTTCGAGTGGCTTGACCTGCTGGCATATGTACAATTATCTAAACACGTCAAAAAAAAAATGATAATGATTTTTTTTTGACGTCAATGACCGCTCGCTGGTAGTGTTATGTATGTAGGTACATAAGAAAATTCCAAAATGTTCCATAATATATCACGAAACCACAATGTCCCATGTAGTAGGGAGTAGGTGAGCTGAGGCTCTCATCACCATAAACCGGGACTGATAGAAAAGTTTACTGATAATAGCATAGCGGATTGCCTTCATTGCTTCTCCAATAATTACATCTCCATCATCCAGAAAAACCGCAGTTTTGACAGTGTCAGATTAAAATAGAAGATCCTTTATCCAGTATTAGAGGATGAGGTATCATTTTCATGAGTTTCTGATGATGGAATTGAGGATCATAATTCTCTTAAACCTTTAAATATGCGAATTTATGATTTTAATTTAGTAACCTAACTAACCCTTCGAGGCAAATCAGGTGTGATGTTAAGTTACGTTAATTCAATATAATTCCCATGCTGTGTCCCCATGACTTTTGAGAGTTTCAACCAGTAAACCATAAAGGTACACCTAGATACTTGTAATATTTTGTTTTTAGCTATATCATTTTCTGTAGCTAATTAAATTAAAACAGTATGTGTATACTCCGTAGATCTCATTTATTGCATCACATGTAGAAAAAAACATTTTATAGATACAATAAGTTGATCAATTGCTTCTGCTACTTCTTAGTTAAGTTCTTCGGGGAGCACGACGGCGGCTTCAGGGATGACGGGGACGCCGATCTGGACGGGCTCAACCTCAGGAGTGACAACACCGATGGGGTTCACGGCAATAGGAGGGCTGATGGGTGAGGGAATGGGCACAGGAGCGACCTCAACAACTTGCACGGGCTCAGGGGCGACGTCCACAACCTGCACGGGCTCAGGGGCGGAGTCCACAACATGGACGGGCTCAGGTATGATCTCAGGAGCGATGATGTCGACGGGAGCGACAGCGATGGGGCTGGACTCACTGGCCTGGTTGATGTTCAGGATGATCTGAACAAGGGGGGCGTTGGCAGCGGGGGAGGGGGTGGGGGCGACAACTGCAGGGCTGGGGGCGACAACTACGGGGCTGGGGATGATAGGCTCCTCAGCGACGGCACCACCATCGGGAAGGGGGAAGTCTATGATGGCGGGGCCAACAGAAATGCCTTCCAATGGAGACTCGATGATAGCGGGGCCGACGGCGACGGGCTCAGGCTTTAATCCGAGGACATCGAGGAGCATCTCTTCGAGGGCGGCGGCGGTGGCAGGGTCGGTGCTGGGGCTCTGGATGGCGGCGATGATCTCCTGGATCTCGGCGGCCTCTGCGGTCATAGGAGTGGGCCTGACGGCGGCCGAAGCCACGGAGGCGATAAGGGCGATAGCCAGGAAGTATTTCATCATGATGGATCTGAAAGTTCAACATTTTTATAAATAAAGATAGGGGTGTAAATCATAGTTGCGAAGTTCATTACCGCGATGTACGTTACTCCGAAAGTTCATTGCCGCGATGTACGTTACTGCGAAAGTTCATTGCCGCGACGTTCGTTGTTGAGAAAGTTCTTTACTGCGATGATTGCAGTTTCGATAACACGTTATTATGACGTAGGCAGCAACCCTCCTACATGAGGAGGGTTGCTGATATAGGTGATAGTGGAAATATGTATTATATTGATTGATTATAGCTAATAAAAAATATTAATATAATATTAATAATAATAATTAATAGCTAGTTATTTATTTTAGCTACGAAAATCCTGGATGTGGAGGCAAAATTAAACACAAAAAAAAATTGATATCACTTTTAAAAACGCTCGTACTTACTTAATGAGACGCGCTTCGAAGACGACTTGCCTTGAGCAAGTTTTGTACAGTATTTATATTGAATTTTATCTAGGAATCTAGACTGCAATTTGGATTATCGTACTTCACGATAGTGGCAGGGTTTTAAAGTTTACAGCCCACAAAAGATATGGAATCATTAATTGAATTGAAATGGTTTAAATCATCAGTAGGTACATAATTTTGTTTAGTTATGTTCGTCCATCAATCTATAGTTAAACCCGTCTAGCAGTTAAGTTCACCAGTGATAAGCTAAATATCTCTGATGCAGGTTATACCATTAAGCGACTTGCTTAGCTTTAGTTGTCAGGTTTTCAGGTTTTGTGTAGGCATTAGGGCGAGCGCGCACTGCGGTGCGTTTCCGTTAGTTCTGCCGCACTGGGCGGGGCCTAAAGTAACAAAACGCATGACCGCAGTGCTCGCACTTCAGACATTCCATACTTCACAGATTATGCGTTAGAAAAACGCACCGCAGTGCGCGCTCGCCCTTACAAGTGGAGATTACACTGCAAAACGTTATCATAGTGGTGACTTGCAGCATTAAAAGATTGTTTTGGTGTAACCTCAGGTTCTTTAGTATGACAAGCATAATGTTATTATTTACTGTTTGTCCTTTGCATGTACGAATAAAATTGGAAGGAAGCATGAAATTCAGTTTTAAAATGTAAAGATTAGATGGCATTCACTTAAAAATACTATGTGTGCCAAATAAGAATAGTACTGTCAAGACGCCATTTTGTTCCGCAATACTCGCGAACTTCATTACCAAAGCGTACTAATTTGACAGCTATCGTGTATTTGACAGCTATCGGCAATACTAATTTGACAGCTATCGTGTGAATATTGTTGATATTTTACAGCATCTTGTTACATTTGAAGCTGATCCCAGCTGGAATGTCCCAGCTGCTAGGCTGACGATGATGGCTTATTGTTAATTTTCAAACATTATGAGGATTAGAAAGTTTGGCCAGTATTTTTTTGCACTTTGCTTTCACTTTCACGGCCGTGAAGCCACCGCGTGTCGGTCCGAAGACCTCACTAAATCATTCAATCGGTAGTAGCGACGGGCTGTGTGTACAAAGGGCAGGGACGTAATCAACGCGAGCTTATGACTCGCGCTTACTAGGAATTCCTCGTTTATGGGGGATAATTGCAAACCCCAATCCCCAGCACGAAGGAGTTTCAGCGGGTTGCCCGGGCCTCTAGGCCAGGGAGAACATGCTGATTCCTTCAGTGTAGCGCGCGTGCGGCCCAGGACATCTAAGGGCATCACAGACCAGGAGGCCAATTCCGGTGGCATGGAAATTATCTCCATGGTCGAAATATCAGTCGAGAAACTGCTTATCTCCGTCGAAAACGAAAAAATGCTATTCTAACGATCTCCATTCATAAATTTTTCGATCGCAAACCAGCGACATATCACGGCTGGTCCTAAGGTATGGAGATATGAAATCTCCGTTGGAACATCTGTCAAAATTTACATTCGTAGGTTTATATTCGTATTTTTTTTTGGTACCTACATGTAGAGGCTTAGGGGTTTATGGGTTTCATAAAGGGGGGCCAAATTTTCATTATTTTTGCGATAGGACACACCGTTTTCGAGATATAAGCAAAAGAAAAAAAAAACACCGTACTGTTTTTGGTTTTTGCACTTGAAGTCAAGGTGTTGGTGTGAATTTTAGTTCATGACAACTAATTTTATTCCACACCTTTTTAATCGCGATTAAAATTAGTCTTATTTAATATGAAAATTAAAACCTACCTACGTCATAAAAAGGATGATCATGCGAAATGCGTTTCTGATCACGCTACTTTGCAATTACTATTTTCAGTAAGTAATTATAAAAAAAAACACAGTAGAAACACAATATATACTAAAATTATCTTTTATAATGTGTTTGCTTGGATTTAATAAATTAAACACACGTCATTAATACTAAAAAAAGAAAAACGTAGCATAATCGATTATAATCAAAGTGAATCGATAAAAATGGAACGTCTTTTAGACGAGATTATTTTCTCCGTTGTAAATCTTTCTCCATGGTCTACCAGAATACGGTTTTTTGATAGTATCGAGATTTGAACCGGACATTGATGCGGAGATTTGAAACAGAGATTTATCTCCATGGTCGTGATATCTAGCTCGAGCCCGGAATTGGGTCCCTGTTATTGCTCAATCTCGTGCGGCTCGAAGCCGCCGGTCCCTCTAAGAAGAATTTTAATACGTCGCCAGTGAGTTGCGTGACAGAGCACACCTAAATGACGACGCCTATTTAGCAGGCTATTTTACTTGCTATTTCTTCTCGAGATCTCCGTCTTTTCGCCTATTTTACCATCAGCATCAGTTACGTGCTTGTCACTCCTTGCTGAGACAACCATGAGATTCATCTTTCGTCGTCTTTCGCGTGGTTTGTTTGTGGCGATTAATTTTGTCGCTGTTTTGGAGAAATTTAGACAAGCGACATATATACCTACTTCATGTTATCGTGGTCATTAAAGTTTGCGTAATTGCGTAGCTTAGTGTGAAGTTTCAAATACTATCAGATAATCAACAAATATGACCTGCTGATTATTTTACATTTCGGCTTTTTTCTGTGAAGTCATCTTTGTTTTGTTTTACATTATTATGTCTTCAACACTAATTTTCTAGTATTAGGCCAATAAGAGTATTAGTGAAAATAATGTACTTATTTATTTCATTGTCTACCGCCTGCCTAGCATCTTTTTTGGCTTCATCAGAAAAGTTAATAAGTATATCAGGAACTGGTTATGCCATCGGTTACTTACTTTACTGCTGGTCAAATGAAATCCCTCATCCCTCATAGATTCTATAGTCTTAACCTATAGGTTACACATATAGCTTTCTTGTATATTGTTTCATAGTGCTTCCATACGGGAAGTAGTACATCCAGAAATGTTCCAGTTAGAACGTTAATGCCTTGCTTTGGTTTGGTAACAATTATTTTTATTTCCACCTACTTCTAAAAATCATCATGCCTAGCCTTTTCCCAACTATGTTGGGGTCGGCTTCCAGGCGTGTAGCCTGTGCTTCGAGTGCCTATCGAGTGCCTATCTGACACTCCATAACCCAGTTATTGGGTAGGTATACGATACCCCTTGGTAAGACTAGTTGTCAGACTTTCGGGATTCCGTCGCCACGTAACGAGTGTCAAAGATCCACGAATGACAGCCGGGACCAACGGCACGCTTTCCGAGGCTCGGAGGGGGAACCTGATCGATCGACCCGTGAGGCTGTTATTACTTAGCCACAAGCCCCTCTACTTCTGAAACTGTTGCCCACTCATTAAACGCGGAGTAAAGTTATTTCAAACTGAAGAATGTATGGTTAATCTGGATGGAATTTAACTCGGCATTTATCTAAATATATAAAAGAAGACACTGATTGACTGACTGACTGACTGACATATCAACGCACAGCCCAAACAACTAGGTCTAGAGATTCCAATTTTGGCACGTAGGTTCCTAATGAGGTGTAGGAGTGCGCTAAGACAGGATTTTTCAAAATTCACCCTCTAAGGGGTCCAAAGTTTTTATGAAAAATCTTATTCCTTGAGTTAATAGACTTGAAACTTGGCATAATATTCATCTAAGTAAATTATAAAGGTTGCCATTTTTAGTTTTCCTAAACTACGCCCTAAGGAGGGATTGGGGGGTGTCAAAGTTTGTATGGAGGAATTTTAACACGCGGTCCGATTAACTCGAAACTCAGTATTTACGTATACTAGAAACCAAAAATGGAGAATGACATGTATCAGGGTTTTTCGAAAATCTACCCCTAAAGGGGTGAAAAGGGGTAGTCAATTTTACAGGGCAGGTTTTTCTGTGGGGCTTGATTAACTCGAAAATTGGTGTAAATAATCTTTCAGTCAAGCTACGGAAATATCCAAACGATTTTTTAAAATTCCACCTGTGAAAACAATACATATGTATAGTTTATATGAAAATCTTATTCATTAAGTTAATTTTATTAACTTGAAGCTTGGCAGTTTGGCACAAATACTTGCCTATGCAAGTAATAAAGTTTGTCATTAATAGTTTTTCCCCCAGAGGGAAGGGCAGAGGGGAGGGGGAAGGGGACGGGTGGTAAGGAGGGAAAGGGAGATGGGGAGGGGTGGTGAGGAAGGAGAGGAGGAGGATGATGGAGGGAGGGGGAGACGGGGAGAGGCATAGGAGGGTATAGTGAGGGGGGATGGTGTGGAGAGGGGGAAGAGGGTGTGGGGAGGAGTTGGTGAGGGTAGGGGGAGGCAAAGTGGTGAACGGGGTGTGAGAGCGGGGGAGCGCGAGGTTAGCGGGAAAGGGGTGTAGTGAGGGGGTGAGAGGGAGAGGGGGATTGGGAGGATGAGGGTGGTGAGACGGGGGTGAGAGGGGGCGGTGTGGGTGACGATAGGGGAGTGTGAGAGTCTCGGACTTAAATAGTTATTTTTGCATTTGATAGCCCAATTCTTAAGGACGGCTATAGGCTAAGCGAAAATGAAGTAATACCGTGGGCAGGTAATGCGATGCGACGGGGTGGGTCGGGGCAACAAGAAACAGGCGGACGAAGTCGCGGGCAGAAGCTATCTCAAATTCTCAATACATAAAAAGAAAAGTCCTGACTGACTAACTCGACATATAAAGCTGAAATTTTGCACAGAGGATTCCTTTATAATGTAGACAAGGAATAAGGACGGATTTTTGTGTCGTGGGATAATTTCCAACATCCACGTGGATGAAGCCACGGCAAAAGCTAGTTAATAATAAGAAGAGGTTGGTGTTTATCGTTATTCTGTTTAATAAGATGTGTATTTATGTATATTAATATATCATTTTAGAATACAAATAAGATGGTAAGTAGGTACCTACCTACCATCCTTACTTGATTGCTAACACTTCTACAAAATGGAAGGAATAGAACCTTGAGGTATCTACGCTCATTTTAGCCATACACCACGTAATGTGACTCCCTTAATTCAAAAATTCATCAAAAAATTCATTTTTTACTATCCCACCCTATTGTAGTGCGTCAGGTATGTTCGCCGATGCACACACTGACGACTATTTTGCAATAATGCGTAAAAAGGTGGCGTCGATGACATGCAGAGTGGGAGGAAGCAGCAACAGTGTCCTGAGGATGTTTGCTGAAAGGCTGGATGGGCCTACCATGGATAGGTTTATCAAACTTCATGTTTTACATGGGGCTTGATGAAACTAGGCGTGGTGGTGAGTGTGTTGGATCATTAAGTTCCCTTCAAAATGATTGAGCTATTTGGTGCTAATCAACGAATTAAGTAATTCGTTGGTGCTAATCCATGCGTCATGTTCGTGAACGGGCGCCGTCAGTTGGGACTGGTCGTCTGGTTAGCTGCCACAGCATATTTTTAATTCAGTTGTTTTTAGTTTTTATCTTTTTCATTACGGACGCTTTTAACGTGCACGTCTTTCTACATTGTTCTCACATCTATATTCTCAATATGAACGATGTAACCAATATTATGTAAAATATTTGATTTAAAAGAGTGTCCGTGGAGTATCTTGCCCGTTCTCCTCCAGGATCTACGCTTTGGAATGGACAACTAGCTACATTTTTCTGACTGACCGACCCAAGGCCGACCCTGTGACAATTCAAAAGTGCCTGTAATTGGTTTATTTGAAATAATTAATGCTTTGAGTTTGAGTTATATTATCAACTTTTTTTAATTTTTTTATATACTAACATAGGTTATAAGATAATTTAGACACTAACACAATGTGGGCCTATGTAGTCTGTAAATAAAAGATTGTTATTTTTTTATTATTAAAAATTTAGTTTTAAGTACCTAATTATGTTTAGCGGTTGCATTGTTATAATTTAGTAAGGACTGTTTCGCAGAAGCATCTTCAATAAGTACTATAATTTCTCCATAATATTTGTAGGTACATAATCTGCTTAAAAAAGACTCGTGTCAAGTTGTTCAAATAACCGCGCTTCAGTAAGTTCAGAAGCCGTGCATGCTTATAATGTAGTTTTAGATAGATACCAGGGTCTCTTTTAAGAGTGATATTGAGCCACATTACCCGGTGCTCCCTTGTTCTAAACCCATGCTATTTTAGATACCTATCTATACAAATAAAAAGAGAAGTCCTGATTGACTGACTGACTCAATCAACGGCGCCCAGCCCCAGCCCAAACCGTTGGACCTAGAAAGCTGAAATGCACAGAGGTTCCTTTTATAATGTAGACAAGCAATAAGGAAATATTTCCCGGTAGTACGTTCCCGTGAGACAATGCCCGACATCCACGCGGGCGAAGCCCTTTTTTTGGGTCAGAGAACTCAGAGATGTAGGTAAGCATTTAATAACAGAAAAAAAAGTAGACAAAATTTCCTATACATAACTGGGTCGAAAAATCCTATGGCCACTCAACAAACAGAGCAAATTCTAAAAACTCTTTCGTATTATCAATTCTAGCCAATGAGAGGCATTCAACTTCATCCCTTACTCGCGATCCCAGTCAATTTTTACCTGTACATTCAATTCACATACACACACATACTTCAAACACACACCCTGTCACACATACGCACTCACCACACATATTACACGCAAACACACAATCACCACTACAGGGTTATTCTAAACATTTTTTATTATTATTTTAAAACGTCTTTGACATATCTCGGGACCCAGTGGTCCCAGACCTTTGAAAGGCGTACGAGTGGGCGAAGCCAACTCGCAGAGGCCCCTTAGACAATTTTAAATTATGAGGAGGCACTAACCGACGATTATCCCTGTATGCACCAAGCAAATGCACCCAAGGACAACCCCCGGTTGTTGCAGGACTATTTTTTTTTTTTTGTATCACTTTAATCTTTTTATTTTTCATTGTTAATCATATTGCATAAGTTTTTCAATAGTATTTACTCCCGGGAGAGGGCACTGCCTCTTGTAACACATGTTAACAACCTAGCACAAGTGTCAGGGACTTCACATAATTTGTAACCACTTCCATAGGTAATAAAGATTATTATTATTAATATAATAAACATAGCTTTTTTCGATCAAAATCCTTCATATGTTACAGATATTGTTTTCATTCTCATTTTGTTGAAAAAATTATTATGATGTTCGCCGATGGCATTGTGCTGGTTGCCGAGAGCGGCTTATTGAGATCTCCAGAGCAGATTGGAAGTATGGTGGAAAAGACTGAAGACCGGTGGCCAGAGAATTTGGCTTTTTTTCTTCTTTTTGTTTCAATATTTTGGCATAAAATTAATTAAATACTTATTCTAACTTAATATTATAAATGCGAAAGTTTGCTTGTTTCTTATGAATAATTATGATGAAAACAAAAATGGTTATTGATTGCATTGATTTTTTTATTGCATTTAAACAGTTGTAAAAATAAATACAGTTAAGGTGTTTAGATCACTATCAGAATTTTATTTAGTTGAGTTCCTCGGGGAGGACAACAGCGGCTTCGGGGATGACGGGGACGCCGATTTGGACGGGCTCAACAGGCACGGGGGCGACCTCAACAACCTGCACGGGCGCAGGTGCGGCCTCAACAACCTGCACGGGCGCAGGAGCGACCTCAACCACCTGCACTGGCACAGGGGCGGATTCTACAACATGGACGGGCTCGGGCTTGATCTCGGCGAGCTCAGGGGCGACGGCGGGTCCGACGGAGACTGGGCTGGACTCAGGGGCGGTGGCGGCTTGGTTGATGTTCAGGATGATCTGGACCAGAGGAGTGCTGGCAACGGGGGCAACAACTGCGGGGGCGACAACTGCGGGGCTGGGGGCGACAACTACGGGGCTGGGGATGATAGGCTCCTCAGCGACGGCACCACCATCGGGAAGGGGGAAGTCAATGATGGCGGGGCCAACAGCGATGCCCTCTAACGGAGACTCGATGATAGCTGGTCCGACAGCGACGGGCTCAGGCTTTACTCCGAGGACATCGTGAAGCATCTGTTCGAGGGCGGCGGCGGTTGCGGGGTCGGTGGTGGGGCTCTGGATGGCGGCGATGATTTCCTGGATCTCGGCGGTCTCAGCGCTCACAGGGGTGGGCCTGACGGCGGCAGAAGCCACGGCGGCGATAAGAGCGATGGCGATGAAGTATTTCATTTTGATTTATCTGGAAACAGTTAAGAAATGTTAGCAAAAATCTGGTTCTGCGAAAGTTTTTAGTACTTTACTTCATCAAGAAATAATAAGACCATGACTGACTGATATGATATGACATATCCTTAATCCTAATACTATAAAATTAGCCCTTAATGAACAATATTTGTTTAGATATACGTATACATTAATATAAATATATATATTACATAAATGTATACATTTGTAATCACGTTCTCGAAAACAGCTCTAACGATTTCGATAAAAGTTGCAAATAGGGGTTTACGGGGGCGAATCGATCTAGCTGGGAAAATTCGTTTTCTCTATTTTCACCCAGCTCAGTCGACTAGAAGGCAACACGGCCCACGGCGATCCGGAGCCGCCGGCCGTGTTGCTTTATGGAACGAACATACATGTGCGTTTGTGAAAAAGAACAAATGGGTAAACTTAGGGGGTCTAGTTTAGCTGGGATATAATTATTTTTAATACTCCAAAAACTTCTAAAAGAAAACAAATATAGGTACTTACTTTTGTCTGCTTTTAACACGACTGTGATATTTTTTGGTTTTCGTCAACTTTTTATATTGTTGTTTATCTATTAATTTACAGTGTACTAGAAAATAATCTTACTCTAGGCGAGATTGTGATTTTAACTATTAATAATTTATAAGTTTACAACCGGTTTGGATTAGGATTATGAAATTACTTTTATTGGGTTTGTAAATTTTGTATTGTGTTCCTTATTGCTTTCAAATAGATGAGGTACTTTAATATAGAGATACTCGTTATCATCTAGCCAGCCAAATATATCAACAGGGAGGCAAGTGTTGGGTTTTCCCAATAGGAATTTCTCAGTGGCGGCTTTTCCTTATGCCGCGGCCACACTATACGGACATCGCTGTTGATTATTGCGATGAAGGGCGATAACCGTAGGTGTAGCTACACGGCGATAGTTTGACCGAATCTTGACCAAATTTAACTATCACGATGTTTTAAAGTGTTTATTGGCATTGACGTTGCCGTATAGTGTGGCCCCGGCATTAGAACAAATAAAAAACCAAGATGTAAACATGTGTGCACTTATGTCAAAGTTATTCATAATGACGAGTACCTACATAACATAGCATCACGCCTTGTTTCCCCAAAGGGTTAGGCATAGGTGTATAAGCAGGTAATAATGTAAATATAACAGCGAAGAGGGCTGGAATAAGAAAGTTACCGAGTCACTTTACTTCCACATACGAAAAAACCCGCCAAGAGCGAGTCAGACTCGCGCACCGAGGGTTCCGTTCCATCATTTATATGTAATTTTTGTTGATGATATCTGAAAAAGTGTGGTATTTGGAGACATCGTTTTATTTTTCCTGTAATCTATACATAAACTTCTATCACATAGAATAATTTCAGATTTTTCTCTATGCAACCTTCGGAGATGACGATGTCTCTAAATAGCACGCTTTTTCAGAAATTGGAACGGAACCCCCGATTCGCGATCCGACTCGCTCTTGACCGCTTT
The DNA here is from genome assembly GCA_905163495.3 of Cosmia trapezina. Lineage (NCBI taxonomy): Eukaryota > Metazoa > Arthropoda > Insecta > Lepidoptera > Noctuidae > Cosmia > Cosmia trapezina. Next base: position 7,766,000 of record LR991036.1, read on the forward strand.
TTTTTTCCTGTAATGTTTACATAAACTTCTATCACATAGAATACTTTCAGAATTTTCTCTTTGCAAACTTCGGAGATAAGAGAACGGTATTTTTTTCGTCAAAAGTCGAAAACTACGAGTCTTTAAAAAAAAATAAAAAAATGTTTGTGAATCTGCAAACAGCGCTCTTTCATATGGCCCTAGTAGCCCCACTTTGAATTTTCAAGACTCCCTTTCAGCCCCTGTTGTAAAAAAAATATAAATATTTTAATTTCTTTCTTATTTCGTAAAATAGTTGGGTAAACGACTTACTTATGGCGTCCCACCCACGGATATGCCACATGGAGGGAAAGTACCTTGAATATTGTAGATGGAACATTTTACTCAAAGAAGACATTATTTGAATTAAAAAAACCGGGCAAGTGCTTGTCGGACCACGCACAATGAAGGGTTCCGTCGTTGGGATGAATTTATCCACAAACATTGTAGTGAAATACATAATTATTATTCTCCCATACATTCCAACTCCAAATGTAAGTTTGTACTAACAATATTGAGAGATTTACCATGTTATATTGAGACCACAGACTTCTTATAGGTTTTCCTGTAATGTAAAGAACTATTTTCTGTATTTTTTTTTTAAATTTTAGGCTTAGTAGTTTCGGAAATAAGGGGGCAGGAATGGTAAATTTTCGTCTATTTTTATAAATAACTTTAAAACTATTTATTTTAAAATTATAAAAAAAAAATGTTTGAGACCCTCATAGTAAGCCCTTTCATTTGATATGTCACACGGTACAGTTTGCAAAACTTTTTTTTTTAATTTTCTTATTTGCCCCCTGAAAGTTACCCCAATATTCAAAATTCATTTATTTACTTTACCCGTACGTGTTTGGGTCACAGAAATCCATGTGTACAAAATTTCAACTTAATCGGTTCATTAGATTCGGAGCAAATTGGTTGTGACAGATGGACAGACAGACAGACAGACACACGAGTGATCCTATAAGGGTTCCGTTTTTTTTTCCTTTTGAGGTACGGAACCCTAAAAAGTGGAGGTCTTTTCGGAATTAAAGTCTATCCAGGTTTAACCCAATTGCGTTTTCCTTCAATCAGAGTACCTATTAATCAAATACTTACTTAGTCCATAATATACTTAAACATAAATATCCAAAAATTAAATCCTTTTATGCTGTATTAGTGAAATAAATTGTTATGAAAAAGCCTCCAATTTATTTTGGTATCGCCTTAAATGTGATAGGGGGCGAGTCTATTGCCATCAACCGGGCTCAGATCCAAACTCCGGGCTACTACTGAGAAATTCCTGATGGCAAAACCCAATAACACTTCGCCCGACCCGGGAATCGAACCCAGGAGCTCACGGCCGCTCAGTCAGCAGTATAGCGCTTGCTACCATTAGATCAACAAGGCAGTTATACAGGGTATCAGAAAGGTGTGGTCAAAGGATAATGCAACTTTTCCCTTGTGTTCTGGGCTCATTTTTGTTAAATGCTGCCCGCACATAAAACCTATACCAAACAGCAGATATAATTGTCGCTAGTAACTTTCGAAATGGCGTCACAAAAATCGCACCACGGCAAGTTTTTTTTGAGGTGTACATTAATGTTCAAAATTCAACTGAGACAATATAATTAATAAGCAAATTCAGTTGTGATTGGGACAATACAATAGATTCCAGGTAACGCAAATACAGAGCAGAGAGCAGAGGGGCAATTCCCGTATTTTTAACACCGTTCGCAATCTCATCTCAGTCTCAATCTGTCAAAAATTGTCTAGCGTTTGTTTACCTACAAACGTTTGACATTTGATTGTCGCTGGTGTGGCGGCATCTACATCGCCACGTATGAACTACGCATCAATGGCATGACGTGACGTAATGCCATTGATTGCAAACCTGCATCGCGCAATTAGAGTTTACTACGCGACTAGCATATACACAATGTCCCGACATCAACCGTTGGGCAGTGGCCCACCAGACACAACACCCGTCTGGTCGGAGGATCCTCCCTTTTCAATAGAGGATGAGTGAACTTTACACCCTGTTCCTCATGCCTCTAAACTGGCATGACATTGCGACTTGAATTTGAACGTTTTTAGATACGAGAATTGGCCTTCAGGTAGCAGTGTCTACTGCACCTAGACTACATTGCATTCTCTCTCTTTCTACATCTTGTTTTTTTTTTTTTTTTTGTGGATGGGAAATCATCAAATGACTACTCTACTGACTACTAAAATACTACCATGTATCTTTTTCCTCTGCGTTAGATTTTATGACGCCTTAGTAAAAAGTGATCGTATGTATGAGATCTATAACTTGGTGTATGTTTCATGTTTGGGCAATAGCTTTTCATTATTGAGCTCAGTAAGTTGCAATATCCTTTAACACTTTCAGCTGATCATCTGGGTATTCAAATGTATGTTGCGCGGCACACTATTTTCTCATACAAAATATATGACGATTAGTGACGTTCTGGTTTTTCATACAAGCAAATATAATAAATGAAATGTGACACAACCGTTACTACACGTCGACGTTGCGAATGTACGCGTAATTAGAATGTATGTGTGTGAGTAGCCTTATACACACATGTACACTTGTACAAGAAAACTAACGTGGAGTGGCGCTAGCAGTCCGAAAATTTAAAGTATTTTTATGGAGCGACTGCCTATAGATATGACCTCCACAACCCAATTACTGGGTAATACGATACCCCTTAGTAAGACTGGTTGTCAGACTTTTGGGCTTCTAACGACCCAATGGGACCAACATCGTAATCGAGAAAAAATTATCAGCTGTCCCGTACAAAACATCAATACCTATTCGTACCAAATGTATGGGACGGCTGATAATTTTTTCACAACTACGATTAATCCTTTGGAGAAAGTTGTTCAGTTTGATGGTTTATTTTTCATCAAAAGTATAAATACTGAGTTTCAAGTTAATTGGACTGCGCTTTAAAATTCTTCCATTCAAACTTTAACTTCCGTAAACCCCCTTTTAGGGGTAGTTTTGAAAAACTAATAATGACAAACTTTATTACTTACTTACTTACATAAGCAAGTATTTGTGCTAAGTTTCAAGTTCATTAACCAAATTAATAAGATTTTTCATATAAACTGTATCCCTGTTTTCACGCCCACAGGGGTCTATTTCAAAAATGGGGGGGAGAATTTCAAAAATCGTCTGGGATGTTTCCATAACTTGGCTCAAACATTATTTACACCAATTTTCGAGTTAATCAATCCCCAATAAAATCCTCCGCTGTAAAAATTTACTACCCCTTTTCACACCTTAGGGGTAGGTTTTTGGAAAACCCCGATACACGTTAGTTAGTCTTCATTTTTGGTCTCAAGTACAAAAACTGAGTTTTGAGTAAATCGGACCGCGTGTTAAAATTCCTCCATACAAACTTTGACACCCACCAATCCCGTCTTCCGGGGTCGCGGCCGGGTTGTTCGAAAGAGATACCGTGGCACTGGCGCTGACATAGGCAACTGAAGGAACACGGGTGGGTTTTAGTCAGTAAAAGTATGACACGCCCTTCCGCTCCACCCAGAGCGGGAGAAGTCATTTGATGATTTCCCATCCACAAAAAAGGGGGTAGTTTAGTAAAACTAAAAATGATTAATTTCATACTTAACTATGAATATTCGTGATAAGTTGCAAGTCTAATAACTCAACGAGATAAGATTTTTCATACAAACTTTCATGCCCTATTTTATTCCCTTAGGGATGGAATTTTCAAAAATTCTTCCTTAATGGATGTTTACACTATATAAGGTATCTATGTGCAAAATTTCATGTCTCTAGGTCCAGTGGTTTGGACTGTGCGTTGATTATTATCAGTCAATGAGTCAGTCAGGACTTTGAATTTTATATATATGTATATATATAGATTTACAAGACCATAAACTTCTGATAGATTTTCCTGTAATCTATATGTGAAGAACTATTTTCTGTATTTTTTTCAAAATTTTAGGCTCAGTAGTTTCGGAGATATGGGGGGGAATGGTCAATTTCAAAACTTCAAAACAATTTATTTTAAAATTATAAAAAAAAATGTTTGAGACCCTCACAGTAAGACCTTTCATTTGATATGACACACGGTACAGTTTGCAAAACTTTTTTTTAATTGTACTTATTTTCCCCCCCAAAAGGGGGGTCCATATTCGAAATTCATTTATTTAAGTACGTTACATGTCCGTGTTTGGGTTATCAAAATACATAATATGTGTACCTACCAAGTTTCAACTTAATCGGTTCATTAGATTCGGAGCAAATTGGCTGTGACAGACGGACAGACGGACAGATAGACACACAGACAGACAGATAGACAGACACACGAGTGATCCTATAAGGGTTCCGTTTTTTCCTTTTCAGGTACGGAACCCTAAAAATGGAGGGGAAATAATCATAAGACACCAAAGAATTCGTCCGCATCACTGTCAACAGGAAGAGTACCGAAAAGACTGGCAGGATTGCCACGGTGTATGGCAACGCTAATTCTTTGGGCACAAAATAGGCCAGCCCTTTGGTCACGTCGATCAACCGCTTGACGATGATGTCTCGAAAAAATAATTGTAAGTAGGTAAACATTAGTCGTAGTAGGTATTTTATTCACAACGAAGGCGAATGAAAAAAAAATTATTATGATAATTATTATTGATATTTTATATATTTTATTGATTAAAATAAATTAAATTAAATTAAATTAAACGGCTTTCTTGAACATATAACAAGGTTAGTGTAGCATACACTATAGGTAAAAGAACAAAATAATGCCCACTTTACAAGCTATCTTTGAAACCTCTCGAGAAGTAAGTATCTATTGATGGTTCTAATGGTTCTACACAGCAAAAGGCTTTTTTTTTTGTCGGTGGGAAACCTTCAAAAGGCGCCCGGGCTTTGGGGAAAAGACCGGGAAGTGTGGGATTTTTACCTCACTAAAAAAGGGATCTCCTAACTATGCAAATATGCAAGGCCGCACGTGACCACTGTGCGCCGTATTCCCTAAGGTCACTCAGTGTACGGACAGAGTCCCCACTCTGAGCGCCCGTGACCCCAAATTCCCACCTGCCTTAAAGGATGCAGGTGGGGTTTCGGCGTGTTAGGCATCGAGGCGGTTGCCTCCCCGACGCCTTCTACTCCGAGCGGGATTAGCTCTCTCGCGTTCCCGCTCGGCAGCCTCCTTCTGAACCATCATGGTCTCACAGAAGGAGGTCATTTCCCTCCAGTTCTCCGACTCCGCCAGCATTGACCCAACTACTGCTGGCAGAGATAAATCTCGCGCGATCCTGGAGACGGACTGAGGACCTTTCTTTCAGAAGCCCACGCAGGGCATTCCTCGAGCGTGTGCTGTGCGGAATTCAAGTGGCCTCCGCAATGGTGGCAATTTGCCGCGGCCTCTCGTCCAATCTTGTAGTAATAGGTACCTACACAGTGCCAGCCTCAGTGGTTATTTGAAAATTGCGTTTTAGCGACTAAAGGCAGGTGGTAAAACTGTCGCACAAAAGAGACAGATGTTAGCAATATTAAGTTAGGTAGTACTTAGTAAAAACAGGATAATGAAATACATTTTGATTCATAATTAAAATCATTTTATTGCAGATAGTATCACGAGTACATAAATAGGTTTTAGGTCAATAAATTAAGAGAATTCGGTTTTCACTTCTTAGTTAAGTTCTTCGGGGAGGACGACGGCAGCTTCAGGGATGACGGGGACGCCGATCTGGACGGGCTCAACCTCAGGAGCGACAACACCGATGGGGTTTACGGCAATAGGATTGCCGATGGGAGAAGGCTCAGGGGCGACCTCAACAACCTGCACTGGTTCAGGAGCGACCTCAACAACCTGTACGGGCTCAGGGGCGGAATCCACAACATGGATGGGCTCAGGCTTGATCTCGGGGGCGGCGATCTCGACGGGGCTCACACCGATGGGGCTGGACGCAGCGGCCTGGTTGATGTTCAGGATGATCTGTACAAGGGGAGCGCTGTCGGAAACGTCAGCAGCAGGTCCGGGAATGATAGCCACGGGGGAGGGAGCGACGACAGACTCAGAGACGGCACCACCATCGGGGAGGGGGAAGTCAACAATTGCGGGGCCAACAGAGATAGGCTCGTACTCAGAGTCGATGATAGCGGGGCCAACGGAGATAGGTTCAGTGTCAACTAGGGCAGGTCCAACAGCAACGGACTCAGGTTTCAGGGCAGCGATGGCTTCGAGGATTTGTCCGATGATTGAAGCGGGGGTGTTGGTGGGCTCGGCCGAGGCCACGGCGGCGATAAGAACGATGGCTGCGATGAATCTCATCTTAATAGATCTGGAAAGAAATGAAGATAAATAATACCTATATCTTCTATCTATCCAAAGTTGTCTATCATAATGTTATAGATACAAAGTCGACAAGGCTACAATCCGGAAATCGGAATCTTTGACTGAAATATTTTAGAAGTTACATATAATATCTATACTTATACAACATGTCCCACAATTGAATTCACAACCGCTTAAGGGGTCATTGTACTCATCATTATGAACAACTTTTACTATGGGACCAAAACTGCAATCGCGGAAAAAAAATCTGCGGGTCGATACATTTTGAATGTAGGGAACAGCCGATTTTTTTTTGCGATTTAAAAAAAATATTTATAAAAGTTTGTTCATAATGAAGATGTGCGTTATTTAAGTTACACCTTGTAAAGCCTTCGTTTCGTAGTAATTTTAAAATATTATTAGGCTCTGCTAAGGGTAGGTACTTACTTTAGTGTCTGTATGTAATACAAATATGTCATTTTTCAGTTTCGTAACCTTTTTATATTGTTGATTATCTACTGATTGGAACACAAATTGCAGTTTATCAAATTGATATTGTGCTCCGGTGACCTTATATTATACAACTCTGGATCTTTATTTATTGTATCCTGCATTATATTCTTAAACAGGTGATAGGTAGGTATCCGCAAGTCCATGTCAATGCGCGTATTTTGCGTATCATTAAATTCTTAATATGATTATGTAAAAACGAGCAGCTTTTGTCTCTGTAACAGAGATAGCTAAGATGATATATATCAATAAAGATTCATCATCAAATAACTTCAACTGCTTTCAACTTCAACTGGATGTTCAGCAACTTAAGACCCATTCCCATACAACGAGACCCCGAGGTTGGATATTACATAATCCACATAAAGCTGCTTTGGGGTGGGCGTCAGACTCTTGGCTCAGAAAATTGGACTGAGTGTTAAGATATGGTTTCCTAGGAATGCGGCCGTAGCGGCCGTCATGAAAATTTGTAATTTTCACCAGTTTGTTTGACATCATTAAGAAAGTCAAACACCGCCCCCCAAAGATTTAAATCACTATATTTGCCGTCACCGTACTTAGTCACAAGAAAAAGTGTCCTTATTGAGAAGAGTGAGCTCACACATTATTAAACAGCGTTTCCATGATAATCAAATGAAGTCACTGCGTCATTGCGTGTCATAAGTGTAAACGAAACAGAAATGCGACTAATCTTTTCACGCGGCAGGGCGAATCTATCGATTTAAATCTTTGCCGCTGTCATCATTATTATGACAGTCGTTACTGCGGCCGTGCGGTCACCGCTCTTCTAGGAAACCATAGCTTAAGCCTTGCTTAAGCCTCACAAAAGTGACCACTCTCTAGGAAGAGACAAAGCGAATTTGCGGCCAATACCTGTATCTAGCTAGTACTACTAAAGACACAAATACTGACCGCAAATTCACTTTGTCTCTCTCTCGTACTTTTCGGTCTGTATTCACTGCACAACTGAATACGGCACACTCAGTCCATTCTCCATTGTCTATAGTTAAACCACACGTTGTTTCTCTATCCGTTGGGGAAGCGCAGTTTAGTCCAGTCTACCCGTCAACCTCACCCCAGCGGCCAGCAGGCGTTGGGTATAAAATTAAATAAAATGAAAAAAAAAATCTATGAGATCACTCTGACAGTCGAATTTTAGATAATATTTATTAATTAATATTAGAATTTTCGAAACAAAAACATAACAGTGTGCAAAAAAAAATTATCAGTAAAATAGGTACCTACTTACTTACTTTTAATTTACAACGTCTCTTATTACCAGATCAAATATATTTTATACCAGTATTATAGATACAATTACGATTCGGTTATCTTGTTCAACTGAAGTAGCTATTTATGATACGGCTTAGATTAGACGAATGTATTAAAAATTCTATACAATTCACGTTTTAGATAGGTACAAAAATGTAACATAACACGTTTTTAATTTGTAGGTAGGTAAATAACAATGATAATCATAAAATTAACCAGACAAAGGAATTATCGTACTATTGCGTGTTGTGAAACTCAGCCCCCGCGCGCTGGAGTGTTGAGGAGTTGGAATAGATTATAATGACTTCAACTCAATATCTGCCTAGCCTTTTCCCAACTATGTTGGGGTCGGCTTCCAGTCTAACCGGATGCAGCTGAATACCAGTATTTTACATGGAGCGACTGCCTATCGGACCTCCACAACCCAGTAACTGGGTAATACGATACCCCTTGGTAAGACTGGTTGTCAGACTTTCGGGCTTCTGACGACCCGTAACGACTGTCAAATATCCACGAATGATAGCCGGGACCAACGGCTTTCCGAGGCACGGAGGAGTCTCGGTGTGTAAAGATGGTCAGCCATCCACGGACCAACCCCGGCAAGCGTAGCTTAACCTGACGGATCGACCCGTGCGGATGTTATTACTTACCCACGAGCTCCTCTTCGACTGATGGATGGGGGACCTTTACTAAGGGTCGTCTACTAATAGAAGTTTGTAAAACGGCCAACACATAGAAGTGTCTAAGCAAAGTGTGACTTGATAAAAGCGCCTCTGTTACGTCCACCTACCAAGACGTTTTAGACCGTTATCATTCCTGGTGGCATACAGGCAGAAATGAAAGGACAAGCTACCTACGAATTTCAAAGTTCACTCTATGTAGGGGATCCCTACACTTAGCGATATGATAACGGGGCGATTCTATTGGGATGATGAAATAAAACCGACCGCTTTGAATGTTCGTAAAACACTGATTTAATTAAATATATTTTTACACAATATTTATGTACAAATGCTGCGAGTGCAGAATGCACGGCGCGTAAGTCGCTAAAGTAATGTACGGTTCCGTACATCCTGCCGGCCCAAATAGGGCAACTGAAATGATTGATACATGGCAGATAATTGAAGTTACAATAAGTTGATATGATTAAATAAGAAAATGATAATAGACTGATAATGATACAAATGCGATAAAACATTAATTTAAATGACTATTCTAAGATACACATGTCCTTAATTATCGCAGTCTTGTAAGTGTACTGAACGCAGAAACGTTGGCGAGGTAGCCCTATCTACACCACTAATCGTAAACACTTCACTACACTTTTGCACTGATTCCGCTAAACGTGATGCCACCGGCACTGTGTCCGCCGGCGCGGCCGTCACTGGCCCCGACAGCCTCCTGGCCCTGGGGGGCCGGCGACGCTGGTACTCTGTCCGTACTTCGATGTTTTCTGATGAAACACACGACGACTCCACCCAAGATGATAACCAAAGCTATGCTGATGTACAACACAGTATAGTGATGAATGTCGTGAATGCTCAGATCTGTAGACGACTGTTCCTTAACCTCGTCAATCTGAGCCCTTAATTGATTCCAAATGATATGATGATCTTCGGTCACGCTGAAGTTCTCTGGTGCAGACGTTTTCATGATTTTGTTTAGCACAGACACCTCTGGGACTTCGATGTGATGATGAATATTTAAATGATTGATGAAATTATTATGAGCATAAATACTAAAGGTATCCCCTTTCAATGTGCAACCTTGACCTAGGGTAATAATCGCGTTGCCGACAAGGTTGACCATTGTGACTCCGTTGGCGCAAATTATGCGCACTTGGCATTCTGAGCAACATGTATACAACCAGGTGTTTGGCCTGTGCAATTTGATCCATTGCTCTTCACATGACGATTTTACGGAGTGGCATAGTTGTTTTTGATTAAAGATTTTGATTTCACAGATAGACTGCTTTATGTTTAGATCGTAAATGGGCATGTTTAATGAGCATAACAAGATATCGTTGGGAACACGTGCAGAATGCACGGCGCGTAAGTCGCTAAAGTAATGTACGGTTCCGTACACTCTAGTATGAACTGCGCTCTAGTTTGTAGTCTTGGGAGCGGTGGTAGGTACCTACATAATAGTCAGCCAATAACGTAAATACTGCTGGGACGCAGGCCTCTTCTCGTACTCGGTAAGAGGGAGTGGGCCGTAATCCACCAGTGCGGGTTGGTATATGTCACAAGTCTTCGAATTTTTGGTTCTAGAACATGATGGTTTCCTCACGACGTTTTCCTGCACCGTTTTGAGAGCAGTGGTGATGAAATCATTTACACAAAGTAAAGCGCCTGTCTGGGTTCGAACCAACAACGACCAGTGGTAACGGTCGCGACATACGAGTTGTAAGTCGCGGCCGTTACCACTGGGCCACCACTGCACTGCTCTGCGGTGATAAGTGTTTCCCATAAAAAAAGTAAGTATTGCAAGGCTCATGTCAGAGCTGTAGGTAGCCGTTTACGGTGTCGTAATATCTTGTTATGTAAAGACACAGAAGAAAAAAGTCTATTACCTATAGGTACCTTAGACCTCCTCCGACCTTCTAAACGCGTTTGTCGACCGACGACGTACATTTCTGAACGATTTCAAGCATGTCAATGTCACACTTTATGTCATTTTTCCTGTCATTGGAATGAAAATTCATGGAAAATTCAGTATCATCAGAGGTATGAATCTTTGCATTCGTGTTGATCTTTATCTCTATCCACTTACCGCTAATGGTATAGCTGTCTCTCTCGCTCTTCCAAGTAATGTGTAATGTATAGAAAAAATATATAACTCTGGAACGCAATTATTATAACCTCTTACGTTTCCTGATTATAATTTAGAGGAAAGTACAAAATTAGTTTTATTTTGAATTAAATTGGATAGTTTTGGCTTTCATTATGAGGCTAAACTATATCTTATTTGCTGGTGCATCCCAGAAAAGTGCCAGGAGGCCTCAGAGAGAGCCTGTACCGTTCAAACAGTTGCTACCATTGGAGCTGAAGAAAACAGTTTCTGGCAAAGGAGATAAGCTCAAAGAAGCAGCTTGTATGCAAGAAATGGCTGTAATGTTTGCATGTTTCAAGAAGTCTGAATTTGACCAGACAGCGTGCTTGAAGGAAGTGGCGGCCTTCCAAGGATGTTATAAGGAATACAGTGAACGATTGAATGCACAGAGAGAGCAGGGAAAGAAAGGTATCCTCGTCCCAGGAGAGAAGAAATTAACGCATAGACAATTGAACCAACTATTGAAAGCTTTTCCACCCAAAAAACAAGTAGTTTAATTCATGAGGTAGTTTGTATTTATATAAATAATTATAATAGTAATAAATAGTTGTTATATTATTTACTCTGGTTTTACTATCCTACACTCCTGTATCTATTCAGTAAGTTCTTGTGTAACCTTTTAACCGCCAGACTTCATATCAGTTGTCATGCCCCCAGCGCCCAGCACAGAAAAATAAAAATTCTTTTTGATAGAATAAAGCATCATGAAATGAAAAAAACAGATTATAGGAGCTGTGGTATTTGGTCGTAAATATATGACCTTGGTGGTGAAATGGACACAAAAATATTTGTTGGATTAATACGACATAAGACAACAACTCTATACTATGTTTAAAGCAAATAAAGACTTACTTAAGTGGTCACCACTTACGGGACTCACTCACTTACTTGGGGGGTTAACACGGGCTGGTACCGGCATTGATCAGCCAGGTTAAGCGCATCTTGACATTTGGGCGAGCCCTCATTAAATTTTTATGAATAAAAACCTGCTTTTAAGCATGACTTTGCAGTCTCTTCAACATTGCTCAACTGTCTTATGCCCTCCGTGGTTGGTACCTAAATCAAAGTATTGAAGAACTCACTCAGAAGTTTCTCTGTATCTCATCAACAAGTCAGAAATGATGAATTCTTGGGAATATCAAGGTTGTTGAAATAATCTTAATCTGCCAAATGGATGGAGAAAAACAAAACAATAATATCATGTCATATTTCATTTATATTATGTAAAAATAAGTAATAAAATCAATTACAATCTTATATCATAAGAACTAGTAAAGTGTATAAAATAGCACAGTTATTATTTAGGGGCAGTGTGTAACCATTGTGGAGAAGACACTTGCAACTCTATACGTCGCACCGTGATCAACTCGTCATCTATTTCATGGATGTTGTAGAATCTCTCCAGTTGCTCAATAGCTTTGTCTTCCAGCTGGAAAAATGAAATAAAAATAATTAACATAATGAGGTAAGCGCAATGAGTCTCGTGTATCTTTTTGTGTAGTAAATAAAGTTATATTTTGTATAAGAGCGCGACGCAATGAATCTCAGTGTGAACTGACCCTTACACTCAACAGTCACTGTGATGCAAGTTGTTACGGCTTAGCCCAAATAAGCTCCATCTATATCAACTTTTTATTTCATATTATTACTAGTTTCCGCACGCGGCGTCGGTCGCCCGCGTGGTATGTCGATAAAAAGTCGCCTATGTCCTTTTCCAGGTCATGGTCTACTCATGTGCCAAATTTCATCCTAATCCGTTAAGGCGGTGAGAGCCGTAAAAACGTCGTTTAGTTTAGTGTTTTATTCGTAGATAACACGGATTTAAATTTTGAAAAAAATATATTACTTAGTTCAGACTTCCATCTACTTTCGGCCGTCCGATACACGATTACTTGCACTTTACTGCATCCAATTAAATCGCAAAGACAAGTCTAAATTATGATCTATATTTTATTTCATTTGATTTATATTAGGCTTTGAACAATAAAACTTATGCCATAATAAAGGTCGTAAAAAATGTAATTTATAACGGCTATCATAATTTGAAATATCAAAATATTTATATCACTAATTCCAATGTCAAGTGTTTTCAGCTTCGCAAACGCTCGCCCTGAGCCGTTTAGTCCCGAGCGGAACGTGACGGAGGTCGGACGTGTGCCAATTTTTCGAACCCGCCACCCCCGCTAACTTCTGTCACCGGCTGCGACCGGCACAAATTAGCATGTGTTGAAAACAGTTGAATTTGAACGCTATGCCTATGTAAATAAAGACGTCACGCGCGCAAAAGCTTTATTGGTATTTATTTTTATCACGGCCTATGTTTACCAATCGCATCAAGTGTGTAAAACAGTTGAATTTGAACCCTACACTGGAGCTTATAAAGCCGCCTGACGCGCAAATTTTTGGTTCACTATTTTCAAATCTCAAATAGGTAGGTGCCACAGAATAAAGTTAGTACGGGTGGTTTTATAATGAATATCGGATAGGAAATGAGATTTCTTCATAACATCACGCCTGAATTCTTTCAAAGGGTTGGGCAGGGATGTTCAGAAAATAAGTAGGCCCTCAAATGTATTTTTCTGTATACCTACATAAATAAGATTTTTTTTTTAAATTAAGTTTTTTTTCTAATTAGGTATCTTCTTATTTTTTTTGTATTTCAAGGTCAAAATGAAAATCCAAGATGGCGGCTGCAAAAATTTCCAATTTTTCGTCATGGGTGTCGTTTTCGTGATATTTTAGGTCGCTGAAAATGATAGTGGGGTCAAAATGAAAATCCAAGATGGCGGCTGCGAAAATTTCCTAATTTTTCGTCATGGGTGTCATTTTCGTGATATTTTAGGTCGCTGAAAACGATAGTGGGGTCAAAATGAAAATCCAAGATGGCGGCTGCGAAAATTTCCTAATTTTTCGTCATGGGTGTCATTTTCGTGATATTTTAGGTCGCTGAAAACGATAGTGGGATCAAAATGAAAATCCAAGATGGCGGCTGCGAAAATTTCCAAATTTTTCGACATGGGTGTCATTTTCGTGATATTTGAGGTCGCTGAAACCGATAGTGGGGTCAAAATGAAAATCCAAGATGGCGGCTGCGAAAATTTCCTAATTTTTCGTCATGGGTGTCATTTTCGTGATATTTTAGGTCGCTGAAAACGATAGTGGGGTCAAAATGAAAATCCAAGATGGCGGCTGCGAAAATTTCCTAATTTTTCGTCATGGGTGTCATTTTCGTGATATTTTAGGTCGCTGAAAACGATAGTGGGGTCAAAATGAAAATCCAAGATGGCGGCTGCGAAAATTTCCAAATTTTTCGACATGGGTGTCATTTTCGTGATATTTGAGGTCGCTGAAACCGATAGTGGGGTCAAAATGAAAATCCAAGATGGCGGCTGCGAAAATTTCCTTTTTTTTCGTCATGGGTGTCATTTTCGTGATATTTTAGGTCGCTAAAAACGATAGTGGGGTCAAAATGAAAATCCAAGATGGCGGCTGCAAAAATTTCCTAATTTTTTCGTCATGGGTGTCGTTTTCGTGATATTTTAGGTCGCTGAAAACGATAGTGGGGTCAAAATGAAAATCCAAGATGGCGGCTGCGAAAATTTCCTAATTTTTCGTCATGGGTGTCATTTTCGTGATATTTTAGGTCGCTGAAAACGATAGTGGGGTCAAAATGAAAATCCAAGATGGCGGCTGCGAAAATTTCCAAATTTTTCGACATGGGTGTCATTTTCGTGATATTTGAGGTCGCTGAAACCGATAGTGGGGTCAAAATGAAAATCCAAGATGGCGGCTGCGAAAATTTCCAAATTTTTCGTCATGGGTGTCATTTTCGTGATATTTTAGGTCGCTAAAAACGATAGTGGGGTCAAAATGAAAATCCAAGATGGCGGCTGCAAAAATTTCCTAATTTTTCGTCATGGGTGTCGTTTTCGTGATATTTAAGGTCGCTGAAAACGATAGTGGGGTCAAAATGAAAATCCAAGATGGCGGCTGCGAAAATTTCCTAATTTTTCGTCATGGGTGTCATTTTCGTAATATTTTAGGTCGCTGAAAACGATAGTGGGGTCAAAATGAAAATCCAAGATGGCGGCTGCAAAAATTTCCTAATTTTTCGTCATGGGTGTCGTTTTCGTGATATTTTAGGTCGCTGAAAACGATAGTGGGGTCAAAATGAAAATCCAAGATGGCGGCTGCGAAAATTTCCTAATTTTTCGTCATGGGTGTCATTTTCGTAATATTTTAGGTCGCTGAAAACGATAGTGGGGTCAAAATGAAAATCCAAGATGGCGGCTGCGAAAATTTTCAAATTTTTCGACATGGGTGTCATTTTCGTGATATTTGAGGTCGCTGAAACCGATAGTGGGGTCAAAATGAAAATCCAAGATGGCGGCTGCGAAAATTTCCAAATTTTTCGTCATGGGTGTCATTTTCGTGATATTTTAGGTCGCTGAAAACGATAGTGGGGTCAAAATGAAAATCCAAGATGGCGGCTGCAAAAATTTCCTAATTTTTCGTCATGGGTGTCGTTTTCGTGATATTTTAGGTCGCTGAAAACGATAGTGGGGTCAAAATGAAAATCCAAGATGGCGGCTGCGAAAATTTCCTAATTTTTCGTCATGGGTGTCATTTTCGTGATATTTTAGGTCGCTGAAAACGATAGTGGGGTCAAAATGAAAATCCAAGATGGCGGCTGCGAAAATTTTCAAATTTTTCGTCATGGGTGTCATTTTCGTGATATTTTAGGTCGCTGAAAACGATTGCGGGGTCAAAATGAAAATCCAAGATGGCGGCTGTGAAAATTTCCAAATTTTTCGTCATGGGTGTCATTTTCGTGATATTTGAGGTCGCTGAAAACGATAGTGGGGTCAAAATGAAAATCCAAGATGGCGGCTGCGAAAATTTTCAAATTTTTTGACATGGGTGTCATTTTCGTGATATTTGAGGTCGCTGCAAACGATAATGGGGTCAAAATGAATGACTATCGTTTAATAATAATTAAAAATTAGGAAATTTTCGCAGCCGCCATCTTGGATTTTCATTTTGACCCCACTATCGTTTTCAGCGACCTAAAATATCACGAAAATGACACCCATGACGAAAAGTTAGGAAATTTTCGCAGCCGCCATCTTGGATTTTCATTTTGACCCCACTATCGTTTTCAGCGACCTCAAATATCACGAAAATGACACCCATGTCGAAAAATTTGGAAATTTTCGCAGCCGCCATCTTGGATTTTCATTTTGACCCCACTATCGTTTTCAGCGACCTAAAATATCACGAAAATAACACCCATGACGAAAAATTAGGAAATTTTCGCATTCGCCATCTTGGATTTTCATTTTGACCCCACTATCGTTTTCAGCGACCTAAAATGTCACAAAAATGACACCCATGACGAAAAATTAGGAAATTTTCGCAGCCGCCATCTTGGATTTTCATTTTGACCCCACTATCGTTTTCAGCGACCTAAAATATCACGAAAATGACACCCATGACGAAAAATTAGGAAATTTTCGCAGCCGCCATCTTGGATTTTCATTTTGACCCCACTATCGTTTTCAGCGACCTAAAATATCACGAAAATGACACCCATGACGAACAGTTAGGGAATTTTCGCAGCCGCCATCTTGGATCTGTCTAAAATGTCTAAAATGTGTCTAAAATGTCTAAAATCTGTCTAAAATGTCTAATCTGTCTACAACTTTCAAAAATACTTACTAGAAAAATAAAACAAAATAAACTTGTATACTAATCAGTTCAAGTTTATCTACTGCATTGCTCTATTCTGTGACGCAACATAGTACCTACTCGAGTTCATGAACTCATGAGCGGTGCGCTTGGCGCGCGTTTCCCGCGCATCGTAATTTATTACGTATCGCTACTCCTTGCGGGGGCTGCGGTAAGCATTTAATACCTACGGCGCTTGCTTTCACCCCGCCTTAAGCCGTTTTAGCATGAAAGCGTTACAAACAAACAAACTCACTTTCGCATTTATAATTTACTAGCTGACCCGACAGACGTTGTCCTGTCTTAGCTATGAATATTCTAATGTAAACGCGGAAGTTAAAATAGTCGTTAAGTTCTCTGAAATTTTCCAATGTTCTGCGAAATTTTCTTATTTTCTTCTCTCTTATGAATAAAAAAATAAAAAATAAAAAAATGTTTATTACATCAACTTAAATGACTTATTTTAGTTGCAATGTGGGAGAATCCTTTTAAGCAAGTAGTGTGCTTGTGTTAGGATGCTCCGCCCTTCCCTAGGTTATAATTCATATCAAGTTAATGCGATAATGTAAAATTATACAAACAAAAAAACAAAAATAAAAACAAAAAAATGAAATGAAATTTATAAAAAGGCAGAAAATGCACTGGGATGTGTGTGTTATGTGTGTAGGAGATGGTGTGGAGGTGAATGTGTGTGTGAGTAGTGGGTGTGAGTGTGTGATGAACCTTCTCCTGACAATAATAAACACAACAAAAAAAGAATTAGCGAAATTGTTCCATCCGTTCGCGCGTGATGCGATAACCAAGGGAAATGGGATTCATTTGTATATATATAGATTAGTTAGGATTGACTAACAAACAACTTGATTTTTGATGATGACATCACAATGTCATAAAAGCTAGCCAAAAGACAAAAATTGCCATAACAACCAGTCCTGTGCTTCCCGCATACAGCCAATTTCCGCAATAGTCGCGTAAAATAATGTCTGTCTTTTACACAAAATTGTGTCCGTGACAGGTCTGAAAAGGCTCTTTGAGTTTTGAGGGAATAAATATAAACCTAAGAACCAGTAACATACCTGAGTCATAAGGAGTGGTTTGGTCATGATTCTCGAGTGATCTTCCTTCTGTTTCCTCTGGTCAGTTAATATCTTATTAAACTCTATAGCTTTCGAGTTAGGACTACTGCTAGCAACCGGTGACTCACAGATCTTCCACGGATTCTTCGGCTTTTCTGGCGGACTACCCACGTTTATCTTAGTGAAATAATCATCAATACTCTGTGATGCTGTTTCATTTCCTTGCAATGCTAACTTTTTTCTTTGTTTCTGAGATAGTTTTGGTCCCACGTGGCTTATAACTACGTTACCCTGTTTTGGACTCCATGCATTTTCAGTGATAGGAGAATCTTTCGGTGAGACTGACATTCGTGATGAGGTAGGTAAACTTGGTGATTTCTCTTGTATTATCATGGCACTTGAAGAGTTACTCTTCGTGAGTTTAGTAAATGATTCGGCGGGAGGTTCATTCAATAAATCTTTCGCAATGTGTATGGCTTTCAGTCTTGCTTGCACGACTTTCAATTGTTTCTGCTGTGAAGAAGGCACTTCGGTCCACTTTTCCTTCTTATCCTTTATTTCCTTCTCCGATTCTTTCGATATCTTACTCAGCGATAGAGTAATATCGCCTGAGGTATCATTGGACAGGTCTAATGACGTCACCGAGCTTACAGATTCGTACCTCATTCTCTCCTTCTCACTATCAGTGTATTCAATCTTCCTTCCCTTTTTCTTCTTTACTATTTCTGTTATACTGTCATCTTTCTTGATATCCTCGTCCGTTACCTGCAAGTTAACTGGATGTGTTTTAGCGAATTCTTCAATGACTTCATCGGTTGGAGCGTTGTAGAATGGAGTGATTACTCTGGAAGACATGATTGGGTTGAACTTGCAATAATACTGAGTTATATCGTCGAGTAAAGCTTCTTCTAGTAGATCTAAAGATCTGTTTTCCAAGACACTGTTGAGGTTTAGTGCGATGAATTCCATGCAGCATTGTTTGAGCTGTGTTGCGTTGTACGTGTGTCCGAACTGGCAGAGTTCTGTGCAGTTTTTGAGGTTGATTAAGTTAGCTAGTGCGATCTCGCACATTTCTCTCAGTCGCGTTATGAACAGCTGATCGGCGACTATAAGGAGGTTGCATATGAAGTCGATACTATCACAGTTTTCTAGTTCAGGACAAGAGTCGGTATATAGGAAGTTGATGACAGGCAGTAGGATGCCGTAGTTTATTGAAAGAGATACTGTTGACAGCTTCTTGCTCTGGAAATTAAAAAAAATGAGGTTTAGTACAGATGTAAAATGTAACCAATAAACTTAGAATAATCATTCGTAATAGGCTAGTTGACAGAGACAGAGGAGCTCGTGGCTAAGTAATAACAGCCGTACGGGTCGAGCCATCAGGTTAAGCTACGCTTGCCGGGGTTGGTCCGTGATCGGTGACCATATTTACATACCGAGACTCCTCCGTGCCTCGGAAAGCACGTTAAGCCGTTGGTCCCCGCTGTCATTTGTCATTCGTGGATCTTTGGCAGCCGTTACGGGTCGTCAGAAGCCCGAAAGTCTAACAACCAGTCTTACCAAGGGTTATCGTATTACCCAGTTACTGGGTTGTAGAGCTCAGATAGGCAATCGCTCCATGTATTCAGCTGCATCCGGTTAGACTAGAAGCCGACCCAACATAGTTGGGAAAAGGCTAGGCAGATTGAATAGGCTACTTGACAGTTTTTAGGAAACAGATTAAAAATGTTCCTTGTGGTCTATTTTCCTTAAAACATGAATAATTCATCAAAATACTAACAATAACTAACAATACTAATTTTTCATTTATATAACTCTATTTAATTTTCATACTCAAAAAGGGGGTCACTAATGGCGTCTACGCATTACGCATACATGACATATTTATATAAAAAAAAATATTTGTACAACCTACAAGTATTTGTTCCGAGTCTGGGTGTATTTCTATCTATAATATGTATGTATTTACAAAAAAAAATGTATATATGTAGTTTATCAGCCATCTCGTTACCATAACACAAGCATTAGGTTGCTTAGCTTGGGACTAGATGGCGTTGTGTGAAATGTCCAAGGATATTTATTTATTTATTTATTTTATTTATATCCACCATAACATTAATCAGCCCTATGAATGTCAATCAATTATTTCATCAACTCACATTCAGCGGAGTATATCACGCTGAGTTAGCCGACGATCGCACGGGCGTAAAAAAATTGCGGCGATTTTTTTTCGCGCACTGCATTTTCAACGCTCTGCTTAGCGCCGGGAGTTGAAAATCCAACAGTGTGTTTTTCGTCGCGCTGGGGTGCACTCTGTTTTTGTGAGGTTGGATTCTCGAAGCTCGGCTCAACACCGAGAGTTGAAAATCCAGTGCGCGATAAAATCCCGCCGCGAATTTTTTACATCCGTGCGAACGCCGGCTTAACGTAAATAATAAAATATTGACAATTTATTCGATCACAATCCGACTATTTGGCGCTTCAGTAGTGCTACTCGGTATACTACTTATTCTGAAATCAACCATATTTACACTACTGTAAAGTTGATATTTGTTTAACTTCAATTGGAAACAAAATTTTGAGTTTAGCTCACCTCAGTCCAAGAATGCATAAACATTCCCTGGAAGTACTCGAGCCTGGCCGCGAGTACACACTTGTGCGCAGGCACTCTCGCTCCGTCTTTGGACACGACGCTCGTGTCCACTAGCTCGGAAAACGACTCGCGCTCCCAGAGTGGGCACGGGTTCCGAGTGTAACTTGTACTCGCGCTCTCTTTCAGACATATTGAGCCGTTCTTGTAACTGGGGACGAAGTTTGAATATTAATAAAGGTACCTATGTGCAATGCGTTTACTTCTAAACGCATTTGCAGTTCGCGTACGGTTAATTGCCGTCAGTTTTGACGAAAGTACAGACGCCAGCAGGTCAAGCTACCCGAAACTGTCAAATTTTCCCAATCAACCTTGAACCTAATGCTTTAGCAATAAAGATGAAAACCTATTAAAGAAATTTGACAGCTTGTAGTAGCTTGATGTGCTGGCGTCTGTACAACACGACCACAAAAAGCCAATGAACGCCTGTGAATGACCAAAAATACTGCCAAGTTTTACCACTAGTGGCGCTAGCAGCACAAACAGTAAAAAAAATACATTTTATAAAATAGTTTTCAGCGTGAAATCTCACTTAAAATCATGAAATTTTACATAAAGATGTAAAATATCGACTAATATTTTTAATACCTTCCACAAACCATTTGAGATTCTGTTTACTGCTAGTGCTGATGGCGCCATCTATCGACCTAGTTGCATGTACGTTCATCCACCCACACTTACGGCTGCATTCCTTCAAAACTGTGGTTTTAAAGCCGTCGGTTTTTGCGACAGCTTAACCGCAGCACATCGACTGTAATATCATTATCGTATCGTTGGAAAGTGGTACTATGCGTGCCAAATAAGAATAGTACTATCAAGACGCCATTTTGTTCCGCAATACTATGGCAATACTCGCAAACTTCATTACCAATCCGTACTAATTAGACAGCTATCGTGTGAAGTTGGCAGCAAGCGCGATCCTATTCTTATTTGGCACGCATAGTACGTGAAGTTTCGTAGAATAATATTATAAATCGAATTTTCCAGATGACTTTATGTACTTACTAGAACTTGTCCAACAGCTTATGAAGACTCATGACCTGCAGTCGCTTGGCGGAGGCCTGCAGCAGCTTGACGGGGTCACAATATAAATGGGTGCGCGGCGGAGTGTCCGTGTTGCGTCGGTTGCGTTGGCGCTTCGACTTGTCAAGAGGTTTGTTGTATACTTCGAAGGCTGATATCTCTGACGGGTTTTCTGAAGGAATAAAAATAAAACATGTGTGCTAGGTTTATAAAGTTACATATTTTTTATACTTCCTAAATTAGCCCGGATGTTGCTAATCAACATTTTTTTTTATATGTGTATCTATGTGTAAAAAAATACATAATAGATACTTACTCCTTTTGCCTCGTTTACGTTAATTTTTTTTTCGATGACCCATAAATTAAATCAAACCAAAATCAAAAGCAAATGGAGACACAAAACGGCCAAAAGAAACACAAAATTATTATTATTATTTCCTAACCCTGTACGAGCCAAGAATGCTCATACAGCAAAAGTACGTTTAGTTGATTAAGCGTACCTAATTTATACCTACTTATTATAATAACTTTAGTCGTAACTGAATCTCCGTCACGCGCCAATGTGCGGATCGATCATTACCTAATAACACAACATCAAGTGCGGCTCAGATAACTAAACTCTAAACTGTTTCCACAAATAAACTATCCAACATAACAGTGGTTTGGTGTGAACTAACTAACTACCTACAACAACTACCGGGGTATCCGTTAACGACGAGATAACCCCAACAAACCCAGTGCCTACAGGTCGTCAGAACCCCGAAAGTCTGACAACCAGTCTTACCAAGGGGTATCGTATTACCCAGTTAGTGGGTTGTGGAGGTCAGATAGGCAGTAGCTCCATGTAAAATAGCAGTAGCTGCATCCGGTTAGACTGAAAGTCGATTGAGTTTGGTAGACCCCGCTAGAATGATATTGCAAACGATTCTTTCTTTTCTGTTCATTTTACCTGACTGCATCAGAAGAAGGGTTAAGTATTTTACCTTTTGGTCATCTTGAAACCCAAACTAAACAAATCCAATCCACCAAAAGACACTCACCAATCAATTCTTCCTCCTCATCACACTCCTTATCCTTCTTCACCAACTCCTCCTTTGTAATCTTAAGTCCACAAGGTCCCAACTCCATGACATCGCAACTGCCGGTATACATGAACTTCATGATTCGTTCAAAGGCTTCAGGGTGAACGTTGTCCAGTGTGACCTCGGGTTTATCGCCCGGGGCTGTTATGTTGTCCTGGTACAGTTTGTAGAGGAGTTCGCTGCTAGAGGCAACAATGAAAATGTGCGCGGGGAAGAGTTTTGTGCCGACCTAGAAATAGAATAGGAATTTACTAAACAGTATGAACAGAACTGGATTTGTAAGAAGGCCAATTTGACCGGTGGCGACATTTTTCGTGATTCCTTATAATTTTACAGACTTATTTAATACGTAAACTAAGTCCCACCATGGAATTAAGAGAGACATTCTTTGGAACAGTGGGTTTTACTGGGTTTCCTTTAGTCTTTTTGAACCTCTTCACAAAGGTTGTATCCCTTTTGTAGGATTCCGTACCTAAAAAAGGAAAACGGAAACCTTATAGGATCACGTCGTTGTCCGTCTGTCTTAACCTTTCAATTACAATCAAAATCCAAATTCAAATACGTCTTAACCGTCGAATAAATTTTGAATTTTTGACAGTTTCTCCATACCAAAACTCTCAGTTTTGTCAAATTAGCCCCAATTGTTTCAAATAGTGGAGCTCGTGGCTAAGTAATAACAGCCGCACAGGTCGATCCGTCAGGTTAAGCTATGCTTGCCGGGGTTGGTCCGTGGATGGGTGACCATCTTTACATACCGAGACTCCTCCGTGCCTCGGAAAGCACGTTAAGCCGTTGGTCCCGGCTGTCATTCGTGGATCTTTGACAGTCGTTACGGGTCGTCAGAAGACCGAAAGTCTGACAACCAGTCTTACCAAGGGGTATCGTATTACCCAGTTAGGTACTGTGTTGTGGAGGTCAGATAGACAGTTGCTCCATGTAAAATACTGGTATTCAGCTGCATCCGGTTAGACTGGAAGCCGACCCCAACATAGTTGGCAAAAGGCTAGGCAGATTGATATTGTTTCAAATGCATAGTAGTTACCTTGAACACTACATCATGTAGCAGATCGTCTTCGGAGGCGCACTCCCGCAGAGATTCCATGTGTTTGGACATACTTGTGGGTGACAGCTGCGGTAGCGACTTCAGACCGCAAGTTGGTTTAATCTATAAAAGAAAATATTTTGATTTAAAGTTTTATAATGTTGAAAATTACAGCTATTCTGCCCAAGAGAGTTAATGGTTAATGACAACAAGTGCATTATTTTTTTTTAAGCAATCTTTTCTGCTGAATGTCATCATCTAGGACCAGGGACCCAATTCCGGGCTCGAGCTAGATATCACGACCATGGAGATAATTCTCTGTTTCAAATCTCCGCTTCAATGTCCGGTTCAAATCTCGATACTATCAAAAAACCGTATGCTGGTTGACACTGGAGAAAGATTTACAACATAGAAAATAATCTCTTGTAAGAGACGTTCCATTTTTATCGATTCACTTTGATTATAATCGATTACGCCACGTTTTTCTTTTTTTAGTAATAATGACGTATGTTTAATTTATCAAATCCAAACAAACACAATAAAAAAGATAATTTTAATATATTGTGTTTCTACTGTGTTTTTTTTTAATAATTACTTACTGAAAATAGTAATTGCAAAGTAGCGTGATCCGAAACGCATTTCGCATGATTTGTGTCCTTTTCCTGACGTAGGTAGGTTTTAATTTTCATACTAAATAAGACTATTTTTAATCGCGATTAAAAAGGTGTGGAATAAAATTAGTTGTCATGAACTAAAATTCACACCAACACCTTGACTTAAAGTGCAAAAACAGTACTGTATTTTTTTTCTTTTGCTTATATCTCGAAAACGGTGTGTCCTTTCGCAAAAATAATGAAAATTCCCCTTTATGAAACCCATAAACCCCTAAACCTCCACATGTAGGTACTAAAAAAAAACGAATATAAACCTACGAATGTAAATTTTGACAGATGTTCCAACGGAGATTTCATATCTCCATACCTTAGGACCAGCCGTAATATCTCGCTGGTTTGCGATCGAAAAATTTATGAATGGAGATCGTTACAATAGCAATTTTTCGTTTTCGACGGAGATAAGCAGTTTCTCGACTGATATTTCGACCATGGATATAATTTCCATGCCACCGGAATTGGCCTCCAGAGTCCTTATCAAGACGAATGAAACGAGCCAAAACGAGTTCTCAAGGCTACCTTCCGGCTTCATCATCAGATATCAGCTCCATGTCATAATAATATTGCATTGTCATCCGATTTCCATATGCATGTAAAATTGAGCTTAATCGGAAACCAGGAAGTGAGTTTTTAACTTGCAAGATTCGATTACAGACACACCGGGACAGGTGGAACTAAATAAAAGCTTGTAAAAAGTGAAACAAATTAGTCGCAATTAAACTTGTTTTTTTTTTTTAATAATTTGTGGAGGGCATAGTGAAGAACGAAGCCCAAATATTTTTATTTAAGCCTGTTTTGAAATAAACCAAAAAGATATACTTCTTTCTTTTATGAAATAGGATTTATTAGTATATCTTTTTAATCAAAATCAACTAATATCATAAATGCGAAAGTGAGTTTGGAACGTGCTTTTCATCTTGGATCGCAGACGAACTGGCGGGCAACAGCTAGTAGGCAATAAAATATTAGTACCAACCTGCAAACAAGCAAAATTAAGTCCCTCACTATCCACAGCAATAGACACCGCTCTATAAACGTTCGGTATCTTCACAATCCTGACAGATGTACAGTCGTCCTTTTCTAAAAACTTGACGAGGGAGGACTTGTTGTCTCTTTCCTTCTCTTTCTTGATTGGCTGCGGCGGTGCGGTGGGCGTGGTTTTGCGCGAGATCGTGCCAATGAAAGCTTCGCCGTATTTAGTCGTGAAGTAGAGAGCGTCGTGGGTGAGTGCTACGTTCGTGATTATTGTTTGGTGGACGAGGCCGAATACGCATCTAGAACGGAGAAAATGTTTAGTTGTAAAACTTGGACTGGATTTTAGATAAACGGAATTAAAGAACTTACTTTAAACTACAATTCTTAGGCTCATTGTCCGTATTTACACGAGGAGAGTTTATCGAATGTCGAGACGCGAGACTCGGCAGGCGAATTCTCACTCTTGCATTTATATACAAGCGAGAAACAAAGACTCGAATACGATTAAAAAACTCGCCAGATGAAATTTGAACATGCGAGTGTCATTAATCATTATGCACTGTTTACACACGCCAACTAATGACCTTTGGTAGTTCCATGGCTCCTTGCTTATTTACTTCTTTAATGATTAAAGGTGCTACCACGGAGCAAATACAAAGAGGAGATGTTGTAATTTGATTTCCCTGTGAAACAACGCGACAATTTGCGGGGTGAGGGGGTGTTAGATCCCGCCCACTTCTTTAATTTCCATCTACCGGTCAATAGCCAAACTATTAGATCCCACCCACTTCTTTATTTTCCATCTTCCGGTCAATAGCCAAACTATTTGCTCGTCCTGTCAATTTTACTTTGTAGTAAAGTAACGTAACTATCTCACACTAGATGTGTGTCGCTGTCTAATGTCGGGTAGAATTATGTTTGGAAAATAGGAACGTTTACAAAGTTGTGCACAGGACGAACGCCAACAATACACTGACTAAGGCCACGCCTACATGATGACGTCAGGGCCTAGTTAAGAATCACAATGCACAGTTGCTAAGGCCGTCTCCTCTTTGTATTTGCTCCGTGGGTGCTACACAAATCTATATATCAATAACCGAATGTATGTAAGCGCATCACTTCAGAACGGTTGCACCTATTTGGCTAATTGTTTTTTTGTTTGGTTTGTAATTGTCAGGACAACGTTTGTATGAAAGATTTTTTTTTGGAAAATTCACCGGAAATGTCGGAAATTTGGATGATATTCTTGTATGAAAACAGGCCACAGCCACTGGAGATAGAGAGATGAAATTCACCCGGGCGACGCCGGGCTCGAACAGCAAGTATGTAATACTTACCTAGTTAGTTTGTTGGTGGTATCTTGCCATATGAACAGTTGCCCCACGTTGGTGAGCAGTAGTACTGTCACTCGCGAGTACACGCCCTGGTCGTTGACTTTAGCCTCGACGCAAACTTGACGAAGGTTTATCTGCCTGGAAAATGATAAAATAAAATAAAGTTTTTTTTTGGAAAGGCCACAAAAAGAATCTGGTCATAGACCAGATTCTTCAAGAGTTAATTACGGGTTAGAGACTTGCTTGATCAGGGTTTTCAGAAAACGGAAGCAAGGTCTGCAATTACTTTTTACCAAAGCAAAATAAACTTTAGAAACAAAAATAAATAAATAACATTGACTATGAAATACAGGGTGGCATGGACTTCGACGCACACCCACACATGATTCACAATCATGACGATGATGATGACATGGATTCAGTACATGATCCTGAAGAGCCTAGCGCTGAAATGTTTCATCGGTTATTAAAAAAAATTATCTGTTCCATACATTTTGACCGCGTAGGTACTTTTCTATGAAACATCAGATTTTTTTGATAACCGACGAAAAATTTCTACGCTGGGTGCTCGAATCGTGTGGTGAATTCATGGTCAAAGTTTGCGCGTCGATGTCCCTGCCACCCTGTTTAAGAGGAAACGTGGGTGCTCTTTTCTCCATACAAAATGATACAAACGCTCTCGCCTGTTTTCTTTCTGGTTAATGACTATAAAGCAATGATTTTTTTACAGAAATATAAGTATCAGTTACTTGTATGCCCCTATGTTTTCCTTTTTGATGATATATTATTTTTATAAGAACTAGAACCCTCCAAAAATGCTCAAAATTGCCTATTCAGACCGCTGTCAACAGACGCCTAGTGTACCAATTTGACAACTATTAACGAAAAAAGAAAAACATAGGGGCATAGTCCTTCTTATTCATTTTATGAAATATCTTTTAAATTGGTCCAATATTGGAGGAGGAAATAGGCGAGAGCCAAACCTCGAAATGTGACTTTTTACATAGGCTATTTAGTCGGATCTGCAGTTGTCCTTATCGCACGAATTCGAGAGTGGAGCGCTCGCAGAGCGACAGCAATACCTTCTTAAAATACCTAATTCAAAAGTCTGGCCACCGGCCTTTCCTCTTAATAGACATTTTAAACCATAGCACAGATTAATACAGATGGGACACTCCGCAGTTTAGGTATGAAGCTACAAGTACGTGGCGAGCTCAGCTCACTGGGTCAATTCAGTGTGGGCTGCCGCGCACCGGCCGGCTCGCACGTTAGTTCGATACTCACTCACGCGCCTCGTCGTAAAAGAAGACAACCCTAACGAGTCAGAAGGTATAAGAGTTACGCGATAGAAAGAGAGGCAACTTGTAGGTGAATATAACTGCAGGTAATAAGCGTTGTGCGACCTGAATTGCACTTTATTGTGTCGCAGCAAAAGTCGCTTTTTATTTAAATGATTTTGCGGAGTGTCCCATCTGTATTAATCTGTGACCATAGCCGATTATTTACCTTACAAACTTTTTAATTACATAACTGCCAAAACGGTGTCCATGTAAAAACTACCAAAAGCTAGTCATCGTAACAAAGAGGCACTTTTCTTGGTGTATTTGCACAATGTTCGAATTGGAACAAAAATAAACTTTAATACAATAACATTAGGGTATATTTTCGTTTGACCAAATAAATCTAGTTTTTTAGTTTAGTAGCCAAGCAAAGGTTAAGCAATATACTCACTTGATAGCAATCTTCTTGCAGATGTACTTGTGCAGCAGGTACACGTCGCCACGGCTCGTCGTGATCACCGTGGCCGCGTCGGCCGCGTCCACCAGCTGAATGCCTGCCTCTTCCTTGTTGTTCATCGATATTGCCACCTGACGACAAACAGTGACAGGACAAAATAAATTCATCAATATTTGAACCATTACTGTTAAGGGGTTTAAGGGCTGAGACAGATATCACCCTTTTCTTTTTTTTTTGTGCATGGGAAATCATCAAATAACTTCTCCTGCTCTGGGCGGAGCGGAAGGGCGTGTCAGACTTTTACTAACTAAAACCCACCCGTGTTCCTTCACTTGCCTGTGCCAGGGCCACGGTATCTTTTTCAAACAACCCGCGACCCCAGCGGCACACAGATATCCCCCTTTTTTTTTGAGGGTGGGAAATCATCAAATAACTTCTCCTGCTCTGGGCGGAGCGGAAGGGCGTGTCAGACTTTTACTAACTAAAACCCACCCGTGTTCCTTCACTTGCCTGTGCCAGGGCCACGGTATCTTTTTCAAACAACCCGCGACCCCAGCGGCACACAGATATCCCCCTTTTTTTTTGAGGGTGGGAAATCATCAAATAACTTCTCCCGCTTTGGGTGGAGCGGAAGGGCGTATCAGACTTTTACTGACTAAAACCCACCCGTGTTCCTTCAGTTGCCTATGCCAGGGCCGCGGTAACCTCTTCAGACAACCCGCGACCCCAGCGGCGTCGGCCCTATTGGACCCCGTCACTTGCTGACATCTCTAGGATTAGCAATTTCTCATAACTCTTTTTTTGTTATTCGATTTTTAGCCCCAGAAATCTGGCCATAAAACATAAGTGGCACCACTTATGTTTTAGGGTAACTGCGCTGTGGTAGCCCGCGAAATTAAAATGTTCTTGTGCTTTTTGCAATTTGCAGGTCAGTGTAAGGCTGTATCTAATCAAAATATGATTCGCGACAGTAAGAACTATGTATTTATATAATTTTATACATAAAAATCATCAATACAACTTTCTAAGTTAGATGTCCTCCGGATTCGTCTGAATTCCGAAATAAGATCAATCCGGAGGAAATCTAAGATGTATTCATGATTTTTATGGTTGAAATTATGTAAATATATATTTGTCACTGTCGCGAAATATTTTGATTAAGATACAACCTAACACTGACCTGCAAATTGCAAAAAACGCAAGAATTTCGCGGGCTACCACAGAGGATCCCCCTTAAGTCAAACAAAATCTAGGCAGGCCGTAACACCTCACCTTAAATATAGTATGAGAAACAGTTGTAAAGATACTGTATATTCTTAAGGCGAATTAAATGCTATAGGGTCTAACAGGATATGCTTTATAGCATTAACCTTAACAGCAGTAAAATAAACAATACTGACCCGCTTCGGCGTAGCAACAAACTTATCCTCATTCGAATGCCCCAGCTGTCCATTGTTAGTTCCCCACGTGTAAACCGCACGCACGTTCCATACGACGCAGTGCGCACGCGCACCTTTCACGCCGAGTGGCTCCGACAGCTTGATCAGTGGCTTGATGGACGCCAGCTTGATGGATGATGGCGTTTTAGTGGTGGACTGGCTTGCTATGTTGTCGGTACTGTTGAGGGCGTATTGGAGGACCTGGAAAAATATAATATAATTATGATAATAACTAGCGATCCGACCCTGCTTCGCACGGTTTTTACGACTTGGCAAGACATGAAGGCTTCTATATTATATAAAAGTTAAAAATTAATGTTTATACATACCTTCCG
Organism: Cosmia trapezina; assembly: GCA_905163495.3. Taxonomy (NCBI): domain Eukaryota; kingdom Metazoa; phylum Arthropoda; class Insecta; order Lepidoptera; family Noctuidae; genus Cosmia; species Cosmia trapezina. Next base: position 7,796,022 of record LR991036.1, read on the forward strand.
GGATAAATTCTCTAATAAATTATAGTGAAAACCCCATCAAATACCGTTTCGTAGTTTAGAAGAACAACGCGGCCATACAGACCCACGAAAAGTGACTTTAATTTATAATATGTATAATTGTATAGATGTCGGTACTTTACCAGTCAACAGCGATGCGGAGGAATTTTTTGACGCCATATTATAGTTTTTTAATAGTTTTAGTTAGGTTAGGATATTATATTTTTAACTTAAGGTGATTGCGCTGTGTAGCCCGCGAAATTCAATTTTTTTTTGGGTTTTTTGCAATTTGCAGCTCCGTGTCAGATACATATTATATGTTTTATTGCCGCGTATCATACTTTGATCAAGATACAACCTGACACGGAAGTGCAAATTGCAAAAAACCCAAAAAAAAAATGAATTTCGCGGGCTACCACTGCGCATCATCCTCAATTATACTCTTTATGTGTACCTTTAAGTATATAAAATAAACACAGTTATAAATAAGATTTAAAAAAAAACATAGATACCTATAGAAGTCCAGCTGGTTGAGATTGCATTGTAGATTATTCTAATTTTAAATACATACCATCCCACTTTCCAGCAAAAACACCGTCGAATTCAAGGTGATAGCGACAGCGGTACACGGCTCGCTGAGCCGAAGCGGCGCGGGGCGCAGCGCCGTGGCGTGTGGGCCGCCCGCGCGCGCCTGCTGCCCGCAGCACCACGCTGCGCCCGCGCACAGCCACACGCTGTGGAACTTGCCCAGGCACACCTGCAGCATGGACTCGATTTGTTGTTATTGCCCAATTAAGGTAACCATTTAAAATTTTGAAAAGTCCTGGCAAGAAGCCGGACATTTGCAAAAAAAAACCTCCGGATATTTTACTATTAGGTATAGCTTTCTTTGTTCAGTAGGGTAATATATAAAATATTATAATTTAAAAAAAAAACAGCCGGACATGTCTGGGACCGTCTGGCCAAATCCGGACGGATGCGTAACAGACTATCAATCGGAATCGTTGTCATTTTGACAGTTCAACAACATTCATTGCGTTATTTACGGTGTTGAGAAGACTTCGAACATATTGAAGCACTGGATTAGCAATATGCTTCAAAATTATTCAGATTCCAGACAGAGCACATGGCAGACCAAAGGAACGATGGATTGGTTTTATGTGAAGAGAGTTTTAAATTGTGAATGATAAAAAGTTTCATTTATGTGGTCTTTCGTACTTCATCGTTGCACCTGCATTGCAGCTAACATATTTCGTCAGTTGCAAACAAGAATAAATTGCATGTGTGACTCAAGTCACACCTCACCTCTCCATGTGCAGACTTCTGGTTCATTTTCGACCATGATCGATACTACAACAGCTAATATGTAGGACAGGCAACAGACATACTACGACCACGATTAAATAAAATTGATTATTCATTACGTACTCAAGAAATTAAACCCAAAGATATATTTGAAATGTTTTATTGAATATTAAATCTACGGTCTCAAGCTATGTGCCCGATATTTGTCGGCGCCATAGTCTTCGGGGCGACTATACGCGCTCGGGGTCAACGTGTAAGACTGGAAGGGGTTGATAGCCGACACCACTTTCACCACTTTCTTAGGCTGCTCCTCCAAATACACCATATTACTCAAGGGCGCACTTGGAGCAACCATTATGTTCGCATCGTCCCGAACTTTTGAAGGAATCAAGTCAGTAAAACGCCCCGCCATTGCCCCCAATAACGGTTCTCCTCGTATTATGCAATACGCAAACATTGTCAACATTGTATACATGAAGAGTATTAATACGGCATAACATATTAATTTTCCTTTATTCATGATTATTGCTACCCGCAGCGCGTTGAAACATCCGACTTCTTTGTTAGACTCTATGCCGGGATCAAGGCTCGTCGAGCATTCCTTCGACACCGGCACGAGACCACTTACGTTAGCAAGCTTGCAACACTGGATAGGATATACTTTAGTAGGGTTCAAACTCTGCCAGTGGCTTCTCGAAAAATCTCTGTAGCTGATCGCGCCACAGCATTCGTGTTTCACCATTATGTAGTCCCATATGTACGTGATGAAATCATTATCTTTCCCGTAATATGAGTGTATGGACGACTGCATGGATTTTCGCGTGTTCTCATTTTTTGTGTAGATATTGTAGACTCCTGTCACGAAGAATATCCAAAATGCGATGAAAGATAGTATACTGACGAGAAGTATGTATGCTTTTATCGCGCATTTCACTTTGCAACCGGCGCCCAGCACTCCGCAGCATGACGTCATCATGGCGAGCCCGGCTATTGGTATCAGTATCGATGTTAGAGGGGTAACCCACAGCTTTAAATTGACGAATTTAGCGATAACATCGACTAGCGAACTCTTCGTGATGGTGTAGTTCACATCACGGAAGAATTCAGTGTTCATGGAGCACCAAACGCAAATCACGAACCCGATCATACCGAACACAAAGAACAGTAAATTGGTGAATCCTAGGCATGTTCGCGGTAAGCCAACTGTATGCATATTTTGGTGATATTACAAAGACGAAGCTAAATTGATTAAAAATTAATTGAAATGTAGAGGTTATTTCCAAAATTGACATTTTGTGACACTGTCAAATTTTTTTGCAGGCCAGCATTTTTTAGGCATGAAAACTACATGAAAAGGAGAATGCGTTTCTCAAGAGGTTTGTCTAGCTGGAGGGTTGAAGTAAAACTCTTTAGTTCGTCAACAAGTAGAGTATTCACTGAGTATACAACGCAGACAAATGCGACAAACCAGGCTCTGTCCACACGGTGCGTAGCGCCGCCGTAATGCAATGACTTGGAGAGTTGTCTTCAGTTGTATTGATGATTTTATTGATTAATAGCCGTTGTCCGCGATTTCGACCGCGTGGATGTTAATATTTCGCTATTTGAATCGGATTTCATGCGTTTTTTGCGCAGAACCCTAATTACTTTTCTAAAATAAGTTACTCCTTATAACATCAGCTATCTGCTAGTGAAAATCCCATCAAAATTGGTCCAGCCGTTCAGCCGAGAATAGCCGGAACAAACAGACAAAAATTTAAAAAATAGTTTTTTGTTATATAAGTGCTTATTTTAACCATACAAACAGACACTTCAATTTTATATAATATATTTGTTACGGTCGCGAACCATATTCTGATCAATACACAACCCAATACTGACCTGCAAATTGCAAGAAGCGTAAGAAAATGTGAATTTCGGGGGCTACCCTGGCGCATTCGCCTTAACGTAGGTACCTGTTTAACATAAGTGTTGGCTCGATTAAAGCAGGTGAGTAGCTCGGGCGAGTTCCTCTGCTGCTGCGTGCCAGTGCCGAGCGTGTAGTTGCAGTTACTGCCCCACACGTACACCTCGCTGGGCTGGGTACCGTCGTGCTGGTACATGTACTGGCGGTCAAGCATGGCGTGTTCTAGCGCTCGGTAGTCGTCTTTATCGACTATATCGGTGTTTACACCTGAAATATTGTAAATATATGTTTTATTAACCGACTTCCAAAAAGGAGGAGGTTTATGTTCGACTTTATGTATTTCACCGTCAGTTGTGGGCCGATTTGAAATTTTTTTTTGTTTGTTTAAAAGTCTATGCGCTCGAGGTGGTCCTATTGTCACCAAGTCAGAATCTGATGAGGGGATATAGGATACCCTCATTAGATTCTCGGAAATCGAGGGAAACCTTGAATTTTTGTAGGCACACCTATAGCGATTAGTAACTCGAGCATTTACTCTAGGAAAGCACCATTTGGTGAAGTGGAACTGATGATGAAGATCATAGATGGACATCGGAACTACGCAATAATATTGTTTTCACGGGTTGCGATTCGATTAAGTACTTTAATACGTTTGCTAAGCAATTTATGCTCGTCACAATGCGTATGGTGAAGTGGAGCTGATGGTGACCAGTTCTTCTGGTTGTTACTAGGAGAATTCCTCAACAATTAACGTCCCTGCATCGGGAAAAGCAATATTTTGTAAAAGGTGATGAGCAGTTGACATTAGGCATTAGTTTATTACAAACACAACAAAAAAAAAACTACCGACTTCAAAAAAAAAACACTACAAACTGAAAAATAACTTTAATTTCGGAAGTCGGTGTCAAAAAAAATTAAAATACAGATCCAAAGACAACAACTTCCGAAATTAAAGTTATTTATCACTTTGTAGTGTTTTTTTTATTGTTTATAATAGAGTTTGTTTTTGATAGAGTTGTTCAATGCAACCACTAACTAGTTGAGTCTTAGGTATGGACTAAAAAGTGCACTATGTAAAAATAATTATGCAACTTTCGGCGTCTATAGAAACTGTAGTTATTATTATAAAGGCTAAAACAATGTATTGGTTTTATATAATAGACCAAAATGCATGAAATAAAATCTATTGAAAAATGAACATGTTTTAACAAAATCATCAGACTCAACCCAGGTCTTTATTTTACAGCCAACCAGAGTAACAGTTTGACTTTGAAAGTGCCTCTATTTCGTAGCCATAATAAGGGGGCTTTTCGTACTCTAATAGGTACTACTGACCTGCAGTCGAAAGCGTGATAATATTTATCACGCTTTTCTTCAATGATAATCTTACCGATCTTCATAAGCCCGACAGCAGCATGGATTTGTCCGTAGAACACGCTTCTGTGCAGGGGCGTGTACCCTGACTCGCGGTCGCGCGCGTTGATAAAGGCTACTGAAGAGTGGCGGATCAACCAGTCCATCAGAGCAATGCGGCCGCGGGATGCTGCTGTGTGGAGGGCTGTGCGACCCTGGAGGAAAGGACATTATTAAATATTTTGAAGACTCCCTGGAATTATACACTTTTAGTTCTTTTACTAAGTCAAACACTGTTTTACGGTATTTTATAAACTTTTCAACAGTTTCGAAACAGATTATAAACAGTTTGTAAACAAAGGTAATGAAACATTGTTTCGGAGAAACATTTTAGTTTCCTAACAAAAGTTGATAGGTGTGGACACAGAACAACACTACCTCCTCGGGCGACATCCTAGCAACAACTGACAAAATGTGGATGGTTGGTTTTCTGTATGTCTGCACTAATATATTACATTCTTCCTATTTATTTCTTATGATTGCATAATCAAAGTACCTCTCCTAGGGTGCATACCCTAGTGCAAGGGTCTTCAACCTTTTTTAGGTCAAGGGCCTAGTATACTCTGATATTGGTTCGGCGGGCCACAACACAAAAAAGGCATTCCATTGTAAACAAAAAGTAATTAAAAAGCAATAATATAATCATTGAAGTTATTCATTACGTAATTTTACAAACTAAGTAGAAATTATTAAAATGTAATCAATGAGACGTTTGACATTGTTTACTTTTAACTAATTTATCAATATCTGCCCCTATAGTAGTCGTTGCAATTCTCAAACTGTTTTCAAGGTGAACATCGGTGATTCTAGTTCTTGTCTTCGATTTTACGTTCTTCATTCGAGAAAATAATTGTTCGCAAAGATATGAGGTGCCAAACAGAGATGTCATTTTCAGTGCATGATCTCTTATTTTAGGAAAGTCTGAAATAGGGATATATTTTGAGTAAAATTCGATCAACCCTAAATTCAATTTGTCTTTTAAAGTAGAGTTGCACTGTAATTCTATCAATTCCATCTGAACTTCTTCAGGGACATCTTCGACAGAAACATTGAATGGGCGAGCAAACAAATTCAGGTTTATTTCATTTTTCCGGAAATCGCTAAAACGTGAGTCGAATTGTGTTTTCAGATCCTGCAGCGCGGTAATATATTTGTCCATGTTTGAAGTTTGGCAAGACGACAAATTTGGAAAATGTGTGGTATCGTTTTTTTTTAAATTGATTGATCCACAAGTCCAACTTCACTTCAAACGCTTTTAAAGCGTCAAATAGCTCGTGAACCAAATTATCTTTTCCTTGCAATTTCTTATTTAAATCATTGAGATGTGATGTTATGTCGGCAAGAAAACCCAAATCACTTAGCCATGCTTCATCAGCGAATTGTGGAATAGCTTTATCTTTACTTTGCATAAAAGCTGCAATTTCTTTCCTCAAATCAACATCCGTTTTAACATTTTCCCTCTGCTGAGCCAACGAACATCGCAGAAATAAGTTATGTCACTATATTCAGCATTTGTTTCTTTTAAGAATTCCTGAAATTGCCTGTGGTTAAGGCCCCGAGATTTGATGAAATTAACAGTTTTTATCACAACATTCTAACTTCTTGAATACTAACTGACTTCGCACTTAGATTTTCTTGATGAATAATACAGTGGTACTGTATGAAGGAGATATCGGGATTATTTGTTAATGGCATGGCGGGCCGCTAAGGAGGCAAACGCGGGCCGCAAGCGGCCCGCGGGCCGCGGGTTGAAGACCCACCTAGTGTATGATGCAGAAATACTTTTTAAATTTAACCAGCTTTATTTTGTAAACCTCTTGTAAAGCATAAATGACATTCTACCTATTGTACATTTTAAAATCCAATATAATTTAATTTATTGTGGGAGAAAATAAGTTGTGGAAGAGAGATAGAGTATCAATTATTATTTTTAGGATCAAACTTTAGTCCATAGTAATCATTCAGTTCATTCGTTATATTTTTAAAGAGTGATTTTAATTTCTTACCTCAAAATCAAAAGCCTTGATAAAGTTAGCACATGTCCCTTTAATGAAGCTTGCCAGCGCTTCATCACTGACTGATCTCTTCGTGATGGCACTTGTCAGAGCCTGTCCATGACTCCGAGACCTGCACCGTGATGTACAGTCCACTTCCACTTTGTGCTTACTCATTTTAAAATGTCCAATTCAGGCACCGTAATTATCAAACAATATAATATATTATTGTGCTATTTGTTAGACTAGATTTCTCTCTTGTTAATAACTAGTTCTTGTTTTCTTTTTTATAGTATATTTTAGTTCCATAATAAGTAGATATGTGGGTGAAACTCGCAAATAATATCAATGAGCAATATACAGGTACAATGTAGAGCTCAGCACAAGAGTAGCTCCCGGAGGAGCTACGGTTGCCCTCTTTAACAGCACATGATTGGGTAGGTGGCAATCTGTAATAGAAATATGTTTGGTTATAATGGTGCTTCTTTATAACAACCATAATTGTTTTCAAAATGATGACACTGGTGAATTTATTTGGGTAGTTATACATATATGTACATTTCTAACAAACAAGAGTAGTCTCAAATCTGATTTGAACAAATAGATACAACTGCACAAGTAGTGTGTAGAGCCCCGCACCCTAATTTGCCTTTTCATTACCTGTAGCACTATAAAAGAGTTAATGTAGAAAAAAGGTATGTTAGGTAATATCTGCTGGTATCCGCAATTCCACGACGTATGGCACAGGTACGTTTGTGAAAGGTGGATTATGAAAAAGGTGTATTTTGAGAGTGGTACGTTTTGCGCATGGGGCGCATTTTGCGAAAGGTACATTCTGCGACTGAATGGGTTATCTATTCGAATGGGTTATCTATTTGTCCGATAGTTATAACAATAATTTATTTTATTCATCAGTTTACCGGTGGACTAGCAACAGCCATTCATATTAGGATGTATGTAGCTGTAAGTAGTATTTGCTACTTATACTAGGAAGGCGTATAATATGTATATTTACTTTTCAGTAACTTTATGCAACGTCCGACCAACGTTTCCTTTGTCTCCCTCTTTTCCTTTTTGTTTGAAATCTAGGGGTCCATTCTGTCATATCTTTTGTCCACTTATTACAGTTCTCTTTCATCATATGGCCTACCCACCTCCATTTGAGTTTTTTGGTGTGGACTACAACATCTTCGATTTTCGTAATGTATGTCTTATATCTACAGCTCTTTTTCTATCCCTTTTTGTGTAACCCAAAATACTCCTCTCCATGGCTCTTTGACATGTACCTAATCAGTTTTTGGTCCTGTTTTTGTGTGTTAGCCCAGGTCTGGCAACCGTAACTTAATATGAGTAATATGCATGTGTTGTATATTTTCCTTTTTGTTGCAATATTATATTGTTTGCCTTTTAGCACTTCCTTGAGAGACCAATATCTCTTCCATGCATTGGCTACCCATCTCTCTATCTCTGAGTCCATTTGGTTGTTGAATACAATAAGTTGGCCCAGGTATATATTGGATTGCGGGTCCATTGTGGCACAGAAGAACCCAAACTAGAGTGGACTGGAAAGAGCTGGAGGAGGCCTTTGTGTCGCAAAGACACGCTAACACATAATAATAATTTATTTAAGTACTTAATATGAGATTTTATTTTAAATGTATGAAAAACTATGATATATTAATGTTAAATGTTAAATTGAATAATTAATTAATTTTGAAATGTTAGCAATAAAGGCTTAGTAATAATAACTTTATGCAACATTTCATTTTGAATATTTCAACAAAAATAAGTAGGTACTTAATCTATTTTAGCTGTAAAATTAACTTTCCTCACTATTTGTCTAGTAATTAAGTATTGTTTTGTTTCACTCTGAAATAATGCTGTAGTTACTTAGACATTTCACAATAATTTACAATGACATGAAAATAATTTTAAAAAAAGGCTTGAACTTCAGACGGTAGCAAAGTAAAGCTAAAGTTATCGTAATTTAAAAACATTTTGGTAGACTTCCAAGGTCGAATGATAGGTGACACCGGCTATTCGGTGCCCGTCATAGTAGTAACAGTTTAATTATTTAGAAATGTTAGAAAAATTAACAAATATCGATAACAAGACTAGACCAACGGGTAATGTAATGAACTGAATTTTTTTCATATTTTATAGAAAAACTCACCTTTACATAAAAACAGCTGTTTGACGACTACTGAACGCGAAACAAATATTGCACATCATTTTTCACGTTTTACATAAAAGTAAATCACGTAAACACATACGCAGCAGAAATTATTGAAGCATATAATAACTTTGTCAAAAATGGTGCACTTAGAATCGTGCTAGCATAGATTTTGCGATATTTCCAAATCCAATATTCAACAATAGACAGATTTCGCACTACAATTTTTCCAAACTTCACATTTGACAAGCGTTCGACCATGGAATCACTTACTATAAAGACAGTGAGTGAACATGGAATTAGTAAATACACCAGAAGCCTTAGTAATATACATCTAGATCTAGCCACCGCGTGGCCGGTCATGAGACAGCAATATAATACTTTTTCAACCTTATGTGGTATGAGAAATGAGGTTTAACGTAAGAAATCTTCCCTAATTTGGACTGAAACCCATGTCAATGCATTCGCACAATGCAAAAACTATCCAAAAAAGTTAAATTAATCGACGCAAGATAAATGTAACAGTGAAAGTATGTAGGGGTGCGACCTAAGTGGTACCTGACTATTGGGATGGCTACTGAAACACACTGCACACTTAACTTGCTAAAAACATGTGCAACATGCGTTTTGTTTGGCTAACATTCAAAAGTTTGCCATGAAAAAATACGGCACGCCGCGCCGTAAGGGACAGAAATTCGATACTTTGTCTCAATTTTCGTACTAATTTTTTATATATGTGTCTCACTTCCACACTTCACACTGTAATCATGGCAACGTCTAGATGTTTAATGTCATTGCCAGCAGCAGTCCAAAATGTCATGATTTCCGAAATATTATAGAGACACTCCGCACCTAAGACGACCCACTGACCAGAATATGCATGGTTACTTTGATTTTGACGGACTTGTCAGTGGCAGCAATCCAACAGCAACCTTTTGCCCGCGGCTGAGCCACCGTGGATGTTGGAACATGGTTGGAACATATCCCACGGGACCATACTACCGGGAAGTCCTTCCTTATTCTTTGTCTACATCTGATGGCCTACCTAAAAAAGTTCACAATCTCATGCCAGCGTCAATCAAATGTCAAAAATGTAGGTATAGCCCGTGCGCGTTAACATGGCACCTGGCTCGAGTGAATTATTATAAGTGTAAAGAACTGAGGGCAAAAAATAATAATAATAAATAATATAAATAAATATTCTTGGACATTTCACACAACGCCATCTAGTCCCAAGCTAAGCAACCTAATGCTTGTGTTATGGAAACGAGATGGCTGTTATACTACTTATATACATTTTTTTTGTAAATACATACATAATATTATATATAGAAAAACACCCAGACTCGGAACAAATACATACTTGTAGGACGTACAAATATTTGTTCCGTGCGGGAATCGAACCCGCGACATGCTGCGCAGCAGTCAAACGCTCAACCACTGCGCCAACCGTGTCGTCAACACTCAAATTATTTGAGTATTTTTTTAGTTTTTTGAATATCAACATTTAATTTGCGCTGAGTAGTTTCTCTATACTACTTTACGATGCTTTAAACGTGACAAAACATAGTGTTTAGACACAATTTCGAGCCAGGTGCCATGTTTACGCGCACGAGTTATAAACGCTATACAATTTTTGACGGATTGAGAGTTTGAGACTGAGATGAGATTGCGAACGTTATTAAAAATATGAGAATTGCCCCTCAGCTTTCTAGGTTCAATGCTCTAAGGTTCAAGGGTTTGGTTTGGGGCTGGATGTTGATGTGTACGGGTGCCAGAATAGCACTTATTTTTATTTATTTTTGATCTTGCACAGACTATGATAAATACACTACTATCATGAGCGGGAAACTTAGAGCATTTAACCTAGCGGGAAATGGTTCTGTCAGCTATTCTGTTTCTGTGTAATCTATATTTATTAGCGTCACTCGTCAGTGTCAAAGATGAGATGTCACTGTCACTGCTGTCATTAAAAAAAAAACGCAAAGTTATAAATCCAGAACACGGTTCGGAACGTAATTTTCATTTTCAGTGATTGTTACGTAAAAATTAAGATGTTTCAGGTGATTAGCCGTGCAGCGAGTTTGTCTAGAACTCCGCTGTCTAGGTAAGTGTATTAACAGAACGGTCCCTATAAAGTTTAAATTCCTTAGCTTACGCCAATAAAACTTATCAGGTCATGCCAAATCCAATGACAGCAAGATTTTTGTTTTTAGATCTTTGCCTGCATTCTCAACAACATCGCGCCTCAATGAACGCGATCAACTTGGTCGCCATGAGGCGCCTATGATCGACAATGATGTTGCTGTAGCATCGCCCGACGAAAAACAACAAAGAACTATTTTGGAGTCAACCATATGTGTTCCTGCCAAGGTAAGATTGGTTTCGGTATGAGGTAGCCTTCTCCTGAAGCTATGCAACTGCTTGTAATTTTGCCTGCCGAGGGTTAGACCTGGGAATAATAAATAAATAAATAAATATCCTTGGGCATTTCACACAATGCCATCTAGTGCCAAGCTAAGCATCCTAATGCTTGTGTTATGGTAACGAGATGGCTGATAAACTACTTTTATACATTTTTTTTTTGTAAATACATACATATTATAGATAGAAAAACACCCAGACTCGGAACAAATACTTGTAGGTCGTACAAATATTTGTTCCGTGCGGGAACCGAACTCGCGACATGCTTCGCAGCAGTCAATCGCTCAACCACTGCACCAAACGTGTTGGAATTAAATAACTACAGAAAACCTCTAAAATCTTATTACACATGTAAACAATATTAATCTTAAAGATCATCATTATTCTGGAAAGTTTGTCTACTAAAAACCTGTGTTGTTCAAAATACAGGTCTTATTGAAGCTCCTTTCTTTGAAGTTTAGTTGAGTTGAGTGAAGAGTGGCCAATGGCAAAGATGGCCCTGAGTAGCTATTCCTGGTATGTTAACGAGTTTATAACATCAATAAGGTTTGTTACTGTCACACATAGGTGACTCAAAATCACCAAGGTGGGAAATTGGTTTTGTCAGCAAACAAATGACTCAAATCGTTATTTCACTGAGCAAATATAAACAAAACAAACATTAAAATATAGGTTTTAACTGTACTTCATACAATATGCTTGGAAAGTTATATTGATATTATTTGAAAAGGAAAGTCATTTTGAGAATGCATCCTTAAGTCTTAATCTTTAAAGTCAAACTACCTATAAAAACATAATTAAATAAATGACATAATGTAACTTACAATGTGAGTCTTAATTTCTATATAAATGATACTCGGGGAACTATGTGTTTTTCTATCTATAATATGTATGTATTTACAAAAAAGAAAATGTATGTAAGTAGTTTATCAGCCATCTCATTCCCATAACACAAGCATTAGGTTGCTTAGCTTGGGACTAGATGGCGTTGTGTGAAATGTCCAAGGATATTTATTTATTTATTTAATTGTAGCTGCCAAACATCCCCCAGACACAATTAAAAGGCCGCTGTTAGTATGAGCGCGAGCGTGATAATTAGATGGTTTGTGTCTGGGGGATGTTTGACCGCTTCGATTTTAAGAAAAGTGAATAATGTTTTTACGTACCCTTAGTACCTGATACCTTAAAATTGGCCATCAGCCCAAGCTGACAAATAATAAATAATATATCTTGCATACATTCAAAGTACGAACTAACACTACTCTATCTATCCCTCACATTTTGTTAATCAGAAAATAAGTGAGGTCTGGCTGCCCTGGGATCTTGCTCAATAGGAAGGATGATGGTGTTGAAAAGCTTTCCTCTAACAGAGATGTTTATTTTCTTGTCTTTCATTATTTCTTTGTAGGACTAATATTTCTTCAACATATTTGTGTTTCTATTTTTTTTGCTGGATAATTATGTTATTTGTTGTGTGTTGTCCTAAAAGCAAAATCTTCTATGTAATATATTGTGATGTTATTTATTGTAATTGTTTCCTTTGCTCCATTAGTCATTGTTTTAGTTTTTAATGTGTTCATATTTAAGTTTACATTTTTACTGTCTGTGTCTAAGTCAGTCAACATTTCTTGCAGTTCTTGAGACTTATGAAATGTTAATTAATATAGTAGTCCACTCAACAAAGATGTTGTAGAGTGTGTGAGCTGGGAAGTAAGCGATTTCTTGAGAAAGTTGTTCAGGGTGCTTAGGGACTAAACATACTAAAAGTCCCCGCATCTAGGAGGTGCGCCGGAGTGGGAGGGGGGGGATAAAAGTTCCCACTTTTGAGTTTTTCGCTAATATCTTCAAAACGGTGCATTGTAGAGAAAAAATATCTTCTATGTAATAAAAGCTCTTAAAATTTGTTACAACTTTTATCTTATATATTTTCTAATTCCTACCCATTTTCTACCGGGATAAAAGTTTCCTATGTGTTAATCCAGGTTATAAACTGTATGTGTGCTAAATTTCACCTAAATCCGTTCAGTCGTTTCGTCGTTTATAAAATTTGTAGGATTACACCATTTAAGTCTCCGTTTAGGCCGTGAAAAAGTCTCGACAACCAGCCCCTTCAGCATGAACCCTCCACTGAGGATGATAGTGCCTTGGAAAAAGAATCCTTCTCAGGACCTTCACGACCTAAATGGATGAAGACTTAAATGGTAAAGCGAAAAACTCAAAAGAGGGAACTTTTATCACCCCCCCCCTCCCGGCGCACCTCCTAGGCGCAGGGACTTTTAGTATGTTTACTCCCTAAGCACCCTGAACAACTTTCTGAAGAAATCGCTTACGTCCCAGCTCACGCACTCTACACCCCCTTTTTGGTCATTTGTTGAGTGGACTATAGGTATACTGACGCCATAGTACCTATAGAGCAAAAAACCGGCCAAGTGCGTGTCGGATCACGCACATAAAGGGTTCCGTAGTTGGGATGAATTTATCGCAAGAACAAACTTAACATTGTAGTTGAAATACATGTTCTCCTATACATGCCAACTGTAAATGTAAGTTTGTACTCACAATATTGAGAGATTTACCATGTTATTTTGAGATCACAGACTTGTTATAGGTTTTCCTGTAATCTACAGGTAAAGAACTATTTTCTGTATTATTTTGAAAATTTTATGCTCGTAGTTTCGGAGATAAGGGGGGCGGGGGGGAATGGTCAATTTTCTTAAATAACTTTAAAACAATTTATTGTAAAATTATAAAAAAAATATATTTGATACCCTCTTATTAAGCCCTTTTATTTGATATGCCACACGGTACAGTTTGCAATTTTTAAAAAAAATTAAATTTCTTATTGGCCCCCCAAAAGTGACCCCCATATTCAAAATTCATTTATTTACTTTACCCATATGTGTTTGGGTCACAGAAATCCATGTGTGTACCAAATTTCAACTTAATTGGTCCATTAGATTTGGAGCAAATTGGCTGTGACAGACGGACAGACAGACAGACAGACACACGAGTGATCCTATAAGGGTTCCATTTTTTCCTTTTGAGGTTCGGAACCTTAATAAAAACGCACTTGTGCAATTTTTGGGCATTTAATTAACTTTTCAAAATCATTCAGAAAATGACAGGCTCTGTTCAGTAGCTACGCAATAAAAAAAATATTTTAACATAAGTTTTGTGGTAATTTTATTGTAACTTTCATCAAAAACAAGCTATAAAGCTTGTAAAATTTTTCGTTTGTTTTTCGTTAGTCTTGGAATTTGCCGCCTTGGTGATTTTGAGCCAGGTACCTACTTAAATATTAATAAATATTAAAGAAAAGAAAAGGGTAGGTTTGTAATAAGTATTTAATATTGGAAACATTCTGAAAGTGAGTCACTGGCAGTTTTACAGATACATTCAGAATAGATAAATATAATATGTGTATTTATTAAAATTATTTGCACAATCTTTTTCAGGTGGACCTCACCCCTGTGATGGGTGTTCCAGAGGCACATGTTGGAAGTCGTCGTGTGCGCATCTACCAGCCTGCCAAGAATGCCATGCAGAGTGGCACCAACAACATCCATCATTGGGAAATGGAGTTTGACAACCGCCAACGCTGGGAGAACCCTTTGATGGGCTGGACATCCACTGGAGACCCACTGTCCAACATGAAAGTGGCATTCAGAAATCCTGATGAGGCTATTGAACACTGTGAGAAGAATGGATGGTCCTGGTTTCTAGATGTGCCTAAAATTGAGAAACCGGTTAGGCCTAAGAATTACGGACTTAATTTCTCATGGAACCGTCGCACCAGGGTGTCTACGAAGTAAAAATGTTAGTACAATTCGATTATTCTGTTATTAGTCATGTTTATTTAATATACTTAATGAAATCCTATTAATTTTTCATTTTAATTCAGAAATACAATACTTAAATTATGTTTATTCCTGAATCTAAATAAATAGTTGCTGTTGAATTTATCTTGGTTTATTTCCTTGAGGTTTTTGTCTCTTACTGTACTTTTACATGAAAATTAATATTGTCCCATAATCACTACTGGTAGTCAGCTGTATCCAGTTAGACTGGATGCCAATCCCAACATAGTTGAGAAAAGGCTAGGCAGATGATGCGGATGAATCATTCAGTTTCTTTCAGGGGACTTACTATGAGCTCTTATAGCAGGGCAAAATTTGAATATTTCCAGTGAGAGAGGGTGACTTGTTGTTCGTCTCTCTCTCTCTCACTGAAAACATTTAACTTCTGCCCTGCTTTAAGAGCTCATAGTAAGCCCTCAGTACTCCCTTTGAAAGTGGAATAGTAAGTTGGGAATACTGATTGTGGATTATTTACAATTTAAGTTCCTAATAAGTACCTTCTCGTAGGTAAATTATTTATCTTGTTTAGTTTTATTTATTTATTTAACATTTATTTATTTAGTGACTATGATTTATAACGAAAACGAGCGCGTAAAATTTCATGAACAGGTTTTCAATGTTGCAAACTTGGGTATAGGGGACCTAACAACATAATAAAAGAATCGTAGTTACATGCGCGTTTGCGATGTTTGCATTTTTTACACGACTGCCCAAAAAGGAGTGTAATGTATTCAGGGTTGATGTATGTTTGTATGTATGTGAGTTTCTTTATTCCACCATAACTTTTAAATGCCTGAACCGATTTGGATGCATGGGGTATCGTTAGAATCCTTACATCATCCCGAGTGGCATAGGCTATATTTTTTTTTTGAAAAAACCAATATGGCGGCAGTGGCGCCATTTTGAAATGTGAAAAAAAATTTTTTTCCTCAATTCTTACAATATGGGTATCAAATTGAAGGCCTTGAACAGCACATTCCAAAGAATATATTTAATGGCATCAACCACGTTTCAAACATTTTTGGTCCAAATGTGAAAGTGCCGTCCAAACAAAAATTGTGCTACATTCTATTAGAATTTGTCAGACTGAGCATTTAATCAGGCTTTAGTAAGACTGCGAATGTCTACATTGTGACTAAAATGTATAAAATAAAAATAAATAATTAAAAAAATTAAAAAAACACGACTGCCCTGCCAAAAAATGAACTAAAATGTAAAAAACAAGTCATATTCTCGGACTAAACAGATAAATAAAATTGTCATTGCAGTCGGGGGACCATTCTGTGGAATACTTTTTAATCTTCCAATTCCAATTCCAATTTTATATGAGTGGCTCCATCGTTTTAACGATGATTCTGCCAATGTCAAGGTTGAAGGAAACAAATAGTATTCGCGGAGGTTGATCGGTTATACAGCCTATATTACGGTTTACTTAAAACTGGATCTGTTTGAGTAGCCTGTAACACAATATATTTGTTATTATGAATAAGTAGACAACACAAACAACACAAAGCACAATAAGCAGACAACACAAATTAACTTAATTATGGAACTGATGACGAATTAATCAGTAAGAATTACTATGTTAAAGCTTGATGTTATTTAATATAATAAATTTTTGGAGAGTTTTAATTAATGGGGAATCAACAAGTGTTAAGAGGAATGGGATATTAATAGGTCTGGGGAAATTAGGGGGAGTATATCATACAGAGGGACTGCAAGATTACGACAAGAAAAAAATATGTGCTCAAGTGTACCCTCTTCTATACCACACTTGCAAAGGGAATTATTCCGAATGCGAAGTTTAGCCAAAAACACTGGGGAGCGAACATGTCCTAGCCTGAGACGTATAATGATGGATGTAATTAAACTTTTTAATCTAAGAGGTCCCCCGACTGCAATGACAATTTTATTTATCTGTTTAGTCCGAGAATATGACTTGTTTTTTACTTTTTAGTTCATGTTTTGGCAGGGCAGTCGCGTTTTTTAATTTTTTAAATTATTTATTTTTATTTGTGTCGAATATGACTGGGCTATACGATAAGACCATAACATGGACTTTCTGGTGAACTATGGGAAAACTAATTTCCCATGGTCCACCTAGGTGAACCAGGTGGGTGGACCATGGGCAACACACGGTTAGTGTTGAAATAGAAGTTTCGACGCTCTTAACTTCCAAACAATTTTTTTCCCAATTCTGCTATCATACAGGGCTAGATAATGATGAGAATAATATAATAATTTTTAGTTTTTAACGTACCTACACCGTCAAACAGGCGAGTGATCACCATACTACATTTGTATGGAAAAATTACCGACTGGTGGCGTAACCTTAAAAATCCATCAGCGCGCTTTTATTTGTCAAAGTGTCAACCAACGTAATAGGCGCCACGAAAGATGAGACTTGAGTACCTTGGTACACCACGTAGACGATTTTAGATCTCTTTAGCAGTATGAGGGCTGAGGCGCGGGAAAGACCGGGCGTCATGGGGGCGGCGGAAAGAGCGCGGGAGGCGCGGTCAAGTCTCATCTTTCGTGGCGCGTATTGTACACATACGACTTAAGACGTACTCATACGACTTAAGACGTACTAAACTACTTATGAAAGGTATGTAATAAAAATGGAACATTTTCTATATTTTCATTTAATCATAGTTTTCAACATGGTTAATTTATATTTTGTACCTCGGAAGAAAATCATATTTCGCAGGTCTCATTTAAAGTTTTTATTTACATATCATACAATTTAAACATATGTTACACAAATCGAACCATGCCCAAACACATGCTTTAAACATTGCAATTTCACTAACTACAATAGTTTTACATGTACATCGTACATAATTATAAATTATAGTTAAAAGTAACCACTAACAACCTCTCAAGATTATAACTAAGTATAGATAAAATTATGAAAAATTATTGCATCTTTTTTCATTACTTATGTACATATTAATGAACAATATTAAGAAATATTATCTATTCTATTAGAACAACTTTATCATGCTTCTTCCTTTTAGAGTTCAAAATATTTAATAGTGAGTGTGGGTTGTTGAGATATCAAAGGGTTCAAAGCAAATGGTGTAAAACTTGTCATAAAGCGAGGTGGTACAAATACTAGTAATGTTACAAGGTGTCAGCGTCTAAAACTCTAGCATAATCTGATACAGGCCTCGAAAATTCTAAGTAAAAATTAATTCAAAAGTTGGTCAAGAATATAATTTTAGTAAATTGAGATAATTTATTTAAACGAAATTAAGTTTTGGTCCTTGCTAAATTGGATAATATTGGGGGTTTTAAAATTCACCTGCTCAAGTATATTCCTAGAGATATTTTAAAATTTTCTTTTTAAACTTTTCTTTTAGAAAAAAAGCTAATTCTATAGTTATTATGAACTATTTAAAACCAACGCATCAACTTTTTATTGAATGCTTTACAATCTTCCTAAGAAAATTCTCGTCAAATTTGTAATATCGGTTCCAAAAGTGATTTGAGGCGCTAATTGATTCGCCAACAAATAAAATGTGATCACTTTTCGGGCCGATTGTACATAAACGCAGCTAAAATATAATTCGAAAGCACTTGGTGCGCCTATATTAGCAACTCGTTAACACTATGCAGCTAATGTTACAACTATAAAACAATCAACAAAAGGAACATGTGGACGGGCTAAATATTAACAAATAAAACACTTTTCGCATAAAGAGAATTAGTTAATGTATAAAATTATATAAGATTTGAAATAATGGGTAATCATAGTTTAATTATTGTTGGGAAATTGCAGATAATAGACATACAATTGTGAACAAAATGATACTGACTTTTACAAATAAGTAATAATAATGTAACGTCAAAACTAACTACATAATTATTTCAATATCTATTGAGATTTGTGCGAATATTTGCCCATTTTGTACATGTCTGTATGCTTGCTTGCTTTGTTTGTACGAGAAAATAATCTCTTGTTAAGTACTAAATATAATTTCTTGTAGGTATTTAAGTAGGAATGGTATAGGTAGGTACTGCAGCAATGATTTGTTAAATACCCGGATTAATTAATAGCATTTTCTAAAATAATGACGAGTTAAGTACCTAAGTCAGATCACTGTGCATAAATGTACAGTCAGGAAAAAAAATTGTTAAGCAAATTGACACCCTACGTCTATTTGCCAACTAGCTAACTGCGTTGTTGGAGGCAACTGGCTTAATCAGCCGTTACCAGCCTAGCCTTTGGAAGTAGCGCTCGCCGGCCGCTACCGTGCACCTCTCGCTTCGCTCGCTCGGCTCGCACGCGGTTGGTCAAAGTTCAAACCTAATCTAACCCATTTGGTAGGGGCGCCCGAGCCTCAGTTTAGTTACTGCGACCAGTTCGGCTCGCGCGCTATAATAAGTAAGTGTTCAATTATAGGTTAGGTTGGGACTGTGACGAACCAGGTCAGAGTTCCAAACTAAACTATAACTGAATCATTCAGGGCGCTACTTGGATGGCGCCGCACCGTTTAGTTAGAAGGCTAGGCTGTTAACTAAACGGTTGATTAAGCAGTTGCATGAAATGGCTATGTCGCAGCCAACTGGCTGCGACATAGCCATTTCATGCAACTGTAAAAAAAAATGACGGTTGTAATTTGAATAAGTATACTTACGGACTATTTAAGTGGGTAGGTTGTCAATTTTCTTAGTAATTAATTTCCCTGACTTCACTTATGCCTAGGCCGCACACATCGCGATGACATTCGGGCGATCAACTTCGTCTTCGGTCTACAGCGAAGCTGCGCGGCCACATAGTGCGTGTTGTCAAGTTTATCGTGATGTACGAGCGATGTACAAACGCAAAAAACAAAATGGACGCCGCGGTTGCTCTGTATTTTATGGCAGCAAATAATTATTTTTTACATTTATGTCATGTAAAAAACAAATTAACATACAGTCCTACTATACTAAAGTCGTTACAAATCAGGAGTACGACTCATGAGACTTTTATGTACTTACATTGACATAAGGGTCAAATTGCAATGCACTCGTGATATGCAACAACTAGTAACAGTTATCCACTACTCAATAAGAATAAAATCAAGATAGGTCAGTTCTAAATGGCTTATGTTAATATGAACTCGTAGAATAAATAAAATTGTGAGGTAAAATTATGATTATTTTGTATTTTATGTCAGAATTTGTGACCGTATAAATCCGCTTCACTTATCTAGCACCTACCTATTATGTCAAAAAAATTAAAGCTCTATCGAGATCATATTGACTAGTAGGTAGTTAAGAATACAATTCATTTTTGTCATAGAAAAACACTACATAGTAAAAAAATCTACGTCTAGTTAGCTGCTTCATGAATATTAAATAAATTGCTAAAAACTGACCATTTAAAATCTTGAAGTTGAACAATTGTAATCTAGCCGAGAAGAGTGGCAGTCAAATCTAGCTACTGTATAATTTTGTATTATCAGAGTGTATATTAAAGGCTCCAGACAGGCGCGACGCGACTCTGGTGTAACAATTTCTACGAAAACTTCATTAAAATTGTTCTACCGTAGTCGCGTCGCGCCTATCTGCGGGAGCCTTAAAGGTCGACACAAATTAAGCATCGAGTCCGTAAAGTGTATGTACTTTGGAAGGTATTCTTAATTACTTTCCATGTAGTGGTGTAAGTTTTTAATCAAATTCACAAATAGCTCACGTATTATACTTAGTTGGAAATATCCACCTTGTACACTACATTATTATTTAAAAGTTACTCAAGGGGTGGTGGTTATTGTTTACTAAAAGTCTTTTGACGTTGCCACGCCTATTCCACAACCTGAGTATAAGTAATTCTGCCTGGATATTAGATATAGCACTTATGTATTTAATATTACAGGTTTTAAGAGATACATACCAATTGATTTCATATAAATGAGGAAATAGGGGTTATAATTACATTAAATATATCAAGCACACTTTTCCCTAAATAATATGGCAACATACTTAATACATAACAATATGCCCCTCCATTTTAATGCTCATATAATTAGAACCAATATTTTGCAAATACTTAATTTCTAATAATCTTCAACAATAATAATGGCATTTGATCTGGAAACATTAATTTAGAAGCCTCAACTCGGTGAAGCCGCACACCAAACAAACATAAGGCATGTACCTACATTATACCTATTTTATGCCTACATAAAAAAATAATTTGACAAAAAATTGGGTTTATCAAAAAAGTTCAAAACGATTAGTGAAAATATTTTAACATGTATTATAAATGGATAGGAGTGAAGCTTTCGATCATGTCGATCATTTAATAACATATAAAATACAGGTAGGTATGGTGCTAGGGATAAAGTTATTAAATAAAAAAAATACAATTGACAAATTAAACGAAAAAGTGATATGTAAAGCACGGGGACAGTAATACCAACTTATTTATAACCATGATCAGTACGGAGTTCCCGAGGGTAATATTTTAAGGCCGTTGCTATTCCAACAGTTTTGTTTACTGAACCGTACCATGATAATATAGGTATGATTTGAATTTGTGTTACGAATAGAACGGGCAATATAACTTGGGGCGTAAACATAGTAATTGTCGTTTGATCAGAATTTTAACACAAATAAACAAAATTAGTATTATAACTACCTGGATTACCTATCTGGTGTGCAGCTTGCTTTAATGAGTTTCTTATTAATTCTATCGACATGGTGACATCAGTCATTCTCATATAATTACAATACTATTTACAACAACAAATTGATTTACATCCAACTTGACACTGGCCTCGCATATCTACTTAAATAAATATAAAATTCCATTAAAAAAAAGCTGTCTTACCGAATTTTGGATCGTAGAAGAAGGATAGAAGAGGTTTTTATTAATTTCTGCTAAAATTAGTGGCGAACAATTGCTATCACGTAGTTATAGAAAAACTCGAAATGTATAAACTATGAGAATAAAAGTTTCATGATGATAAAATTGTATTTACTTAATATCTCAAATCTTGTGTGAATTTGAAGTGTGGTGAATATTTTGTACGTAATGCATCGTTACGATAGAAACTAGGCACATTTAGGTGGCAATTTCTATTTCCTTATTTTACAACATAGGTACTGGTTACGAATCTTCAAAAAGCTATAAATCCTAATATCCAAGTTTTCTACTATCCAAAAAACCGGATTCAGCAACATTAATCTATCGAAGCGTCTACAAACGAATGTTACCTATCAGCGTGTAATGCAACTTGCGTGGCGCGTTTCAGCGCAGTTCAGTATCGTAAAGCTTATTGAATTCGACGAGATACTAATGAAAACATTATTGTAACGACTCTGGAAGTTTCCGGTTATTACTGTATTTAACTATCTATTATTATTAACTGTTGAGATAAATGGGCGCATTTCAAATTCTACCAGTAAATAACAAAATTAATTCTCTCGTGTTCTAACGTTCACTGGTAGATATAGAGAAACGAGGTCATCTATCTCAACGTATCCACCATAATGACAACCGCGAACGGGACTAGTTAAATTTAAAAATCACAATTATTCGCCGGAACACTGCCGGTTGGAAAGTCAATGGGGATCGTTCTGTTCGGGAACGTCCGGGTGCAGAGCTCGGGGCTCGAGCTCGGGAGTCGGAGATCAGCTGGGGCGCTCGTCGGACTCGCGGTGCACGAGCACTCGCACCAGCGTGGGTGGCGGCGGAGGCGGCGCGGGCGCGGCGTCGGGCGACGCCTCCGTCACCAGGATGCTCACCTCGCTGTTGGCGTGCGGCGACGGAGTCCGCGCGCGCGCCGGCGGCGTCACGCGTCGCATGGAGCTGCGGCGCGAGCTGCTCAGCCGAAGGGAACCTGCGACACGTCACACACAACACCATAACACACCACTTCCGTAATATATTGGTATTCCTAGCATTTGATTTGAGTGTCTTCGTTGAGGTGCTTCAATTGAGGTGTTAAAGCCATCTATGTTATCTTCCTATCGTATTTGTCGCATTCTATTCTATAATTCTGTGATTGGATTATTTATTACCGACGACTTTGGCCATGTCATATGTCTGAAGAACGTGACAGGCTAAACGGTTTGTTCTCCAGTAGAAATAGCTCGGTAATAGTGAAGGTAGCAGCTACTTCAGCTAGTGTTAATTTTGTGTCTTCTATTGTGTTAATCTGTGCGATCGAAGTGATAATACCATTGCCGGCGATGATAGGCTTTCTCGAATAGACTTGGCTGAATCAATAAAATATAGAATTGTACTTACGGACTCCTGAGTTGCGTTAAAAGTGAAGGAAAGACTGTAGAGGGGAACAAACTACTCAGACTTACACACTACACTGTCATGCGGACATTCACTGACATAGGTATAGCTACAGAAGCGAGAGTCTGGGGTATTTACTACTAAAACATGCATAAGCTGTCAATATCCTGGTTACTTTGAAACTTTGTTCTTAGGTATGCTTGTTACACACCACGCCATCTAAAAACTGAGAAATATAGGTGAAATTTAAACTCATTTGAAATAGATTTCAGTAGATGGTATGGAATTTAATGCCAATTATTTATGTTAAAATCACTGTTAAAATTTTGAATCAAATGAATTTAGGTTCCTAAGAAGTTTAGGACCGAGTGGTTGGTTCTGGCTACTCTTGGCAAGACAAATGTTTCCAATTAGACAGGCACAAGACAATCAAACGAAAGCAAACACTCAGGAATGGATAAATATTGATTCTAGTATTACTTTCCGAGTCCATTTACTACAGGATTAAAAAAAAATTAAAGACTGGTGACTAACCACTCAGTGCTAGCCGAGTCTTAGATGAGCAGCGCGTTGCGTCAAAAACCGTTTTGCATTATCCGTATCTTATATGTTCGGCCTTGTAATTGCTTTACCACATACCTACCACAAAGACTCCCAAGAGTCCCAAGTAAATATTGACACTTCACTAAGGTTGAAACTATATAACAAAGCATCGTATGCATGTAAGATTTGGTTGGTTTAATGCCAAGAGTTCAATAAAGCAAATACTAAAAAAATAGCATCTAAATCACCTTAGTCTAACAATAATAATAATCTCAAAAGACCTCCAAAACGCTCCGACCCACTAAGAAATTTCCCTCGCAATTCTTGTTCATAAACTCTGTTTTGGAGGTCTTTTGAGATTATTATTATTGTTAGAGTAAGGTGATTTAGGTGCAATTTTTTTTTAGTGTTTGCTTTATTGAACTCTTGGCATTAAATTAACCAACTTTTACATGCATACGATGCTTTGTTATTATGAAACAAACCGTTTATTAAGAGATAAAAACAGAGAATTTCGATGACATTGTGACATCTGAATTAAGAAAATGAAAGATAATTCAAAAAAAGTAATCAGCGCATTTTGAAGACAAGAATATGGAAACAATTATGCGCTGAACAGATTTTCTAAATAAAATTTGTATTGCCCAATGCAAGTGCACAAACATAACTCGAATCGTTGTTGGCGCGAAAGAGCTGTATTTAACGGTTGATTTACCTAACATAATCCACCCAGATGAACTTAAAAAAAACTAGCATCTATTACTTATATTATGGTTATTCACGTACTATAATAATATTTCATGTTATTTCATTACTTTTGTTTAAAAATAGTATATTATGCAATTAGTGAATAAAGGACGGATTTAAAGCGAGGGTCATAGATGAATCACGAGCTAGTGAAGGATTCTAACGATTGAATCACGACCGTAGGGAGTGATTCATGATCATTGAATCACGAGCGTAGCGAGTGATTCAAGTGTTAGAATCCTGAGCGACGCGAGTGATTCATGGCCCTCGATATAAATCCGTTTTATTCAAGAGTTGCATACTATACTTTATACCATGACTACGAGAAAAAGAAAGATTTAAGTGAAAATAGACATATAATGAAGAAAAAGGAAAGTTAAATTGGCTTTGATGTAAACCAGCCGTGATTTTTTGGGTAGCAAGTTTTCCACTATATTGGCCGCCCTCTCTTTCATAAACTCAGGTGTTAACACATCTTCATCACTAGAATGCATTTTTAATCGATTAGAACAACACTAAACAAACACAAAATTAAAGATTAAAGTAACACAAAACTTTGTGTTCGTACAACTTACAGTATTCAAAATAGCGCCAATTTACTAAGGACAGCAAAGAACATGAAACAGTTTTTATTGTAATGCTAAACTCCTTGTCGAAAATGTCGACCAATCAAATTGAATTTAGAACACATCATTAGAGGTCGAATACAAAGATTACACTTACACTAGATACGGCAAGCCACGACCAAGCGTGCCCTGCATGTTCGACTGTTCGTACTAAAAAAAGTCTGTTAGCTCAGTGACACTTAGCGATTGAAACAATTCTGTTTACTTTGAGCACATCACTAAATGGCTGGGGTGAAGTTATCGTAGGTATAAAAAAGATGACACGTTCGGTTTTCATACTATCTAATAACATGCCGTATCTAGCCTAGGTACTCTAAATCTGTGGTCGAATACATTGGTGTGTTCCATTTTCAAACATCAAAACAGTGAGTAAAAGTGCTTTTTATTCACTGTTTTCAGTGAATAAAATAAGCTTTTTAGAGGGGGAATGGTATAAAAATACAAAGTTGCGCAAATAATTCGCCGCGAGTGAATTTTGTAAGACTGCACCCTTAAGACGCGGACTGACTACGATTTTAAACGGCACACAACCGCATAATCTATTGTCACTATTAGTTGGCTTGAAATAAGGTTGAAAATTGAAAACAATATTTGTGTTGCCGAGATGTGACTAAGCTGCGAATGTGCATTTATTTTCCGGGTTTTCTTTAGATTATTCAGAACTAGCTTTTGCCCGCGGCTTCGCCCGCGTGGATGTCGGAAAATATCCCACGGGAACGTACGCACGGCTGCAGATCAAGCTACGTTTCCAGTATAAGCGTATCTCGCATTGTGTAGGATTTCCTTACAATGAGAGGTCAGTGTAAACTGGAAATGATACATTTCCGGTTATCCTAGCTTGATGTGTAGCCGTGTGTACTACCGGTATAAAAAGTACCCTAAATGTTAATCCAAGTAAGCCGACGTTCGCACGGACGTAAAAATATCGCGGCGGGATGTTATCGCGCACTGGATTTTCAACTCTTGGTTTTGAGCCGAGCTTCGAGAATCCAACCTAACAACAACAGAGTGCATCCCAGCGCGACGAAAAAACACACTGTTGGATTTTTAACTCTCGGGGCTAAGCAGAGCGTACAAAATGCAGTGCGCGAAAAAAAATCGCCGCGATATTTTTACGCCCGTGTGAACGTCACATCGGCTAGACAATATCTTCTCGCACTGCTTATATAGTACTCGATCTGAGCGGCGCGCAGATTGATTTAAGATTGCTGGAGGATAATAAATCTTAAAACCAAACAATAGTAAACGGAAAATTACCAACTTGCATGCCTTTGAAAGCAACTTTAAAGCGAAAGTATAAATCCTCTTTATTCCCTATCCCGTGGGAATTAAAAAAATATTAAGACTAAGCCCACGTTCAATGCCGCCGCGAACGTGGGAACGTCGGACCTAATCCCTTAAATCTCTTAAAAAGAGGTACTTACACAAACATTTAAACAGTGTTTGTAAATTTTAAAATCAACCCCTAGTTTACCCCCTTAGGGGATGATTTTTTCATAAATCAAACCCATACATTTGAATTTTCATATCTCTAACTTAAGAAATGCTGGGATTCTCATAAAACTTTCAACCCCTGTAGGATTATTTTTTAAGACAAAAAATAGGTTATGTCCTTGCACAGGATGCCATCTATAGTCTTGCCAAATTTTAGCGAGACCCGTGCAGTTTTGTGAATTTTAAAATCATCCCCTTCTTTACTCCCTTAGGGGATGATTTTTCAAAATCGCTGGACCACACATTTCTTTATTTTCTACCAAAAGCATAAAGTATTATCATAGCCCTAACTCAAGAAATGCTATGTTTCCCTTACAAACTTTCATCCCCCATATCACCTCCTGTAGGATAATTGTTTAAGATAAAAAATAGGCTGTGTCCTTCCCCAGGATGCCATCTGTAGCCTTGTCAAATTGTATCGATATCCGTGCAGTTTTGTAGATTTTAAAATAACCCCTATTTTACACCCTTAGGGGATGATTTTCCAAGAACGCTGGACCACAAATTTTTTATATCCTTTTTATTTATTTAGGGCCATGTTGATCTATAGTAAATGCACAATTTATTTAAGGTACTTAATTGGATAAGGATTAATGCTGTATTGCTTAAAATCGCTTCGTAAATAAGCCATTATTTCTCGTAAAAAGTAAAGGATAAAAAATGGTAATTGTGGGTTATCCCTAAGAGATAGACATATACCATCGCGGACTTTTTTGCAGACCTTTTTAAGGTGTACAATACTGTAGTACATTATTTTGATCTATCTCGTAGGGTTCAGCCAGCGTTTGCAATGTAAGCGCAAAAAAATGTGTTTATTTACGACATCACATTAGAAACCTCTAAAATTATCAGTGTTTCTCTAGTATATTATGCATGTATTATACATATAAACCTTCCTCTTGAATCACTCTATCTATTAAAAAAAAACCGCATCAAAATCCGTTGCGTAGTTTTAAAGATCTAAGCATACATAGGGACAGACAGACAGCGGAGCGACTTTGTTTTATAATATGTTGTAGTGATAGTGATATACCAATAAATTGAATAATTATCCGGTTAAAGTTTTAAAAAAATGCTAATTCTATTAAATTCTTTAAAAAATGAATGTCGGTATCCCTGAAAATACAGAGATGTTCAACGCCAAAGTTTATTTTTGTGGAGCAACTTCAAATTTTTTTATTGGGAATATCAAACTATTTTTTACTATTCTATTCGGTTAACATTTTTCTGTAAACCCTTCTCTGTCCACTGTATTTTGCGTCGGATAGTTTCATTGCGTTACGTCATAGGTACCTACTCGACAATCCAAGAAACCAATTTTTGTGATTATTGAGCTTACACCGCGCCATAAGTAAGAGATTTCGTGTATGAATAGATACCTACACCATAAATAATTCTTCTTCTTTTCATTTTGACGGTATTCCTTAAATTGTTTGGGCTTAGAATATGGCCAGAATTGCTATCAGATGTGGCATAGTCTGTCCCGGAGCCGTAGGTACTCGCACTGAATGTTGGATGAATCTATTAATGCCCCATTTCGCCAAATTATGTTTGTAGCGGGCTCTTGGGTAAACAGGCCACTGCAGTTATACCTACAGAGTGGCGATTAGGTTATCATATTAATTGAAACCACGTATTCAGTACATGATTCTGGACCTGTGGCATTGAAATTTTTCGTCGGCTATAAAAAAAAACCGGCCAAGTGCGTGTCAGACTACGCACAATGAAGGGTTCCGTAGTTGGAATGAATTTATCCCAAGAACAACCTTAACATTGTAGTTGAAAAACATGTTCTCCCTTACATTCCAACTGCAAATGTAAGTTTGTACACACAATAGACTAGCTAGACTGCCCGCGGCTTCACCCGCGTGGATGTCGGATTTCATGGGTTTTCAGTTTCTTGCGCGGAACCTCAATTGCTTTTCTAAAATAAAAGTAGCCTAAGTAACTCCTTAGAGCCGTCAAAATCGGTCCTGCCGTTTCGGAGATTAGCCGGAACAAACAAACAAACAGATAGACAGTACTAACTTTGACACCTCTTTAATCCTCTGTGTCGTTTTAAAAAACTTAAAATGCCAATATTTATCATTTACTGAGGCAAATATTATAGCCCAATTTCAAGTTAGCCAAAGGACTTTTCAAATAATTATTATAAACTGTATCCCTTCCACTTCAGGGATCGACTTTCGAAAAACCCAAAAACTTATTATTCTTTATTTTATATCAAAAGTATAAATACTGAATTTCGAGTTAATCGGACCGCGCTTTAAAATTCTTCCAAACAAACTTTAACATCCCTAAACCCCCTTTGAGGGGTAGTTTTGAAAAACTAATGATGACAAACTTAATTACTTACATGATTATGTAAGTATTTGTGCTAAGTTTCAAGTTAAATAACCAAATTAATAAGACTTTTCATATAAACTGTATTCCCTGTTTGCACGCCGACAGGGGTGGAATTTTACGAATCGTTTGGGATGTTTCCATAACTTGACTCAAAGATTATTTACACCAATTTTCGAGTTAATCAAGATCCCCAGTAAAATACTCCGCTGTAAAATTAACTACCCCTGATACACGTTATTCTTCATTTTTGGTCTCAAGTATAATAACTATAAAAATAATAAATAAATAAAAAGGTTTATTGCGGAAACTTGTACAACTTTTACAGGAAATCTTACATAGGAACCTCCTTTTAAGTAAAAGATATACCTGTGCTAGGAGGTCCCGCTCTTCAATGACAAACTATATTAATGGTAAAAGTGGTGTACAAAAAGGTAAAAATAATTCAAACAAAAAATTATAAAAAAACAATAAAATAAATAAAAAAGAATAAAAATTACAGCAAAATCTCAAGTTAAACTATATAAGACATTAAACATAAAATAGTGTGTGTGAGTGTGTGTTTGTGTGTGTGTGAGTGTGTGTTTGTGTGTGTGTGAGTGTGTGTTTGTGTGCATGTGAAAGTCTGTACAAACAAGGGTGTGTGTACGTGTGTGTGTGTAAGTAGGGGTGTGTATGCGTGTGTGATTTCGACTCATAATGACGATGCTTGGAGCAATAATTCAGTCTCATCATAGGTCTTCATTTTCAGCCATTGAACAATTGCCTTTTTACAGTTTTTAGTAGTCATAGGATAAATGTTAATTATTTTATTAATTTTATTGTACAGGGCAGCGGCATTTCTATTGAATTGTCTTTTGGCATAAACAGTTTTAACGAATTTTACTGGTGCAACACTGTATTTTCGTCTTCTTTCCAGATGGTGAGGGTCGTAGGGCAGAGCTTTGTGTAATTTTAGGACAGCATGAAGTATGTATAATTTTCGGACTGTGAGAATACCGCTAAGGGAGTATAACTCATTGGTTGGGAATCTGTACGGTTTGGTATACATGACCTTGATAAGAGATCTCTGTGCTCGCTCTAGCTCAAGAAACTTCGTTTTTGTTGCACCGCCCCACACGGGTATGCAGTAGGTAAGTACTGATTGAGCTAGAGAGACATAGACTTCAGTTAACATTTTTTTAGTTGTCACATGTCTTAGGTTCTTAAATATCCAGATAAGTTTTCTCATACGGGCCATGACCATATCTACATGAGTATGCCAAGACAACCGCTGATCAACGATTATACCTAGGTATTTTATATGAGACACTTTTTTAATATTTTCACAAGAACAGTTTGTACTAGATACATTCTGACAAGTATGGATTTTGAGAGTTACGTTAGGTGTAGGTTGAGTGTTGTTGTAGATAGTAAAAGCAATGTATTTTGTTTTAGAAATATTTAGTGTAAGAAGGTGTGAGTTTAACCAGTCAGCAATCTTGGAAAGACCCTTTTCAGCAGATTGATAGACGGATTCCCATGTATCACCAGAGAAAACAATGGCAGTGTCATCTGCATATGAGAAAACGCGACCTTTATCTAACATCATTTTGCAGAGATGGTTAATGTATATTAAGAATAGCGTCGGGCCCAGTACGCTACCCTGAGGAACACCATAGGTTACATAAGACTCCTTACTAACATACTCCCCTATCCTAACCTTTTGCCTGCGATCCCGTAGATAATCTATTAGTAATGCTAACGGGTGTCCCCTTATGCCTATACCTTCTAGACTACGCACAAGAGTGGGGACAGATACCGTATCAAAAGCCTTTTTTAAATCAAGAAATACAGCCAGACATTTTTTTCCTGAATCTACTAGGTTAACAATATGAGTGGTTAATGCTGTAACAGCATCTTCCGTGGATAATTTTTGTCTAAAGCCATATTGAGCTTGTGAAATAATGTTGTTTTTATTAGTGTAGCTAGTTAGTCTTATGTTAATTAATTTTTCAATGATTTTAGATATTGCAGGCAAAACAGAGATAGGTCTGTAGTTATTAACGTCATATCTGTCTCCACCCTTGTGCACAGGAGTAATTATGGCTTGCTTCAGAGCTGGTGGAAATTTCCCTTGGCTAAAACACAAGTTAGCAAGATGCGAGATTATGGGTACGACTATTGCATGGGCAGTTTTTAAAAATTTTGTTGTAATATTATCCCAGCCAGGAGAGCTTTCAGATTTAAGACCCATCAGCACGTTATAAACTTCTACGGGATCCGTGTCTAGAAGCACGAAGGAGGAAGCCTGTGAGTTTATTTTATGATCACAATCGTGTTGAAATTGTGATCGGTTTGCAGAGGTAATGTCTTCAGCCAGGGTTTTCCCAATATTTGAAAAGTAATCGTTTATGTGGTCTACTGAAGCATGAGGCGTGATATTTATCTCTAATAGTTCTGTGTTAGGTTTTTTTTTAGGTTTGCGATGAGTTATATAGTTAATTGTGTTCCATATCTGTTTCGTATTCTTGTTTGCCTTTACTAGTTGTCCCTTATCATACTTTCTTCTAAGCTTTTTAACTAAATTATTACAATAGTTGCGATATCTCCTATAAGTGATTTGTAATACATTGTTTTGTGGATCAGATCGTAGCTTTCTTTGCATATTGTTTCTATTTTGAATGCAGCGCAAAATTCCTAAAGTTATCCATGGTTTAATAATGCGATTATTTCTCGGAACTAAAGTAGTAATAGTGTTTTGCTGAAGGCAATTTTGGAGTTTGTCTATTAATTGTACAGATAGCGTGACTGGATCATTGATTAAATTAAGTTCAAAAATGTTACTTAGTTTTAAGTCTGATATTGTTTTATCAAAGTCTACATTTTTAGTAGTTTTCGAGCATTTGTAAGAATTTACTAAATTTGATAATTTAAGGAAAATCATGAAGTGGTCCGTGGTAGTGGTATTCAATACGGCAACAGAAGCAGCGTTTTTAATCTTGTCAAGTTTCAGCATAAAGTGGTCCAAACAGTTTTCGCCTCTGGTTGGTAAGGAATGTCCCGGTAACAAGCCATGCATTGCAAGCATATTTAGGTAATTTAATCTGTTTGTGCGCTCATTTGTTTGTTCAGTAGGTTTATATATTATATTAATGTTTATGTCACCTGTTATAACAATATTTTTATATGATTTAAGTGAGTCTAGGTGATTATTTAGCGAGTCTATAAAACTTTCAGCATTATTATTTGAGGGAGATCGATAAATAGCAAGAACAACAAGCTTAGGCATTATTATTTGTAAGCATGATGCGTGAGTTAATATTATTTCTTTAACACTAACCTTGTGATCACACTTGATATATACTGCCACGCCATCGCACTGGTTTATATGGTTACTTGTAGTAAAACTATAATAGTTTTTGATTTCAGGTATAGGTTTGTTTACGTCTAGCCTACATTCATTTAAGATCAATAGGTCAACATTAAAATTAAATTGTGTTAAAGTGATTAGTAAATCATCTAAATTACTATAGATACTTCTAATATTTTGCGATATTATTGTAAGATCTGATTTTTGTACATAAAATTGTTTTGAAAAATCATCGATTTGAAATTCTTTAGATTCCGCTATAGCTATGTCGTCTATTTCTTGCATTGCATAACTGAGTTTAAAGTTAATCGGACTTCCTCCATACAAACTTTGACACCCCCCATCATTTTTAGTTTTCCTAAACTACCCCCAGTTTAGGAAAACTAAAAATGACAAACTTAATAATTTACATAGATAAATATTCAGGCAATGTTTCAAGTCTATTGACGCAAGGAATAATATTTTTCGTACAAACTTTCATACCCTATTTTATCCCCTTAGGGATGGAATTTCCAAAAATTCTTCCTTAGTGGATGTTTTACACTGTATAAGGTATCTATGTGAAAATTTCACGTCTCTAGGTCCAATGGTTTGGACTGTGCGTTGATTACTATCAGTCAATGAATCAGTGAGGACTTTGAATTTTATATACATAAATTTACCTTATTCTTTTGAAACCATAGACTTCTGACTGATAGGCTTTCCTGTAATCTATAGGTAAAGAACTATTTTCTGTATTTTTTTCAAAATTTTAGGCTCAGTAGTTTCGGAGATAAGGGTGGGGGAACGGTCAATTTTCGTCTATTTTCTTAAATAACTTCAAAAAAAATTATTTTAAAATTATAAAATAATATATTTGAGACCCTCACAGTAAGACCTTTTATTTGATATATCACAACGGTACAGTTTGCAAAACTTTTTTTTAAATGATACTTATTTTCCCCCGAAAAGGGACCCCCATATTCAAACTTTATTTATTTACATTACACGTCCGTGTTTGAGTCACAGAAATTCATATGTGTACCAAATTTCAACTTAATCGGTTCATTAGATTCGGAGCAAATTGGCTGTGACCGACGGACAGACAGACAGACAGACACACGAGTGATCCTATAAGGGTTCCGTTTTTTCCTTTTGAGGTACGGAACCCTAAAAACCAGCTATTCCATACATTTTGACCGCGTAAGTAGCTATTGCACTTTTGTAGGAAACATCAGTTTTTTTTTTTAAATAAACGACGAAAAATTTCAACGCAGGGGGTCCAGAATCATGTACTCAATGAAGTTTCAATTAATCTGATAGCCTAATCGCCACTCTGCATAGCTATCACATTTTGCAAGCAAAAATAGACGTTGACATTTATTTTTAAGACGTGCAAGTGACAACCTTCGGGTGGTAATTGTGGTAAAGTAATAACGCGAACGTCACGAAGTCGACTATACTTTTAAACATAGTTTTTCACGAAATGCAACGCGTTGCCCAGCCATTACCAAGGGTAATCAAAATGCGTCTATCTCTAAACCTACTGAGGAAGAGACACGGAAAGCAAAACATTACATATGAACCTGCTCGTTTCGGGCCGGTCTCCTCATCCATGGCGTCCTGATGCCGCAGGAAGATCGGCAACCCGTAGGCCGAGCGCCTTCGGGGCGGTGCCGACTCGGAACCACTCGGCTGTTCCACGACAAATGTTACTAGCTTTATAAATGGAGAGGATCCGGAAGACCGATTTTAGCAACATCGGTTATTTATGACCGGTATGATATGGGTTTACCTAAAGCGCTATAAACTGATACAAGAGAAGAAGCTGATATCCCTCCAGGAGGAATCTCTGAGATTTTAGCAAGAAATTAAACTTTTCTACCTTGTTCTAAATACGCAAATTACATAGTAGTTATACCAGCCTAAGAAACAACAAAGTCAACTTGACTACTTACATTACCAACTACTCTGGCGGTATCTTTCCACAATGTTACCTAATCGTAACAGTCTTAAGTAATCTATCACCAGTATTCGTCTTAGCCGCTATTTAGGTGTACCTAAACTAAAAGTGTAAGTTCAGTCTGTCCTCCAAATCTGCTCCTGTAGTGTTTCTGGAGCACCGGGGCAGTGTCACATTGAATTGACTTATTGGCGGGGACGATGTTTTTTCCCAACTGGGGTACCTGGGAGTCCCAGACAGATGTGACTAATGCCCGTTTTCACTAACACTGGATGACAAAAAAAATTAAGGACTAAATAAAAGCGCGCTATTTAGGCATTGATTTGAATGAAACTCATGCCTAAATAGCGCGCTTTAGTGAAAACGGGCACAAGTCATCTTATCGGAAGTACTATCGGTGGTCGGTACCTGTTCTCCAGGCGCGGCTCCCGGCAGCAGCAGCAGCGGCAGGTTCAGCCACGCTCCTCCCAGCTCGCTGATGTCGGACGCGTCGGACGCACGTGACGACTTGCGACTGGACGCGTGCGAGCCGCGCCGCACGTGCAGCAGTGCGCTGAGCTTCCCTCCCCAGCCCCCGCCGGGGGACCACTTCGTGCTTTCTTCCTCTTGTGAGGGGCTGCGGTTCTTTCGCCTGGAATTATGGTGAGTGAATTTAATTGTTATGCTTCTTCTTTTCGTGTCATTTGACTACTACTCAAATTTTATCAGACCAGTACGTAGCTAAACTACCAGGACAGCTCTGAAAGTGCTATGTTGAGAGTCTGCAATTTTAAATTATCTTGAATGAGACCTGTTGATTTAAAAGAGCACTCTGCTAAAAGATTATCTGTGGGGTCACTGAGAGCAGTTGTGTGGTGATAAGTTTAGTATCCGAGTCAAAATATGTAACTTTGTTGAAGAAGTCATCAATTCAATTCAATTAACTTATTTTAGATAAAAGATCCATATAAATCAAAACAATTAAATTACAATTTATCTAACAATTAAAATTTCAAACAATAATTATAATTTAGAAAATCTCAATGACGGCCTCCAATTTATATGTGTACAGCTTATAATATCATTGGTGGACAGTGTAATGTTGACAAGAAGTGCTGGATGCGAGTGAAAATCATAAATCGTGTTAGCAACCATTCAGTTCATTCAAAGAATTAGTGGTTGTATTTTTTTCTTTGCTAGGTCTACAAAAACAAAGAATGCAATCATACTTACTTGACATAATCTCTCCACGCCCGCTGCACTGTCCGTGCCGCCTTATCCTCCCTCTTCCATATCCTAGTCGAGGACACTATCTCCAGCTCTTTCCTCGTAGGGAACTGCTTCTTGAACTTGATATCCATCTGCTCTTGAAGCTGTCTGAACGTGTCCGTCTCTTCCACATGTCCCAACACATGTTTTACCAGAGCATGGAGTATATCTAAACAATGAATCTTATTGCCTTTCGCAATTGGCAGATTAAAACTGACTAGAGCCACTGTATTGGGTTTGGAAATGCCTAGCGGAGGATCTAATGAAGCTATGAAGTCTGATAGTTGAGCGAAACTTATGAATTGAGTTGCGTGGGGGTCGTATCTGGAAAAAAGAATATTGGTATACTAGTTTCAAAGATGATGGATTGAAAAAATGTTAGGATGAATATAGATTGGTTGAGTATAACATTATCGTATTTAACCTACACTAGGTCGGTGCGTACGGTTAAAGATATTAGTTTTATTATTTTGAAACAAGAAACGCAATTGCTAAATTATACCGTTCCCACAAATGATGAGGCCAAGCAATAATCGTTTGAGTAAATTTTAATGTGTTCAGTTGAAGCCGGGATCGAGACAGAAGGCAAGATTTACGAGCTTCCCTTTACGACGTCATTTGTGTTTAAAGTGTCCGTTCTGAACTGTCGTAATTGTAAATACCTCTAATAACTGGAAGTAATGGCTATTGGTTGCAGACTGTTTCAATATTGGAGGTGCTGGCCACGTTGGAATCTTCGGTATTTTACTGATCTTTCATGGTTATATTATGACGGCTGTTTTTTTGTAGATTTATGCTCAGAATCATATGTGCGTACTAAAAGATTATTTTGGTCCATCTGATAAAATAAACTTAAAAGAAAATTCATTTTGTGAAGGTTGTTGATAACCAATGATAAGTTACTATGCAGATCTACTCACTTCGACCACCGTATATAGAACATCTCGAGATCGTCTTCAACGATGCCAATCTCTTCCTCCTGATGCGCCTGATTGAAGTTCTCGAGAATTATGGCTATGTACATGTTGATGACGATCATGTAGCTGATGATGATGAACGACGTGAAGTACGTGATGGCCAGCAGAGGGCTCCCGCAGTTTCCGTTCTGACCAGGATGCTCGCCCAACTGACACTCAGGAGGCTGGATCATGAGGGATTCGAGCACGTCGTTCCAACCGGCTGATGTCATTAAACTGTAATGCGGAGAGAAGGAACATTTTTGAATAAGGTCAAAAGAATAAATTATGTGTTGTAAAATATGGATCTACTAATCAATCTTAACATATAATTTAATGATATGAAGATATGAAAGTTACCGAAAAAGCAACTGCATGCTTCTCCCGAAGGTCTGAAAATTGACGATGTCGTTGAGCGCGCCCTGTTCCTTAACGTGCCCGAACACGGACATGCCGATGATGGCATAGATGAACGTGATCAGGGCCAGCAACGCGCCGATGTTGAACAGTGCGGGAAGCGACACCACTAGCGCAAACAGCAGTTTTCTAATGCCCTTAGCGGCCTGGAAAAGGAAAATTTAAAGGTTTTGTCAAAATTTGCCGTTTTTAGGGTTCCGTACCTTAAAAGGAAAAACGGAAACCGAATCGAATGGTCGCCATGTGAACGTGGCTTTATAGGTCAACTTCTTTGTCCGACTGTCTGTCTGTTAGTCTGTCAAGACTTTTTCTCAAGATGCGTGGAGGTATCAAGTAGAAATTAATATCAAATACGTAGGTATGGTCCTTATAGTACTAAAAAAATCAAGCTTCTAAGTCGATACAATAAAAAATGCAGCGATTTATGCGACTTATTTTGATACTCGCAAATAAATCAAACCTCCCGTTGACCTAGAATTATGAAATTTGGCAAGAAGCAAGGTCTCACAGCATAAGTAAAGGAAAAAGTCCAAAAATTGTTAAATTTTTAAAATTAATTAAAACTTAGTTTAATACCTTAGTACACCTTAGTTACCTACATTAAATTTGTAGTTGGAGAATTGACTGTGACATATAACAATGTGTGGGGGAGAACATATTTTTCAACGGCTTGTTGACACTTCCCGTGACCCAAGGGCTGGCTTTTACCTTGGCCAGAGGATTAGCATTGCCATACAACGTGGCAATGCCGCCAGTCTCTTGGGTACTTTACCAGTCGACAGCGATGCGGAGGAATTTTTCGACGCCATATTTTAGTTTTTTATTAGTTTTAGTTTAAGATATTATATTTTTAAGTTATTTTAGCTTATTTTTAAGTATATTGAAATAATAAATTTATTTTTCAACTACAATGTTAAGTTTGTTTTTGGGATAAATTATTTTCAACTGCGATACCCTTCATTGTGCCGTCTGACACGCACTTGGCCGGTTTTTTTATTGATAAACGCACGTCTAAATGTTCAAAATTTTCACACAACTTTCCAGGTTTATTACCAAATAACTGGACACTACTTTTTATTTTGGGAACACGATATCAATGGAACTGAACAAAAATAAATAAATTTAACTAAACAAAGGCTAAAAAGTACTCACTTTAATCAGTCTTAAAATTCTCCCTATCCGGAACACCCGTACGACTCTCAGCAAAGTGGGCGATATGGGCAGGTCAATCATGATGTCCTCCATCAGGATGCCCAGGATCGAAGCCAGCACCAGCAGAAAGTCGAACACATTCCACGGCACCGTGAAGTAGTGGTACCGCAGACCTACTATTTTCACTATCGCTTCTGTAAGGTTAAGATAAGTCAGGAGCATATAGAAGATACTGTAGATGTAAAAAATAAGTGGTAACTACGCCCAACCCGTGACTTGAAATTTAGGAACCTTGTGATTATTCAAGTGTGAATGAACTCATTTATTAAAAATGATGATCATGTGTGTTGTAAAAAGGCAAGGCGATATTTAGCGAAGATGGTCATCAGACAAAGGGTTTGGCGCTGTTCTTACTTAATACAATATATGTAAATTGAAACGATTATCATACCTAAACCAAATACAGTCGTGAAAAACGCATTACTAACTTCTAATATAAAGAAAACAGAATGCGGTTGATCATAATGTTCTATGCCCATAGTGAGCATATTCAGAAATATTAAAACGAAAATGGCGATCTCGAATCTTCGCGAATTCGAGAGATCGTAGAACATCGCTAAGAATTGATTCCTCGGCCTTTTAATAACTTTCTGGGGCTTTTTTCTACCAAGTTTCTTCATTGCTGTATAGTAATGCTTTTGACTCTCGGTAAGGAACATTTCTAAAACTCCGCCTTCGTACTGAAAATTAAATTTGTAACATTAACGCTGGATAAATAGATTTAGGTATTGCAAAATATTATAAATTACAAACAAATTACCTTCTTCTTGAGCATATTAAAATTATCTATAATTACTCCTATAAACAGATTAAGGGTGAAGAATGAACCGCACACGATGAAGATGACAAAATAAATATACGCGTATATGTTGGCTTCTCTCGCCGGCTGTAGGTCTACTCCTCGCGCATCCACAGCATCGGCCATCACCTCCATCCAACCCTCAAATGTGGCCACTTGAAATAACGCCAAGTAGGCTATGCCCACGTGGTCGAACGATATTTTCGAATTTATCCAAGTGAAATTGTTATAATAACATTCCCATTTATCGTTCACTATCTAAAATTAAATAGAAATCATTAAAAACATATCCATAGGAAAATTCAAATGTTGGTATCAATATGTAGTCATACTTGCCTCTAACGGTAATAGTTCTCCTTCATCATCGACGCACTTATAAAACTTCCCACCAAAAAACTGCACTCCCATGATAGAAAATATTAACCAAAACACTAGACACACTAACAACACGTTGAAGATACTAGGTATCGCATACATTAGAGCGTTCACTACGATACGCATCCCCTGCCACCGCGATATCGCTCGCAACGGCCTCAATGCACGTAAAGTTCTTAACGATCGTAACACTTTTAGGTTTTCATTTTCTTCTATCAACAAACTGAATACTGAAACCTGAAAGCGGAATTGAAGCGTTAGAAAGAGAAGTTTAAAAGCGTCAATAAAAATATTGAAAGAATTTATACTTACGAAAACGATAGTAAAGTCTAATAGCGTCCAGAAACTAGTGAAGTATCTGAAGAACCCCAACGCTATCCACTTGAGAAACATCTCGATGATGAAGATCATGCAGAACCCCAAGTTGGTCCAGTACAGTATTTTCTTCAACGGTTTGTTTTTCTCGAGGTGGATGTCTTCGAAGCAGAGCGTGATGCTCGACGCGAAGATCAGCACCAATACGAACCACTCGAAGGCTGGAGTGTCTACGTACCGCAGGATGTAGGTTCGGAGAAACATCCAACGTTGACCCACGTTGGTCTGAATACATGCATCCCAACAAGAACTCCTAAAAGGACAGCGTATTTGCATACATTCGGATCACAAGCAACTATTACAACCCTGTACCTACCTACATACTTCTGGATACCCTAAAATACGTATGGAGAGTCGTGATTCTAATTGCCATCCCTGGAACCTTTTATTTGTTACCTTGGTTCCTTAGTTTTGTAGGGATATTAGTACGATTAATGTTGTGAAGCAATGGTCATAGCAACAAAGTTAGATGAGATAATTAATTACAATACATTACTGGATGCATTAGGTTGTTTAGAAGTGCAAAAGGTTAAGAGACAAACACAACTCGGTAAGGGCATGAAGATTAATGTCAAAGGAAGAAGAGTTAATTGTAAAAATTGGTTTTCAAAAGACTTGGATAACTACCAAACTCCTACTATAGAAATGGAAGCGAATATGGCATTGAGCATCGAGACATTCTTGAATGAATACATACGCATCGTAACATTGGCGAGGGAAACAGTTCTCGGGTACTTTCGGCTCTTTCTGTTTCCCAAATCCGGGGAAGTTTCCCATCGCATCAACATATTGACCCTGTGAGTTTTTTCTCCCACCTACGGTTAATTCATCTACATATGAGACTAAAGTTTGCCACGGACGCTTCATGTCTTCGTCATTCCCTTTGACTGGTTCCTTACTTAAGTTGTTTGACGGAAGTTGTTCCCTGGGCTGGTGTTGCCTCTTCGGTTTTTCTGGCGTTGTTCTACTTGACAATTGTGCCATTTCATAGTGTTCGTTTTCATCTGAAATATTTATTAGATGCAAGTTTCTTATTTTGTGTTAAGACTAATAAAGTTTTTACATGTACTTATTTGTTTTTTTTGTATGTGTTTTTATGTTTTTGTAGGTTATTAAATAGAGAAACTTATTATGATTTGAATACTAAGCTATTCAAAAATTTTTACACCACTTACAGTTCCCTAAAAACTATTTTAGGAAATTTCTTACCTCTCGAATCCGAAGGCTGTGTGTGATAACCCGAAGACATCTGGTTCAACAACTTCTGCGCAGCAACTTGCTCAATCAGCGATGTGTCTTCAAGATTTTCTTTCGAGTCTTCCCTAATACTAGTTATCTTATGTTCGGCCGCCAAGTCACGCACATCTTTTAAAGTTTCTTGACTGCCGTGGTTAAAGTTGTTGGTAGCTTGGTAAAGCTGTGGGTAGGCGAAGTCGGAACCTACTGATATTGGCCTGAAATATTTTTGTAAAGTTAGATAACTTGACTTGTGAACGAGTTTGAGATATCGTTGCTTTAGTTCTTTATTGGGAAAACTAACTTTTAAGGAAGGAGACAACTAAGTTTTATTATGATATACATATATCCGTTTTTTTTCTTGAGAATGCTAATTATATCTCTTTTGATTCTTATTAAAGAGACGACGTAATTGATAGGACATTTTAATAGATACCTGTTTAATGCTTCTTGATAACTATGACTATAAATATTGTCGTGTGGGAACAGGATGGTCTCCTGTATTGACGCAGAATATCTCTGCTCGCTCGGTATCGACGGTATCGACGCCTTCTTCTCCTTTATGGCGCGTTGTTGTGACATAAATTCGTTAACTAGCTCTTCTAACTTAGATTTTTTGTCAGTCTCTTTACTTCTCGATATAAGGAAACCTTTTTTTCTTACTATAGAACGTATTCTATCGAAACTTTTAGCTAATTTTGAATCTTCACCAACTTCCTGAAAATTATTAATGGGATCATTACTGTTCTTAGGTACTTATGTCAGTTATAGCTTTGAATAAGGTTCACTTTCCCTTGCTTTTTCGAGGTTACTATCTCACTAATATCAGCGGTGTAGACGGCGTTTATCGTTCAAATGCGTCGCACAGACGCCTCGCTAATGAAGAATGGATAAAGGCGCCGACGAACGCCTACGCTGCAAGCCCGGTAAACGGTAGTGCGATATCATCTTTAGACTTTGCAAAAGGGGATTGAAAATAAATTTCTGGGGAGTAGCAACAATGTACCTAGCTTCTGCCCGCGACTTCTTTCGCGTGTAATTTATTGTTCCCTCGACCCACCATGTCGTATCGCATCGCCTGCCCGCGCTAGTATTAAGTACTTCGTTTCCGATTAGGGTTCTTTCTGTCTTTTTTTTTCTTTTTGCTCGGCTCTTAAGGGTCGTAGCCTGATGTTAAATAGCCTATTTTAACCTTCGTCAACTACAGGGCTATCAAATGCAAAAAGATTTTTTAAATCCGTCTGGAAGTTCCAGAGACAAGCGCGTTCAAACAAAGAAACTCGATATTAGTATAGATTACTCTTTTCGTGTTACATATTAAAAATTATGTGAAGTGGCAAATTCGATGTCCTTATCTATAATTATATAAACCATCGAACCACATACCATTTCAACTTCAACTGCATAAGAAATATATTGAATATAGGCCTCAAACAATTCGGTAAAATAGAAATAGTTATAGTACTTACCTCCTTCTTATTCTTAAGTTCCTCACTATTGAAGCTGTTGAGCAGCAAGGCAAGGAAGAGGTTGAGCACCATAAAATTGCCCATGACGAGCGCGGGCAAGAATATGAAGAAGCAACTCTCTGCCCCGGTCTCCTGCTCCGCGCGCATACAATCCCACAGAGGCTCGATCCACTCGCCACACAGGATCCGGAATATCATCATGAACGAGTGGAAGAAGTCATTGAAGTTCCACCTTTGTACGTTGTCGAATCAGGATTGTTAGTTTATACATTAAGAGAAACATTGGTCGGTGATGAAAATAAGGAAACGATTCATGCAACAGAGGTTTTAGAGAATAATCAAAAGAAATTCATAATATTTCTAAAGCTACGCATTGGAAAAGAAATGATACATAAATAAGTAAACAATCAGCATGTAGTTACAATACTTGCCGCAAAAGTAAAACTTTGACGTCATGCAATAACTTGTGATGTCATACCTGGGTACTGGATCCGGGTCAAACTTATCCGGCGTGTAGGACTTGGAGAAGAGCTGCATACCGATCACAGCGAATATGTATATAACTATCACTAACACGAACGTCAAATTACCAAGAGCACCGATTGTCGATATTATAATACTCAATAACACTTTCATTGTAGTCCATGATTGAGCTAACTTTAACACTCGTAACTGAAACAGAGTTAAAAAAATATTAGGAAGGATTTATTTGTAATTGTTAATCAAGATGTGCCTGACCTAGTTTATGAGAGAATAAAAGTCGGAGCACCTACAAAACCACTCAAAAATTTATACTGTGCCTGTATTGTGGAAGAAAAGAAAACAATATGATTGTAAGGGATTTGGAAAGTTAAATATTGCTGCAAACAAAGAATTTACGATAAGAATAAAGTAATAATTATTTCATGTTTAAAATAATCAGTCTGAAAATTAATTATGTAAGTAATTATTTTCAACACATGAAGTCCTTCATATACATTTTTTGTAAAATCTTGCAAATGTGTTAATTCGAAATTGCTTTGAAACTTAAGACCATAAATATAATGTACTCTATTCTGAAAAATAAATGACTATGATTATATTCTTATAAATGACTTACCAAACGAAGACCTCGCAACACAGATAGGCCATCGACGAGCTCAAATATTAGATCTAGAAGGCTTGCTGACACTATTATCAAGTCAAATATATTCCAGCCGCACGCAAAGAAGTCTTTGCTCATCGCCATCACTTTCATTATACATTCTAACGTAAATATCGACGTGAACACCTGGAAATTATTCATTTATTTTCACTTATCATATAAGATTAGAAGAGAATGTATTAAAGCATGTCGGCAAGAATAGTAATAGCAGTTTCTTGATACAATGAGCACAGTTATCTAATAATATCTATTGTAAAGCGTTGATTACCTTATTTCCTATATCTAAGGCCGATCTAACGTTCTCACTCATTCCATGATGCTCTAATGCAAGGAAGAGCGTATTGAGAACAATGCAAGTTGTAATGAACAACTCGAACAAAGGATCTTTCACGATCCCATACAAACAATTCTGGAACTGGAGCCAGCCTTCATAATCTATACAGCAAGTGACGCAGCACTCACAGTTTCTATCCACCAGCTCATCTGCCAGAAATTTCAAATCAGTCAACAAAATATACAAACATCAAGAACAACAAATATCACACATATACGTCACGAACAGAAGAAAGAAAGAAGTGAAGGAATAGATCAATTAGAATAAGCGAAAGCATAGTGAGGCAAATTCAAGTTTCTCAGATGCAAAGCTTTCGTTTTACTAAATTAATCTATCACTTATTAAATATTAAACAATTCATCATGCATTGAAAGCGAAGTCAGGACAAAGAAAATATGCAGGAAAATTGCATTAATATGCA
This sequence comes from Cosmia trapezina, assembly GCA_905163495.3. Classification (NCBI taxonomy): domain Eukaryota; kingdom Metazoa; phylum Arthropoda; class Insecta; order Lepidoptera; family Noctuidae; genus Cosmia; species Cosmia trapezina. Next base: position 7,840,366 of record LR991036.1, read on the forward strand.
AGGAAAACCAGCATGGTAGTACGAAAAATTTTGATATGCCAATTATGTGTACAAACGGTGCAGTTACCGGTACAGTGGTTAAACTGAAAGTTCGACAAAACACTGATATGAATTTTGATGTTTCCAAATAGGAATCGCATAAAAGTTATGCACAAGTGTTCAAAGTATTTGTTAAAGTAATTGAATGTAATGTGGAAAGACTTGAATGCGATTCTTGAGCTATGACAAGACGACAGCTAGTCAATCGCAGTCACCCTGCAGTCTTCCTGTGGGGACAGGGGTGGACTGGGGGGTAGAAGCGTTTGCGTCTGTGTTTACTAACCTGTGAAGTAAGTGCAATTTTGCTCGTAATTGCCCATATGAGTTTTGTGCGTGGCTGCCAATAAACTGAGCTCATTAATTTTCGTCGTCTCCGCTTGCGGGAGGTCGGGCGCGCGCTTGTATGGCCAGTCCGCCCCTGACGATATTAATGAGGGTAGAAGCGAGATTGCAACCGTGTCATATTAAAATGCTCAATGAAGTGTTCCTCATTGAGTAGTGAAGCTACTGGTGAATGTTACCAACCATAGACAATAACTATACCATCTCTTTACAAAAATGATTTGAAAACAAACGGTCAGTTCAGACCAAACGGAAAAATCCTCGTGGAATTTACTGGCTCCATTAAAAATAGGACCGTATTACCATAGTCTAAAGTATACAATTATTAGTCGGCTCGCGCCTAGTTGACTGTGACGATATTCATACAACTTTATACTTTATGCTCTGGTAATACGGTCCTATTTTCAATGGAGCCAGTAAATTCCGCGAGGATTTTTCCGCTTGGTCTCAACTGACCCTAAAATGAATTGAAACAGAAATGGAATAGTTATTTCTATGACAAATTAGCAGTACCTAAAACTGTTTTAATTGCATAATGTAATTGCAGTAACTACAACTTTGGTAGCTTTTACGAGAGCGACTTGAATTATTTGAAATTGTGAAAGAATTTATTCGTAAAGCTACCAAAGAATATACATGTGAAACCATTTGATTAGGAATTTCAAATATATGAGTGTTTCATAGAAATTATCCCCAATTAAACGGTTCACTTATTCGAGGATTTTTCAAAAATCAAAGTGGAACCTTACATAATGCTTCTGAAATCCATAGAAAATATCATCTGTTGCAAATGAGAGTGAATAGTTAGAATTTTTAGAAGAAAAAGTACTTAAAGTCAAACTACCTAATAATATAGAAACTTTAGGATTAAAATTAACCTGTACAATGTAATTTCAATTTAGAAAAGTAGAAAGTTGCAAAGAACGCAAGCATTTGAAGTTTGATAGATGTCGAAATAATGAACTCCTAAGTGACGCAATTTTGACAAGAATTATTAAATATCATGCAGAATTATAGCCAATAAACTTACGTCCGTAATCTAAATCTACAAAATTAATTTTGCAAGTTCATTAATTTCAAGAATTGTACCGAACCCCTATAAAATGCATTCGTTGTCATAGTATAGTTAGCCCTTCGTGTTTGCAAAGCGTTCATTCTGATACATAGTGGCAGCATCGTTTAGTTTCAGTGTTATTTGTCTCGTGCTATTCAGTGTTGAAGCCGTGCCAATAAATTGGATTAGGTTGTGTAGTGCCATCAAATTGTTGAGTTATATTTTATTGCCTTCCAATTTCTCAATCACATATGCCCGAATATATTTTTCCAAACGATTGGTCTCAGAAATTTTTTGAATTTGATGGCATTACTGAACCCGAAAAGTTTTTAGGAAGTGAAAAATGTGCTAAAGTTCGAAGTAGATTTTACCTAGCACCACGATCTGGTTGAGGTAGTCAGGGTTCAGCGGATACTTGTCCTGAATACTTTTCACATGCTTTTTTGGTTTCCCAGCAGGCTTTTCACTCTTTGTCGGCTGTCTATATTTTATTTCTTGCATTTGTGTATCCTGGGTAACCTGCAATTGCGGATAGATCTTTTTTATAGTTAATACATTTAATAAAATAGTTACGAAGAGTTTTAGTCCGTTTGGATGTATGTTCCGGATTGGTGCAAAAACAGCTAAACGGATTTGAATGTTTGGCACACAGATAGTTTATAACCTGGATTGACACATAGGTTACTTTTAATACCGGTAGTACGTCCCCGTGGTATATTTTTCTACATCCACGCAAAAGCTAGTGTAACATTTCTAAACTAATCCAAGACCCTTTCGACGATTTCGTCGATACTCTCGACTCTTGTCTAAAAATTCTTCACAAAAGCGGTATTCCATGATAGTTACCATATGTTTTACCTGTTTCTACAGTTTGTTATTTACGGCCTTACCTGATGAATCTGGGGCATGGGCATCGGCATAGGTGTAGGCATTGGTGTGGGCATCTGCATCGTCATCGGCATCTGCATGGGCATTGGCATCTGCATGGGCATTGGCATCGGCATTTGCATTGGCGTCTGCATCGGCATTGGCATCTGCATTGGCATCGGTGTCGGTGGGTGGTTTGGCGGTAGTGGCAGCTGCGGTATTAGTAGATGCCTCCTTGGGTGTGGGTGTGGTGCCTGGTCGTCCGATGTATGCTCTCCATCGTCGTGGTCATCCACCACACCTGAGTCGTCTAAGGAAGACTCTCTGTTGTTACTGTGGTCACTCAACTGGCGACCCGCTGCACTTAGTGCACCACGACCTGGGATATAAACATTAATAATGAAAGCTTTGTCGTCAGGTTTCCCTAATATAAATGCTAACTCCATTTTAATTTTACTAATAATTCGGTAATTTCAATCTGAAATGCCCAATACCTCTAATAAAACCGACTCTTATCAAAGAGATATTCCTCTCTCATCTATTACAAATTATATTTGGAGAGAAAACTTTGTCTTCTGTAGAAGCATCTGAAAATGTTTATCCAATACGTAATATTTTCCTTGAGCAGAAATGCACAAGGAAAATATTAACATATTCGAGAATAGTCGGTATTCGACAGAGAATCAATCTTTCTGTCGTTGTATCGCCAGATTCATATTAATATAGAAGCTTTTAGTCCGACGTGCGATGTAAATGGTAGGTACATTCGTACTTGTGCGGGGAAGAGTCTAGTGCGTAATTATGTCGTTTATAGAGTGTATTTTTTATAATATTTAATGATTTTTGGGTTCGAATTTATACTATGTTAGACAAAATCTGAATCTTAACAAATCGTTGCCTAAATAACATAGACAACTCGAACAAATTAATTTTCTGGTCAAGGTCAGAGGGCTTTTACTTTTTTAGCTCCAGCTGTAGAACATCCATTCTATTGCTAAATAATAATAAGCTCTAGAAGAGGATTATAATAATGCAGCAAAAAATTAAGGAGAAATGGAATTACTTAAATTAAACCCTCAGTGACATTCTTGGTAAACTCTAGAAATCATTTGGTCAAGTATAAACATCCCTCCACAAACATTTTCCTTTTACCTCGGAAAGCACGTTAAGCAGTTGGTCCCGGCTGTCATTTGTGGATTTATGACAGTCGTTACGGGTCGTCAGAAGCCCGAAAATCTGACAACCAGTCTTACCAACCAAGGGGTATCGTATGACGCAGTTACTAGACTGTGGACGTCATGTAGACCGTAGCTCCATATAAAATAGATACTGATATTCAGCTGCATCCGGTGAGACTGGAAGCCGGCCCCCAACATAGTTCGGAAAAGACTTGACAGAGAGAGATTCAGGACCTCAATAGCCCTTAGACAAGTGAACACAGGCTGTTGAAGTATAAAGCGATGTTGTACCTAATGCATTGTCTGGGTGCAAAGTGTGGGGCGGCGGCGGGGGCTGCGGCGCGGGTAGCGGGGGCGGGGAGTTGCTCGGGGTCACAGACCGCGACCGAGACCGCGACCGGCGGTTAGCGTCACTGAAACAACATGGACACGGTGTTACAGCTGTAGAGAAAAAAAAAAAAAGTCCTCCTTCTGGAATGTAAAGAAAATCATGATTCAGGTTGCGCCTTCTAAAATAAAAGAAAAACGTTAAGATCCTGTTCCGTAGTGTCTTTTAAATAAACACTATCAAACAGATAAATTAAACTTGGAACATAATTTGTAGAAACTGACAGATAATTTAATACGAAATTATCCGGATGGGGGAGTGTAATAAAATGTGAAAATATGGTATGGATAGATGTTGAAAATTAATGTACTTACTTATACATTAATTTTCAACATCTATCGATGAAAAACATCGATTTAAAAAACTAGACCTTGAGTATGCTCAAGGTCAGAAATTATTAAGTATTAAGTTTTGCATTTATAAATCAAAAGATAGCCTGGCTAAGTTGCAACCTGTCACAAATACACTTAAAGCCCCGGTTTCCATTATGCAAGCTGCATGCTACATGTAGCCTACACCTAGTTAGGTAACCTAACTTGGAAACATACCTAGTGTGTGCATTGTACTACAAGTTGCCATTGCTCTAAATTCTAAACTGTATTCTGCACGCAGGTGTGACGTCTAACCGGGCCGTGCAGGCCGTCGAAAGGACAGACGTCTAATATCAACCTTTATTATTCATAACCTGAGCCCTAATTGCGTAACACATTACCAATCGGAGTTGGTTTAATTTTGACAGTTAAACAAGATTCATTGCGTTATTTACGTTGCCGATCAGACAAATCTTTCGAACATTTGAAGCAATGGATTAGCAATTTGTTTCTAAATGATTCAAACTCCGATTGAGAATGTGTTACGCAATTAGGGTGCAGGTTGTGTTTAAATATTTGAGGAATTTTATATTTTCATATATGTACCTCTCGCAAGAATATGAAATGAAAATATCTGCTAGCGCTAGAACTAAAAAGTAAAACATAATTTTATTCCGATTGGAAACAAGCCGTTTACCTTTTAAACGATACTGAACCTAAGCTCCATCGTCTATGTCAAAATCATCCCTTATCATAAGTATGTGTTTTCAAACTTTAAAACTTCACACCATATTTATTAAATACTAGTTGACCCAACAGACATTGTCCTGTCCCAATTTCAACCATTCAAAATTCCCATAGAAAATCCACTTTCAGTTTTACCGAATTTTCCAATTTTCCCGGCAACCTTTCCAATTTTCCTCTACACAAGAACCTTCTCCTGACAATAATAAACACAACAAAAAAAGAATTAGCGAAATTGTTCCATCCGTACACGCGTGATGCGATGACCAAGGGAAATAGAGATTCATTTTATATATAAAGATTTATGTACTTATAACAGTTCAAGTTTTCAAATAAAAGCGTGTTACATTATCTGCACTCCCTTATACAGGTTATTCTGTAACCTAGCTGGGAATGCAGCACCTCACCACCATTTTAGTTGTAGGTAGTTTTAGTTGGTACACTCATTTGTCAACCTTAAATTACCATGTACTACAATACTGTGTTCTTATAAATAAACAATTTGATTTGATTGATTATACCAGCAAGAGAGAAAAACAAAGAGGCTATAACACACTTTTGTTTGAAAACTTCTTGACTTCGACCACATCTTTTCTTAACAAAGACCAACTAAAAATACAATGTTCAATGTTAACCCCGCCAGCACCAATCAATAACATCAATACCCGAACATATGTCGTGGCATGTTCAAAAATTTATAGCCTCTCAAGTTTCGCCGTTAATGGATACGAGGCTTAGCGCGGCTACCGCTCGCTATGGTAAATGGTCCCGCAGCAAACAGCATTATCATGTAAATTCACGTGTTGACTTCGAGTTTTCCGGAATTGGGTCAAACAGGTGAGCCGGCTTTCAAACGGAAATATGTATTGTGGATTGCGGGAACTACATTTGTCGTCGGCTTCTCTAGATTAATAGTTCGCTTTATTGTAGTTGTAATGCGACAAGTTTAGTATTTATCGCATTTAATATAAAGCAAGTTGCAGACTTGCAGCTATAATATTATTTCAAGTGAAAAAGGCGAAGCTTTGCTCCAACTTACACAAAGAGTGTTGCGTTCGAGTGCTTTGGACTTTAAATCGGATCAAGTTAATGAAGTGCTTAGGGATTCTTCATTTAATTAAGAGCTTGGACTGTGAACTGCTAATTATAGTGAAACAATGAAGAGTTATTAAACTCTTCATACAGAGAGACAGTAGATTTGTAGATGTCATCCTAAATCTGATTAACCATTCCCCATGGGCATGTGACTGCCCGTATTTTTCTGAATATTCATGAAAAATTATCGAAAAGTAACTTTAAGGGGGGGGGGTGGCGGGCTCTATCTTTAATATTTTTCATGTTATTATTTTTTTATTTTTGAGTAGCATTTGTGACCTTGCTTTACATTTTTGCTATATCTCCGATCCGATGTCATTGGCTCGATTTGGATTCTGTTTATTATTTCCCCTTTTAAAGTTAATTTTCGATAATTTTTCATGAATATTCAGAAAAATACGGGCGAGCACATGCCCATGGGCGGCATTGTATAATATTATGGATAACGATAGTAAGTAAATTCAATACACGAGTACAAATGGCTTTCAACAGCTACAATGTTGCTCCATCAACGAGCTCATTTCGTCTGTTTGAGGCTTTCCTTAAATTGCTTTACTGTTCCGTATATGTCCCCCAAGAGACTTCACTCAATGGAGTTTCACAAAGATTGGATTACGATTCGCGAAACTCGATATAACTCCAACTCAATCGCGTTGCTTCAGTGACATTATCAACTTTACTGGAAATAATATTTAGCATTTCTCCATATCATACGATTCCAGTAACTTTTGAACGTTAAAAACGACACAGCAATATGTTGAGATGAAATCCGACTCTGTGTGGCGGATTTTCTTTAAAATTTCCATGTCAAAAGAGACCAATACTTCAAAGTGTTACTTTAAAATATTGAGGGCCGTCTTTTTAGTCAGATCGTCTGCAGTCTTGTGATGTTCAATACGAGTCAATAACCAGACAGCAGACAAAGCTCGGCAAAATGGCCCAGACTAAATGAGCTTTTTCATTATCACCTCGGGGCTTACAATCTGCTTCGAATCGGGAGAATCGTTTCAATTTTATTGCATTACTCTTCATAATTGGACAACTGTGAATCGATTGAGATTACGGTTTTGTTGTAAAATTTCACAAGTTAGAAGTAGTATTCCGCTTATTTAGGATAGGTAATTGCTATAAAATATTGTTGATCCTTCATTTTTGCTATATAAGAATACAGTTTTGTCAATAATAATATGCACTTTTTATCGTGTCCAAAATATGGTAACCAGATTTGGTTTTCTTCTTTAAATAAAATTGATACTTAGGCATTTTATAAACGGTAGTGCCGCTTGAAACTTGGCAAAGCATGCATGCCTGTTTCATAAACAAAGAACATCAGCTAAGTTCAACAAAGTCTGCCGATACAATGCGGGGTTGCATTTCAGCCGACTTATCTACGAGTTTTCTCAGTGGATGCAAGTAAACTCGTTCCGTAAGTAAGTTTGTTGCATCAGACTTGCTTATTTCATTCCCTCGTCGTGCACCTTTCACTCGGGTTTCAGTAAACAGTCTATTTTCTGATTTCAGTTTATTTTTCGATGTAATTACTGGGTGATAGTGATATGTTGTTTTTAGTTTATTTATCGTGGACTAGTCGTTGATTGAATCGGCATGTTTTTTTATCATGGCCTTTGTAATTAATTGCTTTGGCTTCTATTTCGAAATTGTATTTCACAATAGCTGTAAATTAGTTAAAAGTTGATGAATTAAAAGATTCTACATTCAAAGAACTACGTTTTGTAGCTGTATTTCTTCGTCCGTTTTATCGTCTCAAAATCCAACGAGCTGGTTAAATTCAAAGCCTCTCACTCAGAATTCATAGCTTATTTCGAGTACAAAACGCAAATCCGTTGAATGTTATCGCTCAAAATGCAGATATTTATTTTTTGTGAAGCGACGCCGGCAAAGTGTCCCGTGGCTGGCTCAGATAATTCTCGCTCGTCCTAATTCCAGGCTTAACTTCGTGATAATCCCGCCTCTGGAATCTTGTTAGCCGCCTCCTCGCTCTTTGACTGCATTCCTTTGTTTGTCGCTGTGTTTTCTTTGTATAATTACTCTGTAGCACGAGATTTGTAATTAGTTTTGTGTGACACGCTTGTAGGTTTAGGTAACTTTAACCCCTGCTTCAGGGCTTATTTTGGTATGTTATGCCGAGTGTGATTTCATGTCTTTGGTAATCTTGCTTTGTAGAAATTCTGCCTAAAATTCTTTTACTAATATTTGAAAATTGGTTCTACTGAACCGTAATCTTAGAAGTAATCTCTATCTAACCGCTCGGTTGTGATATTTAATCGCTATCCAATTAATTATCATCATACTTACATTTAAAATTAATGTTAAAAAAAAAAACAAATCAGCAAAAAGTCTGTAAAACAAAAGCTTTCCATGTGCTATTAGACCGTAGTAAGCGGAACAATTTCGCATCCAGCAAGTACCGCAAAACGCTGAATCTCGTTAAAAGCGAGCTCGATATCAAAGCGAATGCATCGTTGATATACTTCAGTTGGCAGCTGACATTCCGACGGCTATATCGCCATCGCCTATATCACCGTAGATACGTTATCTGTATAACGTCCGTGCAGTGCCACATGCTGTCGACAGCTTTCCAACAATCAACAATTATTGTCGATGACGCGCTCGATTCGCTTTATTGCAGACTTTTTAAAATATGAATATGGAACGAAACGAAATTTGTTTTTTTCAAATTGGGAACGCTGCGGCTAGTTTTTTGTGTCGTTTATGCTTTGTTTTTTAACCGACTTCCAAAAGGAGGAGGTTCTCAATTCGTCGGAACCTTTTTTTTTTTTTTTTTTTTTTTTTTATTTTTTATTTTTTTTTTTTTTTTTATGTATGTTCCCTGATTACTCGAAAATGGCTGGACCGATTTGGATTTTAATTTTTTTGTTCGAAAGGGTATGCTTCCCAAGTGGTCCCATGATCATCAAGTCAGGATCTGATGATGGGATCCCATGGAAATCGAGGGAAACCCTCAAATTTTATTGGCACACCTATATCGATTTCGGTATTTTTTATAGTAACTCGTGCATTTGCTCTCGGAAAATACCATTCGGTGAACTGGAACTGATGATGAAGACCACAGAGGGCCATCGGAAATACTCAATTATATCTAAGTATATCACAGGTTGCGATTCGATTACTTTAATATGGTTTATGCTCGTCAAAATGCATAATGGTAATGGTGACTTCACCATGAGCTCCAGTTCTCCTGGTTCTTACTAGGAGAACTCCTCAACAATTAACGTCCCTGCATCGGGAAAAGCAATATTTTGTAAAACGTGATGAGCAGTTGACATTGGGTTATTGTAACTTAGATAAATTACAAACTGAACCACTAAAAAGTGAAAAATAAAAACTTTTTTACAAAAAAAAAAACCGACTTCCAAAAAAAACACTACAAACTGAAAAATAACTTTAATTTCGGAAGTCGCTGGCAAAAAACTAAAATACAGATCCAAAGACACCGACTTCCGAAATTAAAGTTATTTTTCAGTTTGTAGTGTTTTTTTTGGAAGTCGGTTTTTTTTTTTGTAAAAAAGTTTTTTTGTAAAGCTACACACTACACCTAAAAATTACTTGTGCTTACCGTTTTTTCGCTATAGTGACCAATTCTCTATTATATTTAAACTAGCTTTTGCCCGCGGCTTCGCCCGCGTGGATGTCGGAAAATATCCCCCGGGAACGTACTAACTACCGGGATTAAAAGTAACCTAAGGCCGACGTTCGCACGGACGTAAAAATATCGCGGTGGGATTTTATCGCGCTCTGGATGTTCAACTCTCGGTTTTGAGCCAATCTTCGAGAATCCAACCTAACAACAACAGAGCGCGTCCCAGCGCGACGAAAACACTGTTGGATTTTTAACTCTCAGCGCTAAGCAGAGCGTTGAAAATGCAGTGCGCTAAAAATATCGCCGCGATATTTTTACGCCCGTGCAAACGTCGGCTAGACAATAATTATCGTCTCGCACTGCTTATATAGTACTCGAGGAGCGGCGCGCAGATTGATATCTGATTGCTGGAGGATAATAAATCTTAAAACCAAACAATAGTAAACGGAAAATTACCAACATGCATGCCTTTGAAAGCAACTTTAAAGCGAAAATATAAATCCTCTATAATCCCTATCCCGTGGGAATTAAAAAAATATTAAGACTAAATGTTACTTCAAGATACGATATACCCAATCCCTTAAATCTCTTAAAAAGAGGTAATTTTTCATAAATCAAACCAATGACGTATTATAGATAGACGCGTCATACACGAACATCAGTGCTTTCAAAAACAGCGTAAGCCATGTACCAGTATATACTGGCCGCAAAGAAAAGGAAAGACGCATGCCGATACCTGTTGTAAGAAAGAGATGAATATACTTATTTAATTACGTCACTAGCTGCTGCATGTTCACTGGCGCGCGTGCGTGACTGATATCACGCCGGGCAATTACCCTTCATTTAATTTCCCATTTTTGATACCGGGTAACGCATCTAAAGGTAATATATCATTGAATCAAACCCATAAATTTGAATTTTCATATCCCTAACTTAACGAAATGCTGGGATTCTCATACTTTCACACACTATAGGATTATTTTTTAAGACAAAAAGTAGGCTATGTCATTCCCCAGGAGGCCATCTTAGTCTTGCCAAATTTTATCAATAACCGTGCAGTTTTGTGAATTTTAAAATCATCCCCTATTTTACGCCCTTAGGGGACGATTTTTCAAAAACGCTGGACCACACATTTCTTTATTTCCTACCAAAACCATAAATTTCAATTTTCATAGCCCAACTTAAGAAATGCTGGGTTTCCCTTACAAACTTTCATCCCCCATATCACCCCCTGTAGGATAATTGTTTAAGATAAAAAATAGGCTGTGTCCTTCCACAGGATGCCATCTGTAGCCTTGCCAAATTGTATCGATATCCGTGCAGTTTTGTAGATTTTAAAATAACCCCTATTTTACACCCATACGGGATGATTTTCCAAAAACGCTGGACCACAAATTTCTTTGTTTCCTACCAAAAGCATAAATTTGAATTTTCATATCCCTAACTTAAGAAATGCTGGGTTTCCCATACAAAGTTTCACTCCCTGGAGGGTTATTTTTGAGACAAAAAGTAGCATAAGTCCTTCCCTAGGATACCACCCTAAATCCTTGCCTATCAAAATCTGTTCGGTGGTTTAGGCGTGAAAAGGTAGACACAGACAGGTGGTACAGACAGACAGACAGAGTTACTTTCGAATTTATAATATCAGTATGGATAATTGTTATTTTCCTCGCTAGAGAGCTCCGATAAACGCGTGCGATCTATGCTAATCATAAAGTGCTATAGGGCGAAGCGCGGCCTTCGACGCGCTATTTATGTACCGCCGCCCGCTATGTCCCTGCATTTTTAACCGACTTCTAAAAAAGGAGGAGGTTCTCAATTCGGTTGTATTGTTTTGTATGTTTTTTACCTCATTACTCCGTCATTTATGAACCGATTCGGAAAATTCAACATTAGAAGTGTTATCGATCGGCTCGTTCACTTTCCTTTGTTTCTGAATGATATTTAGAGATATAATTACCTTTTGTTCAAAGGTATTTTGGTGGAACGTAGAGTAAGTGCGCCATATATGGACCAGTCTTATAATATGGACCACCGGCGTTTCTGAAAAACGATAGTTGTATCGAGTCGACTCTCAACGCGTACTAAGCCTCACCCCGCCCACGGCCCGCCAGCCGTTTGCCGTGAGACAGCCCGCACGCAAGTGTTTTTCAGTTTTTGTGAACTCCCGTTGTAATTTTTTAAATAACTGTCTAAGGTTGCCACTACAGCAAATAATACTCGATGTGAAAGTGTATTGACCCAGGAAAAAGATGAGTTATTTTAAAATTAATCGTATTAGGTCGTAACATTATATAGTTATTATTATTTTCTAAATAACAAAATAGACCTCGAATTGTATGAGTATTGCAATATGGACCACCGGCATGTTCCAAATATGAACTAGTGGTCCATATTACAAACAGTCACTTAACTATGTTTAGTTTTTTATATTTCGGGATGGCATCTAAAACATAAGATAAATTGAAGTAGAAGAGACCGTTGGATATAAAAATGAATCAAAGAAAACAACACAGAAGAAAAGAAGGATCACCAAAGATAACTAATAATCTCCTGAAAGTTCTGGTGAGAGTTATTATTCAGTCAATGATAGCTGCACATATGAAAGTCATAATCATTCCCAAAATAAAAATGATAAATGCTTATATTGTGATGGGCTTTTTTCTCAAGATATTTATGGCGAGAAATTGATCCAATGTAAGGTACATTAAAAATGTAAGGTAAGCGATACGCTCATGAAAAATGTGCTGCCATAGAAAGCAACCATTTTATGTGTGAGTTTTGTACCAGTGCACTAGCTTACTATGCTACTATAATATACTACTTATTAAGCACTAATATTGACTGATTTAATTTTACGCGTAATAAACAATTTTTCGATTGTTTTCATCCAAATTTACTTCGTCCATATTTGAAACCATGTGGTCCATATTATGTTCACTTTTTGCAAGTTCATAAAAATGACGTTTTAGAAAATCTTGATTTTTTTGAAGATGTTGATGTTTTTAAATAATTTTACTAATCGGGTTTGTTACCACATAGTTAAAGAACCGTTTAAAATAAATAAGACTAATTACACTTTAAAACTCGGAGTTTTATATGAGAAAATCCTTATGGTGGCGCATTTACTCTATTTAAATGAAATGACAAAGCTACGACAAAAGCAAAGATAACAGCCGCACGGGTCGATCGAAGGTTAAGCTAAGCTTGCCGCGGTCCGTTTGTGGATGGGTGACCATCCCTTATGATCGAGACCCCTCCGTGCCTCGGAAAGCACGGGCCTTCGTACGTATACGTGGCTCTTTGACAGTCGTTACAGGTCGTCAGTAGCTTAAAAGTCTGATAACCAGCCTTATCAAGGGGTATCGTGTTATCCAGTAACTGGGTTGTGGAGATCAGATAGGCAATAAATACTGGTAATCAGCTGCATCCAGTTAGACTGGAAACCGACCCCAACATAGTTGGAAAAACGCTAGGCAGATTGATTGCCTACCTTACCTGCTTAATTATTACCCTGTATAAAATGATCCGACAATAACAACCGCAGGTGCAGCCGTGGGGCACACAATACTGTTTTAAGTTTATGTTTTTTTTTTTTTTTGTGAATGTGTGCCTTAATAAATTTATTTTCTTTCTTTTCTTGGAGGTTTCATTAATAAACTTTATAAAATTTTGTTGAATAAATTATACTATCTTGCAAGGGATAGGTATCCATTAACGAAAAAGGCGTTATTAAAAGATCTTACTTACCTAATTACTATATTTTTACTACCTCATTAAGTGGAGTAAAAATTAATTAGTAGGCAAAAAAAAAAAACCTCCAAGAAAAAAAAAATTAATAGAATATTTTCGTTGAACAATTTTCTTCGAAGCAAAAGTATGTATCTAGTACCTACCTATCATTATTCATAATTAAACAGAAGGGGAGATGAAATATAAGAATTTATCAGTTGCGCTAAACAACTTTTAATGATTTTAAAGAAGATCACGTCTAAACAGGTTGTGTTAATGATTTGGAAAAAAAAATATTAAGGTGATTGCGCTGTGTAGCCCGCGAAATTCAATTTTTTTTGGGTTTTTTGCAATTTTCAGGTCCGTGTCAGGTTGTATCTTGATCAAAGTATGGTACGCGGAAATAAAACATATATGTATTTATATAATTTTAATCATAAAAATCATGAAACATCTCTTTAAGTTAGATTTCGTGCAGATTCGTTAGATTTCGTTCGTTTGACGAATCTGCACGAAATCTAACTTAAAGAGATGTATTGATGATTTTTATGATTAAAATTATATACTTATATACATATATGTTTTATTTCCGCATACCATACTTTGATCAAGATACAACCTGACACGGACCTGAAAATTGCAAAAAACCCAAAAAAAATTGAATTTCGCGGGCTACCACTGCGCATCATCCTTAAATTACAGCATTTTTGTAATAACTTATTATGTGAATATTTTTGCTAATGTTTACATTACATAGTGTAATTAATTTGTAAAGTTATGTTTAACGCGGATAAAAAACTGAGAATCAGGCAAAACCTATCAAGTGTATTTTTATGAAACCTTCACCATGTCAAAGATAATTTAATTATTTATCTTTTAGTATACCTACATGTTTTAATATAATATCTTTTATTTTATGTATAATAAATTAATAATGCATCTAATTTGGGACAGCGCTCCTTGATGGGCGAGTCCTATTACTGGGCGGACGTACGACGCGTTGCGTGAACTCAGCACAGAACACGCAAGCTCACAATGCCGCTAACATATAACACAATGATTGTTCATGAACTGTCAAATTGGGAGGCTTTAAAATTGTTACTGTGTCACGGAATTACCCCGCAGCGCAGGTTTGGTTAGCCGATTCAACAAGCCAACGCAGGGTAAAATCGAAGTCCTTTATGAAATAAAAAAACTGGTTAAGACCCTATTAGATAAACTTACATAGGTAACTATTTATTATTCCTAACAAACCTAAAAAAACCTAAACAGAATGACGCTTATTAAGTTATTAAATTAAATTTTCTCACTTTTCTGTACCTACAATATTTCTTTCTTGGCATAACAGTCTAGAAATACTCCTATTTCACAAAAATATGCAGTTTAAAGTTTTATTTAAGTTACAAAATGACCTCTTGTGAGTGCTCGCTCCGTGGCTCAAGGGAGCCATTCAGAGGAATCGCATTGTATAAAATATTACTTATATAGCATCAGGTGCTTGTATTCTGTAATATCTACTCTTCTACTTGAGCTTTCATTGTACATTGTAGTTACTTTGTTTATTTCTTATGTGATTTGACTCCAGAAAATGTATATAAGTAAGTATAATACCTAGAAAAGCTGTGTTTAAAGAAACATTTCTAATACAAAAAGGAATCTATTATGTGATGTTTCCCTCCAGATTGGAAGATTATTTTTTTAAGAAATCTAGGTATATCTTCTATAGGAGTTACTTGCTAATAATAAAGCTGCGAAGAGTTTGTTTGTGTGCATGTTTGAACGAGCTAATCTCTGGAACAACCAGTCGGATTTGATAGCCCAGTTCTTGAGGAAGGTTATTTAACATCACGCTAGGACCATTAGGAGCTGAGCAAAAAGAAAAAAAAAAGTCAGAAAGAACGCTAATCGAAAACGAACTGATAGCGCGGACAGATGATGCTATGCGATGGGGTGGGTTGGAGGAACAAGAAATTTCACGCGTACGACGTCGCGGGCACAAGCTAGTCTTGTAATATACTTTTTGTATTGGAAAAAACATGTTAAAGTCAAAGTCAAAGTCAAAGTCATTTATTTGCTATAAATGCGGTAATACAAAGGTGGTATAAATATTCTTGTGCGATGACACATTTTGCCATATTTTGGCATGCAAATATTAATGGTAGGTAAAGTGCTTATTTATATAAGCAATCTAAACAAACAGTTGAATAAAATATTAATTCGGAACATGAAAATAAGTTTTCAAAGTACAACTTACACAACCAATAAAAAAAAAAGAAGAACATACACGTTTGACACAACACAACATAAAAAATAACAATAAAATTTCGGATTTCAATAATAGGTAGGTATTCGAATTTCAATAATCTACGTCTAGTCTAGTACAATGCATTCCTGTAATGATAGGACCGACAAGAAGTTTTTTTTAGAAATTCACTTATTGAATAAAAACTATGTGAAATGAGCCATTTTTTTAGTACTACGCAGAATTTTCTGTAAGGAAGATCAGTTATAAAATTTGGAATTGAATTATAAATAAGTGGCGCCATATATACGCAACTGCGTCGGAATAGTTCGATCCTGGGAACTGGCATTTTTAATAGATATTGTGTGGCTTTTCGTTTACTTGTATTATTATTCGGTTCAAAAAGTGAATAATTTGTTTTAACAAACTTAGCGATTTCATATATATAAATGCAAGGAACTGTGAGAAGGTTGTGTGATTTATACACTGGCCTGCAGGAATCAGTCCAGTCCATATTGAAAATTGCTCTTATGCATTTTTTTTGTGCTAACAGAACTCTAGAAATTTCAGAAGAGTTTCCCCAAACAATGATACCATATCGGATGACAGAGCAAACATAAGCGTGATAAACCATTAGCGCAGTTGGTCTGGATGTCTCATTTTTAACTTTCTTTAATGCAAAAACAAACCTATTGATTTTCATACATATTTCATCAATATGCTCCTTCCAGGTGAAATGTTCATCAAGTGTTATGCCAAGAAATTTTGTTTTATGTAATTGTTCTACTGTTTGATCTCTATGCGATATTTTAAAGTTGGTATATTTACTTTTCTGCGTTTTGAAATTGATTATTTTAGTTTTTTCTACGTTTACTTTTAAAGCATTGTTATCTAACCAAGTAATAATTTTATTCAAAGTGTTATTTATATCAGATTCATATGATTCCTCGTTTTTACAATCAAGGATAACCGTTGTGTCATCAGCAAATAGAACACAATCCTGTTCTATAGCTTGAGGGAGATCGTTAACATATATAAGGAACAATGGTGGCCCTAAGATGCTTCCTTGTGGAACTCCAAAGTAATTTTGTCGGGGTTGGGAGTTAAAGTCTGTGATAGTATTTACTTTGTCATCAAATTTTGTTATTCTTGTGACCTGAGTTCTATTTGATAAATAAGATTTAAACCAATCTAGGGCTGGACCTCTTATACCTATTTTACTCAGCTTATCAATGAGAATGGAGTGATTTACGAAATCGAAGGCTTTACTAAGATCTAAAAACAGAGCTGAAGTTGTAACTTTCGAGTTGATGTTATTTAGGATCGATTTCACCAAGTTAAAAGCTGCCAATGAGGTAGATTTGTTTTTTCTAAATCCATATTGCTGTTTTGCAAGCATATCAAACTTATCCAAGAAAGAGAGAACTCTCTTGTACATTACTCTTTCAAAGACCTTTGATAGAATTGGTATCAGCGCAATAGGTCGATAATTATTTTTGTCTGTTTTAGATCCTTTTTTGTGCATTGGTTTTATTATAGATATTTTGAGTTTTTCCGGGAAACAGCCTTGTTCTAATGATAAATTTATAATATATGAAAGAGGCTCTGCGATGTATTGAGCGATTTGTTTTAGAAGGTCTGTAGATATATCATCATAGCCAGACGAACGAGTGTTTTTTAATGTTTTTAGGATTCTAAAAATTTCAGCAGGATTAGTAGGTCTTAAAAATATGCTATTGTCGTTGCTTTTAACGTTTGGACCGTAAGTGTTGTTTTGTATGTTTGCGTTGTTTTCAACAATATCTATAAAGAAATTGTTAAATAGGTTTGCGATATCCAAGCCTGATGTTGCAGTAATATCATCGTCAACTATACTGTTAATGAATTCTCGAGTCCTTTCGTTACCTGTACTATGTTTAACAATATCCCATGAAGCTTTACCCTTATTTTTTGAGTATGCAATGTGCTTCAAATTACACAAAGATTGCAAGTTATGAATACATTTTCTTAACATATTGGAGTATACCTTAAACCTAGTTTTATTTTCATTGGTTTTGTTTAGATAATATTTGTATCTTAATGTTCGTTTAGTGTTACTACTCTTTTTAACTCCTTTTGTTATCCATTTTAATTTACTATATCTGAACAGTTTTTTTACTTTTATGAAAGGGAAACATAATTTATAAAATAAAGTGATTGTGTCATGAAAGTTATCAAAAGCATTATTAGTGTCGGAAATATTGTAAACATCGGTAAAAGATAATTTACTCATGTGTTCAATGAATTTTTTGACATTGTCTTTACTCAGGTCATTTACGGTCATGAAGTAATAACCGGATATGGGTTTTTGATCGGATTCAAATTTAACAACCTGTGCTGTATTATGATCAGATAAACAAACATTATGAGTTTTGCCTGTTATGTTTGGAATATTACTGATGATGTTATCAATACATGTGTTCAGCCTGGTGGCTTCTTGAATGTGGCACCGCATACCATAGTTTGAGATGAGTTCTTTAAATTTTGTGCAATTACTGTCATTACTTAAAAAATTAATATTAAAATCTCCAGCTATTATTATTTTACTTTTTTTATTTTGAAGTTTCAGTAAGGTTTTGTTCAAATTTTCGAAAAAAATATTGAGACTAGATGAGGGTGTTCTATAAATACATAATATAATCACACGTATAGATTTAATTTCTAGTCCACAAATCTCATAGTGTTTATCAATCGAAAATTCTTTTACTTCTTTTAATTCGATACTTTGGAGATGATTTTTGCATAGTATGCATGTTCCCCCTCGCCGCTGATCAGGCCGCGAATAAATGGCACCAACATAGAAATTATGAAGTATGAGGTATTTTTCCTCCCCTCTTATAATAAAGTGTTCGCTCAGGCATAAAACGTCTATATTTATGTGAGATTCACGCATTTCATTAATAGTTAAATCAATATCTTGTAGTTTATTTAAGGCCCCTGCAATATTTTGATGCAGTACTGAAAAACTACTTTTACTATATTTTAAACTGCTACTTTTGTTATGTTTTTTATTAGTTACGAAAAAAACGTTCTTTACTTACCACAACGTTGTCTGCAGAAGTGTTTATACGTGACATTTGTGGTTTAGCAGCCTTAGAAAAATAATATGGAATAGTGCCTTTAAGTGGTAGAATAACTGGTTCCAAAATACCGACTACCGGACATGATATAGTTTTAGCATTTTCTTGTATAATATGCGCTGAACCTTTTGGTTTTTCCGTTACTGCGTTATTGTTATAAAGAAGATATTTGTTGTAGTACTGTACATCGTTAATTTTGTACAAGAGTTGTTCGATAACGCTGTTGTAAGTATTTGCTTCAATGAAGTTGCAGTTGTGATAGTTTTGTGAAAGTAATTTCAATTGATAATTAAGTTTACGCTCATTCAGAAATGCATTGTATTTAACATTTACAATAAATATATTACAGTTCTTCAGCAGCTTAATTGCTGCAGCTATTTCAGCCATAAATTTAACAGGGTTCGAATCATTTCTGCCGGTCATTATAATCACGCTGTCATTTTTTGAAAAGTTTTCCGTTAATTTATTACAACATAATAAGACTTCTTCTGTGGTCGCACCTGGTTTCCTAATCCCTGTTATGGCGTATTTATTTATAATAAATTTATTTTCTTTTTCCTTCTCCAGTAGTCCTTGAACTATACCTTTCCCTTGGTCATCCGACAGAATAAGTAAGTTTCCATTTCCAGGTTTGCTGCTTATTGTGGCCTGTGATTTTTGTTCGTATTGTAATATCGGCTCTTGTGTGTTCTCCTCGGTAATTGCTACTAAATCCGTTTCTGTTGAATCTTTAGTTTCATTTTCATTTTCTTTTCTGAGAATATCTTTGACGGTACTGCTGGAAGATGGTTCAGGCGTATGGAAGTCGATGTCTAGGTCTAGTTTTCTAGCGGATAGTTTGCTTTTAATCGGAAAATATTTATTTGAGATTTCTGTATTGCGTGAAGAAGTTGTAGTTTTGGTACTTGTGCTCGTGATGTACATTTCCCTGAAGTGCTCAGTTTTAAGCTTTTCGTCAGCTAATTGTTGTTTCAATGAGGCATTCTCTAAACCTAGTGTTTCAATTTCAAGATGAAAGCTCTTAATCTGCTCCTTAAGATTCTCAATTGAATTTTTTAAGTGTAACGTTTCACCACTTTTTTGGTGTGTTGACAGGTCCATCATACTTTTAACGCTTAGGTTTGATGCCAAACTGTCAATGGATTCATCGGACAAATGAGAAAGAGAGCGTCGCATTCGGTTTTTCCTTAGGGTAACGTTACTGAAGTTTTCCATCTTTTAGAGAATGTTTATTAAAATATTTATAAAATTTGCAGAAAATCACAAAGAAATCAGAAAAAATCATAAAAAGGTAGCAAACAATAAAATAACCGCACTAGCCTTCTAAAACAAGTACCCAAAAATCCAAAAAGTAGTTGCACTTAGCCGGATTTGAACTTGCAGTCCCGAGGTTCAGATACTGTAGAGTCGACGTTACTTGCAATCTAGCTATGTCGACTTGTAATGGTAGTGTCGAAATAGGACGATGTGTTATGCGTTTTATTGTACGGAATAAAAGTTCGTTGTTTTTTTATCGTTTGTTTTGATTGGTTGAGAATTTGGCGTCGCGCGTCGCCACTTTTGAAATGAATTAACGGCAGAGTTATTTGAGGATCACTTGTTTATCGCTTTAAACATTATTGTGCCACTGTTATATACTCTTTAGGCGTAGGTGTTAGAATTTTCCACTTGGTTTAAAACTTTAAACACTGTTTATTTATTTTAGTGCACAAAATGGTTTGTTTCTATTCGTTGGTTACTTTGATGATCAATGTTTCGTTGTTTTATCTATTAACGATAGTATTAATTGTTGCCTACATTTACACTGAGTTACTGCTTCTAGTTGTGTACACTAGACATAATAAATTCACAAAATAACACTAATAACTATTTTTAATTAATTTTTAAATACGGAGCCGAACTGTACGTGACGGCAGCGCCATCTTGTTTCACTTCGTGTGGTGGCCGCAGGGCAAATCCAGTTCATCGGTCATTGCTGCTCAGTGACTTAGATATAATAGGTACTTTGGCTACCTCTTATGATTTCCTATCCCATATTTCCGTGTGTCCCTTACTTACAAGGAAAAATGTGGAAATTTATATTGGTATGACACGGCAAGATAAATGATATCTACTGATGCTGATATTTTGTAAAACCATTCTTTGGTTTTATGCCCAGTGAAAGTAGAAACTTTTACACAGTTGCTCTTTGCTCTATCTATCCGTTGTAGATAACTTTAAAGCATAGATTGTTTCCAATGCTTATCTGACTTTGGTACCTATATTGGCTTTCAGTGAGACACACACATGCAGGATGCAGGTAGCGTCGAATGTTCAATAATAAACATCATACGTTGACGGTAGGTTGATTGGTTTGGTCATGTTGAGAGGATGAATGAAAGGGAAATGTGAGTAGAAACGCCGCGGGAGGGGACGCCCTAGGAAGACATATAATGACCTTATTGGTGATGTTTTTCAGAGAGGTCAGCAGTTGCGTAGTAATCGCAACCGGCGTGCGTGTATGACCAGAGGCAAAAGGAGTAAGGACCGTAGCAGGTTCTGTAGTTTCTGCCTACCCCCATGGGAAGAAGCCGTGAGTTTATGTATGTACGTTGACGGTTAAAAAGAATGAAGTAAGTAGGCTCTACAAAAATCTTATCAAAACTTTGGAAAGCCATTGACACTAAAGTTAAACGAAATTGGGAATCAGAACAAGATAATTTTTTTGCTTAGGAAAATATTTCTATATAAATAATATTAAAGCTGTTGAACCGTATTTGAATAGCAGATGGAGTTGATCAATAGTAAAAAACCCTGTTTGGTTTCTGAAAACCGAACTTATTAAGATTCCATAAGTGCTTTCATGATTGAAATTCCAGTTATTTTTGCAAAGGTAATCAGCGCTGAGTTTCGCGTTGAATTTTATATCATGTTCCCGGAATAGGTACCTACCATAGCATCAAACACGACGTAATACTAACATACTAACAAGTACGGGGTGAAATTTTAATGGTTGTTTTAAAGGGTCATTGCACTCATCATTAGAACAACTTTTACTATGGGACCATACCCGAAATCGCCAAAAAAAAATCAGCTGCTTCCCTTTGACGAGTTTGATTTACATAAATGTACTGAACAGCTGATTTTTTTTTCGCGATTTTAGGTTTTCACAATCATTTAGAGAATTTAATACGAAAGGTGTATGTATTTAATACATTACTATAAAATTTACATGAAACATAATGAAATCTCTAAATCTCGATGTTTTGTCAAGTCGTAAAAACCGTGCGAAGCAGTGGCGGGTCGCTAGTTAATTACCTATATAATTTACTCGTACTAGCTTCTACTCGCGAATTTGTCTGCGTTTTGACTTTTTTCGTTTTTGCTCGGCTCCTAAGGGTTGTAGCGTGATGGTAAATAACCTATAATCTTCCTCAAGAATTAAGCTATCAAATGCAAAAATATTTTTTTCAAATCCGACTGGTAGCTCCAGAGATTACGCCTACACACAAACTTCCAAGCAAACAAATTTGACCTCTTTATAACGGTCAACACTGCTACTTTTTGACACC
The DNA here is from genome assembly GCA_905163495.3 of Cosmia trapezina. Classification (NCBI taxonomy): domain Eukaryota; kingdom Metazoa; phylum Arthropoda; class Insecta; order Lepidoptera; family Noctuidae; genus Cosmia; species Cosmia trapezina. The sequence continues at coordinate 7,862,650 of LR991036.1, forward strand.
ATCTGAATTAACACAAAATGATACGATAACCTGCTTTTTAGCATTTAATTTATTAGTTATGAGTTAATTTTCTGTAAAATTTACATCTGTTCCTATTTTAATGAAGTATTTTTCTCAATAATTAAGATTTAGAAAACACAAGTGTTAATCAACTTTTGTTGCTGACTGTACCTTCATGAACTAAACGAACGAAGATAGTTTCGTTAAAAAAATTCCTCAGCCACAGCTCCTAAAATACGTTCCAGAACGTTCAAGCGATTTCAGATGTCGTGTTCTGCCGCCGGCATCCGGTCACATACATTACCCTAATGTCTCGTTGAATTTTGCAGTGGGAAATATACGACTGTATTTGTACATAGTTTCACCACAGTCTATACATCATACAGTCGTCCGACGAAGCCGTCTAGACAGGGCAATCGTGCGGGGCGTGAGGGGCGAGACGCGGGAGGCGCGAGCCCGAGCTGCATACTTCCAGCGTGTTAGTAGCTCGGGACACGGTTTTCAGGGCTATCGTGTTGATTGTATTATTGTTTTAATGTATTATTATTATTTAATTTATGTATACAGAAAAATACAGAGATAGGTACGACACAGTAACATTTGAGTACCTGCTTGCTTATTCCTTAAGTTTTTTTGGAACGGACGGTACGAACTTGGCTGATGGGGCTAAGCGAAAAAAAATGTAAGATTTTTCCGTCACGACCCTTGAGTTTTGTTTTATATTCTAATATTTAAAAATGTAACTTATATATGTATAAAATGAAATGAAGGAAATAATATTAATGACATGGGTGGGATTTTCATGGTTTTTGAGTCCAAGATGGCGGATGCAAAAATTTTAAAATTTTTCGTCATGGGTGTCATTTTCATGGCTTTTGAGCTCGCTGAAAATGGTAATGAGGTCAAAATGAAAATCCAAGATAGCGGCTGCGAAAATTTTCTAATTTTTCGTCATGGGTGTCATTTTCATGGTTTTTGAGCTCGCTGAAAACGATAATGAGGTACATGACGAAAAATTTGAAAATTTTCGCTGCCGCCATATTGGATTTTTATTTTGACTTCACTATCGGCTTTACCGTCCTAGAAAACCATAGAAACGATACCCATGACGAAAAATTTGAAAATTTTCGCAGCCGCCATCTTGAATTTTGATTTTAACCTCGTTATCGTCATCAGCGACCTCAAAAACCACGAGAATGACATCCATGTCGAAAAAAAATTACTTAAAAGAAAAATAATAAAATAATAAGAAAAAAAAACTTAAGAAATAAGCAGGCATTCAAATGTCGTTTATAATAATAATAATGTTGATGGCATTGTTGATCTCAAATAAACAAATTAATTAATTAATATCGTTTACTTGGGACAACCCTTGCTGTTGCGACAATGTCTAGACGTTGTTGGCATTTACCACGAGATCAAAGGCGTCTAGACTAAGAGGTCACAGGATTTTTCATAACGATCATGGATACGGTTAGATTTACTTCGATGGGTTGTAGAGTAGTCCCCTAATTCGAATGACGTCGGTCTGCCTGCTCTGAGTGGTTGCAACTTCGAGTTATAGCGCTTACAAGAGGCGTCATTGTTGCGAAAAAAAAACGATCAGAGAAATGGTCAGTTTTGGTACAGATTGCGTCTCCGCAGATGAAACAAGTTGGTCTGCCGGCTCTGAGTGGTTGCATTTCAGAGCTATAATGCGCGCAACATTGTTGCGAAAAAAAAAACGATAAGAGAAATGGCCAGTTTTAGGACCCATTCGAAGTATGGTGTCTCCACAGGTGAAACGTGTTGGTCTGCCGGCTCTCAGTGGTTGTATTTCAGAGCAATCGTTGTATATGCAAGACGCTTATTTGTGGAGAAAGCCTAAAAAATACATCGAAAAAGGGGACAATAGGCGAATTTTTCATGTGCACGCCGGCCGGTGTCGTACCCCCACCCTACACATGCGCCGAGAACCACCCGCTGCGCGGCCGTCCCCCCTGTAAAGGAATAGGGAAAAAGCTAGAGGTGTCAAGAGGTGTCAATAAGAGAAATGGTCAGTTTTAGTACCTATTCGAAGTATGGTGTCTCCACAGGTGAAACGAGTTGGTCTGCCGGCTCTTAGTCGTTGTATTTCAGAGCATTGTTATACGCAAAGCGCTTAGTTATAGCAAAATTCAACTTAACGGTAATCAATAAAATAAAGAATGAAATCGAACAAATCCAATTTTTAACAATTCAACTTATTACTTTGGGTAAATCACAGATTAATAATTTTGTAGAATATAGCTAATGAAACAACTCAAAAAATATAGAATGTTAGAAATAAGTCAATATTTAACTCTAAGTCTTAGCTATAATCTACAAAATTATTAATCTGTGATTTACCCAACTTGAATTATTAAATATTGGATTTGATCGATTACATTCTTTATTTTATTGATTACCGTTAAGTTGAATTTTTCTATAACTAAGCGCTTTGCGTATAACAATGCTCTGAAATACAACGCCTAAGAGCCGGCAGACCAACTCGTTTCACCTGTGGAGACACCATACTTTGAATAGGAACTAAAACTGACCATTTCTCTTATTGACACCTCTTGACACCTCTAGCTTTTTCCCTATTCCTTTACAGGGGGGCCGGTCGCGCAGCGGGTGTTGCTCGGCTCAGGTGTAGGGTGGGGGTACGACACCGGACGGCGTGCACTTGAAAAATTCGCCTATTGTCCCCTTTTTCGATGTATTTTTTAGGCTTTCTCCACAAATAAGCGTCTTGCATACACAACGATTGCTCTGAAATACAACCACTGAGAGCCGGCAGACCAACTCGTTTCACCTGTGGAGACACCATACTTCGAATGGGTACTAAAACTGACCATTTCTCTTACCGTTTTTTTTTTCCAACAATGTTGCGCGCATCATAGCTCTGAAATGCAACCACTCAGAGCCGGCAGACCAACTTGTTTCATCTGCGGAGACGCCATACTTTCAATGTGTACCAAAACTGACCATTTCTCTGATCGTTTTTTTTTCGCAAAAATGACGCCTCTTGTAAGCGCTATAACTCGAAGTTGCAACCACTCAGAGCAGGCAGACCGACGTCATTTGCATTAGGGGACTACTCTACAACCCATCGAAGTAAATCTAACCGTATCCATGATCGTTATGAAAAATCCTGTCACCTCTCGGTCTAGTCGTCCTACTGTATGTTTTTATATTGTGGTTTCACGGTAAATATTATTTTAAAGAGCGATCCATTTCAATTTAACAAATAATCTATAAGTACTAATAAAAAGCTGAAGAGTTTGTTTTTTTTGTTTGTTTGAACGCGCTAATCTCTAGAACTACCAGTCGAATTTGAAAAATTATTTTTGTATTTGTTAGCCCAATTCTTGAGGAAGGCTATAGGGTAAGTATATCATACTCCGATGTTATAATAGTGTGGGTTATAAGTTTTTTCGACTGTATAATATCTAGTTATTGCTGTAATGTATAACTATTTTTTGTCCCAAATAAAATAAAATATTGGCTGACTATACTCACTCGGCAACAGCAGCAATCGCAGCAGTATGATGAATGGCGCTTCGTCCGCGCTTACGTCTCCTAGTGCGCTTGCGTGAGTAGGAGGCCAATAGCAGGCCTTTGCGCGCATCGATGCGCTTGCGCGAGTCCTTCGCCAGCGTGCGTACCGCCAGCGACGTGGGGTCGAAACTGAACGTGCTGTCGTCGCGGTGCTCGTTCAAGTCTTTCTTTCTTTCCTGTGTGAGAATATGGACTAAGTTAGTAGAAAATAATATAAAGGGAATGGACAAGAAAATAATGGAAGAGTATAATAAAGCAATAGTTGTGGATGTTCTCAGCCAGTTAAATACACACCTCTTGCGTAATCTGCGACTCCTCTTCATAGCTGAGCGCGACGACGGCAAGCATCAGGTTGATGAGGTAGAACGAGCCGAAGAACACCACCACGGTGAAGAACGACACCGACATCGGACCGCACGATGACAGCACCTGGGGGTAAACAGGGTTAATTAACAAGGGGTAAATAGTAAACAGTGTCCTTTGGCGGAAGGTCTGCTTTCAAATGACAAATTCAGTTGTTTTGTATTTTTTACTCCACGATTTCTATATTAAGTAATTCATATTTGTACCAAGGATGTGTTAGAACAGGGGGCCTAAAACGGCCACATTAATCAATTCCTCTAAAAGCGATTCATTTCCTGAATTTCCAGCAATTTATTATGATTGTGCTATTTGACATTAACCATTTTACGAATCTCCATACAAAACTGTCAAACAGATGAATTGCGTGCTATGTATTGGACGCAGATAAATGATGAATTGTCAGTTTGTGATCGTTTTACGATTTCAAATATGATTCATATATCCTATTATGATTCTGCCAAAGTGGCCGTTGTATCCCCCAGAACAGATGGCGTAAATATGATTCACATTACCAATATTAATGTTGGCTGTCGATCGACTTTCCAATCAAGACGTAGAAAGCCGAGTCACTTCGCTATTCGAGCTTTATTAGTACCAAGTCATCGATTATATTGGTTTCATAATTAATTTCTTAGTCTTACCTAAGAGGGATACCTACCTGTCAATACCACAAACGATGCGAAGTCTTCTGAACTTAGAAAACTTTATTGATTAGCTAGACAAAGTAACAACGTTGTACCTATGTATGGGGTTGACATAAGCTGTCGAAATGTCACGTGATCATATAAATATCACTTTGAAGCTAATAGCGATTGTAGAAATAGAATCACTCCGAATCGAATGCCGTTTGTCTGCTAGGCCCTGTGATATCTTATTTTAAAACTTGATTTACTGCTTTTCCCAGGCTTCTTGGTAAAAACTGCCAACGGATAAAGGTAGACGGATTAACTGGGGCCGTCCTAAAATAAACGGAACCGTATAAATAGTGTTGTCACTAGCATTTCCGGTCGTTTCAGCGGACCGGCAAAACAGACGGCCCGGAACAATATGGCGGCGGAAACAGCGGGGTCTCTAATTGATAAGATCATGATTTATATAAGTAACTGAGTTTTACATCCAAATTATCCCTAAATAAAGATGCAGTTGCTTTTTCATATGTCTGAATTACAAAAGCGCTTATCAAGCTTTCATTAAGCGCTTTTAAACATGGATTTTTTAGTGTCTTTTAATTAATAATAGGAACATAAACCGCTTCTTTGCAGGCGGTTTTAAGCTCAACTCACTCACTGTCAAAGAGTCGGTCAGTTAGACAGAAAGTTCAAGCCCATTCCAAAATGTATATCTCTTTGTAGAAGAACGGGCAAGAAACTGCAAGGACACTCTTTTAAATCAAGATATTACAAAATCTCTGCTTTTGTATGTGAGAAAAATGCAAAAATATAAGATTAAATAAGCCCTGGCAGTTAAGAGATGACCAGTCTCAACTGACGGCGCCCGTTCTCGAACGTGGCGCGTGAATCAGCAATTCAGCACCATCCAGCTCAACCATTTTGTAATCCGTGCTAGGCGGCTTTATAATAAACATAATTATTATAGTGGATATAGGCAGTAAATGAGTGTCCCAAAATATTTGAAAGCCGAGTCAAAAATTAACCTACATTACCTCCGTACATCTCGCTCAAATTTTCGCAATTAATATGGTGGGCATTTGATGTTTAAACCGAAGTAAAGGCAGCCTATAAAACAGGCGGGGTTTATAGTCTACGATTTTATATTTAGGTCGTTTTGTAATTAGTTCATGATTTTTAGCAAATGTTATAATGTTTTCGACTACACTAACATTTGAGCATCGGTAGGCTATTACTCTCAAGAGATTGGCGATTTTACCCTTGTTAAATTGCAGTGTAACGTTTTCGCAATTAACGAGGTACGAGTTTAATCCACCAACCCACACTGGGCCCGCGTGGAGGATTTTGGGTCACTCCCTCTCACAGAGAAGAGGCCTGTGTCCCAACAGTGGGAACATTATAGGCTGTTTATGTACAAGTACAAGACTTCGATGCTTTTCAAATGGTAGAATAGAAAAGGTAGAAAACTAATATTTCGTACGGGTACCTACCAATATTTTTAAATTATCTATCTTACGTTGCGTTTAATTCAAACACAAACTCAAAGCATTTATTTCAATGAAACCAATTACAGGCACGTTTGAATTGTCAAAAAGTTGGTGAATTAGTCAGAAAGTTGAAGGTAATTAGTTGCCCATTCCGAAACGTAGATTTCTATGGAGAAGAATGGACAAAAAACTCCTAGGACACTCTTTTAAATCCACATTATTCTTGTTGCGTATGTGAGAATAATGTAAAAAAAAAATATAAGATTAAAAATAAGCCGCATAATAGGCAGTTAAGAAATGACCAGTCTCAACTGATAGCGCCCATTCATGAACATGACGTGTGGATCAGCACCATCTAGCTTCACCATTTTGTAGGGAACCGAATGATCCAACACAAATAATGACTTGCAGAAAGCAACACTTTATCCGCGGAGTTCAGAGCCCTATTGTTATGTTGATATTATTTGTCACTGAATCAGCCGCAGACGCGTGTTTGTTCTACTGATATAGTATATTTAGTTTACAAAGCAAGTTCTGTAACTTGATCGGTTATCAGTATCACATTAATAATTATTGATACAGTTTCCATACCTATCTATCGCTAATCATTATATGGGTTACATCGAAGGTTGAAGTAACTAAAGCTTTGGTTTCCTAGGAAAGCGGTTCCGTCATATTATAACGGCTGCCATGAAAATCTGTAATTTTTTTGTTCTGTATTTATTTTTTGTGTTTTTTTTTTTAATTTCAGTATTTGACATTAAGTCAAACCCCGCTGCCCAATGATTTAAATCGCGTCAAAACGAATCAGAAATGCGACTATCTTTTGACGCGGTAGGGCGAATCTAACGATTTTAATCTTTGCCACTGCCATGATTTTCATGTCAGCTGTCACTACGGCCGTTAAGTGCGGCCACCTCACTTAGCCTAAAGCCCAAACTGAGCTCTATCAACGCTATCTTTGTATTGTTAAATGCCCTACCACGTAGCGGTATCCGTGCTTGCAAGGTCTTGGATTAGCAGTAGGTAAGCATATAATAAGCCAGGATATGTGCGTATATTGGATGCAATAACGCTACTTTGCTACCTATACGAATATTTCAGCTATGAGGGCATATTGGGAGCAATATTCAGCAATATTATCGACGTATATTGCTCTTGCGCTTTGCATTGCAAATTTTGTGTTACATGTATTGATAGTTGTAGTATAGCAGAAGGGTGTTGATTGGACGGTGTAATGCTGCATTTGAAAGAGCTTTTGAACCAGGTTGCCTTTTTACAGTTCAGCAAATGTTTTATCATTAAAATTACGTTAAAAATCTTTGGTTCTACAACTTCTACGGTGAAATTCTCAATCTGTCTAGCTTTTTCCCAACTATGTTGGGGTCGGCTTCCAGTCTAACCGGATGCAGCCGAATACCAGTATTTTACATAGAGCGAATGCCTATCTGACTTCCACAACCCAGTAACTGGGTAATACGATACCTCCTGGTAAGACTGGTTTTCAGACTTTCGGGCTTCTGACGACCCGTAACGACTCTCAAAGATCCACGTATGACAGCCGGGACCAACGGCTTAACGTGGTTTCGGAGGCACGGAGAGGTCTCGGTATGTAAAGATAGACGGTCAACCATCCATGGACCGACCCCAGCAAGCGTAAGTAGCTGCCGTGCCGTGCGGCTGTTATTACTTAGCCACGAGCTCCTCTTGGTTCTACGTTGAAATTTACATGTTTTATTATGCTTGGTTTCAAAGTTTTCGTGTATGTTTTTGGCTAACAATTCACACACTCACATTTGCCCAAGCAGAGCATCAGAGATCTTTATGATCTTGAGATGTATTTTACGCTTTAATTTTAATTTTGGGTATGTGACTTGACTATCGCATTAGGTTAAGACCTGTAATGATAGTTTTAAGGCATCTAAATAAATAAATAAATGTTTTGTTTCCATGTTCTGCAATTAATACTCCTGCACAAACCGGGGTGTCCTTGGGTGCATTTGCATAGTGCATAACTGCATACAGGGATAAACATCGGTTAGTGCCTCCTCATCGTTTAAAATTGTCTAAAGGGCCTCTACGAGTTTGCTTCGGCCCCTCGTAGCTCTTTCCAAAAGTCGGGACCCCAGGGGCCCGAGATATGCCAAAGGCATTTTAAAATATAATAATAACAATGTTTATTTATCCAAAGTAATACATAGACATAGGTTGAGTGGTTGTTGGTTGGCTTCAGTCTATTCTATGAAAACCTCTATCAAAAGATACGCTGGTCAATTATACGAGTCGTTTCCGGACACAGAAACCAAGTCTTAATTAAAGTGGTCAATAACAGCTGTAACAGCATCCCTTTAGTGTCAAGCTGTGCCATGTTCTCTCAGCAGAAGAGAGAAAACAAACATAAACATACTTAGTCGGTCTCAAGACGCCTGAGCCTCTAAACGTTTGTCTCCCAAACTGCTGTAGAAGATTGTGCAAAGTAATTTATTAGTGTAACCGCCTTGCCCGACCAGCCGTAAGATAAGCACGTGTTCTGAGTTTGCTTAGGAACATGCTTGTGGGCTATATAATTATGTATATACTTGAAATAATGTAAAGCCTGGAATACACATGCTACGAGTATGTTGTAGCTTATATAAGAGCTGATTTCGAACTGCTACGGCGTAGCACAGAGAGCTACGACGTAGCTGTTCGAAATCAGCTCTTTTCGTAAACACGTTGGAAAAGAGTTGGAGTTAGGTAGGTATCTATTTTATACAACCGGAGAACATGCTTGAGCTTCAGGATGCATGAGCATATATGAGCACATTATTTAGTAGTAAACTATAGAACCTCCGTATTCTTTAATCTGAGTTATTAAAAACTTTCATAATAAAAGTATAATAAATAATCTAACTTTTTTGACCATAGTTTCTAACATTGCCAAGTGAATGTTTTTCTACAATATTTTTGCCTACGTAAACATACTATACTGTACAATACACCCACACAACTTTTATTTGACTTTTGACTTCGTGCTACCGTTTTGTCGAAAGTTGGCTACTATATGTAATTTAGTTTCGAATGATTGATGATCGATGATTCGATGTAGTAATCAGTATAGTTCGCTTTGCTTTCAAACTGTCTGTCCAAGGGACCTTGGATGCGATTACCGAATTCAGCTCCCTATATGCAAATCCCGTATGTGAATGAATGATGATAGTCGCAGTAGCATTTGCGATACAGCAATCTCTAGTCCCGTTAGAGTAGTCTAGTTAATTTGTTGGATACCCCAGGGAGTGAAATTAAGGCTGTGCTAGTCGTATTTTAATGATTTAATTAGGTAGGTACAAGTAAATGCTAAAGCAGCAGTAGTAGCTAAATGTTAACAGCAGCACGGATTGATCGAAGGTTAAGCTACGCTTGTCACGGTCGTTTCGTTGATGGGTCACCATACATTAGACCCTATCCCCTATAGATAGGGATAGAGACCAGAGACCCTTTCGTGCCTTGGAAAGCACGCTAAGCCGTTGGTCCCAGCTTTCGTAGATCTTTGACAGTCGTTACGGGTAGTTAGAAGCCGAAAAGTTTGACAACCAGTCTTTACCATCAAGGGTTCCATGTAAAATACTGGTAATCAGCTGCATACGGTTAGACTGGAAGCCGACCCCAACATCTTGGGAAAAGGCTAGACAGATTGTTGGAATTAGGTACAAGTATAACAAACGTATGCTATACTATAGTATAGCAATAATAGAATCAAACCCTAATTGAATCTCCCATAGTACACGAATCCACTAATATATTTCGTAATTTCTCTCTACGTCACAGAATTTCGTTGGAAAGCGCTCCAGTCGCACTGCCATCTTGAAAGCGGTTCTCTTAGAATTAATTAAGGGTCGACCGGTAAACGACCCCCACATTATGACCACACCCGCAACTCACGTAAACTTCATTTGGCTACAGTCTCGCAGACCCTTTGTAATAAAATTCGTGGACCTCAAAACCGTTGGAGCGTTTTGAAGGGTTTAGTTAGCTGCATGCTTGATGAACTAAGTTTTTTTATGGAGGTAGAAAATATACTTTATTTTGTGTTTGCTTTTGGAATGAAGTTCTTTTATGTGGCTTGTGGTAGGAGTACACTGCACTCTGGCAGAAAATGAGACGTAACGAAAAAGTAATATGCAGTTTCAGCAGAAACTTCAGATATATATACAGATACTAGTGTTAACTGTTACGAGTTCAGGCAATCAAGCCGATGGAGCTTCACAGTAAGTATTAATATTTTACTACAAATACTTGAAAATTGCATTTACACCATTGGCAAATTATACCACCGGGAATTCTATACGGTAATGATCTGGAATCTAACGGACTGTCTATTGTGTAGAATTCTATAATGTCTATGATTGAATGAATGAATGAAATCATTTCTATCTATGTATCTTACAAAGTTACAATCTGCCATCGCCAGTTATCGAGAGCAGTCGTGCATAGAATTGCAGAGCAAGATTATGTCCCGGTAGATACTTTAGTGCCGGTTGGGCCATTACATATTGTTCAACGTATTGTTTTCAAATGCATTAGCAACGGTTTAGTACGCATGAAATTTCTATTTACCATCAATTTCTGATGAGGTAAACATTATGCACTATGTCCACGAGTTACTGTTCATCTAACATTTAGACAGTTTAATTTGGTACTAACTTTCTGCATTAAGGCTGAAGGCGTCATTTCGCTTAATAAATCTTCTCCTTCTCTTCTTCTTCTTAATCTTTTTCTTCTTTCTTCTTCTTCTTCTTAATTTTAAACGTCATTTGTTAGGTTATAATACAACTCCAAAAACAAAATTTTAAAGACGTGATAACCAGCAACTCTGGGTTCGAGTGGTAGATAATGTCCCGCTTCCTCTTGCATACTCTGACTCCTCCTGGAGGCCCACTAATGGTCCCAATATTGGGAACATCTATACTAATATTATAAAGAGGTAAAATTTGTATGTAAGTTTGTATGTAGGGGGTAATCTCCGGAACTAATGATCCAATTCTAAAAATTTTTTCACTGGTAGAAAGCTACATTATTCCTGAGTGCTATAGGCTATAAATTATATTTATATCATGCATATTAGCCGAGCTATCACAAGTTTTGTCTAACAAGTCGGAAAGAAATACCTCTTTAAACAGACTTTTTTGCATGCGCTGCCTAAACGGTTGTTTATAATTGAGAACAATGTATAGCAGTCTGGTCCGTCTTAAATAATTCTACAAAAAAGTCCGCGACACCATATTTCTATCTTTTATATTTTATACATCTTTTATTGTTTTAAAAAAGTATTTTTAGACATACTTACGTTTGGATGATTATTTAAACAACAAAACATTAATCCTTATCAAAATAAGATATTTTATGATCACAATGACATCATGGAGATTAGATTTGTTCTTTACAGTATGGCAATTGGTCATACAGTTTCGGAGATAATATAAAATTACTAAAACGCAAAATAACTTTAATTCATACCGGTTCCTCTTGAGCAAACATGTTTAGAGCGGACGTTTTATCAATTTACCCATAGATGGTGTTGTGCAAAATGTCGGTGGAATACAGCGGAAGCGTTTGTTTTTTTGTTAGTTTGTTTGAACGCGCTATCTCTGGAATTACCCCAGTCGGATTTGAAAAAATCTTTTTGCATTTTATAACCCAGTTCTTGAGGAGGGCTATAGGCTATTTAACATCACGCTAGGGCCCTTAGGAGCCGAGCGCGAAGTAATAGCGCGGGTAGGCGATGCGGAAGGATATAGGCTATTTAACATCACGCTAGGCCCCTTAGGAGCCGAGCGCGAAGTAATAGCGCGGGCGGGCGATGCATAAGGATATAGGCTATTTAACATCACGCTAGGGCCCTTAGGAGCCGAGCGCAAAGTAATAGCGCGGGCAGGCGATGCGGAAGGATATAGGCTATTTAACATCACGCTAGGGCCCTTAGGAGCCGAGCGCGAAGTAATAGCGCGGGCAGGCGATGGAGAAGGATATAGGCTATTTGACATCACGCTAGGGCCCTTAGGAGCCGAGCGCGAAGTAATAGCGCGGGCAGGCGATGGAGAAGGATATAGGCTATTTGACATCACGCTAGGGCCCTTAGGAGCCGAGCGCGAAGTAATAGCGCGGGCAGGCGATGCGGAAGGATATAGGCTATTTAACATCACGCTAGGGCCCTTAGGAGCCGAGCGCGAAGTAATAGCGCGGGCAGGCGATGCGGAAGGATATAGGATATTTAACATCACGCTAGGGCCCTTAGGAGCCGAGCGCGAAGTAATAGCGCGGGCAGGCGATGGGGAAGGATATAGTATATTTAACATCACGCTAGGTCCCTTAGGAGCCGAGCGCGAAGTAATAGCGCATGCAGGCGATGCGGAAGGATATAGTCTATTTAACATCACGCTAGGGCCCTTAGGAGCCGAGCGCGAAGTAATTGCACGGGCAGGCATTGCGATGCGATGCGTCGGGGTTGGTGGGTGGGGGATACAAGAAATTTAACGCGGACGAAGTCGCGGGCAGAAGCTAGTTATTACATAAAGCCAGATTATGTTATGGAAGTAGAGACATATTACATTAGGTTTACAACTCACCATATTATATACATTCTCCCAATAATCCAGGGTGATCAACTGAAATGTGGTGAGCATGGACCACAGAAAGTTGTCGAAGTTGGTGTACCCGTGGTTGGGGTTGGGACCCACACATAAACAGGTCCATTCTGCGGGACAGTGCCTCGCCCCTGTCAGGTTGCCGCAAATGATAGGCACTTCATCCGCATTCACCATCCAGTTTGATGGTTCTTGTATCCACCTGTGCAAATGAAAGTGAACCTTAATCATTAAGCAAGAAGACATTTTTTTCTTAGTATAGGCACGTACAAAGCTGTCATCGTCATCATCATCAATTTGCCAAAGCCACCCACTGCTGGACGCAGGGTTCCCCCAAGTATCATGTTTTCTCAAAAATACCAATAATAATAATAATCATCATTTATTTCAGACATTAATTGGTCCATAGATCTTTGTTAGTAGGTATTACACTTACGAAACTATGTTAGTACTTATAATTAATTAATTATTTCTTCAAAACTCTAGACCAATCCAATCCAATGCTCTAGATACCGTCAAAAACACAACCATCAAAAATCTGATGTTGGTAGGACTAGGTACAGATCCCTTGGATTTAAACGTTCTTATTTTACAATTTGCTTTAATATTTTAGAAAAAGGAGATGATTTATACATGATTGTAATAAATCGACCACACTCGCGGTTCACTGGATTCCATAAATCTCACATATAAATTTATAATATTTCAACTACGAATGATAATTCCTTCATTTAAATTTCTTGGAACAGGCTCATAATTCAGAATTGTGTTCATCGTTTTTACAGCAATTGATTCCGGAAACCAAGCGGAAAGATAAAATGTTTGCTAAAGTTCGCCAGAGTGGAAATTATTTTCGAGAATTGTAATTATTGCAGTAGATTTAAAATTTTACCTTATCTACTTATTTTATTTGTACATTTTAAATGAATCCGTCTACTTATTTTTATTATGCGAAAATTATTAAAGGTAATTTTAGTTAAAATAGCGGGCTTATCTTTCTTGGGTTTCTAGTGAGACAGGACTTAAGTAGGTACCTAAGTTTTTTTTTTATCTAAGAAATGTTTTAGTTATTGGAAAAATATTATTGATTCAGAAAGTTTAGAAGTAAATGTTTTCCTTTGATTACTACAGTTATTCAATTAATCACTAAAATATGAAACTTATGCCACAAACCAAAACAAAACAATTCCGAAATTGAAGCAAAAATATTTGCATTTATTTTGTCAACTAACTGCATGGAATTAATCTTTCTGGCCAGTAACTAGATACGTTAATTTGTTTGACCTCCTTACTAATACCTTTTTAAATTTTAACCGTATTACAACAAAACTGTCTGTTTAACATGACATTCATTTATGTATGGAGTTTGACGTACGACTGACATTAGACACGCGTTGAACAAGACGAGTCTAAGTTTTTGTGGTAAGACCCAATATTATGTTAAGATTAACTTTATTGAAAAGAAGTAGGTACTTAGGTAAATAATGAAATGTTTCAACACGTCTTGCGCAAGCATGGTGATCAATGCTCGTGCCTTCTCTGTATGAGAAGAGGGCTTTGCCTTTGCCCTGCAGTGGGACAATAAATAGTAGTTTGAACTAATCTCAAAGATAATAGTAGTTTGAACTAATAAGTGATTTTAATGACTATTTGAATGACTAAGTAGTAGTAGACCTAATATATCCAATATTCTATCATGACATTACATCTTAATGAATTGTATTGACATACATTTTTTTTTATTGAATTTATATTGATTTTGAATTAATATTAAGTTAAATTATTATAATTCATATTAAGACTAACCCTTTACTTACCCTTACCCTTGACTTTGGATGTTAAGACCAATGTGGAATGTAGTGTTTGTTTTCGTTTTCCTGGCTTTACTATGATTATTTAATTTTAGTGTTAAGTACCTACATTTATTGTCAAAACCACTTCGTGTGTTATTATTCGTGTATTTGTTGTTAAAACCACTGTTCGACACAAATGTACAGATAAAGAATAGATAAAATAAAAATAGACTGGTATTTTTTATACAACATGTCCCAGAATTGATGCCGCAACCGCTTAAGGGGTCATTGTACTCATCATAATGAACAACTTTTACTATAGGACAACTTTTACTATGTGGGGAAAAATCAGCTGCTCCCTACAGTTTGACGAGTTTGATGTAGATAAATGCACGGAACAGCAGATTTTTTTTTCGCAATTTCATGTTTGGTTCCATAGTGAAAGTTGTTCATAACGATGAGTACAATGACCCCCTTAAGCGGTTGTGCCATCAATTTTGGGACATGTTGTATACTGTTATATTCATATTGGGGAGGCCCATCTCCTACAGTCGACGTCTTTTGGCTGAAATGATGATGGTGATATTTTTATTATTATATTTTTGGCTACGTAAATTTTTCTTGCCCTTTTAAACTTATAAGTTTAAACTTTATAAAACATTTTTGTACTCACGCCGACCACGCCTCTTCGGTGAAGTTCTCCCCCGGCGGCACGACGAGGTTCTTCACGCACTTGTTCCTCAGCTCCCCCATGTAGACCTGCAGCGCGAACAGCGCAAACACCATCAGACAGAAGATGGTCAGCGTCATTACTTCTGCCAGCTGCTTGAACGAGTGCAGCAGCGCGTTGATGATGGTTTTTAGACCTGGGAAATTAAAAGGGGTAATATCTAGTTTGATGTTTTATTATTGGAAGGTATCGGACTGTTACAGGTTTAATTGTCTTCAAGAAAGAAGGAGAGGGCTTTTGAATAAATAAAAAAGTAAATGATAAAATTGTAAAGGTGTTTTTGAAATGTGTGAGTACTTGTAGCTCATAATTGAATTATTTTGGTAATAGGAATTTTGAGCGTTAGCCGACGTTCGCACGGACGTAAAAATAGCGGGATTTTTTATCGCGCACTGGATTTTTAACTCTCGGTGTTGAGCCGAGCATTGAGAATCCAACCTAACAACAACAGAGTACATTGTAACGCGTTGAAAAAACACACTGTTGGATTTTCAACGCTCGGCGCTAAGCAGAGCGTTGAAAATTCAGTGCCCGAAACAAAATCGCCGCGATAATTTATCGCGCAGAACATTGAGCCGAGCATTGAGAATCCAACAGAGTGCATCCCAGCGCGTCGAAAAAACACTGTTGGATTTTTTTTTGTTGTTTTCATAGCGTTGAAAATCCAGTGTGTGATAAAAAAATCGCCGCGATATTTTTACGTCTGTGCGGACGTCGGCTAAGAGTAGTGAGTTATTTATACCCATACAAGGTGCATCAGAAAGATGTCGTCAAACTTGAGGTTGTGGTATAGACCATCAAACTGAACAACTTTCTCCATGGGATCAACATCGAAATCGAGAAAAAAATATCAGCCGTCTCATACATTTGGGTCGAGTAGGTATTGAAGTTGTGGCATCTACATCGCCACATACGAACTACGCATCACAATGACATGACGTCACGCAACCTGCATCGCGCAATTAGAGTTTACCGCGCGACTAGCATATATACGACGTCCCGACATCAACCGTCGCGTCGGTCAGTTGCTCACCAGACACACCACCGGTCTGGTCGGAGGATCCTCCCTTTTCTATGGAGAATAAGTGAACTTTACACCCTGTTCCTCATGCCTCCAAAAAGTTTTGTACGGGACAGCTAATATTTTTTTCACAATTCGATGTTGGTCCCATGGAGAAAGTTATTCAGTTTAATGGTCCGTACCACACCCATAAATTTGACCACACCTTTCTGATACACCTTATATAAACCAGGGTATAGAAGGAGGAATCTCCATAAACAAATCAACTCCGCGCATCCTTAGCGGCTCTTAGCTTACCTACTACCAATTTTCCTGCCTGCCTAAACTTTTCACCACGGCTTATAAAGGGTCGATCTTTGTCTTTGCTCGAGGAGCTCGTGGCTAAGTAATAACAGCCGTACAGTCGATCCATCAGGTTAAGCTACGCTTGCCGAGGTTGGTCCGTGGATGAGTGACCAACTTTACATACCAAGACTCCTCCGTGCCACGGAAACCACGTTAAGCCGTTCGTCCCGGCTGTCATTTGTGGATCTTTGACAGTCGTTACGGGTCGTCAGAAGCCCGAAAGTCTGACAACCAGTCTTACCAAGGGGTTTCGTATTACACAGTTACTAGGTTGTGGTGGTCAGATAGGCAGTCGCTCCATGTAAAATACTGGGATTCAGCTGCATACCGTTAGACTGGAAGCTGACCCCAACATAGTTGGGAAAAGGCTAAGCAGATTGATTGTTTGTCTTTGCTCGATGAATTTTGTTACTAAATTTCGACTAGTCAAATTATCATTATTGTGAAAAAAAAAAACTGTAATTAAGAGCTTTGTGATGTTCAAGTTTAAACATCGTCTGTTGGATTGTCCGTATTTCATTAAGTCTAATTGATTATTTTTAAATCTTCCTTGTTTGGGCAATCTTCATTAAGTGTCTTTTGATCTCAATCAGGAAGTTTACTGTTAAGGCTCTTAATAAGTAAGAGAAGGTTTAATGAGTCATTAGATAAACGTCTTCAATGTCCTCGTGTTGTCTCCTTCACGCCTCAAAAACAGACATAAGAACCTCTCTCTCGTTTGTTTAGGGAGTTTAATTCCCCGACGCCAAATCGAGAACGAACTAGTTTCAGTTGTAGTTTCGTCTGTCTGTATTCTAAGTATAAATTGCTTGAGTTAATTGGATTTAAAGGGAATAGAAACAATAATGTTGGCGGAGTCTATTTTTTTTTCTGGTAGGTATGAAAATACGTGTAAGCTAAACGTAGGAGTCATATTTTGATCAAGATAAACTGACCTCAAAATTGCAAAAAATGCAAGATAATTTGGATTTCGCGGGCTACCACCACGCAATCACCTTAAGGGCCAAGATCGCAAAACGAATGTGACAAATTAGCTAGCGCGCTGAAAACAGACTAAACAGCTGTAATTGGATGAATGATTAATCAACTGGCCCTTATGCTACGATTTCCTAGAAGAGCTGTGGCCGCCACTAACGGCCGCAATGACGTCTGTCATTGATTTAAATCGTTAGATGCTGCCGCGTCAAAAGATAGTCGCTTTTCTGATTCGTTTTGACACCTCTGACACACATTGGCACAGTGACTACAGTTGATTGTCATGGAAATGTTATTTAATCATGTATGAGCTCACTCTTTTCAGATGGACACTTTTTCTTGTAATTAAGACCGTAATCACCGTAGGTACGGTGAGGGCAAATCTACCGATTTAAATCTTTGGGCTGCAGGGTTTGACTTAATGTCAAATACTGGTAAAAATTACAGAATTTCATGGCAGATGTTATATTAATATGACGGAACCGCTTTTATAGGAAACGAAACCTTATAGCATTGATAGCAAAGTATGACAGGAGTTTTCTAGGAACGGTAAAAACCACGTTAAATCAAATTCTGCCCTACTGGCAGCTTTACTTCACCTCCCCTAGTTACTATTTTAGGAACAAATTTCAACAACAACAACAATAATAAAGTTTTTATTTGAATTAGACTATTTGTAAGCACTTTTGTATTGCAAGGTTGCTTAGCGGGTAAAGCAGCGGGTTGCCGGTAACGACAAGTCGATACCTATCGGTGTGTGTGAAATTAATTAACAGCTAAAACATGTAAGTAAATAGTTTTTTTTCCAAAAGATCAACTTGTAGCGATCTTTACCGGGACTCGGGACCGTAAACCCGCTTCTTTATTCAAGCACCCTTAAGAAGTATGCCAGATTCTGAGGAAATTAAAAAATAATAATAATAAAATAAAATAAAAATGCTAATCGGAAATTAGATAACATAAATTACTATTCAAATTAACAAACTACTTACCCGGCATTATAGAAACAGTCTTCAAAGCCCTCAGCACCCGGAAGGTACGGAGACCAGCTAGGTTGCCAACCTCCATGCCGATGGTGGCGTACCCTGAAGTGATGACCACGAAATCCAGCCAGTTCCAAGGATTTCGAAGGTATGTGTACTTATTTAATATGAACCCCTTAGCTATACACTTAATTATCATCTCCGCCGTGTAGATCGCCAGGAAAATGTACCTGGAATAGAGAAAAATACTATTAAGTCAGTGTTAAGTCTGTTGCCACGGTGCATATTGCCATTTGTTCCTTGGTAATACGGTTTACTTTAGTTTGTAAGGACGTAGATTAATTCAAAGAGGTGTTGCTTATTATGAGTTTATTTCGATACTAGCTAGCTACTCGTTCATACAGAGTTTATAAGGATCGCTTCTTACACACACATAGATATGACTACACACATGCATACAGTATGGGTTTAAATGGTTCGAACATGCCGCCCACCAAAGGGCTTATAAAGACCTTTAAAAATCATAAATACAACAAGCAGTACTTAATTAACTAATTTAGATTACATTAAAGCATATATGCACAAGTCATAGACACTAATGAACATACTCATTGAATACATTTTGTATAAAGGCAATAGTAATAATTTTAATATAAATTGATTTGGTTATATTGGAACATTAAACATTATTATAATATTAATCATCAACGTCTATAGGCAAAGGACACAACTTATTAAAACTTCGCTTAACTACACTGTCACCACCTTTAACACTGTACACTCTTGTGACACCATCATCGCCTGGATGCTTAGCAACAATCCGCCCCAACGCCCATTTGCCAGGAGGGAGTTGATCATTTTTGATGAGTACAATGTTGCCAATATCAAGCTCTTTGCATCGTTTCAGCCATTTTGGCCTCTGCTGTAAGCTGGTTAGGTATTCTGCTTGCCATTTATGCCAGAAATCTCCAATCAACTTCTGTATGTGTCTCCAGCGTGACAAGTGACTAATTGGAACGTCTTGAAGCTTGGGTTGAGGAACATTAATTGGTGCTTCGCCTATCAAAAAATGGCCTGGTGTTAAGGGTGTTAAGTTATCTGTGTCTTCATCATCTATTGGGCTTAGCGGCCTGGAGTTTAAGCACGCCTCGATTTGGCAAAGCAGGGTGCTCATTTCTTCATATGTCAGGTGATTAGTCAGAATTCTTTTCATGTGGTATTTCATGGATTTCACACCCGCTTCCCACAAACCACCGACATGAGGGCTGTAGGCAGGTATGAAGTGCCACTGCGTTCCATCCAGTGCAAGAGCCTCTGCTACTGGACCCTCTAATTCAAACTTTGCCTCTTTCCAAGCAGTTGCCAGTTCTTTACTGGCTCCTACAAAATTTCTGCCTTGATCACTCCATATCTGTGAGCATCTTCCTCGTCTGGCGACGAACCTCTTGAAAGCACCAATGAAAGATTCGGTTGTAAGATCGCCGACCATTTCTAGGTGAATGGCTTTGGTGGACATACAGACAAACACTGCAACATACGCCTTTTTTGTTCTAACTCCTCTGCCTTTGGACGCTAAGACTTGATATGGTCCGGCGAAGTCCACCCCACTGTTTAGAAAAGGTTTTGCAGGAGTGACTCTGACTTTAGGTAAGTCGCCCATAAGTTGATTTTTAGTTGCAGCACTATGTTTGGAGCATATCAAACATTTGCGGATTCTGGATTTGATTAAATTCTTCGCCTTGATTAGCCAAAATTTTGTTCGTAGGTAGGCCATCATTATTTGAATTCCACCATGTAAAGACTTGAGATGAGCATCTTTCACTATAAGCGTGGATAAATTGCTATGATTGTCTAATATTATTGGGTTTTTAGAGTCTTCAGATATATCTGCATGTCGCAATCTACCGCCCACCCTAAGAATATTCTCTTTGTCCAGGTATGGTCTCAGGAATTTTAATTTGCTATCCCTTTTGATTTCCTTCCCTTTGCTTAAGTTCATAATTTCATCATAGAATCTTTCCCTTTGTGTTATTCTAATGCAGGCTTTCAGTGCTTCATCTATTTCTTGAGTAGTTATAATTGCATTTTTGTTTACCATCTTTTTCCCCTTCAGAAATCTTCTGCAATAAGTTATTGATTTTAAAACTTCTTCCAAACTATCAAACTGATGAAATTGATTTTCTAGACTTTCTTCTTCTAATTTTAAATTTGTTTGTATTACTTCTCTTCTTTCTAAACTTGTAGTTAGGTTGTCAGGTTTATTGAATGTTATTGTTTTCTGTCTTAGCCATTGTGGACCCTTCCACCATTGCTCGTCTTCCTTTAAATTTAGAACATGTTCTCCTCGTGACGCAACATCTGCAGGATTATCGGTTGTTTGTACATGAAACCAATTGGATCCTGTATTATCCAATATTTCAACCACCCGGTTTCTTACAAAAACTTGCCATCTTGTTGGGTCTCCAAGTAGCCAAGAAAGCACTATTGTGGAGTCACTCCATGCAAATATTTTATCATCAGGTATTCTCATTGCTGTTTTAATTTGTTTGAGCAATCGAGATAAGAGAAGGGCACCGCACAACTCTAATCGCGGGAGAGATACGGGTTTAACTGGAGCTACTCGAGTCTTTGCAGCTATGATCTGTGTTTGTATTTCTTCATTATCTTTTTCAACTCTGACATATGCAACAGCTGCGTAGGCTTTGGTAGAGGCATCACAAAACCCGTGGACTTCTATGTTTGTTGCTTTTTGATTTGTAGTTCCCAGCCATCTTTGTACTTCAATTTCATTAAAATGTTGAAGACTATTTCTCAGCGCAATCCATTCTTGTCTCATATCTGTGTCTACTTCTTCATCCCAGCTGATTCCTTGCAACCACAGTCTTTGTATCAGTAGCTTTGTTGGTAGCATAGCTGGAGCTAACCAACCTAGTGGGTCAAATAGTCGTTGGACGTCGGCAAGGATCGTGCGTTTGGTTATCGTGTTGTTCATAGGAGGTAATTTAAGACTATACTGAAACACGTCTTTGCCCATGTTCCAGCGAAGGCCCAAAGCTGTGATGGTGCCATGGATGGTGATGTCTAGACTGGCATGCGACGTTCGTTTTGCAGGTTCAAATTGTCTCAAGAAGTTAACGTCATTTGAGCACCATTTTTGAAGTGTGAAGCCTCCCTTCTGTAGTATGGCTTCTACGCTCTTTGCTATGTGTATTGCATCTTCTAGGTTGTCATTCGAAGCCATAAGATCATCAACGTAGAATTCTTCTTTAATAGTTTTGGCAGCATCAGGGCATGCGGTTCCTTCATCATCTGCCACTTGATGCAAAGTTCGAACGGCTAAGTATGGAGCAGATGCTGTGCCGAAAGTGACGCGCGTATGTCTGTAGTCTTTGACTGGTTGGCTAGGGTCACTTCTCCATACTACTCTTTGCAGGTCTCTGTCTTCTTTCGTCACTAAGACCATGCGGTACATGCGTTGTATGTCAGCCACAAAACAAATCTTCTTCATACGCCATCTCATTATGAGGCTTCTCATATCTGTTTGTAGCTGAGGTCCAACTAGAAGTTCGTCATTCAAAGAAACATTATTGTTTCCCTTTTGTGATGCGTTAAAAACTATTCTGACTTTCGTAGTTTCCTTGTCTTCTTTTACCACTGCATGATGTGGCAGATAAACACTATCTTTATTTATTTCTTCTTGTGGTATCTCTTCCATATGATTCATATTTATGTATTCATTCATGACCTTCGTATATTCTGTTTTTAGTGTTGGATTCTTCTCTAGTCTTTTTTCCAATTGATAAAGTCTCTTTATGGCTATGTCTCTTGTTCCTCCTTGTGTTGATAACAGCTTTTCTGTTTTCCTTGGTAGTTTGACAATATACCGACCATCTTCTGTTCTTGAGTGAGTGGATTGGTAAATTTCTTCACATTTTCTTTCTTCTTGTGTTAGTGTAGTTTTATCTTCTATATCCAACTCCCACATCGTTTTTAACATCTTGTCTAAGTCAAGGCTGTGGTGCATCACAGTAAAATCATTGGTATTTCCTTTTTCATGTATGTTTCCAAACAGGATCCACCCTAGGCTGGTATCTTGAGCGCATGGAGAACCTGGGGGACCTTTGATGATATCGCTTCTTAATATTTGGGCACATACTTCGACACCTAGTAGCAGATCAACTCTTCCTCGTTCATTGAAGCCCGGGTCGGCTAATACGAGACCTTCTAAATGAGACCAGGTGTTGGTTGGAATGGTGTGTGATGGTAATTGCGTTGTGATTCGTGTTGACATAATATAAGCCTTCACTTTTAACTTGAAACTGTCGTCGTGTCTTGATCGAAGCTCGATATAAGCAGCGTGTTTAACGGCAGTTGTGGTCGAGCCAACTCCATTGACTGTTGCGTGAGCAGGCATTCTCTTGAGTCGTAACAGCTGGGCAGCTCTCTCACTAATGAACGTGGCCTGCGAGCCCTGATCAATGAGCGCACGCAGTACTGTCACTCGTCCTGATTCACTATAAACTGGCACAAGGGCTGTGGCCAATAATGCTGTACATGTGCTGGCGGTGAAATGCGATGCAAGCTCAACTGGTTCATTAGCTTCCTTTGGTTTGGTTTGTTCTTCACTTTGATGTTGCTTGTTATCCGATTGATTGGTGGTACTTGGTTTTGCTTGTTGATGAACAAGAGTGTGGTGGCGCTTATGACAAATGCGGCATGACATATTTAACCGACACTTCCTGGCTGAGTGTCCTGGTGCCAGACAATTGAAACATAGCTGGTACTTCTTCACATATTCACACCTCTCTGTTGGTTCCATTTTAGTAAAATTCTTGCAATGGCATAGCGTATGGTTCTCCTTACAAAGCAAACAACTTCTTTGTTTATCAGTAGGTATCGTAGAAGCGTGGACTGTATATTCTTTACCTTTTGGTGGTTTTTCTCTGGACGGCGGAGCGATCAGTTCTAGTGTGCGAAATTTAGTTTGTAAAAATCTCACAAGTTCTTCCCATTTAGGTAATTCCTCTAAATTATCTTTATATGCAAACTGTTCCCATTCCCGGTGTGAGTCTGGATCTAGTTTCTGCACAGTCACAAATATGACGAACGGATCCCAAGAATCAGTCGACACTTTTAGATTTTTTAAACTATTGATGCACTCACTTGTTGTGTCTAACAATGTCTTTATATTAGAAGCAGTTTGAGAAGTAATCTTCTTCTGCATCATTAGTTTTCGAATGAGAGAATTCACTATAATCCGCCGGTTACCATACCGATCTCGTAACAAATCCCAAGCTTGGTCGTAATTACATTCTGTTATTTGTAAATGTTTTAATAATGATTCTGCTTCCCCGGTAATGCTACTCTTCAAGTAGTGAAGCTTTTGAACTTTGGACAACGTAGAATTGTTGTGAACTAATGATGTAAATAAATCATTGAAAGTAGTCCAATCTTCATATATTCCCGAAAATGTGGGTAACTGTATTTGTGGCAGCTTGAGATTTCCTTCATACGTTGAGCCGGCGCCGGTATTGTAAACAATGTCACTTAATCTCGGGTTACCCGGATTAACCGATAAAAGATCCTTCAAATCACCTTGCAGACATAAGTATAAATCTTCAATAATAAAGTAGTCTTCATTTGCAAAATACGGAATATCATTTTTCTTTTCTTTAGGTACCACTTTTAATAGGTTATGGTGCGCCGTAGTAAACTTCATCCAATATTCTTCAATGGTTTGCAATCGTGTTTCAATGTATCCTTTTGTAAGCCTTTGTTTGGGACATTTCTTTAAGTTACTTTGCGCTTTTTGCAGTAATAAGGCAACATCTTCTAACTCCGAAAGCAATAATTGTTCCGCACTAGTAGTCATTATTCCAAATGATATAATGTAGGTCACGTATTTGAAGAGATAATCCAAACGTAATGTTTTTAAAACGCACCCGCTAATTACTTTTCTTGTTATGTGCACAAATCACTCATAGCAAACGAGTTCCTTATCTAAGGAATGCGGCGTATTGTATTCGCGCTGATCACTAGACCACCCAGGTAGATTTCTTCATCCGGCTCGAAGGACCATGTTCCTTGGTAATACGGTTTACTTTAGTTTGTAAGGACGTAGATTAATTCAAAGAGGTGTTGCTTATTATGAGTTTATTTCGATACTAGCTAGCTACTCGTTCATACAGAGTTTATAAGGATCGCTTCTTACACACACATAGATATGACTACACACATGCATACAGTATGGGTTTAAATGGTTCGAACATGCATGTTCCTTGGTAATACGGTTTACTTTAGTTTGTAAGGACGTAGATTAATTCAAAGAGGTGTTGCTTATTATGAGTTTATTTCGATACTAGCTAGCTACTCGTTCATACAGAGTTTATAAGGATCGCTTCTTACACACACATAGATATGACTACACACATGCATACAGTATGGGTTTAAATGGTTCGAATATGCCGCCCACCAAAGGGCTTATAAAGACCTTTAAAAATCATAAATACAACAAGCAGTACTTAATTAACTAATTTAGATTACATTAAAGCATATATGCACAAGTCATAGACACTAATGAACATACTCATTGAATACATTTTGTATAAAGGCAATAGTAATAATTTTAATATAAATTGATTTGGTTATATTGGAACATTAAACATTATTATAATATTAATCATCAACGTCTATAGGCAAAGGACACAACTTATTAAAACTTCGCTTAACTACACTGTCACCACCTTTAACACTGTACACTCTTGTGACACCATCATCGCCTGGATGCTTAGCAACAATCCGCCCCAACGCCCATTTGCCAGGAGGGAGTTGATCATTTTTGATGAGTACAATGTTGCCAATATCAAGCTCTTTGCATCGTTTCAGCCATTTTGGCCTCTGCTGTAAGCTGGTTAGGTATTCTGCTTGCCATTTATGCCAGAAATCTCCAATCAACTTCTGTATGTGTCTCCAGCGTGACAAGTGACTAATTGGAACGTCTTGAAGCTTGGGTTGAGGAACATTAATTGGTGCTTCGCCTATCAAAAAATGGCCTGGTGTTAAGGGTGTTAAGTTATCTGTGTCTTCATCATCTATTGGGCTTAGCGGCCTGGAGTTTAAGCACGCCTCGATTTGGCAAAGCAGGGTGCTCATTTCTTCATATGTCAGGTGATTAGTCAGAATTCTTTTCATGTGGTATTTCATGGATTTCACACCCGCTTCCCACAAACCACCGACATGAGGGCTGTAGGCAGGTATGAAGTGCCACTGCGTTCCATCCAGTGCAAGAGCCTCTGCTACTGGACCCTCTAATTCAAACTTTGCCTCTTTCCAAGCAGTTGCCAGTTCTTTACTGGCTCCTACAAAATTTCTGCCTTGATCACTCCATATCTGTGAGCATCTTCCTCGTCTGGCGACGAACCTCTTGAAAGCACCAATGAAAGATTCGGTTGTAAGATCGCCGACCATTTCTAGGTGAATGGCTTTGGTGGACATACAGACAAACACTGCAACATACGCCTTTTTTGTTCTAACTCCTCTGCCTTTGGACGCTAAGACTTGATATGGTCCGGCGAAGTCCACCCCACTGTTTAGAAAAGGTTTTGCAGGAGTGACTCTGACTTTAGGTAAGTCGCCCATAAGTTGATTTTTAGTTGCAGCACTATGTTTGGAGCATATCAAACATTTGCGGATTCTGGATTTGATTAAATTCTTCGCCTTGATTAGCCAAAATTTTGTTCGTAGGTAGGCCATCATTATTTGAATTCCACCATGTAAAGACTTGAGATGAGCATCTTTCACTATAAGCGTGGATAAATTGCTATGATTGTCTAATATTATTGGGTTTTTAGAGTCTTCAGATATATCTGCATGTCGCAATCTACCGCCCACCCTAAGAATATTCTCTTTGTCCAGGTATGGTCTCAGGAATTTTAATTTGCTATCCCTTTTGATTTCCTTCCCTTTGCTTAAGTTCATAATTTCATCATAGAATCTTTCCCTTTGTGTTATTCTAATGCAGGCTTTCAGTGCTTCATCTATTTCTTGAGTAGTTATAATTGCATTTTTGTTTACCATCTTTTTCCCCTTCAGAAATCTTCTGCAATAAGTTATTGATTTTAAAACTTCTTCCAAACTATCAAACTGATGAAATTGATTTTCTAGACTTTCTTCTTCTAATTTTAAATTTGTTTGTATTACTTCTCTTCTTTCTAAACTTGTAGTTAGGTTGTCAGGTTTATTGAATGTTATTGTTTTCTGTCTTAGCCATTGTGGACCCTTCCACCATTGCTCGTCTTCCTTTAAATTTAGAACATGTTCTCCTCGTGACGCAACATCTGCAGGATTATCGGTTGTTTGTACATGAAACCAATTGGATCCTGTATTATCCAATATTTCAACCACCCGGTTTCTTACAAAAACTTGCCATCTTGTTGGGTCTCCAAGTAGCCAAGAAAGCACTATTGTGGAGTCACTCCATGCAAATATTTTATCATCAGGTATTCTCATTGCTGTTTTAATTTGTTTGAGCAATCGAGATAAGAGAAGGGCACCGCACAACTCTAATCGCGGGAGAGATACGGGTTTAACTGGAGCTACT
The DNA here is from genome assembly GCA_905163495.3 of Cosmia trapezina. Taxonomy (NCBI): domain Eukaryota; kingdom Metazoa; phylum Arthropoda; class Insecta; order Lepidoptera; family Noctuidae; genus Cosmia; species Cosmia trapezina. The sequence continues at coordinate 7,889,759 of LR991036.1, forward strand.
CGAGTCTTTGCAGCTATGATCTGTGTTTGTATTTCTTCATTATCTTTTTCAACTCTGACATATGCAACAGCTGCGTAGGCTTTGGTAGAGGCATCACAAAACCCGTGGACTTCTATGTTTGTTGCTTTTTGATTTGTAGTTCCCAGCCATCTTTGTACTTCAATTTCATTAAAATGTTGAAGACTATTTCTCAGCGCAATCCATTCTTGTCTCATATCTGTGTCTACTTCTTCATCCCAGCTGATTCCTTGCAACCACAGTCTTTGTATCAGTAGCTTTGTTGGTAGCATAGCTGGAGCTAACCAACCTAGTGGGTCAAATAGTCGTTGGACGTCGGCAAGGATCGTGCGTTTGGTTATCGTGTTGTTCATAGGAGGTAATTTAAGACTATACTGAAACACGTCTTTGCCCATGTTCCAGCGAAGGCCCAAAGCTGTGATGGTGCCATGGATGGTGATGTCTAGACTGGCATGCGACGTTCGTTTTGCAGGTTCAAATTGTCTCAAGAAGTTAACGTCATTTGAGCACCATTTTTGAAGTGTGAAGCCTCCCTTCTGTAGTATGGCTTCTACGCTCTTTGCTATGTGTATTGCATCTTCTAGGTTGTCATTCGAAGCCATAAGATCATCAACGTAGAATTCTTCTTTAATAGTTTTGGCAGCATCAGGGCATGCGGTTCCTTCATCATCTGCCACTTGATGCAAAGTTCGAACGGCTAAGTATGGAGCAGATGCTGTGCCGAAAGTGACGCGCGTATGTCTGTAGTCTTTGACTGGTTGGCTAGGGTCACTTCTCCATACTACTCTTTGCAGGTCTCTGTCTTCTTTCGTCACTAAGACCATGCGGTACATGCGTTGTATGTCAGCCACAAAACAAATCTTCTTCATACGCCATCTCATTATGAGGCTTCTCATATCTGTTTGTAGCTGAGGTCCAACTAGAAGTTCGTCATTCAAAGAAACATTATTGTTTCCCTTTTGTGATGCGTTAAAAACTATTCTGACTTTCGTAGTTTCCTTGTCTTCTTTTACCACTGCATGATGTGGCAGATAAACACTATCTTTATTTATTTCTTCTTGTGGTATCTCTTCCATATGATTCATATTTATGTATTCATTCATGACCTTCGTATATTCTGTTTTTAGTGTTGGATTCTTCTCTAGTCTTTTTTCCAATTGATAAAGTCTCTTTATGGCTATGTCTCTTGTTCCTCCTTGTGTTGATAACAGCTTTTCTGTTTTCCTTGGTAGTTTGACAATATACCGACCATCTTCTGTTCTTGAGTGAGTGGATTGGTAAATTTCTTCACATTTTCTTTCTTCTTGTGTTAGTGTAGTTTTATCTTCTATATCCAACTCCCACATCGTTTTTAACATCTTGTCTAAGTCAAGGCTGTGGTGCATCACAGTAAAATCATTGGTATTTCCTTTTTCATGTATGTTTCCAAACAGGATCCACCCTAGGCTGGTATCTTGAGCGCATGGAGAACCTGGGGAACCTTTGATGATATCGCTTCTTAATATTTGGGCACATACTTCGACACCTAGTAGCAGATCAACTCTTCCTCGTTCATTGAAGCCCGGGTCGGCTAATACGAGACCTTCTAAATGAGACCAGGTGTTGGTTGGAATGGTGTGTGATGGTAATTGCGTTGTGATTCGTGTTGACATAATATAAGCCTTCACTTTTAACTTGAAACTGTCGTCGTGTCTTGATCGAAGCTCGATATAAGCAGCGTGTTTAACGGCAGTTGTGGTCGAGCCAACTCCATTGACTGTTGCGTGAGCAGGCATTCTCTTGAGTCGTAACAGCTGGGCAGCTCTCTCACTAATGAACGTGGCCTGCGAGCCCTGATCAATGAGCGCACGCAGTACTGTCACTCGTCCTGATTCACTATAAACTGGCACAAGGGCTGTGGCCAATAATGCTGTACATGTGCTGGCGGTGAAATGCGATGCAAGCTCAACTGGTTCATTAGCTTCCTTTGGTTTGGTTTGTTCTTCACTTTGATGTTGCTTGTTATCCGATTGATTGGTGGTACTTGGTTTTGCTTGTTGATGAACAAGAGTGTGGTGGCGCTTATGACAAATGCGGCATGACATATTTAACCGACACTTCCTGGCTGAGTGTCCTGGTGCCAGACAATTGAAACATAGCTGGTACTTCTTCACATATTCACACCTCTCTGTTGGTTCCATTTTAGTAAAATTCTTGCAATGGCATAGCGTATGGTTCTCCTTACAAAGCAAACAACTTCTTTGTTTATCAGTAGGTATCGTAGAAGCGTGGACTGTATATTCTTTACCTTTTGGTGGTTTTTCTCTGGACGGCGGAGCGATCAGTTCTAGTGTGCGAAATTTAGTTTGTAAAAATCTCACAAGTTCTTCCCATTTAGGTAATTCCTCTAAATTATCTTTATATGCAAACTGTTCCCATTCCCGGTGTGAGTCTGGATCTAGTTTCTGCACAGTCACAAATATGACGAACGGATCCCAAGAATCAGTCGACACTTTTAGATTTTTTAAACTATTGATGCACTCACTTGTTGTGTCTAACAATGTCTTTATATTAGAAGCAGTTTGAGAAGTAATCTTCTTCTGCATCATTAGTTTTCGAATGAGAGAATTCACTATAATCCGCCGGTTACCATACCGATCTCGTAACAAATCCCAAGCTTGGTCGTAATTACATTCTGTTATTTGTAAATGTTTTAATAATGATTCTGCTTCCCCGGTAATGCTACTCTTCAAGTAGTGAAGCTTTTGAACTTTGGACAACGTAGAATTGTTGTGAACTAATGATGTAAATAAATCATTGAAAGTAGTCCAATCTTCATATATTCCCGAAAATGTGGGTAACTGTATTTGTGGCAGCTTGAGATTTCCTTCATACGTTGAGCCGGCGCCGGTATTGTAAACAATGTCACTTAATCTCGGGTTACCCGGATTAACCGATAAAAGATCCTTCAAATCACCTTGCAGACATAAGTATAAATCTTCAATAATAAAGTAGTCTTCATTTGCAAAATACGGAATATCATTTTTCTTTTCTTTAGGTACCACTTTTAATAGGTTATGGTGCGCCGTAGTAAACTTCATCCAATATTCTTCAATGGTTTGCAATCGTGTTTCAATGTATCCTTTTGTAAGCCTTTGTTTGGGACATTTCTTTAAGTTACTTTGCGCTTTTTGCAGTAATAAGGCAACATCTTCTAACTCCGAAAGCAATAATTGTTCCGCACTAGTAGTCATTATTCCAAATGATATAATGTAGGTCACGTATTTGAAGAGATAATCCAAACGTAATGTTTTTAAAACGCACCCGCTAATTACTTTTCTTGTTATGTGCACAAATCACTCATAGCAAACGAGTTCCTTATCTAAGGAATGCGGCGTATTGTATTCGCGCTGATCACTAGACCACCCAGGTAGATTTCTTCATCCGGTTCGAAATTCGACCATGTTCCTTGGTAATACGGTTTACTTTAGTTTGTAAGGACGTAGATTAATTCAAAGAGGTGTTGCTTATTATGAGTTTATTTCGATACTAGCTAGCTACTCGTTCATACAGAGTTTATAAGGATCGCTTCTTACACACACATAGATATGACTACACACATGCATACAGTATGGGTTTAAATGGTTCGAACACCATTTAATGTGGCAATGCTGCCAATTTATAGGTCACAGAATGAACAGCGTTGCTACTGATTCTTTGACATAAAAATTGGCCAGACCTCGGGTCACGTGAAGAGTCAACCAACCGCTTGGCGATGTCCCGAAATACTCGATGAGCACTCAGATCCCACGGCCCTAGTGTTTCAACCCCAAATAGCTCGATGCGGACGAATATTTTGATGCCCAATGAGCTCGATCCTTTATTTATATTAGGTAGGTAGGTACTTGTTTATAATATATACAGGGTTGCTTGTAATTCGACGTATTCCTTGCATAACGTCATAAAATTAAGCCACCAAATGTTCTACCGAAAAAAAGAAAAATATAAATTACGAAAAATAAAATGTTTAATTAGTGTGAAAAAAAAGTTTTAGGCATTTTTCAACTTTATTTTTTTTTAAAGATCTGCTACGGCATCAGCTACGATAATAATTTAAATTCCAGTAGTCGCGCTGTATTTTTTTTTTTAATTGTATATTTCATAAAAATACTAAAAATCTAAGTAACTCAAAAAGTATTGAATTTCGGTAGAACATTTTGGTGTCTTAGGCCCGTATTACAGAACGTTGCTCAAGTCCAGTTTGATCGCCGATCAGTTGATCACAGTTTATGTATAGAATCAGTACTCGAGCATCGTTCTTATTCCAGAACGGTAATCAATCTATACTCAGCTAAATCTAGACTCAAATCGGGCCTCAAGCAGAGATGTCTATTGTCTATGCATCAGCCTGTTTTCGTTTACGATTTATTTAATTTACCTACTCTGTTTTGGTCTTCATAGGATTAGAAATATTAAAACATACCTTATGAACCCAATTAATTAGTAAATCAGCGTTATTGTGTCAGCCACGAATAAGTAAATCTGTTTGAAGTCATTTTGTAAGCAAAATTATCGACCTTTGTAGAGTGCTACGAGGATCTTTTGGCGCCTAAATGACATTGGCGGGGGGGCGTTGTTGGGAAACATTTGTGAGTTTTTTACAGGTATGGCAGCGTTAGTTCGGATTTTGACCACACGCCAAAAAAACTGTTAGAAAACTATGGTATTTCGTGTTCAAATATAATCTGTGGTTTTAGCTAGTTCGCGCCAGCCTGCCAATACCATAGACTACTATTATATATACTGAGATAGACTGGCAACTTAGGCTTTTCTTAGGCAACGCCATCTAGTTACGGGGACATACACTATTCAATGTCACGTGGTACGTTACCATAGCTACATAAATAATACTGTACCAAGTAGAATTAGCTTTACCCAGTTGTATAATGGAGAATGGTTGAAAATTCTACAAACTGGATTTTAAATTTTTAGGTTTAGTTTTACTACAACAGAATTTTCAACCATTCTACATTATTCAACTCGGTAACGCTAATTCGACACTAAACTCGTTGTTTCGAGGATAATAAAATAAATACCAATTTTGCATGTTCATATATTAAGTAAAACAAAACATTACACTCAAACTCAAACCAGCATACATTGTGTAGATAGAAAAAGAACATCATATTTACCGTCATCTTTGATGACTTGGCAGCCAGGTAGGCAATAGGTAGGTACACAACATTGTTTCGAGACATGGTTATTTAAGTATAAACACAAAACACTTGGTCAGTGGTCGTCTTAGGGGCGGAGTTAAACACTTAAATAATATGGTCCAAACTCCTATTTACGGAGGGCCCGCAGAGCACTTGGAGGGCCTAAGCATTTAAATCACCGAGGAGCACGGGGGGCTCAGGTCGTGGTGATTTAGAAAGTAGACATTCGATGGGAACGTTTATCTTCCAATATTTTTACTAAATACGGAGCAACGAACTAAACTTGATGTAAATTACACTGAAAATTGGCAAGCAAACGAAATATTTACAAAAATATTCACAACAAATACAAATTTTTTGCAATGAAATGTCAACATCAGCCTGTCACTCTGTGGCTGTATAGTCATTTCATATTTGTAAATTCTACTAATAGTTTCTTTTTTGATCAATAAGAGCAAAACATTAATACAATACTATGATTTGAGACCTTTTACAAATGCAAAAAAAAAAATACGAAAAATAATAACTAACTCAAAAACATCAAAATTAAACATTATACGCGTACACTTCTACTATAATGTACTAACATTGCTTCATGGATGTACGCTGGCAACACTGTTCATTTTTAATTTATGTTCCCGTAGACAGACGGCGCTGAATAGTAAGAAATTAAAATGTATAGCATTTGCCACCCTATGGCCAATACTACTTAATCTGTGCAGCCTGCGCTACCGCTATTGTGTTGCCTAGCAACGTATTAATTGTCTTTCTAACAAGAAGAAAGGATAATAATAATTATTCAATGTTAAAACTTGATTCATTTCCATAATTACTACAACAAGAACATTGTAAGTAGGTGAATTAGCCCACTGTCACCAACAAGGTAGCCATTGGGTCCTTTGCCCGGAGCCCGAAGTGAGCTTGCGTGCCGCAAAGCCGAACACACCGGTGTACCTACATCCCCCGCCTACACTACACCACAGGCAGCGGACATCGTGGAGTACGTGCGCCAGAAGACGAGGTACACGCCGAGGGTGCAGTTACTGGAGGCGCCAGGAGGCGCGCCGCAACGTCAACTTCAAGGCGTTCGTGGTGCGTGTACCGAACTGTGTTATCTGCCGCTCGTCTTGAAAGAAGACTTTTGGCCGCAAGACGTGGTGTTCCGTCGCTTCCGCGTACTAGTACCACAGGACTACACAAGGACAAGCTAGTGAAGTGAAGTGCTACTAACATAGTTATAAGCTTTATTTGTTAACACAAGTTTTGTTTTATACTTTATATATGCTAGTTTGCAAGGTCTATGGGACATTGTAGCCTGAAAATAAACGTTTTATTATTTATTTATTTTTATTATTTGACATATCTTTGGACCCCGGACCTTTCGAAGGCGCACGGGGGGCCGGAGCCAACTCGCAGAGGCCCCTTAGACAATTTTAAATGACCACAAGGCACCAGTCGACGATTATCTCTGTATGCACTATGCAAGTGCACCCAAGGACAATCCCTGGTTGGTGCAGGACCATTGCAGATCATGGAAACAAAATAGGCTATGGGTTTGGATGGCTATAGTGGATTGGGTAGCCTGAACTATGGTAGAACTATGTCCCCTGCCTGACAATGTTATATAATGGCAGGGGGTGACTTGCACACTCAATATTTTATTATTATTATTTGAACCTATCTCCTAAATGCCTGAGAGAATGCTAAAGTTCAACCTTCTATTTTAATCATCGTTGAATAAATGATTGTAATAATTATATCCATTTTGATACGACTTGATTAGGTACTTCGATTGCACAACGTCATATAGGTAACCATGACAACGCAGATAAACTTGAAAATAACCAAAAATTGACATGACAATCTATGCTCAAGCGCGGTCTCGACCACGCTTGGGTCAAATCACTGCTTGGGTTCGATTCACGAACTGAGTAACGTTCTAAAATAAGGCCATACTCAGCTGAACTATGATCAGTAAATCTATGCTTGAGGAACGTTCTAAAATTAAAATTTGACTTAAAACTAGATTTAAACAGAGATCAATGCTTGAGTGACGTTCTGTAATACGGACCTTAATTTATTGCATTTTAACCCTATTATGACACCCTGCAAGGAATACGTCGAATTACAAGTAACCCTGTTTATTTAGATGTTAAATTACATATTGTATTTAAGATTTGTGTATATTACAATAAATAAAGACTTCAGTAAATACAAAGGTATGTTTTTTATATCAATGGAAAAAAGCCAAGGGAAAGTTTTGACCCGAGTTTTGTAGGCAAAGAAGCAACATATGGTGTTCGAAAACTTCTCCCTCACAAAGTTCAGTTGGGGTCAACCATGATTTCCCCAAAGTTACTTGTTCGTATTAGCATTATTAATAATTTGTCAAGAAACTTGGTAAAAAATAATAGAGTGTACTACGTGAGCACGACAAATGGATGTGCGATTAACGCTTGTGCGACAAAACTGTACTGCGACTCACCACAGTTCGAATGCACGCTTGTGCGACACACTGAACCTCGACATCACGCTAGTGCGACAAACGATTGTGCGACAATAGTTCGACACTACGGTAGTGCGACAAACGATTTCATTTCAACCGCATCTTAATCAGCTTATAATGTTCCCACTGCTGGAACACAGGCCTCCTCTTTGTAAGAGGGAATGGGACCTAATCCAACCACGCGGACCCAGTGCGGGTTGGTGGATTTCACGTCTTCGAATTTTTGGTTCTAGGACATGCTGGTTTCCTCACAATATGTTCCTTCATTTGAGAGCAGTGGTGATGAAATAATTTACACAAAGTGCCTGTCTAGGTTCGAACCTACGACCTACTACCTACCTACCTACTTGCGAAGTCTCGGCCGTTGCACTGGGCCACCTCATTTCAACCGCCTCGTCCCCATATTGAGAGGATAGTGGGTGCGTACTGGTCGGTTTGTTGCCCGCTCTCGGCGGACCTCGGAAAGAAGTCCACCTACGTATAAGTTGTACAAAGCATGGTCTTACACGGAGCGCCTATGCGTTCATACCAACTGTCAGGTATTCCGCGCTGGCTATTACATTTGCTTCCTGCAAGAGTGCCCTGCATAGGACTCTCAGCGACGGGTTCTAGTTTATATATTGGGCAGCATCTCTTTGCAGTAGTATTGGCTATTCTGGCAGTGCATGCCAACGTCTTAGGGGGCTCTCACCTTAAGTATCATATTATAATATTTAATACACAGTTTGAGTCTTCAATTTCGCACTAGCGTGCTGTCGAGGTCCAGTGTGTCGCACAAGCGTGCATTCGAACTGTGGTGAGTCGCAGTACAGTTTTGTCGCACAAGCGTTAATCGCACATCCATTTGTCGAGCTCACGTAGTACACTCAAAATAATAAAGGAGTTGCGTGTTGTGCCGTTAAGAACATCATTAGGTTATTTCACAAAGTGACGTTATGATTTATACTTTTAAAATGGTGTTCCGGAAAAGATTGCAAAGTACCTTAGTTTTTAATGTACTTTATCTACACCCATGCTATAAATCCTCTATAAAAGTTTCTGAAACAGTTAGCTTATTGTCAACATTAAAACAGCCAGTGTCATAGTAACCAAGGTAACCATAATAGCATCCAAACGGGTGCTTTAATGTTGTACTGAATTTCATAATGCAACTCGTTTTCAAAAAAAGAACATTGTAATGCACGCGCGTTTCACTACAACAGAGCCGTAATTTAAAAAAAGAACTTGTTCGAATTCACGTCGTATACTATGACGCCGGCCGCCATGTTCGATACAAGTATTAGTATTGCAAAAAACTGTTTCAGAACCTTTTATAGAGGATTGATAACATGGATGTAGATAAAGTCTTGTATGCAACTGTACATAATTAGGTATTAAAACAGTCATGTGATACTATTATCACAGTGATAAACCCACATATAACTATTATGCTGCTTACAAATAGTATTGAAATATTTCCCCGATTACCTTCTTAATTATACAAGGTCCCATTAAAATAGGTGGACAAATTTTCACAGGGTGTTCTACCATGAATATGAACAACTTTTACTATAGGACCAAACCTGAAATCGCGAAAAAAATCAGCTGTTCCCTACATTTTGACGAGTTTGGTGTAGATAAATGTAGGTACTGAACAGCTGTTTTTTTTCGCGATTTCAGGTTTGGTCCCATAGTAAAAGTTGTTCATAATGATGAGTACAATGACCCCTTATGAGGTTGCTGATGTATTACCAATAACCCTGTATAATTCTAGTGTACGTGTGTTTGTCACCTAACTCCTCCTAAACGGCTAGACCGATTTAGATGAAATTTTGTGTGTATATTTCAATGGGTTCCTGGAAGGTTTGAAAATGCAATTGGACTCGGTAGGTGGCGCTGCAGTCGGGTTCTAGGATCGTTCAGACAGGACAACGTCTGTCGGGTCGCTAGTCATATATAAAAATTAAAGACCCAGACTCTATGTAAGATGACATAATTTTTTTGCGAGTTTAAAGTGTCTGTCGGAAAAAACCTGCCGACGGGAAGTGTCTGCCAGTATTGATTATTAATTATTAACAATATTCTGTAAAACATATGTGTAAAATCAGCAGTCAGACTTTAAGAAAAGTGCTCGTAATATTTTTACGTATGTGCTTAGTTTCAGACAATTTTCAGATATCATTTACCATCATTCATTTTTTTTTTTTTTTTTTTTTTTTTTTTTCTTTTTTCCTTTAGTAACTGATATCTGAAAATTGGCCGTCGGCCCAAGCTAGCAGTTATACGTAGGTACGTTCAAAGTACGAACTAACACTCCCACATATTTTGTTAATCAGAAAATAATTAAGGTCTGGCGGCCCTGGGATCTTACTCAATAAGTTAAGTTTAATACTTCAACTAATTTAAATAAATCAATTTCCAGTCAACAGTATACACAATTCAGTTGTTTCAAGTTAGAAGTTCACAGGTGAAACTTTGTACCGTACCTACCCGTATAATCCTACCTTTCAAAAGGGTTGGGTATGCCTTTCCCTAATACGGAACTACCACACGGTGCGGCGCCATATTCTACCTTAATTATCATTTGTAGGCCCAGATGTTATGGTCACCCCGAAATTTAGGATACTGTGAGGTGTCGTCAGACGTTGCATACCTACATTACCTACTGTCTGAGTGTCTGTAACCATTACGAATTTAATCAAGAGAAAAATAAGGGCTGTAGGGAAAGAGGCTTGCTTCCTTTTTCGAGGGACAAAGAAGATTTTATATAAATAGAAACAGGATCTCTTTTATGCAGTAAAAGACCACCCCCCCCCACCGGGTTTATTTCTATTCACAACCGTTTTCGCCATTTTAAAGATTTAAATAGGTATTTGTTTACCTATTTTTGAACATTTCAAAAATAATGCAATACTTATCAAAAATATTTTTTTTGGTAAGTAAATGAGTTTTAAAATTAAAGTTTAAGTTATGGGAAGCGTGAAATTCAAATTTTCTTGCATTTTTTGCAATTTGCAGGTCAGTGTCAGGTTTATCTTGATCAAAATATGATTCGCGACGGTAAATAACCTTAAGAATCATCAATAAAATATCTCTCTAAGTTAGATTTGCCCCAGATTGCAAAAAACGCAATAAAATTTGAATTTCGCGGGCTACCTTAATCACCTTGAGTCCGCTTAATAAAACAAAGAATATTCGAATCTTACGACCGTTTCCACAATTAAACTTTTAAGACATCTAAAAGCTTAACGATGTTTAACCGTTCTTACGCGCACTCCAGAGCTAATAATATTTTGTCATTAAAGACTAGATTAGTTTACACATCCACCTTAATAAAGGTAACCTCTAACCAAAAACTACCCAGACTCGGTTCCCTCATTTGCATACTGTTATATGAGACAAATGCTCGCCTACGGACACGAATCGTTTGAAATTTTCAAGTGAGCCAGCAAAAATAGTAATGGTATTCTTTGGTTTCTTTCCAAATGGTATTTTTGGTTGGGAATGCTGTTTTTGGAAGCTTTTATTTACTTTTAGTTTTACCGGGCATGTGCGATAATGTTTACATTTCAGTTTGTTGTTGCGCAAATGCGGGCGGCCAGACTTTTGAAAATTAGGTATTTGAAGAAAGTATTGCTGTCGCTCTGCGAGCGCTCCGCCTTCAAAGTCGTGCGATAGGGACAACTGCAAATCCGACTAAATAGCCTAAGTAAAAGTCACATTTCGAGGTTTGGCTCTCGCCTATTTCCTCCTCCAATATTGGACCAATTTAAAAGATATTTCATAAACTGAATAAGAAGGATATATACTATGCCCCTATGTTTTTCTTTTTTCGTTAAAAGTTATCAATTTTGTGCACTAGGCCTCTGTTGACAGCGTTCTGAATAGGCAATTTTGAGCATCTTTTGAGGGTTCTAAGTTCTTATAAAAATAATGTATCATGAAAAAGGAAAACATAGGGGCATAAAATTAGTTAATATTTATATTTCTGTAAAAATCATTGCTTTATGGTCATTAACCAGAAAGAAAACAGGCGAGAGCGTTTGTATGGAGAAAAGAGCACCCGCATTTCCTCTTAAGTTGTACCTATTGTTGATTTTCAACTAAACCACCATCATCATATGAATGATGCTTCCAGTCTAACTGGATGGAGCATACCATTATTTTATATGGAACGACTGCCTATCTGACCTCCACAACCCTGTTACTGACTACCTACTGGGTAATACGATACCTCTTGGTAGGACTGGTTGTCAGACTTTCGAGCTTCTGACGACCCGTAACGACTGTCAAGTAACTGGGTTTTGGAGGTCAGATAGGCAGTTGCTCCATATAAAATACTGGTATTTAGCTGCATCCGGTTATACTGGAAGCCGACCCCAACATAGTTGGGAAAAGTTGCAATAAAAGATTTTTTTTAACATCTACTTACCTAATTTTTAACCGACTTCAAAAAAAGGATGATGTTATCAATTCGGTTGTATTTTTTTTATATTTGTTACCTCAGTAGGTACCTACTCCTTAAAAAAAACTAACCAACCCAACATAATGTCGTCGCACCAATTTATAACGCCATTATCAGCGCTAAATACAGCGAACAACATCATAAAATTTGTCCCAACATCGTCAAACCATCAATAAGACATCGACGAGACTTTAATTTAATTTAAGAACGTCGTCGTTAATTTGGTAAGAAAAAAGCGACCGTTCTAATTGTGGGTCAACAAATTTTGAAGATGGCCGCTATCTTGAATGTCCCCTTATTTTCCCGCGAATTTTAATAATGATTTTATTTTATATTCAGTACTTAAAATGTAGCTAATTCTACCTGATATTACCTATTATTGACCGATGTGTTATGCGAAATGATAGCTTAGGTACTAATTCTGTAAAAGGTCAATAGTGTTCTACAAGAGTAGAAATGCAAAATAGTCGCGGTCACTGTCGGACTGCATAGAAAAGAAAGAGAAGCTCGATGACACAACGCTTGCAAAATATGAAGTAATTATCGATTTACAAAAAATCTGTTGATTACACTAAAAAAGTAATGACAAGAAATCTTTCCTTATTAGCTTGTAAAGAAGTGTATAAATTTATGAACACTTTTAATTCAATTCAATTCAATTTGTTTATTCAGTAACAATATACTTAGATACATTAAAATTAAAATACCATAGAAACTAAAACTGTAGGAGTAATATGGTAACAACTCGAAAAAATAGACTGAAATAGACCTGGATGTAGGCTTTTTTTTTCTTAGTTCTACAAACTAAAATAGATTTCAGGACACATGAAATCACTTCTTATGTATTGTAGATTACTGTGTATTTTTTCCTATCAGAAAGATGCTATAGTTACTGTAAAACATGGTTACAAAGTTAGGTACTTAGTTTCGCCGTATTTTAGGAAGGAGCAGCCTTAACTGCAGTCCGGCCGAATTCTTGACACCTGCCAGTTTCATACTAACGAATATGTGTTTTGCGAATTTGGTCCTTATTACAACTAGAAATTGTCCAACTGACAGGTGTGTCAGGCACGCATTCTCTCAACGGCCGGCTCACTGAAGTCAATACGTCAAAGCTATATTTCAGACTGCTAAACCGTGCGAGTATTTAATTGTTTCCTTTCCATTCAGCGTAATAAACGATTGTTTCCATGAAAATACTTGTTTATGTCGTAACCTGTGCTTCCTACATGCCGCCGTAAATAGACATGCAATGTCGTCGTTAACAGTGCTGTGGGCCTAGCACAAACCCGCGGAGTAATGCTTTGGGTTTCCTAAGGCCACGGTCGCTTTTATCCGCTCCCACAGCGGCGGAAAGCGGCTGTAGCCGCCCGACGCTACACGCCGAACGCGACGGGCAGTGGGTGCGGCCGTTTTAGACCCGTCGCAGGCGACGACGGGCAATGTCTTCAGATTACTTTGGTAGCGATCAGTGTCAATACGTGTTTATGACATGAAAAGAGCACTAGTGATATTATTGGTACAGGAAAAAGAGATAATTTATTTATTTATTTATTTATTTATTTAAGGATTACCAACGAGATACATTACAATTAACTTCTACAGTAACAAACATGCGTAATAAATACGTTATCCTGTAATGCGTACTCAATTACAGGTAACCACAGCTTACACATTATCGAGTACACATGCTCTGAATACATATAAAAAGAAAATATACATATTACTATGATTTACAAAGGTATGTACTAATAAAAAATAAATAAAAATTGCATCCATACAATACAATAAAACCAATTTCAATATTATATCTGAATTAAGTGTAGGATACAAAATAATAGTTTACAATTATTATAAATTAAATTAGTTTTAAAACAAAAAAAGAAAATAAAATTTAGTGATAAATGATTAAATTATTGGAATGATAAGTCAAATAATATAATAATTGATAATGAAAATAATACATTTTAATTAAACAGAAACTAAAACAAAGACAGAAAAAGCATGAGATGTTTACTGTTGTTTACTATGGAAAAGGACGAACTTTTAATAGATTTCATATAATGCAACTCTATTCTTTACGACAGTTAAGTAGTAGTTTTCTCTATTTTTTAACATCTCGTGATTTCTCTGACTTTGTTTCAGTTTCTGTTTAATTAAAATGTCATCATCCTCTTCTTCTTGTAGCAATAACATCACTCTTTTCATGACGTAAACACGTGTTGACACTGAACGCTACCAAAGTAAACTGAAGACATTGCCCGTCGCCGTCGCCTGCGACGGTCTAAGCGACCGGGCACCGTCGCGTTCGCCGTGTAGCGTCCGCAGAAAGTGGTGTAAACGAACGGGCATACAATAATCAAATACCGAGCGTTTTTTGACTCCATAATGTCAGATACTGGTGAAAATGACAGATTTTCATGACGACCGTTATAATATGACGGAACCGCTTTCCTAAGAACTCAAAGCTTTAACGTACACACAGCTACACATCAAGCTATACATTTCCAGTTTACGCTGAGCTCTCACTGTAAGGAAATCTTATACAATGCAAGATCAGCTTATACTGGAAATGTATAGCTTGATCTGTGGCCGTGCGTACCTAACGTAAGTTCGAAAGATTTTAAATTGAAAACATCTACTCGTTTCGCACATAATATGACACAGAAAAGTTTCTAACAGCATAAATAAAAATATGTTTCAAAACCATACCATTTCTCTCACAGAAGCAAACCCACATACCTACACACGACAGACGCGACAGCGCACACCACACACACACGCACGTCAACAAACACGCACGTGCGCACACACATATACACACCCCCACATACATACACACACTCAAACAATCACACTCACTTACCTTTGAGCAAATGTTTATCTTTTTATTATGTATTTTTTCCTTTTGTAATAAAATTGTAGTAGAAGGCCACGTACTGTGTACAATATCATTATATTACCCAATGGGGACTGGCACTGCACTCCCTTATACAGGTTATTCTGTAACCTAGCTGGGAATGCAGCACCTCACCACCATTTTAATTGTAGTTTTAGTAGGTACACTAATTTGTCAACCCTAAATTACCATGTACTACAATACTGTTTTTTATAAATAAACAATTTGATTTGATTTGATTTGATTTGAATATTTAAGTAAGTACTTCGTTTTAAGATTTTATTCATATCTATTTGTGATATTAAATATTTTTGAAATAAATAATAAAATACTATAGGATAGTTGTATTTTCTATTACAAAATCATACGAATGTATGATACGTTTATGTCGCGCGTTCGTGCAAGGGCCTTGGGCATCGGAACAAGTACCTAATGAAGTAGCCGTGTTTCCCCATGCTATACATAAACTACGTCACTTAGGCGTTTAATTTACTTTCCTACACCGGATTATAATGTGGTCCCGCGTAATTTATCATCGGCGTTGAATAGGCAACTTGGTAACCCTAGTAACAATTTTGTAAGGCTTTTTGGGAATATCAAAGTTGGTAATCATTGTTATGGTATTGTGTGAAAATGCCTTATTTAATAATAATGAAATGAACTTTATTTTCACACGTTTAGATTCAAAAAGTTTTTATACATTTTTTATTCAAAATGCTGGTCACTTTCTTAGTAGAAAAATTGGATGCCATTTATTAAGATAAAAGACTAAAATTATTTAAAAAAAAAATCTAATGGCATTTCATGATATTTTTTACTGAAAACCGCCAGACTTAAATACTTACTTACTTATATGAACCTTTGACACACTTTTAATATGTACCTACCTACCAGACAGAAAATAACGTAAACAATGCCATTACGTTTGAACCTTTCACCAACACATCAATTCTCTCCACACATGCTACTTATCTTGGGGCGGAGTGCCAAGGTATGTGCCCGGGCCGTAGGTACCAACCTAGGTATATTAGTGATGTGTCCAAAGTGTGCGGTACCACGGTTTAACTGAATTACTTATAGCACTGGACTCGCATAGTGGGGCGGAATGTAATTATACTGGGATATAGAGCAAACGAATTTTAATAGGACTATGGTTGTTCGAATTTTGGGTTTGAAATTCTTGGTCTGTCATATAATTCTCAAACAAACAATTCCTCGATGCTTTAGCAGAGCTTTGTCAAATCCTTTGCCTCTACCCTTTTGTATCTTTAGTGATGCCAACGTTATAAGGAAATATCTACGTCCAACTTTTGATTTTCCACCCTGACCTTGACTTTAATGCTAAAGGTAATTAAGTTACCTAATCAAGGTCATATTCACTGGTATCAGGAAGAAACAATGTCTACGATTTATTTCGAAATTAAAGGTTCAAATTCGAAACTAATTTTTGGTTACTTTTAGTTTTTTGAGTCGCCTTTCTGCGCCATACCCACGTACGGGACAAAGAATTCGCGAATCCACGTACGGGGAAAAGGAGGATTGGTAAGGATTTGTAAGGTTTGCTTGGCTTAAAGCAAACCTTACAAATCCTTACCAATCCTCCTTCTCATCCAAATCCAATTAAATTATATTCAAACTTAAAATATTAATTATGAAAATGAATATTCTTGCGAAGCTCTGAATGCAATAGCGCTCGAGTAAATCTCAGTTAACTTTATTAGCCAGAAGAGCTGTCGACAACTACCCCACTTTATCATAGTAGTTTTGTTAAAATAAACTTTAGAATGTGATATATAGTGGCCTGGGATACTGGGATACTCGGATTCTGGGATACTTTGGTCTAGTTGTCCCAAGAGTGGGACAAGCCGGAATATAGAAGGTGTATTTTCCAATTTCGAAACTGTTAAGCTGTTTACTGAAATAACTGTTGCTGTTTTGGTCTATGGATAATTGTTGAACATGGAACCTCCATTAAACATGTAGTGTAGAGTATATATCAGTCTCTATTTGAGCTTTGCAGACTGGACAGTTACTTAATGGTAATTTATATTTTTAACATTGGGTATAATTTGATAAAGAATAAGAGAAATATTCTTTTGTTTTTCTTTCCTAGCGTTTTTTATAGCTAATTATTCCATCCTTTCGAAGCTGAAAAAACATAATTTTCGATTTTACTCAGCTAAGTTTTACCGTTCGGCATAAGAAAAAAGAATAAGTACTAAGACGAGATTTAGATTTTTATCTGTTCTAAATCCAAATATGATATAGAAAAAATACTAAAGATTACATGTCAAGATATTAATATTTTTCCCAGTACCTACTGAAACTTTCTGGCTTCAAACAAAGCTACAACGTAGTACTCGTACATTATCGTTAACTTTATTGTTTGACTAGCAAAGAATTAGGTTAATACGGCTATAAAAAGTTAAGCTATGCCGCAGAGTTCAAGTGTTGTGAAAAATTATGTTGCTTAGATAATCAATACTACAGTTGGTTAAATATTTACTAACGGGCAGAATTCGTCATTATACCTAGTTAGTTTTACTCATGGCTAGGTAACAAAAGCCGCACGGGTCCATCCATCACGTTAAGCTACGCTTGCCGGGGTTGGTCTTTGGATGGGTGACCATGTTTACACACCGAGACTCCTCCGTGCCTCGGAAAGCACGTTAATCCATTGGTCTCGGCTGTCATTCGTGGATCTTTTACAGTCGTTACGGGTCGTCAGAAGCCCGAAAGTCTGACAACCAGTCTTACGAAGGGGTATCGTAGGTATTTCCCAGTTACTGGGTTGTGGAGGTCAGATAGGCAGTCGCTCCATGTAAAATACTGGTATTCAGCTGCACCCGGTTAGACTGGAAGCCGACCCCAACATAGTTGGGAAAAGGCTAGGCAGATTGATTGATTGACTTGTTATAGTCCCGCCATCGAGAGAATGCGTTTTTGACACCTGTCAGTTTAACGAATAGGTATGTGTTTTGCAAATTTGATCCTTATTACAATTAGAAATTGTTCAACTGACAGGTCTCAGAAACGCATTCTCTCGACGGCCGCACTGTAAGTAGTTTGATTCCCAGGTCGTTCAAAGTGTTACTGGGTTTTTCCATCTGGGCTCGCCCTCTATTATATGGGGCTTACAAACATAACGGGCAAAATGTGAGTGTACTATAGGTATACCTCCGCCATACCCTTCGGGGTTTACAGTCGTGATGTGTTATGTTAGTTTTTAGTGGTAGTACGGTGAGCAATTATAATAAATCTAATTTTGTCTCCAGCAAAATAATTTAGAAGTGACATTGACGTATTGAATAATAATAGAGTACCCGTCAGTAAATATGACAGATATGACAGATTCAGTAGTAAACGGTTCGGAACCAACTAATTTCATAATGTGCATTAATTCAGTTACACATTGTAACTACATAATATTTGCATAATATAATTAAAAGTAAGTATTCCTGATTTAACTACACTTCCTTTAAAAACAACTCATTTAGAAACACTTTACAAAAAAGCTGTCTGTTTCGAGAAGCCAAAATAATTAACATTTACGACGTTAATTGAATGGGAGTGCCTAAAGTATATCCCTTCAAATCCATCAATTTCATACTCTCCTATTCATACTCCGTTCATGAACTTTATACAAAGTTCGGCTAAATGTTCACGAGAGCATAACTCAATGAACATAGACAACACAAAAGAGGTCATGTGTGAACGGAACAAGCGTAAAATGGCGGCCATTGTCTATGCCTGCAACGGACACGGTTCAATATATGAACAGATAATTTTCACACAAAATCATAAATTCCATCCACAGCCTAAGGTTCTGGAAAGACTAATAATTGTCCGCATTCTGAGCTGTTAAATGATACTAATATGTACTTATTTGTGACACAGTAAGGTTGATATTCTTGTATGCTGTCCTGGTTAAGAGTCTAACAAACTTCCAACACTTGTCAACCGGGATTCTGTCGCGTGGTAGTGACAGATACCGCCTGGCTTACTGAAGTATACTAAAGATTATATTCTCTGATTGAATTTGTGCTCAAGTATATGGTTTTTAGATTTCAATTTGCCATGAAATATGACGCATGTTAAGGTACTGTCGGAAAGTTGGGCTTGTTTGTAAGCTACGAAGTAGGTACAGTAGTACTCAACTAATAAGGCTTATCGATGTACCTGCGCAGAAGATGAATTTTCAAAGCGCGGGAAATGCTATTGACCAATCAGCACGCTCCACGCTTTTTCCTGTACCGCTATTGGTCGCAGCTGCCGCCATTTTAGCGCGCGCCGCTTGACAGCCGCCATACTTGCGAGTGAGATAGAAGTAACAGCTGCAGTGTATTGGTCTAAGGTTGATTGTAGGTTTTAAGCAATCTCGTTAATATTCGGGGCCATACTTTCTTTTCTGCGCGAACGAAGATTCACGACGCGCCTTATTAGTTGAGTACTACTGTAAGTCCATAATGGATAATGAATCCCTCAATATTATAATTAATATAATACGTACCGGTTTTGTTACAGGTGTAGTATAAATTAATAATATTGCGGGATAATTTTTATTTATTACTTATTAATTATTATCAATTGTTTGAATTTAAATTAAATATAGAGGTAGATAAATGTACCAACTACTTCATGAGAATGGTCTTTGAAGCCTTGAAGTAATTCATCGAAATAAGCTTTAAAAAAATTAAAGATTCTTCTCACCTTGATAATTGCTCTTTCTCTATACTCTCTTAAATAGTTGCTTCTTCCTGTATCTACACTAAGAAAAGCTTATTTTTTCAGTCAACAACAACATTCAAAGTCAAAACACATTATCAAGTTTTAATTAGTCTCAGACCGAAGAACAAATAAATAAAAACATGTTCTCAACAGTAAATTCCATTGTTTGTGTTGTAACGAAACCAAATACCTACATTCAACATTCTGTTTATGTCTGCAAGAACATATTACTGAAATACACAGCAGCGCCCCGCAGTTTTATCCGCATAAGTCTCGAACCCGTAGGAATATTGGGATACATGTATTACATGTCCAGGTCCAGATCATCCAGGTTATAAACTATCTTTGTGCCAAATTTCATCAATATCCTTTCAGTAGTTTTTGCTTGAAAGAGTAACAAACATCCATCCATCCATCATCAAAGACTGCGCGTTTATATCAAGTCGAATTCTGGAAACATTGTAGCATTACGCATGTTTTGTACTAAGGGGGTAAAGTACGCCGCTGGGGTCGCGGGTTGTCTGAAGGCGTTACCGCGGCCCTGGCATAGGCAACTGAAGGAACACGGGTGGGTTTTAGTCAGTAAAAGTCTGACACGCCCTCCCGCTCCACCCAGAGCGGGAGAAGTTATTTGATGATTTCCCACCCTCAAAAAAAAAAAAAAAAAAAAAAAAAAAAAAAAAAAAAAAAAAAAAAAAAAAAAGGGGTAAAGTACACCTTTCAACAATTATGTTTAAGTTCCATGGAATAGAGGGCGAACCTATCTACATCAACCAGGATAATATGTATTAGCCGACGCGACGTGCGCACTGACGTAAAAAAATCGCGGCGGGATATTATCGCGCACTGGATTTTTAACTCTCGGTGTTGAGCCGAGCTTCGAGAAAACAACCTAACAAAAACAGAGTGTATCCCAGCGCGACGAAAAACACAATGTTGGATTTTCAACTCCCGGCGTTAAGCAGAGCGTTGAAATTGCAGTGCGCGAAAAAAAATCACGGCGACTTTTTTACCCCCGTGCGAACGTCGGCTTACAGTATACTTCTAGTGCCTTATTGCCTTACCCTTTTGGGTAAATATACGAGATTTTATGTATGCAGTATTGGTAGTAAAAAGCAATACTTACCTACTCCTAAGTCACACAAAAACGAAACAGTCCCTATCCCTAAACTAGTACCTAATGACAAAAAATAAAGGATAATATTTTTGTGTTCACCAAAAATATTATCCGTACATCAAAATACTGATAGTGCACCAAATATTCCTGAATGTTACACAAAACACCCGCGCGTCCGAAACTTCACATTGGTGAATCATTTGGGTTAGAATCATTTGGGTTAGGTTAGGTTAGGTTAGAACAGTGACCCTTAACGCGCGACGGCGAGCGAGCGAAGCGAGCGGTGCCGCGGTAGCGCCCGCCGAGCGCCATATCCAATAGATGCTCGTTATGACATAATATATTTTAATGAACATATTTTGGTGCACATTCAGTATATTTGGTGGAACACAGGCAAAATTAGGTAAATGAAATGGGAATAAATTGAAGTACTTTTAAATACCATCCAAAAATAAATTAACTAGTAAATAAAGGTAAATAATGAATTGCTTTGACTACCTAATAGTTCCATGTAATGAAAAGTACTTATATAAAGATAAAATCCAATGTATTTTCACTAATATACGCTAAGTTATTTATTACCGTAAGTACCTACCTATGTGTCTATTGGCCTAATTATAATCTCAAAATCCGAAAGTGTTTTTGTTTTTTTACAATTCTCAGCAGTGTCCGAGATTTAATAGTATATTATGCAATTAGTGAATAAAGGACGGATATAAAGCGAGGGCCATAGATGAATCACGAGCTAGTGAAGGATTCTAATGATTGAATCACGACCGTAGGGAGTGATTCAAGTGTTAGAATCCTGAGCGACGCGAGTGATTCATGGCCCTCGATATAAATTCGTTTTATTCAAGAGTTGCATACTATACTTTATACCATGACTACGAGAAAAAGAAAGATTAAAGTGAAAATAGACATATAATGAAGAAAAAGGAAAGTTAAATTGACTTTGATGTAAACCAGCCGTGATTTTTTGGGTAGCAAGTTTTCCACTATATCGGCCGCCCTCTCTTTCATAAACTCAGGTGTTAACACATCTTCATCACTAGAATGCATTTTAATAGATTAGAACAACACTAAACAAACACAAAATTAAAGATTAAAGTAACACTAAACTTTGTGTTCGTACAACTTACACTATTCAAAATAGCGCCAATTTACTAAGGACAGCAAAGAACACAAAACAGTTTATATTCTAATGCTAAACTCCTTTTCGAAAATGTCGACCAATTAAATTGAATTTAGAACACATCAATATAGGTCGAATACAAAGATTACACTTACACTAGATACGGCAAGCCACGACCAAGCGTGCCCTACATGTTCGACTGTTCGTACTAAAAAAAGTCAGTTCGCTCAGTGACGCTTAGCGATTAAAACAATTCTGTTTACTTTGAGCACATCACTAAATGGCTGGGGTGAAGTTATCGTAGGTATAAAAAAGATGACACGTTCGGTTTTCATACTATCTAATAACATGCCGTATCTAGCCTAGGTACTCTAAATACGAATACATTGGTGTATTCCATTTTCAAACATCAAAACAGTGAGTAAAAGTGCTTTTTATTCACTGTTTTCAGTGAATAAAATAAGCTTTTTAGAGCGGGAATGGTATAAATTAAGTTTCAATCGAATATACGCAGTATTTACAATACAGAAAGTAAATTCACGTCTCTGTTGGTTCTTAGGCCAACTATGTATGGACGGCGAATCCTTCGAACGCAACTTTAAAGCAAAAATTTAAATCCTCTTTATTCTCCATCCCGTCAGGGGCCGACGCTATGACGTGAAAAGATCATGGATCGATCACCATTCGTTGAGAAAAAAGGAAGGTGCTAGAAGGTCGTATATACCTACATCTCTCTCTGTCATTGGATCCATGATCTTTTTCACGTCATAGCGTCGGCCCCTGACGGGATGGAGAATAAAGAGGATTTATCACGGCCCCAGAATTTAGAAAAAAATTGTTAATTAAGTACTTATAAAAATAATTAAGTCGATTTGAGCCATCATAAGTTAGTAAGATTTTTCAAAACGACAAACACGTCATTCGTAATTTCATAACAAAAGGCATAATACAAATTTTTTCCTTACAAAGTTTCATGCCCTATTTTCCCCGGGATGATTTTTCAAAAACTCTGAAATTCGTGGTTTTTAATTTTCAACCAGGATGTTAAATACCAATTTTTGTGGTTTAAACTACAAAAATGACGATTTTACATAAGTACAAACATTCATACCCTATTTCCTATTTTATTCCCTTAGGGGTTGAATTTCGAAAAATCCTTCCTTATTCCTTGTCCACCTTATAAAGGAAACCTCTGTGCAAAATTTCAGCTTTCTAGGTCCAAGGGTTTGGGCTGGGCGTTGATGAGCCAGTCAGTCAGGACTTTTCTTTTTATTTATATAGATATAAACACGAGTGGGTTTTAGTCAGTAAAAGTCTGACACGCCCTCCCGCTCCGCCTAGAGCGGGAGGTCATTTAATGATTTCCCATCCAGAAAAAAAAAGACTACCTCAATCAATCTGCCTAGCCTTTTCCCAACTATGTTGGGGTCGGCTTCCAGTCTAACCGGATGCAGCTGAATACCAGTATTTTACATGGAGCGACTGCCTGTCTGACCTCCACAACCCAGTAACTGGGTAATACGATACCCCTTGGTAAGACTGGTTGTCAGACTTTCGGGCTTCTGACGACCCGTAACGACTGTCAAAGATCCACGAATAACAGCCGGGACCAACGGCTTAACGTGCTTTCCGAGGCACGGAGGAATCTCGGAATGTAAAGATGGTCACCCATCCACTGACCAACCCCGGCAAGCGTAGCTTAACCTGACAGATCGACCCGTGCGGCTGTTATTACTTAGCCACGAGCTCCCAAAAAAAAGACTACCTATACGTTATTATAACCCAAACATAAATGTACTGAACAGCTGATTTTTTTTCGCGATTTCAGGTTTGGTCCCCTAATAAAAGTTGTTCATAATGATGAGTACAATGACCCCTTAAGAGGATAACGGTGATTAAAATTACACCCTGTATAGTTACTATTTGTAATGCCGCGGCCACAATATACGGACATCGCCGTTGATTATCGCGATGAAGGGCGCTAACCGTAGGTGAATCAACCACTTACGGCGATAGTTTGACTGAATCTTGACCGAATTTACCTATCGCGATGTTTAAAGTGTTTATGGGCATTGACGTTGACGTATAGTGTGGCCCCGGCATACTAATAATAACGTGTAATCTTGTGGAGCACAATACCGGCTTATTTTCTGCATTTTCATTCTAATTTTCTAATCTAAAGTAAAATAAAAGAAATTAAATTACAATTTTAAGAAATAACCAATCAAACAAAGGATGACGGCGTCACGTGCACGCTCGCCGCTCGGTAGCCTGTTTTAATAAAGGTAGATATTTCTCAATAACACCTTACCAAAAATATTGATAAATTTAATTAACTACGGAACCCTAATGCGCGGGTATCCGTCTGTCTGTCAAATTAGTAAACATTCATTGCGGGGTAGTCATGTTTCGACGGTAACGAAACCATAGCGCGATTCAGAAATCGGCGCTCAACTAACAACGCCATCTAGGGAAGCAGAAAGTAAACTTTTGGCTGGTGTTGGTTGAGTTGCGTCACCGTTGTAAGCAAGGCTATTTTGAATTATTATCCATCGAATAAAACAAGCATATCTAGGCACGGGGTCTTGGTATGTAAAGATGGTCACCCATCCACGGACCAACCGCGGCAAGCGTACCTTAACCTGATCGATCGACCCGTGCGGCTGTTATTACTTAACTACAAGTATGCTGGCTTTGTATTTTATTGAAACTCCGAAGTATGATAGGCCATCTCAAGGTCAAAGTGATACATACCACCAGGTTTATAATATACTAGCTGTTGCCCGCGGCTTCGCCCGCGTGGATGTCAATACTTACCTATTTTAATCGGATTTTGTTCACAATTTCATGGGTTTTAATTTTTTTGCGCGGAACCCTTTCTGAAATAAAAGTAGGCTAAGTTACTCATACATTATAATTATCAGCTATTTGACAGTGCAAGTCCCGTCAAAATCGGTCCAGCTGTTTCGGAGATTACCCGGAATAAACAGAAAGACAAACAATTTTTTTTTAAATTGTTTTTTTTTGTCAAGTATATGTATGTAACGTATAGGTATACTTTCATTATGCATTTAGTACAAAACCTGTTATTTTGACATTACAAACAGACAAATTCAATTTTATTTATTTATATAAGTGATGTATTAATGTATATTAGTGCTAAGTGTTGCTTATTAAGAAATGTACAGCTTAAACAACATCGAGAAAGGGTATTATCGCCGGGTCGTCGGGTCTTGTTTAAAATGTGTACAAATCGCGAAAGTTTAAATGTACAGCTAACTAAATCAATCTGCCTAGCCTTTTCCCAACTATGTTGGGGTCGGCTTCCAGTCTAACCGGATGCAGCTGAATACCAGTATTTTACATAGAGCGACTGCCTATCTGACCTCCACAACCCAGTTACTGGGTAATACGATACCCCTTGGTAAGACTGGTTGTCAGACTTTCGGGCTTCTGACGACCCGTAACGACTGTCAAAGATTCACGAATAACAGCCGGGACCAACGGCTTAACGTGCTTTGCGAGGCACGGAGGAATCTCGTTATGTAAAGATGGTCACCCATCCACGGACCAACCCCGGCAAGCGTAGCTTAACCTGACGGATCGACCCGTGCGGCTGTTATTACTTAGCCACGAGCTCCTCCTACAGCTAACTAAATATACAGCTATTATTAACGGAAGTTACTGCCAATAAAATGTTATCGTTCACAATCCATCATTACTTGCGGTTTCTTATTTACCCCGGCGCGGCGGCTGTTTACTCGATCGATCAAAGTCGAGACTCAAATCAGGTTCTCTTGGTCGAACCAAGTTAATTTTAGAAGATTGCAGCTAACGGCTGTTGTACGAGCAGATTTTAAACGAAACATGATAAAAATGTAATAAAAAACGGTTTTCTAATCGCTTATTTAAGGCGAAAGCGCCAGGGTAGCCCGCGAAATTCAAAATTTCTTACGTTTTTTGCAATTTGTAGGTCAGTGTGAGCTTGTATGTTGATTAAAATATGATTCGCGGCCGTAGCTAATATGGCTTTACAGAATTATAATCATTAGAATCAGTAATACAACTCCATAAGTTAGCATTTATCTCAAACCTCATGATTTCATGAAATCGCTAAATTTGAGGTAAATGCTGACTTATGGAGTTGTATTGTTGATTCTAATGATTATAATTCTGTAAAGCCATATTAACTGCGGCCGCGAATCATATTTTAATCAACATACAAGCTCACACTGATCTACAAATTGCAAAAAACGTAAGAAATTTTGAATTTCGCGGGCTACCCTGGCGCATCAACCATAAATAGACCGGTTCTCGAAAACAGCGGCGCGGGAGCGGGGCGGGACAATGCGAGACGCGCCGCCGCCGTCACCGCCCCGCTGCCCGCGAAATTCGAGGCAGAGGCCTAAGGGGATGCGCTGAGGTAGCCCGCGAAATTCAAATTTTCTTACGTTTTTTGCAATTTGCAGGTCAGTGTCAGGTTGTATGTTGATTAAAATATGATTCGTGCCCGTTACTAATATGGCTTTACAGAATTATAATCATAAAAATTATCAATACAACTCCATAAGTTAGAATTAACGAAGAACCTATAAACGAAGTTACAAGGAAAACTATCACAGCTAAGTTAACTTAATAGTCGACCAACTTACTTTTGCAGTCGTAAGTCGTAATGTATGAGAGAACATGTTTTTCAACTAAAATATTAAATTTGTTCTTGGGATAAATTCATACCAACCATGGAACCCTTCATTGTGCGTGGTCCGACCCGCATTTGGGCGGTTTTTTAATTTAATTCTATTTATTTTTCAGAAAAGAAGTAGATTTATCTACTTTTATTCACCATGTTTGAAACCTTTGTAGAAATATTCACATCAAAAATTTAACTTAAGACTAAAACGTCTTCTTAACACAAAAACGGTCAAAGAAAGTTTTTAAGGGCTTAAGTTTTAAGTGGATCCACGTTCTTGGTGCCTACGTCCATATCACATGACGTATGTATGAAACATTTTAGCGTATCAGTCATTCATGTTTATGAACTTAAATATCGTTAATTTCCCGCTCTTTACAAAACATGACGCCTGGTTGAAACGCCTGAAACGGTTGAAACGCCTGAAACGGTTGAAACGCCCGAAAGGTTAGTATGCACCACAGAACAGATAAAGAGACCTCTTTATCTGTTCTGTGGTATGCACCCACGATTTGCCAGTTATAGGTACAACGTGTCGTTGTGCAGCCTTTGGAAGTACTTCGCTTCGCTCGGCCAGCTCGCGCGCGATTGGTCACAGTTCTAACCTAACCTGGTGCCCCGGCTTAGTTACTGCGACCAATTTGGCTCGCGCGTGGTTGTTCACAGTTTCAACCTAACCTATAACACAGATTAATACAGATGGGACACTCCGCAGTTTAGGTATGAAGCTACAAGTACGCGGCGGGCGCCGTCCGCGGGGCTAATTCAGTAGGTCAGAAGGTATAAGAGTTACGCGATAGAAAGAGAGGCAACTCGTAGTTGAATATAACTGTAGATAATAAGCGTTGTGTGAATTGCACTTTATTGTGTCGTAGCAAGAGTAACTTTTTATTAAAATGATTTTGCGTAGTGTCCCATCTGTATTAATCTGTGCCTATAATTGAATATCATTTAGGCCGGTAGTTGAACGGCACCCTTTAGTTAAAAGGCTAGGCTATTAACTGAAAGGCTAATTAAGCTAATTGGCTGCGACACAAACATCGTTGTGATATCATGGGTCACGTTTTTGCTATTGTGGTCGATTTGTAAATTCCATTAGTGCAACATGCAATACAAACAATGATTTAATGCAATGCTAATTTTAGAATGTTTAGCGTTCAAGTACCTACCTGATCTAATTGCTATGTGTGATCGTACAATGAAAATAGCAAACACACCGTATCTAGCTAAATAACTATCCGGCTCAAACAGGACCGGATCTGGCTTTTTAATGTCATTAAATGTATGGAATTGACATTATTAGATCACGTTCACACTTGATTGCAGAATGCGACTTTTTTACGTGACAAAAAAAAAAGGTTCAAAGGTTCACCCAATTATAGATAGGAAAAGGCTCGCAAATTGAGAAAGTAGGAAATATTAGACATATCAGTAAAAAGGTATGAGAAACTTTGTATTAGAAAAAGAATATGTAGGTACAATACTTCCCAAGTTTCAAGCCACCTACCTAATAACTTATGTGTAGGTACAAGTAATAGTACCACAAGAGAAAGAATCCTTCTTTCACATTTCACTTCGGGCATGTTGCCAAAGCCGAACAATTCCGAAGCGAAGACAGCGAACGTTCAGAACATGAAAAAATAAAACTGGCAACTTAGTAGGTACGAAGGAGGCCAGATAACTCCGAGACTGAGAAACAAATGTATCGCGGGAGGTTTCATTTAAAATGTTCTTACGTACTCGGTACTCCTTTTGTTAACGAAGTAGGAAGGAGTTAATACGATAAAAACGGTTGATTGTTTTAAGAATTGTAAAAGGGTGTTAAATACTGGTGTGTGTAATGTAGGGTTTTGAAAAGTGGTGATAGAGGTAATAAATTGATTTGTAGTTATTACCTATAGCTTAACGTTTAGTTGAATAACAAACAATGCACTCTTTCACTTAGAAACTCGTCTGTGCTGAACTGTATTTTTAGAAAGACAATTTCAAACGTAGGAGACGTTCGACGAGCAGCAATTTGATAAAGCGCACTAAACTCGACATCGAACCAAAAATGTTCAATCAATTGATGCTCTAATATATAAAGCTCTTCTACGTCAATCAATCTGCCTAGCCTTTTCCCAACTATGTTGGGGTCGGCTTCCAGTCTAACCGGATGCAGCTGAATACCAGTATTTTACATGGAGCGACTGCCTGTCTGACCTCCACAACCCAGTAACTGGGTAGGTAATACGATACCCCTTGTTAAGACTGGTTGTCAGACTTTCGGGCTTCTGACGACCCGTAACGACTGTCAAGGATCCACGAATGACAGCCGGGACCAACGGCTTAACGTGCTTTCCGAGGCACGGAGGAGTCTCGGTATGTAAAGATGGCCACCCATCCACTGACCAACCCCGGAAAGCGTAGCTTAACCCGATGGATCGACCCGTGCGGCTGTAATTACTTAGCCACGAGCTCCTTTTACGTACAAACGTAAAATACCACCATGTAATGGCGACCGCGGGCTTGCAATATTATAGTTTGGAACCTCCCATAGGTTAATAAGTATATAAAATTACTTTTGACGACATTTGACGGTTTAAATAGCTCACCTAATTGAAGATCAATATCACTAAAACATTACCTAAACCACAAACAATGAAAAGTAAATATTTAATTTATTTAATCACGTAACAAAATACGTGCATTTGCACAGCGCCCGACTTGTTTAATTAGGCTCGCGTCTATTTGCTGGCCGTCGGCTGTAGCGTCCACAACACAGAGAAACACTTAGGACGACCCTCAAGTAAAAACTTGTGTGGTGTCCTGAATGGGATTATGTTTTAGTGATAGATGTCGCTCCGAGAAAATGTTGTTATATTTCTAATTTATTTAAATAAAAAGAGAAGTCCTGACTGACTGATTGACTGACTCATCAACGCCCAGCCCAAACCTTTGAACCTAGAAAGCTGAAATTTTGCACAGAGGTTCCCTTTAAATGTAGACAAGGAATAAGGAAGGAATTAAACTTTTTAAACTTTCTCGATTTGTACACATTATAAAACAATATTGAGAACGGGTCTTATCGCGATCTTCCTTTTCTACGAGGTAAACAGGTACCTACTTGTTTCCCGACGTTTCGACCGCCTTGCAGCGATCGTGGTCACGGGAGGACTGATGACAGCTCAGCGACGTCTTCGTAAAGTGCGGGTATGTGCATCTACCCTCACTTGGTCTGGTCTTGGTCTTGGTTGGTGGTTGGTCTTGGTCTTGGTCGCGATAAGACCCGTTCTCGATATTGTTTTAAGGAAGGAATTCCCGGTAGCACGTTCCCGTGGGATATTTTCCGACATCTACGCGGGCGAAGCCGCTGGTAAAAACTTGTTTTTCATAACATAACATCACGCCTGTATTCCCCGAAGGGTTGAGTTATAAAAAAAAAACCTAAATATAAATAAAAAGAGAAGTCCTGAGTCCTGACTGACTAATTGACTAGCCTAGGGTAGCCAGAGACACATAGTACACCCACAATTCCGTATTTATGTTTAAGTCCCATTGTAATATGGGGCGACCCTATTGCCATCAAGCGGGAACAAAGCAGACTCCGGGCTGCTACTGAGAAATTCCGTATGGAAAACCCAATAACACTTTGCCGGACCCTGGAATCCAACCCAGAACCTTCTCTACATATTATTTAGGATCCTCAACAACAGATTTAAACAATACATGGCAAGTAAATAAAGGGCAACATCATTAGGTAGTAGCCTAATAGGTAGACAGTAGTGTACCTACTCCTTCACTTATAGGGAGACCACAGCATGCACAATAACGTTAACACCTGCGATAAAAAAGTAAAATTAAAATCTTTAAAGATAAATTGAAACAATTTTGCTAAAACTTGGAAAAAGTTAACACATTTTTAAAGGTCATCGTAAAAAAAAAAGCCCGAAAAAAATGTTCCCATCATGTACAAGGCAATAGAAAAACATATTAGTGTCCAAGTGATATATTATCTCGCTACCTTTTCACTCAGTTTTGCTCACGTGTGTGGGTGGCCGGAGGGACTCAAAAATTATAAAATATTTTAGGGCGAGTCAATCAATCTATCAATCTGCCTAGCCTTTTCCCAACCATGTTGGGGTCAGCTTCCAGTCTAACCGGATGCGGCTGAATACCAGTATTTTAGTCTGACCTCCACAACCCAGTAACTGTGTAATACGATATCCCTTGGTAAGACTGGTTGTCAGACTTTCGGGCTTCTGACGACCCGTTACGACTGTCAAAGATCCACGAATGACAGCCGGGCCCAACGGCTTAACGTGCTTTCCGAGGCACGGAAGAGTCTTAGTATGTAAAGATGGTCACCTATCCACTGACCAACCCCAGCAAGCGTAGCTTAACCTGATGGATCAACCCGTGCGGCTGTAATTACTTAGCCACGAGCTCCTCTTTTTTGTAAAACTGCAATATTATAACATAAGTACATCACGCTATCACGCCTGTCCTAGGCATTGGTGTACCTATTATATAGCAGACCCACATTGTGCCAGTTAAGTATGTCCCTTGTCAAGGCTTACTTCCTATTGATGTTGTGTCGCGCTATTGGGGCGAGTCTATTGCCATCAACCGTGGATAAATCCAGATCCGGGCTGCTATCGAGAAATTCCAGATGGAAAAACCCAATAACACTTTCCCCGAGCCGGGAATCGAACCCTATAAACTCATGCCAGCAGTTATAGCGAGGCAGTCACAAGGAACTGCAGTGTATATTTAGGAAATACTTAAATAGATTGCCTTTCTCTCTCTCAACTGTCGATCGACCTCCTAGAGGTCGGTAACATAATACTCTTAACATGACAGTTGAAAGTCTAATTTGAACAAATTAATTTAAGTACAAAATTTAATGCTGTTCTCCAGATTACGTTTGTACCTACGCCCGATAATTAAAAATAGGAGTGTCTAAATATACTTGCCTATGTTGAGAGTTAGAACGTTTATTTTGGTGCTACAGCAGAAAAATTGGCGCTTCTGAATAAATTGACGTGAGGTTCACCTTTTGTGTACCTATCTATAGAGGCATGAGGAACAGGGTGTAAAGTTCACTCATCCTCCATCCAAAAGGGAGGATCCTCCGACCAGACGGGTGTTGTGTCTGGTGGGCTACTGCCCGACGGTTGATGTCGGGACGTTGTATATATGCTAATCGCGTGGTAAACTCTAATTGCGCGATGCAGGTTTGCGTGACGTCATGTCATTGATGCGTAGTTCATATGTGGCGATGTAGATGCCGCCACATATCTATATAAAGTTTATAGTTATTGAATGTAAAACTCTCACCTATAGAAGGTATTAATGGTGTATATTATACGGAAAGGTATGGCGTATGAACTCATGTAACAGTATATTTTGGGGTAAGGGTGAGATAAGCTCTGTTTGCACAAAGGGTTGTTTAGTACGATATTTTGTTTACCGCATCGCATTCCAGAACCTTATTTTATTTGCTTATTTTTCGAGTATAATTTATTATGCCTGCCCTTTATTGAATACTAGCTTTTGCCAGCGGCTTCGCCCGCGTGGATGTCGGAAAAAATCCCACGGGAACGTCTTACCGGGTATTCCTTCGTTTTTCCTTGTCTACATTATAAAGGGAATCTCTGTGCTAAATTTCAGCTTTTTCAGCCAAACCCTTGGACCTTGGTCCAAGGGTTTGGGCTGGGCCTTGATGAGTCAGTCAATTAGTCAGTCAGGACTCAGGACTTCTCTTTTTATTTATATTTAGGTTTTTTTTTATAACTCAAAATAATGACAGCATTTAAAGACCATGTCTTGCTGGTCGACTGGAAGACAAACTTTTTGGGAAATAAGCAGTGTCTTTGTGCTTTAATTACGTACCTTACAGACCGACCAAGTGTTGTATTTTGTGTGTACCTAAACAAAGAAATAACGCTTCCGAATACCCACTTAGTACACTAAAATTAAAGACAGCTTCGAATAAACCATCAGATAATCAGTACCAGAACATGGTCCATAGTCACACCAAAATCACAGAGATCACCCTATCTTATAGAAATATATGTGTATAACTTTTAATTTCTACAGATTTATGACACTTATTACAAAAGCATCGAATTGCCAGAACATGGCCCATAGTCACTCCAAAATCACAGAGATCACCCTATCTTATAAATTTAGAAATATTATATATGTATATAACGTGTTCGTGTTCGTGTTCAGTATAATAATGCTTTTCGGGCTGTTGCTGGGGCTTCCGCGGTTCTGTAGTGCGTCGGGTATGTTTGCCGAGGCAGGCATAGATAGTTTTGAGGCTATAATGCGCAAAAGGACGGCATCCCTAATGCGTAGAATACGTGGAAGCTCCAACAGCATCCTGAAGGTCATTCTGGAGAGGCCAGACTGCCCTTTTCTGATGCACTGGTCCCGTAGACATAGCTGCGGGCCCGGTGCTGATGAAAGATATTTAAATTAATGTTTTATGGGTCATGTTTTTGTTTATTTTAATTTTAATTGTACCCTACGTACGTACGTTGTTGTTTTGTATTGTATTGTAGCCTACTAACATAGTTTATAAGCTCCTATTGTTACTAACCATAATGGATCATGTTATCTGACAAATAAATGAATGAATGAATGAATGAATAACTTTTAATTTCTACAGATTTATGACACTTATTACAAAAGCATCGAATTGCACACACGTTCTCACAAGTCAGTGGCGAGTAGGACCATCCATCCGGATTTATCCCGACATGCCCTTGCCTTGCCTTGTCATTTGTCCAGACTTTATTAGAAAACATTAGAAAAAAATAAATAATGAATACTGGAAAAGAAAGGTAAAAAAGTAAACTGTCCGGTCTTTTTTACAAATATCCGGCTTTTTGTCAGAAGTATTAAAATTTGGAAATGGTAACCCTTGTGGCGAGGCAATAAAATGTCGTCAGGCTCAGCGGACGTGTCTGTTATCATTCGGTCCTTTGTAAAGTAATCACAAAACTATTCGGTCCCACACCCGGTCAGAATCAACTTTGATAGCTTTATTTGACATTCGGATCTCAGGGATTTTCTCGAAGGTCTATTTCGGATGATAAAGTAGGAAAATTGACGTTTCCGAAACGATTTTTTGTTGTTTGATTTTTGAGGGTTCGTATGAGGTTGTAAAGTTTGGATAGACGAATTATTTGATCTTTTGTGCTACTACACTCCTTTGCAAATAAAACGGGCAGTTTGGATTTTTCTACATTATTGGTAATCATTTAGTTCTCATGAGGTTTTAATAAGCAAACTATGTTCCTGGCACATAATAAAGAGTCTGGGTATGAAAAAAAGTTAATTTCAAATTCAGAACTGTTGTTTTTAGAAATAATAATCCCTTTTTCAGTTTATGACTTTTTACTTACTATTCGCGGGTTTGCGGTTAAATGGTTATCAGGCAACTAAAACTAACTTCTCGTTATTTTTATTAGAATAATTTATGTTTGTCGCATAATCCTGCCTCATTGTGACTTAAAACAGATATCTTTGTGTCGATTATAATGGCAGAAAAAGCAACAAGAGCTAGTAAAATTATAGTGCTGCTGGAAGTGGGGTGTAGCCAATGTTACGGTTCACAGCCGTTAAACGTGAGTGGTTCCACCGTCCAAAGAACATGGACTCGATACCAAGAGACAGGTTCCGTTCAAAGAAGGCAAGGTTGTGGGAGAAAACGTTGCACACAACCACGAGACGACCGCTTTTTAGTGACTCAGGCATTGAGTAATCGCAAATGCAGTTACATAGACCTCAAAAGAAACCTTGAAGAGGTACGAGGAGCACAAGTTAGCCTATGGACAGTGAGGAGGAGGCTTTTAGCGGTTGATATACGCAGTCGACGACCAGCGCGGGCCCCCAATTTACTCCGTGAGTACCGGATTGCTCGACCGAGGTTCACTAGAAATTGTCTATCTTGGACACTAGGTAACTGGAGTAGCGTACTCTTCTCCGATGAGGCTCAAATTTGCCTGAATGGTGAGGACCGACGTCGGCGAGTGTTACGAAGACCAGGGGAACGCTATGCCGACGTGTGTTTTGAAGAAATCACCCCTTATGGTGGAAGGTCCGTTATGTTTTGGTCGGTCGTAACTTCCAGCTATCGTACCGAGATAGTGTTCATTGCAAATGGCTCACTAAATGCGCAAAGGTACATAACAGGAATAATTTGTCAACATGCACAGCCCGCACTGACTGTAATTGGTGAAGATGCCATTTCATGGACGATAATGCTCGGGACCACCGTTCTGGCGACGTAGATGCTTATATGCAAGAGGTCGGTATTCGTCGTCTGGATTGGCTAGCGCGGAGCCCCGACCTTAACCCCATTAAGCACGTCTGGGACCTCCTAAAAAGGCGAGTACGACCTGTCCAACGACCTTCCACAAAACATCAGGTGTGATTTCGGCTGAGTGGGAACACATTCCACAGGACACCATCAAAAACCTGGTGGAAAGCATGCCAAGACGATTACATGCCGTAATCGCTGCAAGGAGAGGTCATACTCGTTATTAATTTTTATTTTTTAATGTCTTTTTTTATTAAAATACCATAAAAATACTCGTAGTCTTAATTTAATTATACCCTAAAAATTTCCATTTTAACACGACTTTCTGTTTACATTGACTAAAACACCGATTCCAGGATTTAAGGGTTAAAAACTATATTCTCAATGATAATAAGAAATTTCTAGTCATTTATGCTAACGACATACTAAAAATATTAATATTATCCATAGAAAAGCCAATAACTGTAAGGTGCCCGTTTTTTTTGCAAAGCAGTTTAGTTGAGCGATGGGGGAATATTTTCAGCTGCTGCAGTTAACAATTTAAAACTTTGAGGAAATGTGCAAGTATGTGATGAGGGAGGAAGAGGAGCTCGTGGCCAAGTAATGACAGCCACACGGGTCGATCGATCAGGTTAAGCTACGCTTGCCGGGGTTGGTCCGTGGATGGGTGACCATCTTTACATAACGAGACTCCTCCGTGCCTCGGAAAGCACGCTAAGCCGTTGGTACCGGCTGTCATTCGTGGATCTTTGACAGTCGTTACGGGTTGTCCGAAGCCCGAAAGTCTGACAACCAGTCTTACCAAGGGGTATCATATTACACAGTTACTGGGTTGTGGAGGTCAGATAATCAGTCGCTCCATATAAAATACTGGTATTCAGCTGCACCCGGTTAGACTGAAAGCCAACCCCAACATAGTTGGGAAAAGGATAGGCAGATCGATGTTGGAGCTGATGATATTTTTAAGATCTCATACATAGCCAAACGAACTATCGTTTTAGATTAAAGTATAAAAAAGTACAAGTCCAATGCCCGTTGTCACCAAACCTAAGTGACACTTAAATGAATCCCTAAATAAAAGTGCACTGATGATGGATTTTCAACGCTAGACTTAACAGAGCCGAGAGTTGAAAAACCAACTGCGCAATAATATTTCAGAGATTCATTGAAATGTCACTAAGGGTTGGTGAAAACAGACATCAATCTATTACTTACTATTTACAATATTTCGTAATTTTTATCTAGCTAGCATTTATGATGAAACACTAACTATTATTTTACACAAAAAGGCACTTTTTTACATCACGTGTTCACGTCAGCGAACAACATCCATTACAATCAAAACCTTCATCTTTCTGTGTTCTAATATATACTAATTGTTCTAATATATACTAATTGGACTAATTAGACTACTTACTGCCGTCCAGCAACAGAAACAATATTAACCACTAATAATATAGCACTTCATACTACAGCAGTCGTTTATTGAAATGATGACTGCATGGAAACGTCAAATTAACGTTTAGTATTCAACATATATAACCGTTAGCATTCGATTTTAACTGAAATCGATTAATCATCAATCTGCCTAGCCTTTTCCCAACTATGTTGGGTCGGCTTCCAGTCTAACCAGATGCAGCTGAATACCAGTACTTTATATGGAGCGACTGAATGTCTGACCTCCACAACCCAATTACTGGGTAATATAATACCCCTTAGTATGACTGGTTGTCAGATTTTCGAGAAGCTTCTGACGACCCGTAACGGCTGTCAAAGATCCACGAATGATAGCCAGGACCAGCTTAACGTGCTTTCTGAGGCACGGAGCAGTCTCGATATGTAAAGATGGTCACCCATCCACGGACCAACCCGCCCAAGCGTAGTTTACCCTGATGGATCAACCCGTGCGGCTGTTATTACTTAGCCACGAGCTTCTCAATCGATTAAACATTTTCGTTCAATTTGCTATTCGATGTCTCGACGTTTGGGTCTTGCGTAGGAATTTTCGGTTTACCTGTATAATAGGTTGTTCATAAATCGAAAATTCCTATATTATAGTGACTACTGTGACAAGACAAGACATGTGTCATAATGTAAGACTTGCATCCACAAATAGAACACAAACGAGTTCAAGAAGTTCGCGTAGCGTTCATGCTACGACGTAGCAAGCGTAGCGGTGACGTCAGCTCCGAGCTACGACGTAGCAGTCACGCTATTTCACTTGTTGTGTCGCTGTATCTATTTTCAACGGTGTACTTTTGTTGACTTTCAAAGAATATTTTAATTCTATAATATTTTAGATTAGATTATGACAGAAATTAACGGTAGTCAGAGGTTACTGGTTTAATCATAGAATGATGGCCAGCAATTGAATTGTAGAGGTCAGACGAAAGTAACAGCATAACGTGGTCAGACTAGAAGTCAACCCCAATATCGAAAAATCTAGGGAATTATTAGTCAAGCATTCCATCCCCTTTCATCCATCAAACAAGGATTACCAAAATTCAAATTGCCAAATGAGTCACCGATTACTTTCAAACACAAACAGTTTGAGTGACCGCCCATCGGCGCCATGTTTATAAGCCGACGTTGATCCGGCGGCGACTAATCGCGCGTCGGACAACTTACGTCGTGACGTCACAGCCGCCTGTCACGTCATGTTCCCAACAGTGATTGCTGAGCGACATTTATTATAAAGGCTTGTGTTTTAAAGGGATTTTTATGGGATTTAAATGTAATTGTAATTTTAAAATTAAAAAAAAATAAGAAATTGATTGTTGTTAAATGTGTGTACTTATAAGTTTTTTTATAATTCTTACTTTTTTCTTGACTGATGGTTTGTGAGTTTTTTTGGGGCTTGTGGTATAAGTAATAACGATCAGGTTAAGCTACGCTTGCAGCGGTTGGTCTGTGGATGGGTGACGACGATGATCTGTAGATACTAAGACCCCTCCGTGCCTCGGAAAGCTGGTCCCGGCTGTCGTTTGTGGATCTTTGACAGTCGTTACGGGTCGTCAGAAGTCTTACAACCAGTCTTACTAAGGGGTATCTAGTTTTTTGGGGTTTTACTGAGCATTTTGATCTCAGACAAGTATACCTCGTAGATCTGCTTTGCTCACTTAATCGACCAAACAGCATAGAATCTTTAAAATTACAAAATTTTTCCACAAAAAGTCTTTTGAGACGTTTCAAATTCTAATAAAATAGTTACGGCCATCAAGCTATTTTGATCGTACTTTACTTCCCGAAGAACAAAAGTATCACAGTCAGAGATCACAAACCTGTAAAAAGCGTCCACAAAAACGAGATTAACGAGTATTTCGTCATAAAATACCGGCAATAAGTAGGAAGAAGCTGTGAATTCATATTATAAGCCTCGCTTGTTGCTTTTATAAAATGTAACGTGAAAATGTGAAATTGCGGCGACCACATTAACGGAATAAGTTAGCGCAATGCGTAAAATACACGTACCTTTGGGTTGAGGACCCATGTTACGGTTGGTTAGTGATACAATTGTTTTGGAAAGTGAAACTTTAGGGATTTTATTGTTTAGATGGGAATAATAATGTCGTGATTTTAGTTTAAGGCTTGTCCTCCCTAAAATACGGCGAAAATCAGTAACTTTGTTTCTATTTTTTACAGTAACTATAGCACCTTTTTGTTAGAAAAAAACACACAATAATATAGAATACATAAGAAGTGATTTCATATGTCCTGAAATCTATTTTAGTTTACTGTAGAACTAAAGCAAAAAAAGGCTAAACCCTATTCCTATTCCTAGGCTATTTCTGTCTATTTTTTCGAGTTTTTACCATATTAATCCTACAGTTTTCATTAAAAGTGTTCATACAATACAGTTCTTTAAAAATAATAAGGAATGATTTCATGTGATTATTTTTTTAGTACCAATCCCTAGATTTTTTGTAAATCGGTAATTACTTCATATTTTGCAAGCGTTGTGTCATTGCGCTTCTCTTTCTTTTCTATGCAGTCCGACAGTGACCGCACTTTTTGCGGTGGACAAGCCTTATAGGTTAAACTCTCATGCACGAGGTCAGGTTGTGGTGTGGGTTCAAATCTGGCCGATAAACCAATGTGACTTTTTTAAATCATATGTAGGTACTTTCTGAGTTTATCTTGGACATATCTAACATCGATGAAGGAAAAACATCGCGAGGAAAACTGTAATTCCCGTAATTTTAAGAACTTTCACAATCTGATCTCAGACTCTTCTGTCAATAATACTTTAATTTCCCTACATTTTTGACAAGTTTTTGGACATTTAATTTTAATTATGGCATTAGGTCTTCAGGACTTTATAGTTAACTAGCTGCGTCCCCGCGGTTTCACCCGCGTAGACCGGGATAAAAAGTACGCTATGTGTTAATCCAGGGTATAAGCAATCTACATATCAAATTTCATCCAAATCGGTCCCGCCGTTTGAGCGTGAAAAAGTAACAAACATACAAACAAAAACACTCACAAACTTTCGCCTTTATGATATTAGTGTGAAGTGTGATTATAAGTCTGAAATCACCAACCGGTCTTGAGCAAGCGTGGTGATCAATGATCGTGCCTTCTGCGTATAAGAAGAGGCCTTTGCCTTTGAATACAGATTTGTGAACTGAATGTATGAAAACCCTTATTTCCTCTCTCAAAATAAATTCGATAATACATACAACTCACGCCTTCTCCCCATGGGGGTAGGCAGAAACTACAGAACGCCACCTGCTACGATCCTTACATACTCCTTTTGACTCGTTTACGATCATACACCTGGTCATACACACGGTTGCAAAACTCAATAATTACCTTGCAAAATTGTGAAGCATACTAAGTCTTAGGGCCCTCGCCCACGGCGACTTTTTTAGCGATGCTGTCGCGCGTTTACGAAACGCGCGACAGCATCGCTACTTGAATCGAGAATCCAGTGGGCGATGGCAAACAGCTAGCACCGCATCGCGACTGTATCGATGCGGACGCGCGACAGCATCGCTACTGCATCGCTACAAAAAGTCGCCGTGAGCGAGGGCCCTTCAGTCAACAAATTCGAAGCTATCCTAATATTCTACCATGAAAGTATTCCGTCATACCATTAATTTATCACGCCTGCGCCTGTCAGTATGAGATAAACCAATGAGGCGATAATATTTGTTTGAGATCACTAAACAAAAGACTGTTTGTCGAAGCCGGCTGAACTAACAACCAACCGACTATACATAATAATGTCGAAGACACAAATTTTACTGATGAAAACCTGATGTGGGTGAGTTTGTTTTAACGCAAAATGAATGCACGTAAATTGGTCGTGTTAATTAAAAAAAAATCTCTTTTTAGTTTTATTTGAGACTAGCTGTGCCCGCGACTTCGTTCGCGTGCATGTCGGAAATCAATACATAATGTGTCGCTTAGATATGGTGTAGGTATCACTCCTCCAATAAAAATGAAGAATCTTGCGATCTTGCCTGGTGGGAACCGCTACCTGGGGTTCTCTACCACAGCCCTGCAGTTACTGCGGTTTATGATAGCGGGGTTTAACACGTATTCGGACTGCTGCAAACACAACGCGCCATTCGAAACTATCGTTTCGGAAAGAACGAATAGCGGGGTTTACACGAACCTACCTACAGTTTGGACCACGGATCTGTGGACTGCGTTCCAAACCGCGGATGGATCTGTGTGGTTTGGACTGCGCATCAAACTGTCTTTCGTTGATACCGTGAACATCCATGTTTATGGAGGCAAAACTTTTAAAAACGATTGAAGTCCATAATTAGTTGACCACGGATAGCCAGTAATTTTCTTTGATTTCTGTACCAAATCACAGTACGTATACCTACTGTAAGTTATTGAGGACTTCAATTGTCTGATCTTAACCATCTCTGGAGAAAACTCTTTCAAACATAAGGTGTGTGACATACGGACGGGCAGACGGACAGGACGTAATGATAAGACTTCCCTTTCTATGTACTATTTGGCCACGGAACCCTAAAAACAGAAGAATTGAAAACTTCTTTCTTTTTGAAGTCGGTTATAAAGATGCCTCAAATAATCTCGACCTCTAGAGAGAAATCCAGGTCCAGAGACCGGAATTCCAGGACAGCATCTATTTTATGACTGAAAAAGTGTCACTCTTCTGCGGAAAATCTTGACACCGCGATTCCGTCTATACAACATCTATCAGATACAGTGGTTAACTGGAAGCTCGCTCTGCATACAATAAATAAACTTACAAAGGTATCCAGTTTGATTTTTAAAAAAAGTGTGTGTATCAGCTCTGACGACGACTGGCGTTTACTCCCTTTTTTTTTTGTGCCGTGCCGACTTTCTATTTTTCGGTCAAAAAGCAACATTAAGGTGTTAAGGCGCTCGTCACCACCCCTCTCACCCAACCTCTCAACCCTCCTACTCTAACTCTCCTCTCAACCTTATCTTACCACCCCCCTCCTTCTCCCCCCTGTCACCCTCCCCTCTAATAACCCTCACCGCATCCCCTTCCCCCTTCCCCTTTCCTCCTCCTCACACATCTTTACTGCTTCTCCCTCCCTCTCACCGCGTCCCCCTGCCCCTACCCTCTCAAACCCTCCCCCTCACCTTCTCTGTGTATGAAAAGTTGATAGGATTATTATATCTGACATTGCATTATTTTTCACTCAGAACACCACATCAGTTATGTATTAACTATCATCTTACAATTGTAAGATGATATGATGGTATGGTGTGGTATTAGTCCATTTTTAGGGTTCCATACCTCAAAAGAAAAAAAACCGGTCAAGAGCGAGTCGGACTCGCGCACCGAGGGTTCCGTTTCGATTTCTGAAAAAGTGTGCTATTTAGAGACATCGTTTTATTTTTCCTGTTTTCTTTACATAAACTTCTATCACATAGAATAATTTCAGATTTTTCTCTTTGCAAACCCCGGAGATAAGGGGGGGGGACGGTAGTTTTTTTTACATTTTTCATCAAAAGTCGAAAACTATGCGGCTTATAAAAAAAAAAAAAATTGAGAATGTGCATACAGCGCTCTTTCATATTATACCCCACATGCCCTAGTAGCCCCACCATGAATTTTTAAGACCCCCTTTCAGTCCCAGTTGCAATAAAAATTAAAATATTTTTATTTCTTGCTTATTTGCAAAATAGTTGGGTAAACGTCATCTAAAACTGTTCCAAATTTCAAGTTGATAGTATTAGTAGTTCTTGAGATATCCAGCTGTGACAGACAGAGAGACAGAAAGACAGACTGAGTCACACCATAAGGGTTCCTTTTATACCATTTTCGTACGGAACCCTAAAAACGGCACCCTTATAGGATCACTCATGTGTCTGTCTGTCTGTCCGTCTGTCACAGCTAATTTGCTCCGAATCTATTGGACCCATTATGTTATTTGGTACACATAATTACGAATTTCTGTGACCCAAACGCGGACAGGTAGGTAAAGTAAATAAATGGATTTTGAATATGGGGGTCACTTTGGTGGGGCAAATAAGAAAATTAAAAAAAAAAAGTTTTGCAAATTGTACCGTGTGACATATCAGATGAAAGGGCTTAATTAATATGAGGGTCTCAAATATGTTTATATTTTTTTTATAATTTTAAAATTATATTAAGTATTTAAGAAAATAGATGAAAATTTACCAATATATCCCATAATCTCCGAAACTACTGAGCCTAAAGTTTTGAAAAAAAAATACAGAAAATAGTTCTTTACTTGTAGATTACAGGAAAATCTATAAGAATAGTCTGTGGTCATAAAATAACATGGTAAATCTCTCAATATTGTGAGTACAAACTTACATTTACAGTTGGAATGTATGGGAGAATATGTTTTCCAACTACAATGTTAAGTTTGTTCTTGGG
The DNA here is from genome assembly GCA_905163495.3 of Cosmia trapezina. NCBI lineage: Eukaryota > Metazoa > Arthropoda > Insecta > Lepidoptera > Noctuidae > Cosmia > Cosmia trapezina. Next base: position 7,932,663 of record LR991036.1, read on the forward strand.
ATAAATTCATCCTAACTACGGAACCCTTCATTGTGCGTGGTTCAACATGCACTTGGCCAGTTTTTTATATTTGAAATTCTTTTATTTATTTATTTTATTTTACAGAAAGCTTACAGACTAATAGCTAAAATTTACAATATTTCTTTTAGCGTTACTAATCAACCACCAATAGAACCAATCTACCTAGGCTTTTCCCAACTATGTTGGGGTCGGCTTCCAGTCTAACCGGATGCAGCTGAATACCTGTATTTTACATGGAGCGACTGCCTATCTGACCTCCACAACCCAGTTACTGGGTAATACGATACCCCTTGGTAAGACTGGTTGTCAGACTTTCGGGCTTCTGACGACCCGTAACGATTGTCATAGATCCACGAATAACAGCCGGGACCAACGGCTTAAAGTGCTTTCCGAGGCACGTAGGAGTCTCGGTATGTAAAGATGCTCACCCATCCACTAACCAACCCGTCGTTTCCGACCGTTTTAACCGATCGTTTTGCGTAGATGTGACGCATATTTTCCCCAAACTTGTTTTACAAATTGTTATTTTTATTTTGTTGTGCTTTGCGTCATGTTTACCGCAAATAAACGTATTTCTTTCTTTCTTTTCTTTTTCTTTCTTAAACAGACGAACAGACAAACAGACAAACAGACAAAAATGACAAAAATGGTAGAAATGGCATCTGTTGGTGATTCTTTAACACCCCAACTATTTTTTTTTTTAATATTTGCAATGTACAGAAATGCCTCGTCTACAGATTTATTATATGTATTTTTATTTGAGATGCACGAAAATAGTGTTTCATTGAGGTACTATTAAATTATTTCATAATTAGAGCTCGTGGCTAAGTAATAACAGCCGCACGAGTCGATCCATCAGGTTAAACTACGCTTGCCGGGGTTGGCCCGTGAATGGGTGACCATCTTTACATACCGAGACTCCTCCGTGTCTCGGAAAGCACGTTGAGCCGTTGGTCCCGGCTGTCATTCGTGGATCTTTGACAGTCATTACGGGTCGTCAGAAGCCCGAAAGTGAAAACCAGTCTTACCAAGGGGTATAAAGAAAAGAAAGAAAGAAAAAGTATTTATTGTGACTCGCACAGGAAGATCACCAACTAAAACTAAAAACACAATGATAAAGTTAACAAAAATTATATACTTAAATATATAAAAAAAAAAAAAACAACAGAAAGTCCTGTACAAGGCCAAAAGGTCCCCTATCTCCTTGCCTAGCATGATGCTGCGACATTTAAAATAAGTGTCGCAGCGCTGGTATTCTGATAGGGCTCGCTGTGATGTCACGGGCAGATATACAAAAAATACATAAATTGTATCGTTAATACGATGCCCCTAGGTATGTGCGTAATAAGACAGTTACTGGGTAATCCCAGTAACTGGGTTGTGGAGGTCAGATAGGCAGTCGCTCCATGTAAAATACTGGTATTCAGCTGCATCTGGTTATCACTGGAGGCCGACCCCAACTTAGTTTGGAAAAGGCTAGGCAGATTGAATTAGAACTTTAAGATACCTATGAGAGTATAATAGATACAATATTTCGTTATCACCGGCAATGGATTGGAAAGTTAGTTATAATATATACAAAATAGGTTAGTTAGTTATTAATATGATATACTCTCAGTATGAGAATGATGTGATGATTTCACATACACTGGGTAAGAAAATTTCTAACCATTACATCCATTATTTAATATTGTACATAGGTATTTGAAAACATAACCAATATTAAAATTTAACTTCACTATTGAAGGTTGCTCCGGAAAATGTGTGTTTGAAAAACCATTCCTTTACAGGAAAAGTACAACTTGCTATTCAGACAATGAGCTCAAATACAGGATGAATTTTTTATCATGCACCAAATCGAAATTGGAGATTGTACTCATCATTATGAACGACTTTTACTATGGGATCAAACCTGAAATCGCGAAAAAAAAATCAGCTGTTCAGTACATTTTATCTACATCAAACTCGTCAAAATGTACTGAACAGCTGATTTTTTTTTCGCGATTTCAGGTTTGGTCCCATAGTAAAAATTGTTCATAATGATGAGTACAATCTCTCATTTCGATTTGGTGCATGATAAAAAATTCATCCTGTATACAGGGTTATTGGTAAAACACCAGCAACCTCTTAAGGGATCATTGTACTCATCATTAGGAACAACTTTTACTATGGGACCAAACCTGCCTATGGCATTAAGTCCGCCTCTGTACATTTGTGCTTGAAGTGTTAAATAAATAAATAAATAAATAAACCTGAAATCGTGAAAAAAAATCAGCTGTTCAGTACATTCATCTAAATCAAACTCGTCAAAATGTAAGGAGCAGCTGATTTTTTTTTCGAGATTTCAATTTTAGTTCCATAATAAAAGTTGTTCATAATGATGAGTACAATGACCCCTTAAAAGGTTGCTGGTGTTTTACAAATAACCCTGTATAGCTGGCGAAATGTTACAGGCGTAATGCTATGTTATGTTATAAATTTATGACAAACCTAAACTAAGAACAAAACAACCAGCCAAGTACGTGTCAGATCACGCACAATGAAGGGTGCCGTAGTTGGGATGAATTCATCCCAAGAACAAGCACTGTAGTTGGAAAACGTTCTCCAATGCATTCCAACTGCAAATATAAGTTGGTTGCTTATTAGTCGTTAACTTGTAATGCCTACTTAGCTGTGATAGTTTTCTTTTTAACTTCGTTATATAACTACTTACCTATAATAATACTGCCGTGATTTTTTTCACATATCCATAAACAGCCATTTAGCTGGCAGGGTTGGGCGGGGGTTGACTTTCATCAAAAATCGAAAACTCCTTTTCACCCGCAATATTTTTGAACCCCCCCCAACGATACCCCATGGGACTGACGAGAAAAAAATATCATCTCCACTTTACGAGCAAGGACGTACCCTACAATTTTTTTTTTCAAGATTTTATTTTACCAATTACTGTCGGCGTATAATACCCGTGCCAAATTATAGCTTTTTAACCGACTTCAAAAAGGAGGAGGTTCTCAATTCGTCGGAACCTTTTTTTTTATTTTTTTATTTTTTTTTTATGAATGTTCCCCGATTACTCGAAAATGGCTGGACCGATTTGGATTTTTCTTTTTTTGTTCGAAAGGGTATACTTCCCAAATGGTCCCATGATCATCAAGTCAGGATCTGATGATGGGATCCCATGGAAATCGAGGGAAACCCTCAAATTTTATGGGCACACTTATATCGATTTCGGTATTTTTTAGTAACTCGCGCATTTGCTCTCGGAAAGTACCATTTGGTGAACTGGAACTGATGATGAAGACCACAGATGGTCATCGGAAATACTCAATTATATCTAAGTATATCACAGGTTGCGATTCGATTACTTTAATATGGTTTATGCTCGTCAAAATGCATAATGGTGATGGTGACTTCACAATGAGCTCCAGTTCTCCTGCTTCTTACTAGGAGAACTCCTCAACAATTAACGTCCCTGCATCAGGAAAAGCAATATTTTGTAAAACGTGATGAGCAGTTGACATTGGGTTATTGTAACTTAGATAAATTACAAACTGACCCACTAAAAAGTGAAAAATAAAAACTTTTTTACAAAAAACAAAACCGACTTCCAAAAAAACACTACAAAGTGAAAAATAACTTTAATTTCGGAAGTCGGGGGCAAAAACCTAAAATACAGATCCAAAGACACCGACTTCCGAAATTAAAGTTATTTTTCACTTTGTAGTGTTTTTTTGGACGTCGGTTTTGTTTTTAATACTAAGAGTCTCCGAGCTAAGCCGCGGACATACAGACGGACATGGCAAAACTATAAGGGTTCCTTGTTGACTACGGAACCCTAAAAAGCCAGTAACGTTTTATTCGGGTACTAACCACCGACATAACGCTCACCCATTAAAAACTCTCGTCTACGTCAACCCTAAACCGGGCAGCGCAGGTCTATCCAACGTTTGGATCAATAAACCTGTTGATCCAACGAGCCGATAAAACATGCCACACACTAATATTAGCCAGTATTAAGCTCAAATACCGCAGTGCCACAATGTTGGCTAGATAAGGCCGCCTTTATACGTTAAGGGTACGATTATTGAGGCCTGAAATGACGTGGCACAAAAATGTTGTGAAGTTCATTTTGTTAGGCCGTTTTGGTGAAGAGAAATTGCTGTTTGCTTTTGTGCCTTTGTACGGGTGGTGTAATAATGTTAGTACCGACTCATTTTTAGGGTTCTGTACCAAAATGGTAAGAAAGAACCCTTATGGTGCGACTCAGTCTGTCTGTCACAGCAGGATATCTCAAGAACTTGCTATCAACTTGTTTGGAACAGTTTTAGATGACGTTTGCCCAACTATAAGAAATATTTTATTATATTTTATATTTTATTTTGATCAGATCAAAAGATCTGATCAAAATAACTTACCTTTCTAAACCATTTGAAATCCTACTAAGTATCCTACTAATATTATAAATGTGAAAGTTTGTGAAGATGTTTGGATGTTTGTTACTCAATCACGCAAAAACGGCTGAACGGATTTGGATGAAATTTGGCACACAGATAGTTTATAACCTGAATTAAGAGCCTATACAACCTCAGCTCAAATTCAAATTTCGCCCCCACTTCCCCGCGCCACCTCACTCTTTATTTCGCTCGCACACTACTACTCGCGGTGACGCGGACACACAAGGTCAAAGCGATTTTGTTAGAGTAAACTACACTAATATCGGACGAGTACTAAGTAATAAAATTATCAATAATAATTTAATATTAACTTGTCATTATAGGTACGAACATGAAATTATATATCGCAAAATTAATTTCAATGTACTAAGTACCTACTAACTTCTCATCAAGCTATATTTTCCAGTATAAGCTGACCTCTCATGGTACGGAAAGCCTATACAATGTGAGATCAGCTTATACTGGAAAGTTATAGCTTGATGTGTAGCCGTGTGCAGTATTTTACCTACTGCTACAAAATACTAGTCAAGAGCGAGCTAGCTTAGCGCTGAAGGTTCCGCCCATTGGTTTAGTAGTAAGTTTACGTTTTATAGTTTGCGCCGTGTATTTATGTAGGTAGTAGGTCTATGCAAGTACCTACATATACATACCTATATACGTATATGTTACATATTTTGCAAATCGATTCATAAATTCCAGTGTGCGTCTATCTGACAGGCCCCAACGAGATTCATCAACAGGTGATAGCTTGTCATAAAGACATTATTTTGTACCTAAAGAAAATAAATAAGATATATTTTGTACCTCGACAGTTTTTGATTAAATGACGTTTTTATGAAGTGTCTTGCTAGCGGGCCCTTTATGGTTATTTTTATTGTTATTATACTTTCAGATCGCACAATAGTGTTAGGAGCTTGATACTATTATGTACCTTACAAATCCAAAATCTCGACTTTCTGTGAGCTACACTTCAGAAGATATTCGTTATTTAAACAAGCGTCCAGCCAGCGGGCCCCTTTTTTAAATACTACTATTTTATATCATACAATAGTGTTAGGAGCTTGATACTATTATGTACCTTACAAATCCAAAATTTCGACTTTCTGTGAGCTATACTTCAGAAGATATTCGTTATTTAAACAAGCGTCCAGCCAGCGGGCCCCTTTTTAAATACAACTATTTTTCATCATACAATAGTAATAGGAGCTTGATACTATTATGTACCTTACAAATCCAAAATTTCGACTTTCTGCGAGCTATACTTTAGAAGATATTCGTTAATTAACCCCTCAAGTGTCTGAGTTTGGCTGATTTTAGACCCAAAACCCCAGCGAGTGGGGAGGGTTGGGGGTTAGTTGTGAACCCCATAGGTTCACAACTACTGATAATGATATGTTTTCCATCGGATGATGTTTTTTTACGTTTATATATACGTGATCTAAGCTTATATACCTATTATGTAAAGTTTTGTCCTTTTGCACACTTGGGGTGCATTTGACACGCGGGGGGGAGGGGAGGTTAGCTGCGAACTCCATAAGTTCACAACTAATGATTTGATTGGTTTTCCATCGGATGATGTTTTTTTACATTTATTGTATATGTGATATAAGCTTATGTACCGAACAAAAAAAGGGTTTTTCTTATGCACACATGGGGTGCATTCGACACTTGAGGGGTTAATTGTGATTTTTTATTTGCTTTAGCTCGTCAGTCATTATTATGTTACAGAAAACGAATTTTTTATTTTTTTTATTTTGCCAAGTATGAGACCTAGCTAGATCAATTTTTTGCACCCGTAAACCCCTATATTGCAAGTTTCATCGAAATAGTTAGAGCCGTTTTCGTGAACGTGAGTACAAATATTACTCGTTTAATAGTATAGGGATGTTGTATAAGGTTTTTGATGTTGTTTAAATTTCTAAGTTCTAAATTGACATTTGTTACGCGTTGTCTGAAATTTTAAAATTATTTAAAATTACTGTCGACATGTTTAGACATCTTTTGTTCCTAACAATTTAAACAGATTAAAGATTATAATTACTATTACATTTTCTCTTTTAATTTACATCGTCATCATTAGCGTCGTACTTAACTCTCTTACTCTTTTTCTTAATCCCAGTTTTGGTGTTATAGCCCTATTGGATTATGAACGTAGGTATAATGTTTGAAAAGGGGTTTGCTAGCTAGACGATCGTTTAATTAACGAATATCTTCTGAAGTATAGCTCGAGAAAGTTGAAATTTTGGATTTGTAAGGTACATAATAGTATCAAGCTCCTAACACTATTGTATGATATAAAATAGTTGTATTTAAAAAAGGGGCCCGCTGGCTAGACGCTTGTTTAAATAACGAATATCTTCTGAAGTATAGCTCACAGAAAGTCGAAATTTTGGATTTGTAAGGTACATAATAGTATCAAGCTCCTAACACTATTGTATGATATAAAATAGTAGTATTTAAAAAGGGGCCCGCTGGCTGGACGCTTGTTTAAATAACGAATATCTTCTGAAGTATAGCTCACAGAAAGTCGAAATTTTGGATTTGTAAGGTACATAATAGTATCAAGCTCCTAACACTATTGTATGATATAAAATAGTAGTATTTAAAAAAGGGGCCCGCTGGCTGGACGCTTGTTTAAATAACGAATATCTTCTGAAGTGTAGCTCACAGAAAGTCGAGATTTTGGATTTGTAAGGTACATAATAGTATCAAGCTCCTAACACTATTGTGCGATCTGTAAGTATAATAACAATAAAAATAACCATAAAGGGCCCGCTAGCAAGACACTTCATAAAAACGTCATTTAATCAAAAACTGTCGAGGTACAAAATTATATCTTATTTATTTTCTTTAGGTACAAAATAATGTCTTTATGAAAAGCTATCACCCGTTGATGAATCTCGTTGGGGCCTGTCAGATAGACGCACACTAAATTCCACTGCTACAAAAAACTTGTCAAGTGCGAGTCACCATTGCGTTGAGGGTTCTGTAGGTACGCATAAGGTTTGTATAAATATAAGATAGGTAGGAATGGTAGGATAGGGATGTAGGTAAGTATGTAGGTAGGTAGGTAGGATAGGTAGGTAGGTAGGTAAGTATGTAGGTAGGTAGGTAGGTAGGATAGGTAGGTAGGTAGGTAGGTAGGATAGGAATGTAGGCAGGCAAGTAGGTAGGTAGGTAGGTAGGTGGGTAGGGTAGGTAGATAGGTATGGTAGGTATATACCATAAGTATTTTGAAAGTAATTAAAGATCGTCAAAATTATACAACAATTATTTTAATTCGCTTAAATCTCTAATTGGCATATTGCGAACATGTCTGGGATCGCATAGCTCAGGCAACATGCATGTAATGTAAAAATGTTCTAATTTTGGTTCCATTTCTTCCCAATATTGGTCATCTCTCTCTATAATTTCAACTTTGATGTCTTTGTCGCATCCAGACCATACTCCGAAAATACATTTTTGCCTACCGGTGACATGTAATTGTCCCTGCACTTGTATATAACATGGATGTTGGCACCGTCTCCGATATTCAGGAGAAGTCCTGGAGTGAGGCAACATTATAAAAAAAAACAATTACCTACTACATAGATACCTACCTATTTCTTGTATAGGTATTGTGTCAAAACAAAAACAAACCTATTTAGGTAACTTTTTATTTTTTATAAAAGTTATCCCCACCTGGATTTATCCTAAATCGTGGACAAACACAAATCTTCACATGCCAACTATTTTACGTGTAAATGGCGTATATTTTGATTTGTCTAAAGTTAGCAACTCAACTAAGTCGCCAACCGGCGCAACTACCCTACTTACTTCAGTACGTTTATCATATGTTTGCCTGTTTCTTTACGCCAACCCCGTCGCTTTTTATTTTTATTACGGTTATTTCCCATTGCGCCAACACTATAAACCTAAGTACTTCAATGTATTTTAATTTTACGTCGTCCTGTTGTGTAATTTGTGTTCTGAGCGCAAGCGACACAGCCCTCCCGTACGACAGCCGAAGCGAGACTGAACGGGGGTGTCGGGCGGAAGGGAATGAACGTCAAGACGCTGATAGTTTAGGTAATTTCTTTTTACAGTGAAAATAATGGTAATTTAAAAAAAGTATATAACATAAGACCTGCTTTATAGTTAGTTCAGTTAGTATGCAAAGTTTCATGATCCAATTTGACGTATTTTTTGAATAACAGCGGTTTTTTGTTCGGTTTGGAGGTAACTTTGGGATTTTTTTGTATCGAGAAAATTTCAAGGAATCGTGTTTTCGTCTAACATAGTACCTAACATTAATCCTCAACTTTACCATATATTTAATTCAAAATTAAAGCTGCTGTATTTTCGACGTAACGGAGGATCATGCTAAGCCATTTGAGGTAGTATAGGCTCTTAACACATATGATACTTTTTATCCCGTTAGTAGGTTCCAGTGGGATAATTTCTGACATCCACGCGGTTGAAGCCGCGGGCAAGGGCTAGTACAATATAAGTACAGTTTCACACATGGCTAGAAAATTGATTTTCGTATTTTTATTAAACTGTTTCGTATACTTGTATACGTATTCATATGATTACAGGGTTCAAAGCCGCTGAAAACGTTACAATGAGTGTGGACCGACTAAGTTTTATTTATAAAACTGTGGCCGCCTCACATTGAAAGTATGTAGTACTGTGTGTGTGTGTGTGTGTGTGTAGTGTGTGTGTGTGTGTGTTGTATGTAGTAGGTTGTGTGTTTGTATGTTTGTTACTTCTTCACGCTCAAACGGCTGGACCGATTTGGATAAAATTTGGTATGTACATACCTTAGACCCTGGATTTACTTGGCTACTTTTTATCCTCGTCTACGCGGGAAAAACCGCGGGGCACAGCTAGTACTTTATAAAAGAAAAAAAAAATGGTTTGAATCTAAAGTCCAGTTGAGAGTAGCGATAGCGACATGACCGGTAACAAAGGTGTTAAAATGCATAAAATCTTTCATTTATCTCAACCCCATAAAAATCCCAGAAAACCTACACACATCACCAATTTATCAGTCCTAATACATCTATCCAACATTATCATAAGAGCTGTCTGGAGCTTCTCACGTGGGGACACTTGGGGAGAACGCACCCTGCATATCTGATCACCCAACACCTTTGGCCCCCAAGTTGGGGTCGCTCGGCTAAATTGAGTGTCAGCAACTTTGTTTTCACTTACATCTTGAATTACATGTGGCGAAATATATTAGATGGATCTGTTTGGATGTTTGTACTGCTTTTTTTGGTTCAATAGGTTTCTGTGTTATTTTGCTTTGTTAAGAGGAAAGGCGGGTGGCCAGACTTTTGAAAATTAGGTATTTTAAGAAGGTATTTCTGTCGCTCTGCGAGCGCTCCGCCCTCGTATTCGTGCGATAAGGACAACTGCAGATCCGACTAAATAGCCTTTGTAAAAAGTCACATTTCGAGGTTTGGCTCTCGCCTATTTCCTCCTCCAATATTGGACCAATTTAAAAGATATTTCATAAACTGAATAAGAAGGATATATACTATGCCCCTATGTTTTTCTTTTTTCGTTAATAGTTGTCAAATTGGTACACTAGGCGTCTGTTGACAGCGGTCTGAATAGGCAATTTTGAGCATTTTTGGAGGGTTCTTGTTCATACAAAAATAATATATCATCAAAAAGGAAAACATAGGGGCATACAAGTAACTGATATTTATATTTCTGTAAAAAATCATTGCTTTATGGTCATTAACCAGAAAGAAAACAGGCGAGAGCGTTTGTATCTTTTTGTATGGAGAAAAGAGCACCCACATTTCCTCTTAAGTATGAGCAGGTACGAGTACATCTTCAACGAAAGACGAGGTTACTTTTCTTTAATCTATCTATAAAATTAAATAAAAAGAGTCCTGACTGACTGACTGACTGAGTCATCAACGCCCAGCCCAAACCCTTGGATCTAGAAAGCTGAAATTTTGCGCAGAGGATACCTTTATAATGCAGACAAGGACTAAGGAAGGAATTCCCGGTAGTTTGTTCCCGTGGGATATTTTCCACATCTTAGCTAGAGAATCAAAATGTTGATATTTACAACGAATGCCCATGCAGTAGCATTTAAACATCCCTATGGTCAATAATCCTATATCAGCAAAGTCGCATCTTCAGTAATTTGGCTTTAAAATATTCCAAACAGACTCACTTTTGCATTAAATTTCCATAATAATTTCAACAAACATACTCAAAAATTATCACATTATTTTAGTAATACTAAAACTTAAACTTAGTCTACATAATTGACGACACGGTTGGCGCAGTGGTTGAGCGATTGACTGCTGCGCAGAATGTCGCGGGTTCGATTCCCGCACGGAACAAATAATTTGTACGACCTACAAGTATTTGTTCCGAGTCTGGGTGTTTTTCTATCTATAATATGTATGTATTTACAAAAAAAAAAAAAAAATGTATATAAGTAGTTTATCAGCCATCTCGTTACCATAACACAAGCATTAGGTTGCTTAGCTTGGGACTAGATGGCGTTGTGTGAAATGTCCAAGGATATTTATTTATTTATTTATTTATTTATTTATAATCCCTACCCAATTCCCCTCGAGCCGGTATTAAAGTGCATCCGCATTCACAGCCCATCGCGGCTACCCCAGCCCTGTTACCGGATGTCCGGTTTTAGTCTTGCCTTCATGAATATCTGACTACTTAAATTGGTTTGTTTTTAGGACGGAAGTCAAAGTTTCCTTTGAGGAATTTTAAGATACTTATTTGGAATTTTTGTTGTAAAGTTTAATTAAAAGTTCAGCTTGACATCAGTCTGTTTGAAATCAGTCATGCATGGTGCAATAGGGATGACGCCTGGGTGAAAAAAAAGAAATTCTATTTAGTCCGTCAGTCAGATAATAAAAAAATATTAGACACGTATTTTTTGCTTTATCATATTAATAAAAAAATACTTGGATAAAACGCATTAAAGTTGGGGAGTGGGGGCTCGCTACGTCACTTGTACGTATAAAACCTAGCTACGCGTGACGTCATGTCATATTTTAACTCAATGTATCGCCGTAATTTTTTGATTACGTAAAAAAAGAAAAAATACGTGTCCAATATTTTTTAATAATCTCTATGACGGACAAAAAATAAATTTTTAGTCATCATCCCTATTGATAATTCAAATGATCTGACCAATAAGGCGTATAAATCTCCTTATTCATAAACCACAAACTATTCACTTCAGTGATGCTGATGACCTACGCCACTACGGCACGTGGTCGCTCACAATGGGCCTTATTAGAAGGCTAAAAGTCACCCAAAGGGCAATGGAGAGGGCTATGCTTGGAGTTTCCCTACGTGATCGAATCAGAACCAAGGTAACCGACATAGCCCGAAGAATTGCCAATTGGAGTTTCCCTACGTGATCGAATCAGAACCAAGGTAACCGACATAGCCCGAAGAATTGCCAAACTTAAGTGGCAGTGGGCAGAACACATTGCTCGCAGAACAGATGGCCGAAAGGTTCTGGAGTGGCGACCGCGTACCGGAAGATGTAACGTTGGAAGGGCTCCCACAAGGTGGACCGATGACCTTATGAAGTCGGCAGGATTCAGCTGGATGCGGGAAACACAGAACAGGTCGAAGTGGCGGTGCTTGGGGGAGACTTATGTCCAGCAGTGAACGACTTTCGGCTGATGATGATGAATGAAACTATTCACTCTGTTTGAACATGAAAATGTCAAGAGCAATAAAAAACAAGTTAATTTCAAAAGGGCAAAAGATTTATCGCTTCTCAAATTACCAAGCATTAAAAAAGCGGCCATGTGCGAGTCGGACACGAAGGGTTCCGTGTAACAAACATATATTTTTTAAACAAATATGCCACAAAAAAAAACGCTTCTTGTATGGGGACCCACCTTCATTTTTAACTTTATAGCAGCCGCCATAGTAGGTAGTCAAACTCACTCTGAAAATTTTAAGTGTCTACCTATTAGTGTTCAAAAGATAAGTATCAGCCCTGTGACAGGCGGACGGACAGCGGAGCCTTAGGTTCCGTTGGCATCATTGGTTACGGAACTCTAAAAAAGGCAAAAACCCATTGCTTCTCAAATTGCCAACCATTAAAATAAAACCGGTCAAGAGCGAGTTGGACTCGCGCACCGAGGGTTCCATACCATGTAAATTTTGTTGATGATTTCTGAAAAACTGTGCTATTTAGAGACATCGTTTTATTTTTCCTGTAATATATATACATAAACTTCTATCACACAGAATAATTTCAGATTTTTCTCTTTGCAAACTTCGGAGATAAGGGGGGAACGGTATGTTTTTTTACATTTTTCATCAAAAGTCGACAACTTTGCGGCCTAAAAAAAAATAAAAAAATGTTTGAAAATGTGCAAACAGCGTTCTTTCATATGATACCCCATATGCCCTAGTAGCACCACTATGAATTTTTAAGACGCCCTTTCAGCAGCTGTTGTAAAAAAAATATAAATATTTTTATTTCTTTATTATTTGCAAAATAGTTGGGTAAACGTCATCTAAAACTGTTCCAAATTTCAAGTTGATAGCATTCGTAGTTCCTGAGATATCCAGCTGTGACAGACAGACAGACAGGCAGACTGAGTCACACCATAAGGGTTCCTTTTTTACCATTTTGGTACGGAACCCTAAAAACAGAATCTACATTAATAAAACATTAACAATACCGCATCGATAAACTACCTCCATATTTTCAAACATTAAGAGCGTAGACGGGCTGCGCGGGAATTGAAAAATGATTTCGATAAAAACTTCGACACTAGTCACTTCCCTAATTGTGTACGTATTAGTCTAACCCTCCCTCACCTCTTGTCTCCCCCCGTAGAGTGCGATAGAGACAACTGCAGCTCAGAACGATTTTACCTATAAAAAGCCTTGACCGATCGACGTTTCGTATTCTCCTGTGTTCTCCTCGAAACCTAAGCCAATTAAATTATATTTGGTATCAAAATTTAAAAGAAGAATAGATCTATGCCCCTATTACTTGTTTTTATTTTAAAAACTTTTCAATTTTCTTTGATAGTCGTCTGATTACGTAGGTAAAAACGGGGTATTTTTTTAGGTTTTTGGTAAGTCATATTTATTTTTGTAATAAATTTTTAGAAAAAAAAAAATGACAGGGGCATGCCTTCAATAGACCTGGATTTTTATAAATATAAACGATTACTCTAGAGGCATTATCCAGGAATAGAATAGGGGAATACATTTGTATGGAAAAATGCAGCCCGTCTACGCTCTTAATGCGACAACAGCAACCACTTACATCAATGCAGAAGTAATAAATTAATAACGCGTAGTAAGTTAAACCGTTCGTACTTTGTAGACAGGACATGTGCTTTCTACGTACGGTCGTACAGTCGCGTGTAATATCGGAACGTAACATATCGTATCTAAACTGAGACAACTCAAAAAATGTCATTTTTCAGGAGATGATGAAAACGTAAGTATATCATGCATTTTTTGTTAAGAAAGTTATAACAATTTAATTTGATTCTAGATAATAAATAGCTTGTAAAATGTCACTGTATACAAACTGGGGCTAAAATTCAATCATTTTTATCGATAATCACTGTTTTTCAAATATACCTAACTCAAAAACGATTTTGGAGTTGTCTCAGTTTAGATCTAGGTGTGCGATATGTCTGAACTGTTCTTTGGTTTTGCTGTCTCGCTCTCTCGCTACTGCAGCCACACTAACGAGATCATTTATAACGTTGACGTAAACGCAAGTAAGCGACTAACATGATTGATTCAGCCGTCACTGATGCAAACTGATTTTGTTGGCGATGATGTACGTGCCGAGTTTGCGCATAATTTGAGTTAATAGTTGAGCTTGAGAGGTACCGATTTTAAGTGGTTTTTGGAAGATTACAAGTTTGATAAATTGAGCGCATGTTGAGCTTAGGGAAACGCGTGGGATAAAGTGCTTTACTTTATTCGGTAATGTCTTTAACCTTCTCTCTTCGGTAGGTAATGTCTTTAACGTTCCTTCTAAAATCTCTTTCTTTTCTTTCTTTCTTTCTGTCTAACCATAGACTGTCTGACCTTTTATACGTTGTACATACATAAACTCACGCCATCTTCCCATGGGTGTAGGCAGAAACTACAGAACGCTGCGATCCTTACATACCTACTCTTTTTGCCTCGTTTACATCTCGTTTCGTTGTATGTGTTGGATGAAAATTGCACATAAGTATCAGTATCTAAATACAGTATATAATACTGAACCATGCATACGGCAACTGAAAGCAATCACTTTAGTAAAAAAAAAACCGGCCGAGTGCGTGTCGGACCACGCACAATGATGGGTTTCGTAGTTGAAAAGAATTGAACCCAAAATATTGTAATCCCAAAAAAAAAAAAATATGTTATAAAATTACAAATGAACAATTTCCAGACTTTTTCCTTTATTTGTGCTGGGAGACCTTGCTTCTTGCCAAATTTCATTATGCTAGGTCAACGGGAAGTAATTACTTTAAGTTTTGAATTACTTGCGAGTATCGCGCATAAATGTGTCGCATAAATAGCCGTATTTTTTTATTGCGTTGGCTTAGGAGGTTGTTTTTTTTAGGACTCCAAGGGACTATGGACCTACGTACTTGATATTAATTTCAACTTGATACCTCTACGAGTTCCTGAGAAAAAGGGTCTTGACATATTGACAGACAGACAGACGGCCAATGAAGTGATCAAGGGTTCCGTTTTTTTCCTTTTGAGGTATGGAACCCTAAAAACTATTCGAAAAGGCAATTCTTTGAAAAAAATAATCAATTCATTCGGGTAATTACAAAAAGGAAGCGTTTTCGTATCACGAAAATAAGGTGCTGAGTTTGAAAACCCTATCATTAATTCCTCAGTATATACTCAGTCTGAACTATTGGAATGTCAAGCGTCTGTTTTAATCCAATATTAAAGTCCCAGTAATTGCCACCCGGATAGTCTGTAGGTAGGTACGGATTAACCGGCTCAGACGACAAATTCGATCAACAAGTGCTTGACAGAACATGGCATGATAGCCGGATATTGGGAGCTCCCTACGTGAAGCTTTTATTAAAATGCCGGTAATTGGACCAGGGTAAACCATACTACCGGCCTCTCTCGTTAAGTGAGCAAAGAACTCGTTTATTTTTAGTCTTGAAGTGGCTGTGTTTGACAATTTAAACCAATTGACATTTTAACTGTTTATTTTGAGACTAATAAAATAAACAGTAGACCGTATATTCATGAATTAAGTTTGGAAGAATAAATAAAGCATTACCTATCGTAAATTGTGGAAAGGTAAATACTTAATGAGATGTTGTGCATGACCGTCCAATGGTTGGGGGATTAAAAATTCGGTTTGCAATGTTCAGGAATAATAAATAATCAGTCACAATTTATTTTTATTTCACAAGAAGGCATTTAAGTACATTTATTATTTGTACTTATTTCCGAAATGGATGACCGAAACTGCACACTATAGTTGTTTAAACACAAATTTTTAGCCAGTCGGCCACCTTTCTAAATGATTACTTGTGGCGGCATCTACATCGCCACATATGAACTACGCATCAATGACATGACGTCACGCAAACCTGCATCGCGCAATTAGAGTTTACCACGCGATTAGCATATATACAACGTCCCGACATCAACCGTCGGGCAGTGGCCCACCAGACCCAACACCCGTCTGTTCGGAGGATCCTCCCTTTTCAATGGAGGATGAGTGAACTTTACACCCTGTTACATCATCAAGCTTTCAAGCGGCGAGTCACACAGCCAGCCAGCATCCACGGCTTCAACGAGTATCCTGACCACCAGCATGCAGCGGACGCGCATTCTTGGTCATCACCTTAGCCTCAACCTAGCGCTGTACACTCCGACTCACTGGAGCATAACGCAGCGCCACCACGACTCACGGGGGTAACACCGCAGACAGTTCCGACTCACCGTGAACTATGCGGCACCCGGTTCCGACTCACTGGAACCACAACTGGCACTGGCAAGCATCGCAAGATACACGACTCAGCCCACTATCGACTTCCGGTCTCAGCTGGCGGCATCTACATCGCCACATATGAACTACGTATCAATGACATGACGTCACGCAAACCTGCATCGCGCAATTAGAGTTTACCACGCGATTAGCATATAATTATACAAAGTCCCGACATCAACGATCAACCAGACACAACACCCGTCTGGTCGGAGGATCCTCCCTTTTCAATGGAGGATGAGTGAACTTTACACCCTGTTCCTCATGCCTCTAAATACTAACCTACTTCTGGCAAAATTATTAGGAAAAACGTTTTTATTAAAAAAAAAAAAACACTACTTATACAAAGTGAAAAATAACTTAATTTTGGAAGTCGGTGTCTTTGGATCTGTATTTTAGTTTTTTGCCGCCGACTTCCGAAATTAAAGTTATTTTCAACTTTGTAGTGTTTTTTTGGAAGTCGGTTGTTTTTTTTTTTTTTGTAAAAATAGTGTTTTATTTTTCACATTTTAGTTATGGTACCATAACTAAAATGTGAAAAATAAAACACTATTTTTTACCTTCCCCACACCAATTCATATACCAATACTTGCTATGTAAACAACAGTAACAAGAACTAATTAGAACATCATCATCAAGATAGACAGAGTGGATTAAATACGTATTAACGAAGCTAACTCAAAAACCACCCCGGCAAAGTTAATACGGATCACTAGTATGTCGTCAGAAATGTACAATTTATATGGGATTACTTACCTCTAAAGTATGACGTACCAAACAAAAAAATAATCATCAAAATCAATTCATGATTGGCAGAGTGAGTAATCGTGTAACAAACACAGAAAAACATACAGTCGAATTGAGAACCTCCTCCTTTTTTTGCAGTCGGTTAAAATCATCAATATCATGATTGTTCATTGTTGATCTACAAGGATATGGTACCTAAGTTCATGTTATTTCAGTGTCAGTGACGATTATAGAGATAAACAACTTATTTTTCCCGTTATTACCTACCCCAGGGAAAACAATATTTATTTGGAATAAGCCTAATAATTCAGAACGGGCAATAAGTTACAATAACTTACGACCTTACCATCCTATGAGATAGCAAAGGGTGTGCTCAGGGGAGGTCAAAAACATTTTATATAAGGTCAGAGTACCACGGACGTCCCTGTGATAGAACAAAATGATGAAGGGAAAGTTCAAATATTGTTGCAACATCATCTTTAGGCAATGTTTCGGTTTATTTATTGACGTACCTGTAGTCTGACAAATGATGTCAATTGTTATTAGCCTAGGTCCTAGGCAATTATATCGGTTATTATTATAAAATGTATGGAGCAGCCTCCATACATTTTAAGGCTCTTACAGACAGAGGCGATATCGCGTCGCGACGCGAGCTTTTAATCGTATTTGCATGGAACTGCAATCATAGCATTGTTATGTCTCTTCTTGGTATGTTGTTACGAGTGCTCATGGTTTGTGCAACGAAATCTCCAAACGGCTGGTTGACACTTCCCGTGACCCAAGGGCTGGCTTTGACTTTGGCCAGAAGCTAAGCATTGCCATACAACGTGGCAATGCCGCCAGTCTCTTGGGTACATTACCAGTCGACAGCGATGTGGAAGAATTTTTCGACGTCATTAGTTATATACAGTTTGTTAGTTATTAAATGTAGATACTTACTATAAGAAGATTAGAAACGGTATAATGTAAATAGACAATATTAAATAAGTTAATACTCACTCAGCCTCTTCGATAGTCTCCGACATGGCAAGGAAGACACAGTTGAGCAGAATGGTAGCCATGACGAAGTAGTCGAAGTACTGGTTGGTGGAGAGATAGACGCAGGCCCTCCGGACTGGCGACCACGGCGAGTACCAGAATAGCGACCGCGTCGCCGTGAACCGGTGGATGTAGTTCTTGCGGAAACGTTTTGATACCACGCAGAAAGTCTGGAACAAGAGAAGTGAGAGTTAGTTCAGTGTAGGTACACGTCGAGTATTTGCACGCACATATATACTTCATGAAATGGTTGTTTCTAGAAATGGCCAGCTAAAATTGACCATATCGTTTAAACGGAAATGTTTAATGATATGTCAGTCGACGTTTGGCCATATCAAACAACCATTTACCAACCGAATACTTAATGAAATTTCATAGAAATGGCCACATTGTGACGAAAGCAACCTATTTATCGACATTCCCAGCTGACCACTGGGACCTCGCAAAGTAGTTGCAGTTCACGCCGCTCGCGCTAGTGGCATCCCGACCATATGGGTTCGGTTCGGTTAGGTTAGAACTGTGACCAACAGCGCGCGCGCCGAGCTATCAAAGCTAGCGGTGCTGTCGTAGCGGCCGGCGAGCGCTACATCCAAGTTGGTCGCACTTACTTGGCTATTTAGTATTTTTAGGACCGAGTCACAACACAAACAAAGCGACATCAACGCCTCTACCGGTGGATAATCTAACTATTTTACGATATGGCCGGTGTCGGCGATGCTTTTCGAAGTCTAAATTGTCCAATTTCTTATTCCTAAATCGTGAAGTAGTCGTGCGTGTAACAAACGTGGAGTATTCAATGATCTTGCCAGACCACACCATGATGTGACCAGCGGTCGATATAATATTTATTTATTTATCCTGCCACAGGAACGCCATACAGCAAATAAGTACACCAACGGAGCAAAAAATTACTTCAGGCTTCGTGCATCCATCCTGTTACAGTAGTAGGTACTCAACTAATATGGCTTATCGATGTACCTGCGCAGAAGATGAATTTTCAAAGCGCGGGAAATGCTATTGACCAATCAGCACGCTCCACGCTTTTTCCTGTACCGCTATTGGTCGCAGCTGCCGCCATTTTAGCGCGCGCCTCTTGACAGCCGCCATACTTGCGAGTGAGATGGAACTAACAGCTGCAGTGTATTATGAACCTTATAGTAGTGATCTAAGGTTGATTGTAAGTTTTAAGCAATCTCGTCAATCTTCGGAGCCATACTTTCTTTTCTGCGCGAACGAAGATTCACGACGTGCCTTATTAGTTGAGTACTACTGTACGCGGTGGACATCGATGTTCTATTTGTAATTGACACTCACATACACACCACTCAAGAGCATGCATGCACTAAATTCCCTTGGTTTTTTTTTTATATTTAGTATTTTAATTTTGTTGCATAAATTGTTAGTTCCAAAATCGGATGAAGACACTGATTCCTGTAACACAGGTACCGCCTAGCTTAGGAGTCAGGGCTTCAATTGAAAATGTTACTCCATTTTTATGTCAATAAAATATATTATTTCTGAAATACACCTACAACCATTTCATGATATAGTCGAACACTTCATGAACTGATCAATTCTAAGATCTGACTACAACATAATCATTCATTATACATTTAGACCAAGAAATACAACGAATAGCATCTTCAATCTAGATACTAACAACATAGCAGTATCGCTTCCTAATTATCTCCATTAACTTAACAAAAGCATGCACAAGCAACAATTATGAGGCTTGCAAATTAGCGTGTTTAATTGGCAAGCCACCTGCCACCAGCCCCTCGGTCGTTAGCCATTTAGCCATTAGCCACGGAGACCTGCTACAGTTTTAATTGCCAGCGCGAATTAATACCGCGTTCGAAATAATTGTTTCGCTCTGTTTACCTGAAAATTACCTTCGAAGGTAATCAGCTGCAGTTTTGTGCTGAAAACTGAGGTTTTAAATTGGGGTGTTTTTATTTGGATACTAGCAGCGCCCCGCGCTTTCACCCGCGTAAGTCGCGAACTCGTAAGAATATCGAGATAAAAAGTATCCTATGTGTTATTCCAGGTTATAAACTACGTGTGTGCTACATTTTATCAAAATCTGTTGAGTAGTTTTTTCGTGAAAGAGTAACAAACATCCATCCATACTCACAAACTTTCACGTTTATAATATTAGTAGGATATTTTTGGGGGATTGTAATAAAATTATACTTATCGTTTCTTTAAATAAACCGGTATTGAAAGAAAGGTTGAACAAGCCAAAACTATTCACAATTACCTCAAATAATTATAAATGGTCAGCAACATGCATAGGTAGTGTTTTGCTAAAGTACCTAAGAAGTTTAGATAAGTACATTATAAGTACGAATAATAAGAAAAAATTAGTTAATATCAAAATGCACAAAGATTAACTTATTTTTCAAATCACTATGCGATCTGAAACCTGAAAATTACCCACATTTATTTTATTAATTTTAGTTTAAGACGGAGAAAGTTGCCAAATCACGGACTACATAATCAATAAACACGATAAATAAAGCAAAAATGCCAAAAAATAAATAAATACTACAAACAATATGACGCAGCAGACGACCAGTATCACTCAACGTTTGTCGTTGATTGAATGCACTGATTTAATAGTGAGCTCAGTAGCAAGTTCCAATCGAATGTGGTATTCCGAAATTGATTGGATGTGATTGGCTGATCGAATTGAAACGGTTTCCTTCCGAAAACGTTCCGAAACAACAAAGCTTTTGACAATTAAATCCAAATGGCCGGTGACGGCTTACTTCTTGCAACTGACCGGCAGTTTGTTAAGCCGGTTACTGATATACAGTGTGTCCCTGAATAATGTGCTGAAACTCAAGGATGTGCTACTTTTCCCGGGGTCCAAAAAAAAAAACAGTCGTCCCTTACAAAATTTAAATGCCTATACTTGACCAAATGTATGGGACGACTGTTTTTAGGGTTCCGTACCAAAATGGTAAAAAAGGAACCCTTATGGTGTGACTCAGTCTGTCTGTCTGTCTGTCTGTCACAGCTGGATATCTCAGTAACTACTGATGCTATCAACTTGAAATTTGGAATAGTTTTAGATGAGGTTTACCCAACTATTTTGCAAATAAGAAATAAATAAAAATATTTAGGTATATATTTTTTGCAACAGGGACTCAAAGGGGGTCTTAAAAATTTAAAGTGGGGCTACTAGGGCATGTGGGGTATCATATGAAAGAGCGCTGTTTGCACATTCTAAAACTATTTTTTTTTTGGCCGCATAGTTTTCGACTTTTGATGAAAAATGTAAAAAAAAAATACCGTTCCCCCCCCTTATCTCCGAAGTTTGCAAAGAGAAAAATCTGAAATTATTCTGTGTGATAGAAGTTTATGTATATATTACAGGAAAAATAAAACGATGTCTCTAAATAGCACAGTTTTTCAGAAATCATCAACAAAATTTACATGGTCCGGAACCCTCGGTGCGCGAGTCCGACTCGCTCTTGACCGGTTTTTTTTTTTAAAGTTTGTTCAGTTTGATGTTCTGTACCACATCCTTCTTGGACACACTGTATGAACAAGACGTGTAGGACAGTACATTTGCAAATGGCGTCGCAAACTTTTGACCAGATATCTGTTGCTATTTTGTGGCATATCAAAAGCCGTGGAATCACTATCATTTGCATAGTTTCCAACAGCTGCATGAAGCGCGTTACTAGTAATAATTTGTTAAATATGTTTGTGACGCTTATTTTATGATATTTTTTAACGCAAATATTTCGTAACACGATACCCCATGGTAAGAATGGTTGTCAGCATAGAAATATAAAAAACAGGAGAAGTGGCAAGCGAGCCAATCTGTCTCCGCGCGACAGGCTCAGTATGAGGCGTTCATAGTATAATTTCCGTCTCCGCGAACGAGTGCGCTTTCGACTGTGACCGTGACAATTTATAAGAATGCCGTGTTGCTTAGTGGTATCCTGTAAAAACTGAAGCCATGTAAATCATGGAATCACTTTCCATATGTAAGTACAAGTATTTTACCACATTTGTCTTTAAAATCATGAAAGTGACAAAGGGACAAAGTGGAGACACAGCATTCCGATACATTTTAACATACGGGGCACATCTCCTTATTTTTTATATCTATGGTTGTCAGACTTTCGGACTTCTGACTATCATCATTCTCCTGCCCTTGCCTCAATTTATTTGGGGTCGGCGCAACATGTCTTTTTCTTCCATACTCTCTATTATAGTACTCATCTCGGTAGTCACTCCCTTTCTAGCCTTAATATCACATCTTTCACACAGTCCATCCATCGTTTCTTTGGTTTTCCCCTAATCGTATAGCCATCCACATTCATACATACTCAAAACTTTCCTGACGACATTTTCCTCATTCCTGTACATCACTTGCCCAATTGCCCATACCTTGATAACCGATTTCCACACAACTTTTAAGTCACTGGCGCCAATTTTAGACTTCCTCTTATATAGGTACTCATTTCTTATTCTATGTATTCGCGTAACACCATCTCTCTTATATTTTTCACCGTAACGAATAAAAAAATACAAAAATAAAATAATGTTATTACAAATTTTATTTTCGCAAATACGAGCAACCGGAGTCAGACTAATGCTAAACAGATTTTCCACAGAATATTCTGACTAAAAAATGACCTCGTCCGGTCAGAAGTTGAATCTCTCGTATTTTATGTCTCTGTGAGCATTCAGAAAAATCTCATGCTGGTCATAAATCATCTCGTAAAAGGAACGTATGCTGCACAACATTTTTACGTTTGGGGCTGGACGTTATTATACCGGCTCATAGAGACATTTTCTTTGAATGGGTACGTATAATTATTCATAGCAATAATTATTAGGTTTAGGTTTAAAGAAACTTTATTAAATAAAGACATAATTATGTAATTTACTTGAGAACAATACTTAGAACATACATATATAGCTCAAAGTTCCTCGTCATCAGTTACACCCATCCAATGCCTTCATTTCTCCAGAAGTGATCGATCCGCAATTATACTATACTGACTAAGTTGAGTTTTGAATGCATTGAAAGAGTGGATTTCCTATACTAGAGGGTATCGCGCGTCCAGGCGACTAGAGCCGCCTTTTTATGTCATGTTCACTTTAAAACGTGTTTTTACCTTGTTTACTAATACAGTGTAAGTTTTCATAATGTGCACATATCGAAATGAGGGAAAGTATGCTTAATTTTATCGACGGAAAAAGTACTTAAAAAAAAACTTTTTTTATAATAGCATTTTTAAAATTCTTGTTCGCTGAGTCAACCCCTGTGTAAACAAAACGGTATAACATTTAAACTAAACGATAAAACTCAGTAATGATCGAATTATTAAAAAAAAAGTGAATTTCGTAAAAAGTGCAGTTGACTCTTTCTACTTTGCTTTATCGTTTATAGAGGAGAGAATAAAAGTGTCGCGACCTGCCCAGTTCAATATTCAAAACGGTCTTACTCGTACTTATAAAGTATACTCAGTTATAAACGTTTAATTATTCCCCGTAACAGAGATATTTCAATGCAAGTGTCGGGACACTATTGTAATTATCAGTTGTAGATGTTTCTCACATAACCAGGCCAACTTAACCAGGTTACACTGTAGTTACAACAGTAACTTTACTTAAGCACACGTCTTCTATGTATTAACAAAGGGCCTGAGACAGTTGCGAACGTAATATCAGTTAATTACACGGTAATATCCCGTGAGACGGTAAACTATAAAGTTGCTACCAGTTGCTAACAGTTGACACAGGTTAACATTGCGACATATAACTGATTATTCTTAACTCTTGACAACTACGTGAACTAGCGCCCCCTGGGGGACGGAAGTGTAATGTTTATCTATGGTCCCATTATAATAGGTGGACAAACTTTTAGAAATCATTCATACCACCAAAATAAGGAGAATGGTAAAAAACCGGCCAAGTGCGAGTCGGACCACGCACAATGAAGGGTTCCGTAGTTGAAAAGAATTTATCTCAAAAACAAACTTAACCTTTAATCCCAAAAAAAAATGGTTTTTGTGCTTGGGTATCTTTGGTTAGACGTACTGAACGCTGTGTTATTCATCCATTTTAATGGGACCTTATATAGTTGGGAACTACTAGTTTTTTATTTTATATATAGGTACACAGGGTATAATTAAGTTAAAAATATAATATCCTAATAATAATAAATAATATCTTAATATTTAAGACATTATGCAAATAAAATATCCTTTTTTCTAATATCCTAAATAACTGAAACTAAAATATGGTGTCGAAAAATTCTTCCGCATCGCTGTCGACTGCTGGTAAAGTACCCAAAAACTGGCGGTATTGCCACGTTGTATGGCAATGCTAACCCTTTGGCCAAGGTTAAAGCTATGCCATTTCTAGATTTTGTTCAACAAAACATGAACACTTAGACCCCACGGCCCAAGGGTTTCAGCCCCAAACAAGGTTATTATACTTCCGCCGCTTGAGGTTTTCCACAGCCGCAGCAGCCTGACGCTGCTGCACAGCACAGCACGCCGAGCCAGGAAGATGGGATGGCGCAAGAGTATATATACAAGGTGTAAAATAAATAACCCACAACCTCTTAAGGGGTCATTTTACTCATCATTATGAACAACTTTTACTATGGCACCAAACCTGAAATCGCGTAAAAAAATCAGCAGTTCAGTACATGTACTGAACAGCTGATTTTTTTTTCGCGATTTCAGGTTTGGTCCCATAGTAAAAGTTGTTCATAATGATGAGTAAAATGACCCCTTAAGAGGTTGTGGGTTATTTATTTTACACCTTGTATATCGATACACGTTGGGAACTTGTTTATAGTTATTTGTGTTAAAGAAACTAGAAATAGGAGTAGTTTATGCGGTGGTATAAATACAGCAGCCCTTTTTAGACATTTACGATTTGTTCAAGACGTGAAACAGTGTCGATCTTTTCTAGGTATTGAATACAACAGCGATGAGTAAAATCAATGATAGTTTTTTTATTGAAATCAATGATGCTTTTAAATGATTACTGGACTCTTTACAGCATGCATCAGACATGGTCATATGTACCTAAGGGTGTGGTACTGATCATCAAACTGAACAACTTTCTCCATGCGAACAACATCGTAATCGCGAATAAATTATCAGCCGTCCCATAAATTTGGGTCGAATAGGTACTTATTAAACTTTTTTATGGGACAGTTGATGTTGGTCCCATGGAGAAAGTTGTTCAATTTGATGGTTTGTACTTAAATACCACAGCTTTCTGATATAAGTATACCCTCTTTTTTAGGGAAGCGGTCCTCAAAAGGAAAAAACGGAACTCTTGTCGCACTTCGTTGTCCGTCTGTCTGTCTGTTAGTCTCTTAAGACCCTTTTTCTCAGGAACGCGTGGCGTGGAGGTATCAAGTTGAAATTAATACTAAATATAGGAAGGTGTAGGTCTGTCTATGGTCCCTGGGAGCTCTAAAAAAATCAAGCTTCTAAGTCAACACAGTAAAAAAAAATTACTGTTGACCTACAATCAGTAGTAAGTAGGTAGGGCAAGCTATGGAAAAAAGTCCGGAAATCGTTAATTTGTAATCTTATCACATAATTATTATTTTTTTGGAATTACTTACCAACTTTGCAGTTGGAGAATTGACCATTACGTAGGTATATAAATAACAATGTATGGGAGAACATTTTTTCAACTTCAAAGTTAAGTTTGTTCTTGGGATAAATTCATCCCAACAACGGAACCCTTTATTGTGCGTGGTCCGACACGCACTTGGACGTACTTAATTAACTTTCTTTTAATTAAAAATAACGTGATAGTAATATTGACTGCGGATTTGCAGGCGCAGTGACAGATTACTTAGGAGGTAAGGGTCAGTACAATATCTTCCGTTTAACTTTATAAAATAAATTCGCAGAAAAATAAAGTAGCTACCTAATGAAAAAAATAATTCTAAGGAACATTTGAACTCCTTCCTAAAAATTTTACAACGTCATTTTGGGTTAAAACCGTCGTCTTTATAGTGTCCAGAGCCGAACCGAGGGGTTTTATGGGCCGCATTAAGTCCGTGTCCGTGGCCGCATGGCCGCAAGTTGCGCCGTAAAATCCGATAATAATGAAACTTGTGAATGGTAAAACACTATTCACACATGAGAAAACGGCTGTTTTTAATACGTTTTATTGCAGAAATTGATGTTATTGTTAGCCATAAAAGAGTTTTTCTGTCTTCCTTACGTTACAGTTTTTATGTTACAAATTGCAGGAAATTGATAGAACTATGTTCAACCAAAACGCTAAGGAACTTACGAAAGGGTTAAAATCTAGAATCGTTTGGCAGGAGGAGCGGAGTGGGGGGGTGTGGGGGGGGGGGGTACCCTGAGCCCCCCCCCCACCACTCCCATGAAAGGTAATGCACCGTTCTTGAGAAAAACTAATTATTGGAACCTAACCTCAAAACACTTTAAAGTTACTTTTAGTATCGTTTGGCAGGAGTAAGGGTGGAGGGGGTTGGGGGTGGGGTACCCTAGCCCCCCCCACCACTCCCATGTAAAGGTAAGCACCATTCTTGAGAAAAAAAAAAGTAATTATTGTAACCTAACCTCTAAACACTTAAGTTGCTTCTGCAACGTCTCCGGCGCTGCGGGAAGTGCAGCCCCTTCGCCTTCGCCCTTACGTAACAAAGGACAGGCACCCATACTCACCTCCGCAGCTTCGGTTTGTTACAGCGGGCGGGGGCTGCTCTCCCTCCGCGCCTCCGGGTTTTTATATACACTCTAGTATGCCAGCCAAAAGACTACGTAAAGTCGGGGTGCCCCGATTTGGTTTTGGGACAGATTCGACCTATTTTAACTATAAAGTGGGGTGCACACTAACTTCCTTCTGAGCAGAATTTCTAGGTTGAATGACACTGACTTTTTTTTTTGCGTTTCGTTTCTCGTATTTTACACAACATTTTACACCGCAGACAATATACTGATACAAAGGGGAATGCCTGAAAAATGCTTGAAATAGACAGAAACTACTTACAGTCCTTAATTCTATTTAGAATAAATTAGGTATAATGAAATAATTCTCAAGTTTGTATACCTAGGGTGAAAATATAACGATCTTTAAAATATTTAACTTGATATCCGTCTAATTCCTTCTTATTTTATCATGGAGGTCAGTGTTTATTTGACATGAGTAATCGACATTCAGCCAAACAGGAATCGTCAAATAATCTTTAACGAACTATTTTATAGAATTATTGCACAGTTATCATTCATTTAATATAATTCGACCTATTTATACCGTAAATCTAATTAAAATAATATATGCATGTCAATATTAATTAAAATCAAATTATTTTCAAAATAGAAAACGTATCGTAGGCTGTATGCATCATAATGTCCTTTGCCGTACTGACACTTTGACATTACTGCATTTAATTTTTTCGATTGTTGATTTGATCGATTCATGGTTTTGCGTTTGCGACTTGAGTTACTAGTATATTACTTTTTAGGATATTTAACGACGACTTTGGCAATTTTTTAAGGATTTTGATTTTACTTCTGTACACGTTACCCATTTTTGAACACGGGCTTAGATTGGACCCGCCGAAACTTCCGACTCGGCTTTTTGACGACGGACCTGAACCTGCTTTTATATTAAACGACGCTGCTATTATTTCGGACTTGTGCCGTGTTTATTTAAAAATGGATAGAAACGTACACTGTGTTAATTGCTATCTCGATATTGCATCGATGAGACGTAATCTTTTATCAGTGCAAAATGATGAAGTACGTGGTTTAATACAGGCATGGATAACACCACAAGCTGTAAGTACTGAGATTCCCTTAGGTGTCTTGCCTATTTATGTTAAACGCACTGACATACAACAATAAGTACATTATGGTTTGTTCTTTTTCACAGGTTGAACAAGACAGTGTTGCTTGTGATGCATGTCTAAGATTAGCAATTCAAACTATCACCGAGACACCAGGAACCAGTCGACCAGATAGTCGACAAGTAGGCATATATAGCATCGTTATTGTAACTACCTAGTGGGACGGCGAACAGTTGGTACCTGTGCTCATACTATGTCAATAATATGGTACTTAGCTTGGGCCCGGTACCAATCCAATATTTTTTTTATTTTTTTTATTTATTAAAACTTTATGCACAAGTAAAAAAATACTGTACAAAGGCGGACTTAATGCCTGAGGCATTTTCTACCGGTCAACCTTAGGGTGATGCAGAGACAAAACATGGTAGGTGCAACACAAGGGATAGATAACTGGAAAAAGAATAAATACCAATAAATACATACATACATACATACATATAAACAAAATAAACTTTGTCAGGAGAAATAACGATAGGTAGAGGAGAAAAAGAATCCAACAAATCAGCGCTGCGATGATTTTGCCAACTTTTCACGAATGTGTTCACGTGCCTTCACTTTGAAAGATAACGGACTGGTTGCCATCCTGATGTTCAGAGGGAGCGCATTCCAAAGAAATACTGCCTGGACAAAGAATGAAGAATGAATAAAACCAGAGCGGTGAGAAGGACATCGTAGAAGAAGATTGTTGGTTGAACGAAGATTTCTACTATGGGCAGAGCATAAGTATTGAACATGGGAAGTCAGATAAGAAGGAGAAGTAGGCTTGTTTAGTATGGAATATAACATAGACAGAGCCCTCAGCTCTCTGCGCTGACGAATGGGTAACCATTTTAAAAGCAATCGGTGCGCAGACACATGATCATACTTACGAAGATTGAAAACGAATCGAATGCAGTTATTTAGAAGGCGATCAAGTTTATTGAGGATATCTGCATTCAGGTCATAATAACACACATCACCATAGTCAATTATGGGAAAGATTAGGGACTGTACAAGCATTGCCTTTATGTGTGATGGAAGAAAGTTTTTCAACCGATAGAGCGACCTCAACGTTCCGGTGACTTTCTTACTTACAGTCATGACCTGCTTTCGCCAGTCAAGACATGTATCGACATGCAGACCAAGATCCTTAACATTGGAGCTAAATGGAATGACTGCATTGTCAAAAATGACTGGTGGCACAGTTAAGTCATTCAACTTTCTCACACTGTGAGGGCTCCCTACAATGATAGCCTGACACTTGGTAGGGTTAACCGCCACTCCAAATCGATCAGACCAGCTTTTAACCACACCTAGATCCCGGTTTAGCTCTTCAATCGCATCGGATATGTTGTCAACACTTGCCTGGCAATAAAGCTGCAAATCGTCAGCATAAAGATGATACGCAGTCCGAAGCTCGGTGGTAATGAGATTAATAAAAATAGAAAACAACAGAGGAGATAATATACCGCCTTGAGGGACGCCAGCTGCAAGATCACGCCAACTCGACGAAGAGTCTCCAGCACGAACAGATTGCTGACGCCCCTGAAGATAAGAGGCAAACCATTCCAGTACCTCCGGAGCGACCATAAGATAGGAAAGGATGGATAGAAGGACTTCGTGACTGACGGTATTGAAAGCATTGGAGAAGTCAATTAACACCAAGACTGTAACTTTAGTGTCTTCCATACCCCGCCTAATATCGTCAGTCACTTTAAGGAGAGCTGAAACGGTACTGTGCCCGGGCCTGAAACCAGATTGAAATGGACTGATAAGGGAGTTGCGGTGAATAAAGTGGGAGAATTGTTTATGAACACTGGCCTCAAGCACTTTAGACAGAAAGGGAAGGATGGAAATTGGGCGAAAGTGACTAGGAAGAGAGGGATTGGGTATCTTAGGCAGGGGCCGAACAATGGCTTTACGCCACAGGGAAGGAAAAACACCGGTGTAAAGGGAGAAGTTTATGATGTGGGATATTGCAGGGAGAAGTTGATCAAGAGCCGCCACAATCATATGGCGGCTGATATCATCACAGCCCACTGCTTTGGATTTAATGGACAGGATAATCTTTTTGATCTCTCCCGGGTCGACTGGGGTGAAGACAAAGGGGTTAATATTTGGACGCGAGAGACCAGCAAGGTAGTCAAGGGTTAGACATTTAGTTAGACTATCTAGCGTGGGAACAGTGGAGAAATGCCGATTTAGATCGTCCAAACCAATTGTGTTAGGAAGGTCCGAATGTCGCGATTTACCGATGCCTAAAGTTCCAAGGAACTTCCAAATATCGGCAGGAGAAGAAGAAGTGATATTATTTAGGATGTGGCGGCGTTTAGCGTTGCGTATCATCTGATTACACCGATTCCTAGCCGCCTTAAAGATGGCCCAATTGTCCTCCGAGCGATCCTTTCTAAATTTTCGAAACGCGCGGTCCCTCCGTCGCATTGCCATCCGAACTCCCCTGTTCATCCAAGGCGCAGGTGGACGCTTCAACTTGACTTTCTTGACAGGGGCATGGGCGTCGTATAGCTTGACCACGGCATCGTTGAACAGTCTGACTTTCTCGTCAACTGAAGCAGCTGCTTCCAAGGGTGACCAGTCAATATTGGACGCATCTTGTTGAAGCCTTTCGTTATTCATCCGCGCAAAGGCACGCCTATACTGGAACGTTGGTTTAGGTTTAGGGGGTTTAAGGAGATAGGATAAGAAAATAAGATCATGATGGGAAAAGCCAGGAGCATCGAGTTGACCATGTGAGGAAACTAGGGAAGGATTAGAGGTGAGGATCAGGTCAAGCCAAGTGTCATCACTGACTAAATTATGATGAGTAGGTTGGAGAGGCAAAACATGCAGACTGGCAGACTCGATTAGATGCAGAAGTTTACGGGACCGAGGGGAGTTGAGGGCAAGGAGGTTGGTATTAAAATCTCCCATAACAATGTGATGTGTATACTCCGAACCCAAAGATTCAAGTACTGATTCGAATTCAGTGAAGTAATCAATGGAAGGGGGACAATAGACAACGCCAAGGACGGTTTTGGCTCCTTTGACACAAACCTCAAGGAAAAGAAACTCTGCGGATTCATTGGAAGAAGAAGAAGAAGCTAGAATTTTAAAAGGGAAATCATCACGCAGGTAGATCGCTACACCACCCCCCCTCTTCCCGATCCGGTCATTCCGAAGAAGAACGAAACCAGGAAGCGGGTAAGTAGTTGAAAGCAGGTCAGGTTTGAGCCAAGTTTCGGAAATCAGGACGGCGTGAACGTTATTGTCGGAAAACGTGTCGTATAGTTCGTTATAGTGACTGGGAATGCTCTGAGCATTGATGTGGCATACGTTAAATAGCCGGCCAGAATTTTGGCTGAAATTTTGACGTAAAAGAACACTCAAGGTATCTGTAAGAGAAATAAAACTTTCATCGCTGGAAGAGGCACTAGATTCGTTGGCAGAATAAAATGAATCGTTATCAGATGTCATAAATATAAGCAAATAAAATAAATATGTATAAATATATAAATATATACAATGCTAAAAACAACACACGACTGACTGGTACAACGTTTGCATAACTGCACCACCCGCCAGCTCACAACATCATCTAATTCTAAACATTTATTAAACATGTTAGAAGATAAAAAAAGTAGAATAGTATTCTGTGTCAT
The DNA here is from genome assembly GCA_905163495.3 of Cosmia trapezina. Classification (NCBI taxonomy): domain Eukaryota; kingdom Metazoa; phylum Arthropoda; class Insecta; order Lepidoptera; family Noctuidae; genus Cosmia; species Cosmia trapezina. The sequence continues at coordinate 7,964,439 of LR991036.1, forward strand.
ATTAAACAGCAGAACCACAATAAAAAAAATAAAAAAAAGACTATCATGCGGTACAAATAAAATATTACGGTAACAATACTAAAATAAAACGAGATTATAAGTCGTGAACGTATCCGATTACAACATCAATCTTCAAACCTTTCTTCTTGTGATACCTAAAAGATATAATCTGTGGACTACAACTTTTGATTTGACATTAACAATTTGATAATTTGACATAGACTTTGACATTGACAAATTGATGATTTGATTAACTAAATGTACAAGAAATAAAATTGAAAAGGGTAAATATTAAAAATACATGTTGATGCTAAATTATTCTCTACAGTGTGCCACTTAAATTCACAAGAGATTATAAGGAAATAACAACTAATATTATATGGACTACTAAGAACATATACAAAGAAATTATAGCGGTAAGTAATTCCGTAATAACAATTCCATGCAAATCATTATTAAGTGTAAACAACATGATACCATCATTGACCCGTTCTGTTTTGCAGGCTATCTCCTGCGCCTTGGACCTTTGGAAACTTCGCAAGCAGAGGATTGAGTTCATCCATTGAAGAAACTTTATGTCTACTTCCGTCAAAGGCCTTCAGAACGATAACACCGTCCTGAGTCCAACACGACCGCATTCCGAAGTGGAGACGTGCCCTACCAAAGATGGATTGCCGGACCCTAGTCAAGAACTCCTTGACTGCGATGGATGTTCCCTTCAAGCGCGTCTTAGCTTTCCAGACCACTGATTTGTCATCATAGCTGGAAAACCTCACGAGTATGGGCCTGTGATGGTCTTTATTGGCAGTCCCAAGTCTATGACAGACCTCTATGGAAGATGCAGAGACATTCTTGAGGGACAGCTTATTCGTGATAATATCCAGGACGACTGCGGTGGTGTTTTCACTGTCAACTTCGCCGACACCTTAAAAAATCAGTGCTTTCCGTCTTTGTCTCGTCTCCAACCCGTCGAGCTGCTTAGCACACTCATTGATCTGAGTCCGGAGCAAGCCAAGCATGCTGAATATGAGCTCCCTGAAGGTCCGGAATTCCTCAGCCACCCGTGCCACGGTATCCTTGGCAGGCCCAGCGCACTGAATCTGAGCCTCCAGTGATTCCATCTTCCGTGTGAAGATCTCTTCTAGGCTCTTTTGTGCAGATAATATTTCTACCAGTTGGGACATAGTGATCCACTAGTGTCAAGGTGAAACTGTAGTGACTGTTCAGATGATGAGCTGGCAGGTGGTGTAATTTTACTACTTCTGTCACATATGTTCCACAAACGTGAGTACCCGTGTAATGGAGGCTGTACACTTATATTTTATAGAAATTTAGGCAAATAACTATGTATTTACATTTAAATATAAATTCAAAAACAGAGATATGTCTATCGTATTTTACACCTACCCGCGAAATTTCCGCGAATATCTATCCTCCTGCACAGTTTCTTTATGGTAGGTATATTAGTGGTTTTTAATGATGATTAAAACATTTAAATGCTGTTTTGTTGTATAATTATTGCATATTAATCCTTAACCTTGACTTAACCTATATTTTAGAAAAAATGATTGGAACTGGCTCTACCTAGTTTTTTGATAATTATTGAATTTGTAATGGATTCCCTACGATTTGTAGTGCAATTTGGCGTATATTTCATTGTTGTCCATATCAAGCATTTTTTTGTATGGCTGATGGGCAATTCCCTTTGGTTGTCAATCGCCCATTTTGACATTTCGTTTCACTGTTTATCTGATTTGAGGTTAGAAACAATTTTTATTAATTTCTCGAAAAATATGCATTACCTTGTAATGAGAGTGGTAGCGTTATAATCAGGGACCCAACCCCTGCCAACTTTCACCCCATTCACGCCCCTCCTCCTGCCAAACGATTCTAGATCCAATACTGGTATTCAGCTGCTTAGACTGAAAGCCGACCCCAACATAGTTGGGAAAAGGCTAGGCAGATTGAGTAGCATGAAATAAGACATAACAAGGAGAATAAATTTCCTCGCTGTCTTTCGCACGTTTCAGCAACAGCAGTACAAAGACATTTTTTCCATTTTGCTTTTCTTTGAATAACTTTGAAAACTTTTGTCGTATCATTAAAAAGTGAGCTTTGTTGTGTTCTACACAGTATGACAAATAATAGTTTATTTTTTATAACGATCGAGAGTAGTTGTAATTAATTAAAGTAAGGGCCTATTTGACGATGTCCGAATAGCCACTACTTACCGAATAAGTTTATTGATAATGTGCCTGAGCAAGTTTAGTGACATAATTTGGAAATTGTGCCATGTTAACAGATACTTAACACTTACTTGGCTACACATAAACTCATTCAATTGTAGGTAAATACGTACGTACTAGGTACGTCTTACAGGAAATCGTTTCGATCTCATTGCCCATCTTCTTCCCCACTATAGCACTTATGAGAATCGTAATACAAACGATTGATCTCAGAGGGCACTGGCGACCACGTCTATAATGTGAGCTTTCGATCTCCACTTCGGCATTTCGCTGACTGACGATCAGTGTGAAGTTATGTAATATCTAAAAAGTCCCAAAACAGTCAGAAACAGGCTGTTTATCCAGAATGAGGTAAGTAAAACAGAAAGTGAAGGGTAGTCGCACAAGCGTTTCTGTTTTAATTCGGCCGCAGGTGGGACATAACTTTGCCCTATAAAGTTATGAGGCATCAAGTAAGCTGAGGTAACTTGAAGCTTTACACCGTTTTACAACCCTCTACTTAACGCTTTGAATAACTTAAAATAGGTAGAATATTTTTGGGAAAAACTTGCCAAAAAAAACAAGTGCAGAAAATATAAAATGTATACAGGGTGAAATTGAATAGATGCGACAAAATTTAAGGGGGTGTTCTACGCATCAATATGAACAACTTTTACTATGGCACCAAACCAGAAATCGCGAAAAAAAAATCAGCTGTTCAGTACATTTAATGTTCGTATAATTCGTCAAAATGTACTGAACAGCTGATTTTTTTTTCGCGATTTCTGGTTTGGTCCCATAGTAAAAGTTGTTCATATTGATGCGTAGAACACCCCCTTAAATTTTGTCGCATCTATTCAATTTCACCCTGTTTGGCGTTGATAGGGTGACTGGTAATTAGTACAAAACGGAACGGACGGACGGAAAGTAATTATATACAAAACGGAACAGCGCTACAAGCGTTACAACTTACAATCATCATCATCATCATCATTTCAGCAGAAAAACGTCCACTGCTGGACAGACCAAGCACCGCCACTTCGACCGGTTCTGTGCTTCTCGCATCCAGCGGATTCCTGCGGCCTTCACCAAGTAATCGTTTCACCTTGTGGGCCTTCCAACGCTACGTCATATTCGTGAACGGGCGCCGTCAGTTGGGACTGATCATCTTTTAGCTGTCACAGCTTAATTTAATTATTTTATTTTTGAATTGTAATTTTTTTCCGTTTTCAACTCTGGACGTTTTTAACGTGTGTGTGTGTGTGTGTGTGTGTGTGTAGTACTTACATCTTTTTTAATCGTTCTCACATTTAATTATAAATTCAACTTATGTAACGAATATTTTTTTAACAATATAATTTAAAAGAGTGTCCATGGAGTTTCTTGGCCGTTCTTCTCCTTAAGAACCTATACCATATTATACTATGCTTTGTAATGTGCAACTAGCTTCATATTTCTGAACGACCGACTTCTTGATAAATCAAAAGTGAAATAGTTGCTTGAGTTTGAGCTACATTTTTTTTTTGCACAATTTCTCAAATATTTACTAACAACGCCCCAAAAGAACCTTGTAGTAAGTGATACTTTTGATAAAAACAAATAAAGACTTGTATCTACAAAATATATATGAAAGCGAGATAATAGTAGATTATGCACCGAGGGGCTAAAGTTGTGTCTTATGTCACGGGCGTCATATTGAATCTCGAGCGCAATGAAGGATTCGGGATTTAACTCCCGAGCGCAGCGAGGGAGCTAAGAGTTTAACTCACGAGCGAAGCGAGGGAGTTAATACAAGAATCCTGAATGCAGCGAGGGATTCAAGCTAGCCCAAGGCAAAGACACCTTTAGCCCAGAGGAGGATACTCTACTTTTTACACCTACTGTGAGAAAATAATAGCCATAGTACGAAAAACAAAGTATTTATTAAATAAACAAACAGTAAGAATAACATATTTAGAACTAGTTAGTTATATGCACTTACATATTAATTGAAGTTAATGGCAACATTTGAGACATTAGTCCAGTTGTGCAAAGATAAAGTTAAGTTTTTATTTGGTACGTTTATATAGATGTTGATGTGGAATTAATGAAAAAAAAAAAAAAAATGAAAAATGGTTCGTAGTTATCTAATTATTCTTACAATATTATGTCTTCGAAAACATGGCAACGATATGAAGAAGCAGTCGTTATGATTTTGTAGGAAATCGAGAATATCATCCACGCGTAGTAAGGGTTTCGAGAATAGCTTTCCTCTTTCTGGCACCAAAGGGTGTTTGTTAGTACTATACTGCCAATTTAGCTGAGCATGTGAGATTCCAAATTCAAATCACATTATTGACCAGCGGGTCATAATGAAATCCAGTACAACATTATTGACCGGCTGTGCCCCCCGGCCACTAATGACTCACTTTAGGTTAAGGTTGCTTGACATATAATTTGACATTTTCGAGCAGGTGGTGTGAAAAAGATTATATAAACCGATAAATACTACTTTAATTTCCTACAAATTATTTACGAAAGCAAAGCTATTTGTTTCGGTTAGCGTTAATTGGAAATTGATAGTGAAATTAATGATATCTCTACATCGTTATTATGTAGGCGATATATTAATTAGCGATTATGCTTTTGTAATGAGCTTTTTAATTCACTTACCATAATTTTGTTATATACAGGGTGGACGCGCAAACGGTTACCACGTAAGTATCCAGTACATCATTCTGAGCCCCCCTATATAGAAATTTTTTATCGGTTATTGAAAAAAAAAATCCGCTCTTCCATACATTTTGACCGTGTAGGTATTGCACTATTGTAGGAAACTGCAGATTTTTTTTTTTCAATAACCGATGAAAAACTTCTATATGGGGTGGCTCAGAATGATGTACTGAATACGTGGTAGTCGTTTGCGCGTTGATGTCCCTTCCACCCCGTATATGGTAGGTATAATACAGGTTTTGAGTAGGCTTACTTATTTATATTAGAGCAAGATCCCAGGGCCGCCAGACCTTACTTATTTTCTGATTTACAAAATGTATGCGATAGAGTAGTGTAAGTATGTACTTTGAACGTATGCATACCTACCTGCTAGCTTGGGCCGACGACGGGCAATTTTTAGATATCAGGTTAAGTTACGTAAAAATATTACTCACTTTTCTTAAAGTCTGACTGCTGATTTTTATGTATGTTTTACAGAATATTGTTAATAAACAATAATCAATACAATATTGTCAGGCACTTTCCGTCGGCGGTTTTACGTATCAGTACGTGACGGGTAATATTGATACCGAGGAAAATGCAAACATGTTGCAATTTCAAACTAAAATCAATGCTAAATGTTCTCATTTATATAAACTGTGAAGTTTACGACTGTTAAACATTTACGGAACCCTTTCACAATTATTATTTACCTACATTATTAAATTTTGTATCGACAGCCCACCAAACTGGGCCACCGCATTTCGATAAAATATTATTACGATATTTATAATATTTTATACATCAACATTTCATATTTTCGCCAGCGAAAAGTACAAATCATTAGGGATTCCCGATTTTGCGTAATTTAGAGAGTAATTAAGGAAGCGGATGGTACAAAATTATTTCTTACAAATCATTTTGCAAAATCTTAATTGAATTGAAGACAATGAATGTTTTTAAGGGACAGTCGTTCATTTTTGTTTCTGAATGAAAAGATTTCTAACAAAAGGGATTTATTAGTCTATATAGGTACCTATTATAACGCTATAGCAACACCTCTGCCTAACTAATACTAAAATAAGGACAAAACTAATATAAGGGCAGGTACACCGACTATATAGGTAGTGTCCTTCTGAAAGGTCAGGTGCGTAATACCATCTTACAACAGACGGGCTTAGCGTGTATGATGGGCCGGGCGTAGGAAACGTTATGTCAGTACCTATACTTATCTCGTAGGGTTTAGTATTTTCTGCTTAACACCATGGGAAAATCGCTTAAGTGTATGTGTCGCAGTAAGATGGTTGTATATACGTAGTTAAATCCCTAGGGATATGAAAACTGTCAAAGTGCCCTAATTTTGCTACAGCGACTTAATTGGACGTAGCGCTCGACAGCCGTTGCCACGCAACCGCTCGCTTTGCTCGCTCGGCTCGCGCGTAGTTGGTCACAGTTTTAACCTAACCTATTTGATCGGAGTGCCCTACTACTTATATTCCTAGTAAGATAGTTATGAACTGTTTTCATTTAGCTATATTATGGTAGATTAGCTATATCCCTAGGATTTATATCACGGCTACAAACCATCTCACTGCGACATAAGCACCCTATAATATGTTTTTTTTTTCAATTGTTCTAATCCTCCCAGAGTTTTACGACTTAGGAGTCTAAAAATAAAACACCCGATCGGAACAAAATTATAGTAGGTACCTAATGATGAGCCACACATTAAAGCCTCGTCCCCACTAGGAACATTTGTCGAGCGACATGTGATGAAGTTGAATATGTAATAATGTAATATAACATAATAATAATATATATTATTATTACAATAATAATAATAATAACCCCACCGCAGTATCTCTACGTTGACGTCGTGGTGGGGCTTGCGCGTTCCGTATTCTGGGTCTGTGCCGGTAGAGTTTACTTTGCCGGAACGGGTCTAGGATGAGGAGCCAGACAAAGAGAGATACAGAGACCCGCAGGGCAGCATGTGGCGAGCTGTTGGGCAGTAGCGACCCCACGGACCCTATCTCCCGGGAGAAGTCGTGTTCTTCACCTCTGGCTTGCCTTTATTGGCCGGCTGGAGTGAATAATGACGAGGAACAGTGCTCCCACCTCTTTCTTGCCTTTATTGGCTGGCTTGAGTGGAGATTCGTAAGAGCAAACGTGCCCGGAGGAAGGAAGTATCCCAGTAAGTGTTTGTAGGGATCTTGACCATCTTCCGGGCTCTGGGATTGTTCTGAGAACCGTGGGATACCTCTCCACTCCTCACAAGCACCTCAGGACATGTTGCCCCCTTGCCGCTACGACACTATGTGCTAGCGACCGTTTTTGGGGGCCCATTATTGAGTGTGCAAGTCACCCCCTGCCATTTTATCCGTGTATTATAAAACATTGATCCGGCAGGGGCCATAGTCCTTTCATAGTTCTAGGCAACCAGTGCACTTTAGCCACTCAAATCCATAGTCCAATGTCTTTGTTTCCATATACTGCAATAGTCCTACACCAACCGGGGGTTGTCCTTGGGTACACTTACATGGTGCGTACAGGGATAATCGTCGGTTGGTGCCTCATTTCATTGCAAGCGTCTAACGGGCCTCTGCGAGTTGGCTTTGGCCCCTCGTATGCCTTCTAAAGGTCCGGGACCCCCAGGGTCCCGAGAATTGTCAAGACACTTAAAAATAATAATAACTATGTTTATTATGAAGTTAGAATATAAGTTTAATAATTTAATAATGTTAGTTAATTTAATTTAACACATTAGACTTACACATGTCGCTCGACAAATGTTCCTAGTGGGGACGAGGCTTTAATAATTGTTGTACAATGCCAGCATCGAAATTGGTCGCAGTAGCAAAATTAGGGCACTCCAACAGTTTTCATATAGGTACTTAACTATATTACGGTAGATAATTATATCCCTAGATATATAACTACATATGTCACGGCTACAACCATCTTGAATTTCATGAAACGTGTCGCGTATTGTCCCATAAAGTCGAATCCCACTGCCTGTTCCCTGAACAAACACATAGCTGTAGCACAGACCCTCTCGTTAATTAATTCCGTACACACTAATTGCCTTAAAGTTTTCTTGTAATTTCCACATTGTGTTTGAATTTCCTCTGAGATTGTTTTTGTTTAAAGGTGGTGTATCGGGAATGGAATTATGATTAGGTACGTTGTAATCGGTTTTGTTTATTTTAATTACAATGTGCTGATTTTGCAGTTATACGTATTAAAACTTGAATTTAATTTGAAAATCAGGCTGTTTCCTACAATTTACTGATGACTTGACGTTGTTGACTTTGATCAAAGAATAAAGATCTACAAGCTCTGTACCTAAGTTTATTCGCTCCTAGTACTTATGTAAAGCAATTGCTCTGAAAGTAACGAGTACAATGTAACATTCAAGTAAATAAAAGACAATAAAGAAATGTTCCTCAACAAATACAAACAGTGGGGAGAAAAAAGTAAATTGGAATGTGAATCATCGATATTATTTTTCTCTTTTTGTTACGGTAATATTTGTGTTACCTTAGTGAGAGCCATGCGTTGTCAATTGTGACAACTTATAGCGGTTCTTTGAAGCGACGACGTGTGAAAAATGTAATTTATTTTTACATCCATTGTAAGTAAATGTTAATTGTTTGTTATTTCAAAAGATAAGTAAATGTCGTAATATTGTTTTTATGTCTGATGATGCAAATAATCTTAGAGGTTTTCTTGCTTTTTTATTAATACATACTAGCCAGAATACAAAAGGTATTAAAAGAATTTCTGGCCGATTTTGACAGCGTCATTTTATTTATTTACATATTAAATTTCTCGCACACAATAAGGTATACAAAGGCGGACTTAATGCCTTACTTAGGCATTCTCTACCAGTCAAACAAGGGTGGTGAATAGATAAGATGGCAGGTGCTCTGATTGAGCCACTGGGGTCGCGGGTAGTTTAAAAAATATACCGTGGCCCTGCTCTAAGCAACTGAAGGAACACGGGTGGGTTTTAGTCAGTAAAAGTCTGACACGCCCTTCCGCTCCACCCAGAGCGGGACAAGTCATTTGATGATTTCCCATACACAAAGAAAAGGTGCTCTGATTGAGAGGAGATATTATTATTAAAAAAATATTAAAAGATATCTTAATGAATTATAAATAAAATAGGTACAAATTCACAAATCACACTAATATTTTAAAGGCGAAAGTGAGTGAGTTTATGTGTGTGTATGTTTGTTACTTCTTCACGCTCAAACGGCTGGACCGATTTGGATGAAATTTGGTATGTAGATAGCTACTTTTTATGCCGGTCTACGCGGGTGAAACCGCGGGGCGCAGCTAGTAGGATATAAACTTATAATACACAATATCTTTAACCGAGGAATATTTTGGAATTTGGTTCAGTTTTCCCATAGAAAAACTATCAGGCGGCAATTTAGTTCCACGGATAAATGATATCTGACGTTGAAAAAATCAGCCCTTAAAATAAAGTGATGAAATTGATCATAGACTTGATCTATTCTATTCTGTACAAAATCTCATCGTGAAAGCTTTGGTAAAGTGAGCTTGAAGTAAGCTGTCATTCCACCTGTGGCCTTAGTGCGAGTTTTTATACTAACTCGATCGCGTTTACGTTAACGTTACCTGAGGCCTTAGTGCGAGTTTTTAAACTTACTCGATCACGTTAACGTAAACGTCAGATTGTACTGAAAATGAATAAGCGCCGTCTGGTGACTATAATGGGAAACACAATTATTCCATACGAATTGACATAGGCAACGATAACGTAAACGCGATCGAGTAAGTATAAAAACTCGCACTAAGCCCACTGTCAATTTGTATGGAATAAATGTGTTTCCCATTATAGTCACCAGACGGCGCTTAGGTATTCAGTTTCAGTACAATTTGAAGTTTAAGTTAACGTTAACGTGATCAAGTAAGTATACAAACTCGCACTAAGGCCACTGATGCTAGTGATTGATACTACTGACAGCTCATTTTTCACGGTGACATTTTTACAGAATATTGGAAGTTTCATGATTATTGTTTCAACCAAGCATTATGTGCCAAACCACTCATTAACCTAACTTTTGGCACTGACTGCGTCGAAGTCAATAGAACTGTATTATGACAAGCCACGAATTGTCATTTAATTCTATGACAATAAACAAAGATACATTTTCTAATTTGGCTAAAAGATATTTTTATTATGGATAACAAAAGCGACCCGTGGGATATTCACCACACCCGAAATGTAATACTCTGAGAACTATCCCAAACGTAATACAATGGTTTCTGAGAACGATTTTGTGACATAAATTGATACATTGCGACTGGGAAAATTTATTGCTTATAATAAATGGCCATGTAACATGTTGATATTTAAGTCAACTAAACCCTTAGATTACTTTAATATCAACATGTTACATGGTAATTGTAACATTCTCAAGACATACCTACATAAATAAGAAAATCCTGAAAATGTACACTAACAAACAGCAATATATTATAATTTTAAGACTATTCAAAATCATCGTAATTAAAAAACCTCGTAATGAATGATACTTGACCTTCTACGTTAATGAAAAAGATAACATCAGTGAAGAGAGCAAAGTACCAGGAGGTCATAGCTTCAAACAAGTAGGTCAAGACACCTACAGCCCACACGCACTCGGTAGATTCTAAATTCAAAAGCCACCACCGTGATTGCTTCTCCAGTGAATGGAAGGCATTGAACGGCCATGTTAGCTTACGCGCCATTTCATTTAGCGTAGCATTTCATTGTACCAGGCGCACAGAAATGGCAAGATAATACTAAATAATGATTTTCGCTGATCGCTGATATTTTTAGCCAAAATGAAACCGATTACAAAAGCAGAATTTGTAATTTTAATAATCATTTACAACTCAAGAAAAGTGTTTATTTAGCAAAATATCCGAGAGATTTGCTTATTTTGTGGTGATATAATTGGATGAAATCGTTATTATGTTTGTTCTTGGAACGTATTTGAATTTTCAGGTCTAATTAAAGTTCTTAAATAATTCATTGGATTGGACCCGTAGGTATATTGATGTACGTAAGCACGTGCTCATACTCAATAACGTACAGTACGACACAACTTAGATGTAGCATAAATTCGAAAATTTGCATTCATTCATTTAAATTTTACGAATGTATTTGGTTATAATGATTTTACAAGTTATTGCGTTTGCGTAAAAATCATTTTCACCTAAAGCAGTAATAAAGATTGGTGATTTTGAAGGCGCACTCAGTTCGGACGGCTTTACGAATTTTGCCGATGATACGTCTAAGTTGTGTCGTACTGTACCTATCTAATAATCTAGTTTGTTTTTCCATAGACTTAGGCACATAAAGTCTAATTTTAATATCACTCACGTAGTCCGGAACTCCGGACGCTTGGCGAACAATTTCAAACAATTAACTTCATACTAAATTACCTTTTGAACATTAATTTTCACATTTTCATTGTGAGACAAAGTTCGTAAAAATAATGTGACCCGAAATTGTTCTTGAGTTTTATGAAAAAATACTCACATGAAAAATACATACATGACATGAAGTATTTTATACCGAGCGAAAGCCAGTCGCCCCTTGAGATCAGCCCCGCTTCCAAATGAGCTAAGATATTCTAGAATAAATATGAACAAAGAAGCTATAAGTATGATAACAGCCGCACGGGTAAGGGCTCGTGGCTAAATGATAACAGCCGCACGGGTAAGGCGCTCGTGGCTAAATGATAAAAGCCGCACGGGTAAGGGCTCGTGGCTAAATCATAACAGCCGCACGGGTAAGGGCTCGTGGCTAAATGATAACAGCCGCACGGTAAGGGCTCGTGGCTAAATGATAACAGCCGCACGGGTAAGGGCTCGTGGCTAAATGATAACAGCCGCACGGGTAAGGCGCTCGTGGCTAAATGATAAAAGCCGCACGGGTAAGGGCTCGTGGCTAAATGATAACAGCCGCACGGGTAAGGGCTCGTGGCTAAATGATAACAGCCGCACGGGTAAGGGCTCGTGGCTAAATGATAACAGCCGCACGGGTAAGGGCTCGTGGCTAAATGATAACAGCCGCACGGGTAAGGGCTCGTGGCTAAATGATAACAGCCGCACGGGTAAGGGCTCGTGGCTAAATGATAACAGCCGCACGGGTAAGGGCTCGTGGCTAAATGATAACAGCCGCACGGGTAAGGCGCTCGTGGCTAAATGATAACAGCCGCACGGGTAAGGGCTCGTGGCTAAATGATAACAGCCTCACGGGTAAGGGCTCGTGGCTAAATGATAACAGCCGCACGGGTAAGGGCTCGTGGCTAAATGATAACAGCCGCACGGGTAAGGGCTCGTGGCTAAATGATAACAGCCGCACGGGTAAGGGCTCGTGGCTAAATGATAACAGCCGCACGGGTAAGGCGCTCGTGGCTAAATGATAAAAGCCGCACGGGTAAGGGGCTCGTGGTTAATTGATATGTGGTACTACCCCACACAAACTCGAATACTCGGTGGTACCTATTCGAATTTGTGTGGGGTAGTACAGTCGAGATCATTAATATATTGGCCCTGTCAGGCTTCAACAATGTATGAACGTCAAAAATGTTCATATTATTGTGACAACTATAAGCATCATTAAAATGTGGTCATGATTTAGATTCATTAATATGTGTCTGCTTTTTCTCAGTAACATGAATACAGCCAAAGAAAAAGTCGAAAAAGCAAAAGCAAAATCAGTCACATATTAATGAATCTAAATCATGACTACAATTTAATGATGCTTATAGTTGTCACAATAATAAGAACTTTTTTGACGTTCATATATATTTTTGAAGCCTGAAAGGGCCAATAGGTATATTAATGAACTCGACTGTACCACAACTAAAAACTGAAAATTGAAAAAACTTTTGTACAAAAAATAACAACCGGCTTCCGAAAAAACACAACAAAGTGAAAAATAACTTTAATTTCGGAAGTCGGTGGCAAAAAATTAAATTACGAAACCAAAGACACAGACTTCCGAAATTAAAGTCGGTTGTTATTTTTTGTAAACAAAGTTTTTACTTTAAAACACAAACTCCTCCACATTTTCGTAACCAAGGCGTACTATGTAAAGTAGTTTTCTTCGGCTGCGTACAACACATAAAGGCATAAATATTTGATACACATAATGAATGTGGTTCAACTTGAATTGTAACACGCCTCGCGTTTTCATCAATTCATTATTTAACTGTTCGCATTGAAATCCAGCCGCTTTGCGATTATAACACCTGAGAAGCTAAAGATACGAATACAGTACGACAAAACTTAGATGTAGCAGAGTGCGTCTTCAACATCACTAATTTTTAATACTGCGAAAATGATCTTTACGCATACGCAATAACATGTCGTCATCTTCCTGCCCTTACCCCATGTTACTTGGGGTCGGCGCAACACGTTTTCTTCTTCCATTCTCACCTGTCAACCGTCACACTATCATTCACTCTCTTCTCTTTCATATCATTCCTCACACAATCCATCCATCTTTTCTTTGGCCTTCCTCTGCGTCTCCATCCATCAATATGTATATTCATCAGTCTTTTAGTCACATGCGTTTCGTCTCTCCTCATCACATGCCCATACCAAGCCAAACAATTTCCTTTCAACTTTTCTGTTACTGGCGCCACTTTCCAACTTTCTCTTATTACTCATTTCTTACTTTACCTATCCATTCTCGTCACTCCACACATCCATCTCATCATTCTTATCTCCGCTGCATGCAATTTTTTTTTTATCCATATTCTTCACTGCCCAGCATTCCGATCCAATACGCAATAACATGTAAAGTCACTTAACCAAATACATTCGTAAAATTGAAATGAATGAATGCAAATTTTCAAATCTAATGCTACATCTAAGTTGTGTCGTACTGCTATGTTTGATATATTTCGCGTGTAACATGTTGTTCTGAAGATTTATGTCTGTTCAGAGCTTCGTAAGTAGGTGCTTATACAGTGTGACTGGTTAAACAAAGGACTTCCTCAAAGGACAACATACATAATTATTATCTAATCAGCCTCTCATTTGTATTGAATAAAATATGTTTAAATCGAACTCGCTAATCTCTGGAACTACCAGTCGGATTTTTGGATGTTTGGCACATTAGTAGACCATGATGGTAGGATTAGGACATAAGATACTTTTTATCCTGGTAGTATGTTCCCGTGGGATAATTTCCGACCCCTACCAAAAGGCTTCTATCTCAGCATGACGCTGCGACAGTTAGTCGGCATTCGCACGAGCGTAATAAAATCGCGACGGGATTTTATCGCGCACTGGATTTTTCGTCGCGCTGGGATGCACTCTCTTTTTGTTAGGTTGGATTCTCAACGCTCGGCTCAACAACGAGAGTTGAAAATCCGGTGCGCGATAAAACCCCGCCGCGATTTTATTACGCTCGTGGGAACGGGGGTTTACAGAAATCGCCTGCAAATTAATTTGCCTTCAAAGGTCTGTGAAACATAAATTGGCAATTTGACGTAACTTTTCTTCTAGATATGAAACTAAAACGTTATTAATTACGAGACATTTATCTATAGGCCAGTTACTAGAGGAAGCAGGTAAAAACCTAACCTAACCTAAATAAAGAAAGATACTGCACAGTTTAGTTTCTGTTACCATAACGAGAAAGATCTACTATGTACCTACTATGTAGTGTGGTGTTAAGGCTCTTACAGACAGAGGCGATATCGCGTCGGTGACGCGATATTGCGATATTATATATCCGTAAAACAATATCGCGTCGCGACGCGATATCGCCTCTGTCTGTAAGAGCCTTTATGCGAATGGATAGAATAAGAAATGAGTATTAAGAGGAAGTCTAAAAGTAACACCGGTGACTGATAAGTTGGTAAATCGAAATCTGTCATGGTAGGTATATGATATGATATGATGTAAGAGAATGAGGAAAATGTCGCCAGGAAAGTTTTGAGTATGAATGACAACTTACATACATACGAACATTGCAAGTTAAATAAAAGGTTGAAAAGACATGTTGCCTAGACCTTATCCCAATTTATTTGGGGTCGGCCCCAAATAAATTGGGATAAGGTCACGAGAATGATGACTGATGAGGAAGATATTACAAAATAAACAACAGACAACCACTAAACGCATACATAAATCAAGTACTTACGTAACTCAATTACTTTCCGAGCAATTTTTAATAACCTACCATGGAAACTATTCCAAACATTTTTCAATTTATTAACTTGCTCACTTTAATGGCTTCTCCAACTGGTATTCCGGCGCTTCTAACTATTTATGATGGTGCATTCTGCCCTTCTCTGTGGCATTTGGATTAAATTATTTTAAGAGAAGGTCCGAAAGCAATCTCTTATAATCAAGGGGCATTTCTCATTTCCCTCACAAAATAAACCTACCATTGTCTACTACATGTATTTTTGGAAGAAAAACGACGAAGAATATTGTTTGTTGTATGAATTCATTCTTGAAGGGTTCTGTTGATAAGAATATAAGTATTTGTATACTTTATTGCACATTAATTTACTTGGTTTTCATTACATTTATTTATTTCGGAATATAATATTTACATGATATATAATCTAACAGACTAAAAATAATAATAATAAAATATTTTGTGAGATGGTTCCTGTCTCTGCAGCCCTAACCACCGGTAGCTTGGACCTTGCTCCGGACACCGGCGGACCTCTATTTTTTTATATTTTACATGTATTTTTTATATCTTTTTGTTTAAGAAATATTAATTTAAAAACTGTTATGAAATAAGAATTAAAATGAATAAACGACATAATAATATGAGATGTACGAGTAAGTTATAAAAAGTGTGAAATAAAAATCAAAGGACATCAAAAAATTCGTCCGCATCGCTGTCAACAGGAAAAGTGCCCAAAAGGCTGGCAGCATTGCCACGTTGTATGGCGATGCTTATTCAAAAAATAGGCCAGCCCTCTGGTCACATGAAGAGTCGACAAACCGCTTGTCGATATCTCGAAAAACCAAGTGGGCCTCAACTCGGACCCCACGACTAGCGTTTCAACCCCAAACGGCTCGATCACTAACTCCCAGTAAGATTGGAATATTATCGCCGTTTCGAGGTTTTTCGCACCTGCAGCCGCCGCCCCAGCACAGCCCGCTGTGCTAGGAAGATGGGATGGAGCAAGGGTGTCGACACATATTGCATCCCACACAAAGGCCTGCCTAACTTCAAATTCTTTTAAATAAATTAGAAGTTACTTTATCATAATATGTGCACTAAGAAGCCTGTAAATAATGCTGTAGGTTGGTCAATCTACCTAGCCTTTTCCGGACTATGTTGGGGTTAGCTTCCAGTCTAACTGGATGCAGCTGCCTATACCAGTATTTTACATGGAGCGACTGCCTATCTGACCTCCACATCCCAGTACTGGGTAACACGATACACCTTGGTATGACTGGTTATCAGACTTTCGGGCTTCTAACGACCCGTAACGGCTGTCGAAGATCCACAAATGACAGGCGCGACCAACGGCTTACCGTGCTTTTCGAGGCACGAAGCGGTCTCGGTAGATATGCATGTATATAGTTGTTATGTAGGTATAAAGTTTAATTTTATCTGTAAGACAACTCTTTGAAGCTTATTTCGTAATGATAACCGAAAGCCAAAATTAAACAAGACGAAAATTATTTAAAGAAACAACCGACATTATGATATTTATTTACTTTCCCAGACGACATATTATTGTTAAATTGGACGTAGTTATGCATAAACGTTCCAATCCACAGGTCACCAAAAACTGAGATAATGTGACCAGCCTACTTTTTTTGACTCTTACATCATTACAGCAAAAATATTTCAGACTCGAAGTCTCATTTCCGGATTTATTTTTTTGACGATATGTTCCAACCCACCCTTTTACCACATAAAGGGTTTTCACTAAAAATAAAACGTTTCAGACAAACTGAAACGTTTTCAATTAATACCATTTAAAAAAAAAAGATTTGTTAAAAAGACTCAAAAATCTTGAAACGTATTAAAGTAAACCCAAGTAATCCATTTTTCTTGAGCAAAATGTTCCAATACGTTTGGAACGTTTCTACACATTAACAAAAGTGCGTTCTTGAGTCTGGACATACGTTTTTACCAAACGATACCGATTTTTCAAAAATTGAAACGGCTCTTAAACATCACCAACGTCTGTATACAGCAGAAGAATATATACATGTTATTAAAAACAGTAAAAAAAAGAAACCTTTTCAAGTTTACAAAATGAAGAATACTGACTTTTATAGTACAGATAAATTGGAAAAAAACATAGTTAATAGAAAAAAAATCATTGATAAAACTAAAGTTAATTGGTTATTTACCAAAGAAATCAAAATAGAAAAAGATAAAAAGTTTTCTGTTTTTATGAGGACCTCCTTTGAAGAAGAACATAAGGAGATGACAATTGAAAAAAAAACCAAAGGACAAATACGGGATATAAATAAATCGTATTTATGGCTGTTGTGGCCTGATGGCAAACCAATTGCTCCTGCAAAATTAGCCGATTTGCAGTCAATGTACGAATACATTCCAGAGGATTGTCTCCAATTTTATAAAACTTTAAAGAGTTCGGAGGACGTCATTGATGATATTGCTGGGTTCGGTGAGGGGAGTGATACGTAGGTTCGAATGACGTTTTTGCGAAGGTCGCCATTTCGAAAAAATTTGCGAGTGGTACGCCAGTTCGAAAACTCATTAGATCGAAAACCGCTATATCGAAACACGTTATCGCGAAGGTCGCTATTTCGAAAAATTTTGCGAGCAGTAGGTACGCCTGTTCGAAAGGCATGGTATCGAAATCCGATGTTGAGTTAATTTGTCTGGGAATCGAACTCACGACCCGAATGAGATGAGGCACAGAGAGCATGGTCTTTTGATTTGGTTTGGGGAAAAAAAAAAAACGAAAAAAAAAAAAAGAAAAACAAATTAACTCAACATCGGATTTCAATACCATGACTTTCGAACTGGCGTAACAAATTTTTCGAAATGGTGACCTTCGCGATAACGTGTTTCGATATAGCGGTTTTCGATGTAATGAGTTTTCGAACTGGCGTACCACTCGCAAAATTTTTCGAAATGGCGACCTTCGCAAAAACGACATTCGAACCTACGTATCACTCCCGGTGGAGGGGAGTGATACGTAGGTTCGAATGACGTTTTTGCGAAGGTCGCCATTTCGAAAAAATTTGCGAGTGGTACGCCAGTTCGAAAACTCATTAGATCGAAAACCGCTATATCGAAACACGTTATCGCGAAGGTCGCCATTTCGAAAAATTTTGCGAGCAGTAGGTACGCCTGTTCGAAAGGCATGGTATCGAAATCCGATGTTGAGTTAATTTGTCTGGGAATCGAACTCACGACCCGAATGAGATGAGGCACAGAGAGCATGGTCTTTTGATTTGGTTTGGGGAAAAAAAAAAAGAAAAACAAATTAACTCAACATCGGATTTCAATACCATGACTTTCGAACTGGCGTAACAAATTTTTCGAAATGGTGACCTTCGCGATAACGTGTTTCGATATAGCGGTTTTCGATGTAATGAGTTTTCGAACTGGCGTACCACTCGCAAAATTTTTCGAAATGGCGATCTTCGCAAAAACGACATTCGAACCTACGTATCACTCCCGGTGGAGAGCCAGACTTTGAAACAGAAGATGATAATGACGAATGATGATGTACTTAACATTGATTATTAACTTTTAATTACCGTTTTTAATAAAATAAAACCTGTGTCGTATTATTTTCTTTCATTTTCATTTATTTTTTTTACTTTTTACCATGAAAAAGTTAAAAATCCACATTAAAATGTTAAGTGGAACGTTTTCGCAAAATAGTTTGGAATGAGTGTTCGTACAAAACAGGATTTTGTCGAAACGTTCCAATTGCATTTTTATAATTACTTACCGTTTAAATGTAAATATCCAAAAAAAATATACATGATTAGTTAATAATTATATTTTTCTTCAATATAACCAACAGTATTAGTCTATATTAATCAAGGAAAAAAAGTGTACCACTAAAACACTAAATTGCGTTTATCTCAAATTGAAGTCACTGTGGACTGGAACGTTTATGCATAACTACGTCCAATTATTCTAAATGTAACATTACTCAATGCAACAGAGTTGATATTAAAAAAGTTTCCAATCTCATTCTCTACACCTATCTATATAATATAGATAGGTGTAGAGAATGAGATTATAATGTTTGAGCACATCATCATCACTCTCCTGCCCATACCCCAATCATTGTATTATTAATTTATTACGCATAAAACAAAAGGTATTATGTTAAAACACGTAGGTAAAAGTATACTAAAAGATAAATAATTAAATTATCTTTAAAATGGTGAAGGCTTTATCAAAATACGCTTGATAGTTTTTGCGTGATTCTCAGTTTTTTATCCGCGTTAGACATAACTTTACAAATTAAATACGCCATGTAATATAAACATAATATAAAATATTCACATATGAGTTATTAAGAAAATGCTCTAATTTAACATATATTTTTTCCAAATCAATAACACTATATCCGTTGAGACGTGATCTTTAGTTTTCAATAATTAAAAGTCACTTAGAGTCGCCTTCATGTTGAAAACTAAACTATGTACAACGCACCACAAACAAATTACCTGCATTCTTTTCTCTCTCTTTCTTTAGTCCTTCTAAAGTCTGTACTGTGATAAGATCGTCTCGCCGATTAGTTCCTATGTAACTTTCAGAGATCAAAAGCCAAATAAAATTTATATGGTGTACAAGACAGAGAACCTACAAAATCATAATTATTCAATTGAGAAAGAGCAATAATGTCCAACACAGCAACCCAGTCCTTAATTTAAATACAGACCCCGATTCCCACAATTTCAAGCGACCTTTACGTTAAATCATTACAGTCACCGTGGACCCTTTACATTTACAGTGATTACCGGGCAACACTGAAAGGATAATCTGTCGTATCATCAATCAGCGTTGGACCGTCAACGGTGGCGGTCGTCCCTTCAACAAATCTATATTGTCCGGGATTCCACGACCTTTTCCTGCGATAAAGTTTTTTGATTATCATGTAGACATTTGTAGATTTTCGGGGTGACGGTTTTTTGAGCTATTAAGTAGAGGTTTTGTGGGTTTTTGTTTTAGCTGTCTACGTTTAAATCTTTATTTTATTGTTTGGTGCTTTCATGGATTTGATTGTTGAATAGAATAGATTTGTAGGCATTACCTATTCAATGCGAAGATTGTGAAAGTTCTTGGCGCTCACAAAAGACTGGTCCAAATTAAGTAAGATCGAGAGGAGTGGAAATGGAAAAATGAGCATCCCTCGTACTGCAGTGGGGCAACACAGTTTTATAGTACCTACCTAATGTAAATCCGTAAATTTCTATTACTTACACCATATTAAATATACTTAATAGCTGTTGCTCATGGCTTCGCCATCGTGGATGTCCTACTTGCCTATTTGAATCTGATTTTGTTCACAATTTGAGGGGTTTTATTTTTTGCTAGTGAGTACCGTCAAAATCAGTCCAGCTGTTTCGGAGATTAGCCGGAACAGACAGACAGGCAAAAATTATAAAATTGTTGTAAGTACCTACTTTCATATAGGTACCTACATGCATTTAGTAAAAAGCTGTTATTTTGACATTACAAAAATTATTTGTATACTTATATAGATTATTGTAGGTCAACAATATACTTATGATAGTACATTGTGTATAAATAAAAATACCTAGGTAGGTATTTATTAGTGTGCGTAGAGTAAACTTTTTAGGTAGATAATAGAAAAGTTTACTGCGACGCATGATCTACAATATCTCCCCTATTTTTACAATAACATCTTCTTGTACACTCGTACACAAATACACCAGCATCAATAGAATACAGATCACTACTCGTGTTCCACTCTGTCATGTCGCTCCGGTTTGTCACCGGGCCGCGTTTACGGCACGGATCTTGATTCATTCATGAGTATGCTGCGGATGTCGAGGATACAAACAACGTGGAAGTGTTCACACCTGCTTTTAGGTAAGTTTTGTACGTATGCAAAGAATGTTTGAAATAAATATAAATAAAACAGAGTTTTTGGGTTCGTCAGCAGCTGTCGCATTTCATTTTGCTGTTGCATTATCATATATTTAAATTTTTCCGTGTAACATTAAATATGTAATTTTTGATTTTGGACTTTTGTAACGCTTTTATTCAGTTTGATTATAGGTTATTATAATTAAAATTCACGGCAATGAGCATTTCCAATCCGATAGCCACGGAAATGATTCCCAAAAAATTCAATAACCTTCACGAACTTAAACGAAAAATTTCATACAATGTGGGAATACAAATTTCCAAGTGTGTGGTCAAAGCGGCCGGGCAGGTGGCTGGGAGGCTCATTACCGCCGCTAGGGGTCGCGGAAGGGGGGAGTGACGTCATTCGCCATGTCGCATTGCCGTGTTGCCGTTGCCGTGCCGTGTCGCTTGCCGTACGAACGCGGCGACAATACATGGAATGCCTACAACTAGTTAAATAGTTCATAGTTTTTCGAGTGTAAAAATTAATGGTCTTCTTAGGTAGATAGGTGCTTGTAATGATAGAAAAGATAAATTTTTTAGTAGAAATACAAGTTTTTGTTTACAATTATGTAGAATGAGATATTTCTCGAATTTATTTACACAAGACTTGTTAAATTTTTACTCGCTTTTATAGTCGTAGTTCAAAGTAAACTCAAGAACATAAAATGTAATTTCATTGAAGCTTTAAATAATATATTGAGAGTGCAAAACAGGTGGTTCCAGCAAATGCGAGTATTTGAAACCGTTAGCTAATAAAACACGCGACTGGAAATAAACTCGCATCACAGTAAATATTTCGTAGAATCTAGATGAAACTGCAAACTGCAACGATATTTTATACTGCAAAAATAATAAAATGTTACAACGTACATAAATAAAAAGCAATATTCAACACTGGCAACTTTTTTAATCGTAGAGAAAGTTCCGCATGTTATTCAAATCCTTTTTGCACAAGTAATTCAAAATTGGAACTTCTAACGGTCTAATTTGGTTTTGGTTAACCTAAAATTATGATAAACATATTTCAAAGTAATGCTATGTTAAGATTATGGATTAAAGAAACATTTTTAGACCGTAGACACACTTTAGCAATATTTTATTCACAAATTACTAACTGCTTTACGGTCCTCTTGAATACAAATTGAGTGGCCGACGCAAAAGTAGGTACAACGTGAGGTACTTACAACTGAAAAAAAGTTGCGGTCTTTTTAGCATAATCGAGAAAAATATTACCATAAACCCGCGTAAATTGCTTTTCTATAAAAGGGAAATAGTAAACATTGTCCTCTCAGTTTGTTATGCCATTAGGAACGACGGGAATGGCCATCCCGATGAGATTATTGCCGTAGGTAGGTACTTAACTAAATGAAATATTTTCGTGTCAAGGCGTTGCGAGAGGGCCAGTCGAAATTGCAATGGCTACCTACCAGAAGTGCCAACACACCGCATACCTATTGCTTTTGAATAATTTACAAAGGTGACTTTACCCATCAATTTTATTACTGGAAAACTTTTTAATAGCCATAAACAACGTTTTGTCGGAAGTGCATACAAACACTCTTTGCCCTGCTTAATAGCTTGGCAAAAGTTTCAATTATGGTCGTTTTAACTGCTATAAATTCCGCAATTAATTTATAATTTTATGATGCTTAAACTGTTTTGAATAAAACACATTGAAACAAAACGGCTTATTGTGATAAACGTAGGTATTTTAGATCGAAACGAAAAACAGATGAAAACGAATACTTATGTAGTTTCTTAACTATGATGGAAATTAGGGATGCGCCGAATACTCGTACACTTGGCACACGGTTCGGTAAACTGTAAACATAATACCGAGCAATACCTACTCGGTACTCGGTTACTCGGTAATACTTGTACTCGGCGCATCTCTACTGGAAATGAATAAATTAATGAACGTACTATCGATAGATTTTTGTAAACACACCGCAAATTGAAAGAGTTGATTGAGATTTAAATACACACTCGATCTAAATGGAAATAGATTATTCAGACGCAATGCACGGATGGGTTTGAAATCGTCCAAAAATAAACTTATTTTTTAAGACCTTGTAGAATTTATTAGTGCAGGCCGCAATATATATCTAAGTCAAAACTTCAATGACTTTACCTCATAAAGTAGTAAAAGCTATTCATCACCTCAGCCCACAAATTGTTTTTATTTATTTACGTCTTGCTGCGAGTATTCCATTTCGCACACTGTGGAGTCTGCATGATTTATGACAAAGATAAATGTTATTACTACAATGTAGGTACTGTTTCCATGTTATGTTATCCTGGTAGGCGCCCAGGCATTATATTACTTTCTACAAGGACTTAATACTTTATTAGGTATGGAAATCTTGCCTGCCAAAAATGAGCCTGTTGAGTCTGCTATTATACCTATTTACTTTAAGATTTTTTTTAGGATTTCGTACTGCATAAGGAAAAAACCGGCTAAGTGCGTGTCGGACCACGCATAATGAAGGGTTCCGTGGTTGAAAAGAATTTATCCCAAAGACAAACTTAACATTGAGTTGAAAAACATGTTCTCCCATACATTGATAGGTATACGTCACGGACAATTCTCCAACTGCATATTTAAGTTTGTATTCACAAAAAACTATTCTTAAACATAACATCACGCCTTGTTTCCCCTAGGGGTTGGGCAGAGGTGTACCTAATAGTACACTCACATTTTGCCAGAAAAAAAAACTATTTTGTATAATGTGATAAAACTACAAATAATGAATTTTCAGACTTTTTCCTTTACTGGTGTTGTGAGACCTTGCTTCTTGCCAAACATGTTTCTAGCTAGATCAACGGGAAGTACCCGTATATAGGTTTTGATTTACTTGCGAGTATCAAAATAATGTCGCATAAAATAGCTTATAGGCAATTACAAATTTATGTACATTTTTGCAGTTGTAGGTCTTCAAAAATGATATTAGTATATATAATAGGTAAAATGTGTGCCCGCTTTTTTTTTTTTTTTTTGAGGGTGGGAAATCATCAAATAACTTCTCCGTCTCTGGGTGGAGCGGAAGGGCGTATCAGACTTTTACTGACTAAAACCCACCCGTGTTCCTTCAGTTGCCTATGCCAGGGCCGCGGTATCTTCTTAAAACTACCCGCGACCCCAGCGGCGTCGGCCCTATTGGACCCCATCAATTGCTGACATCTCTTTGAGGCGCGCGTGGAACACAACGCGCCGTCGACTCGGGCCAGGGGACCTACTCCCTAAGTCCGTCCGTCCTCCCGTCCGTCCGTTCATCCGTCCGTCTGACATTACGATCCATCAAAACAAGTGTAAAAGTTAAATTTTTCGGACGGGCAAAAACACATCGGGAGTAGGGACAACTGGCAAATCATGTTGTCATTCATACTTCGTTCGGGTCCCGAACCATTCATCCATCCGTAGGTGATACGGAGTAAGAAAAGTCCGTAACGAAGGCCAAAAGTACGGGCTTCATGCTTAGGGAGTAGACCCCCTGGTCCTTACCGGACGGCGAGCTACCCGCTACTCACCGTCCGCAGGCCCGCGCCTACGGTGGCCGGAAATCGCCCCGCGATTCCCGCCGCCCAGGGCGTCTCCTGCGGCGACTGAGGGCGCCCCCCCCCCCCATACTAAGAACTGAAACTCAAAAAAAAATTTTTCATCAAACCCATGAGTGTGGGGTGTCTATGGATATGGATAGGTCTTCAAAAATGATATTGCGGTTTCTAATATCATTTTTTTCTAAACTGAATAGTTTGCGCGAGAGACACTTCCAAAGTGGTAAAATGTGTGCCCCCTGTAACTTCTAAAATAAAAGAATGATAAAAAAATATATATGATGTACACCATGTAAACTTCCACCAAAAATTGGTTTGAACGAGATCTATTAAGTAGTTTTTTTTTAATACGTCATAAATCGTAAACCGCACTTTACCTTTCATTCAATCAACTCAAATAAAAAAATTAAAAAAAAAACATTTCATTTCATAAACATGAACCTTATGCATAAACCGTGCACCATTGTTTTCTAATAATAAATCTGTAACAGGTGCCTAAGTAAATAATAATTTAGTTAGGCAGGAGTGTTTATGGTACGCAACCCTTCATGTGTGAGTCCGACTCGCACTTGGCCGGTTTTTTTCTTTTTAGCCTTAACATATTAGATATTTCTTTATTGTCCATAATATAGGTATTAGGAAATTTTTCGAAAGTTATAGTATAGGAAGGAACGTCATCATCATATTTTATTCAAATAGAATAGAATAAGACATTAAAAGTTTATTATATTCTTTTATATTATTTTAAGAAAAATATCTGAATATTTTTAAGCTAAAGTTTTTTCAATACTTCCTCGAAAACTGGTTCATATCGCACTACGATTAGGTTCACAATGCAATGTATTTCACACGCGTGCGATTTTTTATTTTCCCGCACGTGTGCGGGAATAAAAATTGCCACAGATAACTTATACCTATACTTAGTCCAAATTAGTTCAATGCCTCTATTCGCAACTCTCTATTCGGAGGTGAATGTTTTTTTTAATCTCGGCAAAGAGATATGCGTCTTTACGGCGTTAATATTTTTTTGAATATTTATATATTGAATATCATCAAAAACTATGATTATTACAATAAAAGAAACGTTTATGAACAAATTAACATTTATTTGTGTTCTAAACTCAAAAATATTTGAATTTTCTATTTTTCATATTAGGCTGTTTATCGGCTATACCTTTGCTTCTCCTTCAACGTGGCGAAAGCAAAGCGCGGAAAAAAAAGAAAATTTAAATCATTGTTTCATAATAATTCATGACAAAAATATTGTTCGTTATTTTATTTTATTTCTTCAAAAGTGTATTGAAAAACGTCGTTTGATACTCGTGGACATTTGTTATTGCAGTTCTCGGCTCAAAAACAACCTCGCCTACGGCTCGGGTGTTAATTCCGCCTCAAACGCAATAACAAACGTTCTCCACTTGTATCAAAATGTACTATTCTGCTACCTTTTCTGAACAGCATCAAAAGTGTTTTCAATATTGCCTTTTCCATTTTGTGTAGAATTAGAGGTATTTCTATTCAGCCCGCTAAAGGTTTGAGTGCATCGTGTATTTAGTACCAGGGGACCAGGCGAGCGAGGCAGTGTACATTTGCGAAAGACTTTGTACGAAGATGGAGCCGAGCAGGTGGTTTCTATAAAGTGCATATCATTGGCCAGTAGTGGACTTTTTATATCAAAGTCGCGACTTCTTTTAGCTACTAAAAATATGTTAAATTTGAAACATTTCAGACGAAAGTTATGTGAAAAAATCCTTCGCTATCCGCTGGAAGATATTATTTAAGCAATATTTTCAAGTGTATCGTGTAAACAAAGTTGAAATGTGTTGTAAATCTCTACTTAAAACTTTTACGATACTCTCTTCGTTCGTCATATTTTGTGGAGACAGTAAATCTAATCTAACTTGTACGGTACCCGACGATTGTGTAATATTAACTCCCGGATACTGTACATGCCACGGCAACGTTAGAGCTAATATAAATGTCGAAAGCAAGCTATACAGGGTATAGTGTTAGGTTAAACGAGAGGCATACTTTAACGAAGTTACTTATGAAAATTTACAACTTTTAATGACTACCCTGAAATATGAAAAAAAAAACGATTGTCTCGTACATTTTGATCGCGTAGGTTTTGCACAACTTTTCTTTTTCATATTTCAGGGTTAGTTCCATGGTAAAAGTTCATTTTCATTATTTTTTGATCAAAGTGTAAGTATTAGTTAGGTTTAGGTACTTACTTACCTATTTTAATTATTTTAATTGAAGAGAGATGTATTTTGTGAGGCACACATTCCTAATTATTGTTGCTATTTTAATCTGTTGTTATTATTTTGTGTGCCTTTTTAATTTAGTCTGTGCTAAATAAATGTGTTTTCTTTCTTTTCTTTTCTTTTTGTGATTTATTATACGTATAGATTATAATTCTGTAATACATATTTGTTATGGTCGCGAATACTATTTTTATCAAGATACAACCTGACACTGACCTGAAAATTGCAAAAAACGTAAGAAAATTTGACTTTCGCGGGCTACCTTAGCGCATCCACTTTCAATACTGTCAAATTCTTGTCTTGTCTCTTACATAACATAATTATAAAACAATATCGACAACAGGTACCTACTTGTTTCCCGACGTTTCGACCGGGAGGACTGATGACTGATGCTCAGCGACAAAAAAAAGAATAAAATTAAAAAAATAAATAAAAAAAAAACAAAAAAAGGAATATCGCGATAAGACCCGTTGTCGATATTGTTATGTAATATTAATCGGATTGTAACTGTAAACGGTAACAACTCGACCAACCATAAAAAGACAAGCCAGTTAAAAGTTTACCATCTGCCTCCCTAGATGGCGTTGTTAGTTGAGCGCCGATTCCTGAATCGCGCTATGGTTTCGTTACCGGCGAGACACGACTACCCCGCGTTGAATAATAGCAATTTGACAGACAGACGGATACCCGCGCTTAGGGTTCCGTAGTTGATTAGAATTTATCAATACAATTTTTGGTAAGGTTGTTACTGTGAAGTAACCACCTTTATTAAAATAATAACAATATTATAAATAATATAATATATAATATAATATAATATATAATATAATATAATATTTATGTGCTACAGTACATATTTGGAGTAATATAGTTGATAATTTGATATCGATCACTATAAGATAAGACTTACTTGTATATCGCTATGGAGCGACTTTTACGCACATAAGTCACGTAACACAATTGGATCATTTATGAATACATTCTTTTAGCAGCCAGAGAAACAGTCACCATAGTCCCCAAACAATGACATTATACATCTAGACGTTGCCATGATTACAGTGTGGAAGTGAGACACATATATACGAAATAATTAGGAAAATTGAGACAAAGCATCGTATCTTCTGTCCCTCACGGCGGCGTGCCGTATTTTTGCTTTAAAAATGTTGCCAAACAAAGTACTTTGCATGGCAAAATTTAAAAATGTTGCCAAACAAAGTACTTTCACTGTTAATATTGCTATCTCATGACCGGCCACGCGGTGGCTCGATCTAGATGTATATTATCTAAGTCCCCAAACAACAGCATTTGACGTATTATGTCAACCCTCTTTTCGCCGGAGTTAAAAATAGTACGGATCAAGATGTTTATCCACTGACTCAGGCACCTTATATTTGACCCCAAACAATATTAGGGGACACGAACCATACATAAAGGAAAATAAATTATGTACTTAACCGTTTATTATAGATTAGTTCGCATTGGCCTAAAAATGAGTTAATACCTATTATATTTTAGAGTAATGAATTAGACTACTTAATGAAATCGAAATATATGAGAAGCTCGTTGCTAAGTAATAACAGCCGCACGGGTCGATTCATCAGGTTAAGTTACGCTTGACGGGGTTGTCCGTGGATGGGTGACCATCTTTACATAACGAGACTCCTCCGTGCCTCGGAAAGCGCGCTAAGCCGTTGGTCCCGGCTGTCATTCGTGGATCTTTGACAGTCGTTACGGGTCGTCAGAAGCCCGAAAGTCTGACAACCAGTCTTATATAATATATACGAAAGGGTATCGTATTACCCAGTAACTAGGTTGTGGAAGTCAGATAGGCAGTCGATCCATGTAAAATAGGTACTATTTAGCTGCATCCGGTTAGACTGGAAGCTGACCCCAACATAGTTGGGAAAAGGCTAGGCAGCTTGTTTAAAATCGAAATATCGCCTCAATTCGGTTAGAAATACGCAGTAAATGTGATTGTGAAGTAGATTTGAGAGTATTACGGTAAACCGCTTCATACAAACTCATTAGAGCTCAGTTGAATGGATTTGAATGTGGTGTTAGCCAATAGGTTAGTCGGATAGGTATTAGTTTTATTCAATAGTTTCAGTGGTTCGAATTTAGTCTTTACAATTTATTGAGCATAATAATTTAAATGTTATACCTATTTAACACATTGGCTGCCCACCATACTACAGCTACAGTGTTGTTCTCACTGATCCCACCAGTGATGCTCAAAGCATGGCTCTAATATTGAGGTGCCATGAGCATCACTGGATGTGACTCGAAAAACTTGGCAGGCCCACTAAAGTAATTATGGTCTACCCATTTTAAGAGCCCCTCAGAAGCTAGGTATCTAAAAATTCGAAATAGTCATGTTTTAATAAGTAAGTATAGAGTATCCTCTACAAAATAGCATTCAAAGTTTGACTCTGGCCCCAAAAAAAATCCGTAAATTATACAGGGTGACTTTGAAAACATGCGACAAAATTTAAGGGGGTGTTCTACGCATCAATATGAACAACATTTACTATGGGACCAAACCTGAAATCGCGAAAAAAAAATCAGCTGTTCAGTACATTTTGACGAGTTATGCGAACATAAATGTACTGAACAGCTGATTTTTTTTTCGCGATTTCAGGTTTGGTCCTATAGTAAAAGTTGTTCATAATGATGAGTACAATGACCCCTTAAGAGGATAACGGCGTTTAAAATTACACCCTGTATAAGTACCCTTAAAAATGAGCTTCTGTCTGATCCCACCGGTGATGCTCATGGCCACACAGAGAAGATTACGGATCCCACTGGGGATGCTCATGGCAGCCAGTTGTATATTTTTATTGAAACACTTATTCTATCCTAGAAATCACTTACCTACGTACGCATATTACCTATCACCAGCACGTGTACCTACCATAACAACTTCTAGATATGTCTACTCTACGAAAAATAATAATCTAATTTTTTTTTCTTAATTTTTGACATCGATTCGCATCGCACCGAATCTGTCCGTTATCGGTTTTTTAATTAGTCTGAGGTCATCGGTCGATTTTTGAATCTTTCTGCAATCTACCATTTTGTTTTTCGTTTCTTCGGTGGTCATACGCAAAAGTTTATTTAAAATTTTTATTCACTACAACATAAAATCTAAAACCTACACGAAAATACTGCTCTCTCACTAACATAGAGTTTTATACTTTATTGGTATACATCTGCACTGTTGGTGTTTATTCTATATTTATTGTGCCAGAAATAGTCGTAGATTTGTGTAGTCATTATTTTAAATCGCGGTACCTAAGCCGTACATTTTTTTTTTTTTTTTATTTTTTTTTTTTTTTTTCCCCTTATCTTAGGGCTCATCGATAGGATGGACCCTAATCTTATTACAATCTAGCCTTATAAATAGGCTAATAAGTAATTAAATTATAACCTAAACTAATAAATTGTCTTTACTAAGAATGTGTCCAATAGCACTTTTCTTATTGTCTCTATTAAGGCGAATACACTTCGTTCTTGTGTTCGTTTGGTACATTTGTACTTTACACTATTCACTATCACTAAACACTAACTCGAACGGTTTTGTTCTTTTTAGCCTTCTCACTATGTTTGTGTGGTCGACATAAAAATGTAAGCTCCATTTTACTACGAATTTTTACGTCCAACTATTGTTTAGTTTTTGTGTTAAAATTTTTGGCTTTTTTGTAGCACAACATAATACCTGCAATGTAAATAAATACTAATAGGTGCGTTTTTAAATATTACTAGCTGCGCCCCGCGGTTTCACCCGCGTAGATCGGGATAAAAAATAGCCAATGGTTAATCCAGGGTGTCAGGTACCCCCATACCAAATTTTATCGAAATTGGTCCAGCCGTTTGAGCATGAAGAAGTAACATACAAACACACACACTCACGAACTTTCGCCTATAAAATATTAAGTGTGATATACGCAGCAAAACTCATAACGTTTATTTTTCGAAATGTATGATGAATATGAAAAATTCTCCAATAACTTCAAAAAAATTTCAATTCAAATTCACAGCGCATATTTTAATCATAGAACATGTTTCGGAAAAATCGAACAGCATAAAAATTACATCGCTAGGCATCCCTAGATGTGGGTAGTAGGTATTCCGTTTCCATAGAGAGTTAAGTACAGTCAGCCACAGCATTAGCTGACCCACCTTTGCATAAATGGTTGAGATTTTTTAGAAAACGAATCGATAGAATTTTATAATTCTTTTATATTTTATTTAGATACCTATAATAAATAAAAAATAAAGAATTATAAAATTCTATCGATTCGTTTTCTAAAAAATCTCAACCATTTATGCAAAGGTGGGTCAGCTAATGCTGTGGCTGACTGTACCAGCTAGGATGCTAGGATGTTTGTATGAAATGACCAGGGCTGCCCCGGTGACCAATTCAGTTCGCACGTAACTGCATTATGTGCCGCAACACGTAGCTAGCTGTGACGGCTTTGTATATGTATTGAAATGGGTCTGTTGATTATTCTGTTTGCCTGTGGCATATAGCCGCGTTTGTGTGGAATGCATCGATAGAATATTTTGTGTTACAGAATTACGTAATTTCTGTAACATTTTCTTAAATATTTGACTGACACCTAAAATTGCAAAAGTGATGTGACTCTCGTTGAGTTGCACGAAACCAACATTAGTATAGCGGATATTTTAAATTCATGTCATCCCTTACATTTTGTATCAAAAAGAAAGTGACAACATCAATTTAAAGTCTCCGTTAAACTAAGGTTGGTTTCGTGCAACTCACCGTTAATGTAGATATATTTGTAACAGCGGACCCGACAGACGTTGTCCTGTCTGAACGATCCTAGAACCCGACTGCAGCGCCACCTACCGGGTCAATTGTGTTTTCAAACCATCCAGGAACCCATTCAAATATACACAAATTTCATCTAAATCGGTCCAGCGGTTGTTATACCACGTTTTATCAGTTTTTTTTTAAGTATCCTATGTCCATCTCCTGGTTATAAGCTACCTTCCCACCAATTTTCAGCCAAATAGGTTCAGCCGTTCTTGAGTTATAAATAGTGTAACTAACACGACTTTCTTTTATATACGTACGTATAGTAAGTATACTAAATTGTAAATATATAATAAGTAACAAAACACGACAAAAAAAAACTTTTTTTTTCAATTCAATATAAATGATCGCTGGTAGAATTGTTACTTAGGTACCTACTTGAAGTGTGAGTCGATAAAATCTGTTTTATCGTGTTGAGATATCGATGCCCATCATGACGGTGAACTTTACACAAAAAAAAAACAGATTTTTAAACTGATATTTACCAGCGGTTGATGACCCCAAAAAAAAACAGATATCGATATCCATCACGTCTCCGGAGTTTCGCCAACTAATTTAATTTGTCCCTGCGCCCTGTACCTATTGGTACCTATACAATGTAAGTTTGCATATTATTATCACTAATCACTACATAATTATAAAACAAAGTCGCTTCCCGCTGTCTGTCTGTCCCTATGTATGCTTAGATCTTTAAAACTAAGCAACGGATTTTGATGAGGTTTTTTTTAATAGATAGAGTGATTCAAGAGGAAGGTTTATATGTATAATAAACGCGGGCGAAGCCGCGGGCAAAAGCTACTAATAAAATAAATAAAAATATTTCCTCAGGCATCAAGGCCCATAGGGTGTAAGAATTACATCGTACTTCACTACATAGTATAAAACAAAGTCGCTCCGCTGTTGTCTGTCCCTATGTATGCTTAGATCTTTAAAACTACGCAACGGTTTTTGATGCGGTTTGTTTTTAATAGATAGAGTGATTCAAGAGGAAGGTTTATAATATGTATAATACATGCGCGGGCAAAGCCGCGGGCAAAAGCTAGTAAACTATATTAGTAACATGCAAGAACAACAAAAAAGAAAGAAAATCACAATCACAGGAAGAAATGAAATGAAATGAAATGAAATGAAATGAAATGAAATGAAATGAAATTGTTTATTCTGTAAATAGGATATCGAAATCACTTTTACACGTCATATTTTTTTTAATAAGCTAGATGAAGTCGACATTTCCTATCTGACTACCCTGAGAAGAAATGGCGAAACAAACTCAGGGGTCAAAGTCTCTTTTAAAGTCCAGACATAATCTTGGTCAGATCATGTGAGGACCATGTAGATCAATGTCTGAAATGGTCTTTTGAGGAAAGAACCATAAAAATTTGAGTGGACCTGTCCAGTCAGTGCAAGCATTTGTCAACAATCGTGTAGCTCAACTCAAGGATTTAAGGAGCTCAATAACTCGACGAACAATACCAAAGAAAGGACATTTGGGGAGGTCGCATAAAGTACTTACTCAAAAAATGTCAGACCATCAATAAAACTAAAAAAGAAAAAAAAAAAGATCCACATAGTGCTCACATTTACAATAATTAAAGAAAAAAATATATTTTAATTTTAAACAAAGGTTTGTCATTTTGCATAATATAATGATTTTGGTATTACATATAGGTAATACAAGGTTGAGCGAATAGCTCAAACCCAAGCTTTTTTGTCTTCTAAATAATCGGAAATTTTATAGTAGCCCTTTTTACAAAGTTTGGTTTTAATACAGCTTTTAAATCGTTTAATGGGCAAGTTTCGAATTTCAACGGGAAGTTTGTTGTAAAAGCATATACATTGCCCCATGAACGAGTTGCCTACTCTGTGGAGACGAGTGCGATGGACAGCAAGATTGTGTTTATTCCTAGTATTTAAACTATGAATATCGGACATCTTCTTAAAATTGGATATATTTTTGTGTACATACAATAGATTATCAAATATATATTGAGAGGCTACAGTCAGAATATTTATTTCCTTGAACTTCTCTCGAAGAGAATCCCTTGGACCTAGATTGTAAATGGCTCGAACAGCCCTTTTCTGTAAAACAAAGATAGTATTAATGCCCGCACAGGTTCCCCAGAGAAGAATCCCATAAGACATAAGGCTATGAAAATAACTAAAATAAACAATTCTGGCTGTATCCACATCAGTTATCTGTCGAATTTTTTTGACAGCGTAGGCGGCCGAACTAAGCCTTCCTGACAATTTTTCTATGTGTGGGCCCCATTGCAATTTACCGTCCATGGTTATTCCAAGGAAAACTGTCGACTCAACAGGGTCCAACTCCATTCCATTAAGTTGAACATTGGCAGTTAGCTGCCTGACATTTGGCGTTGAGAATTTAATGAGTTTAGTCTTTTTTTCATTCAGGAGAAGATTATTTACATTAAACCAATGGACAACTCTAGAGAGTGCATCGTTAACTTGTTCAAAGTTGACTAACTGACGTTTGATTTTAAAAATGAGGGATGTGTCATCTGCGAATAATACAATCTTGTGATTGTCCCTTATGTGATAAGGTAAGTCATTTATATAAATAAGAAACAAGAAAGGACCCAGAATTGAACCCTGTGGAACGCCCATAGTGACCGCAGATCCTGCAGATCTCTTGCCATTAACATCTACCCTTTGAATTCTGTTGTTCAGATAAGAAGTCAGAAGGTCGAGAGCCCTGTCCCTTATACCATAGTGGTACAGCTTCCTGATGAGTGTATCATGATTTACGCAATCGAACGCCTTAGACAAGTCACAGAAAATGCCAAGAGCATCCTGCGACTCCTCCCAGGCCTCGAATATGCTCTTCAGTAATTCCACGCCCGCGTCTGTAGTTGAACGACCCTTTGTAAAACCAAACTGTTTCAGATGAAGTAAATTATGTGTATTGAAATGGCCTAACATTTGTTTTAAAATTAGTTTTTCAAAGATTTTGCTCAATGTTGGTAATATCGAAATAGGTCGAAAATTAGTGGGATCAGTCGTGCTGCCAGATTTGAACAGTGGAATCACTTTGCTAAGTTTCATTAAATCAGGAAATACACCAGATGCAATACAAGAGTTAAAAACAATTGATAAAAAGGGTGCAATAATATCAATTATTGAAGACATGGTATGTACTGATAATCCCCAAAGGTCAGCAGTTTTTTTTACCTCGAGATCTTTAAAACAATCTATAACGTCTTTAGCGGTAACAATTGCGAATTTAAAGTGTTTATCACATTCTGGTACACATTCTTTTAGTATTGAGTAAGCAGAAGTGGAGGACGACGATGACAGAGTTTTGGTTGTTAAAATGGGAATATTAGTGAAGAAATTTTCAAACTCAGTAGCCACCTCCACGTCTGCCTCAATATCTACATCATTGACTTTTAGATGGAAGTCACGATTCCGAACTGTCGTCCTTCCGTTTCTGAATTAATAATATTCCAAGTTGTTTTAATTTTATTTCCAGAATATTTTATTTTATTTTTAATGTGTATGGCTTTTGCTGACGAACAGGCTCTTTTAAAAGTTTTAGAGTAATTTTTAACAAATTCTTTAAAAGTTTCATCATAGTTATACGTTTTTTCATGGTACAGTTCATATAACCTCTGCCTACTTTTGTAAATACCTGGTGTTGCCCAATCACTAAATATAACGCGGTCACAAACAGGTACTTAATGTTTTTGATGTGAATACCTTCCTAAACTCACAATTTATGAGGTTAAATAGTACAGTATAAGCTTGATCCGGGTTACTGTGATAAGGCAAACCTGGTAGTTTTTCTATTAAATTCTTTTTAAATTGTTCTAAGCGACTTTTGTTTACCGGAACAAAACTAACAAGTTTTCTTTGAGCTCTGACTATTTTCTGAGGGAAAGTGACTAACTGGCCACAGTGATCAGAGTCCAACTCATTTATAATTAAGTGGGTAGAAGGTCTTGAGTTTGAAAAAATATTGTCAATACAGGTAGCACTAGTGGCAGTTATTCTAGTCGGCTCAAAGAAAGTATTGTACAAATTATATGACTTTAATAAAGTTATAAACTTATTTACAGTAGGTGATGTTTCCAGTATATTAATATTGAAATCTCCACAGATAACAACTGTTTTATTACTGTTACAAGTCTTTAATAATACTTCTTCCATATATTTCTCAAAAACATCATATGAAGCACATGGGGGCCTGTACACGCTCATTACAATGAACTGCTCAAGCTCAATGCAAGCTATTTCAATAACTCGCTCAACAGAGAGGCTCACTATATCCTTACGTTCTTTAAATTTCATATTGTTACGAACAATTATTAGAGATCCACCACGTATCATATTAACCCTGCTGAATGAGCTGGCAACCTGGTGGTTGTTAAAGCTGAACATGAACTGGTGGTCTTTTAACCAATGTTCAGTTACACAAAGGATATCAATATAACTACAGTTCATGAACAACTCCAATTCTAATTCCTTGCCTATCACACCCTGTATATTTTGATGAACTATTTTTAGAGAATTATTATCACATTTATTTAAGGTACTATAATTTGATGGGTGTGCTATTAAAGAAATACTTTTTGAAACATTTAGATGATTTAAATCAGTATTTAAATTTTCTTCATTGAAGGTTTAACAAGCCTTGTTGCCAACATGTAGCTTGGTAAAACTTCCCATTGTAGGCCCATCCATTATAAGCATGGCATCTTAGATTATTGTTTACCTAGTTAGAGTTAGGTACCTACAGTGCTAAGTATCTACCTTGTAAGTAGGTACAGTCAGCAACAAAAGTCGATTAAGTAACACTTGTGTTTTCTAAATCTTAATTATTGAGAAAAATACTTCATTAAAATCGGAACAGATGTAAATTTTAAAGAAAATTAACTCTTATCTAAGAAATGAAATGCTGAAAAGCAGGTTATCGTATCATTTTGTGTTAATTTAGATGATTTCAAAAAGTATCTACCTTGTAAGTATGCTTTTTAAAAACACGTTTTCATTTTCATTCACACAGCCCTTCGAATTACTCGACCCAAATCGGAGCCCATCAAAAATAATAATTACGCTACCGTTAATTTCAATATAAACATTTCTGGCGATATTTCTAACAATATACGGCTATGGACACAACATCCGAAGTCCGAAAAATAAAAATTACTGCGAAATAGATAATGGCCGAGGCTTTTGAGTTATCGTTGTGTATCAAATTTACGGTTATGTGTTCCTGGGTTTACCGGACGCGAATATACGATTGAATGCGAATAGAGACAATTTTCTGAATTTATCAGTTAGGTACCGATTTAACGATGGCCGAAACGTTATGTATGAATATGATCACATAAGTCTTTTTATTGGTCTTTTTCGTATCATCACTTTGCTGAAAAACTAATGTTGGAGAAAAATAGTTAGGTTAGGTTAGGTTACGTCATATGAAGTGTAACAATATTTTTGTTAACTCGTATACTGCCCTCCCGAACCTAAAGTGCAGTACCTAATAGGAAAAACACGAATTCGAGAAAAAGACTTTTCGATTAAACTTTGAATGCAAGGTGAAAGGGTAAGTACAAAACTAAAAACTAGACATTGTTACGTTACTTTTTTTATTAAAAAAAAACTATAAAATAAAATGGGTATTCAGAATAATATTTAATTGAAAACCTACCAAATTTTCTATTACTGCACTTTAGGCTCAGATGGGCAGTATAGTAATTTGTATAATTATGTCTAAGTATATGAAGCTTGGTGAGTGGTGTTTCCTATTAGACTTTCCCTGAGAAGAAACACCAAAATAAAATCTCAAGGTAATAAGTAGATACAGAATCTATAGGCACAGATTAATACAGATGAGACACTCCGCAAAATCATTTAAATAAAAAGCGACTCTTGCTACGACATAATAAAGTGCAATTCAGTTCGCAGAACGCTAATTAACTACAGTTATATTCACTTACACATTGCATCTCTTTCTATCACGTAACTCTTATACCTTCGGCGCGCGGCATTGCTACTGCATTCGCCCCGTGGACGGGGCCCGCTGTCTACTTGTAGCTTCATATCTAAACTGCGGAGTGTCCCATCTGTGCTATAGGTACCCTTTCCTCTTTTGCATAGGTATCCCTAGACATTTCATCAGTCGATACCATAGTCTTTGGGAAGAAATAGGTCGTCAAGACCGGGAGAGGTCTCTGTTTCAAGCACAAGTCTGGAAAAATTTTCTTTCGTCTGTCAGTTTGTTGCTAGGTACTCCTCTACAGGTCGTATTTTACAATCGATCTGGACTAAGGAGGTTAACTTGGTATACAGGATTTTTGTTTTTTTTTCTCGTCACAGATTTTTGATTGGAGGGGTACTTCCTCCAAAAAGGGGCAAAAGGGGCTACTGGATATCTCCGCCTTAAGAGATCGGATTTCGATGGTTCTTTTTTTATTTGAAGGATATTTTTTTTTTAAATTAAACTAACTTAACTTTAAAGTCTCAATTAAAATTTGGTGAAGATCTGAAGCGGATCTTTGCCGTAATGAGCTGAATAGCTCCTCAAAATACAGGAAATTCCTCACTTTTAGATTTCTACCAGTGGAATCGGACCTTTAAGTACTAGGTAGGGATTGATGGAGCACCCGGGACCACCTTCTCATCACAAAGCTAGAGAATTCTGAAATTAAATAACAGAATTGTCTAAAACAGCTTTTTGTCCAATATTAATGTTAGTTTTACACGAACGTCACTAGATGGCGCTACTGTGCACCGCTAGATCGCGCTGTCATTGTCGGTCGCCAAATTAATCCTTCTGTTAAATGATAAAGGATGATGTCAAGTGTGACTGAGTTCAGATAGCTGTAAAGCAGCTTCTTAGGTAAAGTCTAGTGTTTAACTTAAAGTAGTTGGTTAGTTTATTTCTGTTTAATTATCGTCTGAATTTATTGGTTAAGCGCGGTAGCTTCAAAAAAATTAAAAACATGGTAGATACCTAAATACCCCGTCATAAATAACTTTAGTGGTATATTAATTGTTGCAAAAAAGTTCGTGTTTGCGATATACTGCTCGCAGAAATACTATTCATAACATCATTACGCCTTGTTTAATTGAAGGGTCGGGCAGAGGTGTACCTATGCTTACTTATCTGGCGAAATGTGCACAATGTTTTTTTGGAAACAGATTGTTTTTTTTTTCGTATACCTACATAAATGTTTTAGTAAATTAACATGTCCTATCTAAGAGAGCCGGGTGATCTGTAACTCAAGATCCTCCTACCTGAGACTCTCAGACACATTTCTCTATCTAAGATTTTGCATTTTATAACCTGTGCCAGTAATATGATGTTGAAATAAAAAAAGATTTATGATTATGATTATATCTATAACTCCCTACCGTAACAAACCTTTTACTTATTTACCAACGTACATAATTTATTATGTAAACGTCGAACCCGCTGTTAGGGAGGTCCCTAAAAACAACAGCTTTATATAGGGTAGGCACACAAAAAGCTCTACGATGTAAAGGTAAATTGAAAAAGGGTCTGTGTATTTGCATTCCAATATTTTCTTATTAAATATCGAAGCTGTGTTTTAACGGTAAAGCCAAGTTAATGAGCTTTTCTTGTATAAAAAATAATAAAAATGTTAGAAAATCTGTGCCTATCTAATAGATATTTTTTTTTATTCGTAGCTTGTACAGGTTTACTGCTAAAAATGGTCTGAAAGTCTATATCACATAATGAATTAAGAGGCCGTACAAGAAATGTTGCCCATTTCGCTGATTTACGTGATTTTACAGTTATAATACTGTATTTGTATAAGTTTTAATGCACAACATGAAAGATTATTTCAATTATGATTTATTGTATGAGGTACTTTTTATTTTTATTATTTAGTTTTGATTAATCGACCCGAAAAAAAAAACATCAAATCCTTTTAATTATATTTTGTCGTGTTTAGATATCGATACGCATCACGTCGGCGGAGTTTCGTTAGCTAATATAATTTAGCCCTTTATAGGACTTTATTTTAATTAATACTAGGCACCGCTAATTTGGCCCTGTATAGGACTTTAACATTAATACTAGGGACCGCTAATTTGGCCCTGTATAGGGCTTTAACATTAATGCTAGGCACCGCTAATTTGGCCCTGTATAGGACTTTAACATGAATACAGGCACCGCTAATTTGGCCCTGTATAGGACTTTATCATGAATACTAGGCACTGCTAATTTGGCCCTGTATAGGACTTTAACATTAATACTAGGCACCGCTAATTTGGCCCTCTAAAGGACTTTAACAATAATACTAGGCACCGCTAATTTGGCCCTGTATAGGACTTTAACAATAATACTAGCCTAGGCACCGCTAATTATATCTCACCGTCATTTCCAAATACATTGTTATGCACGCAAGCTATCGTGTAAATTAGGCAAAAAAGCCCGGTCAAGATTCAGCATGCGATTATCAACAATACATAGAGGTAGGTACTTACTTTATTTCCTGCGAAATTGCCTCACAATACTGCCAAAACTTCTTGGCATTTTGCCACAACTACTCCATATTTACACCATGGGAATTATTAATCATTATGGCGAGTAGTAAGTAGTAAAGCGCCACCACTGAGAAAAAAATCATAAGTCTGCAGATATTAACATTTTAAAATTTCCTATGTTCACATTTTTAGTCAGATGAGGTAGAATGTTTCGAACACTTCGGCCGTTTTTGGCGAGGTCAGGTCCACCATATATAAAAAAAATCATAAGTCTTGAGACATGGAACATTTTGAAATTTCCTATGTTCACATTTTTAGTCAGCTGAGGGTAGGTCAGGTGAGGTCAAAAAAGGTTCGAAGCCTTAGCACTTACCTTGCTTACTTGACCGACCTCACCTGACTAAAAATGTGAACATAGGAAATTTCAAAATGTTGCATATCTAAAGACTTTTCTCAGCTTAGAGCTCTAAAAAAATGAAGCTTCTAAATCAACGAAATAACAAATACGGCCATTTATGCAACATATTTTGATACTCGCAAGTAAATCAAAACCTATAGGGTACTTCCCGTTGACCTAGAATTGTGAAATTTGGGAAGAAGCAAGATCTCACAGCACGAGTAAAGGAAAAAGTCCGAAAATTTATTATTTGTAGTTTTATTACATAAAAAAAATAGTTTTGAGTTTTTTTTTTCTGGCAAAATGTGGGTGTTGGTATAGGTACACCTCTGCCCAACCCTTCGGGGAAATACGGCGTGATGTTATGTTTCAGAATAGTTTTTTGCGAATGCAAACTTAAATATGCAGTTGGAGAATTGTCCGTGACGTATATCAATGTATGGGAGAACATGTTTTTCAACACAATGTAAGTTTGTCTTTGGGATAAATTCTTTTCAACTACGGAACCCTCATTGTGCGTGGTCCGACAC
This sequence comes from Cosmia trapezina, assembly GCA_905163495.3. Taxonomy (NCBI): domain Eukaryota; kingdom Metazoa; phylum Arthropoda; class Insecta; order Lepidoptera; family Noctuidae; genus Cosmia; species Cosmia trapezina. The sequence goes on from LR991036.1 coordinate 8,005,539, forward strand.
GCACTTGACCGGTTTTTTAGGGTTCCGTACTTTAAAAGGAAAAAACGGAACCCTTATAGGATCACTTGTTTGTCCATCTGTCTGTCTGTCTGTCAGTCTGACAAGACCATTGTTCTCAGGAACGCGTGAAGGTATCCAGCTGAAATTAATATCAAATACGTAGGTTTATAGTCCCTTGGAGTTCTAAAAAGATCGAACTTCTAAGTCAACGCAATAAAAAAATACGGCCATTTATACGACATTTTTTGATACTCGCAAGTAAATCAAAACCTATAGGGTCCCGTCGTTCTAGAATCATGAAATTTGGCAAGAAGTAAGGTCTCACAACACAAATATAGGAAAAAGTCCGAAAATTGTTAATTTGTAATTCTAACATATAAAAAAATATTTTCAAAGTTGTCAGTGTGTCAAGACCCTTTTTCTGAGGAAAGCATAGAGGTATCAAGTTGAAATTAATATCAAATACGAAGGTCTATGGTCTCTTGAAGTCCTAAAAAACTCAAGCTTCTAAGTCAACGCAATAAAAAAATACGGCCATTTTGCGACACATTTTGATACTCGCAACTGTCGCAAGTAAATCAAAACCTATAGGGTAGTTCCCGTTGACCAAGAATAATGAAATTTGGCAAGAAGCAAGGTCTTCCAGCACAAGTAAAGAAAAAAGTCCGAAAATTGTGAATTTGTAATTTTGTGACAATTTTTTTTTTTTTTTGATATCCAATGTTAAGTTTGTCTTTGGGATAAATTCTTTTCAACTACGGAACCCTCATTGTGCGTGGTCCGACACGCACTTGGCCGGTTTTTTTTTTATCAATGGTGGCGCTATTTGGCATTACTACTCGCCTTAAGTTACACAGCAAGATAATAAAGAAAATACATTAGTTAGTTAGTACCGACCAAGCTAATGTTATTTCCCGTTCCAGTTTTAGTGGAAAACAATCGAATTACCAACAAGTTCGCCGTTCGCACTTAACTTTAACTTAATGGACGAGTTAAGTTCGTAGTTTGTACCTTTTTTATTCGGCTATTATTGTAAAGCCACTTTATTATTGCTGTAATTGCTAGCTTTTCCGCGCACGAAGTTCTGAATTTGATTCTTACATAACCACTAGCTTCTGCTTGCGACTTTGTCCACGAGAAATTTCCTGTACCTACCGCGTCGCATCGCGTCGCCTGCCCACGCTATTACTTCGTTATCGCTGAGCGTTCTTTCCGACTTGTTTTATTATTTTTGCTCGCCTCCTAAGGGTCGTAGCGTGATGTTAAATAGCCCATAATCTTCCTCAAGAAATCGGCTATCAAATGCAAAAATAATTTTTCAGATACGACTGGTAGTTCCAGAGATTAGCGCGTTCAAACAAACACACTCTCCAGCTTTAGTATATTAGCCTATATTACATAACGAATCAACGTGGACCAAGACAAAGATGAACGGGACGTCAACGAGAAACGAGATTATTCGGCCATAGTAAATGACGTACTGTCGCTACTTCGGCGCCCGCCGTCATCTGAAGGCCAATTCTCGTACCTAAAAACGTTCAAATTCCAGTTTAATCTCATGCCAGCGACAATCAAATGTCAAAAATGTAGATAAACGCTATACAATTTTTGACAGTTTGAGACTAAGATGAGATTGCGAACGTTGTTAAAAATACGGGAATTGCCCCTCTGTTTTCTCGTTGATTGCTGTTGGATCGTAACACGCGATGCGATGTTCACATGTTTCTGCGTAAACCCCTTGCAACAAGTCGTAAGTTTATAAATGAATTTGACACTGCAACAGAATGACACATTTTTTTGAGTAACCTTTTTATTATTCGTTACCAAAGGCATAGGATCCTGGGTCTGTATGTCACAAGAAATGTTATCTTAGAAAACTATTTGGACTTTAGAATTTGGAATTGCCGAATTTCAAATACCTACAGACGTAGAATATTTAATTGAGAGGTTAATTTCACGAGAGAACATCCAAAGTAACATCTCCTGCATAATATTAATATGTACGACACTCAAAAGCTTTATAAGCTATAACGTAATTATTTTATATTTATTTATTTAGATAACAAAGATCCATTGGGTAGTAACAACGTAATCAAGAACCATAACCAAAATTAGCGCTTGATAAGGCGGTGAGTAACATTTGCCAAGTTATGCTAACTTGGCAGACCTGGCCGAGGTCGTGTAGCCATCTGGACCAACTGTCGCGATTGTCTGGCATTGTTAGCACCCATACTGGCGTTGTTAGCACCCATATATAGTTACATTAAGGCGAAAGCGCCAGGGTAGCCCGCGAAATTCAAAATTTCTTACGTTTTTTGCAATTTGTAGGTCAGTGTGAGCTTGTATGTTGATTAAAATATGATTCGCGGCCGTAGCTAATGTGGCTTTACAGAATTACAATCATTAGAATCAGCAATACAACTCCATAAGTTAGCATTTACCTCAAACCTCATGATTTCATGAAATCGCTAGATTTGAGGTAAACGCTAACCTATTGAGTTGTATTGCTGATTCTAATGATTATAATTCTGTAAAGCCACATTAGCTACGGCCGCGAATCATATTTTAATCAACATACAAGCTCACACTGACCTACAAATTGCAAAAAACGTAAGAAATTTTGAATTTCGCGGGCTATCCTGGCGCATCATCCTTAAGGGGGAAGCGCTAAGGTAGCTCGTGAAATTCAAATTTTCTAACGATTTTTGCAATTTGCAGCATGCTTCACTGTATTGTCGTAGCGCTGTATGTCTTGATTTTTAAGGCTCCGTAGTCAAATAGGAACCCTTATAGTTTTGCTATGTCCGTCCGTCTGTCCGTGGGTTAGCTCAGAGACTCTTAGTAGTAGAAAGCTATAATTTGGCATGGATATACATATTCGTCACGCCGACAAAGTGGTAAAATAAAATCATGTAAAAATGTTTTTCCTACTTTCTATTTTCATTCCCCATGGTGTGGGGTGTTGTTGGATGGGTCTTTCAAAAATATTGCGGGTTTTTAAAACAATTTTTCGATTTAAGTATCCGTTTCTGAAATATTAAGCTTTAAAGTGCTAAATTTTGTTAGAGTCAGGGGGCGGAGGGCCCTGCCAGCTAAACGGTTAGTTTTGGTTGTGTGAAAAAATAGTATATAATAACGAAGTTAAAAGGAAAACTATCACAGCTAAGTAGGCTATTCAAGTTTACGAGCAACTAACTACGAAACCCTTCATTGTGCGAGGTCCGACACACACTTGGCCGGTTTTTTTTATTTGGTCTAAGACCTACAGGTTGTTATAACTTTATAACTCAAGTAAACTTTAGTGATGAGATTGTACGTACTTATAGGTATTATTCTTGCACTAAATTGTTACCAATATTATGTTAGTTATAATTAACATAACATTGGTTTATAATTAACGTTCCTAATTAGGTGTATTGTTACAAAAACAACGCATACGAGTAAAGGCTCTTAAATATAGAGGAGATATCGCGTCGCGACGCGATATTGCGATATATCCGTAGAACAATTTCTATGGAATCGCGCGCGACCATACACACAGGAGCGACGCGATATCGCCTCTGTCTGTAAGAGCCTTAACAAGCGTGATGTAATCCAATTTCCAACAGCTTCACCTCTCACGTGTCGATTGCAAACCATTTGTGCATAAGAAAAACCATTACTTAACTTAAGGATGCAGCTGAACTCATAATTATATCCTTGACGAGCTACCTTACGGGTTTTTTATGACAGCAAAGTATCTTTTTTTTTTTTTTTAATTCTATGACCATATTGGCCTTATTTCACGATGTTCGATTAGCCACTACTCACCGAATAAATTAAAAAATGGAACAGAATTTGTATGAAATTATCTGCCAAGTAAGTTAATAGGTACTGAAACAGGCCCATAGACTAAATTAATGTGGCTACTCATTCGTTTATTTTAATTGCATTGACATTTTATTTTATTCTACTCTGTTCTGTTACAATATTGTGAAGTTTTATTTGATCATCTGCCTAGCCTTTTCCCAAAGATGTTGGGGTCAGCTTTCAGTGTAACCTTATTTTTTTGCACTGTAATAAAATTAATACTTACCTACACTAAAAATAAAGTAAGGATAGATGATGGAAATAGGTTGCAAAAGATCCCCCACAGGACAAAATGCGCTTACAACAAAACACCCTAACACTTTGTTAAATTTATTTAATTAAGTGACATGTCAACTTATGTTCTTAACCAAGTAATAAACAATATTCTATTCTATTCTATACTATTCCAGTCTAACCAGATGCAGCTCAATATCACTATTTTTACATGGAGCGACTGCCTATCTGACCTCTACAACCCAGTTACTGGATAATACGATACCTCTTGGTAAGACTGGTTGTCAATTATTGGACTTCTGACGACTTTAAATATGGATTTTACCTGAATATTGTATTTAAACATCTATCTTTTTAATTAATTAGATGGATTTTGCTGCCCATCTTCTTGACAAACTCCATTAGTTAAGTTGTACGACATGGAAAAAATAAAGTTTTACCTTCGTCGAGAACCAAACGGTGTCCTCCTTACACGGTGTCCTATTTACATACTTACTGCAAAAGCAAGCAAATGATCATTATAATTTCTTGTCGTCCAATCAAATTGCAAATGCTGGGAAGAAGGTTAATACGCTATCCGTGAGCGGCGAGTTGGCAATACCACAGAATAAATAATAGTACTAACGTACAGAAGTTGCACTCCTTTGATCTTGAAGAAAGCCGCTTTTATAATAGCCTACAAAATCTTTTCCCCCCCATGCGCAAGCTAAATTGCTCTTAATCGCCGCGCTTGAGAGCTGTTATTACTTTGTGTCGTTACTCGTCCGTAACATACCTACGCCGCTTAGCCGAGTACTAGGGCTGTCCGCAAAGAAAAATAAAATATGGTACCATAGCACCATATATATACCATACCATACATACCATATGGTATGGTGGTGGTGGGGTATATGGTACCTTTTTATACTTTCATTGTATTTATGAGTAGTCTATCTAGAGTTGTTTCACTTTAATGTAATGTCTTATAATTTTCAACCGTTATTTTTTATTAATCAATCAAACAATCATCAATTATTTTTAATACACCATCATCTCGTTTAATATTTAGAAGTGTTCTAAAGTAAACAAGGTACAAACACGTCTTAAAATTGAAAGTGACATTTGGGCCACTTTAGTCGCCGAAGAAGGTCATAAAACAACTAAAGATGCCTCAACCCTCAACGCACCAGTGGCTAAGTTTGTGCGATCGTACGATCGCGGGTAGGTACAGTTGCTTGTTAATCCTAAGTTAATCCTTAATTACTTTAAGCGATTTTGGACCTTACTCCTGAAACAATACGACGCGCATACAAACCCCCACCACTCCGCCGAGAGCTCAAGTTAATGGTAGCAACAAGACTCGACATTTCGTAATGGATTTTCGTCATTATAAAAGTAACTATATCACTAATTTATATATAGTATAGTGATAATATGAATAGTATACTTAAATTTAAAATCTAAGATTTAATATTTTCATGGGCGGTCGAACGTGTCTCGCTCGCTGAGCGCGTAATACACCCTGACTGACTTGAAACCCAGAGTTGCCGCGAGCTGTAGGTACTTACCTCGAGCGGAATGTACCAGTGCAAGAGGCCTGGCAATACATCAATTTGAAGTACTTGTGATGTAAATTTTATATAATAGCTTCTTCGAGCGTAAACAGTAACTTATTATTTTTGTTTAAATGTTTTTGTTTAAATGGTACATCATAAATTTTCTGTTTCTTAAGATTTACTACATGTGGAAACTTGTAATTGGCCTTATTTTGTTTAAAATTTTATTCACTGTATCTTTTAGCTGTAAGTTTTCCTAATACAAATAAAATAAATAAATAAAATAAATGTATCGATAGGCAGTCGACCATCATAGCATAGCATAGTGCTAGCATAGTGCTAGGTTACGTCACAACTCTAGTGGATTTATTATATTTATAGCTTACAAAAGACGGACTTTGTACTGAGATTAGTTTTTTAAGGATCGTCCGTTCATATTATTTTTTAAAATAAAACAGGTACAGACAGCACATCAGGTTATACCAAACTGTCTTTCTCCAAACGATTTTAAACCTTAAAATGTTGATGGCAAAGTCAAAATCGAATGAGAAAATTTGAGTTTGTGGTAACTTGACCTGCTGCTGTGTGTATTACTCGAAAATTAAAAAAAAAATAGGCAGTCATGAGGACTGCCGACAGAAGTGAAAACTTAAACGCGGTGTCGTGGTAACGCGGTGACGCGACACGTAAGATTTCCCCTACCAAAATCGCTCAACGCGCATAAAGAAGTTTTCACTTCAACTATGCATAGCATGCGCGATCTCGCGGTGCCGCGGAGCCGTAAGTTTCCCCCTACCAAAAATCGCTCAACGCGCCTGAAGAAGTCTTTACTACAAAAAAATGAAATACTGGCCGGTCAGTTATTATAAACACGAAAAACCAAAATTATCTTAACATTTATTCAAGAAGCAAGACGATTTTATTTATTCCACTCAAGAATTACTTAGTACTCTTGAATAAAAAAACGAAAAATCCTCTAATTGGGTAAATAAGTACCTAAGTACTTGTGTTTCAATATACCAATATATCCTATACTTGCCTTAATGATTCCTCTTCTAAGAAGGGTAAGGAAATATAATAAGTATCCGAAATTAATGATGGCCGATCTGAAAACATAACACAATTCCTAAAAATCTGTCGAACTTCGCAAGCGTTAAGTAAAATCTTGTTAACAATATTGATTTACATGAACAACCAGCCCTGACCAGGCCTGGTGAAGCCCAGTCAATGATTCTCTTTCGCACATATTATCTAGTTATTTCAATGATAGTTAATTGATTGTTAATAAGGTACGATGGGGTTGAAATATCTGTGTGGATAATAACCCCTTTTAATAACATAGAATAAAAACCGGGCAAGAGCGAGTCGGACTCGCGCACCGAGGGTTCCGTTCCGATTTCTGAAAAAGTGTGCTATTTAGAGACATCGTTTTATTTTCCTGTAATTTTTACATAAATTTCTATCACATAGAATAATTTCAGATTTTTCGCTTTGCAAACTTCGAAGATAAGGAGGGGGGGGACGGTATTTTTTTTTTAATTTTTCATCAAAAGTCGAAAACTATGCGGGCTAAAAAAAAGAAAAAAAATGTTTGAGAATGTGCAAACAGCGTTCTTTCATATGATACCCCACATGCCCTAGTAGCCCTATTTTGAATTTTAAGACCCCCTTTCAGTCCCTGTTGCAAAAAAAAAATGTAAATATTTTAATTTCTTTCTTATTTGCAAAATAGTTGGGTCAACGTCATCTAAAACTATTCTAAATTTCAAGTTGATAGCATTTAGTAGTTCTTGAGATATCAAGCTAGGCGCTATGATCCGGCGCTCGAGCCGCGCACTGAACTAAAGTAGGCCCGCGAGTTGCCTCGCGCATTTGGTAGCTATTTAAACATAATAATTATTTTAATAATTTTATCACGAAAAACTCAGCGAATTATGCTAAACAATCCTTATACCTTTTTATTTACATAAAAATTAAGAAAATAACGTCTGTTTTGTAGCTATGAGATTGATTAACATTATGAAAAGGGATAACATGGCAATGCTGATTCTTTGACCTACAAATTGGCCAGCCCTCCAGTCACGTGAAGAGTAGACCAACCGCTTGGCGATGTCCCGAAATACTCGATGAGCACTCTGACCCCAAAGCCTTGTGTTTCAACCCCAAAACGGCTCAAACATATTTTTAAGTATCAACCTGCACCCTAATTGCGTAACACATTATCAATCGGAGTTTGAATCATTTTGAAACAAATTGCTAATCCATTGCTTCATAAGTTCGAATTTGTCTGCTCGACAACGTAAATAACGCAATGAATGTTGTTGAACTGTCAAAATGAAACCAACTCCGATTGATAATGTGTTACGCAATTAGGGTGCTGGACATAATTATCTTACTACTATTATAAATGCGAAAGTTTGGATGAATGAAAGGATGTTTGTTACTCAATAACGTCAGAACGGCTGAATGGATCTAGATGAAATTTGGCACAGAGATAGATTATAGTTTGGAATAGCACATACACTAAATTTTTATCCCGGAAAAGTGTTCAGTTAAATAAAACAAAATTATAATCTATCAAATAAATTAATAATAATAATTAATAATTATTAATTAATTATATCTATCTAATTTTAAATTATTATTTTTATTGAACAGTTTATTTTATTTTATTGTAATTTGTGTCATGTTTACCGCAAATAAACATTTTTTCTTTCTTTCTTTCTTTTCTTTCAGTTCCCGTGGTATAATTTCCGACAATTCCGCCATCAACGCGGGCGAAGCCGCTCGCAAAACCTGGAAAGTGATTTTTCTGAAATCACCAAACCACACAGAGCAACCGAGGTAAGATGCTCAAGGCAAGTATCTTGCCTTGTCCCTGCATTAGAACAATAAAAGCCGTTATAGTAGTTGAATACAAAGTGAAACTAAACGTATGAATAGACACTATTCATGATGCTTTTAGTGAAGTTAGTTTTGACACTGTAGCACAAATAAACATGACCAATGGATGGGCGTTTAGCTTGACCGGCTGGAGCATACGGCCAAACTTTTCGACAAAATATTGAATGTTCGCTTGCTCAGGCATTAGGTATATGTTTCTGGGCAGACGATAATACAGGTATGTACATTCAGGAAGAGTTTGAAGTACTTTTTGAACTAAATGGAATATGCTGTTTGTTGTAGGTCCTGTATTACGTTGGAAAATTTACAGAGTTATAACTACAAGACTAGGTACCCTTTGGAATTAGATTAATCATCTCTCAAATGTAAAATCTTGACTAATTACCATCGTGAACATGACATTCCCAACTAAACTTATTTAAACTTTAAAATAAAGACAATAATTAATAATTTACTGTACCTGTAAAAAATAAAAACTTTGTTAAAAAAAAAAAACAACTAAAAAAAACCTTAATTTCGGAAATCGGTGGCAAAACTAACTAAAATAGATCCAAAGACTTCCGAAATTAAAGTTATTTTTTCACTTACTACCTACCTAATGTTTTTTAGTCGGTTTGATTTTTTTTTTTTGTAAAAAAGTTTTTTATTTTTCACTTTTTAGGTATTTACCCCACATCAATTCGTATACCTAACACTACTTACTATGTAAAAAACAGTGCCAGGAAGTATTATACCATCATCAAGAGACAAAAAGTGGATTAAATTCGCAAGTCAAAGACTACAAAAGTAAAGTTATTAAAATTTAAAAAAATATTTTTAAATTGGTCCACAATTGACAAAATATGGATGAAGAACATACCTATAACCAGTGCGTATTAACATGGCACCTGCTCGAAAACAAAATTGTGTCTAAATAGGTACTTTGTTTTGTCACGGTTAAAGCATCGTAAAGTTATGAGAAACTACTTAGCGCAAATTAAATGTTGATATTCAAAAAACTAAAATAAAACTCAAAAAATTTTTGCACTCGGTTCTCTAAACGTAATTCATTCGAGCCAGGTGCCATGTTAATGCGCACGGGCTATAGGTACCAGACGAACATATTACGAGTATAACCTCCTCTTTTTTTGAAGTTGGTTTAAAACAGTACGGATGAGAAACAACTGGTTTGTTAGTTTGTTACTCATCCGAACAATAATCAATAAGAAATACGGTTCCTAAAACCATTAACGTCTCGTCTCGTCGCCCTACTGTGTATACAATTAAATAAATCTCCGTTTAGGCTGACTGTCGTTTGGAAACAGATTTATTTCTCATCGAGTGAATTCAATGTTCCACAGAAAAAAGTGGTTTGATTGAAGTTGAAATTTTATATTTTTGGTACTAAGAATACTGGGCAATCACTTTATAAGATCTCAGTTCAAAATAAAATCCAAACTGATCAGAAGTATATTGAGATCATGCCAGCTTTCTAGAATACAGACTTGGGTAAGTGCGAATATTTATCTGTAGATCTCTATATATCTCCTAGCTCGTCGGTGTCCTTGGATCTATTTTAGCTTCTCGCCACTAACTTCCCAAATTAAAATTATTTTTCACTTTGTAGTCTTTTTTTTGGAAGCCGGTTGGTTTTTTTTTGTAAAATGTTTTAGTTGTGACTCCTCTACCAAATGAAAAAAGAATTTTCAAAATCGGTCTACAATTGACAAAAATATCGATGAACATAGGTAGTACATAAAAAAAAATACATACAGACGAACATAATCTATGCTTTTCCTTTTTTGAAGTCAGTTAAAAACGCTCTTTAGGGAAACACACCAACTTAGGCATGTAAAATAACGATTCAGTGGCCTTCACGGAACAACATTTCAATACATTTCTCTACTTTGTAATTTAATTTACAGTCACATCACCATTGACCCAATGTTACGGCTCTATAACACGAAACACATTAAACCCACATGCACACTGCACTGACCAGCTGTAATAAAATTGATGTTTCGAATTGCCCTCATCGTGCTTTCGTTCGATTCCATTTTCAATATTGAATAGTTTACGGTTACAGAATAAATAATTGCTTTTCAATAATGTTTTCAGTTGAGCGTTTATATCCAAAAAGAGGTGATATTTATACAAAGCTGTAGTCTGTAAATGCCTTTTTGCCATATATGATACTTACCATACTTCCATGACTTCCATGTTTGCTCATGAATAATTAATTAATTTACTACAGAATACACAGTCACTATAATAGGGATGTAAAACTCCAATAAGACCAAAGTCGGATATATTTTATCCGTGGAATAAAATTGACGACTGACATTTTTTGTATGGAGAAACTGAAAAATATTCAAAAGGCGCGGACTTAAACTAGGTATAAAAGTTTGGTCGAATTAATCCTAAGAGAGATTGTTTGGTTGTTGGTACAGGAGGTAACAGTGTATTCTATCGAAGATATCCAGTGCACAGGAAAAAATATAACATGTACAAATTATTGCACTTGTATATTTAATTTCTCCGTACTTAGATTCTTAATTCAATATTAACATATTGAATTAAGAATCTAAGTACGGAGAAATTCTTTATTGACATAATGGTTACATAAACTTGTTTGAAGCCTCTGACTCCTGATATAGTTCAGGAGTCAGAGGAGGTGTAGGTACCTGTATGTCAGGAGTCAGAACGCTAGGTAGAGCGACAATCTGAGCAAGGTAGCTCGTAATGGATGTTAGAGAAATGTTGAAGATCGAGCGTACAATTTTATTGAAAATCAAATCAAATCAATTTATTTGGAAAGGCTTATAAGTAGTGCATACTAAGTACATTCTGCATGACTAGGCTGATGATATTATAATGTACTAGCTTTTGCCTGAAGCTCCGCCGTGGATGTCGGAAAATATCCCATGGGAACGTACTACCGGAATAAAAAGTATCGTATGTCCCAATCCAGGTCATGGTGTACCCATGTGCCAAATTTCATCTAAATCCGTTTTGCCGTTTTAGCGTGAAAGCGTAACAAACCAACAAACAAACTCACATTCGCATTTATAATATTGACTAGCTTTTGCCCGCGGCTTCGCCCGCGTGGATGTCGGAAAATATCCCATGGGAACGTTCATGTGGAAAACATTGGGCATATCCCTAACTTAGAAATGCTGGGTTTCCCATACAAACTTTCATCCCTTTGATCACCCCTTGTAGTATTATGTTTTAAGACAAAAAGTAGCCCTTTCATGTCGTTTCCCAGGTTTCATCAGGTTTTCATCTATGTATAGCGTTGCCAAATTTTATCGAAATCCGTGCAGTTTTGTAAATTTTAAAATCAACCCCTATTTTACCCACTTAGGGGATGATTTTTAAAAATCGCTGTCCCGCATATTTCTTAACTTCTTACCAATAGCATAAATTTGTTATGCCTAACTTAAGAAATACTGGGTTTCCCTTACAAACTTTCATCCCCTATATCACCCCCTGTAGTATTATTTTTGGAAAAAATAGTATCCAATGTCCTTTCCCAGGATGCTATATAAAGCCTTGCCGAATTTTGTCAAAATCCGTGCAGTTTTGTAAATTTTAAAATCAACCCCTATTTTACCACCTTAGGGGATGATTTTTCAAAAACGCTGAACCGCATATTTCTTTATTTCCTATCAAAAGCATACATTTTAATTTTCTCATCCGTAACTTAAGAAATACTGAGTTTCCCATACAAACTTTCATCCCCTATATCGCCCCCTGTAGGATTATTTTTTAAGACCAAAAGTAGCCTGTGTCCTTCCCCAGGATGCTATATAAAGCCTTGCCAAATTTTATCGAAATCCGTACAGTTTTGTAAATTTTAAAATCAACCCCTATTTTACGCCCTTAGGGGATGATTTTTCAAAAACGCTGAACCGCATATTTCTTAATTTCCTACCAATAGCATAAATTTGTTATCCCTAGGCTGCAGTCTTGCAAAATTTACTCGCGGCGAATTATTTGCGCAACTTTGTGTTTTTTTTTAAACAAAAGTAATGAAATAACATGAAATATTATTATAGTACGTGAATAACCATAATATAAGTAATAGATGGTAGTTTTTTTTAAGTTCATCTGGGTGGATTAAGTTAGGTAAATCAAGCGTTAAATACAGCTCTTTCGCGCCAACAACGATTCGAGTTATGTTTGTGCACTTGCATTGGGCAATACAAATTTTATTTAGAAAATCTGTTCAGCGCATAATTGTTTCCATATTCATGTCTTCAAAATGCGCTGATTACTTTTTTTTAATTATCTTTAATTTTCTTAATTCAGACGTCACAATGTCATCGAAATTCTCTGTTTTTATCTCTTAATAAACGGTATGTTTCATAATAACAAAGCATCGTATGCATGTAAGATTTGGTTGGTTTAATGCCAAGAGTTCCATAAAGCAAATACTAAAAAAAATATCATCTAAATCACCTTAGTCTAACAATAATAATAATCTCAAAAGACCTCCAAAACGCTCCGACCCACTAAGAAATTTCCCTCGCAATTCTTGTTCATAAACTCTGTTTTGGAGGTCTTTTGAGATTATTATTATTGTTAGAGTAAGGTGATTTAGGTGCAATTTTTTTTAGTACTTGCTTTACTGAACTCTTGGCATTAAATTAACCAACTTTTACATGCATACGATGCATTTTTATTATGAAACAAACCGTTTATTACGACATAAAAACAGAGAATTTCGATGACATTGTGACATCTGAATTAAGAAAATGAAAGATAATTTAAAAAAAGTAATCAGCGCATTTTGGAGTCAAGAATATGGAAACAATTATGCGCTGAACAGATTTTCTAAATAAAATTTGTATTGCCCAATGCAAGTGCACAAACATAACTCGAATCGTTGTTGGCGCGAAAGAGCTGTATTTAACGCTTGATTTACCTAACGTAATCCACCCAGATGAACTTAAAAAAAACTACCAGCTATTACTTATATTATGGTTATTCACGTACTATAATAATATTTCATGTTATTTCATTACTTTTGTTTAAAAAAAAATACAAAGTTGCGCAAATAATTCGCCGCGAGTGAATTTTGCAAGACTGCAGCCTTAAGAAATACTGGGTTTCCCTTACAAACTTTCATCCCCTATATCACACCCTGTAGTATTATTTTTGAAAAAAATAGTATCCGATGGCCTTCCCCAGGATGCTATATAAAGCCTTGCCAAATTTTGTCGAAATCCATGCAGTTTTGTAAATTTTAAAATCAACCCCTACTTTACCCCCTTTGGGGATGATTTTTCAAAAACACTGAACCGCATATTTCTTTATTTCCTATCAAAAGCATACATTTCTGCGACATGACGCAGGCTTTTGACTATGTCCACCATCCTACACTTCTGAAGAAACTCGAAGCTTATGGTATAAGGGGTAATGTTCTAGACCTGTTTCAGTCTTATTTACAGAATAGACGACAAATAACTGAAATTAATAGAATTAATTTAGTTAATAAAAAAGACGAGATATTTAGGTCAGACGAGCGAATAGTTAGTTACGGGGTACCGCAGGGAAGTGTTGTGGGTCCTTTGATATTTATATTATATATTAATGACTTACCGGAATGCATAGAACAACCATTGACCCTATTTGCAGATGACAGTACCGTGACAATACCTTCTAAAAGTGTAGATACATACGAAAGTGACATCAATATTTCTTTAAAATCGATTATAAAATGGCTAGACGAAAATAACTTAAAAATAAATATAAGCAAAACAAAGATAATCCATTTTAACCAACGCATGCCAGATAAGAGTAATCTGCATGTGCAATATAATAATGATACAATTAGCGATGTAGTAAGTACTAAATTTCTAGGGCTAGAAATAGACAAAAAACTTAACTGGAAACAGCACATAGAGTTACTTTGCAAAAAACTAAGCACATCCGTATACGCTTTACATACTTTGTCGTCTATTGTAAATCTAGACGCACTCCTGACTGCTTACCATGGTTTAGTCGAATGCCACCTACGATATGGCGTTATCTTTTGGGGCAACTCCACCGAAAGAGAAACTGCATTCAAAGCACAGAAAAGATGCTTAAGGTCCTTTTTAAAACTGCAAACTACTGATAGCTGTGTGCCATATTTTAGACAGTATAAAATATTAACTCTACCATGTTTATATATTTTTGAAATGGCAGTGTTTGTAAAATTAAATCCGGATCGTTTTGACCGCATATTTGATGTATTTCCACGAAATAGGCGTGATAACAGTAGGCTATGTCTCCCTAGTGCGAGAACGGCTTTAATGCGCAAAAGTGTCTGCTACATGGCGCCAGTCATTTATAATAAATTACCGAGGAGTTGGAAAGAATTAAACTTGACATTATTTAAAAAAAAACTTCGAAATTTTTTAGCTGACAAAGCGTATTATAGTGTGCCGGAATTTTTAATGGAGAAAGAAATGTCTTAATTACTTACTCTTTTTATGATTAGAAATGATGAAAATATGACATTTAATTTTTTATTTAATTTAATTTTTATTTAATTCCAATACGAAATAGTTGACTGGAGAAGAATTGTGTATTTGAATTGTAATTTGATTGACATTATTTCTCTTTATTATTATTGTGTATTAGAATCTTGTACTTTTGCATGCCATCATCTGGTTAAATATGGTTTTTGCTACTTACATTTTTATGTCACCATCTTTTGTACCTACCCATGTTTGCAAAATAAAATATCTTATCTTATCTTATCTTATCTTACATTTTAATTTTCACATCCCTAACTTAAGAAATACTGAGTTTCCCATACAAACTTTCATACCTTATAATATCATCCCCTGTAGGATTTTTTTTGAAAAAAAAAGTAGCCTATGTCCGTCCCCAGGATACCATCTATAGCCTTGCCAAATTTTATCGAAATCCGTTCAGTGGTTTAGGCGTGAAAAGGTAACAGACAGACAGACAGACAGACAGACAGACAGACAGAGTTACTTTCGAATTTATAATATTAGTATGGATTAGTATTCAATAAGACCTCTATGGAGTAATGTATATCATAAAGACTGAATAGTGTATAATTATGATGATGCCACATATTACGCTTATTAAAAATGTTAATTTAGCTTTCGCAATTTGTCAGGACAGGCGAGAACGAACATGAAATAAGTATATTCATATTGCATTATTCGTTCACAAACGAAATAAAAAGTTTCATTTTCGTCCGGCCACAATTTTTTTTCTACTTACCTATATTTTCGTATGAAAAGTGATGGTGTTGAATCTGACGCGATATTTTTTTTCTTAATTTATTGGGGTTCCGTACCCAAAGGGTGCCAAACGGGACCCTATTACTAAAACTAAAACTGTCCGTTCGTCCGTTTGTCTGACAGCGGGCTAGCTGTGTCTCATGAACCGTAATGGTAAGGTAGACAGTTGAAATTTTCACAGATTCTTTATTTCTATTGCACCTATAAGAAAAAAAAAATTGAATCCTTAAAAGAATCGCGTTTTTTAAACTGAAGTAAGAATTTTTTTTAAATATGTAGCGTTAAAACTTTACGGTAGTACGGAACCCTTTATGGTTTTTATCTATGACCCTGCGTCTGCTAAAAGTTAGGGGCTGTCTTCACATTTGATGATATTTATCTTTCATCTATAGGTATCTATACTTATTATAAAATAAAGTCGCTTTTCGTGTCTGTCTGTGTGGCCGCGTTGTTCTTCTAAACTACGCAACGGAGTTTGATTGTTGCGGTTTTCACTATCATTTAGAGAATTTATTCCGGAACGTTAATATAGGTGCTATAAAAATATCTGCCACGGCTTCAATGGGAGACAGTATTGTGTAAGTATATAGATTACAATAGTGAAGAAATTTCGTACCCCGAAATAGTTAAATCAATTTGAGAAAATAAAGTAATCATAACCAGGTTCACAACTACGCGCCATGTGTGAGTTCGTCAGTGAAAACAATTGCTACCTCTTTGTAACTGTTCTGTGAATGAACACTATTAAATACGGGATGGTTTCATACAAATAAATCAATTCAAATACGCACATTCTTTTGTATGAAAAAAAATATGACTTATTTATTTTCACTATATTAGGTGTAAAAAAATTAACTGCAAGATCTTCGTCCACATACTCGACATCGAAAAACAAACACATTACAAAAAAAAAATTTCGCGGAACCGCGAAAAAAAAATCAGCTGTTCAATACATTTATGTTCGCATAATTCGTCAAAATGTACTGAACAGCTGATTTTTTTTTCGCGATTTCAGGTTTGGTCCCATAGTAAAAGTTGTTCATAATGATGAGTACAATGACCCCTTAAGAGGTTGTGGGTTATTTATTTTACACCTTGTATACACAATACTGTCTCCCATTGCTGCCGCGGCAGATACATTAATATTTAACTTTAATATTTAACTTATACAGGGTTATTGGTAAAACACCAGCAACCTCATAATCATTGTAATCATGATTATGAACAACTTTTACTATGGGACCAAACCTGAAATCGCGAAAAAAAAATCAACTGTTCAGTAAATTTATCTACATCAAAAACTCGTCAAAATGTAGGGAGCAGCCGATTTTTTTTTCGCGATTTCAGGTTTTGTCCGATAGTAAAAGTTGTTCATAATCATGAGTACAATGACCCCTTAAAAGGTTGCTGGTGTTTTACCAATAACCCTGTATTATGTACCTATAATATAGAAAGCTACATGTTTTGTCAAGTCGTAAAAACCGTGCGAAGCAGGGTTGGGACCGCTAGTTATACGATAAATTAGGGTCCGTGTCTGTTTGGAGTGCATAAAGAATGCATGCGTAATTGAAGAAGACTATAAAAACTCGGATTCTACAAATAACACTGTATTGCCAGGTTCAGACATTTTAATTGCATATAGAATAGACTATTCTGGAACCTTCTAATGGCCAAACGTGTTAAATACTATTTTAAGTGCCTCGATGTGGATTTAGTTTCCACAAATTCCCGCTTCGGTAGCCCGCAGATTATACGGGTCGAGTTTGCAGTACAATCTAGGGAGCTTTTTAGATATAAACGGATTGAACTACTTAATTATAGATAGTTGCTTATACCTACTCTAGATTATAATACCTGCATTTGGTTCAATAATAGGCGAAACATAATCCGTCTTATTACAAAACAAGGTTCATCTTCAAACCCAGGTTTAAGCCATGGTGGACCCTTTTTGAATTTCGAACTTTATTCCGATACATTAAGATGTCAGTTTTACAAAACTGACAACTTAGTACCGGACTAAGTTGTCAGTTTTGTATAAAGAACTGTATTTCTATCACAGCTAGGTTCTTATTACAAAAACTGGCTCGATGGTTTAAACCTTGGCAGAAGAAAAACCTCGTTTTGTAGTAAAGCCGAATATATCTATTTTAAATCCAGTCTGGTAAGGTATAGGTACCGATTACCGCAATCAAATCTTAATAAAGGTTTTGATTAAAAAAATGGCTCTTCCTAATATTATTTCAAACGAATGGTGCACACACATTGATTCAAGAGGAAGAAAAGTGTAAACATTTTCGCAAAGTAAATAAACAAAAATCAAAGAAAAAGTAACACTAACGACCCTTTCCGTATTATACTCGTACAAAGCAAATATCCGAGAACGTGGTTAAATAAACATTACCGATAAAATTGTGAAAATAAATTGAAAACAAGAATTGGGCCGCTCCCCCTAGAGGCTCCGCTGAAAGACGGGACACCGATATCAAGTGCTGACACTGGAAGTGACGGTTATAGCCTCAATGGAATAGGTGTGCTAATAACTAGCCGAACAGTTCTGTTTTCAAGCGAGGCTTTTTTTGAGCGTTATTTGCTGATGAATAGTAGTTATAATTATACTTTTTTTAGTTTATTTATTCATTCAGTAGAGGAGCTCGTGGCTAAGTAATAACAGCCGCACGGGTCGATCCGTCAGGTTAAGCTACGCTTGCCGGGGTTGGTCAGTGGATGGGTGACCATCTTTACATACCGAGATTCCTCCGTGCCTCGGAAAGCACGTTAAGCCGTTGGTCCCGGCTGTTATTCGTGGATCTTTGACAGTCGTTACGGGTCGTCAGAAGCCCTAAAGTCTGACAACCAGTCTTACCCAGGGGTATCGTATTACCCAGTGACTGGGTTGTGGAGGTCAGATAGGCAATCGCTCCATGTAAAATACTGGTATTCAGCTGCATCCGGTTAGACTGGAAGCTGACCCCAACATAGTTGGGAAAAGGCTAGGCAGATTTATTGATTGATTTTTATTCATTCAGTAGTTCACTTACATTTTATAAATATAGGTTACTCATTAGAGTTTTACCGTGTACCAAAATCATCGACCACATAATTTAGAGAATTAAAACAAACTTAAATTTTTAGCCAAACTTAAATAGAGCATTTTATTCAACAGCAACTTGTGAAACAGGACAAAAACAAACTGCGATGTAGTACCTATTAACCCTCCATAAATATAATATAATAGTTCCTTGCTACACCTACGAGATAAGACACAGAGTTGCCTATTTTTGGTACAAACTCGCCGTTAAACATAAACCGTCACCTCTCACGAAGTTTTTGCCGCCACATCGATCAATTTGTAGTAGCCTCATCTCTACTTATACTCTTGGCTTTATCATATCCGGCCTATTTATTTTTAAAATGAAACTAAGGCCCAGATTAGCTAGCGTAGGTATCCACGAGTAGAGATGTTGATTTTTTATAAATCAATCAATCTGCCTAGCCTTTTCCCAACTATGTTGGGGTCGGCTTACAGTCTAACCGGATGCAGCTGAATACCGTATTTCAGATGGAGCGACTGCCTATCTGAACTACACAACCCAATTACTGGGTATTAACATGATTACCCTTGGTAAGACTGGTTGTCAGACTTTCAGGCTTATGACGACCCGAACCACTGTCTAATGAGTGACCCGAACCGATCGTGGTAAGCGAAGCTTAACCTTCAATCGAACCGTGCGGCTGTTACCACTTAGCCACGAGCCCCACCACTTAACAACAATCAAAAACAAGTCTTCAATCAAATCCTTTAAACTCTACACTAATCCCAGCCTTGACCTTTCTAGGTCGATGTCGCTTCCATTGGGTCTCGCTCCGCGTCTCCGCCTACTTCTCAACTGCAGCATGAAACATGCATGCCCTCGCTGCGCATGTGTTGTGTTGTGAGACGGTAACTGTGTGACCCGCCCTAACACCTATGTGTTGCTGTGTGGGTAGCTGGTAATAGAAAGGTTTTACGTGTTTCTAGGTGTTTGATGGTGTTGTTTGTTTTAAAACATTAATTCCCTGCTATGTCAAATACTTTTTCTTTCTTTCTTTTTTCTTTTATGTCTGTGTCACTACTGTATAGTTACGAGCATAAATAGATACCTTTACAATTACTTTAGATTCAAAAGTGATTAATTCCTCGTATTAAGTACTAGCTTTTGCACGCGGCTACGCTCGCGTTTATTATAAATTTATAATTCTTCTTGAATCAATCTATCTATTAAAAAACCGCATCAAAATCCGTTGCGTAGTTTTAAAGATCCAGTGGCGGTGCTAGACCAAACGGGGACGTGGGCGACATCAGCTTTGCGAGGCCTCTTTAATTTCCCAGTCGAAAGAAAAACGTTAATTTGAATGAGCTGAATACTAAAACACACAGTCTCTCAATCTGAACTGATACAAATGTATATCAGTAGGTATATGAGTTTTATTGCTAATCAAATGTTGACAAAAATGACATAAACAAACACAAATTAAAATAGATGAACTTTGCGGCTTTTAGCCTCACATATTTTTTTCAAGATTATTTGTAATGCAGAAAAGTTTGTGAAGTAGGATGCAGGAGCGAGCGAAGCGAGCTCGAAAATTTTTGCATGTTACGTTTATACTATTTTGCATACGTAGGGGGGGCCTCCAACTACAAACTGCCTCTGTATTACTGAACATGTTTTGACCTTGTTTGAGATTTGAATAAAAAGTCTGAAGTTTTGGGGGCCCTCGGGGACCGGGGGTCGAGGGGGACATAAACACGAATAATTAAACTTTAATAACTTGCAAAAATCTTTCGGGGATTCCCCGCGAAAGAAACGCAACGCCAAATGTTGCTAGATTTAAAAAAAATTAAACAATTTTGGTATGTCAATATATTTATCGTTTTATGACGAGTAAAATTTTTTCACGGCTTTTAAGTAATTTAAAAAGCTTCGAGGCGCGACGCCCCTCAGACCGCGAGGCCGTAGGCGGTCGCCCACGTCGCCCACGCCTTACGCCGCCTCTGTAAAGATCTAAGCATACATAGGGACAGACAAACAGCGTGAAGCGACTTTGTTTTATACTATGTAGTGATTGATAGATACAGTATACTTAATAGTAATGGTTGAGCTAAATGGTGCTGATCCATGCGTCAAGTTCGTGAACAGGCGCTGTCAGTTGGGACTGGTCGTCTCCTAGCTGCTACGGCTTACTTTTAATTTAGTTGTTTTTATCTTTTTTATTACGGACGCTTTTATCGTGCACGTCTTTCTACATTGTTCAATATTTTGATTTAAAAGAGTGTCCGAGGAGTTTTTTGACCGTTCTTCTCTATAGGAATCAATTGTACGCTTTGGAATGGGCAACTAGCTTCATTTTTCTGACTGACCAACCCCTTGTCAATTCAAATGTGCCTGTAATTGGTTTTTTTTTAAATAAATGCTTTGAATTTGAGTCAAAACTGTTTATAATGACTTCGAAGGGACCGTCGGATTATGGTTGTTATAGCCGACAGTCGTTATAACCAAAAACTATGTTACTTAAGTAGGTAAACAGAAATGCTGGCACCTCAAAATTTCGTCTTAATAACCGGTACGTCGTTTGCGATGTCGTTATACTGTTTTGGCTGTAATAATTATGTTATGTATTACGAATATTAGTATAAGCGAAATGATACTATAAGGCCGCGTTTCCACTGACGCGGAGCTGGGCGGAGCGGAGCGGAGACGTGCAGGAATCGTCCAATTACAGACGAGGCAAGAGACGCGATGAGGATTTCAACCATTATGATTGGTCGATTCCTGCACGTCTCCGCTCCGCTCCGCCCAGCTCCGCGTCAGTGGAAACGCACCCTTAAGGTCCATCCATAGGTTGTATCCATCTTTACATACCGAGATTGCTCCGTGCCTCGGAAAGCACGTTAAGTCGTTGGTCCCGGCTGTCATTCGTGGATCTTTGACAGTCGTTACGGGTCATCAGAAGCCCGAAAGTCTGACAACCAGCCTTACCAGGGGTATCCTATTACCTAGTTACTGGGTTGTGGAGGTCAGACATTGAAGTATTGTTAGTGTGTTTTACCGTTTTTATTTTAACTAATCTTAGAAAAAAAATAATGGAATTAAGTTATCCGGAAAAGAACCGGAAGTAAGAAGAAAGTGGCTGGGACGAGCAGGATGCGGAAGGCGGAGGACAGGGTGTGTGTTGTGGCGCAGACATAATGTTTTTTTGAATGTTTTCTATTTGACTTAATAGAGAAAATATATTATCTCATTAAAAAATTAAGGAAAAAGTCACCGGCGAAAACTTACTTGGGTCACAGTGTCATCACACACTTCTATCATAATTATAATCCTTCACTAATTATAATTATTTCTCACATCACAAAATGTCACACCTCTGTCACAAAAAAAACGTCCGAAGCACAACAAAGTTCGAAGACTAGTAAAATACTGCGTAGCTTACGGCCATCGTAGCACATCGAGCATCTGCTACGCCAGCGTAGCGCGCGTAGCCGTGACGTCATCACTGGCTACGTCGTAGAAATAACAAGTGTGATCAAAATTTGTCTAGATAGAACATAACATAATTTCAAGAACACTAATCTTTAAGTCCCAGCCAACTGGTTTTTTTAAAGCCTTTTAGTTAACCGCCTAGCCTTTTGACTAAACGGCGGCCGTTCAAATAGCGCAGCGGCCTGAATGATATTCCATTATAGGTCAGGTTAGAACTGTGACCAACCACGTGCGAGCCGAATTGGTCGCAGTAACTAAGCCAGGTCACCCCGACCAAATGGGTTAGGTTAGAACTGTGAATAAACGCGCGCGAGCCGAGCGAGCGGTGCCGCGGTAGCACCTGGCGAGCACTACTTCCAAAAGCTATTACGGCTAACTAAATCGGTTGGCTGCGACTTAGACATATTATAAATTAAAGTCATTTTCCATGTCTCTCTAAACCCCGTTGTTCTTGTTTGATGTGGTTTTCACCATAATTTAGAGAATTATTTTATTCGAAAAGGTTTTTGTATTACTCATTAACATTTAAATTACTTTTAATAAAAAACATTGGTGTTTTGTCAAGTAATAAAACCGTGTGAAGCAGGGAGAAAACCTAATCTACATATTTTATATTTATTAGAATTAAAAGATTTAATTTTATTAAAAATAAATGGTCCTTTGTTTAAAATACAGAATTAATACTGTCTCATATGTTTACATAAGTAAGGCGGGATGTGTAGAAAGTTTTGATAAAATTAATTCTGACAAACATTCGAACCAAATCAAAGGCGAAACCAAAACATAATTTGTAAGCAAAACTTTTGACGAGAAATAGTATACTTTGGATTGTAAATACATACAAAATGTGCCACAAAAGAGGAACAATGCTGAAATAAACAATGGACGACCTGAATCGGAGTTTTTGTTCACTAAAACTAATTGTAAATAATGTGGGACTGTTTTGGTAGACGTACGTTTTATCGCGATTTTTATGTGCTACAGCCATCTGGTTCAGAATACGAGTTATCACGTGATTAGCATTTGAGTTATGGTGTGTATGGTATATACAGCATAGGAATAGATTTGTATCGACAGTACACGAACAGGAAAGAAACCGTATTAAGGCTCCTCCTCCCTAAAATACGGCGAAACTAAGTAACTTTGTATCCATCTTTTACAGTAACTATAGCATCTTTTTGATAGGAAAAAATACACAGTAATCTACAATACATAAGAAGTGATTTCACCTGTCCTGAAATCTATTTTAGTTTGTAGAACTAAGGGAAAAAAATCTAAATCAAAGTCTATTTCTGTCTATTTTTTCTAGTTTTTAACATAGGTATTACTCCTACAATTTTAATTAAAAGTGTTCATAAATTCATACAGTTCTCTACAAAATAATAAGGAATGATTTCATGTTATTACTTTTTTAGTCCAATCAATACATTTTTTGTAAATCGATAATTACTTCATATTTTGCAAGCGTTGTGTCATCGCGCTTCTCTTTCTTTTCTAAGCAGTCCGACAGTGACCGCGCTTTTTACGGCGGACAAGCCTTAAGATACCTACTTCAGGTACTTGTAATATGTTGAGGTCATGTTTAACTTCAGATTTGGTCGTATAAAATGTGACGAAGGAATGATATTTCTGGATTATTTATATGTTCTTCGGCATCCAGACCGACTAAATACAGCTGTAGGTACAGTGATGGTGTCCGACAAGGCCGATGCCGCTGGGGTCACGGGTTGTTCGAAAGAGATACCCAGGTTACCAGGGATAGGTTTTAGTCAGTAAAAGTCTGCAACACGCCCTAGCTCCGCCCAGAGCGGGAGAAATCATTTGATGATTTCCCATCCACATAATGAACATAAGTACCTAAGTTATTTTCAAAGTATTATTTAATTATTCATTCTAACGCTTAACTTTTTCAAACAGCCAAGTAGAAAATATTATGAAAAGAAAAGCCCCACTCACAGACTCCTAATTAATCCGAATGAGTCTTACCAGCCAGAATAATGTTCTGGCTTATAAACAAAAAGTTATTTTAATTCATCTGGGTGGCGTGCACAGACAAATTGGCGCCCAACGTGGGACCGCTACCCGCTCTCATAAAATATTACTGAAGCTCATAGTTGCTTCAACGTGCGCTTGCTTTTCTTTTCTTATTTCTTGTCAGCAAGGTCACAAGGGTTATTTTTATTATTAATGATGTTTGCGATATTGAGATAGGTAACTAATTAAAAGGTTTAATTAGGGTCATAAAAAATGTAAATTAAATATCTGTCAGTTATACGTGTTCAAAAACTACCTCACAAACTCTGTTAAAAGTACAGCCAACAGCAAAAATATGCAAATTATTATTACCCAATAGTGAATCAGCTTTTTTTCAATAACCTATTTAGCATATTCGATGGCAAACAAGCCATTATACTGCCTTAACATTTTTCTTTTTATCAAACAGTCCATTAGGTAGCGACTAACAAGCAGCGAAATCACAATGAAAATAAACGAAGTAATACCCACCCGTCTCGATAGCCGGCTTTACTTAGTACTTTTGTTTGCAAAATCGCGGTTTCACGGAAAGCCAATAACAATTGAAGCATTTGAGGGTAGTTTAAAACCGCGCTGTGCGCGACGATCAGTTTATACGTGACGGTCACGCGAGGCGGATGTGCTGGACAGCGGAATTTATTAATACTGCGCTGTTAAGTGCATTTGTGCTTTATTAAATGTTTGTTTGTATGCGTTAATGTTTTTGATGCTTTTTATTCTAGAGATTTATATTGTTTAATTTAGTTTTAGATTAATAAATTGTCATCAAATTCATTTAATTCAGTTAAATGGCTTCGTGTCGATGAAAGGATGAACCGATTCTTTTTCTGAAATAAAAATTGAACTTATCTATTCCACCACAGAGAAGCTCTATACTTTTTAATTACCTTAAAATAGATAAATTAGTAATCAATAAATCAGTCTGTGGCTCTCTTTTCTTTAAACAAAATAAATTAAATAACTAAAATCACGTAGTATCTACCAATCAGTATTTCTCATTAAAAACGATTAACAAAACGGTGTTGACCCTCCTAATAAAAAATCAACTATTACCCTCAGATATAATCTAAATTGTTACGAAAAAAAACCGTTATGGCTGGATGATGAACAGAGGGCGAAAAGGAAAAATCTGTTCCTTATCTATCTCCGAATCTTCTCGAGCATTAATAATCTGTGATTCAACTTTATGCTCCGACGAATCTGTTGGAATAATTAGGGAGGTATTTTTCTCTCTGTGGATTTTTTTGATCTCCCTTTTTCGTGGGTGACGTTATATTATTAAATGTGTCAAGAGGATGGGCAGAAGTGTTCCCTTGTTTGCTTACACGAAATAAATGCGATTAAGTCGTATTTTAGGTAAATTTCTCCAACATTTGAAGGTTATAATATTAATCGAAGTAATCTAAATAGTTTGGAAGTCGCACTGGGTATTTGTTTTACACAATTTGAGAAATTAATAAAAAACTACCTTTTACCAGCGGCTTCGCCCGCGTGGATGTGTGCCCGTGAATATCCCACGGGAACGTGCTACCAGGAATTCCTTCCTTATTCCTTGTCTACATTATAAAGGGAACCTCTGTGCAAAATTTCAGCTTTCTAGGTCCAAGGGTTTGGCCTGGGCGTTGATGAGTCAGTCAATCAGTCAGTCAGTCAGGACTTCTCTTTTTATTTATATAGATAAGAAATAATCTACAAACATTCTACAGAGAACAATAAAAACAAACAATTTCTTCAACATACATGTTATACACATAAAGATACAAGGTGTCAGGGACATCGACGTGCAACCTGCTAACAAAGATTCCGTACCTGATTCTGGATCCCCAGCGTTGGAAGTTTTCACCACTTATTAAAAAAAAAAATTGCTGTTCCATACATTTTGACCGCGTAAAAAATGCAGATTTTTTTTTAATAACCGACGAAAAATTTGAACGCAGTGATCCAGAATCATGTATTATCTATGGTAACAGGTTGTACATCGATGTCCCTGCCAACCTGTGAGAGAATAAAAGGACACAGTGTTGACTAAAGAAAAACACTACAACATTAATTCAACCACACTCAATAATTCCCAATGCAAAACGTTAACAGAGTGAAAAGCAGAAATAATTTGCATGCAACTAAAATATGGACACGACACTCGCGACACTGCGGACATCGCCGACACTCGCTGAATTGCCGCGGAGACACAAATTATTTAACCCCCGAGGCCCCGACCGTTTAATTATTGAGGTTACCGGCTCGCTAAATTTCGAGAAGAAAATTTAGTTTTATTTTGGACGTTTTGTAGTGTCTATTTATATGAAAAATTCGACTGATTCGGGTTTAGTTTTAATAACTGTTAAATTGGTGCTTCTTTTGTGAAATTAAATAAGTAATAATAAGAAATGAGTACCTACATAAGAGGAAGTTTGAAAGTGACATCGGTGACTGAAAAGTTGTACGGAAATCGGTTGTCATGGCATGTGATGCGGGGAATGAGGAAAATGTCGTCAGGAAAGTTTTGAGTATGAACGTCGGCTATAAAAGTAGGGGAAGGTCAAAGAAACGATGGATAGACTATGTGAAAGATGACATGCCTAGAAAGGGGGTGACTACCGAGATGACGACTAATAGTAGAGAAGTATGGAAAAAAGGGACATGTTGCGACGACCCCAAATAAATTGGGATAAGGGCAGGAGAATGACGATAGTGCTTTTTTTGTGCTTTTAATTACTGCACGGGAAGCTGCCCCTTTATGAGCACTTTACGGTACAGGTGGGAAATATGACAATTCTATACTTAATAATGTAAATCTAAAGGGCAAAACATAAATGAATGAACATAAAACATACTTCAAATATTAGTTATCTACATTAACATTAAAGTACTTATAATACTCTTGCTTATCAACCAAAACATAAAAGCATTCCAATATACTGAATTACAGATAAGTATCAGAAGTCGAAACCTTTTAAACATAGTGTAATGTACTCTTACCAAACAAAAAAGCTAGTACATTTAAAAAGTCTAAACCCTTCTAATCGTACACTCCTAGTACTTGTAACGCCCGATAACATAGATACATTTATTTCAATTACAGCGGCTATCGTTAAAAGAAGATTAAGATAAGATTTGATGGCACTAGTAGCAGTGATACCTAACTACTTTATTATATATACGTCATCAACATTTCAGCCTAGAATCATCAATGGGCTGTCTTTTCTGCCATTCAACACCAATTCCATGCGTCGTGGTCTTTTTAAAACACTTGCATAAAAAAAGCTAGTACAATAAATCCTTTCTAATCCTACACTCCTAGTACTTGTAACGCCCGATAACATAGCTATTTCAATTACAGCAGCTATCGCTTCAACAACCCATATTAAACAAAGGTAAGCTTTGCTAGTAGGGTATATTAAGTTCAGCTGATAAGCTTCGCCGGATACTGACTGACGGTAGATGCTATCTTTCGCACCAACGCTTCCCTTCGGTGTTGGGACCTACTTAATAGTGTTTAAGTACGGTTGGACTGGACTTTAGAGAATATTTTTAGAGTAGGTCGGGTATTATTATAAGGTAACTCAAAATAGCATAGCTTTAGGCTCCATTAGGTGCCTGCTTCACCTTTTCATTCATTCTCACGTGTATTTTTAAGTTGACCGTATTTGCACGTGGACCAAAGATCATAGAAGTAGCATATATATGTAGCTTTCATGTAGTTTCTGCCTACCACATGGGGAAGAGTAATAGAGGAATTTAGGTGTGTAACCTAACTTAACCTAACATCACCCATCGCTAAGGAAAATGTCGCGAGCGGGATCATGGGTTTAATAAAATCTTTGTGCAATTATAAAGATGAATTATGTAAGAATAACTGTAGTGTCATAGATTAATACAGATGGGACACTCCGCAAAATCATTTAAATAAAAAGCGACTCTTGCTACGACACAATAAAGTGCAATTCAGTTTGGAGAACGCTCATTACCTACAGATAAATTCACCTACACGTTGCCCTCTCTTTCTATCGCGTAACTCTTATACCTTCGGCGCGCGGCATTTCTACTGAATTAGCCCCGTGGACGAGGCCCCCCGTGTACTTGTAGCTTCATAGCTAAACTGCGGAGTTTCCCATCTGTATTAATCTGTGGTAGTGTTCATTATTCTTATCTATAGGTATAAAGTCTTTATTCTACGCATTTTCTGTAGTTTCCAGTCTAGCACTGTTCATTATGTCTCGGTCTCGGGCAACGGTCTCGGGGCGATTTAATCCTCCTGCAATTAAACTAATCTTTATCACTTTCGTCTGTTCTATTCAATCCGTCTAGCTAATTGAATTGTTTATTACTTACATAGAATTTTGTCCTTATATACCTTCGCTTTAGCGCAAGTAAACTGCAAAACTAGGAAAAGAAGAAGAAGGAGGTGAAAATGAGGAAATTTTGACTTCAAAACACGAAAAAAATAAAATAAATACAGGTATAAAATACATGACACAACAATAATAAATAAATAAAGGCTATAAAGAGCCAAAAACGGACCCAATCTCAGCACAAACTGCACAAGTAATGCAGTGCTGACAATATTCGCATGGGACCGACCCACTATGTAGGTAACTACCTCTAACTACGACTACGATCGAAATAGAAATAGAAATCATTAATTTTCTATCAATGTAGATACAGATAACGTCTAGACGAAAAGCCTGATTGATGACTTAAAAGTAGTATGTGAGTATGAATAAAAAAATACATACAGAGCTTGTTGAGCTCCTAAAAGATCTAGTAAGGACTCTACATGGCTGCACTATAAAATACATACACCGATTGTTCACAGAAAGATGTATTTATACTAAAGGCCGTGACGGTGATAGTTAACTACCGGTACCTCGCATGTTCACTCGAAACCTCGCGTCGATTCTGGCACTTTACCTTAAACTGGAAGATGAAGTGGAATTACAATTTGGAAATGGCAACGAATTAGTTCACAATCTTACATAATAATAACGTCGGCGTTAATCATAAAAACGTCCCACACTTTTCCAACTTAGGTATGGACCATATTTACTGGCTTGTTATAGAGACTTCAGAGGTATCTGGGTCGTGGAACGAAGATGAATGGGGTATCTGTTTAATATTCCACAGTGTTCCCTTTGCCACGGAATGAATTAAAGCTGGAACAAGATCCCGCAACCTTCCGGCGGCATGGCGCGCACCGCTTTTGTTTTAATATTACTTTCTGTTCCACCAGCTATAATGGCTGCGTTACGAACGAGGAACTTGCAAATGAAATTATAGAAATATCGGTAAACGTGACGAGAATGTAATGCTGCGAAGTCGGAATAAATGGATCCAATTAACTTAATTTACATATTCGTAATTGATGGAAGACGTAGCCTGGTGTTACTTGTGATCAATTTGATGGAACAGAGGTCGGGTTCAAGAACTGGAGTCGAGATGTCAATGAGATAACAAGTTTAATTATGCAGGTGTTACATTCAATATTGGCTTTCAAATCTCTTGAGAGTAGGTATGTCTCAAACAAATTACGAAAATTATTTTAAAATTATTTTTTGGCCAAATATCAGCACCGTGGCAATGCTGCCAGCCTTTTGGGCACTTGTCCTGTTGACAGCGATGCAGACGAATTTTTTGATGCCCTATGATTCTTTCTCCTCTTGTTTTTATATACATGTAGATACAATAGATACACAATTATCATTATTTTAATCATGTTAGCGTACCTATATATTACTTATGTAAATATTATCATGTCTGGAAAAAAATCAGACAAAATATTTTTTTTGAAAATGATAATAATATGAACAATACAACGATACGAATACAATCAATCGAGCAATACCGGGGAGACGTAAGCCGCTTAATCGTAAAACCGCGGAGAAAACACTCAAAAGAAAATAAAATGACGCTTAAAATGTTTTATAGAAACGAACATTCACAGCAAAATTAATATGAGAACAACTTATGCAGCTCACAATTCGATTTAAGCTAAGAAACTCACTCAGTTGCTCTATATTCGTGAATTTTATTTCGCTTCGCTTCGGAGTCAAGAGTCGGTGTTAACTTTAAATTA
Source organism: Cosmia trapezina (assembly GCA_905163495.3). Classification (NCBI taxonomy): domain Eukaryota; kingdom Metazoa; phylum Arthropoda; class Insecta; order Lepidoptera; family Noctuidae; genus Cosmia; species Cosmia trapezina. The sequence goes on from LR991036.1 coordinate 8,035,936, forward strand.
TCAAAAGAAACTTCCAGCTTCTAGACTTGGTTGTCTATGCCACAGACGAGAAAATGCAGTACACCAATATACACGACAAATGCGACAGAATGTCTACGGAAATAAATGTCCGTAAACATTTTAAAATTCAGTAGCAATAGTTTGATTGAAGTTTTCAATAATAAATGTAATTGCGTGCGGTTTATATGATTATTTTACTTTTTATTGGTTTTTTTACTTTGTAGCTGTTACCGGATCGTTAATTTTCGTAATAAAATAGTTTGTTGTGTGTAATACCTTACCGTAGTACGGTATTCAATCTGATCGAAATTTGACATGAACAGTGGAAAGGTATTTTGTTCCAATATTCAGAAATACGGAAGGGTTACTATTTCACTACCTAGTATACGAAATCAACATGAAAAACAAGTTCCTAATTATTTATTTCTGCCGGTCGATTCTGTAAAAATCTCACCGTGAAAACTTAGGTGAAGTGAGTTTGTTTTTTCTAGGAATTGACACTATTGACAGCTCACTCCACGCTCACTTCACCTAAGTTTTCACGGTGAGATGGTTACAGAATCGCACTGCTGGTACGGTAAACTTTGACACTACGCGTTTACTTTGATAACAAATTTTGACTTATAAAAACTAATTTTATAAGGTTTTGTTGGTACACCGGTTACTGGGCATTTTTAAGGTAAGAAAAACTTCATGCCTCCAAAAATCGTGTTTTTTTCAACCGCGCGGCCATGGCGTTAAAAAAAAAACTGTGCCAACATTTTGTACCAATTTGTAAAAGTTGACTCCCAAAACCACAAATTTGTCAAAGCTATGGTTAAAAAGTTAGAAGGGTTTGAACGTGGCCGCACCATCAAAACGCGGAGAGCCGCGCGGCCACGGAGATCTCAGAAACTAAGCGTTGCACAGACCTGAAATTTTGGTAAATAACAGATTCAATTTGTAAATAATTTGTAAAAATATAGAAAAAAATCCTAGGTTAATATTTTAGGAGCTGTGAGACTAAAACCCCGTGGCCGCGCCATCGAAACGGTGAAAAAAACGTGATAGCCGATATCTCACTGAAAAAGCATCGCAGAGGTCTGAAGTTTTTTGTAAAGCCTAGATTTGAATTTGTCAAAATTTGTAAAAATATAGAAAAAAATCGTAGGTTAATATTTTAGGAGCTGTGAGACTAAAACTCCGTGGCCGCGCCATTGAAACGGTGAAAAAAATGTGATGGCCGATATCTCGCTGAAAAAGCATCGCACACGTGTAGAGTTTTTTGTAAAACCCAGATTTGAATTTTTCAAAACTTACAAAAATACAACAAAAAATCCTAGGTTTATATTTCAGGAGCTGTAAGACTAGAACCTCATGGCCGCGCCATCGAAACGGTGAAAAATACGTTATCACCGATATCTCGCTGAAAAAGCATCGCAGAGGTCTGAAGTTTTTTGTAAAACCTAGATTTGAATTTGTCAAAACTTGTAAAAATAACGTGTTTTTCACCGTTTCAATGGCGTGGCTCCTGAAATATAAACCTAGAATTTTTTTTGCATTTTTGTAAGTTTTGACAAATTCAAATCTGGGTTTTACAAAAAACTCTTCACGTCTGCGATGCTTTTTCAGCGAGATATCGGCTATCACGTTTTTTTCACTGTTTCGATGGCGCGGCCACGGGGTTTTAGTCTCACAGCTCCTAAAATATTAACCTAGAATTTTTTTCTATATTTATACAAATTTTGACAAATTCAAATCTAGGTTTTACAAAAAACTTCAGACCTCTGCGATGCTTTTTCAGTGAGATATCGCGGATAACGTGTTTTTCACCGATTCAATGGCGCGGCTCCTGAAATATAAACCTAGGATTTTTTGTTATATTTTTACAAGTTTTGAAAAATTCAAATCTAGGTTTTACAAAAAACTTCAGACCTCTGCGATGCTTTTTCAGCGAGATATCGGTGATAACGTATTTTTCACCGTTTCGATGGCGCGTCCATGAGGTTCTAGTCTTACAGCTACTGAAATATAAACCTAGGATTTTTTGTTGCATTTTTGTAAGTTTTGACAAATTCAAATCTGGGTTTTACAAAAAACTCTAGACGTCTGCGATGCTTTTTCAGCGAGATATCGGCTATCACGTTTTTTTCACCGTTTCGATGGCGCGGCCACGGGGTTTTAGTCTCACAGCTCCTAAAATATTAACCTAGGATTTTTTTTAAATATATTTACAAATTTTGAAAACTTCAAATCTAGGTTTTACAAAAAACTTCAGACCTCTGCGATGCTTTTTCAGTGAGATATCAGCGATAACGTGTTTTTCACCGTTTCAGTGGCGCGGCTCCTGAAATATAAACCTAGGATTTTTTGTTGTATTTTTACAAGTTTTGACAAATTCAAATCTAGGTTTTACAAAAACTTCAGACCTCTGCGATGATTTTTCAGCGAGATATCGGTGATAACGTTTTTTTCACCGTTTCGATGGCGCGGCCACGGGGTTTTAGTCTCACAGCTCCTAAAATATTAACCTAGGATTTTTTCTATATTTTTACAAATTATTTACAAATTGAATCTGTTATTTACCAAAATTTCAGGTCTGTGCAACGCTTAGTTTCTGAGATCTCCGTGGTCGCGCGGTTCTCCGCGTTTCGATGGCGCGGCCACGTTCAAACCCTTCTAACTTTTTAACCATAGCTTTGACAAATTTGTGGTTTTGGGAGTCAACTTTTACAAATTGTTACAAAATGTTGGCATAGTTTTTTTTTTAACGCCATGGCCGCGCGGTTGAAACGAACACCAAAAAAGATTTTTTCAAAAGACGAAAGCTGTTTGCAACGTATACCCGTAGTATCAAAGTAACCGCGGTTTATGGTACAGACAAAATCTTAAATAACGTAAAAACCAAGAAATCTAGGTACCTACCTGCCTAATGTTCTACACTGTGACTCCACTTTAAAATACAGTTTACGACGTCGAACGGATCGGTGGAGCGAATAAATCCGTGACACGACAGGCAGCCGGGACATTATTTAGTGTACTACTTAATAGCTGGCGATAGTCAGACTGTGTACTTTATCGTCCTTCTGCTTCACATTTTGTAGGCTGTGGCTCTATACAGTTTCGGCTAAGTTATGTGTCCTGTCATTGTGGATTCGTTTTTATTTAAGCTTCATATTTTTTGAGCGTTTGCGGTCGTACTGGTTTTGTGGTCTGAGCTAGGCTGTCGAGCGCTAAAAAAGAGTTTTTATTTTTGTTGAAAAATTGGATATTTCATAGGAATTTTTGAAGAAATGGGTATAACGATAGATGTTACTTCCACGTAAAATATAAGCCCACAGTGGGCAAAGTTTTCTAATGGAAGTTGACTCAAAAATCATAGACACTAGTAATTTTTCCTGATGAGCAGCTCCCCTAGCCGAAAGGCATCGACACACGACAGCTTACCTATAGAATCCTCAAAAAATCTATTGACAACATTGAAAATACAGGATGCAGGACTATTGCCACCATTAGCTTTAAACAACACAGAGAACTATATTCTCTTTGATATATAAATTCTAAGATAAGTCCCCTCTTTGAGGAGTGGTTAGAGAGGCGCCACGGCGTCCTCACCTTCCGCCTGACGCAGGTCCTCACCGGACACGGTTGTTTCGGGAAGTTCCTGTTTCGCATAAGGCGGGAGGAAACGCCCGGGTGTTTCCATTGTGTGGATCGCCCGGAGGACACGGTGGAGCATACAGTGGAGGTCTGCCCGGCTTGGGCAGAGCACCGCCGTGTTCTCACGGAGGCGATCGGCGGCGGCGATCTCTCGCGTCCGAGCCTGGTCCAGGCCATGGTGCGGAGCGAGAGTGCATGGGAGGCCGTCACCTCCTTCTGCGAAGCAGTGATGCTCGCGAAGGAGGAGGCGGAACGCGTGAGGGAGAGGCAGCCTCACGCCCTCAGTCGCCGCAGGAGACGCCCTGGGCGGCGGGAATCGCGGGGCGATTTCCGGCCACCGTAGGCGCGGGCCTGCGGACGGTGAGCAGCGGGTAGCTCGCCGTCCGGTAAGGACCAGGCCCGAGTCGACGGCGCGTTGTGTTCCACGCGCGCCTCAAAGAGATGTCAGCAAGTGACGGGGCCCAATAGGGCCGACGCCGCTGGGGTCGCGGGTTGTCTGAAGGGGTTACCGCGGCCCTGGCATAGGCAACTGAAGGAACACGGGTGGGTTTTAGTCAGTAAAAGTCTGACACGCCCTCCCGCTCCACCCAGAGCGGGAGAAGTTATTTGATGATTTCCCAACCTCAAAAAAAAAAAAAAAAAAAGCCACCAGCATCGAATACTCTGAAAAATGGCCTTCCAACACTAAAAATCTAAAAAAAAACAGAATAAAATCCATCAACAAAAGGAATAGAAATCAAAAATTGAACCAGAAGCATTGCATTTTATTTTCCACGAGATGAGGTCGTGGAAAATAAAATTTCCACGACCACATCTATACTTCGCAGTAATAATGAAATATAAAATCTGTGCGGTCCACAGAAAGATTCGCGGAACAAATCCCAGCTTCGTGTAAAACATGTCATGGCTTGTATCCCCAGTGAGAGGGAATAAAACTAAACAAATCTCACTGAAAGGAGCATCGAATGTAGATCAGAATTCCAACTCTCGATGACATGGATTAAGGAACTTATAGACTGTGCTCGACAAAATATTATAGAAGGTCTCTCAAACTCAAATATGTAGATGTTACCAGTCCAACCCGATTTCAGGCCAAACCGGTCTATCCTACGCTTATAAGGATGCACTGGTTTAGCCCAAGGCAATCTAGTTTGGCCTAAATACTCTAGTTAGGCCTAGGCTAAACAGACTGTATCGTTGCGACAAAATAAACACAGGCTAAATTGAGTAAATTAATGCTTATGTCGCAGCCAACTACAGCTCAATTAGCCATTTTTAGTTAACAGCCAACAGCCTAACCTTTGGCGGCACCGCTCGCTTCGCTTACTCTAAACTAACCTAACTCATTTGGTCGGAGGATTCTACGATTCAATCAGTTTAGCCTAGGCCAAACTAGATTATCCTGGGCTAAACTAGTATAACCTGATACGCATAGGATAAAACGGTATGGCCTGGGACAAACTGGTTTGGCCGGTAACGATGATATTTGACATCATTCTTGTGGTCACAAATGTTGTATCAAAAACTTCTAATTTAGAAACTTTTATTAAGGAAGTAATGAATGATGTAAGAGGCAGTTTTTTTAGAAATTCGTTTAGAATGTATCGAACACCTAACTTTTATTGAAGTGAAAAAAATACTGAGGATTCTTTAACGTAACCATTTGATATAATCCGAATTTTTATTATTATTTTTATTAATAATAAAAAAAATTGCCGACTGGCAAACGGACATACAACAAATAAAAAAAAACGCCAAATACGTGACTGAAAAGTACACTTTGTTTGTCCGACTAAAAAGCTAATAATATAATCCGAATAGTACAGAGTTAAAGATGATGAAAAGTTGCAGATTCAACATGTTGAACATGTTTCTATCCCACGACAATTTTAATGTCTGAGCCATATCGTTATTTCACATTATACGTCGCAATAAAACTTCTGCAGCCATCTATTTAGTACCGCATTCAGCGCAAGGCGACATAAGGGGTGTCTGCATGTGACAGCTCCAACAAATTGCGTCGAATGTCCGCGTATATTTCAACTGGCAACACCCACCGATACGGAGTGAACGAGGTTGACTGTTCGAGTTAATGATGTGTGTTATTCAAAAATATGTTGTTTGTGTTGCCAGAGGAATTTAGAACTAACATGTTGAACAATAAAATTGTAAGGCAATCTAAGACCGGAAAGGTTTATTTTATCATTTGGAAAAATTATTTTAAGCTATTATGATTTTTTCTTCGCAGAATCAATTTCTAACTCCAGCAAAAAATAAGCATAAAAATAAGTAAGTAGGTTAGAGATAAAATGATTTCAATCTACTTAAGTAGGTACCTAATCCAAGGAAAAAATCAAACATGTAAGAAGAATTTTAGCTTTACAACTTACACGTAACAGCGAAAACGGAGAAATTCCAGCACATCTGAACATAAATCTAACCAGGAGTACCTAATAGATTTCCCCCCATTTCTCTGTAAAACCTAGCAAAGTTTAGGTAATACTTGATATAAAGTGGATCCCCTATACATTAAACTGAAACGGTTTTTCTTTTTCTACTTTAGCACTTTAATTGGTAACTTTATCAGCCCTAATCGCTTTTTTAAAGTGTTCTCGAGCGTACGAGCGATGAAGAAAAAGATAATTTTTAATCGAAGATGCTTGTTCAGTTTTAATTATCTTTTTTTATTAACATTACTTGTTTATTTAATATGTATATTTGTATATAGAACAAAACAAGTAAATTATACGTAGGTATTTAAGATATTGCTTAAAATCATTTGTACTTGTAAAAATAGTGAACCATTTTTCATTTTAATTTTTAACCACCTCGATGTGTTTTTGCGAGGCAAGCCGCATGTTTGTTGTCAGATGAAATGGAGGCGCGAAAAATATTGGCGAGAAATGCAGCGGAGGCAAAAGCGGTTTATGTGCTTAACCAATCGATATTGCCGCAACTCAGCCTTATCGTAAAATTGCCCACATTTATGTGAATACGCTTACGAGTATCCAGCCTTTGACTATGTTAATCAGCGCTCGTAAAATCTTGTGAATTGTAGTCTGCACTGAGGCTTTACCTGGGTAATAAAACGCGGGAATCCACAAATTACCTACTTAAGTTTAATGGGAAGCAAGCATCCGTCAAAATGGGTGAATGTGAGATAAAAATTTAATTAGGACATTAAAATGTGCAAAGTGTGATTGATACTTTGAAAAGTACAGAGAAAAGTCTTTAAATGTTCTAGAACAAAACAAAGGAATACAATCGCATTCTAGGAAGTTATGCAGAGGTCACAATGGCAGTTTTATAGGCTTTTAAAAGGCTTTATAGTACGATTCAAGCGGAGGATTCAAATATCCGCATCCCGGCACAGCTCTATCCTCATTGCTGACTCATATCCGCCACGAGAGATCGTTGGGTACAACACTAAACACTGGGGTTGCAAACCCACGTTCCCTGAACTTTTTACAAAAAGATATATTCACCCTCGTCTTTTTAGTTTGTGCCAAAAGATTGAAGTTTCGCTGACATAAAATATGTTAGAACAGTAATCTTTCATCTTCAAATAAAATAATATTGAAAGGCACTTTAAAGTGTATTCTACTATATATTTTTAGAACGAAATATCAGTTTTAGAATATCTACAGTTTACAAATTGTCTCAATTTTTAGGTCTTTTGAGTTCTGAAGGCGGAAAATGGCGTAACAATATGGTTACGTTATTGGTCACATTTATCTCATGAATATCATGAACAGTAAATTTATTAAAAGGTAAATAGTTGACAATTTTAAATGAACGTCAAGTTGTCAATTGTTACAGGGCAAAAGAATTTGTGATCTGCATTAGCAATGAGCTCAGAGGAGCTCGTGGTTAAGTAATAACAGCCGCACGGGACGATCCATCAGGTTAAGCTGCGCTTGCCGGGGTGGGTCCGTGGATGGGTGACCATCGTTACATACCGAGACTCCTGCGTGCCTCGGAAAGCACGTTAAGCCGTTGGTCTCGACTGTGCTTCGTGGATCTTTGACAGTCGTTACGGGTCGTCAGAAGCCCGAAAGTCTGACAACCAGTCTTACTAAGGGGTATCGTATTACCCAGTTACTGGGTTGTGGAGGTCCGATAGGCAGTCACTCCTTGTAAAATACTAGTATTCAAGTAGTATAGCTAACTAAAAACTATAAAACAATAAATAACTAGATTCACATCCATGAATTTTTTAACACCTTTAAAAGTGACAATCATAAATGGTCACATAAATTCCAGAGGGTTTTGCTTGCAACGTTGGCGTTAGTCCAAAGTGTTATTCGGTTCATTTGGTCAGTGAAAGTTTATCTGCTTTCAATACTGCGGTTAGATATATTTTTTCCTGTAACGTAACCATGGAATATTATAACTTCGCAATTTTTGTCGAATATTTTGGAAAAGTCAATGCATTTTCCCTACAGCGCAGTAATTTTAACCGTGTTAACTATCTACTACCGATTCATATATTTTATGATTATGGCTTCGAAGTTACCTATGCCTATGATTGTTGCTTCTGTGATTTTGATGTTAAAAACCGGCCAAGTGCGAGTCGGATTTGCGCACGAAGGGTTCCGTACCATTATCTATAAAAACAGCAAAAAAATCATGTCTGTTGTATGGGAGCCCCCTTAAAAATTTTTCGGATCCGACATATTTTATTATTCTGTTTTTTAGTATTTGTGGTTATAGCGGCAACAGAAATACATCATCTGTGAAAATTTCAAGTATCTAACTATCACGATGCATGAGATTACAGCCTGGTGATAGACGGACAGACAGCGGAGTCTTAGTAATAATACCCCTCGGGTAAAACATTTATCATAAATGTTAAATAGATCACTGTTTATAGAACTGTTGGTGTTTCTAATTAAATAAACTGGGGATGCTGAAACATGGCAATCGAAAAAAAATAAACTGTAATAAGTAGACTGTACTCAATCAATCTGCCTTTTCACAACTACGTTGTGGTAGGCTTGCAGTCTAACTATCTAAAATCTATTTTATACTAGCTGACCCCGACAGACGTTGTCCTGTCCCAATTTCAATATTCCCATATAAAATCCACTTTCAGTTTTCCAGAATTTTCCAATTTTCCCGGCAACTTTTCCAATTTTTCTCATCGTTTAAACCTTTCCTGGACTACGTCAAACATTTCAAAACCAAAATCAGCTAAATCGGCCCGCCCTGCCGTTCTTGAGTTATAAAATTACAACGAAAAGTGGCATTGATTTTTATAGATATAGATGGAGCGACTGTCTATTTGACCTCCACACTACACTCAGTTACTGGCAGTGTGACCGTTTCTAGTTGTATAAACCTACGTATTTTCCTTTTCAGCTGTTGCCAGGTGAATATAACAAAAAAATACCATGACAGTTGAAATTGTACCAATATTATACCGATATTTAGTCTACTAAAATATGCTATCGTCATTCTTCGGAGCCTCAAATATACAAATTTAAAAAAACCAAAAAAGACCAAAAACCGTTTTACTTACTGGGTAACACGATAACCCTTGGTAAGACTGGATGCCAGACTTTTGGGCATCTTGACTACTCGTAACATTCGTTACGAGTAAGTCAAAGATCTACGAATGACAACTTTGACAGTCGGCTTAGCGTGCTTTCCGAAGCACAGAGGGGTCTCGATAGGTATGTACGGAGCTGTACCTAACCATGAAACACGAACCAAAGTATGTACTAAAAGTAGTTATTCATTATATTTAATTTAAATTTTAGTAGAGTTTTATCCTCGTATGATTAATTTGAAAGCATAATACTACAAGGAATTCAAGTCCACTATAATTTAGCGACGCTCAATTTATTCGGAGTTCTTCCGTACCTACTTACATATTCCTATATCAGTAGCCATCTCAGGTTTCTTTTAATTTCTAGATATTTCATCTTTCAAACAATTTCATCCATAGATTCCGATGCCACGTTGTAAACAAGTATTACAAAATGCATGCACTGTTGCTTCCAATCTACAGCGTTGCTTGACGAAGGCTCACTAAATTTCCCAAGAGAGAAAAAATATGTGCGAGAAACACATAGTTACACACCAGTTTATACAACAGCACTATTTTCTGCCACACACTATTATAGAAACAATTTATCAAAAACATAAAAAGCGTTAAATAAAACAAAAGGTTCCGTTTTAAGTCAAGAAAAAACAGACAGAACATAAAACTTTATTTACTGGCAACATTTCTGATTTCAATTTGTTTAGTGGCAACTCTAGCGGTCTTAAGTCACTTGAGTGGGGACAACAGGCCATTGAGCGACACCCGACTTCCCGGAATAAATTAAACGCTGCCAATTGCGACTTTTCCGTCGAAAAACCGACGATTTTACGTTTACGACAGTAGGCCGATTTGCTGTAGTTTTTTTTTTATTTATGACCCGAGGACACGGCACTGGGAATAGTAAACGAGGGATTATGCGGGCGGCCGCGCTGTCGCAGATGCAATGTATCATTTATAGGGATTTTTACGTCATAGATTAATAAATAAACCTATATAGTCTGTTTTATGGTGTTTTTCACGCGTGGGGAAAATCTCAATCATAATCTCCGCAAACCTGCTTATAAGCTCTAGACGTAGGTACCTAATCAGTTTGTTAGAAATGACTGTATTTTCATGTGCTTTTCAACGCGACAAATGAAAGAAAACAGACAACTAATCAGGAGGTAAGTAACTAGACCTACTATGAAGTTGTGAGAGACGGAGCTATATACGACCTATAGCGCCGTCTCTCTCTCTCTCTCTCTCTCTCACGGGAAACGTTCAACTTCTGCCCTGAATAAGAGCTCATAGTAAGCCTATGTCATTAAGTCACTAGCCACATTAAGTATTTATTTCATCGTAATAACAGAACCATTTCCACTCAACATAATGATGCAGACATTAGGCAATGAACAAACAACAAACATGATAATAAGGTTCCTTCAAACAGGCGCGACATGCGATATAAACGTGCGCGAGACAAAAGCACCGCGTATCGCGAGACGAGCGGTGCCTTTGCGTCGCGCGCGATTATATCGCATGTCGTACATATTTGTAGGAGCCTCTACATCACCACTAAAAGTCAAAATCACTATGAGATCTACCTAACTAACACTTTGGCAACCCGTCGAACCCACTTAAGTGTCAATACCAGCTCTATGGAAGGCTTAAGAGGCCACTTAAAGGCCTCAGAAAGACTCTCAGCCCTGGGCCGGCCACTCGAAACAAGTGCACTACGAAAGTGGATGAAGCAGAGAAAACGAAAACTAAGAGACTTTTATATTTTCTAGCTAGCTAGAGCCGCGGTTTAGGCTATGACATACGTTTTTAGTAGCGTCTTCGAGCTTTTGAGCAGGGGGGCTAAAACGGCCACTTTGGCAGAACCATAATAGGATAATATTATGAATAATATTTGAAATCGTAAAACGGTCACACACTGACAATATATTATGAATTGTTAGTTTGTGACCGTTTTACGATTTCAAATATTATTGCAAATGAGACACAGACCTCGGCATGTACTTAAGTTTTAGATTTTTGCCAATGCGGTAAATGCCACGATCTGGTTAAGTCTTAATAATAAAACCTGTCCCAGTTTGAAAGGAGTACCGGGAAATCACAATTACTTTGTCTCTAAAATCGTCTTCACGCATTGGAAAACTCCTTGGGAGGACATGGGAGGTGGTTATCACTCTCAATTAAGTGCCGACTGAGTGCCCCCTACGTATATTTGCCAACCTACCATAACGAAATGTCTCCAAACAGTATTCCTAACTTATTGGTTAGGAATAAAGTTTGGAGGCATTTGGTTATATCGTGGAAGGATACTTTGAATGTGTTAAATTGATGTATGGAGCAACATACATCAATTTAACACATTCAAAGTATCCTAACTTTAGTACACAAAGTGCAACAAGTGGGGTGGCAAACTGATCTGATAAGCCGGTCAGGGCAGCCGCGATAAGTCAACACCTTGCCCCCTTGCCACATAGCCACCGTGCGAGTAACATCGACGTGACGGAGACGTCTTAAGTTTAAGTCAAGTAAGTGGGCTTAAGTGGGCAAGTGCATACAAGCTTTGTGTAAGAGAATTTTAGATTATTAAGTGTTTCCTTTTAAGTGAAGTGCTTTGTTTAATTCTATGTTGTAGGTACTGCGTGTTTTATTACCATTCTTTTGATGAGCAAAAAGATAAAATTATGATATACCTTTGTTTCAGTTAAGTACTTCCTTAATATTCTACTTAAAATTTCTTCCAAAGCACAGTTTCTTTGTTTTATATAATTATGTCATAGCCAAATCTTAGAATTGATCATTTCATGAAGTGGTCAGGCCACATCATTGAACACTCAACGTTTGACGATATGAACAGCTAATCGCACGACTACTTCATGATGTGGCCAAACATTAGTGATCATAATCGTAAAATAGTTAGATTATGTACCGGTAGAACCGTTGATGTCGCTTTGTTTGTGTTGTGCCGGTCCTAAAAATACTAAATAGCCAAGTAACTGCGACCAACGTAGATGTTGTTCGCTCGCTCGGCTGGCGCGCGGTTGGTCCCAGCGTCTCTAATCTAAATAAGTGACGTAACTGATTCGAAGAAAATTTTACAGGGCAAGCTATTTTTCTTTTTCTTTTTTCGTAAACTGTAGATATATCGGTCTCGATTTTTGCATTATCATGGGGACCGTAAGGCATAGGTACAGATACGCCGATTAGACAGACCGATTCGACTTGGAAAATGTATCAAATTACTGTAGTTAGGTAGGCTATCGGCTCAGTCCAAAATGTCAGATACGTCAGTTAGTTAAATTAGCGACGACAGTTCTAACCTAACCTAACCCATTTGGCCGGGTGCCACTAACGGCGTGAAATGCAACTACTTTGCGATATGCCCAGTGGTCAGCTGGAAATGTCGATAAATAGGTAGCTTTCATCACGATATGGCCATTTCTGTGATGATCATTTCATGAAATGATTGTGTTTCATGACATGGTCAAACGTCGACTGCCATAAATTTATTAACGTTTAAATGATATGGTCAATTTTAGCTGGCCATTTCATGAAATGTACGAACACTTCATGACGTCATCAATTCTAAGATCTGGCCATGATGTATACCTACATATTACAATAGATTTGACAGTAACCATAACTACATAATAAGAATACCTAAACCAAACTCCAAACATACAAAATCTACCTTATGTATACCTAATATAGAGCCTTTTTTTGTGGATGGGAAATCATCTAATGACTTCTCCCGCTCTGGGTGGAGCGGAAGGGCGTGTCAGACTTTTACTGACTAAAACCCAACCGTGTTCCTTCAGTTGCCTGTGCCAGGGCCACGGTATCTCTTTCGAACAACCCGCGACCCCGGCGGCACCTTTGTAGAGCCTAAAACTACAATTAAAAATCCAACCTTCCCTTTACTTTAAAGAAAATTGCATAAATGTATATTGTATAATCCATTCTAAATCTGTAACGAGGGATTAACAGCAGATCAGACCGCCACGTCCGGCGTTAAGTCATTATTTTTTACGATCCGTCGCTCGTACACCACTTGTTCACGAGAACCTATCAAATGGTCACCTACCACTCTAAAATGACCTGTACATGTTTTAGTTACCTTTAAAACCTTGGAAACTGTGATAGGTCAAAGTAAAATGGACGCCAACCTCAGCGAGATGTTAGTATCCCCCCGTTGACGTTATAGCGGTCTTAAAAGACATTATTTCGGGTAAATTGTGGTAAATACAAGGTAATACGTTCATCTTGTTTGGTGGATGAGGGTGATGAAAGTTGGTTAAACATTAATGAGCTTCATTAGTCATGGAATACGGGAAAGATTTCGGAGTTGTTTTGTCATTCTCATTGTTGTTGGTTTTGTTTTCATTTATTAATTTGAGTTGAGTTGGTTTTTCTCGAAAGAAATTCAGGAAATTCGTCAGTTGTTTACTGTTCAGCAATGCATTTGTTTATAATGCTACTTGTCAATATAACATTTATGTTATAAAATATCAAGAACATGAACTGCGTTCATAATACTATTTGAATGAGTATTGATCACACCACCACATCTATTCAGTTAACTATAACAAACACACAGATATTTTCTGCAAGATTTCCCTTATTCCCAAAACGTAAGTGAAAACGTGACGTCGTGTGACGTGACGTGCGTGTTTGAAGAGACATAAAACGTTACGAGACGCCCTCACTTGTGTCTATTACCGGTAGCAAAAATGACTACCCAAAGATATGCAAAATTTAAACGAAATCGCGACTGAAACTATGCCATTTCCAACGTATTTCCATAAAGAGGAAACGTACAAAGAGTTTTATGATTACGAGCAACTTTTGAGTTATTATGCGTCAAGAGAATTGACAGCAAAATGGAACAACTGCAGCGAGGCACTTCTCTATATTTTAAATGTTACATCTGTGGAGTCACACTGTTATTGTAGAAAGTTACAAAGCTGTTCGAGTGAAATGTGGGTTAGAGACTCACCTCGTCATAAATAAAGTTGTCGATCTCCTCGAGCGGTCGTCCGTACAGCTTGGGAGGGAAGGGCTCGTACTTGCGCGGCAGGCGCGCGCCGTCCTCCACGCTGAGGCGGCGGCGCGGCATGAAGCCGAACTCGCGCACCAGCTGCGCCCCGCGCGAGCCTGCCCGCCGCGCCGACTCGCGCGTGAACGGCGTGACGGCGGCGCGCGGCCCGTCACGCTCGGCGGCGCCCACGCAGCTCTCGTGCGCGAACGTGACGCCCTCCAACGGGATCCGCAGCTCATCGCGGCGCGGCCTCTCACCCTCCACGTGCAACGCATCTCGGGACTGCGAGGCGACCAGCGGGGCCGCCGCCTCCGGGTTGGTGGCCTCGAGCGTGCGCACTATCTCGCTCAGCAGCCGCGAGCCGTCGATCTCCTCGCCCGGCGAGTTGAGCGGCGCCGGCGGCGGGAACGAGAGCCTCCTCTCGTCCTCCTCCATCCCGCGCAGGCTACGCGCGCGCCCGCCTCATCGCCCGCACCCACTCGCACACACACACACACTATTTGCGCACCGATGACGCCATTCTCTAATGTTACTGCCACCTGAAACAAAAACAAACAGTTTATAATAGCGCATCAGTGAGGCCACTCACCAACGTTATTATTTGCACGTGGCGCATAAACGCTCTTTGAATAAATCAGTTCATTTGTGAAAATTATTTCAAATAAACAACATTTTCTAGACGAGTATTTCAGTTTGATGGAGACATTTAGAATAATTAGTTCGTGTTTACGAATGTGAATATGGAGAAACATTTCTGTGCGTTCTATTACCGGACGCAAAAGCTAACTTTGTGCAGTTTCGACATTAGTAAAGTAAACAAGGTCGTTCTATTTATTTTCATTTACGAAACTCCGTGATTAACACACAATAGCAGCTGAACTACAATAAAACCCGCTGACGCACGGAGATTCATTGAGCATTGCGGCGCTACTTTCTTAGTCAAATAAAAGTGTAAAATGTTGAACAAAGCTGAGAACTACGCGGGATGAATTGAAGTTATGAAAGTGTTTTTAGGAGTTACTTTATCTTCTCCCCGCGGCTTAAACCGGATGAATATTGTACGAGCTCCGGCTGTTTTGCTATGAAATCCTGTATGTACCTATGTAGGTAGGTACTCGTCGCAATTCCATTAGCGGGGAGGGTTCCTGTGCCTATATCATTCGTACATTAATTGCTTAGGCAGCTGCTTACTTATGGGTATACTATATAGATAGCTGACATATTATACTTATTTGGTGGATTATGAATGTGTTATGAATGTGTCATTAACAGTCAAATCTGTTCCTAGAATGCCAAGGAACAGTTTTTATGGTTACCGTATTCAATGATTAAATTATTATCACACGGTATAGTTCCTGATTACTCCATGGGAAGTATTGTCAGTTTATTTATGAATTAGTTAATACAGCGTGTCGTTTTGCACCCTCATCAAATTTCAGGATGTGATACAGAACATCAAACCGAACAACTTTCTCCATGGGACCAACATCGTAATCGCGAAAAAATTTTCAACTGTCCCATAAAAAACTTCAATCCCTACTGGACGCAAATGTATGTGACGGCTGATTATTTTTTTGCGATTACGATGTTGGTGCCATGGAAAAAGTTGTTCGGTTTGATGGTCTATACCACACCCATCAATTGCACGAAGATGCAAAACGACACGTTGTATAGTGATGCGGAATCTTGTTGATTATTACTCCACATTTGCATCTAAGGCAGTTCGAAATAAACCATCCCATAGCGAACTATCTAGCAATTATAAATTAAAAGCAAAAAAACCTTTTTTAAAATAGCTTTTATTAAAATTACGTCACATTATCTCTCTCATCTCAACAAGCCCTTTCATTTGATACCCATATTGTAGAAATGCATTAAAAATAACTATTCCGCCATCTTGGATGGTTCGCCATATTGGATTTAGAATGATGTCACACAACTTATCGTGTATTGTCATCCAAACTAAACGTGTATACAAAATTTCAGCTCAATCGGTTGAAGATATCTGCTTCAAAATTGAGTAGCAAGATTCCACGCGAACATACATACATACATACATTGCAAGTTAAATAAAAGCTTTTAATAAAGTAAAGTAATTTAGAACCTCATAGTTTCGCAATTTCGAAAACACAAACAACAACAACACATTAAAACTACCTCCCGTTCTAAACAACATACAACAACCAGCCATGTACTAGGACCCCATATTTACCAGGACAGTATCTGGCACAAATCATACGTCCGCACTATGATATGGCACATATACAAAGGCGCAGATATTGAGAGAGAACTCTGCGAATCATCATTGTGCCATTTTGTGCCATTGTGTAGCTGCCGCAGTACCAAGTATTTTTACAGAGGGAAAAGTTCGTCTTACACAGTGCATTCGCTTAGGAAAATGATGTTTTTAATTTACCTACCTAGAAAGATTTTGTGCTTTTGTTGAGTGGTCTGTTCTTTATGGTAAGTTTTGAGGGTGATTGCTAAAGTTTGTCGAGCGAAAAAGCCAGAAATGAAGGATAATGGCAGTGAACGGAAATTACTATAATATTTAGTCAGATTTTAGTTCTTTTTATAAGTAGGTAGGACGTAACTAAACTAAGCTAGCAATAGGTATCTTTGACCTACGGATATTTTGGAAGCAAATGCGACACACTGTCGCTTTTGCGGGCGCTTGACGACTATACACGTCATAACAATAAAATTTTGTGTCTCGTTTGTTATACCGTCCGCGGAGTTTGGTGCGGTCGGTCAAGGGTGTGATTGGTCAAAAGTCGTTTTCGTCAAAATTGTACTTCGTCAAGAGCCTTTTTCAGTCAAAGTTGCGTTTTGTCAAAGTTTATATTGCCAAAAGTGCAGTTCGTCAAATTATGCAGAAAGTAAATGTTCGATTACGCAGCGAGCTGCCTGCAGCTGCAACAGAAGGTGCTGTCTTTGGTTTGGTGGTTACCAAAATTAATTTTAATGTTAAGTCTGGGTTTTACTTAGTTTTTAAGTTTAAGTAAAGATTATTTTCTTTTTACATGGTTTTTCCTTGATTGGTAGGGCCAAGTCAAAGGGAATTTAGCCCATACAACATCTAGGAGTCATTAAAGCGCATCACCACACAGAGCGCGTGAGCGGGTCGGGTCTCTTCCCTTCGTACGCGAGTCCGACTATCACTTGGCCACCGATTTGGAAAATTCTTTTTTTTTTGACTAACTTGTCAGTTAGTCAAAAAAAAAAGAATTTTCCAAATCATTGACAAATATACATGTTGACCATACGAGGTTTTGACGTAACGTATATTTTGACGATACGCTCTATTGGCCAAACGTACACTTTGACCAAACACACCCTTGACCAACCGCCCCGAACTCCGTCCGCGAACCGATAAAAAGTGAGTAAGTTTAATTATACTGATTTCTGACTTTTCTAAAGGTCACACTCAAAGCTCAGTTAGTCCAGGTAGAGTTTTTTGATCCTTTTACGAAAAAGAATCGATTGGCATCAAGAAAAGTTTTTGTGAAAACTGCCCACTTTCTTGCAGACTGTAAATTTTTTTCAATATCTGTGAATGCACAAAAGTCAAGGACAGTCTCCTAAGACCGGTTTCTTGTAGCGACAACGGTTAAGGTACCTGCCAAATACTGCCCCGTCTCAAAAATCCACCCTGTATAGGTAATCAAAGACATTTTAATAAATCTCTTTGGCTATACCTAATTTTCTAAACGCAATGTAGGCCAATTTACTTCCACCAATCGGCCTGTAAAGGCTACAAAAATACGACCAAATTGCATTTCATTAAAATCAAAAACAATAGTAGCTACCTACTTGCATTGAGTAGGGACTTTAGTGAGTAATGAACATACTGACCAAAATTATAGGTAATTGTAGGTATGGTTAGCAGCATTGACATAATATACAGCCATTGAATCACGGCTGTCGGCAAAATGCCAGCCAAAGGCCTTGGTTCCGTTCTACTGCATTTTAAAACTATGTTTATGATAGCTTATCTGCTGACGGTACGGCTTTATAATGCTGGTATGGGAATCTATGGGTAGCTTTATGGCATATCTAAAGCCGCAATTACACATTTGCGCGAGTGACGAGGCGAGCGGCGGCGGCGAGTCGAGACATACGAAGATTTAAACAGTGGTTCGCGAATGCGTATACCACAGAACAGCTGTTTTATCTGTTCTGTGGTGTAAAAGATCACTCGTGTAGCCACAAGAATACCTCGCCGAACAATTCGTCGAATGGCGAGACGAATCACGAGCACGAATGTGTAATGCGGTATAAGAAATTTATGATTAAAAAAATATGGCGTACCGTAGCTAAGAAGGAAATCTAAAATCTTTTTTTTTAATTTGTCTGGATTTTAAATAAGAACTTACCTCTGAGTTTCAACTGTACCTAATAAGATAGGAAATTCTAGTAGGTACAAATCATCAAAAAAACATCCCTGTTAATTCACAGATTTAAAAAAAATCTCCTTTCTAGTCAGAAGTAGTATAATATTAGTTTCTTTTGCATTTCCGTAGAAGAAGACGTACAGCTAGACTTACCTATTTGTATTCTTGCACTTCTCATTTCATAATTTATTTTCAGTAACTAATAAAAATTGCAATATCTTTTTAGGGTTCCGTAAAATAAAGTAAAAAATTAAGGCTTGTCCGCCGTAAAAAGCGCGGTCACTGTTGGACTGCATAGAAAAGAAAGAGAAGCGCGATGACACAACGCTCGCAAAATATGAAGTAATTACCGATTTACAAAAAATCTAGGGATTGGACTAAAAAAGTAATCACATGAAATCATTCCTTATTATTTTGTAAAGAACTGTATAAATTTATGAACACTTTTAATGAAAACTGTAGGAGTAATATGGTAAAAACTCGAAAAAATAGACCTGGGTTTAGGCTTTTTTTCTTTAGTTCTACAAACTAAAATAGATTTCAGGACACATGAAATCACTTCTTAAGTATTCTAAATTATTGTGCATTTTTTTTCTATCAAAAAGGTGCAATAGTTACTGTAAAAAATGGAAACAAAGTTACTTATTTTCGACGTATTTTAGGGAGGACAAGCCTTAATACAAGAAACTGTTTTTTTAAACTGAAGATTTATGTAATATATTTTATGTAGTGTTGAATATTAGTCGATGGTACGGAACCAAGTCAAGTTGTGCAAGTCCAACTCGCACTTAGCCGGTTTTTTAAATAGTGAAACTCTTTATCTTTAGCGTAAAAATAATTAGATACGAAAACCCACAAAAAGGAATTGCAGACCTTTTTCACATTTATCTAATTAATTGTAGCAGTAAAGGGAACCAATTTAATAGGTGCGTGGGACAGAAAGAATCACAGATAATTGAAACCACAATGAATCCATGATTGGGATATGTTAATTATATATATATAGCATGTTAATTATATATACAATTGTTAACATAAATAGATACAAACACGACGTGGGTAGGTTACTATTATGATCCTACCTAACCCAGACGTTGTGAAAGTTTTGCAATTTTTCTTTCCCCGAAAACATAATTCGGACTAAAAATTTTACGAAAAATTTTATAACCAAAAACAGCCAAATCAGGCCAGCCGTTCTTAAGTGATGCGCTTACCAAAGAACAGCATTTCTATTTACACATACAGAGGTATATAGGTTGTGATACAAAGGGAAAAAATAAATTATTATTTTTCTGTTCCCATATCTACGTCACAGAATTAATAGAATTTTTCGATGAGAACAACTTCAGCTTTGTTTAGGATTCCCCATGTTAGACGTTCGACGTTCTGCTTTAAAAAAAACTAGTCCCTAAAAACAGTAGATTGCATTACCTATGCATCCGCCAGCATCCGCGCGTGTTTAGAATTTGTTTGACTAAGCCGACGTTCACACGGACGTAAAAAAATCGCGGCGAGATTTTATCGCGCACTGGATTTTCAACTCTCGTTGTTGAGCCGAGCGTTGAGAATCCAACCTAACAAAAACAGAGTGCATCCCAGCCCGACGAAAAACACACTGTTGGATTTTCAACTCCCGGCAGTAGGCAGAGCGTTAAAAATGCAGTGCGCGAAAAAAAATCGCCGCGATTTTTTTACGCCCGTGCGAACGTCGGCTTACAACCGGCCTAGCATACAATGAAATCCTTGACCAACCACAAGAAGACATAAAATGGAACGGAAAGCCCTTTTAATAGAACTAGCGACATTATTCTTCGCGTAGTTTTAATGCAATAAATTATTATTGTATTACACATAAACCTTCCGGAATACATTCTCTAAATGATATTTAAAACCGCATCTAAATCCGTTGCGTGGTTTAAAAGATTAACACCACTTAATAGCATCAATACCCTACTAATTTCCATTAACACCAACGAAAAACGAAACGTACCAAACCAAATCGGTAGTAATTTTTCACTCAAACGAAGCCTTTTATCCCCCTCCCCCCACAGGTCGTAGAATGTATCAAGATGTCTAAATACAATCCATTTCGCGCCTCCCTCTGTGGACGCACACGCTATGAATCACCAAATTAACGTCCGTTTTACGCGCGTAAATCTCGTTCGCGTAATATGTGGAATTTACGCGATCGTTGATGTCAGGTAAAAGGCCTATTCGACTGAGCCAATAAAAAGTAATGAGGTTTTATACTGTAGCATTATGGATGGATGTTGGGAAGCTGAATCGTTAAGGACTTCGCGGTGCATTGTTTTGAAGTGAATAAAAATAATATCATCATTGGAAAATCTTGCTCTTTAAACGTCGATTCACACCCAGGTAACAGGTGCAGATAACAACAAACAATCTATTGTGTCTGCTAATTGGCGTGTGACAGGTTAACATTTAAGAAATAGGTACCTACAGAAAGTTCTGAAATTAATATTCAGTGGCGAATATGCGAATGGCCAAGTTGTCAGGAAGTTCAATATTTCTAATCATAAGTACTCAAAATTATCTTGAAGACCAACAATTGATACAGAACTTGAATCGAACTCGAATTCTACCATATCGCCGATTAAGAAGCAAGATAATTCCTAAATACACACACGCATTCCTAGGTACACCTCTGCCTAACCTGAATATAGGTGTGATTTTATCCCCCCCGGTGGGTTCCTGCATTGTCGAGGTGGGGGGCTCAGTCAGTAGCCGTAGCTTGGTCAATCACAGTGAAGCGAAGAGGAACCCGAGTAGGGGCCGCTCGTCAGGGCTTTTGCCGGCAAGCCGATGACGTAGCGGTCAACCAGTAGGTTGCGGTGCCGCTTGGACGACCTCGCAACTGAGACGGGCCGCGATGTCGTATGGGAGGCATCGCGGCTGAGGGTTGTAGGCCGCGGCGGGAGAGGAGTGCCGGTATTGTGGTGCGCCGCTCTCCCTACCTTCCGCGGCCTTAATGGGATCGCCACCGTCTGATGGCGGACGCGGTGGGGCCGCAGGGGAGGAGGAGTGTCGGTATGACATTGCCCCTTGGGTGCTGGTTTGGTCTCTGGGGTGGTCACGGCGTGCAATGTGTTCTGGTGCGCCGATGATGGGGAGTACACCCCAGAGGAGGGTTCGGTGACGGACAGCCGCGGCGGGTTCACGGATGAGTGCTAACGCGTGCCCGAGGCAGAGAGGAGGTCACCGTGGGGTTTTTTTTAGTGGGTTAGAGTCCCACATAGAGATTGCAACCCGGTATGTTTCTCAACCCGGCCAGGCCCGGTTGTATTCGTCGCCAACGGTTGTGTGTTGGCGATGAAACCTTTAAAGTATTTTATGAAATTTTTTTATACAATGAACGGAAGACAATGATGTTAATATTTATTTCAAACTGGCTTATGAACAATTATCACAATAATCAGTCTCACTCAAGTCTCAAAATCACACTTAATACAGAATTGATTACTTTTACTTATGGACGGAAAAGTAACATTAGTATTAGTAATTATTAATTTTTATAAGTTTAAACAAGCAGAGAGGCAATTACCGTATTTTTAACAACATTTACAATATTTGAAAACATAGTATTAAAATAAGAAACTAATAACGCAGCCTAAAGTACTAAACGTGTCATAACAACTTAGAATAGATAGATAGATAAACTTTGGTAGCTTTGGTATAAACAAATCACATTCTTATTTGCCAAAAGTAAAGTATTATGTTTTTTCTTAAACTTTGGCTATTATGACTAGTGAGTGTTACTATTACTAATTGAGCAAATACCGAAATTTTATAGGCTGTACCGGGTCCGGCGACCGGGCCCGGTAAGAATGGCCGGGCCCGGTGGGTGCCTAAAAGGCCAC
Organism: Cosmia trapezina; assembly: GCA_905163495.3. Lineage (NCBI taxonomy): Eukaryota > Metazoa > Arthropoda > Insecta > Lepidoptera > Noctuidae > Cosmia > Cosmia trapezina. Next base: position 8,058,427 of record LR991036.1, read on the forward strand.
CGGGCCCGGGCGGTCCCGGCCCGGCCGGACCCGGTTTGCAATCTCTAGTCCCACATAACTGCACTATCTCCCCGTGGTAGTGCAATGTGCATGAGCATTTCTCCACGATAAAAAAAAAGATGTGATGTATTATGTTATGTATTTATTCCTAAACAAAACTAAACAAATATACAAAACCATTAGGAACATAACTAACTAACTCCGCTCGGTCTGCTATATAAACCCACTAAGCCCAATAACAACAGAATCACTCGATAAACTCTATACGAAGCTGAAATAATCGCATCTCTCCGTATAGGAGCAATCAAAAGTATCTCCATTGTGGCTCTATTGTATCGGGCAATCAATTTGCCATATAATGCCCGGGCAATGTTTACGGAGCTTGCTCCGGAAGGGATTGAGATAAGCTTGCCCACAGTGCCCTGTTGCTCGCCGTTACGGGCCGGTATTAGATTGGATTAATCGGGATGTTTTGATGATAATTTGTATTAATAATATTGGAAGTTAGTTGCATGGCTTTAGAAAGTGAATCGCAACTCTGTGAAAAAAAGAGAACTGATTGGACGACCAAAATAATAATACTTAACCCTGCTACACCGGCCGACCACAATTTTTTAAATATTTTTAAATGTTTTTAATGTTTTTATATTTATTTTAAAATATAATTTATGTTTAAGCATATACACTAAATTAAGGAAATAATAACCAATCTAATTTAATACGTGACGGATAAAATAATCTCACAGAAAACAAGGCAGAGACCAATAATTAATTATTCTGATGTCATCTAATAAAGCCTGCATACAAAGTGAAACTTAAATAACGCACAACCTGCTAAGGGGCCGTCGTACTCATAATCATGAACAACTTTTACTATGGAACCAAACCTTAAATTGCAAAAAAAAAACAGCTGTTCCCTACATTGTGATGAGTAAAAGCGAACATAAATGTAGAGGGTCTTTTTGTTTATATTGATTATTATTGATGTAAACTTATTTTTTTTTTTATATTTTTTGTTTTGACATTTATATTTTATTTTTTTTATTTTTTGAGACAGTCAATTATTTTAATTATGTTACTTATTAATAAATTATGTATAATTAAATCAATGCCATCCATAAATATTTGTACGCCTTCTGGTATAGCATAGCGCGCTTGTAATTTTTTTTATAACAACTATTTATTGTTCTACCTAGGTTAACAAATGATTAAATGACTTATGACTTAGAGAACAGCTGATTTTATTTCACGATTTCAGGTTTGGTTCCGTAGTAAAAGTTGTTCATAATGATGAGTACAATGACCCCTTAAGAGGTTGTGCGTTATTTAAGTTACAATTTGTATAAGCTCTTAATGTTGTGTACAAGTTGCAACGCTCATCGCTTCGCCCGCTCGCCTCGCACGCGGTTGTTCTAACCTAACCCCCATTTGGTCGGGGTGCCCTGTACCTATTATTGTCACATATTAGAAGTCCTCAGAATACAGTAGCTTAGTTTTCACAATGTCGTTTGTCCACAGATTTATCTTTCTTTTTAACAGGAATTACTTCAATTAATTTACGCATTTCAGACATTTGCATAAGCTGCTAGCCACAGCTACAAACCAGCACGTAAACTCACAAAGTGATTTTCCAAGCATAAATTACTTTAATATCCAAATATGGACCCATAAAATAATTTAACAGCCTTTTAATGCCCCAATTTCCGATCCAATCAATACTTAACTTTAATACATAGGAAAAAAAAGCGAAAATGAACATCATAAAGGTTAATAGTATCGTAAACGACAGTCCCTTGATGTCTACACGTTCCGATCAATTTGCCGATAACCAACGCTTCGACACTTACGTGACTATACTTCGGGGTTTGCCGAAAATTGCCGACGTTTGCCGAGTCATTAGGACTACGACGGAAGTTGTTACTTATATTGGAAAGATTGATGAAAAATATGGCGATGAAAAATTACCTTGATTTACCAACTAACTGTTTGTTAAAACGCTACTGCTGAGAGGTTTTGAGTTTGATTCCCAGGTGGGGTAAAGTGTTATTGGGTTTTTAACTAACTTTTCAAAAAAAGGAGGATGAGGTTCTCAACTCGTAGCGTGTATATATGTCGCAGGTTTATGAAAAAATCAGGTTTTTAATCAAAAACCTAGGCTTTTGATCAAGAACTGGAAGAAGACGGTCGTCGTCAGGGGCACCCCGAGGTTCGGTTAGGTTAGGTTCCTTTAAACCCTGCAGACAGAAATAGGAGCCCCGCACAGCGGGTCTCCGTCGACCGGTTCTTGATCAAAAGCCTAGTTTTTTAATCAAAGACCTGATTTTGTCATAAACCTGCGACATATTTTATCATAAATACTTACCTATACTTTTTATGTATGTACACCGATTTCTCCGTCAATTGTGGACCAATTTTGAAAATTCTTTTTCTGTTTGAAAGGGTGTGTTCTCGTCTATCTAGAATTTGTCAGTAGGTAGCAGCCCGGAGTCTGTTTTTTTGTCCGGTTGATGGCAAAAGGCTCGCCCCTGTTACATGGGATTTAATAAATGGCGAAATGTATAGGTGCACCTCTGCCCGACCCAGCGGGGAAACAAGAAGTGATAACCTATACTATTAAATGAGCAATACTTTTTATATTTGTAATCACGTTCTCGAAAAGGGCTTTAACGATTTCGATTAAAGTTACAATAGGTATAGAAGTTTACGGGGGCGAAAAATCTATTTAGCTAGGACTCGTATCTGAGAAAATTCATTTACTCTATTTTCACCCGAGCAAAGCTCGGTCGCCCAGATACTGTTATGTTATGCCTGTCAAAAAAAGTATTTAAAAAGATACAGATTCTGTATCCTTTTAAAATCAAGAAGCAGAATAAAATAAACAAATTGGGATGAATTAGGAGATTTTCATCACTCGAAGTTTCAACTGTTAACTAATTTGACAGCTCCAAACTAACATCTCTTTCTCTCCCTGCCTGTTAGAGAAGAGCAGCAATAATCTTATTTGTGTTGAGTCAGCAAACAACAAAACGGGCGCCATGGTATCTTTAGAGATGACTAAACATTATTAGAGTTTTGTTATTATAACCGTTTAATGTACTGCAAATAGGTCGCGGTTTTAGCTTCGAAACAATTTGAACCAGTCTGCGGTATCCAACTTGGCTTATATTGAACCAGGGAACACAAAATTACTAACTATGTATACAAGATTATTCAAGAATACTGTAGCGAATTAAAATGAGGCGGTGGTGTGTACTTGGGGTTTAATTTACTTTAAATAAAAAAAGTCTTTGGAACGGCTGGCTAGGAAATTGGTTCATGAATCTTCTATTTACTCGTAATAAAAATCTTAAATTCATATATTTACAACAGACAACGCAAGCCTAAACCTCTGGGACTAGAAGCACAAAATTTTGCGCAAGAGTTCCTTACCTATACGACATGTCCCAAAATTAATGCACAACTTCTTAAGTGGTAATTGTACTCATCATTATGAACAACTTTTACTATGGGACCAAACCTGAAATCGCGAAAAAAAAATCAGCTGTAATGTAGGGAATGTTATGTAGGGATGTTCGTTCCGTTCGCATGACTCGTCAAAATGTACGGAATAGCTCATTGTTTTTTCGCGATTTCAGGTAACTCCGTAAGAGGTTGGTAGGTGGTGCATTAATTCTGGGATATATTGTATAGCAAAACTGAGCAATAAGGAGGTTTTTTTTTTTAATTCATCACCATAAAGGGGTTCTATCTTAGAAGGTTTGGTTTCCGCACTTAGTCCTTCAAGTGGACCATTGTGGTTGGCCATGGCGGCCGTCGGTGGTTATCCCAACCAGCCCACCTCCATCCACAAATTGATCACGTCTCCTGGCTGGCCTGTGCAGAACATCTGTGTAAGATCTGTGTGCCCGAGGGTTTCTGTTCTCATCTAGATGACGCGTGTACATTTAAAGAGTTCATGCGCAACGGTTTCCTCAGCCTCCATGCAAGCCCTGCACAGAGGACTGCCCGGTATGCCTATTATTTGGAAGTGTGTGTTTAGTGAGCAGTGACCTGTGATGGTGGGTGTCGAGGACCAATAGCTCTCCGCTTGTGTGTGAACTCCTGTAGCCACCTGCGTAGCCGGTTGAAGGGCATGGGTATTGGTTTGGGTCCACAGACTGACGTGGTGGAAGAACTCCTGAAGGGATTAAATATATGATGACACTTTGTATGAAAGTTCGTCATTTTTGCGGATTAGTAATCCCGTAAAATGTCGTAGATATGAACCATGTCTACGACATTTCACAAAAGCCGCCTGATACGATTGTTTTTTGTTTTCCTTTGTCTTCTGATAGATATAATACTTGTAATTCGCTAACGGCGCGCATGCGTGTAAAGCACAGGCGACACTGAGAACGAAACAAAACGAAGCTAACTTTTCGCTCATGTAGCTTGCACTTCAGCTTCGGTTAGCGCTGCGAACAGCTATGAACCGAAGTATGAAAAGATGCTATAGCTACATGAGTGAAGCTAAACGAACTTAGTTCCGTTTCGCTTCGTTCTTGACGAAACATAAGGAGTACTTAGTTAAGGATCGTAGAATGCATTCAGTAGTTTCGGCCTACCTTTGTAGGCTATTCAAAATCAAAAGTAGCTTCAAATCTGCCTAGCCTTTTCCCAACTATGTTGGGGTCGGCTTCCGGCCTAACCAGATGCAGCTGAATACCAGTATTTTACATGTAACGACTGCCTATCTGACCTCCACAAACCAGTAACTGGATAATACGATTCCCTTTGGTAAGACTGGTTGTCAGACTTTCGGGCTTCTGACGACCCGTAACGACTGTCAAAGATCCACGAATGACAGCCGGGACTAACGGATTAACGTGCTTTCCGAGGCACGGAGGAGTCTCGGTATGTAAAGATGGTCAACCATCCACGGACCAATCCCGGCAAGCGTAGCTTAACCTGATAGATCGACCCGTGCGACTGTTATTACTACGCCATTCCTTCCATCACATTGAATTCAAAATCATTTCATCTTTCTTTCATCATAAAGTAAATCAATGCTGCGTAGACTATAGGCGAACAAAACATTAATCAAGATGAACAGACTTCAAACAACAACCTTTAACAGAAGAATCAAAACATCTCCAGGGAAATCGGCTGCCATTTTATCGTTTCATTTGGCGCGAAAATGATCAACACTTATTGGTGCAAAGAATCAAGATTTTATGAAGATAAAGTGGTCTTTACTATAGCTTTTGCTTGCGGCTTCGGATAGGATAGTTAGGACTCTAAACCAGTGAGTGCACTAAAAGTATCCTATACTTTTAGTGCACTCACTGGTTTAGAGTTTTAACTTCAAGGGACTGACAAGAGTCAAGCTATATAAACTTCAAATTTAAGAATAATAAGAAAGCTGATCCCAAAAAAACAGGCCCAAATATCTGCCATATTCAGCAGTGGACTTTCTCTAAACACCGATTCAAAAAACGGTCTTAGTGGAAATAGTGATAGTCCAGGTGCGGATAGGGAGGGTGCGGGGGCAACGGGTGCAGTTGCGCCTCCTGGGCTTTGACCAAACTGAGTCTAAAACTGTAAATTAGACATAAACAAAGTTTTGTAACCTGTAAGTCGTAGTAATCCTCGAAAAAGATGAGTTTAGAGAAAATAGGCACGGAAGATTTTTGTTTTAAAGGACTTTCACGCCCGTCCTCCCAGATACAAACATTTAACCTCCCCCCTTCCCCACCACCCCGGAGCGAAAACCTAGATCCGCGCCTGCGAATGACTATCGCAGCCGCGGATCTAGGTTTTCGCCATGTTTGGCAAACAAGTTATAAATCACACACAAGGTGTACAGGACACACCTAATCGATTATAACATGTATTTAGTGCTAATTGTATTTATTTAGTCCCCACAATATCCCCACAAAATAAATAACCAAGATATAAAGCCCACTTCACCCGACTTTCCAACTAAATCTAAATACCAAAACAGAAACGCCCATTTATTTAGCGGTAAGGTCTCAGGCCATTCATCATAAGCTATCAGTTTGTTAGTATCGTCTATTTATGTATGAAACTGGTTATTTAGTTCGTAATACCGAGGTTTTGATTAATGAGCGCCCCGAGCCTCATTGATTCGAGAAAATGGGATTTTCTCAGTGATTTCTTGGCGGATTTGTAAGGAGCTGAATATGTTATTCATTCGGCCTAAATGGTCTGGTTTGTTGAATGAAAGCATTTCTTTTTATTTTGTGCTGTGAAAGATGTTTTTGTTAATGTTTTGTAAAGACTAGATTTTTATTGAATGTACCAGTAAAAATCTAGTCTTTACAAAACATTTATGTGCGTGAGATTAATATATAAAAACAGTCGAAAAAAACCTAAAATAAAAAACATACACCGTGGCAATGCCGCCAGTCTTTTGGGCACTTTTCCTATTGACAGCGATGCGGACGAATTTTTTGATGCCCTATGATCCTTTCCCCTCCTTTTTTATATACCATGTACATACATATATTATTACTATTTTAAATCTGTTAGTTTATATGATGCGTATTAAATGAAAAATATTCTCAACATAAAATCGACCCCAAGGAACAGAACAAATTTCAAATATTACGAAACCGTAGTCTCGTAGGTCCGGCGTAGCTTGCGTAGCGGTGACGTGTGGCTGCTACGCCGTAGCAAGTAGACTGTAGAAATTGTGCTTAAGTTAAATTATCACACTTCAGCAAATATTTATGTTCTAGCTATGTGTTGTCAACACATTCCTTAAATTAAAGCCTTATGTGTGTTCTTGTAGAATAATTCAAAAACCTACACTATCATTGCCAGCACAAAATAATACAGTACACAGTAGTTTTTGATATGCAACTGCATAGCGAAAACTGAAACTAAGAACAATAAAACAAAGTGAGCAAAAGACTCACGATCACGATATTGAAGAAATCTAAAAAGGTGTATATTTAGTTTTTGAAAAAGCATCTGTTGTACCAGGAGCGAACCCAATCTTTTTACAAAAAAAAAATCAACCTGTATTATTATTTCGATTGATATCGTTTCAGCCTATCCCACTCTGTAGATCTCTTATAGTAGTTGTCTCATAGTCTCGTAGTTTCTTCCTAAACGGATGAGTCTGAATTTTTGCCTGGTTATAGGCAAAAGACTCGTCCCCTAATTATATGGGACTTATACATTACTGGAGAAATGTGTATAATATAAATATAAATATCCTTGGACATTTCACACAAAAAAAAATGTATGTAAAACACTTCTGCCTACACCAGTATAATACAGGCGTGATATCTATCTCCCTGTAGTTGGAATATCCCCTAAACCAGTGGTGCCAACTGCTGAATATGGTTATTATTCTTTTTAACGCATGTTATTTGAGTTGTCACTGTTGCCGACTTGAATGCGGTTTCATTACTCCAGTGTCTGCATCCGAATGTGCTGGAATTAAAACCGCTATGTTATGCTATGCCATGTTGAGCAGCGCTATGTTACTCCGATGTGTTAAGCTTTGAAAGTTTTGTTGAACATTTTTGTTAATTGTAAATGTTTGTTTGGTGTTTAAAAAAAAAAAAAAAGTTTATTTCATATAATTATCTTATTTGGCTTACATTGCATTGCAGGAGCTCGTGGCTAAGTAATAACAGCCGCACGGGTCGATCCGTCAGGTTAAGCTACGCTTGCCGGGGTTGGTCAGTGGATGGGAGACCATCTTTACATATCGAGATTCCTCCGTGCCTCGGAAAGCACGTTAAGCCGTTGGTCCCGGCTGTTATTCGTGGATCTTTGACAGTCGTTACGGGTCGTCAGAAGCCCGAAAGTCTGACAACCAGTCTTACCAAGGGGTATCGTATTACCCAGTTACTGGGTTGTGGATGTCAGATAGGCAGTCGCTCCATGTAAAATACTGGTATTCAGCTGCATCCGGTTAGACTGGAAGCCGACCCCAACATAGTTGGGAAAAGGCTAGGCAGATTGATTGGCTTACATTGCATGTCGAGTAGTCGCCAGTTAGGCATATAAAATGACTGTTGGTGAAGGCTCCGCCCTTCCCTTACATTATAAACGTACGAGTACAAACAGGTGTACCTGTAAAGAAACAAAGAGGGAAAAAATAAAAATACGATAAATTTTTAAGAGGGCGTGTATGTTTGTGTGTGTGAGGGTGTGTTGTTTGTGTGAAAGAGAGAATAAAGATGTGAGGTTAGATACCAGTAGTCGCCACTCGTCGTGTGAATGATGTTGATGTTTTTTTTTTGTTTTTTTTTTCGGTAATTGCGGGTGCACACTGCCAGTATTTAAATGTTAACACATTCTAATAATTAATAGCCATCCTGTTGTGTCCCACCCCACTGCATACGGACTTGGGATAATGCGGATCAATCCTGTCAAGTAAATCCATTTACTTATTTATCTACAGCCATGCTATAAATCCTCTATAAAAGTTTCTGAAACAGTTAGCTTATTGCCAACATTAAAACAGCCAGTGTCATAGTAACCATGGTAACCATAATAGCATCCAAACCGGTGTTTTAATGTTGTACTGAATTTCATAATGCAACTCGTTTTCAAAAAAAGAACATTGTAATGGACGCGCGTTTCACTACAACAGCGCCGTAATTTAAAAAAAGAACTTATTCGAATTCACGTCGTATACTATGACGCCGGCCGCCATGTTCGCTACGAGTATTAGTATTGCAAAAAACTGTTTCAGAACCTTTTATAGAGGATTCATAACATGGATTTAGATAAAGTCTTGTATGCAGCTGTACATAATTAGGTATTAAAACACTCATGTGATACTATTATCACACCCACATTCGTGTTTTAATACCCCTTATTATACGTCAGTTGCATAAATAACTATTATTTGACCAGCCCCTGCTTCGCACGGTTTTAACTTGCCGAAACTTTTTTTTAATTATATTAAGGTTAATAAAGGAGAAGTAAAATACGTTTATTTGCGGTAAACATGACGCAAAGAAAGAACACAAACACAGAAAAGAACAAGTTGGGGGAAATTATGCATGTACTAGCTTTTGCCCGCGGCTTCGCCCGCGTGGATGTCGGAAAATATCCCAAGAGAACCTGTTACGAGGAATCCCTTCCATATTCCTTGTCTACTTTATAAAGGGAAACTCTGTACAAAATTTCAGCTTCTAGGTTCAAGGGTTTGGGCTGGGCGTTGATGAGTCAGTCAGTCAGGACTTCTCTTTTTATTTATATAGATATTTATTTAATATTTTTTTAATTTTGTTATGTAAGTATTTTCCCCGATTATATATGGCCTCCGCAGGCGCGATTCTCTAAGGGAACTGTTTAAAGATATTAATATCATGACGGTACCTTGTCAATATATCTATGAAAACATCATGTACGTAAGGAAAAATCTAAATCTTTTCGGTAAAAGAGGTAAAAGACACAATTATAGGACTAGAAATAGGGACCATTTAGTTCAACCAGGTTTCAGACTAGCTAAAGTAGACTCATCCTTCATGGGGTACTGTTTAAAATGTTATAATAAAATACCTCCGCACATACTCCAGTTAAATGAAACGAAATTTAAATCATGTATAAAACGCACACTATGCAGCCAGGCATATTATAAGTTGGGAGATTACATTGCTGACAAAAATGCTTGGCTAAATGCTGGTCCTGCTCCACAAGGACGCTTAAACTAATTGATTAGCATTCGGAAATATTGTTGGAGCTGCTGAAGATCAAGAAAAGAGAAAATTTTCTTTGCATTGTGTAAATTCAATCTCTTAATATTGTATAATTGCATAGCACATGTGTGAGCACTATGTAGCAACATGCTACATGCTATGTATGTATGTATGTATGTAAGCTACCTTTTACTGGGTTCGTCTTTCACTGACTTGAATGTGCCCTGGCGGTTGAGAGTATGTCATGCTCACTCAAATGTCTCGCTGGTGGTGGCGTGTGTGTTGGATCATTAAGTTCCCTTCAAAATGGTTGAGCTAATTGGTGCTGATCCATGCGTCATGTTCGTGAACGGGCGCCGTCAGTTGGGACTGGTCGTCTCTTAGCTGCCACGGCTTATTTTTAATTTAATTGTTTTTAGTTTTTATCTTTTTCATTATGGACGCTTTTAACGTGCACGTCTTTCTACATTGTCCTCACATCTATATTTTCAATATGAACGATGTAACCAATATTATGTAAAATATTTGATTTAAAAGAGTGTCCGTGGAGTTTCTTGCCCGTTCTTCTCCAGGATCTACGCTTTGGAATGGGCAACTAGCTTCATTTTTCTGACTGACCGACCCAAGACCGACCCTTTGACAATTCAAAAGTGCCTGTAATTGGTTTATTTGAAATAAATGCTTTGAGTTGAGTTTGAGTTTGAGTTTGATTACTCAAGACGGCTGGACCGATTTGTAAAATTATTTTTTTGCTTGAAATGGTAATATTATTAATTATAATACTTCCTAGGTGGTCCTATATAAACTTTATTAACTTTGCCCTTCAATTATACCTATTTTTCCCACTTAATGTATGTGGATGGTGTTATAATAACTTCTAGTCACTGTAATTTACATATCGAGTAGCTGTGTTCAGGAATCTCAGTTCATTACCTCATATACCTACCGTACCTAATCACCGATAAGTTTACTAAGAGTGGCGACTACCGGTACCTAACCATGTAACTAAATATGAACTTCGTCTAGCTTTTTATATAAGAAGGCTTTATTTTATTTAAGAACCCCCTGGCACCCACGAAATTAGAACAAGCAAACCTACATACATTTTATATAGTTCATCCACTCTTCACATTGTAACTCGTGTAAAAAAAATGTAACCTTACCAACATAGACTATTATTCCCACAAAAAAAAATTACAAAGCACAGATAATCGCCCCACAAAAAACCTTAAATACTTTTCCAGGCGGCATTTCAGTTCATCACGCATCAAACAAAGGGAAATAATTCGCGGGTATTTGTCGGCGCCCGAGTGTTGACCCTCGAGCGTCACAAGAGCCCTACAGAGTGGCGTGGTGTCAAGGGGCGGCGGCCTAGGTGCTCGGAGACACCCGCATGTGGGGATTATGACGCGTGACCTGAATTGCAGGATGTTGGTAATGAGAGATGGGCTTAGGATTCGCGTTTTGGGTTTTAGTTTTAAGCAACTTGACTACGGGAGCTTTAATATTATTATGACATTGATATGTCAAAGTTCTTTTTAAAGCCCCTGTACTCTTTTAAAAAGAGACCGCTACAGAGAGAGACACAGTCATCATCTGCCTAGCCTTTTCCCAACTCGGTCGGCTTTCAGTCTAACCGGATGTAGCTGAATACCAGTATTTTACATTACTGGGTAATACGATACCCCTTAGAATGACTGGTTGTCAAACTTACGGGATTCTGACGAAGAGAGACACACAGCTGACGACGTTATATAAAGCCGAACTCTTTCAAACTTGATCTTCTAATTTAAAGCGAGAACTGTATACATGTGTTTTATGTAGGTATCTACATAACAAAGTTGGTTAGAAGAACATACACTGACCATAGTAATGTTACCGTTTATGAATGTAACGGTGAGTCGCACGAAACCAACATTAATAGTTTAACGGAGACTTTAAATTGATGCTGTCACTTTCTTTTTGATACCAAAATAAATGTAAGGGATGCCGCATGAAAATAGGTACGGCAAAACTAAGTAACTTTATAACCATCTTTTACAGTAACTATAGCTTCTTTCTGGTAGGAAAAAATACACAGTAATCTACAATACATAAGAAGTGATTTCATGTGTCCTGAAATCTATTTTAGTTTGTAGAACTAAGGAAAAAAAATCCTAAATCCAGGTCTATTTCGGACTATTTTTTCGAGTTGTTACCATTATTACTCCTACAGTTTTCATTAAAAGTGATCATAAAATACAGTTCTTTACAAACTAATAAGGAATGATTTCTTGTCATTACTTTTGTAGTTTAATCAACAGATTTTTTGTAAATCGATAATTACTTCATATTTTGCAAGCGTTGTGTCATCGCGCTTCTCTTTCTTTTCTATGTAGTCCGACAGTGACCGCGCTTTTTGTGGTGAGGCGCAGATTTCCTGAAAACGATCAAAAAGGTGGTTTTTTAAAGCAATGTATCTCATAAACCGTAAATAATTTTGACATGTAAAAAAAATATGATATTTTCAAGTCCTTTTCGCATACAGTGATGGAATAAGCCAAAACATAATTAAACATACTTTAATGCACCAAAAAAATCTTTAAACATACCTCCTAACAATCTTTAAAAGCTATTTATCCCTTCATTATCAATTATAATTATAATTAAAAATATACCATGAAATGTCAAATTCCAAACTGCATCCAGTGATGGATTACTTTTTATTAAATAGTTAATTTCTAATTTTATACGATTTTATTTGCACTTTTACGACATAATTCCGGTGCGCGTGAGAATCGTCTATCTCGTGCGTCAAACTAGACAGCCATAACGCCATTTCACTTACACACCGAGCTAAACCAAGCTTGGAACCAGGGCCTTAGGTTGGTTTCTTTCAACTCAACGTATGTAAATGAAACAAAAGAAGTCAGCCACGTGGTTTTCTGTAGTTACAGCCACGGAAAAAAGGCGTGTAGTTATTGATTGATTTTCTCACTATTGGGACAGTTAGAGCAACATGCTCATAAGTTAAGTATAACAGTTTGTTTTTTCAACACCCGGAAAAAAAACCTTATACCTTGAGGATTTTGTATTTATTTTGCAGTTTATTAAATTAAACAAACTTCTTTGTAACCGCCAATTGTAATTATTATTTGAAATATGACATCAGTAAAATAAACTAACTGTAAAATTCTACTAAGACAGAAAATACGTTTATTTGCGCCAAATATGACGTAAAAAGAACACAAAAATGACAAGTTGTGGGGAAAATAAGGATAGATAAAAACAGCTAGGTATTCCCTATGTAAATAAATCAAGTTTTACATAGTTCATACACTTCAATGACATTACGTGGGATATTTTGGCAATGGTGCGAAAAACTAATTTAATATATTTTTTCCTATAAAGGGGAATTTAATGCCCATGCTTTTTTATGTACATTGCATAATATTATGTCAGAAAAAACACGGGTGGAGGACAGGCTCCATAGATTTACTGGGTTAGTACCTAAGGGATAGTTGGCCTTCTGGCATTTACAGCGTCTATGTAGTACTACTATTGTTTAGTGTGGCGTTAGACAATATACCGTTTCTACAATTATTTCCTCGTGTAGCAAGTTGTGGCCTCGATAACACCCTTTGAATAGACGGGGAAAGGAGTTCAGTGAATCAGGTATGAAAAAAAGGTGATAACATTGTGCTGTCCATAAGTTATGAGGATTATACACCTACGAATAAGTATGTACTTATTTAGAAAGTTATAGTCCGAGAAATCCAGCGTAAATTGACAATGGCGAAGAAAACTGTCAAATTAGTTCCGCGTAGATGGCGGTAAGTGTTAGTTACTTTCAATCCGCTGTCAATGGAGTTCCTAGCTGAAAAATCTGTCGTGAGATGGCGCTTAGTGTTATATCTTGTCGCCGATTGGTCGCTTTGTCTTCAAGATAACTTTGACAAGTGACAAACGCACAGCGCTCTCTTGCGGCGAAGCTTCCGGGAAACAACCCCATTGTTCATAAAATATAATCAAATAACAACTGTCATTCTTGACAGTTGTATAAAAATGGTAACACGACAAATTAACGTGGGGTGTCAAGATGGTTAACAATTAATTTTCCTGACTGTGTGTTAGATATTTTTTTAATAGAATTTATGACTATGCCAGTCTTAAACTTGTATTAGGTAGTACAATGACTTATAGTTGGGAGCTAGAAAGATATTTAGATGCTTCCATGATTACGTTAGCTAGTAAAATTTCTAAAATATCAAATATCTGTCTATTTCCATCAGTCGTATAACTTCAACGAGGCTATTTCAATAAATGAACCAGGTGAAACTGATCTCCTTCATTGAAATAACTCAACAGAATGAGCTCAAATTAATATTCTTCATGCAAATGTAACTCGATTCCCTTTTATATTCGAATTTTTCGAGACAAAATGAAAGTATTCAACGTTGTATGAATTTTAATACGTTGACGTCAATTTGCTTGAACTTTTAAGAACTGTATTCTGAATCTCGTAGCGGCAATAAATTTTGTGTGGAGCAGTTTGATCAGAATGCAATAGATTTGAGAATGAATATTTTATTTCGTTTCTGTGATTTCGAGGCACGTCTCTTGAGTGTCGTTAGAGAGAAATAATAAGAGCGTAGCTTCGAGGGGAAAGGATGACCAAACATTGGCATTGCATATTTGATGTAAAATTTTGGGAAATCGGTGCATGTAAACAATAAAACGTGTCGAGAAATTATATTGTCTTCTTCTTTTTTAATCTTATTTTTTTAGGTTCGGTTAAAAGTAAGATTGTTTCTGTAATTACAGAAGAGATGAAATTGGGAACATAAAATAAAGCTACATCTGGGATAGCTAAAGGCTACGATTAGACAACATCCATACATCAATCAATCAATCAATCTGCCTAGCCTTTTCCCAACTATGTTGGGGTCGGCTTCCATTCTAACCGGATGCAGCTGAATACCAGTATTTTACATGGAGCGACTGCCTGTCTGACCTCCACAACCCAGTAACTGGGTAATACGATACCCCTTGGTAAGACTGGTTGTCAGACTTTCGGGCTTCTGACGACCCGTAACGACTGTCAAAGATCCACGAATAACAGCCGGGACCAACGGCTTAACGTGCTTTCCGAGGCACGGAGGAATCTCGATATGTAAAGATGGTCACCCATCCACTGACCAACCCCGGCAAGCGTAGCTTAACCTGACGGATCGACCCGTGCGGCTGTTATTACTTAGCCACGAGCTCCTCAACAACATCCATACATAAGAAAGTAAATTTACTTTTCAATACACTTCCTCGAAAATGGTTGATATCGCACTACGATTAGGTTCACAATGCAATGTATTTCACACGCGTGCGATTTTTCATTTTCCAACACGTGTGCGGGAATAAAAATTGCCACAGATAACTTATAGGTACCTATACTTAGTCCAAATTGGTTCAATGCCTCTATTCACAATCGGCTCGCACCAGTTTCATTTTAGCACTTGCCGGTGCCAAGCAAGTGCTAAGTGCCAAAATGAAACTGGCGGGGGACGGTTCGCTATATTCGGAGGTGAATGTTTTTTGTAGATACATTCAACAATCCCAATTACTAAGTTTGCATTTAACTGTTCACTGAGTTTTCCAAACAGTCCCTTGTTCGCATTGATAATTTCCGTGAACATTATTTTTTTTGACAAAAAGTGTACCATTTCTGTATGTAACAAAAGTGTCACAAAAAAGAAATATATCATGACATTCGACACTGATAAGATAATGCACGCCAGTGTACACGAGTGAATATAGGAAGTGAGACTCGCGCCCAAATGTTATGTCATTGTGTGAATTGACTTTGGCTTTCAGTGTAAACGGGCTTTCACATTGATAAATAAACAAAAATGAACGTGAATAATTTGATTTATGTTCTGAATGTATTGTGTTTAATCTGTCATAAGAAACATAGTAGGTACGTTCTCTAATGCGATCTTTCCATAGTTCGCGGCCGGCTATAATAATATGACACAAACATATCAAGATTTAGAAAGAGACTACACACAAGTTTGAGACATAGGTATATAATAATATATTTTTTTAAATTAAGAAGTGTTAAATATTGTACGGTGTGGTAGGGTTCAGTACACTTCGCGTGCAGTTCCGACTCGCACTTGGCCGCTTTTTTAAATGACTTCTTTAACATTAACAACACAACACAGTTTTTGTATATTAAAAGCCCTATAGAAGTTCTACAGCTTAACATATTATAAATCTATATAAATCGTACTTACCTACTTATTCAATAGTAACTGAATGACAACGACGTGCAAGGCATTATCGAGCGACGATGGATGTCAAGGCTTTATGAGTAGACCGGTTATTTGCCTGAAACTACGTAGGCTACTTTATTACATGGTAATGTATCAATTTTTATGTTTTCTGTATGTTAGGTAATCTTTATACAAATGCGAAATACGCGCCCATGACCCAAACTCAAACTCAAAGCATTAATTTCAATTAAACCAATTACAGGCACTTTTGAATTGTCAAAGACTTGGTCAGTTAGTCAGAAAGTTGAAGCTAGATGCCCATTCCAAAACGTAGATCTCTATGGAGAAGAACGGGCAAGAAATTCCACGGACACTCTTTTAAATCAAGATAAGTATTACGACATCCTGAGTACATTATTCTTGTTGCTTCTACATGTAAGAACAATGTAAAAAAAAGAATACTATAAAACAATTGCCCTGGCAGTTAAGAGACGACGATGACGCTTGGATCAGCACCATCCAGCTCAACTATTTTGTAGGGAACCGAATGATCCAACACACGCGCCACCATCAGCGAGACATTTAAGTGAGCATGACATACTCTCAACTTCTATGCTCAACCCAAAGATGAAGTCAACCGTCTGAAGAAGAGAACCATGGAACTCTGAAGGGTTTGTTTCAAACTGATAGAGCATCTTTATCTCACGAAGCGGCACGCGCTGTAACGACTGTCAAAGATCCACGAATGACAGCCGGGACCAACGGCTTAACGTGCTTTCCGAGGCACGGAGGGGTCTTGGTATGTAAAGATGGTTACACATCCTCGGACCAACCACAGCAAGCGTAGCTTAACCTGATCGATCGATCCGTGCGGCTGTTAGGTATTACTTAGCCACAAGCCCTAACCACAGTTTTAAAACATTTATTGAAGAAAGCGCGTTACAATGAACTCAACCAGGGGTAAGTTACAAACTTCTAATAAAACGCAACGTGCATTTTTTTCCTATCGTCAGCTAATATTCAAGGAGAAAAACTGGCAGTCCGCCATGAAAGCGTAATTTGATCAACTTTTTACCAA
The DNA here is from genome assembly GCA_905163495.3 of Cosmia trapezina. NCBI lineage: Eukaryota > Metazoa > Arthropoda > Insecta > Lepidoptera > Noctuidae > Cosmia > Cosmia trapezina. The sequence continues at coordinate 8,075,421 of LR991036.1, forward strand.
CATTTATGCAAAAAAATCGTTCAAATACCGCTTTGGCACCAGTAGCTACTCTGACGTTGTTTAAGGTTACTAATCCTGATATTATGGATGTTAACAAGCCCACATCAGTTTCAAGGTTGACTGAAGGTCACATTAATTTTCTAGCCCGTTTTATGAAGTTGTTTCATAGTTTGTTATTCCGGTTTTGTATGATAATATTGTCTTGTTTTGGGTGCCAAGTTTCCCTATTATCTACTTAATTCTGAGAACTGACTGAAATAGATCTGGCTGACAAAAATAATGCATTTTGGGCCTTCTTTTGTACCTAGGAAGGGTCATAATCATAAACCTATATGGCTGAAAATAGTCATATCATTGCAGAAAAGAAATAAAAAGAATTGTAGCGCTGCCGCTGTCATCCAGCCCTATCAGCCTTCGATTTAATGCAATCAACATACTTTTAGGCTCAAAACCGTAGAACAACAGTGGAATAACAGCGAAACATCATGCGCTTTCGCTGTTTCTCGGTTTCGCAACAGAGATGTGCTAAGACCCTTAAGGATGATGCGCCAGGGTAGCCCGCGAAATTCAAAATTTCGTACGTTTTTTGCAATTTGTAGGTCAGTGTGAGCTCGTATGTTGATTAAAATATGATTCGCGGCAGCAATACAACTCCATAAGTTAGCATTTACCTCAAACCTCATGATTTCACGAAATTGCTAGATTTGAGGTAAATGCTAACTTATGGAGTTGTATTGCTGATTCTAATGATTATAATTATGTAAAGCCATATTAGCTATGGCCGCGAATCATATTTTAATCAACATACAAACTCACACTGACCTACAAATTGCAATAAACGTAAGAAATTTTGAATTTCGCGGGCTACCCTGGCGCTTTCGCCTTAAACCCTAACGTAACACCGTACTTATTTCAAATGAACTTTTAATTAAGTACTTACATTGGAATGTGGAAGTTTCCAAATTCAAATAAGGTCGTTACGAACTTTTAAAATCTGTCAATCGACGACAAAAGTCACGTTTCGCTAACTCAACAACAATTGTATCTATATAAAAAATAAGTCTTCGCAACAACGAATTAATAATGGTCTTTTGATTAGTTTGGCCATTCCTAATTTCAGGGTTATACAGCATAAACATGACAACATTTAACATTTCACCCGTTAGGAAACGGACTTTAACGCTCAATGTTTAAAGTCGAAATTTATATGAGGACAAGTGGCAATAAAATCACTTTTGAGGAATGGTTGTAGTCACGCAATGTTATAAATCAGATAAATACCTACGCGGCCATGATGATTAGCTGGTGTAGGTTTCAGAGATATTTCACCACCGTAAGTATAAAATAATAGAAATAGAACTACCGAAATACATAGTGGAGGTCACACATAGAAACACGTGTAAGTAGGTAGTAAGTACAGTCAGCGATAGAGGTCGATTAACAATTTAATGAGATAGGGTGACTGGTAATTAGTGAACGATACTTAACCACATGATTATACTCATGATAACAAACAACTTTTACTATGCAACCAAACCTGAAATCATGAAAAAAAAATCAGCTGCCCCATACAGTCATGTTCGCATAAAGGCTCTTACAGACAGAGGCGATATCGCGAGCGATATTGCGATATCATCGCGTCGCAACACCGCTACGCGACACGTCGCGACGCGATATCTCCTGTGTCTGTAAGAGCCTTAACTCGTCAAAATGTAGGGAGCATCAGGTTTTTCCAGTCACCTATATATTTAACTAAGGGTTCATGCATGTTATTTTCTTATTTACATTTTTATTTTGGAGGAACTTCTCCAGTTTTCCCGACATTTCCCTTCACTGCTCTGCTCCTATTGATTGTAGCGTGACGAAAAGTATACTATAACCTCCCCAGGAGTATGAAGAATAATTGTACCAAGTTTCATTAAAATCCGTCGAGTAGTTTTTGTTTCTATAAGGAACATACAGACAGACAGACAAAAATTTTACTGATTGCATTTTTGGCATCAGTATCGATCACTAATTACCCCCTGATAGTTATTTTGAAAATATATATCATGTATAGAATTGACCTCTCTACAGATTAATTATAAGTATAGATTAATATTAAGGATACTTAGTTCAACAATTTTATAAATATGTAGGTATTACAATCTCTCAAATTGAATTTATACAATTTAACTGTTATTATTATATTTTATTTTTTTTACTACTATCGGTAACTAAAAAGTATTGAAATGATGTCGTGGATTATTATTAACTAGCTTTTTCCCGCGGCTTCGCCCGCGTGGATTTCGGAAAATATCCCTCGGGAACTTACTACCAGGAATTCCTTTCTCATTCCTTGTCTACATTATAAAGGGAACCTCTATGCAAAATTTCAGCTTTCTAGATCTAAGGGTTAGGGCTGGGCGTTGATGAGTCAATCAATCAGTCAGTCAGTCAGCCAGTCAGGACCTCTCTTTTTATTTAAATAGATTATTATTATTATTTAAATTTTTAACTACTATCGGTAAATAAAAACAAAAGTCGATTAACACTGCTACTTTTACATTCGTTGAAATGTTAATCGACTTTTGCCTCTGACTGTTCCTACCCATGCTACATTACAGTCGCATTTGTTATACCTGAAAGTATGTTGGTACCTACATACGAATTATAAATGATAGTTTTTTAACTCTTCTACGTGTGTTTAAAATAGACATCAGGGAGTTTCTGATAATAATAACCCTATTTAATATAATAATTAATTAAGCACTTTTTAAAAGGGTAAATCATCATTTAACATCATTGTTAAGCATGGTGATAAAATCAATTAAACGTCACTTCCGGGAAACCGCTGGAAATACACAAGTACGGAAGAACCGTAGTTACTTCTAAACATCTATTTGAACTTATAAAACATGCGTTTTTCGATGACCTCTACATGTAGGTACAAAAGAGTGCCAGATCACTTCGAAAGGTAAACAAATTATTTGATGTTTTGTCGGCTTTCACAATCCACGAGCCATCAGTAGTAATTACTCCAGAATGATGAATAAAACAAAATCTTTTACAATGGTTTTTACCATGTGAACCCGCTTAGTAATCAACCACGTTTTAAGGAACTGGATATATTCTGGGTGTATTTAAAAAAAAAAATACGTCGAAAAAAACAGGAAAAATTTATTCAAAAATCTTCCTCCACGAAATGAAAGTTATTTACACGTAACAAATAAATGGTACACAAAGGATCCGGGAAGTAAGTAAAGTTTAATAAAAAGCAGAAAAAACGAAATCAGCATCTCATAACGATAAAATGTTAAATTAATCTTTGATTGCCGCCATGGTGATAAAGTCTACCGAGTTAGCCCCCTCAACTGGTACTGAAAGATAACAACATCCTTTATGTTTACTCAACAGACACTGATCCAAACCTCGATAGCAATCACTCCCACAAGAGGCCACTCGATACCAACTCGATAAAGTCTCATCGATACGAGAATCTAGTCAAGAGGCATTCGAAATAATCCAACAGGTTTAAAGGTCCACAACCTTAATTGCCGGCAATTAGCCAAAAATTGAAAGGAGTAAGTTAAGCCGGATTAAGAGTTGTAAGATAAATTTTGCCCTTTGCCCCGAACCTTTTGTTGGCAGCCTGCCGACGCGCCTTAATTAGAATTTTAATTAATTATTAGTCGACACTTGGAGGAATTCGGGGATTTAGAATGTATCTGTTTGTTGGTTACAAATTGAGAGAGACGTTTCATCAATTTGTTAATTACGTTTTCAGGTGGTGATGGGCAGTCACTTTATTTATAGAGCTGATGAGATCACAACGCTTGTCTCTCATTTCTACAGATTACATAATTGGTGTTGGTTTCATTAAAGTTCAGCAGTTTGCTTCATTCATTTTAAGGGTCTCGTGGCTTAGTAATAACAGCCGCACGGGTCGATCGATGAGCTTAGCTCAGCGATAACGATGACGGAAAAGTTAACAAGTTAAGTTTAAAATTTAAAAAACCCCGACACTTTACCCTCATTTTTTTTTGCTACTCCATCGTCAGACCCTGATTGCCATCTATCTGTATCCCAAACACGATACCTCTGCTGTAAGTTGGTGAGAAAGTTGGGTATCCTGCAAAATTCCAGGTAATGCTGCTGGATCAGTTCAAGTTTACTATGTTATTCTAATATCACTGAAGTAACAGAATACCAAATTTCGACTCGATCAGACCTGTGGAAGATGCTCACATCCATTTATCAACTAGAAAAGACCTGATAATCTTTAAACGTCTCAATAGATTTTCTTGTATCATAAGTAGCTAAACACACTCTCGATCAAGTCACCTTTCAAACAAAACAAAAACAATCTAAATCTGTTCAGTCGCTTGGGGCTACGATGCCACAGACAAAAACACTCGTTAAACTTATAATAACATTTCTCTGTTTCCGTCGGGAGTTAAAAAATATATTGGATTGACATAAGCTACCGAACATATAAGTCGTCGTACAGTCCTTTCACATTTATCTTACCTCTGATTTTGCATCATTGTCAAAAACACAAGAGCTTGATTCTCCTTAAAATGAGGTTGCTTTTGGATTCTGCTGTCAGTAGTAAAATAACTTTCAATGGCCTGTAGAAATACAAACAGCTTTGATAGCGATTGCAATTTATAAGCCCTCGAATTTGAAACACTTCTCGTCTACCTTTCAAAACCCATGAAAGCCGGACTGTTAATTAGTAGTCCCAGTCACCAACCCATCAAAAATGTCGTTACTTGGTGCCAAACTAGAGCCAAGTTCCCGTCAAATAGTTTGGAAGCGTCTCCGAGATTCTTGCGGCCATTTCCATCCGTTCACATATTTGTGAAAATCTAAGTAGGTACCTTAGTTGTCTAACTTGGAGCGTTTAGGAAATAACTTCTGGCGCTTCAGGCTGAGGAGAGCTGTTCAAAGATTGTTAAGGATAATTATGTAAAATGTGGTTCGGAGAAGAGGAAATTCGGATGATGGAACATTCAAATGTTTGGAGTTGAAGTTATCTCGCCTGCTGTGAACACCACTCTAAAATGGTGTAAATAAAGTAGCTTTAGCATATTATGCTACAAAGTACTTTTGCTAATATTGTTTTTCATGAATTAATTAAACGCAATCGCAGTATATTTAATTCATGAAAAATTACAAGTATTTTGACATAGCTATCTACAAATCTTATTCGGCTAATCTTTGATGAACGCGTACTGAACGTGAACGCGTATCCAGAATGCGTAGTGTAGTACGCACGTAGTATGTGTAGATACGCGTATAATAATGTAACTTCAAGGTTGTTGATCGATACAATATTTTATACCTTGATCAAAACAAACAGCAACCATAACAGTACTTCCACCTGTCATTTCTAAAAGCGTTGCAATATAAAAGTATACAATAACCGACCAACTTGCACCCAGCAAACGTCTGGCTTCTCTTATCTACTTGTTATTTATGTGACTCTCGGCTGCACTCACTTTATCTAGATATCCAGCAGAAAGTCGGAATAGTTTTGTAGTCGACTCTATGTGAAGAATACTTGGGTATTGTAGTGGAGGGTTATTTTACAAAGGGACGAATGGGAAGAATGAAATTAGGACAAGAATGTAATTTAGCTAAATGTCATTTTAGGTTATCAATGTTGTTGAATGACTGAAAAATAAATGCTTATTACAACAGATTGAATTGCAACTTTTCTTTAGATTCAATTTTTATAACCAACTTATACACCTACTACACACACCTCTTTAACACGTTCAGACCGGCGTGTACCACCGGTGGAGCACGGAGTATTTGCTGCCACGGCGGGGTGTACCACCGGTGGTCACGTCACACTATACATTCAAAGTACTAAAAAATTCGCGCCGCCTTGAGAGAAAGAGTTGTATTTACCGTCCCCGCCTAGTAAATTAGACAAATGTTCATAGTGCAGCTCAGGAGGTGGATATAATTTCGGCAAGACTTTTGGTTCATGGGGCGGTGATGTACCACCGGTGGTCACATGAAGATTTGCGCCGTAGGATACCAAGTACCTACTCATGGTGGTCTGAACGTGTTAAGTCAAACCTCGATAACTGAAAAACCTCCAAAATCCGAAAAAAAGTTATGTTCCTTTCCCTTCCAGCCACATGGTTATATGGCTTGAACGTAAGGGAATATAAGAGTAATGGATATTTCATTACTCGAAATCTCAACCCTTTAGATGAACTCCATAAGTCGAAAAAATAAATTTGACCTCTGTATCTCGAACATAGCAATATTTGATTTACAACCTTTACAACTCGATCATTTGAAACTAATTTAACTCTTTATCTCGAAGAAAAATAAGTTACCAACTTGAAGAATTTGCCAACAATGTACGTCATTGTTTCTTAGAAAACAATGTAAGAGTGTTCAATAATTACAACCTCTCTAGAGCATAAATTGTTAAGAATTTTCTGACTCGTACTGACAGTTGGAGGTTTGCACAGCTATCCTGATACCATTGGCCTACTATTTTTTATTTTTCTGAAGCTCTAGCTACAAGTAGGTATCTCGGTTCCTATTAATGATGCGAAAGGATAACTACTATTATTTTATATCTCTGAAGTTAATACAAGGCATTCTTATCTTTCTTATTTTTGATGTTTTCCAACAAACTCTTGTGTTCTCCGTAGTTTAAACTACACACACGATGTAATCTAGCTGCTTAACTTCCTTAAGTCCTTAACTGTAAAGTTCAAAATAGAACAAAAAAACCGCCTCTACGAGATGTCGCCTTCGATTACCATTTCTCCCCATTTGACTTTCAACTCGGAGAAAATAAGCATCTAATGCACTTTGTTTCAGTACTACCCTAGATCAGGAGACGGTATTTTAAAAAGGTTTTAAACGAACAAATACGCAAAAGAGGAACCTTTAAAACGTTCTCAATTTGTCTGGTGTTCTTTTTCAAATGTTTGGATTGGATATTAGATTGGATGGATTATTATTTCCGTTTGGAAAACTGAATTCGGTTTCTAACTGTCAAGCTATTACCAACATTCAATTCAGTGTTGTGAACACAGTTGCTACCTCAGAACAATAACAAAGCATAGAAGGAAGGCTAAAAACAGAATTCTGTAACTACCTTTATTCCCGTTCTATTATTAGGTACGATAAAGGTACGATAAAGGATGTGGGAAAGAGATAAATGTTTTACTCTTTGTTTTACTTTCTTGGCATGGTCACAAGATCAATTGTCATTTGGTTAAAAAAGTTATGGTATGACGCGGCCAAATTTGATAGTACTTTGTTTCAATGTCTGACAGTTCGTTCATTGAACTAGCTGACTTATTCGCGTGTTCATTGTTTACGTGTCTGTCGTAATATTCCATGGTTTTGCGATGTTTTAATAATATTTCTACTGTTAGATTGCATGAATTCTTTGTTTAACTACAAATAGTGAGTGTGTGGACGCTGTGGAGCAATTTCTTGTGTGGTTGGGGGCTGCAAGTCCCATTCATAGCGAAAATAAAATGAACAACAAATATTGACCTTCCATCGGTAAGTTTTTGCTCAATTTCTTGTTGCCTAAGATCTGATAAACGAATATAAATACATAACAAATATTGCTGTGTCACTATACAGGGTGTCCCGTAATTAATGGATAATCTCTTAAGGGGTCATTGTACTCACCATTATGAACAACTTTTACTATGGGACCGAACCCAAAATCGCGAAAAAAAATCAGCTGCTCCCTACATTTTGACGAGATAAGCGAACATAAATGTAGGGAGCAGCTGATTTTTTTTTCGCGATTTTGGGTTCGGTCCCATAGTAAAAGTTGTTCATAATGGTGAGTACAATGACCCCTTAAGAGATTATCCATTACTTACGGGACACCCTGTATAGCTGAAACCAGTCGTAATATTTATTCCAATAGAAGTTATTAGCGAATATTCGGAAATTGTTTTGGGGTTATCTTGATCAGCCATAGTGACGTAAATAATGTTGTCGATACTTTTCTTTTACAGATTTCCTAGACGATGTGAAAAAAAAATGGATAAATTGTATTGGTAAACGAAATTGGACTCCAAACAGCACAGCCACATAATATGCTCCAAACATTTTACTTTGTATTCATTTGGTAATGAACCTATGAAATGGATGTAGCATGTTCTTTAAGTCGTCACTTAGAGAACATGCTGTTCCTACATTATTTGTTATGGATAGAACAGATGAAATGGTCTTGATATATTATGATATAATTTAGGTATTTTATTGGCAATAAATAGTATCCCGTTCAAATTAAAACTTGATTTATTACATTACAGGAAATACTTATGGAAGTCTGCGAAGAAGGACATAGCGCAGTACTGCAAATTAAAAAAACCGCTCACCATCAACAGTAATCTAACATGAAGACAGGCGATACAATGATATTATATTAAAAATATCATTGATGCGATATCATTCTTCTAATTATCCCAGTCGGAAATATAATCGAGTGCAAATTTATTTATTTATTTTTAATACAAAATACGTAATTGTAGGATCCCGTAGCAATGGAAGTTGAAACAGGACCTAGTACATCGGTACAAATTAATGAATCGCAACTGATCTTGACATCTCGTGAAATCATCTCACATCAGTCAGGTAAGACATACAAATAAAACTATTTACCTAAATAAAAATGTTGATAAAAAATCTTACATAAATTTTATTGAGAACTGTTTGTTTTAGGAATCCTTGACACAGATGACAATAACAAATTCAGAAATAATTGGATTCCATCCCGATTCAAGAAGACTGCGCTTTTGGCGAGTTCCTGGTCGCCAGAGCCGACTCCAGAATCCTCAGGAAGTTCATCCGTACCAGGGCGGAATGATTATGGTGTGGGCTGGAATTCGACTAACAGATTATTAAAGTGGCTAGGCATTTTATTTTTTATTTAAAATATTATCTGGTCGTTATTTATTTTTTTATGTACGAAAAGTTTTTGTCGCTTTGGTACCATTTTAAATTTTCATAATAAATTTTATTTTTTCACTAACAACCATTTTATTTAATCAAATAATTCAAATCTCTATTAAATTACGCTTCTACTGATTTACAATAATATATGTAACATAAAAAGTATTAAAATAAAAATTATTAGGTACTTTGAATACCCTTTTTCCCTAGACTTTGTTGAGTAGTCTATGATGTAATCTAAAATTCAAATAAATATGAGAAAGTAAGTTGCTAAAAACATTTGCAAAACCGAATGTCTCCCACTTCTTTTCAATAAACTCATCAGTTATTATGGCAACTAAATACATTCTGGTTTAGCCGGGTCAGATTTAATACATGAAGAGCTGTCGGGAACCAAGGAAGACTTTGGTGATGATGATGACGAACTATTTAGTTCATACTTAAAGTATTGTTTCATTTTGAACGAATATATTAAGTATTGGTATCATAAGTATGCTTAGTTACTTCAAAATTTTTGGTACGCACGGCTACAGATCAAGCTATACATTTCCAATTTTCCAGTATAAGCTGATCTCGCATTGTATAGGATTTCCTTACAATGAGCGGTCAGTGTAAACTGGAAATGTATAGTTTGATGTGTAGCCGTGTGTACCTACGGTTATTATTCTTGGCAGTGTAAGAAAGAATGTCATTGTAAATTCTATCGACGTTGAAATTTAGTGGGTACATCACTAGTCAGAATAAAATGAATGACAACCTACAAAATTTCGAAACGTCTTCTGTATACGTGTCCTTCTTTAACATCATAGCGGCTCCATAAGTCAAAATGAAACAAATATATTGAGTTCAGTTGCTATTTTAGGACTACTTCTATGCTTTGTTATTGTTCTGAGGTTGCTACTGATCTATAATATTGTCATAAACTAATAATTATAAGACAGTATTTCTGCCAGCTTTAAACAATAATGGCAATACAAATTTTAATCGAATTTTTGGCCACCATCTTAGAATTCATGTATTTGAAAATTGACAGCCTGGATACGAGGCTTTTGCTTACATTGCATGTGTGTACTTTGTCACTTTTTTTTTGTAATGTGCGTTTTATTTGTGCAGAATAAACAATTTTTCTTACATTTTTTTTTCTTTTTATGAGAAAATTCAAACCCAACCAAACGACATCTCTGGGATCCTCCCATGCCCAGATATACAAGATCTGACCTAAATATCTTCAGAAGTCTATACAAGTCGTAAATAAACACCTATTCCATTTTCGTGTCGGACCGGTATATTTACGAAGAGAAGAATAATTTATTGTTACTCCAAGATGTTGATGGCAGATTCATGTTGATTCATATTATTCTGTGCGCGTGAGTACCAGGGATACAGAAGTGAATGGGTATAAGATTAGAGGATTCCGTCGCCTTTACGAGACGCGGATTGAGCAAACGTAGGATATTTCTTACTGAAAATTGTTTAGAATACGTAAAAGTATTGGAGCATTCGAAAATGAAATATTAACTCAATGACCTAAGGTATTTTTCAGAATGAAGACAGAACACGACAACTGTCATTCTGACAAGAACTTTATCCAATTGAGTTAAAGTTTAATTTTCTTAGTTGTTGAGATAGTTTTGAACAGTCTGTTCGTCCCGATATTTTTGACGCTGACTGCAACTGCTGTACTATGTAGTTCATTCGTACTATAATTACGTCTCGAGTCCGAGAATTCTCATTTTACACAATTATTGTCATCTACTTACACAACAAAAAACACAATATCTTCTTATAATAACAAATGCCTCATTAACTCTCAAATCTCCTAATAAAGCTTAAAGTAATGGCTGTGTACCGTAATCCAACACATTAATATACTCACAATTACGTTAAACACATCTACGTGAAGCATTATCATGGCGGCTAACATTTACGGACACGTTAACATTAGGCGCCTCCGGACTAGCGAGTAACGTGATGTTAATGGAATTAATTGCTTTACTTCTTACCATTACAATGGAGTAAATGTCACTAGACGTGGCAAGGCTTAGGAGAGCATAATACTAGCATGCTATGTTGCGAGGGCCTAGTATGTTGTCTTGGATCCCCATGGGTAAGAAAAAAGAAATCCTTTTTCGGTTCTAGTCCGTCAGTCAGATAATAAAAATATATTATTAAAAATTACTTAGATAAAACGCATTAAAGTTGATGAGTGGGAGCTCGCTACGTCACAACTATAACAAACTAGATTGGGTGACTGGTAATTAGTGACCGATACCTAAACACATGATTGTGCTCATGATAACAAACAACTTTTACTATGGGACCAAACCTGAAATCGCGAACAAAAAAATCAGCTGCTCCCTACATTTTGACGAGTTATGCGAACATGAATGTATGGGGCAGCTGATTTTTTTCGCGATTCTCGTACTTCAAAAACGTTCAAATTCAAGTCGCAGTGTCATCTTAGCGACAATCAATGTCAAAAATGTAGGGAAATTAGAGGTTTTTTTGACAGATTGCGACTGAGATTACAATGCGAACGTTCTTAAAATTGCCCCTCTGGTTTGGTCCCATAGTAAAAGTTGTTTGTTATCATGAGCACAATCATGTGTTTAGGTATCGGTCACTAATTACCAGTCACCCTATATAGGTAATGTTGCAAGGAGTGACGTCTTTTACGTATTTTTTTCTTACAAAAGAAAAAAGAAAAAATACGTACTTATTCAATAATATATTTTTTTAATAATCTAAATGACGGACAAAAAAAATGTTTAGTCATCATCCCTATTTTAGACCACGTGTAAGAAGTATTATTTCGCTAGTTTTACAAACGTGCGTCCTAAGATTTTGCCCGACTGACTATTTAACGAACTGAAACTGAGGTATCTAATCGTAGAAACATCCAAATGTTTCAGAAAATCGGGACAATTATCTCACGAACGCACTAACTGCACCGGGCAGTAACACAACATCTCGGCGTAAAGTCAAACATCCATAAACAGGATGTAAAGTCAAACATCCATGAACAGCGAAACTCCGCAGATGATGTAAACAAGAAAACGAAAAAAAAAAGATTTGATGATTTTTTATTGGGGTCAACGACTGCAGTCTTCAAGAGTATGAGTTTGCCTACAAAATCAGTTTTTGTGGTAGTCAAGAAAGAGCTTACCATAACGTTAAAATAAATGTCCACTGCATTATGCCACTTTGCTGTGCGTTGGCGCGTTGTAACCTACCCCATGAGAGTCTACAAAACAGCGCACATTTTCTAAAAACCGATACGCTGCCGTCGCTTAAACGCAGCTTAACAACAAAGTTTAGTTGTATTAAACGCTCGCTAAACCACGATCACTGTAACTAAAGCCTCAAAGCGAGCCCGCTACAATTGGTGGCGCGGTCATATTATTGTTTGCACTTCGCTTTCCCTTGTTGTGCTGGCAAACTGGATTAATTTCATATCCTTTGCGAGTCCCTCATTGAATCAAAGCTGCCTTTACAGCTATCACTTGTTTTTACTCTAAATTTTTAGGGTTCCGTACCAAAATGGTCAAAAGGTACCCCTATGGTGCGACTCAGTCTGTCTGTATGTCCGTCTGTCACAGCTGGATATTTCAAGAACTACTAATGCTATCAACTTGAACTTTGGAACAGTGGAAAAGAATGTCCATGGAGTTTCATGGCCATTCTTCTCCATAGGAACCTTGGAAAGGCTTTGGAATGGCCGACTAGCTTCATCTTTCTGACTGACCGACCCCTTGACGATTCAAATGTGTCTGCAAGTAATTGGTTTATCCTAATACCAGCTGTGCCCCGCGGTTTTACCCGCGTAGACTGGGATAAAAAGTAGCCTTGTGTTAATCCAGAGTATAAGCTATCTACATCTACCAAATTTTATCCAAATCGGTCCAGCAGTTTGAGCGTGAAGAAGTAACAAACATACACACACACACACCCCCACACACTCACAAACTTTTGCCTTTATAAGAAGAATTATAAATGTGAAAGTTTGTGAAGATGTTTGGATGTTTGTTTCACAATCACGCAAAAACGGCTGAACGGATTTGAATGAGATTTGGCACACAGCTAGTTTATTAACACATAATTATGATACTTTTTATCCCGGTAGTAGATCGTGGGATAATTTCCGACATCCACGCGGGCGGAGTCGCGGGCAACGGCTAGTTTGAAATAAATGCTTTGAGTTTGAGCGCTATGCTAGATTTGTACTAAAGTCAACACAAGTGACTCATTAATTCCTAGACAAGAACCAATTCTAAGATATCATTGAAGAGAAACAGTCGAATCAGACGAGACATAAACAAATACAGCGAGTAAATAGAATTTGAAGAATCAAAACTAGTAAAAGCAAGGTAAACGTTTGAAAGACACGGCAAGTCTAAATATGTCAAAATAAAACACGAAACATATATACACAATGGTGAAGAAAATAAATTTTATTGCTGAAATCGATTGTAATTAGCGCAAGCAGAACATTAATCTGTTTCTAATTATACTTGAGATATAATTAGGAATGGGTTAAATTGGAATTGCGTCGGGATGTAGCGTGTATTATTGCCCGGGGTAATATAGCGTGTAATATCGCCCGGGGTAATATAGCGTGTATTATCGCCCGGGGTAGTATATAGCATGATTGTAGTGCTTGTGGATACTCGAAAGGGTGATATACGACATCAATTAATGGTTGACAATTGTTACTATCGACAAAACGGACACACAAAACCAAGGACCATAGGGCAGGACTATGGTCCTTTGTTTTGCTTTGTTATAAGTACAATTGCAGCTTTCAAGCAAAATTGGAAAGGCCTAGCCCTAAAGGCCCTGAAGGCCCTAAAGGTCGACGAGAAGCACCAGCACAGCACCAATTCTTGGTAAATTTTGATCAAGGAGTTTGGTTATTATGTCTTCTATTTTTGGCACGTTAACGCTTTGAAGGACTTTACGGCCATACCAGTAATAACAATAAAACTTCTATTGTGTCTCGTTAGTGTCCTTCAAAGCGTTAATAATTAAATTTTTATAGCAACCAACACAGTCCACTACATCGGACAACAGACATGAAATTAAAAAAAAAACACGTTATTTTAACAATTATAACATTTTAAACCACTCAACACACAATTCATTAAAATGTAATTTTACCAACCATCATCTGCCCAGCCTTTTCCCAACTCTATTGGGGTCGGCTTCCAATCTAACCGGATGAAGCTGAATACCAGTATTTTACATAGAGCGACTGCCTACCTGACCTCCACAACCCAGTGACTGGGTAATACGATTCCCCTTGCTAAGACTGGTTGTCAGACTTTCGGGCTTCTGGCGAACCGTAATGACTGTCAAAAATCCACGAATGACAGCCGGGACCAACGGCTTAACGTGCTTTCCGAGACACGGAGGAGTCTTGTATGTAAAGATGGTCACCCATCCACGGACCAACCGCGGCAAGCTTAGCTTAACCTGATCGATCGATCCGAGCGGCTGTTATTACTTAGCCACAAGCCCCTCGTAATGTTATCAACCAAGTACTTAAACGGGTAATTCACAATTTAACTAGATTGTATCAAAATTCAACAAGCAGAAAACAACCCTATTTATGATAAACAATTCAAATACACGCATACCACTGCTCGATACATAGTCAGACCACAAATTGCATTGTGCCCACCTAACACCCTCCCACATTCCACGGAGGGTAGTTTAGAATTAGATCCGAGTTTACAAATGCATGGTCCCACAATTGCTTATACTCCATTTACAATTAGATTAGACATTTAAACAAACCTTTTTACAGTCCGTTCAACCGATTTTGACATCTATTCCTTAGGTTTAAGGATGGCATTAAAGACAAAAAAGTGGTTACAATACCAACTGTTTACTGCAGCTTCCACATTCATGCCACCAACGCAATAGAAGTCAAAATCGATTGAACGGACTGTAAAAAAGGTTTGTTTAAATGTCTAATCTTATTGTAGGTAAATGGAGTAAGTATAGTTGTTTTAGTTTTTAGAGTTCCGTATCCCAAAGGGTAAAAACGGTATCCTATTACCTACTAAGACACCGCCGTTGTCTGTCAGTCTATCTGTATATTCGTCTGTTTGTCATAGGGCTGTATCTTTTGAACCATAATAAATATTATTAGTTCTGTGTCACAACACAGAGCAGAGTCAATGTAGAGTTACTGTTGTAAATTGTCTTTGGCTAACGAAATGGACAGAAGACAACTTGGATATGAGGTTTTTGCTTACATTGCATACTGTGTGCAACTTTGTCATTCTTTATTATTTTATTTTTATATTGTGCGTTTTATTTGTGCAGAATAAACACTTTTTCTTTCTTTTCTTTTCTAGTTATTATAAACGGTTGAAATTTTCACAGATTATAATGTGATACCATGTCTTCTTTAATGGCAAATAACGATGAGAAGATACGTAGTTTATTATGTAGTTTTCGTGGTACACAACTCTTAATAAACGAGTCCAACTCGAACTTGGCCGGTTTTTACACACTCTACTTTGCCATAGAATAATAGTGTTACAGTAGTATATCTGGGCAGTGACCTTGAATTAATTACCTGCGGCTGCTCGGTAGAAAAATACGCGTCCGTCCGTGCGTAACTGCCGCGCGCTCGAACTGTTGCCTATACCAGAAAACTTTACGTAGTGAAATAAAGGTAATATTGACGTGACTTTTTACACAAACACATATTAAACAAATAAACTACTGCTTAAACTAATGATTCAATTGATTTAGTAATCATTATTGTTGCATTTACAATGGTTTTAGTTGCATTTTATTTTTAAACTGAGGTTTTAAAATAAAAAATGATAATTCACTACCTAAACCTTTCTGGTATAGGTATACACCGAGATTTTGAAGTGCTTTCTACGAAGACGTACTATTGTAACATTATTATTCTGTGGCTTTAGACAATTGTTAAAGTAAATTCCGATTGCCTTTTCCCTCTGATATAATTCCGAGAACATGTTTTGTCTGGATAAAATATTGTTCTGGTCTCATGAAGCTATTGAAAACGATAATTCATTATTGAATGTCGAATTTCTGGGAAAATGACAAAGGAATATAAATTATTTAAATTAATCAAACGGAATGAGCAGCCATGCTGAAAACATCACACGTAAACATCAAAGACCATTTATTTTACTCCTTTTTTGACTGTCACACAATATGGAAGGTTTTAAAGTAAACCGCACATCAGTTTTTACAATTTGACATTGAGAGCGCCTTTACATCGTGATAATAAGGGTGACTTTTATATAAATGTGATTTAAACAATGCTGCGGTTGCTTGAGTTCAATGAACCGTGGCACAACAGGAGCAGCTATTAAACCCAGTAAAATCCAAGAAAAGTAAGCAAAAAAACAAACAAATACCATATCCTGCCGTAAATCACATCGAGCTCTAGAAAGAGACAGATTTATGACAAAATGCTATACTTAAATCAATTTTTAGCCTTTACTGCACAATAAGGATTTGTTTACTTTGGATCTTTTTTCGATACCTATGTTTCAGTTTTAGTGTAGCAGTAGTCAAATAACACATATGGAAAATCCAAATGATTTAACCATATAGATTTGGTTTTATAGGAATTTTAAAAATACAAAATTATCGATGTAATAACCATAATTTATATCACTACTTTTCCAACAATTATTGTTTGAATAACATCATTAAATTATCATTGAAAAATCATCGACGAAAATTGAGTTGATTAAGTACCTACATAACCTCAAAAAATTGACAAATGAAAATCATGTGATTGGTGATTAAAAATTAGAATATCACCCGATATTCTAATTTTAAATCACCTTATGATTTTCATTTGACAATTTTTTGAGGTTATGTAGGTACTTAATCAACTCAATTTTCGTAAGTATTCAAATAATCAAATCAAAGCACTCAATCCTATAATATTAAATGAGCAATAAGAATTTGTGTTTAATTGTAATCACGTTCTCGAAAACGGCTCTAACGATTTCGATGAAACTTGCAATATAGGGGTTTACGGGGGCGAAAAATCGATCTAGCTAGGTCTCTCTGAGAAAATTTAAAAACAAAAACCTTTTCTCTTATTTCACCCGAGCAGATCTCGGTCGACCAGGTAGGTACTTTGTAAGTAAAACTACACATTGGCATCCACAGGAACCTTTTCTGATCCATTTGCTTACATTTACATCAGATACTTCTGAAACAGACCATACCGTACGTAGGTACTAGATTTATGTACCAAGATATCTGAAACCAATTACGTCACTAACCCATAGTTACACTCGTACATGGTACCTATCATGTCGATGGCTTGTAAATGCTAAACAGTAGGTCGACACGCCGCAGTGCGATCATTCTGATTAGTTAAGCCTATAGATACCTACCTATAACTAGTAATATTATATAAACGTAAAATACCATCATCCAATGACAACCATCTCGGGCTTACAGGAGTTGTGAACGTATGAGGTTCGGTTGACATACATTCACATGAACCTAAGTATTGGTATCATGCGACACTCAAGGGGACCCCTTAGATTATGAATAATCTAAGGGGACGTCTAAACTGTAGGTAGTGTTAATGCGCCCTAATGGTACAAATTAATTACATCAACACTACACAAAATGCTTGGAACTGAGGAGGAACCATAGAAATAAACAGGAGAAGTGGCAAGCGGGCGAAAATGTGTCCGCGCGACATGCTCAGTATGAGCCGTTCATAGTACAAATTCCGTCTCCGCGAACTAGTGCGCTTTCGAGTGTGACCGTAACAATTTATAAGAATGCCGTATTGTTCAGTGCTTTCTTGTAAAAACCGAAGCCATGTAAATAATGGAATCACTTTCCATATGTAAGTACAAGTATTTTACTGTATTTGTCTTTAAAATCATGAAAGTGACTAAGGGAAAAAGTGGAGACACGGGTTCTGATACATTTTAACATACTGGGCACATCTCCTTCTTTCCTATATCTATGGGAGGAGCACTGGTAAAGTCGTGGCTGACTTGTCAATACGGATAGTAAACAAGTTGTCGTGAACACGCCGCCGCAGCTCTTCCGGACTAGTTTCTATTACTACGGAGCAGAAACGTAGATCTATGCAAGTCATATTTGATTATATTCTATTAACGATCTACATTGGTTTTGGGTTTAAGAGGGCATTACATAAACATAACCCAAAACAGGGTTCTGTTCACATTTTACCACCTCTCACGCTCACACGGAACCAAGTTTTTAAGATTGTTACTTAAATGAAAAAGTGTTTTTTTTTAATGTAATTGATTAGCGAACTAGTAAATAATATTGTTATTAACACAAACGGGATACTTACAATGTTTACTGTTTTTGAGTTCCCGATATTTCGGCACTATTGCAAGCACCATGATCACGGATAAACTGAAGTTATTGCGGGTGGGTGTTTTATGAGCAGACAAATCGGTTTACCCTATTTCTTGTTCGTTTTTTGCACTCAGTACCACTACCTCTGTTACTGTTAAATAAATGCCACAATAAAAATGTGTTTTTAATAATTACATTATTACGTTTATATAAAACTAGCTTATGCCAGCGGCTTCACCCGCGTGGATTTCGGCAAATATCCCACGGGAACGTACTACCGGGAATTGCTTCCTTATTCCTTGTCTACATTATAAAGGAAACCTCTGTGCAAAATTTTAGCTTTCTAGGTCCAGGAGTTTGGGCTGGGCGTTGATGAGTCAGTCAATTAGTCTGGACTTCTCTTTTTAAATAGATTTCCACTTTATATAAAAATAATCACAAACTGACTGCGACGCCGACATCACTCATTCCGTGCTCAGGCAATAATAGTTGCAATGATAGCCCATAACTCACACCCTGTCGATTTGTCGCCCATCAACATCTAATGTCATAGTAGAGTTTTCCTTATGGCTATTCCGGCGATTTCACTTTTTGTCACAAGAACCTTTGTTATTAAGATTGCTCTTGTCAGAAGATTATGAAGTGGAGAAATGGTGACGATTTTAGTATTTTTTGGTTTATAATATTACTGTTTTACTCAATATTCAATATTTTATTTACATTACACATTATGCTCGGACTTTTAAATAGCTGCAGTAAAATTCTGTCATTCGTTAAAAAATGTTCCCATTTGATCGCGAAATGACATTAGAAGTGTTACTGCAGCTAATTAAAAGTCCGACCATGAGTACTACGTTGTTGTTGTATTGTACGTTGTACTTAGGTGTTTATATTGACATAAAAAAGACAAACTTATTAAAAATCCGGAATCACACGTCATGTTACTCGTTATGTTACATAAATCGAACAGATTACGTGACTCCGGATTTTTACGTGATTTTTGAAATTTCAGAAAATAATATATTTTTTTTTAATATTTTGATTTTAAACTTACTTATTTTTTATTTAAATTATTTTGGGGTTATAATTTCGTGCTATAGTATTTGCAGAGACGCTTTTCATTTTTTAAAGAAGAATAAGTATTATATAGATATGTATTTTGGGTAGGTTTGGAGAGAAAACATGTTTGGATCACATCCTGAGGCGTGATTTTAGAAATTATTCTCAATTATCGGGTGCATGCAAGCAAAGCCGCGAGCAACAGTTAACAATTATATTTTTGAAATTTGCTAATTAAGCCCTTTTATTTGATACCCAACATGGCATCATTAAAAACAATTTTTTTTTTGTTCATGAGTTCATGTCCTGTAGAGGGCGCTATATTCAATTTAAATCATTTAATAAACGATACCTCATTTATCAAATTATGATAAGTAGTTTAGAAGTTATGAGGGAACAGATGAACATACAAACATACATACCGGTCAAAATCATAACCCTCCTTTTTGCTTCGCCGTAGTCGGGTAAATAAAACATCAATAAAAAAAACGTTAAAAACTTTTTAAACAAAATCCTCTTGTTTGTGACAAATACTACTCTGTAATTACAAAGTGACTAATTATGTCCGTAATTAGGTGACCGAAAAGGAAAATATTGTACAGCTAATCCATATTTGAACCATATTATATCCGGCATATTATTTTATCCTTTGTAACAACATTATGGTCCGTTGGACGTGAGCTGAATACAAACGTGACTCAGCGGAACATTCTCATGATGATAGCACTTATTTTATTCAACGCCACGAAAAGCACTTTTATGAATGGACTTTTATTTTTAAGTGACTATTTTCATATCAATATTTGCATATAGATATAAATAATACATCATCATTACCTACGAACCGAAATAACCCAAATAATGGAGTTAATTGTCAACAAACGTACCTAAATTAATTTTCGTACCTAGTTTGAACACAGCCTATATAATAACTTCAAAGTTTAATTAAAATGGCAGCAGGTAAATCACTCCAAAAGCTTTGGCCATTTTGACGGAATAATTCCGTTATTAGTGCTTTCAGCTATAGATAATTAAATCCGGTGTTTTGTGCAGAGGTGACAAATCGAAAAGCAACGTATTTCAAATCAAAGAGGTAGCCAAGATTTCAATACTTTTTTTAAAGTCGAACAAAATTCTCTGGCCTCATAGACAGGGTGTTTCATTTTTCACCGGACGCCACCGCCGTACAAAGGTTGTAAAGGGCTAACTGTGAAGTTTCAGATACGCCACGTCGAACCCCGGCGCACAGTGGTTCGAAATCGACGCTCCGTGGACATTGAAATCAAAGTTTCTTTAGGCGAGAAATAAAAATCGGAACGGCTTTATTTCAGTATTATTTATATTATCTGGTAATATGACAGCTATAGACAGCACCATCTCCGAAAAAAAAAAAATTTAATATTTTTTTGTATGAAGAAAAACACAAAAGTCGTCTTTTCTCACAACTTAATAAAACTAAAAGCCTGCGGCTTATATGGAGGGTTGTCCCACATGAGGCGATTCCGAAATGCTATAACACGCACACCCATGCGCGCCGCTTCACTCATAGCAGAGTGTTGAATTTTCGAGAAATTCAGTTAGAGATTTTTACGTTGATTTAGGTGTGATCTTGAAAAACATACAAAGTAATTGACCATCGTGTGCTAATTTTATTAAAAATAATGAGAAATAATGGAATATACAATATAAAAAACTAAAAAACACTCACGTACAGACCCATTTGCAATATAAATAAATTTTTAAAATTTCTTAAGATAATTTAATTCGTTGTTAGTAGATTATGTCAGTAGATAAAAAGTTGACTTCTTAATTAACGTAAAAAAAAAATATTTTTAATAATACAAAAACTTATAACTAATACAGAAAAATACTAAGAATAGGCAATTGTATAAATAAGAAATATATTATTTCACCACTTCACTCAGAGCAGCAGAGTGATGAACTTCAAGAAATTCAGTGACATCACTGTCACTCGACTTGCCAAAACGTTAAACTTGGACCATTTGCAAGATAAAGAACTCATGTTAATCTGCAAATGGGGCTTCGATGGTGCTTCAAATCAAAGCAACTACAATCAGTGCATGAATGCAGATGAAGACGACTCTAGTGCTTTTATGTGCTCTTTTGTGCCCTTGCAATTAATGTGTGGTGACGATTTGGTCTGGGAAAACCCAAAACCTTCTTCTACAATGCTTTGCAGACCACTTTATTTTAAGTTTGTCAGCGAAAATAAGTTGGACATGAAGGAGGAAATGGGTTTGATCGCTGCTGAAATTAAAGCATTGAAGCCCTCTCTATCATTGAAAATAATATACGAGTTAAACATTCAATGTTAATGACCATGATAGATGGTAAAATAATGTCTCACCTGTCACAAACCTCTATGCAAACATGTGACATCTGTAAAGCTGTACCAAGTGAAATGAATGATTTGGAGAAGATTCACATGTAAGTTGAATATTGGAAATCTATGTTAAAATATTTTTTTTTTTTTTATTTAATTAAAAAACACTTTTAACCTTTTTATTCATATTTTAGGAAATCTGTATCATCTGATATTTACAAGTACGGTTTGTCGACTTTGCATGCATGGTTCAGATCCATGGAATGCCTGCTGCATATCGCTTACCGATTAGAAAAAAAAAATTAAAAAATGGCAAGCCAGATATGAATCTAGTAAAGCAGCTTTGAAAAGTCGCAATTTTCGAGAGGAAATGGGACTCCTAGTGGATATCGTAAAACAAGGTTAGTTGATTTATTTATTTTGTATAATATCAAAGGGTTTTTTAGTTAGTGTAATATTATAAAACTTATCTAATAATGTTCTCATGTCAATACTTTTATTTAAAGGTGCTGGAACAACGAATGATGGCAACACAGCTAGAAAATTTTTCCAGTGTCCTGAGAAGACTGCAAATATCACTGGATTGAGTCAGAAGCTCATCCAAAAATTCGCAACTATTCTCCGTGTTGTATCATCAGGACAGTCTATTAATATTGATTTGTTTGCCAATTATCTCGACGAAACTGCGCAGCTGTATGTGGAACTGTATGGCTGGTATTTCATGCCTTCCAGTATCCACAAACTTCTGCTGCATGGAGCCGAAATAATAAAACATTTCAATATTTTGCCTATAGGAAAGCTATCAGAAGAGGCATCTGAGGCCCGAAACAAAGATTTTAGAAAACTCAGGGAACATCATACGCGGAAATTTTGTCGCAGAGCGACAAACCAAGACATCTTTAATGGTTTCATCGTATCCTCAGATCCATATTTGTCAAGCATTCGCCCTAAACTGACAAATAAGAGTAGAGATGCTTTAACTGAAGAAATGAAGTCTCTTCTTTTAATTGACCCGGATACCATGGATAAGGAAAACATTGAATTTGTTGAGGTGCCAAGTATGATGGATTCTGATTTTGAAGTCTTTGATAGCGATGACGAAACTCAGTAGACTAGATTTTAATGTTTTTGTATAAATTTTATATATTTCTCAATTATACAATTGCCTATTCTTAATATTTTTCTGTATTAGTTATAAGTTTTTGTACTAATGTTTTTTTTTAATGTTAATTAAAAAGTTTACTTGTTATCTACTGACATGATCAACAACGAATTAAAATATCTTAAAAAATATTTAAAAATTTATTTATATTGTAAATGGGTCTCTCTCTACTTGAGTGTTTTTTAGTTTTTTTTATATTGTTTATTCCATTATTTCTCATTATTTTTAATAAAATTAGCACACTATGGTCAATTACTTTGTATATTTTTCAAGATCACACCTAAATCAACGTAAAAATCTCTAACTAAATTTCTCGAAATTCAACACTCTGCTGTGAGTGAAGCGGCGCGCATGGGTGTACGTGTTATAGCATTTCGGAATCGCCTCATGTGGGACAACACCCCATATAAGCCGCAGGCTTTAAGTTTTATTAAGTTGTGAGACAAAACGACTTTTGTGTTTTTCTTCATACAAAAAAATATTAATTATTTTTTTTTTCGGAGATGGTGCTGTCTATAGCTGTCATATTACCAAATATTATAAATAGTACTGAAATAAAGCCGTTCCGATTTTTATTTCTCGCCTAAAGAAATTTTGATTTCAATGTCCACGGAGCGTCGATTTCGAACCACTGTGCGGCGGGGCACGAAAACTGTGGGCTCGAAACAAAAGAACGATTACCGATACAAAGCTGGGGATAGTACGCAGTCATCGTGCGCCCTCGCTCTGAAAAACAACCTGTTTTTAACGACTCACTTAATTACTGGAGTTTTAATCAAGTTCTGCGGATCCATAAAAATTTGGGGAACGGTTTCGATGTAAAAAATAAGAAGTTTAATTTTGGGATTTCGGGGTTTAGAGCTAATTTCTTACGAGAGTCGTTAATTTAGGCAGGTCCTTGACTAAAAATAGACCGTTTGCGACTTACTTGTTACTGAAGTTAGTAGCAATTATACGGATTATCTGTTGTTTTTTTTTTAAAACGGACACCATTGATTTTACTCAAGACAGTCCGGAAACGACGATTAGAATAAATTGTCTTCATAGGCATAAAGTTGTGCTGAATATAAGGTATACCATCATAGAAGAACATATTATTATCTGAAAAATACCACCCCAATCACAGTGCTTGACAACCATCGACTTTAGGTATTATCGACAAAACGGAAGCCTATACACGTTTTTTTTATTGTGGATGGGAAATCATCAAAGACTTCTCCCATTCTGGCCAGAGCAGGAGGGCCTGTCAGACTTTTACTGACTAAAACCCACCCGTATTTCTTCTGTTGCCTGTGCCAGCGCCACGGTATCTTTTTCGAACAACCCGCGACCCTGGCAGGACGCTTTTACACCTTCAAGTTCCTTTTTGCATACGCTGATTCACCATGTCTCTATGGTCCTTTGTTTGTCCTACAATTGCAGCTTGCAAGCAAAATAGTACCTATACCACAATACCACTACTAGTAGTAGTGGTGGCTACCAGTAGTAGTGGTATAAGGTACTATCGACAAAAGCCAGGCCTTTCCAATTTCGAAACGACTACTACTTACTATGACAAATATTCCCGAAGATGCAGTCACAGATACCACCAAGCCAATGTACCTATACCTCCTCGACTCGCTGTCAGGTTATATCTAACTCCATTCAAACAGAACACAATGGAACTGGGTCGTACTTGATATCAGTCTAAGTTCTATCTAATGTCAAATCGCTATTATTTCGGATCAAAGGATGCTACCTAATTGAACACGACGTCCGGAGATCGTCTTTGGAACGGCTGAAATGTAGAACTGTAGACAGCAAGTAGATATATCTGTGCAATTTCATTGGCTGAAATGTGTTTGACGTTAGTGGTTACAGGTGAATGACTGATGCTGATTGGCTGTTAGTGATAACTGTTATAAGTCTGTGCAGCAGTAAGATGAGCAGATAAAATATGAGTCACCGACACGAGAAGAAGAAATAAGAATTATGAAAACTACGTACCTACCTAATTGGACAATATTTTGAAAATAACAGAACTAGCATCCTCTATGCATCAGAGGGAAGATAAAAGCATTAACAGAGAGAATGGATTGAGCGTTATCCCCACAAATGTGACCACTCTCTAGAAAGAGACAAAGCGATTGTGCGGCCCGTAGATATAAGAAAGAAGGAGATGTGCCCAGTATGTTAAAATGTATCAGAACCACTTTTTCCCTTTGTCACTTTCATGATTACATGAGACAAATACGGTAAAACTCTTGTACTTACATATGGAAAGTGATTCCATGATTTACGTGGCTTTGGCTTTTACAAGAAACCACTGAACAGCACGGCATTCTTATAAATTGTCACGGTCACAGTCGAAAGCGCACTAGTTCACGGAGACCGAAATTTTACTATGAACGGCTCATACTGAGCATGTCGCGCGGACACATTTTCGCCCGCTTGCTAGGTAAACATGGCACTTCGAAGTTTAGAAAAGTTCATCTTTCTAGAGCGTCATCTCTGTCACTCAAACATGTGACCGTCTCTTTCTAATAATGTTGATAAATGTCGCCTGCTATTAGTTAGGTACACTAGATGACTCTGTTTAAAAAACAAAACCTTTGTCGCTTGAAACTTGAGACCATACTTAAGGGCTCTGTATTTATAAATAATATACATATATACGAAACGAACTTCGTTCCAACCGGCTGTCCCTCGACACCTCCCGACTTTTTAACATAGCAACCGTGAGAATTTTAATGTAAAGAAAATTATGCAAATAACTTGAAAATTATACATTTTGAAAGAAAATATTTTAAACAGTTTCCTCGAAATAATGAACAAGCAAAGTAAAGAAAACCTGTACTAAATAATAATTATGAATTATTAGTGTTACAATTGCCACTAGAGGTTAATAAAGTGAATTTGTTTTCTTAACACGTTCTTGTACGCAGATTTGTACGTAGATAAAATGGAAATTGTATTTAATTTATCGGTGATATTTTCGCGTAAAATTATTTTAGAATTTTTAAAGTGAAAACTTCTTTGAGGCGCTGAGCGATTTTTTGTAAAGTCAGAGTCATTTATTTGCTCGGTTGGTTGGTACCTACAAAGTTTGTGAGATGTGAGGTAAATAAATATTTTTGTTTGATGACACATTTCGTCATATTTTGGCGTGCAAATATTACAACTTAGTAAGGTGATTATCTATATAAGCAATTATCTATACCAACAGTTGATAAAAAATACTAAACATGAAATTAATTAGGAAGTAAATCAATCTTCAATTAACACAGCTAATAAAAAAATATAGTTAGGTACCTACATCATCTAAACGGTTACGTAAATATTTTTACGTAACTTTGGTACCTGATACCTGTAAATTGGCCGTCGGCCCAAGCTGGCAGGTATGCGTACGTTCAAAGTACATAATAGTGCCACTACTCTATCCCATACATTTCGTTAATCAGAAAATAAGTAAGGTCTGGCGGCTCTGGGGGTCATGGACTTTAACTATTAATTCCGGGAATTAAAAACAATAACATTCTTATGCTTACGGTGTTTTCCAAGTTAATTAAGAAAAGATGTCTAAACATATACACAATATATAACAAAGATTCAGGTTAAAATCCGAGTCGGCTCAGAGAAATAGTTCACAATGACGCTCACAGTCGAAACGCGAAGAATTCTTACAAATTTGACGTCACCGATGTGAAAAATGCGGCGCTTTTATATGTCACTACGTTGAGCAAGCAAATATGGCACACGGACTGAAGAGGAATCTGGCTGTATGACGATTTTTAGGAAAAGCTTGTTCCTACTGTGGACTGCTATAGCTGGAATTTAGCTTCAGTGGACAGTTTAGGGACTAGCTACACTTATTCAGCTCTAGAGGACAATTGTCCTCTACTGTACTGATTGAATATTCCTCGATAACAAGAGCTAAGGTACTACGAATCAACTACAATTTTCAAGTGTTTCCTTCGTTTCCTTCGGTCTCTGCCGTTGACGCGGGTCGCTCGTGCACAACACTAGACACACACGACACACACATCACACACAACACATGGACGATGATGATGTAACACTTAGGTACATCATCCTTTGGTTGGATCCTTTTTATTCAGTCCAAGAAAACATTTAGGTACAGTAATTTCTTTCGAAAGAAGGCATTTACAAGTCGTCCCTTCCATGTATAGCAGTGGCGTGGAAGGGTTAATACACCCGGAATTGATACTTCTCACAGGGAAAATCATAAGTCAAAACTATTGTGTTGAAAACTGTATCTTTTCGGAATGTTTTCTATTGTTGGAGGTGTTTTCGGGTGTTTTCACCACCTACGATTAGGAAGTTACTTGGCAGATAATTACATACAAAATCTGTTTCATTTTTAAATTTATTCGGTAAGTAATGGCTACTCGGACATCGTGAAATAGGCCCATAAAGTAATAATTAGACTAAATTAATATTAGTGTTGATGTTTATTATGCTCTTAGTTATGTACCTATGTACTATTGAATAACCAAGATACTTATACTCCATTGGTTTAGGTAGATAACTAAAAGAAAAAAAAACACGTGACGAGAGAGCTGTCTGTTAACCGACTAAACGTAATGTCACACTTCAGTTCTCATGCTATTTCACAGTTGTACTCTTCAATTTAGCAATGTTATAATTCGTTGTAGCTGTCATTTTGGGCTCTTTACAATAGACAGATTACAAAATTTGTAATGTAACTAAAACATTGTGCTAAAGCAGTTACATAAATAAAATAAATAAATAATGATAAAGTTTAACATACATTTATAAAAGAGGAAACTATCGTAAAAATCGAAAATAAATTTAATTTGGGTATAACGTATTTTTAAACGAGCAAAACCCTTTTTACGATTTCTTTAATCAATGGAGTAGGAATAATCTTTTATGCAAATATTCCCAAAAACATACCTACCTAGGTAATTAAACAAACAACAATGTTACCTGACAGCTTTAAAAATCAGAAAGCTAGTGGTCAATTTGAAAAACATTTAAATAGAAATAGCTTGAAAAACTCGGTGTACAGTTCTAAAAAACGCAAGCGTTGAACTTTGCAGTGAAATATCATGTTACCTCGATACGGAAAACTTTTTGTAATGCAATACCTACCTCTACTAATGAAATAGTGAACAAAACATCGTTGGAGTTTTCAAACTAAATAAAATGAAAATGGTGAGCATCCATGTAACACTAGACTATAAAATAAATTACAGTGAAAGGATCATTTCTCTAATTCCAGCAGAGATAACGGAGTTATGAACTTTCATAGGTATCCTGAATTCTGAACACAAAGTTGAAGGTAGAAATTATAATAAATCTTCAGAGGAAATCTCCCTTATTAAACTATGATAGCCTCTTTAACTAATTCATAAATATTTATGTGAAAGTGTGATTTTAGTGGAATATGTCTTACATTTTAATGGACCATTTGTATAGTTTAAAAAAAAATATGTTTGACGTGTAAAAGTGTTTGTACAAACCTACTTACAGAAAATAAATCATTTATCATTTATCATTTATCACGGAAATGGGTGCTGTACCTATGCTAGTTTTTTTTGTTCATGTTACACCATTTTATAGGAAAATTCGTCGTTTAAATACTGTTTTCAGGGTTCCGTTATTTTCTTTTGAGGTACGGAACCCTGCAAACAGTATTTAAACGACGAATTTTCCTATAAAAGGATCACTTGTTTGTCCGTCTGCCTGCCTGTCAGTCTGTCAAGACCCTTTTTCTCAGGAACGCGTGGAGGTATCAAGTTGAAATTAATATCACATATATAATCATATATAATTTATATATATATATATAATAAGCTAGGTTGAGGAAAAAGAGTCAGGGATTTGGAACATAATATCAATTTGACGCTTTCTCTGAGCACAAGTATGACAGATTACTTGCCGTCACTTTCAAGCTACGTTCTCACATTTTTCACTCCATTAACTTTAGTTGCACGAAAATGAGAACCTTGTTGGTATATTTTAGTATAGTTTCAGTAAAATATACCCAAGTGCTTTACTAAATTCTTGAGTGTTTTAAAACTTAATGCGCTGTACACTGACAGAGGTGGCTCGCGGTGGTGGGCAGTTGTAATGTATCTACCACTATCTGATATGGAGCTATTCAAACACATTATGTGGTTAACCTGTATCTATACATACACAAGGGTATAAGTGTAAACAGTGGCAACCTTTTAAGGGGTCATTGTAGGTACTCATCATTATGAACAACTTTTACTACAAGGGAACAAACCTGAAATCGCGAAAAAAAAATCTGCTGTTCAGTACATTTACGTTCGCATAATTCGTCAAAATGTAGCACAGCTGATTTTTTTTTCGCGATTTTAGGTTTAGTACATAGTAATCATTATAAACATAATGATGAGTACAATGACCCCTTAAAAGGTTGCCACTGTTTACACTTACACCCTGTATACTGGTATACATAATATGACGCCTGTAATCCCCGAAGGATTCGGAATGAGCAGAGACTAAACCCCATAGATATAAAAAATATTTCTATGGTACATTAAATATCGAGATTTGTTTAGTAAAATTGTGTAAGTTTAATATTAATGTAGATTAATATTAAATTTACATATTATAATAAAAAAATCTCGATATTATATCAAGCCGTAAAAACCATACGAAGCAGGGGCGGGTCGCTAGTTTACATTGAAAACGCGTCGATTATTAGAACAGGATAACGATTCCCTATCATTTGCCATTCTGCTGGGTCATGTCGTCTGCAAACGACTTAAAGACACATACATAGCTACGAGGATGAGAAGGAAATGAGGAGCACATCAGTACGGCTAATTTCCGAGAACCATTTATTTGTTCGTTCTTTAACTAATGGTTACAGGAGATGGCCTTATTTACCAGTTAGTAAGTACAGTCAGCAACAAAAGTCGATTAACACTTGTGTTTTCTAAATCTTAATTCTTGAGGAAAATACTTCATTAAAATCGGAACAGATTAACTCCTATGTAATAAATTAAATCCTAAACAGCAGGTTATCGTATGATTTTGTGTTAATTTATATGATCTCAAAAAGTAGCAGTGTTAACTTTTGTTGCTGACCGTACATAGGCACTGTAGGAATGTTCTTGTTGTAATAGAAAATGGAATCTCAGAATGGTTGAAGGTGTAGGTACATAATAATCTTTTATCTTCTCACTAAACTAATACGAAGATTTGAACGGAAACAGCTGCCTTGGTTCGTCAGTCAATTCACCAACACAAGAGTTAAAGCGCGGTCACTGTCGGACTGCATAGTAAAGAAAGAGAAGCGCGATGACACAACGCTTGTAATTTATTGCAAAATATGAAGAAATTATCTATTTACTCAAAAAATTAGTACCTACTTGCCTATATAATCGAAAATATAAAACATCCAAGTTCTGCATACAAATAAGATGTTCTTGTTATGTATTAATTTGTTATTTAATAATATTTTGAATTGGAACGCAAGGTAAAAGTTTAGTTCACCGAGATTTTTGAAGCATTCCCGTTTGAGCACCTATTTTCTGAGCACCGATTTTTAGAGCACCCAAGGTATTCCCATTTGAGCACCTACGGTCCAGTAGCTTCTAGTGATGGGGTGTATAATAAAACATATCGATACAAACATGCTGAAAGTCAAGATCTGCCTCCTAAAGTCACTGACCTTGACCTCAAGGATACCAACCATGAATATTGACCTGTTATTGCTCCTAAGAATCGCTGATCTTGACTTTCAGAATGTTAACGTTGAGATCAAGGTCAATGACCCTGCGGTTAAAGTCAATGACCCTGAGTTCAAGGTCAGCGACCTTAGGAGGATTGCAGAATTTGACTTCCGGAATTTGAAGGTCAATGACCCTGAAGGCAAGGCCAATGAACCTGAGGTCCAAGTCAGTCACTTTAGGAGCATCGCAGATTTTGACCTTCGGAATTTTGACCTAGACAAAATTCCGAAAGTCAAACTCTGCAATTCTCCTAAGGTCGCTGACCTTGACCTCAGGCTCAGGGTCATTGACCTTGACCTCAAGGTCATTGACTTTAACCGCAGGGTCATTGCCCTTGATCTCAACGTTAACATTCTGAAAGTCAAGATCAGCGATTGTTAGGAGCAGTAACAGGTCAATATTCATGGTTGGTGTCCATGAGGTCAAGGTCAGTGAACTTAGGAGGCAGATCTTGACTTTCAGAATGTTTATATCGATATGTTTTATTATACACCCCATCACTAGAAGCTACTGGACCGTAGGTGCTCAAATGGGAATACCTTGGGTACTCTAAAAATCGGTGCTCAGAAAATAGGTGCTCAAACGGGAATGCTTCAGATTTTTTTATCAAAGCGTGTTTTGGAAACAATCAAGTTCTGAGAAATATGTTCAATTATATTAACATATATTTTTTCGTCTACTACAACTAGGGTGACTGGTAATTAGTGACCGATACTTAAACACATGATTGTGCTCATGATAACAAACAACTTTTACTATGGGACCAAACCAGAAATCCCGGAGAAAAAATCAAACATTCATGTTCGCATAACTCGTCAAAATGTAGGGAGCAGCTGATTTTTTTTCGCGATTTCAGGTTTGGTCCCATAGTAAAAGTTGTTTGTTATCATGAGCACAATCATGTGTTTAGGTATCGGTCACTAATTACCAGTCACCCTATATAGATAAGGCAATTTATTTTTTAAGACAAGCGCAAGCCAGACTAGTCCTCCTTAGATTTTTTGCCTCTTGTCAGCTCTTGTCAGTGAAAGATGGTTGAATCAAAACCCGATTTTTTTAGCGAAACACCAAACTTTTGTTTTACCGCATTTACTTATCAGCAGTTACAAGCTTGATTCACCAACTTTTATTTACAAGTCTCCACGGAGTCGAGCGCTCGAACAGCGTCGCCGTTCATACCTACACATCAATTAACTTTAGAATTCTCCGCTTTGACAGTTCCGAACATTAGAGGACTAAAAAAAGATATATTACTCCATTTTGCATAATAAATTGAATTCAATTTTGTTGAAAAGAGTCCTTAGAGGGTAGCATCTCGCAGGGTTATCAGTTTGTTGAAAACTGTAAGACTGATTGGCTTGGCCCACAGGTGACCTGTAGATTACATCTCCGGTAACGGCTGGGCTGAGGGTAGCTCCGTAGGGACCCAGGTAACATATTGGGCTTAATTATTCAGCATTGAGAATTAATTTTCCAGACCACTAATATTACTTTACCAGTGAAAAGCTATAGGAGAAACTTGAATGTAGCTCAGTATTTAGAAATGGGGTAGGTATCTATTAATTTGCCCTTTTAAAATTTATATTTGTAAAATGTGTAAAATCCGTAAATTAAAATAAGTATTTAAAATATGTAAAATCCGCGCTAATATTGTTTTAATGTCGAAACCAATTTTCTCCGAAAAATATGCCTAGACGTATTAAAGTCCCATCGGACTTTTCCTGAAATTTTTTTTTCAGGAAAATTCATAAAACTGACTATTTCGACTATCAGATGATGATGATCCGATTGGATCACCGCTGCACCGACTCAATATTTTACACTCTAGTTCCCAATAATCCCATAACCACATACCCTCATAGAATGAAATCACCGAAATATATCCCGCCATTTTCACGAGCATAATGATCATAAACCGGTGACGTTGATGGCTCAGTATTGCTGACAAAAACTACGAGTAGAACGAGGCGAGCAATGAAACCGTTCACGGCGCAAATCTTCCTAATGTCTACCGGATTTTATCGATGCTCGTTAGCCATTGATTCTGATCTCGGCTGCGTTGTCAAAATTAAATTTAACTGCAGAGAAATTAATGATGAATGAATGATCTTGATGACTGAAGATCTTGTATTGCAGTTCAATGAGGGTTTTCATTATTCATGAAAATTCACGCAACTAGTTGCCGCCATTTTAACAAAAGGTCTTCCGTATACGATGACGTTCATCATTTGTTTCATTCGTTCGTTCCTCATTCAGTCATGACTAACGAAAATATAGGCGCTTTGACACTTTTGACCTGACGTCTCAGCACTGCCAAAAAACCCTCGATTGTACCTGCCTGAAAACTTTTTAAGTGAGAATTTTCGAGTTGTTTTTTATGTTCGGGTTATTGACCGTACCTGTAGATACTTTGATTTATAATGATTATTGAACTACCTGTAAGCCTAAATTATGCTTGATGAGAGCTTTAGTAATTGCTGTGTGCGTAATCGTAATCATTATAAGAATAAACGAAACAATCATTGCTGTGTGAAATGTCCAAGGATATATATTTTTTTATTTATTTAATCATTAGACAGCTTCCGTACAAATCCTTAACTTAATAATATCAAACATATTGCTGAAAATCTGCAAGAATTATAGATTGCAATAGAAATCGTAAAAAAAAATCATTTTACACCGAAAAACACAACAGCTAAAAGTCGCATAAACTTATTAAAATTCTACAATATAAAAAGTCTTTTGTTTACTAAAATTTCCCACTTAAAAGCTTACTCCGAACCGATATTTAAGTATATCAGTACACTCGCCATAAAATAAATTCTGAGAACTTGGAACATACATCGAGTGCACGTGCACAGAATGGCAGTAAAAGTATATATATTTATGTAAATAAACATAATTTCTACGTGATATTTTGTCAATAGTTATTATTGTGGACATTTGCACGCAATATTATAGCATATTTTATTCTGTACGAGTTTGTATTGATGCATTTTTGATGGTGCACGTACGAGTGCTGGTGGAAAGTCGGGCTGTCTATACGTACAGGCAATAAACAATAGAGTAATGTCGTGTGATATTCTTTGTTTCTTAGTAAAAAGTACTGTTTGTATATATTTTTACTGAACTGTACTACAAGAAATAAGAAATGTAAGAGGTTATTTTTTAGAAAACTGTTTTATTTTACATGAAACTCATGCAAACATACTTACCTCAAGCTGCTTTCAGCAAAACATTTTTCAATTTGAACTTCTCCTCAACGAAAACACGAAAAGACATTTTAATAAAAATCTACATTTAAAAATCGAACGCCGAAATTGTAACAAAAGAGGTTTGGTAAGACGCCAGATCCGCATGGCAACACCTGTGGGCCACTCCACCACTGAGAGCCACGATCGATACATAACTGGCCACCTCTACCGCATGTAGGTACGGGAATTTGCATTTTTTCGCTTAACCACACATGGAACGTCTGTGGTCTCTCTAGAGATTAAAAAGGTTTTAAAATAGGTTTATTTCTCTATTAGGTCCTTCCTGTTTTTTTTACTCTGTGGCTTCTCTGGATATACAATGGCTTTTATAGAGAAAAAAATACTAAGCTTAAGATTAAGTTAAACTTAATAATTTATTCAATTTCTCATCACAAAGTTTACTGTGGACAGGAAGTGCTTGGTGTGCATGGCGCTGAGTAGAAAACTTGTCACCAATGATAATAAAAAGGAAAGATACGCTACATTCATACTGAGCGTCGCTCAGATATCGTTGCGTAGTTATTACAAATACTGTACTTACATAAAGCTTGCTAGCTTGGCATTTTAGATATATTACTGTCACGCCGACAGGCTTTGCTTAGGTCGCTGCTATTAGCCGACTAAATCAAATTACAACAATTGTCTGAATTTGACTGCAACAATTTGCGCGCGCTAGTGCCACATCTACCTCTTTATTTATATAATAATATCATTGTTTGTCACCATCACGACTTGCAGCTGCCGACTATTTATTTTCTTTGCTCGTGAATTCGTGAGTAATATAGATCGTTTTGTTTTTGAAGTGAACATTTTTTTAGGCGCGTTGAGCAATTCTTGGTAGGGAAAATCTCTTGTGAGTTCGCGTCGTTAACATCAAAAACAGCCGTTTTTGGAGTTAACTGCTATAACTTTGAACCTAGGAGGTTTAGTGTTGATTTTTTGATACAAAAAATTTTACAACATCTGACTAATAAAAATGTGAGCTTAGGAAAAATTTTTAAATGTTCCTGTACGGGTAAGGTACATTTAAATGATAGTCTGATATAGGAGTTCAACTTGTGTATTGATGTCACACAGAAAAATACTCAAAACTGATAGCCTATCAACACGCGGCGAATGAGTCCCTTATTGATAGCCCAACCGATGCTACGCGACTACTACTGCTTACTCCACTATATGCATTTTATTCATTCGCTGCGCGTTGATGTCAGCATAAAAGTAATACAATTGATATGTACGGGTTTGCTCGTACATGCTCCCCGCGGAAAAAGATATAAAGATACAACTGAGTTATTGAGAAACAAAACAATTATAGTATATGATTTTATGTTAATCTAATTGCTTAGTGTCTCTATCGTTAACACACTGTTCACAAAGATATGCTTTTATATGAACCTAGCATACGGGAGGTGGCTTTATCTAACACTCGCGCACTTGTTACCACCTTCGCCCTTTCACTGTCACACTGAAACACTACACTATCCCCAACACACGCATGTTGCGTGGCCGGGCACGCGCCGGCGTCGGGCGCGTCGTCTACTGCGAGCGCCGCAGGCGCAGGCGCGGGGGCGCAGCGCGAGCGCGCGCGCCTCCACACGAACACTCCGAGACATGCTGCTACCACGCCGATCATACAGTAGATCGCGGTGTAATGATGAATATCATGGGATGAAAGACTGTCAAATATCAACCCATTTTCTTTCATGATCTTGATTTTGCCCTCAATCGTTTTAAGCTCTCGATCGCTCTCTATGCTGGAGTCGTTCAAGACATCTTGAGGAATAGACACGTTTATAACGTGCTTTATGGATGCAATGACTGGTGAGCATAGGTTAGCACTAATACTAACATCGCTCGTTCTTTGTTGATGCGCAATTACTTAAAAATTATCTGATTTGATTATGCAGCCGTAATCTATAGTTATAAGTCCGGACTGAGTCAGCTGATGCGCGGTAACTTGATCTCCACATACTGTTCGTGGGTTACATTGATCGAAGTTTGATTTTGCCAAAATGAGACAATATGCTTTTGATTTTTGCGAAGAAGAATGATATCTTTCTCGTAATGTTCCGCGAATCGAGCGTCCAATACGCCGAACAGGCCGTTTGCTATGTAACCTACACCGTCGATAAGACCTCGCCGCCACCTGTTCGCTTGCTTTGCAAAATGCTGACTGAGTAACATATGATTATTGTAATCAAGTTCATTGGACCCGTGACGTAATTGCAGTAATATTATGTCACAATGTGTTTGTTCTTTGATTGTCCTGCATGTTTGTTCCAGCGACATTATACTTTTGTTTAGTGCGGTAAGTCCTTCCCAATAAGAATCTAAATCGAAGTATATGATTAGTTTCCAGTAGTCTCTTATGATCTGCATGTTTGTTAGTTTGTCGAAGTAAATATGTTGATTATTTCTGAATTGGGTGACGTTAAGTGAGCATTGGGAAGTTGTTATGATACTAAAAAACAACATGATTGCTATAAACACTGACGTTATATTGTAACGGGTGCCTACTTTTCTTGTTTCAGACTGCTTATCTGTGCTAGAATCTCCCGAACGCGCTGTGTTTGCTTGCTTGATTTGCGAGGGTTCATTGTTGACTGGGAGTTCTGATAATTTTGTGATAGGACGTTTCAGTGTTCCGTTTTTTGAATTTACTCTAACCACGCGAACATGCCCCGTAACTTGCTGTTGGCAGTCAGGATTTTGTTTTTTACATGTTACGCAATGACGAAGCTAACTCTTCGTAGCGACGTTCCCTCCTAGAATCCAATATTTTTGTCTGATAAAACTCAATGTCAGCCGGGCTCCGGCATGTAACATGGTTCGATGTGCGTCCTCTATTATTAATTCTGTCAGCCGTCCACTGTGCGGCAGAATAATAGGGTGCTGCATGTCATGGCTGATATGTGCCTTTTTTAGTCTCCCTCCAACTCTTAAGATATCATTTTCATCCAGGTAAGGGTTTAATTTGAACAATTTGCTTTTTGAATTTAACTTTCCTTCTTGCTTTAAATCTCTTATTTCTTTCGCAAATTCATCTTGCTGTACTTGCTTGATAATTTTTTGCTTTGCTTGACTGATTTCTGATAATGATAAATAATACTTTTTTGCCTTTCTTTTGTAGGTCGTAATCTTCATCACTAATGCTAGAATACGTGATATTTTGCTGATTGATTTATACTTGCTTAACAGGTCTGTAATGATGCTTGGTTCATGTTTTGTAACAACATGAACGTCTTCTTGCTTCTTTCTGCGTTCGTTTGTTGTGTAGATTTCTTGATTTTCTTTCGTTGCTTTGTAGTACTGAATGCACTCTTGATCTTCTGATGATAATGATTTTTCTTCTGTAACATCTTCCAACTCCCGAAATTGCTGAAATCTGACTAAATCTAATTGTACGACGTTGCACATTAATTTAGCTTTCATATTTCCACACAGTATCCAACCGAGGCGAGTTTCTTGAACAAGCGGAAGTGATTCGCTTAATCTGCACATACCCGGTAAAAGAATATTTGAATACACGTCCGCACCCAACAAAATGTCTATGGGTCGGCTGATGTTGTACTCAGGATCTGCTAATTCTATTTTTTCCAAAAATGGGCATGCTATTTTAGGGAATGAGTATGATGGTAAATATTTTGTTAGGTTATTCATGATGAAAACATCGATATTAAATTGATATAGTTTGATTCTTGAGCTTGACATACAGTTCAGGTTCATCACTCCTTTGCAACTGTTTTCTGTTTGCCCTATGCCCGTGATTATGCCGTCACACCTGGATCGCTGCAATCCTAATTGCTGAGCAACGTTTTCTGTGATAAGAGACATTTGTGAACCCTGATCAATAAGAGCCCGCAGGGTCAGATATGTCCCATCTGCTTTCTGAACCTTTAAAAGTGCAGTTGAAAGCAAAGTTTCTTGCACCATATTTTGCTGTGTTACGTGCGTGTTTCCTTGATTTTCACGTTCTTGATTATAACTGATGTAGTTTTGCTGTGTAGAAGGCGTCGAATTACCTCCTAGTTTTGATAATTCTTTTGAATACGATTCATGAAGTAATGTATTGTGGAATTCGTTGCATTTGAAGCAACGCTTCTTTGATATGCATTCCTTGCCTTTATGATCATGTAAGCAGTTTTTGCAATAATTCAAGTTAGTAACACATTGTTTTTTCTTCATCGGGGTAAAGTCAGCAAATTGTTTGCAATAAAATATAGCATGTCCGTCATTGCAGACTGGACAGTTTGGCCGATCGTTTTGCAATTTCTTGTAACTTCGTGATTGCAAAAGAGCCTTATTGTTTGAATATGATTCCTTGAAATGATATTGTTTTGATTCTGATGGTTTATGTATGTTTGAAGAAAGGGATTTTTGATTATTGGTCTCCTGTTTTCTTCTACTTGCTTCCATGCTCGTGAACTTCCCCTCTAGAAAGGCTAGAAATTCATTCAACTCGAGTAATTCTCGAGGTTGTTTGATAGCTGCGTTGTATTCGTTGAATGTGTCCGAATCCAATTTTTGACACAGGATGTGCACGATCAACGGATCCCACGACGTCACGTCTACGCCGAGGTTCTGTATGGCGTTCATCGTTTCAAGTGCAGTATCATGGAACCGTTTGATATGATTGATTGATGCTTGCTGTGAAATTGGAATATTTAATAAAATGTTAATATGCGATGTGAATATCATCCTCTTGTTGTCATAACGATGACTCAAGATGTCCCAACTAATGATATAGTTGTCTGAGCTGATCGGGAGATGCTGTATGAGACGCTCCGCTTCTCCTTTCACTTTAGACTTGAGGAATTGCATCTTCTGAGCCCCAGATAATGACGGGTTGCTATGAACTGCTTCTGTAAAGAGATCCTTAAATGATGTCCACTGATGGTAACTACCACTGAATGTAGGTATTTCTATTTTTGGCGTAGTATGCTCTCTATGTGAAATGGACGACATCTTCTTATTGATTGCTTTGATAGCATCATTGTATGTGCTTTCGTATTTGAGATACAAACGATGATACTCTTGATTTCGGTCTCCCAGCTCACTGTCTAAGTCCCAATGCTGAGTGTCAATTTTCGCCCAGCGAGAACTTACCATGCTCAACAGATGATCGAATTCCCATTTCTCCGCTACAGCATCTAAGTTGATACTTGAAACAGTATGTTCAAAGGCCTTGAAGTTGCTCATCTGTTTCCTGATCATTTCATCCGTCTTGCTGTTTAATCCCTGAGACGTTAAAGATTGACCTGAAGGTTGCTGTACGGTGCTTGAGGTTGCTAGAGGAGTAGCAGGCTTTAGAAGCGGTGTTGATGGTCTATCCTCTGTTGGCTGATGATTCTGAATAATTGCTCTGATTTTCTGATATCTCTCCTTCACAGTGTCAAATTGCTTCGAAGTGAAGTAAGTATGAGTTCTGGCATACTCGATGCTACACAATCTTATATGATTCGATTGATACTCTTGCCAGCATGCATCCAAATTTTCTAACCTTCGGCGTATGTATTCCGAGGTTTTGCGATCGGAGCCATCCTTTTTGAAGTTTGTGTAAACTTGCTCTATTTGATTGAGTAGTTGCTGTTGTTGGGCAAGAACTTCCTCCATTGCCGACATGTTGTTGATAGAAATGATAATTAATGGAACGATCTTACTTGATTGTCCAAGCGGGAGCTTTGTTGCTCACCAAATGCGGATCCCTGTTGATCCTGCTGATTGCTGCTGCTGCTGCTGCTGCTGCTGCTATGTACTGCACTATTGCTGGCAGTACAAACACCTTCACTGCTAGTTTGCTTAACGTCACTAGTGAAACGCTTTACAGTACTTGATTGCTACACTGTAACGTACACACGCGACGTCCTTCTCGAAGGACCAAAAATATACGGGTAAGGTACATTTAAATGATAGTCTGATATAGGAGTTCAACTTGTGTATTGATGTCACACAGAAAAATACTCAAAACTGATAGCCTATCAACACGCGGCGAATGAGTCCCTTATTGATAGCCCAACCGATGCTACGCGACTACTACTGCTTACTCCACTATATGCATTTTATTCATTCGCTGCGCGTTGATGTCAGCATAAAAGTAATACAATTGATATGTACGGGTTTGCTCGTACAGTTCCATATCTCCAGATTTATTAATTTTTCAATGGTGGCGCTGCCGATTAGCAGTTAAATCCGCCTTAAATTAAATTCACACATGGAATCACAGACCCGCTATAAAATCACTGACCAATAAAAACGCCCGATCAAACCAGAAAAACCTTGAACCACTCTTGAACTAAGCTCCGATCACAATAGATCAAAAGACTAGTGACCGTTCAATAATGCAGCACTGCAGCTTTGAGCGCTCAATATGGCACAAACAACAATACCTTATCGAGAGCCGCTCTAAGATCTGAAGCTAGGACCCACTTCAGATGAGAGATGTCGATGGTTCTGGCTGTTACTGTTGGACGTATAAGACTTTAAATGAAATAGCTTTGGTGGCATTTCGCGTAAGGCTTTTCTGAAACACAGCGTTGGATTTTCCAGTATAAACTTTTAAGGCGGTGCCATACTAGATTTTTAACCCTTATGGTGGTGCATTGGGGTGTCATTGCAACTATAGGTGTTAGAAAAAATCCTGTGGCCTGTGGTTCAACAAATAACATTAATAAAGGTTTTACCCTGACCACAGCTACAGTAGTTTATCTGGGCAGTGACCTTGTGACCTTGAATTAATAACCTACGGCCGCTCGGGAGGTAAAATACCTACGCGTCCGTCGGCGCGTTGCTGGCGCGCGCTCGAACTATTGCCTACTGCTATATCTATAGATACTGAGATTTCAAAGCGCGTCGTTTCGGCCGTTTTCTATGAAGATGTAATACTGCTTATTTTATCATACTGTCGTCCTTAACATAAAAACGCAGTCTATACGCAGTACTAAATAATAAACATATTCACCCCAACAAAACTTTATTTCTTTGGCAACAAAACGGAATTGATTAAAAATTTAAACAAATTCCTCCACCTAGTCCACAAAGTAAGACAAAATTCTTGTAACTAGGCCCACTTTGTTGTTTAAAGTTATTCTAAAATAAACACACACATGTGGAAACAACGCGAAATAACGATATACAGACATATGCCTGTATAGGTACATTATGTATGTTTCTAATATACATTCATATCTATATCTTTACAAGTAGGTACACAGAGTCGCTTTTCGTGTCGGGTTAGAGATGTCTTTATTATTTCCCATAAGAAATTTCACTTACATGAGAAATATTTAATTATTATATGTGTCTCCGTGTGACCACTTAAATCGTCATAACTACATAACGGATTTTGATGCGGTGTTCACCATTATTTAGAACATATACTTATTGCAAAAATAACTATAAAAACCCATTTAACCAATGATGTTATACAGGGTGTAAGGGACAGCCCTCCGCAAACTGATAGGGTGAATTCATTTTATCATACTAAGATGACCGGTACTTGAAATTATTTCAGGAACGTTATGGGAATCAAATAAGCCTGATTTTTTTGTGTTTTTGTGCACAAATCAGAGCGTCTGTTACTGGTTGGGAGGGGTAGGTAATAGGTATGCGGTGAGTTCGATGAACTCTGTAGCTAGACAGAAAGTGAACAGCTGATTTCACGCGTCGTTCGTTAGAGTATTTCAACATCCATTGCTGGTTTTTTCTTTTTTGGTTTTTATTTTGCTGCTTTTTTACATAAATGGAGTGCTGCGAACACACAATGTAATTTTACATTGAAATAAAGAAAATGTAACTAAAAAAACTAAATAAAAAAATGAAAATTTTCCTGTGAAAATTTCCGGTGGAATACGATTCAAAATGAGGAGCTGAATGCACCCTGTTAGTTTGAGGAGGGCTGTCCCTTACACCCTGTATAATACTAGATCAGTAGTGTACGGCGCCGAAGCGTACCTACATCGTATATGTCCACAGGCATATCTGAGTTCTGTTGTCAGCTTGACGTCAAGTGAGCAATTGCTTAGCGATAAAAATATCAAAATTGTGAAATGTGCGATTAAAATTTGTATGTCACGGTCTGAAAAGATTAATAAGGCAAGTGGTAATACATTTCTCAAGTAACTTTGCTGAATTTTCTTCAGATTATCCAAAAATTTATCAAACATTGTTTTTGCCATCAGTGTTACCAGTAAAAACGATTTTGATTTTGCCCGACTTTTGGGAGTATAGTGAATGACGAATGTATGTTCCTGTAAGTCTAAATTATTATTGTAAACTCAGTATTGAAACCCAGAACATTCGTCGTAATTTCTATTAAATGCCGTACTTTTTAGGGTTTCGTATCTACCTCAAAAGGAAAAACGGAACCTTTATAGGATCACTTCGTTGTCCCTCTGTCTGTCTGTCTGTCTGTCTGTCAGTCTGTCAAGACCGTTTTTCTCAAGAACGCGTGGAGGTATCAAGTTGAAATTAATATCAAATACGTAAGTCTATGATACCTTGGAGTTCTAAAAAAATCAAGCTTCTAAGTCTATGCAGTAAAAAAATACGGCCATTTATGCAGCATATTTTGATACTCGCAAGTAAATCAAAACCTATCTATAGGGTACTTACCGTTGACCTAGATTTATGAAATTTGGCAAGAAGCAAAGTCTCACACTAGAAGCAGGTAAAGGAAAAAGTCCGAAAATCGTTATTTTGTAATTTTAGCGCACATTTTACAAATGTTAAGTTTGTTTTTGGGATACATTCTTTTCAATTACGGAACCCTTCATTGTGCGTGGTCCGACAAGCGCTTGGCCGGTTTTTATTATTATTATATAACATTATTATTAACCGATTACGCATTTTTTTTCTTCTTACATGTACCGTCCTTGTCAATTTCTTTATAAGTATCTTTAATCCTTTAAACGTCGATTGACACCCAGGTGTGCAGATAACAATAAAAAATCTATTGTGTCTGCTAATTGGCGTGCGACTTGCGAGGGGTAATCTATTGAAAGTACCATAATACAACCTTTCATAATAATTGATTCAATAAAAAACTTCATTAAATTCTGTGGAAATTATGTTGATCATTGGCAACTCTGGCCGTTTTTCCGGTAACAATGTCTTGTCTTATTCCAACGTAATTAGTTTGACGGTAGAAGAAGTGAGACAAACATAGATTATTTTGACAGATTGACATTATATGTATCCGTTTCAAAGCTACGTCTTTAAACTCGGTAAATGGGTACGTTTTTCTGAAATTTTTAGTAGGACGCTGCGCCTCTGGTATTATATTACCTCATTGCATTTACCTATCAAAATACATTTGATATATAACTTATAAGTGTAACTTAAATCTACCACAATGTGGGTTCGAGAAAACGTCCGACGATATCGAGGCAGACCCAGGAGAAGATGGCGAGACGAGCTTGACGACCACAGAAAGCATTTGTCCACACTAGCTCAAGACAGAGAGGAGTGGAAAGGAGAAAGAGAGCCTATATTGTTCCTCTGCACTAAAAATAATAATAATAAATAATTTGATATATATATTATTTATTAGAAACATAATTGTAAAACATACTGCGATGCGGAAGAATTTTTTCGACGCTATATTTTAGTTTGTTAATAGTTTTCATTAAGTTAGGTTATTATATTTTTAGATTATTAGAATAGCACAGAAATCTCGTTGTTTTGACATCACCTTTGCACACGTGCGTAGCAGAGATGGAACTATGTATGTACCTGTATTGTGTGTACAGGACAAGTTTTTAAGCAGTCCGCAAATTTTCACAGGCTGTTCTACCCATGATTAAGAACAACTTTCACTATGGGAACCAACTCTGAAATCACGAAAAAAAAGTCAGCTGTTTCATACAAAAGTTCAATACTTATATACTCGACCAAAATTTATGAAACAGCAGATTTTTTTTTCGTGATTTCAGAGTTGGTCCCATAGTGAAAGTTGTTCATATTCATGGGTAGAATACCCTGTGATTTGCACACTTCTTAAAAACTTTTCCTGTATTTGATCACAATGTATCTTCTCGACGAACGATGCAACTGTGCAGCAAAA
This sequence comes from Cosmia trapezina, assembly GCA_905163495.3. Classification (NCBI taxonomy): domain Eukaryota; kingdom Metazoa; phylum Arthropoda; class Insecta; order Lepidoptera; family Noctuidae; genus Cosmia; species Cosmia trapezina. The sequence continues at coordinate 8,119,333 of LR991036.1, forward strand.
GGGATGTTTTGGAGCGCGTAGAACACGGCGTATTGGTGTTTCTGCCTACTGCTATACAAAAAGGTGTGAGTTTGTGTGTTAAATTCGTTCCACACACACAAGTACAAGCCTTAATTATAATAATGACGTCATCATACTCACTATGGCGAGCGGATGTCGTGGGAACTATCGATCGTGGCTATACTGCGCGCCCATGCGGAAAAATTATATATGATTATACTGTGAGCATGATTTAAGGGTTACGTGGATAATCCGGGGAGAAAAACAAATTAGAAGAAAAAATATCTCATTCTATCAAGGAATTTAAGCTTCATAATTCCTGGAGGAGCTTATGTAGCTAAGTAATAAAATCCGCACGGATCAATCCATCAGGTTAGGTTACGCTTGCCGGGATTGATCCGTGGATGGGTGACCATCTTTACATACCAAGACTCCTCTGTGCCTCGGAAAGCACGTTAAGCCGTTGGTCCCGGCTATCATTCGTGGATCTTTGACAGTCGTTACGGGTCGTCAGAAGCCCGAAAGTCTGACAACCAGTCTTACCTTGGTAAGACTGGTTGTCAGACTGGAGTATCGTATTTATTACCCAGTTACTGGATTTTGGAGTCAGATAGGCAGTCGCTCCATGTCAAATACTAGTATTCAGGTGCATCAGGTTAGACTGGAAGCCGACCCCAACATAGTTGGGAAAAGACTAGGCAGATTGATTGAGGCTATACCGGCTGACTTTTTTTACCGTCTCGAAAAAATTTTTTTCTGTTTAAGCAATAAAAAAATAAAAAAACTAGGTATGCCATAGGCTTCTACTCTGTTCACCTAATATACCCAATTTTTTTCGAGACGGTAAAAAAAGTCATCCGGTATAGTTCCTGTTATCCCGCAGTTATTTTATAGGTCGTGTTGCAGATTCTCAGCTACAGGATTTTAGGATGATTTTTTTTTTTAAAGATGATAGGCTGGTCCTGATTCTCCGCTCTATTTCTCTATTATCATTTAATTATTCTGCTTTATTTATCTTTTATCTTCGCAATATCTCACCAGATGGTAAGATATTTTCATTTAATTAACTAAAGAAAATTGACATTAAAAAGTCTGCTATAATTTTACCACGTCGCGTCGCATAGCAAGTATCCGATGTTACTTCTCTATCGTGGTCACTGCAGCCATGACAGCGTTTATTTAATATTTTCATGAATAAGTTTCACTTTACCTTCGCATTTTTAAATAATTTTCATAATATTGTAATGTTGTAGAACAAAATATTTTAGGTACTTACGAGAACAATTTTTCATATAATAACTACCACGAGTATCTAACTTTACAACGAAATTGTTGCCACTATGTAATTTTACAGGCAATTTAGACGCGTTTGGAGAGTAAAGCATTCTTAGAACTGTAAATTATGAATTCTACTTCTATGAAGATAATGCATTTGGCTGACCTAGCGGGGCGTGGGGGGCGCTAGCGGGGGGCGTGCGGGGTGCGTAGCTTTCATTTTGACACTTCTACAACATTCATTGCGTTATTAACGTCGTCGAATAGACAAATTTTCAAACATACGAAGCAATGGTTTAGCAAAATCCTTCAAAATCTTTCAGATTGTGATTTAAAGTGTGTAACGCAATTAGGGTGCTGGACCAATTAGCGACCTAATATTAGGGACGGTCAGCACAGAAGGAGGTCTTGCGTTAACTAGAAACTGAACACTAATCATACAACAAAGAGTAACGGGCTTGTGGAGGTCAGATAGGCAGTCACTTCATGTAAAATACTGGTTTAGAGGCAAGAGGAACAGGGTGTAAAGTTCACTCATCCTCCATTGAAAAGGGAGGACCCTCCGACCAGACGGGTGTCGTGTCTGGTGGGCAACTGCCCGCGGGTGATGTCGGAACGTTGTATAAAGGCTAGGCAGATTGCAACTCTTGTATTAGATCAGATTAATAATGCTTCCTCAGTGCGCTTTAAGGGAAGCGTACCTATCATAGTTCCGATAAAATTATGGAGGCATGAGACTTTTGTACTTACTTTCTGCTTGACGGGTGCAATGCAATGACACGGTTTCGTGACCCCACGTCCATATGGACGTGACCTTCTTGATATTGTTATTACAATAAGCATAATTATGTTACATAACAATAGATTAGCTGCCAGTACATAATTGGTAAACTTAAAGTAAAAGAAAAATTTGATTACATTATTTTATATTGGAATAACGAGATGCCGTTTTTCTAAAATAAACTGAACTGTTGAACACGATCTGCACTTAAGCTCCGTTCAAGTCGGTGTCATTATTTTCTGTGGAATATTGACACGTCTTGAACGCGGTTCACATGTGCTGCTGGCCTTAGTGCGAGTTTTTATACTAACTCGATTGTGATTACGGTAACATTATAGTCACCAGACTTTTTATACTTACTCAATCACGATCGTAAACTTCAATATGTACTGAAACTGGATAAGCGCCGTCTGGTGACTATAATGGGAAACTCAATTATTATTCTAAACAAATTGACATAAGTTGACGTTAACGTAACGCGATCGAGTAAGTATATAAACTCGCACTAAGGTTTCATTGGTGAAATTCGCACTAAAAGACTATAACGTCTCATTTGTCTCGGCGTCTAGGTAAAGAGGACTGTTGAGTTTGGTCCTGGGACTGACTTTAGAGTCAGGCAAAGTTTTATTGGGTCTTCCATAAAGAGATTCTCAGTAGCAGCTCTTAGTCGAGACTTAGGCCTGATAAATGTCTATAGGCCTGCCCTCTTTACCTAAGACTAAACGTAACTTGTGAAGTATGGATGAATACTTATAATAGACCCTACCTACCCCTTCACTAAATACAGGCGTGGTGTTTTATGTTTATATTCTAACAGGAAAAATCTAAACGACAATAATTATGATAGCCCCGAGACTGTCGCATGTCATTTAACGCCACATTGGCTATCCAGGCCGTGGCCTTATTTTATCACTGTTCAGCGACACCATATTTTTTTTTACTCTCTTTTATAATCCCTTTAGCCTTTCGTATGTCGTAATTACAGAAACAATAAGCCATTTTGAGAAATTAAGTTATTAGTGCACCTGCAATATTTTTGGTAAAAGTATCTTGCTTGTTTCATCACCATTGCACTCAAAGCGGTGAAGGAAAACATCGTGAGGAAACCGGCATGTCCTAGAACCAGCAATTCGAAGACATGTGACAACTACGAGTACCAACCCGCACTGGGCCCGCGTGGTGAATTACGGCCTATTCCCTTTCACAGAGAGGAGGGCTGTGTCCCAGCAGTGGGAACATTATAAGCTGATTATGTTGTTATCTTGCTTGTTAGTTTATCATGGGACACATACACTCAGAGTAAGGAAAATAGGTCATAATTTTAGCATTAAAGAGGTTCATTGCTAAAACGGCCCATAGAATCGCACAACGACCGATCGAAAAAATTAAAAAACAACAAAAGGTAGAAAATTCGTAGGCGAGACATGAGGAAAAATGTTTTCATAGTCAAACGGCCAGCAGTTAGTTCCTCTTCCAAACATACTGGCTAGTGAATCTTTTTGCCACTCGTCTGGAGCTATTCTCGTACCTAAAGCTCAAACAAGCACGAAAAACCGCGCGTTTTCACCTGTGTAAACCCTTTCAGTACGGGTACCTCGAGTATATGCAACCCTCAAATTTTCCCCAACATAAATAAAACACAGTAGAAGCCATTTAACATACACTTAGTAACTTATGGTCTATATTGAACGTGAAGTTATAAATAATTTATTGCTATAATAAACCGCTCGCAATATAAGGAGCGATGACTTTCAACCTATGTATTCGTGAGTTGGTTTCGTTTTCAATTACTCTTCATAGGCTTATTTTTGGTAGTACCAATTTATGTAACTTGGGTAATGTCAGGGTTTATCTAGATTTAGCCCAGATAGCGGATCAATAGCGGAAATCGGTTGTCATGGTATTGGCATGTGATGTGGAGGAATGAGGAAAATGTCGTGAGAACGTTTTTAGTATGAATGTCAAAAGAAACGATGGATGGACTGTGTGAAAGATGATGGCTAGAAAGAGACTACCGAGATGACGACTAATAGAGAAGTATGGCAAAAACGGGCATGTTGCGCCGACCCCAAAATAAATTGTGATAAGGGCAGGAGAATTAAATCACACTAATATTATAAAGGCGAAAGTTTGTGAGTGTGCGTGTGTGTTTCTATGTTTGTTACTTCTTCACGCTCAAACCGCTGAACGGATTTTGATGAAATTTGGGACACGGGTAGACCATGCTCTAGAAAAGGACATAGGCTACTTTTTATCGACGTATCACGCGGGCGAAGCCGCGGACGTAAGCTAATGAACCCATAAAGCGGATCAAAGCTGATTTGTTTCGACTAAGCTAACAACGTTATCATCATCCATCTACTGTAATATTGTAAGGCGTATTAACTTCTATTTTTCTCGTAATAATAATAATACTCACCCCACCGCAGTATCTCTACGTTGACGTCGTGGTGGGGCTTGCGCGCTCCGAACTCTAGGTCTGTGCCGGTAGAGTTTACTTTGCCGAAACAGGTCTAGGGTGAGGAGCCAGACCAAGAGAGATACAAAAACCCGCAGGGCAGCATGTGGCGAGCTGTTGGGCAGTAGCGACCCCACGGACCCTATCTCCCGGGAGAAGTCTTGTTCCTCACCTCTGGCTTGCCTTTATTGGCCGGCTGGAGTGAGCACTGATGAGGAACAGAGCTCCCACCTCATTCTTGCCTTTATTGGCCGGCTTGAGTGGAGATTCGCAAGAGCAAACATGCTCGGAGGAAGGAAGTATTCCAGTAAGTGTTTGTAGGGATCTTGACCATACTCCGGGCTCTGGGATTGTTCTGAGAACCGTGGAATACCTCTCCACTCCTCAAGCACCTCAGGACATGTTGCCCCCTTGTCGCTACGTCACTATGTGGTAGCGACCGTTTCCGGGGGCCCATTATTGAGTGTGCAAGTCACCCCCTGCTATTTATCTGTGTATAATAAATAACATTGGTCAGGCAGGGGACATAGTTCTACCATAGTTCAAGGTACCCAATCCACTATAGCCACCCAAACCCATAGCCCAATATGTTTTGTTTCCATGATCTGCAATAGTCCTGCACAAACCGGGGGTTGTCCTTGGGTGCACTTGCATAGTGCATACAGGGATAATCGTCGGCTGGTGCCTTCTCAACATTTAAAAGTTGTCTAAGGGGCCTCTGCGAGTTGGCTTCGGCCCCTCGTATGCCTTCCAAAGGTCCCGACCCTGGGGTCCCGAGATATGTCAAAGACAAAAGAATACTAATAATACTCATAATATAAGAGCGGCGCGCAATGATTATTGACATAACGGTGCCGCATGACGGGAACCTCGTGAAAGCCGAGAAAGATAAACAAATCAAGTATCTTGACTTGGCTTGCGAGGTTGTCGACATGTGGGATGTGAACTCAGTGGTCATTGTGCCGATAGTCGTATCAGCCAATGGCTTAATTGCTAAGAGCCTCGACCAACACCTAAGGAGGCTCTCGTTGGGCAGCTGGATCAAGGGCTTGATTCAGAAAGCGGTGCTTCTGGACACGGTCCGCATTGTTAGGAGGTTCCTCTCTCTGGAGCCCTGACCGCCGGTAGCTTGGACCCTGTTCCCGATACCGGTGGGTTACTATTTTTATATTTTTAAATGTTTTTTATTTTATTTTTTATACTTAAAAATATTTAAAAATGTAACTTATATGTTTGTAAATGAAATAAAGGAAATAATACTCACAGCTTACGGGATGTGTGAATAAAGCCTCTACGAGTGTCTTTAGTTGATCCAACAAACTTGGGGCTAGTGGGCGATCAACTCAGTTGGTACCTACCACAGAACAGATAAAGAGGTTCCTCTCACCTGTATATCTGTTCTGTGGTACCTACGGTCCTCATAGCCCGACCAAGATTATGTCTAGACTTTAAAAGAGACATGTGCCCTCTGAGTTGGTTTTGGTGTTACTTCTCAGAGTATAGTCAGATAAGAGAAACTGACCTCAACTAGTTTTAAAACATAATTTATTTTTGACATGAATTTGGTTAAACAACACTTGTTTTAAAACATATTTAGTCCGGTCAATTTAGACCAAAAAATGAGAGTGAAGTTACATAAAGTCCCAACAAGCTGAATTTCAGTGAAATTGTTCAAAATATAATTTAAACAATGTATAGAAGTTCCACATCATTCCCCTGTAAGGAAAAAATTTTATTCAAGGTCAAAGGTCAAAAAAATGAGTTTTTCGCGATTTTCAGCAAAACGGTAAGTTTTATCATAAAAGTACCTCAGACAAAAATTGTAGATCATAAAATTATCTATAAAAAATGTATCAATACTTTTTTTCTTACGAGCCACTGTTTCTGAGATATAACGATTCATAAAGTTACAAAAGTTGTTATCGTCATAATATACATGAGTACGCCACGTATATACATCTACAGTTGTTATATTTAAAAAAAAAAGAAGCTGAAGTTTTTAAAAAGAGTAATTCAACTCAACAAGAAGTTATTACCAACGGCATCCGCTTGCTTCTTTCTATGTACGGAGCTCCTAAAAAACTACCTGTTTAGATAAGCATCGATATGCATGTTTCGTTAAAAATACTAAAAATAAAAAACAAGTTCAATTAGCTTGTCTTCCTCCAACCTCAGTTGCTGCTGACCAACATCTTTTTCGAGTATATTACCAAGTTCAAGTGTGGCTTGGTTATCAGCTAGACCCTACAGACTGGGGTTGGAAGTTGGTCAACAACATATTAGAGCCAGTTCAAACTTTACTTCCACCTGCGCCGGAAAAACTGCTGAACACTATTTTTTGCAACTGCAAAAAGGGATGCAGTGCTAAATGTGGTTGCAAAAAAGTCGGACTGTCTTGTTCTTTGGCATGCACAAATTGTCAAGGCCGGTCGTGCTCTAATATTTAATCACAAGCAATGGAGGATTCGTTTGACTCCGACGAAGTATCATGCGATACATCGCTATTGACGCAATTTACTTGCATCCAAAATGAAGATGAAGAAGAAGCAGGAGAAGAAGAACAAGAAGAAGAACAAGAATTTGAAACTTACGAATAAGACGAATAAACTTCAACACTTTTTTTTAATTTACATCGCTTTTATCTTTCCCAATCTTTGAAAATTTCCGTTATTATGCAATAGTTTTACATTAAACAGGATCACAACTGACCCGTGGAGTAGGCCACTGGGGAAACCACGTTAAAAAAACGCGCTAAGTACACTACCTCATAGGTGGCGTGGAAACGTGTGCATATTATGACGATAACAACTTTTATAACTTTTTGAATCGTTATATCTCAGAAACGGTGGCTCGTAAGAAAAAAAGTATTAATACATTTTTTATTGATAATTTTATGATCTACAATTTTTGTCTGAGGTACTTTTATGATAAAACTTACCGTTTTGCTGAAAATCGCGAAAAACTCATTTTTTTTACCTTTGACCTTGAATAATTTTTTTTCCTTACAGGGGAATGATGGGGAACTTCTAGACATTGTTTATAATTATGTTTTGAACAATTTCACAGAAATTCAGCTTGTTGGGACTTTATGTAACCTCGAATGTCTAAATTGACCGGACTAATAAAATATATTTATTCTTGTACTTAAAGTACAAGAATAAATATATTTTATTAACTGCCCTCGTAGCTCTCAGGTGCTTGATTATTTTTGTTCGTACCGATACGACGGAAAAAGATCCACGAACTATTACTCATAAGTCCTTGGATCTGTCTATTAAAAGCAATGATTCATCATCATCTTCCTGCCCTTATCCCATGTTACTTGGGGTCGGCACAACACGTTTTCTTCTTCCATTCTCCCCGGTCAACAGTCACGCTATCATTCACTCCCTTCTCTTTCGTATCATTCCTCACACAATCCATCCATCTTTTCTTTGGCCTTCCTCTGCCTCGCCATCCTTCAACATGTATATTCATCACTCTTTTAGTCACACGCGTTTCGGCTCTCCTCATCACATGCCCATACCAACCCAAACGATTTCCTTTCAGCTTTTCTGTCACTGGCGCCACTTTCAAACTTCTTCTTATATACTCATTTCTTACTTTATCCATTCTCGTCACTCCACACATCCATCTATCATTAAAAGCAATGATTAAAGTTAGTAATTATAGATGTCGAAGAAACTATGGTAGTAAGTTGTGAAATAACTTATTGATTTTAAGTGGCACCGTTTAGTGCCGTACAATACATTGAACTTCAGAGTCAATCAGAAGGTCGATATTTACGAAATTAGACGCTCTAACATGGTTGCCTGTTACCATATTATATACCTAGCTATTAAGTATATTTTATACTCCGTTGAAGTTTGACTTATTGTCTACTTGGATCACTAAAGTTCTCTGTTCTTAGATGGCGGCAAATGTATGTGATCATTTCGACACCAACAATTTATACTAAGCTAACTCATATTAGTGTACTTTACAGTAGAGGCTTTTATAGGGAAAAACGTGGTAACTTTTTTAATAATTAAGATATGTATTTGAAATTTGGTACCCTTAGTCGTTAATTGATTCATTGTAATATCCCATATTTATTTTTCCTTGATTATTTATATTTTTTGATTTAGCGCAAGTTAGCCGTTTATAAACGCAATTCCTCAATATTTTTTTTACATATTACACACGTCTAACTAATGTTAGCGTAGTGTAGGTATTATGGGACGTCATAGTGTTAAAGAAGTGTTATTTTTATTGGTCCCTCACTATTTTTATTAACACTCCTTAATGAATATTCCTCCTTTTTGGCTAAATCCACTAAATATTTAGCACTAAATATTTTTTTGTAATAATAAAATAACACTAACAATAGAGTTTAAATAACTTGTAACAGTGATGCTATAAATTATGATTTACTGATAAAGTTTTTAAAACTGCGCATGATCTAACAAAGCGACAAGAGTGTCGTTAGACTAATGTAAACAAACAAGCGGTGCGCACCCTCCCCGCGCACACTCCGCTAGTAAGAGTTGGCGTAATTTAAAAATCGAATGATTTCAAAAAGTACCTTGACTTAGCGTTGTTTAAGATATGTAAAGACTTCGTTATTTTTGTATATTTCTTCACGATTTTTTTATTACACATAAAAAACCATATTTTAAGCAACTTGGCATAAAAAAACGAATTTACCTAAAATTCGAGTTAGCGTAGTATAAATTGTTGGTGTCGATTTGTCGATGGCATCTTTTCGAAGACGATGCAGCATCCTATATTTTGGTGTTCCGTCGATGTCACATATTTGTGCTGCTACTCATCTTGACGATGGCTGATGGAATGAGTTATTTTGCCAAACAAAAGAACATTTTTTTTAAAAATAATTATCCAAAATATTCTTTAGTGACTACAAAACTTGTTTTTTTTTTCATTCTGATTTAAATGAGTATGGTGTTACTTTCTATTTTTTTAATGTTATTTTCATAATTATTATTACGTAAATGCCCAACGAGTTAAGAATATTTTAATTCGTTGCTACAACCATACCTGAATACACCTGAATACTAATAATGTTACCCTATGAATAATAAGTTAAATGATCAAACAAACCAATTAGCAATAATAATATTTTACCTACTATTAGCAACACGGATTACCAAGAGACGTTGAGGGATGAAACTGAGGTTGTAATCCTCTCTGGGGAACTACTTATTTATTAATATAACTAATAATATTGCAATTCATTGCTTTTGCACGCAATAATTAATGTGAACGCATTTAACTATGAATTAAGTAATGCGTAATTAACGGCGGTAAAATTATTGTGAAGTTTGGTTTTTGAATTTTTCATACTGTTGCATTAACCTGGATGATAGACTTGGATAAACTTAAAAACAAGTTCCTTATCAGCAAATGGTGAAAATTTATGATCTGTGGTCAAACATTAGGTACCTACAGCAATTAGAAAATGAACCATACACAGTAATTTTCTATTCTGTAAATACAAAATAATAATATAATCTACTTCCAAAATTTGTTCCTATAGTTCCTAATGTTTAACCAACTCTAATTCTAGACTCAATAACTATAATAAAGAAATCGTTATGACAATAGCGGCGAACGACCTCTGAATGACCTTAAACATTTTCAAACTACACAATAACCAAAGAAAATTAACATTTAACACCAAAGAATTAGGTTGTAATTCCAGCAACAAACTGTCAAGAATGATTAGCTACAATTTCTGCTCTAATAGAATAAGCTCATGACAAAAGAGATTTGCATAATTAGAGAGACCATTGCGTCTTCCGCTAAGCCTGAAAAATGCCTACTTTCTGATTATACGTACTTTAAGATGACGTCATTTTCTTGTTTCCATAGGATTAAATCGCCGACGCTTAATTAAATCCCGGGTGATTAAAAATGTACAGTTTTAAACTGCAGCGCTTAAGCCGATCGGAAAATTGTTGAAAAATAAAGGTATGATTTTATTGGTGTTGCTTTTCATTGTGAATTTACATACAAACCAACCGCACGGCAAAAATAAACACGTTTTGTTAGGAAATACTGTTACTGTAACTTTAAAATACCTAGAAATAAAACATCATCTAAACTAATACTATAGAGAAAGGATTTGATTTTGTGTATAAAACAAATAAAAACCCAAAAAAAAAATTGTTATGCTTTCACAGCTAAACGGCTGGACCGACTATGATGAAATTTGGTAGGGGGATACATTGAAGCCTGGGGAAGGACATAGGCTACTTTTTATCGACATACAATGCGGGCGAAGCCGCGGGCAGAAGATAAAGTAAGTCAAATGAAAACTCAAGAGTTCTTAGCGCGCTAATCCGTTCAAAGCAAGACACATTCGTGTGTGGTCCAAAATACTTTTAAACACAAAAAACCATCAGTATTCCTCTGTCCCTTTACTAAAACGGATATACCGTACTTATACTTATTGAGATATTCAATATAAGATTGTAGAAAGAAAAGGAAATGCCCATCAAGGCCTCCTGAAGGGACAATTGAATTTGGACTCCATGGAGGACACACGAAAGACGAGAGAGATGAACACTCGGTTTTGTTCCGCTACACTCAACAAGGCATTCAAGTGATGCCTTCAAACTGAAAGAGAATTTTATACAGGGCTGGCACTCGAGGAAATCCAAAGAAATATTTAAAAAAAAATGAAGTTGTCATCATATGTTATGCATTTTGATGTAAACTAACCTTAGATAATAGACATATCGAGCCACCGCGTGGCCGGTAATGAGACAGCAATATAGTACTTTTTCTAGGTTATGTGGTATGAGAAATGAAGTTTAATGCAAGAAATCTTCCGTATTTTGGACTGAAACCCATGTCAATACATACGCAAAATGAAAAACTGTCCCAAAAAGTTAAATTAATCGACGCAAGATAAATTTTGTAACAGTGAAAGCACTTTGTTTGGCTAACATTCAAAAGTTCGCCAAGCAAAAATACGGCACGCCGTAAGGGCCCTCGCTCACGGCAACTTTTTGTAGCGATGCAGTAGCGATGCTGCCGTGCGTCCGCATCGATACAGTCGCGAAGCGGTCGCTAGCTGTGTGCCCTCGCCCACGGGCCCAGATTCAGTCGCGATGCAAACGCGATACTGGTGCGCTTCTGTCGCGATGCAAACGCGATTCAATAACGGCACAAAAATACCTGCGATCGCTACATTTGCAAGATGGACTCCGTTGAGGCAACATTAGTCACGTTGTCTTTGGTGCTGCTTTTACGTAAGCAGCCGAAGCGTAGGCAACGAAAGCTCGGTTCTCCACTCACGCGCCACCCTCCCTCTGTTCTCTACCCGATGTCGTCCGACACGGTAGCGCGTTTGCATCGATACAGTCGCGATACTGTAGCGCGTTGGGCAAACAATCAACAGTTGGCCCGTTGCCGTTGTGTTGGGCAAACAATCTTTAGCTGCTTTTCCACCAGAGATGTGGTGTGCTATGATGCGTTTGATATTCACCAATCATATTCATTGGTTCACATAGAATAGCACTGGAGGAAACGGGTTCAACTAAGCTATGTTTTTTATAGGGAAGGATGCGTGCTATGGATGGGAGCTATAATAATAATTAGTCAGGCAGGGGCCTTAGTGTTTCCATAGTTCTAGATAACCAGTCCACAACCACCCAAATCCATAGCCCAATAAGTTCTGTTTCCATGTTCTGCAATAGTCCTGTACCAACTGGTTGTCCTTGGGTGCAATTGCATAGTGCATACAGGGATAATTGTCGGTTGGTGCCTCCTCATAATTTAAAATTGTCTAAGAGGCCTCTGCGAGTTGGCTTCGGCTCTTCGTATGCCTTCCAAAGGTCCGGGACCCCAGGGTCCCGAGATACGTAAACATAATAATAATAATATATCATTTATTTCGGGTAACTAAGACCCATAACATAAATACCTTGCAGACTATCATACATATTTATAAAAAACAGAAAAATAAACTACTTATTGCATACGAAGAGATGGCGTCGTATTGCGCTGCGTGGTGTCGCGTAACCTTCCGCGGAATCGCCGATACACGACACCCTTCGGCCAAAGCTCTTCCTTGAGTACGGTCTCAATATACAGGGTGGCCGGAACATTGACGTCCAAAAATAAAATTTCGGTCCCTCGTATCGTGGGGTATTCGAATCACCCCCATGTATGTTCCGCGACTTTTCATAGTTTTCGAGTTATGAATTTTTTTCTGAATGTTTGAAAATTTTCGACCTGACCAACCTAAAAAAATTCTAAAAAAAAAAGTAGAGGGTTTTATCGAGTTTCTTTTTTTGCAACTGAATTTTCATAAGTAGTACTTTTATGCATAAAATAATCAGCTTCGTAACTGTGATGAAAGTTATGAAAATGTTGATCTAAAGTGAAAAATTTACGTTCGGTAAATTATGACTCAAATTTTCAACTTTAAATTAAAAATCTTAACAGGTGACTTCATAATTCCTAAGTAGGCTTCAAGAATGCGCCAGACTCTCAGCTTTCATAATCATAAAAAAAATGAAGTACTTAATAGGGCTACTTTGTTTAAAATCGGCCTTCAAAGACAGCGAGGTGGAAAAATTCTTAAAATTACCCATCTGAGTAATTATTTTTTTTTGGCTATTTTCTCGTTCCTAAGGTTAATTAATGATAAGAATACTGAAAACTAACCAACAAATAGTTTCAGAGTTGGGTAAGAAAAGTTTTACGTAAAAAGTGGTTTTGAATAAAACACAGATGATAATGTGAAAAAAGTACTTAATTTATTTTTAACATTTACAAAAGGTTTTCAAAGTGGCCACCACCAGCAGCAATACACATTCTACACCTACGTAAGAAATTGTCTGGCAATCGTCTAAAAGCGTCTCTGTTCTCTCTCACAACACGTTCAGCTTCTGCAATCAACTGCCTCAGCTCTTGTTCACTTGAACAGTCTCGGGCGTATGCTATTTCCTTGTAATAGCCCCAAATAAAGAAATCGATGGGGTTGAGATCAGGTGAGCGTGGAGGCCACCTAATTGGTCCGCTGCGTCCGATCCATCTGTTGGGGTATGTTTCATCTAAGTAATTTCGGACCTGGGTTGCATAGTGACACGGGGCGCCGTCATTTTGCAACACCATGGTTCGTCTGAGTTCGAGATTCACATCTGCCAGCAACAATGGAAGTTCTTTTTCCAAAAAGTTTTTGTATGTTTCTCCATCAAGTCTGGACGGCATTTCAAACGGACCAATTAGTTCGCCATTGAGGATACCAACCAGACCACAAGTTAACGCTGAAGCGATGTTGAAATGTCGAAGCTCTCACTTCGAGTGGATTTTCATTCGCCCACGTGTGGTAATTATGAATATTGAATATAATGTGGTTAGTTTTCAGTATTCTTATCATTAATTAACCTTAGGAACGAGAAAATAGCCAAAAAAAAATAATTACTCAGATGGGTAATTTTAAGAATTTTTCCACCTCGCTGTCTTTGAAGGCCGATTTTAAACAAAGTAGCCCTATTAAGTACTTCATTTTTTTTATGATTATGAAAGCTGAAAGTCTGGCGCATTCTTGAAGCCTACTTAGGAATTATGAAGTCACCTGTTAAGATTTTTAATTTAAAGTTGAAAATTTGAGTCATAATTTACCGAACGTAAATTTTTCACTTTAGATCAACATTTTCATAACTTTCATCACAGTTACGAAGCTGATTATTTTATGCATAAAAGTACTACTTATGAAAATTCAGTTGCAAAAAAAGAAACTCGATAAAACCCTCTACTTTTTTTTTAGAATTTTTTTAGGTTGGTCAGGTCGAAAATTTTCAAACATTCAGAAAAAAATTCATAACTCGAAAACTATGAAAAGTCGCGGAACATACATGGGGGTGATTCGAATACCCCACGATACGAGGGACCGAAATTTTATTTTTGGACGTCAATGTTCCGGCCACCCTGTATTGAGTCGGAACTCGCACCACAAACGATTTGAAATTCGTGTTGTGGTGCGACGCCAACTTCTCGACTCTTAAGGTCCAGCTAGTCTTCGATCGAACATACTCCACGATCTCCTCACCCTTCCTATGGATCCGCGAGTGGTATAGCTATGTGTATCTACAGTAGGCACGAGTCCCTTTTGTCGAGGCATCGCATAGCTCGAGCTGCGCATCTTCCTCGTAAAGGTACCTCGCGGCGGCACATCTTTATAGAACATCTTACTCGCTCCGCTGCACAGCTTAGCATTAGGAGCAGCATAGCTGCATAGCACATCTCTGGTGGAAAACATCCTAAATCTATGTTTGTCCATAACTGTGACAGATTGAAAAAGGAATCCCGATTGTTGGCCTTCAAGTTATTTCAAACTTTAGATTGTTACCAATATTCACAAAGTCAATCAAACAACTGAAACAATTCACAGTAGTCTCATCAAAATTACTTAAATTACAAAATTCCTGCTCCCATCTCAGGCAACTTCTGAGAATATTATCTAAAATACCGGCACTCTAGAATATCATAAGCAGTTGTCGGTAGTTCGTCTTAGCTCTTAAGTAAAAAAGTTTTGCGTGCCAGCCCTGTTCAAGGCCAAACCCGCAGACATGACGAGCAAAATTGTTTAAATATTTAACGAAATAAAATGTTCTACGTACAACGAAAATTCCGTAAAATGCTTCATGAAAATATGTATTTCAATCTGACGACATACTGTTATAACGCAGGTG
The DNA here is from genome assembly GCA_905163495.3 of Cosmia trapezina. Lineage (NCBI taxonomy): Eukaryota > Metazoa > Arthropoda > Insecta > Lepidoptera > Noctuidae > Cosmia > Cosmia trapezina. The sequence continues at coordinate 8,134,553 of LR991036.1, forward strand.
AACATTCAAGATACTCATTGACAAAACTGCCACGTATCCGGATTTCACCGGTATTGACCGGATTTTGATCGGCTGGTCGTATTTGAAATGAGTTTCTTGATCGGAAAAGTTTGTGATCCGTTCGGAAAACAAGTTCAAAATTCTGGCTGATGGTTATTTGAATTTGATGTAGTTTAACTTTATGTTTATGTTGATGTAATGAATATAATTTTCATGATTATCTGCGGATGAAAGCTGTTAGAAAAGTTTTACTTTTCCTAATCTTCTAAAAGAAGTACCTACTTTTATTTATATATTTAAGTACATTTTGCAAAGGGAACAATGCGTCTCAAATTCACATAAATGAAATGTCAAGGCCATTTCGGGTGAGGGCAGTGGCAGATTTTGTGCTATGCATCGCGGGTATGTATGACAGCTGCGCGAAAAATAAAGGCGCTACCCCGAAAAAAACCTTGCGTTAGTGCGTTATTCAGAGGCTATTAACTTATTAATTAAGAGTAATAAACTACATCTAAAGCTAAAGGCACATTATTAATGTCAGATATATCCTGTCATCACAATGCACGTTCTTATTTGTTTTTATAAATGAGTTTTAAATACATTAAAATCTCCTTGTCCTTGGCATGCATCTTTTGCTAAAAGTGACGTTCTAATCATTTGAAAATTACACTAACTAAAAATCTAAATAATTCTCTTTTTATTTTATTTCAAAAGATCGCTATACTTTTTTTATTAATATAATTCCAAAAAAATTAAACTATGCTAAAAAACTCAGACTTAAATATTTCTGTACATAATGGAACCCCGTCTTAATAATAGGTACTCGTATCATAAAAACCCTCCATACTCTATGGCGTAGAGTGAGTACCTAATATGACGTAGACGACTCTACGACATTGACAACATATTCTTGGTAAAACATACACTGTCAGTTAATAACACATTACCCAGCTTTGATTACTTTGAGGGTAACTTGCAACTCATTGACCGACAAACGAACTTTCTGTATAGTCATTTCGCTATAACCAATCACAATTTACTTAATTGCGGTTTGACGTAGCTTTCGCTTATTGGCTATTGAATGAAGTATGTTTAAATAGTACGTCATAAATGACGTCATATTATTGTTTGCTGTTTGTAAGGAATAGGCTACAAGTGGGTGTCATTGAAGGCAGCTAAAGTATTGTGTCAGGAAAAGGATAGCAGGGTCAACGGTTGCCTGGGTGTCACCATTGTGTGGATTACCCGGAGGACACGGTGGAGCATACAGTGGAGGTCTGCCCGGCTTGGGCGGAGCACCGCCGTAATCTCACGGAGGCGGTCGGCGGCGGTGATCTCGCGTCCGAACCTGCAGTGCGATTCTGTAACAATCTCACCGTGAAAACTTAGGTGAAGTGAGCGTGGAGTGAGCTGTCAATAGTGTCAATTCCTAGCAAAAACAAACTCACTTCACCTAAGTTTTCACGGTGAGATTTTTACAGAATCGACCGGCTGGTCCAGGCCATGGTGCGGAGCGAGAGTGCATGGGAGGCCGTCACCTTCTTTTGCGAAGCAGTAATGCTCGCGAAGGAGGAGGTGGAACGCGTGAGGGAGAGACAACCTTATGCCCTCAGTCGCCGCAGGAGACGCCCTGGGCGATGGGAGTCGAGAGCCGATTCCCGGCCACCGTAGGCGCGGGCAGCGGAAGGCGAGTAGTGGGTAGCTTGCCGTCCGGTAAGGACCAGGCAGATGGCAGCAATGATGGGGTCCGATAGGGCCGATGCCGCCGGGGTCTCGGGTTGTTCGAAAGAGATACCGTGGCCCTGGCACAGGCAACTGAAGGAACACGGGTGGGTTTTAGTCAGTAAAAGTATGACACGCCCTTCCATTCCAACCGAGAGCGGGAGAAGTCATTATGATGATTTCCCATCCACAAAAAAAAGGACAACGGTTGAAATCGTTACAAATCCTGTAATCTATATGTATAGAACTCTATTTTCTGTATTTTTTTTTTCAAATTTTTAGACTCGGTAGTTTCGGAGATAATTTGGGGGGGGATGGTGAATTTTCGTCTAAGTATTTTCTTAAATAACTTTAAAACAATTTTTTTTTTTATTATAAAAAAAATATAAATGAGACCCTCACAGTAAGCCCTTTTATTTGATTTGTCACATTGTACAGTTTGCAAAACTTATTTGCCCAAAAAGTGACCCCCATATTGTAAATTTATTTATTTACGTTACACGTTCGTGTTTGCTTCACGGAAATTCATATGTGTACAAAATGTCTATTAGATTCAGAATAAATTGCCTGTGACAGACGGACAAACAGAAATAGGTACACACGAGTGAACGACACGAATGACGATTGATAAGGGTTCCGTTTTTGCCTTTTGAGGTACGGAACCCTAAAAAATGCACGCTTGCTTGCAAGCAGAATATATTACAGATCACACTTTTGTAAAAACAATATATTTCTGGCAAATAAACGTTATTTTGAAATAATTAAATCTATACCACTAGCTTATACCAGTAATTACGGGCGAATTTGTACCCTTTAGGTACAAATTCGCCGTCCGACCGGGCCGTCCGACAACCGTCCGTACATCCTCCGGCAATAAGGTCACCATTCGACACGGTAATCCGGCAACTGACAACTTTACATCAGCCGCCTGTCATACGGGATTATTTTAGAATTAAGCCCTCAAATATGGGACAATCTAAACAAGAATAAATTGGCTTTGTCACGCTTGGATTTAAAAACCTTTTGATATCCCAAATATACACCGTTTGATATTTCATGTGGTCACATTTTAGGACTCTTTTTTATCACTTTAACTTTCTACTCATATACAGGGTGTTTCTTTTAAGGTGTCAAGCAAAAGGTATGGTACTCTGCTATCAGCTCGCACTGGCTTGACACCAAAACACAAAAACTACAAAAAATCGTAGAACATACATGGTGGTTAAATCAATAGGTGTGGTGCTCTGGGCACGCCACAATAGCGGCGATAAGTCCCCTCTTTGAGGAGTGGTTAGAGAGGCGCCACGGCGTCCTCACCTTCCGCCTGACGCAGGTCCTCACCGGACACGGTTGTTTCGGGAGGTTCCTGTTTCGCATAAGGCGGGAGGAAACGCCCGGGTGTTTCCATTGTGTAGATCGCCCGGAGGACACGGTGGAGCATACAGTGGAGGTCTGCCCGGCTTGGGCAGAGCACCGCCGTGTTCTCACGGAGGCGATCGGCGGCGGCGATCTCTCGCGTCCGAGCCTGGTCCAGGCCATGGTGCGGAGCGAGAGTGCATGGGAGGCCGTCACCTCCTTCTGCGAAGCAGTGATGCTCGCGAAGGAGGAGGCGGAACGCGTGAGGGAGAGGCAGCCTCACGCCCTCAGTCGCCGCAGGAGACGCCCTGGGCGGCGGGAATCGCGGGGCGATTTCCGGCCACCGTAGGCGCGGGCCTGCGGACGGTGAGCAGCGGGTAGCTCGCCGTCCGGTAAGGACCAGGCCCGAGTCGACGGCGCGTCGTGTTCCACGCGCGCCTCAAAGAGATGTCAGCAAGTGACGGGGCCCAATAGGGCCGACGCCGCTGGGGTCGCGGGTTGTCTGAAAGGGTTACCGCGGCCCTGGCATAGGCAACTGAAGGAACACGGGTGGGTTTTAGTCAGTAAAAGTCTGACACGCCCTCCCGCTCCACCCAGAGCGGGAGAAGTTATTTGATGATTTCCCACCCTCAAAAAAAAAAAAAAAAAAAAAAAAAAAAAAAAAAGGTGTGGTGCTCTGCTATCAGCACTGGCTTGACACGTTAAATGAAACACCCTGTAGATGAGTAGAAAGTTAAAGTCATCGTATGATTGTGAACAGAGTTAGTTTAAGTACTTATAATCTATCTCGTGAGATTGCAAACTGTCGTTAATTTGTGAACTATACTGCTTACAATATTATAATGTATTCATTTTAGATAGTATAGAAACTAACGGTTGGAACGAAGTTCGTTTCGCTATATATTATGTATTTTAATACAGAGCCATCTAGTATCATAAAACTTTAGTTTTTATCTTGCTAAAACTTTACTAGATAATTCTGTAAAACAATAAAATAAATTATTTAAAAAAAAACTCGACTGCGAAAACACATAACTGAATCTATAGAATTTTGGTATCGCAGGCGGGTTTAAACCAATAACCTGAAATATGGTACAACTTTTACTTGCGACTTACCTCCTGCGATACCAAAATTCTATAGATTAGAATGCTTGTTTTTCTCTTTTCAGTTAGGCGTGTTTGTAGTCGGGTTTTTGGTAATTTGTTTTATTTCAAGCTTTTTTACTTTTATTTTAAATGTTTGGTATTGACTCATTAATAGCTTTTATTTGATAACAATATCCTTCCCCTCCCTTTTTTTTGTATTTCCAGATGTTAATCTAACGGCACCTCATATTTTAGTTAGTTAAAAATCCAGGAGGTCTCAATGGAACCGACATACATACATACACGTGAAAAACATTACCCTCCTTCTGGGTCAGTCGGGTAAAAACTAATTTTGACACTTGAAACTGACGGCATAACGCTTTTTCGTTACGTGATGACTTCCACAAGTTTACCTACTCTTACCGCAAGCCGCATAAAAGAACTTGGACGCACGCACGCTCTCGAAAACCCGTTAATACTAAGCCGATCCAGTGACCCAACAATATTATAATATCTTATAGACATTTGACAGCTACTTTACACCGCAAGATATTCTGCCGCACGACTTCGTGACACGTTCCAGACCTAAATATTCCGAGTTGGGTCGAGTTGGGCATTGGGCACTGATCCAAATATGCAGCTATATTGACAATAACTGTCATAACCCGACGGCCCGTGTCGTGTGAACCGACCTTTTTGGAATTTGTAGTACTTACGCTTTGGTAATGTTTGACTCGAAGTCATGTACAGTCTGCTTATGACAACGTGCTTCATTTTATCTGATTTTGACGTGGATTTAAGACATTTTTGTTATTTTTGTGACAAAAATCCCATGTGTTGTTAAGAAAATCTTCACAATCACAAAGTCAGTTTCTGGTCGATTCAGATGCAGCTGACACAACAATTTTATAGAAATTATCTTTTTGAGGGTTCCGTACATCAAAAGGAAAAACGGTACCCTTATAGTATCACTTCGTTGTCTGTCTGTCAAGACCCTTTTTTTCAGGAACGCGTAGAGTATCAAGTTGAAATTAATATCAAATACGTACCTACGTAGGTCTAGCGGTCTCTGAAACTGAAAACTCAGCCCTGTACTGCTGTACATCATTCATCACGCCTTTTAGTCCAAAAGGCTTTCTCGTTCAAGTAATTTCTCAACCATTCCGAAAGAAATGGCCCAAACTAAGTCATTGGTAATGGAATGTGCGGTCGGCTACATAGCCTGCGGTCCGGTAAGCCTCCCGACCCTACCCCGGTATTGTTGGAACTGGTGAAGGATTATCCTAACAACTGAACGTAGACGGATCACGTACTGGGCTTACGGATATTTGTGCGGCGTAGGAACTGACTTTTCATAACATGATATACAAGATCATGGTTTTGTTCGCAAAATAGCTACATAGAGCAATAGCACAGTTACGTATGTTGCGGTAATAGTGTCATGCTATTGTTATCTGGCTTTAAATGTTTTTTTTAGGGTTCCGTACAAAATGGTAAAAATTTATTTATTTAAAACTCTTATACTATCATTACAGGTTACAAACCTAATGCGATAGCTAAGACTACTTGTAATAATTATTAACTATTTAAAATAACCTTACATTACTAACAATTACACACTAGTACATTAATACAAAATTACTGATAACTAAAACGAGGAGCTCGTGGCTAAGTAATAACAGCCGCACGGGTCGATCCGTCAGGTTAAGCTACGCTTGCCGGGGTTGGTCAGTGGATGGGTGACCATCTTTACATATCGAGATTCCTCCGTGCCTCGGAAAGCACGTTAAGCCGTTGGTCCCGGCTGTTATTCGTGGATCTTTGACAGTCGTTACGGGTCGTCAGAAGCCCGAAAGTCTGACAACCAGTCTTACCAAGGGGTATCGTATTACCCAGTTACTGGGTTGTGGAGGTCAGATAGGCAGTCGCTCCATGTAAAATACTGGTATTCAGCTGCATCCGGTTAGACTGGAAGCCGACCCCAACATAGTTGGGAAAAGGCTAGGCAGATTTTTTTTTTTTACTGATAACTAAAACGATACCAGTAACCTTATACAAAATTAACTTAAATATGTTTTACAGTCAAAAATTAAAAAGTAAACAATAAAAGAAACATTCAACACAAAATGAACAATAAACCTAAAATTACACTAATTAATGCTTTCGTAACATATTATATTTAATGTTACCTTTGCAAGTTCACTAAAGTAACACGAAAAGAAAAAGAAACCCTTCCCCAAAACGCCCGCCCTTTACCACTGTAGCTGGGAAGAAGAAGTGGCGCCACAAACTCCTAACATCTACCTACATACTAAGAAAGAAATAAAAATATATGTAGGTAGATGTTAGGAATTTGTTGCGCCACTTCTTCTTCCCAGCTACAGTGGTAAAGGGCGGGCGTTTTGGGGAACTGTCTTATGTAATTTTGACGTTTGAAAAGTGCTGATTCTCAGCCTAATTTGAATAAATTACTTTTGATTTTGATTGGTTAAGGACTGAAGGTTACGAAACCAAAGCTACAATTATCTACATGATTTATTGCTTGCTATTCCAGAAAAATAAAGAGAAATATTTTATTTGGGACACGCACAGGAAATACAGTAAAGATGGAGCCTAAAAAAGTAACACAAAAACATTTAAAAGCAAAAAAAAAAAATTAAAATAGCCAGCGATTTTAATCTTACTTTACAGTTTACAAAGCTCCCCATCAAACCATGACATAATCAAACCAACTCAGAATCAAATTCCAACATTAATTTATTTACACACTTGCACACATCTACGTTTTTTAATCCAAACTTGCCCTAAAACTTCGTCCCACATCGTCCAACATTCGCCCCACTCATTCCACTTTGAGTATTTCAAAGAGCTTCGTTTCTAAACCCACGCCCTGTATACAACCCAGCCATTGAAAGCAGCAATGCTTACTTTCCGAAACACCCTGTATGTTCTTAATGACAGCTGTTTGTTTTGCCCTAATGCTTTTCTGATTCAACTTTAGCATTTAGTAGATAGTGGGTAGCTTTTGTTTCTTGACGTCATTGCATTTTGCTTGACCTAAGGGCCCTCTCCCACGGCGACTTTTTGTAGCGATGCTGTCGCGCGTCCGCATCGATACAGTCGCGAAGCGGTCGCTAGCTGTGTGCCCTCGCCCACGGGCCCAGATTCAGTCGCGATGCAAACGCGACACTGGTGCGCTTCTGTCGCGATGCAAACGCGATTCAGTAACGGCACAAAAATACCTGCGATCGCTACAGTTGCAAGATGGACTCCGTTGAGGCAACATTCGTCACGTTGTCTTTGGTGCTGCTTTTACGTAAGCAGCCGAAGCGTAGGCAACGAAAGCTCGGTTCACACTCCCTCCCTCTGTTCTCTCCCCGATGTCGTCCGACACGGTCGCGCGTTTGCATCGATACAGTCGTGATACTGTAGCGCGTTAGTAGCGCGTTGGCATTGCTTCTGTAGCGCGTTGCAAATGCGACTAACGCGCGTTAGTAGCGATGCAGTCGCGCATTTCGTAAACGTGCGACAGCATCGCTACAAAAAGTCGCCGTGGGCGAGGGCCCTAAGGCTTTTGATTTATCTGTCTCTCTTTTATTTGTATTTTATTCAAGTCTTTGCATTAGAGGGTTGGAATGTGTTAGCATTTTACCATTTTCTGCGTCTTAAAACTGACTAAAAGGTTTGTAAAACCAGTCATGCCATGAGGCGTTCATTAATTACGTGAGGCGTGGCAGAGGGGTTCGAGCCGAATCTTACCCAATCTCAAGTAGGAGCGAGGGAGGTCTCGGCAAATATCACGTTTTTTTTTTCGCATGAAACAGTGTAAAATTGTGAGAAAACTGAGTAATTATTATAAAAAATAATAAATCAAATTATGTTTATTTAAATAAATCCAACGCAATCAAGCACTGATTAGGTACAGACGCCAGCAAGCAAAGCTACCCGAAACTGTCAAATTTTCCCAATCCACTTTGAACCTAATGCTTTAGCGATAAAGATGAAAATCTATTAAAGAATTTTGACAGATTGTAGTAGCTTGATGTGCTGGCGTCTGTACACTAAAAATACGCATTTTGAAAAATCTCACGTGCGATTTAGGGGGTCGAGACTCGAGCCAAATCTCACGACAATTAGACACCACCACCACCACCAACAAAAATGAAATGTTTTTAACCCCTCAAGTGTCTGAGTTTGGCTAATTTTAGACCCAAAACCCCAGCGAGTGGGGAGGGTTGGGGGTTAGTTGCGAACCCCATAGGTTCACAACTAGGTACTGATGATGATATGTTTTCCATCAAATGATGTTTTTTTTACGTTTATATATATGTGATCTAAGCTTATATACCTATTATGTAAAGTTTTGGAGGGTTGGGGGTTAGTTGCGAACCCCATAGGTTCACAACTAATGATGATGATTGGTTTTCCATCGGATGATGTTTTTTTACATTTATATATATGTGATATAAGCTTATATACCTAACAAAAAAAGCGTTTTTCTTATGCACACATGGGGTGCATTCGACACTTGAGGGGGTAAACTGTCCTATTCATCTCACCAAGGGGGAGGGGGGTCGACAAATCGCTAAAATCGTACGGTGTGTACCTACGTAAGGTTAGGCGTTTTGTATGCTGTGTAAGCAATTAACGTTACATTATTGTGACTTCGAAAAGGTAAGTTCTGCAGGACTCCTATTGCAGGTTTACGTTCTGGATAAAAACTACAATAGAAAATCAGTAAAATTACAATAATTTAAAACAAACGTGCCACTTTAAACAAACGACCATAAATCTCATATTAAATCGCACTCAGTATCCTGACTTTAAAATACCTACTACAAAAAAAAGTATCATACCCCAGAGGATTTCTAGTTACATAAATGAATAACCCTCGAATACAGCTTCCACTTTTATTACAAGTAAAGTTTCCCTTTCGTAAATAAATGAAGTAAAACACACAAGTGAATTGTTAACACGATCAGTAAAGGGTTTCTGTGGACCCGACACGTTTGTACGTCAACCCACTGTTTTATTAGCTGTATTTTAAATGGAAGGTCATTGGTTTAGTGTAGGTATGGATACCAGGAATTACTCAGTACAGAAGGTACGCAGCCGAAGGAGACACATCTAGTTTTTGCAAAAAAAGTTCGTTTCGATTCGTTGATCGTCGTCGTCTCTCAATCTTAGCAATATGACAGTCTCTGTCTCAAACTCGTGATGTCTGGGTATTGTACCAAATATTACAGATATTTGCCCATAAGTAACTCGCTTTTGCCCGTAGCTTCGCCCTCGCGGTGCGCGGTGGTCGGAAATTATCATACAAGGTTCTTAAGAAAATTGCGTAGAAAATTTGAAAATTTCAGAAAATTTAACGACTATTTTTAACTTTGCGCGTTTACATTAGAATATTCATAGACATGTAGAATATTCTAAGACAAGACAACGTCTGTCGGATCAGCTAGTATGCAATAAAAGTCACTTAATGAAATATAAATAACTTATTGCTTCTGCCCGAGACTCCGTCCACGTAGGAGATCCATAATAGTTATTTATGCAACTGACGTATAATCAATCTGCCTAGCCTTTTCCCAACTATGTTGGGGTAGACTTCCAGTCTAACCGGATACAGCTGAATACCAGTATTTTACATGGAGCTACTGCCTGTCTGATCTCCACAACCCAACAACTGGGTAATACGATACCACATGCAACTGACGTATAATAAGTACACTCATGTGAAACTATTATCACACTCGGCTTCGCCTCGTGTGATAAACCCACATTCGTGTTTTAATACCTAATTATGTACAGTTGCATACAAGACTTTATCTACATCCATGTTATGAATCCTCTATAAGAGGTTCTGAAACAGTTTTTTGCAATACTAATACTCGTATCGAACATGGCGGCCGGCGTCATAGTATACCTACGACGTGAATTCAAATAAGTACTTTTATTTAAATTACGGCGCTGTTGTAGTGAAACGCACGTGCATTACAATGTTCTTTTTTTGAAAACGAGTTGCATTATGAAATTCAGTACAACATTATAACACCTGTTTGAATGATATTATGGTTACTATGACACTGGTTGTTTTAAAGTTGGCAATAAGCTAACTGTTTCAGAAACTTTTATAGAGGATTTATAGCATGGGTGTAGATAAAATAAATATTCTGTGGCACTCAGCAACAGTGTAGCTTTCTATAATATTATTTAACGGTGAAAGAATTTTTGAAATCGGATGAGCAGTTTCGGAGATTACAAATGCAAACATACAAACATAAAATATATTCCCCCGAAGTAAATGATTATTTATTTATTTTATTTTTATAACCTCTTTGTAATAATCGTGCAGATATCCTAGGTTATAATAAAATTATAACATACACATAACAACATAACATAACGTTACGCCTGTATTCCCCGAAAGGCTAGACAGAGGTGCAACTACAGTACACTCACATTTCGCCATAATATAGGTAGGTTACGTATTTTTTTTCATCATACATAAAACGTGTACAAAACTAAGACCTTTTCCCGCGATTAAAAATAAATGCCAGCTTTAAAATAAGAAAAAGAAAAAATCTGTGAACAGGGGCTGTCTTTTTAACAAAGAATACAGCATAAAAACTCTTTGGTTATTTTATTCTTTTTTCAAATCAAAAGTTGGCTAGATCGTGGTCGGATTTCTTAATCGCGCTCTTCGTCGCCAATGAATTTGAATAAATCTTTTAGATAAAGAAAACGAATGAAAAGAAGAAATTGCGTAACGATGGAAGGTGTTTGTACTTAATTAACGTTATTGCTTAACCTTTCATTTTCATGCTTCAATTTTTAAGTTACGGATCAGTCTGTTTGAAAGAACAAAAACCTTAAAGATCTACTGAAATTAAAGTATTATTATTTTTATAATACCTACTATTTATTAACTGAAATGAGAACTCTAAGGTTCAATTTACAATGCCGCGGAACGGAGTGGAAGCGAGTTCTTGTAAAGAACGTTGTACGTAGCAAAATTAACTTTATGTCAATTGTCCAACGTAAAAACTAGATACAAGCTTGTTACTGCAGGAAATCCCGAGAATGCGCGAAAATTTTACACATCAGACGAGACGCCCGACCAGCGCAGCGACCTGTTATTTAGCTCGTATCTAATTTGTGCGTTACACTATTGACATAAAGTTTATTATGTTTTGTACAAAATAATTCGCTTCCATTCCGTTCCACGGCATAGTAATTTGAGCCTAGCAATCAGACTAATATTTTATAGGCCAAAGTTTGTGAGTGTGTGTGTGTGTGTATGTTTGTTACTTCTTCGCGCTCAAACGGCTGAACAGATTTGTATTAAATTTGGTACTTATGTAGATAGCTTTTACCCTGGATTTAGGCTACTTTTTATTCAGGAATCTAGACTTTGAATCGGAGTACTTAAGGAGATTGCGCTAAGGTAGCCCGCGAAATTCAAATTTTCTTGCGTTTTTTTGCAATTTGCAGGTCAGTGTAAGGTTTTATCTTGATCAAAATATAATTCGCAACCTTATCAAATACTATGTATTTAAGTACATCATTTGTGTAATGTAATGTAATGTATTTACATCATTTTAATCATAAACATCATCAATTCATCTCTCTAAGTTAGATTTGCTCCGGATTCGTCTGATTTGATTACGGAATTTAAAAAAACGCAAGAAAATTTGAATTTCGCGGGCTACCACCGCGGAGCAACCTTATTAACTAACTTTTTACGATTCAAGTAAGTAAGTGCTTTCTAATTGAAATAAATGCTTCAACTTTGCCCATGATAAGCTTTATAGCTACATCAATCTGCCTAGCCTTTTCCCAACTATGTTGGGGTCGGCTTCCAGTCTAAACGGATGCAGCTGAATACCAGTATTTTACATGGAGCGACTGCCTATCTGACCTCCACAACCCAGTAACGGGGTAACACTATGATACCCCTTGGTAAGGCTGGTTGTCAGACTTTCGGGTTACTGACAACCCGTAACGACTGTCAAAGATCCACGAATGACTGCCGGGACCAACGGCTTAACGTGCTTTCCGAGGCACGGAGGAGTCTCGGTGTGTAAAGATGGTAAACCATCACTGACCAACCCCGGTAAGCGAAGCTTAACCTGATGGATCGACCCGTGCGGCTGTTATTACTTAGCCACGAGCTCCTCAAGCTTTAAAGCTACATCAACGCTCAAATTCAAGTGACTATTTAGTCAGTTAGGAGTACAATTAGGATACAGGAATATCTTAAATTAGTTAAGTCCACAAACGTTGTTAGGTGAAACCGGGAACGTAATGTAATTATGATACTCCAGTACCCGCGGTCTTGGGACAGTGTTGAATGCTAATCCTGTACTAAATTCATCATATCTGGGTTGTATTTTGCTTAGTGGCAATTTCCTAATAATTTTAACCATTATTTACTTACAAGTACCTACATTGATTAATTAATGAAGTTCTCATATATAGGCATTTCAGCTGGTCATTACATGTTTGCAGATTGATATATAATCATTATTGATACTCTCCATACTCGCTAAAGGCGGGAGACTACAGTGTGAAAACTTATAGAGAAAATGAAATCGTCTACCCGGTACATAAATAACACCCAAAAATATAAGAAACATTTAAATAATAACAAACGTGCAGGTAGGACTACAACTTAGGATTAACGTCATTCCCCAGCAGTACTCTGCAATACACACACTTAGTTACCCACTGATTTTTAAGAAAATAATGAACCAACCTTACCATCCCCTAAAGTACTACTTATAGGAACCTAGCGTGGTGGCTAAGCTACAAAAACGGTAACTTTTATCAGTTTTTCAATATAACCTTAACTATATTTCGACTGACTTTTTCTTCAAAACAAAAGCTCATACTTTTATTCAAAAGTAGTTTGACACCTTGGCTGATTATGAATCAGCCAAGTGTCGATAGTTATTTTCAGCCAGTACACCATAAGGCTGCTCTTCGCATGAAACCTTTACAGTACCTACTGATTAAAACTAAACTTATAGGAAAAGAAAAACAATAAATAAATACACTATTATAAAGATCACAAACCTGTGTACAGGTATGTTCTTCAGTTTCTAAGAAGACTTCATATAACGATCCTTTCCCTACTGTATACTGTTATAAGTCGCGCAGAATAATAAGCTGTTTTTCTCAAACGTTTCTATTCGTCAAGATCAAGAACTATCAGGAAACTGATATTATTACTGGCAACTTACGTTAAGAAAGATGTTTTTATGACTTTTTAAACTTATAGTTTCGTAATTATTTCATAGGTACCAGATTAAGATGTCAAATGTAACATCTAAACATAGACTTATAAAAAAGGAGGACTCCGCGGCACGCATATCGAAAGTGAAGCACAGTAAGTATCCCGGACCGTTTGTACAAACACGCCTCATGCACACATTTACATCATATGTAGTATGCCGACCGGCCGCCATTACGTGACACGAGCGACTCGGACGGCGCGGCGCGGCGTCTTTCGCAGGTACTCAAATCACGCACACATAGATCGGTACTTCTTCTTTTTTATACGTCTATGCATCTAAACTATTCATACATACAAACACACATACATAAACTCACGGCTTCTTCATCTCCATGGGGGTAGGCAGAAACTACAGGACGCCGCCTGCTAGGATCCTTACATACATACTCCTTTTGCCTCGTTTACGTCCATACATCTGTAGCCTTAGTGCAAGTTTTTATATGTACTTACTCGATCGCGTTTACGTTAACGTTAACTTACCTACGTCATTTGTATGGAATAATTAATTGTGTTTCCTATTATAGTCACCAGACGGCGCTTATTCAGTTTCAGTACAAATTGAAGTTTACGTTAACGTGATCGAGAAAGTATAAAAACTCGCACTAATCCCACTGGTCATACACGCACGCCGGTTGCGAGTACTACGCATCTGACCTTTCTGAAGAACATCACCAATAAGGTCACTCAAGTGGACGACTGTTCCGGGTAAATCTTCGAGCGTTTCAACCGCCGTCATTACCCTCCCCCAAAAGTTCGTGAAAAAGAATATATTTAATTAAATATTTCAGGAATTCTCAGATTCTGGTTCTTGAGCAGATTCTGGGAATTGCTGAAATATTTCATTAAATATATTTATCTTTCATCAACTTTTGGGGGAGGGTAATGACGGCGGTTGAAACGCTCGAAGATTTACCCTTCCGCGTCTTCGTTTGTTTCACAGAGTGTATAGGTATGGAGGGACCCCTCCTGGAGTTTCTACTCACATTTGCCTTCTACATAATCTTAATTGTGAGATAAATTTGGGATAAAGGCAAAAGAGAATGATGAATGATAGTTATTACAAATGAGTTACTTTGTTTCATTTCGATCATTTACGAGCCCAAAATAAACGACAAATACACTGTTTTTTTTATAATAACATACGAAACAGCAGAAATGGTCGTGTGGCCACGATAAATCAAATACAAAATGATAAATGTGTCCCTCCATATACACTGAAACTCCGTGAAACAAACGAAGACGCGGAACGAATCACTCAATCGCGATGACAATACGTAGTAGCTCATTAATCACTGAAGCCTGTACACTGGCGCCTTAACGTATTAATCAGACAAGCTATTGGTCACATACAGTGATGAAAGGACAGGGTTTTGAGTGTGGATGTCAATATAATATAGCGTTGCGTCGCCATAGGCGCAGCGGGTTATTCCACAAATCCCCCTTGACAATCCCCATAAATGGAGATTTGCGAAATTTTTATCCACAAATCTCCATTATGATCTCGATGAGACTTCAATAGGGATTTGTGGCCAAAAAGTTCACAAATCTCCATCGGTTTAAAAATAAAAAATATAAACAACATGGTATAATAATCACGAAGTCTTTATTTCTTGTGAAGGTAAGAACTCATTGTTTATTTTTATACATAATCAAACAAATTAAAGTAATGAATAAATGAATAGCCTAAGTGTAAAATATTTTAGCAAAAAGAATGAAATCACAGTCTAAACTTTACTACATAATCTTTAAGAGATCAACTTTTAAATCACCTAATCAATGAGTTCTTACCTCCTTAGGAAATAAAGACTTCGTGACTATTATAATGTTCTATAAGTTTTATTTTTTAACCGATGGGATTTGTGGAATAACCCGGTGCGGTGCCGTAAATTCAATGGAATAAAGTATTGAGAGAACTATAAAACCAAAACTAAGATATTCATGTCCTAACTCTGATTCATTTTAAGTCAGCCGCACCTTAT
Source organism: Cosmia trapezina (assembly GCA_905163495.3). Lineage (NCBI taxonomy): Eukaryota > Metazoa > Arthropoda > Insecta > Lepidoptera > Noctuidae > Cosmia > Cosmia trapezina. The sequence goes on from LR991036.1 coordinate 8,149,994, forward strand.
GGCAGCAGGTGACATAAAAATAAAGAAAATCGAAAGAAAAAGAGCAGCTATTGTGAATTAATTCCAAGTAGCAAAGATCAAATTACCAAACTAAATTAAAATTATAATTATTTTAATATACTTAAATTAAATTATTTATTTAAATATAAATTACCTATATTATTAAAATAATATGATTAAAATTAAAAAAAAAATACAAAAGCAAAACTAAAAAAAAACTACTTAACTAAAAACCTTCCACACAAAAATACTGAAATAGAGATGAGCTGGTCATACGCTCCGCGATAAGAGCAATAAGTGGTCTAATAATGCTGTAACCGAATGGCAAATCAGAGATGGTTCAAAAAGAAGTACAGGAAGACATTGTAAACGCTAGGACGATGACATAGTTGAGACAGATGGTGGCCAGTGGCCTAGAGATATAGAAGATATCATGCGTCAAAGGACCAAAGATACCGAAGTGCAATACCTATGTTTTTGCTTAATTTATTTTATACTAGTTCCGCCCATGGCTTCCCCCAAGTGGTATGTCGATAAAAAATTGGCTATGTCCTTTTCCAGATCATAGTCTACCCGTGTGCCAAATTTCATCCAAATCGGTTCCGCCGTTTTATCGTGAAAGCGTAACAAACAAACTCACTTTCGCATTTATAATTAAGAATCAAACGAACTTACCTAGTGAAGTTTGATTCCAATTATGCGAGGGTCTCAACCGAAGACGATTACAAATTTACTTGCAGCAGTACATGATAATGTGCCGTCTTTATCACACTTTTAGATACACATAAAAAAAAATAAAAAGTAAGGAAACAAAACTATGACGTAGTGTCCTGTCTCGCTCCCACTCCCGGCACACGGTGCGGTGCTGTGGCTACCGCGCTTTATTCATTAATTTTAGAGAAAGCTTCTAGCTGTTTACATATTTTTGTCTTTTCTTTTTTGTCTGTAGGGGTTCTCGTAGGGTTGGGTGGGATTGTAATCGTCTTCGGTTGAGACCCTCGCATAATTGGAATCAAACTTCACTAGGTAAGTTCGTTTGATTCTTAATTATACTTCGGGTCTCAACCGAAGACGATTACAAATTTACTTGCAGATGTTTAGAGTAAGTATCATCACAAAAAAGGGAAAGCAAACATTTCAATAGGTATTGTGATTCCTTTTACTAATCATTCAGGTTATCACAATAATTAAATATCTAAATATTCTTCTACTGATTAATCAGATTTCAATTGCTTGCTACATCCAGTGACATTTATCCTATTTTTTACAAAAACAGTAATTTCGATAGATTTACATGATTATACTTAACTTTAGTTTCTGCTTCTGGAGTAATAAAAAGGCTCATGCCCTATTACATGATAAAATGTTAGTGTACTATAGGTACGCCTCTGCCAAGCCCTTCGGGGAGACCCAGGCGTGATGTTATGATAATATGTTGTGTCTCAGTACAGGTAATTAAAGATCATTCAATATGAATAACTTCTCTGATTTATTATTTTAAGAAGACATTAGAAGTATTATTTTAGTGGTATTACTCCAACCTGTGGCCTTCCGTACCACTTGCAGGTTTACACCCAGTCTATGGGTGGCTGACGTGGAGATGTGATGAGTACTGTGGGCTCCGAATATCAATATGTCAATGCCGCTATCTTCTAAAACTTTTTTACTCAGTAAGCTAGTGTTTGCGAAAATAGTTAAGTACCTATGAGGTGTGGGTGTGGTGGGTTTTATGAGGTCTTCGAAGGCTAATGAACAGGTGGTCGTTTAATTGATTGTGACGTAAGGATGCAGTTTTATTAATACTTATAAGCATGAACAGCAGTAGCTGGAAATATGCATTAATTTTTGCGAATAAAGGGTAGATTCTGATTAGTGGTTGGAAGGTTCCAGGTCTCGAGGTTTTAAATAATTCATATATTTTAATTACAATCATATTATCACTGTAGGTACCCATATTTTTTAATTTAATTAAATAGTGTCTACATCTTTTGCGCAGAAGCTATTGCTAATAGAGAAATAGTGACAAACATTCAAGTGTTACACCTATCCGTCTACGTATACTAACTGGTTATAATGCCGACCGGAGGAAAACCATAGAAGGAAAGGTCTTTCCAGTTGAAGGTGAAAGCATCTACATTTCAGAATGCGGATCGAGTTTTCATGAGGCGTATCTTAGACATTGATAGTTTTGTGAGCTAGCAAATAGGTCAAAATTGGGTACATCCAATTTATTTGTGATTTCCAAGAATGCATACTCAGCTAGCTCCCATTATGTATCCACATTAATTTTACGTGATTCCCAATAAGCAATAATATTATCCAAAGATTTAACATAGGTACCAAACAAATATATGAATTTTCCTAAGTTCAAAGAAGTCCAAATATTCCAGGCTATTTCAATTAATTGGATGTGTTGTATACCCCTGTTCGATCCATGTAGCTGATCGTCGTTATGTTATCGATTCTCAACCGTAGCTATAATACAATTTCGAAGTTTAGAAGCGAATATTTTTAAACAATCCAATTCCTGTGTGAACCTTTATTACCGCAAGCTGTGAGTAACTGATGCATCGCTATATATTTCTACACAATAATAATTATTACGAGTACAAAATCTGAGTTTTTAATATTATTTATCCATCAATGAAAGTCTTGTTACAATGAATTTGACAGTGTCATTATCCTGTTATAGTCGTTACAGTTACCCAGAGCTAGAAATTTTCCCTTTCAAATAATTTTGTATAATTCATCCGTAACCGATGGCAAGGCATGTAGACGTCAGTAGGCCTATGAATTCAGCAAAGTACCGGATTGAATACTTATTTAAATTTAAAAATTCTATAATTTTGTCTAAAATATACGATGTTTTTTCTCTTCAGGAAGATAAATAGTGATATCTCCTAGCCTAACCTTTTCCCAACATGTTGGGGTAGGCTTCCAGTCTAACCGGATGCAGCTGAATATCAGTATTTTACAAGGAACGACTTCCTATCTGACCTCCACAACCCAGTTACTGGTTAATATTATACCCCTTGGTAAGACTGGTTGTCAGACTTTTGGGCTTCTAACTACCTACCCGTAACGACTGTCAACCATCTGCGAATGACAGCCGATACCAACGGCTTAACGTGCTTTCCGAGGCACGAAGGGGTCTCGGTATATCGGATGGTCACCCATCCACGAACCAATCGCATGAAGCATAGCTGAATCTTTGATCGACCCGTGCCGCTGTTATTATTTAGCCAGCACGAGTTCCTTTCTACGGTATTGAAAATAAATCCTAAAAAATCACATTTTGGCGTTACTTGAATTCTATTACAAAACCTAAATATTGTAAAAGATTCTGTGTCATGTTAATATTGTAGAACCGTTCATCATAATTATTGTCCAATTTATAGAAAATCATCTAAGAAATTCATAACTGAAATCAAACCTCTACCTTGTAGATACTGTAGAACAGATTTTAACAGTTTGGTAAACACAAATGGGTACCTACATAGAACAAAGGTGAGATGTGATCTCAATTCAAAACATAATTTCTTCCTTTCATGAGTACCTATTTATAGGTACTTATTAAAAAGTAGGCGTCTTTTAAATCTAAAGTTGCCATGAAATTATTTTTATCTAATAACCATAATGCTGTTCTGTTGAGGTCTCTATGGTTCCAAATAAAGCGATGTATGCCGTTAGCTTTTGGTAATGTAAATAATATGGGTGACATAAATTGTCCCTCGCCGGGCTCACAGGTTGTTGTAACTTTGATTTTAATAATCCTGTGATACAATTATCTATAGTAAAATCTTGCATTTCGACATCGATTTACGGAAATATCGGGGAGGAATAGGTTCAACGGTATACCTACTACGTATAGTCTCGTATCCAAGATAATAGGTAATATAGGATCACTGGTAATACGACAGCAATTATGAAAAAAGTATTTCACTCTACAAGCGAGTGCTACCTTGGCTAATGATGTCAGCGTCCCCTGGTCCTATGGCACGCCGAGGTGGTCGTCGTCTGGCGGTACGAGTCTGGGTGGTGATCTCGCGGTGCTGCTGCTGGCCTCCGTAGGGCGGTGTTCCAACGCGGCTGGCCGGCTGCTGCTCGCGGAACCCCCTTCGCGTTTAAAGCCTCTCTTGGGTATTGTGTTGTTGGAGGCTTATACGGAGCACGCTGAGTAGTCTTCGTCTCCAGACCAGATTTAGAAATCGCTTTTGCTGATTTGAGATGTTCAGAAAGGTTGGAACCGAATAAGTATTGATCGATCTTTGTGCTCTTCACAATTTCTCGAGTCTCCTTATTCAAATTGTTAGTTACGGCGTATCGCCTCGACTGTGACACTGTAATTACAGTCACATGGTAGTCGTCCAGAATGTCATGGTTTTAGAATTTCCTGTGCTTGTGGGAGCGTGTCTTTACAAGCGAACAAAGCCCGAATAAGGACTATACCTCTTCAGTTTTCACTGCCTCAGTGGCCACCAAAGTTATCGCTTCCTCGCAGCAGGCGGTACAATCGGTTTCGAGAGTGCCAGTGCGTCCTGTACATACATAATATGATTCCCTGAAATTGACTTGCTGTAAATGAGCATCGTCGTAGGAATTTAGTGTCTACGAACCTCAACGCGATTTACGCGGAGCAAGACAGTTAAGATCTCAACATGATTCACATGGAGGTTAGATAAATCTGTGTTACCTCAACACGATATACGTGGAGACAGGAGTAAAAGTTATATATGATTCCCTCAAATTGACTTCCTTGCTCGGGATTTCTTCACCTGTAAATGAGCATCGTCGTAGGAATTTAATGTCTACGAACCTCAACGCGATTTACGCGGAGCAAGACAATTAGGATCTCAACATGATTCACATGGAGGTTAGATAAATCTGTGTTACCTCAACACGATATACGTGGAGACAGGAGTAAAAGTTATATATGATTTCCTCAAATTGACTTCCTTGCTCGGGATTTCTTCACCTGTAAATGAGCATCGTCGTAGGAATTTAATGTCTACGAACCTCAACGCGATTTACGCGGAGCAAGACAATTAGGATCTCAACATGATTCACATGGAGTTTAGATAAATCTGTGTTACCTCAACACGATATACGTGGAGACAGGAGTAAAAATTATATATGATTCCCTCAAATTCACTTCCTTGCTCGGGATTTCTTCACCTGTAAATGAGCATCGTCGTCGTAGGAATTTAATGTCTACGAAGCTCAACGCGATTTACGCGGAGCAAGACATTTAGGATCTCAACATGATTCACATGGAGGTTAGATAAATTTGTGTTACCTCAACACGATATACGTGGAGACGGGTTTATATTAATTACCATTTCATTATAATCATAATAATAAAGCGTCTAACGGGCCTCTGCGAGTTGGCTTTGGCCCCTCGTACGCCTTCTAAAGGTCCGGGACTCCAGGGTCTCGAGAATTGTCAAGACACAATAATAATAATAGCGTCATAATAATTCTGCAAGGCTACCGACGACTGATCTTGGTTTCCATTCCCAGGTCGGGCATTTTCTTTTTCCATCGGGAATCTGAGTAGGTACCTATACTACACAGTTCTGCCTGCCCCTTTAGGGAATACAGGCCTAATAATAACATCATAATAAATTATACCTTTTCCCATAAGTTATTAAATGAGGGTACACCAACAAGATTCATTATAAAAATGCGTTGAAGGAAAGTAGAACTAAGCAGTAACACCAGTAACACTAATGAATACTAATGATTAATAATATATAACTAGGCAAATAAATACCTTGTTCGTCCAGACATCCAACATCATTTTGCTCCTTCATAGCCATATACTTTCAAAATAAGAACGTTCCGAAGATGACGAATTAGTTCATCCGTATCTTTGCAGTGTACGCCCGAGTTTTTGAACCCTTTTCCGCAAACTACGATAATAATCATCACTACCTATCCTTAGATCGCGAACGCTTTCGTTTTCTCATTTTAAACTTTAATGTTCCTATAACAAACTAAAAAAATAATAAAATAAACTGTGTATAAGATAATGATTTTAAGCAGTGTGACTCCGACAACACAAAAACACGTAATGAATAAAGCGCAGCACCGCGCCGTGTGCCGGGAGTGGGAGCGAGACAGGACACTACGTCATAGTTTTGTTTCCTTACTTTTTATTTTTTTTTATGTGTATCTAAAAGTGTGATAAAGACGGCACATTATCATGTACTGCTGCAAGTAAATTTGTAATCGTCTTCGGTTGAGACCCGAAGTATAATATTAGTTAGTTGTATAAACTTTTTATGAACTTTAGTCTTGTCTTTTTATGAGCTTTAGTCGCTCTATAACTTCTTCATACTCTGTTGTCAGTATCACAAACTGTGTCTGTCACTAACAAACAGATGACTTTGCTAGTTGTTTCCACTAAAGCTGTCTAAACACCGCTCTAATAACTAAACCACAAGAACATGGACTAAGTTAGCTTTAAGTCAAATAAGCTGGTTGAACCAATTGCTTGATCCTTTGTTCGTGTTCCCGGTGTAGTTCAAAGTTTGTTCTACCAGGATGATGTTATCATTAACTTTGATATTTAAGTTTAATAATCAGTTATGCCATCACCTGGCAACTTTTATTAGGAGCACCGAAACGAGTATTTGCTGAAATTATATCATACTTAATAATATATGATAAAGCAAAAAATAAGTGTCTAATTTTTTTATGTGATTGACGGACTAAATAGATTTTTTTTTTACCCAAGCGTCATCCCTATTGGAGATGTCAGCCAAAGAAAAACCCCAACAGCTACAGGCTGTTTTAAAAGTATCTGATGAAAGTATAAACAAACCCCATTCAGGTTAAATTAACTTAATACGCAATCACTCATTAAAAAATTCCTCTGCACCTTTAAATAAGGTTTCAATTTTATAACTACCTCACCCTTTAAATTGTAAACATTTGTAAAAAATATCGACGAAATATAAAAATGAATCTCTATTTTCATCGCATAATCACGCATGAACGGATAGAACAATTTCGCTAATTATTTTTTGTTGTGTTTATTATTGTCATGAGCAGGTTCTTATTTAGAGAAAAATTGGAGAAGTTGCCGGGAAAATTAGAAAATTCGGGAAAACTGAAAATGGATTTTCTATGGGAATTTTGAATTATTGAAATTGGGACAGGACAACGTCTGTTGGGTCAGCTAGTTTGGTTTATAAAATTAACCTCAATTGTCGAATGAAAAACATAGGTGATTTAAAATTTGAACTTCGGATGTATTCAAATCTTAATCAAATCAGAGCACACAATTTCAAAGCAGTCAAACCAATGGCTTAACAGACTTATGATTTTAACAAGACCACAACTCGAGACATTTTTTGTACCTAAATAGCTCGTACCCACACGAGATAGGAAAAGATTAATACAACATACATTACACAGATTGCATATTTTTCTAAAAAACTCACACAAAACCCAATCATAAGAAGTAGTTATTTATTAGTTCCAAAGAAAGAAAGTAAGTATTAGAGGTCTCATAAGTAGCCGAGGAAATACGACAAACTTTCATAATAAATATAAAATACAGAAAATAAAACACCCAGAGAGAACCTACAGCAAAACAAAAGATGACGTCACTGTTACGTCACATCTGCTTCTGCAATAGAATCTGTTCATTAGATAATTATTATGATTAACTAACTAGCTGACCCGACAAACGTTGTCCTGTCAAAATTTCAATAATTCATACAAAATTCCCATAGAAAATGCACTTCTAGTTTTCCCGAATTTTCCAATTTTCCCGGCAACTTTTCAAACATTTTCTTCCATACAAACATTGTCCTGACAATTACAAACACAAAAAAAAAGAATTAGGCAAATATACCTAGGTACATACATTCGGCAATTGATTTTTATATAAATAGATAGTGCGTTTCACGAAAGAATTTCTTACGCCGCGCGCCATCACATTGGCACCATTGCTTTTCATTGAAGAATTGCTTACAAAAACCATTCATTCAATGAAAAGCAATGGTACCAACATTACGGCGAAGGGAATTCTTTCGTGAAAAGCACTTTACAAGTAAGTTATGGACACAGATCAATCTTGTTCAGTATTGACCGGTTTCTGAGGTATTTAAACGGAGTTTATCCATTCGATAGTAATTATTGCTTCGATATCGTGTTTCTGAACAATACATTAAACTTATAACACTCCTCTATTTAAGTCGGAGGATAAAAACAGCACGCCCTTCCCTAACTACAAAAATCGTAGAACATACATGGGGGTTAAATCGATAGGTATGGTACTCTGCTATCAGCTCGCACTGGCTTAACAACTTAAAAGAAACACCCTAATGTACGGACGCCAAAGGAGTTAAGTAACCAGACACGCACACTACAAAACTATATAGCTACTGAAAATGAAATGCTAAAAAGCAGGTTATCGTATCATTTTGTGTTAATTTAAAAGATGATGTCAAAAGTATCTGTGTTAACCGACTTCTGTTGCTGACCGTACAGTAGCGATATAGTTTTGTAGTATGCGTGTCTGGTTACTTATCTCCTTTGGCTGTACCTAAACAAGTAAAACCTAACCTCATAATAAACTGTCTAAAACTGAATTTCAAACAAATTATTAAAAACATCTTTCTCTGGCGCACTTAACTTTATTATTCAGAGAATTCAGTGCATATTGCTTTTAAGTAACATGTTTGAAGAAGACACATTAATACAACCTCAACCTACTTTCGTAAAAGCTTGCATTTAAAATGTTATATAAAAAGCTGCTATATTTACTGTAAGTCTACATATACCTATGTATACGCACACTCATAAAACTTCACCAGTAAGTACTTATAAAATATAGGGCTGCGCCTAACGAGTCGACTTAATGAGCTAGGGCTGTACTGCGCATGTCGGCATTTGAACCTTCCGTTCGCCGCCGGTAGCCGAAATCGTTGGAGACTGTATCTGAGTTTCAATTAACTTTTACTTTGTAATCTGTTCTGTCCACAACCGTTCTTTTTGTGCCAAAATCTGTTGGTCTCGTGGAGTGGCCTTGAACTACTTGGCTCGATATTGCTCGGGATAGTTCCCGTCCTGGTTTTGTGACCAATATTGAAATATATAAGCCAGTTTTAATATTCTTGTTATTCCTTTAGCAAAATCTTTTACCTTTTATATTTTTGGTTTGACATAAATCAGTCTGCCTAGCCTTTTCCCAACTATGTTGGGGTCGGCTTCCAGTCTAACCGGATGCAGCTCAATATTTACCAGTATTTTTTTTACATGGAGCGACTGCCTATCTGCCCTCCACAACCCAGTAACTGGGTAATACCTTAGGTAAAAATTAAGATTGGTTGTCAGACTTTCGGGTTTCTGACGACCCGTAACGACTGTCAAAGATCCACGAATGACAGCCGGGACCAAACCAGCTTAACGTGTTTTCTGAGGCACCGAGGAGTCTCGGTATGTAAAGATGGTCACCCATCCACGGACCAACCCTGGCAAGCTTACTAAGTACCTTGCCATATATTTTGTCAATAAAACAGTGCCCTTTTTTTTTGTGGATGGGAAATCATCAAATAACTTCTCCCGCTCTGGGTGGAGCGGAAGGGCATGTCAGACTTTTACTTTCAACCCACCCGTGTTCCTTCAGTTGCCTATGCCGGGGCCACGGTATCTTTTTTAAACAACCCGCCACCCCAGTGGCGTCGGCCCTATTGGACCCCATCTTTTGCTGACATCTCTTTGAGGCGCGCGTGGAACACAACGCGCCGTCGACCCGGGCCTGGTCCTTACCGGACGGCGAGCTACCCACTACTCACCGTCCGCAAGCCCGCGCCTACGGTAGCCGGAAATCGCCTCTCGATTCCCGCCGCCCAGGGCGTCTCCTGCGGCGACTGAGGTCGTGAGGCTACCTCTCCCTCACGCGTTCCGCCTCCTCCTTCGCGAGCATTACTGCTTCGCAGAAGGAGGTGACGGCCTCCCTTTGCACTCTCGCTCCGCACCATGGCCTGGACCAGGCTCGGACGCGAGAGATCGCCGCCGCCGATCGCCTCCGTGAGAACACGGCGGTGCTCTGCCCAAGCCGGGCAGACCTCCACTGTATGCTCCACCGTGTTTTCCGGGCGATCCACACAATGGTGACACCCGGGCGTTTCCTCCCGCCTTATGCGAAACAGGAACCTCCCGAAACAACCGTGTCCGGTGAGGACCTGCGTCAGGCGGAAGGTGAGGACGCCGTAGCGCCTCTCTAACCACTCCTCAAAGAGGGGACTTATCGCCGCAATTGTGGCGTGCCCAGCGCTGGGCTGCGACAGTCGCACTCTCCATGTCGCCATGAGATCCCGCCGGAGCTCTGTCCGCTGTACCGTGATTTCTCGCGGCAGCGGAGTTACGCACCGGCGTTTCACCTCCTAGCGCCACTCCCACAGGTGCGCGAGGACTTTTGCCTCCAGATCCCACGGCGGCAATCCGGCAAGGAGGCTTGCCGCCTCACCGGAGACCGTGCGGTAACCCCGGACTAGCCACAAAAAAACAGTGCACTGGCCGAGGGATCAGATTGTTGCGCTTAGCACAAAAATGTTATAATATCTATGTATGTTTTCTGTTGGTCTGATTGGAGGTCTGGTTGGAGTTTCTTGCCCGTTCTTCTCCATAGGAACCTACTAACTACGCTTTGTAATGGCCAACCAGCTTCATCTTTCTGACTGACCCACCACTTGACAATTCAAAAGTGCCTGTAATTGGTTTATTTGAAATAACAGATTTGATTTGAGTTGAGTTTGAGTTCTGAATTAAAACATCTAATGAAGTGCTAGAAAAATTGTATGCAAAGTGTTATTTTATATCAATTTATAAATCAATCTAATAAATCTAACTTACTGACGTATCTGACATTTGGATCGATCTGTCTAATCGGCGTATATGTACCTATGCCTTACGGTCCCCATGATAATGCAATAATCGAGAATGATGTATCTATAGTTTATAAAAAAAAGAAAAATAGCTTGACCTGTAAAATGTGCTTCGAATCAGTTACGTCACATAATTAGATTAGCGACGAATTATCAATTTTCTTTAACCCCTCAAGTGTCTGAGTTTGGCTGATTTTAGACCCAAAACCCCCGCGAGTGGGGAGGGTTGGGGGTTAGTTGCGAACCCCATAGGTTCACAACTACTGATAATGATATGTTTTCCATCGGATGATGTTTTTTTTACGTTTATATATACGTGATCTAAGCTTATATACCTATTACCTATGTAAAGTTTTGTCCTTTTGCACACTTGGGGTGCATTTGACACGCGGGGGGGAGGGGAGGTTAGCTGCGAACTCCATAAGTTCACAACTAATGATTTGATTGGTTTTCCATCGGATAATGTTTTTTTACATTTATATATATGTGATATAAGCTTATGTACCGAACAAAAAAAAGGTTTTTCTTATGCACACATGGGGTGCATTCGACACTTGAGGGGTTAACAGTTTAAAGAGAATAGCTTTTTTTGTAGGTTCTGTTTCTTACCTATGTTAGGTACTCCTAACATAGCCACAAAAACAACCTATAACAGGTCGATCAAAAACAAACGAATTATCCCAAACAGTAATTAGACAGTCCCCCAACCCATCTCTCTATCGATCCAACATAGTTTGTCATTGAAGTCTCGCCGTTAAGCCAGGCTAAAGAATTTTGTGAGTAATATAATGTGAAAGGGTAATTAGGGACTCATTTTGACAGGCCATAATCTTTATTAATTAGCAGAATAGCCGTGCAGCATCTCGTCTCCTTAGCGTTTACCACTTATAATGTAGGTAAAGTAGGTATAAAATACTGCAACAAAAAGAAAATAACCTTCCATCCCTAGCATCATACATTTCTTAGCACGAAGGCGTTTACACAAGAAAATATAGAAGGTATCGCGCGCAGACGTTGGCGGGTAAACAATCTAAATCACCCTATCTGCTTACCCACTTAGCGGGTTATGTGAAGATAATGATGTAGTGACGTCATTGTGGTATGATTGATTATCATATGAGTGATTCTAGAAGTATTAGCCGACGTTCGCATGGACGTAAAAATATCGCGGCGATTTTTTTTCACGCACTAGATTCAACGCTCTGCTTAGCGCCGAGAGTTAAAAATCCAACAGAGTGTTTTTTAGACGCGCTGGGATGCACTCTGTTGGATTCTCGAAGATCGGCCCAACACCGAGAGTTGAAAATCCAGAGCGCGATAAAGTCCCGCCGCGATATTTTTACGTCCGTGCGATCGTCGACTTAGAGACTCTTAAAGCCAATTGAAATCGTAATTAGCATCAATGGCTGTTAGAAATAAAGCTATGTTATCTTGTCCGATATTCATTCATTAGCATAATCAGACTATAATGTTCCCACGGCTGGGACACAGGCCTCCTGTCGTAAGCCACAATACACCACGCGGGCCCAGTGCGGGCTGGTACTTAGATGTCAAATGTCTTCGAATTTTTGGTTCCAGGACATGCCGGCTTCCTCACGATGTGTGTGGTGTGTTCAACGTTTTGAGAACAGTAGTGATAAAATACTTTACACAAAGTAAAGCGCTTCTCGGGGTTCGAACCTACGACCTACTCTACTCGTAAGTATTACATAAACAAATCATTATTATATCCTTGCCTATTTAAAAAACTGCAAGTACAAAGAGTGATTTTGAATTACATTATATGTATTAGAATCATATTTAACATGTAATCACGTTTCCTTGGCAATAAAAAAATACTAAGTATTTAAATGCATACCTAATTTTCGGAATTCTGCCCGATAATTTATTATTCTGTGTGAGCTTTAAATTAAAAGCTTTTTGTGCAAAAATAGCTGAAAGTACCTGTTTAAAATTGTAACAATAGGTCATAATAAGCCCTAAAAAGAGACACGGTACAGTAAAATACGTGTTAATTAATTTTTACTTGTCCTTTAAAACTTCACGTGTCACATCCCTAAAATGTCCCTGAGCAGCATTTAAATCGCTCAGTAAGTTCTTTTAGCGACGATATAAATGTGAAATGTGAACTTTTTTTGTGAGTTGTCCGTGTTCGACAAAGTTTTCTACGATTTTTCTATCTGGAACTTCTCTGTAGCACCCCGCAGTCTGGATTTGTGACCGGTTGTTGCCAATAGACTCGCCCCCTATTACATGGAACTTGAACATAACTGGTGAAATTCGGGTGTAGGTACTATATAGGTTGTGTAGGTTCAATCACTCACTCTCACACACTCACACTCACTATTCACACACAAATTCACCTCCACACCATCTCCTACACACATACTAGAGATCAGATAATCTGATGCATATTAACTTAGAGTTAATATTTGGCTAACAAACTATGGAAGCGGCTTCTTAGCATTTTTTTCTTAATATAAATCCCGGGATTCCAGAAAATGTGGGAATGCATAACTAATCGGATACATGGCATGGAAACGACTTCATAAATAATATGGTTTTATTTATTTGGAAGTACCGGGAAATCGGGATCACCTAAATATTCCGTTTGTTAAACGTGATCCCCGCGAGAAATACAAAGCTGCCGAATTAAAATGGCTGTCCCTGGAAGGTACCGTCACTATGTCGGTGGGGTTGTTTTCATGGGTTTCGAGATTGTTAAAGCCGATAGTGACATTAAAATGTAAATCCAAGATGGCGGCTGCGAACATTTATCAAATTTTTCGTTATGGGTGTCGTTTTCATGGTTTTTGAGTGTTTTAAAGCCGATAATGGCGTTAAAATGTAAATCCAAGATGGCGGCTGCGAAAATATTCTAATTTTTCGTCATGGGTGTCGTTTTATTGGTTTTCGAGGGTGTTAAAGCCGATAGTGACACTAAAATGTAAATCCAAGATGGCGGATGCAAATATTTTTTTTATTTTTCGTCATGGGTGTCGTTTTATTGGTTTTCGAGGGTGTTAAAGCTGATAGTGACATTAAAATGTAAATCCAAGATGGCGGCTGCGAACATTTTCTAATTTTCGTCATGGGTGTCGTTTTATTGGTTTTCGAGGGTGTTAAAGCCGATAGTGCCACTAAAATGTAAATCCAAGATGACGGATGCAAAAGTTTTTTTATTTTTCGTCATGGGTGTCGTTTTCATGGTTTTGGGGGGTATTAAAGCTGATAGTGACATTAAAATGTAAATCTAAGATGGCGGCTGCGAACATTTTTAAATTTTACGTCATGGGTGTCGTTTTTATGGTTTTCGAGGGTTGTAAAACCGATAGTGGCGTTAAAATGTAAATCGAAGATGGCGGCTGCAAAATTTTGTAACTTTTCGTCATGGGTGTCGTTTTCATAGTTTTCGAGAGTTTTAAAGCCGATAGTGGTGGATAAAAATTGGAAAATTTTCGCAGCCACCATCTCGGATTTATTTTTTTTAATGTCACTATCAGTTGTAACAGCCTCGAAACCCATGAATACACCCATGACAAAAAATGTGAAAATATTTGAAGCCGCCATCTTGGATTTACATTTTCAGCAGCTTTCACTATGGGACCAACTCTGAACTCACAAAAAAAATTACGATGTTTGATACAAAAGTTCAATACCTACTCGACCAAAATGTATGAAACAGCTGACTTATATTTCATGATTTACGGGTTGATCCCATAGTGAAAGTTGCTCATGAGTAGAACACCCTATGAAAATTTAGTGATAAAAAAGTTACTCTTTCAAAAAATACTTAATTTATCAATTCCGGAATCGCAACATTTTGACGATCTATACAAAAGTGCATTCCATATTAGCCAAAACCTAAACGTAAGTAAATTATACATTCGATTCTATAATCAGAAGTCAAAATTGGCCGATACCGGAATTCTGGAATTTTTCAATCCAAAAGCCCACTCCGTACTTAGTTAGCCAACACCTCAACTTTAGGTTAATATGCATCCGATTATCTGATCTCTACACATAACACACACATCCCAGCGCATTTTCTGCATTTTTATTTATTTTTTTTTGTTTTTATTTATACTTTTGTTTTTATTTTTGTTTTTACCTATAATTTTACATTATCGCATTATTTTAATATCAATTATAACCTGGGGAAGGGCGGAGCATCCTAACACAAGCAAACTATTTGCTTAACAGGATTCTCCACATTGCATATAACTAGAATAAGTTATTTAATTTGATGCAATAAACATTTTTATTTTTATTTATTGGTATACCTCTGCCCAACCCTTCGGGAAAACAAGGCGTGATGTTTTGTTTTGAAAATGAGAAATTTCCGCTCCATTTTGATAAATAACATAACATAACATCGGGGTATAACTGGCTATTAATAGCCGATCAGGCGGCTACATGATGTATTGAAAACCCGATTACACCGTCACAGGCAATTTAAATATGCAATCCGCACCGAGTCCGTCAATAACTCTTTTTCAGACCAGCCCTCATAGAGTTTTCAAATCCCTTTTTTTAAAAAAAAAACGTAATTGATTAGGGTACGTAATTTATTCGGAGGAGGAAGAAAGAATATGTTTCAAAATATTAGTTGTGTAAACAAATTAAATTGTCTGTATTTTTAAACGAAAAAAGGAGAAGGTTCTCAAGTCAAGACGAATATTTTTTTTTTTTTCAAATAACTCAGGGACAAATCCCATATTTTTAACAACGTTCGCGATCTCATCTCAGTCTCAATCTGACAAAAAATGTATAGCGAGCATTTATATGTACATTTTTGACATTTGATTTTCGCTGGCATGTTGCGACTTGAATTTGAACATTTTTAGGTACCTACGAGAATTGGCCTTCTGTTTGTCACAAATTCTTTGTCAGTCGTATGAAATGGAGAGCTATGACACGGTAAATTCACAGCATTAGTAGTTCATGAGATATCCAGCTGTGACAGACAGACAGACTGAGTCGCACCATAAGGGTACCTTTTTATCATTTTGGTACGGAACCCTAATAATAAAAACAAATTCTATAAACTACAACATTAAGCTACTTATTTACTTTTTTGAAATGTTTGTGTGCGAGAGTGCACGGGTGATAGTAACTAACTATTCTGGATAAGTATGTACCATACAAGAGCTTCATTAAGGACGCTGTTACAAATGGGTACCCATTTCTAACAGCCATCCATTCCATTCCATTCCATTTTTTCCATTTGTAAGGAAGTCTGACGAAGCAGTTCCATTACCAAGACCTCAGTGCGGATATATCAAAATAAGTCTCAAAACCCTTCAAGAATGACTTAAACGTCCTTAAGTATATTACATTTAAGCCGTTTTCTTCACAATTATATACCAGTACATTAGAGTAGTTTGGCGCCATTAAGAATGCATGAGCTTGTCTTCCCTGAGGTAATCACTGTTAAGACGCACGCGTACCTACTCCCGAGTATCTATTGAAACATACATACACTAGCTTTTGCCCACGGCTTCGCCCACGTGGATGTCGGAAAATAACCCACGGGAACATCCTACCGGGAATTCCTTCCTTATTCCTTGTCTACATTATAAAGGGAACCTCTGTGCAAACAGCTTTCTAGGTCCAAGGGTTTGGGCTGGGCGTTGATGAGTCAGTCAGTCAGTCAAGACTTCTCTTTTTATTTATATAGATAAACTCACGGCTTTTTCCCACGGGTGTAGGCAGAAACTACAGAACGCCGCCTGCTACGATCCTTACATACTCCTTTTGCCTCGTTTACGATCATACATCTGGTCATACTCACGTTTACGTTCATCGCCAATAGATCTATGAACAATAGGGTATAATAAGACAATAGGCTTTCTAGGGCGTCCCCTCCCGGCGTTTCCACTCACATCTGCCTTGTAAATATCTTTTGTTAGTCACCTTTCATTCATCCTCTCAACATGACCAAACCATCTAAGCATACTCTTTTCAATTTTTGTCTCTACATCTTCTGTTAAACCGCACCGTTACCTTATCACATCATTCCTCAGCCTATCATTCATAATCACACCACATATGTTTCGCAAGGAACGCATTTCCATTTCCACAGCATTTATTCTACTTCCATGCTTCTTTTGCCACACCCAACATTCACTTCCATACATATGCGTAGAGCACACCATTGTGAACAGCCAGTCGAGCCTTTGTAGGGTTCCGTACCCAAAGGGTAAAACAAATGGTACCCATTTACCATAGGTAAGTAAGTAATTTTCATTTTTTTTATTTGTTTCTTTTTTTTTTTGTTTTTTAACTTTTAGTATTGTGTTTTTAGTTTTAGTTGGTGATCTTCCTGTGCGAGTCACAATAAATACTTTTTCTTTCTTTATGGGACCAAATCTAAAATCGGGAAAAAAAATCAGAAAACCAATTCTCGTGCTTAAAAACGTTCAAATTCAAGTCACAATCTCATGCCAGCGACAATCAAATGTCAAAAATGTATATGTATACAATTTTTGACAGATTGAGACTGAGATGAGATTGTGAACGTTGTTAAAATTACGGGAATTGCCCCTCAGTTGTTCCCTACATTTATGTTCGCATAACTCGTCAAAATGTAAGGAACAGCTGATTTTTTTTTTCACGATTTCCCATATTAAAAGTTGTTCATAATGTACAACGACCCCTATTTAAGTTACACCTTGTAGACAACCTACACAAAAATGATGGCACAATACATTATAATCATTGGTGCCTTTGTCCCTTACCTAGCTTTAAAGTAAGCTATCTAGATTTTAAGTTTAAAAAAAATGAGTTTTGCTAGAGCCTAGCCTAATCTGCCTAGACTTTTCCCAACTATGTTGGTGTCGGCTTCCAGTCTAACCGCATGCAGCTGAATACCAGTATTTCATAAGAGGTCAGATAGGCAATCGCTCCATATTATGAAGCGACTGCCTATCTGACCTCCACAACCCAATTACTGGGTAATATGATACCCCTTGGTAAGACTGGTTGTCAAACTTTCGAGCTTCTGACGACCCGTAACGACTGTCAAAGATCCACGAATGACAGCCTGAACCATGCAACGGCTTAAAGTGCTTTCCGAGGCACGGACGAGTCTCGCTATGCAAAGTAGCGCTCAAGTAAATAAAAAATAATAATAGAATCTTTGAAATAAAAAGTAATATTTCAAGTTACATTCACGTATGTTTGAAACACTTTACAGCGGTCATGGCCACCGTGTTGTTGCTATAAATAACGAATCGTTATAAGACAGTACATAACGTACATAATTTAGTAGGTTTGGTATCGACTGGGATTTCCGTACAATGAACTGAGATTCATAATTAATAAGTATATAGTAGCCTACTTTTGTACCTACCCTTTCTCACATACACTGCTATACCTACGAACATCATTGAATATATTGTAATGCAATCCATTGCGTACAGCGTGAACTCTAATGTCCTCTGTCATTTCGCCACGTTTAGAATGCCTTAGCATGATCCTCCGTAACGTCGAAAATACTGCAGCATTAATTTTGAAATATATACAGGGTGTAAGGGACAGCCCTCCGCAAACTAACAGGGTGCATTCAGCTCCTCATTTTGAATCATATTCTACCGGAAATTTTCTCAGGAAAATTTTAATTTTTTCAATTTTTTTTTCAGTTACATTTTCATTATTTCAATGTAAAATTGCATTGTGTGTTCGCAGCATTCCATTTATGTAAAAAAAAAACTGCAAAAAAAAACAGCAAAAAAGAAAACCAGCAATGGATGTCGAAATACTCTAACCAACGACGCGTGTAATCAGCTGTTCACTTTCTGTCTAGCTACAGAGTTCATCGAACTCACCGCATACCTATTACCTATCCCTCCCAACCAGTAATAGACGTTCCGATTTGTGCACAAAAACACAAACAAATCAGGTTTATTGGATTCCCTTAACGTTCCTGAAAAATTTCATGTACCGGTCATCTTAGTAAGACATACTGAATTCACCCTATCAGTTTGCGGAGGGCTGTCCCTTACACCCTGTATGGTAAAGTTGAGGTTTAATATTAAGTAGTTTTTGACGAAAACATGATTCCATAAAAATTTCTCGATAGAAAAAAAATCCAAAGTTACTTCCAAACCGAACTATAAACCGCTGACCGCTGGTATTAAAAAAATACTTCAAATTAGATCATGAAACTTTGCATACTAACTGAACTAACTATAAAGCAGGTCTTATGTTTTAATTTTTTTTTTCAAATTACCATAAAGTATTTTTACTGTAAAAAGCAATTACCTAAACTATCAGCGCCCAGCACCGCACTCAGTTTCGCTCTCACCCAGTGGCGTGCACTCCATACATGCAAAAAAGCTCTGCATACCCTGTAGTCCCAAACATACCCCATCGAAATGATAAATAACTAGGTATAATTCAAAAAAACTGGCCAAGTGCGTGTTATACCACGCACAATGAAGGGTTCCGTAGTTGGGATGAAATTATCCCAAGAACAAACATAACATTATAGTTGAAAAACATGCTCTCCCATACATTCCAGCAGTAATGTAAGTTTGTACTCACAACATTGAGAGATTTACCATGTTATTTTAAGACCACAAACTTCTTATAAGTAGGTTTCCAGTAATCTACAGGTATAGAACTATTTTCTGTATTTTGTTCAAAATTTTAGGCTCAGTAATTTCGGAGATTCGTCAATTTTCTTAAATAACTTTATAATGATTTATGTTAAAATTATAAAATATTTGAGACCCTTTCATTTGTTAGGTCCCACGGTACAGTTTGCAAAACTTTTTATTTTAATTTTCTTATTTGCTCCCTGAAAGTGACCCCATATTCAAAATTCATTTATTTACTCTAGCTGTACCTACGCTACGTATTTGGCTCACAGAAATCCATATGTGTACTAAATATCAACATAATCGGTGCAAATTTTAGGTTATATTCGGAGCAAATGGGCTGTGACAGACAGACAGACAGACATACAGACACACGAGTGATCCTATAAGGGTTCCGTTTTTTTCCTTTTGAGGTACGGAACCCTAAAAAGGAAAATTTTACTGAGCAAAAATTGTAAGATAATGAAAAATAGCTTGAAAAATTGTACATCGACAATGGAAATCATCGGTTTTGACATTTATTGATCATTCGAGCGACAGCTGTGCTCAACCCATCCGTTCACGGGAAAATCATTAAAAAACACTCGACCATTACTCCAACGGATGTGAAACTTAAAACTTATACTTATACTTACGTCCGGACTCACAAACTACCTACTTACCACGTCATTGTGACAAAACTACGACTAAATTCAAAATGGCAACGGAATTCAAAATGGCCGTATCGGTAATTTAGTTAGCTCGCTTGGCAGAACACTGAACGGCGTCGGCGTCATATCCGAATTAAAAAAGGTTTTTTTAGGGTTCCGTACCTCAAAAGGAAAAAAACGGAATAGCTTATAGGATCACTTCGTTGTCCGTCCGTCCGTCCATCAGTCTGTCAAGACCCCATTTTCTCAAGACCGCGTGGAGGTATCAAGTGGAAATTAATATCAAAAATCGAATTCTCGAGCTCCATGGGACCGTCCCTTGGAGCTCTAAAAAATGAAGCTTCTAAGTTAACGCAATAAAAAAATACGGCCATTTATGCGACAAATTTTGATACTCGCAAATAAATCAAAACTTATAGGGTACTTCCCATAAAGGCAAGAAGCAAGGTCACACAGCACAAAGTAAAAAGTCCGAAAATCGTTATTTGTGGTTTAATTTTATCACATTTTTTTGCGATTATAAACTTACATTTGCAGTAGGAGAATTGACCGTGACGTATATCGATGTATGCGAGTTTTTCAACTACAATGCCAAGTTTGTTGTTGGGATAAATTCATCCCAACTACGGAACCCTTCATTGTGCGAGATCTGACACGCACTTGACCAGTTTTGTTCGTTTCATTTTCTATCAGCAGCCGTTACAACGGCTAACTCCCTATTTGCTAGTCCGACACACGAAGTTTTAAAAACTGTTCATTTTATGGCTAGCTTTTAGGTAGGTAAGTACTCAAGTACTATGTGTGCTTTCCTGTGTAGTCTGTCTGTCGATTAAAATGTGTTCAGTCAGTGTCGTTGGGCATAGATTCCAAACAACGGAACGTTACAACGGTTATAATGTCGAGAGACATTTAAAATTCATTTCTATTAATAAATTATCTCCTCATTATTGGTTTTGGAGTTTACTCCTTTTAAGAATCGATTTTAATACAAGGCCCCTGGAAAGTTTATGAGGAGTGAAATACAAGCGTTAACTCAAAGCGTTGTCACGTTTTTCTGCGCAACGTAAAACAAAACGAACACCTTTACACCTTAAAGTTGCTTTTTGTAGCACTTAGGCCTCATTTACGGAGACGCGGGGCGTCGCGCGTCGCGTTGTGCGGCGCGGCCTGCACTATATTCAAACATAGGGCGTTCTATGAGAACGTTTACGGAGAAGCGATTAAGATTTCTTACACTTGACGACCCGCAGCCCGCCCCGTGCTCCGCACCGCGCGACGCTCCGCGTCTCTGTAAATGAGGCCCTACTATACATTGCACTGATTTCATTCGTCTAATAATAGAAAGTCAGAACGGCACAAAAAACAGTAGTAAACTCCAGTCGTGTGTCGGTGCTGTCACACACTGAACCCTTCGGATCACTTCGTTGTCCGTCTGTCTGTCTGTCTGTCAAGACCCTTTTTCTCAGGAATGCGTGGAGGTATCAAGTTGAAATTAATGTCAAATACGTAAGTCTATGGTCCCTTGAGTTCCAAAAAAATACGGCCATTTATACGACATATTTTGATACTCGCAAGTAAATCAAAACCTTTAAGGTACTTCCCGTTGACTTAGAACCATGAAATTTGGCAAGAAGCTAGGTCTCACAGCACAAGTAAATAAAAAAGTCCAAAAATTATTAATTTGTAATTTTATCGCATAAAAACATTTTTTTTTGGGATTACAATGTAAAGTATGGGAAAAATTATTTTCAACTACGGAAGCCTGCCTTGTGCGTGGTCCGACAAGCACTTGGCCGGTTTTTTTTATATGGAAATCCTTTAAATACATATTAAGTTTTGATTAAATCCAAAAAACGCACGAAGAATTCCAACCGAGAAACAAAATCTTATGTAATTAAAACATCAAACAAAAAACTTCCATTCGTAGTAAACAAAACATAAAGTGTGGGTTCCACCGACAAAAACTTAATTACAAATGGTAAGGGCGAAGCTACACCGGCGGCTCGGTTCGTGTCATTTCCGGTCTCGCCATCGTGCACACAGACTAAATATTATTACAGAAAAACCGTTTTGGCACATTCTTAGTCACCGTTATGCGGTATCGGAAAAACGATTAGCCAGTATTTATACCCGTACTTACGTCTTTTTAACGTGGAAATGTTGCTTTTGTGCCAGTAGCCTTGTTCACGTTATATAAACGCATTTATTTTTATTTAACTGTTTAAGGTACGGGCAGGTATTAGCATCGTTGACAGGGTTACGATGTTTCCGGCAATTGAGAAAACCGGGTTTTTAGTACGTGCCCGGTTTTGAGTGACTGAAGTCTTTTGAATTTAGTATATTTACCAATGAAAGCTTATTAACTTCTTAACTATTGTTAAGTGGTCGCTAACATAATATTCCGTTAATGATTTTTTTATTAATTTGTCAAGGAAGTCTGCAAAACGGTGTTTTTTCATGAACTTCCAGAAGTAAAACAAATGTTAAAAATGAAACCGGAGGTACCTACCTACTAATTATTCGATTAGCCAAACTAGCCTTTCATTTTCATGACACTTTAATAAGCCAAAACCATTTCCAAAAGTGTTCAACTTTCATTCAACCCAAAGAAACATAAAAAGTACAGTCGCTGAAAAAAAACTAAAAGTATTCCACTAAACGAGCTCCCATTTATCTTTTCATCAATGCTTAATTGCACTTCGCTTGTCTTTTCATTTCCTCAGTTGATCGTGCTTTCATTCTTGACGTTTTAATACTTGCAGCGCTTTAACCGCTCTAAAGCCAAAAAGTAAAACTTTAAGCGCAACTGTACATTGGTTAGTCGTTGGCAAACTTTTCAAAGCCGAGTCTTGGGACAAATTGTCGTGGATGGTAAATGAAACCGAGACGAACTAAGGTTAAAGTTTTGATTTGTTATACTTTTTATAGTGTTTCTCGTTCAATATACTTACCTACTAGTTCGCGGCGAACCGATGGACTTTGCGGGAATAATTCGATATAACGAGAATTGTTGAAGGAAGCGCTTAATTGAAATTGTGTAACTGGAGATAATACAAACAGAAGCATAACTTTAGTTAAATTGAATTTAAAACAGTCAGTTTTATTTCTACATTTATAGCTTCAGGAGCTAATAAACGACAAATTTTCCTCTAGAAGGTTGTAAAAGTCGAAGAGTCCCATTGACTTTTACAGGTACTATAATACTGTAATGGGTAAGCCAGCTGTCACCTGCATTATTGCGATCTTTATTATATGGTATACATTACTTCCATCAGTGTGGATCATAAAGTACCAGGGCTCCATACATTGGTAGGAGGAACATTTGCTCATAACTCCTTAAGTCCCGCAGAAGCAAATGAACATATTTTCAAATTATGCCTCCAGTCTCGCGAAAAACAGTATTAAACTCAAGCAGGATTGTGTGTGGTAATTGTCATCTTATTATGTAAAAGATACCTGATTCAAGCTCCTTAAACGACAGGCTTTTTTGTTAACATTATGTAAATGATTTAAAATGATGATGTTTTTAACTCACTTTGCATAAAAAATATCTACTGGATCCCTTACCTGGGTTGATTGTCCTGACGACATTGATGCTTTAGATACTTGCGTTACCTATGCACATGCAATATAATAATTCCACAGTTATATAATAGGAAAACACTTATCACACCAAATTCAGCAAACTATCACCATCGACAATACACAACTGTATATAGTCCACAGAGCATGTAACAGAGTCTTTGTTGCCGACGTACTGACCCTTACTGACGAGTACATAGCTCGGCTGTCAAAATAATGGAATTATGCGGGTAGATTTCGACAGTAAAATCAAATCTACACACTAAGTACTAAGTTTCGCCATGGAATTAGTATTTACTATACAATACAGTGTTTCAATATAAGTATATTCTCTTCTATCAAGATACGCTCGAACGATGAACGAAATATTACCGTTTTCACGGTAATATTTCGTTCATCGTTCCGTCATAATTGATTTAGGTATCTTGTTTGAATCGTATTACTTACGTAATTTTATGCATGAATGGACGTTCACCTAAATAGTGTTATTTCTGTTTCATTGCTAAGTACTTTAATATATTTTTACGTTAGGTATGTACACAGGCCAAAGGAATTAAGTAACCAGACACGCACACTACAAAACTATATCCTACTGTACGTACTGCTCACAATGACAGCCTCGCACACATCCCATTCATAGAGTGAGTGCGCTGACGTCTTTTAAATGATAGTGTAACATAATTTCGCAATGTAGGATAGTTGCTCTCGTGGCGCAACAGGTAAGCATTCAACCTACAGTGACAGAATGATCTGAGTTCGAGCCTCGAGTTTACTAAAATATTATTTTTGAGATTTTGTAATTTAAAATGAATATACTAACTGAATAAAGCGATATTCTGACCAGTTTGAGAATCTACCACAAGTTTCTCGCCTACTTAAAATTATTTCCCAGTTTAGAAGCTAACTACCCGCTTTAAAAATATATTCCTGCCTTTAATTGTGAACTTATGTAGTCAGTCTGCATTAGCAACTACACATTATACTCTTTCTTTTGCACTTGAAGTTTGTGATTGTGATATATTGATTAATTTAGACCATGCATCATTTAACAAGATTTCAAAAAGCTCAGATTATTGTTTTGCATGAGAAAAAAAATATTTCTATTAGTGAAATCGCAAGGCGCCCAATGCTATCGGTGAGTGAAATTATTATTAGAATGTATTAATTTATTATGTCACCGTGATCCCACCCAGTAATTTTATTATGATTGTCTGTTGTATCTCATTTAACGAATTGTGGATATGAATAGTTGAATCTAATAGGAAATGACACCGGAATAGTTGAATTTAGTATAATGAGTGGCTATGCAGTTAACAAAAAAATACAATTTTTGTTAACTGCATAGCCACTCATTATATCGATAATTATTTAATCATTTCCATTATTGGTTTACACAGTATTATAGTAATAGTTTTTATCTGTGTTTTGTAATAAAATATTCAAAAATAATGAATATGTTTGTAAATGATTAGATAATAATAATAAAATACAATTTTAAAAGATTTCATTTTTTATCTAAAATATTTAAAAATGTAAATTGCATGTATGGTAATTAAACAAAGGATTTCTATTCTAAATAAAGTATAATAATATTGTTTAATACTTTTTAGAAAAAATAAAAAATCATCATTATATTATATTATTTGTTGTTTGTTTTTTTTATTTGTGTCATTATTATATTATATTATTTTTTATTTTTTATAAGTATGATATTATGTATTTCCTAGGTCACTCGCCCTGCCTTTTTATTTCCATTTTATCGTATTATAATTTTTATTATTACTGACCACTAGCCTTATATATCAATTGTATTTAAGTATATAAATATATATTCTCTGCATTGTATTTATATTGTGTAACTTTTATTTCTTAATTTATAATTTGGGAGGTGTATGTTTAGACCTAATATTTTCACTTTTTTTTTTGTAGAGAAAAACCGTTTGACTGTGGGTGCATTGTCACTGAGACAAGCGAAATAAACCGTCGCCTGCCTGGACCGACACCATTGGCTTACACAAATGTTTCGCCTCGGCATCGTGCGTGAAATTGTTGCCACCCATACATCAGATCCATTCGCTTAGACCAGCATAACAGCAGCAGCACACAACGTCATTATGCAAACTGTACGGAACCACCTGCAAGCAGACGGTTTGACATGTTGCAAACCGACGCGTAAAATTTTGTTATATACCGTGCACCGTCAAAATTGCGGAATATCGGCACTTCGATTGACAAAACAATGTCGTCATAATTACTGATGAAAATTGTCTTCGTCGAAAATCACCACCGACTTATCGTAACATACATATTATATACTACCTTTAAATTTCAGACATTTTAACGTTTTTAAATCTATTATTTTCCTAGAAATAATTAATAATGGTTGGTAATAATTATAATACCTACTGTTCCCGATACAGGTGGTAAATGTTTTTATTTTAATTTTAATTTTCAAAAATGTAGGTAATTCATATCTGTATATAACTGAACTAGCGACCCGGCCCTGATTCGCACGGTTTTTACGACTTGTTAAAACATGAAGGTTTCTATAATATATAAGTTAAATATTTATCATGATAGTGAAAACCGCATCAAAATCTGTGGCGTTAGAAGAACAACGCGGCTACACAGACAGACATGAAAAGCGACTTTATTTTATAATAGATACCTAAACGAAATACTTAATACTTTCACAGCATATTTAGCCATAATAAATTAAGTCGGCGGTACTGTGTAGGTAGGAGTGTGTGAGTGATGTTATTGTTACTGGATCAGATTATATTTGTTATCTATGTGACATGTTTATTTACTCCGCCCATTGTTGTATACATATTATATAATGGTATAAAAAGATGTAATAGCATGTTCTAAACATATTGTTGTATTTATAATAAAACATGTTCACTTTTGATGTTCTTTTTTTTAAATAAAGATATTTATTAAAAATTGTTTTATTTATTTAAGCAATTTTAAATAAATAAAACATTTTCTTAACAAAAATTGTTCTAATTGCTTTAGCTTAAAATAATAAATCGCAAAAAGAATCATCACTTCAGAGATTTGAACTCACACCGTAGTACTCAGAAGTATAATGCCTTATTCGTTGGGCTACGAACGCTTAAGTTTTCAACGCGAAATTATGTTATACTATAATTGAGAAGACATTAGCGCACTCACTCGCACATGAACGCGATGTGTGCGTGAGGGCATTGTGTGTTGTACGTAATGAATCGTTTTAACAGTAGCAATACTGTTTTGTAGTGTCACGCACACTACAACACTGGTTACTTATCTCTGTTGCTGTCTGTACATTGATTTTTGAAAAGATTTTTGATAATAACTGGTGTTGATTTGTTCCTTTCTAATGTAAGACACCAAAGATATTATCATAACTAATTTACGATGACGAAATTATTTTTATAGTTAGAAAACCTGCACCCCGATTGCGTAACACATTTTTAATCATTTTGAAGAAAATTGCTAATCCATTGCTTCATAAATGTTTGATAACTTCATCGGCTCGGGATTATAAGACAGTGTGATAAACAATTGCCCCGCTGACATTATGGTCTTAAGAGGTCCTGTATTCTTTCCAACCATTTATTTTACGTTTAACAGCTCGAGTACTATAGTAATCAATTAGTGATGTCCTAATGCGTTACAATCCAATTCCAAATCCAAACCAATCCAAATCCAAACCAATCCAACCACCAAACCACCAAACCTGTCCAATTCGATTTCTTATAACAATCGACTTTATTGATAGTTTTATTTTAAAGATAAATGTAAAGAAAAAAGCGTCCATGAAGTAAGTATTATATTTTTTCACGGAACAGAAGATACATATATGTGTGGTTTTTAAAGATTTAATGTTTCACTTACATTACTTAGTTAAAGGCAGAGTTAAAGTTTGTACAAAACTAATTGGAGAAGAAGCCTACACGATTGGTTCCTCAGGCATGTTATTCGAAGAAAGAATCCACATAACTTTTAATAGTGGTTTATTGTGAGTAGTTCGACTTTGAAGTGGTATTTTAAATTGGTAATGTAGTTTTAAGACTTTTGTAGTTACAATAATTTTGAGTTAGTTCAAGTACTCATGTATTTATAGAAAATTAAGAAATATATAAATATTTAAACTTAAGTTTTGTTTAAAATATTAATAGATAGGTTAAAATATAATATCCTAACCTAACTAAAGCTATTAAAAAACTGAAATATGGCATCGAAAAATTCCTCCGCATCGCCGGGTAATATACTCAAGAGACTACTGGTGGCATTTCCACGTTGTATGGCAAGCTTAGCTTCTGGCCAAGGTAAAAGCCAGCCCTTGGGTCTCGGGACGTGTCAACCAGCCGTTTGGAAATTTCTTTGAACAAACCATGAGCTCTCGGGCTCGACGGTTTCAACCCCAAACGGCTCGAAAATGTAATTACCGATAAGGTTATTATATTTCCGCTGCTTGAGGTTTTCCACAGGCGCAGCAGCAGCGCCAGCACAGCACGCCGAGCCAGGAAGACGGGATGGCGCAAGAGTATCGACACACGTCGCGTCCCACACTAAATAAAGGTCTACCCACTTTCCATGATAATAAAGACACACCGTCCAGTCTCTTGCTATCGTCAGTTTTGTTTAATTCTTAGTAAAACTCGATTTACGTCAAAAAACAGTATGGCAAAAAAAGGGAAAAATCTCGTGTTTCTGCATCACTTCAAACCGAAACATTATTGTTTTAATACATAGGTACAATACAAAAGCACCAGGCTCAGCAAAGTTCCCCATCGACTCTCGCATTGGAATGCATAACCCCTTTGAACTCTTTGTACCTACGTCATAGTTGTGACGTGGTCTGTAATTTTCCTGCACAATGTACGTCAGCATAAAATATGACGTCACTGGCAAGATGCTGGGTCGCTATCTGGATGCTATCATCCAACATAAAGTTAATGGCGAGGTGAAAAACGCTAAAACGTGTTGAATCCGACCAGTTTAGCTGAACATTCACCAAAGAGCGTTTCAAGTGCAATCTAGTGCAAACTTTGGTGTAGGTAGCAAGTGTTGCAACAGGTCCGGAAAATATATTCAGGGAAAATCTGAAGTGGAATAGAGATAGGTATTTTTGTATAGAGATTTAAATTTTTTAGCTAGGAGCTTGGAGTGGCCAATTTTTACAATAAAGTTACCGGCTTTAGTGTCGTGTGCCAGAAAGTTTTAAATTCAGAATATATTATGAGAAACGATTTATAAGATTAGCTATCAATTGATTGATTGTTATTACTCCATCGGTTTAGGTAGGTAATTCAAATTAATTACTTACCTAAACCGATGGAGTACTTATATTTTTTAACGAGGCTTTTTTTGTTTACCTCTAATAAATAAAGGTAAACAAAAACTTGTAGGTACTCTTCAATTTTGCAACTCTAAACAACGAATTATAAAGTTGCTAAATTGAAGAGTACAACTATGTCGTAGCATGACAACTGAAGTGACAGGTATTACTTTTATTCGGTTAACACGTGGTTTTTTTTTGTTTACCTTTATTTAATTACTTAAACCGATTGAGTATAATTTAATATACATTTTTAGCATAAGTTACTTGCATAATTCGAAGGCGTAATAACAGATTTAAAAGTCACTGAAATCATATATCTGCGCCTTAAACAAAATAAACTGGAAATATCCTAACTTATTGGTCCCTTGATCCAACAGCGACCTTTTGTAACCAATCCCGTTTCCCTAACAATAACAAATCTGTTAGACCACTTACCTGAATAAAATCGTAATAAACAGTAATACCAAGGGATTGTAAGAAAAAACATGGGTTTAACATGATCACAGAGTCTCCGGTTTGTTATCATTGAGACTCTTTTTTATCGAGAAACAGGCTTATGGGAGTTAGGGGTCTGAAAAATACCGTACCGGAGTAAATAGCATTCACAGTTTTGTAACGATCGATACTAAGGGGCTGCAGTGACGAAATACGCACATCTAAAAGATAATTAAGTACCACTAATAATTATAATTTCATAATTTTTATTTTTTTTATTTCATTATTTTCTCAATAAGTAATACTTAATAAAATTTAACTTTATAATAATTTTTTCAATACACTTCCTCGTAAACTGGTTCATATCACACTACAATAAGGTTCACAATGCAATGTATTTCACACGTGTGCGATTTTTCATTTTCCAACACTCGTGCGGAATAAAAATATATACTTAGTCCAAATTGGTTCAATGCCTCTATTCACAACTCTCTACGAGGTGAATGTTTTTTTTTTTTTTAATCTCGGCAAAGAGATATGTCGTCTTTACGGCGCTAATATTTTTTGAATATTTAAATAATGTTTATAAATAGAATACCTATCATCAAAAACTATGATTATTACAATAAAAAAAACGTTTATGAACAAATTAACATTTATTTGTGTCATGAACTCAAAAACAATTGAATTTTCTATTTTTCATATTAGGCTGTTTATCGGCTTTATACCTTTGCTTCTCCTTCACCCTGGCGAAAGCAAAGCACGGAAAAAAAGAAAATTTAAATCATAGTTTCATAGTAATTCATGACAAAAATATTTTCTCTTATTTTATTTTATTTCTTCAAAAGTGTATTGAAAAACGTCGTTTGATACACATGGACATTTCATTCACACTAACGTTCTCCACTTGTATCAAAATGTACTACTATTGATCACAATCATCATCTCAGTAGTAATAGTTCAAGTGTTTTTGTGTATAATTTTATTTGAAGGTATTTTTTGCATGCTGAAATAATTACCTAAGAAAAATATGATATTTATATTTAAGACCTTTTTAACCGACATG
Source organism: Cosmia trapezina (assembly GCA_905163495.3). NCBI lineage: Eukaryota > Metazoa > Arthropoda > Insecta > Lepidoptera > Noctuidae > Cosmia > Cosmia trapezina. The sequence goes on from LR991036.1 coordinate 8,180,563, forward strand.
CAAAAAGGAGGAGGTTCTCTATTCGACTGTTTGTTTTTTATTGTAACTTAGATAAATTACAAACTGACCACTAAAAAGTGAAAACTAGTATACTTTCCACGCTCGATACTTTCATTCGGTACTAGTATTTTAATTAACTCCTACGTATTGTATGAGGAGCTCGTGGCTAAGTAATAACAGCCGCACGGGTCGATCCATCAGGTTAAGCTACGCTTGCCAGGGTTGGTCCGTGGACGGGTGACCATCTTTACATACCGAAACTACTCCGTGCCTCGGAAAGCACGTTAAGCCCTTGATCCCGGCTGTCATTCGTGGATCTTTGACAGTCGTTACGGGTCTCCAGAAGCCCGAAAGTCTGACAACCAGTCTTACCAAGGGGTACTGATCATATTACCCAGTTAATGGGTTTCGGACGTCAGATAGGCAGTCGCTCCATGTAAAATACTGGTACTCAGCTGCATCCAGTTAGACTAGAAGCCGACCAGAACATAGTTGGGAAAAGGCTAGGCAGATTGAGGCAGATTGATTGTATCGTATTTTAGATATCAACCAATTATGAGGTTACACCAAAATCCGCCAGAGCCAACCTTTTCCCTTATCTGATAGGTATGAACGTCCAAACAAAAAATAATTAATTTTATTGTTGCACACAAAAAGGTTCAAGATACGTTGCACACTTTTAGAACATTTTTACGTTTATTTTGCTATTCGGTAGGTTTATTTTTAATTCCGTTGTGTACTCTGAGGTTTTTATTATTGTACCTTTTTTTCCTCATCGTGAAACACCTGCTTGGTTGGATAAAATATACCCTATACAGCATTTTTTATTTTATAAATGAACTAGCAACCCGCCCCTGATTCGCACGGTTTTTACGACTTCACGAAACATCGAGATTTCTTTATTATACAAAAGTTTAATATTAACGTATTAAACACATAAACCTTCCGGGATAAATGCTCTAAAGGATGGTGAAAAGCGCATTACAGTCCGTTGCTTAGTTTAGAAGAACAACTCGCTCACACAGACAGACACGAAAAGTGACTTACTAGCTGTTGCCCGCGGCTTCACCCGCGTTTATAATACATAATAAATCTTCCTCTTGAATTACTCTATCTATTAAAAAAACCGCATCAAAATCCGTTGCGTAGTTTTAAAGATCTAAGCATACATAGGGGCAGACAGACAGCGGGAAGCGACTTTGTTTTATACTATGTAGTGATGTACTAAGTATAAAGGTATCAGAAAGATGTGATCTTTAAAAATGTGGTACAGACAACCAAACTGAACAACTTTCTCCATGGCACCAACATCGTAATCCGAGAAAAAAATATCTGCCATCCCATACATTTGCGTCAAGTACCTAGGTATTAAAGCTTTGTATGGGACTGGTAATATTTTTTCGCGATTACGATGTTGGTCCCATGGAGAAAGTTGTTCAGTTTTATGGTCTGTACCAAACGGTTAAATTTTACCACACCTTTCTGATACAACCTGTATAGACGGATTTATAAGATTTGCCATAGAAACCTAGATGACATAGAAAACTATGGTAAGATATATGCTTCATTAGTGAAACAGCTTAATAATTGAATCCTGGATCTTGTTTCAACAACGCGCAACTTCCACTTCCAGGTTGCCAGACAAAACAACCCCCACAACAACTAAGCAAAATAAACTTTACCAATAAATCTAACCCACACAACATTCACGTAAAATAATTATAAACAACAATAAAAAACAGCACCCGAACCGGTCGACTATACAAAACTTAGATTGGACGAAGAAGATCGTTTTCTGAGCCCATTTGTGCATATTTGAGCACCATGAAACAGCTGGCATCAAGAAAAGATTTCGTAGCAGTAGGTACAAAATAGTTAGGTACAGGCTGAAGTATGTCTACGTGTGCGTGCTGACCCTACGCGCACGTAGACACACTTCTTTTACAGCGAGTGCTATCGCACTTGCGACTAGCATTTGTTCGAGATATAATCACAGATTAATACAGATGGGACACTCCGCACAAGTACGCGGCGGGCCCCGTCCGCGGGGCTAATTCAGTAGGTCAGAAAATATAAGAGCTACGCGATAGAAAGAGAGGGAACTTGTAGTTGAATATAACTGTAGGTAATAAGCGTTGTGCGACCTGAATTGCACTTTATGGTGTCGTAGCAAAAGTCTCTTTTTATTTAAATGATTTTGCGGAGTGTCCCATCTGTGATGCTGTGATATAATTACAAGCCCGCGAGGCCTAAGATGAGCTTTGCATTTGTGTGAGTGATCACCAAAATGGTACGAGAGCCCATGACCAAAAAATTTTGTCTTATCATTTTACGTAAGACAAAATCTTCAATCGTCTTATCGTTTTACGTTTTACAACGATGCGACATGGTTTTGGTCATGGCCTCTCGTACTAAAAGAACAAAAGCCGATTGCTAAAAAGCAGTATAAACCGGTTTTAAACCAAATAAAGAACGTCGTCACACCTACACTATATATGTGCACTCACACAAATGCAAAGCTCAGCTTAGACCTCGCGGACCTATAGTTTGAAAGATCTCATGTATGGGCAAGATTGACAGGCCCGCTGCGTGTGCCTGCGTTTTCAGACGTTGTATGGAGCCTACCTTGTGGTCCTTAGCACAGCTCCACCGCGGAACCATAGCAGCGAAACCGCAGTAAGTAGTTTCATTCATCTGACTCGCACCAAACACACGCATGCGGTTCCGCGGCGGTGTGCTAAGGTACTGAGGGTACCTATTTTGTGGTAGTATACGTAAGTAATATGCAAATATCGTAAAACGTAGCTACGATACGGAAAGATATCGAAATACAGAATGTTGTCATGTATCGTTAACATCGCTGCAGCTCGGTATCGACGTATCGATGTTACGTTTCGATTACGTCGTCGTTTTGTATGAGTTTCAAATCGTTAGGTAGGTACCTACACTTCAATCCCGCTTTACTGAAAAGTTTGTTTGAACACCAAATCGTGTTGTGCTAGCTATTCGATATTGGTGTACAGACCGTAGATGAAAGAGTAGGATCACGCTTTGTTTCTCCGAAGGTTTGGGCAGTGGTGTCCCTAACGAATGGCGGGCTGAACGGATTTGGATGAGAGATTAGATTATAGCCTGGAACGGATTATTCGGCTTAGGACAGATTCTGGTTTGGGCAGATTCTTGTTACGGCAGATTCTTTTTTTGGCAGATTCGTTTTATGGCAGAAGTAACATGACCAGCATAAACCATACAATTTATTTATTTATGTGTTTATGTTTTTTTTTTTATTCGCTCCTGATCTGACCATATCAGATCAGAGGGGCAATGCCCGTATTTTTAACAATGTTCGCGATCTAGTCTCAGTCTCAAAATATTGTATACCTACCTACATTTTTGAAATTTGATAGTTGCTGGCATGAGATTGCGACATGAATTTGAACTTTTTAGGTACGAGAATTGGCCTTCAGGTTATGTTTAGCACCTTCTAATCGCAACAAATAGTTTTCCAATCAATGCACACTTTTGAATATAATCCTTAGATAATACTTCTGTAGATGACTGTAAAATATCTGTCTTATCAAGAATCTGCCAAAAAAATAATCTGCCGTAACAAGAATCTGCCGAAACCAGAATCTGTCCTAAACGGAATAATCCCCTGGAACAGCACATAGGCTACTTTTTATTCCGGTAGTACAGTCAGCAACAAAAGTCGATTAACACTTGTGTTTTCTGAATCTTAATTATTGAGAAAAATACTTCATTAAAATCGGAACGGTTGTAAATTTTAAAGAAAACTAACTTTTATCTAATAAATGAAATGCTAAAAAGCAGGTTATCGTACCATTTTGTGTTAATTTAGATGATGTCAAAAGTAGCAGTGTTAACCGACTTCTGTTGCTGACGGTACGTTTCCATGGGTTAATTCCCGAACTCCACGTGGGCGAAGCCGCTGGCAAAAGCTAGTTACAGATATAAAAGTAGAAATTTTACATTAATGCGACACAATGGGCGGTCTTATCGCTAAAAGCGATCTTTTAAAGACAACCTTTGGCTGGATTTAAGGAGAAAGAGAGACAATACGTAGTCCGTGGCTATAGGCTACGCAGATGATGATGACTTTGGGACAAAAATCGTATTACACTTATTTTTCCCCTTGACTGTACCAGCGGGGTAATTGCGTAACACACTTACAGCAGGAATGGCTTTCATTTTGACAATTCAGCAACATTCATTGCGTTATTTACGTTGTGGAGCAGACAAATTTTTCGAAGATATGAAGCAGTGGATTAGTAATAAGCCTCAAAATAATTCAGATTCCGATTGATAGTGTGTTACGCAGTGCTGGAACATCTTATTCCGATCTCATTTGTGTAGCCACGAGCCCCCAAAAAGTTGTGGGATAGCTAAATATTTAAAGTTTTCGGACCTAAAGAAGCAAGAAGAAAAAGACGGCATTCTCGCCACGCGTTGAGCTCAAAAGACGCCATTGCGAGAAGAAGACGAGCTGATTTCAGCTGACAGAAGACGGTAACAATAGTTACAAAAGACTAGGAAAAGACGAACCATGGGAAAAACGCCGAGAAAACCGAGAAAGCCCCGCCAAGCCAACGACGACGAAGACGAACATGACGGATTCACATCGGTTGGGCAAGGGTTTACCCGTGATCAAGCTGTTTTCCATGAGAGCATTGTCCCAAATTTCAGTGGGCAAGACAAGACGTTGTCGGTAGCCAAATGGGCGCAGGACATTGACGATAATGCCGAGATTTTTCAGTGGTCGCCCCTACAAACTCTGATCGTAGCCAGAAGGGCTTTGGTTGGAACTGCTGCGCTGTGGCTCAGATCAGAAAAACCTTTTAAAAGCTGGGAGGATTTAAAAGCTGGATTATTTGAGGAGTTTCCAGATTTGGTGGATAGCAAAACCATTCACGAGATGATGGCCGCCAGAAAGAAAAAAAAGGACGAAAGGTGTCTAGATTACATGTTAGTCATGAAGGAGATGGGAAAACGCGGCAAGTTGCCTGATTATGTTGCCATCAAGTACATTATCGACGGCATAATCGACTCGGAAATTAACAAAATGTTGCTGTACGGAGTTACGACGTACTCAGACCTGAAGAATAAATTAATGATTTATGAAACGATCAAGGAGAAGATGAGGATGGATATCAGTGATCATAGTCGACACAAGAAGCCTGAAAGTCATGAAAAGGGAATCAAAAGGTGTTACAGCTGTGGTGAAAAAGATCATCAGTCATCCCAGTGTCCAAATAAAGAAAAAGGTTTGAAGTGTTTCAAGTGCAACGAGTTTGGACATATTTCTACACAATGCATTCGGTCTACGAATGAAAAGACCCATGACCGAGAACGGGAACGACGAGGCGGAAAACCGAACTTTCACGAAGATAAACGAACGATGTGTGTGACCGACTTCACTCCGATAATTCGCGATGCTGCGGTTGGCAAAACTGACATTGACAGAAGTACTAATATCAGTGACGGCGACAAGATGGCGATAACGGTAGAACCGACAACGTGTACTGTGTAATTTTAAAAATTAATAAAAGTCTAATAGGAGTTAATCTGCTATTATTTCACCGCCTCAGACCTACAAATTCGGCGTTTTGTCTAAGCGTTGCTGCAGCAATTTCCTCTCGTTCACTGCAGGGTATTACTTTGGTTGGAAATATATTCCGAGATTCGATGTTGGAAATGTGTATGTGTGTTCTCAAGTGTTTTGGTTCTTAGAAACTGCTCTCATAGGAATTCTGTTTTATTCATAATCTTAACGTGTTCTTTTTAAATAAACATGCCTTCTTCCCACCTGGGTAGGTTGAACCTACAGAACGCCACCTGCTAAGTACGATCGATGTTTTTCTAGTATTTTTTTTGGAATAAAAAAGAAAAAAATAAAGATTTTATTGAACAAAAATGGTTGAACAATCAAACACTTACAAACAACACCATGCGTATACAATAATAACGTATTACAATTATTATATAACCACTAGTGTTATAAGCAGTCTCTGTGTGAACTCTGGTATCCAAAGAAAGATTTAACTTGTATTATGGATACCAGATTAAGGTTTTGTATTGAAACTTTTTTTAGTAAGTTAGTAAGCAACTACTTGAGACTGTAGTTTCTGCCTACCCCCATGGGAAAAAGGCATGAGTTAATCTATGTAAAAAAAAAAAATTGCAAATACCATTGACTTATATATTACAGTTTTTATATCAATGGCAAATACCCAAAAGAAGTATCATTACACTAAATGCTATAGTAATACATACTCCGAATCCTCGGAAATACACAAAAACACGAAACTTGTCGACTCAGCGACTACTTACGGACCCCTTAAAGATAAATTTATAAGATAGCTTCCCTAATCGTACTAGCGTGTCTCCTTATCTACCAGTCATCCGGATAAATACAGCAGGGATGTTGAACCAATGACACGACAAGAAATTGTCACCAATAGAGATTAATAATAATAATAGAGATTAATAATAATAGCAGCCTATCATTGTCGTACTGCAGGGTAAAAGCCTCTTCTCATACAAAGAAGGATTTCAGACTTTTATTAATAATTATAAATTTCAATAATAATATATTTTAATATTAAAATATAAATATATATTTTTTTTTTAATTATCAATAGAGAACTCTCCTCTGAGAGCTCCATTACCTATGGATATTCGTATCCATCATTGTAATTCCCTTAGATATACTGAATGTCAAAACATAGTCTACCATAAGATTTCTTGTAAGCTCGTCATAGAAACTTCTCAGAAATTGGTCCACCATGCCCGATAAAGACTTTTGTTTTCTATGACAAAAATAGAATCCTTTTCTCTCTTGAAAATAGGAATAGTTTTCCGTTGCAAAGCCGACTACTCTATTGGAAAATTGGATTTGCATGGCGTATGCGTTAGAGCGAGCGTTGCTTGCGTATCTGTGGTCTGTATGACGTCACACCTACGCCATACCTGTAGGCACGAACTATAATAGTCTGTTATAGTAACTAAGGAAAGAATGTTATGAACCTGATTGTCATCTATTGAGACCATTTCAATGAGCCCAAACACCATACCTCTGCTGTAAGTTGGTGAGGAAGTTGGGTATCCTGCGAATCCCAGATAATGACGCAGCAACAGTTCAAAGTTAGGTACGTTATTCTCATATAATTGAAGTAACAGAATACCAAATTTCCAAATTCCAAATTTTTCAAATGGGCTGTGGAAGATTGGACAGATAATATGTTGAAGATGCTCAAATCCATTCATCAACTCTTCAAACGGCTGAATAGATTTTCTTGAATAATGGCTAAGAACGAGTGTTCTTAGCTAAAGTTAAATTTAAAATTTAAGAAACCCCCGACACAAACTGGCTGAATAGATTTTCTTGAATCATAGCTAAGAACACTGTTTCCGTCGGGGGGTTAAAAATAGATACATGTAGAACACTCGGAAATTATTAGGTATCCAAAACTTTTCAGTGGAAAACAATTTCTGTAATTGACTGATTGATTAACTGACTGGCTACACATAGCCTAGTAACCGCTAAAGATAGAATCATGCGAAAGATTGATGCAGCAGCAAAATATTCCTCATAACGCATCTTTGCGAGAAAAACGTGCTATCTCGAAAAATTAATGCAATAAAACTGGATGGACAAGTAAAATGTGTTTTTACGTTAATTGAGTTATTTACTAAACTTTAAAAAAATACACAACAAGATTCTACAATCGAATATTAAATTATCGAATAATAATAAACACACCTTTTCCGAAATGTCACGTTTTTCTCGCAAAGATGCGATAATTCCAGGGCAGGTCAACCTTTTCTAAACTAACATGAGTCTGCGTCTGAACTTACCTGTGGTCTAGACGTCATATAAATAGTTTATAGCCCATTCCTATTGATTTTTATTCACTTTACTGCTCATAAACTATCGAGTTGGGTACCCAATAAATAAACTTTAATCGACGATAGTTTTCTTTGTTGGGGTTTTTCGAGTTTTATTGGTTGTAGTTTTAAAGAAGCTTTAAAAATAATTGTGTGAATAAAATAGTTGGTTATTTTCTGTAATAAGTACAAGAAATAAAACGATATTGCAATAAAATTAAAGTTATTATTTCGAAGTTACATTATTTATATCTCTTACACATTTATTTTAAACGAGACACAATAATTGATGTTACTGCTACAGTTTACAACTTACATACTAGCTTCTGTCCGCGACTTCGTCCACGTTAAATTTATTTTCACCCCGACCCACCGCGTCGCATCGCATCGCCTGTCGCGCTATTACTTCGTTTTCGCTAAGCGTTCTTTCTGACTTTTCTTCATTTTGCTCGACTCCTAATGGTCCTAGCGTGATGTTAAATAGCCTTTAGCCTTCCTCAAGAATATGGGCTATCAAATGCAAAAAGAATTTGTCAAATCCGACCGGCATGACAGTTCTAGAGATTTAACGCGTTCAAACATACAAAAAAACAAACTACTCAGCAAAATCAAATATTTTGATGAACATTAAATCTTTTCCTAATACTTTGGGATCAGCATGTTATCTAAGAATTATGATTTAACTAATTTGGAAAATGAGAAGCTTCTGCAACATGACTGTTTACAATCTATTCTCTTTTCCTATGTAAAATATAATACTTTAGCATCAATAAAAATCATCACGTCCTATTAAGTAAGGCTCCCATTTCGTTAGAATCCTCTCTCTATTCACCTACCTAGATTACAAGCACATAATGAAAGGGGCAGCACTTCGGAAGGATAGTAATCCCTGATAAGCTGACATTGTAACTTAGAGATACGGCAGTATACCTTCTACCACTGACGAATACAGAAGTTCAACTCCATACAACGAGCGAGAATGCAGGCATACTTATAGACACGCTTCACGTACAGTGAGTGCAAGCGCAATCGCATCTGTCATTAGTCTATATACTAATAATAGTATGATTGAAGAGGTATTTGTTTGTAATCTCTGGAACTATGTATGAGTCGAATTTGTTTTTTTTTTTGCATTTGATAGCCCAATTCTTGAAGAAGATAAAGGCTATTTAACATCAAGCTATGATCCTTAGGAGACGAGCAAAAACAAAAAAGCGGTAAACAAAGTAATACCACGGGCGGGCGATGCGATGCGACGCAGTGGGAACAAGAAATTTTACGCAGGCAAAGTCGCGGGCAGAAGCTGGTTTTGAGATAAACTGAGATATAACCGTTAGCAAAGATTTAAATCATTAGATTCGCACAACCGCGTCAAAAGATGATGACTTTTCTGTTTCGTTGACAATGACAGTTGAAAAGTATTGTCTCACTCACTCATACTGAAAATCGTAGTACGAGTATATCGTTACATGCAGGTTTTTTGAGCTTATTCTTTTCAGTATAGACACTTTTTCACGCGGCCAAGTACGGTCAGAGTAAATCTAACGATTTTAAAGAATAATGCAACTTACTGGGCTCAATAATGAAAAGCTATTGCCCAAACATGAAACATACACCAAGTTATAGATCTCATTCATACGATCACTTTTTACTAAAGCGTCATAAAAATCTAATGCAGAGAAAAAAAGATACATACTGCTAAAAGCATGGCTTATTAACTATATTGTCTCCATTGAATTTTTGAACTTAGATAATGTAGTTACACCTCAAAAAAAAATCCCGTGGTGCGATTTTTGTGACGCCATATCGAAAGTTACTAGCGACAATTATATCTACTGTTTGGTATAGGTTTTATGTGTGGGCAGCATTGTAGCAAAAATGAGCCCAGAACACAATGGAAAAGTTGCATTATCCTTTAAAACTTTGGCTGTAGGTACTCGTCTATGAGTGCGTGCGTCTGTTTTAGCTCTTGAATGGAGCTGACCTTCTGCACTATTCTGTCCTATCTACTACCATGAATACCGCCCGTACCTACGTCACAGTTCCCTTTTCACAATGAAACCTTTTTACTGGAAAAGGTAAAAGTACATACTTACCTACAGCAATTCATTTTATAGTAGAGTTTGTTAATGATATGGAAAAAGGTATTACGCGTGAAAGAAAATTCGTAAACCTGAATTAATTATGAAAAGTTCTATTTAATTAATTATAAAGCGAGGTTCGTTAATTAAATAACATCAAATAACGAAGAAAACCGAGTACGGAGGAATTTTGAAAAGAAAAATCCGCCATGTCTTATTTTTTTTGAAAATACAAAAGCAACAAACTGCCACACAATAGTTTATGTAGTAAGACTAAATCAATATTTACCCTAACTATAATATTTCAGCATCACATCACAAAGTAATATATTTTTACAGCAGCATAATAAGTATGCACAGCCTAACAATTTTGGTGCAATCAATCTGCGGGTCTCGAGAGATGCGTAAAATTTACTGCTCATTGAAGGCTGTGGCGCCCGAGTTGGGAGCCGAGGTACCTCGTAAGTCATTGGAATATACGATTTTGTACGGGAAATTATATTTTCACGCTTTTTCTGACGGAGCCGGTAGAGCTTGGCATCACACACTCACTCCCTTAAACACCTAAACTTATGTCCAGTCTAGATTAATTTTAATTTTTTAATTATTTTTTTTTCTTATATTGTTTTTATCTTTTGCTGTTTATTTTTTTGTTTATTTATGTAAATTCATTACATCCTTTTGTAACCAATCTAATTTAATATGTACATATTTAAGTATTGGGGACCTGGTGACCCGTAACACAGGTACTCGTATTTCATGCCTTTTTCGGGCACCAGTCTCTAACAAATGGTAAATGTCCCACAGCAGCATTTGTCTCTTAGCTTGAGGTTATAATTAGTTCATCTCTAACATCGTAAAACAAAATCAGAAATAATAAAAAGTTCAGTATTTTTCGCAGGATAAAACATGCTAGAGGTTTGTATTGAAAAGCACTACCTCAATACTCAAGAACAGTAACAGATATTATTCTGCCCTGCCAATCCAATACACTGTAACTTTTGAAAACCACATGTGAGACAATTGACGACATAGGTTTTTGACAAATAATTGCTTTTTTTAATGATTACTGTCCAGTATTATATTATTTTATGCATTCTATAGCAGGTATATATCTCTAACTACAAAGCCAAGTAGTTTTTTTTTAATAACTTTGTTACAGTTTTTAGCATGTTTAAACCATAACTTGAACGTAATACAGTGTTTTTCTGGTAGCCACAACTTGCCAAATAAACATTGTAATGAAAAAAAAAGTTTATTCGTCTAACACACACTATTACAATAATTGTAACAGACGAATAAACTTCAGCAAAAAAATAGGTTAAAACAGACTACATTCTTGTCTGATAAGAACCTATACCTACTGGTTTATTAATTGAGTTATTGAATTAACATACCTAGTACATATCATTTCATTGATATTCCGACAATTATGCTCATCGGAGATAATTGATATAATAATCATCACAAGCCCTAAAATCGTTGAAATGTAATTAATTCCATTAACTCGGTATTAGTGTATCAAATTCCCGAACGAATAGGGCTGTCTCGCTTTCTAAGGTCGGCCTTAGAAGCCCTATTTACGAATAGGGCTTACATAATATTTTAATTGTCATTCGCCAAAAAAAAAAACGAGAATCATTATGTGGAAAGCCGTGTCTCCTGCGCGTCTTTAGGCGTATTATTACACAAAAAACACATAAACATTTTGTTTTCATACATAAGTTGTCTCCTGCGTATTCAACTATTTTTAGTTACACATTTCGTGAAGATGTCCACGAGGAAGACGTGCTATCAGTTTGACAACAGGTGCAGGGGGTCTACTCCCTAAGCACGAAGCCAGCAGTTTCGGCCTTCGTTACGGGCGTTTCATCCGTATCACCTACGGATGGATGATTGGTTCGTGGCCCGAACGAAGTATGAATGACAGCACGATTTGACAGTTGTCCCTACTCCCGATGTGTTTTTGGCCGTCCGAAAAATTTAACTTTTACACTTGATTTGATGGATCGTGATGTTAGAAGGACGACACATCTTACGGAGTAGACCCCCTGATGTGCGCGGTGCGCGCGGCAGTTGAAAATGAAACAAACCGTTCCCCTCTTCTCCCGGGCGGCGAATCTTTCCCATGCAGCTCGGAAAACAAAAACATCGTGTTTGCATAATTGTACAAGTGTGTATGGCCACGCCTCTTTGTTTCGATGTTTTTGAGTAATGTTTCGAAAAAACACGCGCAGGAGACAAGTCTATATTGATCTGATTTCGCTGTTGAAGTCACATGGCAAATCAAATACTTAAAAAAAAAAGAAAACATAAATTATATTTTTTTCTCTAATGTAGGTTTATACAAATACTTTTACACGTCAATAGTAGATTTTATAAATTAGATGAGGTAGCTAGGTGTTTCCTATCCGACAACTCTGCGAAGAAACACCGAATCAAACTCAAAGGTCTTAATCTCCTTTAAATTCCAGACATGGCCTTGGTTAGATCATGTGAGTGTATCCTCAGCCTAAAGGCTATGTACGGCGAGACTTAAGGATTTACCGGAGGGATGAGCCTAGCGTATCCGAGAGGCATTACCGACCTACAGCCTCCCTGACTCGATGGACCTGTCGAGGTTCGAGATCAATCAGATTAGCTAACACGTGTGTCGACAGATTTTTTTGACTCCGTTTGCAACAATTCAAATTTGGTGTACTGTCAGGCAGGTACGCCAGCGGGGCGAGCACGGGCGTACCCAAGACGTTTGTGACAAGACATGATAAATTATGTCATGTCTTACAATTTGTCTTAAATGCTAGCACGGGTCAACCATGTGACATAATCTAGAGGCGCGACATGGCTTTCTTGTTGCTAAATTCATAGTGTGACATAGTAAATTAAAGAAATTAAAATGTTTAAGACTATCTGAATATGCGGCAAAATAAAATCTTTTTTTTCTTTTCTATTGCTTATAACTCGAAAACGGTGTGTCCTATCGCAAAAATAATGAAAATTTGGCCCCCCTTTATGAAACCCATAAACCCCTTACTCTTAACATGTAGGTACCAAAAAAAAAATTGTTGTATTTAAGTACCTATGTATTTACTTAAATTATTTATTTATTTTGATTTTTTTTTGTTGGTTTCGACGCGCATTATTTAGATGTCTAAATATGTATTTTTAAAAATTAAAAAAAAACCGTTTAAAAATATAAAAAATAGCAATTTATTTATTTACTTATTACATTTTTTTTTTGGTTGTCACGCGCAATTCTTCACACAAATAAACCACCACCAAACAATGCAAAAAAATAATTTATTCCCATTTGGTGCAGCAGGAAATCTTATCACCGCCTCCGAACGAACGTGATACAATTTTTCTTAGTCACCGTCAAAATGTGACATTTGTGATATAATTGGTGCGCCCATATTAGCAAATAAGACATAATGAGTCCCAACTAAACGTCAAGAAGTTATGTCACATTCAAGAAATTATCTCACGCCGCCGTGTTAGCATTTAAGACAAAACAGTTTTATCGCCCAAACTACGATAAAATGTGTGACTCGAGCCATGTCACAGTAGGCCGTGCTCGCCGGGCTGTTTCGGTAGGCTGTGACATAAATTGTGGAAGGAAAATATAAAGATGACAATACCATCTACTTAGTTTAAGGCCGAACTATACGCCAATGACCTTGAGTGGATAACTTGCGCATTCTGGCCTGAGCTCACGCAACGCGTCGTACGTCCAGCCAGTAATAGGACTCGCCCATCAAGGAGCGCTGTCCCAAATTAGACGCATTTTTAATTTATTATAATAAAAAATATACATGTTTTTAAAAAGTAACAAAACCAAATCATTTTCGTTTGTATTGCAAAGTAGTAGATATTGTTTTATATTCTTTTGATAAAAAATGAAGGAGTAAAATGGTTTCATTTTAACGATTTGGAGGTGATTTGGGGTTTTTTTTCTTATTATGTGATACGGATAGAAAAATTATGGCTAAACCAAATTACGATTCATATCATGTAGATTACTAACAATTTTTTTCAGATGTAATTTCTCTGTAGGTTCCGGCGAAAAACTGCTTCATCTGCACGCTGTTTTTAAGTTTTTTTCGAAAGAGTAGCCTTAAGACTTCGCAACGGGAAAAGAAGTAAAGTGGGAAAAATAACAATGAAATACGTTAATACAATCAAGAGAGGAGAATATAATTTTAAAAATAGTCGATTACCGTACAATCGACAAAATGTAGTAAGTGAATAAAAGCGAATGGAAACTCTAAAATGATGATGTCAATCGTACCATTTTCTATTTATCGATGAAAACATTCGATTTTGGTTAATAAACTAGGAGCCACATATCAAGTAGCAGTGTACGAAATATTGACATCCCAATGACCGCAACAATTAAAGATGGGATACCATTTTAATTTAATTACTAACAATAGTTATAAGCAAAATTCTTTATACTAACAACCTTGCCTTTTTGTCGTTTGACGTTTTTGTCTGAAATAAATGTTTTTTTTTTATTTTTTTTTTTATATTCCATTATCGCCGCATTCCTCAATCAGATATCCTATATATCGTATGTACCTACACTTTTAGACAAGCATATATTTCATTTCCCCATTCTATGACATTATAAGTCGGTTTTAAGCTTTTAACCTTTCGAACATTGACTTTATTTTCTACCAAGATTATTAACCGAAAAATAATGTAATAAAAACCGTACCAGAGTGTAAAGCGAAGGGGACACGTTCCGTTTTCAATTTATCGTGCTAAAATGAATTATGGCGTTTTTCCTCATAAAGTATTTTTAACATGGAGGTAATATAGAAAGTTGAATGAAAATGACTACCGCTGTAGAATAAAATCATTTTGCTACTTCCTGTTTTATTGGAATGAATTATTGAAGAACTGTTAATAGACTATTAATATACCTAAGTAGTTAGATACCTACTGTCTTACTACAAAAGGTGTTACATGTTCAACCCGTGTCTTACGTTTTTTATGTACGGAGTTCAAGACCGATAAGGTTTGATTTCATTATACTACAGCGTTACTTGTAATTCGACGTATTCCTTGCAGGAATACGTCGAATTACATGTCATAGCCACCAAATGTTCTACCGAAATTCAATAGTTTTTGAGTTGGATTTTTAGTATTTTTATAAAAAATACAATTTAAAAATGATTTACGGCGCGACTATGCTGGAATTTAAGTTATTATCATAGCTGATGCCGTAGCAGATCTTTGTTAAAAATTAAAAGTTGAAAAGGATCACTAATTAAACATTTAATTTTTCGTAATTTATATTTTTCTTAGACAAAAATTACAAAAAATATTGAATTTCGGCAGAAAATTCGGTGCCTTAATTTGTTGCATTTTAACCCTAATATGACGTCCTGCAAGGAATACGTCGAATTACAAGTAACCCTGTATAGTACTTATGTGAAATTCACAGTTATGTTTTATTGAGAAACAAGAACTTACCTTCATATAGCTTTGCAAAAACTATACACTAGTAGGTAAGTTTTTGTATTCATAAAACGTATCTGTGTGTTCTAAGCTCTTGTGTTCACATTTATAAGTAATTTTAATTTACCTTTTACGTTTGCCAAGTGCAAAGTGGTGCAGTATTTACAGTAAAACTGTTGATTAAATCAACAATTTGCACTTTATTGAAGACACATGGTCGTGTGATACTTATTAATGTTTATTGGAAAATATCAAACAGAGAAAATGGTATTTTCTTTCAAGAAGTCAATTCACTAAAACTGTTATAAAAGCCATATATTTAATAGCCTAGAAGTAATTTAAGTCTAAACCAATAAAGTGAAATGCCTTTTGCGAACTTCATAAACTTGTTCAGACAAATCGGATCGCAGAGGTTTTGTTTTTCTTCCTAAACTTCTAATTAAATACTTAAGGGAATTTCATGAACTCAAAGAGTGTTCATTCGAAAAATTTATTGGATATTATTTAGAATATTTTGTAATGTGCGCAATTAAAATATTTAGGACGAGACCCTTTATATGTTGATCTGAATATAATTCGCGAACGTAAAAAATCTGTATTTATATAAAAGTATCTGCGCCCCGCGGTTTCACCCGCGTAGACCGGGATAAAAAGTAGCCTTTATGTATTTGTATTTCCAAAGTATCAGCTACCTCCATACCAAATTTTATCAAAATTGTTCCAGCCAGTTTGAGCGTGAAGAAGCAACAAACATACAAACACACTCACTCACTTTCGCCTTTATAATATTAGTGTGATTAGAATTATTAAAATAATCTAAGTTCATATTACCATATTGAAAGACTATTTCATGAAACCATGACAGTTGAGCCCACTTCTAACTTAATGAATTGTACTGCTGATTATAATGATTATAATTCTGTATAATACATATTTGTTACGGCCGCGAATCATACTTTAATCAACATACACCCAGACACTGAGCTGAAAATTGCAAAAATCGTAAGAGAATTTGAATTTCACGGACTACCTTAGCGTTTCCCCCTTATAGAGCCCTATGTAGGTGTAGACTCATTTGAATAGAAGTATAAGGGAAGAGCCTAAACTTAGAGATATACGAGTCAATCAATATGCCTAGCCTTTTCCCAACTATGTTGGGGTCGGCTTCTAGTATAACCGGATGCAGTTGAATACCAGTATTTTACATGGAGCGACTGCCTATCAGAAGGCCAATTCTCGTACTTAAAAAACGTTCAAATTCAAGTCGCAGTGTCATCTCAGCGACAATCAATGTCAAAAATGTAGGGAAATTAGAGGTTTTTTTGACAGATTGCGACTGGAGATTAGAATGCGAACGTTCTTAAAATTACGAGAATTGCCCCTCTGACCACCACAAACCAGTAACTGGTTAACACGATACCGCCCTTGGTAAGACTGGTTGTCAGACTTTCGGGCTTCTGACGAACCGTAACGACTGTCAAAGATCCACGAATGGCAGCCAGGACCAACGGCTTAACGTGCTTTCCGAGGCACGGAGGAGTCTCGGTATGTAAAGATGGTCACCCATCCACTGACCAACCCCGGCAAGCGTAGCTTAACCTGATGGATCGAACCGTGCGACTGTTATTACTTAGTCATGAGCTCCTCTTCAGTATACAAGTATCATAGTTGAAGGGATCAAAAGAACGTCCAGCAAAGAAACAGATATAATGGTTGCAGCAAAAATGCCAGAATGGCGCAGGATAGTAAAGGGTAGAAAATAGCAGTTCCTAGTAAGGGAAGAAAAGGCTATTCATTGTAATTATTTATAAGTCCCTCTCAAAAACCACGTGAAGAAAATCCCCAACAAGAAGCAGGCTCTATCAACAGGCTAGAAAAATATAACAAAAATATTATAGCAACAGATCAAAGATTGAAAATAATTCTCTTTGTTATTCAACTCACTGGGCCTTAGAGAAGTCTATTATACAGAGTCTTTGTTTGCTCCTGTGCCCAATCTCCACGGCCGCAAACAAAACTATTGGAAATCACATTTTCAAAAATAGATAGAATCAATTCCGTTCATTGGTAAAACCGCCCGAAAGTCGAAAACAAGGAAATTGAAAGAATGCTGTGAACACTCGACTTTATGGAAAATGTATATCTGTGTGTGTATGTGTGTAGAACTTGTATTAAGGTACCTATACGAGTAAGAATTCCTTTGACCGAACTATACGGCGGCGAAGCACGAATTTTGTGGTTTATGTTGTACATCGTATGTTACTTGTTTATAATTTAGTAAGAGCTTACGGTAAGAATTAAAGCTCCATTGATAAGATAATGATAGTTTTAAAAAAAATAATAAGTACCTACCTGATTTGTGAAATATTAAATTGGGTGATTAACGCAGTTTAAGTATCCTTGTTATCAATTAAATTCATAAAATAATTAAATGGTTAAACATCTGCAGTATCAGGACGTACCTAATGAACTTAGTTTCGACTTGACCTTTTACCTTTAACGCAGCGCGTGTCGCGGCACTTATAGTGTTATTAGGAGCAGTGTTGTGCCTACCGATGTGCCACTACGTCGAATGATGTCGTCATCGATCTGCACTATTGAAGTAGGTCAGGATACCAGCATGGGATACATCCCGCACACCACCATACAATACCCACGCGCGCTACAAAACTTTCACTAGAGAAATTTTTTAAATATACTACAGAACCAAAAATACACGCCGCGCCGTCCCAAATCTATAATTAGGGGTAACACCAAATTAAAAGTCCTTTAATAAATAATATATCAGTAACACGACTCACCAACAAATATCGATCTCGTCGACGTAAAGTTCAATCGATTTCACGTTAAAAACTGTAATGTTTCACTAGTGCAATGCTCACCTGTGCCCGGTATCACAACACTCGCAACATGTTAGGGGGGCGGGCGGCTCGGCGCGGCTCGGCGCGGGCGCGGCGGAGCGGCACGCGCGGCGCGGGGCGACACGTGCGGCCGGCGCGGGGCGCGGCGCGGACTGGCCCGCCGGCCCGCCTGCCCGCCGTGCCCGGGCGGTGCCGCCGCCGGTCCGCGCCGCCGCGCCGATGCCCTAAATTCGCGCTACCGCCGGCACAATAATTGTCGTGCCGCTGCCTGCAGCCGCGACGGCCGCACACCCTATCGATTCATGGCGCGTACGTTTCGTGAAAGTAAAAAGTTAACTCGATCGAATACGATGCGGTCAACGGTTTTCTGAAAACGCGATCCAGTCGTTTTCTAGGTCACAAAGTCGATTTAAAAGTTACTATTGATCCTTTGACTTGTACGACTATTATATGAATTAACTCGGACAATATCCAAACTAACGACGGCAAGTTCTACGGTTGCTTTAATAAAAAATAAGCTAACAAATTATCGTAGCCCTGAATGTCTGTAGCAACAGGAAAATGATTTTAAACAAACGAATAGACGTGGGTTTTATTATGCTTAGTAAAAAATCACATTTCCCTGGATTAATAAATAATTTATAACGTCGAAATATTTTTATTTTAATCGAGTTTTATACCATAATTTGGTTGTAAAAATATCTGTAGGCGTATAGAGAAATAGTACGTAAATAAAGCTACACTTTGTTCTTTATCTACGCGAGCCCCGTAGGCAGCGTAGGCGAGTGCTACAATAAGCTACGCGGCTACGAAGTCAGTGCTACGACGTGCTACGAAGTATATCATGATTTCTCGGCGGTAGTGGCGGGCGCTTTTGATAAAAAATTCTCTGAAGAAAAAAATAAATAAATGTTGTGAAATGTTTTTTGCTTGAATAATATAAAAAATTGTGAATAGAATTTGGGGTATATTGTCTGTAATAATGCTTGGTTCTACACAGTTTAAATTAGTTTTTCAAACATTTACAGAGCTTACACTTGCTAAAAAAAAAATTAAATTTAAATTCATTTATTTGAGGTCATTGTACTCTTGAATACAAAAACAATACCTACACAGTTTTGTCAATTTGATAAGTTAAAATTATGAAATAAAATAATAATAATATGAATTATGAATTTATGAATGAATGAATGTTAGTTAGGATTATGAAATTAAATAAGTAATAATTACTTAGTTGATTGATAAATAAATAAATAAAGTTAATTACATGTCGTAAAAATATGAGTAACAAATGTCTGATCAAATCAATTATTGTGAAAAGCACAAAGAAAAATAAATAGAATTAAATAGAACAATGAATCTAAAGGTAGTATGATGGTGGGTTACGATATTTTTAAATCTTACTCGAATAATTATAAAACTTCTAGATTTTAAAACTCCATCGTTCCTTTAGTTACACGTTGTATTTTCCTTTAATTTCTAAGATTTACATTGCTTCCGATAAAAACTAAATTCTGGAGGCGAAGCAACTGAAATCCTATTATGCCTATTAAAGTTACTACTTGAACATAACATAACATCACGCCTATATTCCCCGAAGGGTGGGGCAGGTGTTACTACACACTAACACCCACATTTCGCCCCACGTAATAGGGGCAAGCCACAACTTGCTTCATCTTTCTGACTGACCAACTCCTTGAAGATTCAAGTGCCTGTAAATTGGTTAGCATGAAAGTAGAATAAATGCTGTGGTTATTCGTTCCTTGCTGATAGGCTGAGGAATGATGTGATGGCAACGGTGCGGTTTAAAAGATGTAGTGACAAAAATTGAAATGAGTATGCTTGGTTGGTTTGGTCATGTTGAGAGAATTAATGAAAGGCGACTAACAAAAGGTATTTACAAGGCAGATGTGAGTGGAAACTCCGGGACGGGACGCCCTAGGAAGACATAATATAGTGAGCTTATTGGTGATGTTCTTCAGAAAGGTCAGGTGCGTAGTACTCGCAACCGGCGTGCGTGTATGACCAGGTGTATGATCGTAAACGAGGCAAAAGGATTATGTAAGGATCGTAGCAGATGGCGTTCTATAGTTTCTGCCTACCCCCATGGGGAGAAGACATGAGTTTACGTGTGTAAATGTGTGAAATAAACCCTTTGAACTATGAGTTTGACTTCAAATTAGGAGAAAATCTCATGAAACCTCATTCCTGTCAAAAATTTACCTACGTTCAAAAAAAAATCACAGTCTCCCCCAATGTCCCCCAATTTACTACACAGTCCAGGAGCAGGTTCGAGGCCCAGGCACTGCGGGTAATCGACCGGCGCGCACGTCGCACGGTGGCGTGCACGCTCCTCGCGTGACCACAGATGCGTGCCACTTTCTACTTTGTTTGTGATTCTTAAAAAACCTATTAAAACCCGCACACCGCTGACCGGCGGCCCTCCGAGATACTTGTATGTATGTTTTGTTTTGCCGATTTTTGTGCTGGTTGAGTTTTACAGTTTTTGTAACACAAAATCTGTAAAACGCATCACTAACATCAGCAATCCAAATCATAACTGGATATTGATTGGATCGCTTCTATGTAGTTACTGTAAAGCCCAGAAAAAACACTACTGTCAGTATTTTTGCCTAAATACAATTAATGCGGCGCAGCGGTGGCCCAATGGTAACGGCCCCCTTACGAGTTGTAGGTCATGAGATAGAACCTAGGCAGGTGCTTTAGTTTGTGTAAATAATTTTCACCATCTCTGCTCTCTAAAACGTTGAATCATCGTGAGAAAACTGTCATGTCATAGAATAAAAAAATCGAAGACATCGTGACATCTACCAACCCGTACTGGGCCTCAAGTCAGCTATTACAATAGTTTCAGAATGGTCTATCATTGATTTCATAATTGTTGATTTTGACAAGTTTGGTAATCTACTAATATAATGGCGTCATTATGACTTTCCAATGGTCAACCACAGACACTCCATTGTATGAAATTATGAATTTAGCAGATTACGAACTTTTAGCAAAATGACATTGCAGTGACAATGGGATCGTGTTGGAATGTAAAAAATAGCAGACTTGGGGCCCAGGGGCCGTGTGCCGGATACAGCCCATTCCTTCTCGAAGAGAGGAGGCCTAGTGTGTTCCAGCAGTGGGAACATACTTAATTACTAATTTCCCCTAGTTTGTTCTATAAATAAACGTAAAATATGGCCGACCACCATCCGTGACGTAACTATGTTTTAACCGATTTTGTAAAGGTAAATGACGATAATAAAATACTTAGTACGAGGAGCATTTCTTGTTGATTTTTGTATTTATCGGCCGCGCGATGCTGTAGCTGCGTTAAAGTTTGGAAAAATCATGGAAATGCTAGTAGCTGGTGGTGGAGTAGCCTATAATAAGTAATCGGGTTTCCTTCCTGGTCGACTCCCATGTATCTTTATTAATACTACCTACAGATAAAGAGTTTTACCTACAGTTAAAGAGAGTCTTACCAAGGGGTATCGTATTACCCAGTAACTGGGTTGTGGAGGTCAGATAGGCAGTCGCTCCATGTAAAATACTGGTATTCAGCTGCATCCGGTTAGACTGGAAGCCGACCCCAACATAGTTGGGAAAAGGCTAAGCAGATTGATTTTATCGTTAAAGAGATTGTTTGTTTTTTTTTTGTTTCTTTGTTTGTTTGAACGCGTTAATCTCGGGACCTGCTAGTCAGATTTGAAAAATTCTTTTTTTATTTGATAGCCTATTTAAGGAGAAAGGATATAGGTTATTTAACATCACAATACGACCCTTAGGAACCGAGTAAAAAGAGAAAAAAAAACAGAAAGAACTTAAGCGAAAACGAAGTAATAGTGCGGGCGGACGATGCCATGCAACGGACGAAGTCGCGGGAAGAAGCTAGAGAATTATACAATAATCATCGTTTATCTGAGTCATCATGAACATACAAGTGATTATCATTCACACATTTTATTGAATGGTACTTTTATCAACTTCTGTGATACGGTAGTCTTATTTATTTATTGTGGGCAATAAGAATCATAAAATAAAGTAACAAAATAATAATTTATCAGTCTGTAATCCTACTGCAGGGTAATCGACAAAATTCATATACAGAAGTGATTCTTGCACTTGATCACTTTTTTTTTGTATTGACGTCCTCGTAATTGCGTTACCACACTAATTCACGGGATACACGAAGCTAGTTTTGAAGATAGGATAGTAAATTAGTAAGGTATTGAAGTAAGCAAGCTTGTAACTCTGGCTTCGTAAGCTTCATTTCTAGGCTTGTAAGTTAGTGAGAAAGCTAGCGTCTCAAGCCAGGATAGTTTAATACGATGGAGTTCTGTTTTTGAGCTAGTAACGCCCCCCGCCACCCATTTTACTTTCCTGGCTTGTGTACTAGCCTCTAGTTGCTGGCGAAGATACAGTATAGTCACCGCAATGCTATTATAATAGCTTAAAATTTACTAGCATCGTGTAATCAGCTCTAGCTTGTGCCAAGCCAGCACAGAAAGCCAGGATAGAATACAGAGGTTCTAGCTTGCTATCCTAGCTTTAAAAAACTAGCCTAGTGTATACCGGCCATAAGGATGAAAGTCACTTGCACATTATAAATCAAAAAGGTTTATTTGTCCCTGTCACAGATAATTTGAACCTTACTGAAGTTTCAATCCACTAGGAATTATTGTCAGTAAGTGATAAAACAATTACGAAGTCGAGTATACTTAGGTCATTTCAGGTCATTAATTAAGATTTCAGAAACCGAAGCTTTATTCATGGAAAACATTACTGTTATAGTAATTCTTCAATAACACTCGACTCGTAAAGAAACCGGCATATCCTAGGAAGACATGTGACATCTACCAACCCGCACTGGGACCGCGTGACCGACTCCCTCTCGCAGGGGGAGGAGGCCTGTGTCCCAGCAGTGGGAACATTTAATCCATATCCATCCATACTATCCATACTAATATTATAAATTCGAAAGTAACTCTGTCTGTCTGTTACCTTTTCACGCCTAAACCGATAAAATTTGGCAAGGCTATAGATGGTATCCTGGGGACGGACATAGGCTACTTTTTTTTTCAAAAATAATCCTACAGTGGGTGATATAGGGGATGAAAGTTTGTATGGAAAACTCAGTAATTCTTAAGTTAGGGATGTGAAAATTAAAATGTATGCTTTTGATAGGAAATAAAGAAATATGCGGTTCAGCGTTTTTGAAAAATCATCCCCTAAGGGGGTAAAATAGGGGTTGATTTTAAAATTTACAAAACTGCATGGATTTCGACAAAATTTGGCAAGGCTAAAGATAGCATCCTGGGAAAGGACATGGGCTACTTTTTGTCTTAAAACATAATCCTACAAGGGGTGATAAAAGGGATGAAAGTTTGTATGGGAAACCCAGCATTTCTTAAGTTAGGGATGTGCCCTATGTTTTCCACATGAACGTTCCCATGGGATATTTTCCGACATCCACGCGGGCGAAGCCGCGGGCAAAAGCTAGTGTGTCATATTTCGACGTTTCCGAGGACGGTTACACGACAACACCCTGGAAACACGACGCTAACAACTTACGTGTACCTAGATAGTTTTAATAAGATTTATTCATAAGTATTAGTTATTATTTCCTTTATTTCATTTATGTACATATCATTTACATTTTTAAATATTTTTTATAAAAACAAAAATAAAAAAAACAGTTAGTTAGTTTATTATTACTTATGATAATTTTGTGTATTTTATCTATGGGCCTAGTTGCCGTTATATTATTATTATCATTATTAATATTATAAAGGCGAAAGTTTGTGAGTATGTGTGTTTGTATGTTTGTTACTTATTCACGCTCAAACGGCTGGACCAATTTTGATAAAATTTGGTATGGAGATAGCTGATTTCCTGGATTTACACATAGGTCGCATTTTATTCCGGAAAAATGTACGGTTCCCGTGGGATAGTTTCCGACATCCACGCGGGAGAAGCCGCTGGCAAAAGCTAGTGCTTAGATAATTTCAAGAAGCAGGACTAGAAACAAAACTGTACTTCTAACGTTAATAAGCGTTAGTACCTATCTTAGTAGGTAGGTACGGTCAGCAACATAAGTTGGTTAACACTGCTACTTTTTTACACATCATGTGAAAGGAGATAAGTAATCAAAATGATTTGATTACTTATCTCCTTTTTTCCTAAAATACCTTTTTTTGTGGATGGGAAAACATCAAATTTTAATGACTTATCCCGCTCTGAGTGGAGCGGAAGGGCGTGTCAGACTTTTACTGACTAAAACCCAACCGTGTTCCTTCAGTTGCCTATGCCAGGGCCACGGTATCTCTTGCGAACAACCCGCGACCCCGGCGGCATCGGCCCTATCGGACCCCATCATTTTGCTGACATCTCTGAGGCGCGCGTGGAACACAACGCGCCGTCGACCCGGGCCTGGGGTTCTACTCGTTACGGGCGTTTCATACTCCGTATCACCTACGAACAGATGATTGGTTCGGGGCCCGAACGAAGTATGGATGACAACACGATTTGACAGCTGTCCCTACTCCCGAGGTGTTTTTGACCGTCCGAAAAGTTAAAGTTTTACACTTCTTTTGATGGATCTTTATGTCAGACGGACTTATGAACGGACGGACGGGCGGACGGACGGACTTAGGGAGTAGGCCCCCTGGTCCTTACCGGACGGCGAGCTACCCACTACTCGCCGTCCGCAAGCCCGCGCCTATGGTGGCCGGGAATCGGCTACCGATTCCCGCCGCCCAGGGCGTCTCCTGCGGCGACTGAGGGCGTGAGGCTGCCACTCCCTCACGCGTTCCGATTCCTCCTTCGCGAGCAATACTGCTTAGCAGTTTCCTAAAATAACTAAGAGTCTAATAGATCTTTAAATTTTACTTCTGTTCCGACTTTAATTAAATATCTTGGTCAATAATGTTAATCGACTTTTGTTGCTGACTGTACATAAACTATTCACAAGCTCTAGTGTTGCATGCTAAACTATTAAATATAATAGTGGCGATCATTTTGTAGCAGAACTAGCGAACTTCATTTTAACGAGCTAAGTACATAAGTGAAGTTCGGGCAAGTTAGACGGGAACAGAACGTGGCAAGCCTCTGCTTAGAGGTTCACACAACACTTGAATAGTTTATTACAATGCATGCTATTGATGCGCCAGAAGACGGGGTACACGTTGAGGGTGCCGTTACCGGAGTCACGGCGCAATGTCAACTTCAAGGCGTTTGTGGTGCGTGTACTGTTACCTGCCCCTCGTCATGGAAGAAGACTTTCCGCTGGGCGTGGTGTTCCGTCGCTTCCGCGGACAAGTTCCACAGGGCAGCACTTTAAGTCAAGCTAGTGCAAAGAGGAATGCTACTAACATAGTCTTAAGTCTTTTTTATTAACACAAGTTTTGTTTATATTCAAATATGTATGTTTAGGTTAAGCTATAATTATCTATGGGCCTGTGTCGCCTGAAATAAATGGTTCCTTTTCTTTATTGATAAAGTGATGGCCTTTACCTTAATCTAGTAGTTTATCTTGGTTCCTATGTCCGAATCTGAATGAAAGCTACAAATGAAAAATAAATAGCTTAATTGAGGTCTTTATGGCTACAATCTAATGTGCAAAACTTTTCGATATTAACCAAACATATTAAATTATATGACCAACGGTGGCCCAATGGTAACGGCCCCGACTTACGAGTTGTAGATCGTGGGTTCAAACCAAGACAGGTGCTTTTCTTTGTGTAAAGTTTCATCACCGCTGCTCTCAAAACGGTGAAGGAAAACATCGTGAGGAAACCGGCATGTCCTGGAACCAAAAATTCGAAGACGTGGCATCTACCAACCCGCACTGGGCCCGCGTGGTAGATTACAGAACACACCTTCTCGAAGAGAGGAGGCCTCTGTGCCCCAGCAGTGGGAACATTATAGGCTGATTCTGTATGTTATGTATTAAATTATACCGATAATTTCCGTCTACGGACAGCTTAGATATTCAATAAAATCATCAACTTATAAAAACAAAGAGTTTATTTAAACTTTCTATCCTTAAAATTGAACATTCGATACATAAGTAAATTAGCCATTAGCCGGTAATATAAATTATCACCTTAGCACAGAATAGGATTTAAAAAATCAAAACATCACAAAAAAGTCTTCAGTTATAGTTTTACAAAAAATATGGCGTCCAGTTTAATAGCTTAAGATGTGTGCCTAATGTCTAGGCTCTGGAACAGCGTGACCGCTGGTGGGCGAGTTGAAGTAATTGACGACCACAGTGAACCAGTTCTGAAGGGTGGAGAGCATGCCAGGTTCCTCTGGGCCGTTGTACTGGACCTGAACGAGTCCGTCATTGTATACTTCACCGTTGAACTGAGGAGCGGCGACCGGCAGCTGTTCTGTTTCCGCAACCACCTCGGGGACAGCCGGAGATGGCATCACAATGGGTTCGGGGACAACGGGAGATGGCATCACAACCACCTCGGGGACAGCCGGAGATGGCATCACAATGGGCTCGGGGACAGCAGGAGATGGCATCACAATGGGTTCGGGGACAACGGGAGATGGCATCACAATGGGCTCGGGGACAGCCGGAGATGGCATCACAATGGGTTCGGGGACAACGGGAGATGGCATCACAATGGGTTCGGGGACAACGGGAGATGGCATCACAATGGGCTCGGGGACAGCAGGAGATGGCATCACAATGGGTTCGGGGACAACGGGAGATGGCATCACAATGGGCTCGGGGACAGCAGGAGATGGCATCACAATGGGTTCGGGAATCACAATTTCAGGGGCGTCAGGAACAGGAATGGGAGCCGCCATATCACCGTCAACGACTGACACATCATTTGAAGCGACAGCCGCGGCAGCAGCGGCTTCAGCGATGCCGACAGCAGTATACGGATGCAGGAGGTTGGTAGCTACCACTGCGCCGTTAGCGTGTTCCTTCAGCTTGATGTCTACGATGTCACCGACATCCAAAGCCGCCCCATCAGGCACACCGTTCACAATCATCTCCACGGCATCACTTCCTGATACATCATCGGGAAGAGGGGTGGCAGACACCGCCACGACGAACAGAGCCAAAAATATCGCTTTCATTTTTATCGACCTAAAACAAAAATAACCTTTAGCAATAATTTGTAAACCAAAAGTTTGAATTGCAATTCAATGCTCTGTGTGAAAAGGTGAATCGTGCCAAATATTCTGTCATGCTGTCACACTTGTCAAAAGATAAAATCAAAATCAAAACTTACTTGTGTTCACCACGAAGGTTCTACGCCGTATGCCGAAGTAGCTGGTCGCGGAATAATTTAAATAAATTATAAAATGAACTACTTTTATAAGATTAATCGCTAACTGTGTTGCTAAATCCGTTGTAAATATATTAGTACTATCTAGAGGCGGTAAAAGATTAGGCCTACTTTTAGATACTAGTTTTAAATTTATTGAACTACAATATTGATAAGATAATACGTAATAAAAAATAGCATAATAAAAATAGTATAATTAATGTGCGGTTCTTTTTCGCGACTTTTACACTTAGTTAAAAGACAAGTAACGCCATCTACCTCTCCCTTCTTGCACTACCAGTTTAGCTAGCTATTTGCCTCACTTGCCATTTTCCGTATCTATAATTTTCTTACGACAAAATGTCGCCTTAGCAAGAGATATTTTTTTTTTTCAAATAACCCTACTAACATACCGAGCACTTCAATAGATTTTTTTGCGTATTTCGAAGCCTAGCGTCATCTGTGTATAGATTGCACTATTAAAATGTAATCGTTACAATTACACAGGCACTAGAATTACCTAAGCTATTGCTTATCAAGTCAAGACATGTTTCAGTTTCGGTATGTTGTAAACATTTCTGCATTGTCTATGAGAATTCCAAGCAATAAGGACAACATTAAGGACGACTTTAGTCTTTTGTTCTTATTACAAAACGATGTTTTTCTTCTGTCATGGTTTAAACCATCGAGCCAGTTTTTGTAATAAGAACCTAGCTGTGATAGAAATACAGTTCTTTATACAAAACTGCCAACTTATTCCGGTACTAAGTTGTCAGTTTTGTAAAACTGACATCTTAATGTGTCGGAATAAAGTTCGAAATTCAAAAAAGGGTCCATGGTTTAAACCTGGGTATGAAGATGAACCTTCTTTTGTAATAAGATGGCTTGAGTTTAGTCTTACGCGGTCTTATTACAAAACGAGGTTTTTCTTCTGTCATGGTTTAAACCATCGAGCCAGTTTTTGTAATAAGCATACGTATTACTTACTTAAGTAGATAATGCCAATTGTTTAGTTTCATTTTCTTAACACATACATCTAGGGTGTCCCGTAATTAATGGACCACCTCTTAAGGAGCCATTGTACTCATATACATTGTACTCACATTATGAACAACTTTAACGGTGTGGGGTGTTGTTGGATGGGTCTTTCAAAAATATTGCGGGTTTGTGAAAACAATTTTTCGATTTTGGAATCAGTTTCAGAAATAAGTGCTAATTTTTGTTAGAGTCAAGTGTGTCCCCCGCCCCTGCCAGCTAAACGGTTAGTTTTGGATGGGTAAAAAAATTCACGGTTTTAGTTTATACAACGAAGTTAAAAGGAAAACTATCACAGCTAAGTAGGCTTTCAAGTTTACGAGTAATAGTCATTTATTTATGAAACAACTACGGAACCCTATTACAGCGTGTGGCCCGACACGCACTTGGCCGGGTTTTATTTATTACGTATATAATATATAGATAGATCGATAATAAGACAGCAGCATTTTATAATTTAAAACTTTAATCATTAATCAAAATACAATAAAAATAACATACAAAATAAATAGCAAAACAGATTCTGGAATTAATGAGGGTCGGGGGTGATGAGGACTAAGACGGGGGTAAACTTGGGGTCCCATGTGCCGTCATTCTTGGAGAGAGGGGTGAGGTCCCCACTCTTAGCTGTCTTTTCAATCTGGGCGAAGACATCGTGGTACTTCTTAGGAGCGCTCTCATCTGCTGCGGCTTTTTCGACGTCTTCAAGTTCTGCTCCGGATGGCACGACTTGCTTTCCAGTAGTGTACGGTGTCTCCTTCCCGTACTGCAGGTCCATGTAGTCGTTGAGCAGGCCTTCGACAACCTTCTTGGTGCTCGGACAAAGTGTGTTGTCCTCAATCGCGTCGGACACCTCGCGAATTGTCAGGGTAGGAAGAGCCATTTTGATTTGTAGTCTGTTGGAAAAACAATGGTGTGATTAACGTTTTACTTTAGGCATACAGTATTTATGTATCCCACTCAATAGTAAGGCATTATTGATAATCTGTCAATAATGGGTAGGTTACGCGGAAGCTCTAAAACATTATTAGACAACACTTCACCAGATAATACTTTCTGAATGCAAATGCTTGATTTGTTGATGAAAATACCAAAATAGCTATAAGTATGCCAATAATATTTGAGGAATTCCCTCATGGATCCCATCATCAGAACTAGATTTTGATAAAAATGGGACCAATCAGGAAGTATATGTTTCAAATAAAAAAATAATCTTCCAAATCGGTTTATAAATGACGGCCGACTAATGAGGTAACAAACATTAAAAAAAAATACAACCGAATTGAGAACCTTCTCCTTTTTTTGAAATCGGGTAAAAAGTGGACAGTCCCTTTATTTTTGTACACACTGGGTACGGAGGCACGGCAGCATGTGTTGGGCACCGTCTTTTTGAGCGTCCACTGCTCCGACAACGCACGCACGGCACGCAACGGATTTTGGTGAAGTAGTATTTAGATGAAGAAATGAAAATGCGGGTACCGGTAGTGGACGCAGTGCCATATGAATTCATACAAAGCAAACCGAAATCCGTTGCGTGCCGTGCGTGCGTTGCGGCCGGCGCGGACCAGTGGATGCTCATCTTTTATTAGCTGCAGTACAATGACACTTCTACTGTCATTTCATTATAGAATACGTTTCATCCAATGACATTATACATCTAGAAGTTGCCATGATTACAGTGTGAAGTGGGAAAGTGAGACATCGTACCTTCTGTCCCTTACGGCGTGCCGTATTTTTGCATGGCAAAATTTAAAAATGTTGCCAAACAAAGTACTTTCACTGTTACAAAATTTATCTTGCGTCGATTAATTTAACATTTTTGGACAGTTTTTGCATTGTGCGAATGTATTGACATGGGTTTCAGTCCAAAATATGGAAGATTTCTTACGTTAAACCTCATTTCTCATACCACATAACCTAGAAAAAGTATAATATTGCTGTCTCATGACCGGCCACGCGGTGGCTTGATCTAGATGTATATTGTCTAAGGTTGCATCAAATAGTTCCTATGCCGTAATGTTGGCTCCATTGTCCCGTAATGCTATTCTGTAAACATCTCACCATGATAACTTAGGTGAAGTGAGCGTGAAGTGAGCCGTCATTCCAACAAAGCGATTCATTTCCTGAATTCCCAGCAATTTATTTTGATTGTGCTATTTAACATTACACTTCAATAAAGCAATTCATAATTTGTGGACCATTTTACGAATCTCCATACAAAACTGTCAAACAGATGAATTGCGTGGTAGGAATTGTACGCAGATAAATATGATTTGTCAGTTTGTGACCGTTTTCCGATTTCAGATATGATTCATTATACCTAGATTATCTTTCTTCTTTCTTTCTTTTTTAAGTTTGCATATTCATATTATTATTGTTTTCAATTGCAATTATAGTTAATCCTAGTGGAAGAGCAGAGTCTCCTAACACAAGCAACTCTTGCTTAAAAGGAGATCTCCAACACATTTATGACAAAGCACTTTGTAATTGAAATAAACTTACTTTTTTTTTTAGAATATCCTATTATGATTCCGCCAAAGTGGCCGTTGTAGCCCCCCTGATGATAGGGGTTGACACTATCGACAGCTGACTTTAAGCTCACTTCACATACATTTCACGGTGAGATATTTACAGAATAGCACTACTGGTCCATGCTTGAACAACGTTAGCCTATCGTGTTCATTCTACAACAGATGGAGCCAACATAAGGCATAAAAACTATTTTCATGAACGAACTATAAAATGGGAACATTTTTTAACGAAATGTAATTTTACTGCAGCTAATTAAAAGTCGAAGCATAGCATAGTTGTTTTTATTTAATAAAAGTTTATTAACATAGTTTTTAAGTTATTGTTACTTTGTTACTATACTTTATGAATGTGTAGTCTGAAATAAAGTATTTATTATTATTAGTTTTTCTAAGGCGTGGGTTTTTATCGAGCACAAATCAATAAACTTATCAGTGTTATGGGTCTTCTATTGATTCTAAGTGTAGCAGTTATCTAATTTCGAATGTGGGATACGTAGCCATCTCTCGATAACGTTTCAGATAGTAGCTATTTGTTGAATAAACAGACACCTAAAAGTATTTGAAGCCTAAATAACGACATGTAGTCGCTATAAACACAAAATACGGTGCGACAGAATCGTTAAACAAAATCTTGATATAGAGCCCATTGCTAAATTGCCTATATTTTTCAACATAATGGAAGAGGCTACATTTACCATTAACATTTCAATAAACACTGTCTAGAATAGTCTTCTAGAGATGGAGAAAATTCAATTCTTTTCCTTTCTGAATATGACGAGTGGATTAATTTCTATTTAAATGCAAAATTACCGCAACATAGGTCCCAGGTTAAACACTTACGTTTTACGATGTAAAAAAATTAAGTTATTAATTTATTAAAGAGTTCTGTGGATCCCTGCAGAAGACCGCATAGCTTGGAGACGCGTCATATGTGTGAACGACGAAGGACCGCGGAAAATGACTAATTATTTCATTTATTTCTAGTATGATACTATCATCATTTCTCTCAATAAGTTGATAGGTACTTAACGAACTTACCGCGCAATCTCGAGATTTGGCGGTAAAAGCTAGACATTACTAATCTCACATAGATACCTACAAGATTAATTTTAGGTTATCAGCAAAGTAACATTTATCACCCAACGTGTTTATTTACTTTAGATAACAAAAATATCACGTTGAAAATATACTTCGGCAACAATATATGACGAAGAATATTTTTTTATGCTCTGAGATTTTTAGCACTAAATTGATATTGAACACAATTAACCTAACCCTTGTGGGGCTCCGCATCGCTGCCAGTGCGGTGAAGCTGTCGACTGCCTCGGACACCATGGCCTATCTTGCAGTAAGAGCGCAGGCCGGATAGCACGGCACGCTAGCATTAATGACATCATCCGTCGTGCTCTTGTCACCGCCGGGGTGCCAGCTGTTTTAGAACCCAACGGTTTGGCACGCGACGATGGAAAGAGACCTGACGGAATGACCATAATGCCTTGGAAGTTAGGTCGGCCTTTGGTATGGGACGCAACGTGTGTCGATACCCTTGCGCCATCCCACCTTCCTAGCACAGTGGGCTGTGCTGGTGCGGCTGCTGCAGGTGCGGAAAACCTCAAACGGCGAAAATATTCAAATATTTTTGGGAGTTATATTTTCGAGCCGTTTGGGGTTGAAACACTAGGGCCATGGGGTCCGAGTGCCCACTTAGTTTTCCAAGACATCGCTAAGCGATTGGTCGACTCTTCACGTGACCAGTGGGCTGGCCTATTTTTTGGCCAAAGAATCAGCATTGCCATACAACGTGGCAATGCTGCCAGCCTTTTGGGCACTTTTCCTATTGACAGCGATGCGGACGAATTTTTTGATGCCCTATGATCCTTTCCCCTCCTTTTTTTATACAATGTACATATTATTATTTTAATCTATGTTAGTTTATATATTATGTACATAAAGAATAAAGTTAATCGCTAAAGGTGTGCGTACCTCTAGGTATCTATTTTATGAATTACCTAGGTAATTGCTAGCCGCAAAGCCTTACAACGAAATAATAATACCTATGAGGTACTAACCTAACCAAAGCGGACAAGCAACAAACAGTATATAGTTACACATCGATACTTATAGTACACGAAATATTATGTAGGTACAGAACAGCCAGAAGTCGACTAGCAATCTCACAAAACCGTGGCATAGCAATATTAGTTGTACTTATGACCTTCTTCTTTAAGAACGTTCGACAACACCACACATTGGCAACTTGTTGCCCGCTTATGATTGTTATTACAAATTTCAATTAGTTTTGTAAGCGTTACGGTGGCCAAAGTGGTTAGCACTGTGCCTCGCATGGCGAACGTTCGGGTTCGAGTCTCACATCAAACATGAAAAATATTTTTTAAGTATTACATGT
Source organism: Cosmia trapezina (assembly GCA_905163495.3). Lineage (NCBI taxonomy): Eukaryota > Metazoa > Arthropoda > Insecta > Lepidoptera > Noctuidae > Cosmia > Cosmia trapezina. The sequence continues at coordinate 8,214,151 of LR991036.1, forward strand.
GAAATAATAATGCCGAGTTGCTAACAAATATGTTAAATATTCCACAACTAAACGAAGATTCTTTCGTTTTACAATTATTTTCAATCTTAGCGTCGTTATTAAAATATGAGGGTAGATTTGAAACAAAGTGATAATTTCACTTTGTAAATCAACCTTCATATTTTAACTACTTTACTAGTTCACATAAATTATTCCACTATTAGCTGTTGTTGGTTGGTGAGCGTTATTACGAGCGTTTGTGTTATCTTGCTGTTGCTATTTTTGTATTCTTCTGAATTCAATATGCAGGCTAATATTAGTATTGAAGCCAAGGCAAATCTTGTGGCCCTATATTCGAATGGCCTTAATATATCTCAAATATCGAATGGAACCGGCTTATGCGTAAGTTTATTTTATTAATTTTATGTGATGATACCTACAAAATATAGTGGTAGATTAATCGCTTGTTGCAAGTGTGTAATATAGTTTTTTTTTTTAGGGAGAGACTGTTAGTCGTTGGGTGAAGAGATTTGAGGAAGAAGGTAGCCTGAAGAGTCGTGAGAGAAGCGGAAGACCACCTCTTATTAGCCAGCCTCAGCGACGTTATATGGTAGCTGAATATGAGACGAATGGTTTCATCCCAACAAGGCGTTTTGCCGATCAGTTCGGCACATCAGTACGCACCGCTCGCCGCATACTCCATGCCGAAGGTCTTCATCACCGAACGCCAACGCTAAGAAACCGTTTTTAATGCAACGGCATAAAGAGGAGAGGTTAAGTTTTGCCCGGGAATATTTGGACTTTGATTGGGAGACGACAATATTCACCGACGAAAAATCTTTTAAACCGTGCCAAAAAGGAAGGCTGCATTTGTGGCGTAAAATAACACGCGTTGGTCTGAAGGCAATGTCAGACCAAATACGGAGTCAGGCAGAATCAGTGTGAATATGACCGTGAAAACGGTTTTGCGGGGCATAGTTCTTAGCTTAAGGTTTTGTTTGTAAAATGTTATAATAAAATAATAAAATAATAATAATAATGTGGGGGTGGATAAGTGCTCATGGGCCCGGTGAATTAAGTTTTATATCGACGCGACCCAACAGTGTCAACTATGTGGAAGTGTTGAATGATATAATGTCTACGGTGCGTAATATGTTAAGTTTTGTGCAAGACTATAAAATTGTCCTATTCACCGAAATCCTAAACAGGTAGGGTAATTTTGTGTCAGGGGACATAGTGGCCGTAACTTTAACAAATTAGTATTTATATTATTGTAATATTGAGGTTAAGTTTCAATCCTCTTTTCATTGAGAAAATGAATAATTAAGCTATAACCTCTTAAATTACATCACAGAATATCTATATGTAACATAAAATGTGTTTTTTAACATTCAATACTATAATCATAACATAAGTGTAAAGGATTTCTTTTATATAAAAAATATTACAATGTTACCATATCAAAATTTGTTTCATTTATTATCATATTATAATAATAAACTACCTATGTAACATATATTTGTTCAAAGTAATTTACCAAAATAAATTACTAAAACATAACAATTATATAAAACATAAAAAAACTGGCCCAACTCGGATTCGAACTCACATCTATCCCGATCACATTAGCGAGAGCAGCCTCGTTACCGATCTAGCTAAAGTTAACTTATATTCACTTGTTGAAATTTTGCATTACTAGGAAAAAAATAATCAGACGGCGATAGAAAAACAAGTTACTGATATTGTCATCCTTGTCTAGCATTGGCCACATCTATAGCTACTCGTAGCAATGCTACACGACATGTTAATCTGTTAGCGTTGGAACATCGCTCACACGGATAAATATGCGTATGTGTGTATAAGCGCCGCAGCCCGTATAGCGCAGGCGATAATGGTCATTGCGGTGTAAGTGGACTTCTGGCCGTTGACTGTACACAATAGTTGCTTGTGACCTATTTAAATAGCGCATCACTTGATTTTTTTTTTTTAAATGTCCGAATTAGGTTTTTAGGAATAGAAAAATTGGAGAAGTTGCCCGGAAATGGGAAAATTCGGGAAAAAATTAAACAGATTTTTTTCTATAGTACGTTGTCGTCGAGTCGTCGTCGTCGTATAATAAAATACGAAAGAGATAAATAACTTTTAGTGACTGCTGAGCGACTAAAATAGATAGGTACCTAAAACTGCAATAGAGTGATACACCATTGTTACCTATTTAATCTCTGAGCCTAAATTAAATCCAAATCAGAATTCAAAAGTAACGTCAAACGCATCATTCGCGCCAAAACACGTGAAAACAATTTTGGAATCTTTCCAATATCTATCTAACGTATGGCGGATTAAAGAAGATAAGATAATGTAGCTTTAAAACAAAACCATAATCAACCGTATTAACAGCAAGAAACTGAATCATTATTATTTATCACGATAATAATTTAAACAACAACCAAAGTCATTAAACGAACTGATACAAAGAGCTGGGTCATTCTTTCGGATACCAAGGTCTAGTATCCGAACGAAGGACAAAAAAAGCAGACAAGAAATTCCTTGTCTATGGTTACTCACTTGTTTTTTTTTCTGCTCGAACTCAGTCCTCAGAACTTTAGTGTTGTACTGACGTCGAATGTTGGGGTTCCAGTATATAAATCACACCCAATCGATGACTGTCGAGATATGGTAGTGGGACGTGTCAATTCGTCATGGGTGTGTCAAGTGTGCAGCGATATTCCTTTGGGGTTCCGTAGGGAAATTGTAGAAGGGTTAGAAGGGAAGGTAGGAATTAAAGGGAAGGTAGCAAATAAATGACTTTGACTTTGACTTGACTTTGAATTGTATAAATAGTCCAATAAAAAAAATATTTTAAGAGTAAAATGAGTACATTAACTGTTTGCAAAGCCTTTTTTAAATAAGTCAGTAATCAGAAAGAGTTTGGCAAATAGGTGGAGAAAGGGTTTTTAGAATGTTTCTGGGCACACTCATACGTTTTAAACTTGTAAGGCCAATCCTATTAAACGCATAATACTTCAAATTAGAATGTGTGCTGACTGTGATAGATGAATCATATTTATTTAAGATGAAACGGATGAATAACATAAATGTGAATAAGATGAAGGTGATGGTGTTTGAAAGAGAAGAGGATGCATCGGTGTGTAATGTGAAAATAAATGATAAGAGTGTTGAGCAAGTGAGTTTGTATACTTGGGGAGTCTGTTTACAAGGGATGGAAAGATTGATGAAGATGTGGAAAGGAGAGTAAATGCGGGAAATAAAGTGAATGGTGTTAGACATTCGATTGTGACCAACCAGTTGATCTCCAAAAAGGCTCGACTGGCTATTCACAATAGTGTGCTGCCGATCGATTCTGTAAAAATCTCACCGTGAAAAGTTAGTTGAAGTGAGCTCAGAGTGAGCTGTCAATAGTGTCAATCCCTAGCATCTTGGGTGGAATGACAGCTCACTTCACCTAAGTTTTCACGGTGAGATTTCTACAGAATAGACCGGCTGGTAGTACCTACGCTTATGTATGGAAGTGAATGTTGGGTGTGGCAAAAGAAGCATGGAAGTAGAATAAATCCTGTGGAAATGCGTTCCTTGGGAAGCATACGTGTGGTGTGACTGTGAATGATAGGCTGAAGAATGATGTGATAAGGCAACGGTGCGGTTTAAAAGAAGATGTAGTGACAAAAATTTAAGAGTATGCTTAGATGGTTTGTTTGAGAGGATGAATGAAAGACGACTAACAAAAGGACTTTACAAGGCAGATGCAAAAGAAGACATACACATACATGTCATCCTTATTGGTGATGCGTAGTACTCGCAACCGGCGTGCGTGTATGACATGTATGAACGTAAACGAGCCAAAAGGAGTATGTCAGGATCGTAGCAGATGGCGTTCTTTAGTTTCTGCCTACCCCCATGGGAAGAAGCCGTGAGTTTAAGTATGTAATCATGTATTTTACTCACGAACGTTATTAGGCAGATAGGTTGATGAATTTGATGTTTTCATCTCTAACATAAACTAAGGTGTAGGTAGGGACTTAATTAAGCAATAGAAACAACGCGGATATTAATATTGAGTTAACTATTTGTTAGTATGTTAGTAATCATAAACTTCACAAACACGAAACTACACAGAGGTAATTAAATTATTGCCAATTTAGATTATTAGGAGCAGGTTAATTACTCCACCATGTTTGTCTGATAATAATGTTGGTAGTCATATGTTTACCAATATTGAAGCAATGGAATCCGCCGTTTGCCGTGTGTTTGTCTATCTCAGTCTAAGGAGTAAAGGGATGAGTGGATGAGTAGCACCAGAAAAATCGGCGGAAGTTTTAAGTTTCATTGATGAAATTCATCATCTTTGTTTTCCAAGTGAAGTGATCAGAGGAAATCTTCTCTAGTAGACTCTAGACGAAGATGTGACATTCCGCGACATAATCAAATTTTTTGTTTTTGTAGTCATAAAGATTGGTAGCAGGGCCATTTAGGTTACATGGTGTAAGAGAACTGTCGTTCGTAGATCTTTTACAATTATTACGGGTAGTCAGAATCCCAAAGGTCTGAAATCTAGCCTTACCAAGGGGTAATAGTGTAATAATAGTAATAGTGCAACCCAGTAACTGGGTGAGTTATGGAGGTCAGATAGGCAGTCGCTCCAGTAATATATTGGTATTCAGCTGCATCCAGTTAGACTGGAACCCGACCTCAACGTAGTTTGTAAAAGGAGTAGATTGATTGATGTAAGACCAATGTAAGACCGGGACTGCCAGTAGGTACTTACCGACGTAATTCGCAGTGCATCCTCAGGGTGTAGTAGTGCTGGATATACATACCTACATTGCAACGTTAAATGTTAATACTCCTTTTTGTCAATCATTTTAACGAACATCATTAAATAAATATATGACTCAATAGATGTAGGTACCCTTTAAATAGGTATGTAAAAATATTTTTTTTTTTTTTTTTCATTGGTCTATACATTTATGCTTTCACAGCTCGTCTGTTTAAACAATTTCCATTTAAAATAAATTCATGAAATTTTCATCGTTCGTTTTTCAATTTCCACGGTATATAAATAAAAAGAGAAGTCCTGACTGACTGACTCATCAAATACGCCCAGCCCAAATGAACCTAGAAAGCTAAAATTTTGCACAGAGGTTCTCTTTGTAATGTAGACAAGGAATAAGGAAGGATTTCCCGGTAGCATGTCCTCGTGGGATATTTTCCGACATCCACGCGGGCGAAGCCGCGCGGGAAATGTTAGTCTTACATATAATAACTACCCTTTTATTGTAAAGCTTATAGGTACTTTAGTGAAATTCATTTACTACCTACTGTATTATATGTATTTCAGATATGAGCCCCAGAATAACAAAAATAGGTGAGTAAATTACAATGCGTATTTGTACAAATAAATAGTTGGTTTCGCACTAGAATAGGACACAGAGACACACCATGAAACATGACCGTTTTAGTTTATTAATAAGGTACCCTAAAAACACCGCACACTATCAGTCAATTGATAAGCATTTCACAAGCTGTGGCCAAAAATTCGCACATGATTCAAACCACTACAGATAAGGAATATTTTGGTAAAATACTGATGCAGCGTTGCGAAAGTGCATATTATCACATTGATAACATTTTCTGTGAGAACACTGGCTGGAATGGTGTCACACCTTTGCCATTCTCTATCTTTCACCTGTGACTTTGTTCACTTGATCTATTTTACCTAGTATTTGTTGCATGGCCTAGTTTGCAGTACTTTTTTCTGTTTAGCCTTTTCCCAACTATATTGGGGTCCAGACTTCCAGTCTAACTGGATGCAGCTGAAACTGAATACCAGTATTTTACATGAAGCGACTGCCTATCTGACCTCCACAACGCAGTTACTAAGTAATACCCCTTGGTAAGACTGGTTGTCAGACTTTCGGGCTTCTGACGACCCGTAACGACTGTCCAACATCCACGAATGTCAGCCGGGACCAACGGCTAAACGTGCTTTCCGAGGCACGGAGAGGTCTAGGTATATAAAGATGGTAAACCCATCCACGGACCAACCGCAGCAAGCGTAGCTTAACCTCATCGATCGACCCTTGCGTCTGTTACTACTTAGCCACAAGCCCCTCTATTTATTTATACCTATATTATCTAAACACGATGAAAAAAAAGGTTTGATGGTTTTTTTTTCTGGGGTCAATGACCACGCTACTTGAAGTAGTTGAGAAAATCAGGTTTTTTTTTTTGTTTTATCGTATTTAGATATCGGTACCATCACGGCTGTGCAATTTACACAGAAAAAAAACTGTTTTTGAAACTGATATTTCAAGTTCTTACCTGCAGTCGTTGACCCCAAAAAAACAATGAATTATTTTTATCGTATTTAGATAATACCCATCACGCCTGCCCACTGCCACTTAAGTTTGGCAATTCTTCGGGCTATGTCGGTTACCTTGGTTCTCCTGCGGATCTCTTTATTTCTGATTCGATCACGTAGGGAAACTCCAAGCATAGCCCTCTCCATTGCCCCTTATTTTTGTTCTAATAAGTAATTATTTACCTTCACCTTGAAAAGACTTCCATATAAAATACTGGTAGGTACAAGGGCTGCATCCGGTTAGACTGAAAGCCGACCCCAACGTAGTGAGGAAGAAGCTAAGGCAGATGATGATGATCTTCATACCTAAATTAGCTTGTATTTAATAAATAATGACCCCCCGTCCATTCTAGTCATCTTTTCGCGACAAAAGTCGATCTACTTTCTTAGGTATAGGTAGACCTAATCATCGTGTTTCTATGAAATTAGTGAACACTCACATTACATTTCCAATAAATGTAATTACGTGTAAAATATCTTAGAAAAGTAAATACTTGGTAATTGATAAGTTTTGATAAGATTGTTATTTAACATGCCGGACGGATAATTAATATTTTGATCATTTAGAAAGATAATATTGACATGTTTTGAGATTAATTATATAACATTGCAGATTAGAACAACTAATTACCTACTAGAATCTAGTAGGTACGTATTTTATTCAAATTTCATTATGAAGTTACGTTTGTATCGAGAAATATATCGTCTTACTGTTGACATTTAGGATAACTCAACAGTTATCATTTAGACATAGAAGATACATGTACCTTATATGTCCTTAGGATAACTGTTGAGTATCTCCATGGAAATATCGGGAACTTAAAAACAGTAAACATGGTAAATATCCCATTTGTGTTAGTAACAATGTTAGTGACCATGACAGTTTCCTGAAGCTTCGTTACTTTAAGATTTTCTTCTGTATGTTGTAAACAACGACGTCACTTTTTTGAAATTAAAGATTTTATTTATTTTATTTTTATTTAAGTATGTCAAAGTCAAATCTTTTATTTCAAGTAGGTCATTAACAGGGTTACAAGAAAATGTGTCTAGGCCGAAGACAAAAGTTAGTTTCGTATGGAGAAGAATGGACTAGATACTCCATAGTTCAGATTATAGAACAGAGGCTCCATATTACTCTTTAAAATGTTTATCAATATTTTGTTTACGTACCATCGCGGACATTTGCGGTGAACCACTTTTCAACCTTATTACCTTAGCAATAAGGTCGAAAAGTGGTTCACCGCAAATGACCACGATGGTACATAATTATATGAAGACGATGTACCTAGGATAAAATTACTATGCACAATTAGAGCTATGTTATACAATATTATCATCATCTTCTCTGCATAGCCTTTCGCAACTACGTTGGGGTCGGCTTCCAGTCTAACCGGATGCAGCTGAATACCAGTAAGTTACATGGAGCGACTGCCTAACTAACAATCACAACCCAGTTACTGGGTAATATGATAACCCTTGGTAAGACTGGTTGTCAGACTGTCGGCCTTCTGACAACCCATAATAACTATCAAAGAACTTAGAAGCACTCTCTGGAAACATAACCAAGTACCACCCCCAAACTCTAAGAAACGTGGTCAAAGAATAGTTTGCCCAACGCCTAGTCATAGAACTACCTTCGCCAGAAGACAGCTATATGTGCTGAGCTCTCTGGTTTACAGAAACATTAACAAGACCACCCAAATTGCAAGGTTAAGCAAACACGAGGCTAAGGCTAAGCTGAAGAACATGCTGTACCTCCTTGATTACGCTCAAACTGAGGAACTACTAATCACTCTGACATAACTCGCAATATTCCATACAAATACACGTAATACAGTCACCGACATCTGTAATAAAACAAAAGACACCAAGCTTGTACTAACTCAAACATAGTCTTTCACTCGATACCACCACATTCGCATACTTACACTCCTCATTTCACACTCACTCAACACAAAATACACAAGTTTCCCAGTCACACACACAGACACCCTCACACACCGCAAACAAAACACACGATTCCCAGTCACACATACAGAATCACCCACACAGTCATTTTACTTTTTATTACTTTTTAATTGTAATCTTAATTTAATTCTATTAATTAATTTTTTACTTTTATTTTGTTTTCCCAAATTGTTTTTCCACATAATAGTATATTATTTTTGCATAGCATCAGATTACTAGATCTTATTTCCAAAAGGGTTTATAGTGTCCAAGTAGCAGTAGAACACTGACTCCTAAGTCACAGGTATTCCTAGTTTAGGAGCCAGGGTTTCAACTTTTGTGCGCCTTTAATTATTGTAATCTTTAGCTAGATATTAAGCATATTGTAAGGATTTATATCAATAAAGTAATTATTATTATTATTATTTTTCTTGTCTTTGACATATCTCGGGACCCTGGGGTCCCAGTCCTTTGGAAGGCGTACGAGGGGCCGAAGCCAACTCGCAGAGGCCCCTTAGACAATTTTAAATGACGAGGAGGCAACAGCCGACGATTATCCCTGTATGCACTATGCAAGTGCACCCAAGGACAACCCCCGGTTGGTGCAGGACTATTGCAGAACATGGAAACAAAACATATCGGGCTATGGGTTTGGGTGGTTGTGGACTGGTTACCTAGAACTATGGAAACACTATGGCCCCTGCTTGACTAATGTTTTGATACCAATACACAGATAAAATGGCAGGGGGTGACTTGCACACTCAATAATGGGCCCCCGAAAACGGTCGCTAGCACATAGTGTCGTAGCGGCAAGGGGGCAACATGTCCTGAGGTGCTTGTGAGGAGTGGAGAGGTATCCCACGGTTCTCAGAACAATCCCAGAGCCCGGAAGATGGTCAAGATCCCTACAAACACTTACTGGAATACTTCCTTCCTCCGAGCACGTTTGCTCTTGCGAATCTCCACTCAAGCCAGCCAATAAAGGCAAGAATGAGGTGGGAGCTCTGTTCCCGTCAGTTTTCACTCCAGCCGGCCAATAAAGGCAAGCCAGAGATGAGGAACAAGACTGCTCCCGGGAGATAGGGTCCGTGGGGTCGCTACTGCCCAACAGCTCGCCACATGCTGCCCTGCGGGTTTCTGTATCTCTCTTGGTCTGGCTCCTCACCCTAGACCTGTTTCGGCAAAGTGAACTCTACTAGCACAGGCCTTATTATTATTATTATTATATAAAGATCCACGAATCACAACCGGGACCAACGGCTTAACGTGCTTTCCGAGGCACGAAGGGGTCTTGGTAAGTATATAGGTAAAGATGGAGCCATCCACGGACCAACCGCGGCAAGCGCAGCTTAACCTGGTCGATCGACCTATGGTAAACATACTGGAACATTATGCTAACAAATCCCTGCCATCATGTGCACCTCAATCACATCCAATCATACGGAAGACGGTGAAACTTTAAATGAGTAAAGTTACGTCATAAAATACTTCGATATCCGAAATCCACGATACCGATTCGGAATACCAATAAATGTGTCCTTACATCATGAACTTAATGATTCATACGGATCTACCGTACCTATTTAGAGGTCGATGATAAATGTTTATGAATCAATATCTCAGAAGATCACATCACGCCTGTATTAGGTAAATATAAGGGAACAAATTAAACTGAAATGGTTTTCGGGGCTAAACGTTCAATACGTTCGAATGTTTGAATAAGCCGATGACGTTCGCACGGACGTAAAAATATCGCGTGCGATTTATTTTCGCGCACTGGATTTTCAACGCTCTGCTTAGCGCCGAGAGTTGAAAATCCAACAGTGTGTTTTTTCGACGCGCTGGGATACACTCTGTTGTTGTTAGGTTGGATTCTCGAAGCTCAGCTCAACACTGAGAGTTGAAAATCCAGTGCGCGATAAAATCCCGCCGCGATATTTTTACGTCCGTGCAAACGTAGGCTTAAAGATAAAAGAACACAAAAGCATAGATACTAACAAAGGTTTCAATGGAACTGAACACGCATCATTGACGATTGACGAGTCATGATTTGTCTCTATGACTCATATTAGTTTCCACTCATGAATTAAAGGAACGAAAAAATTGCATCAGCCTTCGTGAATCAATCCATGTTAATTGTTTAGAACCGCGAACATTTGCGGAGAATCAAATATAAACCTTATTGCTAAGGTAATAAGGTTGAAAAGAGGTTCACTGCCAGTGTCCGCGATGGTAAATATGGATTGACTCACGAAGGCTGATGCATTTTTTTCGTTTCTCAAAATTCATGAGTAGAAACCCATTTATAATATTTCCTCATCAATTCTCGTTGTGGTATAAATAAAGCTGATTTCGAAAACTGTTTAGGTTATATTCGAAAACGGTATTTTTTTTTTAATCTTTATTTTAAGGGCTTTATCGCAGAGCGATAACGTCGCCCTGTAATAACAATACTTACAATTAATTAACTAACAAACAATTAAATCTTATTTTAACACAAAAAAAGCAAGTTTATACAGAATCCTAGCTTGTTCCGATATAGGGCAAGCTAGGATAACATTACACTCTCCAATATCTAATCTATTAGTTGCACCAAATAAATCAAATCGCAAAGCCTCATTCCGCACACACTCCATCAAAATATGCTGTAAATCTTCGATTACTCCACATTCTACACAGTTGGGTGACATAACCTTTTTCATAAGAAAACCAAACTTTTTTGATGGAATGTGACCGGAACGAAGTCTTAGTGCCATAACTAATTCACTTCTGCTTAGCCTATTTTGCTCAGTCCAATTATACACTGGAAGCTGTGGTTGGATGGTCTTGTACCAAATTCCCCTTTCTGTGGACCTCTGGTCGAAGTATTCACTCCACACATCTGTACATTGCTGTTTTATTAACGGTATAGGTGGGATGGATTGAAACTTGCTGCTGAATCTCATGTGATTTTATTATCTTTGTTGTTTTTGCTAGCTTACAACCCGTTCAGAGTTATTTTACCTCTGACATCAACAATCCAAAATCAAACTTATTGTAACGAAACTAAAGATAACTTTGATTCTGGCAGACTTGTAAGTGGCAGAAATCCAACATCAACCTTATTGTAATGAAAATAAAGATCACTGTTATTTTGACAAGCAAGATCAGAAGTAAAAAATTAGATACTTGACCGTATCAATGCTTGAGTATCTATCGGGCTAACTATGGGCCGTAGATAGATTAGGTACTTCATATTTACCTACTTTCAACTGAAAAACCATAGCCTATTATTCTCCTATATCATAAACTAGCCTTTGCCCGCGTCTTCCCTCGCGTTAATTTAGAATTTGACAATCAGTTCTGCTTTTAATAATATAGTTCAATCATGATTCGAAAGACACGTGGCGCCATCTATTATCATAAGAACGTTATTGTTGTTTTCCTCGGGAACAGTACTTTTTTTCGGGATGAAAAGTATCCTATGTCCGTTTCTGTACACCTTACAATGTAACGTAAACGCACCTAATAACGACCCGTTAAAATCCGCGCTCATTACCGCCCTATTCAGAAAACTATCATTTTTATGTCATGTATTAAAGCTACACAATTGGTTGCTTTAACAAAAATGTAGATGTATTTGTATTGCAAATGTTCATCTCTTGTTTGTGTGCGTAACTCGACGATTTAAATAATAATTGCTCAGTTCGTCCGTGGACGCCGACCTTAGTGCATTTTCCATAGTGTGGCATTCCCGATGGCGTAAGTACTCTTGTTTCTTTTTTAGCAGAAGATTATATCGTCAAGCATTTTAATGTAACTTCTAGTTCTTTTGATGCATTTTTGATACTTTCAGGAACACAAGTAATGATTCATTTTAATGAGATACTATTTTATTTTGCTTAAAATTCAATATTAAAAATAGGCGGCAATAGGAACAAAAATCACAATTTTATTCCTATTGTCGACCCATGTCGCTGATAAGTACTTGTCGTATTTTTTGTGTGCCATGATTTTTGTTAAAATGCATAAATTAATAGGCAGGAGGCTATACTAACTCAGTTCCTTAGTAAGTTAACTTATATTTGAGGTATTAACGCCATATATTCAAGAGCTTTAGTAGCCGTATACAATAACTTTGTTCTTATGTAAATATTTTGATGAATATAGAAGGTATAATTTTTAAATAGTGTATTTTTATAGTTGAAATATCATTATTATTATATATTTTTAGCAACCGCACCACTTAAAATCATATACATGTAAAAAAATCACATGTATTTACACAATCAATCTGCCTAGCCTTTTCCCAACTATGTTGGGGTCGGCTTCCAGTCTAACCGGATGCAGCTGAATACCAGTATTTTACATGGAGCGACTGCCTATCTGACCTCCACAACCCAGTAACTGGGTAATACGATACCCCTTGGTAAGACTGGTTGTCAGACTTTCGGGCTTCTGACGACCCGTAACGACTGTCAAAGATCCACGAATAACAGCCGGGACCAACGGCTTAACGTGCTTTCCGAGGCACGGAGGAATCTCGATATGTAAAGATGGTCACCCATCCACTGACCAACCCCGGCAAGCGTAGCTTAACCTGACGGATCGACCCGTGCGGCTGTTATTACTTAGCCACGAGCTCCTCCTTACACAATTCATACAAATTCCCTTGGGTTGGTAATAGGTTATACGATTTCCTTTAAGAAAACCTATTACCGATCTACTTGTACTACTACTAAACTTAAGAGGCGGTTTACAGTCAAATGCCTTTTCTACTGTTTTATTAGACCACATTTTGTATTTTTTATTCTATTTACGAGTTATGATACTTTTTCAATTAGCGGCGCTAGTGGACGGTAAGCCGCCTCATAAATGTTATTGTAATTTTATATGACTATGTTACATTTTTACTAAGATTCTATAATGCCATTTACTCTTTTAAACCCCAAAAAATGCCCCCATTGGTTATATAATTATTATAGTAGTTATAATCAATGCTGGCCTTTGGTAATTTGTTATACATAATTCGTATAAATATGATATTTTTTATTGATTTAACGCTGTTAAGAATATACTATTATAAGAATACATATAATTGTTAAGTGTTGATAGCATTCTGTACTGTGTTGGAGCATTTATATAAACAGTGCAATATACACAAGCATTTTTATTTAACTTTATCGGTTCCATTTATTTAGTGGTCGGTATTAGGTGTCACATAAACGGTATTAGGCACACACCCGATATTTTGAGACGGTGATAGGGACATGACCCTTTTTCCTTTTATTTAATTTTTAATTTTTTAAGTAATTCTTTGATTATCTGTTCTTACACATAACTAAAAAAATCGATAATTTCAGTAATTGAAAAATTATTTTTATTGAAGCCACATATTAAGAATGTGCTTATTTTTAGGGTTCCGTACCTCAAAAGGAAAAAACGGAACCCTTATAGGATCACTCGTGTGTCTGTCTGTCTGTCTGTCCGTCTGTCACAGCCAATTTGCTCCGAATCTAATGGACCGATTAAGTTAAAATTTGGTACACATATGGATTTCGGTGACCCAAACACGTACAGCTAAAGTAAATATATGAATTTTGAATATGAGAGTCACTTTTAGGGAGAAAATAAGAAAAAGTAAAAAAAAAGTTTTGTAAACCGTACCGTGTGACATATCAAATGAAAGGGCTTACTATGAGGGTCTCAAATATATTTTTTTTATAATTTAAAAATATATTGTTTTAAAGTTATTTAAGAAAATAGACGAAAATTGACCATTCCCCCCCCTTATCTCCGAAACTACTGAGCCTAAAATTTTGAAAAAAATGTAGAAAATAGTTCTATACCTGTAGATTACAGGAAAACCTATAAGAAGTCTGTGGTCTTAAAATAACATGGTAAATCTATATATATAAAAAAATCAAAGTCCTGACTGAGTCACTGACTAATATATCAACGCACAGCCCAAACCAATGGACCTAGAGACTTGAAATTTTGCACATAGATACCTTATATAGTGTAAACATCCACTAAGGAAGGATTTTTGGAAATTCTATCCCTAAAGGTGTAAAATAGGGGATGAAGGTTTGTATGAAAAATCCTATCCCTTGAGTTAATAGACTTGAATCTTAGCACGAATATTCATCTAAGTATAAAGTTTATCATTTTGAGTTTTCCTAAACTACCCCCTTAAGAAGGATTGGGCGTGTCAAAGTTTGTATGGAGGAATTTTAACACGCGGTCCGATTAACTCAAAACTCAGTTTTTATACTTGAGACCAAAAATGAAGACTAACGTGTATCAGGGTTTTCCAAAAATCTACCCCTAAGGGGTGAAAAGTTAATTTTATAGTGGAGGATTTTATTGGGGGCTTGATTAACTCTAAAATTGGTGTAAATAATGTTTGAGTCAAGTTATGGAAACATACCAGACGATTTTTGAAATTCTTTATCTGTGTTCGTGAAAACAGAGATACAGTTTACATGAAAAATCTTATTAATTTGGTTAATGAACTTGAAACTTAGCACAAATACTTGCATATGTAAGTAATAATGTTTGTCATTATTAGTTTTTCAAAACTACGCCTCAAATGAGGTTTAGGGATGTTAAAGTTTGTATAGAAGAATTTTAAAGCGCAGTCCGATTAAAAAAATGGTACTTGCCAAACGAATTTTCACCGATTTTAACGGCATATAGCTGATGTTTTAAGGAGTAACTAAGGCTTTTTTTATTTTAGAAAAATAATTAGAGTTCCGCGCAAGAAAATTAAAATCCATGAAATCAGACAACCACGTACAGTCCAGTACAAACTTACTAAGCCTCCACTGTCTATTACGGCTATAACAACAAATAATAAAAATAAAGCAAAGTTAAAAATTTAAGGGGTCAGTCCCCATACAATAAACTTTTCATTTTGAAAAAAAAATAAAAATCTAGCATGTGGGATGTCATCGTCTAGAACTCATTGAGTAGAGTACAAACACATTTTTTTTTATCTTCTAAAATTAAGAAATTTTAGACCATTTTTGTACGAGCTCTAGCGCAACAATTCAACAAATTAGGAATTTGAAACTTCTGTCGGTACCATAAATACTGTATTTAAGCAACAATACTGAAAACGGCGATTCATAAGGTATTTTATTTAAACATGGGTGATTTTCTGCAACTGCAAAAAATAACCTTGTAATTCACAGTATCATTATAAAATAAGTAAAAAGTTATCTTTGCGATTGTTAAACATATAATATGGTACGGAACCCTTCGTGCGCGAGTCCGACTCGCACTTGAACGGTTTTTTGGATATCAATCTGAACTCCGCTTAAACTGGCGGTAATGGGTGCGTTTACGTTATATGCATAATTTCAGAATGATCGGTTAAGTGGTTGAAAAGGCGTGAAAAGGTAACAAACAAACTTACTTTCGCATTTATATTATTATAGGTTAGGATAATGTAACCAATATTTTGTAACAATCATTTGATTTAAAAGAATGTCGAAGGACTTTCTTGCCCGTTCTTCTCCATATAAACCTAATACGATTTGGAATGGACAACTAGCTTCATCTCTCTGGCTGACTGCCGCGACTCCTTGACAATTCAAAAGTGCCTCATCAATGCCTGAAAATGCTTTGAGTTTATGATTGCCAGTCTTATATCTCGTCAATGTCCTACCCACCCAAAGTTACCCTACCTAAAGGGTGGTGTGTCCTACACCTGCAGATAAAGGAACCTTAAAGGAGATCACCCAGGGGTCACGCGGTGCAATGATACGGTTGATGCTACCGTGTAAGAAATTCCATTTTGACACCTTGCACTGCACTGCATGATACACACCCATGATACGTTATCATCATCACTGGAGACACTTCGATCTATCACTCTTATCTCTTATCTTATCTCCTCATGTCTTGATGCGTATTTGTTTATGTTTCTTTCCATATACCCACAGATTGCTAGATATGGTTAAAAATACTTGGTCAAGATAGCTTATTGATGCCCTTGTGGTGGTCTCGAGCTCGTCGTGTTCGAACTAACTTGTCTTTTATTTTATGCATGTGTTTCAATGACTTTTTTTTTGGAACGAAGTTCTTTAAACGCAGCTTGCGGCACATGTAAACTGGTGGAAATCGTCACGTAACGAAAAAGCGTTATGCCCGAATTAGTCAGTTTCAAGTCAGTTCCAATTAAAAACAAAAACTTTTGTCACTTGAAACTTGAGACCAACAATGGCTCGGTACAGCGGTAACGGCCCCAACTTACGATTTAGGGTAGGTTTGTAGGTCGTGGGTTCGAATCCAGGTGCTTTACGTTGTGTAAATATTTTCATCACCACTGCTCTCACTCTCAAAACGGTGAAGGAAAACATCGTGAGGAAACCGGCATGTCTTAGAATCAAAATTCGAAGACATGTGACATCCACCAACCCGCACTGCCTGCGTGGAAGATTAGATCCACCAACCCGCACAGCCCTCCTCTCAAGGAGAGGTGGTCTGTGTCCCAGCAGTGGGAAGGTTATAAGCTGATTATGCTTTTATGCTTTATGTACAGTGAAAAGAACTTCGTTCCAACCGGGTGTCGACACCTCCCGACATTTTTTTATCTATAGCCCATTCTATTGTTTTGTCAACTCAAATTATTATCTGTTTTCAATTAAAAGTCTATCAATCAATCTACCTAGCCTACTATGTTGGGATCTTGGGGTCGGCATCCAGTCTAACCGGATGCAGCTGAATACCAGTATTTTACATGGAGCGACTGCCTATCTGACCTCCACAACCCAGTAACTGGGTAATACGATACCCCTCGGTAAGACCGGTTGTCAGACTTTCGGGCTTCTGACGACCCGTAGCGACTGTCAAAGATCCACGAATTACAACCGGGACCAACGGCTTAACGTGCTTTCCGAGGCACGGAGAAGTATCAGTAATGTAAAAATGGTCACCCATCCACGGACCAACCCCGGCAAGCGTAGCTTAACCTGATGGATCAACCCATGTGGCTGTTATTACTTAACCACAAGCTCCTCCTCAATTAAAAGTCTATATAGCACATTAATTTCATTGATAGGTACGTTATCTAATTAAACCATGGCCAATGATCCACTGCAGGACTAAGACATCACGTTTAAATGCTCTGTTGTGTTAATACAATGCTCATTGAGTTTCAAAGAGTTTATCCACTCGTGTCTTCGAGGCCAAAAATACTCTCCGTACAGCAGAGTCTTCTGAGTCTTTAGGAAAGCTCTCATACTCTTGAAACCGTTTCAGAGATATTTATTTGAAAACGAGCGAGAAGGATTTTCGAGTAGGTAAGCAATAAATTCTGCATACTTTTAATAGCTCTCACGAGAATTAAAGTGTTTTGAGCATCGTCAATGTTTTAGAGAAGCTGATATAACCTACTTAATTTTACTGAAATAATAAACATAATATTTATCTAGAAGGTCTAGGTAGGTATAATCAGAGGTGTAAATCCAGTTTTCGCCAATTAATCCAGTAACCTAACTGCGTAACACACTATCAATCGGAATCGGTTTCATTTTTAACCGATTTCAAAAAGGAGTAGATTCTCATTTGTCGGAAACTTTTTTTAATTTTTTTTTTTATGTCATGTGTCCCGATTACTCGAAAATGACTGGGCTGATTTGGTTTTTTTCTTTTTGTTTGAAAGGATATACTTCCCTGGCGGTCCCATGATCATCAAGTCAGGATCTCATGATGGAATCTTAGAGAAATAGAGAGAACTCTTCAAATTTCACAGGCACACTTGAAGCGATATGGGTACTTACTTAGTTTTTGGAAGAGTTATTTCTCGGAGTGGTCCCATTTCAATTTGGTGAAGATCTGATGAAGAACTTCGAAGATAGGCAATGGAACTCTTCAATTAATTAGCTACATATGCACACTTAAATTATGTTATTTGCATTCACTCAACCCCTGTTATCAATAGCGATACAGATTGGTGGTATATTTTGCGGTTAGATATCAATTGAACAGGCTGACCAAATGCCAAAACTCAATATTTCGGTGCCAATGTTATCAGCAAACCACACCGACCTCTGACAGTATATCGAACACCACCACTTAATGAATAAAAAAATCGATTCAGGTACAATGCGTGCCACGAAAAATGAGACTTGACACACCACGTAGTTTGACTTGCGCAGTAGATTATAATTCTCTAATTCTGATTATTCTGATTTATAGGTCTTTTTAGCGGTATAAGGTCTGAAACGGGAAGGTACCGGGCGTCATCGGGGCGGGCGGCGGAAAGAACGCGGGAGGCCCGATACTGCGCTCGTCAAGTCTCATCTTTCGTGGCACGCATTGGACAGCCACAGATCATCTGTGGTAACAGCAGTGTCCGCCGTAGCATTACTGTATCTCATCGCATCGCATTTGTCGATGCCCACCCTGTTTATTGTTCTATGTGGGATATAGAACAATAAACAGGGTTGGCATCGACGACTTGAAGACATGAAAACTTTTCACAGAATTTAAGGATGAAATCAAATACAGTTTTATAAATGAATGCCGCATTTAATCGTGAAGAAATAACTAAAAATTTACTTCAACAAAATTAAGCCTGGTTCTGGATGTTGACGATGATCTGGACAAGGGGGCTGGCAGCGGAGGCAGGGGCGGTCACAACTGGGGAGGGGGCGACCACAACGGGGGAGGGGGCAATCACGACGGGGGTGGGGGCAATCTCAACAGGGTCGGGCTTGACGGGGGCCAGACCAGCGGGGGCGATGACGGCGACAACCTCCTGGAAAATAAGAAAATGAAGTATGAATTTTAGCATCGAAGACAATGAAAAGCTGAATTTAGAGGTAACATCGTAAGAAGGCCAAAGGTGGTAAGCTGACTTTGTAACTACTATTATGAAACCTATTGTATAGACGCCAGCAAATCAAGCCACCCGAAGCTGTCAAATTTTCCCAATCAACCTTGAACCTAATGCTTTAGCGATAAAGATGAAAATCTATTAAAGAAATATGACAGATTGTAGTAGCTTGATGTGCTGGCGTCTGTACAGTTTACTAAGTCAAAATAAAAGGTGTTCCATATACTGTGAACCACCTACCATCAGAAATATTAAGATTCTAATTCCAGGTTCAAACTGTCATAATTAATTATCTTTCAATTAAACTAACTCTAGAACCTACAGTATCTTAGCCAACACTTTTTTTTGAAGATTCTTATCATGATTTCTTCTATAGGTAACATAACACACGTCTGTTTTCCTCCAAGCGTTTGGCAAGATTTACCAGGGGCCGTACTATGTCGTGAAAAAAGATCATGGATCCGTCATCGTTCCGTAGAGAAAAAAGGACGGTGCTCTAGGTCGTACATAGCTCCGTCTCTCTCACACTGGAGCCATGATGGATCCATGATCTTTATACACGTCATAGTAACTACACCCACATTTGGACAGTTACGTTTAAGTCCCATTTAAAAGTCTACTCCTATTACTACCGATATTTACTTCAAAAAACTTCATTTTCGGTAATATGAATAAGATTGATGTTCTTACAACTTGGTTTCCAGCGAAGAGAGCATCCATGATCTCGTTCAGGGCATGTTCCAGGTAGGGCACCAGAGCGGGGTCGGTGGCAGGGTCTTGAAGAGCGTCGGACAGCTCTTGCAGGCTCCAGAAGCTGACTTCCAAGGGCTTGACGGGAACACCGACGGCCTCCTGAAATGAAAAAGGAGGTTGTGTTAGCGGACTTAAAGAATCTAAGTGGATATCATTTTATTTTTGGTAATGTAAACAACCGGCCAACGGTTGCCAAGGCGTCTTCGTGCTCTATGGTCGGTGGCATTGATCGACGTTGGACGCCATTTACTTGTGCTTACACACCAAGCCACTATGGCACGTCACTTATGCATCGATCTGACGTCGATCATGTGGTACCCTTCTTTATGTGACATACTTTGAATCTAGGAACTCACAACAGGGATTCCAGCATGGATAGCGTCCATCATTTCGTTGAGGGCCTGTTCCAGGTAGGGGATCATAGCAGGGTCGGTCTCAGGGTCCTGCAGGGCATTGGAGAGATCGTTCAGGGTCCATCCGGTCAGGTCTACGGGGGCGGCAACATCTGCGGGTACCTGTAACGGAAAAGTTTTTGTGATGACAAAATACAAATTGTAACATCTCGTTTTTAATCGCTGAAGAGTCAGGTAGAGATGTATAGTACGACCATATGTCGCCCAGTTACGTTTTAGTCTCAGAATGCGAGCTTTTTACATGTAACTTGGCATAAATCCAGACTGCAGACTAGTACTGAAAAATCCTTCTACGCAAAAACCTAATACCAAAGACTTTGCTGGATCTAGTACTCTCGAACCCAAGCTCTGTAGTTCAGACTACAGGGCCAAAAGGGCTGTTATAACTTATGACCTAGTTATTCCTGGTTCTTATTGGTTATGACTCATAAGTATAACTACTAAGGACAGGACTCATAAGTATAACAGCGAGTCGTTGCTGATGAGACAAACCAAAGATAAACAAAGACACTGCACACTGCTATTCTCAGCAAGTTAGATCTTGAAACTTTGTTGCTGTCTTAAAATTATTTATTTAAGTACTTCTTTTTTTTCTTATTTAACGTTAATTTACCTTTCGTGCCACTAAACTGATTTATCCATCACCAGAAATAACAAAGAACTTACCACGGGCTGCTCAGCGAAGAGGGCGTCCATCATGTTATTGAGGGCCTGTTCGAGGGCCGGTATCATGGCAGGGTCGGTCTGAGGGTTCTGGATGGCATCGGACAGCTGAGGCAGGGTCCAGGAGCTGAAGTCAGCGGCGGCCACGGCCACCAAGACGGCGAAGACAGCGAAGAATTTCATCTTTTAAGATTTTTGTTTTGCTACTGGGGAAGACTTATTTTGTTAGGCACCGTTACAGTAAAAGTAAAGGCAAAAAATACTTTCTCGTTGGTTGTTTTGTAACTTAGGCAAAAGAATTTCAGAAGCTGAATAAATTTTATGCTAGTAATAACATCTATCATGATATTTATCAATAGATTATGTAGATTGTAAGTACACACGGCTACGTATCAAGCTATACATTTCCAGTATAAGCTGATCTCGCATTGTATAGGGTTTCCGTTTAGAAGTAAGCTAATAATGGAAATGTATAGCTTGACATATAGCCGTGTGTAGACACGGCTACACATCAAGCTATCCATTTCCAGTTTACACTGACCTGTCATTGTAAGAAAATCCTATACAATGCGAGATCAGCCTATACCTACTGGAAATGTATAGCTTGACTAACTATCTAAGAAACATTATATTACAACACTCTACGTATTCCCTAAGGCAGAGGAGTAGGTCCCAACATTTTCATTTTAATAAATTCCCATGAAATAGGAGACCACCCCAGTGAAATTAAAACTCAGAACTCTCACAAATTCAAATTCAGAATTCAATAACACAAAACACTTTTTCCGTCCTGGGAACAAACCCAGGACCCCATGATAAACAGCTGTTGCGCTTACAACAACTAAGCACAGACGCCAGCAGGTCAAGCCACCCGAAACTGTCTAATTTTCCCAATCAACCTGGAACCTAATGCTTCAGCAATAAAGATGAAAATCTATTAAAGGATTTTGACAGATTCTAGTAGCTTGATGTGCTGTCATGAGATGAGATGTCTGTACATGAGACAGTCTCGATCATTAGTTGCCAATATTTAAAATTATCCTTAAATTTTAATATGTTTTAGTAACTTACCTTACCGTCGAGTAATTTGATAATATTTTGCAAAATTCCAGTATTTATACAGTTTTTTAATCGAGATGCAATAAACTGTATCTTGAGCAGTTTATTGCATTCGATCAATTATATCTCAGTAATAAATCATGATTAAATAGGTAATCTCATTGTTATGAAAGAAATATACCACACAGATATAGATCGTCAAGATATTACTCAATGTTACCCATTAATCAAAGAATTAATCCTATGAAAGCTTCGGAGGATGTGCATAATAAGCATACCTACTTACTTAAGTAGATAATGGCAATTGTTTAGTTTCATTTTATTAACACATACTTATACAGGGTGTCCCGTAATTAATGGCCCACCTCTTAAGGAGTCATTGTACTCATCATTATGAACAACTTTTACTATGTGATAAAATCAGAAATCACAAAAAAAAATCGGTTGTTCCCTACATTTTGACTAGTTATGCGAACATACCTAAATGTAGGGAACAACTGATTATTTTTTTCGCTAAAATGCGGCTGTAATAGTAGTGTTGTGGCATCCAATCATGTCAACCCTTCAAACCAGGAACGCAGCAATGCTACGCTTGATGGCATACATAGGTATGGTGATAAAAACGGATATAGTGGATATGCAACCCGGAAGATTTTTATGGAAGTTTCGAAAAATCACATCCTCATGTATCTAGCATTCATAAGTGGCAAACATGCTAGTGTTGTGACAAACACACTAAGTTATCATTGATGACGTGCGATCGTAAGCCTATGTGGACTATAAATGGGATTAAGTACTTAAATTATATTCGTTTTATTATATTTGTATTTCATTCCTAATCAAGAGATATTTGTTATGGGTCGTACAGTGAAAAAAATGTACACTTCTGACTTCCGTATTGAGAAAATGTCTTCGAAATTTGCATTTCCAGGACACTCCGGTTTCCTCACGATGTTTTCTTAGTCAAATCATACCTACTTAGTTACTTACCCATAAAACTTGTAGGTACGTTACGTACTTACCTACCTAATTACCTACTAAGGTGATCGCGCTGTGGAAATTAAAATTTTCTTACGATTTTTGCAATATACAGCTTAGTGTCTGCGTGTGTGTTGATTCGCGGCCGTAACAAACATATTTACAGAATTATAATCATTATAATCAGTCCCTAAGGACGCTGTTACAAGTGGCGGGTAATCAAATCATTATTTTTTTTCACAAAAGTATGTTTATTATATAGAATGCTTTGCATTCTTAAAATGATTTTTGGCCGAATTGTTGATGATGTGCATGGCACGATTCTGAACTATAAATATAATTTTAGAAAGGTACTATATTAATGATTATAATTCTATTTAATACAGATTCAGATTAACATATAACCTGATATTGCAAAAATCGTAAGAAAATTTGAATTTCGCCTTAGCGGACTGCCTTAGCGATTCCCCCTGGTACCGACTGTCCTTCGCGCTCTCAGGCTAGGTGGAGCGATGATCTTCGCAGAGTGGCTCGTATCAGCTGGATGAGAGTTGCCAGAAATCGAGTTGTATGGCGTGCAATGTGCCCAGCAGTGGATTGCGTAGGCTAATGATAGTGATGATGATGAACGCTATTACATAATTATCTTATCCACGTTTTATGCCCGGTTCCTGAAGAATTGTTAAATGGAGTTTAAACTCTCAATAGCTATTGATTCGGCAAAATGATCTATTTCAGCGAATTCCTTCCTTATGCTCAGTTTTTGAGGTGCTCAGATAAGCCCTCGATAATAATTTTCATTCATTAAATTCTTCGTTAGCGAGGTGTTCAGATATACACGATATTGAACCAATAATCACTATCGAATGGATAAAACCGGGCATTAGACATGCTTTGATTAAACTAAGTTATAAGTACCTACATAGTTTGTAGCTTCACACAACAGCTCAATGCACTTTAATACTAACATCACGCCTGTATTGCCGAAGGGTTAGGCAGAGGTGTACCTACAGTACACCCACATTTCGCCAGTTATGTTTTGGTTCCATGTAATAAGGGGTCAGCCTATTGCTATCAGCCGGACACAAAACCACACTCCGGGCTGCTTAATTACATATAAAAAAGATAAAGAATAAAACAACAACGTTTATTTTACCAATTTATTAAAAACACAGTCATGTAAGAACTCAGACCACCAACACTTTTCATATATCACAATCTCATCACACCAAAATTTTAGAATTTCTTGAAACATTTCGCGAACCAATTACCTGAAAACAGAAATGGTAGTGTAAAATTACAGGCTCAGAAGAAAAACGAAGAGAAAATAGATTTCCAGATTATTTTTTTTTTTTTGTTATTTATTTGTGTTTCAGGAAAATGTTCTTTCTTTCATTCCGAGAAAAAACGAATCCCAGTCTTGCTCACTGCGATTTCTGGCCAGTGGTTCAAAGTTTTTTGCGATGGTTACTTTAATCGTAGGCCAGTTCAGTCTATTCAGCGTTCGCAATTGAGTTTTCAAAAATGTAAACAAGTAAATATGTTCCTACATATTTGGAAAATAACTTTCATACACAAGGTTCAGTTTCCGCTACAACTTCAACGAATGCTAGGTATGACTTTTTCAATCAGTCATTTCAAAATCAACTTAATTTACACAAGCTTAAGTTGATATTTATATGTTTTAAGTGGTTTCCTCACGATTTTTTCCTTCACCGTTTTGAGAGCAGTGGTGATGAAATAATTTACACAAAGTAAAGCGCCTGGCAGTGTTCGAACCTACGAACTACAACTCGTAAGTCGTGGCCATTAGGTACCACTGGGCCACCACTGCTCTCAATTTTATTGGTAAGTATCATATTTAATTGGTTAAGTATCATGGTCAATTGGTGATGACGTACAGTGGGCTGCATCAATTGGGTACCCCAATTGTAGAAATTTTAATACAACTGGGGTGCCCAATGTATGCAGCCGGCTGTACCTACCTATTTAAATTCCTTTCTTCGTCTTCTTGACGAGGTTCTTTGAACGCTTGACTAAGAACTCATAGTTGGCCTTAGGAGGGATGAGCCCAACGGGAGTCACCATGTAGATGGTTTCCTGTAATCAAATAAATTATTTAAATAAAAAGGTTGCTAAATGGAAACGGCAAATAGTTGCTCCGTTTAAAATGCCGCGACTTGTAGGTAGGGGAGACCGGGGCTGGTTGACCAGTTTTTAACATTTTTGTATAGAACTGCGAAACTAAATTTGATACAAAACTTTAAAAAACAGTTTTAAATAGCCTTTTATTGATTATTAATGGTGCTAATTTGAAGTTTCTTACTAAGTAAGAAGATGATTATTTTTGGTTTTTTTAAAAACAAGTCTAGTTGGTCTACCAACCCTGCAGCGGGGTTGGATGACTCACGATATGGGGTAGGTTGACCATACTAAAAAACCGTTGGATACGACTGATAAATCAAAACTTCACATATTAACGTTTTTTATTTGTAATTAAACAAGTAGGTAACACAAGTATTCCTTCCAAGTATATTAGGACTTACCTCTTTTTGTACCTATGCATTAAACTCACAAAAATATCAAATAACATACCAAAATAATAAACTTGTTAAGAGCATTAACGTCGCGCACGCTGGCAACGTCACATTTCCAAAGGTTTTTCGTGATTATTTTAATAAATTTAAATCAAATGACAATTTCCTCTGACAAATTCTTAGATCGTTGGTACTTATAAGTATGTATGCTATTTTTTGACGGTTATTTTGATATTTACTATTTAAAAATAGAACAATAGAAAATAATTGACAATATTTCATTTTCTAAGAGTAAATACCAAAATAACCGTCAAAAAATAGCATACATACTTATAAATACCAACGATCTAAGAATTTGTCAGAGGAAATTGTCATTTGATTTAAATTTATTAAAATAATCCCAAAAAACCTTTATAAATGCGACGTTGCCAGCGCGCGCGACGTTAACGCTCTTAATTAAAACACTTTTTTTATAAAGTAAGTAATGTAAGTATTTGTTACTGAATACTATCTACTAAACTTATAGAAACAAAATATTTATCACATGAGATCCAAAATTAAATTCGTTAGTAAGTATAAATCAACCGACCCCGTAGACGTGTTGGCCTACCATCCCCGCTCGGCCATTTTGTAAATCGGAGTCCATGGACACGACTCATTACATTAATAAAGCATTAATCTACAGTCTAATACCCATACTTCCCGATAATGAAAACTACAGACCTTACGTTATGTTGCAGTCAATAAAATTAAAAGGATGTCGCTAAAAATATTTACGTTCTCCCCTGATTTTTTTAAATGTCGCCGTTGCTCCTAAAATGCGTCCTTCTCGGGCGCACCGAAACACGTAATTGAACGTCGCCTTACTTTAAACTCATAATATGATGGACATCGTATTACGACGAATATTTCAAGTTATTCCCTATTAGTCAACCTGCCCCTATGGTCAACCAACCCCGGTCTCCCCTACACATAAATCGAGGTGTTCACATAGCTATGCGACGGCACCATTCATTATTATCATAAGCGATTTTTGAAGTGAAAACTGTTTTAGGCATGTTCGCGTCACCGTCACGCGTCACGCGACATACTAATATGACGTGTAGCACTGTCAAGTTCCATGACTGCCTATGTTTTTTTTTTACCGTGCAATTTCATTTCTATCGTTTCGACGATCCAGTGGGAAAATTCTACAAATGACACGACAGTCACCATCTTTCCAATTTTCATCGATATAATAGTGCAAATAGTCTCCTAGTAAAATAGACAGACATGATGAAATTATAAAGGTTCCCTTTTTGCCATTTGGCTACGGAACCCGAAAATGGTCATTGGGAACCGGCTCCGAACGTATTTCACACAATTGAAATCTGAATTTGAAGTCTTGACATTTAATTACCCGTGTTTCTCCCTTCTCAAGAGCCTCCTCCAGCTCAGCGTGTGCCTTCTCCAGGTACGGAATAAGGGCTGCCTTCGTGCTAGGACTCCTGAGAGCCTCGTTCAGATCCGACAGAGTCCAGGTCGATATGTCCAAAGCTGGGATTGATACCTCCACAGATTCCTGTAAAGAATAAGATATATTTTTACATCTAACGAAACGTTCCGTTCTGTGTTCTGTGTTCAAAACATGGGTAGACCACTTTTGACTATGCATTCTTCATTATTGGAAATTAATCATATGAGCGTTTTGGATGGTATGTCTGTTAGCTCGTAAGACCAATTGAAATAAATAAATAAATTATGCACATGCACATCGTATACTTACTATTAAATGAACAATATTATTTGTACTATATTTGTAATCACGATTTCGAAAACGGCTCTAACGATTTCGATGAAAGTTGCAATTTATAATTATCTAGCTACGTCTCATAACTGAATAAAATCGTTTTCTGTATTTTAAATTTTTCACCCGAGCAGACCTCGGTCGACACCAGGTTACAATAATATACAAAATGTTAACCACCGAATATCGAGTAGCATAATTGATCCACCAAAACTATTACGTAGGTATTTTTCAAAAAAATTAAATAAAAGCCAGTGGTACATAGACCCACCTACAATAACAGTGTAGTATACCTATGTACTAGTAGTTTGCAACACGAAGGTTTCGCTAAGCTAAAGTTATCAAAACAAGGCTTCGATTATACTAGATAAAGTGAATATAGCTGCTAACAGCTTAACAGAATTAATAGAAGGAGATATCGAACATTTTGAAATGTCCTATGCTCACATTTTTAGTCAGAGGTAGAATTTTTTGTATCAAAAAAATCAACACTAAACCTCCTAGGCTTGAACATAAAGTAGTTAAGGCGGTGAGAGCCGTAAAAACGTCGTTTTGTTTAGTGTTTTATTCGTAGATAACACGTATTTAAATTTTGAAAAAAATATATTACTTAGTTCAGACTTCGATCTAGAAATTTCGGCCGTCCGATACACGATTACTTGCACTTTACTGCATCCAATTAAATCGCAAAGACAAGTCTAAATTATGATGTATATCTTATTTCATTTGATTTATATTAGGCTTTGAACAATAAAACTTATGCCATAATAAAGGTCGTAAAAAATGTAATTTATAACGGCTATCATAATTTGAAATATCAAAATATTTATATCACTAATTCCAATGTCAAGTGTTTTCAGCTTCGCAAACGCTCGCCCTGAGCCGTTTAGTCCCGAGCGGAACGTGACGGAGGTCGGACGTGTGCCAATTTTTCGAACCCGCCACCCCCGCTAACTTCTGTCACCGGCTGCGACCGGCACAAATTAGCATGTGTTGAAAACAGTTGAATTTGAACGCTATGCCTATGTAAATAAAGACGTCACGCGCGCAAAAGCTTTATTGGTATTTATTTTTATCACGGCCTATGTTTACCAATCGCATCAAGTGTGTAAAACAGTTGAATTTGAACCCTACACTGGAGCTTATAAAGCCGCCTGACGCGCAAATTTTTGGTTCACTATTTTCAAATCTCAAATAGGTAGGTGCCACAGAATAAAGTTAGTACGGGTGGTTTTATAATGAATATCGGATAGGAAATGAGATTTCTTCATAACATCACGCCTGAATTCTTTCAAAGGGTTGGGCAGGGATGTTCAGAAAATAAGTAGGCCCTCAAATGTATTTTTCTGTATACCTACATAAATAAGATTTTTTTTTTAAATTAAGTTTTTTTTCTAATTAGGTATCTTCTTATTTTTTTTTGTATTTCAAGGTCAAAATGAAAATCCAAGATGGCGGCTGCAAAAATTTCCAATTTTTCGTCATGGGTGTCGTTTTCGTGATATTTTAGGTCGCTGAAAATGATAGTGGGGTCAAAATGAAAATCCAAGATGGCGGCTGCGAAAATTTCCTAATTTTTCGTCATGGGTGTCATTTTCGTGATATTTTAGGTCGCTGAAAACGATAGTGGGGTCCAAATGAAAATCCAAGATGGCGGCTGCGAAAATTTCCTAATTTTTCGTCATGGGTGTCATTTTCGTGATATTTTAGGTCGCTGAAAACGATAGTGGGGTCAAAATGAAAATCCAAGATGGCGGCTGCGAAAATTTCCTAATTTTTCGTCATGGGTGTCATTTTCGTGATATTTTAGGTCGCTGAAAACGATAGTGGGGTCAAAATGAAAATCCAAGATGGCGGCTGCGAAAATTTCCAAATTTTTCGTCATGGGTGTCATTTTCGTGATATTTTAGGTCGCTAAAAACGATAGTGGGGTCAAAATGAAAATCCAAGATGGCGGCTGCGAAAATTTCCTAATTTTTCGTCATGGGTGTCATTTTCGTGATATTTTAGGTCGCTGAAAACGATAGTGGGGTCAAAATGAAAATCCAAGATGGCGGCTGCGAAAATTTCCTAATTTTTCGTCATGGGTGTCATTTTCGTGATATTTTAGGTCGCTGAAAACGATAGTGGGGTCAAAATGAAAATCCAAGATGGCGGCTGCGAAAATTTCCAAATTTTTTGACATGGGTGTCATTTTCGTGATATTTGAGGTCGCTGAAACCGATAGTAGGGTCAAAATGAAAATCCAAGATGGCGGCTGCGAAAATTTCCAAATTTTTCGTCATGGGTGTCATTTTCGTGATATTTTAGGTCGCTAAAAACGATAGTGGGGTCAAAATGAAAATCCAAGATGGCGGCTGCAAAAATTTCCTAATTTTTCGTCATGGGTGTCGTTTTCGTGATATTTTAGGTCGCTGAAAACGATTGCGGGGTCAAAATGAAAATCCAAGATGGCGGCTGTGAAAATTTCCAAATTTTTCGTCATGGGTGTCATTTTCGTGATATTTGAGGTCGCTGAAAACGATAGTGGGGTCAAAATGAAAATCCAAGATGGCGGCTGCGAAAATTTTAAAATTTTTCGACATGGGTGTCATTTTCGTGATATTTGAGGTCGCTGAAAACGATAGTGGGGCCAAAATGAAAATCCAAGATGGCGGCTGCGAAAATTTCCTAATTTTCGGTCATGGGTATCATTTTCGTGATATTTGAGGTCGCTAAAAATGATAGTGGGGTCAAAATGAGAATCCAAGATGGTGGCTGCGAAAATTTCCTAATTTTTCGTCATGGGTGTCATTTTCGTGATATTTTAGGTCACTGAAAGCGATAGTGGGATCAAAATGAAAATCCAAGATGGCGGCTGCGAAAATTTCCTAATTTTTCGTCATGGGTGTCGTTTCCATGGTTTTAGAGGGTGCTGAAAACGATAGTGGGTTCAAAATGAAAATCCAAGATGGCGGCTGCGAAAATTTCCTAATTTTTCGTCATGGGTGTCATTTTCGTGATATTTGAGGTCGCTGAAAACGATAGTGGGGTCAAATTGAAAATCCAAGATGGCGGCTGCGAAAATTTTCAAATTTTTTGACATGGATGTCATTTTCGTGATATTTGAGGTCGCTGCAAACGATAATGGGGTCAAAATGAATGACTATCGTTTTCAGCGACCTAAAATATCACGAAAATGACACCCATGACGAAAAGTTAAAAAATTTTCATAGCCGCCATCTTGGATTTTCATTTTGACCCCACTATCGTTTTCAGCGACCTAAAATAACACGAAAATGACACCCATGACGAAAAATTTGGAAATTTTCGTAGCCGCTATCTTGGATTTTCGTTTTGACCCCACAATCGTTTTCTGCGACCTAAAATATCACGAAAATGACACCCATGACGAAAAATTAGGAAATTTTCGCAGCCGCCATCTTGGATTTTCCTTTTTACCCGACTATCGTTTTCAGCGACCTAAAATATCACGAAAATGACACCCATGACGAAAAGTTAGGGAATTTTCGCAGCCGCCATCTTGGATTTTCATTTTGACCCCACTATCGTTTTCAGCGACCTAAAATATCACGAAAATGACACCCATGACGAAAAATTAGGAAATTTTCGCAGCCGCCATCTTGGATTTTCCTTTTTACCCGACTATCGTTTTCAGCGACCTAAAATATCACGAAAATGACACCCATGACGAAAAGTTAGGAAATTTTCGCAGCCGCCATCTTGGATTTTCATTTTGACCCCACTATCGTTTTCAGCGACCTAAAATAACACGAAAATGACACCCATGACGAAAAATTTGGAAATTTTCGTAGCTGACATCTTGGATTTTCATTTTGACCCCACTATCGTTTTCAGCGACCCCAAATATCACGAAAATGACACCCATGACGAAAAATTTGGAAATTTTCGTAGCTGCCATCTTGGATTTTCATTTTGACCCCACTATCGTTTTCAGCGACCCCAAATATCACGAAAATGACACCCATGACGAAAAGTTAGGAAATTTTCGCAGCCGCCATCTTGGATTTTCATTTTGACCCCACTATCGTTTTCAGCGACCTAAAATATCACGAAAATGACACCCATGACGAAAAATTAGGAAATTTTCGCAGCCGCCATCTTGGATTTTCATTTTGACCCCACTATCGTTTTCAGCGACCTAAAATATCACGAAAATGACACCCATGACGAACAGTTAGGGAATTTTCGCAGCCGCCATCTTGGATCTGTCTAAAATGTCTAAAATGTGTCTAAAATGTCTAAAATCTGTCTAAAATGTCTAATCTGTCTACAACTTTCAAAAATACTTACTAGAAAAATAAAACAAAATAAACTTGTATACTAATCAGTTCAAGTTTATCTACTGCATTGCTCTATTCTGTGACGCAACATAGTACCTACTCGAGTTCATGAACTCATGAGCGGTGCGCTTGGCGCGCGTTTCCCGCGCATCGTAATTTATTACGTATCGCTACTCCTTGCGGGGGCTGCGGTAAGCATTTAATACCTACGGCGCTTGCTTTCACCCCGCCTTAACGCCAAAAACAGCCGTTTTTGGCGTTAACAAAATAATGTATCTAAGTAGTTTATCAGCCAACTCGTTACCTTAACACAAGCATTAGGTTGCTTAGCTTGGGACTAGATGGCGTTGTGTGAAATGTCCAAGGATATTTATATTTATTTATATATTTTATTAACTACTACTGCTACTGCTTAACTGTGGCGCTGCCGAGCCGGTTACGTAATATTATTAATATGTGGTAATATTTGCCGAGAACCCTCTCCCCACATGAAATTGAGTGAGATTCGGCTCGACCCCCTCCCCCCCCTACCTTAGATGTCATAACGACCCTTTACGCACGCAATTAGGTCCTATAGGTATCTAAGTTAATAGCAACAGTGCTTACCAATACATTTCCAGACTCATTCTGGTGTCGAATGAAGGTGATGGCTTGTTTCAGCGCAGGCCTGTACTCCTGCTTCGTCGCAGGGTCTGCGAGGGCCGCCGTCAGCTCTGCCACGGTCCAAGTGGTCCCACCGGAAGGAGATGGCAATACTGCGTGGACGGATGTCTGTAAACATGGTAAAACACGTTGGGTGGTGAGATTGTAGCGCCACTTCTTCTTCCCAGCTAAATCACTAGGAAGTGCTGAATCATTTTGAGGGACTGTTTTATGTATGATTTTGACGTCCAAAATCTTAATTCGTTGATTTTACCGCACACTCCGTTGTATAGCGCCGTGCGTATTCTTTACGGTTTTTTTTTATTTCCATAAAAAATGTTATAAGAATTCCACCAAGGAGTTTCACATTACGAGGATAAAAAAGCTGAGTGATCGAACCTCCTTGGATGCGCTGCTCAATATGTTTGTCTCACTTTAATAGGTACTAAAGAGTAAATGAGACGAATGATGTAGTTCTATAGGCTACATTCCGAGTTACGCTGTAATCGATTTGAGCGCGCTAAAACCTGTACCGAATTAGCGTGAGCGCGATAACGATGTCCCGTGAATCGTCATAGATGACCACATGACATGCGCCATCTTGCGATAACGCCGACCATGCCCTGAATATCACCGTGAGCGCTGTCAACATGACAGTTCTGCTGTTTTGTTATGATCGAGTCGCATCTTAGCTCATAAATTGTGCTCAGGTATTAAGAAGTGTTCTGTGATTACGATTCTGGCTACAGTCGCCACCTAAACAAAGAAGAAGAATAAAGTGGTGTTTATATAAAGAAATAATCAAACCATGAGTTTTCAAGTGAATAAAGCCGACGAGCCTAACGGGTGACAATTTTCGGTCATGCTCACATCGTCGGAGCAATACGAGAGGGCTCAGAGAGGTACCTAAGTTCTGAATTTTAAGCCCCCTTGCAGTTCTTCTGACTGCTTAAACGATTTTCATTTAAATGTTTTACTCATCACAACTGCTTAGCTGTATGTTTGCAAAAGCTACCTTACAGTCTTTATAGTGCATACAAGCACTGTATTGTCCCTGTTATAGCATAGATGTTTACTAAAGTGGTACTTAATGTTTACAGATACTGAATATGTACAGCAATTGGTGCATGAGTTTGATGCAAGCATGCATAGCCGAGAAACAGTCACTGCTGAATGAGCCAACAGAACAAGATGGTAATTATTTTATATCTGATTATGCGCAGATACTTAATAGCTGAATGAGCCTGTTGTTTTTGCATAACATTTATCATGTTGACAACAATAATTTATGTGGTCACTCTTACTACAATACTTAATGTACAAAAAAACGATTTTCTATACTAGGTATAATATTAAAAATATCCCGTTTTATTCCAGGGTATGATTGTGGCAGCATCTACATCGTCACATACGAACTACGCATCACAATGACATGATGTCACGCAACTTGCACTGTGCGAGTAGCATATATACAACATCCCAACATCAACCGTCGGGCAGTTGCCCACCAGACACGACACCCGTCTGGTTGGAGGATCCTCCCTTTTCAATAGACGATGAATGATGTTTACACCCTGTTCCTCATGCCTCTAAATGATTATCTATGTGGTAATAGTTAATATTTATTTACTTAATTATATTTTAATCAGTACCCGTTTCAAGTAGTAGATTTGAATAAAAAATATGTTGCCTGTTCTGTGAAAAATCTGTGAATTTTATTAGTGTTTAATTGTACTGTATGTCTGTGATTGAGTTAATATACAAATACACTTATTAGTGTACTGTTTGATAGTTTTCTTATATTAGCGTTTATTAATTAGGAGAAGAATGTGACCTGGAGCCGCGGCACCTAATGTTCAGTCTGAGTAAACTGTGATTCAAATTGATTGTTAATATTTATTTAAATTAAGATTTTAAGATTTGATCAGTACCTGTTGAAGTAGTAGATTTGAATATAACTGTGATTCTAACTGATTTTTAATAAAAATGTTTTATTACTATTACTGTTGTAAATTATTTACCCCAATACAAGTTCCCTTCTCATATCATTTTAACGACAGCATTGATGGGAGAGAAGGGATGCGCAAGCACCAAATATTGTCCAATAGTTTAGTAATAAGGACAGTACAATATTAAACTTGTTAACATTCAATAAATCCGGATTTAATTATTGTTTATGTAATCTATTTTGTAGTTTTACTTTCAACATCCTCTAACTTAACAATAAGTTTTATATTTATTTAAAACTTAAATTATAGTTAGGTACATAGTGTAGGTGTGTGGTGTGTGATAGGCAATTGTGCAATTCATTTTTGGCACCTATATACATATTGTGATCTATATGCCAAGTAGCTTTCTTGCTGTTTTAAATATGTACTCATTCATTTGATTTCATTTTTTTATGTATTCATTTTGTTTTCATTCATTTGTTAATAGCGTATAATATACTGTAGTCCATATATTCTAAGTACTCTGTGCTGTAGTCTTTGGGTAATAGTTTTCTGATTTTTCTGTTAGTCTTTGGGGCTAAGTGATATGTTTTGACCTCTTGACGTTGAGCGAGCACTGTAAGCGCGTTCACGAGTGTACCGAATTGTTGACAGCTCTCAGCTGTCATAATCGTGATATCTAAATCGGAACGCGAAATATTGATGTAAGCGCTGTGAACGATTATTTTCTAATTCGGAAAGCGGGGCTAGTTTTCACCACGCGCACGCCATTTGCAAATTCGCGCCATTTTCATATTAGAAACGTCAAAGATTGTTGCGACTTTTCGAATGATATTTATAAATATAAGCAAAATAATAACATGAGTTCAAGCGAGGAATCTGATATTAATATGGATCCACCTGATATTTTAAATGAGGTGCAAATTGCAAAAAACGGTGTCTTACCGCTAAAATCGAGAGAGCGCTCTAAAATGATTTACAATAATTTTATACCATGGAAGAGACTTGGAGACATTTTTTGTTTTATCTCGCAAATGTGTTGAAAAACATTGTACACACGTGAGGAAATTGGTATTTACAAACTCGTGACTATGGTAAGCCCTCGAGAACTTACCGCACTAGTATCATAATTAACTATTTTCTACGGAAAAGCCGAGCTTTGCCGAATTAATGTGACTGGTCCAAAGGGAGTGACGGAATTAGTGCGTCAATCTCTATCAATGTATACTTACTATTTTAGGTGGGAATATCTATTGGTTGACTGTCACATTTTATTCGCTATATTTCGGTTTTTCCGAAGATAAACGATGAAACCTTCGAAAATTGTCGTACTGGGTAAATGAATTTGATTGAACCATAAACATTTAAATTACCAATTAAATTGTATCTTACATACCTACATAATTCTGTTTTTTATTTTATATTAAAAATACTGTACGATTCTCGGTCGTTTAATGAATTACGTTTTATTAATTATTGGTTACATAAGTATAACATATACATATTATACTACATATATGTTATACTACCTACCTACTGCTTTTATTACCGGTAACTAAAAATGGTACCTACATCTAATAGTATATTTCCCTCCATAAGCCGACAAATATAGATATATTAATGTGTGGCGTATCATAACAACCTTGTCTTCTGTGGTAATAAATTACATTATTCACATTACGTGAAAACATATTTGTCACCTTTTTTTTAGAAAATTATAAAAAATACGACTTTACGTAATACTATTAGGTAGGTAGAGGACATTTTTAGTCATTGTTGGTACATACTTATTAGTGATTGGGGTTACGTGCAATTATGCTAACTTAGCACAATTTTCTTAGGTCCTTCCGTTTGTAAGTTTATTTATATATTAAATTTCTAGGCAGCAAGATATTGTAAACGACGTAATTATCATGTACACACGGCTACAGATCAAGCTATACATTTCCAGTTTACGCTGACCTCTCATTGCAAGGAAATCCTATACAATGCGAGATCAGCTTATACTGGAAATATTACTTGATCTGTAGCCGTACGTACATTAGTCCTTTAGTTATTATGATTATTTGTAGCATCAGTTTAATGTATGTAATTATGTAATGGCTGTGCTTTTACAAATAAATAAGTTGGTTTTATTGAAATATATATTCAGCTGCATCCGGTTAGACTGGAAGCCGACCCCAGCATAGTTGAGAAAAGGCTAGGCAGATTGATTGAATTGAAATACATATATGGTTTGAATAAATGTAGGTACGGAACCATCAGTGCGCAAATTGCGCGAATTACGACTCACACTTGACCGAAATTCGTTTATTGTTACACTCAAGTGCAAAGTTTACGAAAACAAGTTTTAATACATACCTATTTCTTAAAAAAAATTAACCAAATGGGCTTAACCAAATAAGTACCTCTAACTACTTCATATAATCTACATATCATTAGGTAACTACGCAGAAATTCCACAAAAATAACACAAATAACATAACACAAGCTTTTTTTCATGTTCGATTTTGTCTGCTCGTCAACGTAAATAACGCAATGAATGTTGTTGTACTGTCAAAATTAAATCGATTCCGATTGATAGTGTGTTACGCAATTAGGGTGGCCGGTGCCTGTCTGTCTGTCTGTAAGTGTAATCTAATCTTGCAAGATTCCCGGTTTCCGATTGAGCTGAATTTTTACATGCTTAAATATGTAAATCGGATAACAATGCAATATTATTATGACATGGAGCTGATCTGATGATGAAGCCGGAAGGTGGCCATGGGAACTCAGTAATAAAACGACGCAACTCTATCAAGATTGGGTTCGTTTGATTCATCTTGACAACGACTCTGGTCCTAGATGATAATCCAGACTAATAAAACAAAAAAAACCGGTCAAGAGGGTTCCGTTCCGATTTCTGAAATAGTGTGCTATTTATAGACATCGTTTTATTTTTCCTATAATCTTTACATAAACTTCTATCACATAGAATAATTTCAGATTTTTCTCTTTGCAAACTTCGGAGATAAGGGGGGGGGGGCTGTACTTTTTTTACATTTTTCATCAAAAATCAAAAACTATGCGACCTAAAAAAAAATAAAAAATGTTTGAGAATGTGCAAACAACGTTCTTTCATATGATACCCCACAAGCCCTAGTCACCTCACTTTGAATTTTTAAGACCCCCTTTCAGTCCCTGTTGCAAAAAAAATATAAATATTTTTATTTCTTTCTTATTTGCAAAATAGTTGGGTAAACGTCATTTAAATCTGTTCTAAATTTCAAGTTGATAGCATTAGTAGTCCTTGAGATATCTAGCTGTGACAGACAGACAGACAGACAGACAGACAGATAGACAGACCGACAGACAGACAGACAGACAGACTGAGTGACACTATAAGGGTTCCTTTTTTACCATTTTGGTACGGAACCCTAAAAACATTTTTTTTAATAAGTAATACAGGATAATTTTTTAAGCAGTGCGCAAATTTTCACATGGTGTTCTACTCATGAATATGAACAACTTTTACTATGGGACCAAACCTGAAATCGCGAAAAAAAATCAGCTGCTCCCTACATTTTGACGAGTTTCGTGTAGATAAAATGTACTGAAGTTGCTGATTTTTTTTTCGCGATTTCAGAGTTGGTCCCATAATGAAAGTTGTTCATATTCATGGGTAGAACACCCTGTGAAAATTTGCGCACTGTTTAAAAAATTGTCCTCTATACTTGTTTCTTTGATAATTGTTACAAAGATCTCTGAAACAAAAGAGATCGTTAAACCAAGTTTTGTAACAAGGGCCAAAACGTCCAATAGGGATGTTGATTAAAACCTTTTTGGTTCGACATGCAGATTATTAAAAAATATTGGACACGTACTTTTTTGTTGTGAGTTGTGAGTACCTATACATTGCAAGTTGCTATTGTATTACCAACAGGCACACCCCGATGTAAAATGGCAAAGATTGGTGCAATAGTTGAGTCTGTTTATAATTCTATCACATAAAAAAATATTTACAAGTCTGTCAGGTCTGTCAAGACCCTTTTTCTCAGGAACGCGTGGAGGTATAAAGTTGAAATTAATATCAAATACGCAGGTCTGTATACCTTTAGAATTAAAAAAAATCAAGCTTCTAAGTCAACGCAATAAAAAATACAAGATATAATAATATGTTTGATACTCGCAAGGAAATCAAAACCTATAGGGTACTTCCAGTTGACCTAGAATAATGAAATTTGGCAAGAAGCAAGGTCTC
The DNA here is from genome assembly GCA_905163495.3 of Cosmia trapezina. Classification (NCBI taxonomy): domain Eukaryota; kingdom Metazoa; phylum Arthropoda; class Insecta; order Lepidoptera; family Noctuidae; genus Cosmia; species Cosmia trapezina. The sequence continues at coordinate 8,252,605 of LR991036.1, forward strand.
ACAGCACAAGTAAAGGAAAATCCGAAAATGGTTACTTGTAATTTTATCACATAATTTTTTTTTTTTTTTGGATTACACTATTAAGTTTGTTTTTGTGATAAATTCTTTTCAATTACGGAACCCTTCATTGTGCGTGGTCCAACAAGCACTTGGTCAGTTTTTAAGATAGGTATAGGTCTTGTTGCTTACTTGCACAGTGAAACGTGGCTAAATAACTTATCTGTAACGGCTACAAACCTCATTTTTGCCAGTAAACAGCTCTGCCATGATCGTGTTCAAGGCATCTATAAGATACGGCATCATGGCGGGGTCTGTTTTGGAGCCCTCGATGGCATCTGACAATTCTGAGAGGGTCCAGGTCTTCACGACTGGGTAGCTGGTGGCTACTGCCAGGACGAGTGAGAATACCGCTAGCACCTTCATTTTTACTGTGGATAAATATGCAATATGGATAAGTAGAATTAATTGGCATTTTTAAAAGATATGGCGAAAATATATTACTTAAACACATCATTATAACCATACTATAATATCATAAAAGCGAAAGTATGTCTGTTTACTATTCACGCCTTAAGGGCTGAACGGATTTCGATGAAATTGGGCACACGAGTAGGTAGACCACGACCTGGGTCAGGTCAGGACATAGAATACTTTCATCCCGATAATAGGTAAGTACCTATATACGTTCCCATGGGATAATTTCCGACTTATAAGCGGGCGAAGCCAGGCAAAAGCTAGACGCTAGTATTACCTTTAATATTATTATTTAGGTTAAGGGTTACGTATATTTCGCAAATAAAAAATCAAAATTTCGCATATAGGTAACTTAAATGTAAACTCAAAATGCAAAATTTTGCTTTTATTCGCCAAAAAAAACTCAAAATTTAAAATCACGTACCTACCTACTTATTTATTTGCAAGAACTAAGTGTAAGTAGGTACCTATTGAAAAAAAAAATGAAAACTAACATTGTGGTTGTTTCTAAGTTTTCCTCCTTCGGTCATTTATGTAAGTATTGTAGTTGTAGATACTAAAATAACGAACATGTAGGTACCTACTCATTATACGCGGAATGTCGAATGACAGAACGCGGGCATCAGTCATTGAATCAGTCTGTCAATGACAAAGACAGACTGATTCACTGACTGTCTGGCAATATCAGACCGACTCACTGACTGTCTGGCAATTACACTGTCTGACGCCCGCGCGGGCCGCGCATGCGGGTAAAAAGGTCAAAAAGTCATACAAACGCGGCCGGTGACAACGCGCGCGAGACGTGCTTCTTTAGTTACGTCACGGGATTGGGTTTTCTTCAAAATGTCGTGGAAATTATAGAAGTCCTGAGTCGTGACACCAGGCTGCTAATAGAATAATCAACATTCAGCTTATTATAAGCGTGCACAGAAAACTAGATTTCGTTGCTAAAACATTGTTTGTAATAAATTCCAAAATTTAGGTAATTAAACTAATAAATTAGGATACCTACATAAGAGTTTTAGATAAGTACTTACACTATCGCAATAGATTACTCTGTAGGTAATGATGTAAGTTGGAAATAAATAAATAAAAAAGAAGCTTTTTTTTTATTTATTTATTTCCAGTATAAGTTGGAAATAAATAAATAAAAAAGAAGCTTTTTTTTATTTATTTATTTCCAACTTCATATTGTGTCATTCATCATAAATTAAATAGATACTTACTCCCGCACGTACCCTAATTGCGTACATACCTACTATCAATCGGAATCTGAACAATTTTGAAGCAAATTGCTAATCCATTACTATACATACTACTTATACATTACATTCCTATTTTACATAATAGTACATTATGATATAAGTGCGGTAAGTTGAAAATTACAACCGAGGCGATATTGCTAGCCCGAGCCGTAGGCGAGGGCTACAAGAAAGCAGAAACTGTAATTATCAAAGCGCACGTATGTCATACGACGTTTTATAACATATTTGCGAGGAAATAAATAAAACTCTGACTTTCTTAAACGAATAAATCTTTAAAAACACACTTTCTGAAAAAGAATTTGGATCTTTGCTTGTTTTCCATAAGATGAAATTTTGATACGCTTGTAAGTATCTATCGGTCGATTTTTCAGGCAAGAGGCTTAGAGTAGCCTTTGAGACTTCTGGCGGTGTCGAATTAATAAATTCATCATTACTTGACGACATTTTCTAATAAAAACAATACAGCGAAAAAAAAAGCGCGCGGAATAATTTTCACTTGTTCACAAGAGGTATTCCTCGTAGCGCTCCCGTTTTGAAACGCTCCCATCTAAGCGCTCCCGTTTTGTTCCTCCAAGCGCTCCCAAAAAGAGCGCTTCGAGGAACGATTAAAAATATTAAAATTTATTTCCTCGAAGCGCTCCCATGATTAACTTTCGGATAGAGATGGGACTATACTAACTGAAATTATCGATAATAAGTAGAACACATTGTTATAATATACAACTAGCGGCCCGTCCCGGCTTCGCACGGGTTTGGTAATTAATATTTTTTTTTGTTTTATTGTAAATCCTTTAGTCCACCAAATAGATGAATATAATCTACCGACATATGTACCTATTCATATTTTTTTATTGTTTAGAAAGCTTATGATTTCTCTCCATTATGTTTCCCATTACTACCCCCTTCCCCGCACACCTCAATGTTTTTTTTGGAAGTTTTTCGTAGAAATAAGGTTCGTGTCTATCGTTTACGTCAATGGTAGAAATGACTTTCCTTGTCCTAGGCGGGGCGAGAGAGTGTCAGACTCTTACTGACTAAAACCACCTACTGACTAAAATCACCTGCTCTGAGCCGGGATCCAGTAACGTATTGCGCTCAACGGTGATGCTACCTATGCGATTGATGATGATGATGAAAATGGTTAAAACAATTTTATAATTAATTTTTGCCAAAAATAGCGATACTAACTTCTTAACTAAGAGTTAAAGATGCGGCGCGCGCGGCGTGTGAGTCCTGCACACACACATACAAACCGTAACCCCGCCTCCCCATTGTATCCTAGAGAGTCGCGTTTAACGAATTCACACCACAGAGTACATTATACTATACTGAAATAGAGACCAATCTTGTTCCGTGGAACGGGTCTTTTGCGTTCGTGAAGAAACTAGCGCCATCTGATATATAGAGTGGGACCTACACCTTTGTTATGGATGGTACCGGTATACCTATAGCTATGTATAAGTATACTCATATAGGTAGGTTGTATTCTGTAGTAATGTAGTGTTCATCTCCATTTATTATTATTACTAGCTGTGCCCGCGACTTCGTTCGCGTGCATGTCGGAAATCAATACATAACGTATCGCTTAGATATGGTGTAGGTATCACTCCTCCAATAATAATGAAGAATGTTGCGATCTTGCCTGGTGGGAACCGCTACCTGGGGTTCTCTACCACAGCCCTGCAGTTACTGCGGCTAATGATAGCGGGGTTTAACACGTATTCGGACTGCTGGAAACACAACGCGCCATTCCAAACTATCGTTTCGGAAAGAACGAATAGCGGGGTTTACACGTACCTACAGTTTCTGAAAAAGTGTGCTATTTAGAGACATCTTTTTATTTTTCCTGTTTTCTTTACATACACTTCTATCACATAGAATAAGGGGCGGACGGTAGTTTTTTCACATTTTTCATGAAAAGTCGAAACTATGCGGCCTAAAAAAAAATTTTTTTTTTTAGAATGTGCAAACAGCGCTCTTTCATATTATACCCCACAGGCCCTAGTAGCCCCACTATGAATTTTTAAGACCCCCTTTCAGTCCCTGTTGCAATAAAAATTAAAATATTTTTATTTCTTGCTTATTTGCAAAATAGTTGGGTAAACGTCATCTAAAACTGTTCCAAATTTCAAGTTGATAGCATTAGTAGTTCTTGAGATATCCAGCTGTGACAGACAGACAGAAAGACAGACTGAGTCACACCATAAGGGTTCCTTTTATACCATTTTGGTACGGAACCCTAAAAACGGCACCCTTATAGGATCACTCGTGTGTCTGTCTGTCTGTCCGTCTGTCACAGCTAATTTGCTCCGAATCTATTGGACCCATTATGTTAAAATTTGGTACACATAATTACGAATTTCTGTGACCCAAACGCGGACAGGTAGGTAAAGTAAATAAATGGATTTTGGATATGGGGGTCACTTTTGTGGGGCAAATAAGAAAATTAAAAAAAAAAGTTTTGCAAATTGTACCGTGTGACATTTCAGATGAAAGGTCTTAATTAATATGAGGGTCTCAAATATGTATATATTTTTTTAATAATTTTAAAATTATATTAATTATTTAAGAAAATAGATGAAAATTTACCAATATATCCCCTAATCTCCGAAACTACTGAGCCTAAAGTTTTGAAAAAAAAAAAATACAGAACTTAGTTCTTTACTTGTAGATTACAGGAAAATCTATAAGAATAGTCGGTCATAAAATAACATGGTAAATCTCTCAATATTGTGAGTACAAACTTAGATTTACAGTTGGAATATATGGGAGAATATGTTTTCCAACTACAATGTTAAGTTTATTCTTGGGATAAAATCATCCCAACTACGGAACCCTTCATTGTGCGTGGTCCAACACGCACTTGGCCGGTTTTTTATATTTGAAATTCTTTTAGCGTTACTAATCAACCATCAATAGAACCAATCTGCCTAGGCTTTTCCCAACTATGTTGGGGTCGGCTTCCAGTCTAACCGGATGCAGCTGAATACCTGTATATTACATTGCCTTCGTGTCGGACTGCAGCCCGTGCTGCGTCTCCCGTGCCGCGCGTGCTGACCGCACTAAATAAGCTCGTGGAAGCCAACCCGGACTGCGATCTGTTCGCTAATGAATTCACCAATTTAATGGTTTTGTGCCTAAATTATTGTGAGCAGAATTGTAATTAATTTTTGTTATTTGTTTATGTTTTATGTTTATACTTCTATACGTTGATTTATGTAATTGGTTTCGTAAGCCGTGTAAATCAAAATAAATAAATAATAAATGGAGCGACTGCCTATCTGACCTTCACAACCCAGTTACTGGGTAATACGATACCCCTTGGTAAGACTGGTTGTCAGACTTTCGGGCTTCTGACGACCCGTAACGACTGTCAAAGATACACGAATAACAGCCGGGACCAACGGCTTAAAGTGCTTTCCTAGGCACGGAGGAGTCTCGGTATGTAAAGATGCTCACCCATCCACTAACCAACCCCGGGAAGTGTAGCGGCTTCACCTGCTGGATCGACCCATCAGGTTAACCACCCATAAAGCGATTTTTATTGTTAGTACCATTTGGTATCAATAGATGTCGTTACGTATATGAAGACACCGTAATGAAAAGTTCTTCTTGAACACTTTAAATTCATATATCTTTTGATAGACTGAAGCGATTGCGATGAAACAAAAACTAAGTAAAACTATGAGTTACACACAATATTTGAGTATAAAATTTAACCACATTGGTTTTGTACTTTTGACGTGATACTTGCACAAAAATTTATGAACTCTCACAGACAAACAGACGAACAGACAAACAGACAAACAGACAAAAAAGACAAAAATGGTAGAAATGGCATCTGTTGGTGATTCTTTAACACCCCAACTATTTTTTTTTTAAATATTTGCAATGTACAGAAACGCCTCGTCTACAGATTTATTATATGTATAGATGTAGGTCTACTGCAATGTGATTATTATACGTATATAATTTATATTAAGTATATCTATGCGTTTTATTTATAACATCCTCTTTGAATACCTACACAATAACATTGATCCTTGTATACACATAAGAGTGCCGAAAGCAAAAAGATATTATTCTCTCAATTTCGTAATTTGGTTAAGCAACTTCGATGTCGATGATGCACACATGAGTTTTTAAAAATTATCGATATAATTCATTACTTCATGCCTTTCCCTATTTTTAAACGTGGGAGCGCTTCGAGGAAATAAACTTTAATATTTTTAATCGTTCCTCGAAGCGCTCCTTTTGGGAGCGCTTGGAGGAACAAAACGGGAGCGCTTAGATGGGAGCGTTTCAAAGCGGGAGCGCTACGAGGAATACCTCGTTCACAAATTAGCGATGCGCGCGCATCAGCGCTTTTTTTTTTAAAGCAAAGGCACAAAAACAGCCAGTATTACTAATAAAGTAAATTAATATTTTTTTGTTTTTGTTTGTTGTTGTTGCAATTTATTGTCAAAATTAGGTAATTAAATTAAAGAATTAATTCTTTAATTTAATTAATGTTTATTTTTTATATTTTATCTCCCAAAGTCATTGACTTATTATATTACTGCGTATTTTATTCATAAAATGTTGACCACTTTTCTGAAATAAAAACTCTTTCTAAGATTTAAAAAGTACCGTTCGTTTTAGACGGAGCATCTTGATAAACCTTACGTTTTACCTTATTAAATGAAACCCGTGCGTTTTACATTACAATTACGCACAAGTAGGTACGTAATGACATACATTACGATATTGAAATTCGTGAAATAAGAGAGCCTTTACGAGCAAATGTGTTATAAAAGAACATTGTAACAATCAAGAATATGAATATGAATATGAATATTTCTGTATACCTAGGTATGTTCGAAAAATTTGTCTGCTCGACAACGTAAATAACGCAATGAATGTTGTTGAACTGTGAAAATATGAAACTGATTCCGATTAAGAGCGAGCGCGCACTGCGGTGCGTTTGCGTTAGTTCTGCCGCACTGGGCGGGGCCTACAGTAACAAAACGCATGACCGCAGTGCGCGCACTTCGAAGACATTCCATACTTCACAGATTATGCGGTAGAAAAACGCACCGCAGTGCGCGCTCGCCCTAATAATGTGTTACACAATTATGGTGCTGGTTTCTGAGGTTTTTAAACGGAGTATGACCATTTTGATAGTGATTATTGGTTCAATATCGCGCTTCTGAACACTTCTATAAGGAAGGATTTAGCTTAAAAGTCGAGAGAATCACTATCGAAAGTTCTGAGGACCTCAAAACCCGAGTAAGTACCTAAGTATAAGGAAGGAATTCGATAAATAGATAATTTTGTCGAATCATTCTTCATCTGATCAATCATCAGTTATTGAGAGTTTAAACTACGTTTAAAAATTCTTCAGAAACCGGGCATTAGTCGGAGTAGGTTGTACCTACAATAACATTAAATCGTAGATCACCGATCCGTTTACAAGAGAAATACAATGGCATTCTCGGATTCAATCATGCGACAGTAATTAAATAGATACCTACTTGAAAGTGAAACAATCTACTTAGGTCCTTACTTAGGTACCTACACAAGACGGTATCTTCACCTACAGTTACTTAGTTATTTAAAGTTGTTATAGTTTTGCAATAAATATATATTTATCTTTTATCGATGTACCTACTTATAGCACAGGAGTCACCACCGGACCGCCGACCTATTTTGTGCGGACTTTACTTAGGCAGTTTTTTTTTCTTCTAAAAATATTTAAATAAAATTATTTGGTAAGTAATTTAATTTAGCCCGCGCTTTGTCTTCAAACAGATAGTACTTACTTACTTTTAATTAATCAAAGAAAAATAAAAAAAATTCACATTAAGGTTGATGCGCCAGGGTAGCCCGCGAAATTCAAAATTTCTTACGTTTTTTGCAATTTTTAGGTCAGTGTGAGCTTGTATGTTCATCAGCCGGTCGATTCTGTAAAAATCTCACCGTGAAAACTTAAGTGAAGTGAGTTTGTTTTTGCTAGGAATTGACACTATTGACAGCTCACTCCACGCTCACTTCACCGAAGTTTTCACGGTGAGATGGTTACAGAATCGCACTGCAGCAATACAACTCCATAAGTTAGCATTTACCTCAAACCTCATGATTTCATGAAATCGCTAGATTTGAGATAAATGCTAACTTATGGAGTTGTATTGGTGATTGTAATGATTATAATTCTGTAAAGCCATATTAGCTACGGCCGCGAATCATATTTTAATCAACATACAAGCTCACAGTGACCTACAAATTGCAAAAAACGTAAGAAATTTTGAATTTCGCGGTCTATCTTAGCAAAAAATTATTATGGTTTGTTTTCGTTTTATTTTTGATATTTTTAACAATGGTTAATACCTAATCATCTAGGTACCAAACAGACCGCGACAGTCATATTATTTTTCTAAATCGGAAAGATAGTTTGAGATAATTATCTGTTGTTATGAAGGTAGGTCATCGAAAAATTGTATCAATAAGTACATTAGGTATAAAGTTTTGATCTGAAGTAGGTACCTAGATACCGTAAAATAAGTTTAATTAAATAATCCATTAAAGTAGTGTTAAGACTCACCTTATAAAAATCAAGACTTAACAAACAATTAAAATAAATTAATATTTTCTAGTGACAAAATACTTGCAGCAACGAACACAACCCGCACAATACTGAACATATTCGATGAACAACATCCAATATGAATTTAAAGTCTCCCCCTGTCCCCCCCTAGACTTCACATATCTTCATGCGTGTTAAACAAATATAAACCTAATTTCTTTGCAACAGAGTTCAAAATTACGAAAAGCTTGGCTTAACCGTGTACATAAGGTACATGGCCGATTGAGGAAAATAAACGTCTTCAACATTAGTGTCGCGACACACTGTCATAGTATTGTGTTATTTATAGATAACAGTGCAAATGCATCTTTCCCTAGAATTAGCAGTACCTACAGTAGGTAGACAACGTACAAAGGTTCCATCGGATATCTTCGGAAAAACCGAATTACAGCTAATAAAATGTGACTAAGTATAGACCAATAGAAATTGATTTATAGGATTCGTGAATAGATTCTAGGATTTGTGGATGACGGAAATTTTCCCACGGGAACCTACTAGGTACCTACCGGTATGAAAGGTATCCTATGTGGTAAACCAGGTTATAAACTCTCTGTGTGCAAATTTCATCCAAATCCGTTAAGCCGTTTCTGCGTGATTGAGTAACAAACATCCAAACATACAAACTTTCACATTTATAATATTAAAATAATAATAATAATCAGGCACGGCCCATAGTGTTTCCATAGTTCTAGGTAACCAGTCCACAACCACCCAAATCCATAGCCCAATATGTTTTGTTTCCATGTTCTGCAATAGTCCTGAACCAACCTGGGGTTGTCCTTGGGTGCACTTGCATACTGCATACAGGGATAATTGTCGGCTGGTGCCTCCTCATAATTTAAAATTGTCTAAGGGGCCTCTGCGAGTTGGCTTCGGCCCCTCGTATGCCTTCCAAAGGTCTGGGACCCCAGGGTCCCGAGATATGTAAGCATATAGAAATAATAATAATAGTGTAGCCAATAAGCCTGATATAGTGGTGATAGCCTCGACCAACATCTTTCGAGGCTCTCGTTAGGCGGTTGGATCAAGGGCTGGCCCTTGATCCAATTTCCAATTCAGAAGGCAGTACTCCTCGATACGGCTCGTAGTGTGAGGAGGTTCCTATCTCTGCAGCCCTAACCACCGGTAGCTTGGACCCTGCTCCCGACACCGGCGGACCACTATTTTTTATATTTTGAAATGTTTTTTATTTATTTTTTAAGAAATATTTAAAAATGTATCTTATAAGGAAAAAATATAAATAAACGAAATAATAATAGTAGGATAGTACGCCATCGATCACTAATAATGACACAAACTAATTCCATAACTCCCATAAAGGTAATCCGAAAATAAATAATGGAACCTTTGAACTTTGTCGTACTGTAGGTACGTAGGTACCTACACTTACTTACGCATCACAAAATCAAATATAGTTTAGGTACCTACTAAGCACAATAGGCTCCGTCTTCCACAATACTTAGGTACTTTTTATAATTCTTTCGTCGTTCGTATAATTGCGATATAAGTAGGTACCTACAACCCGTGCGCGTAAACATGGCACCTGGCTCGAAAACAAAATTGTGTCTAAACACTATGTTTTGTCACGTTTAAAGCATCGTAAAGTAGTATGTTATGAGAAACTACTCAGCGCAAATTAAATGTTGATACCTACTTATTCAAAAAACTAAAATAAAACGAGAATTTTTTTTGCACTCTGAGGGCTTAGTGCGAGTTTTTATACTTACTCGATCACGTTAACGTAAACGTGAGTTTGTACTGAAAATGAATAAGCGCCGCCTGGTGACTATAATGGGAAACACAATTATTCCATACGAATTGACATACGTCAACGTTAACGTAAACGCGATCGAGTAAGTATATAAAGTCGCATTAAGCCCTCTTTACACGTAATTCATTCGAGTCACGGGCTAAGTATGCAGACGCCAGCACCTCAAGCTACTACAATCTGTAAAAATTCTTTAATAGATTTTCATCTTTAACGCTAAAGCATTAGGTTCAAGGTAGGTTCAAGGTTGATTGGGATTTGACTGTTTCGGGTGGCTTGACCTGCTGGCGTCTGTACCTACAGATGAAGCCTGCCGAATCCATCCATATTTCCATACCTACCTATTATAAATGCGAAAGTAACCTGTCTGCATGCCTGTCTGCCTAGGCTGAAAGAATTTGGATGAAATTTGGCACACGGATAACCTGACTTTGACCCCCTGATCTGGGTACTCATTTGACGTAGATATCAACTTTTTTATTCCGGGTAGTAGGTACGTTCCCGTCTTCATCCCGTGGGCGAACCGTGGCGAACCGACCTCCATGGGGGCGAAGCCGCGTACAAAACACAGAGTACATTATACTATAAAGTTAATTAAAAAACCCTCAGAATAACGACTAAAGCATAGAAGGAAGGCTAAAAACAGAATTCTGTAACTACCTTTATTCCCGTTCTATTATTAGGTACGTTAAAGGTACGATAAAGGATGTGGGAAAGAGATGAATGTTTTACTCTTTGTTTTACTTTCTTGGCATGGTCACAAGATCAATTGTCATTTGGTGAAAAAAGTTATAAGTATGACGCGGCCAAATTTGATAGTACTTTGTTTCAATGTCTGACAGTTCGTTCATTGAACTACCTGACTTATTCGCGTGTTCATTGTTTACGTGTTTGTCGTAATCTTCCATGGTTTTGCGATGTTTTAATAATATTTCTACTGTTAGATTGCATGAATTCTTTGTTTAACTACAAACAGTGAGTGTGTGGATGCTGTGGAGCAATTTCTTGTGTGGTTGGGGGCTGTCAGTCCCATTCATAGCGAAAATAAAATGAACAATAAATATTGACCTTCCATCGGTAAGTTTTTGCTCAATTTCTTGTTGCATATGATCTGATAAACGAATATAAATACATAACAAATATTGCTGTGTCACTATATAGCTGAAACCAGTCGTAATATTTATTCCAATAGAAGTTATTAGCGAATATTCGGAAATTGTTTTGGGGTTATCTTGATCAGCCATAGTGACGGAAATAATGTTGTCAATACTTTTCTTTTACAGATATCCTAGACGATGTGAAAAAAAAAATGGATAAATTGTATTGGTAGACGAAATTGGACTCAGCCACATAATATGCTCCAAGCATTTAAAAAAAAAAAATCATCCAGTATTATGATATAATTAAGGTATTTTATTGGCAATAAATAGTATCCCGTTCAAATTAAAACTTGATTTATTACATTACAGGAAATACTTATGGAAGTCTGCGAAGAAGGACATAGCGCAGTACTGCAAATTAAAAGAACCGCTCACCATCAACAGCAATCTAACATGAAGACAGGTATAACATTTCACTTGATATATGCGATACAATGATATTATATTAAAAATATCATTGATGCGATATTATTCTTCTAATTATCCCAGTAGGGAATATAATCGTGTGCAAATTTATTTATTTATTTTTAATAAAAAATACGTAATTGTAGGATCCCGTAGCAATGGAAGTTGAAACAGGACCTAGTACATCGGTACAGATTAATGAATCGCCACTGATATTGACATCTCGTGAAATCATCTCACATCAGTCAGGTAAGACATACAAATAAAACTATATAACTAAATAAAAATGATGATAAAAAATCTTACATAAATTTTATTGAGAACTGTTCGTTTTAGGAATCCTTGACACAGATGACAATAACAAATTCAGAAATAATTGGATTCCATCCCGATTCAAGAAGACTGCGCTTTTGGCGAGTTCCTGGTCGCCAGAGCCGACTCCAGAATCCTTAGGAAGTTCATCCGTATTATGGTGTGGGCTGGAATTCGCGTAACAGATTATTAAAGTTGCTAGGCATTTTATTTTTTTATTTAAAATATTATCTGGTCGTTATTTATTTTTTTATGTGCGAAAAGTTTTTGTCGCTTTGGTACCATTTTGAATTTTCATAATAAATTTTATTTTTTCACTAACAACCATTTTATTTAATGAAATAATTCAAATCTCTATTAAATTACGCTTCACTGATTTAAAATAATATGTTACATAATTAAAAAGTATTAAAATAAAAATTATTAGGTACTTTGAATACCCTTGTTCCCTAGATTTTGTTGAGTAGTCTATGATGTAAAATTCAAAAAAATATGAGAAAGTAAGTTGCAAAAACATTTGCAAAACCGAATGTCTCCCACTTGTTTTCAATAAACTCATCAGTTATTATGGCAATTAAATACATTCTGGTTTAGCCGGGTCAGATTTAATACATGAAGAGCTGTCGGGAACCAAGGAAGACTATTTAGTTCATACTTTAAGTATTGTTTCATTTTGAACGAATATATTAAGTATTGGGATCATAAGGATGCCTAGTTAAGGTGTATAGATGCCTCGATGACCTTGCGCATCTGGGCGGAGCTTAACCCCCACCCCCGTTCATACGTAAAGCGAGCGCGGTGGCGCGCTACACTAAAACGAATGTCAAAGAATATGCAGGGTCGCAGAGATGCGCACGTAGGGCGGCATTTTTGCCTACGATTCCAGAAGGGAATGCAGGGCTGATATTTGTTACGCAACTACTTTAAGTTTTAACGGGAAATTATTTTTAGCATGTAGGTATGTGGTTATAGTAAAATTAGAATAGAGCTACTTGAATTAGCACTAGCCAGATGTACAGTGGGCTGCGTCAATTGGGTATTAAAATTTTAATACAACTGGGGTACCTAATTGATAAAGCCCATTGTACACACGGCTATATATCAAGCTATCTATACATTTCCAGTATAAGCTGATCTTGCATTATTTCCGTACAATGAGAGGTCAGCTTATACTGGAAATGTACAGCTTGATACGTAGCCGTGTGCAGCCGTTTTGTATAATAATCTATCTAACTTTTTTTTCAAATTTTACCATGATCGGTTCATCAAAACTTTAGAAGTGATGTGTAACTTTTTTTTTGAAAAAAATAAAATTATATTTGCACAAACTGTAGGTACTTACATACAAAATGTTTTACAGAAAGAGTGATATTTTCACCAATTTGAGTAATAAAAGTAAAGTAAGAGGCGCAGTGACCCTATATTTTTGGTAATATTTTTTTTACATAAATACTCCCTGACAACGCTGGTGTATCGGACATCTTCACATTGCCTCTGACGGGACAGGACTGGTACGATAGCCAACGTGTGGACGCCTCACGAAATTAACCGACTGACGTTGGTACGAGTGTTGGTGGCAACCTGTGGCACCGGTGTTAGGGCCTATTTCACGATGTCCGGATAGCCACTACTCACCGATTAATTCAAAAATGGAACAGAATTTGTATGAAATTATCTGCCAAGTAAGTTAATAGGAACTTAACCGTAGGTGGTGAGACAGGCTTCAACTTTTTTTTACGCGATGCTATTATTCGAATTAATCTTTCTGAATTTAAATTTTGATATTCTAATAAACTGGGTACGGTTCTTTTAAACTGTTTTTACCTCTTTTAAATCTAATCAGCCTTCTTATATAGATCTGCTAATAATTTTACTGCCAAGTGGGCCACGGTTGTGTTTATGTATACTTTGTAAAATTATTTATTACCTAACTACAAGGTCTTGTTTTACCAACTTTCAATGAAAACTCAAGATGGCGGCCGCAAAATTTTCAAATTTTTGAAAACCATGAAAACGATATGCATGACGAAAAATTTTGCGGCTGCCATCTTAGATTTTCATTCCAAACACCCTAGAAAAAAAAACTCATCAGTTTATCAAAAGTTATTAAAATATAGATGATATTGGATTTATTTGAAGTTCACAAAAAGAATCGCAAATATTATATTTGAGTGTTAAATAATATTTTTGGGAGCGAAAAATGGGAATTGTTCCACATAATTCATTTAAGATTTTGTGATGAAAGATACTTATAGTAAATTCAAATTCTTTATTTGCTTAAAACATGGTGTTTATAGGTCTTACAATTGAAACAGAAGTACAAACATGTTTAGCTATTGGAACTATAGCATGCAAAATCGAGTCTTAGCTTAAACCGAGTCATAACTTATTTTCAAGGAATGTTTTAAGGGAGTAGAAGTTGTGGGCTTTCAGCCATTCCAACAATTTATTCTTAAACAATATATTATTTTGAGTTTTAAGTTCTCTAGGTATTTTATTATAAATTCTCACACACATAGTTAGACAACTTTTGCTGTATTTGGACAATCTGGGAGTGTCAAAAAAAACTAATCTATTTTGGTCTCTGCGATTTCGAGAGCTTACGTCAGACACTTTTACAAAATATTCTTTATATTTCCATACAAACATGCAAATTTCATATATATATAGAGATGGTAGCGGTAACAAACGAAGTTTTTTGAATATTGGTTCGCAGGACTCATAAATAAAAAGTAGTAATTTCCTGTGGATTGCATTTTTACCTCTACACTGGTGCCGATTCTCTTGTACAAGAGAATCGGCACCAGTGTAGATACACCAACTAAACTAACTATATCACTAAAACTTACTTTTAGCTATGAGAATCTTAGAACTATTCTGCAAAAAAAAAAATCTCTAAAAAAATAATTTTGACGCAACTAAAATCGAGTTTGACAATCGCGATTCCGCGTGGTACTTGTTTGCCCTACCCCGAGAATGTTTTGTAGAGCCCGAGGCGCCCAGGGAGGGCAGCTTAAACGTGTTTTATATGGAACGTAGGTTTTTGGTACCTACGTAGGTACCTGGTAGGTAGTTGGGAAAAGGCTAGGCAGATTGATTTTTTACATTGTAACAATTTTAAAATATAAACAAAAAAAAAATATTTCAGTAGTAAATATGAAATACGAGTACTAGCACTTCCCGTGCGGCTTCGCCCGCGTGTATGTCGGAAAATATTCCACGGGATTATCATTTTGACCTCATTATCATTTTCAGCTACCTCAAAAATCATGAAAATGACACCCATGACGGAGAAATTTGAAAATTGTTGAAGCCGCCATCTTAGATTTTCATTTTGACTCCATTATCATTTTCAGCGCCCCCAAAAACCACGGAAACGACACCCATGACGAAAAATTTAAAAAATTTCTCAGCCGCCATCTTGGATTTTCATTTTGACCTCATTATCGTTTTCAGTGACCTCAAATACCATGGAAATGACACCCATGACGAAAAATTTGAGAATTTTTGCAGCCGCCATCTTGGATTTTCATTTTGACCCCATTATCGTTTTCAATGACCTCAATACCATGAAAATGACACCCATGACGATAAATTTGAAAATTTTTGCATCCGCCATCTTGGACTCAAAAACCATGAAAATGACACCCATGTCATTATTATTATTGCCTTTATTTCATTTTATATATCTGTAGGACTGGCCTTGGAAACATCAGAAATAGAACTCAGATATGGCAATACACAAATTAATTAAATTGAACAATCAGTTATCAATTTAGAAAATGTAGAAATATAGAAATGATATAAAATTAATTAAATAACTAATAATGGTAATGTATTGTTTGTTGTTGCATGTTGTTGTAGTTGTTTGTTGTTTTTTATTACTGTTTGTTATTAATGATAAATAAAAATAATTAAAAACAAAACAAAATTTTTTTTTCTTCAAAATATTTTTTTTTTCGCCTATACTATTCGGCCATCCGCCAAGCTCGTACCGGCCGTTAGGGAAATTCGTTCCAAAAAAAAAAAGTTGTTTTTGCACTTGAAGTCAAGGTGTTGGTTGGGTGTTGGTGTGAATTTTAGTTCTAAACTAACTAACTAACTAATTTTATTCCAAATCTTTTTAATAGCGATTAAAAACAGTACTGTATATTTTTTTCTTTTTTTGCTTATATCTCGAAAACGGTGTGTCCTATCGCAAAAATAATAAAAAATTTGCCCCCCTTTATAAGACCCATAAACCCCTATGACTGAACATGTAGGTAACAAAAAAAAAAAAAAAAAAGGATTTTTGTTCCCGTGGAATATTTTCTGACATCCACGCGGTCAAAGCCGCGCAGGAAGTGCTAGTATTTCATATTTACTACTGAAATATTTTTTTTGTTTATATTTTAAAATTGCTACAGTGTAAAAAATCAATCTGCCTAGCCTTTTCCCAACTATGTTGGGGTCGGCTTTCAGTCTAGCCGGATGAGCCAGCTGAATATCAGTATTACATGGAGCGACTGCTATCTGACCTCCACAACCCAGTTACTGCGTAATACGATACCCCTTGGTAAGACTGGTTGTCAGACTTTCGGGCTTCTGACGACTCGTAACGACTGTCAAAGATCCACGAATAACAGCCGGGACCAACGGCTTAACGTGCTTTCCGAGGCACGGGGGAATCTCGGTATGTAAAGATGGTCACCCATCCACTGACCAACCCCGGCAAGCGTAGCTTAAGCTGACGGATCGACCCGTGCGGCTGTCATTACTTAGCCACGAGCTCCTCTCTAGAATTGTTACAATGTAAAAAAAGTATTTATAAATGCACATCAAAAATAGTCAACAATAAAGCGCCCACGCGCGCAATCGAATTGGGACCTCTGCAGCGAGCTAATCTATAAACGCACACTACTACAATAAGTTCGTAAATATTATGCCCTAACACATACGTATGAGCATGTCGAACGATAGCCGGTGCGGAGTAGCGAGCGACACAACCCTCCCGTCTCAATGCCAAAGCAAGACTGCCGCCCGCGCCCGCGCAGAGCTCCTCTGAACCTGTATCTCAAAATGGGAACATTTTCTTTGCAAATGTTGATTGATTTACAAAAGCTGTAGACCATTTGTAGCACTTCTAACCATCAATTTTTTAGTGTAAAAATATTTCCAAACACCAAAGCCGTTTAGGAGAAGTAGGGATATTAGCCAAAAAATAGCGTTTTGGTAAATATTTTTTTAAGGCAAAAGTATCAGCCATATGAAAAAATCCTGTAGCTCAAATGTTGTTTATGAATCTATATCAAACATATATTTTTTTCAAATCTTCTAAACAAGCCGTTAATGAGAAGTAGGCTTTATAAAGTGACCGTGTTACGGTACTAAACGGGAGTAAGGCCCTTAATTCAAAATTTTAGGTACGCACGGCTACAGATCAAGCTATACATTTCCAGTATAAGCTGATCTCGCATTGTATTTCCTTACAATGAGCGGTCAGTGTAAGCTAGAAATGTATAGCTTGATGTGTAGCCGTGTGTACCTATATTATTCTTGGCAGTATAAGAAAGAATCAATCAATCTGCCTAGCCTTTTCCCAACTATGTCGGGGTTGGCTTCCAGTCTAACCGGATGCAGCTGAATACCAGTATTTTACATGGAGCGACTGCCTGTCTGACCTCCACAACCCAGTAACTGGGTAATACGATACCCCTTGGTAAGACTGGTTGTCAGACTTTCGGGCTTCTGACGACCCGTAACGACTGTCAAAGATCCACGAATGACAGCCGGGACCAACGGCTTAACGTGCTTTCCGAGGCACGGAGGAGTCTCGGTATGTAAAGATGGTCACCCATCCACTGACCAACCCCGGCAAGCGTAGCTTAACCCGATGGATCGGCCCGTGCGGCTGTAACTACTTAGCCACGAGCTCCTCTATAGTAGCAGTATAAGAAAGAATGTCATTGTAAATTCTATCGACGTTGAAATTGAGTGGGTACATCACTAGTCAGAATAAAATTAATGACAACCTACAAAATTTCGAAACGTCTTCTGTATACGTGTCCTTCTTTTACATCATAGCGGCTCCATAAGTCAAAATGAAACAAATATATTGAGTTCAGTTGCTATTTAAGCACTACTTCTATGCTTGTTGTTCTTCTGAGAAAAAACCAGTCTTAACTTAGTCACAGGAGTAGCCGAGTAGGTGTCCTCTTATAACCGGCACCATAATTGTGTACACTATCAATCGGAATCTTAATAATTTTGAAGCAAATTGTTAATCCATTGCTTCATTTATGTTCGAAAAACAATTGTATACAGCGTAAATAACGCAATAAATGCTGTTGAACTGTCAAAATGAAACCGATTCGATTGATGGTGTTTTCCGTAATTGCCCCGCAGTCTCCTACCATCAGCTTCATTCTACTCATCCCGGATCATAATATAAACATAAAGATAAGTCGATACTTAAACCGTGATAGCCTTAGCTACCCGTGTAACAAGGCACTTACTCTGGGTTATGTTAAGACCACCTTATTCGTACCTTTTCTTTTATGTAGCATTACAAGGAGACAAAACAGGCTTGCTCCAATACCACAGAATACTAAGCCAAGGACATTTGGACACTGAAGGCCTTTAGCCCAAAAAAAAAAAAAAAAAGGTTTACGCAGATTATAATACAAGTTCCCAATGTGTAGGTATATCTCGTATGGACATGCAAAAGTTTGTTTACCATAGTCATCGTCGGAAACAGGAACTCTTTTAAATTGTCTAAGCAATTTATTGCTCAATAATAAAAATGTGTGTTGCCATTTAGGTATTTGGTCCCTTTATTTATACTTAAAGTAAGTAGGTACTTTTTTGTTCTTATTCTATGGGTTGCTAAAGGAAAATAACAAAAACATTCAATAAGTACCTACGTGGTACCTACAATCAAAAGCGATGGCATTTTAAATACCTACTGTAGTGAAAAAACCCGACTAAGTACCAAAAAATCTCGCTCTAAAATCTATGAAACAAGTAAATGTCAAAAAAAAATGAAAATTTCAAATGTCATGTGTGTGAAAATCTGAAATTAGAAATAGACCATGTTATTTTTTTAATAGTACCTAATTCATAATTAATTTTAAACAAACAAATTAAAAAGCTGTTCGATTTATCTTAACATGACTCCGGATTTTTAATTTGTCTGTTTTTTTCTAATTTCAGATGAGAACATTTTCTTGTTTCATAATATTTAGAGCGTGATTTTTTAGTAGTCTGGTTTTAGTTTTTAAACATATGATAAGTAAGTAGTTTAGAAGTTGTGAGGGAACAGATGAACATACATACATAGGTACATACCGGTCCAAATCATAACCCTCCTTTTTGCTTCACCGTAGTCAGGTAAAAATTGTCACGAATGGCGAGAACAAATTCCACAACTCACTAGTGCGGAATAAGTAGTTAATTGCAATCCACTGTTCGGGACAATCCTTTGCTACGAGCTCGGATCTAGTACACTGGAATTTCGTATTAAAAATGGTATTTTGTACTTGAATCACGTCGAATTAAAGTCAGGAATCCTGAGTAAGGATACATTCGGGATTTGATTACATTCCAATGATAATATTTTGCATGTTTTTTGTTAGGTATACAAAGCAAAAATTACGATCTTTCATAGAAACTTCCACCCTATTTAACTCCTTTAGGGGATGAATTTTCAAAAACTTTAGTGCTGCTTTGTGTTATTCATGGAACCCTTTCAAGATTAGAAGAGACCCTTGAAAAATTGCAAACTTCTAGATCTATTAGGCCGTGTGAAATTAAGAGTTTTACTATGAAGTAGATAAATTCTCCATGTACGTAATTTAATAATTTATCATACAATAATATAAAGAAGAGTTTGTTTGTTTGTATATCTCTGGAACTACCAGTCGTACCTATTTGAAAAAATATTTTTGCATTTGATAGCCCAATTCTTGAGGAAGGCTCTTATCATCACGCTGGGATCCTTATCCTTACGACGAGCAGAGCAAAAAGAAAAAACCGTCCAAGTGCGTGTCGGTTTCGCACATTTAGGGTTCCGTACCAAATCTGATTTATCAATATGTTGGTATCTGTTAGTAAAATAAACATTATCACCAAATTTCAAGTTCATAGATCAATGGGAAGTTAAAAAATTCTTTGGAACAAAATTTAGTAAAAAAAAGCTGACTTTGGTGGCTTCTCATTTCTTTGTTTTCCAATATTTTTTTAAAATAAAACATACATTATTTATCTACTCAATGAGCTCTAAACAACTCGATGGGGTAGGTCAAATTTTTTTTTCGCGATCCCGTTTACCTGTATGGGGGGCTCCAATACAGCTAAACGGGGTCGCGAAAAAGAAAATTTAAAAACATTTTAAAATATTGTTCACAATTTGTATGGCTTTGGGTCAACAAGGTGCAAACTGTGAAAATTTGTAGACTGCAGCTCCAACCATTTGGCTGTAAAACCTGTATGACAGACGACGGACAGACGGACACGTTGAGTAACACTAATAGGGCTCCGTTTGGACCCTTCGGTTACGGAACCCTAAAAAAGTCAGAAAAACGATAATTCGAAAACGAAGTAATAGCGCAGACGGGCGATGCAATGCGACGGGGTGGGTCGGGGTAACAAGAAATTTCACGCGGACGAAGTCGCGCGCAGAAGCTATTTATTATATATTTTTGCACGTGATTGTACTTCTATAATCTAAAATTAGATTCTCAATCTGCTAATTCCTTCTAATCTTATTGGCTGCACTCGACTGCTCGATCACGTTTTTTCTTATCTATAGACGCATTTATCTACCTTTATGTTCTAATAAAGTTTTTATTTGAACTGCTCCAGTCGGTACGGCTCGAATTCGTTGTTGGCGTGGCTAATATGCATGCTATTAAGTTACTTTATTTATTTACCAGCTTTTGCCCGCGGCTTCGCTCGCGTTAATTAATATAATTCACTCATGATTCGAAAGAATGGTGTGCCATATATTATCATCAGGTTATTGTTGTTTTCCTCGGGAACAGTACTTTTTTTCGGGATGAAAAGTATGTCCGTTTCTGTAGTCTGTCACAACGTATATGCAAAATTTACCTCCGGAGCAACTGGACAGTTTCACAACTGGACAGATTCTCAGCTAGACAGTTTCGCAGCTGGACAGATTAGCAACTAGACAGAGTAGGCATAGTCGTGAATAAATAAGTTTTTATACTATGAAACATAGGTATTAAATTTAAAAAGTGTTTATTCAAAGAAAGTCTAAAACATAAAGGCACGACAGTAGAATCTCTTACAATCTGTTGCATTGAGAATTTGTTTTAAGGTAGGTAGTAGTCAGTCAGATAATATATTTTGTACTTATCTGCATAGCAATCAAAATAAACAAATACCTACCTACAACAAAAAAAAAACAAATAATCAATCAATCAAAACGTGAGTAATTTAATTATTTATAGGTTATGCTAATTTAATGGGCCTAGTTGTTCAAATCGAAGCTTGAAAATAGTCAGCCCTTGCCCTCTGGAGCAAGTCGTTCACTTTCCTATCTTGACCACTTTTTCATAACGTCCATATTCCCAACGCATCCACTTTTTATTTTTGCTTTGTACACGTTCTGTTCAGATGCTAATCTGTCCAGCTGAGAATCTGTCCAGTTGCGAATCTGTCCAGTTGCTCCTGAGGGCAAAATTTCAGGATGATCGGTTTAGTGGTTTAGGCGTGAAAAGTTACAAACAAACATACAAACTTACTTTCACATATTTATAATATCAGTTAGGTTTTAGTTTTATTTATTTAGTATTTATTTATTTAGGTTTTATATATTTAGTGAAATAGACGGTGATTTTTAACGAAAACGAGCGCATAAAATTTCATGAACAGACCTTTGGGCGTTTAGATATTATGAAAAAATTACTGGATGTATTTGTTTAAAGTAAAGTTATTTGAATTCTTCAATAAATTATCTAACCCTGTGCGGTAACAATTTTGCCATTTTCATACTCCGGGAGCTATTTATTTACGCTGAAAGATGCGTTCAAATTTTTATTGAATTATGGAAGGTTCGACGCTCATAAATTCCAAACCAATATTTTTTTTCCGATTCTACTTCCATACTGGGCTAGATAATGACGAGAAAAATTGAAATACTTAATTTTTAGCTTTGGACGTACCTACACCGTCAAACAGACGAGTAATCACCAAACTAAGTTTCTATGGAAGAATGAGCGACTAGCGTGCCCTTAAGGCCATTCAGTTTCATGTACCTATGTATACCTATATGACTAGGTCATTGAACCCAGATAGAAATGAACTACAATGGAATCCGTTTATTATGACTCCGCCTATATTGACCAACCACTTAACATAGGTAGGTAATTGCAGTGCGAAGTTTGATTTTCATATAAAAATATGTAGTTGTTAACAAAGTTCGGTTACTTAAGACTTCGCTTATATTTTTGACATGTCACTTATTATGACCTATTATTTCAACGAATTAAGAATGATAACGTGAACAAAAGCAGACAAAAATTATTGATTTATTTAATTAAAAAATATGTATGTGTCGCAGCCAACTGGTTTTATTTTTCTATTAATAGATACACTTTGTAGTTTTTCTCTCTATTAAATTAAATACCTAATAAAAATAGGAAGTTGTTTATTTTCTAAGACTATGCTTTGTATGACGTCACTTCCCGTCGATGTCATTTTATGCGGATTCTACTGTATTTAAAAAGGTTGCATGGACAATGACGTATTTATTTCCAACGTTCCATTGGTCCCTACGGTACAGTTCAATGCCCGATGAAGTCAACAAAATCGTCGACCAATATGCTATTTAATTTTATTGATAGCTTTATAAAAGATATTTTTTGGAATCTCAACCCCAAGAACGGGTTTACGAAGGGTCGAAATTTGTTTATAAGTTTGTTTTGGTTTTTTAAGAAAAAAAATAAGGATGAAAACACAGTTGGCCCCAAATAAATTTTATTACAATAATAACTCGTTAACTAAGTATAAGATATTAATATTATTAGAAGTAATTAGTCATAATTTTCGATATCTATAGATTCTTTACATTCTTCTCGTGTCCCTGAAACAAAACATACGGGTTATTGCAACATCAGCCAATGATCGGAGTAGGTAGATTGAATTGGGGTCATTGATCCGAAACGTATATTATTAATATTGACATTCCTCCGGAATTCCGGATTTAAAAGTCGTAACTTATGTAGAAATCGTATTACTTTTATTTTTGATAAAAATTTGATGTAAAATGTACATATTTAACAATAAAGCATGTTGATTTTTTATCCTTATTGTTATTTATTCTACCCTTAATGTCAATGACCATGACCAATATGAAAACAATTTATAAAAATTTGTGGCAATACTAAAATATTAAAAATGTGTTTATGCTTCGATCGGAATTCAATTGTTTTTATTATTCAACAGATAAAACAACAAAAAAAAATTAATTGATTAATTAATTAATTTAGTTTTGATACCTTCCTTTAAATTTTGAATTGAGTAGTAATAATATCACTACCAACACTAACAATATTTAGTTGGATCCGGAAATACCGAAATTACCGGAATTACTTTCCTGGAAAATGGCTTATCCATGTTATTCTGTGGGCATTTATGATACAAGTACCAAAAATAAATCTACCTACTCCGATCATTGAACATCACACAAAATGGTCCTAATTTCTTAGATAATGACGTAACTGTTACGGGGACAGGATTTTTTTAAATTATAAAAATAAAAAAAAAACCCTGTCCCCGTTCGTCCCGGTTCCGTACCAAAATGGTAAAAAGGAACCCTTATGATGCGACTTAGTCTAATACAGTGCTCTTAGCAGGAGCCATTACTCCACCTAAAATGCTGGCCAGATCTCTCGCGCGGAATACTCTTGTTGGCTTAGCTAAACCCTTTCGGTAGACCATGACCTGGACAATAGGACACAGGCTACTTTTCACCCTTAATCGCAGACGAAGTCGGGCGCAACAGTTAGTTTCCAATATAAATAAGGGTGTATAAGTAAGGGTGGGGTGGAGGGGGTAAGGGTGGGGTGGGGTAGTAAGGGTGCAATATAAATAAGGGGGGTGGTAAGGGTGGGGTAAGACGTTGATCGATTGGTGTGGTAACAACTGACGATCGAAGTCGACTTATAAATTCTATCATCGATCGACCGTCGATCGATTGGTGTGGTAACAACTGACGATCGAAGTCGACTTATCCATTCTATCATCGATCGACCATCGATCGATTGGTGTGGTAACAACTGACGATCGAAGTCGACTTATCCATTCTATCATCGATCGACCATCGATCGATTGGTGTGGTAACAACTGACGATCGAAGTCGACTTATCCATTCTATCATCGATCGACAATCGATCGATTGGTGTGGTAACAACTGACGATCGACGTCGACTTATCCACTCTATCATCGATCAACAATCGATCGATTGATTCGGTAACAACTGACGATCGAAGTCGACTTATCCATTCTATCATCGATCGACAATCGATCGATTGGTGTGGTAACAACTGACGATCGACGTCGACTTATCCACTCTATCATCGATCAACAATCGATCGATTGATTCGGTAACAACTGACAATCGACGTCGACTTATCCACTCTATCATCGATCGACAATCGATCGATTGGTTCGGTAACAACTGACGATCGACGTCGACTTATCCACTCTATCATCGATCAACAATCGATCGATTGGTTCGGTAACAACTGACGATGGACGTCGACTTATCCACTCTATCATCGATCGACGGCGATCGACGACATCGATCGACAATCGATCGTTTGGTGTGGTAGACCCTTTAGATAGGTACCTTGTACTAAAAGAAATGACATAGGTACTAACTGTACATTTCTTTTTCAAATCCGTCGATATTGTCCAGTCTTTAGTCTACGCCTCAGCCGCCGACACGGCCAGCAGTTTCTTGTAGGATCCGGCTAGTGAGCGCGCCGCTAGGTGTAGGAGTTCCCGCCTTGATACGCCGGTCGATGCCTCCTGCCATTGGTTGTGGGGTACCTGGTGGATGATGGATTAGGATAGTAGAGCATGGTCGTTCATGGCCAAGAACGGGTATTTGATTTTGGTTTTTCGTTTTTTGCCACCGACTTCCGAAATTAAAGGTATATAAAATTTTTTTTGGAAGTCGGTTGTTTTTTTTTTCACTTTTTAGTTGTGGTACACACGGCTACGCATCAAGCTATATGTTTACAGTTTACACTGACCTCTGGTTTTAAAGAAATCCTATACAATGCGAGATCAGCTTATACTGGAAATGTATAGCTTGATCTTTAGCCGTGCGTACCTACTCCGCACAAATTCGAACCCCACTGCCTGCTATGTTCATTGAAGCTACCTCAAAAACTACCCAAGCAAAGTTAATAAATTTTACATGGGACCAACTGTGTAAAAAGTTACTCGTGGCCATATATAAAAAAACCGGTCAAGAGCGAGTCGGACTCGCGCACCGAGGGTTCCGTTCCGATTTCTGAAAAAGTGTGCTATTTAGAGACATCGTTTTATTTTTCCTGTAATCTTTATACAGGGTGGCCGGAACATTGACGTCCAAAAATAAAATTTCGGTCCCTCGTATCGTGGGGTATTCGAATCACCCCCATGTATGTTCCGCGACTTTTCATAGTTTTCGAGTTATGAATTTTTTTCTGAATGTTTGAAAATTTTCGACCTGACCAACCTAAAAAAATTCTAAAAAAAAAAGTAGAGGGTTTTATCGAGTTTCTTTTTTTGCAACTGAATTTTCATAAGTAGTACTTTTATGCATAAAATAATCAGCTTCGTAACTGTGATGAAAGTTATGAAAATGTTGATCTAAAGTGAAAAATTTACGTTCGGTAAATTATGACTTAAATTTTCAACTTCAAATTAAAAATCTAAACAGGTGACTTCATGGTTCTCAAGTAGGCTTCAAGAATGCGCCGGACTCTCAGCTTTCATAATCATTAAAAAACGTAGGACTTAATGGGGCTAACTTTGGCCTTAATCGGCCTTCAAAGACTGCGAGGTGGAAAATTCTTAAAATTAGCTATCTGATTAATAATTTTTTTTTTCCATTTTCTCGCTCCTAAGGTTATTTAGTTTGCTAACCAAAAATGACTGCAGGAAAGCTAAGATTTAAACACGGAGATTTTTTTAAATGTTAGTTTAATGAATTTTGCGCGATCCGTTCTCGTGGACTATGGGTTGTAAACGAGGGTGCAACTCTTTTACCTGCAATAACAATGGACCGAGAGGAAAAGAGACCGAATTATTGCTATCTCTCTCACGCAAGGCGCGCAACCGAAGCCAACGCAAAACAAGTACCTCAGTCGTACTCACATTGTGTTTACTGCTATACGCGTGTCGCCATTTTGTCTTTACCACACTCGCTTTGCCCACGGACTCCGCTGCCTACTTGTTTGACTACTTTGCTCGTTTATTGGACTGTGTTTTGCATTCTGATTTGGACTTTTTTTACGTGGAAGTGTAAAAAATGAGTTACACGTTAAGTGAATATGCAGAAATGCATTATTTTTATGGAGTTGCACAAGGAAACGGCCATGAAGCAGCGCGACTATATCGCGAACAACTTCAACGTCGTGGTGGGCCGCAACCTGAGCGATATCCCGACCATCGTGTTTTTATTAACACGCACAACACTTTGATGGCAGGCCGCATTCCTGGTCGACGCGGCAGTCATGAAGGAATCCCTAGAGCTAACCCGGATCGCAGAGAAATGGTGCTGGAAGAAGTTCAGCGAAATCCGTCTACGAGTACGAGAAGTATGGCTCGTGCTCTGAACATCCCAAGGACTTCTATCCAAGACATTCTTCACGATGAAGAATACCACGCTTTCCACATCCGACGAGTCCAAGCTTTACTGCCTACAGATCACCAATTGCGCGTTGATTTTTGCCAAACCATGTTACGAAAAGAGCAAGAGGATCCTGGATTTTTCAATAAAGTTTTATGGTCAGATGAGTCACGATTTGAGCGATCCGGAATATTCAATATTCATAATTACCACACGTGGGCGAATGAAAATCCACTCGAAGTGAGAGCTTCGACATTTCAACATCGCTTCAGCGTTAACTTGTGGTCTGGTATCCTCAATGGCGAACTAATTGGTCCGTTTGAACTGCCGTCCAGACTTGA
This sequence comes from Cosmia trapezina, assembly GCA_905163495.3. Taxonomy (NCBI): domain Eukaryota; kingdom Metazoa; phylum Arthropoda; class Insecta; order Lepidoptera; family Noctuidae; genus Cosmia; species Cosmia trapezina. The sequence continues at coordinate 8,279,798 of LR991036.1, forward strand.
TGGAGAAACATACAAAAACTTTTTGGAAAATGAACTTCCATTGTTGCTGGCAGATGTGAATCTCGAACTCAGACGAACCATGGTGTTGCAAAATGACGGCGCCCCGTGTCACTATGCAACCCAGGTCCGAAATTACTTAGATGAAACATACCCCAACAGATGGATCGGACGCAGCGGACCAATTAGGTGGCCTCCACGCTCACCTGATCTCAACCCCATCGATTTCTTTATTTGGGGCTATTACAAGGAAATAGCATACGCCCGAGACTGTTCAAGTGAACAAGAGCTGAGGCAGTTGATTGCAGAAGCTGAACGTGTTGTGAGAGAGAACAGAGACGCTTTTAGACGATTGCCAGACAATTTCTTACGTAGGTGTAGAATGTGTATTGCTGCTGGTGGTGGCCACTTTGAAAACCTTTTGTAAATGTTAAAAATAAATTAAGTACTTTTTTCACATTATCATCTGTGTTTTATTCAAAACCACTTTTTACGTAAAACTTTTCTTACCCAACTCTGAAACTATTTGTTGGTTAGTTTTCAGTATTCTTATCATTAATTAACCTTAGGAACGAGAAAATAGCCAAAAAAAAATAATTACTCAGATGGGTAATTTTAAGAATTTTTCCACCTCGCTGTCTTTGAAGGCCGATTTTAAACAAAGTAGCCCTATTAAGTACTTCATTTTTTTTATGATTATGAAAGCTGAGAGTCTGGCGCATTCTTGAAGCCTACTTAGGAATTATGAAGTCACCTGTTAAGATTTTTAATTTAAAGTTGAAAATTTGAGTCATAATTTATCGAACGTAAATTTTTCACTTTAGATCAACATTTTCATAACTTTCATCACAGTTACGAAGCTGATTATTTTATGCATAAAAGTACTACTTATGAAAATTCAGTTGCAAAAAAAGAAACTCGATAAAACCCTCTACTTTTTTTTTTAGAATTTTTTTAGGTTGGTCAGGTCGAAAATTTTCAAACATTCAGAAAAAAATTCATAACTCGAAAACTATGAAAAGTCGCGGAACATACATGGGGGTGATTCGAATACCCCACGATACGAGGGACTGAAATTTTATTTTTGGACGTCAATGTTCCGGCCACCCTGTATAAACTTCTATCACATATAATAATTTCAGATTTTTCTCTTTGCAAACTTCGGAGATAAGGGCCCCCCCCTTATCTCCGAAGTTTGATTGAGAACGGTATTTTTTTTACATTTTTCATCAGAAGTCGAAAACTATGCAGCCTAAAGAAAAAAAATGTCTGAGAATGTGCAAACAGCGCTCTTTCATGTGATACCCCATATGCCCTAGTAGCCCCACTTTAATTTTTTAAGACCCCCTTTCAGTCCCTGTTGCAAAAAAAAAAAAAAATTAATTTCTTTCTTATTTTTAAAATAGTTGGGTCAACGTCATCTAAAACTATTCTAAATTTCAAGTTGATAGCATTAGTAGTTCTTGAGATATCCAGCTATGACAGACAGACAGACTGAGTGACAGCATAAGGGTTCCTTTTTTACAATTTTGGTACGGAACCCTAAAAATATATACACGCATCGACTTGAGAACCTTCTCCTTTTTTATCGTCGATTAAAAAAAGGTCCTAAATTGGGTTGCAATGGAATCATAACTTTTGTCATGTATGACATTGAGTTTGTTTTCGATAATCTGAGATTCTGAATTCAAATATAGGTACTTATACGGCGGAGTTTTTGGTGGATGCGATCCCAACATAGACACACTACTTACCCGAACTGTGAGATATATGATGTGCGCTGTGCTATTCAAATATTAAAGTAATTCCGTGCCATAGCTTAGGGGTAGCTCCGTATCGAATAAGGAACCCAGGACAAAGATAAAAAAATAAAAAATAAAAACATAAAAAAAATATTGTAAGATCAACCTAATTTAGTACCGACCAACTTAAAATAGCAATCGTTTAGAATTAAAATTATTTTATTTGTTTAAATGCTTTAATTACTTACATAATTTATCGAACGCGTTGTCATTTTGTCCTTCACTTCTCGCGTCCGAATACTAAAATAATTTGACGACATAATAACAATAATTTAACGATTGCTATTTTAAGTTAGTAGGTACTAAATTAGGTTGATCTTGCAATCATTGTTTATGATTTTATTTATTTTTTTCCTGGGTTCCTTTATCGATACTGAACTCACCCTGAGGCTATGGCACGCAATTTCTTTAACACCTTGTATAAGTAAAATCAGGTGCGGTTATATGATAAATTGTGCAGCAGTAGTCTTACCTGCAAGCTAGCGCCCATAATAGATCCTATCGTCACGCTATACCCAGTCTGCGCGTGCGCATAGTCTTGTGCCGTGGCGGCGCACGCGGCGGCCACGGCAGCGGCCGGCACGGGCGTGCCTTGCGACTGCAGTTGCAGCTCGATGCCCAGAGATGGCTGGGATAGGATCAGTAGGGACATGTCGTACCATCTGAAGAAGAGATGATTTAAATAATTGTTGGTCGAGGCAATTTTAAACACAAAACACAAGAAATAGGAACAAATTAGATCAACCACGTTTCAGATTATCTAAAGTACACACTTCTTTTATGGGTACTGTGTAAAATGCTACAATAAAATACCACTCGATATTCTTCAAATAAATGAGAAGAAATTCAAAACATGCATTAAACGCACACTATGTAAACAAGCATATTATAAGTTGGATGATTATATCGTAGGTAAAAATGCTTGGCTTAGACGGTCCTGCCCATAACCACTTGTGTCCACTTTTTAGCATTTTAATATTTGGAAGAGATGCTTTCCTTTTTTTCTAACATTACGATTTTAATTATTTAAATGTATTTTTAACCGACTTCTAAAAAAGGAGGAGGTTCTCAATTCGGATGTTTGTATTTTTTTTTTTATGTTTGTTCGCGCATAACTCCGTCGCTTGCCAACCGATTTGAAAAATTATTTTTTTGTTGGAAAGGGTATACTTCCCAAATGGTCTCATTTTTGTCAAAATCCAGTTCTGATGATGGGATCCTGGAGAAATCGAAGGAACTCTTCAAATATTTCACGTGTTGCGATTCGATTACTTTAATATGGTTGCTAAGCAATTTCCGCTCGTCACACAATGCGTGTGGTGAGTGGTTACTGAGGAGTGCTCCTGGTTCTTACCAGCAGAACTCCTCAACAAATTAACGTCCCAGCATCGGGAAAAGCAATATTTTGTAACATGTGATGAGCAATTGACATTAGACTATTGTAACTTATACAAATTATAAACAGACCCACTAAAAAGCGAGAAATAAAACCAACTAATTAATAAAGATGTTTATCATTAACTAGCGACCCGGCTCTGCTCCGCACGGTTATTACGACTTGACAAAACATGAAGGTTTCTATATTGTATACAGGGTGGCCGGAACATTGACGTCCAAAAATAAAATTTCGGTCCCTCGTATCGTGGGGTATTCGAATCACCCCCATGTATGTTCCGCGACTTTTCATAGTTTTCGAGTTATGAATTTTTTTCTGAATGTTTGAAAATTTTCGACCTGACCAACCTAAAAAAATTCTAAAAAAAAAAGTAGAGGGTTTTATCGAGTTTCTTTTTTTGCAACTGAATTTTCATAAGTAGTACTTTTATGCATAAAATAATCAGCTTCGTAACTGTGATGAAAGTTATGAAAATGTTGATCTAAAGTGAAAAATTTACGTTCGGTAAATTATGACTCAAATTTTCAACTTTAAATTAAAAATCTTAACAGGTGACTTCATAATTCCTAAGTAGGCTTCAAGAATGCGCCAGACTCTCAGCTTTCATAATCATAAAAAAAATGAAGTACTTAATAGGGCTACTTTGTTTAAAATCGGCCTTCAAAGACAGCGAGGTGGAAAAATTCTTAAAATTACCCATCTGAGTAATTATTTTTTTTTTGGCTATTTTCTCGTTCCTAAGGTTAATTAATGATAAGAATACTGAAAACTAACCAACAAATAGTTTCAGAGTTGGGTAAGAAAAGTTTTACGTAAAAAGTGGTTTTGAATAAAACACAGATGATAATGTGAAAAAAGTACTTAATTTATTTTTAACATTTACAAAAGGTTTTCAAAGTGGCCACCACCAGCTGCTGCTGGTGGTGGCCACTTTGAAAACCTTTTACATACATACACATTCTACACCTACGTAAGAAATTGTCTGGCAATCGTCTAAAAGCGTCTCTGTTCTCTCTCACAACACGTTCAGCTTCTGCAATCAACTGCCTCAGCCCTTGTTCACTTGAACAGTCTCGGGCGTATGCTATTTCCTTGTAATAGCCCCAAATAAAGAAATCGATGGGGTGAGGTGAGCGTGGAGGCCACCTAATTGGTCCGCTGCGTCCGATCCATCTGTTGGGGTATGTTTCATCTAAGTAATTTCGGACCTGGGTTGCATAGTGACACGGGGCGCCGTCATTTTGCAACACCATGGTTCGTCTGAGTTCGAGATTCACATCTGCCAGCAACAATGGAAGTTCATTTTCCAAAAAGTTTTTGTATGTTTCTCCATCAAGTCTGGACGGCAGTTCAAACGGACCAATTAGTTCGCCATTGAGGATACCAGACCACAAGTTAACGCTGAAGCGATGTTGAAATGTCGAAGCTCTCACTTCGAGTGGATTGTTATTGCAGGTAAAAGAGTTGCACCCTCGTTTACAACCCATAGTCCACGAGAACGGATCGCGCAAAATTCATTAAACTAACATTTAAAAAAATCTCCGTGTTTAAATCTTAGCTTTCCTGCAGTCATTTTTGGTTAGCAAACTAAATAACCTTAGGAGCGAGAAAATGGAAAAAAAAAATATTAATCAGATAGCTAATTTTAAGAATTTTCCACCTCGCAGTCTTTGAAGGCCGATTAAGGCCAAAGTTAGCCCCATTAAGTCCTACGTTTTTTAATGATTATGAAAGCTGAGAGTCTGGCGCATTCTTGAAGCTTACTTGAGAACCATGAAGTCACCTGTTTAGATTTTTAATTTGAAGTTGAAAATTTAAGTCATAATTTACCGAACGTAAATTTTTCACTTTAGATCAACATTTTCATAACTTTCATCACAGTTACGAAGCTGATTATTTTATGCATAAAAGTACTACTTATGAAAATTCAGTTGCAAAAAAAGAAACTCGATAAAACCCTCTACTTTTTTTTTTAGAATTTTTTTAGGTTGGTCAGGTCGAAAATTTTCAAACATTCAGAAAAAAATTCATAACTCGAAAACTATGAAAAGTCGCGGAACATACATGGGGGTGATTCGAATACCCCACGATACGAGGGACCGAAATTTTATTTTTGGACGTCAATGTTCCGGCCACCCTGTATAAGTTAAATATTAATGTATTAAGTATACTTAGAAACCTTCCGGAATAAATTCTCTAAATGATAGTGAAAACGCCATCAAAATCCGTTGCATAGTTTAGAAGAACAATGCGGTCGCACAGATAGACACGAAAAGCGTCTTTATTTTATAGTAAGTATAGAGATACTAGTTTTTACCCGCGGCTTTTATGTAAAATTTCAAGATTTATATCTGTAATTTTTATGGTGTGCATAAAAAAATAAGAGTATTCTATCTATCTATCTTCGCCCGCGTGACACTTTGGACCCCCGTTTCACACTCTTAGGTGTTGAATTTTGAAAAATCCTTTCTTAGTTCACCCTTAGACATCATAAGGGAACCTACGTGCCAAAGGAATCTCTAGACCATTGGTTCTTAACCGGTGGTCCGCGGACCACTAGTGGTCCCTGGAGGCATTCCAAGTGGTCCGCGAAGCCATCCTAATAATATGTGGCGTGACGTAATGAGTCGAGTCGAAACAGCGGCAGCGCGAGCCGCGAGCGCAAAGCGCGCGCAATGATACGCTCAACTAAATTATTGACAGACAAGGTGCAGATATTAAAGAAGAAATTCAGAAAAACATGATGCTCCATTTGACAAAATTAAAAAGTGAATTCAATCGCTATTTTCCTGAATGCGGGGACAAAAGTATTCAGAAACTGATCCGGAATCCTTTCATTCTCAATGTTTCCGAAGTCTCTGATGAAATTCAAGTAGAAGTGATTGAAATGCAACACGACACAAACTTAAAAGATACATTCGGATCAGGAATAAATCTTGAGGAATTTTGGAGCCAAAAAGCAATTTCTTTTCCAAAGCTTCGAGACATTGCTATGCGTTACCTAACTTTATTTTCATCGACGTATCTATGCGAGCAGGGGTTTTCGACGCTTCTGATGATTAAAAACAAGCATCGAAATCGGTTGGATGCCACTGCCGACATGCGTTTAGCTTTGAGTAGCACTGAACCAAGAATTCAGAAGTTAGTAAAGAGTATGCAGTCACAAAAATCACATCTGTAAATTTTACATTTTTGCTAAATAATAAATAAATGAGTGCTAATTATAAAATTGTGCTTGTTTTCTTTATCAAACAATCCTTAATTTAGGAAAACCAACTGGGTGGTCCCCGGCAAGACAAACATTTGGTAAAATGGTCCCTCATGACTAAAAGGTTGAGAACCACTGCTCTAGACCCAGCGGTTTGGGCTGTGCGTTGATACATCAGTCAATCAGTTTTGCCATTTATATATACAACGTGTAACGTTAAATGCGCAAAACCTCTTAAGGGGTCATTGTACTCATTATTATGCACAACTTTTAGTATGGGACCAAACCTGAAATCGCCAAAAAAAAATCAGCTGTTCAGTACATTTTGACGAATTATGCGAACAGAAATGTACTGAACAGCTGATTTTTTTTTCGCGATTTCAGTTCTGGTCCCATAGTAAAAGTTGTTCATAATGATGAGTACAATGACCCCTTAACCCCTCAAGTGTCTGAGTTTGGCTAATTTTAGACACAAAACCCCAGCGAGTGAGGAGGGTTAGGGGTTAGTTGCGAACCCCATAGGTTCACAACTACTGATGATGACATGTTTACCATCGGATGATGTTTTTTTACGTTTATATATATGTGATCTAAGCTTATATATCTATTATGTAAAGTTTTGTCCTTTTGCACACTTGGTTTGCATTTGACACGCGGGGGGGGGAGGGGGAGTTCGCTGCGAACTCCATAGGTTCACAACTAATGATGATTATTGGTTTTCCATCGGATGATGTTTTTTTACATATATATATATGTGATATAAGCTTATATACCTAACAAAAAAAGGGTTTTTCTTATGCACACATGGGGTGCATTCGACACTTGAGGGGTTAAGAGGTTTTGCGCATTTAACGTTACACGTTGTATAGATAATAAGTATCTAGAAATCTACTAACCTGTCAGTAACAGATTCATGCAGATACCCCTCTACGGCGACCACAGGTACATTATTATTAAGTTCTCCGTGCACTGATCGTATGTGAGCGATGCGTTGTTTAGCTGCTGCGTACGCGGCGGCATAGCCGACCGGCTGGTCTGCTGTGACGTCACTCTGTGCTGCGTAGCCGCTGGAAATTGTAACATATTTAGTGCCGGATAAGGTGGGTTAATGGCTAGCAAATTAACCGAGACTGATCCTGACCAAGAAGAGGCCCAATTTTTTTTTATTTAACTTATGAACAAAATCTGATATTTTGTTCATAAGTTAAATAAAAAAAAATTGCCCCTCCTGGTCGCTCACCGAGTCGCAAAAGTTCCGCCTTGGGTTTGCCAAAGAGCAATGGAGCGCAGCATTCTGGGAGTAAAACGAACTGACAGAATACGAAACACCACGGTGCGCTCCAAAACAGTGATACTAGACGTATGCAAAAAGGTTGCCAAGCTACAATGGGATTGGGAGCGTCACGACAGCGTGCATAGCGAATGCTGGGCAACAGTCTCCATACAGTGGGTGCTTGAGGATGGACGGCGCCGCCAAGGAAGAGGTGGCGAGACGACCTAGACGAGTACCACAAGGGTTGGATCGAGGTGGTCCTGGAAAAGGATGCTTGGAAGGATCCTCCTCCTCCTTGGGCCTTTGCTCAGCAGTGGGACAGTGTAAGCTAATATAAAAATTAAAAAAATACTTACACTACATTGGCTTTGCCAAAGACAGTCTGAAATGCTTCTCTGACAGGTGAGATCTTTACTTCTTTGTCCGATGCAACAACCACTAAGAGGTCTCCTCCACTTCCTAAAAAGTTATCAAAGATTAGAACACCACATTCATACAATAATAATTTTCCACTTCCGGACTCCTAAATCGAGCCACCGCTGCACCGTGCATATTTATATGTATAACGGTCTAAAACATCAAAGGAATAATGAGTCAAAAAAAGTTTTTATGCAGTTTCGTAGCCGACATTCTGCCTATCATTTTGGTGTCAGTATTGTTCCAAATTAGAATTCACGAACATCTAAAAAGTTACAGACCTATATGAATGAATGAATGAATGAATGAAATGCACCGATCCCAGCGTGGTTTAACCAGACTCGATTTCTCGAATGAACCCAAAGATTCACACTAGCCCCTGTTGCATCATGTTACATGGTGCAACAGAGACCATTGTATATCAAGGAGTAGACCGGGGGGCGCGGTAATGGTAGGGAAGACATGCCCTTAGGATATGGATAAGGATTATACAGCCTATTCAGTATGCACCGTAAAATAAACAATGGAATAGTGGAGAGACGGGTAATTATAATTATGGATGGGCTTTTTTTAAGACGACACCGCCATGTTGCTTCAAGTTCAGCTTCCCCGGTGAATCTTTTGGCGTTTAAATTGTGTTTTCGACTCTTTTTCTGTCACTGCTATGCTATAATATAGATAATCTGCCTTCTCGAGTCTTTTCTGCTTCATTCTGATGAGTTGTCAGCAGCAGAATGTCCAGGACGCGGTCGGACCGCTCCTCGTTGTTTATTTTCAGCTCCGACTTCAAATAATGTAATTTTTGTTTTTATTCAAAGTTCGAACTACTCCCGCTGTTCATTTCAGGTTGACGCGATTGCAGATTTATTACAGTTCAAAGTAATGCACACAATGCAACAAATAGTTAATTAAACTCGACCCCGACAAAAAGCGACAATGCGTCGCAAGCGCAGTACTTGAGTTTACTTCTCGAAACAACACACTTCACCACGTGAGCACTCCGATTTTGGGACACAGGAACACTATGCACTTTAAGTTTTTTGCCTTGGTTTGGGTTACGAGTAGGTACCTGAAAATGTCTGTCACACACGTTCACTTGTTCTTGAAAGTTAGATACAAGCACATATAGTACACGTAGGCAGAAAATAACCTAATGACTTAAGGTGAATGTAGAGGTGTGTGCTTTGCAAAGAGAAGTGTATCCCTGAAAGACATGAAAAGATCTCACCCAGCTTGTCGCTCGGGAAACTGGATCCTTCGGCAGGCAATTAGTCTCTCGTACTTGCAGGAGACCTTTACAAACTCACTACCTATCATAGAAATAATCACTGACACTCAGTCACACACCACACACGAAATATACACTACACGACCAGACGCTAAACAATAAAAAAACTTTGAGGAGCTTGCACTCGAAGAACGACCACTTGTGTCGCCGTCACGTCACCCGAACCACCTCTAAAAAGTTACAGTCCTATAAACAAAAAAATGCAGGGTGACTCGATTCAGGTGTTCGGAAGTGTAAACACCTACGTATAGTCGGGTCAAGTATCGCAAACATTTGCGGTGAACCACTTCTCGACCTTATTACTTTGGGAATAAGGTTCAAAAGTGGTTCACCGCAATGTCCGCTATGGTACAGTCCTTTCACAGTTATTTTATAATATGTTTGCAATAAACTGATTTGATTTGATAAAGCAAATCAAATCAGTGATATTTATTTTCATTACATTAAGGTTGCTGTTGGATTGTTGTCACTGACAAATCTGTCAAAATCAAAATGATCTTTAGTTTCGTTACAATAAGGTTGATGTTAGATTGCTGCTGTGAGAGGTAAAATAACTCTGAATGTAGGTACTGTAATTGCCGTATCACTTGTCAGTCAGATAATAAAAAAATATTAGACACGTATATTTTGCTTGGTCATGTTAATAAAAAATTACTTAGATAACACGCATTAAAGTTGGGTGAGTGGGGGCTCGCTACGTCACTTCTACGTATAAAATCTAGCTGGGCGTGACGTTATGCCACATTTTAACTCAATGTATCGCCGTAATCTCTTGATTATGTAAAAAAAAGAAAAAATACGTGTACAATTTTTTTTTAATAACCTAACTGACAAAAAAAAATTTTGTCGTCATTCCTACTATGTTGGAGTCGGCTTCCAGTCTAACCGGATGCAGCAGTATTGCAGCTGGATACCATTATTTTACATGGAGCGACTGCCTATCTGACTTCCACAACCCAGTTACTGGGTAATACGATACACCTTGCTAAGACTGGTTGTTAGACTTTCGGGCTTCTGACGACCCGCAACGACTGTCAAAGATTCACGAATGACAGCCGGGACGGGACCGACGGCTTAGCGTGCTTTTCGAGGCACGGAGGAGTCTCGGTACGTAAAGATGGGCCACGAACCACCCCGGCAAGCGTAGCTTAACCTAATGGGCTGTTATTACTTAGCCACGAGCTCCTCACTTATAAGCCATTGACATAAGGCCCAAATTGGAGATTGACTTGCGCTCATGAAATGTAACTACTATAAACAAACTTACTAAGGTACTCCTTCATCTGAGGGTCAAGTGTGGTGATCATGGAGTCTACGGAGCTCTTCGCCTTCTCCGCCACCCGCGACAGTATGCCTCCCGTGGAGACTGCGTCTTTCATCCAAGTGAAGATGCCACTTCCTGGCATTATGTCACCTGGTATATTATAATTGAGAAATATGATAAACATTTTCTATTCACACTCAATCTGCCTAGTCTTTTCCCAACTATGTTGGGGTCGGCTTCCAGTCTAACCGGATGCAACTGAATACCATAGATCGACTGCCTATCTGACCTCCACAACCCAGGAATGACAGGACCAACGGCTTAACGTGGTTTCCGAGGCACAGAGGAGTCTCGGAATGTAAAGATGGTCACCCATCCACGGATAAACCCTGGCAAGCTTAGCATAACTTGATGGATTGACCCGTGCGGCTGTCATTACTTAGCCACGAGATCCTCAAAAAAAAAATACGACAGGCAAAATGTGGTTGTAGTACCTACTAAAGTACACCTCTGCCTAACCCTTCGGGGAACCAGGCGTGATGTATTTCTATTTATTCATTACTATGCGTGCCAAATAAGAATAGTACTGTCAAAACGCCATTTTGTTCCGCAATACTCGCGAACTTCATTACCAATGCGTACTAATTAGACAGCTAGAGCGCGTTTTATCAAATAGTTCCTATGCCGTAATGTTGGTCCACTGTTAAACTTTAACACATGGACCTATCAGGTCCATCCATTCCAACAGTAGCGTAGGTATCGTGTTCGTCCTAACACAGTGGAGCCAACATTACGGCATAGGAACTATTTGATGAAACGCACTATATCGTGTATTTGACAGCTATCGGCAGTACTAAATTGACAGCTATCGTGTGAAGTTGGCAGCAAGCGCGATCCTATTCTTATTTGGCACGCATAGTAAACTAAAATAACTTTTCACATTGATAAATGTTATTAGAAGTTTAGGCAGGTATAAGTAGGTACTTAAAATACCAATTCATTATCACAAAGGTCTTCCATAACAATTAAACATAGATAAATATATTACTAAGTATCTCATTTGAACCAATCACACATTGTCTATTATTACTTTTCTGATAATTTTTGTTCTTCAGAAAAGTTAAAAATCACTTCAACATTACTTAAACAAAAAGTGAAAAAAAAAATCAGTTTCGAGAGAAATAAAAAACAGTCATAAAAAACATAATTCGATAAGAATTACTTTTTTTGTTGTTGGGATCCATACTTCCCTGTGAGTTTCACTTTCCTGCATTCACTTTTTCTTAATTGCCAATTAAAACAGACAAATTTTTAGTGCATAACACTTTAAATTTCACATTCTCAAAAATTTAGGACATTCTTGTGTAATGATGAGTATAAATGCATTTTGTGTACTGATTGTCTTCAACTAATGTGATTGAAAAAAACCGGCCAAGTACGAGTCGGACTCGCGCACGAAGGGTTCCGTACTATTTATATAAATAAAAAGAGAAGTCCTGACTGGCTGACTGACTGATTGACTGACTCATCAACGCCCAGCCCAAACCCTTGGACCTAGAAAGCTGAAATTTTGCACAGAGGTTCCCTTTATAATGTAGACAAGGAATAAGGAAGGAATTCCCGGTAGTATGTTCCCGTGGGATATTATCCGACATCCACGCGGGCGAAGCCGCGCGGGAAGTGCTAGTTATCAGTAAAAACGCAAAAAAATCACGTTTGTTGTATGGGAGCCCCCTTAAATATTTATTTAATTCTGTTTTAAAGAAATACATCATCTATGAAAATTTTAACTGTCTAACTATCACGGTTCATGAGATATAGCCTGGTGACAGACGGACAGACAGACAGCGGAGTCTTAGTAATAGGGTCCTGTTTTACCCTTTGGGTACGGAACCCTAAAAATGGCCATTTTTGTTCCAGAAAAAATATATTCAAATAAATGTTTTATCAAACTCACCAAGTTTATCAATTTCTGATGTGGAGTCAGGCAATGATTCTGGGGACTGTGTGGCCTGTGAGTCTTCAGGGGACCTGATGGACATCAGAGGTTCCCCCTTACTCAGTGGAATCGCTGGGCTGAAACCAAGGAAATCAGTAAAAATTTTACAAACTTGATATTATTATTTTGTATCACTAAACAGTTTGTTTTAGTCATACCATGATCTGAAAACAACATTGCAATATTTTACAACAACGCAGAGCCAACAAATTACTGCTGCTGTGAGTAGGTATTGTAAAATGAAAAGGTTACTTGCAAATTATGTAAATAATTATTACAAAACAACTTTGTATTTGTATTTGTAAACCAACTTTCAAGGAACATGCGCGGATACAGGGGAGCAACATTGGGGGCTTTGACCAAACCGAGTCAAAAACTCTAAATTAGACATAAACATAGTTTTATAACCTGTATTTTTATTTTGTATATCTACAGTATATTACTAAGATATAGATAAGTCGTAGTCATCCTCGAAAAGAGGGGCGCATTGTAGAGTTTACAGAAAATAGATTTGGAAGGTTTTTTTTAAAAGGGATTTCACGCCGTGAGACCTTGCTTCTTGCCAAATTTCTTGATTCTTGGTCAATGGGAAGTGCCATAGGTTTTGATTTATTTGCATCAAAATACGTCACACAAATGGCCGTATTTTTTTTTATTGCGTTGATTAAGAAGTTTGATTTTTTTTAGAGCTCCAAGGGACCGCACCTACGTATTTGATATTAATTTCAACTTGATACCTCCATGCGTTCCCGAGAAAAAGGATCTTATGTATGCACAAACCTAAATAAATATTTTATAATATTTCATATTTTGTTTGCTTATGTCTAACAAAATTCATAGACTGACAAACAGACGGACAATGAAGTAATCCTAAAAGAGTTCAGTTTTTTCCTTTTGGGTATAGAACCCTAAAAGCAGGTCACTACCAAACCTATAATAAATAATAGCATTGTTAGCATGTGAAAAATCAATATGAATTAAATTTTACTTTGTCTTTCCGGATACAGAAAATACTGATAAGGATTACAATAAATTAATTACAATAGTATTCATATTCAAATTAAATTTACTAGATATTAGCATATCTTAGTTGCCTATTAATTAACATGTATCCTAAGCATGTATCATTGAAATATATTAAGTATTAAAATATTATGCAACTAACATTATATATAACATTATATTATATCTTTTTTTTTTAAAAACCTACCTACATTATTAGGAAATCTATATTATTACCTGAATTTCTCCGAATTATCAGGTTGTGGTTCATCTCTAGCCTGGACTATGATTGGTTGAACTGGTACTGGTGCCGGTAGAGTCTGACCCACTACTGCTTGGGGTATCTGTAATCACAGCAAAATGTGAAATATTGTTTAGAAGACTGTAATATTTAGCACTGGATTATCAAGCAATGAGAAAAAAGAATATTTATTCTTCTTTATTGTACTTCTTACAACGGTCCTTTCGCATCAAATACATTATTTGGCTCCAAAGCATATGCTATAAAAATTGTAAACAAACGTCAAATACCTCGGCAGCTGGAACCATGGGGCTAGCAGTCACGAAGTTAGGCAGCTGTGACGGCGGAGCCACGCTCGACAGCAGGTTGCCGGTAGCAGCAGCAGGTGCCGGCGGCTGCGGGATCTTCGGCTTCTTATCCAACCCACTCATTTTCTTTCACTATCAACTATTACTAAAAATCACAAATCAACAATAAAATACAACGTCAACCATACCTTTTCATTGACTACAAAGAAAGAAATAAACGATAACTGTAATTTTCTCCATTAAATTTATGTAAGCACTCATTAAATGTGAAAAACATGTTTTTTTTTACCTTCACAAGTTCACAACAAAACAATTTCGTGGATCTATTGACGATTTGACATTGACAGCTGATAAAGGCTGACAGTGACAGGAAAAGGTGTTGCATTTCTGCAATAGTTTACGCATGCATTCGTGATAAACAGTTTATTTTATTGATTATTATTCTTTATCACAATATTTACTCAAAAGCATTTGTGATTTGTGATATAAATCTAAGAGAAGAATTTCTGTAATCCAATAAGATTCTTTATTCATTAATTAATGTAATTTATCTAAAATATTTTTTTTCTGTCGTAGCTGAATTTGTAAACAGAATTGAATACAAATTCAGCTACGACAGAAAAATCTATATTATTACCTGAATTTCTCCGAATTATCAGGTTGTGGTTCATCTCTAGCCTGGACTATGATTGGTTGAACTGGTACTGGTGCCGGTAGAGTCTGACCCACTACTGCTTGGGGTATCTGTAATCACAGCAAAATGTGAAATATTGTTTAGAAGACTGTAATATTTAGCACTGGATTATCAAGCAATGAGAAAAAAGAATATTTATTCTTCTTTATTGTACTTCTTACAACGGTCCTTTCGCATCAAATACATTATTTGGCTCCAAAGCATATGCTATAAAAATTGTAAACAAACGTCAAATACCTCGGCAGCTGGAACCATGGGGCTAGCAGTCACGAAGTTAGGCAGCTGTGACGGCGGAGCCACGCTCGACAGCAGGTTGCCGGTAGCAGCAGCAGGTGCCGGCGGCTGCGGGATCTTCGGCTTCTTATCCAACCCACTCATTTTCTTTCACTATCAACTATTACTAAAAATCACAAATCAACAATAAAATACAACGTCAACCATACCTTTTCATTGACTACAAAGAAAGAAATAAACGATAACTGTAATTTTCTCCATTAAATTTATGTAAGCACTCATTAAATGTGAAAAACATGTTTTTTTTTACCTTCACAAGTTCACAACAAAACAATTTCGTGGATCTATTGACGATTTGACATTGACAGCTGATAAAGGCTGACAGTGACAGGAAAAGGTGTTGCATTTCTGCAATAGTTTACGCATGCATTCGTGATAAACAGTTTATTTTATTGATTATTATTCTTTATCACAATATTTACTCAAAAGCATTTGTGATTTGTGATATAAATCTAAGAGAAGAATTTCTGTAATCCAATAAGATTCTTTATTCATTAATTAATGTAATTTATCTAAAATATTTTTTTTCTGTCGTAGCTGAATTTGTAAACAGAATTGAATACGTCACTAAAAATTTGACAAGACGCATGAGACAGGTCCATGGTCCTCAAACCGTCTACATTTTAAACATTAAACTTTTCTTCTCTCTTTCACACTACATAGATTTACTGAGGATGTCATTTGAATTATGTTGAAAATTGTATTTAATTTATAGACATATTACAGACGGGGGTTGCTCACTTCTGTCAAGCGAACCTTGGTATCGGAAAGTTATCTCGCTGTTTTCGGGAAAAATTTGATTTGACGCTAATATTGTTCGTACAGTCTTTACGGTAGTGCCTACTTTTAGAACAAATTGACCATGTCCGAAGAGCCTGATACGCCGCCCTTTAGCACAGTGGATATCAACAATGATAACAGGGATGACGAAGATCTTTTCGCGTCTGCGGTCCAGGTATCTTAATGGAATCCTGTTCTAATAACTTGTTGTGTTCGCGTCCGCCCCCCGGTGCCCAGCAAATCGTTGACGCCCCTGTGTGCATGATATGAAATAAACGAATTTACAACATTCCACCGACATCTTCCTGCTGATGCGGCTATTATTACTGTTAATTACCGCTTATTACCATCATTCAACCAAAATTTGCATGAGAATCCTAAATAGCATTTTTTCACAAGATATAGACTTTTAAAGAACTTGATTTCTCTTTGAAACATCCTTGAAAGTTAATTTAATTACTGAATCAATGGCCTAAGAATAAACTTAGTGTATTATCTTCAGTATTAGTCACCTTTCTGATAGCTGCTTGGTCTCACAGTTGTTTTTTGTTTAGTTATCAATAATAATAGTACTTTGTTTTTGGAAGATAGGTAGTGAAAGTACAATAACTGCAATGGCTTTTGAATTTAACCCTGTGTTTACATTTGTGCAGGTATTTGTGAAAAACAATTCTTTGAGCAATGATTTCTTATTTCAATAGCAAA
The DNA here is from genome assembly GCA_905163495.3 of Cosmia trapezina. Lineage (NCBI taxonomy): Eukaryota > Metazoa > Arthropoda > Insecta > Lepidoptera > Noctuidae > Cosmia > Cosmia trapezina. The sequence continues at coordinate 8,296,466 of LR991036.1, forward strand.
GTAATTTCAATGTCATCATTCCAATAGGAAGCCACAAGTGCAATAAATGTATGTAAAGAATTTATGTTAGTCACTACTTCACTGCTATTTAAAGTACATAGAGGTACTTACCTACTTAATTTAACATTTCCTGCATAACATTCAAACAAAACAAAACAAACACTTAGTATCAATATGTCTTATTATGTTGTTTTATCCATTTTCCTTTAACTTTCAACATGGCAAATAAAAGGAAATGATAACTAAATATCAATTATTTTCCTTTTAGGTAGCTGGTAAAAATTGATTATTAAATAAATTTTCAGTCAAAACACTATATATATACTGCTGCCCATCTCTAAGAATTGCCAGAATATTGCATAATTTAGCAATGTTTACCAGAATTTGTAAATTCTGGTAAACATTGTGAAAGAACTCAATATTTAAAAGTATCATTGTTAAAAATGTCTTACAAACACAATGTTTTGTTTTACGTAAACAAAGTCTTATCAATTGCTTTATTCCAGCAAACATGGAAATCTTCCAAGAAATTGTAAAAAATAAATATTAACACTGTGGGTCATTATTATGTGGTTTTATGACGTCGGTAAGGTTCTGTCAAAAGATGAGGAAATAAAAGAACGATGGAAGACTTATTTTGAAAAACTAATGAACGAAGAGAATGAATGGAATGGTCTGCTCAAAGAGGTACAAGTAAATATGGGTTTGGTGAGGGAAATTAGCATGGATGAAGTCAGAAAGGCAGTTCAAAGTATGAAAAATGGAAAGGCTCTGGGCCCAGATGACATACCAGCAGAAGTATGGAAGTGCTTAAAAGAAGATGGATGTATGTGGCTGACTTTATTCTTCAATAAGTTGTTGCATGAAGGAGGGATTCCACAAGAATGGTGCAATAGTTCACTAGTGCCCATTTACAAGAACAAAGGTGATGTACAGGACTGCAACAACTATCGAGGAATAAAGCTCATGTCACATAGTATGAAGGTATGGGAGAAAGTAATAGAGAAAAGACTGCGAGAGGAGAGTGAAATTACCCCGAACCAGTTTGGGTTTATGCCAGGTCGAGGAACAATGGACGCCACTTTTGCACTCCGCCAATTGTGCGAGAAGTACAGACGTGCACACAAGAACTTGCACATGGTGTTCATTGATCTGGAGAAAGCGTATGATAGGGTACCTCGGGATGTGTTGTGGTGGGCCCTGAAAGAGAAAGGTTTGCCCGGGAAGTACGTAGAGTTAATTCGTGCTATGTACAGTCAATCTCGTACCTACGTCCGGTCGGCTGCTGGCAATACCGACGAGTTCAATGTGGCTGTTGGCTTGCACCAAGGGTCTGCTTTAAGTCCTTACCTCTTCCTGTTGATTATGGATGCTCTGACGTCGAATCTACAGGAAGAGGCACCCTGGTGCATGCTGTTTGCCGATGACATTGTTCTTGTCGGTGAAGATGTACCTGAGATTCGGAGCAGATTGGAGAAATGGCAACAGAAGCTGGAGAATGTTGGCTTGAAAATCAGCAGAACCAAAACCGAATACATGTTCTGCGATTTCGGCGGTATCTCCAGTGCTGGAGCCATAGCGCTTGATGGCGCGCTTCTCCCAGTCTGCTCCGACTTTCGGTATCTCGGTTCACTCGTCCAAAGCGATGGCGAAGTAGATCGGACGGTTAAGCACAGAATTAACACTGGATGGATGAAATGGCGGCAGGTCACGGGAACAATCTGCGACTCCCGCATTCCCCTTAAACTTAAGGGGAAGATATATAAAACAATGGTTAGACCTGCTGTCTTGTATGGATCAGAATGTTGGGCCACAAAAGGGATGAATGAAAAGCAACTGCATGCAACTGAGATGAGAATGCTAAGAGGAATGTGTGGTGTTACACGAATGGATAGAATAAGAAATGAGTACATAAGAGGAAGTTTGAAAGTGGCACCGGTGACTGAAAAGTTGTGCGGAAATCGGTTGTCATGGTATGGGCATGTGATGCGGAGGAATGAGGAAAATGTGGTGAGGAAAGTTTTGAGTATGAATGTCGATGGCTATAAGAGTAGGGGAAGACCAAAGAAACGATGGATGGACTGTGTGAAAGATGACATGGCTAGAAAGGGTGTGACTACCGAGATGACGACTAATAGAGAAGTATGGAAAAAAAGGACATGTTGCGCCGACCCCAAATAAATTGGGATAAGGGCAGGAGAATGATGATGGTCATTATTATGTGGGTAGATTCAATAATGAGTTGATCTTATTCTCTTGTATGAGATAATAGGTAATACGAGCTGGTATCCGCAACTCCACGACAATGCGCGTATTTTGCGTATGGGTGGGGAAATAGGTTATTCGATCCACCCCAGCTCCTCAAAGAAGGCCAGCAGCGCCTTAATATTACTAAGAACCTCCTGGAGGGTACCTGGGTTACCAAAGTACTTTGCCCTGAATGCGGCAACCACTGGGCAGTTTAGAAGCACATGAGCTGCTGTCTCGGCGTCCTCCATGCAAGCCCTACACAGCGGACTGTCTGTGACTCCTATGACAAAGAGGTGTTTATTAAATGACCCATGGCCAGTTATAGTGGGTGTAACTGTATGCAGCTGTTGTTTAGTCAGTCGGAGAACCTGTTTCGTGAGGCGGCCATCAATTGTAGGGAGTGCTTCCTTAGCCTGCCTACACTCACGTTGGTCTGACCAAAGTTTGTGATGCTGGTCCCTGGTCCGCTTCCTTACCAGAGCACGCAAGTACCCGAAGGGGAGCGGTACTATGGGTTCTGGTCCCACTGGTGCCATGCTGGACCCCCTTCTGGCAAGTTCGTCGGCTGCGTCGTTGCCTAGCGAGGCGAGCCGCTGTGTCCTTTGATCCATTGAATGGTTATATTATTGAGTCCACCCACCTGGTTTATTCTCTTGTATTGCATTAATTGGTACAATATACAATCTAACACTAAAATATATTATGTATTATGTACAAGTATGGAAAGAGCTCATGGGGCATAAAAAATTCATCTGCATCGCTGTCAGTGAGAAAAGTGCCCATAAAGATAAGGCCTGCAGTGTTACCACATTGTATGGCAATGCTGATTCTTTGACCTTAAAATTGGCCAGCCCTCTGGTCATGTGAAGAGTCGACCAACCGCTTGGCTATGTTCCGAAATACTCTATGAGCACTCGGACCCCACTTTTGAGAGTTACTTGGTGAGCAAAGTCGATAGCGGTCTTACAGCCCAAGTAGTGGACATACATTTAAGTTTAACAACTCATGGAGGCTTTTATGCCCCCATAAGCCATATCCAGGCAAATAAATTATTTGATTTGATTTGATTTGATTTTGATTTGATAAGTTACATAAGAGGCATTGTTTACTCATCCATGGGGCACCAATAAAATAAAATAAAATAATTGGTATTGTGTTGTACCAATGTAAGATTAGATTATAAGACTGAAACATGTTGTGCTTTTAATAAAACAGATAAGCCACTTTAGCCACTAAGCCTATATATTGTGACACAAAGTAAAATAAAAATATGACACAACCAATGTTTGTACCAGCCTTTTATTTATTCTGTTGTTGTTCTTCTGATTGAATTGGAAAACTAATCATTTCTCATCATTATTTCAGCAGCCTCTAATTCCTTTGTTTTTGGTAATTAGGTATCTAAAACATATTGTGTATGTAATCTACCCTCTGTTTGGTTAACTGAATTGTTAAGGATTGTCAACTACAGAAAATCCATTTTCATATACCTAAGCCAGTAGGATATAGTTGTCTAGCACTAATAAAGTTGTAGATATTTATAATATTTTTATTAACACAAAACATTAACACCTGGCATTGCTTTCACAAATCATTTTGTACCTTAACTCTGTTATCTAGAGTTTATATTTGGAAACTGGAAATAAATTATTTGTTAAAGCAAACAAACATCTGCTATTTAATGTGCCATTTGGCTCTGCAAAATAGAATGTCAGAGTTACAGGTTTTGTTTTCATTTTATTTTATATTTGTAAGTATTGGAAGTTCCATAATATCATAGTTATTATTATGTACTCCAAGGCTACCTATCTGATGTCTTGTATCCATACACAAGACAACAAATAAATATTTTATTTTAAATTACTAACATTCAGGAAAAGAGGGTAAATCTATCAGAAAGAAAGAATTTTCAAGTACATTCGCACTAAACGCCCTGCTATTGTTACAAATTGAAGATCTATTAAACAGTTAAACAATTTATTGTCTATTGCAGGAAGTAAGTCTGGATCCAGAGGTGAATGGAGCCCGTGAAGGTCTAGAGAAGGTCAGCATTAGTGATGCGCCACCGTCTATCACCACTTCACTGAGCAGCCCAATTATGGAAGAGGTAAATATGTTTTTGTTATTTGCATAAAAACTGATGATGCTAGTTTTAGATAATTCCTGGCACCGGAATTATATGTAGATAAAAATGAAATAAGAGGGCTACAAGCTTGTAAAAGATTTGTTTTTGTAAATTATGCTTATAACATCAGTTAAGCTAAGAGAAGTTTTTATATAAGAGTTTGAGTGACTTCAAGCTAAGTAGGAAATGAAAAGGGTGAGGCTGGCGTGAGCCCAATCTACCAATAATATGTAACTCAGTAAGGGCGGATTTTTCAATCGTCAGATAACTTTTATATGAGGAATAAATATGACGGTTTGACATATTTTCAATACAAAAGCTGTCAAAACGTCAAACATATTCCCCAGATAAAAGTTACATAACTGTCTGTAAATTTTGAATGGTTTTTTTTTTATTACGGACGCTTTTAACGTTGATCGTTTTCACATGTATAATTTCAACATGAATGATGTAACCAATATTTTGTAACTATATTGTGATTTAAAAGAGTGTCCCTGGAGTTTCTTGCCTTTCTTCTCCATAGATCTACGTTTTGGAATGGGCAACTAGCTTCAACTTTCTGACTTACCTACTGACCGACTCTTTGACAATTCAAAAGTGCCTGTAATTGGTTTAATTGAAATAAATGCTTTGAGTTTGAGTTTGTCGATTGAAATTTCGGCCCTTTGAGATGTTAGCAAAAAAATCTGAATATTGTGGAAAACAACTATCTATAATGCTAAGTAATCCTTACAAAAGTACCATAAGTAACTGCCCAGTATGGCTTCAATCGTGTCAAATAAATCGGTAAGCCTCGCCGATGCTCACGCTCCTACAAGGTCACCGATCGAAGTAATCGGCTAATAAATTGCTGATTTTAAATCCGCGGAAAAACTAGCCATGCGCGACCAATAGATTGTCTTTTAATACAAAACTAGCTTTTGCCCGCGGCTTTGCCCGCGTGGATGTCGAAAAGTATCCAACGGGAACGTACTACCGGGAATTCCTTCCTTATTCCTTGTCTACATTATAAAGGGAACCTCTGTGCAAAATTTCACCTTCCTAGGTTCAATAGGGTTTGGGCTGGGCGTTGATGAGTCAGTCAATCAGTCAGTCAAGACTTCTCTTTTCATTTTTAGAGATAGATAGATAGCAAAGTAGGTTGTCTAGAAATAAGTAATTACTTATTACATTGTAAAAATAATTTGTCAGTAATGATGAAACTAGAAGGAAATACGTAATATCACGACTGTATTACCCGAAGGGGCAGGCAGAAGTGTATAGAGCACACACATTTCACCAGTAATTTTTGAGGTTCCATGTAATAGGGGGCGAACCTATTGCCATCAGCCGGGCACTGAGAAATTCTACTAATATTATAAATGTGAAAGTTTGTGAAGATGTTTGGATGTTTGTTACTCAATCACGCAAAAACGGCTGAACGGATTTGAATGAAATTTGGCACACAGATAGTTTATAACCTGGATTAACACATAGGAAAGTTTTTATGCCGGTAATAGGTTCCCGTAGGACTATTTCCGACATCCTCGCGGGCTAAGCCGTGGGCAACGGCTAGTTAATAATATAACCTAACCTACCCTGAATATCGAACCCAAAACCCCATGCTCTGGGGGCCTAAAACGGCCACATTAAGCAATTCCTCTAAAAGCGATTCATTTCCTCAATTCCCAGCAATTTATTATGATTGTGGTATTTGACATTAAACTTCAATAAAGCAATTCATAATTTGTGGACCATTTTGCGAATCTCTGTACAAAACTGTCAAACAGATGAAATTCGTGCTATGAATTGTACGCAGAGAAATTATGAATTGTCAGTTTGTGACCGTTTTACGATTTCAAATATGATTCATAAATACCTATTATCCTATTATGATTCTGCCAAAGTCGCCGTTTTAGCCCCCCTGTAGTCGCGCTTGTGACCAATATACCAACAAGTTAGTCAAAAAACCTGAAGACTATAGTGTGCGCGCAAGTGCTAGTCACCGCCTGAGGTATGTGAGCGGTGAGACGGTGGGGTAGACAAACGTCAAAGCTAACTCAGTTGCCAATTTTTTCAAGCCAGACAAACAAACAGTAGCACTAAGCCGACGTTCGCACGGACGTAAAAATATCGCGGCGGGATTTTATCGCGCATTGGATTTTCAACTCTCGGTGTTGAGCCGAGCTTCGAGAATCCAACCTAACAACAACAGAGTGCATCCGAGTGCGTCGAAAAAACACACTGTTGTATTTTCAACTCTCGGCGCTAAACATACCGTTGAAAATCCAGTGCGCGAAAAAAAATCGCCGCGTTATTTTTACGTCAGCGCGAACGTCGGCTAATTATGACTATTTTAAAAGTACACAGTAATAAAAATAAAGGTCATATTAATGCTGAAACATTAATAAGCGTCATCATTTGACCTTATTAGTAAATAAAATATATTTTTGGAAACATTCGTTGTAACTTACGGCTATGTTTATTTACTATAGGCTCTTGATGAAAACAAATATGGTCTGAAATATACCTCATAGAATTCCATGCGGCCGTGTCCCATTTATGTCACTGTTGAGCACTTTCGTGCTAAAAGCATTGCGTGCTGCGGGCGGCGAAGGCTGCATTCTAGTTTCTAGTATCTAGGCTGGGTAGTGATCAAAATTTGACATACATGGGTCACACAAGGGTCAGGGCTTTCCAAACTCCGGGCCATTGGGGTACAGTGCCTGAGAAGGATGGAAAAACATTCCTTGCTTATATCCATACTAATACATATTGTAAAGGCGGAAGTAACTCGTGATTGTCTGTCCGTCGGTTACCTTTTCACGCCTTCAACGGATATCGATGATATTTGGTACCTACACAGGTAGACCAATGACTGACATGAGGGGCTTGTGGCTAAGTAACAACAGCCGCACGGGTCGATCGATCAGGTCTTGCCGCGGTTGGTCCATAGATGGGTGACCATCTTTACATAATTACCAAGACCCCGCCGTGCTTCGAAAAGCACGTTAAACCGTTGGTCCTTGCTGTCATTCGTGGATCTTTCACAGTCGTTATGTGTCGTCAGAAGCCCGAAAGTCATGACAACCAGTCTTACCAAGGTAGACGTGGCCCGTAGGAACGTACTAACGAGATATTTATCTCGGTAGTACGTTCCTGTGGGACAATTTCCGACATGCGCGCGGGCGAAGTCACGGGCAAAAGTTAGCAGTTCCGAAGCATGATTTAACCGACAAAAACAAGTCCTGAATCGGAAGCCATACACCCCCCGACTGCCCCGACTACAACCTTGGACAGCTTAAAATAAACAATTAAATCTTTCTAAATAAAAATAGAATCGAACTACAAAGCCAGACCCAAACTGACGTCACAACAAAGATAACACTGTCCTACTATAAGTACATACACTCCTACGCATAATTTAAACATTTTTATTACTCCACAGATAGCTACAGAACGCGCAAACAACATAATTATCACAATAACGGAACCACAAAAGATAGGCGAAGGCATGAGTTCGTACGTGGCCTACCGAGTGCTCACGAAAACCAATATGCCTATCTTCAGCAAGCATGACTTCGCTGTACTGAGGAGGTTTAGCGACTTCCTCGGGCTACATGAGAAGCTGACCGAAAAGTATCTGAGGTCGGGGAGGATAATACCGCCTGCGCCCGAGAAGAGTATAGTAGGTGGGTAGATCACGATTTTCGACCTATTTTTATAGAAAAAAAAAACATTGTAGGGAAACCTACTCCTATCTATTTTTTCTTCAATATTTTTTGTGACTTACAGATGCAGAAAGGCTAAAATAAATTTATGGAAAAAAATCAAAACATAATTAACATGGCAGTTGTAAATATAGAATGTATCGTAAAATATGTTTGCTATCTCGGGACAAAACAGAAGAATACGTTTATCACCGTTTTAAAAATGGGATTGCATTATAGAACCTGGAGAGAAGGAGCCTTTTTGGGCATCCGTAATGAACAGTTTTTGAAAAGCTTAATTGTAGCAATATCATAAGTGCATTTAGCACAAACATAATCGTCACTCTCCTGCCCTTATCCCAATTCATTTGGGGTCGGCGCAACATATAGTCCGGGCGGCGGCTGCACGATCACTTACGTCATCGAGTTACTGGAAAATACCACATTCCACGAAAAGTAGACTTAAAATAGGTAGGAAAAAATTTGGTCTGCCGGGGCTCAGCTTGGAGGATCCGTGGCAGTGAGAAGTTATGCTAGCCACTTTGGACCATCATTTTACCTCATGTGGTTACTGAACGAAACCTTTTCGTTGGTTTTAGTATCTATTAGTAGAGTCTAAAAAAAATAAAAACTTTTTTACAAAAAACAAAACCGACTTCCAAAAAAAACACTAAAAAGTGAAAAATAACTTTAATTTCGGAAGTCGGTGTCATTGGATCTGTAGTTTAGGTTTTTGCCCCCGACTTCCGAAATTAAAGTCATTTTTCACTTTGTAGTGTTTTTTTTGGAAGTCGGTTTTGTTTTTTGTAAAACAGTTTTTATTTTTCACTTTTTAGTGGTTCAGTTTCGTGGAATGTGGTATTTTCCAGTAACTCGATGACGTAAGTGATCGTGCAGCCGCCGCCCGGACTAATATCTCTTTCTGGTATACTTCTCTATTATACAACGTGTCGTTTTGCATCCTCGTCTTTCAGTGTGTAGTACAGAACATCAAACTGAACAACTTTCTCCATGGGACCAACATCGTATTCGCGAAAAAATTTTCAACTGTCCCATAGAAAACTTCAACACCTACTCGAAGCAAATGTATGAGACGGCTGATTATTTTTTCGCGATTACGATGTTGATCCCATGGATAAAGTTGTTCAGTTTAATGTTCTGTTTCACCCTGAAATTTGACGAGAATGCAAAACGTCACGTTGTATAGTCGTCATCTCGGTAGTCCCTTTCAAGACACATCATCTTTCACACAGTCCATCCATAGTTTCTTAGCATAAACGTAATAAACGGCCAATACTGTCACAAATTACTTTAGTTTTAACTCCTATTTTTAGGCACAACTAAACTAAAAATGACATCCACACCGTCAACGGAAAGCGCAAACGGCAGCGTAGCGGCTGGAAGCGTACAGTCCATTTTTGTGGAGAGACGTCGTGCAGCGCTCGAGCGCTTTCTGAACCGAGTGGCGCAGCACCCTGTTTTGTGCATCGATCCTGACTTCAGGGAGTTTCTTGAGTCAGGTTAGTAACAGCATCTTAGCGATGGTAAAAAGTACGACAAACAAATCAGAAACCGTCATTGCGGCTACAAAAAACACGCTGTCCAAGTCAACTTATTACCAAGAGTGTATGACTTTGCAAATTAGGCGTTTTTTCATAACTTGCTGACAAGAGCTCAGAAAAAGCATTCCGAAATTCTGAACTTTTTTAGAACGAAGTTCGTTAAGAGGGCTGTCGCGTTTTGTCTCCTCTCGCTAACACGGAACCAAAATTTTAAAGATTATTAAATGAAAAGATGCTTTTTTGAAAAATGTAATCAATTAGCGGACTAGTAAATAATCTTAATTTAATAGGTAATTATTAAAAACACATTTTTATTGTGGCATTTATTTAACTCATCTCAAAAACAGACCATATTACTTTTTGAGCTGAGTTTAAATGTATCCGCTAATTGATTACATTTTTCAAAAAAGCATTTTTAAATTTAACAATCTTAAAAATTTGATTCCGTTTGAGCGAGAGAGGTGACCAAATGCGACATCCCTCTTATCGTGGCTTGTGGTTCGAGTAAACTGTCAGAAATTGTGTTATTTCTGGCAGTTTCATGTGTCAAAAGCTTTTGTTTTTTAATACAGAGCCATCTATCTATCATCTAGAGACATTATTTTTGCAAAACAGTTGTTCTTTAGAGTTTCAAACGACGAAGACAAAAAAGCTTAGCTCATTAGTTTTGCGAAGTGAAGTTCACCTGTCGCCTTTAAATTTCGAGTTCTTTGCACTAAGATATTGCCCAGTGGATATTTTTTCAACCACTTTGAAGCTTTATCTGACATTATATTCTTGCCTCTACAGAAACAGAGCTGCCAAAGGCGACGAGTACTTCAGCACTAAGCGGCGCGGGAGTGCTGCGTCTGTTCAACAAGGTCGGCGAGACCGTTAACAAGATCACGTACAGAATGGATGAGTCTGACCCGGTAAGTTAACAGATGTTATCGTACCTACAGGGTCAATTGAGATTAGCTAGCGAAACTCCGCAGTTGTGATGTGTGTATCGATATATAAACACGATAAAACAAAAAATAAATTAATTTGATGATGTTTTTTTTGGGGTCTTAACCGTCGGTAGTGTCACTTAATATTTATTTATTTATTTATTTACTTAATATATCAGTTTTAAAATCTTTACTGGGTTGTGGAGGTCAGACAGGCAGTCGCTCCATGTAAAATACTGGCTATTCAGCTGCATCCGGTTAGACTGGAAGCCGACCTCAACATAGTTGGGAAAAGGCTAAGCAGATTGATTTGTGTGTCGTGCATCAAAACAGATATCATTTATTTCAACCGCGCTCAATCTTTTAGTGGTATTTCCCTTCATTACGGCGTGTTACTGATACTGTTTGTTAGCAGTTAATCTATCTACAACATCACTACTCCTATTCCCAGTGGTTCGAAGAGCGTTCAACACGTATTGAAGCTCTAGAAGCGTGCCTACGTCGCATGTTCGGCGCCTGCGAAGCTCTAGCGGGGGAGCGACGGGAGCTAAGCCTGCGCACACACGACGCGGCGCGCGCGTGCGCCGCGCTCTCCGGCGCAGACCCGCACGCGCCGCTCTCCCGCGCACTGTCGCACACCGCCGACTTACATGAGAAGGTAACACACACACACACACACACACACACGACAAACATGCAATTAATAATTTCGTAATGAAACGTTTGACATACACGGTGATTGGAAGATGGGTGCAAAGCTTTAAGGCGAAGATAGTACAGACAATTTAGAATCATTTAAGTCATGGTTGTCTTAGACGAAGTGTTACCATTTTTTTTAACATAAATTATATGATTTTTTTCGAAAACGTGTTTTGCTAGATTGCTCAAACATTAATTTAATTAAATAAAATAAAAATGAATTAATTTATCATTCAATTTGGCCATAAATAAGCAGTTTAGTTAAAATTTTGGCAATTTTCGACATAAATCATAAAAATTAGGATAAAAAAATGGTAAGACTTCGTCTAAGAAATAAAATGTCCAAGGAAATAAAAATAAGACAACCATGGCTTAAATTGTCTGTACTATCTTCGTCTTAAAGCTTTGCACCCATCTTCTAATCACCCTATCTAAGTAACTTACATGCCAATGTGCCATAACAACTATTTGTGTTATATGATATATGATTTTGTCCCATTCGGTGTCGAGACCCTTGGTCCGTGGGGTCCTACCGCTATAAGGCCTTTTAATGAAATTACGAAAAGGTTGGTCGACTTCACAGGAGACCGAAGAGCTGGCAGCTACCTCGGACAAAGAATTAGTCTAGCTATTCAAAGGGGGAACGCTGCCAGTATCTTCGGAACCTTGCCTAAAGGGACTCCTTTTAATAATATATTTTAGTCACTATAGTTTTTTAGTTTTAGGTTCTTTTTTATTTTAGATTAGTTTATGTTATTTGTTCTTTGTAGTTTTGTTACATAATATCAATAAATTCATAACAACTACTGATTGGTGAATGTCATATTTTATTTTATTTAAAAAAGATTATTGAAATAACAACAGCTGTTTACATTGTTTCACAGATAGAACATTTGAGACTAGAGCAGTCGAACACAGACTTCTACGTACTCGCTGAACATGTTAAAGACTACCTCGGACTCATCGGCGCTATTAAGGATGTGTTCCATGAGAGGGTCAAGGTAATTATAACGTTAATACCAAATATGTAGATATACAGCAGGTGGCAGGGACACCGACGCACAACCTGTTATAATAGGCGGCACGAAAATTTAGCGCTGACCTTGAATTACTTTAAGCGATTTTGGACCTTACTCCTTAGTGCTTGTTCACGTTGGAACGCGCGGGCGCGGTGGCGAAATAGGCGCGGTAGACGTCGCGAGCTCGTGTTCACATTAACCGCCAGGCGTTCGCGCGAGTGTGACGTATTGTCAGAGGTTGTAAATATGGACCACGATCTTTTATTTTTAACCGAAAATTCATACCTAAAGTGGGAGATGCTAAAAATTAGAATTGGCGTGCACGAAATTAATAAAGAAAGAGAACGGTATGGTGAATTTCATACTTTATATGGTAATTTGAGAGAACATCCTTCAAGATTTTTTGGATATACCAGGATGAGTGTCCGCTGTTTTGATTACATACTGGATTCAATAAGGCAATAGCCTGAACAGCACGTCTCAGTCGTTTGATAATGCCGCGCGCGGCCCGCTCGCGGCATTATCAAACGACTGAGACGTTTGTGTGTGTTCACGTCGAACTAGCGGCGGAGCGCGCGATTCACTCGCGACGTCAGGTAAGTTCAACCAGTTTGAACTTGTCGCTAGAAACGATAGCACGTTTCTTTCATGTCGTTCAATACAGAAGAGTTTATTAGTGCTGTTCAGGCTAGAACTCCTATTTGGCAAAGTAAACACAGTCATCATATGAATTTTAGCATCTCCCACTTTAGGTATGAATTTTCGGTTAAAAATAAAAGATCGTGGTCCATATTTACAACCTCTGACAATACGTCACACTCGCGCGAACGCCTGGCGGTTAATGTGAACACGAGCTCGCGACGTCTACCGCGCCTATTTCGCCACCGCGCCCGCGCGTTCCAACGTGAACAAGCACTTAGACAATACGTATTCTCAAACAACCCCCACACTACTCCACCGAGCGCTAAAGATTGGTGCCGGCAGTTATACCTTAGATTCAGTAAATTATTCTGTACCCCCCTGCGTTGAAATGCGTCGGTTATTTTTTTTTTAATAGCTGTTCCATACATTTATTCTTTATTTTTTAGGTAAGTACCTATATATTTTTTTAAATATTTTAAATAAAATAAATAGATAAAATGTATTGACCGCGTAGGTATTGTACTTTTATATATCAGTACAAGTGATATAAAAAAGTGTGTGTTGATGATATATGATATGAATACACAGTATTACGTGAATGACGTAATAATACACAATTGATAGTCATTTTTGTCGTCGCCATTTGCATCGTATAATAGGACAGAGTTTTAAGTAAGTCAAGGTTTCTGTTTACATGGAAACATTGCATCCAGTTTGACGAAAGTTGTCAGGTCTGCAATTTATCTGATTATTAATTTGTCCATGTTATTAGGTGTTCCAAAACTGGCAGCACGCTCAGATGCAGCTGACGAAGCGGAGAGAGAACAAAGCGAAGGCCGAGCTCGCCAACCGGCCCGAGAAGATCGAGCAAGCGGCCAATGAGATCATTGAGGTATGTATACAACCCACAGATCACCCACAGACAGACTAGCTCGATATTGTGCCTTATCGTTATATGGCACATTTTGAAAAGGCGTAGTATGTACAATGAAAATGAAACCATAAAGGTGAACGTCCACTGGTCCGCATCGACTGCACCGTACGCACGGGACGCAACGGATTTTGGTTTGCTTCGTATGAAGAAATGAACCGAGCCTCAGGCACGATTAATACAGATGGGACACTCCGCAGTTTAGGTATGAAGCTACAAGTACGCGGCGGGCTCAGCCCACTGAGTCAATTCAGTGTGGGCTGCCGCGCACCGGCCGGCGCGCACGTTAGTTCGATACCCACTCACGCACCGCTTCGTAAAAGAAGACAACCCTAACGAGTCAGAAGGTATAAGAGTTACGCGATAGAAAGAGAGGTAACTTGTAGGTGAATATAATTGCAGGTAATAAGCGTTGTTGCGACCTGAATTGCACTTTATTGTGTCGCAGCAAAAGTCGCTTTTTATATAAATGATTTTGCGGAGTGTCCCATCTGTATTAATCTGTGCCTCAGGTAGCATGCTCGAAAATCATACAACTGTTGAATTTTGAGCATACTCGAAATATGCATGCTAATTACTAGCAATTTTTAGGGTTCCGTAACCAAAGGGCAAAACGGGACCCTATTACTAAGACTCCGCTGTCCGTCCGTCTTTCAACAGGCTGTGTCTCATGAACCGTGATAGTTAAGCAGTTGAAATTTTCACAGATGGTGTATTTCTGTTGCCGCTATAACAACAAATACTAAAAAAACAATAAAATAAACATTTACGGGGGCTCGTATACAACAAACGTGATTTTTTTGCTCGTTTTTGCTCGATATTGATAACAGCAACAGGTAGATGCTAGAAATATTCACAGAAATATTCTGTTATATATATTCACTTTAAAAATAAATAATTAAAATAAAACAAATATTTAAGGGAGCCCCCCTTACAACAGACATGATTTTTTTGCCGTTTTTATAGATAATGGTACGGAACCCTTCGTGCGCGAGTCTGACTCGCACTTGGCCGGTTTTTCGACACACATGCTACTAAGTAGCAATTTTGCTCAATAACGGCACGGGATTCAACATTCAATAACTCATTGGTAGATTATTGTGCATGTACATCCTCTTAAGGATAATGCGCCAGGGTAGCCCGTAAAATTCAAAATTTCTTACGTTTTTTGCAATTTGTAGGTCAGTGTGAGCTTGTATGTTGATTAAAATATGATTCGCGGACGTAACTAATATGGCTTTACAGAATTATAATCCTTAGAATCAGCAATACAACTCCATAAGTTAGCATTTACCTCAAATCTAGCGATTTCATGAAATCATGAGGTTTGAGGTAAATGCTAACTTATGGAGTTGTATTGCTGGTTCTAATGATTATAATTCTGTAAAGCCATATTAGCTACGGCCGCGAATCATATTTTAATCAACATACAAGCTCACACTGACCTACAAATAGCAAAAAACGTAAAAAATTTTGAATTTCGCGGGCTACCCTGGCGCTTTCGCCTTAATGAAATGTAAACATTGTCCGCAGTGGGAGGCGAAGGTAGAGCGCGGCCAGCAGGAGTTCGACACAATATCGCGCGTCATAAAGAAGGAGTTGGAGCGATGGGACGAGTTGCGGCTCACTGAGCTACGCGCCGCACTGCTGCGCTATCTCGACGACCACATGAAGCACCAGGCACAGGTACCCGTCAATGTATGAGCTCGTGGCTAAGTAATAGCAGCCGCACGGGTCGATCTATCAGGGCCCCAAGTCTGCTATTTTTTACATTCCAACACGATCCCATTGTCATTTTGCTAAAAGTTCGTAATCTGCTAAATTCATAATTGTAATGTAATGGTTGACCATTGGAAAGTCATAATGACGCCATTATATTAGTAGATTACCAAACTTGTCAAAATCAACAATTATGAAATCAATGATAGACCATTCTGACACTATTGTAATAGCAGACTTGAGGCCCTGGTCAAGCTACGCTTGTTGATCCGTGGACGGGTGACCATCTTTACGTACCGAGACTCCTCCGTGCCTCGGAAAGCACGTTAAGCCGTTGGTCCCGGCTGTCATTTGTGGATCTTTGACAGTCCTTACGGGTCGTCAGAAGCCCGAAAGTCTGACAACCAGTCCTACCAAGGAGTATTGTATTACCCAGTTACTGCGTTGTAGAGGTCAGATAGGCAGTCGCCATGTAAAATACTGGTATTCAGCTGCATCCGGTTAGACTGGTACCCGACCCCAACATAGTTGGGGAAAAAACTAGACAGATTGAATACTGTACATAAATATTTGTTACTGTCGCGAATCATACTCAACTGTGTATGTTGAGTAGTCACTGAGCTGCAAATTGCAGAAATCGTAAGAAAATTTGAAATATCCAAAATATTCTGCGGTATGAGGGCATGAGTCATCGATTCGTCATACATACACTATGTGCAAACACTCGAATTAATACATTAATCACTGCTAAAAAAAACCTCTAAGTCATTACGTAGAACAAAATATATGAATCATCAGGGCTCAGGCGCAAAACGTCGCTTTCGCATAGTGTCGCTTTCGCAGCATGACTCCTTCTCAAAAGGTCGATGCCTCTTTCGCAAAATGTCGCATAACTTTAAAAAAAAATCCAATTTCTTATTAAATGTTTACAAGTTTTACAACGTATAAGCTGTGTTTGGAGTTTCCTAATGCGACATTTTGCGAAAGAGGCATCGACCTTTTGAGAAGGAGTCATTCTGCGAAAGCGACGTTTTGCGCCTGAGCCCTACATAGATCTATGTTGATTGCATCCTTTATAGCCTCAAAGGCAACAATAAAATACAATGTCGATTAAATTAACCGGCGAATATCATCATTTAGATATCGATCGATACCCATTCATATCTTAGAAGTTGCCATTTTAATTGGACCATTGGATAATTTAATTAATAAATACATATACAAGTGTATACCTCATCCTACACACTAATAATATGCTTTTGGTTTCCCTTTCTCTCTTCCTCACTCACTCACACACACACACACCCTCACACACACACACACACCCCACCTCACATCCTCACATACACACTCCTTCACACACCCTCTCACACACACACCCCCACACTCACACACTCCCACTCTACACATCACCATACTTGAAATCGGAGTCTGAGATAATTATCAAATATGGAACGACAAACTCAATGTCACACAACATGATCAACAAAAATATTGGATTTTTTACTTTACTTTATTTTTTTTTTATTTTTTTTGTTTTTTGTTTCTCTCAGTATCTTTTGTAAATTATCTGAGATTACGAATTCAAGTACCAAAATATTTAATTATTTTAAAATTCTTTAATTTTAGTTTTTCATGTACCTACCTACTTATTTTGTTATTGATTAACAGGCTTTGTTTGTGTACATGTAGTTTAGGAAGAGGGAGGTCTTCTGTTACAGGTATTTCTACATACTTAAAAGAAGGCCTCTAAAATGTATCTGTTATACCTGTTGATTACGAAATAAATAAACTTATAATAAACCATGTACAGCGCTGTAACACAAACCTTATTGTTGCTTGACTATTTCGCTAGATTTTTGAGCTGTGGGTAATGAAAATTCGTTTTTATTTGAATAAATAATAATGCAACGTGAGGGCAACGAATGACTATGAGTGATAGGCTGAGGAATGATGCGATATGGCAACGGTGCGGTTTTAAAGAAGATGAAGTGACAAAAATTGAAAAGAATATTCTTAGATGGTTTGGTTATGTTGAGAGGAGAATGAAAGGCGACTAGCAAAAGATATTTACAAGGCAGATGTGAGTGGAAACTCCGGGAGGGGACGTCCTAGGAAGACATAGTGACCTTGTTGGTAATGTTCTTCAGAAAGGTCAGGTGCGTAGTACTCGCAACTGGCGTGCCTTTATGACCAGGTGTATGAACATAAACGAGGCAACAGTAGTATGTAAGGATCGTAGCAGGCGGCGTTCTGTAGTTTCTGCCTACACCCATGGGAAGAAGGCGTGAGTTAAATAATAATGCGTATATTATTTGCAGGCAATCCGCTACTGGGACGCGTTCCTGCCAGAAGCTCGAGCCATCAAATGAGTGTCGGAGTGACGGCGACCGCGCGCGCCCACCACGTAACGCGCCCCAGCGACCCGTCGCTTAACGTTAGTAAATGAATTTAATTACTACCTTCCATACAGTGAATACAGCCCTATAAACGTTTTGAACAAAAGTTGTGCAACATTTTGTTCCGTTGTTGGAAACACAAACAAAACATATTTTGTCATAACCGACAGAATATGGGTGTTATATTGATACACCTCTGCCTTACTCTTCTAGGAATACAGGCGTGATGTTTATGTTATGTTGCAAGTAACATGATTCAAGACATGTTGCTGAAACAATGTTGTGCAACTTTTGTTTTTCATGAATACGGGGGTATATGATGATTTTGAGTATAGAAACGGGAATGATAGAGTGTTTATATGACGTCTGCTATTTTTTGTTTGTATATTTTCGGTAAAATAATAAGCCTTATGATGTGGTGTTTAATGGAAGTGTCGGCCCACATGCGATTTTGAAGTTAGGCAAGTGGAAATTAATAAATGATATTGCATATAAGCACTCTATTTATTCCATAAAAACTTTAATGTATCTCCCAGACTCTAAGAAATATGTCTTGTTTTAAATATGAGAGCTAGCGGCTTTGCAATAGTTGAAGAAATAGATACCTACACCAATATTTTCATTTGTATTCTCGATTTGTGGTGAAAATTGTATCGATGTTTGCTCAGTGGTTTTAGAGATCAAACGCACAGACAGACACTGTCTGCTTATAGAGACCATTATTGCGATGAATATAGTCAAGATTTCTTTCTAGAGATAATGTTTTTTTTTCTCAATAATTTAAAATTCTGTGTAAAATTAATGACAATTAAAATTAATACTTTTCTTTTTTATAATTTTATAGATAACATAATGCTATAAATATATACTTATGTATAGAATATATTAAATCCTGAAAGTGTAACAGATTTTAGGTTTAAATTGTATTTTATTACTTGTATAATTTGACAAGTATCGATTTCGTAAATATCGATTAAGTCGATATTGTAAATGAACCTAAATCTAGTGTAAGGCCTGAATTCTTCCTACGCTGGTATCGGTCGCGTACGGTCGGTAGCGTACGTCAGCGAGAAATAAATAATAAAATACCGTACTGCGATACCGACCGCTCTACGGTAGCACGGTGGGGCATTCAGCGGATCGTCGGTCGGTAACAGACTGAGGGCGCTCGCACAATTCCATGCTCTTATGTCGACCGACGTACGCGTGCTGTCGAGCTAGACCGACGCGCGCGATATGCGGCACATACCAACATACGCGCCGCTGACGTCGGCGTCGCAGTGTGGTGCTATATAGAACACAATGTGGTATATTCTTCGTACGCGACCGACATCTGCGCAGTAGGAATGCAGGCCTTAATCATAAATAATGTCATCTGGTAGATAGATAAGTAATTTCTGATTAAAGTAAGCGGAATTTTAATGCCAAATAAAATAAAATAAAATACATTCCAAATTGTTTCTATAGGTTAAAATAAACAAGATTTTATTTTGTATGCAATATATCGGCATTTTTAATTCATTCACTAACGTTATTTGATTTTCCATGAGCATATTGATACTTTGACATTGATACAAATTCAATTGTTGTAAAGTATCATGTGTCCATGTAATCTAAACCGTATATTATAATATTGAAACAAATGTAAGACTTATTTTCAATTCTTTACAGTTCAATTTAGATTGCACGCCTCAGTCCGCGCTAGACACGATGATTTCAAAGGTCCAATAAAACGTTGTTTCATCAAATTGATCTCTACGTTTTTATATGAATAATAAAGTAAAATGTATAAGTACATTTACTTGATTAGTGGAAATTGAAGCCTAGACTGTAAAAAAAAATGTCTCGAATTATGTTCCTGTAGGTTTTAGAGATTCAACTTCACCAAATCACCAGTATTTTTTGTTTTTCTTACACAACTCTTTGCGTATAACTCTATGGTACCCAATACCCTGATAAACCATAGTGTAGTATGGCCCCTTTTTAGCTGTGGTAATAGTCAGCGCCTTTTTATTAGAGGTACTGTTTACGCGGGGCGTAATTATAGGATCGTAGATAGAGCAATTTATAATTTTGCATTCAACTTTTTTAGCTACCCTGTCGGTACCTCTTAGACGCGTTGTACACACGGCTAAAATATCAAGCTATATATTTATAAGCTGGTATCTCATTGTACGGAAATGTATCGCTTGATAATGTAGTCGTTTGTATCGTAGTTGTAGTCAACATGGTTTTATTTTAATTAAGGGTGACGGCCAGGAATTTGGCCAAACTTACGCACAGTGTGAATAAAAAAAAAAAATATATAGATACTACTCGCCACTGCTGTCAAATCTTACGTCAGCGTCTATGGTTAACCGAACTAACCAACCACAAACATTAAATAATTAACACCAGATTAATTGTAGATAATCTCACGAAACACACTTAATTTAAATGTTATCTTGTTTCTTATAATCATAAACATAGGTAATAATTTCTATCAAACTTATGAACAATTTCCATTAGTTTGCTTCGCACACTTTCAGTCGGGCTTCAATTTATTTATATTACGATATAGATGAAAATGTGATGTTTACTCTTTTTTTGTCGACATTACCTATAAGGAAACGTTTATGTACTAAATTATAATTTAGATATTTGCTATTATTACTTGCGATGAACCTATGAAAAATTAAAGTTATAGGTAAAGAACTGGATTTTGGGAGAATTTTCATGATTACATCTTTTTTGACACACTGTTGTATCTGGCAATTTAAAACTACCTACCTCTCTACCGGTATTTTAATGCTATTTTTATGACAGATAAAGTTAAGATACTTAAATATAGAGTTTTGTATTTTTCACTGTTCATTTAATGTCTCGAGCCTGCTACACACAACATCCATTATTGTGTGACATACAAAAGATGTTCTAAAGTCATAATTCTATTCTCTATGGTAAAGGTATAGCTTCATCGCAAGCCCACGCTCATCGCTTCGTCATTTTAATTTCGCGTAAAACTATTCTTAAGAATTTGTTATCTCATCATTGTATATTTTTATATAGTCATTTGTTTTTTATCTTAAATGTAAGAATACTAGATATTGCATATTAGAAATTGTATTCCAAAAGAATGGTTATGCGTATGTTACAGTCAAAGTATTAAATTGGAGATTTTATAATATTAGTTGATTAGAATTTAGAATTTTTCAAAAATGTTTTGTTATAGGATATCGACGTCTGTTGGTATTATTACGTTGTAGCTATGTTGTAGTGTTATAATCTTAACGTGTACATTTCCATTTGTCCGAATTCATTACTCTGACCGTAACACAATATTTACCTTAGATATGAATATTAGGTAGTATGATTGAAAAAAAATTCGAGTCTAATGTATTCCTTATTTTTTATATTGCCAAATATATTTTAGTGGTAATTTGGTGTAATGGAAGAGATGAATAATTATGAATAAAGTATATAATGTTGGTTTCCATTTCAATGCGATTGCGTTATTCCCTTTTATCCCGTTAGTGATATATTAAATGTAGTAGTAACACAAACGTCTCTATGAAATCAATACCTAAGTATATCGATAAATATATATTTCGATATCCCGCTTAGTTTTTCCAGAACGAGTCAAAATCTTCAAGGAAGGAAAATTGCTATCAGTTACCATCTGAAAAACTAAAAAAGAAAAAAATAAATAAGTACTAATTTGAAACCCTAGGCTATGCGTGCGGTGTTCCGCCCGATTATTAGTTTTACGCAAACGTACCCGTAAGTGTGCGATACTCACACAGCCAATGTACAGTCAGCAACAAAACTCTATTAACACTTGTGTTTACTAAATCTTAATGATTGAGAAAAATATTTAATCAAAATCGGAACAGATGTAAATTTAAAAGAAAATTAACTCTTATCCAATAAATGAAATGCTAAAAAGCAGGTTAGCGTATCATTTTGTGTTAATTTAGATGATGTCAAAAAGTAACAGTGTTAACCGACTTCTGTTGCTGACCGTACATCACGTCAATGTTGTAAAATAATCCTGCAAAGGATGCAATGACCTGCAGAAAGAAAAACCACTGGGCTGCGAGCTAAGTATATGAACACTACCAATGAGAACGGTTTATTTTCCCATCGCCACTCAACGCAGCTATGGAGGACAGAAGTTCTTGCAATTTCTTTACTCATAAGTACCTTCAAGAGAGGAAGCGCAAGATGGTTTGTAGGTGGTAGAAGCTGCTAACGGGGGGTCTACTCCCTAAGTGGTACTGGCCTGGACATGTCTGTCGCATGTCAGATGGCAAATGGACTATCAGCGATTGGGTCCCACTAAACGCACGATGACATCGCGGCAAGCCGAGACGAAGGTGGCGGGATGAGCTTGACTCCTACCAAAAAGACTGGCCGACAATCAAAATAGGGAGGGGAGAATAGAGATGACGCCTGTAATCTTTTAATTTCGTAAAAAAAGAAAAAATACGTGTCCAATAATTTTTTTAATAATCTACAAGACGGCCAAAAATAATGTTTAGTCATCATCTCTATTGTGTGGAAAATGGAGAGTGAGGGGCCCTGCCAGTGAGACAGTACAGGCTAGTTAAGATTAGATGTAAAAAGCGTACGATACATAAGTCACAAAAAACATGAATTATTTCAATAATAGTGATATGAATTCTTGATCTCAGATGAAAAATCAAGACATAGCGCTGTCAACAGTAACGTGAAGCCGCACGTTTCGGGTTTCGTAAACATGTGTGCACGTAATGAGGTGTAGTTTAATTGTAGTTTGGTGTAAATGTGTGCGTGTGAGCATGTATGCACAGAGCGAGGTGTAGTTTTGCGCATGCTTCACTGTATTGTTCGCAGCGCTATGTCTGGGTTTTTTATTCAGTCTGAGTTCGTGGAAACAAAAACAAGGGATCATGCATTATGTATTCGATTAAGATGGTTTTGCATTCTCCAACTTCAATTATTTTTATCCTCCTCAATTCTATAAATGTTAAATAGTAGATCGATGATAGATAAAATCAGTTAGAACTGAATGAGTAATACTTGCAATTCACCTGGGTACTAATTAAAGCAGATACCGTAATCTACTTAGTGAGATTTTTATTATTGTAAGTATATAATCTCTAATACCAAAATAGTGATAAATCAGTACCTATTGGATAAGCTGATTGTTGCTGTTATAAATCAAAAATAAGTTTTGTATTTTGTGAATGAGGTTTTGTAGCAAAGGAAAATTATAATACCAGCCGCAGCCAGCAGTTTTTCACTGCTGGGCAAAGACATCTTCTCACACAGAGAAGGCACGAGCATTGATCAGCACGCTTGCTAAAGACAGGTTGATGATTTCAGACTTCTATTAAAACTACCTCCTGATGATTTCCTCACGATGTTTTCTTTCACCGATATCAGTAATTATTATTTATTATTATTACTTATTATTTTGGTTAAACACACTAGCAGGTAATTAGCTGATGCGTGTGTATCAAATAGCTTGGAGATATTTAATCTGTCCAGTCGATTCTTGAAGCAGTTCAGTAATGTCCATGATAAACTCAGAAAGTACACACGGCTACACATCAAGCTATACATTTCCAGTTTACACTGACCTCTCATTGTAAGGAAATCCTATACAACGCAACATCAGCTGGAAATGTATAGCTTGATCTGTAGCCGTGCGTACCTACATATGAATTGAAAAGCCACATTGATACTTGCTCGGATTTGAACCCACAACCTCCTAAAGGAAAATGAAATAGGACATATTAATCATTTCAGCCCGTACTGAGTACCAATGTCGACTCTACAGCTTGAATACATAATCCTCTCATTCATCACGCTTGTTAGGTTTGGTGAAAGCAGTAACTGCCTACGTCTTTTTAGCAAACGGACCCTTAGTTCGTCCGGTGCATCCTGGACACTTCTTGACAGCCAGGGTACGGTTTTGGTAGCTGAGTCTTTACTGCCATAATTCATTGCATTAATTGCGTGACACAATCACGCAAGATGACTAAGATGATTTGTCTAGAAAGGGAACTAGGGTAGGTACTAATAGAGAAGTATGGAAGAAAAACTTAATCAATTTCAAATTGGTATAAGAGCAAAATAATGATGATGAATTATTATTGAGAGTCTGTTTAATGTTACCTACTCACCCCCAGGTAGGCAGACGCGAGTATTCATCAATATTACTTACCTAACTAACGCTGGAAGACACTACGACTCTATCTTTGCAGAAGGTTGGAACAAATCGAGGAAAGGCTGATCGCAGTTGAAGATTATAGGAGCCCAGCATACTTCCCTTAGGAAGCCCATTGCTCTTCTGACAAGCCACTTACATTGTCTTTCGTCCGATTGACTCGAAACAAGCGGTGAAATCATTTATTTTAGTGTTTATGTGCACATAAATTGAGTTGAATCTAAGTACCTAGTTTACTTGAAACAAAAGTTTTTATTTTAAATTAAACGTATCATTTGCTGCTGGCAGGTCGACTGGACTCTTAACAATATTTTCTTTTGCAGCACAGCATTATTTAGATCAAATCCATCTTCGTTAGATCAAGTGTTTGGTTGGTATTTAGGATAAGATTTGTCGAGCCCAAATCTAAGTAATGTACACGGTGAGCATAAAATACCAACCTTTGAGGTAAATTCTCCAAAGATTAATATTATAGTGTATTGTTTTGTAAAAATAATAAATTGTCTGACTAATTATTACTAATTAATATAGCTTGCTGTTTGGTTTAGTCACTATGTAGATATCAATAAGGCATTAATTTAAAAAATCAAAATACGTGGACAAATCAGATTTACCTGATATACCTACTTATCGTAAGATTAGGATAAGCACAACTAGATAGGTACCTATATATAAAAAATCAAATGTAATTAACAACAGTTTATTTGTTGGAAAGTAAAACGAACAGGTGAGTTTCTGTTCCAGTATTTTTTTTATTTTTTTTTATTTACGTGTTGTTAATATTCTGCTTCTTCGATAAGCAATCTGCTAATTTTGTTTACTCAGGAATTATTAGGCACACTAGCCAATTTGTCTTGATGAATGAGAAATCTTAGTGATTATACAATTGCTTTGATCTGCTGTCTATACTTTTTAAATATTTTTGTTTCTTTTAACTGTATGTTATGGAAAATGAGTTATCGTTACTTAAGTGGTTTCAAAATCAAGACTTGCCTTGGCTATCTAATTCAATTAATCATAAAACAGTTTGCCCTATTTGTCAATAGATAAGATTTTTTGTCTTTCGAGAACTTACGACACGTTATACTGATCCACAATCTAGACTAAAAGAACAATAACAAAAAGCTAGCTATCGTACCTAACCATAAGTAATTGTTCAAACCGATAGATTTTGAGTTTTTATTTTTTGTTTTCAGCAAATATGAAGCTCTTCATCGTACTAGCGCTCGCCACCGTGGCTTTGGCCACCCCTCTGGTCCAGCCAATCACAATGCCTGAGGCTCCCTTGCCCGAATTCGAAGATATGCCGTACGTGCCTATGATCGAACCTGTGGCCATCAAACCTCTCTTCGTTCCCCAGGAGGTGGTTGAAGCCCTTAGATTAGCGGAGGCGCAGGTCCCTTCTAACGCCGAAGCAGTTTTTGAGGCTATGCAGCATGGAGGTGAGGAGGTCGTTCACATCGTGGAATACGTTATGTACGAACATGACCATGTCGCTGAAGAGGAAGTTGTAGCCCCGGCTGCTGAGGAAATTCCCGCTGACGCTGTCAACTTCGTTGATGTCGCTGAAAACGCAGAATACAGCGAAGTTGCCGAGGAGGAAGTCGCCGCTCCCGCTGTTGAGGAGATTCTCGCCGATGCTGTGAACTTTGTTGATGTTGCTGAAAACATTGAATACGCTGAGGAGGAAGCCGCCGCCGCCGCTGCTGAGGACATTCCCGCTGATGCTGTCAACTTCGTAGATGTCGCTGAGAACATCGAATACAGTGAAGTTGCCCATGAGGAAGTCGCCGCTCCCGCTGTTGAGGAGATCCTCGCTGCTGCTGTGAACTTTGTTGATGTTGCCGAAAACATTGAATACGCCGAGGAAGAAGTCGCTGTCCCCGCTGCTGAGGAGATTTCTGCTGATGCTATCAACTTCGTAGATGTCGCTGAGGACATTGAATACAGCGAAGTCGCCGAGGAGGAAGTCGCCGCCCCCGCTGCTGAAGAGATTCCCGCTGATGCTGTCAACTTCGTAGATGCCGCTGAGAACATCGAATACAGCGAAGTCGCCGCGGAGGAAGTCGCCGCCCCCGCTGCTGAAGAGATTCCCGCTGATGCTGTCAACTTCGTTGATGTCGGTGAGAACATTGAATACAGCGAAGTCGCCGAAGAAGACATTAACGCAGAGGAGATTATTCCCGTGGCTGTACACTTCGTCGACAACGCAGAAAACGTAGAAGCCGCTGCCGCTGATGTTGTTGAGGAGGTTTCCGCTGTGAAGGTCGTAGATGTAGCACCAATCGCCGACAATGACTTCCCCAGGTACCCCGGTAAGATCTTCGATAACCCCATGTTGCGTTGATTTGAGAAATAAACTTTCGTCTGACGCAATTTTGCTTGAATGCACAATCTATTTCTCTCTACCTATTCAATCTCACAAATAAATGTTTTTATATCACAATGAATTTATAATTTATCAGGACTACAATAAAACAGTAAAAATTCCAAATAATACTGGTTATTTAAGTTCCCTTTACTCATATACAGTCATCTGGCTACGACTTTATCTCTGTTATGTTACAGCCACATTGTCGCGATAAAGCGAACTACACACTTCGCGCGCTCTCTGATTCTCATGCTGCGGCCACACTATACGGACGGACATCGCCGTTGATTGATAACCGTAGGTGTAGCCACCACGTACGGCGATAATTTGACCAAATCTTGACCGAATTTAACTATCGCGATGTTTAAAGTGTTTATGGGCATTGACCATGACATGACATGGGTGTTACCTTGACGTATAATGTAGCCTGAGACGTCGCTTCGCCGAGCGGTGTGCGAGAGAGAGCCACGAAGTGTAGTGTAGTTAGAATTATGTCGAAAATGTAGCCGTAGGTACTAGCATTATGATTAATTGTTAGAGCTAATAGGTAACGGAGTGGATACAGAGACAAAACGATTTTGGCAAAACAGCGGATAAATTGCAATGTTGAAGGCGAAAGTAGAGATCGTAAAAGTAACATGCATACGATTATCGCAGATTAGTTCGAAATAGCTTAGAAGATACACGTCCATTATCCTGCAATCCAAGTCCAACTGTCTTAAACAGGGACCTAATCCTCATTGCAGTGTTCTACGACTCACATGACGGGATTACTTATATCTACAACTTGTTTACCATTCAACAAAAGGAAATACCTCAGATTTTGGCCTAGTGTTTGATAAGTAGAGATCGGATAATCGGATGCATATTAACCTAAACTTAATATTTCGCTAACAAAGTATGGAAGCGGCTTCTTAGCATTTTTTTTCTTACTATAAATCCCGGGATTCCAGAAAATGTGGGAATGCACAACTAATCGGATACATGGTACGGAAACGACTTCATAAATAACGTGGTTTTATTTATTTGGAAATACCGGGAAATCGGGATCACATAAATATTCCGTTTGTTTCACGTGGTCCCCGCGAGAAATACAAAGCTGCCGTCACTATATCGGTGGGGTTGTTTTTATGGGTTTCGAGAATGTTAAAGCCGATACTGACGTTAAAATGTAAATCCAAGATGGCGGCTGCGAACATTTTCGAATTTTTCGTCATGGGTGTCGTTTTCATGGTTTTCGAGGGTTTTAAAGCCGATAGTGATGTTAAAATGTAAATCCAAGATGGCGGCTGCAAAATTTTAAAATTTTTCGTCATGGTGTCGTTTTCATGCTTTTCGAGGGTGTTAAAGCCGATAGTGATGTTAAAATGTAAATCCAAGA
The DNA here is from genome assembly GCA_905163495.3 of Cosmia trapezina. Lineage (NCBI taxonomy): Eukaryota > Metazoa > Arthropoda > Insecta > Lepidoptera > Noctuidae > Cosmia > Cosmia trapezina. The sequence goes on from LR991036.1 coordinate 8,324,375, forward strand.
TGGCGGCTGCAAAATTTTAAAATTTTTCGTCATGGGTGTCGTTTTCATGCTTTTCGAGGGTGTTAAAGCCGATAGTGATGTTAAAATGTAAATCCAAGATGGCGGCTGCCAACATTTTAATTTTTTTATCATGGGTGACGTTTTCATGGTTTTCGAGGGTTGTAAAACCGATAGTGGCGTTAAAATGTAAATCCAAGATGGTGGCTGCTAAATTTTCTAACTTTTCGTCATGGGTGTCGTTTTCATAGTTTTTGAGAGTTTTAAAGCCGATAGTGGCGTTAAAATGTAAGTCCAAGATGGCGGCTGCGAAAATTTTCTAATTTTTGTCATGGGTGTCGTTTTATTGGTTTTCGAGGGTGTTAAAGCCGATAGTGACACTAAAATGTAAATCCAAGATGGCGGATGCGAATATTTTTTAAATTTTTCGTCATGGGTGTCGTTTTCATGGTTTTTGAGAGTTTTAAAGCCGATAATGGCGTTAAAATGTAAATCCAAGATGGCGGCTGTGAAAATTTTCTAACTTTTTGTCATGGGTGTCGTTTTATTGTTTAGAGGCATGAGGAACAGGGTGTAAAGTTAACTCATCCTCCATATAAAAGGGAGGATCCTCCGACCAGACGGGTGTCGTATCTGGTGGGCTACTGCCCCACGGTTGATGTCAAGACGTTCAAATTCAAATTCAAATTCAAATACATTTATTGTTTGTTACATGTCTAAAATGATCTTATATTTGAAATAGTAGCAATGTGTAACATACCTATAAAGGCGTACAATATTATAATGTCATTATTAACAGTTGGTCCAGCTAGTCACTCTTTGCATTACTCAAATTATACCATAAGAAATATTATAAAATTAATAATTCTGCTTAGTCAAATTATTCATTGAAATATTTATGCATTACTTATTGAAATTATACATTAAAATATACTCATATACATTCAATAGTCAAAACATTATACATTCAAGTTTTGTCATTAAAAAAATCATTTATTGTGTAGTATGCTTTACCTATCAAGAATTCCTTTAACTTAAGTTTAAAAATATTGATGGCTGAAATACTTTTTATGCAGTTTGGTAGTTTGTTGTAAATTTTCACTCCCATTCCAAATATACTAGATTTAAATTTAACTGTTCTACATCTAATTCCGGATAGCTCATTTTTATGTCGTGCACTTCTAAGTGTTTCATATTTTCTTATATCGCTTTTTATCATTGTTGCCGCTTCATAAATATATAATGAAGGCAGAGTTAAAATTTTTAACCTCTTAAACACTTCTTTGCATGAGTCAGTCTGTTTAAGTCCGGTTAAACTTCTCACACATCTTTTTTGGGCTTTAAGAGCATTTTCTCTATCAGGAGAATTTCCCCAAAACAGAATGCCATATTTTAGTGTGGATCCCACATAAGCATGGTAAGCGTTTAGTAATGCACTCTCGTTTACAACTTTCCTTAGCATGCAGAGGGCATAGGACTGTTGGTTTAATTTTTTACAAACCTGATCAACATGTTTCTTCCAATTCAGTCCATGGTCAATATGTATACCTAAGAATTTTGTGTTATCGACTTCTTTTATTATCTCACCTTTATAGCTTATTTGTAGCTTTTTTGGTTTTGTATTTTTATTTGTAAATGTCATGTAATTTGTTTTGTCAAGATTAATTTTAAGATTATTACTAGTTAGCCAATTAATAATCGCTTCCAGTGACTTATTGATATTTGACTCATATTCAACTTCTTCATGATCAGTAAAAATGGCTGTGCTATCGTCCGCAAATAGTATCATTTGATGATTTATGACTTTTGGGAGATCATTTATATAAATTATGAACAAAGGAGGTCCAAGGATGCTTCCTTGGGGCACTCCATACCTGACTGTTTTTGGATCTGACATATAAATTTGTTCTAACTTTGTATCATCTATTCGTGTTATTTGTGTTATTTGTAATCTATTGGTTAGGTATGATTTTATAAGGTTAAGTGCATTTCCTCTTACTCCATATTTTTCTAGCTTAGTCATTAATATCTGATGATCCACATGGTCAAAAGCTTTTGACATATCCATAAAAATCGCGGTTAAATGTTGTTTGTTATCCAGCCCCGTCATTATTGTCTTTAAGAAATTAAATAGTGCGTCACATGTAGATCTACCTTTTCTGAATCCAAATTGTTCATTGGCAAATATGTTGTTTGCCTCGAAGTAGTTATTCAAGTTATTATAGATAACCCTTTCGAAGATTTTGGCAATAACTGGTATTAAGGCTATAGGTCTGTAATATCTCATCTCCTCTTTGTCTTCTTTTTTAAATAAAGGCTTTATAATTGTTATTTTTAACTTTGAAGGAAACACTCCCTGTTCAAGGCAAAGATTTATAATATGGCTAAGTATGGGCGCAATGAGAAAAGACACTCTTTTAATTATATTTGAATTTATGCTGTCATAACCTGTAGTGTTAGTGTTCTTAAGCATTTTGATTATCTGGTTAACATCATGTGGATTTGTCGGTTTTAAAAAGATTGAATTGGATTTATTGTATGTCACTGTGTTTAGAAAAGTGTTATTGTCCCTTTGTGTCAGTTTGATATCGTCAATAAAATAATTGTTAAATGCTTGAGCTATTTCTGTCGGCGTTGTTACTACTTTATCATTTACTTTTATTTGGCTAATATTCTCTTTTGGTGTTACTGTCTTATAATTATTTATTATTTCCCACATTGCTTTGCTTTTGTTAGTAGCTGAGTTTATAGAGTAATTGTTCTGTGATCTTTGAGTTTTTTTGATAATAGTTCTTAGTCTCTTCGCATATTCCTTAAAGTATATTTTATCTTTCAGGTTTGAATTTAGTCGATACTTCCACAGTAGTTGACGTTTTCGTTTAGAGCATGACCTAATACCTTTACTTATCCATTTAGGCCTCTTAGAAGTAGGTATTTTAATTTTGATGCTAGGAAAACACAAATCGTAAAATAGCTTAAATAAATCATCGAATTTATTATAAGCGGTTTCCGGGTCATTATCTAAGTAGCATTCCGTAAAACTAAGACTTTTAATACAGTTTATAAACTTTATAATATTCTCTTCACAATAGTCTCGTTTTGTTTTAAACCAGTGTGTAATAAGGTAGCTCTTTTTAACTGGACATCGTAACAATTGTGCTGTATGGTCAGACAGCGAAAGTTCAAGAACACTTGATTTTGATCCTCGTATATTATGGGCTATGTTGTCTATACAAGTCATGCTGCTTAATCTGGTCGGTTCATTTATTGTTAATTTCAAGTTGTAACTTGCAAGTAGCTGTTCAAATTGTTGAGATACATTATTACTTTCTAAACTATTAATGTTAAAGTCACCACACATTATAACTTTTCTGTTTGAGTAACAAATTTTGTTTAGTAGATTTATTAGCGCTGTAAAGAATAGGTCAATTTGGTCCTTTTTATTCTTAGGTGATCGATAAACACATAGTATTATAATTTTGTGGTCCGTCAGTTCAATGCCACTACATTCAAAAATACCATTTATACTGAAGCCTTGAGCTTCAGCTATAGTTTTAAATTTATGGTTTGATTTTAATAGTATACAGGATCCCCCATGTCTATTTTTCCGTGAGAAAATGTCTCCTAATATAAAATTTGGAAGTTTGAGTAGTTTGCTATCATCAATTGTCATGTTATGTTCGGTTATACATAGAATGTCGATCGGGTTGTAGTTCTTATTTTTACCTAGCGAGTGTAAGTGTACAGTTAGTTCATCCAATTTACTTAGTAAGCCGTTAATATTTTGGTGAAGTATGCTTATATGTTTATAAACGAAAAAAATCATTATCTGATGGAGATTTTTCATTGTCTAGATAATTTAGTTCTGTCTGAGTACCTTTATCCTTCTTAGTAGTAGTTTCAATGTAAGGGTTAACCTTTCCCTTTGAAAATTTGTCATAGTTTTGTTTATAAACATTTCGTAACACTTCTCTCAGAATTAATTGAGATATATGTAATGGTAAAAAGCGATACTTTGGCACATAAATTGAGTAATTCATGTCTACATATGTTGAATGAATATAGTGAGAACAGACAAATTTCAGTTTATAATTTAACTTGGTTTCATTTAAATGATTATTAAATAGTACTTCAGAGATCATAACATTGGTATTACTTGTATTATTTAAAAAGTTATAAAGGCATAGCTGGATTAGTTCTGGATTGGTGTCATTTACACCTCCCAATACAATTACATAATCATCTTTATTTAATAAACTTATTTCTGTTTTTTCTGTCATTAAAATTTCTTGTAGGCGTGCTCCCGGTTTCCAGAAACATTTTACTAAAAAGTCTTCACCTAAAAGTTTTTGAAGAATTCTCTGGATAAAACGCCCCTGTTGATCAGCTATGATAATTATTTTTTTTTTTTTTGCTTTCGGTTTCATCGTGTGTTCAGTTAATTTTGTTACTGTATTCTGTTTAAAGCTATTATCTTGAACGTCGTTTTTGTGTATGCGTACAGTATGGTTCAATTCTGTGCTTGTTTTTGGGTCACAATCTATAATATTTCTATTATTTTCAAAACTTGTTGAAGTATTTTTGTCTGAAACCTCAGCTGGTAAGTCAGTCCGAATGTCGCTATGGATAAGCGTTGAGTTCAAACCAGTGCTTGGTGTCAGGTTACATTCTAGTATATTTGTAGGTTCGGTGAATTTTGTGGGTGTGTTCCTAACGACTTCAGTTGATTCATCATATTTTTCATTTTGTATCTGTGCGATTGATTGTTTTTTTTTTCTAATAGGCGTTATTTTGATCAAGTTTCGTTTACGTTCTGAGCACGGAGTCAAATTATTTATGTCAATATCATTTATCCTCTTGTATCCACTTATCATTTTAATATATTTTTGGACGTCAGTTTTCAGTCTAAAGTTTTCAGAATTTAAGTTATCAATTTCTAGCTGAGCGCTCTGTAGGTCACTGGACAATTGTTTAACTTTCCCTTGTAAATCGAATATTGTTTGACTCATATTTAATGAAGTATTCGGTAAACTCGCCATGGTTTGATCAAAAAGATCTGAATTGTCTGCTGTAATATCCGGCAAAGAGCTTGTTCTGAATAGGTTATTTTTACGGTATGTTATGTTTTCATCCATGTTTATTTTACTTTAGTCTCCAAAAATAATAATTTTCTACCAAGTACAATTTTTATTTTGCACTGGTATCACTATTCGCGCCCTCTGGAGGCGAGTAGCACTATTTTTTAGTTAGTCTATTCACCGCTCTTCGACTTGCTAGCGCAGGTTGTCTTACAATATGCCTAGTCCAAAGGTCATATTTTGAATATTTTTCCAAACGGTAATTGTTTTTGTGATTTCTTCAAAATAATTCACTAACCTTGCTGGAAACTGGATTTTTATGTTGTAATTTTGTGGCAGAAACGTTGCTAATGCTATTACGAGCACCGATTTCTTGTTTATAAATCGTTAGCACAGATTTAGATATTTCTGAGAAAACTTGTCATAATTATTATCACACATAACATAAATAGTCACAAACAATATCACTTGTAAATCAGAGTCACTATATCCCGTCGCACCACTATTTATAATAATTCTGTTGTTATTTTATTTATTAACGTGTTGTAAATACGCGGGTTATGTAAACAGCGCTAGTGTTGCCAGCTTTTGAAAAAAAACGTTGTATTATGCTAATCGCGTGGTAAACTCTAATTGCGCGATGCAGGTTTGCGTGACGTCATGTCATTGATGCGTAGTTCATATGTGGCGATGTAGATGCCGCCACATCACTCCCCTCCGGAGACCGGAGGTCGATAGTGGGCTGAGTAGTGTATCTTGCGATGCTTGCCAGTGCCAGTTGTGGTTCCAGTGAGTCGGAACCGGGTGCCGCATAGTTCACAATGAGTCGGAACTGTCTGCCGTGATACCCCAGTGAGTAAGGGTGGCGCTGTGTTTATGCTCCAGTGAGTCGGAGTGTACATCGCTGGGTTGAGGTTGAGGGTGATGACCAGGAATGCGCGTCCGCTGCATGCTGGTGGTCAGGATACCCGTTGAAGCCGTGGATGCTGGCTGGCTGTGTGACTCGCCGCTCGAAAGCTTGAGGAAGTGATGCTGATGACGTCACGCTGAAGGAGTTGCACGAAGGCTGCGTTGACGTTCATGCTCGAGGTCACCAGTTTAGAGGCATGAGGAACAGGGTGTAAAGTTCACTCATCCTCCATAGAAAAGGGAGGATCCTCCAACCAGACGAGTGTCGTGTCTGGTGGGCTACTGCCCGACGGTTGATGTCGGGACGTTGTATATATGCTAATCGCCTGGTAAACTCTAATTGCGCGATGCAGGTTTGCGTGACGTCATAATGTCATTATAATAATAATAATAATATATCATTTATTTCGGGTAACTAAGACCCATAACATAAATACCTTACAGACTATCATACATATTTATAAAAAACTAAACTACTTATTGCATACGAAGTGACGGCGTCGTATTGCGCTGCGTGGTGTCGCGTAACCTTCCGCGGAATCGCCGATACACGACACCCTTCGGCCAAAACTCTAAACTCATTGATGCGTAGTTCATATGTGGTGATGTAGATGCCGCCACAATTAGTTTTCGAGGGTGTTAAAGCCGATAGTGACACCAAAATGTAAATCCAAGATGGCGGATGCAAATATTTTTTAATTTTTCGTCATGGGTGCCGTTTTCATGGTTTCCGAGGGTTTAAAGCCGATAGTGGCGTTAAAATGTAAATAAATAAATAAATAAATATCCTTGGACATTTCACACAACGCCATCTAGTCCCAAGCTAATCAACCTAATGCTTGTGTTATGGTAACGAGATGGCTGATAAACTACTTATATACATTTTTTTTTGTAAATACATACATATTATAGATAGAAAAACACCCAGACACGGAACAAATACTTGTAGGTCGTACAAATATTTGTTCCGTGCGGGAATCGAACCCGCGACATGCTAAAATGAAAAAAATAAAATAATAATAATATGAAATTCAAGATGGCGGCTGCGAAAATTAAAAAAAAATTGTGATGGGTGTCGTTTTCATGGTTTTCGATGGGTACTAAAGCTGCTAGTGACATTAAAATGTAAATCCAAGATGGCGGCTGCAAAAATTTCGGTCGGTTTTACAACCCTCGAAAACCATGAAAACGACACCCATGACGAAAAATAAAAAATATTTGCATCCGCCATTTGCATCCGCCACATTTTAACGCCACTATCGGCTTTTAACCCTCGGAAACCATGAAAACGGCACCCATGACAAAAAGTTTGAAATTTTTTGCAGTCGCCATCTTGGATTTACATTTTAATGTCACTATCAGCTTTAACACCCCCGAAAACCATGAAAACGACACCCATGACGAAAAATTAAAAAATATTTGCATCCGCCATCTTGGATTTACAATTTAGTGTCACTATCGGCTTTAACACCCTCGAAAACCAATAAAACGACACTCATGACGAAAATTAGAAAATTTTCGCAGCCGCCATCTTGGATTTACATTTTAATGTCACTATCAGCTTTAACACCCTCAAAAACCAATAAAACGACACCCATGACGAAAAATTAGAAAATGTTCGCAGCCGCCATCTTGGATTTACATTTTAATGTCACTATCAGCTGTAACACCCCCGAAAACCATGAAATCGACACCCATGACGAAAAATTAAAAAATATTCGCATCCGCCATCTTGGATTTACATTTTAGTGTCACTATCGGCTTCAGCACCCTCGAAAACCAATAAAACGATACCCATGACGAAAATTAGAAAATGTTCGCAGCCGCCATCTTGGATTTACATTTTAATGTCACTATCAGCTTTAACACCCTCGAAAACCAATAAAACGACACCCATGACGAAAAATTAGAAAATGTTCGCAGCCGCCATCTTGAATTTACATTTTTATGTCACTATCAGCTTTAACACCCCCGAAAACCATGAAATCGACACCCATGACGAAAAATTAAAAAATATTCGCATCCGCCATCTTGGATTTACATTTTAGTGTCACTATCGGCTTTAACACCCTCAAAAACCAATAAAACGCCACCCATGACGAAAAATTAGAAAATTCTCGCAGCCGCCATCTTGGATTTACATTTTAATGTCACTAACAGCCTCGAAAACCATAAATTGTACCCATGACGAAAAATTTGAAAATATTTGAAGCCGCCATCTTGGATTTACATTTTCAGAAGTTTTCATTAAGGGACCAACTCTGAAATCACAAAAAAACTACTCGATCAAAATGTAAGAAACAGCTGACTTATGTTTCCTGATTTATGGGTTGATCCCATAGTGAAAGTTGCTCATGAGTAGAACACCCTATGAAAATTTTGTGATAAAAAAGTTACCCTTTCAAAAAATACTTAATTTATCAATTCCAGAATCGCGATATTTTGACGATCGACACAAAAGTGCATTCCTTAATAGCCAAAACCTAAACGTAAGTAAATATACATTCGATTCTATTCCCGGAATCCTGGTATTTTTTTAAATACAAAAGTACAATCCATATTAGCCAACACCTGAACGCAAGTACCTAACTAAAACATTCGATTCCAAAATCAGAACTTAAAAATTTTCTTTCCAGAATCCCGGGTTTCTTTTTTTTTTAAGTGCAATCCATATTAACTAACATCTGAACTTAAGTATATTATACATTCGATTCTATAATCAGAAGTCAAAATTGGCCGATACCGGAATTCTGGGATTTTTTAATCCAAAAGCCCACTCCATACTTAGTCAACACCTCAACTTTAGGTTAATATGCATCCGATTATCCGATCTCTGTTGATAAGATAAGCCGTTAATTAATAAAATCTTAGTAATAAGAATTAAATTAATTACATGGAAAAACCAAAATTTTATACAGTCTAATTGATAACTTTGAATACTGATTACTTTAAGATAACAGTACCTACTTAGGTACTACACTGTGACTCAAGTGTGTTTTGTAAAGTGACTAGCTTTTGCCCGCGGCTTCGCCCGCGTGGATATCGGGAAATATCCCACGGGAACCTAACCTACTACCGGGAAATCCTTCCTTATTCCTGGTCTATATTAAAAAGAGAGCCTCTGTGCAAAATTTCAGCTTTCTAGGTTCAAGGGTTTAGGCTGGGCGTTGATGAATCAGTCAGTCAGGAGCTTCTCTATTTATTTATTTAAAGATACCTACCAATCTTTGTACGGTTGTACCTACATATGGATTAGAATAATTAAGTATCTTCATAAATCTATAATATTAAATGTTAGACTGGCTTACAACGCCAAGACTTTTTTGTTATGTGATTTATAATATTTGTTAACTGCGGCGCGTTTAGGTGAGCGTTCATCATTTTTGTTTACCCAAATAGATAGAGCCTAGTGCGCCTAAGATTATTGTGTAGGCATAACACTCAAACAGAAAATTGCTGTGTATTGAAATTGAAAACAATTGTTTGTTTTTGTGTTTTCAAATTTGAAGTAGGTAGGTACCTAACTAAAGTAGTAGGCTAGATAGACTTTGTATTGTTACTAAATGCATATGGTATGTACAAAATGTGGCGATCAGCAAGCCACTCAAATATTGAGATAATACAGCACCACCAGATTTTTAGTGGTTTATTTTGGATGCAAGATCCAAAATAAAGCACTAAAAATCTGGTGCACCTTGGTTCACAAAAAACATTGAAGTACATGAGTAGGTACTTACCTACAAATCCTAACTATCAAGGAGGTTGTAAAAAGGTCCTATAAGAATTTTAAGGAAAGACTCCAAAGTAAAAATGAACTCGTAGTGTAGTGTAGTACGGTAGTGGCCATGCCAGTGTCACCTTTAAAGTGTTGGCTGACACTGACATGGCCACCATCAAGGATTTTAATTTTGATAACACGAAAAATTTGTCGCCAATTAGTCGTAATTTGCCGCCAAATATCAGAATTTGTCGGTAACTGGTTCAAAAGTTATAAGGATTCATAGGTGGCCGATCTGGACAGCATCTCCCCAGCTTCTCAAAAACTAGGCCACCTAGCGAAGATCTGTTTTCTCCCAAATTTAGTCGCAAGTTTTCCCCAAGTCACAGATTTAGTCGGGTCTTAGTTTAGAAGATAAATCTAAGAGTTCAATTTTTAAGTATAAGTAGTCCAAAGCTAGATTAAAGATTTTATCCTAAACTCTTCGATCTAGCTCTTGGACTACATTTAAAAATTTAACTCATTATATCTTCCAAACTAAGACCCGACTAAATCTGTGACATGGCGAAAACTTGCGACTAAAGATGGGAGAAAACAGATCTTCGCTAAGTGGCCTAGTTTTTGAGATATAATAAATGAACCCTTCTATTTTTGAACTAGTGACCGACAAATTCCGACAATTTTTTTGTGTTATTAAAATTAAAATCCCTGATGGTGGCCATGCCAGTGTCAGCCATACGGCTTCTGACGACCCGTAACGACTGTCAAAGATCCACGAATGACAGCCGGGACCAACGGCTTAACGTGCTTTCCAAGGCATGGAGGAGTCTCGGTATGTAAAGATGGTCACCCATCCACGGTAAGCGTAGCATAACCAGATGGATCGAGCCGTGCGGCTGTTATTACCTAGCCACACAAGGTGTAATTTCACGACCTCGTACGCATCATTGTAGACAATTTTTACTATTGGACCAAACCAGAAATCGCAAAAAAAAAAATCTGCTGTTCCCTACATTGTGACGAGATAAGTGAACATAAATGTGGGGAACAGCTGATTTTTTTTCTCGTGATATCAGGTTGGTCCCATAGTAAAAGTTGTTCATAATGATGAATAGGTACATCACTTAAACCTTTTAACCGCCAGACTTCATATCAGTTGTCGTGCCACCTGCGCCAAGCTCAGAGAATTAAAAGATCTTTTTGATAGAATACAGCCTAGTGAAATAAAAAAAGCAGATTATAGGATCTGTGGTATTTAGTCATAAATATACGACCTTGGCGAAATGGACACGAAAATATTTTGTCTGATTAATCTGACGTAAGCGGTTTAAGGGTTACATTATACCTTGTATTTCTAGAAATGATGAGCAAGCTCTTATGTTATTATTACAAAATAATGTTTTAAAGAAAGAGCAAACTCATTCTTTTTCATTTATTTATTAACAATCTAATCTTATCTACTTATATTTACATAACATCTAAAACAATTTATTTCATTACATAGTCTTCAGGATAATCCATTACTTTAGGATAAGTCTTTGTTACTTCTTCAGATATTTCATCAAGTCTGGTTGGTACTTGGCGTATCTGACGGATCTGGTTGGTCACATTTTGTAGCACATCCTCGGGCACCCCTTCACCAGGATATATAAAGAGTCTCTCCATAGTGTGACGTCTTTGGAGATTGCCTTTCATTGCTCTGTAAACTGCTTTTTTGATAATCTGTAAAGGAAATTAAGGTTTTTATTAAAAACATATCAACAACTGTTGACAGTCTTATTCAAACATCCCCTCTATGCACTCCTTAATAATACCAGCAAATTACAATAAGGCCGAAATTTCTTGGCACATAATAACATAGGCCATATGAACTTTCACACACATTTTATCAATCACTCTCGCCTCATGTCACCATTTGGTTCCTAAAAAATGTTACTGTGCAGCCGTCTGCGCATAGTTCGCACTCGCCAAGATATTTTGGTATATAACCAACACTTCTATTGTAAATTCAAAACATTTAATAATTGGCTTTGGGTTTTTGGCCAATGGTTAAATGTTTCAGTCAGTGGGTCGTCCATGAGGAATATTGTGATAAAGTTAATTTGCTTACCATAGTAGGATCCTTATTATGAAGTTCCCATGCTAATGTCCATGAAGCTCCACCGGGATACCCAGTGTGGTGGAAATAGGCTCTTTTACGCCACTCATCGCCTCTCAACGCGATGTCCCGGCTATTGATACACACCACAACATCCCCACAATCGTTCATAGGATGATAAATAGGTTTATGTAAGCCCATCAGATATTTCTTAATAACGTTGGCAGATTCATAAGGGTCTTGCCATTTGCAGTCAAATACGTGCCAAGTACGAGCAAAAGTCGCCCATTGCTGAAAATAGTTGTTTTTATTAGGTTAGGTTATGTTATCTCCAGGAAATTATTGTTTATCGCTGGAATAACGGCAAATATTGGTTTAAAAAATATTGAAAGAATATTACCTGCACTCTTTTAGCTGCAGACATAGTATTTAAACTCTACTTGTGTTACCAAATCGATTATAAATTGTATTTTTAGATCGTAAAATTCGTAAAAACTGCAAAACCTACAGCTACACAATAGGTTATATTTTTATGTCACTGTCAACGTCAAACTCGGTCAAACCATTTTGACAGTTTTCGATTCGTTCTGTAACTTGTTTCATTGTTTTGAACCTTCACTTTTGAAGCTCATAGATTTAGCACGATTTGTCGTTTTAAACTCAATCTGCCTAGCCTTTTCCCAACTAAGTTGGGGTCGGCTTCCAGTCTAACCGGATGCAGCTGAATACCAGTATTTTACATGGAGTGACTGCCTGTCTGACCTCCACAACCCAGTAACTGGGTAATACGATACCCCTTGGTATCACTGTACTGTACTGGTTGTCACTTTCAGGCTTCTGACGACCCGTAACGACTCGGATCTTTGACAGATCCACGAATGACAGACGGGGCCAACGGCTTAACGTGCTTCCAAGGCACGGACCTGTGTGCTTAGTGTGAGTTTGACAACATTGTTCGAATGACTTCACCATCGAGTAAATCGAGTTGACATCAAACCTATCGACAACCGTATGCAAGCGAGTGCGAGTTACCATCAAAGCTAACCATAAAGTACGCGTTTGGTCACCGTGAATTACGTTCATTACTTTTCTTAAGTTGGTGTCACGTACGCGTCGTCCGATAAACCGGCCAAATAGAATGACATTTATATTCAGTGTTCTTATTGAAAGCGGCTGTCTATCAAAATTGTGTAGGTTATAACATTAGTGTATAGTCTATGGGCTATAAAGACTTTGATGTTTCGTGTTTGTCAGTATTGTTTGAATATTAAAATATTATTGTGATTTGAATTAATAATGGATTCTATTAATTACTTAATAAAAATGAGGACAAGTTGGTCCCAATTCGTTATGATGGTGACATTTATGGAGCCGTAAGTGTAATTTTTAAATCAAGTATTTGGTGTTTAACGAACTTAATTATGATCTGTGAACTTTGCAGAAATAAAACTAAATTTGTTTGGTTTTCAGGCTTGGAGACCTCAGCAAGCCTGCAGCAAGGCTGAGAGTATGTCATAATGTCACGCTCACTCGCTGGTGGTGGCGTGTGTGTTGGTTCCATCCAAAATGGTTGAGCTGAATGGTGATGATCCATGCGACATGTTCCTGAACGGGCGCCGTCAGTTGGGACTGGTTGTCTCTTATCTGCCACGACTAGTGTTTTTATCTTTTTATTACGGACGCTTTTAACGTGCACGTCTTTCTACATTGTTCTTACATGTATATTTTCAACATGAATGATGTAACCAATATTTTGATATAAAAGAGTGTCCGTGGAGTTTCTTGTGCCCGTTCTTGTCCATAGGAACCTACTACGCTTTGGAATGGGCGACTAGCTTCATCTTTCTGACTGACCAACCCCTTGATAAGAATAAGAATTATTTATTGCGTAACAAAAAAAATAAATAAATAAAAATAATACAAAAGTGCGTAATTGGTTTATTTGAAATAAATGCTTTGACCTTGAGTTTGAGTTTCAATATTGTTAGGATGTTTAAGTACCCTTTCACAGCCAACGAGCGAGGGCGAGGCTTCATGTACTGTGTAAGTACATGAAGCCTCGCCCAGTGCCAAGCTAAATATATCTATATATTTAGTTATGAATGTATAACTAAATATACAGTAAAAAGTAGTGATGATGATGATGGTATCGTCCTATTGATAAAATCTTTAAATCTAATTTAATTTTATGATTTTCTAATATAGAGTAATCATATTAAAAATGATTTAAAGCTAAAATAATTACAATACTTAAGCCATGGCAATGACCAAAGAAGAAAAGAGAAACCAGTCCTAAGTAAATATGTATTAAAATTATTTTAGAATATAATAAAGTGCAACATGCTGTCTTAAATAAATAAATGAACCATTTATTTCAGGCGACATAGGCCAATAGATAAACACCTTAACATAAACATACATATTTGAATACAAACAAAACTTGTGTTAATAAAATAGACTTAAGACTATGTTAGTAGCACTCCTCTTTGCACTAGCTTGACTTAGTGCTGTCCAGCGACTCCAGTAACTGCAACCTAGCTAGGCGTGTACCTCGTCTTCTGGCGCACGTACTCCACGATGTCCTCCGCCTTAGTGGGGTAGTGCAGGCGGGAGATGTACACCGGTGTGTTCGGCTTTGCGGCACGCAAGCTCATTTCGGCCTCCGCAGGAGCTTTGCCGCAGCGGTTCTTATTATTTCGCGATCGGCGCTTCCTCCTGTGTACCGTCACGAAACCCTCACCATTATCAGCCTTGTTCGGCGACTTCTGAGGCATAGGCTTCACCCTTGGCGCGCCAGGGACGCTCGCAAGCAAAATATAAACGTGATGCCATAGAACTTTGATCCACACAACGAATTTTAATATAAAATACTTTGACAATTCACCACACTCACAAGGCTCTCACTACAAATCCTTCAGTGAGCACGTAAACCATTGACTTAGAATACGTAAACGTATTCGAAAGTGAACGCGTTTGTCAAACGAGCTGTCAAAACTGTCAAAATTGTAACTTACACTCCCGTTAACACCTATTCACGCTAATTTACGAGCTCACTTTCGAGTAGGAATCGATGGTCACCATCGACAAAGTAAAATAAAAAACTTACACTCACAATTTTTAGTTCTCGCGTATGGCACCAGGTGGCGCTGACCCAGCGCCATACAAATCTGAGTATACTCTAACGCGATGGTGAAGTTAGAAAAACTCACACTAAGCACACTGGTACATATGTAAAGATGGTCACTCATCCACGGACCAACCCCGGCAAGCGTAGCTTAACCTGATGGATCGACCCGTGCGGCTGTTATTACAATAGCTACGAGTTGTTTAATACTACTGTCTAGGAACTTTTTGTTAAATGCGGCTGATATAATACACTATCCCTACATACATTTCGGCGGCACAGCTGCAGGGCCTTTGTTTCTCACAATAGAAAATGATGTCCTGCGGTTTCGGCAGCGGCCTACACTGCAAGACCGTTTTCAGACCCAAAAAACCCTTTGGCAATGACGTCTTTGCGGATTTTTTTTGTGGTCCTGTTCTAAAACCAACAAAATGTCCAATCCCATCCATTTGAAATACTGCTCGGGAAAGAGGTAAAAATAAAACATTTACTAACCATCATAAAGTAATAATTTTATTCAAAATCAGTAATGGCATAAAATTATAGTTTACACTATCTTACATTATAAACGTGTAAAAATACTATTCTATAGTTGTTTCATTGAGATGGAGGTCCTTTCTCAAGGTATAGGCTGAAACATGCATCATGTATTTCTCGTTCTTCAGGAAGTTATCTATGGCCTGTTCTCGGACGTCTCGCCAGGCATAGAGGTCCCTGTACAGAGGACGGACATACTTCATGCGGCCCTGGCTGTTCACGAAGTTGAATACTTCGCTGAGCTTGGACTGGTCTTTGCTTCTGACGCACAGTCTCAACCATCTGGGAAAGTGTCAAAATTACTCATTAGTTTCTAAAATGTTTAACAGTTTCACTATGGGACCAACATCGTAATCGAGAAAAAAATATAAGCCGTCCCATACATTTGGGTCGACCAAGTACTTATTGAAAGTTTTTATGGGACAGCTGATAATTTTTTCTCTATTACGATGTTGGTTCCTTGGAGAAAGTTATTCAGTTTTATGGTCTGTACCACACCATTAAGTTTGGTCAAACCTTTCTGATAACCCTGTAGATGCTAAATGCAATATCAACATTCTACTCAATCAACTCAGCTTATCGCAGTCCACTGCTGGACATAGGCCTCTCCCAGTCTGCGCCACAACACCCTGTCCTCCGCCTTCCGCATCCAGTCTGTCCCAGCCACTTTCTTCAGGTCGTCGGTCCATCTAGCTGGGGGGCGTCCCACACTACGCTTACCGATACGCGGTCTCCACTCCAGGACCCGTCTGCTCCACCGGCCATCGGTCCTTCGACAAACATGGCCAGCCCACTGCCACTTCAGTTTGCTTATTCTGCAAGCTATGACGGTTACTCCGGTTCTGTTCCGGATAACTTCATTCCTGATTTTATCCACACACATTCTACTACCAGTTTTGATTGCGATACTACGCAGGAACGCAGCTAAATAAACTATACCATGACTCGAAGGATATAAAAAGAAGTACCCACCTATACAGAATCTCGCTATTCTTATTCCCGTTGACTTTGTACTCGGTGCCAAGAGTTGTGAGCCTGTCAAGCGGCAAGGCTGGCCGGTCGATCAGCCGCTGCAGCATATGTATCATCTGGTGCGGGGTGAAGGTCTTCACATCGTCGTGCGATATCGGCGCGTCCGGGTCGTCGATCTTCAAGATGAGCGCTGATATCGCTTTCGTCATTGTTGTGTCGTAGCTGGAAAAAGAAATAGGAATTTGTCTTAAAAGGTTGAATGTGAATAAATCTATTTGAAAACATATTTTAAAAAATACATATATAAAAAATGTCAAGGTTGTGAAATATTTCTATGCTATTCTAATTAATAACGATTTCTAATAGCTGTAAAACCCGCAAACGGCTGCGGGTCCGCAACTCCCGGATTTGGTTTTCACTGTGTGATTAATCCACACAGCATAATTATGAGATTGCACTGGGCTTAATGTTTTCAATAGCGCGTCTATTATTACCAGTTTTGCAATCTTATCCCGCCGACTTTAAAGGCCACACACCGCATGCGGGAACGACAAAAGCAGCCATTTTCGTTTTCTAAATTATTATTTTTTTTAAATGTGAAAAAAAAAACCGACTTCTAACGGAAGTCGTTGTCTTTGGATCTGTATTTGAGTTATTTGCCACCAACTTCCAAAATTAAAGTTATTTTACTCCAAGTTTTTTTTTTTGGAAGTGGGCTGTTTTTTTTGTAAAAAGTTTTTAGTTTCATTTTTTCGTTATGGTAGGTACCTACCCTACACCGATTCGTATACCACCATCATCAAGGTACACAAAGTGTAGTATAGGTGTTGCGTATGAAAGCATTTGTAACGTTTATTTCGTGTACTTTTTATAATAATAAATTAGCATTGAGGTCCTGCCACCGCGGTCATCTGAGACGTTGAATTAGAGCTCAAATTTGCTTGGCAAATTACCCCCGCCCGCGCTCGTCCGCGCGGTGCGGTCGCCAGTGGCGCCGCGCCACAGTCCGCGCATAGACTAGTATATATGAGATAGACTGGCAACTGACGTTTTCGGTTTTACTTAGCAATCAGCGCCCCCCAAACGCCAACCATGGAACTAAATTAAATATATCTATATGTATAGGTAGATGCATACTATGCACCTACCTATACATATAGATATATACCTATGCACTGCATTATGTATAGGTACCATCGCGGACATTTGCATTGAACCACTTTTCCGACCTTATTACCTAGGTAATAAGGTCGAAGTGGTTCAGCAAATGTCCGCGATGGTACCTACTTACGTATGAATTGCTGTTTTACTTGGCTAAAGGAAATGAGATTAATAATACAAACATAATTATTAGAGAATGAATTTATTAACTACACATTCATTTCGACACCTGTTTGCCGCTCTCGTTTCGCACACTTTGTATTAGTTTGTTCTCGAGCTCGTAGGAAGATGGGGTCAGTTTCATCACTTTCGTTCATTATAAAAATAATATATCTTGCCGACTTCTTTGCACCAATTTGTTCATAGTGAAGCTGAAGAACACAACACTTTGTCTTTTTGTTGTTTTGTATGTCACAAACACTTTCACAAGTACAGTTTATGCTGGAATTTCCGTATTTCTGGAATATGCGGAGGAAGTAACGTAACGTAACTCAACGTATTACCACAAAAACACCAATAAATACAAGAAAAATGCGCACGAGCAAAATTTCTTGTATTATTACGTATTTACGTAGTCATGTTTAGAACTTCTTTTTCTTTATACTCACTCAGTGACTCAGTGTTGCTAACGTTTAGTATCAGTTAACTACTAAATTACTCCTTAAGATTCTATCATCGTAAAATATCACTATTAATACAAAATTTTAGTAAAATATTTTAAAAATAAATTATACTAGGTTGTTATATCATATTTTTTTGTGCAACTGGACTAATTAAATAAAAATTGCAAAATCAGCAACTAGTATATACTACCAAATATTTCATGCACAAAAAAGTGGTAACACTGCAATAAAAAGTTCCATGGTTTGGGGATAGATGGCAATTTTCACAATGAAAAAAAAATGTTCTAAGTTACCAGGGCATGAGTCCGCGTTCCGCCTTCGTTCGTCGCGGAATCTCGCGCGCACCCGCGTTCCACGTGTCTTGCCGCCGTAGTATGGCCTCAAGCTACTAATCACTAACAGACTGTTTTCATTTTACACCCGACTAATCGCGTACTGCGTGCTGTGCGCAACATTAAGTGGTCCTTCTAGCCGGACCTGGACCTCCGGCCACGTGTTTTAGTCGGACTAAACCTGTGTGCAGGGATGTCTCTGCTTCGCACAATACTGCTATAGCGTGCGACCCAAAAATTCTAACATACACACAGAGCTCGCCCGTGTGCGTTTGCGTCTTTACGATCGTGAACGCTCGGGAATGAGGATTCTACGCGCGCCATCGCTTCGCCGTCGACTTCGACTTTCACGGTCGGTGTGCGGGGGCGGGCGGCGGGTCGCGCGTCGGTCTCTTATAACGAAGCTCCCTGGTTGATCCTGCCAGTAGTTATATGCTTGTCTCAAAGATTAAGCCATGCATGTCTCAGTGCAAGCCGTATTAAGGCGATACCGCGAATGGCTCAATATATCAGTTTTGGTTCCTTAGATCTTACTCAGTTACTTGGATAACTGTGGTAATTCTAGAGCTAATACATGCAATCAGAACTCTGACCAGTGATGGGATGAGTGCTTTTATTAGATCAAAACCAATCGACGGAGGGCCTCGCGTCCGAAGTCGTTAATTTTGATGAATCTGGATAACTTTTGCCGATCGCATGGTCCAGTACCGGCGACGCATCTTTCAAATGTCTGCCTTATCAACTTTCGATGGTAGTTTCTGCGACTACCATGGTTGTCACGGGTAACGGGGAATCAGGGTTCGATTCCGGAGAGGGAGCCTGAGAAACGGCTACCACATCCAAGGAAGGCAGCAGGCGCGCAAATTACCCACTCCCGGCACGGGGAGGTAGTGACGAAAAATAACGATACGGGACTCTTACGAGGCCTCGTAATCGGAATGAGTACACTTTAAATATTTTAACGAGGAACAATTGGAGGGCAAGTCTGGTGCCAGCAGCCGCGGTAATTCCAGCTCCAATAGCGTATTGCTATTGCTTCTGTTACAACACGTAGTAAACGTGCTACGGAGCAGTTGACTACAAGGAAAAGTGAACAGTTACAAGTGAAAAGTGTTAAAACCGCGTGTTCGTCAGCGGCGGCCCGTAAAAGGTTAGAGTATGAAGCGGCTCAACATCAAGCTCAAATCCACCTCGATTTAGCACAAAAAAGTGCACAAATTCAGAAGGACTTGCTTCTGAAGAAACTAGAAGTCGACATAGCAGATTTACAAGAAGAAGAATACGGCTCGGTCTCGAAAAGCTCGCGAATAGTCGAGTCATGGCTCGACAAACAAGATGGCGTCGAGTCCATTGTTAAAAACGATTGCGCAGAAAATGTTTGCCCAATAAATTCGATGCCGACGTGTAACAAAATCTGGAACCATCTAGAGCAGCAAAAAGACTTCGTCAGCGAGCACCCGCCGCGTGGCGACAGCATCAACCAGTTGACGGAAGCGTTGCAACAAGTAGTTGCTAGAACTAGCGTCCGTGATAATAGTAACAGAGAACTCCTTGCGCGCCTAGCAACATCAAAAGATTTACCAGTGTTTGACGGTGACCCTATGCAGTGGCTGCAGTTCAAGGAATCATATAAAGAATCGTCACACTTGTGCAGTTATAGCGATTCAGAAAACATTTGGCGGCTACGAAAGTGTCTACGTGGCGACGCAAAAGAAGCCGTGTCATCGCTTCTAATCGGTAACACAACACCGCAAGCGATAATTGACACCTTAGAGTTACAATTCGGCAGACCCGAGTGTATAATTAATAAAATATTCACTCAACTCAAGAAAATTCACCCACTTCCGACTGCATACCACACGGAGATCGTGAATTTCTCAATAAAAGTTAAAAACTACGTCACAGCTGTTAAAACTATCAAGTTGCAGGAATACCTACAAAGTCCGGAAACGACGTCAATAATACTTTCGAAGTTACCGCCCGCCCTTATCAATAAATGGGCCGAGTATTCTTACGAGAGACAAGAGAGTTCTATACCTAAATTAGAAATATTATCAGAGTTTTTATACAGAGAAGCAACCATAGTCGCTACCTCAGGTGTGAGTTACATACATAGTCAGAACGACGTAAGAAAGAAATACGATAATATAAAAACTCATTCAGTGTTAGCGTGCACTACTACCGAAAGTAAATGTATGTATTGCCGCGCCTCTCCGACGCACGCTTTAGACAAGTGCGGCAAGTTCAAACGTGCTATGAGACGTGATCGATGGCAATTTGTACGTGCTAAACATCTGTGCTTCAAGTGCTTGAGCGCACGGCACAATGAACCCGCCGCGTGCAGCGCGCCTGACTGCAGCGAGTGTGGACATCCTCACCATCATCTCCTTCACTGGACGAAGCCTACCGCGCCTGCGGCACCAGCGCGGGCGGCGCCGCCGGCACCGATCGCCGCGCATCCAGAGACGGCGGCGCGCCCCGCGGTGGACACAGCCCGCGTGCACACATCGACGCCCGACGAGTCGCGCCGCGAGGACACCGTTGCCCACGCCCACACCAGTGCGTCCACTAGTGTTAGTGAGTCGTCAGTGCCTAAAGTGTTGTTAAAAATAGTGCCGGTAACCGTTCATGGACCTAAAGACAATATCCACACCCACGCGTTGCTCGACGACGGTGCCACCGTCACGCTGATATCTGCTGATCTCGCTGATCAGGTGGGACTCCACGGTAAGACAGTGACCATGCGCGCCCGCAGTGCATGGGACTCCGGTGAGCTCGTGTGCCAAACGGAAAACGTAAGTCTTGACATTTCTACTAATACAGGCAATCGTTTTAGTTTGTGTGCTCGTAAAATGAAGGAACTCAATTTACCCATTCAACGTGTATCGTGTATGGACTTTAGTAATTATTCAGACTATATTAACTACGACTTGTGCAAATGTGACGCACAACCGCACAACCTAAATTATTAATCGGGCAGGATAACTATGATTTGATTGCTCCTATCTTGTGTTTAAAAGGTAATAGCAAAAATGAACCTTATGTCACAAAGACACCGCTAGGGTGGTGTGTACACGGTGTTGTAAACAACATAATAAACATGTCAGCTGATCGTAGTACTAGTGATGACAGCGCGCAACATTGTTGCGATTCCGAGTTAGACGAATTATTAAGAAAATCATTTGCATTAGAGTCGATAGGTATTTCAAAACAACCGCGACAGAATGCGGACGAATTGCGTGCTGTCACCATTCTAAATAACTCTTGTGAGTTAATTGATAACCAATGGTTTGTGGAATTGCCATGGAAACATGATACCTTTGTTATGCCTGATTCTTATCAAAATGCCTATCAGTTGAGAGAAAAATGTTAGCCGACAACTCTTACGCATCGCGTTACCAAGAACGTATACAGCATTTATTTGCGAATAATTATGCCAGGAGGCTAAACGAGGGGGAGTCTAGCGACCATATTTGGTACCTACCGCATGTCGGGGTCGATAACCCCAATAAGAAGAAGTTACGTTTGGTTTTCGACGCGGCTGCGAAAACAAAGGGATGTTCTCTTAATGATTTTTTATTGACAGGTCCGGACTTGTTACAGTCTTTATTTGGAATTATGTTTAGGTTTAGAGAAAATCGAATTGGAATTATTGCAGATATTAAAGATATAAGCCTTTTGGGGTCGAGACGCTAGGGCCGTGGGGACCAGGAGCCCATCGAATTTACAAAGAATTATCTGGGCGTCTGGTCGACGCAACATGTGACCAAAATGCTGGCCTTTATTTTGCCCAAAGGTTAAGCATTGCCATACAACGTGGCAATGCTGCCAGCATTTTGGGAACATTGCCAAGTGGTAGCGGTCTTTTAGACTAGTTTTAGTTTTATTTTTAATTTTAGATTAGTTTATAGTAGTTTTAGATTAGTTTTAGTTTATATTTAGTTTATATTGTTAAATTGTAATATTTAAGACAAGTTAATATGTTGATATATAATGATGATGTTATTATAAATAAATATTACTTATAATAAATAACATTATTAAAGATATGTTTCTTCGAATTAAAATTAAAGAAAAGGATCAACATACACTTAGGTTTTTATTTAGAGATCAAGCTACCAAGGACGTTAATAAATACGCTATGACGTCATTAATATTTGGCGCGAACTGCTCGCCTTTTATCGCGCAACATATTAAAAATAAAAATGCATTAAATTTTAAGGATACTTATGAATTGGAATTATTGCAGATATTAAAGATATGTTTCTTCGAATTAAAATTAAAGAAAAGGATCAACATACACTTAGGTTTTTATTTAGAGATCAAGCTACCAAGGACGTTAATAAATACGCTATGACGTCATTAATATTTGGCGCGAACTGCTCGCCTTTTATCGCGCAACATATTAAAAATAAAAATGCATTAAATTTTAAGGATACTTATCCAACGGCTGTCGACGCTATTTGCAAACAGCATTATATGGACGACTATATCGATAGTTTACCCGAAGTCGACCTTACGAAACAAATGATTAAGGAAGTCTCTTTTATTCACCAGCAGGGTGGATTCGAAATACGGAACTGGGCTTCCAACGTACCGGATGTACTGGAGAGCGTACCGAAGGAAGCTTTGAGTGACAGCGTCTGTTGCGCCTTCGATAAAGATCAATCGGAAAGGACACTTGGTTTATTATGGTACCCTGCTAGCGACGAGTTAGGGTTCGATTTGACCTTGAAACGTATACCAGCTGATGTTATAAACTTAAAAAGAAGACCCACGAAGCGTGAACTGTTATGTATTGTTATGTCTATTTTTGACATTCATGGTTATCTGATACCATTTACAATTAAAGGAAAAATAATAATGCGCGAAACTTGGAAAAGAAATATAAAATGGGATGAAGAATTAAATGATGAGTTAAATAATTTATTTCAGTGTTGGATAATTCAAGCAAAAAATATTAATAATATTAGGATCCCGCGTTGGTATTTTTGTGATAGTGATATGAGCGCGAGTAATGAAAACTTAGAACTACACGTTTTTTGCGATGCGTCGCCGAGCGCCTACGCGACCGTTGCGTACTGGCGCAAGGAAACGAGCAGTGGACATATTATCGTAGCGTTTATCGCTAGTAAATCCAAAGTTACACCCGTGAAATCTGTTTCTGTGCCGCGACTAGAACTACAGGGTGCTTTATTAGGATGTAAATTAGCAAATAATATTAAAAAGGAACATCGCTTAAAACCAAGTTCAGTTTATTATTGGACGGATTCAACTACTGTTTTACATTGGATCCGAAATAATTGTAGAACCTATAAGGTTTTTATCGCCAATCGTCTAGGAGAAATTGACGAACTAAGTAAGGCTGACGAGTGGCACTATGTGCCGACTGACGCCAACGTGGCGGATTTAGGAACTAAAAGTACCGACCACGTACTTAGCAGCAGCTCGTCGTGGTTTACCGGTCCGTCATTTTTACATCAGTCACGCTCTTGCTGGCCTCAGGAACCTGAAAATAAAATAAAAATTAATGAAGAAATATTAGAAAAAATAAACATAGTAAATGAAAATAATAGTGTAACGGAGAACCTGTACCGGAGCCGACGCGCTTCTCCAGTTGGTTGCGATTGCTTCGAACTGCTGGAACTGTCTTGTTGTTCATAGATAAATGCAAGAAGATAAAAACAAATGGACTTACCGACGAGTTGATGAAAAGAGCTGAAACATTATTGCTTCAGCACTCGCAAGCCACAGCTTTCTTCAGTGACATTTTACTGTTGAAACAAAATAAAGAAATAAAACGCGATAGTAGACTTAGCGCTTTGACGCCCATATTGGATGATACTGGACTACTACGTGTAGGTGGAAGAATCGGAGCCGCTAAAGATGTAGCGATGGACACAAAATCACCTGTGATCCTGGATGGACATGATCACGTGGCTCGACTCATTGTCAAGTATTATCACATCCGCGCAGGTCACGGATGCAACGAGTTGGTGGTAAATGAGCTGCGCCAAAAATATTGGTTGTTACGTCTACGTCCTACAGTCCGTACTGTTGCGACGCAGTGCTTGTTCTGTCGCATCAGGAAAGCTAATCCAAAGCCGCCACGTCTAGGTGATTTGCCCGAGGGTAGACTCACGCATCACCAAAGACCGTTTACCGTTACCGGAGTCGACTTATTTGGACCAGTAGAGGTCACAGTTGGAAGATCAAGACCAAAACGCTATGGGGTCTTGTTCACGTGCCTGACAGTACGCGCCGTACATATTGAGATCGTGCCGTCTCTCACTTCAGATTCATTGATAATGGCTTTACGCAGAATGGCTGCACGTAGAGGCTGGCCAAAAAAGATTTATTCTGACAACGGGACCAATATGCGCGGCGCAGAAGTTGGACTAAAGAAAGCCTACGACGCCGTAGACAAGGGTTCTGTCATGAACGAAGCCTTGAACTTTGGAGTTTCCTGGAGCTTCATTCCGCCAGCTAGCCCGCACATGGGAGGAGCTTGGGAGCGACTCGTACGCAGTGTCAAGACAGCCCTCAGAGTGGTTCTGAAAGAGAGAGCTCCGCACGAAGAGACTTTGATTACTCTCCTAGCTGAAGTGGAGAATATTATCAACAGCCGGCCCCTCGGTCATGTGTCCGTGGACCCTCGGGATGATGAGACATTAACGCCGAATCACTTCCTCATTGGTTCGTCGTCTAATTTGCCTAGCGCAGGAGTGTTTACGGACAAAGACTTATGTCTGCGCAAACAATGGCGTATCTCCCAGCGTCTGGCTGACCATTTTTGGGCCAGATGGGTGAAGGAGGTGCTCCCCGATCTAGTGCCGCGCCAAAAGTGGAGAGAAGAGGGCGCACAATTGAAGATCGGTGATATGGTAGTAATAGTTGACCCTAACTCCCCCCGTAATTGCTGGCCTAAAGGTATCGTACAATCCGTGTACCCTGGTGCAGAGGGACGCGTAAGGGTTGTCGACGTTAAAACTAAAAATGGCATACTTAAACGTCCTGCAGCCAGGTTAGCGATATTTTGAATTCTTGTTTTAATTTAGGTTACCGTTTTGAGTGTCGTGTCGACACTGAGGGGGAGAATGTAACGTTTATTTCGTGTACTTTTTATAATAATAAATTAGCATTGAGGTCCTGCCACCGCGGTCATCTGAGACGTTGAATTAGAGCTCAAATTTGCTTGGCAAATTACCCCCGCCCGCGCTCGTCCGCGCGGTGCGGTCGCCAGTGGCGCCGCGCCACAGTCCGCGTTCCGCCTTCGTTCAGGTCGCACGTCGCGGAATCTCGCGCGCACCCGCGTTCCACGTGTCTTGCCGCCGTAGTATGGCCTCAAGCTACTAATCACTAACAGACTGTTTTCATTTTACACCCGACTAATCGCGTACTGCGTGCTGTGCGCAACAATAGGTATTAATGAAGCTAACTCAAAAACTACCCAAACAAAGTTGATAAAATTTATATCATTTTTTTTTTATCTACCAAATAGAAAAAGAATTTTCAAAAACAGTCCACAATAAATTGACGAAAATATCGATGAAAATACATAAAAAAGTACATACTGACGAACATAAATAAGTAACCTCTTCCTTTTTTGTAGTCAGTTAAAAACACTCACTCAGGAATGATAGGCGGCATACCGCTCTTGTACAGCCACGTGTCCCAGTCGACTTCATTCAATGCCGCATTATCCTTGAAGTAGTCTAGCAGGAACTTCCTAAACTGTTCGGTGTCCAGAGACTTCTTCCTGAACTTCGTCAGGTATGACCGCATGAAGTCATCAAACACTTCTGTGAAGGGAGAGTAATGGTGCATGTTAGACGTGATTGAAGAAAATGTGGAGAATGTTTGGATAAGTACCTTTTAGTTTAGTAATAAACAATTTTTTGACATGGGAACTAGGGGCCTAAAACGGCCACATTAAGCAATTCCTCTAAAAGCGATTCATTTCCTGAATTCCCAGAAATTTATTATGATTGTGCGATTTGACATTTAACTTCAATAAAGCAATTCATAATTTGTGGACCATTTTACGAATCTCCATACAAAACTGTCAAACAGATGAATTGCATGCTATGAATTGTACGCAGATAAATTATGAATTGTCAGTTCGTGACCGTTTTAGGATTTCAAATATGATTCATAAATACCTATTATCCTATTATGATTCTGCCAAAGTGGCCGTTTTAGCACCCTGGGCTCTAATACAATGTCACAAAAACGATGATCAATTAATTGTGCCTATATAGTTACTATAGGTAACTAGGTACTAAAGGTATTATTAGGATACTTATTTTAAATAAAAAAAAAGTTGGTAAATGACACGATTTCATGGCCCTGATTTTTTTAGCACCAGCTGTTGCCCGCGACTTCTTCTGCGATCAAGGATGAAAAGAAACCTATGTCTTTCTCCAGATCATGGTCTACCCATTTGCTAAATTTCATCACCCGCTATATCGTGAAAACTTAACAAACAAACAAACTCACTTTCGCATTTATTACTTATTAGTTAGGAGGATTAGGATTAACTATGAAACTATTTTTTAGTTAAATACTTTTTGACATGGGAACTAACTAGGCTCAAATACTATAACGTCACAAAAACGTACTACCCGTTCGTTTCGAGAATGCCCCTACCTCGCGTCCCACTTCCCTACCTCTAACACCCGCTCAGTTCCGATGCACGCTGCTATCGCGAACGGGTAGTATAATGATTCAGAAATAAAAACATCACAACTCAACTTAATTACACGACTGCCCAAAAAGGAGTGTAATGTATAAGAATAAGAATAATTTATTTGTTAAACATAGGTAATACATAAAAAGATCTTAAAAAATTAATTAGTGCGCTATGCTTTACCAATACTGACATACAAATGATTGAAAACAATTACATGACTGCATGGGTACTATTTAATTATGAAATATAATTATTTTTTACTATTAATACCTAGTTAATAGGGAACTATTTAATATTACAACATTTTTACTTAATTTTTTTTTTGTTGTGACAAAATCAGCGACATACCCAGTTAAATACCATTATTGCAGGTAAAATACACTTAGGTACTTTAATTTGATGACCATTTATTATGACATTTCATTGAGTTACTCATTTGTGGTCTTTGTAAACTCACCAGGTCCGCCGAACAAGTCCTCCAAATACCTCAAGAATAAGGATCCTTTCTCATAGGGGACTGTTGAAAACGCATCATCAGGGTGCACTCCATCCAAATCTACGACGAGCCTCGTCAACGGATTCGTAGGACCCAACACATCGTTGATCTAAAACAAAGCATAGTTTAGGACTTACCGGGGCCTCCAACTTGGTCTTCCAAATAGCGGAGGAAGAGTGATCCCTTCTCGTAAGGCACCCGAGAGAAGGCGTCATCTGGATGGATCCCGTTAAGGTCTACCACGAGGTTCGTTAGAGGGCTAGAACTGCCGAAGACTTCGATCTGCAATTTTGCGCTTTCAGTCATATTAATTTTAAAGCCGTTAGCACATCGACGCAGCTAGCTGCAATTCGCAAAGTGCGATGTATTATGTTTGTATTGTCTATGGTTTTCGAAACACAACTTTTTGCAGCTCGCTGCGTCGAATCGGTGTGCTAACCGCGTTAAGATTTCGTAAATAGGCACGTTATAGTAGAGCAATCACATAAAAATGGTTATTTTATACCAAATAATATAAGCAACTAAAGGTACGAAGTTAGTAAAGAGATCCACCCAGACTAAAATAATTAAACAGAAGGAATTAATAAACTCAAAAAGTAAAAACATAGTTTTGGATAACAATTCCAGCAGAATTGGCATTTTGTTACAGAGGACATCAGAAACAGTGAAGAAAGTAAACTTAAAAGCATGTCAGTGAGAAAGAATACAAGGAATTTTCAGTGGCACGCTTTCGCGCGACGCCCCTTGACACGCCCCCGAACAAAAAACGTGTGCGCGAGCGCACCTCAACATGACTTCTATTCAAAATATGTCTATGCCTTCATAGTAATCTAATGGATAGACTAGGCTAGATCACGTTTTTTGTTTGAGAACTCTAAATAGGTAAGGTTAGGACGCGGGGTAAGAAAATAATTTTGCAAGAAAACCAGCTTGCCTACTAATAAAGTTAAAAAAACTTTCAACTCACCGCCTCATTCAGCTCTTGAAGCCCCAACAAGCTTTGAAAATCGCGACTCTTCTTGGCCTCCATAGGGTCACTGATGAGTGAGGCGCCGACCTTCCGCTCCAGGAATACGGTGAAGCCCTCGTTGAGCCAGAAGTGCTCGAAGTTCCTGTTGGTCACCAGGTTGCCTGTCCAGCTGTGCATTATCTCGTGGACTATGACGTCAGCTTGGCTTCTGTCGCCCGCCTGTTGAAGAAATGGTATATAGGATTGAGAAAGAAGGTTCTTTTTGCGAATAGGTACCATCGACAAACGCTAGGCTTTTGCTAGGGGTTTTGTCGATAGTACATAAAATATAATCGCAGTCGGCTACAATTGCTATATTGTAGACCAGAATTTCAACAAAGTTCATGTTTAAAACCCGTAGATAAAAGGGTATTTGAATTTCTAAGAGAATATATATAAATACATTTTTGTTTTTGTACTGTGAGTAAGTGAACTGTTTATCGTAATGGTCAAGAGTTCTCCTTTTTAAGTTTTCAAAAATGTATGTATGTCAAATATACACTTTACAGCATAGACTTATAAAAAAAGATGGACTCCGCGCTGCGCATATCGAAAGTGAAGCACTGTAAGTATGCCGGGTCCGTTTGTACAAACACGCCTCGCGCACACATTTACATCATAGTATGCCGACCGGCCGCCATTACGTGACACGAGCGACGGCGTCTTTGCAGGTACTCAAATCACGCACACATAGATCGGTAGGGTGCTTCACTTTCGATATGCGTAGCGCGGAGTCCATCTTTTTTTATAAGTCTATGCTTTACAGTTGAGTTTTTTTTAACAGGAATATTATCATGATCACGGTAGCTGTAGCAACCTTTTGTACTCACACGTTTTTCTTGCCATAAAAAAACTACGGGAACTAAGGAAGTATTTTTTTGTGTTAAATATTGTACTGTGGTACGGAACCCTTCGTGTGCGAGTCCGACTCGCAGTTGGCCTGTTTTTATTAATTTAATTACTAGCATTGTTCTGATTTCTTGATAAAGAGATTAATAAAATCCATGATCCATCAAAGAAAATTGCATTAAAATCTTGTTTTTATTGCTTTTTCTTATCAAAATGTAATCAGAACATAAAGATCTTTGTGTTAACTAGGACTTACATAAGCGTAATGGGATTGTATTTACATATTGGTCCATGACACGTGCTTTGATTCATAATCATTATTGAGGCATTTTCGATCGATTTGAACTAGATGACATGGCAACATAATACCACGTCTGTGCCAAATTCAAATTTTCTTGCAATTTGAAGGTCAGTGTCACGTTGTATCTTGATCAAAATATAATTCACGACTCATCTTTTCCCAACTATGATGGGCTCGGCTTCCAGTTAAACCGGATGCACCTGAATACCAGTATTTTACATGGAGCGACTGCCTATCTAACCTCCACAACCCAATTACTGGGTAATACGATACCCCTTGGTAAGGCTGGTTGTCAGACTTTCGAGATTCTGACAAACCGAAATGACTGTCAAAGATTCACGAATGACAGCCGAGACCAACGGCTTGACGTGCTTCCGAGGCACGGAGGCGACTCGGTATGTAAAGATGGTCATCCACGGACCAACCCCAGCAAGGGTAGATTAACCTGATGGATCGACCCGTACGACTGTTATTACTTAGCCACGAAATCTGCAAATGAGTACCTATTTTAAATTTAAAAAAAAGGCTTACTTCGTACGTATTCATTGGCATCTCACACTGTTGCAAATTACGAAGACTAAATCATCTATTGTTTTTTTATCTAAACTTACCAAAAGCGTAGGTGTAACGAAGGTCAAGCAGGGGTTCTCCATGCCGCCATAGGGGAAGGAAGCCGGCAACACCAGCAGATCGTACTGCGTCCACTCGTATGGGCCGCACAGCTTCTCAGCTGCTTGAAGATACTTCTCAGTGTCGGCGAACTCCCACGCACTGCGCTCGATTTCCTCCTTTTCTGACCATACTTTTGATCTGAAAGGGTTGTTACAACCGGTTTTCAAATATTGACAAAGGGTTTTTTTTATTTCATAAAAACATTTTCTTGCCATCACACTTCAAGCACAGGCATTCACCTGGTAAGTATCTGTCTATAACAACTATTGCTCAATCGCCGTCGTGCATTTGAATACCTAAACGTATACAACAAAATATTGTATAACAAATGAAAACATA
The DNA here is from genome assembly GCA_905163495.3 of Cosmia trapezina. NCBI lineage: Eukaryota > Metazoa > Arthropoda > Insecta > Lepidoptera > Noctuidae > Cosmia > Cosmia trapezina. The sequence goes on from LR991036.1 coordinate 8,355,282, forward strand.
CATATACATTTTATAACAGTAACATATGTTTCAAATATTTAAAAAAAAATGAGTTTCTTGCCCATTCCTCTCCATAAGAAACTACCTTTTGGAAGGGGCAACTGGAATCAATTCTATTTTCTGTCAAATTTTGACGTTCAAAAGTGACTTTTAATTTTTGGATTTGATTTGAACAGCGTATTTGCGTACATACGCGCTCAGACGTGGAGCTGCTTGTCTACATCTAAACTAAGGGCCACTTGCACTAAATGCATTTAGAGCTATGCAAATCTAAAACATTATTCTATTTCAGTAAATCGTTCGAAGACGATTCTCAGAATGATGTTTTAAATACCTATTCTTAGCGTGAATGTATTTAGCGGGTCTTATTTTGAACTGCAAACCAATAAACCAGATTAAAACTAAAAGTTTGCAGTTAAAAACAAAAAAAAAAAACATACTTCGTCTATTACATGTATGGTTCAAATTGCTGTAGGTAAATGGTGTCAATTATCACCACCAGAACCTTTACACATAACTTGCCAGTCAGTTGCCACACTAAGAAATGTTACTGTAGACTCCATTACTTTTATTCCACTTACCTAGGTCCAAGGGTCCTGGACTCTAGAACTCCTACAGCAAGGGCCACCAAGTACGAAGGCAGCGGCATCGGCTGCCTGAATGTAGTCTTGTTACTCTTCACCTCACCCCTGAGTGCACTCATGAGGACTGTGAACTCCTCGGGAGCTGTCACTTCAGCGTTGTATGTGAATTTCACAGCGGGCGTGTCTTGGCATGGTAGGATGGAACGCGCATGTATTGGCTATGGAGAAAAAATTGACGGTAAATATGGAGTAGTATTTTTTAATAGATTGGTGCAATAAAATCTATCTGTATATTAATCTATCTTATCTTTACACTAGAAAATGCTAACGAAAAAGTTTTAGGTTTACCCTTTTGAAGAAAGGAAGACAATAAAAAAGATATGGTGAGTTTTTACGAAAATATGTTCTTCGGCCGGCATTTTTACAAGCTTTTATTTTACTTGCTATGTTTGTTTGTTTGTTTAGGACGAATCTTGCAAGCTGAATTAAAATCACTTGCTCTTATCCTACGGAGTTAATATTTTACATGTTGGTTCAGTCCTGAAGACAATGCGTTTTTATGATAAACATGACCTGATTCTACACCCAGGATTGGCTATACACGAGGAACTACTCAACGGTACAGACACGAAATTTCATGTACGCGTTAATTATGATAGTCCGTTCTAAAATCCACCATGACCTGGCTGCTGCACCCAGGATTGGCTCCGGACTAGGGAACTCCTCAACGGTCATCAGTACAGACACGACATTTTATATTAGGTCTTTACTACCTATGAAATTGCCGTTCTGCAGTACTGGCCATTTCAAATCAAAATAATTTTTGTTTGGCTAAGAATTTGGCACATGAAAAAAATTCGTTTAAATTTTTTCATACAAAACGGCAATTTCATAGGTAAAGACCTATTATATCTACGCTTTAATTATGATAGTCCATTTTAATGTCTACCATGATGTAGCTGCTGCGCCCAGGATTGGCTTCAGACGAGGGATCTCCTCCACAGTCTACAAGGCAGCCCTGTAGTGTTAGACTCGTTGGATTTGTCTTGACAAGTACCTTACAAGTTAAGGTGATAGAACAGATAATTTATCCTAAAAAGTACAAAATAAAATACAAGTAAAAATCTTTTTAAAAACAAGCTTTTATTGAAATAAAAAGTACTTACTTACTTACTTAAATTAAACTTACGTAAACATGGAACTTTAATATTTTCTTATAAGCTTGAGGCGTGAACGTTCTTCATACATTTGAAGATAAGCTTCAAGCTTTTAAGAAAATATTAAAGTTCTATGTTTATGTAAGTTTTGTTTAGTACTTTTTAGTTCAATAATTTTTACTTGTATTTTAGAGACCAATTTACTTAATCAACGCAGTGGCGTATTTTAAGATTCAGCGCCCCGGGCCTGTAAGGTTTTCCGCCCCATGAATTAACGGAATATAGCAAAAACTTTTAATTATAAAATAAAATCCAGCAGTGCGTTGATGCGGGCTGAGAATGGTGATAATGAATCAGTAAACCGGCCAAGTGCGAGTCGAACTCGCACACGAAGGGCTTCGTACCACCGCACAGTGTTCCAATCGATCAAAAAAATTCCCAATGCTATTTTATGGTATTTATCGATCAAGGGATGCATTTAAAATGCACGAGTAAAACACCCACGTGTCAATTTCAAATATTTTTTTTTTATAAAAATGATGAAGTTTAGGTGACAATTTCATGAAAAAAATTAAAATAAATTCTCAAAACGTAACTGTAGAAAGTAGTGCTCGGCGCTATGGTGACCTAACACACCTTTCTCGTATTGATAGGTATTGTATGGTAAAAGTTAAAGTCTTGGATTATATGAGAAATAGCTATATTGAATCTACTACACTTAATCACAAGAAATGGTAAATTATGGTTAACTTTATAACTAACTAATTGGTAAAATGGTAATGGTTTAAATGGTTTTTTGAGTACGGTGTCTCTAACGAGATCTGAACGCGAACTGGCCCACATTTAGGTGAACGAGCGAATGTGCATACTTGCGTTCGATGCAATTATGCATTTTCGCTGAGTGTTCGATTAAAACTCGAACAGTAACTGTCCAAGATATTTATTTTATATAAATAAGGTCTGATAAAGCACCTTTGGGCGCATATTTTTCAGTTTTTATTTTTGGAAAATCACCTCCGTATACCTAGTAATTTTTTTTTTGTCAGATTTTTGTTTTTATTTTTTTCTCGCTGAGAACTCATCTCAACTCGTGATTTTTTTATCAGTGATAGGCCTTGTTACGAGAAATATTTATGTGCTAGTGACAAGTCGCACTTTTGAGGTTTTAAGGAGAAAAAAAATAAAAACGAAAATCAGAAAAAAAAGTATTTCTCGGTATCCGGACGTGATTTTCTAAAAATAAAAACTGAAAAATATGCACCCAAAGATGCTTTATCAGACTATATCTATACAAAATAAATATCTTGGACAGTTACGTTTTCAGAATTTATTTTATTTTTTTTCATGAAAAGGTCACCTTCATCATTTAAAAAAAAAATCATTTCAAATTGACACGTTGGAGTTTTACTCGTTCATTTTAAATGCATCCCTTGATCGATAAATTTACCTTTAAACAGCAGAGGGAATTTTTTTTATCGATTGGAACACTGTGCACCGTACCTATAATATTTAACACCAAGTGCAACGACCATGGGTTATGTGGTCGTTGCACTAAGTACCTAAATGATATTTAAAAAACAAAACGAAACAAAAAATATTTTACATCTTAAATTTTAACAATCGCAAAGTTAACTTTGTACATCATAATGACACTGTGAACTACAAAGTTATTTTTGCCAGTTGCAGAAAATCACCCATATTTAAACGAAATACCTTAAGAATCGGCGTTTTTAGTATTTGTTGATTAAGTACAATATTTAACTATGTACATGATATACAGAAAATTTAAATTCCTATCCTATCTTGTAGCAATAGAGTTCGCAAAAAAATGGTCTAAAACTCACAACTTTTGCGGCCCCCTATTTCTTTATTTTGAAGATAAAAATATAAAAATGATATTTGTACTCTACTCAACGAGTTCTATAATGACTTTAGTGGCAATGCCGGGTACAGGTCTTGGGAAATGACCCTATTGATAACTTTTAACTTTTTGGAAAAAGTGCCCATCTATCTTTGCTACCAATAGACCTAGAGTGCTTGAGTTAGGCTCAAATTATACCCAATTTAGTTTACTTCACCAAAATAAAGAACAAAGATTTAATTAAAAAAAAAAAAAAAAACGGATGCAAGTCCCAGAATTTCGCAGTTTTTCGAGCACCATGGGAGTAGCACAAGTTTTCAGTGTTGCAAACTTGGGTATAGACAACTCTCAAGGGGACCTAACAACATATAAAGGAAATAATCGTAGTTAGGTACACACGGCTACACATCAAGCTATACATTTCCAGTTTACACTGGCCTCTCGTTGTAAGGAAATCCTATACAATACGAGATCAGCTTATACTGGAATTGTATAGCTTGATCTGTAGCCGTGCGTACATGCGCGTTTACGATGATTACATTTTTTGTGTCGATTGTGACTGGACTACCCCTTTAATTTTTTTATTTAATTAATTAGGTAGGTAGACTTTTTTTTAATTTCTTCAGGCATATAAAGTCTAAAACAAAGTCGCACAAAGTTGAGCGCGAGGTGCGGCTTGCGCCGCCCCTCGCAGACTGCCGCCCCGGGCCATGGCCCTTTTGGCCTTAGGGTAAATACACCCCTGAATCAACGTGAAAAACGCCTTTGGTATACATAATTCCAGATGCAATAATTTAGTCCTCCATTTTCTAACATCAGAGGGGCAATTCTCGTACCTAAAAACGTTCACAATCTCATGCCAGCGTCAATCAAATGTCAAAAATGTAGGTAAACGAACGCTATACAATTTTTGACAGATTGAGTCTTGACATGATATTGTGAACGTTGTTAAAAATACGAGAATTGCGCCTCTGGTATCTTTCAAGTTTATAGAAGACCAAATAATAATTTGTTTAATTTATATACATCTTGTAAGGTCCATTACTTTACTAAATGTACTGTGTTCTATAACTACACACCTACCTAGTAATAATAGTAATAATACTTACCTACAAATTCTAATATATTTTATTATGTTAACAATCAATTGTTTTAATGTATTACTGACACTGTTGTTATTTATTACTAGTGAGTGATATGCTCATTGAAATATAACAATATCTGATTTGTAACGTTTTCATCCTAAACTTAACTTAATATTATAAATGCTAAAGTGAGTTTGTTTGTTTGTTACGCTTTCACGCTAAAACGGCAGAACGGATTTGGATCAAATTTGGCACATGGGTAGACCATGACCTTAGAAGAAGGATATAGGCTACTTTTCATCCTGGAGCGCAGACGAAGTCGCGGGCAACAGCTAGTAATATATATTTACAATATCAATTTAAGTTTTTTTTTACAATAATCATATCTTTTGTAAATAGGTATTCCCCGGAAATGGATAGAGACCAGATGCCAGATGATCTGTGTTGTATAATGATAACCAGCCACATCTGTTCACACAAATAACTGACACCGAAATATAATGTTTGTTTGATTCTAAAGTGCATTTTTGAGGTTTCATCAGTTACTGCTTACAACCCTATCGTTTAAAGAGTTCCCAAATAGAACTCTGACTAGGATGCCAAAAAACAGTTGAAAGAATCCCGAACCATACGCGCTATATCGTTGTCGCGTGTATTGGAATAGATCTGTGCAGTTCTTGGAATATACGACACGCTGTTTGACCTATACGAATATACGAGAACGTAACGTGAATGTCCTACAAAGTCGTGTGCCCGGTGGGATTTCTCATTGGAAAAAATGATAAACTTCCATCCCCTATTCCAACCCCTTCTAAATTTTGCACAAGTGTTCATCCCCTATAGGGGATGAACTCTTGTGCAAAATTTCATGCTTCTACACTTAGCGGTTTAGGCTGTGAATTGTCCGTCAGTGATTTTTATTAAGTAGGTAGATAAACTGACCTGACATTGGCTGAACAAGTAAGGATGTTTCTTGCCCGACGTTTGCTCTGGGTCCAGCCATTGCAAGGCCGACGCCTGAGGGTCCGTGCTATATTTTATCTTAACAGATATCCTGGAAAGACAAATAAAAGAGAGTTAGTAATGGTATATCGAGATATTCCTACTCATTATAGTTACATTAAAATCCTAATGACTAAAAAAAAAATAATAAAATAAAGAATTCTAGCTAGTGGAGCATAATCATTTGAATTTTGTCTTTTTACATCTGAAATCCTAATATCATCAAGAAACTGTGAACGACAAAAAGATATAGGTAAGAAGTGACTCATTGGATCAACCTTTTTTATCAAATTCTAGGTCTAACTCTACACCATTGTGTAACCTAGAATTTGGCCAATTTGACCATCTCATTAGATAGACCTATCAATACACTTCGGACCAGAATCCAGCCATCCTTCTCACCTGCGTGAAAAGATTATGTCAAAGCGAATTTTAGTCAAATTAAGGCCGACCACATACAGTCCGGAATACCTTTTTGTAGTATCGATTCGGAATTTCGAAGGCAGCAAATCCATCCTAACTTACATTACAATTTGCGAAACTGAGTTTGTTTGTTTATTTGTTACGCTTTCACGCTAAAACGGCAGAATGGATTTGGATGAAATTTGGCACATGGGTAGACCATGACCTGGATTAGAACATAGGATATTTTTTATCCCGGTAGTATACGTTCCCGTGGGATAACTCCCGACCTCCACGCAGGAAAGCCGCGGGCAAAACCTAGTACAAATTAAATTCGATTGCAGATAATTTCGAACGAAGAACTACTGTACGTGTGTGATAGATCCTTGATTTTATATGGATTTGTTGCCTTCGAAAATTCCGAATCGATATTTCGAAACGGAATTCTAACTTTATGTGGCCAGCCTTAAACAACAAACGCAGCCAAGAGGTAATAGATAAGTAGAGGAGTTTGTCTTGTTAACCCAAGTCATTATTCCATCAAACTACGACCTTCATTTGTAGCAACCTACACAATACACTACGTGCCATACGTCAGAAAATAATTTTCAATCTGTGATCGACATTGCGCAATGAAATGATTTAATGTGTTCTATTATGTTTCCATCTATGTCATGGTTATTATTTATTGGACAAAACAATACTAAATATTGTTGTTAATTTTATATCCTACCAACGATCTACCTGTTATTAAATAAGTAACTGTACTGCGGTGACTACGGTACACTTTTTGTGGCTAGATTTTTAACCGACTAAAAAAGGAAGTGTGAACACCGTTATCCTTTTAAGGGGTCATTGTACTCATCATTATGAACAACTTTTACTATGGGACCAAACCAGAAATCGCGAAAAAAAAACTGTTGTTCCCTACATCTATGCTTGCATAACTCGTCAAAATGTAGGGAACAGCTGATTTTTGGTTTGGTCTCATAGAAAAAGGTGTTCATAATGATAAGTACAATAACCCCTTAAAAGGATAACGGGGTGTTCACACTTCACCCAGTATTATTACCGAGAGGTCTACTTACTTACCTATAAAACCCGATCTATGTTTTGAATTAACTTACTGTTCGTCTGCAGCAAGCGGCTTCGGCAACAATATTGTGAGCTTGGACCCCATGTTAGCCAAATGATCGCCCATCTTGTACTGTAGTTGCGTGCCATCTTCCAGTTCTATAGACTCGATTGTTAGTCCGCTTGCGTCTAGTACCTGAGACAGATGGTTTTATTAAGTAAGGGCAAATAAAGCAATAAATAAATTAACATAACAATGTCCTAACTTATCCTACTAATTTAGGTATATAATAAATCTTTAAATAATATATTATACACCATGCCGCCGCAATGGCGACACTCCTTCAACACGCGGGTAGGGCTAGTGGCCGGTAATCATAAAAATTATAATAATATAAAATCAATAGAAAATCGCAAATTGAAAAAAAAATTATTTTCAAACATACTAAATAATAACCACAACTAGGATCACTCTATGCAAAATACTCATTCATGAAGCTATTGTTCTATGGCAGCTGGTAAAAGGTTTTTGACCACACCTTTTTTTATTGCTCATCGTTTGTCTATTTTTTTTTTCCAATTTAAGAATCATTTTAACTTATTATATTTTTTATGATTACTGGCCTACCCGCGTGTTGAAGGGATGTCGATATTGCGCCGGCAGTTGTATACGGAGTGACTTGTATTTTGACGTACAGTGGACTGCATCAATTGGGTACCCCGGTTGTATTAAAATTTAGATACAACTAGGGTACTCAATTGATGCAGCCCACTGTACCTATTCCTTCCAGGACGTGGTAGTGCGACCCATTTGAAACAATTAAGCACCTCATAAAGTCTTGGTGAATATTCATAGGATTCGAGAAAACCCAATTTTTATGAATTTTTGGAAATTTCCCAGAATTCGTCACTAAATATCACTTTTCTCTAAACTCTAAAATTGAATGGGCTTCTTGCTATTCCATTAGGTAAGTACATAATACTTTAACAAACCTTTCAATGTAACTAAATCTTCTAAAACATCAAACAGTTAAAAGTTAAAGGAAGAAGTTTATTGACCATTTTTTTGGCTACATAACAGATCAAGCTATACATTTCCAGTATAAGCTGATCTCGCATTGCATAGGATTTCCTTACTATGAGAGGTCAGTGTAAACTGGAAATGTATAGCTTGATGTGTAGCCGTGTGTACACACAGCAGCAGACCAAGTTACTACAAACTGTCTTTTCTCATTCGATTTAGAACTTAACCACAAACATTATAAGGTTTAAATCTTTTGGAGTTTGACAGTTTGGTATAACCTGAACCTGATGTGCTGTTGTCTGTACATGGACTTTGACACTAGTTATCTTATACCTATATTATGACACTAAGCGTACAAATTACGGGAAAGACATCTTCGTTTAATCAGCTATCTAACGAGGTACAAAAGTTAAACAAATATTATTTAGAGGTGCCGATGACACAGTCGATGATGCTGGCAAGGGTCAAATTTGCAAATTGTTGTAATATTAAAAAACTACCACTTCCCGCGCGGCATCGCCGGCGTGGAGGTCGGAAAATATCCCACGGGAAGGGCTCCCACACATAAACACGATACGACGTCGCGTCGTACAACGATGCGGTGTCGTTTCACGATACGACGTCGCGTCGTGGAAATCTACGATGAGCATCGTAAAAAAACGCGACATCGTAACGTAATGTACCACGCACGATACACGGCACGATGCCGTCGATACAGTGAGGTGGTGTTTTAGTTCATTCCGAAAAATGGACCGCACTAGACGCATTCTGCTTCTGCTGTTAATAAGAAGACTAAGAAAGAAAAGACAGATACTCAGAAGATATTGGATCCACCCATTTCTTTCAAACATGAATAACGGGAGTCACTTTATAAAGAAGTACAATGCCTTAAAAATAGACCACAACAAGTTCTTTGATTACTTTAGAATGAGTGTATCAAGTTTCGAAGAGTTACTACATCGGATAACTCCACATATAGCAGGAAATATGCGCAGGATTGCATCGTGAATTTCTAACGTCACGACGTCGTATCGTGCATCGACACGTTACGACGTCGAGTCGTAGATTTCCGTCGACGCGACGTCGTATCGTGAAACGACGCCGCATCGTTGTACGACGCGACGTCGTATCGTGTTTATGTGTGGGAGCCCGAACGTACTACCGGGAAATTCTTCCATATTCTAAAAAAAAGTTCTTTGCAAAATTTCAGCTTTCTACCTATGTTCAAAGGTTTGGGCTGGGCGTTGATGAGTCAGTCAGTCAGTCAGGATATCTCTTTTTTATTTATATAGATAGACGAGTGATTATTGAATTAACTAACTGGTTTAAATGAATTCGATTATCACAATTTTTTTAAATATTTCAACAATTTGTAATTCGTCCTTTTATCGTTCCGTTCATATCAGCACCTCTAAATATTTGTTTATCTTTTGTACCTCGTTAGATAGCTGTCTTCCTCGTAATTTGTACGCGGCGCGGCAAAAGTGGCGTCCATTGTTCCTCGATCTGGCATAAACCCAAACTGGTTCGGGGTAATTTCACTATCCTCTCGCAGTCTTTTCTCTATTACTTTCTCCCATACCTTCATACTATGTGACACGAGCTTTATTCCTCGATAGTTGTTGCAGTCCTGTACATCACCTTTGTTCTTGAAGATGGCCACTAGCGAACTATTGCACCATTCTTGTGGGAAAATTCCTACAGAGTATAATAATAGAGATAGATGGGCTCGTGGCTAACAGCCGCATAGGCCGACAATAGATCAACTGCGCTTGATGAGGTTAGTTCATGGAGGATGGACCCATCCAGGGGAGACCGGACCCCTCCGTCTGTTGTTTGTCATAGTAAAATTTTCAGATGGCTGGTGTCAAACCCGTAGGATATGCCAGGGCCACAGTATCTCTTTCAAACATCCCGCGACCCCTGCTGACCCTGCTCTCTTCATAAAAATTTCGCCTTATGTTTCGTTGATTGATCACCACAAATTAAGAAGTGGGAAAAATAAATTGGTTGGCTGATGAATAGCAGCTCTTGGTATGGGCACAATTATTAGTCTTGTAGCATTATAAGCAATAATTTTAACCGACTTCGAAAAATGTACAACAAAACTATTAAAAACTACATAATACAAACAAATATTCCAGTTTTTACTTAAAAAATAAAAAAGAAACGAACGAACTTTAATTTGGGAAGTCGTCGGTGGCAAAAAACTAAATTACAGATCCCCAAGACACTTCCGAAACCGTTGTTTCATCATTTTGAGTTAATTTCTTTTTGAAGTCGATATTTTTTTTTACATTATTACCCTTTTTTAGGTATGTCTGAGCGTCTGAAGTAGGTAAATTCTTAATATTAGGTAGAAGCACGCCAGCCATATGCCCAGATAGCTAAGTAGCATTGATACCTGTTTTCAATGGATCGCCATCAAAAGTGACATATCGATAAGTACTTGAAACTGTAAACCACTATCTAACTGATAGTGCTATTATATTATCTCCAATAAAACTCATCCCACTGATGGGTAGAAGTTTTATTTTTATAAACAAATATTTATATCACACTAATATTCTATAGGCAAAAGTTTGTGTGTGTGTTTGTGTGTTTGTTACTTCTTCACGCTCAAACGTCTGGACCGATTTGGATGAAATATGGTATGTAGATAGCTTATACCCTGGATTAAACATAGGCTACTTTTATCCCGGTCTACGCGGGTGAAACCGCGGGCCGCAGCTAGTTTGTTTATAAAAATAAGTAAGTTATGATAACTAAAGTTTGGAAAGAAGAGATATTCTTTAACCAAGTTTTTAGGACTTGGCAATCAGCTTATAGCATTTTTAGGGTTCCGTACCTCAAAAGGAAAAAACGGAACCCTCATAGGATCAATTGTTTGTCCGTCCGTCTGTCTGTCTGTCAGTCTGTCAAGACCGTTTTTCTCAGGAACGCGTGAAGGTATCAAGCTGAAATTAATATCAAATACGTAGGTCTATGGTCCCTTGCAGTTCTAAAAAGATCAAACTTCTAAGTCAACGCAATAAAAAAATACGGCCATTTATGCGACATTTTTTGATACTCCCAAGTAAATCAAAACCTATAGGGTACTTCCCGTCGTCCTAGAATCATGAAATTTGGCAAAAAGCAAGGTCTCACAACACAAATATAGGAAAAAGTCCGAAAATTGTTAATTTGTAATTCTATCACATAAAAAATATTTTCAAAGTTGTCAGTGTGTCAAGACCCATTTTCTCAGGAACGCGTAGAGGTATCAAGTTGAAATTAATATTAAATACGTAGGTCTATGGTCTCTTGAAGTCCTAAAAAACTCAAGCTTCTAAGTCTACGCAATAAAAAAATACGGCCATTTTGCGACACATTTTGATACTCGCAACTATCGCAAGTAAGTCAAAAGTCTTCCCGTTGACCTAGAATAATGAAATTTGGCAAGTAGCAAGGTCTCCCAGCACAAGTAAAAGAAAAAGTCCGAAAATTGTGAATTTGTAATTTTATGACATATTTTTTTTTTTTTTTTTATATCCAATGTTAAGTTTGTTTTTGGCTTTTGGAGGAGCTCGTGGCTAAGTTATAACAGCCGCACGGGTCGATCCATCAGGTTAAGCTACGCTTTCCGGGGTTGGTCCGTGGATGGGTGACCATCTTTACATACCGAGACTCCTCCGTGCCTCGGAATGCACGTTAAGTCGTTGGTCTCGGCTGTCGTATGTGGATCTTTGACATTCGTTAAGGGTCGTCAGAAGCCCGAAAGTCTGACAACCAGTCTTACCAAGGGGTATCGTATTGCCCAATTACTGGGTTGTGGAGGTCAGATAGGCAGTCGCTCCATGTAAAATACTGGTATTCAGCTGCACCCGGTTAGACTAGAAGCCGACCCCAACGTAGTTGAGAAAAGGCTAGGCAGATTGATTTGATTGTTAAGTTTGTTTTTGGGATAAATTCTTTTCAACTACGGAACCCTTCATTGTGCGTGGTCCGACACGCACTTGGCCGGTTTTTTTTCGTTTATGGTTGCCTGCTAATAAATAAGGAACTTCATAGGCGTGCTTATGTTAAAAGTAAAATAAATGGTTAGGACGAGTAAGTATAATTTCTCTGTACTCGTGCTTTGCTAACTTACCAAATCGTTGATGTTTTGCAAAACGTCGAAGTCTATCTTTGCCTGTCCACTCAGGACATGCGTCTCAAAATCGACGTTTAAAGACAACGAAATGTGTTTTATTATCGCCAGTTCTGTAACAAAATAATCATAGCACTATTCATCAAGCCTAGCTAAAAAAAAACTAGTTACTTCTACTGGAAAGGTTTAGGTAGTTAAATAAAGGTAAACAATATTGGTGTGTCTTTTTAAAAACTCAGTTTAAAAATAAAAGGCAACCATAAACCAATGTAAATACAATAATAGCGATTATTAAATCAATTATTGAACCATTAGTTTAAGCAGTAGTTTATTTGATTAATATGTGTTTGTGTAAAAAGACACATCAAGATTGTTTACCTTTATTTAACTACCTAAACCCTTAGATTATGAAATGTCCCTAAACCTTTCTAGCATACTTATTTCTGAGGGTCATTACCCTCAGAAATAAGTATGCTAGAAAGGTTTAGGGACATTTCATAATCATAGACATTATGGATATTTTCATAGACGTTCAATTGCATTTGGTAGTTGGTATGTACACACGGCTACACATTAAGCTATACATTTCCAGATTACACCCTTGGGACCCTTTAGAAGAAGGAAACTCATTACTTACTTACATTTAAGTAAGTAATGAGTTTCCTTAAAAGGTGGTTCACCGTAAATGTCCGCGAAGGTACATCATCTTAACATACCTATGCCAAAAGAAGTCCCGAGCGCTAGGCTAGGACCAAAAAGCTTAGTATTTTATATAAATATAAATACGTCACTAGATAAGTACCTATGCGGGGTCAAATTAAATTAGCGAAACTTGAAATGCTGCCGTGAAATGTGATGATATCTACATGATAAAAAACAGATCTTATGGTTTTTTTTTTGGGTGTAAAAAACCGTAGGTATGTATTTACTTGAAATACTAGTTTAGAAAAATACTAGTTTTATTTATGCAAACTTTACAGACATGATGAGAATCGTAGTTAAAACAAGATAAAACAAAAAAAAACTGATTTTCTCAACTCAAGTAGCAACACTACAAGAGGTAGTAGACACTAGACACCAAAAAAAAAAATCGTCGATTTAATTAATTTTTGTTTCATCATGTTTAGATATCGATACTCTTCATGTCTGCGGAGTTTCGCTGGGTAATATAATTTGTCCCTTTATAATGATTAGCTATACTGCTTAAGGGGGGGCGGGGCCTGCGAGGAATTTGAAAAATAGGTATTTGAAGATACTATTGAAGTCGCGCTGCGCCCGAACAAATAAGACAGTGCGACAGCGAAAAATTTTCGACGAGATTGACGTTTCTTATTCCCCTTTTTTCTCCTTGAAAACTGAGCCGATTCAATTATTTTTTTCATTCAAATTTTAAGAAAGAGTATGTCTACGTTCATATCATTTTCTTTTATGTTAAAAACTTTTAGAATTTGTCTGGTAGTCCTCTTAATCACGGCGGTAAAATGGGGCATTTGTTGAAATTTTTGGAGGGTCATATTTTCTTTACTAATTAGTTTCTGAAAGAAAGGAATTGACACAGGGACGTATCTAGATCTACAACACAACTAGACGCTTGATTGATTTTATGATTGATTCTTTGATTTTATGAAAAAAAAATAATTGCTCTAGAGGCATTATTCAGGAAGAAAAATGGGGAATACATTTGTATGAATAATCACAGGCCACCTTCCCTCGTAACAATACATTTATTGACGTTAAAACTTCTCTTAACTTTAAGAAAAAATTCTAAGTAAGAGCGTTAGTCTAAAAGGTTTAAAAACTTACCAGGCCGCGAATACGAGGACGGATCGAGAGGACTCAGGGGACCCATGGCTCTGATTTGACTAAAACACACAACAATAACGAAACATGATAGTAAAATACATATTTTCTCAGCCATTGCCAGACACGTCCACACAACACAATGTTACAAACACGATTGGTACATAGAACGATCAATAGCTTTAGCGATAACTAGATTGAGAAGATTAGAAAGTTAGGCTTCGTACACAACGAATGGACAAACGCGGAACGTGGCGATTGCTTGTGGCGATTAATATTACAGAAGCTCAATATTAGAGCACCTGCTTAATATTTATTTCAAACGCACCTATATATAAAAATATGTTTGTGAGTTTATTGGGGTAATTACGATAATGGGGTAATTCCGATTGATGATAATTTCTACCAAACGCAGCGGTATTTTACATAAATATTTGCAACACAACTAGACGCCATTTTATCGGATTCCGTCTTTCGCTGTCGCTATATAAAAAAGCCGCTGCGTTTGGTAGAAATGATCATTAATCGGAATTACCCCATTATAGTAATTACCCTAATAAACTTACATATCTTTACCTATTTATTCATAATTTACTTACTTTAAAAAAAGTAAAAACTGTGATACAATACATTTAAGTATAAATATAACTTCGTACATAAGAAGAACAGCCTAATGTATTATATACTAAAACCTTCCTGAAAGTAGGTATGTCACTTTAGTGAAATAATCACCAAAATTGGTTCATTGGTTTTTCAGAAAATTGCGGACATTAGGTACATACATACTGGTCAAATACAAAACCTCCCTTTTTAAATTCGGTTAATATAATAAAGAAGAGTTCGTTTGTTTTTTTTTTGGTTTGAAGTTTGAACGCGATTAATCTCTGGAACTCTGGAACTACTCTTACCAGTCGGATTTGAAAAATCCTTTTTGCATATTTTGATAGCCCAATTCTTGAGGAAGGCTATACCTAAGCTATTTAACATCACGCTAGGACTTTAGGAGCCGAGCAAAAAGAAAAAGAAAATTAAAAGGACGTGAAAGCGCGGGCGGGCGATGCAATGCGACGCGGTGCGTCGAGGGAACATGAAATTACACGCGGACGAAGTCGCGGGCAGAAGCTAGTGTATCTGTATACAGTATGTTAACTAACAGAGAGCGTTCCCGTTACCCGCAATAGTATATTTATTTATTTTATTTTATTTATTAGGGACAAAAAACAGTTACATGCTGCAAAATACAAGAAAATACTTAAACTAAGATTTAACAAACATGTAACCCACACCATTGTCCACATTTTAACTAAAGGTTAAAAGTGATGAAAGAGAAAAAAAAAAAGACAAAATAATAGTTGCTAAGTACTACAATAATTCTGTGTATAGCATCCATACATGCTAAAAAAATATTACCATTCGAAAATAAAATGTTTTTATTTTTTTTTTATATTAAAATATTCACTAAAAATGTTAAATTGATACGTAAAAGAAACACTCTGTACACGCATACTTGATGGACGGCAACTTCGCCATTATAAAAGTTGCCGTCCTTCAAGTACGCGTGTACAGTGTTACTTTTTTTAGCATGTATGGATGCTATACTATTGCGGGTTAACGGGAACGCCCTCTGTTAGTTAACATACTGTATATAAAAATTAATCCCTATTTCCCTTGGTCATCGCATCACGCGTGAACGGATGGAACAATTTCGCTAATTCTTTTTTTGTTGTGTTTATTATTGTCAGGAGAAGGTTCTTATGACAGAAAAAATTAAGTAAATTTCGCAGAAAATTGGAAAATTTCAGAAAACTGAACGACTATTTTAACTTCGCGCGTTTACATTAAAATATGCATAGTCAAGACAGGACAACGTCTGTCGGGTCAGCTAGTTAATAAATATTAATCAAAACTCCAGAGCTATCTAAAAATTAAAGGTCAATAAACTTTATGTAGGTACCTACTCTGCGAATAACAGATAACAAGGTTGACTGGTAGAAAATGCTTCAGGCACAAGTCCGTCTTTGTACGGTATTTTTTTTTTACTTGTGCATAAAATTTTAATAAATAAAATAAATAACAGGAAAAATTTAAGATATGTGTAGGATAGCTGAGCAGCATCCAGCATCAATGCATGATTGGTAAGCTACATCAATTTAAAGATAATTAAGAAATCGCCCGTTATTTCGAGAGTGGTCCACCGCGCTCGCGCTACCGAGAATAAGGAGTTCCGAACACGAAGCGCCATGCGAGCAGAATATACCACCATCCAAGATTTACATCGAATAGAAGGTTAATAAACAGGGTGTAAGTATGAACAGTAACTATATTTTTTTTAAAGGGGTCATTGTACCTTATTGAACAACTTTACTGTGGGACCAAACCAGAAATTGCGAAAAAAAAACAGCTGTTCAATACATTTATGTTCGCAAAATTCGTCAAAATGTAAAGAGAGGAAAAGGGAAAGGAAGGAGAGGGAAGTGTCCTTTAAAAGATTACTTACATCGATTACACTTACATCGTGTATAACCGATATAACATGACATAGTAGAAATAAATACATACGAATTTGGACTATCTGTACCCGATTCTGTTTCGGCATCGCAACACGAGCATTTTGACTCCACAGTTGACATTTTTGTGGAAAGCGCTTTGCAGCCTAAGCTTCGTGAATGGATCTCCTCATCACTCGACAATTTTGTGAAAAGCTCTTCGGAAACAATGCAAGCTTCGCTGCTTAATGATTCTGATTGGCTCTCATTAGACAACTGTTTTATGGGAAGCACTTCGTTACTAAACGTAAGTGATACTAATTGAATCTCGTCAATAGTCGACCCTTTTGAGCGAAGCGCTTCGGAACTCGAGCTTAGTGATTCGATTTTCTCATTATTAGTCAACTTTTTTGTGCGAAATGCTTTGCATTCGCAATCTTCGCAGCTCAATCCTGAAGGGATCTCCTCATTAGTCAAACATTTTGAGGAACGCGCTTCGGAACTCAAGCTTAGTGATTGGATTTTCTGATTAGTCAACATTTTTATGGGAAGTTCTTTACATTCGCAGTTTTCGCAGTTCAAGCTTGGAGATTGGATCTCCTCATTAGTCGACGTTTTTGCGTAAAGCAGCGCGTTGCACACTTCGCAATCCAAGCTTACGGGTTGAATCTTCTTATTCGTTAACATTTTTGTGCGAAGGACTGCGCTACTCAATCTTGGTGATTGTATCTCCTGACCAGTTGACATTTTCACATAAATAATGGTGTTACAATAAATTAACAGACACGACAGATCACACACAACATTCATGAACATTCACAAAATACAATGTCAACATCACATAAAAACAATTTTTTTGCCACTTCATCTTCAGAGCGAAATTCTTTGTCAAATCTCTTTATTTATTGCCAGATTTATTCTTAGGCTGCCTGTACACTGGCGGTAAATAGAGATGAGCATGTTACAGTTACAGTTGATAACCTTTGTTAGCATAAGGACAGATTCGCTTAAAGGCAGAATATAATGCTGTCGTCTACGGTGAAGCTTTGGTTTCCTAAGAAAGCGGCCGAACGGCCGTCGTGAAAATCTGTAAGTTTTATCCTCAGAAGAGTTATTCTTCTGAGGTTTTATCAGTATTTGACATTAAATCAAACCCCGCCCCCCAAAGATTTAAATCGCTAGATTTGCCCTCACCGTACTTAGTCACAAGAAAAAGTGTCCATACTGAGAAGAGTGAGCTCACACATGATTAAACAGCGTTTCCATGATAATCAAGTGAAGTCACCGCGAAATTGCGTGTCAGAGGTGTCAAAACGAAACAGAAATGCGATTATCTAATGACGCAGTAGGGCGAATCTAAAGGTTTAAATCTTTGACGCTGTCATCATTTTCATGACAGCCGCTAAGTGCGGCCACAGCTCTTCTAGAAAGCCGTAGCTTTAAGCTTAAAGGTCGCCAAACTTAATCCATGCAGGTTCCTTTACTTACAGCATAATTTCAGGTTCGGCTGAGAGACTGGCAATTCAAATCATGTCTGATTCATTTGATGTAGTGATTGGTCCTTTAAGGCGCATCTTTTTAAACATAAGTAGCTAGTTAGCTGGAAATGCAAGGATATATGAGTGCCCAAGAATCGAGCTCAGTGGCGTGTAATTGGAGAAGCCTATGTTCAGCAGTGGGCTGATGATAAACATCATCCGTCGAAAAACATTCCACTGCTGGGCATAGGAGGCTTCCTCCTAATATCGCCACAGCGAGTGGTTTGGCGATTATCGCGACCTTCACCCTAGGCCATCAATATAATAATAATATTCCACAGCACACATCTATGCCTAGCCTTTTCCAAACAACTTTGGAGTTGCATCTATTGTAACCGGATGCAGCTGAATACCAGTATTTTACATGGAGCGACTGCCTATCGGACCTCAACAACCCAGTGACTGGGTAATACGATACCCCTTGGTAAGACCGGTTGTCAGACTGTCGGGCGTCTGCAGACCTGTAACGTAACGACTGTCAAAGATCTACAAATAACAGCCGGTACCAACGGCTTAACATACTTTCTTACTTATCGTTACAAAGGGGCTGCCCTTGTAACGATAAGTAAGAAAGTATGTTAAGCCGTTGGTACCGGCTGTTATTTGTAGATCTTTGACAGTTGTTGCGTTACAGGTCCTCAGACGCCCGACAGTCTGACAACCGGTCTTACCAAGGGTTATCGTATTACCCAGTTACTGGGATCTTGAGATCAGATAAGTAGATCATACATTAGATCATAATTGAAATGATCTTTCATGTTGTGCATTAAGGCTCGTATTTATAATCAAAGTAATTACTTGCTACTAAGTAATTTCATACTTGAGGGTAGAATTCTTAAGTAATGAAAATGGTGACTATTACTACTTGGCTAAGAATTCTAAGCTATGACAGTTCTAACTTCAAGCAATTACTAAAAAGAAAATCATTGCTTGAGTAAATACTTTTACTTGACTATAAATACGACTGTAAACTTATATAAATACTTTATTAAAACTAAAATCACATAAATCAGTGAAATCTGCAAAATTTCGTGTACGGCCTCTTAAATCATTCATGAATCTATTTATTGTTAAATAGCCTTCCTCAAGAATTGGGCTATCAAATGCAAAAAGTTTTTTTTAACTGGACTGGTAGTTCCAGAGATTAAGCACTTTTGGGTCTGGAGCGGTCTTTTAGTTAGCAATTGTATGACTTGTGTGATAGTGGATTTTTTGTATGTTTTGTAATAAATTATATCTTGGCTATTAAAAAATAAAAACGTTCCAGAGATTAGCTAATTCAAACAAAAAGAAACTAATTATTTCTTTATTAGTATATTTAAAAGAGTGGTAACGGCCGCGACTTACGGGTTGTAGGTCGTAGGTTCGAACCCAGACATGCGCTTTACTATGTGTAAGTGATATGAGTCTTATTTTATGTTTAAGAACTTTACTTCTTTCTGTTTAAACTGTATCATACATACTGTACATACATCCATTGTTTATTATACAGTTGATAAGCCAGTATATAAGCACTTGAACTCTGCAAATAAAAGTAAATAACCATTGAAATAGTAATTTCAATGTTCTCTGCATTTATCCTGCAAATTTCAGTTTCTCCAAAAACTTTGAAATTGATCAGCTATAACATTTCTTACTAAACTTTACTGCACAGACAAATATTTACATACCTGGTAAACGTGGGTAAACGCTAGAAATTACCTGTTATAAACTGTTTGCAAAGTGGAACTGCTATCTTTAAAATGATAAGTTTTTCTACCGACACTTAAATCTAAAAAGGTTAGGTTTAATTACATTAAGAAAACTTACCTTATAACTTGTATTGAGGTATAAAGATACTAAATGTATTTAGCTCACTAGTAAATAAAATATTTTGCGTGAAGGAAATTTAATACAAAAAAACTATTTTAGTTACCTACTTGACGCGGCACTATTTGCAGTTACGTTTCGTTTTCGCAATCGTAACTATTCATCAACAATCCATAATTAAAAACAATTGGAACTATAACTGTAAATATGTAGTATTGTTAGTTATATACAAAAAACTTACGATTTTTTCGAAAGAGTTTGGAGAATATAAAAGCTTTTTTTCTATTGCACTTTTCAGTGATTGTTATTAGTATAAAAATAGAGCAAAAACTAAACGCCTTACCGCTCTGTATTTGTTGACATGGTAGTCGCTATGGCAGCGCACAAGTTACCCAACAATTTCTGATTAAATAAAGTACCATAATGGTGTACAGGTTGTTTAAAAATAACTGAACATGTTCTTTGCCTAATGTTTGAAACATTATTTCGTAAATTCAATTGAAAAACCCGCGTGACCACTTTGCAGAGTGACATTTTTTTTTTGTTTGACTTTAGTTTTTTTTTGGGCACAGATTCTATCACAGATTAAGTAGTATTGATTCTATCTTGGGCCGGCTTATGATTTATGATAGAAAATGGCTTTTTACATGATACACTTTAGAGCTAGGTTAAATGCTCTAAGATGATACATGGTCTATGGAGCTAACCAGAGAGATTGGATCCATTCGTCCAAATATATTTTAAAGTTTAAGGATGGTGCACAGTGGTAGCCCGCGAAATTCATTTTTTTTTGGGTTTTTTGCAATTTGCAGGTCCATGTCAGGTTGTATCTTGATAAAAGTATGATACGCGGCAATAAACCATATGTATTTACATAATTTTAACCATACAAATCATCAATACATCTCTCTAAGTTAGATTTCGTGCAGATTCGTAAAACGAACGAAATCTAACGAATCTGCACGAAATCTTGATTTGTATGGTCAAAATTATATAAATACTTATGTTTTATTGCCGCGTATCATATTTTGATCAAGATATAACCTGACAAGGACCAGCAAATTGCAAAAAAAACAAAAAAAAATTGAATTTCGCGGGCTACACAGCGCAATCACCTTAAGCCGACGTTAGCACGGACGTAAAAATATCGCAACACTGGATTTTCAACGCTCTGGTTAGCGCCAAGAGTTGAAAATCCAACTGTGTGTTTTTTCGACGCGCTGGGATGCACTCTGCTGTTGTTAGGTTGGATTCTCAAAGCTCGGCTCAACACCGAGAGTTGAAAATCCGGTGCGCGATAAAATCCTGCCGCGATATTTTTACGTCCGTGCGAACGTCGGCTAACAGATAGACAGCTGACAAGTACAAGCGATAATGGCGTCATCTAAAATTAACTTTGCCGGGGGGCTTACTCCTGTTCCTCCCCATTCGGAACGGGTTATATATGTAAAACATAACCGAGTATGGAAAACATGCAAACACTTTTTTCGTACTTTTTCTCATCACTTAGCACTCACTCTCTGATTTCGTATACTCTATGGCTTTCTTTCTGTCAACTATCTGTCATGTAGAATGTCAAATTGTCAAGTAATGTCAACAAATTCCACCTATCGAACAACGACTGACGGACGTTGGGTAATTTGTTAGGTTTTTGTTTAATATTTACCCACATATTTACCGTTCTGATGTTCATTACATAAAACGGTAAAACGTACTATAGTGTATTAAAAAATAATAGTGCTAAGTAGTGTTCTCATTCTTCCTAGAAGCGCAAATGTGTTTGTGAATATGTTGTCGAGATTTCACCATTACCACGGATCAAATATTATTTTATTCGAGGATAATACCGTTGCATATAGAAAAGCGAGCTTTGCCCATGGATTAACCTTTAGTGAGAAGCCCTTGCTGCCTGGGGAAATATTTCTGGTGGAAATTGAGAAAACTGAACGTGGTTGGAGTGGTCATATGCGACTCGGATTGACATTGCTTGATCCTCAGACGGCTGCACTGGGTGATAAAGGATTACCACAGTATGCGCTGCCTGATCTTGCAAACACTGGTATGTCATGGATATTTCCTATTTCAAAATCACAAAACAATGTGCTTGTAGAACTTGTGAATCAAGTAGCTAGTGGGCGGAGGGAAAACGAGCCGCGCGTGTCTGTGCTAGGTGACGGGCACGTCGTGAAGACGCCGCGCGGCTTTGTGTCTAAAATGGTTCTCAGACCACAAACACTATCACAGAATGGCACCCCACAAGGCATATTACCAATGGATGCTGGCAGCCGCATAGGTGTTATGTTTGTCCCATGTGCCAAAGTGAGCAAAGATGAACAAGATTTAGCTGAGATGCATTTTATAATAAACGGTGAGGACCAGGGGCCCTGCACAAAGGCTATCCCATACACCAGTGGGCCACTACATGCAGTTGTTGATGTGTATGGCACAACCAAACAAGTGAAGATAGTTCAACTTTATGGAGGTGAGTCAACTATTGTTATTGAAACTGATTATTTTATTGTTTAAGTTTGGACTGTAATTATCTTGTTTACAATGCATTCACATTATTTTCTCACCACTTGGTGAAAGTTGTTCAATCTCTGTTAAAGTATTGTTTTGTTTTTAATTAATGTAGATTCTTTTATTTATTTCAGTGAAAACACTACAAAGTGTTTGCAGAGATGCAATTCTACAATATGTGAATAATGGCTCGATAAAGGCGTTACCGCTGCCAAAGTGCTTAAAAGACTTTTTACTTTCATAGAGTTGGGCATAAAGCAAAGAGTGAAATGTTTGACAATAAGGCTGTTAAACAACTGTTCTTATAAAAACAATGACTGGGTGATATTGTAACTATTTAAAATTTTATATCTTTCAAATTTAGAATTAGCTATGTGTGAAAATTATCATTAAGGTGGCAATGGGTGGAGAAGAACTTTGCAAAAACGAATAATACTTCTTATCACAAAACAAGTATTGATTTGAGGGCCAGAAAGCTAAAACAGTTGATAGGAATTTGATGCAAATGGGTAAAAGGTAATATAAGTAATATTTAAGTTCAATTTATTTTTCTGCAGCTCTATTAGATCCTTTCTGAACCTATAGACAAGTAGAAGATAGACTATTGCATTCATACAGGGTTATTTTAAATTGGCTAGCTAAACTCCGCAGACGCTATGGTATCAAATCAATATCTAAACAGGATAAAAAAAAATTGATGTTTTTTGGGAGGTCAATGACCGCTGTTCGTTTTGTCTTGAAGTATGAGTTGAGAAAAGTGTTTTATGTTTTATTGTGCTTAGATATCAATACAATAGCTAAGTCTGTGAAGTTAATAAAAAAAAAACAGATTTTTGAAACCAATATTTCAACAATACGATGAGCCCACAAAAATCACCAAATTAATGTATTTTTTGTTAAATCATGTTTAGCTAGCCAAAATTATCCTGTATATTATAGTTTGTTTGTATACCTGATGGTTCCTGATGTTTAAATCCAATGTTTTATTCATTAATGGAAATATTACCTACTTGGCACAAAAAGACTGACAACAACATATTCACAACATTGGTTTTTATGATTGAATACTTATTTATTTTGTAAATAATTGTCATTGAGATTCTCTGAATCAGAATAAACCTAAATACAGGTTAATTAGAGCAACAACTTGATATGCAATGGTCTCTATTGCACCATGTAACATGAGGCAACAGGGGCTAGTGTGAATCTTTGGGTTCATTCAAGTACCTAATTGAGTCTGGTCAAATCTCGCTGGGGTCGGTGTATTTCATTCATTAATTCATAGACTAAAATGACTTACCTAAAATTTCAAAATTACAAAAAAAAAAATTGGCTGTTATAAATTATGATGGCAACTACCGACAGTGAAAAATTTTAAACTTTTAGTAACTCTTTTAGTTTTTTTAATTTAATTATAATATGAATAAGTAAAATTTCATAATATTTTTAAATTGAAAAAAAAAAATTCAAACATTTAAACAAAAAAAAGTACCAAAATAGTATTACTATGCAAAAGACTCATTCATAAAGCTATTTGTTCTATCTATGCCAACAAAAAGGCCGTTGACCAACACCTTTTTTTGTTCATTGTCTGGATTGCTCTACACAAAAACGCACAACCATTTGTAACAGTGTTTTTATTGATTTTGCCATGTAAAATAATAACAACGTTCATGAGAAGTAATAAAAATTCGGCAAAGATGCATTTATCATTTTTAACACCCGACGCAGAAAGAGGGGTGTTATAATTAAAACTATGCATAACATGCGCGGTGTCGTGGTGACGCCAACCCGTAAGATTTCCCCCTACCAAAAATTGCTCAACGCGCCTGCGTAAATAAAACTATGCTTATCATTCGCGGTGTCGCGGTGACGCGAACCCGTAAGATTTCCCCCTACCAATAATCGTTTTAAAAAGTTTTGACTAAGTCGACATACGCACGGACGTAAAAATAGCGCGGCGATTTTTTTTTTGCGCACTGGATTTTCAACGCTTTTGCTACGTACCGAGAGTTGAAAATCCAACAATGTGTTTTTTTGTCTCGCTGGGATGGACTCTGTTGGATTCTCGAAGCTCGGCTCAACACCGAGAATTGAAAATCCCGCCGCGATATTTTTACGTCCATGCGAACGTCAGCTTAAAATCGCTCAACGCGCCTAAGAAAGAAGTTTTCATTTCAAAAAGATCGATCGCAGCTGACATTTTGATCCAGCAAATTAAAAATCAGAGTTTAGAGTTATATTGTGTCACCCAAGAAATTATAAACGGTAAGGTTATCTTTATTTGTGGGAACTAGGTATGTTGATGATTGAATGATAATAATGTTTTGCAATAATTGAATGAATGTGCATATTACCTTAGACTTTATAAAAAAACGTATGTAAGTACCAGTGATTTGTAACTAGTACAAATATAATTTGTACCAGTTAATTTGATCAAGTCATCATTATTTATTTACCTACTTAAATATAATTTTAATTTTACAATTTTGATAGAATGCTTCTTTAATATTTGAAAAGTTGTGAATAGTTATGAATAGATACAGAAACGCGTTAAGTTTTTTTACAATTAAATCTTATTTTTAATTATGCTTTCCTTTAGTGTTACTTGTTTTTCATTTTTATGTTAATAAAAATGAAAAACAAGTAACACTGTACAGAAGTAATAAATGGAACCAAATCACTGGTTAAACTAATTTTGATCTGCAGTAGTCTAGGTACTTAAGGAAATGGGCTAGATAATGTTACATTTTGTTAAATACTCCATGGACACCAAGTAACTTTTAAGAAACAATAATTAATTGCCTTGGATGTAAAAAAAAAAAGTTCATGCTCTATAGTTAGGTAGGTATAGTCTTATTTTAAAGCCAAGGGCATTAGATACCATTACCTTACATAGGTTTTTACAATTCATTTTTTATGTGGTTGGCATTGTGTAATAGAAAAAAAAAAAAATCTTTTTAAACAATATTGTTGAAGCTTCCATGAAAACTCTTCAATAAAACGAAATTAGTACTATTTTATGAATGGTAAAGTGGCTAAGTACCTA
Organism: Cosmia trapezina; assembly: GCA_905163495.3. Lineage (NCBI taxonomy): Eukaryota > Metazoa > Arthropoda > Insecta > Lepidoptera > Noctuidae > Cosmia > Cosmia trapezina. The sequence goes on from LR991036.1 coordinate 8,380,802, forward strand.
CTAATATGACGAACATGATGCAATAATTTTGCATCATGTTCGTGATGTATGAATTAACATGATGCATCATTGCAAATTAATGTTCTTAGCAGTAAAATAAGACAATATTTTCTTGTTTTATAAATATTTTCTACTGGCCAAACCCAATCTTTGGATAAAGTAATTAATCCTAGCCACATTATAGCCTAGGAAAACGCATGGAAATCAGTTGGTTCTAGGACAACTCGGACAAGGAACTGACGCTGCGCGCTGTGAGTCGTCGGGCCACAAATGTCAGTATCTACTATCTAGCAATAAGAATGCGCAACGCTCCCTACTAGTAGGTACGCACATCATTATTATAAGTACCTACTCCAAGTTTTTTTTTGGGCCTGTATCGCTTGAAATAAATGCTTTATATATTTGTTTTATAACTCCATAAGTGCGAGAGAGACACTAATAACAATGATTTATGGTTTGACGACTCGGTTCTTAACGCGGCGACTATAGCTGCGTCAACGCTAGGCGAGCCGAGCATAGGTAGAGCTCTTTGCGTAGCATAGGTAGACGGACTTCGGGCAACATTCACAGATCGCACTTTGACTTTATTTCTGTAATTAAAGTAAGCGTTTCATACAAATGTGAGCAAGCCTTTCGTACGAATATCAACATTAAAGTAATACAAATACAGTACAAATTCGTAAGAAACACTTACTTTATTAAGTGTGCAACATACTCTGTCTGTAACATAAATCTACTATATGTATCGCTGTTGGTTGCATAAATATAGAAAAAAATAATAATCATGCCCCATCCTCGGCTCGCTTTGCGTAGATTCAGCTTTACACTTTTCCACGCGAACACGCTTTCAATTGCCCTAGTCCTAGGCCTAGACGAGTTTATCGAAAAATCGGGTTTGATCAATAACATAATCCACTATCCATGTCATTTTTCCCAAATATTTTTACCATAAAATTGTGTAGTTTTTGTTGTGATACATTTGTATATTTTTATTTTCATTCCATCGTAAGTTATTAGAATGTAAAGTTGTTTCATGTTACTATACTTTCATTGATATTTTATAAAAAAAATGGCTGTAAGTATGTCATGTATATTATTTTTGCAACCTGAATTTGAAGAGCCGGTGTGTGCGAGACTATCAAATGTGCCAAAAGGCTTAAATCAAAGGAAGCCGCGCGTTAATTTTGTAAAAAAATTATAGAGGTTGTTTTCGTCTCGTTTCTTTTTGTTAACACAGTATAATAATGATACAGTAGTTTATCTTCATATAAAACTGCCGAAACGACGCGCTTCGAAATCTCAGTCAAAGTTACGCATCAGTTCGAGCACGCAGCAATTACGCACGGACGGGCGCGTATTTATCTCCCGAGCGGCCGTGGGTAATTAATTCAAGGTCACTGTCCTGATAAACTACTGCAGCTTTATTATTCTGTGTTGTTACTTACATACTGTAGAGTACAGTCAGCAACAAAAGTCGATTAACAGTTAAGTTTTCTAAATTTTAATTATTCAGAAAAATGCTTCATTAAAATCGGAACAGATATAATATTAATGAAAATTAACTCTTCATCTAATAATAAAATGCTAAAAAGCAGGTTATCGTATCATTTTGTGTTAATTTAGTTAGATGATGTCAAAAAGTAGCAGTGTTAACCGTTTTTGCTGCTAACCGTACCTACCTTCACACAGCAAAAGATATTATAAAATCGAGACGGTGCAGTAATCACAAATTGAGTAGGTAATGCGATGTCTCTGTACCTAGCGATTGACAAAAAAAGTAGGTAGGTCTGTCGACCACAAGTTACGAGAATCCTTAAACATTCATTTGAATAATTAAGGGCAAGATTCACAGACCGTACTTTAACTTTAGGTACTTTGCTAAGTAGGTAAGCGTTTTATAAGAATGTGAACCTCATTCGTAAGAGTATAATGTTCATATAACCAAGTGTAAGCAAGCGTATCGTACGAATAAGTATGGACATTAATGTTATACAAATGATTTTCAAATTCGACTGAGACGCTCGCTAACTTTACTTAGGCGCTGGCTGAATATTTTTAGAGCTCCAAGGGACCGACTAAAGTATTTGATATTCATTTTAACTTGATACCGCCACGCGTTCATGAGAAAAAGGGGCTCGACAGACTTAACTGACGAACAACGAAGTGATCCTCTATGGGTTCCGTTTTTTCCTTTTGAGGTAGTTAGGTACGGAACCCTAAAAATTGGCTCTTCGCAAAGTAAAGTCAATGTAGGTACGGTCTGTGAATCTTGCCCTAAGTCGGCGTTCGCACGGACGTAAAGATATCGGCGTTTTTTTTTCGACTAAGTACTGGATTTTCAACACTGCTTTAGCGCCGAGGGTTGAAAATCCAACAGTGTGTTTTTTCGTCGCGCTGGGATGCACTCTGTTGTTGTTAAGTTGGATTCTCGATGCTCGGCTCAACACCGAGAGTTGAAAATCCGGTGCGCGATAAAATCTCTCGCCGCGATTTTTTTACATCCGTGCGAACGTCTGCTAAGTCCACTGTATTTAGCAATATGTGACGACGCGGGGTAAAGTATAGGTACCTATTATATTCTTTTCATAAATATCAGAATACTTTTTATTTGTATTATTATTGTTTTGTAAGTACAGATAACAGCACATCAGGTTATACCAAACTGTCAAATTTCTCCCTAAGATTTTAAACCTTATATTGTTGTCAGGTAAGTTCAAAATCGAATGAGAAAATGTGACAGATAGTAGTAACTTCACCTGCTGCTGTGTGTACCTATTCCACTTAATTATAACAAGATTGTAGTAGCAGACAAATATTAAATTTGATATACTAGGTAATCTAATATACCTACAGTATGCCAAACCAAAAAACTTCATGTCTTTAGACCTCGTTTACATCGGCTCTGTTTAACTGGCAGCTATCATTATTATTCAATAAAATTATTTTGCCTATCACGTACCTAGTGGATTTTTAATTGAAACACAAATTACTTTTACCAAATACTTTTATTTAATAACACATACTTAAGTCATTAAAACATAATCAACTACTTAAACTATCCTTCTTTAAAAACTAAATTAAAGTGTCAAGTACTGGAAGTGCACCTAAATAACTGCTGAAAATAAAATCCGCCAGATGCATAAACTCCTCCGCTTTTAGAAGTTGGTCAAAAAACAAAATAAGAACTTAACATCTATTTGTCTACTAAATAGTTTGGTAGTGGTAAAGTATAGGGTACTATTGTGCCACTCTCCGAGTCAAAATCCCTGTAATCCAACAAATTGTGCAGCTCAACGTGTTCACACCAGTAATCTAAGTACTTGGGGCTCAGAGTCCCTTTCCAGTGCTGAAAACATACAAATCTTTAAAACCTCGAAAACTAAGGGTACCTAAGTATCTATGGTAAATCTGATGTCTTACCGACTGTAATTTTTTATTTTTGGGACAATCTACGAAGAATTTTGAATGTTCCTAAGTGCCTAAAGACGGTGTCTTTGAACAACAATTGAAATGATGAAATAAGATTCTGCGGCTCAGCACGACCTTTGCAACAGTCCAATTTGAATAAATTGCTCCAACCTAATTTGCCGAAGTTACCGCGACACGAAGACACAAGCCGGTAATTTGGGCCGGTTTAATACCTATGTGAATCACGCCTGCTGCGTCGGTGTCAATTACGAAGGCACCTATCTACATTCATCTAGGTTCTCAAGGCTCCGAGACAATTTAAGGTAAGCCACATTCATCTAGGTTCTCAAGGCTCCGAGACAATTTAAGGTAAGCCACATTTTAAGAAAGTTAATTGTTTGTCATTGTGTCAAATCTACTGGAATTCTTATACAATTAAAACTAGACACTTGAATATGAAGATAAAGACGCGTTTGTTATATTGCTAAAGCATACCGAATCCCCATCATTAAAATGTTTATTAATAAAATTGATACATTATTTATCATTTTACAGAATACTTATTGGCCAGGCAATGCAAAAACCGTAAACAAGAACGACGATGACGAATTCTATAAAGTTACGATCAAAACTGGACGATCGACAAGTCTCAATTCTAATGGCGCCTCTTCACAATCGGCGACCATAGACGATTACCTAAAAAACTAAACTAAACCACTAAACGGATTTTGGTACAATTTGGCATCTAAGTTTGGCATGGAGGAGTTAGATGGCATCCTGGGGAAGGGCTTTAGGCTACTTTTTGTATCAAAAATAATCCTAAAGGGGGTGATAAAGGGGATGAAAGTTTATGATCGCCTATTGTGAAGAGCGCCATAAGACTGTTTGTCCACCACACCGGGAACGGGACGTCAACGAGAAACGAGATTATTCGGCCATAGTAAATGGTACTGTAACTGCTTACTTCGGCGCCGTCATCCGTTTTCTCGTTGACGTCCCGTTCCCGGTGGCGCATATAGAAATGCTACTTCAGTACGTCCCCTCAGGCGGAGACGATAGAGTCATTTCCAGGCGTTAAACACACGTAAATGCTAGTAAATGCTAATTCCGCGTAAATGCTACTGAATACTAGCGTTTACGTGTGTTTAACGCCTGGAAATACGCTAACTCTAGGTATTCGTCTCCGCCTGAGGGGACGTACTGAATTGGCATTTCTATATACGCTTCCCGGTGTGATGGACAAATAGTGTAACTCCCAAAAGGTCCTAAGCCCGGAGAAAAATAGCGTTGAAGCATTGGAGAAGGTGAACAATGCCGGTGTGAACTTACTTCGCGAGTATGCTTAACCCAAATCAAGAGGATCAGATGCGAGTTCTGCTTGGCAAATTCTCGAGCTTTGTGCAGGTAATTAAACGCCTCACGCTTTTTCCCGTTTATGTACTTGTAGTAGGCGTACATCAGATAATATCTAGAACTCAACAAAGTTATAGGTACCTACCTGGTCATATAGAACTAACTAGTTTGAGTTTAGTCCTAGTTATATAATTAAGTAAGTACTTATGTCTCTAGGTAATCTACCTTGATCGATAAATCTGAGTTCTAACACATGATTTTTCCATATCTTTAAACAAAGATTTGAGGTGTTTCTCTAACACCACGATTTTCTTTATATTCCGGTTGTCCATCTTTCAAAAGAAAATAAGCAAGTTTCGGAAACCACTAATGAAATTCGTCCATTCATTATATTCAGGTGGAAGTTTATAACGGAAATAATAATAAAAACTTTTTTACAAAAAAAAAAACAACCGACTTCCAAAAAAAACACTACAAAGTGAAAAATAACTTTAATTTTGGAAGTCGGTGTCTTTGGATCTGTATTTTGGTTTTTTGTCACCGACTTCCAAAATTAAAGTTATTTTTCACTTTGTAGTGTTTTTAGGGTTCCGTACCTCAAAAGGAAAAAACGGAACCCTTATAGGATCACTTCGTTGTCCGTCTGTCTGTCTGTCCGTTTATCTGTCAAGTCAAGACCCATTTTCTCAGGAACGCGTAGAGGTATCAAGTTGAAATTAATATCTAATACGTAAGTCTATGGTCCCTTAGAGCTGTAAAAAAATCAAGCTTCTAAGTCAACGCAATAAAAAAATACGGCCATTTATACGACATATTTTGATACTCGCAAGTAAATCAAAACCTATAGGGTACTTCCCGTTGACCTAGAATCATGAAATTTGGCAAGAAGCAAGGTCTTGCAGCACAAGTAATGGAAAAAGTCCGAAAATAGTTAGGTAATTTATAATTTTATCACATAAAAAAATATTTTCAAGTAGGTATGTCATCTGTCAAGGCCCTTTTTCTCAAGTTGAAATTAATATCAAATACGTAAGTGTATAGTCCCTTAGAGCTGTAAAAAAATCAAACTTCTAGGTCAACGCAATAAAAAAATACGGCCAAAAATATGTAAAATACGACATATTTTGATACTCGCAAGTAAATCAATACCTAATAGGGTACTTTCCGTTTACCTAGAATCATGAAATTTGTCAAGAGGCAAGGTCTCACAGCACAAGTAAAGGAAAAAGTCCAAAAATTGGTAATTTGTAGTTTTATCACATAAAAAAATAGTTTTTAGTTTTTTTTTTTCTGGCAAAATGTGGGTGTACTATAGGTACACCTCTGCCCAAGGCCCTCTGAAACAAGGCAAATAAAAACAAATATGCAGTTGGAGAATTATCCGTGACGTATACATTGATGTAATATATAAAGTCAATGGACGTAGGTATATCAATGTATGGAAGAACATGTTTTTCAACTCAATGTTAAGTTTGTCTTTGGGATAAATTCTTTTCAACTACGGAACCCTCATTGTGCGTGGTCCAACACGCACTTGGCCGGTTTTTTTTGGAAGTCGGTTGTTTTTTTTTTGTAAAAAAGTTTTTATTTTTCTTTTTTTAGTGGGTCAGTTTGTAATTTATCTAAGTTACAATAGCCCAATGGCAACTGCTCATCACTTTTTACAAAATATTGCTTTTCCCGATGCAGGGACGTTAATTCTTGAGGACTTCTCCTAGTAAGAACCAGGAGAACTGGAGCTCCATGGTGAAGTCATCATCACCATTTATGCATTTTGACGAGCATAAATTTAACTTAGCATCCATATTAAAGTAATCGAATCGCAACCCGCGAAATAGGTAGGTAGGTACTTATAAATTGAGTAGTTCCGATGGCCATCTGTGGTCTTCATCAACAGTTCCACTTCACCAATTTTCCGAGAACAAATGCACGAGTTACTATAAAAAATACCCAAATCGCTATAGTTGTGCCTATAAAATTTGAGGGTTCCCTTCGATTTCCATGGGATCCCCTGATCAGATTCTGATTTGGTGACAATGGGACCACATCGAGAGTATACGCTTTCAAACAAAAAAAGAATTTTGAAAATCCGTCTACAATTGGCGGAGTATTCGATGAACAAACATACAAAAAAAAAACCGGTCAAGAGCGAGACGGACTCGCGCACCGAGGGTTCCGTTCCGATTTCTGAAAAAGTGTGCTATTTAGAGACATCGTTTTATTTTTCCTGTAATCTTTACATAAACTTCTATCACATACACGTTTTTTCCTCTTGGACCGCGTAAGCGAACGGACGTGTGACCGTATTTATTTTTGAACCACAAATTATTTATTTTTATTAATAAAATCAAATTAAATTTGTGACAAACCGTGTGCGTTACTGCAGCGGAATGTTGTCGCTTTTCAGGATTTCGTCTTGACAGGAATTAGTACCCAATCTCGTGTAAATGTGCCCGAAATTTAGAATTTGTGCGTCCAGCCGATCCAAAGATATTCACGAAAAACAGATTCCGCTGGAGTAACGTTACTGCAGCGGCATGTTTTTTTACCAGTGGTCGTAGCTGAATACAAACTAGCTACTTAGATAGATATAATTTGTGCCTAATTGTGCCCAAAAAATAGAATTTGTGCGTCTTGAGGTTTCCGAGTTATTCAAGATGCCGCTGCAGTAACGTTTAGCAAATTGCTGTATCTCTTAAACGGCATGACATACAACTACGATTTTTTTTACTACGATGGGTCTTAATTTGTGCTTAATTTGTGCAATTTTATTTTTTCTATAATCGACACCATTGGAAAACTAGAATTTTTTTTTCAAAAACCCTAAAATCGATCCTCGCGCTTCAATGAGAAACCCTAGAAACTTACCAATTATGGTGATTTATACCTTTCATGAACTCAAAGCATCATGTGAAATTCGATGTTTATATTCCAACTCCTTAGAGAGTTATTCCATTTTAATTAAAATCTGGCCATGATATAATGTAACGCTCCAATACATGAGTTATTATTAAGTGACTGATATTATGATTATACTAATAATTAGTACCCTTATTAAATTGTTTATTCTTAAAGTTTCAGCTGAAAAAACCTTCTAACTACTTAGATATAAGAAAAAAACGATAGGAAAAGAAATCAAGCGATTAACCGAACAAATTCGAATGACTACATAAAAGCGGGCTCACAGTACACTGTGCCAACCTTCTTAAATATGTAGTACAACATTTCGTTTTTTGAAACAGTCTCGCACAAAAGTGTTACTTATAATTTATTGTTTTGTAAAACACGTAGGTATTACGTAAGTACGTAGTACATTATAACTCAATAGGTATTATGTACACACAGTGTGTAAGCCATAAATGATATTGAGGATTTGCAAACCTTTAAACTCTCAGTCAAATGTTAGTAAGTACAGCAATCTAATAAACACCAAAGGTTTATTTGACGAGAAAGTGTATTTTTGTTGCCAATAAAATAAAAGAAAAAATACCGTTTATAGATTTAGTTTTGAATTGAAATAAAATAGCATGATTGATACCTCTGTAAAATTTTGTTGTATTATTTAGTTACCTACTGTTCCTTGGTAATACGGTTTACTTTAGTTTGTAAGGACGTAGATTAATTCAAAGAGGTGTTGCTTATTATGAGTTTATTTCGATACTAGCTAGCTACTCGTTCATACAGAGTTTATAAGGATCGCTTCTTACACACACATAGATATAAGTACACACATGCATACAGTATTGGTTTAAATGGTTCGAACATGCCGCCCACCAAAGGGCTTATAAAGACCTTTAAAAATCATAAATACAACAAGCAGTACTTAATTAATTAATTTAGATTACATTAAAGCATATATGCACAAGTCATAGACACTAATGAACATACTCATTGAATACATTTTGTATAAAGGCAATAGTAATAATTTTAATATAAATTGATTTGGTTACATTGGAACATTAAACATTATTATAATATTAATCATCAACGTCTATAGGCAAAGGACACAACTTATTAAAACTTCGCTTAACTACACTGTCACCACCTTTAACACTGTACACTCTTGTGACACCATCATCGCCTGGATGCTTAGCAACAATCCGCCCCAACGCCCATTTGCCAGGAGGGAGTTGATCATTTTTGATGAGTACAATGTTGCCAATATCAAGCTCTTTGCATCGTTTCAGCCATTTTGGCCTCTGCTGTAAGCTGGTTAGGTATTCTGCTTGCCATTTATGCCAGAAATCTCCAATCAACTTCTGTATGTGTCTCCAGCGTGACAAGTGACTAATTGGAACGTCTTGAAGCTTGGGTTGAGGAACATTAATTGGTGCTTCGCCTATCAAAAAATGGCCTGGTGTTAAGGGTGTTAAGTTATCTGTGTCTTCATCATCTATTGGGCTTAGCGGCCTGGAGTTTAAGCACGCCTCGATTTGGCAAAGCAGGGTGCTCATTTCTTCATATGTCAGGTGATTAGTCAGAATTCTTTTCATGTGGTATTTCATGGATTTCACACCCGCTTCCCACAAACCACCGACATGAGGGCTGTAGGCAGGTATGAAGTGCCACTGCGTTCCATCCAGTGCAAGAGCCTCTGCTACTGGACCCTCTAATTCAAACTTTGCCTCTTTCCAAGCAGTTGCCAGTTCTTTACTGGCTCCTACAAAATTTCTGCCTTGATCACTCCATATCTGCGAGCATCTTCCCCGTCTGGCGACGAACCTCTTGAAGGCACCAATGAAAGATTCGGTTGTGAGATCGCCGACCATTTCTAGGTGAATGGCTTTGGTGGACATACAGACAAACACTGCAACATACGCCTTTTTTGTTCTAACTCCTCTGCCTTTGGACGCTAACACTTGATATGGTCCGGCGAAGTCCACCCCACTGTTTAGAAAAGGTTTGGCAGGAGTGACTCTGACTTTAGGTAAGTCGCCCATAAGTTGATTTTTAGTTGCAGCACTATGTTTAGAGCATATTAAACATTTGCGGATTCTGGATTTGATTAAATTCTTCGCCTTGATTAGCCAAAATTTTGTTCGTAGGTAGGCCATCATTATTTGAATTCCACCATGTAAAGATTTGAGATGAGCATCTTTCACTATAAGCGTGGATAAATTGCTATGATTGTCTAATATTATTGGGTTTTTAGAGTCTTCAGATATATCTGCATGTCGCAATCTACCGCCCACCCTAAGAATATTCTCTTTGTCCAGGTATGGTCTCAGGAATTTTAATTTGCTATCCCTTTTGATTTCCTTCCCTTTGCTTAAGTTCATAATTTCATCATAGAATCTTTCCCTTTGTGTTATTCTAATGCAGGCTTTCAGTGCTTCATCTATTTCTTGAGTAGTTATAATTGCATTTTTGTTTACCATCTTTTTCCCCTTGAGAAATCTTCTGCAATAAGTTATTGATTTTAAAACTTCTTCCAAACTATCAAACTGATGAAATTGGTTTTCTAGACTTTCTTCTTCTATTTTTAAATTTGTTTGTATTACTTCTCTTCTTTCTAAACTTGTAGTTAGGTTGTCAGGTTTATTGAATGTTATTGTTTTCTGTCTTAGCCATTGTGGTCCCTTCCACCATTGCTCGTCTTCCTTTAAATTTAGAACATGTTCTCCTCGTGACGCAACATCTGCAGGATTATCGGTTGTTTGTACATGAAACCAATTGGATCCTGTATTATCCAATATTTCAACCACCCGGTTTCTTACAAAAACTTGCCATCTTGTTGGGTCTCCAAGTAGCCACGAAAGCACTATTGTGGAGTCACTCCATGCAAATATTTTATCATCAGGTATTCTCATTGCTGTTTTAATTTGTTTGAGCAATCGAGATAAGAGAAGGGCACCGCACAACTCTAATCGCGGGAGAGATACGGGTTTAACTGGAGCTACTCGAGTCTTTGCAGCTATGATCTGTGTTTGTATTTCTTCATTATCTTTTTCAACTCTGACATATGCAACAGCTGCGTAGGCTTTGGTAGAGGCATCACAAAACCCGTGGACTTCTATGTTTGTTGCTTTTTGATTTGTAGTTCCCAGCCATCTTTGTACTTCAATTTCATTAAAATGTTGAAGACTATTTCTCAGCGCAATCCATTCTTGTCTCATATCTGTGTCTACTTCTTCATCCCAGCTGATTCCTTGCAACCACAGTCTTTGTATCAGTAGCTTTGTTGGTAGCATAGCTGGAGCTAACCAACCTAGTGGGTCAAATAGTCGTTGGACGTCGGCAAGAATCGTGCGTTTGGTTATCGTGTTGTTCATAGGAGGTAATTTAAGACTATACTGAAACACGTCTTTGCCCATGTTCCAGCGAAGGCCCAAAGCTGTGATGGTGCCATGGATGGTGATGTCTAGACTGGCATGCGACGTTCGTTTTGCAGGTTCAAATTGTCTCAAGAAGTTAACGTCATTTGAGCACCATTTTTGAAGTGTGAAGCCTCCCTTCTGTAGTATGGCTTCTACGCCCTTTGCTATGTGTATTGCATCTTCTAGGTTGTCATTCGAAGCCATAAGATCATCAACGTAGAATTCTTCTCTAATAGTTTTGGCAGCATCGGGGCATGCGGTTCCTTCATCATCTGCCACTTGATGCAAAGTTCGAACGGCTAAGTATAGAGCAGATGCTGTGCCGAAAGTGACGCGTGTATGTCTGTAGTCTTTGACTGGTTGGCTAGGGTCACTTCTCCATACTACTCTTTGCAGGTCTCTGTCTTCTTTCGTCACTAAGACCATGCGGTACATGCGTTGTATGTCAGCCACAAAACAAATCTTTTTCATACGCCATCTCATTATGAGGCTCCTCATATCTGTTTGTAGCTGAGGTCCAACTAGAAGTTCGTCATTCAAAGAAACATTATTGTTTCCCTTTTGTGATGCGTTAAAAACTATTCTGACTTTCGTAGTTTCCTTGTCTTCTTTTACCACTGCATGATGTGGCAGGTAAACACTATCTTTATTTATTTCTTCTTGTGGTATCTCTTCCATATGATTCATATTTATGTATTCATTCATGACCTTCGTATATTCTGTTTTTAGTGTTGGATTCTTCTCTAGTCTTTTTTCCAATTGATAAAGTCTCTTTATGGCTATGTCTCTTGTTCCTCCTTGTGTTGATAACAGCTTTTCTGTTTTCCTTGGTAGTTTGACAATATACCGACCATCTTCTGTTCTTGAGTGAGTGGATTGGTAAATTTCTTCACATTTTCTTTCTTCTTGTGTTAGTGTAGTTTTATCTTCTATATCCAACTCCCACATCGTTTTTAACATCTTGTCTAAGTCAAGGCTGTGGTGCATCACAGTAAAATCATTGGTATTTCCTTTTTCATGTATGTTTCCAAACAGGATCCACCCTAGGCTGGTATCTTGAGCGCATGGAGAACCTGGGGGACCTTTGATGATATCGCTTCTTAATATTTGGGCACATACTTCGACACCTAGTAGCAGATCAATTCTTCCTCGTTCATTGAAGCCCGGGTCGGCTAATACGAGACCTTCTAAATGAGACCAGGTGTTGGTTGGAATGGTGTGTGATGGTAATTGCGTTGTGATTCGTGTTGACATAATATAAGCCTTCACTTTTAACTTGAAACTGTCGTCGTGTCTTGATCGAAGCTCGATGTAAGCAGCGTGTTTAACGGCAGTTGTGGTCGAGCCAACTCCATTGACTGTTGCGTGAGCAGGCATTCTCTTGAGTCGTAACAGCTGGGCAGCTCTCTCACTAATGAACGTGGCCTGCGAGCCCTGATCTATGAGCGCACGCAGTACTGTCACTCGTCCTGATTCATTATAAACTGGCACAAGGGCTGTGGCCAATAATGCTGTACATGTGCTGGCGGTGAAATGCGATGCAAGCTCAACTGGTTCATTAGCTTCCTTTGGTTTGGTTTGTTCTTCACTTTGATGTTGCTTGTTATCCGATTGATTGGTGGTACTTGGTTTTGCTTGTTGATGAACAAGAGTGTGGTGGCGCTTATGACAAATGCGGCATGACATATTTAACCGACACTTCCTGGCTGAGTGTCCTGGTGCCAGACAATTGAAACATAGCTGGTACTTCTTCACATATTCACACCTCTCTGTTGGTTCCATTTTCGTAAAATTCTTGCAATGGCATAGCGTATGGTTCTCCTTACAAAGCAAACAACTTCTTTGTTTATCAGTAGGTATCGTAGAAGCGTGGACTGTATATTCTTTACCTTTTGGTGGTTTTTCTCTGGACGGCGGAGCGATCAGTTCTAGTGTGCGAAATTTAGTTTGTAAAAATCTCACAAGTTCTTCCCATTTAGGTAATTCCTCTAAATTATCTTTATATGCAAACTGTTCCCATTCCCGGTGTGAGTCTGGATCTAGTTTCTGCACAGTCACAAATATGACAAACGGATCCCAAGAATCAGTCGACACTTTTAGATTTTTTAAACTATTGATGCACTCACTTGTTGTGTCTAACAATGTCTTTATATTAGAAGCAGTTTGAGAAGTAATCTTCTTCTGCATCATTAGTTTTCGAATGAGAGAATTCACTATAATCCGCCGGTTACCATACCGATCTCGTAACAAATCCCAAGCTTGGTCATAATTACATTCTGTTATTTGTAAATGTTTTAATAATGATTCTGCTTCCCCGGTAATGCTACTCTTCAAGTAGTGAAGCTTTTGAACTTTGGACAACGTAGAATTGTTGTGAACTAATGATGTAAATAAATCATTGAAAGTAGTCCAATCTTCATATATTCCCGAAAATGTGGGTAACTGTATTTGTGGCAGCTTGAGATTTCCTTCATACGTTGAGCCGGCACTGGTATTGTAAACAATGTCACTTAATCTCGGGTTAACCGGATTAACCGATAAAAGATCCTTCAAATCACCTTGCAGACATAAGTATAAATCTTCAATAATAAAGTAGTCTTCATTTGCAAAATACGGAATATCATTTTTCTTTTCTTTAGGTACCACTTTTAATAGGTTATGGTGCGCCGTAGTAAACTTCATCCAATATTCTTCAATGGTTTGCAATCGTGTTTCAATGTATCCTTTTGTAAGCCTTTGTTTGGGACATTTCTTTAAGTTACTTTGTGCTTTTTGCAGTAATAAGGCAACATCTTCTAACTCCGAAAGCAATAATTGTTCCGCTGCAGTAGTCATTATTCCAAATGATACAATGTAGGTCACGTATTTGAAGAGATAATCCAAACGTAATGTTTTTAAAACGCACCCGCTAATTACTTTTCTTGTTATGTGCACAAATCACTCATAGCAAACGAGTTCCTTATCTAAGGAATGCGGCGTATTGTATTCGCGCTGATCACTAGACCACCCAGGTAGATTTCTTCATCCGGCTCGAAGGACCATGTTCCTTGGTAATACGGTTTACTTTAGTTTGTAAGGACGTAGATTAATTCAAAGAGGTGTTGCTTATTATGAGTTTATTTCGATACTAGCTAGCTACTCGTTCATACAGAGTTTATAAGGATCGCTTCTTACACACACATAGATATAAGTACACACATGCATACAGTATTGGTTTAAATGGTTCGAACACCTACTTAATAGAAATATTCACAAATTGATCAAATTGAGGAAAGTGAATGTCTATATTGTCTAGATCTCGGCCAATTCGTCAATCGGAACTATTACACTCATACATATATAAAATACATCTACCATATGCTATGCCGTCAGAACGACCGGGATAATAAAACATTACTTGGGGGGAATCCCCAGAGCTTGTCGTTGCTTCATTCGAAACTGCCGTATGGAATGGTTTTTTGTAAACATTCTTCAATGAAAAACAATGGTACCAACATTCGTGAAACGCACTGTTAGTTCGGTTCGGTGTTAACTTTGTTTGACACGAGTAATTGGCCGCCAATCTCGTGTGTGGAGAGCGTGTGCACATTATCTTTTTCCCAGTAATTCAAGGAATTGTGTGTATAATTACGACGCGTGTAATTTCGGCTGGACAATACGCATTGGTTTTGTGGTACATTGTGCTTATGGTGAAATAAATTAACTGTTCAGTGATAAAGAAGATCGACACACCTGTATTTTCTGTGCGTTAGAGTACTTCAAAGACATTCCATACTTCACAGATTATGCGTTACAAAAACGCACCGCAGTGCGCGCTCGCCCTTATGTCACTTCCTACTCTCTGATGACTCTCTACGTCACATATTTATGTAAAAGTAAATAAATAGTTACCTAATTAAACCATTTGTACGCACCTGTACCCATCAAAATTCAATTATAATACTACCAATTTAAGAAGGTGGGCATAATGTACTGTGAGCCCGCTTTTATGTAGTCATTCGAATTTGTTCGGTCAATCGTGTGATTTCTTTCCCTATCGTTTTTTTCTCATATCTAAGTAGTTAGAAGGTTTTTTCAGCTGAAACTTTAAGAATAAACAATTTAATAAGGGTACTAATTATTAGTATAATCATAATATCAGTCACTTAATAATAACTCATGTATTGGAGCGTTACATTATATCATGGCCAGATTTTAATTAAAATGGAATAACTCTCTAAGGAGTTGGAATATAAACATCGAATTTCACATGATGCTTTGAGTTCATGAAAGGTATAAATCACCATAATTGGTAAGTTTCTAGGGTTTCTCATTGAAGCGCGAGGATCGATTTTAGGGTTTTTGAAAAAAAAATTCTAGTTTTCCAATGGTGTCGATTATAGAAAAAATAAAATTGCACAAATTAAGCACAAATTAAGACCCACCGTAGTAAAAAAAATCGTAGTTGTATGTCATGCCGTTTAAGAGATACAGCAATTTGCTAAACGTTACTGCAGCGGCATCTTGAATAACTCTGAAACCTCAAGACGCACAAATTCTATTTTTTGGGCACAATTAGGCACAAATTATGTCTATCTAAGTAGCTAGTTTGTTTTCAGCTACGACCACTGGTAAAAAAACATGCCGCTGCAGTAACGTTACTCCAGCGGAATCTGTTTTTCGTGAATATCTTTGGATCGGCTGGACGCACAAATTCTAAATTTCGGGCACATTTACACGAGATTGGGTACTAATTCCTGTCAAGACGAAATCCTGAAAAGCGACAACATTCCGCTGCAGTAACGCACACCAACTACCAGGAGCGCAAAGACCACAGGAACGTTCTACAATTCGCGTGAGTACTGCGCCAACGCACATCTACACTTACCGCGTACTACACACAACGACTCGCCACGGGCCGTACTGAGCGTCTGCACTGCGTATCACGCACACAGGAGGATCGTGGACGCACACGTCTTTTACGCTCTGTATCGTTTCTCTCGTCGCACGCACCGTCTACATCGTGCGCTCCGTCTAATCTCCGCGCATCTATAACCGCCTGGTACTATGATTCGCTCGCCCAACAAGTCTGGCTCTGACTCCGCACTGAATACTCTAAACAAAGAAAAAACACCGCCACCTTCATCGTTTGTAACTCAGCGGCATAAACGCCAGATTACAAGAGAGGATTTTGATGAATTTAAAAATGAAATCCGTAAAATGCTCGCTTCTTTTAAGACCAATTACGATAATATAGAACAGACTTTATTAAGTATTGAAAAGAGCATCACGTTTAGTAGTGAGCAACAGATTGAGATGCAAACTAAGATAAACACATTAGAAGAAGAGTGTAAAATCAACCAATCCAACATTATTTTCTTACAAGAAAAAGTTGAAGACCTACAAAGGTGCTCTAAATTGACAACTATCGAACTGAGGAATATTCCGAAAAAAATCAAAGAGGGTAAACAAGATCTTCTGACGTATTTCTCCAATATTTGTAAAAAACTTAACTTTGATTTACAAAATTCAAATGTCCGCGACATTTTCCGCATCCCCGGGAAACCCGACACCAGAAAACCAATAGTCGTTCAGTTGTCAGATTTATATTTCAGAAATTCCTTAATTAACGCTGTAAAATCGTATAACACCGATCATCCATCAAACAAACTGAACCTGAGTCACGTAGGTCTTGCGGGTACTGATCCTATCTACTTGGCCGAGAACCTCACTGATAACGCAAGGAAACTTTTTTATCATGCACGTGAACTAAGAAAGTGTAACAAAATAAAATACTGCTGGACCTCGGACGGGAAGGTCTTAATAAAGATAGGAGACGGTGAACCAACAATTGTCCTTAAATCAATAACACAGCTGGAGCAATTTAATACCCAAATATGACTATCCGACCTATTAATTTGTGTTGTTACTAGTACTTATACCTATTGCAGGCTTTTATTTTTTTGGCTTATGAGAAAACTTATTCCTATAATTTTACCTATGTTTACTTATTTCGCTTTTTGGCTGTGTGTATGGGGTCGATTTACTGTAATCATGTTAGACATACTTATTGTTCACGTACAACACTCACTTACCTACAAAAACACAAAAAACACACATCCCAACAAACACGTACACATACCTAAACTCACTAATTCTTCACATGGGGGTAGGCAGACACTACAGAACGCCACCTGCTACCATCCATACATTATATCGTTCCATATTTTTACAATTAACTGTTCTTGTTTCACTGTATCAACAATTATACACTTGCGATTACTGATGTGCACATTAAAACACCCTACATTAAAATGCTTGAATTCACAATGAATTTTAATAATGAGTTAGACTCTGTTGCTGTTGCACACTCAGCGACGTGTGAAATAGAGGACTGCAAGAGCCTATTACAAAATCCTAAAACTACACTAAAGATTATTACACAAAACATACGCAGTATTCACCGCAACCTGCCGAGTTTTCAAACGTTGTTATCTAGATCTAATGTCGAGTGGGATATTATTGTGTTAACCGAGTGTTGGCTGACACGTAATCCTAGCATTCCTTTTATTGACGGATACACATCTTTTTCCACTACTAGCAACCATACGCAAAATGAAGGTGTGGTGATTTACTGTAAGAATAATGATTTGTCTACGATTGATGAACCAGAATTCTCTGATGCGAACACTCTTGTACTAAAAGTCAGTCCAGACACAATTTTAATTGCCATTTATCGTCCACCAAGCAATAGAAATATTGACAGTTTCTTAATCTCGCTCAATGAATGCCTCCGTAAATATTCGTCGTTTAAGAATGTTATTTTGGTTGGTGATATCAATATTGATATTGCTCTCGGTACACAAGACCAAAGATCATCCGCCTATCTTGATATGATTGCGTTTCACGGCATGCTTCCAGCCCACACAATCCCTACTCACAGTCGTACATGTTTAGACCATATGATATTAAAAACAAGACTGACTGCTCATTGCTACGTCGCACAGACATCTATTACTGATCATGATTCTGTCATACTATTCATCGACAATAAATCTAAGCAATCAATTAAAAAAACATACGGTCGTATCAATGCCGAAGGATTAAACGAGAGCGTTAGAAGTATTGATTTTAGTTCTTTATATGACATGACTGATGTTAATCTAGCAACAGATTTTTTCACAGGATCGCTCTCTAAAGCCATAGATAATAACACGCACAGAATTATAAGCACCGGACGCAAAAGAATTCTTAAGCCCTGGATAACTAAGGGACTTTTAAAATGTATGCGAAACCGCGACAAACTTTATATAAAATCAAAGAAAAATCCTGAAAATGAAGTTATTCAATGCACATACCGAAGATACAGGAATTTTTGTAGTAAAATTTTGAAGAAAGCTAAGATTGACTATGAAAAAGATATGATTATGAAAGCCGGAAATAATAACAAGAAGTTGTGGGAAACCATTAAAAACATTACATACACTTCAAAGAAAAAGGACAAACCAACACAATTAATTTGCCCCAACAACCCATCAGCTTCGGTCAATGATATAAACTCGTTTTTCGCGGGTGTTGGTAAATCATTGGCAGACAAAACTACAACTAATAAAACTAATACCCCATATACCACTAGTTCATCTCAATCAACGAATGCCTTCGTTGATTCAATAGTACTATTACCTACAGACGAGTTCGAAATAAAATCATTAATATCTAACCTCAAGAATGATTGTGCAGTAGGGGTAGATAAAATCTCAGGAAGCTTCTTAAAACAATTCACTGACGTCATTGTTCCTCCTTTGACATTTATATGTAATTTATCATTTACTACGGGTGTCTTCCCTTCTGCTTTTAAACGATCTCAAATAGTTCCCATTTTTAAAAGTGGGGATAGATGCTGTGTCAACAATTATAGACCTATTTCTATCCTTCCTACACTATCTAAAATATTGGAGCGCCTTATGAACAACAGACTAGTTAGGTTTCTGGAATCAAATAAACTATTGTCTTCATCTCAATTTGGATTCCGCGCACAAAAATCAACATCAGATGCTGTTCATGAATTAACGGAATTTATAGTGTCTAAGTTAGATAATAAGGAAAAGACCTTGGCCATCTTTCTGGATTTAGCCAAAGCATTTGACACAGTGTCTGTCCCCATCTTGATCAACAAACTTGAACACTTGGGAATTAGAGGTTTACCACTAGATTTGTTTGCAAATTATCTGAAGGGTAGAACACAGGTTGTTGGAGTGGATGGTTGGGCTAGTGATGAACTGCCGGTTGAATATGGCGTCCCACAAGGCAGTATACTCGGCCCGACCTTGTTTTTAGTTTACATTAACAACCTATGTAATATGGACTTGACCAACGGGAAAATAATTACATTCGCCGATGATACTGCACTACTTTTTTATGGTGACACGTGGGAAGAAGTTTATAAACACGCCCAAAATGGGTTCAACCAAGTGTCTAAGTGGCTTGAAGACAACATCCTCACGTTAAATGTAGACAAAACCAAGTTCATGACCTATACACTCAGAAATCATGACCTACCTAACCTTCCCATTATATCACACAATTGTAACTTACCATCCAACCATTCATGTAATTGTCCGCGTTTGTCAAAAACTAACAGCATCAAATATTTGGGTGTTGTAATAGATAGCCGACTAAATTTCCAACAACACATTGAGGCCTTGGTTCCTAGAATTCGTAAACTTATTTATATATTTAAATCTCTTCGTCATATTGCTGACACTTTCGTAATTAAAACTGTTTATCTCGCATTGTGCCAATCCTTACTGTCTTATTGTATAACGTCTTGGGGTGGAGCCGCTAAAACTCACCTACTGAAACTTGAGAGAGCCCAAAGAGCCATACTAAAGGTAAGTTCTTTCCTTCCGATTCGATACCCTACGTTTGATCTTTATCAGCGTTGCAAGGTACTGACAGTTAGACAACTTTTTATTCTACTGACAGTTACTAAGAAGCACTCGGAACTTTCTTACGACCCCAAAAAAATCTCAGGTAAGAGAAGAACTACTGATGTCTGCACGACAAATAGATATAAGCTCAGTCTGGCACATAATTTTTACGGTTTCCTGGGTCCATATTTATATAATAATATGAACAAGCAGCTATTAATTTATCCTCTTTCTAGGGCAGAGTGCAAGAGGAAGGTTTGTTCATGGCTTCAAGGCATTGATTACAGTGCAACAGAACGTTTATTAAAACCCTTAAGGTAACGTTTACCAGCATGGAACGATATATAATTAACACACACGTACCCATCACACCATCACCTACACTCTCACTGAGACTCACACACCCACACATACTCACCCCCAAATCAATATTATTAAGCCACTTTTGCCACCGGATTTGTTTTACTTTCGTTTTTTATTATCCATTTTTAATTATTTTTTATTCATTTTTGGTATTATTAATTTGTAATAATGTTATAATATGTACAACCTTTATGTTGATTTAATACAGTCATAGGTCATTAGTGAGTTGTCCGATGGAGGGTAAGCCTGGTGATCTGTAATACAGGTTTTACCTACAACAGACACCAGTCTCTATTAAGTGTTATCTTGACTTTGTACTGTGTTTGTGATTATGAGAGAACAATAAAGAATATTATTATTATATTATAGAATAATTTCAGATTTTTCGCTTTGCAAACTTCGGAGATAAGGCCCCCCTTATCTCCGAAGTATTTTTTTATTATTTTTTAACGGTATTTTTTTTACATAAAGTCGAAAACTATGCGGCCTAAAAAAAAAAAATGTTTGAGAATGTGCAAACAGCGCTCTTTCATATGATACCCCACATGCCCTACTAGTAACCCCACTTTGAATTTATAAGACCCCCTTTCAGTCAATGTTGCAAAAAAAATATAAATATTTATATTTCTTTCTTATTTACAAAATAGTTGGGTAAACGTCATCTAAAACTGTTCCTTTCAAGTTGATAGCATTAGTAGTTCAGGAGATATCCAGCTGTGACAGACAGACAGACTGAGTCACACCATAAGCGTACGGGTGTCAACTATCAAGTTCAAACTTAAAATCAAAACCGAAACCAAACCTAAAGAGAACAAATCTAACTTTGAGAGATGCATTGATGATTACCATTGATTTATTCTCGTTACTCGTTGTACCTTAGCACAAGCATTAGGTTGCTTAGCTTGGGACTAGATGGCGTTGTGTGAAATGTCCAAGGATATTTATTTATTAATATGGTTATAATTATGTAAATATATATTATTTGGTATACTTAACCGCAAATTATATTTTGGTCAAGAGACAACCTGACACTGACTGACCTGCAAATTGCAAAAAACGTGACAAAATTTGAATTTCGCGGGGGCTAAGCGGATCCTGCAACTCAGTTGAAAGTTTGAAACTTGTAGGGGTTCCCCTGCTGAAATCTTTCTGTTGTTTGTGAAGTGCTGCCAACTTGACGGATTCGCCATCTTTAGCGGGTTAGGAGGGCAAGGGAATAAAAACCGGTCAAGAACGAGTCTGACTCGCGCACCGAGGGTTCCGTTCCGATTTCTGAAAAAGTGTGATAGAGGCATCGTTTTATTTTTCCTGTAATATTTACGTACTTAAACTTTTATCACATAGAATAATTTCAGGGTTTTCACTTTACAAACTTCGGAGATAAGAGGGGGGGGGGGGGGGAACGGTATTTTTTTACCTACATTTTTCATCTAATGTACAAAACTATGAGGCCTAAAAAAAATTGAGAATGTGCAAACAGCGCTGTTTCATATGATACCCCACATGCCCTAGTAGCCCCACTTTGAATGGGGAGCCACACGCAAAGCTGTTTGTAGATGGCGCTCTGAACGACTGTACATTGTTTTACAAACAAATCCATACAATTTGACAATCGTTCGTTACGTCATATCAATGAAAAAAGGATAGTCGATCATGTGCCACCTAGCGTGATAAAAAGTTAGTTTTCCTCCCCATTTTAAGACCACCTTTCAGTCCCTGTTGCAAAAAAAATAAAAATACCTATTATTATTTCTTTCTTAATTGAAAAATAGTTGGGTAAACGTCATCTAAAACGGTTCCAAATTTCAAGTTAATAGCATTAGTAGTTCTTGAGATATCCAACTGTGACAGACAGACAGACTGAGTCACACCATAAGGGTTCCTTTTTTACTATTTTGGTACGGAACCCTAATAGGTTAGGAATAGGATATACCTAGGTACTACTAGACTTCGTTGTGATGCTTTTCGAAAATCCTAGACACGGTACGTGTGAAACAACACACTTCAGGTTTTTAAATCTTAATTAAGTATTGAGCAAGACATTTCATAAAATCGGAACAGTAGTCAAATTTAAAAAGATCTACTAGATTCTTAGGTATTTTAGTGAAAAAGGAGATACTTAATCAAATAAATAATTTTGTATCAATTTACACAAGTTGTGTAAAAGTAGCTGAGTTAATCATCGACTTATGTTGCCGACCATCGCGGACATTTGCGGTGAAGCACTTTTGAACCTTATTGCCTTATATAGTAAAAAAGAGCCGTTCACCGCAAATTTCCCCGCGATGGTACTAAAGTACTTCAGAACTTCTGAAAACATGCTGAAACTAATGCTTCTGAAACAGAAGCATTAGTTTCAGCATATTTTAGTGGTTCTACAGGATGTAATCTAACATCACGATCAAAGGATCACGTTCAAATCCAGTTTGATTTCTGGGTCACAACACCCAATCAAGACCCACCTACACCTACCTATGTTTCATGTTCTTCTACTAGGTTAATATGATTACTAGGATAGGCAGCATCCTCTGCGATCACCAATCCGCCAACCGTAGCAAAAGCCTTTTCGATTGAGAAACCTAATGAAAAGGCGTGAGTTTGGCTTGATTCCAAGGTTTCTTCAATCTTCTCAATAAACTTACTGGTAAACTCATTACTGTAGGTCGGTCCCTAATTTTCTCAGGTGTAGTGTGTGTAGGGACTTACCTACCTACTTGTGTTTGAGTAGGTAGATTCTTGCAGTCTGGTGTACCTACATAAAGGTAGAATCAATTCGGGACCAATAAATAACACCAACTTGTATCAAATAAATAGGTATTTATTGATAAACAACAGCTACACGGAAAGCACAAGTAAATAACACCGTTATGACCTCATTATTAGTCTTGTTGGCGAACTTTTATCTTCCGGGTCGTTGACCTTTGGACCTATAATAAAGAATCAAAGCTGTACACAAGCGCGTAGTTAGTAAAACACACTGTAGGAGTGAAGATTTAGTGCATCCCTGAAAGTTCCATTAGTTTAGCTTTTCAAATTATGCCATTTAAATCATTAACGTGCAGGGGCCGTACTATGACGTGAAAAAAGATCATGGATCCATCAAGGTTCCAGTGTGAGAGACGGAGCTAAGTATATACGACCTTATTCATGAGTACCGCTCCTGAACTAAAACACGAGTGCTTGTACAAAAGAAGGTACTCTTCGTGTGAGTATCAAGGTAGCCATTGATGGCTTTTCCAATTAGCTGGCCTTCAACGATGGCTGGAGTGTAGCACACATTTTAGTAGTTTAGCCCTTACCAAAGCCATTACGGTGAAAGCGCAGTGCTAGCCCGCCAAATTCAATTTCTTATAGGTTTTTTGCAATTTACAGTTACAGGTCAGTGTCAGGTTGCGTTGTTCAAAATATGATTCGCGGCTGTAACAAACATGTATTTACATAATTATAACCATAAGAATCATCAATACATCTCTCCAAGTTAGATTTGTTACAACATGACGCTGACCTGCAAATTGCAAAAAACCTAAGAAAATTTAAATTTCGCGGGCTACCACTGCGCATTCACCTTAAAATGTCCTCCTGATGGCTGTGAATGTGGGTTATTATTTGTTATGCTTGTCGCAACTTGAGATCTACTGTATAATTAATTAATTAAGTACCAGAAATTAATCACATTGATTGTTTCAGATTAGGAACTCTAATTGCTTACCACTGCCACATATACTTACAAATCGGTTGATGACACGCCTTAATTCTAGGTTAGTCCAGTGCGGCTATCGGCTATGTCGGCTGAATAAGTACAAAATTGCAGCGTTTATTTACCTAATTACCTACTCGGTAGTTCAAATGAAATCTATTGGTGTTTCCACAGATTAGGGAGGGCGAGACAATGAGGTCGTAGGATCCTATGAAATTTTCTGTTGATTTAGGCGAAGCGCAGTACTCTTATAACAAATAGTAATAGGATTTGAATTATCAATTAAACTGTCCTGTGTCCTCTAGCCCATTCCAGTCGATAGAAACACCTTGCAACTATTATGAACCAAAAAATTATGATGAAACAAAATGACATCTTGATGACACCTAATTAGTTATGTAGGTACATAGTTTTAATTAATTACAATCCATCTTGATTATAGTTTAGGCTGGTATATGGAAATAGTAAGGTTGTGTGTAGACCTATGGTTGTTTAGTTTTTTTTTGTCGCATTTAGAGGCTTATAGTTTTAATTAATTACAATCCATCTTGATTATAGTTTAGGCTGGTATATGGAAATAGTAAGGTTGTGTGTAGACCTATGGTTGTTTAGTTTTTTTTTGTCGCATTTAGAGGCTTATGTGCTCCCAAACAGGTCGTATTTTGACTACAACATTTGTGGCTACAAAAATTTTTGCCTCATAGCTGCTACCTATGATAAACTAAAATACACAGGTATTTAGTATTGCCTGGAAATCAAATACTTTTATGTACCTATTCCACATGCTTTGTTTTTGGACAATCGCTCTCAAGCCGGTATAGGTACTTATCTTTCATGTTACTACTTTGTTTAATTGCAGATTTTGACACTAATATTTTTTAACACGTAGCGTGACTAATATTGCCGACAAACATGTTCAGAAAAAACATGATGCGATGGCCAGGCTACGCCGCAGTTGCAGTTAAAAATTACGGCCCGTTTAAAAGCACGTCTACGTTATGTATCTCAGAAACTCAATCTACACTTAATTAATTAGTCAGATATTTTTGAAACCTAACATGTTCACAAAAACAAGATTATTGAAAACCAATACTATTGTGAGTTTATATTTGTAAGAAATAAAAATATCTTTTAAATCTTTATCCTAATTATAAAACAGGGTCAAATGAAATTATCTAAGTTAAACTTCTCAGAGGCAATGGGTTTTGTGATATTATTATGATGATAAAAAAACAAGTGTTTTTCTTCCAGCTGATTATGGGATCAACAGCCCAAGTTTAGGAAATGATTTTTTGTTGTTGTTTTGTCATCATTATATCACAATCCCATCTTGTCTGTGAACTTTTGGCAGATAACTAAAATCGGCTTTTATCATATTTATGGCAAAAAGTTTACTGCAAACACTACACATGACTAGATTTTGATGTAATATTTAGCAGGGTAAAAGCTTCAAAAGCGGGGGATGTGTCTGTACACACAAAATACTTACCAAATGTTGGAACTAAAATGATTGTTGCATACCTACAATAACTGTATCACTATTATTTTGTTCACTATGATAAAACAAAACTAGAACTTTTATTTTCAACACAGCCTTCTGAGCAACACTACGTCTACCTACACTTTGTTATTGTCATATTTTA
This sequence comes from Cosmia trapezina, assembly GCA_905163495.3. NCBI lineage: Eukaryota > Metazoa > Arthropoda > Insecta > Lepidoptera > Noctuidae > Cosmia > Cosmia trapezina. Next base: position 8,406,492 of record LR991036.1, read on the forward strand.
GTCTTTATGGACCACAACACAAACACAAGGCTTCACTGAATCATTTTAGGGTTGAAGCATTTTCACTTGATTATTGAGCAGTGACTTTCAAGTCATTAGGGTTTTCACTCAAGTGATTGTTGATCACTGAGGCCACATTTGAACATCACAAACCAGTCACTGTGTCAATAACTGCACTTGCCTGATCACAACTCACAAGGTTTAAAAAAACTACATCATAAGATGAAATATTCTATTTGCAACTTCACACACTTACACTACACATCACCTAACATACACTGAATAGGTATACACTATAACTTTTTATCATAATAAATATAGGTACACTTAAAAAAAAGTTTCAAAAAAAAAAATTTGCTGCAATTCTAGCAAAACTATCTTTCATCTACATATTTGCAATAATAATGATTATTGCTGTCACTACAAGGCTAACACAGCACTTGCACAAGAAATGTGAAACTTTCACTAACTTAGATTTACAAACACCTCACATCACTACACATCACAAGTATACAAATTATAATGTTATTATATTTCTGAAGACAAGGGAACTTTTATCAGAACTTAGGCTAGTAATGAAAACTGAAAATGTGTTAAGCTAGTAAATTAGTTCATTCTATGCAGAACCACCCGTCACCATCACTGTTACTGATCTCACTGCAAACTTTCTGGTCAGACTGTGACCTGTCCAGTTTGGGAGCTCAGAAGTTCATACTAGGCTGACCCACCCCTAACTACCACTATTACCAGATGGTCCTCCTTTAAACTCTCCTCGGTTAGGTTGTGACAAGTCCGCTTGAGAAGCTCAGTTGAAAATTCACAAGGTGGGAAGGAGTATAGTACACCTGTAGCCTCTGTCTCTTTGTTCAGAAGAGAAATAACACCCGCTGCTTCTTTTTGCTTTAAGTAAGACACCAAGTTCCTCATTGGTCTGGTCTGGATACTTGCATCTTCATTTGTGATGGAAGCTGTTGAGCCTGCCACTCCCAAGAAAATGGCATGTGAACTGGATGTGGCGATGCGCTTCTGAACATCATCGAGTTTTGGTTGATCTAAACGCAGTCTCTGTGTTATCCTCAGCTGGTTTTTGCCATCTTCATCTTTCATCAGACTGTCAATAATCTCAGAATCGCCATCAGTCAGGTGGAACTTGGTAGGGAATAGGGAGTTCTTTAAAATTAGGGCACCATTCCATATTGTGGTAGCTTTGCGTACAACTTCAGGCAATGTACGCGCGGACGCCAGCATGCCGCCACCACGACGAGGGGACCCGTCCGAGTCACTGTCGGGGGAGCGTCGGCGCGGTGTTCGTGAACGAGAGCGGTCCACACCTGGTTCTCGGGATCCAGAGCGACGGACTCGTCCCTCGTATTCAGGATCTGCTGGGGCTCGCCTCCACTCTTCGTCGCGATAATCTCCCGACCCATGATATACGCCTCTATACATCCCTCGCCCTCGGCCGCGACCACCTCTTCCCCTGTACCCAGGTGTCCCATAGGCAGGGTAAGCTGCCCCCTCCTCCCAGTTTTCATAACCTTCATAGCCTTCTACAGGTCTCCCGTCTTCCCCTACAGGAGGTGCATAAGGCTTTGGCCTGTATGGGCCCCCAGTGCCGACATCGGCGAAATCGATACGTAGACGTCTTTCTGGACCACCAAGAGCAAAACCTCTCATCTCTTTTACGGCAGCTTGGGCTGCATCAATTGAGTCATACAAAATGTATGCCTGAGGTTCCCCTTTAGCATATTCAATCTTTTTAATGGCCCCAAACCTATCAAATTCCCTTTCCAACTGGGCAACAGATGTCCAGGGACCTAGACCACCAACCCATACTCGAGTAGTAGGTGTAGCTTTACCATATCCTATTTTACATTGGAATTTGCCAATATACTGGCCAGAAAGTTCTACTTTAGCCCTATGAGCCATATCTAAAGTTTGATAGCGAACAAATGCAAATGCATTTCCTGTGCCCGGTGGTGGGCGTTTTATGTCAATGTCCTCTACTATGCCATACCGCCCAAAGATGCGACGGAGCTCTTCATCTGAAATGTTGATCTCCAAGTTACCAGCAAAGAGAGTCCTAGTAGCCAGTGGATCATCTTCTGGCTGAACATGATGTAAATAGTTGGGAAATTTGTCTTTTTTATTTTCAATTTTCTCAAATGGAGGATGGTGGGGGCGGGGCATGTACGGACGGGGCATATAATGAGGGTGAGGTGGATGATGCATAGGTGGCCTGTGATGCATTGGAGGTCCATGAGGCCCAGCCATTGGGTATTCATGCATTGGAGGACGAAAATCTCTGTGGTGGGGAGGTACTGTAGGGGGAATACCATAAGCCCTATCATCAGGAGGTGGTCTACGTCTCTCAGGCACTGGGGACCAAGCATAGGAATAAGGGCGTTCATAATCAGGAGGTGTAATGCTTCTTGGCCTGCTTCTGTATTCAGCACGAACAGGCTCATAGACAGGGTCAACAATAGCTACTTTATCATACAATATAATCCTAGGCTTGGCATGTTTAGCGTCTCTTGCGTCTTCAGCACTACGGAAGCAAACATATGCAACTCTCTCATCTAATTCATGAGAAATCTTGATGCTAAAATCACCAAACTTTTTGTATTCTCTGTACAGTGTATCCTTGACGATTTCATCAGAAGCTTTCGGGTGGAGTGCACTAACGCACAGGACTTTGTAATACGGGCGAGTCGAGTCTTCTCTGACGTCACGGGACCTCACATAGTCCTCGCGGTGCGGTGACACGTATCGCCCCCGGGGGCTCGGCGAACGCACCCGCCGGCGCACCCGCTCGGGAGTGACGCGCTCATCGGAGCTGTCGTCATACCTGCCTATACTACTGCGTGTCCTTTTCGATCTCGGCATACTATCCCTTGACGAACTCCTCTTCATGTTACGAATTTTCACCGTTATTCGATCTCTATCTCTATCGCTACGCGGTAATCCAATCATGAAAGCTCAGTACGACGAACCACTATCTGAAATGCACAACATTACACGTCACTTCAAAATGTCGCTTTGTTCCAGAAGATAAATCACCGCAACGCACAATAGTGTTTTAGTCTTACCACAACGTAATTAGCGACTTGAGTCACTTAGATCACTGAACACCTCCACTCTGCACAAGATATAGTCGATAAACACAAAATTTAGACGCTCACGAAACGTAAAACAAATAGAAACTTCGACGGCTGAGTCACACACGTACCGCGCAACAAAAATTAAATTCAATATGGCTGACAAGCTCCGGTCCGGCTCCTCCGCCGCCGCTTGACGTGACGCCGCCCCACTTCATCATCGACATTCGTATTCGAGTCTGTAAGTTGCAAACTTGTGAAACATCCGTTTTTGTTATTGTTCTGAGCTCCAAACAAATCGTTCGTTCTCAACACTCGCTCACTTCGGACAATGCTTACCAATCACACCTCCAAACTCCGTCCACAATTGAAAATCAGCCAATCAGCTTCTTTCAGCATAGACGAATAGGTTTTTTTTTTCATTTTTTTTTCCGATCTTAGATCCTAGTCTTTCTACATTCATCAATCAATCTAAAAAATACTGGTTTTCTGCTGCATCCGGTTAGGCTTCCAGTCTAACCGGATGCAGCTGAAAACCAGTATTTTATATGGAGCGACTGCCTATCTGACCTCCACAACCCAATTACTGGGTAAAACGATTCCCCTTGGTAAGACTGGTTGTCTGATGACTTTCGGGATGATCCGTAACGACTGTCACGGATCCACGAATGACAGCCGGGACTAACCGAGTCTCGGTAAAGTCACGATATGTAAAGATGGTCATCCATCCACGGACCAACTCCGGCAAGCGTAGCTTAACCTGATGGATCGATCCGTACGGATGTTATTACTTAGCCACGAGCTCCTCCGAGTCTTTCTACATTCATAAGTCATAACCTAAACTACTTTTAAAACTAAACTACTTTTGTCCACAACCTATTGAAGATATTTGGTTTTCGCCATTTTGGCGCCGACAGCAACGTGAGCGTCCATGGAATTACTATTTTGTTGATTTTTTGACATTTGAAATGGAACTAATACGGTTATATTCCACTGGAATTTTACAAAAATTGCTATGATTTTGAAATTAATTCGAAGATGACTATGGCCAAAGAATATTGGTATAAAAAATGATTGTTATAAATTAGTCTGTAAGTTTTTTTTCAATAAATAAACGAATTTGATTGAATATTGTATTTTTTTCTCAATACCGATTTTGGGTAGAAATAGCTGGCAACTCTACCGATCTCGCACTATGATCTATGACCACAGAGCATGTAACTTTTCTATGACGTTCGAGCCACAGATTAAGGTTCGAGATGTTCGAGACCAAAGAGTAAAGTAAGTATAGAGAGACCACCCACTGTGCAGTGCAAGAAGCACGTCAAACGAAAATCAAGTTTCAAGTTTGTTGATATGACTTCAACGGAGTACAAAAATAATATAATTATTTTATTTGTGTATACCTTTAATTTGCAAGCTTTATTCTGAGTTCATTACAGCTTCAGTTCTACTACTAAAGTCAGGTCAAGCTACTACAGAAAATATTATAAACGAAAGTTAATTACAATAAAACTTTATTTGTGCACGGTTCAAGGTTCATTTCGACGCTACGAAAACGTAAACATTGGGCTAATAAATAAGTAAATTATGTTCAATATCTTATAATTATCTAGGGAAAAACAATGAGTGGTATCTTATTGATAGTGACTAAGTTCGTCGGATTAACGAATCTTTTTGTCACTGAAGAATTACAGTTTGTTAATTTGAGACTACAACGGCGCCAGGATGGACGTTATTATAAAAGTAAATAACCAGTCAAATGGCAGAGATAAACTAGCCAGGTCAGTACATACATTCTAGACAATTGTTCATTTATTTAATCTGCATTTGAAATGTGTTGTAGGTAGAAATAGGCTATAGCTACTGCTGTACTCTAAGTACTGTAATACTTGAAAGATGAATTGAGAAAAATCTTAAATTCTTAAGTAACTTGAAGCATCAAAGTTTATTTGCTGGCACGAGTCATGAGCACAATCTATAATCTTAAACCTAACTAATTTATTATTTAATATCACGGCGCACGGCCGGGAGCAATTAAATCAATATAAATAAGATCAAGCATATTTGTATAATTTTATTATACAATTATAATAGTAGTTTTCAGTTGATTATTATTTTGTTATATTTTATTTACAGACTCATTCAATATACAAGTCGACTGGTCTGGCACCAATTGGAAATAAGAAATGCAAACAAATACTCTGTTGATAGAATAAAAAATTTGGAACTCACTTTTAGTTCTTTCAGAAAAAGTAAGTACTCTATTTCACCTTCTCTGCTTTACAGTGGAGGATCTAGATTACCTACTTAGAATGGATCTCCAAACTAGTTGGGAAAAGGCTAGGCAGATATGATGTTTACAATAATGTCTCGAGTTGTTTGTAATAATAACCATTAAAAGCAGGTGCTAACTACTTTTTTAACAATCTAATTATTGTTTTTTTTTTCAGTTTTGAGACTTGGAAGATGCATAGACATTTGTTACACTGCCTTAAATAGCATGCACATTGAAGATCCCATTTTAAGAATAACATTAACAATTAGCAAATTGGCGCATGCATTGTTTCTTTACTCTGACCATGTAGTCTGGCTCACCAAAAGTGGATTCCTAAAAACAGACTCAGAAAAATGGAACAGAACAGCAAATAAATTCTGGCTTCTTTCAATAATTGCGAACTTAGCTAGAGACTTCTATGAAATAGTTCATCTCATGGATTTGCACAAATCAACATTCTTAAAGCCATCCGAACTATTGAATAGTTCAATCACGAATTATGATTGGAATGGTGGCATGAAATATATGTATATGCTAATGACTTGTCACAAAGATGTTTTTATTGATACTTTGAAGAACTCCTGTGACATATTCATTCCGCTTACAGCATTAGGGTTTACGAAATTAAGTCCAAGCACTGTAGGAGTGCTAGGAGCAGTATCATCATTGGCAGCATTAGTGACTGTTGTTAAACCAATTACGAAATTGGTACCTGCTTGAACATATAATTCATAATGTAACAATTTGTTTTAATGGTGCTGGGTTTAAGTACGTAGATTGTGATATTTTATTTTTGTTTGTACAAATTTAACAGAATTTTAAAGGTTTTGTATTGTAATTTGTAAATAAAAGTGCCCCAAGCAAGCAAGTTATTCCCAAGCAAGTCAGGCTTGATAATGAGTAATAATTATAAGCCGCGTCCCCACTACACGAGAATCGCCCGCGCGGCTTGGCCTCACGGAGCCCCGTGGCCCCCTATTGGGGACGCGGCTTTATAATTGAAAAAAACTTATGTTACATAATAATTTTGTATGGAATAGTATACAAAGATGTGAATTTTCGACTTTTTGTAGGTACCTTGAGTTTGTATCAAACTAATCAGTAAGTACCTACGGTCTACTTTGTTTTCTCTTGTTTTTTTTTTTAACTTATTGTAGCTGTGTTTATCTGGTATAATTATTATGGGTTATTATTATGCAATATTGAATGTTTATAGTGTATCTTAAAACATACACAAATATGCCTAATCCAATTGCTTTTTCATTTTGACAAATAACACAAAACGAATGTTACGCCTGTATTCCCCATAAGGGAACATCCATATTTTGCCCGTTCTTCAACAAGGACTAAGTATACAAGGTGTACATGTAAACAGTGGCAACCTTTTAAGGGGTCATTGTACTCATCATTATGATTAACTTTTACTATGGGACCACACCTGAAATTGCGAAACAAAAACTCATACATTTATGTTCGCATAATTCGTAAAAATGTAGGGAACAGCCGACTTTTTTTTTCGCGATTTTAGGTTTTGTCCCATAGTAAAAGTTATAAGTTTATAAAGTACTTTGTTTTTAAGAGGGTAGACCGATTTGTCCGCGCATAAAACACCCACCCGTATCTATTCAGTTTATCCGTGATCATGGTGCTTGCAACAGTGCCGAAATATCGGGAACTCGAATATAACAGTAAACATGGTAAATATCCCGTTTGTGTTAATAATATAGTAAAAGTTGTTCATAATGATGAGTACAATGACCCCTTATAAAATATTGCCCTGTAAGGCATGTGTAAGGATCGTAGCAGTTAGCGGTCTGTAGTTTCTGCCTACCCCCATAGGAAGAAGGCATGAGTTTATGTATGTATTTAGATGCTGAGGCCTGACATTCCTGACCTATGTGGACATTAAAACGGCCCCTTACCATAGCATGCATAAAACGACTACATAGATAGGGACCAACTGGGTGCGGGGAAGGCCAACCATAAGTGGCGCACGATTTGAACTTGGTAGAGGTGGTCCAGAAGGGTAGTTTTTGTTGAAGCAATCACCAAGTTCGAGGCGTCACTGTGCAGACGACAGCACATCCAGCTACTATAATCTGTCAAATTTCTTTAATAGATTTTCATTTTTATCGCTGTAGTATTAGGTTCAAGGTTGATTGAGAAAATTTGACAGTTTAGGGTGGCTTGATGTGCTGGCGTCTGTACCATGCGGCCCGTCCTTACGCAGTAATGTGGAAGCAACAGTATTTTATTTAGTTTTAATTTTAAAGGAGAATATGCGCGAATAGGAGGGTAATTAATTTCTTCTAAAAGCAGTTCTCCAAAAATTCTTAAATCTGGGAAGTTCCCAACTGCAGAACTGAAGAATCCGTGCACACGGCTACACATTTCCAGTTTACACTGACCTCTCATTGTTAGGAAATCTTATACAATGCGAGATCAGCTTATACTGGTAATGCATTGCTTGATCTGTAGCCGTGCGTACCTCAGTACTAATCAGTGGTGCACAGAATACACCTACATACTTTCCAGTTTTCATCGATATAAAGGTACTGACACACATGCCCAAAAGCATGCTTACTCGAAAACATACTAGAAATAAGCATGCTAATTACTAGTCACACATGCTACTAATGAGCACTTGCTCAATAAAAGCATGCTTTCGTGCTAGTAATGAGCACGTCTGTCAGTAGCTTTGCATTTGCAAAAATTAGTTCCCGAGTAAAATGATTGTGTAACAAATGAAGGACAGACGAATGGACAGATTGACATGAAGACATTACATGTGTTCCGTTTTTGCAATTTGGCAACGGAACCCTAAAAAGAAAACGATCAGTAGATTGTGTGGCTGACACTGGCTTGGCCACCATCAGGGATTTTACTTTTGATAACACAAAAATTTAGTCGTTAATTAGTCGAAAGTCGCCAAATATCAGAATTTGTCGGTCACTGGTTCAAAAGTTACAAGGGGTCATTGGTGGCCGATCTGGAGAGAGTCTCCCCAGCTTGGCCACATTTATATCTCAAAAACTAGGCCACCTAGCGAAGATCTGTTTTCCCCCAAATTTAGTCGCTAATTAGTCGCAAGTTTTCGCCAAGTCTTAGTTTAGAAGATATAATGAGTTCAATTTTTAAGTATAGACCAAGAGCTAGATCAAAGATTTTATCGTAAACTCTTCAATCTAGCTCTTGAACTATACTTAAAAATTGAACTCATTATACCTATCTTCGCGATTCGCTTTTGCGAGCAGTAAGTACACCAGTTCGGAAGTCATGGTATCCAAATCCGATGTTGAGTTTTGTCTGGGAATTGAACTAACGACCCCAATGAGACGAGACACAGAGAGCATGGTCTTTTGATTTAGTTTGGGGGAAAAAAAAAAAGACAAATTAACTCCACATCGGACTTCGATACCATGACTTCCGAAGTGTACTGCTCGCAAAATTTTTCGAAATGGCGACCTTCGCGATAACGTCATTCGATATAGCGGTTTTCGATTTTCGAACTGGTGTAAAATAAAACGTCATTCGAACCTACGTATCACTCCCCTTCTAGGGAGTGATACGTAGGTTCGAATGACGTTTTTGCGAAGGTCGCCATTTCCCCGACTAAATTCTGTGACTTGGCGAAAACTTGCGACTAATTAGCGACTAAATTTGGGAGAAAACAGATCTTCGCTAGGTGGCCTAGTTTTTGAGATATAAATGTGGCCAAGCTGGGGAGACTGTCTCCAGATCGGCCACCAATGACCCCTTATAACTTTTGCACCAGTGACCGACAAATTCTGATATTTGGCGACAAATTTCGACTAATTAACGACTAAATCTTTGTGTTATCAAAAGTAAAATCCCAGCAGGCCTAACATGACACACACGACAATTATTACTTGCTCTCGCGTGAGTAATTTTATGACAGTTCAAACAAAGCTTTTCTCGATTTTTCTGACAGCGCTGCCATACAATTTCCTGTCAAACTTGTTGTCGAGAAAACTAACCCTAACATCACACCTAAGATAACTCGACTTTTGACAGAATTTTGACAATAAACACGAGAAAATCTCCGTTTCGTCTCTCGTTTAGTCGTCCTCGATTTTAACGACGAGACGAGTAGACAAAATTATGATACAAAAAAAAAAAAAGTAAAATGAACTAAAGTCTCATAATTTCACGTACTCGTCATAATTTCATTTTACACTAGCTGCGCCACGCGGTTTCACCCGCGTAGACCGGGATAAAAAGTACCTAGCCTATGCTGCCCCCGATGTCTTAATTACAGTAAGTCGTGTTACTGGTGTTATGACTTTGAACTTAAACATCTCGAAACAAAAGTGCGATTTCCCACCATTTACATTTTTTGACTTACTGTAATTATGACATGGGCAGTATGTGTGTGCCTATTAACACATACAAATACACACACACACACACTCACAAACTTTCGCCTATAAAGTATTATATAGTGTAATTATATTAATAATGAAAATTGTTGTGCCAAGCAAGTTTTTTTGGGTTAAGGGCAGGAGAATGATATGATGAGGATTATTAATGAAAATACTTAGTTTTAAACTATATTTATATTGGAATGAAGTTCTTTTCGGCGGCCGCGAGAGAAACTGTGACGATGGGGTACACTATAACGTAGATGAGCATCGCTTTCAGTAGGTAATAACCAGTCACTTTGCCAATTATGGTGATTAACAAAATCTAGGGAGTTATGACTGTGCAATAACAAACCTTCGCAACATAATTACTAAAATCTCTAGTTCATTGTTATTTGTGGTGATTATCAAGTAAGTGTAGTGTAGCATTGGATTGGCCCAGTGGCAACGGCCCTGACTTACGAGTTATAGGTCATAAGTTCGAACCCCGACAGGTGCTTTACTTTGTGTAAATTATTTCATCACCACTGCTCTCAAAACCGTGAAGGAAAACATCGTGAGGAAACCGGCATGCCTAGAGCAGTACCTACATTATAGGCTGATTATGTTAAGTTATCAAGTGAGTAGGTATGTATATTATTTGCCTCTAATTTTCATTTCCGTCATTTTGTATTTAATTTCGGCACCAATGAAAAACATTTATGAAAAACTAAACAAAACAAATAGGTATTAAAAGAGGTGCACGTAAAATCATTATAGTACATACTAATTCCATGCAAAAAAATGAAAAATGAGTGAATAAAACGCAACCTCAAGCCGATGTTGCTATGATATAAATTATTTGTTTTTAATAACCTGCTACATCGGTCTCTCGTCGCGAGATAGAGAAGTCAAAGTGCCTTTTTCGAATTTACTCGAGCTTAACGGTCATGTTAGGCATTATAATAACGTCAGAATCGACGACAAATTTCGACAAATCATGATATCTCGTGCTCTCGTGCTTATCATGTTAGCCCTGCTGGTGGTGGCCAAGCCAGTGTCAGCCACACCAGTTGATTATAATTTTTAGCACATGTCATGACTAGTAAATACCATAATAGTAATGGAGTAATTCTATGTATGTACCACACATCATCATTATTGTATTCAACGAGACTGTCAGACTGTCAGTCAGTCAGCTTTGTGTCAGTGTCAGGTCAATCTGACTTGAAAGTTGAAACTGATTTGAATCCAATCAAATAGTACTATAATATTTTCAGTCTTTCTTTGTAAAATTGGCAGAATTTATAAATAACAATGGCACGTAATGTAGCGGAGACGGCTAGGAAATTCTTACTTTTAGGCCAGTGTGTCCCTACTGTTAAACAAAATGCTGCCAAAATCAGAGTGAAGAGGTTAGAATTGGACGAGAATTTACTGATGGTTTGTGTATTTTTGAAATGTTTATGACACAATACTTAGAAATACGAAATTTTATCACAAACATGTTTCTTCTCCCAATTTCAGTACTTCAGAAAGGATGAATTTTACTACTGCCATGATCCCAAAAAGGTTTGCAAGACTGGCGATATCGTTCTCATACAGTCATTACCACAAAAGCTGACAAAGGTGATTACTCATGAAGTCAAAGAGGTTGTATATCCCTTTGGTGATATTACTGACCCTATCACAGGCAAGAAGGTTGCCAAAGAACGGTACAGAGAAGACATGGATAAGCAAGCAGAGCTGTATGGAAAATTAGATTCTACTTTTGATTATGATAAGGCACCAGAGCGAGGCTGGCAAGATGGAAAGAAAGACTTTACATCAAAACCTACATACACAAAGTTCCATGTGTTTGATGAAAACGATCCTTATGCCATCTAATTTAGAGCTGTTGTATAGTGTAATAAATTAGCAATAAAGTATTTAGTTAGTGTTAATAATGTATCTTTATTATTCTTGTGACCACTCTACTAGCCCTTCGGGTGATTTCAAACTGAAACTGGCATGACAATTTGTAAATTATTTATTTTATTTTATTCTATTTGGGAAACTTACAGCTAACTTAGTGTTATTATGGAGGATAGCCCGCCGCGCAGTGGTAGCCCGCCAAATTCATTTTTTTTTGCAATTTGCAGGGCCTTGTCAGGTTGTAACTTGATCAAAATATGAACAATAAAACATATGTATTTACATAATTTTAACTATAAAAATCATCAATACATCTCTCTAAGTTAGATGTCGTGCAGATTCGTTAGATTTCGTTTGTTCGACGAATCTAAAATTTTATCCATAACATAACATCTAATATCCTTTTGGAACGAAGTTCCTTATCATGCGTTGTGAGAAAGAATAGATGGAAAAAATTCTCACGAAAAGTTGTAACAACACTTTTTGTGCTATAGTAAGCTTTTAGTAAAATTTTAAAATTTTATTACAATTCCTTCACTAATTAATCGAAAGGAACTTCGTTGCATCCGGGTGTCCCTTGACACCTCTCAACTTTTTTCTTTACTCCGTGGGGCGAGTCGGTGTATAGGTACAGGGTGTGGCCGTAAATAGTGGTCCAACATTATGGGGTCGATACACCGTATATTCAGCTATCACATACCACAAATTGAACCATTTTTTTTCTAGGTCTCAAGAAACACAATTTAAAAAAAAATACTAAGTACTTGCTATAATAAATTTTTTATATGCATTTCACTTAAACAAAAAACAACATTAAAAGATAATGTAATAAGTTATACAGAAAATACAACCAAATTAGTAGATAAGCAAGGTTTCAATTTTTCAAATAATAATATATATTAGAATATCTTATTAAAAAAACGTTAAATTGTGGTACTTAATTGATAGCTGAATAACAGTGTATCGACTCCTAATGTTGGACCACTATTTACGTCACTCCCTGATATATTTTGATCACGTTCTCGAAAACGGCTCTAACGATTTCGATGAAATTCGCAATAGTTTACGGGGGCGAAATATCGATCTGGCTAGGTCTCATTTCTGTGAAAATTCGGTTTCTCTATTTTCGATATCGATCGGGCAAGTGAATGAACGGTTACGAAAATGGTACCTACATACCTAGTTAGAAACTTTCATACTGTAATCATCATCTGCCTAGCCTTATTCCAACTATTTTGGGGTCAGCTTCCAGTTTAACAGGATGCAGCTGAATACCAGTACATATTTTACATGGAGCAATATATCTGACCTCCACAACCCAGTTAAGTAATGGTGAATAATAATATGCAAGTATTTATTTTTCGGCGCGAGGGTGGCCAGATTGAAGCATTGTTGAAGGAGACCTGCGTTTTATTTATTTATTTATTATTATATAAGGTAACTTCACAGCTGACAGTAAGCAAACACAAATTATTATACCAAACATTACGCCAATTACGAAGTACTCATAGTAAAAAATACAGAGAGAGACATAATTACTAATATATATGTATTATGTATGTATGTGCGTGTATCTGTGCGGCGTTTGTGCTGTAGGTAAATGTGTGTAATGATGTGTGTGTATGTATGCATGACTAAACTGGCACTACTTGGAAAGCTGAGTAATCGGAGTTTGATGGAGGATTTGGATAATCTCCTTTTTAAGTGCGTTTCGTGTGGTACTAAAGGGGTCCAGAGATGGGAATTTATCATTATATAATGCAGGAAGACGCGAGAAAGGTGACATCTTTAGATAATTAGTGGAGGCCGTTGGTACTGATAGCAAAGTGGTATGTCTGGTACGCCTGAGTGGAACATTAAATTGAATTTTGCTGAGCACAGCTGCTCAGCAAAATTCAATTCAGGCAGGGCAGTCAAATTTATTATTTAGTATATCGTACAGTAACATCATATCATTTAATTGCCGCCGCTCTTCCAGAGTATTAAATTTGTGGTATCGACAGGACTCTTGGTAATGTGGTATATCGACTTTAGTTTTGTAATTTAGGTGCCTAATAAATTTGCGTTGTATTGCCTCAATTTTATCAATAAATTTCTTATAAAAAGGTCGCCATATAGTACTAGCAGATTCCAGTATGCTCCTTACGTAACAGTAATATAAAGTTTTTAAGCATAGAGGGCTACTGAACGGTTGGCTGTTACGAATTACGAATCCGAGGGACTTGTAGGCTTTACTGGTGATTCGATCTATGTGTGCCTCGAACGTGAATTTTTCATCCAGTATCACACCCAAATCCCTAACCTGTGATGCTCGTGGTATAATATCATTAGATATACGGTAATTGTAACTAATATTGTTGCGTTTTTTTGAAAAAGTAATAACTTGGCATTTCATTGTATTTATATTTATATTGTTTAAATTATAATAATCACTAAGTCTATCTAAGTCAGTTTGGATCAATTGACAGTCACTAGGGTTGTTTATTTTCATAAATATTTTTTTTGTCGTCGTCATACAGAAGATGTTCAGAGTGAAGGAAACACTGTGTTATGTCAAATAAATAAATATTATAAAGTAGGGGGGATACCAATGTCCTCGTGGTATTTTACAAGGTCCTCGTGGTCTTGAGGGTTTTCATTCGCCATTATTCAAAAGAAAATAACAAAATTAATCGACTTTTGTTGTTAACTGTACCTATTTATAAATAGGTACAGTTAACAACAAAAGTCGATTAACACTTGAGTCCGCCTCTAAGACGACCCACTGACCGAATTAGAAAAATACAAACAACAGATGTAAATGTTAAAGAAAATTTACTCTTCATGTAATAAATGAAATGCTAAGAAGCAGGTTAACGTATCATTTTGTGTTAATTTAGATGATCTCAAACAGTAGCAGTATTAACCGACTTCTGTTGCTTACCGTACCTAATATTTAATATTAAAACGTTTTGCTATTAAGATTCAGGTGTGATCCGTGTAACAATTATAGTTGTGGATGGGGCGATCGCTAGTATCAAAATGTGAATGTCCTCCAGAATGTCAAAGCAAAAAAAGTTCATATTCTTTCAATTAATATTTAATTAACCAATTATAAATTTTACTTATAATAGATTATGGGCATATAATAAACTTTAGTAAAAAATTCATCACATATACTTAGGTTTAGTAAAGATAAAATTATGACACATGGCGAATACACGCAAAAGCCCTTCTAATAAAAAAAGGCCTACGGAATTAAGTCTCACGAACAATAAAAAAAGCCTACACTACAAAAAATCGCACTTTGAAAACAAGCATAATAACTATGCTTGTTTTCAAAGTGCGATTTTTTGTCGTCAGCTACGTTTTTCAAGCTGTTAGTACGGTGCTATATGTGATAAGCAAGAAGAAATATGGCTAGTATAAAGTGAACAAAATTCTGAACAAGAAGCGCTCTAAATATAATAGACACAAAAAATAATCACCTGAGTCAATGAATGCTGGTCAAAAGTAGAACAAGTATCCACTATTTAGGTACCTATATCAGAAAGGTTTAGGTGGTGAAATAAAGGTAATCAATCTTGATGCAACTTTTTTCACAAATGCATAATAAACAAATAAACTACTTACTGCTTAAATTAATGGTTCAATTGATTTAGTAATCATTATTGTTGTATTTACATTGATTTTGTAGTTGCATTTTATTTTTAGACCGAGTATAAGATAAAAGACACATCAAGATTGTTTACCTTTTTTTCACTACCTAAACCTTTCTAGTATAGTTATTTAATAAAATACAGACTTAGTACAAAATGTGACATCAGTAGGTAGTAGGTACATAGAGGTACTAGATCAACTATAATACATAATTAGGTATTTGGTTTTCTATGTTCTATGTTAACCCTTTCGCGAGCATTGGCAGAATATTTGCCAAACCACTTTTTAAAAGTTGCGCCAAAATGTATGAAGTAAAAGGTGAAAACAAGGCATTGGCAACGAAAAAATTACAAATTCAATCTGGGCATTGGCAATTACTTTGCCAAATAAAAAGTCACGAACGGCCATTGGCAAAGATATTGCCGTGGCCCAAAAAAAAAGGGGGGGGCTAAGCAAGGGGGGAAATCTATTAATATTGTTTTACAAATGTTATTTCACAATGTTTAGAACAAATACAACAAAATCGGAGGTGTAAATAGTATTGCTCGCGAAAGGGTTAAAGGATTTGGTTTCCGCACTTAGTCCTTCATGTGGACCATTGTGCGTGGGAATATAATATATTTGGTTTTAATGGTAAATAGACATAAGTACATAAGTCATGAACATCATTTTAAATCTTTAAAAATACATATACTTAATCAAAATATAATTTCTCTATCAATAATCAGTTCATCAACTAAGTATTCCTACAATACAACAATTATTTCATTATTATTGCTTATTTCATTATTGTGCTTTTGCTCGCGGGTTCGCCCGCGTGGAGGTCGGAAAACATCCCATGGGAACGGTCATGTGGAAGACATAGGGCCGTCTGGTTTCGTTAGAGTTTGGATGACTGACGGCAGGCTATTTTTTTACTCCACCAATGTGACGTAATATTAAAAAAAAGCCTTTTATCCCGGTAGTACGTTCCCGTGGGATAATTTCCGACACCCACGCAGGCGAAGCTGCGGGCAAAAGCTAGTTTAATTATAAATTTTACTCGATATAATACCGACAGAAGTGAAAACTTAAACGTAGGTGTCGCAATGACGTGACCCGTATAAGATTTCCCCCTAAGAAAAATCAAGAAGAAGTTTTCATTTCAATAAACAAGTGCGAGCTCACTTAGCCGGTTTTGTAGATTCAACATAATTATTTAACACATTAAGAGCGCATTTAAGTTCCGCAACCTGTATTGGCTCATGGGAAGAAACTCTGTGCTCTCTGGAGACAACAAACTCCTCATCTACAACTCTGTCCTAAAGCCAATATGGACCTACGGGATCCAATTGTAGGGCATTGCCAGCAAAATCAATGTACTCTGCCTGCAAAGAGTCATGGTATCCTAAGATCAATAACAAATGCACCTTGGTTTGCTAGGAACGACGAAATCCACGATTATCTACAAATGCCATCAGTAAAGTCCGTAATCGAGTGGTACAAAAAACAACACAAGGCACGCTTAACTCTGCATCCAAACCCACTAGTTACTGAACTGATAAACCCGACAATGGTGGTAAAAAGGCTGAAGAGGAACCACCTTCTATTTCGCCATTCGACCATGGAACGAATTCGCTTATGGTCCAAGGACCGATTGCAAAACACACGAGAGTCAGCGCACACTGAGCAACTCTATTTTATTGTGATCCAGTTCATTATCGAGCGAAAAAACGCTCGATAATGAACTGGATCACAATAAAATAGAGTTGAAAATAGCATTCCTACGCGAACACACGTCATATGGGAATAAGGTTGTTGATAAAAATTACTACATGCTAGACAGAGACGACACACTACCATGCGATTACGTCACAAATAATACAAAGCTAAAACATAAGATTAAAAATCAATAATTTATTTATCAATGAAAATTGTTCCAGCCTGTTCTAGCATTTTGCAACTCAGTGAGTGCTGGCCGTAACACTACAGATAAAACATATAGGTAACATTTAAAAACCATTTTAAGATTTTCTTTTACGTTTGAAATTAGCTCTACTTCGAGCAGAAGTTCTTTTGGGCACAGGGGTCTGTTCTTTTGACCCTAACGAAAACGATACGTCACTCTCCCACGGATTAATTTGCGAAATATTTTTGTTAATTTTATTCTTAGGTTTGATTTTGATAGTAATATTTTCAATGGATGATGATAAACTAATGTCCCTAGAACGAAGGCTTTTGATGACATTACCAGAAGTATTGTTTGGCTGTGCAGATCCAGAATGTTCTATGGATCTACTCCGACACGACCTTATTGGGCGTCCACTTATAAAGCTAGTATTTTTTATAGCATCTACAGTATTGTTAAGGTTTATATTCGTTGGTTGCGATACTTCCGATACTGGATTATTTTTCTTTGAATGCATACTATCATTTTGACAAACTGATTTAGGTTTACTTTTAGAAGTCTTCAGCTTCTTACTTTGTTGTTTATCACTTTGAATTTTGTCTTTAAAATTATAATTTTTTACTTGTGTGTTCTCATTTTGCTTTTCTGCTTTATTTTTAATTGAAGTTTTATTATTTTGTGCCTCAGTATCCGATTTTTTATTATTGACACTACTTGATTTTTCTGACTTGGATTTTGATTCAGACTTCTTGTTATTGTTTTTTGGACTTACGGCTCGTTTATCTTTAATCGACTTATTTTCTTTAGGGCTTTTTTTACTTTGTGATGTAGATCTAGCAATGGTGCTATTTTTTACGTTTTGCTTATTAAATTTAGATTTAGGCATATCTGTAGAATGTTTGCTTTGAATAATCATTCCTAGGTTGTTTTCAGCTGGATCTTCAGAATTGTCTTTCTTTTTATCACCTGGATTGTCAAGTTTAGATTTAGCTTTGTTAGTGCATGTGCGATGTGATCTGACGCTGAGAGTACTGGTATTCAGTTTACGTATGTTATTGAAGGTAGTAACTGTACTGTTCGTCAAAGAATTATTTAAATGTTTTGGTACATCCGGAGATTTTTTGCCAACAGCATTCTTGAAATCTTGTTTTGTAGTGTCCAAAGTCGTATTGGCTGTAAAAAAAAAATATATTCACATTTTGTACAAAAAATTGCTCCTAACAGAGTAATACGAAAAAAAGTGCGTTTCAGACCACGCACAATGAAGGGTTCCGTTGTTGAAAAGAATTAATACTAAAAACAAAATTTGATTGATCATTGTAATTGACAAATATGTTCTCCCATACATTGATATACGTCTCGACTTACGGTCATTCTGCAACTTTAAATTTTTAATCTCAAAAAATATTTTTTATGTGATAAAAATACAAATTAACTATTTTCGGACTTTTCCTTTACTTGCTAAGACCTTGCTTCTTGCCAAATTTCATGACTCTAGGTCAACGGAAAGTACCCTATAGGTTTTGATTTACTTGCGAGTTTCAAAATATGTCGCATAAATGGCCGTATTTTTTTTATTGCGTTGACTTAGAAGCTTCACCATAGGCCTACGTATTTGATATTAATTTCAGCTGGATACCTCAACGCGTTCCTGAGAAATAGTGTCTTAACAGATAGACAGACGGACAACAAAGTAATCTTGTAATGGTTCCGTATTTTGCTTTTGAGGTACGGAACCCTAAAAATTGGCAAATAAATAATTGATTAGTATGTAAACCTTTTTTTAAGATATCCGTTGCATGAGTCCGTGGCAATACTTTCTGGCATTCAACATCACTCTCAAAGTCTGTATCCCAAAATGTCTTGGCCTTGTTTTTTGTGTCATCTGAAATAAAAATAAGAACTATAGCACAACAATAATCCCAATCAAAGTTCCAAACGGGCCTCTGAGTTGGCTTCGGCTCCTTATACGCCTTTCAAAGATCCGGGACCAATGGTCATTATTATCGTTAGTTTTAAATCAAAACCTTTGTACCCCTTTTTACGAAAATTACGCGGACGTACGCGGAGAAGCGCATTAACATTACAAGTAAATTAAATTAATAAAAAAAAACATTACACACACTACCATGTGTTTGACACACATGTAACTTAAAAATAAATAAATGTAAGCTGAAGCAAAGAAGTCACCTCTTTGCTTCAACTTACTTTTTTTTTTTACATTAAGTCACTGTCACATGAATAAAACTATTGAAACTATAAAATGAATATGGTCGAATTTAGACCAATGGGCCACCACTAGTAATAATAAATTAGTTTATTTCAGGTAATTTTCACCCATTGCCAATTATAAAATAAATGAAATCAAATTCAAGTTTAATAAATAAATAAATAAATTTTTATTGTTCCAAAAACAGTGTTACAGATTGCTTTTCCACCAGTTATTGAAAAGCAAAAACTATACAATACAATACAGTGATAACTTAACTTTAGTGGAAAAGATCACCTGTATCCTGTACTAGTTATAAAAAACTGTATCACAGGAGACAGGGCCTTCCGTGTAAAATGAGTCAGCGTATTGACAATGTATGTATGTAAGCCGATGTTTGTTGGAAAAAGTTAATAAATAATAAAAGGATACATGAAAAATTAGGAACAAGTCGGAATTTAAAAGAAAGTAACTGTAGGCGCGAGTGTGTTGTGTAGGTGTGTTGTGTAAGTGTGGTGTGTGGTGTGAGTGAGTTGATGTGAGTTTATTAATTCATAATTTTATGGATAACTATCTGCGCCCCGCGGTTTCACCCGCGTAGACCGGGATATAGCTTAGGTGTTAATCCAGGGTATAAGTTATCCACATACCAAATTTCATACATATCGGTCCAGCCGTTTGAGCGTGAAGAAGTAACAAACATACAAACACACTCACAAACTTTTGCCTTTATATTATTAGTGTGATAAAGATAAATCTGTATTATACTCACTGTTATGTGTTGTATTAAAGTTTTGGTTCACAATTTGCTTTTGCAAGGTATTGTTGCTTTCTAACTTTTTCAACATTACTTGGCAATCTTTAAGTGTTTTGGTTACAACTGGATCTGCTTTAGAATTGATGTCTTTATTTTTAGAAGTAAGTTTAATAGTATTATCTGCTTCAAATATTTCTTCATCAGTGTATGTATCACTTACGTTATCTTCATTGCATACTGAGATTACTGATGCTACATCCCATTTAGCTTCATTATCTTTTTTATTTTTATTATTTACATTTTTGTTTTGGTTTATAGTTATTTGGTTAGTAAGGTTCATACGGTCTGGTGGTACTATTTTGTGAATCAAGTCTAACAGATTACTATCATCTTCTACTTCTCTGTTTAGACATGACTGATTTGTAACCAATTTCCTTGATTTATTTTTCTCCTTTTGTAATGAATAAACGTTACTCTGTGGACTGTTTGTAGCATCAGTGCTCAGATTAGCTTTCTCTGTAACATCTAGTTGTTGTGTGTACAGCTTTCTTTTAATAAAGCTTGGACGTGAAGAAACATCACTACTTTGTGTTGTTTCTGTTTGGTCTAGTTGTGTTAGATTGTTACTAGACTTTTCTTTCAAGTTAGATGGCTGTAAAATTTGTACATTATCTTGTATTTTATTGGGAATTGGTTCTAAATAATCTGTTAGAGGTTGTGAAGATTTGGCAATGAGCTTTTCTTGTACTCTCTGCTTAGATTTTCTTACAGGTAATGAAGGCTTGGCAAATTCAAAGCCGTTTGATAATTCAACATTATTGTTGGAAGGATTAATACTCTTCAATTTTGGTGGAGCTCTTTTATTGTATAGAGCACTTTTAGCTGGAGATGTTATTCTGGTTTTTTTAGTGACTGGAAGACTAGATTCATCTTCACTATCAAGGCTCCTTTTAGCTGGAGATGTTATTCTGGTTTTTTTAGTGACTGGAAGACTAGATTCATCTTCACTATCAAGGCTCCTTTTACGTTGAGAATCAATATTAAAAGTACTTTTCTCTCTGACAGTAATTTCTGAAAATATTTCATCTTCTTCACTAGCACTTGGACAATTGCTTTTTTTGTGGTTATTTTGGGCATAATGGTTTCCCACATTATTTCCTGTACTTCTGTGAGGTTTTACCACATTTTTCAATATAGCTGAAGAAGCAACTGATCTGTTGAATCTTTGAGATGGCAGTAAAAATTCATTTTTAAATCTGTCCTTTTGAGTAGGCATAGAATTGTAATAATTTGAAGTTGCTGCATTATTAACATTTTGGGTGTTGATTACGCTGCTAGACTCAACAGAGAACTTATTTTTAAAAGTATTTTGCCTGAAATCATCTGAACTATCTATAAGCTTGTTACGGTCTTTAAAAGTTTTTCTGAAGTCAGTCAAATCTATCCTTGCTGATATACTACTAGACTTATTTTCTTTGTTAAGACCTACAGCTGATTTATAGTCATCACTGCTTACAGAGGAGTCACTTGCTTGATCTCCAGAGTCATCACCTGATCTTCTTCTGCTTTTCAGTAACCGTCTCACATATTTTCTTCTTTTTTTAACTCGTTTCTGAATTTGCGGATTCAAGTATTTTTGGTATGCATCTCCAATCAATTTTAAATCATTTTTGTTGAATTTGGCATTCTTGAATGCCAAAGCTATATCTACTGAACTGACACTGGCAGATGAATCTGAAAATTTTATTATAGAATACTTATTTATGTAGGTAGTATAAAATTAACATATATTGTTCACTTGGAACAGTGGAACTGTGAAGTATGGCAGAAAGAATATGAAGCCTATAACTATGTTTATACCATAATTTGGCTATTTATAATAGAAAGCATCAAGTGTATACTGCTAAGACAATCTTATGAGTTGAATCAACATACCTATACTCCTCATAGACACTGGGGAACCACTTCTGACATTGAACAGCGACTGTCGAGAGCTTCTGCCACCACATTGATGGAAGTTTCGCGGTCGTATATCACAAGCACTTTGTATAGACATTGGCGAAGTCTCTCGTCTATGGTACATACTCCTTTGGTTGTAAGCAGACTCAGCATACCTCGGTCGCTCATATTGTCGTGACATACACATTGTTGATGTGATTGGATTTCGCCAACTAAAATTCGTATTTGGACCCTTTGCATTTACTGTAGTCTGTAAGATAAGGATTTTTGCATTAGTTTAACAAAATAACTTCGACTCGGTTCTAGTCTGTTTTTATATTAAGAACCTTTTATTTTATTAAATAGAAACAACAAACAGCTACAAAATGCAAATATTACAATAGAAAAACATAAATAACTTAAGTAATAATGTAGCCCACAACGCTGTTCACAGTTTACCATTAATAAATAAAACCTTAGTAACTAGGAGGTGAACTGTTAATGCATGACAGTTACACTAATATTATAAAAACTGTAGAAATAAAAATTAAGTATTAAAAAAAAAGCAACAAACTAATTAGTCTTCGAGTCCAAGTGCCTCATACAAAAGGCTACAAAACCTTTTCAAAGAGCATGCAAATATGTCTATGTGTTCAAACGCTTCATTGTAGGTTGCTGCCATTCGCCAAACTGGTAAACGTAGACCAGTGTTAGATCGGCAGGTACCTACTGCAATGAGCTTGCCCACACACCTGCCGTCTATGGACAGTTCTGGGGACTGCATAGCACAATACATTATTTAAATCTATACAATCCAAACTGCCATTAACAATGTTATAATTTGTTAACCTTAGTCCTTTAGTATAGGTACTTTTGATCTAAGATAAAACCATTAAATTATAGACTCGTCCTTAATTAGTAGCGTCAGGCTGACCATACTGATCAACTTGTATCATTAGAGGATCAAGTTTTACTCAATGAAATACAAAAATAAATTTATGGCCAACTTTTACCAGAATGGGTGCTGGGTGTCCCGTACAGACTTACATTCCGGTCGCAACACTCGCAACTTCATTCATGATTTTCTTTTACTTCAGCAATACCAAATGTAAATAAATCGTAAATACACTATGATAGCTACTCACTGTGTTAGCATTCTCGAAGATAAAAACGTTGTTAGATGTGTCACTCATTTTAAATATTTATTTATATTCTAACCGCGAAAGGTAATCACAGTACTCCGTAATTCAATATTTCTATTTATTACTGTCTTCGTTTTATCACAAAAACAAAAATAATCCCGTGTAACGGTCGGTCCATTTTGATTTTACTTAATCTATAATAGTAGTCTATGATCTGTGATTTGTTTTTTTTTTTTTTTTTTTTTTTTGGCAATTGAGCCGATGTCGACTATTCTGCCAATGTCACGTTTAGACAGCAGCGTTTTGTGGTAGATCTACAGATGTTAGTCGCTAAAAGAAAAACGAGGACAAAGGTTAAATGGGCAACATAAATAATCTAAATTACAATCATATATACAATAGCACTAAAAAAAATACAATAAATATTTACATAAATATTACGCACCAGCTACAATTTAATATTATTTTCGTTTAAAAAAGTAGTTAAAATTTTAATAATTTTGGGAGAAAAGTGGGATAAAAAACAATGGAAGTTAGTTGGAAGAGGAATGTTACATTTTGAAATTTTTCGATAGAGATCGAAGGATTTGGTATTCAAGGAGCAGGAAAAAAATATATGTTCCAAAGTGCCTTCCGCAAGACCACATTCACACAGGGAGCTGTCCCTAACATGAATCTTATTCAGAAACACTGGGCTACAACAATGTCCGAGTCTTAGTCTGCAAAGCGTCGAAACAGTTCTTTTGGACAATTTCGGATATTTAAAAAACCAAGGTTTCCGCTGGATATCGTGCTGTATAGCTGCGTAGTAGACGCCCTTGGCTTTTGAGGTCTTATTCCACGTTTTTGTCCACGAGTCGAACAATTTGGGCTTGGCACCATTTCGCAAATCGTAGTTATGAGCTACGTAGTGCTTTCGGTCAGCCGGATTTGATGTGGCATACTTTGCTAACGAATCAGCGCACTCATTGCCAACAATACCCGAGTGACCAGGGATCCAGGCTATTTCGATGTCCAAGCCGTTTTGGGAACATTCAAATAACAGGCTTTTAATTTCTACGATGATTTGACTGTGAATTTGACTATGGAGTTGATTTTGAACTAAGGCCTGAATGCTACTACGGGAATCCGAAAAAATTACTGCTTTTGTTATTTGATGTGATTTGATATAGTGTATAGCTTCTAAAATACCAATACACTCTCCTGTAAAAACTGATGCTTCTGGTGGACATTGAAAAAGTAAGGCAATTTTTGAATTTTGAAAATATACTGCTACTCCTGTAGATTCTGTTGGTGATAATTTTGATGCATCAGTAAAGAAAAAATTCCATCCTTCCCAGAAACGTTTGACGGCTAATTCGAAGTCTCGTCTTGCATTTTGGGAATTCTTTGATATACCTAATCCCAAAACGGCTTTTGGTTCGAAGTGAATCGTTTCATATGCAGTCGAAAAGACAGGGAGAATTGGATATTGACAAACAGGCGAGGAGAGGTGTTTAAGCTCTCTGTACCTATTTATCAATAGAGGAACAGCTTTATTGTTCAAATAAGGAGAATTATTGAAGGAAAGGTCGATTTGTTCTAAAATTGGGAGTAAAGGATGGGATGAAAGGGAGAATACTTTAGACAGGAAACGATCAGCCAAATATTGTCTTCTTAGGTATAAGGGTGGTTCTGCACATTCAACTTGGAGCGCATTTATGGGAGAGGATTTCATGGCTCCAATAACAATTCTCAGGCACTTGGCCTGGATGACATCTAATTTCTTGAGCGCTTCTTTGTTGCAAGGCTCAATAAGGAAGCAACAGTAATCCAAAGCGCTCCTGGTCAACGCGTTATAGACCAGTTTGAGGGTGTAGGGGTGAGCTCCCCACCACACACCGGCCAAAGCCTTAAGGACCGATACGGAGCGTTCACATTTTTTGACCGTGTTGTTAATATGGTCAACCCCAGACAATCTCGAGTCCAACGTTACTCCCAGAAATCTAGCCTTGTCCTTGACTGGAATGATTTGTCCATCAATATTTATATCTACTTGGGGAACAGTACGCTTTCGGGTAAAAATTACCGCTGTACTCTTTGGCGCACTTAAAGATAACCCGTGATCAAGGAGCCATTGGTTTAGTGAGGACAGAGAGACATTCATAGATATAGCGGCATCCGGAATGGAATCACCAGTGACCAGTAATGCAATATCGTCAGCATACTGAAGGATTTTGCAGTCATAATTTAAAGATGAGGACAAATTTGCTGTATATATATTGTATAATGGGGGACTAAGAACAGATCCTTGGGGTAACCCTTTCCATACTGTTCTTTGTTCAGAGTCGGCCCCAGGGATTCTTAATTGAATGGCACGATTGGAAAAGATGCTACCAATGATACGAATAATCCTAGCCGGGATTCTCAGCTCGTGCAGCTTTTGCCTGAGAACAGGGAGGAGGACCGAATCATAAGCAGCTGATATATCCAGGAAAACGGCCACCACAGACTCATTCCTGCTTAGGGCCAGCCGGACCGCTGACGTGAGGATACCTACACTATCAGCTGTACCCAGACCTTTCCTGAAGCCGAACTGAGTCGCCGGAAGCAGCCTCCTGCTCTCCACCAACCACTCTAACCGATTCTTGATTAAATGTTCTAATAATTTAATTAGTATGGACGATAAAGCGATAGGTCTATATGAGCAATGATCATTGGGATCTTTGCCAGGTTTTAATATCGGAATGACAACTTGAACCTTCCAGTCTGTGGGAATATATCCGGAAGTGAAGCAAAAATTAGCCAAGTCCAGGTAGTATTGGTGGGTTTTTGGACCAGCTTTGGCAATAAACGAGTAAGGGAATCCATCCACCCCTGGTGCGGAGTCCTTGACACGGGATAGTACAGTTTTTAATTCCTCCAAGCTGAATGGCATGTTCATTGGATCGTTAGTGTTGTCTACATCATCGATGCCAACACAAATGTCCTCTACACCTGGAACATAAGCCGGAGCGATTTTGGAGAAAAACTGGTACCCCAGTTCTTCCGAGAGATTGTTCGAGGAAGCAGGTGCTAAACTATTCCTAAAACGTTTAACTTTCCGCCATACTACTGAAACTGGAGTGGATGGACTCAAAGAACTACAATACTTTGACCAACCTTCTCGTTTCTTGTTTTTAAGTACTTTTCTGGACTTAGCCAATATTCGCTTGAAAGCGATAAGGTTATCCAGGTTCATATCACAGTTAACAGTCTCTTCAGCATCATTCCTGGCCCTGACCATGTCAGTGCATTCCCTATCCCACCATGGCGGAGAAGGAATTTTACCAGATTGAGGTTTTTTGGAAGGGAAACAGTCATCTGCTGTAGAAGAGACAGCAGAGGAAAAGGACAAAAAACATTCCTGGGCATTATTCTCGTTAACTTTTGGAAGGGAAGATACTCTTAAATCTAGAATCTTTGAATATAAATCCCAATCTGCTGTGTTCAGTCGGTATTTTAAAAGGGGAGGGGAGACTTTAGTGGGAACATTTTTAGAAGGGAATTCAATCATGATGGGGTAGTGATCACTTCCATAAGTCATATCCAAGCGACGCCAGATGAGGAGGCTAGATATATTGGATGAACAGAACGTCAAGTCAATACAACTATTACTCTGCCCTGGTGTAGATCTGCGTGTGGCACTACCGTCGTTAATGACACAAAGATCAAGATCATCCAATATATCCAGCAAGCCATTGCCAAAGTTATCGCAAGTATCTGATCCCCAACGATAATGGTGACAATTAAAATCACCCATGACAAGAATTGGACCGCTAACACTGCATAACAAATTTCTAATTACCGAAAGATATTCGAGTTGTGGGTGCGCAATATAAAAAGAAAAAATATTTATATCCTCAGCCTTAACAGCAACAACATTTATGTTATCACCAACAAAGGGTAGAGGAATCGGGGAAAAAGACACTTTGCTATTGATGAGCAAAGCACTTCCCCCATATCCATCAGGTCTATCATTACGAACGCTGCCAAAACACGGCATCCTGAAATTACTTTCAGGTAGCAGCCATGTCTCAGCAATGCCGCAGACCGATGGTTTAAACTTATTAATTAAAAAGGAAAGGTCAGGCTTCCTGGGAGCAATACTCCTCACGTTCCATTGAAGGAATGTCAGGGGATGGGACATTGTGAATGTAGTTGAGGATTGAGGTCAATTTTAAAGCAACGTGGTCAGGTATCGATTGAGTAGAATTTGTAAGAACCGTCATTAACATATTTGTAATTAATTCCAAAATATTCTTCGAGCTCTCCTCTTGTCTGTAGATCATTGGTTCAGCGGCCTCCGTTGGGAAGGCGCAGCCATTTTTGGAGGGGGAAAATGAGTAATTTTGGGTAAGTGCTTGATGAGCTTGCTTATTATAGCCAGGAGAGAGGGGGGCACGGGGTTTAGGATTAAGAAAAACCGTTTTACGGTATGATCTTTGGGTAGTAGGGATTGGGCTTGAGGACGGGGATTGGGATTTATTTATTGTAACCTTGTTACGAGGGGAGGATTTTGAAACATCGGCATATGATCTGGAAACGGGAGGGAAAACCCGACTTGCTTCTGCATATGAAATTGATTTTTCCGCCATCAGAGCTTTGATGCTCTTCTGTCGGCCCAATTCAGGACAAGCACTGTCATTTGCAAAATGGTTACCGGAACATGAAATACAAAAACCCAACTCAGGGATGATTTCACACCCATCACCTGGATGATCTTCACCACATTTAAAACAACGTGGTTTCGACCTGCAGAGCGTACGGGTATGGCCAAACCGACAACAGTGGTAACATTGTATTGTTGGGTAAGTGTATCTCTCAACCGGAAGAGCCGAGTAGAAACAATACACACGCTTGGGCAAAACTTGTCCGTCAAAAGTCACTACAACCGTTTGCGTAGGTTTCCACTCAGTTATACCGGAAGACGTCACCTTACGGCTCATTCTCCTAGCCTTAATAACAGGACCACATCCCTCCGGAACCTTAATATTTTTAATTATTTCTTCCTCCGACCATTCAGTAGGGATATCTCTAACAATACCCATTCTTGTTATGATAAATTGTGGAATGGCGGCAGCATAATTGTGTTGGATTAGTAAATTATTAACTAAGAAACTGTTCGCGTCTTGATGCGACTTGAATTCAACTGAGACACGATTTCTGCCAATACGTTTAACCCCATCGAGGCGTACGTTATTAACATTATTAATCGTCAAAAACATACCAAACTTGACCGGTTGTAGTACAGTGCCTGAAGTCTCATTATCCTTAAGGGAAACGTGAACAATATACGGCGGATTATCCCTGGCTGTATATGAAAGTCTTCCGATTATGTTCTTGGCTATCTTAGGTGGGATATTTGAAGTTTCAGGGGACGAGATAGCGGCTCTTTTCCGATTTGTGATGTCAGAATCAATAATGGGGTCTTGCGTCAGTATTTGGGTGTCATGGGGGAGGGTAACAGTCAAGCTAGGGGAAAGATTAAAAAGCCCATCAGGGGGGTCAGGATCAGGAGGCTTTTTGGAGTTCATTTTGACAACGTAAAATGGTTAAAAAGGGACAATAACAAATAAAAACTAACCTTACACAAATAACACAAACACTAGGAATAGTCTCGATCAAGTTTCACACAAAGATTCACTAGATATCGAAAAAATTCGTAGCACTGACAAAAGCACGTGTTTAGCCTTCACCACTACCAACGCTAGTCCACCAATATTCCTGTGATTTGTTACTTTGCGAGTTTGTTTGACTTGACAGTGACTCAACTGAATGTGTTGCCGTTTCGGAAAAAAAAATGTTCCCGAACCTCGATGAAAAAATCCATGTAGATTTTTAAAAAAATCCAATAAATTTTTCAAAATATTCCATGATAAAAAAATATGGTATAAATAAAAGCCATGGTCGTTATCCCCTCCCCTCAGAGGACTGCATGAGATTGTTTGGAGACAAAATAGTAGTTTTTATTTTTTTTTATTTTACACATTAGCGTATGTATACGCAAGGCTCCAGATCAAGCTATACATTTCCAGTATAAGCTGATCTCGCATTGCATAGGATTTCCTTACAATGAGAGGTCAGTATAAACTGGAGATTATAGCTTGATGTGTAGCCGTGTGTATAACACCTCTTTTTCGCTCACTACTGTTCGCGATTGCTTTTTTTTTTTCATTTCTCATTCCAAATTACAACATAATTTCAACCAATGCGGATCAGGTTCCTTATACCTGCCGGTCATGTAAAAGTACTCTGTGCTGCCGGTAGCGATAGTTGGAAAAAACCCCTGTATCCTGTATATATACCAGTGGAGATATATCAGTAGGGACATAAGGAGAAATTCGTATATATTTTTGTAATTACTTACACTGCGCATAGGCGTAAACAACCGTTCATTTTGATACCCACCCACTCGATATGTTTAGACTTAGATTATGAAATTCATAATCTAACCGTCTTACTAATAAACACAGAATAAAGTTATTCCAAGTTTAAACCTATGAAAATGTATGGTTATCCCTGATATAACTTTATTCATTCCGTGTTTTATGGGTTTCGTTTTTTTTTTGAAGACTTACATTTTGGCGTCAAAAATTCGCCATTTTGATTTTTATAAATTTAATGCCAGCCGGTCAAGCCACCCGAAACTGTCAAATTTTCCCAATCAACCTTGAACCTAACGCAATAAGGATGAAAATCTTTGACAGATTGTAGTAGCTTGATGTGCTGGCGTCTGTACTATCGAAAGCCGTTGCGCCTCACCCTTGTCAAAACTTTTTCGGTTGCACGTTGAAATCGTAGTTTGCAACGAATAAATGAAGGATGAGCCTTTTTTTTTCAAAGTTAATTGTTTGACCAATGAACGATGAATGTCGTCTAAGAAGGATGACCCTAAAATAAACAATGCCCCTTTTCTTAAACATTTCGTAACAAAAAATGGTTCTAACCTTTTTTTTTATACAGGGTGAAATTGAATAGATGCGACAAAATTTAAGGGGGTGTTCTACGCATCAATATGAACAACTTTTACTATGGGACAAAACCTGAAATCGCGAAAAAAAAAATCAGCTGTTCAGTACATTTTGACGAATTATGCGAACATTAAATGTACTGAACAGCTGATTTTTTTTCGCGATTTCAGGTTTGGTCCCATAGTAAAAGTTGTTCATATTGATGCGTAGAACACCCCCTTAAATTTTGTCGCATCTATTCAATTTCACCCTGTATACAACTTGTAACGTTAAATGCGCAAAACCTCTTAGTAAAAGTTGTTCATAATGATGAGTACAATGGCCCCTTAAGAGGTTTTGCGCATTTAACGTTACACGTTGTAGTAATGTGCGCCGACCGAAGCGCTATTGGTAGACGAAAAAAATGCAGGCCACTAGCCACTCTGGTCCGTGCATACGAAAAGCGCCCTTATGGGATTGATGGACAAGTCGTTGACTGTACCCAGTGATACTCGCGCCCTAAAGACGAATCTAATGATATATTTCAAAATCGGTAAGCCGTTTTAGAGCGAGCGCGCACTGCGGTGCGTTTCCGTTAGTTCTGCCGCACTGGGCGGGGCCTACAGTAACAAAACGCATGACCGCAGTGCGCGCACTTCAAAGACATTCCATACTTCACAGATTATGCGGTAGAAAAACGCACCGCAATGCGCGCTCGCACTACAGGTCACAATGGAACGGACATGCATATATGTATGCATGTCCGTTACATTGTGACGCGCAGAAAACATTACCCCTCCTAGGTCAGTCGGGTAAATACAGGATGGGTATCGCAAAATACATACACTCCATAATGGCAGTATACTTACATACGACACGCGACAGCTCTTGATTTTTTTTAAATCGCCGCCTTTCTTCTTCGACAGCTTTCGTTGGTCACTTTATTGCATTATTTCATGACGTGGCTGGGTTTTTGTTTTTATAAATAACAAAGATTGTAAAGAAAAGAGCATTTATTTTATTCTTAGCCATAGGACTCATAATTTGTGAAGATTGCTTGTATCGGTGGCATCAGTCCTGTGCCAGTAGTTCTTTCTCTAACGCCGCGCCCATGAGGTTCCAGGAGCTGTCATCGTCATCAGGTGGCTCCTCATCTGAAGGCGGTGACGATCTCCGTGGTCTCTTGCGAGGTCGGGATTCGTCATCTAAAATTAAAGTAGATTTTTTTTTAGGAGGTACTTTTGAGGGCCAGGAAATTCTAAAAAAACAAATCATTGGAAAATAAAAGTAGCAGGTTTAATTTAAATCTCTTGTGACTGAAGATAACTTTGGAGAAATTACTCACTCATTTCAGAGTCATTTGTTGCGTCTTGCGAATCTTGTAATCTGGAAATGAAAAATTTAGAATTTAGATTTATAATTTGACAGAGCATCTGATCTATTTTTGGCAAATAGGTTTTATTATAGATTGTACAGAAAACTGTCTTATAACCGCTAGCACTAGGCAATGTCCCCCCACTACCCTCATTATATACACACTAATCTGTACATCATACCAATAAAATGTTATCAATATTGATTATTTTCTTTACCTGTCTTGTAAGCTGTCCTGCATGCTATTATCCGCGCTGACTGATATCAGCCTATCCTCGGGAGGATTCTCCTCATCATCCAGGTCATCGTCACCTGGTTTCTCCTCGTCTGAAGAACTTTCATCCGATTCATTGAAAATGTCTTCCACCTATACATAATGTTAAAATAATTTAGTATAATACACACACATCAACAGCCGCATGGGTCTATCCATCAGGTTAAGTTACGCTTGCCGGGGTTGGTCCTTGAATAGGTGATAATCTTTACATACCGGGTCTCCTCCGTGCCTTGGAAAGAACGTTAAGCCATTGGCTGTCATTCGTGGATCTTTGACAGACGTTATGGGTCGTCAGAAGCCCAAAAGTCGGACAACCAGTCTCACCAAGGGGTATTGTATTAGCATTACAAAATTTATAGGTTTGCTGTAATTTCGTTTGTTTTTCTGTGCCCCACAGCCATATACATTACATAATAAAATAAAAGTGTCTTACTTCTCTGTCCATGTCAGCTATATCGTCGCTTGAGAACGACAGCAGCGGGTTGATGGTGTCCATGAACCGTCCGGAGGGCGTGCGCTTGCGCAGCGCGGCCACGGGAGCCGGCGCCGGCGGCGGACTGCTGCAGTGCGCTGGCGGCCGGCGGGAACTGCTCTGTGGATACGGAACTTGCTTGGTCATGCACTCATCTGATTTAATGCTAGAGAGTAAAGATATTTCCTATTGATTGTTTATCAGTAGCAGTCAATTTCGCGGTAGACGACTGAGCATTATATCAACAACAGTTAACAGTATACTTTTTTAGTCAGGGATTAGATTTTACATTTTCTCTGTATGATCTCATTTTCATGTAAAACCATTCATAAGGCGATAGTGTTCTTCATGGCTGGGCCGGGACAAGGGTTCAATATTAACAGCGGTTTTTAGGGTCTTTTAAATAAGGTTGATAGGGTACTCTACCTGTCCCCCTCTTTGTAAAGGGTATAGTCTCTCGTCGACTCGCTCCCACCTCTCGGCGCACGTCCACAACCATTCTGGCGTAACTACATGTAATTTGTTCGTTTTGCCCTCGCCAATTCGCCTACTTGCATTCACTTTTGCTGTTCCTGTAAAGCAAGATAGACATTGAAAATAGCTCATTTATCATTAAGCTCATGAAAACTATACACTAATTGCTGAATATTCACCTGCTCTCACTGCCACCAAATGAGTAGTCTTATCAGAATAATCCTGCGTGATTTCGGCCCCAAGACTTCTTGCTACTTGATACGCCCTTGAGGTTTCTAAACGCTGGTGCGTCGGCACTAAACCACTGAAGACTAGACTAGTACCTGCTAATACTTCGCATTTCACCTCTGGGATAATAGACTTCAAGTCCGGAATTTGATTCTTGCCCATTTTGTCGTAGTTGTCGTAGAAGTGCCTAGAAAGTAAGAAAAACATAGAAACTTAATCTACATAAACAATAACATAGAAAACTAAGATACCTGTGCCCATCATGTGTGTGCGTTTTTGTATTTTCACAATCATTTATTTCAATTTCATTGCAAAGGGACAACTGCTACTTACAACTATCGATCAAGACTACATACTACTACATGCTACATACAACTATATCACACTAATATTATAAAGGCGAATGTTTGTGAGTGTGTGTGTTTGTATGTTTGTTACTTCTTCACGCTCAAACGGCTGGAGCGATTTGGATGGGTATGTAGATAACTTATACCCTGGATTAACACATAGGATACTTTTTATCCCGGTCTACGCAGGTAAAACCGCGGGGCGCAGCTACTTTAAAATAAAACACAGTTACACAATCATACCCTGCCTAGCCGTTTCCCAACTATGTTGTGTGTTTCAAATGGATAGCCTATGTGACCTCTACAACCCAGTTATTGAGTAATATGATACCCCTTGGTAAGACTGGTTGTCAGACTTTCAGGCTTCTGATGACCCATAATGACTGTTAAAGATCCACAAATGACAGCCGGGACCAACGGCTTAACATGCTTTCTGAGGCATGGAGGGGTCTTGGTATGTAAAGATGGTCACCCATCCACGGAGCAACTGCGACAAGCGTAGCTTAACCTGATCGATCGACCCGTGCGGCTGTTATTACTTAGCCAAAAGCCCCTATAAAACACAGTTCCATATTTTATGGTGAACAATTAACACTTATGTTGCTACTTACTTATGTATTCTTTTAAGTATATCATCCAAGTAAATTAAGTAGTCATCAGGGTCCTCTACTTCTATCTGCCCGTCCGAGGTCTCTACCCACCGCGGCTCCGCGGGGTCCTGCGCTATCCTCTCATCACCCTCCTGGTCAGCCTCCTCACTTTCTTTCTCCTCCGTGTTGGAACTCTTCACTTCTTTATCCTTAGAAACTATTTTACCATTACCACCTTCTTCCTTATTTTTTGATGCGTCTTTTTGTTCTGGCTCGGCGTCTAGAGTAGGCATTTGATTTACTTGGGCACCGTTTTTGCCGCTTGTTAGTTTATCTTTAGGTTTTTCGTTTTCTGTAACATGATAAGCTTGACTTTTAGGACACTCATCACTTTATGGTACAGTGGGCTGCATCAATTGAGTACTCCAGTTGTATTATAATTTTAGTACAACTGGGGTACCCAATTGATGCAGCCCACTGTACATACAGAAATCAGTGTACTGTAAAATCTTTATAAAGTGTCTTACCAGGTGGAGGTGGTGCATTTATATCTCCTGTAGACTGAAAGAACGAGTAAGGCCTGACGTGAATCAGATTGGTCGCGTGTCGCCATACGTCTTCACGATCGTCTATTATACACACCATGTTGTCGCCGCAAGGGAATAATGCTCTGAAAATTTGATTAGACATTAATTTAGTTTTGTTGAAACTGCTATGTTTTATCAAAAATTTTAATGTGTACGAAATGAAAATATCATTATAACACCTAGGCAACTTACTTCAAATTAGCTGCTTTCGTTCTAGCATCAAAGCACTCATCCCTGGACAGGATTCTATGAGAAAAATACTTTTTCTCTGGATCAAGTAAGTCGGCAACAGCGTGGGCATACTGGCGTGCTCCAAATGTGCATACATGTAGTTCATAGTTTTTGGAGGCAGATTCAAGAAACTCCTTGGTTCTTGGTCGTAGGCGCGTGTGGCACCAGCGGCCGGGACATCCTGGACCACGCAGGAAGAAGTGAAGAACTCCCTGTAAAGAGAATATTTGATTTTAGTACTACAGTACAAATGCATATTTCTCAATCTTTTTAAAAGACTACTCATTAATCATAAAACAAACTTTTAGATTGATTGGTAAAAAGTCGAACCTACTATGTCTATTGCTCGCGTTTATAAGATTTATCTGGGTTGTTTCCATATTTACCTTCAAGTTAGGTGGTATATCATCATTAGTGGTGTGGACCAATGTTTGATCAAGATCCACAAGTAACACTAGCTTCCTGTCCTTCAGAAGACGGTCAGCATCCTCTCGACCCAGTTTCTGTGCCAGCTCTTCCGACACCTGAAAATTTAATAATAAAAAGTTTAAGATTATGTATTATTCAAGTCTTTATGGAGGTAGGTATCAAATTTCAAGTTCTATGAAATATAAAACATTCTCAAATTATGCAGAAGCAAAAATTGGAAACAAACTACTGTTGTGTGCTGATATTTGCAAAGCAAAAAATTTTGTTTTTTACAATAAAATGAATGAATAATAATGAATGTAGTCCTCGTATCTGTCTTTCTTTCAAAGCTCAACAAAAGAAAGTCTTCAGAAGGACTTTGTATTTTTTGCTCTCTGGATTGTAAGTGAAGTTATAACCAGTATTCAGAAGTTAGAACTTGTATCTAATCCAGTTTTCAATGCATTAAGAGGCCTATACTTGCTTGAGGCATTGTCATTATTCATTATGCAATTAGGTTATTTTCAGATTGTGTTAATGTAAATAAACCAAGCTTTTTTACATGTACAAACACATTTTTATAACTGTTGTTTGAAGTAGTACTTAAACAATTACGTCATAGGGTGTGCCCATAGGTAAATTTGAAAAAATTTGATAACATAACGAGATTATAGACTAGTCATAAATTGATATTTATTTGTATGATGAAAATGGTAAATGCAAAAATGTTTTGTTATTAAACATAATAACTACTATAGGTAGTCATCAATTTGGTGCAAATGAATGGCCCTTAGCTTGTGTACAAAGTTTGAGAATCTTGTATTAAGGCCCAGGTTCCAAGATTGGTTTAGCTCGGTGTGCAAGTGAAATGGCGTTATGGCTGTCTAGTTTGACGCAGGAGATAGAAGATTCTCACGCGCACCGGAATTATGTCGTAAAAATGCAAATAAAATCGTATAAAATTAGAAATTAACTATTTAATAAAAAGTAATCCATCACTGGATGCAGTTTGGAATTTGACATTTCATGGTATATTTTTAATTATAATTGTTAATGAAGGGATAAACTCCTTTTAAAGATTATTAGGAGGTATGTTTAAAGATTTTTTTGGTGCATTAAAATATGTATAATTATGTTTTGGCTTCCATCACTGTATGCGAAAAAGACTTGAAAGTATCATATTTTTTTTACATGTCCAAATTATTTACGGTTTATGAGATGTATACACTGCTTTATAAAACCACCTTTTTGATCGTTTCCAGGAAATCTGGGACTTAACAAGCAAATAGACTGTATTAATTAGGTATTGATGTTCTTGGTCTCACTTTCAATTCAGGTACAGAGTGTACCATGGGCACGACGGCGACGTCTCTGTTCGTCACCTCGTCTGTGCGCAGGTCGGCGCCGCACTCGGCACACATCTCCTTCATCACTGTAGGATGACGACATTCTTCAAGCTCTGCTATGGCTTCACTGAAAAGTTAAATTTTAATGGTTCTATGAAATATTTTTATTTATTTTTTTATTTATTTATTTATATCCTCACTTACAACTATTTTTACAGGTATAACCCAATAATAAATTCTAGTTGAAGATATCTCTCGCCAGCGCGATAAATGATGCGATATAGTGTAACTATACCTAATCCTTATTAAGAACTTTGTGAGATAGCGACACTTCTTTCGACACAAACTTGCTCTCTTTCTTCAGTTGTTTGTTTACAAATACTTCGGTGAAAGGATTGATTTGGAATTTATACTTACGTCAGGTAATTGAGGCCGTTTTCGTAAAGGTGCTTCATTGATAAAAATAAATGTTACTTACATGAAAAAAAAAATCTAAACATTGCAATGTTTGTTTTAGGTTACATTTTAGGCGGGAAGCTTTTACTGCAGTTGTATTTGCCGCGCAAACAATGCAACTGCACCATAATTAAAGAGTAACTTATGCGATGCAAGAATATGGTAATTATTTTTGTTTGTTAAGGATATTTTGCATATTATATGATAAATATTATTATAAAGCGCATCTATAGAGTGACGTCACTTACCCAGGCTCTGCAATGTCTCCTTCCTTCACCTTGATCGATGAGATAGTACCAGCGCGTACTGCCTTATATTTCTTTAATTCAGTGCCTGTGCCTGATGAATCGTTGTATAAAAATAATATTTGACCTTGTGACACAAAAACACCTTGTTTTACTTTCCACTTTACTACTTTCAAAGGTTTTTCTGATGGAACAAAAATAGGCATAGTTTTGTCGGCCATCTTGAACGGATATGGAGAGTTATTTGTAGAATGGCGTTGTGCTATTGGCTGGTATCGTGTAGTTTTGGCGGTTATTGTATTTCCACCAATGAAACTACAAGACGACCAAAATCAATACGCAAAAGAACATTGTTTCCGGAAACATAGCACTCGTTGAAATGTCAAACTAGGATCGTTCAAATACCAAATATTTTTTTTACGAAAACGGTCTTACTGGAAATAACTTTCCTTTCTTGTGATTTTGTTACAACCACATGTGTCGAAATTATCAGAAGAGAGGATTTTCGACTAGTGGAAGCATCAAGAGTACAATTCAAACCAAGATTTTTGGTTGTCAGTAGAAAGTTTTAGGTTCACTTGCAAAGCTCAAGTAAACCTTCAGATATCAACACTAATCAGAAGCACTATTTTCAGTAATTAGCAGTATCTTAAATACTTAGGTCAAACTGAATTGATTAGGAATTTGAATTCTTGCCGTAGTTACTTTGTCGTTTCCGTTTGTCACATGCATGATAGAACTAAAGCATGACGATTTCACGACTCCTTTTGATTGACTATGATTAGAAATTATTATCTGTGCTCATTATTGTATATAGTCTTTCAGTATAGTATAATGTACTCTGTGATATAGTCTGTGCACTGAAGTCATTGAAGTCAAACGTCAAAAAACAGCAACAATTTTCGTTGTGTATCTTCCCATGTAACGAGTTTTGATAATTATTATTTTTCGTTTTGTTTGTTTTGTGTAGAATTTAATGTAAATATTAATTCTTAACATTTGCAACATGATTGAAGAAAATATAACAGTGAGCGATAACTCAGATTTAGAGGATGGCGGAAATCCTGAACTTCGCGGATACTTGAGTAAATGGACAAATTACATTCACGGTTGGCAGGACAGGTTTATTGTTTTGAAGGATTCGACTTTATCGTACTACAAGAGTGAACTGGAGAGTAATCTTGGATGCCGAGGTGCCTTATGTCTGAAAAAAGCCAAAGTCAAGGTGACTATACTTAGTTGTTTTATCGGCGAAGTACAATAAAAAGATTAATTTGTCCTTGTTGCGTCTCGAGCTCGACTTTTTGTCGCAGCGGTTTCTGCTTGAGAACAAACAGACTTAGCATGTGATCTAATATTCAGATATTCGACCTTGGATGTTTATTATTTCAGCCTCATGAATTTGATGACTGCAGATTTGATGTGTCAGTAAATGACTGTGTTTGGTACTTGAGAGCGACAAGCCCTGAGGAGAAGCAGCAATGGATTGATGTTTTGGAGTCATTCAAAGTGAGTATGATATAATTTAATAAAATTTCAACTTAAATTAACATTGCTATAAGTACTTGTTGGCCGTAACCGGATAGCTATCATTATCTATGTACACGCAATGCATATCCTACACTCTTCTACATATATAAAAGTCACGCAGCCACACTTGTTTAGAGTGCTTACAATGATTTGTTATCGTGAATGTGTTTGTTTACCCCATTTCATAACATCCACTTTTGTTGGTATGCATGGCTACAGATCAAGCTACTTATACATTTCCAGTATTAGCTGATCTCACTTTGTTTAGGATTTCCAGACAGTGATAGGTCAGTTTAAACTGGAAATGTATAGCTTGATGTGTAGCCGTGTGTACATACAAAGTTTGATAAGTTACAATTTTTAACTTCACTGTCTGCACCAATGTTTAATTGAATTGGATCAAATTACCATTATCTAAATAGAGATGATCACCTTGAGTGCCATTTAAAATAAATTCAGATGATGTTCTCATATCAAATAATAACCTGATAAATTTATAAATATTTAATTTAAAAAATGATGAAAAATGTGTATGATTCAGTCAATAACATTCAATCAGAGTACTTAGCTACTTATGTGTGGATGTCTTGTTATCAAACATTGAAGCATCATATTACATCATCATCATCATCTCATGAACATCCAATAATTTGTTAATCTCTGTGACCTTGATAGCTTAAAAAAAAACTGTTGTATTTATATAGTAGCTATTTTTTTTTTAGTAATTCGGTTGCAGCGGCCAGATAGGCAGTTACTTCAGGTAAAATACTGGTATGCAGCTGCATCTGGTTAGACTGGAAGCCGACCCCAACACAGTTGGGAAAAGGCTAGCCAGATGTTGACTCTCTGAAAAGTACTCATTATTTTGTTTAGATACAGCACATGAATCATATTTTATTTACTCCAATAATTATTTAATCTATTGGTTCTTTAATTAGTCATCACTGGGCTTTTTGACCTATACTGTGTGTTTTATAATACTATGCATTATCAGCTTAGTGAGTAATGCTACTGATAAGGACTGATACTATTCTCTATAGTTTATGATTGTATTCATTGTTCTAAAAATAGGAATTGACAGATTTTATGATAGATGACTAGATTATGTGTATTGGTTAAGTTGAGTATTTTTTTTAAGCAAGTAATGAATCACTCAAAAACCGGTCAAGTGCGTCTCGCACCACGCACAATGAAGGGTTGCATAGTTGGGATGAATTTATCCCAAGACGAAATTTAACATTGTAGTTGAAAAACATGTTCTCCCATACATTCCAACTATAAATGTAAGTTTGTACTCACAATATTGAGAGATTTACCATGTTATTCTAAGACCACAGACTTCCTATAGGTTATCCTGTAATGTACAGGTAAAGAAATATTTTCTGTATTTTTTTCAAAAAATTAAGCTCAGTAGATTTGGAGTTGGGGGGGGGGGGGGAGGGATGGTAAGTTTTCGTCTATTTTCTTAAATAACTTTAAACCCCCAAAAGTAACCTCCCTAATCAAATAGTAGATTATGCACCGAGGGGCTAAAGTTGTGTCTTATGTCACGGGCGTCATATTGAATCTCGAGCGCAATGAAGGATTCGGGATTTAACTCCCGAGCGTAGTGAGGGAGTTAAGAGTTTAACTCACGAGCGAAGCGAGGGAGTTTATACAAGAATCCTGAATGCAGCGAGGGATTCAAGCTAGCCCAAGGCAAAGACACCTTTAGCCCAGAGGAGGATACTCTACTTTTTACACCTACTGTGAGAAAATAATAGCCATAGTACGAAAAACAAAGTATTTATTAAATAAACAAACAGTAAGAATAACATATTTAGAACTAGTTAGTTATATGCACTTACATATTAATTAAAGTTAACGGTAACATTTGTGACATTAGTCCAGTTGTGCAAAGATAAAGTTAAGTTTTTATTTGGTACGTTTATAGATGTTGATGTGGAATTTAAAAAAAAAAATGAAAAAAAAAATGGTTCGTAGTTATCTAATTATTCTTACAATATTATGTCTTCGAAAACATGGCAACGATATGAAGAAGCAGTCGTTATGATTTTGTAGGAAATCGAGAATATCATCCACGCGTAGTACTTAAGGGTTTCGAGAATAGCTTTCCTCTTTCTGGCACCAAAGGGTGTTAGTAATATACTGCCAATTTAGCTGAGCATGTGAGATTCCAAATTCAAATCACATTATTGACCAGCGGGTCATAATGAAATCCAGTACAACATTATTGACCGGCTGTGCCCCCGGCCACTAATGACTCACTTTAGGTTAAGGTTGCTTGACATATAATTTGACATTTTCGAGCAGGTGGTGTGAAAATTCATTTATTTACCCATCCATGTTTGGGTCACAGAAGTTCATATTATTATGTGTACCAAATTTCAACTTAATAGGTCCATTGAATTTGAATTAGATTCGGAGCAAATTGGTTGTGACAGATGGACAGACAGACACACAAGTGATCCTATAAGGGTTCCGTTTTTTACTTTTGAGGTACGTAACCATAAAAATGGAAAACAGAATTACAATAAACAGCTGTTAATATTTCACTTAGAAAAAGACTGTTACACAGAACAGAGACAAACACTCAAAAAAAAACCGGCCAAGTGCGAGTCGGACTCACACACGAAGGGTTCCGTACCATATACACTCCTTTGCAAAACAAGCCACGCCCCGCGCGAATTATAATTATTATTTACTTAGGCACCTATTACAGATTTATTATTAGAAAATAATGATTCACGGTTTATGCATAAGGTTTATGTTTATGAAATTAAATGTTTTTTCTTATTTTTATATTGGAGTTGATTGAATGAAAGGTAAATTGCGGTTTACGATTTATGACGTATTAAAAAAAAAAACTACTTACTATATCTCGTTCAAATCAATTTTCAGTGGAAGTTTATATGGTAATGTACATCATATATTTTTTTTAGTTTTATCATTCTCTTATTTTAGAAGTTACATGGTGGGGGGACACATTTTACCACTTTGGAAGTGTCTCTCGCGCAAACAGTTAAGAAAAAAATGATATTAAAACCATCAATGTCATTTTTGAAGACCTATCCATAGATACCCCACACATATGGGTTTGATGAAAAAAAAAATTTTGAGTTTCAGTTCTAAGTATGGAGACCCCCAAAATTTATTGTTTTTTTTTCTATTTTTGTGCGAAAATCTTAATCTTAATGAAAATGTTCACAGAATACATCTACTTACCAAGTTTCAACAGTATAGTTCTTATAGTTTCGGAAAAAAGTAGCTGTGACATACGGACGGACAGACAGACAGACAGACAGACATACATGACGAATCCATAAGGGTTCCGTTTTTTGCCATTTGGCTACGGAACCCTAAAAAGCTGTACTTTTTTAGGGCTGGGTACTGTACTCGTATGTTTGTGTGCCAGTATGATGACAACAGAGTATGCGAGGATCTGCTTGTTATGAAAATTATATGACTTCCTTTGCATTCCTAATAATTATAATCCTCTTTATTTACAGACTTCAATGTAATATTGCAGTTAAAAATTATTTATCAGACTCAGTAACATTTAAAAAAAGATTATTTAGGTCTCATTACTGAAATGCTAGGTATTATTGGCATTTACGTTATTTTTTTATTACCCTATTATTGTCTTACATCAGTCATTTTGTTAAGTTAAGGGGAAGATATATAAAGCAATGGTTAGACCTGCTTTCATGTATGGATCAGAATGTTGGACCACAAAAGGTATGAATGAAAAGTAATTGCATGCAGCTGAGATGAGAATGCTAAGAGGGATGTGTGGTGTTACGCGAATGGATAGAATAAGAAATGAGTACCTACATAAGAGGAAGTTTGAAAGTGGCACCGGTGACTGAAAAGTTGTGCGGAAATCGGTTGTCATGATATGGGCATGCGATGCGGAGGAATGAGGAAAATGTCGTGAGGAAAGTTTTGAGTATGAATGTCGATGGCTATAAGAGTAGGGGAAGACCAAAGAAACGATGGATGGATTGTGTGAAATATGACATGGCTAGAAAGGGCGTGACTACCGAGATGACGACTAATAGAGAAGTATGGAAAAAAAGGACATGTTGCACATGTTCAGTCATTTTGGTAATGACTTATTTTATTACTTAAGTAGTTTTAATGAACAATTTTGTATGTTTGAGAAATAAAAACCTATGTTAATATAATTCTCAGGTGGAGTCAGGGTATGGGACCAGTTCAGACAGCAGTTCCAATGGCGGTGGTCTCCGGAGACATGGCTCAGCTACTTCATTGCAGTCAACTGGCTCTCATGGTTATTATTTATTTTATTACAGTCGTATTATTTTTATTAGTTTAGATCAGCAACACACTTTTGTGAAGTGTCGCTGGTTAATTTAAGGCCCTACATCGAAGCTTGGTTCAGTTCGGTGTGTAAGTGAAATGGCGTTATGGCTGTCTAGTTTGACGCGCGAGATAGAAGACTCCCACGCGCACCGGAATTTAAACGTGCTTCGTTTAAATGTAGATTTATGACAAAATGCTATACTTAAATCGATTTTCAGGTTAGTAAGTTCTTAATATATTTAAAGCAAATTTTACTGCACAATATGGAACTGTTTACGTATAATCGTATAAACAGAAAATAGACGGTGCTACTTTAGAGTAAGTACTTTAGATGCTCTGGTTAGACTGGAAGCCGACTCCAACATAGTTGGGAAAAGGCTTACTCATGTAAGTGAATGACGCTAACTATAAAAGTCCGCTTTTATAGTTAGCGTCACGTAAGTTTGCCGCTCTGAAACCAGGCTTTCCGATGCTCTCATGGTTTGAAATACGTTTATTGTCATAAGAATACAATATCTTGTGAGAATAAACTTACTTAAAACCTCATGTAAGTTTACCGCTCGTAAGTAGGCTACAAATGAGTGCGCTGAAATAATAAAATAGCAGCGCGCCATGCCATGCGCGTCGGAAAGCCTGGTTTCAGAGCGGCAAACTTACGTGACGCTAACTATAAAAGCGGACCCGAATAGTAAAAAAATGATATTTGTAAGTTAGAATTTATTTATTTATTTATTTATTTATTGAGCAAGGCACACCAACGATATATTTACAAGGGTAAATAACAATAGGTAATTCAGTCTTCAGTACTGTGTAAATACATCACTTATAGGCGTGCACAACATTCATAATAATTTAAATAATTTCAATAAATTTTTGAATCATTACAATATAAATTTGATACTAATAAAATTTCCAAATAAGATTAGGTTATAAAATAAAATAACATAAAAAAAAAACATATACAATTTCGTCACATTGCGTGGGAGCAATACAACCGTACAAAATCACAATAAAGTAAAATAAAATAAAATATTGGCACATATCGTTACAAAACTAATTAAGGAATAAAATAAAATAACGGTAAGTATTTAAATGACGTCATAAAAGTAAAAGATTAA
This sequence comes from Cosmia trapezina, assembly GCA_905163495.3. Classification (NCBI taxonomy): domain Eukaryota; kingdom Metazoa; phylum Arthropoda; class Insecta; order Lepidoptera; family Noctuidae; genus Cosmia; species Cosmia trapezina. The sequence continues at coordinate 8,450,693 of LR991036.1, forward strand.
AAAAGAAAAAAAATATAATAAGAATAACAATTAACGTAAGTCCAATTAAACTAAATTAAATTATTATTATTCAATTCGATAAAATTATTAAATTAATATTCAATACAATTAAATTAAAATTACATTATTTATTAAATTAGAATAAGTATAAGTAGGCAGTTACAGGTCAATTTTAATAATTTTAGTTTTAAATGTTGGCAGACTGTCAAAGAAAATATCGACATTGCTGTCAACTGAACACGCTCTGTTGTAGAAAGTCAACATTCTGTTTAGGGGAGCATGCTGGCCCAGGTTGGTGCGACATGCCTTAGTGGCAAACGTTCTAGTGGCACGCTTGGACCGGAGGTGGGAATGACGAGGTACATCTAGGTTGATTTTGTTAAGGAGATCTGGAGTTGATGTTATCCCGTTTACAATTTTATAAAGAGTTGACAGATCATTTATAACCCTTCGGCGCTTCAATGAGTCTAATTTGAAGTAGCTTAGCCGTTCTGTGTAATCGGCTCTATATGGACATTTATGGTCTTTATACCGCAAGCACCTCGTCATTTTTTTTTGAACGCGCTCAATACGGTCTATATGGATATTATAGGACGGACTCCAGACGGGAGATGCATATTCTACGAGACTGCGCACAAAGGTGTTATAGAGCACTTTCAATGCCAGGGTTCCCTTAAATTCTTTGCCTATTCTGTTGATAAACCCAATCGTTTTCATTGCTTTTTTAATTATGTTATTGATGTGTGTGGTAAATGAGAGATCGCTGCTAAGCACTACGCCTAGATCCCGTATGTTTTTGACGTGTTGCAGTGACGTGCCGTTCAGGGAGTACGTTGATGGTACGGGATGCTTTTTCCGCGTAAATGTTATGTGATAACATTTGCTGGCATTCAGAACCATCCCATTCACCACACACCAGCTCTGTATTGAGTTCAGATCAGATTGAAGTAGAGCAATGTCTTCTTGACTTTTTATTTGACGGTAGATTTTAAGGTCATCGGCAAATAAGGAACATTGGCTATGTTTTATGCAATTTATTATGTCATTAATGAACACAATAAAGAGAATTGGCCCTGTATGAGATCCTTGGGGCACACCAGAGGTTGCGATATACTCCGGAGATTGATAGCCGTTTACCACAACTCTTTGTGTTCGCCCGCATAAATACGATCTTAACCACTCCAGCAGGGGCCCGTGTATTCCAAAACCATGCAATTTCAGCAGCAGGATTTCATGGTCGACCTTATCAAAAGCGCTGCTGAAGTCGGTATAAAGAGCGTCGATCTGTTGGCCAGAGTCAATGCTCATACAGACTTCGTCAAGGTATGATACCAAATTGGTGACAGTGGATTTGTTGCTGCAGAAACCATGCTGTTGAGGGGAAAGTTGTGTTTTAACATGGGATGTTAATATAGGGCAAGTCATTGATTCAAACAGTTTTGAGAATACGGATAGGATTGAGATTGGACGATAATTTTTAGCATCGGCACAATCACCTTTTTTGAATACTGGAACTACGTTAGCTTTTTTCCATTCAGTGGGAAATGTAGACGTTTCGAGCGATTTGTTAAAAATTACGGTAAGGGGATATGTCAAATTACGAGCACATTTTTTTATGAAGAGCGGCGGCAACCCGTCCGGACCAGCACCCTTGGTAACATCAATCTTGTGGAAGAAATGAGAAAGACAGATGAGTTAGTGTTTAAGTCAGGGACCGTACAACCCTGGTAAAGAGAATAAAAGCTAAGTCTTTCGAAGGGGTAAGCCGTTTATGAGGTTACCTGAATCATTTGTAACTCCTTGAATTTGTTCGGATATTAGCTATTTGCAACGTATGCCCATCATCGAGAGATCATTTACATTGCTACGAGTCGGAATGTTATATAATTATGCTGTTTCGTTTTTAAGAGAGTTGAAATGAAACCCTTTTGAACGGCCGAAGCACTTGTATATAAACTCATCCAATTCATCCATTAAAGAAATTCATCCAATTTCGCGATACTACATGTAGATAGGTACTTATCGCAAAAACATTAATGAAAGACAAATAAAAGATGTGCGTTCTTTTATTTGTCTTTCATTACCGTTTATCATACTTACGATCATATCATTTGAAGTGGCCTCCTATCATGTACCAGCGCAATACTGTGCACACGGCTACACATCAAGCTATACATTGCCAGTTTACACTGACCTCTCATTGTAAGGAAATCTATATAGGATTTCCTTACAATTACCGAGATCAGCTTATACTGGAAATGTATAGCTTGATCTGTAGCCGTGCGTACCACTTTATAAAATCACGTGTAACTGAAACAAAATGACTACTCTACCAGCTATCGGCTGTGAACGTACTCCAATGATAAAACAATGGACGACCTTAAGGTATCCATCACCGTAATTGCACGCTATGGTAATAGGAACAAAATATTAAGTTGAATGCGCAGTGGTAGCCCGCGAAATTCAAATTTTCTTACGTTTTTTGCAGTTAGCAGGTCAGTGTCAGGTTGTACAGTGCGTTTCGACTAAGAATAGTAATGACCTTGCGCCATATTGTGCAGATTTAGCAAAATAGCATCTCGTTTACACATTTGCAAAGTCAGTGACATATTTTAACAAAAACAAATTCCAAAAACAGAACTAAAATGGATAAGGATAACACTACAAAACTTTGCAAGCCTTAGATTTCTAGCTTCAGTTGACAGTTAGAGGTAATTGACTTTCCTATTCTTAGTTGAAACGCATTGTACAGGGTGACCCAGAATGAAATTCATTTTTGAAACCGCGCTAATTTTTAAACGTTAAATTGGGGGGTTTGCGGGTTGGGTATCGGTGCTCAGCGCGGCCATTACAATTATTTTAGTAACCATGAGTAGAAGAGTAACACGGGAGAATAGTGCGCGTTCTGTGTCCATGCGCGTTTCGTGGGCTACCTTTGCGGATCCACCTTAAGGCTTATGTACGAGGACGATGCGGCGACGCACGGTCGCGTTTTAAGGCTCTTAGTCGGCGTTCCCACGAGCGTAATAAAATCGCGGCGGCATTTTATCGCGCACTGGATTTTCAATTCTCGCTGTAGAGCCGAGCGTTGAGAATCCAACCTAACAAAAACAGAGTGCATCCCAGCGCGACGAAAAACATACTGTTGGATTTTCAACTCCGGGCGCTAAGCAGAGAATTGAAAATCCAGTGCGCCATAAAATACCGCCGCGATTTTATTACGCTCGTGGGAACGCCGACTTATACATGTACCTATTCTAGAAACAGAAAGACACTAACAACGTCTTTAAAGGGTTGCTTGAAAATTCAGAGGTTGGTGGCATCAGGAGCGTCCGATACGCCCTTGTAATTTGCTTCAGACTGAGATTTGTATGTCGGACAGTGTTATTCGGTTTTTCAGTTTTAAATTCTGCCCTTGAAACAATCACGCACTCTATAATGCATGGAACTAGTATGTACAGTACTTATGTAACTGGGGCCGTACTATGACGTGAAAAAAGATCATGGATCATCATGGTTCCGTTGTGAAAAAAGGATGGTGCTATAGCTCGTATATAGCTCCGTCTCTCTCTCACACTGGAACCTCGATGGATTCATGACTTTATTTCACGTCATAGTACGGCCTGCTTTAGTTATTCTTCTGAGGTACGGCCCCTGACCGCCGTCCTTGGTGGCATGTAGATGTAAACAGTAGGTACTGCAGTACCTGCCTACGGATGGATGAGCAATAATTTTTATCCACATTATCATGATAAGAGGCTAACTTTGAGTTAGCATATAATTATGAATGTACCGTGTCGAGTTGCGTGTCTCTGTGTCATGTAATTTATCTAGCATTGAGAGATAGTTATAAGTTATTATGACACGAAGACGTGGTTGCAGTTTATGGGGCCTTAGTATTATTAGCCGCACGGGTCGATCCATCAGGTTAAGCTACACTTGCTGGGGTTGGTCCGTGGATAGATGACCATCTTTACATACCGAGACTCCTCCGTGCCTTGGAAAGCACGTTAAGCCGTTGATCCCGGCTGTCATTCGTGGATCTTTGACAGTCGTTACGGGTCGTCAGAAGCCCGAAAGTCTGACAACCAGTCTTACCAAGGGGTATCGTATTACCCAGTAACTGGGTTGTGGAGGTCAGATAGGCAGTCGCTCCATGTGAAATACTGGTATTCAGCTGCATCCGGCAAGACTGGAAGCCGGTCCCAACACAGTTGGGAAAAAGCTAGGCAATGATGATGAGTATTATTAGCATCTCTGTAGGTCGGGTTTTACTGCAATCAATTAAACTATCAGGATATTTCTATATTTACCTGTATGTTACATATTTGGTGAATTTTGTACGTTCTAATTTTATTTTCCCGTTAATTAAAGCTATGTAGTCAATATACATTTTTAGTTCGCTTCTCTAGGGACTTCTACGCTTCCCTGTTTATTTAGAGATAGATACCACACTTACCTACCTATAGTTTTGTACGTTATACGGAAAACATTAGAATATTTACGTCTGAACTTGACATATTAAACAATTACTCAAATGATTAAGTAATGACGTAAATTCCAGTTACAAGAATTAGCCATTAATGACATTAAACCTCGGCGTGTTGGCTTGCACGTCAAACACAACTGCCGAAGAGATAATCAATATTTTTTACATTTACCTATCCTGTACAACTGAATTTAAAATAGGTGGGTACATCTAGTAAGTAAAAAAAAATCAGCTGTTCAGTACATTTTGACGAATTATGCGAACAGCTGATTTTTTTTTCGCGATTTCAGGTTTGGTCCCATAGTAAAAGTTGTTCATAATGATGAGTACAATGACCCCTTAAGAGGTTTTGCGCATTTAACGTTACACGTTGTATAAATAAAAAGTGAAGTCCTGGCTGACTGCCTGATTGACTGACCTAGAAAGCTGAGATTTTGCTCAGAGGTTCCCTTTATAATGTAGACAAGGAATAAAGAAGGAATTCCCGGTAGTACGTTCCCTTTGGATATTTTCCAACATCGACGCGGGCGAAGCCGCTGGCAAAAGCTAGTATACAATAAAGTTGTTATAAAATATAGTGAGCCGGGTACATTCTGAGTGTGAGTTTTGAGTAAAAATGATGAAATAGTATAATATTATTAAGATACCAATAAATTATTTTAATTAGCCCAGATTATGCTTATTACATGGGACTTAAACTTAATTGGCGTAATATGCGTGTTCCATAGGTAGACATCTGCCTTAACCACTTCACTGCAGGGAGGAATCCCGCAGAATATCAGCGTCAGGTATATTTGCCTGACACATGCTGAGCTGGACTCCCATTTGGTGCAACCTTGAGACGCACACGCACTGTGTATTCGTTATTCATTTTATTTTGTATGTCATAGTGTCATTTTTATTTGCTTATGTATGTTTTTCTTCTTTTCTTTTTTTTGGCACCTTGTTTTTATATAAATTTAATTGTACTTTTGTGTGTTGTGCTATGTCTTTTGTGTGCATCAAATAAATATTTTATCTATACAACGTGTAACGTTAAATGCGCAAAACCTCTTAAGGGCTTATTGTACTCATCATTATGAACAACTTTTACTATGGGACCAAACCTGAAATCGCGAAAAAAAATCAGCTATTCAGTACATTTATGTTCGCATAATTCGTCAAAATGTACTGAACAGCGGATTTTTTTTTCGCGATTTCTGGTTAAGAGGTTTTGCGCATTTAACGTTACACGTTGTATATCTATCTATCTATCTAACCCTTCGAGGATTGCAGACGTAATGTTATGTGTAAAATAAATCTTTAAATTATTAAAATTCTCATGTCCCCCAGGTCGCACAGCCCGCCGCTTGGCTGAGAAGATCGCAGAGCTGGACACATACAACGAGCTACTTTCGAAGCAGGCGGTACAATTGCAGCAATATTTTGACATGTGCGTCGCAGCGTACCCTCAGATCAATGATGACGCCACCGAAGCTATCGATGCTGTTAAACTTGCTGATGGTTTGTTGGTTTTGTTTTGTTATGTTACGAAAGAGGGAGAAGAAGACCAAAGAAAAGATGGGTGGATTGTGTAAGGAATGATATGAAAGAATGGGAGAAAAAAACTGTTGCGCCGATCTCAAGTAATATGGGATAAGGGCAGAAAGATGATGATGTTTCGATAGTTTTTTTGGTACTTTTGTAAAGTTTCACACTTCCACTCAGTAGTTTGGTTTCAAAGGCAGGTCTTCCCAGATAAAATACTGATATTCGGTTATCAGTGTAAACCTGGAGTCGTAGTCGATTTGAAAAGTCAAAACGTCAGGCAATTGTTTTAGGTACTCAAGTAAATTTTTAACAAAGTCCTTCAATTTGGCTATTATATATCATACAGCTGCTTTAATAAAATAATGCTGCTTCCCGCACGGAACAAATATTTGTATGACCTACAAGTAGTTGTTCCGAGTCTGGGTGTTTTTCTATCTATAATATGTATGTATTTACAAAAAAAAAATGTGTATAAGTAGTTTATCAGCCATCTCGTTACCATAACACAAGCATTAGGTTGCTTAGCTTGGGACTAGATGGCGTTGTGTGAACTGTCCAAGGATATTTATTATTTATTATTTATTTAAGACAGTAGAATTAATTTTCAAAAGCAGATCAGAGTCAGTTTGGGATTCATGCATTGGCTGCTGAAAATCAATCACTATACTACAAAGGTTTAGGTAGTTAAATAAAGGTAAACAATCTTGATCTGACTTTTTACACAAACACATAATAAACAAATAAACTACTGCTTAAACTAATGGTTCAATTGATTCAGTAATCATTATTCTTCTTTAAATACATTGGTTTTTAGTTGCATTTTAATTTTAAATTGAGATTTTGAATAAAAAAGATAAAAAGACACATCAAGATTGTTTACCTTTATTTAACTACCTAAACGTTTCTAGTATAGACAGCAACTCGTTCCACGCTAGAACTGTTTAGAAGCTATAATGCCGATCTAATGTTTAGAATTTGCATACTAATTTAAGTCGAAGCCAACATCCGACTTTTAATATTTCAGCGGTTACATGTTTATCGTAAACGCCAAAAACCATATTTCTGTAATCGATCCGACAAACTGTACCTACCTACAGCTGATTATAGAAATTATAAAATTCAAAATATTTCCTGCCCGTTCATTATTATCACATAACACACAATTTCAGTTTGTCAAATAAATGAACAACTTCATACTATGACATCATGTTCAATTGCTTTGCACAAGGCTGTTAATTTTTGAAATTGAATGAATTGCTTATAAATTAGATTATAACGTCTGTGGGTTAATTGGTTGTCAAGTCATTATTAGATGTTAGTCTCTAACCCAGCGTCTTACCCAAAATACCGTTAGCGATAATACGTGATCGTCGCGTTTATATGTCACTCAAGTGTTCGGAAATCCGGGAGGCGCCATCTGTTGACGCGACCAGGCATTCGCGTTCGCCGAACAAAATGAACGTGACGCTGCTGCCGCCGCTGCCGGTTCATTGGAGCAGATAAGTGAGCTAGGAAAAAATTAATAGAGTTCATGCACAGAATAATAAAGCTGCAGTAGTTTATCTGGGCAGTGAACGGCCGCTCGGTAGATAAATACGTGTTACTGCCGCGCGCTCGAATTGTTGCGTAACTTAGATTGACTGAGATTTCGAAGCCCGTCGTTTCGGCAGTTTTCTATGAAGATAAACTACTGTATCATTATTATGCTGTGGTTCATGTTTTTAAACCTCTCTACTTTTCGCTCCAATGGATAGGAAGCCTAAAAAGGATCTTTTGTTAGTAATATCTTGATTATCTTGTAATCATAGTCCAGAAATGTAACAAATGTAATAGTAGGTGAGGTACTGCTCGATTTTTGCGACCTTTTTATACCGAATAAATTTTATTTCTAGTAGTCGTTTCATCACACTATGACACTAATAATATCACACTAATATTATAAAGGCGAAAGTTTGTGAGTGTGTGTGTGTGTGTTTGTATGTATGTTTGTTGTTACTTCTTCACGCTCAAGCGGCTGGACCGATTTGGATGAAATTTGGTATGTGCATAGCTTATACCCTGGATATCTGTAGGAAATCTAGGTTCTAACACTTTAATAAAACGAGTTATGGGCTTTTTAAAATGTATAGATTATTATTAGCCAATTAAAAGTCACTAGGAAGTTTATACGTCCGTCTTTCTTAAGGCGCTAACGAGAAGTGAAGTACTACTAATGTTGGGTAGTATTTATGTAATAAGTAGGTACCTACGATGTATCGATTATTATAAAATCGACTAAAGATTGATTTTTGTAAATAATTAAATCAAATAAATCAACACGCCCCCTCAAAAATTAATCTACCAATTATACAAAAAAAAAACTTAAATCAAAGTAGGTAATACCTAATTGACCGGAACATATTCACTTCCTAGTGTTTGCTGGGAATACATCATGGTCCAACATTTGCTGCCAAGGATTAAGGAAAACCCAGAAAACCTTAATCAAACCTTCATTAAATTATTCTTAATAATAATTAAATTAATCATAAATCATATTATTATGTAGAATCACTAAACATTCAATGAGTATCTTATTCGAAGCCCATTTTACTTCTCATCGCTTGAAAAGTGATAGCGGTTAATGCCTTGGTCAGAACATCTGCCAACTGCTGAACTTTTGGAATGTAATTTTATTTTATTACATTTTTCTCAATCTGTTCCTTAGAAAAATGATACTTTATTTCTATGTGTATTGTACGTTTGTGATGGGTTGGATTATTTGCAATGCTTATGCAGCTATTTTTATCCTCATAGAATATGATAGATTTAATTATATCTATCTTAATACTAACTGCTAGTGATTTAAGCCCTAAAGCCTCCCATGACAGTTTCATACAATGCCATACAATCTGCCTCAGTTGAAGAGGCAGCAACTGACATTTGTTTCTTTGTACTCCAGGTTTGCTTGCAGCTTGAAATACCCAGTTGTACTTTTCCTGTCATTTGAATCACTGCCACCCCAATCTGAATCTACGTAGCCACATATAATGTTAGTGTAGGCACATCTTTTACCTATAACTTAATTTTAAATTAACAGTACCTTTCAAGTACCGAAGCACTCTCTTTAGACACTGCCAGAGTTCTTTACTATTTTCGTTCGTATACCTTCTCAGTATATTAACGCTTGTAAGTAATTAAATCTGGACGAGTGCATAACATGACATACATTAAACGTTCTATAACGTTTCAACATGTATCATTATATATTTTTCTTCAGAGTTTAATGCGTCATAATTAAGTTTATTTTCCATTGGTGTATTGACAGTTTTACAATCGTGCATATTAAATTTATTTAATACCGTTTATATTTATGCACTTTGATTTAATGCTATTTCACTACATGCTTGTAATTTTTATACCTAGAAACTTTTTTTTTTTTTTTTTTAATCTGTCTAAAAAGTCATTTTGATTTTACTCATTAAATACCTTTTAAAATTATTAATTGTTTCAATATCAGCACATACTATTAGGTTAAAACACCTTTAAATAAAATGACATAATTATATGCATAGGTATGTATATCTCCATTGTCTAGCAAATATTTGAATGAAGAATTTTGAAAACCTATTTCTTTATGAGATAGATCGAAAACTTCAAACCAACATTTAGCTGCCTGCATTTTTCAGCCCGTAAAGTTTATTTAATTTAACACATAATTATCTAAGATACCCTCAGGGCCTTTCATATAATATCTTCCTTTAATTCGTCATTTAGGAAGGCAGTTTTGACATCCTTAAGACGAACTAGCAAACTAAATTGATTCGCAAAAGTAAGATACATCTAAAACTAGCTATTCATGCTAATACTGGTGCGAAAGTTTCATTATAGGCCGTGAGGTATTCTTGACCGAAACCCCTTGCACAAGTTGTTTTTTTTTATCTTAAAGGTTTTCTAAATTCATCATGTTTTACAGAAAACATCCATTTACAATAAATTGACAATGTTTTTATTTTCAGGTGTTGGTATTAAAGTCTAAGTATTATTTAGCTTTAGAGAATTTAGTTCGTCCCTACTGCACTTTCCCACTGAGATCTGTTTTGATCTCTTCTAATGAATTTGGTATTTTACATAGAATAGACTGAGCACACAAAATTGCGATCATCATCATCGTCTTCACTAAACGACTTTTGAACCTATTGCATCATCTAACGTCAGGATTTTATTTGTGTTTTCTTTTGGTGAAGATGGGGTATCAAAAAGTATATCATTTATTTGCTCCGATTCAATTTTATATTATCATGGTTTAATTTGCAAACTTTACTAGGACACTCGTGCTAATCAGATTTAGACCATAGACGTATCTGATATAGAACTGTCAGAGTTATGAGACTTGACCGGCACTGACTTATATTACATCATCAGCTTTGCCGTGAGAATTTTTTAATATTCCCTTCAGACTTGAGGTCTGGCCTGGATTGAAGAAAACCAGTCTCATCAACAATAACATCCCTGACTACTATGTAATTTTTCGCACTCTGGGTTCCAAACTTTATAGCGTTTGGTTCATAACCCACAAGTATCCCTTTCCATGATTTTTCATCAAACTTGGTCTTACTGCTTTTATTATGAACGTAAGCAGTTGAACCAACCTTCAATTTTTTTTTAATTTGAGGTTTTGTATCATGTCACATTTCGAATGGTGTTTTTGAAAACTTTCAAAGTTTTAATTGGGGTCAAAATAATCAAATAAACAGCAGTTGGTACTACCTATCGCCCCAAAACACTTTGTCTAATTTAGCACTGCTTAAACGAGCTTTTCCATTATGTAATGGTTCCGACCATACGTTCAGAAACGCCATTCAACTGTGGTATTCTCGGAATTTTTAAATGTTATGATATCCCTCTCTCTACACAATAACCTTTCATTTCAGTCGATAGATATTCGCCACCATTATCGCAGCATAAGTTGACTAATTTTAAATTAAACTTAGCCTCGCTTTTAGCCACGAATCAAAAAACAGCAAACACGTCTGATTTATAGGTGGGTTAAACAGTACGTAACAAAGTACCTAGTGTGTATACTCATCAACAAAAAGTACAAAGTAGTTTTTTTTTATTTGTCGTTAGTTGGGGGTATAAACAGTAACAATAGTCCACAAATATCTGAGTGCACAATAAATAATAGTTGTTTAACATGACTATTACTTTTGACCTGATATGAACGGAAATCGACTTTGTTTCCAATTTATACAGGCCTCACCTCCGTGGGCCTCACACAATTTATCATCCAGGCTCGCATAACAGTTTCAATTTGGCTGGTGTCATCAACAATTTTATTATTATTTTTTTAAATTTCGATGAATTAATTTTTACTAATTATGACCAAAGCCATAATTTGTACATACTGCACACTTGAGAAACACATTGACACTTATTTACAGATGCCATTAAGTCTACAGCAATTAAATTATTTTTCAACATACCTTGCATGATAGTTTTATTAACCTTACGTATTTGGGCTCCTCGCTCGTCGACAATGACTGTCAACCCTGCTCCTTGCATTTTCGTTAAGAACAACAGGTGGTACCGCAGCACAGAAGAGCACGTCCTCCAAAACTTCTTGAACGCCCATGTTGCTGGTCACATACATCGTTCCCTGAAATAAATTCACCTTTTTAAGCAATAGAAATTTTAATGGCGTTTGCAAGACGGTGTGACTAATGAAAAGATCTTCCCTGTTTATAATATGGTCCGATGTTCCAGAAACCAACAGGAAAGTATCTTCCATCATGATCCGCTTGATAGTCTGCCATCATAACAGCAAAGCCAGAAAAATAGCTCGACGTGGATGGTTCACTGATTCCAACTGCCTGAACCGTCCTTGTCCTCTCCGTATTTTCTGCTGCTGCTGTAATGTTTGAGCTCTGTTGAAGTAGAAGCAGTTGTTTTTCACATGCTTCTTGCGGACACAGTGATAACACTTCATGAACTGAGACTTATTCTTCTGCTTGTTAACTTCCTAGTTGAAGCTATTATTCCCTTTATTATTTTGAGAATTATCGAATTTTGTTTTTCGAAATTCCTGTCCATTTTTCCTTCAAATTGCAAAATTTTTGACACTGGTATCACTGGACTCATTTTTAAACTTGACTTCATGATCCAAAAGCCTTGGTTTAACGAATGCTAGCATTAAATTATCCTCCGATAAAGTTTCGATCGCAGTTATAACGCCATCATAAATTGAGGGTAGGTTGAGCAACAAATGCGTGGCGTGGCGTCTTGCCGTACCGTATAATATACTGTAGTCTTTGGTGCCGGCTAACAATTCGATGATGAACTTTTCTTTTTTTTTTTGCACCTTTTATCACGTCCATTTCACTTGACAATGCCCATATTTTTTATTTAAATTTTAACCACTTATATTGCAGTAAAAACGTAACCTGGTCCCATAACCTGTAGGAAATCTAGGTTCTAACACTTTAATAAAACGAGTTATGGGCCTTTTAAAATGTATAGATTATTATTAGCCAATTAAAAGTCACTAGGAAGTTTATACGTCCGTCTTTCTTAAGGCGCTAACGAGAAGTGAAGTACTACTAATGTTGGGTAGTATTTATGTAATAAGTAGGTACCTACGATATATCGATTATTATAAAATCGACTAAAGATTGATTTTTGTAAATAATTAAATCAAATAAATCAACAATATCAAATCAAATCAAATCAAATAATCTTTATTGCAATCCATAATGTGATACAGGTGGTAAGTGATAATTTCAGAATCAATTATGGACCCTGTCGGGCACAGCAAGCTTTATAATATATGTGTATATATGTGGGCATATATGTTAATAGGCTACTTTTTATCCCGGTCTACGCGGGTGAAACCGCAGGACGCAGCTAGTAACTGATAAAAGGTCTGAGTATGATCCTTTGTCATATTAGCGAGTACTCATTTAAATACAATACAGCAATAATGAGAGCTTGTGGTTTGATCAATCTGCTTGACCTACCTTATGTCATGGACGAGTGACACTGATTTGCACGTTGTGACTAGGTCACCCGGGAAATCCCAGTGTTCCGAGATCTACTGGGCAACCACCAAGTACATAAAGACAAAGATATATTTATTGCATAACTGTGTATATTAAGTTCTAATACATTTTTAGTTTCAACAGTCAACCTAATTCGGATATGCAATAGTATTTTAAGAAATTATCTACTTACAAATATTATTTTTTATCAAAAAACTCATGCAGATTATAAAACACATTATCAATTAACATTTTTTTCAATTTATTTTTAAACATATTGCCATTTAATTGTTTAATGGCTGGGACTACCCGATACTCCACCAGTTAGACTAGTTTTTGCCCGTGGCATCGCCGCGTACATGCCGGAAAATATCCCACGGGAATGTACTACCGGGAAATCCTTCCTTATTCCTTGTCTACATTACAAAAGGAATCTCTGTGCAAAATTTCAGCTTTCTAGGTTCAAGGTTTTGAGTCAGTCAGTCAGTCAGGACTTCTCTTTTTATTTATATAGAAGATAGATCGATAGATAGAACCATATTGAAGTTTAGCTGGTACCGATTAGCAGTAGCCATATCCATATAGCTAATGATTTAATATTCACTAGCTGACCGTTTTGCTGTTCAAATTTCAATACTTAATTCATACAAAAATCCCATCGAAAAAACACTAAGTTTTTCCCGAATTTTCCAATTTGTCTGGAAATTTTTAGAATTTTTCATTCCCTAAAAACCTTATTCGAGTTACTACGAATATAAAAAAAAATAACCTTGTCGTTCCAGCCGTTTTCAATGATGCGCTTACTAACGAACAGCATTTAATTTTTTATTTATATAGCGCTATCCGGACAGGGCAATCAAAGACGTGATACATTCCGCACAATAAGGGAAATCATTTTATGTGTAGGAAGATTTAGTTTGCTCTGCTAAAAGGTCTAATAATGCATTTATAGCAGTGGTGGCCCAGCAGTAGTAACGACCGCGACTTACGAGTTTACGTCGTGGTTTCGAACCCAGACAGGCGCTATACTTTGTGTAAATTATTTCATTACCACTGCTCTCAAAACGTTGAAGAAAAACATCGTGAGGAAACGGGCATGTCTAGAACCAAAAATTCGAAGACATAATGTGACATCTACCAACCCGCACTGGGCCCGCGTGGTGCATTATGGCGCACTCCCTCTCACCGAGAGGAGGCCTGTGTCCCAGCAGTGGGAACATTTATGCTATGCTTATGCTATACGTTTATTGACCAGGTAACGACCTGAGCTTGCACGTGGGTGAAGTTCGTGCAACTAGTGCGTCTTTCCGAGCGACGTGTGGCGCCACTATCGCCACTCTACAACACTGCGCTGAGCTGTTGCGGCGCCGGGAGAAGCAAGCCAGCAAGGCTGAGGAGCTGTATATGTAAGTATACTCTTTCCAACCATTTATTTTACTTACATAAGCATATAGCTTCCTTATTTATTGACAGGCAACTATAGACGAAAAAAAACTTTATGGACGTTGTTTTTTCTTTACAAATTCTTTAAAAACAATTTCTTTTTAAATTATAATATCAATCAATCTACCTAGCCTTTTCCCAACTATGTTGGGGTCGGCTTCCAGTCTAACCGGATGCAGCTGAGTACCAGTATCTTGGAGCGATTGCCTATCTGACCTCCACAACCCAGAAACTGGGCAATACGATATCCCCTGGTAAGTCTGGTTGTCAGACTTTCGGGCTTCTGACGACCCGTAACGGCTGTCAAAGATCCAGGAATGACAGCTGGGACCAACGGCTTAACGTGCTTTCCGAGGCTCGGAGGAGTCTCGGAATGTAAAGATGGTCACCCATCTACGGACCAACCCCAGCAAGCGTAGCTTAACCTGATGGATCGACCCGTGCGGCTGTTATTACTTAGCCACGAGCTAAAATATAATATCAATGTGTTAAATCGATTAAAACTTCTTCATAAATAAAGTCGATCAAATCAAGATCGAAGAAGATCGAAGAAAATCAATCGAAAGTAAAGCATTAGGACATCACTAATTGCTTAGTACTCGAGATGTCAAAAGTAAAGTAAATGGTTGGAATGATTATGTAGTACTTAATGCCGGCCAATCTGTTCTGGTTATCCTGCTGTAAAGTCTCCTTGGGTATCGAGGAAGGCCAACCATTCGACAGGCTGTCGTGTCGAAAATGACAGATTGCCTTTTCCCTGATTCGTGTAGCCCCCGACGGTAAAAAGTCGGAATTATAGCGGGTTCTATTTGACTTAAACTGACAACATTTTCGGGTTTTGCATTTTTGTGAACAGCGTTTAGGAAATCCTTCGATAACGTTGATTGATATTCGGTATGGCACGGAAGCGTATCGAATGGTTGTAAATAGCCATATTGCCATAGTGTCTAAACACTGCACACCGGCACATGCTTTGGCGTTCCACCTTCCATTAATTGGCGTATTTTTCCAAATGTTTGCGTTATTTTGAAAATACAAAATGTGCCCTACGGTTATTGAAATAAATTTCAACTTGTTGTATCGAAATGACTTGAATATTTGAACAAATACGCCAAGTGAAATGCCTGCATGAGATCCTGAAGCTGCTCGAATGTTGATAGTCATTCAGGGAGTTTTAGTTAGTAAATTTCATAGTAGATCTGGAAGCCTTCTGAATTTCTATTTCGGCTAATTCTAAAATGAGTAGTACTGTTTCTTAGTAGTATCAGTATTTTATGTGGCCGTTTTGTATTCTGCTCGAGAACCTGTGTAAAAGATAGCCGAGACAATAAACAAGTATAAATGTAAATTGGTACAAGACGTTGATACTAGATGGCGCCACTAACATAATATAATTGAACTATTTGAAATAAGCCCGAAGTCTGGATTTGTCCCCGTTGATGGTAAAAGGGTCGCCCTCTATTACATGGGACATAAACATGACTAGGGAAATGTTGGTGTACTATACGTACACCTTTGCCAAACAAGAAAACTGTTCGCTGTCACGCGCTGTTTCGAGGAAACAGCGCGTGATGTTATGTTTGTATAATGTTATTTACAATAAAATGTTTTTCGCAGGGCATTGAAGAACCAGCTGACAGAAGCAAGGTTGGCATCGAAGCCGGGACCAGATCACGAGGTTAGTTTCCAAATATTTAAATCTTAGTATTAGTCTGTGAAAACGTGGCTTATTTTCATATTATGAATATCGGTTCTCGTGCAGATTATTGTATTTATGGTTTTATTGACTTCATTCCTCAGAAGTTTCGAAGTTTAAAACCAAAAACATCAGCCGACTTTATTATACATACATAATAATAAGCCTATAATGTTACCACTACTGGGACACAGGCCCCCTCTCTGTGAGACGTAGATGCGGATTGGTATATGTCACATGTCTTCGAATTTTTGGTTTTATGACATGCCGGTTTCCTCACGATGTTCTCCTTCGCCATTTTGAGAGCAGTGGTGATAAAATAATTTACACAAAGTAAAGTGCCTGCTTGGGGTCGAACCCACGACCTACAACTCGTTAGTCGTTGCCGTTGTCACCGGGCCACCACTGCTCACTTTGTTATACTCCGAATAGAAAAAGAAAATTACTCATTTCTATTCCAACCAATCTTAAAATTATGCTTCCGAAAGACTACTGACTAAGGGCGAATTTTACCAATGAAACTGAACTTTTTCAGCACATCTTAACCGCGATCAGTCGGTGTCAAAATTGTTATGGAAATTTGACACTGACAGCTCTTGAACGCGTTTTAGATGTGCTGAACATGTTCAGTTTCATTGGTGAAATTCGCAATAAGGATTATAGAATTGGTTAGGTCTAGCGATTTAGAAACAGTACTCCTGTCCTACTAATTGTAACGTATCACGATTACCGATCAATTTTCCAAACGCGCTGATTATGCCCCATCTACTTATGACTATTTGATGGGACTTGAAAATGCCCATGCTATGCATTTATGTTGATAAATTATTAAAAGCGAATTTCACCAATGAAACTGATCGCGAAACCGCGTTTAACAGATGTCAGTGTCAAAATTGTTGTGGAATATAGACGCTGAAAGCTCTTGAACGAGGTTAAGCCTAAGCGCATCGGAGGCGCAGGCCGCACAGCCGCACAGCACGTTGGCTGCGCGCAGAAATCTGTGTCCCGAGTACTGCGCGACGCAGGTCTGCACTGTCACGTACCTATGCCGCAGGCGCGCGTGTCGGTGTATACGCTCTTCTATGATAGGTAACGCATTGTATACAAAAAACTGCGCTGTGCTGGACTGTGTCGTCTGCGCGGCCTGCTTATCCATATACGCTTAGGCTAAGACGTGCTGATCATGTACAGTTTCATTGGTGAAATCCGCGTGTGTCGCTCGTGCTCGTGTGTAAGAACACTAAACGTAAAAACACGTCGCGACTAGCACGCGTCGCGCAGGAATCTGTGCCGGCACTACAACGAGGCGCAGAGCAGGGCAGACACATATCTGCGTCGCACGTGCCTGCGCCGCAACGTACGGAGCACTCGGTACTTTCATGCATTACAAAATCTGCTCTGCCCTGCGCTGCGTGGATCTGCGTCGCCTGCGTCTCAGCATACGCCTAGCCTAAACCGTTTAGTTGTAACTGGGTCTAAAACTTGATAAGCCAAGAAGTATCCTGTTACATTACAGCCAGCCTAGCTGCGATGGTCAAACAGAACAGACGGTCGCCGCGAAGCTTCGATAGCAGAATTAATTATTTATCTTCTAAGCAAAATGATATGACAGTATATTTTTTTTTTCAGTATTACGTAATACTTAAAGACAGTAGTAGTAGTGTTTTGTCTTAGTTAGGTTTTAGTGTGTTAGTATGTATGGCATGATCGACTTTTAACATATAAAAACAATATACTGATATTGATGAAATTCTATTGGCTTTTGTGACGTCAATCGTCTCGCGATTCGAATAATAAATATCATTTATTATAAACTAAGTATATGTGTGTACAGTTTATTTATATAAATAAATATTATTTAAAAAATATCCTGTTAAAGTAAATTCTTCTTTCAATTATGTGTTTATTATCTGTATTATATTTATATGTATGTGTATTAAAAAATAACCTTTATTGAATTGTATTTCATATTTGTAATAATAATAATATTTAATTTGATTGTAGGCTCGCTTCAGTCAGTTTATTATTTATTCAAATCTGACTTAACAATTGTAACAAAACTTTATCCGTGGAATAAATATGACAGTTTGACAGTTTTTCTCTAGCATAGCATAATCAGCTTATAATGTTCCCACTGCTGGGACACAGGCCTCTTCTATGTAGAGGGAGTGAGCTGTAATCCACCACGCGGGACCAGTGAGGGTTGGTAGATCTCACATGTCTTCGAATTTTTGGTTCTAGGACATACCGGTTTCTTCACGATGTTTTCCATCACTGCTTTGAGAGCAGTGGTGGTGAAATAATTTACACAAATAGTCCACTCATCAAATGACCAAAAAGGGGATTTAGAGTGCGTGAGCTGGGACGTAAGCGATTTCTTCAGAAAGTTGTTCAGGGTGCTTAGGGAGTAAACATACTAAAAGTCCCTGCGTCTAGGAGGTGCGCCGGGGGGGGGGGATAAAAGTTTCCACTTTTGAGTTTTTCGCTAATATCTTTAAAGCGGTGCGTCGTAGAGAAAAAATACTGGACGGAGGGGTTACACTTGACTCTACCAAAAATTAGCACTTTAAAGCTTAATATTTCAGAAACGGATCCCTAAATCGTGGCTAAGTAATAAATACGGAACCCTAAAAAGGAGGAGATTATCAATTCGACACATATGTATATAATTAGTGCGGTCAAAGTAGACATTTCAATTAACAAAAATTCCGACAGAGCTAAATTTTGGTGGAGACCTTGGGTACACCATTAGAAATAAAGTGTCAAAAGTCCCCATCGATCCCATGTGTGCTAAAAAAGTTATTGGGGGTCAAATGTTAAATGTCAAAATTTGAGGATTTTTGGATTTTTCTCGTAAACGGTAAGTTATATCAAAAAAATATGCGAGACAAAATCCAAGATCATAAAATTGTCTATTTACTTTTTTTCTAAGAATCACCGTTTCTGAGATATCGCGATTCTCAAAGTTGAAGGAAGCACGTTGTACATCATATGCACACATTTCCACACCACCTGGCGGAAGTGTACTTTGGCGCGTTTTTTTTAAAGTGGTTTCCTCGGTAGGCCTACTCCACGAACTGATGACGGGATTTACAGGGACAATAATATTTTAACTGCATTATGATTATTGATATTGGTTACTGACTTTAACTGTAGTTCTGATTTCTTTTGATATTTCAATCTGATTCATATTCTTTGAAGTTGATTGCCTAGCCATGTCTGAACTTCATAGTATACTCGATACAAGCGTTCATTAGCAGAAGCCGATGTTGGAGGAAGACAAGATAGTTGAACTTGTTTCTTGTTTCGTGTATAGCAACTGAACTGGGTTAGAAATTAACAGATAATACTTTGGAACCGATTCAAACTTTACTCCCACCTACTCCGGAAAAACTTCTAAACATAATTTTTTGCTATTGCAAAAAAGGTTGTAGTGCGAAATGTGGTTGTAGAAGAATAAGGTTACTGTGTTCTCCAGCGTGTGGGTACTAATTACCAAGGCCAGTCTTGCTCAAATGTCCAATTGAATACAACAGACGAAGATTCATGTGATTTCGATGAATAGACAGCTGATTCATCTTCATTTGAACAATTTATGAACATCCAGCAAGAAGAAGAGAATGAATAAGAAGAATAAATCGAAGAAGACATGACCGTTGAATTCGACTTTGAAGAATATGAATCAGATTGAAATAGCAAAAGAAATCAGAGCTACAGTTAAAGACAGTAAACAATATCAATATCAAGAATCATAATGCAGTTAAAAGATTATTGTCCCTGAAAATTCCGTCATAACAGTTCGTGGAGTAGGCCTACCGAGGAAGCCACTTTAAAAAAAACACGCCAAAGTACACTACCTCCAGGTGATGTGGAAATGTGTGCATATCAAGTACAACGTGACTCCCTTAACTTATAGAATCGCGATATCTCAGAAATGGTGATTCTCAGAAAAAAAGTATACAGACAATTTTATGATCTTCAATTTTGTCTCACCTATTTTTTTGATATAACTTACCGTTTACGAGAAACATTCAAAAAACCTCAAATTTTGACATTTGACCCCCAATAACTTTTTTAGCACACATGGGATCGATGGGGACTTTTGACACTTTATTTCTAATGTTATATCCAAGGTCTCCACCAAAATTTAGCTCTGTCGGAATTTGTGTTAATTGACCACTACTTTTATGTCTATTTTGACCGGACTAAATATTATTGAAGATGTATGGGGACTTATGAGAATCTATTGGGGCTTCTAAACAAATATACAAAATTTTATAGGTGTATGTATGTATATATTTGTTAGTGTGTATGTAAGTTTGTCCACGCATTTCTCCGAAACTATTAATCGGGTTGCGACCAATTTTTTTTTGGCTTACATTTACTTCACGTAACCGACACCTTACCTGAACCGATTTCGATTTTGATATATCAAAATCGGTTCAGTAGTTTTCAAGATATGGACTTACACGTGTAAGTGTGACGGCCTGGCTTATTGATAGGAGCTACGGGTGCGCTGTCAAAGGGAAAACATCTTTTAGCCTTGGTCAAATTCTAGTGCAGTATTTACAACAAAACTATTAACTACTTATCACAAATATTCCAGTTTTTACTTTAAACTAAAAATTACGAAATAAAAAGTAGTTATAACGTAGTTAAACTTTAATTTGTGAAGTCGGTGGCAAAAAAAAAACAAAATAAAGACACCGACTTCCCAAATTAAAGTTATTTCATAATTTCGAGTTAATTTCTTTTTGAAGTGGATTTAATTACTTTTTTATAGAAAATATGTGAAATCGCCTTATCTTCAATTAATGAAAGTTATCCGACTAATGAAAAATCGGCCCTAAGTCCCTTAAAATTAAACGCAACCAAGGAAAACAAGAGCTGGAAATTCCACACCCAAATTACACCCAGACAGGCATATTTCATAGCGGAACAACGTAATCACTGGCATGCAAATTGCATACCGGACCAGTTAGATCACTAGAACGAGGCTCGACGACAACCGAAATATTACTACTAGTGTCCCGCCCCCGCATCGCACGGTTTTTACAACTTGAGAAAACATCGAGTTTTGATGATTATCCACCGTGTTCTTCACGTTACCCATAAACTTTGGCAAACGCTTCTATAGCTTTTATATGTCTATGAAATAACACCAGTTAATTTAATTTGCGTTTGTATAAGTATGGCCTGTTTCGCCATCCTTTTATTTGTCATTCAGGTCATGTTGGAATTTTCTTACTAACTTTGGTCTAATTAACTCTACTTATTCCTGAAGTTGTAAGTACTAACCAAATAACTAATTAATCATCGTATCAATCAGCTGTTTCACTGTTGCTGGAAATTACTAAATGAATGATTTATCTATTACACATTGAACTACAAAAAGATTGCACACCTGCTGCCTAGTCTATTTATGCAATAATTTTGTACAACATAGGTACGCCTTAGGAATAATGATGTTATGAACATAATCTATCTATACTAATAATAGAGCTGTAGAGTTTGTTTGTTTGAACGCGCTAATCTCCGGAACTACCAGTTGGATTTGAAAATTCTTTTTTGCAGTTGATAGCCCAATTCTTGAGGAAGGCTATAGACTACTTAACATCATGCTAGAACCTTTAGGAGCCGGGCAAAAAGAAAGAAAAGTCAGAATGCTAAGCGAAAACGAAGTAATAGCGCGGGCAGGCGATGCGATGGGTCGGGGATTCAAGAAATTTCACGCAGACGAAGTCGTGGGCAAAACCTAGTTGTGTATATGACAAGTGACTGCCTCGTTGGTCTATTGATCGCAAACGCTACTGCTGAGCATGAGCTCATCATAATCAGCCTATAATGTTCCCACAGCTGGGACACAGGCCTCCTCTCTGTAAGAGAGAGTGAGCGTGGGTAGGTAATGTCACATATTTGGTTCTAGGACATGCCGGTTTTCTCTCGATTTTTTTTCTTCAACGTTTTGAAAGCAGTGGTGATGAAATAATTTACACAAAGTAAAGCGCCTGCCTTTTTTTTGTCGATGTGAAATCATCAAATGACTTCTCCCGCTCTGGGTGGAGCGGAAGGGTGTGTCAGACGTTTACTGACTAAAACCCACCCGTGTTCCTTCAGTTGCCAGGGCCACGGTATCTCTTTCGAACAACCCGCGACCCCGGGTTCGTATCTACGATTACAACTTGTTAGTCGCGGCCGTTTTTGGAGCATGAGGTCCTGGGTTCGATTCCCAGGTCAGGCAAAGTGTTATTGGGATTTCCATGTGGAATTTCTCAGTAGCACCCCCGGAGTCTGGAAATTGTGCGCAAATGGTGGCAATAGGCTCGTTCCCTATTACATGGGGCTTAAACATAAGTGGATTAATTAATGTGGGTGTACTATAGGAGCACTTCTGCCTAACCCTTCGAAGATTACAGGCGTGATTACATGTTACATTACATTACATTACATGTTTATGTTATTTTGAACTGAACATGAAAGAAATGCAACGCAAATGACTATAACGCCCAACAAAAGTTACGACAATGACGTTACTACTTGCAACCATTATACTACATACTTATTATGAAAACCTTATAAGTATAATAACTACTTAATATAAAAGAAGAAAAATATGATAAGTGACAACATTGTTTTGAAAAACGGATAAGCGATAGGACCATACTATGCCAGGAAATATGATACACCCACGGTTTTCAAGCAAAACCATTAAATGACTGATAATATTGTTCTAATCTTGTTTAGACTCAGTACAGTACCTATATTTAACTGTCTGAACACTCTGGTCTGATATGAAGAACTCTGTTCTAAAAACTGTTATAATTTCAGAAAAAAAAAAACATAAAAACATACATCACGGAGGTAATTTCAAAAATGATTATACTACAGATTTGATCTTTAACTTTTTATGTCAAGTTATGTAATGGGGCAATCACACTTGGTCGTTCCCCAGCATTCGGATGCCAATGGTGTTAAGTGCATTATGATTTTATGAACGATAGGAATACACGCTTTGGAATTTTTTTTTAGATTTAGTTCCAGAATCATTGAAATTCGTATACCCGATATTAGGTTTCGGTGATACACATCGATTACAGTTTTGTCAGTCATCCCATTATCAGTCCTTTTAAAACAGTGTAATTATAATTATTTATAACTATGTAAGTATATAATTATATTTAAAAAAATATAATTATTTTTAATTAAGTATATTTTATATTATATTTTTTTACGTACTTTTATAATTATATTTTCTTTTATAAACTTAATGTACAACCGGTCGATTCTGTAAAGATCTCACCGTGAAAACTTAGGTGAAGTGAGTTTGTTTTTGCTACGAATTGACACTATTGACAGCTCACTCCACGTTCACTTCACCTAAGTTTTCACGGTAAGATGGTTACAGAATCGCACTGCAAGTACGCTAGATAATATTTCCGCGTTTTCCTTTAATTTAAATACATACGAGCGCTATAATTGTACTCATACGAGATCTATAATAACGACAAAGATTGTGGGTTCATGCTGTGTATGTGTTGGTAAGCCTTATCTACAAATAAATAATAATCGGGGCAGCATGATGTATTTTTCTTCTATTACTCGTCATGAGTCATCTCAGCGTCAACCCTTTCCATATAATCCTCAATCGTCACAATGAGTCAGATATCTGTAGATAGGCATTCATCAAGACTGTCTATGTGAAAAACTGGTCGGTACTCCGAATCTTGGGAAAGACACGTAGACATGCATGTATACTCAACTTGGATTAAGGTGGAAGCGCCAAGGTAGCCCGCGAAATTCAAATTTTCTTACGTTTTTTGCAATTTGCAGAGCAGTATTAGGTTGTATGTTGATTAAAATATGATTCGCGATCGTAACAAGTATGTGTTTACAGAATAATAATAATTAAAATCGTCAATATACCTTTCTAACATCAAATTACACTATTTAATGACTATTTTCATGAAATCATGACATTTGAGGCCAATTATAACTTAGAGAGTTTTATTGATGATTCTAATGATTTTAATTCTGTGAATACATATTTGTTACGGTCACGACTCATATTTTCATCAACATACAACCATAAACTGACCTGCAAATTGCAAAAAATAAGAATTTCGCTTGCTACCTTAGCGCATCCCCCTAAGTGCAATATTATTATGCGATAGGTTGAGTGGGTGATGGTGTTACCAAAGGATAGGTGTAATTGCCGGCACGAGGTGAGCACAAATTCCACCTTAACTTTAACTGCCCTCGTCAGTGTGTTCTTGTATTCTGTTTTCTATCTGTATCTAAATATGGTTGATAATATATTGATTTCATTGCTCCCGCCCATATGCAACCTGCTGTGATAGGAAATAAGATTCGTTAAGTGTAGGAGTAGAGTTTGTGCTCTCGACTCGTGCCGGTAACTCTACCTACTGTTACAACAAATACCAAACAAACACATGTTTTAATTAATATAATCTAGATGAGTATTAATTACTCATCAATTAGTTATGATAGCTTTGTTAATTACAATATTTTGTTCTCATTAATTTTGATATGGATGTACTCATGTAATATATGTTGTGAAGATGTCATGTCTTCTCATAGAGATTATTGTTTCAGATATTTTTTTCTATAACGACTGAAGCTCCTGTAGTCCAGTAGACAAAAGAATATGCCCTTCGATAATTCCAAAGTTTTTTATTTTCGCGGAGTGGATTACTTTCGTGAATTCATTGCTATGTACAAAAATGCTAACAGTTTAGAGTTATGCTATAGGTATTAAGTAGGTATTTCCTATTATTTCGTGTTATAACAATAATATAAAATTTAAATTAAAATACTACACTGTTTCTTAATTAGTACTATCTAAAGTATATATTACTGAAAATGCTAACAGATAGGTACTGTGGAACAATGGAAATCTGAAAATGTCCTTTAACTCATTCAATAAAAAATTTAAGTTTTTCAAATCATTTCCTATACACTTAAAGGGATTAGTTATACCTTACAACAAAAGTTCTAACAGCTAAGTAATATGGCTTCACAAGTAATTGTATTTTTACTTTGCAATTAGCGAAATATTGAATTTAAGTTTATAAATTTGCGCCCACATATTCGTGATAATAAGCTCTGCTACCATACAAAAGTTTCAACTTGTACGTGCTATGCCTTTTTGTTTAATAAATAAAATACAATTTGGATATTGTGGCGCGCGGTGTAGGTACGACAATTCGTGCAGCGCGACGCGGTGACAATCAGACCCACACTCACTGCAAACGTGCACGCGGCTACACATCAAGCTATACATGTCCAGTTTACACTGACCTCTCATTGTAAGGTAATCTTATACAATGCGAGATCAGCTTATACTGGATGTGTATAGCTAGATCTGTAGCCGTGCGTACCTACCTCTATTGAATGAGGCGCAAAATCATTTCATTACAGTCACATCTCACAAATGACTAATACGAGTACAGTCAGCGTCAAAAATATCGGAACGAACAGACTGTTCAAAATGATCTCAAAAACTAAGAAAATTAAACTACTCAATTGGGTAAAGCTCTTGTCAGAATTACAGTGTAATATTATCGTATACTGTCTTCATTCTGAAAACAGTCTGTTCGTCCCGATATTTATTGACGCTGATCCAATCCAGTCAGTTATTTTTTCTGTTCCATTCCGTGACCGTGACTTCGCCCGCGCGTAATTATCAACAATTGTCAAAAATAGTCAAAATCCCGTATTCCGGGATTCACAGATTTAGAGTTCTGATTAAGGATCGAATGTATATTTATGTATTGATCGTCAAAATGTCGTGATTCCGGAATTGATAAATTAAGTATTTTTTTTACTATTACTAGGTAACTTGTTTATCACTAAATTTTCACAGGGGATCATCTACTATGAACAACTTTCACTATGGCATCAACACGTAAATCAC
The DNA here is from genome assembly GCA_905163495.3 of Cosmia trapezina. Lineage (NCBI taxonomy): Eukaryota > Metazoa > Arthropoda > Insecta > Lepidoptera > Noctuidae > Cosmia > Cosmia trapezina. Next base: position 8,476,798 of record LR991036.1, read on the forward strand.
GAAAAATAAATCAGCTGGTCGAGTAGGTATTGAGCTTTTGTATCAAACATCATAATTTTTTTCGTGATTTCAGAGTTGGTCCCATAATGAAAGCTGCTGAAACTGTAAATCCAAGATGGCGGCTGCGAATATTTTCAAATGTTTCGTCATGGGTGTCGTTTTCATTGGTTTCGAGGGTGTTAAGGCCGATAGTGACACTAAAATGTAAATCCAAGATGGCGGCTGCGAATATTTTCAAATTTTTCGTCATGGGTGTCATTTTTTTGGTTTTCGATAGTGTTAAAGCCGATAGTGATACTAAAATGTAAATCCAAGATGGTGGATGCGAATATTTTCTAATTTTTCGTTATGGGTGTCGTTTTCATTGTTTTCGGTGGTGTTAAAGCTGATAGTAACATTAAAATGTAAATCCAAGATGGCGGCTGCAAACATTATTAAACTTTTCGTCATGGGTGTCGTTTTCATGCTTTTCGAGGGTGTTAAAGCCAATAGTGACATTAAAATATAAATCCAAGATGGCCGGTGTGAAATCTCATGCCAGCGTCAATCAAAATGTCAAAAATGAAGGTAAACGCTATACAATTTCTGTCAGATTGAGTCTTGAGATGATATTGCGAACGTTGTTAAAAATACGAGAATTGCCCCTCTGTTTTGTGTTCTTTGCTGTCCTTAGTAAATTGGCGCTATTTTGAATACTGTAAGTTGTACGAACACAAAGTTTAGTGTTACTTTAATCTTTAATTTTGTGTTTGTTTAGTGTTGTTCTAATCGATTAAAAATGCATTCTAGTGATGAAGATGTGTTAACACCTGAGTTTGTGAAAGAGAGGGCGGCCGATATAGTGGAAAGCTTGCTACCCAAAAAATCACGGCTGGTTTACATCAAAGCCAATTTAACTTTACTTTTTCTTCATTATATGTATATTTTCACTTAAATCTTTCTTTTTCTCGTAGTCATGGTATAAAGTATAGTATGCAACTCTTGAATAAAACGGATTTATATCGAGGGCCATGAATCGCTCGCGTCGCTCAGGATTCTAAAACTTGAATCACTCGCTACGCTCGTGATTCAATCATCATGAATCACTCCCTACGGTCGTGATTCAATCGTTAGAATCCTTCACTAGCTCGTGATTCATCTATGGCCCTCGCTTTAAATCCGTCCTTTATTCACTAATTGCATAATATACTATTTTTCTAGAGAGACAAAAATTTAAATTTTGGCACAGTAGTCCAGTAGAGATATAATATTTTTTCCATTTACCCTTCGATAATTCTAAAGTTTTTTATTTTCGCTGAGTGGATAACTATAGTGAATTCATTGCTATGTACAAAAATGCTAACAGTTTAGAGTTATGCTATAGGTATTAAGTAGGTATTTCCTATTATTTCGTGTTATAACAATGATATAAAATTTAAATTAAAATACTACACTGTTTCTTAATTAGTACTGTCTAAAGTATATATTACTGAAAATGCTAACAGATAGGTACTGTGGAACAATGGAAATCTGAAAATGTCCTTTAACTCATTCAATAAAAAATTTAAGTTTTTCAAATCATTTCCTAATACACTTAAAGGGATTAGTTATACCTTACAACAAAAGTTCTAACAGCTAAGTAATATGGCTTCACAAGTAATTGTATTTTTACTTTGCAATTAGCGAAATATTGAATTTAAGTTTATAAATTTGCGCCCACATATTCGTGATAATAAGCTCTGCTACCATACAAAAGTTTCAACTTGTACGTGCTATGCCTTTTTGCCTTTTAAATAAAATACAATTTGGATATTGCAGGGCGCGGTGTAGGTACGACAATTCGTGCAGCGCGACGCGGTGACAATCAGACCCACACTCACTGCAAACGTGCACGCGGCTACACATCAAGCTATACATGTCCAGTTTACACTGACCTCTCATTGTAAGGTAATCTTATACAATGCGAGATCAGCTTATACTGGATGTGTATAGCTAGATCTGTAGCCGTGCGTACCTACCTCTATTGAATGAGGCGCAAAATCATTTCATTACAGTCACATCTCACAAATGACTAATCAACACGAGTATTCATAATAACTTACTGGGGCTTTCATTTAAAATTCCGAAATGTAACCGTTTGAGACCAAATAAACCATTTTTATTTTTTTACTAATACGAGTACAGTCAGCGTCAAAAATATCGGAACGAACAGACTGTTCAAAATGATCTCAAAAACTAAGAAAATTAAACTACCCAATTGGGTAAAGCTCTCGTCAGAATTACAGTGTAATATTATCGTATACTGTCTTCATTCTGAAAACAGTCTGTTCGTCCCGATATTTATTGACGCTGATCCAATCCAGTCGTTTATTTTTTCTGTTCCATTCCGTGACCGTGACTTCGCCCGCGCGTAATTATCAACAATTGTCAAAAATAGTCAAAATCCCGGATTCCGGGATTCACAGATTTAGAGTTATGATTATAGGATCGAATGTATATTTATGTATTGATCGTCAAAATGTCGTGATTGACGTGAATTGATAAATTAAGTATTTTTTTTACCATTACTGGGTAACTTGTTTATCACTAAATTTTCACAGGGGATCATCTACTATGAACAACTTTCACCTATGGCATCAACACGTAAATCACGAAAAATAAATCAGCTGGTCGAGTAGGTATTGAGCTTTTGTATCAAACATTGTAATTTTTTTCGTGATTTCAGAGTTGGTCCCATAATGAAAGCTGCTGAAACTGTAAATCCAAGATGGAGGCGGCTGCAAATATTTTCAAATGTTTCGTCATGGGTGTCGTTTTCATTGGTTTCAAGGGTGTTAAGGCCGATAGTGACACTAAAATGTAAATCCAAGATGGCGGCTGCGAATATTTTCAAATTTTTCGTCATGGGTGTCATTTTTTTGGTTTTCGATAGTGTTAAAGCCGATAGTGATACTAAAATGTAAATCCAAGATGGTGGATGCGAATATTTTCTAATTTTTCGTTATGGGTGTCGTTTTCATTGTTTTCGGTGGTGTTAAAGCTGATAGTAACATTAAAATGTAAATCCAAGATGGCGGCTGCAAACATTATTAAACTTTTCGTCATGGGTGTCGTTTTCATGCTTTTCGAGGGTGTTAAAGCCAATAGTGACATTAAAATATAAATCCAAGATGGCCGGTGTGAACATTTTCAAATTTTTCGTCATAGGTGTCGTTTTCATGCTTTTCGAGAGTGTTAAAGCCGATAGTGACACTAAAATGTAAAGCCAAGATGGTGGATGCGAATATATTCTAATTTTTCGTCAAAAGTGTCGTTTTCATGGTTTTGGGGGCTGTTAAAGCCGATAGTGATGTTAAAATGTAAATACATGATGGCGGCTGCGAACATTTTTAAAATTTTCGTCACGGGTGTCGTTTTCATGCTTTTCGAGGGTGTTAAAGCCGATAGTGACACTAAAATGTAAATGCAAGATAGCATCTGCTTTAAAAATGTTGATGGTTTTTTAATTACTATCACACGTGTTTTCAGATTGTAACGCGATACGCTGCACTGCCGCAGGGTTAGTTAAGTAGGCATCAGCCAAGCGTCACGCATTTTGACTCCTCTATCGGCTTAAGCACACTCTAAAACCATGAAAACGATAACCATGACGGAAAATTTTCGCAGCCGCCATCTTGGATTTACATTTTAACGTCATTATCGGCTTTAACACCCTCAAAAACCATTAAAATGACACCCATGACAAAAAGCTTGAAAATTTTTGCAGCCGCCATCTTGGATTTACATTTTAACGTCACTATCGGCTATAACACCCTCAAAAACCATTAAAATGACACCCATGACAAAAAGCTTGAAAATTTTTGAAGCCGCCATCTTGGATTTACATTTTAACGTCACTATCGGCTATAACACCCTCAAAAACCATGAAAATGACACCCATGACGAAAAGTTTGAAAATTTTGCAGCCACCGTCTTGGATTTACATTTTAACGTGGCGTTAAAATGTAAATCGCCTTTGAAACCCTCGAAAAGCATGAAAACGACACCCATGACGAAAAATTTAATAATGTTCGCAGCCGCCATCTTGGATTTACATTTTAATGTTACTATCAGCTTTAACACCACCGAAAACCATGAAAACGACACTCATTGAGAAAAATTAGAAAATATTCGCATCCACCATCTTGGATTTACATTTTAGCGTCACTATCGGCTTTAACAATCTCGAAAACCAAGAAAACGACACCCATGACGAAAAATTAGAAAAGATAGAAAATATTCGCAGCCGCCATCTTGGATTTACATTTTAGTGTCACTATCGGCCTTAACACCCTCGAAAGCCATAAAAACGACACCCATGATAAAACATTTGAAAATATTCGCAGCCGCCATCTTGGATTTACAGTTTCAGCAGCTTTCACTATGGGACCAACTCTGAAATCACGAAAAAAATTACGATGTTTGATACAAAAGTTCAATACCTACTCGACCAGCTGATTTATTTTTCGTGATTTACGTGTTATGCCATAGTGAAAGTTGTTCATGAGTAGAAGATTCCCTGTGAAAATTTAGTGATAAAAAGTTATCCTCTAATACTCGTAGTAAAAAAATACTTAATTTATCAATTCCGACATTTTGACGATCAATACAAAAGTAGGTACATTCCATATTAGCCAAAGCCTAAACGTAAGTAAATATACATTCGATTCTATAATCAGAACTTAAAAATTGTCGTTCCGGAATCCCGGGATTTTTTCGATACATAAGTGCAATCCATATTAACTAACATCTGCACTTAAGTAAATTATACATTCGATTCTATAATCAGATGTCAAAATTTGTGAATCCCGGAATTTTTTTGATACAAAAGTGCAATCCATATTAGCCAACACCTGAACGCAAGTACCTAACTAAACATTCGATTCCAAAATCAGAACTTAAAAAGTGTCGTTTCGGAATCCCGGGATTTTCTCGATGTATAAGTGCAATCCATACTAACTAACATCTGAACTTAAAATATTCGATTCTATAATTAGAAGTCAAAATTTGCCGATACCAGAATTCTGGGATCTTATTAGTATAGATAGTAACATTAAAATGTAAATCCAAGATGGCGGCTGCGAACATTATTAAATTTTTCGTCATGGGTGTCGTTTTCATGCTTTTCGACGGTTTCAAAGGCGATTTACATTTTAACGCCACGTTAAAATGTAAATCCAAGACGGTGGCTGCAAAATTTTCAAACTTTTCGTCATGGGTGTCGTTTTCATGGTTTTTGAGGGTGTTATAGCCGATAGTGACGTTAAAATGTAAATCCAAGATGGCGGCTGCAAAAATTTTCAAGCTTTTTGTCATGGGTGTCATTTTAATGGTTTTCGAGGGTGTTAAAGCCGATAATGACGTTAAAATGTAAATCCAAGATGGCGGCTGCGAAAATTTTCCGTCATGGTTATCGTTTTCATGGTTTTAGAGTGTGCTAAAGCCGATAGAGGAGTCAAAATGCGTGACGCTTGGCTGATGCCTACTTAACTAACCCTGCGGCAGTGCAGCGTATCGCGTTACAATCTGAAAACACGTGTGATAGTAATTAAAAAACCATCAACATTTTTAAAGCAGGTGCTATCTTGCATTTACATTTTAGTGCCACTATCGGCTTTAACACCCTCGAAAAGCATGAAAACGACACCCGTGACGAAAATTTTAAAAATGTTCGCAGCCGCCATCATGTATTTACATTTTAACATCACTATCGGCTTTAACAGCCCCAAAACCATGAAAACGACACTTTTATTTGAACTTTTAAACATAACCTATAAACAACAAAATTATATCCTAACTAAACTATTAAAAAACTAAAATATGGCGTCGAAAAATTCCTCCGCATCGCTGTCGACTGGTAAAGTACCCAAGAGACTGGCGGCATTGCCACGTTGTATGGCAATGCTAATCCTCTGGCCAAAGTAAAAGCCAGCCCTCGGGTCACGGGAAGTGTCAACCAGCCGTTTGGAGATTTCGTTGAATAAAACAAGAGCACTTGGACCCCACGGCCCAAGGGTTTCAACCCCAAACGGCTCGAAAATATAATTACCGATAAGGTTATTATATTTCCGCCGCTTGAGGTTTTCCGCAGCCGCAGCAGCAGTGCCAGCACAGCACGCCGAGCCAGGAAGATGGGATGGCGCAAGAGTATCGACACACGTTGCGTCCCACACTAAAGGCCTTCCCACCTTCCTTGGAAATAAAGACATCCCGTCCGGTCTCTTGCCATCGTCGCGTGCCAAGCCATTGGGTTCTAATACAGCGGGAACGCCGACGGTGACAAGAGCTCGTCGGATGATGTCATTGATGTTCGCGTGCCGTGCTAAGTGACCCGCACTTCGGCTGCAAGACAGACCGTGGTGTCCGAGGCTGTTGACAACTTCACCACAGTGACAGCGATGAGGAGAACAACATGGAGCTCCTAGTCGCAGTGAAGCAGCGAGGCGGAAAGTAGTGTCGTCGAACAAAGTGCCTATGTTCGACGACGGTAGTGCGTGAAGCCACAGACCCGACTCCCACTTAACCACAGCCAGCAGACGCGCACGCTCCGCAGTAGTAGCAGACGTGTCAAGTAAATTGTTCTGTACTACTCTGCAGAGCGGCTCATCCCACCGTCTCTGGGAAGATGGATTGTCGGGTGGATCTGAATTCGGGCAAGCGAGTTTCCAGGCATCCATAGCCTCGGCGAAACAAGGCACATCAAAATTAACCAGTGTGGAGGCTAGGATTTTCCTGATTAACTTCTCTGTGCCGTGGACCGAGGATATGAATGCCGGTAAACTAATACTAGAAATTTTGCGGACGCCGAGGCCTCCCATACGGATGGGAAGAGTAGCTTGCGCCCATGCACGGTCGTCCATGGCCACATTTAAGATTGAAGTTAAAGTATGCCGGATAATTTTGTCCATTTTGTCTAAAAGGTGAGTGTGCTGCCATAAATGGGAAGCGCGAAGGAAATATATTAATTTAGGGCCGAAACAGCAGTAACGGATTAATGTTATGGCCGAATGCATGTTAATTTGGAACAATCTTTCCGAAACGTCATTAAAATTTTGAATTTTTTCTTCAATAAAAACAGGAAAAGAATTTTCATAGATTGGAGACCCAAGGAGACGAAGAGTGTTCATTTAAAACAGTATCTACATCGCCATCAACGACACTTTTGACGAAAAATTAGAATATATTCGCATCCACCATCTTGGCTTTACATTTTAGTGTCACTATCGGCTTTAACACTCTCGAAAAGCATGAAAACGACACCTATGACGAAAAATTTGAAAATGTTCACACCGGCCATCTTGGATTTATATTTTAATGTCACTATTGGCTTTAACACCCTCGAAAAGCATGAAAACGACACCCATGACGAAAAATTTAATAATGTTCGCAGCCGCCATCTTGGATTTACATTTTAATGTTACTATCAGCTTTAACACCACCGAAAACAATGAAAACGACACCTATAACGAAAAATTAGAAAATATTCGCATCCACCATCTTGGATTTACATTTTAGTATCACTATCGGCTTTAACACTATCGAAAACCAAAAAAATGACACCCATGACGAAAAATTAGAAAATATTCGCAGCCGCCATCTTGGATTTACATTTTAGTGTCACTATCGGCCTTAACACCCTTGAAACCAATGAAAACGACACCCATGACGAAACATTTGAAAATATTTGCAGCCGCCTCCATCTTGGATTTACAGTTTCAGCAGCTTTCATTATGGGACCAACTCTGAAATCACGAAAAAAATTACAATGTTTGATACAAAAGCTCAATACCTACTCGACCAGCTGATTTATTTTTCGTGATTTACGTGTTGATGCCATAGGTGAAAGTTGTTCATAGTAGATGATCCCCTGTGAAAATTTAGTGATAAACAAGTTACCCAGTAATGGTAAAAAAAATACTTAATTTATCAATTCACGTCAATCACGACATTTTGACGATCAATACATAAATATACATTCGATCCTATAATCATAACTCTAAATCTGTGAATCCCGGAATCCGGGATTTTGACTATTTTTGACAATTGTTGATAATTACGCGCGGGCGAAGTCACGGTCACGGAATGGAACAGAAAAAATAAACGACTGGATTGGATCAGCGTCAATAAATATCGGGACGAACAGACTGTTTTCAGAATGAAGACAGTATACGATAATATTACACTGTAATTCTGACGAGAGCTTTACCCAATTGGGTAGTTTAATTTTCTTAGTTTTTGAGATCATTTTGAACAGTCTGTTCGTTCCGATATTTTTGACGCTGACTGTACTCGTATTAGTAAAAAAATAAAAATGGTTTATTTGGTCTCAAACGGTTACATTTCGGAATTTTAAATGAAAGCCCCAGTAAGTTATTATGAATACTCGTGTTGATTAGTCATTTGTGAGATGTGACTGTAATGAAATGATTTTGCGCCTCATTCAATAGAGGTAGGTACGCACGGCTACAGATCTAGCTATACACATCCAGTATAAGCTGATCTCGCATTGTATAAGATTACCTTACAATGAGAGGTCAGTGTAAACTGGACATGTATAGCTTGATGTGTAGCCGCGTGCACGTTTGCAGTGAGTGTGGGTCTGATTGTCACCGCGTCGCGCTGCACGAATTGTCGTACCTACACCGCGCCCTGCAATATCCAAATTGTATTTTATTTAAAAGGCAAAAAGGCATAGCACGTACAAGTTGAAACTTTTGTATGGTAGCAGAGCTTATTATCACGAATATGTGGGCGCAAATTTATAAACTTAAATTCAATATTTCGCTAATTGCAAAGTAAAAATACAATTACTTGTGAAGCCATATTACTTAGCTGTTAGAACTTTTGTTGTAAGGTATAACTAATCCCTTTAAGTGTATTAGGAAATGATTTGAAAAACTTAAATTTTTTATTGAATGAGTTAAAGGACATTTTCAGATTTCCATTGTTCCACAGTACCTATCTGTTAGCATTTTCAGTAATATATACTTTAGACAGTACTAATTAAGAAACAGTGTAGTATTTTAATTTAAATTTTATATCATTGTTATAACACGAAATAATAGGAAATACCTACTTAATACCTATAGCATAACTCTAAACTGTTAGCATTTTTGTACATAGCAATGAATTCACTATAGTTATCCACTCAGCGAAAATAAAAAACTTTAGAATTATCGAAGGGTAAATGGAAAAAATATTATATCTCTACTGGACTACTGTGCCAAAATTTAAATTTTTGTCTCTCTAGAAAAATAGTATATTATGCAATTAGTGAATAAAGGACGGATTTAAAGCGAGGGCCATAGATGAATCACGAGCTAGTGAAGGATTCTAACGATTGAATCACGACCGTAGGGAGTGATTCATGATGATTGAATCACGAGCGTAGCGAGTGATTCAAGTTTTAGAATCCTGAGCGACGCGAGCGATTCATGGCCCTCGATATAAATCCGTTTTATTCAAGAGTTGCATACTATACTTTATACCATGACTACGAGAAAAAGAAAGATTTAAGTGAAAATATACATATAATGAAGAAAAAGTAAAGTTAAATTGGCTTTGATGTAAACCAGCCGTGATTTTTTGGGTAGCAAGCTTTCCACTATATCGGCCGCCCTCTCTTTCACAAACTCAGGTGTTAACACATCTTCATCACTAGAATGCATTTTTAATCGATTAGAACAACACTAAACAAACACAAAATTAAAGATTAAAGTAACACTAAACTTTGTGTTCGTACAACTTACAGTATTCAAAATAGCGCCAATTTACTAAGGACAGCAAAGAACACAAAACAGAGGGGCAATTCTCGTATTTTTAACAACGTTCGCAATATCATCTCAAGACTCAATCTGACAGAAATTGTATAGCGTTTACCTTCATTTTTGACATTTTGATTGACGCTGGCATGAGATTGTGAACGTTTTTAGGTACGAGAATTGCCCCTCTGTTTTTATTCTAATGCTAAACTCCTTGTCAAAAATGTCGACCAATCAAATTGAATTTAGAACACACCAATATAGGTCGAATACACAGATTACACTTACACTAGATACGGCAAGCCACGACCAAGCGTGCCCTGCATGTTCGACTGTTCGTACTAAAAAAAGTCTGTTAGCTCAGTGACGCTTAGTGATTGAAACAATTCTGTTTACTTTGAGCACATCACTAAATGGCTGGGGTGAAGTTATCGTAGGTATAAAAAAGATGACACGTTCGGTTTTCATACAATCCAATAACGTGCCGCATCTAGCATAGGTTCTTTAAATCTGTGGTCGAATACATTGGTGTGTTCCATTTTCAAACATCAAAACAGTGAGTAAAAGTGCTTTTTATTCACTGTTTTCAGTGAATAAAATAAGCTTTTTAGAGGGGGAATGGTATAAAAAATATAATGAACTGCATCTGTTAGGACTCAGGAGTTGTGATCACTTCATTTTGTTGTCTCTTGTGGTGGCAACTAGCTTCAACTTTCTGACTTACCTACTGACCGACTCTTTGACAATTCAAAAGTGCCTGTAATTGGTTTAATTGAAATAAATGCTTTGAGTTTGAGTTTGGCCTAATTTTTACCGCAAAATCCTTTCATGCATACGAAACCCTGTTTTGCCTTTCATACCAGCATTGAATTTATAAACACTACCAGAAATACACAAGCAAGATCAGAACGATAAACTGCACATTATGCATTCGACATGCAGATGCAGCGTACCTTATAATCTGGCAAAATAAGATCTAATAGAGTTTTGATTGCAGTATCGATATCAGTGATAGCAATCTTTACAAGACAACTTTCCAAGTTTTTATGGAAGTGAAAATTACTTAGCGATATATCCACGCTGCTGCATACTATACAATGTTTTATTGGCGTATCGTGTACAGAATTATTTTCTACCCGAGCGTCACTTCGGGCGCGGACGCCAAACAGAACGGACGTCCGTTCGTACATTATTTCGTTTTTATTTATTTACTTTCGCGTTCCGTTGACTTTGCCGCTATTTCTGTGCTTTTATCTCTAGCCTTGATATAAATTTAGTTACCATTAAGTTCTGTGATGTTTGTATTGTGTTGAAGTGAGTTAATTTTGCCGATATGAAGTTTAAGATTTTCAAGAAGATTTTGCGCCAGGTATGTTGAGTCAGCGTTGTAAGCGATGTTACAGTTCGATTAGCTGAATGTTTACATGATAGATTGCATGGTTCATTAGGTATAAATAGCTGTGTTCGTGTTGGGTCACTTTAGCTGTTAACTGTGCAGTTTCTGTAAGATTACGTGGATTGTTTGAACAAGTGTTTCATTATTCTTTCCTAGAACGCTGTTATCGGTTTTGGTGGAACGAAAACACATTATGTTTTTCCCAATTTTTGGGAGATATTTAAAGAAAACTAACATCAGTCTGTAACTTCAGCATCACACTCGCATATGCCGGTCCCCAACTTCGTGAATCGCCTCCCCATAATACGCCACAACCCAACTTGTATTGACCTCTTCTGAAAAATGTACGTATAGTGGTATGCCCATTGTGGTATTTGGTGCAAGGCGAAATGTTATTACCAAATTAACGACATGAACAAACCAAGGGCAGACTTTCTTGTAATACTACTTTTTATTCTATAAAAGAAAGCAATTTGAAACTCATTTCTTTCTTTGCTATAAAAAGTAGCCTTGCCTGTCACAAGTGTTATTATTTTGTCTTTTTGCAGCAGTTTGATTTCATCGGTTAACTATAAAAGATCCTTTAACAAGATCATAACCGTTTAGTACATTATCATTTTAATAAAAGTTTATAGAAATAATGCTATATTAGTAGTAAGGGCTGTCAACTTTGCCGTATATTTGTCGTACTAATTCAAAATTATTGTCTTTTCAAAATTGAAATGATAGAATATCAACAAAAAAATATTCAAAATCACGACATGTCGTTGTAGCTACAGCTGGCATAGTGTGGTTGTGCTCATGCGCATGGTAGGTACAGCCAGCAGCCGGTTTCAGAACCGTCGCATCTAGTTTGTACACTGACCTACAAACAATACTGGTATCTCTTCCAACATCTTAATTAATAACTTAATTAATCTCCAAAGATGGAGACGGAATTAATTTGTGTGAAAAAAATTGATGTCATTAATTTTACCAATTAGTTTATGTAAATTGACATTACTTATATCAACATTGTCCTTTTCTTAGCCCAATTGCATATTATTTGTGCATTGATTCATTGTTTAGTTTCAACATGAATTGTCTGAGAGGGTCCAAGGTTCAAATGGAGAGCCCCGATAGTCAGAAATCGTCACAATAATGTTACCTATCTAAACTGCACTATCAATGTATGTCTATTGCGGCTATTAAAATACTAGTTATGATAGAGATGGATGAAAGAAAAACCTGCGATGCCCAAAAGAATTAGGATAAATTAAGGAGGATGATATAGCGTGATGCATAAAATCCTTCATTCAAGCTATTAAAAGACAAGTTAATGCTAAGGACCTAAAAGGAACGTTGAACCTTTAGGAGTTTAGGCCATTGGATAGGCCTTATTGCCCCATACTTCGACTGCTAAACCGTTGATCCCGATTGTCATTTGTACATCTTTGACAGTCGTTACGCGTAGTTAGAAGCCCGAAAGTCTGGTAACCAGTCTTACCAAGGGGTATCGTGTAACTCAATAACTGGGTCGTGGAGGTCCGATAGGCAGTCGCTCCATGTAAAATACTGGTATTCAGCTGCATCCGGTTAGACTGGAAGCCAACCCTAACATAGTTGGGAAAAGGCTAAGGCAGCTATGATGATGACCTGGACTGCTCAGCGATTATTGTAGCAACTAAGACCATGAAGCCATTTGGGAGTCCTATAACAAATGCCGAGTGGATTACTAATCACTCCGAGCTTGCTAATTCAGACAGGTACTTATTCACTTTAAAAATGTAAAGAAATAATAAAAGAAAGTGAAAGGATTATGCGCCGTTTTATTACGTTTACTTCCTACGAGTACGTATTATATTTTTCGCTCATTACCACTTACGTCGAATGTTATGTAACCTCTTTTGCGAATCGTCTGATATCGCTCATGTTGTAGTCAGAATGCTCTTTGTGATAGTTTGTTGCATGCCTAACTCTTTGTGGTTGTTTAAAGTAGGTTAATAATACAGCTCATAGTAACAATTATGTAATTTAACAACAATTTGACGCCAAAAAGAGTGCACTGAAGCGCAATTTGACAATTTGGTTCAAGTCTTGCGTAAGTTTAAATACGAGTATTTGCGTTTTAAGGTAAATTTTTGCCAATTTTTAAGACACTGTGGTGTTGACATATTTTTTTGCTCGTTACTTACATTCTTTCTTTCAATATAATTTAAGGAAAATTGTTGGAAAGTTTTGATCATGTAATCTGGAGGCTGTAGCGAGAGCAATTGAAGAACTATTTACATAGCGACGTGTTGATAAACAATGATACAGTTTCTTTTGTGATAATGATTGATTTGTTATCTGATATGACAAAGAGAAAGATATGAATGAATCAGCTGTTTATTGCCACGTCGAGGTTGCGAACCCTGGAATGGAATGGGCCCGTATAACTTCAGTAGATTCTTGTTTGTCTTGCTATACCTACCTATTTTTGTACTTTGTGTGCTTCCTCTTGAGACTATCGTTATAAATTGTTATGTCCCATGGATAAGTAGCACTGCATATAAAGGTTTACTAGACAAATTATAAAAGCTAACATCATGTTCTCTTCACTGCAATTCTCGTGCACAACATGTTTTCAAACAGCACAATTACAAATTTATTATTTACATTTACCATTTATCGTGTAAACGTGAAAAGCAAATATTATCTATCTATATAAATAAAAAGAGAAGTCCTGTCTGACTGACTGACTGACTCGTCAACGCCCAGCCCAAACCTTTGAACCTAGAAAGCTGAAATTTTGCACAGAGGTTCCCTTTATAACGTAGACGAGGAATAAGGAAGGATTTCCCGGTAGGACGTTCCCGTGGGATTTATTCCGACATCCACGCGGGCGAAGCCGCGGGCAAAAGTTAGTCTGCAATAAAACGATGCTACAAACTGCAAAGTGAGTTGGCTTTTCTTTAACAAACACATTGCAGGGCGACGCCATTGATGGCTAAATAAGTATAGGATACTACGACATCGCCATCACAGAGAACTGTCCTTACGTAAAACGTGATTGGACTGCGGTCATGGCACAATAATCGGATATGTTTCTCTAAAGGTCTGCACACATGCGCGATACAAAAAGGGCAGAGGTAATATCGTGATTGCTGATCTGGCTGATATACAAATTCAGTTTATCAGCTTCATAATTCGCGAGATGTAGATAAGACTGTGCCTACGTATTGTCTTCAACTTCTACGTATTGTTTGCCTTAGAACATGTGATCTCGTCTCAGAATTTCTGTAATCATAATGTGATAAGAAAATTCTATGTATAACTATGGAGATAAAGATCGAATGTTTCAAAAAATGGGTCGGTATTGTATCGTCTTGGCTTTTCTTATGGTTTGCGACACTGTTGTCCACTCTTCAATATGAAACTGAAGGTGAATTAAAAACATTCTTAAAGGTTGCCTTGGTCCAACTTTTTTTTTGTTTGCTTGACAAAGACCTCCCTCGAATTCTCCAAGGTATTACTCTTTTCCTGGACCACCGCAAATCAGGCTACTATTAACTTGACATATTTTTACTTTCGTGGAATTGTGTATCCGTCATTGAATTAACCTAGCCAGTCTGGAATGTCGACGGATTAGTGCTAGCATGCCAAGTGCCAGGTACACTGTAACCAGTCTAATCCGCCTGCCATCTCGTGAGCTCGTGTGTGCTTAAATCTTAAGTTAGCCTAGCCCATAATACTTCTAGATTTGCTAGGGTTACCGCAGCTTAAACTCGCTTATAAAGTTTTCTTTTATTATTTCTAACGTCACGATATTGTCAGTATGGAAATACGTGCACGTATAACGTTATCGTGGATGGAAATTTAAAAGCGTCTTTATAAATTTCCGTAAAGGAGCTCTTGGCTAAGTAATAACAGCCGTACGGGTCGATACATCAGGTAAAGCTATGCTTACCGGGGTTGGTCCGTGGATGGGTCCATGGGACCATCTTTACATACCGAGACTCCTCCGTGCCCCGGAAAGCACGTTAAGCCGTTGGTCCCGGCTGTCATTCCTGGATCTTTGACAGTCGTTACGAGTCGTCAGAAGCCCGAAAGTCTGACAATCAGTCTTGCCAATGGGTATCGTATTACCCAGTGACTGGGTTGTGCAGGTCGGATAGGCAGTCTCCATGTAAAATACTGGTATTCAGTTGCATCCGGTTAGACTGGAAGCCGACCCCAGCATAGTTGTGAAAAGGCTAGGCAGATTAATTGATATATTTCTGTAAATTTTACTTCTCTGTGTTTCATGATAGGACGTTCATATTAATATCCTCACGTTAAAAGTTATAAAAGTGCACATTAGGTAGTGTTTCATTCATTTATGTTACTTGTTTGGTAGTGCTTCAAAGTGATTAATTCTATCAACTAAGAATACTATACTATTATTCTGTATTTGAGGCGTAATAGAAAGAGGAAAATTAAACTGTTTTTCTTGATGCCTGACGAAATTTTTGTGTGGTTTTTTTATCGTTTTTCCTGTACGTACAGCTGTAGTGTATTATGTCTGTATGTTTCCACTTTATTTATCGTTACGGTATTCGCATTGTGTAATTGCGATTAACATTCAGTGTGGCCGTAATGTGGCAAATTGAGTTAAGATAAAGTTCGGTTAGAGCATCGTCGTGTACAGGACGCCAGCACATCAAGCTACTACAATCTGTCAAATTTATTTAATAGATTTTCATCTTTAACGTTTAAGCATTAGGTTCAAGGTTGATGGGGAAAACTTGACAGTTTCGGGCTTGGCTTTCGGGTTTCGGGGTTCTTGGCTTGACCTGCTGGCGTATGTACCAATGTTGCTTGCGTCTTTGGTCTAGTAGTCGAAAGCCTGACTGGTGAGCATGAGGGCCTGGGCACAGATTAATACAGATGGGACACTCCGCAAAATCATTTAAATAAAAAGCGACTCTTGCTACGACACATTAAAGTGCAATTCAGGTCGCACAACGCTTATTACGTGCAGTTATATATTCACCTACAAGTTGCCTCTCTATCGCGTAATTCTTACCTATAACTTCTGACTCGTTAGGGTTGTCTTCTTTTACGACGCGGCGCGTGAGCGAGTATCGAACTAACGTGCGAGCCGGCCGGTGCGCGGCAGCCCACACTGGATTGATCGAGTGAGCTGAGCCCGCCGCGTACTTGTAGCTTCATACCTAAACTGCGGAGTGTTCCATCTGTATTAATCTGTGGCCTGGGTTCGATTCTTCGGTCGGGCAAAGTGTTATTGAGTTTTTCCGTCAGCAATTTTTCTGTAGCAGCCAGACTCCGGTCTGGATTTGTGCAAGGTTGATAGCAATAGGGTCTTCCCCTTGTACATGGGACTTAAACATAACTGGCGAAATCTAACCCCTCGGGTAATACTGGCGTGATGTTATGTTATGTACAGACAACAGCACATCAGGTTATACCAAATTGTCTTTCTCCAAATGTTGACGGTTAAGTTTAAAATCGAATGAGAAAATTTGACGGTTACTAATAACTTGACCTGCTGCTGTGTGTACAAACTCAGCCCAAATAAAAAACCAAGACATAACGATGCGAATAATACAGTGAAGCACGCTACATGTACACCATACTACAACTAAACTACACCACACTAAGTGCACACATGTTTACGAAACCGGCCTCATGTCTCTGTTGACAGCGCTATGTCTTGGTTTTTTGTTTAGTCTGAGTGTACAAATGTTTTGGAATAACTTGAAGTGTGCCAACCCTAGTGCCAAGCCACCTGGCACGGCGCCTAGGTCAACATGCCGCATGGCTCCAGTAACTGGTTATATGACAATGCATCGTTGACAATGTGCCAAATGCACTTATATCTCATCCGTTTTATATGCAAGTGGTATAAACGAGGTCCAAGTGCGTAATTTATTTATTTAATTTCATTAATCGAACAGTTCAGTTGGAATGCACTTTCTACTTTATCTGCTTAAAATGCTTGAGGAATGCACATTGTTATTGAATTCGTTGCATTGTTCGATTCGAGTACATATACTGTTTTTTATATTTCTGTGGTTTTAAGGCTCCTACAAACGGCGCGAAATGCGATATAATCGCGCCTGTTCGAAGGAGCCTTTAATCATTTTGGTGATACTCCAAAAAAAAAACTTAGATTTTAAAATCGGCTATTTTCATTGGAAATTGGAATTATTTCGTTTCGTATCTTAGTTTGCATGGTACGCTTGGTATCAAAATCAAATAAACTGTCTGTAAAAGAAAGGAGCATGACTGATTTAATCTAGCAACTATTTAATAAATTCATGTCTTTGATTATTTCAACAAAGAATAGTTTAGCGAATAGTTTGACATTTGCGCGATACTAAATACCTACTATGTAGTATCATAATATCTATGCTTCTATGTAAATATTACAAAGTTAACACTGTAACACATAATATTACATATCTACTTGAAAGATAATGAAAATAAACAGTTTCTTCATATATTTCTGGTTCTGCATACCACACGTAATTTCAGGCTCCCGCACACAGGCGCGATATGAAAATTTCGTTGAAATCGTTCTACCAAAATCGCGTCACACCGTCGCATCGCGCCTGTCTACGGCAGCTTTTATCGTCGTACTTTGATTGCTTTGCGTACCTATACTATCGACCAATATCAATATTTAATTTATTAGTTTAGGTTGAATACTACGAAGGTTATTAAGTTCGCTGCATGACCTAGGGTGCGGTTCATTACCCTACCCACTTGTCATTGATCGGGCGACGCTTATGTTATTATTGTGTTAAAGGTACTCGGTAGCTAGACTACCTTACGCTAAGTATGAGTCATAAGGCGATGTATTTCATTCACAACTGATTGTAAGAATTAGCTAGGTTATTTGTATTATTACTAGCTTTTGCCCGCGGCTTGGCACGCGTCGAGGTCAGAAATTTTCCCATGGGAACGTACTCAATCTGCCTATAGCCTTTTTCCCGACTATGTTGGGGTCGGCTTGCAGTCTAACGGAATGCAGCTGAATACCAGTATTTTACGTGGAGCGACTGCCTATCTGACCTCCACAACCTAGTAACTGTGTAATACGATACTCCTTGGTAGGTTATGTAGTTGTTGGGATATCTCGGTAAGACCAAAGTTGAAAGCTGATATTCATACTAAGATCGAATTTCACTAATGAAAAACGCGATTCGCACATCTAAGCCGCGTTTAAGACCTGTCAGTGTAATCGTTGTTCAGGAATTTGCTCTTGAACGTGGTTCAGATACCAGCGTTCAGTTTCATTGGTGAAATTCGCCCTTAGACTTCTGGTTGCTCGTATTGATTGTCTGAAAAAAATAGGCATCATTCACCCAATCAATCATAAAAGGCTACTTTGATTTAAAGACATTCGCACTCTAGTTGATACAGACGTTTAACCTCCATCACTGCATGCGATCGTAAATTGTAAAGAAATATGGTGCCCTATAATAGCTTAGTAATTAAATATGTATGGCTTCGAATACTTGAAGTACCATTCTTGGTAAAGATCGTTGACACTAAGTCGAAAGAAAAGCCACTTAACTTAACTTTTAATTAATTTTAATTTGGTTGGAATGCCAAAGAGTAAAAGGAGATAGTAATAAAAATGTCTTGATTGACACATAGGTTGCATCGAAGAGGTTTATCGTTGGTGTCTGTAGGTACTAAAGAAAAATCATTGTATCACAAACACCAGCACCTTCCAAACTGGCGATACCGATACGATTATTGAATTTAAATGAAGGTAAAATATGTAAAACACAAGTTGGGTTTATATTACTTAATATAAAAAAATTACAGACTTGACAGAATGAAATTCAATCTGCCTAGCCTTTTCCCAACTATGTTGGGGTCGGCTTCCAGTCTAACCGGACGCAGCCGAATACCAGTATTTTACATGGAGCGACTGCCTATCTGACCTCCACAACCCAGTAACTGGGTAACACGATACCCCTTGGTTTGACAGTCGTTACGGGTCGTCAGAAGCGCGAAAGTCTAACAACCAGGTTAGACTTTCGCGCTTCTGACGACCCGTAACGACTGTCAAAGATCCACGAATGACAGCCGGGACCAACGGCTTAACGTGCTTTCTGAGGCACGGAGGAGTCTCGGTTTGTCGAAATCTCCGCTCCGCTTCAGTGGAAATACTTGCCACTTTTCACTGCTCTTCTCCGCTCCGCTCCTCTCCACTCCGCCCAGCTCCGCGTCCGTGGAAACGCATCCTAAGGCCGCGTTTCCACTGACGCGGAGCTGGGCGGAGCGGAGCGGAGACGTGCAGGAATCGTCCAATTACAGACGAGGCAAGAGACGCGATGAGGATTTCAACCATTATGATTGGTCGATTCCTGCACGTCTCCGCTCCGCTCCGCCCAGCTCCGCGTCAGTGGAAACGCACCCTAAAAGTAGTACTTAGCTTCAAACACGTTAACTGCCACGCCGGTCACCGGTGACCGCGAACAATTAATTTTCTATTGTGTGTACCTATTGTCTGGCAGCTACTTAATGTGTTAAGGATTATTTAGTTCCATCTGTCGTTACAGTATCTCATTCTAGTCGATGAAATAATCGACTTTTCGTCCCATCAATCTTCCAATTTCGAAATTTGTTTCAGGATAAGTGCTTCTTTTCAATTTCGGACGACTTCCGAGTTACAAACTGTTCGCGGAACGTGTGTAGTGTCCTTAAACCAGTCTCGTCTGCGCGCGATCCTTGCTCCGTCATAGCACCATCTGGCCATTTCTCGTTTGAAAACTAGCTCGCCTTGCACTAATTTACAATAACTACTAGCACTTGCACTATCACATTATAAAGTAAGAACTATATTTTCTGTGCTAATCCCGTCTAAACAAACGTTTGAGCAAAATCGTTCCAACACGCAATGATTTTCCAGTATACTTATTATGTGATTATAAGACAATGACCGGCCTGCATTCTAATCGCATTAAACAATATTAAAACTTGGCTACTACTTCTAGTGACTCATAGGTACAGTGGATAAACAATAGCAATGGGTTTTTAAAAATAAATATGGTGAGCTATGTTTGATGTTCTATAAAAAGTTACTCATAGAAAACTGACTAAGATACCTGTTGACACGATTGATTTCTGCTGAAGATACCAAAGAAATGTGCATGCACACGTCACTGTGTAAGAAGCAAACATGCTGAAAGTAAATTCTGTGACACATGGGTTAGCACATCTCCGCAGCGAACCCATATCAGTGAAACCGCAGTAGTTTAATTCAACTGACTCACATGATGTTCCGCTACTCCAGTAGCGAAACATCATGCGGTTTCGCGGCGGAGGTGTGCTAAGGCCCATAGCGTCAATGCGAAACTTGCGTTTTAAGGCTCCAATCACTTCTGAGCAATTTCAAGGATCCTTCGAATCTCGCATGGGAGCCTTATATTTCCAATCCTGAGTGCTTCAATAAATTATTTATAATTTATATCAAAGCCAATTGAACATAATTTCTTTCAGCAAAAAATGCGAAAATAATCATGTATGACTGTAATAAAAAAGATTTTATCCTATAGCTAACCATGACCTTGCCAATGTTTAGAATAGTTTAGATCATGTATTTCCAGCGTTGTTTCACCCACGACTCATCATCATCCTTTTCCAACTATCGGGATCAGTCTAATCGGATACGAATCGGATGCAGCTAAATACCAGTATTTTACATGGAACGATTGCCTGTCTGACCTCCACAACCCAGTTACTGCAATATGTCTTGGTAAGACTGGTTGTCAGATTTCGGACTCCTGACGACCCGTAACGACTGCCAAAGATCGAAGAATGACAGCCGGGACAGCAAGGTGTTTCACCCACGGCTATCCTCTAAAATCGGTTCCGATTGAGTGTAAACCGATTAGTCGAAGGTTAACGAACACAATGCCTATCGATTTTGTAACCCTATTTCGTGGTAAACTTTATTTATAACGCCCTGTCTGTCAAAACATTTATTGATGGCATTTAAGTCAACGTCAATAGATTTGATTTTGTTTATTTTCAATAGATTTTTGGTTTGTGTTTGTAGAATGGTGGTTTAAGGCCACGGCCAGTCCCTAGCGACGTTTGAATGTCCATTCTGGATAAGAGAATTCGTATTGACAGTGAAGTATTGTGAAGGTTTCAGAGATACTTTTTGGGGAAATCCAGACTTGCCAGCAGACGCAAAAAAACTGAGGGAGGATATATGCCATTTTTAAAAATTTCTGCTATATTTTTGTTCATTGCGGAGTCCGTCGGTACCCCGTTGTTTCTTGCACATTCTAAAATGCCATCTCATCAATCGATTGCGGACCCAAATAGGCCGCTGCAAGCATAATCTAGCGAAATGGGGCATTATTGACCCAACCGAGCAGTGCGAATGCAAGTGTCCAAAGTGCCCATAAACCTGTACTTCTGAGGACCTAAAAAAATCACTGATGCCGCGATTGGCATACCCACCTACTGGACTCAACTCATCTAACATAATATCTACAATATTTTTACGTTTGCCATCGAATCGAAAAAAAGATCTCACCATCGGCCTTTTCCCAACCATGTTGGGGTCGGTTTCCAGTCTAACTGGGTGCGGCTGAATAATATACCAGTACCATAATCTATCCTTGGAAAATCCTAGGCTGCTCTGCTGAAAGTACCGCTACTCTCCACAACCTGGTTTCATCTCGTTTTATTAATTTTCCCACACAATGTCATTTTCCTCTGCATAACATTATTTCCATGTAAAGTACAATATAAGTACAATATATAGATAGATAAGAAATCTACCTAATCATACAATGTAGTTGTGCTGGCCAAAGTCACATTTTGAAATATAACTTCATGAATGAACTCTCGCTATTATGAAAAGTTCAAGTTTGTAGGTGAAATGAGTTAAAATTGTGCTCTATTTTATTCAATTGTTGTCATTACAAGAGTATATTTTACGCTATTTGCTCAATGTCTGGAACTATAAAAATGTCGTTTTCTTAAGTGTTATCGTTGTCAGCAGTATCTAGTTTTTAGGAAGAACCATTATTTTTTTCAAATTTTTATTTTCAAAAGTTTCGTTTATTTTCGGTTACTAACCCATTAATTACAAGTACAATTAGTTTCATTTCCATTTACACTTTTATGTAACTTATACGTTTATAACCATCTTACTGGGTCAAACACAATGCAAACCATTGCTTAAACAGGTTAAATAGGCACAAAAATGTTGCAAACTGTTCGTAAATAGTCCGCCGCACTCGGCTGCTTGCAGCGTATTCCATAGACTAATATTATATTGCGTATTATGAAGTGCACAGATTAATAAATTATAAGTTGATGTGTTAGCGCGTGGAAGTCTGGCATCGTTTAAACAGGTTTTTTTTGTTCTGACACAATATCACATTATTTATGTACGTTTATCTGACACAAACTTATTTTTTTATTTAAAGTATACATCACACATTGCAGTGTAAAACTGATTTACGTCCGTTACCTCACACTTGGTCCAGTTGAAAACCAGCGTCAGGCACTAGTTGTCTGGCATTTTTTGCTGAACTGGGCCTTTTTGGCACAGCCGTGAGGCACACATTCCTACATTGTATTTTTTTTTTTTTTTGTTGTTATTGCATCGCAAATGTAGTTTTTTTTTTTTAAGTACCTATTATTTATTTTTTTGTTTTGCCTCTTTAATTTAGTCTGTGCTAAATAAATGTGTTTCTTTCTTTCTTTTCTTTCTTTTACAACCCTTCTATTAATTTTTGTCTGACGTCATAGGCATTACGTTCTACTATTATAAAAAAAAATCCAATCAATGTCTGCCACAGTCGAGTATAATTGATGAGACGCACTTTCATTTGGTGCTGAAGTATAATTAATTGACGTCCAATACGCTCTTGAAAGGCTTCGATTCCATGGAAAGTTTTTATACCATTTTGTGTATCATACTAACTTTCTAAGTAACTCGTTCGTATATACCTAGGAACACAGGGGAGCATTGTACAATGTCGTACAATGATCCCCTGTGTTCCTAGGTTATTAACAATCTTTTCAATCAATCAATCTGTAGTCTGCCTAGCCTTTTCTCAACTATGTTGGGGTGGGCTTCCATTCTAACCGGATTCAGCTGGATACCAGTATTTTACATGGAGCATACCTATGTCTATCTGACTTCAACAACCCAGTTACTGGGTAACACGATACCTCTTGGTAACACTGGTTGTAATCAGACTATTGGGCTTCTGACTGTCTAAGTTCCCATAACGACTGTTAAAGATCCACGAATGACAGCCGGGACCAATGGCTTAACGTGCTTTCCGAGGCACGGAGGAATTTCGATATGTTATGGGTGAATGAAAACAAAAATATCAAAAACTTTTTACAAAAAAAAAAAACAACCGACTCTCAAAAAAACACTACAAAGTGAAAAATAACTTTAATTTCGGAAGTCGGTGTCTTTGGATTTTTGCCACCGACTTCCGAAATTAAAGTTATTTTTCACTTTGTAGTGTTTTTTTGAGAGTCGGTTGTTTTTTTTTTGTAAAAAGTTTTTATTTTTCACTTTTTAGTGGTGCCTACCCTACACAAATCTCAATACCACTGCAAAATAAATTAGAGCATCATCCACATAGACTAAATGGGAAAAATACTTATTTAACTGAAGCTAACTCAAAAGCCACTCATCAGAACTTGAAGATATTTTTATGCGACCATATCAGGAGTAGGTATACCATTTCAAAAGTCGTGTCAGAAGTTTTAGTTGACGGAGATAACGAAGCTACGAAATCTGCCTTCTGACAATCAAGGCCACACATAACATACAACTCAAGTACCTAGCGCAATTTGAAGCGGCATATATTAAGCATTAAATCATTTATAGCCAGAGTGCACCTCATGATAATTCCAATAAGCCCAAACACGGCTAGGATACATTGTTTTATTACTGAGTTCCGATGCCTACCTTCCGGCTTCTTCATCAGATCGGTTCGATGGTACCATTTTCATCAGAACCATTTATTTAAAGCTTCGTCATAGTCGCTTAACTATTTTAATCGAGATATCTTATCTTACCCGTAAAATACTTATCATCGTTGAGGAGTTCCCGTGGCTTTCTGTGGTCTTCTTCATCAGTTCCACTTCACCAGATGATACTTTCTGAATGCTAACGCTTGATTTGTTGATGAAAATACCAAAATAGCTGTATGTATGCCTATAATATTTGAGGAGTTCCCTCGATTCCTCATGGATCCCATCATCAGAACTGGTTTTTGAAAAAAATGGGACCAATCTGGAAGTATACCCTTTCAAATAAAAAAAGAATTTTCCGAATCGGTTCATAAATAACGGAGTACTGAGGTAACAAACATACAAAAAAAAAAAACATACAACCGAATTGAGAACCTCCTCCTTTTTTGAAGTCGGTTAAAACGTAGTTGCAGTCAGTATCATGGGTAGAATATATTATGCCAGGTGGGTGGCGCAAAAGTGTAATAATATTACTCTTTTATTATATTTTTACAAAATTATTATTATTACAAAAAATATGGCTAACATTCACATTATGATATTATCATAATGTGAATGTTAGCCATATTTTTTGCAAATGGCGTCATAATGTCATTGTGATTTGACACTTATGTTGTTAAGAAAGAGAATTAGTTGACAATGCAATGAAGCGACACACACAGCTCAGGCAATGACGGATATTTTGAAACACCAATTTCCTGTAATCGAACCTGTA
Source organism: Cosmia trapezina (assembly GCA_905163495.3). NCBI lineage: Eukaryota > Metazoa > Arthropoda > Insecta > Lepidoptera > Noctuidae > Cosmia > Cosmia trapezina. The sequence continues at coordinate 8,501,690 of LR991036.1, forward strand.
ATCTCCCGTTTTGGCGATTTGAACTGGCCGGCTAGGTCGCCAGATCTGACAGCGCGGACGCCAGACTTTTCCTTTGAGGCTTTTTGAAATGTCGCGTTTTCCAACACAAACCACAAACGTTGCAAGTCTTGAAAGTCAATATTGAATTAGAAATCACCAAATTGGACCCAGATTAATTGAAAATCCGTAAAACGAGCACACATGTACATCAACTCGGAATGAGATCATGTGACCGAAATAATTTTTTTGACTTATTATCTTTTTCTTGGTCGCATACTTCATTACTGAAGGTCGTGTCCCTGAAAGGCCTTCGTGGCTTTCAAATTTCAAATTCAAATTTATTTATTAATAATCAGGCAAACAAGAACAGATTGGACGGTGACCCCCAAACTAGACATATTTATGCCTGTATCTTGGGGGTCGGAATTGCAACATTTTCAGAGTTAAGGGTAGTACTTGTACTTACATGATTATTGCTTTACAGGTGGGTGCATATAAACTAAATTTAACTAAACTAAAATCAATGAAAATAAAAATAAAAATAATAAATCAAAATAAAACACTAACCTAACCTAACCTAACTTTATGTACGATATTCTTCTATTTCGTTCGGTTCTCCGCTTCTCTCAGGGCGTTCGTAACAGAGTGTCCAGTGAGGTCTGACCAGCGCAGCGGTTTGAGTTTCAGCCGCGAGCTCTTTTCCCATTTAACTTTCCCATTACCACCAACTTTTCAAGGTTATCTGGTTCCCGACGGGCAAAGTGACCAAAGTAACCAAGAATCTTTTCGTAACAGATCGTGGATAGTCTTATGCGTAGTTGTTCGAGAATAGTCTAAAGCACTTCTTAAAGTTTTTAGACTTAATTTTATAACACCTTATATTTTAAATATTTTTTCCGTGAAAACAGAGCCCAATTTTTTTTCATTTTCAACGTAATGGCAGCCAATTCAAATTATGACATTACTTTAGCTCCACGTTTTACTTATCTTCATTGGTCTAAAAAACACTTTCTGTCCACAACCAAATCAAAAGAAAACTTTCTTTTGATTTGGTTGTGGACAGAAAGTGTGTGTGAAATAGTAGTAATAGCAGTCCATGTAGGTGCCAATTATCCTGTCGTCTCGTCGGTACGTTGGTTATCGTTCTTCCGTAATCGTGCTGCCATTAGTTCGGTATTGTTTCCTTCCGTTTTGATTTTATTTACAGTATCGGAAAACGAACGAACTTTATTATTTATAACATGTTTATTCCCTAATAAGTATTCATTATTGACAGCATTGTGATTATGGTGATGAATCAACTGAACCAAACGCTTTATACATTGTTTTTTTTATCTCTGTTGGAGTCATGTGGTTTAGCTGTTGCTCATTTATTTATTACTCATATGACTACTACAAAATCTATATAAAATACAAATGTGACATTATTTTAACCCATTTATTGTAACAATATGGTGCAGAACCATTTAAAGATCTGACCTTGGACTCAATGCTATGACATCATTGGTAAGGTCTCTCAACTACCGCGTCGCCTATAAAAAGGAACATTCGGTTCCCCTCATCATGACGTCTGCTTTGGTGTGACGTCATACTCCCGTGTTCCCGTAACAAGCTGTTCTGATGGCGCAACTTGGTGTTTGTTATGATGTCATTCAGTAAGGTGGATGTTTTGTCCAGCTGTTTAGTTTATTAGTTTATATTGTTTTGAGTAGCATTTTTGTAATAAGTTATTATATTTTGTGCAAGTGTGAAAGTCTTTCTTTTTTCTTTCGGTTCAAGAGCTGGACTCTTAAAATTAAATAAATTACCATTGATCAGATTTTGATGTGCAATTTGTATATGAATAATATGTTATGTGACTTTATATTACAGCAATTCAAAGAGTAAAAGTTTTGAATTCCTAAAATTTTTAGAGGTGCTTGTAATAATGATATTTATCATTGAGTCGTATTAACACTGTAATTAGAGTTCCGCTCACGGAAATGTCTTACAAATTTGGTAAATTATACAGGACGTAAAATTACCATTATAATTATTACAAATAATTATTAACAAGTAGGTACTGACAAAATTAAACTTAGTATTTTGTCACGAAACAGTTTTATTTAATTGCCCTGCAATTTTCACCGACTATTTAATGAAATACAGTGCTGATATCGGTAAAGAAAATTGTGTAGTGAAACATAACATAACCAGATGGTGACTCACACATTTTAAAGACCTTAGTTCAGTTTGCAGACTTGTTACTACAATATTTACAACTGTGGAAACTTCTGTCCGGTATTCTAGATATAAACTTTTCATTGAATCTTACATACATTTCTAACTAGCAGTTTTGTCAACTTCAACTGTATGCGCTCAGAGATAAGAATGCAAATTATCTGCACTATTTGCAGTTACCTCTTATCGCAAAACAATCCAAAAATACCAAAACAAAAACGTCAGTTACAATCTGTTATCATAACATCAAGCAATAAGTACTTAGTGTGCTGCTAACGACCAAGCATATTGTACGTCAGGATTCCTTTGATGTGCTAATTCCATCACTATATCCCAAAACAAAGAACTATTGTGGGTACAGTTGTACCGATCTCAGTTGATGTAATAGGTAACCTTGGGCTGTGTATGTGGTAGAATAATTTGGATGACTGGATACAATGTGACTCATACAGTGATAAGACCTCAATATTTTAAACTCTTTAATAGATGCGTTCACAATATTGAACTTCATCCATGAACTTTAACGTTTTTTGCTGTTTAGAAGACGAAGGTCATGAAGTAATGTTTCCTAGTTAACACCATTCTATCTTTTGTTTAAAAACGTGATATTGATACCTCATTCATCAAAATCGGTTCCGTAGTTTAGGCGCTACGGTGGAACACACGTAAATACATACATACATAGACTGCTAAAGTCATAACCCTTCCTTTTGGATTTGCCGAAGTCGGGTAAAAAAGCCTTTATTCTACTACTTTTACTTATTACATTATGCTCACCTCACGCCTCTAAGCAGTAGTCGCCTCTGGTGTAGGCCTCCCCCGTTTTCTTCCACTGATTCCTGTCCCTAGCCTTAATCATCCATCCTGGTCCACTCTCCTCCCAAAATATGTCTTTCCACCTTTCCTTAGCCGACCTCTATTGAAGGGTTAGTGGTCATGTTCTGAAGAAGTTTTTTAGAAGAAATGAAAAAAATGAATGAATGATTTTGGAAGAACTGGATTGTTCAGCAATGGACTTCAAAGGAACAACCTGATACGTACAGTTTTATAGTCGTAAAAATAAATAATTCAGATAATATAATCAAACTTGAGAGAGTCAATAAACTTTCTATGAGAGATGCAATGAATTCCCATTGGTCATATAGAAATATGCGAAATAGATGCGGGCTTCGCGTGACACCGCTGTCATAAAACAAACGTTATGCTTGTAAAATAAATGGTCTGAATCACGGATTGGCACTGAAAAAGTGCTGTTGAGCATTTAAATTAGATACTACCGTGAAATATGAGAAATGACAACGAAAATAACATTGTTATAACTTGTTTGTGTAGAAAATAAGTATAAGAACGTTGAAGTGGTTTTATAATTTATAGATTACCTTTGCTAATAGCCTTTAATCAGACTATGGCATTATTATATTTTATCAGCCAGTAATCGTTTAAACAAGTTGTAACTTGAATAACGCACAACCACTTAAGGGGTCATTGTACCCATCATTATGAACAACTTTTACTAAGGTACCAAATACGATAACGCGAAAAAAAATCAGCTGTCTCCTGCATTTTGACGAGTTATGCGAAGATAAATGTAAGGAACAGAAGATTTTTTCGCGATTTCAGCTTTGGTCCTATAGTAAAAGTTGTTCATAAGTATTAGTACAATGACCCCTTAAGAGGTTGTGCGTTATTTAAGTTAGACCTTGTATAAATTTGAACGAATTGAATTTGGGGCTGTACTGAAAGGTTTACTGAACAATAATTATTGACATGGAAACGGATTGGTTATCGTATAACGTAGTGTTGTGGTTTTGACTAGCACAGCTTTTGAACAGCACTTCCTGGAGACTGAAAGAAAATGCTGTCTGAGCTGTTTCCACATTTCCATTAAGATATCTCTAGTTTTACGAGAATTTTTCATTTGTATGTCTGGTCACACTATTGATTTAACACAACATTTTATTTCCTCTGAAATATTAAAGCTGTGTTGCCGGAATCGTGTCTGAAAATAGACATCATTACGGTTACGAGTCGTCAAGGGACTATCTATTTATGTATAGCATGTCGTTTCTATGGGGACTGGGGAGTGCCGAGCTGACGTCACTGTCCGCAGTCCTCGCCACAACGGGGTGTGCCGGCTACCCTTCGGCGGGAACTCCAACCATCCCGTGTATTCGGTATAATGTACGAATGCTCGAATACTATGGCATTTTACTTATTGTATGACTAAAACAAACACGCGATGAAATGAGTTAGTCAAATTAGTTAAGGTTTAATTGACTTAGGTCATAGTTTGTTTCAAATAAATTGTTTGTGAAACTCGTAAAGAATTAATTATTGTGAGCCGGTTAATTTCTTACTTAAACGAATGTTTTATTTTAATGTTGATATGATGCTACTTTCAAATCAAGTAAGGTAATGAAATGTTTAGACAATATACCATAGTACTGAAATTATATTGATATTCATTTTATTTTTATTATTTTGATATGAATCTTATGTCCTTGAAATAAGTTCTTTCATCAAATGTCCCTTTTGCCAATGGCGACGACTTCAAATAGTGTTATCTCGCCAGTTATCTGAACACCATAAAGCAAATGTTGTCATTTACATAATTATCTCATTAGGTTTGTTCTTCAGTAAATAAATAATATGTTCTAACAAATAGAAATAAAGATAAACTATTTTAAGCACAAATTACTGTGTTTTAAAACAATTACCGTCGCGCGTCGTTAGAATGTTTGAATAGTTGTAATGTATGCCTGTAGGTACTTATTGTAAGACATTGTGATAACCATAAAATACGTTGTATTTGTCATAAGATGTTTACCTCGACAGATGAGACGAAGATGTACCTATGTACAGTACGACACAACTTAGATGTAGCATCGGCAAAATTCGTAAAACCGATCACCATCTAAGTGATCTTTATGCAAACGCAATAACTAAAGACTTAAGTAATATAAAGTCTTAATAACTAAATAAATTTGTAAAATTTGAATGAATGAATGCAAATTTTCAAAATGCTACATCTAAGTTGTGTCGTACTGTAATATAGGTACGTGTTTTTGCAATTTTGATGTGAATTATAAGTATAATCAACATACACCCTTACGGAGAGCATACATTACTTTGAAGTTGAAATCTTCTAAGCCGTTTAATATTACCGAGGGCGATTGAGCTAAGGTAAAAAGGGCGCGTCCTATCAACCCTGTAACACAAAATAATGGCTCAATAGACACAAGCCCACTAATTACCCTTCGTTAACCCAGACACCACCAATCGAGGTCACTAAAGGTAACCCCAGACAGCTATTGTTCTTATTTAGGGCGTAAAGCAAATCTAACCTACATACGGTGTCAGGGGAATCGTCTAGGTAGGTTAGGTAGGTACTAAGAGGTGGTAAAATGTCCCCAACCTCACGATTTATGAATATTGTAGTTTAAAAGCTTTGCCTCGTAAAGATAAAATATGCTTGAGAAGCAGGTGTTTATTTTGTCCTCGGAGAATTTTGGGGATACCCTGGGAAATTTTCAGTTGGTATTTTATATATCTACTGCATTTGCTTTGGGAGATATCTTATCGTTTTTATTTTACGGTAACAATACACGGGTTTTCTCTTATGTAACGGAAAGAAAGAAAAATGCGTTTAATGGCATTACTTATAGAAAAAAAATACACCATAGAATTATTAAAAAACAGAAAATAATGATTATAATGCCAAATGGGCCTCAGCCCTCAGCTCAGCGTGTTGTCAGATGACAACACAAGTTCCACCTGACGCAAATTTTCAGCTGCAGCAACCCTCATTAACAAACACATAATAAGTTATGCGATTCTTATTATTTTAGTCGTAGGTACACGTAGTAAGGCAATCTATTATGTCTTAGAATATAACAAGTCTTCGGATTTTGCTTTTTATGTTGTTGTTTAAACTTAATTAGCTTTCACACAACATTGTATTTTTTTTGATAGTTTATCATTATATGATAGTGTATCATCTACGTCACTATCCCAAAATAATGGTTCATATTCATCAATGGAATTCACTGTTGCCGATATGTTTAAACGTGAATGTTTATATGCTGGTATTTTAAGCCCTTGTGGTGGTATTAACCATTCGCCGGTTAAAACTGAGCACTTCATAGTATTTATATCTGCCCTGACTTCGACATGCTTGGCTTATTTTGCGGTTTCATCTCGTAAAATAAGATGAACCACACATTCTTCAGGTATTAAATTGATGTATTTCCGCGTCTGCTGGTATCAATCGATATTATTGGTCTACAATTCTACAATCACTATTATGCTGTCTTTAAATTGACATTGGTGCCGATTCTCAATAACTAAACTAAAATTTGAGAATCGCTATATTTCTAACAGGCAGCACGAGAAAAGGACTGCTATAGCTATGAACTAAGTTAGAGGTGTCAAATAGTTTACGCCTTGTGCTTCGTCGTGTTTTTAGTCGACGTGTCGTCTTAGGGAAATATTAGTTAGTTAGTACTAAATTTGACAGCTCTAATTTACGTCCGTCTCTTTTTATTACATTATAGAGAAAAAGTTAGCAATAACCTAAATTAAGTTTATTTTGTGCAGAACAGAATCGGCTCTATTAACATTAATATTTAATAAAAGAAATACTTAAGAATGTATTTTTTTTTAAGTTTGTCGTCATTTTGGCTGCGACGACCCCGAATAAACTTGGATAAGGGTAACAAGATGACGATGATGATCGTCATTTTTAACCCCCGACGCAAAAAGAGGGGTGTTATAAGTTTGACCGCTATGTGTGTGTGTGTGTGTGTGGGGGGGGGTGTGTGTGTGTGTGTCTGTCTGTGGCACCGTAGCTCTTAAACGAGTGGACTGATTTGGATGCGGTTTTTTTTATTTGAAAGCAGGTTTTCCAGCAATATTTCTTAGACATATTTTATGAAAATCGGTTCAGCCGTTTTTAAAAACTAACATCAATCTTTTTGTAAACAGCAGATTTGATTATAATGAGCATTGCGCGATATCCAAAGCTACTGTAGCTAATGACCTTCATGCACCATTACATGATGTGAGCACTCGGTTCATTGTTTAACCGCTCTGCTGGTCACAGTTAATCGTTGACACATAGTGTACACAAATATCCGTAGCAAATCGCCAAAAAGCGACATTGGCAAGGGAAACTTGTATCTAAACAATCAAGAGTTAGTATCGTTGTACGCTACTTTCTGGATAAATTGATTGAATTGATAGATTGGCTGGCCTCTCTCAAAATCAAGTAAATGTTGGTGGAGATGAGCTTGCCTAAAGATTAGGTACCCAGTTTGTTAGTCCAGTAATCGATTGGGGGAGAAACATTTCTGCAGATACTGCTTTTTGGAGGGATGCCTCGAAGAGTCCATCACTTTAGTAAGGTTGTATAAAGCTACACCACTTTAGTAAGGTTGTATAAAGCTTTTTGAATTAAAATGTCCTCATTATTTCACAGATTATATTCTGTTTTCATAGACGTCATTCAGGGTAACTAAATAAACAAGCGTCTTTGCAAAAAAGCCACTATTTTAATCAAGAATTGAATGTTTGGCCGAATCGGTCGCAATAACTAAGCTAGGGCACCCTGACCAATTGGTTTAGGTTAGGTTAGTTGTGAGCATATATTGTGCTGCTGTTGTTGTTGTATCTTCAAGCGTTGTGTGTGGTCAAGGGTCAAGTATTCCCGTAATGTCTTTATTTATAGTCTTTTTTTGTCGCTGCACGAGCTCATGCCTTTGCACATCACGGACCCAAGAGACACATTTGTAGATGAATTTCACCCTTCGACTTCGTCCGCGTGAAATTTCTTGACCGCGCTATTACTTCGTATTCGCTTAGCGTTCTTTCTGACTTTTTTCCTTTTTGCTTGGCTCCTAAGAGTCCTAGCGTGTTAAATAGCCTACAGCCTGTCTCAAGAATTGGGCTATACAGTGAAAAAGTAATTTATGAAATTCGACTGGCAGTCCCAGAGATTATCGCGTTCAAACAAACAAACACAAAAACAAACTCTTCAGCAATATTAGTATAGATATCTAAGGTACACGATTCTTTCTTCATGCAGGCGTGATGCCGAAACCAATAACAATAATTTTGATTAGCGATGTTTTGAACAATTATATTTTTATAGTTAGATATAATTAACTTTGCCTGCTTTGAAATGGACATCGTAAAGCGTTGGCTTTAGCGTCCGGAGCATCGATTTTACAACAGTAGCTTGGAATTAATAGCCTGCTTGAATTGTGAGCTGGCTGTGTGAATTCAGCCTTGCAATATTCTACACATACTAAACCTCCGCTGTCTCCTGAAAAATGCCTCCCTTCCCACTTCCCATTTTTCCTATTTTACTGCGATTTTGAGCCAATGCTTTAAAAAGGAGTCAAACGCATCCCGCCATCTCTTTGTTGGCGTGCTGCATTGCCGTTTCAATGAATGAAAAAGTTTTGGTATAGGTTTTTTATCTTCAAAGTTAAAGTTGCTAATAATGAAATGATATACTTAAAAACCGGTCAAGAGCGAGTCGTACTCGCACCCCGAGGATTCCGTTCCGATTTCTGAAAAAGTGTGCTATTTAGAGACATCGTTTTATATTTCCTGTAATCTTTACATAAACTTTTACCACATAGACTAATTTCAGATTTTTCTCTATGCAAATTTCGGAGATAACGGGTAGGAACGGTATTTTTTTTTACATTTTTCATCAAGGCGAAGCAAGTCGAAATCTATGAGGCCTAAAAAAAAGAAAAAAAAAATGTTTGAGAATGTGCAAACAGCGCTCTTTCATATGATACCCCACATGCCCTAGTAGCCCCACTTCGAATTTTGAAGACCCTTCAGGGTGTCAAAATTATATATTTTTATTTCTTTCTTATTTGCAAAATGGTTGTGCAAACGTCATCTAAAACTGTTCCTTGAGGTATCCAGCTGTGACAGACAAACAGACAGACAGACTGAGTCGCACTCGCACCATAAGGGTTCCTTTTTATCATTTTGGTACGGAACCCTAATTACCTTTTTTTTAAACAGTACCTATGTTATTCATACAAAACTTTCTTTATTTGCTCTGATAAAAAAAAACATGCTTTTTCCTGTTTCGTAAATCCAGCGCCCTTGGGCTTGACAGTCGTTCAAACGCAGCCGTAACTAATAATTATGCGAGACGGACCATCACGTGGATAGCGCAATCAACCAAATTTCATTTACTAGCATGTCCTCACGGCTGTGTCTATGTATGTAGGTCGGAACGACGCGGAATAATATTATCTAGAGGCTACGGATACTTTACCACTTTATTATATTTGTGTGCCTTTGTGTTAGTTGTCTGTGCAAGTACGGCCTTATGCAAATGCGGCTGTTGATCGTTAACTACTCGAGGTTCATTCTTGGGTTAAAAAAAAAAACAAATAATGATATAATAAGTAAGCGCTATACTAGAAATATCAGAATTACATTAAATATGTAAAATCAATTCCGAAAACAGAACTATCTTCAACTCTCTCTAATTAGAAAATGCACTAATGCATGCATTAGTCTGGCTGGGCACAGTTCGTTTGACTAATTTAATTCTGCAAAGTTACGACTGGAAACTAATTGGGCCTCTAAATATATTAGCGAAAGTGGACGTCATGTTAGCCGTTTGACGTTTGTTGGTCATATTTTGAAAAGTTGCTTCTGCCTTTTCAACGTAAAATATTTCGAATTTACGCAAAATTGGAGAACGAAGTTACCTTGTTTAACTAAGGGAAGGAAAGGTCTGCCTGGCGTTCTAAATAAAAATAAAACCATCTCTGTGGTTAATCAATCCATCGACTCTCAATTCATACTTTTCGTCAGCCGCCAAATCCAGATGGCCCCGATATTGATGTTCAAATTGTATTCATTAAATGACAGTCATGTGTCGATGCCTATGTTAGCAAGTGAATATTCAGCGAAAAATAATATTAAACTTATTTTCCATTGTCTACAGGAGGGTCCTCACTCCACACTGCCAGACGACGAGTTCTACGATGCAGTGGAGACAGGCTTCGACAAAATGGAGGAGGAGCGGTGTGCACGTGTCGTGCCGCCCAGCGTGCACACACGTGACCAGGTCGAGTTGCCACCACCAGCCATCGACAACCGACTCACCGTGCACACCTTGTGGACTGAGGTGAGTTACCAGACACTTATGATGGAGGAGCGTGGTGCCCAGCGTTCACACACGTGTCCAGGTCACACTGTGGTCTGAGGTTAGAGATCTTATTTCTTTTTTGTAGTGGTTAACCTCGCGATTGACCGCAGCTCGCGATGATGCCACATCTTAGGCTACTGGTTCCACTCCTGACTCCTGGCCAAAGCCTTCATTGTATCTTGCCAGATTTTCTTATTAAGTTTTTCCAATTAGTCATAACGGTTGACAAAAAAAAAGGTTGACACTATTTCCATGCTTACCTAATGTGGCTAACTGGCTACACGTCTGTATGAAATAAGTCGTGTTTGTAGCTCAGTATACGCTAAACTATTGAATGCCCTCGACATATCCTAGATTACCTGTACTTCTTAGTACTTAAGGAGGAATTACTATAGATAGACGAATTATTTGGATCAAACCTTTCAACTAAGTTTGTCCCACTTCGCCGTTGCCCCAAAAACTTAATGCCATCCAAATTACCACAGGGCAGGTAGTTGATGAAAATACCGCCATCCGCGGTATTAATATTCTGGGTTAATGTTCCGATAAGGGAAACATTTCTTTTATCTTTTTTTCATAGTATATCTTATGACCTAAAATAAAATATGTTACACAGTGATACTACTGTTACTGTTAACGACACCACTAATTTGTGAATGCGTGTTCTATTAATGTTTCCTTTAAAACAAGACACGATATTTCCGATCTTGTGTGACTCAATTTTTTTTATTGTACTTACCCTATGCTACTTACTGTGAATACTGTCCCACTGCTGGGCACAGGCGTCCCCTAAGTCCTTCCAGGAACTCTTTTCCCGCGCCAGCCCCTACGGTACGCATCCAGGTCATCCCGCCACCTCTTTCTGGGCCGGCCTCGTTGTGACCCCATAATAGTCCACAATTCATTGCAAGTAACTTTTCCGAAGAAAAAAAAATGTTTGTCTCAAATGTCACTGCGTTATCAAATCTCTAGTTAGTGAACTGAACAGGTTTTCAAACTCAAACTCAAACTCAAACTCAAAGCATTTATTTCAATTAAACCAATTACAGGCACTTTTGAATTGTCAAAGAGTCGGTCAGTAGGTAAGTCAGAAAGTTGAAGCTAGTTGCCCATTCCAAAACGTAGATCTATGGAGAAGAACGGGCAAGAAACTCCACGGACACTCTTTTAAATCAAAATATGGTTACAAAATATTGGTTACATCATTCATATTGAAATTATACATGTGAGAACGATGAACGTTAAAAGCGTCCGGAATAAAAAAATAAAAAAACAATTCAAAATTTAAATTAAAATAAGCCGTGGCAGCTAAGGTATGACCAGCCTCCACCAACAGCGCCCGTTCACGAACCTGACGTATGGATTCGTTAAATGATCCAACACACGCGCCACCATCAGCGAGGCATTAGAGTGAGCATGACACACTCTCAGCCGCCAGGGCACATCCAAGTCAAATAAAGACGTACACAGTAATGGTAGCTTTAGAGTAGGTACATAGTACTCACACATGTGCTAAGCAATTATACAATACAAGGTGATTGAGTCTACACAATGCAAAGCTATTCTTACAATCTTCAGCAGTTCCAACAGTATGTTCAAATGTTAATTAATTAGTTGAGGTTGTGGAGCAGGACCAGCATGGAGCCAAGCATTTTTATCATTTATGTAATCCCCCAATTTATAATATGCCTGCCTGCATAGTGTGCGTTTTATACAAGTTTTAAATTTCGTCTCATTTAGTTGAAGTATGTGTGGAGGTATTTTATTGTAACATTAAACTTTATTTTCACACAAAAGTTCTCGTTTTTAGGGTTCCGTACCAAAATGGTAAAAAAGGAACCCCTATGGTGTGACTCAGTCTGCCTGTCCGTCTGTCTGTCTGTCTGTCACAGCTGGATATCTCAAGACCTACTAATGCTATCAACTTATTTGGAACAGTTTTAGATGACGTTTACCCAACTATTTTTCAAATAAGAAAGAAATAAAAATATTTATATTTTTTTTGTAACAGGGACAGTAAGGGGTCTTAAAAATTCAAAGTGAGGCTACTAGGGCATGTGGGGTATCATATGAAAGAGCGCTGCTTGGACATTCTTAAAATATTTTTTATTTTTTTTAGGCCCCATAGTTTTCGACTTTTGATGAAAAATGTAAAAAAAAATACCGTTCCCCCCCCTCCCCTTATCTCCGAAGTTTGCAAAGATAAAAATCTGAAATTATTCTATGTGATAGAAGTTTATGTAAAGATTACAGGAAAAATAAAACAATGTCTCTAAATAGCACACTTTTTTAGAAATCGGAACGGAACCCTCGGTGCGCGAGTCCGACTCGCTCTAGACCGGTTTTTATTGTACAGTGCTAGTTTTATAAGAATAATAAAACCTGCAATGGGATAAATGAGCTTTGCGTTTGTGTGAATGTCAAGTTCACAGTATTTCTTGAAGATGGATGAACAGTTAGCGCCACTGAATGCACTAAAACTTTATGACAGATCAAGAAAAACTAGATGGAAGGAATGGAGGTAGGAAGGCCTTTGCCCATGAGTGGAAAAGAGCAAGCTTAAAAACAGGCCAAGTGCGAGTCGGACTCGCACACAAAGGGTACCACCGTACTATATTTAACACTGCATATTAAAAAAAAAATTGCAGTTTATAAAAAAACACGTTTCTTGTATAAAAATAAAATAAAGTTAATAATTAAAGTATTATTTGTTTGCTAAAGCGGCAATAGAAATACACAATCTGTGAAAATTTCAACTAAATAGTTGAAATTTTCACAGATTGTGTTGATGTATGTTTTGGTCCGTAATAGGTAAATACCTATTACGGACCAAAACATACATCCCTCTGACAGACAGACGGACGGACGGACAGACAGCGGAGGCTTAGTAATAGAGTTCAGTTTGGCACCCTTCGAGTACGGAACTCTAAAAAAAGAGAAAAGATAATCCAGATGGCAGCTCTGCCTGGGCTTGCCTTGGTAAAAGTTTCTTCCGAATAATAAATATCGCCATTTGACGTTTCCAGATCGACAGGATATCGACCGAGCAGATCCAGGCGGCGTTTGAAGGCGTCGGCGGAGAGATCGGATGGCAACTGTTCGCCGAGGAGGGCGACATGAGGATGTACAGGAGGTACGTGGAAAATGTTTATAGAAGTGGGTATGTGGACTCCATTCTTATACTACTTTTGCTTACCTATATTTTACTCCTTTATTCATAAACAATTGGAGGTGTATCCATACAGAACTATCGATTTGTGTTTTTCAGATTTTTGTATCAAAAAAATCAACACTAAACCATCTAGGATCTACTCACCTTAATGCACATTCTGGAACATTGAGGCACAGATAATATAATAGATTGAGGTCTTCACGGCTTGGAACCCAAAATGCCCTTGATATGTGGATAGCTCACAGTAGCTCATTGCCTTCTCAATAGACAACAAATCTCAAATGATAAGTACAGTTAGCGTCACGTAAGTTTGTCGCTCTGAAACCAGGCTTTCTGATGCGCATGGCATGGCGTACTGCTATTTTAGTATAAGGCTGCTTTTCCCCCAGAGATGTGCTATGCTACGTTGCTGTGGGTGCGTTTAATATCCACCAATCATATTCATTGGTCCATATAGCATAGCACTGGTGGAAACGTGTTCAATTAACTTAATTTCCCATTGTTATCTGAACACCTGGGTGTGCAATCGACGTCCAAAGAGTTACGCTATGTTTTTTATATGGAAGGATGCGTGCCATAGATGCGTGCTATGGATGGGAGCTATGAATGCGCGAGTGATGTAGCTGCCTCTCCCCGTGCCTTCCCTACTGTCGTTACATCGCATAGCTCGAGCTACGCATCTTCCTCGCACAGCTACCTCGCGGCGGCAGATACCACATCTTACTCGCTCCGCTACACAGCTTAGCATTGGTGGAAACGGTCACATAGTTTCGGAGCTCTCTGGTGGAAAAGTAGCCTAAATATTGAGTACAGCGCAGTCATTTGTAGCCTACTATAGAGCGGTAAACTTACATGAGGTACTGTATAGTATTAATAAGCGTATGCAATGTTATGATTTTATGAATAAAGGGGTGAAAATGTAGCTTAATATTATTGTAATATTTGTAATGTAAGCTAGTAGTTTTTATTGCTTTTAAGTTTTGGAGTTGTTTGTGGTGTTGAATATGTAGTTTGGTATTATTTGGCATACGGAATATTTTTTTCTGGGATTGGTAAATACGGTACATTTTGAAGTTTTTTTTTTTTGGATTGGTAATGACTGTAAAGTGTATGTTTTTTTGTACATTTGTTTTTGGTTTCTGTATAACATTATTACTTTTGCGAACATGTCTCATGAGCGAATGTTTTCCTGGGATTGGTAGATACTGTAAATAAAATGGGAAGCTTTTTTTTGGCGGTAGTGTGAAGTTTTTATTGTTTGTTTTTGGGATTAAATATAATGACTACTAAAAAATTTAATGCTCACCAAAATGGATGAATGCTCACCAAATCTGCGTCGACCTGCTCACGAAAACCCTAACCCCAGACGGTCGTCATCAGGGGCACCCCGAGGTTTGGTTGGTTAGGCTCCTTTAAATCCTGCAGACAGAAATAGGAGCCCCGCCAAGCGGGGCTCCGCCGACCTGCTGTCAGTTTTCTAAAGTTATAATTTCACAATAAAATGGTTTTAATTTTGGTGAGCATTTATACATTCTGGCAAGTATTTCGAATTTTTTGGTAGTAAAATAGGTACTTTTCTGGTAGGCGTTTAAACACAATCTTTGTTTTTTTGGGGGCTGTGTAAGTTTCCTCATTCATTGCTTAACTTAGATCAACAATTGCGTGCAGTACACGATTTATCAACGCCACACATATTCCACATATTCCAGGATGCTCAATGTATGTACTTTCTCAGGGAGATGGAAGTGGATGGCATGGTGACTGATCCCCTGAAGGCGATGCACAAAGTGCGCGGCGTGACTGCGCGCGAGATGTGTCACTACTTCTTCAACCCGCGCTACCGGTATGAGTGGGAAAGTGAGTATTATATTGTAATAAGACTATCTATAAATAGTATGAAATAAAGTAGCTTTTCGTGTCTGTCTTTGTGACTGGTTAGGTCTTCTTAACTACACTGTGGATTCTGATGCGATTTAGTTATGGTTAATTATAGTTTTCTTTCAAGGAGACTGAACGAGAGAGAAGTTTTATTGTTATGACTGCTATAGCCGCTTAGTGTCATTCAAAGTCATCATCTACATCTGCCTAGCCTTTAGCCTACTGGCCTAATGTTGGGGTACCAGTATTTTACATGGAGCGACTGCCTATCAAAATAAAAAAATCTCGATGTTTGTCAAGTCGTAAAAACCTTGCAAGGTGCAGGTCGGTCTAGTAAAACATAGTCATTTAGGTACATACTCGTAGATGCCCTAAGACGGGCGCACACATGACAACGTAAAATGTTGATATTTTGCTTGGTAGTGAGTGCGGCGGTCTGCGTCGGACCTTATACAAAAACTTAATGATTTAGCTATAGTACTCTTTTACGAATATTTCGTATTATACCATTTCCTTTATATAATTAAATATCTTATAGCCAAACACTGTTTAGTTAACTTAGCATAAACTTACGCCTTCTTCTCATGGGGGTAGGTAGAAACTTTAGAACGCCGCCTGCTACGATCCTTACATACTCCTTTTGCCTCGTTTACGTTCATACATCTGCTCATACCCTCACGCCGGTTGCGAGTACTACGCACCTGTCCTTTCTGAAGAACATCACCAATAAGCTCACTGTATGCCTTCCTAGGACGTCACGATACTTGCCATCCGAAATCAAGAAAGTTATTATAGATACCAGTAAATTAACAAATATCTCAGTTATAATTTCGTCGAGTGACGAAACTGCGAGCCGTGACCGACGAACATTCGTGCAATACTGTATGACACGCGTTATTTATGAATTATTAAAATACTAAAGATTTTACATTTTTATGATTTACAATAAATAAAACGCATCAGCAGAATTTCGCGTGAGATTATCTTGTTAACTGTCAATATTTACTGGATGTAAATAAATAATAATTATTACTATTTTATTTAGTAAAATTATGCTAATGTTATGACTTATGTATGAGGTTCATCGTCCTTCGATAACAACAGATATTTGCAGATAAGATTATTCTTTCTCAGGAGAATATCATTAATAATTTATGGGATTGCTAATGACAAATGGTGAATGACTTGTCAGGGACCTTGCCAGTATAAATCCAACATAATTCTTCTTACTACAACACATCATGTTGACCACTATTACAGTATATGTAGTAGTAAGTTTTACCCTTCAACGTCTTTGCTAAAATGCTTATTAAAAAAAAAATCGTCGTCCAAAGCCTAGCACCATTATCATCATCTGCCGAACCTTTTCCCAACTATATTGGCGTCGGCTTCCAATCTAACCGGTTGTAGCTGAATACCAGTATTTTACATGGAGCGACTACCTCTCTGACCTCCACAACCCAGTACCCAGTACTGGGTAATACCCCTTGATAAAACTGGTTGTTAGACTTTCGGGTTTCTGACGACTCGTGATGACTGTTAAAGACGGCTGGGACCAACTGCTTAACGTGCTTTCCGAGACACAGAGGAATCTCGTTATGTAAAGATGGTCAGCCATCCACAGACCGACTTAGGCAATCGTAGCTTAACCTGATCGATCGAGCCGTGCGGCTGTTATTACTTAGCCGCGAGCCCCTCTGCCTAGCATCACACTATATCACACTAATATTATAAAGGCGAAAGTTTGTGAGTGTGTGTATGTGTGTTCTTCAAGCTCAAACGGCTGGAGCGATTTGGATGAAATTTGGTATGTAGATAGCTTATACCCTGGATTAACACATAGGTTACTTTTTATCCCGGTCTAAGCAGCTAGTAAGTAATAAAATACACCAAAATACTAATGTAACGTATTTATATTCCAGCCACGCTAGAAACAATGACAATAGTAGAGGAGATCTCGTCGGACGCGCTCGTGTTCCACCAGACGTTCAAGCGCATCTGGCCGGCCTCGCAGCGGGACGCGCTCTTCTGGTCGCACGTCCGACAGGACAGCGACAACACCTACGCCGTCACTAATCATTCCACCACCAATGCTGATTACCCGGTTAGTACAATTCCTCATCTATCTATCTTTCCATATAAATAAAAATCAATTGCTGTTCGTTTAGCTGATTTTGGTTTTTAAATGTTTGTCGTAGTCCAGGGAAGGTTTAAACGTTGAGAAAAATTGGAAAAGTTGCCGGGAAAATTGAACAATTCTGGAAAACTGAAAGTGGATTTTCTATAGGAATTTTGAATTATTGAAATTGGGACAGGACATCGTCTGTCGGATCAGCCAGTTGTAAATAAACTTTCATGCAAAGTCAGCTAGCCTTTTTGAAATAAAAAAAAAAAAATAAAAATATGTTTGACTACCGAGACGTTACATTATGTTTCGTAATAGATAATGAACGATATGAATGAGGCTTATTCTCTAACGGGGAGAATGTTCTTATTATTATCATTGATTATAAGAATTATCAAGCAGTTTAAGGTGTCGGCAAACCAATATGCGGGGTTTCCGCTGTGCCATAAAATTGTGACGACTGAAGTTCAGAACACACGGCTACATATCAAACTATACAGTCTAAATACCTCGTATGGGAATTGATTCCCTTCCACCCTTGTATAACAATCTACTAATCTGCAACTAAAGTTTGCTTCATATTTTGCATTTTTCACAAGCATTGCTTCAGTATTAGATGTCCTGGGGGGCTAAAACGGCCACTTCGGCAGAATCATAATAGGATAATATAGGTATTAAGAATCATATTTGAAATCGTAAAACGGTCACAAACTGACAATTCATAATTTATCTGCGTACAATTCATAGCACGCAATTCATCTGTTTGACAGTTTTGTATGGAGATTCGTAAAATGGTCCACAAATTATGAATTGCTATAATGAAGTAAAGTGTCAAATAGCACAATCATAATAAATTGCTGGAAATTCAGGAAACGAATTGCTTTTAGAGGAATTGCTTAATGTGGCCGTTTTAGGCTGTCTTTACATTAAAAAAACCGGTCAAGAGCGAGTCGGACTCGCGCACCGAGGGTTCCGTTCCGATTTCTGAAAAAGTGTGCTATTTAGAGACATCGTTTTATTTTTCCTGTAATCTTTACATATACTTCTAGCACATAGAATAATTTCAGATTTTCTCTTTGCAAACTTCGGAGATAAGGGGGGCGGGGGGGGGGGGGGGGGGGCAACGGTATTTTTTTACATTTTTCATCAGCAGTCGAAAACTATGCGGCCTAAAAAAAAAATAAAAAAAAAAGAGAAAAAAATATTTGAGAATGTGCAAACAGCGTTCTTTCATATGATACCCCACATGCCCTAGTAGCCCCACTTTGATTTTTTAAGACCCCCTTTCAGTCCCCGTTGCAAAAAAAATATAAATATTTTAATTTCTTTCTTATTTGCAAAATAGTTGAGTCAACGTCATCTAAAACTATTCTAAATTTCAAGTTGATAGCATTAGTAGTTCTTGAGATATCCAGCTGTGACAGACAGACAGACAGACAGACAGACTGACAGACTGAGTCGCACCATAAGGGTTCCTTTTTACCATTTCGGTATGGAACCCGATAAAGAAATTCTTAATCTGGATTCTAATATTCCAACTGTTTTCGTTGGTACAGTCGAACACGGGCGCGTGCATCCGCCTGTTCGTGACGGTGTGCCTGGCGTGCCGCACCACGTACCCGGCCGGCGAGCGGCCCACGCGGCATAACATCACCACCGACATCGCTTACTGCAGTACAGGTAAACTCTTCCAATATTATCATAACTAGCTTTTTCCTGCAGCTTCGCCCGCGTGGAAGTTTCAAGTCTATTAATGAGTCATTTGTAACAAATTCCTAGAAATTACATGCAGATATTGCGACCGGAGTCGGCCGCCAAAGACAAAGATTTCTTTCTTTCACGAACATTTCCTATCTTTTGATTATATAG
The DNA here is from genome assembly GCA_905163495.3 of Cosmia trapezina. Classification (NCBI taxonomy): domain Eukaryota; kingdom Metazoa; phylum Arthropoda; class Insecta; order Lepidoptera; family Noctuidae; genus Cosmia; species Cosmia trapezina. Next base: position 8,521,142 of record LR991036.1, read on the forward strand.
ATTATATGATTTTGCGGAGTGTCCCATCTGTATTAATCTGTGGTGATGCGCAAATTGATCGTCTGACAAATGCAATTGTAGCCATTGAAAATATTACTGCAATATAAATTGATGGCAATTGATCTTCGGGGACCCCTTTACTTTAAGTCGAATTGGTGTGGAGTCGTTTAGGTGTGCTAAGGGGGGCTGTGTGTTGTCTCTCAGTCTGCTGGTCTCTGTTTTCTATTCCACCACTGTTATTTTCATGGTTATTGTAAACTAATATCCCTGTTTCTGTTCTAGTGAACCCAGGTGGCTGGGCCCCCGCCGGGGTACTTCGAGCGGTCTACAAGCGAGAGTACCCCAAGTTCCTCAAGCGATTCACAAACTACGTAGTCGAACAGTGTCGCGACAAACCTATCGCCATCTAGCGGCGCGACCCGACAAACGGAGGACAAAGCACCTCCCAATCAGAATAATGGCGCTCACTTGATCTAGATCAGGTGAAGAATTATTCTATACTACCCGTACCGGCACTACATTTCGTATTTTTGAATGAAGAAAATATAACCTGTCTTTTTCTATTACCGTTGGTGAGAAAGAGACAAAATCTCCCGTGAACTGAGAATTCCCAACCGAAGTGTAGTGCTATTAAACGTTTAAATAGTTGTTATGTAATGTTAAAGGTTTTATTCGGGGTGGTGTTAAGGATTCCTGTTTCATAGTACTACGTTCAATAGTATTGTCTTCACGATCTCGGTGCCCGAGTCTGATTTTTACACAAAATTGCTGAAACATTTTCGTTTGAAAATAGATCCGGGCATATGTGGACAGTTTTTATTCGATGTCGTTGCGTATTAGAGATTTTTTAACGAACCTATTCATATGTTCGGGTTGATAGAGTGGGATAAAGCTATACGTCGACTTAGCAATAGAAAGAGAGCAAACGTCACGTATCCGCCTGTTTTGCGCTAAATAACTAACAAGTTGTTAAAAATGAATTGATTGATAACAAAATTTTATAATCATGCTGAATAAGCCGGTATCATAATGAGCGTATTGTATGATCAAAATATTTAATTCAATTTTGGATTTTTTTTTTTGGTGAAAAGATTTCTAAAAAACCTTGTAAATTGTATTTTAATGTGTAACTGTAAAGGATTGTAGAACAATTAGAACATGATGTAAAATATAATGTATGTCGTTGAGTGTTACAATATAATAAAATTTATACAATTTAATTCTATAAAATAATGATATAATACAGGACGGCCGATTTATCTCGACAGGTCTGAACTTCGCGCAGAAGGCTGCGTAGTAGGATTTTGTATGAATCAAATGGTGACATGAGGTGAGTGTGAGTGAGAGAACATGCGTGAAAGTTCTTAGTGCCTATGTTCGCACTTGCCAAGATAAATCGACCGTAATGTACTCGTAATGAGTCTATACGATTCTTTAAAGCGATATTGTGAAAAGGTAAATATTTCTAAATCTCTTTTGACTGCAAATACTATATGATTTGATTGTATATATTCTATTTTCGTCGGGTTTAAATAACATGCTATCAGTACAGAATAATAATGCTACAGTAGTTTATCTTCATAGAAAACGACCGAAACGCGCTTCGAAATCTCAGTAAGCAACAATTTGAGTGCGCGGCAGTTAGTCACGGACGGACGCGGATTTATCTACCGAGCGGCCGTAGTTAATTAATTCAAGGTCACCGCCCAGACGTACTACTGTATTTTTATCATTCTGTGGTATCGGTAAGGCTGTACACTCACCTAAATAAGTTGTAGGTATTAAAAAGAAGCTTTTAATGTTGAAAAATACGAGAGAAATCTTCTGGTGTAGCGATAGTGTACAATGTAGCATCGCGGACAATTGCGGTGAACCAATTTTCGACCTTATTATTATTGAAATAAGGTTCAAAATTGGTTCACCGCAAATGTCCGCGTTGTTATAATAGGCTATGGGAAAGTTTTCTATCATTTACACGGCCAGTTCCCGCTATTGAACTTACGTACTGAATCTTCTGGGGACTCGGCTGTAAACATGTCGATAAAATGCCTTTGTAAATAAATAAGTGTTGGGTGGATATTGTGGCTCTTAATATGTATTTGGACTCTTTAAAAATATATGCGTGTTAATTGAGGAATCTCTAAATGGCGAAATTTCTTTTCCAAGGCGCGTGCAAGTACCTGACGTAGATTGTCACGCCGAATTGAACTTTATGGCTGAACAATATTATACTAATTATTGAAAAATTGTATAGCAAACGGAAAGATTAAATTAGTACTTATCTTTTATAGAAGGCCTTGTTGTTTGTGTGAAGAAAAGAGGGTAATATTCAAGGATGGTGATAGTCTGATGTGTTCAGTTAGATAAGTTCGCGAAAGAAAACAAGTACTTTAGCACTTTCTGGGCTGTGGGCTCGGGAGAGGCAGACTGCGAAAGCCGAAACACGAACAAGTTTTAAACTATGAAGATATTCAAATAAGGTCCTTTCCACGTGTTTCTGGCCTCTTGTCGAGTCCACGGCCTCTAATTAATTTCATGTACAGGGTGGGACTAAATAACTGTAGTTCATAATATTATATCAACTATTTTACTTCGGTTTTTGACCAAATAAAATCTAGACGAGATGTGTTATTACGTAAATGTGACAGAAAATAATAATTAACATTTTGAATTTTATCTATTTATTTTTTCTATAAATTACGTCAGATACTTTAAATAAATTTCTAGATCGTTTGTTTGGTCAAAACTATTTATTGTGCACATGAATAACGATAGTATTACTTAGGGCCTGCCACCTCTGGTGGCACGGCACGGCAAGGGGTTTTTATGCGACGACTTGAAATATAACTTAATGATGTGACAATAAAATTGAAATTTCAACGGCAACGATGCCGCCGTATCTTTAAGCATGCCGCGACGCCCTTAGGCATCATCATTGAAATTTCAATTTTATTGTACATGCATGTAAGTTTATTTCTATTCGTCGCTTAAAAATCCCTTCCATGCCGTGTCGCCAGTGGGTGCAGGGTCATGCGTTTTATTGTCATAATATTTTTTATTAATGTTACTTGTATGAAGCAGACTTCCATTCCAGATTTTTTTTAATCGAATATTTGATTTTGTATACAATTAAAATATAGGTTTAATAACTAAAGGTTACTCGGATGAACTTCAAATATATAATATTGTACAGAATTTCACGTTTATGTCTCAAAGTAATATATTATTTGCTGTTAGGTAATGTGCAACTGGTAACTTTTTTGTTGTTTGTAGTAAGAAGGTTAACGGTAAACATTACGTCACTTTAAAAGTTAAAACGTGAGCGGAAGTGTAAAGATATTGCATTTATAATACCGCAATGTTGCAATTGTATTAAGTTATATAATGTTTTTTTAAATAATTATTGTTTATAATAAAATGTTTTATGGAAACAACTTGTATTTTTTCAGAACTTTGTAGAACATTATTTACATCTCATAGGCATATAAGAGGAAGTCACAAGTTTAATCATAATTTGCGTTCTAAATAGAACTTGGAATCCCCTTTTTGTGTTTTTTTTTTAACAAATATATCTCAAGAACTAGACTAGGTCAAAAGTAATGTAATTCAAGTTTGAGGTGCCGCGCGCAGTCACCCGCATCCGCTTAAAATCTACGTTCCTTCCTCGTGGTTAAACTTAATGGTCAAACTGATTTGACCACGAGCAATTCTGTCCCGGATAGTCAAACTACTTAGTTTAACGAAAAATATCCACCCTTTGTTTACTTGTGTTGTCATTAACAAAAATGATTTCCTTCCTCGTGGTCAAACTTAATGGTGGCTTTTTAAACTTTTTATCAAGCTCTTCTCTCTCTTTCTCGCATATCCTCGAGAAGTCGCGCATGCCCTCGCGCATGCTCGCTTGTGGTTTAGCATCCACGGATGCTGCATTCTCGCGTATTCTCGCTCTTACTCGAATATTCGCGCGCACCTCAAGCAACCGCGCTGTACGGGTGGAGCGGAGCCACAATAATGTATAAAATAAAACGCTCATATTTCGTCACTTCTTTGTGAAGTGTTTTCAATCTTTATTCATTTACATTAACATTAATTAAATGGTACTTATACAAGTTATGCATAGCACACGTCTCCGCATATAAAATTCACAACAATGTAATTTTTTCTATTCTTCACATTTAAATATGGGGACCAGCCCCCGGTATCTTAATAGTTATAATTTCTCAAACATGACCAACTTACATTAAACTCAATATAAATAGAAATCAGTTGGATTAGGTCTTGATCTTCTACAATAACACAAACATGTACGAACCACTGTAGGAGACTAAGTTGAACCATGGGAGAGGACGAAATCATTTTCACCATAGGACAATCCCAAATCAAGATTTTATAATCGTTAAAATCTAATTAAATTGAGCTAACTATAACAAAAATTAACTAATTTGTTCATTAGAATTTGTTAGTAGGTGAAAAAAGTTTTGGTAGTTTCATATTATTGATTAAATAATACATAGAGATTGAACTCTGCGACCTAATCAATACAGCACAATATTGGAGTAGCAAATTGAACTACGTAATAATATGTATAAAGTTGACGAATATTGAAGTAGTTATGTATGTATAACATTAACATTAGACCGCTATGTATTGACATTGAGCACAAGGAAGCGTATATTTTTATTTTATGATCTCATTACAATTGTAGTATCAACTATAGTACAACTCTTAAATACCAGCGTCATATAGACGAATACATCGCTATTACATATATGTTAGACCTTATTCGAATACAATAAATTATTTTATTAAAGAAATATTCAAGTGTTCTAATATATCTATTAATAAATAACATTAACATTTATAATTGTTAAGTATAAAATGTTATAAAATATTCCCCAGGAATGAAAAGAAAAATGTGTTTATAATGCGTTTCAACTAAGAATAGGAAAGTCAATGACCTCTAACTGTCAATTGAAGCTAGAAATCTAAGGCTTGCAAAGTTTTGTAGTGTTATCCTTATCCATTTTAGTTCTGTTTTTGGAATTTGTTTTTGTTAAAATATGTCACTGACTTTGCAAATGTGTAAACGAGATGCTATTTTGCTAAATCTTCACAATATGGCGCAAGGTCATTCCTATTCTTAGTTGAAACGCATTGTAGGTAGATTGTTGATTGTTCAACAGTTTTTTTTATCAAAATCATTCGAAAAATTTGGAATTTTGATATGATTGAGGCCGAAAGTGCACTACAAAAAGTTTTTTTTTTATAAAAATAGGAATATTCTTTGAAAGCTCAAGAGTGTATAAATGGACCGATTATTCAATAGTATAACAATATAAGAAGTAGAGAAATACTTTTCAAATTTGGTGCGATTCTTAAGGCGAAAGCGCCAAGGTAGCCCGCGAAATTCAATTTTTCTAACGTTTTTTTGCAGTTTGCAAGTCAGTATTATTTATTAACATACCACATGCTGATCAAAATATGATTCGCGACCTTAAAAAGTATAAGTATTTACAGAATTATAACCATTAAAGTCATCAACACAACTCTTTAAGACTAGGTAATCTTAGAATGACTATTTCATGAAATCTTAACATTTGAGGATTATTCATGGAGTTGTATTACTGATTCCAATGATTACAATTCTTTAAATACGTCCGCCCGTCCGACCGTGTGTCCGTCGTTCTTGTAACGGTCGCGACTCGTACTTTCATCAATATACAACATAATGCTGACTTGGAAATTGCAAAAAAACATAAGAAAATTTTCTGGTGCTTAACCCGTCGCACGCCAATTAGCAGACACAATAGATTTTTTATTGTTATCTGAACACCTGGGTGTGCAATCGACGTTTAAAGAGTTAAGTGAGGGCGTTAAAGATGCAGGTTGCTGGCTGACGGGGAATTCCAGACTCCATAGATAAGATTGTCAATTACAAGCAAGTTTTCCTACATCCATTTTAGTTCGGTTGAAAAGTCGAGCAACTATACGCCCTCACTACACGAATCATATTCTATCAGTAACTAAATGGTAAGGTGTGGTGATAAGGTACTGTCATGGGATGCAGTGGGAAATGATCGTAACACCGCTAAATGAATGAAATATGGCCAATCGTTAATATGGCACTTATATCACGGACATTGTAAAACATTATAATATTACATATTATTATTATGTAACTAAGATACCTACCCGTGTATATGGCAACTTGAATACAACAATTAGTGGATTATGCCGATTGTCTATGATTCCACAGACGACACAATATAGAGATAATATTTGGATAAGCACAACGTAATTATATTGTATGCCATATACTATGTATATGTATTTTATATCTTTGCTATTCATGTCATAAGTTACTTTTATTAATAGGACAATAAAAGCTTATATGAGGACTCTGACTCGACATTTTGAATACGATAAAGTTCAGGGCTACGATAAGCCAATATGTATAGTTCAGTACATCACTAGTAAACATATTCTATCACACAAGTTAAAACATTTAAGTACACACAAAGCCAGACAAAATTATGCCATCTGTGGACAGTTAATGAAAAATCCAATGATAGGTACATCGATGCAGTAAATATTTTGCATTCAAATATTACATAATAAATACGACTACTTAAAAAAGTAGATACCAACAATTATAATTAGTGATATCCACACTAACACGGATATATAAGTATAAAATAAGCGTATTATCGGACACATCCGTCAGGCATCTGCCTATGATCCGTTTCAGACTTATAACGTTGACATCCGTACCCGTCCACCCGCGCGCACTCCGAACACTCCCGACTGCTCCCGAGCCTCCATCTTGTGACGTCAGCGGGTGGTCCTGCTCGATTCCTGTGTAACCGGTCGGTGACTACTCCTCGGCGGTGGTGTGTGCGCCCTGTATGGCGTTCTGCCTGCCCTGCGCGCGCCGCACGTCGGCCAGCGTGGTGACGCCCGCCTCGTCCAGCTCGCGCCAGCGCGCGTGGTTCATGCGCGCGTGGTTCACCAGCTCCGGCATGTCGATGAATGCTGGAAAACATGATTTTAGTGTCAGGAATGATTGAGGGTGCTTGGCATTCCAGTGGGAGGACTCATTAGCATAATGAAAAGGTCTCAGAGGATCGATTAAAATACACTTGAAATACACAATTCAATAAAAAAAAAAGATATCTAGGCACATAATCTGTAGGACTTTTGGTTAGCAAATAATTAGTCAGCCCACCTGATGCGCTTGGAAATCTACAACGAGTTTTTTATAGGTATCCCATAACTCTAGGGTATTAATGAGACCATCATTTTGAACAACTTTTGTTAGGACGTATGGGACCGAACCTGGGGGCCTACTCCCTAAGTCCGTCCGTCTTTCCGTCCGTCCGTTCATCCGTCCGTCTGACATTACGATCCATCAAAACAAGTGTAAAAGTCAAATTTTTCGGACAAGCAAAAACACATCGGGAGTAGGAACAACTGGCAAATCATGTTGTCATTCATACTTCGTTCGGGCGCAGAACCAATCATCCATCCGTAGGTGATACGGAGTAAGAAACGCCCGTAACGAAGGCCGAAACTACGGGCTTCGTGCTTAGGGAGTAGGCCCCCTGAATAGGAAAAAATATGAACAGCTCCCTACATTTTGACGAATTAAAAAAAAAAACACAAATCAAAAACACAAAAATCACAAATGTTTATTAAAAAAAAACACTTTTTATAATGCCAGCATAATAACAGATGCAATGCATTGCCTTCTCATCAGAGACAAAATAAAATGTCTTTTATGCCTGACACAGACACCAATACCCTTCAAACCAAAACACACCTAGGCTGAAGTAGGCAAGTTGCCGGAAGAAATGCTTCACAAAGACCCCTTTTGCTGCTAAAGTTCCCTTTCAAAGTGTTAGAACTCACCAGCCCAGGCCTCCATCATGTCGATGATGATGTAGTCAATGAAGCCGATCTGCGAGCGCGGTATGGAGCAGGTCGCGCGGTCGAACATGGGCATCACCACCGGCAACTCTTTAGCTTTCTCCTCATCCGTTTGCAGGAAGTATTCTTCTGCGATCCTGGAACATGCGGGGCTTGGTTTTAGTACAATTGATTTTAGTTATAGGGATTGATTGACCTGGCATGTCGAGTTAAGGGAAAAAGGAAATACGTCAAATAAAGCGGACTTATTAACTCTTGGCGATGGATGAGGACTATCTAAACTGCTTTGCAAAAAAAACGGGCACCTTACAGTTATTGGCTTTTCTATGGATAATATTAATATTTTTAGTATGTCGTTAGCATAAATGACTAGAAATTTCTTATTATCATTGAGAATATAGTTTTTAACCCTTAAATCCTGGAATCGGTGTTTTAGTCAATGTAAACAGAAAGTCGTGTTAAAATGGAAATTTTTAGGGTATAATTAAATTAAGACTACGAGTATTTTTATGGTATTTTAATAAAAAAAGACATTAAAAAATAAAAATTAATAACGAGTATGACCTCTCCTTGCAGCGATTACGGCATGTAATCGTCTTGGCATGCTTTCCACCAGGTTTTTGATGGTGTCCTGTGGAATGTGTTCCCACTCAGCCGAAATCACACCTGATGTTTTGTGGAAGGTCGTTGGACAGGTCGTACTCGCCGTTTTAGGAGGTCCCAGACGTGCTCAATGGGGTTAAGGTCGGGGCTCCGCGCTAGCCAATCCAGACGACGAATACCGACCTCTTGCATATAAGCATCTACGTCGCCAGAACGGTGGTCCCGAGCATTATCGTCCATGAAATGGCATCTTCACCAATTACAGTCAGTGCGGGCTGTGCATGTTGACAAATTATTCCTGTTACGTACCTTTGCGCATTTAGTGAGCCATTTGCAATGAACACTATCTCGGTACGATAGCTGGAAGTTACGCCCGACCAAAACATAACGGACCTTCCACCATAAGGGGTGATTTCTTCAAAACACACGTCGGCATAGCGTTCCCCTGGTCTTCGTAACACTCGCCGACGTCGGTCCTCACCATTCAAGCAAATTCGAGCCTCATCGGAGAAGAGTACGCTACTCCAGTTACCTAGTGTCCAAGATAGACAATTTCTAGTGAACCTCGGTCGAGCAATCCGGTACTCACGGAGTAAATTGGGGGCCCGCGCTGGTCGTCGACTGCGTATATCAACCGCTAAAAGCCTCCTCCTCACTGTCCATAGGCTAACTTGTGCTCCTCGTACCTCTTCAAGGTTTCTTTTGAGGTCTATGTAACTGCATTTGCGATTACTCAATACCTGAGTCACTAAAAAGCGGTCGTCTCGTGGTTGTGTGCAACGTTTTCTCCCACAATATTGCCTTCTTTGAACGGAACCTGTCTCTTGGTATCGAGTCCATGTTCTTTGGACGGTGGAACCACTCACGTTTAACGGCTGTGAACCGTAACATTGGCTACACCCCACTTCCAGCAGCACTATAATTTTACTAGCTCTTGTTGCTTTTTCTGCCATTATAATCGACACAAAGATATCTGTTTTAAGTCACAATGAGGCAGGATTATGCGACAAACATAAATTATTCTAATAAAAATAACGAAAAGTTAGTTTTAGTTGCCTGATAACCATTTAACCGCAAACCCGCGAATAGTAAGTAAAAAGTCATAAACTGAAAAAGGGATTATTATTATTAAAAACAACAGTTCTGAATTTGAAATTAACTTTTTTTCATACCCAGACTCTTTATTATGTGCCAGGAACATAGTTTGCCTATTAAAACCTCATAAGAACTAAATGATTACCAATAATGTAGAAAAATCCAAACTGCCCGTTTTTTTTGCAAAGGAGTGTAGCTTAAATCTACGTTACGGTATACTGTAGGTAGCGTAGATTTAAGCTAGATAGTCCTCATCGCTTTCCAACAGGCGTGATCCACGTCAAAAGCAGGCCCATTCAACAATAAAAAAAATTAAAAAGATAGGTAGGTAGGTAGAAAAAGTTATAATATGAATATGAATGGCCATAGGGGAAGTCCGACAAACAATTTAAGGATTTATATTACATGTCTTGAAAAGGGGTGAATACCGAGATGTTGGCTGATAGTGGTGCCAACCTTAAATAATCTGGAACGTAAGGATTTATAGATGGTTTTTGTAAACAAACGTCATTGGACTCACCTCCTAGCCCACTCGAAGGCAAACTTCTGCGGCCGCGACGCGTTGGACACGTCCGCGCACTTGATCATCATCCTCTTCACTAACACCACGTTATCAGGCGACGACAGCGCCGTCGTATCCAGTGCTAGTGGTTCTTGCTGGAAATTGTAAAAAGTACCTAGCTAAGTAGCTTTCTTAAGTTTTAAAAAAAGGATAGTCTTTAGGCTGAAGCCTACACCACCACCACCACCTACTATAAGTAAAAAGTACCTAAAAAGTAAAGAGAGACGAAGAGGGGGGAGGAGGGAGGTAGAGGTAAGTAAAGCAAAGAAAAATGAGCTTAGTCAAGCTCTTGGGAAAAGCAACAGATACCGTACTGGATCTTAGCATTTTGAAGAATGTAAATTATTGCGTAATCAATGACCAGTTTTGGTTCATCAGGACTGGTTTGCCGTTCGGTGATTATGGCAGACAGGAACGGTTAGAAACTTATAGCGAATTTAGCTACTATTACTATTTACTTTTTGCCATGACTATCTGTCATCTTGCAGCCAGCCAATAAACATTAATCCCATACCTTCTTATATACATGGTGTTTCTTTTATGGTGTCAAGCCAGTGTGAGCTGATAGCAGAGTACCATGCCTATCGATTTACCCCCATGTATGTTCTACGATTTTTTTAACGTTTTTTTTCCAGTTTTCGTTTTTTCACAGATAGACCATGTTCAAAATTAACACATATGGAACTTCTTCATACATCTTTATGAAAGGTTTCGTAAGGATGTAAGAAGAAGTTCCCTGAGAAAGCGAGTGAAAACGCGGGCAGCATCTAGTTAATTTACAAGTTAGATTATCAAAAGACACAACAGAGTATTGATACTCACATCAGTATGCATATTGTCCTCCTTGCTGCCGCTCGACTTGGCGTAGAATACATTGACGAACTTGGCGAGATGCTCGAAGTGCTTGGTCATCTCCGTGGCGAGGATCATGTCGATGACGTTGTGGCGCACCTGCTTGTACGTGTCGCGGTCCATGTTCTTGAAGATGTTCACTCGGTCGTCGTCTGCGGAAGACAGAATTTGAAGTTATGAGTAGTTGAAAGAAGAAACAGAAGAGCACAGGAACATAGATGAGGATTTAATTATTTTCAGACATTTGGTAATGGGTTTTCGAAAGTTTTATATTATCTTTGGGGCATTAACTGCGATTTACACCAAAATTATAGTATACTAGCTTTTTCCGGCGGCTTCGCACGCGTGGATGTCGGAAATTATCCCACGGGAACGTACACACGGCTGCACATCAAGCTATACATTTCCAGTTTACACTGACCTCTCATTGTAACCAAATCCTATAGAATGCGAGATCAGCTTATACTGGAAATGTATAGCTTGATCTGTAGCCGTGCGTACTACCAGGAAATCCTTCCTTATTCCTTGTCTACATTATGAAGGGAATCTCTGTGCAAAATTACATCTTTCTAGGTCCAAGCGTTTGGTCGGGAAACCCCCCAACCAACCCCCCTGCTAAACCCTTGGACCTAGAAAGATGAAATTTCAGTGAAATGCCAGTCAGTCAGTCAGGACTTCTCTTTTTGTTTATAAAGATAGATCAGTCATTTGGTATCATCAAGTTGATTGCATGACGTATGAATGCATTTTTCCGAGATTTGTACAGAGGAAAAAGTACTTTTGTATTAGAAAGATCTTATGGAATATTTTTACTATCAGTTCGTAACTTCGTACCTACTCATCAACACTGAGAAAAAGACTTCCTATTGATATTCATCAGGAAGTCTTTTTCCCAGTGCTGATGAGACTTCCCATTCCCAATATTTTCGTCCAGAGCAAATGTTACGGCACAATACTTACTGAGCGTGAGCTTGAAGGTCAAAGCAGCGTGATGTGACTCTAACACGCTGACGTCATTATATAGCACGGCCAGAGGATGTCGAGCATTGCAGAGGAATGCCGACGATGTGCCCGGGTGGTCCACGTCGTGTGCAGCGGCCGCTATCAGAGCTGCTGCGGCTTCGAGAGGCTCTAGTACTGACTTGAGCCGGTCCTTCTCCAGGAAGAATGCTACGGCCTGGAAAGTAGGAATAAAAATAGTTTGATATGGTGTAAAGAACATAATAATATGAGAAGAATCGTAAAAGTTCTTAGCGAAAATTGGGGCTAGGAACGGAACCTTGAGGGACACCATGTTATTGTTGAGCCTTTTAACAAAATATCGTGTTGTACGGAATGAAAGGCTTTTCTTAGATCTTCACTGAAATTAGTTTTGAACTTTTGAATTTTAATTACCTCGAATGCCGATCGCCTACAAACTCGTATGTGCACGACATTTTTCATTTTTATTTTCGCGCAAGCCTTGCAAGAACTTTCAGCATTTAAAAATGTTACATTACCTGAAGCACATCAGCAGCATGTGTCGAATTATGATACGTGTTAACAGCATGGTAGTTGGTCTCCACGATGGTCAGCCAGTGCAGTAGCGTCCGTTCATCGCACTCGAGCGCTGCGCACACATCGAAGCGTCCTCCCATGAGGGCGAGACCGAGGTGGGCCAGCGGCCGGCCGCGGGTCAGGTCTTCTAGTTTGAAGATCTCGAAGTCCCAGCTTAAAGCTGTATCTAGGAGCTCACGCAGTTGGCCTGTGGTCTGAAAATGATGATAAAAATGTTGTGAGTCACAGTGATCTGTGAGTTTTGGATGTTATTGAGTGGCAGACAAACAGTTTTTTTTAAATTTTTTAACGTATAAACAAAAGAATACAGGATTATTCATATAAAATAACAACCAAAAACCACTAAGGTAGCTAGGTAGCTTGGTGGTCATTTGTCATGTGCATTAAGTTTCACTAGGCAACCAGGACCTTTAAAACGAAATCGAACACCCTGACGCTGCTTGGCGGTAGAAATAGAGTATCGCAGGCCTGCATAAAGAAATAGGTTTGGTTGCAGTCCTTCATCTGCTACATGTATGTACTTACTACCGACTTAATGTAGGAAAGCCTAATTATTTAGTAACAGATACTCGTACGCACGGCTACAGATCAAGCTATACATTTTCAGTATAAGCTGATCTCGCATTGTATGGGATTTCCTTACAATGAGAGATCAGTGTAAAGTGGAAATGTATAGCTTGATGTGTAGCCATATGTACCTATTCGATGATCCTGCAGGACATATACGTACCTACACTGTGAAATGAAATTAACTGGAGAAACGTCACTAATGTGACGGTTACTTAAGAAATTTAAAAAAATATGTTAATACTAAACGGGACAACAATAACAGGAAACCATCTAATATAAAAATGATCTAAATATAAGCATTATAAGTAATTTTTACCTAATTATAGAAAATCGAGAGATGCTAAAACCCACGCAAACTGTGTGGGTTGCTAGACATGATACGTTAAAAGGCATGACAAATAAATAAGTTCCTAACAAATCTGTAGGAACGCTTTCCTGTTTTCTAAATATAACTTTCCGAAGGAGGTCGGTTATAAAGCTTGAAGGTGTCGTGGTCGAAGTTATTAATCTTTGAGGTGTAAAATTCTTGTAAGACTAAAATGACTACTGACTACTTTATAAATACCAAAACACACAATTCTTAGAAAACGAAGCCACTTTTAAAAGCGTTCTTTGATATGTAGTTCAGGGTAGAGTGATGAAAAATTTGTGATGAGCAATGATGGCAGTGAAAAACGATGAACGGAATGATTCGCGAGATTCTGAACTATGGATCAGCTTTCAAAAGGCAGCATGGTCGCTATAATGAATGTTACGAATCTTAATATCTTAATAATCCAAATGCTTAAGACAGAATTACTTAGGATCAAAATAGTGAAGTACCTATGTAATCCGTATCAATCTTTCGAAAACAGAGAAATCTAAATTTAAGGGAGGGTTTTACGAGGTAATCTAATTATTGAAGTAGCCAATCCTATAGGTAATCCAAAATTTTGCATAATATTTTAATATTTTTAGTTGAGTTACCTTGTGCTTGATGTTGGTCCTGTTGGTCTGCGATCTGACGACAGTAGAATCGTTGCTGCTTCGTCGAGAGGACAACGTGTTAGTCGGCCCTTGCTGTAATTGAATGTACATTTTTTTTATTGATTATTTACGTATTGAGTAGTTCATTTGAGGTTTCTTTAGGTGTATGTAGGTATTCTACGCGATTCGAAGCATGCTCTAAAAAATATAGTTCTAAAGATTTTTTAGTTATAATTTTCTTTTAAGAAAACATTCCACATTATGTTTAGCAAACATGTTTCTTGTTTTTATGAGCACATATTGAGACAGATTAAAAATGAACTTTTATCTTTTAAAGTTTCTTACATATTGGCGTGGTTGGTTCATATTATTCACAAAATTAGTTTCATAGTTATTAGTATCTACGTTATGTAAATAATAAATAATGACTGGTTAAAGAATACAGTTAGTGTTTTATATTTTTAATAGATTTTATGAATTGCTAAAAAATGTTAGAAGGATTATTGAAAATTGTGCTAAACACAATTATTGTGAAACATTCCGAAAGGCTGGATAGAATTGAGACCAAGACGGAAATTATGTTACCCAGGGTTCATTTTCTGTTTACATTCCTATTAATAAATATAAAAACATCCAATAATAAAAAACATAATTATTATACATATACATTCACAATTGTATAATGGGTGTTAGATTGTGCGAATATTGTTACCGGCATTACGTGTTAGTTGCTATTCTAGAAAGCCAAACGCTTTTATAATTAACAATACCTACATATAATACATACAATTTATACATAAATAATATACAAAAATAATAGTTTAAATTACTTAAAAATGAGCCCTGTGTAAAAGAAAAAAAAGCATGAATCACAAAGATCTATGTACTATCTAAATAGTCTATATGTTTGAAGGTATAGACATAGACATGTGAGAACTAGAATAAATGATTCGTTTGATTACTATCAGTTTATTATACAGCTTAACCTAGCTAATACCGACACTACAGACATCTTGTTAAAGCGGGACAGGAACAGGAAGTGTAGAGCGTGGTTGACATTAGAACACAGTCACACAGATAATAAAATACTTCAACACTCCCTCTCAATTTTAAGTTACAATATTTTTTTTTCTAACATTATTACAACTTCAAATTGCTACACGAAACAAAATCATATATATATATTTTTAATCTTATGGTAACACTAAAGTGACAGTATCTTAACATTTGACATGAGTGACATTTCTAGTTTGACATTTCTACATAACCTCAAATATAATCAAAATAAACAAAGGCTAAAGTTCAATTAAACAAATTAGCACGAAAATAATTATGTTTTACACTACACAAGGGCTTTGTCATAATGTCCGATGTATTTTCACAAGAACTCACGTATTTCACTGTAATTAAATTTCGAGCAATAATGTCTTTTATGAAATGAAACTTTATGTCTATGTGTTTTGAATATCGCGTATTTTCACTGTTCATAATCATTTTTATAGCACTTTGATTGTCCACTTTTAGTTCAACACTGCACTGATCATTAAAGTCTTTTGCCAAACCATGAATAAACAGGAGTTCACTCGCACACATGGCTGCAGAAGTATACTCAGCTTCGGCAGTACTAAGCGCAACAGACTGTTGCTTCTTGGAAGACCATGAGATCAAATTGCCTTGGTGATAGATGACCATACCACTGACACTTTTTCTGTCTGTCTTATCACCAGCCCAGTCTGCATCTGAAAAGGCTGAAATTAGAGAAAGATTGCTATTATCTTCTTTCTTCTTATGGTAAGTCAATTCCATATCTTTAGTTGCATTTAAATAATGCAATATTCTCTTTGCTGCAGTCCACAAGCTTCTTGTAGGCTTGTCAAGGTATCTACTCAAAAATGAAGTAGCAAAGGTAATATCCGGTCTGCTGATTGTTGCCAGGTAATTTAGGCATCCCATAAGCTCTCTGTATGGTACATTATTAATCTGTTCTTCTTTTTCAGGTGCTTGGAAGCCGCTCTCCATCGGTGTCTTTGATTCTCTGCAGTTCACCATATTAAACTTTGCAATTATATTTTCAATAAAACGCTTTTGTGATAACTTTATTGTGTTGTTATTTTGCTGTATCTCAATACCTAAAAAGTTACTTATTCTTCCCAAGTTTTTGGCTTTAAATTCTTCTTGCAATAGTTTAATCACATTATTTACTTCTTTTTCATTTCCCATCAACATTATATCGTCAACAAATAGTACAAGCCATATATTCTTGCCTGAGTAGAGACATATATCATTTTTGGATCTTGTCATATTTATTTTCTTGCAAAATGTATCAAATGTTTTATTCCAACATTTTGGCGATTCTTTTAGGCCATATAAAGCTTTATTAAGTCTTAAGACTGTTCCTTCCTTGTTATTTTGCACATTTACTCCCTCTGGAACTTTAATGTACACTTCTGTTTCTAATTTTCCATTTAGAAATGCTGTAGGTATATCTAATTGATTTATTTTCCAGTCATTGTTCACTGCTTGTGATAATCCCATTCTTATGGTAGTTAGTTTTGCCACAGGAGCATATACATAGTCTTCAATTGTTTGTTGGAATCCTCGGGCAACTAACCTCGCTTTTCTGGTTCCATCTGATTTGGTCTTAAAAATCCATTTTGTGTCTATTGTTTTACATCCTTTTGGTAGTTCTGTTTCTGACCATGTTTCTTGTTCTTCTAATGATTTTATTTCATTTATTACTGCAGTTTTCCATTCAATACTCTGTTCTATAGCTTCTTTGTATGTTACCGGGTCGCTTACACTGGATAATAAGCAGTATGCTTCATAAGTCTCATAATCATTTAACCGCTGTGGTTTTCTCACTTCTCTTCCTGACTTAGTACATATATTTTGACTACTTTTGTCTTCTCTATTTTCGTGTTGTTCTATCTCTTCAACTTCTCCTGGGATTGTATCATCTAATATTTCTTCATTCAAATATTGTGGTTTCTTTTCTTCTGTATACTTTATATTTGTTTCATCAAATCTTACATCTCGCGATATTATTATCAAGTTTGTGTTGGGATCCCATACTTTATAACCATTTATAGCATATCCCACCATTCTAGCTGGAGTTGCTCTGCTTGATAGCTTATCTTGTTTAGGCATTATGTGTACCCAAGCTTTACTTCCAAAAATCTTTATCATTTGCAGATTACATTCTTTCTTCATTTCCTTGGCTGGTACTTTGTCTTGTATAGATGAACATGGTGAGCGATTAATTAGGAATGTGGCTGTTAATACAGCATGTCCCCAGAGGTGTCTCGGCAGATTAGACTCATCCAACATTGTTCTTGCTTTGTCATAAATTGTTCTATTCATCCTTTCAGCTTTGCCGTTTTGTTGCGGACTGTATTTCTGGGTATACTCTATCCTAATTCCTTTGTTTGTGCAGAAATCTTTTAATGAGTTTGCCGTAAACTCACCACCATTATCACATCTGACTCTTTTGACTTTCACTTCCATTTGTCTTTCCATTTCCTTTATGTATGATATCAGCTTTCCTGTTGCTTCAGATTTATGCGTCAACAAATATGTCTGTGTGAAGTGACTGTGATCATCAATTATTGTTTGGAAATACCTATAGCCTTCTGTAGTTGGCACTCTAGTAGGACCTGCTATATCTGTATGTATCAATTCACCAATTTTACTTGATCTTGGTCTCTGTAGCCTTTTGAATGGCAATCTTGTTGCTTTATTTTTCATGCATGGCTCACATGGTTCTGTACTAAATGGTAATCCTAATATAGCCAATTTCTTTCTACACATATGACCAAATCTTTGATGCCATACATTAATGTTATCTTCTGTCAACTGACATGAATGCGCATCATTTTCAATATTTATTTTTACATCAAATGTATATAGCTGTCCCTTTTTCACTCCATGATAGGTTTCATTTTGGTGCTTTATTAGTAATTTACCTTTTCTAAAAATTACTTCCATTTTTCTTTCTACTAATTTACTAACCGATAGCAAGTTAGTACTGAGACCAGGTACTATTACAGCTTCTATTTTAATCCTTTTATTATTGTGAGTGGCTACTAAAATTCCCTTCTGTGTAGCTGTAAGGGTCTGTCCATTTGCTATTTTTATATTTAACTTTTGTGGCAAGTTTTCTACATCTGTCATATATTTTGAGTACTGTTCTTGTACAAAATGTTGAGTGGCACCGGAGTCAACAATAAAAGAAATAGTGTTTGCCATGTCTTTGGCAGTTAGCGCCTGCTCCGACGCTATAAACATGCTCTCCTCTTGTGCAGGATGAGCTGCTTCTCCTCTGCCCCTGGGACTTCTGTAGCCCCGTCCCCGGCCTCTGCTCAACATCCGGCACTCATACAACTTGTGGCCCTTCTTCTTACATTTGTAGCAAATCACATGCGTGCTTCTGCTTACAAATGATGTTTCATCTTTTACATTCGATTCCTGGGACTTTCTTACTTCGTGGTCCAGCAATTTTGTCCGGACAAATTCTAGAGATAGGTCTGTGTTAACAGTTTCGATTGCAGTTATAACATTGTTATACTCCTCTCCAAGCCCCGTTAGGAGGTAACAGACTTTATCGCATTCTGCTATCTTTTCATCCGATACTTCTAATTCCCGAATCAGATTTTCGTATTTTGCAAAATATTCCTCCAAGCTGCCATCTTGCTTTAAAGTCAATAGTTTTCTTCGAAGAGTGATTTTTGATATCACACTTTTTCTTTGAAATGTGATTTTCAAGGAGTTCATCATTTCATTCGCCGTTGAACAATCTTTAACCAGGTTTAAATGCCTATCCGTTAGGCATTGCACTATTAAACTTCTTGCCTTCGCATCCAAGTTCTTCTTATTTTCTTCTATCTCTTTTGCCTCTGTTATCTCTTTTAGGCCTCTTTCATCTAATAAGCATTGTACTCTGAAGAGCCAATTTCCGAAAGATTCGGCTTTTAGCTGTGGAAAATTTATTATCTTTGCCGGCGTGGTCTCCATTGTGCTCTGAAAACGCGCTCGGTAAACCAAACTGAATACTCAACTATATTCCTAGCTCAACTAATAAGGCGTCTGGGCCCATAACCTGTGAGAACTAGAATGGTTAAATAAATGATTCGTTTGATTACTATCAGTTTATTATACAGCTTAACCTAGCTAATACCGACACTACAGACATCTTGTTAAAGCGGGACAGGAACAGGAAGTGTAGAGCGTGGTTGACATTAGAACACAGTCACACAGATAATAAAATACTTCAACAAGACAGACTTGTAATTCCAAACCTCCTACCATAAAGAATAGGCTAGTGTTCACTTGCTCCCTCTTGCCCACGCGAACAGGATCGTAAACAAATAAATACCACCGTTAGTACATACATAAACAACATTAAATAACAACATAATAACATGCATACATTACTTTAAATAACGAATATCTACAATAAAAAATAAAACAAAAACGTGTTTTTGTAAATATCATCTATATAGACGTAATATCAGAATTCATTATAATTATAGTTATGTGAACAGACAACATCAATTTGATTATTAATTTTGGAATAATTTTAAAGGTGTGCGGTAGCATTACGTGTCTTGGTACACACTGTGAATTATATACTAAATATAGAATTATTACAATTTGGTGGAAAGCTTATTCTGGGTCTTTTAAAAGAGGATTTTAACTCACCGATAGTAAGGCTCCGATGAGGTCAGTGGCGATGGGGTCTTCAACACCACGCATTCTGGGGTCATCATTTCCTCTCATTTGAGGTAAGTAAAGCTCGGAGGTCCTTAGCATGTCCACTGCCCTGTCAATGCACGCCACTGTGGATGGAGGGGCACCTTCCGTTGCCGCGGACAGCAGAGATATCACCTAAGAAAAGATAACCTGTAGTTTCTGTCCGACACTTTTTCACTAATTTTACATTAAATTTAATAAAATTAAAATAACCTCAAAGGAAGCTTCAATGTGTTCTTTTTCATAATAACTGATGAATGTTACAAAGTGAAAGCAGTTGATTCACAGCTTTTTATCAGACGACGCTTCACTATTCATATTTCTATATCACGTAAAGGATGTATTAATATGAACTGAATCACTGTTCGTCAACACAATGTGTTGCAAGTTTGCTTGTTTAATGATATCATTCAACGAGTAACTTTATAGTAAAATTACAAAGGGATTGTGTGACTCAGAAAGGAGAGGTCTAGAAAGGACATAATTATTATAAAAAAGGTGAGATTTCCAGGCCAAAGAGAATTCCAGGTATTTTACGAAAGTAAGTTTAATAGTACGAGACCACTATATTCTCATTACGACTATCAGTGGATATGAATATTTATTGCCCTCAAACTTTATCAAGGTAGCCGAAAGTTGGTAATAATGTAGATACCTGCAGGTAAACATATGAAACAAAGGCTGTAATGTTAATACGTGGACATAAAGAGACTCATTTATCGTATAAAATGTTCTTTGATGAAAAATGTAATAAAATTTAGTGGCCCACGTGTGTCGCATAAAAAATAATATATTTTGTGAACGGCACTTACTCTATATTTTTATCTTTCCTTTACTAGCTGTAAACATTATTCGTAACAACAATGGTTGATATGAAACTACGGATTATCGCCTCTCAAGCTTTTGCACGCATTTACGCGCAAGCGCAACTGACTTGCAGGAGCTTCCATGGTAATGGAGTTTCTAAGATTTCAATCATTGATTGCAATCCTATTAGACGAGATAAAAAAAGATAGAAGATAGATAGGATTTAAGGGGCAGGCTCATTATAATTATAATACTGGAGCTGCATCGCAAACCGAGCTCCAACGAGACTTTAAATCTTAGAAACTCCATTACAATGGAAGCTCCTGCAAGTCAGTTGCGCTTGCGCCACAATACTTCAAACGCGTCAAACCTAGTGACCTTCGGCGTCGTTAGCTATGGAATATAATAGCGGGAATGTCTTGAACCTACACACGTTCTTTTTTTAAATATTTGTTTTCAAATAATTTTGAAATGTTCATACCTTAGTAATGGGAGCTTCAAGCGGCAACCCTTGCAGCTTTGCAAGAGAAGTTCGTCGCAAGCCATCGGACGCGACTGAGCGTACGTCCAAAGACCCTCGCCGGATGGAGTGCAGGGATCCACGACCACGCTCGTTTTCAATCGCGTGTGTCGGCTCGCACACGAAGACTATGTGCGAAGTGCTCCTGGAGGGAAAGAGACAAGAGTTGGAGAGAGAAAAGCGATAGCGAAGACTATGTAAAGGGAAATACTGCATCACAGCTGACACGGACTGCTGCAAACTTATTCCAGCAGTGTGACCTCTTTATGTCAGGCAGATCTAGTATAAAAATTCTTAGTAACTAGTGGTCCGGAATTTGGAAATTGTGCTTCGTATAGGATCGCCTCTAGGTACACTATGTAACACAAGAGCGTGCCCGGCATAATTTATAAAAAAAGCAAGTCTAAGCGTTTTAAAAAAAATTAAACGCGTAGTTATTTATATGTACTTGGATGCTTCATTTTTAATAATGTGTCCAGTCTCCTTCATTGTCCATAATGGCCGCCCATCTTTGAGGGCTACTTTCGGCTAATTTTTATACCGTATTCACGGGATACTGAGCTCCATATGGGCTTTAAATTGCGAGTAAGCTCGGTGGCAGCTAGTGTTTTTTTTCCTCGGAGTTAAGGCTTCATTAACGCCCAAACGTTTTCAATTGGGTTTGCATCAGGAGATTGTGAGGGCCAGTCCAAGACCTCGATGTGATTTTCTTGTTTCCAGGCGGTACACATTCGACTTCGCTGTTTAGGGTCGTTATCTTCTTGTTATATCCATGATTTATTTGGCCTTGGGAATAGTCTTCCAGCAGATGGTAATAATGCTTTCTGGCATATTTGGTACAGCATTCAGAGACCCGGTAAACAAGTACAATTGACAAAATCCCCTTTTTGAGAAGCATTCCCAAACATGCAACTTTACCGGGTGTTTAACAGTTCATTCGACAAGTCTGTTATCGGCAGTTGACCAAGCACGAGTTGCGATACTATTTGCCCAAAACGAAGCTTTGTAAAAAAATATTATCTTTTCCCCGGCACGGGTTATGCTTTCTCTTGCCGAGGCCATCTTTTTTCTACGCGTTTTTCTGAATGAAGAGATTTCTTCAATGTGCTTCGATATTTCAGCTTATTCTCCACTAAACGTCTTCTAATTGTAGCAAGAGATATATTTAGTCCTTTTTTCCTTAATTCTTCTTGTGTGGATCGCAAAGATAGGCGTGGATTTTTAAGAATAGTTGAGTGATCCGTTTTTCCTCGGCGGATGACGTCTTTCTCGTTATACCACGTTCAGGTATGTCATCGATATGTTTAACCTCTAAATATTGGTTCACCCACTTCGTCACGAACGCCTTAGATTTTTCAATGTACTTTGCAGCCTGACCGTGTGACATTTTTGGACCTTTGGGATGCGAACAAAGAAACACTGCCTCATAGCGGGAAGCATACGTAACACTCATCTCGGGAAAAGTGCGCTCTGTGCGACGCAAACGCGAGTACTGGTTATGTTTGTTTGATGCGTCGTGGGCAAAATGTTGGGCTACTTGCTCGTATTTTTTGTTTTGCAATAAACCCTCGAATACTATTTTTTATCCCGGTCACGTTCTTATGAAACACATGTATATAATAACATATCAATCAACTCAGTCTATCGCAGTCCCTTGCTGGACCTAGGCCTCTCCCAGACTGCGTCACACCCTGTCCTCTGCCTTCCGCATCCAGTTTATCCTAGCCACCTTGTGGGCGTCCCACACTACTCTTGCCGATACCCGGTTTCCACTCCAGGACACACATATTGGTAAAGGTACTAAGGCCCTTATTCATAATCCCCTCCTTACTGTTTTGGCTTTTTTTTTGGCCTTGTTTAGTAAGTACATTTTAGTCACGTTTGGTCGCTAAATAACACCAAAAAAAAAAGCCAAAACAGTAAGGGGTCCAGTCATTCTATATATTGGGCCCAACTTTAGAAAGGAAAATGGATCACAAAAAGAACATGAAAGTCGTTACCAAAATAAACTACCTAGTTATAAATCCGGAAGATCATACTGCAATGACTCGTCGAGTATCTCCTGATCTCGGGCTATGATCACGACAGTTGTGGTCAGCATTGACCACAGGAATGTGAACTGCGCGTATATTGCTAGTGCAATAATAATTTTATTATTATTGTTATTTTTAAACCGTGTTCCGTTTAGTTTTACGCAGGTTATACATATAACTGTGTTATTGATGCATAATCTACTTTTCAGCCGTTAATTCAACCTACGTCACAATGAGGATATATTTTGTTATTGTTTTGTTATATTAGGTATGTTTTTCAATACCTATTCTGTTTTGTTATTGATAATTATAATATATTTCCACTAAACAGAACGAGGAAATTAGGCAATTTGTTCCTTAATTAAAACCTAGTTTAGAAACTATAACCCTATACAAATAAAACACGGAATAAAGTTATATCAGGAATAACAAAGGAATAACCATACATTTTCATAGGTTTAAACTTGGAATAACTTTATTCTGTGTTTATTAGTAAGACGGTAAGTGTATAAATGTCTATTCGGGTTAAAAAATCTCAATGTAAGAAACCTATAAATAGCAAATGTTTTGGCAAGGGTATTTCTCCTAGGGTGTGTTGTACTTAAACCTTATCACGTTCAAATCAAATCAAAGCAAAATATTTTATTTCACTTAAACTTAGCTAGCTTATCGTTATGACGTTTCATAATGCGTGCCCTTATGGCGAAAGCGCCAGGGTAGCCCGCGAAATTCAAAATTTCTTACGTTTTTTGCAATTTGTAGGTCAGTGTGTGCTTGTATGTTGATTAAAATATGATTCGCGGGCGTAGCTAATATGGCTTTACAGAATTATAATCATTAGAATCAGCAATACCTACAACTCCATAAGTTAGCATTTACCTCAAACCTCATGATTTCATGAAATCGCTAGATTTGAGATAAATGCTAACGTATGGAGTTGTATTGCTGATTCTAATGATTATAATTCTGTAAAGCCATATTAGCTACGGCCGCGAATCATATTTTATTCAACATACAAGCACACACTGACCTACAAATTGCAAAAAACGTAAGAAAATTTGAATTTCGCGGGCTACCTTGGCGCATCAACCTTATGACACGTATTTTTTGCTTATTATATACTTAGATAAAACGCATTAAAGTTGGGGAGTTGGGAAGTTGGGGGCTAAGTTGGGGTTGGGTAACTAGGGAGTTGGGCTCGCTATATTACAACTACTTATAACAAAGTAAGTATAAAATCTAGCAAGCAGTGACGTCAAGCCAAATTTTAACTCAATATAATCATTTGATTATGTAAAAAAGAAAAAAATACTTGTCCAATATTTTTAATAAACTACATGACGAACAAAAAATAATATAATCATCATCCCTATTAATAATAAATTTAAAAAAAACTTACTTTTTATACTAAATAAATATTATGTGCGAAACAAGTATTTACTTTACTCCGCGCGTTCGTGCTAGGTCCACGGATTTTAAAAAGTAAGATGGATGGATGGTGGAGTTTTTCTGTGTGTACATAAATTGTAAAATAAATAAATAAATATCGTACTTGGTTAGTCCAATAGCAGCTCCTCGGCAAGGCAGCAGGATGGGGTCGGGAGCGGCGCGGCGACGCAGTGTCACAGGTGCCTCCCAGTCGCGAGCACCGGTGGTGGCCAAACGCAGCGCTTCGCCCCCTGCGGTCTCAGAGAGCAGCTTCGGACCCTCGTCCACGCGCCAGCCCAGTACCTTGCACCAGGATTTGTTGGCCAGCTGTTGAACAAGATATAGTTCAATTTCACTACATCTAATTATTTTAATTATCAATGAAAAATCTATTAACATAATTTTCATGTTATGTATCAAAACAAAGGCGCGCGTGCTCTGATGCGCGTGCACCGCGATACTGCTCTACTTGGCGTACTTACCGCCGTATATTGCTCATTGTAATGAACAACGTCACCAGCTAGACTCTATGGACCAAAGTAAGTTCGATAAAAAAATGCCCCACACTAAGTGCCACATTCCCCAAAGTAACTGAACGCGATCAACACGTCTGAACCCCCTTCAAAAGCTGTGAGTGTCATCCGTAGAAACAGGAGAACTACTCGATCATCGTGAACGCTTAGCATAATAACGTTCCAATCTGCGGGGACATAGGCTTCCCCTCTATGAGAGGGAATGGGACATAATCCACCACGCGGGCTCAGTGCGTGAACGCTTGTACAATTTTCATATGAATTAACAATCAAACCAGCATAGTTATTCACAACAGCAATCAATGTTATTGAAGGAGTCTCTAAACGCTGTTCACAGATACAAAACTCGAAAATTTTGTCAGTTTAATTTAAAACATAGATTTAAACCAAATTCGTCTAACGGCTATTTGCTGTCGGAGACTAGGCAAATCAAGCTTCAATCTTATTCAATTATTTATTAAAACTTTATGCACTAGTAAAAAAAATCTGTACAAAGGTGGACTTAATGCCTGAGGCATTTTCTACCAGTCAACCTTAGGGTGATGCAGAGACCAAAACAAAGTACGTATAACATTAGGGATAGATAACTAGAAAAATAATAAATATGTAAACATAATACACACAATACATATACATACACATACACATACATATATATTATGTGTACATAATATATTAAAAAACAAAATAAACTTTGTTAGGAGAAATAACGATAGGTAGAGGAGAAAATGAATCCAGCAAATCAGAGCTGGGATCAATTAATCATCAATCCAATCTTGAGAATGGGATACCTATTATTGGTTTTTTCTTGGGTCCAAACAATATACCTATTCGCTACAAATGCTTAGCCGTTGGCTTTAGACTACGGGCAACTACAGTTCCAATCGAGTTGCCAGATCCAATTCTTCAGATGTACTCACGAGTATCCTCTGCTGGTCGTCAGTGACAGCGACCAGGTCGCGGCAGCGGTCGGCGGCGGCGGCGAGCGCGGCCACGGCAGCGACGTGCGCGCGCAGCGATGCGCCCGCGGCGCGCGACTGAAGCACTTCAGCGCACCACGCTGTGGCGCTCAATGTTTCCACCATCACCTGTTGAGGATATGAAATACCTATCAGTTAATTGGTGTTTTGGAAGAGTACTTAATTATAAGGAAAACCGACCCATTTATTTGGAACAAAATATGTCATTCTCTTTATTCAACATAATTAGAAGTAGGTACCCTTAAATTATATACTTTCACAATATATCTAAGCTTTAATATGTTCATGAAGTGTGGGGGTAGTGCAGTGCCTCAACTCCTTGCTAATGTGTATATCTTGGTTAACAGAAAATTAATAAGGTTGCAAAGCGAAAAATCTGATATTATTCTATGTGATAGAAGTTTATGTAAAGATTACTAGAAAAATAAAACGATGTCTCTAAATAGCACTTTTTTTCAGAAATCGGAACGGAACCCTCGGTGCGCGAGTCCGACTCGCTCTTGACAGGTTTTTTTTATGAGTGTCCCAGTTACTAAAGCGTGGCCAATTACTACATCAACTACCCTACTATCTATTTCTATTATCAGACGAACGGATGATGTACCATAAATAGGACGTTTAGTATATTTCATTTCTAAATGATAACGAAATTATAGAGGTCCCACGGACAAACAAAGACTTTATAAATTTTCACTGCTCTGAAAATATCTTTGCAATTTTACTTCTGAGCTAGAATTACATGATCGAAAATGACAAATCGACAACTACGGAAATGTGAAAGAATATTTCGAAGCATTTATTTTCAGTCAAAACAAACAGAACTAAAAAGTATTTTCTAATTAGAAGATTTGCCGTATATTTTTTAAATTCAGGTCTTTGTCGCTGTGCTATGGTTTCATTCTTATTATTTGAAAATGGAAAGTCTTTTTTTTTAATCTTAGCATCCTCATAATAAAAGAGTGTGCCAGGGTTATCTGTGTGTGTCTAACAGACTATTCTCGACTCGATTCTGTAAAACCAATGCGACTATTTGGCACCGTTCTCTTGAAAACGAATTTCACTAGTTTTGGAATTTATTAACCAGATAACAGAGCTTTTATCTGTTCTGTGTTATTAACTATGAACACAGAAAGTTGAATTAAATAAGTATTCGTTTTGTTTGAAAAGTTAAATGTTATATTGTATATATGTTATATGTATATTGCCAATTTATGTAAAATGCCGCTGCCTTTGGTAGGTTTATCTATTTTAGTATTATCATTATGTAATCAGAATTACCCATTATCCCAATCACCCCAATAAAAATATCAAAGCTAACATACGTTTCTAAAAAAAAATTATAAGTGCAAGGTGAACTTACTCAAATATTACTTAGGAAGACTATCCAAAACTTATACAACCGTGTACTTGGAATTGTGCTTGGCATTCTCGAATTTAATGACAAGATGTCATACGATACGTGTGTTTCGGTAGGGGTGGCTCAAAGTTGCTCTTGGGAGCTCATTACTAGAACAGCGATGAGGGAGCAAACTTCAGACGAAGTATTGTTCCACCGTGTTGTTGAGACATCCATCTTTTGTTGCTAGACTAGCCTATCTAGGTAGATTTGTGGGTATGTTGTGTCTAGACATTTTGGTAAGTTGTGCGGGAGAGAGACATTCACTTGAAGAATGTCTCGTATGTTTTAAATTAAGCTGTAAACTTTGTCAACAAATATTTTTAAGTAATCTGTTCGTTCTTTTGTCCCGAAGCATGTACGAGTACGCACCTGCTTAAGAGATATGAAATAGTAAAACGGCTGAACGGATTTGGATGAAATTTGGAACATGGGTAGACCATGACCTGGATTAGGTCATGGGATACTTTTAATTCCGGTAGTATGTCCCCGCGGAATAACCTACGTAAATAATGATGATTTCAATAGATAAGTTATTCAAATTAGAATTTCCCTGTATACCTTATGAAAACAAGTATACATGTATGTATGTAGGGGTATGTATGTCCCTATATAGGGGTTATTATTAACCCCGAGTCCACAAATAACTGGCTTGTGAAATACTGTATTTAAACTGCATAGGCTGGTCAACTGTCCCCCAAGTCCCATTTAAACTCACTATGGGGAAACTGGCAAGTACTGGCAGCCCACTCTGTACACAATGGCTTCATATTCCATGTATTACTAGGTCAGTTTAAAGCCAGCGCTCGAGCTAAGTGGCTCTCATTTACATAAACTCATTGCTATTCACTGAAGTCATTGTAAGCCGCGTTAGTTCTGCTCGGCCCTCTTGTCTCCTCGCATTGACTGTAAACTAGGTAAAATATGGATCCAGGGTAAGTTAAATACCAGTGTTATGATAATAATATTATTGTGTTTACAAGGGTAAACACAGGCATTTAATGTTGAGTGTTGTTCAAAATTTGCTATGTTTATTGTGTCCATTTAGAGAAGGATTTTAATATAAATAGTTGTTTTGAAACTGAAGTCTTTTTGCTTAATACAATGGCTACTACACGGTGTAAACAGATGCGAGGCCAGGCTTAGAAATATTTGAACAGGACATTGCTCATTAAAATAACCGTTAAATTACAGAATTAGCTCAGGCACACAGCCACCAGTCAACTCAACTTACAAAACAAACAGCCAACCAAAAGCAAAAAACAGCAAAACAGCCAAAGGTCAGCTTTATGCAATAACCAGTCAAGTAAAAATGTATGCGGAAAATAGAAATTCGTTGAATTTTGTTAAATGGAAGCACTCAATCTGCTTTTTTTTTGTGGATGGGAAATCATCAAATAACTTCTCCCGCTCTGGGTGGAGCGGAAGGGCATGTCAGACTTTTACTGACTAAAACCCACCCGTGTTCCTTCAGTTGCCTATGCCACGGGGCCACGGTATCTTTTTTAAACAACCCGCGACCCCAAGCACTCAATCTGCCTAGCCTTTTCCCAACTTCGTTGGGGTCGGCTTCCAGTCTAACCGGATGCAGCTGAATACCAGTATTTTACATGGAGCGACTGCCTATCTGACCTCCACAACCCAGTAACTGGGCAATACCCCTTGATAAGACTGGTTATCAGACTTTCGGGCTTCTGACGACCCGTAACGACTGTCAAAGATCCACGAATGACAGCCGGGACCAACGGCTTAACGTGCTTTCCGAGGCACAGAGGAGTCTCGGTATGTAAAGATGACCTAATTAGGAATATTTTGACGGAAAATAGAAGCAAAGTGAATTTCATAATACTGAAGGACTTTTCTAAATCAGGCTCAATTACGTTATCAATAAAAATTGAACAACCATTCAACAAGAGTTTCCTTAACAGTATACTTACAGTTTTACAGATTCCTTTTCAGAAAAAATATTATAATATAATTTTATACATAGTAGTCTTTCAGAATTGAAAATTTTTGACATTGATAGGTACAATGCTTCGTTTATTCTGCAAAAGGTTGCCTTGCACAGTTCTACATAATCCTTTTCAGTTGTAATAGAAAATGAAAACTCTTCGCCCGGCTTTTTTTAGACAATAGACGTTGCGTTTTGTGTAGTCTTGTTTACCGAGCTTTCAACGTTTCTGAACTTATTGTAAAGTACCAATATGGATGACATTGAAATATAGCTCATTTTTGTTCATAGTATAGTGCATTTTGTTTTTGTTTTTTGTCATTGTTGTTTTTTAGGGCTCCGTAGCTCAAAAGGAAAAAATGGAACCCTTATAGGACCACTCGTTTGTCTGTCTGTCTGTCTGTCCGTCTGTCACAGCCAATTTGCTCCGAATCTAATGGACAGATTAAGTTGAAAGTTTACCAAATTTCAACTTAATCATATGGATTTGTGTGACCCAAACACGTACCGCTAAAGTAAATAAATGAATTTTGAATATGGAGGTCACTTTTAGAGGACAGATAAGAAAATAAAAAAAAAAGTTTTGTAAACTGTACCGTGTGACATATCAAATGAAAGGATCTCAAATGGGTATATTTTTTTATAATTTAAAAATAAATAAAAACATCCAATATCTAGGAACGATTCATCATACTACTTACAAAGTGGCAAAGAGAAACGTAAAGCTTTATTATTTGAGCTACAAAGCTAGCTTTGTGCGAAGAATCGGTCGGTCGGATTGGTGTCGAAACTGATTTTCAGGGGAATTTTATGCTTGTTAAATATAAAAGATATTCGTAGAATGTTTTCTTGGTGTATTTGTCCCCGCGTTTACACTCATACAGGGTCAAATTAAATTAGGTAGCGAAACTCCGCAGACGTTATGACTAATTTTTAAGACCCTGTTGCAAAAAAAAAAAAATACTTATTTGCAAAATAAGTAGGTAGTTGGACAAACTTCATCTAAAACTGTTCCAAATTTCAAGTTTATCAACTCATTGCCTCATTAGTAGTTCTTGAGATATCCACCTGTGACAGACGGATAGACAGACGACAGACAGACTGAGTCGCACCTTAAGGGTTTCTTTTTACCATTTTGGTACGGAACCTTAATAAACGAAACTAGTACAGTCCTCGAGGTTTAAGCTGAGCTTTGCATTTGTGTGAGTGCGCATAGATAGCGTAGGTGTGAAGTCCGGCATTGAGCGCGATTCGTCCTTGTACCACCTGAATTGCACTTTATTGTGTCGTAGCAACAGTTGCTTTTTATTTAAATGCTTTTGCGGAGTGTCCCATCTGTATTCATCTGTGCCATCAGTCAATAGAAATTGATTTATATCATTCCCACATTAAAATACGATTGACGCACTAATTCCGTCACTCCCTTATTGGACCAGTCACATTTAATTCTGCAAAGCTCGGTTCTTCCGAAAATAAACGATGGAACTGTCGAACGTTGCGCGTCGTCGTATTGTAGTTAGGTTGATTGGTTGTATTGTAGGATTTTTAAAACGTGTTCAACGCCGTAAAATTGTAACAAACTCCTGCAAGATTGTAACCACACGAGATTGTTCTTTTTACTGCTTGTAACTTGTAGCGAAATCGACGTAAGAAGCGTTCCTGCATCGTATTGTCCTCCGCATGTTGGTGGTACCACTTTGACCTTCAGCTGGCCTAGCGTAGTACGGAGTTTCAATAGAATGAGAGGCCAGCTTATACTGGTTTTGTACTACAGGCCTACTGTCCATGGTAGTTTAGTTTGTGTGGTTACTACACGGATCGCAAGCAAGACGCAGGCTATCCAGTATCCAGCCGAGTTGTTAGCCGTAACGTAAAACCGGCTTTGTTTTGGTACAAATTGCCTACAATATTACCTACGTCTGCAGTAGTATAACCAAAGGTGCAGGCGCAAGATTGTGAACATATATTGCGTTTTTTTTACTGCCTTTTACTTGCAGTGTAACATATTATGACCGTTTTCACTAACACTAGGAGACTCCGAAATGTAACGCCTAAATGTTATTACACTGTTGGATTTTGTACTCTCGGCGTTGAGTCGAATATTGAAAACCCAACAGTGCCCTAAGTAAGTAAGTAAGTAAGTATTTTATCTTTTTTTTTTTTTTTTTTATCCACGTTTGGCCACAGGTATTACCCGTCCCAGGCGCTTTGCTAACCATCAGCAACATATGGCAACAATCAGTCATTTTAATACAATAATTTACCCCCTTATTAAAATTACGCCATATAAACTTCGGTTTAACCATACATACTCCGTGGCTTAAGTTTGGCATAACTTTATCCCGAGTTTATTAATAAAGGTGTTAGAGACTGCGGCTATAGGGTAAGTCATGGAGAGTTGCCTATACTTAGTTTAAAAAAAAAAACATGTTTAATTATATATGTAAGATACAAAATTAAATACGATTAGTTTATTTGAATCATTGTTTATTTATGCCATTCAGATGAAGTTTGGAACTATTGTGCACCATATTTTGATTCAACAATATTTAAAAAAAAATGTGTAAAATATTCATCTCACCCAGGCATGTGGGTGAGTTGCCTATAAATATCAGGGACAGTTTAAAAAGTATAATAATTAATTATTTATGTAACATACTAAAATAAATATTTAAGTTTTTTTTTTTAAATATAATTAAATATATGTAATTCAGCAAATCGAACAGCCAACTGTCGTAAATCCTTAATACTAGGCGCAAACCCACGGCTTTGCAATTTCTTGATATGATTAACAATTTTTTTTTCGTTTCCAAACAGAGAATCAGGTCCAAGTCGTCCTTTTTAGGGTTCCGTACCAAAATGGTAAAAAAAGGAACCCTTATGGTGCTACTCATCTGTCTGTCTGTCTGTCACAGCTGGATATCTCAAGAACTACTAATGCTATCAACTTGAAATTTGGAACAGTTTTAGATGACGTTTATCCAACTATTTTGCAAATAAGAAAGAAATAAAAATATTTTATTTTTTTTGCAAGAGGGACTGAAAGAGGGTCTTAAAAAATCAAAGTGGGGCTATTCGGGCATGAGGGGTATTTATTTATTTATTTATTTATATATCTTATTTATTTATCTATGTATCATATGAAAGAACGCTGTTTGCACATTCTGAAACATTTTTTTTTGGGTTGCATAGTTTTCGACATTTGATGAAAAATGTAAAAAAATACCGTTCCCCCCGCCATCTCCTAAGTTTGCAAAGAAAAAATCTGAAATTATTCTATGTGATAGATGTTTATGTAAAGATTACAGGAAAAATAAAACGATGTCTCTAAGTAGCACACTTTTTCTTCAGAAATCGGAACGGCACCCTCGGTGCGCGAGTCCGACTCGCTCTTGACCAGTTTTTAGTATTGCCCGTGAAAAACCAACGGCGAAGAGTTCTGTAGGAAATATTGTATTCATTACTTGCTTGAAAAAAATTACTTAAGTAGGTAAATGATTTATCTTTTACCAGAGTAATGGCTTTTTCCAAGTTTTTTTCTCTCCATGTAGCTCTATTAGTGCCAGAAGGCATATGCCGTACAAAATGGCAGTTTGTCAACAAAACAAGATCACAATGATAAGTTATGAAACAATTTAATACTCTTTACGTGAAATATTTTTGTGAAAAAAAATACTGCAAACTATCTCAAAGATTACATTGTATCGTTATAATTAGCCGCAATTACCTTATTCTAAGAATAAATACCAAAATATTATTTTAACAGTCTCACACTGACATCAACTTTCGACTGACGTAATAAGGATGCGTTCCGGTTCACGCAAATTTTGTATTTTAGTTTTTAAATTTAGTAGGCATCTATACCATATACCTAGGCGTCTCTCCCTGACTTACCCTACTTAGCTAATAACGTTGAAAATGTACATATTATGTACTATCCATTTGTATACACCTGTATTTTTTAAGATCTATCTGATATTTACGCATACGCAATAACTTGTAAAGTCATATAACCAAATACATTCGTAAAATTTAAATAATGAATGCAAATTTTCAAATCTATGCTACATCTAAGTTGTGTCGTACTGTACAGAATACAAGTCCGACTAATCCACCGCCAAAGTAAAGTAATCAATGAGTAAACTCACCCGGTTGAAGCCAGCATCCAGGTACGGAAGCACCGCAAAGTCATCTTTCAGGTAAGCGCTGTAACCAAAGAGATAACAAATTAGGAATTGTAGAACTTCTCTAATTTCTTAGGATTATCTACAACAATAGTAGATTCAATCGAGGTGATTACATAGTACAGGTACAAACAAGTGTATTATTACGTATTATTTTTTTTAAAACAAGATTTTATTAGTCTGGATGTCATCTAGGAGAGTCCATGTCAAGACGAATGAAACAACCCCAAACTCGATAGGGTTGCGTCGTTTTATTACTGAGTTCCTGTGGCCACCTTCCGGCTCCATCATCAGATCAGCTCGATGGTACAAAAGTATTACATTGTTACCAATTTGACATACGTATGCCAAATTTCAGCTTAATTGAACATCGGGAAGTGGGCCTTTAACTTGAAAAGGACAACGTTCATAAGCTTGTAATACTGAAGGATGATGCGCGAGGGTAACCCGCGAAATTCAAAATTTCTTACGTTTTTTGCAATTTGTAGGTCAGTGTAAGCTTGTATGTTGATTTAAATATGATTCGCGGCCGTAGCTAATATGGCTTTACAGAACTATAATCATTAGAATCAGCAATACAACTCCATAAGTTAGCATTTACCTCAAATGAATTTGAGGTAAATGCTAACTTATGGAGTACGGCTACGGCCGCGAATCATATTTTAATCAAGATACAAGCTCACACTAACCTACAAATTGCAAAAAACGTAAGAATTTTTTAATTTCGCGGGCTACCCTGGCGCTTTCGCCTTAATAACAATCTGTGATCCTGATTAACTATCAGTTTGGAGCGCGTGATGATTTATAAGTAATGCTTCTTTTATATTTCCTGTTGGTAAACTTTTAAAAACTGATTAGAAGACATATTATAATTTCAAATAGCTGCGCCATTTTCCAGTATTTTAATTACTTAGTTTAGAATGTATTCTAAAGATTACGTAGGATTGCTCTTCATACAGTTAATTTTTTCTTCATCTAAAAGCGTTCCTAGAAATATCATCCTTTAATTTCTCCTACACACCAACTGAAATACGTTTCCAGTTATTAAAATATTAAGTAACATTGGAGTATTTTAGTGTAGCTCGCTGCAAAGTAGCTTTCAGTGCGATGGTACAGCATTTAGCTGATTTTAACTGAATGCTTTCGACAGTTGGTCGGTAGTCGGTAGTTTCATGAAACTCGAGTTGTTTTCCAATTCGTAATGAATAACTTCCGCTCGCAACGGGGCTCTTTAAACGTAGGTCCTCTTTAGCTACGCGAGCATTGCTTTTGAGATGAATAACTGATTATTTTTAAAAGCTTGAGAAAGTTGTGTTTACTTTTCTGTATTTTAAGTAGGTATCTAAGTAGTAAAGTTGTTTTTCTGCTGTGGATTTGTAACTTATTTTCTAAAATGTCTGCTGGGTGTTTAGTCTTGTATA
The DNA here is from genome assembly GCA_905163495.3 of Cosmia trapezina. Taxonomy (NCBI): domain Eukaryota; kingdom Metazoa; phylum Arthropoda; class Insecta; order Lepidoptera; family Noctuidae; genus Cosmia; species Cosmia trapezina. Next base: position 8,556,274 of record LR991036.1, read on the forward strand.
TATACGTGTGGGTATTTTCAGACCTTTTAAGTACCTACAAGGAAAATGCTTTTCTTTTATGTATAAATTACGTCGCAGATTTTTAAATCTCCAGAACCATTTTCCACGGATAATTTATTTACATTCAAGGAAAAATTACCTCTTTTTTGGATCGTGACAGTTTCGTCGCAAATCAAGTGGGTATAGGTACGTTATATTATATTGTTTCACGCACGAAAGGTTACTGGAAAATGCCATGTTTATACAATGAGTAACGCAACTGGCTTTTAGCAGTTCATGTGGAAATAATATCGTTTTAGAAACGAAGAGTTTTACGAACACGGTGAAAGGATCCGAGGAATGTAATGAAAGTTACGGAAAGTTTTTGTATAGGGAAAATGTTTACTGAATAAAAAGTCTTACAGCTCGGTTTCATTGTTTCTTGTGTTACGACCGACGTATATTTGATTAATTTTGAAATAATATTACATACCTATACTCACCAAAGTGGTAGTTAATGTTACCATGTAACGGTGAGATTTAATAAAATCCCTAACACTGTCCTTTCACTCAATCGTAGAGCGAAAACTAATCAAATAAGATTCGTAAAAATCGAAAACCGAATTGCACCTCTCACCTCTGAGTTTGTTTCGGCTTTTCTTCTCAGAGTAACGTAAATATTATAAATGTGAAACTTTGTGAAGATGTTTGGATGTTTGTTACTCAATCACGCAAAAACACCTGAACGGATTTGGATAAAATTTGGCACACACATAGTTTATAACCTGGATTAACACATAGCATGTTTTTTATCCCGGCAGTAGGTTCCCGTGGGATAATTTCCGACATCCAAGCGGACGTAGCCGCGGGCAACGGCTAGTAAAATATAATTACCTAACCTAAACAACACAAAAGAAAACCAAACTATAACTATCACTGGCAAACTGTGTCAAGGCTAAACAGCCCGGTCATAAATTAATTTGCACTAATCTTTCGTAGTGTATACACGTCCATTCGAGGTCTGGAGTCCATTCATCAATTCCTCAGACATACAAACCGTCCTCAATGGTCGAGCGGTAAGTTCTAAACAATATTATCTGGAAACATTGTCTCCCTCTATACAATTCTGTCCAAAATCGGACCTGTGACAGGCGACTGACAATGGGACCCGTAAGGCCTTGAACGAGTATGAAAGCTGTCGAGACTAGGACATAGGTCTAGATAATATTGTAGGAAGCAGAATAACAGGTATTATGGGAATGAAAAGAAGTGATCCTGAATACAAAAAGCCAAGTGCGTGTCGGACCACGCACAAATGAAGGGTTCCGTAGTTGAAAAGAATTTATCCCAAAAGAAACTTAAAACAAAAACAAAAACATGAAATAATAATAGTAGTAATACTTAGTAGTTGAAAAACATGTTCTCAAATTACAAATTAACAATTTTCGGACTTCTTCCTTTACTTGTGATGTGAGATCTTGCTTCTTGTCAAATTTCGTGATTCTTAGTCAACGGGAAGTACCCTATAGGTTTTGATTTACTTCCAAGTAGTTATAAAAAAATGTCAGATTAATGGCCTTATTTTTTTATTGCGTTGACGTAGAAGCTTGATTTTTTTTAGATTTCTAAGGGACCATATACCTACGTATCTGATATTAATTTCAGCTTGATACCACTACGCGTTCCTGAGAAAAGGTGTCTTGACAGACTGACAGACAGGCAGACGGACAACGAAGTGATTCTATAAGGGTACTGTTTTTTCCTTTTGAGGTACGGAAAGTCACTCAAAATTATTTAATTTCGGAAGTCGGTTAGTTTTTTGCCAAAGACTTCCGAAATTAAAGTTATTTTTTTATTTAAATATTTCAGGGTGAGTTACATGTTAAAAGTTGTTAATTTTAATGAGTCACTCCGTTAAAGCATGTCGCTCGTTTAAACTAACACCCTGTATAAACTATAAAATGGTTGCAAACGTTCCAGCTTTCGTCACTGTCACTTTACTTTATTAAAATAAATTGCTAGGATTTGTGATCACGGCTCAACGTACACGTTTGTCCTTCGTGAATAATAAATTAAACTGTGTTGGCTTAATTATTTGCATACAACAATTAATCTTGATAAGAGATGAAGCAGTGTTTTAGGAGTTTAGATTGTTCGGTAATGTACAGTTGGATTTAGTTTTTGTTAAATGCTTTTGTTTTCTAGTTTTACGTGAAGTTTTAAACCCAAAATCATTTGTCTGTTCGTGAAAAGCGGTTGGTTTTGGAGAGGTTGCCATGGTAACTAATGTTGTTTTAAGTTCAGAGGCTTTTAAAAATAAGGCTGTGGATTTTTTGTTGGAATAGGTCATGAATAGGTTAGACGGATTAACATTATTCAATACTGACGTATCGCTGTTTGGTATTTTTAACATTTGATAAAACTACTTTGCTTTGTTATTGTAGTGTTTTCCGCTAATTTATGCTAAGTAAAAGCTTTTACTTTTTTATTAAAAAGAGAAATCTCGTATAATTTTATGACCAAACATTGCTCATCGTTGATTCGAAACCCTTGGAAGCCAAACTAATATTGGCTTCCAAGGCTTTCGAATCAACGAGTATTAGAATATATATAGATTCGGTAATTTTGTCGTTCATCCTTGACAAGAGAAGGCGCCTCGTGATGGGTGCTTCGTTACGTTGTCATGACAACGGAAAATATTTTTAATTTCTTACAGCAAATATTTTTATTATTATGATGAAAAACGTCAGTCAATCAATCTGCCTAGTCTTTTCCCAACTATGTTTGGATCGGCTTCCAGTCTAACCGGATGTAGCTGAATACCAGTATTTTACATTTAGCGACTGCCTATCTGACTTCCACAACCCAGTTACTGGGTAACACGATACCCCTTGGTAAGACTGGTTGTCAGACTTTCGGGCTTCTGACGACCCGTAACGACTGTCAAAGAACCAAGAATGACAGCCGGGACCAACGCCTTAACGTGCTTTCCGAGGTACGAAGGGGTCCCGGTATGTAAAGGTGGTCATCCATCTACGGACCAACCGCGGCAAGTGTAGCTTAACCTGATCGATCGACCCGTGCGGCTTTTATTACGTAGCCCCTATGATGAAACACGTCTGTGTAACTAACTACTTAAAGAGTAGTGGGTGGCACTTTGATCGACAGCTGAATAAGTATACCACTAGTCTACTAGTCCATTGTTAGATGAGCCTGAGTAGGTGGCTACTTTCTAGTCTTCTATTAAGATGACACATGTACAAGTTTGTTATCCTTTTTTAAGCCTACTTGGGTACTATTTAATATGACATTTCCATGACATATTCCTGACAATGCGACATATTTTTCAAAAAATTACTTGGGTACCGAATGGTCACATTTTCACGACAATGCTATATAATACAGCAAAAAACTATGAAAAAAACCTTACAAAATTGTCGCCTGTCAGTTTTACCAGGCCCCTGGTGCTGAAAGTTACTTACTTCATCTTCTTCTCTATCTTGTAAATAAAACGAAGAAAATTTAGCAATTTTCTTTGATGAAAGGCGGAGTTGTTACTTAAATCGGGAAAGGCGGAAAGAAAGCAAGCCTTGAATTAAGGTGAAAGCATCTAAGAAAAGAATAAAGATGTTTCGTATAATTATTTTGCTTCACGGTATTAAAGTGATTTTGTCATGTCATAGCTATATAGGCTTAATATTTGGTGCATACCGACGTAAAAGAAAACCATTAAATATTTTAACTTGAAAAATATGATTTTATTAGAATAGTTACTGGATTATTTTCCAGACCACACCAACACGCGTAGCATGACCATCATGGAAACGGGTTTTGTCGACGGAAGAACAGACAAAATTACAGCACCCATTCTACGCGTGGCAGGTATCATTTTGTCTATTCTTCCGTCGACAAAACGTCGTCATGCTAAAGTTGCAATAGATTTTAGAGAGTTCTCAAATGAGTAGACCATCTTGAATGCATCAACATACAAGTTTTTTCATCGTAAAAGAACGAATACATTATTCAAAGTTTCAACTTGCACTCATCTAAATTAGATTACAAATAATCATCGTCATACTCAAAAAATAAATAAAATCTTGGGAAAGAACCAGATTATAATCGATATACAATATAAGAGCCTTCTTATACGATACAGAGGGTGTACATAATAAAAGCTATTATGGCTGTCTGGAGTACACATTTGAAGGGTACGAAGCTTCCATTGATTACCGATTCGGGGCACAGGGTAAAGAGGGCACAACACAAAAGGTATCGAATATACTCCGTAATTTCGTAATAACTTTTTGTTTGGGAAAAACACGAAATAACATCACGCTTTGTTGCCCCGAAGGGTTGGGCAGAGGTCTACCTATAGTAAAACCACATTTAGCCAGTTATATATGTTTAAGTCCCATGATAATGAAGGGGGCGAGTATGGCTGGTTATGGCGAAGTAGATGTTAATACGAGTAGCTAATAGTGTCTGGATTGGTTTTTGAAATGTGCTGAATAGGGTTGTTGCCTGGATCAAAACAACGAAATTATGTTTAGTCCGTCAGTAAGGTGATAAAAAAATAATAGCCACGTATTTTTTGCTTTATCATATTAATAAAAAAAGGAGTGGGGGCTCGCTACGTCACTTCTACGTATAAAATGTAGCTAGGCGTGACGTCATGCCATTTTTAACTCAACGTATCGCCGACAATCATCCCTATTCGATGACACGATTATAGTAAAGGATTTTGTGGCAACAGCCACAAAACAACAACAACAGCAAACAACTACGACAACAACAACAACAAATATCATCATCATCTGTTGTCGTCTGTAACAACAGACGATAGAAAAATGTCCTTAGATTTTTATTAAGTCTACCTAGGTAAATATTGTCAATCATTGTTCATAAACAAAAATAGGTAGATTCGTGTTTCAAGTTCATGGGGGGTCTTTTTCATATCTGTCGAAAAAAGACAGTTCAATTATATAATTAGAATGAAACATAATTAAATATTAAGTGTTTGAAATATTGTTTTTGCAAGCGGCTAACAATTTAATTTCGCCGTTTCGCTACCTGTTCTCTTTAAATCAACAAATATATGACTTTAAAACAAGCACTTCAAATACTTATTGTGTGCCTTAGCCTGGGTCAAATAAGTTTATTTTCTTTCTTTAGATATTTTTAAAGCTACATGGCAAATAATAAATAAGTGCAAAAATAACAAGCCTGTTGAAGGAATACCAAGACTTAGAATAAATGACGTAGATATAACTGACCCGAAAAGTATCGCCCAAATTTTTAATGACTATTTTATTAACGAAATAGAATTAGTATCTGACATTAATATTATTAATCAAAATTTAAAATTTGACATGCATCCTGACTCAATATTTTTACTACCCACAGTTCCCCCTGACATTATAAAATTAATTAATTAATTAAATAATACCAATAGCTCTGGTTATGATGACATTACAACAAATGTCATCAAATCTGTTTCAACCATTATAGCACCAGTACTTAGTTATTTAATAAATATGTGTTTAGAATCGGGTGTGTTTCCGGATAGGTTAAAACTAGCTGTTATAAAACCATTATATAAGAAAGGTAGCAAACACGATCCAGCCAACTACCGGCCTATTGCCTTACTACCCATATTCTCAAAATTTTTTGAAAAAGTTATTTATAATACAATATACACATTTTTTGAAAGTAACAATCTTTTTGCTGATGAACAATATGGTTTTAGACGAAAAAAGAATATAAATATGGCAATTTTCAACTTATTTGAAAAAATTATAACTGGCATTGATAACAGAGATCCGGTAGCTGCTTTATTCATGGACATGAGCAAGGCATTTGATTTTGTAGATAGAACAGTACTATTAAAGAAGTTGGAAAGGTATGGAATTAGGGGCAATGCTTTGAACCTTTTAAAGTCGTACTTGTCCGACAGAAAACAGGTTACTAAAATAGATGAGGTCTGCATTACGTCAAAAACCGAGAGTACATATGTATCGAGTCAGAGAGCTAATAACTACGGTGTACCCCAAGGAAGTATTGTAGGATCCTTATTATTTATTATTTACATTAATGACATGCCTAGAGAAACACATCATCCCATGGTATTGTTTGCTGATGATAGCACGGTCGTTTTTAGTGGTAAGAGTGATGAGACGACACTTGAGGGAGAAATAAACTACTGTCTCCAAGTATTAATAGAATGGATGGGCGCGAATAATTTAAAAATAAACATTGACAAAACTAAAATAATGACGTTTGAGCAAAGGACAAATCATAAAAAACCAGACATAAAATATGGAGACAACACAATTTCAGAAACGACAACTACAAAATTTTTAGGCCTTGATCTGGATAGAGATATGTCGTGGAAAACTCATACTGACAGTGTATGTAAACGCCTGAGTCAACATTCATACGCTTTACGTAATCTCGCAAAGGAGGTAAATTCAAAAGTTTTGGTTACGGCGTATCATGCATATGTTACGTCTGCATTACGATACGGGATCATATATTGGGGTAACTCCACCAACATGGAAACGATATTCAGAGCGCAAAAAAGGTGTGTTAGGGCGATATGCGGTATTCAAAGCACGGAAAGCTGCAAACCGTTCTTTTTGAATTTCCGTATATTAACAGTACCCTGCCTATACATATGTGAGGTGGCCGTATTTGTTAAAACAAACTTCCACCTATTTAAAAACTACACAGTTCTCGACATAGAAATAAAATAAGCAGTAGGCAACACAAAAAAGCAGTATTTCGTAAAAATTTCCTGGGAATGGCACCTCATATTTATAATAAATTACCTAATTCTTTGTTAAGTGTTAAAGATATCGATGTATTTAAGAAGCAACTAAATAATCTACTGATAAGTAAGACCTACTATACAATTGATGAATACCTGTCTGATAAAAATTGTGTGTATAATAATAATAATACATAGAACGATGGTGGATACTTGAGTCCGATTTATTTTATTAAAATTATTGTTGACTGTATTAGACATTACTTATTTATTATGACATTATGATACTCTGACATTGCTTACCTACTTATTAATTTGAATTTATGACAGCGCATAACTTATTGATTTGAATCTATGACATTAGAGAGAGAGTATTAATAATGCTTTTATGAATTTTTGGTATTAATTGTAATTTAGCTCATGGTATAATTTTTAATGATACTTAATTTTGCATGCCTGTATTGGTGCAACACAGTGAACTGCGCATTCACTTTTGATCTTGAAATGAATGATTATGTACTGTGTTGAGCATTAAAAGTTTGAATTTGAATTTGAATTTATTTTTACTTTTATTAACGTATATTAAAGAAGCAACATTTTCCTGATAGTCAATCCACTACGCCTAAAGAAAAAAGTTGTGTATCGGAATATAACAAAGTAGACGTGGGAAGCTTTTCCATCTCAGTGGCTCGCAAATGGTGGGGCTCAGCAAAAATCCAGTCAAAGATTTTTCACAGTGGTTAACCACTTTGATAGAAGTTGACCCTTCAGTTTATTGTGTGATGGGTTTTGTATATTCTGATAATCTTTGAGGGAAGATAACTGTGTTGGCTATCACACTTCACCCTAATATTATAAAGGCGAAAATTTGTGAGTGACTGTGTGTGTGTGTTTGTATGTTTGTTACTTCTTCACGCTCAAAAGGCTGGACCGATTTGTATGAAATTTGGTATGTAGATAGCTTAAATGATAAATGATTTATTTCTGTGAGTATAGGTTTGTACAAACACTTTTACACGTCAATCATATTTTTTTTTAAACTAGATGAGGTCGGCGTTTCCTATCTGACTACTCTGAGAAGAAAGGCCGAAACAAACTCAGAGGTCACAGTCTCTTTTAAAGTCCAGACATAATCTTGGTCAGATCATGTGAAGACCATGTAGATTCCTGTCTGAAATGGTCTTTTGAGGAAAGAACCACACAGATTGAGTGGACCTGTCCAGTCAGTGCACGCATTATATTATATACCCTGGATTAATATATAGGCTACTTTTTATCCCGGTCTACGCGGGTGAAACCACGGGGCGCAGCCACTCTGGTTTTGTGTGGGTGGGTTGGTGTGAAATTTTCCTGGTTTTTTATCGTAACTTTTTTTATCTGTAATTTATTCTCTGTTCAAGTCAAATTTTCGTAGAAGTCTAGTAAGTAATAATTCAGGAATACTTTTATTAAATAATATAGACTGAATTCTTTTAAACAAAGTGAAACTTGAAAATATTAAATGAACAAAACCAATTTGCGAGATTTACACTTAGGTAGGTACTCGTACAAGAAGAAATTACACTGGTTTACACATTCCATAAAAAATGCAATACAAGTTTGAAACACGCCAAAGTAAAATAAATACGAGCGAAACATTCTGAAAACAGGTGCAACTCACTGTCGAATGTTATTTTTTTGTAGTGCTTAAACTTTCATTTTAATTTCAGCTCATATTTTATAGTGGGTACTTCTTTTGTTTTACACATAGTAGTCGATATTATATTTATCTATGTAGGTATGTGTTTTATGAGTTTATCAAAAACTAATTGAAACGTAGACAATTTTACAGTACCTATTAAATACTGAAAAATAGTTTAAAAGCAACTTTTTTGTGTTTTTAATTCTTAATTTGGATTAAACAGCTTAGACTCTTCTTCTACCTAACCTTTTCCCAAATATGTTGGGGTTGGCTTCTAGTCTTACCAGATGTAGCTGAATACCAGTATCAGTAGTACCAGGGACAACAATAAAACTAACGCTTCGATAAAACTCGGCTATCTACATAAGTGTTAGTTTCCCAAATAACGTTCAGTTAGAAACAGTCAGAAACAGAAAATGAGCAGCGGTATGTAATTTCTAATTTCACGGTTTCATTAAATAACTATTTATAAGTAGAAGAATGACGTCACACACTGTTATACGGTATTCAATGAAACGAGACGAAATTGCCGAAGTAATTTCCTCTCTATGAAATATTTCCACGGGATTATGTGATTGGAATACGCGGAATTCCTCATATTTAGGAAGCTCGGGGATTAACGGATGTGTATACAATATTGTTTGTTGTTGTGAACTTATGAGGGCAGAAGGAAGTAATCTTAATTAATACTTTTTATAAATGCGAAAGTAAGTTTGTTTGTTTGTTACGCTTTCACGCTAAAACGGCAGAACGGATTCGGATGAAATTTGGCATATGAGTAGATCATGACGTACAACGACATATATTACTTTTCATCCTGGATCGTAGACGAAATCGCGGGCAACAGCTAGTATTATGATAGTTTGTGAATTAGGTACCTACTATTTCACAAAGTATCATAATTATTTGTTATTGTTGTTAAATAAATATTTATTAGACAATTTGTATTATTAGCGTGTAAGAAATGTACCTACTAAATTAAATGCTGTGGATCAGGCATAAAATTAATAAAGCTTTGTATAAAAGCTTTTCTAAGTTAACTCTTTGTTAAATCTTCAGAAAGCAAAAAAGTTGGTGTTGCAAAAATAGTTTATTATGACTTTAAGCCTTATGCCTTAGAGTATAATATTTTAATAGTCTAAAGCCTTGCATTATTAAAAACACTGGCTCATGAAATAGTCTTATAAAATTTCGAATTTTTCTATGATTTTTTATCTTTTCAAGGACAATAATCAAACATCTAAACATGATAGAGACAGATAATAAATATATTGAGTATTAAGACCAGGGGGGCTAAAACGGCCACTTTGGCAGAATAATAGGATAATATTATGAATAATATTTGAAATCGTAAAACGGTCACAAACTGACAATATATTATTAATTGTGAGTTTGTAACCGTTTTACGATTTCAAATATTATTCATAATATTATCCTATTATAATTCTGCTAAAGTGGCCGTTTTAGACCCCCAGTCAGTCCGCCCCGGCCGGCTAGTTTTCTTTCAAAACACCAAGCACAAAACTCTGCAGAATTTAAAACAAAACAAAACACAGTAAAGGCACCTTCACACGCATGACTACGTGTTGCAGTCCTTCAAAGTTTCGACGTCAAAAGCGCACACTTTGATTATAAACAACTCGTTTCACAAAAGGAAACTACGTTCAGGTATGTTTTGAGCATTCTTTTGATCCCTGTACGCTGCCAAAAGCCGGTATCGGGGCTGTCACGGCACGTTAGACGTTGACGCAACGTAAACGCGATAGTTTGTGTTTATACAAACTTTTGAGTGTGAACATTAAAATCAGTAACTTTATCGGGTGGTTCTGAAGTTTTGATATGTGACTAGGTAGCAGTTTTATCGGCTTATGTGGTATTGGAGTTTTGTTGTTTTTCGTGATCAAGTTTGAAATCTGTAAATCATCATCTTAGACATTATAACATCACGCCTTATTTCTTGGAAGGGTTAGGCAGAGGTGAACGTGTTTACTACATCCACATTTCGCCAGTTATGTTTAAGGTTGATGCGTCGGGGTAGCCCGACAAATTCAAAATTTCTTACTTTTTTGCAATTTGTAGGTCAGTGTGAGCTTGTATGTTGATTAAAATATGATTCGCGGCCGTAGCTAATATGGCTTTACAGAATTATAATCATTAGAATCAGCAATACAACTCCATAAGTTAGCATTTACATCAAACCTCATGATTTAATGAAATCGCTAAATTTGAGGTAAATGCTAACTTACGGAGTTGTATTGCTGATTCTAATGATTATAATTCTGTAAAGCCATATTAGCTACGGCCGCGAATCATATTTTAATCAACATACAAGCTCACACTGACCTACAAATGCCGAAAGCCGGTATCGGGGCTGTCACGGCACGTTAGACGTTGACGCAACGTAAACGCGATAGTTTGTGTTTATACAAACTTTTGAGTGTGAACATTAAAATCAGTAACTTTATCGGGTGGTTCTGAAGTTTTGATATGTGACTAGGTAGCAGTTTTATCGGCTTATGTGGTATTGGAGTTTTGTTGTTTTTCGTGATCAAGTTTGAAATCTGTAAATCATCATCTTAGACATTATAACATCACGCCTTATTTCTTGGAAGGGTTAGGCAGAGGTGAACGTGTTTACTACATCCACATTTCGCCAGTTATGTTTAAGGTTGATGCGTCGGGGTAGCCCGACAAATTCAAAATTTCTTACTTTTTTGCAATTTGTAGGTCAGTGTGAGCTTGTATGTTGATTAAAATATGATTCGCGGCCGTAGCTAATATGGCTTTACAGAATTATAATCATTAGAATCAGCAATACAACTCCATAAGTTAGCATTTACATCAAACCTCATGATTTAATGAAATCGCTAAATTTGAGGTAAATGCTAACTTACGGAGTTGTATTGCTGATTCTAATGATTATAATTCTGTAAAGCCATATTAGCTACGGCCGCGAATCATATTTTAATCAACATACAAGCTCACACTGACCTACAAATTGCAAAAAACGTAAGAAATTTTGAATTTCGCGGGCTACCCTGACGCTTTCGCCTTAAGCCCCATGTAACAGGGGGCGACCCTATTGCCATCAACCGGGCACAAAGAGACTCTGGGCTACTCTGGGCTCTGAGCCTCGTTCTAGAGCCTGCTTCGATAGTCTAGCAGTCTTCAGGAACTAGTCAGGTAGGGGAGGTCTGAAGGGCGACAGCCACGCAGTCCCTTTCATCCCTCCACTTAGGGTTGCCACATGATATATTAATTATTGTAACGTGTAACGTAAAATAAATTATCATCAAGTTCGACGGGGCTTTAATTTCGCAACCAGCAACCCTACAGTACTGTTTTAAAATGTAATAAAAAGACATTAAAAGTCTGTCTAATGTAACATTTTAAAATATTTAAAACTAGATACATTGACAGCGGGTAAAACATTTAAGGTCGCGCGGACGGGTCGACGCGCTCTTTATAGCCAGTAAAAGGGATTGCTTCATTAAAGCTAGGGATGGATCGGTACCTACAGAATATTGCATCGCATTTATTCTTTTTTTATGTGTCTAAGTTTAATTTGTTGTTTTTGGATATTGGGGTTGGGGGTGAAGCAGGGCTAAGATAGAATGGACCAGGTTTTTTTTCTTATGTTGTCTAGCTCGACCAAAAAACTCGGCCCTCAGAATTTCTATTCAGTCTAATAGATGAAAGAAAAACACTTCAAACGAGTTTGTACTGTTATCTAGTCTATTCTCAAAGGAAATAAAAACCCTCGCATTTTATACTGAAAACTTTTCAAGATGTTTAAAAAAATCAACCTAGAGTAAACTACTAGAATTTTAAAAATAATAAAAACTTTTTTACAAAAACAAAAACCGACTTCCAAAAAAAACACTACAAATTGAAAAATAACTTTAATTTCGGAAGTCGGTGTCTTTGGATCTGTATTTTAGTTTTTTGCCACCGACTTCCGAAATTAAAGTTATTTTTCAATTTGTAGTGTTTTTTTTGGAAGTCGGTTTTTGTTTTTGTAAAAAAGTTTTTATTTTTCACTTTTTAGTGGTTCATTTTGTAATTTATCTAAGTTACAATAACCCAATGTCAGCTGCTCATCACGTTTTACAAAATGTTGCTTTTCCCGATGCAGGGCCGTTAATTGTTGAGGAGTTCTCCTAGTAAGAACCAGGAGAAATGGAGCTCATGGTGAAGTCACCATAACCATTATTTTGACGAGCATAAACCATATTAAAGTAATCGAATCGCAACCTGTTATATACTTAGATATAATTGAGTATTTCCGATGGCCCTCTGTGGTCTTCATCATCAGTTCCAGCTCACCGAATGGTACTTTCCGAGAGCAAATGCACGAGTTACTATAAAAAATACCGAAATCGATATAGGTGTGCCCATAAAATTTGAGGGTTTCCCTCGATTTCCATGGGATCCCATCATCAGATCCTGACTTGATGATCATGGGACCACTTGGGACGTATACCCTTTCGAACAAAAAAAGAAAAATCCAAATCGGTCTAGCCATTTTCGAGTAATCGGGGAACATACATAAAAAAAAAAAATAAAAAAAAAAAAAAAAAAAAGAAAAAAAAAAAAAAAAGGTTCCGACGAATTGAGAACCTCCTCCTTTTGGAAGTCGGTTAAAAAGCTCTCGCAAATAAAAATTAAATAAAAATACTCGAACGTAACAATTCTACAAGAGTTACAATTCAAAAATAGAATTCAAAACAATAAACCATCCACTTTATGCTACAAAAAAAAAAAACATCAAATCAGATACAGGTGCTACGGCGTAGCGAGCGTAGCTGCAGGCGTAGCACAGGTTGACAAATAGCTACAGTATACTACAAATGACATTAAAAAGTACAAATTGCCGAAACACGTGTACGGAATAACCCAAAAGGGATGTGCGAGAAATGAAATCATATTTTTTCATCTATATCTGTTTATGTACATTATTATAAATTGAAGTCGCTTTTCGTGTCTGTCTGTGTGGCCGCGTTGTTCGTCTAAACTAGGCAATGGATTTTGATGCATGGTTTCCAACATCAATCAATCTGCCTAACCTTTTCCCAACTATGTTGGGGTCGGTTTCCAGTCTAACCGGATGCAGCTGAATACCAGTATTTTATATGGAGCGACTGCCTATCTGACCTCCACAAACCAATTACTGGGTAATACGATACCCCTTGGTAAAACTGCTTGTCAGATTTTCGGGCTTCTGACGATCCGTAACGACTATCAAAGATCCACGAATCGTGAAATTAATGTGCTTCCCGAGGCACGGAGGAGTCTCGGTATGTAAAGATGGTCACCAATCCATGGACCAACCCCGGCAAGCGTAGGTTAACCTTATGGATCGACCCGCATGGCTGTGATAATAGTATCACATGAGTGTTTTAATACCTAATTATGAACAGTTGCATACAAGACTTTATCTACACCCATCATAACATGAATCTATATATATAAAATTCAAAGTCCTGACTGACTGACTGACTGATATATCAACGCACAGCCCAAACCGCTGAACCTAGAGACTTGAAATTTTGCACATAGATACCTTATAGAGTTTAGGCATCCACTAAGGAAGGATTTTTGGAAATTCCATCCCAAAAGCGGTAAAATAAGGGATGGAAGTTTGTATGAAAAATCTTATTCCTTGAGTTAATAGACTTGAAACTTGGCATAAATATTTACCTACATAAATTATATTGTCAGTTTTAGTTTTCCTAAAGTACCCCCTCAGGAGGGATTGGGGGGTGTCAAAGTTTGTATGGAGGAATTTTAACGCGCGGTCCGATTAACTCGAAACTTAGTATTTATACTTAAGACCAAAAATGAAGAATAACGTGTATCAGGGTTTTTCGAAAATCTACCCCTAAGGGGGTGATAAGGGGTTGTCAACTTTACAGGGCAGGTTTTACTGCGGGGCTTGATTAACTCGAAAATTGGTGTAAATAATCTTTCAGTGAAGTTATATGCCATCCCTGTGGGGGTGAAAACAGGGAATATAGTTTACTTACATGAAAAATCTTTTTCATTTACTTGGCAAAAATACTTGCCTAAGCAAGTAATAAAGTTTGCAGAGGGAAGGGTTGAGGGGAGGGGGAAGTGGAGGGCATGGTAAGGAGGGAAGTGTGGTGAGAGGGAGGGGGAGAGGGCGCAGTGAGGGGGAGGGTGTGGAGAAGGGAAGAGGGGGAGGGCAAGAGTTGGTGATGATAGAGGGGAGGGAAAATCGGTTGGGGTGGTATGAGAGAGGGTGAGAGGGTGAAGGGGAGGTTAGCGGGAAAGAGATGTGGTGAGAGGCGTGAGAAGGATGGAGAGGGTGAGAGGGTGTGGTGGTGAAGGGGATGATATGGGAGAAGTGAGAGTGGTTGGGAAGGCGAGGGGGTGAAAGGGGGAAGAGTGCCTTCACACCTTAAAGTTGCTTTTTATATAGCACTGATTCATTGAAGAAACCCAGCCCGACAGAAATTACCGAAAAATAGAAAGCCAGAATCTCGGAACGGCACAAAAAACAGTAAACTCCAGTCGTGCGTCGGAGCTCACACACACCCTTTTTTTTGTTCATTGGAACGTGCAAATCTCAGGAACTATCAGTCGGGCTTTAATAATTATGTTTACATTTGATAGCCCAATTCTTAAGGAAGGTTAAAGGCATGTTTAACATCACTCTAGGACTCCTAGGTGCCAAGCAAAAAGAAAAAAAAGTCTGAAAGAACGCTAAGCGAAAATATTAGCGCAGGCAGGTAATGCGATGCGCCGGGGTGGGTTTGGGGAACAAGAAATGTCACGCGGACGAAGTCACGGGCAGAAGCTATGTCAATATAGAAAAAGAAAGGTCCTGACTGACTGACTGACTGACTCATCAACGCCCAGTCCAAACCTTTGGACCTATAAAGGTGAAATTTTGCACAGAGTTTCCCTTTATAATGTTGACAAGGAATAAGGAAGGATTTTTGTTCCCGTGGGATATTTTCCAACATCCACGCGGGTGAAGCCGCGGGCAAAAGCTAGTCCTTTATAAAAGGTTCTGAAACCACAGGCTAGGTATTGTTGTAATGTTGTCCTTAGCCACGAGCTTTTCGCGGTTTTCAATATCATTTAGAGAATTTATCCCGGAAGGTTTATGTGTATAATGCATTAATATTTAATTACGATATAGTAAAGAAATCTTCATGATACCAAGTCGTAAAACCTGTGCGAAGCAAGGGAGGGACTCTAGTTTAAAATAACATTATTATTATTGTACCGAATTCCCCGGTTTGATACGTGACTCTCGGAAGCAATTTTCCGATGTTAAAAAGTAATTTAAGCTGTACCGTTTCGGAACGGTTACGAGTCACGTTACCGAACCTTTGGCTATTAAAATTGTTCGGAACGTTCGTTATGAGCGCAGTTAATTGATGAGATACTTTATAATGAATCTGTTTGTTTTTATAGAATACGAGTAATATTTATGTCGTTCTTTGGAAGTGGGATATAGTTTGCGATATCTGTTGAGTCGTAATTCACACGTGGTAGTTACTGATACGGCGTGACAAAGAAGATGTTTTGCTAATATGAAACAGGATTATTTAAACTTTCAATTATTAAAAAGAAAAATATTCGGGAAAATAAACAAGAGGAGGTAACCTATTTGTTTTGTGCCAGCTTCAATAAATATGGCAAATGGCGATAAGAAAACGGTCTGTCTTTGATAGCAACACCCATTGTTTCTATCCCATCCCATAAACAGTAGAAGACAAAGAGAAGTCATAGAGTAGAACTCTTTAATGAACGTATCATCTCCTATAGGTGTTGACAAAGGAGCCTAATGGATTATGCCAGAACGGCGCTCAGTGGGAGACAATAGACGTATTTATATACAGGTAAATAAACAGCATATATAAATAATATATAGCTTCCTATTTGTCGGAGATATACAGCGGTGTATTCAGAATTTAGGGATGAAGACTAAAATTATATTTTTTTTGTTTTTTTATTAAAAAATATTGGACATGTATTTTTTTCTTTTTACGTACTTACTTAAAATATTACGGCGATACATTGAGTTAAAATGTGGCATGACGTCATTCCTTGCTTGTTATAATTGTGACGTAGCGAGCTTACCAGATTTGAAAATAATAATTTTGCATTTGATATGCCAGTTCTTGAGAAAAGTTACCTATGTGCTATTTAACATCACGCCACGACCCTTAGGAGTCGAGTAAAAAAGAAAAAGTCAGAAAAAACGTTAGCGGCGTTTGATAGGGCGATGCGATGCGAAGGGGAAACAATTCAAGAGGACGAAGTCGCGGGCAGAAGCTAGTAAAAAATAAAACTACTAGACAACGACAGTCAAACGCTCATCTCACAAAAAATCGTCTTCCATTCGTACGCTGGTACATCACAGTCAGGCTTAGCGTCCAAGAGAGCGTTGAGCGCAGAGAGTGTGCGTGGGACGGGAGACTGGACTCGAGCGTTGGTTCAACTCCCAGGCATGGCGAACAATCTGTGCCTCGTTACGGCTATACTTTATCGACAACATGTTGAGTCAAACGACAAAAGTTATTTTTCTCTCTGTGTGACGTGACACTAGGGTTGCCAACTTTTTCTAGAAAAAGTAGAGTATATTTGATTTTCGAGAGGGTCAATAAAGAGTACAGATTATTAAAAAGAGTACTTACCATTTATTGAACCCTAATACGACCCACTGGCCAATAAAATAAAAATGTATTTTTTAGCACCTTACATAACAATTTTTTACTACTGGTTTTTAAAAGAATTTTATGACTCCAAACATCCCAATTCTAAGTTAATATAGAATCAGGAGCTCATTTTTAATCAATTTTAATGAAGTTCCTTGTCCTTGTTCAGCTCTTCTTGCCACTTCACTTTCATGGCTGGCATCTGTGAAGATTATGCCAAAAAGGTCAATTTATGTTAAAAGAGTATTTTAGCGTACTCTATTAGTGTTATAGATTCTAGAGTACACCTACAAGAAAAAGAGTACAATACTCTATTTTAGAGTACGGTTGGCAACCATACGTGACACTAGTCTACAAAGGTACAACGCACACTGACATTTATTTGATACTTCTTGTGCTACGAAGACTCAGATTTTAGAAAATTCACATTTTAGAAAACTCACTATTTTAGCATAATTTTATCTTTCTTAATAAATTACATTAATAAAACACCAAAAAAGTATAAAACTCCTCCTATCCTCTTGCTTTCTGCCCTCTGCGCCCCAAAAAATGCAGCCAAAGTGACGTCTGCGCTTCCACTGTCGATGCCATGGAAGTGGCGAAGTTTTGGGCCAAGAAAATTTAATAAACTGCGTACCATCGACACGACGAAGAAGAAGAAGAAGAAGTATAAAACTGAAGCAAAAACCAAGTCAAAGCAAAATGCTTCCTCATCAATTTTGTGTTAACTGGTCTTGTATAATAAAAACTTTGCAGAGTTTAATAATAACGTGAAATTACATCGCTATTGTAACTTTTATGACGTTGTTAGGAAAATATTCAACAAAGAATGGACATTTTCTTAATAAGCTCTAATGCAGGACGCCGTGCAAAAGTTACCTTTGTAAATTATTTTATGAAGAGCGCTGTTTTTAGGGTTCCGTACCTAAAAAGAAAAAATGTAACCCTTATAGGATCACTCGTGTGTCTGTCTGTCTGTCTGTCCGACTGTCACAGTCAATTTACTCCGAATAAACATATAAGCCGAATAAACAATAATTTAAGCGACCCAAACACGGACGTGTAACGTAAATAAAATTATGTGTGACATATCAAATGAAAGGGCTTACTGTGAGGGTCTCAAATATATGTTTTTATAATTTTAAAATAAATGGTTTTAAAGTTATTTAAGAAAATAGACGAAAATTGCCCATTCCCCCCTTATCTCCGAAACTACTGAGCCTAAAATTTTGAAAAAAAAAAAAAAAATACAGAGAATAGTTATACATATACCTATAGATTATAGGAA
This sequence comes from Cosmia trapezina, assembly GCA_905163495.3. Lineage (NCBI taxonomy): Eukaryota > Metazoa > Arthropoda > Insecta > Lepidoptera > Noctuidae > Cosmia > Cosmia trapezina. The sequence goes on from LR991036.1 coordinate 8,574,681, forward strand.
AACCTATAAGAAGTCAACGGTCTTAAAATAACATTGTAAATCTCAATATAGGAGACATATTTTTCAACTACAATATTAAGTTTATTCTTCTGATAAATTCATCCCAACTACGGAACCCATCATAGTGCGTGTTCCGACACACACTTGGCCAGGTTTTTATTAACATGTTTGGTTGGTAGTTTTATTAGTGATTTAATAAAGCTTTTCCTGGTTTTTTTTCAGGATTTTGTCTTTTTCCGTGGTGCTTTTGTTGTAATTTTCCTTTTGTTTTACATACATAAATAAACTCACGCGTTCTTTCTATGGGTGTAGGCAGCAGAAACTATAGAACACCACCTGCTACCATCCTTATATACTTCTTTTGCCTCGTTTACGTTTCTGGTCATTCACGCACGCCGCGCCGGTTGCAAGTACTACGTACCTGACCTTTCTGAAGAACTTTCTTTTTATTCATTGCAAGTTCATTTCCAACTGGCCAGTTATAAAAAGTACTATAAATTATTTCAAGTTAAGCATTGTTTGAAATAAGTACTTGATTTATTGAACATTAACTCTTAACTGTTTCTTAATACTTAATATTCGATTTTTAAGACCCTTTTTAACGACTTCCATCCATGTTTGGAATGAGATTTGTAATATTTTTTTATAACTATTTCTGATTTATGAAAAAACTCGCGAATATAATGGAATTTTTATTACTCTGCACGAAGACTTTAAAATTCTTGAAAGGGAATGTTGGCAGGGATCATAATGAATTCATGGATGGCACTGTATTTTGCAAAAGAAAAGAGAAAAATAAAACCCTTTTCCAGATTAATTTCCATGCTGTTAAAGTATTAATTTTCTGACTAATTTAATTCCATTATGTCTGAGACTGCCTCTGCAAAAAAGTTAAATTAAAATATACTTTCTCGGCGGTGAATAATTAAGACACGACTGAATGATTGAATGAATTGTCCAGTAAGAGAATAAGTCCTAGAGGTATGGGGCCCTAAAACGGCCACATTAAGCAATTCCTCTAAAAGCGATTCATTTCCTCAATTCCCAGCAATTTATTATGATTGTTCTATTTGACATTAAACTTCAATAAAGCAATTTTACGAATCTCCATACAAAACTGTCAAACAGATGAAATGCGTGCTACGAATTGTACGCAGATAAATTATGAATTGTCAGTTTGTGACAGTTTTACGATTTCAAATATGATTCTTATATACCCTATTATCCTATTATGATTCTGCCAAAGTGGTCGTTTTAGTCCCCCTGCATTCCATATAATGAATAATTATGTACAAAATGGTAAAGTCAGGAAAATTTATTGCTAAGCAAATTGACTTACGCACTTAAAGTTTCTCTTTAGGCAAACACAACTGTCATTCTGTGAGAATTGTATGAAATGGCTGTAACAACACGGCAAATAGAAGTAAGGCGACAATTTGCTTACCAATTAATTTTCCTGACTATAAAATATAATGTTAAAATGTTCAGCGGAATAAACATGAAAATTATAAGTAAGCTTTTGCCCGCGGCTTCACCCGCGTGGATGTCGGTAAATATCCCACGGGAACGTACTACTAATTCCTTCCTTATTCCTTGTCTACATTATAAAGGGAACCTCTGAGCAAAAGAGCTTTCTAGGTCCAAGGGTTTGGGCTGGGCGTTGATGAGTCAGTCAATCAGTCAGGACTTCAATTTTTAATAATTAATTAATTGAAGTTCCCGTGAACGACCAGATGAGATTGGAAATCAGTGTTTGATTTAGTCAAAAGTAATTACAAGTTGAAATTATGTCGTTCTGTGTTCCTGTTTGTATAAGTTTGAGCTTTGAGCTAATATTAGTTTTCTGTATTTCAAATTCAATAAACTACTAATATGAATGGAATAATTCTCTCTTTCCGAATATTATTCGAATAAACATTTTTTTTGTCCCAGAAAAGTGATCAAACTGAACAACTTTCTCCATGGGACCAACATCTTAATCGGTACTCACTGTATAAAAACTACACAATGGACTGTTCTATTAAACAATGCAACGGAAAACCGCTATTGGTTCGTTGTTGTAAGTTTTTAATAGACAATTACTTACCTATAATAATAAAATATAATTTTATCTGGCTACGAGGAGCTCGCTAGGTAATAACGAGAGGTTGAGATCGAGTATCGTAAAAATGCTAAGAAGCTTTCCAACAAATAATGGCTTCTATTTCACTTTTCTTTTAGATTCTTTGAAACTTTTTTAGTATTGATGGATTTTTAAGTAAGAACATAGATGTCTTTGTGTCTGTAGCTCGCATACCTTTTTTTTAGAGAGATGATTATGCATACTGCACTACCACGAGGAGATAGTGCAGTTATGTGGGATTCTAACCCACTACAACTCCATGGTGTCCTCCTGTGCCGCTTACGGCGGGAACACGGGCACGCGTTAGCACTCATCCGTGAACCCGCCGCGGCTGTCCGTCACCGGACCCTCCCCTACTCCCCATCACCGGCGCACCAGAACACATTGCACGCTGCGATCACCCCAGGCACCAAACCAGCACAGACGACCCCGTGTCTGAGCACCCTTGGTCCCCCTGCGACGGGTCAGGTCATTGGCCCCGCCGCTTGCCACTTATCGGCCGCAGAGGATAGGGAGAGCGGCCAAAATCATACTTGAGGACCTGGATTGGATTCCCAGATCGTGCAAAGTGTTATTGGGTTTTTCCATTTGGAATTCCTCAGTAGCAGACCGGAGTCTGGATTTGTGCCCGGTTGATGGCAGTAAGCTCGCCCCCTATTACTTGGGGTTAAACATAATTGGCGAAATGTGGGTGTACTATATCGTCGCTAATCTAACTGACGTATCTGACATTAAGTGTCTAAACACACTATGCCGAAGTTACGCGACCGAAGTTCCGCGGCTGATGTTACGTTCCGACGTGTTCGGCTGATATGACACACCATAAGTGCCGAACTTACGCGGCGGAAATTCAGTTGCGCAGCTTTGTGTGTCTACCTCCCGCTGCTCCCTACCCCGGATCTTCTTCGGCAATCGAACCCAACTTCGGTAGCGTATAATGTGTGCTCTACAGAATACGTTGCCGCCGAATTGGCGCTGAACTTACGCCCAACCGAAGTTCGGTTTTACACTAGAACGCAACGTAATTTCGGCATAGTGTGTCGTCAGTAATTCAAATAGCATAGCAGGCGTAATGATGCCGAACTTCGGTCGCGTAACTTCGGCATAGTGTGTTTAGACACTTAGACTAAGCTGATAGCCGACCTAACCATAGTAATTTGATACATTTTCCAAATCGAATCGATCTGTCTAATCGGTGTATCTGTACCTATGTCTTACAGTCCCCATGATAATGCAAAAATCGAGACCTACAGTTTACAAACAAAAAAGAAAAATAGCTTACCCTGTAAAATGTGCTTCGAATCAGTTACGTCACTTAGTTAAAATTAGCGACGATATGTACACCTCTGTCCAACCCTTCGGAGAATAAGGGCGTGATGTTAATGATGATGATGATTATAAACTAAGTCAGTAAGAAGACGAGTTACGAACGTGTAAAGCCCATAATTACTTACAGCAATTTGACATAATGATTCATTATCGTAAGTGCAGTATGATGACATGACGGAGGTGAAAACGTAAATTCTCTTTGCACTCCCCTCTATCTCACTAACGAGGTTATGACACGGTTTGACCCGTCAAATAGATATTAATTAATCTTGGTTGTCTCCCCGAAATCATTAACTTTACATTGTTTATAGTTTATGTAGACTATTTCACGTGGGTTCGCTCTGAAATAATAGTTTTTCACGTAGTATTTTGTAGTGACAGCGAATTAATTAACAGTCTTGAAGGAAATCGGCAATGGGTATCTCGTACCCAAAAACAGAGAAAAAAACCCCTAAAACATTCAATTATCACGAATAGCGAAATGAAGCTACATTAGTACCTCCAGAAAGTGCTTCCAGATACATTGTAATTACTGTATTTTCATTATGTTTACTGTAATGAATTTTGTTCAATTTCATACAAACAATGTATTTTTTGGACTTTTTTGGTGATTTTGTATGAGAGGGCACTGTAATTTTCAAGCTATGCTACTGTATTTTACTTTTTTGCATCTGGAAGCACTGCCTCCAGCGCATCCTAGGCAGTCAGCCTTACCCTAATGCCAATTTTACAATTTTTACAATTTTTTTTTTCCTTGGCAAAAGCTGGCATCTTTCTGATACAGCTTATTTTATTTATACACACAAAGAGTATAATTAAGTTAAAAATATAATATCCTAATCCTAACTTAACTAAAACTATGAAAAAACTAAAATATGGCGTCGAAAAATTCCTCCGCATGATACAGCTTGTATTAGAAAGATGCGGTCTTATTTAAGGGTGTGGGTACAGGCCATCAAACTGAACACAACGTAATCGCGAAAAAAATATCAACTGTCCTACTAACTGACTACTGATGTAAATAATGTCATGATATTATAATGCATATACTACAAATATTTGCACGACTGACAAGTCGGACAGTAAAATTATTCTACCATGTTATTATGCACCTATATTCTGGCAAATAAATTTAATTTAATTTCATTGCAATATCGGCTCGACCCAAATGTATGGGACGGCTGATATGTTTTTGCCCTTACGATATAATTGTGGATAGATTGGCTTGAAATTTTCAGACAGTAACTCGTTTATTAACAACTAAATTATTAAAACAAGAAACCCGACACATTATTTACTCGCAACTTTTTCCCGATACAGTTAACAATCTATTTAGTGCCATCCCTAATCCAATTTATCTGAGCTCAAAATTAAATTGCGTCTCATCCCCCCACGTTGGCTTGTCTCCACTAACTACAATTCATGCCGACCCTATTTAGTTCCGAGTAGGGTTGCCACAACGATGCTCGAGTTTTCAGAAAAAAAATCTGAAGATGGTTGACGGGAATTGACGGGAGGCTAAATGAACAGCCGCACGGGTCGATCGAAGGTTGAGTTACGCTTGTGGCGGTTGGTTCGTGGATGGGTGACCATCCATTATATATCGATCAAGACCCCGCTGTGCCTCGGAAAGCACGTTAAGCCGTTGGTCCCGGCTGTCATTCGTAGATCTTTACGCTTACGTTACGTTAGGTTAGATAAGTACCAACATATAATATTTCTATTCTATTTGGTTTGGTTTGGTTTTCGCATCACAAATCATGTTTGTGAAACGTCAGTAACGTTGCACAAACATGATTTGTTTGTTGATTGATTTGATTTAATTAATGAATTAATATGTTTGTCTAACTATTTGTTACTGCATGAATTGCGTGGTCATATTTATGTCGTGAATAAAATTTAGTTTAATTGATTGTTGAATTTTAAACTTTTTTCTTTTTCTAGGGTTCCGTACCTCAAAAGGAAAAAACGGAACCCTTATAGGATCACTCGTGTGTCTGTCTGTCTGTCTGTCCGTCTGTCACAGCCAATTTGCTCCGAATCTAATGGACCGATTAAGTTAAAATTTTGTACACATATGGATTTCTGTGACCCAAACACGTACGAATAAAGAAAATAAATGAATTTTGAATATGGGGGTCACTTTTAGGGGCAAATAAGAAAATTAAAAAAAAAAAAAGTTTTTCAAACTGTACCGTGTGACATATCAAATGAAAGGGCTTAATATGAGAATTTCAAATATATTTTTTTTATAATTTTAAAATAAATAGTTTTAAAGTTATTTAAGAAAATAGATGAAAATTGACCATTCCCCCCTTATGTCCGAAACTACTAAGCCTAAAATTTTGAAAAAAATACGGAAAATATTTCTATACCTGTAGATTATAGGAAAACCTACAAGAAGTTTGTGGTCTTAACATGGTAAATCTCTCAATATTGTGAGTGCCAACTTACATTTACTGATGGAATGTATGGGAGAACATGTTAAGTTTGTTCTTGGGATAATTTCATACCAATTACGGAACCCTTCATTGTGCGTAGTCCGACACGCACTTGACCGGTTTTTTTCTTTCTTCCATAACAAATAAAGCACTGGCCAGTTAGGTGGCAAACCTAGCGGCTTCGCATCACCATCTGTGCGGTGAGTTTCATTCGGTTATGAGTATGACGGAGGAAAAGTGGCGGAATGTTATTAACTGACATGGATTTAAAATGCCTTTGAACTTCAGTGAGTTTGTACCTCATTACTATGGGAGTAAGTAGTTTAAAACTTCAGTTGTTTTGCTGAAACAGACACAAAATTGCGATTCAGTGTCGACCAACAATTTTTTTTTTGTATAAAAAGTAGGCATTAATAAAGCCTAAAATAAAATAAAGCCTATTAATAAACTAAAACCCTTATTGTCCTTGGTTTACCAGCTCCTGCCCGGGACTTCGTCCGCGTGAAATTTCTTGTACCCCCCCCCCTCCCCTTTGCATAGCATCACTTGCCCGCGCTATTACTTCGTTTTCGCTTAGCGTTCTTTCAGACTTTTTTTTTTTGCTCGGCTCTTAAGGACCTTAGCATGATGTTAAATAGCCTTTAAACTTCCTCAAGAATTGGGCTATCAAATGCAAAAATAATTTTTCAAATCCGACTAGTAGTTCTAGGGATTAGCGCGTTCAAACATACAAACAAACAAAAAAGCAAAATTTTCTCAAAAGTGTTTCGGATGATTTATTTTACCTAATCTATCAATTAAAAATCTTCTATTAAATATACCTGGTAACCTACCCAATTCGCGTATTTCTAACAAATAGTCACCTCTTATTTCTGTACCCCTGAATAATCTTATTTCTGTACCCGTGAATAATCTCGAAAAGGATACCTTAATAAACCTTTTCCTAATTATAATTCCAAATACTGTAACTCAAATCAAAGGCAGTGCCGGTGGGTTATTTTATTATGTTGAAACTGAGAGCAATGGTAACTGTTAAATAAGGAAAGGACGAGTTGTAAAACAAGATGAAGAATTGCGCTTTCACTAACGCTAGGCGTCACTTATGTGAATGCCTAAATAAAACTGCGCTGTTGGATTTTCAACTATCGCCGCTTAGTCGAGAGTTGAAAATCCTACAGCGTGAAAGATGGGCATGAAAGTCTTTATTCGGCTGATAGTACTAAAACTGGAATTATATTAGGTACAGGGTATCGGGAAAGTAAGGGTTTCATCTAATTTTGATTCAAAGGGTTTCTTTTATTAATTTAAAGTTTGAATTTGAATGTAGGGTTTAATATAAATCTGGGTTCTCAATGTAAGATCTAATTTTATCAGTCAGCTGATTTAATTTCCTTAATAAATTTAAGGCCTATGGATAAAATTAAGTCTAAAATAAACTTTTGAGTTATTTAAAACGATCTAAAATTTTTTACAGTACAAACAAAGGTTTTCTTACAGTACAAACATAGGTTTATATTATTTAACAAATGAGTCAGAAACCTTGGAAAGCACGTTAAGCTGTTGGTCCTGGCTGTTATTCGTAGATCTTTGAGAGTCTTTACGGGTAGTCAGAAGCTCAAAAGTCTGACAACCTATTTTACCTAGGGGTATCGTGTTACCCAGTAACGGTTGTGGTTGTGAATGTCAGATAGGCAGTCGCTCCATGTAAAATAATGGTATTTTGCTGCATCTGGTTAGACCGGAAGCTGACCCCAACATAATTGAGAAAAGGCTGGGCAGATTGATTTATTGCGTCAGCCAAAGTAGTTAATAAGTAAACTTAAAAAAAAACAAAGGTTTAATAGCAATGCAAATGATTCTCGATAAATAACAGAACAATGTTTGTACTGGTTTTATTTCAAAATAATTATTTTCTACCATTTATTCACCAAAAGCTTCTACAAATAAAAGTTGGTTAATCAGTTTTTCATACGAATTTTAATTGATCAGCGTTGATATCCTCCTACCTATGTTTTATGTTTTAAATACCTAACAGAAATACTTACTTGTAAGTACTATTCAATATTTTTTAGTTTTGTGTTTATTTATGTATTTACAAAAAAAAATGTATATAAGTAGTTTATCAGCCATCTCGTTACCATAACACAAGCATTAGGTTGCTTAGCTTGGGACTAGATGGCGTTGTGTGAAATGTCCAAGGATATTTATTTATTTATTTAACACATGTTGATTGTCTTTGGAATGTTACATATTTTCAGTGTATTCTTTGCGATTCTTTTCTTTGAGACTTTTTTAAAATTGAGCATGAAATTTCATGATCAATTTTAAATAAATTCTCAGTATTTTTTAGTTTATTGGTCATGTGGTACCTTCTCTTTCAAAGCACCAATACGTAGAAGCGTGAAGTATTATTTAGAAAAACGTGGTTTTTTCCCAAAAAGTCCTCGTTAAAACAAAAGAGTAACCAATAAAAAACTGTCAATTTTAAGAGCTACATGATTACTGACAAATGCGTGCACTGACTGGACAGGTCAACTCAAATCCAATGTGGCTCTTTTCTCAAAAGACCATCTCTACATGGTCGTCATATGGCCTGACCAGAATTATGTCTAGACTTTGACCTCTGAGTTTGTTTTGGCCTTTCTTCTCAGAGTAGCCGGATAGGAAACACCAACCTCATCTAGTTTTGGGGTTAAGGTTTGTAAATACAAACCTACTCACAGAAATAAAATCATTTATTCATCATCCACATCGTGTTACCATTCCAATTTCGAATGATTTTGAATTTTGAAATCTGCAACACTGTGCCACAGCAATCAAACACAAATCAGCTTCTGAATCGTTTATCACAAAAACCGTTTTTATGCGTCGCGTCGTGAAAAGCCGAAACGCGTTACTTGTTTTGCGTCAACGCTTTTATGCGATAAATAATAACTTTTTGATGTAACATCTTTATGTCGCATTAAAAATCATGATCGTTATCCAATACGGGCTATATTGCAGAGATTTCGATAGTATATTGGACTACACAGTTACTAAAACGACTGGGTAGGTACAGCTATACCATTATTAATGGAAGTTTTTACGGCCAACAGTAGTAGGTATTGTTGCTCAATTATTTCATAATATACGCTTGTAATGGGAAAACTGTTGCTGAAATTGTAGCTACCAGGCCACCGCATTTTAGGTATGAAGTACACGGCAGGCTCGACTTGTCGGGCTAATTCAGTGAGGGCTGCCGCGCGCTGGCCGGCTCGCACGTTAGTTCGATACTCACTCACGCGCCGCGTCAGACAACCCTAACGAGTCACAAGGTATAACAGTTACGCGATAGAAAGACAGGCAATTTCTAGGTGAATATAACTGTAGGTAATTAACGCTGTGCGACCTGAATTGCACTTTATTGCGTCGTAGCAAGAGTCGCTATTTATTTAAATGATTTTGCGGAGTGAATCTTCGGTTCTTGTATACTATTATGTATACTGTGCTGCTACTTTATATGTTTAGTACGACCCTTAGGAGTCGAGCAAAAAAAAATGTCAGAAAGAACTCTAAGCGAAAACTAAATAAAAGCGAGGGCGGGCAATGCGATGCGACGCGGTAGGTCAGGCCCGAGGGCTTTTATAAAAATGTGGATGTTATTTTAGTAAGTTTATTGTGTACTTATCTTCCGACTTCAACGCGAACGAAGCCGCGGGAAGAAGCTAAAATAACTATAAAGTTCCAAGGCAACAATGCTTAAAGAAATTAACACTATTAACAGAGTACTAGCTTGGTAAACGATTTAATTTTCCGATGGCCACGCGAAAACGGATTTTTCTACGTAATTAACTTCAGGGCAAATTAGGTTGGAACAGTTACGAACTCGCAGTCCAGTTGAAACTGTTCGGAGCGGTTTAAGTCAAATATTTAATGTTAAATATATTTGCCTACAGTTCAGTGCATAGTTTATAATCCAATTTAGTAAGTGGTTTAGCATTTAACGTCGTGGTTAATGTGTAATGAGCCTTTTAGACTAATGGCTTTTTACTGTGATAACTAAAGTGATATATTTTTATTTACTGTGCTCAATTAAAGTGATATATTTTTATTTAACAAATACAGACGCAAAAATTTATTTTGTCGATGGCAGTGAATGAGATGTTTTATTTCCGTTCACTGTCAATGGGGCTTTTTATTCTCGCTCGCATATCGATAAATATTTAAAAAATGGAACGGGACTATTTTTAATTTCGAACATTGGAATCATTGGAATTTAAACGTTTCCATAGAGCAAAATGACAGTGCCAATATTCATTTTTTTCATGCAAAAAGGTTTCAATTTCAAGCCTTCACAGAATTATTTACATTATTTATGGATGCATTAATTTATGACTAGATAGCCGCTTACGTACCTGCACTTACCTACTTATTCCAGGCACATGGCTATACAAAAGGGAGGATTCCCTTTTTGTATAGCCTTGTGCCTGGAATAAGTAGTATACCTAACGCGCAAAAGAGTATTGAGATCGAAATACAGTCATCATCTGTCTAGACTTTTCCCAAATATGTTGGGGTCGGCTTCCAGTCTAACCGGATGCAGCTGAATAACCGTATTTTACATAGAGCGACAGCCTATCTGACCTCCACAATCCAGTAACGAGTAGGTAATACGATACGCATAAGACGTTGTCAGACTTTCGGGCTTCTGACGACCCGTAACGACTGTTAAAGATCCACGAATGTCCTTTCCAAGCTACGGAGGAATCTAGGTATGTAGAGATGGTCACCTATCCACGGACCAACCCGGCAAGCAAAGCTTAACCTGATGGATCGTCCCGTGCGACTGTAATTACTTAAAACCCTAAAACTTTACTAAATAAATAAATGATGGCTTGTTTGAAAGTCGAAACGTATCCAACAAAGTCTACAGATAATCCTCGGAAATCTCATTTAGGTCAGCTTGCACAGTTCAAATAACAAAGCACCAGGAGAGTAGAGCTTCGGCGGGAATAATTAAAATTCTTCCGCATACATAAACAAAGCAATTGAATCTAAAAAGTCTTTATTATCTTCAATTCTAGTTCAAGAATACAAAAGTAAGAAAATCTTAGGATTGGGATCCACAAAGTTTAATTTTTACAACGTTTATACTAAATTAACTAACAAACTATAATTACCGATTTGCGATAAAGTTATTATATTAAGTAGGTACCGTTGGATTTGAAATTTTTCCCCGGCTGCGGGGCTCATTGTTGACATCAAAATTTCCAGACCGGAAGCGAACAAACCTGCCTTGCGGTAGTACCTTGTCCATACACGTCATTAATTATTGCGTGGTCTCTGCGCTGCGTTGGTGTCACGACTAGCGTTGCCGGAGAGTAATATTCCGAAGTATTCCCTTCGGAAGTATTCGGAAGTATTCGCAAGTTTTGAGTAGTATTCGCAATTATTCGCCGAGCTAAGTACATGTGCGGTCACGCAAGTTTATCTATTAAAGTTTGACTATATATTCAAATTAATTTTATAATAAGTATAGCATGCCCATAGACTTATAAAAAAAGATGGACTCCGCGCCACGCATATCGAAAGTGAAGCACAGTAAGTATGCCGGACCGATTGTACAAACACGCCTCGCGCACACATTTACATCATAGTATGCCGACCGGCCGCCATTACGTGACACGACGTCTTTGCAGGTACTCAAATCATGGACACATAGATCGGTACGGTGCTTCACTTTCGATATGCGTGGCGCGGAGTCCATCTTTTTTTATAAGTCTATGGGCATGCTATACTTATTATAAAATTAATTTGAATTTGGAATTCTAAATAGAATGAAAGATAATATTATGATCTTCACACTAGCCGGTACCAAAAATCGACAATTTCATAGTTAAGGACCTAATAATTTCGCCACAATGTAACCACAAAGTAAAGAAAGAACAGAAAAAGTTACCACAAAGAAAAGATTAATGATAAACTGTGATTTTTGATGTCGAGGTTTTTACGGAACGCGCAGTTTATCTTTATTGATAAAACGGTGGGTTCATCGTAGACACTTCAAAACATTTTTGGCTAAAACCGCTAGTGGAATAAAGGTTACAAAAAACCTTTTCTGTGCTGAACTCAAGTAATAAGCACCTGGGTTATTCGTAGTTAAGATTCTGTTGTTTAAAAATATTTGCGGTAATTTTCAACAGACTCTTGGTTGGGGCAAACGAACGGTGTATTTTTAGCATTCACTAATTGGCCCGAGTCTCGGTATATTTCGTCTTGGGTTGCAGACTCCTACCTTATCTCGCGTTGCAGGCTCCTTTGAGACTGATACTCGTACAAGCCGACTCGGTTTAAGGAGCTAAACCTCGGATTTTGAGGATTGAATTAAAACGCGAAAGTAGTTGGCAGAGTTTCTTAAAGCTTTAGTGGAAAATGGGAAAAGATTAACTACAAAAAATAAAGGCAAACCATTTAACACCCACTGTGTGGATTTCCAAACAAAATCTAAATAATATGTAGACACAACATGTACGAGTATATTATAATTAATTGTTTTTCGTGTCTGTCTGCGTCACCGTGTTGTTCTTCAAAACTACGCAACGGATTTTGATGCGGTTTTCACCATCACAATATAACATCACGCCTTGTTTCCCCGAAGGGTTGCACAGAGGTGTAGCTGTAGTACACCCACGTTTCGCCAGTTATGTTTCACCGTCATTTAGAGAACTTATTCGGGAAGGTTTATGTGTATAAAAATTATATTACACTTAGAAATACTTAATGAAGAAATATCAATGTTTTTCAAGTCGTAAAATTCGTTATTAATATCACACTAATATTATAAAGGCGAAAGTGTGTGAGTATGTGTGTATGTTTGTTACTTTGTCACGGTCAAACGGCTGGACCGATTTGGATGAAATTTGGTATATAGATAGCTTATACCCTGGATTAACACATAGGCTACTTTTTATCCCGACCTACGCGGGTAAAACCGCGGGGCACAGCTAGTAAAGTATAAACAACAACAAAACAAAATATTTTTTTAAGCAATTTTACACATTATTGAGCTTGAATAATTATTTTATTTTAAGCTATCGCTTTGCCAGTGCAGAAATCGTCACGCAATCCTTTTAAAATCATATATCTAAAAACTTATTTCACAAAAACCCGCTGTAGAATGTAGGTGAAAAGCGCCACAATATGTCTGAAGCACATCTCCAACACTTACAGAACTAGGCTAAAAGCGTCACTACAGCGCGCCATAAATACACCTCAGTGACTACTTTGTTACGTCATTATATGAGAATGAAGTTAAAAGGGGAAATCTTGTAAAATAACTTGGAGAGAATAAGTTACCTAATAATGTTTTAAAACATCAATCAAACACCAAACCCGAACTTAGATATTGCTATTCAACTTAGATAAGACAAACATAAAATAATGATTATAAATTATTACAAATACTGGGTGTTTTTCTATCTATAATATGTATGTATTTACAAAAAACAAAAAATGTATATAAGTAGTTTATCAGCCATCTCGTTACCATAACACAAGCATTAGGTTGCTTAGCGTGGGACTAGATGGCGTTGTGTGAAATGTCCAAGGATATTTATTTATTTATTTAAATTACTAACAATGTTAAGGAGTACTTAACATAACAAAACTTTTTCTGAAGTCTGTTTTTCTGCACCCACATTTCCAAATACAAGAAAATATCTGACAGACTGTCCCATAAATAGTAACTTGTAAGTATAAAACACAAAGCACGTAGCTTAAGCATAATCAGCCTATAATGTTCCCACTGCTGGGACACAGGCCTCTTCTCTTCGAGAGGGAGTGGGCTGTAATCTACCATGCGGGCCCAGTGCGGGTTGGTAGATGTCATGACTTAAAATTTTTGGTTTTAGGACATGTCGGTTTCCTTCACCGTTTTGAGAGCAGTGATGCAAAGTAAAGCGACTGCCTGTGTTCGAACCTACGACCTACAACTCGTAAGTCGGGGCCGTTACCACTGAGCCACCACTGCTGCCAGAGCACGTAGGTACTAACATAATTAATGGCGCCGTAAGTGCGTTGAACGCAAAACTTCTGTCGCCACCGCCATTCAAAGCTATATACAGGGTGTGACGTAAATAGTGGTCCAAAGTTAAGGGGTCAATACACCGTATACTCACTTACATACATAAGTATGTAAAAATGGTTCAAATTGTGGTATGTAAATTACCACAATTTAATTAAATTTAATACCACAATTTGAACCATTTTTTTCCATGTCTCAGAATATATTTTTTTAGAAAAATTTACACCTTGCTTTACTAATTTGGCTGCCTATAAATAACATTAACTTTTAATTTTCTTTTTTGTTTATAACTGTGGAATACATTTGCTGTAGGTAACGAATACAAAAAATTAAGATATAATGTAATTTATATAAATTAAAGCCAAAATAGTAAAGCAAGGTGTAAATTTTTCAAAAAAGAATAAAAGAAAATTTTTATCCCGAGACCTATGGAAAAAAACAGTTCAATTTGTGGTATGTGGTAGCTGAATATACGGTATATATCGACCCCTTAAGTTGGACAACTATATACGCGACACCCTGTATACGTCATTTGATTCATAGTGCGAGTAAGCACGCTTGGTTCGTATGGAAAGTGTTGACAATAGAACCGAGGCTTCTCCAGCTATGTGGTATAAACATCGGTACCCTTTCAATGCAGTTTACACTCATGATCACTCATCGCAAGTTGCTATCGGCCAAACACTGACATTACTTGCATTTAAGTTTCGTCGCATGTGAAACTGCGGCTAAACTAAGCTCCCTCAACTTTCTTTATCAGATATCTAGATAGAAAGAGCCGTAATGTGTTTTCAACACGTACGGAACTAGGGTAAACCGTCACTTAGCCCCATAAATACACCTTAGAACGGTTAAACACGACGAATTTCTGCAGTGATACTTACACGCGTTGGGGAAAACCGCGACATGAAACTTGTATCGTTACTTAGGCCCGTATTACAGAACGTCACTCAAGCATTGATCTCTGTTTAAATCTAGTTTTAAGTCAAATTTTAATTTTAGAACGTTCCTCAAGCATAGATTTATTGATCATAGTTCAGCTGAGTATGGCCTTATTTTAGAACGTTACTCAGTTCGTGAATCGAACCCAAGCAGTGATTTGACCCAAGCGTGGTCAAGACCGCGCTTGAGCATAGATTGTCATGTCAATTTTTGTTATTTTCAAGTTTATCTGCGTTGTCATGGTTATATGACGTTGTGCAATCGAAGTACCTAATCAAGTCATATCAAAATGGATATAATTATTACAATCATTTATTCAACGATGATTAAAATAGAAGGTTGAACTTTAGCATTCTCTCAGGCATTTAGGAGATAGGTTCAAAAATAATAATAAAATATTGAGTGTGCAAGTCACCCCCTGCCATTATATAAAATTGTCAGGCAGGGGACATTGTTCTACCATAGTTCAGGCTACCCAATCCACTATAGCCATCCAAACCCATAGCCTATTTTGTTTCCATGTTCTGCAATAGTCCTGCACCAACCAGGGATTGTCCTTGGGTGCACTTGCATAGTGCATACAGAGATAATCGTCGACTGGTGCCTTGTCGTCATTTAAAATTGTCTAAGGGGCCTCTGCGAGTTGGCTCCGGCCCCTCGTGCGCCTTCCAAGGGTCCGGGACCCCAGGGTCCAAAGACATGTCCAAATAATAAAAATAAATAAATAATAAAACGTTTATTTTCAGGCTACAATGTCCCATAGAACTTGCAAACTGACATATATAAAGTATAAAACAAAACTTGTGTTAACAAATAAAGCTTAAAACTATGTTAGTAGCACTTCACTTCACTAGCTTGTCCGTGTGTTGTCCTGTGGTACTAGTACGCGGAAGCGACGGAACACCACGTCTTGCGGCCAAAAGTCTTCTTTCAAGACGAGCGGCAGATAACACAGTTCGGTACACGCACCACGAACGCCTTGAAGTTAACGTTGCGGCGCGCCTCCTGGCGCCTCCTGCAAGTAGTAACTGCACCCTCGGCGTGTAGCTCCTCTTCTGGCGCACGTATTCCACGATGTCCGCTGCCTGTGGTGTAGTGTAGGCGGGGTATGTACACCGGTATGTTCGGCTTTGCGGCACGCAAGCTCACTTCGGGCTCCGGGCAAAGGACCCAATGGCTACCTTGTTGGTGACATTGGGCTAATTCACCTACTTACAATGTTCTTGTTGTAGTAATTATGGAAATGAAACAAGTTTTAACATTGAATAATTATTATCCTTTCTTCTTGTTACAAACACAATTAATACGTTGCTAGGCAACACAATAGCGGTACCGCAGGCTGGCGCGAACTACTTAAAACCACAGATTATATTTGAACACGAAATACCATAGTTTTCTAACAGTTTTTTTGGCGTGTGGTCAAAATCCGAACTAACGCTGCCATACCTGTAAAAAACTCACAAATGTTTCCCAACAACGCCCCCCCCAAAGTCATTTAGGCGCCAAAAGATCCTCGAAGCACTCTACAAAGGTCGATAATTTTGCTTACAAAATGACTTCAAACAGATTTACTTATTCGTGGCTGACACAATAACGCTGATTTACTAAATTAATTGGGTTCATAAGGTATATTTTAATATTTCTAATCCTATGAAGACCAAAACATATTAGGTAAATTAAATAAATCGTAAACGAAAACAGGCTGATGCATAGACAATAGACATCTCTGCTTGAGGCTCGATTTGAGTCTAGATTTAGCTGAGTATAGATTGATTACCGTTCTGGAATAAGAACGATGCTCGAGTACTGATTCTATACATAAACTGCAATGTGATCAACTGATCGGCGATCAAACTGGACTTGAGCAACGTTCTGTAATACGGGCCTTAGAGTTACGTTACTTAGCGTTACTTACGTTAGCCTTACTGTTCTGTTTTGGATTATAGTTAATGCGGTTATATATCGCTATTGCATCGTGATTGAAGCGCTGTAAATGGCAGCCCTGTGTAGCCGTCTTTAGACAATTTAGTTACGGTATAAACCCTGGTAAACACGGGCGATTTTTTTTTTGCACTGGATTTTCAACGCACTGTTTAGCGCCTAGAGTTGAAAGTCCAAAAGTGTATTTTTTGACGCGCTGGAATGCGCTCTGTTGGATTCTCAATGCTCTACTCAATACAGAGAGTTGCAAATCCAGTGCGCGATAAAAATTCGCACATTCGAACCCGGCTTTCATGTCATTTTTTCATTCTCCTGCCCTTATCCCAATTTATTTGGGGTCGGCGCAACATGTCCTTTTTTTCCATACTTCTCTATTAGTCGTCATCTCGGTAGTCACACCCTTTCTAGCCATGTCATCTTTCACACAGTCCATCCATCGTTTCTTTGGTCTTCCCCTACTCTTATAGCCATCGACATTCATACTCAAAACTTTCCTCACCACATTTTCCTCATTCCTCCGCATCACATGCCCATACCATGACAACCGATTTCCGCACAACTTTTCAGTCACCGGTGCCACTTTCAAACTTCCTCTTATGTACTCATTTCTTATTCTATCCATTCGTGTAACACCACACATTCCTCTTAGCATTCTCATCTCAGTTGCATGCAGTTGCTTTTCATTCATCCCTTTTGTGGCCCAACATTCTGATCCATACAAGACAGCAGGTCTAACCATTGTTTTATATATCTTCCCCTTAAGTTTAAGGGGAATGCGGGAGTCGCAGATTGTTCCTGTGACCTGCCGCCATTTCATCCATCCAGTGTTAATTCTGTGCTTAACCGTCCGATCTACTTCGCCATCGCTTTGGACGAGTGAACCGAGATATCGAAAGTCGGAGCAGACTGGGAGAAGCGCGCCATCAAGCGCTATGGCTCCAGCACTGGAGATACCGCCGAAATCGCAGAACATGTATTAAATATTAAAAAGGCCGCAACGACAAAAACAACAAAAACTTATTAGTCACCTAAATTGTACGCCATTTATTCGTCTCTAGTTCTCTACTACCTCTGATGGTAGGGTTGCCAAGACGTAGCTAAGTAGGTCTTGAAAATATGTGATCGATTTCCTTGTTTAACTTTGCTTCCAAAAAGGCTACGACTAAAGAAATAATAAAGGTTGAATATTGGTAATTAAAATCAGTTAATATGCTTTCTTTGACACTCCGACGCGACGGTAACAGTTAAAACTAATAAAAAATAGTAAATACTAATAATATCTTTAACATAAAACTATGGTTGGAAACTGCTCACCAAAAGCACTTTATATTTTCATTTCTTTTTGTTATTAATGAAGGTATAAACAGCTTATTTGCTTGGAAAACAGTGTACAATACGCGCCACGAAAGATGAGACTTGACACATCACGTGGTTTGACTTGCGCAGTAGACGATTTTAGATCTCTTTAGCGGTATGTGGTCTGAGGCGCGGGAAGGGACCTGGTGTCATCGGGGCGGCGGAAAGAGCGCGGGAGGCGCTGTCAAGTCTCATCTATCGTGGCACGTATTGTACATATCCAAACTTATCACTTACAACATATTCTATTAAAAAATGTGGAGGATTGTTTTTAGTAAATGTTATGTTATGTAATGTTGTTGTAATGTTTGTTGTTGTGTAGCTTTATGCAAGCTATACTTAAGTTATTAATCTATAGGTAAGGTTTGTTTAATATAAATTCATAAAATTACATATATCGTTTTGGACAGCCCTGTCCCGGGCTCAGTCACGAACTTCCGATTGTAATGATGACTTCTTTATATCTCCTGAAGGTGTTTCCTTTCGCCTCAACGTTTCGAGGCCCTGTTTGGAACATAACTTCGGAAACTTTATCGAGTTATATCGTTACCAAAGTATTTCTTCGAAGTAAATGCGAATGATATTTTATTTGTGTTTATTATATGTAGAGGATCAAGAGATTTTATTACTGTTTATATAAATCCAATGAATTTTGACTAGGTACTATAAGTAAGATCTATTAGCAATGTCCTATTTATTTCTAAACCCCGACGGAAACAGAGGGGTGTTGTAACTTGTAAGTTTGATGTATGTATTTGTGTGTCTGTCTGCGCCATTGTAGCTCCCAAACGGATGAACCAATTTAGTTTTTTTCTTTTTGTTTGAAAGGTGACTTGATCGACAGTGCTCTAAGCTATGATTTAAGAAAAATCTGTTCAGCCGTTTGAAGATCATCAGCTCTTTTCTAGTTGATGAAGGGATGTGAGCATCTTCCACACGTCTGATCGAGTCGAAATTTGGAATATTCTGTTACTTCAATGATATTAGAAGAACATAGTTACCTTGAGCTGATGCTGATTCGCAGGATACCCAACTCCGTGGTGAGCGCTCTGTTCCCTTCGCGAGGGGAACATACTCCCCCGCCTATGGCTCCGCCTCATGCGGTGCCCGCTGCGGACCACGACACCGACGACGACGTTGATGCTCCGGAAGTGACCGAGGTAGAGTTGAGAGCGGCGGTACGTAGGCTCAGTGCCAAAAATACCGCCCCAGGACCCGACGGCTTACCTGGAAGAGCCTGGGTTCTGGCCTTTGGGGCTCTCGGGCCTCGACTAGGGGGGCTCCTAAGCGCATGCTTGGAGAGGGGCCAGTTCCCACTTCGCTGGAAGACGGGGAAACTGGTCCTCATTAAGAAGCCGGGGCGCCCTGCGGACTCTCCGTCCGCTTACCGGCCCATCGTGCTGCTCGACGAGGTGGGCAAGCTCTTTGAAAGAGTAATTGCAGACCGCCTCGTCGGGTGGCTGGTGCAGGAGGGGCCGGATTTGGCGGAGAGCCAGTTTGGTTTCCGCAAGGGGCGCTCTACGGTGGACGCCATCATGCGCGTGCGAGCCCTCACGACGGGGGATGCAGTGGCCCGGGTTGGGGTCGTCGCCAACGCCTTTAATACCCTGCCCTGGAGTTGCATCAGGGAGGCATTGCGGTATCACCGGATGCCGACCTACCTCTGTCGAGTGGTCGAGGCCTATCTGACGGACAGGGCCGTCATCTACCCCGGTCATCAGGGAGAGTGGAACCGGCGAGAGATGTCGTGCGGTGTCCCACAGGGATCGGTCTTGGGGCCGCATTTGTGGGACATCGGCTACGACTGGGTGCTGCGCGCCGACCTCCTTGGCGGCGTCAGCGTAGTATGTTACGCTGATGACACGCTGGTCCTGGCGCAAGGGAGGTCGCACCAGGCGGCGGCGGACTTAGCGACACGCGGGGTTGCGATAGTCGTGGAGAGGATCCGGCAGTTGGGACTCGAGGTGGCCTTGCACAAGTCCGAGGCCATGTGTTTTCGTGGTCCTCGGAATGCGCCACCGTCGGGTTCCGAAATAACGGTGGGAGGGGTTCACATCGGAGTCGGGTCGACGATGAAGTACCTGGGACTCGTCCTCGACAGCCGGTGGAACTTCGTGGAGCACTTCCGACGTTTGGCTCCCAGACTGGCACGGGCTGGGGCTGCCTTGAGGCGGCTCCTGCCCAATCTGGGGGGTCCAAACGCCTCCTGCCGGAGGCTCTACGCGGGGGTCGTGCGGTCCATGGCCCTTTACGGAGCACCGGTGTGGGCGCGTTCCCTAAGGCTGGGACCAGCCGGCAGGTTGAACGCGTCCCAGAGGGTCATGGCCATCCGGCTAGTCCGGGGATACCGCACGGTCTCCCGGGAGGCGGCGAGCCTCCTTGCCGGATTGCCGCCGTGGGATCTGGAGGCAAAGGTCCTCGCGCACGTGTGGGAGTGGCGCGAGGAGGCGAAACGCCGGGGCGTAACTCCGCTGCCGCGAGAAATCACGGTACAGCGGACAGAGCTCCGGCGGGATCTCATGGCGGCATGGAGAGCGCGACTGTCGCAACCCAGCGCTGGGCACGCCACAATAGCGGCGATAAGTCCCCTCTTTGAGGAGTGGCTAGAGAGGCGCCACGGCGTCCTCACCTTCCGCCTGACGCAGGTCCTCACCGGACACGGTTGTTTCGGGAGGTTCCTGTTTCGCATAAGGCGGGAGGAAACGCCCGGGTGTTTCCACTGTGTGGATCGCCCGGAGGACACGGTGGAGCATACAGTGGAGGTCTGCCCGGCTTGGGCAGAGCACCGCCGTGTTCTCACGGAGGCGATCGGCGGCGGCGATCTCTCGCGTCCGAGCCTGGTCCAGGCCATGGTGCGGAGCGAGAGTGCATGGGAGGCCGTCACCTCCTTCTGCGAAGCAGTGATGCTCGCGAAGGAGGAGGCGGAACGCGTGAGGGAGAGGCAGCCTCACGCCCTCAGTCGCCGCAGGAGACGCCCTGGGCGGCGGGAATCGCGGGGCGATTTCGGGCCACCGTAGGCGCGGTCCTGCGGACGGTGAGCAGCGGGTAGCTCGCCGTCCGGTAAGGACCAGGCCCGAGTCGACGGCGCGTCGTGTTCCACGCGCGCC
Organism: Cosmia trapezina; assembly: GCA_905163495.3. Lineage (NCBI taxonomy): Eukaryota > Metazoa > Arthropoda > Insecta > Lepidoptera > Noctuidae > Cosmia > Cosmia trapezina. The sequence goes on from LR991036.1 coordinate 8,595,981, forward strand.
TCAAAGAGATGTCAGCAAGTGACGGGGCCCAATAGGGCCGACGCCGCTGGGGTCGCGGGTTGTCTGAAAGGGTTACCGCGGTCCTGGCATAGGCAACTGAAGGAACACGGGTGGGTTTTAGTCAGTAAAAGTCTGACACGCCCTCCCGCTCCACCCAAAGCGGGAGAAGTTATTTGATGATTTCCCACCCTCAAAAAAAAAAAAAAAAAAAAAAAAAAAAAAAAAAAAAAAAAAAAAAAAAAAAAAAGGATACCCAACTCCCTCACCAACTTACAGCAAAGGTATCGTGTTTGGTCTCATTGGAAGGGTCTCAATTGGTCTCAATAGGATATAGATAAATAGTGGTCAGGGTCTGATGATGGAGTAGCAAAGAGAAATTAGGATTAACTAGTAACTCACTAGCTCACTATGGGCAGATTTAAGCGAGAGGCACGTGTCCATCTAGTATAAACCTACGTTTAAAAAACAAGGAAATAAAAATTAAGTTAAAAATTTAAAACCCAAGACACAAACAAAATACCCTAAAAAGCAAACAAAAATATATGAAGTAATTAAAAATTGTAACTTAATTTTTATATTTTCATTGACTAAATTACATAGATGTAGGTATCTAACTATGTAACTTTTGGTCTTTCGGCAATTATAAAACAACATCTAACTCTTAAAGAGCGAAATTTTCTAATTGCATAATGACAAAAGAGTAAAATGACATTTAGTTCCAGACTAAGTAACAACTTAACAAACTGACTTAGCCACAAGTCACAGTACGAGACAAACTTCCATACAAACTTGATATGAAACTTTAATAGCCAAAAGTGAATACAAACTGAACTCGGTTTAAGCAAACTTTGGTCTTTACCGCTTTGGAATTGCTTCAAGATAACTATGTTAAACGTTACTCTGAAATCTACAAAACTTTTTAATACTTTGTGGAAAATACCGAAAAGTAACTATAAGTTACTTCTCTAAAGGAAGTAACTATAAGTTACTTCTCTAAATGTAAAATGTTTAAATTCTACTAGTACAGATTAGGCAAATAAAAGTGTTCAGTCAAAAGTTGCTAAATAATAACGGTCCGTGGATGGGTGACCATCCATTTTACGTACATATCAAATCCCCTCCGTGCCTTGGAATGCACGCTAAACCGTTGGTCCCGGCAGTCATTTGTAGATCTTTGACAGTCGTTACGGGTCATCAGAAGGCCGAAATTTTGATAACTAGTCTGACTAAACTTTTCAAACCATGTACAGTACGACACAACTTATATGTAGCATAGATTTGAAAATTTACATTCATTCATTTAAATTATACGAATGTGTTTGGTTATATGACTTTACATGTTATTTCGTATCCGTAAAGATCCTTTTCGCCTAAAGCAGTAATAAGATTGCTGATGTTGAAGGCGGACTCAGTTCGGATCGTGATCGGTTTTACGAATTTTGCCGATGCTATATCTAAGTTGTGTTGTGTTACTGTACTCAGTTGTTTCAGGAACATCTTACTCCTAAATTTCTCGACAGTTTTCAGTTTCAATTATCTCTGTTTCGTTCTGTTCGGCTTCGGTTTGCAAGGGTGTGCCGTTATTTTCTTTAAATTTCCGCTTGGTTTAAGACAGGGTCATACCAATGTCTTCTGTAAAAATCTTACTGTGAATACATAAGTGAAGTAACAGTGTCAATCCTTAGCATCTGGAGAAATGTGGCGTTAGGTAACTATTTACCGCGGTGAGAAGTATACCCGTAATTTTTATCTCATGAGCTACAACTTAAAGTATTTATTGAATAGGTTTTAAACAAGAAGCAATTAAGGAATTGAGTAACAGAGGTGTATTGTTCTTAATATCTTCTGTTAGTTTTAAACGTATACCAAAAGAAAGACCGTTACATGGATTCCAATGATAAGTTTAGTATACTTTTCTTTATGTATTGGAAGGTGTGTTTTACTAATGTTACGTAAGGCGTGTGATACCAAGGCATAAAGAAGTAAAACAAAACCAGCCAAGTGCGAGTCGAACCACGCACGATAAAGGGTTCCGTAGTTGAAAACAAATTATCCCAAAAACAAACATAACATTGTAAACCCAAAAAAAACTTTTATGTGATAAAATTATAAATTAACAATTTTGGGACTTTTTCCTTTACTTGTTCTGTAAGACCTTGCTTTTTGTCAAATTTTATGATTCTAGGACAACGGGAAGTACCCCTATAGGTTTAGATTTACTTGCGAGTATCAAAATATGTTGCATAAATGGCCGTATTTTTTATTACGTTTACTTAGAAGCTTCATTTTTTAGGACTCCTAGGGACCATAGACCTACTTACGTATTGACTACGTATTTGATATTAATATCAACTTGACACCTCCACCCGTTCTGAAGAAAAAAGGTCTTGACAGACAGACAGAGAGACAAACAGACGGACAACGAAGTGAGCCTGTAAGGGTTCCGTTTTTTCCTTTTGAGGTACGGAACCCTAAAGATATATTTATGTTTTAAACAATACAACTGTGAAAGTATGTTTTAATTATGTCCTCTCTCCTCAGGGAATAACAAAAACATAAATTTTCGGAATTCTATTGCTTTGTTTTCCCTTTATACTTCCATGTATTTGTTTTACCAAATCTGTGAAATTCCTATTGTGTTTTTAGGGGTGTTTTCTGGGAAAACTTCACTCTTCTGACATTTACGTTTTTCAATATTTTTTTCTGTGTTTTAGGAAACATTTCTAGGAAAATCCCAGTTTCCAGAGTACCTATTGATGACCTTTTGCCCTCTAAACGTGGGTCAGGGACCAATATAATCGTATATACCCGTCACATAATAGCGTCACATCCTGGATCTGTATTACCGTCACATCTGGTAAGTCCTCTGTCAACCCTCCCTCACCTTAATTAACTTAATATCATTTGTGTTATTCGTTTCGGGCAAATCTGTCCGACGTGCCCGATTTGTCGTATATATACCCGATATTGAAATATACATAATATCGTTTATTTGGTACACAATATTAATATTGTGTACTAGCTGACTCAACAGACGTTGTCCTGTCCAAATTTCAATAATTCATACAAAATTCCCATAGAAAATGCACTTTCAGTTTTCCTGAATTTTCCCGCAACTTTTCCAATTTTTTTCTTCATAAGAACCTCCCTCGAACTTCAACGAATATTTGAAAAAAAAATATCCGAATTGGTCTAGCCCTTCTCGAGTTTTGCGCTTAGCAACACATTTAGCCATTAATTTTCATTTAAATGGATTAATGTTGTGAATATAATATTATAATACTATTATTATAGCGTTAATACAAAGCCAGAATAATACTTATTCTAAAAACAGTACATACATAACATAACGCCTGTATCCCCGATGGGTTAGGCAGTGGTGTAGCACAGCCACATTTTACCAGTTATTTTTATGTCCCATACAATATGGGGCGAGCCTATTGCCAAAACTAAATATCAACCGGACACAAATCTAAACTCCGGGCTGCTACCGAGAATTTTCTAATGGAAAAACACAGAAACACAGGACCGTGTCTCATAGGCCCTGTTCACCAAAAATGCCAAACCACTAGTGGTGAAAAGGGCGGCTAAAACGGCCACTTTGGCAGAATCATATTAGGATAATAGGTATTATGAATCATATTTGAAATCGTAAAACGGTCACGAACTGACAATTCATAATTTATCTTAAATTTTGAATTGCTTTAGTGAAGTTTCATGTCAAATACCTACGTCAAATAGCACAATCATAATAAATTGGTGGGAATTCAGGAAATGAATCGCTTTTAGAGGAATTGCTTAATGTGGCCGTTTTAGGCCCCCTGGTGACCTGTAAATGTTTCGCTAGTCGGTGGATATTGGCCCGATGGAATTCAGTAAATGGGCTTTTTGGTCGCGTGCACTGATGGACGGATGGAACGCTTTTAGAATCAACCCTGTGGCTTTGTTTATTTGCCCGTCACGATTTTACATTCTCGAAATAGCTGATGTGTACTTACCCGTATTTGAATTTCTCTTTTAGGGTTAACATTTGTATTGTATTTGGTTGTCTAACATGATACATTGTAATGTACGGAGGAACTGTTAATTATTAGTTATATATGTTCGACGAAATGAGATGAAGGTATAAAGAACTATAACTTTCTACCATTAACATAAATTTTAAACCATTTTTAGAACACACTTTCAGACTTAATTTATTATGATTGAAATCGAGTTGAGGAATATAAAATGTACAATTTCCATATTAAGCTGTTAAAGTGGATCCGCAGTGGTAGCCCGCGAAAGTTTCTTGCGTTTTTTGCAATTTGCAGGTCAGTGTCATCTCTAGTTAGATTTGCCGTAGTTGATTTCCGAAATCAGACCAAACCACGGAAAATCTAACTTAGATGTAGGTATTGATGACCTGCTAATTGCGAAAAACGCAACCAAAGAAATTCCACTTTAACGCAACCAAAAATGTATTTTCATTCACATCAGCGTCTAAACACATTCAATAAATAAAAAAAAACCGGTCAATAGCGAGTCAGACTCGCGCACCGAGTGTGCTATTTAGAGACATCGTTTTATTTTTCCTATAATCTTTACATAAACTTCTATCACATAGAATAATTTCAGATTTTTCTCTTTGCAAACTTCGGAGATAAGAAGGGGGGGGGGGACGGTTTTTTTTTTACATTTTTCATCAAAAGTCGAAAACTATGCGGCCTAAAAAAATTAAAAAATGCTTGAGAATGTGAAAACAGCGTTCTTTCATATGATACCCCACATGATCTAGTCTCCCTCCCCACTTTGAATTTTTAAGACCCCCATTCAGCACCTGTTGCAAGAAAAATATAAATATTTTTATTTCTTTCTTATATGAAAAATAGTTGGGTAAACGTCATCTAAAACTGTTCCAAATTTCAAGTTGATAGCATTAGTAGTTCTTGAGATATCCAGCTGTGACAGACAGACAAACAGACGGAGTCACACCATAAGGGTTCCTTTTTTACCATTTTGGTAACCTTAAAACCCTACCTTACTACCCTTAGAACCCTAAAAACGAAAATAATAAGCAATTACACAATACACATTACAAAACGAACGTTCTCTTATTTCACCGTACAAAAGAATTTCCATTTATTACAAACTGAGAGTATTCGACTCACCGACTCCTTTGAAACCCACATTAATATGTTTGTGAGACACATTTGTGAAAGACAATAAAACCTACGCGCTGATGAAACTTCAACTTAAAGCTGCCTGTCCACTGGAACGGAGCGAGTGACTGAAACTGGCACAAGAGCGTGGAGTTTGGAGGCCTGGCAGTGGGTAAAGCCGAGCTATGCTGTATAGTGAAGTACCCCTATCCACTATCACTATCACACCAGAGGGCCAGACAAAGTGACATTCTAACAGCGATAAAGATAATTGAATAGTAAAAAATGTACTGGACTAAAGCTGCTGAAAAGCTTATAATATCAATTCTGTTGAAGTTGTTCTAGAAATACGAAACGCTTTGAAAGCGATTGTCACTTGTCTAGGCCCTCAGACATTCTAGAAAGTGAGAAGTCAACGCTCTGCATAAATTCTGCGGTTGTAATGTGAGAAGTCAACGCACTGCATAGATTCTGCGGTTGTAATGTGAGAAGTCAAGGCTCTGCATACATTCTGCGGTTGTAATGTAAGAGAGAAGTCAACGCTCTGCATACATTCTGCGGTTGTAATGTAAGAGAGAAGTCAACGCTCTGCATACATTCTGCGGTTGTAATGTAAGAGAGAAGTCAACGCTCTGCATATATTCTGCGGTTGTAATGTAAGAGAGAAGTCAACGCTCTGCATACATTCTGCGGTTGTATTGTGAGAAGTCAATGCTCTGCATACATTCTGCGGTTGTAATGTGAGAGAGAAGTCAACGCTCTGCATAAATTCTGCGGTTGTAATGTGAGAAGTCAACGCTCTGCATAGATTCTGCGGTTGTAATGTGAGAAGTCAACGCTCTGCATACATTCTGTGGTTGTAATGTAAGAGAGAAGTCAACGCTCTGCATACATTTTGCGGTTATAATGTGAGAAATCAACGCTCTGCATACACTCTGTGGTTGTAATTTGAGAGAGAAGTCAACGCTCTGCATAAATTCTGCGGTTGTAATGTGAGAAGTCAACGCTCTGCATAAATTCTGCGGTTTTAAAGTGAGAAGTCATCGCTCCGCATAAATTCTGCGGTTGTAAAGTGAAAAGTCAACGCTCTGCATACATTCTGCGGTTGTAATGTGAGAAGTCAACGCTCTGCATACATTCTGCGGTTGTAATGTGAGAAGTCAACGCTCTGCATACATTCTGCGGTTGTAATGTGAGAAGTCAACGCTCTGCATACATTTTGCAGTTGTAATGTGAGAAAATAAATTTTTGTTCATGGTCATACCTACAGTGGGACGAAGATTAATTTTGGAACTGGAACGGCGCGAAGCGAAATGATAAATTGATGAATCTTTTATGTTATTAGCATTTACTTAGCTCTGCACCTCTCTGCTCAAATGGACAGATAGCCTTATAGTCTGATAGATATTTCAGTACATTCAAAACTGCCACGAAGTTGAGTCGTTGCGTCGAAACTGTAGTTCACGTTCAAGTTTTGACGGCAAAATGTACTCACTGGTAGTGGCAAGTTATTGTAGACGTGAGTAACGTCTTACAAGTAGAGTACCTTAGTACAGTCAGCCTCAAAAAGATGAAGACAAAAATACTTTTGATTGTCTACAATTTGTGTTATAATATCAATGAGTAGCTACAACAGTTTTTATTTTATTTTTCGAACCCATAAAAAAATTAAGCCACATTAAAAAAAAAATGCTTAAATATCTCAAAAAATGGCGAAGTTGTATGTGTTTAAAGTACATGCAATACCAGTATATGCATGTGCGTGTTAATTCATGTTTAGAGTCCGCAATACTGCGATCTCACCTTACAACACGGTAAAAATATAGGTAACTTCATGCCATTCCAACGATCGTTTTGCGTGACAAGGATAGAAGCGTGTAACTTCTCCTAACCGTCTAACTCCATTTTTCCACCGATTTTATTTATTTTTCACATATCGTCTTTTTTGTAACATCTTCAAAAAGGAGTAAGTATTAATTCATGTATGTTTTTGATAGTAGTCAAATAGGTAAGTACCTAGTAAGTACCCAATGTGTACTTAATATATTTTGTAGCTACACATTGATACAATAATATGTAACAAAGATTATAGACAATTAAATGAAATGTATTGTCAACATTTACATCTTTTTGAGGCTGACTGTACTTGTGTATTAGAGAAGTTTGTACTTTGTCCGTCGTTGTCGAAGTTAGTAAAGTGAAATTGGAACCTGATACCTTAGTCGTGCACAAAGATTGATGTTCTGTCTGCGGAAAAGGGTGGTCAAGAAGATGACTTAGGTTTGCTTAGATCCCAAGTTGTAGAATTTATTGGGAAATCTGTGTATTTTGCCCATTTTTTGAATATTAATGAAATGTTAAAATGTAACTGATCATATTCCTAAATCAGGAATATTGTTTTACATGAAGTATTCCATACGCAAAATACGCGCATTGACGTGGATACCCGTAATACCTATTACCTATTACATGAAGTATTTGCCCGGCCACATTAACGTCTACGTCAATGCCCATAAACGCCATAAACATCGCGGTAGTTAAATTGCGGTCAAGATTTGGTCAAATTATTGCGGTAAGTGGTGGCTACACCTTCGGCCCTTCAACGCGATAATCGACGGCACATCCCGTTAATGTGGCTGCGGCATTTTATAAAATTTGGTCTTAGCAATAAATACCATAAGTGCGCATAAAACATACTCAAATATTCAGAAAATTACTATACTAAACAGCAAAGTATACTCAAAACAAACTTGTAAAACTCCTTCAAAAAGGAAGTGTGCTGAGATTCGACTTTTACCACGTAGCCAAGTTAAAATAAAGTCAGATCATAATATCACACTAATATTATAAAGGCGAAAGTTTATGAATGTGTATGTGTGTTTGTATGTTTGTTACTTCTTCACGCTCAAACGGCTGTACCAATTTGTATGAAATTTGGTATGCTACTTTTTATCCCGGTCTACTGGGGTGAAACCGCGTGGCGCGGCTAGTAAGATGACATAAGTTAAACGATGCCTCTCAGTAAAAAATTCTATGGGAACTGTAGTTTATGCGGCCGAAACCGCGGGGCGCAGCTAGTAAGATGGTATAAGTTAAACGATGCCTCTCAGTAAAAAATTCTATGGGAACTGTAGTTTATGCGGGTGAAACCGCGGGGCGCAGCTAGTAAGATGGTATAAGTTAAACGATGCCTCTCAGTAAAAAATTCTATGGGAACTGTAGTTTATGCGGGTGAAACCGCGGGGCGCAGCTAGTAAGATGGTATAAGTTAAACGATGCCTCTCAGTAAAAAATTCTATGGGAACTGTAGTTTATGCGGGTGAAACCGCGGGGCGCAGCTAGTAAGATGGTATAAGTTAAACGATGCCTCTCAGTAAAAAATTCTATGGGAACTGTAGTTTATGCGGGTGAAACCGCGGGGCGCAGCTAGTAAGATGGTATAAGTTAAACGATGCCTCTCAGTAAAAAATTCTATGGGAACTGTAAATTAAAAGCCTATACAAGCAACATCTATGTACTGATCAGAGAGATCTGATCTGAGTATAGTGATTATAATATATATTTAAAAAAAATAAACAGTTACCAAAATAGCATAATTATTATGTGCTGTTTTCAACCCTCCATCTGCAAGCGTAAAAGTATAGCCGCTAAAATTTACGTCAAGCAACGTTTTACGTGCCACAGATAAACATAACTGTCGAAATGTGCGTGTCATGTACGTATGGTCAGCAAAAGAAGTAGGATAACACTGCTACTTTTTGACATCATCTAAATTAACACAAAACGAAACGATAATCTGCTTTTTAGCATTTCATTTATTAGTTATCGGAACATATGTAAATTTTAAAGAATGAAGTAAGAGTTCATTTTCTTTAAATTTATATATGTTCCGATTTTAATGAAGTATTTTTCATAATAATTAAGATTCAAAAAACACAAGTGTTATTCAACTTTTGTTGCTGACTGTAACTACTATAGGTACACCTCTGCCCACCCCTTCGGGATTACAGGCGTAATGGTACGGTTTAGTTTTAAGTAGATAAAGATAAGGCACAACCTGCAACCACCGGGGCTGCGTGGAATACTAACTAAGGGGTGGTAAGTACCCATAAGTATTATAGAGAAGAATATGTCGCACGTATTATGTTTTACTAGCTTTTGCCAGCGGCTTCGCCCGCGTAGATGTCGGAATTTATCCCACGGGAACCGTACATTTTTCCGGTATAAAAAGTAGCCTATGTGCTATTCCAGACTATAATCTATCTATGTGCCAAATTTCATCCAGATCCGTTCAGCCGTTCTGGCGTGATTGATATCCATCCATCCATTCATCAAAACTTTCGCATTTATAATAGTAGTATGATTAAGATTTTAAGTAAGAGATATTGTCTGAGTAAAATGATTGTTTCTGTCTCTAGCTAATAAAATGTGTATTTATACATGGCTTTTTAATTGTATTTACCTTTTACATCTGTAAAAGGTTACCGCCGACTGTTAAACATCTTCAACACTCTCAAAAGTCTGCTAATATACTGCCAATCTTAATGATGTGTGTAACATGTCACAGGAACCCATACTTATACTGTAGATACCCATTCAAGGATATACCCACAGTAAAACCTCATTAGCGTCAGAAAGGGTAGGTATAAAATAGTTTAATATCTTGTTTATTATCGACAAATTAATTCCAATACAAAGAAGTATTGTTACAAAATCTCCTTATAAATAAGGACTTTCAACAAATTCTCAACAAAGTCGACAAACAATCAAAAATTCAATACCTACAGCTAATAATAAGGCCATCGGCCTCTTCAACGAATAGCCAATAAACTCAGTTTTAAAAGTAATTTAATTAAAGCATTTGAGACGACGCGACGGTTTACAAAGCTCGTATTGATTCGCGCTGTCAAACTCGCTTTTCCAACAAAACTTTTAAACTCGGTGAATTTGCAATGAATCTGTTACACGAGAAGTTTTTAAGTAACGTTACCTTCAAACTTGGTACTTATAAAAGGTATGAAGAATGTGTTTGGTGTTCTGTGATTAAGGTTTAATGTAGAAGCATATTATTATGCTGTGGAAGAAGTCAGATTTTAAATCGGTGATCAATTTTTTGTCAGAGAAAATAAAGCATGTAGAATCGTGCACGACCTACAAACGAAGAATAAATATCATTAACATCATAATTTCAGCCGAAAGACGTCCACTGCTGGACATAGGCCTACCCCAAGCACCGCTACTTCGACCAGTTCTGTGCTTCTTGCATTCAGCGGATTCCTGAGGCTTTCACCAGGTCATTGGTCCACCTTGTTGGCCTTCCAACGCTACGTCTTCCGGTATGCGGTCGCCACATCACTTGCAAATAATAATTATATCAGGCGACTTACAAAAAAAAAAACTTGCCACGAAAAAAATAAAAAGATGACGACAGTGAAAAGTCGGTGACCAACAGACTCTACAGAATCGGTTACCGATTTTCGAACCTAAAAAGTATATTAGCTGCGGCCTAGCTAAGACAGTTTTCCGGCCAATAATATAGCGTCAGCCCCAACTTTTACCTTCAAAAGATGACCGGGAGCGAAGGATCCGAGCGTCTTTCAAAAAGTACCGCAAATAACTTTTTAACAAATTAGGTAAATATAATTTTCTTTCTTATTTTTTGATGTAATACCCAGCTTATTAACTTTAAGATACCTGGTATTATGAAGCTAAGGGTCTGGTGTTATTATAGTACTATGCCAGCGAGAAATATTACAATCTGCTGCTCCCGCATTCCCCTTAAACATAAGGGTGAGATTTATAAAACAATGGTTAGACCTGCTGTCTTATGAGTATCTTGGAGTACACAATGTCTAAAAAGGAAACTCAAAGAAGAACTACGTTTGACCAATTCACAGTCGAGTACAATTTGCAAATATTCAGCAGTCTGATAAGCACGATTTCTGGATTTCAAAGATATTTTCTACTTACGTAGGTATGCATTAGAAGGTATCAAATATCTTTGATGTGGAGGAAATGGATCATATTTATCCCGTCTCTGCACACGAATACCTGTGAAGGTCGCGAGGTATCTCAATAAATGTCTGTTCCTACACTTTACGTCGAGCTCAATGCGATGGCTTCATAGCTGCGTTCGATGCAAATATATATTATTTATATTTCATGGCCGACCTTGACATGGCAGTCATTTTGATATTTAGTTGAAATTTTATTTTGTGTTTTCGTTTGTCATAACTTCGTAATTATTGTGCAAGTAGTGTATTTGACGTGATTTATGAAATGATAGCAAACTGTTATGGTTGACACAGAAAAGGCAAAATACTATGAGTCATTTTTCATCGAAAAATCTAAGCTCTAAAGTGACATTTGTTACTTTTCGTACTTTAAATTTGTAAATGCAGACATATGTCATTGTCCACGCAATATATGCTATATTGCGTTTCCCGCGGAAATGTGTAAAACGTCCCTAAAATGATTATTCTTTTCACAATGAATAAAACGTTTTGCATAGAAGAAATCGAAAGTACCATCGCGGAGATTTGCGGTGAACCACTTTTGAACCTTATTACTATAAGAATAAGGTCCTACGTTTGTAACAAGATTAATGTATAACGTTTCTTTGTGTATTAGAGAATATAACATACCTTTTCTTGACGACAGCGATGAGAATGATGTGCTGCGTGTTCTTAGTTCCCCGTATCGCTCTGAAACAAACATAATTAAATGTGATGAGTATATACTAAAGAGATGACTTAGCGACCATAAATTTTATATTGGTAAACATGGTTCAGTGTAGACAAAGAACGCAAGCTGTATTTATAATAAATAATAATCTACATAATTATATAAAAGGTAAAAGTGATTGACTGATGTTATCAACACACAGCCCAAACCGCTTGGTCTAGAGGTTCTAAATTTGGCAGGTAAGTTGCTTATGAGGTCTAGGAGTGCACTAAGAAAGGATTTTTCCGGGGGTCCAAAGTTTGTATGAAAAATCTTATTCCTTGAGTTAATAGACTTGAAACTTCCACGCGGGCGAAGCCGCGGGAAAAAGCTAGTAATAATATATTTATTTGATATAAAATGTGTATATAAAGACAGGTTGATACTATTTTAAGCGTAGAAATAGCCTGGTACAAAATAATTGATGAAAAAACACTATGTCACTGTTGTCATTTTGAACGACTCTTTGTGCGTATGATTTCAATTAGCTAAACGGTTTACTATTCGAATCGATTTGTAAAATCGAAAAAAAGCCCTAAAAGCGTATACAGACTTGTGTAATGTTTAATGTAATATATCGTCTAATGTAACGCCAATACTGTGGTCGGCATACAAAAGAGTTATTACTGCTCGTAGTGCGTCCACACTCAGAATTTGCGAGAAAAAAAATTAGAAGATAAATTACATTACCCATTACATGCGTCTGTACAGCTCTAAAGACACGTGTCATAAAACAGCAGATGGTCAATTCTCGTACCTAAAAACGTTCACAATCTCATGCCAGCGTCAATCAAATGTCAAAAATGTAGGTAAACGCTATACAATTTTTGACAGATTGAGACTGAGATGAGATAACTTTGTCAAAAATACGAGAATTGCCCCTCAGATAGTTTAGCGCCTCGTAGCAACTCGTAGCTTCTCGTAGCACCTCGTAGCGCCTCGTAGCAACTCGTAGCGCATTCTTTCTGTTTTCAAGTGTAGTTCAATGGCCACTACGAATCTACCGCAAATCCGAAGGTGTAATCAATTATTCATAGGAGTTAGGAGTAGAGTGTATGTTATGCTCAGTCATAGAAAATTATGTGATACCGCGGATTATATATATATGATATATTTATATGCAATCGTCTATAGTTTTTCAGTGGTTATCCGACTTCAGTCCTATATCGTCGAAGTGATGAATGACATTATGTGATATTTAGTAAATAAATGGAGCAGAAGTGGTGTCCAAAGGGAAATTAATTGTTGAGCAAATTGACTACCAAGTTAAGAGCGTTGATCGCGCGCGGGCTGGCAACGTCGCATTTGTAGAGGTTTTTTGTGATTATTGAATTAAATTTACTTCAAAGGACAATTTCCTCTGACAAATTATTAGATCGATCGATTTATAATGCTATTTTTTTTACAGTTATTTTGGAACTTACTCTTAAAAAAATATATATTGACCATTATTTTCTATTTTCTATGAGTAATTACCAAAATTACTGTCAATAAATAGCATACATACTTATAAATACCAACGATCTAAGAATTTTTCAAAGGAAATTGTCCTTTGATTTAAATTTAATGTAATAATCACAAAAAACCTCTAGAAATGCGACGTTGCCAACCCGCGCGCGATCAACGCTCCTAAATTATCCGAATATTCAAATTACAACTGTCACTCTTTGATAGATGTATGAAATGGCTGCAACACGACAAATTGACGTAGGATGTGAATTTGCTTAACAATTAATTTCCCTGACGGTGTTTATCGGGAACAGAACAATTGTGTAGGTATTGCACAGAGCGTACAATTATATTTATGTTATTCCAACAATTCTTGTTCGACTTAGAAATTCCATTCCCGCTAACACCAATGCCAAGACCGATCACACGGAAATGTAACCGGGTAAGTAGGCAACGTGTAGCCAGGTACCCGGGTAGGTAAAATGTACCCGGGTAGGCAAAATCACTCTCGAACGAGGGGAATCTTTCAAACCCGATGTTGCGAACGTAATTCGCTTTGTACTGACACTACACAAGTTCTCGTAGGTAACATGTAAATATTAAACGTAGATGGAGGATTATGGAGAACCTACAAATCGGTCCTTATGTGAGATATTTTGTGTAAGTTACTGACTTACAGGAATGTAGTTTATAGTGGAAGGATACATGTGATAGATAACAAGAAACGATAACTTTTTAGGGTTCCGTACCCGAAGGGTGCCAAACGAAACCCTATTACTAAGCCTCCACTATCCGTCCATCCATCTGTCTGTCAGCGGGCTGAACCGTAATAGAGAAACTATTGAAAATGCACACATTGTGTATATTTGCCGCTTTATCAAAAAAATTAAAATAAAGCTAAAAATTAAGTGGGTCCCCCATAGAAGAAATCTGTTTTTGTAAACTGAAGTATTTCTAACCGACTTCCAAAAGGAGCTGGTTCTCAATACGACCGTATGTTTTTTATTTGTGTGTTTGATACGCGATTTCTCCGCCAATTTCGATATTTTTCGTTTTAAAATTACTTATCGTTTATATTATGGCACCTATAAACGAATATAACGTGTTTCATTTAAAACTAAAAAGCACATCAAGGTAGTTTCACAATTTTTTTTTCAATACACTTCCTTTAAAACTGGTTCATATCGCACTACGATTAGGTTCACAATGCCATGCATGTCGCACGCGTGCGATTTTTCATTTTCACGCACGTGTGCGGGAATAAAAATTGCCACAGATAACTTATACCTATACTTAGTCCAAATGGGTTCAATGCCTCTATTCACAACTCTCTATTCGGAGGTGAATGTTTTTTTTAAATCTCGGCAAAGAGGTATGCGTCTTTACGGCGTCAATATTTTTTGAATATTTAAATAATGTTTATAAATAGAATATCATCCAAAACTATGATTATTACAATAAAAAAACGTTTATGAATAAATTAACATTTATTAATAATTCATAATTCATTTATTAATTGTTTGTCACAGGTGAAAATAGTTCTTACAGTTATCATTTTTGTATCACTGAAACATACCCATGGGGTGTACAATATTTATTACGCATGTCAATATTATTGGCTATGTTAAAAATAATTTTATAAAAATACAACAATACAATTTATTTGTGTTCTAAACTCGAAAATATTTGAATTTTCTATTTTTCTTAATTATGCTGTTTATCGGCTTTATACCTTTGCTTCTCCTTCCACCTGGCGAAATCAAAGCGCGAAAATAATTAATGACAAAAATATTTTCCGTTATTTTATTTTATTCCTTCAAAAGTGTACTGAAAAACGTCGTTTGATACTCGTGGACATTTGTTATTGCAGTTCTCGGCTCAAAAACAACCTCGCCTACGGCTTTGGTGTTAATTCCTGCTCGAATGCAATAACAAACGTTCTCCACTTGTATCAAAATGTACTATTTTCACCTCATTTCCTTTTTATTGTCAGGAACTTATCCCTTCAACTCTCAAGTTATAATACGATTAAAAAGACCTAGTATAGACACGCGTTGAACAAGTGTCTTCTAAGTTTTTGTGGTAAGACCCTTAGGGCCCTCGCCCACGGCGACTTTTTGTAGCGATGCTGTCGCGCGTTTCGTAAACGCGCGACAGCATCGCTACTCGAATCGAATCGTGGTGTAGGCGAGGGCAAACAGATAGCACCGCATCGCGACTGTATCGATGCAAACGCGCGATGAAATCGCTACTGCATCGCTACAAAAAGTCGCCGTGGGCGAGGGCCCTTAGGTTTTATCAAAATACCTACAACATTCACAAAGAGAAAACACCTTGTTTATTTGTTCCCACGTGAGGCAACTTCCCAGACAGTTGACTTTGACATGATATTATATTGCAAAGGAGCTTACATCGACATTGTTTGTTTAGAAACACGATAACGTGACAACGCTATACTTGTTTCAGCAAGATATTACTGTTGAGTAGGGTATACGGCACTCTTATTAGATAACATACTTTCAAACACAATCCGAGGGTTTCTAAAGAAATTCCTCCATCATCTACCTTTCCCCAACTATGTTGGGGTCAACTTCCAGTCTAACCGGATGCAGCTGAATACCAGTATTTTACATGGAGCGACTGCCTATCTGACCACCACAACCCAGTAACTGGGTAATACGATACCCCTTGGTAAGACTGGTTGTCAGACTTTCGGGCTTCTGACGACCCGTAACGACTGTCAAAGATCCACGAATGACAGCCGGGACCAACGGCTTAAAGTGTTTTCCGGGGCACGGAGGAGTCTCGGTATGTAAAGATGGTCAGCCATCCACGGACCAGCCCCGGCGTTCGGCCCGTGCGGCAGTTATTACTTAGCTACGAGTCAGTAATGGTAACTAATTGACGAATATATAAATAAGTTTGTAGATATAACTATGGTGTTGATATAGGCCGAAGCTACGAAGCCTCCCTGGGGTTTGACAAATAACTACAAACGGCCTCAGCTTCATTTATGTTTTTAAGGCTACGTTCACGGCCTCGAGCGATACGAATAGGGATGATGAGTAAATTTTTTTCTGTCCGTTATTTAGATTATTAATAAAAAATATTGGACGCGTATTTTTTCTTTTTTTACGTAATCAAAAGGTTACTGCGATACATTGAGTTAAAATGTGGAATGACGTCACTCCTTGCTTGATTTTATATTTAACATGCAGCGACTGCCTATCTGACCTCTACAACCACTGGGTTGTAACTGTACTGGGTAAAACGATACCCCTTGTTAAGACTGGTTGTCAGACTTTCGGGCTTCTAACGACTCGCAACGACTGTCAAAGATCCACGAATGACAGCCGGGACCAACGGCTTAACGTGCTATCCGAGACACGTCCCTTACGTGTCTCGGATAGCACGTTAAGTCTTTGGTCTTGGTATGTAAAGATGGTTACCCTTCCACGGACCAACCGCGGCAAACGTAGCTTAACCTAATCGATAGATCCGTGCGGCTGTTATTACTTAGCCAAAAGCCCCTTTAGCGTTCCATTTATAATACCAAAATTGCAGTTTATTTTTGGTTACCAGATAAGCTGCATAAAGTATAACCTAATTTTAGATTTTCAGTTCCAACAAAAAACTAAATCTAATTACAAAATAAAGTGTTCATAAATTAATTTCAGGTGCTTACTATAATCCTGGTAATCAGGTCATGGGCTGGGGCCCGAGTTTGGCGTTTACGTAATTAAATAGGGTTTACGTTCCCCCCCCCATTCCTCGTTTGCGTTGCGTGGTGATATTAACACCGTGTGTTGCTTTTGCAGGTGATAATGGTTAAAAGAGGAAATGTGGTATTAATTAACTTATCTGACTTGGTACTGGGTAGTAATACGTGAATGAATGTAATAACTTTATCGTAGTTTTAGGAAGATCTTGCTTTTTAATTTAAATTCTTGTTTTCTTTCAAGCAAAAAAGGGGAAGAGTTCATTGGGCATCAAAAAATTCGTCCGCATCGCTGTCAGTAGAAAAAGTTCGCAAAAGGCTGACAGTATTGCCACGTTGGATGGCAACGCTGATTCTTTCGCCTAAAAATAGGTCACGTGAAGAGTCGCACAACCACTTGGCGATGTTCCGAAATAATTCCGAAATACTCGGACCCCACGGCCCTAGTATTTCAACCCCTTAAGGCTCAAACATTTAGCTCCCAATAAATTAATCTTGAATATCTATTAGGTCTTGAACATTTGCAGCAGTTTTTTGTAACTTAGGTATGTCAGAATTACCTATAGGTAAGCGTAAATTTTTAAGAAACGTAACACCAAGACTGTATTGAAGGATTTCGCTTCTACCAAGAAACATGAAAGTAATAATTGGCAACGTTGAACGCAATCTAATTAAAAGTTTCAAATAGCGAACTCTTAGAATCGCGTTTAAGCACAAAATATGATGCTGAAAATACGATGTTTTGTATTGGATATATTCTAAACCTAATAAGGTTTCTGTGATGTTTCTGTTTTATTCTCTAATAAATAAAATAAAAATAATCAAATAAAATAAAAACCTACAGAAGAGTATATTAGAAGCGAAGATTTAATTTGTATTCCTTGTTTATCTGTTCCTTGTTAAAATACCTCTTACAAATTATTATAGGTACACATAGTCCTGGCTCTCGCAATACATTATACAGATGACTATCCAAAATTCATGAATAGACAATTTTGTCGTAACTAACGTCATAATAAACACAAATAACTATTTCCTTACGCATGTGTGCGTAAACACAAGGTACATTGTTGCCGCATGGAATTTCATAATTACCTCCCTGAGGTCTTGATACCGCAGGAGAAGCTCTAAGGCTCTACAATATTAATTAAGTTTTCAGTTATCTGAAAGATGAGCAATGTGTCTTGATATTTTGTATGTAGACTAGCTGAATTCGCAGCTCCACTTGCAAAAACCTAGCCAAAGAGACCAATATGAAGGAATAAAAAAAACTGGCCAAGTGCGTGTCGGACCACGCACAATGAAGGGTTCCGAAGCTGAAAAGAATTAATCCCAAAAATTACACATAAAAAACATTGTAGTTGAAAAACATGTTCTCCCATACATTGATATGAACATCATCAATTCTCCAACTGCAAATTTAAGTTTGAAATCCCAAAATAATATTTTTTGATGTGATAAAATTACAAAATAACGATTTTCAGACTTTTTCCTTTATTTTGTGCTATGAGATCTCGCTTCTTGCCCAATTTCATGAATCTGGGTCAATGATAAGTACGTAGTAATCAAAATACGGCATTAGAAGGTTGATATTTTTAGAGCTTCAAGGGAACATAGACCTACGTACTATTTAATATTAATTTCAACTTGATACCTCCATGCGCTTCTAAGAAAAAGGTTTTGACAGACTGACAGACAGATAGACAGACAACGAAGTGATCCAATAAGGGTTCCGTTTTTTCCTTTTGGGGTATGGGACCCTAAAAAAACACTTGCTTAAATCGGATGAGTGGTTCAAAAGTCCATTAATGTACAGAAAGGCAAAGAGACGTTAAAATGGTAAAGGAAAACATCACGAGGAAAATCTCTGGATCAATAACCTTCAATGAGCAAGCTTGGGTGGTGATAAACTGGTTGTTACACCGCGGTATTATAAATCATAAATCATTTATTTGCCTGAAATATGGTGGGTATATAAGATGTTAAATTAAATTATAGCACAGGACATATTTCACCCTCATTAAAGGCATGTAAAAATATAGTTAATGTACAACAATTATTTGAATAAAATTACAATTAAGTATTAGAACTATTTCAATTATTACAATTTATAAGAAAATTTTAATTACAATTATTAGAATTACAGTGATTTCAATTACTTAAATTATCAAAATTATTACTAAAGACAAAGTCACAAGAAATAAGAGGAAGAACCAGTATCTTAGTGGACACCAAATCGACATGTGCTTTTATTCAAAAAGTCTTTAACAGTGTAGAAGCTCTCCTGGATTAACCATTTTCGTAAGGCACAACAGAACCTTTTATAAGGCAGATCAGTCATTCCTTTGGGCAAAGAGTTTAGAGGTGCCATATAGGCACTGCCATAACAGGCCTGTGTCCTGTAATGTGATGCGATGACGTCACGTCTGTATTCCCGAAAGGAGACAGACCTGTAATCCTGTAAATTATACCCATATTTCGCTAGGGATGGGCTGAACGTGGTTTGAACTGAATACAAACTTCGGCTATTTTCATTAGGAAATGTATACGAACAAAAACATAACAGACTCCTGCCAGATAACTCAAAATCCTTGGTGTTTTTGCACCATGACCTGCCCTTGGTAAATTTTAAATACCAGTAGGTAGGTGACATTAAGACTACATTTTATAAAATTAAAAATAGCGATATTTTTGGCGATAATTATTTCAATGTCAGGTGTCAAAATTCTAATAATATTTAGAATACTTACATTTAATTGTTAAATAAGTACCTAATAACTGACAAAAAATAAATAAATGGTTAACATTTAATTGTACTGGTCTAGTTTTATTATTTTAGTCAAAATAGTTGAGTTATTTTAATATTTTCGATTCAAACAGTCGAAGTTCGGTTAAAGCGAATGTGAAATGAATTTCAGCCCATACCTACCGGGATGATACGGATAATTTGATAGCGTTGAAACCAAATAATAATTTACTATCCCCAACTAAGATTGTATCCAGAACCACCACTAAAGAGTCGTGTTTGCGATTCCTGGAATGGCTCAGCGCTTGAATACTACGAAGTAATTTAACCAAGTAAAATACCAGCACCTACTTGATACACCAAGCTATGGAAGTCGGCCATT
The DNA here is from genome assembly GCA_905163495.3 of Cosmia trapezina. Taxonomy (NCBI): domain Eukaryota; kingdom Metazoa; phylum Arthropoda; class Insecta; order Lepidoptera; family Noctuidae; genus Cosmia; species Cosmia trapezina. The sequence goes on from LR991036.1 coordinate 8,616,140, forward strand.
TTGAGTAAAATTGTTGGCTGTCAGCTGCCTGTTTTGTTTGCACTTTCATGTTCTGCGGGTAGTTAGAAACTGTTGAAGCCTGAAGTATTGTAGGTACGGTTTGCAGAAAAGTTGGCTAGTGGCGGCTGTCCGTCCGTGTAAATAACCTTTTGTTGTAACTTGCCTACTAAAATAGATCTAACTTAAAAGGGTTTAATAGCGTGTGGCAGAACGTACTCGTAAATGTTATGATGGCAACCCAGAGCTGTTATACCCGGCCCGCCCCAAGACGGGTGGCCTCCGCCCGTCTGAGGGCGGCTGCGCAAGCGCCAGTAAGCTTTCAGTGTGATCGTTAGTTAAGGCGAGTATAGCACCTAACCGGCAGCGCCACCATTCCATTCCTATGCACGCATTTTTAGTCAGATGAGGTAGAGTTTTTAATATAAAAAACCTGTCAAGAGCGAGTCGGACTCGCGCACCGAGGGATCCGTTCAAAAAAAAAATTCTTTCTTATTTGCAAAATAGTTGGGCAAACGTCATCTAAACCGTTCCCAAGTTGATAGCATTAGTAGTTCTTGAGGTATCCAGCTGTGACAGACAGTCAGATAGACAGACTGAGTCGCACCATAAGGGTTCCTTTTTACCATTTTATTACGAAACCCTAAAAATCAACATTTAACCTCCTAGGTTCGAAGTTAAGATAGTTAACGCTAAAAACGGCCGTCCTGACTTACTTATTAATTCTTTTCGCAATGGTGGCTCTGTTAGCAGCTGTACTCACCTTAAGTAGGTAAGATAGCGAATGTGCGCGCGCTCTGACTCAAACGTTCTGTTGAATTGTAATTTGTGTGATCTGTGTGATTAAAGTGTGATTCCTAACACCTGCGTTTCTCTTATACCCGTTCCTCGGCTATCCTTACTAATATTATAAATGCGAAAGTGAGTTTGTTAGTTTGTTTGCTTTTTACCCTTTAACACTAAAACGGCTGAACGGATTTTGATGAAATTTAGCACGTGGGTAGACCTGGATTATGACATAAGCTAATTTTTATCCTAGTAGTATCCCGTGGGATAATTTTCAAACTCCACGTTGGCGAAGCCGCAGGCAAATACTAATCTATACTTTATGTATAAAAATTAATCCCTATTTCCCTTGGTCATCGCATCACGCGTAAACGGATATAACAATTTCGCTAATTCTTTTTTTGATGTGTTTATTATTGTCAGGAGAAGGTTCTTATGAAGAGAAAAATTGGAAAAGTTGCCGGGAAAAATATATAAAAATTAATCCCTATTTCCCTTGGTCATCGCATCACGCGTGAACGGATGGAACAATTTCGCTAATTCTTTTTTTTTTGTGTTTATTATTGTCAGGAGAAGGTTCTTATGAAGAGAAAAATTGGAAAAGTTGCCGGGAAAAGTATACATAGGTATATGTATGTATATGTACTTATGTATTTATTATATATGTAAATGGTACCACACTGACTACCTACAGTGTTGTCTCTCCTCCCCTTAATCCATCCAAAGGTTGTCTGTAAAAGATCGCCTTTAGCGATAAGTCCGCCCATTGTGTTACCATATGTAAAATTTTAACATTTATGTCTATATCTAATTTTTATGGTGTACATGTATAATAAAGAGTATTATATCTATCTAAGGCTTCCAATACCATTTTAATAAGGTAGGTACCAAAGTGTAATAAACCGCGCCAAAAAGTACAGGTGCAAACTACCTACCAAAAAATAAATAACCCGGAAATTACTACAGGCCAAACAAAACTCCAATAGGTAGAAATTAGTCTTCAGCGTTGACTGCCGCGTAAACAGAGGGCTACCCCATTTCATTAGTTAGCTGTCACAGGGGTAGCCCTGACGTTACTGAGTACCTCCAGCCACAGAATAGATAGGGACAGAAGGTCGGTTCCACACAACGGGCACAAACAAGCTCACGCACACATAGATGCGCACGTGCATGTAGATGCGTACGTACAGTCGCGAGCATAAATACCTTACAGTTACGCGATATTATAAAGCGTTTTTCTCATGAAATAAAAATTTCTACTTTGAGAAATGACTTATTTCATAATAGGATGACTTCTACTAATACTCAATCAATCCACATAACCTTTTCCCAACTATATTGGGGTCGGCTTCCAGTCTAACCAGATGCAGGCTCCACAACCCAGTTACTGGGTAACACGATACCCCTTTGTCAGACTTTCGGCCTTTTGACGATCCATAACGACTGTCAAAGATCCAAGAATGTCAGCCGGTCCCGAGGCACGGAGGGGTCTCGGTATGTAAAGATGTCACCCACCTACGGACCGACCGCAGCAAGCGTAGCTTAACCTGATCGATCGGCCCGTGCGGCTTTTATTACGTAGCCACGAGCCCCTCTTTTACTAATACTATGTTCGTAAAATCCTAAAATATCTATCAATACTTTAGCTTAAAATCGCTTTTGAATCTTGCGTATAAAGTGTAAGGCCTCATTTACGGAGACGCGGGGCATCGAGCGGCGCGGTGCGCGGGGCGGTCTGCGGGCCGTCAAGTGTAAGAAATCTTAATCGCTTCTCTGTAAACGCTCTCATAGAACGCCCTATGTTTGAATTTAGTGCGGGGCGGGGTGCGGGTGCGTAAATGAGGCCTAAGGCCGTGCGCTGCGTTAGGGTGCGTTTCCACTGACGCGGAGCTGGGCGGAGCGGAGCGGAGACGTGCAGGAATCGACCAATCATAATGGTTGAAATCCTCATCGCGTCTCTTGCCTCGATTGGACGATTCCTGCACGTCTCCGCTCCGCTCCGCCCAGCTCCGCGTCAGTGGAAACGCGGCCTTAGGCGTGCGCACAAAAAAAAAAAAAAGGCGTGCGCACGGCGCGGGCGCCCGCGTGTCGTACTGTTTCATGTGTGCTGCGCTGCGCGCACAGCGCAGATTACATGAAAACAGCATGCCACGCGGGCGCCCGCGCCGTGCGCCCGCCTAACGCAGCGCACGGCCTAAGGTGCCTGTGTACGGCTCGGGCGGCGGCGGTGACTGCCAGTCGCGACTTCGCGAGTGCGCTAAAATTGCACTCGCTGTACACGGCGGGCGACGTGAAGAGTGTCTATGTGTGCGAGTGTTTGAACTCGTTGTATGGAGTTGACCTTCTGTGCCAATATATTTTGTGCTAAAACTTAATGAGTAGGTACTCGAGGTTCTTTTAGCACGAGTCATTAACTGCATTGCGTCTGACGTTGAATTGATTAGTTCGACAGGGATTTGTTAATTAAACGTTTTTGGAATTTGATGATTTCGGTGTAATGAGATATAGGTTTCATTAGGTGGGGTTCAAAATACGCGCTTAATATTTTGTCAACCATGTAAAAACTGCTGTTGTTTTGTTTGAAATAGGGGTCGTAACAATTAGCCACACTGCTAATAAGTACTTACCTACTTATTTCTAAAAAGTTTTAGCTTCTGCCCGCGACTTCGTCCGTCTGTCTGTTAAATAGCCTTCTTCAAGAACTGGGCTATTATTAGTGTTTTACGCAATTAGGGTGCTGAGCTAACATCCACGAGCGGAGAAGGGCTAACTTATCTATTAATTAAATGTTATAAAATTTTTATTGTTTCATACATTTTATTCCGTATCATCTACAGCGGCTACCGCAGAAAACTAGAGTTTTTAATTAAAAATAGTAAAGTTTTAATAAAAAGGAAAGTTTATGTTCGTTGCGTTTTTTATTATAACTAATTAAAAGTTTTCATTATTATTATTGTGTGGGTATAGTCAGGAGAAAGGCTGATGTGTCTAGATTACTAATGAAAGTGAGTTGTAGAACTTTGTGAATAACAGAGGTATCAGATGCTTGTATGAAATCTTGAGAGTTAGGTAAGTGTGGTAGGTATTTTATTGATTTGGTTTCTATCTATATTATACAGGGTTATGTTATAAGTAATAACAGCCGCACGTAGAGATGGGTAACTCAGGAGAGATAGATACAAAAGATATGAATCATTCCGTTTCTATCAATCACTCTTTATATCCGTTCGCATCCGAATGTATCACTGTATCAGTGTATCTTTACAACTCATTCACTCACGGCGTCTTTTTCTGTGTGTCGCAAACTCGCATGCACTTGCGCGAACATTATTATTTTAATTATATTGTTCAACCAACTTAACTGTGCATTTATTGGTGGCGCTGTTCGTCACTAAAAATACAAAAATTAAACAAAAACTGATCTTAAGTCCCATTCAAAATGTTAGTTCCAAAAACGTCCGGTTCACAAATAAGTTGGTCTAAATGTACCTCGGCCGCTCCAATCGGAAAGCCCAGACGTCTCTTTCGCACCTCCCTATTTACAATGTTCTGTCGCGCTTTCGCAAGACGGAGAGACATCTATCACTCTACTGATATTGACTACTGAAGCGAGTCACGCTGAGTGAGTGAGTGAGTGGTGAGCTGCGCAGTGCAATATGGGCTGCGTGTCGTGCGCGCGAGCGTGAGCTGCTGATACATAAGGATATAAAGATATAAAAGAGTGATACATATCCCGGTGATCGAAAGATACATTTCAATCTTTTCTTTTCAGTGATACATTTTGCCCATGTCTACCGCACGGGTCGATCCTTCAGGTTTAGCTACGCTTACTTGCTTGGTTGGTTCGTGGATGGGTGTCCATGTGGCGGCATCTACATCGCCACATAAGTACGAACTACGCATCAAAATGTCATGACGTCACACAATCCTGCATCGCGCAATTACAGTTTACCACGCGACTAGCATAATTATATACAACGTCCCGACATCAACCGTCGGGCATTTGCCCACCAGACACAACACCCGTCTGGCCGGAGGATCCTCCCTTTTCTATGGAGGATGAGTGAACTTTACACACTGTTCCTCATGCCTCTATATCCATATTTACATACCGAGACTCCTCCGTGCCTCGGAAAGCACGATAAGCCGTAGATCCCGGCTATCATTCGTGAATCTTTGACAGTCGTTACAGGTCGTCAGAAGCCCGAAAGTCTGTCAACCAGTCTTACCAGGGAGTATTACCCAGTTACTGGGTTGTGGAGGTCAGAAGGCAGTCGCTCCATATAAAATACTGGTATTCAGCTGCATCCGGCTAGACTGGATGCCGCCCCCAACATAGTTAGGAAAAGGCAAGGCAAATTGATTGATAGTGAAAACTGCATCAAAATTCGTTGCAAAGTTCAGAAGAATAACGCTGTCACACAGACAGAAACGAAAAGTGACTTCATTTTACTTAGTAGAATAATAAATAATTATAGAAATAATTGCTAAGGTAAAGAATATAATCGGATTCAAAATGTCCTCCTTTTTCAAATCTGTTATATCGGTATTCAAATTCACAAAGCATTTTGTTCCTGCACCCTTGAAGTTTGTTGGTTCAGTCGAATCAATTAGGAGGCAATAATTGAAATAACTTTGTTCTTCGAGTGACTACAAAGTCAAAGTGTCCGTGCCATGGCTCCGGAATACTAACTTTGAAGTCCTTTATGCAATTTGAATTGATTTAATTAGGATGATTTAAACTTGAGTTTGTTCTGTTGAATGAAACGGTAATTTATTGATTTATATATAAACTAGCTTCTGCCCGCGACTTCGTCCGCGTGAAATTTCTTTTTTGCTCGACCCACCCCGTCGCATCGCATTGCCTACCCGCGCTATTACTTCGTTTTCACTTAGCGTTCTTTCAGACTTTTTTTCTTTTTGCTCGGCACCTAAGGGTCCTAGAGTGATGTTAAATATGCCTTCTATAAGATTTGGGCTATCATCAATGCAAAAAGATTTTTTAAAGTCCGACTGGTAGGGTAGTTCCAGAGATTAGGTCGTTCCTTCACCATATCCCCTTCCGCTACCTCTCCCTCCCCCTGTCACTCACTCTCACACCCCCTTCACCACTTCCCCTTCCCTCTCTCTCCCTCACCACGCCGTCCCCTCCCTCTCCCCCTATCCTCCACCTCCGGCTCACCAACCCCTACCCTCCCCCTCAGCCTTCACCCCGTCTTCCTCTTCTCCTTACCAAGTCCTGCCCCTTTCTCCCTGCGTCCATCATCCTCCCCCTCACCCTCCTCACCACTCCTCCCCTTCCCTCTCCCCCTCTAACCCTCCCGCCGGGGTAGTTTTAAAGAACTAATAATGACAAACTTAGGCAAATATTTGTGCCAAGTTTCAAGTCAATTAAAACCAAATGAATAACATTTTTCATGTAAATTGTATCCCTGTTTTCACCCCCACAGGGGTGGAATTAAAAAAAATGGTTTGAGATATTTCCACAACTTGACTGAAAGATTTTTTACACCAATTTTTGAGTTAATCAAGCCACGCAGTAAAATCCTCCCCTGTGAAATTGACTACCCCTTTTCACCCCCTTAGAGGTAGATTTTCGAAAAACCCTGATGCACATTATTCTTCATTTTTGGTTTTTAGTAGAAATACTGAGTTTTGAATTAATCGGATTGCGCGTTAAAATTTTTCCATACAAACTTTGAGACCCCCTAATTCCCCTTTAAGGGGAGTTTAGAAAAACAAAAAATCACAAAAATCATAATTTACTTAGATAAATATTCGTGCCAAGTTTCAAGTTTATTAACTCAAGGAATAAGATTTTTCATACAAACAATATCCCCCCTTTTTACCCCCTTGAAGGTCGAATTTCCAAAAACCCTTTCTTAGCGGATGCCTAGGTCATAATAGCTACCTGTGTTCCAAATTTCAGCCCAATCCGTTCAGTGGTTTCAGCTGTATGTTGATAGATCAGTCAGTCAGTCAGTCAGTCAGTCAGTCAGTCAGTAACGCTTTCCTTTTATAGATATAGATTGACAGTTCTGCTTAGTACCTCAGATCGCTTGTCGCCAAGAGGATGGCGAAGTAGACCGAGACGTAACGCACCGGATCAACTCAGGATGGAAATGGCGACAGGTTCAGGTCATCGTGTGCACGAAGTTTTGTTTTCAAATTGGTCAACATGTAAGTTTCCTCGATAGTACAGAAGTAAGTACTAACTAACTAGTTAACTTTTAATCATGAATGTACAATCAAATGAATATGATGTTGCCGAACCTATTTTAAATAAATAAAAGGAGTTAAATAGGTGATGAAACTTTGAATGAAGTTCGTAATTTTTGCGTCATTATCCGAACCGGCGCACAACTGCTAAATCAATCTGCCTAGTCTTTTCCCACCTTTTGGGGGTCAGCTTCTATTCTAAATTATAAGGAGCGACTGGTTATCTGACCTCCACAACCCAGTTATTGGGTAACACGATACCCCTTGGTAAGACTAGTTGTCAGACCTTCGAGCTTCTGACGACCCGTAACGACTGCCAACAATAACAGCCGTGACCAACGGCTTACCGTGCTTTCCGAGACACGAAGGGGTCTCGGTATGTTCAGATGGTCACCCATCCACAGACTGACCTCGATATGGGTAGCTTAATCTGATCGATCGACCCGTGCGGCTGTTATTACTAGCCACGAGCACGGCTTGTTTACGTTTAAATTAAAATTAAAAAATGTGCTGAAAACCATAAGCATTTAATATTGCATCGTCAAGAAAACTATTCGCTGACATTAAAATAAACATATCCACTGCCATTCCAAGTTATCTACCAGATTCCCTTGTTAATATAACCGTAAAGATACTCAATAAAGAATGCGAGCAGGGCATGTGACGTCTAATTTACTTTTAGGGTGCGTTTCCACTGACGCGGAGCTGGGCGGAGCGGAGCGGAGACGTGCAGGAATCGACCAATCATAATGGTTGAAATCCTCATCGCGTCTCTTGCCTCGTCTGTAATTGGACGATTCCTGCACGTCTCCGCTGCGCTCCGCCCAGCTCCGCGTCAGTGGAAACGCGGCCTTACGAGTGTACCGATAGTGCTTAGTTCAGGAATGCGCCCGCGTCTCTTCAATTGTTAGTGGGGTCGAATTCCTACGAACCGAACAACCGTACTATACTCGTGTGTTTGTATTGGACTTATGTGTTATTTGAACTGCTATGTGGAGTAATTGAAATGTGAAGGCAGCAGGAATGTATTGGGGTACCTACATTTAAAGTTACAATAATAATTACTTTGTTTTTTTTTGTCCGCCTAAAGTGACTGGGAAAAGTTATTATTTTTCCATAGAAAGTTATTATCAGTAGAAAAATGTTTTCATCAATTTATCTGCCTAGGCTTTTCCTAACTATGTTGGGGTCAGCTTCCAGTCTAACCGGATGCAGCTGAATATCAGTATTTTATATGGAGCGACTGCCTATCTGACCTCTACAACCCAATTACTGGGTAATATGATACCCCTTGGTAAGACTGGTTGTCAGACTTTCGGGCTTTTGACGACCCGTAACGACTGAACACGAATGACAGCCGGGACCAACGGCTTAAGAGCGTAGACGGGCTGCATTTTTCCATACAAATGTATTCCCCTATTCTCTTCCTGGATAATGCCTCTAGAGTAATCGTTTTTATTTATAAAAATCCAGGTCTATTGAAGGCATGCCCCTGTCATTTTTTTTTTCAAAAAATTTATTACAAAAATAAATATGACTTACCAAAAACCTAAAAAAATACCCCGTTTTTACCTACGTAATCAGACGACTACCAAAGAAAATTGAAAAGTTTTTAAAATAAAAACAAGTAATAGGGGCATAGATCTATTCTTCCTTTAAATTTTGATACCAAATATAATTTAATTGGCTTAGGTTTCGAGGAGAAAACAGGAGAATACGAAACGTCGATCGGTCAAGGTTTTTTATAGGTAAAATCGTTCTGAGCTGCAGTTGTCTCTATCGCACTCTACGGGGGGAGACGAGAGGTGAGGGAGGGTTAGACTAATACGTACACAATTAGGGAAGTGACTAGTGTCGAAGTTTTTATCGAAATCATAGTGATGTCAGTCGATATCGACGTTTATCCTATACTGATTTACTGAATAGTGTTTGATGCTCATTTTGTTTTTTTTTAAGAGACAACGAAGTAACAATTCAATGACATTTTTAGGGTTTACAATTAACTAATAATTGAAATGAACTTTAGCGAAGTGTCTCTTACAAAAATACAAACCGTAAGCATTAGGTATAATACGGAACTAAAGTTTGCACTATACTGCTTGGTGTGATAATTCTGCTTTTGATTTGACATAAATATTTACAGGGGAGTTTATAAAATAATGACTGCTCTTATCAAGTAAATCTATATATTAGGTCTTTACCTATGAAATTGCCGTTCTGCAGTACTGGCCATTTCAAATCAAAATAATTTTTGTTTGGCTAAGAATTCTAATTTCATATTAATTTTATTTTAAAAACATGGATTTTTTTTCCAAAAGTAGTCATTTGTTTATGGATTAGTGTTACATTTTCATCGCATTTCAATCTTTTTCGTCACCATGGATACGTTAAAAATTCGAGTAATTATGGAATATGAGTACCGTCGTGGCAGCAACGCGGCACAAGCGGCACGCAACATCAACGACGTTTACGGAGCTAACACTACAAACCAACGCACCACCTGTTATTGGTTTGGTCGCTTCCGTTCTGGAAATTTCGACCTGAAAAATGAACCTCGCGGTCGTCCGAAGACTTTGGTCGACAATTACGAATTAAAGGCGATTGTGGAAGCTGATGATACACAATCTACGGCTGAATTAGCAGGAGCTTTCGACGTTAGCGTCAAAACAATCTTGGTCCATTTGCGTCAAATTGGGAAGGTAAAAAAGCTTGACAAATGGGTGCCCCACGAACTCAATGATCGCCAGCGCGAAGTACGCGTCGAGACGTGCCTTGCACTGCTCAACAGACACACAAATGAAGGAATTTTGAACCGCATTGTTACCTGCGATGAAAAATGGATTCTGTTCGATAACCGCAAGCGCTCAGCAAGTTGGTTGGATCCTGGTTCAGCACCTAAGAAATTCATAAAAAATTATTCATAAACCTAAACAATGCCCTAAACGAAAACTTACCCCTAGAAAAGTGATGGTCACTGTTTGGTGGTCTAGCGCCGGTGTGATTCATCACAGCTTCTTACCAAACGGGGTGAGCATTACTGCAGATGTGTACTGTGAAGAACTGAACACAATGATGGAGAAGCTGGCACATCTCCAACCAGCATTGGTCAATCGCTCGTCTCCGCTGCTCCTGCACGACAACGCGCGACCTCATACTGCACAGCAGACGGTCTCCAAGTTGCAAGAACTGGGATTGGAAGCTCTCCGTCATCCGCCCTACTCACCAGACCTTGCGCCTACAGACTACTACTTTTTCCAGAATTTGGATAACTTCTTGGCGGGAAAAAAATTCAATACCCGAGAGGCAGTACAAAATGCCTTTGAAGAATTTGTTGCCTCCCGACCAGCTGATTTCTTTAAGAAGGGCATCAATAAACTGCCACTGCGTTGGCAAAGATGCATTGATTGCATGGGTGATTACTTCTATTAATACAAATAAAAAATACATGAAAAAAATTCGTTTAAATTTTTTCATACAAAATGGCAATTTCATAGGTAAAGACATATTATATAAAAGGAAGTCGACAATCGTGTTAATTACACCGATTTTTATATTTTTTGCGTTTTTGGATTAGCCGTCGCCGTCGTCCAAAATAGGATAATAAGTTTTTTTTAATTATTTTTTTAGGTAAGTAGGGTAGTAGTCAGTTGTCGGGAGCGAAGCCGTGGGCAAAAGCTAGTTCTTAATATTTATGCAGAAGAGGCAGAAAAGGTGCTTGTGGGTATTTTAAATAATACAAAAGTTATATAATAATATGTACATTTATTCTGTCGTCATTTCCATCCTTTCTCTTACAGGTAAATTTCTTGGTATCCGACCGTCAATTATTTCAGGGAGAAGGCATTCATGGAAAAATTTAGTATAAATAGCACGATCACACGAAACACTGCGCACGCCGATATTTTCAATCCGACTGAGACAGAAACGAACGCAACGTAGGTAGTTTGGTTGGCGCGAGCGGGCGGGAGATGCGCGCTACTGAGCTACGCACACAAATACAGACTTCACTCACATATTGATACCGCCCGGTTGCTAGAGCGCAGCGCGACGGCAATAGTTTCTTCAAATACCTATTTTTCAATTCCCGGGCAGCCCGTCTACGCTCTTAACGTGCTTTCCGGGGCACGGAGGAGTCTCGGTATGTAAATATTGTACTATAATCTAGAATCTTATTACTAAGTTACGCAAATATTTTTTTACGCACTATAACACACCCCCTTTTTCCCCCGAACATTGCTCGAGAGCAGACGTGTTTTTGGTTGCTGCCGCTAATTTACGAAGTCCTAAATTGTAATTTCGATTTATTTAAATAATTATTTACGTCGAGCTTGGAGCCCCAATATCTTGAGGACTAGAAAGAGAACAGTGGATTCCGATGTCACTTGCTCTGGACCTCTCTGGACGCCGCAGGAACAAATGTGAACGCCCACCAACTACCAGGGTATTATAAACGCTACGGATACGGACTACTTCGCACTGAAGACAACTCACGTGAGTGAACAAGACAGATTTTTAAGTTGTTCCTCGACTCGTACGCAGAAAAAGTACCAGGGCTACAGAAACAACAGAGGCTCATTACGACCATATTATTATACTATTATAAGGATCCACTATTTCGTCAAAACTTTCAACGTATAAGTAGCTCAATTGGTGAGCGCTTTCGTTTTTATATGCGGACCCACGGAGTTCTGAGTTCGAATCCAGCCAACGGAGTACACTTTTTGTAACTTAAAATTTTATTTTTATTTTTTCTGCCATTTTATTTCCTAATTTACATAATGCCAATAAACCGTACGCCGCCACCACCATCACCATCAGCGCATCATGATTCAGAACGTGAGCTGCCCACAAAATCACTTGAGCAAGAGGCATCTAATGTAACAGTACGGAAACGGATGGTTGATATTAACGTGTTTATGGCGGAAATGAGAAACCTCTTGTCAAACTTTGAAAGGCAACAGAATGAAAAATATTCGTCGCTTCAGGCGACTGTGGCTGAAATAAAAGAACTAAACGTGGCCTTAAAAGAGTCTGCCGACTTTGTATCAAAAAAATACGATGATCTCATGTTGGAATTTAATAAGTTATCAGCAGAACGTAGCGATAACCTGGCATATATTCAGGTTCTGGAAGAAAAGGTTGAGAGCCTCGAAAGATATCAAAAGGCCACTTCTCTGGAGCTGAGAAACATACCACCTACACCCCATGAAACCAAAGAAAATCTAACAAAAATCGTTATTGATACAGGTAAAGCTCTAAACATTCCAATCAATATTTCTGATATTCGAGATGTATATCGCATAAAGACAAAGTCGGAATCAAATAAACCTATTTTAATTAACCTCACAACAACATTTATGAGAGAGAAGATAATTCAATCCTTAAAATCCTACAATAGATCCAATCAAGGTAATACATTTTCTACTGTAAACCTAAAATTAGGAGGTCCTGTGAAACCAATTTATTTATCAGAAAGTCTAACTTTTAAGGCAAAACGCCTACATTACCTCGCTCGAGATTTTTCGAAAACTAATAGCTTTAAATTTTGTTGGATTGCGCATGGAAGGATATTGATTCGCAAGAAAGAGGGCGCCACAGCGTATACCATAAATAGTGAGTTGGACTTGAAGAATATAAATATAGAAGACTGACTATTTTTAAGTAGTATCTTATTTTATAGTAAGTTTTTAACTACGAAATTATTTTTGAATAATGCATGTTTAAATTCTTTTTTCCATTTTTATATCAAACATTGTAATTTATTACTTGAATGCCTATTTGGATATTCTCACACTGTAACACCAGCAACATACACAAAAACACTAATAACCACTACACATAACATTCACTCGGTGAAATCATTCATTCTCACTCCTAAATATTATATTAGCCTTAATACCTACCTAAGTGAAAATAATATTAAAAATTACATTGAACTACATCAGTCAGAATTCCGAACATATAAAAACATAATCATGCAAACAATTCCCCTCCAAGAGAACCCACCTGCTCCCCTCATTTGTGTCCTACCATTATTTAATCATTTAAGTGGATAACATACGCGATTTGAATGATCATATTGATCATTTGTCAGTGTCTACTTCATTATGCTGTGAACCTGAAGAATGTTCCTCCTATATTAATGACCCTGATAAGCAGTTTAAAATCATAACTCAAAATATCCGGTCAGTAAAGGCAAACTTTGATTCTTTTCTGACACTTCTATATAGAATCAACCTTGACTGTAATGTTATTGCGTTGACGGAGTGTTGGCTAAAGTCTAACTCTGCCATTCCATCGATCGAAAATTACTCGCACTATTACACTACTCAACATAAAAATCAGAATGATGGAGTTATCTTGTATGTTAAAAATGTCGGCAACTACTGTGTCGTGGAACCTAATTTTACAGACGCAAGCTGCCTCGTTCTAACGATCGGCACAGAGAAAGCCTTTATATGTATTTACAGGTCACCCTCTATATTAGACATCAGTAACTTCTTACAGTCTTTAAATTCTCTTTTAATTGATCTCGCATCATACAAGAATATAACTATTCTTGGAGATGTAAACCTTGACATCAGCAGTACCCCAAGCCCTAATCGTATTACTGACTATCTCAACTTGATAGCTTTTCATGGTCTTCTTCCTGCCCACACTTACCCTACTCGCGAGTCCGCTTGTCTGGACCATGTCATGCTCAAGACGAACTCTCTAGCGCTCACAATAGTAATTGACTCTTGTGTGACCGACCATAACTCTGTCTTACTTTGTCTCAGACAAAGTAAACAATTACATACCGGTATCAAAACTATTTCAAGACTCAATTACAACTCTTTGGACTCGGAAATGAATAGCATGGATTTCAAACAGATCTATGAATATACTGATGCCAATCAAGCCACTAATTATTTTATTAACACTATTGTCAATATTATACGCTCTCACACAACTATAGTTAGACTCCCAAATCACAAACGTTTACTTAAACCATGGATGACTACTGGCATGCTTCGCTGCATGCGCAACAGAGATGCAATGCATAAAAAACTGAAGTTATCTCCAGACAATCTTGTACTAAAAATAACTTATAAAAGATATAGGAATTACTGCACGAAAATTATTAAAAACCTTAGGAGGGAGTACGACAGGGCAGAGTTGAGCGAGGCTGCCAATGATAGTAAAAAGGTTTGGCAAATTATAAAGAGGGTCACAAACACGGAAGCTCCAAAAAATCCCACTACTGACTTACTTGTTCCTTCTGCTTCTCCCCAACAATCGGTGGACTCCGTTAACGAGTTTTTTGTAGATATAGGCAAAAATCTTGCGAGCGTTTTTACTCCCCATAGTGTTATCCGAAGCCCACCGCATGTCACTAATGCCACACCTGCGCCACTACACTCGTTTGTGATGGTGGACACTGATGAGAGTGAGGTTGAGGCGCTGCTGATGTCTCTAAAAACTGATGCCGCTCTTGGATGGGACAACATCTCTACTAAGTTTTTGAAACGTTACAAAAAGTTGCTTGTTCCCCCACTGACATACTTATTTAATCTTTGCCTCAGCAACGGTGTATTCCCCATATACCTCAAGAAAGCTATTGTCCATCCCATACATAAGGGAGGGAATAGAAACTGTGTTAATAATTACCGCCCCATTGCTGTCCTACCTTCAATTTCTAAAATCCTGGAACGAATTATAAACAAGAGACTCATTAAATACTTTGAGGAAAAAAAGCTTTTATCTCCCAATCAATTTGGGTTTAGACGAAATAACTCAACGAATGATGCTGTTCTAAATTTAACGGGTCACATAGTCAAAAACATTGATGCAAAAAAGAAGGTAGTGTCAGTTTTCTTAGATCTAAAAAAAGCTTTCGACACAGTTTCTATTCCCAACCTAATGTTGAAACTGGAGGAACTGGGAATACGTGGCCTCCCACTCCAAGTTATTGCAGACTACCTAAGCAATAGGACTCAGTGCGTAAAAATTTCTAATTACCTGAGTCGGGAGCTTCCTGTCACATTTGGGGTTCCTCAGGGAAGTGTGGTTGGTCCCACGCTTTTTTTGGTGTACGTAAATCAGCTGTGTAATCTGCTTCTCCAAAATGGAAAAATTACGGCCTTTGCTGATGACACAGCACTCACCTTTACTGGCGATACTTGGGAGGAAGCTTTTGACATGGCGCAGAGAGGACTAGACCAAGTTTTAAATTGGCTTAATGGCAATCAACTTACCCTTAACACGGATAAAACAAAAGTAATCTGCTTTACACTACGCCTTTCTACACAGCCGCCGAACTCATATTCCCTAATCGCTCACTCAAGCGTCTGCCCAGGCACCGCAGCTTGCCATTGCCCTAAACTCGAACGTACCCCCACAATCAAATACCTCGGGGTGACTCTTGATGACAATCTGAGCTTCTCAGCCCACATAGATCTACTTACAGCAAGGGTTAGAAAACTAATATTCGTCTTTAAGACTCTTCGTCATGTGGCAGATGCACAGATTGTCAAAAGGGTCTACCTTGCCCTCTGTCAATCACTCCTTTCATATTGTGTTTCCGCCTGGGGTGGTGCTCCTAAGACCACAATGATGAAATTGGAGAGGGCCCAAAGAGCCGTGTTAAAGGTAAGTACATTTCGCCCGATACTCTTCCCAACAGAAGATTTATATAAATGTTGCAAAGTGCTTTCTGTCAGACAACTGTTTGTACTTAATACAGTCCTACTACAGCACAAAGATACCCCCTACGTGACAATCACTAAAAGACGTAAAGATATAGTTTGTCAGCACTACAGATGTAATTACTCATTCACCAAACGATTTCTTTGCTTCCAAGGGCCACAATTATATAATAAACTCAATAGGAAATTGAATATCTACTCTCTTTCAACTTCGTCCCTCAAGAAATCTTTGACAAATTTTCTACTTATGAATAACTACCTGGATACAGAACGCCTGCTTTTCTCTGATAATAACCCACCCTAGCCATTCCACCGAGATCATAACACACATTCTGCACCGACACAACACACATCATCACTACAACAAACACACACATACACATACATACAAACACACACACACACCAACAAACACGAATAATCCAAATGTCAAATAAATAAATAGTAATTTTCCGAATTCTGTAATTATGGTCTTTGTTAACTTTAGTTTAAAACACTTGTTCTGCCTGCAATTTAGTATGTGAAATTGAAGTATGTATGGGCTTGTACCACCGCCCTTAATACAAGCTATTTTATAGCTTAGTAAGGGTGCTGGTTGCAACACCTAATCTAGATCGTTAACTAGCATAAAAAAAAAAAAAAAAAAAAAAAAAAAAAAAAAAAAAAAAAAACAATCTTTACAAATAATTTTGTGTGACGTCCTCCATCACTTATAGACTTTGTGAATGAAAATTGTTTTAAACACTTTTGGCAAACTCCTACGATTATGTAAGTATCTACGAATATGACTCCGCTTTGTGAATGAAAATTGTTTTAAACACTTTTGGCAAACTCCTACGATTATGTAAGTATCTACGAATATGACTCCGCCCCAGCATCAATCATCGATCCTGTTACAAACTGGCGCATTAAAGTTTCAAAATCCAATTCTGCAAACTTACAACGTCCAACTAACGTATTACCTGGCAAAATGAAAATGAATCCCTATAAAATGTTATGACCGATCGTCTGCCGTTAAAAATTCAATCTAAATTCCAATTGCTAAGACGCAAATTGCTTTGGAGCAATTAAGTTGCAGTTACAAGCCCGTTAAGGGATATGACGGGATCATCAATTACTATTGATGGCGATTAAATTCGAATTGAAAATGGATGTCAGTTTTAAAATCGCTTTTGTAAAAGTTTGTGGAAATCTTATTAATGTCTGGATATTTACTGAAGCATGAGCCAGAATGTTGTTTACATTCTGGCTCATGCTTCGTATTTTTACGTTATACGTTATTTTTAGGAAAGTACCTATCGTGAATGTTAACGGAAGTAGGCCATTAAACTGCCCAACAAGACGAATTATTATTAAAATGTAACTTTCAACACTTTGTAAACGAACTTTTGAGATGGTGAAATGAGTGTGAAATATGTATGACAATTTCATATATACCTACTACGGTTGTTTTAAAAATGAAGTACCCGCATATCATCTGAATTTAATTTGCAACAATGCCAATAAACATAGTTTTGCCAATAAATTTAATTTAAGCTGTGTATGAAAGGCATTTCTGTTTGGTGTGGATAATTGTTTATTGAAATGAATAGCAATCTGATCATAAATTCGACTGTTCTGTGGCTTTTATTTGGAATTTAATGTAGCTTATGATCATGACATATACAAGATACATAGATCAACTGAATCAATTATTGAACTGAATTAAGTATTCATGGGGAAACTAATTGGGCTCGATAATTACCATAGCGTGTTAGAATGAACACGGATAATTACTTTTTTACTGGGTAGGTACTTTGGTTGAAAATCGGTGTGCAGTAAAGGCTCGCGCACATTTAGGCGGGCCGCACTGCATCGCAACTTCGCAACGCATTGCAAAAATCCTCCTGTATCACTTTAGTACATTTTGTATAAACCATCACACACGACAAGCGAGCCGCACCGGACAGCTGTGCAACGCACTGGCGGACGGCTCGCCAGGCGTATTTTTGCGGCTACTGTTTGAGATTATACAGGAGGATTTTTACAATGGGTTGCGTTACGGCGCGGCCCGCCTAAATGTGCGCGAGCCTCATAGCAGTGGAATGAAAGCAAGTCTTTGAAATTTGAATTTGTCTGCAAACAATTACTGCGTTGCGGTGCGGTTCGCCGCGGCTGTAATGTGCGTTTAGCTTGAAAGAGCTTTCGCGAGTAATGATAATTAATTATACCCGGTGAACACTGGATAGTTAGCCCACTTTTAATGTGCTGAGTGACAGGCTAATATCTTTTCCACGACTTGAGAGATAGCTCGTGCCGACACGGCTCGAGAACAGAAGTAAAATACAAATCGTTGCACATTCTGATACGATTTCTGTACTATGCTATCAGTCTTGATATCCAAGTGGATTGCCACACAGTTAAAAAGATGTCTGTGTCAAACTCAACTCAAACCGAGTTGAGTTTGACACAGATACCTACCTTTTTATTTCAATAAATGAAACCAATTACAGAGACTTTTGAATTGTCCAAGGGTCAGTCAGAAAGATGAAGCTAGTTCATTCCATTCCCAAGCGTAGCCCATTCCAAAGCGTAGTAGGTTCCTATGGAGAAGAACGGGTAAGTAACTCCACCGACAATCTTGTTGTAACAAGACGGTCGTGTAGTAACAAAAGTTTCCAAACATTTTACTGTGAGCATATAAGAAGAGGCTTCTCTACATCGGATAACTTATTTTTCCGTTTTAAAAAAAATAGGCTAAAATAGGTGAACGGAGCCAATACCTAGTTTAAAAAAAAAATCGAAATATATTTAATTAAAAAAGTTATTTTAGTTTATTCATTTTTTTCACTGTTGTTCTTGTTTTAGTGTGAAAAGTTTACTTCGAATTTGTAGTAGGATTAATTGATACATAGACCAATTTCTATCTAAGCTAACACAGGCTTCTACTCCGTTCACCTATTTATACCCTATTTTTTTCAAGACTGTAAAAAAAGTCATCCGGTATAGGCTGACAGTAAAATGTTTGTATATTTTTGTTACTATTACACGAATCTTATTACAAAATCGAGTCTTGTTGATCGTTTGTTCAACAACAAACAACAAGGGTAACAACGAACACTTGTAATACTCAGCACTAATCACAGGCATTATGCGCAGACCGGTAGGTGCCGTGCGCTTGCATGTCGCGATGTGGTCGCATGCATCGAATAACTGCAGCCATGCTGATTGCGTGCGGCTTTTCATTTTAAATGAAAATAAAAAAAACTTGGTGCACGTCCAAACGTGGTTACTGTGGGTTTTTCCAGAACTACGTTGTTTAATAGGAACTGTTTTAAGTATTGCTTCATTGCTTCACACATACCATACAAGGCTCCATACTGGGCCCCATTATCTTTATTTTATATTGTGCAGATATCATAAATTCCCTGAAGCGATGTAGGTACCACATTTATGCTGATAATGTACAAGTATATCTCCTTTAAGCCAAGTGACTATGACATCGCGTTAAAGGATCTAAATGATGATCTTGACAGGATAGCATGTTGGGCTGAAAATTACGGATTGGTACTTAACCCCACTAAAACCAAATATATGTTGTTTGGAACCAAGAGCCAAATCAGTGCAGTGCCGGCAACACTCAACGTTACCCTGCTGGGTGAGTCGGTCAGTCGAGTCAGCGAGGCACGTAATCTGGGTCTGACAATGGACGCTGGGTTGCGATACGAGGCACACGTATCAGAATCAGTGCGCACTTGTTTTTATCGGCTTAAGGTCCTGTATAAAATAAGGCCTTATCTTTCCGAGGAGCTGCGGATACAGCTGGCTGAGTCTCTCGTGCTGTCTAATCTGAACTATGCGGACGTAGTTATTGGCCCTCGACTGCTGGCAAGAACTGATCGGCTGATCCAGAGGGTGCAAAACGCCTGCGCTCGTTTCTGCTTCTCAATCCCACCAAGAAGTCACGTAACACCATTTTTAAATAACCACTCAATCCTTAAAATGAAATCACGTCGTAAGTTGCGCTTGGCATGCCTACTTTTTGGAGTTATAAAGTACAAGCAGCCGTCCTACCTGTACAATAAACTGAGCTGGATAGGTAGCAGAAGAGAATGCGCAAGGAGACAGTGCTCGCAGCAACTCTCCACTCAATCACACAAGACAGCTGCTTTCAGGGGAAGTTTCAGATATGCCGCATCTAAATGCTGGAACAATATTCCCCCGCCGATAAGGAATCTTAAATTTCTTGCTACCTTCAGAGTTCGACCACGGCAGTTCCTTATCGCCTCGCAGAAAAAACTAGGGATGACTGTTTCGAACACGTCCATTATATAACTGGCTGTCGTGTCCCTCCCGAGACAATCTGTATGTATAGCGGATTGGGTGGTCATTACCTGTGAACAAAGAGGGTACTTGGTAATTAATAATTTGTGGATTTTTTGTTGGAAATAATTTTAATTATTACACACAATATGTTATTTACCATCATTTCATTTTAATTTATTTTCATTATTTATTATACCTATATTTTTTATTGTAATATTTGACATTTAATTTAAGGACCCAAATAGTTTTATTTTATTCGAACCTACGCCACTATTATAATATTATTCATTTACACTTACATAAACCTTTCTCAATCAACACACCTACGAACAACAATGTTTCCCAATGCAAAACTTTCTTGCTGCAGTACTTATGCATAATTAAAATGTCGGGTATACTTACAAAATTTCACCCCGCGCATAACACTTTCTTACAATACCAATTTATCTCGACTGCTCGACGTCCGTATGTCACTGCAGGGATCCAGCAGAATATCAGCGTCAGGTATATTTGCCTGACACATGCTGAGCTGGACTCCCATTTGGTGCAAGGGTGCAACCTTGAGACGCACACCGCACTGTGTATTCCGTTGTTAATTTTTTTTAAGTACCTACCTATGTCATAGTGTCACTTTTATTTGTGTTATTCTTCTATTTTTTTTTATTTTTTTTTATTGGCATTTTGTTAATTTTACTTTACCATTTAATTGTACTTTTGTGTGTTTGTGCTATGTCTTTTGTGTGCACAAAATACATTATTTATCTATATATCTATCTATCTACATAAAGTGGTTAAGTAAAAACAGCCGCACGGGTCGATCCATCAGGTTAAGCAACGCTTGCCAGGGTTGGTCAGTGGATGGGTAACCATCTTTACATACCGAGACTCCTCCGTGCCTCGGAAAGTACTTTAAACCGTTGGTCCCGGCTGACATTTGTGGATCTTTGACAGTCGTTACGTTACGTCAGAAGCCCGAAAATCTGACAACCAGTCTTACCAAGGGGTATCGTATTGCCCAGTTACTGGGTTGTGGAGGTCAGATAGGCACTCGCTCCATGTAAAATACTGGTATTCAGCTGCATCCGGTTAGACTGGAAGCCGACCCCAACATAGTTGGGGAAAGGCTGGGCAGATTGATGCAAGATTAATAATTATGTACCTACACAAAAACCTTCCGGAATAAATTCTCTATAGGAGTGAAAAGCGCATCAAAATCCGATGCGTTGTTAAGAAGAACAACTTTTATTTTACTAGCGACTCGGCCCGGCTTGGGACGGCCCGGGTAGCCCGATCGTTAAAAAAAAACTTCACAGGATCACTCGCTGGGCTAATTTGAAGACTGCCTGAAAATTTCATCTAAATCGCTCCAGCCGTTTTGGAGCCCATAGGGACCATACATACACACATCGACTTTTATATACGGATAAGTATAGACGAGTCGAGTGATACTGCGAAAGAAATTAAATTAGAAATGAAACTTTTGTTTTTGTCAAGGAAAAATTTTCGGTAAAATAAAGGAGGGCGGAAAAAATCTTAAAATTCACTTATGACGCCGCCGCCGTTTCAGCCAATTGCAATGCGCTTTAATATTTAAAAAGTATTCCGAAAAGTGTCATTAACTGCTGTCATTAATTTTTCATAACAACAACTGTGCTAAAAGGTTTTCTCTCTTCTTTCTAGCTTTGGGTAAGAGCAGGACAAAAATACACTAATTCACAATATCATCTCGTCACATAAAGCTGGATGAATCTCCCCAGCACTGCAGACTCCGGCCTCACAGCAATCATCCTTATGATTCCGTTGGCACTACCCCGCCAACAAAATATTATTTGGTTGAGTTTTGTTGGTGCACACAAGCAGTTGCTTCCCACGCGGCGGGATTCACGTCATTGTGGCCATAGCTTAACTATTCGCTACAGACAAGTCAACACCATAAGCTGTCACCATTTCCGACCCGTGATCGAATCTTCGTGCGAAAAACATTTACTGTCATCGTCGATTTCCTACCAATGTAGGGAATGAAGCAGTACAAAAATGTAGGGAAATGAAATGTTTGAAATAACTGCCGGGACATAATGTATTTTCCGTATAAAATGTCGGCGTTTTGCGCCGTGGAGTTAGGGAATATTTTGTTGAATGTTATGCCTTTATATGATGTGTGAGTATCTGAGTTTATATCTAAGAGATTTCTGCTGAATATTTTATGTTATGTACTAAGGATTATTAGAGTAGTTTGAATACTTTTCGAATGTACAGATGAAGGAAAAGTTATCCTACTAATATTATAAATTAATGTGAAAGTTTGTGAAGATTTTTGGATCTTTAAATCACGCAAAAACGGCTGAACGGATTTGGATTAAATTTAGCACACAGATAGTTTAAAACCTGGATTAACACATACTTTTTATCCCGATAGTAGGTTCCCGTGGGAAAATTTCCGACATGTACGCGGCCGAATTTTCCATTTATATTTTCAGTAAGATAGAATTAGTTATAAATGGTTTAGGTAGTATTTTTAAGCATCAAGATAATAGCAATGAGAACAAACTTTTTTTGCAGAAAACAATTTCGTCAAACAAACTCCTTTTAAGAAATTTCCAGTCATCTCACCGGGGTTGGACTTACTCGTAACAAAATTGTCCTCAACGCGAATTGAATTCTGGACCCTCGGATACAAGTTCGTGAAAGGGATAATACACTGGTGACGTTAATGGAAATCTTGTGTAGGGAAGTGTGGGGAATACAAAATATTGGGGAGAACACGAAGTACACACATATTTAAAAAGCTTTTTATTTCAACTTAAGGAGGGGAATAGTCTACTTGAAATCAACTTTAATACGTTAATAAATATAATAGAAAAAATATTTCCTTTCGAATCCCCAATGGACATACAAAATATGTATTTTGTAGTTTTTAATAAAAGTAAAATGAATTCGGATTGTTTTGCAATCTATCATGAATTAGTCAAAATTTTTTTTTAAAGAAATTAAGCTTCAAAACTACATTCTCACTTTTTAGTGTCAATGTGAATAATATTTGTATGTAAGCATCTATATAATATGTAGGTATAAGTATTAAAATGGGCTAAAATTCCAACACCAATGTACCTACTCGATGAAATAGCATGCGATCTCGAGCATAGCAAGGTTGTACTCGTTTGAGTACAGACAACAAGCTCATTATTCCATCAGGGCCAATCGTCCCGAATTAGACTCAACTAAGAGGCAATAAGCAATAATCAATACGCTAGTTACATGGAAGATTTAGGCAATAAATGCTTGATGACGTAAACGATATGGCGTCAGGACCTCTTATTTTTTTATATATAATTTGAATGAATGGGAAGACTCAGGGCAAAAACCTCGTAAAACGTTAAGAAACATTAAATCGTTTTTGTGCCACAATCTTCTATTCTAGGACTTCTGTAATTAGAATACCTAGAGTAAATCTATACTAATATGCTGATCTCAGAAACTACCAGTCGGATTTGAAAAAAATCTTGGAAGGTTTTTAAAAAAATTATTTAACATAAGCTAAAAAAAGCATAAGAAAAAAAGTACAGATATAGGTTGGAACAAGAAATTTCACGCGGTTGAAGTCGCGGGCAGAAGCTAATCTACCTATATAAATAAAAAGAGAAGTCCTGACTGACTGACTCATCAACGCCCAGGCTAAGCCCTTGAACCTAGAAAACTGAAATTTTGCGCAGAGGTTCCCTTTATAATGTAGACAAGGAATAAGAAAGGATTTCCCGGTACTACGTTCCTGTGGGATATTTTGCGACATCCACGCGGACGGAGCCGCGGGCTAGTAATGAATAAAAAGGAAAGATAACACGAATAGTCTATTTCCTAACATTCCGTTAAGAAATACTTATCTAATTTTGAAACTGTCAAGTTAAAATTCCCAGAAAGAAATTTGCAAACACTGAAAGGGTCTCACTAAATATATTACTTATTCAAATTCTTCATATTTATTAGCGTTGTGATGGATATTCAGTGACAGCTGTCAGAGAGAACGCTGATGGTGAAAAGGTGACGGAGATAAAATAGAATTAAGCGAGCTCCTCGGATGTACAGCCAATATTGGATGAATCTGATTCAATCTCAACCAATTACGTTAACTCTTGAAGAGGTCGCCTAACATTGAAAGTACTTCATTGGAAACGAGAAAGTAGTGGAAAGATTCGGTTTTATATACCTACACCTTTGTCGGAGAAAAAAGGACACTTTTTATTACTTTTGTGTTTCGTTTCGTCTGATTGACAGCTTTTAAAAATGGAATCATTTGAGAATTGGGTTTATTTAATTTTATTTATTTATTCATCAAACAATTTACATTGTGTTCGAATTTTACAAGATAATATAAATAAGTTATACAATAATGGTAGGTGTTTGTTTACATTTTTGGTATTGCTTTCCTGAATCACTTTATTATTAGAGTATAAAACAAAGTCTCTTCCCGCTGTCTGTCCCTATGTATGCTTATATCTTTGAAACTATGCAACGGATTTTGATGCGGTTTTTTTTATAGATAGAGTGGTTCAAGAGAAAGGTTTATATGTATACTACATGCGCGGGTAAAACCGTGGGAAAAAGCTAGTAAGGTATAACCAAATTTAAATATAATGATGCTAGTAAAATGTTCTACTCCTATGAGGCGTTATTTGTATAATATGGATAAATAGCGGAAATAAAACTGCATTGGTCTTAGATAGAGTTAAAAGTTTATGACTGACCAAATCGATTATCCGGAGTGAGCAGTGGTAAAGTGTCCGTCTTTTGTGGGTCAGGCAAGAGTTTGTTATTAAGTTGGTACCTATAGTTGTAACAAGCGAAACTTTTAATTGCTCATGCGCTCTACTGAATGTTAGGTGTTCCAGTTTTGATATTGTGCCAAGAATTGGATCCACCTTCTATCAAAATCTCAATGCACATAATAATAGAACGAACTAGGTCTTCGAATGTAGCCCCTTGATATCGATATCCTTTTATGAACTCAACTAACTTCTACCCGTGACTTCGTCCGCGTGAAATATCTTGTTTTAACATTAAATATATCCTATGACACTCGGTAATATTGTAGCTTCCTATTAGTGATATAATTTTCAGAATATGATCACCAGTTCTGAAGATTATCCGCTACTTTAAAACTGACAAATTTTACCTCTTTATAATATCAGTCAATCAATCTGCTTAGCCTTTTCCCAACTATGTTGGGGTCGGCTTCCCGTCTAACCGGATGTAGCTGAATACCAGTATTTTACATGGAGCGACTGCCTATCTGACATCCACAACCCAGTTACTGGGTAATACGATACCCCATGGTAAGACTGGTTGTCAGACTTTCGGGCTTCTGACGACCCGTAACGACTGTCAATGATTCACGAATAACAGCCGGGACCAACAGCTTAACGTGCTTTCCGAGGCACGGAGAAATCTCGTTATGTAAAGATGGTCACCCATCCACTGACCAACCCCGGCAAGCGTAGCTTAACCTGACGGATCGACCCGTGCGGCTGTTATTACTTAGCTTCGAGCTCCTTTATAATATCAGTATATGTAGACAATAGGTACTTCTGTGGAAACGGTTGAGAATGTTCTTTAATCACATCACACAAACAGGTGACACGCAAACATATTCACAGAGCCACGAAACGAGACCGCTAAATACTTGAAAACAGCTGATCAAAAAAATAACAGTAAAGTTGAGAACTTCCTCTCCTTTTTTGCTACTTGATAAAATATCACAACCAACACTGATCTATGTCATCCAAAGTAAACAATAATATGCAAAAAGAAAATATTTGAACGAATCAGGGATCTGTAACTTAAAATAAACGGGTGGGGTTGTCAACATTTTATGTTTGAGTAAACATCAATATAGGCTGCGATAATATTGGCAGAGCAAACTTTGCGCGGGATTCGCGACGAGATTGAGGAGTACTTATTACTATTTATATTTGTATCAGTTGTTTGACGCCAGTACTCACAGATTTGTTTTTGGAACGGAGCTTCTAGTAACAGAGCCTTCTGAAAGTATACGTAAATAAAACAACCGACTTCCAAAAAAAAAACTACAAAGTGAAAAATAACTTTAATTTCCAACAGGACGTTATTCAATGTCATGCCTTTGGGTTCGTGGCTGTGTTGTGTTGTGTTGTGACCGTTCTAAGCCGTTTTTTAACCGAATGAAATCGATGTTCTAAAAAATCGATATTTTTACAAACGTTAATTTAGAAAAGAGAGAAACGTATAATTACTGTATTATTAAATGTTTAAACATATAAAAACAAAATCTGATCAAATATATTTTAAGGTTTATTTTGATATTTAATAACTACTAGGTACGCCACTATACAATGTATTATTATACAAAAGCCTTCCGAAAGAAATCAGTATATCGGGTTTTGGTTTAGGTGTTGGCTTTGAAACTCCCCGAAATTGAAACTTAGTTGGCATTTATGTAATAACTGTTAAATATTACAAACACGTACGTGAAATAAAACGATATGGCTCAAGAATCAGTTTAAAACAATGTAGATAAATTATCGATTACAAACTCTATGTATGATAAATCGATATGTCTCGAGAATCGGTTTCTAAAGCAACCGATTTTTATCCCATCACTACACAAAGTATTTTGACAGCTGTCGAAACGGACTTCTTAGATTGCGTTGATTATAGTTTCAGTACCAACCTGGCTAGTAGAGACGCGTCCAACGTCTGCGGTACTCGCGCGTCGACGACGATGACGTGCGGCTGCTTGGTATCCGAGTCGCGTCGCAACGCGTCCAGCGCGTCGCGAGCGCTTCGCACCGAGCGCGCTTCGCCGCCCGCCCGCGCGACCGCTCCACATGCCGCCGCGCACACGCGCGATTGTCGCTCCGGAAACACGCATAGTAACTGCCAACAAATAATACTATGTAAAATTATAGCTCGTGCAGAAATAGGGCATTGTTGTTTCAATATTATTATTGTAATAGAGTCTGTTATATAACCGAAGTTCGCACGGGCGTAAAAAATCGCGGCGATTTTTTTTCGCGCACTGCATTTTCAACGCTCTGCTTAGCGACGGGAGTTGAAAATCCAACGGTGTGTTTTTCGTCACACTGGGATGCACTCTGTTGTTGTTAGGTTAGATTCTCAATGTTCGGCTCAACACCGAGAGTTGAAAATCCAGTGCGCGATAAAATCCCGCCGGGATTTTTTTACGTCCATGCGAACGTTGGCTAAAGATCAAAGACCAACAAAATGCTTTTAAAAAAAAAAATATTAAGCAATTCAAAACTCTACGACGTGACATAGTAATAAATAGTGAGTTTTATAGTTAACAACATAACCTTTGAACTTCAAACAATGCTCTGATAGGCTTCTCTTTCTGTGAGTCTTTTGTTTCCAGTTCCATTCCCAAACGAAGCACACAGGCAGTCTTTGTTTTGAATCTATTCTCATTCACTCACAAACACAGGCCTTGAGTTCATTCTATGAACGATTTCTTCATTCATGGCGTATTTTCAATGTATTGGGATTGTCAGAATAGGCCTTCAGGTTTCTATTGTTAGTGGCCACAATGTGCTATGATGTATACGTACAGCTATACATAACTACGTATTTACTACGGTTTTAGTTTGTTTGTCAGTCAGTTTGTATAGCTACATTTACACGGTGCAAGTTTCTGGAACGTTCAATAATCGCATGCCATGTGTTCAATTTCACGCACGTTCTATTTTATTGCCATTCAAGAATTGCATGCAAGTGTTTACACGCGCGCGATTTCCATAAAAAATTGCCATTCAATAAAATCGCATGGGACTTACACCAAGGCAATAAAATTGCCAGGCGATATTGCATGCAAGTTTTGCCTCGTTACATGGTTGCACGATACACGTCCTTGTACAATTGAATCAAGTATCCCCGTATTTGTGCTGCCAAAAATTTCATTCAATTTTATTAAACGTCTTGTTTCGTCCGCTCATGTTTGAATGATCGAAAATTGTCATGCCAGAATTGAGTGCGATTTTATTGACTGTGCGATTTGGATTTTATTATACGTGCTGGTTACACCTATGCCAGTTTTGAAAAGCAACCAACTTGCTTGTAACGTTCAAAAAAATTGTACGTTAGGTAATTAAACGGTTCCAGTTAATTGCCCATCAATTTTATGGTACTCAATACTCAATATCTTTATTGCTTTACCATAATGTATACTACAGGCAATAAACTTGCGCCATGTAAATGGAGCTAGCGTTAACAACGATGTCAGCACTATGCCAAAATCAGGGAACTGGACTAACCAACTTAAATTGTCTGTAAATTCAAATCACAACTGTCATTCTTTGACAGTTGTATGAAATGGCTATAACTCAACAGTTGTATGAGGAGCTTGTGGCTGAGTAATAACAGCCGCATGGGTCGATCCATCAGGTTAAGTAACGCTTGCTGGGGTTGGTCCGTTGATGGGATCTTTACATACCGAGACTCCTCCGTGTCATGCGTGGATCTTTGACAGTCGTTACGAGTCGTCAGGTTGGGAAAAAGCTAGGCAGATGATGATGAAATGGCAAATTGACGTAGTGTGTGAATTTCCCAGAATATTTTGTATTTATTCATTTCTATTCCATTCAGCAGCGTCTTGGTCCAAAGATGACGGTAATTATTAATGCTGAGGTCCTACATTTAAGTGGAAAAGTCATTAGAGTGACGTAAATCAATTAGATAAAGGTCAGAACTGCTGAGAACCAGATTTAGAAGAGAACTGTCTTGGCCCCTATTAATATTAAATTCGTGTAGATGTTACTTACTTACATTAACCAACCCAAGGGGGGTTGGTTAATGTAAGTAAGTAAACTTATCTTTTATGGAACGAAGTTCTTTAACACGACTTACTGTAGGAGTTGCCTGGTAGAAATCGTCACGTAACGAAGAAGCGTTATGCCCCAAAAAGTCAGTTCTCAAGTTTCAAGTGTCAAAAGCTTTTGTTTTTTAATAAGCCCTAGTACGATTATAAGTATTTAGCTACTAAAACTTATACTATAATCAACGCAACCTAAGAAGTCCGTTAGGAAGTTTCTCATTATACATGCCGCGATAACTTAGTAGGAACGTCTACGTAAGGAATCGAAAAATAAAATTCGTAATCCTAATTAATTACTATGTTATCCATACACTATAACAATGAGTATCATTCGTAAGCACCAAGTTTTACTTTATATTGGAAAAATGCACTCAAAAACACGAATTATTCGTTGAATAATATTCCGACAGGACGTTATTACAATGTCATGTCTTTGGGTTCGTGGCCGTAGAGTTGTGACCGTTCTAAGCCGTTTTTTAACCGAATGAAATCGATGTTCTAAAAAATCGATATTTTTACAAACGTTCATTTAGAAAAGAGAGAAACGTAAAATGACTGCATTATTAAATGTTTAAACATATAAAAACAAAATCTGACCAAATATTTCTTTAGCTATAATTTGATATTTAATAACTACTAGGTACGCCACTGGCGCATAATATACAATGTATTGTTATACTTATACCAACCTTCTGAAAGAAATCAGTATATCGGGTTTTAGTTTAGGTCTTGGTTTGGGTTTGAAACTTGCCCAAATTGACACATAGTTGGGATTTATGTAATAACTGTTAAATATTACAAACTCGTACGTGTAATAAAAGGAGAGAATCAGTTTTAAACAATGTGAATAAATTGTCGATTACAAACATAAGTATGATAAATCGATATGTCTCGACAATCGGTTTTTAAAGCAACCGATTTTTTTCCCCCGTCACTACACAAAGTATTTTGACAGCTGTCCAAACGGACTTCCTAGAATGCGTTGATTATAGATGGCTCTTTATTAATACAGCAAAAGGAACTTCTTTCCAACCGGGTGTCTCACAACACCTCCCAACTTTTTCATAGGTATGTACAGAGGCCAGCACATTAAGCTACCCCAATCCAATCTATCAAATTTTCCCAATTGAATATGAATCTTATTCCTTTGTAGTAAAGTTGAAAATCTATCAATGAAATTTGACAGATTGGGGTAGCTTGATGTGCTGGCCTCTGTACGTGTTTCTGTGACCAAATAATATTTTTTTCCTTTCCTTCTTTTAATTTTCGCCACTTATGATTTGTTTAATAAGTAGCGGCTTTTAATATTGACACAATGCAAGACATTATGTCAATGCCACTAAAAATGGGTTAGCTAATCTCAGAAGTATTTTTTTTATAAAAATAAAATAAAAATAGGCCTAAGACAAGTAAAGTTGCATGTAGTTATATGGAATGCAATAAATGATTGAGTATTGAGTATTGAGTAGTTGCAGCCATAAAAATATTTAGAAGTATTTATGGTGACATGAGGCGAGTGTGAGTAAGAGAACATGCGCTTAACTTCTTTCTTCTTTTTCTTCTGCCGTAGTGTACCTAAGCTAACTTAACATCCTGTAAATGTAGTATCAGCGCCCACACTCGATTATCATTATAGCCGATCCGATGTTATTGTTCTTAGCTTGTAGAATACTTTAATTTTTATTTAAACTGGAAGCGACATTAAACTTCTGCAACTGGTTGAATTGCCTAAATCTATCGGTAGTAACAAAATATAAAGAGTCGGAATATTAAAAGTAAAATCTGGGAACATTTTTATGGACTCCCTGCTATTTAAAATCTACACTGAAAAAAAATACCGGTAAATGGATGAAAGAATAGGAAATGAGCGGCCATTGAATAGAGTTGTAATTTACAAAAGATATCGTTTATAAAGAGGTAAATTATTCTATATTGTAATAAGTGCTTATGAAAACCCTTACAAATATACCATCCACCGTTTTATTTTTATATTTTTCATTTGCCTACAAAGTAGTCGGTTATCGTACATGTCAGTATCTCTTATTTTTCATTAATTTATTTTATTTATTTACATACATACGCTACCATGATATAGATTATTGACTGTAATGACATATACGTAATTATGTGGCTTACAAAGGGAATCCATATTTCCTTACTATAAATGCGAAAGTACCTCTGTCTGTTTGTACGTTTCCTTTTCACGCCTTAAGACGCAGATATTTAAGTGAAATAAATGATTTAAGTGACTTTTAAATCTGTTATTAATATTACACTCACATAATGCAAGTAAATTATGCAAAAATGTATGTTAAACTAGACATCAATTCTGAATGTGCATATTTAAGTATTGTAGTTAAGGGGACTACAGGACCTATATCGCAGTCACTGTCAGACTGCATATAAAAGAAAGAGAAGCGCGATGACACAACCCTGGTAATTTATTGCAAAATATGAAGCAATTATCTATTTACAAAAAAATTATTGATTGGACTAAAAAAATAAAATACTATTACGTTAATATGTTGCTTTGTAGAATAATCTTACAAAAAATATACTTATGGTATGATTTTTATTCGTTAAAAATTTTTTAGAGGTAACTTCGTGATTTTTGGGGTTCCGTACCTCAAAAGGAAAAACGGAACCCTTATAGGATCAGTTCGTTGTCCGTCTGTCTGTCTGTCTGTCTGTCTGTCCGTCTGTCTGTCTGTCTGTCTGTCCGTCTGTCTGTCTGTCAATACCCTTTTTCTCAGGAACGCGTAGAGGTATCAAGTTGAAATTAATATCAAATACGTAAATCATGGTCCCTTGAAGTTGTAAAAAAATCAAGCTTCTAAGTCAACGCAATAAAAAAATACGGCCGTTTATGCGATATATTTTGATACTCGCAAGTAAATCAAAACCTATAGGCTACTTCTCGTTGACCTAGAACCATGAAATTTGGCAAGAAGCAAGGTCTTACAGCACAAGTACTGGAAAAAGTCCGAAAATTGGTAATTTATAATTTTATCACATAAAAAATACTTTCAAGTATGTCATTTGTCAAGGCCCTTTTTCTCAGGAACGCGTGCAGGTATCAAGATGAAATTAATATTAAATACGTAAGTCTATGGTCCCTTAGAGCTCTTAAAAAAATGAAGCTTCTAATCAACGCAATAAAAAATACGCCCATTTATGCGACATATTTTGATACTCGCAAGTAAATCAAAACCTATAGGGTACTTCCCGTTGACATAGAATCATGAAATTTGGTAAGAAGCAAGGTCTCACAGCACAAATAAAGGAAAAAGTCCGAAAATTGATTATTTGTAGTTTTATCAAATAAAAAAATAGCTTTTAGTTTTTTTTTCTGGCAAAATGTGGGTGTATATATACACCTCTGCCCAAGCCTTCGGGGGAACAAGGCGTGATGTTATTTTTATGAATAGTGTTTTGCGAATACAAACTTAAATATGCAGTTGGACAATTATTGTCCGTAACGTATATGTGTATGTGTATGGGAGAACATGTTTTTCAACACAATGTTAAGTTTGTCTTTGGGATAAATTCTTTTCAACTACGGAACCCTCATTGTGCGTGGTCCGACACGCACTTGGCCGGTTTTTTTCTATCGTATCAAATTAGTTGTATTATGTTTTTAACACACTATCTAACTAGCATATATTATATCATGAAGAATATCATATATTTTACTGATTATTTTTACTGCAGTAGATCATATACTTTTAGGCATTATAAAACTTGCGTTAAGTTGCGTTTAGGTCCTGTAGTCCCCTTAAATACTTTGTGAAAAAAAAATCAGGAAGTAATATCCACCCAAAACATAAATAGGTACGATATTGCTTTCAAACTATTTTTAAGATATTGTCATGATTAGTTTTTTTATGAACAGATTTTTTTAGTATCTATAATAAAAATATCAGTGATTTTTTCAACTATTCATATATTCGTTACTAAAAATAAATATTCGCTATGAAGCCAAACGGAATGGCTGCGGCGAAAACGTACCGCCCCGTCGCATAAGGTTACCAGAGCACTTATCGTCACCTTAACAGTTGAATGGATTTCGACGTTTTATTCCGGTATATGGGGTAGTACGTTTCCTTGTGATAATTTCAAACCACCACGCTGGTGAAGCCGCGGCCAAAACTTAGTATGTATTACCACAGTCTATGTTTTTATACTGTGTTATTACAATAAATCAACACAGTTTTAAGTTTTTTAAATAACCTTCTTTAGACTCCATTCAAGTTGCGAAGAGTGTACATACGATAGATTTTGCCAGAAAGCGCATAAAACTAAGAAAAACACAAGTAAGTTTACTTTTCAGTGTGCATTTTCCGCAATTCCAAAACACAACAAAATATAAAAAGCGGTATACTTACAAAAGTGGCCATTTTGTTAAAAGACCACACATTGTGTACCACAGATTGTGTTAAAATATTTTAATTAACGGTGTTGCCAGTGGTAATTGCTAATGGCAGTTGGCAACATCTACATTACTTTTACAGTGTGCCTACACTATAACGGGAATGTTGTTACAACGAGCATATTATAAAAATTAAACGAAGCGTTTTTGTTTAGTTTTGTTTTGGTTCCGCATATTGTGTAGAAAACTTGGGTAAACACCGCTTCAACTGTATTGAATTTTTCATAATTATTTGTTTTTTATAATAATTTTGAACGTGAACACGTTTAAAATAATCTCTTGATGTCGATCTCCTGATAGGGCACATCGGAGGGGCAATTCCCTTATTTCTATGAACGTTCAAATTCTAATCTGTCTCAATCTGTCAAAAAAACTTCTAATCCTGACACCTGTCAGTTTCATATGTGTTTTGCGAATTTGATCGGTATTACAACTGGAAACTTTCAAACTGACAGGTGTCAGGAACGCATTCTAAAACACAGGTTTCATAAAACGAAGGCTTTTGGCCTAGTTTAGGAGGCATGCTCGCCCTTTAATGCGACTCTCTTAGGCGACTCTATTGTACAACACTCTATATTTCTTGTGTATGTTATTCTAAGTGTTCAAATATTTTTTTTATTTATTTTAATTTTATTTATTCTCTTGACGGCCGGGCTGTACCTTACCTACTTACATTTTTAATAAGTTTTTGATATTGATTGTCGCCGAGATGAGATTGTTTTTAAGTAAGAGATTTGGCCTTCAGAACATAGCCACACATCATGTGAAGTTAGCTGGTTTAATTATAAATTCCAGAATAAAATCTAAACCTAGGTACTTATACAGTCCGGCCATCGAGAGAATGTTTTCTTGACATCTATTAGCCAACGTTCGCACGGACGTCTAAATATCGCGGCGGGATTTTATCGCGCACTGGATTTTCAACTCTCGGTATTGAGCCGAGCATTGAGAATCTAACACACTTATGGATTTTCAATCCTCGGCGCTAAGCAGAGTGTTGAAAATCAAGTGCGCGAAAAAAAATCGCCGCGATATTTTTACGTCCGTGCGAACGTCGGCTCAGTTTAATACTAACGAATATGTGTTTTGCGAATTTTTCAGGAAAGCATTCTTTCAACGGCCGGACTGTAGACTCAGGAAATCCCTTTTCCTACTGAACCCAAACTACGAACACTACATTTATAATCCGCAAGTTTCATATTACCACAGGTTTGTGAAATCTTATAGCGATTAGTTTTAATTGCAACACGAATACCTGATGCCTGTTACATAAGGACGGTTACCGACAACGAGACGTTTTAATCAAATCATTTTGTTAACACAGTACGGCTCTATGGACCGTTAGTAGTAATTGAGTACTTAGTGTTGAAAATTATGTACTACAGTTAGAAAGAACTTCAATGTAAAACAAGAAAATTTCTCAACAAATACCGCATAAAATTTTGAAAGAGAGGGTGGGTCGCTTTCAAAATTTTATGCGGTAAGTATTTGTTGAGAAATTTTCTTATTTTACATTGAAGTTCTTTCTAACTGTAGTAAGTACCTACTTAATGTGCAAAGCTTTGCTAAAGAGGTTCAGGGACACTGTAGATGGATGAAAAACAACCTCTTTCAAGTGACGATGCCTACGGGAGCATCCAATGTATCCAGGGCTAACAGCCCTGCTTCCAATTTTGCTGACTGGCTATTCATATTATTATTTATTGTTGTTGTTTTATTATTGTTTATTATTGTTGTATTGTTGTTATTGTTTATTATTGTTGTTGTTATTTATTATTCATTTTATTATTGTTGTTAATTTTCTTACGTTTTTTGCAATTTGCAGGTCAAGTTGTATGTTGATCAAAATATATGATTCGCGATTATAATAAATATGTACTTATTTACATAAATTATAACCATAAGAATCATCAATTACATCTCTCTAATATTAGATTTCGGAAATCATGACAATTTAAAACAAATCTATAAGTACTTTAATCGGAAAGGGTCAAATATTTTTTTTTTTAATAAACTGTATTAAGTTCAGAAATAAGCCTTCATCAATATTTTTGATTATAATTTGTTTTTAAGCAAGAAAACAATTTTTAAAACGTGTATAAAACACGGGGGACATCAAATATTTGAAGCGATAAAATAAAAAATAAAATAAAAGTGATATAAAAATGTTGTCTCACCTCTAGCGGCTCCGGCGGCGAGTACAGCATAGCGTTGGGGATGTGCGCGGGCGGCGGCGACCTGTTCTGCAAAGAGATACTTCTGTGTAATATACATTAACATTATATTCACTTAACAATAATACTTTGCAGCAATAACCCCAGCGGGCCTGGACAAAGTAACATTCGATTAGCGATGACGCTAGTACCTAGAAGCCAAAAAATGTATGGGGTTGATATAAGCTATCGAAATGTCACGTGAATGAAAAAATGAAACTGAAAAGTGTTTATTTGTCCCAAAAACAGTCACATGTATTATAATTTTGAGACATCCCAAGTAAATAAGTAATTGATAATACTTGTGTTGGGGCTATCTCGCTATTTCCCTTAATTATTAACAATTTTGAGACGATTGTTTATAAAAGGTGATTAAAAATTAAGTTTGTGAAGGAATAAAAAAAAATGCTATATATGACTTATAACCTAATCAGCAGTGCGATTCTGTAACCATCTCACCGTGAAAACTTAGGTGAAGTGAGCGTGGAGTGAGCTGCCAATAGTGTCAATTCCTAGGAAAAACAAACTCACTTCACCTAAGTTTTCACTGTGAGATTTTTACAGAATAGACCGACAGTAGCTCTTAGTGTAATTGTTGAGAATGATCATAGGTCAACGTCAACGATGACTTCCATAGAGATGCGATGATAGCGATTTTAGAAATAGAATCGCTCCGAAGAGAATGCCATTTGTCTAGGCCTGCAGGTTTGTTTGTTTTTTTTTTTTTTTTTTTTTTTTTTTCAGCCCGTCACATTTCAGCTTGGTTAAGCTGTTCTCAATTGTTTTTAAAATACTGTAGATACTTAATGGTTTTTAGATACCATAGGTAAGGCCTAGCCCGTAGGGCTAATTTTATTCACGCGGTTTATATTCTGTGTACGGAACTGCAACGAGCGTGATTTTCGTGAATCGCCAGTGAAAAAAAATGTAATTAATTAGCGGACTAGTACCTAAATAATATTAATTTAATAGTTAAGTACCTAATTATTAAAAACACATTTCTATTGTGTTATCAATAAACTCAGCTCAAAAATAATGATCTGTTTTTTGAGATTAGATAGATAAATGCCACAATAAAAATGTATTTTTAATAATTACCTATATTTACTAGTCCGCTAATTGATCACATTTTTCAAAGAAGCATCTTTTCATTTAATATTCTTAAAAAATTGGTACCATGTAAGCGAGAGAGGTAACAAAACGGCATTTTTCCACTAAAACACACAAGCAAGTCGTTCAATGTTACCTACTTAAAAAAAGTTTAATAAGCCCGCTTACATTAAAACTTTTTTTTTGTACTTTCTCAAGTTTTCAAGTATTATATCTGTACACCCGGTTCTTATGTACTATACCCGTATACCAGTTTTCAACTTCGCATAGCAACAAACTTGAGAAGCCATAGGAAACCACTGAATAAGAAACTTTCCAAAGTAATATAATGAACATGATAAAATTATCACAGAAAATTCATAATCTGCCTATCCTTTTCCAACTATGTTGGGGTCGGCTTCCAGTCTAACCGGATGCAGCTGAATACTAGTATGTTACATGAAGCGACTGCCTATCTGACCACCACAACCCAGTTACTGGGTAATACGATACCCCTTAGTAAGACTGGTTGAAAAAAGAAGGAAGGGAAAAAAAACTGATAATGGAAAAACCCTCGTGATTTTTTCCATTAAGTATCAGGTATTTCTCATCCCAGGGCCCCAAAATTCTTTGCATTCAAACATGAGTAATTGACCTAGCAAGCGTAGCGAGCGGCTTCAAGTCTGGCAAAATTTGCTCTCGTCTGTCAGTTTGTTGCTACTTCTAGTAGGAACAAACTCCTAGTAGTAGTTTGTAGTAGTAGTAGGTCGTATTTTATTTACAACCAATCCGGACGAAACTTGGTATTTAGGTTTTTCGACTTCATAGATTTCTTTTGTCGCAGGTGCGACAAAAAAAATCTATGAAGTCAACTAAAAATCTACTCAGTACTTCCTCCAAAAACGAGAAAAAAGGGGGCTACCTCCGCCTAATAAGATCCGATTTTGATGGTTCTTTTATTATTTGAAAGGGAGTTACTTGAAGTTGATCTCATAAAAACTTGGTGAAGAATGGTGGTGGTGGTGGTTGATGAAGAGGGTTTGACTAAGGTAGAAAAGAAGAAGAAGAAGCCCTGTTCTCGTAACCAGTGTGGTACCGCACCGACTGGACCCAACATGCTGCTGCGCCCTGCTGTGCCTACGACGCAGCTGTTTCACTCCACAAGGGTTGAGGAAGTCGTGCAGTATTTGAAGGTGAAGACCGACTGGACTCTGAGGGTCGTAATGTTGGAGTCGCGCCACAACATCAACTTTACGTCGTTCGTGGTACGAGTTCCAACCCAACATCTACAGACCTTCTTAAAAGAGGACTTTTGGCCGAAAGGTGTCATATTTCGACGTTTCCGAGGACGGTTACGCGACACCACGCAGCGGAACACGACGCCGACAACGCTACGTGTATAGTTATAGTTTTTTAAATAAGATTTATTCATATGTATTAGTTTATTATTGTTTAAGATATTTTGTGTATTTTATCTAGGGCCTAATAGTTGCTGATAATAAAATGATTATTATTATTATTTCGTTTATTCATATTTTTTCCTTATAAAATACATTTTTAAATATTTCTTAAAAAATAAATAAAAAACATTTAAAAATATAAAAAATAGTGGTCCGCCGGTGTCGGGAGCAGGGTCCAAGCTACCGGTGGTTAGGGCTGCAGAGATAGGAACCTCCTCACAATACGAGCCGTATCGAGGAGTACTGCCTTCTGAATCTGGCCCTTAATCCAACCGCCTAACGAGAGCCTCATTATTATTATTATTAAAAAAAGGCAAATATCCGGTTTTAAATAAATTTAGTGGTATATATTAATTGTTGCAAAAAGTGTCTGCTCACGAGGTCTACTGTTCGCAGAACTAGGTACTTGTATTATAATTAATATTGCACTTCATGAATATTTAAACCTCTCTATTTTCTACGCCTTACTATATACATGTACTTATGATTTAGTGAAGGATCGTGACCTTGTAAGTCACCCTTTTATACTTAACCTTCAAGGTCTAGGTCAACCCTAAGATGTATAGATACGTAAGTTTTGATAATGCTCAGTTAATATTCTGCGTAGGCGAGGGGTTAAAACGGGCTTTTTATCTGCGTCATTTGGTTCGGTTGGATACGTTCAATGAAATTGCCTGAGCATGCTGTACTACCGGCAAAATGGGTTCAGTGATACAGATGGATGTGAGTAGTATAGTCTAGAATTGAGATACCTACTTCATTATGAGGTAGGTACGAAATACTGAGATTTTCAACATTAGTGGTTACAAAAAAAAGTGGTTGAAAATAGCCTCAGCGCGAAACTGGTGCGTGGCGGTGTAGCCACAGAATAATAATAAAGCTACAGTAGTTTATCTGGGCCTTGAATTGAATTAATTACCTACGGCCGCTCGTAGACGCGTCCGTCCGTGCTCGAACTGTTGCGTACTGATATATTATAGTGAGATTTCGAAGCGCGTCGTTTCGGCAGTTTTCTATAAAAATGTAATACTGCTTACTTTATACTGTGGTGATAGCCAGCCTTGCTAAGTACTACGCCATTTTGGCGACACGGTTGGCGCAGTGGTTGAGCGATTGACTGCTGCGCAGCATGTCACGGGTTCGATTCCCGCACGGAACAAATATTTGTACGACCTACAAGTATTTGTTCCGGGTCTGGGTGTTTTTCTATCTTCGTATAATATGTACGAATAAAAAAAAATGTATGTATTAATAAGTAGTTTACCAGCCATCTCGTTACCATAGACATTATACTGAAATAACAGTCACATGTTTCATGTTTATGCTTTACTATGTTACACCATCTATCTATTTATTTATTTATTTTTATTTATTTTACAATTTATGTACACACAGAAAAATAGATTGATATACATGATACTTATAATTAGGAGTACAAAGGTACTGCTTATTTCTATAGAAATTTCTTCCAGCAGACCTGCGAAAGGAGAAATGAAAAGAAATGTAGACAATAGTGTGTGAGAACAAGAAGAGAAAAATATGACTAGTCGAAGTCTTAAACTAAAATATTAAATATACCTACACATATGACGGAATACAAAATTAACATATACTTATATAAATACATAAAGCTAAAATATTTAAACATACATAAACTATATATAAATACTCACATTTGAGAGGAAAGATAATGCTCTTTTACTCGACATTTGAACAGCGACACAGTTTTTATATCGCGAATGCTAGGCGGTAGCGAGTTCCACAATCTTACAGCATGGATAGAGAAGGAATAAGAATAGTAGCTAGTTTTATGAGGATGAGATTTAAG
The DNA here is from genome assembly GCA_905163495.3 of Cosmia trapezina. Lineage (NCBI taxonomy): Eukaryota > Metazoa > Arthropoda > Insecta > Lepidoptera > Noctuidae > Cosmia > Cosmia trapezina. The sequence continues at coordinate 8,656,010 of LR991036.1, forward strand.
GAGGGATCTAAGGTGTGATCTACACGGTGCGTCGCTAGGGCGAGCGTAAGAAAAATTCTATTATACATATGGAATGCAATAAACGATTGAGTATTGAGTAAACTCCCTCGGTCCCCGACCCACTGCGTCACATCGCATCGCCCACCCGTGCTGTTACTTCGTTTTCGTTTAGCGTTCTTTGACTTTTTTCTTTTTGCTCGGCTCCTAAGGGTCGTAGCGTGATGTTAAATAGCCTATAATATTCCTCAAGAATCGGGCCACCAAATGCAATAAGAATTTTTCAAGTCTGACTGGCAGTTCCAGAGATTGGCGCGTTCAGACAATAAAACAAACTCTATCTATTATCTTCTATCTACATATCTATATAAAAATCAATTACGGTACATTTGTCTGGCTAAAACTCGAGAACGGCTGAGCCGATTTAGCTGATTTTTAAATTTAAACGCTGTTTAAACGCTGAAAAAAATTGGAAAAGTTGCCGGGAAAATTGGAAAATTTTAAATTATTGAAACTGGAACAGGACAACGTCTGTCGGGTCGGCTAGTGATAATATAGATATATAACTTTGTTATGTATTGAGACTTCCGAGAAAATGAAAGTAGATAAGTGCGTTTTTAGTTATGACCGGAAATCATAACATTTTAATGGCTAGTAAGCATAAGCACGAGGAGCTCGTGGCTAAGTAATAACAGCCGCACGGGTCGATCCGTCAGGTTAAGCTACGCTTGCCGGGGTTGGTCAGTGGATGGGTGACCATCTTTACATAGCGAGATTCCTGCGTGCCTCGGAAAGCACTTTAAGCCGTTGGTCCCGGCTGTTATTCGTGGATCTTTGTCAGTCGTTACGGGTCGTCAGAAGCCCGAAAGTCTGACAACCAGTCTTACCAAGGGGTATCGTATTACCCAGTAACTGGGTTGTGGAGGTCAGATAGGCAGTCGCTCCATGTAAAATACTGGTATTTAGCTGCATCCGGTTAGACTGGAAGCCGACCCCAACATAGTTGGGAAAAGGCTAGGCAGATTGATTGGCTAGTAAGCATACTGGCAAAATCTATTTTTATAAAATAACTAAGTATAAAGATCCTACATCCTATTAGTGTGTTAATCTAGGTTATAAACTCTCTTCCAAATCAGTTCAGCAGTTTTTGGGTGATTGGGAGTACCAAACATCCATACATACAAACTTTCACATTTATAATATTAATAGGATAAGTGTCCACTTTTGACAATAATTCCCGGTCAGTAGAAGCTTCACTAAGGTTGAAATTATCTGTCACATAGACAAATACAAGGTGGCAGCGAATCGATGCTCAAACAGTAACCATAAATTATCTGTCACATAGACAAATACAAGGTGGCAGCGAATCGATGCTCAAACAGTAACCATAAATTATCTGTCACATAGACAAATACAAGGTGGCAGCGAATCGATGCTCAAACAGTAACCATAAATTATCTGTCACATAGACAAATACAAGGTGGCAGCGAATCGATGCTCAAACAGTAACCATAAATTATCTGTCACATAGACAAATACAAGGTGGCAGCGAATCGATGCTCAAACAGTAACCATAAATTATCTGTCACATAGACAAATACAAGGTGGCAGCGAATCGATGCTCAAACAGTAACCATAAATTATCTGTCACATAGACAAATACAAGGTGGCAGCGAATCGATGCTCAAACAGTAACCATAAATTAACTGTCACATAGACAAATACAAGGTGGCAGCGAATCGATGCTCAAACAGTAACCATAAATTATCTGTCACATAGACAAATACAAGGTGGCAGCGAATCGATGCTCAAACAGTAACAATAAATTATCTGTCACATAGACAAATACAAGGTGGCAGCGAATCGATGCTCAAACAGTAACCATAAATTATCTGTCACATAGACAAATACAAGGTGGCAGCGAATCGATGCTCAAACAGTAACCATAAATTCAGCGCAAGATTCCCCCCAAGACTCCAAGCGTAGAAATTTTTCGCTGGCTATCAAAACAATCTGCTGTTTCCATTGATATAAAAACTATATATAAGTCAATGGCTGTTTCAAAGTGCAATAGGTACCTACGCAGTCAAAATTTATGGAACAGCAATTTTTTTTTAATAACTGATCACAAATTTCAAGGCAGGGAGTTCAGAATCGTCTACTAAATTCATGGTAACAGGTTCAGCGTCTGTATACCTTGTCGTTTTATCATGTGCAAATGACATTCAACCTTAATACCTTGTAGGTTTAAAATCATTTTAAAATAAAACTTCCAATTCCAAGTTAGAAAAAATCAATACATACTTAAATTCTTTAGTTTTCTGCATATAAAAACGTTTCACATGTTCTACTATAACTGAAATTAATTACTTACATAAAAGTTGAATATTTTGATCTTTATATTATTTGGCAATTGTACTGCCATTTAAATCTAATACAGATCAATATTTAAATTAATCCATTCATAGCCGTATAAAACAAAGGCTAATGAATGTCAATTATAGCCGATTTGTGGCCTTTGTTCTCGAGACTGCTCATAATAATATCTTTTGCATTATTAATACCTATTGGCGTAAAGCATCTGACTGTGATTAAATTATTGGTTTGAGGGAAAAAATAATAATAAATAACTTTAAATTACACGACTTGACGTTCCTGAACTGCACTATCACTACATCTTATAAAACAAAGTCCCCCACCACGTCTGTCTGTCTGTATGTTCGTGATGATCTCAAAAACTACTGAACGGATTTTCATAAGGTTTTCACCAATGGACGGAGTGATTCATGAGGAAGGTTTAGGTGTTTGTTTGTAAATTAGCTGAAATATGACGATGGTTTTTGGTTACTGGCGTATGCGTTACGATAACACGTTTCCGTAGGATTATTTCCGACTTCCACGCGGGCGAAGCCGCGGGCAAAAGCCAATAAAACATATATAAAATTTTTGGCTTAGGCTAAATAAGAAAAACAAATCAATATAAAGTTTAAATATAAAATTGTAATATAATAAAAAATATAAATAAAATATATATATTGTTATTATATATTGTTATATAATATAATTGTATTGTATTGTAATATTGTATATTGTTGTTGTTGTTTGTATGTTGTTGTGCTGTTGTCTAAAGCATTAATATTCATGATAGCATCACAACAAATGCCATTCATTCAATGTCATTTTAAATTCTTTGCTCTAATTTTCTAAATAGCTCTTCACAGCTACGGAACGTGAGCCATAATCGGATCAAAGAGGCACTCACGCAGTCCCGCAGGCGGTCCCCCGGGATATCCCGGACTCTCCCCCGGGAACACTATCCCAAGATCGAGTAATACGCCCTCATTCCCGCAACCGCGCGAGATTACCCCGGGGCTTTCTTAAGGCAGATGTGAAGCAAGTTTATGTCTGTGCTAAATAATTTTATAGGCTTCGATAAGACGACAAACTGGTTGATAGGCTGGTTATTTCTGTGTTTCTGATAAAAACATATAAACAGAGACATATAGCATGCAAATAAACCAGCAATTTTTTAAATCTAGTAAGTAAAAAGTTACAAAATATAGATTTAAAGTTATCACAGTATTTACCGCTATGTAAAGGACTATCTAAAACTTTTCAGGTAGGTAGGCAATAATTTCGACCTTATCGCTATTCTTCATGTGCAAATAAATCTTGTTATAAGTATAAACAGTACAAACATAGTAGCCACTTAATTTAGTTAGATAAGGTACCTCGTAAAACTTTAGTAGTTAAATGAAACGCAAGGTACTTTCGCTGTCATTTTTTTAGCATGTTTTCTTAGTTTTCTCTCATATCCGTCTTGTGTGTGCATGAACTAATGAAAATAATAAATAAATATCCTTGGACATTTCACACAACGCCATCTAGTCCCAAGCTAAGCAACCTAATGCTTGTGTTATGTTACGACTTCCACGCGAACGAAGTCGCGGGCAGAATCTAGTTTTATTCAATACTAACAGAGCCCCGTGGTTTCACCCACATAAATCTCGAACCCTAAGAATATCGAGATATAAAGTAGCCTATGTCTAAATCCAGGGTGTCAGCTACCTCCATACCAAATTTTATCAAAATTGGTCCAGCCGTTTGAGCGTGAAGAAGTAACAAACATACAAACACAAACACTCACAAACTTTCGCCTTTAAAATATTGTAAGTAATGCAAATCGCTATTAAATTACTTCCGTTACGTTACTTTCTATCATGGACGCAATCAATTAAGTGTCAATTAATATTTACCTACAATTATAATTAAAACTCTATAATTTAATGCGCAAGTTGATTCAATTACTTCGACCAATAATAATTTATTATGAGAACGTTGAATACATTAATAATTACTGCATTGAATTAATTAATTGGGTTTTTCCATCTGGAATTTCTCAGTAGCAGTCCTGAGTCTGGTTTGGGGTGGGTCTGGGTGGTTGATGGCAATAGGCACACGTCTATTACCTTTTATAGGTATAGGTATAGGTAGGTAGGTATCATATGCCTAGCCTTTCCCCAACTATGTTGGGGTCGGTTTCCAGTCTAACAGGATGCAGCTGAATACCAGTACGTCGATTCTGTAAAAATCTCACCGTGAAAACTTGCGTGGAGTGAGCTGTCAGTGTCATCCCACGGATGCTAGGGATTGACTTAATTACATTTACAATCATAATCGTGATTTTAATTATATTTTTATGCTGATTTTATAACATAATCATTTCACATTATTTGTAATCTAGTAGTGTCTAAACATGAAATGAAATAGTAAAAAAAAAAGTCAAATAGAAATTCTTGTTATACATATTTTTCGTGCGTGACGCGCTCACACCTCAGTATAAGTACATACGGACTAGTCTTGCAAAAAAAAAAAATAAAAAAACAAAATTGAGTTTGTGACTGAATTTCTGTTTTGCAATTTTATTTAAAAACCCTCTAAATAGTAATGTTTAGAAACTAAGATACTAGCTTTGAAATAATATAAAATGATCACTAGAATAGCGTAAAAAATATTATTTAAATCTCGATTATGATTGTAAAAATGTACTTGGTCCAACTCTAGCATCAGGTGGAATGACACTTACAGCTCACTCCACGCTCACTTCACTTAAGTTTTCACGGTGAGATGATTAAAGAATAGCATTGCAGTATTATACATGGAGCGACTGCCTATCTGAGCTCCACAATCCAGTTAACCCTTATGCTGTAAACTACGTACTAATTTATAAACCCGAAACCCCAGGTGGCGTTACTTGCGAACCCCATAGGTTCACAACTACTGATGATGATTGGTTTTCCATCGGATGATGTTTTTTTACGTTTATATACCTATTATGTAAAGGTTTTTCCTTATGCACACACGGGTGTGTATTTGACACGAGGGGTTAATGGGTAATACGATTCCCCTGGGTAAGACTGGTTGTCAGACTTTCGGGCTTCTGACGACGATACATTACATTGATTGACGATTGATTACATTTTTCAAAAAAACATCTTTTCTTTTAACATTCTTGAAAATTTGATCCCGAGTGAACGAGAGAGGTGACAAAATGACCTCTACGCTAGACCTTATAAGTAAGCGTGCGAAGATTTCTAATGTGACATCATTTTCTCCCACAATCACTTTATTTAATTTAATAAATACATTATTTTTTATACAAAATAGTAAACACTAACCGCTCAAGTGTCTGAGTTTTGCTAATTTTAGACCCAAAACCCCAGCGAGTGGGGAGGGTTGGGGGTTAGTTGCGTACCCCATAGGTTCACAACTACTGATGATGATATTTTTTCCATCGGATGATGTTTTTTTACGTTTATATATATGTGATCTAAGCTTATATACCTATTATGAAAAGTTTTGTCCTTTTGCACACTTGGGGTGCATTTGACACGCGGGGGGGGGGGGGCTTAGGGTGGTTTAGCTGCGAACTCCATAAATTTACTAATGATGATGATTGGTTTTCCATCGGATGATGTTTTTTTACGTTTATTTTATATATATGTGATATAAGCTTATATACCTAGTATTTTAATGGTTTTTCTTATGTACACATGGGGTGCATTCGACACTTGAGGGGTTAAGTGTATGTAAGTACTATAATTACAACATAATGTTTTAACTGGGGTGTTTGGTGGTGTGCTTTAATTCCGGGTTCTAGTGTAGTAATGTAGTAGTGTAAAATTATGGTTTTAAGTTAATCAGAACTTGAGTAAATAAAATAAAACGTTCAACTGCTGAATATTCAAATTTCATATTACCCTAGCTTTCTTAAAGAAATTGGAAGCCGCATACAAAAGAAGGTTGTTGATTTACTTCCAAACAAGATCTTAATGAAAACCTAAGAAAAACCTCTCGTATTTCTTGGTTGTTTACGCAGCTAGCTCGATTTTTCTATTTATACGAGAACTAGTTGAGCCAGCTCGGTTTGCATGAAAGACGAGAATCGACACGGTATTTTTTTTTACATTTTTCATCAAAGGTCGAAAACTATACGTCCTAAAAAAAAGAAAAAAAAATGTTTGAGAATGTGCAAACAGCGCTCTTTCATTATGATACCCCACATGCCACTTCAAATTTCTAAGACCCCCTTTCAGTACTTGTTGCAGAAAAGAAAGTTAGCCCCGTTACCAACTTGCCGACAGGCATTATATTTTACACGGTAGGAGACTTATTCTTACAAAGTTCGTGCCTATTAAAAAAGAAAAGTATACAGAGCAATTAAAATACTCTAAGAATATTCCACGTAGGTACAGACAGGGGGTCTAAAACGGCCACTTTGGCAGAATCATAATAGGATAATATTATGAATAATATTTGAAATCGTAAAACGGTCACAAACTGACAATATATTATGAATTGACAGTTTGTGACCGAATTACGATTTCAAATATTATTCATAATATTATCCTATCATGATTCTGCCCAAGTGGCCGTTTTAGCCCCCGAGATTCCCGTTCAAGTTATACAGGGTTACAGGTTAAGTCGACCGAAATCCTTTAAGAGGTGGTAGTTTCCATCATTCCTGACTGATTTGACTATGGAATCCCATACCCCAAACTTAACCGTTCTCAAGTTATGGGACTTTGAAGTTTTTTTTATAAAAATCCAGATTTTTTGTCTTTTGTCCCCTTTTTTTGTGTTTTGTACCTCTAATGTTTTTGTTTTTGTATTTTTTGTGTAGCAGATTAGTTGCTTCATTATTTTAAATACAAAAACTGCAAGTAACTGTACCAACTGAGTCATATTAGACGATTGATTGTTAAAAAAAGAAATAAATTTGTGGAAAGTTTTTTATTCTTTGTAAGATATTTTAAAAAAAGTCTATGACAGTTATGCTGCAGATGTGCTTAAAAATATCTAGGGTTCTTCAGCTTTCCGATAAGGTATAATACAACAGGGTATTATTGGATTTTTTTAACAAAAACATTGATGATATGCTACCAGGTAGTAGTAAAAAATAACGATACTTAAGCATCAAATTTAACTTTAGTCAGAAAACAAAATAAAACAATCCAAATAGGTAACAATTGAAGTTTATTATTCCTTTTACAGTACATGTTCCACATGTCCGCCCCTATTTCGCAGGACCTCAGAATGCAGGACAATAGGCGCTGCGAGCAACTTTACGAAATACCGTTATTTTTGCTATTACCCGGGAGTCTTTCATCGATGATTTTTCCGAGAATCCTGATAACACCGTAGCAAATTATACCTTATCGAAAAGCTGAAGAACCGTAGATATTTTTAAGCACATCTGCAGCATAACTGTCATAGACTTTTTTTAAAATATCTTACAAAGAATAAAAAACTTTCCACAAATTTATTTCTTTTTTTAACAATCAATCGTCTAATATGACTCAGTTGGTACAGTTACTTGCAGTTTTTGTATTTAAAATAATGAAGCAACTAATCTGCTACACAAAAAGTATAAAAACAAAAACATTAGAGGTACAAAACACAAAAAAAGGGGACAAAAGACAAAAAATCTGGATTTTTATAAAAAAAACTTCAAAGTCCCATAACTTGAGAACGGTTAAGTTTGGGGTATGGGGTTCCATAGTCAAATCAGTCAGGAATGATGGAAACTACCACCTCTTAAAGGATTTCGGTCGACTTAACCTGTAACCCTGTATTATAGAAGGTAGACAGGGGGTAACATCGCTCGGTCGGAACCCCGGGCGACATGGCGCGACATTCTCGTTTATGTTTACTAATTGGCCCTCGTAGGCTTATTCGGTTCAACTTTGAAGGCTTTTTTTACGTACTTAGTGATTGTGTTTTGTGTACAGCAGTTTATACGGTAAAGGCTCCTTCAAACAGGCGCGGCACCGGCAGCGGGAGCGGCATTGAATTTGTGTCGCGTGTGATTCGCGTTGCGTGTCGCGCCTGTTTGAAGGAGCCTTAAGGTGATATATAAAACCTGGACTGATCGCACGATTAGTTGATCTCTGCGTGACAGTAAAGTCGCCGCACGCACACAAGTAAAGTGTTGCAATATATATTTCCTCTCACACATTGGAATAATCACGTTTTGTGGAGGGGTGTTCATTTTTAGAATGGTTTATAATTATTATCTCTACTGCTGAAAATGTTGTCTTTTAATAAAGTTTTTTATTACTTTTGAAAGTTAAGTACTTACTACTTACTTAATCTAGACAATGAAAATCGCTTGCAGAGAAAATAAAATAAAATAAATCGAGTCTTTCCGATGATAGCGAGAAAATATGAAAAATCTAAAGGATTTATTTGGCTTATTTTCGTGTTATTTTAAACTTTCTTTGACTTGACAATGACAATACACATTTTCTTCCCCTGAAGAAAGAAAATATTGTCTTATACTTACAATTATTGCTCTACAATTTTTAAGCTTACCGTTTTTTAGGGTCCGTACCCAAAAGGTAAAACGGAACCCTATTACTGACTCCGCTGTCCGTTTGTCTGTCTGTTCGTCTGTCACCAGGCTGTATCTCCTGAACCGTGATAGTTAGACAGCTGAAATTTTCACAGATGATGTATTTCTGTTGCCGCTATAACAACAAATACGAAAAAATAGAATAAAATAAATATTTAAGCCAACAAACGTGATTTTTTTGCTCGATATTGACAACGACAACAGGTAGACGCTTGAAATATTCACAGAATACTTAGTTATTAAATTAAAATAAAACAAATATTTGAGGGGAGCTCCCATACAACAAACGTGATTGTTTGCCGTTTTTATAGATAATGGTACGGAACCCTTCGTGCGCGAGTCCGACTCGCACTTGGCCGGTTTTTTTGTGTACCGTGCATTATGTACCGTAATACGGTTGCCAAATAAATGTTATTATTTCTTTCTTTCTTTTAATTTGCATCAACTAAAGTCAAACCGACAGGTAACACGAGTAACCTTACTCCCCCATTCATGTTTAAAGCTTGTGCGACGAACCACTGAGGTGTGTAAGAATTTGTTGGCAGATCGGTTTAAATTGATAACTGATAAGCGAGTACGTACACGTCATGTTTATGTAGCGCGATAAGCGTGTTTATTGCATAGCAATAAAAAATCGTTCACGAAAATCACCAATTCGCGTCATTTTTGCATACGATATGAGCCGACGCGGCGTCGTTTTCATTAAATTTTTCATTGATTTTCAGATTATATTCTGACGTAATCACCTAAGTATGTGATGGTCTACACGATTTCTGAGCTCATTCTTAAATAGATTAAGATCATTTTTTGCGTCATCGAACTGTCATAATTCTTTCGCGTCATAATCTGCAGCCGTTGATCTGATAAGAGTACATCTGTGACGTCATAATCATCGATGATAATGATAACTGTTTCTATGGCGATGTTCAATTGTTTTTACGTATGAGTAGAGTTTGAACGACGACTCGAAAGTTTGTTTTTGTTTTTTTTTTATTTGAGGACCAAGTTCTAAAGTGGTGCCAGTGACAAAAAAGTTGAAACGAAATCGTTTGGCTTGATATGGGCATTGGCATGTGATGAGGAGTGAGGAAACGCATGTGGCTAAAAGTGAGATGAATATAAAATGTTGATGGATGGAGAGGGAGAGGAAGGCCAAAGAGAAGATGAATGGATTATGTGGGGAATGATTTGAAAGAGAAGAGAGTGAATGATAGCGTGACGGTTGACAGGGGAGAATGGAAGAAGAAAACGTGTTGCGCCGACCTCAAGTAATATGGGATAAGGGCAGGAAGATGATGATCAAGTTGTTCGTTGAATTAAATATAATTATTGAAGTCTTCAATTAGGATAACACGTAGACTAAGAGAAGTTGATTTTTAGTAACTAGTTAGCAATGCAGATATTTAATGATTGGTTCATTAAATATCTGCATTGCTAAGTAGTCTTTCATTCTATTTTGAACACAATAGCTAGGCTTCTAAGACACTATTATGCCGTGACAATAATTAATCTCCCATTCTATATTATTATTGTTCTATTCTATTTATTTTCCATTCTTCCCTGCTTCATGAATATTATGTATTACAAAGTGAAGTCTTAACACTAACAACCACATTGTAAGTGTAGGTAAAATATTATCATCAATATTTCATCTTCGTACGAAGCTTTACAGTTTTTAGGGTTCCGTCCCTAAAGGGTGCCCACTGTACCTTATTACTAAGGCTCCGTTGTTCGTCCGTCTGTCAAAAAATATGCAGTGTTAAATATTGTAAGGTGGTACGTCCGGAACCCTTCGTGTGCGAGTCTGACTCGTACTTGGCCGCTTTTTCATCTGTGCGCCAAGAACACGATAGTCAATAGCAAATATAGCTTTATTATTCAAAGTAGTCGGTTTGTACCGTTCTTGTTTCGTTTTGCCTGTATTATTGAGCTATTGTATTGCTCGTGTTTTCCAATATTATTGCCTCTTGTTGCGTTCGCTTTCATGGAGTGCTATAGACGAATCGGTTTCCCTTCTTATACAGATAACTCAAAAATATCTTTTGTATTTTATGGTAAATTTTATTTTGATAAAATGGTTTAAGTGTTTTGTTTTTGATCGGCAAAAATATTAAAATATTTTTGGGAGTTATATTTTCGAGCCGTTTGGGGTTGAAACACTAGGGCCATGGGGTCCGAGTGCCCACTTAGTTTTCCAAGACATCGCTAAGCGATTGGTCGACTCTTCAAGTGACCAGAAGGCTGGCCTATTTTTTGGTCAAAGAATCAGCATTGCCATACAACGTGGCAATGCTGCCAGCCTTTTGGGCACTGCTGGTCGATTCTGTAAAAATTTCACCGTGAAAGCTTGCGTGGAGTGAGTTGTCAGTGTCAACCCACAGATGCTAGGGATTGACCAAATTACATAAAATTTACAATCATAATCGAGATTTTATCTAGGTATATTTTTATGCTAATTTTATAACGTAATCATTTTATATTATTTGGAAGCTAGAGGGTGTCTAAACATTACTATTTAGGGGGTTTTAAAATAAAATAGTCAAATAGAAATTCAGACAAAACTCAATTTTATTTAAAAACCTCCTAAATAGTATTATTTAGACACTTAAATACTAGCTTTGAAATAATGTAAAATGATCACTAGAATAGCATAAAAATGTTATTAAAATCTCGATTATGACTGTAAAAATGTGCTTGGTCCATCCCTAGCTATATGTGGAATGACACTGACAGCTCACTCCACGCTCACTCGGTGAGATGATTACAGAATAGCATTGCTGTTCCTGTTGACAGCGATGCGGACGAATTTTTTGATGACCTATGATCCTTTCCCCTTCTTTTTTATATACCATGTACATATTATTATTTTAAATCTGATAGTTTATGTGGGTGTACTATAGACACACATCTGCCTAACCCTTTGCAGATTACATAACAGGCATAATGTTATGTAGGGTAACAGCTGTAGTAATTGGCCACTCTTTAGTAGCTGACCATTCATAAAAAAGATGTAGAAAGCAGGAGAAGAAGCAATAAGCAATCTCATGAATGAAAAGGACGAAGAATATGTTTTTGTCCTTGTCATTCATGAGCTTGCTTGCTTGCTTGCTTGAACCCTAAAAAGAGGTAGAAACAAGGTGATGCAAATTACCTTTTTTCTACTTATTTTTAGGGTTCCGTACCTCAAAAGGAAAACGAAACCCTTATAGGATCACTTCGTTGTCTGTCTGTCAGTCTGTCAAGACCCTTTACTTAGCAAAGCGTGGAGGTATGAAATTGAAATGAATCAAATATGTAGGTCTATATTGGTCCCTTAGAGTTCTGAAAAAATTAAGGTTCTAAGTCAACGCAATAAAAAAATACGGTCATTTATGCGTCATATTTTGATACTCGCAAGTAAATCAAAACCTTACTTCCCGTTGACCTAGATTGTAGGTCCTAGAATAATGAAATTGGGCAAGAAGCAAGGTCTCACCTCACAGCACAAGTAAAGGAAAAAGTCTGAAAATTGTTAATTTGTAATTTTATCGCTTATAGAGTTTTTTTTTGTCATTTTTTGTTTTTCAAAAGTTAAATTCTTGGATAAATTATTTTCAACTACGGAACCCTTCATTGTGCGTGGTCTGACACGCACTTGGTCGATTTTTTATGAGTGGCCAGCTACTAAAGAGTGGCCAATTACTACAGCAGTTACCCGCTATGTGTGTTTATATTTATTTTGATAGAGACTTTTTCAGCGTCGATTTCGAAAACATCCTCAGATGTTTACTTAAGGAAAAATCTTTCTAACTGTGCCTCTAACAAAAAACGTTTATGTGTTCGATGATTAAAGACGTGTCTTGGCAGTCAGTCAGTCAGTCAATCAACCGAAACTTAATATATAGGTCAAAGATCAAACAAAACAGATAATTTTACCTTAACACTATACAAACGCGGTTTCAGTTACGAACGGCCGTTACAAACGGGTATATACCTAGTAGGTATCTAGTCAATAAAAAACCTGCCAAATGTGAGTCGGACTCGCACACGAAGGATTCCGTACCACGTACATACGTACGTATATTTAACACTATACAGGGTGTATCAGAAAGGAGGAGCTCGTGGCTAAGTAATCGCCGGGCTTGGTCCGTGCATGGGTGACCATCTTTACATACCGAGACTCCTTCGTGCCTCGGAAAGCACGTTAAGCCGTTGGTCCCGGATGTCATTCGTGGATCTTTGACAGTCGTTACAGGTCGTCAGAACCCCGAAAGTCTGACAACCAGTCTTCAAAGGGTACGCGTATTACCCAGTTACTGGGTTGTGGAGGTCAGATAGGCAGTTGCTCCATGCAAAATACTGGTATTCAACTGCATCCGGTTACACTGGAAGCCAACCTCAACATAGTTGGGAAAAGGCTAGGCAGATATTGATGAGGGTGTATGTGTATCAGAAAGGTGTGGTCAAATTTAAGGGTGTGGTACAGACCATCAAACTGTACAACTTTCTCCATGAGACCAACATCGTAATTCAGTAAAAAATTATCAGCCGTCCCATACATTTGGGTGGCATTAAAGCTTTGTACGGGAAAGTTGATAATTTTTCCCGATAACGTTGTTGGTCCCATGGAGTAAGTTGTTCAGTTTGATGGTCTTACCAGATCCTTAAATTTGGTCACACCTTTCTGATACATGCGGTTGTTACAGCGGACTCTGTAAAAATTTCAAATGTCTACCTGTCTTCCTATTACGGTTCAAACCCCTGTGGTAGATGGACCCCTGGACACGTGGCCCTGTGACAGATGGACGGACGGGCGGGCGGACAGCGGAGCCTTAGGCGCGGGATACACAGAAAAGACGTAAGACGCAGACGGGGCGCGGACATTATATAGAAAAAAAAAGAAATGAAGAAAAAAGAAGAAATGTATAGAAGCGTCGCTGTCCGCGCGCCGTCTGCGTCTTACGTATTTTCTGTGTGTCCCCCGCCTTAGTAACAGGGTTCCATTAGCACCCTTTGAGTAAGGAACCCTAGAAAGTTGTTAACTAATTCACGTCGATATAAATCAGACTGGCGACGCGTGTGGGCCGCAGTGACACCGTGCCGTAACGAATAAATATCAATTTGCAACTATTTGCGAACACTCCAGCGATTTGTTTACGAAAAAACAGCGTGAGGTCTAGTCGTTTCGGGGCTTTATTAGATTGCTTTCGGTTTTTCGGGGTTTCTAATAGGTAATGGAGTTTAGCTGGTTTGCTTCAGATTATTTTAAAATTGTTTTGAAGTTTTTTTGTCTCATTCATTATTTAAAAAGTTGACTTCTTAAGTGTCGCATCCAGGTTCATGTCAACGTGCGCTCGAAATGTCAGACGAACCGCATAGGTTCGCAACTAACTGTCGCCATTGGCCATTTACGTTTTAGTATAAACACTTGTAATTCAACGTATTCCTTGCAGGACGTCATAGTAGTGTTAAGGGCCCTCGCTCACGGCGACTTTTTGTAGCGATGCAATAGCGATGCTGTCGCGCGTCCGCATCGATACAGTCGCGAAGCGGTCACTATCTGTGTGCCCTCGCCCACGGGCCCAGATTCAGTCGCGATGCAAACGCGACACTGGTGCGCTTCTGTCGCGATGCAAACGCGATTCAGTAACGGCACAAAAATACCTGCGATCGCTACAGTTGCAAGATGGACTCCGTTGAGGCAACATTAGTCATGTTGTCTTTGGTGCTGCTTTTACGTAAGCAGCCGAAGCGTAGGCAACGAAAGCTCGGTTCTCCACTCACGCGCCACCCTCCCTCTGTTCTCTCCCCGATGTCGTCCGACACGGTCGCGCGTTTGCATCGATACAGTCGCGATACTGTAGCGCGTTAGTAGCGCGTTGGCATCGCTTCTGTAGCGCGTTGCAAATGCGACTAACGCGCGTTAGTAGCGATGCAGTCGCGCATTTCGTAAACGCGCGACAGCATCGCTACAAAAAGTCGCCGTGGGCGAGGGCCTTTAAATGCAACAAATGAAGCCACTACATGTTCTACCGAAATTCAGTTTTTTTTTAAATTTTTGTCTAAGAAAAATATGAATTACGATATAAGAACCTATGCGGATCATGGTACACAGCTGCAACTCAAGGGGTTAAAACATTAATTTGTATTTGCAACAGTATTTCTTAAGTATTTTTTTACCTATATTTTAATTTGATGAAATGTAATGATGTTTATTTCTGTATAAGTAGATCTTTTAAGACACTTTACAAGTCAATTTTTGGTCATTATTTTAAAAACGGACGGCGCCGGATTTAACTATCGTCTGCGGCCTAGAACGGTTTTTAAGTCCCTAAATTCTGTCGTGAACTCGGGACTGAAGCATGTCAGCAGACATGATAAATAAAAATAATGTCAACGCTATAACTAATTATTAATAGAATAGAATAGAATAGAATCTTTTTATTTCGGACACACAATATCCATATAGTGTTAGTAACATACAAAAATAACTTATTGCCTAGTGTTAGTAAAAGTCAGCCTCCTCACAAACTGCTGCACAATTGGAGAGCCGAGGCTCTCGGCTTCAGTTTTCAGGATGCTGTTCCGACTGCCCCTCACCGTCCTCAGTAGCGACGCTGTTTTCTTGCGTATAAGTGCATGGAAGCCGTCGGTGCGGGCTTGCGCAAACATGGCCGACGCACTACAGTAACGAGGCAGCCTCAACAACATCCTGAAAGCATTATTATATTGGACGCGCAGGACATCCAGCGATCTCTTAGTGCAATTGACCCATAGACTGCCCGTGTACAGACTTTGGCAATAAGCCTTGAAAAGCGTTACTTTAACTTGTTCTGTACACCGCGCAAATCTACGGGCCAACATATTGCTCCGGACCGCTAGAGCCCTGCGCTCCCTCTCAATGTCCACATCGTCCTTGAGGTCAGCGGCAAGACAGTGACCAAGGTATTTAAAAGTTAACACCCTATTAATTGGTGAGCCGTTCATAATCAACTCGGGTCCCTCTCCACGGCATTTGCCGCCGACCTCAAAGACCATGTACTCACATTTCTTTACATTGTACTTTAAACCATGTGCGGCAGCGTAGGTCTCACACGTTTTAAGCATCTCTCTGATTGCTCCTGCCGATGGACCCAGCAGCACCATGTCATCTGCATAGCTGATGTTGTTAATTCTAACCCCATCAACACTGCATCCGACACGCATGCTGCTGAGTGCGACTATCAGATCATCCACGTACAGGTTGAAGAGCCTGGGAGAGGTCAGACCACCCTGTCTCACCCCGCACTCCAACCTATACGGTTCAGACACTGTATCATCCAATTTCACCTGATTGACTTGGTTACCATACCAGTACTGGAAGAGCCTGCATATTTCCGCTGGTATACCCCTGTCTCCCATCTTCCTCCAGTGCACATCATATGAAACATGATCGAACGCCTTGGAGAGATCAAGGAAACAGGCGTACACCGGCGTACCGCGATCTTTATAATATTGAACGGTATGCTTGAGACTTAAAATAGCACTTTCAGTTGATAGTCCGGGGCGAAACCCGAACTACGCATCATGAAGATTTATGTAACTTCCCAAGCAAGAATCAAGCATACCGTCCAAGACTTTGGCTATTATAGTCGCAAGAGAAATGGGACGATAGTTACCTCTGTCCGAGATGTCACCTGTCCTGTTCTTCACAATGGGAACCACGATGGTCTTCATTAGATTAGCAGGAAGGTACGCGTGACTAATACACATTGTGAAAAACATAGACAAGACTCGCGGCAAATGGACACCCGCGTGCCTCAGGTGCTCAATGCTGAGCCCATCATGCCCTGGAGATTTGCCTCGTTTCATGTTGTTATTGATTAATACCTGTTCTAAAGGATCTAGAATTCAAACTTACATAGATATACTGAAAACAAAAAAAAAGTGCTAAAGAAAAAAATAGGTTTACTAGTAAATAAGAAAGTCCTATGTAGGTATGTCCATCTCAGTGCCTACGTCATCGGTACACGTACGGACAACGCAACGGCAGAGGCGCCGAGTAAGATTAATGTCACGGTGTAAATCTTTCAATACTCGAATATCAAACAACTAATATTGGATTTACGGCAGCTTTGTTTTATTTGCAGACTAACTCTTATGTGTTTGATTGTATTTTATTTCTTTGGGATTGTATAATCCATACAAATAATACAGGGTGGCAGAGACATACACACAACCTGTTACCATGGATTCAGTAGGTAGGTATATGAGTCTCGACCACGGAACAACTGTTCCGTGGTCTCGACCCCCAGCGTTGAGATTTGTCATCGGTTATTAAGGCTTGTCCTTCCTAAAATACGGCGAAAATAAGTAGGTAACTTTGTTTCCATTTTTAGGGTTCCGTACCAAAATGGTAAAAAAGGAACCCTTATGGTGTGACTCAGTCTGTCTGTCTGTCTGTCTTTCCATCTGTCTGTCTGTCTGTCTGTCTGTCACAGCTGGATATCTCAAGAACTACTAATGCTATGAACTTGAAATTTGGAACAGGTTTAGATGACGTTTACCCAACTATTTTGCAAATAATAAAGAATTAAAATATTTATGTTTTTTTTTT
Source organism: Cosmia trapezina (assembly GCA_905163495.3). Lineage (NCBI taxonomy): Eukaryota > Metazoa > Arthropoda > Insecta > Lepidoptera > Noctuidae > Cosmia > Cosmia trapezina. The sequence continues at coordinate 8,673,496 of LR991036.1, forward strand.
GCAACAGCTGCTGAAAGGAGGTCTTAAAAATTCAAAGTGGTGCTACTAGGGCATGTAGGGTATCATATGAAAGAGCGCTGTTTGAACATTCTCAAACATTTTATAATTTTTTTTAGGCCGCATAGTTTTCGACTTTTGATGAAAAATGTAAAAAAAATACCGTTCCCCCCCTTTATCTCCGAAGTTTGCAAAGAGAAAAATCTGAAATTATTCTATGTAATAGAAGTATATGTAAAGATTACAGGAAAAATAAAACGATGTCTCTAAATAGCACACTTTTTCAAAAATCGGAACGGAACCCTCGGTGCGCGAGTCCGACTTGTTCTTGACCGGTTTTTTTACAGTAACTATAGCACCTTTTTGATAGAAAAAAATACACAATAATCTAGAATACCTAAGAAATGACTTCATGTGTCCTGAAATCTATTTTAGTTTCTAGAACTAAAGAAAAAAAAGGCTAAACCCAGGTCTATTTTTGTCTATTTTTCGAGTTTTTACCTTATTACTCCTACAGTTTTCATTAAAAGTGTTCATAAATTTATACAGTTCTTTACAAAATAATAAGGAATGATTACTTTTTTAGTCCAATCCCTAGATTTTTTGTAAATCGGTAATTACTTCATATTTTGCAAGCGTTGTGTCATCGCGCTTCTCTTTCTTTTCTATGCAGTCCGACAGTGACCGCGCTTTTTACGACGGACAAGCCTTAAAAAAAATCTGCTGTTTCCTACCTGCGCGGTCAAAATGTATATGGAGCGGCATTTTTTTTTAATAACCGGCGAAATATTTCAATGCCCTTGCGCATCGATGTCCTGCCGATTTTTTTTCGCGATTTCAGGTTTGGTCCCATAGTAAAAGTTCATAATGATGAATACAATGACCCATTAAAGAATGGAAGTGTTTATACTTCACTCTATAAATGTGCGATTTTGGGCGATTTGATTTAAAGTCCAATGTCGGTATCAGAGAGAATCTTGTCATCATAGGTACCTACAGTTTCGAAATACAAGAACATAATTTGTGATTAAAGATACCAAGTACAGATAAACAACATAATAATATCCTCGTCAGACATGAATATTATTTGTCAGAACAATATGGCGTCAAACGAATTAGTTGATTCTCTACTAGATAAAATACTCATTACGAGCAAGATATAGTTTTAGATTTTTATCTTTTGAAGGCAAACATGTGTGTGGTACGATTTTCAGTCTAGAACCAGGTAGTGGCTGTTTAATGTAACATCATTAATTAATTTCACATAATCAGCCTATAACGTTCCCACTGCTGGGACACAGGCCTCCTCTCGGTGAGAGGGAGTGGGTCGTAATCCACCACGCGGGCCCAGTGCGTGTTGGTAGATGTCACATGTCTTCGAATTTTTGGTTCTTGGACATGCCGGTTTCCTCACGATGTTTTCCTTCACCGTTTTGAGAGCCGTGGTGATGAAATAATTTACACAAAGTAAAGTGCCTGTCTGGGTTCAAACCTACGACCTACAACTCGTAAGTCGCGGCCTGGGCCACCACTGCTCAATTAATTAATTTCAGCGAGCTATAATTTATAATTCTTATTTGAATTTAGGAAAAAATTGTTACTTAATTACATAAATAATTACAGATACGACACTTAGGATTGGTTGCACCATCTTACTTTAACATTAACAAACATCGCACCTTCAGTTCTATGTTTGTTATTGTTAAAGTAAGATGTTTGTTAAAGTTCCAGTTAGACAAAAAATGGGTTGTTCCATTTGACAATTTGTTAGCTGACGTCATAAATTTAACTGTAACCTTAATCGCACTCGCTTTGATGGTTAAAGTTATCATTTCTGTCAGACGCTTCGAATGTCATGTCCCTGCTCCAAACTTTCTCTTTTATATTTGACATGTCGGTGCAACAGCAGGTAGTCATTCTTAACGGAAACTATAACCTAGCCCTTGGTGCAACCCACCCTTAGTAAAGTTATTGTTTTCTGAATTACTAATGTGACTTTGGCGAGCAGTGGTGGCCCAGTAGTAACTGCCGCGACTTACGAGTAGTGAGGTCGTAGGTTCAAAAAGTTCAAACCCAGACCGATCTTTGTGTAAATTATTTCATCACCACTGACTCTCAAAACGGTGAAGGAAAACCATCGTGAAGAAACCGGCATGTCCTATAACCAAAAATTCGAAGACATGTGATATCTACCAACCCGCACTGGGCCCGCGTGGTGGATTACGGCCTGCTCCCTCTCACCGAGAGGAGGCCTGTGTCCCAGCAGTGGGAACATTATAGGCTGATTATTATGCTTTGGCGATGGCGAAAGTTGGGCGGAGCGATGATGAGTAAGTAATGATTATATTAACCCCTAGGTTCAATTATTGGCTTGATTTTCCCACTGAAAAACACGTGGATTTAATTTTTAACCAGAATGCTAAATACCAATTTTCATGGTTAAAACCACGCCAAAACTACAAAAATGTAAATTTTCCATTAAAATTTTCACCCCCTATTTTACTCTTTTAGGGGTTGAATGTCGAAAAGTACTTCCTTATTCCTTGTCTACATTATAAAGGGAACCTCTGCGCGAAACTTCAGCTCTGTTTGTCAAGGATTTGGGCTGGGCGTTGATGAGTCAGTCAGTCAGGGCTTCTCTTTTATTTTAAATAAAATAAGGTAGATAGAGAAGTAGATAGATTTGGCCAAAGAAAAGAAAATAGCGGACAAGCTAAACAGAAGAAATGTTTTTTAATTTACCTTTACTAAACAATAAATTAATTGTTTTCTACTTAAGATCTCTTTGTTCTCAGTTGCATTGGTAATTTCCTCATAGATACAGAACTGGTACTAAGTAATTAAATAATGATATTGTTTTCTATGAAACATAATAATAATATTATTTTCAGTACCTACATTCAATAAACCTTCGTGGGCCATTCCATTACTTAGAAAATACAGAGGACCGATTCCACTTGTTTTTTTGGAAGTGCTAAGTTAGCCGACGTTCGCACGGACGTAAAAATATCGCGGTGTGATTTTATCGCGCACTGGATTTTCAACTGTCGTTGTTGAGCCGAGCTTCGAGAGTCCAACTTAACAACAACAGAGTGCATCCCAGCGCGTCGAAAAAACACACGATTTTCAACTCCTGGCGCTAGCAGAGCGTTGAAAATCCAGTGCGCGGAAAAAAATCCCCGCGATATTTTTACGTCGTCGAACGTCGGCTTAGAGCTTGTCTACTCTGAAATGACGCACCCCCTTACTTCGTACAGTGGGCTGCATCAAATTTTAATACAACTGGGGTACCCAATTGATGCAGCCCACTGTATTATACACTACGATAAATGCAGTAGTTGGGCGCGTCATTTCAGAGTGGACAAGCTCTACACTGCTCCATATTATTTCTTACGTTTAAATTACTGCTCGCCCTCCTCACTTATTAACAACGGAAGTTTACAAAATGATGATGTTTTGAAAATGATTATTCCATAAAACCACTGCCGCAGAATTAAAGATTATTTTATAGTGATGCGAGATAAATCGCGTACCTATGCACAACCAACCAATGCGATATTGCTCAACCAATCAGAATGCGCCGTCACGTTGCACTAGCCTCTGGCATCAAAATGTCAAGCCACAGATCATAGAAATAAGTAGACAAGCTATAAATACAGTATAATAATGTTAAAGTAGTTTATCTTCATAGAAAACGGCCGTTACGACGCGCTTCGAAATCTCAGTATATACCAGTACGCAACAGGTCGAGGGCGCGGCATAAGGACTCTTTGATACGCGATAAGGATTCCTTGTTGACTACGGAACCCTAAAAAATAAAAGAAAATTGATGCAGAGCATTACTTTAACCACGATTGTCGCCAGTAAAAAAAAGAATCATTAGCAAGACACTTTAACCCCGGTTTTTATATCACTTAACAGGAAAAATGAGGAAAACAGAATCACTCCTTCAAAGTAGCGACTTCACAGAATAATGAGGAATGAAAAGTCAGTTCGAGGAGAGAGAAAATATTACAATGTACGTACTTTTAGGAAACAAGATACCTAATTATAAGATCTCAACTATAACTATATTAAATCTCTCACAGCTGTTCTTGGCTTTTATTACAAGAAAGATCGTACCCACAAAGGATTACCTTGCAGTCAGGAGTATAAAAAAACCTTAACTGCATTTAAAAGAAGGATTCAGTTAGCTGCAATGATACTAGTAGAAAAAAAAAGAAAATCTGATTAATCTTTTGTCGCTTTCAAATCCATTAAAACGGAGACAGTGAAAAGTAAGATACAGAAAGTTTAGAAATGAAAAGTCAGTTCGAGGAACAGCAGGAATTAGCTTTTTAAAAGATTACAATGCCATCGCGAGCTTTTAAAGATTTTAATCTAGCTATTTCTTTCTTGAAGTTATATTAACTTTATAGATGATTATCTATCTATCTACAAATTAAAGTCGCTTTTCGTGTCTGTCTGTGTGGCCGCGTTGTTCTAAACTGCGCAACTGTTTTGGATGCGGTTTTCACAATCATTTAGAGAAAGAAGTGTCGATGTTTTGTGAAGTCGTAAAAACAGTGCGAAGCCGGGCAGGTCGCTAGTTATACAAACGGTTTCTGAGAGGTGGATCCTGGTGACCTGCGGTACAGCAGTGCGATTCTGTAACCATCTCACCGTGAAAACTTAGGTGAAGTGAGCATGGAGTGAGCTGTCAATAGTGTCAATTCCTAGCAAAAACAAACTCACTTCACCTAAGTTTTCACGGTGAGATTTTTACAGAATCGACCGGCTTGTTTTCACATAGGCAACAGTGATTTAAATACCCACATATAACCATGTATTGTATAAGTACGTTTGTGCCAAATTACCACTACTATATTTCTATTCTATTTAGGTCCTTATGTCTTCAAAGGGCCTTAGATACGGTATCTACTAACGGCAATAGTATACTGTTATTTTAGCCCGGATGTGTCGTGTAAAATCCTATGTACTCGTATGTAATTTGAAAGCGTCACAACGAATGGTTTAATGTCGTGTTTGAAAACACAGGAAAAACAAATGGAAATTAAATTAACACAATTTTACAAATATACTAACATTGTTCATGTACGTGGCCACTTTGTTTGTTTGTATTCAGATTCATGCCCGAAGCCAAATCAAAATAAAAGTAACAGTATTCAGCTACCAACGGTGCGCTTGTACATATAAATATTTGGTTTGTATGAAAATTATTTACTAACTAGCCATAATTATACTGAAATGAAAGATAACTTATACATATTGTGTAAGTGGAAAATGAGTGAAATTAGGTCACTATATCTATATTTATAAGGCAAACCTTACAAATGCGAAAGTTTGAATGGATGAATGGATGTTTGGTACTCAATCACGCCGGAACGGCTAAACGGATCTAGATGAAATTTGGCACAGAGATATGAAATGATGGAATAGCACATAGGCTACTTTTTATCCCGGGAAAAAATACGTTTCCCGTGGGATAATTTCCGAAATACACGTGGGCGAAGCCGCTGGCAAAAGCTAGTCGGCATTATAGTAGAAGCGTCATCAGAAAGGCATTTTTCAGTAGGCTCGGGTGAAACATCTCATAAAATTTTTGAACATAAGTCCACAAATAACAAATTGCGACTTTAAAAAAATCTAAAAGATAAAATTGTTTTGCTAACACCCTAGTTTCGAGAACTTCCAAGAAATTTAAGAGGCCGTACACGAAATTTTGCCAATTTTGCTGATTTACGTGATTTTGCAAACGCTATGTTACAATTAAAATACTTACTATATTTCATAATTGCAACGCGATCTTTCATGGTGTGCATTAAAATTATAGAAATCTATACTTATAATAAATCTGTAGAGAGGTCAATTCTGTACATGATATATATTTTCAAAATAACTATCAGGGGGTAATTAGTGATCGATACTGATGCCAAAAATGCAATCAGTAAAATTTTTGTCTGTCTGTCTGTCTGTCTGTCTGTCTGTCTGTCTGTCTGTATGTTCCTTATAGAAACAAAAACTACTCGACGGATTTTAACGAAACTTGGTACAATTATTCTTCATACTCCTGGGGAGGTTATAGTATACCTACTTTTCATCACGCTACAATCAATAGGAGCAGAGCAGTGAAGGGAAATGTTGGGAAAACGGGAGAAGTTGCTCCATTTTTTAAGCTTCCGTCGCGTGTGCAGCCTTAATGGTTAAAGCTAAATAGAAATCATTTATGACGGAAATGTTCTACATAAAATTATCTAAAAAATATCCCACAAAAGCATATGTCTATCTTTTATGGTTGACTCACAATAACACGTGTAACTCCCGATAGCTTAGCAGTTCGGAGCTTTTTGATTATATTTGTTTACACTTACGTTTATAATACTCTCACTCATCCCTAATTAAAAGAAGTTAATATTAGTACCTATTCAATAAAAAAAGAATCATAGTAATCGGTATAGAAACACCAAACTTATACATGAAATACGCTAATAAGCCATCGCGCCGTCGCGCGTGAATACTGAATCATGCCATAAGGATTATTTTTGCGTAACAGTTGGCGCGCTCGACGCGGGTCGTGGCGGTAGGTTATAAAAGGCGGGAGGTCCAACATTTGGCTGTTGATGCGTTCAGAGCGTTCGACCTTATTGACAGACAATAATTGCTATTAACAAACCGTGCTTATCAGCGCGACTTTTAGTCTTTAAATAGTTTATTTGAATTTCTTTTGTTGTTATTTTATAAAATAGGTATTAGTTGTTTTGGTAGTGTTTATACAGTAATAAAACTGTAAAATGATGTCTGCAAAATCACGTAAATCAGCGATTTCGTGTACGGCACCTTAACACAACTAATAATCGAACTAAAACAGTAAACAAGTGTCGCAAACGCAACTAAAAAATACAGCAAGTTGTCAAAACAAATAAAGGCACTTAACTCTTAGCAAAATCACGGTAAATACCGTGAGGCTATTACGCTGGATCAAATACCTTCCAGCGAGGGATCAACGTCAGGTTGCCGTAAGGACTAGACTATGGCACTCCATCGGCCAGCCTATTAGGACCCGTCAACGGCAATACTTCCACCACAGAATAGATTAATACAGAAGGCCGACTCCGATGATAATCTCCGCAGGAGAACCGAGATAACCGACATAGCCCAAAGAATTGCCAAACTTATGTAGCAGTGGGCAGGGCACATTGCTCGCAGAACAGATGGTTGATGGAGCCGAAAGTTCTGGAGTGGCGGCCGCGTACCGGATGACGTAGCGTTGGAAGGCCTCCCACAAGGTGGAGTGATGCCCTGGTGAAGGCCCTAGGATTCCGGGGAGCACCAGAACCGGTAGAAGTGGCGGTGCTTGGGGGTGGCCTATGTCCAGGAGTGGACGTCTTTTGGCTGATGAATGATTGTTTGTTTGGATAACAACATTATTAATTGTTATTGAGAAACCATCGACGAAAATTTATGCAATATAATTACTCAATTATTATATTAGTAACTCAATTATTGTCAAATGAAAAACATCCTTATGGTGATTTAACACTGGCCTTCTGTTTGTTGCTCAAAACAATGATTAAACTTCAACAATTTTCTACTACAGTTCAAACATCCGTTACTGTCGCGGCCATAATGTGTCGTCATAGTTCACGATACTACTTTGTTTACATGTCTTTTTTAGCCAAAAGTCAATATTATTTTTCTTACTATATTTATTCACGATAAAAATAGCTTATGAGGTCACTACCCGTATTTTCGAAGACGACACGTTTCGAGTTTGCTTTCCATTCCACCAAAAATAAGTACTTAACATAAAATAATTAATTGTAATATATGTAATGCGTTAAAAATGTAAAAAAAGTACTTAATTTATTTCTTGACTTCTAAACAATGTAAGTATATTTAAAGGATGAAAGAGTTTTGAATTACATGCTTATTCCCTATTAGCATTTGTTAACATTCTAATCAGATATTTTTGGGACAGACCATACGTCATATCTACAATGTAGATACGACGCGAGTGGCGCTTGCACTCACTGTACGTGAGCCGTGTCTATGTGTGAGTGCTTGCCGCTCCTTGTATGGATCCAACCTTCTGTACATATCTGCTTTGTGGTTCCACCAAGACGATTATGTTCCGTCAATGTTCATTATGCACGGGAAATAGCCTGTCTAGAATATCAGAAAGCTTTAGTATTATTTACCTTATGTTGTAAATGCTTAGGTTGAAAATCAATAAGCTGGAAGATTTATTAATGAGGTGTAAGTACAGTTCCGCACGAATGAGCTTCATTGATAAATCTAAAATGATAATTTTTATAGGAATTTCGGACACAATAATGTAGATAATTATGTATTATCGTTAGCATGAAATCACGCTTTTAAAGTTAAAACTACTAAGTAAAAGTTTAATTCTTGGAAAACGGCTAGATAATTTGAGTAGGTAGTTCTAAATTTGACAGGTCAATCAATCTACAACAGCGCCCCCAAAGCGGGATATAAATTGACAAATTGCGAGAATCGTAATCCGATCAAAAATGAATGAACGGAAATTGTATATCCATCTCTTTTACTATACCTACATTTCAATACGTAATACTTTCTTGTCTTTGAATTATATAACATGACATTTAATTTCGATCGTATTGTACTAAATCTCCATGAAAACCACATACACTAAGTAGGTATGTGGTTTATTGATGGAAGATAATTTGAGTAGTTATGTAGTTCTAAATTTGACAGATACCTACACAGATATGTTAGACACAGGTTTGATCTACACCAGCGCCCCCAAGCGGGATAAATTGCGAGAATCGTTGCCATTGCACTAGAAGAAAACAAATCCGCTATTGACAAATTACATTATAATCCTATGCTACCTGCGGTAATTGATTTGAAATCCATTCCACATTAATTATCTTCATCGTCACGATATATAAGGAAGTAATAACAACAATAATCTATTTAAATCTGCGAAGTAATTTACAACACCTTCAACAGAGATTAGCATTTACGCTAAAAAATTATCACAAATTAGGACATACTTTTGTTTTCTTAATTCCTTATTTGTATTTATTAAATGTCATCATGAGGTTTAATGATGCTGGGCCTTCCTCTAAAATAATAATAAAAAAAACGAGACATTCCTATCAAAAACAATCCAGGTAGATTGTACCATACATAAGCTATCTAAAATTCTTTAAAAAAAACATTTATGATCTTGTAATGTAAATTATCAGCTTTATTTGATTACCGATTTGCACCTAAAAGGTGCTAAGATTTGGACGTTTGGCAAAAAAAAAATCAGGCCAGTGCTTGTCGGACAACGCACAATGAAGGGTTCCATAGTTCATAAGAATTTATTCCAAAAACAAACTTAATATAGGTAGTCGAAAAACATGTGCTCCCATACATGACATACGTCACGGTCCTTCTTGCCTTTCATGATTCTAGGTCAACGGGAAGTACCCCGTAGGTTTTGATTTACTCGCAAGCATCAAAATATATCGCATAAATGGCCGTATTTTTTATTGCGTTGACCTCCACTCCTAATTTCAAAAGGGTTTTGACAGACTGACAGACAGACAGACGGACAACGAAGTGATCCGTTAGTCCGATAACTGTTCCGTTTTTTCCCTAAAACAAAATTCCAGTTATTACGTGAAGAAAAAACTGTGAGGCCCTCGAAATGACAGCACAGTCCAAGGAAACGTATTCTTAACCTAACCACTGGGCATGACATTACTTGACGATTGACTGACTGATTTGTTATGACAGTTTGACAGAGATTTAGCATCCCAGTGTAAAGAAGTTTATTATATCTTCTACTGTCATGACTGTGAGAGACACAATTAACTATTGATGGAGACCTTTAGGAGATCGATCGACAGATTAGAGGTGAATTTCTAAAACATCATGACGACGTTTGAGAAATTCTATTGCTGCTATATATTTGTTTACCTACTGGACTTTATTTTATAGACATAGTTTGATGAATAAACTTACAAAAACAAGCTTCACCTGATTTACTATTAATTCGATATCAAAAACTCAGCCATACCGTAAGTAAAATAGTTAAGAATTTAAGATATAAAATAATAAGTGCAGGAGATAAGATAATCTTATCGACACAGTTAATGTCTACTTGTTCCTTATCATATCAAAGATCTGTGAATTATTTAAGGCCGCATTCTCAAACACTACTCAATTTCTCACTGTTCGCTGCCAATTTACGGTGTAGGTAGGTATTATAGCGATTAGCAGACTTTAAGTCGACGTTCGCACGGACGTAAAAATATCGCGGCGATTTTGTTTCGCGCACTGGATTTTCAACGCTCTGCTTAGCGCCGAGAGTTGAAAATCCAACAGTCTGCTTTTCGTCGCGCTGGGATGCACTCTGTTGTTGTTAGGTTGGATTCTCGAAGCTCGGCTCAACACCGAGAGTTGAAAATCCAGTGCGCGATAAAATCCTGCCGCGATACTTTTACGTCCGTGCGATGGACAAATGGTACAAACATAAAGAAGCAGGTTACCGGTACAGACAAATCTGTGCAACAAGTTTAAACCTGTTTCTTTATAAGTGAGCGCTTATGATAATATAGAAATTAATACCTGCACTGATCGATACAGACCCACCCGTACCGGGAAACCTGTTTCTTTATGTAAGCACCCAAAGAAAAGAACCTCCAAAAGTTATAAGTCGTTTGAGAATACGACGGTTACAGTACTTTATAGCTGACAGATACGCAATGAAGGGAATTAATTCGATAGGTAATTACATCAAGATACCGTAAATTAGGCTCGGTAGCATAAAAAACATGTACCAAAAATTAAAACTGACGTACTTTTCAATGCCGGTAGGTAAATGTTTTTTATATTGGTTGGTGTTTTTTATGTTGAGATTAGATCAAGTAACTTACCCACTTATTCATAAAAAACTAAAACGCTCCTTCAATCAATCTGCCTCAATCTGCCTAGCCTTTTCCCAACTATGTTGGGGCCGGCTTCCAGTCTAACCGGATGCAGCTGAATACCAGTATTTTACATGGAGCGACTGCCTATCTGACCTCCACAACCCAGTAACTGGGTAATGCGATACCCCTTGGTAAGACTGGTTGTCAGACTTTCGGGCTTCTGACGACCCGTGACGACTGTCAAAGATCCACGAATGACAGCCGGGACCAACGGCTTAACGTGCTTTCCGAGGCACGGAGAAGTCTCGGTATGTAAAGATAGGTCACCCATCCACGGACCAATCCCGGCAAGCGTAGCTTAACCTGATGGATCGACCCGTGCGGCTGTTATTACTTAGCCACGAGCTTCTCTTCCTTATATACCTATTTTAGTTATGAGTTCATTTTATGTAAGAGTTTTGTTTTCTTCTTTCAAACTCAAATTATAATTCGAAAGAAATTGACAAAACACTTCTATAACTAAAATAGGTTTATAGAGCATTTTAGTTTTTTAAGAATAAGGGGGTGAGTGTTGTTGTTTTTAATTTGAAGTTCGATGTATAATTTACTTAGTGAAAAACTTAAATTCATTAATTCTCTGACAGAACGCACAGCATCATGGGTCTAGAAAAATAATGAAATTTTGCACAAGAGAGCCTGTTATAGCGAGGGGCTTGTGGCTAAGTAATAACAGCCACACAGGTCGATCAATTAGGTTAAACTACGCTTGCCGGGGTTGGTCCGTAGATGGGTGACCATCTTTACATACCAAGAGACCTCTCCGTGCCTCGGAAAACAAGTTTAGCCGTTGTGCTGTCATTCGTGGATCTTTGACAGTCGTTACGGGTCGTCGGAAGCCCGAAAGTCTGACAACCAGTCTTACCAAAGGGCATCGTATTACCCAGAAACTGGGTTGATAGCCAGATCACCGTGCATTAGTCGCGCTTAAAGTAAAAAACCGGTCAAGTGCGAGTCGGACTCGCGCATGAAGGGTTCCGTACCATATTATATGTTTAACAATCGCAAAGATAACTTTTTACTTACTTTATAATGATACTGTGAATTACAAGGTTATTTTTTGCAGTTGCAGAAAATCACCCATGTTTAAACAAAATACCTTATGAATCGCCGTTTTCAGTATTGTTGATTAAATACAGTATTCATGGTACTTACATGGTATAAAGAAGTTTCAAATTCCTAATATGTTGAATTGTTGCGCTAGAGCTCGTACAAAAATGGTCTAAAATTTACAACTTTTACGGCCCCCTATTTCTTAATTTTAAAAGATTAAAAAATATGTTTGTACTCTACTCAATGAGTTCTAGACGATGACACCCCACATAACACATAATCAGCCTATAATGTTCCCACTGCTGGGACACAGGCCTCCTCTCGGTGAGAGGGAGTGGGCCGTAATCCACCACGCGGGCCCAGTGCGGGTTAGTAGATGTCACATGTCTTCGAATTTTTGGTTCTAGGACATGCCGGTTTCCTTACGATGTTTTCCTTCACCGTTTTGAGAGCAGCTGTGATGAAATAATGACATTTGAGGCGTAGTTTTGAAAAACTAATAATGACAAACATTATTACTTACTTATGCAAGTATTTGTGCTAAGTTTCAAGTTCATTAACCAAATTAATAAGATTTTTCATATAAACTGTATCTCTGTTTTCACGAACACAGATACCTAAAGAATTTCAATAATCGTCTGGTATGTTTCCATAACTTGACTCAAACATTATTTACAACAATTTTAGAGTTAATCAAGCCCCCAATAAAATCCTCCGCTATAAAATTAACTTTTCACCCCTTAGGGGTAGATTTTTGGAAAACCCTAATACACGTTAGTCTTAATTTTTGGTCTCAAGTATAAAAACTGAGTTTTGAGTTAATCGGACCGCGTGTTAAAGTTCCTCCATACAAACTTTGACACCCCCTATCCCTCCTTAGGGGGTAGTTTAGGAAAATTAAAAATGATAAACTTTATAATTTACTTAGATGAATATTCGTGCTAAGTTTCAAGGCTATTAACTCAAGGGATAGGATTTTTCATACAAACTTTCATCCCCTGTTTTACCCCCTTAGGGATGAAATTTCCAAAAATCCTTCCTTAGTGGATGTTTACACTATATAAGGTATCTATGTGCAAAATTTCAAGTCTCTAGGTCTATTGGTTTGGGCTGTGCGTTGGTATATTAGTCAGTGACTCAGTCAGGACTTTGATTTTTTTATATATATAGATTTACCATGTTATTTTAAGACCACAGACTTCTTATAGGTTTTCCTGTAATCTACAGGTATAGAACCAATTTCTATATTTTTTTCAAAATTTTAGGCTCAGTAGTGTTTTAGGTTAGGGGGGGGGGATGGTCAATTTTCGTCTATTTTCTTAAATAACTTTAAAACAATAAATTTTAAAATTATAAAAAAATATATTTGAGACCCTCATAGTAAGCCCTTTTATTTGATATGTCACTCGGTACAGTTTACAAAACTTTTTTTTTAAATTTTCTTATTTTCCCCCTAAAAGTGACTCTCATATTCAAAATTCATATATTTACTTTAGCTGTACGTGTTTGGGTCACAAAAATCCATATGTGTACCAAATTTTAACTTAATCGGTCCATTAGATTCGGAGCAAATTGGCTGTGAGAGACGGACAGACAGACAGACAGACACACGAGTGATCCTATAAGGGTTCCGTTTTTTCCTTTTGAGGTACGGAACCCTAAAAACGGCTTGACCGATTTGTCTTTTTTTTGTTTCTTCGCTCTAAGTTTTGGTCCCAGGCTCTCGTACCATTTTGGTGGTCACTCACACAAATGCAAAGCTCAGCTTAGGCCTCGCGGATTATGCCTAATCAAATTGGTAAAACCTAATCTTCCAGAACCTCGCATTCAAAACGACGAAAATAGGCAGGACTTTATCAAGAACCTGTGCTGCTCTCACACAATTGGCTACACGATCGACAACCCTTCACATAACGGATATCTGCTATGTGAATGGACATCCCCACAGCTGCCATTGTCCACCATTGTGCACCATTATCCACCATTGTGCGGCCAACAAGGTTCAGTATTGTTCGAGCCTTTTGTAACGACTGTAATCGAATGTTCGCTTTCGAAGCCGAACGGACAGGTAAATTACTGTCAATCATAGACGCAGAAGCCTTTTAGGTATATTTTTTCGATGGCTATATGTATTTAATTAAACAATAATACTTAGGTAATGGTTGAGAAAGGACAACGAAAATTAACAGTAATTTATCCAAATTAAGCGGAGAATCAGCTTTTTTTGAACGTCAAAACTACATAAGACAGTCCCTCAAAGCCTTTCACCACTGGTGCTTTAGCTAGTAAGAAGAAGTAGCGAAACAAACTCCCCAAAAAGATAATAAAACGAGTGCGGTTGGGGGACCCCCGTCATAGTTAGGGAGGCGAGTAAGGGAATTTCGGTAATACTCGAGCGTGGCAGTGTAAGATATGAGAGATACCTTAGACCTAATAGAACAACCTTGTAAAGTATTTAGCTCTATATGTAGTGACGCGCGCCTAGGATAGACGATCAGATTAGTAAAAAAAAATCGATAGTCTGAAATACTCGAGCGCGTCAGATTAAGATATTGGTGGTTGATTTTAGTGTTTTAAGACTAAATTTAACTAATCTGACGATAAGTCCTTGACGCCGCCGAGTTATAGGGTCGCGAACTTGTAAAAAAAAAACGTTAATCCGGCATTCTCGAGCGCGATTTTTATTTTTTTTATTTTGAAGAATATAATCTAAAACTTACTAAAAATACAAAATCTGCCGGTTTCCGCATGACCCGAAGTGTGGAGGAGCCATTTCGTCTTCCGAAAAACGCGTTGCGGCTATAAGTCGCGAACGATACATTTTTACAAAAAAAAAGTTTAAATAAACAAAAAAGGTAATTTTATTTTACACAAAAAAGGTCTCTTTACATTTTTGTCCAAAGTTAAAACTTTTTGACTTGAAGCATCATAAAAACTCAAACTCCCGGTTTTTTGAGTATATCTCGAAAACTGAGGGTGTTAAAAAAAAATGATATGAAATAACGATGATTAAATTATGTGACTTTTATTATATCTCAAATTTTTTTTTCTAAATCTTCTCGACAATTTTCATGTCCGTCAGAGCTATACCAACATTGCCTCAGAACTCGGTACATCGCCAATTTGTGGAGAAATGCTTACAAATCCGACATCACTGACCTTGCACCAACCGATCATGGGTGGAATGAAAATAATAATAAATTCGAGTTCACGTGGTTTATCGGGAATCAATTGCCCGATGCGTATGAAAATGTTGTTGTATCGCCGGATATTCTGGGCACCGAGAATGACACTGAGGACAGCAATGACGAGACGCTTGATTCAGGTAAATTTTTGTACTTCTATAATATTCTCTCAACAAAATTACTGAATAGAAATAATTGTTACGGATGTTGCGGGCACTCAGCAGGAAAGAATTGTGGATGAGGAGCCACAATATGAAAGTTCCAGTGAAGGAAAAGAAGATGAATTGTATTGAGCAAAAATGTAAAGGCCATACATAACAATACAATTATAATACAATTTTTATATCATTTCATTTTTTTATACAATAAATAATACAATTCGTACTACATTTCATCTACATTTACGTTGGTTGTATCTATCGCTTTATTGTCATTCTTAAATTCCCCGTTTTATCAAGGAGAAAGAAAGGAAAAAAAAGAAACCAAAAAACCTTTTCCGGTCAGATTAAGAGAACCCACCAAAATTTTTGTCAGATTAAGAAAATATGCTTTCAGGATACCGAGATAAACCTCCCCTATGAAAATCTGACGCGCTCGAGTATTTCAAAAAAACTTTTTTTTTTTGCATTTTCAAAAATTCATCGTAACTTATCGTCACGCCGAAATCGTCAGTTTTTTTAAAGGGAGCTTCCTTGGGGCCTACTTAACACCCCTTCCGAAAATCTGACGCGCTCGAGTAAATTTTTTTTTTTGCATTTTTGACTACTTTATATGCCTACCCCCACCACGCAAACCGGCAGATAAGTATACCGTTGTTATCAGAGGCACTTGGGGCATACGTAGTATGAATATCTGACGCGCTCGAGAATGCCCAAGTAACAGTTTTTTTTAACATTTTTGAAAAACCGTACACGCCAAACCCACCGTTAAAATGGTTTTTACCATACGAGCTTTTCTTTTCGAAATTATTTTATCTTTCGATTTTGATAGGTCTCGACGGCGCCGTTGAATTACGCCATTTAGCTACCTCGCCTCCCTAACTATCAGGTTCCTTACGCGATACTCCCACGCACACATCCATTCGTATATATAATAGAAAGAGACAGAGATAGAGACAAAGCCCATGGAGGGAGCATAATACTTTTTCCAGTGACGATTTCTACCAGTAAACTCCTACTGCAAGCCGCGGTTGCGGCGACTCCAGGTAACATGGGACAGGGGTAGGAAGATTATAAAGTTGGAACGCAACTTAAGATCTAAATCCAAACAATACTAATTGATATTATAATGTGATACTAGTTTTTTGTGTATTTTTTCTGAACTGAATAAAGTTTTTTTTTTATAGATAGGAGTAAGAACGCAAAATAAAGAAATCCACTACTTCAATACATACTCTAAGCCGACACTCGCACGTACGTAAAAATATCGCGGCGATTTTTTTTTGCGCACTGGATTTTCAACGCTCTGTTTAGCGTCGGCGCTAAACAGAGCGTCGAAAATCCAGTGCGCAGAATTGAAAATTCAACAGTGTGTTTTTTCGACGCACTCGGATGCGCTCTGTTGTTGTTAGGTTAGATTCTCGAAGCTCGGCTCAACACCGAGAGTTGAAAATCCAAAGCGCGATAAAATCCCGCCGCGATATTTTTACGTCCGTGCGAACGTCGGCTAAGTGTACCAAAAATTTCTTGATATTTCTGGAATCTGGCGAAATATTTTAGAGTATGTAAATATAGTTACACTCAAGGACGACCTAAGTACATTTCAGGCCTAATGGCTGAATCCACATTGTTTAAAGGACTTCTCCTGATTTCCATAAGGGTTGAACCAAAGATAAAATCCATTGTGAAAGGAGAAGTACTCAAATGTTACTCAAAGGAGAAGTACTCAAATGTATAAAGTTTGCCTTACCGAATGTTAGAAATCTGGGACCCAACATCGTCTTAGATGAAGAGGTGCTTAAGACTGTAGAATCAGCAGTTTTTCTGGGTATAACGGTAGATGCTAAACTTCAGTGGAGCCCACATATATCAAGCCTAGCGGGAAGGCTCAGTTCAGCCGCCTACGCCGTCAGGAAAGTAAGACAATACACTGACGTTGATACAGCTCGGTTAGTCTATTTTAGTTATTTCCATAGCGTTATGTCCTACGGTATTCTGCTATGGGGCAAAGCGGCTGATATTCAAAATATTTTTGTTCTTCAAAAACGAGCTGTTCGAGCAATTTACCAGCTAGGTGCTAGAGTTTCTCTGAGAGAATTTTTTAAGGATATTGGTATTCTCACGGTGGCATCACAGTTCATCTTCGCCAATATCTTATACATTAGGCAAAATATACATTTGTACAGTAAAAACAGTGATATTCACAATATTAACACCAGAAATAAGGACAAATCACGTGCTCCATTTCATCGGCTTCATAAGGTTCATAACTCATTTGTTGGTCTTGGTATAACTTTTTATAACAAGCTACCTTCTTCTTTGCTAGATTTGCCTTTTAATGCGTTTAAAATTAAAGTTAAATCAAATCTTTGTTCAAAGGCAAAGGCATACTATTCTATCAACGATTACTTAAACGATAAGAATAGTTGGTCGCTGTGATTAACTCAAGACAATGTTTATGTTATGTTCTTTCTCCAGGATCAGCTCACATAATGACAGGTTACATGAGTTAAGTACTAAAATTGTTTATTTTATTTGACAAAAATAGAATTTAATGTATTGTGTTGCGTAAATTATTTTTGCATAGGTACTATTGTATAGAATCCAGTTCTTCTAACTGAACAGACAGCTGTGCTGCTGGGGAGTTTGTTCCGCTACTTCTTCTTCCCAGCTAAAGCGCTAGGAAGTCGTGAAGGGCGGGCGTTTTGTGGGGACTGTCTTACTGTAATTTTGACGTTCAAAAAGTGCTGATTCTCAGCCTAATTTGAATAAAGGACTTTTGATTTTTTTTATTTCTTTTCAGTTGTCTTTGACCGCAGTTGCGTTTTTTAGTTTTTTTTAATTACTTTTTTTTATTTCCCGCTTTTTAGTATACAAATGTGAAAGTTTTCTTGTTTTTTTACGATTTGTCACTTCGAGGTACTTTTAACTATATAAGTTGTATTTATGTATTTTTGTAATCACCTTTTAAAACCCTTTATTTTGATATCACACTCACTGGTATTTGAAGAAAAAAAAATTTGAACTCCACAATACAGCACCCCAAATCCGCCATTTTACTTTTATTTTTATTTTAACGTAGTCAGTGACACTCGCGCTACGAAGACAAATCTAAAGACGTATAATTTAAAGACTCTATAATTTTTTTCGAGACGGTAAGAAAAGTCATCCGGTATATTGTTAGGTATATATTATTATATTTATAGTTTGTAATAGGTACGAGTATATGTGGTATCTTTATATTTAAATAAATATTTATTCCTTTAATTTTTCGAAATTGCACCTGCCACAGCTTGTCTCTGCATCACCCAAAGGTTGACTGGTAGAAAATGCCTATGGCATTAAGTCGCCTCTGTACATTTGTGCTTGAAGTGTTAAATAAATAAATAAATAATTTATCCAAATCCGTTTAGGAGTTACGAGGGAACAAAGAAACGGACATACATGCATACTTACATACTTACATACAGGTCAAACACATAACACTCCTTTTGGGCTTCGCCGCAGTCGGGTAAAACGAAAGAATGTCGATGAATATTCGAATTTTAATATTTAGTACCTATGACCAGTACAACTTCGTTTTCCGTCCGGAAGAAAAAGAAACCTAACAATAAATACTTTCAGATCTCTTTATCACAATAAGCATTAAATAAATTGTCTAATTGCTCCACATCCTGTCATATCAGATCGCTACAATCCAATTATAGTGAAAGTCATGTTTCAACGACCGTCAGTGTTGCCAGAGGCGTTTACTAACCTATCAGATTAATTCTAATCTATCCACGCTTGCAATGACAGGTTAAACTGTCACCAGCGCACAGATAATAATAATTATATACAAAACCAGTTTTGTTCGGTCTCTCATTAAGATTATACAAAAAAAAAACAGGTATCAGTTTCACTTATTAGAGTCAGTGACCGGAAGGCCAAAACACGTAATTCAATCTGCCTAGCCTTTTCCCGACATGTTGGAGTCGGCTTCCAGTCCAACTGGATGCAGCTACCAGTAATTTATACATTACAAAAAAAAAAAAAAAAAAAATTACATGGAGCGACTGACTATCTGACCTCCACAACCCATTTACTGGGTAACATGATACCCCTGCAGGTAAGACTAGTTGTCAGACTTTCGGGCTTCTGACGACCCGTAACGACTGTCAAAGATCCACGAATGACAGCCGGGACCAACGGCTTAACGTGCTTTCCGAGGCACGAAAGGGTCTCGATATGTAATGGGTGATCTGGTCACCCAAACACGACCCGACCACGGCAAGCGTAGCGGACCCGTGCGGCTGTTATCATTTAGCCTATTTAGTAATTAAAAAAATCTCAGCGACAATGAATGTCGAAAACTTGTCAAAAATGTAGGAAAATTCGAGGTATTTTTGTCAGATTGGCACTGATTAGGATGCGAAAGTTTTTATTAACTAGCTGACCCGCCAAACGTTGTCCTGTCAACATTTCAATTTCCTATTTTTTTTAAACCACCCCTGTATTAGAGCAAACAAAACAAAAAAAAATTCTTATCGGTCAAGTCGTTTTTGAGTACTTATTGCGAGACTAACGGACAGCAATTAATTTTTATATATAAGAAGATGAAAGAAGAGCTCATGGCTAAGTAATAACAGCCGTACGGATCGATCCATCAGGTTAAGCTACGCTTGCCGGGGTTGGTCCGTGGATGTGTGACCATCTTTACATACCGAGACTCCTCCGTGCCTCAGAAAGCACGTTAAATCGTTGGTCTCGGCTGTCATTTGTGGATCTTTGACAGTCGTTACGGGTCATCAGAAGCCCGAAAATCTGACAACCAGTCTTACCAAGGAGTATAGTAATAAAGTAACTGGGTTGTGGGGGTTAGATAGGCAGTCGCTCCATAGAAAATACTGGTATTCAGCTGCATCCGGTTAGACTGGAAGCCAACCCCAACATAGTTGGAAAAAGGCTATGCAGATTGATATAAGAAGATGTAGAAGAAGAAGAAGATTACATAAATAATAAAACGATACGACAAAAACAGATACGTCATATAAGTATTGAGTACAAAGTGTAAGTACCTAGTGATTAGTTCATAAGACATTTCTTCCAGCAGACATGCGAAAGGAGAAATGAAAAAGAAATCTAAACAACGTTCTTAAAATATAGAAATTGTCTTCCGACTTCTAAATTATATAGAGCTAAGTAGTTCATAGCCTGCGATTAAAAAATAGCTACCTTTTTCCCAATTAAAAGTTTGTATATCAAGATAAATCCCGAAAACACGAAATACAATTGAGTCGCATTGTTATAATACTTAATTTGATACTATTTGTTATTCTCTGATAAGATTAGGATTCCAAGATCGGATTTCCGTGATGCATATAATTCCAATGAACAAATTATCACTTAGCTCCAAAAATTATAATACGTTTTTTTCACTTACCACTTCAATTTCATCGTCAGGTTCTTCCATAATGTTAGTGAGAATGGCACTAGGTCTCACGGACACCCGATGCCGGACCGACTTCCTCCACAGATCAGGTTCTTCCTTCGTTTCTTCATCATTTAAAGTAGTAAATTGTTCATAAAAATTAACCACACGACTCAAATCACCATCTGCGTTAGTGTTAATGGGCGTACTATTATTGACTTGTGCCTTTTTAACCCTAGAAAGAGAAGTTTTTCTTTCAGAAATTCTTCTGTACCCTTCGGCATCTTGATTCTCACCAAGTAAGTTGATTGGTCTTGGGCTTCGTGGCCCATATTCATACTCTAAATCGAATCCTCTATCTTCAAACAAGCTTTTGAATCGATCCCAACAACCCAGATTCTTTTTTGTATCCGGCACTGGCTGATCTTCTACTATATTTACGTTATTCTTATCCATATTTACTGCTTCTTCACTAGGTTAACCAGAATGAGATGATTTCCATAAAAAAATTACGTTCACATAATGACTTTACTTTAAGCGTGAGTAAATCTCTTTAAATTGAAATCAATGCCAATCTAAACACTAGCGATTATGTAGATAATGAGTAGTTCCTTTTGCTTGATAATGATGATATATTATTATTAGTTGATTTCGAAATCGTTACATGTTGCTTGATTTAAATTAAAAACTGTTACTCAATACATTTTATCGACTCATCGACATTAAAATGCTCTTCAAGCAGTAAACAGTGCCAACGATTGCATTCACACCTTTATTAACTTTGTAAATTCAACAGACGTGTTCACTTATTTACGATTACCACGTTTTCACTTTGTAACACAACAAAAAAGTATCACTTACATCACAAAATATGTTCACAATTTATCACTTATTATTTCGCACGTGTATTAAGTTCGAATTGCACATCCCCGTGACTTATTCACACGACGTTTAATATCAAACTAAAATATTAAGAATCATTGTATTGAATATGATAACACTTATCGATTAGAGTCGCACTGATTACGTTTTATAAGTTATTTGAAAATATAGATTAAATAATTATAGCACTATTTCAATGCTAAACTGGACATGTCAAGGATAAACAACATTGATTTTAATACTTTAAGCTTGGGATTATATTAAACTATCGACAAAATAATTGGCAGCACATTAAACAACTGAATTATCAGCTAGGTAATTGAATTAATGGAAATTTAGCGAATGAAATAATTTTATTCCAATTTGTGTATTCAGCGTTATCTGCTAATTAAACTCATCATTACCTACAATAATAATTGCAAATCAAACACTAAGTATCAGTTTACAAATTGGAAATATATACTCGACTAATAGGAATTTCTACAAATTCTGTCATCATGTTGGAATTGCTGATTGGCACTACGGTTGGCAAGTAAATTTTGTGTTATGTGACGTACCATCGACAAATGCCAGGCCTTTCCAATTTTGAAACAATTTTGCTTGCAAATGTTTTGTGCTATTCCGACTTTCTATTGTTGTACGAGAACAAAGGACCATAGGGGCAGGGTTTCTTCAATGACTCAGTGTATACAAAAATAAAGTTTAAGGTGTAAAGGCGTCCGTTTTGTTGATAGTACCATCGCGGACATTTCTACTTTGAACTTTATTACCATAAAATAATTTTTTGTCCGTCATATAGATTGTTAAAAAAATATTGGACACGTTTTTTTTTTTTTTACGTAATCAAAAGATTATGGCGATACATTGAGTTAAAATGTGGCATGACGTCACTCCTTGCCAGATTTTATACGTAGTTTGTTACAGTTGTGACGTAGCGAGCACTCCCCATCTTTAATGCGTTTCATCTAAATATTATGTTTTTATTAGTTTATGATAAAGCAAAAATACGTGTCTAATATTTTTTTACTGATTGACGGACTAAAATTTTGTATAAGACATGTATGGCTCAAAATGCACTAAAAGGTATCAACACCCTAAATTAGATCAGTCTTATCTCTATATATATATTATATGTATATAAATAAAAAGAGAAGTCCTGACTGACTGACTGATTGACTGACTCATCAACGCCCAGCCCAAACCCTTGGACCTAGAAAGCTGAAATTTTGCACAGAGGTTCCCTTTATAATGTAGACAAGGATTAAGGAAGGATTTCCCGGTAGTACGTTCCCGTGGGATATTTTCCGACATAAACGCGGTCGAAGCCGCTGGCAAAAGCTAGTATGTAATAAGGGCTGTCTTCATACATAGTTGCCTGATTGGATGCGAATGAACGTAATTAACTAATGATCGTATACGTAGTTTATTCAAGATGTCGTATGTCGTGTTTATCCTCATTAAGATCTTGGAGTTATGTATAGATATAGTTGTTATGTGTTGTCTGATATTATCCACCTACAGTAATTAGTAATTACCAACAATGTGATGTCTTCTAGTATGTGACTCGGAGGGACTTATGGCTAAGTAATAAGACCCGCACGGGTCGATCCATCAGGTTAAGCTACACTTGTCGCGGTTGGTCCATGGATGGGTGACCATCTTTTCATATCAACACCCCTCCGTGCCTCGACAAGCACGTTAAGCTATTGGTCCCGGCTGTCATTCAGCTTTCAAAGTCAGCTTTGAAAGTTGTTACGGGTCGTCAGAAGCCCGAAAGTCTGATAACTTGGGCCGAGTAGGTATTGAAGCTTTATACGGGAAAGCTGATAATTTTTTCTCGATTTCGATGTTGGTCCCATGGAGAAAGTTGTTCAGTTTGATGGTCTGTACCACATCCTTAAATTTGACCACACCTTTCTAATGCATCCTTTATAAGATCTAAACGAGTGAGCAGAGGTTATGAGACATTTTTTGGTGAAGTCGTAAATCTTTTGAAGGAAACTCCTTGGAACGTGTCCTTTAAAATAATAAAACTTTCCCAGTTTACCTCAAGTATTTTACGTAAGTACAAACTGACCTGCATAACTCCTTCATTTCTTTAAATTAAGAAGCCTTTTTGCACCAATCAACGACTCGTAAAAAATGATCATAAGTATCTCCATCAATCACAACAAATGGACCGAATCTTGCGCACGCCATCTTTAATTCTTAAGTGAGGCGTTTTGCCACACGCGGATATGAACCTTGACCCTTCTGATTGGTTCGGCGCCAGAATTCAATCAGCAATTCAGTCTTTTGAATACGTTATTGTGAATTAAGAGCCGTGGTTAATGAGAAAAAGGAATTGGGCTGTTATATTAATGGGTTGTTTGATTGTATTGCATTGTTGAGTACTTTTGTAGGTGCTTATTTGTCGCAAAATATTATTAAGTAGTATTTTTATTAATGTTTCTTCTTCAGTGTACCTACTTCAGAGATGAAAAACTTTTTAACAAAAAAAAAACCGACTTCCAAAAATCACTACAAAGTGAAAAATAACTTTGATTTCGGAAGTCGGTGTCTTTCGTTTTTCATTTACTTTCTTTTTTTTGCCACCGACTTCCGAAATCAAAGTTATTTTTCACTTTGTAGTGATTTTTGGAAGTCAGTTTTTTTTTTTTGTTAAAAAGTTTTTATTTCTCGCTTTTTAGTGGGTCTGTTTATAATTTGTATAAGTTACAATTATAGTCTAATGTCAATTGCTCATCACATGTTATAAAATATTGCTTTTCCCGATGCTGGGACGTTAATTGTTGAGGAGTTCTGCTGGTAAGAACCAGGAGAACTCCTCAACAACCACTTACCACACGCATTGTGTGACGAGCGGAAATTGCTTAGCAACCATATTAAAGTAATCGAATCGCAACCCGTGAAATATTTATCATTGAGTAGTTCCGGTAGCCATCTGTGGTCTTCATCATCAGTTCCACTTCACCAAGTGGTGCTTTCCGAGAGCAAATGCACGAGCTACTATAAAAAATACCCAAATCGCTATAGGTGTGCCTATAATATTTGAAGAGTTCCTGCGATTTCTCCAGGATCCCATCATAAGAACTGGATTTTGACAAAAATGGGACCATTTGGGAAGTATACCCTTTCCAACAAAAAAATATTTTTTCAAATCGGTTGGCAAGCGACGGACTTATGCGCGAACAAACATAAAAAAAAATACAAACATCCGAATTGAGAACCTCCTTCTTTTTTAGAAGTCGGATAAAAACGATCTTAAATAATAATGAAATAGCCCGATGACTATTGGAGGAAGTAAAATGAGCTTGTTTTTTCTGTAAACCCACGAGTAATAGTTGAAACAAAGGTGAAAAAACTAATAGGTGAAACATTTGCAAGGCCCTTACAGGGTGCATGTCTTATACTGTGTTATGAAATTTTAATACATGTCTGCTAACCAGTGTTTTTACATGTTAGCAAATAAATAAATAAAATAAAAAATAATGGAGAGGCTGTAACATGGTTTTAACATAAAACCTCCACGAGTTTATTTTATAGAAATGGCAAGAATACTAGCCAGCAAATCAATGCGTTTTGGATTGAGAATAAGAAAAGCAAAAGTCGCTAGTCGCCCTCCGAGCTGACTAGCGCATGGCGTGATAGTATAAAATATAATAATGAAAAAATTAAAATAATCTAAATAAGTATATTTTGAGTTATGATTTACGATCCGGTACAATGCGTGCCACGACAGATGAGACTTGACGAGCGCAGTATCGCGCCTTCCGCGCTCTTTCCGCTGCGCCGATGACGCCCGGTCCCTTCCCAGCTCAGACCTACTACCGCTAAAGAGACCTAAGTATAAATCAGAATAATCAGAAACAGAGAATTATAATCTACTGCGCAAGTCAAACTACGTGGTGTGTCAAGCCTCATCTTTCGTAGCCCGCATTGTAGGTACTATAATAACGTACAGTTATAACTTATTTTAGTAGGTACTGCCTAATTACAACTGTTGGAAAATGTTTTTTTTGAAATATTTTTAAAAACGGAATGAGATCAATAACAATAAAATCCCGTAAATTTAGCCCTTAAGTAATGTCCCACTGCAGGACACATGCCTCCCTTCCCTTTCTCCACACACGTCTACCCTCTGCCATTGCGGGCCAGTCCTTTGGGTATGAGAACAACAAAAAACAATCAACAACAATAAAATAACTTATGTAATATTAGTCAACATCTTCCTGCCCTTGTCCCATGTCACGTGGGGTCGGCGCAACACGTTTTCTTCTTCTAATCTCCCCTGACAACCGTCACGCTATCATTCACTCCCTTCTCTTTCATATCATTCCCCAGACAATCCATCCATCATCATCTGATAGCCTTTTCCCAAATATATTGGGGTCGGCTTCCAGTCTAACCAGATGTTGCTGAATACCAGTATTTTACATGGAGCGACAGCCTATCTGACCTCCACAACCCATGTAGCAACTAGGTAATACTAATTGGCAGACTTTCGGGCTTCAGACGACCCGTAACGACTGTCAAAGATCCACGAATGACAGCCGGGAACAACGGCATAGGGCGAAAGCGATCAAATCTAGCGATTTCATGAAATCATGATGTTTGAGGTAAATGCTAACTTATGGAGTAGTATTGCTGATTCTAATGATTATAATTCTGTAAAGCCATATTAGCTACGGCCGCGAATCATATTTTAATCAACATACAAGCTCACACTGACCTACAAATTGCAAAAAACGTAGGAAATTTTGAATTTCGCGGGCTACCCTGGCGCATCATCCTTAGCGTGCTTTCCGAGGCACGGAGCGGTCTTGGTATGTAAAGATGGTCAATTGGTCACCCATCCACGGAATCACCGCGGAAAGCGTAGCTTAAATTGATCGATCGACCCGTGCGGCTGTTATTACTTAGCCACAATCCTCCCTCCTCTCCATTCATCAACATTTATATTCATCACTCTTTTAAACACAAGCGTTTCCTCCCTCCTCATCACATGCCAATAACAAGCCAAACGATTTCCTTTCAAGTTATTTAGTTAATACTCAATACCTAAAACAAATCTCTTAAAAATAGTAAACACATCCTTTGGAATATTAATTTTCCCTCTAACAACCTAACCTAACCTTTAATGTTTAATTAATGATACTTAATCGTACTGTTTTGTACGCGCACAAATTATTTTTTTTTTCTTTCCTTCATAAATTTAAAAATATATGTATAAGTTTCGAGGTTTATATTGTTATCTGTGTTTCTAGCTAGTTTTAATACTTGTAATCTGTGGAGAACGTAGTGGGTAGCATAATTGTTAAAATGTAATATTTAAGATTATTTGAATTGTTTCCTATTGTGCTGCTGTTTGTTTTTCCTTAAATAAATAAATAAATAAAACAAGGAGAAAAACTTCAGCAAAATATTCATAAACGTATAATGAAACATCATAGTAATAAATACTTTGCTCCGCGTAAGGTCAAAGTTGTCCAGCAAGAATTAATTTGCTACATGTCTTGAATAGTTAACGATGCTAGGGTTAGGTGTTAACGACATAAAATTAGTTGAACCTTAAGGCGCTACTCCGACCAAAACCTTCCGATAGTGCGTTATTCAGAGGCTATTAAGATTAACTCATTAATTCGCACCATCAATCTTATTCAGGTCGAAATTGATGTATTTACATGTTACTGGGGTGAATTCGCAAAAGTACTATTATATAGATTATGTTATTTAAACAATGATTTTTAGATATATTTTGTAGGTACTTTCATTTTAATTTTAGCCGTGTGACTTAGCTATCGCATTAGGATAAGTCCTGTAATGGTAGTTTTAAGGCATTTCAATAAATAAATAAAAATAAAATAAATAAATTAATAGAGTAATAAACTACATCTAAAAGCACATGAATAATGTTCGATATCATATCATCACATTGCGCGTTCTTATTTGTTTCTGTTTGCAATATACATTTAAAATATCCCTGTAAAAAAGTGACTATAATTATTGATTGCATGCATTTTTTGCTAAAGGTGACTGACGTTCTAATCATTTGAGGATTATACAAATGGATATTTAGATAATTTAAAAATCTAAAATAATTCACGATTTATTTTAATTTAAAAGATCACTATTCTTTTTTTAATTCAATTTTTTTTTTGTGAATTCTACGATAAAGGGGCGTACGCAGGAGTGGGATAGAGTGAGACTGAGCGACGGGACAGAGAAGGATCGCACGCTCAAGGTCGTTTGGTGGGGGAAGCGCTTTAAGAACATTTACATAACTCACTGAATAGTGTTTTCATTGTTTCCAACCGTGCAGATAATATGTATGGTAATACAGACTAGTAACAGCCCATGTATTCACACATGGATGAATCGACATTCGTGGGTCGTGATTTATCACAAAAAAAACAAAAACTGCCTAGACTTTTCCCAACAATGTTGAAGTTGGCTTCCAGGCTAACCGGATGCTTCTGAATACTAGTATTTTACATGGAGCAACAGCCGTTCTAACCTCCACAACCCAGTTACTGGGTACAACGATACTCACTCAGTCTTAATAAGTCAGAAGCCCAAAAATCTGACTAGTTGTCAGATTTTTGGGCTTCTGACTACCCATAACGACTGTCAAAGATCTACGAATGACAGCCGGGAATAACGGCTTAACCTGGTTTCTGAGGCACGGAGGGGTCTCGGTATGTACTACTTCTACAGATGGTCACCCATACAGGGACTAACCGCGGCAAGCGTAGCTTAACCTGGTCGATCGACCCGTGCGACTGTTATTATTTAGCCACGGTATCACTAATTATTTTTAGGGTTCCGTACCAAAATGGTAAAAAAGGAACCCTTATGGTGTGACTCAGTCTGTCTGTCTGTCTGTCTGTCTGTCTGTCTGTCTGTCTGTCACAGCTGGATATCTCAAGAACTACTAATGCTATCAACTTGAAATTTGGAACAGTTTTAGATGACGTTTACCCAACTATTTTGCAAATAAGAAAGAAGTAAAAATATTTATATTTTTTTTGTAACAGGGACTGAAAGGGCGTCTCAAAAATTCAAAGTTGGGCTACTGGGGCATGTGGGGTATCATATGAAAGAACGCTGCTTGTACATTCTCAAACATTTTTTTATTTTTTTTTATTTTTTAGACCGCATAGTTTTCGACTTTTGATGAAAAATGTAAAAAAAAATACCGTTTCCCCCTCCCCCCCCCCTTATCTCCGAAGTTTGCAAAGATAAAAATCTGAAATTATTCTATGTGATAGAAGTTTATGTAAAGATTACAGAAAAAATAAAACGATGTCTCTAAATAGCACACTTTTTCAGGAATCGGAATGGAACCCTCGGTGCGCGAGTCCGACTCGCTCTTGACCGGTTTTTAATTTCTTAGTAGCCCATAAACTCTTACGGCCACCTTACGGTCACATGCTCACTAATCGAAAAAAAATATGAATCAACATCAAAAACACTTGGGTCAGACTTATAATCATGAGTAGGTATCCGTCTAAAATAATTATTAACGAATCGTACAATAATGGATATGGGTAATAATTGTGTATGAACAGACCGTTCTATTCTATTCTATTTTTAATAAATGGCAAGCTAACTCGAAGTCGACTATTCTGCACATGTCTAAAGTGAGCTAGAAAAACTGAACAGACCGTTATGAAAGCGAACGCGTTTTTCTGTCTGTCTGTTTTATGGCTTTACTGTCAAACTTAGTATTTTTTTAAATTGACATGTGACTTCCGCATTTGTAGGCATACATTTGGCATTTTGTAATTACGAGGAACTCGTAGGAATAACGGAACATTGTTGGTGAACGAATGTCCTATGAGAATCGGAATAAATTGAAAACCTGATCCTCCAACATCCTTCCAAGGACGCAGTTTAAGGCCCCTCACCCACGGCGACTTTTTGTAGCGATGCTGTCGCGCATTTCTTAAACGCGCGCCAGCATCGCCACTCGAATCGAATTGACGACATCGCTACTGCATCGCTACAAAAAGTCGCCGTGGGCGAGGGGCCTAAGGGTTCACAAATATAGTGACCATTAGAGTAACGCCGAAGGGGTCGACACCCCACAATCCAAGTGATGACATTCGACGTTCGGAACGATGCATTCTGCGTTGGACGTCACCGATTTTTGATTGTGACGTCACATCCCTTTGATGTGTGTGTGTGTGTGATGGTGGAACACTTGATATAATAGAAATGTTTCCCGGAAAATTTTCAAAATCGTGAAAAACTGAACTGAAACTTTTTTGTATGGGATTTTTGTATGATCTGTCGGAATTTGGACAGAACAACGTCTGCCGGGTCAGCCAGTATTATATATTTATAGTTATGTATTATTATGTGAAGAGCAACTTACGGCGACATCGACTAGGGGCTCGTCCTCCGGCGTGAGCGCCAGCGAGGAGCGTCGGCCGGCGCGAGCCCCCGGTGATCCGCTCGAACTGCCTGCGACAACAGAAATAACACCATTATTATTATTTATTTATATCTTCAAAAAATACCAAGAATCAGCGCTTTTAAAGAATCCCAATAATTAGTTACAACAGACGGGCGAATAACCCCAAAAAGGCGATGCTGCTGAAAAAAGTCCGGGAATTCTTTTTATTTTGGATAAAGAGTAAAAATAAAGTAATTAATGCCTGTTTCACACTCCGAATATAGATATTGGTAGTTTAAAAGTTGTTTGTTACATTTCAGAATTTCCAAAAATAAAGAAAAACGCAAGAAACTCTAACCCCCATAATCATAAAAAACTGAAACGCTCTACAAAACTATTTTAGTTAAAATAGTGCGTTGTCTTCTTCTTTCAAACTCAAATTATCAAATTGACAAAACACTATTTTCAATAAAATAGGTTTGTAGAGTGTTTTAATTTTTTATGACTAAGGGGGTAGTTCTTTAGTTCTAGGTTTTTAGTCTGAATAGGAATGTTTAAAGATTAATGGTGGGTTGCACCATCTTACTTTAACAATAACAAACTCAGTTCAAGTTCAGTTCGATATATGTTTGTTATTGTTAAAGTACATAAGATGGTGCAACCCTCCCTTCATAAAGTTCCTGTTAGAAAAAAAAATGAGTTGTTCCGTTTGAAAATTTGTTAGCTGATGTCATAACTTTAACTGTAACCTTAACCGCCCACGCCTGGCTGGTTAAAGTTATTGTTAAATATCTGTCACTTCTGTCAGACGCGT
Source organism: Cosmia trapezina (assembly GCA_905163495.3). NCBI lineage: Eukaryota > Metazoa > Arthropoda > Insecta > Lepidoptera > Noctuidae > Cosmia > Cosmia trapezina. Next base: position 8,704,360 of record LR991036.1, read on the forward strand.
CGAATGTCATGTCCCCGCTCCGAACTTTAACTATAAGGTACATTTGATATGACGGTGCAACAGGTTATTAGTCATTCTATTGTCATAGTAACTTTGACAGTAACTACATCGTAGCCCTTGGTGCAACTCACCCTAAATGGTCTACTATTATTGCAAAACCATAAATTACTAGGTATTACGTTTTTCAACACGCGATCGTTTACCATCAAGTACTTACTCCTGTTACTGGTCAGGGCCATAAATCATTTAATTTTATCGTAATCATCATTATCATCAAGAGATACCGAAGTACTAACATAATCACTGGACCAAGGAATGCTACCTTAGGGCCAAGACACGGGGTCGCGGGTTGTTCGAAAGAGATACCGTGGCCGTGGCAAAGGCAACTGAAGGAACACGGGTGGGTTTTAGTCAGTAAAAGTCCCCCCACCCAGAGCGGGAGAAGTCATTTGATGATTTCCCATCCACAAAAAAAAAGGGCCAAGACACACGATGCGTTAATCACCCAGAGACAAATAACCACAACAGATAAGGAGATCTCTTTTATCTGTTACGCCTAGTTATCTCCGAAGGGTTAGGCAGAGATGTACCCATAGTACACCCCCATTTCGCCAGTTATGTTTAAGTCCCATGTAATAGGGGGCGCCCAGCCCCCCATCCACCACCACACACAACACCCGGCCCGACCGCGGCGGCGCACCGGCCCGGGTGGTGGTGGGACACCATCAACCGGGCACAAATCCAAACTCTGGGCTTCTACTGAGAAATGCTCAACAGTAGCGGTTGCAACGAGGCAGTGCCAGAGTAGAAAGACAGAAACCAAAACACACGAGTCCTTAAAACAACCAAAATTGGCAACTTCGCTATTGTTTCATCAAATTATTAGACTAATGCAGTTTGCATTGTTCTACAAAACTAATTGACGTTGATACCTACCTATCTATTTGTAAAGGTTTCCCAGAATTAATTCCAGGTATTTCTCTGTGGGGTTCTACCTCGAACTGTGCTATTGATCAAAATTCAGGCATTTCCCGCTGGAAATACGACCGCAGATGTTCACGGAATGCTTCATAAAGCGCATTGAAAATCTCATTGTATTATAATTGAACCCGCCATTTCGAAAAGGGCACGAGTTACACTGAAAAAGACCAAGAAGTTCTAATTCAAAATACTGTATGAGAATTGATTTTTTTTTTTATAAAAAATATCCCAAAATATCAAGTACCTACTTTTATTTTATATATATTCAATTTCTTCAGCATCAATAACTTTTTTTTACAAGAAACATTATTTATGTTGATTCAAAAAAAGTTTTAATTAATTGACTCGTGACCTTTTCGAAATGACGGGTTCAATAGGGATGATGCCTGGGTAAAAAAAGATATTCCATTTACTCCGTCAGTCAGATAATAAAAAAATGTTAGACACGTATTTTTGACTTCAACATATTAATAAAAAAAAATACTTGGATAACACGCATTAAAGTTGGGTAGTGGGGGCACGCTAAGTCACTTCTACGTATAAAATCTAGCTGGGCGTGACGTCATGCCATATTTGAACTCAATGTATCGCAGTAATCTTTTGACTACCTACGTAAAAAAAAGAAAAATTCGTACCCAATATTTTTAATAATCTACATTACTGTCAAAAAAAATGTTTAGTTGTCATCCCTGTTATTTGTTTGTGAAAGGATCTTCATTATAAAATAGCAACAGGCATGTTTCATAGAAATAGTGCTTGTATTTTGAGCTGAATAAGTAAACAAAGATAATTTTTTTCATACATCATAAAATCAAATTATACCGGTGTCACTTTCAGACCTCGTGTTGTATAACAGGAAGTCTGAAAGTGACACCGCTGCTGACTGAAAAGTTGTGCGGAAATCGGATGTCATGGTATGGGCATGTGATGCGGAGGAATGAGGAAAATGTCGTGAGGAAAGTTTTGAGTATGAATGTGGATGGTATACGAGAAAGGGAAGACCAAAGAAACGGTGGATGGACTGTGTGAAAGATGATATGGCTAGAAAAGGAGTGACTACCGAGATGACGACTAATAGAGAAGTATGGAAGAAAAAGACATGTTGCGCCGACACCAAATAAATTGGGGTAAGGGCAGGAGAATGGTGAATGACATCATAATAATGTATCTACGTGAAACATTTCTCAGTTTTGCTTTCTTGGACGCGACTAAAAACGTTATCTACAGTCCTCTCTTGATACAACCGAAAAAAAAACAACAAAAAAAAGCAAAAAAAAAACGAAAATGTAAATAACTGTCTTGACTACATGATTAAGTAAAAAACTAGTCTGTATCGGTGTTTATTATATTTGTGAGTGGATTTATTACTCACTACTTCTATCTACAGGTATATATTAGGTACTGGCATATTTTGTTGATCCTAAGTTGCTTAGGTTACAAATGGGTAGAAGAATGTATTTCGGCTATTCTAAATGAGTGAAGCCTCAGCTCACAAAAAGTTTTAAAATTTTAAGCAAAAACTAAGTTAATGTCAACTTTTAGGGTTCCGTTTACCTCAAGAGGAAAAAACGGAACCCTTATAGGATCACTCGTGTGTCTGTCTGTCCGTCTGTCACAGCCAATTTGCTCCGAATCTAATGGACCGATTAAGTTGAAATTTGCTACACATATGGATTTCTGTGACCCAAACACGTACGGTTAAAGTAAATAAATGAATTTTGAATATGGGGGTCACTTTTAAGGGGCCACAAACTGTACCGTGTGACATATCAAATAAAAGGGCTTTAGGAGGATTTCAATTTTTTTTTTTTATAATTTAAAAATAAATAGTTTTAAAGTTATTTAAGAAAATTGACCATTCCCCCCTTATCTCCGAAACTACTGAACCTAAAATTTTGAAAAAAATACCTGTAGATTACAGGAAAACTTATAAGAAGTTTGTAGTCTTAAAATAACATGGTAAATCTCTCAATATTGTGAGTACAAACTTACATTTACTGTTGGAATGTATGGGAGATCATGCTTTTCAACTGTAATGTTAAGTTTTTTCTTGGGATAATTTCATCCCAACTACGGAAACCTTCATTGTGCGTAGTCCGACACGCACATGGCCGGTTTTTTTAAATAAAACATTTAAAAATTGACATTAGCTTAGTTTTAGAAACTTTTCATCATCGATCTAAGTAATATAGAATTACGAGTATTAAACAGATCTAACTTTAATTTAATAATTGCTAAAATGTTTAAAAAATAAATGAGTAGTTTTTAAACCTGTGTCGGTGTCATCACTGCCTCGTCTCTGAAGCCACCTTTGCACCAATTCGATGCTGGCTTCCTGACCAGCCAACATTATCATTTACACATTATTAGATCACAACATTCTTAACATCACTACACACATTTAGATAACTAAACACATTTCTAATAATATTTCACTAAACACAAGAAAGTTTTTTTATGGTGACTCTGGTAACGTAACTTTATTATTTTTTAATTTCACTTAACATCGCAAAGGTTGGTTACCTATACCAAAAAAAAACACAACTTAAAAAAAACACTGGCCGAAAGAAATGACAGCACTTTACGGCGTTCAAATATCGAATTAATTAAATGACGAACGTCGACGGGCGAGTGTAAACAGCACGTAGAGTAGATAAAGCCAAATTAATTTTGCACTCGTTGGAAATGGTTTTTATCAAATTCTGAACCATATTACGATGTGATACGAGAGTTCGATGGTTTTTTAAGTGCGTCAGTATTTTGGTGTCGTGGTGTGGAGTTTGTAGAGCGCGCAAGCGGTCGGTTAGGTAATGGCCGTCAAGCCGAGACAGTTGATCGAAGAAGGGGGGTGAATGTAGGACGAGTGTGGTCTCAGCATACATTAACCCACTGGAAGGGATACTGGGGTCGTTGGATACAGCTGACAGCCTGTTGATAGGTCTCGTGATATACTAGTGTTACATGTTGACAAATTGTGGTGGTCGCTCTTTAGGTTCGGGTCAAATTGCTTACATATTTACGCGCGGAATGTGGTTCAGTTTCGAAGTTTAAATGTCATGGGAGCGAAAGCCTACAAGTTTATAGAGGTGTCAACTAGATCGTTATAAATAAAATATTAACTTTACTTGTACACTTATTTCTGTACGTTTAAAAACTTGAAGTATTAGCACAGAGTACATAATAGTGTACTCGTTCGTATAACGGTTGGCAGTTAGAATGTTAATAGACGTAAAGTTTTAAGACCATGTTTTATAAAAGTAAATTGAACATGACACGTTTTAAGCATACCAGATTCAGACGTATTCATTTGTACAGGCAATCAAGATGATAATAATTTCGATGTATTTTTAACCGACGAAAAAAAGGAGAAGGTTCTCAAGTCGACACGTTCCTATACAGGGTGACTTTGAAAACATGCGACAAAATTTAAGGGGGTGTTCTACGCATCAATATGAACAACTTCTACTATGTGAACAATTTCGAATTCGCAAAAAAAAATCCGACCTTTTACAAAAGGGTCCAATACCTTTAATATGGGAAGGTATTTTTTTTTTGCGAATTCGATGTTGGTCCCTTAGTAAAAGTTGTTCATATTGATGCGTAGAACACCCCCTTAAATTTTATCGCATGTTTTCAAAGTCACCCTGTATATTTTTTTTATGTATGACCGCGCATAACTTTTTACAGAGTAGTCCGATTTGAAAAAAAAAAATGTTCTAGAGGGTATACCTCAAAGTTGGTCGCATATAAAACTTATTAATATTGCTTGGGTAGTTTTAGAGTTAGCTTCAATAATACAAATTAGAGAAATTAAAGAAAAATATTTATTTTGTTTGAAAAAAATACAACTGACTCTTCCGAAATTCAAGATTTTATTTTTCACTTTGTAGTGTTGTTTTTGGAAGTCGGTTGTATTTTTTTGTCTCTAACATGACCATTCGTTACAAATAAATACATTATATATAATTTACAGCCATTAATTGCGCAAAGGAGACTGTGTTTAGTAATTTAAGAGTGGGAGGTCCAATAGCGATTATTCTGTTTTGCCTAAGTCAGCCCAAACAACTTTCACACTAATCACATGGCCGCAAGAATCTGAGAGTCACATTCCTATAAGTTGCCAAATATTTAGAAGAGATTTAAGCTAGGCCAAATTTAAATTACGATTCGTTCAAAATATTGAGAATAGAAAAATCTTATTCGGATTCGTAAGTACCTAACCTACCTACACTGTTGAGTTGTTCCCCGATCCCGTACGAAAGCTTTATCCAGAACGACGAAACAACAGTAGGTAACATCATAACCATTTGGCCTTTTAACATTTGCCTTTTGGTCCTTCACTGCAGTGCACTGGGGTCATAGATGCAACAGAAAACATAAAAAAAACTTGGCGAATAATAGTAGCAGCATCAAGCTAAGACACAATTTTATACATCGACTAGCTTTTGCCAGCGGCTTCGCCCACGGGGATGTCGGAAAAAATCCCACGGTATCGGAAAATCCTTCCTTGTTCCTTGTCTACCTACTTACGATATAAAGGGAACCTCTGTGCAAAATCTCAGCTTTCTATGTACAGGGGTTTGGGCTGCGTAATGATGAGTCAGTCAGTCAAGTCTTCTTTCTTTTTCTCTTTTTTTTTCTCTTTTTTTCTTTTCCTTTCTTTACTTTTTTTTCTCTAAAAGTAAATAGATAGATGTATTTCTCACGAGGAGGTATATGATTGGCTCATAAGCTTGCTACAGATCTCTGGCTTCCCCTTATCTTCCTAAATAATCATCTGGATTGCCGTCTCTCTTAAACAGAATCTAAATCAACACACCAAGATCTAAACAAACTCATTCACGCCGAAATCGTACATTTCCACATCAAAGGTGTATTGAGACTCACTAATTCTAAGCCTCAGTCTTTGAAACTGCAAACATTAATCAGAACACACCTTAGTGAAGTAACCTTTTGGTAATATTCCGAACGCGTCAACGTACCTAGTTTTCCCGCCAACTTGGCTGTTAGGTGAAAATTACGAGGTCTAAATCAAGTACGTTGTATGCAGGTGGTACTGCCATTTTGCAAGTTAATTCCACGAAGCTAATACATGCTAATACATCTTTTATGCATGCCCGGACCGCTAGTTCCAGGAATATTGAAGATGGGAGGGAAGGGTGTACAAGTTTTTAAACTTTTTTTTTTGATTAGATTGGATTAGAGAGTTTTGTTTAACTTCGATTTTGAAATTAATTAACTTAGTTTCAAAAAATCAGTCTGAAGAATAAATATTGACATTATTTTCTACTCGCTGCGCGGTTTCACCCACACAAGTCTCGATTCCGTGTGAGAACATCGGGATAAAAAGTATTCTTTGTCCTAAACCAGGTCATTAACTACCCATTTGCCAAATTTCATCCAAATCCATTCTTCAGTTTTAGAGTGAAAGCGTAACAAACAAACAAACTCACTTTCGCATTATATGATATGGATTAGTTAGGATACAAAAGCTATCAAACCGCAACTTTATTCCTCACATAAAAATTGAAAAATCGGCCCTTATTTGTTCATAATTCTATTTAAATTAGTAATAATATGAGAATTTTTGACTATTTTAATACTAAGAGATAAAGGACTCGGATGTTAATTCAAACAGACTCAAGTTTCACGGACAATATACTATTTATTACTCTAGCAAGATACAGTACGACATAACTTAGATTTAGCATCGGCAAAATTCGTAAAACCGATCACAATCCGAACTCAGTGCGCCTTAAAAATCACCAATCTTTATTAAAAAAATAAAAATCGGCCAAGTGCGTGTCGGATCACGCACAATGAAGGGTTCCATAGTTGAAAAGAATTTATCCCAAAAACAAACAAACAAAACATTGGATATCAAAAAAAAAAAAAATTGTTTATGTCATAAAATTACAAAATCACAATTTTCAGACTTTTTCCTTTACTTGTGCTGGGACCCCTTGCTTCTCGCCAAATTTCATTATTCTAGGTCAACGGGAAGTACCCTACAGTTTTTGATTTACTTGCGACAGTTGCGAATATCAAAATGTGTCGCAAAATGGCCGTATTTTTTTATTGCGTTGACTTAGAAGCTTGAGTTTTTTAGTACTTGAAGAAATCATAGACCTACGTATTTGATATTAATTTCAACTTGATACCTATACGCGTTCCTGAAAAATAAGAATCTTGACTACTTTGAAAATATTTTTTTATGTGATAGAATTGTAAATTAACAATTTTCGCACTTTTTCCTTTACTTGTGTTGTGAGACCTTGCTTTTTGCCAAATTTCATGATTCTAGGACGACGGGAAGTACCCTATTGGTTTTGATTTACTTGCGAGTATCAAAAAATGTCGCATAAATGGCCGTATTTTTTTATTCCGTTGACTTAGAAGTTTGATCTTTTTAGAACTCCAAGGGACCATAGACCTACGTATTTGATATTAATTTCAGCTTGATACCTTCACGCGTTTCTGAGAAAAACGGTATTGACAGACTGACAGACAGACAGACAGACAGACGGACAAACAAGTGATCCTATAAGGGTTCCGTTTTTTCCTTTTGAGGTACGGAATCCTAAAAATAAAATAAAAATAGTGTTTTATTCAGGCACCTACCCATATAAAAGAAAAATACAAAAATACAATTGAAGCATATAAAACAGTAAAGAACTACTATTGAACTAGTACTATTAGGTACTGTTTCGAAAATGAACTTTAAGCAAAAGAAAAAACTTTTTAAAGTCATATAACCAAAAACATTCGTAAAATTGAATTAAATGAATGCAAATAAAATTTATGTTACATCTAAGTTCTGTAGTACTGTATGCATATATGTACTAGTTTATGTAGCTAGTGATTTTGTAACTTGGCATGCACACAAAATATGGACGAGGCAGCCAAAGACTACAAACAGTTCACTATTACCATAGAGTCTCAAGACAACGTAAAAAATGTGAAAGTTCTACCTCATCTAGCGTCTCTAACTCCATAACAGCACTAACTTCATATGGAGTTGCGTTTATCATTCCATACAGCGCAACTAGTCCGCTAGTCGCCTATTGTTCAAACCGGTTAATAGTCCGGATTCAGAGCGTATGATCGATGCCTGGCTACTGCATTTGTGATGAAATTACATTTGCAGTAGTTACTGATGCCGCTGATATTTTGGTGGTGTAATTAATGGATTGGATTGTATGATTCTAATCGGAGTTTTTTTGTTATGAACTTTTAGTTCTAGGATAGGTGTTTAAATTATTAGTAAGTTTTGCGCCATGAACACTCACACTACAATTTGTATATGTATTGTATACAACATTAGTTTTTGTTTACACTAAACCTCTTAAGGGGTCATTGTACTCATCATTTTGAACAACTTTTACTATAGGACCAAACCTGAAATCGCGAAAAAAAAATCAGCTGTTCAGTACATTTTGACGAGTTTGATGTAGATAAATGTACTGAACAGCCGATTTTTTTTCGCGATTTCTGGTTTGGCCCCATAGTAAAAGTTGTTCATAATGATGAGTATAATGACCCCCTAAGAGATTTCGTGTTCATAGATACACCTTATACGGGATGAAATTTAAAACATGTTCTAAATCGAAGTGGGAGATTGTACTAATGTACTCATCATTATGAACAACTTTTACTATGGGACCAAAACTGAAATCGCGAAAAAAAAATCAGGTTTGGTCAAAATGTACTGAACAGAGTAAAAGTTGTTCATAATGATCAGTACAATCTCCCACTTCGATTTGGAACATGTTTTAAATTTCATCCCGTATAACCCTAGCATATGCACCAAAGTCAGTTGCCAAAGATATTTACTACGCACTTCTTAGATACAGTGTACTTACCTAATAAATATAATTTGTACCTATCCACAGAGTAAATAAAGTTGTACCTACGACGCCATAATACGTAAACGAGTCGACAGTATTTAACTTTATGAGATGCTAACGTTTATTACATCTGCGCCGTTTCCGCCACAACATCTCATTTGGAGACCCTGACCTTGTTTATATCAGGCTCCTGCCTGCTGGCTGCCAGGGTTATTTTATGCGGGGTTTTAAAGGGGCTCGTGGCTAAGTAATAACAGCCGCACGGGTCGATCGATCAGGTTAAGCTACGCTTGCCGTGTCGGTCCGACAATGAATGAGTGAATATATTTTAAAGCCGTTGGTCCCGGCTGTCATTTTTGGATCTTTGTAAGTCATTACGGAAAGGTGTAGTCGGAAGCCCGAAAGTCTTCAAATCAGTCTTACCAAGGAGTTACCCAGTAACTTGGTTGTGGAGGTCAGATAGGCAGTCGCTCCATGTAAAATACTGGTATTCAGCTGCTTCCGGTTAGACTGGAAGCCGACGCCAACATAGTTGAGAAAAGGCATTTTCTATTAAAATAATACGTCACTTGATTACAAAGGCCAGCATTAACACCTTACTATTCACAAAAACACATCCTTTTCCCACAACAAAGAGAATGAGAAAATGTCACAATCACAACAGCCGCCATCTTGCTTGTTTTACAGACACCATCATTGTTATATCACAATAGAGGGGTGCTAATAGCGAAGTTATACATACATTAGAGCAGGTACATCGTAGTTCTCACGTAGTGCACTACCATACGAGCCAGGCATCGTAAAGCTATGCGCACATTACAGCCGCGTGCCGCAGCGCATCGGTTTCAAGACGATTTAAAAAAAACCGGCAAGAGCGAGTCGGACTCGCGCTCTCTTCCGTACCATAATTTATATGTATTTTTTGTTGATGATTTCTGAAAAACTGTGCTATTTAGAGACATCGTTTTATTTTTCCTGTAATCTTTACACAAACTTCTATCACATAGAATAATTTCAGATTTTTCGCTTTGAAAACTTCGGAGATAAGGAGGGGGGGGACGGTATTTTTTTTCCATTTTTCATAAAAAGTCGAAAAAAAATTAAAAATATGTTTAAGAATGTGCAAACAGCGTTCTTTCATATGATACCCCACATGCCCTAGTAGCCCCACTATGAATTTTTAAGACCCCCTTTCAGTCCCTGTTGCAAAAAAAATAAAAATATTCTTATTTCTTTCTTATTTGCAAAATAGTTGGGTAAACGTCATCTAAAACTGTTCCAAATTTCAAGTTGATAGCATTAGTAGTTCTTGAGATATCCAGCTGTGACAGACAGACAGACAGACAGACAGACTGAGTCACACCATAATTGTTCCTTTTTTACCATTTTGGTACGGAACCCTAAAAATAAAAAGCCCGACTACAAAAACACATAGGTAACTGAAAAGAGAAAAACAACCTTATTCAAGCTGCAAGCTTTATTTCAAGCTGCTTAGTTTTAGTAATATACAGGATCAAATTATATTAGGTACTTAGCGAAATTCCGCAGACGTGGTAGATATTTAAACATGATAGAACAAAAAAGAAAATATTGTTTTTTTTTTTTTTTTTTGGGTCATCAACCAAATCAAATTAATTTTTTTTTAGTTTTTGGGTCACCCTCCTCCTGGGGCATTCGGGTAAAAAATGCGGTTCGTGCGCCTCGCTTAAAGTGTGCGACGGTTTAAACAAAATATACGCACGTGATGTGGGGGGTATTTTAGAGGTGCGGCCCGCCCAAATGTGCACCGGCCTTTAGAAGACAGCTAATTAGGGGAACATCCACTGGTGCTTAATTAAGAGATCCTGAGCGTACAGCAGGTTGGATCTAAGTAAGTTAATTTCCGAGTACAGTTGGCTGCACGTACTTGTACCCTTGAGCTGGCGTAGCAGTAACGAGTCTCAATAGAATAAGGGCGAATTTCACCAATGACACTGAACGCCATCGAAACCGCGTTCAAGAGCTGTCACTGTCATTATGGTTATGGAATTTGACATTGACAGCTCTATAGAGGTATGAGGAAAAGGGTGGTGTAACAGTTTCAGACCAATCGCTCTGTCATCAGTCCTTGCTAAATTATTGGAACACCTCGTTAAAAACAGATTAGAATTCATAGTTGAATCCAGAGATTTACTTCCTTGGTCTCAATATGGTTTCAGAAAGGGACTCAGCACCATGGATAGTGTTGGAGTTTTGGTTACAGATATCCGCTCATCGTTTTCGAAAAATGAATCCGTTGTTGCTGCGTTTTTGGACATTTCCTCTGCCTATGACAATGTTCTTCTTCCCATTCTCAGGCAAAAATTGCAACAGCTGAGAATACCGGAAAGAATGGTACAATGCATCTGCAGTTTGCTTATGTCTAGATCTTTGGTTTTGAGAGTTCCAGGTGAAGAATTTGACGTCAGGATGTCATGGAAGGGCCTTCCACAAGGCTCTGTTCTCAGTCCCTTACTGTACAATTTATACACAGCTGACATTGGTACTTGCCTCAATAACGACTGCCAAATATTGCAATATGCTGACGACCTGGCTTTATATGTCACCAATTAAAAAATAAATCAGTTAGCGATGCTGCGGCATCTCTTTGTGTATCCCTGGACTCTCTAAACCAATGGCTAAATTTCCACGGTCTGAGTTTGTCTGCCCCCAAAAGTGCTGTAGTTGTGTTTTCTCGCAGGAGGCTGATCCCACAAGTTTCAGTGGGTATCCAGGGGCATTGTATACCGGTTTCTTCAAATGTAAAATTTTTAGGCGTTTTTTTAGATTCCAAATTGAGCGGTTTACATCATTTAAATTATTTAGTTAGTAGATGCGAGAGAACTATTCCTATTTTAAAAGTTCTCGCTGGTGTCTGGTGGGGTGCTCACCCCTACACGATGAAATTGGTATACAATGCCTTAATACGGAGCGTTCTGGACTACGGATCCTTTTTATTAATTCCATGCAACAAAGGTGCTTTGGCAAGGCTGGACAAAATTCAGGCTAAGTGTCTTCGGATTGTATCGGGTTGTATGAAGTCCTCACCAATCAACGCGTTGCAGGTAGAGTGCGCAGAGCCTCCATTGACTTTGAGAAGACAGTATCTAGCATCAAGATTTTGGGCTAGAGTCATCACCAAGTCTTCCCACCCTCTTGTACAAAAAGTGGACGACTTAGATGTTGCATGCCGAAGTACCAATTATTGGAACCATAAAGAAGTCCCTTTGTTTTTAAATTCCTTCCGTTGCTATAAAAATTTAGATTCCCCTATTATTCAACTTCCAAAACTTCCTATTTTCAGTTTTGATTATGAAATATTATGTTTTAAGCCAGACATTTTCTATAATATTGGTATATCAAAAAATTCTCCTTCGGCGGACTCTATTTTCAACGCGGCGGTTGGTGAGCGATGGTACAATTTTGAAAAGTTTTTCACGGATGCCTCTAAATTATCTGATTCAAGTTGCACTGGTGCGGCGGTATACTACCAAAACTCCAAAATTGTCTTAAAATTCAAATGTCCTATACAATCATCTGTATTTACGGGTGAGTGCGTGGCCATATTAGAAGCGTGCTTATTTATAGAGTCTCATAGCATACGATTTGGTGTCATCTTTACAGACTCTCTTAGTTGCTTGCAAGCTTTGGAGCAGAATCCTTTCAAGAGCAAACTTCACAGTTTAATCCTGCTTCAAATTAAAAAGTCTCTTTTCTCTTGTGCCAAGAATCATAAAACCGTACACTTGGTTTGGATTCCGAGTCATTGTGGCATAAGAGGAAACGAATACGTCGATGCTCTTGCTAAGGATGCTGTTACGTCCCAAGCTGTTGACCTAAAATATTTCCATTGTCAGGGTTACGATTTGTTGAATCTTCCCAAAAAGAGCTTGCTAACCTCATGGCAGGTGCAGTGGCAAAATTCAAGTAAACGGAAAGGTGCTTTTTATCATGCAATACAACCTAATGTAAAAGCCAAACCTTGGTTTTATCCATATAAAAAAATATCTAAGAGAGTTATATCTATTATTTGTCGTCTTCGTATAGGCCATTGTTGTTCTCCGGTTTTTCTTCACAAGATCCGGGTCAGAGATACATCGCTCTGTGAATGTGGGTTGGATGAAGGTACTTTGGAACACATATTTTTTAACTGCTCCAATAATAATCCAGCCCATGACTTGTATAGCCATCTCCCTAAATTAAAAATCCCTGTCCCAATTAACTTTCCATCTTTACTAACACATTCTTCCCCAAAGCTTTTTGAGGCTTTGATGTTTTTTATCCGCGAGAATGATATTAAATTATGATTATATTTATTTTTGTGTGGTTTGTTGTATGTCACTTGTGTACATGATATATATATATTAGTATTTAATATTTAACTAATAATATTTTTTGTGTTTGTTTCAGTGTACTAATACCTGTCAACAAGTCTCACATTAAATTCAATCTAGAATTATTATTATTTTAATTTTTTTTTTTTTTTTTTACACGCACGTTTTCTCATAACACATCTGACATTGGCAGAATTGTCGACATCGGCACCATTGCCATAGTGAAAAATAGAATAGAAAGTTCGCTCATCCTATATAGAAAAGGGAGGATCCTCCGACCATACGGGTGTTGTATCTGGTGGGCTGTTACCCGACGATTGATGTCGGGACTCGAGACATTGTTTGCTAGTCGCGCGGTAAACTCTGCTTACGTGATGCAGGATTTTGCGTGACGTACCTAAGTGTGATGCGTAGTTCGCATTTGGCGTATAGATGCCGCCACAGCTCTAGAACGTGGTTTACATGTGCTGATTGCGTTCAGTTTCATGGTGAAATTGGTCCTAAGAGGTCAAATTATACTGATTCACCACTGTGCAAAGTTCTGTTTCTTGAATTCGTACTGGCTAAGTTAAATTAAGTTGCAGCTTTGAAATCGTCGTCAGATATCGCCAACTTTATGTAACTTTACTTTAGTTGCTTACTTTTAGAGATTTAAATAGAGTTTAGAAGTTGTTTTAAGGGCATATTTATTGGATATAAGTTTTGAAAATTTCTAGTAAAGAAACAAATTATACCTAACGTAAATATTAATTTACTAGTCTGTATAATTATTATTACACATATGCAAGAGAAAATGGGTACTAAGAAATTTTTATACACGACTAAAAGTCCTGCATATACATGAAGGACTATAATGCCCCTGAAAATATTACCTTTGCACTTTGCAGTTGTTGTAGAGGTGTCACCGAACACCGACGTCAAAACCACATAAGCCCGTAAATCCGTAAATCATAATAATGTTGGTAACCATGGCAACGGTATCTTGTATTCATACTAATGTGATATCTGCAATGTTTTATGTTTGATTATAATATGCTACGTTTGCATTTAGGTTATCATTTCCATGCTGTAATTTTTTCCCACTGACGAGAAAATACTTTTTTTATATAAAAAACGAAAAGCTACCCCTAGGTTCACAATATTTTCCGCCTAATCCTTTGTAATTAATTAAGTAAATTATTAAATTAATATTAATACTTTTCTTGTGATAGGTAAGTATTAGTATTTTATTTTAAGACATAACGAGACCTTGCCGCTGTTGATCCCGGTTCTTAGGTTAGATCTTTGTCAGTCGTTACGGGTAGTCAGAAGATAGAAAGTCTGACAATCAGTCTTACTTAGGGCGTATTTCACGATGTCCGCATAGCCACTACTTACCGAATAAATTCAAAAATGGAACAGAATTTGTATGAAATTATCAGACCAGTAAGTTATTATGAACTTAATCGTAGGTGGTGAAACAGGCCCTAAGTGGTATCGAGTTACCCAGTAACTAGATTGTGATGGCGGTCAGATAGGCAGTCGCTCTATGTAAAATACTGGTATTCAGCGGCATCCGATTATACTGGAAGCTGACCCCTACAAAGTTGGGGAAAGGCTAGGCAGATGATGAATTATGAATATTTTATTAGAAGACTTAAAAACCAAAATAGTTTTTAAAATAAATATTCAAAAACAGGTTTATCCAACTGTCTTTTATAGGACACTTAGTAAGTTTTTCTTACAGAAATTTTTTGGACGTTTTACTGTCTTGGATGAAAATGTCAACCGTAATCTTGATACGTACTTTATCATGGACCCTATTATAAACAGAAAGACTGTCAGACAGTTTTTTGTTCGTTAAAAACAATAATAATAAGTCTTCTCGTATTTTAAACGTGTCTAAATGTCAGACACCCAGATTTTCAACAGGCGACATTTTGCGTAATTTTTAATTACCAAATATTTTTACGAGTTCTACTTTAATTTTTTAACGGTTTTGGGAAATTCTTTGTCTTAAATATACCCCTTGTTGTGTGAAGAGTGACGATTAAAAAAAGATTAATTGGATATTTATAAATATCTTCAGAGAGTTTGTGCATGCGAGATTTGATTTATTTGCGAGTATCAAAATCATATGTCGCATAAATGAGCGTATTTTTTATTGCGTTGACTTAGAAGCTGATTTTTTTTAGAGCTCCAAGGAACCGTAGACCTACGTATTTGATATTAATTTCAACTCGATACCTCCGCGTGTGTGAAAGGGTGTTGACAGACTAACAGACAGAAAGACAGACGGACAACGAAGTGATCCTATAAGGATTCCGTTTTTCTCTTTTGAGTTACGGAACCCTAAAAAATACAAAAATCATTTCCTTTCAGTTGCTTTTTCTTCCAAGAGCCATTAACCACCTATTAGGTTTTCAGGATCGTTCAATGAGTCTGTCACATTTTTATTGTTCCGTACCAAAATGGTAAAAAAGGAACCCTTATGGTGTCACTCAGTCTGTCTGTCTGTCTGTCTGTCACAGCTGGATATCTCAAGAACTACTACTTAATGCTATCAACTTGAAATTTGGAACAGTTATATAATATATGACGTTTACCCAACTATTTTGCAAATAAGAAAGAAATAAAAATATTTTTTTTTTTAACAGGTGCTGAAAGGGGGTCTTAAAAATTCAAAGTGGGGCTACTAGGGCATGTGGGGTATCATTTATGAAAGAGCGTTGTTTGTACCTTAAACATTTTTTTATTTTTTTTAGGCGGCATAGTTTTCGACTTTTGATGAAAAATGTAAAAAAAGTACCGTTGCGCCCCCCCCCCCCTTATCTTCGAAAAATCTGAAATTATTCTATGTGATAGAAGTTTATGTAAATATTACAGGAAAAATAAAACGATGTCTCTAAATAGCACACTTTTTCAGAAATCGCAACGGACCCCTCGGTGCGCGAGTCCGACTCGCTCTTGACCGGTTTTTTTATAAATATCTATAATTAACGGTTAGCGACAAAAGTCGATTAACACTGCTACCTTTACACAATCATGATCTAAATATCAGTAGCGCTATCTACTCAGACACCGATCTAGACTAAACATACCAAGTTCTCGACTAAAAATGCACTCAAAAAGTCCCTATGTAATGTCCATTAAAGTATATAATAAACTACCCGGATCAATAAAAAACGAAGAAAAAACTCACACATTTCTAAAAAAACTAAGAGAAAGAAAAGCTACTACTCATTAAATGAATATTTAAGTGATATACATATAAAGTCATAATTTTAGTAGTCAAAATTAAAATATTATATTATACTTATTAATTATTACAAGATCTCCCAATAGATACCTATTTATATTCTATATTATAATTTATACCTACTATTAGTTTAGCTTAGAAATTACCAACCTACTGTGTAATAATTATAATTTACAAGTGCTTCCTCTCTCCTAACTCACTTATTTTGCTGTGCCCGACAGGGTCCATGTGATCTAATTTTAAGTTTTACCACCTAAGTACTACATGTGGAACGCAATAAAGTATTGAGTATTGAGTATTGAGTAAATTGACACAAAATTATTCCATACATTTTATTTTAGCAATCCATACATTATTATGTAACTAAGAGTTAATATTCTTTTAATTTTACTTCTGCTCCGATTTTAATTAAATGTTTAGCTCAATAACTGATGCCAAAAGCCATTGTCAAAGCATAATAAATCTATTAAAAACAAAAATATAATCACGTATGTACCAATTTAGGAAAGTGGACATTCAGGACACCTCATAAAGGTACCGTATTCAATAGGCAAATCGCTCACAGTACCGACTACGTAATAGTTATTATTAAGCTAAATTAGCACAAGGCTGTCACTTATCAACTATAGATACTGACGGCTCCTAATGCTAGTATCACGAGAACGATTGTTAGATATGAAAAACAATATGCACGTAATGTGACGAGAGGTTTAGTTTCAAAAATAGAACCGGTTTGACCTATGGCTAATGTGAGATGTGAAAGCATGGAATTAGTATGTACTATAGTTTGAAAGTGATCTGTGGCCAAAGTCAATGCCTTGAATGATAATAAAAATAACGATTTAATTTTAAACGTTTCTCCTTATCGTCCTTGACCAGCTAGATTACTATAATAGATTATATTGAACAACATGTGAAATCTATTGAAATATATTCTATTCTATAATAAAATTAATGTTACGAATGCATCTAGCAATTTTTAATTTCGACCACGGAGTAAAAATAATTGTTCAGATTTTAAAGTCATCATTGTCTGTCTAGTCTTTTCCCAACATGTTGGGGTCAGCTTTCAGTCTAACCGGATGCAGCTGCTGCGGCTGCTGCTGCAGTATTTTACATGGAGCGACTGCCTATTTGACATCCACAACTCAGTTACTGGGTAAGACGATACAGGGGTATCGTCTTACCAGTAACTGAGTTGGCTGTTAAACTGGTTGTCAGACTTGCAGGCTTCTGTTCTGACGACCCGTAACGACTATCAAAAATCCAAGAATTGCAGCTGGGAACAAAGGTTATGCCTGTTATGAGTCACACTTTTAGGTAAACAAACATTTTGATTTTTAACGTAATTTCCGGGTTGTACGGGGGGTCTCGGTATGTAGAGATGGTCACCCGTCCACGGACCGACCGCGGCAAGGCTAGCTTAACCTGATCGATCGACTGTGCGGCTGTTATTACTTAGCCACGCCATTTGAATGTTTATT
Organism: Cosmia trapezina; assembly: GCA_905163495.3. NCBI lineage: Eukaryota > Metazoa > Arthropoda > Insecta > Lepidoptera > Noctuidae > Cosmia > Cosmia trapezina. The sequence continues at coordinate 8,722,262 of LR991036.1, forward strand.
CAAGAAACAATTTGTAACATTCCGAATATAAGCGAGGCACGATTCAGGAAGGGACTAAATAAATGTTTACACTTCGATGCAAAACAATAATCTGAGTACCTACTTAATATAGGTTCAAAGATTCTACAATTTTAATGGAAAAACCTCACATAATAAACAAATAAGCAATTCTAAATTCTACAGCAAAGCAAATACAATAAATGACGTACAATCTGATATACACCGACACACATACGTGTGGCGATGTGGCGAAAAAGAGAACTAAACAAAAATGTACTGATTTTGACAGATGTTTGACGTCTTCCCTTAGCAAGCAGCGCCGCCATAACGCGCAAAGATAAGTATGTTGGTGAGTATGCTATATTTTTGAATGTGTCTCGTATTATGTATGTACACACATGGTGACGTCATTGCACCGTGGTGTCTTATCGGCCAACCATATCAAGTGCACGAGGACATTCGTTGTAGGTAGTATGTAGTGTCCTAGTCTGTAACTACTATACTATGTCAATACATTACTATATAGGTTGTGATAGGGATTAGGGACCCAGTATTAAAAGGAGACAACAAAGCAAGCTGGAAATTTAGCTATAATTAATGAGTTCTGGTAGGTATTTTAATAGTGTCACTGAACCTCTCTGAATGAAGTAGGTAATGCATTACCTTTTTTTTCGGGGTTACCTGTCTGCCTGTCTGTTATCTTTATTACTTCAAAACTTTTAAGTAAACGAATTGTCTACTATTTTAAAGAAGCTCAAGTTAAGTTAAAAGGTAGGTATAGCAAAGGACGATGATCATAACAATTTCTTTCTAATGTGGTATTTTTTAAATTATCTCAGTAAATACCTGGACACAAATCTATTATGCTAAAAATTACTATTTACTAATAGGTTATAAGATCTTGAACTGGTCTTTTGCTGGCGTCTTTGTCCACGTGGAAAATATCCCACGGGAACGTACTACCGGGATTAAACGCCTTATGTTTATCCTGGTTATAAACTATCTGTGTGCCAAATTTCATCCAAATCCATTCAGCCGTTTTTGCGCCAATCCCAAACATACATCCAGACAAACGGACAAAAATTTTCGCCATCAGTCTCGATCGCACACAAGCATACTTAATACTTTTTTTTTCAAAAATAATGTAGGTACAGTTTTGACTTCGTTACTATTTCATTATTATGTTTAGATTGTCTAAATAACATTTAGTATCAAATATCAACTGCACACAATGCCGCAATTAAGCCAGATCGCGCAATAATAGTTCAAGCTATCGGATAGCTAATACTCGTACAAGAGGTATAGGTATCTAGTCTCAAATAAGGCATAATAGAGAATGGCGGCCAGGTGGGCTCAATTAATCACTGCACTATTATCTGTGCACACGCTCGCCTCTCGGCTCCACTTACGAAATGATTTATGCTGTACTGTGTACCGACTACCAAACCACGTGTACAAAGCAAAGAGGATTTACTAAAGCAAACAGGAGGAGATGCCTACATACTGGCTGGCCTATAAGTATTTTAGTCTGTGGTTGAAAGGATTTTGAAAATGGAATCTGTAGATATGATTCGAATGTTAAATTTGAATTGTTTAAAGCTGACATAGGGCTGGCTGGTGAACTAGGCAGAAGATTGGAGGTGACCTTTGCCAATGCCCGAAAAAAACGAAATATTTTCCTGGCGCAAAACTCGTACTTATTGAAATTACAATCTGATGGTGATCACCATCATCATCATTTTAGCCGAAAGACGTCCACTGCTGGACGTAGGCCTCCCCAAGCACCGCCACTTCATCCAGCGGATTCCTGTGGCCTTTACCTACAAGGACATCGGTCCACCTTGTGGTAGACCTTCCAACGATACGTCTTCTGCTACGCGGCCGTCACTCCAGAAGCTTTCGGCCCCTCGGCCCTCTGTTCTGCGAGCAATGTGCCCTGCCCAGTGCAACTGAAATTTGGCCATTCTTCGGGCTGAGTTGTGGCTGATTGTGATAAGTATACATTATCTAGGTACTTTTCGTGTAATGACGCAAATGCAACAATTCATAATTACGTAGGTCGAACTTGATAATCTAAGGATTCTAAGACATGCAAATAAACTGTATCAGAACCGTGCTAATATGGTCTTTACGTATGAACAATTTTTTTTAAAGAAACATTGTTATTGCACTTTTGTTGTAGGCAACAACTAAAGTGCAATAAAAATGCTATAGAAATCCTGGGGACGGGAATCGATTTGGATTTGAAATTTTTCGCCGGGGCTCATTGTTGAGATCACCAGATCGGAAGCGATCAAACCAAAAAAGCACCGTGCACATGCGTTCTCTTGCGATACCGTGACCATATACGTCGTTGGTGCCACGACGGAACTCGTATTTGAAAATAGCGCGCAATTTCCATTTTCAAATCAAATCAAATTATTTAATTTTGCAGAAAACACTGTTACAATGGTGTTATTAAAAATGTATGTTTCAAGTGATTCTACCGTATCGTAAGGCATGCAAAATGTATACAGTCATGGTTTATCAGAAGGTTGACATTAAAAAAATATATTAGATATAGAAAATAAAAAAAAATAAAAAATATTTGTTTAAATTAATGGAATGTCCTAAATAAAGTTATATTAATACAATTTAATTATTTATTTAATTTCATTGCAAGCGTCTAACGGGCCTTTGCGAGTTGGCTTTGGCCCCTCGTATGCCTCCTAAAGGTCCGGGACCCCCAGGGTCCCGAGAATTGTCAAGACACTTAAAAATAATAATAATTAAAATACTACAATGTCATTCCTATTATTACAATACATTAACAGATTAATTATTTAGAGATACATGCATAATATTATTCTACGAGTATTACTTGATGTCACTGTGAGATCTTGAGTTTGGAAAAATTATCATTTAAGTAGTCGTTCAAGTTATAGTAACATTTATTAACTAAAAGGCTCTTTAGATTTTTCTTAAATAAGGCAGTATTCATCATTGCCCTTATTTATTTAGGTAACTTATTAAAAATTACAGGAGCCATGTGAAACACACTTTTGTACATTAATGTGGTACGTGTTCAGCGCACATAGAGGCGAAATGCGTCACGTTGTAGCCTATTACTGACTTCTGAGGCCAATCTAAATAAATTTTGATTGACCTTAACAAACATTGAGACCTCATAAATATATAGGCTAGAGAGAGTTAGAATTTTGTACTCCTGGAAAAATTTTGCCATAGTTTTTACAGAAACATCGATATCAAGAAAAATCGAACGGCGGAAAAAAATGAGCAATGATTTTTGTTTTTAAATATCACGCTAAATTATAAAATTAATTTGAAATTCTAAATTGAATGAAAGATTGATCTTCACACCTATTAATTTAATCAACCAACTGGTTTAGCTAGTTAATGCTTATGTATGACAGATCTGGAATATTGCAGAAACCGATATTGAATGGCCTACGGCGAATCAAGAACTCTAGTTTCATGTATAATGTCAACAAGTTATATTATGTTGCTAGTCAAAATTGATTAAAGTTGAAAACTGTGTTTAGGAATTCGTATACTTACTTATTTATATATTTTTTGCAGTACAGGTTTTAAAAGATTATAAGATTAATAAAGCTTGCAACATAATTTAATTCTAAATTGCAGTTAGTAAGAGCAGGTTTTGCGCTTTTAATGTGCGTCGAAAATCAATCAACTTTTTAGTAGCTAACAAAATTGGAATTAATCTACACTAATGTTAATTTTGTTGTTGTGTAATATAACGAATATAGGATTTTTTACAGGTCCTTTACACAATGCAGTGCCTCAACGTGCACAGTTACTCGCGCCGTAGAACCAACTTAGATAACGACTAGGTAAAACCAAACGTCAGATTTCAGTTACCTTCAAACGCAAATAGGTATTTATATGTCATAGTCAAAGGTCGATATTATTATGCAGTCTCTTCGCGGAATTACTGGTTTATCCTGGGTTTGACCAAAGCCTTCGGGCAAACTCCGAAATAAATTCCAATTTCGGCCTTTGACTAAAGTATTTTTGGTCAAACCTAGAAGTTTCTAACTTTTTAGTCAAACGTCGAAAGTAAAATAATCTGTTTCGGGCTTTGCCTAGTCGATCTTAGAAGCGACTGGTAGACTTGGTCAAACGTCGACGTCAGGGGCACCACGAGGTTCGGTTTTGTTAGGTTCCTTTAAACCCTGCAGACAGAAATAGGGGCCCCGCGCAGCGGGGCTCCGTCAACCTGCTGACGAAAACCCTAGCCGAAGCCTAACCTACGTGTTTTGAGGTTAGTTAGTTTGACTAGTCAAACCCCGATTTCATTAGTTTGACTAAATTTCTTTAGTCAGAGGCCGAAAAACTTCATTTGTTTGGTCTTTGACTGAGACTTCAGGTCAAATCAGGGGATTGACTAGTCAAACCTAGGAGCGCCGGTGCTTCGAGGTTTGACTATAACATACACTTCATTTGTTATTCTCTTTATTAGTCTTTCAGTTAAAATTTCGTAGTTCTCAGTTATAACACTTTGCAGATTAATTCTAGCTAGGGTCCTAATAGGTATGCTGCACGACAAAATTACGCACCGGCCTAAAATTAGAAGGCAGCTAACGGAAAATTTTAAAAAACATAGCATGTATGTTTCCCTTCGTCGTAAAATACGTGGAGTTAGAACAAGTTTGCTTAGGATTTTAGCGATTGAAATTCTGAAAATTTTTTCATCATCATAATCAGCCTATAATGTTCCCACAGCTGGGACACAGGCCTCCTCTCTGTGAGAGGGAGTGGGTCGTAATCCACCACGCGGGCCCAGTGCCTGTTGGTAGATGTCACATGTCTTCGAATTTTTGGTTCTAGGACATGCCGGTTCCCTCACGATGTTTTTCTTCGCAGTTTTGAGAGCAGTGGTGATGAAATAATTTACACAAAGTAAAGCGCCTGTTTTATACGTTCTGTGGGTAATACGATACTCCTTGGTAAGACTGGTTGTCAGACTTTCGGGCTTCTGACGAATGACAGCCGGCACCAACGGCTTAACGTGATTTCCGAGGCATGGACGGGTCTTGGTTATATGTAAAGATGGTCATTGGTCACCCATCCACTGACCAACCGCGGCAAGCTTAGCTTAACCTGATCGATCGACCCGTGCGGCTGTTATTACTTAGCCACGAGCCCATCTTCATCATGAGTGCTGTGATGCGTCATATTGACGACACGGTTGGCGCAGTGGTTGAGCGATTGACTGCTGCGCAGCATGTCGCGGGTTCGATTCCCGCACGGAACAAATATTTGTACGACCTACAAGTATTTGTTCCGAGTCTGGGTGTTTTTCTATCTATAATATGTATGTATTTACAAAAAAAAAATGTATATAAGTAGTTTATCAGCCATCTCGTTACCATAATACAAGCATTAGGTTGCTTAGCTTGGGACTAGATGGCGTTGTGTGAAATGTCTAAGGATATTTATTATTATTTTATTATATTCATTTAATTGTTCTTAATATTATTTATCTTAACACCTACATTGCTACTTTACAATTTAGTTCCTTGTGACCTAAGCTTGTGACAATAAAAAGTCTTACGTTAAGTAAATTTAATAAACATGGGGAATCCCACCAGTAGGTATATCATTTTAATTTGTGCTTATTTTCGTCATTTGAGGTCTGATAACAGTGTTTGCTTTGATGTTAAGAGGGTTGTCGCATTTTGCCACCTCTCTCGCTCACACAGGACCAAATTTTGAAAAATGTAATCAATTGGCGAATTAATCTATCTATATAAATAAAAAGAGAAGTCCTGACTGACTGACTGATTGACTGACTCATCAACGCCCAACCCAAACACTTGGACCCAGAAAGCTGAAATTTTGCACAGAGGTTCCCTTTATAATGTAGACGAGGAATAAGGAAGGACTTCCCGGTAGTATGTTCCCGTGGGATATTTTGCGACATCCACGCGGGCGAAGCCGCGGGCAAAAGCTAGTAAATAATATTCATATAGTACATTTTCCCTGTGGTATTATTAAACACATCTCAAAAACAGATCTTCATACTTATTGAGCTGAGTTTATTAGATATCATAATTATTAGAAGTTAATAGTTACTACATAATAAATTAATAATAATTACTAGTTCGCTAATTGATTTTTTTTTTTTTTTAAAAAGCATCTTTTTAATTAAAAATATCTTAAAAGCCTACTTTACCGTGGGGAAGTTTGGAATGGAGGAGGTCTGCGTGTAGGCTTTATCTAAAGTGAGTAAACTCTAAATAAGCTAATAGTGCACATAATCTTATTGTTATGCAAGATTGAGCGCTATTTTTATGTATAACGTCACGTAAATTTTCATGAAATAAATAGTTTTAAATTTTTTTTTTTTTTTTTTTTTTTTTTGATTTAACGTTCTTAAAAATTTGGGCGAGAGAGGCTACAAAGTGCGACAGACGTCTTAAATTATATATGTTGTAAATTATCACGTGTTTAACATTATACCTACATTCACCAAATGATACAGTGTTGCATGACTTAGTAGTTAGTTTGATAGGAATAACACACTTAGCTAAGCATGTAGTCACTGTATGTAGTGACATTATTGGTTGCATCTGGCGAAAGACGTTTTGCAATGATTAGCCAATGATAACAGTTCTACTGCAGTTTGCAAGAAGGTGAACAATGATCGACCCTTTTCGGTACCTATACGAAAACGTATAGCAACAAAAGTCGATCATTTTTTACCTTCGTCGACATTTAAAGATAAAGGAATATTTTGTAGGTTCACCTACAAAAATGTCCCTACTCTTTAAATGATATCTTATAATAAACCAAAAAACAAAAAATATTCATTCTTTTTTATATTTTTCAGATGATTTCACGGGGAAAATAATTGTGCCCACATCATAGCGTTTGCAAGTTCGAATCACGTATTCGGTCAGGATGCTGATGTATTTGTCGCGACATTTTATAGCTTGTCGGGACGTCGCGCGTCGGGACACCACACGTATGGGGACGAATGGCAACCCTACCCTAACTGCATCCCATTTATCAACGTTTCATAGCCTTACACGACCTAACACTATACTTTATGAACCTTGTAAAACACCATAAAAATAAATAAAACTGTGGGGCCCAGCTAACGAGTTAATCCCCCATTATTCACACTACTAAACTCTAGTAAAGCTTCCCGCGCGAGTAGCAACATTGTTTGATCGCGCGAACTTAATTGTGTTCCTGTGTGTGAACCCTAAAAAGACAGGAAGTTTTTGGATTAGGTAATTTCGCCTCCAACCAACTTATAATGATTGATTACTATAAAAGTAACTTTGTAAAAGGTACCTTATTTTTTTATGCTTAATTTATGTCATATTATTATTCAGAAAGAAGATCTTTACCAAATTCAGAGTCTAACCCATCGACATGTTTCCTAAAAGTTGATCCACAACACCATTTCATTTTGTTTAAAAACTGTCTCACAATCACTGATCACATTAAACACTTCCTGTTGATCCATTGGGATTTTATCGAGTTAACTTGTTCACTTCAAATCACACACAAAATAAATAAAAAAATATAATTAAAAACAAACTTCTACTGATGATATTATGGACACACAAACGCGTGTAAGTCTCGTTGGTATTAGCAATGGACTGTCAGACGTAAGTACGTATATAATTATTATAGATAAGGTTAGGTTCTTTAGGTCATTAGGTAGTACATTCAATCAGAATGTATGTAAATGGTTTGATAAGCAAGTTACATACAACTACATGTGATAATGTTTTATTTCTCTAAAGGTACAGTTTCATACTAACGAATATGTGTTTTGCGAATTTGATCCTTATTACAACTAGAAATTGTCCAATTGACAGGTGTCAGGAAGGCATTCTCTCGACGTCCGGACTGTAGTTAAGAGAGTGCATTCTGAAAGTTTGCAACGTCGCAAATAGCTGTCAAATACTACGGCTGAGCAGTGGTGGCCCAGTGGTAATTGCCGCGACTTACGAGTTGTAGGTCGCTGGTTCAAACCAGGCGCTTTACTTTCTGTAAATTGTTTCATCACCACTGCTCTCAAAATGGTGAAAGAAAACATTGTGAGGGAACCGGCATGTATGTAATAGGCCCGTGTGGTGGATTACGGCCCACTCATGTCTTCTCACCGAGAGTAGGCCTGTGTCCCAGCTGTGGAACATTCTAGGCTGATTATGGATTCAAAGCGATCCTTCATTGCCAAGAAATTGAGACTGCTCAGAAAAATTATTATCAAACTTACTAAGCCCGGTAAGTTCCAGCTGTTAAAAAGTTATAGAACTAGCAGATATAATTTTTATATAAGTCAATTAATCTGTTGGTATATCCAGCGTTCATGTTATCCGAGTCATCTCGATATCGCGTCCGATTGAAGACGAAGTTTCCCGCAAATAAAATTGACTGCAGCTACTCGTAATATCAAAAGTATTAAAGTTACCAGACACGTTGATCAAGTTCAAGTACAACTTTGATTAACTTCTGTACTATTCAGACTTACAGATAAAACGAGATCGGAATTTAATATCGAAGTGTCTTTGTGTCTACAGTCTGTTCCAAAATTAACTGATAAAAATGTAAACATTTGTTTTGACGAGTTGATGATGAGGTTATGGCTAACCTAACCTCATTATCATCTGCCGTTACTGATTACCTTTAGTGACTAATTGCGTAAGAATTCAACAAAACAGGGTTTGATTATAATTTCTTCAGATACTGTTAGATCTTAGAACAGACCATATACTTATGTGACGTCAAACGTCCCTTTAGAAACATAGTACCTACCACAAATAGATTAGAGTTGAAAGAAAACAAATGGAATAATATAATTTATCTACACCCATGCTATAAATTCTCTATAAAAGTTTCTGAAACAGTTAGCTTATTGCCAACATTAAAACAGCCAGTGTCATAGTAACCATGGTAACCATAATAGCATCCAAACGGGTGCTTTAATGTTTAATGTGCGGGTGATTTAACGGGTGCTTTAATTAAATTTAAATTTTATGTACTGAATATCATAATGCAACTCGTTTTCAAAAAAAGAACATTGTAATGCACGCGCGTTTCACTACAATAGCGCCGTAATTTAAAAAAAGAACTTATTCGAATTCACGTCGTATACTATGACGCCGGCCGCCATGTTCGATACGAGTATTAGTATTGCAAACAACTGTTTCAGAACCTTCTGAAGAGGATTGATAACATGGATGTAGATAAAGTCTTGTATGCAACTGTACATAATTAGGTATTAAAACACTCATGTGCTACTATTATCACACTCGGCTTCGCCTCGTGTGATAAACTCACATTCGTGTTTTAATACCCCTTATTATACGTCAGTTGCATAAATAACTATTATCATTTAGATAATATCGGACTATGTAAATAAGTACTTAAATAGCATAAACACATTGTAAATTACTTTTAATCTTTACGTCGTCCTTCGCACTCGTCGTGAGAGGTCATAGACTAAGATAAATTACAGTTATATTTTCTTCTGTGTTGTTCTAAATATATTAATCATACTGTATCAGTATTTAGGGCAGCCGTCGGTCAGCGCTCTCAGTTTAATGAGCTGGTCATGTCCTTATCGAGATTTCGACGCGCGCCGCGCGACTGACTTGCGCAGACGCCGGTTTTAGCTATAATTTCGAGCAGTCGATGACTGTTACTCAGGATTAGCGTTGCGTAAGGTTAGTTTGGTCACATTATAATAATTATACAGTAGTTTATCTTCATAGAAAACGGCCAAAACGACGCAACAGTTCGAGCGCGCGGCAGTTACGCACGGACAGACTTGTATTTATCTACCGAGCGGCCGTAGGTTATTACTTCAATCTCACTGCCCAGATAAACCACTTTAGCTCTTTTACTCTGTGGTGTGGTGTGGATGTACCTACCTAACTGGCACAAAAAACAGGTTGATTTGTTTATTAAAATACAATCAAGTTTATGTAAGATGCGGTTTTGTCAGTGGTGCAGGAGTGGCCTAGTAGGAGCAGTGGTGGCCCAGTGGTAACGGCCGGGACTTACGAGTTATAGGTCGTAGATTCGAAGCCAGAAAAGCACTTTACTTTGTGTAAATTATTTCATCACCACTGCTCTCAAAACGACGAAGGAAAACATTGTGAGGAAACCAGCATGTCCTAGAACAACAAATTCAAAGAAATGTGACATCTATCAACCCGCACTGAGCCCGCGTGGTGGATTACGGCCCACTCCCTCTCACAGAGAGGAGGCCTGTGTTATTATGCTAATGCTACGGTTTCTTCAAGAAACGTATGCTTATGTGGTCAGGTATAAGCCTTCTTCAAGAACCATATAAACTTTTTGAACCGCAGAAAGTCTTTTTACGGCCACTGAATCACTTTTATGATGCGTATAAAAATGTATTTATGATCTGTAAAATTCTGACGTGCATCCAACCTTATTATGGGAAACACACTTATAAGTTTATAACGGTAAAGAGCACCATACGGTTCCAATGTCTTGGATCATTATTTTTCATGGAAAAGAAAAGTTTTTACATGAGATCCCTAATGTACTGGAGTAAGTTTCAGGTAATACGTCGTACCTATTTACCTCCTACAACGTGTCGTTTTGCATCCTCGACAAAGAAGGACGGCCAAATCGTACCTGACTACGAGGCGGTGGTGTACAGATATGCCATATATATGAAAAAAATCTAGTATTTTTTAAGGTCTTAAAAAACATAAGAAATATATATTTAAGTCGCCAGAAAAAAAAGCACAAACACATTTTTTTTAATAGCATAATTTGCAAATTATTTAGAATAACATGTTCAGACCTTTGACGATTCATTTTGCTTATGAAATGATTTAGTACTCAAAGATTATAATTATTCACGTTTTTCTGAATAGTTATTAGATGTAATTCAATTCTATATACTTGTGTATCAAACCAACTAGTGCTGTTTTATTATGTATTGGATTCTTGTCATAAAAATAATTATGTGGGTTCATAGTAAGTATCAGCATTTTGTTCAATTGTGTACAACGGAACGTCATAATATGTCTATTCTATTCTATTTCTTATTATGGCAAGCAAAGCCGATGTCGACTATTCTGCCAGTGTCAAAAGTGATAAGGAAAGCAAGTGTGCATTGAAGAGAAAAAAAAAAAAAAAAAAAAAAATAAGTATATATAATAATAATAATAAAAAATATGACGATACAGTTGATCTTGTGGGGTTAGTACGGGACTGAAACAAACGAAAAGATAAAAATTACATAAATATTATTAAAAATTGTTAAAACATTAAATATATTGCATGCCACATCCACATAGACAGATGTGGAGATAAATCACAATTTTATATTATTGTGACGGATGAAAATCATCAACGCCACAAGCAGTTCTGGAGAGGAATATGTTAAAAGGGAGGGGAAATTAATTGGAAGAGGGATTTTAAATTTAGGGAGACGGCTATAAAGGTCTAAAGGAGGAATGTTGTTAGAGCATTCAAAAAATATGTGATCAAGGGTGCCCTCATCCAGCCCACACTCGCAAAGAGATGAGTCACGAACACGGATTTTATGTAGAAAAACGGGAGTGCAACAAAAACCTAAGCGGATCCTACAGAGAACAGAAATGACAGTTTTCGATACTTTTTTGTGACCGAAAAACCATGGTTTTGGTTTTATGGTCGGTTGCACTGCATAGAAAAAACTGCCTTTCTTCTTGCTGGACTTATTCCATTGCTCCTGCCAGGAACACTGCAAATTCAGTCTTGGGAGGGACAATAGATCGTAACCCTGATAAGAGTTGTACGTGAGGTCTGACGTTGCAGATGAACAAGCATCTTTAGCCAAAGCATCAACACATTCGTTACCCTTAATGCCACAATGGCTAGGTATCCAAACCAACTGAACATCTTTTCGATTATTAGCGCAGGACAATAAAGAGTTTTTAATTTTGAAAATAAGAGAACTGTGCAATTTACTTTTGAAGGGATTTTGGACTAAGGCTTGCAAACAGCTAAGAGAATCTGTAAAAATAACGGCTTTCTCAATATTATGGTGTGCCTCTATAAAAAGACAAGCTTCCAATATAGCCACACACTCACCAGTGAATACAGAAGACTCCTTAGGGCATTTAAATTGTAAAATAATTTTGGAGCTTTGGTAATAGACCGCAGCGCCAATGTGACTAAGATCAGTTAGTTTCGAAGCATCCGTAAAAAATAACTGGAAACCATTCCATCGCTCACCCACCACCGCATTGAAAGCCAAATTCGCGGACGGGGATTTTTTCGTTATACCAATATTAAAGAAAATTTTTGGGATATAACCTATAACTTCATAAGCAAAATTAAAAAGGGGTAATCTGGGAAATTGGACGATCGGACTTACTAAATTTAGAATTAGTCGAAAGGATTTTAATATTAAAGGGATTTCTTTATTTTTCCAGTAATTTGAGCTTCTGCATAAGGTATCTAACTCGTTCAGTCTACCAATAAGAGGATGGGAGGATCTACAAATTAGTCTAGACACAAAACGGGAGGCTAGGTATTGCCGTCTAAGGGACAGTGGAGGTTCAGCACATTCGACTTGCAAGGCGTTAACGGGAGAGGATTTCATACAACCCGAAATGATTCGAAGGCATTTGGACTGAACCCTATCCAGCCCAGCCAAGGAACCTTTGTTGCAAGGAATCAGGAGATATGTCCCATAGTCTAAAACACTACGAACTAAGGCATTATAGACTAATTTCATGGTGTAGGGGTGAGCACCCCACCAAACACCCGCAAGAACTTTTAAAATTGAAATAATTCTTTCACATTTTTTAATAAGAAAATTTATGTGATGTGTTCCAGTCAATTTTGAGTCCAAAATAACGCCTAAAAATTTTGCTTTATTAACTACAGGGATATTGTGGCCTAAAATGTTCACTGAAATATGTGGAATGAGTCTTTTGCGAGAGAAAATTACTGCCGAACTTTTTGGAGCAGATAGCGACAGACCATGGCTTAAAAGCCACTGATTCAAAGACTCCAGAGAGAGGCATAAAGAAGACGCAGCGTCAACTATGGATTGATCTGTCACGTACAGTACAATGTCATCGGCATATTGTAACATCTGACAATTATTATTTATGCAGGACCCAATATCCGCCGTATACAAGTTGTAGAGTATGGGACTGAGGACAAAGCCTTGTGGAAGGCCCTTCCATGTCTGCCTTTTATCGAATTCCTCACCCTCTGGACTCTCAGAGTCAATGAGCGGTTCAGTAGTAGTTCGCATATGCATTGTATCATCTTAGCCGGAAGACTCAGCTGTTGCAGTTTTTGCCTGAGTACGGGAAGAAGTACATTGTCATACGCAGAAGAGATGTCAAGAAAAGTGGCAACAACGGATTCATTTTTAGAAAAAGCTAAGCGTATATCCGTAGTTAAAATACCAACACTATCCATTGTACTAAGCCCTTTCCTAAAACCAAATTGGTGATTCGGCAGTAAGTCTCTTGATTCCACTATCCACTCGAGACGGTTTTTAATAAGATGTTCTAGTAATTTGGCTAGGACTGAAGATAGAGCAATTGGTCTAAGGCCATTCGGATCATCTGCGTGTTTGCCTGGCTTCAATATAGGAATAATGATTTGTAATTTCCACTGATCTGGAATCCAACCATGACAATAACAAAAATTTAAAATATTTAAAAAGTAAATTTTAGCCTTTTCGCCACAATGGGTTATGAAAGAATATGGCACGCCATCAATACCAGGGGCTGAGTCCCGTACATATTTGAGTACCACATTCAGTTCCTCCATAGTAAATGGCGCATCGAAAGGATCTTCTGTTACATTGAGTATGTGTGTGTTTTGACATTCAGATGAGAGTGGAACATAAGGAGGTGCTATTTTATCAAAAAAATGTTCAGCTGTTTCCCTAGGGATCGGTGAAGAGATTGATAGGGAACACCCATGTCTAAACCTCTTGATATTTTTCCAGACAACTGAAACTGGAGTAGACGGAGATAAGGAGGTGCAAAACTTAACCCAACCCGAACGTTTCTTTTTGCGAAGAAAACGTTTGGTTCTGGCATTGAGCTGACAGTATGCTAACAGATTTACAGTGCTCATATCGGAATTATAACACACTTCGGCCTCGTTCCTATCCCTAACCGCCGCAGTGCATTCTGGATCCCACCATGGGGGCGAAGGTATTTTATTACGGGCACTGTTTCTCAATGGAAAGCAAGTATCTGCACTGGAGGTAATGGCTGTTACAAAACCCTCATAACAGCTCTTGGCATGGTAGTGACCAGAGGTATCTGGTAAATTTGAATTTAAATTTGGAAGAACATCAATTTTATCCTCCAATAATGATATAAATTTTGTCCAATCTGGTTTGGACAGGTTGTATTTCAAAAGTGGAGGAGAAGTTTTTTCTAAATAAGAGCTATTAATCAAAGATATGACTATAGGGTAGTGATCACTACCATGCGACAAGCTTGAGCATTCCCATTGAGTTGATGCTGCTAACTCAACTGAACAAAACGTAAGGTCTACGCAACTCTTTTGCTGTCCTGGGAGAGATCGACGTGTTGAGCAACCACTGTTTAAAACGCAGAGATCTAAGTCATCCAAAATATCAACTAGAGCCACACCAAAAGCATCACAGCGTTCAGATCCCCATCTATAATGGTGGCAGTTAAAGTCGCCCATGACCAGTAACGGACCATGAACATTAGATAAAATATCTTTTAAAATAATTAAAAAATCATGTTGAGGATGTGCAATATAAATGGAAAATACTGTGATGCCCTCAACCCTCCCTGCTGCAATACTCATATCACCAGTAAGTGAAGGCAAGGTAAAGGGTAAAAGTGGGACCCGGTTGTTGACTAAGAGAGCCGCCCCTCCATAGCCATCTGATCTGTCACATCTGAGTATGTTGAAATGTGGCATATGAAAGCTAAGACTTGGGGTGAGCCAAGTCTCAGCTATGGAACAAGCCAATGGCTTGTACTTATTTAAAAGGAATATAAGGTCGTGCTTTTTATGCCACACGCTCCTCACATTCCACTGAAGAAATACTTGGCGAGACGCCATTTCTAATATCTAAGAGAAGAGTTATAAGTTGGTCGGCAACGTTGGACGGTGATTGAGAATTAGAAGTAGAAGAAGAGATAATGATAGGTATGAGTTTTATAAGTAGTTCAATTACAGAAGAAGTACTATTATTGGAAGAGATATTATTATTATTATTGAGAGCGCAGCCATTAGGCTGTGAAGGTTGAGGAGAATTTATTATCTGCTGATGAGCAGCTTTGTCATAAGATGGGGAAAGAGGGGCATGGGTCTTAGGCTTTAGGGTTACTGTCTTGCGATAAGACTGAGAAATCGGGGTTTTGGTGATGCTGGCATAATTGCGAGAAGCTGAAGGTATGAATTTGCTAGCCTCAGCATAAGAAATGGATTTCTCAGCCATAACGGTCTTAATGGCTTTCTGTCTACCATGCTCGGGGCATGACCTACTATTAGCGAAGTGATTACCCGAACACAGAATACAGAAGGCCTCACCCTCAGCAATGTTGCAACCATCACCTGGGTGATCGTGGCCACATTTACTGCAGCGTGGTTTTGACCTACATACATTAGCCACATGTCCAAATCTACAACATTTGCGGCATTGAATAGTGGGAAATATGTACTGTTCAACAGGAAGGGATGTGTAGCAGCAGAAGATCCTTTTGGGTAAGACTTGTCCATCAAACGTAATAACACAGGTTTCAGTGGGTTTCCACTCATTATCCCCGTCTCTCTGAATTTTTCTATTGATTCTACGAACTTTAAGAATTGGCCCACAGCCTGCAGGCACAGACAAATATGTGATAGCTTCATCTTCTGTTAGATCAGAGGGTACACCTGTTACTACTCCCATCCTTGTGATGTTGAATGACGGTATAGAAGCAGAATAACTGTACTTGGTTAACAAAGGATTAACCAAGAAAGAGTTGGCATCCTGAGGGGAAACAAATTCTACAGACACGCGATTTCTACCAACCCTATTAACTCCACCACGAACTATGTTTGCAATGTTGTTGGTCATTAGAAACTTTCCAAAATTAACTGGGTGTAAGGTAGTGCCTGAGTTGGGTTGGGTCTCTATACGGGAGACGTGGACGATGTAAGGAGCCCTATCTAATGCTGAATATTTGATACGTCCAATTTGATTTTTCTTTTGTTTGCTTGGTGGGGTAGGTGTCGAAATATCTTCGTTACCGTGTCGTTTACGGGAAGATAGATTGTACTGGGATTGGGAACTTTGAGATACAGATACATCCATCTCTGTAACACTGCAGACAACATCAGCGAATTGTGCTAGTGGATTTGGGGACAGAGGAGTTATAGGAACTGGTGGAATGTCGGGGGGATCAGGATCGGGGGGTTTATTTTTATCCATTTTCGGTAAAAAAAAAGGTTAAAATTAGACAATTACAATACAAACACAAGGACAACACACTTATATAATAACAAGACACAAAAATATCAACAACACTAAAAAAAAAACAGTTAAAAATCCTAAACACACGTGCTAACCAGAACACCGTGGCGAGAATCTCGTCATAATATGTCATCGACGCGCGCTATGGATTGACAGTGTCAATACTGTCAATTACAACGGGTGTCAATTTAACACTAATATACTGTAGTGTGTAGTCTTTGCACCCGGCGATTTCGCATTGTTGTGTTGTTGTTGTTAGTGTGAATATTGTGATACGTACTGTACTGTTTTGGATTTCCTTCTGTTGTTTGACCTTGGCATTGTTTTACAGACTGATAACTAGGTACCGCTTGTGACGATTATACTGTGCTTTTGATTTCCGGACACCGATAACCTCAAAAGTATTTTTTGCATTATTGAAATATCTTGGCTATTTTAGATATTATTTTCGAAAGGGATGGTGTTTACTACATAAAACAATCAAATCTCACTATAATTTGCTTCTGTACATTGAAAATAAAACTCAGGTCCAGCTTCCATAGAAATTTGGCCGATGTTCTTTAAGGGTGTGGTATAGACCATCAAACTGAACAACTTTTTCAATGGCACCAACATCGTAATCGCGAAAAAATAATCAGCCGTCCCATACATTTGCGTCGAGTAGGTATTGAAGTTTTCTATGGGACAGTTGCAAATTTTTTCTCGATTACGATGTTAGTCCCATAAAGAAAGTTGTTCGGTTTGAAGTTCGACACGTTGTAGAGAAAAACTGAATTACCCTAATCTTTTAATAGCAAGAGTTTAATAAGTTTGAAAAATTATGTAGGTACCTACTACGTAGGTAATCTACGTTAGTTCTGACCCTGCACTTTTGGTAAAAAAAAAGAATAACGACAAAACAAACTCACTTTAAAATCGTCTTTAAACAATTTTGATTATAATGAAAGTAATATTTGAATTTGCACTACCTAATGTTAAATTAAAAGCTTGAACGTAATCGAAGCAAATGGAGTATTATGTATGTAAGCATCGTAAGTTCGTAGCATGTGGCGTTCTGCTTACTCCCTTGGGAAGAAGGCGTGAATTTATGTATGAGTAGGTAATTGGGTAGTTCAGAAGCTTCTTAAGGGGATACATCGATAATTTTGGTTAAATAATTAGGATTTTCCCTATGTGTTATTTAACTAGGTTTATTGTTTACTGCTGTACTAAAATCGAAACATGGTTATATACCTACTTGTTCGATACAAAAAAATCCAAAGTAGCACCGTCCGTTTTCTATTTTATACGATTATACGTAAACAGTTCCTTATTGCGCAGTAAAATTTGCTTGAAAACGAACGTATTTTTAAATATGTTATGAACTAAAGTAAGCTAAAATTGATTTAAGTATAGATAGCATTTTGTCATAAACCTACATTAAACGAAGCGCGTTTAAATTTCGGTGCGCATGAGAGTCTTCTATCTCGCGCGTCAAACTACACAGCCATAGTTTTGTTTTGTTTGGTTTAGTGTTGATTTTTCTGATACAAAAAATTCTACCTCATCTCGTCGCTACTTTAACTAACTGACGTATCTGACATTTTGACTAAGCCGATACCCGACCTAACTGTAGTAATTTGATACATTTTCCAAGTCGAATCGATCTGTCTAATCGGCGTATCTGTACCTATGCCTTACGGCCTCCATGATAATGTAAAAATCGAGACCGATATATCTACAATTACAAAAAGGAAAAGAAAAATAGCTTGCCCTGTAAAATTTTCTTCAAATCAGTTACGTCACTTACTTAGATTACCGACGATCTGACTAAAAATGTGAGCATACGAAATTTCAAAATGTTCCTTATCTCCAGACTTATTATTTTTTTTCTCAATGGTGGCTCTGTTAGCATCTATACTCCTTAACACGGAACTTCGGTACTCGGTTATCTTCAGAGCAAATTGGAGGAACAGTTAATAAACGCCAACTCATTAACAAATCGTAAAATCCCTCAGGTGCCAGTTACAAAACTCTAGAGAGACTGAATTTTAAAAAGCAATCAACAAGAAATTATGTAATTTGTAGAACTGGGAATAATTAGTAGGTTAGTCAATTAACATAACGGAACAATGATGGCAGGGGTGATAAGTTTCCAGAAAACTTTTAGGGTGACCAATCGAAAAGGGGTTTTTGAAAGTATCCTTTCAGAGACAAAACATCTCAACATTCCGTATATTCTGTATCAATACAATATGATTTCACCATGCTTTGGAGAAGACAGGCTTCCCTTTATATTGCATTTAAATGCATTTTATGCTCAAGCCGAAGCCATATTTCAATATCCGATTGAGACGTTCCAATAGGGTTGTCTCATCGTTGAGCAGAGCAAGGACCCTAAATGGAAACATCTCGAACAATACAGTGAAGCATACGAAAAACTGCACTTCATTAAGTGCACACATCTTTACGAAACTGGCACGTCACTGTTGTCAGCGCTATTTCTTGGTTTTTTATTTCATTTGAGGGAAACACGAGTATTACTTTGAATTAGGTACCTACTTGAATTCATATAATATAATTTAAAAGAAATTAGTCTATATTTATAATACAAATAATTTTGTTTCAGTTTTGTACGAGATAGGTATTTAATTGAACTGAAGATTTAAGCTAAGGTATTTAATTTATGTTGTAACTCCTAAAGTACAAGTTATTAAGTAATTCATCACTGATGGATGGTGTTTTCACAACCGGTCTGCTAATGTTTAGAAGACTAAACTTTTCTATGATTTGGCAGCCCTACCTAAATGTTCTATCTATTCCTTGTGCTCGGGGATTTACCGGGGGTAACCGCAAAGAATAAGACAGTGTAGACAATGTATGGAGCGGCTTAGACTTTAAACTTGGTTCAAAGTGAGGCGTAAGTAATTCGATTTCAAACACAAGTTTCTCGGAGTTTGAGCATACTCCTTCCGCGAGTTTATTCTTAGTTCTTGCTTAATTAAAAGGAAACGGTATGTATGTACTTTGAAAGCTTTGTAAGATGTTCCATAGCATGTGGTGCGTTGGAATTTTAATTAAGTACCTACTTAAGTAAGTATTTAAAATGTAAAATCACATTTAAGTTGATGGAAATGTTTTGTTCTTTGAAGGGTTAGTAATAAAAACTACGTACCTATTTTACAAAATTCTTCAGTTTAAAATAACACGTTTCTTGTATGAAAAATATTCTTCGTTTAGTATTTTTCCATCTTAAATTTTAACAATCGCAAAGATAACTTTGTATTTCATAATCATAATGTGAATTACAAAGTTATTTTTTTTTGCAGAAAATCACCCATAATTAAACAAAATACCATAGGAATCGGTGTTTTTAGTATTTTTTAAATTAAGTACAGTAAAGTTTAAGGTACATGATATACATACAGAAGTTTCAAATTCCTAAGTTGTTTAGTTGTTGGATAGAGCTCGTACAAAAATTGACAGTTTTGAAGACAAATATTTTATTTTTATTTTTGAAGATAAAAAATATATATTTTTTTAGTCAGGACACCCCACATGCCAGTGTCAGAATTTATTTTTCAAAATCATAATTAGTTTATTGTATGGCGACACCCTTTGATTTTTTACTTTATTTAATTTTTATTATTTCTTGTTACAGCGGCAGTAGAAATACATAATTTGTGAAAATTTCAATTACGATTCATGATAATAAATACAGCCTGCTGAAGTGCTGACAGACAGACGGACGAGCGGACGGACGGAATGACAGAGGAGCCGTAGTAATAGGGTTCCGTACCCTAAGGGGAAACGGACCCTTTTAAAAATATGTGTCGTGGACATTTTTGGTATGTAGGTACCGTGGATTAAAAATCGCGCACAAATCACGCATGGCAAAAAAAAAGTGAAAATGGCTGATTTACTATTTTATTTTACTTTTGCAAATTATGTTATTTTTTGTGTAGTTTTTCAGTTACTTCAATCCCGTAGTTTACCCATTAAAACGTTCAAAACAGATAAAAGCCGACTGAATTTTACAATATTTTTTATTGATCAGTAAACATTTCAAAACAAAATTCAGAAAAACCCTTGTTTACACTTAATTTTACAACAAAGTAGTTAGTCATTATTGTTTACAAGTTTTGTATCTTTATAGTGGACACATCGTATCGAATCGACAATATTGTTTTTTACCGGCGAAATTTTGAGGTTAGCGTTGCTCAAAGATAAAGATGGTGTCATTGTTAACACGTTGTTGCTGACTCGTGGTTGATAGTGATAAGATACTGGCACACCATAAACAGCTGCTTTATTTTGGATTAAGGCTTAGCCCGCACTGCGATAAAAAATCGCGCGAAATTTTTATCGCAATTTGTATCTTATGTACACGGATCATCATCTGCCTAAGTATCCTTTTCTCAACTATGTTGGGGTTGGCTTCCAGTCTAACCGGCTACAGCTGAATACCAGTATTTTTCATGGAGCGACTGCCTATCTGACCTCCATAATCCAGTTACTGGATATCATGATACCCCTTGGTAAGACTGGTTGTCAGACTTTCGGTTGTCAGACCCCTAATGACTTTCAAAGATCCACGAATGACAACCGGGAACAATTAGCCAACAATTAGCCATACGGGTCTTGGTATGTAAAAATAGTCACCCATCCACGTACCAACCGCAGCAAGCGTAGCTAAACTTGATCGATCGACACGTGCGGTTGTTAGAACTTAACCACATGTCCCTCCTTATGTCAACTACACGTACTGATTTAAAATTCGCGCTCGTTGCAATGCAGTAGGTACACTGAATAAGTATAAACCGCATAAATAAAAATCGCGCGAATAAAATACGCAGTGCGGGCTAGGCCTAAGTACGACAAACTGACTGAAAGGTACTTACAATAGCTGTTACAAAGAGCATGGAGGCTTGAAGGTACACTTAGATATAGGTATCTATGTGTACAGTCCATCGAATCCTGGGATTTCTTTAAGTCCAGACAATTCCATCCCATATTACGTAGTTGTCATATATGTATGTACCTACTCATCTACGTTACCTTATCAGGTAATTAAACTCAATTATCAATATGAATTAGTGAAAGGCTTGACAGCACCAGCAAATACTTAATAATGTGGAAACTTCAGCCTTACAAAATGGTGGTGCCAAGTTAGTGTCATTAACGGTACCTATAACCATGAAAGGAAGAGGACCAAAATCATATACCTAAGTGACTGACTGCCCAAAACCAAGATTATCAGCTCCAGGTTGACAAAATAACCAGAAATAGCAAATTAAATGAGAAAACCAACTCTATATAGATCTTAGAAAATTACGACTCGTCTTTTCGCTTCTTTTGTTACAACACTACTTTCTAACCAATACCACAGAATATATAATAGTACAAATACAGAAGATTCAATCCACAAAATCATTTAAATCAATAACACAAGCAACAACACATGGCTCAACATAAACCACTCGCAGTCGTTTTAACACCACTCTTGTGTAAAACCACATTTAATGAATATTTTTACTACGTCGTTTGTAGGCCAACTGTTAAGGGCCTGCGCCCATCACTGGCGGCTGACATGGCAAGGGATGGGATTTTACGCAACGAACAGAAATATAACTTAATAGTATTATATTAAAATTGAAATTTCAATGACTATCATCGTAGATACAAAAACAAAGCTTTTAAGCATGCCGTGCTTATGTCATTGAACTTTCAATTTTATTGTCATACTATAAGGTTAAATACGTCGCATAAAAATCCCGTGTCGTGCCGCCAGTGCTGGGCGCAGGCCTTAAAGGGATTTACGAGCCGGTTCACTCCGACCACTTGGGGGTATAAATCTGCGAAATAGTGTGTCTACGTGTGTCGTTTCAGTGTAGAATATATTAGGGTAATTAAACTAGAGTATGTTTCCCATAAACTTTGTTGAGTAAGGAGTTTTACTACGTGGAACCTTCTTGCGGTGAAAATGAGCGCGACGAGGCTGAATGTGTTTCTTCCTTGGTCCTACGAGAATGGAAACGGGCGGGAAATCCTTTTTTTTTTTTTTTTTCGATAACAAGAGGGCCTAGAAAAAGGTAATAAAGCTACATATTTTTTAAAGAAATAACAGAATTATTATTATCAGTGTATCTGTATCTCACAAAAATATTGTATCACAATAAAAACAACAGTTTCAGGCAAATTTGAAATTAAAAATAACATAATAACTCTGGTTACAATCAACAGAACGACAAAGAAAGCATTTTTCGTCTCAGATACGTCACAAAAACAAAACGGTTTCTTTGGTTTTGTATTTTCATTTTTTGCCACCGACTTCCGAAAATTAAAGTTATTTTTCACTTGTACCTAGTGTTTTATTTGGAAGTCGGTGGTTTTTTTTTGTAAAAAGTTTTATTTTTCACTTTTTTGTTGTGGTACCTACCTGGTATGTAAATAAAAACTTTTTTACAGAAAACAAAACCGACTTCCAAAAAAACACTACAAAGTGAATTTCGGAAGTCGGTGTCTTTGGATCTAGTTTTAGGTCTTTGCCCCCGACTTCCGAAATTAAAGTTATTTTTCACTTTGTAGTGTTTTTTTTGGAAGTCGGTTTTGTTTTTTGTAAAAAAGTTTTTATTTTTCACTTTTTAGTGGGTCAGTTTGTAATTTATCTAAGTTACAATAACCCAATGTCAACTGCTCATCACGTTTTACAAAATATTGCTTTTCCCGATGCAGGGACGTTAATTTTTGAGGAGTTCTCCTAGTAAGAACCAAGAGAACTGAAGCTCATGGTGAAGTCATCATCACCATTATGCATTTTGACGAGCATAAACCATATTAAAGTAATCGAATCGCAATCTGTGATATACTTAGATATAATTGAGCATTTCCGATGGCCATCTGTGGTCTTCATCATCAGTTCCAGTTCACTAAATGGTACTTTCCGAGAGCAAATGCACGAGTTACTATAAAAAATACCGAAATCGATATAAGTGTGCCTATAAAATTTGAGGGTTTCCCTCGATTTCCATGGGATCCCATCATCAGACCCTGACTTGATGATCATGGGACCGCTTGGGAAGTATACCCTTTCGAACAAAAAAAGAAAAATCCAAATCGATCCAGCCATTTTCGAGTAATCGGGGAACATACATAAAAAAAAAGAAAAATCCAAATCGGTCTAGCCATTTTCGAGTAATCGGGGAACATACATAAAAAAAAAAAAAAAAAAAAAAAAAAAAAAAAAAAAAAAAAAAAAAGGTTTCGACGAATTGAGAACCTCCTCCTTTTTGAAGTCGGTTAATTACAGTGACAAGAAGTTATTATAACATCATCCACATTGACCAAGTGGAAAAAATACGTATTATTGAAGCTATTAAGTACCTAACTCAAAAACTACCCAAGCAAAACTAATAAAATTTATTTGGTCCCATATAAATTTTATACCCCTAGGAAGACCCTTTCAAACAAAAAAGAATTTTCCAAATAGTTCCAGCCATCTTCGAGTAATGGAGGAACATATCTATATAAATAAAAAGATTCCGACGAACTGAGAGCCTCCTCAGTTTTTAACCGACTTCCAAAAGGAGGAGGTTCTCAATTCGTCGGAACCTTTTTTTTTTTTTTTTTATTTTTTTTTTTATGTATGTTCCCCGATTACTCGAAAATGGCTAGACCGATTTGGATTTTTGTTGTTTTGTTCGAAAGGGTATACGTCCCAAGTGGTCCCATGATCATCAAGTCAGGATCTGATGATGGGATCCCATGGAAATCGAGGGAAACCCTCAAATTTATGGGCACACCTATATCGATTTCGGTATTTTTTATAGTAACTCGTGCATTTGCTCTCGGAGAGTACCATTCGGTGAGCTGGAACTGATGATGAAGACCACAGAGGGCCATCGGAAATACTCAATTATATCTAAGTATATAACAGGTTGCGATTCGATTACTTTAATATGGTTTATGCTCGTCAAAATAATGGTAATGCTGACTTCACCATGAGCTCCATTTCTCCTGGTTCTTACTAGGAGAACTCCTCAACAATTAACGGCCCTGCATCGGGAAAAGCAACATTTTGTAAAACGTGATGAGCAGCTGACATTGGGTTATTGTAACTTAGATAAATTACAAACTGAACCACTAAAAAGTGAAAAATAAAAACTTTTTTACAAAAACAAAAACCGACTTCCAAAAAAGACACTAGAAAGTGAAAAATAACTTTAATTTCGGAAGTCGGTGGCAAAAAACTAAAATACAGATCCAAAGACACCGACTTCCGAAATTAAAGTTATTTTTCACTTTCTAGTGTTTTTTTGGAAGTCGGTTTTTGTTTTTGTAAAAAAGTTTTTATTTGAAGTCTGTTGAAAAGGAAAATCCTACAATCGTTCCTATAATATATCCTCCTCCTCCTATATTTTTAATAAATAATAACATACAAAACCACTTACCCTTTCGAACCTTGTTATGTCTGTGCATGATGTCCACACAAACTGACGTCACGGATTCATTTCTCACGGCAAAGCAAAAAGCCGCCACGATTGTCTCGCCACAGTACAAAAACTAACAAAAAAATCTTCGAGGTGTTCTTGACAGAACGTTATCATGCGATCTGACGTAAACACCTTGATAACGTGAGTCGTGATAGGACGACCCCGTAGCTCCAATTGTTGTCAATGATTGTTGGCAGTGGGCAAACGCGTGACGTCACTTAGGATGTAGGATTTATGTCAAACATCATGAATAGTTAGGTACTATAAATAATAAATGATGTGCATTTATGTTATAGATTTGTTTGTTTAAGTTACCTTTGAGGCTTTGCTATATTTTTAGGGTTCCGTACCAAAATGGTAAAAAAGGAACCCTTATGGTGTCACTCAGTCTGTCTGTCTGTCTGTCTGTCACAGCTGGATATCTCAAGAACTACTAATGCTATCAATTTGAAATTTAGAATAGTTTTAGATGACGTTTACCCAACTATTTTGCAAATAAGAAAGAAATTAAAATTATTTATGTTTTTTTTGCAACAGGGACTGAAAGGGGGTCTTATCTTATCTTATCTTATCTCGTGATAGAAGTTTATGTAAAGATTACAGGAAAAATAAAACGACGTCTCTAAATAGCACACTTTTTCAGAAATCGGAACGGAACCCTCGGTGCGCGAGTCCGACTCGCTCTTGACCGGTTTTATTTGGAAAGGAATTCCGACTGTATGTACTTACTTTAGTACCATACGAATTCCATGACTCCAACATACTCAAAATACACTTAATATGACATTTTTAAGTCATCCTGTCCCTCATCATCAGCATCCAGGGGCCGTACCTTCTATGACGTGAAAAAAGATCATGGATCCGGTGAGAAAAAAGGATAGTGCTATAGGTCATCGGTCATCTCTCTCTAACACTGGAACCGTTCAACTTCGGCCCTGTTATAAGAGCTAATAGTAAGCCCCCTGGTCTAATAGTATCGTAGAGACAAAGTAAGCATGAGACTCAAGGGCGACGTTTGAGTGTTTTTAAATCTCCTCCAAAAACATACTACTTATTATTTCGTTTCGGTTTTCATGTAATTTCTCAGAAATAAATTGCAAAGAATATTTATTTGCCATTAATTATATTTGTTTGCGTAAGATTAGATTTCGTTTAAAATAGGCGAAAAACCAGTGTATTTTTGGATTTTATTGCGACCGTCCAATCACATGTTATGACTTTGGAGGTTACAATCTGGGTACAATAAACTTATTAACTCCAGAGTTATGTCCGATATGCCCCTCATAATTAACGTCTACCAAAACGTCTACATGAGGTTTTTAAACGATAATTATGAATGTTTTGATGATTTCGGACGATAAAACCTGTAAAACATTGCCCATAATTTTCTTTTCGTTTGACATTTTCAGTCAGATATTTTGATCTCTCCAAGACTTTCATTTTAACGATTTTGCATTTATAAATAGTTTTTAGGGTTCCATACCCGAAGGGTGCCAAACTAAACCCTATTTATTTATTTATTCAATTGGTCTTACGAGCTAACAGACATACCATCCAAAACGCTCATATGATTAACTTACAATTCAATTGTGGCTACACACACTCGTCTCCTTATGCAATAGATTTTCTAAAAATAGCAATAATGCCCATGTCCATAAATAATAATAAAAATTAGATTACAACGACGAATTAATACAGCAGCAGAATATAATGTCAGTTTAGTGTCATTATTACTAAGCCTCCGCTGTCCGTCCGTCTATCAGCGGGCTGTACCTATCTCATGAACTGTAATAGGTATCAGTTGAAATTTTCAGAGATTACCTATGTAATATGTCGGGGAAAAAGTTTTTTCGTATTTTATAGGTATAAAGTTGTAATAAAATCTCTTTGGCTCCACTGTTTGTATCTGGCTGGGTTTGATACCATTAAATAGATGACATTTTAGAAAAGAAAAATAAAAAGTAAAAACGATTCCCCACCATTTTTCAATTGTTTTTCTGCCCGCCAAAATGAGTGCATCTAACGAACAAATTCGATACATTTTGAAGTCTTATTACAAAAAAGGGAAAATGCAACACAAACCACGAAAAAAAATTGTGACGTTTATGGACTTAACGCATAGTCAGTAAGAGTAGCACAAAGTTGGTTCAAGCGTTTTCAGTCCGGGAATTTTGATGTCAAAGATGCAGCTCGCTCTAGTCGCCTCTGGTTGCCCTGTTACGGATATGGCTGATGCCATTTTTGGAAAAGTGGAGTAAGATTGGCATATTAGTAGTTACGACATAGTTGAAGAGTTAGGGGTTGACCACAAAACAGTTTTGACCCATTTGGCAAATGACACATAACTAAATAATAAACTATGAAAAAAAAACTTTTTTACAAAAAAAAAAACCGACTTCCAAAAAAAACACTACAAAGTGAAAAATAACTTTAATTTCGGAAGTCGGTGTCTTTGGATCTGCATTTTAGTTTTTTGCCACCGACTTCCGAAATTAAAGTTATTTTTCACTTTGTAGTGTTTTTTTTGGAAGTCGGTTTTTTTTTGTAAAAAAGTTTTTATTTTTCACTTTTTAGTGGTTCAGTTTGTAATTTATCTAAGTTACAATAACCCAATGTCAACTGCTCATCACGTTTTACAAAATATTGCTTTTCCCGATGCAGGGACGTTAATTGTTGAGGAGTTCTCCTAGTAAGAACCAGGAGAACTGGAGCTCATGGTGAAGTCACCATTACCATTATGCATTTTGACGAGCATAAACCATAATAAAGTAATCGAATCGCAACCTGTGATATACTTAGATATAATTGAGTATTTC
This sequence comes from Cosmia trapezina, assembly GCA_905163495.3. Taxonomy (NCBI): domain Eukaryota; kingdom Metazoa; phylum Arthropoda; class Insecta; order Lepidoptera; family Noctuidae; genus Cosmia; species Cosmia trapezina. The sequence goes on from LR991036.1 coordinate 8,750,032, forward strand.
CGATGGCCCTCTGTGGTCTTCATCATCAGTTCCAGTTCACCGAATGGTACTTTCCGAGAGCAAATGCACGAGTTACTATAAAAAATACCGAAATCGATATAGGTGTGCCCATAAAATTTGAGGGTTTCCCTCGATTTCCATGGGATCCCATCTTCAGATCCTGACTTGATGATCATGGGACCACTTGGGAAGTATACACTTTCGAACAAAAAAAGAAAAATCCAAATCGGTCCAGCCATTTTCGAGTAATCGGGGAACATACATAAAAAAAAAAAAAAAAAAAAAAAAAAAAAAAAAAAAAAAAAAAAAAAAAAAGGTTCCGACGAATTGAGAACCTCCTCCTTTTGGAATAGAATAGAATATAAATCTTTCTATTCTATTCTATTCCTTTTGGAAGTCGGTTAAAAAAATGTCTTGAATTTGTATATAAAATACGAAGGAACTTTTTTTCCGACCTAATATTTCTATTGCCGTTATAACAACAAATAATAAAAATAAAATAAAGTTGCAAATTAAAGGAGGTCCCCCATACAAGAAACTTTTGATTATGAATATTTTTTTGTACCTTCCCATGTGAGGTGTCTCTCATTGTCTAGAAGTAGAGTACTTACTAAAATGTTTTTTTTTTTAATCTAACAAAAACTGAAAACGCCGATTCATAAGGTATTTTGTTTAAATAAGAACGATTTTCAAAAAAGAAAATACAGTTAAAAATTAATGGACCCCCCCTTTAATTTTTAACTTTATTTTCTTTTTCGAAAATTCATACAAGAAACGTGTTTTTTTTTAAACTGAAGTATGTTTTTGAAATACGTAGTGTTAAATATTGTACGGTGGTACGGAATCCTTCGTGTGCGAGTCCGACTCGCACTTGGCCAGTTTTTTATTCCTATAAATACGAGCTAAAGGTCAAAGCACTTATTTTTCTTTAGAAAATCAAAAACAAATTCCAGCTTTTTTTTGTCATTTCCAGTGTTTTGAGTTATAAGATAAAAATAAATAAACCATAGATAAGTTCATGTTTACTTAGTTGTAAATATCAAGATTGTGGTAATTAATTGTTATTATTTTGATTGCCTTTGAAATAACTGCAATTAAGGAAACAATAATGATGGATGATTGCTAATGCACAACTTGTTTCTTTTTATTATTGCATTTAATGACAATGGATTCTGCCATTGAATAAATACAGTATCAATCAATCTAGCATTATTTTAATTGAATAATCTACGCCTTGTTGTTTGAAAATTTATCGTTTTTAGAAGTGAATGATAACGTGATAAACGATAAGTGATTTTGTTTCTGTAAGTAGGTTTGTGCAAATACTTTTACACGTTAATTATATTTTTAATTAAAAAAATAAAATCGGTCCGCAATTGACTGACAAATTGGTGTACAAACATAAAAAAGAAAAAAAATATATACACCGTGTAACGTTAAATGCGCAAAACCTTTTACGGGGTCATTGTACTCATCATTATGAACAACTTTTACTATGGGACCAAACATGAAATCGCGAAAAAAAAATCAGCTGTTTAGTACATTTTGACGAATTATGCGAACATAAATGCACTGAACAGCTGCTTTTTTTTTCGCTATTTCAGGTTTCATAGAAAATATATGAAATTGATTAACATTGAGTAAATTTCATAGAATCTAATAATGGCTCAAATCTTTTAAGTATTAAATCACATGAAGCAACTATTAAGAATAAGTATTATCATGTGAGAATTAACAATTTCAGTGTTCAAAACGACTTTTTGACATTTTTTGCCATTCTATTAAAAATTTTGAGGAAAGTCACTCTCAATTCACCGTCTTCGTCATCAAAAGAAGAGCAGATCGCCGCATAATGATATGTTGTTTTGTTTGTGACATATTTGACTAAAACATAATCACCACTTCTATTTACGACTTAGATGTTGTGTTAAAGCATGGTCTCTAACTCCTGGTGTTGATAGACTGCTATCTAATTTAGGGCGGTCAATGATGTCTCTCATGTAAGTGCATAGTGGTATCATCATCTTCAGACTGTGAATCATCATCATCATCATCAGCATCAAGAGTTCAATCGTCGAATCCAACTCGGCTGGGCAGTGTTTGGGAAGCTACGCAATATCTTCTCGTCCCACATAACGCAGTGTCTCAAGACGAAAGTCTTTGACCAGAGCGTGTTGCCAGTGATGACCTACGGCACTAAAACGTCGCTCACAATGGACCGACCTTTAGAAGGCTAAAAGTCACCTGAAGGGCTATGAAGAGGGCTATGCTTGGAGCTTCCCTACGTGATCGAATCGGAAATGAAAAGATCCGCAGGAGAACCAAGGTAACCGACATAGTCCGATGAATTGCCAAACTTAACTGGCAGTGGCAGGGCACATTGCTAGCAGAACAGATGGCCGATGGGGCAGAAAGGTTCTGGAGTGGCGACCGCGTATCGAAAGACGTAACGTTGGACGTCCTCCCACAAGGTGGAAGCTGCAGGAATCCGCTGGATGCGGGAAGCACAGAATCGGTTGAAATGGCGGTGCTTGGGCCAATGTCCAGCAGTGGACGTCTTTCGGGTGGCATGATAGAGATACCCGCTATCTCCTGGTCTTGATAGATTGCTATCCAATTTAGGGCGGTCATTGATCTCTCACGTTGGATAGTGATACCATATCATCATATTCAGTCTGTGAATATCGTAGAAGTAGATAACTATTTGGACATGTACTACGTTTAGCCGCATAATGAATAGACCCTACCATAGCCTGTAATGATCACATCCATCAGAGTCGCAGAAACAACTTAAAGACTATAAGGTTGATTGGAATGTAAGCGGAGCCGGTCACCTGATGCACCAATAGCGTCCCCTTAACAGCTACCATTTCAGACGACTTATTGTTAATGAAGGTGCTCATTTGCTCGATTTCACGGTCTTAAATCAGATCCGCTTTTATACCAGGAAATCTCTCGCGAATGGCAGGATAAAAGTGATCTAAAACAAAAAACATCAGTACCCTGGAAACACGTCAGTCCTATGGTGCAATATCAGACAAGGGACTGACGCCAAAGTACTGATGAAAAGGACGTAAATTTGAAATTATATTTGGAACTAATGTTTTTTTCGGTATTTTCGAATATTAACAAGCTACATTTTAACAAATCATAGTTAACTATAATAATAAATAATAAATAATAAATATCCTTGGACATTTCACACAACGCCATCTAGTCCCAAGCTAAGCAACCTAATGCTTGTGTTATGGTAACGAGATGGCTGATAAACTACTTATATACATTTTTTTTGTAAACACATACATATTATAGATAGAAAAACACCCAGACTCGAAACAAATACTTGTAGGTCGTACAAATATTTGTTCCGTGCGGGAATCGAACCCGCGACATGCTGCGCAGCAGTCAATCGCTCAACCACTGCGCCAACCGTGTCGTCAAAACTATGTATAAATCTAAATAAAACAGGCATACAAGAAAATAATGACTCGCCACAGTACTGAAATTTTGGCTGGATCTGCACATGTACAAGTGATAACCGCGACTCTAGCACTGGCACAGTAATAGCGGCAGACAAATGGCGCGGTCTGCAGCTAGCTTCACTACCAATATTCAAAATGTTGACAAGGATTTGATCCTGTCGGTGATATTTTGCGGGAATTTGAAATTGTAACAACGCACAACGGACTGACGAATGAAACTGAACACAAAGATTCTTAATTTTTTTTTAATAACAGAGAGAACATTACATGATGAAAGTTGTGATATGCAATATTATATGCATTGTAGATTTTAGTGAAATAATAAGTTTTTCTAAATTAATGGTAATATTTATTATACCGCCACTTCATTGCGCGATTTTGGGATTGTGACAAGCTAAAGTACTGACGTTTTGAGCATTTCTTGTGTTGTTTTACTAAATTGTTTTTAAAATAAATAGCTGAAATTGGGTGAACAAATAAAGGGCTTTTAATTATAATAAAATAAATTGAAATATTTACAAAATGTAATAAAATGTCGTATTTATTGACTGATGACATCGAGTTACCCATTTTTTGTAGAATCACCCATCTGACTACTCTGAGAAGAAAGTCCGAAACAAACTCAGAGGTCACAGTCTCTTTTAAAGTCCAGACATAATCTTGGTATGATCATGTGAAAACCATGAAGGTTGGTGTCTGAAATGGTCTTTTGAGGAAAGAACCACACAGAATGAGTGGACATGTCCAGTCAGTCCACGCATTTATCACTAATCGTGCAGCTCAACTCAGAACTACGTGGCAGTTGACAGGAGAGAACGGAAGAGAGATAGAAAGAGATTTTTTTTTCGTAAATTATTCCTTGTTGTCCTTGAGTGCAGGCTAAAAAAAAATAATCACTATCGTTTACGTATTTCTTTACGTATTTAATAAAAATAGAAAGATAAACAATTTGCGGGTGTGACGTGCCCCTTATCATTGTGCGCAAGTTATCGGCAACAGATGGGGAAAAACGTAGGCGATACGCTACTGTTACAAAGTACAATGTGTGGTGTCTAATCTACCACTTTCTCATCAGCAGGAACTGTGGCGTGGTACAAAATAATAACTAGTCAAAAAAGTGGTGACTGTCTTGTGCTGGCAGATATTTTCATGCAATACAAAGAAGGACAAACTGTTTATAGTGTGGTGGCATCTACAACTCCACTTACGAACAACGCGTCATAAACCTGACGTCATACAAATCCTGCATCGCGCAAGCAAAGTTTACCGCACGACTGGCATATATACGACATCCGGACATCAACCGTCGGGCGTTCTACTGCAATGCCTACTGTACATATCGGGTTACGTTGTTGGGGGCGGGGACAGCAACCACTGTGGGTGAGCGTCAACCAAAACCAGCGCCCAGGGGCCTGGTCGCACGGTCGTCGTGACGAACTTATCAGTCACACGCCCAGTAACACACTTCAGACCGTTGAGCGGAGTTAGACCCCTCAGCGACTAGGTGTGCAGTGTAGCATACCCACCCCTAAGACCCCAATACTTCAAACCCCGGCTTGAACCCCAAACACCGGTCCCAAATTTTGGGTACCGAGAGATGTGCCTCGGGCAAGGGGCCAAAAAGCCCCAACACCGATTCCTCGCGCCCCCGACCACGACGACAGTGCAAACCATCGGGCAGTAGCCCACCAGACACAGCATCCGTCTGGTCGGAGGATAATCCCTTTAACACAAAGTTAATGAATTTCGCCGTATTTTGGAAGGATAAGCCTTGATGCTGGTTATTCACCAAATCCTACTTCTCCAGCCTGGTACTAGTCAACAAGGAAGTATAAAACGGCTATGACTGTCTGAAATAGCCATCTTACGAGTACTTAGATTTTATAGCAGCCTTGCAGTTAACGCATCCCACACATCGGCGACGCCATCCGTTTAACATTACAACATTATCTGAACACATAATAAAATGTAATTATAACAAAAACATGGAAAGGAAATTGATTTTCTCGGATGTTATGTTAAAATTTATTATGTAAGGCTATAAAAATAATTTGATGGTCTAATAAAATTATTAAATTTTCCGTTGGCTGGCGGGAATAATTTATCCACAAGAAAAACTAGAGGTAGGTACTTAATGGCATACATATTTTCTATTTCTGTGTACGTAGGTATGTAGGTGTTGGTGTTGTAGGTGTCGTGGTGCTGGATGGCGAGACCATGGTGGATAGTGGAACAGAAGCGTGGCCAACGAATAGCGTGGCTCACTGTCAGCTACAAAGAGAGAGGTTTTATAGTCATTGGTCAGCTACATGAACTGACGACCCGTAGTTACTAGAGCGTGGTCAATTACTACAGCAGTTACCCTAGTACTACATTACATAGCTGATTTACACACTGAAAATCTAACATACCATCACTATTTTCATTAAACTTGTAAATCCCAATCAAAATCAGTGTTAACATGTTTATATTTCGATTCAATGATTCATTCAATCTAAATACAATCGTGTACAGAAGTGTAACAAACACACTTTCGATTATTTAGAGCAATATTATTTCTGTGGGAGGTGAATGGAAGCATGGCGGCCCGCCAAACGGTCTGAGTAGTAACACAAAATATATAGGTACAGAAGGTCAGATCTGTCGACTTACTATGTAAAAATGTCACTGTGAAAAGTCCTAGCATTAGGTGGTATGACAGCTAACTTCACCTGAGCTTTCACGGTGAGATTTGCACAGAATAGACCGTCTGTACAAAAGTACAACGAGTGAAAACAGGCGCACGTATAGTTAGACGCACACGCTATCGGAGAAACGAATATCTATACACCGCCGTAAGAACTATTCTTGCTTGCAACAGATGTGGTCATCGTGTGCACGGGATTTTTTTTTCTTGCTTGGTACCTACGGCGTTCTCCAACTATCTCAAACAAATGCCAGTCCACATGCACTCTCTGTACGTGAAGCGTGATATCTGTGTGCGTGCGATTTCGCTAGTTTTATAGAGCCGATCTTCTGTTCCTATCTATTTTGTGGTAGTAGTGCATGAAGACAAATAAACACGGCTATATGGGCGACATGCTAATAATCTGCGGATTTGTGAATAGATTACACATGTCAGGTACCTACCTAGACGGGTTTGTTTCTCTTGTTAATGGTGTTGTTAAATTGCATGGACATGTTTACTTGGCAATTTGTGATATAGTTGTACATAGTTCATGTCGTTTGGGATGATTATGTCTCATAAATTGTCACGTTTTTATGCTACTGACCTGGGAATCTAGCAGTTCAGAAATTAAAGTATCTGGCGCTTGATTTTTGCAGGGTTTATCTAAACATCTGAGCTATGAATGGACCCAAAGGAGGTACTTTGGGTCCATTCATAATTCAAATGTTTAGATCGGCCATCAGGTGATAGACGGAAGTCTCGTGTAGGCACAGACCGATCGCGGATTGTGTAGAGGTGGGTGTGTTGTATAAAAACCGAGTAAAGGCTCTTACAGACAGAGGCGATATCGCGAGCGATATTGCGATATTATTGTGTCGCAACACCGCTACGCGACACGTCGCGACCCGATATCGCCTCTGTCTGTAAGAACCTTAAACCGGAAACGCATACGAACGAAGCAAGTTAATAAAAAGCTTGTAAAAATATAGTTTACAAAGATTCTTCAATAGTGCATAACACATAACTTCACGCCTTTTTTCCCGAAGAGTTGGGCAGATGTATTAATAGTACACCCAATTTTTTTCAGTTATGTTTATGTTGGAAATCTAGGTTCTAACACTTCAATAAAACGACTTAGGGCTTTTTAAAATGTATAGATTATTATTAGCCAATTAAAAGTCACTAGGAAGGTTATACGTCCGTCTTTATCAAAGCTCAAACGAGAAGTAAGGTAATAATAATGGTGGGTAGTATTTATATAATAAGTACCCACGATATATCGATTAATACAGAATCGACTAAAGATTGAGTTTTGTAAGTAAGTAAATCAATTATATCAACAGTTTAAGTCCCATATAATGGGGGGCGAGCCTATTGCCAATATTGCCATCAACTGGTCATAAATCCAGACTCCGGGCGGGTTGACTTTAGGATCCGGTCGCACGAAAAATGGGGGTGACAGTGGTTGAAGGTCGTTGGGGTTGGGTCCCTGATTGTAACGATATCACTCTTATTAAAAGAGATTGCAAAGAAATTTATACTAATTGTTTATAACCTCAAATTACAAAAATAGTGTAACGAAACGTTAAAATGGGCGATTGACAACCAAATCTGTACCAGTATATTGTCTGTGGTGCAAAATGTCGTGTAAAATTGATAAAACGGAACGTAAAAAGAACTGTGAGTACTTAGTAGAAATTGTGTTCAGTAGGAAGTTAGTGTTTCCCCACTTTATGATTAAAATAGGTCGAATCTGTCCCAAAACCGAATCGGGGCACCCCGACTCCACGTAGTCTTTTGGCTGGCACACTAGAGTGTATTTAAAAATCCGGAGGCGCGGAGGGAGAGCAGCCCCCGCCCGCTGTAACAAAGGTTAGGCACCCGTGCGAGCCGCAGCGGCTGAGCCGAAGCTGCGGAGGTGAGCTCGGGTGCCTGTCCTTTGTTACGTAAGGGCGAAGGGGCTGCACTTCCCGCAGCGCCGGAGACGTGCAGAAGCAACTTTGTGTTGACAAAAGTGTTTTTAGGTTAGGTTACAATCATTTGTTTTTCTCAGGAATGGTGCGTTCTCTTTTCATGGCAGTGGTACCTGGGGGGAGGGGACACCCCCCTCCCCTCCCCCTCCACCCCCCACCCTCATTTTCATGCGACCGAATACTAAAGTTTTACCATTTCTTTACCAGCTATTAAGAAAAAACTGCAGCAAACTTCATTATTATACAACCCAGCCTCGTTCCAACGGTTCTGCTTATTTAACTATAAGCAATTTAAATTCCTTTAAACAGCCCGTTTGAATAACGACACGTTGGCAAAGAAAATTTCTGCAGAATTTAATATTCAAATCAGGGCGGCCATCACGGCAGTTCAAATTGTATACCTCGATGAGTTACATTTACATTACAAATGGCTTGCAGGAAACTCTCCTGTGTTTATTTTCTACGTTCGAGAATAGCAAACAAACGTGCCTTGATGGTACTAAATTAATCCTTTGTACTGTGTCTAAACCACATGTAGAATGAGGTATTATTTAGGTGATTCAGTGCTTTAAGAGTTATGGTAGTGGTTGTACATTCATGAAAACCAATGAATGTCTGTTGCATTGCATATAGGTAGTATCAGTTTTGATTTAGGAGAGTCGTGATTGTGAATACGAAATAAAGTAAAAATTTCTTTTGATCTGACTAGCCTTCATTTTTGTTCGACGACTCCCTACCTTTTCTTGTTTGTTTGTTTTCCATTTTCCCAACTAAGCTACCTAATCCAATATAATCAACGGATGCGTATTTTTACCTTATTCATAAAACAAGATATATTTTTTAAAACAGGATTAAAGCAAAGAGCCATGTTAATTTTATAAATCCCTCTGAAAAAGAAATGCTTTTTATTTATGTAAACAGTGATATTTTAAAGTAAAAAGTAGGTATCGTTATTATACATAGAGAAAGTAAAAATGTTTATTTATTTGTACATTTGGAGCTGATTGTACGAACGCAATTTATTTTTAGTTTATACTTTCGTCGGGTTGTTGAAAACAACGCTTGTGCACTAATTTATTCTAATCACTTTTTATGGCTATTCCGATGCAATTGCGAGTCTTAGGACCATTAGCCGACGTCCGCAAGGACGTAAAAATATCGCGGCGGGATTTTATCGCGCAGTGGATTTTCAACTCTCGGTGTTGAACCGAGCATAGACAATTTAACAGAGTGCATTCCAGCGCGTCGAAAAAACACGCAAAGCGTTGAAAATTCAGTGTGCGATAAAAAATCGCCGCGATATTTTTACGTCCGTACGAACGTCGGCTTACATGTGAATTGATTCGCATTTTACATTTCTGAATGATGATATCAACCGCATTATACTCGAGGTTATTATGAAACCAATTCAGCACCGAGACTTCGATGCGATTCGAGAGATCGATGCGAACATTATCGATTCGTATCGCTCCGGATTCTATTCATTTCCATTTACTACCCACTAAAACTGCCATTACAATTTTGTTGACTCCCAACAACATGAAACCTGTACAGTGCGATTCAACTAAGAATAGGAAAGTCAAAGACCTCTAACTGTCAACTGAAGCTGGAAATCTAAGGCTTGCAAAGTTTTGTACTGTTAATCTTATCCATTTTAGTTCTGTTTTTGGAATTTGTTTTTGTTAAAATATATCACTGACTTTGCAAATTACACATTTGCAAAGTCAGTGATATACAGGGTATAAGGGACAGCCCTCCGCAAACTGACAGGGTGCATTCAGCTCTTCATTTTGAATCATATTCCACCGGAAATTTTCTCAGGAAAATTTTCATTTTTTCAAATTTTTTTTTCAGTTACATTTTCATTATTTCAATGTAAAATTGCATTGTGTGTTCGCAGCACTCCATTTATGTAAAAAAAAACTGCAAAAAAAACAGCAAAAACAAAAAACCAGCAATGGATGTTGAAATACTCTAACCAACGACGCGTGAAATCAGCTGTTCACTTTCACTGCCTAGCTACAGAGTTCATCGAACTCACCGCATGCCTATTACCTACCCCTGCCAACCAGTAAGAGACGCTCCGATTTGTGCACAAAAACACAAACAAATCAGGTTTATTGGATTCCCTTAACGTTCCTGAAAAAATTTCATGTACCGGTCATCATAAATGATAAATGATAAATGATAAATGATTTATTTTCTGTAAGTAGGTTTGTACAAACACTTTTACACGTCAAACATATTTTTTTTTAAACTAGATGAGTTCGACGTTTCCTATCTGACTACTCTGAGAAGAAACGCCGAAACAAACTCAGAGGTCACAGTCTCTTTTAAAGTCCAGACATAATCTTGGTCAGATCATGTGAAGACCATGTAGATTGCAGTCAGAAATGGTCTTTTGATGAAAGAACCACACAGATTGAGTGGACCTGTCCAGTCAGTGCACGCATTTGTCAGTAATCGTGCAGCTCAACTCAAAACTTAAGGAGCTTAACGATTCGACGAACAATACCAAAGAAAAGACATTAGGGTAGGCCGCATAAATTACTCAAACTGTCAGACTATAACTAAAACTGAGAAAAGGATAAAATAAATAAAAAACAATGATCCACGTAGTCTTCACATTCACAATAATTAAAAATAGTATAACAAACAAAATATTCATGTCATTGTATAGAATATGTAAAAAGGTATTTAAATCAACATTAATAGTGTAAATTTATTGGAGCAGCTCAAACCCAAGCCTTTTTGTCCTCAATATAGTCTTTGACAGTATAAAAGGCTTTCTGACAAAGTTTCCGCTTTATACAATTTTTGAATTTATTAAGGCTTAGTTCTTGAATGTGGCTAGGTAGTTTATTATAAAAACGTATACATTGGCAACTAAACGAACCACTTATTTTCTTCAGCCTGGTTGTAGGAACAACAAATTTGTGTTTGTTTCTAGTATTCACATTATGGACGTCACTGTATTTTTTAAACAAATTGATATTTTTATGAGCATACAAAAGATTTTCATAGATATACTGAGAAGGCACAGTCATTATATTAATTTCTTTAAATTTATCTCTGAGGGAGTGTCTGGGACTTAATTTGTAAATTGAACGAATAGCCCTTTTTTGTAAAACAAAAATTGTCTGAATATCGGCGGCATTTCCCCACAACAGAATACCGTACGACATCACACTATGAAAATAACTAAAGTAAACTAAACGGGCTGTCTCTAAACAAGTTAAATCACGAATTTTCCTAACGGCGTATGCTGCAGCGCTAAGCTTTTTCGACAATTTATCTATATGGGGGCCCCATTGAAGTTTGGCATCCAAAGTTATGCCCAAGAACACTGTGGTATCTTCGGGAATCAACTCTTCACCCTTTATGAGAACACTAGTTTTTACTTGTCTAACATGAGGTATAGTGAACTTAATACACTTAGTTTTTTTCTCGTTAAGAAGTAGGTTATTAACATTAAACCAGTTAACTACTTTTGCGAGGGCGCTATTTACATTGTCAGTAACCAGCTGCTGACGTTTGAGTTTAAATAAAAGTGAAGTGTCATCTGCAAACAACACTATATCATGATTATCCTTTATGAGGTAAGGCAAGTCATTAATCTAAATAAGAAACAAAAACGGGCCAAGAATTGAGCCTTGGGGGACCCCCATTGTTACTACGGATCCGGGTGATCTTTTCCCGTTAACATCAACTCTTTGAATCCTATCACTTAAGTAAGAAGTGAGAAGATCCAGAGAGGCGTTCCGGATTCCGTAGTGATGCAGTTTCCTGATTAATGTTTCATGAAGAACGCAGTCGAATGCCTTGGACAAATCACAAAAAATGCCCAAAACATCGCATTTATCCTCCCATGCATTATAAACATGACCTAAAAGTTCAACACCGGCATCAGTAGTCGAACGACCCCTTGTAAAACCAAACTGTTTGTTATGTAATAATTTATGTTTATTAAAAAATCTTTGCAGTTGATCTAAAATAACTTTTTCAAAAATTTTACTAAAAGTAGGTAGCACTGAAATAGGTCTATAATTAGTAGGGTCAGATGTACTACCCGATTTAAACAACGGTATTATTTTACTATATTTCATAAGATCAGGAAACTCACCACGGTCAATACAATTGTTAAAAATAATTGCTAAAGTAGGTGCTACAATGTTTATAATTGATTTAGCAACGTCCACAGAATTACCCCATAGATCAGCAGTCTTTTTAATATTTAACGTGTGAAAGGTTTTAATTATGTCTTTACAGGTAACATATTGGAATTTAAACTCAGAATCACAAACTGAAACGTTTTCTTTAAGTAAAGACTCTGCAGCAGTGGGTGATGACCTTAGAGATTTAGTAGTTGATACGGGAATCTCAGCGAAGAACTTTTCAAAGGCCGCGGCGACTTGGGAATCTGATTTAATTATGTTGTCATCAATAGCAAGGCTGTAGTCACTACTTCGGTTGCTTGACCTTCCTGTTTCGCTATTAATGATATTCCATGTCATTTTTATTACATTACTACTATTTTTAATTTTTGTACTCTAGTAACGTGACTTGGCCATAGAACAAACTTTTTTAAATAATTTAGAATAATTCTTAACATATAAATTAAATTCAGCAGTGTTAATACAAGTCCGTTCATCATACAACTCATAAAGTCGTTTTCTACTTTTATGTATACCAATGGTGGCCCAGTCACTGAAGCAAGTGTTATTATTAACCGAGAATGCCTTTGGAATGAAAGTGTTATCAAATTGTGTGCAATACATATTAAAAAAATCATTATATTGTTCATTAGGGTCATCATTAGTTGACAAAAGTGGTAATTTACTCAAAAGTTTAGTTTTAAATGATTCCAAACGATCAGCTGTTTTTGGATTAACAGTGATATCCTTTTTAGTATTTTTTTTTATTAGATTTGGAATGGTAATCAATTGTCCGCAATGATCTGAGTCTAATAAATTAATAATTTCTTTGTGGGTTGGTGTAATATTTGTATAAATGTTATCTAGGCATGTGGCACTAGTGGGAGTTATTCTAGTGGGCTCTAAAAATTGGTTAGCAAGATTGTATGACTGAAACAAACTTATAATTTTAGTACTTGACCCAGAATTTTCTAACAAATTAACATTAAAATCACCACAAGTGATGATAGACTTGTTAGAATTATAGATTTTGTGCAAAACTTCATCCATAACCTTCTCAAAACAATCATACAATCCTGATGGAGGCCTGTACACACTTAATATAATGAACTGCTCCAATTCTATACAGGCTAATTCATCTTAGTATGACATACTGAATTCACCCTATCAGTTTGCGGAGGGCTGTCCCTTACAACCTGTATAACAAGGCGCAGTTTTGCTAAATCTTCACAATATGGCGCAAGGTCATTCCTATTCTTAGTTGAAACGCATTGTACAGCGCTACAAGGTCATTTTGGCGCGTGGCCAAAATCGGAACTGACGCCGCCATCTTGTTTTTACAATATCTCTAACTAAACTTAATAATAATAAAGCCGAAAACTTTGTTTCAACTCGCTAATCTCAGGAACTACAAGTCAGATTTGAAAAATTCTTTCTGCATTTGATAGCGCAATTCTGGAGGAACGCTATAAGCTATTTAACATCACGCTAGGACCCTTATGAGCTGAGCAAAAAAAAAAAAAGTCAGAAAGAACGTTCAGCGAAAACGAAGTAATAACGAAGTAATACGATGCGTTGCGACGGGTTGGGTCGGGGAGACAAGAAATTTCACGCGGACGAAGTTGCGGGCAGGAACTAGTATTTCATGAAACAAAATGTTTACCAACAGCGTCCCCCTATTAACTTTATTCGAACACAAAAAGATCCTTGTAGCAGTGTAGGTATATGTTACCGACCAAACCCGATTTCAGGCCAAACTAGTTTGTCCTAATAGGCCAAACCGGTTTAATAAGCCGGTGCACCCCGACCACGGAGTAGATCATGACCCCGACCAAATGGGTTGGGTTAAGTAGGTTAGGTTAGATCTGTGACCAACAACGCGCGAGCCGAGCGAGCGACTTATCACGCGTATAATAAACCGGTTTGGCCTAGGACAAACTAGTTCAGCCTGAAATAGATTTTGGACGGTAACGGCCTGAAATATTTAGTTTCTCGTTCACTTCCACCACGTATGCGGAATTGTGGAGAAAGTTTGTGTAGCAAGTAGTCACGGCAAATTGAATAGAATCTCGTGTGCGTTACCTTCGCGGTGGCACTTGAAAATGTTTGCGATCCCTGCCGTGACATAAGGTTGAATGGAGTAACGAATGTACAGGCTGAGTGGAAATATTGTTGACTTTTATTTAAAGAAAGCACCTATAATCCTTTCACAAGTAGTTTAACATCACTGTCAAAATCACAGTGACCTTTATCTTCGTTAACTTATAGTTGCTGTTTGGTTGCTGCCACTAACAAGTCTGTCAAAATTACGGTGATCTTTATTGTATTTACAATAAGGTTGCTCTTGTCAGGGGTAAAATAACTCTGAAAGCAGTTTTTGTATTTAAAAATAGAACAGAGTAAAAAATAAAGAAGAAGGTGAAGTAGGCGTACCCACAGTAGGTACGACAACGTTCAAAGACTCCATATTTTATCTTCGGAAAAAACTGAAATATAGCGAATAAAATGTAGCAATAATGTAGCGAATAAAGTGTGCAATAGAAATTGATATACCTACTCTTAGAGGATTTGACAGCTGAGAGGGCGGGGCCATCACGTCGCTGCGATGACGCTGTCAGTGGAGGGGTTGACACGCCATGAGCCGCCTGCTCACCCGCCTCGGTCACTTTTGCTGCGGAGCTCGGATGGGACGGACGCGTATTAGTGATCATATTGAATTATTTTATTGTAACGATTTTTCTAAATTTAAATAAATAGTTGTAGGTTGTGTTGTGGTTTCTTTTTAAAAAAATAGTTAGGCTTCTGATCCTTAAGATCAGAAGTGGGATTGGGCTAAATTACACGCGATTTAGATAGTTCGCCATCTTTTTAACCGGAAGTTATAGTGTTTTTGAGAGTGTTTAAAATTTTTCGCCCCGTGTTCTTGATTTTGTCCGTGATTAGTTTTTGTGCATTTTAACGTGATTCGTTAAGTGTTTCTACTCGATTAGATTTTATTTTCTTGCGTGTTTCTAAAGTAAGTAACCACGTGTTATTTTTTTTTAATTTGCGCCTATTTTGTTGTTCACGTAGTGGTAATTTACGTTGCCTATAGTTATAATCATGTCGAGTCGTGAGTGCACGCCACGTGAGAATACACCTAGGCGTAATTCTCGGGAAAATGATTTGCATAGCCGTCGCGATGTTCATAAAAGGCGTCGTGATCGTTATCGTCAATCGCGTAGTAGATCTTCTAGGCGTCGTCGTGATAGATCAGAGTACTCTGAAAGTCCACGTAGGCGTCGGGATAGTTCGTATGGGCGCCGGGATAGCCCTCGTCGCGACCCTTTAAATGAAATATTGGTTCGATTGAGCGCTTTAGAGGAACGGTTGCCTTCTAACAGTATCTGTACGTCTACTCCCATGTCGTCACATCCGAGCAGCACTCCGCCGCTGACAACTTCGGTGGTTGCCGGGGCACCTGCTACCGTTAATACGGAAACACGTGCTACGGATAAAACCGTGACCACTGAGGCATCGCGGGAGGCTGACGCTGCAGACAGGATTGTGGGCGCGCTTTCTTCTGTAATTCAAGTAAGATCTAAGCATTACTTTATCTCAAATTTTGACCCCAGTGCAGTGCAGCTCTAAATGCTATCACTATTAAAGAACGATTTCCGCTACCGTTGATAGACGATCACATTGACAGGCTGGGTAGAATACCTAGTTGAGTTGAGTTAGAATACCTAGGTAGGCTCATTGGTCATGGTCAGGTACGGCCGAGCCCTAGTAAAACTGAAGCTTTATTTAAATCTCCTAAGGCATGTAATGTAAGAGGCGTACGTCAGTTTTTGGGTTCAGCGGGCTATTTTCGGAGGTACTACATTGCTGGGTATGCTTCGAAAACTGCTTGTATTGCCAAATAGCTTAGAAAAGGTCAGCCTTTTGTATGGGGTACGGAGCAAGACTTAGCACGCGATTTTATTATTAAAAGTCTTACTGAGGAACCCGTTTTAGCAATTTCAATCCCAATCTGCCCACTGAGCTTCATATGGACGCCAGTGCAATCGGTTATGGTGCAATTTTATTGCAAGAACATGAGGGTAGACAGAAGCGAGTTGTCGGCTATTTTAGTAAATCCACGCAGGGTGCCGAGTCCCGTTACGAACTCGAGACGTTGGCAATTATTCGCGCGTTGCAACACTTTCGGCATTATTTGATAGGCTGTAACATACATTTTATCACGCCTGAAATGCACTGTGAAAACGGGCAGGTCGAGCGTTATTGCAGGATGGTCCTCAACATGTTGCCGATAGAGGCGAACAACAAGGGTGTGCAATGGTCCGATACGTTGTGGAAGGTACAGCTCACCTTGAACATAACGAGGCAAGCCACGACCCGCACCTCGCCTCTGCAGCTGTTGACTGGCGTTGAAGGGACTACTCCAGTGTTGATATCTCTTGTGCGAGATGTCGCGCTGAACGACTCGCATCCTAACCGAGAAGCTCTTCTGACGCTGAGAAGACAGAGGGCGTCTGAGTTGCTCGCTGAAAATCAGCAGCAGCAGGACGCGTACGTCAACGAGCGTCGCCGTCAGCCCCGTACATTTGACGTCGGCAGTTTCGTGTTCGTGAGCAAGGGCTCGCAGAGCACGGGGAAGCTGGACTCCGGGTTGCGTGGTCCGTACAAGGTGGTACGAGCGCTCCCACATCACCGGTAAGAGCTCGAGCTGATTGCTGGCTCGTGCGGCAGGAAAGCACGGACCACCGAGGAACATATGGTTCTGTGGCATGGTGAGTGGACCCCGGATGCTTGCGAAGTATTATTCGATCATCTCGGTGGTGGTAAGTGGACCCCGGATGCTTGCGAAGTATTCTTCGATCATCTCGGTGGTGGTAAGTGGACCCCGGATGCTTGCGAAGTATTCTTCGATCATCTCGGTGGTGGTAAGTAAAAGTAGCATTGTGGCAGCTTTTTACTTATGGCCTTTTTATGTGGCAGTGGTTACTGGAACCCCGATAGTGGTTGCCAGGTGATTTTGTTTACTGGAACCCCGACAGTGGTTGCCAGGTGTTTTGGTCACTGGAACCCCGATAGTGGTTGCCAGGTGATTTTGTTTACTGGAACCCCGACAGTGGTTGCCAGGTGTTTTGGTCACTGGAACCCCGATAGTGGTTGCCAGGTGATTTTGTTTACTGGAACCCCGATAGTGGTTGCCAGGTGATTTTGTTTACTGGAACCCCGATAGTGGTTGCCAGGTGATTTTGTTATTGTTTCAGTAATGATTGAGGTCCGGAACTCTTTCATTGGTGATACGATAACCTATCTGCTACCCATTTTGATGTTATTGCTTGAAGTTGCAGTAAAACGCTTGTACTTTCATTGCAATGGGTAGCTCCAAGTTAAGCTTTCAGAATGTTGTGTTGATTTTCTTATGTTGGTATGTTTTAGGTGACGAGTCAAATGATGATGACCAGGCGCAAGGAAGCCTACCATTGGGAAACCCACCCAGTGGTGGCCAGACGGACGAGGACCTGGAGCCAGGAAGCCAAGCTGACGAGGACGTTCAGCTGTCAGGAGAGGCCGTCTTAGAGGATTTGACAGCTGAGAGGGCGGGGCCATCACGTCGCTGCGATGACGCTGTCAGTGGAGGGGGTGACACTCCATGAGCCGCCTGCTCACCCGCCTCGGTCACTTTTGCTGCGGAGCTCGGATGGGACGGACGCGTATTAGTGATCATATTGAATTATTTTATTGTAACGATTTTTCTAAATTTAAATAAATAGTTGTAGGTTGTGTTGTGGTTTCTTTTTAAAAAAATAGTTAGGCTTCTGATCCTTAAGACTACATATATTCCCACCCTGAATGTGATATTTTTGCGGATGAATGGAGTAAAATTATGCGTATATGTCTGGTGTTCTGTGAGAGAAAGTATGCAAGGGAGTCTACTGTACCATGTTAGTTTTTAAGTAAAGTATGTTTCTACGTTAATTAATGTAATTGGTGTTGTACCGTTTTAATTAACTATAAATAAATAAATAATATTTCTACCTAAATAATTTTAGGTAAATTGACGCACTAATTCCGTCACTCCCTTTTTTGACCAGTCACATTTAATTCAGTAAAGTTCGGTTTCTCCGAAAATAAACGATGGAACCTACTGTAGGTGCTAACCTACCTATGAAACTAAAAGCTTCGACTTTTAATCTGTCAAATTGAGTTTTAAAACCGCCATCCATTAGCGTGGTCTGGCTGCGCTTAATTATTCTGACTACGTTGTAAATTCGAAACCTTCATAACATCATAATTATTAAAATTTTCTTCAAGAATCCATAATATTTAAGTACTTATTTATCGTTTCAGAAACCTAAAGCATGGTTATTAATTACAAAATGACTTTGTAATAATTACAATTATCTTGGCACGTAACAAGACAAGATATTAATCGTTGTGTTAGATGTATAGTATGTACAAGTAATCACACACAGTTTATAAGCTGGATTTACACAAAGGATACGTTTTATTTTTTAGTACTTTATTTAGTACTTTCCCGTGGGATAACTGCCCACCTCCACGTGGGCAAAGCCGCGGCCAAACGCTGGTAAGGTAAGAATTAAAGTAAATACAGCTTGAACTAGTAGTATTTCAAAATATTGAAACAGTCTTTGCAATGTCAACACCCTGTACATCGCATCAACTTTATTCATATGGAGCAGAATATTCCTAGCCAACTTCGCATGCAAATGCAATTTTTGAAGCGGGCAACATTTCAAATTTACTCAGTGCCGTTCGTAAGTGAATGTTGTGGAGTCTGGCTACACTGAATACGTATATAATATAGTTTACTTTTAAACTGTACATTTTTGAAGTTTCTAGACAAAGTTTGGTTCGTACAAAGGTTAGAACTTTGAAGTATCTTAAACTTTAGAGTATCTTAGTAAAAGTGTGAAGTCTCAAGTTTGTAGTGGTGAGTGAAAAGTGGGGTGTATCTTTTGATATACAGTGGCTGGTATACGGTAGGTAGGTACCTACCTATTAAAATGTTTAGCAGTTGCTCTGTTACATTAAAAGAAACCCATAATCCCGTTGTCTCTAGTGGTACACGTGTGGACAAAATTTTATTGAAATTGTTTTTATTACAATCGAATAAAACAGCTTTTTCCCATAAAAAATGCAAATTTTAAGGTAACTTTGTGATTTTTTTGTATGGAGCCAAATTGTGTCAATCGTGTTTTGGCCTTCATAATTTACTAAAGAAAATCTTAAATTTTTATAACCATGGAAAATAATAAGGCAAAATTGTAATTTTTGAAGACAAAAATAGATTTTGCGTGCAGCCGAAATGCGTCAAAGTATCTTCTTTGAAAAAAAACTGTTTGTCGTTTATTTTCAGAACAATGACAACTTTTATGGTCATCATTGCAGTAACATACTAAACGAACGAATTAACCACTGGACCCAACAAAGCGGACATACCTTTACCGGTCTTGTCAGTAACCAGGAAATTCTAGCCTTGGTTGCCTGTTTTTGCGTCAGTCTCAAGCACTTACTTGTCAACAAAACATCTACCAAAAACTGGTCAAGAGCGAGTCGGACTCGCGCACCGAGGGTTCCGTTCCGATTTCTGAAAAAGTGTGCTACTTAGAGACATCGTTTTATTTTTCCTGCAATCTTTACATAAACTTCTATCACATAGAATAATTTCATATTTTTCTCTTTGCAAACTTCGGAGATAAAGGGGGGGGGGACGGTATTTTTTATTACATTTTTCATCAAAAGTCGAAAACTATACGGCCTAAAAAAAAATAAAAAATAGTTTGAGAATGTGCAAACAACGCTCTTTTATATGATACCACACATGCCCTAGTAGCCCTACTTTAAATTTTTAAGAACCCCTTTCAGTCCCTGTTGCAAAAAAAATATTTTTATTTCTTTCTTATTTGCAAAATAGTTGGGTAAACGTCATCTAAAACTATTCCAAATTTCAAGTTGATAGCATCAGTAGTTCTTGAGATATCCAGCTGTGACAGACAGACAGACAGACTGAGTCACACCATAAGGGTTCCTTTTTTACCATTTTGGTACGGAACCCTAAAAATGACTAAATGTTCAGTTAAATGGTGTAAAATCTATAGCGGCGGAAGCAGCACTATTTCTTTTCACTGTGGTTAATTCGTTCATGATCTAGCTATCACTAAGTATCCTTAATATACCTAGTGACGTTTAGATTAGTCCCAATCAACCGACAGCCGAATACATCCGAATTAGCATCTCCGATATCAATGCGTCCGTGACGTGCCTGTCGTCAACAAATAACATGTAACAGTGTGTGTAGGGTTGCCAGATCTTTAATTTTAACTAATTCACAATCGTTCATTTTGTTTGTAAGATGATGGGTTGCATAATGACGAACGGATGTCTATAGCTCGTCAAACCACGCTGGGGTCGGTGCATTTCATTCATTCATTAATTCATTCATAAACTCTATTAAACTTGTCCAGAGATAGGTAGAACTACTTAACTTCCTCCTTCCTTCCTCCTCTTTCTTCCTTTCTGACTAAACCAAAGCAGTCTCATTGAATATGTAAATGAATTCAATGAAAAAGGCCGTGAGCTGCACAAAAATCTAGATATAATAGCTTATAATACTTAATTTGTAGGCATACCACAAAGGCTGACTTATTTTAAAATACCACTTCATAAAAGAATATTGGAAATACCTTGAGATTTCAATTCGATTTCTTTTTGAAACTCTGGTAATTTATTTTTTATAACATAATATATACTAACATCATGCCTGTATTCCTCGAAGGGTTAGGCAGAGGTACACCTCTGCCTAACCCTTCTACTACATTTAGCCAGTTAGCTATGTGTTGGCGAGTCTATTGCCATCATAGAAATATAAAAAAGAGTAGAAGTGGCAAGCGGCCGAAAATGTGTCCGCGCGACATGCTCAGTATGAGCCGTTCATAGTACAATTTCCGTCTCCGCGAACTAGTGCACTTTCGACTGTTCGGTTTCTTGTAAAAACCGAAGCCATGTAAATAATGGAATCACTTTCCATAATGTAAGTACAAGTATTTTACCGTATTTGTCTTCAAAATCATGAACGTGACAAAGGGAAAAAGTGGAGACACGTCAGGGTTCCGATACATTTTAACATACTCCTTCTTTCTTATATATAAGATTGCCATCAACCGGGCACAAAACCAGACGGCTGCTACCGAGAAATTCCAGAATCCAAATTATTTTTTGCATTCCATCTAAATATTTTTCTTCTGTTTTGTCACAGTTCTTAGTATTGTCTCTTTTGATAAAAGGATTAAGATAACGCTATTTTGTTTAATTATATAACTGTTGCTAAGATCATTTAGGAGAGTAGGTACCTAACTAGGTACATGATTACAAACATTTTTTTATGAAACATCCTTAGATAGTATTTTTTCTCAATTTAAACAACCGGGAAAAAGCCTGTCGTAAAATATTGCAAACATATTCTCATGAGTCTCTCAGTAATTTTCTAATTCATACTACTAATAGCATATTATTATTGTCTACACAACGATCTACTTAATATAACCATAGCATAATCAGCTTAGAATGTTCGCACTGCTGGGACACAGTCCTCTCTTCGAGCCCACGCCACGTGGTAGTTTACAGCATACTCCCTGTGTGCTGTAAACTTAGAATGTTCGCACTGCTGGGACACAGTCCTCTCTTCGAGCCCACGCCACGTGGTAGTTTACAGCATACTCCCTGTGTGCTGTAAACTTAGAATGTTCGCACTGCTGGGACACAGTCCTCTCTTCGAGCCCACGCCACGTGGTAGTTTACAGCATACTCCCTGTGTGCTGTAAACTTAGAATGTTCGCACTGCTGGGACACAGTCCTCTCTTCGAGCCCACGCCACGTGGTAGTTTACAGCATACTCCCTGTGTGCTGTAAACTTAGAATGTTCGCACTGCTGGGACACAGTCCTCTCTTCGAGCCCACGCCACGTGGTAGTTTACAGCATACTCCCTGTGTGCTGTAAACTTAGAATGTTCGCACTGCTGGGACACAGTCCTCTCTTCGAGCCCACGCCACGTGGTAGTTTACAGCATACTCCCTGTGTGCTGTAAACTACCACGTGGGCCTAGTGCTGGTTGGTAGATGTCACGTCTTCGATTTTTTGGCTCTAGGAAATGCCGGATTCTTCACGATCCCACCCACGACCCACAACTTAAAAACAATCACTGACAGACAACGCACAGACTAAACCGCTGGGTCTAGGAAGGATGACATTTTGCACAAGAGTTGTATGCATAAAGTGAGTACTAAGGAAGGATTTTTAAAATTCACCCCCCATAAGGGGTTAAAGAGTGTGTGAAAGATTTGTAGGAAGTACGTCATTTTTGCTGATGGGACATCCCATCGTGTGCACGGCTTGGACTCGTAGGTCAAGCAAAATCACGCAAAAAAACACAAAAAACCGGGCAAGTGCGTGTCGGACCACGTAGAATGAACGATTCCATAGTTGATAAAATCCCAAACACAAACTTAACATTGTTGTTGAAAAACATGTTCTCCCATTCTTATATTACGGTCAATTCTTTAACTGCAAAAAGTTTACAATCCGAAAAAAACAAATATGGGATAAAATTACAAATTAACTATTTTCGGACCTTTTCCTTTACCTGTGCTGTAAGACCTTGCTTCTTGCCAAACATGAATCTATGTCAACGGGAAATACTTACGAGTATCAAAACTTTTGATTTACTTGCGAGTATCAAAATAGGTCACTTAAATGGCCGTATTTTTTACTGTGTTGACTTATAAGCCTGATTATTTTAGAGCTTCAAGTGACCATAGACCTACGTATTTGATATTAATTTCAACCTGATACCTCCACGCGTTCCTTCGAAAAAGGGTCTTGACAGACTGACAGACAGATAGACAGACGGACAATGAAGTGATAAGTCGACGTTCGCACGGAGGTAAAAATATCGCGGCGATTTTATTCGCGCACTGGAGATTTTCAACGCTCTGTTTAGCGCCGAGAGTTGAAAATACAACAGTGTGTTTTTTCGACGCGCTAGAATGCACTCTGTTGTTGTTAAGTTGGATTCTCAATGCTCGGCTCATCAACGAGAGTTGAAAATGCAGGGCGCGATGAAATACCGCCGCGATATTTTTACGTCCGTGCGAACGTCGGCTAAGTGTTCCGTGTTTTCCTTTTGAGGTACGGAACCCTAAAAGCGCGTCGTGATATAGAAGTTACACTAAATGAACGCACACCCCTATCAGTCAGTTTGTTGTGTGACATTTGGCTCGCTTCCATCATGTCGCCGACGTAACGTCTCTATTTCTATCAGACATTCCTGTATCGTAGATATTTTATTGTGGCCTTTATCGGTTGCTTTTATATCTGTACTATTTGTTTTTCTACTTATTCTAAATTGGTTGGGTGGTGACGGGTTTTCCGTTTGACGTGTGTAAAACGTTACGTAAAATTCAAGGAGTTTCTTTTCCAGGTGGCTAACTTGGTGAATAATGTTCCCTCTAGGAAAGATGGAGGATTAATCTTTTTCGTTTCTTGCCCGTTCTTCTCCATAGATCTACGTATTGGAATGGGCAACTAGCTTCAACTTTCTGACTTACCTACTGACCGACTTTTTGACAATTCAAAAGTGTCTATAATTGGTTTAATTGAAATAAATGCTTTGAGTTTGAGTTTGAGTCTTACAGCCGAATCTGAGTACATAAGGATCCTATCTCTGGAACCTTCAGTAGAATGTCATTGTTGATCCTAGGAACTACTACGAACTATTTCTCCGACGAGGCCTACGTCCTTTTAGTTTAGTTAGTAGTATAACCCTCAATGCTGATGACAATGTCAATAGCTTTGCACTTTTTAACCATTGTCAATATATTGTCGTTATATTCAATGAAGTATATGGTGTAATTTCTGTACTAAAACTTATTAATGGCTAGGCCTTGAAGGTCTAAAGTGCCATCAAAACTTTTGGGTCGAAATGAGTGAGCTTCTCACGACATGAAAGGGTATTGCCCTTTCGCAAAGCTTTTTAAGACACTTTTAAAATAAATACCTATGTTAAGAGCTAGCCCATCTTTGTATTATATTGAAAAGCATACCTTGTAAGTATTTTAATGTGTGCTAGGAGCTCTGATTTGAAACTTTTGGTGAAACCACTTTTACTTCGATCGTTCTACCCTTCGTTCAGTGCAATTTGCCAATTAAATTCATTCTCATTCTGAAAATCTCTGTTTCTGAAATATCTTCTAAATTGTACGCTCAGCCTAGTGTAGTCTATTGCTCTAGCAGTATAGTTTACACTATGTCTACATAGACTCATTCCAAAAAGCATTAAACTCCTTCTGGGGCAGTCGCCATTTATGGAATCTACATCACACAAGAGCCTAGAGTATAGCTAGTGATCCATCTTCTTCCATTTTCTTTGTAAATTTTATTAAAATATTTACACTGACGTTTATTTGGATAAACGACCTCCCAAACGCCTTATTTTCCAACAATCACTGTTATCACTATGTACACAAAAAGTATTTATGTTTGCCTGTCTGCATATTTGTCCTGATCTCGAAAACTACTGAACTGAATTAGATGTCTTTTAGTTAGGATGAAAATAATAGTTGAAAAAATATTTTTTAAATTTGTTTCGACAACTGGTCGAAACAAGTTTTATAAATCATTTTTTTCCTAATTTTATTTGCGAATAACCTAATCGAGTTTAATTCAGGTTCTCGTAGTCATCTGTTTGTATTGACAATTTCCATTCGCATGAACGCGTCAATAGTATAAATTGATACAAAAACAAAGTGTGATCGTCAACAGCTGTCTTGCCAGTAGTTGCCACTCAACTGGCAATTAGTTGGCAGATTCGAGCCGACATCTGCCAGTTGCGGTTAAGTGGCAAAATGTGACGGTAATATTAGTAAGTTTATTTGCCAGACTTGTCACGGATTGCCGGAAACTTGCTATGCCGTTTGGCAAAATATTATGTTGTTGCAAACAGGGAAACAACGTGGTTTTAGGATCCGGAAAAGTTTTTACATTATGCTAGTAAATACAATTTGAACTTAAAGCAGTAATTTTCATTTAAAGAAACTGTTTTCCATCTATGTTTAAAGGTACACATGTACTACATAGACGTATCTCCCTAGATAAGTATACGTATTATATGTTAAGATGAAAGTAGCTAAACGGAATTAAAAGGATCGAGCTGAACGACGGACTGGGTATGTGCACTGCACTCAATAGGAGTTTAAGAAAAGTCGGCGGAAAACCTCTAATGAAATTGATGCTGGATGAATTGGATGCACCACTAAGGTACTTATATAATAGTTGGACGTGTACTACATAACG
Source organism: Cosmia trapezina (assembly GCA_905163495.3). Lineage (NCBI taxonomy): Eukaryota > Metazoa > Arthropoda > Insecta > Lepidoptera > Noctuidae > Cosmia > Cosmia trapezina. Next base: position 8,775,672 of record LR991036.1, read on the forward strand.
GTCTTTATTTGCTTTTTCAGATTCGGATAAAACGTCGATATACTCGGAAATTGGATCTTTTCCAAACTCTACAATACGGAAAGAAGAAATGGCTGGTTGTCAGACTTTCGGGCTTGTGTCGCCCCGTAATGACTGTCAAAGATCCACGAAAGATAGCCGGGACCAACGGCTTAACGTGCTTTCCGAGGCACGGAGGAGTCTCGGTATGTAAAGATGGTCACCCATCCACGGACTAACCCCGCGCAAGCGTAGCTTAACCTGATGGATCAACCCGTGCTGTGACGAGATCCTTTATCAGATTGTTTTTGAACATACTATATAATTCAATTTTTGGGGCAAATTGCTGAAGGTTTCCACGATTAAGTTTTGAATCCAGCACCAAGTCTTTTGTTTTCCGAAGTCAGGATGACATCGCTACTCATCCTCTTGATATAATCCTATAGGTATCTACCTATCTATTTCCTAGTCAAGTCCATAGTCCATTACATAGTTTCATTATGTAAAGATAAAGCCATGCGGTAGCTGTTACACACAAAATACATACCTACAGGTATACATATAACCTATGTCGTTATCTACGTATTCCGGTAAACATGTATTATTGATTTTTGCCCATAATGCGTCGCGTATATAATACTGATAAATGGAACTGTTACTGAAAATACATGCGGATAAATACTTAATATCAGTAAGTACTTTACGTCAATTTATTTAGCTGAGAAAATACTACCATCCCGCAATGTTTGAAAACCAAGCTTTTCAAACAGTGCGTCCTGCCCGTTATGACATACGGTGCTGAAACGTGGACACTAACAGTCGGGCTGGTCCACAAATTCAAGGTCGCTCAGCGCGCTATGGAGCGGGCTATGCTCGGAGTTTCTTTGAAGGATAAAATCAGGAATGAAGTTATCCGGAAAAGAACCGGAGTAACCGACATAGCTTACACAATAAGCAAACTGAAGTGGCAGTGGGCTGGCCATGTTTGTCGAAGGACCGATGGCCGGTGGAGCAGACTTGTCCTGGAGTGGAGACCGCGTATCGGTAAGCGTAGTGTGGGATGCCCCCCAGCTAGATGGACCGACGACCTGAAGAAAGTGGCCGGGGCAGACTGTATGCGGAAGGCGGAGGACAGGGTGTTGTGGTGCAGCCTGGGAGAGGCCTATGTCCAGCAGTGGACTGCAACAGCAACCTCTTAAGGGTCATTGTACTCATCATTATGAACAATTTTTACAACGGGACCATACCTAAAATCGCGAAAAAAAATACAGCTGCTCACTACATTTTGACGAGTTTGATGCAGATAAAATATTTAATTTTTTTTTTCGCGATTTCAGGTTTGGTCCCATAGTAAAAATTGTTCATAATGATAAGTACAATGACCCCTTAAGAGGTTGCTGGTGTTTTACCAATAACCCTGTATATGCCTCTTTCACATAAGAACTGCGGTAAAAATGTTTGCTCTCGCCGCCCCGGCGCTAAACTAAACCGTGTCTGCACTTTTCTAATCTCATCACGTCATCAAGACACACCACGTGTAACATCCAGAGTTCAAGGTCCAGATGGCGCCAGTAATACAGATTAACAGGTGTCCAGACTATCACACATGAGAACTGTTGACTGATTGAAATGTATACGGAAGGAAACAATTGATTAGGTAGGTAGATATAGGTACACACTACAAAGTACGCAGAATGTGTGTCGGTTGTCGATGCCGACTACAGTAAAGGGCGAAGGGTTATGATTTTAGCTGTGTGTATGTGTGTTCCACCGTAGCGCCTAAATTACTGAACCGATTTTGATGAATCAATCTGCCTAGCCTTTTCCCAACTACGTTGGGGTCGGCTTCCAGTCTAACCGGATGCAGCTGAATACCAGTATTTTACATGGAGCGACAGCCTATCTGAACTCCACAACACAGTAACTAGGCAATACGATACCCCTTGGTAAGACTAGGGTTGTCAGACTTTCGGGCTTCTGACGACCCGTAACGACTGTCAAAGATCCACAAATGACAGCCGGGACCAACGGCTTAACGTGCTTCCCGAGGCACGGAAGAGTCTCGGTATGTAAAGATGGTCACCCATCTACGGACCAACCCCGGCAAGCGTAGCTTAACCTGATGGATCGACCCGTGCGGCTGTTATAACTTAGCCACGAGCTCTTTAACCGATTTTGATGAATGAGGTATCGAAATCAATACATTTCTAATAATTTGAAATAACGTAACACAACATCACGCCTTGATCCCCGAAGGGTTAGGTAGAGATTTACCTTAGTAGGTACCAGCTTACATCCACATTTCGACAGTTATGTTTAAAGGTAAACGCTCACTTAGCAGAGTCGAAAGAATCGAATTTTAGAATTACGTGTAAAACCGATGAAACCCTACGACACCTCGCACACTTACCCACGACCAATCGGCCGAATCGCCAGATGAAATTACTATTTCGTAAATTTGAAATACTCTATAGGTACATAGTATACAGTATTAAGTAGTATGTACAAAGAAAGCAAGGCCCTTTAATATGGCTTCATCCCAACTCTCACCGATCCCATCTCTTCACGATTTACAATTAAGTAACAAAAATGCACAGTATAAATGTGGACAGTATGGAACTATAGGCCGACCGTTTAACTCGCGTATCGCCTGCGCGGTAAGAGAGTTGAGATGAAGATATGGGATACTGTAAAGGCTGCTACAAACAGACGCAACACGCGACGAGTGACGAGCGGTGCCTTTGTGACGCGTGCGATTGGCGTCGCGTGTCGCGCTTGTTTGAAAGAGCCTTAAAATACACAGGTTAAGTTAGGTATCTCCTGACGGAGATCGTCATGGATATTTAAAAGACCTTACTCCAAATTGCACCCAACGAAATCTTAAAAAGTAATAATATAATTGAACACACAATTCAGCGCAATCCGTACCATTTGTGTCTTGTTGTCGTATTAATGTGTGGAGGAGCTTGTGGCTAAGTAATAACAGCCGCATGGGTCGATCCATCAGGTTAAGCTAGACTTGCTGGGATTGGTCCGTGGATGGGTGACCATGTTTACATACCGAGACTCCTCCGTGCCTCGGAAAGCACGTTAATCCGTTGGTCCCGGCTATCATTCGTGGATCTTTGACAGTCGATACGGGTCGTCAGAAGCCCGAAAGTCTGACAACCAGTCTTACCAAGGGGTATCGTATTACCCAGTAACTTGGTTGTGAAGGTCAGATAAGCAGTCGCTCCATGATACTGGTATTCAGCTGCATCCGGTTAGACTGGAAGCCGATCCCAACATAGTTGAGAAAAGGCTACGCAGAAAATGATGTCGTATTGATGTTTATTTATTTCTGAAGCAGCACATGATACGCTTTTCACCATTTACGTCATACATAACCACTCGAGACGAGACGCGTTTTCCTCAACAACCGACGTTAAAAAATTATTGACGCACAATATTTTACAGCTGACCGACAGGCGGCAACCGCGGAACCGAAAAAAGAAAATGTTTACAAATTATATGATGGAAGTATAATAAATAAATATTTTGACTGCGGAAATCTGGCCATTATTTGCCTATGTTTTATGGATCACAGAGAGTTTTCACGTCACACGAATACGATAGGCTATTTTTTACCCCTACCGGGTAAATAATAGCCTCAGGCCATGCGGCGAATATTGGAAAATGAACGGTTTCCAAACTTGTGAAATTCAATCGTACCGAGTTGGTTTTTCGTGGAATGTTTGTTTTTACGGTTGATTGAAAATTGAATCTGATTGCATTTTTTGAGAGCAGTGGTGGCCCCGTGGTAAAGGCCGCTACTTATGAGTTGTAGGTCGTAGGTTTGAACCCTGACAGGCGTTTTACTTTGTGTAAATTATTTCATCACCACTGCTCTCAAAACGGTGAAGCAAAACATCGTGTGAAAACCGGCATGTCCTAGAAACAAAAAATCGAAGACATGTGACATACACCAACCCGCACTGTGCCCGCGTGGTGGATAAATAAATGCGGGCAATACTTGAATCAGTTAAATATACAAGGACGTTCAACTATGTGTTTAGACGAGGCAAAATTTGTATGCAATAATAGCCTTGGTGTAAAGTTGCATGTAATTATTGTGTGCCATTCTATGGAAATCGCACGCGTGTAAACACTTGCATGTAATTCTTGAAGGGCAATAATTGAACGTGCTTTATGGTATGCGATTATTGCTCTTGAACGTTCCAGAAACTTGCACCTTTTACTTAAATAGCGCTTTTAATTTTCTCAAAGGAAATTCCACGTGGTCACACTTTAGTTAGTTGAATAAAATAAGAACATAAGTGCTCACCGCACTAGTCTAACAAGAATTTAATTAAGTTTCACATTTCACTAGTAATTCTACTTAATGTGTCATTATTTTAGTAATTTCAGCAAGAAAGCCAGTGTCAGGTGTACACCTAATGAAGACACGACTTTTGTTACAGAATACTTTGATATTACCGTCATAGTCTTATTTCAGCCAATGTAGAGGACAGTGGCAATGTGGTGTACAGACCGTTCACAATTATTTTACCTCTGAAAACTCTGACAGCTGTATACCAATAGCAACTTTATTGCAACGAAAATAAAGATCACTGTGATTTTGATAGACTTGTCAATAGTAGCAACCCAAAAGCGGGTTGCTTTTGGGTTGCTACTATTGACAAGTATTGCATTGATAATAAAGTGTAGTGTTTTTGACAATTATTCTGCCTATAGCCTTTTCCCTATTTTTGGGTCGGCTTCCAGTCTAACCGGATGCAGCTGAATACCAGTATTTTACATGGAGCGACTGCCTATCTGCCCTCCACAGCCGCGGAACAGGGTAATACGATACCCCTTGGTAAGACTGGTTGTCAGACTTTCGGGCTTCTGACGACCCGTAACGACTGTCAAAGATCTACGAAAGATAGCCGGGACCAACGGCTTAGCGTGCTTTCCGAGGCACGGAGGAGTCTCGGTATGTAAAGATGGTCACCCATCCACGGACCACTGGGGTTGGTCCGTGGATAGTTGACCAAGCGTAGCTTAACCTGATGGATCGTCCCGTGCGGCTGTTATTATTTAGCCAGGAGCTCCTCTCATTGTGATTTTAACAATGATGCAAAATTAGGGGTAAATACTCTAATTACTGCACATGAGGTACTTCAGCTTTGTCTCTGGAATGGCAACGCCCTGGGAAGCCTCTGGAGCTGCAGAATGTCTATAGGTGCCGGTTACAATCTTACCATTTTGAGGGCCACCTGCTTCTTTGCCTTTTGCCACCCTAATACATCATCTGTCTAGCATTTTCCTAACTATGTTGGGGTCAGCTTCCAGTCAAACCAAATGCAGCTGAATACCCGTATTTTAAATGGAGTGACTGCATATCTGACCACCACAACCCAGTTACTTCTGGGTAATACGATACCCCTTGGTTACCCCTACAGTTTGTCAGACTTTCGGGCTTCTGGCGACCCGTAACGGCTGTCAAAGATACACGAATGACATCCGGCACCGACGGCTTATCGTGCTTTCCAAGGCACGGAGCGGTCTTAGTATATAAAGATGGTCATCCATCCACGGACCAACCGCAGCAAGCGTGGCTTAACCTGATAGATCGACCCGTGCGGCTGTTATTACTTAGATACAAGCACCAAATACATAAGGGAAATTAATTGTTAAGAAAATTTGCCGTCTTAAAGCCATTTCATACAACTGTCAAAGAATGACAGTTGTAATTTGAATAAACGGGCAATTTAAGTTGGTAGTCAATTTGCTTAACCAATAATTTCCCTGTTAATTAAAAATTAATTAAAAATCTAATACTTACAACATCTTTCTATTTATTAAATCGTTTGAAGTTGAAAGAAACAGAATGCTGTTTTAGCGGGAAAAGTTTGGCGCCAACGCCAATTGAATTAAATGTTAAAACACTAGTGAGGAAAAAACAACCTAGTAATTGCATTACTAGGTTTTTTTTAAAATTCCATCCTTAAGATGGTCAAAGAGTTTATAAGTGAATAAAGTCGCTGAAACAGCTAGAAAGAAAGAAAACTTACCGCAGATAGGAGACATCGAAGCGTGGTTTAGCTCGGTGTGTAAGTGAAATGGCGTTATGGCTGTTTAGTTTTAGATTTAACCATATATTTAACTAATCAAAAAGTACATTAATTATAATAATTATTATTTTTCTTTTTCTTTTTCTTTTGATAATTTTGGGTTTTGAAAATTCCTATAAAACCATATAGGTACCTAGATTTGGTTAAATAGGAATATTAAAAACACAAAATTATTGACGTATCCCCTTAAAAACTTATTACATAACACTAATAGTCACTTCAAAATAATACGAATTGTACGTCTTGTGTTACTAAGTACCTAAATATAACTGGAATATAATAGGTAATTAACTTTTCCTTCTCATTAATTGCCTACTAATGTGACTCTGTAAACACATGCTCATGTTTACGTGCCTACCCACAGACAAACTATATCATATATATCGTAGCATTAATATTATGAATAATAATATCTAGGTACGACGTATAGGACACACGTCACAGATATATCAATAATAACGTAAATAAATACAATTTGATCGTCATAGGATTATAATTATCATTTAACCGCAAATAGACCAGCACCCTAATTACGTAACACATTATAAATCGGAGTTTGAATCACTTTGAAACAAATTGCTAATCCATTGCTTCATTATGTTTGAAAAATTTGTCTGCTCGACAACGTAAATAACGCAATGAATGTAGTTAAACTGTCAAAATGAAACCAACTCCGATTGACAATGTGTTACGCAATTAGGGCGCAGCTTTATCGTAAATTAAAAATAAAATAAATAATGTATTATTTTTAAAACTTTGATATTCAAGTGGCTGTGATGCTAGGCCAAGTACCTAGTTATAACTTACATAGAGGTCAAATCACGGACTTTGATTCTTAAGCGTGACAGATTGTAACTAAAGATTTTTCCTAGCTTAGTTAATATAATGTTTCGTCGAAGTAGTAAGTAAAAAAATACCTGTGTTTTCTTCATTATCCACTTCCATAATGTTCAAATCCTTTTAAATGATAACTATCACAAACACATAATGTTCTCCACTAAAAGTCCTTCATTTTGTTACATTTTTCGTAAATTTTAAATGTTAATAAATCAAGCAGATTTATTTCAAGACGTTCCGCGTCAAAGGCTTATGTCAAGTCAAGACACAAATCCCAGCACTAGTGACGTGCACTCAGTATATCGATATAATTTTTTAAACAAATATTTCGTAGCAAGGAAGTCGCACACTAGTAGCTACATAGAACAGTTTATCGAGCGTCAAACGTGTTGAATAACACTGACTAGGCAGCACGTTATCGTCGTTTTGACCGGCAGTCTGTGCTCATTAAACGCCTGCGCACTGGAAAACACAGATTTTTTACTACACATTATTTTTATTTTGGAACGCAGCATTTTAAAAAAATAATATCAACATCCTTAGCTACCGTTCTCAACCGTATCCCACAGCGTTCGAAATATAATTCGCCATTTACTTCGCTTTCAATATCACTGACTGGTCAGTACCTGCGCCCGAGGCTTGCCTATTAGGTATTAAATCACAATATAAATTCATTCTAAGTAAAATCACACGTTTGTCACAAACTCCGTCACGTTTCCCACGTGGGTCGCGTTACGATATTTAACACTGTAGGTGGGAAGTGTATCCACAAATATTTAGCAACGATAGACTATTTAATTTATTTTTTTATCTAATTAATAGAGCGTCGTTGCACGTAACTGGAGGTCGACTGATAAGCGCCGGCGCAGGCCGCGGCACACAGTCATGAACTACAAGATATTCTACGTGTCTACACACCATTTTTAATATTACAGCATCGTGTTAGAGTCGAGTTAGCGAGGAGATAAAAACATTGGTATATTTGCGCGGTCCACGTGAGTGAAGGTCGACGAGATCGCCTCTGACATCGATTGCCAATTAGCCTTATCGAGCGATTATCGTAATCGCCTCTCTAATATTAACCTTTTGTTCTATTGTTTGAAGATGTTCAGGTATACGTAGATTACGTTGCGTTGCATGACGTCAAGGCACTTTTACTGACGAAAAATGTTTGTTATTGACGTAGGTTGGCGCTTAAATTTGGAACTTTGGCCAAAATGGGTCTAAACTTTTGCTACGCAATGAACACAACAGGAGCACTTTATAATGAATTTCAACCCTCAAATATTCTTATTAATTACTTATTTTCTCAGTAGGTAGGTAACTAGGTACATACATGCATACCGGATGACTTTTTTTACCGTCTCGAAAAAAATTGGGTATATTAGGTGAACAGAGTAGAAGTCTATGGCATACATAGTTTTTTTTTTTTTTAATTGCTTAGACAGAAAAAATTATCTAAGTACCAATAAATAGAACAAATTCGATGTAAACTTTTCATTTTTGTACCAGAAAAAAACTTTTTAACAAAAAAAAAACCGACTTCCAAAAATCACTACAAAGTGAAAGAAGTCGGTGTCTTTCGTTTTTTATTTACTTTCTTTTTTTTTTGCCACCGACTTCCGAAATCAGTTATTTTTCATTTTGTAGTGATTTTTGGAAGTCGGTTTTTTTTTTGTTAAAAAGTTTTTATTTCTCGCTTTTTAGTGAGTCTGTTTATAATTTGTACAAGTTACAATAGTCTAATGTCAATTGCTCATCACATGTTACAAAATATTGCTTTTCCCGATGCTGGGACGTTAATTGTTGAGGAGTTCTCCTAGTGCGAACCAGGAGAACTGGAGCTGATGGTGAAGTGACCAGCAGCTCCACTTACACTTATACTTACAGCTCCAACCCGTGAAATATTTATCATTGAGTAGTTCCGGTAGCCATCTGTGGTCTTCATCATCAGTTCCACTTCACCAAGTGGTGCTTTCCGAGAGTAAATGCACGAGCTACTATAAAAAATACCCAAATCGCTATAGGTGTGCCTATAATATTTGAAGAATTCCTTCGATTTCTCCAGGATCCCATCATCAGAACTGGATTTCGATTTCCCTTTCCAACAAAAAAATAATTTTTCAAATCGGTTGGCAAGCGACGGAGTTATGCGCGAACAAACATAAAAAAAAAAAAAATACAAACATCCGAATTGAGAACCTCCTCCTTTTTTAGAAGTCGCTTAAAAACAGAAATTTGGAAAAAAAATATCGAAATTTTGAATTTTTGATTTTTTTGATTTAAAAAAAAAAAAAAAAAGTTAGGTATGCCATATAGGCTTCTACTCCGATCACCTAATATACCCATTTTTTTCGAGACGGTAAAAAAAGTCATCCGGTATACAACGTGTAACGTTAAATGCGCAAAACCTCTTAAGGGGTCATTGTACTCATCATTATGAACAACTTTTACTATGGGACCAAACCTGAAATCGCGAAAAAAAAATCAGCTGTTCAGTACATTTATGTTCGCATAATTCGTCAAAATGTACTGAACAGCTGGACAGTGGACTGCGACAGCAACCTCTTAAGGGTCATTGTACTCATCATTATGAACAATTTTTACAGCGGGACCATACCTAAAATCGCGAAAAAAAAATACAGCTGCTCCCTACATTTTGACGAGTTTGATGCAGATAAAATATTTAAATTTTTTTTTCGCGATTTCAGGTTTGGTCCCATAATAAAAGTTGTTCAAAATGATGAGTACAATGAACCCTTAACAGGTTTTGCGCATTTAACGTTACACGTTGTATAAATCCATATTTTCGTTACGCTTGACCGCTAATTGATGACAAAGTGATGATCTTGGCTGATAATCAAAGTGACGTAACAATATTATTCTTCAATAAATTGGACTCATCGATTCTTATCGTATGTTGAAAATTTTTCATAAAGGTTGTTGCTCACTGTGCCGTTCTGACGTCACACGTAAGTGTGAACATTAATATGGCGAGGATTCTGCTAATTGGTGCAAAAAATGACCGTAGCACGTGTTGGAAGCGGCAGAGTATACACATGTAGGTTGATTTATTTTTGTTTACAAACGGGAGTACGTTGCTAAGAAAAAACAGCAAAAAATTATTGTTCGGTTGCTGATTTGATAAATACTTTAGTTTCTTTTATGTTTAGTAATTAAATGGATAGATCGGATACTATTTTATATGTAACTAGCTTTCGCCCGCGGCTTCGCCAGCGTGGATGTCGAAAAATATCCCACGGGAACATACTACCGGGAATTCCGTCCTTATTCCTTGTCTACATTATAAAGGGAACCTCCTGCAAAATTTCAGCTTTCTAGGTCCAAGGGTTTGGGCTGGGCGTTGATGAGTCAGTCAATCAGTCAGTCAGTCAGGATTTCTCTTTTTATTTATATGTATAGATAGATCAAAATTACAGATATAAATGTAGAAATTTAACATATAGCGCGACAGAATGGGCGGTATGGTGTAATTTACCAAACCAAGTATCTAGTGTGCATGGGATAATGGTATGGCCTCAACCGGATACGATATTCTGGCCTTTCATTTATTATTTAAAGGTATGTACCAATCACGATCTTCCTTTGCTGTCATTTCATGCCAACGTACAGAATAATGGGCTTTGTATGCTGTTACACTAAACATGTTTAAAGGTTGTAGGTAGCGGAAAATAACCATAACCTATACACACACTACAATATAAGTAGCTGAAGAGTTTGTTTTTTTTTTTTGTTTGTTTGTTTGAACGCGCTAATCTCTGGATATACCAGTCGGATTTGAAAAAATCTGTTTGAATTTGATAGCCTAATTCTTGAGGAAGGCTATAGGTTATGTAACATCACGCTAGAACCCTTAGGAGCTGACCAAAAAAAGTCAGAAAGAACTCTAAGCGAAAACGAAGTGATAGCGTGGGCAGGCAACGCGGTGCGACGGGGTGGGTCGGGGGGGACAAGAAATTTCATGCGGACGAAGTCACGGGCAGCAGCTAGTGTTAAATAATGTGTTTAATAAGTGCTAGTTAATGTCATCACAAGCATGTAATCATCATTATCTTAATTAGTGAAACGAAACTCATTACTCAATACGTTTATCTACATCTGCCCCTCGAAAGAAATATCGATAAAGTTGATACATCACTGTGGGTACTGCATAGTTATAGGTATGTACTTATGTTTGTGTTAAGAATAAGATAAGAACTAAAAGCGAATTAATAAAAATTTCATTAAGTAGTAAATTATTTATTCAGAGAATTATGTTATAGATGTTAATAGTCCAAGATGATTAACAAAATTTGTGGAATAGAGTAATGTTAGTACGTACTTTGAACGTACCTACACGTACCTGCAACAGACTATCAATCTGAATCGTTTTCATGTTGACAGTTTAACAACATTATAAATACGAACATATGAAGCAATGGATTAGCAATTTGCTTCAAAATATTCAAATTCCAATTGATCGTGTGTTACGCAAGTAGGGTGCTGCTAGCTTGGGTCGACGGCCAATTTTCAGGTATCAGGGACCCAATTCCGGCGGCATGGAAATTGTCTCCATGGTCGAAATATCAGTCGAGAAACTGCTTATCTCCGTCGAAAACGAAAAAATGCTATTCTAGCGATCTCCATTCATAAATTTTTCGATCGCAAACCAGCGAGATATCACGGCTGGTCCTAAGGTATGGAGATATGAAATCTCCGTTGGAACATCTGTCAAAATTTACATTCGTAGGTTTATATTCGTATTTTTTTTTGGTACCTACATGTAGAGGCTTCGGGGTTTATGGGTCTCATAAAGGGGGGCCAAATTTTCATTATTTTTGCGATAGGACACACCGTTTTCGAGATATAAGCAAAAGAAAAAATTGGAAAAAATTGTTATGTTGGTGTGAATTTTAGTTCATGACAACTAATTTTATTCCACACCTATATCACGATTAAAAATAGTTTTATTTAGTTTGAAAATTAAAACCTACCTACGTCAGAAAAAGGACACAAATCACAGAGCACTATATAATACTACACAAATCATGCGAAATGCGTTTCGGATCACGCTACTTTGCAATTACTATTTTCAGTACCTAAGTAGGTAATTATAAAAAAAAACACAGTTATAGAAACACAATATACTAAAATTATCTTTTATAATGTGTTTGCTTGGATTTAATAAATTAAACATTACGTTATTAATACTAAAAAAAGAAAAACGTAGCATAATCGATTATAATCAAAGTGAATCGATAAAAATGGAACGTCTTTTAGACGAGATTATTTTCTCCGTTGTAAATCTTTCTCCATGGTCTACCAGAATACGGTTTTTTGATAGTATCGAGATTTGAACCGGACATTGATGCGGAGATTTGAAACAGAGATTGATCTCCATGGTCGTGATATCTAGCTCGAGCCCGGAATTGGGTCCCAGGTACTAAAAATATTACTCCCTTTTGTCTGACTGCTGATTTTTATGTATGTTTTACAAAATATTGTTACTAATAATTATAATCAATACCTACTGACACTTCCCGCCGGCGATTTTTTCTGCCAGGCGCTTTAAGGCTCGCAACAAAATACGTTAAAAAGTGACTTACCAGTCTCAGTCTTAATTTTTATATAGGTACAATACTCGGGAAACTATTGCAATACTATTTGTAAGCAGCCAGACCAATCCTAGAGCTGCCCAACATCCCCCAGACAACCCAAGTAGCAAAATGTAGTCCTATAAGTATCCTAGGCGCACTTTTAAGTCCTATAGAAATCCTACAAACGTTTATAAAACCGCATTTCGGCGCAGTTTATAGGACTGTTACGCTCTACGTATAATATATTTTTTAGAGTCCTACCGGTAAAATGCAATTCGATTTTATAACTATTATTAGGTGCTTTTAATTACAAGATATTGTCTTATAAAGATCCGGTAAACGCACTGAATAAGCGCGATTAATCCTATAACAATCTGGCGCGTGCCGCGGTGTAATTGATCCAACAGTGGTCAGCGTGATACCATTTACGAGCATTCATTCTTCCCCATTAATTTTTTAACGGTATCTTGCATTTTGTCTTAGGAAAAAATTTTATATTTTCAAAGGGTCCACATTATAATATCTATGTACATAACATAATATGTAATTATCACGCTCGCACACTTTTATGACAAGCATGTTAAATTCGCAGGATTTGGAAAGATGTTTTAAAGAAAGAGAATAAAAATGTCTATGTTTTCCTTATTTCAGTACGTAATGCGTTTTCCATTTTCTCGCCCCGTTGAGTAGGTAAGCTTTTGATGCATTGGTTTTACGCGCAAAAAATCATGCTTTTAAAACATTATTTTTTTGCTAATGTTTTCTATAATTTTTTATCCATTTTCTGACAACTTTGTTTGTTAGATTCAACCACTATCATTGTATGGAAATGTTAATGGCTTTATTCATAGTTAAAAACGGCATTAATAGTTATTTATGCAACTGACGTACCTATAATAAGGGGTATTAAAACACGAATCGCCTCGTGTGATAATAGTATCACATAAGTGTTTTAATACCTAATTATGTATAGTTGCATACAAGACTTTATCTACATCCATGTTATCAATCCTCTATAATAGGTTCTGAAACAGTTTTTTGCAATACTAATACTCGTATTGAACATGGCGGCCGGCGTCATAGTGTACGACGTGAATTCGAATAAGTTCTTTTTTTAAATTACGGCGCTGTTGTAGTGAAGCGCGCGAGCATTAGAATGTTCTTTTTTTGAAAACGAGTTGCATTATGAAATTCAGTACAACATTAAAACACCCGTTTGGATGCTATTATGGTTACCATGGTTACTATGACACTGGCTGTTTTAATGTTGGCAATAAGCTAACTGTTTCAGAAACTTTTATAGAGGATTTATAGCATGGGTGTAGATAAAGAGTTTTATTTTGTGTATGACGTAACTTGTAACGTAATCGATAAGTGTTTAATCAATTTGATAATTTAATCGAGTGTATGACAGCAGTTGGGAAGGTCTCTTCCTAGTTGATGTTATACACTCGATTTAATTCCATTATAACGTTTTAGTCTGGCAGTTTGAGTAATTTATGCGGCCTTCTCAAATGTCTTTTCTTTGGTATTGTTCGTCGAATCGTTGAGCTCCTCAAATTTTGAGTTGACAGTTCAACTCAAAATTTGAGGAGCTCAACGATTACTGACAAATGCAAATCAAATCAAATCAATCAAATAATTTATTTGCCTGAATATGGGTATATAAGGTAATACATGTTACATTAATGGCCTTTTAACCATATCCTACCTCAATAGGTGCGCAAATATTTAATATGATTAAAATAAACATAATTACGTAAACTAAACACCTAGACAACAACTAGACAGGTCTACTTAATCTATGTGATTTTTCCTCACCATTAGGTTAAGCTACGCTTGCCGGGGTTGGTCCGTGGATGGGTGACCATCTTTTCAAACCGAGACTCCTCCGGGTCTCGGAAAACACGTTAAGCCGTTGGTCCCGGCTGTCAGAAGCCCGAAAGTCTGACAACCAGTCTTACCAAGGGGTATCGTATTCCCCATTTACTGGGTTGTGGAGGTCAGATAGGGTATAGGTCGCTCCATGTAAAATACTGGTATTCAGCTGCATCCGGTTAGACTGGAAGCCGACCCCAACATAGTTGGGAAAAGGCTAGGCAGATTGATTGTATGTATGAATATTCTCAACTTCCTTCATCTTCCCGTTATACAAATAAAACCTAAACAAGAGTCATCTATTCGGACTATTTTGTACCAAATATATAATCTCCACCTATTACCTATTTGTTTTTATTTTCCGATCAAAGAGTCCGTGTAAAAAAAAGCAATAGCCACCCCGACAAAGCCGATTAGATACATAGAGTAATAATGTATTACACACATCCAACACATACACAAGCGTTTTATTAAGCACGTCAGTAATCGATGCCCATAAATTTTATGGGAGGGCTACCCGTCTCACGAATAATAAGGGAATTTTCATTACACTTATGATCTATCTAGCTTATTGTATACTTTCGATAGTGATGAGCGGTGTTTTTACAAGCTTTTATTTATTTAGTTTCACCTGTCCTGGAGCCTGTATGTCGGTTTGTGATCAAATCTTGCAAGTTACTTTTGACAGACTTCCCGGTTACCGATTGAGCTGAAATTTTACATGCATATGCAAATCGGATGACAATGCAATATTATTATGATATGGAGCTGATCTCATGATGGAATCGGAAGGTGGCCATGGGAATTCAGTAATAAAACGACGCTACCTGAGGACGCAAACCTATTCCGTCTTATTACAAAACAAGGTTCGTCTTCAAACCCAGATTTAAACCATGAACCCTTTTTTGAATTTTGAACTTTATTCCGACATATTCAGTTGTCAGTTTTACAAAACTGACCACTTAGTACCGGACAGTCAGTTTTGTATAAAGAACTGTATTTCTATCACAGCTAGGTTCTCATTACAAAAATTGGCTCGATGGTTTAAACCATGACAGAAGAAAAACCTCGTTTTGTAATAAGGCCGATTGAGTTTGGGCTCTTTTGATTCGTCTTGACAAGGACTCCAGCAGTGCGATTCTGTTACCATCTCACCGTGAAAACTTAGGTGAAGTGAGCGTGGAGTAAGCTGTCAATAGTGTCAATTCCTAGCAAAAACAAACTCACTTCACCTTAGTTTTCACGGTGAGGTTTTTACAGAATCGACCGGCTGGTCCTAGATAATATCCAGACTACTATAAGCTTGTTTTTTTTTAAATACAATAACAAGTGTATTTGTTATTGTTTTCTTATCGGCTTTCTATGTTGCCGAAGTGTCAACATATGAAAATGTCCTGTGCACAATGTACACAAGTTGACAATATAACAGGGAGAGAGATCACTGCCGTATATGTACTTCTTTTCACAGAATTGCTATCGCACAAAACTGCTATGTTGGATCGCTTTTGCAGACTAATAATGTAAATCCTGTCGTCCTTTGGAACCGCATTTTGAGATTCAGCATATTTTTAGGTTAACCGAGATCCCGTACGGGCTTTGCATAACTTTACTTATTAAAATAACAAATTAGACAAAAAAATTGAGAGAAATGTATAGGTAATGATTATAACATATCAGAAAGTACACGCATTGCGGGATTTCAAGCTCTGTTATTACCAATATCGTTTGCCAAATACGATGCGGTTCGAAAACTTAATCTGCATCTGTTTACATAAATACACTTACTGTCTGTATAACCGACCCACCACTTGTTGCCGAAAAGGTCAGCGTATGGAGATGGCTTAAACGTGTTGGCGCTACACAAAGCCACGATTATCGTAAGCCGGGATTAAGATAACAACTGTATTTAGGAACCCAGAGGTTGCTAACCTATCGTTTCAATTTTACATCGAAAATAGGTTACCTCGATGTAAACAATACGTCGCGCGTCGTAAGCGGTAATTGAGGAGTGTTTTTTCCGCAGGATATTTCTAGGCTGCCAATAATAAAGCTCTGTGAACAGTCTTTTCATAAATCCCAAGCCAAAGTTCAGGCAGTATGTTTTCCCAAGCTCTCTAATCCAGCTTTCTCGTATGATTATAATTTCACGTATGCGGCCAGCGTTTAAGCCACAAATAACAATGGTCGTTGAAATTAAACGTAATTGCCGCTGGGTTCCCGGAAAAATGGATATGAACACGAATCTCCATACAGATCTGGGAATTATGGAAAATATGGCGAGGTCAGGTGGAATGTAAACAGAACTGATGGTACTATGTATTCTGTAGAGGGTTATGGGATTATTAGCTTTTTCAAAACGTGTGACCCCAAAGTCGGTTGTTGTAGGTTAAGTTTTATTTTCTAACTAGCTGCGCCCCGCGGTCTCAGCTTCGTAGCCCAGGATAAAAGTGACCTATGAGTTAATCCAGGGTATAAGCTATCTATATACCAAATTTCATCCAAATCGGTTTAGCCGTTTGAGCGTGAAGAAGTAACAAACATACAAACACACCCACCCCCACACACACACAATCACAAACTTTCGTCTTTATAATATTATTGTGATAAATAGCAGTGACATAAAAAGAGTCCAAAACGCAGTTTAGCCGCCAAAAGATTCACCGGAGAAGCTATAATATATCACTCGTCTCTCCACAATTCCATTCCATTTACTATAGGGTGCATACTCGGTAGGTAGGCTCTTTATACCTTCCATATCCTAAGGGCACATCTTCCCTACCATTATCGCGCCCCCGATCTACTCCTTGATATGCAATGGTCTCTGTTGCACCATGTAATATGAGGCAACTGGGGCTAGTGTGAATTCTTTCGATACAGTTTATGGAGTCACTCATGAAAATATTTCCAAATAAAAAACTAGAATATTTTGCGTCCTAGAATTAACCTCGATTTTTCTATAAATAAACTCTATCAAGAAACTGATAAATCAGCTATAGATAACCTACATAGATAAATAGTTTGACAAACAAAACTAAAAAAATAACAACTAATTGAAACATTAGATTACAAACACATCTAAACGTTTGGTTACTTTTGGTAACTCGAATAGTTGTCAAAAAACTCTGTTACTCCGTCCCAATGGACTGTGAACTCTATTTTGTAAACATAAGGTTCAAATTGGAAGAGTGGTATTTCCTTGATCCTTCAAATCACCTTATCAACTGTTATCGTTATCACGGCTATGACGCACGGGTGACAGCAGTGGTTACTAATTTACATGTACCTATTTACCTAGGCCTCATTCATTTGATCCAACACTGTCATCGATATCGCTATCACGAATTTTGAATGTTTGATGCACTGAAAGCATCAGAGAAATTGACGGCTGCCTTTTAAAAGCAGTTTAATTTAACCCGCTCGTGGCTATATAATAACAGACGCACGGGTCGATCGGACGTTAAGCTTATGCTTTTCATTTTTGTTCGTGGATGGGTGACCGTCCGTTACATATTGAGACCCCTCTCCGGTCTTGGAAACGTTAATAAGCCGTTGGTCCCGGCTGTCATTCATAAATCTTTGACAGTCAGAAGTCCAAAAGTCTGACCACCAGTAAATTATCAAGGTATCCTGTTACCCAGTAACTGGGTTGTGGAGGCCAGATAGGCGTTCGCTCCATGTAAAATACTGGTATTCAGCTTCAGCTGCATCCGGTTAGAGTGGAAGCCGACCCCAACAAAGTTGGGAAAAGGCTGGGCAAATTGATACACTGAAAGCACAGAAAATGGTGGCTGGCCTTTAAAAGCAGTTCAATATAACCTGCCATCTTTCATTATTAACTTGCGAATCATTTGTTTTATTTTGGTCTGCAGTTAACCACCAGTAATTTAGCAGTAATTTTAGTATTTTAATTACAGTAGATTAAATTTATTAATCAGGGACTTTTCCGATCATATTTTTTCTTGGTGCTACATCCGTGTACGTAGATGTTTATCTTGAATACTGTTTAATAGCACTTGAAGTACCTACAATTATTATTATTATCAACATCTTACTGCCCTTATCACGTGTCACTTCAGCTCGGCGCAACACGTTTTCTTCTTCCATTCTCCCCTGTCAACCGTCTCGCTATCACTTTCACTCCCTTTTCTTTCTTAGCATTCCTCACACAATCCATCCATCCTTTCTTTGGCCTTCCTCTCCGTCTCCATCCATTAACATGTATGTTCATCACTCTTGCGTTTCGTCTCTCTCCATATCAAGCCAAACGATTTCCTTTCAACTTTTCTGTCTGGTGCCATTTCAAACTTCCTTTTATACAGTACTCATTTCTTATCCATTCTCGTCACTCCACACATCCATCTAAATAATAATAATAATTATTATTATACCTACCTACTTGAATAACAAATTAGAGATAATAATATATATTATTTACCTTTTGGCAAACAATCGACGCTCTTACCCATGCCAACTTCATTCATAGCTGCTACTTTGATATTCATTCATATTAGATTATATTCAGAAACAAAAATTAAATACAAACACGTCTTCGTAGGAAACTGCACTGACTATCGCGCTATCATCTAATGGGGCAGAACATCAACGTCACGCAGTAAATAGCCCGAGGATTGCGTCAATGCATCTTCTGTTCCAATGGTTAGAAATAATTTTGTTGGCAACCAAAATATTATAATAGGTATTCTAGCTGTTTCATGTAGAATTACTTTACTAGTTTGAGCTAATGGGATTGTAATTTGCTGTCCCATTAATACGGTGACTGGTGGACGGTGGTTAGTAATTAAAGGCTCTGTCAGCTACAGTCGAGTTCGAACTACTGAAGTGACGGACACAAGTGATGGATTTAGGAATTCAGTTGAGTCGGCTAAGTCCAGCAAAATATATGACAAAGCTGTAAATACAATAGTAGTGTATAGGCCCTTAGCGTCTTTGCTGATGACTAACTACCAAACTAAGTATAAAGTGTACGGCCCTTAGCATCTTTGATGATGACTACCTACCAAACTAAGTATTAAGTGTAGTAGTGTGTAGTGTAGTAGTAGTACTAAGTATTAGTACTTTTAAACGCATTTTCATAGTCTTTATAGATTCTTATACCTACTTACTTAGAAATAAAGACCTAAAGACCACAATATATCTAGAGAATAAGGGAGTAAATAAGTTGATACTTACTTACTCAATGTAAAATGAATCTAGTTGAATCCCTCTTTATATCCGCACGTAAAGCACTCTATAGCTCTTTGAAAGGGGATTTGATACAAGTGGGGTTGTTAAAACAATACGAAAGTAAGTAAGTATAAGTACCTACAGAAACAACACAATATTAGGTACCTAAAGAGCAAAGTTGTTGTTCTAATCTTATAAGTTAGGCGACAATTAGTTTTGTGTGGAAACCATACAAGCAAATTATGGAGGTTTCGTGATCTGTCTTAGAATTTTCAAGGATGCCAGAATGTTGAGGATTGGTGTGTGTACAAGAGAAATAAAGCTTTTTTTTATGTAATTAAGAATACCGGCGAAATTAAGCAATCAATCTGCATAGCCTTTTCCCAACTACATATGTTGGGGTTGGCTTCCAGTTTAACTGGATGTAACTGAATAACAGTATTTTACATGAACCGACTGCCTATCTGACGTCCACAACCCACTTAAGACTAAGTGGTAAGACTTGGTGGCAGACTTTCGGACTTCTGACGACCCGTAACGACTGCCGGGACCAACGGCTTGACGTGCTTTCTGAGGCATGGAGGAGTCTCGGTATGTAAAGATGGTCGCAACTATCCACGGACCAACCCTGGCAAGAGTAGCTTAACCTGGTGGATCGACCCGTGCGGCTGTTATTACTTAGCCACGAGCTCCTCCATTTTTAGGTTTCCGTACCTCAAAAGGAAAACACGGAACCCTTATAGGATCACTTCGTTGTCCGTCTGTCTGTCTGTCAGTCTGTCAACACCCTTTTTCTCAGGAACGCGCGGAGGTATCAAGTTGAAATTAATATCAAATACGTAAGTCTATGGCCTCTTGAAGTCCTAAAAAACTCAAGCTTCTAAGTCAATTCAATAAAAACATACGGCCATTTATGCGACATATTTTGATACTCGCAAATAAATCAAAGGGTACTTCCCGTTGTTCTAAAATCATGAAATTTGGCAAGAAGCAAGGTCTCTCAGCACATGTAAAGGAAAAAGTCCGAAAATTGTGAATTTGTAATTTTATGACATAAAACTTGGGATCCAATTTTAAGTTTTTTTTTGTATAAATTCTTTTCAACTATACGGAACCCTTCATTGTGCGTGGTCCGACACGCACTTGTCCGGTTTTTTATCTCCATTAAGCATTAAATATATCTAATTAATATCACTACAACATATTATAAGACAAGTCCCCCGACGCGTCTGTCTGTCTGTCTGTATGCGAACATACTTAATGTTCGCGATGATCTCAAAAACTACTGGACGGATTTTCATACGGTTTTCACCAACGGACGGAGTGATCCATGAGGAAGGTTTAGTTTATACTTCAATAAGTTTTTTTAAGACTCACAGCCAAAAGCAGAAGCAAAAGCAGAAAAAAAAAGATCGCAGGCATTTCTTTAAAATATAAGTAATGAAAACATGACTTCAATTAGATACGACTTACTATCCAAAAAAGCTTTTTAAGTATCTGTGTCACAAAAGAATTATTATCTGAGGTGAAAGTTCCAAACCTTTCTTTTAATCCACTCAACGTTGTACGAAATCGCGCTCATCTCTAGAAGAATTCTTATCAGTATTCCAGACTTTAGCACTGGAATTAGGTACTCACTGTTATACCCAGTCTACGAAGTATTAAAAATACCTAGACTCTTATTTGATGGAAGATCTAAAGGACCTAGCACATTGCACACTACAATAGTTAGGCGCTGGCGACGCGCGTTCCGTGTGTCTGCTGAACTTGATAAAGCAATCCTTACGGGTAACTCTTTAAACGTCGATTGACACCCAGGTGTTCAGATAACAATAAAAAATCTATTGTGTCTGCTAATTGTCGTGCGACGGGTTAAAAAAATCATGTTGACATCTCTGTCACATACATTGACAGAAATAGAGATATCAATGTTTTTATGCGATGTTTTGGCCAGTGCAAACGCGCGGTAAGAAACACAATGTTCCAGACTAAGAGCGGGTTGCACCAAGGGCTAATAGGTTATATAGCCCAAAGCTAAAACAAAAAAACGCCAAAGCGTCAAAGTTAAAATGACCATGAATGAATGAACCAATGAGTTACAGTCATGTCAAAAGTAAAAGATAAAGTTCGGAGCAGGGACATGACATTCGACGCGTCTGACAGACGTGACGATATTTAAAAATAACTTTAACCAACGAAGCATAGGCGGTTAAGGTTACAGTTAAAGTTATGACGTCAGCTAAGAAATTGTCAAATGGAACAATCCAGTTTTTGTCTAGCATTAACTTTAAGAAACATATAGGTTGCACCATCTTACTTTAACAATAACAAACATCGAACTGAAGATGCGATGTTTGATATTGTTAAAGTAAGATGATGCAACCCACCCTTAACTATGACATATATGGGTACAGTTTAGCTAACTTTTGTATTTAAAATAAAAATCATAAACGTGCAAAAAAATAAAAATAAAAACATGCAAACTGTAAATTGGTAGGTCAGGTGCAGTGTGGACTTTTA
The DNA here is from genome assembly GCA_905163495.3 of Cosmia trapezina. Taxonomy (NCBI): domain Eukaryota; kingdom Metazoa; phylum Arthropoda; class Insecta; order Lepidoptera; family Noctuidae; genus Cosmia; species Cosmia trapezina. Next base: position 8,797,801 of record LR991036.1, read on the forward strand.
ATTATAGGACAGATCGAGAGTCAATTGTATGCCCCTTATCACAAGCGTGGCATGAAGCGATAGCACCGCCCCAGGAGAAAAAAATCCATTGAATGGGACATAAATATTCTTTTAATTGAAACAGCGTAGTGAAATGTTAATTGAATATTTAATCAATCTGTAAAATATGCCTCAATACACCGTGTTTTGTTTTATTTGGAAAAGTTCTTGATTTTTTACAAACGAGCGAGCGATTTTCCTGTATACCTACTACAAAGGCACTGTGTATTAAGTTATTAAAATTCAATTAATAAAGAACAATTTAAAAGCGAAAATTCAATTAATTTAAGAAAAAAGTCGGGACGTGTCGTGGGACACCCGCTTGGAACGAAGTTCATCTTTTGGAATTATTGCTTTCGCACATCATTACAATAACAAAATTAATGGTCGCAATTTTAAACACAAATTGAGTACGGTAGTGGTAATAAAAATTACATGATAATGGACCTGTTTTCTAGGCATTTTCTTGTTGTATACAATGTGTAAAAAAACCCTGTTGGACCCGATAAGAGGTCTGTACTCATCGTTATGAACAACTTTTACTATGGGACCAAACCTGAAATCGCTAGAAAAAATCAGCTGTTCAGTACATTTTCTACATCAAACTCGTCAAAATGTAGGGAGCAGCTGATTTTTTTATCGCAATTTCAGGTTTGCTCCCATAGTAAGTTACCACTGGGCCACCACGGCTCTTCATCAGTGAGTGCCTTATTCTTTCTGTAATTTATCACGTGCAATGCATGAATAGTAATTTCTTTTAACTTTAGAAACAGACATATGTACAAATTATAATAAAAACCCCATACATGAATAACTTAGGAACTACAACTAACTTAAGTGAGAGCAAATACATGCTACAAAGTTGTACCAAGTTGGGTTCAATTCAAACACTTAAGTGAGAGCAAATACATGCTACAAAGTTGTACCAAGTTGGGTTCAATTCAAACACTTAAGTGAGAGCAAATACATGCTACAAAGTTGTACCAAGTTGGGTTCAATTCAAACACTTAAGTGAGAGCAAATACATGCTACAAAGTTGTACCAAGTTGGGTTCAATTCAAACACTTAAGTGAGAGCAAATACATGCTACAAAGTTGTACCAAGTTGGGTTCAATTCAAACACTTAAGTTGCTTGCAAGACAACTATTTGTATGTAGATTCTTTTTAAGTAACAACATTATGCTTGTAGGTACTTTAGTTTGACTGTTAAGTATAAAATATGCAAAGTTTATAAAAGTTACTTAAGTTAAGTGCAATATTAGATCAACGATCTAAGTTAACAAGTGTTTTTCTGTGTATAAAATGTAATCTGGTTAGCGTTTAAGTGCAAAGGATGTTGGAACCGTCCGATTTTTACGACTTGACAAAATATCAAACTATATATTTTACATTAATATTAATAATGAAAAATAATTTGGAATATGTATGTGTGTAGGATATAATTACTATGTTAGTCAAATTATATCCTCAATCTTTTCCCTCAGAACATGTCATGGGCAGAATAGAAAAATGGGCAGCATCGAATGTTTAATTTTTCATACATAGAAGTATCATATTTCCATTTTCTGCAGTTGGAAATACGAAAACTTTGTAATTTTATTCCATATTCTCTTGTAAATTAAAAATTTGAAATACTTATAATAACTTAGAGCTCCACCTAGATTGAGCAGTGGTGGCCCAATGGTAACGGCCGCGACTTATGAGTTGTAGGTCGTAGGTTCGAACCCAGACAGGCGCTTTACTTTGTGTAAATTATTTCATCGCCACTGCTCTCAAAACGGTGACGGAAAATATCGTGAGGAAACCGGTATGTCCTAGAACCAAAAATTCGAAGACATGATATCTACCAACCCGCACTGGGCCCGCGTGGTGGTGACCCTATCGAAGAGAGGAGGCGTGTGCAGCAGTGGGAACATTATAGGCTGATTACGCACCCAGATTGTATATGAATGGAAACTGTCTTTAATACTCACTAACATGAAAGTTACGAATTCATAACTACAATCTTCAAACTCATTTCCTACACGCAACAAAGAATTACATTAGGTACAACTATGTTCGACGTAAGACCTCATTATTTCCTCACAATATTTATTTTGGCATCGACTCTTCTAAACCTGTTTACTGTTATTTTACGTAATCATATTTTTGTGTATTTCATACTTACCAAGCTACCTACGTCAAAAGTGACGAGATCGACATTGAACATCAATATTGAATGTAAACAGTGCCTAATCGAGAGACGAAACGTGAAGCGAAGTACGGGAAAATGAAGGTTTCCACTTAAGTCGGAGATTTCTTGAAAAAGGTCAACAAGGTGGTTTTTTAAAGCTGTGTATCTCATAAACCGTAAATAATTTTGACAAAAAAAAAAATGCTAATGTCAAGTCCTTTTCGCATACAGTGATGGGACTCAAAACATATTCAAGCATACTTTAAAGCACCAAAAAAATCTTCAAACATGTTTCTTAATAATCTTTAAAAGCTGTTTATCCCTTCATTAACAATTATAATTATAATTAAAAATATACCATAAAATGCCAAATGCCAAACTGCATCCAGTGATGGATTTATTTATTATTAAATAGTTAATTTTTAATTTTATACAATTTTATTTGCACTTTTACGACATAATTCCGGTGCGCGTGAGAGTCTTCTATCGCGTGCGTCAAACTAGACAGCCATAACGCCATTTCACTTACACAACGAGAGGAGGCCTGTGTCCCAGCAGTGGGAACATTATAGATTGCTTATGCGTATATGCTAAGGGCATTTGAAAATACACATGTATGTTCCGCGATTTTTTGTAGTATTTTTTTCAGTTATTTTTGTTTTTGTAATTATTTACAGTTTTCTGCCGGTGTAGCTTCAAAAATTCATATCTTTTTTTGCAATGGGTATTTTTCAGATTTTTTTTACAGTATCGATATCGTCTTGAATGTTACTTTCATGTCTGTCAAGAATAAGAAAAATAACAAAATAAAAAACTCGTCCCATATCTCACCATTTGCTTTACAGGTTGATGATCATGTCACCCACCCATTTCAAATTGACGCAAATTCGTTTATTTTCCATTCACTTGGAAACGTTATCCTATTGAAATAAAAGAGGTATCAACCAGCTTATCCGATTATCTGCGCACTGTCGAACATTCGGTTTATGAATAGTTTTTTTAGTTTTCAATCAGTTACAGAGTAGTGAATCGTAACTTGAAATGTACTACCTACCTATCACAATACCCTTCGTACTCAAAATGTTATAATAATAAAATGAAAGTTATAGGTATGTCGTAGCTCTATCTAATTTACTGTGTGTACATCTATTTAAATAAAAAGAGAAGTCCTGACTGACTGACTGACTGACTCATCAACGCCCAGCCCAAACACTTGAACCTAGAAAGCTGAAATTTTTGCACAGAGGTTCCCTTTATTATGTAGACAAAGGAATAAGGAAGGATTTCCCGGTGGGATAATTTCCGACATAACGCGAGCGAAGCCGCTGGCAAGAGCTAATGTTAGTATAAAAATCCTTACCGTATATGAGCTGTCGTTTTTAGCGGCCGGATTACTATGAAAACTCATCTCGCCTCTCCTAAGTTGTGTAATTTAAAAATCTAACGAACTGTTTACTTCGACACATGACAACCAAGGAGGAAACTTATCAGAGATTCTATTAAAATGTCGATTTGGCTTGCTGATATAGAGAGAGCTGCTAAAGTAAAAAAGGAATAAATGAACACGTTGGTGCATGAAAAAATATCGTTGTTCGTCATTGATTCTGGAATTTATAATTGTACCTACTATGCGTTGTCATGGACATATTAAAAAACAAATGAAAAATGAAAAGTATAAGATGCAAACAATTTTATACCTTTACTTTGCCGTAAGCAAAATTGTGCTCCAAATCCAAAATATGAAAGGTATACACTCTCACATGATAAAATAAATTCCTTTTAGCCCCAGGGCTACACATAAATAAAAACTTTCTCTTAATAAGATCATCCTTAGGATCAAACAAATTCTTTGAACAATAAAATGGAAATCTAGCGAGAGTATTCATTTCAACAGCCTCCAGAGGCCTCCAGTTATCAAAAATTATTAACGATAAACTCCAATGTTTTATGTTCTACGTAATTCGTAGAAATTTTTCGTAGCTTTAATATGATTGAAATTATGAGGCCTACAAAATTTTTAATAGGGGCTACAAAATCATGTTATCCGCTATGAGATTTGTAAAGAAAATTTAGGTGATTCCATATTTTCTTGAAAGTAGAACATAACCACACACACATGTGTGTTTCTTATCATTTATTATTATTTTTTTTATCTTTACGTACTTCGGGACCATGGAGTCCCGGTCCTTTAGAAGGCGTACGATGGGCCGAAGCCAACTCGCAGGGGACAATTTTAAATGGAATGAGGCACCAACCTACCATAATCTCAAAAAATAAGGAACTTCATAGCGTCCACGAACTATTGCATTTTTTTGTCTATGGTTGCCTATTAATAACTAAAGAACTTCATAGCGTGCATGAACTATTGCATTTTTTTGTCTATTGTTGCCTATTAATAAATAAGGAACTTCATAGCGTCCATGAACTATTGCATTTTTTTGTCTATGGTTGACTATCAATAAACAAGGAACTTCTGCGTGCTTATGTCAAAATTAAAGTAAATATAAGAGAAAGAGAAAGGAAAGAAGAGATCTTCATAATCTTAGCGTATCGATGGCAAAAAGATCAAAAACTTATACATTGTAAAGGCTATCTAATTGCAGTATAAATTGCATAAATGGACGAACATACACCTTTTCCATTGGCGTTCTTGTTCAGTCCATCTCGGTAACTTCCCCTCAAGACAGATTAAACAGTAGACGTTAAACTAATTAATGAGTCTAGCCAACGATTAGCGCCTGATGTAGACTGCAGGCAATTACTAAGGCAAGCGACTGTGAACACACCGGAATAATCGCTCAAAGCGGAGAATATTATGCACATTGCAGAGTAACTACTGCGATTAGGAATAATTTCAGTGCAAAGAAAAGTATTTATTTCGAACTCACACAGGAAATAAAAAACAAAATGAAAATGGCCAAGGGCGAGTCGCACCCGCGCAACGAGGGTTCTGTAGGCACCTTGAAATAAATTTAATTTATATTTTCTTTTTATTTTTAGGTACCGCTTGTCTCTACTTGAAAGTTTGGTTTTGTAAAGGTAATTCACAAGTGTTTCCTTGATTTTCGGTATCTCCACTCATTATAATAATGGTTATCACATAATCTTTTCAGAATAATTACCAGAAAACAACAAACCCCTTTAAATTATTACAATTATAATGTTCTTGTATTGACTTTCATCGTATCAAATTGATTAATTAAGAGAAAATTTGTGATCATTATGATGGAAAATAACTACGTCTAACTGAGATAAGCACTGGCTATTTATAGGCTGACGAAATTTTCATAGTTTAATTTTACGAGTAGTTAACACTTTCGCGTTTTGAAAATCATGAAATGGAATGGAAAAAAAAAACCACTTAGGTACGTATTGTACCTAAGTGGTTTTTTTTGTTTTCCACCATTCCTTATCTATAAAGAATTACCTACTTAATAAAAATGTAAGAACCTTACGATCAGAAAGTAGTTGGAGAAAAAACCAACCGAGAAGAAACCGGTTATAAATTCAAAAGAATTGATGTTCTTCCGACCTCCTAATTTTTTCATTAAAAAAAAAACAAATATATGTAATAGAAGCAGACCTCAACGTAAGTATTTGGGAAAAGGCTAGGTAGGCAGATCTAAGTAAATTATAATTTTAAATTTAAAAAAAAATGGTTTTTATTACTTAGCATAATTATTCAGATCAGCTACGTTTATTAAATGTCAGGTTTAAGTTTGTTTCAGTTTGATTTGAGAAAGTAAGTAGGTACTGTAGGCAGTGTGTGACAGAGTGGCATCTAAGGATTGGAAGACGAGATGTCGGTCGTCCAGCACTGAGACGGGCGGACGAAATTGTTGCCATCGCGAGCAAAACCGTGGGATTGGCATAAGACAAAAAAACACTACAAAGTGAAAAATAACTTTAATTTCGGAAGTCGGTGTCTTTGGCTTTTTATTTACTTTCGCTTTTTTGCCACCGACTTCCGAAATTAAAGTTATTTTTCACTTTGTAGTGTTTTTTTGGAAGTCGGTTGTTTTTTTTTTTTGTAAAAAGTTTTTATTTTTCACTTTTTAGTGGTGCCTACCCCACACAAATGTGAATACCACTCTGCAATATAACTTAGAGGAGCATCATCCACATAGACTAAAACAACTCAAGTACCTAGCGCAATTTGAAGCGCCATATAGTAAGCATTAAATCATTTATAGCCAGAGTGCACCTCATGACAATTCCAATAAGCCCAAACACGGCTAGGATACATTGTTTTATTACTGAGTTCCGATGCCTACCTTCCGGCTCCTTCATCAGATCGGTTCGATGGTACCATTTTCATCAGAACCATTTATTTAAAGCTTCGCCATAGTCGCTTAACTATTAATCGAGATATCTTATCGCCACCCGTGAAATACTTATCATCGTTGAGGAGTTCCCGTGGCTTTCTGTGGTCTTCTTCCTCAGTTCCACTTCACCAGATGATACTTTCTGAATGCAAACGCTGGATTTGTTGATGAAAATACCAAAATAGCTGTAAGTATGCCTATAATATTTGAGGAGTTCCCTCGATTCCTCATGGATCCCATCATCAGAACTGGATTTTGATAAAAATGGAACCAATCTGGAAGTATACACTTTCAAATAAAAAAAGAATTTTCCGAATCGGTTCTTAAATGACGGAGTACTGAGGTAACAAACATACAAAAAAAAAAAAAAAACATACAACCAAATTGAGAACCTCCTCCTTTTTTTGAAGTCGGTTAAAAAGATAGGTCTATACCCAGCAGTTGGTGAAGTCGGGCTGTGGATAATGATTATGAAGTAAGTACTTGGTTAGCCTGTCGTTAAGGTTCGTGTATGGGAGGAGGGAAAGGAGCCCTTTTGCCTCGCAGTGGGACACATCATGACAACATAGAGCGCCTTCACACTAGCGTTTGTCCAGCGTAGGCATTCGATAAACGTATGCGCAGCGGTGACGCCGCAACTACGCGGCGCAGGCATCGCGTTGTCGCGGCGTCAGTGCAAGGGTAAATGCATACGCTGCGTTAGCGCAAGTGCGCGACGCATGAATAGCATTGCATGAATTGTGTGACGTCTGCGCCGCGTTAACGCAGCGTTCGATTTACTCCAGAGGAAACGCCGCAACAACGCGACGTCGTCTCCGCTGCGCAACGTTTATGGAACGCCTACGCTGGACAAACGCTAGTGTGAAGGCGCTCTTAGACTTATGATAATAATCTGTGCTTAATAAGCAGTGTGGTTTTGTTCAAATAGACATTTAATAAAAATAGTTTCAAATAATAAATCATCGTTAGTTTTGGTTCACTTGACTTCTACCAATGTGAGTTTTTAATAGGTCACAGCCACAGGAACAGCGTAACGGACTGGGTTAGCTTTGAACAATTTTAACAAGCATAACTCCCTGAAAATTTAACTGGCAAACATATTATAGGAACTGATTTCCTGCGTAAACTTTTAAGCTACTATATAAAAGTGTGATGGTTTTATCACGGTTAAAGAGAAAAATGCGGTTTACGAGCAAATAGACAACCCACAACTCACCAGATATCCGCTTAATATGCAGCTGTGTCGCAAAGTTATTCCCCATTTGCGAAACATAACTGTCCTTCTTGCTGGATAGCTGGATGCTGAAGCCATCGGACTCTAGCGAGGCCCTGGGGGCCTTGGCGGCCTGTACAGCCTTGTTGCACACCGGGGTGGGGGCCACCTTGGCCAGGGCCGCCTCCTGGGACCCAGTGCTGTCGCGGCGACGACTCTTGTGGTCAAGCAACATGCTTGGGGTGCAACCCATGTTGGCACTACACTTTGGCACTAACACTCACACTGAACTTGGATACCATCGTTTGATCTGTAACAAGAAGATGGATAGAGTTAGATTTTGTAGTATAATGATCCAATATAATCTTACTAGCTTTTGACGCCGGCGCATCGCATTGCTTGCCCGCACTCTATTACATAGTTTTCGCTTAGCGTTCTTTCAGACTTTTTTTCTTTTTGCCGGCTCCTAGCATTATTTTAAATAGCCTACAGCCTTCCTCAAGAATTGGGCTATGAAATGCAAAAACATTTTTTCAAATCTGACTGGTAGTTTCAGAGATTATCGCGTTTAAACAAACAAACAAAAAAAAAACAGCTTTATTATTAGTAGTACTAGCTTCTGCCCGCGACTACTTCGTCCGCGTATCTTGTCGTCACCCCGTCGCATCGCATCGCCTGTTCGCGCTACTGCTTTGTTTTTGGCTAGCGGTCTATCTGATTTTTTTTTTCTTTTTTCTCGGCTCCTAAGGGTCTAGCGTGTTTTTTTATAGCCTAGCCTTCTGCAAGAATTGGGCTATCCAATTCAAAAATAATCCAGATATTAGTGTGTTCAATTCAAACATACAAACAAAAAAAAAACTTCAGATTTATTATTACTATATTATAGATAGTACAGATTTGGACAAACAAAATTAATTAAGAATAGCTGATGCCATCATAGCAATAAGTCAGGCTGACGGCGCATGCGCAATGCCCAGGATGCCGTGCGTCGGTATCTAGTAGGTAGGTATTCCCACTCATAGAGACTAGGTATTTTAATGCACCCCATCACAACTCCTCTAGTGCATTAAGTACCTACATTCCGACCTCGCCGCCGAGGTCCCTGGTGACGTAATACCAGCACCTATCATCAGCACTCACCACATAATACACCGCTGCACAATAACATGTATATAAATACGTAGGTGGGTACTTATTCGAATGAAAATTGCCATGTGTGTAAAAGGGGTTGTATCGGAGACATCTATTTTGTAGGCGACAAAAAATATTATGCCTGAACAAGAGATGTGAAGTACGGCTCGGGTTTTTGTCCTAAAACAAAAAAGTATCTTCCATCTTCAGAAACCCTTATTATGATTGTCATGAAGTAAGAAACTTTTCCTATAAAACATATTGCTATATATAACTTCTCTTTGTAACAGTTACAGAGTCTCAATCATTTCCAGCTTAGCGCTACTTACGGTAAGTAGTGGCAAGTTTTTTAATTATAACTTCATGTTCTTATGTTTTGCGTTCTTTGTTTCAAGTGGTTTATTTATTATTATTATTAATTAGCTGTTGCCTGCAACTTTGTCTGCGATCCAGGATGAAAAATAGCCTTTAAATGTCCTTCTGTAGGTTACAGTCTACCCATGTGCCAAATTTCATCCAAATCCGTTCTGCCGTTTTAGCGTGAAAGAAAAAAAAAACTTAGTTTCGCATTTTATAATGGACCGAGCGAGCGAAGCGTCTCTGCTTGCTTTCGTCAGTCAGTTTGTTGCTACTCCTCTAAACCGACCTGGACGAAACTTGGTATACAGGTTTTACGACTTCACAGATTTTTTTGCCGTCGGGGATTTTTGATTGGAGGGGTACTTCCTCCAAAAAACCGGCCAAGTGCGTGTCGGACTACGCACAATGAAAGGTTCCGTAGTTGGGATGAAATTATCCCAAGAACATACATATATTACAGAACATACATTCCAACAGTAAATGTAAGTTTGAACTCACAATATTGAGCGATTTACCATATTATTTTAAGACCACAAACTTCTTATAGGTTTTCCTGTAATCTACAGTTATAGAACTATTTAAGGGTTCCGTTTTTTCCTTTTTAGGTACGGAACCCTAAAAGTGGCAAAACTGGATATCTTCGCATTATGAGATCGGATTTCGATGGTTGTTTTTTGTTTTAAGTTGGTCTCTTAAAAACTTGGTGATGATTTGTAGAAAAAAAAAAAACATATGCTCGCGAAGTCTACTTTTCGCAGACTATGAATTAGTTAGGATTAGGATTTCGACAAATGGAGATTTTAAGAAACTTATTCTCAACGTAAACTCACGTGGACTCAAAAGCCTTTGTATATCTCTAATTAAAGTCTTACACGCCTCATTTAGGAGTAACATGTCGGGATAAGTGAAAGGCGATTATCAAAAGGTATTTGCAAAGCATAAATGTGAGTGGAAACGCCGGGAGGTTACGCCCTAGGAAGACATGTTATGTTATAGTGAATGAATAAGTTTTATTGGTGATGTTCTTCAGAAAGGTCAGGTGCGTAGTACTCGCAACCGGCGTGCGTGTATGAGCAGATGTATGAACGTAAACGAGGCAAAAGGAGTATGTAAGGATCGTAGCAGGCGGCGTTCTGTTTGTTTAAGCCTACCATGGGAAGGGAGGAGCTCGTGGCTAAGTAACAACAGCCGCACGGGTCGATCCGTCAGGTTAAGCTACGCTTGCCGGGGTTGGTCAGTGGATGGGTGACCATCTTTACATACCAAGATTCCTCCGTGCCTCGGAAAGCACGTTAAGCCGTTGGTCCCGGCTGTTATTCGTGGATCTTTGACAGTCGTTACGGGTCGTCAGAAGCCCGAAAGTCTGACAACCAGTCTTACCAAGGGATATCGTATTACCCAGTATCTGGGTTGTGGAGGTCAGATAGGCAGTCGCTCCACGTAAAATACTGGTATTCAGCTGCATCCGGTTAGACTGGAAGCCGACCCCAACATAGTTGGGAAAACGCTAGGCAGATAGATGGGGAAGGTGTGAGGTGATAAATAAATGACAAATGAGTTATTTCTTTAAGTAGGTTTCTACAAAGACTACATACATATGTATGTCGGGACATGGCTTTTGAGGTCTTAGAAATGATCTATTTACGGAGCTTATTTCCATGGAAACAAATCTACTGAAGGAGTTCTATTTTGCTGTTGGTAGGGATGATTTTAATCTTGGAATGTTCTGTTCTATTTGATTAATTTTGGTGTAATTCGATAATTATGGTATTGCCGTCGATTATTTGTTTATTTCTGAAGGTTTTAAATAATTATTATTTAATTACTTTCATTGGTTTCTTGAAAAAAAAAGTAAAAAAAAAATACAAAAATTACTATTATCGACGAGAGTGTATTTACCATTACAATAATGTACCTACCTAATAATTATGTATCTTATCAACAAGGATATGCTAACAAGAAGCGCTTTTTCAAACGAATTTTTAAGTCATTATTCCTAACTTCGTTCACGACATTTCGTCACAAAATTTTTAATGAAATAAAATATCATAATAGGGCCAAAACATTACAAAGACAAGTAAAAATCTTTCACATAATTGACGTAACAATTTTATTTGTAAGACTATGTAATATCGCCTTGGGCTTGATGAAACTGACCGCTTTCCTGGAAAAACCTGCCCTAAAGAAATGAGGTACGGATTCCTTTTAAAATGGTCTGTGTATAAAATAAATGTACCTATAATAATATAATCTAAGATGAAAAACTTTTTTATGGTATACCTACTGGCTTTTTTCTGCGTTAGTCGATAAAGGAACTCCTATTTCTGTTTTAAATTGTCAAAAGAAATCTGAGGCGGGATGCAAAACTTGTTCGTGATCGCGTCGCTCGCTACTGTATCATAGTTACCTACTCTTAATTCCTAAAGGGTAGTATTTAAACTCACATCAAAAATTATCAATTTTTCCCAAAGAATATGTACTTACATCAAAAATACTGTTTGCACATCAAAATTTGCATGTCTAAATAAATTAAACTTAACGTCAGGTCGACGGAGCCGTTATTTAACTATAGTAGTGCAATATTAAGTTTTATTAGATGCGCATTTGTTATTTTTGATGAACAGTTACTATTTTTGATATGTACTTAATTAATATTTATGTTGTTATTATCCATCGTATTCCATCCTAATTAGAAATGAAAATATAAAATTCTTTTCTATCCATGTACCAAATACAGCAGGTTGTACCTATACAGGTTAGATAAATTTAAATGTTTTAGGCAGCTATAAATACTACTTAAAGCTGGTTTCTGTTATTTGCCAGTGAGCCCCAAGCTAGAGAGTAAAGTCTGCATCTTGGGGCTCGGGATTCGATTTTCAAAGTAGGGATTATAGAGAAGTGATTAAGAGTGTGGTGGTGCGGAATAGTATCTGGTTGGTGTGTGTGAGGGTGTGTGGGGGGTGTGTGTGTAATGTATGTAAGTTTCAGTGATTGTTGCCATTATGCTTGTTAGGAAATAATACGGCCTATTTTGTGATATTTAAAAATACCTAATTAGGTAACTTTATGAGACAGAGACGTATTTAAAAAATGTAAGGCCATTTTCTGTATAGTAAACAAAATAGAACGAACACCTATCTTTTAATTAAATTATGTACGTGTTATTTTATTTACAAGTAGCCTGTATAAACAGAATTGTATTTTCCTTTTACACCCAGCACGAAGTTTATATTTTCATGGTTGTCTGGATAATGGGGAAGCCATGGGCAACGATCCTTAATGGTTATTCGGAACGCTAAACAAGTAAACTTTATGGAATTATGAATATTTAAATGCCGATTTTATTTCATTTTGTACTTATTGTTATGTCTCGGTGGGGATGAATAAAATGAGATAGGAAAGTAGCTGCTATTATAAAGATTACGCTGTAGTTGTTTTGTCTGAAAATATTGTGTTAATTAATGTGCATCGAAACAAATTTAACATCAGAAAAAATATCATTGGATAAAGTTGTCTCCATTGAGGTTCAAAATTAGAGTTTAGGTACTGCATCCATTAGGACCTATGAGTCGTTCTTAAACCTAAGTCATTAAATATGTATAATATTAAACCTAAACTGTCGCTTTTCAAAACGAGTTCACGTTAGTATACTTAGGCCCAAACTTTTCCCAAAGTCATGTAATTTAGACTTGTCAGTTTACCTATGTAATTAGAACTTTAATTATGATGGAATAAAGTTTGAAATAAAAAAAAAACCGGTCAAGAGCGAGTCGGACTCGCGCACCGAGGGTTCCGTTCCGATTTCTGAAAAAGTGTGCTATTTAGAGACATCGTTTTATTTTTTCTGTAATCTTTACACTAACTTATATCACATAGAATAATTTCAGATTTTTCTCTTTACAAACTTCGGAGATAAGGGGGGGGGGAACGGTATTTTTTTTACATTTTTTATCAAAAGTCGAAAAATATGGGGCCTAAAAAATAAAAAAAATGTTTGAGAATGTGCAAACAGCGCTCTTTCATATGACACCCCACATGACCTAGTAGCCGCACTAATTTTTAAGACCCCTTTTCAGCACCTGTTGCAAAAATAATATAAATATTTTTATTTCTTTCTTATTTGCAAAATAGTTGGGTAAACGTCATCTAAAACTCTTCCAAATTTCAGGTTGATAGCATTAGTAGTTCTTGAAATATCCAGCTGTGACAGACAGACAATCAGACAGACATACAGAAAGACAGACAGACTGAGTCGCACCATAAGGGTTCCTTTTTTACCATTTTGGTACGGAACCCTAAAAATAGCTTGATGGATTAAACCTGGGTCTAAAGATAATAATAATATCCTTGGACATTTCACACAACGCCATCTAGTCCCAAGCTAAGCAACCTAATGCTTGTGTTATGGTAACGAGATGGACGATAAACTACTTATATACATTTTTTTTTTTTTGTAAATACATACATATTATAGATAGAAAAACACCCAGAACCGGAACAAATACTTGTAGGTCGTACAAATATTTGTTCCGTGCGGGAATCGAACCCGCGACATGCTGCGCAGCAGTCAATCTCTCAACCACTGCGCCAACCGTGTCGTCAAAGATGAGACCTTGTTCTTTAATAAGACAGTGTTACCCCTCAGATGCCTACCGTTGCCGAGGAATAACTCAGGCAAAATATTATCATACTGTATGAAATGATTTACGAGGCTTAAAACAACAAACAGCTTCTGTTCTTGATTAGTTAAAGGTATAACAATCACCACGTATCATTTTCACTCACTAGGTCCCTAAAGGGAAAACGATTCAATTTTCAGGGAACATAAAATTAATAATCTTCCAAACATACCGAAAATAAATGAAACAATAAATTCTCCTTTCTTCGTTTCTCCTTCGGTTGTGTCGAAAAAGCTTGGGTCTAATTAAAATATATGTTTCTTTGAGTCACATGTTAACGGAACGTAACAAGGGTATAGAAAATATATGGTTTTGGTAACTATATGCGAATTGAATATAAAGCTGCGAACATAAGGAATCATTTAAAAGGAATTATTTTAAGTTGCCTGCAGCTTCGCCCGCGTAGATGTCGGAAATTATCTCACGGGAACCTACTACAGGGATACAAAGGATCCTATGTGTTAATCCAGGTTATAAACTATCTATGTGATAAATTTCATCCAAATCCGTTCAGCCGTTTTTGCGTGACTGAGTAACAAACATTCAAAGATCTTCACAATCTTTCACATTTATAATATTAGTATAGGATTGCTCGCAATATTATTTAAATCGTTAGAAAAAGTATTCATTGGAATATCCTGCAAACTCGCATGATACCTATGATAAGTATGTAGGTCAAGCAATCAACTGCTGGATAGCGCGGCCTGGGAGAGCAGTCCCAGGCTGCGGTACAACACCCTGTCCTCCGCCTTCCGCATCAAGTCTGGTCCAGCCACCTTTTTAAGGTCGTCGGTCCATCTAGCTGGGGGTCTGGGGGCTGGTAGGTACTTGGGTTGGGTGTATAAATTGAATAAAAAGTCGGGAGGTGTCACCCGGTTGGAACGATGTTGCTTTCAATGTACTTACATTATGTATTAGTACAGAGCTTTTTATTAAGGTCTCTTTTTTTAAAAACAAAAAAAAAACTTTTGATTCTTGTAACTGACTATTTTAATTACGTGACGATTTCTACCAGTTTACTCCTACCACAAGCGTTAAAGAACTTATTTTCAAAAAAGTCTACTGTCGTTTCTTGGTTCCAACATGAAACAAACGCCACTCAAAAATCGTTTGATGGAAACCTACGGCTTAGACTTCCAAATTATTTTAATGATACCATAAACATAATGAGACATTGTAAAAACATAGTAGGTACACTATCTTCTAATTATCTTCTAGACAGGTGTACCTAACTTAAAATTGACAAGATGACGACATGCCATTAGTACAAACCCATTAACCTCTTTTACTTAAAAGGTGAGGAAGTCCGCCATTATTTTCTAAAATCAAGAGCGTTGTTCTTGGGACACAAAACAGACAACCGATTGGTTCGCGAATTCTGGGTACCTACCCATAAACTACTTTTTAGGGTTCCGTACCAAAATGGTAAAAAGGAACCCTTATGGTGTGACTCAGTCTGTCTGTCTGCCCGTTTGTCTGTCACAGCTGGATATCTCAAGAACTACTAATGCTATCAACTTGAAATTTGGAACAGTTTTAAACGACGTTTGCCCAACTATTTTGCAAATAATAAAAAAATAAATGTTTTTTGCAACAGGGACTGAAAGGGTGTCTTAAAAATTCAAAGTGGGGTACTAGGGCATGTGGGGTATCATATGAAAGAACGCTGTTTGCACATTCTCAAACATTTTTTTCTTTTTTTAACCGACTTCTGAAAAAAGGAGGAGGTTATCAATTCAGATGTTTCAATTTTTAGGATTCCGTACCTCAAAAGGAAAAAACGGAACCCTTATAAGATCACTTGTTTGTCCGTCTGTCTGTCTGTCTGTCGGTCTGTCAAGACTGTTTTTCTCAGGAACTTATTTTGATACTCGCAAGTAAATCAAAACCTATAGGGTACTTCCTGTTGTTCTAGAATCATGAAATTTGGTAAGAAGCAAGGTCATACAACACAAATATAGGAAAAAGTCCGAAAATTGTTAATTTGTAATTCTATCACATGATAAAAATGTTCAAGTCTGTCAGTCTGTCAAGACCTTTTTTCTCAAGGATGCGTGGAGATGTCAAGTTGAAATTGATATTAAATACGTAAGTCTACTGTCCCTTAGAGTCCTAAAAAATCAAGCGTCTAAGTCAACGCAATAAAAAAATACGGCCATTTTGCGACACATTTTTATACTCGCAACTGTCGCAAGTAAATCAAAACCTATAGGGTACTTCCCGTTGACCTAGAATAATGAAATTTGGCAAGAAGAAAGGTCTCCCAGAACAAGTAAAAGAAAAAGTGAAAAAAATTGTGAATTTGTAATTTTTTGACATCAAAAAATTTTTTTTGGGATCTAATGTTAAGTTGTTTTTGGGATAAATTCTTTTCAACTACGGAACCCTTCATTTTGCGTGGTCTGACACGCACTTGGTCGGTTTTTTTAAATGTATGTTCTTCTACTTCGTCATATACATGGTTATTTGTAAAACACCAGTTACCTCTTAAACTTGGATTTGCAAAATTCTTTTTTTGTTTGAAAGGGTATACTTTCGAGGTGGTCCCACTGTCACCAAGTCACAATCTGATGAGGGGATCCCATGGAAATTGAGGAAAACCCTCAAATTTTTTAGGCACATAGAAAGCAATTTGGGTATTTTTTATAGTAACTCGTGCTCTTGGAAAGCACCATTTGGTGAAGTGGAACTAATGATGAAGACCACAGATGGCCATCGGAACTACTCCATTATACCTAAGTATTTCACAGGTTGCGATTTACTTTAATATGGTTGCTAAGTAATTTATGCTCGTCAAAATGCATAATGGTGATGATGATTTCACCATGGAGCTCCAGTTCTCCTGGTTCTTACTAGGAGAACTCCTCAACAATTAA
Source organism: Cosmia trapezina (assembly GCA_905163495.3). NCBI lineage: Eukaryota > Metazoa > Arthropoda > Insecta > Lepidoptera > Noctuidae > Cosmia > Cosmia trapezina. The sequence goes on from LR991036.1 coordinate 8,814,597, forward strand.
CGTCCCTGCATCGGGAACAGCAATCATTTGTAAAAGGTGATGAGCAGTTGACATTGGGCTATTGTAACTTAGATAAATTACAAATTATCCCACTAAAAAGAGAAAAATAAAAAAAACAACCGACTTCAAAAAAAAAACTAAAAAGTGAAAAATAACTTTAATTTTGGATGTCGGTGGCAAAAAACTAAAATACAGATCCAAAGACACCGACTTCTAAAATTAAAGTTATTTTTCACTTTGTAGTGTTTTTTTTTGGAAGCCGGTTGTTATTTTTTTATAAAAAGTTTTTAACTTTTTAAAGTCGAAAACGTTTTCGACTTTTGATGAAAACTGTTAAATAAAATACTGTTCCCCCCTTATCTCCGAAGTTTGCATAGAGAAAAATCTGAAATTATTCTATGTGATAGAAATCTATAGATTACATGAAAAATAAAACGATGTCGAAATAGCACAGTTACATATAAATGATGGTAAAGAACCCTTGGTGCGCATTTCCGACTCGCTCTTGACCGGTTTTTTTTTTTAAAGAAACACTATAAGGCTCGTCGTAAATGCTTTAAGATTGTTCAAATCATTTCTGAACGCTTCCCCATACTTTAATTTCTCACGTCCCTCCGGAACTCGGTCTATTAACGTAATGCCAAGCATGGAGCGCTCCATGGCTCTCTGAACTCTGAGTCTGTACACAGCCTCCAGCGTGAGCGTCCACGTCTTAGCACCGTACTTCATGGTGGGCAGAACACACTGGTTACAGAGACGGGACGGGACTTCAGACTTTGAGTTTTTTTTTTAGCTAATCTCAGAATGTCGTGGTAAAAAATACTTAGGTACTTTAATTTATCCTAAACATAAGTAACTATGCATGTGCAATCATAATGTAGGTATCAATAGATAGCTTTTTTATCATAGAAACGTCGGTCACAAAACAAAAGTTTACTAACAACTATTATACTACAAGAAAAACCCACTATAGTAAAACACTACTTATCTAAAATTACTTCTCGCTCCGTGCACAATAAGCCTTGTCTTTACGACTGCACTACATTCATACCCGCCTAAATATGAGAGGAGTATCATCCCTCACTGGCTTTCTCTGACATTTATTTATAACCTACACGAATAAGAAGAACAAGAAAAAGATTTTTCATGATCCTCGGAAGTATGTTTCCCGAAAACTTTTCTTTTTGTAATAATGTACGGTGAGCAAAGTAAGTCAATCGATACTGCTACTTTACACATCATCTAAATTGACACAAAATGGTTTTATAATATCTTGCTTTTAAGCGTTTCATATTTAAATACTTAGTTAATCTTATTAGAGTTAATAAAATCTTTGAATTTTACTTCCTTGTTTTCTTTCTTCATCTTTTGACGTGAAAACGAATTTCGGAAGATTCAACGTCTAGTAACTAAGAGACGTTTAATGTTAGAGTGATGGTTGAACATTCAAAAGATATCTCATATTTATAACAATTTTAAGGCCGGATATAATTTCCGTATGACGTCACACTGCGAGTGCACACGCATGCGCGCAACCCTCTACTTTTGCCGAATGTGTCGAAATATCAATTCGTATAGCGCAAAAACGTGTTTAGCTAGGTAAGTTATTCTGGTGTCTTTTTCAAAAGTTGACAAAACACTACCAGGACCTAAATAGAAACAACAGAAATATTAGCCAAAATAGGGTTATAAATTAATGTGAAATTGACAATAGCAAAATAATGTCAGATGTCGTCTTATACGGCCTTAAATCTGCTCAGAAATGAAAAAAAACCCCAACCTAAGAAAGTTTGCATCAAAAGGAATGCAATGAGCCTAAAGAGTCTAGTGCCGAGCAAATACAATAGCTACGGCAGTGTCAGACAGACACCGTAAAAATATCTGTTGCAAATAGCGAAAAAGTTAAAGATGTCGTCTCATATCGGCCATGAAATTGCTCTGAACTGGAAAATATCATAATCGGTGAAAGCTTACTTTATAAATAATGCAATAAGCCCGCTAAGTGTAGTGTAGAGTAAATACCGCCAGTAAAATTTCAATCTGTTTTCACGCAATCAAACGGCGTGGACTCGAACTGCGCCTACAATTCTTTTTTTCTTTTTCCGATTTTAATTAAATTTAAAGTTCAAATAATTAAATTCAGAAAGCTGAAATGTTTATCGACTTTTGTTGCTGACTGTAACTATTTGTCATTTGTTTCACGGGGACACGAGAATAATTTTTAAAGCTTAATTGGCTTATCTTGTTGAGCCTTTTGTGTTTTAAAAGGGAAATAAAAAATGTTTAAGAAGGCTGTTAAAATGTTTAAGGATAATCCTTAAGCTGGAGTTTATAACTTGTTCAGGACGGCTAATAAACACAGTAAAACACACCAGATTCAAAACGGTTTTTCCAGTAATTATAAAGCACCTCTCAAGTTAAGTCTGCCCACAGCCTTATTCAAGTTAACCTTAAATTTTGCCTTTTGCAATGATACGACATTTTATTCCACTTTACTGTGCTTTCAAAAGTCCCCTCTGCATGTTATATTTTCTTCCCCTCTTCCATATGTCATATGGTTGATTACCAACCCTCCTTGGTAATTTGAAATATCGAGGACTCGAGGTCTATAATAGGGGAGCCCCCTTGTGAAGCAACATCTATTGCTATGTTATAAATTATAATACACAGTATTTTATCCTCTAAGGAGGAGCTCGTGGCTAAGTAATAACAGCCGCACGGGTCGATCCGTCAGGTTAAGCTACGCTTGCCGGGGTTGGTCAGTTGATGGGTGACCATCTTTACATAACGAGATTCCTCCGTGCCTCGGAAAGCACGTTAAGCCGTTGGTCCCGGCTGTTATTCGTGAATCTTTGACAGTCGTTACGGGTCGTCAGAAACCCGAAAGTCTGACAACCAGTCTTACCAAGGGGTATCGTATTACCCAGTAACTGGGTTGTGGAGGTCAGATAGGCAGTCGCTCCATGTAAAATACTGGTATTCAGCTGCATCCGGTTAGACTGGAAGCCGACCCCAACATAGTTGGGAAAAAGGCTAGGCAGATTGATTGATTTTATCCTCTAAACTTTTATGAAGTGGACTTCACTACCACTTCACTATCTAACTAAATAAGTAGGTAAGTACTTAAAATAAAATAAGAAGTCATTTAAAACTGTACTATGCGAGCCAAATAAGAATAGTACCATCAAGACGCCATTTTGTTCCGAAATACTCGCGAACTTCATTATCAAAGGGTACTAATTTGACAGCTATCGTGTATTTGACAGCTATCGGCAGTACTAATGTAACAGCTATCGTGTGATGTTGGCAGCAAGCGCGATCCTATTCTTATTTGGCTCGAATAGTAAAGTAACAATAGCTTCAACATGTTAAATGAAAGGCATACTGACACACACAAACTCAACCACAACACAGCACACACACAGCACGCACACAGCCACATTTTTTTGCACAAAAGCTTTCATATTCCATTAATTAAAATGATTTAAAAGCTTTCACTATATTACTTCATATAATGAGGTGACAAAAGCAATCATTATAAAAGGGCTCCATTAAACGTTGTATCCGAGTGATGAAAACGAATAATCGATTCGAGGTTGATTCTGTAAGGTATCGAGTAATTTAATCGAAAATATCGCCGGGGTAAAATACGAAAGAGATGGCAGAGGAATTACTATACACATTTAGACAAGATATTCCAGTGTGTAGTGAAAAATAAAAAACTATGCTAAGTTGGAACATGAAATTTCAACATTTCAACTCATTTTAAAGCATTATGAGCCATATACAACGTGTTAATGAAATAACCCAAAACCTCTTAAGGGGTCATTGTACTCATCATTATGAACAACTTTTACTATGGGACCAAACCTGAAATCGCGAAAAAAAAATCAGCTGTTCAGTACATTTTGACGAATTATGCGAACATAAATGTATTGAACAGCTGATTTTTTTTCGCGATTCCAGGTCCAAAAAAAAAAAAAAAAAAAAAAAAAAAAAAAAAAAAAAAAAAAAAAAAAAAAAAAAAAAAAAAAAAAAAAAAAAAAAATGTCAAACTGCTGTCAGAAGCACATACGCTCCTCAAATATTTTCGCGATTTGCCCTAAACACTGTGAAGTTGTGCCTCAAAATATTATAAAAGTGCGCCTAAAGTGCTTCGGATTCAGTGTTAATGTTATCTAGTGCAAAAAATAACTAAAAATCATAAAAAACTCAAGTTCAAGTTCAAGTTTCTCCCAGTGAAAAACATCTACCCACTTAAAATCACAATTTAGATCTTACAATCTGTCTCTTTTAAAATGTCACTGATGTCACTGTCAAAGTGTCAATGTCGACAACAAACAAGTGTTGCCACCTAAAAAGTTAAATTAACTCAGCATCCATGGATTCCCAAACAGAAAATTCTATAAAGAATAATGCAAATGCGGCTAAAATATTAAGTCAGCAAATATTTCACAAAGGCTTATTTATTAGTCGACCCAGATCAAACTCTTGTAGTGGTATGATACCTACTGGCGTCGCCAGTGCGACGATAGACTTAGTAGACTCCGACAATGCTACTGAAGAAAACTGGGTGGAAGTACCCGGACGCAAAAGATTTCATAGCCCAGATAAACCAACTGGTCAAAAACAAGCAAAATTAAATAGCTACTGGCTGAGTGCTTCCGTTACCACTTCCAACCGATTCTCTAGCCTTGATGTCACTAATAATCCTTCTGAAACGGCTCAAAAGCCCATCAAACCACCTCCATTGTTCATAGACAAAGTAAGCAACATTCAGCCTCTCTATGCAATGCTGAATGACACAGCCGCTGAACAGTACGAAATCAAGATCCTCCGTGGGGAACAAGTGAAAATTCAGCCAAAAACAACAGAAGCTTACACCAAAATCTACAAGGAACTTCAAAAACGAGAAACTGAATTCTATACCTACAAACCCAAAGAAGAAAGGAGCTTTCGAGTAGTCCTGAAAAACATCCACCCATCTACTGATACCAACGAAATAAAAGTGGCTATTGAAGAATTAGATCACAAGGTTATATCTGGAATATAAAAGACAGAAAGACCAAAACACCTCTTCCACTGCACTACGTAGATCTCAAGCCAAACCAAAATAATAAAAACATCTATAACGTTAAGCGTCTTCTCCATTGCTGCATTGTTTTTGAACCTCCAAGACCAAAAAGAGAGATCCCACAATGCTCCAACTGCCAGAGATATGGACACACGCGTAGGTTCTGTCACCGTCAGCCCAGATGCGTTAAGTGCGCTGGAGCACACGCTACTCTTGACTGCCCAAGGAAAGAGCGTTCCGATAATGTGCGGTGCATCCTTTGTGAAGGAAACCACCCCGCAAACTACAAGGGATGTTCGGTATATAAGGAATTGCAAAAAGTTAAATATCCCCCGCTGAGACCAAAAACCCAACATAGCAAAGTCACACTAGAACAAAATGATGGTACAGTTAAATATAGCCGACATGACAGTGTTGGGAATAAATCATACGCAGAAATAGCAGCCGGTATATCAACTAAAGAACCCCAACCAAAATCAAGCCAGTCACCTGAAATTAAGGAATTTATGCAGTCACTCATGAACCAGATGATGCTAATGACTAAGATGCTGGGAGATCTCATGTCCATGCTTCCAAATTTAATACATTAACATTATGCATCTGGAACGCAAATGGCCTGTCACACCACTCAGAGGAGTTAAAACTTTTTTTATACCACCACAATATTGACATAATGTTAATATCTGAAACACATTTTACTTCAAGAAGCCACATGGAATTTCCTGGATATAAGCTTTATCATACCACACACCCTGATGGGAAAGCACATGGTGGGTCAGCTATAATTATCAGAAGTAAATTAAAACATCATGAATCAGTATCGTACTGCAAAGCACCAATTCAAGCAACATCTGTCATAGTTGAAGATTGGATAAGTCCCGTCACTGTGTCAGCTCTCTACTGTCCACCGAAACACATAATCAAGCAGGAAGAGTTTAGTGAGTTTTTCAACACCCTCGGCGATCGTTTTATAGCTGGCGGGGACTTCAATGCAAAGCATAGCTATTGGGGCTCAAGATTGACCCTCCCTAGGGGCCGGGAGCTACTCAAGGCTGTTGAGAAACTAAAAATGGAAATAATATCAACAGGCGAGCCCACATACTGGCCCACCGATAGGAAAAAAGTACCTGACCTGATAGATTTCTGTGCTGTCAAAGGTATCTCGAAAAATTATATTCAGTGCCAGAGCAGCTATGACCTATCTTCGGACCATTCACCAGTCTTAGTAACATTATTAAGTCGTTTCAAAGAAACTACAGAAACTTGCGTCCTTCACACCAAAAAAACAAATTGGGAAATATTCAGATCAATGGTCGATCAGGCTTTAACTCCCACAGTCAGCCTAAAAACAGAGGATGATATAGTAGCAGCAATAGAATATTTCAATAACTCAGTCCAAACTGCTGCCTGGCGATCTACTCCTTCCAACAAATTAAATAATAACAAGAAATCTATATCCCATACTATACTGAATAAAATATCTGAAAAGAGAAGGCTAAGAAAACAATGGCAACAATTTAGATGCCCTGATGATAAAAGTAAATTAAACCATGCAGTTAGGAAACTCAAAAAACTTCTAGACAAGGACAGAAATAATAGTGTCCAGGTGTCCCTGAGTAACCTCGATGCTACTGCTGCTACCGACTACTCACTGTGGAAAGCTACCAAAAAAATAAAGCGGCCTAAAACGGTGTCTCCCCCACTTCGGCAAGCCAATGGGAACTGGGCTCGAAGTGATGAAGAAAAATCTACAACATTTGCCGAACACTTAAAAGGCGTATTCCAGCCTCATTCCTACGAAGGGCCCCCCGAACACAAAGAAGAAGTTCTGCGAGAAGTTCTACTAGATTGTGATCCATCTGCCAGCCCCGTCACAACGTTTACGAAGCAAGAGCTAATAAGAGCTATAAATAACGTAAAACCCAAAAAAGCCCCTGGCTACGATTTAATTACCGGCATAATTCTCCGCCACCTTCCAGATTCTGGCCTGATTTTCCTGTTATCTATCTACAATGCCATGTCACGACTTTGCTTTTTCCCCCCCCAATGGAAAACAGCTAAAATCCTAATGGTTCCTAAACCAGGAAAACTTCTTGAAGATCCGAAGTCATACCGGCCTATAAGTCTACTTCCAATAGCATCAAAGGTTTATGAATCGCTCCTTCTATTACGTTTACTGCCTATAATGAAAGAAAAACATCTAATACCCGACCACCAATTTGGATTCCGACAGAGACATGGCACAATAGATCAAGTCCACAGGCTCGTTAGTAAAATTCACAATTCATTTGAGGATAAGCAATATTGTGCTGCTGCATTTCTTGACGTCTCTCAGGCATTTGATAGGGTTTGGCATGAGGGTCTCCTCTATAAAATTAAAAACAGCTTCCCAAGCGACATCTTCCTAATCTTGAAGTCGTACTTGAGGGATAGGCATTTCTTTGTGCAGAGTGGTGAAGCCTCATCAAAACTATACCCTATTACGGCTGGGGTTCCTCAGGGCAGTGTGCTTGGACCGATTTTATATTTAATTAATACTGCTGACCTCCCAATATCAGAATTAGCGACTACAGGAACCTTTGCGGATGACACAGCTGTGCTGGTGGCCCATACTGATCATAAAGTAGCATCAGCCATACTTCAGACCTGTTTGGACGACATAGCCCTCTGGCTCAAAAAGTGGAGGATAAAAGCCAACGAGACCAAGTCGGTAAATGTCACATTCACGATGAGAAAGGATACCTGCCCACCAGTAAAGTTAAATGGAATACAAGTGCCTCAAGCTGAACATGTCAAATACCTTGGTTTATACCTTGACAGACGTCTTACTTGGACAAAACATATTTTCACGAAACGGAAGCAACTTGGACTAACACTGCGAAAGTTCTACTGGATAATTGGTCGAAAGTCGCAATTACACCTGGAAAATAAAATCCTCTTATATAAAGCTATAATTAAGCCTATATGGACCTACGGCATTCAGCTATGGGGAACAGCATCACACTCTAACATAGAGATCATACAGCGATTTCAGAACAAGATTCTAAGAACAATCACAAATGCCCCATGGTTTGTACCAAATGAAGCTCTACACCATGATTTAAAAATACGAACAGTCAAGGAAGAAATAACAAGCTACATCAAGTCATATAAAGAAAGAATTACCCGCCACCCAAATATCCTGGCAAACCACCTAATGGACGAAAAGAGAACCCGCCGGCTAAAACACAAAATTCCACAAGATCTCATCAAATAAACTTAGCTTTATGCTTTAAAAGAAATAGGATGTGTCACAGGACGCATACCAAGCAAGACATCTAACAAGCCATAAAAATTACTTAATGTCCTAATACATAGTGACAGATTGTAAGAAAATAAGAGACAGAAAAAAAAAAAAAAAAAAGTAAAAGTTGTTCATAATGATGAGTACAATAACCCCTTAAGAGGTTTTGGGTTATTTCATTAACACGTTGTATAATATTCCCACTGCTGGGACACAGGCCTCCTCTCGGTGAGAGGGAGTGAGCTGTAATCCACCACGCGGGCCCAGTACGGGTTGGTAGATGTCACAATACATGTCTTCGAATTTCTGGTGCTAGGACATGCCGGTGTCCTCACGATGTTTTCGTTCACCGTTTTGGGAGCAGTGGTGATGAAATAATTTACACAAAGTAAAGCACCGTTACCATTGGGCCACAATTGTTCCATTTTACAGCACTGAATATCATCTAGTATCCTAATTATATTACTTAAATACGTTAATTATTTAAAATGAAAATTAAGTCACACCTTACAGAATTGGCCTATAAATATTTAATTTAAATGGCACCCTTTGTTTTCAGCCACTCATTTAGGAGGCATTAATTAATTCTATGACGTCATAACGAAGTAGAAAGATTACTGCCACGAAGCAATTGTCTCATTACATTATTTTCAGATTTCAGTAGCATTTTGATTTGTGTCAACAGTCTTTCCTTTGTACCATAACAGGCCGTGATATCGAAAAGTTGATTAAATTAACTGCCGCGTTTTATTAAAAGCGCCAACATTATACCTATCTGCAAGTTTAATTTCATTCTAAACTCGTAATAAAAATGCTCATTAACTTAAAATCCCTTATGATAATATAATTAATTATACTTATGACAACGAAGCATTTTTTTTATAATTCAGTTTATTTAGTAAAATTTAGTCTCGTTCATATTTTATTTCGGGAATTTGTTCAACATGCTCTTCACGCGTTCACGATCCAAATGTGAACTTCAAATCTATTATGTTTTATCTTGCACCCCTTATTTCACAATTACTCATCGTCACGACGTCTTCTTAAAGATAGATAGTCAGAATAATATGCTATATTGTAGGTTACATTTGTAAATATTGTCATACTCTTTTTAGCTGTACTTATATGTCACTTTTTATTATCATATCAGACGTCATACCTAGTTCAATTTACTTGTTGAAAGGGAAATCATGCGTTCTGTCTTCAACTCAAGTCACGTATATTTCTGTTCGTGACATGAATGTAATACGTAGGACGCAGCGATGCACTCCGGGGTACAGGATCATAGGAAATCTTGTTTATTATTGACAATGTCATATTCCTTAGTCTAGCCTAGATATGGGAGTATGCTGGCGGAATAAGTAAAGAGATAGATTCGTGGAAAGTTGCGGTGGTTTAGTTGGTAGTGCAGTGGAATCCGTTTATTATGACTCCGCCTATATGAAGTACTAGCTTTTTCCCGCGACTTCGCCCGCGTGGATGGCGGAAAATATCCCACGGGAACAAAAATCCGTCCTTTATTCCTTGTCTACATTATAAGTATCTAAACACACTATGCGGAAGATCCGCGACGGAAGTTCCGCGGCTGATTCAACAACAACGAGATTTGGCAACGTAATTTCGGTCGTAATGTGTCGTCAGTAATTCAAATAGCATTGCGGTCGTAATGCATGCCGAACTTCCATCGCGGATCTTCCGCATAGTGTGTTTAGACACTAAAGGGAACTTCTGTGCATTTTAGCTTTATAGGTCCAAGGCTGGGCTTTGGTGAGTCAGTCAGTCAGTCAGGATTTTTTTTTTCTTTATAAGTATTGAGACAGTTTCTGCCCGCGACTTCGTCGGCGTGAAAGAAGGACGGCCAAATCGTACCTGACTACGAGGCGGTGGTGTACAGATATGCCATAAATATGAAAAAAATCTAGTATTTTTTAAGGTCTTAAAAAATATAAGAAATAGATATTTAAGTCGCCAGAAAAAAAAGCACAAACACATTTTTTTTAATAGCATAATTTGCAAATTATTTAGAATAACATGTTCAGAACGCACCTTTGACGATTCATTTTGCTTAAGAAATGATTTAGTACTCAAAGATTATAATTATTCACGTTTTTCTGAATAGTTATTAGATGTAATTCAATTCTATATACTTGTGTATCAAACCAACTAGTGCTGTTTTTATTATGTATTGGATTCTTAACATAAAAATAATTATGTGGGTTCATAGTAAGTATCAGCATTTTGCTCAATTGTGTACAACGGAACGTCATAATATGTCATCAACGCGTGCCATGGATTGACAGTGTCAATACTGTCAATTACAACGGGTGTCAATTTGACACTAATTTACTGTATTGTGTAGTCTTTGCACCCGGCGATCTCGCATTGTTGTGTTGTTGTTGTTAGTGTGAATATTGTGATACGTACTGTACTGTTTTGGATTTCCTTCTGTTGTTTGACCTTGGCATTGCTTTACAGACTGATAACTAGGTACCGCTTGTGACGATTATTCTGTGCTTTTGATTTCCGGACACCGATAACCTCAAAAGTATTTTTTGCATTATTGAAATATCTTGGCTATTTAGATATTATTTTCGAAAGGGATGGTGTTTACTACATAAAACAATCAAATCTCACTATAATTTGCTTCTGTACACTGAAAATAAAACTCAGGTCCAGCTTCTATAGAAATTTGGCCGATGTTCTTTATTGTTCCCCCGACCCACACCGTCGCATCGCATGGCCTGCCCGCCGCGCTATTACTATTCCGACGAACTGAAAACCTCCTTCTTTTTTTGGAGTCGGTTAATTAGCATTTTTTATGAAAAAAAAAACTGTTTTATTTGATTGTAATTTTATTAAAGCAATTTCAATAAAATTTCTTCTGCACGTTTATCATTAAAGACATGGCAGAAGAATTTTAAAAAGAAATTATTTTTAAATTCTATATGCTCCATTTGGCCACACCAATGCTGCCCCGTTACGATACCATTTCATTTTAAGAAAAATCCTCACGTAGGTTTGAGTGACGAAGACGATTCGACCTGTACCTACAAAGCTGAAAGTTTTCTAAAAGTCACTGCACACCGGCTCGCTTTCGGACAGCATTAGTTTTACTAAAACTACTTCTTCAACATATTAACAGTCATAAACTCATAACCATTAAATATCTATGAACGATCATGGTCATAATCACAACATAAGGTCATTCACATGACTGAAATTCCTATTCACGTAGTAGTAAATAGAGGGGGCTTCCTCACTCACCAATTAGCAACACATAGTTACATACTTACTATACTACCCACCCTTAATTGGCTTGGTGATATTAATTAGCGAAAATGTATGAAAGCTGTTTCAAACCTCGTCTTTTTTAGAAGACTAAAAAATCACAAATTGCTTTCCTGAAAAAAGCTTTTTAGTGGCTTTTAATATTAACAAACAAACAAACAAAACAAACAACCAAACATGCCTTTAGCTGGTTTTTTTTAGGTAGACCGTCAGCAACAAAAGTCTATTGTCACTTTACCTTTTTTAAATCTTAATTATTGAGAAAAGTACTACATTAAAATTGGAACAGATGTAAGTTTTAAAGAAAATTAACTCTTAGCTAATAAATTAAAAAGCAGGTTATCGAATCATTTTGTGTTAATTTAGATGATGTCAAAAAGTAGCAGTGTTAACCGACTTCTGTTGCTGACTGTACCTATATGTTGAGTTTGCCACGTAAATATAAGCACAAAACCCTGCTCCTAATTTATTTATCCATCGCAAAACACTTGATAGAAGCATGCCCACGTCCGCATTGTCAGCAAGAACCCTTCACCTATTTTTAAACCCACCCTTTGTGCATATGACGTCACACGACGTCACACCACGTCAAACGACGTCATAATACAAGGCTGCCATTTAATTTATTCATTCGGTCCAAAACAAAACAATTTACTCATACACTCACTTTAGTTTTCTGAACTCAAAGGAGGATATAATTTCAATAAAAATTTAAATTGACTATTATTGGCAATCAGGGACTTTGATTTCTTTTTAAGCTTGAGTACTGCCTGAAGAATTGTTAATAGGTATTGATTGGAATCGGGAATTCGAATAGTCTCTGTAAGAGACATAATTATAATAAATAGGTGACGTAAATGAATCCATGAATTTGCTAAGAATGTTGCTTTAACTAACAGTACTATAACCGAATTGCTTTAGCGTGGCAATAGCGGTCATTGACCCACCAACATTTTCCAGCATTCTTTATTTCAAAAACTGAAATAATGTCCGTTAACGTCCTGAATCAATCTATCTATCGTGATTTGCAACATATCCCTATAACGAAATACCATACATAGTTTATTGTTTGGGTTCCTACGGAGAAATATTAGGAAAAGGGCAATGACCGTTATTGCCACGCTAAAGTGATTCGGGTATAGGTAAATACATTGAGCTTTAGAAAGAGAGCGTTACACAGGTATGAGTGACAGAGACGAAACCCTACAAAGCCAAACTTTTTCAAACTAGGTAATACCTACCTATGTGGCACAGTTATTCAATAAAAACTTAACAACACTCACACTTACCAACTTTTCAACAAAAAATGTTTTTCTACTGTCAAGAGCATCCCCAAGGTACTTATAAAACCGAGCCCTTCAAATCGGGGAACCACGTTACGTGTCGTAAGATTCGCGCCAATATTCGAGTAATTTTCGCCTATTCGACATTTTTATCATACCCCGAGGGAAGATAATTTAGTCCCCCTCACAAAGGAAATTGAACAGGGAAGGTGAAAAAAGTAAAATATAAACGTGAAATAACAATTTGTTGAGTATTTTACGCTGAAGTCAATATTTTACTTATTTTTTGGTTGTTGATGGTTGGCTATTAAGTCACGTAGTCGTACTTGAGACCGTTCAAGCAGTATCCTGGATTTAAGCGAGTAAAGGCACCAGCGTATGTTGTAGAAACTCATGTCAGAAATATACACTGATAATATGTTTCGAGTTTTGAGTTTGCTTGACAACTAAAACCTACTTTGAGGTTCAAGTACAATGGGGAGGAAAACTAACTTTTTATCACGCTAGGTGGCACATGATCGACTGTCCTTTTTTCATTGACTTGACATAACGAACGATTGTCAAATTGTATGGATTTGTTTGTAAAACAATGTACAGTCGTTCAGAGCGCCATCTACAAACAGCTTTGCGTGTGGCTCCCCATTTGTTTATGCACTGAGGCCCGCATGCACAAAAAATAACAAAATACATTTAACACTAAACGAAACTAAACCTCTGTTTCTGTCAATCGCTTGAAGAAGCTAAAGACAGAATGATGTTATAAATATAACATAAAATCAGGCATATACCTATATCAGGAGTTGTACAGTCAGCTTCACAATGTGGGTACACCCCTTGGAAGCACCGGTGCTTCCAAGGGGGGTACCCACATCATGAAGCTGACTGTACCTATGGTACACTCACATTTTGACAGTTATTTTTAAGTCCCGAGTCTATTGCCATCAAGCACAATCAATCCAGACTGGTACTGAATAACCGGGCTCCTGGTATTATAAATATTTTTTCAATACACTTCCTCGAAAACTGGTTCATATCGCACTACGATTAGGTTCACAATGCAATGTATGTCGCATGCGTGCGATTTTTCATTTTCCCACCCGTGTGCGGGAATAAAAATTGCCACAGATAACTTATACCTTATACTTAGTCCAAATTGGATCAATGCCTCTATTCACAACTCTCTAGTCGGAGGTGAATGTTTTTTTTTTAATTTCGGCAAAGAGATATGCATCTTCACGGCGTTAATATTTTTGAATATTTAAATAATGTTTATAATAACATTAAAATATCATCAAAAACTATGATTTTTACGATAAAAAAAAAGTTTATGAACAAATTAACATTTATTTGTGTTCTAAACTCAAAAATATTTGAATTGTCTATTTTTCATATTAGGCTGTTTATCGGCTTTATACCCTTGCTTCTCCTTCAATCTGGTGAAAGCAAAGCGCGGAAAAAAAAATCAATAGTTTCCTAATAATTCATGACAAAAATATTTTCCGTTATTTTATTTTATTTCCTCAAAAGTGTATTGAAAAACATCGTTTGATACTCGTGGACATTTGTTATTGCAGTTCTCGGCTCAAAAACAACCTCGCCTACGGCTCGGGTGTTAATTCCGCCTCGAACGCAATAACAAACGTTCTCCACTTGTATCAAAACGTACTATAGTGAATTGTGTTGCGAGTGGGCCTTATTACACAAACAAATTGTACTTGTACCTTTGCCTCAAAGTAGCTTTTAGTTGTCAAGCAAACTCAATACTTGAAAATATTACCATTGTGTCCAGTGGCGTAACTACAGGGTGGCAAGTCGGCAAAATGCCACGGGCCCCCAGCCGGAAGGGGCCCCCGGTCAGAAGAGAATCCCAACTCCCAACATTTATTATAACTTATTATTTTATTTTGCCTTTGACATATTATCTCGGGACCTTGGGCTCCCGGACCTTTGGAAGGCGTACGAGGGCCCGAAGCCAAGTCGCAGAGGCCCCTTAGACAATTTTAAATGACCAGAAGACACCAGCCGACGATTATCCCTATATGCACTATGGAATTGCACCTAAGGACAACCCCCGGTTGGTGCAGGACTATTGCAGAACATGGAAACAAAGTATATGGGTGGCTATAGTGGATTGGGTACCTTGAACTATGGTAGAACTATGTCCCTTGCCTGACCAATATTGTATAATATACACAGATAAATTGGCAGGGGGTGACTTGCACGTTAGGCGTGGGCGACCGCCTACGGCCTGGCGGTAGGGGCCTCGCGCCTCGAAGCTTTATGCATTACTTAAAAGCCGTGAAAAAATCGTCTCGTCATAAAACGAATTGACATACCAAATTCGTTTATTTTTTTTTAGTCTAGCAACATTTGCTGGCGTTGCGTTTCTTTCGCGAGGAATCCCCGAAATATTTTTGCAAGTTATTAAAAGTTTAATTATTAGTGTTTATATCCCCTCGGCCCCCGGTCCCTGTGGGCCCGGGCCCCCCAAATCTCGAGTAGTAGGTACTTTTTAATCAAATCTCAAACAAAGTCAAAACATATTCAGTAACAAGAGGCAGTTTGTAGTTGGAGGCCCCCCAAATAATATTATCAACGTGACATGCAAAAATTATCGAGCTCGATTCGCTCGCTCTTCCATCGTAAATTTTCTTCGTTTTCAAATTTTTCTGCATAGGTCGACCAAATAACTTCTATTTTCCTAATAATATTCAAAAGAAGAACATCTGAGACCGGGTGCTAAAATTTTCGAGCTCGCTTCGCTCGCTCCATATTCTTTTCATACCTACTCAAACCCTTCTGCATAAGTTATCAACGACAAAGTATTTCCTATTTGTGTATATGGTCAAAAGAAAATCTTAATTACCTATCCGGGGCCGGATGCTAAAATTTTCGAGCTGGCTACGCTCGCTCTTGCGTCCTGCATTCTTCTAATTCTCAAACTTTTCTGTACAACTTAATAAAATAGTCTCCTATTTTTGTAAGAATGTTGCAAAGACAACCTAATTTTAACCATCCGAGGCGGCGTAATAAAATTTTCGAGCGAAGCGAGCTCGCTCCTGCATCCTCCTTTCCAAACTTTTTTCTGCATTAGAAATAGCGGTTGGTGTTAGATTAAGACATAATCTTAAAAAAATTGTGTGAGGCTAAAATTTGTGTTTGTTTATGAATTTTTGTCATCATTTGATTAGCAATAAAACTCATATACAAATGTATCAGTAGGTCTGATACATTTGTATCAGCTCAGATTGTAAGATTGAGAGATTGTGTGTTTTTGTATTCAGCTCATTCAAATTAACGTTTTTCTTTCGACTGAGAAGTTAAAGAGGCCTCGCAAAGCTGATGTCGCCCACGTCCACGTTTGGTCTAGCGCCGCCACTGCTTGCACACTCAATAATGGGGCCCCTGGAAACGGTCGCTAGCACATAGTGACGTAGCGACAAGGGGGCAACATTTCCTGAGTTGCTTGAGGAGTAGAGAGGCATTCCACGACTATCAGGACAATCCCGGAAGTACGGTCAATATCCCATACCAGCATCTTACTGCAAGAGCAAAAGAGCTGGGAGGAAGGATCCTCCGAGCTCTTTTGCTTTTGCGAATCCCCACTCAAGCCAGCCAATAAAGGCAAGAAAGAGGTGGGAGCACTGTTCCTCGTCATCGTTCACTCCAGCAGGCCAATAAAGGCAGCCAGAGGTGAAGAACAAGGCTTCTCCCGGGAGATAGGGTCCGTGGGGTCACTACTGCCCAACAGCTCGCCACATGCTGCCCTTTCTCCCGCTCTGGGTGGAGCGAAAGGGCGTGTCAGACTTTTACTGACTAAAACCCACCCGTGTTCCTTCAGTTGCCTATGCCAGGACCACGGTATCCGGCAAAGTAAACTCTACCGGCACGGACCTACAGTTTGGAGCGCGCAAGCCCCACCACGACATCAACGTAGAGATACGGCGTTGGGGTTACTTATTATTATTATTTTAAGACCCCCTTTCAGTCCCTGTTGCAAAAAAAACATTATATGTTTTATTTTTTCTTATTTGTAAAATACATAGTTAGGCAAACGTCATCTAGAAGCATTAGTAGTTCTTTAGATATCCAGCTGTGACAGACAGACAGACAGAGTCGCACCATAAGGGTTCCTTTTTATCATTTTGGTACGGAACCCTAAAAATACTATTATTGTTGGTTTAACTTCTTTATATGGGGGGCCCCATCCCTCGAATTTGCCACGGGCCTCGAAGGGTATAGTTACGCCACTGATTGTGTCTTTGAACAGTTTGTGTCATAACATCATTCTATGTTCATTCGTTATTTCAAAGAAAAAAAATAACATTGCTAAAAAAATAATGAGCGTAAAAAAGATCGTTTCCCTCGTTATTTTTTTAGCAACAATAATTTGCCAAAACGAAAAAAATACTGTGTTATCGCCAATAATAGCTCCTAGCTAACTGAAGCCAGGTATATAACACAGGCTGTATCAAAAAGGTGTAGTCAAATTTAAGGATGTGGTACAGACCTTCAAACTGAACAACTTTCCCCATGGGACGGACATCATAACCGAGAAAAATTATCAGCTATCCCGTACAAAGCTTCAATACCTACTCGACCCAAATGTTAAGGACGGCTGATAATTTTTTCTCGATTAGGTACGATGTTGGTCCCATGGAGAAAGTTGTTCGGTTTGATGGTTTGTGCCACACCCTTAAATTTTACCACACCTTTCTGACACACCCTGTACAAACATTACCTCTGTGTAACTATAAGCCGACGTTCGCACGGACGTAAAAATATCGCGGCGATTTTTTTCAACGCTTTGCTTAGCGCCAAGAGTTGAAAATCCAACAGTGTATTTTTTAGACGCGCTGGGATGTACTCTGTTGGATTCTCGAAGCTCGGCTCAACACCGAGAGTTGAAAATCCAATGCACGAAAAACTCCCGCCGCGATATTTTTACGTCCGTGCGAACGTCGGCTAAGTGATACAGTATATTATACTAAGCTGTCGTCGGCAAACACAATATTAATCCATTTCCCGTTGTTGGTTTCCACTCATACGAAAGCATACACTGAAGTCTATATATTTTTTCTATGATACACATTGCCCAATGTGTCATTGATATTAATAAAGTAGCTTTTGCCCGCGGCTTCACCCGTGTGGATGTCGGAAAATATCCCACGGGAACTTGCTAACGGGATTAAAAGTACCCTATGAGTTAACCCAGGTTATAAACTATCTGTGTGTCAAAGGACCATGGGCATTTTGTATTGACCCCGTCGCCACCCTCCAACAGCCAATAGGACACATGTAAGACTAAAGAAAAGACAGTACTTACTGTCTTTTTCAATTGAAAAATCGATGGGATTTAAAATATATACCTTTATATTTATTAACACTACTAACCCTCTTATTCATAAAAACTTATTTACAAACCTATTTTAGTTAAAATAGTGTTTTGTCAATTTATTTCGAATTGTGATTTGAGTTTGAAAGAAGAAACAAAACAACACACAAAACACCATTTTAACTAAAATAGGTTTGTAGAGCGTTTAAGTTTTTTTATGAATAAGGGGGTTAATATTTGTTATGTACACCAGGTACAAAATTAAATGACTATAACTAACTATAGGTATACATACAAATAAACACAAAAACAAATAGAATGCGCTTCAGACGCTTCTATTGACTCATCAATAAGAACAACTTTTGCTACGTGTCAAATCTGTCATCATGAAAAAAAAAATCAGCTGTCGATTTGATAGGCTGTCGTTTGATCACTATCTCACCTGTTAGCTGCTAGCTGGACCAGAGGTGCAGATAAGCGATCATTTCAGAAATCCAACACGATAACCCATCGCTGCCCAAATTACAGCAAAATTAATATGGTTTTTCTTTTTCAGAACAGATTTTCGGAACCAAACGAGGTGTTTGGTTCCGAAAATCTGTCAGTAAGTGAATACCAGTTAATTGGGCAACGAAGGCAGAGCTGCCAATACATTTATAATTGCTTAATTACCCGTCACTGAAGCTGAATTAAGCAATTATTTCAGTTTCAGCAACAGTTTCTGAGAACGTCAGACTCTCCGTCTATTTTGATTAAACTACACAATTATGGACTTTCTGTATATGTCAAATGTTAGATTATTGATGGAAACTGGACACAGGACTCGCCCTAAACAAAGATGTAAATACTTTCCCCACGCGCAATGGGCCACCTGAAGGATTAAGTGCGGAAACCAAACCTGCTAACATAGAACATACACTCCTTTGCAAAAAAAACGGGCGGTTTGGATTTTTCTACATTGTTGGTAATAATTTAGTTCTAAAGAGGTTTTAATAGCCAAACTATGTTACTGGCACTTAATAAAGAGTCTGGGTATGAAAAAAAAGTTAATTTGAAATTCGAAACTGTTGTTTTTAAAAATAATAATCCCTTTTTCAGTTAATGACTTTTAACTTGCTATTCGCGGGTTTGCGGTTAAAAGGTTATCAGGCAACTAAAACTAACTTCTCGTTATTTTTATAAGAATAATTTATGTTTGTCGCATAATCCTGCCTTATTGTGACTTACAACAGATATCTTTGTGTCGATTATAATGGCAGAAAAAGCAATAAGAGCTAGTAAATTATAGTGCAGGAAGTGGGGTGTAGCCAATGTTACAGCTCACAGCGGTTAAACGTGGGTCGTTCCACCGTCCAAAGAACCTGGACTCGATACCAAGAGACAGGTTCCGTTCAAAGAAGTCAAGGTTCTGGGAGAAAACGTTGCACACAACCACGAGACGACCGCTTTTTAGTGACTCAGGCGCTGAGGAACCGCAAATGCCGTTACATAGACCTCAAAAGAAACCTTGAAGAGGTACGAGGAGCACAAGTTAGCCTATGGACAGTGAGGAGGAGGCTTTTAGCGGTTGATATACGCAGTCGACGACCAGCGCGGGCCTCCAAGTTACTCCGTGAGCACCGAATTGCTCGACTGAGGTTCACTAGAAATTGTCTATCTTGGACACTAGGTAACTGGAGTAGCGTACTCTTCTCCGATGAGGCTCGAATTTGTCTGAATGGTGAGGACCGACGTCGGCGAGTGTTACGAAGACCAGGGGAACGCTATGCCGACGTGTGTTTTGAAGAAATCACGCCTTATGGTGGAAGGTCCGTTATGTTTTGGGCGGGCGTAACTTCCAGCTATCGTACCGAGATAGTGTTCATTGAAAATGGCTCACTAAATGCGCAAAGGTACATAACAGGAATAATTTGTCAACATGCACAGCCCGCACTGACTGTAATTGGTGAAGATGCCGTTTACATGGACGAGAATGCTCGGGACCACCGTTCTGGCGACGTAGATGCTTATATGCAAGAGGTCGGTATTCGTCGCCTGGATTGGCTAGCGCGGAGCCCCGACCTTAACCCCATTGAGCACGTCTGGGACCTCCTAAAAAGGCGAGTACGATCTGTCCAACCCCTTCCACAAAACATCAGGGAGCTTAAACGTGTGATTTCGGCGGAGTGGGAACACATTCCACAGGACACCATCAAAAGCCTGGTGGAAAGCATGCCAAGACGATTACATGCCGTAATCGCTGCAAGGGGAGGTCATACTCGTTATTAATTTTTATTTTTTAATGTCTTTTTTTATTAAAATACCATGAAAATACTCGTAGTCATAATTTAATTATACCCTAAAAATTTCCATTTTAACACGACTCTCTGTTTACATTGACTAAAACACCGATTCCAGGATCTAAGGGTTAAAAACTATATTCTCAATGATAATAAGAAATTTCTAGTCATTTATGCTAATGACATACTAAAAATATAAATATTATCCAAAGAAAAGCCAATGACTGTAAGGTGCCCGTTTTTTTTGCAAAGGAGTTTAGATATAACATGTGTTTCTAAAGGCTATGGAATGCCTGTTAATGTAATTGATTTCTGGAAAACAGAAATTGTAAGGCCCTTGTAAACAGAGGACACAACTAACTAGCTTTTCAATCGTCAGATAAGTTTTATTTGAGAAATAAATATAACGGTTTGACATATTTTTCCTAATACAAAAGCTGTCGAAACGTTCCTCAGACAAAAGTTATCTGATGATTTTGAAATGAAATGAAATGAAATGAAATGAAATTTTAATTGCAAGAATTGTAGTACATTATAGATGGTCGGGTTTTTGAAAGTTCCTGATACAATTCGCTAAAACTAGCATGCAACCTAATAATAATAATATAATTTAATACATTGTCATAAATTAATAATCTAATAAATTTAAAACATAAATCATAATTATTAAATTGAGAATAATAATGTCAAACATTTGTTAAATTATATATATACATAAAAATTTTTTAATTAATTACGTATGTCACTCTTTAAAATTTAGGAACTCATTCACAGAATAGAATGATTGTTCTACAAGCCATTTGAATAACGCTGTTTTAAAGCGATTGATTGGCAGTTCCGTATACGATTTCGGTAATTTATTATATAGCCTTATAACCATAGGAAAGCAACTTTTGTGATATAATTGGCTTTTCATTGGAGGAATAATTAGCCTATCCGGATATCTAGTGTTAAACGTAACAGTGTCTCCAAGGCGTTGAAATAGTTCGGAGTGCATTTTAACAAAACAGCATTCAAATATGTACATATCAGGAACAGTTAATATTTTTAAATCTTTAAAAAGAGGTTTACATGAAGTCAATGGTGGCACGTCACAAAGAGCACGGATACATTGTTTTTGGGCTATAAATACCCTGTTTATGAGAACTGAATTCCCCCACAACACAATGCCATATCTAATGATTGAAAAATCGGCCTTAAGAAAATATTTTGTAAATAATTTTTCAGATTTCACAGGACCACGGTATTTTTAAAACCACGTCCTGATGTTTTCATAGCACGTTTTCCTTTTGACAACTATTTAATCAAAATAATAGAACCAAATCCCCCTCAGACTTCTAATTGAAGATCCTTGATAAGCCACTCGTATCGTATCACTCAGTAGTTTGCCAATTTATGGGTCCACGAACAATGTTCGAGAGGGACCTATAAACAATAATCCCCGTAGACTTGGACAACTATAACAAGCTTGTCTGTGGTAGGGGGTGGTGCAAGTGATAGGAGCAGCGAGATTTATGCTTCGATAGTAATGATTTTAGAATAGAATATAGATGGAAGGTTCTACAAGAAAAAAACCGGTCGAGAGCGAGTCGGACTCGCGCACCGATGGTAACTTTCCGATTTCTGAAAAAGTGTGCTATTTAGAGACATCGTTTTATTTTTCCTATAATCTTTACATAAAATTCTATCACATAGAATAATTTCAGATTTTTTCTATGCAAACTTCGGAGATGAGGGCTGGTATTTGTTTTTTTTTAATTTTAATTTTTTGAAAACTATGCGGCCTAAAAAAATGTTTGAGAATGTGCAAACAGCGTTTTTTTATATGGTCCCTTTCAGTCCCTGTTGCAAAAAAAAAAAAAAATCTCTCTTATTTCCAAAATAGTTGGGCTAAAGTCATCTAAAACTGTTCCAAATTTCAAGTTGATAGTATTAGTAGTTCTTGAGATATCCAGCCGTGACAGACGGACAGACAGACGGAGTGAGTCGCACCATAAGGGTTCCTTTTTACGATTTTGGTACGGAACCCTAAAAACGCAGTCAATATGCTGATGATGATCATTAATAATTGATTTTTCCACACAAAAAAAAAAAAGGTTCCAACATCGGTTGACTTGGTCATACTGTTACCGGCAAAGATTATGACGGCTCCCTTCGTGTCCCTGCCATGCCCGTAAGTGTTACGTCACCATCTGATACGCTAATTCGATTGATGTACAAATGATCTTTCATAGAACAGAATATATTTATTGTAAAACATCAGTATGACATCATAATTATGTGCTAGGTCTTAAAAATAACAGGTAGATCTGCATGTTTTTCCATTTATGGCGTACAAAACAACTGTCTAATGGCGTATAAAACGACATAAATAAAAATTATAAAATAAATTTGAGTCTACACAGCAAACTATTGAGTCTACACACAAAGTAAATACCTCTGTAACCCTGAAAAAGCTAAATGTTTATTAAAAAGCATTTTCTGCAAATTACAAACTATGAATATGTACTTTAATTTGATACAATACTTACTACCTCTTTAATTGTGATATTAGTAGTTTGATACACTTACCACCTTTTGTTGTGCTATTCTTATATTATATAATAAGTTAAGACTTAAAATATTAATCGAATGTGAAACTTATATACCTACTTATACATACATTTCCGAACTCACTAGCCACATATAAGCCATCAAAGGCTTCTGTGGTTTTTTAAAGAAATAATTTGGAACTCTGCGATACCCTTTTTTTGAACACTAATAAAAAAAAAAAAACTATGAAATTAAAAACTTAATCCTAATGCTTATGCTATCGAACTTGGTTTAAATAATAGAACTCTACATGCATAGTAGAGTTCTATCATTAAATAATAGAACTCTACATGAATAGTAGAGTTCTATATTTAAATACATAAATAAATAAATATCCTTGGACATTTCACACAACGCCATCTAGTCCCAAGCTAAGCAACCTAATTCCTTGCTTGTGTTATGGTAACTAGATGGCTGATAAACTACTTATATACATTTTTTTTTTGTAAATACATACATATTATAGATAGAAAAACACCCAGACTCGGAACAAATACTTGTAGGTCGTACAAATATTTGTTCCGTGCGGGAATCGAACCCGCGACAGTCAATCGCTCAACCACTGCGCCAACCGTGTCGTCAATTTAAAACGAAGTTAAAAAAAAAACATCTTTGTTATGCTACAAGAGCTGCGTTTTCCTGCTTTTCATACATTTCTACGTTCCTTCGAGTGTTTCATAGTTCAAACTAAGCTTCAACTTTGGACCACTTGCCACAATAAACCAAGTTCAAGGAAATACCAACAGTAGTTGTTAGTGTGGAGTGGAGAGCAGTGGTAACGGCCGCGACTTACGAGATCGTAGGTTTGAACCCAGACAGGCGATTTACTTTGTGTAAATTATTTCATCATCACTGCTCTCAAAAACGGTGAAGAAAAAAATCGTGAGGAAACCGGTATGTCCTAGAACTAAAAATTCGATGACATGATTGTGACATCTACCAACCCGCACTGAGCCCGCGTGGTGGATTACGGCCCACTCCCTCTCACCGAGAGGAAGCCCAGCAGTGGGAATATTATAGGCTGATTATGAGTTGTTAGTACGATTTACAGTAATGGCCAGTTTATATGGTGAGAGCTAGCGTTCGAGTCGGCCTACCAAGTAGCTGCAGCAGCGTATCATGCGAGTTACTCGCACTTGCGAGTTGGACAGTAGCTCGCATCCGAGTAACTTCAACATTAATTGTTTTCACTCGCCTGCTCGCATGGCAACAGCTTGCACATCACTCGCATCGTTCGAACGCTTTCGCCAAGAGCTTATCCAAATCCTTTTTTCTCTCTCTTTTTTGTGTTTTTTAAGCATTTTCTAATTCAAAGCTTAGTATTATGGTCCTAAGCTTTACCTTAAGCCTTACCTAAGGTACCTTACCACAGTTTTTTGAGTTCCGTAGTCAACAAGGAACCCTTATAGTTTCGCCATGTCCGTCTGTCTATCAGTCTGTTTTTAGGGTTCCGCACCAAAATGGTCAAAAGAAACCCTTATGGTGCGACTCAGTCTGTCTGTCTGTCTGTCCGTCTATCACAGCTGGATATCTCAAGAACTACTAATGCTATCAACTTGAAATTTGGAACAGTATGACGTGTGCTATTTTGGAAACAAGAAAGAAATAAAAATGTTTTTTTTTTGCAACAGGTATAGGTACTGAAAATATTAAAAATTCGAACTGGGGATACTAGGAACATATGAACGAGCGCTGCTTGCACATTCTCAAACATTTTTTGCTTTTTTTTAGGCCGCATAGTTTTCGACTTTTGATGAAAAATATAAAAAAAACACCTTTGCAAACTTCGGAGATAAGGGGCCTCCCCCTTATCTCCGAAGTTTGCAAAGGTGTTCCTAGTATCCCCAGTTCGAATTTTTAATATTTTCTGTACCTATACCTGTTGCAAAAAAAAAAACATTTTTATTTCTTTCTTATTTCCAAAATAGCACAAGTCATACTGTTCCAAATTTCAAGTTGATAGCATTACTAGTTCTTGAGATATCCAGCTTTGATAGACGGACAGACAGACAGACAGACAGACTGAGTCGCACCATAAGGGTTTCTTTTGACCATTTTGGTGCGGAACCCTAAAAACAGACTGATAGACAGACGGACATGGCGAAACTATAAGGGTTCCTTGTTGACTACGGAACTCAAAAAACTGTGGTAAGGTACCTTAGGTAAGGCTTAAGGTAAAGCTTAGGACCATTCGGAGATAAGGGGGAGGCCCCTTATCTCCGAAGTTTGCATAGAGAAAAGTCTGAAATTATTGTGATAGAAGTTTA
Source organism: Cosmia trapezina (assembly GCA_905163495.3). Classification (NCBI taxonomy): domain Eukaryota; kingdom Metazoa; phylum Arthropoda; class Insecta; order Lepidoptera; family Noctuidae; genus Cosmia; species Cosmia trapezina. The sequence goes on from LR991036.1 coordinate 8,839,998, forward strand.
TGTAAAGACTAGCTTTTGCCCGCGGCTTCCCGCGTGGATGTCGGAAAATATCGCCCGGGAACGTACTACCGGGATTTAAAGTACCCTAAGGCCGACGTTCGCACGGACGTAAAAATATCGCGGTGGGATTTTATCGCGCTCTGGATTTTCAACTCTCGGATTTGAGCCGATCTTCGAGAATCCAACTTTTAACTCTCAGCGCTAAACAGAGCGTTGAAAATGCAGTGCGCTAAAAAAATCGCCGCGATATTTTTACGCCCGTGCGAACGTCGGCTAGACAATAATTATCTTCTTGCACTGCTTATATAGTACTCGAGGAGCGGCGCGCAGATTGATATCTGATTGCTGGAGGATAATAAATCTTAAAACCAAACAATAATAAACGGAAAATTACCAACATGCATGCCTTTGAAAGCAACTTTAAAGCGAAAATATAAATCCTCTATAATGCCTATCCCGTGGGAATTAAAAAAATATTAAGACTAAATGTTACTTCAAGACACGATATACCCAATCCCTTAAATCTCTTAAAAAGAGGTAATTTTTCATAAATCAAACCCATAAATTTGAATTTTCATATCCCTAACTTAACAAAATGCTGGGATTCTCATACTTTCACACACTGTAGGATTATTTTTCAAGACAAAAAGTAGGCTATGTCATTCCCCCGGATGCCATCTTAGTCTTGCCAAATTTTATCAATATCCGTGCAGTTTTGTGAATTTTAAAATCATCCCCTATTGTACGCCCTTAGGGGATGATTTTTCAAAAACGCTGGATCACATATTTCTTTATTTCCTACCAAAAGCATAAATTTCAATTTTCATAGCCCAACTTAAGAAATGCTGGGTTTCCCTTACAAACTTTCATCCCCTATATCACCCCCTGTACGATAATTGTTTAAGATAAAAAATAGGCTGTGTCCTTCCCCAGGATGCCATCTGTAGCCTTGCCAAATTGTATCGACATCCGTGCAGTTTTGTAGATTTTAAAATAACCCCTATTTTACACCCTTATGGGATGATTTTCCAAAAACGCTGGACCTCAAATTTCTTTATTTCCTACCAAAAGCATAAATTTGAATTTTCATATCCCTAACTTAAGAAATGCTGGGTTTCCCATACAAACTTTCACCCCCTGTAGGGTTATTTTTGAGACAAAAAGTAGCATTTACGTCCTTCCCTAGGATACCACCCTAAAGCCTTGCCAAATTTTATCAAAATCTGTTCGGTGGTTTAGGCGTGAAAAGGTAGACACAGACGGGTGGTACAGACAGACAGACAGAGTTACTTTCGAATTTATAATATCAGTATGGATAATTGTTATTTTCCTCGCTAGAGAGCTCCGATAAACGCGTGCGATCTCTGCTAATCGTAAAGTGCTATAGGGCGAAGCGCGGCCTTCGACGCGCTATTTATGTACCGCCGCCCGTCCCTGCATTTTTAACCGACTTCTAAAAAAGGAGGAGGTTCTCAATTCGATTGTATTCTTTTGTATGTTTGTTACCTCATTACTAAACCGATTCGGAAAATTCTTTTTTTTTTTAAAGGGACTTCCAGATGGTCTCATTGTTATCAAAATCCAATTTTGATGATGGGATCCATGAGGAATCGAGGGAACTCCTCAAATATTATAGGTATACATATAGCGATTTTGGTATTTTCATCAACAAATCAAGCGTTTGCATTCAGAAAGTATCATCTAGTGAAGTGGAACTGATGAAGAAGACCACAGATGGCCACGGGAACTCCTCAACGACGATAAGTACCTATTTCACGGGTGGCGATAAGATATCTCGATTAAAATAGTTAAGCGACTATGACGAAATGGTTCAGATGAAAATGGTACCATCGAACCGATCTGATGAAGAAGCCGGAAGGTAGGCATCGGAACTCAGTAATAAAACAATGTATCCTAGCCGTGTTTGGGCTTATTGGAATTGTTATGAGGTGCACTCTGGCTATAAGTGATTTAATGGTAACTATATGCCGCTTCAAATTGCTCTACTTGAGTTGTATGTTATGTGTCGCCTTGATTGTCAGAGGGCAGATTTTGTAGCCTCGTTATCTCTGTCAACTAAAACTACGCCTACCAAATTTCTGACACTACTCTATCGCGACGTATTTGCCTTTTTGCAAAGTTTTTATTTGAAATGGTATACCCCTGAGACTGTCTCATAAAAATATCTTCAAGTTCTGATGAGTGGCTTTTGAGTTAGATTCAATAATTTAATACGTATTTTTCCCATTTAGTCTATGTGGATGATGCTCTAATTTATTTTGCAGAGTGGTATTCAGATTTGTGTGGGATAAGTACCACTAAAAAGTGGAAGTCGGTGTCTTTGGTTTTTTATTAATTTTCGTTTTTATGCCACCGACTTCCGAAATTAAAGTTATTTTTCACTTTGAAGCGTTTTTTTGGAAGTCGGTTGTTTTTTTCTTTGTAAAAAGTTTTTAAATCTGTAATATCTTCGAAAATATTCATTTAAATTACATGCTGTAAGGGGCCATATTGAGCTATAGTAAATGCACAATGTATTTAAGGTACTTAATTGGATAAGGATTAATGCTGTATTGCTTAAAATCGCTTCGTAAATAAGCCATTATTTCTCGTAAAAAGTAAAGGATAAAAAATGGTTATTGTGGGTTATCCCTAAGAGATAGACATATAGCATCGCGGACTTTTTTGCAGACCTTTTTAAGGTGTACAATACTGTAGTACATTATTTTGATCTATCTCGTAGGGTTCAGCCAGCGTTTGCAATGTAAGCGCAAAAAAATGTGTTTATTTACGACATCACATTAGAATCCTCTAAAATTATCAGTATTTCTCTACTATATTATGCATGTATTATACATATAAACCTTTCTGTTGAATCACTCTATCTATTAAAAAAAACCACATCATAATCCGTTGCGTGGTTTTAAAGATCTAAGCATACATAGGGACAGACAGACAGCGGAGCGACTTTGTTTTATAATATGTAGTGATAGTGATTACAGAAACAAAAATAAAAGCTTGTAATAAAATGATGTCTCCAAATAGCACACTTCTTCAGAAATCGGAACGAAACCCTCGATGCGCGAGTCCTAAGTCCGCTCTTGACCGGTTTTTTTTTAAGTGTTTTGTAAGCATTTTGTAATTCAAAGCTTAGTATTGTGGTCCTATGCTTAATACTAAGCTTCACATTAAGCCTTACCATTAAGGTTATTATACCTTATCACAATTTTTTAGGGTTCCATAGTCAACAAGGAACCCGGTTTCGCCATGTCCGTCTGTCTATCTGTCGGTTTTTACGACATTGCACGATCCCATTACTACTTCAGCACAAAATATCAAGAGACTAGGCAAAAGATATGTATTTAGAATGGTAGCGTTATAATCGGGACCCAACCCCTACCAGCTTTCACACCTTTTACCCTCCTCCTCCTGCCAAACGATACTAGATCCGACCCATGTAAACAGCCAAGGCAAGCCTAGCTACTGACACAGGAGTACACAATGCGAGCAGCTGTCTACTCTCTATTCAGCAGCTCGCACTGTGTAAACCAGCCATTAGATAAATTACTAGAGCATATACAAAGAGGAGCTGACGTAGGAATAATTGAATTGGCATGCTTGTGAATATACTTGGGTATATAATAATGTCTGCGTGTCTGTGCTTTATACAATAGAATTACGTCCTATTGTTTGAAGAACTTATGTTGTGTGTTATTGTATTTACAAAAAAAAAAATTTATATAAGTAGTTTATCAGCCATCTTGTTACCATAACACAAGCATTAGGTTGCTTAGCTTGGGACTAGATGGCGTTGTGTGAAATGTCCAAGGATATATATATATATATATAATTCCATTGGAAGAGTTGTGAGATTTTTACCGTTCCGTACTTTAAAAGCAAAAACGGAACCATGAAATAATAAATAAAAAATAACTCATGGACATAGGACTCATGAAATTTGCCAAGAAGCAAGGTCTCACAGCACAAGTACCTAAAGGAAAAAGTCCGAAAATAGTTAAGTAATTTGTAATTTTTATCACTGTTTTTTTTGTGATTACAAACTTAAAGCAGGTTGAGAATTGACCGTAACGTATACCAATGTATGGGAGAACATGTTTTTCAACTAAGTACGATGTAAAGATTTTTTTTGGTATAAATTCTTTTCAAGTACGGATCCTTTCATTGTGCGTGGTCCGACTCATATGGTTTATTATTAAAATGGTAAACGAGTTCTTCTGTCATACTTCACATTTTTCCGTCCGGTTTTTCTACATACCTACTTTCATAATTTTCCACAAACTGAGGTCACACAATCAGGTTTATTTTGTCATTTTGCTACAGCAAAGAGAGCTTCTTTCTTTAAATTTTTGTAAGAATATTGTGATGAATTAAAATGTAAAACAACCCTAATCCTACGCACCTCTAAAACCCACGAACTTCGGAAAACATTCAAACTCCATTTGCACAGATGGATAAGAGGAACACGGCACGCATAAGTGATGCGGTTTATCTACCTGTACCCACCCACATCCCTCCATGGACCTGACGAGAGAGTATTAGAAAAGAATCACTCGGAACAATTTAGTCGATTGCTCTCTAATCGATACAGTCGAATGGTAATCGAGTCGCTCACAAACTATACCGATCCGATTCACCTACACTATTTTCGGATCCGATAAAAGTGAAATATTCCGTGGTTCTCTATCTCTCTGCCTGCCTTTTTACCGGATGACTATTTTTACAGTCTCGAAAAAAATTGGGTATATTAGGTGAACGGAGGAGAAGCCTATGGCATACCTAACTTTTTTTTTTTTTTTCAAAAAAAAATCAAAAATTGTAATCCTAAGCAGGCTGCATATGATTTGAATTTCGATATTTTTAAACGATTTATTTTTTTTTTTCAAACCATCTGTTTTTATGATACAAAAATGAAAAGTTTACATCGAATTTGTGGCATTTATTGGTACTTTGATAATTTTTTCTGTATAAGCTATTAAAAAAAAAACTACTCTGTTCGCCTAATATGCCCAATTTTTTTCAAGACGGTAAAAAAAGTCATCCGGTATTATAGTGTTCTCGACTAACATGGAATACTCTATTTGACACTTGACTTAAAAATAGGAAGTTTGTATGCATTGAGTTTCTTTTTGCAAGTCGTAGAGTGTATGTCTCAGAAGTGTGTGTTCATACTAACGAATATGTGTTTTGCGAAATTGATCCTTATTACAACTAGAAATTGTCCAACTGACAGGTGTCAGGAACCCATTCTCTCGATGTAAGCCGACGTTCGCACGGACGTAAAAATATCGCGGCGGGATTTTATCGCGCACTGGATTTTCAACTCTCGTTGTTGAGCCGAGCTTTGAGAATCCAACCTAACAACAACAGAGTGCATTCTAGCGCGTCGAAAAACCACATTGTTGTATTTTCAACTTTCGGCGCTAAGCAGAGCGTTGAAAATCCAGTGCGTGAAACAAAATCACCGCGATACTTTTACGTCCGTGCGAACGTCGACTTTCAACGCCGTGGCGTCATCCCGCTTACTCCTTGCGGGGAAACACGGCTTGATGTTATGTAAAAAGTAAAAAAACAAGAAAAATATTCCCAACGCTTGTTTCTAATAACAAAATTAACTTTCCTCGCGTTTTCTTTTACTAAGCACTAGAACTTTTACTCCAGGTAAAATGTAAGTTCATTTCTAAGGAAGGCGGACTGAAGGGCATAGATATTACATTTTTAATTTATAATATTTTTCATAACACCGCGTTTCTAGGTAACGCCGGGTATTTGCGGGAATATAACAGTATTTTTAGTTTCTTTACGACGCGCCTTGGCAGACTAATTCATAACATCTACAATTTGTTTTCACGAACTATGAAAAATCAGCTTTTTTTGTTTTTATCTGTGGTTTATTAATTTAATCTAACTGAAAATGGGACATATTTGTCAACAAGTGCATTTTTTTTTAACAAGCTTTTATTAGTCTGGATTATCATCCAGTACCAGAGTCTTGTCAAGACGAATCAAACGAACCCAAACTTGATAGGGTTGCGTCGTTTTATTACTGAGTTCCCATGGACACCTTCCGGCTCCATCATCAGATCAGCTTCATGTCATAATAGTATTGCATCCGATCCGATTTACATTTGCATGTAAAATTGCAGCTCAATCGGAAACCGGGAAGTGGGTCAAATTTAACTTGCAAGATTTGATTACAGACAGACAGACCGGAAGCAGCGGGTGGTGCTCGGCGCAGGTGTAGGGTAGGGGTACGACACCGGCCGGCGTGCACTTGAAAAATTCGCCTATTGTCCCGTTTTTCGATGTATTTTTTAGGCTTTCTCCACAAATAAGCGTCTTTCATACACAACGATTGCTCTGAAATACAACCACTGAGAGCCGGCAGACCAAATCGTTTCACCTGTGGAGACACCATACATCGAATAGGTACTAAAACTGACCATTTCTCTTATAGTTTTTTTTTTTTCGCAACAATGCAGTAGTGACTTGCGCGCATCATAGCTCTGAAATGCAACCACTGAGAGCCGGCAGACCAACTTGTTTCATCTGCGGAGACGCCATACTTTGATTGTGTACTAAAACTGACCATTTCTTTGATCGTTTTTTTTTCGCAACAATGAAACCTCTTGTAAGCGCTATAACTCGAAGTTGCAACCACTCAGAGCGGGCAGACCGATATCATTCACATAAGGGGACTGTCGCGACGTGTAGGTCGCGAAGTAAAAAGGTAAACAAGTCAAATTAATATTAGTAGGGCGAAACGTGTAACAAACGAGTCTTAATAGCATAAGGTGATGCTGGCTGGTAACACCGAACACCGAACTCATAGAGAGATCACCATAGACAAAGCGCAATGGCGCGTCTGTCAGTACATTTGAATACACCAAATTGTAACATAATTTAATTCAATATCTAGTGCAAAGTAAAAGTGATGAAGGCGTCCAGTTAGTGGCAGCTCATCTGAAAGATATAAAGCTAAGTGGTAGCACTAGAGAATAGTGTAGTGGTTCCCAGCCTAAATGCTTAGATTCTAGATTTCCTATAGAGGAGCAAATTAGTACGCAATAATAAGATGTTTCTGATGCTCTTAGAAGTCGGTTACATTAAGAGGTATTTCGATACGGCAATGCGAAAACCTCGTGAGAGTTGGACAGGCGGAAGGCCATGATTAGTCCGTTTTGAAGAGGGGAGAGAGTCGGTGCTGTAATACGAAGTCTCCCCAAGACAATTGTTGTATGTACTAAGAGAGGGTATTATGTACATACAACTCAGGTATACCTAATAAAAGACGTGAAGACGTAAAGTTCTGTGTTGAACATAGCTAAAGCGAGAAGTTAATTGGCAGACGTGCGGTTGCTTCTATAATACCCGACAACTACGATGCGTCGTAGAGCATGTAACCGAATTAATCATAGGCAGATATGTGTGTGTGTAACACTTCTGTGCTATGATTACAAACCTAAGACACCAGAAACGTTAATGTATGTATATCATGTATAGAACGGTGGGAATCAATTTAACTTAAACTACAGATGGCGAGCTGAACCATGGGGCGAGCCAGTAAGAACTAAAAACCGATTTATGCGAAGCAAACCTCCCAAAATATTGAAGATTCTTCTCGGAATAAAACCCAGGTACAGATATCATGAAACAACCACAATACACATATAAAATCTCGTCGCTACGTTGTCTGGCTGGGCCGGGACGGGCGAGGCTGGCCAGCTCGTGCGTTCTGGTGCCGCGGATGAAGTGGCGGCGACATGGTGGAGATGCTGGGATCCGAGAAGAAGAATCAATAACAATGTTAAACAAAATTAAACTGAAAAATTCAGTTCTTACTGGTGCTGCCATCTGTGAAAGCTCCGTGTAAAACTTATCGTATCAAAGGTTGAAGAAGCTATGCTAAAAAGTTAAAAAGGTTTTGATACACGTTTCGCTGATATTGACTCTAATAAAATTGAATATTTTTCAATGTAATTATCTTCAGATTGACTATCATAGTTAAATAAATAAGTATAAACGAATAACTTAATGGAACGCCATCTAGGATGGAGCGTTACTAGTTATTGAAATGAAATACATTCCTTGTTTTGTGAAATAAATTAAATGATGATGTTTTTTTAATCATTTTATGACTTATCTCAAGCATTCGATCATTTGTATTCATTAATTTGCAAACATTAATAAAAGAGGTTTATTATAAAATGAGTGCTGGCCGTTGAGATTTATACCTGCAGTACAGAACCGGAAACAAAAATAGTTATGACATTGGCAAAACTGTTCGCAGTTTTGTGCTCTATGACTGGTCTCTGACTTTTGTTGCGAAATTCAATTTCAATTTTATTGTTTTGAAAAAGTTTAATAATGTTTGTGTTTGTGAGAACAATTTAACTACGGCCTTGATTTAGCCCACGTCGGGAATAAAATAAGTGTGCCTAGATGAACAAAAAGGTCAGTACCATTTAAATGTGTTGATGTGTTGACTAAAAATTTTTCTAATTTATATTCACAGCTCTTAAGGTAAAATAATAAATAAATAATAAAATGTTTATTTCAAAACTTACAACATGTTACTTATTTTCTATGGAATTTCCATTTAAGTAAAAAATTTACTTGTGTTAGGAAAATTCCGCCCTTCCACTAGTTGCAGTGTAAGATATTGAGTAGACATCGCGCTAATAATAGAATATGGTTATAGTAAAAGTTAGACAAATAAAAAATAAACAGAAGAAGAAAAACAAAATAAAAAAAAAAAAAAAAAAAAAAAAAAAAAAAAAAAAAAAAAAAAAAAATCAGATATTCATAGACGCGCTGATGGGTTTGAGTGTGTGAGAGGGTGGGTGTGGGGGTGTGTGAGGGTGTGCGTGTGTATGTGGGGGTGAATGTACGTGTGTTTAACGATAGTACCTTATCTACGAATTGCATAAATGATGAACCTACATAATAGTTATACTTATGAGGTGAGGGAGAATTTGTCAAAAGAAATTAACCGGAGATGTTAGTATTTATAAGCTTATCGTTTGGACTAAATTCTCAATTTCATCGTAACTTTTGGGCTTTAGCCATTCAGTCAAGGCATTTTTGCAGTCTCGATATGAAAGTGAGTAAATATTTAATTCAAGATTTATTAAGTTGTATAAGTGAGAGGATTGCCTAGCGTATTGTCTCTTAGCAAATGTCGATTTAACAGGGGCATTAGGAATCATATATTTTCTTCTCCCTTGCCGCTTCACGGGTTCGTAAGTAAGAGATTTATGTTTTTTCAATGTAATTTGAAGAACGTAAAGTTTTCTAACCGTTAGAAGGCCAGAAGTTAGGTAAAGACTTTCGGTTGGAAACCTAAAAGGCTTAAATAACATCACTTTTAATAGCGATCTCTGAGCTCTCTCAAGTTCTAGGTATTTAGTCTTCGTTGCCCCACCCCAGACTGGTAAACAGTATGTTAGTACTGACTGTGCCAGCGATGTGTAAATTTTTAACAGAAGTTTTCTAGAAGTTACGTAACGCAGCATTTTAAATGTCCAGATAAGTTTTCTTATTCTTTTCATTATTAATTCGGTGTGCATGTGCCAAGACAAACGTTGGTCGATAATTATACCTAAATATTTCGTATGCTGGACTTTATTAATTTCTATACAAGGGCAAGTAAATTTAGAATTTGTCTGGCAATTGTGAATTTTGATTTTGAAATCAGCTGAAGGTTGGGAATTATTATACTTAGAGAAGCAAATGAAGGTAGTTTTAGAGATGTTTAGGGTCAGTAGGTTGTGGTCGAGCCAAGATGCAACCCTGGACAGGCCATTCTCAGCAGATTCTTTGACTTTGTTCCAAGTTGTGTGGCTAAAAACTATGGCAGTATCATCAGCATATGAGTAGATGTGAGCCCCGTCAATGCTCATATTACAGAGACTGTTTATATAAACTAAAAATAGAGTGGGGCCAATGACAGTTCCTTGACCAACGCCATAAGTAATTGTCTCTTCAAGGCTAACAGTGTCGCCAATTTTAACTTTTTGTTTCCGACCGCAAAAATAGTCCTTGAACAAAGCAAGTGGCTGGCCTCTTATACCTATACCTTCCAACCTGTCCAGAAGAGTGGAGACAGAGACAGTGTCGAACGCTTTCTTAAGGTCAAGGAAGACGGCGAGGCACCGGAATCCACCGTCAACTTTGCTGGTTACAGTGGAGGCAAGAGCCAAGGCTGCATCTTCCGTCTATGTGAAATTGTTAAATACCCTGATATACCTAGTGATTACATGTAAATCTTTTTCTCTCTCGGCGGTATAGCGTGATATTATCAGAAAACTATCTAAACTGTTCGTCCAATATAATTTGGTCAGTCATATAAACAAATGAATATCGGTAGGTATAGCGTCCTACGAAAAACAAATCAATCTGCCTAGCCTTTTCCCAACTATGTTGTGGTCGGGTTCCTGTCTGACCGGATGCAGTTGAATACCAGTATTCTAAATGGAGCGACTGCCTATCTGACCTCCACAACCCCGTAATTAGGTAATGCAATACCCTTTGGTAAGACCAGACTTTCGAGCTTCTGACGTGCTTTCCGAGGCTCGGTATATGAAGATGGTCACCCTACGTGATAAAAACCTGTACACTTATCCTTTCAACAGGATCAATATTGTTAGTCATTGGAGGCAGCTAATTAAGTCAGGTTACAACTGAAAACAATATCTGAAGCCATCAATATGGAGGAAGCCATGCTCCTCATTCTTCGCGGTTTGCGTGATAAAATAAAAACTCTGTCCGAATGTGCTCGAAATACAACTAACAAACTCACTAATGAAATAAATGACTTAACCTTGCAAGAAGGAAGAGTAGTATCCTCTAAACTTCATACTTATCTCCAACGATTGGAGAGGGAACTTAACAATTATTTTCGACTCGTTAACGAACCGCAAGTGGACGAGATTTCTACCATCTCTGCAATACAGCTAGAAGCTGAAGAAAACTGCTGCGAACTTAAAGTGAAAATTGAAGAATGTGAAAAATCAACGACAAACAGTAACAAGAACGAAGAACGTTTCTTATCCGGAAAGCTACCAAAATTAGAGTTACCACAGTTTGAAGGTAGCATTCTTGAATGGTACCAATTTTGGGACCAATTTAGTTCCAATATTCACAATCGGAATTTGCCAGACGTTGACAAGTTATTATATCTAAAAAATTCTTTAAAAGGGGAAGCCAAGGGAGTGATAGACGGGTTAGAGATTACAAATAAAAATTATTCCATAGCCATCCAATCTTTGAAAGACAGATACGGGAAACAAACTCAAGTGGTTGATGCGCACTATTCCTCACTCTACAAAATAAATCCCGCAAACAAAACTATTTCAGATTGTCGAAGAGTTTTAACTGAAATTGAAAAGCATTTAAGAGTTTTGGATTCGATGGGTGAAAATATCAACCATAACCACTTGAGGTTTATGGTAATGGAGAAATTTCCAGAAGATATAATATATGAAATGAAATTGAAAATAAAGCAAGAATCGATCGAAGAGATAAGAAAATATTTGGAAATTATAATTTCAGCACGTGAAGATGCAAATAGACTAACGCAGGAGAAGAACCTAAATGAGAAAGAATATTACACAGTAAAGACACTTCACTCCACTGGCAATAGTGATCACACAAATCTAAACAGAAAAGGGTACCAAAGGAGACAAGAGAACACTGACTACGAAATCAACAAGGAAAAAACTCGATACCGCACGACACAGAATAAGCGATATACTTCCCAGAAGAACCATGGGATCAAACAAAAATACACAAGTTATCCTGGAAAAAACCAGGAAAAAGAAGGGCCACCTAGGAAGAAATCTAAATTTCAGTGTATTTTCTGTAAAGAGTCGCACTATAGTGATGAATGTACTAAATTCAAGGAAATAAAAGAAAGAAAATCCCTATTAAAGAACAGATGCTACGGTTGCCTTGGAACAGGACATTCTTATGCAGAATGTAGAAATAAAAGGGAATGCTTTCATTGCCAGAAAATAGGTCATAATCGTGCTTTATGCCCTGTTAAATTCTCAACTGAAAACAAGGATAATAATTAATTAATAATTCATTAAGATTAAAATTCAATAATTATTCTTTTTAATTTTATATAATTTACGAAGGTTGTTTTGTTTTATGTGAATGTCATGTGCACCTGTAACTGTTATCTACATAGAACCCATACCAGTTAACTTTTTAATGTATATATATTGTATACCTACATAACCGATTCTCCAAGGGAAGATAGAGAAAATGAGGCTGTAAAAAAGTTCAATGAAACTAGTGAATGTATAGATAACAGGTACTCCATATCCTGGCCCGGGGGGCCGTACTATGATGTGAAAAAATATCATGGATCCGTCGAGAAAAAGGATGGTGCTATAGGTCGTATATAGCTCCGTCTCTCTCTCTCACACCGTTCGTGGCCAGGAGAGTTGAAGAAATTAAAAATATTAAAACATAATAATACAACATGTTCCATCAGATCTAAATCCAGCGGACGTTGCCACAAGACCATTCAGCTCTAAAGAAGATAGAGTAAGATGGCTGACTGGTCCCCAATTTATATTACAACATCCAAATTCCTGCCCGTCAGGAATCACAGAAATTTCTTCTCTTTGTGCGGGGGAGGGTCTCCCGAAAGAGTCACAAGAATATACAATAGATACAGAAAATACACTTGATGTGGAAAACCAAGATATAGATAGTACAAGTAACCAAACTAAAATTAATGTGGACCTAAGTGAAGAAAAGGATGACAAAATTAAGCAGCTTAAGTAGCTACAAGCCGAACACTTTCCAAGAGAATTAGAAGGGAAAGAAACAAGCATAAAAAATAATCTTGTACTATTTCTGGACGTCTAAGGGGTTTTACGTTGCAAAGGACGTTTAAAGAACACGGATTGGTCGTATGACCAACGTTATCCAATACTTATTCCAGAGGATTGTGATTACACTAACAAGATTATCACTCAGACTCACATCGACAATCATCATGTAGGTGTTAACCATACACTCGCTATAATTCGTCAAACCTTTTGGATTCCACATGGAAAACGCCAAGTCCAGAAAGTTATAAGGAAATATCCTAGATGTGAGAAACACGGAGGGGGACCGTTCAAGCTACCACCAACCCCTGCGTTACCCACTGAAAGAGTAAATTACACGTCACCATTCACATTTACAGGCCTGGACTACATGGGCCCTGTATTAGTTAAACATAAAAATGAAACAAGTAAACGTTGGATAGCACTTTTCACTTGCCTAGCAGTCAGGGCGGTGCATTTAGAGGTTGTTCAAGATCTCACAGCAGAAGAAGGACTTCATGCTTTGAGGCGAATGATATCGACAAGAGGTGTGCCACAAATAATCACATCAGATAATGCTACAAATTTTAAGCTTATGTCAGAAATACTAACAAATTCTTATTGTATTAAACACGAAATTCGTTGGAGGTTCATACCCCAACTAGCTCCCTGGTTCGGGGGGTTTTATGAACGATTAATTGGAATAGTGAAGAATTGTATGAGAAGAACATTAGAGAAGCACATGCTGACGGATAGTCAATTGGTTACATTAGTAAAAGAAATTGAAGCAACTGTCAATACAAGGCCATTAACTTGTGTTGATTCTGAATTGGTACATATTTTAAAACCTTCTGATTTCTTAACTATGGGAAAATGCATAACGATGGAAGGTTCAACCGAAGACTTTTTAGTACAAGGCACTACGACGAAATCCGACCTTATCAAGGCTTGGAAAAGAGGTTTAGTTATACTTAATGAATTTAAGGATATGTTCACAAATCGATATTTACTAAGTCTGCGTGAACGATATAGACATTCTGTCAAAGAACCTAGAATCACGGCAAAATTAATCCCAAAGGTAGGACAAATCGTGCAGATAAAGGGAGATAGTAAAAATCGAGAAGAATGGAAAGTTGGAAAAATTACTTCATTGGTCAAAAGTTCTGACGGACTTAGCAGAGTTGCGAAGGTCGAAGTTGGAAGTAAGGAGTTTGTAAGATCTTTAACTCATTTATATCCATTGGAAATGGAGGACAATGAAGAAATAGAATACGACGAGAACGCATTAGAAAGAGAAAGTGAGGTACCACAGAATATAACTGTACACGAATTTATACCAATGGAAGTGGAAGTCATAAATACAAAAGACATATCAGATAGTTTAGAAAAGGAGAAAGAAAATAGAGAGTCGATAATCATACCAGCGGAAAACTGTATGTTGGAAGACTTTGATAATGTATCAGAGAGCACGGACAGAGAAAAAATATTGAGTCAGAAAGATAATGAACCTGAGAAGTCAGTTCAGGCAAACAACGAGGTTAAACAAAGAAGAGGCGCGGCCACCAGAGCTCTGGAAAAAATTGCAGAGTGGACGCGTAACTTACTAACCCTGCTCTAAGTCTATTCGGGCGGGAGTGTCGCGACGTGTAGGTCGCGAAGTAAAAAGGTAAACAAGTCAAATTAATATTAGTAGGGCGAAACGTGTAACAAACGAGTCTTAATAGCATAAGGTGATGCTGGCTGGTAACACCGAACACCGAACTCATAGAGAGATCACCATAGACAAAGCGCAATGGCGCGTCTGTCAGTACATTTGAATACACCAAATTGTAACATAATTTAATTCAATATCTAGTGCAAAGTAAAAGTGATGAAGGCGTCCAGTTAGTGGCAGCTCATCTGAAAGATATAAAGCTAAGTGGTAGCACTAGAGAATAGTGTAGTGGTTCCCAGCCTAAATGCTTAGATTCTAGATTTCCTATAGAGGAGCAAATTAGTACGCAATAATAAGATGTTTCTGATGCTCTTAGAAGTCGGTTACATTAAGAGGTATTTCGATACGGCAATGCGAAAACCTCGTGAGAGTTGGACAGGCGGAAGGCCATGATTAGTCCGTTTTGAAGAGGGGAGAGAGTCGGTGCTGTAATACGAAGTCTCCCCAAGACAATTGTTGTATGTACTAAGAGAGGGTATTATGTACATACAACTCAGGTATACCTAATAAAAGACGTGAAGACGTAAAGTTCTGTGTTGAACATAGCTAAAGCGAGAAGTTAATTGGCAGACGTGCGGTTGCTTCTATAATACCCGACAACTACGATGCGTCGTAGAGCATGTAACCGAATTAATCATAGGCAGATATGTGTGTGTGTAACACTTCTGTGCTATGATTACAAACCTAAGACACCAGAAACGTTAATGTATGTATATCATGTATAGAACGGTGGGAATCAATTTAACTTAAACTACAGATGGCGAGCTGAACCATGGGGCGAGCCAGTAAGAACTAAAAACCGATTTATGCGAAGCAAACCTCCCAAAATATTGAAGATTCTTCTCGGAATAAAACCCAGGTACAGATATCATGAAACAACCACAATACACATATAAAATCTCGTCGCTACGTTGTCTGGCTGGGCCGGGACGGGCGAGGCTGGCCAGCTCGTGCGTTCTGGTGCCGCGGATGAAGTGGCGGCGACAGGGACTACTCTACAACACATTAAAGTAAATCTAACCGTATCCATGATCGTTATGAAAAATCCTGTGACCTCTCGGTCTAACACGCTTAAATTGGACGAGGATGCATAACGACACGTTGTATTTAGACAAAAATAATATACTTACTTACTCGTTTTTGCCATGACAAACAACTTTCTTCCATTACTTACACTAATAAATGTATAAAAAGACATTAGACTCGCATAGAAATTACAAATTGTCATTAATAAACACCCATTTCATTTATGACATGTTGATATTGTAGATATATGACGAATGATCAAACAGATCAATTTAATTTACGTAAAGATAGTCAATTTACAATTCAATGGCTTAATAGCTTCATTTGAATACCATTTACTTTGGTGTAACGTCCACTTTTGACAAATAAGTACAGTTTAGGTTGAGAAGCATCGTTACTTAGGGTATTGAAAAATAAATGGAAAGTCGTTGGATACAGTTGTAGAATGTTTTATTTTACCCCAAACACAGAAGAACAATATTTAATTATTTTACCTTTATTATTATAAGAAAACACGTATCCTTTTAATGGCAGACAGGCAGAGAGAGAAAGCACAGACAAGACAAAAAGACTTATGTCAAACAAAACATAGACAATGAATTTTTAGTTTTCTTGTGTTGTCATCAACACCGTCCCTCAACACAAGAAACATATTTAAAAAACTTTGAATTACTTACTCAAAACAAGACACACTATACTACTTTATTGCCTGTACTTACATACAAAGAAAAATATCAATTTTTAACTCATACATCTACCAAAAATATTATGAATTTATGTCATATACAGTTTTACATCTTAATTTTTACAAGATAACAACAATGTCATTCTCAACACCTATGAACTGTGCTCACTTTCATTTATTTAACTTAATCCTATACAATTTCTTAGAATTCAATCAAAAACTTATAATTAAAAAGTTATAAATCTATATTAACTTCAAGTAACCCCTTAATTTAATAAATGTAGGGCCTGACAAAGGTTTGGTTAGCAAATCAGCTATTTGTTCCGACGTTCCTATATAATTTAACATTATTGTACCATCTACAATTTTTTCACGAATAAAATGGTGTTTAATGTCAATATGTTTCATTCTTTTGTGTAGAACTGGATTTTTAGCTACTCTAATGGAACTTTGGTTATCCTCATACATTAATACATAATCAATATCAAATGAAAAATCCCTTAAAAGTTGTTTGAGCCAACAAGCTTCTGCAGTAGCCATGCTGAGTGCCATGTACTCTGCTTCAGTTGAAGACATGGCTACAGAAGGTTGCTTTCTCGTACACCATGAAACAGGACAACCAAATACTTTAAAAATAAATCCAGCTGTTGACCGTCTGTCAACTAAATCACCTCCCCAGTCAGAATCTACATAGCCAACAATGATAGCATCATTAGTATTATTTCTTTCAAAGACTAAACTTAAATCTAATGTACCCTTAATATACCTAAGTATCCTTTTTAACATATTCCACAACTCTTCACTAGCACATTTTTGAAAGCGACTTAATATTGAAACACTTGCACATAAATCAGGTCTACTACCTAATACTGCATACAATAAACAACCAATTAATTGTCTGCATCTTGTTTCTAACTCTTGGGTTTCTGACTTTTCTCTTTTAAGACTATCAGTTTTAAATTTTGAATCCATGGGTGTAGCAATACTGTTACAATCTGACATATTATATTTTTGTAAAATCTGTTTTAAGAATGCTTCTTGATTAATTTTTAAGACACCATTAATTACATCCTGTTTGATAGCAATACCTAAAAAGTAAGTTGCTAAACCCAAGTCTTTCATACAAAAATGTTTCTTTAACAAGTTCTTAGTATTATTCACACATTCAATATCCGTCCCTGCGAGCAATAAGTCATCGACATACAGTAATAAATAAACCATCTGTCCATTATATTGTTTTACATAAAGACCATAATCTGTTTTACATTGTTTGAAACCTTCAGACAATATGACTGAGTTAAATTTGTCATTCCAGTTTTTGGGTGAGCTCTTTAGCCCATACAAAGATTTTTTAAGTTTACATATCATATCACCATTAGAACATCCTTCTGGTAATGACAAATATATCTCATCTTTAATATCGCCATGAAGAAAAGCACTTTTGACATCCATTTGGTGTACTGACATAGCTTTTTGATTACATATTGCCAATAGAGTACGGACAGTTGGAAGTTTAGCTACTGGCGCAAATAGATCATCATCAATAAAATCAGTTTGCTGAAAGCCCCTAGCCACAAGTCTAGCCTTGTAACTAGTAATATTACCTTGATCATCAAGTTTTCTTTTAAAAACCCATTTGCTATCAATAACCTTACAATCCACTGGTTTTGGCACTAATTCCCATGTATTGTTTTGATTTAAACTATCTATCTCCTCGTCCATAGCTCTTTTCCAATTCATTCTGTCTGCACTATTCATGGCTTCTTCATATGTTTTAGGATTATCTTCAATGTAACCTAATAAGCATGTATAATCTGTACTGTAATACTTATGCCATTCAGGCTGTTTAATCTGGTTTCTTGGTCTTAAATTTCTTATTTGTTCTACCTGAGTTTGAACTTCAGTATTTGTATCATGAAACTCTTCTTCGGATTCATTATTTGACTCGACACTTGGAGTATTACTTAAGTTTTGACTTGACTCTTCATCAATAACTGATACCTCACTCTGTATTGACCTATCCATACTATTTTCATCCTGTGCAACCCTATCAACATCATTTATTTCTACCAATGGTTTTTCATTATTATTTTCTACTAATATTTCTATTTCACTATCAGGTATTTTATGTTTAGAGTTACTATCACTATATTTAATAAAAACTACATCTCTTCTAATTTTTATTTTATTTTCCTCTTTGTAATAAATCCTATAACCTTTTGTTTCCTCGCTGTAACCAACAAAATATCCCTTCTTTCCTTTCGGGTCCAATTTTCTTCTTATCTCTTTAGGCACATGACAGACTACCATACTACCAAATTTATGTAAATTATTTATGTCAAACTTCTTATCCCACCAACATTCATAAGGTGTTTTACCAGTATTTTTATTTTTAACATAAGTTCTATTTAGAGTATACACGGCTGTGCTAACAGCTTCAGCCCATAAGCTTTTATCTAGGTTAGACTGAATCAACATTGTTCTAGCAGCTTCTATAATAGTTCGCATTTCCCTTTCGACCTTACCGTTTTGTTCCGGTGTATAGACTACTGTAGTTTGATGTTGTATGCCTTTATTATTTAAAAATGACTCTAATGTTTTATTTAAAAATTCTGTCCCATTATCTGTCCTTAAAACCTTTACTTTATTATTAGTTGTTACTTCAGCATGATTAATGAAATCTTTTATTTTACTTGGCACTTCGGATTTATGTTGCACAAAATAAACTTTCCTATATTTAGAGAAATCATCTTTAATAACCAATATGTACCTTGAACCACCAACAGAAGGCACTTCCAACGGTCCACAAACATCAGCATGTAAGATTTCACAACACATACTTGTTTTAGTTATACTCTGAGGGAAAGGTAAGCGATGACATTTTCCTTCTATACATGCAATACATGAATCATCAGAATCAATAAATTCTATATTATTGTTTTTTAGCACTGACCGACAATAATCATAATTTTGGTGAGCCAACTTCTCATGCCAATCATTAAGGGTATTATAAGTTTTAACCTGAGTGACATTTACGTTGCCTGGAGAGTCAAAGATAAACTGCATTACATATAACTTATCTACACATTTACCAATTGAACACACTACATTATTTTTAATAAATTCACATTTTTTACCCGTAATGTTAAACATGTAACCATTTTTCACAGCTTTAGTAACAGAGAATAAATTTACCTTAAGTTCAGGAACATATAGTACGCTATTTAGTGAAGACACGACATATTCATTACCATCATAAGCCTTCAAGAGTATTAGTCCAATACCTTCAACTTTTAATTTCCTTCCATCTCCGACTATGACATATCTATCGGTATTGATATCTGAAAAGCTAGAAAAGAGAGATTGATTATGGGTCATGTGGTCACTCGCACCACTGTCCACTATCCATTCATGTTTGTTGGAGTTATGTCCAATAAAAGCGCTTGAGATGTAAGCATTTCCTTTTGTATCCTTTGAACTATTTCCTTTATTTTCCCTTGAATTATTACACTTATTTTCTTTGCAATTATTTCCTTTATTTTCTTTTGAGCTATTTCCTTTTTCTTTGTTCTTCTTAAAGTAACACTGTTCTATTGTATGTCCAGCCTTTTTGCAGTAAGAACATGTATTATTATATCTACAGTTACTCTTTTTGTGGCCAGTTTTACCACATTTATAACACTTCATATTTTTCACCGATAAGGCAACGGGTTCCTCCATTTCTTTCATGCGTTCTTCTTCAATGAGTAACCTTGCTTGCAAGTCATTTAATGTTTGGGATTCTTGAGGAACACTTTCCCATGCCGAAATAAAGTATTTGTATTGAGGTGGTAGTGCCATTAATATCTTAGTAATAATCATCTTGTCAGACATAGATTCGCCTAGCTGTTTTAGTTGATTTGCCATTTGTTCTACTGTACTAAATAACTTGGCAATACCACCATCTTCATATTTATATTTCATGAACCTTTCATGCACCAGGTGAACGCTCGTTGAGCTTTTAAGTTCGTAAATGCTCGATAATTTGTTCCACATTTCTGCCGCCGAGCAACATGTTACCAAATGTTGCATTACGTTTTCTGTAACCCTCGACACAATATGTGTTTGTGCTTTAGCGTCTTGTTGCTCCCATTCGTTTGGTTTTAAGCCGGCATCGTTTTTCTTTACCGACCCGTCAACGACCCCTAACAGGCCGAGACCATTTAACAAAATCTTGGTCTGGAACTTCCATAACAACCAATTTTCACCCCCAGTAAGCTTCACTACTGTAACCCCAGAAGCCGAAGTAGAATCCATGATGGCTTCGCTTCGCCCCGAGTTTTATTTTCCAAGTACAATCTGTATCCACGTTAATCTTTGTAATAGGAGGGTCTGGGCCCATAACCTATTGAAAAATAAATGGAAAGTCGTTGGATACAGTTGTAGAATGTTTTATTTTACCCCAAACACAGAAGAACAATATTTAATTATTTTACCTTTATTATTATAAGAAAACACGTATCCTTTTAATGGCAGACAGGCAGAGAGAGAAAGCACAGACAAGACAAAAAGACTTATGTCAAACAAAACATAGACAATGAATTTTTAGTTTTCTTGTGTTGTCATCAACATAGGGCGACGATAACTGATTTTATAATGATTTTAAACTGGAGATCAAATATACTCAAGTGGCTTCCTATTCGACTTTGCAGGAACTCTCGGATATTATGTCTGCTATTTAACATCCTTCACAACCCTAAAACACCTTCCTATCTGCGGGAACGCTTTTCCTACGGCCGTCCTTTTGATGTGCCTTGCAGGTCGCATCTTAGAAACCTCCTTAAATCTCCTCCCCATTCCACCGACTTCTACTCCTACTCCTTCACTGTCCACGCGGTTCGGTTGTGGAATTCACTTCCGCCTGACATTAGGGACTGCCAAACTATTGCAGTTTTTAAAAGAAGAGTGAAAGAACACTATCTTTCCACTTCGTCATAGTTATTAGTTATTTTAGAAGTATGTATGTATTTAAGTATATGTTATATGTTTTATTTTGGATTTTATGTATCTTATTTTCTCTTCTACTCTTACACACTTTGTCTACATCTCTTTTTATCCTCTGTCCTATCGCAGGTATGCTGGAAGAGATTTCTTTTGAAATAAGCATCACCTTTGTACGTATTTTCTGTTCCTTTATGTTTGTCTGTTTATTTGTGTGTACATAAATTGTTAAATAAAAAAATAAAATAAACGAGTACCTAGTGTTGATGATTTGGAAAAAATATAATAGGTCGGGGAAAAAGTTTTTTCGTATTATAGTATGTATGAACTTGTAATAAAATCTCTTTGGCTATACTATTTGTATCTGGCTGGTTTTGGTATCATTGAAAGTTTAAATTTTAAAGAACATAATTCCAAATTCAAATTAGGAAAATGTGTGATTTTCATTTGTTTTTCGTACTGTCAAGATGAGTGAATCTAATGAAGAAATTCGGTACATTTGAAAATTTTACTACAAAAAAGGTAAAAATGCAATGCATGACCTAGTGCAGTGTCAGTGAGAGTAGCACAAATTTGGTTTAAGCGTTTTCAATCCGGAAATTTTAATGTCAAAGATACACGTCGCTCTGGTCTATTACGGATAAAATGGATGCCATTTTTGAAAAAGTGGAGCAAAATTGGCATATCAGTAGTTACGACGTAGCTGAAGAACTGGGAATTGACCACAAAACAGTTTTGACCCATTTGGCAAATGACACATAACTAAATAATAAACTATGAAAAAAAAATGTCTTGAATTTGTATATAAAATACGAAGGAACTTTTTCCCCGACCTAATATGTTAAATTAAAGCATTTTCTTAATAACTTAGTATATGAACACTTTATATTACGTTTATATTACGTAGTGTAATTAATTTGTAAAGTTATGTCTAACGCGGATAAAAAACTGAGAATCAAGCAAAAACTACGAAGAGTATTTTTATGAAATTTTCACAATTTTAAAGATAATTTAATTATTAATCTTTTGGTATACGTGTTTTAATAGAATACCCTTTGTTTTATGTATAATAATCTATATAAATAAAAAGAGAAGTCCTGACTGACTGAACGACTTACTGACTGACAGACTCATCAACGCCCAGCCCAAACCCTTGAACCTAGAAAACTGAAATTTTGCACAGAGGTTCCCTTTGTAATGTAGACAAGGAATAAGGAAGGATTTCCCGGTAGCACGTTCCCGTGGGATATTTTCCGACATCCACGCGGGCGAAGCCGCTGGCAAAAGCTAGTAAATTAATAATGCGTCTAATTTGAGATAGCGCTCTTTGATGGGCGAGTTCTGTTCTCAATCAACAACGCGTTGCGTGAGCTTAGTACAGAACACGCAAGCTAACCAGTCAAGGCCATTGACATATATCTGCATCTTAAGGCTTGTTCTCCCTAAAATACGGCGAAAATAAGTAACTTTGTTTCCATTTTTTACAGTAACTATAGCACCTTTTTGATAGAAAAAAATACACAATAATCTATACCTACTAATAATAATTAATACTAAATAATAATATTATAAAGAGGAAAGATTTTTTTGTTGGTTGTTTTTTTGTTTGTACCGAATAGGCTCCGAAACTACTGGACCGATTTTAATCATTTTTTCACGTGAAATTATCAGGAAGTAACATAGGCTATAATTTATTTTCGAAAAATTAGAGTTCCTTAATAAAATTGCAATAATGTAATGCAAAGTAGCAAAATTTTGCCTATAAAATTCTAAAACTAAGTAATAGCGTGATGGATGCGACGGGGTGGGCCGTGAAACTTGTGAACAAGAAATTTCACGCGGATGAAGTCGCGGGCAGAAGCTAGTCTAGAATACATAAGAAGTGATTTCATGTGGCTGAAATCTATTTTAGTTGGTAGAACTAAAGAAAAAAAAGACTAAACCCATGTCTGTCTATTTTTTCGAGTTTTTACCATACTCCCACAGTTTTCATTAAAAGTGTTCATAAATTTATACAGTTCTTTACAAAATAATAAGGAATGATTTCATGTGATTACTTTTTTAGTCCAATCCCTAGATTTTTGTAAATTACTTCATATTTTGCAAGCGTTGTGTCATCGCGCTTCTCTTTCTTTTCTATGCAGTCCGACAGTGACCGCGCTTTTTACGGCGGACAAGCCTTAATAACTTCATTTGAATACCATTTACTGTGGTGCAATATCCTCTTTTCTATACTTACAAATAATACGTAATACAAATAAATAAAATTGAAGTGTCTATTTGTAATGTCAAAATAATAGCTTTTTACTAAATCCATATGAAAGCTTAGGAACTACCAAAAATATCTATTTTTAAAATTTTTGTCTGTCTGTCGGTCTGTCCGTTTGTTCCAGCTAATCTCCGAAACGGCTACTTTTATTTTAGAAAAAAAAAATTACGGTTCCGCGCAAAAAAAATAAAACAGATGAAATTGTGTACAAAATCCGATTCAAATAGGGAAGTTTGACATCCACGCGGACGAAGCCGCGGGCAACAGCTAGTAAAAAATAAGTGACAGTATAGGTTGATAAACATCGGTCCAAGTTAGGACACAAATTCAATACATTTCACTTAGTAATGACCTTGTGACCTCTCCGTAATTGACCTGTTGCTGCCTAAGGCCTACTTACACGGGCTGAACGAAATATAGGTATATTTATGAACTAACAAAATATAGGTATGTTATGTTATTAAATTCTCTGGTGTTTGTGTCCCTTTCTGAGAAAATGTAATGAAATAAATCATGTTTTCGTGTTTGTATAAATGTTGTTATTTCTAGGAGAATATTTGTTTTATCTCTTTGTACTGTCTGACCTTCTCCTTCTTAAGAAATACAAATTTAAATGAGGTACCTTTTGCGTAATATTATGGCCTACATGTCCTTCAGTGGATGTATTAGGTTCAGCAATGGCTAATTCTTGAACAGAGACCAGACTTACCTGAAAACAAAGAAAAAATAATTTAGATTTCGTTTCCTTCATCTTAGTGTTACAATAATTAATTTTGCTTGCTTGCACTTAAAAGCAATTTGATCATTCATAAGTACTTAACTATTTAAATAAATTTACAAAATACGCTTAATAATCCGCTTAAGGTGGATCCGCAGTAGTAGCCCGCGAAATTAAAATTTTCTTGCGTCTATTGAAATTTGTGTGTCAGGTTGTACCTTGATCAAAATATAATTCGCGACTATAGCAAATATGAATTAAATTGTATTTACATAATTATAACCATACAAGAATCATCAATACATCTCTAAAAACAATATTATTGTATGTATAAAAAAAACCTTATCAACTAAAGCCCTAAAGAACCATGTATCAAACACCGAGTCAGCCAAACCTGCAGAAAACTCCAGACCGTATAAAACCCCACGCCAGCAAAACTAAAAGAGTCGAGATTTTCTCAACCAAAGAAACTCATAGGTGAGACATAAAAGAGTATTGAAGATCAAATTTCATGCTTCGCTATCCAGGATTAGATTTCTGAGGAGCCTTGGTCACGTACATAGAGGTAAAGAAGTTCAACTCCATACAACTAGCGAAAATGTACGCACAAATTGGCACGCTTGACGTACAGCGAGTGCAAACGCACTCGCGACTGGCTTTCGTACGAGATCGATGGACATGAATGCTTGATGTGCATTCAGAATGTTTACAATTGTAATGACGATAAGTACTGTCATTTGGTTTAAACAGGTTTTTTTTAGGTTTTTATTATTTTATTTATAAGAATATTCTTTTCTGTTTTGTGAATGTGAGAACGTTGTAGGCCTTGTTGTTGGTACGTATTTCTTGACAGCGCTCTCAAATCAATTCAAAACAATTTAATAAAAAAAAAATCAAATCAATCAAAAAAAAATTTAAAAAAAAATAAAAAAAATCATAATCAAATTCAATTCAATTCATTTTATTTTTCAATTTCTGTGAAAACTTCGTGGTAATTATTCTACCAGAATCGCGTCGTGCCTGTCGCGGGAGCCTTTACAAGTGAATTTCCTGAGAACACAAAATGAATCCAAGTTAATAAAAATACACTCTTTTGTAAATTCTTATTCCACTGAAGTTTTTTAAATAAACCTGCATCCATTTCACCGCTTGCAACTGCAATAGAGCTAAACTACCAGTAGTTAGCGTTTCTCTGGGGTTGTTAAAGAATGCAGCTTCAAAATGGCTGACTACGGAACGCAGTATATTTAAATTATTATAAGACGGCTATGAGATCCTCCGAGAGTGCGCTTTAATTTTGTCTTGGGAGAGTTTAGCTCTGCTTTAATTAATATGTACACTTTTATACTAGCTACATACCTACTTATATTTTTAATTTTTTAATAAAAAACGAAAATATTTCCCGCAGCTATAATTTGGCTGAACAATCGAACATAGATTGCTTTCACAACAGACAGATTAATATTTTCTTTTTGAATGTGTTTTTAAGTTCTACGACAAATTTTGTAGATCAGGCTATTATTCAGATTCCGATTGATAGATAGTTAGCTATCTATCAATCGGAATCTGAATTATTACGAAGCAAATTGCTAATGCTAATTCCAATCATCATCATCCATTGCTTCATTAAATAATTATGTTCGAAAAATTTGAATGCTCGACAACGTAAATAACGCAATGAATGCTGTTGAACTGTCAAAATGAAACCGATTGCGATTGATAGTGTGTTACGCAATTGCCCCAAACGTATGTGTTAGTTATTTGCCACTCTATATAGGGCAGAAACGAAATTTGTACAGCGCCTGTATAACTTCAAGGTCGATTTTTAGGGTTCCGTAACTCAAAAGGAAAAAAAGGGTCTTCGGTCTCCGTCTGTCTGTCAGTCTGTCAAGACCCTTTTTCTCAGGAACGCGTGGGCATAGTAGGCATCAAGTTGAAATTAATATCAAATACGTAGGTCTATAAAAAATCAAGCTTCTAAGTCAACGCCAAATATCTCTTGTCTCATCTATGATTGGACAATTCCTCCGCTCCGCTCCACCTAGCTTAGCGGCAGTGGAAAGGCACCCTAAACGTGACAACAACCACGGTGGCGGTGTATGGGTGTTTGCTGTCTCGGACAACATGTTGCGCAAAAATTTTGTTCGCGGTTCACGGACATTGAACCTCGCACAAACATTTTGTTCGCGGTGTCTGCTCTAGTTTCATTGAACCTGTAGGTATGCCACGAAAACGGTCTCAAAGTTGCCCTTTAAGTTTAAACCCTTTTCACTCGAGGTACATTTTGCACTGCTGAAGAACAACATTATTCAAGGTAAACTTCGTTTTAAACTTATTAGTATGTACTTAAATAAGCTCTAGGTACTGCCTAAAATTTCTAGTTTATTCATACCTAAGCCACAGTATAATAAAGTTACAGTAGTACGTCTGGGCAGTGACCTTGAATTAATGACCTACGGCCGCTCGGTAGACAAATCCGCGCGCGAAAGCTGACGTTCGCACGGACGTAAGAACACCTATCGCGGCGATTTTTTTTCGCCCACTGGATTTCCAACGCTCTGCTTAGCGCCGAGAGTTGAACATCCAACAGTGTGTTTTTTCGACGCGCTGGGATGCACTCTGTTGTTGTTAGGTTGGATTCTCAAAGCTCGGCTCGACACCGAGAGTTGAAAATCCAGTGCGCGATAAAATCCCGCCGCGATATTTTTACGTCCGTGGGAACGTCGGCTAACTGCCGCGCACTCGCACTGTTGCCTATTTGCTATGTAGGTACACTGAGATTTCGAAGCGCGTCGTTTCGGCCGTTTTCTACGTAGGTACTACTGTAAGTTTATTATTCTGAGCCTAAGCTAAGGCCATAAAGAGCTAAAGGGCAAACACAGTCTAACTCAAGGTACAGTCATACAAACATCACTGGTTACACTTACACTACGAAAATCACCCTTACTACTACGACATAAACACACTGTCAATGTCAAATTGATAGATATGCGGTTGACTGTACCTCCCAGTTTACACAGGACTAAAACAATACAGAGGCAGGATTCGGCAGGAACTAAAATATTATTTTTAAATATTTATACTGAACAAAGATGGCCGCTCTAATTAGCTAATGGGTTCCGTTGATAAATTGTAAGAGATGATAAATGGCAGTGTTTCGAACTACGCGACGTAACTCGTCTTATTTCGCGAGGGGATAATAAGAATGTAAGATAACCTTGAAGTGTTCTAATCATGCTTTCATGTCCTTTCAAACAAAACGAAATGAATACCACATGGCCCAAAAAACATAATGAGTTTTGCCTACATATTGTTTTCTTGATCTTGTTCAAAAATAAACTCTCGCAGTATTTACGTTCTCCAGTTTCCTAAGATCAACAGATAATCTATTTTAATCAGCGTAACAATCAGTATAGGTAGTGAATTCAGTAATTAAAATAAAAAATAATATTTACGTGGGAAAGAAAGTTTCTGGAACTGGCCACTTACAATAAAAAAATAAAAAAGCAATTAGGTACGGAATTCGAAAATGGAACTCTCTGGGAACATGTTACTTTTTAATTTACGAGACTGTCATTTGTTTTTTTCACTGTGGCGTCCTTTATAAAACTATGTGTCGCTGTTAGGTACAGTGAAAACTCGTGAAAATTTTCACTCCATGATTTTTTACGATATTCGCTGTGGCTTAAGTCAACAAGAGAGTTGCCAGAGAGTTCGGAGAATTTAGACGTGGACGTGATCATACCCATGACGATGTACGTGAAGGTCTGCCGGCGACGGCGGCGGCGGTTACAGGATCCAATATTGATACCGTACGACATCTGATTGAAACTGACAAAAAAATTACTTGTCAGCAAATTCGTATTGTATTGCATTGGAATGAGCCAAGTGCTAAACATTTTGCATATGCATCTGAAGGTTTGGAAGCTCTGCACTCGGATACCGCATGATTTAAACACCAGGGGGTCTACTCCCTAAGCACGAAGCCCGTAGTTTCGGCCTTCGTTACGGGTTTTTCGCACTCCGTATCACCTACGGATGAATGATTGGTTCGGGGCCCGAACGAAGTATGAATGACAACATGATTTGACATTTGTCCCTACCCCCGAAGTGTTTTTGCCCGTCCGAAAAATTTAACTTTTACACTTGTTTTGATGCATCGTAATGTCAGAAGGACGGATTGACGGGTGGACGTACGGACGGACGGAGTTAGGGAGTAGACCCCCAGAAACAACTGCGTGTCGAGTGGTCATGTCGTCATTTAAATTTAAAATCAAAAAACAGTTTAAGGCCCAGGTTCCAAGATTGGTTTAGCTCGGTGTGTAAGTGAAATGGCGTTATGGCTGTCTAGTTTGACGCACGAGATAGAAGATTCTCACGCGCACCGGAATTATGTCGTAAAAATGCAAATAAAATCGTATAAAATTAGAAATTAACTATTTAATAAAAAATAATCCATCACTGGATGCAGTTTGGAATTTGACATTTCATGGTATATTTTTAATTATAATTATAATTGTTAATGAAGGGATAAACTGCTTTTAAAGATTATTAGGAGGTATGTTTAAAGATTTTTTTGGTTCATTAAAATATGTATAATTATGTTTTGGCTTCCATCACTGTATGCGAAAAAGACTTGAAAATATCATATTTTTTTTACATGTCAAAATTATTTACGGTTTATGAGATACACTGCTTTAAAAAACCACCTTTTTGATCGTTTTCAGGAAATCTGGGCCTTAATGGAGGACAGTCATTACTTCTATAATATCGTGACAGTCTACTAACTGGTCTCATTTAACAGAATCCAGAAACTTTTAGTAGGTATGACCTAAGTATACACGAATATAATTATGTAGATAGATAGTGAAACCCTTTCAGCTACATCTGACGGTACCCTTTTCTATGACGTCACACGATGCTTGCGTCTAGCGAGATTGGAAAAAACAAAGAAATGAGATATGATTGTTTAGAAGAAATTAAAGGCATTGTGTTGTTAATTGAATGTACGGGTAGGTGTCATGGCGGCGGCGACAATGAGCTGTCCAGAGCACTGGGGAACTGGGAACTGGGCATGTGTAGTGGGTAGTAGGGTGTAACTAGGGTTGCTAATTTTTGTTTACAAAACAGTAAAAAATGAACAGTATAAAAATAGAAAAAAAAACTGTATTAAAAAACTAGCTTTTGAGAAGTTATAAGATACTGAATAGTTTCGACATTAATCTAAGTTTGCATCATTATTATTTATGTTACGGAACAATGAGAAAAAATTATGGCCTCGCCACATGGCGTACAGTTCAATTGGGATTAATCGATAAAAGAATTCAGATCAACAAAAAAGGAAGACGGGAAAATCAAAAGTGATACCACCTTTTTATCTGTGTGTGTCGAAGGGTTGCTATTGTTTCCCTATAATTTGGGGAATAATATTGTATGGATACGATAATGTATTGGATCGAATGGGGAAATTTTATGTCGTATTATGGCAATTCTCGCACTTTATGTCAGTGCGTTCGTTTGTTGAGATTTCTTGTTCCAAGTAACCCAAAACTCATAGTTTATTTATAAAAAACCGATGTTATTTCAAGTACTTACTAGTGAAAAGTGATTCCGTGAGACTTTTTATGTGATTTGGTATTATTTTTACAAGTTTTCACTACACAGGAAGGCATAATTCTATTTTTAACCGACTTCTAAAATAGGAGGAGGTTCTCAATTCGGATGTTTGTATTTTTTTTTATTTTTTTTATGTTTGTTCGCGCATAACTCCTTCGCTTGCCAACCGATTTGAAAAAATATTTTTTTGTTGGAAAGGGTATACTTCTCAAATGGTCCCATTTTTGTCAAAATCCAGTTCTGATGATGGGATCCTGGAGAAATCGAAGGAACTCTTCAAATATTAAAGGCACACCTATAGCGATTTGGGTATTTTTTATAGTAGCTCGTGCATTTGCTCTTGGAAAGCACCACTTGATGAAGTGGAACTGATGATGAAGACCACAGTTGGCTACCGGAACTACTCAATGATAAATATTTCACGGGTTGCGATTCGATTACTTTAATATGGTTGCTAAGCAATTTCCGCTCGTCACACAATGCGTGTGGTGAGTGGTTGTTGATGAGTTCTCCTGGTTCTTACCAGCAGAACTCCTCAACAATTAACGTCCCAGCATCGGGAAAAGCAATATTTTGTAACATGTGATGAACAATTGACATTAGACTATTGTAACTTATACAAATTATAAACAGACCCACTAAAAAGCGAGAAATAAAAACTTTTTAACAAAAAGTCGGTGGCAAAAAAAAAGAAAGTAAATAAAAAACGAAAGACACCGACTTCCGAAATCAAAGTTATTTTTCACTTTGTAGTGTTTTGGAAGTCGGTTTTTTTTTTGTTAAAAAGTTTTTTTTTAACTAGGTATGTTAACTAGACGGCCATCACGTACACACGGCTACACATCAAGTTATACGTTTCCAGTTTACACTGACCTCTCATTGTAAGAAAATCCTGTACAATGCGAGATCAGCATAGGTATACTGGAAATGTACCTATAGCTTGATTATAGCTTGATTTGTAGCCGTGCGTATTACGGTGGGCGTGGTTTTAGTTAAATGTGTGTGCGTGAGCGTGTATTTTACTTGCAGGAGCACGGTTTTGTGGCTTCACTTTTAATGTTTGCGGCGCTCCATCTTCTTTTTTTTTGTTGATCTGAGTAAAAGACGGGATTGTGTACGTACTTGGGATGGTCGTCAAAAACAATATGTTGGATTTTTTATTTTTACTGAATAGTAAACAGCATTTAAAATGGGAAAATAAAGTCTATAGACTGTTTTTAACAGTATGGTTGGCAACCCTAGCTGTAACACAAGAATAGGTTAGGTACTCGATAATAGGAGTTTGATAGTGTGTGAAATGTGACATTGAATTTGAAATCGAAATTGCGAAAAGTTTTAGATTGCGAAAAATTATGCCGTTATTCTGAAGCTGTAATTAAACTTATATTATGAATAGACAGTGTCAATAAAAACAGGGTTTAATTATCAGTAAAGCTTCTCATAATTACTTATATTCAGGCGTTTATTTCATCGAACAATAATAATAATCAATCAATGCTGGATAAACATAATGACATATTTCTCGATTTAATAACCTCAACAAAATATGATATTTTGTACGAACAAAATAAACAACAAAATAAAACTTACCACCCGTAACACTAAAAAACTTAATAAAAAAACAAATCCTAAAACTTTCCACACATTTTTTTCACTGCCATTAATTTTAATAATTAGAAATACAAACACAAGCATTAGCATTAGTATTATTTATTTTTTCCTTGATCAAAGGCCCAGACTTTGTAAAACACTGCTGGAAATAATATACCTATTACAAAAATTAAGTACTTAGAAAACAGTTTTACCGCACAAACTGTTACCAACTGTTTTTAAAATAAAAACAATCAGGGCAGTTGTGGTCAGTAACAATGAATATTGTCTAACAAAGAGGATTCAGTCACTTTTTGTTAATGTTCCATTATAGTTGTCATTGTTTTGTTTTGTTTTCAATAAAAATATCAACAGGTAAAACACTTATTAAATTGTCACTTTCCCTATCTAGTTCTCACCATTCGCTATCAACCTATTTTTAGGGTTCCGTATGTCCGAATGAAAAAACCGAATCCTTATAACATCACTCGTGTGTCCGTCTGTCACAGCCAATTTGCTCCGAATCTACAGGACCCATTAAGTTACGATTTGGTACAGAAATTGATTGATTGATTTTTCAAAGGTCTTTATTACTACAAAGGTTGTTACAATGGTGTTTACAAATGATCTTATTATATTTGCACACAAATCGTGAATAATTGCTATAATATATGTTGCTATAATTCGCCTTTACAAACATTAAAACAGATTTTAATTTCTGTGACCCCAACACACAGCCTGTGTTACATAAATAAGTCAATTTTGTCACTTTGAGGACACAAAAAGAAAAAAAACCTTACGCTGTACCGTGTGACATATCAAATGAAAGGGCTTTCTGTGATGGACGCAACTATATTTTTTATAATTTTAAAATAAATAGTTTTAAGTTACCTAACTAAGAAATGTAAAAAGATGAAAATTGACCATTCCCCCTAATCTCCGAAACTGCTGAGTCAATAAAATTTTGATATAAATACTGAAAATAGTTCTGTACCTACTTATAAATTACAGTATACCAATAAGAAGTCTATGGTTTTAAAATAATATTGTAAATCTCCCAATATTGTGCGTACAAACTTACATTTGCAGTTGGAATGTATGGGAGAACATGATTTTCCACTGCAATGTTAAGTTTGTTCTTGGGATAAATTCATGCCAACTATGGAACCCTTTATTTTGCGTGGTCCGACACTCACTTGGCCGGTTTTTTTATTTAATTTGTTTCCCGTCTTTTGTTATATTTATCCCATAGATATCCGGAGATATGCCTTCATTGCGGAATAAAGGCTCTTACAGACAGAGGCGATATCGCGTCGCGACGTGTCGCGTAGCGGTGTTGCGACGCGATAATATCGCAATATCGCTCGCGATATCGCCTCTGTCTGTAAGAGGCTTAATAAGGAGTCCTAGTGCCGCCGCTTATCTCCCACCCAAATAATCACAACATTAACAAATAGTGTACTTACGACACACACTTAAAATTTGAACACGCACATTAAGAAGAAAGCAGCTACACTAAATCAATTTCTAATAGCACACATACATAGAATGGGCGGGGCATTCACTTGTAAACATTTGCTATTCGCGAACATTCAATGCACACGCAAGCAATGGGAGTCGAAAGCGATGGTCGATAATTTTTATCGATATTTAATTTTAGCACATTCTTGTATTAAAATAACTTAGTTTAATTTTCTTAATATTTTATTACCGGTTAAAGGGAACGCTTTCTGTTAAATATAGTACTGTATATTTATATAATAATATATTACTTAATATTAAAAAAAATGATTTTAATCAAAAATGCCTACTTACATTCATAACATAACATAACATCACGCCTGTAATCCCCGTAGGGTTAGGCAGAGGTGTACCCATTAGCCTACCTACATTCAGGTTTGGTTTAATTCAGTTTAATTGAGTGTGGAGTTCATATAATAGAGAGTAGGCTTGAGTCTTAGCAGTGGGAACTGTAATAATAAAAATAAGGAAATAGAAAATAAAAATCAAATAAAATTAGAATTATTTATTGTCCAGTAAAATGTAAATATTTGGATAGCACTTGACGCTTTGAAATTTTTGGTGTCACATTTTTTGCCAAAAAGTGAAGTCTTATGTCAATGTATTTTTCCATGACACATTTTATCAACTGAATGATATGATTATTTAACGGCTCCTGGTCGAATTGATGAAAATCAATGGATTTGAATACATTTGACCCGATGAAGTGGTTAAGGGCTAATAATAATTGAATATTTTTGCATATCGAACATAAATTATTGTAATTTTTTGACCAAAAATAAATAATTGGATGAAATATAATATGTATTTATCTTAATACTTAACATAATTGTACTATAAATTAAAAACTTCAGTAGTCAAAATCTTTTAGGCATAATATTAATTTAAGTTTTTACACATCACGTGTAACTGTATTGAAATAACAATGTCTTAGTTTGGTTCAAACCTCTTTTACTATACATGTAATACGAGAATATCCATTGAGTTCTGTAAAAAAATATTTAACTGCAATAATACGCATATCGATAAAATCATCCGCACGCACTCGATTGCTCCTCCCTAAATCCAAAACGCTCGTTGCGTTCGGGAAGATTCGGGCACTCTCGGGCTAGTTCGTGTCGCTCCGGACGAAAGTTAGTAAAACATTTAAAAATTGATTTAAAATATAAAACAGTGACTTAATTGTTTACTTACCGGTGGTAGGACACGCCATTTGTCTTCAGGTTGATGGTATTTGACCTATTTTTACAAATAATTACAGCACAACTCGGCATTTTGGTTTTTTACGCATCAATACGCACTGTACGCAGTTGCAAAGCGACTGAATGAAGCGTACAGCCGCCGTTCGAACATAAGACCAATTTTATAATATCGAGGCGCCACGTGCCACGCCCCCAAGGCATATCCCTCGATATCCGTGATTTATCCTCAAACATCGCAACTTATAGAGTTATAGAGCAAGGTCCCAAAGCCGCCAGACCTTACTCTACTTTTTTCTGATAAACAAAATTTGTGGGATAGATTTGTGGGAATTTATAGGTATCAGGTAGGTAGGTACTAAAGGTACATAAAAATATTACTCACATTTCTTAAAGTCGGACTGCTAATTTTATGTATGATTTACAGAATATTGTTAAAAAAAAAATAAGAAAATTAAAATAATAATTTTTAAATTTTTAATTGTTTTTATGAGTTTTTTATGTTTTTAATAAGAATATTGTTAATAATAATCAATACTGTCAGACACTTCCCGTCGTAGGTTTTTACCGCCAGACGCTTTAACTCGCACAAAAAAATACCTCATCTTACTTTAGTCTGAGTCTTAATTTTTATTATAATGATACACGGGGAAGTATTTCAATAATTCAGTAAGCAGCCACACCAATCGTAGCGTTTACACATCCCCCAGACACAAACCATCTAATGATCACGCTCGCGGTCATACTTACTGCTGCGGCCTTTTAATTGTATCTAGTCAGAATTAGTAAGAAAAGTGAGTAATATTTTTACGTATCTCTATTAGGTACCTCATACTTGTAAATTGGCTGTCGTCGGCTCAAGCTAGCAGGTACTTACGCTAAAAGTACATACTACCCCTATCCCACACATTTTATTAATCAGAAAATAACTAAGGTCTGGCGGCCCTGGGATCTTGTGGAATTAGGTTCTTTAATAAACTCATAAGTCAACGACCTTCCTTCAATAAATCAACCCTGAAAAACGCTACGAAAAGCCAAGGCAAGAAGGGCCGGAAAAATACTTAATCATGTGGACATGTAAACATAATTGTTGATAGCTCACCCGAATCCCTCCTTACAGCCGTAATCCCTCGGCTGTAGGGGGGTGAGTAGAGAAGGGAGCCCACCCTAAGTTACACCTGTTGATATTTGGCGGCCGTCCAAACCCAAAGAACGAATATTTGGTCAGGCGTACGTATTTTGTGCCGAAGTGGCTCCTTCCAAGAATTTATTAGACAGCTAGATACGTTAAAGATGTGTTATTGCCACATACATTGATGTTGATGCATTGGGTACAGCGCTAAAATACTCTCGCTTTACGTATGTATCTACGTACAGTCACGATATTTTATAGTGTTACGAGCATAGTATTATTGAAACCGTACTATTATGAAAAAAGCCTTTTCATTCCTCATACTCGGAAAGTAGTGTTTGTTTGATCCGAGTAGCGGGTCGAAGACGCTGCTCCCCACCCTTGGTCGGGAAAGACTCATAGTAATTGCTTCCCTCTATAGGGCGGGAATGAATTTCAAAAATAGAATTAAATTTGGTTAGGTAGTCGGGCTGCGGTCTTGTGAGTGTACAAACAGCCAGTGTGAATTAAAAAAAAAACTAGTAAGAAGCGGGACGGCCTGCGGCGGTGACGCGGTGTGTTCCATCTCTATAATTAAAAAAAAAGAGTATAATTTGGCAGGTTACTAACTCTGTAAGCTGTACATACTTCGTTCAAATAAATAGGCACACATGTATTCTTATCAATAAATATTTTAGAAAAACTGCTATTTTTTACTTTCCTTAAATTCGAAATGAAAAGTAGAGTGTTTAACACAGGTGAAAGTCACCAATTCCTACTCGGACTATAGCCGCCCTCGCTGTCCTCGGCCGTCTAAATACCTCGTATAGGAATTGATTCCCTTCCACCCTTGTATAACAATCTACTATTTCCCAAAGTTGCAATTTTTATTTCACGAGAAAAACGCTTTTGATTTTTGGTGTGCTCCATTTTTATTCAGAATGGCGGTAAACATGCGCTCACAATGCTCGCATCGAGCGGCTCTGCTCACTGCACTGACTACTGTAACGCGTTGCAAAAACTCGATACAATATAAACAAACGTTACAAGTCATACTCCGCCATAAGATAATTAAGTTCGTGACTATACTTACAGGATACACAGCGTGTAAGTGTAAACAGTGGCAATCTTTTAAGGGGTCATTGTACTCATCATTATGAACAACTCTTACTATGGGACCAAACCTGAAATCGCGAAAAAAATCAGCTGTTCAGTACATTTATGTTCGCATAATTCGTCAAAATGTAGGGAACAGCTGATTTTTTTTTCGCGATTTCAGGTTAATGATGAGTACAATGACCTCTTAAAAGATTGCCACTGTTTACACTTACACCCTGTATAAGATACAGTTGTATCAAGTTTCCAAGAATCCTCCCACATTTTGTTAGCAGACGATAAAATAAAACTTGTTGATTCTCTTTGTGTTTTAATGTCTTGCAGTAAACGTACGTTCTAACGTACGTTCTATACAATTGTTAGTTACAGTTAATTACGCGTGGGTAGCTCGTTATTTGATATTTTTACCTTTGTTCTAAATTACGTTTCGTTTCATGGCAGCTTGAACGTCACAAGTAGAAAATAAAAGACGTTCTATTCAGTCTGAACTAGACCAATTGAAAATTTTAGTTTCTTTTCTATTGCTGTTAACCTGTCCGTCTCTTGTCATTTTGTTTAACAGACGGTAGGTATTGCCTGTATCATACCATAAAATTGAAGGTCAATTAACTGGCACCGACTAAACAACACGTATAATATTGTTGTCTGATACGGGCAAGGTAGTTGCCGTTCAAAGCAGACTGATAGGTAAAGGTGTAAACAGCACGTAGGTATAATAAAATTGCACGTACAAAAAATCGGACACAATAAAATCGCATTCAATTCTGGCATCAAAATTTTCTATCATTCAAACATTAAGCGAACGAAACAAGACGTTCAATAAAATTTAATGAAATATTTGGTAGAGCTGATACGGGTAATACTAGAATTGATTATACAATCACGTGCAACTCTGTTTAGACGAGGCAAAAATTGCATGCAATAATCATGCATTGCATGGAAATATTATTGCTTTGGTGTAAGTCGCCTAAGATTTTATTGAATGGCAAAACTTGCTTTCAATTATTATATGCCATTTTATGGTAATCGCTCGCGTGTACAAACACTTGCATCAAATTTTTGAATGGCAATAAAATTGAACTGCTTTAATATGGCATGCAATTATTGCTCTTGTACGTTCCAGAAACTTGCAAAGTGTAAATGGAGCTTTAGCTTTAAACAGAACCTCACTCAAGACTCAAGCACTACTTAAAACGAGTTTAAAGCCATTTGATTTTTTTAAAGTAGTTAATGCTTATATTGAGTGAGGTTTTGTAAAAAAAAAAAAAAAAAAGGTTTTGTAATACAGGCCTTAGTGATGCAGTAAGTGCATTCGATACGTCAAAAATGGACGACTTACAAAGACATGGTCGGTTTTAAAATAAGACAATCGAACTGTCGAAGTGATTCATTCGCTCTACTTGTTCAGACATATTTATTATTCCACAAGCATTGTGTCAGAACTGTCAGGCGAAACGTTTTTCAGTTTCAATCTGTGTTTTGCATATGTAATGATCTAATGACTGTAAAATGGATGGCCTCTACGCCATTATTATGTATAGTGGCGTAGCGGGAAATGGTGGCGTAGCGGGAAATGGGAATCAAGGTGGGTAGTAATACATTATAGACTGGTGTATTGTAAACCTGTAACTTTAAAATTGTAAGTCTCGTTTCGCAGATTATACCTACTTATTTACTTATTTTTAAGACTTTGTTTAGCATTGTGAATTTGATATACCTGGTAAATTACCTATGACACAGTTATGAATTTTTAGGTGTTATTTTAGTGGTGTGAATAAAAATGTGTTGTTGTTGAATGTCGGCTTATACAAGGTGTAACATTAATAACGTACAACCTCTTAAAGGGTCATAGTATTCACCATTATGAACAACTTTTACTATGGGACCAAATCTGAAATCGCGTAAAAAAAACAGCTACTCCCTACATTTTGACGAGTTAGATGTAGATAGGTCAGCTGATTTTTTTCGCGATTTCCAGTTTGGTCCATAGTAAAAGTTATTCATAATAATGAGTACAATGACCCCTAAGAGGTTGTGCGTTATTTATGTTATACCTTGTAGATCAGAGCACTTGGTATTTGATGAATGTTTCAATGGCATATGAGAACCCAAATTGATCTCAATAAAATTACGTCACCAACATCAGGTAAAGGAAAACATCATAAGTAGGAATAAACTGCACTAAGATTTTATAAACATGTTAGATTCTAAAAAGTGGCTTCATGTATACAGATAGATGCACATATATTCATTTTCTCCCCTGAATCTGGGTCATAGGAAAACAATAGCTCGTCCTTCTATTAAGAAATCTAGAACTTTCCATTCATAAATATCTTACACACAGTACGTGTGTAAGACATTAAGTTTTGTGTCTAACAGGACCTTTTTTAACTGACATATTATGCCTCTATACGTCCATAAGGCCCCCAGGCATTTCATACAGGCAGACATGTTTGCCTGTCCCAATTACTCAAGTTTCGCTTTTGATTGAGATGTCGTCTTTGATGTTGTTGTGTACCTACGTAGGTACCGACATAGAAATTGATATTTGATACAGAATAACGTAGAAGTGAGTTTCTGTTAGACAGCAGAGGGAACCGCTGTACAATCGCACCGACACTTTTTATAGTAGCTATTTTTCTTGGGTAGAATAGACACTTCTTAGTGTATTTTTAAAAATCCCAAAGTGCGCAAAATAATAGATGCCGAGAAAGAAAAATCGCCTTTTGATAGTACCAATACCATTGACCTTGACCTCAAGGTCAATGACCCTGAGGTCAAGCTTTGATCGCCTAGTATACGAGACATTCACCGCCTCATCTAGCCCAAATGATTCACCAACAATAGAGGGGAACACTAGCTGCCAGAGGCTTCGCCCGCGTGGATGTCGGAAAATATCCCACGGGAACACCGGGAAACCTATTTCAGCTATTTCTATGTCCAAGGGTTTGGGTTGGGCGTTGATGAGTCAGTCAGTCAGTCAGGACTTCTCTTTTCATTTATTTATAAAGATATAAAATAATGTGCTCTAAAAAAAACAACGGCACAAATCATAATGGAATGCGAACTTTGCCTGTAACAAAATTTTTCAGAATTTACCTACTAGGAGTGCTTGTCAATAATCGCATTTAAAAAAGGAACCTTTTTATTCTAAAGTAACGTACTTAATTGTTCTTTTTTAATGTAATTTTTTTTATAATAAAAAACAACACTTTCTTCGGCCGTCAAGATTTCATAGAACACCGTTAGATAGGCACCGTTGGCCGTCCTTACTAGCTTAAGGGGACCACAGGACCTAATTCGCGGTCACTGTCAGACTGCATATAAAAGAAATAGAAGCGCGATGACACAACCCTGGTAATTTATTGCAAAATATGAAGCAATTATCTATTTACAAAAAATCCATTGATTGGACTAAAAAAATAAAACACTATTACGTTAATATGTTGCTTGTAGAATAATCTGACAAAAAATCAGACTGATTGCATGTATATTAGTGTGGTTTTTATTCGTTAAAAAAATGTTTAGAGGTATCTTCGTGATTTTTTCTATCGTATCAAATTAATTGTAGGTATAGTTTTGAACACACTATCTAAGTAGCATATACTTATCGTGAAGAATATCATATATTTTTATGATTTTGTTTACTGCAGTAGATCATATACGTTTAGGCATTATAAAACTTGCGTTTAGTTGCGTTTAGGTCCTGTAGTCCCCTTAACTTAACCCAAATATATAGTAGGATTGGAGATATTCTAGTTAATCACCTATAGTAGTTAATCTCCTGGTAACGATCCGGTTTGCGGTGTCCTCGCCGTTGACGTTGACAAAGGCGACGGAGATGCACGGCATCGCTGTGATTAGAGTGAGCTATCAAAGAGAAACAAGACACTGCTTTGATTACCTTGATATGCTTGCAATCTGTGATATATTGTGTTATGTACCAGAGAGTATAATAACATCATAACGCTTTGTTTCCCCGAAGGATAAGGATTAGGCATAGGTGACATATAGTTGGTACCTACTCCCTTCGTCAGTTATTTGTTGCGCTAATTCTTTTTTCCCAGCTAAAGCACTAGGTAGGCTCGTAGAAAAAATATATAATTATAATATGTATCGATATATCAATATTTTTTGTTAATATTTAGATGATTAGGTTTATGCCAGATTCATTTTAAAGTTTACACAAACCATATTAGATTATCACAGTCTTAACTTTTAAAGCGATCATTCTCACTTCTACAAAATTCATTATATCAGTTTCATTCCCAGAATCTACAGTGAATGATTCGAGTAAAAAACAAAAAAAGATGAATTGATTATATCCAGTCTTTAAAAACATCACGATTTTCCTGTAAAACTAGAATTTTCCTCTAACAAATTACTAGAAATCAACAGGATGAAATTGAATTCATGAGATAAAAAAGAAAATTGAGAATTGAAAAATTGATTGAATTGACTGTGAATTTAATTTTCACATCATTATGAACAATTTTTCCAAACCTGAAATCGCGAAATAAATCAGCTAAGTATTCCCTGCCTCCCGCGTTCGCATAACTTGTCAAAATGTAGGCCACCTAAACATATGAGTTTTTTTCGCGATTTCAGGTTTGGTCCGATAGTAAAAGTTGTTCATAATGATGAGTACGATGACGCCTTAAGAGGATGCCCATGAATTGAAATTCATTCCATATAGTGGTATACTAATATAAATGCGAAAGTAACTCTGTCTGTTACATTTTCACGCCTTAACGGCTGAACGGATTTTGATGAAATTTGCCACACATTACACCTGGGTCCTGGATTAAGACATAATATAATTTTTATCCCGGTAGTACGATAACATAAAGAACAATAGAAACTGATCAAGTATGTATTTTATAGTCAAGAGTAATGCTATTATTTAGTAATCGGAACCGCATATTTGTGGCAACTATTCCCGTCTCTTCGCGGAATCCTCGTATATTTATGAGCTGCATACGGTATTTATGTGGCTGTTGTAACCTACATACATTTAGACATTTACTGCCTACATGTTACAATACGCATTCAACTCAATACTAATATTATGTTGCGCTCTTTTTTCGTGACTTACTTTATACCTGTTTAAGAGTGGCTCTAGTTTTCAATGTGTTCAAGTGGATTTTTTCTGCCGTTAATTAGAATTTTTTAAGTTACTGCCTCTTTTAGAGGCATCTACTTAATAAAAAAAACCAGCCAAGTGCATGTCGGACTACGCACAATTAAGGGCGCTCCGTATTTGAAAAGAATTTATCCCAAAAACAAACTTAACATTGTAATCACATTTTTTTTATGTGATAAAATTATAAATTAACGATTTTCGGACTTTTTCCTTTACTTGTGTCGTGAGACCTCGCTTCTTGTCAAATTTCATGATTCTAGGTAAACGGGAAGTACCCTGTAGGTTTTGATTTACTTGCGAGTGTTAAAATATGTCGCTTAAATGGCCGCATTGTTTTATTGCGTTGACTTAGAAGCTTGATTATTTTGCTCCAAGGGACCATAGACCTACGTGTTTAATATCATGTGTGTGTATAATTTCAACTTGATACCTATACGCGTTCTTGAGAAAAAGGCTCCTGACAGACAACGAAGTGATCCTATAAAGGTTCTGTTTTTTTCCTTTTGAGGTAAGGAACCTTAAAAATCAAATTTATTAAGTAATTCATTAGCATACAATGCACAGCCTAGACCGCTGTGTCTCAAAGCTGGATTTTGACAATTCATCCCCCATGATGTTGAATAGGGGATGAAAGTTTGTTGGGAAGTTCATCAGTTTTGAAGTTAGAAACGTGAGGAAGTTGGTATTCAGACTTCTGTTTCGAAGTAAAAAATGTATCATCTGTTTTTGGAAACACAGTTCTCAGGAGCATATTGGATCACTGCTTGTTGTATATTAATTTTGTACCTGATTCTAAACAATTGATTATACACACATACGGGTCAAGGTCTCCCGGGGGCCGGGCTCCGGGCCGGCTCAGTGATCGTGTACGTCAGAGGTATATTGAGGGCCCCGGACGACGGCCTGGCCCTGATATGTGTGGACTGACCCTAAACCGTACAATTATATTCAGAGGCTCTAATAAGAACGCGCTACGTAAACGTACCTACCTATCGTATATTCGAACGATTTTTTAATCAAAAATCCAACTGTTTTAGCTAACACTAGCTGACCCGACAGACGTTGTCCTGTTTTTACTAACCGACTTTTCAAAAACAAAAAGGAGGAGGTTATCAATTCGTCGCGTATATGTATATATTTTTTTTTACGTATGTACGCCGATTTTCCCGTCGATTGTGGACCAATTTTGAAAATTCTTTTTTTGTTTGAAAGGGTGTGCTTTCGAGGTGGTCCCAGTATCACCAAGTCAGAATCTGATGAGGGGATCCCATGGAAATCGAGGGCAACCCTCAAATTTTATAGGCACACCTACAGTGATTAAAAAATTGAACTACGATTTTTTGCTAAAAATAAAATACCGGAATTTTAAAGTGAAATGGTCAAAATTACGAAAAAGGCTTAGTTTAAGTACTTAAACAAAATTAATTTCTGAACGCACGCATAAATATTTGACAACCAATATAAGTTTCGGTCAATCCTTTTTCATTACTGACATTATTCTACATTTTTTAAATCTAAAATACGCAATTATCCGAATATTGCTTTTTCACCAATTGTGTTTAAGTCCCATATAACTGGGGGTGAGCCTATTGTCAACTTACCATCAACCGGGCACAAATCCGGTCTCCGGACTGTCTGTCACAGCTGGATATCTGTCTGTCTGTCTGTCACAGCTGGATATCTCAAGAACTACTATTGCTATCAACTTGAAATTTGGAACAGTTGTAGATAACTTTTGCCCAACTATTTTGCAAATAAGAAAGAAATAAAAACATTTAAGTGTTTTTTTTTTTGCAACAGGGACTGAAAGGGGGTCTTAAAAGTTCGAAGTAGGGCTACTACATAGGTCATGTGGGGTATCATGTGAAAGAGCGCTATTTGCACATTCTCACATATTTTAAATTTTCTTTAGGCCACGTAGTTTACGAGTCTTGATGAAAAATTAAAAAATATATCGTTCCTACCACCCCTTATCTTCGAAGTTTGCATGAAGAAAAATCAAAAGTTATTCTGTGATTGTAAAGATTACAGGAAAAATAAAACGATGTCTATATTTATCACACTTTTTCAGAAATCGGAACCCTCGGTGCGCGGGCCGTCTCGCTCTTGACCGGTTTTTTTTCAAATATTCGTTGAAGTCCGAGGAAAGTTCATAGGAAGAACAAAATTGGAACAGTTGCCGGAAAAACTGGAAGTGCATTTTTATGGGAATTTTGTATGAATTATTGAAAGGACAGGAGAACGTCTGTCGGGTCAGCTAGTAATATATAGCGAAACTAATATTTTAAATTTTAAAATCGTTCGAATTCGTTCATCCTAGGTCCATTTGTCTCTACATCAGTACATAATACACTACTGGTGTCTACAAAAAAACTCGAGTTCGTAAAAGTAATACCTACTAAAATAATGTTTTCTTAGTAAAACCCCTTGATCCTGTGCCAATGTAATCACAGTTGCTATTGTTTGCAGTCCATTGCGCAGTTTCTACGACACCATTCATTGTTTGTTATGAAATAGCGTTAAGGCTTGTCCGCCGTAAAAAGCGCGGTCACTGTCGGACTGCATAGAAAAGAAAGAGAAGCGCGATGACACAACGCTTGCAAAATATGAAGTAATTACCGATTTACAAAAAATCTAGGCATTGGACTAAAAAAGTAATCAGATGAAATCATTCCTTATTATTTTGTGAAGAACTGTATAAAGGACATGGTCTTTTTTGGTACTTTATTCCGAGATAATTTAACCACTGTAAAGAAAATCATCACAGATAGTACT
The DNA here is from genome assembly GCA_905163495.3 of Cosmia trapezina. Classification (NCBI taxonomy): domain Eukaryota; kingdom Metazoa; phylum Arthropoda; class Insecta; order Lepidoptera; family Noctuidae; genus Cosmia; species Cosmia trapezina. The sequence continues at coordinate 8,884,303 of LR991036.1, forward strand.
GCACAATAGACTGCCTAATCTCAAGTTTCGAGCTGGAAATTGCCTGCATTTTCGAGAAAATAATTTAGAAAGATTGCGCTGTGTAGCCCGCGAAATTCAATTTTTTTTTGGGTTTTTTGTATATAAATACATGTTTTATTGCCGCGTATCATACTTTGATCAAGATACAACCTGACACGGACCTGCAAATTGCAAAAAACTCAAAAAGAAATTGAATTTCACGGCTACCCTGGCCTTTTCGCCTTAAGATTATGAAGCGTGGTACTTTATTCAAATGGAACGCAACCACAGATTATGTTGTATACACGGCTACACATCAAGCTATACATTTCCAGTTTACACTGATCTCTCATTGTAAGGAAATCCTACACAATGCGAAATCAGCTTATACTGGAAATGTATAGCTTGATCTGTAGCCGTGCGTACTATTCGGAAAATTCTATTGTCTTGTGACTGATAATAGGTAGGAGATGAGGAAATAAAATTAAAAAAACAATACTCAAGTATTTTTTTAAATGCGTATTTATTAATCAAAATCCTCTTACTATAATATTCCATCTAAAAAAGGTGCAGGTGGAGATATCTTGTCTTGAACTCTTGATTGACCGTGCCCATCCCAAATACCAAACAATAGTAACAACATGAGCACAACTACAACAACGGTCCTCTTGCCTATACCTAATGCAACTACAATAGTAAGCACAGAATATGCTCTCTTTTGTTTATTTATTTATTGGGTACACCAACAGCAGTACATAAATTGAAATTAAACAAGTAGAAGATAATAAAAATACTGCCTATATATATACCTGTAGTATACACAGAATTGACCACAAAACAACAACGTAATTAACTTAAAAAACTATAAAAACTTATGAACACATAACTTAAAATAAAATACATACAATTATAATTCAATATTAAAATAGCAGTTCAAAGTAGTAGTATAATGACATTAAAAAAAAAGAAATATATAAAATGTTGTCACGGAAGGTACCTATGAGTGTGGGTTAATCTAAGATTTAATATCAATATGAATTACAAAAAAAAAAGTATGATTATTTATTGGTTAATTTATGCACTCCCGTACCTCTTTTAAACTTGTTGAGTGTTACACCGTGTAAGTCGGTTTCTGACGACTTACAAATGTTGTAATTTCTGCACGTTCGGACCAAGGGAGCGTTGAGACCAAGATTGGATTTGCAGAAAGGGATATGGATAATCTCTCTTGCCAGTTATTTGACACCGTGTCCAATACTTTACAGTGTTAGTGTAGAGACAGTGGCAATCTTTTAAGGGTTCATTGTACATCAGCTGTTCAGTACATTTATGTTCGCATAATTCGTCAAAATGAACAGCTGAATTTTTTTTCACGATTTGAGGTGTAGTCCCATAGTAAAAGTTGTTCATAATGACGAGTACAGTGACCCGAGTCCGACTGCGGTTATGTGATCTTATCCTGCCTCTAATCAAGACGGGCTCACTTGCAGAGATACCTGGTACACGAACAACATGTAACTCTGTAAGTAATCACTTCTACCAAATAATAATAAATAATAAACCATTTATTTTCAGGTAACAAAGACCCATAGATACATACCTTAACCTAATCATAAATAATAACATAGTAACAATTTTGTTAGTAAATAAAACTTAATAACTATGTTAGTTTCACTTATTTGCACTAAGTGTTCGTGCGTTCCGGTGGCACTTGTCCGCGGAAGCGGTGGAATACCACATCCTGCGACCAAAAGCTTTCATCCATCACCAAGTGCAGGTAGCATGTTGGTATGAGCACCACAAACGCCTTAAAGTTGACGTTGCGATGTGACTCCAGCAGCTGTACTCTCGGCGCGTACTTCAGCCTTAGGCGCATGTACGTCACGATGTTCTCCGCGTCAGTGGTGTAGTGGAGGTGGGAAATATTCACCGGAGTATTTGGCTTCGCAACACGCAGTTTTTCGTTGGGCTACGTAGGAGCCTTGCCGCAGCTGTTCTTACAGCTACTCTGTCGCACCGTCACGAAGCCGTCATCATCAGCCCGGCCTGTTTCCTATAAAAGGGGGAGCAGTAGGAATGTTCACAGTAACCAACGGGTCAGATGGTCGCGTAGTTTGGGCAGCGCTACGGGTAGGAGCTGCGGGGACGGGACAATTTGCTCGGATATGTTCCCCTTAGTATAACCGAGCTTGTTTAATTTGATAAACGTTCCGTCGTGACCATAGATATTTTATATTTCTACGATCGTGACAGTGACAGTGACATCTAGCTTTTTTCAAATGTCATTCAACGCAGCGCGTTCCTAATTACGCTGAATGCTTTCTCAAGTATATCTGCTGCAAAGCACAAACATGTAGGTAGGTGCACCTTGTTTTTCATTTTTATTTACTTTTCCTCATTATTTTTCTTTGCGTAACCATTCTTATGACTTTGATTACTAAAAATGTGTTTCATTACAACCATCCTCATAATTAATCATTAGCGCTGCGGTATGCATAGGAATGTAAAACATGGTGTTGCCAAAATCTACCTGTGTTGCATTGTGAACTTCAAAATCCTACCAAGCGTATTTTAAAAATGAAAATCTTTATTTTGCAGGATATTTACGTGACTAAGATATAATTTATCCCTACTATATTTTATCCCCTTCCGATTAATACTATATAACCTGTGGTTGCGTTCAATTTGAATAAAGTACCAGGCTCCATAGTATTTCAGTTTTCTCCTTTATGAACACTTTTGATGAAAACTGTAGGAGTAATATGGTAAAAACTCGAAAAATAGACAGAAGTAGACCTGGGTTTAGCATTTTTTTTCTTTAGTTCTACAAACTAAAATAGATTTCAGGACACATGAAATCACTTCTTATGTATTCTAGATTATTTTGTATATTTTTCTATCAAAAAGGTGCTATAGTTACTGTAAAAAATGGAAACAAAGTTACTTATTTTCGCCGTATTTTAGGGAGGACAAGCCTTAATGTATAACGTACGTTGTATACAGTCTCTATTTTAAAATCTCGGTATTTAGATACGATTTTGAAATTGAAAGGGGAGTTTGTTTTATGTCCGCAAATAAAGAAATATTTGCTAACGTTTATTCCAATTGTTTTGGACGCATCCATTAAAAATGTTCGATGAGACGAACAAGGTCCTCGATAAAAAAGGTCGAACGAAATCGTTTCTTAAAATTCAGGACGATTTATTTGTAATTTTTCCTATTTTGAGAACGATTAGATTCGTGTTTAATTTTCATGATAAACTGTACTTAATAATAGGTCTTTACCTATGAAATTGCCGTTTTGTATGAAAAAATTTAAACAAATTTTTTTCATGTATTTTTTATTTGTATTAATCGAAGTAATCACCCATGCAATCAATGCATCTTTGCCCACGCAGTGGCAGTTTATTGATGCCCTTCTTAAAGAAATCAGCTGGTCGGGAGGCAACAAATTCTTCTAAGGCATTTTGTACTGCCTCTCGGGTATTGATTTTTTTTCCCGCCAAGAAGTTATCCAAATTCTGGAAAAAGTAGTAGTCTGTAGGCGCAAGGTCTGGTGAGTAGGGCGGATGACGGAGAGCTTCCAACCCCAGTTCTTGCAACTTAGAGACCGTCTGCTGTGCAGTATGAGGTCGCGCGTTGTCGTGCAGGAGAAGCGGAGACGAGCGATTGACCAATGCTGGTTGGAGATGTGCCAGCTTCTCCATCATTGTGTTCAGTTCTTCACAGTACACATCTGCAGTAATGCTCACCCCGTTTGGTAAGAAGCTGTGATGAATCACACCGGCGCTAGACCACCAAACAGTGACCATCACTTTTCTAGGGGTAAGTTTTCGTTTAGGGCATTGTTTAGGTGCTGAACCAACTTGCTGAGCGCTTGCGGTTATCAAACAGAATCCATTTTTCATCGCAGGTAACAATGCGGTTCAAAATTCCTTCATTTGTGTGTCTGTTGAGCAGTGCAAGGCACGTCTCGACGCGTACTTCGCGCTGGCGATCATTGAGTTCGTGGGGCACCCATTTGTCAAGCTTTTTTACCTTGCCAATTTGACGCAAATGGACCAATATTGTTTTGACGTTAACGTCGAAAGCTGCTGCTAATTCAGCCGTAGATTGTGTATCAGCTTCCACAATCGCCTTTAATTCGTAATTGTCGACCAAAGTCTTCGGACGACCGCGAGGTTCATTTTTCAGGTCGAAATTTCCAGAACGGAAGCGAGCAAACCAATAACAGGTGGTGCGTTGGTTTGTAGTGTTAGCTCCGTAAACGTCGTTGATGTTGCGTGCCGCTTGTGCCGCGTTGCTGCCACGACGGTACTCATATTCCATAATTACTCGAATTTTTAACGTATCCATGATGACGAAAAAGATTGAAATGCGATGAAAATGTAACACTAATCAATAAACAAATGACTACTTTTGGAAAAAAAAAATCCATGTTTTTAAAATAAAATTAATTTGAAATTAGAATTTTTAGCCAAACAAAAATTATTTTGTTTTGAAATGGCCAGTACTGCAGAACGGCAATTTCATAGGTAAAGACCTAATATTTTCGAAATTGATAGGTAATTTTTTCTTCAAAACCAAAAAAAAAAACTAAATAAATGACGTGGTCTTAACATTTCTTTAACAGAACTATATACATATACCTACCTAAATCACAATCAGCCAAAGTATTTGGATTTTCTATAACATGCGAATAAATAAGTACATCATATTCATACTAACTTACACTTACCTGAATACATTATTCAATCATTTTCTATTTACATGTTAAAAACTTTCCCTCGTGCCACAGTGTAGCTAAATACTACGTGTAACATAGTTCCCACTCTGCCACAGAGTAGGAAACTTCGCCGTCGAACTGAGTGGTGTCAGATAATGCGATAGTGCTGTCCGTAGCCCGTAGGAACATATACTTAATATTGTATTTATATGTCTATTATGTGTGTTTCTCTCTAGTTTGTTTCAGAAGTGATAATTAATGTAATTACAGTAGAATCCGCTTATACTCTTCTTAGTCTGGGTGTTTTTCTATCTATAATATGTATGTATTTGCAAAAAAAAAAAAGTATATAAGTAGTTTATCAGCCATCTCGTTACCATAACACAAGCATTAGGTTGCATAGCTTGGGACTAGATGGCGTTGTGTCCATGGATATTATTTATTTATTTAATTACATCGAAGGGAATAAGTGACAAACACGTCATACTAAACGGACGTCATACAAAACATAGTCTTGATTTCATAATCTAAGGTCTTGTATACCTAAGTGAATAAGTGTGACAACCAGTCTTACCAAGACGTATTTTATTAGTATTTTATTACATAAATTACCCAGTTACTGGGTTGTGAAGGTCAGATTCAGATAGGCAGTAGCTCCATGTAAAATACTGGTATTCAACTGCATCCGGTTAGACTGAAAGCCGACCCCAACATAGTTGGGAAAAGGCTATGCAGATGATCTGGCGTAAGGTATAGACAGTTTTGTTCTAAGCTCACTTGGCGTCGAGTTGCAAAGTCGCATTACCAGTGTTGTGTCATCGCGCTTCTCTTTCTTTTCTATTCAGTCAATTAAAGGATATATCATATAATATATAATAATAAAGTTTAAAAAACTGTAACCCAACTACGGAAAAATAAAATTGATCTAAAAAGTTAAAAATATTGACATAGGTATCATTTTTGTAATGTGCTTGTCAAGACCTACGAAATGATTTCATCAGACTATCTACCGGTCGATTCTGTAAAAATCTCATCGTGAAAACTTAGGTGAAGTGAAACAAGTCGGGAAACAAGTAGGTACCTGTTTACCTCGTTAAAAAGAATATCGCGATAAGACCCGTTTCGATAGTGTTTTATAATTAGGTGAAGTGAGTTTGTTTTTGCTAGGAATTGACACTATTGACAGCTCAGTCCACGCTCACTTCACCTAAGTTTTCACGGTGAGATAGTTACAGAATCGCACTGCAGATTCGAAAGCGGATAAACTTGAAAACTTGATCATGTAACAAAACATTACGTCCATTTTATCTTAAGGACTAGGCAGAAAAGTCTATAGTACACCCACATTTTGCCTATGATAAGTAACTTTGAAATATTGGGATATCTGCCTACCATACTTACTTATTAAAGAAAGGGCTACATAGCCTAATAACCTAGTTGTAAGTTGTACTCCTAGTATGTTTGCGAGCCACCGTCAGATAATCTCAGATTATGACGTGTTTATCTTCCACCGCGCTAACCACTACATCACAAGGTCAACAGTACACCTCAACCGAATATTAACCTTCACGTCAATGTTATAGAGTACATTGTTGTGGTGACGGTGAGTGCTTTACATCAACACAGTTTTCCCGAAAATTGTGTAATGTATCGTTATGACGTGGATATAGGCTGCTAGATGTGGCATGATGCATATTTTATGGAGGAGATTCAAAGCAAGAGTTGACGAGTGATTCATTGACGGATTATTAAGAGAGAGATTAAATTTTACCTAAAACTGGTATAATCTGAGCTGCTGCTGCTAAATAAACCTTGCCTTGCCTTGTGCCTTTTAGTTTGTGCTAAATAAATGTATTTTCTTTCTTTCTTTCTTTCTTTCTTTCTTTCTTTCTTTCTTTCTTTCTTTCGTCAGTCGTATTTAAAGAAAGAAAGAAATTTCTTTCTTTAAATACGACTCAACAGTTAGCTAAGATATATGATTTTTGATCATTGATCATGATCATCCTCCGCTCAGAGCGGGAGAAGACATTTGATGATCTCCCATCCACAATAAAAAAGAAAAAAAGGTGGTTATTAAATAAACATCATCTTCATCATTTCAGCCGAAAGACGTCCACTACTGGACATATAGGCCAAGTACCGCCACTTCGACCGGTTCTGTGCTTCTCGCATCCAGCGGATTCCTGCGGCCTTCACAAGGTATAGTTCATAGGGCCACCTTGTGGGAGACCTTCCAACGTTACGTCTTCCGATACGCGGTCGTCACTCCAGAAGCTTTCGGCCCCATCTGCCATCTGGCGAGCCTATTGCCAAAACTAAATATCAACCGGACACAAATCTAAGCTCCGGGCTGCTACTGAGAATTTTCTAATGGAAAAACACAGAAACACAGGACCGTGTCTCATAAGCCCTGTTCACCAAAAATGCCAAACCACTAGTGGTGAAAAGGGGGGCTAAAACGGCCACTTTGGCAGAATCATAATAGGATAATATTATGAATAATATTTGAAATCGTAAAACGGTCACAAACTGACAATTCATTATATATTGTCAGTTTGTGACCGTTTTACGATATAATGAATTGTCAGTTTGTGACCGTTTTACGATTTCAAATATTATTCATAATATTATCCTATTATGATTCTGCCAAAGTGGCCGTTTTAGCCCCCCTGTTCTGCAAGCAATGTGCCCTGCCCACTGTCACTTAAGTTTGGCAATTCTTCGGGCTATGGCGGTTACCTTGGTTCTCCTGCGGATCTCTTCATTTCTGTTTCGATCACGTAGGGAAACTCCAAGCATAGCCCTCTCCATTACCCTTTGGGTGACTATTATCCTTCCTAATAACGCCCATTGTAAGCGACCACATTTCAGTGCCCTACGTCATCACTGGCAACACGTAAATAAAGTTCTTCATAATTAAATAAGTAGGTATCTATCTAAGTACAACATCCTCTAGCTAGGGTGTACACTAATAAGGAAATAAATAAAAAGAATAACCTAAATAAATCAGTATAGCAAGTAGTAGGTATAACAGCAACCAAAGTCGATTAACAGTTGAGTTTTTTAAATCTTAATTATTGAGAAAAATACTTCATTAAAATCGGAACAGATGTAAATTTTAAAGAAAATTAACTGTTATCTAATAAATGAAATGCTAAAAAGCGGGTTCTCATATAATTTTGTGTTAATTTAGATGATGACCAAAACTAGCAGTGTTAATCGACTTTTGTTGCTGTCCTTACATTAATTTTCAATTAATGAAACAGATTTTACAGGCATTAAAACTCAGCTGCGTCAACAGAAACCGTAGCACCGAAATCATTGTATTAATGAACCTCAGTTCCCTTCAGAAAGTGTCATCAATCCAGCCTATTATCTCAGAGCTGGCAGAGACCATGATCAATCACTTCAACCCGACACCTTCGCTCTTCCATGCTATTTTTGTATCGAACCGGAGTACCGAATTTGGAGAAATCTTACGGTCTGAATTTGGAATAGTCATATTTATTTTGTGAGTGTTCTGATATTGGGATATCCTGTTTTGAATCTAGGCGCCACTTATGCACTTAACCGGTCAAGAGCGAGTCGGACTTGAGCACTGAGGGTTCCGTACCAACATATAGGTATGTAATTTTTCTTGATGATTTCTGAAAAAGTATACTATTTAGGGGCATCGTTTTATTATTCCTGTATTTTTTACATAAACTTTTATCACATTTTTCTCTACGCAAACTTCGGAGATAAGATAATGGTAGTTTTTTTACATCTTTCATCAAAAGTCGAAAAGAAAAAAAGTGTTTTATAATGTGCAAACAGTGCTCTTTCTTATTAATATGATACACTTAGATTATGAAATGTCCAGATTCCTAGTAGGCTACCGTAAATTGATGCCAAATTTTAGTCACCAACATTGGTGTCTAGTTCGATCCCCGAGCCAGACGTCAAGGAACGTTCGCCCCGCAAACATCACGAGCCGGGTGTTTTAATTTTTTTTTAAATGGCAGTCTGTGCTGTGAAATCGTGCAAAAATTACAATACAAAAAAAGAAAAGCGCACTAACATCTCATTTCATACGTAAGTATTCAATTTCACCGTGTATTTTATAATTAAATTTGAAAACGAAAAAAAAAGAATGTGACATTGAATTTGACACAATAACTGTTAAGTGTTGCCTAGGGCATGAAAAACATTTACCTAAATTTTCAACACCTCACGAAAAAAACGAGGGATGACTAAGGAGTTTTATTAACACGGACGATGATTTTTTTGTGAGTGTTAGTTTGTTTCTTCAACCGTATGGTTCGAAAGCGCTCCCAATCGGACCCGAACACACGGACCTCCGTCAGCTCATTAGTGGAGTCGACATACGACACCCTAAATTGATTATGTAAAATGTATTTGCTACTCATCAAATCTTATGAACGTGGGTTAATTAAAAGAGTTGCATAAAAACTCATTTCTTAACTGCATTGAATCTGTCTTTAGCACACAAGTTTATTAATTTACGTCTACAAAATCCAAGTATGTAAATGCGATAATAGTGTGTTTTAACATTTTTACTTTTTACAAATATCACACACATAAATGTGAAATTGTGAATACGATTTAAAATGTGTAAAATATTATAAACCACAAGAAAATACCCAAATCTTAACAAACACAGCTTCAATAATATACCACTAGGACACTAGGTATTCAATTTGTGTTCAAAATCGATGACCATTACTGTTTTTTTTTTTATTGTAATGATGTGCGATAGCGATTCTGCGAAACCATTTTTTTTTTATTTCGATGGACTCCAGTAATTAATATGACGAATGTCAGAAATCCATACTTGGAAATTGAAATAAAATTGTTTTATATCCATTAAAATGTAATAAGCATTGTTTTTTTTTTTAAATAACAATTTATACTTTTCTATTGCAAGTTTAACCTTTTTAGGATAATAAATAAAACCAAGTCAACTGACAGGACCTATTACCACAGGTACCTCATTTATTGAATTTCACGCTGAATTGTTTCTAAAAATGAATTTAAATTTGGAATGCGCTCGCTCTTCAAAATTAATTTAATTTATTGGACAATTATTTATTGTGGATATTATTTTTGATAGGTACTTTGTAATAGTTTGCTACAGAATGCCCAGTATACATTTTTAGGTAGGCTTTTAGTGTTTGGGAATTAATGATGATTAGAGATCGGATAATCGGATGCATATATACCTAAAGTTAATATTTGGCTAACAAACTGTGGAAGCAGCTTCATAGTATTTTTTTTCTTAATATAAATCCTGGGATTCCAGAAAATGCGGGAATGCACAATTAATCGGATACATGGTATGGAAACGACTTCTTATATTATGTGGTTTTATTTATTTTGGTCCGTGAATGGTTGACCATCTTTACATACCAGGTCTTCTCCGTGCCTCGGAAAGCACGTTAAGCCCCCGGACCTGGTTAAGGTCCCGGCTGTCATTCCTGGATCTTTGACAGTCGTTACGTGTCGTCAGAAGGCCGAAAGTCTGATAACCCGTCTTACCAAGGGGTATCGCATTACCCAGTTACTGGGTTGTGGAGGTCAGATAGAAAGTCGCTCCATGTAAAATACTGGTATTCAGCTGCATCCGGTTAGACTGGAAGCCGACTTCAATATAGTTGGGAAAAGGCTAGACATAAACATTCCGTTTGTTACGCGTGGTCCCCGCGAGAAATACAAAGCTGCCGAATTAAAATGGTTGTCCCTGGAAGGTACCGTCACTATATCGGTGGGGTTGTTTTCATGGGTTTCGAGGGTGTTAAAGCCGATAGTGACGTTAAAATGTTAATTCCAGATGGCGGCTGCAATCATTTTAAAATTTTTCGTTATCGTCGGCTTTTACACCCTAGAAAAGCATAAAAACGACACCCATGACGAAAAATTTGAAAATTGTCGCAGCCACCATTTTGGATTTACATTTCGACCACACTATCGGCTTTAGCATCCTTGATAACCCTGAAAACGACAACCATGAAGAAAAGTTTGAAAATTTTCGTAGCCGCCATCTTGGATTTTAATTTTAACCAAATTCAGACTTTTTTTCTTTGTCTTCTTTTATTCTTTTAAGTTCCTTTTCAATGTTCATTTTATATTTAAATTTTCCCACTATTTTCTCACTCACACGCGAGTAATACCAGCGCACAGAGTAATCTCTGTGCGCTGGTATTACTCGCGTGTTGCACACATACGCAAATGCCTTATGTAGTACACGGCGCTCACTCACACACGTATAAAAATTGGCTTCACGTTTTATGTTACGTTTTGTACTGAACACGGAATCTGGACATTTCATAATCTAAGATGATACACCACATGCCGTGTTGCAAAAAAAAAACTATTTCTTTTCTTTCTTATTTGAAAAATAGTTGAGCAAACGACATCTAAAACTATTCCAAATTTCAAGTTGATAGCATTATTAGTTCTTGAGACATTCAGCTGTGACAGACGAACAGACAGACAGACTGAGTCGCACCATAAGGGTTCCTGTTAACCATTTTGGTAAGAAACCCTAAACTAGAATTTTAGTATCATAACCGTACCAATTACTATAATGTAATAAAGTACTAAAGCATCATTGGCAATACCTAAAGCTTGCTAAAAGACACTTTTTAATAAACCTATACCTACCAAATAAAAGCAAGTAAAACGACGACACGTCACTGTCATCGTTTTCCTGATCGTCGATCGTAGTTATATGACAATTGATTTTTTATAGACCACCTGCGATTTTCACGCACTCACATATATATATCGAAGCAACGAAACTATATACTACAAAACACTAATAACAACTTTACTGCATTTCGTCAAAGTTGCTTTTTACATAAACATTGTTCTGCATTTAATTAATAGGTACACAGGTGTCGGAGTGGCGTCATGCACATTTATCTTCCCGTTACAATAAAGCGATACAGGATTATGATATGGCGGTAAAAATGTATCCGGAGCAAGGCTGTGTTTTACATTTGTATGCAAAATGTTTATACAGTGACATACACAATGGTCCACTCTTCAAAATAAGTCTGCATGACGAATGATTTCCATAAAACATGTTGTTAAACTCTGTTTTTTGTCAGAAGCACAGACAACAACAAATCATAAAACCCGATCACAAATGTCTGTACTCTCATTAAAAACAAAAGACGCACTGGTTGGTTAGATGTGCAAACGCACTGGACGTTAAGAAAACATTAAAGTTTGAAAATTCCGGAAATAAAAATTCGATATTTGAAAGCATTGTGGATGGAAAAGTTTATGTAAATAGCTCAGGTAAATAGATCACTTTTGATTTCGAATTACGAACTCTTAATTTTTCTGTTAATCAGTACGTCGAGAGAATGCGTTGCTGACACCTGCCAGTTGTACAATTTCTCGTAGTAGGTAATAAGGATCAAATTAGCAAAACACATATTCGTTAGTATGAAACTGACAGGTGTCAAGAACGCATTCTCTCGATGGCAGGACCGTAAGGGCGAATTTCACCAATGAAACTAAACGCAATCTAAGCCGCATTCAAGAACTGTCAACTCAGTGTCAATAATCCGCAACATTGACGACACTAAGGTCCGTATTACAGAAGGAAACTCAAGCACTGATCTTTTTTTAAATGTAGTTTAAAACTAGTTTCAACCAATCAAATGGCTTCAATCTAGTTTTAAGTAATGCTTGAGTATTGAGTGGCGTTCTGTAATACGGACCTAAGAGCTCTTGAAGGTGGTTTAGATGTGCTGGTCGCATAGAGCAACACGGCCCCCGGTGGACTCCGGTTCGCCGGGGGCCGTGTTGCTCTATGGCTGGTCGCGTTCAGTTTCATTGGTGAAATTCGCCATTAATAGCACTGTTTCCACGTTTATTCAAGTAATCAAGTCACTAAAATTGCGAGATCCACTGAAACGAATAGTCGATAATAAACATGTAAATGGGTCTCTTCTCTTTCAATACGGAAGGAGCTGATCTATAATTAACTGTGAATAAGCTGTGTAGGCGAAGTAATAAGCCAATGCAAATGACGCGGATAGATCATAAAGCCACGGACAACAATAAACATGGCAGCCATGATACAAATATAAACAATATATGGTGCTTCTTGCTTCTATTTAACTCCGCATATAATAATTATGTAACAATGGTGAGGTTTCTCCAGCTACTAATAGCGTTATTGGCGGGTTTTTTTCACGTATTTTTTGGTTTACTTGCAGTCATTTTACATTGATAAGTACGTCTGATTCTGCAAGCTTTCTCCGACAGTCGTTTCTCCTTTGGACTGTTCAGTGTTCACCGACAGGTCTAGCCGTCACGATGATTTTAGTGAGTGCTTCTTTTATTGATTCTCATTAATCAATCAATCTGCCTAGCCTATGGTGTCGGCTTCCAGTCTAACCAGTATTTTACATGGAGCGACTGCCAATTTGACTTCCACAATCAAGTAACTGGCTAATATACGATACCCCTTGGTAAGACTAGTTGTCAGACTTTCGGTCTTCTGACGACCCGTAACGACTGTCAAAGATCCACGAATAACAGCCGGGACCAACGGCTTAACGTGCTCGAGGCACGTAGGAGTCGTCGTATGTAAATATGGTCACCCATCCACAGACCAACCCCGGCAAGCATTCCTGATTCTCACAAGCAGGGAAAGAAAACAATGTAACAAGTATTAATTAAGGGCGTTATTACATTTTGACCGTGTTTTTTGCTTTAAATGGCTAACTTTGGCATTCTTATTCTGAGAAACTGAAAGAATTCGACAACTATACTTACGAATTTGACTTATTGAATTGTGGAGAATAGTTATTGGTCTAATAGCATAAGTGGCCTCGCTTTTCACAATTTTTCTCAAGTAGGTACTTATTTAAGGCGCGGACTGACTACGATTTTAAACGGAACACAACCGCGTAATCTATTGTCACCATTAGCTGGCTTAAAATAAGCTTGAAAATTGAAAACAATATTTGTGTTGCCGGGATGTGACTAAGCTGCGAATGGTCATTAATTTTCCCGGTTTTCTTTAGATTGTTCAGAATATACACAATAAATTAAATAATTGTCCGGTTAAAGTTTAAAAAAAAATGCTAATTCTATTGAATTCTTAAAAAAAAGGATGTCGTTATCGCTGAAAATACAGAGATGTCTATGCCATTTTTGTAGAGCAACTTCCATTTTTTTTATTGGGAATTACAAAATATTTTTTACTTTTCTATTCGGTTAAAATTTTTCTTTAAACCCTTCTTTATCCACTGTATTTTTTGCGTCGGATACTTTCATTGCGTTAAGTCATACTCGACAATCCAAGAAACCATTTTTTGTGAATATTGAGCTAATACCTAACCTTAATTTTTTATCTACGTCAAATATGTCCCACCGTCTCCTAGGACCAACCTGTTTTATATTCAGTATCCTAGGAATTTTCCTCACCTTACCGTTCATAAAATAATCCTTGACGCTTCATTTCGTTCTGGCCTCTGCTTTTTATAAACAAGACCTCGTTACACTGGACATTGTTTATAAGACGTATATTTTTCAGTAGATTCACTGGAACCTTGGCATCATAACTGACATGACTGTGAAAATACGATTTAGGCGCGAACGCAGATTTGTTACGCGCTGAGAAATATTGTAATAATAACGTGTTTACTCACATAGCAAAATTATAGTGTTGTGGGCGCTTTTATATGCACAATAACTGCCTACGCGATTATGCAGACTTAGAACAAATTATAGACTGATGAAATAAAATATTTTTAACCGACTTCAAAAAAAGGAGGAGGTTCTCAATTCGGTTGTATGTTTTTTTTTTTTTTTTTTTTTGTATGTTTGTTACCTCAGTACTCCGTCATTTATGAACCGATTCGGAAAATTCTTTTTTTATCTGAAAGGGTATACTTCCAGATTGGTCCCATTTTTATCAAAATCCAGTTCTGATGATGGGATCCATGAGGAATCGAGGGAACTCCTCAAATATTATAGGCATACGAATAGCTATTTTGGTATTTTCATCAACAAATCAAGCGTTTGCATTCAGAAAGTATCATCTGGTGAAGTGGAACTGATGAAGAAGACCACAGAAAGCCACTGGAACTCCTCAACGACGATAAGTATTTCACGGGTGGCGATAAGATATCTCCATTAAGCGACTATGACGAAGCTCGATCTCTCGAGCATCGAACCTACCTGACGAAGAAGCCGGAAGGTAGGCATCGGAACTCGGTAATAAAATAATGTATCGTAGCCGTGTTTGGGCTTATTGGAATTGTCATGAGGTGCACTCTGGCTATAAATGATTGAATGCTAACTATATGCCGCTTCAAGTTGCGCTACTTGAGTTGTAGTGTCACCACTAAAAAGTGAAAAATAAAAACTTTTTACAAAAAAAAACAACCGACTCCCAAAATAACACTACAAAGTGAAAAATAATAACTTTAATTTCGGAAGTCGGTGGCAAAAAAAAACAAAAGTAAATAAAAAACCAAAGACACCGACTTCCGAAATTAAAGTTATTTTTCACTTTGTAGTGTTATTTTGGGAGTCTTTTTTTTTCTTTGAATATTTAATAAAAAAACTCAACACAAGCTTGACTAAATACGAAGATGTGACCTTTTAAAAAGAGATGTCGGGTACTCTGCATATTAATTAGTCTTCAAATAATTGTGTATTGGAACAAAATCCTTGTTTTATATTAAAATTATTCCAAAATTATTAGAGTTTCATGATTAGCTACTCTTAATTAGCACCTCTCTGAAGAATTTCCGCCCCTTGTTATAATTCGATTCCGGAAAATGGCTGCGCTAATTCTAATAACTTCGCCGTTTGCAAAAAAAAACTACTGTTTCATAAAAAACTGCAATACCTACGCGGTCACGGGTATAGAACAGCATTTTTAGGGTTCCGTACCAAAATGGTAAAAAAGGAACCTTTATGGTGTCACTCAGTCTGTCTGTCTGTCTGTCTATCACAGCTGGATATCTCAAGAACTACTAATGCTATCAACTTGAAATTTGGAATAGTTTTATATGACGTTTACCCAACCATTTTGCAAATAAGAAAGAAATAAAAATATTTATATTTTTTTGCAACAGTGACTAAAAGGGGGTCTTAAAAATGAAAAGTGGGGCTACTAGGGCATGTGGGGTATCATATGAAAGAGCGCTGTTTGCACATTCTCAAACTTTTTTTTCTTTTTTTTAGGCCGCACAGTTTTCGACTTTTGATGAAAAATGTAAAAAAAAATACCGTTACCCCTTATCTCCGAAGTTTGAAAAGAGAAAAATCTGAAATTATTCTATGTGATAGAAGTTTATGTAAAGATTACAGGAAAAATAAAACGATGTGTCTAAATAGCACACTTTTTCAGAAATCACAACGGAACCCTCGGTGCGCGAGTCTGACTCGCTCTTGACCGGTTTTTTTTTAACAACTTTGTAACGCCTGCGGTTCGGAATCATGTACCTACTGAATCCATGGTAACAGATTGTGCGTCGATGTATGTCACCCTGTGCTGTGTGTTTTTTTTTTCGTCAAGTTGATTAAATCCAGCCGATAAATCGAAATAGTCTTTATTGGTGACATCTAAGTCCCGGAAGGTTTTCCCGATATTAACAAATCTTGAACTAATATTACTACTGACTATACTTTATTTTTTATTTAACCCTAAAAAGAGTATAATTTGGCGGGATACTAACTCTGTAAGCTTACTTCGTTTATCAGTAAATATTTTAGAAAAACTGCTGTTTTTTACTGTCCTTATATTCGAAATGAAAAGTAGAGTGTTTAACACGGGTGAAAGTCACCAATTCCTACTCGGACTATAGCCGCCCTCGCTGCGCTCGGGCGTCTAAATACCTCGTATCTTCCACCCTTGTATAACAATCTACTATTCATTCATTCCCTTTGAAGCCCAACATTCTGATCCATACAAAATGTATCATTAATATCTGTGTAGTTCAATTTGATATGATAATGATAGGATAGGATTACAGTTTACAGTCAAATTCAATATACGACATTAGTAATTAGTTTCCTTTGCTGTCGGTACGCTAACAGAATCTGTCATCTCCTTATTATTCTCTTCGCAGAAATATCTACAATGATCTATGAATGTGTGAATAGTATTTGCATGAATAATACGTATTAGTTTATACCTACTAAACTAGCGATCCGCCCCTACTTCTTTGTAAGTTTAATATACTTATTTAATACTTAGATAAATTCTCTAAATGTCGGTGAGAATCGCATCAACATTCGTTGCGCAGTTTCGAAGAACAACACGGTCACACAGACAGACACGAAAACCGAGTTCAATTTCTACATACATATAGATAGACAACATAATTTTATTTTTATTTCAGTGATTCTATTGTATTTTCGTTAGCCCCAGAGTTTTTGGTTTAATTGTACACTACAGATCAAAATAATTTTGCCCATCGGTCCACTCCTTTAAACCCTGTAAACTGTCATCTGCAATTAATAGGCGTTTAGGCATCGGCACCGTGTATAACCTTCGGGAAATCCTACCAGGGTTGATTTTAATAATTGAAAGCCTTTTTCTACACACTGCTTATACTGGGTGAAAGGGACAGCCCTCCAAAAACTAACAGCAAACAGGGTGCATTCAGTTCCTTATTTTGAATCATATCCACCGGAAAATTTGTAAGGTTTTTTTTTTCGTTTATTTCAAAGTAAAATTACATTCTCTGTACGCAGCACTCCATTTATTTAAATAAAATAGCTACTATCAAAAATCTGCAATTAATGTTGAAAAACTCTAAGGAACGACGCTTGAAATCAGGTTAATTGGATTCCCATAACGTTTCTGAAATAATTGCATATACCGGTCATCTTAGTATGATATACTGAATTCACCCAGTCTATGGAGGGCTGTCCCTTATAACCTGTATGAGGGATTCTTCCTTATCTCACGAACCCACAAAATTCTACTTAACATCAAGTTCTTTTCACTGAACAAATAGCTGTGCTGCTGGGGAGTTTGTTGCGCTACTTCTTCTTCCAAGCTAAAGCACTAGGAAGTGGTGAAGAGCGGGCGTGGGGGGGGCTGTCTTATACAATTTTGATGTTCAAATGATGATGAAATAGCTCATGATTTTTGAGTTTGATTTCTTCTGTCTATCTGTTTACCTATTTTTATCTAAGGTCTACTCCACGAACCAGCACCATTAGCCCCATCACTACATCTCAAACCTCATTCGCTATTTGAAAAATAAATCAAACAAAATGTCTGCCATTTTAAGCCAAGTCCTGACCCTTAAGAGAATGAGTTGAAGGTCAAAGGTCCAGTTCGTGAAGTAGTAAACAAAGATTGTAGAAACTGATAGGATTATGTTCTGCAACTTTGTAACACATAATGCAGGAAGCAGTAGTCAATGTATATTGCGTTCGCGATTTAGTTTCCAAGTTTGTAAACAAATGTGTTTTTGGAAAAAACAACTTTAAAATCCCCACATAAACTTAAATTTGCGCTACCTACAACTTCAAACATTTTATGACTATTTCAAAAATACTAGTCATTCTAAAATCGGAACCACTGTATAATCGCAGCCGGCGCTTTTATATAGTAGCTTTTTTTTTGGGTAGAAGACACCCTTTTAGTGTATTTTTGAAAACCCCAAAAGTGCGCAAAATAATAGACGCCAGGAAAAAAAATAGTCGCTTTTTACAGCACCAATACCATCGACCTTGACCTCAAGGTCAATGACCTTGAGGTCAAGCTTTCATCATCTAATATACGAGACATTCACCGCCTCATCTAACCCAAATGATTAACCGACAATAGAGGGGATCTGGTTAATGGTCACTGTTCTAACCTAACCAACCTAAACCTAATGATTCACCAGCAGTACCGGTACTGGTCACTTACTGGTAATGGTCGCTATTCTAACCTAACCCGAATGATTCACCAATGTGAAGTTTCGGACGCGCGGGTGTTAAAGTACAGTGGAGCCCTAAAATCAAATTAGATTAACATAAAGTTCATCTTTAACTATGAGCTATGAGTGATGCGCGCGCGCCGATACTCTCAGTAGATAATGCATTGATTAAGAGGAAAGGCGGGTGTCCAGACTTTTGAAAATTAGGTATCTTAAGAAGGTATTGCTGTCGCTCTGCGAGCGCTCCGCCCTCGAGTTCGTGCGATAAGGACAACTGCAGATCCGACTAAATAGCCTATGTAAAAAGTCACATTTCGAGGTTTGGCTCTCGCCTATTTCCTCCTCCAATATTGGACCAATTTAAAAGATATTTCATAAACTGAATAAGAAGGATATATACTACGCCCCTATGTTTTTCTTTTTTCGTTAATAGTTGTCAAATTGGTACACTAGGCGTCTGTTGACAGCGGTCTGAATAGGCAATTTTGAGCATTTTTGGAGGGTTCTAGTTCTTATAAAAATAATATATCATCAAAAAGGAAAACATAGGGGCATACAAGTAACTGATATTTATATTTCTGTAAAAAATCATTGCTTTATTGTCATTAACCAGAAAGAAAACAGGCGAGAGCGTTTGTATCTTTTTGTATGGAGAAAAGAGCACCCACATTTCCTCTTAAGATCGTAACGTGTGCTTTGTTTGCGTGTTGATTTCATTTATTGTGTGGTTTCTAGGCGCCTTTGACAATATAAACTACCCAACTTTCAATTAGTAGATCTTGAGAAATCCAGCTGTGACAGACGGACAGACAGACAGACTGAGTCGCACCATGTGTTCCTTTTACCATTTTGGTACGGAACCCTAATTATATCTAGTGAGCAGTGACCAAGAAAACTAGTATAAGTTGAATGAAGACATGTCTTCATTAATATGTATAGGTATTTTACTAAAGGGCAATATCGCCGACGACGTCTGGGTGCCAATAATATACCTACCCTTTAGATTTTTCAGTAACTCTTTAAACGTCGATTGACACCCAGGTGTGCAGATAACAATAAAAAATCTATTGTGTCTGCTAATTGGCGTGCGACGGGTTAAAGGTTGTCTGAGTCTAGATTCTCCAGATGCCTTTTTCATTGTAACCTAAAAATACTTTCTAATTTGTATCAAGACAAAACAAAAATACCATTCAAGTCATTATATCTTTTAAATTCATAAAGTGACTTTATCAATACCAACTTCAAAATGGTTTAAAAAAAAACTCCAACAGTTTTTACGCCCACTGGCCTTTTCCTCAAAATCCGATTAAAGCCGTCCAAGTCATTTTAGAAGTTTTCCAAAACTTTTCTTTGGAAGAAAATTGTCGGTAACAAAATAATATTGGAAGTGGAATTATTTAATAATGCTCCAACACAATAATTCTGAGTGCTATGACATCAAAATGAACGAGGTGTGAAACAATGAGTACTGGAAAATGGACAGGTGATTGAAGATTAGTATGATTGATTAGAGTCGTTAGGATGTGCTTAATTACAATTAATGTGCACTACCAGGACACAAAACAGGAAAAAGGAAATAACATACACACACATACATAAACTCACGCCTTCTTCCCATGGGGGTAGGCAGAAACTATACCTCCATCGCCACCTGCTACGATCCTTACATACTACTGTTGCCTCGTTTACGTTCATACATCTGGCCATACACGCACGCCGGTTTCGAGTACTAAGCGCCTGATCTTTCTGAAGAACATCACCAATAAGGTCAATATTATATGTACCTATTGACCTTATTGGTGATGTTCTTCAGAAAGTTAAAAAAATAGTAAGTACATTTTGATACAAGTGGAGAACGATTGTTATTGCATTCGAGGCGGAATTAACACCCGAGCCGTAGGCGAGGTCATTTTTGAGCCGAGAACTGTAATAACAAATGTCCACGTGTATCAAACGACGTTTTTCAATACACTTTTGAAGGGATAAAATAAAACAACGAAAATATTTTTGTCATGAATTATTAGAAACTACGAGTAAAATTAAATTTTCTTTTTTTTTCCGCGCTTTGCTTTCGCCAGGTTGAAGGAGAAGCCTGGTAAATAAAGCCGATAAACAGCCTAATTTGAAAAATAGAAAATTCAAATATTTTTGAGTTTAGAACACAAATAAATGTTAATTTGTTTATATACGTTTTTTTTATTGTAATAATCATGGTTTTTCATGTATTTGTAAACATTATTTAAATATTCAAAAAATATTAACGCCGTAAAGACGCATGTCTCTTTGCCGAGATTTAAAAAAAAAATCACCTCCGAATAGAGAGGACCGTCTCTGGCGCGAGACGGTGTGATTAGAGGCATTGAACCAATTTGGACTAAGTATAGGTATATGTTATCTGTGGCAATTTTTATTCCCGCACACGTGGTGGAAAATGAAAAATCGCACGCGTGCGAAATACATTGCATTGTGAAGCTAATCGTAGTGCGATATGAACCAGTTTTCGAGGAAGTGTATTGAAAAAAAGTTAAAAAACGACATTAGTCCTTCTAGGGTTCCTTCTTCGTTCCACTCACATCTGCCTTGTAAATACCTTTTATTAGTCGCCTTTCACTCATCCTCTCAACATGACCAAACCATCTAAGCATACTTACTCCTCTTTTCAAAAACGAAATAAATATGCACTACAAGCGGTCTTATAACAACAGTAAAAAATACCCATCTACACCTTGTACAGCTTGACCAAAAAGAGTAGAAAAAATGGGGGCGCCACACACACACAGCCATAAATTATACAATTATAACTTTAAAAACCATTTTTCGGACAGAACTTTAAATAGTCTTATTAATTTTAAATCAATATAATCGTTTTCATGCACATTTGTTGCCTGATAAAACAGGAACTGAGACAACACTGACAAAGATTAAAAATTAGTTCCGTTTCTAAACGTTTTGGCCAGACTGTAGAGTTTTTGACAACATATTGCAGATAAACTTTTGAATTATGCAAGACAAGATAATGGGTAGTTTGGCGGTAATATTTCGCATATTTACGAGAAAAACGTGCTATCTCGAAAAATACAATTTTATAGGAAGTGCTATGTAAACTTTAAAAAAAAAATATGACAAATAAAATAGTGCTTTTACGTTAAATGAGTTATCTAACAAACTTTTAAAAAATACACGAAAAGATTCTACAGTCGACTGACTGACTGTCTGACTGATTGACTGACTTATCAATGTCCAGCCCAAACTCTTGGACCTAGAAAGGTAAAATTTTGCACAGAGGTTCCCTTTATAATGTAGACAAGGAATAAGGAAGAACTACGTTCCCGTGGGATATTTTCTGGCATCCACGCGGGTGAAGCCGCGGGCAAAAGCTAGTTATCAAATAAAAACAAAAAACACCTTTTCCGAAATGTCACATTTTTCTCGCGTAGAGGCGATTTATTATTTTTCCAACAAATGAAATCTATAATACGCTAGAAGTAAAATAAATAACTTAAAAATCAATATGAATCCCAAATTGCACTTACTTAAGTACCTATGCAATTTTATAATAGCAGCTTTATGCTATACAACAGCTTCTACTATAGCACGAAGACTCTCGTAAATAAAATATGCAATATTATCGATTTGACCATCTCTATCGCAGACCATAGAGCGAACGATGTTGAAACCTATGCAAACTGAATCACGCCATTTTGATTCAATCTTCCATGTCCTTAGCAATTTCAGCCTAGATGAAAATACTAGATTACCTACTTTACCAAATCATCACTTAGTTTGAAGTGGTAGTGTTCGGTTTCAGTATCGAGATAGTTACTTTAACTTAGCTTAGAAAAACGATATTATTTGATCAGCAAACGTTTTGTTCGTAACAAAAACTTAGTAAAAAACTTTTTAGTAAAAACTTATTTTTCACTTTTTAGTTGTGGTACCTACCCCACACAAATTTTAACACTACTAACTGCAAAAGAAATTAGAACATCATCCACATAAAAAGTGGGGAAAAAATACGTATTATTGAAGATAATTCAAATCAGACTAATCTATAAAAAGTTAAGCGTGGGCAAACATAAAAAAAATATATCCGTATCGACTTGTGTACCTCCTCCTTTTTTTCGTCGGTTAATAATGATATAATGATAAAATAATGGAATGATATGCTATTGATGTATGATTTAATCAAATAAAATAACCATTAGTCACTCTAGGTCTAGGGGCACATACATATAAAATACAATCGTTCGCCCGCGACTTAGTCTACGTGTATTTTGTATTTTATCATTTTTAATACAAATATTCAGTACCGTATGAAAAGTTGCATAAGTCCTTCTCTAGGTCCTAGACTATACCTATCTGTTAAATATAAGAATCGCTTCAGTGGTTTAGGCGTGAAAAAGTGTAGTCACACCAATCAACACTTGAAATGTAGGCGAATTATATTCGCACCAGAATATCTGGAGTTGATAGCGACAAAATGTCTATTGTATCATAAGATTTATATACCACCTAAAACGTACTACCCACTTAAACACTTAGAATAGCGTCACCGACATCATCTATTTGTTATCATAA
Organism: Cosmia trapezina; assembly: GCA_905163495.3. Taxonomy (NCBI): domain Eukaryota; kingdom Metazoa; phylum Arthropoda; class Insecta; order Lepidoptera; family Noctuidae; genus Cosmia; species Cosmia trapezina. Next base: position 8,907,523 of record LR991036.1, read on the forward strand.
CTATTTGCGGCTTCCACAGTAACGGACTGTACAAGAGCCCGCTGTTTTTCTTTTCAAAGTTATTTACTCTGTGCCTTATCTAAATAGAAGCGTAATCTGTCCATTTGTCTGTCGAGCAATGTTAATGGATAGAGTGTACTACGAGATATTTTAGAAGTAACGCTTTTAAAAATTATCTGGAGGATTTTAATTGAAGTTATTTATATGAATCCTGTGTCTTTACAACGGAACATAATGCAAGTTTCATTTTTACCGCGAAAAACTGGAGTGCAATTTAGAAGCAGCCTTTGTCCAATAGTGCACTCCGATTGGCGATATGCTGGGTAGATTGAATGTTCTTTTGTTTATATACATGGTGAGTATGCTTGGAGTTTCCTTACGTGATCGAATCAGAAATGAAGAGATCCGCAGGAGAACCAAGGTAACCGACATAGCCCGAAGATTTGGCAAACTTAAGGCTTGTCCGGCGTAAAAAGCGCGGTCACTGTCGGACTGCATAGAAAAGAAAGAGAAACGCGATGACACAACGCTTGCAAAATATGAAGTAATTACCGATTTACAAAAAATCTATTGATTGGACTAAAAAAGTAATAATATGAAATCATTCCTTACTATTTTGTAAAAAACTGTATAAATTTATGAACACTTTTAATGAAAACTGTAGGAGCTAAAACCTCAAAAAAATTGAGAATTTTTTTCCTTAGTTCTACAAACTAAAATAGATTTCAGGACAAATGAAATCACTTCTTATGTATTGTAGATTACTGTATATTTTTTATTTTCAATCAAAAATATGCTATAGTTACTTAGTTTCGCCGTATTTTGGGAGGACAAGCCTTAAGTGGCAGTGGGCAGGGTTGCTCGCGGAACAGATGGCCGATTAGTTCTCGGCCGCGTACCGGATGACGTAACGTTGGAAGGCCTCCTAAAAGGATGCGGGAAGCATAGAACCGATCGAAGTGATGGTGCTTGGGGAGCCAATGTCCAGCAGTGGAAATCTTTCGGCTGAAATTATGATGATGCTGATAGATGGTGAAGCAAGTGTTAAAAAATCACCCTCGTTCAAAAACTCCAAAAAAATGTATTATTATTGCCTGTATCATTGTTAAGATGACGAAGAGCGTCATTTAATGTTCTCAAAAATGTGTGAAATTCTGTATCAGCCACAGAATACATACCTAATAGTACAAGTACCTACAGAAGATTCTCTCTGCAAAATCATTTAAATAAATAACGACTCTTGCTATGACACAATAAAGTACAATTCAGGTTGCAAAGCGTTAATTACCTACAATTATTATATGCATCTAGAAGTTGCCTCTCTTTCTATCGCGTAGCTCGTAAACCTTCTGACTCGTTAGGGTTGTCTTCTTTTACGACGCGGCGCATGAGCGAGTATCGAACTATAGTATAGTTAAAATCTCGCTGCAGACTCGGTCATAAATCATTCGAGTGTTTCGCTCTCTTTCCCACTCACGGGCCTTATGGGCAGGCCACGCCCACACGTAGTCCTGTGCATTACTGCAGTCGATGAGTGATATCGATAGTTTTATATATTTATAAATGGGTGATAGAAATAAATACACATTTTTTTATTTTATTACCAAATTTACTACAAAGCATATTAAATATATAAACAAAAGAACGTATATATAAAACTAAAAATAGAAAATTAAAATTCTTCGTCTGAGTCATCGTCATCATCTGTTATCGATAATGGCCTTGAGCGCGCGCAACTAGCGCACATCCCTACTCCGATTATGATTTATGACCAAGTCTGCAGCGAGATTTTAACTATACTATAACATGCAATCCCGCCCGGTGCGCGGTAGCCCTGAGCCCACACTGAATTAGCCGACGTTCGCACGGACGTAATAATATCGCGGCAATATTTTTCGCGCACTGGATCTCTCAAAAATCCAACAGTCTGTTTTTCATCGCGCTGGGATGCACTCTGTTGTTGTTAGGTTGGATTTTCGAAGCTCGGTTCAACACCGAGAGTTGAAAATCCAGTGCGCGATAAAATCCCGCCGCGATATTTTTACGTCCGTGCGAACGTCGGCTTAGCGTCGACAAGTCGAGCCCGCCGCGCCGGAGTGCGTCTGGCCTGATTTATCACAGTAACTGCGACAGTTTAGTAAATTGTTCTCTCTGGCCACAGGTGCTACGTAGAAAATGGTTTATTAAGCCACCGATCTTCATCCATTTATAAAATTGATATTTACAATGTGACAGTCAAGTCTAAGCTAATACATACTTGGGACACTTTCTACCGTGCGCCATCATACAGTCTTTGATAGTTTTATTTATACCCACGAACCATTGATCATTATATTTAGTGATCGATGCCACGAACAAAGTTTTTTTTAAAATTAATTCAAAGACATATTGCGTCTAATATTTATGCTGCTTTCATTTTAATATTATGACCAGATACTCTTTTTTTTTTCGGCTCGTGGAGCTCGTGGCTACGTAATAACAGCCGCACGGGTCGATCTGTCAGGTTAAGCTACGCTTGCCGGGGTTGGTCAGTGGATGGGTGACCATCTTTACATACCGAGATTCCTCCGTGCCTCGGAAAGCACGTTAAGCCGTTGGTCCCGGCTGTTATTCGAGGATCTTTGACAGTCGTTACGGGTCGTCAGAAGCCCGAAAGTCTGACAACCAGTCTCACCAAGGGGTATCGTATTACCCAGTAACTGGGTTGTGGAGGTCAGATAGGCAGTCGCTCCATGTAAAATACTGGTATTCAGCTGCATCCGGTTAGACTGGAAGCCGACCCCAACATAGTTGGGAAAAGGCTAGGCAGATGATGACTCTTTTTTTTTTTTTTTGAGGGTGGGAAATCATCAAATAACTTCTCCCGCTCTGGGTGGAGCGGAAGGGCGTGTCAGACTTTTACTGACTAAAACCCACCCGTGACCCGACATCTCTTTGAGGCGCGCGTGGAACACAACGCGCCGTCGACTCGGGCCTGGTACTTACCGGACGGCGAGCTACCCGCTGCTCACCGTCCGCAGGCCCGCGCCTACGGTGGCCGGAAATCGCCCCGCGATTCCCGCCGCCCAGGGCGTCTCCTGCGGCGACTGAGGGCGTGAGGCTGCTTCTCCCTCACGCGTTCCGCCTCCTCCTTCGCGAGCATCACTGCTTCGCAGAAGGAGGTGACGGCCTCCCATGCACTCTCGCTCCGCACCATGGCCTGGACCAGGCTCGGACGCGAGAGATCGCCGCCGCCGATCGCCTCCGTGAGAACACGGCGGTGCTCTGCCCAAGCCGGGCAGACCTCCACTGTATGCTCCACCGTGTCCTCCGGGCGATCCACACAATGGTAACACCCGGGCGTTTCCTCCCGCCTTAAGCGAAACAGGAACCTCCCGAAACAACCGTGTCCGGTGAGGACCTGCGTCAGGCGGAAGGTGAGGACGCCGTGGCGCCTCTCTAACCCCTCCTCAAAGAGGGGACTTATCGCCGCAATTGTGGCGTGCCAAGCGCTGGGTTGCGACAGTCACGCTCTCCATGCCGCCATGAGATCCCGCCGGAGCTCTGTTCGCTGTACCGTGATTTCTCGCGGCAGCGGAGTTACGCCCCGGCGCTTCGCCTCCACGCGCCACTCCCACACGTGCGCGAGGACCTATGCCTCCAGATCCCACGGCGGCAATCCGGCAAGGAGGCTCGCCGCCTCCCGGGAGACCGTGCGGTATCCCCGGACTAGCCGGATGGCCATGACCCTCTGGGACGCGTTCAACCTGCCAGCTGGTCCCGGCCTTAGGGAACGCGCCCACACCGGTGCTCCGTAAAGGGCCATGGACCGCACTACCCCCGCGTAGAGCCTCCGGCAGGAGGCGTTAGGACCCCCCAGATTGGGCAGGAGCCGCCTCAAGGCAGCCCCAGCCCGTGCCAGTCTGGGAGCCAAACGTCGGAAATGCTCCACGAAGTTCCACCGGCTGTCGAGGACGAGTCCCAGGTACTTCATCGTCGACCTGACTCCGATGTGAACCCCTCCCACCGTTATTTCGGAACCCGACGGTGGCGCATTCTGAGGACCATGAAAACACATGGCCTCGGACTTGTGCAGGGCCACCTCGAGTCCCAACTGCCGGTTCCTCTCCACGACTATCGCAACCCCGCGTGTCGCTAAGTCAGCCGCCGCCTGGTGCGACCTCCCTTGCGCCAGGACCAGCGTGTCGTCAGCGTAACATACTACGCTGACGCCGATAGGGAGGTCGGCGCGCAGCACCCAGTCGTAACCGATGTCCCACAAATGCGGCCCCAGGACCGATCCCTGTGGGACACCGCACGACATCTCTCGCCGGTTCCACTCTCCCTGATGACCGGGGTAGATGATGGCCCTGTCCGTCAGATAGGCCTCGACCGCTCGATAGAGGTAGGTCGGCATCCGGTGATACCGGAATGCCTCCCTGATGCAACTCCAGGGCAGGGTATTAAAGGCGTTGGCGATGTCTAGAGACACCGCCAAGACGACCCCACCCCGGGCCACTGCATCCCCCGTCGTGAGGGCTCGCACGCGCATGATGGCGTCCACCGTAGAGCGCCCCTTGCGGAAACCAAACTGGCTCTCCGCCAAATCCGGCCCCTCCTGCACCAGCCACCCGACGAGGCGGTCTGGAATAACTCTTTCAAAGAGCTTGCCCACCTCGTCGAGCAGCACGATGGGTCGGTAAGCGGACGGAGAGTCCGCAGGGCGCCCCGGCTTCTTAATGAGGACCAGTTTCCCCGTCTTCCAGCGAAGTGGGAACTGGCCCCTCTCCAAGCATGCGCTTAGGAGCCCCCCTAGTCGAGGCCCAAGAGCCCCAAAGGCCAGAACCCAGGCTCTTCCAGATAAGCCGTCGGGTCCTGGGGCGGTATTTTTGGCACTGAGCCTACGTACCGCCGCTCTCAACTCTACCTCGGTCACTTCCGGAGCATCATCGTCGTCGACGGTGTCATGGTCCGCAGCGGGCACCGCATGAGGCGGAGCCATAGGCGGGGGAGTATGTTCCCCTCGCGAAGGGAACAGAGCGCTCACCACGTCCTCCACGAGCTCGGGCCGGAGACTCTGCGTCAGCGGGGGCGCCCATGGGCGGAGTTTCTCCCGCACCATCTTATAGGGGCGCCCCCATGGGTCTCTGTTCAGAGTCTCCAGCGACTCCTCGTGGCCCAGATCCCTGGACCGCAAGATCTCCGCTCGGAGGGCGGTCTTCGCCGCTCTGTACCCCTCGTACAGCTCCGCCTGAATGGCTTCCGTATCCGGAGGGCGGATACGGAGCCTGCGGTGCCTGGTGTACAGGCGTCGCGCGGCGACGCACGCCTCGCGCAGAGCCGTCAGCTCCGGCGACCACCAATACACCTGGCGAAAGGCGCGACTGGGCTGGACCCGGGGCATTGCCACGTCGCACACTTCGGACATGGCCTCCCGGAACCACTCCGCCTCGTCGTTGATGTCGGCAGGCCTGTCCGGTGGTGACACCCAGGCCTGCACGATCGAGGCTTCCAGGAGGAGCTCCCGGTCCAGCTTCTTCAGCGCCCACCGCGGACCACTCGGGGCCTGTCGGACCGGCGCGCTCGAGGTATGGGCGGAGACATCAAACCGGATGTACCGGTGATCGGAATAGGTCTCCACCCCCTCCATGACGCGCCAGTCAACCACGTGTGTGTATAATATTGTAAAGGTGAAAGTTTGTGAAGATGTTTGTTACTTAATCACCCCTAGATGGCTGAACGTATTTAAATAAAATTTAGACCACTGATTGACCATGTATTGACTTAAAACATAGGCAAATTTTTATCCAAATACATGAAGTAATTTCCCTGGAAAGTCTACTATCTCTCACATACTCACAGTTTTCTACTTAATATTCCATTACTCGAGAGCTCATTAAGTGGTACCTACATCACGCGTCACTCATGAAACGAGTGTCACTCGGGACTGCTGCCGGCTCCTGCTCGACTATGGCCGGTGGAATGATTTGAATTATTAATTAAAATAAAGCTCATATTTTTTGCTTTCATAAGACTTCAGGATTTCGGTTTAGCATTTGTTATTAATTGGTTCTTCTGTATAAGCCAAATTAAACCAGAAATGCGTGAGACACTCTTGCCTAGAAATAAGCATTGGTTTCTATTTTAAGTAGTCCAGTTTATCCCAGTATTAAGAATAACTTTTATAGCCTAGGTTGAATCAGTTGTTTAATGGAACTACTTCCCAACCAAAAAGTACGTAATGTGATGCTTACAAACGATGCTAGATTCTAGTAATTCTTTACCCGACTTTATATAATAATAAAAACACAAAACGCCACACAACATTATCACGAACACATAAGTGAACCTCTCAACGAGATAACACTACAGTATGTCAAGGACCTTGTTCTATGTCACGCCTGTCAAATTAGAGCATTGGCCACACCAATTACTTACTATAAAACTCAATAATGTGAGCGAAAACATCTATCACGCGATTAAAACAACAATATGATACGGTAACCGAGAAATTTCCGCATTTTTCAAACAATAACAACATTTTTACAATATTTCCTTACTCTAGAACAATTTGCATGCATTTTAAAATTAAAACATCTGTTTTTTGACAGCTATACTTAATATAATGTATTCCCGCCGGCCGCCATCTTTTTGAAGCGTAACCGCGAAATCGTCTTTTGTTTTTTATTTTTGTATATCTAAAATGTGTCAGTGATTTGGACTGAGACTGATGTTACTTAATTTATCTATGGTTATTATTTACGGAAATGTCCGTATACATAATACATATATGCCGTAATATTTATATAGGTACCTACTGTGAGCTAATCTTGAGTACCACTGAAGTAATGCTCGTAAGGTTATCGGAATTTTAGTTAGTTTCGTATTAAAAGAATATGATAACGGTTAATGGCAATTTAATATGAAATACACGATGCTTTAAAAACAGACTCATTGCATTGTTATTACAAATATTTTATTCCTGTAGCGAGATAATCAATCTTTTTCAACTTCATCAAATATACACAAAACGCAGAAAAAAGTAGTGAGAGTAAATCTCACTACTTTTTTCAATTTTCTGTAGCTATACCGATAAAATATTCTACAAAATGAAATAGCTTTTTCATTAAACTCTGGCCTTTTACCCAACCAACCTTTTGTGAAAAGTTACAATTACAACCCCGAGCGGTACCGTATTAAGAATTTATAAATACCTAATTAATGAAAATTCAATATGTTCACCCGAAAACGGTCGATCTCGTGTGATCTGGGCCACAAATAGATTTTAAAAGGTGAATACGGTATTATTTTTGGGAAGGATGGCCAATACTCCTTGTTGTCTTGACGTCATTGCGTAATCAAGAATTGGCGTTTCTGGTTACTGTAACTATAAAACCTTTTCAATGCAACCAAATGGAAAATCGTGAATGTGGATGGAGTTGTTGAATACCCAGAGATGAAGCAGAGTTTTTCTACAGTACCTATAAGTCTAGACTATAAAGTTTTGGATGATAGTTTTCTTCAAATACCTACATAAGGATTTAGTTCATCAAATGAAGACTGAGTCACGTTAACAATGATAACCCTTTTCAGTAAGTACGAATAATTCTGTATTTATATTCTTACACACGTATAGACTTGGTTTAAAGGATAGCAATATTTAACAAACTATTTAACTAGGCACTCAATAAATATCAGTATAGACTTTAGATTTCTTAAAGATAACCGAGAGGTTCCGAGGCTCAAAGAGAACTAACTAAAAACTAGACGATCCTCCAAACATTTCCATTCCATTCCGTTAAAAAAACCAGTAGGTATTTTTGGCGGTAGGTAACTTCATGAATACACAGATACAAAATTATTTGAGACAAATTTTTGTTGATACTTTCAAAATCAACAAAAATTTATTTGGAAATCATGACACGTTATTATGAAGATAATGTGTATCATCATAGGTTTTCTCCTTCATCCTAAGCATGACTGCCGAATAATGTATTCTAGCCTCGTAAGGCCCAGGTCGATATACATTACGACCCAATAATTAATTAATTAATTAATTAAGGCGAAAGCGCCAGGGTAGCCCGCGAAATTCAAAATTTCTTACGTTTTTTGCAATTTGTAGGTCAGTGTGAGCTTGTATGTTGATTAAAATATGATTCGCGGCCGTAGCTATAGGTACTTCAAATCCAGCGATTTCATGAAATCACGAGGTTTGAGGATTTACCTCAAACCTCGTGATAACTTATGGAAATTAGGTGGCTGGACCGTAATTTAATAATTTAAAAAAACCGGTCAAGAGCAAGTCGACCTCGCGCACCGAGGGTTCCGTGCCGATTTTGAAAAAGTGTGCTATTTAGAGACATCGTTTTATTTTTCTTGTAATCTTTACATAAACTTCTATCACATAGAATAATTTCAGATTTTTATCTTTGCAAACTTCGGAGATAAGGGGGGGAACGGTATTTTTTTTTTCATTTTTCATCAAAAGTCGAAAACTATGCGGACTAAAAAAAAAATTAAAAAATGTTTGAGAATGTGCAAACAGCGTTCGTTCATATGATACCCCACATGCCCTAGTAGTCCCACTTTGAATTTTGAAGACCCCCTTTCAGTCCCTGTTACAAAAAAAATAAAAATATTTTTACTTCTTTCTTATTTGCATTTAAAATAGTTGAGTAAACGTCATCTAAAACTGTTCCAAATTTCAAGTTGATAGCATTAGTAGTTCTTGAGATATCCAGCTGTGACAGACAGACAGACAGAAAGACAGACAGACAGACAGACTGACAGACTGAGTCACACCATAAGGGTTCCTCTTTTACCATTTTGGTACGAAACCCTAAAACTGTCTTGGTCCGGAGTGTCAACATATTTTTGTCTTCAAATGAGGTCGTTGCGCCTTACGAGGCTAAGCAATCGTCAAGTATTAATCGCTTAACATCAGAGGAGATAGCGATCAAACTTGAGCCTTACAATGTCAAAAACGTCAGCTGTTTTAAAGCCGAGTCCACACTATAATACGCCATTAAAATGCGTAGTATATTCCTGTAAACACGACATGTAAGGGCGGAGGCTCACGTGCCAAGGTCCTATCAGAGTTAAGCATATCTTGCACAATTGTTCTCATATCTTATTCTGAAGAGGTTTCTCTAAAGTTATTTTGAATGATGAACGGCTTTCAGGTGAAGGAGGTGAATGCAAAGTTGTCGAATAATATAGATATTTATCTGATCAACGTGGTGAAATGTGTGGTGATTACTGATTTTGTAGAGGAGAAAGTGCTGAATGTGTTTACGTGACGGAAAAATAATTTGCGTTTGTGATAGCATTTATGTAAGTAAATACTTAATTTTGTATTGTTTAAAACCTAAATGTCGAGTTAATACGAAAAGATAGTTCTTTATATCCTGGAATTTTCCCACTTTTTGGTAAACATCCTCCATTATGTAAGTTGACAACTGCTCAAAATCTTAAATGTAATAAATAATAACGTAGTGATTTTCCACTTTTTCAGTCTCAGACACTTATGTCAACAATGTCAACAATGTCAACCAAAAATGATTTTCTCGTCCAAAAGCGAGTCAAATTATCCTAATACTTTAAATCTTGATCATCCATATCTACTAAGTTTTATCTCGAAAGACACAATTAACAGCTGCAATCAAAATAAACGTAGTGATGTGATAACATCGGGCTAGTGTCGCACCACGCAATTGTTTATGGGTCGAGTAATGACCCCTGATACGTAGACACGAGAGTAAACACGGAAATGGTTTTATTTCTTCTGTTTATATGTGTATAGTTATATATGATGTTGTTGGCCGTTCTATACCTATACTGGAACATATTTAACAGATTAGAGAGGCTCATGGCAAGTAATAACAGCCGCACGGGTCGATCCATCAGGTTAAGCTACGCTTGCCGCTGTTGGTCCGTGGATGGGTGACCATCTTTACATACCGAGACTCCTCCTTGCCTCGGAAAGCACGTTAATCCGTTAGTCCTGGCTGTAATTAGTGGATCTTTGACAGTCATTACGGGTCGTCAGAATCCCGAAAGTCTGACAACCAGGGCTAGTTCGAGGTGGCGCAGGAAAGGTTCCTGGAAGGAGTTGGGGAAGGCTTTTTCCCAGGAGTGGAGCAGTACAGGCTATTAAAAAAAGTTTTCGGAAAATCCAAACTCTGCTCTGCCGAATTCAAACTCAAACTCAAAGCATTTATTCAAATAAAGCAATTACAGGCACTTATGATTTGTCAAGGTGTCGGTCAGTCAGAAAGATATGAAGTTATCGCCCATTCCAAAGCGTAGTACCTATGGAGAAGAACGGGACTCTTTAAATCAAAATATGGTTACACCATTCATGTTGAAATTATACATGTGAGCTTAGGACAATGCATAGAACGTTAAAAGTGTCCGCAATACAAATATAATTAAAATAGAAGAATTAAATGTGAATAAGGGAGTAATGGAATTAGTGCGTCAATCTATAATAATTTAGGTGGGAATATAAATCAATTTCTATTTTTAGATACTAGATAGTCACATTTTATTCGGTATATTTCAGTTTTTCCGAAGACAAACGATGGTGCCTTTGAAAGTTGTCGTACTGTAAACGTTTTGTTTTATCAATATATAGGAGATATGAAGCCTATGTTTTTCTATCTGACTACAATTACTTGCCTACAATCACAGTGTAATAAAGTAAGCAGTATTACATCTTCATAGAAAACGACCGAAACTTAGACACGGTGGTCAAAAAGTCGTGGATCAAAATGAAATAGGCAGATAAAGGAAGTCATTTCCAACAAGAAATCTTTCTACATGGCCATAATTCAATTGCCCTTGAAATTTGCTACCCAGAGCCGCAATAGAACTTTTTTAGTGCTGATACTCATTATCTACCTTGCAATAATACAAAACCGTTTGTTTTGTTGTTTTACATCACATTTTTTTTTTAATTAGGCTACGTAATTGCGGCTCTGGGCACCAAATTTCAAGAGCAATTAATTTTTAGGGCAATTGAATTATGGCCATGCTGTAGAAAGATTTGTTGTTGGAAATGACTTCCTTTAGCTCCCTATTTTGTTTGATCCACGACTTTTTGACCACCCTGTATAGGTACCAGTACGCAACAGTTCGAGTGCGAGGCAGTTACACACGGACGGACGGGTGTTTATCTACCGAGCGGCCGTAGGTATTAATTAATAATTCAAGGTCACTGCCCAGATAAACTACTGTAGCTTTATTATTCTATGCTACAATGTACCTAATCAATAATAAATAATAACTTATATTTAAGTCTGTGGCACGTTTCATCAGACCTTATATTAGACGTAATACAAAAATGTATTTAATTAATTATACCAAATTACTGAACAGCATAATATTATATTCTAAGCACGTTAAGTTAATGTGTTTTGTTAATAAGGCACCTTGCCTTTTAATGTAATGTTGTTGACAATTAGCTAGATTTATAACCTGGCTACTTCCTGTCCAAGAAATCATGTACAGTCCGCGAGGCCTAAGCTGAGCTTTGCATTTGTGTGAGTGATCACCAAAATGGTACGAGAGCCCATGACGAATCTTATCGTTTTATGTAAGACAAAATCTTTAATCGTTTTACGTTTTACAACGAAAGTCATGGGTTTGGTAATGGCCTCTCGTACAAAAAGAACAAAAGCCGATTGCCAAAAAGCAGTAGTTATAAACCGTTTTTAAACCAAGAAAAGGACGAATCGCGCTCAATGCCGGACGTCACACCTACACTGTCTATGTGCACTCACACAAATGCAAAGCTCAGCTTAAACCTTGCGGACTGTACACGATACACCTTGTTGGTAAGCCTGGTTGTCATACATACATACCGGTCAAAAATCATAACCCTCCGTTTTGCTTCGCGCAGGTAATGTGTCGTATATAAATTCGTCGCTAATTTAACTAACTGACGTATCTGACATTTTGCACTAAGCCGATAGCCGACCTAACTATAGTAATTTGATACATTTTCCAAATCGAATCGATCTGTCTAATCGGCGACTCTGTACCTATGGCTTGCGGTCTCAATGATAATGCAAAAATCAAGACCGGTATATCTACAGTTTACAAAAAAAAAAGAAGAAAAATAGCTTGCCCTGTAAAATTTTCTTCGAATCAGTTACGTCACTTAGTTAGATTAGCGACGAATTGAGGCGGCCCCAGTAAGTTATAATAGTACTCCTTATACGTATGCTTTACAGCTATTTGTCTATGTATGTCGTGTGCCGGAAGGCGCAGCGTTGGAAGGCCTCCTACAAGGTGGAGTGATGAGTTGATGACCTTGTGAAGGCCGCGGGAATCCGCTGGATGCGAGAAGGACAGGACCGGTCGAAGTGCTGCTTGGGGGAGGCCTATGTCCAGCAGTGGACCTTTGGCTGAAATGATGATGACTTACATATATATAAACAACCACCTCATCATCATCTGCCTATCCTTTTCCCAAGGATGTTGGGGTCGGCTTCCAGTGTAACCGGATGCAGCTGAATACCAGTATATTACATGGAGTGACTGCATATCTGACTTCCAAGACCCAGTTACTGGGTAATACGATACCCCTTGAGACTGGTTGTTAGACTTTCGGGCTTCTGTCAACCTGTAACGACTGTCAAAGATCCACGAATGACAGCCAAGACCAAGTGCTTAACGTGCTTTCCGAGGCACGGAGGAGTCTCGGTATGTAAAGATGGTCACCCATCCACGGACCAACCGCAGCAAGCGCAGCTTAAAACTTGATGGATCGACCCGTGCGGCTGTTATTACGTAGCTACAATAAGTCCCTCTGTATAAACAACCAACTGTGCGGTAGTAAAACAGTTTCTGATTAACGCTTTCAAGAACAGTTACCTAACGAGACGCAATAGAAGTTTTATTGTAATGACGTCTATGGCCGTGTAGTGTCCTTGAAATCGTTTAGGAATATGGGTCTTTCGTACCTACTATTTTGTCCCCTAACAAGATACATAGAGGAAAAGTCTCTATCAAATCACCATATTAAATGCTTCATTTTCTTTGTTACGTCTGCAAAAGAAGGAAAATGTACTGTTTATATTTTCCATCGTAATCGAGTAATTTTGCCTTTTATATAGCTGATTTCCTCTCTCATCCCCCATTGTGAACAGGATGTTTTTTGTGTAAAACATACCTATTCATTTTGCGTAATACTGTAATGTCATATTGAACACAAAAGCTATATTCGACACACATATTATAATTTAAAGTCGCTTTTCGTGTCTGTTTGTGTGGCCCCGTTCCTCGTTGTTCTTTTTAACTACGCAACGGATTTTGATGCGGTTTTTATCATCATTTTAAGAATTTATTCCGGAAGATTCCTATATTATACAACGTGTCGTTTTGCATCCTTTATCCTTTAAGGGTGTGGTATAAACCATAAAACAGAACAACTTTTTCCATGGCACCAACATCGTAATCACGAAAAAATATTCAGCCGTCCCATACATTTGCGTCGAGTAGGTATTGAAGTTTTCTATGGGACAATTGAAATTTTTTTTGCGATTACGATGTTGGTCCCATGGAGAAAGTTGTTCTATTTGATGTTCTGTATCACACCCTGTTTGACGAGGATGCAAAACGACACGTTGTATATTTAATGCATGACAGGAATGCATTTATGGCAGTAACTTGCACAAAAATATGTAAGTAAGTAGCTCGCATGCGATATTCCGATATACACCAATCAAAGGTTATGGCACCATGGCATGCAAGCTTCTTGCATACCTAGGTACTTTTGTGCAAGTTACTGGCATAACAAAGAAATATCAATATTTAGAAAAGTCATAAAAACTGTGCGAATTAAGCAGGGTCGAGACTCTATAATATTTAATAAATAAAGTTTCAAACCACATTGACAAGCCATCTAGAATGTGTACACACTTACACAGGTATGCGTTACATATCAAAAATGCTGAGAAACAAATAATGTCCTTCCAAGAAGAATCTTATCTTTTCAAATCCTCTCTAACAAAGTCGAGCGTGTTAGGAATGGCTTTGATTCTACGAAATCGAATATACCTTCGGCGGCAGAATCCTATGAAAGTAAAATATTCTATAAGCAACCTCTGTAGGGATTACGGGCTAAAACTCCGAATTATCAGCGAGTATAAACTAGATTTATTATGATATCACGCTTATCACATTCAAAATAAAAAAGTTTTTATTTATTTACTGTAGCTGACCGTACCTCAAAAAGAAAAAACGGAACCCTAAAAATTAAAATTAAATTAAAATTAAAACATTCAATAAAATTCAAATTAAAATTAAATTAAAACACATTCATATTACTCTCTTAACAAAGGATCTCATAACGGAGAAGAGATCCTGACAGCTACAGTAAATAAATAAAAACTTTTTTATTTTCAAAAAATAATTTTTAATTTCAATTTGGTTTTTTAATTTCAAAATGGATACGATCCTGGTTATCTGAATTAAATTAATTTTATTTTTTATTTTTATGTATTTATAAATTAGGTACATGGTGTTTTATTGTTTTTAAGGAGCTCGTGGCTAAGTAATAACAGCCGCACGGGTCGATCCGTCAGGTTAAGCTACGCTTGCCGGGGTTGGTCAGTGGATGGGTGACCATCTTTACGTAACGAGATTCCTCCGTGCCTCGGAAAGCACGTTAAGCCGTTGGTCCCGGCTGTTATTCGTGAATCTTTGACAGTCGTTACCGGTCGTCAGAAGCCCGAAAGTCTGACAACCAGTCTTACCAAGGGGTATCGTATTACCCAGTTATTGGGTTGTGGAGGTCAGACAGGCAGTCGCTCCATGTAAAATACTGGTATTCAGCTGCATCCGGTTAGACTGGAAGCCGACCCCAACATAGTTGGGAAAAGGCTAGGCAGATTGATTGATATTGGTGTTTTATTGTTTAAAATTAAATACCACTTTTCCTGTCCACTACTTAGATAAGAAAATAGTTCATTTGATTTAGGGAGATGAAACAAAAAATATTAAGGCGAAAGCGCCAGCAGGGTAGCCCACGATATTCAAATTTTCTGAAGCTTTTGTTACGGTCGCGAATCATACTTAATCAACACACAACCTAATACCGACTTGCAAATTGCCAAAAACGTAAGAAAATTTGAATTTCGCGGGCTACCCCGGCCCCCTAAGTGTAAAGCTCTATGCAAATCTACAGTTTGACATCAAGCGGCTGCATTACAACCCATTACAGAATTTTACAATGACGCAAGCAAGCTCCATTTCCTATCATAATAATCCGCAACTGAATTTATCTTAACATTCCACACCGATGGAAGAAAAAAGTGTTAATTACTTCAGCTGTTAACGTCAGTGCTAAGATAACATAATTAAAGCAGACGAGGACCAATCAACTTGCAAAAACAACGAGACCCATCTGGTTTATGGAAAAAATCTCTTTGCTGATGTGCGCTTTTATAATTTGTAGACGTGGATGTCTACGATAATATTCGTCATGTTAGAAATTATAAAAGCGCACAATGGGCGACTATATCAGTAAAGCTCCACTTATACGGTGCAAGTTTCTGGAACATACAAGAGCAATAATCGCATGCAAGCATGTTCAATTTTATGGCCATTCAAAAATGACAAACAATAATTGAATGCAAGTTTTGCCGTTCAATAATATTAAATGCGACCTGTTCGCTCATGTTTGAACGATAGAAAATTTTCATGCCAGAATTAAATGCGATTTTATTGTTCGTGCAATTTTATTGTACGTGCTGTTTACACCTACACCAGATTTGACCGGCAACTAACTTGCCCGTATCGTGCAACAATATTGTACGTATTGTTTAGATAGTGGCAGTTAATTGCCCTTCAATTTTATGGTACCGGCTGCGTGTGGCTAAATTGTTTTTTGTTAATAATCAAAATCACATGCTCAGGTTTTTTCCCAAATCACAAACTTCAGGCTTTTTCGCAGAATTTATTTATTTTACTATTTCCACTTACATTTGTTTTTACAGGTGGGAATCCAATACAACAATGCAGTCACAATTTCCTACACTCAGAGACGAGAATTGAGTAGACCCAGTATGTCTGCTCAAGTCTGCACAATTGTGAAGACTATCTGATTGCAAAATCTATATAAAAAAAAGAGAAGTCCTGACTGACTGACTCGTCAACGCCCAACCCAAACCCTTGAACCTAGAAAGCTGAAATTTTGCACAAATTATAATGCACCCTTTATAATGTAGACAAGGAATAAGCAAGGATTTCCCGGTAGTACGTCCCATGGGATATTTTCCGATATCCAAGCGAGTGAAGCCGCGGGCAAAAGCTAGTCATACATATAATAATCGATACGTCTGTCCGACAAAGTCGCTCCTCAGCACACCCACTAAGATTAAATTAATACGCGATATATTTTTCTTTGCACAATTTTATTGGCAGTAAATTCAGATTCTTTGCGTTACATTTGTGATGGTGATTCGTAATTAAAGTTTTATGGTGGGTGTAAAAGAGAGGTGTTTGTTATTGTAGCTGTCAATCTAGAGATAGAGTGGAGACCGCCCACGAAGTGATATAAACCTGTCGTTGACTACGGATTTGATAGGGAGCCATTTCTTTTGAGAGAATCGTTAATATGTCTACGGCGAAAAATAATGTTTATTAGTAGGTTGGTAGGTACCTACTTACGTTTTTCAGATCATCAGCCTTAAAACAACTTTGATATTTTTGCAAAAAAAAATTACATGAAAAACTGCTGTCAGTTATACAACATTAGTTTTTGTTTACACTAAACCCGAAAAGGGGTACTTAAGGCACTCATCATTTTGAACAATTTTTTCTATAGGATCAATCTTGAAATCGCGAAAAAAAAAATCAGCTGTTCAGTACATTTTGACGAGTTTGATGTAGATAAATGTACTGAACAGCTGATTTTTTTCGTGATTTCAGGTTTGGTCCCATAGTAAAAGTTGTTCAAAAAGATGAGTACAATGACCCCTTTTCGGGTTTAGTGTAAACAAAAACTAATGTTGTATATACAGGGTGTAAGGGACAGCCCTCCGCAAACTAACAGGGTGCATTCAGCTCCTCATTTTGAATCATATTCCACCGGAAATTTTCTCAGGAAAATTTTCATTTTTTCAAATTTTTTTTCAGTTACATTTTCATTATTTCAATGTAAAAGTGCATTGTGTATTCGCAGCACTCCATTTATGTAAAAAAAACTGCAAAAAAAAACAGCAAAAAAAAAACCAGCAATGGATGTTGAAATACTCTAACCAACGATGCGTGAAATCAGCTGTTCATTTTCTGTCTAGCTACAGAGTTCATCGAACTCACCGCATACGTATTACCTACCCCTCCCAACCAGTAATAGACGATCCGATTTGTGCACAAAAACACAAACAAATCAGGTTTATTGGATTCCCTTAACGTTTCTGAAAAAATTTCATGTACCGGTCATCTTAGAATGACATACTGAATTCACCCCATCAGTTTGCGGAGGGCTGTCCCTTACACCCTGTATTTAAAAGATCTCTTAGGAGTAGGTACTTTATTTATGCACAGGTTTAATGCCTACCTAATTCTTGAAATAGCTTCCGGAACTTACAAAGAGCCATTAGACCACAATAAATTGAAATAAAACTTAAATATTGCACTATTATATTCAATAATAGTGCAATATTTATGTTGCACGACCGTAATAACTTCTATAAACGCTACATTATCTGTTGACAGATATATGTACACTTCCCCTAATTCAGGAATTCAGCCACATTTCGCACAAATAACAGTTTCCACGAAACATTCTATTTTGATAGAAATTGTGTAATATCTGCATCAAACTAATGAATTCTTTCTTATCAAAAGAATCATCAAACGCTGGTCTGGTCGTTAGAGTGAAATCATTCGGCACACAGACAGACATAAAATTAAATGTTGATAAAGAAAAAGCTTTGAGTTGTTGACGACCTGCGTCATGACCTGTCGCGTTTCAAAACATTTTATTATTAGCGAGAAAAGGTGGGAACACATTTATATCAAGACACGCGGTTATGAGGAATCTGTATTCAGCGGCAACATTTTATTGTATTTCACAACTTCGATATGATTTTAAGATGGTTGCAAGCAGGCTGATTATATCAGCTCAAAATGAATGCCTTGAACACTACTTTAAATCTCAAGCTTTTAGCTACAACCAGCTTAGAATAGGTTACAAATGTTACTGCTTACAAATTATCTTCTAATATTCCCATAGTGGGAAGGAACAGGCAAAGCAATTTTAGATCACGCCGTTATCGCTGGTAACCGTCAGCTGTCTATCTGTTGAAGGTTTTCAAGGATATTAAAAAGTAAACCTAAAAAAATACGGTGCTAGATAGGTAAACAACACCAGCGACGATGCGCCTCCTAGCGTTATAAATTGACAGTGTCTCTCTCCCAGACACGACACCTTCTTCAGTCTACACGGTTAGCCGATAATTACACGACAGAATCAGACGACTCCTCCTAAAGCGTTTGTTTTTATCAAGTGATCAAGGAGCCCTCTCATAGAGAGGAGGCCTGTGTCCAGTAGAAAATTATAGTCTGTCCGACCACATAGCTCGTCTGCACACCCACTAAGATTTAATTAATAGACGATATATTTTTCTTTCCGATGCCGATCGCGATTTTCTACGCGATCAATGAGCACGCGTGTTCTGTAACAAATGTGTCGCTGGCTTAAATCTTGTGAAATAATGTGGAGTAATTATGAGTGACTGGATTCGAGTTAAAATTAATAAAATGTGACGGACGTTGGAATTAGTTAAATCGCTAAATTGTGGTTGTCGGACGTTGCCAAGTTTCAAATCGTATGCAAAATTTAATTTGTCACCAATTAGTAATGTGACTCAGATTTTGTAAAAATAAATAGGAAAATGTTTTGGAATGTCTTGAAAGTTGTAAAATATCATTTGAATTATTTTCAGTAGATCCTAAACTAACTAAAACTATTAAAAAACTAAAATATGGCGTCGAAAAATTCCTCCGCATCGTTGTCGACTGGTAAAGTACCCAAGAGACTGGCGGCATTGCTACGTTGTATGGCAATGCTAGTCCTCTGGGCAAGGTAAAAGCCAGCCCTTGGGTCACGGGAAGTGTCAACGAGCCGTTGGAGATTTCGTTGAAAAATGATTTTTTCAGTAGTAGTTGAGTTTACTTTCTATTTGCTACCGGAACAAGACTCCTCATTCCTCAATAAAAACAGCAAGTTTTGAAAGCGAAAAATAAACTTTGAAACTTCTGCTGAAGAAAAACTACATTGAGTCATTCTAAATGCGTTCCCGACGCATGTAAACGAGTGACAAATTACTTTGTCTACACACCGAGCTAAACATTGCTGCATTTATTTTCTGTTGAATTTATCAAATTCTATTCTATGTCTAAGCTAATGAGTACCGTGTGGAGTCCATGAAACAGTAAATAATGGACAGAAAATTATGGACTAGGAAAATGTAAATGAATGTAATGATATTTGCAAAAATTATAGGGATTGGAATCCATAATCGGCCAGGTGCTTTTTCAGAAGATAGGTAAGGACTTCTTCTTCATCCTGCCTTTGTGTCATATTAGTAAATCTACACCTTATATGTATAGCATAGGTACGTTTTCTGTGAAATACTGAGCTGTATTTGTCGAAAGAAGTGGTTTTCAACCTGAAGTGCCACCTCCAAAACTCACCCTGTATATATTCCACCGAAAAAGTGCTTTATTTTAGTTTATTTTAATTTTATTTTATGTTTACCTGTTATGTAATATACTATCCTTAACTCTGAAAACGTCGCGATTACGACCCCCAAGATACATTCCAGTTTGGACCTCGTGCAATATGTTCTTGTACAATATGTTTTTTTAATAAATCATAATCTTCCTGCCCTATCCCATGTTAAGTGGTGTAGGCGCAACACGTTTTCTTCTTCCATTCTCCCCTGTCAACCGTCACGCTATCATTCACTCCCTTCTCTTTCATCATTCCTCACACAATTCATCAGATGTTGTTTGACAGTCTCTTTCCCAGCACACACAAAGTCATTGTGCTTCTATACAGAAATACGCTATCACTTCGGTTTTTATTTTCATTCCCATATTAATTATTTAATCGGAGGAGCTCTTGGCTAAATAATAACAGCCGCACGGGTCGATCCGTCAGGTTAAGCTACGCTTGCCGGGGTTGGTCAGTGGATGGGTGACCATCTTTACATACCGAGATTCCTCCGTGCCTCGGAAAGCACGTTAAGCCGTTGGTCCCGGCTGTTATTCGTGGATCTTTGACAGTCGTTACGGGTCGTCAGAAGCCCGAAAGTCTGACAACCAGTCTTACCAAGGGGTATCGTATTACCCAGTAACTGGGTTGTGGAGGTCAGATAGGCAGTCGCTCCATGTAAAATACTGGTATTCAGCTGCATCCGGTTAGACTGGAAGCCGACCCCAACATAGTTGGGAAAAGGCTAGGCAGATTGATTAATTATTTAATCGATATTGCACTCCTGGCCTTGCAGATAATTATCAAAGGTGTATTCTATCGGTTATTTATGTGAACTGGGCTAAGCTAATATCAACTAATTGGACTAAATAAGTGTTTATATTCTAATTACGAATTAGAATACAGTAGTAGATGTGCTATAGGGGCCGATCGATAGGAAATGCGGTTTTTGCAACCGAGAGTGTGGCAACTAGGTACTGAAATAAATATTCTAAACCGATTTAAAGTTTGAACTATGGTATGGAAATTAAATACCTAACTAACACAAATTATTGTGCCCGTCGATATATTGGTAATTTGGTGAAATTATAAACTTTCAATAACTTCTATTTTAATGTAGAGTTACCTATAACTATAAGCTTCACAAGTCTTAGGGCCTGTTTCACGATGGATGCCCGAATAGCAACTACTCACTACTCAAATACAAAAATATAACAGAATTTATTCGGTAAGTAGCTTTCGGACATCGTGAAATAGGCCCTTAATATAATACAATCGGAATCAATGCAGAGTTGTCATTTAATAAAATAGTTTCCGAGCTTTCAGGATTATCTATAGGTACTAATTAAAAAGCTGAAGAGTTCGTTTGTTTGTATGTTTGAACGTGCTAATCTCTGGAACTATCATTGGATTTGAAAAATTATTTTTGTCTTTGTTATTGAGGAAGGCTATATTCAATATGTCACATTTTTAGTCAGATGAGGTACATTTTTTTATTTAATAAAACGGCCTGTTTTGGCGTTAACTGATATAACTTCGAACCTATGGTCGGACTTTTAATTAGCTGCAGTAAACTGACACTTCTAATGTCATTTTTACTGTTATTTCCTTAGATAATAGACATCTAGATCGAGCCACCGCGTCATGAGATAGCAATATAATACTTTTTCTAGGTTATGTGGTATGAGAAATGAAGTTTAAGTTAAGAAATTTTCCATATTTTGGACTGAAACCCATGTCAATACATACGCACAATGCAAAAACTGTCCAAAAAAGTTAAATTAATCGACGCAAGATAAATTTTGTAACAGTGAAAGCACTTTGTTTGGCTAAAATTAAAAAGTTCGCCAAGCAAAAATACGGCACGCAGCGGCGGCGCGGCGGCAGAAGATACGATGCTTTGTCTCAATTTTCCTATTAATTTCGTATACATGTATATGTGTCTCACTTCCACACTTCACAGTGTAATCATGGCAACGTCTAGAGGTTCAATGTCTTTCGTTATTTCGCTATCAAATGGGAACATTTCTTGACGAAATGACAGTTAAGAAGTGTAATTTTACTGCAGCTTATTAAAAGTCTGAGCATAGGAGGTTTACTGTTAATTTTTTTGATACAAAAAATTCTACCTCATCTGGCTAAAAATGTGAGCATAAGAAATTTCAAAATGTTCCATATCTCCAGACTTATTATTTTTTTCTTAATGGTAGCGCTAGTTGGTAGCTCTACTCGCCTTAAACGATAAGCTTAAATATTTCAAATAACGATGTAGCCATACAAACACGCTTAATGCAACCCTGGTACAAAGTATCTCACTATTAAATCATCTGCATTTTATTATTTTCTAGTCTATCCACTTCTCACCGTATACTTTTCAACGCGTGGCATGTTTCCGCTACCACAATAAACCGACCGTAGACGTCGCGACGCGTCGGCGGCGACGCGGCGGTACGCTATTGTACCTCGACACGTCTCGCGCAAATTCTAACATGACGTGTGAAAGGTATCTTACAGGATTGTACCGCTTTTGTTTCTGTAAGCCAATCGAGGTAATTTGATTTACAAGTTGTCTGATATCCTATAATTTGTATGTAGTTTCATTTATCGTGTTGTTTAGCACTCGGCGCTGTTTTTGTTGTATGGAGACAGAAATAATGTTACAGATGTTTTCTTATATCGGCAGCATTTACACATAGATCATGCATTGATAAAAAATATAACCTCCTCCTTTTTTGAAGTCTGTTAAAAATAGATTAGTCAGTTAACAAGGCGGCTTACTGCTCAAGATACAAAGATAGATAAAAAGAGAAGTCCTGACTGACTTACTGATTGACTGACTCATCGACGCCCAGCCTAGCCTAAACCCTTGGACCTAGAAATCTGAAATTTTGCACAGAGGTTCCCTTTATAAAAAAAAATACTAATAAAAATGTTTATTTGTCCACTACAATAACATACATACATTAGAGACAAATTATAGGGCGAACTGATGCCTCCTAAACTAAGCCAAAAGCCTGTGTTTTAGAATGTAGACAAGGAATAAGGAAGGAATTCCCGGTAGTACGTTCCCGTAGGATATTTTCCGACATCCACGCGGGCGAAACCGCTGGCAAAAGCTAGTGATAAATAAGAAGGACGCAAAAAAATAATACAATAAGATTCATTAGGTACTAGAAAAAGTTTCGTTAACCATACAAACACACTGCCTCTTACAGTATACGCAATATACGCATACTTAATTAAAGTCAAAATGTAATCAAATAAATGTAAGTCTACATATAATTTAGAGTCATAACTCTCATAACATTAAAAGCTGTATTGGATGATTCTCCTTAGGAAAGTCGTAACTCTTGTCTAGACCTGTGGCATTGTTTTAATAAAAAGAGTTTACCAGAACATTGCTCACACATCGTCATTTTAAACAAAGGAGATAAAAAAAAACCCGACAAGAGCGAGTCGGACTCGCGCACCGAGGGTTCCGTTCCGAAAAGTGTGCTATTTAGAGACATCGTTTTATTTTTCCTGTAATCTTCACATAAACTTCTATCACATCGAATAATTTCAGATTTTTCCCTTTGCAAACTTCGGAGATAAGGGGGGGAGAACGGTATTTTTTTTACATTTTTCATGAAAAGTCGAAAACTATGCGGCCTAAAAAAAAGAAAATTTTTTTGAGAATGTGCAAACAGCGTTCTTTCATATGATACCCCACATGCCCTAGTAGCCCCACTTTGAATTTTTAAGACCCTCTTTCAGTCCTTGTTGCAAAAAAAATATAAATATTTTTATTTCTTTCTTATTTGCAAAATAGTTGGGTAAACGTCATCTAAAATTGTTCCAAATTTCAAGTTGATAGCATTAGTGGTTCTTGAGATATCCAGCTGTGACAGACAGACTTAGTCGCACTTTAAGGGTTCCTTTCTTACCATTTTGGTACGGAACCCTAAAAGAGAGTGTAAACATATGGGTTTTGTTTTTATTTTTACCCGAGCTTTCAAATGTTTCACAACGAGCAAGGTAGATACTTACGTCGCGTCGTTGCTCAGTTACATACCTATCTTGCAGACTTGTTATGAATGCACAGTCATATGGTTCTACAACATTTTCAGGAGCACGTTTCGGGTTACTTTCCGTACCGGGACGTTAATTACAAGTAAAGTAAATATGTAGGAAATGTCAGCGTCAATAATATCGGGACGAACTGCACCCTAATTCCATAACGCACTACCAATCGGAATTTGAATCATTTTGAAACAAATTGCTAATACATTGCTTCATATGTTCGAAAAATTTGTCTGCTCGACAACGTAAATAACGCAATGAATGTTGTTGAACTGTCAAAATGAAACCAACTCCGATTGATAATGTGTTACGCAATTAGGGTGCAGATTGCTCAAAATGATCTAAACAACTTTGAAAATGAAATATTAACTCAATGACACAAGGAATGTTTCAGAATGAAGACAGTACACGACAATTGTTATTCTGACAAGAACTTTATCCAATTGAGATAAAGTTTAATTTTCTTAGTTGTTGATATCATTTTGAACAGTCTGTTCGTCCCGATATTTTTGACGCTGACTGTACCTACAGCTACAGACTGCCAACAACTGACGTTGTACATAGTCAGCTGTCGTTTAAAGGTAGACAAAGAATCACAAAGGCTTGTCTTGAGAAGCCTTTGTGTTGTTAATCATAAGGTTTAAATTGCAAAAACGCTTTCATGAGATAAATTAACTATACCTACTCATAAAGCACGTTAAGCCGTTTTGATCCCGGCTGTCATTAGTGGATCTTTGACCGTCGTTACGGGTCGTCAGAATCCCGAAAGTCTGACAACCAGACTTACCAAGGGGTATAATTACTATTACCCAGTAACAGGTTGTGGAGCTCAGATGGGCAGTCGCTCCACGTAAAATACTGGTATTCAGTTGCATCCGGTTAGATTGGAAGCCGACCACAACATAGTTGGGAAAAGGCTAGGCAGATTGATTTTACTAATTTATAGAACAGGTCGGCTAGGGAAGCTCAACTATTGGGAAAATCCTTATTGAAGGAGGATTTCGATTCAAAGAATCTATAATGATCCTGTTATAACTAAATCAAGAATATTTATAGTTTATAATTAACTATTAAACTGCGGTATACTTCGTAAAAGATTCAACATATTATTATAACACAAAATAATAATAAAACACCAAAACACAACGTTTAAATTACCTCAACAGCACATTTCAGGCCATCGATCCGCCAACACCTCGGGTTATTTTATAAAATAAAATAAAAATACCGGACACATTCAAAAGCAGGGATATTTATCATTTTTATCAGAAGTGGGTCAAGTGCTGGCTGAACGTCACTCTCCCTCATCTCGTAATCCCTGTATTTTTCATCTCAGCTCAGCTACACGAATTTTAGTTCGTCTGAGAAAATTGAAATTAATCCCGTCCGTGTTTTCTTTATTTTTTTTTGTCTAAGTAGCTATTACCTGGTACGAACGGCTGATCTTTTCCAAAAGCAACGACTTAAAATTGTTTCGCGGTTGATTGACTATCAGACAAAGCTTAGTAGACTACACAAATACAAGGTATTATTTAAAAGGTGTTTTCCTAGATAATAATTTACCTAATTTAAAAATTAACAGATAGGCTAACAGTCTTAAAATTACCATTCTTAGCATTTACCATAATTATTTGAATCATGATTCTGTCTCTATCAATTCGAAACGATTGAAAGAAATAGATAATTTAACTAAAGTATTTAATCTAACGTAAGTGATATAACATGCAAGCAGGCCCAATTATTATTACTTATTATTATGATTCTTTGTTACCTTCTTTCCAGAGCAAAGGAGCTCGTAGCTAAGTAATTACAGCCGCACGGGTCGATCCATCAGGTTAAGCTACGCTTGCCGGGGTTGGTCAGTGGATGGGTGACCATCTTTTCATACCGAGACACCTCCGTGCCTCGGAAAGCACGTTAACCCGTTGGTCCCGGTTGTCATTCGTGGATCTTTGACAGTCGTTACGGGTCGTCAGAAGCCCGTATTACTCAGTTACTGGGTTGTGGAGGTCAGACAGGCTGTTGCTCCACGTAAAATAATAATGTACTGGTATTCAGCTGCATCCAGTTAGACTGAAAGCCGACCCCAACATAGTTGGGAAAAGGCTAGGCAGATTGA
This sequence comes from Cosmia trapezina, assembly GCA_905163495.3. NCBI lineage: Eukaryota > Metazoa > Arthropoda > Insecta > Lepidoptera > Noctuidae > Cosmia > Cosmia trapezina. Next base: position 8,933,415 of record LR991036.1, read on the forward strand.
TTGTAACCTTCTTTCCAACACGTAACAAAATATCTCCACAATTTACTGAGTTTAAAAAGCCAATAAAAAGAACCCCTACCGTGGAAGATAGATTCCTCTCATCAATACAGAGAACGTCGCAGCTACTGCCACTGTTGACGCAGACCGATACATTTGTTCTAGAACATTTATTTGCCGCCCAGGTCAGTTTATTAACAAGGAATACACCAGTGTGTGCTTATGTAGTTAGCACAATAGACTGCATGTATGTATATTATACTTTATGTACTGTTGAACTCGAGTTATTTATGCAGTTATGTGAATGATAATCAAGTTCTTCTAACTGAACAGACAGCTGTGCTGCTGGGGAGTTTGTTGCGCCCACTTCTTCCCAGCTAAAGCGGTGAAGAAGGAAGCGGTGAAGAGTGGGTGTTTTGAGGGACTGTCTCTTCTAAGTTTGACGTTCATAAAGTGCTGATTCTCAACCTAGTTTGAATAAATTACTTTTGATTTTATTTCATTCATTTTGTATTTGCAGTATTCTGCAGTAATTTCTACCGTTTTTCTTTGCATGGCCAAATTTTCGGGCAATTTATGGCAAGTTTTCCGTTTTACACGGACCGGATTGTAACCTACGCAAGCAATAATGAAAATCGGTCAAGTGCTCTTTGGACACGCCCTTAGGGCTCCGTGGCAAAAGAGAGGGAGTATTTAATAATTCTTCACAACGTAGAATTTATAAATAAAACTTAACAAAACTAAACGGTACAAAAAATTTACGAAATAGTTCTCTAGTCATTAATGAAAAGGTTGATTAAGCTATGACATACCTACCATCCAAATATAAGGTGCTATAAAAATATCTGCCACGGCTGCAATGGGAGACAGTATTGTGTATTATGTTATAGTCAAACCTCGAAGCTCCGGTGCTCCTAGGTTTGACTAGTCAATCCTCAGGTCCGACTTGACGTCTTAGTCAAAGCCCAAACAAATTAAATTTTTCGGTTTCTGACTAAAGAATTTTCGTCAAACCTAGGAGAAACTAATTTGGTCAGGCAAACGTCGAAACTCAATTTGATGAAATCGGGGTTTGACCAGTCAAACTAACTAACCTCTAAACACCTAGGTTAGGCTTGGGTTAGGGTTTTCGTCAGCAGGTCGAGATTTATTCTATCTGCAGGGTTTAATGGAACCTAACCAAACCGTACCTCGGGGTGTCCCTGACGTCGATGTTTGACCGAGTCTGCCAGTCACTTCTAGGATCGACTAGGCAAAGCCCGAAACAGATTATTTTACTTTCTAACGTTTGACTGAAAAGTTAGGAACTTCTAGGTTTGACTAAAAGTACTTTAGTCAAAAGCCGAAATTGGAACTTATTTCGAGGTTTGCCCGAAGGCTTTGGTCAAACCTTGGATAAACCCTAGAAAGAGACATTTTGACGAGTTTGATACATCAAAGAGGGATAAATGTACTGAACATATGATTTTTTTTCGCGATTTCAGGTTTGGTCCCATGGTAAAAGTTGTTCATAATGATGAGCACAATGACCCCTTAAAATATTGCCACTGTTTACATTTACACCCTGTATTGAGTAGGTATTGAGAAAGCAAAATAGCTTCCAGTCTGTATCCTATAACTATACATATTATTATAAATTCAGGTCGCTTTTCGTTTCTGTGTGTGTGATCGCGTTGTTTTTCTAAACACTGCAATGGATTTTAATGCCCTAAATATCACCACTTCGGCATTTTTTTTTAAACTGCTACCTACTTTGAAGACAGCTTAATAGTTATTGTTTTGGATATTTTAGCAAATTCTTGGTTTAGTCGAATGACAAATTTTACGAATTTTGCTAGGTATGTATTTTTTAATATATGGAGCTTATTTCAAATAATATAATTATGTAAATAAATAGTAACTTAGATACGTTTTGGTCATGACCGTTACCAAATAATAAGGACAGTACTGCAAGACGTAAGATGCCACATTTCAGGATTTAATTTTGTTACTTTTTTTTTTTAATTTCTGTTGGCAATTTAAGTAAAAAAGAAAACTAGTCTTTTGGAACTATTTAATAATTACTGGACACTTCTATGTTATAAAAATGTTAATTATTTGCAACTTGTATGTATGGGACATCCCATAAGTGGGTTGGTAGCCATTTTAGCGAAAATGCCCACTAGGGAATTAATTACGGAAGGTTTACGTGAATAATTATTTTGTTGTTCTTTATGTGAGAAGGAAGGCATTATTTATAATTAGCTATAGATGTTATCTTAGATTAAGTTAGGATAAGCTCATGTACTGCTTTGAGTTATCCTGTAATGGTAAATGTAAGTATATAAATAAATGAATACATTTATAATATTGAACTATTAAAATACTTATTATTATAAAGAGGTAAAGATGTGAGTTTTTATGTAGGTGGTAATTGGTGGTAGATTCGGAAAATACGTTCACATAAGCTACAGAATTTCTGAGAGTCATTGGATTAAGTTTAAACAAGTTTCACGCGGACGAAGTCGCGGGCAGAAGCTAGTTACTTATAAATGATAGAATCATTAATTGTTTCATATAAGAAATTCTAAAATTAGGTTCTATTTCGATGTTGCATTTCACGATTTTCACGGTAATATCTAGCCTTACCTTTATATTCCAAGCAGTTAATCCTTGAGAAGCTGACGGCCGTGATTTATAACGAATTAAAACTGCACAGTACGAAGTGGCTAATCAGTGGGAAAGTGGACCGTTTACTGCGACTATCGTTATAATTAATAGCCAGCAATTAAGGCGCAGAGCAACCGCGGCGCACGGTTAGACCACGCAAGTGTGTTAGCTTCGCTTTGCAAAAAAATGTAGGATAAATGATTTATTTTCTGTAACTTACAGAAAAAAATATGTTCGACGTGTAAAAGTGTTTGTACAAACCTACTAGGTTTGTACAAACACTTTTACACGTCGAACATATTTTTTTTTAAACTAGCTGAGATCGACGTTTCCTATCTGACTACTCTGAGAAGAAACGCCGAAACAAACTCAGAGGTCACAGTCTCTTTTAAAGTCCAGACATAATCTTGGTCAGATCATGTGAAGACCATGTAGATTGCAGTCTGAAATGGTCTTTTGAGATGTGATTGTGTCCACTGCAATTCACGGACAATCGGCTTTTGTTCTTTTCGTACGAGAGGCCATGACCAAAACCATGTCGCATCGTTGTAAAACGTAAAACGATAAGACGATTGAAGATTTTGTCTTACGTAAAACGATAAGACAAAAATGTTGGTCATGGGCTCTCGTACCATTTTGGTGATCACTCACACAAATGCAAAGCTAATCTTACGCCTCGCGGACTGTATAGTTGTGGGAGTGTAGTTTGTACTGCAGTGGAAACGTAGACCCACGGTGTCAAACAAATGATTCCACGCATCAGCTTTGTTTTTTAGGGTTCCGTACCAAAATGGTAAAAAAGGAACTCTTATGGTGTGACTCAGTCTGTCTGTCTGTCTGTCTGTTTGTCTGTCTGTCTGTCTGTCTGTCTGTCACAGCTGGATATCTCAAGAACTACTAATGCTATCAACTTGAAATTTAGAATAGTTTTAGATGACGTTTACCCAACTATTTTGCAAATAAGAAAGAAATTAAAATATTTAAAGTTTGTGTTGCAACAGGGACTGAAAGGGGGTCTTAAAAATTCAAAGTGGAGCTAAGTATCATATGAAAGAGCGCTGATTGCACATTCTCAAACATTTTTTTAATTTTTTTAGGTTACATAGTTTTCGACTTCTGATGAAAAATGTAAAAAAAATACCGTTGCCCCCCCCCCCCCCCCCCATTATCTCCGAAGTTTGCAAAGAGAAAAATCTGAAATTATTCTATGTGATAGAAGTTTATGTAAAGATTAGAGAACAAATAAAACGATGTCTCTAAATAGCACACTTTTTCAGAAATCGCAACGGAACCCTCGGTGCGCGAGTCCGACTGGCTCTTGACGGGTTTTTTTTTTAATGCGCCGTGTACAGCATGCACCGCGGTGGGTCTACGCTAACTAATCGAAATTACTTCACATCTGGACTGCTTTTAAGTCTGTGCAAAGGTTCGTTCCTGTATGGAGTATTGCAGCCACTTATGGGATGGGTTGGCAAAATACCAACTTACTGTTCTTAACTCGGTGGAACGCAGAGCAAAAATGGCTTATAGGTGACGAAACGTTGGTGGCTAGGATTCACAGCCTGGCTCATCGGCGTAATGTTGCTTGCCTGTCAGTCTTCTACAGACTGTACTTCGGAGAGTGCGCGCAAGAGCTCCATGACCAGGGGGCCTAAAACGGCCACATTAAGCAATTCCTCTAAAAGTGACTCATTTCCTGAATTCCCAGCAATTTATTATGATTGTGCTATTTGACGTATTTGACATTAAACTTCAATACTTAAAGCAATTCATAATTTGTGGACCATTTTACGAATCTCCATAAAAAACTGTCAAAAAGATGAATTGCGTGCTATGAATTGTACGCAGATAAATTATGAATTGTTACTTTGTGACCGTTTTACGATTTTAAATATTTATAATACCTATTATCCTATTCTGATTCTGCCAAAGTGGCCGTTTTAGACCCCCAGATCCCACCATCGTCCTTTTACTACCGGACTACCAGACGTACTACAGGGTACCATCCGTAGTTGGTTGATATCCCGACCAGTCGGAGTCAGCACTTTGCCTCCACATTTATTGTGCACACAACCAAAGTTTTGAACTCTGCCAGCGTCTAATGTGTTCCCTTCCACATATAATCCGTCTGCCTTCAAAGCGAGTGAACAGGCATCTTCTGGGCACGCTCGTTCCATCATAGACCTCATCCATCGCTTTGCATAAGGCGTGATCGAGGTCAAGAGCAGGCCCAGCCGGCAATAAAAAAAAACCGGCCAAGTGCGTGTCGGACCACGCACAATGAAGGGTTCCGTAGTTGAAAAGAATTTATCCCAAAAACCAACTTAACATTGTAGTCCCAAAAAATATTTGTTTATGTCATAAAATTACAAACATAGGTACATTTTTCGGACTTTTTCATTTACTTGTACTGTGAGACCTTGCTTCTTGCCAAATTTCATTATTCTAGGTGAACGGGAAGTACCCTATAGGTTTTGATTTACTTGCGACAGTTGCGAGTATCAAAATATATCGCAAAATGGCATTATTTTTTTATTGCGTTGACTTAGAACCTTGATTTTTTTAGAAATATAACGGACTATAGACTTACGTATTTGGTATTAATTTCAACTTGATATCTCCGCGCGTACCTGAGAAAATTAATTATTAACCTAAAAAAATTACAAATTAACATTTTTCGGACTTTTTCCTTTACTTGTGCTATGAGATCTTGCTTCTTGCCAAATTTCATTATTCTAGGTCAACTGAAAGTACCCTATAGGTTTTGATTTACTTGCGAGTATCAAAATATGTCGCATAAATGGCCGTATTTTTTTATTGTGTTGAGTTAGAAGCTTGATTTTTTTAGAACTTTGAGGGACCATAGACTTACGTATTTGATATTAATTTCAACTTATTACCTCCACGCGTTCCTGAGAAAAAGGGTCTTGACAGACTGACAGACAGACAGACAGACAGACAGACGGACAAACAAGTGATCCTATAAGGGTTCCGTTTTTTTTTTTTTCCTTTTGAGGTACGGAACCCTAAAAACTAACTACATAATCGATTTTTCCAAACAACACTACTTAAATGCAACCAATTAAGACATCCACTCGATTGACAATACATCTAGATTGACCAGACAACTTCATTAGTTCGAGTCGCACACCTCTATTAATTACGGGGGCAGCTCTAGAGTATTAGGGGAGGGATGTCTTCGTTCCTTCGTTTTCCCTTAAGGCCATTATTTGAAAATAATTCGGTTTAGTGAGAACATCGTTAGGCTGAAGGTTTTAGCTGATAATTTTATGGCTGGCGGATGGGTGTTTAATGAGGAAATAGCGAATCTGTTTTATTCTTAAGATGCAGATATATGCCAAAAACCTTGAGATGGATGGATGTCGGAAAATATCCCACGGGAACAAAAATCCTTCCTTAAGTAATAACAGCCGCACGGGTCGATCCATCAGGTTAAGCTACGCTTGCCGGGGTTGGTCCGTGGATGGGTGACCATCTTTACATACCGAGACTCCTCCGTGCCTCGCAAAGCACGTTAAACCGTTGGTCCCGGCTGTCATTCGTGGATCTTTGACAGTCGTTACGGGTTGTCAGTAGCCCGAAAGTCAAAACAACCAGTCTTACCAAAGGGTATCGTATTACCTAGTAACTAGGTTGTGGAGGTCAGATAGGCAGTCGCTCCATGTAAAATACTGGTATTCGGCTGCATCCGGTTAGACTGGAAGCCGACTAGCCGGTTAGACTGGCTAGGCAGATGATTTCAGCCTTTCCCCAAATATCACTGACACTTATAAAATAAATAATAAAACCATCGAAATAATAAAGTCACCGAAATAATTAAATGAAGTCAAAAACAGAAGGACATAATTCCATTGGACAATTTGGGATAACTAAAATAACCTCGCAAATTGAAGTGCCCAATCGAGTTACACAGTTAAATTTAATCCCTTTTGAATAGGGACAATAGGTTTGCATTTAGGCCTGAAACTGCGTTAAGCGGGCGCCCGCGACGTGCAACCGTCGCGTGTCTACGCGCGTGGATACGCGGGTGGGCTCTGTGGGAACGCTACGGGCCCCGTCGCGGGTACCCGTCGCGGCGTTTTATTTACGCAGTGTCGCTAGTTCAATTTTAACGTCGTGCATATACAGTCGTGTCGATGGAGTACTTAATATATTACTACGTAGCAAAACAACGACAAGCAAAAAAAAAACGACAACCAGTAAGCTCGTATATTGAATCTAGATTGCTATGCGGTGAATTTGTTGTAAAGTTCGGTAAATTAAGAGAAAATGAAAACTCATTTTATAAATATTTTAAAGTTTCGGTACAGGTCTATGACGAATTATTTTCGAAATTGGAACCGTATTTGAGGATCAAAAATCTTAGAGTAAAATCTGTATCAGTCATATCACCAATGGAAAGGCTGGCAATAACATTGCGGTAAGTAAAAAATATTAATTTGTTCTTTATCATCTTTATTTTTATTTATACATAATATAATCAACTCTTAGAGGATTTGACAGCTGAGAGGGCGGGGCCATCACGTCGCTGCGATGACGCTGTCAGTGGAGGGGGTGACACGCCATGAGCCGCCCGCTCAGGCTGCTCACTCGCCTCGGTCACTTTTGCTGCGGAGCTCGGATGGGACGGACGCGTATTAGAGATCATATTGAATTATTTTCTTGTAACGATTTTTCTAAATTTAAATAAATAGTTGTAGGTTGTTTTGTGGTTTCTTTTTAAAAAATTAGTTGGGCTTCTGATCCTTAAGATCAGAAGTGGGATTGGGCTAAATTACACGCGATTTAGATCGTTCGCCATGCCATCTTTTTAACCGGAAGTTATAGTGTTTTTGAGAGTGTTTAAAATTTTTCGCCACGTGTTCTTGATTTTGTCCGTGATTAGTTTTTGTGCATTTTAACGTGATTCGTCAAGTGTTTCTACTCGATTAGATTTTATTTCGTGTGTGTTTCTAAAGTAAGCAACCACGTGTTATTTTTTTTGTTATTCAGGTAGTGTTAATTTACGTTGCCTACAGTTATAATCATGTCGAGTCGTGAGTGCACGCCACGTGAAAATACACCTAGGCGTAATTCTCGGGAAAATGATTCGCATAGCCGTCGCGATGTTCATAAAAGGCGTCGTGACCGTTATCGTCAATCGCGAAGTAGATCTTCTAGGCGTCGTCGTGATAGATCAGAGTTTTCTGAAAGTCCACGTAGGCGTCAAGATAGTTCGTATGGGCGCTGGGATAGCCCTCGTCGCGTCCCTTTAAATGAAATATTGGTTCGATTGAGCGCTTTAGAGGAACGGTTGCCTTCTAACAGTATCTGTACGTCTACTCCCATGTATGTCGTCACATCCGAGCAGCACTCCGCCGCTGACAACTTCGGTGGTTGCCGGGGCACCTGCTACCGGTAATACGGAAACACGTGCTACGGATAAAACCGTGACCACTGAGGCATCGCGGGAGGCTGACGCTGCGGACAAGATTGTGGGCGCGCTTTCTTCTCTAATTCAAGTAAGATCTAAGCATTACTTTATCTCAAATTTTGACCCCAGTGTGCATGATTTTGACATGTGGTGTACGGAAGTCGATCGTGGCCGTGAGATATGTCAGTGGGACGATCGGGAATGCCTGGGACGCATTGGTGGGTGTTTACGGGGTGATGCCAAGACCTGGCTCGACGACTGGGTGACCAGTGATCGGTCGTGGTCCAATTTTAAAATTGAATTCCGATCACTGTGCCCACGCGAAGTGGATATGGCTACTGTGCTATACGATGTTATGAGTGTGAATTCTGATAAATTCACTACTTATGCTGAATATGCGCGAAAGTCTCTGTTGCGACTGAGCATTGTTAAGCGACTTTCGAAGAACTAAAAACCGCTATTGTGATCCGTGGCATCTCCGATCCCCAAGTAAAGGCCGCGACCGCCAACGCTAAGCAACAGTCAAGAGAATTAGTAGAATTTTTGTCAGTGTACTTAAAGCCTAAGGGCGCGACACCTGTTGATAACAATCCTGTTCGCACGTCAAACTCAAATTCTTCTGATCCGCGTAAACGTAAAGACAGTCATGCAGTATGATCGATTAGTGTGCTTTTCATGTGGAAATACAGGTCACAAACAGGCCGTTTGCCTTAAAAAGTCAGCAAAAATCGATGCGGGTTCTGATAAATCTTCGTCAAAAACCGAATCGACTAGCTCTAATTTTCAATCAACTAACTCGAATTTTAAACCTGTTAAGACTTGCACATTCTGTAAAAAAAAAAAAAAAAGGTTGCGAGATTTAGTTGAAACTTGTTTTGTTAAGGAACGTGTCGAATCGAAATCAAATAATAAAAATAATTCGAGTAACGTAAGTTTTTGCTCATAGTTTCCTGCAGACAAAACAATGTGATGTGTGACATTGTCGACGTCGACTGGTCGACGTTTTAATTGATTCTAGTTCTGATATTTCGCTGATTTCTGATGCTGTCTTAAAGCATTTTAGTTTAAATAAAATTCCCACCTATCGCCGTATGCGTGGTATTGGAAGTCAAGATATAGAGTCCACTTCCTATGTAAGTACTCTTATTGAATTACCCGAATTATCTTTAGAAGTAGATTTATTTGTTACTCGTCCAGATTGTATTCATGTTCCGATTTTGATTGGCACTGATGTTTTAAATCGTAGCGGAGTTACGTATACTCGAACAAATAACTTTCAACGGTTAGTTAGGGTTTCACATGTGAACAACGTGTCGACTGTAGAGTTCCCTAAGATAAGAACGCCTTTAGTAGGTGACGAAAAAGTGTTTGTCAGCTTTGTTGAATGAATTTTCTGATACGTTTACTACCGGTACAGCGACCTCTACAGTAAACACGTGTTGTATGGAAATAAAAGTTAATAGTGACGTACCAATTTACTATCGACCTTATAAACTCTCCGCAGGCGAAAAGTGTCGCGTTCGCGAGATAATAAATGATTTGATTACTAAGGCAATTATTCATGAGTCAGTCTAATTACGCGAGTCCTATCATCCTCGTGAAGATAAAGGACAGGTCTGATAGGATGTGCGTCGACTACAGAGCTCTAAATGCTATCACTATTAAAGAACGATTTCCGCTGCCGTTGATAGACGATCACATTGACAGGCTGGGTAGAATACCTAGTTGAGTTGAGTTAGAATACCTAGGTAGGCTCATTGGTTATGGTCAGGTACGGCCGAGCCCTAGTAAAACTGAAGCTTTAGTTAAGTCTCCTAAGACATGTAATCTACGAGGCGTTCGTCAGTTTTTGGGTTTAGCGGGCTATTTTCGGAGGTACTACATTGCTGGGTATGCTTCGAAAACTGCTTGTATTGCTAAATTGCTAAGAAAACGTCAGCCTTTTGTATGGGCTATGGTGCAATTTTATTGCAAGAACATGAGGGTAGACAGAAGCGAGTTGTCAGCTAGTTTAGTAAATCCACACAGGGTGCCGAGTCCCGTTACGAACTCGAGACGTTGGCAATTATTCGCGCGTTACAACACTTTCAGCATTATTTGATAGGCTGTAACATACATTTTATCACGCCTGAAATGCACTGTGAAAACGGGCAGGTCGAGCGTTATTGCAGGACGGTCCTCAACATGTTGCGGATAGAGGCGAACAACAAGGATGTGCAGTGGTCCGATACGTTGTGGAAGGTACAGCTCGCCTTGAACATAACGAGGCAAGCCACGACCCGCACCTCGCCTCTGCAGCTGTTGAACTGGCGTTGAAGGGACTACTCCAGTGTTGAGATCTCTTGTGCGAGATGTCGCGCTGAACGACTCGCATCCTCACCGAGAAGCTCTTCTGACGCTGAGAAGACAGAGGGCGTCTGAGTTGCTCGCTGAAAATCAGCAGCGCCAGGACGCGTACGTCAACGAGCGTCGCCGTCAGCCCGGTACATTTGACGTCGGCAGTTTCGTGTTCGCGAGCAAGGGCTCGCAGAGCACGGGGAAGCTGGACTCCGGGATGCGTGGCCTGTACAAGGTGGTACGAGCGCTCCCACATCACCGGTACGAGCTCGAGCTGATTGCTGGCTCGTACGGCAAGAAAACACAGACCGCCGCAGAACATATGGTTCAGTGGCGTGGTAAGTGGACCCCGGATGCTTGCGAAGTATTCTTCGATCATCTCGGTGGTGGTAAGTGGACCCCGGATGTTTGCGAAGTATTCTTCGATCATCTCGGTGGTGGTAAGTAAAAGCAGCATTGTGGCAGCTTTTTACTTATGGCCTTTTTATGTGGCAGTGGTTACTGGAACCCCGATAGTGGTTGCCAGGTTATGGCCTTTTTATGTGGCAGTGGTTACTGGAACCCCGATAGTGGTTGCCAGGTTATGGCCTTTTTATGTGGCAGTGGTTACTGGAACCCCGATAGTGGTTGCCAGGTTATGGCCTTTTTATGTGGCAGTGGTTACTGGAACCCCGACAGTGGTTGCCAGGTGTTTTGGTCACTGGAACCCCGATAGTGGTTGCCAGGTGATTTTGTTTACTGGAACCCCGACAGTGGTTGCCAGGTGTTTTGGTCACTGGAACCCCGATAGTGGTTGCCAGGTGATTTTGTTATTGTTTCAGTAATGATTGAGGTCCGGAACTCTTTCATTGGTGATACGATAACCTATCTGCTACCTATTTTGATGTTATTGCTTGAAGTTGCAGTAAAACGCTTGTACTTTCATTGCAATGGGTAGCTCCAAGTTAAGCTTTCAGAATGTTGTGTTGATTTTCTTATGTTGGTATGTTTTAGGTGACGAGTCAAATGATGATGACCAGGCGCAAGGAAGCCTACCATTGGGAAACCCACCCAGTGGTGGCCATACGGACGAGGACCTGGAGCCAGGAAGCTAAGCTGACGAGGACGTTCAGCTGTCAGGAGAGGCCGTCTTAGAGGATTTGACAGCTGAGAGGGCGGGGCCATCACGTCGCTGCGATGACGCTGTCAGTGGAGGGGGTGACACGCCATGAGCCGCCCGCTCAGGCTGCTCACTCGCCTCGGTCACTTTTGCTGCGGAGCTCGGATGGGACGGACGCGTATTAGAGATCATATTGAATTATTTTCTTGTAACGATTTTTCTAAATTTAAATAAATAGTTGTAGGTTGTTTTGTGGTTTCTTTTTAAAAAATTAGTTGGGCTTCTGATCCTTAAGACAACATTATTTCTTTGCCCATGAATCATATTTATAATCACAGTTCTTTACTCGTACATCTTACTATTATTAGGGTACTAATTATCATTATTTATTTGCTAATGAATCATATTTATAATCAGTTCTTTACTCGTACATCTTACTATTATTAGGGTACTAATTATCATTATTTATCTGCTAATGAATCATATTTATAATCACAGTTCTTTACTCGTACATCTTACTATTATTAGGGTACTAATTATCATTATTTATCTGCTAATGAATCACATTTATAATCACAGTTCTTTACTCGTACATCTTACTATTATTAGGGTACTAATTACCATTATTTATCTGCTAATGAATCACATTTATAATCACAGTTCTTTAAACGTACATCTTACTATTATTAGGGTACTAAATAAAATTATTTTTTTGCTTATGAATCACATATAAAATCACAGTATACCGAATCACAATGTAATTACGTCATTTTTACTTATACGGGCTGTCCCATTGAAAGTGGATAATTTTCTTCAGTTTAAGTGGATATTTAATGAGGCAAACACATTTTGGATAAAAAAATATGTGTTTGTCTCAAAAAGTATCCACTTTCAGCTAACATTCGTAGGAGTGTTTTTGTAGGCCACCTCATCTAGAAAAAGTATTATCCACCACCAATGAGACATTCTGTATACGTAGTATTTATTATACAAGTACTTTTGAATTATTTGTTACTACAGCAGTCATATTCACGAAGTCTTAATTCTCTTATATATACTTTACACTGATTAATTTTCTAATATATCTGTGTTTTGCGTTTCTGTTCTGATATTAAGTGATGTTAAATCAATCGTACTAATTGTATTTTGCGTTTCTGTTGTGCCTATATTAAGTGATGGTAAATCATCCAGAGTAATCACTGTTTCTTTTTCAATGTCAATCAAAGCTTCTAACACTTTAGTTCGAAATAATAATTTCTTGAATGTACTAAATTTTTTGACGGTTGGCATTAAAGATTTAAAAAAATTCAAGTCTTCGTCATCATTATCAACCTTGTTTTGTTTTACATGTTGCAACAATTCTTTTTCAAAAGGAGTTGGTGATGACGTGTGTTTACGTTTTCGTGATGAAGCTGACTCTGTATTACTAATTGTACGTTCAAGATTCGAATTTTCGGTACTGGTGCTAGGTACTGAGATGCTATTATCATTTATTGCATTTGTTGATGAGTCTAGACCTTCACTCTGATTTTCTATCGATTCATCTGCTTCATTACTTGCGTTCGAATTTAAAAAAGTTAACATATCATAAAAAATGTATTTCTTGCCTGCTTTAGCACCTGAACCTGATTTAAGTTTTCTTTTATTTCCTCTCACTTTAATATAAGTGTCCCTTGCAGTTTTCCACCTTGATTGCAATTTTGTGACTGTAACAATACAGATTATTTTATTTACAGGTTCGTGACAAGCGGACATACTTTCGTAGATCTACATCTGGCGTATCAGGCAGGAATAACCACAATCAGAAAAATAGTGAAAGAAGTCTGTCAAATTATAAATGAAAGGTTAAAGGAAGACTGCATGCCAAGATTTTCACGTGCGCGATGGGAAAAGATAGCAGAAGGTTTTTTAACACAAGCTAATTTTCCCAACTGTATAGGTGCCATAGACGGGAAACATATACGCATTATAAGACCTCCTCACAGCGGTTCACTTTACTACAATTATAAGCATTACTATTCCATTGTCCTGCTTGCAATGTGTAACGCAAATTATGAGTTTACCTACATAAATGTGGGGGTACAGGGTAAAGAATCTGATTCTGCAATTTTCACCCAAAGCCGCTTGTTCCAACAAATGAATGATGAATTATTGGATATTCCTACTGCTAAAGCGTTACCCGTGCTACACAACAATAAGTCAACCAACACTGCAGCAACCATACCATTGCCGTACGTTATTGTAGGAGATGAAGCATTTGGGTTGTCTACTTATGTCATGCGGCCATAATATGCTCGAGCTCTCAATTTGGACCATAAGAAAAAAATATTTAATTACAGATTAACAAGAGCGCGACGTTTTATTGAATCAACTTTTGGTATCATGGCTAATAAATTTAGAATACTTCATCGTCCTTTGAACGTTTCAAAAGAGAATGCCATTTAAAGCGATATGTATTCTGCATAATTTTATTAGATCTAGACAAGATGTCAATGATGTCAACGATATTATCATGACACCAAGCCATATTCGTGACGTCGACTATGGGTTTGGGAATACCCAAAGAGACGCGTATACGATACGCGATAAATTTGCTGATTATTTCGTTAAAGATGGTAAGGTGTCGTGGCAAGATCGCAGTATTTTTTGAGACGTCCTCAAACCCAATTCTCACACTTAATTATACATCCTTATATTAGTGAATAGAACTAAACAGGACGATAGGAATTGGTACACGACACAATAATATTATTCTAGCTTAATTTAAAGTACCTAACCTAGTTATAAGTATCAATACCTACATCTATCCGTAGGTTGATTAGAATTACATAATATATTGAGAAAAAAAATAGTATGTAAGTACCTATTTACCTAAAATAGAGTACTAAAAATTGCTTACCTGTTGTTTTTTTTTCCGCCTCACTTAAATTTTCGAAATTTTCAAACAATTCTTTTCCAATTTCAAGCCATGCCGCTGTTCTTGCATCTCTGTCTTTATAAAGATCATTCGCCTGGTCCCATATGGCAGGGCGACACTGAACTTCTACAATTACTCTTTCCGTATCGAAAGACATGATTTTCTCCGAGCGTGCGTGCGGTCCGTATCACATAGCGTTATTAACTGAACAAGCCCGTGCGTGTTACCGCTAGCGGGTCCCGCGCGTGCCCTCGCGCGGGCATCCGTCGCACGGAAACGGGCACCGTTGCGCTGGCGCGGGGCCCGCCTCCCCGCAACGTACACCCGCGCGGGGCCCCGCGACGGTGCACTTTTGTATGGTACGGCGCGGGCGTCCGCTTAACGCAGTTTCAGGCCTCAAGAGTTCGGCAGAGGGTCAAGTATTTATTTCTTTGCGTAGGAATATCACCTCCTGCCCGCGATTTATCCGCGTAAAATTTATGACACTCGGCAATACTGTAGCTTCCTATTACGTGAAAGAATTTTTTGAATCGGATCAGTAGTTCCGAAGATTACCCCCTATATTAGTATAATACAGGATGAAACTGAAATCGCGAAAAAAAAATCAGCTATTCCCTACATTTTGACAAGTGAACATAAAAATATATGTGTGTGTATGTGCGTGAGGGGGTGTGTATGTGTGTATTTATGTGTATTGTTCATTTTGTGAACATAAAATATGGGTGATCCCATAGTAAAGATAATAATAATCATAATAAATAATGATGAGTACAATAAATACTAAAATACTTAAGAGGATGCCCATGAATTAAATTTTACCCTGTAGATTTTCAATACCGATTTAAAACTGTTATAAGCTATTTAATGATTTGATACTGTAGAGGTATGAAGAAGAGGGTGTAAAGTTCACTCATCCTTCTTATAAAAGGGAGGATCCTCCAACCAGATGGTGTTCAAGTGTCTGGTGAGCTACTGCCCCAAGATTGATGTCGGGACATTATACGTTATATAAATGCTAGTTTCATGGTAAACTCTGCTTGCGCGATGCAGGATTTTTGCGTGACGTAACTGAGATACGTAGTTCGCATGAGGCGATGTAGATGCCGCCACAATACTAAGAGTTTCTAGAGGATTATAGTGTTTCTAGAGTCTAAAAACTAAATTTAATAAGTCTCTTAAAAGTTCTATTGTTCTTAAGTTATGATGTACGTGGGTACAATAAAGATGTACTTAGCTATCTACATGTGTATTATCAGGTATTCCAACTTTTTAATCAAAAGGGATTCGAGTAGGTAGTTCCAATTATGAAAGTAATCAAGAATAAAAAGTTCTTGAAAAAAAGAGAAGTAAGTAATTGAAAAATAATACTTACCGTCTAATTAAAAATTAGAAACCCTGAAGAATAAAATACTCATTATGAAAGCTTTCAGGACAGCTGATCCAAATGAAATTCTAACTAAGTGTTTCTCCGTTCTAGGAATAAATATTTCAGACAGACAACACAGCATTTTGTGTGATAAAGAGAAAACATCAACCATTTTCATAGAAAGAAGTTGGAAGCGAAAATTGCGGTGTATTACAAAGTCACTCCAAAATGTAATCATGTTTCACTGAAAATAGATTCGTGAATCTGTAGCAACTGTAGTCACCATCCATTTTGTAGAATCAATCTGAGCCTTTTCCCGACTATTGAGTGACAACAACAATTCCCGACACATTTAAGAGGCCGTATACTAAATTTTGTTGATTTCACTGATTTGCGTGATTTTACAGAAGTAATTTTACAGTTAAAATACTTTATTTCTACTAGTTTTAATGCACAACATGAAAGATTATTTTAATTATGATCTAATAAATGAGCTACTTTTTTTATTTTGCGTCGAGGTTTTAAAAACTTACCTACCTACGAGAATTAGGTTGTTTTAAAAGATTTTTTAATGTCATAAGTTTTTAATTTTCTGCATTTTTAGGGTTCCGTACCTCAAAAGGAAAAAACGGAACTCTTATAGGATCATCCGTGTGTCTATCTGTCTGTCTGTCTGTCTGTCCGTCTGTCACAGTCAATTTGCTCCGAATCCAATGGACCGATTAAGTTGAGGTATAGTTACATAAGGATTTCTGTGACCGAAACACGTACGGCTAAAGTAAATAAATTAATTTTGAATATGGGGGTCTCTTTTACGAGTCAAATAAGAATATTTTAAAAAAAGTTTTGCAAACTGTACCGTGTATACATATCAAATGAAAGGGCTTACTATGAGGGTCTCAAATATATTTTTTTAATAATTTTAAAATAAATTGTTTTAAAGTTACAACAAAATAGACGAAAATTGACCATTCCCCCCCCCCCCCTTACTCCGAAACTACTGAGCCTAAAATCAAAATCAAAATCAAAAGTCCTTTATTCAAATTAGGCTGAGAATCAGCACTTTTTGAACGTCGAAATTACAGTAAGACAGTCCCCACAAAACGCCCGCCCTTCACCACTTCCTAGTGCTTTAGCTGGGAAGAAGAAGTAGCGGAACAAACTCCCCAGCAGCACAGCTGTCTGTTCAGTTAGAAGAACTAGATTCTATACAATAGTACCTATGCAAAATAATTTACGCAACACAATACATTAAATTATATTTTTGTCAAATAAAATAAACAATTTTAGCACTTAACTCATGTAACCTGTCATTATGTGAGCTGATCCTGGAGAAAGAACATAACATAAACATTGTCTTGAGTTAATCACAGCGACCAACTATTCTTATCGTTTAAGTAATCGTTGATAGAATAGTATGCCTTTGAACAAAGATTGGATTTAACTTTAATTTTAAACGCATTAAAAGGCAAATCTAGCAAAGAAGAAGGTAGCTTGTTATAAAAAGTTATACCAAGACCAACAAATGAGTTATGAACCTTATGAAGCCGATGAAATGGAGCACGTAATTTGTCCTTATTTCTGGTGTTAATATTGTGAATATCACTGTTTTTACTGTACAAATGAATATTTTGCCTAATGTATAAGATATTGGCGAAGATGAACTGTGATGCCACCGTGAGAATACCAATATCCTTAAAAAATTCTCTCAGAGAAACTCTAGCACCTAGCTGATAAATTGCTCGAACAGCTCGTTTTTGAAGAACAAAAATATTTTGAATATCAGCCGCTTTGCCCCATAGCAGAATACCGTAGGACATAACGCTATTGAAATAACTAAAATAGACTAACCGAGCTGTATCAACGTCAGTGTATTGTCTTACTTTCCTGACGGCGTAGGCGGCTGAACTGAGCCTTCCCGCTAGGCTTGATATATGTGGGCCCCACTGAAGTTTAGCATCTACTGTTATTCCCAGAAAAACTGCTGATTCTACAGTCTTAAGCACCTCTTCATCTAAGACGATGTTGGGTCCCAGATTTCTAACATTCGGTAAGGCAAACTTTATACATTTAGTTTTCTTGGCATTGAGAACTAAGTTATTTGTCGTAAACCAATCCGTAACCATTGAGAGTGCACTGTTTACGTCATCAAAATCATGTCTGTTTCTGTCTACTTTAAAAATAAGAGAGGTGTCATCTGCAAACAGTACAACGTCACAGATACCCTTTAAATAGAATGGTAAGTCATTGATATACACTAGGAATAAGAATGGACCCAGTATTGAGCCTTGAGGTACACCTAACTGAACTGGTAGCCCGGAAGATTTCACATCATTAACATCTACACATTGGAACCTATTATGTAAATAACTTTGAGAGCTTCGTTTTGGACACCATAATGACGTAATTTACGCAAAAGCGTGTCATGGTGCACGCAATCAATGGCTTTGGAGAGATCACAAAAAACTCCAATAGCATTTTGCGAGTTCTAAATTAAATAAATAAATTAAGTAAATTTTGAAAAAATACAAAAAATAGTTCTATACTGTAGATTACAGGAAAACCTATAAGAAGTTTGTGGTTTTAAAATAACTCTCAATATTGTGAGTACAAACTTACATTTACTGTTGGAATGTTGAGAGAACATGTTTTTCAACTATAATGTTAAGTTTGTTCTTGGGATGATTAATTTAATCCCAACTACGGAACCCTTCATTGTGCGTAGTACGCCACGCACTTGGCCGGTTTTTTCAGGAAATGGATCGAATTTGAACTGAAGTTTATCCCTGTTGTTATAATTTTATGAACGCGAGTTCGAAGTAGCCGAAATCAAAAGCAATTATTTGCCAATTTTCTCTAAAATTAGACTAAGTCAAATATTTTTTTAATAAATTTTAAAAGTGTTAAAAAGTAATTCATACATTATATAGACAACTTTCACAAAATGTAATTTTTCCATACCCTTTAGACGTTAAAACGATTCGTAAATATGTGATATTCTAATTTCTAAACCTCTCACAGCAAAAATTCACAAACCAGTAGCCGGTTTAGGTCGATCAATCAAAATTAAATAATAAAAATTAAAAAGTAGCTCATACATTAGATCGTAATTGAAATGATCTTTCATGTTGTGCATTCAAACCTTTAGAAATACAGTATTTTAACTGTAAAATCACGTATATCAGCGACATCGGCAAAATTTCGTGTACGGCCTCTTAATTCCAATAGCACTCATACACTCACGGGAAAACCTATCCACCGATTTTTTACAAACACGTCAAAGGACGCAAGAGGTTGTGGGTTCAATTCCCGGGTCGGGCAAAGTGTTATTGGGTTTTTCTATCCAGAATTTCTCAGTAGCAGCCTGGAGTCTGGATTTTGATGGCAATAGGCTCGCCCCCTATTACATGGGGCTTAAACATATAACTTGCGAAATGTGGGTATATAGGTACTAAAAGGTACACTTCTGCCCTACCCTTCGGGGAAACAAGGCGTGATGTTATGTTACGTTACGTCAAAGGAAAATTGTCCGTAAATTAGTTTTTATAAAGAGGAAAATTCAACTAGATTTGTTTGAGTTAGTTGTACAAAATGGCGATTTAAACCGCTGTCATGGCTGACAAAGGTTACTTTGGAATTATTAATTACTTTAATGGAGCTCCATTATAATGTTTGTTATGACCTGAGGGTCTCAGGAGAACTTGATGGTTAAACTAAAGTACAGGTGGCTTGAGATTAATTTGCCTTTGATTGTTGATTAGCATATTTTTAGTTTAGGTTTTGGTCTCAAGAGAAAATCTAATGTTTATTTATGTTTGGCAGCAAAACTTTAAAAATTGCAAAAGTATACCTACTAATAAACTTTAACAATCATTACATATATTCGGGTAGTCTAGATACTTATTTATAAATAGGTATATTTTAAAATTAATCAATTAATTTCCATATTAAAACTGAATGCCTTATCACCACTATTAATTCATCAAAATATCTACAGTTAGATGCTACCCAGCACACACAGCTACGCATCTGATAAATAAAAAACCGGTCAAGAGCGAGTTGGACTCGCGCACCGAGAGTTCCGTACCATCATTTATTTTTAATTTTTGTAGATGATTTCTGAAAAAGTGTGCTATTTAGAGACATTGTTTTATTTTTCCTGTAATCTTTACATAAACTTCTATAACATAGAATAATTTCAGATTTTTCTCTACACAAACTTCGGAGATAAATGGGGAACGTTATTTTTTTCAACATTTTTCATCAAAAGTCGAAAAGTATGCGGCCTAAAGAAAATAAAAAAAATGTTTGAGAATGTGCAAACAGCGCTCTTTTATATGATACCCCACATGTCCTAGTAGCCCCACTTCTAATTTTTAAGACCCCCTTTCAGTCCCTGTTGCAAAAAAAAAAGTATTTTTATATCTTTCTTATTTGTAAAATAGTTGGGCAAACGTCATCTAAAACTGATCCAAATTTCAAGTTGATAGCATTAGTAGTTCTTGAGATATCCAGCTGTGACAGACAGACTGAGTCACACCATAACCTTTTTTACCATTTTGGTACGGAAAAAAGGCTTTAAAACAGTACCTATAACAATAAACACGATTTCTATAGAAGAATCAGCGCAGTTCAATATTTAAGGCGATTATCACACTGCACCGCGCTCCGTCGCGTAGCGCGGGGTGGCAGTTTAGTATGAAAACACAATCTCCTCGCGGGACGGGCTCCGCGCGCAGATTGATTTCTATGGCCGTGCCGCGCTACGCGACGGAGCGCGGTGCAGTGTGATAATCGCCTAGTACAACAAAATACAGAGGCTGATGCACGCGAGTGTACATACAAGTTAAGGGTGTTTATTCACGTTGACGCGATGCAACAGAACTACGAGTGTACTCCGATGAAGCGGAGAGTTATGAGGGAACTAGGGGAAGTATCTGGCGTGTAGAATAATGTTAATTTATATTTTGTATGATGCAGTTCTATATTAAGCTGACTGAAAAGAAAGAACAAAACAAAAATACAAAGCATTTGCACACAAGTAAATGTGTTATTTTGAAAATATCATGTAGCTGATTGCGTCTACGGAAAGTTGACATTACGATATTACGTTGACATACGATGTTGTATTTGAATGCTCAATCTTGACACTTTTTTTTTCATTTTATTTATCTTTGTTTCTTCCTTCCTATCACACTAATTTTATAAAGGCTAAAGTTTGTGAGTGTGTGTGTTTGTTTGTATGTTTGTTACTTCTTCACACTCAAACGGCTGGACTGATTTGTATGAAATATGGTACGTAGATAAAAAAAAAATGTTTATTGCATTTATACAAATTCTTAGCTCACATGAGTTAGGAGATCACATTTTAAGCAAGGAAATGCTTGTGATAGGTGACTCCGACTTTCCGTTTAACATAATCACATGTATGCAATTAACAAAAACAAAAGAACCACCAAAATAATTAAAAATACAAAATACAACAAGGAGCGCATTACCCATCTCATTAGGAGATAGCTTATAGGTACCCTTGATTACCACATAGGCTACTTTTTATCCCGGTCTACACGGTTGAAACCGCGGGGCGCAGATAGTAGTTAATAAATAAAAATAAAATAAATATCCTTGGACATTTCACACAACGCCATCTAGTCCCAAGCTAAGCAACCTAATGCTTGTGTTATGGTAACGAGATGGCTGATAAACTACTTATATACATTTTTTTTTTGTAAATACATACATATTATAGATAGAAAACACCCAGACTCGGAACAAATACTTGTAGGTCGTACAAATATTTGTTCCGTGCGGGAATCGAACCCGCGACATGCTGCGCAGCAGTCAATCGCTCAACCACTGCGCCAACCGTGTCGTCGAATAATAAATAAATATATGTGAAATAATTATTATTATTTTACTAAACATAATAAATGTGAAATAATTATTATATAATAAATTTGAAATAATAATTATTATTTTACTAAACAATTGTAATATGAACGCTCAATTTTGACATGATAATTATTTTTTTTAAATTTCATCAGTTAATTTCTCTATTTTTATATTTATCCTGTTTAGACCTAGTTATATTTGCATTCTGTGATCTCCTATAATTGAAGGAGCGTAAGTAAAAGATTTGTTTTATTATTGTAATTTATATTGTCTATGTGTATACTTTGTTGGAGATACCAAACAAATAAATAATTGCTAACGCTTGCAACAGCACCACAGTTAAAATATTAGACTAGTCAAACTACCTAGTGTCTCCTACCGGACGTATCTTTAAAGTAGACCAGCAGTTCACTGCCGAAAGTACCTCTCTTTAGTAGTCGAATCACAGTGAAAAGATGAAACGCTCCGATAAACCCTCCATTCATAACATCGAACATGACGTCTGACAGACATTCACGTTTTAATTGTTCCAAAAGACACTTGTGATTGGCCACAAACGATCAATTAATGCCCGTCACACGTACGACGAAAGTTAATTACAATATGACTAATGTAACTGTCCGCTTGTTTACGTGCTTAGCATTTCATATTAGGGATTGAGGTTCCATTCATGTATAGATATCGAGGCATTTAGACATGTTGCGCAAATAAATAAAGAGCTTATTGAATTAATAAATAAATAAATGCTTTGAAACCATGAATATTTTTTCTACAAAAATTATTTGCTGAAGCATTGGGAATATGGTATATACAACATGTCTCAGAATAATGCGCAACCGCTTAAGGGGTCATTTTACTCATTATTATGAACAACTTTTACTATGGGACCAACCCTGAAATCGGGAAAGAAAAAATCTACTGCTCCCTACATTTTGACGAGTTATGTTGTGATTTAAATGTACGGAACAGCATATATTTCTCCTAAGGTCACTGACCTTGACCTCAGGGTCAGGGACATTGACGTTGACCTCAGGGACAGGGTCATTGACCTTGACCTCAGGGACAGGGTCATTGACCTTGACCTCAAGGTCAAAATTCCGTAAGTCAAGATCTTCCTCCTAAGGTCACTGACCTTGAACTCAGGGGCATTGACTTTAACCGCAGGGTCATTGACCTTGATCTCAACGTTAACATTCTTAAAGTCAAGATCAGCGATTCTTAGGAGCAGTAACAGGTCAATATTCATGGTTGGTGTCCTTGAGGTCAAGGTCAGTGACTTTAGAAGGCAGATCTTGACTTTCAGAATGTTTGTATCGATATGTTTTATTATACACCCCATCACTAGAAGCTACTGGACCATAGGTGCTCAAATGGGAATACCTTGGGTGCTCTAAAAATCGGTGCTCAGAAAATAGGTGCTCAAATGGGAATGCTTCTTAAAAACTGTTTCGATCGAATCTCATGGTTCATTTTCATATAGTCGATATTGTGTACAGTTTTGATATAAATTCTGGTAATGAAAAAAGCACTTTAGGCTGACACGTAAGTACATATGCACCAATGGCAATGTTCGAATCAGATAATGGCGCCCAAAAGCGTCCGATTCACAGAGAGATTGTGATTGACGTACTCCGATTATATTTAACACCATGGAAGCAATCTGCCAGAGCATTCAACTGCAGAAACACATATCAACACTCATACAGGGCAAATCAAATTGGGGCCGATCAAGCCCGGTGGCAAAAACGTTTGAAAGTCACATAAGTAATCAAAAGTTTTGATAAGGGTTAGTTCACACATAAAAGTAAAGCATTCACGCTGTTTATCAGAAGCCCAAAAGTCTGACAACTGTGTAACTGGGTAACATGATACCCCTTGGTAAGATTGCAGTCTTACCAAGGGGTATTGTGTTACCCAGTAACTTGATTGTGGAGGTCAGAGCAGTCGCTCCATGTAAAATACTGGTATTCAGTTAGATCGGTTAGACGGGAAGCCGACCTTAACATAGTTGGGAAAAGGCTAAACTCTGATTTTTTATTTGCTAGACCAACATTACAGCTGCGATCAACCCTATAATGTCATTTTGACATTTTAGTCATGTTATGTTAAATCCAATCATTTTAGTCTAGTAAATTAAAAATCGAGAGAGCTTGCTATGGGGCATGTGATGAGGAGGGAGGAAACGATGTGACTAAAAGAGTGATGAATTTACAATCATGTTGATGGATAGAGAGGGAGAGGAAGCCCAACGTAAAGATGGAGCGATAAGATGGAGGGATTGTGTGAGAAAAGATATGATATAGAGTGGAAGAAAGAAATTGTTGCGCCGACCCCAAGTAACATGGGATAAGGGCATGGAGATGATGAAAATAAAAATCAGAAAAAGCAGATTCATTCACGCAGTGTAACCAAATTCGCACCGTGAATAAAAAGTGTGATCTGCCGTGCGATTTGTCGAATCATACAGTGCAGTGCAAATAAAGTTTTGGGGATTGGAACTTTCCATATAAAACGTTTTCGATATCGCGTCTGTTTTTATGCTCTCAACTGTATGCTGACAACGCAAAACACCATGCACTTCACTTCAAATAAAAAAACTACAAACGCGATAGTGCTTCTATTCTCGGTGTCTATTTCACAGACAAACAGACTAGAACACGTAATATTTATAGAGTAAAACAGATGTTTACCTATACACAGATAATAAAGTAGACAAGAATAGAGAGAAAGATTGTTTTGGATCTAACATATTACTGTAATTTTTAACACAAAACAATATCATTAACACTCAACTTCAAATAAAATCAATGCTCAATGCCAACTTCGAATAATTACAGCTCATTTACTTCAAAATAAAACCGATTCGAACTCGCTCTCAAATAATTACAGCTCATTTTGAGTCAAATAAAATCGATTCTAAACTCATATCTTCTCGATTTTCTCGTTCGATTGCATTGAATGTCTGATGAACTCAATAGCGAAAGTTATTTATAAAATGACGTCAGAGCATCGTCAGTGGTGTATTTTAGAATTGCCATAAGAAAACTGGATTCGTCACTACTGCAGCAGTACGATGAAATGCTTGATTTTGTTTATACTGTTATTATGGCAACACTGACTGCTGGCTAATACGTCAGAGTTCAGACTACTCGTAAAGAGTGTAATGGTGCAAAGAGAAGACAGTGCATGTTTTTGTGCACAGTGATGATTGAATAGAAATAAAACTTTTGAACTACTAATTGATTTTAAAAGTAGATAGGTACTGATGCTGAAGGCTTTACGTAGTAGTAAATTATTAAGCATATTAAGGCAGGAATTATGTCCCATTTCTTCCATAAGAAAATATCCGGTAAGTATTTACTTATTTTTTTAGCGCGACTGCGTCCGCGTGGAGTTCGGAAATGATCCCACGGGAATAAACTACAGGGATAAAACGTATTCTATGTCGTAATCCAGGTCATGGCCTAGCCATGCGCCAAATTGCATCCAAATCCTTTCAGCCGTATTAGCGTGAAAGCGTAACAAACAAACAAAGAAACTCACTCTCGCTTTTACAATGTTAGTTTATGATAATATAATAATAGTTAGGATATGATTAGAATCTGTAGCTACGTAAACAAATTTTCATCTTGCTTTAATACAATTTTGTTATTTGCAAGACATCAAAGATCAAGATATCAATCATATCGAATAAGCAGAAATAATATTAAGTTTAATTGATCAGGAAACTTCATAAGATAAATTATTAAACAAAACTCAACAAGATCCCCAAAGTATTTTTACGTCAACACAATCAGAAAGTATCCTACTTAACTTTAGTAAGATTTTTAATAATTAACACAAAGATTAAAAATTTAATTAACTTTGGTAGGTACTTCAAAAAACAACAGCATCTTTCTAAATAAATACTTTTTAAAGTCTTTTATGTTTTGAAATCAGTGATGCCAAGAATGAAGGCCTCACTCTCATGCACGAGGTTGTGAGTTCAAATCCGGGCAAATACAATGTGACTTTTTCGATTCATCAGTCATCATGTTTGTATGTTTATCTTGGACATAACTGACATCAGCGTGGAAAAACATCGCGAGAAAACCTAGACTTCAATCAATCTGCCTAACCTTTTCCCAACTATGTTGAGGTCGGCTTCCAGTCTAACCGGATGCAGCTGAATACCAGTATTTTACATGGAGCGACTGCCTATCTGACCTCCACAACCCAGTAATACGATACCCCTTGTCAACCTTTCGGGCTTCTGACGACCCGTAACGACTGTCAAAGATCCACGATTGACAGCTGGGACCAACGACTTAACGTGCTTTCCGAGGCACAGGAGGAGTCTCAGCATGTAAAGATGGTCACCTATCTACGGACCAACCCCGGCAAGCGTAGCTTAACGTGATGGATCGGTCTCGTGCGACTGTTATTACTTAGCCACGAGCTCCTCTTACTTTTAACTATAAGTGAGAAAACCTGGAATTATAGTTACTTAAGTCTGACATCGCCAACCCGTCTTGAGCAAGCGTGGTTGGTGATCAATGATCGTGTCTTCTGTGTATGAGAAGAGCCCTTTGCCCAGCCGTGGGACAGTAATAGCCTGGTATTACGAGGGCTGCTATTTATGTATCCGGAATAACAAAGTGAAAGAAACATTTATCATTTATTATGGTTCTAATGCTTTTCAAAATATTCGCCATGATGATCGATGCACTTTTGCATACGATGGAACCAATTTTCGTAGCACTTTTTTCCATTCGGATTGAGGTATTTCCAGAACTAGACAGCATTTGACGCACCCGATTGTACTTTTGCAACATTTTTTTACAACTATGTTCGTGTAATATTTTAGAAATACTTTTCATACTTATGCCCAGAGATGCCTTTATCTCGCGATATAATGACGATCTTGCATTACTAGTTTCCGCACAGCATCAATATTTTGAGGTACAACAACAGACTTAGGGCGACCTTCTTTAAATTCGTCCGTGAGCACAGACCGCCCACGATTAAACTCACTAAACCAGTGATACACAGTAGTCTTCGATGGTGCTTCGTCCCCAAAAGTCGAAGTGAGTTGATCGATGCACTTTTTTTTGAGTTAGCCCTCGGCGAAAATCGTAATAAATTATAGCACGAACATTTTCACGAGTTAAATCCATGGTGATAAAGACACGCAATTTTCAAAATGACGCCACAAAGTAAAAACAAATGCCAGCTACATGAAACAAATTGTATTCTTCATCCAAAGAGTTCTATTTTTAAATGTTATAATTACTTTTTTAACATTGTTCTGTAACTGTCCAGTTCCGGATACATAAATAGCAGCCCTCGTATTATATTATTAGGAAACTGATAGGCTGGTATTATTATATTAAGTATTATTTAGAAATGGAAATGGACAAAACGACAAACGATAAAACATTTTCGATTGTAGAATCCTAGATTTAACAGCCCCATAAAGAACGAAATATCTCGACCTCATTCAGTATGTATGGAATTCGGAATATATTGTGTACCCGAACTAAATCAAATTCCTATACGTTTACCCCACATTCATTGCGTAACATCTTTTTTACTTACCGTTTACCCCACATTCATTGCGTAACATCTTTTTTTACTACAAATTCATTAAAAGAAACAGTTGTTGGAGGTGGAACTACAACATTCCGGTGGCAGTCTTGGTCTGAATGGATCCCATGTAATAAGGCCAGCCATATTGCCATATATAGGAGGTAATAAATATTAGAAAACCCCTGGCTGCAAATGAGAATGTTTCTAATAAAAATTGTGTTGTGGAATATCAATTCGAATTTAGAAGACTTCGGTTCAGTTAATAATCTAAATAATGCCCATAGACGTCTCTTTGACATCCATCGCTTCATATAACTCATCGTATAAGGTCCCATTAAAAATTTAAAGGGGTGTTCTACCCATGAATATAAACAACTTTCACTATGGGACTAACTCTGAAATCGCGAAAAAAAATCTGCTGTTCAGTACACCAAACTCGTCAAAATGTATGGAGCAGCTAATTTTTTTTTTCGCGATTTCAGGTTTGGTCCAATAGTAAAAGTTGTTCAAATTCATAGGTAGAATACTCTGTGAAAATTTGTTCATCTATTTTAAGGGGACTACAAGACCTAAACGCTACTAAAAGCAAGTTTTATAATGCTTAAAAGTATATGATATACTGCAGTAATAAAAATCTGAAAAATATATGATATTCTTCAGGATCTAAGCTAGTTAGATAGTGTGTTGAAAACATAATACAACTTATTTGATACGATAGAAAAAAATCACGAAGATACCTCTAAAAATTTCTTTTAACGATTAAAAACCATACTAATATATACGAGTACATACAATAATTCTGATATTTTGTCAGATTATTCTACAAGCAATATATTAACGTAATAGTGTTTAAATTTTGTAGTCCTTTTAGTTTTTTTGTAAATAAATAATTGCTTCATATTTTGTAATAAATTACAAACGTTGAGTCATCGCGCTTCTCTTTCTTTTGTAGGCAGTCCGACAGTGACCGCGCTTTAGGTCCTGTAGTCCTCTCCTTATATAACACTCGTAATCATTAGTTTATTGATGTACTCCTATTTACTGAAAATTTGTTTATAACATAACAGCTCAGAAGCCTTCATCGCAGGAACGAAAACTCCCTAAATGTTCTGTATAGATGTGACGTCCATCTCAGGAGAAATCAAATCGACACTGAACCATAGACCATAGACTACTATTATTAAACACTGAACCAGCTTTCAAAACAATTGAACATAGATCTTGAAAAGTTCAAATAAAGAACCTAAAAATCGCTACCAATGATCCTTGAGTACAACAGTCATTACAACACGCACGTCATAACAACACTGACATTAGGGCTCTAAAGATAAAAAATACATTAATCATAATACCGGTTTATCAAACAGAAACTCGAGTTCTAAAATCCAACAGTCGAAAATAGAGGTGACTTCGGTAGTCACCTCTATTTGCTCTGCTCGTATTGTCGATTGATGGTCATTTTTCACTCCACATTATTATTCTATTTCAGAGTTAAGGCTACTCTTTCGAAAAAAGCTTAAAAACAGCGTGCAGATGAAGCAGTTTTTCGCCGGAACCTACAGAGAAATTACATCTGAAAAAAATTGTTAGTAATCTACATGATATGAATCGTAATTTGGTTTAGCCATAATTTTTCTATCGGTATCACATAATAAGAAAAAAAAACCCCAAATCACCTCCAAATCGTTAAGATGAAACCATTTTACTCCTTCATTTTTTATCAAAAGAATATAAAAAAAATATCTACTACTTTGCAATACAAACGAAAATGATTTGGTTTTGTTACTTTTTAAAAACATGTATATTTATTATTATAATAAATTAAAAATGCGTCTAATTTGGGACCGCGCTCCTTGATGGGCGAGTCCTATTACTGGCTGGACGTACGACGCGTTGCGTGAGCTCAGGCCAGAATGCGCAAGCTAACCACTCAAGGTCACTGGCGTATAGTTCGGCCTTAAGTAGGTACTAGATTTTGCCTGCAGTTTCGCCCGCGTGGATTCTGGGAAATATCCCACGCGAACGTACTACCGCGATTAAAAGTAGGTACCTTGTCTGTGTTAATCCAGTTTATAAACATCTGTGTGCCAAATTTCATCCAAATCCGTTCAGCCGTTATTGCGCCAATCCGGAACACCAGACCAATATAGACAAACGGACAAAAATTCTTCGTTAATATTTTATTATAGATTCGTATTAATTTTGAATTGGTGGTATTGTATTTTACTTCCTTTGATCTTTATTTAGCAGTCATAACGTAGCCTCAGAGTTTACTTCTTTCCTAACCATTGTAATATTTCACACATCGTTGTTAAGACCAATCTGGAATGCGATATTGTGCCTAACCTAACATAACCCATTTGGTCGGAGTGCCCATCAGGCTAAATAAACCGGTTTGGCCTGAAATTAGGTTTGGATGATAACATGTATACTTGGGACATGCTATTACCGTGGCAACCTACTGGGCCCAACAAATATAAAAAGTAGTTACCATCAACTCGATTATGAAGAAACAGGAACCAGTGTTATAATGTTTTTGGCTGTTCGTCCAAACAGTCGGCAGCTAAAAAAATCCAATCTATAAGCCCCATAATCCAACAGTTCCAAAATAAAACATAGGTACAGTAAGTAATGCATCCTCTATCCGTGCGTCACAAATTGCCCAACTATTTTATTTAAGACTAGTGTGACCCGGGTGAGATAACTCGGCTAAGTGCTCCGTACCCCCCTTATCTTTATTTATCGCTGTGATAACGAATGATGAGACCGCTTATCATACACAGTGTATTAGAACTAATGCCCCCTACCTACTACCTGTTGAATGGTGGCATTGTGGCACGGATTTTTGTGGAAAGGATAATAGTTTCGCACATTTTTTGTAGTTGTGTCTAATATTGCATTGGATTCAGTTACTGTGGAAATTATGTTTTCCAAAAATTTTTGTTAATGTAAACTTACTTGATTCGTGCTTTATTTTAATAATTAAAACTAATTTTCTAAATGAGAATACGTGTCTTTGGAACCTTGGCTACCAAGCTTTATAACTTGTCTATCTTTTTAGCACTGAATGATAATATTCTCCTGTAGTTGACCGAGACAAGAGCACTTTGAGATGAAGGACCAATATTAGGTTTAGGTTTTATACTATTTTGTTAAAAAAAACACCTGATATTTTTACATTATGTACGGTAAGCTTTTAAAAATAATATGGTCTAAAAATTTATTTGAAAGTGTTTTAAAACTATTTAAACTTTTCAGTCTCTGAAAGGTCTTTCACCTGCTATATTTATTTGAAGTTACTGAAAGTGTTTTTATTTTATTCTCTTTCGTAAAATATTAATGTTTTCTAACACCTTTCGTCTGCAGTTGATTTGAAATTCAGTAAATTCAAAATCGCAAAAAGCAATAGCCCGCGGGTGTACTTTTAACTTTTTTTGAAAGTTGTAGTTCAAAAGTTCTGAATATTTGAAAAGGTTTGATTGCGAAAGTTTAATGGGATACAATTTATTGCTGTTATTGGGTACATAAGTGAAAATGTTCAAGTCTGAGAGGCACTTATTAGCAATTGCTTTTACTTATATTTCTAAGAACGACTAAATCACAGACGAATATTTTTTTTGCGAATTTGCTAGCGATTTTATTCGACAGGTAGGTTATCTAAAAATCTCTAGAAAGAAAAGTCTTATCAGTGTAAAACAATAATAACAAAACAGACTCAGTCAATATCACGAGTGTGAGCGACAAACAAACAAATAGTCGTGTTTAAATAACATTTATAACACAATTAAGTAACTGTCGTGTAGAATATAACAATAAACTTATATGGCCGCACTAACTGGTGTTTATGATAAAAGAGATTTTTTCCATATTAAGTATATATATACGAACTCGATAATTTTATAGTATAAGAGCAGAGACCAATGTTTGCATAGGTCTGAATTTTTTTTCAAAGTGTAGGGTATGTTTCTGAAAAGCCAACCCAAAAATTAACTACGTACTAACAAGCTGTCGATTTAACTAACAAGCTATCAAATTAACTTACAAGCTGTCAAATTAACTAACAAGCTGTCAAATTAACTAACAAGCTGTCAAATTAACTTACAAGCTGTCAAATTAACTAACAAGCTGTCAAATTAACTAACAAGCTGTCAAATTAACTAACAAGCTGTCAAATTAACTAACAAGCTGTCAAATTAACTAACAAGCTGTCAAATTAACTTACAAGCTGTCAAATTAACTTACAAGCTGTCAAATTAACTAACAAGCTGTCAAATTAACTAACAAGCTGTCAAATTAACTAACAAGCTGTCAAATTAACTTACAAGCTGTCAAATTAACTAACAAGCTGTCAAATTAACTAACAAGCTGTCAAATTAACTTACAAGCTGTCAAATTAACTAACAAGCTGTCAAATTAACTTACAAGCTGTCAAATTAACTAACAAGCTGTCAAATTAACTAACAAGCTGTCAAATTAACTAACAAGCTGTCAAATTAACTAACAAGCTGTCAAATTAACTAACAAGCTGTCAAATTAACTTACAAGCTGTCAAATTAACTTACAAGCTGTCAAATTAACTAACAAGCTGTCAAATTAACTAACAAGCTGTCAAATTAACTTACAAGCTGTCAAATTAACTAACAAGCTGTCAAATTAACTTACAAGCTGTCAAATTAACTAACAAGCTGTCAAATTAACTTACAAGCTGTCAAATTAACTAACAAGCTGTCAAATTAACTTACAAGCTGTCAAATTAACTAACAAGCTGTCAAATTAACTTACAAGCTGTCAAATTAACTAACAAGCTGTCAAATTAACTAACAAGCTGTCAAATTAACTAACAAGCTGTCAAATTAACTTACAAGCTGTCAAATTAACTAACAAGCTGTCAAATTAACTTACAAGCTGTCAAATTAACTTACAAGCTGTCAAATTAACTAACAAGCTGTCAAATTAACTAACAAGCTGTCAAATTAACTAACAAGCTGTCAAATTAACTTACAAGCTGTCAAATTAACTAACAAGCTGTCAAATTAACTAACAAGCTGTCAAATTAACTAACAAGCTGTCAAATTAACTTACAAGCTGTCAAATTAACTAACAAGCTGTCAAATTAACTTACAAGCTGTCAAATTAACTAACAAGCTGTCAAATCTTAAGGCCTATTTCCAACAGCCGCAAAATGCAAGTTTTCTTATGATTTTTGCAATTTGAAGCTTAGTTCTAGGTGTATCTTGATTAAAGTATGATTCGCGACCGTAGCAAATATGATTTACAGAATTACAATCATTAGAATCAGTAATACACTCCATAAGTTAGTAAAATCTTCAAATATCAAGATTTCATCAAATAGTCATTCAATAGGGTAATAAGAATTGATGATTTTAATGAGGATAATTATATCTATAATATATAGACTTTTATTAATATAGACTAATTTAAATCTTTATTACAGATTTATTACGATCGCAAATCATATTCAGGTCAGTGTCAGGTTGTATGTTGATCTCACTTGAACTTTATTCAACTGAATAAAATTGCAAAAAAAAACCCTATTGCCTATAGCACGTTTTCAAAGTGTCTTGTACCCAGATTTGCTTGCCTTTAACACAAGGTTCAAATATCCTACGGTGCTGTACCGCCTTGCAGGCAAATATTATGAATTCAGGAAGTCCCGAGAGTGTTATGTCAACAAACGTCAGCATGACGAAATAGTTAGCATGGCCTCGATCGACGTGTGTGCTGCGTTATAACTTACGAGTATTTGCCGTAGCTGTACTAGACGGCTAGAAGGAAAATATAGGTGTGTTCTTGTTGGTTCTCTTTTCTAGATGTTTGACTATGCTATAGTCTTAAATATCCCACTGTTGATGAAGGGCTTTTTGCAAATGGTCATAGAGGGAAAATACCTTTCCAATAACAATCCGTCTCTCCTATTTTGAAGATGGTTTGATTTTTATTTTTTGGTTGGTAAGCAAAGCAATTAATCAATCAGGGGCCGTACTATGACGTGTGTGAGAGAGAGATGGAGCTACATACGACCACCACCACCACACTAACCACCACCACCCATCACCATCACCACCACCACCACCACTACCACAAGCCACCACCATCACCACCACCACCATCACCACCACCACCACCCCACCACCACCATCCTTCCGCACCATCCTTTTTTCTCAACAGAACCACGATGGATCCTTGATCTTTTTGCACGTCATAGTACGGCCCCAGGAATACACTGCTGCTTATGCATAGTCTCTAAGGTCGATTTTCCTAGCCAATATTATTATACAGGGTGTAAGGGACAGCCCTCCGCAAACTAACAGGGTGCATTCAGCTCCTCGTTTTGAATCATATTCCACCGGAAATTTTCTCAGGAAAATTTTCATTTCTTCAAAATTTTTTTCAGTTACATTTTCAATATTTCAATTTAAAATTGCATTGTGTGTTCGCAGCACTCCATTTATGTAAACATAACTGCAAAAAAACAGCAAAAAAAAAAAATACCAGCAATGGATGTTGAAATACTCTAACCAACGACGCGTGAAATCAGCTGTTCACTTTCTGTCTAGCTACAGAGTTCATCGAACTCACCGCATACCTATTACCTACCCCTCCCAACCAGTAATAGACGCTCCTGTTTGTGCACAAAAACACAAACAAATCAGGTTTATTGGATTCCCTTAACGTTCCTGAAAAAATTTCATGTACCAGTCATCTTAGTATGACATACTGGATTCACCGTATCAGTTTGCGGAGGGCTGTCTGTCCCTTACACCCTGTATGTATTTAAGAAGAGTCAATAATCTTTTTTCCAGGGCTGGTCAAAGTACCTCCATACCAAAATTCATCAAAATTTATCCAGCCGTTTAGCCGTGAAAGCGTAACAAACAAAAAAAAAAATCTAATCTTTTCTCTTTAAAATATCAGTTTAGATCCACGTTAACGTGCAAAACAAAACAAAACAAAAAAAGGAAAACAAAGGTTCAAACCCCTCCTGCCTATACTCACAGAGATTCACAGGGTTACCAACAGACTAATTTGTAAGAGGGCGTAGATTTAGGCAGACCCCTTGTATTAAGGAAGATTAATGGATTAATTGGACAACTCCGTTCCGCCTAGTAACAGGATTTCCTATAAACTGATTAGAGATTCAGTTGAAAAAAAATCGTGGAAAATTCGAGATGGACGAATTTGAATAAGAATGGAAAATTCACCAAGTAAAATCGAAGTCGTTTGTTTTCTATTTCTTGAATTTCTCATTCATGTGGAATCATGATAGGAATGATATTATAAGTGTTTTTAAATACTGACTGGTTGTTCTGATGCTTTCCTAACCTCGGAAAGTACGTTAAGCCGTTGGTCCCGGCTGTCATTCGTGGATTCATTCAGAAGCCCGAAAGTCTGACAACCAGTCTTACCACGGGGTATCGTATTACCCAGTTACTGGGTTGTGGAGGTTTGATTGGCAGTAGCTGCATGTAAAAACTCTTAAAAATGTCGTAGAAATATTTTAATACGACACAAATTTACACTATTTTTCGTTGCTATCCTACGTCATCAGACCCTGATTGCCATCTATCTATAACCTATTCGTTGAGACCATTTGCATTCCAATGAGCTCAAACACTATACCTCTGCTGTAAGTTGGTGAGAAAGTTGGGTATCTATCCTGCAAATTCCAGGTAATGCTGTAGCATCAGTTCAAGGTTAAAACAAAAAAAAAATCTAAATCATTTCAGTCATTTGGGAGCTACGATGCCACAGACAGATGCACAGATACACACGTTTAACATAACACCCCTCTGTTTCCGTTGGGTGTTAAAAACAAGATTAACAGAATGCTTTTGCTACCTGTTAGTGAGCTGACCACTAATCACATAAACGTTGGTCACAATTTATCGACCGTATCGTTGAAAATTGTCGCCGACAGAAAAAGGACTGTCGGTTAGGAAAAGCACTCAAGAGCGGTCACCTCAGGGAAAACTATTGAAACGTATTCCAACCGTCTTTTCCTGTTAAGGTAGAGGTAAACACTACACGGGCAACTTAAATTCTGGGCAATTTTGGTCAAAACGTCCAGCAATTTATTGCGATGCAGACACGTCACAATTATTTCTAGACATTATACTGACACCACATACAAATTACAGGTAAGTGGTACTTAGTGATCAGAAAGCAATAGAACCAGTTTTTTTAGGAAATAACTAACACAATAAACAAAGACCAATTTCATGGTCATGGTTTTCATGATGGTGGTTTCATTTCATTTTTTATTGTTATTATTTTTTTTTTCCAATTTGTAAAGTGTTTAGCCCAAATAAATGTTTTTTTTTTATTAAGCAATTTCATAAAAATTCACGCCACCAGGTGGCACCACTTTGACAAGAGGTCTTCCATTTCGACAATGAATATAAAATATATGATGACGTTCATCATTCGTTCATCATTCAGTAACGACTAAAGAAAATATAGGCGCTTTGACAGTTTTGACAAGTGCCTGGACCTGACATCTCAGTGCTGCCACCTAGTGAACGTCATTTCGGAAAGCCTCAATTCAATGCCTTTTTTTTTGACAATTTAACAATTTTCTTTGCGCTGGTAACGTTGTCAAACAGACGAATTCTTCAACCATTTGGAGTAATGAATTATGAATTTACTTCAAAATCCTTGGAATTGTGATTGTGAATGCAGTTTTCGAGTAAGCATTCTTATAAGCATGCTTTTTATAAGCATGTGTGTCAGTATAAACTTTACGCAATCAGGGAGCAGATTAGTTTTAAGTACTAATTACTCAATTTCCTCCGACTTAACAATAAGAGATAGATAGATAGATAGAATACTCTTTATTATGCACACCATAAAACATAAGAGCTTACTATTGTCCTACTGCAGGACAAAGGCTTCTTCTCATACACAGAAGGCATATGAGCATTGATCACCACGCTAGCTCAAGACGGGTTGGTGATTTCAGACTTATATTAACTATAAGTCCAGGTTTCCTCACGATGTTTTCCTTCTAAGATAACCTCAGAAAGTAGGACATAATGAATCGACTTTCCGGGCAAATTTTATAAAATTACTCGTGTATATGCAACTTTAGGCTAGGGTCATCGGGGAACCCTGAAAGTTATTTGTCAGTATGAATGATAGATGCGTGAGTCACTGGCTGGACTGTCCTTTTTCTTAAGTCTTACGATATGGGTCATATGGGTTGAGACTTGAGACGTACGTGAATTGTTTAGGGTTTTATTTGTACCGATGAATATATTATATCTAAGTATATGTTCTTAAATACTTTATTTCAGTATATACGTTTCTTAACGGTACCTATCTTAGTATGAAATTTAGAAATTTCTTAACTTAGAAATTTCGTCATAGTTGCCAAAAGGCTCCATCAATCCGTCAGATATTTATATATTTACTATCAGGACATGTAAAACTATTGCACAGAATAACTTTTTCAGTATGAATGGCGATGGCTATAAGAGTAGGGGAAGACCAAAGAAACGATGGATGGACTGCGTGAAAGATGACATGGCTATAAAGGGGGTGACTACCGAGATGACGACTAATAGAGAAGTATGGAAAAAAGGGACATGTTGCGCCGACCCCAAATAGATTGGGATAAGGGCAGGAAAATGAATGAACGTTCATTCGCCTTGAATATCCTTTTAAAAATTGTCCAAATCAGAGTTTTCAAAAGTCAGATTTAGGGAAAGCTCACAATTTCTTCGTCAGATTTGCCATTATTGGGTTTAAGCCGCACACGATCATGTGAAAATCATCGGTTTTTAAGATCACTTTATTTTTTGTACATTTTCGAAATCTGAAAATGGATCCCTGGCCACCGGGTCTCCTATCTGAAACTTTTCAAATATATATTCGGTGTCCTCTACAAATGCCGCACCTACTCAGCTATCAACGTTTCGCCCTGCATATGCTTGCTCAAAAAGCCTCTGGGCTTACCCCGCCAGTACGGACGGTCGGTTTATTGGAAAATGTATTTTATTTATTTATTCAAAATTACGTAGGTAACTTTAAGTTAAGTTCCTTTTCTTATATCTTGTCGCATGAGAGAAAAAGTGCTTGTAATTGGATAAATGCTTTAATTATCCTACCTTAATATGTTCCTCTTAGAGAAAGCAGTATGAAACTTGCCATTAATATAAAACAAGGCACTGACTAAGATACAATAGAGGTAAATTATAATTTGTAAAAGTATAAGAAATCGTGAGTTATGTGATAAGAATATAAAATATTCTAGTTAAGCTTTTAAAGAAAACGTTATCAACAAAAATTCAAAAAAGAATCCTGCAATAAAGAACAGAATTTTGTTTTCCTCCATTTCATTTCATTGTTTCCTTTTCAATCCTTATGAAAAGCCTCATCATTCACGGTATTACTGAGCAGTAAAAGGTTTCAGTACGTGTCAAAATAACCACCCAGAATTTTCGACACAAATAACAGATACGCGGTGATTCTTATATTCCCGATCGCCGTAGAAATTGATTTGAAAAATCTTTTCCTAACAATGGAAGGGTTGACGACCTCCGATAATGGAATGTAAGTGAATTTTATGAAGTATATTATATTTCTTTTGTTGGTTCTATTGAACAATGCCACGAAGGAAGGGGGTACATCGGATGAATGAACATTGAGATATAAGTTAAGCGTTTGGGGCGGTCATCAAGATCTTTCTGACTGTGAGTCAAATAATTGATGAAAATGGGAATAATTAGATAAAATAATTGAGTGGCTGTATTGAAAGATATTTGTGCACCCTAAAATATGTCAACAGAGTTGTATGAATAAGAATGTTAAAGATAGTTTTCACGTGCAAAATAGGCAGACACAAAAATCGGTGGATTCCGATTTTTTTTTTCTTGTAGCTTATTTAAAAATAGATTTGAAAGGGTTGTGAAGGTCAGATAGGCAGTCGCTCCATGTAAAATACTGGTTTTCAGCTGCATCCGGTTAGACTGGAAGCCGACCCCAACATAGTTGGGAAAAGGCTAAGCAGATTGACTAATCTTTACGTAAACTTCGGAGATAAGGGGGGAACGGTATTTTTTTTTTTTTTTTCATCAAAAGTAGCTGCACTTTGAATTTTTAAATACTCCTTTTAGTCCCTGTTGCAAAAAAATATATTTCTTTCTTATTTGCAAAATAGTTGGCCAAACCTCATCTAAAACTTTTCCAAATTTCATGTTGATAGCATTAGTAATTCTTGAGATATCCAGCAGTGACAGACGCACAGACAGATAGACAGACAG
Organism: Cosmia trapezina; assembly: GCA_905163495.3. NCBI lineage: Eukaryota > Metazoa > Arthropoda > Insecta > Lepidoptera > Noctuidae > Cosmia > Cosmia trapezina. Next base: position 8,971,956 of record LR991036.1, read on the forward strand.
ACTGAGTCCCACATAAGGGTTCCTTTTTACCATTTTGGTACGGAACCCTAATAAGAAGACGTTTAAGTAAAGCTGATTAGTTACTCAATTCGAGGCAAGACAACAAAACAAAACGAACTGATTGTTTACAGGTGCATCCACACCGAAATTACTTTCTGTAGAGCAACATTTTGCAACCTGTCATGCAAACATTAAATATTAATTTTCTATAACTTTTCGTAAATTTTACTAAATAACTGAAATAAAAAAATAAAAAATAAATTGTTTATTGTCACAAATCAGCAAATAGTTACAAATTTGTATTCGAAGTCTCCTTTTAGGCAGATAATGCCTGTGTTAGAAGGCTCCACTCTTCCATAACAATGGTATAGGTATTTAATTTAAGCGTGGCGTGTAGCGTGAGGTAATAACACAAAAAGTATCCACTAAATAAAAAACATTGGAAAACCGATTTTATCCTGACTACCTCTTTTATTTCGGAAAAACGAAAAGAGTTTTTAACTCTTCAGTTAAAAACGTCAGAGTAACTTGCTTGTGAAGAATGAAATAAAGTACGTAGGTACTTACGGTTTGAAAGGTTTTTAAGGACCTAAAGGGTCTCTTTAAATGGATGGTGATAGTAGTGGTAACTATCCCAATGGAATGGCTGAACAAGGATTTTCAAATGGGTATTTCTGCAACGATTGCTCAAAGAAAATTGACCGAATTTCGACGCTTTGTAGACGGCCTTGTGAACATAATTTTATGTTATTTACATACAGAAATCCTGATTTTTCGCATCATCTGCCTAGTTTTTTTTTTTTTGCCTTGCTGTCTAACCGGATGCAGCGAATACCAGTATTTTATAAGGAGCGACTGCCTATCTGACCTCCACAACCCAGTTAAGACTATAAGACTATAGGTATAAGACTGGTTGTCAGACTTTCGGGCTTCTGACGACCCGTAACGACATGTCAAAGATCCATGAATGACAACCGAGACCAACGGCTTAACGTGCTTTCCGAGGCACGGAGTGGTCTCGGTATGTAAAGATGGTCACCCATTCACGGACCAACCGCGGCAAGCGTAACTTAACCTGATCGATCGGCCTTATTTTATTCTAAGAGTAAAGTATAAAATCATTAAGGGTTAATTTTTCAATCGTTTGATAACTTTTATTTATGGAATAAATATGGCGGTTTGACAGCTTTTGTATAGAACTAGCTGTCATATTTATTCTCGTTTCTCTGCCTATCCTAATAGTGAGGTGCTCAACATTCCACACGTGCCTACGATTACAACTTAAAATGTTTTAAGATAACCAACGTAGACGTTGAGTCGTCTAAGAAATACTACTACTAGAAGTAGAAATACTTAGGAATCGCGTTGTAACTCAACAATTAGGTATAACGAAACATCACGCTTTGTCTCTCCGAAGGGTTGGGCAGAAGTGTAGGCCTATAGTCCCACATTCCGCTGTTACCATCAACCAGGCACAAATCCAGACTCCGAACTCCTACTGAGAAATTCCAGGCAACTCAGGCAGGCACATTACTTTGTGTAATTTATTTCATCACCACTGCTCTCAAAACAGTGAAGGAAAAAATCGTGAGGAAACCGGCATGTCCAAGAACCAAAAATTCGAAGACACGTGACATCCCCAACCCGCACTGCCCCGCATGGTAGTTTACAGCCCACTCGCTCCCGAAAAGAGGAGTCCTGTGTCCCAGCAGTGGGAATATTATGGAACATACAGGCTGATTATGATGATGATGGTGATCTAACTGCTACATTTTCGATTCAATTTCAATTATAAACTTAGTGCCTACTATTCGAGTACTGCATAAAAGTTTATGTTTTGTAAATCAGAATAAGAATACTATTTGTAAGAATACGAGAACAATAAGTTGTCAAATTCATGATATGTTTCAATTAAAGTTATAAACAATATATAAGTACTAACACAAGCACCCACACATCCACACACACCACATCCACACTTACAAAAACTTTACTCACACACCAACACTCTCCAACACATTGTTTTTTCTTCCTTGTTATTTTTAGTTTTTATTGTATTAAAATAGTCCCTAAGACATTAGGTTTGAAGCAAAATTGTACTTGTTGGCTTAATTTTTATTTATATAAATATCTGAGAGGATTGGCGCTGTATGCCGAGATACAGGTTTACACCTAGTTCGGCTGCAGATGCTCCCATTATGTATTGTTTTATAATAGCCCACTAGTTACCTATAATATTTGTTTGTAACAAAACTTATTAGCCTCAATAAATATTTTTTTTTGTTTTTTTTTTTTTTTTTTTTATTTTTTTTTTTTTTTTTATACTTATAACTGGTGATGATGGTTTGGTCATGTTGAGAGGATGAATGAAAGGAGACTAACAAAAGGTAATTACAAGGCAGATGTGAGTGGAAACGCTGGGACGGGACGCCCTAGGAAGACATAATATAGTGAGCTTATTGGTGATGTTCTTCAAAAAGGTCAGGTGCGTAGTACTCGCAACCGGCGTGCGTGTATGACCCGAGGTATGAACGTAAACGAGGCAAAAAGGAGTAAGTATGTAAGGATCGTGGCGTTCTGTAGTTTCTGTCTGCCCCCATGAGAAGAAGGCGAGAGACAGTTTAGTATGTATGTATGTAATATGTAAATCTAAACAGATTTTTTTTAAAACCAAGCTAAAAATTATATACCCCAGCAAAATATAGAAATTATTTCAAATCACCGGATGGAATCATAAAAGTAAGTAATAAATAAAGTAATAAGTACTGGTTATATGTTATATGAGAGGAGCTCGTGGCTAAGTAATAACAGCCGCACGGGTCGATCCGTCAGGTTAAGCTACGCTTGCCGGGGTTGGTCAGTGGATGGCTGACCATCTTGACATACCGAGATCCCTCCGTGCCTCGGAAAGCACGCTAAGCCGTTGGTCCCGGCTGTTATTCGTGGATCTTTGACAGTCGTTACGGGTCGTCAGAAGCCCGAAAGTCTGACAACCAGTCTTACCAAGGGGTATCGTATTACCCAGTTACTGGGTTGTGGAGGTCAGATAAGCAGTCGCTCCATGTAAAATACTGGTATTCAGCTGCATCTGGTTAGACTGGAAGCCGACCCCAACATAGTTGGGAAAAGGCTAGGCAGATAGATAGAAGTACTGGTTATATGTAGGTATATTATGTGGATTCTTACATTTATTATATTTACATTGTTTTATCTCTAATACATAGATAATAACTAATTAAGTGGCTTGCACATTAGACAGAATATCTCTACGATGTTTGTAATGGGAGTGAGTATTTGTGTCAATAATGCAACAGATGGAGATCGAACTCATAACCTGTAGCTCGCCTGTTCGATGCTCTAGCCATTGAGCTAATGCCACTTTAGTTTATTTGTTTAGTTTTGTAAAGTATCATCGATTTCGTAGTAATATTGTAACCGAGTCGATAGAGATATATTTCTAAAACATATTCAAATCAAGCAGAAACTGTGATATCAGTATATAATATTTTCCAAGAACATTGTAATAAATTATCACCCAGATAAGAGACTTTGCTCCAGTTTTAGTTGAAATATGACAAAATATAATACAACATATTGTTTGGATTGCCAGCAACAGTGACATAAGACTTGGATTAATTTTGGCGGGATTACACTGTGCGAACGTTTCTCTCGGATTTTCCTTGAGATACAAGAAAAGCTACCAATTATTTCATTTTTGTGTTTTTCGTAATAAGGATACAACGTCGAAAAATTACCCGAAGAAGTTTGGAATAGGTCTCGCAATATGTTTATATGTACTCGCAATTTCTGTCCATGAAATTCTTGAAGAACTCCAACGTGTCCATTACAAACTTAATTCCTAACAATCAGCTGACTACAAAAACACGTCAAAATAAACAACATTATAATAAAAACGACGCCCACTTACCTAATTCACACACAACACACAAAAACACATTAAACACACAACTCTAGTTTACGTGAAACGTCAATTTTCGACAATCACGACGTCCATTCACAGGGTACTTTTGTGATAATCCGCGTTCCCCTCTGTCGCCTTACGGAGGACGTGCCGCGGGGGGCAGGGGAGGTCTGATACTCAGACAAGTCGGCGATGTTAGAGGGTGCTTGGCTCGAACGACGCGACGTGCACCTCCGGCCGCGGGTGCATGAGGACTGGCGAAGTGGCGACGTCCGACGAGTCCCCGCCCGCCCATCACCTCGCCACCGCCCAAGCAAAAAACGTTTGCATAACCACCAACTAGTATAACACACTTTTAATACCGTTGTTTCATTAATATGCTAATTCTAATAGTGTGTGTTGATGACTTGAGTGCGTGATGTATTGGTAACATGGTAACGTCACTTAGTAATGCTTTTTTATGATCTACTTACAAGTGTTTTCTTTTCTGGAAGAGTTGTATTAGTTTGGGAAGAAACTTTAATATATTGCACACTTTTAATACTGTTGTTTCATTAATAATATGCTAATTCTAATAGTGTGTTGATTACTTGAGTGCGTGATGTATTGGTAACATGGTAACGTCTCTTAGTAATATTTTTTATGATCTACTTACAAGTGTTTTCTTTTCTGGAAGAGTTGTATTAGTTTGGGAAGAAACTTTAATATATTGCACACTTTTAATACTGTTGTTTCATTAATATGCTAATTCTAATAGTGTGTGTTGATGACTTGAGTGCGTGATGTATTGGTAACATGGTAACGTCACTTAGTAATGCTTTTTTATGATCTACTTACAAGTGTTTTCTTTTCTGGAAGAGTTGTATTAGTTTGGGAAGAAACTTTAATATATTGCACACTTTTAATACTGTTGTTTCATTAATATGCTAATTCTAATAGTGTGTGTTGATGACTTGAGTGCGTGATGTATTGGTAACATGGTAACGTCACTTAGTAATGCTTTTTTATGATCTACTTACAAGTGTTTTCTTTTCTGGAAGAGTTGTATTAGTTTGGGAAGAAACTTTAATATATTGCACACTTTTAATACTGTTGTTTCATTAATATGCTAATTCTAATAGTGTGTGTTGATGACTTGAGTGCGTGATGTATTGGTAACATGGTAACGTCTCTTAGTAATATTTTTTATGATCTACTTACAAGTGTTTTCTTTTCTGGAAGAGTTGTATTAGTTTGGGAAGAAACTTTAATATATTGCACACTTTTAATACTGTTGTTTCATTAATAATATGCTAATTCTAATAGTGTGTTGATTACTTGAGTGCGTGATGTATTGGTAACATGGTAACGTCTCTTAGTAATATTTTTTATGATCTACTTACAAGTGTTTTCTTTTCTGGAAGAGTTGTATTAGTTTGGGAAGAAACTTTAATATATTGCACACTTTTAATACTGTTGTTTCATTAATAATATGCTAATTCTAATAGTGTGTTGATTACTTGAGTGCGTGATGTATTGGTAACATGGTAACGTCTCTTAGTAATATTTTTTATGATCTACTTACAAGTGTTTTCTTTTCTGGAAGAGTTGTATTAGTTTGGGAAGAAACTTTAATATATTGCACACTTTTAATACTGTTGTTTCATTAATATGCTAATTCTAATAGTGTGTGTTGATGACTTGAGTGCGTGATGTATTGGTAACATGGTAACGTCACTTAGTAACGTTTTTTATGATCTACTTACAAATATTTTCATTTCTGGAAGAGTATTAGTTTGGAAAGAAACTTTAGTATTGAATATTAATGTTTATTTAAATCAGTAAGTAGTTGTTCACTTTTACAAGTTACACTGGTTTCGTGGATTTGTTCTGTATCTTATTTCTGACTAAGTATTATGAAGAAATACCGAAACAAACTCAGAAAAAAAAACATCTGGTAGCTTAATTCAAGAAACAAAGCTTCTAAATAAAAATACAATGTTTTGATAAGAATAAAGAACAAAGAAAAGCATTAAAAAAATAAGTCGTTTTGGTTATTTTTATATTTTTTGTGGCAGACTGAGCGCGGGTTGGACAAGTCGCCGCATTCACATAAAAAATGTAATTACAAGACAAAGAAAATAATATTGTTTCAGGACATTTTGTTAGAACTGGGATAACAGTGATTTGATCCAAAGATTTCGTACTGAAAATCACTACGAATGTGATGAAGAAAACTTTATGGTATAGAAGTATCAATAGTCCTAGAGACCGAATTTCGATCATTGCGGATTTCAGCTGAGACTAGAGCCATTGACGCAGGAGATATTATAATGCACAAGCGTGTGCGCAGACATAAGTGCACTCTCTCTTTCTTCACTCTCATAGTCTGATGGGATGGCAATCCGACAAGACCGGAAGGAGATTGTGCAGGATCAATGGCTTAACGTGCTTTCTGGTCTGATACTGAGAAATTCCTAATGGAAAAACCCAATAACACTGCCGGACCTGGGAACCAATCCCAGGACCCCACCCTCGGCAGTCACACACACTTGCGATCACGAGACCAGCGGGTCAGTTAGGGGCTTATAGTAGTAGTGAGTAGATGGTAATACATTCGTACTTTCATGCTTAATGGAGATTCAGAAACAGATGAGGATTTTTATTATTTACTAGCGGACCCGACAGACGTTTTCCTGTCTGAACGATCCTAGAACCCGACTGCAGCGCCACCTACAGGGTCCAGTGGGGTTTTCAAACCATCCAGGAACCCATTTAAATATACACACAAAATTTCATATAAATCGGTCCAGCCGTTGTTATACCACGTTTTGTCCGTTTTTAGGGTTCCGTACCAAAATGGTAAAAAAGGAACCCTTATGGTGTGACTCAGTCTGTCTGTCTGTCTGTCTGTCTGTCTGTCTGTCCGTCTGTCTGTCTGTCTGTCTGTCTGTCTGTCTGTCTGTCTGTCTGTCTGTCTGTCTGTCACAGCTGGATATCTCAAGAACTACTAATGCTATCAACTTGAAATTTGGAACAGTTTTAGATGACGTTTAACAAACTATTTTGCAAATAAGAAAGAAATAAAAATGTTACATTTATTTGTTTATATTTATTTTTGCAACAGGGACTGAAAGGGGGTCTTAAAAATTAAAAGTGGAGCAACTTGGGCATGTGGGGTCATCATATGAAAGAGCGCTGTTTGCACATTCTCAAACAATTTTTAATTTATTTTAGGCCGCATTATTTTCGACGTAAATACCGTTCCCCCCCTTATCGCCGAAGTTTGCAAAGAGAAAAATCTGAAATTATTCTATGTGATAGAAGTTTATGTAAAGATTACAGAAAAAATAAAACGATGTCTCTAAATAGCACACTTTTTCAGAAATCGGAACGGAACCCTCGGTGCGCGAGTCCGACTTGCTCTTGACCGGTTTTTTTTTTTAAAGTATCCTATGTCCGTTTCCTGGTTCTAAGCTACCTCCCCACTAATTTTCTGCCAAATAGGCTCAGCCGTTCTTGAGTTATAAATAGTGTAACTAACACGACTTTCTTTTATATAATAGATTACATCAGTTAAACAGTATAATTAAGTTAAAAATATAATATCCTAAACTAACTAAAACTATTAAAAAAATAAAATATGGCGTCGAAAAATTCCTCCGCATCGCTGTCGACTGGTAAAGTACCCAAGAGACTGGCGGCGTTGCTACGTTGTATGTCAATGCTAGTCCTCTGGCCAAGGTAAAAGCCAGCCCTTGGGTCACGGGAAGTGTCAACGAGCCGTTGGAGATTTTTTTGAACAAACTATGAGCACTTGGACCCCACGGCTCAAGGGTTTCAACCCCAAACGGCTCAAAAATGTAATTACCGATGAGGATCTTAGATAAATAGGTACGTGTGAAGTTTTAAAGACATACAAATATAGGACACATGATAATTTCACAATATTTTATCCTTTTAGATACCGATTGAGTATATAATTTGCCTATCAAAATATTTGAGTGTTAAAAATTAAAAACACAGAAACAAAACTTACTTGATATAAAACCTGTCAGATTAAAGCCTACCTTCAGGGCCTTAGTACATCTCCGCCACGAAACCTCGAAACAGCGAAACCACTGATGTTCCGCTACACGAGGTAGCGAAACATCACGCCTGTCAGTTGCTTGTGTTTAAACGCCTACCAGAAAACTACCTATTTTTCTACCAAAAAATTCGAAATACCTGCCAGAATGGATGCTCACCAAAATGGATAAATGCTTACCAAAATTAAAACCATTTTATTGAGAAATTATAACTTTAGAAAACTGACGGCACGTCGACGTAGACCCGCTTCGTGGGGCTCCTATTTCTGTCTACAAGGTTTAAAGGAACCTAACCAACCAAACCTCGGGGTGCCCCTGACGTCGACCGTCTAGGGTTAGGGTTTTCGTCAGCAGGTCGACGCAGATTTGTGAACATTTATCCATTTTGGTGAGTATTTCATTTTTTTGGCAGTCATTATATTTAATCCCATAAACTACTGCGGTTTCGCTGTTATGGTTTCGCGGCGGAGGTGTGCTAAGGGCCTTATATTTAAAAAATAAAGATCAACACTTTACTATCTTGTGTGTTTGTATAAAAAATCTTCGAGCTCAATTTCCACCAATTTCCTGATTTCCGACCGAGGTAGTAATTGGCATCCTCTGGGGAGTTTCGTGACAACACACTGTTAACGTTTCAAAATTGAATAGTAGTTCAAAAAGTTAAATTGTTATCGATTCAATTATTCGACTAATATTGTGTTCTCTATGGCAATCATTTTTATAAATGCCCGTCAACATGCGGTAGAACTCACTTTTTGTTCGAGGGTCGTGACGACAAGAACTGGACGATCGGTTGACTCGTTTATGTGCTATTTGTAATAATTTAGTGTGATTCACTTTAAAATAAATCTGTTCTAAATGTTTATATCGGTTTTTATTTAAAAAATTCAGAAGTGGTATTTAATCGCGTCAACCGCACGGTCTAAGGTAAAATTGGTTGCAGATTACGGGTGAGTTGTTCTAATTGTTTTTACTAGCTTGATCAACGTATGAACGCTGACCAAGCTATGATGATTTTTATTGGTATTGCTTGCCTTATTATGTGTATATCTTAATGCCAAGCGATCAGTTTAATAATAGCTACGCAGATTACTGAGGAATACCGTTATTTTTTCAAAATTTTTGAAATAATCCGTTCGCTTGGAATTAATGTTTGTTCATTATGTGTTTTACTTGTTCTCGTTTTACACCACTAGTCATTTTACCACAATAGAGAGATAGAAAACTATAATTTTGTTCATGGATCTGTCGTTGTACCGTCTTACCCTCACGGCGGGCTGCGGGAAACGGGTACCTACCGGTGATTGACGTACTTAGTGTTTTTTTTTAATTACCTATTTTACAACGTCGGTTGAGTAACTCTTGACATAGCAACAGTTGATTTATAATAATTTACGCTACTACTACTGCGCTTTACTGCTGTGTATTTTCAATAATATTGTGGTGAGAAATAAACATTTATCTTATCTTATCTTATCTTATCTTATCTTATCTTATCTTATCTTATCTTATCTTACTGAGTTCGGATATACCCACATTTCATTTTTATATGTTTATTAAACAATGGTTTTGATATTCCCCGTTAACGTTAATTAAGTGGTCAAATTCTACTTATATAATTATACGAGTAGGATTCTATGCGAGTAGGAATGAAAATTACCTACAATGTTGGAATGAAAATGAGTTGAGTGAAAAAAAAACACTTCTTTTCCTTTTTATCCATTTAGCTACTCGAGAATTTTAGAATAGGTACTAAACTGAACCTGTTTGTTAAATGCAATAAGTAGGTGAACATTAAATTAATGTTATTTATCATTTACAGTGATTGTATATTGTCTTTCCTTTTCCTTTATCTCTTCTACCCTCACATCCTTTTTGATCCAAAATGGGTACCCTTCTCCTGCTAGATCAAGATCACGGTCACGGTCTCGTAGTAAACCTAGAAATGTGTCTGTGCAGAGCAGGCACTCTCGTTTAAACGATAATAGACGTAGGTCTCGTAAACAAAGCCGCAACACAAGAAAACGGCATAGCGTTCGAAAATACGATTCGAGTAGCTCTTCAACCACGACATCGAGCTCCAGTGACCCATCTTCGACTAGATTCAAATTTCGAAAATGTGAACGAAAACGAAGCGAACGTTTAGGTAACCGTTCTGATAAGGCTGTCTTAGAGAAGTTAGTAGTTGCTCTTAGCGATCGCAGCAATAACACCGGGTCTCTTGGTGCATCTGGTCTCCATGCCTCCCAAAACGTTATATCTGAAATTGACCCTCGGGCTAAAACACAGACAATGAAACATTGGTTAACGAAGGTCAATGAATCAGCGGAGGTGTATGGCTGGTCGGAAAGACAAACTATATTCTACGCTTTACCCAAGCTTTCAGGTCTTGCTAAACGGTGGTATAATGGTCTCACCAGCGTAAAGTATTCATGGTCTGAGTGGCAAACAAAACTTATAGCTGCTTTTCCTTGTGAACACAATTATGGTGAACTTCTTTCGGAAATGTTGGCTAGACGGTCTAGGATAAATGAATCCCTGGAAGAATATTATTACGATAAAATTATGTTAGTAAATAGATGCGAAATTAAGGGTCAGCAGGCAGTAGACTGTCTTACCCATGGTATTTACGATAACAATATTCGATTGAACGTCCAGGGTGCTGGTTATCATAATCCAGAGGACGTTTTAAAATACTTTCGGAATATATCTTCCAAATTAAATGACTTTCCTAGACGGGTTACGCCTAATGTGCGTGATAGTGAAGACCTAAACCCCGGCGCCACTAATGCAACAAACTCACAGTCAAAGCGAGAGCCAAGAACAGATATCACCTGTTACAATTGTAAGGAACAAGGGCATGTAGTGTCACGGTGCTCAAAGCCTGTACTGAAGTGTAGGAAATGTCGTCAATACGGTCATGAGGAGAAAAATTGTGCAGACAGGGTTTAAACCCTGGAACTGCCACTGACTTGCGACAAACTACGAACACTTCCAGTAATCAGGCAAACAAAGCTTAATATATGTTTCAGAATAGAAACGCAATTGATTAATGTTATAAACAAAATTATTTTGAAAGATAGATCAAATTAAAACATTTATGATAACTAGCTGCGCCCGCGGTTTCACCCGCGTAAACCGAGATAAAAAGTAACCTATGTGTTGATCCAGGGTGTAAGCTATCCACATGCCAAATTTCATCCAAATCAGTTCAGCCGTTTGAGCGTGAAAAGTAACAAACAAACATACAAACACACACACACACACTAAACTTTCGCCTTTATAATATTAGTGTGATAATTATTTACCCACACTAAATGAGTTCGGTCTAGGAACTGTTTTATGAAATGGTCGCATTACCGCGAATTACATTTGAGGGTCTCGACGAGAATGTTGTAGTATAATTATTTAGTTGAGCCTCACTTACTTAATATAGCGGATGCTCTAATGATACAATTTGTTAAAAATATGTAAAAGCAGCTAGGTATCCTATGTGTTTATTCTAAGTAAGTAGTGTTTAGAGCTAGTCTAAGAAAAAGTATACCAATGTATTTCGGTTCAAAAGATTAAGCCGTGAACAATCTGAATCTGAGACCGAAGATGATAGTGAAAACTAAAATCAAAAGTAACAGTAGTTAGGTAGAGTAGCTTAACATTGAATAAAAAGTAGTTCTTGACGTTCCCTCCCATTCCATCCTCTCCTTGAGACTTTACTACTACAACATAAACTGATGGAAGTTGCTACACCTGGTGCGTGTGGATATTATCCATGGGCAAGCGATCGACTGCTTTGAGGCCGTACCTCTTTGTGCGGGCAAGCGGTGAGGGGCAGATAGTACTCTCAAAGCTGTAGGTCCTTGTGCGGGCAGGTGACGTGCTGCTTTGAGGCCGTAGCTCTTTGTGTGGGCAAGCGGTGGGCAGATATTACTCTCAAAGTTGTGGCTCCTTGTGTGAGCAAGCGCCGTGCTGCTTTGAGGCCGTAGCTCCTTGTGTGGGCAGGCGGTGGGCAGATATTACTCTCAAAGCTGTAGCTCCAGTGCGGGCAGGTGACGTGCTGCTTTGAGGCCGTAGCTCCTTGTGTGGGCAAGCGATGGGCAGATATTACTCTCAAAGTTGTGGCTCCTTGTGTGAGCAAGCGACGTGCTGCTTTGAGGCCGTAGCTCCTTGTGTGGGCAAGCGGTGGGCAGATGTTACATTTCAAGGTTGTGGCTCCATGTGTGGGCAAGCGACGTGCTGCTTTGAGGCCGTAGCCCCTTGTGTGGGCAAGCGGTGGGCAGATGTTACACTTCAAGGCTGTAGCTCCTTGTGTGGGCAAGCGAAGCTCCTTGTGTGGGCAAGCGAAGCTCCTTGTGTGGGCAAGCGAAACTCCTTGTGTGAGCAAGTGAAGCTCCTTGTGTGGGCAAGTGAAGCTCCTTGTGTGGGCAAGTGAAGCTCCTTGTGTGGGCAAGCGAAACTCCTTGTGTGATCAAGTGAAGCTCCTTGTGTGGGCAAGCGAAGCTCCTTGTGTGAGCAAGCCAAGCTCCTTGTGTGGGCAAGTGAAGCTCCTTGTGTGGGCAAGCGAAGCTCCTTGCGTGGGCAAGCGCAGCTCCTTGCGTGGGCAAGCGCAGCTCCTTGCGTGGGCAAGCGCAGCTCCTTGTGTGGGCAAGCGCAGCTCCTTGTGTGGGCAAGCGCAACTCCTTGTGAGGGCAAACGCAGCTCCTTGTGTGGGCAATCGTAGCTCCTTGTGTGGTCAAGCGCAACTCCTTGTGAGGGCAAACGCAGATCCTTGTGTGGGCAAGCGGTGGGCAGATTTTACATTTCAAAGCTGTAGCTACTTGTGTGGGCAAGCGTAGCTCTTTGTGTGGGCAATCGGTGGGCAGAGGTTACACTTCAAGGCTATATATAGCTCGTGTTTGAGCAGATCTGGAATTGTTAGACCATAGCTCTTTGTGTGTCCTTGTGTGGCTTACGATGCACGGTTTTGAAGCTACATTTCCTTGTGTGGGCGAGAGGTGGTCAACTTGGACCCGTCATCTCTGGCAGAAGCGCCTCGTGCATGTGTGCGGAGAAATGACTGAAGGCTGTCGACCCTCACGGCGAAATGTTAAGTTAGGACGAGAACCTGGGATTTTCTGATGTTGAGACTTCTGATGTTCGCCTTGATTTTCAACTCGAATGGATTACGTAACCCCTTGCATTGGACATCGGTCCTATGAAGACGATGTAGAATCAACAGCTCATGGATTGCGACAGTGACGGAGCTTAATAATTATGTAGCAGAAGATTCATTGAATTGATTTAACAAGTTCTATAGATTTAGCAAAATATTATTTTTTCTCTCTGTTCTCTGTAATATTTATATTATACAGTGTTGAATAATGTAATTAAGAGCAATGAGGTCATTCCTCTGAAGTAGGATGGCCGAAGCAAAAGTTTAACGCAAAGTAATGTTTTTACACCAAATAGGTAGATTAAGGGAATACGTAATTTTTGGTATTTTTTCCTGTTGTAACTTGTAAATTGTGATATTTAATTATCTAAGTTAGGTATACCATCCATAAAGTACTGGTTTTTGTTTATATAAACACATAATATGAAATATGTTTATGCTTTATTTATGTTTATTTTTGTCTGGGACAGACACTTTTCCAGGATGGCCGACTGTTAACGTTTCAAAATTGAATAGTAGTTCAAAAAGTTAAATTGTTATCGATTCAATTATTCGACTAATATTGTGTTCTCTATGGCAATCATTTTTATAAATGCCCGTCAACATGCGGTAGAACTCACTTTTTGTTCGAGGGTCGTGACGACAAGAACTGGACGATCGGTTGACTCGTTTATGTGCTATTTGTAATAATTTAGTGTGATTCACTTTAAAATAAATCTGTTCTAAATGTTTATATCGGTTTTTATTTAAAAACACTCTGAAACCTTTTTTATATTCCGTTCTGACACAAATTCTTTGTAGTAAAATGCCTGTTGTTCTGTTTATTTTTGAACGTATTTAATGGAGAAGGGTCAATATTTTATTGTAAAAAAAAAATCGTTGGTCATGATTTCATGAAACATAAATAAATACACTCGTGTTAAGAAAAAACCGGCCAAGTCCGTGTCGGCCCACGCACTATGAACGTTTCCTTGGTTAACACACTTAACATTTTAATCCCAAAAAATATTTTTTTATGTGATAAAATTACAAATTAACAATTTTCGGACTTTTTCCTTTACTTATGCTGTGAGAGCTTGCTTCTTGCCAAATTTCATGATTTTAGGAGAACGGGAAGTACCCTATAGGTTGTGATTTACTTGCGAGTATCAAAATATGTCGCATAAATGGCCGTATTTTTTTATTGCGTTGACTTAGAGGCTTGATTTTTTTAGGACTTCAAGGGACCATAGACTTACGTATTTGATATTAATTTTAACTTGATACCTCCACGCGTTCCTTAGAAAATGGGTCTTGACAGACAGACAGACAGACGGCCAACGAAGTGATCCTATAAGGGTTCCGTTTTTTTCCTTTTGAGGTACGGAACCCTAAAAATGAGAATCTTTTCAGATAAGACCTCATCCATCTTTTTCCATTTGGCGAGATGGAAGTCAAGAGAAGGATTCCATTTAAAAAAAGACACACTTTCCATACGACATTAATTGACTGCTTAAAGACTGAATTTTTCAGCTTTGCAGTTCTTATAACTAATCAGGAATTATTTCCACCACTATATCACTAATTTAGGACAAAATCTCCTACAGCTGAATCATCCATCAACCTTTAACACCGAATCAAACTGATCTACTCGAATATTTCACATATCCATGCGAAATGCGTGTATTTTCAGTGTGTATTAGCACATTCATACGCGCCCGTAGTTACGGCATACGTAGACACGTGTATGGAAATAGTGTCAGATTTCAAGTTATGACTAATTCGCATTGAACAGGAGCACAATGGGTTTCGTAGAATGGTATCTAATCATTGTTCTCTGTGGGATAAATTTCTACTGAAACTCGTCAAAAAGTAGGAATATGTAAAACAAAACTAAATTAAATGAAATAAAGTTTTGCAAACCATATTATGTAGATATACAAATTATAAGTGCTCAAAAATGGTATGACAAAATTTTATTCGTACAAAAAAGGGCGTGCTACGAAAAAAAGGGCTGCTACGACGTAGCACGTAGCATCGTAGGCTGTCGTAGGCCATGTTATCTACAGGGTGTAAGGGACAGCCCTCCGCAAACTGATAGGGTGAATTCAGTATGTCATACTAAGATGACCGGTACATGAAATTTTTTCAGGAACATTATAGGAATCCAATAAACCTGATTTGTTTGTGTTTTTGTGCACAAATCGGAGCGTTTATTACTGGTTGGGAGGGGTAGATAATAGGTATGCGGTGAGTTCAATGAACCCTGTAGCTAGACAGAAAGTGAACAGCTGATTTCACGCGTCGTTGGTATTTCAACATCCATTGCTGGTTTATTTTTTTGCTGTTTTTTTTGCAGGTTTTTTTACATAAATGGAGTGCTGCGAACACACAATGCAATTTTACATTGAAATAATGAAAATGTAACTGAAAAAAATTTTGAAAAAATGAAAATTTTCCTGAGTAAATTTCCGATGGAATATGATTCAAAATGAGGAGCTGAATGCACCCTGTTAGTTTGCGGAGGGCTGTCCCTTACACCCTGTATAGGTTCTAAGTCCTGAACTGTACCAGACCATGTGTGATGGAGGTTGTATACTTACATGACAGTGTTTTAAGATTCGAGTAAAACTGTTTACAATCTGTCACTACAAACTGTTCCGTCAAGGTGAATAGGGATAATGCCTGGGTAAAAAAATATAAATTCTATTTAGTCCGTCAGTCATATTATAAAAAAATATTAGGCACGTATTTTTTTGCTTTATCATATTAATCTATCTATCTTCTATCTATCTATCTATATAAATAAAAAGAGAAGTCCTGACTGTCTGACTGACTGATTGACTGACTCATCAACGCCCAGCCCAAACCCTTGGACCTAGAAAGCTAAAATTGCACAGAGGTTCCCTTTATAATAGGAATAAGGAAGGAATTCCCAGAAGTACTTTCCCGTGGGATGATTCCCGACATCCACACGGGCGAAGCCGCTGGCAAGAACTAGTTTATAATATTATGTGTAGATAACTAAGTGGTTTAACTTTACAGGGGTGGAAAGTAATGAAAATGTTCAAGAATTTCAAGTTCTCAAATGAAGGCTTTTACTTTGTGATATCGTCTTGCGATACTCAGAACCTGTTAATTGCGGAGTTCACGAGGAACGCGATACGCATCTTTGAAACAATTTTTTTAACCGACTTTCAAAAGGAGGAGATTGTCAATTCGACTGTATTTTTTTTTGTGTGTTTGTTACGCGATTTCTCCATCAATTGTTGACCGATTTAAAAAAATATTTTTTTGTTTGAAAGAGTACTTTGCTTGAAATAGTACGTGCTTTCGAGGTGGTCCCATTGTCACCAAATCAGAATCTGATGAGGGGGTCCCGTGGAAATCGAGGGCAACCCACAAATTTTATAGGCACACCTATAACTTTTTTTTTAACATCTTGCATGCCATGTGTGTATACTCATGTTTTGGACAAATAAAAAAATCTTTATCTTTATCTTTATCTTAACGATTTGAGTATTTTTTATAATAATTCGTGCATTTGCTCTCGGAAAGCACTATTTGGTGAAGTGGAACTGATGATGAAGACCACAGATGGCCATGGGAACTACTGAATTTTACCTTAGCATTTCACGGGTTGCGATTCAATTACTTTAATATGGTTGGTAAGTAATTTATGCTCGTCACAATGCACATGGTGGTGGTGACTTCACCATCAGCTCCAGTTCTCCTGGTTCTTACTAGGAGAACTCCTCAATAATTAACGTCTGTGCATCGGGAAAAGCAATATCATCAAGTAGATTATTAAAAATATTGGACAAGTATTTTTTTTTTTACGTAATCAAAAGATTACGGCGATACATTGAGTTAAAATGTGGCATGACGTCACTCCTTGCCAGATTTTATACGTAGTTATGACGTAGCGCGTCCGCACTCCCCAACTATAATAATAATAATAAAAATCTTTATTTATCGAAGAAACATACAGAGTTCGACATACAGTTTGACATTTGGTTTAAAAATATAATAATCTTTTCTGTTGCAAAATCTGTACAAAACAATAATACTCTACCTCTTAAGCTAGGTTATACCTGTATTTTAAGAGGTAGTTGCGGTCAAGGTTTACACTGATCAACAAAAACTTATCTTAAGTGGACTGTGTCATTCTACTGTATGGTATAAAAATAATAATAATAAAAAAAAAATAAAAAATAAAATTGTAGGTTTGTGTGTGTGAGTGGTGTGTGTGTGTGTAGGTGTGTGTGAGTGGTGTGTGTGTAGGGGTGTGTGAGTGGTGTGTGTGTGAGTGGTGTGTGTGTGTAGGGGTGTGTGGATAGGTGTATTACACAAGATAGGCAAGTAACGACTCCGTGTAAGAGTAGTCCTTAAGGAGCAGCCACTCTGTTACTTTAGATTTTACTGCATGTGAATTTAGATTTATAATATTGAGGTGTTTGTTAATGTTTGTATAAATATGAGTACTTAGTATATAATACTGATGTTTAGCGAAGGAAGTCTTGTGTTGGATACTTGGTGGAAGGTACGTGCGCTTATTTGTAAGAGGAGGTGGAAGGCCTGCGTGCTTTCTAAGGGTGGATTGGAGCACATAAAGCTGACGAACCGTAAGTACTTTACAGTCAGAGAACAGATCAGTTGTTGGATACCTATACGGCTTATTCATCATGACTTTAAGTATAGCTCTCTGTGCTCTTTCCACCTTCAGAAAGTTAGTTTTAAAGGCACCGCCCCACGCAACTATGCAATAACCAATCACTGATTGGCATAGTGCATGGTACACCATCTTAAGGATTTTTAGTTTAGCGGATTCTCTGAGAGACTTAAATATATGTATGAGACGCAATGTTCTGGTGGTGACGGCGTCTATTTGTTGTTCCCATCTCAGTCCGTCATCTATCTGTACTCCGAGGTATTTAACACACTCGGATCTTGCAAGCGGAAGACAAGTGCAGTGCATGAGCGGGTTTGAGCAGGAATGAGCAGTTATACTAAAAGAAGGAGGTGGCTTTGTGTTACGTCGTATTGCGAAAGGAATATATGTCGTCTTTTGCAGGTTTAATGTAAGAAGATTTGAGTTTAACCACATCATAACCTTAGCCATGGCCGTCTCCGCATTTGTTTTCACAATGTCCCAAGTGATTCCGTCTACAAGAATTGCCGAATTCAATAATGCGTTTTATCTAAGTATTTTTAGGGTTCCGTACCTCAAAAGGAAAAACGGAACCCTTATAAGGGTTCCGTTTTTGGACAACGAAGTGATCCTATAGGATCACTTCGTTGTCCGTCTGTCTGTCTGTCTGTCAGTCTGTCAAGACCCTTTTTCTCAGGAACGCGTAAAGGTATCAAGTTGAAATTAATATCCAATACGTAAGTCTATGGTCTCTTGAAGTCCTAAAAAACTCAAGCTTCTAAGTCAATGCAATAAAAACATACCGCCATTTATGCGACATATTTTGTTACTTGCAAGTAAATCAAAACCTACAGGACACTTCTCGTTGTTCTAGAATAATGAAATTTGGCAAGAAGCAAGGTCTCACAGCACAAGTAAAGGAAAAAGTCCGAAAATTGTGAATTTGTGATTTTATGACATCAATTTTTTTTTTCGGATCCAATGTTATGTTTGCTTTTGGGATAAATTCCTTTCAACTACGGAACCCTTCATTGTGCGTGGTCCAACACGCTGTAGTGTGCAGCTCGCCTAACCCTATATAACTGTAACTGCACACATATTAATTGGCATTATTACATTGATTGTAGAACCAAACAGTTCTCTTTATTTCATACCCACGTCACCCTATTACATGGCGACCCATGGCCAGTTTTTTTTTTTTTTTTACTTTTTACCATTGAATGGTAACATAATTATCATGAAGAGAAAAGAAAATAGAAGTTGCAATATTGAAGACAAAAATTAAGAACAAAGAAGAAAGTGGAAAGAACCAAGAAGGCGAACATTTTGAGAATTTACATGAAAGAAAACTACGACACATAAGACTTACGCAGAATAACGAGAAGAATGATACGGTGCTGAAACATAGAAGAAGATGAAAGAATAGGAGTGATGGTGCCGGGTGCCGGGAGAATGCTCAAGCCTATGATGCGAGGATATGCAGGGTGCTGGGAGATATGTACGGGTCTGATGAGGAGCAGCAGGGAGTCAGTTCGAGGTCAATGACAAGAATTCAGCAGACACATCATCGAGCCACCTCGGACGTCATCGTGACCTACATAACCATTGCCGGTACATACTTGTTGCGCATTGTATTGTACAAGTAAGTCTTTGCATTACTCATTAATAATATTGTAAATTGTAGATCGTTTGCAAATTACGGTTAGGAATAATTTAATAATACTGTATTATGTCCCAACAGCTGATAGATTTGCATTCTAGGTTGAAATATTTAAGAGAGTATTTAATAAAACTTGGTCCCGAAAGACGTAAGCAAGAATTGGCTTATAAAAAATTAGATGAGGCTAAAAATGAATACAGTAAATTAGATGGTATTTTGACTCAGTTGAACCAAGAGGTTAAAGAGCGAAAGCTGAGCACTGAGGCTTGTGAGAGTTGTCAGACTTTAGTTAATGAAATAAAATTGCGATATCAGGAAATAAAGAGTTTATTGTCTCAGATAGACAATAGCAGCCAAACTAGTTCAGATAATTTTATAGATAAATCTAATTGTTTCTCAAAAATGGCTAATTCATTTGATATTAAAACTGCAATTTCACTATTACCAGTAATAGATGGCCAGGAACAGGTGATCAACCAGTTAGTTGACGGAATTTTGCTTTATAGTTCGCTGATTAGTGATTCAGGTAAAAATCAGTTAATTGAGTTTGTGCTGAAAACTAGACTTTCACCAAGCGCAAAATTGCGTCTTAAGACTGCATATGCGGATGTTCAAAGTTTAGTAGATGATATTAGGAAATATTTGCTACCCAAAAAGTCTATAGTAGCTTTACAAACGCAATTATTAAGGGCTACCCAAGGTCGTAGGAGTATCGAGAAATTCGGAACGGAACTCGAGGAGTTATTTGTAAACCTTACGATAGCACAAGCAAATGATGATAGGAATGCTTATGAGATTCTGCGTCCTCTCAATGAGAAGACAGCGATTAAGCGGTTTAGTGATGGTCTAGACGACAAGCGGCTCAGCACCATCATAGCCTCGAGACAGTTCTCATCGTTGCCTGAAGCCATTAGGGCTGCGATAGATGAGCAATCAATGTGTACCCAGCAACAGGACCAGGTCATGCAATTTAGACCCACACAGTATAGTAGGCGCGGTTTTACATACAAACGAGGATCCCGTGGCCGAGGAAGCAATTTTAATCAGTCTAACAACAATCACAGTTACAATAACGAAAACAATAATAGAGGTCAAAGAACTTCCTACGGTCACAATGACAATCGAGGTAGAAACACGGGCGAACAGCGTCAGCAAATTCGCGGTAATCGTCCCGACTTTAAGCGCGTTCAGCATAATATAAATGTGCAAGAGTCCAACGAACAGGAGGGCAACGAACACAGCAATAACACAAATAATGATGATCGCGTAGAGTTTTTTCGTGCCTAAACAATGTACTCATTCCATATTAAGTTATAATAATTTTTGCATTATTCAATGTCAGCTTAGGAATAATAATAAACTTAATTTATTAGTTGATAGTGGGGCTAGTTTATGTGTACTTAAGTATGAATGGCTATTGCGGAATGAAAGTTTATTGAATTTAATACAAAAAGATAGGATAGTGATTAAAGGAATAAGTGGCAATTTAGAATCATTAGGATATATAAATTTGGATATTATTATTAACAATGTAGTTTTCCAGCAGAAGTTTTACATTTTTGAAAACTTAGCTAGCACCGCAGAAGGTATACTCGGTCAAGATTTTTTCACGCGATACAACGCGGTGTTGAATTACAGAGATGGAACTCTGAGTTTGGAAACCCGAGACCAGTCTGTTATTGTACAAGTAAATAGCAATTTGATTACAATTCCGCCACGATGCGAGGTAATTAAACACATACCGACGTCAAACAATAGTGATTGCGTCATTTTAGCTAAAGAAATTCATAAGGGAGTGTACGTAGCTGGAGTAATTTCAAAACCATTTAACGGCCTCATTCCTGTTAGAATTTTAAATACAACCGACGATTCGGTCAGTACAGATATTTCTAACATTCACATTAATTGTCTAGATAACTATTATGTTTGTAAGTTTGACGAAGACAGTATCACTACAAATAGAGTCAAAACTTTGTTAAGCTCATTAGAACTACATACTTATTTAAATAAAGAGGAGCAACGAGGCATTGAAAACGTGTGTGCCAAGTATGCCGATGTTTTTCATTTGCCAGGAGACACGCTCTCTACTACTAATTTAGTAGAACACTCAATTAAATTAAAGGAAAATACGTCCCCAGTGTATGTAAAGCCGTATAGATTGCCTAAGGCATTAAAAGGGGAGGTTCAAAGGCAGATAGATGAGATGATTAGGAACGATATAATAGAAGAGACAGTGTCGGAGTGGTCAAGCCCCGTTCTTTTAGTTCCTAAGAAGACAGATCGATCAGGTGAAAAGAAATGGAGACTTGTAGTGGACTATCGTCAACTCAATAATAGGATACAGGACGATAAGTTCCCACTGCCCAATATTACGGAGATTTTAGATTCATTGTCCAATAACATTTATTTTTCAAAATTGGATCTCAGCCAAGGTTATTACCAACTATCTCTTCAAGAACAGTCTAGAAAGTACACTGCATTCACAACAGACAAGCAGTATCAGATGAAAAGGTGTCCTATGGGGTTAAAAACATCTCCTAGTGCTTTTTCACGTCTTATGACGATAGCAATGTCCGGTTTAAATTATAAGGCTTGTTTAATTTATCAAGATGATTGCGTTGTGGTAGGTAACAGTCTTGAAACTCATAACAAAAATCTTATACAAATTTTAGAATGTCTGCGAAAAGTTAATTTGAAATTAAACCCACTAAAATGCGAATTTTTACGCAAAGAAATAGTTTATTTAGGACACAAGATTACTGCAGAAGGGATATTTCCCGATCCATCAAAGGTAGAATGTCTACAAAAATATCCCACTCCACAAAACGTAGACGAAGTAAAAAGGTTTGTAGCATTCGCTAACTACTACAGGCGTTTTATACCTAAATTCGCAGCAATAGCCCATCCCTTAAATGCATTATGCAAAAAAGATGTAGCGTTTGTATGGACTGATGATTGCGAGCGTGCGTTTCGTAACTTAAAGGAGATCCTTATTAGTCCTACGGTACTTGACTATCCAGACTTTACTGACAGTAACACGTTTACGTTACAGACTGACGCTTCAAAACTAGGATTAGGCGCCGTACTGTTCAATAGCAACAGCAAAGTAGTCGCGTACGCGAGCCGTAACTTGAAACCCGCTGAGACGCGATACCCTGTAATCGAGCTAGAGTTACTTGCTATTGTTTGGGCTGTACGACATTTTAGACCTTATTTATATGGGAAAAAGTTTCTAATAAAAACGGATCATAAACCGTTAATTTATTTGTTCAACATGACCGATCCTTCAAGCAGATTGACCAAATTTAGACTTTATCTTGAGGAATATGATTTTGAGATAAGTTATGTTCCGGGACGGCACAACGCAGCTGCAGATGCATTGAGCCGGATACCCATCACATCCACCGATTTGAAAGATATGCATAAGCATGTAGTATCGGTCATGACCAGAGCACAAGTTCGTAAGTTGCGCACTGATACTGACAACAATGACTTGACTCCAGAGGTGCCCACTATTCCAAGGCCTGATCAACCTAAGGTAGTGGATATCCTCAAGCGACCAATTGACAGCGTAGAATTAATTTTATTGTTTAACAAAACTACCTTAAAGCACATAGAAAAGTGTACGCATTTCGCCAGTGAAAATGGTAATTGCATTTTTGTACCAGGAAAATCGGCAATATATGTAATATCTCGATCGTTATCGACCGTAAGTGTGTTAGCGAGAGAATTGCAACGAATGTGCAAGCAAATCAAATTAGACGAGCTCGTTATAATTAAAAGTAAGCGTAATGAAAAGGTAATAAATACAATTTTAAAGGAAATGAGTCAACTAAAAGACATTCCTAAATTACTTGTAGTACAAGACGTCACGAGAGTTACAGACAAAGACACGAAGACTGTGATCTTGAATGACTTCCATCTGTTACCCACCGGTGGCCACGCGGGGGTCAACAGAATGTTGAATAATGTTAGGAAATATTATTATTGGCCAGGAATGACTAATGACGTTAAGGAATTCGTTGAAAAGTGCAAAAGTTGTCAAATTCAAAAGCATTCCAATAGACATACCAAGGAACCTATGGTCATTACATCCACGGCATCAACAGCTTTCGAAAGAGTTAGCTTAGACATAATGGGACCGTTAGAAGTAGATAATTTAAATTATAAATACATTTTAACTATACAATGCGATTTAACGAAATACGTCGAAGCATATCCCTTAGAAAAGAAGGATACTGTTTCAGTGGCTAGGTTATTTGTAAATAATTTCATTTTAAGGTATGGTATCCCGAGGGACATAATAACAGATCAGGGTACAGAATTTATGTCCACAGTGTTTACTGAGATTTGTAGTTTACTAGGTATCAATAAACTGCATTCGACAGCATATCATCATGAAACTCTAGGAGCATTAGAAAACACTCATAAGAATTTAGGAACTTATCTTAGAATACAGTGCGACAGCAACAGAACTGACTGGAGCAGTTGGATTCCATTTTGGTCTTTTTCCTATAATACTACGGTTCACACTGAGACAAAATACACCCCATTTGAATTAGTATTTGGGAAAAAATGTATTTTACCAAGTAATTTAGCACAAAATCCATCAATTGATCCATTGTACAATCCCGACTCTTATCCTTTGGAACTAAAATATAGACTTCAGAGAGCCCAAGTAGAAGCTAAACAAAATTTATTACAAAGTAAACAATTGCGAAAGTTTAATTTTGATAAAAATGTCAATACAGTAAAGTATAAGAGTGGAGATTTAGTTTTAATTAAAAATCAGGTAGGAGACAAGTTAGATAGAATTTATTTAGGACCATATAGAGTAATAGAAGAAATAGCACCTAATGTTAAGATTTTAAAAAACGGGAAGGAGTATGTTACTCATAAAAACAACACTAAATTGTTTGTAACATAAAACATTAAAGTTAGATTAATGTATTTGTATTTTACATGTAGTCAGGATAATTTAAGTTTTGATTAATGTAATTTATAAGTTAATATGGATTTTATTTTGGATTTTAATTTTATAATATTACTGTACTAAATTGTTTAATTTAAGTTAAAAAAAAAAAACATTAAAACATTGTTTTTTTTTAAAAAAAAAAGGGGGAGGTGTAGTGTGCAGCTCGCCTAACCCTATATAACTGTAACTGCACACATATTAATTGGCATTATTACATTGATTGTAGAACCAAACAGTTCTCTTTATTTCATACCCACGTCACCCTATTACAACGCACTTGTCCGGTTTTTTATTAATATGATAATGCAAAAAATACTTGTCTAATATTTTTTATTAAGTATCTGACTGACGCACTAAATAGAATTGCTTTTTTTACCCAGGCATCATTCTTAATAGCATTTTTGAATAATTTGTAAAATAATGTTTTTGTTATTTTATTGAAATAACTTTTTGAACTTATAACACTATAGTCTAATTTTAAAAACATTATAACAGAATTCTTTCAATAATTTTTCATCGCACTGGTCTCGTAAAACACATACAACAATTCATTAACGTAAGAAAAATAACACGATCAGCTTTCCGTTGGCCAAGTTATGTAGAAATAGGAATATTCCCAGCGGATTAAGATCGTAAGGGTCGTAATCTTCAGAAGTTGTCGTTAATGTTATTTACTGCGTTTATTAGGGTTCCGAACCTCAAAAGGAAAAAACGGAACCCTTATAGGATCACTCGTGTCTGTCTGTCTGTCTGTCTGTCTGTCTGTCACAGCTAATTTGCTCCGAATCTAATGGACCAATTAAGTTGAAATTTGGTACACACATGGATTTCTGTGACCCAAACACGTATGGGTAAAGTAAATAAATGAATTTTGAATATGGGGGTCACTTTGGGGGGGCCAATAAGAAAATTTAAAAAAAAAGTTTTGTAAATTGTACCGTGTGGCATATCAAATAAAAAGGCTTAATAAGAGGGTATCAAATATATTTTTTTAATAATTTTAAAATAAATTGTTTTAAAGTTATTTAAGAAAATAGACGAAAATTGACCATTCCCCCCTTATCTCCGAAACTACTGAGCCTAAAATTTTCAAAAAAATACAGAATATAGTTCTTTACCTGTATTTTCCTAATTACAGGAAAACCTATAAGAAGTCTGTGATTTCAAAATAACATGGTAAATCTCTTAATATTGTGAGTACAAACTTACATTTACAGTTGGCATGTATGGGAGAACATGAATTTCAACTACAATGTTAAGTTTGTTCTTGGGATAAATTCTTCCCAACTACGGAACCCTTTATGTGCGTGATCCGACACGCACTTGGCCGGTTTTTTTATAAACATGAGGAGCTCGTAGGTAAGTAATAACAGCCGCACGGGTCGATCCATCAGGTTAAGCTACGCTTGCCGGGGTTGGTCCGTGGATGGGTGACCATCTTTACATACCGAGACTCCTCCATGCCTCGGAAAGCACGTTTAGCCGTTGGTCCCGGCTGTCATTCGTGGATCTTTGATAGTCGTTACGGGTTGTCAAAAGCCCGAAAGTCTGATAACCAGTCTTAACAAGTTATTACCCAGTTATTACCCAGTTATTACCCAGTTATTATGGGTTGTGGAGGTCAGATAGGCAGTCGCTCCATGTAAGATACTGGTATTCAGCTGCATCTGGTTAGACTGGAAGCCGACCCCAACATAGTTGGGAAAAGGCTAGGCTGATTGATTGATGAAGAAATGGATTAGCTGCTTCAAAATCAATCACATTGTGATGTTAATGATTTTCAATACATCAAAGAAATAGGTACTTAGAAAATTAAGGATTATTGTAACGCCGTCAAAGTCCATAATTAACTGAACGGCTTATATTCATAACTAGTTGACACAACTGACTTTTTCCTGTCCAAATTTCAATAATTCATAGAAAATTCACTTTCAGTTTTCCCGAATTTTCCAATTTTCCTGGCAATTTTTCCAATGTTTCTCTTCATAAGGACCTTCCTCAGAAAATTGTCAAATTGGTCCAGCCGTTCTCGAGTTCGGCCCTTCAGTTTTATTTATATAGATAGATAGATTTCAGCCAAACCTCCGGAAGGTAAAATTAATTGAGTAAAAACATTTTTATTCCATTTTGGTATTGTTTGTGAAACATTCCGTTCCCCTCGGGCGGCGTGTAATGCGCGACATCGCGGTGTGACTCTGTTGCTGTTGCTGTACTTACACATCAGGGGGCCTACTCCTTAAGTCCGTCCGTCTTTCCGTCCGTCCGTTTATCCGTCCGTCTGACATTACAAACCATCAAAACAAGTGTAAAAGTTAAATTTTTCGGACGGGCAAAAACACATCGGGAGTAGGGACAACTGGCAAAACATGTTGTCATTCATACTTCGTTCGGGCCCCGAACCAATCATCCATCCGTAGCTGATCCGGAGTAAGAAACGCCCGTAACGAAGTTCGAAACTACGGGCTTCGTGCTTAGGGAGTAGGCCCCCACGTTATATTGGCACGCACTGCGTTAATATTACTTTGGACTTATTTCGCTTTAAAAAGTAATACAAATAAATAATAACATAAATATTTAAAACTAGCTGACCCGACAGACACTGTCTATGAATATCCTAATGTAAACGCGCGGAGTAAGCTGAGAACATTATGAATTGTGTAGGAAAACTTTATTTACATTTTAGGAATTGAACTCAATGATATACATATACGTCATTGATTGAACTACGATTTTTTGCTGAAAAGTAAAATACCGGAATAAATTTAAAGTAAATTACAAAAAAAAAATTCTGAGCGCACGCAATATTTGACAACCAACATGTCAATCCTTTTTCATTACTGACACTATTCTACATTTTTAAAATCTACAATACGTTATTATCCGAATATTGTAGATATATCTTGTCGATTACCGTATCGACGGATGAACATTAAATAATAAAAAAATAAAAAAAATATTTGTTCAAGACTTAAACCTTTACAGTATTACATTTATTATGTAACTAGCTTCTGCCCGCGACTTCGTCCGCGTAAAATTTCTTGTCCCCCCCACCCACTAACCCCCACGCATCGCATCGCAACGACTGCCCGCGCTATTACTTCGTTTGCGCTTAGCATCCTTTCTAACATTTTTTATTTTTGCACGAGTTAAATAGCCTATATCCTTCTGCATCGCCTGCCCGCGCTATTACTTCGCGCTCGGCTCCTAAGGGCCCTAGCGTGATATTAAATAGCCTATAGCCCTCCTCAAGAACTTGGTTATAAAATGCAAAAAGATTTTTTTCAAATCCGACTGGGGTAGTTCCAGAGATAGCGCGTTCAAACAAACTAACAAAAAAACAAACTCTTCCGTTGTATTCCACCGACATTATTGAAATAATAAATCTCGCAATTCAGAAAAATTACTTATTTGCACAGCGCCATCTATAGTACAAATTGATAAAACGTCCGCACTAAACATGTTTGCTCAAGAGGAACGGTATGAATTAAAGTTATTTAGCGTTTTAGTAATTTTATATTATTTCCGAAACTGTACGACCAATTGCCATACTGTAAAGGCCAAATCTTATCTCCATGATGTCCTTGTGATCATAAAATAACTTATTTTGATAAGGATTAATGTGTTGTTGTTTAAATAATCATCCAAACGTAAGTATGTCTAAAAAATACTTTTTTAAAACAATAAAAGATATATAAAAGGTAAAATATAAAAGATAGAAATATGGTGTCGCGGACTTTTTTGTAGAATTATTTAAGACAAACCAGACTGCCATACATTGTTTTCAATTTTAAACAACCGTTTATGCAGCGCATGCAAAAAAGTCTGTTTAAAGACGTATTTCTTTCCGACTTGTTAGACAAAAATTGTGATAGCTCGGCTAATATGCATGATATAAATATAATTTATAGCCTATAGCACTCAGGAATAATGTAGCTTTCTACCAGTGAAAAAATTTTTAGAATTGGATCATTAGTTTCGGAGATTACCCCCTACATACAAACTTACAAACATACAAACTTACAAACTTACAAACTTACAAACAAATTTTACCTCTTTATAATATTAGTATAGATTAGACTAAGATACTGGCAAGATACAAAACTAGTGTAACTGGGCTTAAACTAGGAGGATTCCTGTGCTATAAGCACCCGTTACTTCCGTCACTACCGTTTCGAGCTGCCATTACAAGTGCGGTGCGGAGCAAAACAAGTATTATACTGTAAGTACAAATTACAATATTATGAAATTAAATTATAAATGTTTGACAGTTACGAAACCCATGATCATTTTGTAAGTATTGGATTTTTTTTCTTTTATTTTTTTTTCATCAATTTTCCAATGTTTTTAATAGTTACTCTGCTATTCGGGACGGAGAAAAATACAACAAATCAAAAACCATGAAAATCGGTCGAGCCGTTCTCCAGTTAGAAGTGTTCGAACAAACCCGACTTTGTTTTATATATAGGTATAGATTCTTTCACTAAAATTGTAACAGACGGATAACTTGAAAATAGAACTACATATTGAAGTAGTCACCTGATGTGTGTGTGAACTGAGGGTCCAGACTGGAATCGGTTGGTTTCGGTTTTTCCAATACTGGCTTTGTGACAACTATGGACTAAATATGAGTGTAAATTGTCCCACCGCAGGCCAAGTCTCTTTTCATTTATTGACGACCTTTCGTCGTCACGGTTGCTCAATGTATGTGGCTAATGGTTAGCTATTTAATTTAAAAAAAAAAACAAAAATCCAGATTTCCTCACTACGAAGTTTTCCAGCAATTTAGTGTGCAGATCTGGCTAGAACATTAGCTTATGACAGCAAAGTTAACTCAGGCAAAAAAACTAACACGACTGGTTCTTTTGAAATTCGTCATACGTAATATTGCTAAATAGTTTTAACTGGGAAAACCTCACGTTCATTTCAAATTCCCGTATAACTAGAGTTATCCAATAGGGCATCAATCTGGTTCAACACTGCGGTAGTGCCATCAATTATTCCGTGTCAACACTTCGAAATCTGCGCTGTCGTTGACACGTGTAACCAGTACAGTAATTCGCATTGAATTATTGCATCAAGTCCAGTGGCATACGAATTGCGATTGGATCGTCACAACGTAAAATAAAAGCAAGAAAATTATCAACACAGTCTTGTATGTCTTGTATGTTGTTGAGTATGCCGTCGCTCATAGGGCTGACACAGACAGACTGGACGACTTTGGAATTGCCGCCACAAGACGCAGTCGAAATTTTTCACACATTTTCTGAACTCCGCAACAACCAAGTATTACAACAACTACAACTTTTAAAACTTTTTTGTGGTTGTTATAATTAGAGAGAGTATTCAAATTCAAATTCAAAAATTTTATTTCGAGCAAAGACTCATATAGGGTTAGTAACATTGTCCCTTAAAACTAAGTGTTAGTAAACAACACGAAACGGCGGCACATGTAACTGACAGCAGTGGACTATATACGGACAGTCCACTCTGTCAGCAATCATTTTCAGAACCCTGTTAGGGGAATACTCTAGCCCCTGAACTAGGCGGGAACCTGTATCTCAGGGGAAAGGTAGTGTTCAGTTATTGACATTCTAATATTTTTATCTTAGGACATTTTTGTGTTACTACTACATATATTTCGTCTTAGTACCTTATAGAGTGCGAGGGTTTGTTGGTGAACTTGAAGATATGAGGTATGGATGTGGGTATGTGTGTTAATATGAGTGCTGGTGAAATAAATGATGTAGAGCGGTGAAGTAAGTGAGGAATGTGTAAGTATAGTATTTGTGTGGTAAATAGGATTAATAGGATTATGTGTTTGTGTTTATGTGCTTTACGAATAGGTACTATTTTTTTTTTCATTTTCGGACTCCACTCAAAAAATATCCACGATAGCTAACGCAACTTGTGCCTAAATAATTACAGCCACACGGGTCGATCGATCAGGTTAAGCTACGCTTGTGTACGCGATGTGTGACCATCTTTACATACCTCGGACACCACAAGCAGTTGGTCCCGGCTGTCATTCGTGGATCTTTCACAGTCGTTACGGGTCGTCAGAAGCCCGAAAGTCTGACAACCAAGGTGTATCGTGTTACCCAGTAACTGGGTTGTGGTCAGGTAGGCAGTCGTTCCATGTAAAATACTGGTATTCAGCTGCATCCGGTTAGACTGGAAGCCGATCTCAACATCATTGGGAAAACTACTGCCTTTTATCGGTCGGCTTTACTTAATACTTATACGTATTTCATAATTATTTTAGCTTTTAAATTTTAACTGAAGATTCTTTCATTAAAAATTGTTTACATAAAGTAAATACATAATTGAGTTTCATTAACGCTGTTTTCATTACGTGTTGCTACTGACTATTGCTTTTATACTCCGTCCTGTTTTTAGTCCAAAATATCCTGGTATGTTCATCTTCTAATACTGGTTTTTCGAAATTTGGGGATGACAACCCTTAACGCAACTGCATAAGATATAATAATGCGCGTGACTGATAAATACGTATACCTGACTATCATGGTATTGCTGTAGGATCCCAATTAGTAGAGGATCCGAGTATAGAACAACCTTCACCGAGCTGGTTAGTGAAAAGGATTTTATATCTTTAATACGTTAAAAAAATAGGTATAGTGAGTGGGTTACCCGGCAGAATATCACGACAGCTGGTTCAAGTGGCACAAGGAAAGAGCCAAAACTATTGAGGGTACCAACGAAATATTACTTTTCACATTTACATAATTTTATAGCACCACTTTAAAACTAATCTACCGTAACAATAACGATAGCAATCAAAACCTCATTCTTGTAATAACAGTAGCTATATTATCTGATGAGATTCTGTATGTATTCCCTGAACCATACAGCAAAGGTCCTAAGCTAACAGTAGGCCCTGGACCCTAGTTCAAAGGCCCACCACTACGGGTCAACTTAACTACTTAAGCCCTATTCAAATGTTAATTTTAGACCCTTGGAAGTACACAATTTGGAAGTTTACTAGTTCAGGGTGTGGTAGAAGTCAGATGAAGTTTGTGTTTAGCTTTTCGGAATGGCACATAATGGTTGGGGCAGGGCCTCAAAATTCTTGTATCTTTATTAATTGTGTCTTGAATGTTTGAAATGATTCGATTCGCATAGTTTGCAAACATAACCAATAAACATTAGAATACTGAGAGACTTACATTGTTCTACACACTAATTATTAAAAAGGTGAAAGTTTGTCAGTGTGTGTGTGTGTGTTTGAATGTTTGTTACTTCTTTCCGCTCAAAGGGATGGGCTGATTTGGATGAAATTTGGTATGTAGATAGCTTATACCCTGGATTAACACATAGGATACTTTTTCTACGCTGGTATACGCGGGTGAAACCGCGGGGCGCAGGTGTACTAAATAAAATTCTTAGATCGGGAACTAGCTTGCTAGTAAGTAATCTAAGGTTGTTCAGAATCGTTTTAACAACGTACACTTCGTAAGGGGTCCCGAAATAATCAATTACAATATTTATCAATTGCCATCAATTATTATTGAAGTGATATTCAATCCCTCAATTGCATTTGGTAGACAATCAATTTGCACATCAATGTGTATCAATCACGTAAAAATATACGATTACAATTGATCAATTGCTATGAATTTCAATCGCTACAATTGCATTTGGTAGACGATCAATTTGTGCATCGATGTGTCTCAATCAACATTGACAATTGAAATTGTTCAATTGCCACCAATTTCTATCGTAGTAATATTGTCAATCACTGCAATTGCATTTGGTAGACGATCAATTTGCGCATCAATGTGTGTGAATCACATAAAAATTGACAATTAATTGCAATTGATCAATTGCCATCAATTTCTATTGTAGTAATATTGTCAATATCTTCAATTGCATTGGTGGACCATGAATTTGCGCATCAATGTGTCTCAATTACCACCATACACATTACCATCTTCAAATTTCCAAAACTGGTAACATAAAGATTTCTCCGAATCCTCGAATCAAAATAATACTTAATCTTTTAAAATGAAATATTTTCTGCAAAATTTGCAAAGTAACGAAAGCTGTGATGGGATTTAAAACATTATCAGTTATTTTTTAAATAATATTAACTCTTTGTCTCTAAGGGGCCAGATTTTTCCCTGTCCAAACCTAGGGTGGCGGTCTTATCGCTAAAAGCGATCTTTTACAGAAGGAGAGACAATACTGCAGCTGTGTCAGCTTCAGGTCTAACCGGATGCAGCTGAATACCAGTATTTAGCATGGAGCACAACTGTTACTGGGTAATACGATACTCCTTAGTAAGACTGGTCAGACTTTCAGGCTTCTGACGATCCGTAACGACTATACAAGGTGTAACTTATACAACGCACAACCTCTTAAGGGGATTTATTCCGAAGTACTCACCATATGAACAACTTTTACTAATGGGACCAAATCTGAAATCGCGAAAAAAAAATCAGCTGCTCCCTACATTTTGACGAGTTTGATGTAGATAAATGTACTGGGGGCCTAGAAAAAATCTCTTTTCTGTAGCGTTAACGCCACGGAAAGATCAAATTGTATGGAGTTGACATTACCTTCAGAGATGACGTGACTGCTGCTGTCAACTCCATACAATCTGATCTTTCCGTTGGCGTTAACGCTTACAGAAAAGGGATTTTGTCTAGGCCCCCCCATCAGCTGATTTTGTCTAGGCCCCCCCGTCAGCTGATTTTGTCTAGGCCCCCCCGTCAGCTGATTTTGTCTAGGCCCCCCCGTCAGCTGATTTTGTCTAGGCCCCCCCGTCAGCTGATTTTGTCTAGGCCCCCCGTCAGCTGATTTTGTCTAGGCCCCCCCCTCAGCTGATTTTGTCTAGGCCTCGTCAGCTGATTTTTTTTTCGCGATTTCAAGTTTGGTCCCTTAACAAAAGTTGTTTATGCATTATTTATGTTAGGTACATCTTGTATACATGTACAAGATCTACAAATGACAGCCGGGACCAGTGCTTTTCGTGGCAATGACCCCATCGGTATGTAAAGATGGTTAACCAACAGAATATCAGTGTCAGCTATCTTCTCATATTTCAATTTAATTTGTCCTGTTAAAAGAAAAAATATGAAAAATAAATTGTTCTGATCTGACTTGCAACGCCATCTACAGTTAAATTATGAAAACTGCTAAACTCTCGAACGGCACTGTAACCTTCTGCACTCGCGAATCAATGCCCAGCCGTAGCGTTCTCATTTTATTATTCAAGTACAGATGTCGCTAGTAGTACTAACATTTTGAGTTTCATAGTTATAACATAGATGGCGTTACGATAAGTAACCGAAACAACTCTCTGGATATTTCCAAAGATAAGTGCTATTGTATTGGATCATTCTATGCGATAGATAGGTAGGTACGCTAAATGTTTTTTCTGTGAACACACCTTTATCTTCCAGTATAATAGGTAAATTTATTTTTAAAGCGGAGTGATTTTGTTTGTAGCGTTGGTTGTTATTACAAGGAATGAATATTTAACCATGGCAGATTCAAGGGACGGCCATGGACTCTATCTATAGGCTCAAGAAGGCGCTCGATTGCAGTGGCATATTTACACTATGGGCAAGAGGGCCATGGCCCAGAGCGAGAGACTGCTAAGGGCGGCGCAAGTCGCCCCTTGCTGTTTGCCTGATTTTCTTGATTCAAGCACTACTCATCTTCTAGCATGCTGGCTGCCGCAAGGTAACTTCTAATCTTTATCAATGGAAAAAAACACCTATCTGAGGCGGGTTGCTAAAACGTTTTGAGTTCGCTTCGCTCTCTTTTTGCGTCCTAACAATATCCTAATTATTATAATCTGAAGCTTTTATGCATTACATAAGTCAACAAAGTAACTTCAATATCAAGGTTTGAATAGTAAGTAGGTAAACAAAAATTTACTTATCAGAGGAATCCTAAATTCCCTTAGTTCTCAGGCTTTTATGCATAAGTCGACAAATAAACTTCTTTATCTGCATGAATGGTCAAAACAAAATCTAATATAGCCGAGGTGCTAAAATTTTCGAGCTCACTTCGCTTGTGCTCACATTTACGGGGCGGCAAACCATAATAATTATTGGGCCGGTCATTGCCCTTACTGGGAGCATTCGCCTGTAATGTAGCATCCAAAATTCCACTGTTAACGGCTAGGCTTTGCAAGTAGACTACGCAGGCTGCCAACTGCAGGTAGTGTATAAAGATAGTTGAAACCAGTAAATACTTGGGTAGTAGAAGTAACACGGCTAGGTCGCGGGTTAAGGTTACCTTAAAAGTTGTTCATATTCATGGGTAGAACACCCTGTGAGAATCACCTATTTTAATGGGCCCTTATACAGGGTGTTAGGTTATACGAGGGACATACTTTAACGGAGTGTAGTACTCATCATTATGAACAAGTTTTACTATTGGATCAATCCCGAAATCGCGAAAAAAATATCAGCTGTTCAGTACATTTATGTTCGCATAATTCGTCAAAAAGTACTGAACAGCTGATTTTTTTTTCGCGATTTCAGGTTTGGTCCCATAGTAAAAGTTGTTCATTTTCATGAGTACTACACTCCGTTAAAGTATGTCCCTCGTTTAACCTAACACCCTGTATATCAAGGTAAGTAGATACATGGATTCTCTCCATATTCTCATTGCCTGGATGTTGTCCAGATGTAATTTAGCCACTTTTCACTGATCACGGGACTTTTGGACCCCAAAACATTTAATACAATACAATCACTGTGGATTCGGGAGTTGTAGGGATACTGAGTTTAAATAAAATATATAATTCGTAATACATAATTATTTATTTGTGTATAATTATTTGAATACATCAAAAATTTTTGGTGTAATACGAAATTCGCTAATGCGCAATCCCCTGGCCTAACTACCTGTATATAAGTAGGCCAGTATATATATTGTTGCTCTTAACAAGTATTGTACATCGTCAGGAATGTACTAACATCTACCACTACTTAGCTCCAATAATGCGGCTAACAGTTAATTGAATTTTACACAATAATCTTTAAAATTAAATACATTAAATTAACTAAGATTATAAAACATTAAATCAGTCATTTACAAAAAAAAACATTTTTTCAATATTTTTTACAACAATGCTACGATAAGATTTTTTTATTTTTATCTGGAGATTTTTTTTCGTAATTTTGGATATTGCTTATTGCACTACGATTATTATAATTTATGAAAACTTATGAATAGGGCAAGCTGCCATAGCTCCACCTCTCGACTGCTCAGCTCAATGGACTCATTCAATCACTTCGACAAAGTTACTTAGATTACACTTAATTAAAACTAATAAAATGGCATGTTGTGATGCTAATCGAACTATTTGTGAACTATAAAAGTAGCCTGAATTGTTTCGTCCAAATATTACCTTTGTCTGAATTACCTATTCAATAAAATAATAATAATGGTTTGACTATTTCAAACGTCTATTCGAGAATTACTTTCAGCGTAAGCACAGTTTACATTCATAAACTTTTCAGCCGTAAATTTCAATAAATAAAAACTGTGACAAAGTTGAAATAAAAAAAATAAAAAAAACGCATAGGTACTTCAGAGATTTTAGTAACATTCATTATTTTCATAAACGCCTACATTTTTAATATCTACGTAGGTACACTTTGCACAATTAAGTCGAAATAGCTTTTTGACAGACGCGTCTCAGTACATCAGCACATCAATCAACTTTTCCACCATAAGTGCACAAAGTTTCAATCTACAATTTTTATAAATACCTACTCACTAAGTACAATACTGACATCTTCATAGAAAAATTAAAATATACACCTTTTGAATCAAGAATCACAAACGTACGATACGGTGTATAAAACGCTCTACTTCATACGATAATATCTCTATTTACAATAATATACAAATACGACAAACACATTTAGATTACGTTAACTAAGTATAGACGTAATATAACTCACATTATTAGTTGTAACACGTTAGTAGTTACCAAAACGCATTATATTTCAAATCACTTTAATGAGTTTTTAAATAGATTTAAAATGTGCTACAACTAATAGTAAAGCTAGACACAAGTTGCTCGTGCAGTAATAAGGAAACAAATTATAAGTACAAAATTAAGTACCCATACATCATAGTTAACTCGTTCAGTGGCACTTTGCATTTCCAATTTGCTAACTCACTTCTGCAGCTGAGTATACGTAGAACAACATAATCTAAATAGGTTCCGTCACCACGCAAACACAAGCCCCCAGACGCCCCGACCACTCATCACACATCTGTCAAATTATAAATAACGTAAAAACTAAAAACTATATTTACACAAATTGTCATTACATTGCTGTATGACATCATAAAAAATGTATTAAAATTATCATACAAAACATCCATTAAAGAACAGCAATGAAATTATTTTTTTATTTACAAATAATTTCACGTTCTTCTTAGGCAGTGTAATTTTTTTAGAGAACTATAAATACTTTGAAAAAATACAAAAAAAAACTTAATCACATTTAAAAAATAACTAAGTACATACGATAATATCTTTATTGGATGATCAGTAAAGTGAAAATTTTGTACTTATCTCGAATAATTTGAGTTCAATCTTTAAAACAATACTTTTTTTGTAAGTTACGATTTCAAGTCCCGAATATTTGCAAAAAAAAAATTAAACGCCAGAGAAAAATGTCATAATGTAGGCTTCGTCACTGTTGAGTTCACATCAGACTAATTTTAAGATGTTTCAAAATCTATTCTGAAAATAGTAGAAAATAGTTATGTTCTGTATACATAAGTTATTCTCATTTCTTGATTAGGTATTAATTAGCATAGAAATCTAAGATATAAACTCAATTATAATACACAGTCTGATGACGAAACTCACTGCCTATGCTCTGAAGAGGAGAGCGGGGAGAAATGGAACCAGGATGATCTTAAAATATTTTATTTATGATGGTAGTAAAAAAGTAGGATTGTAGAGTTCAGGCTCATGTTCTATGTATCCCATATTAACAGCGACCACGTCTTCCTCACTCAACGCAACTCCTAAACATGGACAATTCGTCAACAATTTGCATATGATGGCAAAACCTCCCTCAAAGCGATAAAGCAGTATTTAAGTCTATTTTAACGAAGATGACGTTCAAAACAACAACTGCTTCCCTGCAGCCCAAAATTTTGCGCTGTAACTAATTCAAGAAGTGAATAAATACTCGATGCTTGAAACCGCAGCAGCTAATAACTACGCTATAATGTGTGTGTGTGTTTAAGACACCATTTGTCTGTGTCCATTTTGACCGTTGCCTGAGGGAAAGAGTACTCCTTCATACGTTACTCCGTTCAGCTCTATTGACACGACCAGTTGCTGGTCACCTGTGCTCGCGTCTCCTGGGGGAGTAGAAAATTATTAATTAGAAATTATAGAGTAAGGTCTATTTTTGTAAAATAAATTTCTATCACAGAGACAGAGCGTCTCTTGAGGGAACAATAGAGTTAAATTTTCATGTATCTGATAACGTGATCTTTTTCAGCAAAAAAAAGCTGAATCCAGCAAAAACTAAAAGATTCCAGGATAAATAAGGCAACCAGAATCAGTAGTCTAAGACATTAGTGGTTCAGAAGTTGCAGACACAACACAATATCGGTAAATGCTTGCCTCTGGTAGTAATCTTGAAGGCAGCTCCATTGACACCGTTGGAACTGGGCATGCCGTTGATCTGTGGCGGGGACGTGGCGTCCCTGCGGCTGTGGCGGTGCTGTGGTGGCTCGTGCAGGTCAGAGCGCGGCGAGGAGGTGCGCGGCGAGCAGGGCCGCGATGCGGGGTGCGGCGTGCGGCGCTTGGCAGGCGGTGCGGGCGAGCGGCACGCCTCGCGCTTGCCGCCACTCGACAGAGAGTTGGGGCTCTCGCTCAGGTTCAGAGCCTCGCTGTAACCCATACTGAGGATAAGGAGAGTGTCAGAATTTGTCAACCAGCGGTTGACCTTATAATAAACGTAACTATAAAAAATAAATTGAAATCCTAAGAACAATTGCCATACGTACTGCATTTTTAGCACAAATAGGTTCTGTCTTTAGGCAATCTGATAACTGCTTTCGATTCACAAAAGAACTGCACACTGCTACGGGTAGGTTGTATGGCAGTCTCGAATTAGTTAAGAATTGTAATCTATTCAAATACCTAATCCAGTCTCACACATACCACAAAGTAATTACTCTATGATTTCTAAATTGTTCAAGATCACCAAAGAGCACAGTGTTCCCCAGGGAAGTATCTCGGGACCTATATTGAATTTAATCAGCAGATAAAGATGTTGATAAAAAAATTGTTTTAAGTATTTTTAACTTACCGTTGTGGTTCAAGGTCCGGTTGTGGGCTGTTGTTGTTGTTATTGTTGTAGAGTGACCAGAGAGTGAGGCGGGAGACGTCAATGGCACTGAGGGCGGCTGCGTCACGAGGTGACATTATTGGTGCTGGGCCATTGTTGGGGGGTGATTCGGAGCCTGTGAAAGAATAGACTATTTTTAGTCAATATAATTACTGAACAAACAAGTAAAGAATTGGGTAAACCTTAACTTCATAAAAAATACATTATTGCGAACTCTAAATATTCACAAGAATACTTTGCAGAGAAATTTTGACGTCCATAGTTTTGCTGCACTGAGGTTTAAGCAAAAGCCAACATTAAATTCGCCATCTACACGAATAAGAACCAACCTCAGTTAGTCAGTTCCGTGCCATTACTCTCTAATTGCACGGAACTGAGGTCATATCTACCCTACAATGGAATAGCTAATGTAGAATAATCTCGTAATATGGCCAAAAATCAGTAACTATTTTCTTATGAAACATTTGACTACAATTCACTTAGCTCAACTTGTAACTTTCCTATTATAAGATTTTATTATTTAAATTTATACACATACCATTTCTCATAAGCTCCCTCTGCTGCTGTATCATCTTCATATACTCGCGTACCCTGTACTCGATGTCGTGCTGCGCGAGATGCGGCGCGTGCGGCGGCAGCGGCGGCAAGCGCGGCGCGACACCCCCCAGCGACAGCGACAGCGGCTGCATGTGCTGCGACAGCTGCGCGAGAGACGCGGGCACGCGGTTTAGTGGGGGCTGCAAGAAGACGGACGTTAGGTGATGATAATGGCACCACTGGTTTGACTATTATTTGAACATTTCCATCTTCAGAAGAGACGGATGGATTGTGTGAAAGATGATATATGGTTGGGAAGAAAGTATATACCTACTGAAATTGCCACTGATAAAGATGTTGGAAGAATAAAAAACTGCGCCGACCCCAGATAAATTGGGATAAGGACAAGAGGTTGAAAATTCGTAAGAATTCATGAAACTATTGGCACTCATTTATCTACGAGTATAATAGCTCTTGCGCCTAAACACTATTTACTAACTTGGAGCGTAAACATCATGTTACTAACTATAATTGGACAGATAGAATTTGGCTCAATATTCTGATCGTTTAGTTAGTAAACGCTTTACCGACTGTGCAAAAAAAAATAGAAATTATAGTTTTATGTTATTTTGGTCTTACTTGATTGACCTAAATACTTCTGAATCCGTTGTTTCGGTAATACTTACCATAGCTAAAGCAGCTTGTGCGTCGTACTGTCCAGACGCCCGGCGACCCTCACGCTTGTTGCCTTCAATGGCTGCGTCCAGCTCACTCCTGGTGGAGAGGTTCTTCTTCTCGCACTCGTAGTCATACAAGTATTTCATGTACCTGAAAAGAAAACACAAAAATATTAGCTAGAGAACCAATTCATTCTCTGTAGCTTTTTCATGTTGAGTTATTGATACATTGCATCATATAGTGACTGATTTTGTTGGAACAGAAATAGATCACAAAAATATAACAGTGGTGCTTACTGGGGAA
Source organism: Cosmia trapezina (assembly GCA_905163495.3). Taxonomy (NCBI): domain Eukaryota; kingdom Metazoa; phylum Arthropoda; class Insecta; order Lepidoptera; family Noctuidae; genus Cosmia; species Cosmia trapezina. The sequence goes on from LR991036.1 coordinate 9,012,246, forward strand.
CACTTCTATTGTAGTGGAGATACTAAGTCTTACAATAAGAATAGCTATTGACAGCATACATGGAATTTTTACAAAAATAGAATGAAGGACATCAGTTGATGGCAAAGCGGCACCGCCAAAGCTCATTTCGGATCTTTTATCATTCAAAATAATCCTCCTATCTATCAACTCGAAAATAAATCAAAAGATGTCACCATTCAATCCTTTAGAACGAACGAATATCTAATAATAACTTTATTGCTCCGCCCGCGGCTTGACAACCTTATAAATCATATTTCAAGCCCAATTATTATCAAAAGTCTATCCTTCAAGTATAATACGTACTATTACAATTCTAATCCTATTCTGTAACGTGTCAATTTTATATGACCCCATTGTCGCGTGTACCTTCCATATGTCATATTAAGCGGTCACATATTTAATGCGTAACACAATGAGACCCGCCGTCTCATAAAAACGCCACCTTTAAAACTGTCACATGCGATCTATATATACGACATTCGTCATTACTGTTAGTCTAATTTTATGAATGTTGCTAGATGTAAGCTTTGGCATTAGAACACTTTTGTCTCGATAGAATTTTGACGAATGACTAATTTTTTACAGCATGGAAACTAGGAATCATTATGTAGAAGACAAATTGTGAATAAAAGACTCGATTCTTGGAAATGGATGTCTACATAACATCGGTTTTGAAATGATTTGCGTTAATGAAGCAATAATGAGTACAAACCAAACAATAGTTAGCTTTCTAGTATCACAATACCTATTTAGGACAACGATCTACGACATCGTTTGAAATATTTAGTTACAAAATCACTTCAAAGTCCAAACACACTATGAAAATTAACGTAACGAGACGCATACAGAAACAGATCGAAATAAAAGAAGCTGCGTTCGAAATCATCGGTTCGTGCGTAACCGTCGTACATTTTGAATCATAAACGTAAACCACCTTTATGACATCCGACAAAAGACGAGGTGAAGGAACTCTAGAGAGATAAATGGGAAATTATATCGGCTGAGATGAGCTAAGGTTATTAATTATGAAGTTGTCATATTGTCGCGTCCGACGCTCACGTAGTGCCATTGTGGGCCATCTTTTGTCTCCACCTCGTGAGAATTTGAATGAGGATATGATACAAAGCAGGTCGAATATGGAGCGGGCTCCTGACTTGTAGGACCACACAGACACACCTTTTGTCGATCATGTTCTAGATTAAAAGGATAATGGATACTGATTTGGATGAAGCCATCAGAACGAAAGCTGTTCGAAAGGATTTCGTTTTGAGAATATTATGTCACGTGTACAAAAAGTTCTAAGCTCCTGTTGAACGACTGTAAGCTTTAGTTCCTAGGATTCCTTTGATCATGCCCTTATTTTATCTGATTTTTATAGAACTAAATTATACTCGCTTATTTCGATGTACCTAAGTACCCAAGCCCAGCAAGTACCCAAGCCCAGCCCAAGTTAAACGCTACTCCTTCCGTTTTTTTAACCTACGTGCAATATTCACTGGTGATCATTATTTTGAACTGTGTATCAAATATTTTCGAAAAAAGTAAATGGCTTGGTGGTAAATATACCCCTTTTTGACTCTCTTAGTGGGATAGGCTTAAAAATTAATACGTATTTCATTTTCATGTATCACTCACTGTGTACGTAACGTAAAGGCAGCAGACGTGATGGACGACGGCAGCCGCAGTCCCTTGATGATCTCCTGCCACAGCTTCTTGTTGATGACCTCCACCAGCCCGCCGCGAGCTATCACTAAGTTGTACAGCTCATATAGGTCTAATACCGACTTCGCCATTATCGGTAGCCGGTTGATTGGAGTGCCTGGAACAAAGATAATTTGAAATTAGTATAGATAGTCATGGACGATAAATAAACAAAATATTAACGGTGGCACAAACAAAGTATATGATGTAAGTAGGTAATTAGAAGAACAATTTTAAACATAGTAAACCAGGTGTTCAAGAAGTTAAAGCTGTTGTGACATTAATTTGAATAATCAAAAGAAATGAAGAATTACAATCAAAAACGCAACATGAATGCTACACTTAAAATACCAAACTAACACTGGCACTGAAATAGGGATAACTTAAACACCACGGTACTGGTAATAAGAACATCAACTTGAAATTTCCGTCAGCAATAAAATTTCTCAAAATACAACAGCAGCAATTCAAAATCAGGGATAGCAAATATATCGTAATGTAACAAAAGAGTCTTTACAAACAGGAGAAACATGTTCATCACGATATAACTTCGAATAGAGGAGAGCAGTACATTCCCTCACTATTGCAAGTTGTAAATCCCTTTACTGCGTACTTCATAAAGATCGTAAAAACAAACTAAGTCTATATAAGAATATAGAAACAGATACAGCGCTAGATTAAGCTGAAGAAATGCTGAAATTCATATGAAATTATGTTGAGAATTTGATAGTACCCATGGATTTTTTTTATTCATCAACTCTCTGCTCCACCAGTATAAATAAAGCTATAGGAAGAATAGAATTTGTTTTACTGCTCCAGCCGCATATCTAACACCCAGTGACGATAAAATGAGAAGAAAAGCTGATTATGTTGACAACCATAACTTATCGCCACCTGTATCCCTTTGGAGACATTAATCACAATTTTATACGACGACATTACACGCTTTAATGTGATCTCACAACAACACCACTGCAGCCTTTAGAGGTAATGCTGCGTGCTAGATAGAAGTGCCTGTCAAATTAAGCTATGAAATCTAGCTAAAAAGCGCTTAACATGACTTTTCTATGAGAAACGGACATAAACGTTCCAGATTTGATTTAACAATGAATCCATCAAATCACGCTTTACAGCGCTTGCTAGGCCAACACGCGTCATGTGGGCAACAAGGCGAGCGTGCTAAATCGCATCGCATCGCACGATCGATGATTTACGGGCGCGAGCGAGTCAGATCGCGCTTTTACGATGCGCGCGCACAGCATTAGTGGCACCGATTTAGCACAGCCCGTGTGGCCACGGAAGCCAGCCCCGTTTGTTCTATGTGGCTAGTTTGCGACTATTTGATTTACTGTAATTTGGCTGTTAACTTAACCGATGACGTGACGAATCCGTACCAACAACGCTAACACTGCGATTTACAATAAGGAACTGTTAGCCACTTAGTTACGCTTGTGAGACAGTGGAACTGTCAGCTTGTGATGTTTACATCTTTCGAACAAGAAAACAACAGTGTTTATATCCCATTACTTCGCCGACTGAAGACGGAGTTACGTTCGCACTTGTTACTAAGATGGATGTCAAATTACCACCTAGGAAGTGTTAAGTCTTTACTAGATAATCACATGAATCTGTTGCCAAATTGTATTACAGTCTCATCAGTGTTGTCTCAAATAGCCGTCAAAGCATCACTAATAAACACTTTGTTGTCAAAAAACAATAGAACATCACCAATTATTCCAAATTCATTTCATTAATCTCCAACGTAAGCTCCTGAAAGTTATTTCAATTTGACTTGTTCGAAAACGGCGGCGGCGGCAATCAATCAACATTGTCTAAATGATTGTTGCAAACAATTCGTTACATTTGCACAGTCACCGCGCGCTCGATATCGAGTTACAAGCTGTCTCAGTTGGCGCTCCGCATTACGGGTTGCTCTTGTATGGTAATGTTTTGATTGGTCCCATGAGTATTGGAGAATTTACTTTTTGTTGGTTAGAAAAGAACCTTCAAGTCAATTTTAAATCTTTTAGTAACAAAAACTAAATATTTTTTCTTATTGTACCTAATAGCACACAATTCTGTTAAACTTTAAAATGTTATACTTACTTACTTACTGTCATCAATTGGTACTTAGTTCACAACTTTTAAATATGAACTTTGAAAATAAATGGAGGAGGGTGGCTGAGAATCGGGACCAGTCGTATACAATTAAAGAGGCACCATATTATGTTGGTGATATGTCTATATGTCTGCAAAGTGTAGCACTGTCCTGATGATTGATCACAAGCCTTATCATACCTTACCTATAAGCTTTACTTGTACTCATATACATCATCGGTAGGACGGTTGGCAACTCTAGCGTTATCTATCATCACCGGCTTACCCTTTTCTAGGGCTCGGCTTCCAGTCTAACCGGATGCAGCTGAATACCAGTATTTTACATGGAGCGACTGCCTATCTGACCTTCACAACCCAGTAACTGGGTAATACGACCTTGGTAAGACTGGTTGTCAGATTTCGGGCTTCTGACGACCCGTAACGACTGTCAAAGATTCACGAATGACACTAATTGTACTCATATACAAGACAAGTATTACAATTTCGACAATAAACCTTCTAGAATACCAAATTGCAAACATCCGAAACAAGAACAGCCCTCCCATGTAACAGCCTCGATCGTTTATTGATGAGAGCGAAACATTAGCGAAATACCTAAACGACTATTTGTCAATCCGTCTTCCTGTCTGCAGTTAATCATTCCCCCGGTTATCTGGGCCGGGGGGAAGCGGGGGTGAGGCGGGGTGTCCAGGGGGTGGTAGCTGAAGGGGTGGTAACGTCACCCGTTCAGATTAATTGCCACGTTTGAAGAGTAAATGGAGCAACATGATGCGCAGAATTGGAGTATTTAGAGTACTTGTTTGGTCTTGTGTGAGATACCTGGTATTTTGTTATTAAATGGGCTGACAGCCATGAGCTGTCGATCTATTAGCATAATCAGCCTATAATTTACCCACTGCTGTGACACAGGCCTCCTCTCTTCGAGAGGGAGTGGGCTGTAATCTACCACGCGGGCCCAGTGCGGGTTGGTAGATGCCTTCGAATTTTTGGTTCTAGGACATGCCGGTTACCTCAGATGTTTTCTTTAACCGTTTTGAGAGCAGTGGTGGTGAAATTATTTACACAAAGTAAAACGCCTGCCTGGGTTCGAACCCATGACCAACAACTCGTACATTGGGGTCGTTATCACTGGGCCAGCCTACCTCTGCTCTTCATCTTGATCTATTAACAGTGGTTAATTATCATTAGTATAAAGCTAAAGGTAGGCTGGACATATCACACGGTACATAGATAAAAGATGGACCATAGAAACCACACGATGGAAAGGTCCACAGGGAAAGAGGAATGCTGGAAGACCTGTAAGACGGTGGGCTGATGACTGGATAAATACCTGTATTGCCTGCAAGACAGGGATTTATGGAAAAAGTTGGAGGAGGCCTTTACCCAGAAAAGGTCCATAGGGTAAGGGTCCATATTTCAATTTACTAATACTCTACTAACAACATTGGAAATGTAACTTAGAAATATGGAATAAATGTCTTTTTGATTTATTTATCCAAGCTATTTATCAATGTGTGAAAAAGTCGCATCAATTCAAAACCAGTAAAGGTGAATCCGCCATGATTTAATACGAGTATCAAGACTATTTGACCGAATTAAGAACAAGTGACTCCGCTTTTAATTTGAGTAGGTACTTATATTCAGTTGACTGCGATTCCAATACAATTTTGCATTTTGCTGGAGAGCACTCCTTGTAACTCAAGCACACTAGACTAATCAACCAATCATTGGAATCAGGAAAAAAGCTTCATTAGATTATGTTAAATCAGCAGAAGCTAAGCTACACAATTAGAGGTCATGATCAACAATGTTTTACTAGACATTACCGATGACAATTCAACACGTTGCAGAAAATTTATTTACAATAGCTACCAATAGTGACCACAAAAACCAACTCAAATACGGAAAGTACAGAAACGAAAATACAATACAATAAGAAAAGATCGGAAATTCCGTGTACCAAACGATAATAGTCAAGAAGCAATGACTAACGGTAGCACCTAAATACTAACAAGATAACGTAAACTGAGCCATCTAACTGGTTGACAATAATAAAATGTACCTAACAATAGATGACTCATGATGACGGATAGATAGTAGAGTTCGAACTTCGCAAGCATGTATTTCGGTCGAAACAGAAAAAGTATAGGTACGAACATCAAGCAAAGAAAAAGCTGATGATTAAGAACATATATTGAAGCGTGGTTCAGCTTTATGTGTAAGTGAAATGGCGTTATGGCTGTCTAGTTCGACGCGAGAGAGAAAGAAGACTCTCACGCGCACTGGAACTAAACGCGCTTCGTTTAAATGTAGATTTACGAAAAAATGAGATACTGAAATACATTTTTAGCTTAGTAAACAATTAAGTAATGATGTTTCAGTTTTATAGTACAACGGTAGATAATATAGCCAAATAACACATACGGGAAAAACAAATGATACCATAAACATTAATGGTTTTATAGGAATTTTAAAAACACGAAATTATCGTTGTATCCCCTTAAGGCTGCAGTCTTGCAAAATTCACTTGCGGCGAATTATTTGCGCAACTTTGTATTTTTTTTAACAAAAGTAATGAAATAACATGAAATATTATTATAGTACGTGAATAATCATAATATAAGTAATAGCTGGTAATTTTTTTTAAGTTCATCTGGTTGGATTATGTTAGGTAAATCAAGCGTTAAATACAGCTCTTTTGCGCCAACAACGATTCGAGTTATGTTTGTGCACTTGCATTGGGCAATACAAATTTTATTTAGAAAATCTGTTCAGCGCATAATTGTTTCCATATTCTTGTCTTCAAAATGCGCTGATTACTTTTTTCTAATTATCTTTCATTTTCTTAATTCAGATGTCACAATATCATCGAAATTCTCTGTTTTTATCTCTTAATAAAAGGTTTGTTTCATAATAACAATGCATCGTATGCATGTAAAAGTTGGTTAATATAATGCCAAGAGTTCAATAAAGCAAGTACTAAAAAAAATTGCACCTAAATCACTTTACTCTAACAATAATAATAATCTCAAAAACCTCCAAAACAGAGTTTATGAACAAGAATTGCGAGGGAAATTTCTTAGTGGATCGGAGCGTTTTGGAGGTCTTTTGAGATTATTATTATTGTTAGACTAAGGTGATTTAGATGCTATTTTTTTAGTATTTGCTTTATTGAACTCTTGGCATTAAACCAACCAAATCTTACATGCAGACGATGCTTTGTTATTATGAAACAAACCGTTTATTAAGAGATAAAAACAGAGAATTTCGATGACATTGTGACATCCGAATTAAGAAAATTAAAGATAATTACAAAAAAGTAATCAGCGCATTTTGAAGACAAGAATATGGGAACAATTATGCGCTGAACAGATTTTCTAAATAAAATTTGTATTGCCCAATGCAAGTGCACAAACATAACTCAAATCGTTGTTGGCGCGAAAGAGCTGTATTTAACGCTTGATTTACCTAACATAGTCCACCCAGATGAATTTAAAAAAAATAACCAGCTATTACTTATATTACGGTTATTCACGTGCAATAATAATATTTCATGTTCTTTCATTACTTTTGTTTAAAAAAAACACAAAGTTGGGCAAATAATTCGCCGCGAGTGAATTTTGCAAGACGAAATTAAACTTACATTGCAATTAAGGGCGAAATTGGTTTTAAAATCGAAGGCTATTTTAGAAATGACATCCTAGAGACCAAATCATGTAAAGAGTCTATTAGTTATTAATGGATCGATAGCAGTAAAAATTTCACCATTTGCATCTCGTAAATCAATATTCGTGCATCACTAATCCTTACTATCGATTCTCTCTCGATTCGCTCTGCACTCGCCACCCACGCTCGTCACAGCACGTTGACAACCTTTATTGCACCCTACTAAGTTGCTTTGAGCCCGATAGCGACTTTTATGGCTAACATTTCACCCACAGTAAAATGACCTGTGACTTTTCAATACTCTGATTCACCCCTTCAAGGGTACAAAGGCCAAGATACGCTGGTCATCTTTTGATAGTGCACCTCGCTTTGATGTGCAAGATTATGTGTAACTTTTCTATGCCATGGCGTTGTAATGGTCACCATAAAGTGAAACCTTAGTGTTAAGATTGCCTAAATAAATACTGCATGAATACTAATGATATGCTGCAGTCATAAATTATATGGAAATTCAAATTAACTGACGGATGTCGTACGGATGACAAGTCAAAGTGGTTACTAAGTACAAAGAGGAAAGTTCAAGTGGCGGAGAAAAGTGTGCTTACCTTGTAGTTTGTACCTGTTAGCTTACAAAATAATGATGAAATCACAGGTAAATGAGGCAAGAAAACTTATGGGTCAGCGGTTACGGTGAATTACGAGAATATCGTAAATACATAATACAAATTACCCGCAATTGAACATGGTATAGATAAAGCACGATTTCCAACATCGAATGGCTTCTAAACAACATTGCATAAACGCTGGGTGCGTTATCAGGCGGAGCGCGCCAACAGTCCCGTTATCCGACTAAATAACACAGCGTTTACAAGAACCCGTGGACAAAAGCTATTGTTTATGAAAGCAATCACCCCAATAACGATTTCCACAAAACGCACGGGCTCGCCGGCGGCGGAAAACGCGCGATTCGATGCGCGTGCGCCGAGCCGCGCGCGCTATTTGCATACACGTACCATTTATAAAGGCCCACACAACGTAGCGCGGCTGACGGCTCACTCAATCCGGCCGCCCGAAGCGTTATTTACGACCTATGTCAAATCGCCAGCGGAGCCAATCTAATCGTGCCCAATTGTGACAAATTATTGCTTTTCCTACGAAACCTTACGCTAAATTTGTATTATGAATTTCACTTTATGGACTAACACATGCTTTATGGAACTCCGTACGGAATAAATTCCAAATGTTGCCCGCTACAGTGTTGCCCGCGATTATTCGCACCTCGCCCAATATTTATTGGCACTCGGTGTCGCTTAGAAAGGCTAATTCTTTTGTGCTGGCAACTCGCGAGTGTCGTAAATCGTGTAACCGAACGCCTCCGAGTGCTGATAAAGGATTGTAAATAACGCCCGATTAGCCGACTAATCTCTTTTAAGTGTTGCAGATTGCAACTTTGATTTGCGCACCGTTTTACAGCCAGATTAAGTTGGAAATTTAATTTTGTTGAGGTGCGGTTATAAATTCTGAGCGACGTTTTATTAGTGTAAAATGGTGATTTGGTTAATAAATACGGTGATAAAGTAGTGTGATGACACAAGCGTATTAATGACGCGGCGAGGGTCATCAAAATGTCAAGTGTAGAAGTCGTGCGGAGTGCGCGGTGTCGAGTCGCGGGCGCCCGAGTGCGACGAGCGATAATCGATCGAATCGACATTCGACGCCTCCCGCTTATCGAGAACAGTATCAAGGCCCTTGGTGCCCGACAACCCCGCGACGGACCAATGAGAGCCGTCCGCGAGCCCGTCCCGGCCGCTCATTGGTCTGATACGCTTTTGATTGCACCGCCCCACTCGATTCACGACTCGATCAATCTCAATTATTCGTGAGTGTTGGTACTACTCCAAGTGGTCGGTCTCGGTCGCGTTTAATTGCACATTAACTTCAGGGAATTTGTTTCACAATTCGTACACTAGCACAATAGATAGAGAATGGGTAGAGTAATAGAGTTGTTATAGAATGTGTTCAGACTCTACTACAATAAAACGTGATAGACCAAGGAAAGATAATGCGGTTGAACATTGTAGCAATGTTTATTATTGAATTTATTATATTAATCACAAAATAGCTCTAATAGTAATTAAATATACCTAAAAGAGAATAATAATTATAATGGGTAGTTAAGTAGGATCAGTTATTCTGGCCCGCGTATAATACATATGGGTACTCAAAAACGTACAAGAAACCCACCTATACAACACTAAAACATTTACGATTGTAGATAAATTAATGATAATGTGACAAATAAACCTAAGTACATTAATTAGGTATGAATAATTTCCATAAAGCTGGGTTCACATGTAAAAATCTTTCAAAGTAAAATACCTATTCATCAGTAACTTGTATTGGAAAGAAACGTATACACTAAGAACTTAACAACAGACAATAACTACAGACGATACACTTTTAAAGAAAACCTATCTGAAGCTATCACTAAGTATGTACTTAACTACCTAAAGACAACACGCAGGCCGACTGGAAAATTAATTCATTTTTATGTATGAGATTTTTAATTAAAACACTCCCATTACTTATAAATAAAAATCACAAAATTAAGCCGTAAAAGCTCCCCGATTAATCATTTAAGTTATTTTCGCAATTTAAAAAGGTGTGCAAAATGGATCAAAAACATAAGTGCATGTGTTTATTTTATTTCTTATTCGAGTATTAAGGCTATAAACGACAGCTAACCTCTATTTAGACAGTCGTTATAAGTTTATGGGCGGAAGAATTTATTGCTCTGCAGAGCGAGGTTTTAATTTAGAAATACGATCATTCTAGTGTTAATTTCCACACTTCGGAACAAAACACGTGCACACACGAACCCTCCTTTAATAAGAGCTAATAATTATTGATTAATAATCGTAATATGTTCAAATACGTACTAATGTTAAGACCTAATAATACACTAACAATACACAGTGCCAGTAAAAGATTTATATATACTATAATTTTGCGAAATTACCATAACTCAATGTAATATTTATTGCTTGTAGTACAAATTCCAAGAGATATGGCGCGAAAATGACATAAGGCCGAGGATACAACGATCAATCATGAAGGGAGCAGTAAAGTTGAGAACAATCCAGCGTCATTCCGTCTGAGAGACATTAAAACAGCGGCCGGTCGGCCCTATCCGGTGCAACAATGTGGCAGCCATCGCCCCGCGCGCACCGGCCCGGCGCGGGCGCAACCACCATCTACACAGATTGCACTCACTACTGCACTCATTTCAATTTGTAATTATTGCTCGCGGTAAGCACGATCCCGCTTCGAAATTTGACAACATTAAAAACCACCAATGAATCAAAAAACGTCACAACATAAACCCTGGATCCCAATAACACATAAATCATTTTATTCGAATGCAAATCAAAACCAAGAAAGATTAAAGTATCGCTCTCAGTGGAATTCAGGAGGCCATTCGATGTAATTGGCAATCATTCAGAAAAGAATATACTCTCGCTCGAACAATCAAGACAAAGGCGGCCGATAGTACCTACAGGCGAGCCATTACGGGTCAATACCCATTATTATGCTATATTTTCGCGAGCACAGCCCTCCGATATCCCGTACGCTCACATGAGACGGCAAATATATGTAATTAAAGGTTGTAAAGTTGATTTACGGTTGGGGTCCGAGGATCGGAGTCCGGGGAGTGAGTCGACCAATGGCGCGTCGCGTAGCACTCCGTATCAATTTATTAGAAACGAATGAAAATCGCGGCTGCGGTGGCGGTGGCGCGCGATAATGCGGCGCGGTGCGGTCGTGCGGCCCATCAGCCATCAACCCGCCGCTGATAGTATCGAGCGCTGGTGCGTAGTTTACGATCTCCGCCAGCACGGTAACACCGGCAATAAAATTGCAACAATGGAAATGTCGGATGCGGCTGAAAGACGACGATGCGACTACGCCGGATCATTGCGATGAATGCAACAATGGAATCCTCCAAACGAAGGTGCAACTATCGACGGCCGTAAAGCTGAGCTATCCAACGCAGCCGACGTTATGACACTCGACAGATACGAACAATACCAACATAATGTAATTGTAATAAAACTGCGCATGCACACACAATGTTAACGAACGAATACTATTACTTACTGTATTTCACCTATTTGCGGGAGAAATATAAATGTAGGGAAAACGTATAGGTAGCCCAGTCATAAACGACACAAAAAAAATGTAAACATCGCAAACGCGCATGGATCTACGATTCTTTTGTAAGTTGTTAGGCCTCTGAGAGTAATCTATATCCAAGTTTGCAACATTTAAAACCTTGTGCTACTCTCACCGTGCTAGAAAAACTATAAAATTCTGGCACTTATTTCAGTTTTTTTTTAAATATACCTTAAGGACGCGTTTTTAAGTATCTTTGTTCTATATTTTGGTGAAGCAAACTAAAGCTACAATTTGAGTCTAACTCAAGCGCTCTAGGTCTATTGGTTGCTAAGATACAGCTAGTCAAAAATGGGCACTTTATTCCAAAAAGTGAATAATTATCGATAGGGTCATTTTGCTAAGACACGTACCGGTACCGGCTGAACTCATGGTTCTAGAGAAAAGTTATCAAATAAGAATTTGTATAGAATCAAATTGGCTTTATGTTAAATCTAAAGTGGTACCTCTAGACTTCATTTCCTAAAAAAAAGCTCTAGACAGATGAACGGTACTTCCAGAAAGGCGGCAGAGGTGGATCAGAGTGCATCTAATATCCAGCAAATTCCTTCACATGAGGAGAAAGGCAGGTTCCCCGAGGGATGCTAGTTCCTGCATGCCAGTGGGTGTGACACCACCTTCATCTGGCAAAGTAAGATGAAGTGGTGCAACGTTCTAAAAAAAACCTGAGTGCATAGACCTCACCAGCATTTTCCTGATTTAATTTTCTACAAATTCTTATTTGATGACTTTTCCCTAGGACCATTAGTTCAGCCTATAGCTATTGTCCTGGCAAATGACACTATCGCAAATTTTTCACTTTTTGGAAAAAAGTGAAAAATCTTCGCATTCAATAGACCTAAAGTGATTGAGTTGGATTGTATCAAATTTAGATTGCTTTACCAAAATATAGAACAAAGATGCTAAAAATATACCCTAAAGTATATTTTTCAAAAAAACTGGAACAAGTGCCAGAATTTCGCAGTTTCTCGAGCACCATGGGAGCAGCACAAGTGTTTCAAACTTGAGTACAGACTGCTCTCACGGGACCTAACAACATATAAAAAAATCGTAGTTACAGGCGCGTTTGCGATGTTTGATGTTGTTAATGACTGGGCTATGCGACGTCCGATATAAATGTAGACCGTAAAATGTTAGTTTAATGTAGCACGCCTGTCGGAGCAAACTCGCCAGATATAAAAGGCACCCAATGAACTGTAGCTCAAGAAGTCTCTCGGATTTATTGTTCAATAAGTCTCTAAGACGATCGATAATATGCATTGTCTCGAATCGCGCAGAGCCGAGTACTGTTCGACTCTTCGAACATTTAAAATCTGAAAACTAATTATTAGCATTTGTTGTTTCCGAATGGTAGTATAGTATAGTATGGCTGAGAAGTATGTAATTTATTATTAACGTAGTCATGTTTGCGCTTTTTATGGGTGCGGAGAAAATTGACCGACAAAACGAGTCTGCTTACAATGTTGTTTCCACGGCTGGGCATAATTAAATTACACATCGACAAGCATCATTATGGCGTAGTTCCTAATCAAATTGTATTCTACAAACACTTATGTGTGCAGATTTAATCTGACTCATAGTCCCATACTGAAGAATCTAGTCTGGCTTGGCAGCTATTGTGCAGGTTCCATAAGTTCGCAATCTTTACTTACTACATGCAGGTTTCTTTTATGACTCTCGTTTTGTCGCTTACGGCTATCGTAAAATATCATCGGGATGGAAACCCTTAATTTGTATATCACTCCTTTTGTTGTAATACACTGTTGCTAATCTTTGTTTACGATGTTCCAGGCAAAGATTGGTTTTGAAGAAAACCTATAAAAGTTTCAAGTACCTACGTCCTGGGGTTAGGAATTATCCCTAAGCTTGACTCTACCAGAATTATCTTCTTATTAACAAAATGTATCCTCAAGATACATAATTACATATTCACGTCAGTTGGACCCAAATAATAGAATTCATAAAACCTTCATGTTTGGACGTGTCTAGACGAAGGTGTCGAGAATTCGAGTGCCACCGCGTTTACTGTCTCCTCTTAATGGTAATTTGAATGACAATTTAAATTACAATGTGGAACGGCGTCCCGGTGATGACGGAGCACATTTGGAACCAACACCTACATCGTATATTCAATAGAATATTGTTACTAATAACCCAAAACGAATTATTTGGGATATGATTTTCGTTTCTGGATTAGATATAGGAAGATTGAATCAATTTACACAATTTGAACGAATATTGTTCACGTTATACTTACGCGCTGCTTTTTTATTGGCTAGGGAGCTGCCACTGTAGTTTTGTAATCATTGAACAACTTTTACTATGGAACCAAACCTGAAATCGTGAAAAAAAATCAGCTGTTCCCTACATTTTGACGTGCTATGCGAACATAAATGTAAAAAAGGGAACAGATGAATTTTTTTCAAGGTTTCAAAGTTTCCATACTAAAACATGTTGAATACAACACTATCGTGGCAGCTCCCTAGCTAATAAAAAAGCAGCGTGTATATTTATGTGATGTCCAACTGAAACAGAAATACGCATTACGTAAATCCCGAAAGTTCAATAAATCTATTGCGGTAAATGTCATCTTCAAACCAAGTTTAACTGTCCACGCCCATAAAATAATAAACTAGCATAATTATCACAATAAAACGAAATAAAAAGTGATTGAAGCTAATATTGATAAACATGAGCCAACAAAGAATAAGAATAACATATAACGGAAATAAAATAATCTGGTGTTGGTTGACAAAAAACAGACAATGGAGTCAAAGGGCAAGAAGTTTTGACAATGGCCGTGCTTGGCAGATAGAACAAATGAGGTGTCTGCCACAATGCTGCATTTACATAAATGGATGGAAGATGGGATGAAGGAACAGGGTGACATTCGACAGTGGTTTATAAACGAGAAGAAAGGACAATTATTATTATTGATTCTCTCATGAATATTGTTAGTGGGGCTGACTATCTGGAAGTGGTTTTGATGGATGTTGGTTTAGTGATATTAAAATTTGAATGATACATTTAAATTATATGTTTTGATGTTGTTTGATTATTTTTATTTAAGATCAGATTGTTCTCATCCGAATACCCTCGCTCCTTGTTACTATTGCTGATTATTTTATGAACCTAATTCTTATCTTCTTTTCTCTATTCCACGTTATTTTTCAGATGCTACATTTATTCTTCATTAACTTAATCAACTAGCCTCAAAACTCCAACTTTTATATCTTTTGACAATGTCATCATCATGTCCTCCACAACATCGTGCACTACGAAATTGGCTTCCCTGATCTCTGACATTTAGAATAATCGAATTAGAATTCTATATTCTATATCTGAGATGGATCGATATTCTTTGTGAAGTAATCCGATGAAGCGATAGGTTTAGCTTATCGTGGCGTTATATCGGCCGCTTCCTGCCGCCCCGCCTCGACCCTATCTATATCTATATAATAGATTACATTTAGATACGTGTAGATATTGTTGCGTACTGATTTCCGTCGGTAGGTATTAGTGGGTTGATATTTGTTGATAGTTTGATTGAGTAGTGGGTGTGTTTTCCTTGAAAAGTGTTCGTGTTCGGTATCTTTAACATTTTTATATTCTTTGTTTTCATTCAATTCTCTATTTACATTTTCTAGTTTGTCGTAAATGATCTTAATACATAATAATAGCTGACCCGTCAGACGTCCTCTCAAAATTTCAATTTCTTTTACTTCCTATTTATTTTTTATTTTAAACCAAGGGGTGTTATTAGATCAAACAAAACAAAACAAAATATTCAAATCAGTCAAGCTGTTTTTGAGTTTTAGCGAGACTAACACGGCAATGTACCTATTTAAGATATACGTCTCTGTACGGTTTATTAAAATTATATTCTATTATTCTAAAAAGTTTACAAAAAACTTTACGTCAATAAAAGTCCCTAGACGTTCCCGGCGCAAAGGAGCCCATGACACTTGCAGCGTTTCCGCGCTGAATTGCCAGGGCTAGCCTCTGCACCAGGAATGAACCAGAGCGTGGGTCACCGCCCCTCTCTCTAAGTCGACGGCCGATCTCCGGCACAAATTTGATCGCGTCGGACCTCCAGCAACCAGTGGTTTCCACTGCCAGTGGGACAAAATAGTACTTTGGCTCGCTTTTTGAGAGCGGCTGATGCAGCCGCGGCACCGGGTGACCCGACAGTGCGAGGGAGATGGCTGGCGGCGAACGTGCTAACACACGTTGCGTCCCAAAGTAGGCACTTACCCTTTTGCCAGGGTACTAACGTCAGGCCATCCGGTCTTTTGCCATCCAAGCGACATAGACCCGGCGGCTCCAGGACACAAGGGATATTGGCGCCAACCAGCGCCCTCCGGACAATATCGTTGAGAGCATGGTGCCGCGGAAACCTCCCTGAGCAACGACAGCAACTTAACGCGTGGTGGCCGTTGGCCTGCACTATGGACCCGCACATGCATATATGTGGTTCACAGACATCGCAGCCCAGGCGGAGAGCCACCGCCACTCGCAAAGACTCGCCGTCAAGTAAAGTGCCCAGGTGAGGTGAAGGAAGCGCTTGCAACCACGCTCCTGATTCTGACCGTGACACTGCCTTTAAGCGCGCCAATTCAACCCCCTCCGCCCGATCTACAAGGCCGGCCAGAACTGCCTTCGCTCCTACATCATCCCAAGAGCGCTGCACTTGAGGTTCTTTCGGGGTGATACTGCCAGGGCAATGGCCTGACCAGGCCGCCAAAGCGTCCGCTGCGAATTGATTTTTATTTATAAGAAGATATAGGGTTATTGGAAACATGTCACGATCCCTCTATGGGGTAATAGTAGGTGTCGTTAGGTATCAAATCACTCACGGGTCAAAATTGAACCACCTTAGAGATATTCTATTTTTTCAAAAAACAGTAGGCATGAAAGACTGATTTTTTCTCCTAATAAATCTAGTTTATTCAGTCATTTTTCAACGTCTCGAAAATTTTTATACTTCGTTGGATATCTAATAAAGCGTAGATGTTTATGAAACAGTACGACGATAAAGCTCCATAGTAATTTTATATAGTTAACTTGCAAGTTGTTACGAAAGACAAAAAAAACGAAAATTGTTACGGGTTACGATTTTGGGGTCATTATTGAAGTATGATACAATATTTCTTTTAGTTTATGTATTATTGGTATTGACATGAACAAAGACTAATTATAAAAGCAAAAAGATACTAGTTACACTAGTTTTTTTTCAATCAGTTTTCTGTATGTCCACTGTTTTTCGAAAAAATATCTCAAAGGTGGTTCATGTTTGACCGTGTGATTTGATACTTAATATCCTCTACTATCAAGTGGTGATACCTAGTAGACAAAGGAATCGTTACATGTTTGCAGTAACTCAGTATATGTAGATTATACTGTCAGCTTTCCGTTTATCAATGACATCGTAGGCATAACTACTTGTCTAATACATCGGGATTCTATTTCCTCCTTTTCTCTTCCCCACTCCCTATCAAATTAATAGGCCTATAAATGCAATAAAATTTCCCCTCCGAGATCCGCCCAGCTCGCAGGGCGGGCGGGATCTAGGGCGGGCCGGCGCCGCCTACCCGTGTTACGCTCTATCATTTAATTAAGCTCGTAGTAGGTACACGTAATAAATTAAATTACATAGAAGTAATAAATTATTCGTTACATTTTCGAAGTAACAGTTACACTATATTGTAGATATTTACTGTAAATGGTGGAAAGTGTCTATAAATCGGTTTGGGATACAAAATAAAAACCATCTTAGTTTTGTGCAAAGAAATTTTATGGCAAGTTTTTACTTTACGTAGCCAATGCTGAATATTAACAAATAGCGTGATATTAACAAAATCTATAACCATCCTCAATAATTGGTCTAAAAAATGCACGAAAAATTTTTCAAATCTGACTGGTAGTTCCAGAGATTAGTGCGTTCAAACAAACAAACATACAAACAAACTCTTCAGCTTTATTATATTAGTAATAGTATAGATGATATCTGAAGATAATTAAAATAGGAACTAAAGCTAATGATGCCCAAACGTGGACATCCGTGGGAAAGACACACATTATTGCATTTCGCGGATATGAGATAATATACACCGGCCCACTAAACTTAAGTACTTGTGCTATACAGTCCTGACATTTTGTTTGAGACCATAAGCAAGCTGTGTTGCCATGTGTACGCAGATAACGGGTATCCGGCACCTTTAGATTAGTCGATCGGCGGATATTAACTAATACCGTCAATATTTGATTTACGTAATTGGCTGTAATGATGACTACACTGGTTCAAATGTCTAAATAATTCAGGACCATTGGACCGTTATAATTATTATAAATTGAAGTCAATTTTGTAAATGCAGTAGTAAAATTTAAACAGGTATGAATAATTAGGGAACTGCTATGAATAATAGTTTTTGAGAATCATATAGCTTGAGAATTTTCGATAATTCGTCTTGTCAAAAATCTGTCATCAAAGACATTCTTAGAAGCTCCTCCGAAAACGACACCTCACGTCCGTAATATCCACAATCCACATCTACAATTTCAACCACAAGTCATATTTTATTATTCAGAATATATTCAGCACCTGTGTCTATTAGAATAGTCCTAGATTTCAATCGGGCAGCGTCTTAATCACCGGTTATAACGCCGGAAGTGCTGTCATCACCGGTATAAATAATCACTTTTGGCCAACCGGTCGTTAGTGGGGGAAGCCGGTGCGAGGGACGAGGGGGGGAGAGGTAATTTAGCTGCTCATCCATCAAGCACACCTTCGCACCGACCTGGATTTAGCATTCAATTAAGAATATTTAAAAATCTTACAGTTTAATGGACAAGGATTTATTCAGATTTAATGTATGAACATACATGGACGATATATTTGTTACAGCTAAAAATATTGTAAATAATGTATGGTCTGTAAATAAATAAATAATGTGTTAACAGACCATAAAAGTAAGTTCCTGTGTTCACACCTTTAACACAGATACTGTTAATGTTGATTAATGGTCGTCACGGATTCACTATGACAATCTGCAACAAAGCCCATGTCAAGTCCATTTGTATAATGCAGATTTCTATTAAAATCTCTTGCATTTTAATGAGATGGTTTTGCAGACCCTCCTATTATTTAGGTATAGAAATAGAAATTAAAACAGAATACTGAAAATTGTTTCATATTAACATAACACAACATGCACTGCGAGCAAAATTGATTGACAGCTTAGATATTTTGTAAAAATCGTAACCATTTTGGCAAGAAGACAACAATTACAATTATGAACATACATAGGCATGTACCGTTTAGATATACTCAATCATACAATAAATTATTGTTATATGTCACATGAGCAGATCGAATTCGTGTAGGCTGCACATTTCAACTTGACACGCCGACAGACGTTTGATTTTTCGCGAATAACAAACAGAGTGGAAAGGCCGAATCAAATATAAATTATTTTCCACAGCTATTGAAATAGACGCGATGAGTGATCCGTGGGCTAATTAGATTCTAACGAGCGGCAATCAGCGACATCTCCTAATATCTAGATGGTCGGTGGTCGTTGAGTGATACTCTTTATTTTATAGCACGACTCGGAGGTGGCTACTATTCTCGTCCGAGGAAATGGATACGCGTCAATCGTCCGACACACGAAAGAACGTTATGAAAAGAACAATGTGCGGCTTCCGCGCTGCTATTTTTAGATGGTGTCCGTTTCAATGGACCGTTGGAATTGACTTCTGACCTTCTTAAAAGCTGAATGGAAGATATAAGAAGGAGCTATCTGAATTAGAACAACCCACATGTAGTATTCGGATTTCACTGAGTGTGTTAGCACCTGGCACAATACTAACAACGGAAAACGCTGCACGATTTATTTAAATAAAAAAAAGGAATATTCGCTAAATCAATTAACGCAACCAGATTATGATAACAATAAATTGCTGCATCCAATTGTGTTATCTCGTGCGGTAGCGGGATTTTCGCTTCGCTGTCGACTCGTCCGCGATCACAAAGCAAACGTTTCGAATGCTGGCGGGCCCTTGTTAGCACCTCCGACACCTTGGAACACGATCGATTAGGCCCGCGGCCGCTCACATTCAATTATTTATTTATTTATTCGTAATTAAGCCGCGCGAGTTATGGACGCCGTTCCGATTTACGATCCAGCCAGATGAGTTATCAGCGATAGTCGATACGATTGCTTTATGGGACAGCCAATTGACGAAAAAAAATTGTTTTCACACTGTTCTGCGGTTTACTGCGTTTTACGTGGGTTGGCCTTTTTTGCAAACGTATCTGCTGTCATTTGTGTCGATTTTCGATTGAATTTCAATCGAATGTACATAATCGATTCTTTATTTTAGTATAGTCTTAATTTTAATTTTGGTAAGTATTGATATATAAACGTAAGTAGGTAATTAGAATTAATTATCAAGTAAATTCATTATTGGAATTGATCAATAATTTCAACAACAATTACATCCACTTGAATACAACAACAAGTAGTTACAAAACAAATGTTATCTCATTACCGAGTACAATAAGCTCACCATTAATAACCTTGTATCGATACATCGCCAACGATTTTATCGATTCTCGCCACTCGATAAGGCGGCCGTCATGAGGCCAATTTGTAAGGGCCCATAAATTACTTTATTAAAATAAATCAGCCAGTTTATTGTTCTCTTCTCGCCTTAGCGACTATTGTTGTTTTGGGAGCGAATATGCGCGTTCTGTACGGTTGTAATACATGTTAATATTACTATTGCTAAAATGGTAACACAAGTCTTGACTTCTCAAGTCTAGTCTAGTAAAATCACATTTAAGTCTGTTGCAGGAACTAGGAAATTACGTACGTTTTTAAAAACTCAAAACTTAAAAATTTAAAAACTCATGATAATGATGCTGATTGCCGAGTTATTTAATTTATTAACACGCTCAGCGCCAAGGGACCTTTTGACGCAAAAGTAGTGGACTTTTCATTTTTTTTTTTTTTTGCTGAATTGGCTTCTTTTCAAAACGTATATATAAAATGTTTGCTATAGGGTGTATAAATCAATATGCATCGGCCTGTGAAGTTGTGCCTTGTGCCCTAGCCGTATCAAAATCAATCTGCCTAGCCTTTTCCCAACTATGTTGGGGTTGGCTTCCAGTCTAACCGGATGCAACTAATTCCAGTATTTTACATGGAGCTACTTCGTATCTGACCTCCACAACGCAGTTACTGGGTAATACGATACCCCTTGGCAAGACTGGTTGTCAGACTTTCGGTCATCTGACGACCCATAACGACTGTCAAAGATCCAAGAATAACAGCCGGGACCATCGGCTTAACGTGCTTTACAAGCCACGGAGGGGTCTCAGTATGTAAAGATGTTCACCCATCTATGGACCGACCGCGGAAAACGTAGCTTAACCTGATCGATCGACCCGTGCGGCTTTTATTAGCCCCTGCCCTAGCTGTGTATTACCAGTTACAGAAACATTACAGTTACAGTTACTGGCCTGGTACAGAAACATTAGGGTGTATATCAAGATTACAGAATTTGCAAGTAAAATTATTTGGACTCAAGTCTTCAGATTAATTTTTTTTTAAACTTTTTTTATACAAAACAATACAACAATGCCTAAAAACTAGGTCGCATGAATTTCAATGAATAAAAGTCATACAGATTGAGTAAACCCTGACTACCAAACTAGGAGATCCTGTGACTTAGGAGTCAGTGTTCTGCTGTCATTGAGATACCAAAAACCTTTAGTAAAAATGGTGAAAAAATAAACTTACTAAGGAAGCAACACCTCTTGCAATAGGAGTTATCAATAACCAAATTGTCATCAATGTAATACCTAGACATAACTAGATGGCGTGTGTTTAAATAACTACAAATCATCGAGAACAGCACGCGCCTAGTGGTCTTATAAATATTGCATATATGGCGACGGGCTGCCTCTAATAATTCACACATTATTGGACCAGGCAATGAGTATAAACATGTTACTCGACCCCATGTAGCAATGGGCAAAATAATTGGGAAACGACATACTATATTGTAAGCCAAGCTCAACATTGCATATGTAGCACACTCGAAAGATTTCAGGTACCTAATTAATGTTTCTCAAAACCAATCAATTTCAAAATTGTAGACTTGTCAATTAGTGTCTAATATTATTTGTACACCATTCTGTCATTTGCACATTGATTTTCGATTGGCATAAAGCAACATTTTACAAACTAACCACCTAAACAAATCAAATTAAATCAAATAAGATTACGAGCAAGCTATATGCAATAAATAAGACAATTATAATGAAATTGAAGACATAGTAGATTTATCGGAAGAAGGTGCGAGACGTCCAAACGAGGCTCGGGACGAGTCGAGTGCGCGTACGACCCGCGAGCGTTAATAAACGATATTAATAAGTTATGTTTTTAATTACGAGCCGATCGTATGCTTATTTATCCGTGTGATTTTATAGGCCCCCGCGGCGGGCCTGGGCCCAAGGCCAACACTATAAAATATATGCCGATGAATAAATTCGATTCGTAACGAGATGTATCGGCTGTGGCATCCCATTACAGGTTATGTTATCAATGTATAAGGAAATGGTGTAAATATTTTGAGACGAATATTCGAGGTGTAATGTTTAATTTTGGGAGATGATTTATTTATAGATGAAGCAATTAATTTGTTTGGGATTAGAGAAGTTGTAATTATATATATAGTCTGAAAATAAACCACATGTCTGGTAACTGCTTCGATGTTACGTAAAAACAATGACACACGATTGTCAAAAATACTTATAAACAAAAAACATCCCCAATTTTAAAACTCGTTACAGCCAAATCCAATTTAAAAATGGAATCAAATCTAAAAATATCGAACAAAGTAATAATAAAAAAGAACTCGGTAACGTCCCTTCATTGTCACGAGCTAAATCCGATACCGTTCAAATCATGTGACGGATCGTGAAATAACGTCGCATCCGACGTCGCGTCGCGGCGCAGACGCACCACAATGTGGAAATCCAACAGAAAATAGGAGAAAAATAAAATAGAAAAATTGAAGTGACAGCGGACGTAGATTGACGGCTGTGCCTACATACATAATGACTTATTGTCACGCCTACACACACGATAGCCGTGTTTTATTTTTAATGCAATGTAGGTACTACATCTAATTACGTCAAGGGTGGAGAATTGACGACGTAACACAGATTTCTACTCTTAATTTAAGAAATTTATTTGTAATTATGATATGTAATAAAATTAAGTTTAACTTTACTTGTGTCAATATGTACATAAACTCACAGAACAGGGACAGATACAAGCGCATCAATATTCCTAGTGACAGATGGAATAATTTTGTGAGTACAGAGGGGCAATTCTCGTATTTTTAACAACGTTCGCAATATCATCTCAAGACTCAATCTGACAGAAATTGTATAGCGTTTACCTTCATTTTTGACATTTTGATTGACGCTGGCATGAGATTGTGAACGTTTTTAGGTACGAGAATTGCCCCTCTGATACCTACCTAATTTATTATAAGAATATTAACTCAAACAGTCAAATAATTTTACTACTAGCGACAGTCGTTTTAGGGGTTTAGAGAAGCAGTTTCTCATTACGCAAGAGAACAAGGCCTTGATTAAAATGAGTCATGTTACAGGGTCACGCCACACAGCGGCTTGTTTGGTCTGGGGAGCGCCACCGCCAAAATACGGCACAATCACGCCCCGTAAATGGGTCACCACAACAATGTCCTACCTCTGTAGACCTACACACAACTGTTATTAATCAAATTTTACAACATCGTAAAACCACGACGGGATTAAAATCCCACTCGAAAATACTGGAAATCATATTTTTATGAGATTTAGATCCGAAGTTATTATTTGAGATTTTTATAGTGGCGAGCTGTTTAGCGGTGGGTTTCCAATTTGTGGCGCGGGTGATTTACGAGCGGCAAGATCGACGCTAGACGACGCGCAGACGCGCCGTCACGCAGCACTACACAATGAGCCACTGTTGACTGTATCACCGTGATGACGACTAACTATAAAATAGTAACATTGACGCCCCTTATACTCGTCAAGGATATCGATTGGGATAAGTCAAAAGGCTGAAATTGGATTACGACCGAAACGAAGTGTGACGAATCAGTGCATTATACTCACGCTCTACGCTCAAGTTTACATCGTATTTGATGACTTTTATCGCTTTTTGTAAAATTATTACATTACAATCTGAATGTTAAACACCTTATCTAAACCATTTAATGGTGGAAAATCCAACGTTCATATTCTTCTGTGTTTTCCTACCTGATTATTCAGTTTTTTTTTTTTATAACACTAGGTATGTTTTTTACTGTTTTCTCTTTGGCAGACGAGTGGAGAAATATAATATTAAAACGCTCCGCCCGATCAAGATAATAGTAACAAATGTAAGGAGATGTAATGATTGCAGACAAGATGAATCATTGTAGAGCAAGATTCGAAAGTCGATGGCAAATCTATTCTTACAAAGCATTCTAATTAACCGAGACAGTGTTCCGGTGAACACAAGCCGTGTCAAGTTTCCAATCAGAACTCTAGGAACCAACTCGATCTAATGTAATCGTAGACTCAGACGCATTGGCCGATCTCCCACTAGGAATCGGGATACGACAGCTGATTTCCGGCCTGAGATACGGCGAGCACTAGATAGCACCAAGTCTCCGATTCAATCCTGTCAGAATGAAGATTGTTACTAAAATTATGTTGGCAGCCTAATGAGCAGATGTTGCTGATCTGATGGATTCTGTGGCTGAATTTTGCAGTTTATGTTTACAGAATGCGTTCAATTATTTTCGTGTATGTAGTTAGTATTGGCAGGCTGTGCATTACCGCAACGCGGCATGCGCGCGCGCAGGCGGGTGGCTGGTGCGCGGCGTCCGGCATTGCGCTCCGCTGCCCGCATCCAACACGCGTATAAAATCTTTGATACGCAGCACCGATGGAATCGAAATCCGATATTCGACTCACAAGTTTATTTATCGCGAAATGCGACGATATTTTCGTCCGTCCGTCACTTGGACAGTTCACAGAAGCGGCAAGATTAATTGTATTTCGGTTGAGTCATCAAAATAATTAGAATGACGCTATTTTCGTTTGTGATGCTAATTTGACAGACGTCGCGGGAGATTTCATGTCTTCTTGTTTGCCGGCTGAATTCTTTGATTGGTGCTTTGTTATTTATTTTAATTCTTTTATGTATTAGAAGCACGAGCGAGAGCGACATCTGTTTTAACAGGAGCGCGTTACGAATGGTATCACAATAGGTGCGGTTGATTCCTGGCTCTACTGCGTACCAAATGTTCAACAACGACATGTTATTAGAGCTAAATGGCATTATTATATTAACCATAATAAATGTCCATAAACCATTGGCTGCAATCCAGAAATATGACGTCGCTGTTATTGTGGTTGTAATGTTCAGATGGCACAAGAATCTGGGAAGTTTAACAGCAGGCCCAACTGGTTTATTGTAGGAAATATTTGATAGCCAACAGTTCTCAGAACTTAAATTTAATATACGGTTGTTAATTTTGAATGCGACCGCAATAAATGTGTTTGATTAATATCATTCTCGCGAAACAACTGTAACGGGTGCAGCTGCCTTTGATCAGAGAGCGACTGTAGATCATGTTGAAACAATGCTACACTTAAAGCGATGGCTGAGACATGGCGAATTATTTTATCATCCACCACTCGGCTAATTGTGGGCAAGTGTTGTTATTATGGATGTTGGCACGTAGCCGAAGATGCTGGAGCAGACATTGTGTTCAACTGAACTAAATCAAATCATTATTGCTCTAATGGTGAATGTAAAGGAAATTTACATGATGCATGCTTAGTAGATGAAGACTCATTTGGTTAAGAAGTACAATTTGAGTAATACCTTCGTGTTTTTGATAGAGCCCGTGGAAATTTTACAATAACTACATAATGGAACAGAGCCAAACACGTTTCCGCAATCCAATAATAAATATAAACTATTGTACTTTGATTGTGTGGAAATGTGGTACTGGAAAGATGTCGTTAAGGCAGAAGAGTTGACAACGGAGTCACATAATTATTATAATACGACAAATAACGATCTATCTAGTTAATCTTATGTGACAAACTGAATTGAAAGAGAGTTCAAGTGTCCTACTTATTTCATGTGAAGAAAAAAATAAAAGAAACACAATTTAAAAGCAATTAGCTTCCAGCGTTTCTGTTATAACACAAGAGAACGTTGGAAAGTGTAATTTTTGAATGGTACCGAGATCACAGAGTGCGTGGACGTGTTGTGACACTATACACTGAATGATTAATGAGACACACGCTAATCGTGGCCGTTTTTATTTATAACCTATGTCACCGGCAGGAGGGAATCATCGTTTGTTGACATCAAAATAGGCCAATGGGTAAACACTTGATACCAACTGCAATATGACTGCAAAATCACAAGACACTGGAATGTGAAAACACGAAATCGGCACCATATACTGTCACAGATTCCATTAAGACCGGTCACTGAAAATATTCGAAATTAATTGAAAGAATTTTGTGAAAATATTTAGCTATCAAAATACATTTCAATTTCACCAGTGATAACGTACATTAAAGTCGGAATAAATGAGATGTCAGTGTCGTGTTACCCAGTCACAATATGTGGCGGTTCAGAGCCAGCCGCATGACCTCCACATTATTCCATTTATCTGGAATTAGACCATTACAACATTGGACTATTTCGATTCTGAGTTTTTCGTACAGTTTATAAATTCATGTTATGTTTAAATAATAATCTTGATTTCATTTTAAAACAAAATTGTTTAAGTCTTTGTCGGTGGAACTATTTCGAATACTTTTGATGTAGGTATACATACATAAAGTTTCAGTAAATACTACTGAATCATTAACTCCGGGAGTTATATTGGAAACTGAAGCCTATTCATACAAGGCGTAACCGTGTAACTTAAATAACGCACAACCTCTTAAGGGGTCATTGTACTCATCATTATGAACAACTTTTACTATGGGATACAACCTGAAATCGAACAAAAAAAAACTGCTGTTGCTGTAGGGAACAGCTTTTTTTTCGCGATTTCAAGTTTGGTCCCATAATAAAAGTTGTACCTAATGATGAGTACAATGACCCCTCTTACAAATTGTATATGATCAAACCGGTTCAAATTATTGTCATAGCATATAGAGAGGTCCAATAATAAGCAACCTTTCCCTTCACATCTGTGTTTATAATTTTTTCACAGTCCAACTTTGTTTTGCTCGTCTTTTTTAAGATAATTACACCTGAACCATAAGTAAGGTTAAGCAAAATGTCAGACCATGTTCCTACAATAAATAAACATTGCGTGCTATAATTATCTACTCATATAAAGTCATTTGCGTCAGACTGCATACTTGTCTTGTAAATTGAAAATTGCATATATCCACAGTTATAGTTACAAATCAAGATGGTAAGGTGTGATTCGCACGTTATCCATCAGAGCTGCAGTTGTAATCGCCTCGACAATTGGACAATTATTTTAATTAAGTACTACACAATTGTTTCCCGCCACTATTCGCTTGGGATTCACCACAGTGGTGTTAAAATTGCTGGTGAATGTTATATGAAGTAGATGGTCTAGATTGGACTACTTAAATGCACTTACGAGATTCTATTTTGCCTTTTCATTATATTTTTCAACTTAACTTTTTACTGAGGATATTGTTTAAAAAGCATTGATTGATTGTGATTTTGATTTTAATTTTAAGTTTAATTTTGACTTTGATTTTAATAGGTACTAACATAGTTTGTAAGTTCTTATACTAAGTTACAATATGATGATACGGATGATTTCCGAATTAATGATTTGAATTTGAATTTTTTAATTAATTCAATTACTTAATTCAAAAATTCAACATTTTCACTTCCCAATTCAATTTTTAAATAATCTTTTGATTGCAAACAACGATATAAGAAAAAGAGGCTTGCTCCTTTTGTAAGTAAAAAGAGGTATATATAGGTTATACACGCTCCGCAAGTGGCAAGTCAAAATCTGGCTAATTAGCCACATTTTCGTCGTCTTGTCTCTTTTCCGCTCCCGATAAGTAGGTACCTACGACATACCGTCCTACTTTCACTTGTCGTCTAATAGTTCGACACTGTGCCGTTTTTGAACATCCAATGTTGGGTAGGTAACCTATCTACGTCTTTTTTGTAAAGGTAACTTTATATGTTTTACGGTCCATTGCAAAGAGTATCTACTTAAGTATATTAATATAAAGTCCCGATATTGGGACACGATCAACAGAAAAGCCGATATAAACTAATTAGGAACCGGCCTGCGCCTGCGAGTCCTGCGACAGACGCCATGTTTGTCCGCACAACTAGCAGTTAAGTACTGTGACTACTAGCGGTCGAGTACTGGTAGCCAGTGAGTCAGTTCACTCATCCAATTATGTATAATGAGTTGGTCATTAACTGGATTTGCTGAATAGATAATAAATTTATAAGTTATAAACGTTATAACTACACAATAAATAGTTAGGACCACATAATATACGGCTGTCGATTAAACTAGTGTTGGTATAAATTATAAAATAATAAAGCGAAAATTTATAAAGAAAATGATGTAGAATCGCAATTTCTAGTCGAAATTAAACTTTTTATGAATGAAGTAATGAAATGCGTCGACCCCAGCGTGGTTTGACCAGACTTGATTACTCGAATGAACCCTTCACACTAGCCCCTGTTGCCTCATGTTTCATGGAGCTACAGAGACCATTGTATATCAAGGAGTAGACCCGGGGACGCGATAATGGTAGGGAAGACGTACCCATAGGACATGGAAGGATTATTAGAGCCGTACCAGATATATGCATCTTTAGTCATAGTCAACTTTTAATGTAGGTATTAGAGCTTAGATATTTTACCACAGAGTAGAACTGCTCCTCCAATAATTGCTAAATGTCTGATCTAAAGAAGAATGGGTACCTATTTTCCAATAGGATACACAGGGTGGCACTTTGGCATGGACATCGGTGAGCAACCTGTTACCATGGATTTAGTAGGTACATGATTCTGAATACGTTAAAATTTTTCGTTTATATAAAAAAAAAATTGCTGTAGGTATTACATTTTGCCCGCGTAGATATTGCACTTTTGTAGCAAACAGCAGATTTTTTTTGTGATAGGTTGAGTGTTGATGTCTCTGCCTCCCTGTATTCACATTTTTCGTCGTGCGTGACAAATACAAAGTAACGCAACAACTCTTCTAAATGTCATTCAGCTAACCAATAAGAATAGCGCATTATTCTGATTGGTATTACAAAGTTCAAACTCGATTTGTTACAACCCTAAACCAATGGACCAAAACGCGACTAACTCAATAGAGTCGTAGATAAAATTATAGACTTATAACATTGTTGTGAGGCACGCTAAGAAGTAGAAACATTTAGCAGAGGGCGGTGAGGGTACAATTACAGCGAAATGGCCAATAAATTATATAGCAATGGTGGTTGCGCGGGCGCAGCGTGACGTCGGGCGCCGCTTCCGCGAAACGTCATCTAGCGATCGGCAAATTGCGGCGCGATCTCAAACACGATCGATATCGGGAAGGGCTAGCTAGCTGTAAATGAAGCGCTGGAGTGGTTGTTGGAAATTGTTGTTAAGTCAAGATGGTGGAATATTTTAGTCCACTTGGGTTCGTCTAATGGTACTAATAAGATTCTTAAAAGTCAATAAAATTCTGTTGTAAGTATACCCACGTAAATTGTGTTTACTTTGCAAGATTCTTAGAAATTTTTGGTTTTATTAATCAGTCTATGTTCCTTTCAAAATAATTTTGATCTGTAAATGAACTGTAGAAGACCAAACTCAAAATCGTTTTATGAATCGAAATAATTAAAAGTTAGGAATGTTCTTCCTGAAAGTTTTTTTTTCATACAATCATAATAAGTAATTAATTATTCGAATCGAACACCAATAGTAGGAGTTGATTACAGTCCAATATCGACTCATGAATCGGTAACAAAGTTGCGAATCATTTGTTTTACTTCATTTGTTTCCTTATGCCTCGTTTGCGACGGAAACGCGTGTTGACATTACCAGAATAGTCCTTTGTTGGGTGTGGTGGACCCGTTTAATAACTTGAAACGTTTTATTTGAACGAACTGTACTTACATATTGCCTTCAATAATGCGGCTGCGTAAGAAGCCTATTTTGGTTAGCACGTACATTTTAAATAGTTCAATGTAATTAGTTTACATTTAGAATATGGATGGGAAATTTTATGTTTCCGCAAACACTGGCAATAAACGTCTACAACAAAAAAAAACAATAATTAATTTTGAAATTCGAACACATTGTTCTTAATTATAAAATTCTAGAACGCCGTTTCAAATTCTCAGAAAATAACACCACATTAAAATGTAAGAACACTGTAAAAAAAGTTAAGACCGGCAAGTTTTTCATTCGTTTTATTTTATATGGGCTGTGTAAGTACCTACATTGAAAAGAAATTGGGATTTTTGTGGAGAAGCAAATGATAGACAATGGCGGTATAGTAAAAGCTGTCATTGGGAAAATCCCGGCGGACGTCTGGGCCCAAATGGCTGGTCATAAAATAGGGCTGATCACATCTATATTAGGACTTAGTTTTTACCCGACTAGGGCGAAGTAAAAAGGAGGATTATGATTTTGACCAGTATGTATAGTATGTATGTATGTATGTATGTTCATCTGTGCCCTCATAACTTCTAAACTGCTTGTCATATTTTGACAAATATAATATCCTTGGAAGCGTCGTGATCGTCCGCTAGTTATAGGCTATGTGACGTCACATTAAGTTGAATATGGCGCCCTCTAGCGGACATAAAGTCATGAACTAAAACAAAAAGATTTTTTAATGATGCCGTGTTTGGTATCAAATGAAAGGGCTTAATTAGCACATTTCAAAAATATATATATTGTTAGCTGTTGCTCGCGGCTTTGCTTGCAATCACCCGATAGTTAGAAATAATTTCTAAAATCACGCCTCAGACCTGAGCCAACCATAATTTTCTCTCCAAACCTACCTAAACTACAAACATAATAATAATTCTTCTTTAAAAACTGTAAAGCGGCTCTGCAAATACTTTTCACGAAATTATAACACCAAAATAATTTAAATAAAAACTTAAACCCGACTACTGAAAAATCACGATCTAAAAAGTATGAAACAAGAAAACATTCTCATCTGAAATTAGAAAAAGACAGACAATTTAAAAATCCGGAGTCACACGTAATCTGTTCGATTTATGACATGACCGTGTGACTCCGGATTTTTAAATTGTCTGTCTTTTTCTAATTTCAGATGAGAATGTTTTCTTGTTTCATACTTTTTAGATCGTGATTTTTCAGTAGTCGGGTTTTAGTTTTTAAACTTTACTTTTTATTGTTACTTTTAATGCTAAGTCTTTCTGAATTTATTATAAAACTAATTTAATGTCAATAAGTTATTAAAATTATGCAAAAGAAACAAAAAGTTTTCAAAGTAGATTTAAATGAAAAGGACTGACTGAAATGAAAATGGAAAATTATGTAACATTACATAACGTAAGTACCTAAGTATAGATATCAGTTACACTTCAATATAAGTAACTGAATATCTTAATTAAGTAAGTACTTACGACAAACCAAAACAAACAGAATTCGATAAAAACATTCCTTCTATCGATAACATTGCTGAATCGTGACTCAGTCGACAAATTATCGACTTTTTTCGACGTCTACGTATCTATTGCAGCTTAGTGATACTGTCTCCACCAATTCAGGTAGACGGAATACAATAATAAAACATTTAAGTTAAAAAAAATCTATTTCAAAGCAATTAACTTGAGTAAAGCCTCCGTGGCGTCAGAAGGATTACAAAGGACTTATCACTTTTTTGTCAGAGTATAGAAATATTCAAAGTAAGTTCGACCTAATTTTCTCAGTTCTAAAGTTGATTTTTGAGTGGAGCTCAGACTAATATTGTGTAGGTGGTCACGTATTTGTTTTTGTTAGATAACAAATTGGTCTTTTACAAGACCTCCGATGAAGACGTTCACGCTATAACGTCACTTGTAAATATAGAGCAATATCGATTCAGAAATCGATTTGATTTAATCGATAGTATCGATTCGATACTACTTACAGCAATTGCCATCCAGATGAAAAAAAACCGGCCAAGGTCGTGACGGACCACGCAGAATGAAGGGTTCCGTAGATGGGATTCATTTATCTCAACGTCAAACTTAACATTGTAGTTAAAAAAACATGTTCTCCAACAATTCCAACTGCAAATGTAAGTTCAGACTTATAATCAAATACATACTATAATACAAAATTGTAGGCTCAGTAGTTTCGGAGATAGGGGGGAGAATGGTAGATTTCATTTATTTTCTTAATAACTTTAAAACAATTTATTTTAAAATTATAAAAACAAAACTGTTTGAGACCTTCACAGTAAACCCTTTCATTTGATATGTCACACGGTAATTTTTAAAACTTTTTTTTTGCCCCCCAAAAGTGACCCCATATTCAATATTCATTGAATATTATGGAATATCATAATATGAAATTTCAACTTAATCGGTCCATTAGATTCGAAGCAAACTTGCTGTGACAGACGGACAGACAGACACACATGAGTGATCCTATAAGGGTTCAGTTTTTTCCTTTTGAGGTACGGAACCTTAAAAAGTTGCAATTTCATACAAGAAAAGCTTGAAATAAAGTCAATAAAATTCCCTTTACACACTAAGTTTATAGAATTAACCGCACGTCTAGGGCAGCCTCTTAACACTTGACACATACCTCATCAATTCTGAACCCTATCACCTTGTAATAGAGGTGTATCATTCGTCAACTTAGTTAACGGAGTACAGCAGATGTCGCCGGCGACAAAGTAAACGTACGTGCTTGTCGCGTAAACACGCAATGATGTGTGGGGCCGACCACGCAACAATAGTACTGTGCAATTTGTGATTCTACTCTATAATACACCATAATTATTACCACAGAGAAAAAATATTTATTTTTCCCGATTTTGGCAGCTTCGGGCTCTGTGGTAGGTACAATGTTTAAACTCAACATTTCACAATAGTCACCATTATATGTTTACATTGGTTTACACTGCAATTCTTATACTTACACTGTAATTTGCGTACCGAATCCTAAAGAACGCGTACTCTCAAAACCTTTCATACAATTATGTTTCATAAAGAATGTCACACACGAAAATCGTTGAGATTCAAAATAAGAACAGATCTTTCATTGTAACTCGTATCGAATTTACGACGAATATGATTTACGGGCGTATTTGATGCGGATGGACAGACGGACAACAATAGGCTCGTACAGACTGGCGCGGGGCAGAAACTCGCGCCATGTTTTAGTATATTATAATATAATGCGGTCACACTCCCCCCACTCGGCCTGACTAACTTTTTTTTATTACCTATACCTTCTCGGAAACAAATGCTCGATTACTTTTATCGCTCGCTTTTATTGTGTTAAATTGAAAAGGTGGCCAGTAATCGAGTATTCAAATGTACTGTCAGTTAAACTTACGCCACTTTCATTATGATTGGTTACGATTTCCTGTCATGTGGAGACCACACCGCAATTTATTATTATTACATTTTATCGTTTATGCTTGTCAATGACCACATTTTCAATCAATTACAATACTCTACATACTTCTTCTTTCACAGTCTTATGGACTTCTATTTCTTTTTTTTTTAAACACTGAATTTCAGGCATTTGAGTTCTATAAAAATACGATCCCTATTAATTTCAGTATAACGCATAAATTAATCAATTTAAAAAATTAAAGCACGCGGCCCAACCATTGTTACCGAAAAGAAAAAGAAAATCACAAGTTTCGAATGTCGAAAGGTCAATTAAATCGCAAATATCGCCGTCCGAATTCGATACCTAAACATAATCGATTAAACACGCGCTGGAATCGAATACAATGCAGCTTCGACTCGGGATTATTTTTGGCAGAATTAGGACCAGTCATGTGACGAATATAGTATATTATGAATCATGTATATTTGTGTGTTATAAACGGCTATTGTTTTATGCAAATCTCTGAATTACTGAGTATTTGCAAGATGACTTTGGTTATTAGAAAACTAAGGACAAGCTGTTCTTTAAATATTGTTGTCATAATAGTGATCTTTCCGTAAAAGTACTGTAACTGAAGAGAATTTAGGACATACTAAAATATTCATAAATTAACAGATTAATCTTTTAATTAGTTTAGTACTCAGTCAGGCGATTATAATCAAAAGAAAACACAAGTATAGAAAGCAGAAAACATTTTGAGATATGCACATGAAGATACATTTATTAGACCATGTAGGTATAGGTAGGTCAAACAATCTGCCTAGCCTTTTCCCAACTATGTTGGGGTCGGCTTCCAGTCTAACCGGATGCAGCTGAATACCAGTATTTTACATGGAGCGACTGCCTATCTGACCTCCACAACCCAGTAACTGGGTAATACGATACCCGTTGGTAAGACTGGTTGTCAGACTTTCGGGCTTCTGACGACCCGTAACGACTGTCAAAGATCCACGAATAACAGCCGGGACCAACGGCTTAACGTGCTTTCCGAGGCACGGAGGAATCTCGGTATGTAAAGATGGTCACCCATCCACTGACCAACCCCGGCAAGCGTAGCTTAACCTGACGGATCGACCCGTGCGGCTGTTATTACTTAGCTCCTGTAGGTATAGGTAGGTACTGAACCCAAAAGCTTTTCAAATTGATATCAATCTATAAATGTCGCCGCAATCTAAATCTAAATTAAATTCAAGAAAAAAAAACTATTGTCACAGCTGACATTCTCAACATGCGCACACATTACTCAGTTCCTGTATTTGTCATTAAAATATGCATTAACACTGTTTTCTTTCATTCTGTGTGATTTATTCGCAGTATTAATTTGGCGAGATGATATATACCACACCCACGGAATAGTCCCGACTTCAGTCGATGGCACCACGAACTAATGCCCGGGTTACACGAGGCTAAATTTTGAAGCTAGGCTAGCAAGCTAGTAACTCTGGCTTCGTGTATGTGTTACCGGCCAAACCCGATTTCAGGCCAAACTAATTTGTCCTAGGTCAAACCGGTTTATCCTTCGCGTGTCAAAATTTACTAAGTTAGCCCAAGACAATCTAGTTTGACCAAAATACTTAGGCTAAACTGATTGAATCGTGACAAAATGAACACAGGCTAAACTCAGTAAATTAATGCTTATGTCGCAGCCGACGAGCTTAATTAGCCGTTTAGTTAACAGCCTAACATTTGGAAGTAGCGCTAGCCAGCCGCTACCGCAGCACCGCTTGCTCGCTCGGCTCGCGCTTGGTTTGTCACAGTTCTAACCTAACCAATCCCATTTCGTCGGTGTACTGGTTACACGAGGCTAGTTTTTGAAGCTAGGATAGCAAGTAACATCCTGGCTTATTATCCTGGCTTAGCACATGCTAGAGCTGTTTACACGATGTTAGGAAATGTTAAGCCAGTAGCATTGCAGTAACATTGGTCATGGAGTACAATAATCCGATTGGGTACTAGCTTGGCCGGTCACACAAGGCTAGTACAAAAGCCAGTCAGTGGTGGGCAGCGCTACTATAGCTCAAAAATATACCTAAGCCCATCCCATTAAACTATAACACTAGCTGACTATCTTATCTTTGAGGGGCTTGTGGCTAAGTATCAGGTTAAGCTACGCTTGCCGTAGTTGGTTCGTGGATGACCATCTTTACATACCAAGACCCGTCCTTGCCTCGGAAAGCACGTAAGTCGTTGGTACCGGCTGTGATTCGTGGATCTTTGACAATCGTTAAGGGTTTTCAGAAGGCCGAATGTCTGACAACTAGTCTTAACAAGGAGTATAGTATTACCCAGCAACTGGGTTGTGAAGATCAGATAGACGGTCGCTCCATGTAAAATACTGGTATTCAGCTGCATCCAATTAGACGGGAAGCCGACCCCAACATAGCTGGGAAAAGGCTAGGAAAATGATGACTATCCCACTATTTTTCTCGCTAGTTTACTACCAGCCTAAAAATGAGGATAGTTCTGTATACATGAGACCCCAGAGTGACTAGCTTACTACCTCAATCTTGATATTCCTAGCTTGAAACACTAGGCTCGTGTAACCCGGGGCATAAGTTGCCACTCGTGATGTGACATGTGACAGCTCGCTATGTCGATAGAATTCTAAGATTTATAACAGGAAAATTATGTTTATCTACTTTATAGTGTGATTTGATGCGGTGTTGATGTATAAACGAAAGTATTATAAATTATAGTGAATTTTGGCGCCGTTCTCTGTCGGTTTGATGTGACCACGTTATTATTATTTATGATTTCTCAAGTTTTTTTGTAGATTTTTGGACTTGTGAAACTGGTTCAGACAACTTTGTTATGGAAAGCTGGGTACAGCATTGCCGCTATTTACAAATTGAAAATTTCGACATGTGTACATACATAACAATAACAATAACTTAATCCCTGGAAGTCCAAGTTAAACCAAGTTTAATCGCGTCGTGACCGCGACCCTTAGCGTATTTTGACTTTTATTAATGAACACTAAAATATGCAAGGTGAACTCATTCAAGCTTGTCCGAAGAATAAATATTAAACTCTGGGAATCTGACGGATCGGCCTTTAAGAGAGCCGAATTTGTGAAACAATAAACATTAGCATTATGACAGAAACCGGTTCATTAAGCGATCGTAAATATGAACGACGCTCACTTTGTAATTTGTATCCGATAAAAACTTACAAATGACAGTGTCCAATATAAAAAGTAACATTCAAATGCGTTATGGAAACAGATATATAGCGTTTCCGAGATCAAAGCGCGTCCCATAAAGACTAATAAAATAATTTTATTGGTAGCAAAAACAAAAGGAACGTTTAAGACGCGATAAAAATTATTAATAGAGCGGTAAACGTTGGCGGGACGATTTCGTTAAATTAAAAATGTGTAAGTCGGACATTCCGCGACTTTGATATATTAATCCACGTTTCGGCGCGAGATTATCATCGTATGTGCCACCGACCGCCGCCGCTTTCGCAGGAAACCACGGCAACCGCTCATCCGCGCCTCCGCTAGTGCTGAGCCTAGCACTTACAAACTATTCAGGGATATCGTGAAAATTAAATAAAATAATTCTAGCTATAAGTAATAAAAAAGTAAATCTTAGAAAATCTGACATGGACAAACTCAAATTTTAATTTTAATTGAAAGACACGGTTTTGTTTTTTCACTTAGATTTCTTTTTCTCCGGTCATTCACTTTTTTCTATAAAAAACTAGAAACTGTCCCAACACTAGCAGTGCGTTGATTAATTCCACTTTTATTTGTATAAGAATCAAGCAGCTGGCACCGAGCTTTTGATCCCGATACGCCGTAGAGCGCGTCGACATAATGTCGCTAGCATTTTTCATGACACAACGAAAACACGACAAAAATAATCGATCATAATCTTCAAGAATTCTAAGAAACGAGATAGCTGTATTTTTAATTAAAATCTTTTTAGATCGTCTGTTGTTTATAAATAAATGAAATGCTTTTTTGAATTTCGAATGGAAGTCTAATAATATGTAATCCGATAAATTAATCTGGCACACTAACGTTTTTGAAAATGGAACGTTTCTGAATTAAAACAAAAAAGAACGCAAAGATGGTTTAAAAATTCAAGCAGTTATCAAAATAATGTTAAACGAGTGAGTTATTCGATGAACATAGAATGAGAGATGAACAAACAAACCAGTAGCGGCTACTAGACTTGTGTAAACGGAATAATTATCAAACGCACACGCAGGGAAAGTCGGCTAATTGGGAAAGCGCATACCTTGATGTTAGATGTCGTCATTATTATGTATGTAGTGGAATATTTGGGTACCGTTCATGTACAGAATGTGATTAGAATAATTAATTAAAGAAAATACTAGGTTCTTAATAATATTGTCTGGTCAACTTCAATGACAACACCCTTAACCTGAATGAACGAGTCTGCCTTTTTTTACTTATAGAGCCTTTAAACGCGAGTTATAAATACAGAATTTAATACAGTTACAACCTTTTTCGAGTCATTCATTCATTCCAAAGTTCGATAGTGTTGCCTCTTCGGTCTTTGCATACAATTTACATGGTGTAAGGTATAAGCATATAGCGACATTTAAGTTAAAAAAAAAACCGGCCGAGTGCGTGTCGGACCACGCATAATGAAGGGTTCCGTAGTTAAAAAGAATTTATCCTAAAAACAAACTTAACATTGTAGTTGAAAAACATGTTCTTCCATACATTGATATACGTCACGTTCAATTCTCCAATTGCAAATTTAAGTTTGTAATCCCCAAAAAAATAGTTTTATGTGATAAAATTACAAATTAACGATTTTCGCTCAGTTTCCTTTACTTATGCTATGAGACCTTGCTTCTTGCCATAGCTTGCTTCTTGCTATAAGTTTTGATTTACTTGCGAGTATCAAAATATGTCGCATAAAAGGCCGTATCTTTTTAATGCGTTGACTTAGAAGCTTGATTTTTTTGTATTATGTAATTGACATTAATTTCAACTCGATATCGTCACGCGGTCCTGAGAAAAAGGGACTTGACAGACTGACAGACAGACAACGTGTCAGACAAAGTGATCCCGGATGAAACCGGAACCCTATAAGCGTTCCGGTTTTTTCCTTTTGAAGTACGAAACCCTAAAAACACTATAAAACGAATTTGAACGGTTTTTAAACGGAGTTTATCCATTCGATAGTGAAAATTGGTTCGAAATCGAATTTCTGAACACTTCGTTAAGGAAGAATTTAGCTTCAAAGTCGAGTGAATTACAATCTAGGGTTTATCTGAGGACCTCAAAAACCGAGCATAAGGAAGGATTTAATTCGCTTAAATAGACAATTTTGTTGAATCAATAGCTATTGAGAGTTTAAAATTCCGTTTATGAAATCTTCAGAAACCGGCCATAAATGCGTCGAATTCAAAAAATCATTCCGTCTCTGTCATCTTCAAACGATTGACAGAAACTGCGATGTTTTAAATACGACGAGTGGTTTTGTTTACACCGTATAAGTGGACCTAACATTTCGTGCAGACACGAATACACGACAAAGACGCTTCCGCCTGTGTCCTATACAGCGTCGTGATGCGGGGCTCCCATCGTGACGCAGCGATATCCGGACCGTTATTGGCACTAGATGACCGTCACAATGTTGTTTGATGTGCACCTACTCACTACAAACACCTTGTGTTGTCAGTTTATTGGGGAATTGGAGTAAGGACTGTTTGGGACGGCGAAATGTTGAGAGAAACCTCTTTTGGAACACCCGTTAGACATGTGAAATGCAACTTAAGGTACTACCCAGACCAAAACCTTGCGATAGTGTGTTACTCATTATTACATAATGAGTTAAGAACCTCTAGAGTAAAAAACTACATCTAAAAGCACATTAATAATGTTCGATATCCTATCATCATATTGCACGTTCTTATTTGTTTTTCTAAGTTATAAATTCTCCTTGTAAAAAAAGTGACTGAAATTATTGATTGCATGCATCTTTTGCTAAAGGTGGCGTTCTAAACATTTGAGGATTAGACTAATGGATATACTTATTAATTTAAAAATCTAAATAATTCACGTTTTATTTTATTTCAAAAGATAGCTACTTATTCCCTTTTTATTAAAATGTCTTTGACATAATAATATCTCGGGACCCTTGGGTTCCCGGATCTTTGGATGGCGTACGAAGGGCTGAAGCCAACTCGCAGAGGCCTCTTAGACAATTTTAAATTATGAGTAGGCACCAACCGACAATTATCCCTGTATGTATTATGCAAGTGCACCCAAGGACCACCCCCGGTTGGTGCAGGACTATTGCAGAACATGGAAACAAAACATATTGGGCTATGGGTTTGGGTGGCTGTAGACTGGTTACCTAGTACTATGGAAAGACTATGGCCCCTGCCTGACTAATGTTTTGTATACAATACAGAGATAAAATGGCAGGGATTGACTTGCACACTCAATAATGCGCCTCCGAAAACGGTCGCTAGCAAATAGAATATTAAAATAATTATTATTCCAAAAATGTTGTGAATTCTATGATAAAGTGACGTGCGTAGGGAGCGGGACAGAGCGAGACTGAGCGGCGGGACAGAGAAGCACTGAACGCTCAAGGTCGTTTGGTCACGGCAACGCCTTAAGGCCGACATCCATAAACGTAACTTAGCACGTGCTTAAACAAAAATATGTTGCCATCTCTATCTTGCACATTGAGTTGTGAATAGCGACAGGATTAACGATTAGCCAAAGTACGTAAAGTAGAGTGTATCCAACTCTTTCCGCTACAAAGGGCGTGACCATTTTGGGCCAAGTTCACTTTTTGATGCAGTCTTTGTTAGTTGACTGATAGATAGAAGACTGCATCAAAAAGTGAATTTTGGCCAAAATGGTCTTTACGCCCCTTGTAGCGGAAAGAATCGATTATAATATTCAGTTGGTAAAATTCAAGTTTCAATTGAAAAACTTGATCCATAATTTTCTGAACAATTTCTGGATTGAATTAAACTCAAGAGCGTTATTATTAGAGCTGTAGGCGGCGAACCTGCACTTTGATGTCTAATAATAAATAAGCTTAAAGTCGAGTTAATCATAAAAGCCAAATGTTTGCTAAGGCACATCCGCAAATTTTCATCGATATTTAAATAGTAAGGTTGTACGTGACTACATGGAAATTTGGTATAAAAAGTGCCATCAAAAGATAAGCCGAAATATAATCAAACAATACAATTAGTGAGGGCTGGTTTGAGGTGAAAAGAGTTCCTGGAAGGACTTATGGGGTAGGCCTCTGCCCACCAGTGGGACAGAGAATAGACTAAGTAAAAAAAAAATGAATTAAGTGAATAATAATCTGACTACCTGTTTGCACCTTGTGATATTTGACCTTGTTTGACGACACGGTTGGCGCAGTGGTTGAGCGATTGACTGCTGCGCAGCATGTCTCGGGTTCGATTCCCGCACGGAACAAATATTTGTACGACCTACAAGTATTTGTTCCGAGTCTGGGTGTTTTTCTATCTATAATATGTATGTATTTACAAAAAAAAATGTATATAAGTAGTTTATCAGCCATCTCGTTACCATAACACAAGCATTAGGTTGCTTAGCTTGGTACTAGATGGCGTTGTGTGAAATGTCCAAGGATATTTATTATTATTTTATATTCCAACATCTTTCTGTAATAAAAGGGAGAGGGGACAGTTCTAGTAATTTTAAGAACATTCAGTCTGATCTCAGACTCAATCTGTCAAAAAAGTCGGTTAAAATACTTTCCACACTTCTTTCTTTTTACTTTCTTTTTTCTTTTTTTTTATATTGATTGTTGTTGAAATGAGGAGGAGCTCGTGGCTAAGTAATAACAGCCGCACGGGTTGATCGATCAGGTTAAGCTACGCTTGGCACGGTCGATCAGTGGATGTGTGACCACCTTTACATACCGAGACACCCCGTGCCTCGGAAAGCACGTTAAAAGCCGTTGGTCCCGGCTGTCATTCTTGGATCTTTGACAGTCGTTAAGGGTCGTCAGAACGTCCAAAAGTCTGACAACCAGACTAACCAAGGGGGTAAGAGGGGGAGGTATTACCCAGTAACTGGGTTGTGGTCAGATAAGCAGTCGCTCCATGTCAAATACTGGTATTCAACTGTATCCGGTTAAACTGGAAGCCGACCCCAACATACTTAGCTGGAAAAGGGCTAGGCAGATCCGGCAGATTATGCAGATGATGACGTCTCTGAGATGAGATAGCGACTAGATATTTAACGTTTTTAATTACGGGAATTGGTCTTTTGGCCAAAAAAAAAAACTATACTTACCTATAACATTCTATTTTATATTCGAAACTATATCGCGTACTTCTTGCAATTTTTATCATATACTTATATTTTTTATACTTAGTCCAATTCTTCAAAGAAAATTCAATTAAAACTATAACAACGTTCAATAGCACATCGTTTTGACAATGATTACTAACTCCAACACCATTAATCTTCCCCCTCGTCCTAATCGGGGACTCTTCGCCATCAATCTTTGGTTATTTAAAGCATGGGACATGCCTAGACTTGTTACTTCAATAAACGTAGCCGTGACGAATACGAAACATTCGGTTTTGAATATTAAAATGTTCATTTGTTTCTAAAATGTATGAAGTTTAGGCCCTTATTCTGAACGATGGTCAATCTCGAATCGAAAAGAAAAGATACACCTATACTATGCATGAATCTCGATTCGAAACTAGGATGAATAGTTTCGAATCGAGATTCATGCATGATTCACCAAAGAACTTCGATAAAAAAATTATAAGAAGATTATCTTACTCAATCTGTTGACAGAAACATCAAGTCCGATTACCTACCATCAGTCAGAAACCAATTCAGACAATAGACAATGACTCAAAAACAAATCATCTAGGTCAACAAAAACAAAATTACATTTTTTTTTTCATTCATATTAAATCCACAATCCACTTTCAAAACGTAATAAGATACACGCCCATTAATACATCGAAGTCGCTTCTAATCAATCAACTTTAGATTAACACTCGTCTAAACTAAAGACTAAACAGACAAAAACAAATGAGCGAAGCCCAAACTCGAAATCGAATTAACCGCATGCATGTTTAAGACACCAATTAAACCTCCAACAAAGGCTATCTTCAATGAGACGAAAAAAATTTGATAGATCAACTCTTTAACGTAATCTATAATCTGTTTAACATCAACCTAAATAACACCCTATACCAGAACAGTATGGTTCAAAATCAAAGGGTGGGTTCGGTGTAGAAACTCGAGAAGGCTGTTGGCACAACATCTTATATCGATTAAACAGATAATTAATCACGGGAAATGAATCCGAATGAGATGTTATTAGTTATACCACACTCGCTATTACCAAGTGAAACAATAGCCCGACTTTACATGGTGATCGTTAAACGGAGATTAACTTTACTTTATATTTAAATTGCATTGTGAATGTGAGTACTTATTCAGCACGAATAATTATGATATGGCGTTAATTGTTGTTTCAGACAGGAACAAATTAACGTTCGTTTATTTTGCAATTAGTGAATGTTTGATCGATATCGTGATAAGACATTTTATATGTTAAATGTCTGTTTCTATGTAGAACAGGCCAATTATCTAGGAAATGAATCTTAATTCCGGAACATTAAATATGACACATTTGATATGAAAAATACTTGTCATGCTCAAAGGAAATACGTATCAATCATATCAATAATAAAAATAAGATATGTTTTGATTGAAATGATTTTCTTTACAGTATCTTTTTTGATAAACGTTATAATAAATATTATTTAAAATGCTTGAATAAGATAGACATTTAAAATCACCCTGTATGTTAGAGACGGCAAGGAGCGGCCGCTGGCCGATCAATCAGCTGCTAACGAGCCGGTCACGTGGTCGCAGCATCCAACACACTTACCATATCTTCTATCATAATTAGGCGATAAAACGGACAAATAGACCAAAATATCAAATTGATAAAGGATTTATTATTGCACCCTGTATAAAAAATAGGTTATTTTAAATTTTGACAGGCTTTTTAAGGCCTGACAGGCGCGACACGATTCTGGTAGAAATTTTCTACCAGAATCGTGTGTCCTAAAAATTGTTCTACTAGAATAAATTGTTCTTCTGAGTTCATTGCATTGTATGCCAAATAAAAAAAAATAACTTCAAGTTACTTACCTACATCTAAATCATCAATAACAAATTAGACATCAATCGCCGTCAAATTATCGAGTAATTTTCCTTCAATCAAACTCGTTCATCGATTTGCAATAGCAGCATTAGAATCGATACAAAAAACTAATCGATTTATTTACAAATTGGAACACCCACTTCGCCAGGCGTGTAACGTATGCAGCTTTTTGATTAACATTTACATTAAACGTTTGTCGCTCGCATTACAACAGTCTCTCGATAAAATTAAAAAAATGTTTTAATTTCTTTTTTTGAACTCAGACGAAGACAGAGTGCAGAGAAGGCGCGGGGCGTGGCGGACTAACTTTCATTACTCACGAGCAATAATAAATGATAAAACATTATTAATACGAGGAGATCACTCCGTTTGATGGCTCACACATGCTAACCTACGTCGAATAAATTAATTCTAATTATTAAATGTTGTTTCCTCCCTCGGGCTGTAACAGTTTGTAGCTTTTGAATTAAATAAATGTACATAATATATATATTTATGCAGAATTGGTTGAGCTCGTGGCTAAGTAAACAGTCCGTGGATGGGTGAGCATCTTTACATACCGAGACTCCTCCGTGCCTCGGAAAGCACGTTATGCCGTTGGTCCCGGCTGTCATTTGTGGATCTTTGACAGTCGTTAAAGTCTGACAGTCAGACTTACCAAGTGGTATCGTATTACCCAGTTAATGGGTTGTGGAGGTCAGATAGGCAGTCACTACATGTAAAATACTGGTATTCAGCTGCATCCGGTTAGACTGGAAGCCGACTCCAACATAGTTGGGAATTTGATTAAAGTTCGTATAAACATAGATTTCTAGCGGCCTAGCCAACAAATCGTAATCAGTCTTATGCGATTAGTTTCCTGTGTTATCTGGTGGCGTAATAATAACCAGAAGTTTATTGGCCGGTTCCCCGGAATGATAAATTG
Source organism: Cosmia trapezina (assembly GCA_905163495.3). Lineage (NCBI taxonomy): Eukaryota > Metazoa > Arthropoda > Insecta > Lepidoptera > Noctuidae > Cosmia > Cosmia trapezina. Next base: position 9,056,801 of record LR991036.1, read on the forward strand.
AATAATAATTTATTCTGAACAAGATAAGGCAGCGTTCAGATCGCGCGCCTTGATACTCTCAACGTGTGAGCGGATACGTATTACACCGAATCATAAAAATAATTGAAATAATTTTGAACTTATCGTATTAAATAAAACATTTTATTTTCAGGCTACAATGGCCCATAGACACATACCTTAAAATAAAGTGAAATCTGTAAATATTGTAATGTCCTAAAAACTTCGTAGTGTCTTCGTAGACGTTGCTACGACGGGCTACGAAATTATCGTTTTACTACAATTTTATATCTAAAGTCGATAATAATAATTAACCTTCGATTAATGTAAATTAATAGCTGCGTAGAAAATAATTCGACACCGAACGTTTTAATAACTACAAAATAAATATATCTGTCGTAGCACTTTCGTAGCTCGCCTACGCGCAGCAAAAACGTTTTAAAAAATTTGAAGATTATTTTTTTTTTTCTTATTTTGAACTAGCTTTTGCCCGCGGCTTCGCCCGCACGGATGTCGGAAAATATCCCAAGGGAACCTGCTACCGGGAATGCCTTCCTTATTCCTTGTCTACATTATAAAGGGAACCTCTGTGCAAAATTTCAGCTTTCTAGGTCCAAGGGTTTGGGCTGGGCGTTGATGAGTCAGTCATTCAGTCAGTCACTCAGTCAGGACTTCTCTTTTTATTTATATAGATAGAAGATAATATTTAAAAGTTTCTAAAAGTTTCATAGTTATTAATGGTTTTTGGTGCGAAAAATTGTTAAACCTTCAAGATTTTTGAACCTTCAACGTACAGTCAGCAACATAAGTCGATTAACACTTGCAGTTTTTTAATCTTAATTATTAAGCGAAATATTTAATTCAAATCGGAACAGAAGTACTTAAAAATTTAAGAACATTAACTCTTAACCGTTAAACGAAAGATAAGCAGTTTATCGAATCATTTTGTGTTAATTTAGATGATGTCAAAAAGTAGCAGTGTTAACCGGCTTCTGACCGTACCTAAGCCTAGTCAACCAGTGGCAGTGTTGCAAAAGTTACATTCGCCACAGAACACCGGTGTGAGGTGCGCCCAACATTCTGTTTCAATTACACACAGGGGCTAACAAACTGCGGAGCGAATGGTGCCGCCCCCGATGCTAACCCCTGATGAAGCTATCGGGTTTTTATACGAGATCCAACCCTACCCTTATCAACAAGAGTTGTGAACAAAAAAAAAACAAGATGCTGAGCCAACTACAATAATTATTACTGATATAGAACTGAAATTTTGTTTTAGTGGAAGATTCTTTCGGCCTAAGATTTTCACCATCTGCAACGTACACATATTCATATCGTCGCTAATTTAACTAACTGACGTATCTTACATTTTGGACTAAGCCGATAGCCGACTTAGCTATAGTAATTTGATACATTATCCAAGTCGAATCGATCTGTCTAATCGGCGTATCTGTGCCTTACGGTCCCCATGATAATGCAAAAATCGAGACCGATATATCTACAGGTTACAAAAAAAAAGAAAAATAGCTTTTCCTGAAAAATTTTCTTCGAATCAGTTACGTCACTTAGTTAGATTAGCGACGATATTTTCAACGTCCTATTCGTTTAAATTTTATTAATTCTCACTTCAATAAAAGGATTATTGAAGTGAGAATTAATAAAATTTAAACGAATAGGACGACTTACAAAACTTAAAATAAAACTGTACAGAAAAGAAACAAAAACAAAAAAATGTTCAGATAATTAATTCGTATTTTTAAATAAGTAAACAGGTTTGGCATTAAATTACACTTAGGTACAGCTGACAGTTACATCTGCTTAATTATTTATTACGTTTACGAACTTAACTGCACTGCAAACGGAAAATTAGCCCTAAGTGATAGCCTTTAAATTTTTCTAATCATTTATCGGTGACATAATTAAATTGTAGAAGAGGGAAATTGTTCTTTTATAATTTGTCAAGCACTAACACTCATTCATCGGTTAAAATTAGGTAGCTTTCAGTAAGCATAAACCTATCAATCATGGATTCTCTAATAATCACATATACTATTTACCTATCAATAATGGATTTTCTAATAATAAGGTATACTATTTACCTATCAATCATGGATTTTCTAATAATCAGATATACTATTTACCTATCAATCATGGATTTTCTAATAATCCGAATTTACTTGGAAGTTTAACACCAAAACTTGGTCCCATAGATTGAATAGTAAATCAAGTCATAATCAATGTTACGACTGAATTCTCCGAAAACAAAGAGCAGACACAACCAATAAGTTCATTAATAACTTTAGAAAATGCTTAAATAATATCAAATCCTACACAAGGCAGGAACGAAGCAGCAACTGCAACAATAACCATTGATTTGACTAACAACTAGGCGGTCAGATATCAACATGATCTATCTAGCGACAATCGGCGCCATTTACAACAGAGATCAATTAATGCTAGACAAGAACAGAGATACTGAAACACACGCGAGTGAAAGAGGCAGGTGTCGAGTTATCAATCACGCGCCCGCGCACGATCTCGACGCCCGAAGCGATCGGACGATCTCCCGCTTAATTATTTCTATTATGATATTTAAAATATAATCATTATCTCCACGGATAAGTCTCGTATGGCGAATTCCCACAGTTTTGAATGTTACACGTCTATAAATTTAATGGATGATTGAGAGCTGCAATAAATAAGTGCTATAATATGCTCATAGAATTCTTGTATTCTGGTAGTTTAGCACTTACTCGCTCGTTACAGAAATTAATGTTGATTGCTTGATTGTGTTTTTACTATCTGTGCGAGCAAAATAAAAATTCCGCTGGTGATCAGTTTTGACTTTGATTGACAGCAGCATATTCATGGTTGACATTGCTTAGAATTAGATACTAATGTCGGAGATGGTGAACCTATAACTACTTCTGTACAACACTAAATTTATATAATTTGCAAAGATAAATTCCGATTTTCTTAAACACAATCATGCCTTGATTGAAATTTCCCCCTATTAATTTTACGTCGTTCATATCTTGTAGAGCTAAGCTTCATTAATATCTCATAGTTCGACCATCATAGACTATGCTCGTCCATCACCCGTGATCTTATCACCCGATCACTGATCTCCACAATATAAAACCGTTTATACAACCAATGACTGATATTACCCTGTATCTGATTTGTATCTAAGACCATAATAGGTAGACCCCTGTTTCATAATTAATTGTTACAGAAAAGATATCTTACTAAACTGGATTGTTTCGTATCATTCGGATCGATGATCGTGAATGGAGCATTTGGAGTAGTGATAAATTACAATGAATATCAATCGTTACAAAGGATTAATCAAAATAAGTTGAGGCTGAGGTTACAGATAGAGATGTAGCGGTAGACGTATTCACATTTTATAATTTCTATGCTTGAAACAAAATCTGAAATCAATCAGTTATCAGAACTCCAGACTGGATTCAGAGGGCGAGAGATAGAGAGAGGTGGAAATCTTTAGAAACATAATAGAAAGAAACACAATGAAACACAATTTAGAAGATTTTTTTTTTTTTTTAATTTAGAAGAGGCATTTGTCGAAGGACAAGCTATTTAATGAAAAAGTGCACTGAACGTCGATATTTAAGAAAAAATAGTAGATATATATAGAAATAATTTAGTAAACATTGTAGAACCAGCAATGAAGGCTTATTTTATTTTATTTTTATAGAACTGAATAAAGGTGGTGAATAAATAATTGATAATGACTATACGAATTAAAGAGTTATAGCTGTTTGATGAACTAAATTCTTTCAATCATCTTCGTCACTACTATGCATAATATCAACAACCATATTCTTGCCATCAGTGGACATCAAAAAGATATCGTCGGCAGTTTTTTCTATAAAAATCTCAACAGCAGCGGCACCGCTCCCGCTGCGTTCAAGTCACAACCTTAGGGATGAATAATGTGGGAAGTGGACTTACCTCGCTTTTGCATGAAGGAGAACAGGTCATCCAGGAATTCCTTCCTTTGTGGATCATCGCTGATCTCGTATAACTGTAAAAAAAAGAAAGAGATTATTATCTATCTATATAAATAAAAACTTATAGAAAATTGGAAAATTCGGGAAAACTGAAAGTGCATTTTTTATGGGAATTTTGTATGAATTATTGAAATTTGTACAGGACAACGTCTGTCGGGTCAGCTATTATTGAAATTTGTACAGGACAACGTCTGTCGGGTCAGCTAGTTTATAAGAGTTTAGAGAGTGGTCTGTCAAACGACATGACATTGGAGGATTTGGGACCCAGAGAGATTTAATGTGGAATTTAGCGTTTCGTCGCGTATGGTTAAATTCGCAATCGGTCAAATTCATGAAAATCGCAAACCGTCAAAAGCTTCTCGGATCACTTTTAATTAATACTAAATCGTAGACTGATGAGAAAAACAAACATAGTTGTTATATCTCACGAAAGCGGGTGAGCCATACTTGTAGATGTAATGCATATAGACACGCGCTCTTGTGTGCGTACCTGCAGGTAGCGCGCTCCCGAGCTTACGCACACAAAGACAATGTGCATGTAACATTTACACATACAAGTATGGCTCGCCCGCTTTCGTGAGATATAACAACTATAACAAAGAACTTCAACGTATCGAAACTAACCCAGTTAGAGTCAAATTCTCACAAGGTGCAAATCGTATAATCAGCTAATTCATGTACCACAACTTGCGGGTACAACTAAAACAACTTAGAAAAACTACCGTTTTTACATAAAACAGTTGTAATACCTAATGAAGATATTAATATTCCAAATAGGAAGCTATGTTCAACGGAGCGGCGCGACCACGTGCACCCGCATAAACAGAAAACATAGGAACTGCATTACACCTTATTCAATTCTCATTCCTTAGATATGCATGTTCAGCTGACTATTAAATTGAACTATTAAGTTCTTTTTATAGGTAGCTATAATTTATTACATACGTCATAAAGAAAGGGAAAAGGGACCACATAGGCTAGATTGAGCCAATACCTATTGTATATTAGGAACATCAACTCAAGTTTATGAAAATATGAGAGTTAATAGTCAGCTATAAGTAGGTACTTATGGAAAATGGTTAAGAAAATCGTGAAACAATAAATAAATACGATGAAAAAGAGTGATTTATGAGGATTTTTTTTAGTTTGTACGTCGCCTAATTCGCAATATAGCAGTGGTGGCCTAGTGATAACGGGCGTGACTTACGAGTTGAGTGGTCGTAGGTACGAACCCTGACTGGCGCTTTACTTTGTGTAAATTATTTTGCACAAAAAAAAAAAACAGAAAAGGAAGAAAGAAAGGTAAAGTTGGGGTTGGGGGAAGGAAAGGTTGTCTGTAAAAGATCGCTCTTAGCGATAAGACCGCCCATTGTGTCACCCTATGTAAAATTTCAACATTTATATCTGTAATTTTTATGGTGTGCATAATAAAGAGTATTCTATCTATCTATCTATTTTCATCAGCATTGCTCTCAAAACGGTGAAGGTAAACATCGTGAGAAAAAAGGCATATCCTAGAACCAAAAATTCGAAGACATGACAAATGTAACATCTACCAAGCCGCATTGGGCCCGCGTGGTGAGTTACCCACTCCCTCTCACCAACATTATAGGCTGATTATGTTTATACTTATGCTAATTCGCAATCATGCTTTTATAGCTTCGCCCGCGACTTCGCCCGCGTGGAACTCGGAAATTATCCCACGGAAACGTACTACCGTAAAGCGCACGCCCGAAAAGCTCCCAGTCAGCATGATTTTTCCAACATCTTCAACAATCATCGTCATATTACACAAATTCTTAATGAATTATACACCTAAACCTTTTTCATGAATGAGTCCGTCCACTGCAGCATGCATTGGTCAAAACCGTATGAAAATCCGTTCGGGTAGTTTTGAGTTTATCGCGTTCAGACAAACAGACGTCGTGGGAGGATTTTGTTTTATAATAGTTACTTATGTTAAGTGATTATACAGAAACCCAGGGGTTCCAGATAACACTCCTGGAAATACTCAAAGCCGCAGAAGGCGTGTCTTCTACATAATTACCTCGATATCCGCCATTTAAATGCACTTGGCAATTTAAATACAGATAACACGGTCGTATCACTAACTACCGCAGATTAAACGGAATCGCTTGATTGGTCAGGGGAGACAGAACAGAAGGTATGTAGAGTATTAATTAATACCTACTGCTTTTGTTTTAAATGTTGGTACAGTCCCCGGCGATAAATATTGCACATCGACCTTTGGAAAGAGACAATCGGCTAATTTCGGCTTCGTAGACCGTTATCTCTGTCGCACGAAATACAAACAGTCCGGTATCTATTAGGAGCTGTTAAAACAATTATGATTTGCTTCTTTTGATAATTCTTTTTATTCTTTGTTTAAAATACACCAATTTTTCTATAAGTGATGGCGTTAGGTTGGGGTAAAATAAAATAAAAAAAACATGTTCACATTATGTTTACTTAGGTACGTATTTAATTATTTTGTATAAACGAAATTTCTTTTTTGGTCTCCCTTTTTTTGGAGTGCTGAACTTAATTTCAGTAGAATGTGTTTCAGTACTGACTTCGTTTAGTATATTGTTCAAAGTTCTTCTTGAAATTCCAGTGGCATTTGCAACTCGCTCTTGAAACAGCTTACATTTTCATCTTCATTTTTTTTTAATCTGTCAGCTTCGGTTACAAAATATTTATAAACATTGTAGATAATTTCGCGTGACTGGCTTCGTAAAGGTTTCCCTCTTTTTCCTAAAGATGTCATAGTACAGAGCAACTTTAAATTATTTTTTGGGGGTGTTAACAACTCTAAATACCTATATATTTTGAACAACGACTGACAAAACGTCACATAGGTAGTGTGCGACAGAGATAACGCTCTACGAAGCCGAAATTAGCCGATTGTCTCTTTCCAAAGGTCGATGTGCAATATTTATCGCCGGGTACTGTAACTGTTCTTGAGTAGCTTCGAAGTTCTTTTGTTTTATTGTGTTTGAGTATAAAAGAGGAGGCCTACTTGACTTTCCTCATATATTCATTTGCTTATTCATTCATTTTAATTTAATATACAAATTATCAACGTATCTATTAACGCCACATGTCAACGCGAAAGCGTGATCCTGACATCATACTCAAACAAAGGGAATCCCGTTAAACAATCATGCGCAACTCGTCCGGTTTACATTGAAGAACGGGCAAAAGTGTCCCATAGCTCGAATACAAGTCGGCGCCGTCGTACACACGATCAAACACCGAGCTATTTGCATTGCCCGGGCAATTACATCGACGCACTTAGTGCTACGAAGAACTGGGCCGTGGAGAGACAACGAAACGCCATTTGACACTTCCTGTTTCCGTCTAACACCTTTGACTCATTAAAGATAGATTGTCTTGCAAAAAAAACCATTACGTATTAACATTAACCCTTCGAGAGCGGGACATTTGACCGCGACCAAGCTAAAACAAATGGTGTACGTTGATCGTTCGTAAATGGAACGTGCTTTTTTATTCCGTGTGTGCTATCCGGCGCTAATCGACAACGTTCTGGCTGGTGATTAATCGCGGGGGGCGAGTCGGAGTCGACAGTGACGATCGAGAAGATTGATGCGAGAGGCGATCGCCTGTTGCCGCTATTAAGAGTCAAGCCCTCGCTCGCGCAAACGCTTATGATCGTCTATTGACACCGACACGACTAACCTAACAACACCTGGGAACCACGTGACTAACGATACGTAAACACATTTACTGTTTCAGATGCAGAATATGTACATAATTGATTATGCTTTCTTTGATCATATTAAAAGTTGAACCGGTTTTCTACGACAAAAAAGTAACAGGAAATAAAATTCCAACCGTAAAGAAGATTAATCTTCACAAGACCGGAAAATATTCTTAACAATACAAAATAAAGAATCTTCTCTAAAATGACCCCAAACTATCGTAAGTCGTAACTCTCATAGGGTAAGAAGTAAGACACTACATTATGCATTCCAATTATAGCAAAACAGACGTAGACAGTGTTATAAGGGTATTACAACGTCCACCCGAACAATTCCCGTACAAATTATTGTCTGAAATGACGGGAATATTATCATAACAGGGCCGGGATACTGTCGCCCACCGTCGCCGTATTTGAATCACAAAACTGGCCGGCTAATCTCCGTAATCTCTATTGTGATGCGCCAATTAACGACCTTCTCCCCTTCCGCTTGAATAAATAAATAAATATTTTGAAAACATGATCATTGTACCGTGCTAGCCACGGCTTAAAAAAAGAATTGTATTCTCATAATATTTTTAAGTCTATTATGTGATGAAACTTCGCGTCAAAGTTCACACATACAAATTGTATCGTTTTTGTATTATTTGCGTGTACGCACATTTCCTGGTTATTCAATTTATTTTAAATGACTATTGACGTTTTTGACATGAATGATAATGATAATACAGCAATTTATTAATAAAATGGGACAAAGTTATAAATAACATAGGTAAATCGTGTTATTTTATAGTTTTGAAACAATAAAATTATGATTACAATGAAGTTCATAAATAGTATACTAGTGACTGGTATACCTCCGAACAGACAATCTATCGATACTTCGATAGTTAAAGACAAGATCGATTGATCAATCTGGAAACTCTAAATATAACTTTGAAAGTTCTGGACAGTCACATCATTTAAACGAAAACTATTATCAAAACCGAATCGAAGAAGAGTGAGAAGACTCTAAGATAGAACTAATAGAAAAGGATGCAATCTTTTTTAAAAATATGTCATATTTATTATTCGGCCTACGAATGTCTGTTTTGTAATGAAAAAGTAACTCATTCGAAGTCAAATGAATATTTCATGATAATTCTAAATGACGATACCCTTTCAAAACAAAACAAATTGGATTTAACTTAGTAGAGGATTAGAGACCGAATCCATTTTAGGTCGCATTATTTTTATCGATATCGATACATCGATTAGAATCACAAAGTAGACGAATCGATCGCACACATTATTAGTCGTTGCAACAGCATTTACGATCGACTTGCCTATGTACAACAATAATACAATAAGCGCCAATCACTGTCGTTTGCTCGATGTCGTCAACAATCGGCCCCATTCATATTTTATCGAAGTGGCCTTTAACTCAAGGACATTTTAAAATCAATCTTCTATGTTATTATTATGCTGTAAAGCAGATGAAATCGATGGCAAATTCAGTTACCCTAAGCTTAATACTACTTAACACTTGCATCTAGATTATTGGGTTGTCTAGTGATATTTGGCAACACTGTCTGATATTGATACAAAATGTCTTTCATTTCTGTCTTTTTACAAGCTTTTATTCAACTTGCAATGTCTGTTTGCTTGTTTGTTTGCAAGATGAATTAAAACCACTTCCTTTTATCCTACAGAGTTGAAATTTTACACGTTGTTTCAGTTCAGAAGACAATGCATTTTTATGATAAGCATGCCCTGGTTCTATCCAGGATTGGCTCCAACTCCTCAACGGTCAAAAGTAAAAGTTATATTTGCATTATTGGATTAATTGTCTCTTGTCTTTTTTCGCCATGATGAATCTTATGATGCAAAAACTAACCAACTACAAGATGTTCTATTAATTCAAGTCAAATCCTAAAACAAACAAATAATCAAAATTACATAAAAGAACGAAACAAACCACGCACCGAATAATATAAATCAATGTTCAGCACTGAATCACTAGTAAATGTTACAAGGTGTAGTCGCCATTACATTTATATTGGAAACGTTCAATTTGGACACGTAGGCGATTCCACTCTGATAGACTATTGTGTACAAGGATAGATTTATGAACAGATTTTTATAACTTAACTCGTTGCAATGAAGGTGTAGGTATAGGCCTTCAATGTGGGATTTGAATGATAAACATAATTGAAGTAGAGATGCTATGTTGATAGCTGATGGCCCATATTTTTTGAAGACAGTAACTGTTGACACGGCAGAAAGGAAACGATTAAGTGCCAGCGTAACAAGCTGCAAAAAAGGAATGCTACAGACTAGTACATTACACGTTATCTACACTACTTCTCAATCAAGTAAAAGCTATCTTATCTACATCGAAAGTCAGGTACTGGCATGTCAAACAAACAAGTTTGAACTAGACAATGTGTACAACTTTCTTCAAATCACAATACAGGCCAACATCAATCCATATCAGTTCCGTTTTCGTAACCACTCAGGCATTGATTCATATAGTCTTCTCATGAATTTCAATACGATTTACACTAGCACTTGTCGACACATGGGCGCTTACATTAAATAACATTTTAGACTGCGAACGAACCCTGGCCGCCTTGCCTCGTCTGCAAGCATGCGCCCGCGCCGCGCCGCGAGACAATTTCAAATTGCTTGCAATAATTTAAAGGCGTAATATTTAAGAAGGATGCGTTTATAAATAAACTCGTGGTGGGTATCTAAACATAATAGTAACAGCGTTTATGGTAATCTAAGAGATTTATACTTATTGCTTTTGATGGTTTACGGGAGAAATTACTGTATAAATTTCGCTTTGCATACAATATGGTTGGTGTTAGACTAGTTTCTACGTTTGTTCGTGTTTTGTTTAATAACAAATAGAATTGCTTGCGTTAAACGTCTGCGATTTATAGCGTGATTCATTACGGACACTACGATGTAATTTTTCAAGAATTTACTGCACTTTCTTTTTATTTTATTGTCCTTTTATCGTTTCTTTACAACATTAAATAAACTTTTAATAGATCTCGTAAACTGCAATCTACAATGTTTAATTGATTTGTGCAGTGACTCAAATTTATTTTAGGAAAACTTACAGATTTAAATCTCATTCGCTTGTTTATGATCATCGCACCTTATGTCAAAACATTGTAACAAACTATAATAACAATAATAACCGAGTAGCAGCAATTACGAAGCAATTTCAAAAGAAAAACATAACACATAACATAAAGGTACCTATCTACCAAGGAAATTGATTTTCCATTGCGTCGAAGGTAACAATGACAATGTTTCATTGCAATCAGCAAGAGCACTAAAATGGTAATGTCTGCTCGTGTATTTGCGCACATTATGACGATAATGCGACCCATATTCTAAACACTAACCGATCGCTTGCATATCGCTCGAATGCTATAATTATAAGCGACGCTGCAGTTTTCCGTTTGTAATAAATTAAAATGTATTGATAAGTGTCAAATGCTAAGTTGCTGTAGATTGTCGTAGTCACGCACTGTATGTACTACCTGAGATAGCACTTTGTATCTTAGTAGAAGTAGAATAAGGCGATATTATTGAAGGAACATAAAAAACGGGTATTTTGTACACTAATGCGTGTTACCGTAGATAGCATTAAACTAGCCCTTTAAATACCACATATTATCAGAATGAAGCAACAGATACTGTGATTGATGGACAAACTCCTTAAATCTATGTAAGATTATAAGACAGACATCCCAAATGATTACAATGATGAGGAATTAGAAGAATACACCAGCAACTTCCTACAATGATAACAAGCCAGCTGCTAAAATTAACTCAATAATTAAAATACATCATTTAAAAGATCGTGAGACACATGTAAGATCTAATCGGCTTCCCACACAAAACTATTTAGATAGAGATCATGATACCAAATAATGTGAACGAATGCAACTGCACTGAAGGCAATATAGCCACAAAATATACGGTGGATCACGAAGCTCACGATCATAGGTATGACTATTATAGCTATTGCAATAAGTGAAACAGTTAAAGAATTCATTTTGCAATTTTGAAAGGACTTATCGGAAAGATTAGGCAACAGAATTAAACTTGTTAATTATTGTAGCTATAATAGTATCAAAACTAAGTAATCCCTATTTTACTACTGTTAATGTTATTTTTTCTTACAAGCCTACTGAAGGTAACTGTATACATAGGTTAGCTGTATATATAAATAAAATAAAATAAAATAATAAAATATAACAAAGCTCCAAAGAAATTTTTCTTGACGTACTCAAACCCAAAATAATGTCATTGGCTAAATGGATACACATATTTTGAAATGAAGCAAATAACATTCGTTACAAAACTGCAACACAAACACAAGGACATGTCAACCATAACCGATCTGAACCCGTGAGTCAGTTAAAAGCTGAAATCAATAGAATAATGAAATGAGAGAGAGTTGTCGAAGAGCCGGCAGGTGTCGCCTCCGTATTGTGTGTAGCACAGTTTTAACCGGAGCTGTAATGAGGTAAACAAACGCTGGGGCCATGTGGAACAAGGTGTAAGTGTCAGCGATACAGTTGCCTCCATTGTTGAGAAAGAAGGGGCACTTAATTTTGCTGGTGAGCATATGTTGGATATTGCATAATTTTGAGTTGGTTTAAAATGTAACGAGTAAATGCTATACAAGGAAAGAGTGGAAAGTGTTTGCAGTCTTTTTGGCACTGGTGTTTTAAATGCTAAAAGATAAATACGACGATATAGATGTGAAGTATGACGTTCATACAAAACTTCTTGAAAATATAAACACATCGGAAAATGAGAGGAAACTATGATGGATGTTATCATTTATAAACTAAACATAAGGTTCTAACACTATCTTTACAAAGCTCCGAAAAATAAAGTTATGTATACTGGTTGGAATTCAAGACTAAAATGAGTAATTAGAACATAAATCTGTGAAACGCTTCTGCCTATGACTTGTATTAATGTACGCATTATATGTAAAACACAGCAAAGTAGCCGAGAGGGCGTTGGCCGCAAAAACAATGCCTCAATTGATAGCAGTGTCTAGTGTCGAAATCAAAGTGTAGCTTCTACTTCTACTAATGGAGGACCAGTAATGGCAGATAGAACCACTACTGTAACGGTTTATGTAACAGTTAAATCAGCATGTTAGTCGGAATTCTGATCTGATTAATTTGTTTTATTAGGAACGCTTTTATCGAAATCAACAAGGACTAGTCTTCTTCTTCGTTATTTAGACTATAATACATAATCCCACAGTAAGATGGTTGCAGTCATGATATAGTTATATCCCTAAGAATATAACTATATACCGTAATATAGTTATATGAAAGCAGTTCATAACTGTCGAAGTGCCCTAATTTTGTTACTGCGACCAATTTCGACGTAGCGCTCGCCGTCCGCTGCCGTGGCACCACTCGCTTCGCTCGCTCGGCTTGCGCGTAGTTGGTCACAGTTCTAAACTAACCAGTTTAGTCGGAGTGCCCTAATAGTTATACGTATTAAGGCTCTTACAGACAGAAGTGATATCGCATCGCGACGTGTCGCGTAGCGGTGTTGCGACGCGATAATATCGCAATATCGCTCGCGATACCGCCTCTGTCTGTAAGAGCCTTTACTAGATCGTGCTCGTATCATCGTTATATATTTCTAGTAAGATAGTTATGAACCGAACTGCGTTACGGTATATAATATAATTCCCTAGAGATATAACTATACCACGGCATTAATCATCTTATATGCGACATATAAATATGTACCTATAGAAATTGAACTAGTTATCTGATTGGTTGACAACACTTTTAGCGTTTTCCTGAAATTCAGATTTATAAACTCAAAATAACTACCTTGACATTGACTAAATACCCTGTGTTAAACGAATTGTAATGGCTCATTGAGCACAAATTAATATTTTCTTACATGACTCATTTCAAAGCCAAATTCTATTTCGAATCTGTGAATTCTTGGAAACCTTACACGAAAAGTAGTTTCCAATTCTTGGTTCTCTCATGAATGGGTCGTCCCCAATCGGTGTACGCTTTGATAGCAAGTACGAAAGCGCTAAGTGATTCCCATCCCATATGTTTACCCATAAATTACTTCTCATTTGAGGCCAGTACTTCGCCGGATTGATAGGTAACGTTGCACACACTTGTATAATTATCATTTCCACCTACAATTAGATTAATTTATACTTGTTTGATGTTGATGTTGATATGAATTATTAATGGTTTTGAAATACCAATTCGTGAGATTGGTGAACTAGTGATAGATGAGACGGCGTGTTCTTATGTAGAAAAGTGAAGATTTCATTGATTCGACTGTGAAGATTTTAATTGATACAGCTATCAATAAACTAACAAACAAAGTTACAGAACATATCATTTTTCTTTTTAACAAAAGGGAAGGCTTTCATAAATTCATGCTATAGGTAACTGTAAAAGTGATCAATTGCTCAATGAAATCTTCCAGTCTAACAACTCGGGCATAAATTCGGGACTTTGAACAATTAATTACACGCGGAAGAGTACATTATATACATAAAACTACATAATAGTGAGCGGCTTATGTCCAGGGAGTGGGATAGCGCCCTCTGGTGGAATTATTCCGGGCAAGTAATCGCGTAATTGACGAAAACAATACGTGCGCGTGGTCATCAACGTGTGGACAAGGATTATTGGGCACTGGAAACGACAGATGAAAAGGAGGACATAATGAAATGGTCTATGTTTTTGCGGCACTGGTAATAACAACTACAATTTGGACACAGACGTGAGATCGATGGTTGTGTTTCACAGAATATCAGATAATTGATAAGCGATTAAGGCTTGTCCTCCCAAAATACGGCGAAACTAAGTAACTTTGTGTCCATCTTTTACAGTAACTATAGCATATTTTTGATATTAAAAAATACACAGTAATCTACAATACATAAGAAGTGATTTAGTTTGTCCTGAAATCTATTTTAGTTTGTAAACTAAGAAAAATATAAATAAATCCAGGTCTATTTCTGTCAATTTTTTCGAGTTTTTACCATATTACTTTCGTTTTTACCTACAGTTTTCATTAAAAGTGTTCATAAATTTATACAGTTCTTTACAACATAATAAGGAATGATTTCATGTCATTACTTTTTTAGTCCAATCAATAGATTGTTTGTAAATCGGTAATTACTTCATATTTTGCAAGCGTTGTGTCATCGCGCTTCTCTTTCTTCTCTATGCAGTCCGACAGTGACCGCGCTTTTTACGGCGGACAAGCCTTATTATCAAATCTAATGGATGGCCATCTATTATATAAAAAGAGAAGTCCTGACTGACTCATCAACGCCCAGTCCAAACCCTTGAACCTAGAAAGCTGAAATTTTGCAGAGGTTCCCTTTATAATGTAGACAAGGAATAAGGAAGGAATTCTCAGTAGCAGGTTCCCTTGGGATATTTTCCGACGTCCACGTGGGCGAAGCCGCGGGCAAAAGCTAGTCTTCTAATATTTTTGAAAATCTACTCTACCATTACATCGGGTGAGACATGACGATACTGTACGATATTATTATCATTCAATAAGTCGAATTAGGAACATCATCCTTTTTTAATAAGATTTTTAAAAATTAAGCCACCAAAAAACACACCGATTAATGACGAAACACTATTGCGTGCCCATTATTTTTGCAAAACGAAAAACACAACGGTTATTTTTGAAACAGATTTGGGGAGATCGAAACACAAAGCTTCTTGACGCTTCCGAATACTCTACATCAGTGTACGCTCAACTATAGAGTATACACAAAGTGTACACGATTACACGCCCTCTCTTTGATCTCCAATTAGATGAACATTTTGGGGTTCCGCATATCTGCCGTATGATAGGGGAGCTACCGATTGTAAATAAATATGTTCGTGCTCGTCCGGTCATGTTGAGGGGTGTGAATTACTTTCCCAACTGTGCTAAATTAGATCATTTTGTGGACAAGAATTTATGGGACATAATTTGTGGAGTTTTAAATTATTACTGCCCATACTTAATTACAAGCGCAACGAAATACAACTAAGAAAATTAAAGTGTAGTGCAAAAAACAGGTTAAGGTCATATTGATTTGGCGACACGGTTGGCGCAGTGGTTGAGTGATTGACTGCTGCGTAGCATGTCGCGGGTTCGATTCCCGCACGGAACAAATATTTGTATGACCTACAAGTATTTGTTCCGAGTCTGGGTGTTTTTCTATCTATAATATGTATGTATTTACAAAAAAAAAATGTATATAAGTAGTTTATAGCCATCTCGTTACCATAACACAAGCATTAGGTTGCTTAGCTTGGGACTAGATGGCGTTGTGTGAAATGTCCAAGGATATTTATTATTTATTTATTTATTTATTGATCATGACGACATGACCTAATTTTGGAAGACCATCCAAAATCTCATTTTCTTATATTTAGTATAATTACATTACATTAAATTATATTGTATCTCACTTAATGGTACATTATCCAAAATTGGGTCATGTTATGAAGAGATTACATAATAAAAAAAATATATCTCATTTCATATAATGCAACCCCTTTACTTACTACCACAACATTTTCTATTCAAGAAAACAAAACCAATTCATAAAAATAATCAATCTGAAATAATAACGTGGCACTAGGGCGGGCGGCATAAACTAGGGCCGGGAAAATTAATCCGCCCGCCCGCAAAGCCTCGTATTGGTGGCCGCAATTATCCACTGGGGATTAAGTCGGTTGTCGCTGGTTTTAGCCGGTTAGAACCGAACCAGTCGAGTGTAAACTAGTTTTGATGTAATAATGACTGAAGGTATTATTATATTTTTGTTGTAATTCTGTTATTCGTAAAACTGTGGAGCTTTTATACACGCTCTTAAAATTTATTAAACTTTGCAAAAATCATTCTACGTTTTATTTAATACCTGGTTTATCTACAGATAAAAGACTAATCAATATAAAAAAGCTCTGGTTTGTTAAGGTTTTGGTTGGTAATTGGATTTATTGTAAAAACGAATTGAAAGAATCCGTAAAAACGTCTTGAAATAGAAAACGGCAAGGAAACTCTTTCAGATCAGTTTGACCGATAAATTGGCAATTCACACCCAGTGTTGGGACATTTCTTTAAGTTCCCCCCTTCAATAGAAAACCTATTAAACTCAAAGTGAAATAAAATAAAATGAGCGTTCATAGAGTTGAAAATGAGAAAATAGTTATTAATGTGATATTATACAGGGTGTAAGGGACAGCCCTCCGCAAACTGATAGGGTGAATTCAGTATATCATACTAAGATGACCGGTACATGAAATTTTTTCAGGAACGTTATGGGAATCCAATAAACCTGATTTGTTTGTGTTTTTGTGCACAAATCGGAGCGTCTATTACTGGTTGGGAGGGGTAGGTAATAGGTATGCGGTGAGTTCGATGAACTCTGTAGCTAGACAGAAACTGAACAGCTGATTTCACGCGTCGTTCGTTAGAGTATTTCTACATCCATTGCTGGTTTTTTGTTTTCAGTTTTGTGTTTTGCTGTTTTTTTACATAAATAGAGTGCTGCGAACACACTGTAATTTTACATTGAAATAAAGAAAATGTAACTGAAAAAATATTTAAAAAATGAAAATTTTTTTGAGAAAATTTTCGGTGGAATATGATTCAAAATGAAGAGCTGAATGCACCCTGTTAGTTTGCAGAGGGCTGTCCCTTAACCCTGTATGCATTCACTGACGGTCTGTTGTACTGTCTTGTTGGCCTAGTGGTTTTCTTTCATACAAACCTTGTCCTGACATTACAAACACAACAAAAAAACCGGTCAAGAGCGAGTCGGACTCGCGCACCGAGGGTTCCGTACCATCATTTTTAAGTAATTTTTGTTTGTGATTTCTGAAAAACTGTGCTATTTAGAGACATGGGTTTATGTTTACTGTAATCTATACATAAACTTCTATCACATAGAATAATTTCAGATTTTTCTCTTTGCAAAATTCGGAGAATGTTAAAAAAAATTACCGTTCCGTTCCGTTGGGAACGGTATTTTTTTTAACATTTTTCATCAAAAGTCGAAAACAGAGACAGGCTGACAGACTGAGTCACACCATAAGGGTTCCTCTTTTACCATTTTGGTACGGATCCCTAAAAATAATTAGCCAAATAGGTGCAACCGTTCTGAAGTGATGCACGTAATACATTCGGCAATTCATTTTTATTTATAGATTTGGCTCTTAGGGCGAGCGCGCATTGCGGTGCGTTTTTCTACCGCATAATCTGTGAAGTATGGAATGTCTTTGAAGTGCGCACACTGCGATCATGCGTTTTGTTACTGTAGGCCCCGCCCAGTGCGGCAGAACTACCGGAAACGCACCGTAGTGCGCGCTCGCCCTTACAGTTTTCGCGTAGTTTTCGCTACGGTAACAATAGTTTACAGTATTAATTTTACACATAAGATTTAGAAAATCAGATTTGGTACGTAAAGCGTTATTTTTATTTATAGTCGGTGTTTTCATACCTACTTTCTTGACGTTATGTCAGTGGTTTTCAAACTTGGGACGTGAAGATTTAAAATTTAAAAAAAACATTATTTAACGCCACAGTGCGTGCATAATTAATAGGAAACTGAAATATAGGTAGATACCATAAATAGGTAGGTATATGCTATAATTTCACAATCCTCAAGAAACTTCTTGTTGTTTCAACCAAAAACCTTTTTTACAAGTCGGTGGTTTTTTTTTGTAAAAAAGTTTTTATTTTTCACTTTTTAGTTGTCACACAAATTCTAATACTACCAGCAAAAGAAAATAGAACACATCATCCACATAAAAAGTGGGTAAAAAATACTTTTTCACAATCCTCAAGAAACTTCTTGTTGTTTCAACCAAAAACCTTTTTTACAAGTCGGTGGTTTTTTTTTGTAAAAAAGTTTTTATTTTTCACTTTTTAGTTGTCACACAAATTCTAATACTACCTGCAAAAGAAAATAGAACACATCATCCACATAAATACTTATATATTATTGAAGCTAACTCAAAAACTACCCAGGCAATGTTGATAAATTTTATATGGGACCAATTTTGAGGATATATCCTCTCGAATAAAATTTAAAAAAAAATCGACTACTCATACATAAAAAAAATACGTGTCGACTTAAGAACCTCCTCCTTTTTTTCATCGGTTAAAAATAGAAACCAGAAACAATCCACAGATGACTCCAGCACAGTATCTTAACGCCTCACCTTATTTATTCTTAGTTTTCAACGTTCCATACAATATATTTTTCCAATATTTCGCGTCGTGTTTTCACCTCGCATAGGGAAACACGCTAAACGTCGGTCAGCGCGTGTCGGAGGCATTAGCAAACGTGTGACACACACATGCGTTCGCGCATCCATTCAGACATACGTCGTGTAAGGCCCGGGCTGCACTATACTGAACTGACGTTAGGACAAGGAGTTTCAGATTAAATAAAATATTCGGTTTTGTAAATAAATGTTAGGTACAGTTTCAGGAAAAAAAATACAAATTTCAGTAGGTAATGATGCACAGGAAATATAATCTTGTTTCTTAGAGAAATAAAAATAAACGATGGTTGGATTTTCATCTAATTAGGTACCTACAGGCATACCTAAGTACTACCTGCATAAATATAATACGGATGATATTATTTGATAATTCAATTGAGATAAGCTTGTTATTTATTAGCATGCTGTCAATATGACTAATGCAAACGATAATTTTATTCTAGTTACATTATCAGATACTTTGCCGATGCAAAAACTAGAGGTAAACAGCCCGCATCGTAAATAACCGACCAATTTCCTGTAAGGTGATAACTAACTTGATAATTGTCCCTCCAACAGAAATTATCAAATTGATTTCGCATTACCGACCATTCCTTAAACTTATAAAAATCTAACGACATCTAAAACAGGTCCCAGCGATAATTTACAATGATTTCTATTTAAACAATTTATTCAAACGCTGTGCCTAAATAATAGAACGTGTTAAATTCTATACAGTGTTTGTATGTACAACATTAACACATAGACATAAAGATCGCATGTTAACGTGCTCACAAAGCCAAGATTTTCACCGTATAAGGTGCTTAATGAATACACACTACATGGAAACATACATTTATTGGTCCCGCGAATGGACTCCAGTTTATTTGCAGGTGTAACAAACGCGCGGTCATCGCTCTCGGGTCGGTTGTGTGCGTCACCAACACACCCTCGCGTCAACACCAACATAGTTGTGCAGTGTACACACACATGGGGACGAGGGGGGCGAGGGGATGACCACACCGCACTGAGCGACGACATGCTAATTTCTTACCAAGCCCAACAATCGCTCTGCTGTACGTATAAATACAAATGACACCCGGCTCCAGGCGTATTTGCAATACTTTTGTTACTACACTACGAACCTATGTGACTCTACAATTATGACTGCACAATACACATGTACTATTTGAGTAACACACTCCAGAGTTTCCAGATAATCTTGTTTCATGACACCATTACTCAAAAATGTAGCAGTTAAAAGTTAGACCAATAAAATTTAAGTGATATGTAGAGATAAATCAATGGGGATCAAGAAGGGTTCTAATCCGATCATTAAGATATGTTGTCGTTATAAAATGATCCGTTTCTCGCATTATCCGGTGATAAAATAGAGGTGCGTCATAAAAATAAATGGGCGCGAGTTTGACCACCCCTGACATCACAATCAGTACAACTTTGTCAACTAGATAAGATACGTATAAGAAAGCGAACTAATTTTGGTTTGGTTTACATTTTTACTGACTACGCTACCTGACCTGATCCTACAAAAAAAAGCATCTATATGATACTATCCAACGTCGAAACAATCACACTTCACACAAGTTTGAGTGTGTGTGTCTTCACGCTCAAACGGCTCAACCGATTTGTATGAAATTTGTATGTAGATAGCTATAAGCTGTCTACATACAAATTGCCTGGATGCCTGGATTAACACAGGCTACTTTTTATCCCGGTATACGCGGGTTAAACCGCGGGATGCAATTAGTAATAGATAAATTCTTCTGTTGCAATATTTCTGCTTAGTTATCATAACGCGGGGCTGAATTTGCCTGTTTTAGAAACAATATTTAAAAAAGTTAAATTATGTATCGTCAAAAAAAATTAAATCCTCGTTTTAGGGAAATTCAAAACACGATAAATTTTATTGTAATTTGCTCGATAAAAAAAAATCCAAAACAGGCTCGGATTTCAAAAGCATTTCTCGTTTATTTATTTTTTCTTTGGGCATGCAGAGTTTATTCCCTGTGCTTAGGCCTGTAAGTAGTTGTTGCGCTGTTGCATACACACTTTCGCATATTACCTTTAGCATAGAACATGTGTAACAAACAATTGTTGGTGAACCAATAAAATAAATAAATAAATTACCTAAGGACAGCGCAAAATAATGATTATGAAAATTTTACCATGAAGTAATCGTATTTTATAGGAATATAACAGTTGGATTTTTAGTGTTTTTTTTTAAATAAACAAAAATAGTAAATTGGTCTAAAACGGATCGCGCGGGACGTCATCGAGGGTGACCTGTTGATTTTTTTATAAATTCGCTCTCCCTGCCGTTGCTCAAAAAAATCAAATAATAGAAGAACACACTAGATATGAAATTACGACAGCTCAGAAAAAATATCTCGTAGTCTTTATTATAGTTTTAATTTATAGGTTGTTTTCGAAAATGTGATTATTTATATGCAGTATAATGACTTTTATTGTCATCTTACAATAGTGTTAGACACATTACAAATTATTAGCGATAAAATTAAAAATATTATAATCAAGTGCGTGTCGTATAGGTATATTTTTTATCGTCATTTGAGAAGAAGTTTTAATAGAATACATTTTTATAACACTTTTTAATGAGATTCATCCATCCATACTTAATATTATAAATTCGAAAGTAACTCTGTCTGTCTGTTTGTCTGTCTGTTACCTTTCACGCCTAAACCACTGAACGGATTTCGATAAAATTTGGCAAGGCTATAGATGACATCCTGGGGAAGGACATAGGCTACTTTTCTTTTCTCAAAAATAATTCTACAGGCGGTGATATAGGGTATGAAAGTTTGTATGAGAAACCCAGTATTTTTTAAGTTAGGGATTTGGTAGGAAATAAATAAATAATATGTCATTCAGCGTTTTTGAAAAATCATCCCCTAAAAAACTGCACGGATTTCGACAAAATTCGGCAAGGCTATCATCCGGAGGGAAACCCAGCATTTCTTAAGTTAGTGATAATTATGAAAATTCAAGTTTATGTAGTAAGTAGAATAACCGTATAAAGGCTCCTACAAACAGGCGCAACACGCGATGCGACACAAAGGCACCGCGTGTTGCGCAACTAGCGGTGCCTTTGAGTCGCGCGTGATTCGCGTCGCGAGTCGCGCTTGTTTAAAGGAGCCTTAACTCGGTGCCCATGTTCCAAAGCAAGCCTAGTTCTTGGATGACATATCGTCTCTTTGTTGGTTTATAACTCTTAACATATTGATACTGGCATCTATGCCACTTTTGTTTTGGTAAATGGTCCGATGGGACGGCAATCCGACATGACCGGAGACGGTTAAAAATATACTAAATTAATTGCGATGTACTAAAATAATATATTCAATAAATTATAGCTGTAGCATTAGGTATACATCAATTGAAAATAAGGTACGGCAATTGTTCCTTCATAAGTAGCTGTCAATACTTACGGTCTTACGGATCTTCATGAGCGGTCGCAATCATCAAAATAATACAAAAGAATACGGTTACAGTTTATGCGAAACAGTAAGTCCATTTTCAGCCCTTCCTACTTAATATAAATCTTATTTTCAGGATTTTTAACAGACTTCAAAAAAAAGGCGGAGGTTATCAATTCGGATGTTTATATATTTTTTTTTTATTAATGTTCGGGCATAACTTCGTCATATATAGACGGATTTGCAAAATTCTTTTTTGTTTGAAAGGGTATATAGGTACTTTCAAGGTGGTCCCATTTGTCACCAAGTCATAATCGGATGAGGGGATCCCATGGAAATCGAGGGACACCCTCAAATTTTATAGGCACACCTATAGCGATTTTGGTATTTTTTGTAGTAAATCGTGCATTTGCTCTCAGAAAGCACCATTTGGGGAAGTGGGACTGATGATGAAGACCACAGATGGCCATCGGAACTACTCAATTATACCAAAGTATTTCACGGGTTGCGATTCTATTACTTTAACATGGTTGCTAAGCAATCTAAGCTCGCCACAATGCATAATGGTGATGGTGACTTCACCATGAGCTCCATTTCTCCTGGTTCTTACTAGAAGAACTACTCAACAATTAACGGCCCTGAATCGGGAAAAGCAATATTTTGTTAAAGCAGTTGACATTAGGCTATTGTAACTTAAATTACAAAGTGACTAAAAAGTGAAAAATGAAAACTTTTTTGCAAAAAAAAAACAACCGACTTCCAAAAAAACACTACAAAGTGAAAAATAACTTTAATTACGGAAGTCGGTGGCAAAAAACTAAAATACAGATCCAAAGACACTGACTTCCAAAATTAAAGTCATTTTTCACTTTTTAGTGTTTTCTTTTTTTGCAAATCGGTCGTTTTTTTTTTGTAAAATAGTTTTTTTGATAATTCGATCATTATAGGGGATGAAAGTTTATATGGAAATTCACCAGTTTGGTCGATGGGAAATAGCATTGGGCGCACGGCTTGCCTGCTTGATAAAATTCTTATATTCACTGACAGACATATTGCACAGCCTAGAAGCAATAAAAGCACAACCAAAGTTGTAATTTTGTCAAATGTCAAAAAAATGAACTCCATTTTTTTCAGACAAAATTACAACTTTGGTATTTTCTGTTAAAAATTAAATTTTGCGTGACTTTTTGGATACCCAGTAGAACCATTATTATAAACTTTCAGCTTAGTACCTATATTAGCCTAAGTCAAAGGCTTTTGAGGTAGTCCTCAAAAGCCTTTGACTTTGACACTACAATATACTAAAATAACAGTCACATTTAATTTAAAAAAAAAACTGATTTGATTTTGATTTTTTTTAAACTTCTCTGTAAACTAGGTTTGGATTTTTGGTGTCAGCAGCCAAAATATACATACATGTAGTTAGGACTGGTGAGACAGTGGTGACTGGTGGACGCGGGAGCAAGCGACGTAAGTACATACAGTTGTCCGTATGAGAAGCAGCTCGTCCTAAGGTCGAAACCAGCAGCGAATGAATGTTGTGAGAAAGTAACTATAGAATTATGTCTGTTTGTTTATTACATTTTCACTTCATAACCTATCAAATAAGTCTGTCTGCCTGTGAAAATGTAATACATTAGGGTTAGGACTCTTATGCCCTAACCCAGCCGTGAAAATGCAGCTTAAGATACTTTGTATCCCGGTAGTATGATCTCGTGGGATAATTTCCGACCACCACGTGGCAAAAGCTAGTATGATAAATAAAATTAGTTGACACAGTGCGAGGTGAGAGTAGCGGGCATTCTTTCACTAGAACACACTTTTTGCACTGCCTACCTACTGTGGTCGTTTGGTGCGTTGCGATGGTCATCGACATTCACCAATATCATCAGACCGCTAATAATTACATAGTTCTCGAATCGGTGTTGGTATAGTGTGAAAACACCCATTAAGATCCACGAAATATGAGACTTGACCGCGCCTCCCGCGCTCTTTCCGCCGCCCCGTTGACACCCGGTCGCTTCCCACGCCTCAGACCTCATACCGCTAAAGATACCTAAAATCGTCTACTGTGCAAGTCAAACCACGTGGTGTGTCATCTTTCGTGGCGCGTATGGTACACAGGAAATTTTTTAAGTAATAATTTTAGTTTTCTTCACCATAGGTGAGTGTCCACTCTGAAATGACGCGCCCCGCCACTCAAATTGGTATACTTGCGTGCCAAATAAGAATAGTACTGTCAAGACGCCATTTTGTTCCGCAATACTCGCGAACTTCATTACCAATGCGTACTAATTTGACAGCTATCGTGTGAAGTTGGCAGCAAGCGCAATCCTATTCTTATTTGGCATGCACTACGGTAAATGCGGTAGTGGTCGCGTCATTTCAGAGTGGACAAGCTAAGCTATACCATAAAATTAATGTAAAACTAAGGAAAAAATCGAAACTAAAAAAAAGTAATTCAGTTGATTAACTGCTATTCAATTACTGGTATTCAGCTGCATCCGGTTAGACTGGAAGCCGACCCCAACATAGTTGGGAAAAGGCTAGGCAGATTGATTGAGTTGATTAACTGCAAATATTTTATACTGTGGCCTGGATTTTCCGCAAAATGGTCGGCGGCGCACTGAATAATTACGTCACGCTGGCAAACCTCGCCAGGCACTGCGAACTCGACTATTTATGTCAGGAAAATTGCAACTACATAGATACGATTACCCAAAAAATTTAACATAGAAGCACAAAGAAAGAGCTTTTCTTTCTCAAGTTTCCAGAGCGCGGTAACTTGAAAGAAGGAAGCATTGACAAAACGCATCATTGACTTCTGCCCATGATATAACACACCGGCCGGAGGCATCTGAGATCATTTTTAACAGCAGGGAAATTAAGAAAAACGAAGAAAATATTATTGCTTGATGTTGATGAAATGATAACACGTAAGTTTTTTAATTGCTGTTATATCCCAAGATTGAAAGACCAAGATGCAACCCCATGGGTGGAACATTGACTGCCTCTATTCTTAGAATTAGAATGGAGACCACCCAGCAAAAAACATTGTTATGCATTGCGTAGGTTTTAGGTTACATGTTTACTTGACAAACAAATTCAGAAACTTGTAGTAGGTATACCAAAATTTTAATTCATAATGACACGATATTAAACGCCTATTAAATGCCCCATAAATAATCGAAATTTATATCGAATCCATTTTTTTAATCCGTCCGCTTCTCGTTATTAATTCGGCATCGTTTTATATTAAAACTATAATTAACTTCCACATAAAAAGGTCCCTTTAAACAGATCGCCAGTTTTTATTAAGCGATTTAATATTCATATAAATCTTTTACGCTTCATTCCTCTATTTTATTACTAATTTATTTTATATTGTTTAAGTCAGCCATTGAAACCCGTTCGTTAGCTCATTCTGTGTTCGATATTTGAATTATTAAAATGGAATTCATATAATTTTATGTGCTAATATAAAACTGTAGAATTATTATTGCTGTTTTGGAGCAACATAGTTGACTGTGGCTTACTTGTGAGTCAACTTAATAACATTGTGTAGGTAGGTAACTATTGTATTGTTTTAGAATAAACTAATTAAGAATTTGTTTTATTATTTTAAAATAAACTAATTAAGAATTAGTTTTATTATTAATCATATGTAAATAAATAATTAAGTAACTAAACAAACATTTTTTCTGTTCCTTCGAGACCTTAATTAACTTTTAAAATCATTTATGGCCGTTAGCAGCCGATTGTTCGTATAAACAAAATGATAATAATAAAATAAATTAAACGCAGCAATGCTATGCACACACGGGTATCTAAATGATACAAAATTAGTGGAAGGATGATAATAAGAGGAAGTCAACAGATGAAATAGGATGCTACGTGATAGTACAAAAAATATCCACGGTTTTGCCCCAATTATATAAATATATATAGATACTTTCCTTTATTTGGCTTATAATTAATTGTTATTGAAGTATTAATAATATAAGTTTTAACTTAAGTCAATAAATAGCCTAGTCAATAAATTAGTGGTTTTCTGCTACTGTATTGGCTAATTAAAAACTGCGGAAAAATATTGAACTGTCAGTGTCAACTGTCACCTGTGCTCATGCACAGTTTTAGTAAACTAAGTTTGCCGCTGAATCTAAAAAAAATAAAAGATAAAACAGAAAAACAAATTTGCGCTAGCAATTATACAAGAAAAGTATGCGTAAACGTTAAATAATTAATTAATTGATTATAATTATTACTAAACAGCCAACCTTTTTCTTATCAACTTCGAAAAAATTCGGCATCTTCGGAGGGTCGCTATGCGAGTTCTGATGATGATGATGATCCTCCATGAATGTGTTGAAGAAATCCATGAATTCCATTTAATAGTAAGTACTACTATCAAAGTACAATAACTCTCACACTAAACAACAATAGGAACTCAATTATTTACCGCGAACTAATAATTCAAATATGTAATAAGTCTAGCGCGCGACATAAACACGTGCACAATGAAGTATGGCCGATGGCGGCACGCCAGACGTCTTGCTCTTGCCAACATCCGATATAAACTAAATTGAAAATTGGAAACAAAATGCAATGTTCGAATCTTGATATGACAATAATAGGCGAGACAGAGATAAACGGAGCGATGAGGCGCGAGCGGGATGGCGCGAGCTGCGAGACGGCTCCGCTCCACCCCATCGACATTGGCGGCGCAGGGGTTGTCGCCAGACGAGATCGCTTCGAAATTTAAAATACTACCTGCTTACTAAACTGAAACAACATCGACTCATTCAAACGATTATGAACTTTATTCCAAATGGGAAAAATACCATTTTTATGTACACCAACAAGATAAATAAGCTTTTCTAGAACGAATTTTTTTAAGTTGTAATTATAAATAGCAAACGCGTGGATACAATGCGCAAGGCTATTCTGAGAATTCGTCTTGTTTTATAATATAACATTGATGATTGAAAGATACTGTTTTAAATTAGTGCGTGAATTGTGAGCAAAACAACACATAAAAGTACAAAGAGATTCTTAGATATGTATTTATGTTTTCAAACAACATTTAGGTTAACAGAATCGTAATTTACCATCGGCTATACCTATTGAAAACCAATAAACGCCACAGTCAACGACACAAGAACACGCATTAAAAGCGTAAACGAAGATATGAGACGGAATGAACAAATAATTCATGCATCACATTATAACAGTAGCCGAACCGTTTAGAATCCTTAAATATTTTGGTGTGGATGGATATAGGAGAAGCGTTGCTAAAATTTTCACGGAAATCATAGCGGACTTTAGCAAAAAAGATTTCAGTAGCACAGTTTTAGCGATGACCTGTCAAATTATCCCAAAAACCCCATCGAGCGACCCTCAGACCCTCAGAAATCGTGTAATTGTACAAGTGATGAGGGGTCCCGTAATAATTTCGCCACAATTATTTCGTTGTTTCAAAAATAATCAATTAAATTTCTACTATTGAAATGTCACAGGATTGCATGGGGCGAGTTTATCTTGTTATTGATATCTTTATAAATGGGGTAAAGTGGGCGAATCTGGTCATACGGGCACTTGAATTGATACGGGTGGATTTGGCAGGGTTAGTGATGTTGTGACAGGTCCATTGAGCCATTCAACGGGTTAACTATGCATTGTTGGATTTCTCGGAAAATAGACTATTAGCCGCCTTCCAATATGGGAAATAACATTAGTGTAATATGTGGACCACGTTAGAGCGCATGCGCGGTTGACCGATGGTAGCTTCGTAACCTTAATAACGTAATCCACGTCACGATGGTTTTCTTTCCCTTTTTCGTATTTCTATACCTATGTCTGTGAAGGTTTCGGAGCCATTATTATGTTTGTTTATTTTTTACTAACTTTGGTTTTTTACGTTTACACTCATGTCATGAGCTACTTAGGTAGCTCATGACATGAGTGTAGATAAAGTAGTTTATGGATCTGCACATAACTAGATATCAAAACACTCGAGTGATACTATTAAAAACCTCGCCTTTTAATAACCCCGCATTAATTCATTATGTACCAGAATCATAAACTACTATTTCGATCGACCGAGTGATATGCGATATCTGGGGATATAATACATAATTATAATATCCCATAGTGGAAAGGCGGCTTAATGCTCTCTAAGTTTCCAGATTTTTCTTGTTTTCGTTATTGGTTGCATGAGAATCATTAATTAATGAGGTTAGTATTTTATTCAGGAGACTTACATTTTTAAGTTCTGCATAGGAATGAATAAATACTATAAGGAAAACGTTGAAAATATCATTTATATCTACGAATTCTACAAACTTAACATCGGTATCAATAAAATAATATTTAAATAGTGTAAGTGTATTTAATAAGTAACACAAATGTTCTCTGGTGATCTCTGTTGTATAATACAGCTACAAATCTACAATAAGCGTCAAAAAATGAAAGTTTTGTGTAAATTACAACATTTCCAATAATGCTCTTTGTAATGCCCGACCCGGTGCCGTTATTTCGGGAATCCACTGAATAGACGCCGAAAAAATTCCTGTGACGTCATGCCATCCCTTATGGAATCGGATAGCATACCCTTTAAACTAACGGCGTTGATTTTTCCTTAAGTTTATTTAGAAAGACTTGATTCGCCTATTATGCTAGTGCAGTTTTTAGTGTTTATTTTTTTTAGTTAATTTTAGCAAGTGGTCTTAATCTAGGTCTTTGAACGGACCTATCAATCTACCACTTAAACATTCAATTCATATAATGTTCATAAAAATGTATTTACATGTTCCACTTTTAACTTTTAAACCTCAACACCGTGGTCTATCTTATCAAACGCTTTAGTCAATTCTATAACCTCACTTTACCTGAATAAGTAAATGCATTGAAACAATTTCAAACATAATAAAATTTACAACTCTAAAATGCCCGCGGTACGATCCACTATCACCAAACTCACTATCCCAAGCATAATAATATCTAACTGCAATAAAAATTAACAAAAGACTGGGTCGGCTGGGTAATTCTGGCAAAAAATTTAAATAACGATTAAAATATTATTTTTGTCGTACAAACAATAGAACGTCGAAGATTCTTTATTATCGAAAGGAAGTCAATAGATACGGAGTATTATTGGGCACAATTCTACGAAATATTATGTGAAACGGTGAAACAATGGGCCAGACGGACACCAATAGTTTTTATTCACCATTTGGCTGAGATGAAAGATGTGTACAATAAAGATTTAGTACAAACTACAAAGCAATTACAATGAAATGGATACGAAAAATTCAAACGTACCTAATCAGAAACAAATGTTTGACTTTAAATAGGTACACGGTATTTTAACATTTTTGTGTGAATAGTTTGTGATTGTGAGCCACGTTTTCGGTAATTTTGGGTTATGTAGTGAACCTTAGGACCACTTCTTTTCTAATTGCTTCATCTTTTTCAACAAATTATTTTACTATAGAGACGTATATATTTTTAACACAATACATATATTTTGTCATAATACCCTTGTGGCTTTGGGATCAAGCTTACTCTACCAAATTAATGAGAGTCCGTTCATAATCGACCTCTGACATAGGCCTACTGACCCGTGCGTGTCTGGGCTAACTTTAGCATCCACCCGACGAGGAACACTCGAGATAAAATTAAATATAAAATGTCAAAGTTTCATAAAAAAATGTAGTAAGTACTTCAAATGGATATCTACCACATTTTCAACTCATTATAGGATTACCTATCTACTCCAAAAATACTTAAGTAATTAACATTCTTATAACTGATATTATTGTATAGAGTGGGTGCGGGCTAAGGTCCTATTCACACGTACCACAACCACATCACATCGCAGCCACTAAATGTGGGCAAGCAGTGGTTACGTGTGAATAGTGTCACTGCAACTTTTTGCAGTTGCGTTGTCGCTACTCGCTAGTAGTTGCTATGTGGTGACGTTTTGTGTGGCTATAATAGTGTTTGCAGACAGTTCGTCTCGTTGTGGTTGCGTTGTGGCTGCGACGTCGCTTTGATGTGGTAGTTATCGGTCATATGGTTGATTTTGACAGCCGAATGTGGTCCGTCTGAATAGACTAAGTATTTATTTTCATTCAAATTAGCGTCCGTCGACGTGGTGTCGTCGTGGTGTGGTTTTGGTACGTGTGATCGGGCCCTTAGCGACTATATTATGCCATCGACAAGTAATTTCTTTATCAGTCCACCAATCCGGAACATGTAATTACGGAGAGTTTGGAGATAACGCTTTTGTTACAAAAAAGTATTTTTATGCATATATTTTTACAATCGTTTCTATTTTTTAAGAGCTAGCTCATTGTATTTTATTAAACTTTCACCTAATAACAATTTTGCCATATTAGTAATGTGGGATGAAATTAGTAAGTAAGTATCAATTAATAATGGCCATTCAATTACAATAGATATTTAAGCTACCCTCAGATAGTTCAAGTATCATCCCTAATTGCCTTTTGCCAACACTCGTCGTTTCGCACGGCGCGGGGCGAAGATTTATTGTCGCGCGATTTTAATTAACACGTGATAGTCAATAGTTCCCGATTGCCCCGATCTCCCCTCATGGTGAGTGTAATTAAGCTCGTGATAGCTCAATGTTTGGGTGGGCTCGGGTAAACCGTAACATGATCCAGAACCATTACGTAGCCGTAGGAGAGAATGATCGGTGCAAAATGAAACAACAACTACAGTAGTGTTGATCAATTGACGATTGTAAATAAAGTAATCATAGTGTCATAGTCGCAAATATTTCAAATCATTAAATTAATCGTGTGAAGAAATCAAGAGAAAAGGCTTCTAGAGCAGTTAAAACGAAAGCAGACACTAACCCACTATTAGAAAACGAAATGATATCACAAATCTGTTCTCTACAATCTCAATAACTACAAAACAAATAAATGTGCATGCGCATATAAAAGAGAAAACGTACCATGCGTATTATTGTTGTAAGCAAACAAGTCAATGGGAATCCCAAGATGCGTTTTTGCCAACATTAGCCGACCAGCCAACGTAACCGTCACTTGATTCTGAATTTCTGAGTAACATCTATTAATTCAATAATTTCATCGTCAATATTTACTGAAAGTTAGTGTAAACACTTGCGGTTTAACAGCAGATTCAAACTCAGCTAAGATTAAAGGTTTTTACTTTTTTAGAAAAAGAAAATAAATATGTTTTAAGTCTTTTTGTTGCTATAAAAATTTGTATTGATGAAAGAGTTTTATTTTCGCCTGAGACCGTTTTGAATACTAATATTTAAGAGGGATCTTAGTCGTAAAACATTTTTATATTTTGGCTTTTATTGTCGCTATCTCGCTCAGTCTCATTAGTATGATTTTATGAAACTCCATTTCTATGGCAATTCGTTTTGTTTTCACGTGAGGAAACTAAACGTGGAATCAATCAACGGCTTATCTTCCCACATAAGTTGTAAAAGTCTTCTAAGAAGAGGGTTAAATGGTTTTCAACAGATAACGACCCGACAACGCATTACTAGCCCTACTTACGAATTGTAAACAACTACTAGAAGCATCTAGTTTTTACCTGCCTGATAAAGAATATTGCTATACGAAGCAAATATCTCTATACGTACATATGTCTCTATGTATGTATATGATACATAATATGTCTTGTCATAGAATGAAACAGAAAGATATAACTTTCTCTTTTACACTTATAATATCTATAAAATTTATTCGTCTCTCAAAATTTCCCTTTCTAAGCTCAGATCGTGACAATACATAAAGAAATACCTACAATGCGTTCGCAAGCGTTACATCAGCTATAACTCGCGACGTAACATAAGCGACTTACTTAATTAAAGTAGGTAGTGTTTAAAGCACCTATAAACAGTCCGTTAATGGCGCTTCGTTTACAGCCCCGCGCCCTAGGTGGCGCGCCTGTCGCTATTATTGTTCGCGCTATCACAAATGTTTGATTTTTAATTAGATTGACTTCGTGTAGGTATAGCTTCCGTCTGTTAGGAATTTTGGTTTTGGAACTTTGTCAAGTAAGATTCAGCTTGTCAATTCTTATTAATCCAACACTGTTACCATTTGAAAAAATGATATATTTTCAATAAGAATATCAAAAACGTTCTTGTTTACATTTTGTTAGTGACCATTTTGAGACTCGGCTCAATTTCTATTTAGAAGGTTGCATAATTTCTTGCAAGACACAGCTTAGAGTCTACAAAATTTTACGCAAGAATGCAACCTGATGTGTATCAGTTCACGTTGTTTACGCTAAAGCCATAACTAACGTTCAGCACATAGCAAGCTCGTAAACAACAGCACCATTTACTTCAACACACGCTACAAATATTTGACAAAACTCCTTGCACAACAATGAACCGATTACAGCAACGAAACGTAATAAAAAAAAACCATCAGCAATCGTAAGAGCAATTGTAACAGTTGCATGTTTATTTCTGAATATCAAGAATCACACGTTGTACCGACTACCGACACCGCGACGACGTGGCGACGGACGCGTTCCGTTCTCGACACAAGTGATAAATTATTGAAATTGATAAAACAATGGATAACTATACAAAGTGTTCCACAGTTGGGGAGGTCGTAAAGAGGAAACGTTACAGGCTGATCGCCGCCGCTTTGTGATCGCCGCTGTCTAAACAAATCAAGCGCACTCCTCCAGTGAGGATGACGTGAACGCTACCGGCTAACGCTTGAAGCGTGCTCAAGCGATTGATTGGGCTTTATTGTGCTTTTATTTTAATAGGTGGAGATAAGTTTCAGTGTGGTCTAATCGCGACAAGCGAACCCTTTCTGTGCCCTATGGCGTTGACTCATGTAGAATTTAAAGCTGACATTAGCTTGGCAACAACCAAAAAGAAACTTTTTGGTGCCTGATTTTTGCAGTTGTAAGATAAGTTACTTATCATAAACAGAACATCTAACTTAGGTCCTACTCGTTCTATCAAATAAGAATACATGATTATCAAGATAATTTTTGGAATGAAGAAAACAAACAGTCCTCCCCCACTAAACATCAGATAATATACAATTTTAAGATCCTAAGGTAACCAAGGATAATAATATTTATCGACTTTAATTTCGTCCACAAAGACCAAACCATAAGGGCCAGTGACACCAAGCACCTGCGCTTCTACTTAGTCTCCAGACGTAAAGTGCATCCAGAGTAAGTGCTACAAGTTACAGCTGTTTACGTGCAACTCATTAAGTGATTTCCTAGAACATGTTTAATTGGGCTCTGATCAAAGGCCCAATGTTTTGACATGTCCATTGTTAGGTGTTCCTTTGGTAGATCATTCGCCTTGCTGTTTGTTTGTGGGTGATTTGATTATGGAGCTTGGTTTCTTCTAATTGGGCTATTAAGATTTTTATTGGAATGTTAGGTGCTTTCACTTCTTTTAATGTATTAGTATTGTCTTTAGTTTCAGTCAATTAGAGGAAAAGGAAGGATACCTAAAAAATATACAAACTTAGCTAAATCACCAGATGCTATGAAGATTATTATTAGACTAGACTTTGAGTCAAAATGATATAAAGGCGAATGTCATACTCTGCGCGTAAAAAAATAAGCTAATTTTTGCTACTGGCAAAAAAAATACAATGGTCAGCCCCGAGCTTTGGTATAAGAAAGACATATTATAAGCTAATGAACAGAAACAATGAATTATAAAAATAAACTTTCAACAGGTTAGGTCAACTGTTGCATTCGAATCGCAAATCTTAAAGGTGCTTACACATAGGCGCGGCCGCAGCGAATCGCGTATAATAAAATCATATTGACGTATCGACCGACAAAAGGCGCCGGCGACCGAGCTCGCCCTAATAAACAATTACGTGTATAAACAGTAAAATTGTTGTTGTTTGCTGTTTTATCGTGCGAATCGACTGTACCGACAATCCATGTAGGGAAGCTGAGAAATTGCGAGGTAGCCGTGAATTAAAACGGGTCCCTCAGTATTACAACCTCCTACAATTGCTTGGAACATGTTTTCATGTCGTTAAATGTCATTCTTCAATTATTCACAATACTCATGAAAAAAATCGAAGCAAAAGACAGCTCAAAATATCCTTTCATATTTAATAACTCTTTCCCTTTCAAAAAGTTCGTTTACCATCTTGATCGTTCAAAACATTCAGCAGATACAAAATAATAACAGCGCTTCAGCTTCCCGCCGTAAGCAAAAAATATTATGTTGTAAAATTTAAAATAAGAACAGGAAATGATAACCCGCGGGTCGACTGCGCCCGCGCCACCCCCGGCATCGCACCAACACATGCAAATAACACTGACATAAACCAAATAGTTAAGTCTTCATGAGGAAGATGGCAATTAAATTACGCACACTAATGTAATGAATTATTTTGGAGTAAAGAAGTACGGGTATTTGAGAGAGACAATATGCCAGATGAAAATAATTAACAAAATAATTATACTTCAGAAAGCATTACTGATAGAAAAGATAATATGAAAGAAAGTCGAAACATTAGTGAAATCAATCAAACTGGAAGTAAACTATTCAATCCCTCTTTACACACTGAAAGAATTATGAAACAAATATTAAAAACACTCATAAAAATGACGGCAGATTATTTCTCAGGGTTCATGGCAGCGATAACTGTAAATCTGTATTTCAAGGGGATTGTAATCATCTACTCGAGGATTCGGGACATTTTTTGTCCATAACCATGGATTTATTTATTTTTTGCCCGGGGTGGCAATCTGGAAATTTTAGAATAATCTCTAGTCAAGAGGGCTGCTGCCACATGTGAACGAGGCATCGGTGATAAACATTTTATAGGAATGTTTGGAGCAAAAACTGCCAACCAAATGTTCGTATCGATATAGGGGTTTTACGTAAAGGAAGTTGTAATATAAATAGTAAATCTGCGTCTACGGTTTTGGGACAAAGAAACGGCGGCATTCATCAACTTGTTAAAAAAGCAAGATCATATATTTTGTTAAATTACATAAAGGATATGTAGATTTTCACAACGAAACACAGGCTACAGTGATTAAATTGCCAGATACTTATGTCCAAAGAATGTTCTGGAGAAATAGCAAATGACAATATAACCTTTTATGATAAAGTAATATAGAAACCATATACCTACAACTACATATTATGTATATCAAAATAATATTGCAAGCATTGACAAACACGTTAGCTTAAACATCATAATTTGTTTGTTCTAAATACATAGGTGACTCAGGCATTTGGAGGGACTAGCTTAAGCTACACATATGCCAAAATTTTGACATACAGCTACAATCACAGAACAGAAAAACCAGGCTACAACTCCCGCCACTGAAAGCTCTCATAAGAATAATCATCCCATCAATCCATTTCTCTATATTACACAAACATCGCTCCGTCCAATCCCGCTTCTAAGTTAGTAATCACGCGATATAAACGGCCGCGTCCTTGATACTACATTCACTTTGGGGGGCTATTAATACCGGCAGATGCTGCGTGTGCGCTATTTCAGGCCCCCACCCTCGCAGCCCTCGCGCGAGCCACTCTAGTAACACGAGAATGTAAGACGCGTGGCCAAGAGGGGTAGATGAGATCAGTGATTTAATGTACGTATCGTAAGTGATTCAAAGTATAAGAGGGTTTGGTACGGAAGATATATACCAAAAGTGATGATGTAAAATTTAACCAATTTTCTAAGCATAATGATGGCATTAGGCAAGCTGCAGAGGTAAGTTTTCAAGATTTCATATCTGTAATGTTCTTGTGAAGTAAATAACATTGCACTATTAAGTTACGGTATTATTCACACTGCGTATATATGTATATATATTTTCTAAAATCTTATAACGCCAACTAGGAAAAAACATCCTCTATCTATAGTAAAAATTTGTCTTACTAAAAATGATATGCTGAAAAGATAAACGTTCCTGGAAGTTTGTCATTTATGTAATTGTCGCAAAATCTACGTCAGATTCGTTTGCAATCTCAAATACTTCATCATATGATTTCAAAGACAATGATAACAGAATCCCGGTTCAGCTATTAATAACGTGTTGCACGGTTGCAGAGTGACGGTCACCCGACACGCTAATGCGCCATGACTCGATACATATGGCCCACGTGTCCACACCGATGGCCATCCACACTATTTCGACATTACACATTATAATAAGACTGCTGATTCAAAATTAATTAATTTTACTATCAAAACAAATGAAATGAGCCATTTTACTGGGTCTACTGCCAATCACACGTCCTGTCAAAGAGAGACTTGTGTCCCTGATAGAAACAGCGTTATAAAGAATACGTCTTGGTTCAGACGGAAATAATGTTGTTCAAGATCGGATCATATCAATTCTAAGTAGATACTGATGATCCAAACATCGTAGATCAATAGTTCTAATAA
This sequence comes from Cosmia trapezina, assembly GCA_905163495.3. Taxonomy (NCBI): domain Eukaryota; kingdom Metazoa; phylum Arthropoda; class Insecta; order Lepidoptera; family Noctuidae; genus Cosmia; species Cosmia trapezina. The sequence goes on from LR991036.1 coordinate 9,093,737, forward strand.
AATCTAGACGAAACATATCAATATGGAAAAAGCACCTGTCTTCAGAATCAAGAGGAAAAAGTCATTCATGTAACCATTCACTCTTGGAATACGAATAAAACATTGCACAGTGATAAACAAAACCTACAAATACAAAAAATACTCTAAACGTACACAGTTCCAAAAATACGGAGAGCAAATAAACATGCTTAAATCACAAAGAATCGCTCACGGCCGTAGGTTACTAGAAACGTAGAATTAACACACAATAAAAACCTATTTCTAACAAGTTGTATTGCAAGTGTAAGCCGTCAGTCGACGGATCATATCAAATAATAAATCAGTTTATACTCTTAAACAATGTACTTATGCGAATGGCGAAAACAAAGCTGGGAACAAGCTCAATTACCATCCATTTGCCATCAACATTATTTCCATCTATCGGCAAGTTACTGTAATCGTTGATACAATATTTAATCTATAAGTAGGAGAGCCAATAAATTCACGATGTAGTAATCATTTGATACCAAAATAGCATATAGTACGCTGGATTCTACTATCGAAACTGTTATAGTATTTGATTTGTTTCTGTTTGCATTTCAACAACTATACTGATTCTAGTTGCGAATGATATCATCCATTCTGTAATGAGAGGGTTACTGCGAATTAACTACAACATTTGTTTTGATGACTCAAATGAAAATAATCATCCGAAATAATATTATCCTACTTAAAAAGTACTTTGATCATAGACACCAGAAGAAAACGATGAAATTAATCAAAATTAAAAACCAATATAATTTATGTTCTGTGGTCCTTCCATTCATACAGAAAACTATTAAATAATCGAACTATTTTGATCAACGACCATATTTATTGTTTGGTGCATATGCGAATAAAAAGGATATCAAATTAATGCACCACATGCGGCATGTTGCACGCATTGATAGCACTCCCACTGTTAGATGATGCAATTAGGTCCAAGATAGAAGAGGAAGCGTTACTGAACAAATGCATGAATGAGATAGAAAAAGTAGTGGAGCTCATCCACAAAATCCAAAAAAAAAAGGCTGGATGTGTCGTGGGACAACCGGGTGGAACTAAGTACCTTTCGCTGTTTTGTATGTATCAATACAGAGCCATCTATATTTCGGCTGCCAAGAGAATACGTTCCTGGCACCTGTCAGTTAAACACGAATAGGAAAGTTTAAATTCTTAAAACTCTCTCTCTCTTTCTTTCTTCTTCTTCTTTATTTTGTACTCTTCTTTCAGGAACGCATTCTCTCATCGTCCGGAGTTTAGTATAGCTTTTAGAAGCTTAGGGCCTATTTCACGTTGTTCGAATAGCCACTACTCACCGAATAAATTCAAAAATGGAACAGAATTTGTATGAAATTAGCTGCCAAGTAAGAATATTAATATTAATAGAAACTTAATCGTAGGTGGTGAAACAGGGCCTAAAACTTATACATAGCTCTGTATTAAAAAACAAAAACTTTTCATACTTGAAACTTGAGACCTTGAAACTGACTTTTTCAGACATAACACTCAATATTCAATACTGAATATATTTATTTGCATTCCACAATGTTAATGTAAGTGGTATATTTTATCAGTAGAAGAAAAATACCATGTTGCAATTCACGAAAACTTCATCGAAGGCGAAATTACGTGAAATTCCCACATAAACCAACAAATTTAACGAAGATCATAAATCGATTAAGTCTCGTCTCATAGTTCTCATCTACCATGGCCCGTGACTTGCGCCTGCGAGCCTGCGCAGGGCCCCCATGCAAGCCCCCAGAAATAGCGATCAGCTGGGGTGCGTCAGCGACGATATCACGCCGAGAACCACGCGCGTGATATGTCGTGGAAATAGAAGGTAAGTAACTCTATACTGATCAAATTGTATGAATTAAATCCATGAGTTTTTAGGTGCAGGTGAAAAAGTTTGAGAGTTGAAATGAGGAGTGAAAATTAAAAGTTATAACCGTTTATCCATGATGTGCACCTCAAAAAGTTAAAATAAATTTTAGACGAAGAAATACACAAAAATGTGATTAGTTCGTTTTTAATACGTTCTGTACCTACCTGCTTAATACTTTGCAATAATTTAATATTACAACTCAAAACTAAGTCCCTACAGCTGTACATAAGGAAAATTTATAACCAAAACAAAACTAATCTAATCATAAATAAACGTAATAGACGTTCGTTTATATAAACGAACGTCTCGTCACAATGTCATTATTGTAAGAATGACATTCAATGTCGACCAATCAGAGCTCGTCACCAGATACTGTCCTCGTAATTATTGCTTCACTAGTTAACAACAAGGCTTCAACAGACAGGCGTGACGGGATTCTGGTAGGACAATATTTCTATGAAAACTTCATGGAAATGGTTATACCGGAGTCGCGTCGCGCCTGTCTGCGGGAGCCTTTAAATGTATCGATATTTTGTATTTAGTCCATTGAATACATTAACGTACTGTGTTCAGACAGAGTTAATATTAATGATAATTACTGTATTAAAATAACAATTGATAACTGCGAAAAAGTCATTGCTGAAGGTAACTTTGTAGGTTGATATATGCTGCAAATATAGAATAATGTCAGTCAGGACATTAATTAATTTATATATTAAAACTTTATGCACAAGTAAAAAAAATATACAAAGACAACTTAATGCCAGAGGCATTTTCTACCAGTCAAGTCAACCTAATGACGCAGATATAACAAAACATGGCAGGTGCAACATAAGGGATAGATAACAAATACGAAAAAGACAAAGTACAGAGAAGAATAACGAAAAAGAATAAATACTAATACATACAGCCATACATACATAGCACAGTATGACAAATGCCTCGAAAATCGCACATCGCTTTTTTATTCTTCTAATCGATAGTATACACTGTTTTGAATGCTAGAGTAGAACTCCCATAATCGAATTCAACTTAGAACCGGAGCTATAATTTATTTAATATTTTATTCTGGTTATCCATAGAAATCAAAAGAATAGTTATAACTAATTATGTTTGTAACATTTCTGTGTTTTAATTATAGTATGCGATAAAGTCAAACATCTGCTATATTTATAAACAAATATTTTTTTTAGATGTAATTTAAAGCAAGTTACGTATTTTTTCCTGTAATTTTGAAATTATTTTTTTGCGCAGGTTCTAGAGGGTAGTAGCATTTTATTTTCACACACATTATTGTTCAGTGTTACCTCAACCTGTGTGTAAAATATCAGATGTATAACACGAAGGAATTTGGATTTTTCGAGTTCAGTATTTTTTTTGTTAGGGTTATCAACTTATCACTAATCAAAAATCTATACTCAATTTTTTAAGTCTTAAATTGAAGTAGGTATTACTCATTAATTATACACAGTAGATAAAGAGGTACCCTTAGGTAATTTAATGGGATAAAAAGTTTTTTTTTTTCAAAAAAATATTTTGCGAAATTCAATAATTCCTCGTAGGTGTGACTGTCTGTCATAAGTCCTATTTATTTAAAAAATACATATTTAAGACCAGTACTTAAGCTTCTGTGAAACAGTACAAAATCATAACAGACTTATCTTACTGGATTCGTTTTCCAACAGAAAACTAGGACTTTCTTCTTTAATTCAAATTCAACTTCAGCCCCGTGAAAGTCACATACTTAGACTAGAGACTAGAAAACATCCTATAGCACACACTGTGAAATCATTTTTGAAATCGGATGAGTAACTAGGTAGTTTTGGAGATTACTCTTTACTATACAAATTCACATTGTTGACCTCTTTATGTTCTAAGTTGAGCTACACGATCACTGACAAATGCGTTCACTGACTGGACAGGTCCAATCAAATCTGTGTGGTTCTTTCTTCAAAAGACCACCTCAGACAATAATCTACATAGTCTTCATGAGATCGATCCAACCAAGATAACGTTTGGACTTTAAAAGAGACTGTGACATCAGTTTGTTTCGATGTTTCTTCTCAGAGTAATCAGATAGGAAACATCGGCTCATCCAGTAAAAAAAAAACCCACAAAGTGCGTATGGAAGCACGCACAATGAAGAGTTCCGTAGTTGGGATGAATTTATCCCAAGAAAAAACTTAACATTGTAGTATTGAAATACATGTTGTCCCATACATTCTAACTGTAAATGTAAGTTTGTACTCACAATATTGAGAGATTTACCATGTAATTTTCAGACCACAGACTTTTTATAGGTTTTCCTGTAATCTACAGGTAAAGAACTATTTTCTGTATCTTTTTTCAAAATTTTAGGAGCAGCAGTTTCGGAGAAAAGTGGGGGGGGGGTGGTAAATTTTCAACTATTTTCTTAAATAATTTGAAAACAATTATTTTAAAATTATAAAAAAAATGTATTTGAGACCCTCATAGTAAGCCCTTGATATATCACACGGTACAGTTTGCAATTTTTTTTTTTAATTTTCTTATTTGCCCCCTAAAAGTGACCTCCATAATCAAAATTCAACTTAATCGGTCCTTTAGATAAAATTGGCTATGATAGACGGACAGACAGACAGACACACGAGTGATATAGGATCACTCGTGTGTCTATCCGTCTGTCTGTCTGTCTGTCCGTCTATCATAGCCTAGGGTTCCGTTTTTTCTTTTGAGCCCCTAAAGAACCCTAAAAAACTATTACGACTGACTTTTAAAAGTGTTTGTACAAACCTATTTACAGAAATATATATCATTTAACATAAACAGTACCTATAGACATCTTTAGGTACTACACCCGGTGCCGACCCACATTAAATTAGAAAATTAATTGTCTCCATAGAAATTATTAATAAAAAATTTTGTGTTCTTAGAGTTATAGATAACCCTATTATCAGAGAAAATTTTGAAAACCATAGAATCATCATATCTTCGATTTCCTGATAGATTTGCATCTGTTTTTTTTTATAGTTAATAGTACAGTTCTGAAGAATATTTTAAGATAAATATAAGGTGCTACTTGCAAAAGATGTCCGAGGGTAACGGTATTTTTTTTACATTTTTCATCAGAAGTCGAAAACTATGCGGCCTAAAAAAAAGAAAAAAAATGTTTGAGGACGTGCAAACAGGGCTCTTTCATATGATACCCCACATGCCCTAGTAGCCCGACTTTTATTTTTTAAGACCCCCTTTCAGTCCCTGTTGCAAAAAAAAATATAAATATTTTTATTTCTTTATTATTTGCAAAATAGTTGGGTAAACGTCATCTAAAACTATTCTCAATTTCAAGTTGATAGCATTAGTAGTTCTTGAGATATCCAGCTGTGACAGACAGACAGACAGACTGAGTGACACCATAAGGGTTCCTTTTTTACCATTTTGGTACGGAACCCTAAAAAGCGATGACCGATTTTCGAGGCATTTATCATACTGTGCATAGGTACAGGGTGTACACTCACCAAAAGAGATAAGTAACCAGTTGTGTAGTGTGCGTGACACTACAAAACTATATCGCTACTGTTAAAACGATTCATTACATACAGCACACAATGCCCTCACGCACACATCGACTTCATAGTCAAGTGAGTGCGCTAACGTCTTCTCAATTATAGTATAACATTATATTAGATTCAACTATTCCTGTGTCATTTCCTATTAGATTCAACTGTTCATATCCACAATTCGTTAAATGAGATACAACAGACAATCATAATAAAATTACTGGGTGACATAATAAATTAATACATTATTATTAATAATATTTTCACTCACCGATAGCATTGGGCGCCTTGCGATTTCACTAATAGAAATAATGTTTTGCTCATGCAAAACAATAATCTGAGCTTTTTGAAATATTGTTAAATGATGCATGGTCTAAATTAATCAATATATCACAATCACAAACTTCAAGTGCAAAAGAAAGAGTATTATGTGTAGTTGCTAATGCAGACTGACTTCATAAGTTCACAATTAAAGGCAGGAATATATTTTTAAAGCGGGTAGTTAGCTTCTAAACTGGGAAATAATTTTAAGTAGGCGAGAAACTTGTGGTAGATTCTCAAACTGGTCAGAATATCGCTTTATTCAGTTAGTATATTAATTTTAAGGCGAAAGCGCCAGGGTAGCCCGTGAAATTCAAAAATTCTTACGTTTTTTGCAATTTGTAGGTCAGTGTGAGTTTGTTTGTTGATTAAAATATGATTCGCGGCCGTAGCTAATATGGCTTTACAGAATTATAATCATTAGAATCAGCAATACAGCTCCATATGTTAGCATTTACCTCAAACCTCATGAATTCATGAAATCGCTAGATGCGGTAAATGCTAACTTATGGAGTTGTATTGCTGATTCTAATGATTATAATTCTGTAAAGCCATATTAGCTACGGCCGCGAATCATATTTTAATCAACATACAAGCTCACACTGACCTACAAATACCCACCCTGGCGCATCAACCTTAATGACAAAATCTCAAAAAAAATATTTGATGGGGTATTGCAGCAGGGCTGGTTCATGCAGGTATTCGATGGTGTGGAAGCAGAAATAAAAAGCAGGCTTTTGGCGATACGTGAATGGAGCGGAGTTTATTTGCCGACTGAGCGAATGACAGTAATTTTGACATTAGGCACAGATAAAAATTATAGATAGAAAAATATAGTTTGTTGGAGTTGCCAACAAGTAGACATGCCATCAGTAAACTCGTGGCTCGAACTCAGATCATTCTATCACTGTAGGTTGAATGCTTACCTGTTGCGCCACGAGAGCAACTATCCTAGGTTGCGAAATTATGTTATACTATCATTTAAAAGACGTTAGCGCACTCACTCTATGAATGGGATGTGTGCTTGGCTGTCATTGTGAGCAGTACGTACAGTAGCGATATAGTTTTGTAGTGTGCGTGTCTGGTTACTTAACTCCTTTGGCCTGTGTACCAGAAAGGTGTGGTCAAGGGCCGTACAGACCATCAAACTGAACAACTTTTTCCATGGCACCAACATTGTAATCGCGAAAAAATTATCAGCCGTCCCATACATTTGCGTCGAGTAGGTATAGGAGTTTTCTGTGAATATTTTTAATAAACAGAATTAATATGTAAAATTTTAGGTACAATTTTACAATTTTGTAAATTTTCTTCCATCAATGTAACTTGTATTTTTATTGAACAGAAATTTGCAGAATTGTAACCTGTCATGTCATCTACAATTTACAATTTTTAAGGTTTATTAAATAGGGCCCTGATGTTTACAAGGAGCGCAATTTAGTATATGTTATTGTATGTATGTTTATTATACCTACCCTACACTAAAGCTGGTCCTCACATCCAACTTAATTGAGTCTACTAATCTATGATTCGCCATGCATTTGCTGAAAATTGGGAAATATTCATCATCTTGATTAGTACGTATATTGTCTTCTAGTAGATGCTGCGAGACTTGGTTTTTTACAGCTTAAGGCCCTGGTTCCAAGCGTGGCGCGTGGTTTAGCTCGGTGTGTAAGTGAAATGGCTTTATGGCTGTCTAGTTTGACGCACGAGATAGAAGATTCTCACGCGCACCGGAATTATGTCGTAAAAGTGCAAATAAAATCGTATAAAATTATAAATTAACTATTTAATAAAAAGTAATCCATCACTGGATGCAGTTTGGAATTTGACATTTCATGGTATATTTTTAATTATAATTATAATTGCTAGTGAAGGGATAATAAGCTTTTAAAGATTATTAGGAGGTATGTTTAAATTTTTTTTTGGTGCATTAAAGTATGTTTAATTATGTTTTGGCTTCCATCACTGTATGCGGAAAGGACTTGAAAATATCATATTTTTTTTACATGTCAAAATTATTTACGTTTTATGAGTTACACAGCTTTAAAAAACCACCTTTTTGATCGTTTTCAGGAAATCTGCGCCTTAAACATCATAAATACCATGTTTAACAATATGATACCTACTCCTTGATGTCACAACAATAAAATGTTCAATGCTAACGATCCGTATAACACGTAGTTAAAAGATAAACGGCGGAGCGCTCGATAATGAGGCCGATACACGTAATAGTACCGATTTATGTACAACTCAACATTTTAAGGCTAATTGCGACGACAAATCGGCTATTTAAAGATAATAGCCGCATCTAAATCTGACGAAAAAACAACAATAACGAGTTTGAACACACCTTAATTAGGATCGGAAGTCACGAATGCTTTTTAATGTTTGACTAATTTGTTTGTTAGGTAGCTGTATGTTATGACGTCATGAGAAAGTACCACGATAACACCAAAAGTACTGTTGGAAACAAGAGCTTATTATAATTCGAGACGCCATTAAAATTAAACTAATTGGCAGAAAAATATGTGTAGCCAAATAAAATTCTACAAAGAAAATAAAAACTTGTAATACCTTCTAAACTTGAATAATTACCACACCAAAAGAATACACAAAAGCGACTGTTAAATCGATAAAGACAATCTATAGACAGTTATTTTGTCTTTTAAACGGCTTAAACATTACACACACTGCAGAAAAAAAGCTTAAAAGCTCATTCGTCGTTAACTTTCCAATTTCAAGTGTATAAAACATTCCACCCTGATAAACGTATCGAAAGCATCCACTAGATAAACCGTCTAGACGGAATAAATATCCAAAACACTCGAATACCAACACGATGGCTCACTTGGCTAATCGTTTGGGTTGCCAGTAAAAAAAATAAGTTACTTTTTTAGGGTTCCGTACCTCAAAAGGAAAAAACGGAACCCTTATAGGATCACTTCGTTGTCTTTCTGTCTGTCTGTCAATCTGTCAAGACCCTTTATCTCAGGAACGCATGGAGGTATCAAACACGTCTATGGTCCCTTGGATCTCTAAAATATCAAGCTTCTGAGTCAACGCAATAAAAAAATACGGCCATTCATGCGACATATTTTGATATTTGTAAGTAAATCAAAACCTATAGGGTACTTCCCGTTGACCTACATAGAATAATGAAATTTGGCAAATTTGGCAAGAACCAAGATCCTCACTACACAAGTATTGTTAATTTGTAATTTTATGACATAAAAAAAAATGTTTGGGATTACAATGTTAAGTTTGTTTTTAGGATAAATTCTTTTTAACTACGGAACCCTTAACTGTGCGTGGTCCGACACCCACTTGGCCGGACGAACGCACCCATAACCTTAGTGCCACTTTAAAAGGTTTACGGCGAATCTAATAGTTCACGTGCATTTAAAACAACCACGTTTTGAGATTACGGAACCTTTGGGTGTGGTGATGTTGTTTACTTTTTAACTACTCACTTTTGGAGAAAATTAAGCTATTTGCAATCTTATGGACTTACTACAAACAAAACTCCGGGAGCAAAAGATATCCACAGACAAAAAAACAGTCAAGGGTTGACATCCTAATCACTAAAAATATGACAACTGAAAATAGTTGTTTAGTGGCGAAACATTTATGAAGGTCTACTTTTTACGAACAGAAGACACCGTGAAAGAAACAATGATTTTAAACCAGAAACTCGCTGATGGTGGCGCGTGTCCAACACACGCCACCATCAGCGAGTATTTAACTAATCCATGCGTCAGGTGGTCTACTCCCTAAGCTCGAAGCCCGTAGTTTCGGTCTTCGTTACGGTCGTTTCCTACTCCGTATTCACCAACGGATGGATGATTGGTTCGGGGCCCGAACGAAGTATGAATGATAACACGATTTGACAGCTGTCCGTAGACTCCCGATGTGTTTTTGCCCGTCCGAAAAATTTAACTTTTACACTTGTTTTGATGGATCGTTATGTCAGACGGACGGACTGACGGACGGACGGATGGACGGACGGACTTAGGGAGTAGACCCCCTGGTTCGTGAACGGGCGCTGTTGGTGGAGGCTAGTCATACCTTAGCTGCGACGGCTTATTTTAATTTTAATTTAATTTAAATTTTGAATTGTTATTTTTTTTTATATTTTTATTACGGACGCTTTTAACGTTCATCGTTCTCACATGTATAATTTCAACATGAATGATGTATACTTAACCAATATTTTGTAACCATATTTTGATTTAAAAGAGTGTCCGTGGAGTTTCTTGCCCGTTCTTCTCCATAGATCTAAGTTTTGGAATGAGCAACTAGCTTCAATTTTCTGACTTACCTACTGACCGACTCTTTGACAATTCAAAAGTGCTGTAATTGGTTTAATTGAAATAAATGCTTTGAGTTTGAGTATGATAAACAATAGGAAAAGTCTATCAAATAAAAACTCGACTTGATTCATTTCTACGATCAATGTGAACCACACTATCGGCCTATAACCCCATCAATTTGTAACGAGCAACGTGTTTTGCAATGTAGGCAATTTATAGCAATGATAAATAGTATAAAATCAAACGTGTCGCACAGTCGCACATAAACTGCGCCTGCGCGGGGGGTGCCTGACTAATGGACGAGCACCGTGCGCGCAGCAGAATACGTGACAATATTGAATCTTGAACACGGGAATTTTTATAGGAACTCGTAATAAAATTATTAAACAAGTGAAGGTGTACTTGGATATGTTTGCTCACAATAACAAGTGAAGCTGCCTCAAAATCTATTTATGGGCCCGAAAGTCCAAAAAACGGATCGTTTTTACAGAAAAGAATCAGAAAGAAATTATTTTGTAAATAACGAAAGGGACACCAAAGGGACCTCTGAAAACTGCTTCTCAGTTAGCGAAGATCTAGGAAATATCAGTTGAATAAATGCAAATATTCGGATTTTGATAAACTAAGTAACCAAGTATATCATGCTGGGACTCAAGATTACAATGCTCATTGTATGTATTTATTGACATTGTGTAGGTATATGTTGGAAAGTTTACTAAATACAGGTGTGACGTAGCGGAAACGGGGCACACCTCAAACGCTCAACATTTTCGGTTGTGACACAAAAAGTACCTAAATCTAAAAAGCATGGCCCATTCAAGTCCATACATTGTTGCAGGCTTTAAAATTATCCTATGAATGCGCTATCAGACAAGTAGCAACACAGTAGACGCTAATAAAAGGAACAACAATATCCGCGGCGATGATTTAGGGTCGGAAAACAGCCGACTTTCCAACATGGCCGCCGTTTATGGACTTTAAGTCTCACATTAGTTCCACACTTTTTAATTTATAACCCTACCACCAAGCCACAAGGTGGAAAATCGAACAGTTTCCGGCTTTTTGCACAAATAACTGTTAATTCAACGACAACGCCCTAAAGAGGGCGCGATAATCATACTATTAGCAGAAATATAAATGTTTATACACACGGAACTTCGTAGGAGTATCAACCTGTCATTTTTGTTATAGGGAAGAAATTATGTGGGAGGAGCGAGAGGGAAAATGGCGTAGTATTTTTTTTGCTTTATTATCTACGCTACCATTTATCTACAACTTTGTATTTACGATTAAGCAACTGTATAACAGTTAATAGAGGGTAATTATTTATAAAGGTAATACATAAATATATAATTTTCTAAATACGCACGCAAACAACGTCCACTATGTAATCAAAGTTGATAAAGATTGAAACATGTCATTACGTTCACGTAGAGGTGCGATCCGTTCATAATCACTGCACAGTTTATCTTCAATTGAAGATTGAAGTACGAATGAATGGAGCTTATTTACCGAGTCCCTTGAGTAAACGTTACGACAGATTTCATTCAATCGTCAAATTCATCACTCTCTGTGTCCATAGGCGAGGAGTTCCAAAGTGGATTGATCAAATATAGGAAAGTGATAGAATTATAACAGCAAGGTGCGATACTGACTCGTATTATTCATGTCTTATCCAGTAAATAGAACCTTTAGAATTCTTACAATAAGGCCCTGTTGGAGTTCTAGTCATATGAAAAATTTCACTGTGTCGTCGTTTTTGTGTTTAGAAAACAACTTTATTTTTTGTATTTTCCGTTCTTAAATATCCAGTTGCAATGCAGGATACCTAGTATTAGGTTACATACGAAATTCCAGAGTGCCAAAGACATATTCAGCATTACTGCGAATTCAGGAAAAGCTGTTACAGTTCAAAGGTCCCATCGTTTATCTTTGGAAAAACCGAAATGTAGCGAATAAAATGTGACTAGATCAACTAATAGAAATTGATTTATATTCCCACCTGAGACTAGCTGTGCCCCGCGACTTCGGTCGTGTTGCATCGCCCGCCCGCGACAGCTGTTCGCAATTACATGGGTTTTCATTTGTTTGCGCGGAACCCTAATTCTTTTTCTAAAATAAAAGTAGCCTAAGTTACTCCCTATAACAACAGGTATCTGCCAATGTAAGTCCCATCAAAATCGGTCCAGCCGCTTCGGAGATTAGCCGGAACAAAAACAGACGGATAAAAAAAAAAAATTGTTTTTGTCATAATTATGCATTTAATAAAAAGCTGTTATTTTGACATTACAAACATAGACTTCAATTTTATCTATTTGTATAGAAGATGACGCACTAATTCCGTCACTCCCTTATTGGACCAGTCACATTTAATTTGACAAAATTCGGTTTTCCGAACATATACGATGGATCCTTTGAATATTGTCGTACTGTACTACATTTTCAAATCAAGTCTACATCACATCCGTGCTCAATAAACTAAACAAATCGTAAATTAGCGTTTAATATGAATCTGAAGTTCTGAACCCGTATTAACTAGAGCATTAGAAATATAACAACAATATCTAAACTGAGAATCGCACAAAGGAACCGTGACGCGTCGCAAGTGGACCGGTATGTGCGCAAACGCACCGCAGTCGCGCGTCAAATGGGCGATTATCGCCCGCGCGTGCAGCTGTGCGATTATCGCAACACGCGTTTGTTTCGGTTAGAGCGATTGGTGACGACTATCGAAATGCTATTTTGATATTTCTTGTATGGTAATTAATTGATTGCTAGCGTAAATAAAATTCGACAGCGTTTTTATAAAAGATTTTACGTGATAGCTTCGGAAAAAACTGTACAGAGTGTTCCAGTGTTCTCCAAGGGCAACTTTGTACAATAAACTAAACTATTGTTAAATAAATCTCCTTGAACATTTCACACAACGCCATCTAGTCCCAAGCTAAGCAACCTAATGCTTGTGTTATGGTAAGGAGATGGCTGATAAACTAATTATATACATTTTTTTTTGTAAATACATACATATTATAGATAGAAAAACACCCAGACTCGGAACAAATACTTGTAGGTCATACAAATATTTGTTCCGTGCGGGAATCGAACCCGCGACATGCTACGCAGCAGTCAATCGCTCAACCACTGCGCCAACCGTGTCGTCAAAATTAAGGGGATACATCGATAAATTTTGCGTTTTTAAAATTCCTTTAAAACCAAATGTACCTATAATGGTTAAATTATTTGTATTTTCCATATGTCATAGTTGACTATAATTATTGTCTACTGTTGTACTAAAACCGAAACATGATTACTTACTTGAAAGTTTTCCAAAACAAAAATTCCAAAGTAGCACCGTCTTTTTTCTGTTTTATACGAATATACGTACACGTTTCCTTATTGTGCAGTAAAATTTGCTTTAAATCAAAGTTATTCAAATATATTAAGAACTTACTAAGCTAAAAATTTAGTTACCTAAGTGAATAGCATTTTGTCATAAATCTACATTTAAACGAAGCTAGTTCCGCGTGAATCTCCACGCGTCAAACTAGTCAGCCATAACGCCATTTCACTTACACACCGAGCTAAACCACGCTCCGATGTATCCTCTTAAAAAGCATTATGGCTAAATTATCCAGTCAGTCATTATGAATAGTCTTCATTTCATATCAAAATTAATAGCACCGCCAGTTTTGTTCAGCAACATTGTATCAAAGCCCCTAACTACATAAAACCACACATTTTTTATTAATCGAGATAATCTATCAACATTGTAGACAGACATTTAATGCACAAGCTACCTCCATCACAAAGGACGAATACATAAAACTGAATAAACACCAACAACAGACCGTAAACAGAATTCCTATGAGCAGCATTGCAGCCAACATCCAATTGCAGTACATTAACACATTGACTATGTTGCTTTGTGAGTGCTCGTGGTGCTTTGTCCTCATTGTTTGGTCCCACATTGTGTCACAAATTGCGATATGTAGAACGAATTAACGTGCTAAACTTTAACCTAGACACAAAGGAGCATGTCCACACCGTATGGCCTGAAGGACCAGAAACATGAAAGCCTAAATTAAACTACAAATTGCAATTTTTGGGCTATTGTCTGTAACTGGCTTGCTGCAGAAATTCCTTTCGCCTTGGAAGACAGGGTGTTTAAGCTTCTGGTGAAATTATAACAATGACAAGACTTGTAAAACAAGGTAATTTTAATATTGAAGTAGCTCTTTGGTACAATTTTACTCATGCATTACGGGTACAACAGCACATCAGGTTATATCAATCTGTCAAATTTCTCCAAATGATTTTAAACCTTAAAATGTTGATGGTTAAGTTCAAAATCGAATGAGAAAATTTGACAGTTTGTAGTAACTTGACCTGCTGCTGTGTGTACCTGCCTATGTAAGTTAAAAGTTTACAAAGGAATTTCTTGCAAGTTGCAAGTAATTCTAAATACCGTACCTACTAAAAGGATCAGTTCTGAATGAATGAATTATATTGAATGAATGAACTAAATAAAATACCAGTAACACCCAAAAGGCTGTACAAATTATTATCTTGCCGACATAATATCCTTTGAACCGAACATATTCTTAAGTTTATAATTGATCCTTCGGCGGGTAGGTATCAATTGGAGTCTTTGTAAGCCTGAGGCACGCGAGCATACGTAGATAAAAGAGACTTTACCTCGTTAATTTGACTCCAATATGTAAGTACGCAGATAAGTTGGCCATGGATACCTCGACGAAAGGTTATTTGAATCAGTTGTATTTATTGAACATCAGAAGACGACAGAAAGTCCTCATTAATAAGGATAGATAAATGTTTATTTATCAGTGTGCAGGTGTATATATCACAACTTAGGTTTTACATGACAAAATCGTCGTTACGGGAAGTCAGAAGCCCCAAAGTCGAACCAGTCTTACCAAGGGGGATCGTGTTCCCAGTAACTAGGCTGTGGAGGTCAGCTATGTGAGCAAATAATCCAAGAATTCCAAGATACACCATATCATATAGCTCTTGTCTGTCTAAAAGATGGACTATATTTGTAACAAGCTTTGTTTTCAATTAAATACTTAATTATTGGAACTCAGCGCAGCTACATACTTATGTTTGTCTAATGCGAGAGATCCTAAACATGTGTTGTAACGTGTAATATTGTAACAGCTTGCAATAGTTGTAATATTGCCAAAGTAAGATATCTAGAAATGGTTAATCACGAATTAAGGCACACTATGATTGTCTATGATCAATTGATCACGCATCAACTTATTAAACAAAGTTTATTGAAGCAGTCACACACACCCGCCTAGCATTCACCCAACGAGGAGGTCACCTTCCATTCTAACCAGAATCAATAGGTATGTTTCCTGGGTAAAAAAAAAACTATTATATTATACACTAGTCCGTCATGTGTCAGTCAGATAAAAAAAAATATTTGACACGTATTTTTTGCTTTATCATTATTAATAAAAAAATACTTAGATAAAACGCATATAAGTTGAGGAGTGGGGGCTCGCTACGTCACAACTATAACAAACTACGTATAAAATCTGGCAAGGAGTGACGTCATGCCACATTTTAACTCAATGTATCGCCGTAACCTTTTGATTATGTAAAAAAAGAAAAAATACGTGTCCAATATTTTTTAAAAAGCTAAATGACGGACTTACAGTTTCTTACAAATTAATGTTACAAAGTATTGAAAAAAACATTTCAAAACTGTCGGAACGTAAAGGAAAAGTCTTACCGTGAATGTGAGTCCTTATTCGGTACTGTATAAAGGCACACATCAAGCGTGCCTCCAGTTAGTTATGGAACAATAGAGGCGTGATCGACAACAACAATTTAAACAATTTTATACCTTTCTCCCCTTTGATAGAATACTTAACAGCTTGTTCAGTAAGGTCGTGAGGTGAAAATAAAATAGGTACCTACTTATTAAGTATTACTTTTGTATCAGAAAATTACGGACCTTGTTAACTTTCTGCTAAACGGAGTAAGTTAATGGTGCCGAAATTTAACGGAATGAATGGTTAATCCTTGAATAAAATTACAATGGTTTTTGTGGCTGTGAAAATATATATTTTTTGGAAAAACACAATATTGTAATTTCAACTGACACATCCCTTTTCAAACGTCAAAAAACCAAACCCACTTCATAACAGTTTGTAAGTTGATAATAATAAAAACGTCACCACGAAGTCCTCGCATAGCCGCAATAAAGTCATAAAGAACATTGACAATCTGTCCTCAACCCTCCGAACACGACAGCGGATTATTATTCACCCGGGGGCCCGAATGACCCCTCACATGTTTTGACAACCCTTCGCAAAACCAATGAAATATGTAACAAAGGAACGGGTTGAACCGACCATTATGTAGCGATTTAGGATTCCATTTTATTGGACACATAGACACGTAATGTGTGGCTGTGAATAATTCAGCAGGGTTGTGTGAGGGTCGGCGCGATTTCATTTGATTGCTCTATGGTAGGTAAATTGTTTATGATTTATTATGCAACGACTAGCTATTACGATGTGGTTTTGCTTTGACTATTGGAATGGTTATTGATTTTATATGGAGACAAACATTTTGGACGTATGTTTTCTGTTTATTTTCTTAACTTTGGAAGCTAATAGTCATTTTATTTTTAATATGAATTCTTAATCTTCCTACAATCATAGCGTTCTCTTTTTAGGGTTCCGTACCCGAAAGGTCCAAACGGAGCCCTATCGTCTGTCACTCGCGTGTCCGTCTGTCCATCGTCTGTCAGACAGGTTTTACAGCCAAACGGTTGGAGCTACAATCTCATTTTCACAATATAAGCATCTTGTTGACCCCAAGCCAGACAAATTGTCAAAAAGTATTTTTAAATGTTTTTAGGGGGGCTCCCATACCTATACAGCTAAAGCGGGGGCGCGAAAAAAAATTTGTTGACCTACCTCATTGAGTATCGTTGGGTTGAGTAGGGTATCGTTGTATAGAACTTGTTGAGTAGATAGCCACCAAAGGCAGCCTTTTTTACAAAATTTTGTTCCGAAGAACTTTTTAACTTCCCATTGACCTATGAACTTGTTTGGTGATAGTGTTTATCATTACTTATATCTTACTAAGAAATACCAAATATATTGATAAATCAGATTTGGTACGGAACCTAAATGTGCGAAGTCCGACACGCACTACTTGGCCGGTTTCCTTTTAACTGTTGCTAATCCAAGTGTCAACAACTCTACAAACGAAGAAGTAAACTAATTTCTAACCAAATCATCAAAAACGAACTTACCTGACGGACCTGCTTATACTGTTCTTCAAAGCTCCAACCAGCAGCACTGCCTTCAGACGACGACGATGACGCAGAGCCGGCTGGCTGTGCCGGCGGCGGTGGTGCAGGGGCCAGGAACGCTGGCGGCGCGTAAGGGAAGCCCCCCGTGGCCCCCGCGCCGGCTAGAGCGAACACACTGCTTGGGGTCGACAGAGGGGCCCCCTGGGCTAAGGACGCCAGTGAAGATAAGTGTGGGTGCAGAGAGGACTTGAGTGACTCGAAGTCGTCGCGCACCTGTCGGAGGAAAGGTTAAGAAGTTATGATAAGGGGTCATGAATGCATTTTAAAAAAAACTACTAATGCCTCAAAATAAATCTTTTCGTATAAGTATAACTACTTATGTATTTGTAGAGTAGGGTGTTGGTACAATCAATAACAGGGGTACACTACATAAATACGAAAAACTTTATTCCGACTGTCACAAGTACGAATTTCAAAATACCGATTTTCATAATTCCGAATGATTCAAAATTCCGAATATAACAACTCCGACTTATCATTACTCCTATTTTTATAATTCCTAAATTTCAATATTCCTAACGTTTATAATTACTATTCTCAAAATACCGAGTTTCAATAGATCGAATAACAAAAAGTCCAACTTAATGATAATTCGAAACATCAAAACTACGAATTCCGATTATTGAAATTCCGACATAAAACAAGCAAGCATGCAGCGTGCAAGCAGGCATGCAGCGTGCAAGCAGGCATGCAGCATGCAACATGCAAGGCGGCATGCAGCATGCAAGCAGGCATGCAGCATGCAAGTAAGCATACAGCATGCAAGCAGGCATGCAACATGCAGCATGCAAACAAGCATGCAACATGCAAGGAGGCATGCAACATGCAAGCAGGCATGCAGCATGCAAGCAGGAATGCAGCATGCATGCAGCGTGCAAGCAGGCATGCAGCATGCAAGCAAGCATGCAACATGCAAGGAGGCATGCAACATGCAAGCAGGCATGCAGCATGCAAGCAGGAATGCAGCATGCATGCAGCATGCAAGTAAGCATGGAGCATGCAAGCAGGCATGCAACATGCAACATGCATTGTTTCTGTCACGGCTCCGGCGCTGCGGGGTTTGGGCGGCCCCACGCGAGCTTATCGTCGCAGATGGTTTTAACGCTCACCGCCGCAGCTTCGGCTTGCTGGCCGGCTTCGCCGGCCAGCCTCAGCCGCGGCGGCGGGCCTTCAAACCACCTGCTCCTCAGCTCGCGGGCCGCCGCACCGCTCCGCGCCTACGCGTTTTTAAATTACACTCTAGTATAGGGCAGACAAGACTGCGTGAAGTCGGTTTTGCAGCAATTCGTTTCTGTCACTAAATTTTGTAGCACATCTTGTCAAATCCTAATTTTTGTAGTTTATTCGAAGTATTGAAAATCGGAATGTCGTTTTTCGGACCGAGAACTCATCGAGCATTTGATTCTTCGGACATATGAAAATCGGAAGACTAACAAATCGCATTTACGACTTTCGGTAAAATAAATTTCGTGATTTTTATTAGGTATTAGACATTATAATTCTTAGGTATTATGAAATTCGGACTTTTGAAAATCGGAATATCGAAATTCGGAATAAAATATTTCGGAGTATTTGGGTGTTCCCCAATAACAGCACTGTTATGTACTATTATAAACACTTCTATTAATTAAAGTTGCATTTATTTTCCACACAGGCTATACACATGGGTTTTACGGGTTTTACACATGGCTGATCGGTCGCCAGAGAGCGAGACAGCAAATCAATGAGCAGTCTAGACATAGGTACTGCTACGTTCCGATATCACAAGCACAATGCAAATTACTTCTGCATCTACAATACCGTTAGACATGCATGGCATGTGCTCGTAGCAATTAGCATGAGGATTTCTAAATCATCATGATATCCAAAGGACTATAAGGTCTCCCACAGACTCTGGTGGAACAATTTCTATGAAAACTTCGTGGAAATTTTGTCTCGTCGCGCCGTCGCATCGCCTGTCTATGGGAGCCTTAATATAGGTTTTAAGGACCAATTCATCCATTTCAGTATGAATAAACATAAGTTTTCCTATGTACCTACAGGGTGATTGGAAAATGGGTGCAAAGCTTTAAGGCGAAGATAGTGTGGCGGCATCTACATCGCCACATATGAACTACGCATCAGTGACATGACGTCACGCAAACCTGCATCGCGCAATTAGAGTTTACCACGCGATTAGCATATATACAACGTCCCGACATCAACCGACGAAGTCTATGATTGCTTACACATTAGTTTAATTAAATAAAATTTAATTCATTTATCATTCAATTTGGCCATAAATAAGCAGTTTAGTTAAAATTTTGGGAATTTTCGATATAAATCATAAAAATTAGGTAAAAATGGTAAGACTTCGTCGTAAGACAACCATGGCTTAAATGGTTCTAAATTGTCTGTACTATCTTCACCTTACAGCTTTGCAGTAAGACTTCGTCGTAAGACAACCATGGCTTAAATGGTTCGAAATTGTCTGTACTATCTTCACCATAAAGCTTTGCACCCATCTTCCAATCAGTGGCGTAACTAAGTATACCGTTCGAGGCCCGTGGCAAATTCATCGGTTTTTTTTACTAAATGTGTAATAATAAATGTTGGGAGGTGGGATTCTCCTCTGACCGGGGGCCCCTTCCGGCTGGGGGCCCGTGGCATTTTGCCGACTTGCCACCCTGTAGTTACGACACTGCTTCCAATCGCCCTGTATAACGTATCAATATTGGCTTTGAATTTATTTAAATTTATTAGAGTTCATAACTTACTTTCAGTTCCCTCTCTAGAGGTCTAGGCGAGTTCCTCTGGTGCGGATGCGTCATCTGATGACTGTTTAGAGGCTGATGCTGCACCGAGGCGTGGTGGCTCAAGTTATGTGTGGGCTGATGCTGTATCGGCTGGTGTTGCAGCGACTGGTGCGTCTGTAGCTGCAGTGGCTGGTGGGGTTGGTGGGGCTGGTGGGGGTGTGGAGCTGGCGCGTCCCGCCCCACGCCCTCGTCGGAGCTCTCGCAGGATTGCTCCCCGGAAGACTCGCCCTCAGACCGTGCGGACTGCAATAAAGAAGTTTGATTATAATATCTTTATCATAGATAGATGATCTTTATCATAGGATAATAATTCAAACAGATGCTGGTGGTAAATCATCACGAGAATCCTTGGGATGTGGTGCCTAAAAAAATATCCTTGCTAAATTATTCACCACCCATGAAAATGCTTTTTCGTTTTTGTAGAGTTTAGAAAAAACATGAAGTTCAATGCTCAATATACTTAGCAATATTTCTACTAATTATTAAATGATGTAGCACAGCCAGATCAAACCATTACAATGAAACAACCCAATCTAATTCAATAACGTAAACAAATCTAACATTGAAGCATTATTAAATTATAATCCTTAACCCAAAACTGCAGCAGTGCTCTAAATTAGTCTAAGCACCATCGGTTTATCAACCGGAAATAGTTAGAAATACAGTTTTTTTATAAATCATAGACTTATCCAACATAACGTTAAGGTAATTACAGCATACATCTAGGTTACATATATGTGACTTATTTTTAAATTACCTATAAGCGAGTGGCAGGTGCGGCCACCGAGACTGGTCAGTTAAAACTGCAATTACCTATAAATGTCGCAAGGCGTCAAACTTACACGTAAATGTAGAAAAATACGAAGATGACACGTTAAGAATACTCTTTACATGTCCAAGTTATTGTTAAAATAAGGTTCTATAAATAAATACGTCTATATTTGACGTAAACTGCTCAAGAACGCGTGTTATTACTTACGATTTTTTTTCCAAGAGCCTCTGTATAGCCGATGATCGTCCCTGACCGATATCAGGTACCACTATCGGCATACAGAGGGTTAACAGCTAATAAAGTAATAACAATGTATTCTGTTTAATTAGTACCAACTATTATTCACCTTCGATTCACATTTAATCTACAATTGTTTACTTTCCGATGCATAAATTTAATAAACACAATTTGCCGTGAGCTTCCGTTCCCGGATTGCCCGAGGAGTTAAATTTATTCAATTATTTATACTTATTCTTTGTTTATAACGATATATCGGCAGAGTAACATGTGGTGGCCGCAATAAGTTGCCTAGGGCCTACAACATTTGCTGAAACCAGCCTTATTAGTTAAGTACTTGAATACTTGTAATAACTAGTTGATATTCTTCAACATCAACATAGTTGGTTGATGTCGAACAATAAATTTATAATCGTCTTGAAAAATACAGCATTGTTAGTAAATGAATAGGAAGAAAGGTGTTAAAATTAGAAAAGTGGAGCTATTTATCTTTCTAGAAAGCAACTAGACATGTTTCAATGTACTAATACCTACAGTTTCAATGTACTAGTATCTACAGTTCTATCATTACAACTATTACAGCAATTGAGTAAATTTAATCGGATTCCCGGAAATACACGAGCGCTGGCTCGGCAGTACTCGGCACATAGGAATTAATGGCAGGTCTCCGCGTGTAATGCATCATTCCATTGCGAGAAACAAGTACCGACTATGCGAAACCAGTCCCAGTATTAATGCACTTAAAGTTCCATCGGAATCAATATAAGGCAAGTGTTGCGAGCGGCAATCAAATCGTTGTTCGAAATGAGCGCGTTTTGCGCCGACACAGCCCCCGGCCCACAATTACGACATTAAAATTATTATTTTATTTCCATTTTTATTTATTATTCGCATTATTATATTGTGTGGAGTTATTATCGGTGAAATGTTCGTTCGGATAAACGCTCGCCTCTGAACGACACGCAAGCTTCCTTCAACGGCCCACTTCAGGGTTCCGCGTGTTATATCAATTAATATGCAACAATTTATTCGGAGTATGTGTCGGCTTTTTTCGAAATTGGTTAAATGCAGTGTAGGGGAAAAAGTATCCTGAAGCTGAATGATTCGTGATTCATGGCGTACGTACTCCCATTGTACTTTAATAACAATAACATTTCCCGTAGGTATAAAAATAACACGGTTAATCACCGAAAATTTTACAAAAATGTTAGTGTCATCGACGCACCAAAAGATATTTGCACCCGAAATGCCTTCAATTTTATTACTGGTAAGCGTCACTTTATCTCCATCCCAGAACAGTATAATCTCACGAAATGCTCTACTCCCGCGTACGGAACCCTATAATCGCATCAATCGCGCTCCCGTACCACACCCTGTCATTTCATTCGACTTTTCTTTCTCATGGGTCCAGACTGCTACTGGATTCCTTCAACCTTTTATTACTTTTTAAGGTGACCGCAATTTTATTTAAACGTTATATCAATAAAATGAGCCACTTAAGGCGTTTATTTTAAATTCATATATCTTATAAGCTGCGGATTCACCAAATTCAGTGAACAAAACAAACACGCGGCACACTAAATGTTGATGTTATTATCATGTGACGAACTGTAAAAATCAACAGTTGCACGTTCCGATAAGTAGAATAACGTTAGCACAACCCGCGCTAACGCCAGAACAAACAGAATCGGAGCGACTTAGCAGCTTTGTGGAATCCCTCGCGTGATTTTATAATATAATATTAACTGTAAGTTGTTTAGTGGGCCGATGAAAAGGTACGTTGTATTGGACGAGTCAATAAAAGCGGCCGAAATTTCACTACACGTTAACACGATGCCAAGGGAAATGAAGAATGAAACGTCGCCGACGACTGACGCGACGCTCAGCGAGCGAAGCGGACACTCGACACAATATTGCACCCAATTTGTAACGTGTAAACAAAACCACACTGATACGTTGTAGATCGTGATCGTGACCCCAACAAAGAAACGGAAAGTGAAAGAATTCATCCATCGGAACCATTAAACAACCCACTTGCTTATTATTTGAATCAACAGGGAATGGACTCGATGCCGTTCTCAGAAGAATCCCGAAGTAATGCCTAGATATAACCAGGAGGACACACCGTTGATTAGCGCCTTTTACTGCCAACATCACGCTACCAAAAGTGGTCTTAAACCATACAGAATTAAGCTCAATTCTAAATAGAGCATGATTTACAGCTACCGATATCAATGAAGATAACAACACAAAATTAGCTTTAGAGGAAAATATACTCTATGTCCATGGCACAGGTGCTGCGGCGTTAGCCTTTACTAATCGAAGAGACACAACACCTAATATTGAACTCTATGTCGTCGAAACACCGTTGAATATTACAAAAAGTAAACTTTCATATACTTTATATACAATGTAATATTTGTGATAGAAATCATAATCGTGTCTATGCGAGTAGATTTTATGAAGCAAAATCAAATAGAAACTTGTAATGAAAGATGTCGTGTGCGCTTTAACATGTTTGGTTGGTATGCAAGACAAATACGTGTGGTAATAAAATATTGAACATTTAGTTGTTAATGTCGGCGGAGATATCGTCGCTGTGCGAGGTGAAAACATTGATGACTGTGTGAATTGATCGAACACACGACAATATTAACCAATCGGGCACGAGGACTTAGAAATACTCATTAACAAGCGGTACTTACTAGAAATCCATAACTCTAAAATTGCTAATTCATCAAAACGTCATGTCTAATTTTCGATAGGCACGATACTGTATGAAAAGTTTGCTGAACTTTTATGAGTCGATTCAAAGCAAACCAAAACAGAATTTTCATTGAATCATGCAGAAGCTTGAAGGATGTTCTTCAAGTTTCTGGACGATTCAATGAAAATTCTTTGTTTCAGTAGCGTTGCAGCATCGCATAAAGGACAAAGAAGTTCATTAGGTTCCTGTCGGCGGCGGCGCGGCGCGGTGGTAATTTCCGTGCAAGCTCATCCACACTCCCTGGAATATTTATTAGCAGGATCCGTCACGACGAGCTTTGTCCACACATTAGCAGTGTTAGCACCCGGGATGGCTACCTGCATGTTTACCTAGACATAACCCCTCCATATTTGCCTAGATATCCACACATATCTGGTGTTTCGCAGAGGTCGTTGCAACACTCATTTGAGCAATGTATTGTTGACGTCGAAGGGAAATCTGCCTTCATGTTTGCGTAATATACGAGGGAATGCTGATTGTACAAGATGCTTCACACAAATAACTTGTAAATGCAGCCATTCTGTGACAACTGAAGACGTTCCGTGTTGTTATAGTGGACGGTGGCGGCCATGATTTCGTAGATTTGGAAACAAAATATGATTGGGAGAGTGCTAGAATGTACCTACGAAGTAATGAGCTGAAATCCAACAAAGAAGGCAAAAATACCGCGTCTAGGGAAATGTGTTTGGTGTCACAATGTTGCCACATTAACCGCCGCACTCGCATTAACATTAGCAGACATAAAATAACCGCCAATAAGCCGAAGCACGCATCAAAACTTCGACAAAGCAACAGGTTCTTGGCTCGACAAACACACACTGTTTGCATTACGATCCTGGGGCTTCATTTAATAATTCTCGGGAACTAAAAGGCTTTGAACATTTCATCAGATGACCCTCGCTGTTTGCACACACTCCTGGCTCGAGATGCTAATGTGGACACAAGGACCTGTATCGCCGATCGGCCTCCGATGCGTTTATTGTTAGCCCTTCCAATAGCTGTGGCTTCTTCTATTTCACTGCGATGCTCGATATCCTCGATATCTTGTGCAAACATGCCTCGGATTCTTTGTCGTTTTTTGTCTTTGAGCTTTTTATGTTAAAATTCAAAATGTTCACTGCCTGATTCGGAATCAACAAAAAAGTAGTATAGGTACTCTCTCTGTATAGTTTCATACAATCCTATTACGTACTACACCTACTACGCTGACGTACGAACGTAGGTACACGTCACATAGTGCAGGCGAGGCGTGCAGTAGCAGTAGCGTATCAGGAAGCTACGAGTGTCACACGAAACCAGACAAGTATTTGAGCAAAACAAAAGGTGATAAGGAGAGGTAAATAACCCGGGCCATTGACGGCGTGACGGCGAGCGGCGCGCGCGCAGCCCGCACTCACGCACCGCGCGACGCCCGCGACCCGCCACCGGCGCTAAACTCTCGTTCAACAGCTGTTTAACGCTTCAAATACCGCGCTGAAATATTTTCAGTGTCGACTATTTAGCGACCGACGGCTACCGAGTTGAATGGAGCCGTTGCGAACTCACCGACCGATTCACTACACAACATATTTTATTTAGAATCGAGAGGATAACGTCGGAGCGCAGGTACGAGTTGTTTCTTGAGTGTCAGGTACATAAACATTTGTTCCACCGGTTTCTAATAGATGCTCATTACAACCGTACCGACACTATTGAATTTGAAATCATTTGGCCTCTTAATTTTATTCAAAATACCGCAACAGCGGTAAGTAGAAAGAGATCGCGTCGCTTATTGTGATGATAATTATTTTTAGAAAACAAAAACTAGAAAGCGGTCGAACAGAGATGCCTATCTGTTAATTATTGTCACCAAAATGGCGGCCGTTATTGTAGATGCCACAAAATGGCGCAGTGACAAATCGTTGGGTTTCGTGTACGTTCCGTTTGATTGACGCGTGCCAGATTCCGCAGTAATATACCTTTATACATATTTATTTATGCGTAGAAAGCGCAAATAAAAACGAGTTCTTTAACACTGCGATTGAGATAATGAATCGATGTTTACGGAGAGCTGCGGTGCGCGATCCGACGCGGACGAGTGACGTCGATGGCCGATTAATACGTAGGGAATCTGGCCTGTCAGTTATTAAGATAATATTTGTGATTGGAAAATATCGAAATCGTTGAGACAATTTCGAAGCGTAGCAACGAGTCGGGGTCAAATATTGACAGTTCTCACGAGCGTCGGCGGACGCGGCCGCGGCTGCGCGCGCGCCGCCCTATTCCTTCCGCTTTTCACACATATAGGTAATAATCGATCGCTTTTATTGCGTGGCGTGTGTAGGCGCGCCGGCCGATGGTGACATTTCGAGGAACCTTAATGTGAAATGTCGTTTGCCGACGAATCGAACGCGAGACGGACGTTAAGTGGACCGACAAACTGGAGCGGCCCTTAACGCGTGATTTCATTGGAACACTCGGCCTGTTGCAGGTCTTTTGTCATCGATTTATCTGTTGATGCGCTGACGCATCGCGGAGTTACCGTGTGGATTGTGAACATGTCAGGTAAACTTCGAAGCTCAGCCTTTATTTGCATTATTAACTTATTCTGCAAAGCGGCAAACAGCCATCATCGGGTATAAAGTTCTTTGTGACGCTAAGCGTGTTTGGCTTGACTCATTATTTTCAAAGGGAAGAGTCATTGATTCGCGAAAGTAACCCTGGGTCACTTTTCCCCGAGTGGCCACGAGGAAAATTTGCAAATGATCAAACAAAAGCTCTAATGGATTCATGAGTATGGTTGATCGAGATCACTATCTACAGATTTGCATAAAAATTCATGCCTATTACGCTTCCTGATGCAGTAAAAAATTCAACCTTTGCATTTTTTTTTAATTTGATAAGGATTTCAGTCACCAGCCTTACCAAAGGGTATGGAGTCTTACCAAGAGGTATCGTATCGCTTTTAGCGATAAGACCGCCCATTGTGTCACCATTTATGTAAAATTTTAACATTTAAATCTGTAATTTTTATGGTGTGCATTATAAAAAGTATTATATTCTATTCCATTGTATTACTCAGTAACTGGGTTGTAGAGCTCAGATAGGCAGTCGCTCCATGTAAAATAAAATAAATTCAGCTGCATCTTGTTAGACTGGAAGCTGACCCCAACATAGTTGGGAAAAGGCTACGCAGATTGATAAGGATTTCAATCAAAAGATTGTAGGTACCTACTAAACATTCCCTGTTTAAACCTATCACTGTAGTGTATGTATTGTATATGTCACACTTCTCAAAGAGGAAAATGTTGTGCTTATAGGAAAATCATTTAATACGCAATCCATCTAAGGAATTCGCCGCATTACAATTGCCTGTAACCAACTGAACGTAAGCAATAAACAAATCTGTTACAAACGTTTAAAAGCTAATTTCCAATACAACAATTTGTACTAATCTTCGCAGTACCTATTGACTGAAGCTGATCAATAGAGGCGCCAAACGGATGTGTTCTCTGTATTTGTATAAAAGATGGCCGACTTGTGTCACTTCCTTTGTGGAAATCGTCAATCGTTCCGTTTATAGGCAGGTGACCTGTCACCTCATGAGTAATTAAGAACTTGGAGAATTTTTGACTGTCTTGAGCAATATTTACAATGTCAGTAATGTTTGGGTAAGATACGAAAAGTTATGGCTCAATGATGTAGGATGTCCATAATCAGAAAAAGGGATTTCCAAAGAAGATATACTTTAATCCAAGACTAGTTAGAGATTTCCAATGAAATGTTCCACAAACGATGGGACACTTAAATGGAATACATCGATAATTTTGTGTTTTTAGAATTCCTATAAAAACCAAATGCATATGGTTAAATCATTTGAATTTTCTATATGTGTTATTTGACTATATTGTCTACTGCTGTACTAAAACAGAAACATGATTATTTGAAATTTTTTCGACAGAAAAAAAATTCAAGTAATCATGTTTAGCACCGTCTATTTTCTGTTTTATACGATTATACGTAAACAGTTTCTTACTATGCAGTAAAATTTACTTTAAATCGAAGACCGATCTTAAAAATTCTAAGAGCTTAATAAGCTAAAAATTGATTTAAGTATAGCATTTTGTCATAAATCTACATTTAAACGAAGCGCGTTTAGTTCCGGTACGTGTGAGAGTCTTCTATCTCGCTCGTCAAACTAGACAGCATATCGCCATTTCACTTACACACCGAGCTAAACCACGCTTCGATGTATCCTCTTAAGAGGAAACGTGGGTGCTCTTTTCTCCATACAAAAAGATACAAACGCACTCGCCTGTTTTCTTTCTGGTTAATGACCATAAAGCAATGATTTTTTACAGAAATATAAATATCAGCTACTTGTATGCCCCTATGTTTTCCTTTTTGATGATATATTATTTTTATAAGAACTAGAACCCTCAAAAAATGCTCAAAATTGCCTATTCAGACCGCTGTCAACAGACGCCTAGTGTACCAATTTGACAACTATTAACGAAAAAAGAAAAACATAGGGGCATAGTATATATCCTTCTTATTCAGTTTATGAAATATCTTTTAAATTGGTCCAATATTGGAGGAGGAAATAGGCGAGAGCCAAACCTCGAAATGTGACTTTTTACACAGGCTATTTAGTCGAATCTGCAATTGTCCTTATCGCACGAATTCGAGGGTGGAGCGCTCGCAGAGCGACATCAATACCTTCTTAAAATACCTAAATTTTCGCCCCCATTTCCTCTTAATATGTCCTGCGTGTCCTGTCAGCTGTATACTTACGTTACAGGAACTAATATACGCTAGTTATGGCGCCAAACACGTAGCCGAATTCTGGGCCGAGTCCATTTATATTACCATCGACTCGCTAAGAAGAAGAATGCAATGAGGCAGTGCTAGGTAGATCTTAGTTCTTCTTGAGAAGGCCTGTGAATCGATAGGAATGAAATATTAGAAATCTCATTCAGCATTGTCTATTTACATAGTTGCGCATTTGGTAACACTAGATATGGCACATACAATGGACGCGTGACGGCTGTAAACCGTATCGTTAAACCCAGCCCTAACCGAAGTTTAATTACCGAAGGCTTGCGGTGCTCGTAAACACTTCAGGAAACTAATGCTCTGACCGCAGGTAGGTCACTTGTCTAGTGAAACGGATGCGTTTACTTTGTATCAAGTACTGAGATGAGGAATTACACAAAGAATCAGCTCTTGGATCGAAAACAGGACGAATAGGTAAAAAAGAAAAACTTAGAAGTGTTTTTTATGTATTTACATAGTATATAAACTAACAGCTTAAAATAATAATAGTTACATGGTATATAAAAAAGGAGGGGAAAGGATCATAGGGTATCAAAAAATCGTCCGCATCGCTGTCAATAGGAAAAGTGCCCAAAAGGCTGGCAGCATTGCCACGATGTTTGGCAATGCTGATTCTTTGGCCAATAAATAGGCCAGCCCTCTGGTCACATGAGGAGTCGACCAACCGCTTATGTTTAGCGATGTCTTGAAAAACCAAGTGGGCACTCGGACCCCATGGCCCTAGTATTTCAGCTCCAAACGCATCGAAAATATGACTCCCAAAAATATTTGAATATTTTCACCGTTAAACTTAGAAGTTGACAAACAATAATTTGAGATGTCTTATCAAATCTTACGAAAACTATGGATTAGGAAAAGGTTAAATAAAGCAGAACATAATCAGTATAATCACAAAAGAGTTTGATGTTATTGACCATTTTGTATACCAAACCCTCTCAAAATCTAAGGAAAAAGTTCATCAAAACCAAGCCAACATGAGATATAGCCTAAGAATTTTATACAAACAAATCGATTCGCAGTACGTCAATACAATTAATTGGTATCATAAATCGAGGAGAGAATTGATGTGTACCTGCTGCATTATCAATCTCTGCTCGATGTGGTAGTAGTCTGCGGTACCATGTAGTGCTATAGTGGCACTTATCGACCCACTGACATCATTAATATCGATCCCGATGATACAAGAAGGATTCCGATTGTCGTTTGTTTGTTTGACATATTAATGAAGTTATGTTGTGTCGTATTTAGGGGTGACAGATGGATTATGGTCCTTAAATGTTTCTGTCTCTTGGTTTATTTGTATTCCTTTAAATTTTGTGTTGTAAAAATCATTATTGTATATGTCAGAACCGTGTTATATGTTTAAACCTTCTTCCAAAAATAGCTCCTAGTGCTCCACTGAATATGTATCAATTCTATAGATTTTATAATGTCGTAGACATTCTTCCTTCTCGTCTTCCTTCTAGTTTCTTACGAAACATTTTTAGATACATTATAAACAATATAAACATAAATAAAAAATATTCAACATTCTGTTTATTTTTATTGCTTATGCAAATCATTTTTATTTCATTCTCGAGCTAATGAATCATTATCATGATGTAACGCCATTCTTAGAAGATATATGACGTATAAGCTCACCTTCTAGTTCGTTTTCAAGTTTATTTAAACACGTGATTCAAATATTTGCACCAAAATTTGTATCAGCAAGATGTGGTTCACAACACATTTCTAATTGCTTTTATTTTTGCTGATTTATTCTGTTGGTAACATTTTAATAAGTAAAATAATAAAATCGTTTACTTATATGTATAACGGGCACATTGACAATAAATACCTTAACAATTAAAATAGTAGATTGAACCTGCGCTTCAGACTAGAAAGTGCATAAATACTTAATGTAATAAATTAACAATGAGTATAAAATAGAAACTAAATTATAACTTAGGTAAATAAAAGTAAAATAGCATTTTAGCTGATCTATTTACAGACAACAAATAGATCTTCTGTCTGTGCATAATCTATGGTTAGTAAATATTCAAGTATAACTTTTTTACAGCTAAAGTAATTTAATTTATAGATGTATTTACTTAGTTGAATTTAATTTATAGATGTACTTGATGTACGTAGTTTTGGCCTAAGAATGTTAAAAATCTTGCTACAAAGACATGTTTTTCATTCGATATGCGTACTCTAACATTGAGGAGCTCGTGGCTAAGTAATTACAGCCGCACGGGTCGATCCATCGGGTTAAGCTACGCTTGCCGGGGTTGGTCAGTGGATGGGTGACCATCTTTACATACCGAGACTCCTCCGTGCCTCGGAAAGCACGTTAAGCCGTTGGTCCGGCTGTCATTCGTGGAACTTTGACAGTCGTTACGGGTCGTCAGAAGCCCGAAAGTCTGACAACCAGTCTTACCAAGGGGTATCGTATTACCCAGTTACTGGGTTGTGGAGGTCAGACAGGCAGTCGCTCCATGTAAAATACTGGTATTCAGCTGCATCCGGTTAGACTGGAAGCCGACCCCAACATAGTTGGGAAAAGGCTAGGCAGATTGATTGATGCATACTCTATTATTCTCTTAATAATATTGTCAACATTGTAGGCATTAAAACAGCACACCATGTGCTGTTTTAATACTAAGTGCATAATGAAAAGCTGGCGAACCGCAGGTACGTTGCAGGAATTACAATAAGGCCGACGTATCTTGGCGAGTCTGAACTTCGCGCAGAAGGCTGCGCAGTAACATTTTTAAAGACCCAAATGGTGACATGAGACGAGTGTGAGTGAGAGAACATGAGCGAAAGTTCCTAGTGCCTATGTTCAGACTCGCCAAGATACGTCGGCCGTACTGTATATAGCAGAAGATCTGTGGGAAAGAAGAACAGATGGATGTTTGCTACCTCTAAAATTGCTCTCTGAGCTCTTTCAAGAGGAAGAAAATTAGTTTTCAGTTCGCCACTCCAACAAGTGATACAGTATTGAATTATAAATTGACATAGGGGCAAATAAACCTGTGTGATTAATTCTGAATCTGCTAATGTTCGCAATTTTTAAAAGATATGCGCATAGTTTGCGCACTCATTTGACTAGGCTTTCAATATATTTTTTTAAAAGAGAGTGTGTCGTCCATTATTCTCCGAGGTATTTTATGTTGCTCGTTTTGAGGATAAAAGGACAATTACACATGTTGATTGTACGGTTTCCACATTGATGGGCATATAAATGAGTGTTACTAATTTGAGGCTTGCGCAAGGAGAAGTAAATGTATTTTGCCTTGTCAGCATTTAAAGATAGTAAATTGGTTTGAAGACAATTAGTCACAGTATTAAAACCTAAAACAGTTCGCTACTGGTTTTAGCGGTAAATATTAACGCCATGTCGTCGTAAGAAGTTGTTTTTTTTTTCTAGTAATTAACTAGTCTACTGTTTATAATTTTCTCTAGTATTTTTGAAATTGGCGGGATTTAGGATATTTTTATGTGATTTTAAATTTTAGGATTCCATACCTCAAAAGGAAAAACTTCCGTTTTTCGGATCACTCATGCGTCTGTCTGTCTGTCTGTTCGTCTGTCACAGCCATTTTGCTCTGAATGTAATGAACCGATTAAGTTGGAAGGTGTCATATGGATTTTTGTGACCCAAACACGTACGGCTAAAGTAACTAAATGAATTTTGAATATGGCGGTCATGAATTAATTAATATTGGCCTATAATTATTTAATACGTCTTTACTTCCAGATTTAAAGATAGGGATTACATACAACTGCCTTTTTCAGACAACTAGAGAAAATTCCTTCTGAAAGATAGATTCGAAATATATATGCGTTAAGGGAGGTACCAAACCAAAATATGCTTAAAGAGTTTAATGATCTTATTGCTTGTATTATCCCATCCAACTGCACAGTCATATTTTAGGCCAGAAATGATTCGGGTTATTTCATCATCATCAGTGTCCAGCACAGCAAAAGATTTCGGGTTCCAGCTATTTCTTGATCTTGCTCAGCCCGTTGGTAGGTACTTTCGCGGACACTGGCGGTAAACCACTTTTCAACCTTATTACCTTAGAAATAAGGTTTAAAACTTTAAAAGTGGTTCACCGCCAGTGTCCGCGATATCACTTCTTGCTGTTAAAGGATTAATAGGCTCAGCAAGCTTTCAAATCTTCACCCGTCTTCACATCCAAATTCAACTGACAGAAACACATATCAGTGATGAATCCATTATTTTTATTAAATCCATCTTATGAGTCAGTCCATCAAAACAAACATACATTTTAAAAATCAATAACGTGAACCCTTCCCGATAGCGTTCAAATAAACCATGTCGATTCAAATAAAAGCAAATCGACAAAAAATCTCGGGTTCTTAGAGAGTCGTAATCGAAGACCAACAATCTGTCAACCATCATGTATTTTAATATTTGAATCGAACATATCATATCATATTATAAAATAAATCGATTGATTTTTATCTATGACTTGAATTCGTTCATTGACCAAGAACGTCTGTAAAATTGAACCGGCTGTTCGCCAATTGCTTAAAATCTAATAAGTTTTGAACTCAGTCCAGAATGTTGTATTACAACAAACACTTAAATTTTTGTATCAAAAGTTATGAGGCAGAGGCACAGGAGATAAAAAGGGTGAGGTGACAATGTCATTTCGAAACCACAGATCCTGTCACTTCCTAATAAAACGGCGCACCCCGCTGCGCAGGCGCACCCCATTTACAAACAATACACCACGCAGCCATTCACATTCGCATCCGATTAATTCTTATAATAGCTTTATAAAAGCACCACCTTTATCGTTGTTATTTCAATCTCGTTTCATATATTAAAAGTATTACTCATACCAATCAGATAATACCAAAATACGCATCGAACACAATAATTGATGATTTGATTCAAACGGTATGACATGAAAGTAAGATCGTGTCTCAAAAATACCAAGCTTGCATACCTGAAATAATTGATAAATCAATGCAGTTCTCAACGCGAAGGGGCACTAAATCAAAAAGAATAAGTGACCGTCTATCATAACATTTTGACGTAGAGAAACGTGCTCGATATTAAACTGTTCCCGCTAGATGGCGCGATAACGGGCTGTCAAACTCGCCTGTCATTAGCTTATTAATGGCCACCGAACGCCATTTTGATAGAATAAAAAGTTATTTGAGTTTTATTGGCCCTTTGTCTCACTTTGTGTACTCATTAATTATTTTACAGACAAACATGACGGCTCAATACGTTGGCCCTTTTGAATCATGTTATTTTTTTTAAACTGTTTTATTAATACGAGCAATTGATACTTCTTGTAGAATTTGATCGCGATAAAGAAAATAATCGCACTGATATCATTTCATGAAGCGACGATTTAAATGATCTAATTAAAGTTTGCGACATTGAATGCGTAATAGCATGGTCGCCAGTATTTCACAGAATACAATGGCTCTCCCACGCGACGTCTGGCGTGAAACTTGCACATCCTCTTGCAATTTGAAACAATTTGCATATCTACACACGTCATCCGTGTCTAAAAATAACGTAAATTCAATGTATGTGTTTACAAAAAGTTAACAAACCAGACCGACTTAACACTTTCGCTATTATCCTTCTTTTTTTTTCAAAGGCAACACTGTCTTATTTAGCCAAACATTCGGAAGGCAATCTGGTAAGTAAATGTTTGGACAAACCAATTTATTTCCTAATGAAACAGAAATAAGATTCAAGTTTGTGTTACGTATTGGGTGAGTTATAGCATTTTGTTTAGGACCAAGTGCGGCTATAGGACCACACACGGACGCAAGTCAACATCGGTCCCTAGAACAACACTATAGCACTTAGTATACTTTACAGGTAAACTAGTAGCTTTTGGAGGCACACGTCACACAAATTGATAATTTGATACGCGAATGCGTTGCCCAAAAGGATGAGTATATTCCAAGTGAAAGTAATTGGATGAGAAGAAAGGTAGTGACTGATTGTAATTATATTTTTTATCTGAAATGATGCCATTTGCGAAATATGGGTAGGTACTTATTGTTACAATTTGCTTAAAACATTATTTAAAAAAAAAATTGGGTTTTATAAATTTTAATAAATATTCATAACGAGAAAATCATACCTGCCAGTTCTAGCATCAAGAGATGCGATATCTTACCAAACAAACCGGTAAACAGCGTAGACATGGAAAAGGCACGCGCGAAAAATTCGGAACTCGTAGCAAGTAGAAGTTATCAACTTGAAAACCTGAGCTTGATTGGTGCTTGGAGATAAGTAATCTATCATTGCTTGACTTCATTTATTACGTAGTACTACTATACTATGGTCTTGGCTACCTTTAAGAAATCACTCAAAAATTAAATCTGCACCATACGACAAACAAGACTACCAGCTAAGTAAAACAGGTTTTCAGATGATTTAATTACACAGTAACGAAAACAATAAAATTAATGTACAAGGTGGTGAATAAGCAGTGAAGGTCGTGTGGGCGAAGCTGCGCCCGCGCCGGTAGCCAGACGAGCCGACGACACCCGATGACACCCGACAACGAGACGCATAAGTCACGAACACTGACGTTTTAAGTGCAACTGCACGTTGCAGAAGCAATGCAGCTGTATCTTAGTATAAAATTGAGCAATCAGGTGTAACCTATGAATATTGGCTAAAGAAGCATCAAAAAGTAGGTCTGGATGATATAAGTAGGCCCATTGATGTGCCAACATGATTAATGAGTAGCAATGCTAATTCACTACAGGACATAGTACATACCACCTGTACCAAACATTTAAGGCCCAGATTTCCTGAAAACGATCAAAAAGGTGGTTTTTTAAAGCAGTGTATCTCATAAACCGTAAATAATTTTGACATGTAAAAAAAATATGATATTTTTAAGTCTTTTTCGCATACAGTGATGGAAGCCAAAACATAATTATACATATTTTAATGCACCAAAAAAATCTTTAAACATACCTCCTAATAATCTTTAAAAGCAGTTTATCCCTTCATTAACAATTATAATTATAATTAAAAATATACCATAAAATGTCAAATTCCAAACTGCATCCAGTGATGGATTACTTTTTATTAAATAGTTAATTTCTAATTTTATACGATTTTATTTGCATTTTTACGACATAATTCCGGTGCGCGTGAGAATCTTCTATCTCGTGCGTCAAACTAGACAGCCATAACGCCATTTCACTTACACACCGAGCTAAACCAATCTTGGAACCTGGGCCTTAAATGCCTTCAGCCGACAGGATCCAGGCTCACAGGACGAATTTCACCTTGAAACTGACTGCGATCAGCACACTTAAATCGCGATCAACAGCTGTCAGTGTCATTAATGCTGAGGAAATATTGAAACTGACAGCTTTTAAACACGGTTTAGATGTGCTCATCGCGTTCAATTTTATTGGTGAAATTTGCCCCAATTAAGTCAAATGAAATACTCTGACTTGTATAAAAATATGTAGTAAAGAAAGTTGAAAATCAATATACATAAATGTAATTCGCGATTGGTCCTTAGAGACAGTGCCAACAACCGTATCATTCTTATAACAAAATATATTCACATGAAGATGAGTTTGTGGAAAAGAAACGACAGAGCTATACATATAACCAATATACAGGTTGTACCTAAGTGTAAACAGTGGCAATCTTTTAAAAGGTCATTGTACTCATCATTATGAACAACTTTTCGATTTCAGGTTGCTCGCGATGTTGTTTATGTTCGCGTACCTAAGTCGTCAAAATGTAGGGAACTGCTGATTTTTTTTCGCGATTTCAGGTTTGCTCCCATAGTAAAAGTTTTTCATAATGATGAGTACAATGACCCCTTAAAAGATTGCCACTGTTTACACTTACACACTGTATATAACCAAAAAAATTAAATCGAACGTATAATCAGAACTTACGATCAGAATATACTTAAAATCAGATAAGAAAGTCTGATTGATAACATTAATCAATGACCCAACAGAGATTACTCATTGTAAAACTGCGAGCCTTCGTATCACAAACCTGAATGGCGAGAAATGGACTACTGTGCGTTTATAAAGGTAGTTGTTACTATAAATTATACTGTAGAATGTATGGACTCGTTCTTGATATTGGTCCTTTGGTACTCTTACGGTCATTTGGAGTTGGATTAAGCACATTTAACGCAATTTCCTGTTTCATCACCTTCAATTAAGTTCTGCTGATCTATCTATATACGGGGTTAATTGTAAAACACCAGCAACCTCTTAAGGGGTTATTGTACTCATCATTATGAACAACTTTTACTGTAGGACCAAACCTGAAATCGCGAAAAAAAATATGCTGTTAAAAGTTGCAGTACATTTATCTACATCAAACTCGTCAAAATGTAGGGAGCAGCTGATTACCAATAACTCTGTGAAAAATGAATACCTATTTCCCTTGGTTACGCCGTAACTTGAAAACGACTTTACCGATTTCATTCATCTTTTTTTTTAAGTTTTCTAACTTTGTAGAAAGTTTTTACTGGAAGAAAAATTAAGGAAATTGCGCAGAAAATTGAAAAATTTCAGAAAACTTTAACGACTTTTTTAACTTCGCGCGTTTACATTAGAATATTCATAGCTAAGACAGGACAAAGTCAGTTAGTTCTGTATAAAAAATCTCACGGTGAAAATATTAGGCGAAGTGAGCTGTCAATAGTGTTAATCCCTTGGCATTGGCGATGGAATGACAGCTCACTTCAAGCTCACTGCACCTAAGTTTTCACGTGAGATTTTTACAGAATAGACCGGCTGGACACAGGTTCTTACTTCCGGTTATTTGGTCTGTCAGATGATTTAATTCCGTTCACTTCAAATTGTATTCCATTTTCAAAACATATATCTGGTGCTTATCGGGATACTGTGTCCTGTGATCATTAACATTTTTAAAATCAACATTTCCAACCCCAACATCTCAAACCCCATCGGAACAAAATGTTCGCAGGAACAAAATTAACGAATCATAAACTACATAGATGCAGTCCTGAAAGCTAAGTGATTATATTTATCCTGAACCTTCAGCTGCGCAGTGTCATCGGCGCAAGCGCATCGTGTCCGGGGGTGAGGCGACAGGAAGGGGCGTGGTTGCCGCACATTAGCGACTGTTCGGGGAACACACGGGGCCCACTCCCAATATCATAAGGACATTAATAACTTGCGTCATATTTAACGAAAGAAAAATGCTATAATTGGCACTTAAATATGTAGCAGAAGGCCGTCATTATCTAAAGTGGTAATTAAAAGATTTGTGTCTGTTTATCGTAGGTTTCTTATGCATTTCTAAAATCTTCTTCAGTTTAAACCAAACTAAACTGCGTTTCGTAGTCTATCAACACTACAGTCAACATAGAGCTGACTTAAGAAATATGTCGCATACAAAAATATTTTAACGAAAAGAAAGTTAATTACAAATCCATTTCAAGAACTTAAAATGTCCATTAATTTCCACTAAAACCACTAGGCAGTTCATACATCAAACAAGTGGACAAGCTACCACAGTTACGGACCACACGTGGCCGGCCAATTATGTGACAACGTAGTCCAAGAGCTCGAGAGGGTAAACATTGTGGGGGCGATCCGTAACACGGTAGTGATGACCCTCAGATGAGAGTCCTCCTGGGAGGTACACGCTGGGAGGGATCTGATATTGAAGATGTGTTGGGTACTGAAGATGAAATTAAGACAACAGAAGAGAAACGGTAATTGAAGGAAAGACCAATTTTTTCGTAGATAAGGACCAGAAAAAGAGGAGCAGAAAATTATGCAACTGTTCGAAATAGCAGTAAATTCAAGTGTAAGAGGTAATGACTGGGAAATGCAAAGAACTCTATGTAAATATGACATGTTATCTACATTTACATAAGCAGAAATAATACAGAAATCAATACTTATGAATTCCATAAAACTAAATGTCAAGGTCAAGATGAGCTCTGGAAACTGATAATAACCTTTTATAACAAGTTTTACATAACAATGGCTATTGAATAATTAATTACAATCAAATTCAGTTGATATAAACGGAAAGTTATATCTGACGATAACATTACCATAATTATATGCATACATAACCCTCGAGCGCTCACTAGTGGGTGCTTATTAACAAATAGAAGAGATCGGAGAGACCCCGGGTCCCGTAGGACCACCGGTGTTAGCATCAGCAAGTCAAATGGAGCGAGAAAAACGCGAGTCATTTTAGGGTTGAATCTACTTAATGCGTTACGGAGACTGAGCTCTATAATATGAACAAATTAATTTCTACTTTAATTGATGACTTGTGCGATAGGTTTTTTTTTTGTTTTTGCAATCACCAAACTTGGTATTATATGTTAAGTATGTATTTGACATCGCCGTCGAGGCAGGCCACGGCGTAGGGCCAACATGGCCAGAGATCGCACAAGACAAGGAGGTTTGGAAGGAAAAAGTGGAGGCCTTTGACCAGTAGTGGGACACAATGTAGGCTAATAAATAAAATCTATTTTCATTAGAGCTTTTGCTTGTTTATGTGTATAAAGAAAGGCTGACAAAATAGCAACCGGCTATTATAAAATATGACACATTTTTATAGGTTTGTCGCTGGTTCAAAAC
Organism: Cosmia trapezina; assembly: GCA_905163495.3. Taxonomy (NCBI): domain Eukaryota; kingdom Metazoa; phylum Arthropoda; class Insecta; order Lepidoptera; family Noctuidae; genus Cosmia; species Cosmia trapezina. The sequence continues at coordinate 9,133,170 of LR991036.1, forward strand.
AGTATCTCCAAAAGCCATATGTTTTAAGCTGCTTAAATGAATATAAGCTTAGCTTTATGATTGTGGTGGAATGAAAGCCTTACGGAGGCGCTTGAAGTGTAGCTACTGAATTTATACAATGAGTCGAGATACAGCTCATTTCTATCATTGACCGAACTCATTTTATTTTATAAAAAAAAACTAACATTTTTTTACCTAGTACCCCGCAGTAGCAGACCAATATTTGAAACTAAGTAAGTACATATTTCTGTTATTACTAAAAGTTCATTAATCCATTTGTATGCAAATTAACGCTTAAGTAATGCCTTCATTGTTCGACTGTAGGTATAGAATAAAGTTCAACATTTAAGCTTTGACGAACAAATGCCTAATTCAATTCAACACAAAAAGGTACCCCAAAACAAAGCAACGAGCGCTAAACGACTGTTTTATGTGCCATTCGCAGTTGGTTGCGCGAGCGCAGGTCTCGCGTCGAGCGCGCCGACCGCTGCCCACGACGTGGATCGATACTTATTTGCATACACGATAAAAGAGACCAGTCAACATGCATGATATATTAAAATCACGTCTCCGGAACAATTAACAGAAACGAGCGAGCGATCAAATAATAAAAAGTGCCTTTGTCATTACAAACAGTCGAGGCGACGAACATTCTTAGAAACACCATAACGCCAAGAATAATAATAACTTCGTATAGACCATGAATCGGTTTTCAGACGTTAACCAATTGGACGGCGCGCGCGCAAATCGCCAATATGGCGGATATAATAATTACTTACTATACTTATTCTGCATTATAGTTTCATACAACGTCTATGACTGTATCTGAAACTATTGAGGACGTAACATTATTTGTAATGAAGTCCGAACACGTACATTTAATAACGGATCGCTTACAAAGTTTCTAAAGATGTCTCAATCTTTATCTGGGAGATGAGTCATTTACTTATAAGTTTTTCTTTATATTTTCCTTAAATGGTCATCCTTTGTTATAATCATCTTCGAATTTCCGGTTAATTTCACATGACTTATGTTTCAATGTGTTATTCGCTGTTAGCAGACGTAGGTAACTAAATCAAAGGCAAAAATTGTACGACTAATTGTAGTTTAGAGGCATGATAAACAGGGTATAAAGTTCACTCATCCTCCATAGAAAAGGGAGGATCCTCCGACCAGACTGGTGTCGTGTCTGGTGGGCTACTGCCCGACGGTTGATGTCGGGACGTTGTATATATGCTAGTCACGTGGTAAACTCTAATTGCGCGATGCAGGATTGCGTGACGTCATGTCATTGATGCGTAGTTCATACGTGGCGATGTAGATGCCGCCACAGTAGGACTAATCAATCAATCTGCCTAGCCTTTTCCCAACAGTGGTCTGGAAGCCGACCCCAAGTCGGCTTCCAGCCTAATCGGATGTAGCTGAATACCAGTATTTTACATGGAGCGACTGCCTATCTGACCTCTACAACCCAGTTACTTGATAACACGATACACCTTGGTAAGCCTGGATGTCAGACTTCTGACAACCCGTAACGTCTGTCAAAGATCCACGAATGACAGCCGGTACCAACGCTAAACGTGCTTTCCGAGGCACGGAAGAGTCTCGGTATGTAAAGATGGTCACCCATCTACGGACCAACGCCGGCAAACGTAGCTTGTGCGGCTGTTATTACTTAGCCACAAGCTGCTCAAAAATTGTAGGGCCATTCTGTTAAAAAAAATATAAGTAGGTACCGAAAACCAAACATGAGATTTACTAATAAATAATTCCAAGTGCAAAATTATTTCTAGAATTCATACTCGGAAAAATCATGATTTGTATAAATTTTCCAGTCGTCACTCACAAATTAGTACACAGTAAAATTAGATACGTATGAGAAATCAATGTGGTATGACGTAGATATAGTAAATCACAATAATATCACGAGTAGTTATCTATTCAAACGTTGTTGAGCATTCGAAAACAATTTTCCGTCGCGTAGAACGAGCACAAGTCAACCTCAAAACATCAGAGGGGACAAAAAGCCGAGACGAGACACATCACCTCCAACCTCCGATTGAGAAACCCAATTTGAATAACAATCAATAAATTAATGTACAACTGTAATTTATTCATAAGCGGAGAGTCTGTGACACAGCGGCGGGACGAGCGCTGAATCCAAATGAAATTTTATAAGAAACGCTCCTTTTCAACAGCCCATTATGGACAGAATGTAATACTTTTCTTAACGTATCATCATTATCGCTCCGCATCACAATGCTCCTTTGAGTGCGAGTGTCGTTTAAGTGGACTAATCTCTTTACACGTAAAAACTGACGGGACCGAATGAGTTTCTCGTGTTGGAATAATTAGTCTGCAATTGAAAGCGTGCTTTATTTCAAGAGACCGGACAAAACGGACATGACACGGTTGGCCAACGGTAAAACACTTTCACGAATACAATGATAATTATTACAAAGAGTATGATTCCGAAACGGCCAGGCCTGTACGCAACGCCGTTTTTAGAATATGAAAAGAAAATATTTAAATAATGTCGCGTAGGCAGCCCATAAATAGCGGCTCGTTAATTACCGACTGTAATCACATTTCGCCAAACGCGTTACAACACACATGTCCCATCCCTTCGCTGTTCTAAATTTAAATATTATTAAAAGCGGGAGCTGGGCACGCTCCCTATTTCGATAGAATCGAAAATAATTTATGAAACTTTGTGTCACTTCCAAACTGTAACCCAATGCATAATCGTGTGTCTCGTGTCTACTAACATATTTAAATACAATATTGTAATTAACCAACTACAGTGCATATAATGCCAATGCAAATTTTCGCAATAACAAGTTAGGTAGACTTTGCACATGCATTTCGAAAATATGCATCATAAGACCTGACAACAGCTTCTTTTCAAATATTTTCTTCAGCATTACATTAACTTCCTCGTAATAACCAATATTTTCCCGATGGCAAAAGTTTTGTTTGCTAACATATTTGGAGCTTACAATGGCCAGCAAAAGGCGTTTACCATGTTTGACCTTTAACGAAATCTCAAAATAATTTCTGTCAAATTGCATTTCCATAAAAACCAACATGATTTTCGCATTCCACCGATGAAAAAGTATAATGATTAGAAGGAATAAATTAGTTTCAAATTAAAACTAAATAGAGTTGCGCAGGAGCATCGAGTTAGATTCGCGTGTCGTCACGAGCGCCGGCGGCGACAACCGAGCTCAATTGTCGATGGATCCACATTTTAGTAGTCATTTGAACATAATCATCTCAATTTTACAACAACGTCTAACAAAATACTTTTGCAGAGATGTGCGAGAACCGATTCGGATAAAATTAGCATCTAATAACAATAAAGATTTTACAACTGTTCTAACTTCGTTATGCTTTAGGAATTTGTGTGCGATAAGTGACAACTTGTACCCTTATCTCAGAAAAATATTTTGATGTAGCCTTTATAATAATTCAGTAATAGATTACTATGAAACAAACCTGTATTTATTATTTGTTACCGAAACGATCTCAATTAGCCAATCATTTTTTGTTTGGGTCGTTTAAGATTACACAAAAAAACTGTACTAACCAGTTTTACAGTTTTTGGTCCTTCGAGATTTTTTGCAACTGTCAATTGCGTGGTTTCTTGACTTATTGACCGGTGTCTATCTTCATCTATAATTAATTAATCAATTTCTTCAAGAATCCTAGTACTATCGAAAAGTTTGTAATGTTTTAAACACATAACATAGAAAGTTATCTAAACATAATTCATCATCGTCATTCAAGGCTTTTTCGTCCATGTTGGCTGGAGTTTGCGTGTCCAAATCATTGCTTCAGGGGAACAGTAGCACTGATCGTGGCTCCAAATTGCTGCCTGTCAGAGCCGCAGTCAGGACGAGCCGATCCCACAGCCGATCAAACTCACTGCTAAATTGTGGGAATCGATTATTCCATAGTTCTTTGTCTGATATGACAAAAAATGCATCAATGCGATTTCTTTCTTGTTAGAACTCGATATAATTTTCATTAAATTGGTGTCTAAGTGGTGGGTAGTTTTTATTTCACTAGCTCCTGTCTAAGTCACCCGTGAGAATTTCGAATTGGATTAAATTGTGTTCTGTTCAAATGGATCTAACAGGGAGTACAGACAGGCCACAAAACAATTATTTTGACTTCTTAGCCAGTTGAGAGTTTCTTTAAAACTGATGATAGTTGTGTTAGCTTTGAAGTCTTTCATAGTCATAAAATTCCTTGAGATGTGCGGCAAAGCTCGATATGCCGTGATCAAGCTGTGTGCGGTTATGGCTAATTGCAAGCTTTCCCGCCATCGCTGCTTCATTTTCAAGATGGCGGCGGGCGTCGGAGTGCGATTTCACGTCATTAAGACTAGTTATCGCTCGACCTGCCCGCTATCCTCTAATTATCCGCTACCGGTGCCTCCCAACGCAATAGAAATAATATTGGATATTATAAACTGGAAATATAATTCACTTGATCGACGCGGTGTTACATGTGGCGTAAAATGGGCGTAAACTCGTCGAATAATTGCTTTCTAATGTATGAGAAGCGTTCGAAGTTGGCTGATTGCTGTCTATTTTCATCACTGGACACATAATCGAGGTTTTGCATTTATTCGATTTTCTAACCATTAGCCCAGGAATGGTTTCGTGGAAGCCTTAAGAATACGGTAGAATTGAATTCATAAGCTCACAACATTTTGTAATATTGTTTGAAAATCATTATCACTATCAATTCTTTAATTTATAGTTATGGTTTCTAAAATACAAAAATACTGTTTCAATTTCAAGTGTAATGTATAGTGGCAAAGCTAGCGTGCGCGCGCGCTCCGCCCTCTGCCGCGCGTGTCTCGAGAGGGATCCAGATACGTAATTACTGTAATCTGTAATCAAAACGCCCGCTATTAAACAGTAGCAACACTTCTCTATATGGACATAAATTCTATGGAGATTCTATTGACATAGTCTTGTGTAGTCACTGGTCGACTTTTGCTATGAATTTTCATCTTTAAGTACTTAACTTTTTTATTGATACCTGTCCTAGTGTCTCTTTTTAGTCCATTTCGACGTTCAAAAAGTGCTGATTCTCAGCCTAATTTGAATAAAGGACTTTTGATTTTGATTTTGATTTTTTTGATTCATTTCAAGTTGGAAGTTCTTGAAGTGGTTTTTAATTATCGTGTCATGCAAACTTTTGTCATTCAGCTGGGTTATTTCTACAACCAATTTGTTACTTCAGTCTATAAAAATACTTAGTGAAATCAATATCTCCTGAATGGATTTCATCTATCTATCTATCTATATAAATAAAAAGAGAAGTCCTGACTGACTCATCAACGCCCAGTCCAAACCCTTGAACCTAGAAAGCTGAAATTTTGCAGAGGTTCCCTTTATAATGTAGACAAGGAATAAGGAAGGATTTCCGGGTAGTACGTTCCCGTGGGATATTTTCCGACATCCACACGGGCGAAGCCGCGGGCAAAAGCTAGTAAACATATTATATTAGATCAGATGCGGAAGCGGGTAAAGAAATTAGTGTCAATAGATGACAAACTTCTAATTTAATGTTGACTCTCCTGCTTTTATGTTCCGATAAAACGATACTGAGTATTCCTAACATGTTATAATTTCTACGAATTTGTCTATTTGCTATAACTGGTCGATAAAAAATGATAAGCTTCTATGACCATTCTTAAGGAGTTAACGAACTATCTATTTCTAGCAGGCATTTATGCTGATTACACAGTTAAGGTGTTCAATCAGCAGTTGAAAAGTAAGGTCCGAAGAGTAGTCTTTCAAGATCTACCCGAATTAAAGCTTCTAAAACCATTTTTAACAGCTCCACTTGATTCGATGCTGCATCGTTTTTCAAACCAATGATGATGTTGCGTTGTTTTCTGTCCTCATTAAAAACAAACACCAAATAGTCTATAGTATGCAGAGGCTCCTCCGTTTAGATTTTGATTGTTGTATCTTCAAGTATAGGAAACGTATCATTAGGGCTGCGATACACATCATTATTCCGAGAATCGGGTTCGTCTGCATAGAGCCCGCTAACTACAGTCCGCGGTGGCGTGTGAGGCCCGTGAGAATCTGTGCGATATCTCGTACCTGCCAGATTGACGGCAGATCAATGTCATGCCGTTGTTGTTTTGTTTGGTTACGGAGCTGCTTGGGCTACTGACTATGTTTTTGTTAATAGGCGTCAAAGTATGTTTTGCATAGAAGAGCCAGTTGAAAAAATATTTATAGATTGAAGGACCAAAACTTTTAATTCACAATTCTTTTTTATCCCTTAATAGACTGTGTCCCCAAACTTTTCAAGATCTAGGTATGTACTACAGGTAAGTATCTACTGACGTATTAATAACAATTTGTATTTTTTATCAACTTGGAAAAAATAGCCAAGCCAATCTATAAAACAATACCTACATAAACACATTAACCATGAGAAAAACAACTTGCGAATGGTGGCACATGATTATAGTTTCAATCATAATGTCGCCATCCCTATACGTTACCTTCAATTATAATGAGTTTTTTTTATAGCGTGCCGTGATTGGACAATTAATCACGTCGATTACGCATGCGCCACATCACTAACGCCGCGCGTTTATAGAGACAGCTACTTGAAAAGAAACATTCGGCCATTGAATAGCGTTTGTGAAGATCGCTTAATGCTCTTTTATGTGGCGTTAATTAATTATATTTAATGCGGTCGCTGATCGTTTTTGTCGCGTTTGTTTGTTACTACGACGTATTAATATTTTTTTGTACGTAGCTGATGAATTTGTTATTCATGATGAATGAAAGTTGAACACTTCTTTTGTCGGTTAGATGAAATGATGACATTTCGCAATGGTTGACATTTTGTGTGCGGGTTTTATGATGTTCATTTATTATGTTGATGTGTCACAATTTCACAAAGCCACAACTCTTTGAATTATAACAATTAGATTTCGCTTATTAAATTATAAGTTCTTTACAATTTTTCGTTTCAAAGGACCAATTTGTATAATCATGCCCAAAATAATTCCCTACGAGCATTATAGCATGGGCATCATGGCCAGTAAAACAATAAATGTAACACATCCATATAAAAGCGTAGTATAACAAATTAACAAACAAGAGAATGTATTAATCGTCTCCGTGGGTGTGAAGAGGGAGATCAAAGTGCGCACGCGCCGTTACTGAGCCCAACTGTTTATAAACAACTTGATAGCGATGATACTGAGCCTTTGGAAGGGACTTTTAATTGATTGGATTAGTATACGAGGACATTCTATTATTTTTTAGTAGTTAAAGGAAATTATACATGTTAATTAGAGACATGCGATTTTTAGATCGAACGTCTTTAACGCGGCCTACTGAAGTAGTAAACTGTTAGAAATCGTAACATACCTAATGAAAAACGTTATGCCCGAAAAAGTCAGTTTCAAGAGTCAGAGCCATCTAGTATAAGTTTTTAGCTTCCAGGTGACCCACGAGTCCACGACACCTCCCGACTTTTTTACATGTGGGTAGGTATGTAGGTAGGTGGGTAGTCTTGTACGCACGGCTACAGATCAAGCTATTCAAGCATTTCCAGTATAAGCTGATCTCGCATTGTATAGGATTTCCTTGCAATGAGAGGTCAGTGTAAACTGGAAATGTATAGCTTAATGTGTAGCCGTGTGTACGTACTGGTAATTCTGAAGTTCTTACCTACTTGACAATGTATACCATTTAGAGAGACCACTCTAAAAGAAACACCAAACACAGTCATGCAGTGATAACAGTAGCTCAGTTCAAATCACATTCAGCCACAACCGTTCAATAAACTTTATGTAAAGTACATGTGAAATAGTTTGCGCAAACATTTTATATTCGACCGCTAACGGTATTAGAGAGATCACGCACACTTCAATCCCTCGCAAAAACTGTCGGCTAACCTACTTGATACTAGCTAATGTTCTGTCAATCGAATAAATAATGACATTAATGAATCGAACAAATAGTTATTGAGGTTACAAGTGTATGCTAATCATTAAAATCACTGATCGTTACGAAGCATCCGTCATCGTACCTATGAGGAAAATGTGATGTCGATTTTCTATGGATCTTAGATTTAAGACGCTGTGCCATATTTTAGACGACCATGCCATCTTAAACTACAGCTATTCCAGATTTCTAATATTTTCACAATAAGTTATAAGACTTATAACTTTATAAGTTACAACTTATTGTAAAAATATTCTTATAAAAAAATGCGCCTACTACGGCCAGTTCTAACAGTAAATACAAATTACATAATAATGTTATTTACGCACAAGAGCAAATATTTTTCAAAACTACATCTTATGAATGTAAAATATGTGTATTGTGATGATTTTAAGTGTTACATGCATGAACGTGAGAGCCCCTCTTAACACTTCATGCATTTGATCCAACAAAAGACTATTTATTACCATTAACTGCGTCGCTATAAATTACGATAAACATAATTATCATAAGCAATCATTTTATAAATGTGTCAAAGATCAAGATTGGTCGGGTGATGTAAACAGGATATCTTAGTGACGTAAGGGAAATACCCCACACCTTTCGGAGAACTATCTGAGATAGATTTAACAATAGAGGAAAGGACAAAAAAAGGTTTTATGCGATTGTATTAACTGCTTATCATTCAAAGTTTCTAATGAGCTTGAATGGCAGGTAATCTGAAAAGCTCAAAGCAGATGGCGCTGTCTGTTTTGGGGGTCATGCGAAATGTCAAACATTGGTTAATCTCTGAGGTTAATGTATTACTATACTCTATGATTGGTTACCATTTCTTTGGAGCGACGAAGTCTTCACCCAAATTAGTTATTTTTCTTGAAACAAAAATTCCTGTGTTGTGTTGTGTTGTGCCTTCGTGCTCCTCAAGAAATTCAGGACACATGTTCCCAAGCGATGAAAACTTAAGAAAAAAGTGGATACCCTTAGTACCCATTAAAAAAGACAAATAGAGACAAATACAAACAAATTCCCGCAAATGAAATCAACACACGAAAAAAAATCAAATTCAACAACAACAACAAATTCTTTCATAAAATTCTGGTGAGGACTACATTAGCTGCGTGCTACGGTTTACCTACTGTGCGTTCGTAGCAACCAAGAAAAAAAAAAAAAAAAAAAAAAAAAAAAAAAAAAAAAAAAAAAAAACCTGCCAAGTGTGAATTGGACTTACTCACTAAGGGTTCCGTACCTACCACCTACACAATGTCTGTGTTTATTAGATTTTTTTTACGTTTCTGGTCTCTTGCATTTGGCCTCACAATTTGAACTTATTCTTGCTGGAGAGTTTGTTGCGCCTCTTCTTTCCAAATAAAACACAAGAAAGTGGTGAAGGGCGGGCTTTGAGAGCTGTATTATAAATTCTGATGTTCAAAAAGTGCTGATCCTGTGCCTAATTTGAAATATTTTTTAGATTTGCATTGATTCGAGTTTTGGGAGATAGCAAGTACCCATCACACCATTGATTCTCTCCTATGTGGTCACAGCCTCGCATTTCGGTGTAGCAGGCGGCACCTTTGTGATATTTGTGTAAACAACATAGGTACTACAATGATACAAGAGTTTTCCAACATGGCCAATATGGCCATACTTGTGCATCGATGTTGACTAGAAGGATCCAACACTATTTAGTTATTTGATGGATTTGTGATGACATAGGTAATGTATACCTATATAAGTATTTGTTATTAAGTTTTGTAAAAGTTAGAAAATGTGTTGTGTAAGCGTGTAGTGTTTGTGAAAGCACAGCATTGTATGTATTCTAATCTTAGATGTCAATGAATCAAGTTTTCTTTTTCTAGCTAAGCAATGGCACCGCACAACTAGAGTATTTTCAAAATTAGAATGATGAACTCCAAAAAGTTTGCAATTTAAATATCCACCTACACAGTTTTCAGCATTTTGCATGAGTTTATCAATAAAGCTCGTAATTTCTACGATAGTGAATGGGTAAAACGCGACGTAAGTGTATTTACAAATAAATTTCCTTGTAGCGCAACAAAAATGTTAGTACATATGCCCAATGAAACTAACATGGCGTACGCGCAATAAATGATCATTTTATTGAGCGTAACCGGCAGTTATAAGTGGACGCCATTGCACATTGGTGAATCGTCGCGATCGTAAAATTGTTAAACATGAATTGCTGTTAGTCACAGCTGAATAGAACGCATAAAACCTACGGCTTTTGAGCTTAAGGTCAGCACACATCGCCAAAGATGGCGTTAGCAAATCTCAGGGCGGGTAATATCAATCGTTAAATGTAAACATGTAGACGACTTGCTAAATTCTTTTGTGTAATGTATAAAATTGCGCACTCCGATGTTATGTTGTAAAGTCGCACACGCAGCGTAAATAATGAATGACGCAAATCTTGATGCGTAGGATATGTGTGAGATTAACTGAAATCATAATTATTATAATGACAAGCGTTGTAGAGATGGTATGTGTGATTGACACAAGAGCTTCACTCCATGCAGTACTCTGACGGTCATAATATGAAATAAATGGTCTTGTATCTCTAAAAGCTGCTTGTATCTCTAATGAAATGGAAAACTTCCACTTTAAATAATTCGATATTAATGTTCAAACTAATTATGTTGTACTACTAACAATTACCGTTCGTCGTATCTTCAACTCAACCTCAAATATGAAGACATAAGACCCTCGTAGCTGGGCACTTATACAAAATTAAAGAAAGAATTATTTATCCCCAAAGGAAAAATACACCTGCCTGAGCAGACTGTTCCTCGCATCAGTTTTATTTCCTCCAACGTTTTAGTGTCCGAAAAGACTACCCTAATTTGATCCTTGAAGAGCCTTTTATTTTCCCCTCCACCTCTTTGCCCCAGCAGTAAAAAGAGGGTGAGGGTAGGTCAAGTTATATTTTGTAAGTGTTAACAGTACGTTTTAGTGCTAGTAAATAATTAAACCGCCTAATTTGATGCGAAGGAAGCTTCTTTAGTGAGTAGTTCATGTGGGCAACGTCGATTGAATGACGCCGCACTCGCTTGTAATCATGGCGGGAAAATAAGACAGTAATTAAACATGGGGTTAAAAACTGAAAGCTCGTCATAGGTGGCAGCACTGTTCACTGTCCAGAAGCCGCCATTGTTTTGTTTATGTTTACTTTTGTGTTGATCACAAATTAAACGAAAACTAGATAAATAATGTATGCGTCTTGGAGTCACTATTAAAAGTCGAGCTAAGGAAAAGGGAAGCATCTAGCACTGGTAAAAACCAGCAGTAGTGGAAAAGTAAATAAAATATGAACATTTTATCTATATAGGTATCTATCTACAGGCTGTCCCAGAATAATGTACACAAACTTAAGAATATGGTACATACCATCAAACTGACCAACTTTTTCCCGGGGACCAACATCGTAATCGTGAAAAAAAACAGTCGTCCCATACATTTGGTCAAGTAGGTATTGAAATTTTGTAAGGGACGACTGTTTTTTTTCCACGATTATGATATTGGTCCCCGGCAGTGGCGTAACTATACCCTTCGAGGCCCGTGGCAAATTCGTCGGATGGGCCCCCATTTAAAGAAGCTGAACCAACAATAATAGTATTTTTAGGGTTCCGTATCAAAATGGTAAAAAGGAACCCTTATGGTGCGACTCAGTCTGTCTGTCTGTCACAGCTGGATATCTCAAGAACTACTAATGATATCAACTTGAAATTTGAAACAGTTTTAGATGACGTTTGCCCAACTATTTTTTAAATAAGAAAAAAAAAATTTTTACAAAAAAAAAAACAAACCGACTTCCAAAAAAAACATTACTACAAAGTGAAAAAATACTTTAATTTTGGTGTCTTTGGATCTGTATTTTAGTTTTTTGCCACCGACTTCCAAAACTAGTTATTTTTCACTTTGTTGTTGTTTTTTTTGGAAGTGGGTTGTTTTTTTTGTAAAAAAGTTTTTATTTTTCACTTTTTAGTGGGTCAGTTTGTAATTTATCTAAGTTACAATAGCCCAATGTCAACTGCTCATCACCTTTTACAAATTATTGCTTTTCCCGATGCACGGACGTTAATTGTTGAGGAGTTCTCCTAGTAAGAACCAGGAGAACTGGAGCTCCATGGTGAAGACACCATCACCATTATGCATTTTGACGAGCATAAATTACTTAGCAACCATATCGAATCGAATCGCAATCCGTGAAATACTTAGGTATACTTGAGTAGTTCCGAAGGCCATCTATGATCTTCATCATCAGTTCCACTTCACCAAATGGTGCTTTCCGGGAGAAAATGCACGAGTAACTATAAAAAATACCCAAATCGCTATATGTGTGCCTATAAAATTTGAGGGTTTCCTTCGATTTCCATGGGATCCCCTCATTAGATTCTGACTTGGTGACAATGGGACCACCTCGAGAGTATAGCCTTTCAAACAAAAAAAATAATTTTGCAAATCTGTCTATATATGACGAAGTTATGCCCGAACATAAGTACCTACATAAAAAAAAGTCGGATAAACATTAAAATATTATAATAATGTTTTTTTTTTGCAACAGGGACTAAAAGGGGGTCTTTAAAATTCGAAGTGGCCCGTGAAAGAGCGCTATTTACACATTCTCAAACGTTTTGTTTCTTTTTTTTAGGCCGCATAGTTTTCGACTTTTAATGAGAAATGCTAAAAAAAAATACCGTTCCCCCCCTATTCTCCGAAGTTTGCATAGAGAAAAATCTGAAATTATTCTATGTCATAGAAGTATTATGTAAAATTTACAGGAAAAATATAACGATGTCTCTAAATAGCACACTTTTTCAGAAATCATCAAAAAAAAATAAATATAAATGATGGTACGGAACCCTCGGCGCGCGAGTCCAACTCGCTCTTGACCGGTTTTTTTTTACTTGTGTATGCAACTAAGTAGAGAGAGAGTAACTTAAATAAATTAAAGACTAAACTATTTTTTTTACTAAATTAAAATAAATAACGTCGTGGTGGTGCTTGCGCGCTCCAAACTGTAGGTCTGTGCCGGTAGAGTTTACTTTGCCGGAACAGGTCTAGGGTGAGGAGCCGGACCAAGAGGGATACATGAACCCGCAGGGCAGCATGTGGCGAGCTGTTGGGCAGTAGCGACCCCACGGACCCTAAGCCTTGTTCTTCGCCTTTGTCTTGTCTTTATTGGCCGGCTGGACTGAACGATGACGCGGAACAGTGCTCCCACCTCTTTCATGCCTTTATTAGCTGGCTTGAGTGTGGATTCGCAAGAGCAAAAGTGCTCGGAGGAAAGCTGCTGGTAGGGATCTTGACTGTACAAGCTTCCGGGATTGTCCTGATAGCCGTGGAATGCCTCTCCACTCCTCAAGCACCTCAGGACATGTTGCCCCCTTGTCGCTACTTCACTATGTGCGACCGTTTCCGGGGGCTCATCTTTGAGTGTGCAAGTCACCCCCCCGCCAATTTATCTGTGTATATTATACAACATTTGTCAGGCAGGGGACATAGTTCTACAATAGTTCAAGGTGCCCAATCCACTATAGCCACCCGAATCCATAGCCCAATATATTTTGTTCCCATGTTCTGCAATAGTCCTGCACCAGTCGGGGGTTGTCCTTGGGTGCAATTGCATAGTGCATACAGGGATAATCGTCGGCTGGTGCCTTCTCGTCATTTAAAATTGTATAAGGGGCCTCTATGAGTTGGCTTCGGCTCCTCGTACGCCTTCTAAATGTCCGGGACCCTAGGGTCCCGAGATATGTCAAAGACAAAATACAATAATAAGTAATAATAAATATTGGAAGTTGGGATTCTCCTCTGACCGGGGGCCCCTTCCGGCTGGGGGCCCGTGGCATTTTGCCGACTTGCCACCCTGTAGTTACGCCACTGGTCCCCGGAAAAAAGTGGTTCAATTTGATGATCTGTCCTTAAGTTTGTGCATATTATTCTGGGACACCCTGTATATAAATAAAAAGAGATGTCCTGATTGACTCATCAACGCCCAGCTTGGACCTAGAAAGCTGAAATTTTGCAAAGAGGTTCCCTTTATAATGTAGAATAGGAAATAGGAAGGAATAAGGAAGGAATAAGGAATAAGGAATAAGGAAGGATTTCCCGATCGTACGTTCCCGTAGGATATTTTCTTACATCCACGCGGGCGAAGCCGCGGGCAAAAGCTAGTAATTTATATTATAAATTATTTCATGTTTGTTGACTTTATTTTTTTTTTTTTTTTGTTGAAGACTGAAAGCGTACGACAGGAATGACCAGATCGGAGTTGAAAACCATCAACTCGAGGATGATCGTCCTGACTGAAAAACTTCCGAAATGTTGATTCTAGCATTGAACTAATATGTCAATATAAACAGACACACACCTTTACTATAATTTACATAATAGTAATGAAAACACACAGTTTTCTTATTGTCTCTTGGGAGCATCACTTGTATATGAATTTTTCCTCTAAAAGTCTTCGGGTCTAAAAAGGATAGCACGTCTCGATGAAATATCCAATTATTTTTCGGACAGCTTTCTCCTACAATTTTCGTCTTTTAACTTATTTGTGAAATACACGTATTTTTGCAGTCAACAGCTGCGCAACGGGGCATAATGAATTATGAGTAAGGGTGAAGCCAGACGAGTGTAATTTTTTGAGTTATGAGTCGCGTAATTTCAGTCGCGTAAATTCTGCTACCTTCGGTTTCATACAAAAATGCTGTTTCGTTCACACGGCAACGCAAAATGAGTTGGCTGCCGACTCACGCGCACAATCTCGGCTGAATTGAGTTCGCGTCGTGAGGTGAAAAATCTTATTCCATCCACTTGAAATTTAGCAAAAATACTTAGCTAAGTAAATTATAAAGTTAGTCATTTTCAGTTTTCCTAAACTACACCTTAAAGAAGGATTGGGGGGTGTCAAAGTTTGTATGAAGGAATCTTAACGCGCGGCATTTGTGACCAAAAATGAAGAAAAACGTGTATTAGGGTTTTTCGAAAATCTACCCCTAAAGGGGTAAAACGGGATAGTCAAGTTTACAGGGGAGGCTTTTACTGAGTGGCTTAATTAACTCAAAAAATTTAAATATCTTAGAGTCAAGTTATGGAAACTTCCCAAACAAATTTTCAAAATTCCACCCCTGTGGGGGTGAAAAGAGGAGATACATTTCAAAATTGTGAAAAATCTTATTCCTTTGGTTAATAAACTTGAAACTTGACTCGCAATATTAGAATCAGTAAATAATAAACTTTTGACACTAAGTTTTTTTAAAACAAACCCTCACAGAGGATTTAGGGGTTGTCAAAGTTGCTGCCGGGGTCGCGGGTTGTTCGCAAGAGATACCGTGGCCCTGGCACAGGCAACTGAAGGAACACGGGTGGGTTTTAGTCAGTAAAAGTCTGACACGCCCTTCCGCTCTACTCAGAGCGGGAGAAGTCATTTGATGATTTCCCATACACAAAAAGTCTGGCAGTTTGAGTACCTACTATATGCGGCCTACCCAAATGTTCTCTCTTTGATATTGTTAGTCGAATCGTTGAGCTCCTTAGGTACTGAATTAAATTTTGAGCTCCTTAGGTACTAAATTTTTAAAATGTTTATTGCATTTACAAATATTTTTTTTAGTCTAAACATACATCTCAAAATATTTACTAAACCTTGGTATCTGTATCATAAAACGCATAAAACATAATTATTATAATCAAAACATAAAACCCAACAGTTCCGTGTTTGTGACAATATTAATTATTATTGATTACAATCCGTGCCTATCGTGTTTCAAGCAAGAAGTCTTGGGAAGCCCTACGAAGGGTAATGCGATCTAATCTGTAAGGTATGGTATCAAAACCTTTCACAATCATATTATAAATGGGATTTTAATACTATTATGACGTTTACTTTAATTTGATTTTAGTTCATTCAAGAACTAAAATAAAATTAAAGTAAACGTCACTAGGAACAATACTAACTATTCCTTTATTCCTTTATTACAAAGTAAAATTACATTATCTGTACACAGAGCAATCTATTTATGTAAATAAACAGGCTAAAATAAAAAAAAACAGCAATGGATGTTGAAATACTCTAACGAGCGAGGCGTGAAATCTGCTGTATAAAAAAAAATCAAGTCTACCATTCTGTCAAGACCCTTTTTCTCAGGAATGCGTGGAGATATCAAGTCGAAATTAATATCAAATACGTAAGTCTATGGTCCCTTCGATTTCTAAAAAAATCAAAAAATACGGGCACTTTGCAAGTTTGCAACATATTTTGACACTCGCAACTGTCGCAAGTAAATCAAAACCCATAGCGTACTTCCCGTTGACCTAGAACAATGAAATTTGGCAAGAAGCAAGGTCTCACAGCACAAGTAAAGAAAAAAGTCCGAAAATTGTTAATTTGTAATTTTATCACATAAATAAATATTTTTTTGGGATTACAATGTGAAGTTTGTTTTTGGGATAATTCTTTTCAACTACGGAACCCTTCATTGTGCGTGGTCCGACACGCAATTGGCCGGTTTTTAAAGACAGCCACTGTTTATCCCTTTTTAGGGTTCCGTACCTCAAAAGGAAAAAACGGAACCCTTATAGGATCACTTGTTTGTCCGTCTGTCTGTCTGTCCGTCTGTCTGTCTGTCTGTCTGTCTGTCTGTCAGTCTGTCAAGACCGTTTTTCTCAGGAACGCGTGAAGGTATCCAGCTGAAATTAATATCAAATACGTAAGTCTATGGTCCCTTGGAGTTCTAAAAAGATCAAACTGCTAAGTCAATGCAAAAAACTTTTTTACAAAAACAAAAACCGACTTCCAAAAAAACACTACAAAGTGAAAAATAACTTTAATTTCGGAAGTCGGTGTCTTTGGATCTGTATTTTAGTTTTTTGCCACCGACTTCCGAAATTAAAGTTATTTTTCACTTTGTAGTGTTTTTTTGGAAGTCGGTTTTTGTTTTTGTAAAAAAGTTTTTATTTTTCACTTTTTAGTGGTTCAGTTTGTAATTTATCTAAGTTACAATAACCCAATGTCAGCTGCTCATCACGTTTTACAAAATGTTGCTTTTCCCGATGCAGGGCCGTTAATTTTTGAGGAGTTCTCCTAGTAAGAACCAGGAGAAATGGAGCTCATGGTGAAGTCACCATTACCATTATTTTGACGAGCATAAACCATATTAAAGTAATCAAATCGCAACCTGTTATATACTTAGATAAAATTGAGTATTTCCGATGGCCCTCTGTGGTCTTCATCATCAGTTCCAGCTCACCGAATGGTACTTTCCGAGAGCAAATGCACGAGTTACTATAAAAAATACCGAAATCGATATAGGTGTGCCCATAAAATTTGAGGGTTTCCCTCGATTTCCATGGGATCCCATCATCAGATCCTGACTTGATGATCATGGGACCACTTGGGACGTATACCCTTTGGAACAAAAAAAGAAAAATCCAAATCGGTCTAGCTATTTTCGAGTAATCGGGGAACATACATAAAAAAAAATTAAAAAAAATTAAAAAAAAAAGATTCCGACGAATTGAGAACCTCTTCCTTTTGGAAGTCGGTTAAAAATACGGCTAAATAGCCGTTTTTTAGGATTTCAAGAGTCCATTAACCTACGTATTTGATATTAATTTCAACTTGATAACTCTATGCGTTCCTCATAAAAGGGTCTTGACACACTGACAACTTTGAAAATATTTTTTTATGTGATAGAATTACAAATTAACAATTTTCGGACTTTTACCTATATTTGTGTTGTAAGACCTTGCTTCTTGCCAAATTTCATGATTCTAGGACGACGGGAAGTACCCTATAGGTTTTGATTTACTAGCGAGTATCAAAATATGTCGCATAAACATGCGACATATTTTGGAAAAAGTCCGAAAATTGTTAATTTGTAATTCTATCACATAAAAAAATATTTTCAAAGTTGTCAGTGTGTCAAGACCCTTTTATTAGGAAGGCATAAAGTTATCAAGTTGAAATTAATATCAAATACGTAGGTTAATGGTCTCTTGAAATCCTAAAAAACTCAAGCTTCTAAGTCAACGCAATAAAAAAATACGGCCATTTTGCGACACATTTTGATATACGCGGGTATGTCGAAAGTAAATCAAAACCTATAGAGTACTTCCCGTTGACCTAGAATAATGAAATTTGGCAACAAGAAAGGTCTCCCAGCACAAGTAAAGGAAAAAGTCCGAAAATTGTGATTTTTTAATTTTATGACATTATTTTTTTTTTTTTTTTTGATATCCAATGTTAAGTTTGTTTTTGGGATAAATTCTTTTCAACTACGGAACACTTCATTGTGCGTGGTCCGACACGCACTTGGACGGTTTTTTTTTGCTTTTAATTCGTTTCTTTAAGCACATTGCAATTATAATTGCCAGTCTACGAGGGCTGCTATTTATGTATCCGGAACTGGCCAGTTACAGAACAATGTTAAAAAAGTAATTATAACATTTAAAAATAGAACTCTTTGGATGAAGAATACAATTTGTTTCATGTAGCTGTCATTTGTTTTTACTTTGTGGCGTCATTTTGAAAATTTCGTGTCTTTATCACCATGGATTTAACTCGTGAAAATTTTCGTGCTATAATTTATTACGATTTTCGACGAGGGCTAACTCAAAAAAAAAGTGCATCGATCAACTCACTTCGACTTTTGGCGACGAAGCACCATCGAAAACTACTGTGTATCACTGGTTTAGTGAGTTTAATCGTGGGCGGTCTGTGCTCACGGACGAATTTAAAGAAGGTCGCCCTAAATCAGTTGTTGTACCTCAAAATATTGATGCTGTGCGGAAACTAGTAATGCAAGATCGTCATGTTATATATCGCGAAATAGAGGCATCTCTGGGCATAAGTATGACGAGTATATATAAAATATTACACCAACATAGTTGTAAAAAAATGTTGCAAAAGTACAATCAGGGTGCGTCAAATGCTGTCTAGTTCTGGAAATACCTCAATCCGAATGGAAAAAGTGCTACGAAAATTAGTTCCAACGTATGCAAAAGTGCATCGATCATCATGGCGAATATTTTGAAAAGCAATAAAACCATAATAAATGATAAATGTTTGTCTCACTTTGTTATTCCGGATACATAAATAGCAGCCCTCGTATCACGATCCCTGCACTAATTGACCCAATAATGATGGATAAAAATATTGACAGTATGTGGGGAGATTTGGAATGTCATTACCGAAGGAAGGAATGACAGAAATATTGATGTCATTATTACTGATAGTGTCTGGTCCACTCATTTCCTAAATCAGGGCTAGCAAAATGTCGTAAACTTACAAGTACCTAGTATTGATTGATCATATCACTATCATGTTGCAGCAATCGATAACGACGACCTACCTTACAAGGAGCATCGAGTTACCTTGTACACGACAAGGAAAGGGAAGGGAACTGATTGAAGAACTGTGATTTAATCAATGCATTTCTTTAAGGAACATACTTAAATGCTAAGTGGCATTACAATGCAGAAAATGAAGGAAATACTTCAATGCTCTGGTTCCGAGGCTAAAGAAGGAACGCCTTTAGACATCAAAAGTCAACTGTGTCCTGAGTTCCTGTAAGCTTATAAAGTACGACTGTTTTTTACACGGACACGATTACGATGTTGGTCTCCGGGAAAAAGTTGTTCAGTTTGATGGTCTGCACCACATCCTTAAGTCTGTGCACATTATGAAGACTCACACTGTGTACAATGTGTAACGCTAAATGCGCAAAACCTCTTAAGGGGTCATTGTACTCATCATTATGAACAACTTTTACTATGGGACCAAACCTGAAATCGCGAAAAAAATATCAGCCGTTCAGTACATTTTGATGAATTATGCGAACATAAATGTACTGAACAGCTGATTTTTTTTCCGCGATTTCAGGTTTGGTCCCATAGTAAAAGTTGTTCATAATGATGAGTACAATGACCCCTTAAGAGGTTTTGCGCATTTAGCGTTACACGTTGTATAGGAACATAGGACACAGTTGAGATGAAAATCAAAAGTCAAGTACTTACCTACTTTAAATAAAATTAAACTATAGCATAACCACCACTCTCAATTCTGTTTTAACTGAGTGTTGGAGTTTTGAGGTGGGTTTGATTGGGCTAGGAAGCCCAATCAAACCCACCTCAAAACTCCAACACTCATTGTTAACTCTGAAACCAGAGAAAATTATTAAAATATTTAAAAGCAACGATTATTTGCGCGTCGTGACCGCTTGAGCAGCGCGCGCGCATGCCGCTGTATCAATCATCCCCACTCCGCCCCCTACAAAGCTGCGATCGTGCCTCTTCGCCATTACTTTTTACCTTAATATTGGCTATCAGCCATGTAAAACGTCATTAGTGTTTGTTACTAACGTTTCTTCTTTAGGAGCTACAAACGGTATTATAGTTGTTTGTAGTGTTAAACCTACGTTAATTACTGTTAGTTTTTTAGCATTGTCAATTGTAACGGTGTCGGGTGCACCGGCAAGATGGTCAGATGGTCCGCCCGACAGAATACCGCATAGCTTTGAGACGCGTCGTATGTGGTCACAATCCTCAGCATTGAAGGAGCGACGAAGAATATCATACTTAATGGTATGTCAATGTGTGGTCTGAATGAAACTGACAAATGGTTAGTAGCATGCATCGGTACTTCCACAATATTATGGAAGAAAGCTCTTTGGGAAATCAGGGTACATCACTTCTTTGCTGTAACTATAGTTCGGTTCCTTTAGCCACTGACTTTAAAAGTAACGGTTGGGAAAACTTGTCAAACCAAAATCAGCCAATAACTCAAAAGATGACAGGTAGGCTAGGAAGACATATAGTGACCCTATTGATGATGTTCTTTAGAAAGGTCAGGTGCGTAGGTACTCGCAACCGGCGTGTATGAACGAAAACGAGGCAAAAAGAGTATGTAAGGATCTTAGCAGGTGGCGTTGTATAGTTTCTGTCTGCCTACCTCCATGGGAAGAAAACAACAGTTTATGTATGTATGATAGGTTAGAAGAAAATTGACAACAGCTGCAGTTTTCGATAGGAAAGTTAACAGTTCATGTCACCATTTTTAGCCTATCCACTAACAAATCTGTAAGAAAATCAGAACAATTTCCTTCATTCTAGGCGAGCACGACATGCACGCCCGATATTTTAATTAAGGACAGGCGTGCACTGATCGCAATATCGGAACGCGATTATAATGTTCATATGACTTCTCGAAGACCCACCGGTGCCGTGTGATACGCCCGGTGTCGCCTTACATAACGCTATGTTTGTTATTACTAACGAACATCTTCTATTAAAATAATATTAGCTTCGGTTAGAGAAAGGCCTTTAATAACTAATGTTATTTCATCGGTATTTCGTGTCGTATGTGCGTTTATAGACCTTTGTTTGGGCTTCCAACGCATTAGGTTTTGTAAAATAAACAGCTTTGAGCTTTGAATAATTAATTTTCTTCTATGCACTGCAATTTGTGCATCAGTCAATATTAATGGCTGTTTCTGAATCTTACTTTGTTATCGTACAGGTCAGTTCAGGTGTCCTCTATGATGCTGCAGGGATTCTGAGAGGTATGGAAGTTGTAACGGTAAAACTAGTGTTCAGGAATATTAGCCAATATTCCTGAACACTAGGATCCCTTAGGAACCGGAAACCGTAATTATCATGACCATCGTTTCTGTCTTTTTCGGTCTGCCTGACATATCATATGACACGCGTCCTCCCTAGTACTTTACTAGGGAGAACCTTGATTGATTGCGATCAAAATAGTGGGAAGTCAGAAGTCAGATGATTTATTCGGCTTTGCCAAAAGAATGAAAAAAAAACTAATAAATTCTGAAGACTTGGAACATCAACACATCTTAAGCGATTTTGTGACTCATTTAGAGTCACAAAATCGCTAAAAGAGCTCATATTACTACCTCAGTTTTTTATCTCGCTCGCACGATACTGCTCGCGGACTGAGTGAGTGCGAGACTGAGTGAAGTGATGGGCGCCGATAGTTTAGGTAATTAATTGCTTTTTACGGTGAAAATAATGGTAATTTATAAAAAAATAAAAAACATAGGACCTGCTTTATAGTTAGTTCAGTTAGTAATAAAATTAGATCATGAAACTTTGCATATTATGCAAAGTTTCATGATCTAATTTTAAGTATTTTTTTAATACCATCGGTTTATTGTTCGGAATGGAGGTAACTTTGGAATTTTTTTCAATCGAGAAAATTTTATGGAATCGTGTTTTCGTCAAACTAATCTTAACACTAATCCTCAACTTTACCATACCTATATTTATTTCAAAATTAATGCTGCAGTATTTTCGACATAACGGAGGATCATGCTAAGCTATTTGAGCTAATATAGGCTCTTAATTGAAGGTTTGAACATTTCTATATTCATCCCTTTTACAAATGTAAGTGTGACGATGTTTTTCTCAAATTGATTTAACACAATTGTGTGAAATATTACTTCCCTAACAGTTAAATTGAATGAGTCAAGGCGTTTATTTCTTTAGCTGGCGACATTTATGATCCGTTACTTACATTGCGAATGTTTACAATCTTATATTTGCATATCAGACATAATTTTGTGTGACTAACTATATGTATCATAGAAATATGAAATACCTACAATCATCGATTTCGCAGAAATATCGGTGAGATATTACACTCACGAGTATTATTTTAGAACAAAAGAATTTGCAACAATGTATCGCTTGAATAAATTTTATTAGGTACGTAAACCTAACGGCCCGGGTTATGGTGTAACTAGATAATCTTCTCTAATCTCTATAAAATAAAGTCGCTTTTCGTGTCTGTCTATGTGGTCGCGTAACGCGTTGCTCTTCTAAACTACGCAACGGATTTTGATGAGGTTTTCACCATCGTTTAGAGAAACAAAATACTGAAATTTGACGTTTTATCAAGTCGTGAAAAAGCCGCTTTTTTGAGCACTTAGATACATGGCGTGCGCTGACTAAACCCTGATACATAAAATTAATCTTCTACTGGATTGTTGTACCTACATCTTAACAAGACCAACAATAGACCAACAGAAAAGTCCGCGATAGCATGTAATATGAATTTTGTATATCTTCTGAGAATGACCCAAAGTCACCATATTTATCTTTAAGAATTTCTTAAAAAAAATTATTAAATATCCTTGGACATTTCACACAATTGTTTCACACAATATTGTTACTTCCGAAGCTATTTTGACCGGTATGTTATTAATCCTTAACCGACAAAATATGTTGTTTTAATTAAGATCATCATTTAAATGAATACTTTGTAAGTTATCAGTTTATCACTTATCACTATCAGTCTTATCTATCACAGATTTAAAATTACGCGCATCAAAATAATTCTGTTTGAAGGCGGGCGCAGCGCAACGACTGACAGGGGTCAATGACCTTCCCCGCTACTAAGGTATTGCGATTATTGCCGTTTGATGACTGTGGTGGTTGAGGCTTAAAAACATTATTAATTAAGTATTTGGACGTCCAAACTCCATTAATCGAGAAGGACTCGCCATTTTTAGGGTTCCGTACCAAAATGTTAAAAAGGAACGATTAATTTTTGGTCATATTACTAGATCGAGCCCGTGCGAAGCCGGGTAGGTCGCTAGTATAAACTATAAAGCACCAGCTTTATAGTTATTGCTTCGCTAACAAACTGTATAAAATCCAAACATTAAAATTAAGATTGACCAACATGTTAATTAGTGACGTCATGATGACAGATAAAACAATTGAATGAATAACTGTTTAGACCTTGAATCAAGAATCATATAAATTAATAAATCGTTGATGTCTAATAAACTTAATACAAAATTAGCTATAATTTTTAGTCCAACGTAATTTCAGAGTCAGATTGGAATTGCAATATAGTTAATGAATCAAGACAAGTTTTAATAGAGGTGACAGTTAGTGCTGTATCTAAAGATACATATTTTATATTGAAGTCGTTTTTCGTGTCTGTCTGTGTGACCGCGGTGTTCTTCTAAACTCCGCAACCGATTTGGATGCGGTTTTCACCATCATTTAGGGAATTTATTCCGGAAGGTTTGTGTGTATAAAACAATATTATTAAACCCACATATAATAAAGAAATTTCGATGTTTTGTCAAGTCGTAAAAACCGTGCGAAGCTGGGACAGGTCACTAGTATAATGCAAGAAGAAAGCTAGTGGAAACCTCATAGTAAATGAATCTTCGCTATTTCACCGCGGCTAGATTTGAATAAAATGTGCCCGGTGTGTCGCCGCCCTATCATCTGACGTACTTATGCGTATGTAAATGAGTGGGTACGATATGTAATGACAGACAAACATACACGATCAATGAAATGTAATTAAACGGCAGAGGTGCCGACTGCATTAGATGAAGGGGAAATGTTGGTGCTGCATAATATCGCTAGAAATACTAATGTTAGAGACAAGAAAAGAGACATGAAAAATAATGACCATAAAAGTTAATAATCGGATAACTTATTATAAGATAAAGGATTTGAATAAACTGAAGCTTCAAAATAAAGTTCTGAGGACCAAAGACCAATCGATAGAATCAATAAATTCGTTATAAACCACAAAACCGTTAACCAACATAAGTTTGAATTGTTAATCAACGATATTAATAGGAATGCTATATCAACCAATAGGGAAGGTATTATGGAATAAATTGTTTCTGTTAAGTACGAATATGCGGGCGCCCGCGCAGACACCGCCGTCACCGAACTGACCTAACAAAACATCATAACACCACATGTCCTACATTCCAAAGTAAACTTTATGGTGACAGTAATAAATGTCATTTCAGTACTCCATACCATTTATAAGTTATAAATAATAGTGAATTGTAATAGTACCTATAATTTAATAGTTGATAGAAAAATATTATAGTAACCGATAAGGTTTTGCCAAGAATTGCTACGGGTTGCGTTAGCTACGCATGTTGTAAATTACATAGCGAATTACATTGACATGACAAATTAATGTAAATTTCGATAAAATAAAGGACGTTACATAAAAAGCACATACATTGAGCGTGAATCCATTTCTTTCTTTTACTGCCAGACCAGCAATCTGGAGCAAAAGAAAAACAAAACATGTATCAAATGCTTTTAATAGATGCACAACTTAAAAACGATTTATTAGAAAATAATAATACAAAATAGTTTTATGTAATACTTAGTGTGACAAAAATGGGGCATCGTAAAGACTTCTAAAAACCTACTAACAAATAGTAACTTCACGATTTATTAATTCATTACCAATATTAAGTAGGTAATATAAACATAACCTAAAAAAACAAAAGTATTATCTTAACAAAACTAAAACTATTCACAAATAATTAAATAACATTTACAGGAGAAATACTTAATGGGTAACAGGGTAACATTTACAGCAAAATTCACAAAATCCATTTGGCAAAACAACTCAGTCACCACAAACATAATATTATTCGTTGAAAAATATTAACATAGAAAAATATTACACACTAATCAGTCTCGATTAAAAATGTCAATCACTTTGTGGCGGCATCTACATCGCCACATATGAACTACGCATCAATGACATGACGTCACGCAAACCTGCATCGCGCAATTAGAGTTTACTACGCGATTAGCATATATACAACGTCCCGACATCAACCGTCGGGCAGTAGCCCACCAGACACAACACCCGTCTGGTCGGAGGATCCTCCCTTTTCTATGGAGGATGAATGAACTTTACACCCTGTTCGTCATGCCTCCAAACTGGTGACCCCGAGCATGAACGTCAGCGCAGCCTACGTGCAACTCCTTCAGGGTGACGTCATCAAGCATCACTTCCTCAAGCTTTCGAGCGGCGAGTCACACAGCCAGCCAGCATCGGATTCAACAGGTATCCTGACCACCAGCATGCAGCGGACGCGCATACCTGGTCATCACCTTCAGCCTCAACCTCAACCCAGCGCTGTACACTCCGACTCACTGGAGCATAAACGCAGCGCCACCCCGACTCACTGGGGTATCACCGCAGACAGTTCCGACTCACCGTGAACTATGCGGCACCCGGTTCCGACTCACTGGAACCACAACTGGCACTGGCAAGCATCGCAAGATACACGACTCAGCCCACTATCGACCTCCGGTCTCCGGAGGGGAGTGATGTGGCGGCATCTACATCGCCACATATGAACTACGCATCAATGACATGACGTCACGCAAACCTGCATCGCGCAATTAGAGTTTACTACGCGATTAGCATATATACAACGTCCCGACATCAACCGTCGGGCAGTAGCCCACCAGACACAACACCCGTCTGGTCGGAGGATCCTCCCTTTTCAATAGAGGATGAGTGAACTTTACACCCTGTTCCTCATGCCTCTAAAACTTAACCCGCTTTTGCCTTTCACTGGCATTGCCATTTTTGCCATCCATCATTTTCAATAAAAACAACTTAGAAAAAATCTGCAAAATCAATAAATCATAATAATCAATTACTGTGGATTATGGATTGCACACGTATTAAAGGTATACATTAGACTTGTTATTTTACAAACGCAAATATAACATGTATTTGTACAGCGTCATATGGATAAAAACATAGAAAAGTAATTTCCTTTCATACTATGGTTCCTCATTTTTACGTGATTATAAGCAAACACGTAGGTAATAGAATACTACATACTGCTGCCTGTAAACAAACCATAGTGCACACTTATGTTATTTTACAACTAATCCACGTTTTAAAAACAGCACTATGCAAATGTCAATATCGAGTAAATTAAAAATAATAATTGCGTACATTTGGATTATCTTATTATCATATTAATCAATAGAATTTACTTTTAAATCCTTTTTTATTTTTATTTCTAAAATTATGTTGATTTTCCAATCCTACTTATATTCTACTTTGGGTTTGTTTTAGCAACAGCACTATGTTACACAGGGGTCTAGCTAAGTATACCTCTATGACCATAAAATTTGGCGGTCATTCTATAGTTCTATCCTACTTTATATTATAAATGAATGAATGAATGAAATGCACCGACCCCGGCGTGGTTTGACCAGGCTCGATTACTCGAATGAACCCAAAGAACCACACTAGCCCCTGTTGCCTCATGTTACATGGTGCAACAGAGACCATTGCATATCAAGGAGTAGACCGGGGGCCGCAATAATGGTAAGGAAGACGTGCTCTTAGGTTAAAGCAGGATTATATAGCCTACCGAGTATGTACCCTACAGTAAGCATTAGAATTGTGTATTGTGAGTTTGTTTGTAGGGTGTAATCTTCAGAACTACGGATGAACGGATCAGGGGTCTACTCCCTAAGCACGAAGCCCGCAGTTTCGGGCTTTGTTACGGGCGTTTCCTACCCCGTATCACCTACGGATGGATGATTGGTTCGGGGCCGGAACGAAGTTTTATACTCCCGTTGTCCCTACTCCCGATGTGTTTTGTCCGTCCGAAAATTTGAACTTTTACACTTGTTTTGATGGATCGTTGTGGCAGACGGACGGACTGACGGACGGACGGAAGGACGGACGGATGGACTTAGGCAGTAGACCCCCCTGATTCCGACAATTATTTCTACATAGGGAAGCTACAGTATTGCCGAATGTCATAAGGATGTGGTGTGTTTTTATGTCAAAACAAGAAATTTTACACGGAGGAACTGGCGGCCAAAAGCCAGTTATACATACATAAGGAGTTATAGCTCGTCTAAGCTGAAATGACGCGCCCACTACTTAAATTGGTATACGTACACTACGGTAAATACAACAGTGGGGCGCGTCATTTCAGCTCAGACGAGCTCTAACAACAAAGGTAGAAAAACCGTGCATTTTATCTGTTGATACAAATGTTCTACGATGTTCCGAGTAAACATCATAATAATAGAAATGCGAATGCCGATGTTTCTCCAGATAAACAGGCATATTATTAGAATAATGCATCTCTATTGTGACTACTTACACATAGGTCGTCACCTCACACTATGTTGCATTATACGTCGTTGTATGGAAAGTACACAGTTTTCTTTAATAGGGCAAGCTCGGATTGTACCTATTTCAGGAAGATATTGCTACACAATGAATTTATTTATACTATAACTAGCAGATCCGACAGACGTTGTCCTGTCTTAGCGATGAATGTTCTAATTTAAACGCGTGAAGTTAAAATAGTCGTTAAGTTTTCTGAAATTTTCTAATTTTCTGCGAAATTTGATTAATTTTTTCTTTCATAAGAACCTTCTCCTGACAATAATAAACACAACAACAAAGAATTAGCGAAATTGTTCTATCCGTTCACGCGAGATGCGAAGACCAAGGGAAATAGGGATTCATTTTTATATACATCTATATAACTATAACTATAATATATATATTCGTAGCACACAGATTTCAACTCACAATTTGGTTCCAATATATCAAAAAGCTGCGGAGTTGTCAAGCGTCAAACAAACCCACAAACACACTGACATTTAACGAATTAGCTAGGATTAACTGTGCAAAATACAGATTTAAATCCATCCGTGATCATAGATAGTAGCAATAATTGAATAGCTCCAGGGCGTTACTCGTCGGTGTGAGGGGCAGCCGCCGCGAACCCACGCAACCTTTCCTTTATAAATATTGAATGTCAATACGATTATTTACGACAGATATGTTGAATATAAATGAGAGATAAAGGATCAAGTTCGATTTCTGTATAAAGAACTGTGACAATGGTTCTTTTGTCGAGTCAGCCATTTTATTTGTATGCAAATTAAAATCTTCAACAAAAGGCCGTTCGTGTCGGATGATCAAAATATCTGAACATATGAAAATTATCAATTTGATATGCAGGTTCGCATAAAAAATACAAAAGAGTTGGAGGTATGTAGGTATTACCTACATAATATACTTAAGTCAACAGAAAAGTGAAATCTCAGAGAACTGTGCACAGGGTCACATAAAAAAATATACAAAAACATTAGAAATATAAACAGAATTTCTAACTATACTATTTTAGGAAGGTTTAGGTAGTGAAAAAAATGTAAAGAATCTTGATGTATCTTTTATCTTTTTTTATTTTAAAACCTCAGTTTAAAAATAAAATGCAACTAAAAACCAATGTAAATACAACAATAATGAATAAATCAACCAACCATTAGTTTAAGCAGTAGTTTATTTGTTTAATAGGTGTTTGTGTAAAAAGTTGCATCAAGATTGTTTACCTTTATTAGGGTTCCGTACCAAAATGGTAAAAAAGGAACCCTTATGGTGTGACTCACTCTGTCTGTCTGTCTGTCACAGCTGGATATCTCAAGAACTACTAATGCTATAAACTTGAAATTTGGAAGTTTTAGATGACATTTACCCAACTATTTTGCAAATAAGAAAGAATTTAAAATATTTATATTTTTTTTGTAACAGAGACTGAATTTTTAAGACCACCTGGTCTTAAAAATTCAAAGTGGGTCTACTAGGGCATGTGGGGTAGGTATCATATGAAAGAGCGCTGTTTGCACATTCTCAAACATTTTTTTAGCTTTTTTTAAGCCGCATAGTTTTCGACTTTTGATGAAAAAAGTAAAAAAAAAGCGTTCCCCCCTTATCTCCGAAGTTTGGAAAGAAAAAAATCTGAAATTATTCTATGTGATAGAAGTTTATGTAAAGATAATAGGTTTAAATCCAAACTTCGATGGGATTAGAGGAACTTTATAACTCATTAATATTAGATTTTACCATTTAGCTTAACTTGCTAATCAGATATAATTAGTTTAGTCAAAATCATTATGAATGCTGCAAAATCATGTCATTGATCAATGATTTGACCTTACCGAAGTTAATCTTGATCAAAGAAGGCACAATAAATTGAGGAGAATCATTAGCTTGCACTAACAAGTCACGTTAAAAACGTGTGAATATTTTTTTCCTAATATGTCTAGAGCAATAGATGAGATAGGGTGGGTGCCCATATAACCCACCTACCATTGTGGCGAGCACGCGACCAGGTAGCGTGGTGCGTTCCACCTGCCGACAACTGTGTGATACACCTCTTTGTGCCACAAGTGGGTTACGTCAGCAAAAAATATAACCTCAAACTATTGGGTGTATCAATGGCTTTAACAGTTAGGAATATGTGGCTTATGGCCTACTCATAGTAAAAGAAAGACTAAACCTCTTTTTTATTCAACAACACTAGAAATTGAGGTTCGTTTCGACAACTCCAATAAAGCATTGGCTTGTGTTTAAACGCCTACCAGAAATGTAGGTAGGTACCTATTTTACTACCAAAATATTCTAAATACTTGCCAGAGTGGATAAATGCTCACCTAAATTAAAACCATTTTATTGTGAAATTATAACTTTAGAAAAGTGACAGCAGGTCGACGGAGCACCGCTACGCGGGGCTCCTATTTCTGTCTGCAGGGTTTAAAGGAACCTAACCAACCAAACCTCGGGGTGCCCCTGACGTTGACAATCCGTCTAGGGTTAGGTTAGGTTAGATTTTCGTCAGCAAGTTGACGCAGATTTGGTGAGCATTTATCCATTTTGGTGAGCATTTAATTTTTTTGGTAGTCATTATATTTAATCCCTAAAACATTCCAATTGTGAGAATATTTTCAGGACGAATCTGTAAAACTATCAGTAGGTAAGGTCACCATCTAAATCAAACAGGCGTGACGCCACTCTGTAGAACCATTTCTATGAAAACTTCATGGAAATTATTGTTTTACCAGAATCGCGTTGCGCCGAGAAAAAAACCTTCGAATATGTAGGGTATTTCAGTTTAATTTTTTTTTAAGTCCAAATTGATACGTGATTTAGAAACATCTGTATATGTTGATGTACCGGTAGAACTAAATTACTTATATTGACTTTTTTATGTAAACTGAAGTTCGTTCCTCTTCGACAGAATACATCTGCATTTGAAATGAAGCCAAATAAATACTCTAACGCACCATGTTATGCAATAAACTGATTCACGCGTTTAAATATTACATAATTACCTAGTAGATAACTCGGGTTTCAATTTTCTGATAAGACTTGCTAATATACCCAAAGGAAAAAAACATTGTGGCAAAATCGTTCATATTTTTTCCTTGTATAAACAACAAAAGTAAACATGTTTTTAGCCCTAATAACTCGACTTTAACGTTGATAAATAAATATGTCATATTAATGTACGACACCAAAAGTCAACACCTTTTTAAAAATAACTTTCAAAAGTTCATAACTGAATTCATAATTTTTCATCGAAATACCAAGAAATGGCGTAAAAATAAGTGCCACACAAGCATAGTTAATTAAAATTAATGCAAAACGCCAAGCGGTGTTGTCAACGCGAAAAAATAAAATATCCAAGCCCGCCAATTATTTCAATTAATGGTACGTCGCGGTGTCGACAGGAAAAGGAAGCGTGCGTTCGGGATATGAGCTAAGTATAGTCTGCGATTGTGCACTGAGTGACAGCTAGGCTTGATTAATTAATTCGTGGCCCTCTATTCGCCGAGTGGGGATAATAAATCGTGCGTTCTGGCCTCCCGTGAGATGTCGCCAAAGGCAGACACACCGCTGAATAAATGATTGAGTCAAACGCAAACATTATATGTGTCCGGACAGAAATAAACGGCTAATGATGTGTTATACAGGTAAGCGATAATAAAGTCTTCAGATCTCCTCATCATTAGAATTCCCGGATTGTTCATCAATTCTGACACGCTGGAACTGTTTCAGATTATATTTGTTACTGGTACATTTGATGCAGCTACAGTTATTTCAGTTTCGAATCTAGATTATTCTATTATTATATTTATGTTGCAAACAGTAAATCATGTGACAGCGTGTGTATTATTGCCGAATGTATGACTTTCATGAATCACAGGTGCCGTAATATTTAGCACTAGGATATATTTATCTACTTCGATAACAGCAATGATTACAAAATCTTAGCATAAGTATTAATCTGTGGCATAAGTAACTTAAGTAACATCTTATCAATGATAACGTCACTATTAGCATAGAAACCATAAACCGGTGCCTTTGTGGGGAGCACAAAAAACAGACGCCAAAATATCGATGCCGTTCCTTTGACGAATTAAGAATATGGACAAAAACAGTTCCGCTAAATAAACAATGTGCAGTCAAATTTCGTAGAGCCGCCGCAGATGGGAACCTTCGCCTGCAATAAAACAAGCTTGAAACCGAATCGCAGCCGAATTCGTTATTAATAATCATATCGGCGCCATTTTGTTAAAGCCGCCACATTGACGGCGACACATGTGTTGCATAGATGTCGCCAAACATGGATTTTTGTTTGCTGCGTGTTGTGAGTTGTGAGAGCTGCGAATTTTGTTTATTTCATTTCTTTTGAAAGCTTTCGCAGTTATATTATTTGTACAGGGTTATTGTGAGTGATACTGTCTTCCTCCACTATTAAAATATCTTCAGCAACCATGCTGCCTGTATTTTCAGTCATAAGGATTATCCAGCAATCAGTTTTTCTAACCATTCTCAACCCTACTCTCCCTCACACAGTACTAATACTGACTTTAGAGCATTAAACTCCGCATATGATTTCCCAAATTCCCATAAATATTTTTGTAAGGATTGTTTTAGGATTTTTAGGCCTTGAAACGTCCACAAATCTAAGGGACTACAAAAATCGTATAGTTAGTAACTGACACAACAACCTACCTTTGGCACTATGCCAACATCAATTGCAACATCGAGAAGGTGGCGGTCCTCTTCTTATTTTTTTATTTTCTAAGAAAAAGACCACAAGGAATTCTGATCCTTACGATAACGAAAACATAATAAAAGTGCCATAAACCCTATAACTTCCAGTACCTGAATACAACAATAGAAGGATAGGATCCCAGATATGGCTCAGACGTAGCCATCGGTACAAAATAATTGATGATAAGTTTTTTGCTATCGAAGAAAACACCACGAGGTAAATATAGCAGTGTTTAAATGTTTCATTTCATTAATATTGCCCAGATCCGTATTACTCTTAATTGTTACTGCCCAGATAAAGAAGTTGTTAGAAGATAATATGTATAAAACCAAAATTACACTGATTCTATAAATTAACTGACGTCCAATGATTACTTTTTTTTAGCTCTTATAGGAATTATCAATATACATAATTTCTAATGCAGATTTTCTTATTAGACCATCATCCTCTGCGCTTATCCGAATTTAATTCGGATCAGCGCAGTGCATACTGTCTTATTGACATATTGCTTGCCTTTATTACATGTAATATTAGCCTTCAAGTCAGTGTCCTGTCCACTTCTCTTTCAGCCATATCATCTATTAGAAATCCATCCTTCTTTTTTATTTTACTAACGAAAATAATACTAATACTTTGATATTCCTATTATTCTGAAGTATATTTAAGAACTCCATAGGTATCTGACAATTAGTCATTTATCTACACCATACATATAAAGTTCACAATCAGATAATGCAAAAGACTATATTAAACACGTCAAACGTAAACAAAAGAACATTAGCTTTGAAAATACTGTAAGTAGTTAAAGTAAATTCTATTATGATACCGACTAAAAATCTGGATATCCACAAAGTCTTGGGGGTCAGTAATATATTAATATAATAGTACCGTATAACATAAGGCTTTACTGAAACAACTTACCTATCTATAAGACTATTTTCTAAATGAATCTCTAAATATATATTCTGTGGGCTAAAATGTCAAAGTACTCAATCATTGATATTCTAATACCCACCCACGGCTTTGTTTCTCATCAATGGATTAAGCAAATTTAATTTATAGTCTCTTTTATTATTTCCGTATTGAAACTCCTTTCCAATGTAAATTAATATTTCACTAAACAAATCCGGTGAAATGGCATTCAAGTTTTGGTATGTTATGTTTATGTGTAATTTACATACATGAGCCGTATTCATTTTTAGGACTGTATATTAACATAGCGTAAGTACATATTTCTTTATGAATGGTACAAATAAATATGTTTATGTTGTGAACGAGTATTTTTGTTCCTAGCTTCACCTAGAGGTTTGTTGACAACACATGTGTCTTTTGTTAATTCATAAAAACTATCAACCACATCACAATTGCTTGTTTCTACATACAAAGCTTATTTATTGTTCCTGATATTTAAATTTGTATTTGAACTACCTTCTTATTTACCGTCATGACCTTTCTTTACATCTGTCATTTAAGCTGCTCAAGTTATTTCATGAATTAATTTCGCCCTACCCTCATCTTAAAATATTTCTTCTTCTAAAAACTGATCAACATACAACACTTAATTTCTTCTACCAAAAAATACATAAGTAAGTTGGTGGCTTATCAGGTTACGGTTGTCATAACAACCGGTTGCAGTCGGCAACATAACAACGCGTCGCAGTCTGCTTAGCAATACGCTTGCTAACAACACTTCAAACATACCTTGCACGGCCAACAGAAATGCCGACACACTGACAACTGGAAACAACCGCATGGGAAAACAGAAACAAGAACTAATAAGAAACGGAGGCAGAAAATGCTCAATTACCCACATGAAGTTGATACTGACAGCCACTTGCAGCACAATTTCGTCGTCACCTGTGTTGTTAAGAATCAATTAAAACAAAAGACAACTCACCACTGGACTGTCGTCGCCAAGGTCCGAATCACGGTCGGCGTCGGCCATGGCGTACGCCGGCACCGGCTCACGATTCTTCACCCGAATCTTGGCGGCTTTTACAATGCACGGTGCAACGAATACGCCACGGGAGGGCACGTGCTAAGCTCACACACTCGCGTCGGACATACAACGGATACACGGGCCGTAGAGGCGAGAAACGAGCGTTGCGTGTGCTCGCACGGAATGGTATGGCGCGCCAGGTCGCCGTCGCCCCTCTCCGCGAGGCCCCGCCCTAAGGCGGCCGCGTCACGGCGAATCAAACCGCGCGATATCAAACTGATATTTCAGCCTCACGCTCCGCCCGCTACACTTATATTGTTTTTATTCAAGCTATAAAATAATCGCGTGGCATTGATCGCTCTTTGTGATTAATAGCAATAGTGAAACGCGATATTAATGCGCCTTAATCGGGGTTTCGTTTGCGCACTTAATGAGCCTGTTAGTGTTAGTTTTGTTAGTGTACGTATAGCTACGTTTGATTAATGGATTGGATGAATGAGGTCGGCTGTTAAATGAACAATCCGTTCATTCACCAATCTGTTTCATTTTAATTGGTTCTTAGGAAATTTAATAAGATTGGTATAGGCTTTCTACAATCAGTATTCAAATAAATAATAGTTACAGGAATAATTATTTTGAAGGGTGTTAAGGTACCTTATCTAAGAATAACGCGTTGAAGTCTTTACTTAGCTTGTAAAGCACATAACTAAATATAGCAATTAGCTAATTAAGAATTTTGAATGATAAAGATCGGTATGAAATCTGTAATCAAAATTGTATTTCAATTCATGATTCACAAATAAGAAAGCATAACATTGATTCCGGTTGAAGAATACTTAAACGGAGTTTAATCTCTTGATAGTATGTAATTGATTCGACAAAATTATCTATTTAAGCGAATTCCTTTCGTAATGTCGGTTTTTAAGGTCCTCATATAAACTCTAGATAGTATATAATTCACTCCACTTTTAAGCTAAATTCTTCCTTAACGAAGTGTTCAGAAACACGATTTCGAACCAATGGTCACTATCGAATGGATAAAC
This sequence comes from Cosmia trapezina, assembly GCA_905163495.3. Classification (NCBI taxonomy): domain Eukaryota; kingdom Metazoa; phylum Arthropoda; class Insecta; order Lepidoptera; family Noctuidae; genus Cosmia; species Cosmia trapezina. Next base: position 9,168,874 of record LR991036.1, read on the forward strand.
TCCATTTAACAACATCAGAAACCGGTTATTAATCGAGTTGCATAATTATTACCTTATCAAAATAGTATTATCTATAGTGAGGAGCTCGTGGCTAAGTAATAACAGCCGCACGGGTCGATCTATCAGGTTAAGCTACGCTTGCCGGGGTTGGTCAGTGGATGGGTGACGTTCTTTACATACCGAGACTCCTCCGTGCCTCGGAAAGCACGTTAAGACTAGACTGGAAGCCGATCCCAACGCAGTTGGGAAAAGGCTAAACTCTGATTTTTTATTTGCTAGACCAAAATGACAGCTGCGATCGACCTTTTTTTTTGTCATTTTGTCATTTTAGTCATGTCTGTGGTCATTGATTTTTTGTTCCAAGAACAATATTTGGGTAATAGGTAGGTAATTGGCAACGAATTAAGAATGATAATAATTGGTGAGATTTTAATAATACTTACATACAAAAACTATTAATTTACTACCTAACATAATCTTTTAAAATTTTGCTTAGGTAGTTTCTACATAATAGTCTTCTTCTCACTGTACCGTCACAAATGTGGTCTCTTCGGGACTGAAGAAGCTCTTGCTGGACTTCAACTCCATCGAGGTGGCAGTTTCTAAACACAGTGGAGACATTATAGCGGTCTTCTCTGGTACTAGTGCACCTGAGTCTGCCATTACAAAGGTTTCCAGTTTCTTCCTACCTTAGCTTCACCGACCGTTCATAATGTTACACCCACCATTCTTGCAATACGACGTATAGTTACCATCGCGGACATTTGCGGTGACCCACTTTTGAACCTTATTACCATAGTAATAAGGTCGAAAAGTGGTTAAGTAAAGTAATAAGTGGTAGTAATGTGGTGGTGGTGGTGGTGGCGATAGTACTGCATGCCTAGTTCCATTAGTCATGATTATTGCACGTTCTACAGGTGAAAGTGGCTTGATAAGTACCTAAAGTTTACGTGCTGTAGACACCCGAACCCTGTCCCTGTGCTTTTGAATCAAAATTCATCGATCAAGAGATAGATGTGAAAACAAGAACAGGAACCAAAAAGTCAAAAGACTTCTTACTTTAGTTTTTTTTGTTTTGCAGCAAATTGTAAAGGAGTGTTTTTGTTTATAAAGTTTTTTTCAGTCATTCTTTAAAAAAGTTATCGGCTGTAAAGTTTTTATTTTATATTAAAAAATAATTTATTTTAGTAACTGATTTCGAAAATATATCTTGTGCACTTTATATATACTTACCAAAATAGTATAAAAGGAACCCTTATGGTGTGACTCAGTCTGTCTGTCTGTCTGTCTGTCGGTCTGTCTGTCGGTCTGTCTGTGTGTCTGTCTGTCTGTCTGTCTGTCACAGCTGGATATCTCAAGAACTACTAATGCTATCAACTTGAAATTTGGAACAGTTTTAGATGACGTTTACCCAAATTTTTTTTTTATTTTTTTTAGGCCCCATAGTTTTCGACTTTTGATGAAAAATGTATAAAAAAATACCGCCCCCCCCCCCCTTATCTCCGAAGTTTGCTAAGAGAAAAATCTGAAATTATTCTATGTGATATTCGTCGGAACCTTTTTTTTTTTTTATTTTTTATAAAAAAAAAAAAAGGTTCCGACGAATTGAGAACCTCCTCCTTTTGGAAGTCGGTTAAAAACGGACATGAAAGACAGAACACAACATTTTTAGGTAAGTATCCATGGCTGCCAAAGTGTTCAAGAACCGCTAAATTAATAGGTATAGGAAACTTTTAAAAGTGTACTTAACTAGATAGAAGTGTATGTAAAGATTACAGGAAAAATAAAACGATGTCTCTAAATAGCACACTTTTTCAGAAATCGGAACGGAACCCTCGGTGCACGAGTCTGACTCGCACTTGGCCGATTTTTTTATTGCAATTTTAAAAATGTATGTGTTTTTAAGTTTTTGATGTTGATTGTCACCGAGATGAGATTGCGACTACATTTTGACCGTTTTTACGAGTAGTCACAGGAATTGGTATTCTGATCACTGATCACTTTACCGGAGACCCAGTGACTGCCACGCAGCAGTACAATAATGGAACCTTTATTAACACAAGTTAACCCGTAGTCTGCATTCAACGTGTTAACGTGTTAGGGACTAACTACCTACACTTATTCAGCTCAATTCAGCTTTTGTCCATAGAAAAAAAATACAGTTTTGTATGGAACGACGCGGAAAGCTGCGTATAGGTAAGCTGCGTAAGTAAGTACATACAAAACTTTATTTTTTTTTAATGGACAAAACTTTTTAATCAGCAATATGTATAATAAATATAAAATATTATTTTGAACATATGGACCTAGTATAACTACATTTTTTATTATTTTTTTATTTTATTCTAAGTGACATTTTGATTTGACATTTTTAAATATTAATTTAATGTACGTTGTAATAATTGTAACTGTGACATTTTAATTTGTAATTTTATTTTTTTTAAATAGCTAATTTTTATAAATTTTGCGTGCCTATTTCCAGGCAGAATGTACATGGCTCACTCTTATCTACTCCACCTGTATTTTAATGTAACCTACATTCGTTGCAAATAAATTATTTGATTGATTGATTGATTTGTATGGACAAAAGCTGAATTGAGCTGAATGTAGGTAAGTGTAGTTAGTCCCTTAATGTCATCATGGATCTCAGATCTTCTAAGCCAGTGGTCGGCAAAGACTACCAAACTGAATTTCGACAAACTGAAATACGACAAGATTTTATTTCGACAATAGAGAACTCCGACAGGTCTTCATCAAAAAAAAAAAAAAAATATCAAAAAAAAAAAATTGAAAATAAAATTAAAAAAATGTTGTATTTTGGTTTATCGAAGTTCACTTTGGTAGTCGCGTTGTGAAAGAGTACGGGATTTTAAGGATTAAGAAAAGTGTATTGAGACATTTTGGACACATAGAAAGGAATTGGCTCTCATGAAACCTTAATGTAATCTAATATCTTTAATCATTATAGTACTGAGGGGCAATTCTCGTATTTTTAATAACGTTCGCAATCTCATCTCAGTCTCAATCTGTCAAAAATTCTATAGCGTTTAGCTAAATTTTTGACATTTGATTGACGCTGGCATGAGATTATGAACGTTTTTAGTTAAGAGAATTGGCCATTGTCTCATTAGTCGATAGAGCCAAATATCAATTTCAAATATCAAAAAAAAACAACAGATTGAAGAAAATTTAAGAGCAAGTTAAGTACACTTTTAAAAGTTTCCTATACCTATTAATTTAGCGGTTCTTGAACACTTTGGCAGCCATGGATACTTACCTAAAAATGTTGTGTTCTGTCTTTCATGTCCGTTTTTAACCGACTTCCAAAAGGAGGAGGTTCTCAATTCGTCGGAACCTTTTTTTTTTATTTTTTTTTTTTATGTATGTTCCCCGATTACTCGAAAATGGCTTGACCGATTTGGATTTTTCTTTTTTTGTTCGAAAGGGTATACGTCCCAAGTGGTCCCATGATCATCAAATCAGGATCTGATGATGGGATCCCATGGAAATCGAGGGAAACCCTCAAATTTTATGGGCACACCTATATCGATTTCGGTATTTTTTATAGTAACTCGTGCATTTGCTCTCGGAAAGTACCATTCGGTGAACTGGAACTGATGATGAAGACCACAGAGGGCCATCGGAAATACTCAATTATATCTAAGTATATAACAGGTTAGGTTGCGATTCGATTACTTTAATATATGGTTTATGCTCGTCAAAATAATGGTAATGGTGACTTCACCATGAGCACCATTTCTCCTGGTTCTTACTAAGAGAACTCCTCAACAATTAACGTCCCTGCATCGGAAAAAGCAACATTTTGTAAAACGTGATGAGCAGTTGACATTGGGTTATTGTAACTTAGATAAATTACAAACTGAACCACTAAAAAGTGAAAAATAAAAACTTTTTTACAAAAACAAAAACCGACTTCCAAAAAAACACTACAAAGTGAAAAATAACTTTAATTTCGGAAGTCGGTGGCAAAAAACTAAAATACAGATCCAAAGACACCGACTTCCGAAATTAAAGTTATTTTTCACTTTGTAGTGTTTTTTTGGAAGTCGGTTTTTGTTTTTGTAAAAAAGTTTTTAGATAGGAGGTGAAATACAACTTTTCTAACGATTTCTCCTATTTCTTCTGCTGTTATATTTATATAAGTCTCATGATAGTTAAATCATTTGTTTGTTTTTTTCGGTCATAGACTACGACTTTGAAACTTCCCAAAAATAGTTGAAAAACGTAACAAGTAGCACGTAGTAGTGTAGTAGTAGTGCTACTTTTTCGCTTTCTTCCTGGTGATAGAATAACAGCCAAAATAACAAAATGACTGGTCCGGTACCAAATAAAAACACAAACTTATCGAAATAACTGACTTGATATAACTGACCTGAAAAAGTAAAATGATGTCTTGTTCGATATTTATTCGATGCTAAAAAAATGATAGAGCAGTGGTAGCCGAGTGGTAACGTCCCCGACTTACGAGTTGTAGGTCGCGGGGTCGAACCCAGGCAGGACCTTTACTTTCAGTAAATAATTTCATCACCACTGCTCTCAAAACGGTGAAAGAAAACATCGTGAGGAAGCTGGCATACCCTAGAATCAAAATTCGAAGAAATGTCACATACTACCAACCCGCACTGGGCCAGCATGGTATTACCACTGCCCCAAGAGAGGAGGCCTGTGTTCCAGCAGTTTGAACATTATAATCTGATTATGTGAAACAAATGATAGAGATTAATATACTTACCTAACTCGGTTTTTCAATGCCTATTCAATAAAATATGTTGACAAATTTAATGTTGTTACTGTTGCCAACCAAACACAACAGCCAACGTTTGATTAAGCATTAGATTTAACTATTCTAAGATTGACCTAATAAAAATCGGGTGGAAATGTAGGTACCTACTGGCGATTATTTATAAAAAAAAAGGTATAACTATTATTCCGTTGTAAAAAATTCGAAACCAACAATCAAACGAACTTCACCAAATCGAATGAAATGACTCGATATTTCTAAACTCAATTAGAATGAGCTTTCGTTTTCACCATGTAGTCGGGAGCAGACAATACCAACAAGAGTACGTCCTGTAGTACCTACGTACTACCTACTGTGTAGTGACGTAGGTATAGTACAGACAGCAACAATTAATACGGCCGGCAGATCAATCGCTTGTCGAACACTGCAAGCGGTTTTGTATGGAGCAAGTTATGGGAGAAACGCGCTGGAATGGAAGAATTGAACAAAAATCTATAGTGAAAAATAAATGCCACTACTCATAAGTATTACCTACTTATGTTTTGATCCTCATTCGCAAGTCCCGAATTTCACAAAACTTAGTAATCATTAATCGGTTAAAAGACACTGAACAATTACGTCTAGGGGCGTTGGTCCCGCAAAGTGTTAAGTCCTTAAAATTGACGATCAAAGGAGCAGAGTCACTGACTCACCAAATACTTAAAAATTTAGGAAAGCTAGCACCTATCCACGTAGAAACGATTACACATAACATAAGAGTATTTTCGCACTGAGAGTTTCTCCAGCACAAGCGTAGGCACAGCGTAGCACAGCGTAGGCGCGACGTAGCACAGCGTAGGCGCCATTTAGCACAGCGTAGGTGCGGCGTAGCACAGCGTAGGCGCGGCGTAGCACATCGTAGGCGCGGCGTAGCACAGCATAGGCGCGACGTAGCACAACGTAGGCACGGGGTAGCACTATTTAAGAACTGTGTAGGCACGGAATAGGCCCATCTTTGTTCCTTTTATAATTTACTAGCAACGGTTTTTACGACTTGACCAAACGTCAACATTTATTGATTTTAATTATGTAAGTTTAATATTCTAATGTATGGTACACATAAACTTTTCCATTCGTTTTTTTTCGTATTGATAAGGAAACTACTGCCTACTACTGACTGCTTTGTTGTTGAAAATGTGGTTTAATTACTCACATATCAGGTAGAAACCAATCCTAGCTACTCTGTGCATACGTTTGACGACCGCCTACACGCACTGCATCAAATCCGGGTTGTAGAGCTTTTTTGAAAAAAATAAAAATCCCATACTTACAATAATCCATAAATCCGATAAAACTGTAACCAAATTTCACTTCTCTGTCTTTTACATGTCCTGTTTATTACTCAATCTTATCCTCATTGTGACCATCATTTTTATGAACGACTGAAGTGCTCACAGGTACTGTAAATACCTACTTCCTAATGATTAATCTCGGGATTTGACCCACTGGTCAAATGGCTTGGATTATAGAGTCTGTTTTTAATAGTTCTATCAATGTGATATTAGGTATATGTCAAGACCTTTTTCACACCAGCCGGTGCAATGTTGCGGTAAGTGAAAACCTGCCGATAACTTGTCAAATTGTACAGAAAATATCACGTTTCGCAGCGAAACGCGTCGATATGAAAAAGCCGTAAAGGAACAACTGAACAACAACAACAACAACAACAGCAACAGAATGTCTGTCTATGGTACTAATTTGACAGTGGCAGTGACTGTGCCCTTACTGCTACTCATTGGATACAGTCAATAATATCCTTAAACAATAGATACCTAGTCTTAGTTAATTTTTCGCTCTTACCTTGCACCGCCGTCCCTGTAATCGCTCCAGGCTGATTGATGAACTCCCCCTCCCACTTCGCCAGGCGGACTGGACTCCCCCGCCGTTTAGCCCGAGTGATCCATGACTATGAGATCTATTACTCTGGCTACATTACCACAATGCCCTGCAAACTCTGTTTTATTTTTCACGGTTCTATCATGCTTATTGTGGGTCCATTTTAATTTTGCAAATGTCTATCTACGTACTATTGTATAAAATAGATTAACTGTCTCCTCTTCTTCTAGATAGTTCTTAAATAATTGAATTGTCTCGAATGAAGAAGCAAGACAAACTGAAACTTAGCGATGCTTCAAAAATCTGTTATAAAAAGTTGTAAAGCACTTCTATGAACTAATTTGGATGGAAAGACGTCTTTGAAGGTGGTTTTTAAGGTAGTTATAGTTAGAAGCATCAAATAAAGTTCACTGGCACTCACTAGTCTTATTAACAACAGATAACAAGATGACTTATGTATATCAATTAAAAGCTGATCGGAGGATCAGCTTGTGCTGATTGGGAGCGTTCCAAAAAAAACATACAAAGTAAAGTTAGGTTTATAAAGCTGCTTGTCAGTACCCACCATAACTTTTGCACTAGAACTCTAAAAGCGACAAATTCGCGAACTTTGACCATTAGACTAGTTATATTATAACTTACAACCACAGACTCAAACTGCTATGTAATAAAACATTGTTGACAATGCGCTCTTCTTGACGACTTCGAGTTGACAGTCTATTGCTAAATTCACATCTACAGCCTTGTGTTTGTATTATTTTTACTAAAACATTAATAAGTTACCAGTTTTGTCTACTCATGATGATCCTAATCATCTACATATATGATGATTTAATTAATATGTAGGTACTGTAAACAATTTAATTCCACATTTATTCCCAAAACTATCTCAGTTAATAGCAACGCATCTTTCATTATTTGGGCTAGTGGTATAATTCATAAAATAAAAGTAAATCACCGCTTCATGAGCTGTACAAAGAAAGGACTTATGTAAACACTGCTGAATTTAATTTAGGTATATGTTCTAAAGAAACAATTCAAAATTATTTATGTACAGTCAGTAAGAAAAGTCGATAACACTTCAGTTTTTAAAATCTTAATTATTGAGCAAGACATTTAATTAAAATCGGAACAGAAGTAAAATTAATGAAAGATCTAATAGACTCTTAGGTATTTTAGGAAAAAAGGAGATAACGAAATCATTTTGTATCAATTTACATGTTGTTTAAAAGTACCAGTGTTAATCGACTTATGTTACTGACCGTACAAATGTTTGGTTTATGGCCAAGTCACGTTATTTGAGTTCAAAGATTAAAAACAGTAGTAATGTAATCAAAACGACACGGAATATTGTGAAAAGATAGAGTGAAACGGGAAGATAGACATTCCCGTAACCGAAATACTGACCATAACTATCAATGACAACATAATTAATTAAATCACAAGTCACGGTGGCCTTTGAAAATTTAATTTCAGATATTCCCGTACCAACTATTAAATCACTAAGCTCATCGCAGTCATCACCCTCTGTTGCTGAGTCTTTGCATAGGGAAAATGTTCAAGTTTTCGATTCGGAATTTAATTTTAATGATATTACCTGTAGAGATATTATAATTAAAACTAGTTACAATACAGATCTATGGGTTACTTAGCTGTAAAAGTTGCTAAGTCCATTTATTGTTGTTGGCATTGTAGTTCTTACCTTTAATAATTGTATTAAAAATATAAAAAAAATAAATACTTTTATTTCAGACCTGGAGTCCACTGACTGACTGGAGTATTACTTGTAAAAAGTTTCCTGACCTAATTAAAAAGTAATAAAGTATGTAACATATTTCTTTAAATTGACAGGTACTACATCAGACCTCACAAGTTGTGACCTATTTCAGTACTTAAATTGAGAGATTAATTTTAGACTAAATGCAAAGAATTTTTAATAAATTATTATTACATAGAAAACAGTTCGGTTTTGCAAGGGGACGGTCAACTACCTCGATGATACCCGATGATTATCGATGATTCGATGTTCCCCGGTCGATGGAACTTATAAGACATTATTTATAATGCACGGGAAGATCGGGCATCTTTTGCTGTTTGCCCAAAGCATTGCGTTCTTCATGAAACGTTTACCAGTAACTCCACCACGATGAGATCCGGAACACCGCTCTGGATCTTCTTTCCTCGTACCTAATTGAGTAATAGGATTGAGAACGTTTTGACGTCAATGGAAAAAAATCCCGGATCTTTAGAAACAGAGGGAGTCCCACGGGGTTCGATACTCGGTCCTTTCTTGTTTCTTATTTATATTACTGACTTACCTTACCTACCTGATAAAGGATTTTATTTATTTATTTATTTATTCATCAAACAATTTACATAATCATGATATAGTGTTGTTTGCAGATGATACTTAACTTTTGATTACCTAAACTTAAGCAGCTGTTGACACTCGTCGGTGGCAGCCGTTGACGCGATTCCCGATTTGTTACTTCTGTGGTTAGACAACTGCATAGAACCTATCTACATAGAATAATCCTGGTAGCATGCAATATGCATTAGGTATGTACGTACAATATGCGATCTCTCATGCTGCATGGTGATTCTTGCAACATGCAGGGATGCAGAAAATAGACACTGATTTCTGTACCTTTCATCCATCCCTAATCGACTCCTCTAAACTCTTCCAGAATAAGACATGGTCTAACTAGTACTAACTACTCCAGCACTCTCAAGAGTGAAAAGATTGAACCAAACAAGCATTTTCAATTGCATTGAATCTGTAAGCTGTAGATAATGAAATTGTAAGAAAATATTTAAATACATGTGCAAACATCTTGTAGAGTAAACGTTTCTAATTCTGTTCTACTAAACTCTTTGGTAATAATGATCTATGCAAAGATCTATAAACAAAAGTTCAGTTCTGCATTCAAAGATGGCGCTGTTTGTTACCTCAGTTGCTGTATAGATGGCGTTAGTATATCGATCGGAGACTCATAAAATATCAGAAACATGCGAGGTTAATGCGTAACACACTTAATGACAATTGACCGCATTTTCTTTCATTTTGATAGTTCAGCCACGTTCATTGCGTTATTTACGTGGTTGAACAGACAAATTTATTCAACCTATGAAGCAATTTATTTATTTATATTTGTTTATTTATAGTTAATTAAAACGGTACAACACCAATTAAATTAATTAACGTAGAAACATAAAATTACATTAATGTTAAACATACTAAATTTACTTAAAAACTAACATGGAACAGTAGACTCCCTTGCATACTTTCTCTCACAGAACACCAGATATAAACGCATAATTTTACTCCATTCATCCGCAAACATATCACATTCAGAGTTGGCAGGCAGAATGGCGTTGAGCATCTTCCAAGTACGACACACGGGGGATTCAGCGCTGGCGACAGTTTTGGCCGAAGGTTGCGCAAACAGATTGTGCCAGCGGCTTGGACGGCAATGAATTAGAAATACTTACTTATCCTTCAAAACTCTCGGATTGTGATTAATAGTAGATTATTAACCAAGGGGATAAAGCAGTGTCTTCTGTCGCGGGTGACGATTTAAATCGCGAGCGTAACGAAGGACTCGAGGTTTACTCCCGAGCGCAGCGAGGGTGTTAAAAACTTAAATCACGAGCGAAGCGAGGGATTTAAGACGAGTCCTGAGTGTAGCGAGGGATTTAAGTTCACCCAAGACTAAGACAGCTTTATCACAGAGGAAAATACTCTACTTTTCGTACCATTTGCGAAAAAATTAACACAATAATAATATGAGATAAGCATTTATTAAAAATAATGACAATTAAAAGTAAAAGTTAACATTCGAAACATTGGTCCAATTATTGATAGAGAGAGTTACATTTTTGTTTGGTACATTTATTGTTGATGAGTTGATTTGAGTATTTTAGAACATTAAGTTATTTATAAAAATAAATTAAAATAAAATTAACGTTTATGTATTTGAAGAAAACAAAAACGCCGCAAAGTCCTAGACTAATATTTTTTTGTCGGAAAAGCAAAGGCATCAAGGTCATACGGCCTCGTCGGTTTTCGTAATTTTATTTAATAATCATCAACAGCATAATAAAGAAAAGAAAGAAAGAAAGAAAAATGCGTTTATTTGGCATTACAGCAAAATAAAAATAAAAAAATAAAATATATATATATATATATATATAAATGCGTATTCCTTTTTCAAAAAGATGTATAATGCATTATATACAAACTCAATGGTGTAAACACAGATGTAGCGCAGTATAAATTTCGGTAAGTATTCCAAATTTAAATCACATTCTCCCCCTAGAGGATGAATGAAATTCAGTACAATTTTCTTTCCTTGTTTTTAACAGATTAAAAATGACTAGTGTTATGTTCGCTTTTTGTGGCATAGAATGTCACTTTTTTGAGCAAGTGGTACGAAAAACTGTGTTACGCAATTAACATGGTTGTACTAATAATACTATATATAAGTACATGTTGTTTTCAGATGACAAATAAAAAAAAGTAAGTTGGAATATCGCTTCATCGTGCAGCCTCTGCATTTTGCACGAATTTTTGTTTGATAAAAATTACTTAGCGTTCTTTCGGTCATCAACAAACATTTTAAACTTGCATTATGTTGTATAACAGAATTCCTCCGCAGCCCCAACCCTCGTCCCAATGATAAATTAACAACATTATTAGACTCAACACTTCGCGGGAAAATTAAATTAGTCAAACGCAGTGAACGCAGTCCTTATTGCCCCAGGACTATTCGCCACGTTGACTTATAGAAAATTTGTCATTTCTCATTGACAGCTCACACTTGACACACCGCAGTTTGTGTTTTACATTAACTAGTGGAGGAATTATTGTTCATTATTTGTAGTTCAGTATGGTAGGTGTTGTTGGTGTTCTTTCTTCTTTGTGGCTAGCCCGTTTGCTGAGCATTAATGTACGCTCGCGGTTTGCACCGAGCCCCACAGTTAAGTGTTTCTTAGTAATGCGTTCTGTCACTTATAAACGTGCGAGTGAATAGTCGCCTGCCGCACTGCAAGTGGACAAGCCATACATTATGAGCAACGATTACAAAGTCGCAAAATTATTTGTTTGTTTTTGTTTTGTTCCGATTTGGAGAAATTAAATGGAACTAATCAATAGAAATGTGACTATACATATTAAACTAATAACATAATGATTAAATAATTAATCACTTCAATCAACTTCAATTAATTCACTGACAGACAACGCAAAGTTTAAACCGCTCTGGGTCTAGAACTAGATGCATGAAACTTCGCGCAAGAGTTCAATTTTTAACGAAAGTGAGAACTAGGGAAGGACTTTTGAAAATTCATCCCTTATAGGGATTGAGTAGGGGAGGAGCTCGTGGCTAAGTAATAACAACCGCAAGAGTCGATCCATCAGGTTAAGCTACGCTTACTGGGGTTGGTCAGTGGATGGGTGACCATCGTTACAAACCGATACTCCTCCGTGCCGCCGACATATGGAAAATCTAAATGATTTAACCATATATATAGGCACATTTGGTTGTATAGGAATTTTAAAAACACATTTATCGATTTATCCCCCATACAAGCATTTCCATAATGACCGGTCAATATTCTTTCCGCAACATAGGCCCTACGTCCTACTGATAATAGAAGCCAACTTTATGATCAGTTTCAATAAAAAGAATTAGTGATGATAGGAATCGTTTATTCAATTTTTATTATAAACAATGTTATTGCATTCCTCTTTAATACAAATTAATATAAAATCCTAATTCGTTCATTTCGAATCGCTAGTCGTTATTGGCCAACAACGGCGCTTATAATAAATGCTATTTATGATTCGATCGTTGAACATCGATTAATTATGAATATCGATGTCTCGTTTAATGAAGGAGATGATATTAGATGAGATTAAAATTAGGGGGAGGTGACGATAGGTACTGTTTGTTCCCGGGGTTGTTCAGTGTAGATGGGTTCAGGTTGTTTAGCGGGGCCTGTCTTGGTGATGGGGACTATTCTTTCGCCGGCATTAGGTGGGGGTCTTTTAGGTGCTGTGATAGTGAGGACGCCGTCTGAAGATAGTGTGCTGACGAGGTCCTGGACGTCGTAGTTTCCTGGCAAGATGTACCGGCGTGTGAACTGGCGAGAGATGAACCCGTGCTCGTCCTGCTTCTCTTCGTGCCTGCCCTCGACTAAAACGCTGTTGTTCGCAGCCTTAACTGTGATCTCTTCAGGTGTGAATTGCTGGACGTCTAATATGACCTGGAATGGAGAAAACAAACGAATAAGTATTTGTGATAAATGATAAATGATTTATTTTCTGTACCTAAGTAGGTTTGTACACACACTTTTACACGTCTATAATATTTTTTTAAACTAGATGAAGTCGGCGTTTCCTATCTGACTACTCTGGGAAGAAAGGCCAAAACAAACTCAGAGGTCACAGTCTCTTTTAAAGTCCAGACATAATCTTGGTCAGATCATGTGAAGACCATGTAGATTGGTGTCTGAAATGGTCTTTTGAGGAAAGAACCACATAGATTGAGTGGCCCTATCCAGTCAGTGCACGCATTTGTCAGTAATCGTGCAGCTCAACTCAAAACTTAAGGCATGAGATAACGCTGTTAATAAAGGTGAAGGTGAAGCTGATGAAATAATTTAACTGCTATCCAGACTAGTGGCATAACTAATGTAACAAGCGTTAGACAGTCCTAACACGCTTTATTGACTGTGCCAAATTTAAATCAGGGCTGTAGGTACCCAGAGACACATTCATCGTAACTCGCTGTATGATAAAAAAAAACCGGCCAAGTGTGTGTCGTACCACGCACAATGAAGGGTTCCGTAGTTGAAAAGAATTTATCCCAAAAACTAACTTAACATTATAATCCCAAAAAAAAATTTTTACTTTATTACAAATTCGGACCAAAAAATCTTCGGACTTTTCCTTCACTTGTGCTGTGAGACCTTGCTTCTAGCCAAATTTCATGATTGACAACGGGAAGTAACCTTAGGTTTTGATTTACTCGCGAGTATCAAAATATGTTGCATAAATAGCCGTGTTTTTTTATTGCGTTGACTTAGAAGCTTGATTTTTTAGAGCTCCAAGGAACCAATAGACCTACGTATTTGATATTAATTTCTTAAGTTCCTGAGAAAAATGGTCTTGACAGACTGACAGACAGACGGACAACGAAGTGATAAGAATTCCGTTTTATCCTTTTGAGGTACGGAACTCTAAAAACATCAAGGCTAATAAAAAGAAATAAACCATTACTAATGCCTGCAAATAACAAAGTAACATAGTCGGACCAATTGGTTAGTTTAGAGTTACATACGTATATCTTAGTCAAGCGAGCATCTCACCAAAATTGGTCTGTGATAAATTGATAATCTGTGGTCAACAGAAATATGCAGCACTAGCAGCGTCATTTATAAATAAATAGAATCCTACCTCAAACTTGTCCTTTGTCAGGTTAATAGTAGAAGCAGACTCCTGCCTCGTCAAGCTCGTCCTCCATGGTCTGAAGTAGGAGTTCCTGAATAGCGAGGAGGTTGGCAGTGTGGAGAGGGAAGAGAGGAGCTCGTCCCTCTTCAGGCCCATGCCGAAGTGCTGGTCCAGCAGTCGGGAGGGCCTGTCCCACTCGTCCCACCAGTCACGGAACATCAGAGGTACTATCGACATCTGGAAAAAGAAGATATGAGAGTTCATTATTGTTACTTTCGCTGGCACACAGTACTAGAAGCTGGGCAGATAAAGAGCCTAAGGAATTAATCACTGGTTTCAGGACGACTGGTCAAGTCTGATTTTAAGTAGCTGAACAACCGATAATTAAAATGACATAAGATTTCCTACGGTATCAATTAAACTACATAGGCTTCCAAAAACCAAGGCTAAGGGTGCGTTTCTATAGACGCGGAGCTGGGCGGAGTGGAGAGGAGCGCACCGTGAATTTATCTGTCACGGTGATTCCACGGACGCGGAGTGGAGATTTCGAGCACTGTGATTGGTCAATTCACGGTCCGCTTCTCTCCACTCGATTATTCCCGATGTCCACCACTTGATTGGACACCACTGGGGTATAGCGAAGCAACTTTTAAAAATTATTCTCGTTGTCTACCACTGGTGGACAGACCGAACTTCAAAACACTTTAAAGTTGCTTCTGCATCGTCTCCGGCGCCGCGGGAAGTGCAACGCCTTCGCCCTTACGTAACAAAGGATAGGCACCCTTAGCGCCTCCGGTTTTTAAATACACTCTAGAGGTAGTAGCCAAAAGACTACGTAAAGTCAGGGTGCCCCGATTCGGTTTTGGAACAGATTCGACCTATTTTAACCATGAAGTGGTGGACAGCGGGAATTATTTTTAAAAGTTGTTTCGCTGTCACCCAGTGGTGGCCACACCAGTGGTGGACATCGGGAATAAACCCTCTCCACTACGCCCAGCTCCGCGTCAGTGGAAACGGACCCTAAGCCTGCCAGCACCCTAATTGCGTAACACACTGTCAATCGACATCTGAAGCGTTTTGAAGCAAATTGCTAATCCATTGCTTCATTGTTCGAAAAAGGTGTCTACACGACAACGAAAATCACGCAATGAATGTTGTTGAACTGTCAAAATGAAACTGATTCCGATTGATAGTGTGTTACGCAGTTGCCTGCTAGAAACGGAAGGTTTTATTGGAAGCAAGCAAAAAGTAAGTCGAAAATTGGAAAATCCTATGTCCAATCTACTCCCTAGTTCATAAATGATGTTTTAATACGTCATACGCAAATGTATTCCCCAGTCACTTTCGGAAAATTCCATGAAACCAACTCCTCCACAAACTGCAGAACTAAAACTCATATAGAACATCCTCATGACTGTCCTATTACATTACACGGTGCCAAGTCATAAACAACAATCAAATCGGCCATGGAAACCATAGGATTGTCGATAGTCTCGCGAGCGCTCGTAAAACTTATCTTTGGACTGAAATAAATCAACAACATTGTCTATTCATCGCGTAGTTATAAACAGCGGATATTTTCATGGCGCGTTTATTTTCAGCGGTTACATCTCTTATGCGCTTCTAATGGATGACCGACCAACCAATGTTATTTGAATACGCATTAGAAATATTTTTTAAAGTATTTTATTTTTAAAACAATCTTATTTTTAAGTGAAAGAATAGTAGGGGCTAATAGCTCAAAGTTCAGTGCGTTATAAACCCACAAGTTGCGTTATTAAAGTTTACTTTAAGTTTTAACTGAGCTGCTTAGTTAGCATGTAGTGTGGATGTAGTTTAAAAGAATTAACAGTTAACAGGTATGACGGAGACAAAAAATCTGGCGAAAAAAATTGCAACTCCTTGAAAAGAAAAATCATTTCAGATTCTGAAAACTATAGTCTAAATACAGCAACAAACATTGAATCCATTCCCAGATTACGAAAATGGAAGGAAAACCAAGTAGTTGTATCAGGTATCATAGAAGTTTTCCAACAAAAACACTATCTATCAATTCAGACAATTCAATTACAAGATTAACAGTGTTTTATTGCTCCAACGAAAAGCTTGTTGAAGTTACCCGGGTTTGTTTACATTTACAAGCAATAATACGGCGTGCGCATAATAATCGACGAAATTCTGGAACGATTCCACCGTGTGTGAGTCACCTGGGAATGGTCCGGAACGGTTTTAGAACTGATGCAACCCGCTGAACTGAATGTATTCACGCTATGATGAAAGTTTTGCGACATTATTAGTTTTGTAATAGGATAAAATTAAATCGAGTGTTGATGTAAACATTGAGACTAGATAATTATCTTCGGGATGAGATGTTTCAGAAGTGTTTTGATGTAGAGGTGAGTAAGTTGGTAGGTATAGGTAATATTTTTACAGGTAGGCAGAGGTAAGCACAAAAATGTTTGATTTTTTTTAATTTTGGATGTCCGACTAACTATTGGTTATTTCATTCCTTTAAACTTTATTGTGCCTTGTTCTGAATCTGATCATATTATAATATTATCCGATTCAGAACTAGACGTTGTTTTATTTACTAAGGTAAGCTATACATCATAAACTCACCCCTTCTTCCCATGGGGGTAGGCAGAAAATACAAAACGCCACCTACTACGATTCTATTACTTAGGTGCATTTAATAATTTTTGAACTGCGTATTGAATTATTTAAGAATTTGGCTGTTACTTTACTGAAGAAATCTGTAACGAATTGCGCATACAATGTGCACGTAAATAGCATCTGTTCAAACATAACAAATTTTTCAAACGCTCTTAGATTTTCAGTTTCAGAAAAATAATACGAAACCCCACTTCACCGGTAGAAAAGCTAAACGAATTTCCCAAGCCTTTCGAAATAAATAATAATTTCAATAAACACAAACAATACCTTAAAAAGCACAAAAGAACAACACTCCTACGATATCACAATTTTAAAAAAAACAATTCACCTTTGTGGTTGTTAGTTCGTTGCAGGCGCGCGCCGCTCTGGACTCGAGACTACAGACGAAAACCATATAATGTGATTTAAATAGAATTTTCAGCGGCCCACACGGGCTGATTCACGAGGATACACCTTGAACTTGAAGCGATAGGTATGGTATCATTCATTACCGTATGATGACGGATTATTTGGGCGTGAAATTGCCGTTTATGGTCCATGCAACTTTCTGGCGGAGATGGAGGAGATAGCATACCTATCCTATATACCTTCCTGTAGAGATAACCACGGTTCATATTGAGAGCTCTCGGGATTTCAAATTGTGTTGAATAGAAAATGGTTAGAAATTGCTAACTAGTAGCGTTATTTTGCCTCTTAAAATAACTATTTTAGTGTTAACCAGTGATTATCTAGGAAATTGCTACGCAAATTCGAAAACCATTCATTGGTTGAATCGCAATTTGTTGCATTTTAGTTACTTTTTCAGCTGAAACTGAAACTGTACAATCTGCCACAGTTTTCCCTCTCGTCCCGGACTCTCTTTTATCCATCATTTCAGGAGCTTCATGACAATAATATTCTTCACAAGGCACTGTTCTGTTCGGATAGAAAGGGAAATTATTAGATATAATGCGTAATGTATGTTTCCAAAATAAATATAAGTATTGTAAAATACAAAAATCATGGTTTCCATAATTTATGATGATCATATTTGCGATGTTATTTTCCCACTGAAAATGGGTGGGTGTCATTCGAGAACAAATTCACTTTCTTGTAAAATGTAGGAGGATGATGCGGCCTTCGACATCATTCCAGATTACTACACTAGTAAAATCATTGTCATCTCGTACCGCATCGGCGTCACGAATGATCAAAATAAACCCCCTATTTTTAACCCAATACATCGAGTAGATGATTGTATATGATATAAATAGACGCGAAGAATACTTCGGCCAACGCTTTCTAAATAACATTGTGGTGTAAATACACTGTTAATCATGACTCCCGAATACTCACGATCTTTTTAGTTCTAGAGTGATGCCATAGATTTTTATTCTTCAAAAGGTTTATTATTATACTTTGATATTTTGTCGTACCCGCTTTAGCGGCAGACGTATAATAGAATTATTATTCTAAAATCATTCTAAGATAATGACGCTAATGACGATAATAAGTAGATAATGACAACATAAAACAGAGACAAAAATCATGGAAATAGCATCCAATTTCTATAGATTAGGTATTCACCATCCGATATCAATACCGAATACAATCCTTCAGATTCTATTCCCCCAATAAACGGTTATGAAGTGCACAAAGCACTCTTAACAGTGGCGTAACTACAGGGTGGCAAGTCGGCAAAATGCCACGGGCCCCCAGCCGGAAGGGGCCCCCGGTCAGAGGAGAATCCCAACTCCCAACATTTATTATTACCCATTTAGTAAAAAACCGATGAATTTGCCACGGGCCTCGAACGGTATAGTTACGCCACTGACTCTTAACCTACTACAATGCGCTATGTTAGAAGTCCTGGGGAAGATGGAAATACTACTGAAGCGCTCCTCAACATTGGCTCTACCACTTTATTGCGAACCTGTAATAAACCACCATTTACCATAACACAAGCATTAGGTTGCTAAGCTTGGGACTAGATGGCGTTGTGTGAAATGTCCAAGGATATTTATTTATTTTATTTATTTATTACAATCAGGAAAAGTTTCAAAAACAATGTGCCATTCAAATATAGTTCTTCTACATGAAAAGGCGACAAAAGTGACATCGACTAAATTATTGCCGTCCAATCAGTTTAACATCTCACATTTACAAAACTTTTAATAAGGTACCTAATAATAATAATAATCACATAGACGGGAAACTGGATAAACATCAGCCAACAGAACAAGCCGGATTTCAACCTAACTTCTCAAAAACCGACTATTTACAGACCCTGAACCATCTACTAGAAAAATATTCAGAATTTCATAAACCACTCTACTTAGCCTTCGACAGTATCAAACACTCCGAACTATTTAAATATCTAGAAAACCATGAACTGATTTATTTATTGTTTTAGATCACGTTTTTTTTAATTAGTCTAATTGCGGCTCTAGGTACCTACCAAATTTCAAGAGCAATTAGGGCAATTGAATTATGGCCATGCTGTAGAAAGATTTTTGTTGGAAATGACCTCCTTTATCTCCCTATTTTGTTTGATCCACTACTTTTTGACCACCCTGTAGAAGTGTATACGGTATGGAGCTCACATCTATGCAATAAATCCAACCACATACTTGATATCGCCTTTGCTGACGATATACATAAAATTAACGAAATCGGTCTAGTAATTAGGTCGAAAGGTAGAGATATAATTTTGAGTAAAGAACACTGTAGAATTGGATCACTAGGTCAGTGAGTCAATGAACTTGAGTCCTTGAACATGTGTGCAAACATAAAAAACCATGTTCGGCGAACAATGGATTGGACACTGTGGTGCACCGCACATGGCCAGCTCGGTTGTGAGTGATTACTTTCACTAAATTTATTTTGTTTGATAAAATAACTTTTATAATTTACGGTTTTTAATTTAACATTTCATTTTGCTGTACTTCTGTGGACGAGTATTTCCAGTAGTTTAATTCATTGCATATGGGTTGGTTCCATACTGTATGTGTCCTGGTCTGCCGAGCTCTGCTCGGGTGAAAATATAGAAAACGAATTTTCCAGACCTAGCTAGATTGATTTTTCGCACCAGTACAGTAGTACCCAAGTAATAAGGCGCGTCGTGAATCTTCGTTCGCACAGAAAAGAAAGTATGGCCCCGAAGATTAACGAGAATACTTAAAACTTACAATCAACCTTAGATCACTACTATAAGGTTCATAATACACTGCAGCTGTTAGTTCCGTCTCACTCGCAAGTATGGCGGCTGTCAAGCGGCGCGCGCTAACATGGCGGCAGCTACCGACCAATAGCGGTACAGGAAAAAGCGTGGAGCGTGCCGATTGGTCAATAGCATTTCCCGCGCTTTGAAAATTCATCTTCTGCGCAGGTAGATGGATAAGCCATATTAGTTGAGTAATACTGTACCACTATAATGCCCTATATTGCATCTTTCATCGAAGTCGCTAGAGCCGTTTTCGAAAACGTGATTACAAATATATATAAATACAACTATTGCTCATTTAATAGTATAGGACTAGGATAAATTTAAATATTGCTCTTTTAATAGTATAGGATTTAACCATTTCATAATATTCGAGTTAAACAACAAACCAGACAAGGCTGGAAAACTAAAAAGACTAGAATCCAAGCATTCATTATTCAGGTAGTTTAAAAAGCCAGTGTCAACGTCAACAGGTCACTGCTCATGTCATTGATAACGTCAGCCCATCAGCAGATCAGCCAACGTCCAGCGAGTGATGTCATAATCAGTTTTTATTGACATGAAATCGATTCTCGTATTAATCGAATAAATGGTTTTTTTTTTAAATACATGCGCATGTCACTTTTGTTATGCGAAAATTTAACTTTGCGACCAAAGTAACGATGGATGGACTATGTGAAAAATTATATGGCTAGAAAGGGAGTGAGTACAGTTTTGACGGCTAATAGAGAAGTATGGACGAAAAAGATATGTGGCGCCGACCCCAAATAAATTGGGATAAGGTCAGGACTCAGGAGAGTGATGTCATGCGAAACTTGTCACAGTAACATTTTTTTAAATAAATTAACAACCTTCGTCTCCCATGGGAAGAAGGCGTGAGTTATGTATGTATCTATGTAAAATGTAAATGAACCTTAAAAAACATCTTGGTATTGTATTATTACTCTAATTATTGGTAATCCAGTCTATGATTTTTTTTTAAATGAGCGTCTTTTTGTCTTTCTCAAAGCAGTAACTAAGCTAGGGCACCCCGACTAAATGTGTTAGGTTTGGTTAGAACTATGTCCAACCATGTGCGAGCCATGCGAACGAAGCGAGCGGGCGGGCGTGGGAGCAGCCGCAGCCGGCGAGCGCTACATCCAAGTTGGTCACACTTAGTTGGATATTGGCTAGTAACATTTTAGGACACCAAAATGGGAATTATTTGTATTAGGATTATGATATTTTAGGGTCGACCAGTAAAGCTACTGACAGACGTGCTCATTACTAGCACGAAAGCATGCTTTTATTGAGCAAGTGCTCATTAGTAGCATGTGTGACTAGTAATGAGCATGCTTATTTCTAGTATGTTTTCGAGTAAGCGTGCTTATAGGCATGCTTTTTATGTGCACGTGTGTCAGTACCTTCATACGATAGCAGTGGGTTGTTGTACTATTTCTTTTTATTGAATACATATTGTAGTTACATAATATTCCTTACATTACGAGACGTAGGAAGAGACAGAGAGCATAGACTATACACTAATATCTGAAAGAAAAGGAGGATGTAGGCACAGACAATATATAGTTTGCATTTGAGGAAATCAGAATAGGAATTATTTGGGGCTCGATTAAGGCACAATACATTCCGTTATACAATGTGGCATGTGGTGATGTGATGGCCAAATATTTATTAAAGATGAGCGATTACAAAATGTGTGTGTGTATAGACATGCTTTCTGTTTAAAATTACTACAAATCATTCAGTTACCTTTTAGCAACTTCGATAGAGATTGATATAATCTAGCCAAAACCATTTGTTAATAATTGCCACATAATCGATAACAAAACAATAACAATCAAGTCCCGTGGCCACGGCGGTACAATAATACACATTGCTACACCACCATCAGACACTAACACCAGTCACTGACTGGTGTCAGTGTCACTGTCACTGACTGGCACTGACACCACCACACCACACCATCAGCGGTTTGGTTTAATGAATGCCAATCAGTTTTACATCCGAATTTTTGTTTATTTTCCGAAGAACAGAACTTTTCCCCCGTGTTCATGAAGAAATAACTCTTCCCAAGTATGGCTTTGTTTTAGTAAGGTTACCAGACCTGTGATGTGCTTTCGTGATAAAAAAAATTGCCGATCTTATCGTATTGTCATAAATTCGTGACTGTTCTTCAGATAGTAGGTGTGCAGACACGTCGTTGTGTATTGAATGAAATAAACCTCATCCTCATTGCACAACGCGGTTTCCTATAACGGGAAGACAAGTACATTTGATATGAAATATTGCAAAAGCGAAAGTGTGTGTAAGTAGCGTAAAATTCGTCGAGTGCCGGTAATTCAGAATTTTTAGTGTTAGTGGATGATTCAAGTGATTAGAACGCGGCAAAGGTCGATCATCATGCTGCCTTGGATACAGCACCGATGGACCGGCCTCTGCCTCCTTGTGACGGGCCTTGGAGCCCTGATGCTGTTCCTGTATGGGTTTTTCCCATTGAAATACCATTCAGGGAAGATGTCCCATATGGATGATCTGCCTAACTTCATAGATGGTGTCAGGTTAGTTTGGTTGTTGACTTGGTTTTTTTTATAATTCTCACAAACCAGTGCTATTAAATAAACATCAAGTTATTGTTTTTCATTAAAAATCAAATTGTGATAACTTAATATTCACATAAACCACTGCTACAAATAAAATTTATAAAGAACAAAAAAATAATGTACTTATTTATTTTTCATATTCTTATTAAGTATGTTTTTTTTGTTCGAACTCGCAGTATTGATGGCCAGCAAGTGTACAGTTCTGGTGAGAACAGTGTGGTCCTTATGGTGATAGATGGCCTTCGTTATGACTTTGTAACTGACGAGTACATGCCGTACACCGGTCAGCTGTTAAAGAACAAGTCCGCTTGCATCTATGTGTCTGTGGCTGAACCTCCTACTGTTACCATGCCTAGGATCAAGGTAAGATAGATTTAGAGAAATGAATCTAATAAGAAAAAAAAAAAAACATTTGTTTTGTGTAACTTTTAACTCTTCATTAACTTCTACATAAAATACAAAAAGTCCTATCTACAAACTTTGTTTTTAACAAAAACATAATTTTTTAATGTTTTCAACACTCACAAAACCAAAGAAAAAAGTTCACAATTCATTTTTAGTATGATTTCAGGTTCTTATTTCTGAATTAGTTTCATAATTACAACCAAATTAAACCAGTACATGATAACATGCATATAATTATTCTGTTGTGTACAGTCACCTCAGCGTAAGATGGAAAAGGCACAGTGGAGGCGCACAATAAACTTCTGGCGGGATATATTTGCAAGTTCACCTTTACATAATTAAAAATAGTTGTATTTATTCAGCTTTATGTGCATGATCTTAGAGACAAAGAAAAAACAAAAAACTTTGCTGAAATTATTACCTAATTTGTTGAATTAAAAGTTTGTTAATGTTGTTAAAAAAAAAAATTGTAAGAAGAATCATGTTTTTTCTTTGGTCTTGTGTTTGACATTTTTTGTTTATATGTTTGATTCATACATGCTTTTCTCACTCATCTTCTATCTATCTATATAAATAAAAAGAGAAGTCCTGACTGACTGACTGACTGACTGACTGATTGATTGATTGACTGACTCATTGACTGACTCATCAACGCCCAGCCCAAACCCTTGGACCTAGAAAGCTGAAATTTTGCAGAGGTTCCCTTTATAATGTAGACAAGGAATAAGGAAGGAATTCCCGTTAGTACGTTCCCGTGTGATATTTTCCGACATCCACGCGGGCGAAGCCGCGGGCAAAAGCTAGTTGTAAATAATTTAATTTCTCACATAAATAATAATTTCATTTTTAACAGAATGTTTCAATTTTCTTATGTAAAAGTTCTGCTCGAAATGACCACTTATCATGTGCTTGCGCAATAGACGTGCAAAATGTACCTATTTAAGGGCGAGCGCGCACTGTGGTGCGTTCCGTTAGTTCTGCCGCACTGAGCGGGGCCTACAGTAACAAAATGCATGACCGCAGTGCGCGCACTTCAAAGACATTACATACTTCACAGAATCACAGATTATGCGTTAGAAAAACGCACCGCAGTGCGCGCTCGCCCTAAAAGTTTCGTAACAGATATTTTGCTACACTTTAACATTGGGTTTGGTACAGCAGCACATTCTTGGCATGTTTTGATTTGGCTAGCGTGTAGTAAAAAGATATGCGCGTGGTTATTACATTTTCTTCGTTAATTTAACGATGGTTACATCATCAGCCAGTATTTTTATTAATTATTTGATGAAAGATTCATAAACATAAAATATGAGCCAATCCACAGCAAAAATATTTTTATGTGATCAATGTGCAATAAATAGCTGGTGTAATTAATCTTACTTAGTTTTTAATTGACTATAATTTTTACGATTTTCGAATAGACTTTTAGCAACTAATCGATTACTGATTAGAAATCTAAGATTTTTTTTTTCATACACTGCATCAGTTAAACCAATCACGACGCTAAGCAATAGCCACCTTTTATAATTTTTACGATTTTCAAATAGACTTTTAGCAACTAAAAGGCGAAGTTACTGAATCCTATTGAAGGGATTAGTAAATCTAAGATTTTTTTTTTCATACACTGCATCAGTTAAACCAATCACGACGCTAAGCAATAGCCACCTTTTATAATTTTTACGATTTTCAAATAGACTTTTAGCAACTAAAAGGCGAAGTTACTGAATCCTATTGAAGGGATTAGTAAATCTAAGATTTTTTTTTTCATACACTGCATCAGTTAAACCAATCACGACGCTAAGCAATAGCCACCTTTTATAATTTTTACGATTTTCAAATAGACTTTTAGCAACTAAAAGGCGAAGTTACTGAATCCTATTGAAGGGATTAGTAAATCTAAGATTTTTTTTCAAACACTGTCACTTAAACCAGTCACGACACTAAGCCACCTTTAATTTGTTGTTCAAATTCAATTCTTTGCCAGAATGTAGGTTTGACAACATTATGATCTTGAAACTAGGTGTGCAAATATTTAATTTTATCTTTACAATTATATTGATTTAATTAAATAAAAAGACAGCAACAGCAAATAAGAGCTCGTGCATTAGGATTTTTAAGGGAATACATCAATAATTTTGTGTTTTTAAAATTCCTTTAAAACCAAAATGTAGGTATCTATAAGGTTAAATCATTTAGATTTTCCATGTGTGTTATTTGTCTTTGACTACTAAAACCGAAACATGATTATTTGAAATTAATAAATTACTTATAATAATAAAAAAATAAAATAATTAATTAATTTTATTAATTAATTCCAAAGTAGTAGGTACGTCTATTTTCTGTTTTAAACGATTATACGTAAACAGTTCCTTACTGTGCAGTAAAATATGCTTTAAATCGAAGGTATTTAAATATGTTATGAACTTACTAAGCTTAAAATTTATTCAAGTATAGCATTTTGTCATAAATCTACATTTAAACGAAGCGCGTTTAGATTCCGGTGCGCGTGAGTCTTCTATCTCGCGCGTCAAACCCTAACCCTAATGCCATTTTACTTACACACCGAGCTAAACCACGCTTCAATATATCCTCTGGAATAAGTTAGATAATTAATTGATGTCAAAGTTATACCTACATGCTGTTCAAGATAGCTGTTAATAAAGAAAGAAAGAGTAATGGAAATTAAATGAGTCATTAAATTTCCTATGAAGTCATAAAATCACAAATTAAGGCTAAGTACTAAAATTGATTAATATGGTTATTCGCTGATTAAATTCATTGATGTTACTCAATTAATTACCAACATTACATCGGTTCCTGTGGTTCCAGTCATTGCACATCGTTAATATAGCTTCAGTCATGCATATCACCTTAGGAAGAGCATGCATTAATTGATACCTTTTGCACTTTCCCTTCCTTGTGGCTCCCTTTCTCTGTAATAACGTTAAAATGCGGGCACGACAAAATTTTGCCGTCGCATTTTGTCACCCCGAAACGAGACAAAGCTATACGTAAAAATAGTCGTATACCGTTTCGGGGCGAGAAAATGTGACAATAACATTTTGTCGCTTTGTTTATGTTTTTCCTGGCTGGACGTGGCTTTACTTAGAATAAAACTGTCGTGTTTTGCTTACATTTCCGTGTTAGATAGGCCGGTGGCTCTCTATTGTTTTTATTATGTTGTGTGCACCTAAACAATGTACTTACCTAAATTATTAATATATTATGTGCCAGTCTGCCACTGGTATTTTTAATCTGATCTAAAATGTGCGTAACACCAGTCTATCTAATCTAAACTTTAAAACCTAGTAGAAATTAATTGGCTAAGCACAATATTAGTTAAAGATCGTAATCTCTAAATGTAATATTTTTAGACGTCATCATAACATCATCACCATCGCACTTGGCTTGGCTTGATTATGATTGCACTTTTAGCCGACGTTCGCACGGACGTAAAAATATCGCGGCGCGATTTTATCGCGCACTGGATTATCAACTCTCGGTGTTGAGCCTAGCTTCGAGAATCCAACCTAACAAGAACAGAGTGCACCCCAGCGCGTCGAAAAAACACACTGTTGGATTTTCAACTCTCGGCGCTAGGCAGAGCGTTGAAAATCCAGTGCGTGATAAAAAATCGCCGCGATATTTTTATAATACGTCCGTGCGAACGTCGTCTTACACTGAAAACGAAAGTAAAATATTGGTATATTTATAGCATTATTGCCTTGCCAAAATGTCTGTAGGATGTGTTGTCAGTCAAAAGCAATAGGTAACTTGAATATTTCATTCAATCAGGCCATGATGACAGGCAGTGTATCAACATTCGCTGACGTAGCCCTAAACTTCGGAGCGCCAGCCGTGCGTGGTGACAGCGTGTTGCGTGTAGCCAACGCTAGAGGGCGCCGTACCGTGATGTATGGAGACGACACGTGGCTCAGACTGTTCCCAGGACTATGGGCCGAGTTCGATGGCACCACCTCGTTCTACGTCACGGATTATACAGAGGTACTTTCTACTTAATTATTCTGCAGACGGAAACTGGATCTTGGTCCAGCAATGGTTTTCGATAGGCTGAACCGATTGACTTACTAAGCAACAAGCAAGATACATAACTATGTATCTTGCTTATATGCGTATACATAATTATGTATCTTGTCTGGCATTTGAGAAGATGCAAATATTATATGCATCTCAAGTGTTCAATAGAGTATTTGTATTGTAGCGGATTATTATTATTATTATGGGTTTTTCTGTTTATTGACATGACCAAAGAAATATTATGAGATCATCGAGGTACAAATTTATAAAGCTATGCTAAAAAATTGCATCAAACATAGTGAATACTTAAGATTGTATATCGATTTTTTTACATGATGATTCTACAGGACATTCTCCTTGCAGGTAGACAACAACGTAACAAGACATCTAGACAAAGTATTGACGCCGGACGAGAACAAAAAGCCCACGTTTGACTTCCTAGTGCTACACTACCTAGGATTGGATCATATCGGACATTTGGAGGGCGCGCGCAGTCCAAAGATCAAACCGAAGCTGTTGGAGATGGACGAAGTTGTTAAGAAGATATTTACTGCTATGCAGAAATGGGTTAGTATATTAATTAATTACATGCCGTGTGCCCATTGGCACAAATAACAAACTTCCATACCAACTTTCAATTCATCTCAAGGGGGGATCCCTTCCCCTTTAGGGGATGGACTTTCAAATTCTTCATTAGTGCTCACTTTCGTTATAAAAGGAACTCTTGTGCATTTGATGCTTCTAGACCCAACGGCTTAGTGTACGGACTGAGTGAAAAAGCGTCCAGCGGAGCGTTCAGCGTTGCGTGCAATTCCCATATATTCAATGTACTCTGTGACTCAGGACACCTACGTGTGTTTGACACGAACGCCGCACGCTCCGCCCCGCTGGACGCTCGATTTAAGCGGGCACTCAGTCCGTACACTTAGGCTGTGCATTGTATATCATGCCGGGGCTACACTATGCGCTTTAAACGCTTTAAACATCGCGGTAATTGTTCCGTTGTTTAACGTGATGAATTGAGTGGCCACACTTGAACGGTCAACGTCAACGTTCATTGAATTCACACCCCTCGTCCATAGGCCATAGTAACTATTAAAAAGGCCATCGGCAATGTGAATGCCGTTGTCAAATTATATCCGTAGTAGTGGCTACACCTACGGTTATCGCCCTTCAACGCGATGATCAACGGCGATGTCCGTATAGTGTAGCGCCGGCATCAGTGAATTTATGATTTTTATTAAGAGGGGAGGGGGAAAGGTGACTGTCACTCTCTCGCTCACACAGGACCAAATTTTTAAGAATGTTAAATGAAAAGATTCTTTTTTGTATCAATTGGCGAACTAATAAATCATATTAATTTAATAGGTAATTATTAAAAACACATTTATATTGTGGCATTTATTTAACTGATCTCAAAAACAGATCACAGTACTTATTGAGCTGAGTTTATTAAATAACACAATATGTGTTTTAATTACATATTAAATGAGTATTATTAGTTCGCCAATTGATTACATCTTTCAAAAAACAGTTTTAATTTAACATTTTTTTAAAATTTGGTCCCGTGTAAGAGTGACCGATTGGTTCCAGGACCGCAACGGAGTCCTCATAGTTTGCGGCGACCACGGCATGCGGGACGCGGGGGGGCACGGCGGGGCCACGCCCAGTGAAGTGTTGGTGCCGCTAGTACTGGCCAGGAGTACTGACTTCCAGTGTCCTCACCCGTATGTAGATCTGTTTCTATGCTTTGGTATTTCAGGAATTTTGATCAACCATTTTTACTTTTGCTTAATAACAATAACTTGACAAAATTCTTTAAAACTGACGACGTGGAAATGTAACATAAAGTTACGTTACACGTGCGTGTACTCACCATAAGTAATAGTTTTTAATTTATCCATATTCTGAGCACTGTCCGTTGTGATGGGTCTCAACGGATCACCCAGTAGGTAGAACTGTGATGATGCAATAGTAATTAACTTCCTGCTCAGGCCAGGCCCTGGTCCCACAGTGGCCCAAGTGGACGTGGCGCCCTCTGTGTCATGGTTACTGGGCGCTCCGCCCCCGGGCGACAGCGGAGGCCGACTGTTACCTGCCTTACTGCCTCAGGATACGAGACAGCATCTGTATCTACTGCATGTGATGGCGCAACATAATGCGAAGCAGGCGCTGCCTACGGATACTGGTATGTATGGAAGATTACCAACTCATTGCGGGATACATTTTGGCATAGCTGTATCTTAATGAATGCCACACATTTCGGTTTCACTCGTTAAGAGTTTTTCCGAGGTTCTCATAAACTATTGATTTAACAGAATTATCTATTCAAGCAAATTCCTTCCTTATGCTCGGTTTTGCTCGGAATGTAACCAGTGACATTCGCGCCACCAAGACAAATCTAAAGACGTATAATTTATCCAAATCCGTTCATTCTTTTAGGAGTTACGAGGGAACAAATAAACGGACATACATACATACAGGTCAAACACATAACCCTCCTTTTGGGTTTCGCCGTAGTCGGGTAAAAATATAAATCAGCCGTGTCGTGCTCGTGCAAAATTTTCACGATGTGTCGTACCACGACCCTTTCTATCCTAAACAGAGTTTAGTACTCCAACTCAGGTTTCGCTGCCCGTTTTACTCCTGCATATAATCTTCAACTACACAGCAATTTCTTTCTCCCCTCCAGAATTCTACAAGCAGTTCCAACGCGCAGAGAAACAATTCGCGCACTACCTCGCGACCGGCCAGCAGAGCGCCGCTAAAATAGCGAAGGAGTTCTACGAAGATTCGCTGGAGAAGATGTCCGTGTATCTGACCGAGACCAAGACTGAGTTCGACATGTTCGCTATTGGGATGGCTGTGGTTCTGCTATATTTAGTAAGTTTTTACCACATTGTTGCATAAGACGTGCCACGATAAGATGGCGGGTTATATTGTATACGCGGGACAAAAAATCAATCTGCCTAGAGTTTTCCCAACTAGGTTGGGGTCGGCTTCCAGTCTGACCTCCACAACCCAGTAACTCGGCAATACGATACCCCTTACTGGATGTCAAACTTTCGGGCTTCTGACGACCCATAACGACTGTCAAAGATCCACTTATGGCAGCCGGGACCAACGGCTTAACATGCTTTCCGAGGCACGGAGGAGTCTGGGTATGTAAAAATGGTCACCCATCCACGGACCAACCGCGGCAAGCGTAGCTTAACCTGATGGATCGATGTTATAACTTAGCCACGAGCACAAATGCAATCATGGTGTATATAGTGGGAGTTTGTCCCGCATATAGAGATGCGGGACAAACTCCCACTATATACACCATGATTGCATTTGTGGTCACTGTCACTGCCGGACGAACAAATGGTTCAAAGTTACAGCATTCTTCTTTTCCGGTTTGGGTTAAAAAAATGCGCTGCATGAGGGCATGAGCTTAGCGCAAAAGTCGAGAAAATTGGTTCATGCAAAAAGCAAACATAAGTCGATTTGACTGGCGTAAAAGATGCCGTATAAGACAACGTAGGTGACGAAGTGCTTTACAAGGTGTAATTAATGATGTTCTCTTATCTCGTCAAAATGTAGAGAACAGCTGTTTTTTTTTTTGCGATTTCCAGTTTGGTCCCATAGTAAAAGTTGTTCATAATAATGAGTACAAAGACCCCTTAAGAGGTTGTGCGTTATTTAAATTACACCTTGTATAAACATCGCACTTTAAGCTGTGGCTTGTCAAAGGCAGTTTATTAATGCGCTTACAGCAAATCAACTCATACTGTTAATAATTACGAGTTAATTATCTATTGTTACAGATCGCCACATCCCTCCTACTCGTCACTCTATACTCTTTACAACCGGACACTCGTCACAAAGACATCGTCGCCGGCCATTCCCACCACCGCTCCCACGTCGGAGCACTCGTCGCTTTCGTCGTCATCCTAGCTATATGCAGCGCAATCCTTACCACCGCCTGTTTCATATCAGAAACCAAAAGCCAACTATGCCATTTCAACTCATTCTGGGCCATCGCTTTTGCAGCAGTCGCCTGCACATTTACAGCAACTTACTTCTTAATAAAAACTGGAATAGAACGGATAAAAGATCTATCTACGTTGACAGAATTAAATGCAACTGATTATCTGTTAATCGGAGCAACCATTTTCCACTGTTGGTCGTTCTTTGGCACCAGTTTTATTGAAGAAGAGCATATGACGTGGTATTTCTTTTGGAATACTTTGATGTTCTTCGTGTTAGTGAGGACTGTGGTAGTGTTGCTTATGTATTTGAGTAAGAGATGGAGTGGTGCTACGGAAGTGCAGGAGAAACCAGAGTTGGCGCAGAGGATGAGTGCGGTCGGGGTCGGGATACTTCCCAAATGGGTGCTGCTTATTGCTTTGCATAGGTGAGTGCTACTTTTAAACATTTTTCTGACTATCGTGTGTCTATATTTTACTTTGGGACTTGTCATTATAGTTGACGGTCTGTATTACTCGTTTCCCTTTGTTAAACAGTTCTGTCTGCTGTTTTTCTTGGTTAGTTATTTTGGTAGAAGTCAAATTTATCTCTTCGCATCTTGGGCACCGGTCTGCCACAATGTCTACTGTATCTTCATATTATTTTTATATTTTTTCCAGGTATCTAAGAACAATGAACCAAACTGGAGACCGCTGGCTTTTCCTACCGGATACAGCTGACTGGTTGAATGCACCAGAAAATGCCTTCTATCTTCAAGCTCATCTAGTTGTAGGTAAGCTGACATGAATACAAGCCACAAACAAAATTTTCTACACATTAATTGGATCTTAAAGTATTTTGTTCATTCGTTTTCCAGGCACATTAGCAACATTAGTAATATGTCTATGGAACCT
Organism: Cosmia trapezina; assembly: GCA_905163495.3. Lineage (NCBI taxonomy): Eukaryota > Metazoa > Arthropoda > Insecta > Lepidoptera > Noctuidae > Cosmia > Cosmia trapezina. The sequence goes on from LR991036.1 coordinate 9,200,747, forward strand.
TCGCTACCTCAACAACGTCGTTTACATCCAATCAGGGCTGACAATCGCCGCAGTAGTTTGCATACTGTGCTACCGAATCGCGTCCAAAGCTTTAGAAACACCATTCGCAGACATCAAGACTTGGGATCCGGTAGAAATAGTCACCCTATTTTGGGCCATACTTATAGTGCAGTTTGGACTTGAAATGTTTTCATATATTGGATCATTGAAAACCTGTGGTTTGAAACCAGTCGATTTTAGTGCTGCTACAAAGTTCGTCTATAATAAACCAAAGGCGAAAACTGAGGATTATTTTTATGATAATTTGGTTGAAGAACCATGGAATCTGGAAGAAGTGAAGTTAAATCTTGTTCGGTCAATGTCCCACCTAATGTTAAATGATCTCATGTTGATTGTTGCGTTACTAATGAGACCGCACAATGTGATAATGGTGCCCAGTATTTATATAACGTGTGTGTTGACTTCAGAGTGTATGGACCATAAACTGTTAGATTCTAAGTCCGGCAGAAAGACTGAAGTGGTTGATATTATTAGTAGAACACTAGTGCATATGTGGATCGGTATCCTGTTCTTCTTTTATCAGGTGAGTCTTACTATCTTTATCATATTTTTCAAAATCAATAGCTGAGAATCAGCACTTTTCGAACGTCAAAATTACATACGTTTGACTAGAATAACTGCCACTAGTGCTACCTGTATTGACAATATTTTTTCAAACTCAAGACCTTCTACCCATTTAATTATAAATGAGTTGGACTCTGATCACTGTGGCCAGTTAGTCACTTTCCCTCAGAAAATAGTCAGAGCTCAAAGAAAACTTGTTAGTTTTGTTCCGGTAAACAAAAGTCGCTTAGAACAATTTAAAAAGAATTTAATAGAAAAACTACCAGATTTGCCTTATCACACCAACCCCGATCAAGCTTATACTATACTATTTAACCTCATCAATTGTGAGTTTGGGAAGGTATTCACATCAAAAACATTACCTGTTTGTGACCGCGTTATATTTAGTGATTGGGCAACACCAGGTATTTATAAAAGTAGGCAGAAATTATATGAATTGTACCATGAAAAAACCTATAACTATGATGAAACATTTAAAGAATTTGTTAAAAATTACTCTAAAACTTTTAAAAAAGCCTGTTCGTCAGCAAAAGCCATACACATTAAAAATAAAATAAAATGTTCTGGAAATAAAATTAAAACAACTTGGAATATTATTAATTCAGAAACGGGAAGAACGACAGTTCGGAATCGTGACTTCCATCTAAAAATCAATGATGTAGATATTAAGGCAGACGTGGAGGTGGCTACTGAGTTTGAAAATTTCTTCACTAATATTCCCATTTTAACAACCAAAGCTCTGTCATCGTCGTCCTCCACTTCTGCTTACTCAATACTAAAAGAATGTGTACCAGAATGTGATAAACACTTTAAATTCGCAATTGTTACTGCTAAAGACGTTATAGATTCTTTTAAAGATCTCGAGGTAAAAAAAACTGCTGACCTTTGGGGGTTATCAGTACATACCATGTCTTCAATAATTGATATTATTGCACCCTTTTTATCAATTGTTTTTAATTCTTGTATTGCATCTGGTGTATTTCCTGATCTGATGAAACTTAGCAAAGTGATTCCACTGTTCAAATCTGGCAGCCCGACTGATCCCACTAATTTTCGGCCTATTTCGATATTACCTACATTGAGCAAAATCTTTGAAAAAATAATTTTAAAACAAATGTTAGGACATTTCAATACACATAATTTACTTCATCTGAAACAGTTTGGTTTTACAAAGGGTCGTTCAACTACAGACACGGGCGTGGAATTACTGAAGAGCATATTCGAGGCCTGGGAGGAGTCGCAGGATGCTCTTGGCATTTTCTGTGACTTGTCCAAGGCCTTCGATTGCGTAAATCATGATACACTCATCAGGAAGCTGTACCACTATGGTATAAGGGACAGGGCTCTCGAACTTCTGACTTCTTATCTGAACAACAGAATTCAAAGGGTAGATGTTAATGGCAAGAGATCTGCAGGATCTGCGGTCACTATGGGCGTTCCACAGGGTTCAATTCTGGGTCCTTTCTTGTTTCTTATTTATATAAATGACTTACCTTATCACATAAGGGACAATCACAAGATTGTATTATTCGCAGATGACACTTCCCTCATTTTTAAAATCAAACGTCAGTTAGTCAACTTTGAACAAGTTAACGATGCACTGTCTAGGGTTGTCCATTGGTTTAATGTAAATAATCTTCTCCTGAATGAAAAAAAGACTAAACTAATCAAATTTTCAACGCCAAATGTCAGGCAGCTAACTACCAATGTTCAACTTAATGGAATAGAGTTGAACCCTGTTGAGTCGACGGTTTTTCTTGGAATAACCATTGACGGTAAATTGCAATGGGGCCCACACATAGAAAAATTGTCAGGAAGGCTTAGTTCGGCCGCCTATGCTGTTAAAAAAATTCGACAGATAACTGATGTGGATACAGCCAGAATTGTTTATTTTAGTTATTTTCATAGCCTTATGTCTTATGGGATTCTTCTCTGGGGAACCTGTGCGGGCATTAATACAATCTTTGTTTTACATAAAAGGGCTGTTCGAGCCATTTACAATCTAGGTCCAAGGGATTCCCTTCGAGAGAAGTTCAAGGAAATAAATATTCTGACTGTAGCCTCTCAATATATATTTGAAAATCTATTGTATGTACACAAAAATATATCCAATTTTAAGAAGATGTCCGATATTCATAGTTTAAATACTAGGAATAAACACAATCTTGCTGTACATCGCACTCGTCTCCACAGAGTAGGCAACTCGTTCATGGGTCAATGTATATGCTTTTACAACAAACTTCCCATTGACATTCGAAACTTGCCCATTAAACGATTTAAAAGCTGCATTAAAACCAAACTTTGTAAAAAGGGCTACTATAAAATTTCTGATTATTTAGAAGACAAAAAAGCTTGGGTTTGAGCTATTCAATCAACTTTGTAATATATATAATACCAAAACTCATTATAATAAATAAAATGACAAACCTTTGTTAAAAAATCAATGTAAATTGTTAAAAAATTAAAATTATTGTAAATGTGAGCACTATGTGGATCTTTTTTTTTTTCTTTTTTAGTATTATTGATGGTCTGATATTTTTGAGTACTTTATGCGACCTACCCAAACGTCCTTTCTTTGGTATTGTTCGTCGAGTTATTGAGCTCCTGAAATCCTGAGTTGAGCTGCACGATTGTTGACAAATGCTTGCACTGACTGGACAGGTCCACTCAAATTTTTATGGTTCTTTCCTCAAAAGACCATTTCAGACTGGATCTACATGGTCCTCACATGATCTGACCAAGATTATGTCTGGACTTTAAAAGAGACTTTGACCCCTGAGTTTGTTTCGCCATTTCTTCTCAGGGTAGTCAGATAGGAAATGTCGACTTCATCTAGCTTATTTAAAAAAAAAAAAAAAATATGACGTGTAAAAGTGATTTCGATATCCTATTTACAGAATAAACAATTTCATTTCATTTCATTTCATAAGACAGTACCACAAAACGCCCGCCCTTTACCACTTCCTAGTGCTTTAGCTGAGAAGAAGAAGTGGCGCAACAAACTGCCCAGCAGCACAGCTGTCTGTTCAGTTAGAAAAACTTGATTCTATACAACGCAATAGTACATTTTGATACAAGTGGAGAACGTTTGTTATTGCATTCGAGGCGGAATTAACACCCGAGCCGTAGGCGAGGTTGTTTTTGAGCCGAGAACTGCATTATCAAATGTCCACGAGTATCAAACGACGTTTTTCAATACACTTTTGAAGAAATAAAATAAAATATCGGAAAATATTTTTGTCATTAATTATTAGGAAACTATGATTTTAATTTTCTTTTTTTTCGCGCTTTGTTTTCGCCAGGTTGAAGGAGAAGCAAAGGTATAAAGCCGATAAACAGCCTAATATCAAAAATTGAAAATTCAAATATTTTCGAGTTTAGAACACAATTATATGTTAATTTGTTCATAAACGTTTTTTTTATTGTAATAATCATGGTTTTTTAATGATATTCTATTTATAAACATTATTAGTTTTTGATGATATTCTATTTAAATATTTTTATTACATTATTTAAATATTCAAAAAATATTAACGCGTAAAGACTAGCGTTGCAAAACTGCGCAAGTATTCGGAATAATTGCGAAATATTCAAAGGAATACTTCGATTTGAAGGAATACTACTAGTAAGAATGTAGTAGGTAACCTACTTTTTATTACCTATTAAGAATGAAATTATTGCCAGTAGGTGCCTAGTTACGAATATATGCGTACTTGCGTAGGTCGCTTGATGAGACTCGACTCGCCGAATATATTACGCCGTGCCGTTAAATGAATTAACGCCATCTAGGGGGAAATGGTAGAATTGTAAATGAACACCTGCTCTCGTTAGTCGCTCGGCGACGCCAGCGCTCGCCTGGCATTGGCTTGATAGTAAAGTGGCACACCACCGAGCTTCGCAGCCATTCATTCATGAGTCAACGAAGTATTAGCGCTCCTGTACACGTTTTTATGGCGAATCCAGTGCCGGACAAGTGGGGGTTCAAGGACAAAAATGCAGTGCGCCGACTATTCTATTGTTATCGCAAGAATCCGCAAGATGGTGCCACAGAAGCGTAGCATTAACTAGCGTGATTAGTCGTGTTAATGCGACGCTTTCTGCTGCTGCAGTGACCAAGGTTTGCTGATTAGCTTATGAATGGTGGAAGATTGATTCGTGGGTATTAATGAATGCACTATCACCAATGCGGGACATAATATATGTAATTTGCAATGAGAACTGCGCCCCCATCTAGTGGTCAATAGTCGCATTTAAAAGATAATCCAATAAGTACCCGAAGTTGGTCGGCGCGCGGTGCCAGCGGCGTTCACTTGCACACTTGCACACGTGATTTAGGAAGCTCGAGCCCGTTCATTCATAAAATCAACGAGTATTATTCGATGCCTACGTACTAGCGCGAATATTTCCGCATAAGTAGTTATCTACTAGCGGGAATAATTCCCTGTAAGTAGTTATCTACCAGTGACTCGGTAATTATTGTTTTATTTTTGTATGGTTGAGTTTAAAATGTCTATTTTGTGCGGATATTAGTGCCGATTCTCTTGTACATGGAGGGGCGCTAGGAGGGGGCAGCTTCAACGTGTTCTTTACGGTTTTTTTTTTGGTACCTACATGTAGAGGTTTAGGGGTTTATGGGTTTTATAAAGGGGGGCCAAATTTTAATTATTTTTGCGATAGGACACACCGTTTTCGAGATATAAGCAAAAGAAAAAAAAATGTACTGTATTTTATATCTCGAAAATGGTGTGTTTTTGCACTTGAAGTCAAACCTTGACTTCTTTCTTGATACTTACTTTAAACTATTTTATAAACTCAGTAATCTACCTATTTACTTACCTCTCTACCACTTTCACACCTAAACCGCATACAAAAACTTATTACGTAAGTACTTATATAAGTAGATGTAAAGAAATATTCGGAAGTATTGCGAAGTTTTCAAATCGAATATTACTCGGAGTCATGAATGAACGCAACATACTCGTACGACAACAACACACACGACACACACACGACGTAATGTTAGTTTGACTATTGACCGCTAGATGGCGTTAATTAACGCCATCTAGCGGTCAATAGTCAAACTTTAATAGATAAACTTGCGTGACCGCACATGTACTTAGCTCGGGGAATACTTGCGAATACTACTCAAAACTTGCGAATACTTCCGAATACTTCCGAAGGGAATACTTCGGAATATTACTCTCCGGCAACGCTAGTAAAGACGCATACGCATAGACGCATATCTTTGCCGAGATTTAAAAAAAAACATTCACCTCCGAATAGAGAGTTGTGAATAGAGGCATTGAACCAGTTTGGACTAAGTATAGGTATAAGTTATCTGTGGTAATTTTTATTCCCGCACACACACGTGCGGGAAAATGAAAAATGGCACGCGTGTGAAATACATTGCATTGTGAACCTATTCGTAGTGCGATATGAACCAGTTTTCGAGGAAGTGTATTGAAAAATAATTTACATTACTCAACACAAAACATTAAATTAAATTATTTGCCATTTATGTCAAAAAACATCGAAAACATTTCTAACTCAATCACAATACTATTTTTTTAACTTGAGGCCTTTTTACTGACGAGTGGTGGAAAAAAAGTTTCTTGATAATATAGTCCTAATCTTCCTTCCAGGGCAACTCCAATAGCCTGTCCTCAGTTGACCTAGGCTCGGGCTATGTAGGGCTCAGCGAGTACTGTCCCGTGCGCGTGGCGCTGCGGATGGGGATCCACGCGTATGCAGGGCCCGCCATCGCTGGTGCCGCGCTCTTCTGTACTGTGGCTAAACATGCCGAGACGTGGCAGCAGTGAGTATTGAACTTTATATAGTTTTCTTAAGCCTAAATCGCTGGGTCTAGAAGCATCAAATTTTGCACGAGAGTTCCTTATATTTGAAAGTGCATACAAAGAACGGATTTTTTAAAAATAATCCTCTAAAGCCCGATTTAGACTAAACGAACATGGAACCAGAACAATAACTAAAGCATTCTTTTGTCGATATTCTTGACATTTTAGTAGGGAGAGACCAATGAAGGAGTGCTCTATCCCTGTTTACACAAAAAGAATTTGGCAGAGTGGGGCTTGTATAAAACCTTTATTTATTTCAGAAAACGTTTTAACCTATTTTGTCCCACTGCTGGGCAAAGGTCTCCGCTATACATTTCAAATTCTCTTTTACCTTCTCTGGCCAATCTCAGGGACGAGTCCAAATCGTAACGCCAACGTTTCTTGAGCCTGCCTCGGTGGAGACACCCGTCTACAGGCATCTACTGTGTGACGATCGTGGTCCATCTTTCCCGATAAATCCTTAAAGCGAAGTAAAATTTTTCTTCGTCCATTGTAAAGAATTAGACAATCAGAAAGTTTGGTAACGTGGCTGGGATGTGACATTCAACAAGCCTTTGATAGGGTTTGCCATAGATGTTGTTGTTGTATTGTAATGCAAGATTACATCTATTCTGCAATCTTCATTCTTTACCATCATACAATCCTATCTGAGGTATAAAATATTTTAACTATAATACAAGAAGCATAGTGAACATCAAAATTTTACCCTATCTTAGCTGGAGTGTCACAGGGATCAGTTCTGGACCCAGTGTTATACACTTTTATACACGTCCGATCTACCGTAAGTGCTCACACACGATGCAACTGCAGCAGTCAACAACGTGCTGCTCGTGTATTTGAGCACCGTACTCACACACGTCGACGGCTGCAATTGCCTCTGCCGTTGACGGGTGCCGCTCGCGTGTTTGAGCACTAAGGTTAAAATGTTACAGTAGCGACAAATGCAGATAAAACGGCAATTTAGTTTTATAGGTAACTTCCGATAACTTGTGTTTCTAATTGTTTCCAGGTACTTACAAACAATATGGCGAGCGACGAACATCCTCGCGTTACACCGACTATACTCCGTAGTAGTGTATTGTGTGATAGCAACAATCTTCCGAGATCACTTGTTTGTGTGGAGTGTGTTCTCACCTAAGCTGTTGTACGACTTCGTAGCAACTGTGTTCAGCATCCAGGCGTTAGCCACCATCGCACAGCTAGAGGTTCTAGCACATGTCACCAACTGGCTGGCCAGGATGTTCACTTACAAGTCAAGACTGTGATATAGCTAGCGAACAGTTACCAAAGGTATTCTAGGTTGTTGAAACCCTAAAGTGAATTGTGAGACTATACGCAGAAATGTTGTTAAAATAATATTGCCATTAATGTTATGTGATTCCCATGTATTATAGCAACGTCCATATTTAGTGAATTTGTTAATTTTATTTTGTATTTATTATATATTTATATGTGTACAATACGGCCGCCGTATCTTGGCGAGTCCGAACTTCGCACAGAACGCTGCGCAGTAACATTTTTAGGAATCAAACGGCGACATGAGGCGAGTGTGAGTGAGAGAACATGCGCGAAAGTTCGGAGAGCCTATGTTCAGACTCGCCAAGATACGTCGGCCGTACTGTAGATTTATGTAAGGGCGCGATCATACGTACCACAACCACACCATAACGATAACACGTGGACGGGCGCTAATTTGTATGAAAATGAATAGTTTATTCACACGGACCACATTTGGGAGTCAAAATCAAATGTATGGGTGATACCGACCACATCAAGGCCACGTCGCAACCACAACGCAACCACATCGCAACTACTAGCGACAACGCAACCACATCGAAAGTGTGGTAACTACATCGATGTGGTTGTGGTGTGGAAGAAGCTGTAGCGACACTATGCACACGTAACCACAGCTTGCCTACATTTTGTCGCGCGATATGGTGCGTGGTTGTGGCACGTGGGCTCGGGCCCTTATACCATGGGTTGTAAGAGGCTTGATGGAAGTACAAGCTCTCTTAAAGATATAAGAGACAAATACTATTATCTACTTATTTTGTACAAATGGTACAGTCAGCCACAGCATTAGCTGACCTAGCTTTGCATAAATGGAGATTGAGATTTTATAGAATACGAATCGATAGAATTTTATAATTCTTTTATATTTTATTTAAATACCTCTAATAAATTAAATATAAAAGAATTATAAAATTCTATCGACTCGTATTCTAAAAAATCTCAACCATTTATGTAAGGGTGGATCAGCTAATGCTGTGGCTGACTGTACGTACATGCACTCTTCGACTGCCGGAAACGCGGATGTAAGCGAGACAAAATGGCTTTTTAATTGTCTCTGTAATTACGGCATACGAAAGATTAACATAGCAATAAAAACTAAATTTAGAATAAGTTTATCTGACTGTATGGATGTAGAAGCAAGTTTTTATGACATTCCTTGAACAGTAATTATGTTACAAATGATCATTGCGATTACGGCATGCTACTTTAGTAAGGGCTGATTTTTCAATCGTCAGATAACTTTTACCTGGGGAATATGTTTGACATTTTGACAGCTTTTGTATAGAAAATATGTCAAACCACAATATTTATTCCTCAAATAAAATTTATCTGACGATTGAAAAATCGGTCCTTATTTAATTTTACAGGAGTAAAAATAATAAAACAAAATTATCTTAACAATTTTTTTATTAGTGTAAGTGTATACTGGAACCACCATTTGTTTTTATTTATAATGATACTCTATAGGCGTCGCAGCGACCCCTAACCAAACCAAATAAATCTAATTTTACATTACTTTGTGTGCATTTTAATTCAATTGACGAAAAGATACTTCGAAATATACGTATATAAACGAGAAAACTATATAATTTATCTAATGTATAGCTACCTGGGATTAATCAGTTGGTAGTGAAACAGTGATGGATACATAAATGCGAGTGAAAAGCACCCTTACAACCGGAGGAAAGCGCCTCCCAAATGTTTTGTAAAAAAATATTGTGTTCTAAATAAAAACAAGTTGGAATGCTTCAAATATTTACCCGAATGCTTCCATCTTCTTTCTTTGCAAATATATACCTAGTCGAAAAATATGTAATAAGTTAGACTTTTGTTTTTCCTATATTTATCTTCTCCAGGATGTGATTTCAAAGACTTTAATAATACATATATATACCTACACATTTATGATACATTTTGGCACTAAATAAACTGCTTTGCAAAAAAAACGGGCACCTTACAGTTATTGGCTTTTCTATGTATAATATTAATATTTTTAGTATGTCGTTAGCATAAATGTCTAGAAATTTCTTATTATCATTGAGAATATAGTTTTTAACCCTTAAATCCTGGAATCGGTGTTTTAGTCAATGTAAACAGAAAGTCGTGTTAAAATGGAAATTTTTAGGGTATAATTAAATTAAGACTACGAGTATTTTTATGGTATTTTAATAAAAAAAGACATTAAAAAATAAAAATTAATAACGAGTATGACCTCTCCTTGCAGCGATTACGGCATGTAATCGTCTTGGCATGCTTTCCACCAGGTTTTTGATGGTGTCCTGTGGAATGTGTTCCCACTCAGCCGAAATCACACCTGATGTTTTGTGGAAGGTCGTTGGACAGGTTGTACTCGCCGTTTTAGGAGGTCCCAGACGTGCTCAATGGGGTTAAGGTTGGGGCTCCGCGCTAGCCAATCCAGACGACGAACACCGACCTCTTGCATATAAGCATCTACGTCGCCAGAACGGTGGTCCCGAGCATTATCGTCCATGAAATGGCATCTTCACCAATTACAGTCAGTGCGGGCTGTGCATGTTGACAAATTATTCCTGTTATGTACCTTTGCGCATTTAGTGAGCCATTTGCAATGAACACTATCTCGGTACGATAGCTGGAAGTTACGCCCGACCAAAACATAACGGACCTTCCACCATAAGGGGTGATTTCTTCAAAACACACGTCGGCATAGCGTTCCCCTGGTCTTCGTAACACTCGCCGACGTCGGTCCTCACCATTCAGGCAAATTCGAGCCTCATCGGAGAAGAGTACGCTACTCCAGTTACCTAGTGTCCAAGATAGACAATTTCTAGTGAACCTCGGTCGAGCAATCCGGTACTCACGGAGTAAATTGGGGGCCCGCGCTGGTCGTCGACTGCGTATATCAACCGCTAAAAGCCTGCTCCTCACTGTCCATAGGCTAAATTGTGCTCCTCGTACCTCTTCAAGGTTTCTTTTGAGGTCTATGTAACTGCATTTGCGATTACTCAATACCTGAGTCACTAAAAAGCGGTCGTCTCGTGGTTGTGTGCAACGTTTTCTCCCACAACCTTGCCTTCTTTGAACGGAACCTGTCTCTTGGTATCGAGTCCATGTTCTTTGGACGGTGGAACCACTCACGTTTAACGGCTGTGAACCGTAACATTGGCTACACCCCACTTCCAGCAGCACTATAATTTTACTAGCTCTTGTTGCTTTTTCTGCCATTATAATCGACACAAAGATATCTGTTTTAAGTCACAATGAGGCAGGATTATGCGACAAACATAAATTATTCTAATAAAAATAACGAGAAGTTAGTTTTAGTTGCCTGATAACCATTTAACCGCAAACCCGCGAATAGTAAGTAAAAAGTCATAAACTGAAAAAGGGATTATTATTATTAAAAACAACAGTTCTGAATTTGAAATTAACTTTTTTTCATACCCAGACTCTTTATTATGTGCCAGGAACATAGTTTGCCTATTAAAACCTCATGAGAACTAAATGATTACCAATAATGTAGAAAAATCCAAACTGCCCGTTTTTTTTGCAAAGGAGTGTATAAACACAGAATTTAAACATAATAATTATATACATAGAAATTTAGACGTAAATGCACATAGTGGCGAATGGTCAAAATAAGCCAATAATTAAAATAATTGCAAATATCTAATAAACTACACCTATCCCCATTTTTACAATACAGTAGGTACATTTAATATTGTCTAATAACAATTATTATTATTAATGGAATCCCAGATTTATTTAGGATTTTAGTTCAAAAATACGATGAAAATATGGAAAGTTTTACTTTATATTATAGATATTTAACATAATGAGCACGTCCAGAAAATGTTTTACGCGCGTATACAGTATAATTTTTGCGCGCGTAAAACACCTTTTCTAGACATGCGTATTCATCCAGCTGTCACCGTGTAATATCGTCACCTCTCCGAATTTTTTCTATTCAAATACTGTCCGACAAGCACATAATTAAAGTCTGCTGTAATTATCATAGAGAAAATAATTCGTAACTTGTATAAATATAAAAAATAATGAGATTGCACTTTGGCAATTCTAAAGAGAATTTTTTTTAAAGTAATTATTTACAGCAGTAACAATAACTATACATATTCTCACGTTATCATAGGGTAAAGACCATTATATAACGAAGGCTTATGATTCTTTATCAGCGAAGATATGACGTGGCCTTAAGTATAGTGTGCACCATCCCCCTCCAATAACACCATTGGACTCCATTACCTGAACAACGAAAAAGATACCTCACTATTTGAAATAGTCGAAATGCAATTTAGTTGCAGTGGAAATTGAACCTTATCTAATGGAAATACAAGTTCTTAATCTCAAAACACATTTATCTTCAACTTACTTGTGGTCTAAAGCTCGATTTGGGACGTCAATGCGCCTGTATCTTGTACCGGTAGACCAGCACGCTGGCCACGCCCATCAGGATGCTCAGCAGAATGGAACCCCACACCAGCATCTATACGCAGAACAATATTAGTAATATACCGTCACACCTGGAAGCAATAAGATCGTTAGTTCATTACATAGAAAAGATATTCCTTCACAACTGTTCATTGAATGCTCATTACAGCATTCAATGAACAGTTGTGAAGGAATTAGGCAAACGGATTAATGACCACAATGATTATCAGCTCAAACTCATCAAGATTGCTATCGGCGCGCTAAGAAGAAGCTCAAATTATACAAAAGAATCTGGTGTTGGATCAATTGCAAACCTGAGGCGCCTTTTAATCTCCAAGAAAAGAACTTGTTGTACAACATTTGTGAAAAGATTTATCTACAACTTGGAACCAATAACATGGTTAAACAAAACGCGCTGTTAGATTTTCAACGCTTGCACCGAAAGTTAAAAATCCCACAGCGCGTTTTTATTTAGGTGTCGCTTAGTGTTCGTGAAAACAGGCAAATGTGTCGTAGGTAATGGTAAAAAGATTCTCACCTTAGCTCTACTAGGTTTCTTATCAGGCGTGCCACTCTTCGGCGGGGTGGTACCGAGCATGCGCTTAGCTAGCCTCCGCTCCACCGATCTTTCCCTAGTAGCCCGCTGTTCACAACGTTGAAGCTCTTTACGGGCCCCCGAGTCCTCCGGAGCCGCGGCCGCAGCGGCCCGCGCGGCTTCTAAGGCCTCCGAGTTGCGACCCATCAGGGATAAGATGCGAGATTTGCGGTATAATGCCTTTGCGTTCTTCGGTTGGCAGGTTAGCACTCGAGTTACTGCCTGTAATTAAGAAAACAATATTTTATTGGAGATCCAGAAATGTGCCTTTGAACCAAATATTGTACTAAGGACATCTGTACTTGGACTCAAGACACGAAGACCTCTGCCTCGGCTTGTTTCGGCATAGTTTTTAGAGAGTCTATATAGTAAAGACAATCTAGTAAAAAAAAAAATTGTCAAAACATGAAGTCGTAAAAATATAACGACGATTTGGCGGTAAAAAAACTAGGTCTTAAATTGAAGCAATTTGTGGCGTAGATGAACGACAAACATTGATTTCTAACCTGCAGTGCAGCCTCATACGCTCCCGCCTTCAACTGTGCAGCGGCCATATTGTTATGTACCCGGAGTCGTTCATCCAACAGCGCCTCTAGATCAGCCGACGTGGGCGCAAGTTCACCAGTAGGTGTCGGGTCGGATATCCCGCCTTCGCTCTCGTCCAAAATGTCGAGAGCACGTCTGTATAGCTGTACGGCTAAAGTTGGCTCCCCACGGCCATACCACCAGTTTCCCCGGGCACGACGACGGACTCTGTAAAAGTGAACCTTATCAGTATGCAGGGTAGGCTCAAAATGTTAGAACATTGGGGAAGGACTAGTGCAATTAGGATTTTCGGAGCTAACATTTATTTCTGTTATTTAATTTCAGAAGCTGCGAGTTGCGAATCATTGGGTTTTGGACCTAACCTTCAAGTTGGGCAGTGGTGTAACTAAGATCAGGGATCGTATTATGAAGCCATCATGATTACAGTCCGAAAAAGGGATGGTGTTATCGGTCATGTATAGCTAGGTCTCTCTCGCGCACTAGAATCATGATGGCATTAGAACGTAATAATATAGCGCCTGAGGCACAGATTAATACACACTCCGCAAAATCATTTAAATAAAAAGCAACTCTGTCTACGACACAATAAAGTGCAATTCAGGTCGCACAACGCTTATTACCTACAGTTATATTCAAATATAAGTTGCCTCTCTTTCTATCGCGTAACTCTTATACCTTCTGACCTACTGAATTAGCCCCGTGGACGGGGCCCGCCGCGTACTTGTAGCTTCATACCTAAACTGCGGAGTGTCCCATCTGTATTAATCTGTGCCTGAGGGGCCTTCGTGGCTAGGCCAGCCCTAGACCATTGAATATAGTTGGTCTGTTATTGTTCCTTTTTAAAAGGACTCAGGAGAGTTGTAGCTATATTTTGTTACATTCTCCAAGTACTTAAATAAACCAATGATTTGATAAAAATATAGTTTTGCCCAATATCCCAAGATAACAGAATATTCTATCATTTCCTGTCTGTACTTCCTTGTTACATACACACATTGTATTGCCGAATAATTAATTTGAAATGATGATAAATATGATGTAAATATGTAAGTACTAGCTGACCCGACAGACGTTGTCCTGTCTTAGTTATGAATATTCTAACGTAAACGAGTGAAGTTAAAATAGTCGTTAATTTTTGTGAAATTTTCCAATTTTCTAAGAATATTTCTTAATTTTTTCTTTCTTAGGAACCTTCTTCTGACAATAATAAACAAAACAAAAAAAGAATTTGCGAAATTGTTGTATCCGTTCACGCGTGATGCGATGACCAAGGGAAATAGGGTTTCATTTTTATATACAACGTGTAACGTTAAATGCGCAAAACCTCTGAAGGGGTCATTGTCCTCATCATTATGAACAACTTTTACTATTCCCATAGTAAAAGTTGTTCAACTTTTACTATGGGACCAAACCTGAAATCGCGAAAAAGAATCAGCTGTTCAGTGCATTTATGTTCGCATAATCTGTCAAAATGTACTGAAAAGCTGATTTTTTTTTCGCGATTTCATGTTTGGTCCCATAGTAAAAGTTGTTCATAATGATGAGTACAATGACCCCTTAAGAGGTTTTGCGCATTTAACGTTACACGTTGTATATAGATTAGTTTTTGTTTACACTAAACCGGAAAAGGGGTCATTGTACTCATCATTTTGAACAACTTTTACTATGGGGCCAAAACCTGAAATAGCGAAAAAAAATCAGCCTTTCAGTACATTTAATTTTATCTACATCAAACTCGTCAAAATGTACTGAACAGATTTTTTCACAGCTGAAAACAAGCTTCTAACTGCAAAATATTTTGTAAGTATTGTTTCAAAGGTGCAGCGCAGACGACACACTTTTTGTGCGATCGAGTCTGTAGCGCACAAAATGTCTGCATGGCACACAAAAAGTCCGTCGCGTATTGTACGCAGACTCAACACACGCGACGCACATCTTCGATCATTCTGTCGGCCGAACTGTAGGGAAGTAGACGCTATGAGCAGCGCAGACGACAGACTTTTTGTGCGATACTAAGGTGCAACGCAGACGACACACTTTTTGTGCGATCGAGTCTGTGGCGTACAAAATATCTGCATGGCACACAAAAAGTCCGTCGCGGATTGTACGCAGACTCAACACACACGACGCACATCTTCGATCATTTTGTCGGCCGAACTGTAGGGAAGACGCTACTTTTGTCCGCCACTTAAAGTGCAGCGACAGACTTTTTGTGCGAGACTAAGTGTACGCCATCTGCGTTAGCGCGTGTTGAAGCAAACATTCTATTTTTTTTTTTGCGCACTTTTGTGCGGCGCGATCTGCCCAGAATGACTCGGATTTTTGTGCGCCGGACTTTTTTCGCCGCGTGTGCGTTACTGCATATAATTGCTTATAGCCCGTGCGCATTAACATAGCACCTGGCTCGAATGAATTTACGTTTAAAGAACTGAGTGCAAAAAAAAATTTAGTTTTATTTTAGTTTTTTGAATATCAATCAACATTTAATTTGCGCTAAGTAGTTTCTCACAACATACTACTTTACGATGCTTTCAACGTGACAAAACAAAGTAAGTATTTAGACACAATTTTGTTTTCGAGCCAGGTGCCATGTTAACGCGCACGGGTTACAAGGTTCTATTTTCACAGACTAAAAAGTGCGTCACGGATAGTCTGTCGTCTGCGCTGCACCTAAAGCTAACCAAACAAATCTATTCAAAGCCATGAATGTTAATTCGGCGCGCAAAACGAATGCAAAATAAATCTCGCTCGTCATTGTTTCGGAAATAAAATAAATCTTTACTTTTTAGTTTGATAGCCTATCCGTATGCATTATAAAGAAAACTGTGCGATACGCTGACCCCAATAAAGGTAATCACAATAAGGCAAGCATTTCTCAACGTTTAAAAATGTGTCAAGGTTCTATGTACATCAAACTGAGTTTTATGTTAATATATTCAAGGGCGAGACTGCTTTGAAGCAATCGTTGGAATAATACATTCGTTTGATTTGACATTAAGACTGTGGTCGCATATTTTCGCGCTCGGATTTTAAACATCTGACGCTCGACGCCGCGTAGCGAGTGCGCGTGTGTGCGTTTTTCCTCATGTATGGCACACAGTTGCGATGCTGCGACGACTAAACGATCTTGATCTGTAGCTATGGCGTACCTATATTTTTTTGAAGTAAAAGCTAGAGGTTTACGGAGAAAATAAAAAGACTGTCCACAATACATTATTAGTGTATTTTAATTAAATTTATACAAATATGGATGAAGAAAATAATATTATGTAGGTACTTAAAAAAAATAAACTCATTTTACTTATTTGCTTAAGTATTTGTATACTTATAAGTAATTGAAGTTTTATAAAAGTATTTGTATTTGACGACACGGTTGGCGCAGTGGCTGAGCAATTGACTGCTGCGCAGCATGTTGTGGGTTCGATTCCCGCACGGAACAAATATTTGTACGACCTACAAGTAATTATTTGTTTCCGAGTCTGGGTGTTTTTCTATCTATAATATGTATGTATTTACAAAAAAAAATGTATATAAGAAGTTTATCAGCCATCTCGTTACCATAACACAAGCATTAGGTTGCTTAGCTTGGGACTAGATGGCGTTGTGTGAAATGTCCAAGGATATTTATTTATTATTTATTTTATTCATTTGTCTAAGGGGATTGATCGACTTTTCCTTGGATCTATAATTTCTGGGAGAACACAATCAGAATAAAATTTTGTTAACAGCGGAGCCATCTTTTGTCCAAAATCATCGTTTTTTTGTTTAAAACAGTTCAATTTAAGCCCTATTTTAATGTAGATAAAGACGCTACGCGCTAGCTATAATTATTTATTTTTCTTGCGGCATAGGTTTACCAACCGCATCAAGTGCATAAAACAGTTGAATTTGAACCAAAACTAATACATAAATACATAAAGCCGCCTCATGCGCAAAGGTTTGGTTTACTGTTTTCAAATTTCAAATAGGTAGGTCACCCCGCTGCCACAGAATAAATAATAGTACTGCTGCGTTCGTGTGGGGTTGGTTTTATAATGTTTATTAGCCTAGGCAGGTATTGTACGTGCCCAGTCGACCTAATGACTATACAGTCGACCACACGTCGCACGTCAGTGGTAAGTGATAAGGATTTGTATAGGTATCGTTTTCATAGTTTTCGATTTCGACTATAGCCAATAGTGAAGTCAAAATTAAAATTCAAGATGGCGGCTGCGAAAATTTTAAAATTTTTCGTCATGGATGTCGTTTTCATAGTTCTCGAGGATGAAGCTGATAGTGAAGTCAATCATCCTAGAAGGGATGATTGACTGCACTATGCGGCCCAAGAGAGCAATGCAATGGTGGCCCAATGGTAACGATCCCGACATACGAGTAGGTCATGGTTTCGAACTCAGGCAGGCACTTTGTGTAAATAATTTCATCACCACTACTCTCAAATCAGTGAAGGAAAATGTCGTGAGGAAACCGCCTAGAACCAAGAATTCGAAGACATGTGACATCTACCAACCCGCACTGGGTCCTCGTGGTGTATTACGGCCCACTCCCTCTCACCGAGAGGAGCCCTGTGTCCCAGCAGTGGGAACATTATAGGCTGATTATGATTGAGACCCATTATGTTGTGAGCGAGCACGTTTCAGTGCCAGAGGTCATCACTGATGTGAGACGAGAAGATATATTACGCTCAACACCGCCGCGCGCGGCCCTTGTCCGATCAGAGCGCGGCTAACCGCGCGTGGCAGCCGCGCTCAAATGCCGCTCTATTTTTTTTTTTTTTTTTTTTTTGTATGGCATCTCGCAGTGTGACCACTTGGGGTCGAGACTGCTTAACCCGGACTATCCTGTGGGTGCCTTAAGCGAACTCAAAGCCTCCAGCCAGGGGCAATTTTTACTTATAAACTAAGCGACTGCGCACTAAGGGCACCCCCTGTGGGGTACGGACCTCGGCTTAGGGCGTCGCTGACTAAGAGAGGACAGCAAGGTACAATTGGCTGGCTCAAATCAGCGTTATTATTATTATTAACAGGGGAGTTTAAAGCTACAGGCTCAGCTACGCCACCAGCTGGCTCGTTATTACCGATCAAGGGAGATGAATTTACATTTACAAGGGATGTTCGTCTACGCGGAGGACCTCGGCGGCGAGGTCGGAATGATGATTTTTGTGATCTGTGTTTGCGTACTAGTGTACTAGTAGCACTACTACTTTCCTGGAGGAGGGTAATAGGGTCATCAGGTTCAGAGAGTGCAAGTCGCGGACGGCGGACTTTACTGATTCTAGAGGGGACATAATTAGCGGACGCGACAACCAGAGGGTTGCGGTGCTTCGCGGCAGAATCAAAGAAACGCTTGGAAAGGCGTTTCAAGAATTGACGGATGGTCGGGATTCTAAGGTCTAAATGGAGGTTTTCGTTCCGAACGAACCAAGGGGCACCCGTTACCTTTCGGAGGCAACGGTTTTGAAGGGTCTGCATCCCATGGATGTGATGGGGCTTTGCGTGAGCAAAGACTGGGCCCGCAAAGGTCATGGGGCGAATGCACGCTGTATAAATACGCAACTTGCACTTAAGGGACAACTTGCTGCGTGCATTCATAATCGAATGGAGTCTAGCAAGAGCAAAGTAGGCCCGCGAACGGGCCTTCTTTATGTGCTCTGAAAACGTAAGGTGCTCATCGAGCGTCACACCTAGATATTTGCTTGCTTCTCCCAAGGGATCGGCTTGCCAAACATGGTGATCGGGCGGGGTGCCGCTCTATATTTGGACACACCTTTATATAGTGCCTTTATCTATGCCTCACTCGTTTCGTATCGTTTAGTGCGGTCGCGATTTGAGTGTATTTCCCATAGTTTTATTGATGTTTTCCTCGACCCCTGTTTTCTTTCTGTTTTCTGATCTTGCTTCTTGTACGAACCTTGCTACCACACCGGACACGGTACGGAGAACCCCGCATAAACGTTGGACTTGAACTTGTTATTTTGTATATTACGACCAGCCTACTGATTTCATATTGGCACCATGGATCGTTGTGTAAATTGTGGCAAAGTGAGGGTGTGAGTGGGAGTTTACGTGGTCGTCGAGCTGAAGAACTTCAAAAATCAGCTGTTAAGTACCTATATGTAGATCGTTATGTAACCTCACTTTTATTACATCTCTTTTAACTCGGAACTCAGACCGCGAAAATCCGCAAAATGATCAGTGATGGTTTGATAATATAGTAGCTATAAATTGAGACCAATTTCATTTTTTTACAACCCAGGCCCAGGCCCAAGTTTATATGACATGGTTTCCGTCTCCTTTGTCACGGATCCACAATAGAGATTGTGGCAGTAGAGATTTCAAATAAAAATCTGATATAAATTTTTTCTCCATATTCATCCTCCAAAATTCTTGTAGCCATCTTGGATTTACATTTTGACTACACTATCGACGTTAGCACC
The DNA here is from genome assembly GCA_905163495.3 of Cosmia trapezina. Classification (NCBI taxonomy): domain Eukaryota; kingdom Metazoa; phylum Arthropoda; class Insecta; order Lepidoptera; family Noctuidae; genus Cosmia; species Cosmia trapezina. Next base: position 9,220,521 of record LR991036.1, read on the forward strand.
CACAAGAACCATGAAAACGATACCCATGATGAAAAATTTGAAAATGTTCGCAGCCGCCATCTTGGATTTACATTTTAACGTCACTATCGGCTTTAGCATCCTCGAGAACAATGGGAATGATCCCCATGACGAAAAATTTAAAAAATTTCGCAGCCACCATCTTGGATTTACATTTTGACCAAATTATATTGTATTATTGATATTGTAATTACAATATCAATATTACAAGTAATACAACATAATTCAAGAATTGTAACATAATTCTCCTAAAGTAAGTGTGCCTACCACGTTAGCTTCTTAAAATATTACTTAAATGAAAGGATTAAAAATATTTAGTCGCACTACAATTGACTATATATCACGCGAGGCGCATGCGCGGCGGCGGGAGGTCAACCGACGTAGGTCCTGCGTCGAAGAGCGCCAGAGCGCGACTGACTTAGGCCGTTCGATGCACCCGATTTTATACTCACTTTAAAAAAATATTTTCGTAAATGATTGAAGACAGATATGTTTTATTTTTTACACATATATAGTACAATCTTTCTTCTTACGTATAAAATGATTTGTGTTGCCAAATGACTTTTAGATTCTGAGAAATGACGTGTTTTTTTGTAGTCGATTTCTCGATTTTTGATTATCTTAGACGTGATTAAAATACAAGTTAATGAATTAAAAATCAAACTTTTCTCAATGCAATTTAAATTTCAGGATATGCCTCTTCGAATGAATACCACTTTATCTTCTTAATTAGTAGTAATAATTGGTGTAAGATTACTTCAAAGTTGAGCCTTCGCGCGTCATCTGGAAATCGCGCCTTCGAAATCGACTGTTTTCGTAGTCAATAATTCAATTTGAACAAGTTTTTTTTAATAGACTTTAAATAAAAATATATGATAATTACGATGATTGAAGTCAAAAGAAGCTAAAAAAATAAATTATGTGACCAAAATCACTTCAAAATCTCCCAAGTTCTCGATTTACGTATGAAAAATGCAACAACGCTCTTAAAGTATGGGAACAGGACAATAGAATTGACAACTTTCTAATTATTGTATAATACTGTAAGTATTGCTTTTGCACAAAGTGTTGACTAAACAGTCGTACAATATTGCGTAGTTGCTATAATAATTATAATTAGCTTAATTTGCACTCGTTGCAAGAAAAAAGTAAGTTCCGCTTTATAATTACATACTTAGTAATTTTAAAAATAAACCTGAACTGAACATTAATTTGCATAAATACACAAACATTTTTTATCTTCATTCTTATTTCGGATATTATAAATTTAATCAACTTACGTGATAATAATAAAGGTCAACAACCTGAAAAACCTGTTACGGTGTAAAGTGGCACAACAACCGGCGAATTAGTTATATGTTTTACAAAGTACAGGTTCAAGACATTCTCAAATGATTTTTTAAAGATAACCATTGGGTCTGTCTCATACGGTTAAGGATTTCGGTTTTCGACCATTCTTAAGTTGAGCTTTACCTATAGGTATTCAGAGTCTACTTTTGTTTGGTTTCATAATAAAATTGCCGTTATAATATCTGATAAGATAAATTAATGTTTTGTTCAGGTAGCAAATAATTTATAAGTAATCTTGTACTTAAGTAATTTGAAAAAAAGACAGGTAAAATAGATTTTTTTTAACTTACCCAGTTTCCATTCTCTCAGCAATAGGCAAGGTTTCGTGTTCAGGTTCTTCTTCCCAGTCATGAAGCTCGATGCGGGCATCAAGCCAAGTTTCTCCATCTATTACAGGGCCCTCATACTTGGGTGCATCAATCACCCCAATCAGTCCCAAACTCTCGCCGGGCTTCAGGCCCGTTTCACCGAAACCAAATCGTGGGGCCATTTGTAGAAGACATTCTTCGCCTTTGTACATCATTGTTACTGCTAAGTCCAGGCCTTGTAGAATCTAAAAGAAAATATTTATTATAATTAGTTCTAGTTAGAAAGGTAATTTGATTGTGACATTATACAAACGCTTAAATGTGTGTTTGCCACCATCAAAAATCAATCGTAACATTTCACACACAATTATGTCATGGTTCCTCATTTACTTTTGTATTGTTTTATGAACTTTCTTTGTCCCAATTTGACAGAGTTCCACTTTTATATCAACAATATAGTCTTTATATTCTGCATAAGATCATATCTATAAGAAATTATTGATGCCATACATCCTGTATGTATAGCTAGGTGCTAGGTGCTGATAGGTTGAGGTTGAGGCTGAAGGTGATGACCAGGGATGCGCGTCCGCTGCATGCTGTGGTCAGGATACCCGTTGAAGCCGTGGATGCTGGCTGGCTGTGTGACTCGCCGCTCGAAAGGTTGAGGAAGTGATGCTGATGACGTCACGCTGAAGGAGTTGCACGAAGGCTGCGCTGACGATCACGTCGGGGTCACCAGTTTAGAGGCATGAGGAACAGGGTGTAAAGTTCACTCATCCTCCATAGAAAAGTGAGGATCCTCCGACCAGACGGGTGTTGTGTCTGGTGGGCTACTGCCCAACGGTTGATGTCGGGCCGTTGTATACAGGGTGTAAGGGACAGCCCTCCGCAAACTGATAGGGGGAATTCAGTATGTCTTACTAAGATGACTGGTACATGAAATTTTTTCAGGAACGTTAAGGGAATCCAATAAACCTGATTTGTTTGTGTTTTTGTGCACAAATCGGAACGTCTATTACTGGTTGGGAGGGGTAGGTAATACGTATGCGGTGAGTTCGATGAACTCTGTAGCTAGACAGAAAGTGAACAGCTGATTACACGCGTCGTTGGTTAGAGTATTTCAACATCCATTGCTGGTTTGTTTTTTTGCTGTTTTTTTTTGCAGTTTTTTTACATAAATGGAATGCTGCGAACACACAATGCATTTTTACATTGAAATAAGGAAAATGTAACTGAAAAAAAAAATTGAAAAAATGAAAATTTTCCTGAGAAAATTTCCGGTAGAATATGATTCAAAATGAGTAGCTGAATGCACCCTGTTAGTTTGCGGAGGGCTGTCCCTTACACCCTGTATATGCTAGTCGCGTGGTAAACTCTAATTGCGCGATGCAGGATTGCGTGACGTCATTTCATTGATGCGTAGTTCGTATGTGGCGATGTAGATGCCGCCACATACAGGGTGTCCGGTAAAGAATGGATAACCTTGGAATAGCATATTACAGACATGATGGCCGTTCTTAAAAAAATACAAAAAAAATATATTTTTTGGAGACTCCAAAAAATCATAATGTACGCACGACAACAGATCAAATTTTCAGTATAAGCTGATCTCGCATTGTATAGGATTTCCTTACAATGAGAGGTCAGTCTAAACTAGAAATGTATAGCTTGATGTGTAGCCGTGTGTACCTACTAGTGGGGATATTTTTTTTTTTTGTATTTTTTTAAGAACGGCCATCATGTCTGTAATATGCTATTCCAAGGTTATCCATTCTTTACCGGACACCCTGTATATATATATATATATATATAAAAATGAATCCCTATTTCCCTTGGTCATCGCATCACGCGTGAACGGATGGAACTATTTCGATAATTCTTTTTTTGTTGTGTTTATTATTGTCAGGAGAGGGTTCTTATGAAATATTATATATATATAAAAATGAATCCCTATTTCCCTTGGTCATCGCATCACGCGTGAACGGATGGAACTATTTCGCTAATTCTTTTTTTGTTGTGTTTATTATTGTCAGGAGAGGGTTCTTATAAAAGAAAAAATTAAGAAAATTTCGCAGAAAATTTGAAAATTTCAGAAAACTTAACGACTATTTTAACTTTACGCGTTTACATTAGAATATTCATAGCTAAGACAGGAAAACGTCTGTCGGGTCAGCTAGTACCTAATATAATTACTAATCCAACACCAAACCACATAGTAAAAAAACCGGTCAGGAGCGAGTCGGACTGGCGCACCGAGGATTCCGTTCCAATTTCTGAAAAAGTGTGCTATTTAGAGACATCGTTTTATTTTTCCTGTAATCTTTACATAAACTTCTATCACATAGAATAATTTCAGATTTTTCTCCATGCAATTTTCATATAAAGTCAAAAACTATGCAGCCTAAAAAAAATGTTTGAGAATGCGCAAACGGCGCTCTTTCATATGATACCCCACATGCCCTAGTAGTCCCACTTTAATTTTATTTCAGTCCCTGTTGCAAAAAAAAATATCATTATGCATTTTTATTTTTTTTTATTTGCAAAATAGTTGTGTAAACGTCATCTAAAACTGTTCCAAATTGCAAGTTGATAGCATTAGTAGTTCTTGAGATATCCAGCTGTTACAGACAGACAGACTGAGTCGCACCATAAGGTTTCCTTTTTACCATTTTGGTACGGAACCCTAAAAATAGAATAACAATCACAATACTTTCATAGACAATTATTATTTCAATATAAACAACTTTAATATTCATATCTATGGTCCCATTAAAATAGATGGACTTTCACAGGGTGTTCTACCCATGAATATGAACAACTTTCACTATGGGACTAACTCTGAAAACTCTGAAATCTCAAAAAAAATCTGCTGTTCAGTACATTTATCAAATTTATCAAAATCAAACCTGCAATCGCGAAAAAAAAATCAGCTGCTCCCTACAGCTGATTTTTTTTTCGCGATTGCAGGTTTGGTCCCATAGTAAAAGTTGTTCATATTAATGGGTAGAACACCCTGTGAAAATTTGTCCATCTATTTTAATGGGACGTTATGTATAAAAGACTGATAAGATTATCTTATTTCACACTTCCTTTGATTGCCAACTCAAGTAGGTACACTTTTGGAATAAATGCTATCACTGATAGACAGATGCATGATTAGATAGTTACGTCTAATGTCTATCTATGTTATGGAAAATACAAAGTAAATACTTACCTGATTATTTGATAATATTAGTGCATTATACTGATATTATTTAATAATTCATGCATGGCTAAACCTCGTAGGTACTGTATTTGAGCCAAAAATAATTTGCAATACTTTATTCCATATAACGTGACGCTACAATGGCGACATTAACTTAACACGCTGGTAGGGCCAGTGGCCAGTAATGATAGAATTGTAATAAGATAAAAAAAATCGAAAATAAAAAAAAAATCAAATGAAATAATGACCAAAATCGGAATCACTTTGTGCAAAAGATTCATCAACGTGGCATTTTTTCTATTATTTCTAAGGCCTTTCTTTAGTAGTTTCATGAATATTTGGTTATTATTTAGTTTTAATTTTTATGATTACTGACCACTAGCCCTACCCGTGTGTTAAATTAATGTCGCCATTGTAGCGCCACGTTGTATACAAAAGTAGAATCTCATCATGATAGGAATTATCCTTTATAGTACTTGCAACTATTGTGTTTTTACTTTTTAGGCTCATGTTTGTCCACTATCTCATCTAGGATTTTTTTTTATTCACTTAATTATGTAGGTACTTTTTCAACCTGTGTTGTGCCACTGCTGGGCAAAATCCTCCCCATCCCCTCTCATCCATTTCGCTTTTCTTTGCCCATGAAAAAACCCTGGCTTACCCTTAAAAACCTTAGGCCTGGCCCGCCATGACGATTAGTACTTATTATTACTATTAATTTGAAAAGGTACCACGGGAGAAACAAACTACAAAAATACACCATGAATAAAAAATCCCATGCACACAATAAACACATCTGTTAGCAAGTGTTACTGTAGTGAACGAGTGCTGCAAGCAAGAATAGTCCTTACAGTGTTTATATTTCTCCAATAACACAATAAGTTTTTGAAAAAAGACAACACAGATTCTCAATTTTTATAGGACTTAAAATCTTTTGATACTTACTTCATTGTCACCCAAGTAAATCTTGACATGATCCCTCTTTTCCACAACAGTGTCAGTGTCTTTAATTTTGACCTCATAACTAATTCGGCAAATATCACTTCTGTGGGGTCGCAAACCATTTGAATCTTCACCTACTTTAGTTATCTGCAATTTGAAAAAGAGTGAAAATTTAATTGGTTTTTAAAAAGACAAAAAAAAACCATGAGAATTAGAAGCAAATAATATCTGAATGCTAATATACCAATGACTTTCAAATCACGTAAGATTGTTGTCATAACATGAATCACTAACATAACAAAAGAAATGATGATTGGTTGGAAAATGTTGTTTCTTATTTACATAATTTTACATACAAGCTATCAAACCTTAGTCCAAAATAGGATGAGCTTCAAGATTATAGTTTCACTGTGTGCAAAATTACAACACAGAATATGAATGACCAAAAATCATGAAGTTTTTTCCAGTAAGATTTTGAGTGTGTTTACAAATCACTCCCATAGAGTATAATATGAGAATATTTCTTAGGGGTAGATGAAGGCTGCTTTAGCTAAATCAAATAAGAAAGTAATTGAAAATATTTGTTCATAAAATTATTGTTTCTGCTGACCTTTTTCAGTAGTGCGCCTGACCCTAGCAAATCTTGCCACTCATCAGTTTTTGTTTCATCTGACATTACTTTGCAAGCAGCTGCTTCAGCCAGCTTCGCCTCCTCGATCTCGTGTGCCGCCGCAGCTGCGAGGTCTTCGAACGAGCTACTCTCCGACTTATCCACCAATGTTCCTTCGCCCTCGCTCATCTACAAACACGCGCTCGTGATAATGTGTTCATCGTCAACTAATACGTAATAATGTTTACTTTCCATACAATTTAGCACACCTAACAAAAATACAAAATTTAATCAATTAATCACAGCATTCTTACCTTATCAGTTCAATAATTCAAATAGCTAAAAATAAGATCACTTTCCAAAAAAATAATAATGAAATTATGACAATTCAACTTTTTGGATTTGACTTGAGTTTTTTGTGAATGAATTTGATTGATCATTGAATGAATGTCAGACTGTTATTTTGCAAACACAGAAGATAGTTTCGAAAACAAGAGTAAAAAAAAAATTTCGCAACCAAATTATACATATTTCATATAAATATTGGGGGAAGATTTGGGCTTCATGCAAATAGAATAATGAGTTTACTGTAAAATATTACTTCTTATATACGTAATAAACCAATATAAAAATTTAAAAAATAAGAAACAAAAATATATTTTTGTTATAAGTTCTGAACGTACACGTGCGTTTAAAAGATAGCTATGGATATAAATATTACAAAATTGAAGAGGCATTTTTCTGTTATTGAAACATCAAGATTATTGTGATCACTAGTACCAAGAGATAAGATAAGATTTTTGTTATTTGAAAAAAATAATCTATGAATAAAAACAAAATGATGATTGTTTTTCCAGAAATGCTTTGCAACTTTGCAAGAATTCCAAGGTTTCACCAGGTTTCACCTCACCAGATGTGAAACTGTCAACTTGTGCGTTTGTGAGTGATTGATTGTCACTAAGTGTCATTAGTGTCATAGCCTGGGAGGAGGTACTTCGCGAAGCGGAATAAACAATCGATTTTACACTACTGCTTTACTTTGTTTATATAAATTATGCAGAAGTACGAAAAATTAGAGAAAATTGGGGAGGGAACGTATGGCACAGTGTTCAAAGCTAAGAACAAAGAGACCCATGAGATAGTGGCCCTAAAGCGGGTGAGGTTAGATGACGATGATGAAGGAGTACCATCGTCTGCTTTACGTGAAATATGCCTTCTGAAAGAATTAAAGCACAAGAATATAGTTCGCCTGTACGACGTCTTGCACAGTGAAAAAAAATTGACTCTTGTGTTTGAGCATTGCGATCAAGATTTGAAGAAGTATTTCGACAGTTTGAATGGAGAGATAGATTTGGATGTCGTCAAGTCGTTTATGTATCAGCTGCTCCGAGGACTCGCTTTCTGTCACAGCCATAATGTCCTGCACCGGGATTTGAAGCCTCAGAATTTGTTGATTAATAAAAATGGGGAATTGAAATTAGCTGACTTTGGTTTAGCTAGAGCTTTTGGTATACCTGTGAAGTGTTACTCGGCGGAGGTGGTGACGCTCTGGTACCGGCCTCCGGATGTCCTGTTTGGCGCCAAGCTCTACACAACCAGCATTGATATGTGGTCAGCAGGTTGCATATTTGCAGAGCTAGCTAATTCTGGGAGACCTCTGTTTCCTGGATCTGATGTTGATGATCAATTGAAAAGGATTTTCAAACTTCTTGGTAAGTAGTTGATTGAGCTTTATTTCACTCTACCACCAGGCAGCTAAGGCTATCTATGGTTGAGACATTAAATGATAATATTGGTGGTGAGCAGTCTTTTCAATTTGTAGAAATAAACATACTTCACAGTATTGATATCTGTTGTATCTTATTAAATTAAATATTGTTAGTCTTCCTTCCTAACAAGATGTAAGTATTTCAATAAGTACAAAGTATTAATCTGTTTATGTTATCGCAATTTCCAGGTACTCCAAATGAAGACACTTGGCCTGGAGTGACCCAGCTGCCTGACTACAAGCCACTGCCAGTTTATCAGCCCAGCTTAGGATTGGCCCAGGTGGTGCCCCGCCTGCCTGCACGGGGACGGGACCTCCTTGCCCGCCTCCTCACCTGCAACCCAGCACTGAGGATGCCTGCTGATGATGCCATGGCTCATGCCTACTTCCATGACCTCAATCCGTCAGTCAAGAATGATAGATGTTAACAATCAATACGTCCTTACCGCTGCACCTCAGAACTACTGGTTAGTGATAAAAACAATGATGAGGTGCAAGAGTGTTGTGACGAAGAGACTTAATAAATAGAATATAAGGATACTGACATCTTATACGTATAGTGGACCCAGTGAATTTATAACTGTAGTTGGTGTGATGTTTGCATTTGTCTTATAGATTGTTATATTGTTGTTTTTTATTTGTTCCAGTTATTTTTGTCTAGTGTGCAGCTAGCGTTAGAGATTATCAACATTGATTATGAAACATTTATTTGAGGAAGAAACATAATTTATTGCAGTTGTATGTATATACATAATCAATTGTTGACTTGGAATGACCTCCATTACATCAAGATAACAATAATTATCTTGAAGTTGTTCATACTGTTTATGTACACTTGATATTAGTCTTCAATGATCTCATAACGCTTATTTATTGTATTGATATTAATATGCTTCACCAAAGTGAGGTTTTTTATAAAGAAAGTATGAGTTTATAGATATTTAATTAAAATAGTTAATAATGCTCTTGTTAATAAGTTAACAAATCAATGACTTATACTTTTAATTTAAATTAAGATTCGAATTTGTAAAAAAAGTAAACAAAATCTTTTATAGTTAAGTAATAAACATTATAAAAACCAGCTAACATGTTTATATATTTTCAGCAGCTTCCTTTAACTCCGCTGTGATGATGTCACTCACATATTCACCAATCTTCCCACTGGTCTTCATGCTTGAAGACATGGAAGATGATGACTTGTATGACGACGAACTTTCCTCAATTAGTGTCTTTGACATATTAGACATGCCTTTCATTTCACACATGTCTGAAGTAGAAGCTAAACTTTGCCCCAACTGTTCAGTTAGTTCAGACAACCCCAGACTTGATTTCGCAAGTGATTCCTCGATCTTGTTCGACGTGGCACCGATATTCGTGGTGTCTGTTTTTTCAGACATACCCATAATATCAGCAACTTGTTTGGACGACGTCTTCTCCCCGTTAGTGCTTGAGACTGCCTCCTTCAGTAGTTCTGGTTTAAGCAAACGACTATGTTCTTCTTTGAGCATTATTTGAGTTTTATCTTTGCTACACGTCATGTCTTCAGTGTCCTTAATATTTTCCTTGACAGAATTTTGTACGATTTCTGATGTCATTTTGCTTTCGATCTTCGACTTTCTGGGACTCGAGCCGCACATCTTGATTGGTACAATTTTTTCTGTTTGGTGAGATGATCTCTTCTCCGCAATAATAGTGAGGATACCGTCTGAAGACATAGTTGAGGTGACGTTCTCCGGGGGACAATGGCTTGGCAAGGCATAGCGTCTTTTAAACTGTCTCGAAATAAATCCGTGTGAGTCCTGTCTCTCCTCATGTTTCCCTTCTACTATTATTTCAGTATCCGTCACTTTTACACTAACGTCGTTTGGACGAAAATGTTTCACATCCAATGTTATTTTATAGTTACCTTTCTCGTTTTCTATTGTGGATCCGAATTCTTTAGAAATAGTTTGGCTGTTATTATTATAACACTTCCAAGGGCGAAAATAATTCGAATGCATATCGTAGAATGGATAAAGAAAGTCGTGTGGTGGCATGTGCATGATGAAGTCTTGATCTGATAGCCACCGAGCTGGACACATTCTAGGGAACTCCATCTTCTGAGGATGTGCGACGTTCGAACACAAGTAAACAATCGGAACCACTGAGGTATTATAAAGTGCTCTGTGCCACTGAGTCGCATCAGACTGTGCCAAATGCTTTTATAGCCAAACTATACTTCCTATAATAAATATTTGGTATGGTTGCCTCTTACAGGAAGTACGGATTTGTAATGTTATAAATCTAAAGGAGTAAATTGGCAAAGAACGTAAAACATGGCGTTCTGATCCCTAGCCCCGCTTATCCCTTTATGAAGACACGGTTATTTATAAACTATATGTGTGCCAAATTTCATCCAAATCCGTTTAGCCTTTTTTACGCCAATCCGAAACATCTGAAGCTGCCACTCACGCAAATCCATCCATCGCGCCAAATGTCGTATAATACGACCGTGTCCAAAGACCGTGAGAGTCGATTCTTCAATCTATATTTTGGGGCGACGTCAATCCACGGATTTTCCGTGCGCCCGTGGGCCGTCTTCACGATACGTGGCATACGATTATGCACCTTATTTACAAGGTGACACGAATCAATTTCCTATGCAAGTATTTTGGCGGCGCCCATCCATTTGATTTAATCCAAATGGACTGACCGTGAGTGCCCATTAACAAGTGCCGTACGTCCATTTGATTTAATCTAAATGGAATGATCGTGAATGCCCAGCTTTACTGCACCTAGGTCAGCACAAAAATAATGAGACAGAAACTTTTGATTCACCCCTATGAAACAAACATCGATACCAGTCATTGATGGACACTCGAACTTTCCCCACTGTATAAATAGCCCGACATTCAAATGTTGATCCGAGATGTTCCAATCGTATTATTATTAGAATCATGATCGAATTTCTATCGGGTAATTAGGTCTTTCCTATTTACTTGTTGATTTCTCTCTTGGCAGTGGTATGTTACCTATACCTATAGTTGCTAATTTAATTATTATCTAAGTAGATACGAAGGCTATGGCTTAGGTAATAACATCACGCCTGCATTCTTGAAGGGGTAGGCCATAGAGATCGAGTTGTTTGAGAGTGATTCACACATTTGGTAGGCAGAGGTACATCGACACTGTTGTTATTTCAAGTCCCATGTACTTAATAGGAAGCAAGCTTATTTCCATCGACCTGGCACAAATCCGTCTGCAACTAAGACAATCCTGATGAAAAAACTCAATATTAATGCCTGTCCTGAGAATCGAACCTAGCTCTCACGTTCAGCAACCAACATCAGCTGAACCTACGTCGGTTAGCCCTCGTACCCACGGCCGATTCTTTTTCGCGCACTGCTTAGCGCCGAGAGTTAAAAATCTAACAGTGTGTATAGACCTTTATAAGGTCTGAGACAGTGTTTCTTGACGCGCTGGAATGCGCTCTGTTGGATTCTCAATGCTCGGCGCAATACAGAGAGTTGAAAATCCAGTGCGCCATAAAAAATGTTGTAAGTATTCCCAAGTCAATCAAATTCCAGGAGAAGGAACTTGATGTCGTTCGTCGTCGTACTAGGCTGGTTCAAAGTTACATGCTCTGTGGCTGGTTCTATTGTAGGTATTTAGTATTGTAAATTATAGGCTGCTACCACTGACCTCTATTGTACAATAGGGGTCAGTGACTGCTACTTAACTGCCTACCTACAATTTATTGACAGTTAAAATAAAAAAACCGGTCAAGAGTGAGTCGGACTCGCGCACCGAGGGATCCGTTCCGATTTCTAAAAAAGTATGCTATTTAGAGACATTGTTTTATTTTTCCTGTAATCTCTAAATAAACTTCTATCACATAGAATAATTTCAGATTTTTCTCTTTGCAAACGTCGGAGTTAAGGGGGGGAACAGTATTTTTTTACATTTGTCATCAAAAGTCAAAAACTATGCGACCTAATAAAAAAAATGAAAAAATATATGAGAATGTGCAAACAGCGGTCTTTCATATGATACCATTTTGATTTTTTAAGACCCCCTTTCAGCACCTGTAAAAATTTTCATTTCTTTTTTATTTGCAAAATAGTTGGGTAAACGTCATCTAAAACTGTTCCAAATTTCAAGTTGATAGCATTAGTAGTTCTTGAGATTCCAGCTGTGACTGACAGACAGAGAGACTGAGTGACACCATAAGGGTTCCTTTTTTAACATTTTCGTATGGAACCCTAAAAACCATATAAGAATTAAAATTAGACTGAGAATCCGCACTTTTTTCACTCTAAATTACATAAGATAGTCCCCCAAACAGCCCTCCCGACACCACAAATCGTAGTGTTTTCGCTGGGAAGAAGTGGCGCAACAAACTCTCCAGCAACACATCTGTAGGCTGTAGGTACCTATCTCGGTGTCACCAAATCCTGCTGGCTGGTTGGGACCAAATACATATAAATAGTACGTGGTTGGTGGGACCATCGAAAAATCAATAATTTATTTAGTAACTACCTAATCCTGTTCCGAATCCCGTTTATATAAGTCAGTACATTTTATATACAGGGTTATTGGTAAAACACCAGCAACCTCTTAAGGGGTCATTGTACTCGTCATTATGAACAACTTTTATTTATGGGACCAAACCTGAAATCGCGAAAAAGAAATCAGCTGTTCAGTACATTTATCTACATCAAACTCAAGTACATTTATCTCGTCAAATGTAGGGAATCCGCTTACCGGCCCATCGTGCTGCTCGACGAGGTGGGCAAGCTCTTTGAAAGAGTAATTGCAGACCGCCTCGTCGGGTGGCTGGTGCAGGAGGGGCCGGATTTGGCGGAGACCCAGTTTGGTTTCCGCAAGGGGCGCTCTACGGTGGACGCCATCATGCGCGTGCGAGCCCTCACGACGGGGGATGCAGTGGCCCGGGGTGGGGTCGTCTTGGCGGTGTCCCTAGACATCGCCAACGCCTTTAATACCCTGCCCTGGAGTTGCATCAGGGAGGCATTGCGGTATCACCGGATGCCGACCTACCTCTGTCGAGTGGTCGAGGCCTATCTGACGGACAGGGCCGTCATCTACCCCGGTCATCAGGGAGAGTGGAACCGGCGAGAGATGTCGTGCGGTGTCCCACAGGGATCGGTCTTGGGGCCGCATTTGTGGGACATCGGCTACGACTGGGTGCTGCGCGCCGACCTCCCTGGCGGCGTCAGCGTAGTATGTTACGCTGACGACACGCTGGTCCTGGCGCAAGGGAGGTCGCACCAGGCGGCGGCGGACTTAGCGACACGCGGGGTTGCGATAGTCGTGGAGAGGATCCGGCAGTTGGGACTCGAGGTGGCCTTGTACAAGTCCGAGGCCATGTGTTTTCATGGTCCTCGGAATGCGCCACCGTCGGGTTCCGAAATAACGGTGGGAGGGGTTCACATCGGAGTCGGGTCGACGATGAAGTACCTGGGACTCGTCCTCGACAGCCGGTGGAACTTCGTGGAGCACTTCCGACGTTTGGCTCCCAGACTGGCACGGGCTGGGGCTGCCTTGAGGCGGCTCCTGCCCAATCTGGGGGGTCCAAACGCCTCCTGCCGGAGGCTCTACGCGGGGGTCGTGCGGTCCATGGCCCTTTACGGAGCACCGGTGTGGGCGCGTTCCCTAAGGCTGGGACCAGCCGGCAGGTTGAACGCGTCCCAGAGGGTCATGGCCATCCGGCTAGTCCGGGGATACCGCACGGTCTCCCGGGAGGCGGCGAGCCTCCTTGCCGGATTGCCGCCGTGGGATCTGGAGGCAAAGGTCCTCGCGCACGTGTGGGAGTGGCGCGAGGAGGCGAAACGCCGGGGCGTAACTCCGCTGCCGCGAGAAATCACGGTACAGCGGACAGAGCTCCGGCGGGATCTCATGGCGGCATGGAGAGCGCGACTGTCGCAACCCAGCGCTGGGCACGCCACAATAGCGGCGATAAGTCCCCTCTTTGAGGAGTGGCTAGAGAGGCGCCACGGCGTCCTCACCTTCCGCCTGACGCAGGTCCTCACCGGACACGGTTGTTTCGGGAGGTTCCTGTTTCGCATAAGGCGGGAGGAAACGCCCGGGTGTTTCCATTGTGTAGGTCGCCCGGAGGACACGGTGGAGCATACAGTGGAGGTCTGCCCGGCTTGGGCAGAGCACCGCCGTGTTCTCACGGAGGCGATCGGCGGCGGCGATCTCTCGCGTCCGAGCCTGGTCCAGGCCATGGTGCGGAGCGAGAGTGCATGGGAGGCCGTCACCTCCTTCTGCGAAGCAGTGATGCTCGCGAAGGAGGAGGCGGAACGCGTGAGGGAGAGGCAGCCTCACGCGCTCAGTCGCCGCAGGAGACGCCCTGGGCGGCGGGAATCGCGGGGCGATTTCCGGCCACCGTAGGCGCGGGCCTGCGGACGGTGAGCAGCGGGTAGGTAATAGGTAGGTAATACGGGCTGATATCCGCAACTCCACGTCAATGCGCGTATTTTGCGTTTGGGTGGGAAAATCGATCATTCGATCCACCCCAGCTCCTCAAAGAAGGCCAGCAGCGCCTTGATCTTACTGACAACCTCACGGAGGGTACCTGGGTTACCGAAGTACTTTGCCCTGTATGCGGCGACTACCGGGCAGTTTAGAAGCACATGAGCTGCTGTCTCGTCGTCCTCCACGCAGGCCCTGCACAGCGGACTGTCTGTGACTCCTATGACAAAGAGGTGTTTATTAAATGACCCATGGCCAGTTATAGCCGCTGTAACTGTACGCAGCTGCTGTTTAGTTAGTCGGAGAACCTGTTTCGTGAGGCGGCCATCAATTGCAGGGAGCGCCTCCTTAGCCTGCCTACACTCACCTTGGTCCAACCATAGTTTGTGAGAGCAGCGGGTAGCTCGCCGTCCGGTAAGGACCAGGCCCGAGTCGACGGCGCGTTGTGTTCCACGCGCGCCTCAAAGAGATGTCAGCAAGTGACGGGGCCCAATAGGGCCGACGCCGCTGGGGTCGCGGGTTGTCTGAAAGGGTTACCGCGGCCCTGGCATAGGCAACTGAAGGAACACGGGTGGGTTTTAGTCAGTAAAAGTCTGACACGCCGTTCCGCTCCACCCAGAGCGGGAGAAGTTATTTGATGATTTCCCACCCTCAAAAAAAAAAAAAAAAAAAAAAAAAAAAAAAAAAAAAAAAAAAAAAAAAAACAGGCTTTATTAATTTTTTGTTTAGTGTTCACTAAAAGTTTCGGCTGCCTAGTTCTACCCAAATTACAGCTATCTAGTACTAAGTATCTAAGCTAAGCCGCAGACAGACAGACATGGCGAAACTATAAGGGTTCCTTGCTATGGAACCCTAAAAATGCAGTTTTACAGTGACTTACTTACGTTTTAGGATAAGATAAAACTTATTTCCTCTCCTGCAGAATACTGCTCATTAGGATGGATGAATTTAAACTTATAGAAATTTGAGATATTAAAGAGGTAACTTTGTAGGTACCCATTAGGTATTGCTAAACTAAAATTGTTTTATTATGTGAAGAGTATTACTTGATAATCTTAGTGCAAATGAAATAGTTGTTAAACTCAAACCAGTATATTAAAAATAACTCCTAAACAATAATATTATTACTAAAGCATTTCCATTTCAGCCCTTTTCCTTTTACGGTGGTTAGCAACCATATTAGCCGTGGTAAGTACACTTTCTCCTCTCTGTAGCCAGGTTGAGAGAGCTTTCTCTGTGTTTGCAGCCTCAGCAGCCTGGAGACGTTCACTCACTGACAGAGGTTGTATAGCACCCACTGAGTCTGTAGACACGCTGGCTGACAGCAGCATTCTGAATCTTTGTCTGAATGTCTGAAACAAAAAATTAGATTTATTAGCCCATTTTATTGTATGGTCTTAATAATAACTTTGGGAGTTCAGGTTTATGTAGTTTTTAATTTTGATTATGATACTTTATAAAAGTACTAGCTCCACCACTCTTTATGTCAAAAGTTGTTGAAGTCTATCAGTTTCTCAGAATAGGAACACCAAAGTTGGCCATTTAATGCAAAAATCACGGTTGAAATGTAATATGGCTCTTAATGTACCAATATGCTTATTCTCATAGTTGATAATAGATTATTTTTGTATTAGTTTGTACTATAACTTGAAACTAGTTTCAGTCAATAAAATGGCTTTAAACTGGACTGAATGGTAATTATTGTAATAAATGGGATTTTGCATCAGTGTTGTTTAACACTTCCGCAGACCGCAAAGTAGACACAACAGTTTAAAAAATTCCCTGTGGTTAATGAGACAGCAAAAGTGTTAAAAAAGTTAATGCAGGAGCTTCCTCCTGCATTAACTTTTTTAACCCACATTTAGTACTACGCTTACAGGATGGCATCAAGTTTGATACTTACCAAAGACTACTATAGTATACTTGATACTTACATTTATGAGAGTAGACGACACTTCGCCTTTAATATCATGTTTTGATATGTAACATCCAAATTCATAAAAATATTGGCTTAATTTGTGCATATCTACTGTACAAGCATCTGCGTTAAGGATTTCTCTGTAGGAATCTTTATATATTTTGGGCAAGTCCACAGAAACTAAAGGCGGTCTTCTGGAATATAAAGATTCGGCTAACCACAAAGGTATTTCCACATTTGTTCCTGCTTTTAAATCATCTTCTGCAGCAGAGGGATCTAAGAAGCCTGAAACAGAATGTAAACAAAAACATTAACATATGATAATTCACAAACAATCGCTGGTTGGGCTAACTGTTTGTTACTAACCCATTTTTGGTAGATCATGTAAAAATTTGCATGGAATTTTCTCATTTGTTACTAGTATATCTGATAGAGACAGGTACCCGCTATTTTCCATAGTAAATGGGTATTGAAACAGAAGTAAATAAGTTAACTCTTTTCCTTTCGTATTGTAGCAATTTGGCGCGCTATCCCGCGCTAGCGCTACGCACAGATGCGCTACGTTACCAGCAAGCTATCTATCAATCAATGTCAGAATACGAATGTCATGCAGTCATTGTGACAGTGACACACACAGATAACTTCTGCTGTAGATCCAAAGAGTAAAGTAAGTATAGAGAGAATCTACCTCAAAGTTGCTTTAGTTGTTCTTCTGAGTAGGTGTGGGTCGTTACGTGATTTTCGCGAAACGTAACGTAACTAGTGACTTCGAAGGCGTCACCAGTTTTGAAAACACGTGATTTTAGTAACTAGTTATTTTTCAAATTCTGTTCAGTGATTCAACATGGTTATTCTATCGAAGTATTACAGTTATTTACGAAACGAAAACATTGTACCTACCTAATGTAATTACTTACGTTACTTATTACAAGTTTAGTTTTTGTGGCTATGTAATTACTTATATAACAAAATTAACGAGTTTTAACAAAGTATTGCAAAAACATGCATGAGGCAATTAATAATTCTCGTCCATAAGCGAACTAATTTGAACTAAACGTAGGTAAATAAACCATCAATGATATCTTTCCTTCCTCGGTCACTGCATTGTAATGTAACTACTTACAAAATCACGTGTTTATAGTTGCACTCGAAACTAGCTATTCGGTTACACGCCCACAACTAGTTCGGATTAATTCGTGTCACCGCTCGGGATTTCGGCTCATTCATTCGGTCACTGCATTGTAATGTAACTAGTTACAAAAATCACGTGTTTATAGTTGCACTCGAAACTAGCTATTCGGTTACACGCCCATAACTAGTTCGGATTAATTCGTGTCACCGCTCGGGATTTCGGCTCATTCATTCGGTCACTGCATTGTAATGTAACTAGTTACAAAAATCACATGTTTATCGTTTCACTCGAAACTAGTTATTCGGTTAAATGCCCCGTAGCCATGGACCTAAAAAAAAAGGCGGACGCCGCCGTCTCCTTTAACAATAACTGAAGCACCCATAGTAAGTCAGTGCGCTAATGTCAAAGAGTAAAGTAAGTATAGAGAGGCTAATGTCTACAAGCCAGCACGCACACATTCACACCATAGTAAGTCTACCGGCCGCCATTACGTTACACGAGCGACGGCGTCTTTGCAGGTACTCAAATCACGCACACATAGATCGGTAGGGTGCTTCACTTTCGATATGCGTGGTGCGGAGTCCATCTTTTTTTATAAGTCTATGCCCGTAGCCAGTTATTGTAACTAGTGACGTGAAATAACGCCCATACCTACTTCTGAGCTCAAAGTATGTACAAAGTTGACGGCCCGCTTCTCTGCGCTGCTGTCTATGCCGACGTTCGCACGGACGTAAAAAAATCGCGGTGGATTTTTATAGCGCACTGGATTTTCAACTCTCGGTGTTGAGCCGAGCTCGAGAATCCAACCTAACAAAAACAGAGTGCATCCCAAAGCGATGAAAAACACACTGTTGGATTTTCAACTCCCGGCTCTAAGCAGAGCGTTGAAAATGCAGTGCGCAAAAAAAAATTGAAGCGATTTTTTTACGCCCTGCGTACGTCGGCTAAACGTGACACTACCTAGCAGAATAGTCGACATCGGCTCAATTGCCAAAAAAAAAACTTTAAGGGCGAGCGCGCACTGCGGTGCGTTTCTGTTAGTTCTGCCGCACTGGGGCACCTATGAGCTCTTATAGCAGGGCAGAAGTTGAACGTTTCCAGTGAGAGAGAGTGATGGTGCTATAGGTCGTATATAGCTCCGTCTCTCTCTCTCTCTCTCACTGGAAACGTTTAACTTCTGCCCTGCTATAAGAGCTCATAATAAGCCCCCCGGGCGGGGCCTACAGTAACAAAACCAAACACAACGCATGACTGCAGTGCGCGCACTTCAAAGACATTCCATACTTCACAGATTAAGCGTTAGAAAAACGCACCGCCAGTGCGTGCTTGGCCTAATTATACATGTTTACTTGTTATTTATACATATTATTGTACTCTGTGGTTGATACGTACAGTGCGTTTCAACTAAGAATAGGATGACCTTGGCGCCATATTGTGAAGATTTAGCAAAATAGCATCTCGTTTACACATTTTCAAAGTCAGTGACATATTTTAACAAAAACAAATTCCAAAAACAGAACTAAAATGGATAAGGATAACACTGCAAAACTTTGCAAGTCTTAGATTTCTAAGATTTCTAGCTTCAGTTGACAGTTAGAGGTCATTGATGTTGACTTTCCTATTCTTAGTTGAAACTTCGTAGGTTGAAACGCATTGTAGTCGGTCATTCACTGTCTTCGGTCGGTTAGTAGCAATGACATTATAATACTCTATGTAGTCTGTGGGTTGGCCATAGACAGTTGGCTTTATATATGTGTATTATCTATGGTTGGCTTTTGGCTTACGTTTGGAAGTGTGGTTAGTTAGCGGCCGATTGATAAAATTTACCGAAAACTCAGGTTATTTAAAAGGGAGACAAGAATCAAGACTTTGTCGTGCATTCCAGGATCATTTTAATTAAAATACATAGTTTGTGAAATTACCGGTACCATAATGATGACTTTGAGCTAACTGGAAACTACACCCGTCTGCATAATATTTTGTATACCTACGTTGACCATCAGCATTTAAAACCGATTACAATAGAAAATACGCATCAAAATGTCGGGGTAAGACTGTAAATCATTATTATAATAAGCGCTTCATTGGCGTCCAAAGTTGTATCTTGTGAATCATGCACTTTCATAAAATTTGGGTATGTTTTAACTGTAGTCACCTTCCTACAATACAACTGTATTTCTTTATTTAATATATTTCTAGAAAACCGTATAGCATTCAAGAGTTCAAGATGATAGTGGACTATTTAGTAGAAAACAAGTTATATGGGGAAACCAAGGCTCGAAAGATGTGGGTGGATTTTGCTAACACAAAGGTAACAAATGCTTTTGAATCTTGTATGAAATCATTCAAGTACTGATTTCTTATTTAGAATGTAAGTAGTAAAAACAAACTACTTACTTTGTAGTATGTTAGTTAAATAAAATATTGTTTTGCAGCTTACTATGAGGACATGGCAGAGTTTAAAGGAAACATTCTTGAAACGGATTCTACCAGACATACATAATCCATACTTCCATCTAACAAATGAACAAATAAGCAGCTTCAGAGCTAGGTAAAATTAATCCATAATGTTTTAATCATTTAGCTACAATAATTTGTAGACATAAACATAACATTATGTCTGTATTTTCCCATAATCATGGAAATGTCACCTTATGAACACTGTAAACGTAAAGTGTAACAACATAACAAATTCATTTTCGATAGTAATAAAACCTATCCATGTCAAACTGTCAAATTCTGAATGAACCTGCACTTACCAACGGGGTTCACAATCTGTCTTATTTTATCATTTATAAATTCCGCCTCTAAGATGACCCATTTACTGCAAGTTTAATACCAGTTTACGATTTGTCAGTTTGTCACGGATAGAGTATAAACTATCGAAAAATAATGCTTTAAAATTGTAAATGGTTTGTTGCAGTTCACAATTTTTCGATAGTTTATAATCTCGCGAGATAAATTATAAACTAACAAAGTTCATAATCATTATGGTGATAGAAATATCTAAAAATACTTTGCCCAAACTCGGGGATGAATCTATGACCCATGCTCAGGTTCCATCTCCAACTACTAGACTACTAGAACAATGAGGCTCCAAGTCATAAGTTGGGCGGGTTTATGATTGTTGTTCAAGAGTAAAATAAAAATGAATCTTTAAGTTTTATTGATGATATGGCATAGTGTCTGAGTTCCATACGCAAAATACGCGCATTGTCGTGGAGTTGCGGATACCAGCCCGTATTACCTATTACCTACCTATAGTGTCTGAGTTGTTGGTTTCTGTGCACACTATGGTCCCTTGGAGTTCTGAAAAAATCAAGCTTCTAAGTGATCGCATTAAAAAAAGCACGGCCATTTATGTGACATATTTTGATACTCGCAAGTAAATCAAAACCTTTATGATACTTCCCGTTGTCCTAGAATCATGAAATTTGGCAAGAAGCAAGGTCTCGCAGCACAAGTAGCTTCTGCCCGCGACTTGAAATTTCTGGTCCCACCAACCCATTCACTCTACCCATCGCATCGCCAACCCGCGCTATTACTTCGTTGTTATTTCTGACTTTTTTTTCTTTTTGTACGGCTCCTAAGAGTCCAAGCATGATGTTAAAAAACAAGAAACAGGAGGAGTACTTCCTTCCTCAAAAATTGGGTTATCAAATGCAAAAATATTTTTTCAGATCCAACAGGTAGTTCCAGAGATTAGCGTGTTCAAACGAACAAACTCTTCAGTTTTATTATTAGTATAGATTATTCATATTATTTCAGATGTGACCTGGCAGGTAGGAACAAAAACAAGCTTGAAATCCACAATATAAGTGACGACTCCAGCTCAAATGGTATGATTCAATACAACATAGTTAACACTTTATTTTGAATCAATCCCTTATCTCATCATTATGATAATATCATAATGATGAGATAAGGTATTGATTAAGGGTATTCTGGCAGAACTGGATAAGTGCACAAAATGTAATAATGAGAAAAAAGCACTTTAAGTTTTGAGTGATCGTAGTTTAATGTTGAAGCATATTAACAACATGATATTAATACTTGTAGTTAGATATGTTATCAAAGAAGTTATTGATACAATAATTTATATAATAATTGACAATAATATGAAGAAAAAAGGATAACTTCGCGTCAAGGTAGTGCAGTTATTTCGTTTTACCAGAAATTCGTAAATAAGCTGTAATTCCCTAATAACACAAAGTATTAATACCTGATATTCTAATAAGGTATCATTGTACGACAGTGATTTAGTTCATGATGAAATAACTGAAATAACCTTGTATTTAAGACGGCAATATACAGAATTGTACAAAGTTATCCGTTTTTACCTGTAAATTTTTTGAAAAGTACTGTATTTTCAAAACAAATAAGTAATAATTTTTTTAATTATAATGCTTTAATCAGTTTAAACAGCTTTATCGCGTAGGTACAATGGTAATTAAAATAGAAAAATATCAAATGAAACCAAGAATACCTACCTAAAATTACACGTCATCTTCCTCGCAAGACAGTACATTCTCCTTTTCAACATCTTCAGAAACACTATTCACCGTATTCAAAGTTTTATACCAAGGCTCCAATTCCTCCCGTATTATTTATATTACTTTTAATCAAATACAATAAATCCTTTTTTTTAGCCTCCGATATAGGTATTATTCTTCATTTTCAACTCACTTGGAAATTCATCACACTACTTTCTTCTTGTTCGTGTAGCTCTAGTCTATCCTTTTTTGCCGGTAACGTCTATGTAATTAAAATTCTCACTCACGTGATAATTAAAATAAATTATTTTTTCCTCCTTTACGAATCTCAGTCGCTTAATTTTAAGCCACTGACTCTATTTCCTTTTTTCCTTCACTCCTTCTCCTTCACTGCCCTTTTCTTCGTTATAAATTATCTTAGAAGCCAGATGTTTCAAGTCATAAAACTCATTTTAAACTCTTTTGTTTTGTATGGCTCCTTGACTATCTTCTTCAAGCAGATCCGACTTTTTTTTTGTGGATGGGAAATCATCAAATGACTTCTCCCGGTCTGGGCGGAGCAGGGGGGCGTGTCAGACTTTTTCACACAAACACCCGTGTTTAGTTGGCTTTGCCAGGGCCACGGTATCTCTTTCGAACAACCCGCGACCCTGGCGGCATCGGCCCTATCGGACCTCATCTCTGCTGACATCTCTTTGAAGCGCGCGTGGAACACTACGCGCCGTCGACCCGGGCCTAGTCCTTACTGGACGGCGAGCTACCCATTGCTCGCCATCCGCAAGCCCGCGCCTACGGTGCCCAGGAATCGGCTATCGATTTCCACCGCCTAGGGCGTCTCCTGCGGCGACTAGAGGCGTTAGGCGGCGAGAGTTGCCTCTCCCTCACGCGTTCCGCCTCCTCCTTCGCGAGCATTACTGCTTCGCAGGAAGAGGTGACGGCCTCCCATGTACTCTCGCTCCGTACCATGGCCTGGACCAGGTTCGGACGCGAGAGATCACCGCCTCCGATCGCTTCTGCGAGAACACGGCGGTTTTCCGCCCAAGCCGGGCAGACCTCCACTGTATGCTCCACCGTGTCCTCCGGGCGATCTGCACAATGGTGACACCCGGGCGTTTCTTCCCGCCCTATCCCGAAACAACCGTGTCTGGTGAGGACCTGCGTCAGGCGGAAGGTGAGGACGCCGTGGCGCCTCTCCAACCACTCCTCAAAGAGGGGACTTATCGCCGCAATGGTGGCATGCCCAGCGCTGGGTTGCGACAATTGCACTCTCCATGTCGCCATGAGATCCCGCCGTAGCTCTGTCCGGCGTTTCGCCTCCTCGCGCCACTCCCACACGTGAGCGAGGACTTTTGCCTCTAGATCCCATGGCGGCAAGCAGCAGAACTGATTACGTGAGTCTTATCTGCTTTTGCTATTGAAGTGGAGCACCAAAATTTTATTACATGTAACGTGCAAAACATAACTAACTCTAACTTATTCTGTTTTGCCTGTCAATAAAAAGATAGAAGTATTTTATGTTAACAGTGAGTAAAGAGAGTAAATGCTTTTATTTTGTTATCACTGTATTTCATTATTCATGTTGTTTAATAAGTGATTATATAACTTTTTGCTTTTAAGTTTGAAGGAAAAGTTGTTAGATAACTGCTTTACACAGACAAAAAAACTGCAGTTAAAGCTTCCACAGTTATACGGTTTTGCTAGATAGATAAAGCAGAAAAAATCAAGTATGCCTATGTATATAACTACTTTTTTTTAATTTTTGCACTTATTCTGTTCTGCCAGAATACCCTCGAATATTAATGAATCCACAATTAACAAAAGGCTCTTCTACAAAAGTAGTTCATAAGTTACTGCAATTTGTGTAAACTCCAACTCAATAAAACAGAAATTATGTTTAAACAAAAACTATTACTTGGTTTTTTTTTTTTGTAATCCACATGAGTTTAGGTTTCAATCAAATCTTGCTTAAGCTTAAGCTTTGATTTCCTAGGAAACTGGTTCCGTCATATTATAACGGCCGCATGAAAAACTGTCATTTTCACCAGTATTTGACATTATATCAAACCCCGCTGCCTAAATATTTAAATTAGCTAGATTTGCCCTCTCCATACTTAGTCACAAGAAAAAGTGTCCACACTTAGAAGAGTGAGCTCACACGTTATTAAATAGCGTTTCCGTGACAATCAAGTGTAGTCACTGCGTCATTGTGTGTCAGAGGTGTCAAAACGAATTAGCAAAGCGACTATCTTTTGATGCTTTGATGCAGCAGGGCTGTCTAACGATTTAAATCTTTGCCACTGGCATCATTTTCATAACAGCCATCACTGCATGTCCGTTTGCCCCGCACGGCCCCCCAGAATTTGCGTTTTGGGTGTGCACCAATGCAATGTACTCGCCTCTAGGAGTACATGTACCGGTTTCTTTTTCAATGTACCTCTGTACTTTTGAAGAAATATGCAAAAAAAGGGGGTTGTGCCAGCCAAACGTTTTCAGCTCGGTCCCCGTGTAACTTGAAAAATATATAGCGTTTTAAAAAGTTTCTTAAACTCAAGGAATGTACTCTATTAACACGTTGTATGTGCCGCAACAGATATTGTGAATTCGTAATAATAAATAATTTATAGATGTGGATAGGGGGTCGTGCTGGAAAAAACAATTATAAGAAAATATCTAAAAAAGACAAAACACCCTTATCCAAAAACTATTAGAAAATAATTGATGTGCGGCAAGTAACATATGTACCGCTTTGGTTTCTCATACAACTTGCTAAATTTGAAAAATAAACCAATTTTAGTTTATTCAGCACGGCCCTCTATAGTTGCCTATATCTTTTTAAATATGACATGTTTGTTTACAAAATTCGATTTCCTGAATTACGTATAGGAGTACATTCATTCCAAATAAATTGCGATTCTGCTGTATTAGTACTTTAAACGATAAATTGAATTTAAAATATCATACATTACAACTTATGGGGTGACCATGATACAGGATTTTGACGTCAGTGTGATACGTAGTTTGCATGTTGCGATGTAGATGGCGCCACATAACTTATAACTTAAAACATAGGTACCTGTTTATTTTAACAATCCATTTCCGTGCTTGAAATAGAATTCACTGCACAACCACACGTAGAAAATGCGTGAATACTGAAATTATTGGAGTCAGTGAACTAATAGGGACCGCACACGAGTCTTAACGGGTATAATTCCTTTATAAGATGTCATCGCTAATATTAAACGAAGAAGAAAAAAACAAATTATAAAAAGTAATGTTTATTTCAATGTAGTCACATAATTTAAGAATTAATATAGGTAAGTATAGAATATTGTGTACAGTAGGCTGCATCAATTGGGTACCCCAGTTGTATTAAAATTAACTTTGCTACAACTTTTCAATTCAAACAATACATCCTTAAGAATAATACAAAAAGTGTTTCTTATGACCGGACGAGATTCGAACCATCCAATCATCGAATCATTGGTTATATATACAACGATAACCGCGAGCTCTTAACAACTAAGCCAGTTAGGTAGTTAATAACTCAATGAATTATCAATCTACTTGGCGTTATAACTCTGTCTCTGTCTATGAAATCGTAGTGAATGAATAGTTTGTTATTAGAGGGTAGTTATGCATTATATTTTACTAACCTATAATGAAGTTACCGTCTGACGAGTCTAGTTTTGATTCACCTTTTGCATTTGTCTAGGAACCCGTTTGTCTCAGTTGGCAAAATATGTCTAAGGTAACAGTAAATTATCAAATAAAATTATTGTAAAATATAAATCTTTGTAGTTTTGTTACATAATATCAATATTAAATATTATTAAATGATTGTTAACCCGTCGCACGCCAATTAGCAGACGCAATAGATTTTTTATTGTTATCTGCACACCTTAAAGAGGACAACAGCACACGACGTTTAAAGAGTTACAGTGTTTTATTTTTCTTGTTTTAAAATTAAATAAAAAAAAACAAATGGGTACTTAAAATACAAAAGACTTTATAGTAAAAAAAATACATAATGTATGATAAAAAACACAATTCGTGCCTAAGATTTGAACCTCCAATCTTATGCACGGCGAGCGGTCTTGAAACCTCTGATCTATTTAGACGTTGAATAACTCTTCGTAAATGTCAACCCTGTCGTAAATGTCAAATATTAGAAGTATTAACGTTTTATTGAATAAGACAATATTAAAACAGATTTAGTTAAAAATAAATACTAGCATAAACTTATTTATTCACAAAAACAATACATTAATTTATAATAAAATGTTTTTGAAAATACAAAAACCAACTTCGGCCTATCACGGATTTGAACCCACATGTCTTTTGAGTGGTATCCAATTGATGCAGCCCACTCTACCTAATATATGGAATCATGGTCACCCCATCAGTTATAATGTATGATATTTTAGATTCAATTTATCTTTTAAAGTACTTACAGCAGAGTCGCAATTCATTTGGAATTAATGTACTCCTATACGTAATTCAGGAAGTCGAATTTTGTAAACAAATATGTCATATTTAAAAAGATATAGGCAACTATAGAGGGCCGTGCTGAATAAACTAAAATTGGTTTATTTTTCAAATTTAGCAAGTTGTATGAGAAACCAAAGCGGTACATATGTTACTTGCCGCACATCAATTATTTTCTAATAGTTTTTGGATAAGGGTGTTTTGTCTTTTTTAGATATTTTCTTATAATTGTTTTTTCCAGCACGACCCCCTATCCACATCTATAAATTATTTATTATTACTAATTCACAATGTCTGTTGCGGCACATTTAACGTGTTAATAGAGTACATTCCTTGAGTTTAAGAAACTTTTTAATACGCTATATATTTTTCAAGTTACACGGGGGCCGAGCTGAAAACGTTTGGCTGGCACAACCCCCTTTTTTTGCATTTTTCTTCAAAAGTACAGAGGTACATTGAAAAAGAAACCGGTACAGAGACTCCTAGAGGCGAGTACATTGCATTGGTGCACACCCAAAACGCAAATTCTGGGGGGCCGTGCGGGGCAAACGGACATATCACTGCGGCCGTTAAGTGTGGTGACCGGTTTTCTAGGAGCTTTATCCAATGGCTCAATAGTCTATTGTATATCGTCGTGTTGTATATTGTCTATTGTATTGTTGTTGTTGTTGACTATTGAGCCTTAAACTATAATATTTTATTATAAATTAGAACTACATCTTTATCTTTTTCGTTCCAAATCCCATTTTAAAAATATGGATGCTAGAATGCCACTGCAATGTAGAAATTGATAACAAAAATAGCTGTTCGTAAATAATCATCTTAGTGCACCACATTCTGCTTCATGTTCTTGTTCCGAATAAATTTGTTTATCTCTCAATTTGTTCTACACAGTTTAATTTATTCTAGGTCCGAAAGATAATGAGCCGCCTCACAATGAAGGGGAGACCACTGCAGGTGAGAATATAACATGTTCAAAGGTACCTGTAAGAAGTAGATCTTCTGCTGACACAGTTATAGTTGAAAACTGCTATGAAACTGCAGAGGAAATTCAGAAGGATTTGGAATCCAATGAGTCCGATGAAAAGCCAACTGGAGCATCCAAATCTCTCAGGGACTGCATAACTTATTCTGAACCTTTGACACCTATGCTACAAGAAGTGCTGGATGACTTTGCATCTGAACCTGAGGATTCAGACAGGGAAGGCCAGATGGAGATAGTTGAAAATGTACCAGAACATATTCTGGAGGTTCCTGAACCTAACAATGAAATTCTTAACACTAAAACTGTGGCTACTGATGTTGCTAAGAATGCTAAAGGACTGTCTGCTGAAGTAGTTGAGGAAGTATTGGCTCAAGAATTAGATGGTGGTAGTAAACCAGAAAATAAATCTCCTAAGAAAAACAACCCAAATGTAAGGAGTGATATAGAACAGTTACCAGTAGAAAATTTGGGTGATGAAATTTCTTCAATGCAAGTAGAGAATGGCACCGAAACGGATGATGATGCTGGTGCTGCGACTCCAGAAGCAACAAAGATTGTCCCTGCTAAGGTTACTGAAAAGCCAGTTGCTCAGAATTCTGAAACTCCTGATGTAATAGTTGTTCATGATTCCCACTCAGAACCTCAAGTACAATCTGGTGGACTAAATAATTCCAATAGCACTGTGGATGCTTCACTTCCGAATAATCCAGAAGCATTAACAAACAAAAATTCGAATACTGCTGAAGTTAACAACAAAGAAGCACCAGAAAGTGTACTTGAAGTAACAAATAACTCTGATCAAACGCCAAGTCCGAAGAAAGCTACTAGAAAACGATCTTGTTCTGAAGATAATTCAAACACTATAAACAATAAGAAAAAGAAACTCGATATCAAATTGAAGTCACCAGCAAAAACAAATAACAATGTTACAGAATCTCAGTTTGATTCAAAAGCAGAAGATAAGCTGAAAGCTAATGAAGAGTCCATTAAACCGGATGTCATTAAAAAACCATGGCATAAAGACAATCCAGTTGACCTTAACAAGCCTTCAACAAGTTTTGAACCTACTGTAAACAATATCATAGAAACTGAAAAGAAAAGTAACACTAAAGAGTTGCAAGAAATCAAGAACCCTTGCTTGCAAAACATCAGTCTGTTTGATGAACAATTTAATAAGACTAACTATACAATGTCAGAGTCTAGTGACACTGAACAAAATAAGAAAGAATGTCAAGTGGATA
Source organism: Cosmia trapezina (assembly GCA_905163495.3). Lineage (NCBI taxonomy): Eukaryota > Metazoa > Arthropoda > Insecta > Lepidoptera > Noctuidae > Cosmia > Cosmia trapezina. Next base: position 9,249,450 of record LR991036.1, read on the forward strand.
AACAAGAGCCGCCTGTGTCAAAACCTTCAAATGATATAATAACGCTGAGGTCTAACTCTGAGTCTGATGCCGGAGAAGTTCGTGCGTCACCGAGGAAGAAGCAGCGTGCTGGAGTGTTAATAAGTAAAGCAGAAAGGGAAAAGGCTATAGCAAACATGTTTGGATTCACTAGTGGTAAGTTACGTTCGGGACATGCATCTGGTGTCAATGCTTTTAGAATAATGGAATGACAAACATTATGGCATGTGCAATGTGACGCCAGTTGTTTACACTTTAAATGATGGGTACAGTTGAATGCACAGGCTATGCAGCTTCACAAATAAGGTATTTTATAGACATGTATTTGGTTCCAAATAAGCATGAAATAGATTAACAAACTATCTAAAAATTTCCTCTACTTTTTAACCATTGTCATTAACAGATACATTTGCAACTATAATATTCATGCTTGCTTTGGTTTTAAGACACACCTTATATCATTATTCAATATCATTAATGATATTGTCATCATTAGCATGATTTATTTCTAACAATATTTTTTAGTATCCATGTATATTGTATGAGGAATATTTAAAACTCGCTTCAGAATGCTTAAAGCTGACACTGGTCAAGCTTTAAGATGAGGTTGCATGACAGAAAAAAACCGGATGAGTGTGAATTGGATTCGCACACGAAGGGTTCTATACCTCTGTAGAATATTGAACACTACATTTTTTTTTGAATACTTCAGTTTAAAAAAAACACGTTTCTTGAAACATTCCTTCCTTACTTCTTGTTTCCTTTAATTTTTAATTTTATTTTGTTTTTATTATTTGTTGATATAGCGGCAACAGAAATACTGCCTATCCATTATGGTTCATGAGATACAGCCCGCTGACAGACAGATGGACAGCAGATGCTTAGTAATAGGGTTCTATTTGGCACCCTTTGGGTACGGAACACTAGAAAGGTTTTTATTTATTGGGGGGAATGCAGTTTATATTTGTCATCGTCTTAGTTCATACACAATTTTGTATAACACTCCTTCATCAATCACCATAAAATAATACCTGGGTAATTTTTTTTTCTATAAATTTGTGGCATTCTTTTGTTTTCTAGGAGGAGGAGTTGGTGCAAAGCGTAAACGGCAGTTGAGTCGTCGTAGCAGAACAGTCTCGCACAATAATGCTTCACACAATAATGTTTCACAGTAAGTAATCAAGTGTAATCTACAGTGTAATAGATCATATTTGTGGTTAGTGCAAAATAAAACACTTCTAGTCACCCCTCCCCCTATAAGCTTGTCAAGCAGGTGTTGTCATAGATGTTTTTCTTATTGTCATGTAGAAACACTTTGTCTAATATCTCTATTCTTTTGTTGCTGCACTTTGAAACAAATAAGCAAAGAAATGGTATTTCAGCCACACTGCTGCTCCCGCGTCGAACTCAAGTGACTGGACATCAGAGAGTGAAGACTTCGTGTCGCCGCCGCGGAGCCGGAAGAACAGGCCAACCAGGAAATATCTGTGAGTAAAGCTGTACAGGAATCTTTTGGCGCGGGGCTAAAATAGGAACTAATCTTGTTTTTCAATACAATTTCATAAAATGTTTACCGACAACGCACCCTGTAGACGCCATTCAGGCGCCAAATCCTTGTAGCAATGTATTTTGTAGTCTTTATTTTAATGGTGTCCATGTTTCCTCTTCGATTCTATCTTTAGAGATGTAAAATAATGTGATTGGCTGTTGTTATTTAGATCAGCCAGTCACAAAGCTATTAAGAGATTTGACTACATTTTCCAAGATAATATCTAGTATTCTATCTTGTAGATAGATCAGCGTTATAGAAAACTATACTATGGCAAAGTTATGGTTAGAGGAATGGTGGCCGCAGTGACGGCTGTCATGAAAATGATGGCAGTGGCAAAGATTTAAATCGTTAGATGCGCCCTACCACGTCAAAATATAGTCGCATTTTTGATTCGTTTTGACACCTTTGACACACAATATGGGACCAACCAAACCTGAAATCGCCACTTTTAGGGGGCAAATAAGAAAATTAAAAAAAATTTTTTGCAAACTATACCATGTGATGTGACATATCAAATGAAAGGGCTTACTATAAGGGTCTCAAATATATTTTTTTTATAATTTTAAAATAATTGGTTTTAAAGTTATTTAAGAAAATGACCAAAATTGACCTTTCCCTCCCTTATCTCCGAAACTACTGAGCCTAAAATTTTGAAAAAAATACAGAAAATAGTTCTTTATCTGTAGATTACAGGAAAACCTATAAGAAGTCTGTGGTCTCAAAATAACATGGTAAATCTCTCAATATTGTGAGTACAAACTTACATTTACAGTTGGAATTAGAGATGGGTTAATGCCCTGGCATATTGGGCGCATTGAATAAACGCCGGATAAATGCCCATAAGCGCCCAATAAATGCCTTTTGCCTGGGCAAAAACTTTAACAGAACTTTAATTTAATTTTTCATTCAAATAGTTATATTTTAGTGTGCGGAAAAGGAAAATTCACAAAAACATATTGGATTATAGCTAATTAGCTAATATATTGCAATACACCCGAAAGTGATATAATAAGGTTAAGAGTATGCTTTACCTGTTAAAGATGATACGCAGTGGTAGCCCGCGAAATTCAATTTTTTTTTGGGTTTTTTGCAATTTACAGGTCTGTGTCAGGTTGTATCTTGATCAATGTATGAGTCGTTAGATTTCGTTCGTTTGACGACTCTGCACGAAATCTAACTTAGAGAGATGTAATTGATGATTTTTGTGGTTAAAATTATATAAATACATATGTTTTATTTCCGCGTATCATACTTTGATCAAGATACAACCTGACACGGACCTGCAAATTGCAAAAAACCCAAAAAAAATTCGCGAGCTACAAAGCGCAATCATCTTAAGCGAGCGTTTCATTCACAGTGCTAAACGAAATCGCCTTACTACAAAAAGAGCAGCTCAAATCACATCTTTGGCATACAATTGGAATTTAAGGCCCTGGTTCCAAGCTTGGTTTAGCTCGGTGTGTAAGTGAAATAGCTTATGGCTCTCTAGTTTGACGCACGAGATAGAAGATTCTCACGCGCACCGGAATTATGTCGTAAAAGTGCAGATAAAATCGTATAAAATTAGAAATTAACTATTTAATAAAAAGTAATCCATCACTGGATGCAGTTTGGAATTTGACATTTCATGGTATATTTTTAATTATAATTATAATTGCTAATGAAGGGATAAATAGCTTTTAAAGATTATTAGGAGGTATGTTTAAAGATTTTTTTGGTGCATTAAAGTATGTTTAATTATGTTTTGGCTTCCATCACTGTATGCGAAAAGGACTTGAAAATATGTATTATATTTTTTTTACATGTCAAAATTATTTACGGTTTATGAGATACACAGCTTTAAAAAGCCACCTGTTTGATCATTTCAGGAAATCTGCGCCTTAAAGGAAAATAATGATCCATCTAAAAGTATCCAATTGTCCAATGTTAACGATTTTGATACGGAAATCGACGATTTTTTAAGCGATGATTATGACAGTCAAGATGAATCTAACTCGATTCAATTCAATACACCTAAGGATTTTGATTCCCGCCCATCAACATCCACTTCAACAAACCGAAACCTAGAATTTGTTGATGTTGCATCTAATATCAACTTTAGTGATGATGATGATGACTGAAGCTATCTACATTGTATTGAGCGATTTCATTACCTATTATTAGTTTACGTAATAGACATCAAAATCAAGCCAAAATTATAATTAGGACCACGATGATGGTATAAATTGACAAACATTTATTTTATTTTATTCGGAAGTCTTACAGCTTACGAACATACATACTATATTACTTACTTATGATTATTGTAGTATCAAAGGCAATTACAAAATTTCATTTCATTTTTCATTTTACGAGAGTTAAAATTATATTTTCTATAATTACGTATTCGAATTTTCAACTGTGATTTTTTTAACAAGACTAATTATCCTATGACTGAATATTTCATTAAAATTTTAATTTACAAAATACCTACTGACATTAAGTTTCAGTTTAAGTTAAGTTCCTGCTTTATTTTTTACAAAACAAAGTTATTCCTTTTTATGCCCAGTGATCGGGCATTTATTTGGGCGTTAACTCATTTATGCCCAATATGCCAAGTTTATGCCCATTTTGTCCATATTTGTTTTTGCCCTCGACCCATCTCTAGTTGGAATGTATGGGTGAACATGTATTTCAATTACAATGTTAAGTTTGTTCTTGGGATAAATTCATCCCAACTACGGAACCCTTCACAGTGCGTGGTCCGACCCACACTTGGCCGGTTTTTTAGGGTTCCGTACCAAAATGGTAAAAAAGGAACCCTTATGGTGTCACTCAGTCTGTCTGTCACAGCTGGATATCTCAAGAACTACTAATGCTATCAACTTGAAATTTAGAATAGTTTTAGATGACGTTTACCCAATTATTTTGCAAATAAGAAAGAAATTAAAATATTTATAATTTTTTTTGCAACAGGGACTGAAAGGGGGTCTTAAAAATCAAAGTGGGGCTACTAGGGCATGTGGGGTATCATATATAAGAGCGCTGTTTGCACATTCTCAAACAGTTTTTTTACCCCCCCCCCCCCCTTTTCTCCGAAGTTTGCAAAGAGAAAAATCTGAAATTATTCTATGTGATAAAAGTTTATGTGTAAAGATTACAGGAAAAATAAAGCGATGTCTCTAAATAGTACACTTTTTCAGAAATCGGAACGGAACCCTCGGTGCGCGAGTCCGACTCGCTCTTGACCGGTTTTTTAATATAGTATACGCTTTGTACTTTGTAGTAAAAATCACAGATTATTGTTAATTATCATTACAATCTTATAGCTAGTGGCACGGTGGTATTTATTGAATTAGTCTTTATACGTGATTATCGCTCACTGACAATACATTTTCTTTTATCTTTGTTAATAAAAAATCAATTTATTTTTTCGAATCCCTGAGTTTCAGTTAGAATCCCGGGGAATGTCCATATTAACATCAACATTTGCGGTCATTGAACCAAAATAGCTCTACCTACTCCGCTCATCGCTGATAATAAGTTATTTAGTATTAAAATATCACTTTGCCTGACTGTACAAATGGCCCTGTGTTAGTAGTAAAACATCTGATATTATTCTTCGGGTCGAGTGGGCACAATTCAAATTCATTTATTTGTCAGAATGTAGGTATATGTACAACATAATTATGTTCTTAAAACTATAATGGCCCTTTACATACTACCTTTGTCAGTAATGTCAAGGCGCTGCTGGCCTTCTTTGAGGAGCTGGGGTGGATCGAATAACCGATTTTCCCACCCATACGCAAAATACGCGCATTGTCGTGGAGTTGCGGATACCAGCCCGTATTACCTATTACCTATTACATACTACCTTTACATCATTATCAATGTTGATTACTTGCAGAAAACCACAAGCCATCAAGATATCGGCACTAGAAGAAGAAGGTGGTCTCTTCGTAATGTACGGGAAAAAAATATACCCAATAATAAAGGATGGCAAAATTGTCAAGAATTATATCACCTATTTACCAGAAAGTATGTATTGTGGACAATACCCGGCCGTAAATATGACACATTGACTTTTAGATAAGGTTGGGTTTTGTAGAGCCTTGTCTCTTTTTATCGCACGAAGGAGCTTGTGCTTTACTAGTATTAATTTATATATAACCAAGTATACATACACGCTGTGAATGTGTGTGCGTGAGGTCGAGTAGCGTCAGCACTACACACACAGACACTTCTGACTTAGCCATTGTCTCGGACGGTACTGAGAGCTCTGCTTTTACACACACTTTCACATTGTGTTTGTACATTTGGTAACCACAAGTAAAGCACGCGTTGCTTCGTGAGATAAAAATATTGAACTTTTTGTGTGATATTTTTTTTTTTCTAAAGATCCATGTGTCATTACAACGCCCGGTACTTGCATTTTAATCATTTAATGGTTTTATGTCATTTTTACTGATAGTTGGTTATGTTTTAGGCGACTCAGAAGAAGGCGAGACCTTCTGGAAACAGAAATATGAAGAAGAGAAGAAGAAAGCATCAGAATTTAAAAAGTGAGTGTTGATAAAATGGTAGATACACTTTGTGCACATAGTTTTAATTACATATTTTTTCATTATGATTTCATTTTTAATAGGTTATTAGAAGCTAAAGAGCCCCTGCAGTTCAAAAATACATCTTCTCCTGTGCCGCAAGCTAACCTACACAGGTATGTTTTACTATATTCGTTTAATGGAAAATAATTATTTCAGATAAGGCTAATTTTTCAATAGTCGGATAACTCTTATCTGAAGAATAAATATTTCAATTTGACAGCTTTGAATAGAAATTATGTCAAACTGTTGAGTTATCCTATTCTCTGTGGCCGAAATTTGGCAGGTTTCGGAGCCAATGACTAGAGGGATCAAGGGTGCCCGGACACGGTGTCGTCTGGCGCCCATGTGCTGGTTTGGTCCCTGGGGTGGTCACGGCGTGCAAGGTGTTCTGGTGCGCCGATGATGGGGAGTAGATACTCCCAAGTGGAGGGTCCTATAACGGACAGCCGCGGCGGGTTCACGGATGAGTGCTAACGGGTGCCCGTGTTCCCACCGTAAGCGGCACAGGAGCACACCATGGAGTTTTAGTGGGTCAGAGTCCCACATAACTGCACTATCTCCCCGTGGTAGTGCAGTATGCATGAGCATTTCTCCACGATAAAAAAAAGGTACATAAAGGCGCCGCTGAGTCGCGGGTTGTTCGAAAGAGATACCGTGGCCTTGGCACAGGTAACTGAAGGAACACTGGAGGGTTTTAGTCAGTAAAAGTCTGAGAAAGGCAATTTTCGGTTCATAAAGGCACTTTTGAACGTCATTTACAAGAAAATAGAATTGATTCTATTTGTCCTTTCCAAAAGGTACTTTCGTTTGGAGAAGAATGGGCCTGGAACTCCATAGTTACTCTTTTAAAATGTTTTGTCATTATTTTGTATAATTATATTAAATATATGTGAAGACGATGCACCTGGAATGAAATTACTGTAATACAATAAATTGGTTTCAATTCTTTTATGCTTAACACATTCACTTACTTTGTATATGTCGTTTGGAGAATGAATATGTTCACAAGCGACGGAGAGTTGTAGACATTTTGTTTCAGACATCATTATTTTTGAGCTTTACTGGACAATCAACGTGTTCATTCGGAGTAATCTTAAGTGTGCCAACACTCTTGTTTGTGATCTAAAAAAAAAAAGTATAATATCTGATTTAATTAATGTTTCTGCATATTTTTAGGAACTCAATAAGATCTATTATGGCTGGTGAACCTTCGAATGGCGTCGGTAAGTATTCAATTTCTATTCAATGTGATCTTTTTATAATATTGATATTCCGTCATTGACATGATTTCAACAAATATCTACCTCATATTTTTAGGAAAAGAAATAAGTTTACCAGAACCTGATGAAAAGAAAGAAGAATCAAAAGAAATCCCTCCTCAGAAAATTAAAATAAAATTCACAAAGAACAATGAGGTAAACAAATGTTTTTGTCCGTCTGGCTTTGGTTTCCTAGGAAAGCGGTTCCGTCATATTATAACGACCGCCTTGAAAATCTGTCATTTTCACTGCTGTCCAAAGATTTAAATCGCTAGATTTGCCCTCACCGTACTTGGGTCACAAGAAAAAGTGACTGAGTGAGTGACTGAGAAGAGTGAGCTCACACATTATTAACAGCGTTTCCTTGACAATTAAGTGTAGTCACTGCATCATTGTGTGTCAGAGGTGTTAAAACGAATTAGAAATTCGACTATCTTTTGACGCGGTAGTGCGAATTTAACGATTTAAATCTTTGCCACTGCCATCATTTTCATGACAGCCGACACGGTCGCTGCGGCGGCCACCGCTATTCTAGGAAACAATATTTTAAAGGAACTCGTTTACTGGCGGACTTGTTGCAATAACACGAGCACCCTGTTTGCGGTATCCAGTCCAGTCGAATTAAGCTATTAGGTTTTATCACTGCGAACTAGATGTCACTGTCCAGTAAAAAATCAGGAACACACCTCCCACCATCCCCAAAACCAACCCACCCCCTTCCCACCTCCTTTTGTCTGTATGCGGGATCCAGTACAAAGCCGTTCCCGCAGAAGTGGACGGCCGTGGAAATGAGTCGTAACAATTTAAAATAAAATCAAATACGTTTATTTTATACCAGCACTTCCCGCGCAGTTACACCCGCGTGGATGTCGGATAATATCCCACAAGAACGAAAATCCTTCCTTATTCCTTTTCTACGTTATAAAGGGAACCTCTGTGCAAATTTTCAGCTTTTTAGGTCCAAGTGTTTGGGCTGGGAGTTGATGAGTCAGTCAGTCAGGACTTTTCTTTTTATATATTAAGATTTAACATAGACACAAACAGTACCTTTATTTCGTACCAGTAAGGGCGAGTTTCGTTGCTCAAGTGTTACTTACACTTAGTACGCATTTCAGGAGGTCCAACTCGAAGGTCACTGGCCGCAGATCCACCCGGTCCTAGAACAGGTGGTGAATATATTCCACAAGGAGATCAAACCGTCCGTCATACCGGAGACTATTGCGACAGTCGTGCAACCTGCACAATCCAAGGAATTGAGTAGTGGGACTTCAACGCCTGTTATCATCCCTGACCGTGGTAAGTTAGGAACCTAATATGATTTGAGGACGAAAGTGACGACGAAGTGGGTGTACCACACCACCTCCACTGCATCCAACCACCACCACCACCTCACCTAACCCCACCACCACCTAACCAACACCATTTCACCCACCACCACTACCATCACCACACCACCACCTAACCCCACCTCACCCCACCTCGGTGGGGTCACCTCTGCCTGAGATCAGAGAGATCAGAGGAAGAGGAGACATGCTTTCAATTTCCACAACGACGTATTCGCGGGTAATAAAGTCATAAATCTTATCTCTGTTAGCTGACATATTATTTACTAGCTTTTACCTGCGGCTTCTCCAGCGTGGGTGTCGGAAATTATCGTACTAACGGGATAAAAAGTATCCTATGTCCTAATCCAGGTCTACGCATGTGCCAAATTTCATCCAAATCCGTTCAGCAGTTTTAGCGTGAAAGCGTAAGAAACAAACAAACTTACGTTCTTTCCTATTCCCAACTAATATTAAAAATGCGAAAGTGAGTTTGTTTGTTTGTAATGCTTTCACGCTAAAACGGTTGAACGGATTTGCATGAAATTTAGCACACGAGTAGACCATGACCTGGAAAAGGAGATAGGCTACTTGTTATCGACATACCACGCGGGCGGAAGCTAGCTTATAATATTAGTTAAGATGGATTTGGCTGAGACAAAATAAGATTGCGGCTGGTAATACACACTACACAGTATAGGGTGACCAATACTGAATCTGCTCCAAAAGTATTTGATGAAAGTGTACACAAATCCTGTTCAGTTTAAATTCTTATGCACTCACTCACTAAAGAGAATTAATAACACATTTATCTGTTATAGTAGAAGGTTTTAAATTTATTATTTTGTGTGAAATGTCCAAGGATATTTATTTTTTTTATTTATTTATTTATTATCTCGATCCCTTTTTTGAACAAATATTGGTTGAATATAGTATATTTTGCAATTAGTGAATAAAGGACGGATTTAAAGCGAGGGCCATAGATGAATATGATGAATGATGATGATGATGATGAATGATTATCTAGTGAAGGATTCTGATTCAATCATTTGACAATAATTTGACAGTTTACTTCCCCATTGAGAATTCAAGCAGACAATATAATTTTACAGATGTACACGAAAAAGTAAATGAAATAGAAAAAGAAATATTTAAGGAGATTGAACAACGAGATAAAGAGGAAGAAATTGAGCCAAACGGACAAGCGACTAACGTCACTAAGAGGTAAAGTCTGGCTTCATTAGTTATTATTGGTTTGCCCAGTAAAAAGTATTAGTTTTTATTATTATTTTGCACAATTGGTTTCCATCTCACTTTTGACATTGGCAGAATAGTCGACATCGGCTTTGTTTGCCATAATAAGAAATAGATAGATAGATAACATCTTTAAGGAAGCAATCAATTTCCACCATAACTTTAAACATCTAAATTAATCCCTGTGTTTTTAAATCCTTCACAACAACCAGGTTCTTAATAATTAATTACAATCTAGCCAGACTAATTAGCAATTTTAATCTAACTACATTTTTTACGTGATAATTATTTGAAAACGTTGAATAATAATATTTTTTGATATGTTGCGCCGACTCCAAATAAATTGGGATAAGGGCAGGAGACTGACGATGATAATTAATTATTTTAAAACGTAGAATAGTGTTGATTGTACTTTTCACAAGTCCTGTGTAAATGTTTAGCTGTTATTAATGATTTTTTTAAACTGATCATGCCCAAATAGGAGTGCATAATTAAATAATCCACCATTAAAAAGTATAAATTTCATCTTCCAGGAAAATGGGACCACCACCTCAAAGAAAATCATCCTCATCAGCTCACAGTCCAGAAAACCAATCGAAAACATCCAATAGCCCAGAAACAAAGGTATCTGAGGAAAATAGCCGCACGCGCAGACCAAAAAGAGCCAAAGAGACTGAAAATAATAATAATACTCAAGAAAATGTTTCAAAACGACCGACGCGGACGCCACGTAAAATTTTGAATGGTAAGTCATGCATTTACCTAAATCTACCCGCCGCCGCCATAAGGAAAAAGGGGCGCATCTGAGAAAAAAGGTATCGTGGAAAAATTAGTCTTACTAGATTTACCTTTTCTGTTTATTAAGGCTTATTTTTCTTAAAATTTTGTTCGCAGATGCACGCTTTTTGTTTTGAAATATTGTCGGGGAAAACTCGTATTTCGCATGAGTCTCCTTATTTCGCTTCTACAAAGAATCTTTTTCTATGTTTGTGTGTTTAAATGTTAATTGTGCTGTTTTAAGAAAATCTCAGTATTAAGCAAATATTCTAAAGTTGAAAATGTATTGTTGTATGTTATATTAATTACTTATTTACTAATTTGGTCTCGACAGAGACTGTGAACATAAATGAATCAAAAACAATGCAGACTCGGCGATCAACACAAAAATTGGACTCAAGCGTGAACAAAGAAGACGAAGAAGTGAGATACATGCTACCGCGAAAAAGTAACAGGCAATTGCTCAAGTCGCCACCTAACAAAAAGACAAATCAAAAGAAAAGGTAAAGCGTATAGCAGTAAAATAATTATAATGTAGGTGATATGACAATTTGTATTGGGAAGTGCATCAAGTCAAGTACCAGATAGTCACTAACATTGACCTCATATGTATTAGAGTTTTACTCTCCATAATATTCCAACTATTAATCCAAAGTACCAAATTTTTCAAATACTTCCTAATAAGGGCCTATGCACACGATGCGTTGCGGCGCACCGCAAAGATTTCGCCGTGCATTGTGGGTCACATGTGCCCGCCAATGGTGGCGTTTGTACGGCGAAATCTTTGCGGTGCGGCGCCGCAATACATCGTGTGCATCGTTTCTCCCACTGGTTTTATTTATTTATGAATCGCATGTTAGAAAGTTTTATTGTAATATTTTAACCTGTCAAATACCCACTGCTGGAGCCAACAGGGCCTGCAGTGGCTTGGTTTCTTTTAATTGATATTTATTAGAAGGATAGTATCCTTCTTTGATCCTACCTTCCTGTTTCTATAAATCATTGTTTTATTATTTATCAATAATTTATTTTTATTTTTCCTTTAACTTAATAATATAATTATTGAAGATCTGGGGTTAATTTTCTTTTAAATTATTTTAAATAAATTATACGGTGTATAGGTCGCAGCCTGCTGGTTTAATTTGCCGTTTGGTCAACCGCCTAGCCATTTCATTAAACGCCGCCATTCAATCAAACGTCTAGGCAAATTACTTTGATCGATAGCGTTTAAGGCTTGTCCGCCGTAAAAAGCGCGGTCACTGTCGGACTGCATAGAAAAGAAAGAGCAACGCTTGCAAAATATGAAGTAATTACCGATGTACAAAAAATCTAGGGATTGGACTAAAAAAGTAATCACATGAAATCATTCCTTATTATTTTGTAAAGAACTGTATAAAATGAACACTTTTAATGAAAACTGTAGGAGTAATATGGTAAAAACTCGAAAAAATAGACAGAAATAGACCTGGGTTTAGCCTTTTTTTTTTCTTTAGTTCTACCAACTAAAGTAGATTTCAGCACACATGAAATAATTTCTTATGTATTCTAGATTATTGTGTATTTTTTTCTATCAAAAAGGTGCTATAGTTACTGTAAAAAATCGAAACAAAGTTACTTATTTTCGCCGTATTTTAGGGAGGACAAGCCTTAATACGAGTATTGCTTACATTTTATAGTATGGTCTGTTTAATAATGAACTCAAATCATTTTACTGTATGTATAGATAGTGCAATCCACGAGGACGCGCCCCACTACTCCTCCTAACCGTTGCATACATATATCCTACGAACGGTTAGAAGGAGTAGTGGGGCGCGTCCTCGTATTGCACTATCTATACCTATGGTCGGACTTTTAATTAGCTGCAGTAAAATGACACTTCTAATGTCATTTCTACGTCATTTCGCTATCAAATGGGAACATTTTGTAATAAAATGACAATTAAGAAGTGTCATTTTACTGCAGCTAATTAACTCTTTAAACGTCGATTGCACACCCAGATAACAATAGAAAATCTATTGTGTCTGCTAATTGGCGTGCGACGGGTTAAAAGTCCCGAGCATAGAGCCAATAGAAACGTCAGTAGATCAGATTCTGAGAGCGGCGTCATAAACATGTGCGCACCGCGAGATTTGCCTGTGCATGACGTTAAAAGTGACAGGTACTTGAGCGGTTAGCTACTTGCCTAGCCCAGACATTTCAATTTAAATTTAGTTCCATTGTCTGCCACCTAGCGCTGAAATCTACAATGTTAATATGGCGTCGACAAGCCACAATATTTCTGGTGTTTCTCACAGTTTAAATGCGTTTGCGCAAAACTGAATCGGGGCTCCCCGACTACACGTAGTCTTTGGATGCTACCCCTACAGTGTATATAAAAATCCGGAAGCGCGAAGGGAGGGCAGCCTCCGCCCGCTGTAACAAAGCATAGGCACCCGTACGAGCGAATTGCGGACCTACCTATCCTTTGAAACGTAAGGCGAAGGGGATGCACTTCCTGCAGCACCGGAGACGTTGCAGAAGCAATTTTAAAGTATTTAAGTGTTACAATAATTTGTTTTTTCAAGAACGGTGCGTTACCTTTACACTGTAATTTTAAATTGGAATGAAATAACATATCTAAATGACCTACCGATACCATATTGTATAAATAGCCTAAACATCAACCAGCCAGTTCATTAAATGTTGTATTAGTATCGGCTGAATATCATTCAGGCCGTCGTTGATTGAATGACGGCGTTTAGTGAAATGGCTAGGCGGTTGACTAAACGCCTAATTCAACTGGCTGCGACATACATAATTATACATAAGATGTATTTGGAATATTCGTCTTTAATCTAATTTTAATATACTTCATTACTGTGAAAGCAAGAAAAATACAATATTTGACAATGAGTACTGAATGTGAATTATGTGTAGAAATAATGTTTTAAAAGTACAAGTCATGTACTCATATTGAGTTGTTTAACAAATCATATTGCATGCAAAACTACATTGTATATTGATTCTCAACGATGATGGTCTCTTACATCTAATATGTGGTTATGATTGCCATTCAATTTAAAATTATGAATGTTCTGTAAATAACAAAAGCAGTCGTTAAAGAAGCTCGACAATGTATTTTATACTAAATTAATTATGTAAAAATGAATGGGAGCAGGTGGAAATACTTCAGAGATCAATAAACTTTACAGTGGTCAATTGTGTATTATTTCTATTTTCTCTGATAGCTTAGTCATTAATGATTATTTAACTTTGTTAAATTGTGTTCTGTGGTATGATTCGTAAAGCTTAAAAATTCGGTGAGTGCATTTTTAACATAATATTTGTTTGTAAACCTGCTTCCATTATGTATATCATATAATGCATGGGTCTTGTTGCACATTGTACACTTCATTTGTTGCACTTTAGCTTCTACTGCGTGTGTGTGTTTGCTTTTAATATGCATTTCCTGCTTTCCTTCTCAACAGTTCGGAAAAACCTTTGAAGATATTTTCGTCGCCCGATACTGTCTCGCTTAATTCCATCGACAGTACTCAAGGATATCAAGATTCTGATATAAGTCCTGTTAATACAGAAACTAAAAAGAAAAAGAAATTTTACACATCTAGCTTTGCGATAAAAACCAGAAATTCATTACGGCGCAGTACGAGAAGGAAAGCTCACCCATATTTATACAACGATGCATACAACGATTCCAGTAATTCGTCTGTAGATGTAAGGGTAGTTACTCGAGAAAATTCTAGTTTGAATACAGAAGCTTACAGATCCGAGTCTTACCAACTTCTAAATCCTCGAGCAAAGATGTCATCGAGATTACTAGAGCCGATAGATGAAACAACTCCAATTGATAATGAAACCTACTTTGTCAGGCATTTGGATTCAATATGTAGAAACGAAATATCGGCTCAAATAAATCACAACTTTACTAGCCCTTCGGGTCAAATGACCAGTGACGTTGGTAGTTCCAGTAATGTATCGCTACCAATGTCTCCTGAATTATCAGTTGTGGAAAACATGTCTATATCTAAGGAGATGCTCAAATCTGTTGAAGATTACCCTACTATAAATGAAATGCAGGGTAATGAAATAAAAGAAGGAACAACAGCAATGTCCAGCAATTATAATATGATATCAGAGGTCGATATGTCAATACCACTGATGAACCAGGAATGCGAATTCAAAAGTTGCGACAAAGTAACCGATATGTCGACTGATCCAAAAAGTTTAGTCACACAATCATTGTTAACTAACATCGGCACTTTCAATATAAATGATCAGACTGCAATTGCAACAGATACTCTGAATAAAAAAATGCACGATTTGCTTTTGGAAAGCGCTAAAAAGACGACTGAATCTCAAAGCACACTAAAAGAAGCAAGCATCATGGATGTAGATTTCACTAGTGTTGAAGTTCAAAAGAAACCCAAGGCTAATAAAAAAAGATGTTCTACTCCTCAAAAAAGAAAAGGATCAAAGAAATCAGTTGCTCCCACAGTAGGTCCTGTAGTGGAAGAGGAACACGTGGAGACTTGTTCTCACAGTGGGCGGATGTCTTGTCCACCTCTATTTCAAACAAATCTGTCCGGTAACAATGTTGTAACAGAAGAAATAAATATGGCTAAACTTACTATTGCAAACGAAAGACCAAAAGGCAGGAAGAAGAAAGACATCATCAGGGTTAAAATACAGAGACCAAAAAATAAAAAAGCTACAGAGAAACTTCGTAAATCTGTGCAGAATGCTAGCCGAATTTCTGTTTTCACTGATAGTGGTATAAATGACTCTGAGTCAGAAGTATTTCTTTCTGCCAATGATAGTGTGGATCTTATACACAATCATTCTGAAACATGCCTGCATGCTAATGAGTGTGTAGGCGATAGTATTGAGTTTTTAGAGAACTCTCTCAAGTCCGTGGTAACGCTGGGCGACTCGATGCGCTCCGGGGACAACGCATGGAACAGTCGCGGTGAGAAAAATGAAGAACATAGCACATCGCCCGACTTGTTCTGCAACAATGCTCAAGATGTCAGCTTTTACAATAGTAAGTCCAAACCGTATATTTACCATAGACGTTATGTTTTATTGAATATCGTTTGGTTTTAACCAAAGAATGTGTGCTTTATAATTTCTAACGTGACGATATAATCGTGGACGTCCGCGAGGCATCATCTTGCAGACGCTTTTAAATTTCCGTCCATGATAATATCGTCACAGTAGAAATGTATAAAAGCGCACAATGGGTTGCCTCAGTTCCCTCGTTAGGAACTTAGGAACAGCCACTTTCTGTCCTGTCTACATATCTGATGATAGGTAAAAATAGCCTATGTCTATCAAGTAGGTATGTTCAATGTGAACTTATAAAAGAGAGGCATATATTTCTGGGTCTTATAGAACATAAACCATATTGACATCACCATGGTACAAAATTATAACGACGTGAGGTTTTTTTGCTATATTTCAAACCCTAAAGGCCTAGAATCGTAACAGAAAAACTGAAAATAATGAAGAGGGTACACACGATAGGAGTGAAAACTTATATGAGCCGTGTATACGCAATTCAGCGCCGAGTATACGCGATTCAGCATCACCGACCCGGGCGTAACGGTTCAGTTTCGTTCACTGTTCAGAAAGAGCGCAAAGTGCGCCTAAAGAACTTTACCTTCAACTAACCATTCCTGTTTACAGGGGCTAATTCAGACAAAACTACAAGTGAGTCAGTCTACCACAGCCCACGTGGCTCGAAGGCCTCACCCAATAGCCTGATCACCGAGGACCTGTCAGACGATGCCTCGCCGCCCGCACGCCCTTCCAAATGGTATCTGCTCAGCGAAGATGAAACCAACACAAACCTGGTCGGGGCAGGATCATCAATGCTGAGCAGCGGAAGTTACGGCTCCAACCTCAAACAACTATTCCCTATTGCTTGCGCCGTACCAGACCTATCCACTATCACGGAAATGTCTAGAGAAAATGATAGCAGCAGAAAACCCACTCTAGAAGACTTAAATGGGCTTACTGGAGATGATTTCAAAACTCTAAGTGCTTTTGATTCTAATTTTTAATCTTTGATACATTCCATACTGGTGCTTAAAAACAATGTAATTGATAATTTATACTAAAATTCCCTAGTTGTTTTGTTAATGTTTTGATTATTTTTGTGCATTAAATTTTTACTTAATTATTTTTCTATACTCATTTTGTTTTATTGGCTCTGGCAGAAGTAGCATTTCAGGAACGGACATTCGCCATTCCAATTTATACCTTGATAAAATGAAATAGGAGTCACGAGGCTCGTGAATTGCATTATGCCACAGATTAATACAGATGGGACACTCCGCAAAATCAGTTAAATAAAAAGATACTCTTGCTACGACACAATAAAGTGCAATTCGGTTCGCAGAACGCTAATTACCTATAGTTATATTTACCTACACATTGCCTCTCTTTCTATCGCGTAACTCTTATACCTTCGGCGCGCGGCATTTCTACTGAATTAGCCCCGTGCACGGGGCTAGCCGTGTACTTGTAGCTTCATACATAAACTGCGGAGTGTCCCATCTGTATTAATCTGTGATTATGCATAGAAATAATAATTCTGTATGCTGTATGACAAACTGGCAAATGCAGTACTATTACTGAAAAAAATATGTTCTGCTGCTATGATTATAATTACCATTATCACTATAAGCAGTTGGCAGTCATCTATAGGCACTGTCATGATAAGCTAGGAATGTTTGGGCTAAAATGTTTTTAGATATTAGGTCTTTACCTATGAAATTGCCGTTCTGCAGTACTGGCCATTTCAAATCAAAATAATTTTTGTTTGGCTAAGAATTCTAATTTCAAATTAATTTTATTTTAAAAACATGGATTTTTTTTTCTAAAGCCTCCACTACACTACTCGCGAAGTTGCTTCAACGAAGTACTCGTCGAAGTTGATCGAAGTCCGAAGTACGTGTCTACACACTCGTGCAACTTCGCGAGGAGCTCAGGCGCTTTACACCACAGACTAAGTAGTATTCTTTGCACCATGGATAATGTTGAAGTGTCAGCTGCCGTTGCAATGTGCACTCTCGCATATTACAATTACGTGCGAATTTATCACGCGACAATTTGAAGTGAGTCGAGTAGTGTAGTCAGACGCTTCGTCGGAGCACTTCGGGCCCTTTGACTCGGGCGCAAAAACCGACAAAGATCGGAAGTCGCGCGAGGCGAGCCGAGGTTGCACGAAGCGAAGCGAAGTGGCCGTCCACACTATCGTATTCGCCTAACTTCGACCAACTTCGCGAGTAGTGTAGAGGAGGCTCAAAAGTAGTCATTTGTTTATTGATTAGTGTTACATTTTCATCGCATTTCAATCTTTTTCGTCATCATGGATACGTTAAAAATTCGAGTAATTATGGAATATGAGTACCGTCGTGGCAGCAACGCGGCACAAGCGGCACGCAACATCAACGACGTTTACGGAGCTAACACTACAAACCAACGCACCACCTGTTATTGGTTTGCTCGCTTCCGTTCTGGAAATTTCGACCTGAAAAATGAACCTCGCGGTCGTCCGAAGACTTTGGTCGACAATTACGAATTAAAGGCGATTGTGGAAGCTGATGATACACAATCTACGGCTGAATTAGCAGCAGCTTTCGACGTTAGCGTCAAAACAATATTGGTCCATTTGCGTCAAATTGGCAAGATAAAAAAGCTTGACAAATGGGTGCCCCACGAACTCAATGATCGCCAGCGCGAAGTACGCGTCGAGACGTGCCTTGCTTTCCAAGGCATGGAGTAGTCTCGGTATGTAAAGATGGTCACGCATCCACGGACCAACCCCGGCAAGCGTAGCCTAACCTGGTGGATCGACCCGTGCTGCTGTTATTACTTAGCCACGAGAAATAAACATTTAATTTAATTTCAAAGTGACTTGTGTTTTTAGAGTATAATTAATTCACGGCAAACTCACCATGATGGATCTATAATCTTTTTTCAAGTCATAGTACGGCCCCTGTGCAACTGCTACCCAAAGAGTAATAAATCTGCTACCTATTTGTTCTGCAGGTCTTCTTATCATAGCAAGCGTGAAGTGTATTGACGCCTTGCGTTTCAGAGAAAAGATTTTTAATATCTTTAGCATAAATTCATAGTTCTGTCTTGGTCGCATTCACTGAAAACCTAAAAACCTTAGCTGAAAACCTATTCTATTCTATTTTTCTCTATGGCAATGGTGCCGATGTCGACAATTCTGCCAATGTCAGATGTGTTGTGATGTGAGAAAACGTGCCGAGAAAAAAAAACACTGAATTGAATTTAATGTGAAACTTGTTGACAAATATTAGTTCACTGAAACAAACAAATAAAGAATATTGTTAATTATATTCAGCTGAAAACAATCAAGCTATCCTGCTGTCGCCTGTCAGTGTCAGTTGTACTGTCAAGTTTGACAAGTGAGAGCAGACAATATTGTTGTTTTTACAGCGAGCCTGAGCTTATTTTGCTCATAATTATTGAAATACTAGTAAAATGGTATAAATTTCACGATGCCCAGAACTTCGCCGTTAAGAATAAATATAAGAGACTGTTTAGTTTTAGTTTTGTTAGTTATATTTAATACAATTCACATTACTGATATGGGTAAGTTATCAATGATAAAAGTAAATTATTAATTTACATAATAATACTGATGTTTCAATACAATTTTGTGTCGTAGCTAACAATAATATGGATTTACAAAGCAAAGAAAACAAAATAAAGGACGATTCGAGTGACAAAGGCGTGAATTTCAGTGAGAATGAAGAATACTTGAAGAGTTGTCCTTCTGTTGACCAGGACCTTTCTGAGTGTTCCTCATTGCAGTATCCCTGTATAAATTGTGATAGAAGCGTAGATTGTCGATATGGAGGCTTCTATAATTATTCCTGCACTGTCAAACCAAAAATTGTTTGTAATGTAAGTAGTATGTAGTGTACATCACTTCATTAGAATGATAAACTGAAGAGTTCCAGTTTAGCATAAAATAATGTATACCTACTTTATTACATTCCAGGGAACCAAAACATTCAACAGAACAGCAATGTGCAGATTTTGTTACCAGACAGAGAAATGGGAACATCGCTGTGACCAGAAAGCAAACTGCAATTCTCTGGCTTCACCACTGAAATATTATTTGTAAGCAAAACTGCAATACTGCTGTAATACATTTGAAATCATAGTTTTATATAAACAAATTGCAAAGTATTCTGGTGACTAAACATAACATTATTACATTTTCCCTATGCCTACTTACTTAAAGTTGAATAACTTCCCATTACATTTGCAGGACTAACTGCACAGTATCTGATGATGTGGTGTGCCTAGGAAAGCGCAGATTCCTGAAAAAGATCCGATGTTCATGGACTGCAGGCACTCGCTGGGGTACTGCAGTTATCCTCGCCCTAACACTTGGAGGATTTGGTGCTGATCGGTTCTATCTTGGCCACTGGCAAGAAGGGATAGGAAAACTGTTCAGTTTTGGAGGACTGGGAGTCTGGACTTTAGTGGATGCCTTACTTATTGGTATCCATCACTTGGGGCCTGCTGATGGCTCCCTTTACATTTAATTATATAATAAAAATTATCTCAGTGAATATTAATGTAGTCTGTGTAGTTGAATTATCATTTAATATAATTAAAAGTCCTTGTTTAAGTTCATTGAAATGTTTTATTACAATTAATCATTGAAATTTAATTTTACTATAATAATCAGACTTAAAAAAAAAGGAGGACTTCGCCCCACGCATATCAAAAGTGAAGCACCGTACCGATTTATGTGTGCGTGATTTGAGTACCAGCAAAGACGCCGTCGCTCGTGTTACGTAATGGCGGCCGCGGCCGGTCGGCATACTATGATGATGTAAATGTGTGCGCGAGGCTTGTTTGTACAAGCGGACTTACTGTGCTTCACTTTCGATATGCGGGGCGCGGAGTTCTCCTTTTTTTATAAGTCTATGATGATAATAATAAATATATTAAGTTAGATTCCCCCTGGATTGGTCTGATTTTGGAAATCAGATGAATCCGGAGGAAATCTTACTTAGAGTAGTATTGATGATTTTGCAAAAAACGCAAGAAAAAAACCGCGAAATACTTACAAATTTTCTTGCGTTTTTTTCCAATTTGTATGTCAGTGACAGGTTGTATCATGATCAAAATATGATTTGCGACTATATAAAATATTTACATAAGTTAGATAATTATATTCCAAAATGTCATGATTTCCGAAATCAAACTTAGAGAGATGTATTGATTATTCTAATGGTTTACAGTCGTGAATCTACATTGTCATTGCCCTGTCTCCTGCGCGTCTTTTTGTGAAACATTTGTTTTATACACAAGCTGTCTCCTGCGTATTCAAATATTTTTAGTTACACATTTTGTGCAGATGTCGTATTGAGTTCCGATGAGAAAGACGTGCTATCAGTTTGACAACAGATTGTGTGCGGTGCGCGCGGCAGGAGCAAATGAAACAAACCCTTCCCCTCTTCCCCCGCGTGGGAAATATTTTCCATGCAGCTCGGAAAACAAAAACATCGTATTTGCATTACACAAATGTGTATGGCCACGCCTCTTTGTTTCGATGTTTTTGTGTAATGTTTCGAAAACACGCGCAGGAGACACGGTTACATATCAAGCTACAGTATAAGCTGAACTGTCGTTGTATGGAAATCCTATACAATGCGAGATCAGCTTATACTGGAAATTATAGAATAGAATAGAATCTTTTTATTTCGGACACACAATATCCATATAGTGTTAGTAACATACAAAAATAACTTATTGCCTAGTGTTAGTAAAAATCAGCCTCCTCACAAACTGCTGCACAATCGGAGAGCCGAGGCTCTCGGCTACAGTTTTCAGGATGCTGTTCCGACTGCCCCTCACCGTCCTCAGTAGCGACGCTGTTTTCTTGCGTATAAGTGCATGGAAGCCGTCGGTGCGGGCTTGCGCAAACATGGCCGACGCACTACAGTAACGAGGCAGCCTCAACAACATCCTGAAAGCATTATTATACTGGACGCGCAGGACATCCAGCGATCTCTTAGTGCAATTGACCCATAGACTGCCCGTGTACAGACTATAGCAGCCAGACCCGAAACAACTGTCTGTAGGCCGTACAAAATTAAATGTTTTTCTCTGTGCGGGAATCGAACCCGTAACACTCAACAACTAGGATCCAAACTCGCACGTAACCGATAGCGAAGCTGTAGCGACGATGTTTTTTTTTTTGCAATAGGGTAGTTAGTCTCTCATCTATTCTTTGAAATGTACCTAAATGATCCTGATCAAACATTATTTTAGTTCTAGAAAGAAAGCATGCACTCCATAACGGCGCTAGGATGACCTTGCGTCGTTATAGAGTAAGGTATGCAAATAAAGTAACTTTCACAAATCAAATATGCGTCAACAATTTTATTAATTCTAAATAAGCACTTACTCGTACTTACTACTAGGCAGTTTAATATCTCATTGATGATCTATTATATAGGTACTTTTACAAGCCCCTATGTGTCGGGCGTATTGGACATGAAGCAACTAGATTAATGTGACAGACTAGCTCACAACTTGTCCTACTTCATTCGTGGGTTTACTTCTCGAATTTTGCTGTAATATTTTCCAGAAATCATTAAGGTCTCTTTCAGCACAGGTAATTATCAAGATATATAATTTTATGACTGCGATTTCTACACGCAAATGTATGTAGGTAGGTATTAAATTCACATCCTTTGTTTAGAACGAGAAAAAGTAATCACGCGCATACCGCCGCCGCCGCCAGCTCGCCGCGCCGCCGCCCCGCCGCGCGCCGCCCGTGCCGATATGTCGGGCTGAGACGAATTAAAAACACTGCCAGGGATGCTGTGGCTATAGCAGCCAACAATGGCTTGACTAGCGTTTGTAGAAAATAACATAGACGAAGTACTCTAAACATTAAAGAGAAGTCTTACCTACAGACTCCTATTTATTATTGTATGAGATTCTTACGTGCTATCGCATTGTTCTGTCCTTTAATCACGCATTTGCAATAGTAGGTACCTTTACAGGTGAGGTACAATAACCGAATTAC
Source organism: Cosmia trapezina (assembly GCA_905163495.3). Classification (NCBI taxonomy): domain Eukaryota; kingdom Metazoa; phylum Arthropoda; class Insecta; order Lepidoptera; family Noctuidae; genus Cosmia; species Cosmia trapezina. The sequence continues at coordinate 9,272,309 of LR991036.1, forward strand.
GCTGACGCAAGACGCAAGGTTCGTCCCTTTGTAGTAAGTTATTTGTTGAGAAGGCTGGGCATAGTGGGTAGGTACGTACATACCTAGACCTATTCTACCCTACCTACCTAGTGCCTAGTGAGCCCTAGTGTTTAACGCTGGATATCGATAAAAGAATAGCGAAATACCCCCAGGAAGTTGTAGGTATTAAATGTTTTGGCCTGCAATGTTTAGCTTAGGTGTCATGTCCGTACATTTTGTCATTGTGTAGGCGCCGCGTAGGTTTGACGTAGGGAGTTAGTAGTAGGTACGTGAGGGAGGAGGTGCCGGGCGGGCAGCGGCCGGCGGACGGCGCGCGGCGGCGGAGCCTGCGTAGTGCGCGCGCCGCTCCAGGCCTGCGCGATCCGTCATTCGTTCGCGGGTTCACGCCGCGACGCCACCTCGCCCCGTCACTAGCGCTCCGCTCGCCCCCCGAGCTCCGTCGCGTCAGCTCTCGCGTCAGGCCGGACCGACCCGGTCTCGTGGTGGTGCGTGTCCCCCCTGTCCCGGAGCACGCGTGCGCTCGCTCGCGCGTGCGCGGCGCCACGTGCGCGCGACGACGGGCCGCGAGCATGCGAGGGGCACGGCGCTGCCGCGCGTAGCGAGCCAGGCCGTGCGCGCCATAGCCATGGGTTGCGCCTCGTCCGCCGAGGAGCGCGCTGCCATTGCGCGAAGCAAGCTGATCGAGAAGAATCTCAAAGAGGATGGCATCCAGGCTGCCAAGGATATCAAGCTGCTGCTCCTTGGTAATGGAGCTTTCCTCTATCTCTGTCTAGGTAGCAGGTGCGCGCGCACGCCGCGCCGGCTCGAGCTCTATTGACTCCCGACTTCTGAACCGGCACTCTCCGTTTCGGGAATATAGATAGGTAAAAGCATTGACTTTATAGGTACCTATGCTTTTTGGATAGGCATCATTTGAGGAGCCTTTAACGACTTACTTATATTTAAACACACTACAAGGTCTCCAATTGGGTACCTATCCAAGTCAACGTGTTATGATAGGTAGATATGTGATAATGATAATAGAAAATAAGCGACCTTCCGGTTGTTACACTATCAATAAAATTCAATTAAAGTATAGTAGGTACCTATTGACATCCCTGATCTTTGACCTCAAAACAACATTCCACCTAAATAAAACTGACCTGGCGATCTTGTTATCAAAGACTAATCGTCGGATCGGAATATCCAACGCAATTTGTATCTAATTAAGTAGAACTAGCTTATGAAGAACTAGGGCCATACATACTTCTTACCTACCTAAGTATTCAATCGGTTTTCGTTACAAACAAGTTCAAACAACACACAATCACACAAATATTGTTTCTTATGGTTTCTTTCTTATTTTTTATTACATAGGGATGGGTTTCTCACCTAATAAGCATCATGTTTCCTGACAGCGTGGTAGTGCTACTTAGATCCTACTTAATTATTGTAACGTTAGGCTGGCTCAGCTCAGGCCCTGTTGCTTGTCAAGTAGGATCTATGCTGAGGAATTTGTGGATGTCCTAAAAGGTGAATCAGGAAATTTCTCTATGATGCTGTCTACTAGTTGATTGCGTAAACACATACGAACCGACCTCAAACTGTTTAAAAACATAGCTAATCCCGACCAGTTGAGCTTGAAGTTAACAATATTCGCAAAAGCTTGAAGCATGATGCTTTCCAAGCGTAAACCACGTAAGTAGTTAGCAAACTTACGAAACATAGCGATAGCAACAGACCCTGAGATCCCTAAGCTTTAGGGGTTTTTCTTTTTTCCAGTGCAACTTATACATACCTAGGCCCAACCCCAGACTCGGATAGGGTCTGGATTCTTTACTCGTATGTAGGTACCCACCGAGTTTCGATTATTTACGATTATTCGTCATAACAAATGCAATATTCAAAAGCTATTTTCCTCTAAAGTCATCATCTGCCTAGCCTTTTCCTAAACTATGTTGGGGTCGGCTTTCAGTCTAACCTGATGCAGCTGAATACCAGTATTTTACATGCAGCGACTGCCTATCTGACCTCCACAACCCATTTACTAGGTAATACTGGTTGTCAGACTTTTGGCGGGCTTCTCTCACGACCCGTAACGACTGTCAAAGATCCACTTTCTTTTAAAGTATTGCTACAAGGCTACAATTATATTATATGGTATTACGAAAATAGTACCTATCATTTATCGAAACCATTCATACTACCTACTATAAAATGTCTTTTGTGAAAGTTGCTATTTTTATTTCACGAGAAAAAAGCTTCTGAATTGTGGTATTTATGGTCGTCAGGTCGTGAGGTCGTGACTAGTTTAGGTATTAAGTAGTTACTTCCTGATTATATAGGGTGACTGGTAATTAGTGACCGATACTAAACACATGATTATACTCATGATAACAAACAACTTTTATTATGAAGCCTAACCAGAAATCGCGAAAATAAAATCAGCTGACCCACATATTCATGTTCGCATAACTCGTCAAAATGTAGGGAGCAGCTGATTTTTTTTTCGCGATTTCAGGTTTGGTCCCATAGTAAAAGTTGTTTGTTATCATAAGCACAATCATGTGTTTAAGTATCGGTCACTAATTACCAGTCAACCTATATAGTTCTCATATGATTCTGGTGTTCAGAACTTATAAGTATTAGGGCCTATTTCACGATGTCCGAATAGCCACTACTTACCGAATAAAATAAAAAAGGAACATAATTTGTATGAAATTATTTGCCAAGTAAGTTAATCGGAACTTAATCGTAGGTGGTGAAACAGGCCCTTATAGTTAATTCTAGTCATCAACATGATACCAAAGTGTAAATAGGCTAGCCACAGAACGCAGATGAACATGATAGCCGCTAGGTACTGTCCTTGGACAATGGTTCATAGATAGGTAGGTAGTGTAGGTACGGAATGTGCATGTACAAATAAATAAAATCATTACTTTTGTACAGTGTATATCTACTGTTTTGTGAAGTTTTATTACGGTCTGGTGCAAGAGAATTGAAAAAAAAAATCTTGAGTGTTTCCTTTGACTTACGTAGCTGACATACATGACCGAAGACCGACGCCATAGAATCTGGAACATCATCATTTGTCTAGTTTTGTCCCAACTATGTTGGGGCGTCCAGTCTGCAGCTGAATACCAGTATTTTACATGGAGCGACTGCACAACCCAGTTACTGGGTTACAGTTACGATACCCCAGTAAGACTGGTTTCTGACTACCCGTAACGACTGTCAAAGATCTACAAATGACAGCCGGGACCAACGGTTTAACGTGCTTTCCGAGGCAGGAGGAATCTCGAAATGTTTTCATGGTCACCCATCCACGGAACAGCCTCGTCGGCAAGCGTAGTGTAGGTACCTTCGATTGACCCGAGCGGCTGTTATTATTTAGCCACGAGCCCTTTTCGCCAACTGAAACATAAAGAGCCCCATACATTTACGGTCCGCCAGCAGGCGGTGCAGTTTTTAAACGTAAGTGTTCTGTGAGTGGACCGTTGCCGTAGTACGGCCAACTGCTGGCCAACCATTGACTTATAAGTATATTACTTTTTATATCAATGTGGCCAACTGTTAATGTGTAGGTGTGGGGCCCCCAATAAAAATAATATTTTTATTTTAACACCCATTAGACTACATGTTTTAGAAAGAAAATGCAGTCAATCTTATTCTACACATTATTTTGTATTTACCTATTAAAATTTCGATCACAGATTCGATGTTACAGTTGCAATACTCAGGGCCTGTTTCACCACCTACGATTAAGTTCCTAGATAATTTCATACAAAATCTGTTCCATTTTTGAATTTATTCGGTAAGTACATTGTGAAATAGGCCCTTAGAATATTATGTTACGCCAAAGATGTTTTAGATGTGTGTCATATTTTTGAATCTCTGTTATATAACACTGTCAGATTGAAAGTTACCATTATTGATCAAAACATTTTTTTATGAAACAAACCTTTATTTAAAAATGCGCGCCATCAGAATTTTTTTGCAAAAAAGAAGTAAAAATTGTCTTTGACAAATCTTTGATTTTAGCGCATTGCTCGTGTTCTCTTTCGCGTGTGAATGTGCTTTCACGCATGTGTGAGCGAGTCCGAACGAAGATTTCCGAACGCACCCGAACGTCAGTCGAGCGGGGCGCGGTCGCTGTCACGGAGCGGAGTTGGTGCTTGTCATCCGGCCGCCATTATCTCGTATTTAAACGGATTTGTAAAATCAATTAAAGTTTGCATTGTCGTTGCGTGTTTTTAGTGTTCGGTGCAGTAAAAAACCCTGGAAACTATCGAGTCGCGGTCGTTTATCTAAAGATTGTGCGTTTCGGAGTCGTATGAACAGTGATAAGTGGTACTGTTAGGTTACTGTGTGTTGGGTGCTAACGTTGTGTAGGGTGGCTCCGGTCTCGCCGGAGAGGCAGGACGCGTGTGGAGCGCATGCAGAGGGAGCGGTGAGAGCGCGCCCGGCTCAGGGGTCGGGGCGGCCGGCGGCCAAGGAACAGGGACAGCTGCCGACATGGGGTGCGCCCAGTCGGCCGAGGAGCGTGCGGCTGCAGCTCGCAGCCGACAGATCGAGAGGAACCTGAAAGAGGACGGAATCCAGGCTTCCAAAGATATCAAGTTGCTCTTATTAGGTACAGTGTGGCTCTATTATTTGGTCGCGATCCGTGGCCGCACCCATGTTTCGGGGTTGTTGCAGAAACTTGGGCGTCCCCTTGAACGATCCCGACTTTCATGATCCCCCTGTGAATAGCGTCCTAACACGCTCTTCATGCATCCTATTAGCTTGTTGCGTATTTTGAACGAGAAGTAGAAATGGTTAGTTGCTTTCACTTGGAACTAATCATTATGCCGGTATGTACGGTAGTTCCGTGCGCAAATGAAAGTTCCTATTTGATTCACATTTAGGAAACATGTGTATGAACTCATTTTGTAGTCATTTCTATGCTAATCATGGTTGATTTCTGTTCCAATGTCATGAACCTCAATTCAGGAGGGGTTTTCCTTATCGTATTTCGAAACTTAAGTACCTATCACGCGTCGTATTGGCGTATTTTTGTGTGACATTGCCATTAGGTATTTGTTTTACTTCAGAGATTGATAAATTTATTTGAACCCACCATGTTAAATCTCACAATAGATGCCAAAAGTAGTAGGTATTTGTCTTATCGCTGCTAAATAAATACATTTCTAGAGTACATCACAATTATCATCATGGTAGTATCACAGTAGTTAAAATTAAATATTCCTGCCATAAATTATACTGCTAATTAAATAAATTATTGACAGCAGAACCTCAAATGCAGATGGAGGCATCGGTGTATGATAAAGCAATGACTATCTCTGCTTCACTGAATGATAAATCTCAAACACTCTTCTTAAAATAACAGTTCTCTAAATTAATAACACACTCACCCATTAATGATATCAATATTTCATGAGAAATATGTAACAGTCACCCAGTACAATAACTGAAGATTCTTATCGGCTGTGACTTAGTCGGCAAGGAGACTGCTCCATTGTGCTAGCTGGTAGTTTTCCTGCTATTTAGATAGATGACCTTGATGAGATAATATTTTCAGGCTGATAAAACACAAAAGAAAATCAGCTCAACAATGGAAACTAAACATGCAACCTATACTTCACACTCATGTTAAAATAAAACATATTTATTACTTTTCAATACTAACCGAGAGGTGATTCCGAAACACAAATTGTATACTTACAAGTTGCTGTAGTTATTACAGAACCACATGTATGTTGTCAGTAAACAATCAACTAGTATTTAAAGAATTTTAATCACTGTAAACAGTACCTGTTGGCAGTGTGTTGAACGGTTGCCAATATTTCAGCAGAACAATGTCATTCATGTCCAACGCTAAATGGCACAATACTTATTTACATTTAAATACAATTGATAGAGGAAACTGAACAAATAACTCAATCAATACAATTTTGTAATAATGTAGGTAATCATTTATTTTAAAGAATTTTTCCTTTGCATTCAATGTAATACAAAAGTACAAGAAATGTTTTAGGATAATCTCAGTTACCACCTATTTTAGAAATGTTAAATACTTGTTGACATTTTGCAGTCATTAAACTATATTTCACCCTTGAGTTCCCATTGAGTCGCAACATAACATTTAAAGCCCCTAAGACAACCCACTGACCAAGGGTTCACATCAACACTTACAAATAACTTATGTGGGACCATCCCCTAATTTAAAAGGGAAGTTGAATATGAAGTAAGGTTATAATTAAATAACAAGTTGCCTTGATCTTGACAGACTTGTCACTACATGACCATGTGAGTGCATTGACACAAGCTGTGCTATTTGTGATGTGTTACGGATGGTGACCTGTCTTTTTTCTCAACGGCCATAGTGAATTATTTAAATGTTTGCCATCATCATCATTCTCCTGCCCATATCCCAATTTATTTGGGTTCGGCGCAACAAGTCTTTTTTTGTAGATTTTATATGATTTTATATGTATGTCATACCTTCTTAAATTATAAAGGTCATACACTCCTCTTTATTGTGAGAAACATGTGACTTGACATCATTCCGTTTAATCAACTTATGGGATAATTTCAATTGGCATTAGCACTATCCAGCATTTACCTACACTACAGAATAATGCACTTCACATAAAGTCAATTACTTAGTCATTTTACACCCAGAATGAGTCACCATTGTGTTTTTCTAATGTCTTTATTGAAGGAGGCAGTTGGTATGATCAACAATTTCTATGTTTCTTATATAAACATTATATTCATTACTCATTATAACATACACTAACTACTACTGGCTACAGGTACATGTATGGGTGATTAGGTCACAAATGTAAGTTTTACACTTGACATTTGATCCTGATTTGCCCTATCTCAACACGTGACATCAGTCTTGGTTTGCAAAATTCAGATATAATTATCATCTTTACTTGGTAATTTTTATATTTAATTATATCGCTCCCTCTCAACAAGGCTTGAGACCCGGCAGTGTGAAAATTTTTGGGTGGTTTTGTTATGTTTCATTTTCTTCCATTTTATTATTATAATGTAGTATGACAACTTGTATGACAATGTTGTGATGCCCCAGTGGTTAAGGCCTCGCCTCTCATGGACAAGGTTGTGGGTTCAAATCTGGGCAATGTGACTTTTTCAATACATATACAGTACTTTCTGAGTTTATCTTGGATATTACTGACATTGGTGAAGGAAAACATTGTGAGGTAACCTAGACTTATAGTTAATATAAGTCTGAAATCGCCTACCCGTCTTGACCAAGCGTTGTGATCAATGCTCATGCCTATTCTGCATGAGGCCTTTGCCCTCTAGTGGGACATTAATAGGCTGGTATTATTATAGAATGACAACTCATTTCACTCATTCCATGGTGTTTCCATGCCATTGTTACATTCTGTTTGTATTTTTAAAATGCCATGCCAAACCTACTTATAGATCTATTTCAGTAGGCTTTTGTTGATCTTATATGACATACTTAACAAAATCCTAACAGGGCAAAAGTTAAATGAAAATAAAATACAACGCTTGGTACCTAACATTCCAAGTCCTTTTTAGGAACTAACTAGGTATAACTAGTTCAGTATCAGTCATGTTTTCAGCATCCATTGACATTCAATGCCCCATGCTAAATGAGGATAAAATAAGATTTTTCCTTTTAACTTTTCTGGTGTAGATATTTCAAGGAAAATGAAACCAAAACAAAAAAAAAATGTTTCGCAATCACATAATGAGGTGGCCAATCATATGTGACAAGTGTGTCAACTAGGTATCTTGTGCTAGAAATTAATTGAGGTGTCACGGCACGCCGCCGTGGCTGCCAGTGCGTGCATATCTGACCATGAATGGCGTTTTGCTTTAATAAGCCACTCCTCACAGTCATGTCTGTCTCACTTCGAAAAAATCCATGGTAACTTTATTAGTCTTAGCTCTGATTTGAGTAATCAATGTTTCAGTTAGAACGTAAAAGAGAGGACGGACCTTTGGATCATGTTTTAATGATAATTGAAATCTAGACTCATTTATCACAATTATGTGGGTCATTCATTAAGTCACACACCATTTTCACACAATTTGATCAGCTCTCTCATTTACACAAACATTGTAATGGCTTTAAAATACTACCAAGTTGTTACTTTTCTAAACCATGATGTAGCCAACTGAATCGAAGTCGAAAATCTAGAATTAGTAGGTATTTGAAGTAGCGTTCAGGCTTGGGTTCTTTGTTGAAGTTATTTGGCAAAAAAATCTTTAAATCAACACCATTAGGTCCATTACGCATACACCAAATGCCATTTGTTACGTGCGTAGCGTCGTTTAACGCTACTTATTACCCTGTCCAGGTTATCCACCTACCTCTTTTACCGAAATAATTCCAAATGTAACACTTTTACATCGTGCGTAAAGATCGAGTAGATTTTGTGCGATGTACTCGCAATAACTCTAATACGATCGCTATGTCAACTAAGGCCATTAGTTATAATCTATTGCACTAATCGGCCAATATCGAAGTTATTAAAAAGATAAGAGTGCTTTAATCCTTTAAATGTTATGTCATTTGGATTAGATAAGCGCGACTTGAAATATGAATTGCCTTCTGTGTACAACTTCTTCAATCGTCAGTTATTCGTGAATAGGTAAATGTCAGGTTACCATTGAAGAGGCGATCGAACGGACATTACAGACAGGTATTTTATCAGGCAAGCGGGATTCGAGCACGCGACGATGTTATCGTGATGATAGCGCAAAAAGGCACAGACGTCTACTCATCCTGTCACCCTAGCGATACAGAAGTTCGATTCGATACATTAGGTTTTTATCGAGGTTTTCGCCGCGATAAAACGTTCTGCCAGGTTCATGCGAAAAAGTGCTCATGTTAACGATATAAATGTAACTAAAGACAATAAAACCATGTCTCATGACATCATTCCTCGCAGGTACGGAACAGTATTAGGATCTAAATCCACGATAGTGAAGTAATGTGCCGATTATTCCCTGCTCCGATCATTTGCTCTGCGTGAGATAACTTCTAAACTGTTCGAATTCTTAAGCATTTACTATTAACTAAATAATCCGACATGACATTCACTGTTTTAAAAGTTATTATATTGGGTGTTCGTGGGAATACTTTCTTGGCACGCGGTTACCATCAACTTGATTGTGAAAGTTCTTCCACTGTGAATATAAAATACGTGATGATACCTTTTATTTTTGACGTATGAATGCATTGTCTTGTACGAGGCGTCACATCCTTTAATGTTACAATCGAAGGTATGAATGGTTGTACAAGTTGCAATGTAGAAATCAGAAGTGCACTTTTGTAGTGATAATGTGTATATCGGGGGTCAGAGATCGGCCATTCGCGCTGGCGAGCCAATTAGAGCCAACAGGGGTCATGATACTAAGAACCTGTATTTGACAGGGTTCGTTTTACTACACCCACGTAATTTGGTCACTTTATTAGCCAATTAATATCTACGTACGAAGGAATATAACGGTAAATAAATATTGTCTGTAGTAATTACGCTTACATAACTGTTTTATTAGGTCTCGCTTGATTATAGTACATGTATATAATAATATTTGAGAAACAATAATTATTACTATTCTTCAACAATCTACGCTTGCTTACATTTTGTCATCACCATTGTTCAGCGTTAACAGATAATTTTGTAATTACAATCAATTAAACAAGGTTCAAAGCGTAGGCTTCTGCGTAACGTAGACGTAAGTTATCGATTATCTTCTAGGAATTACGTGGAAAACCCGAAGCATGCTCAGTATACGCAGAGCTGCAAGCACTGAAGTCTATCGATCAGCGTGGTAGACCCTTCGTACGTCCTCGTACAGTTCACTGTAAACGTTTTTAATTTATTTTTCCATGCTATTTTCACTCAGCGAGACGTGCATAATGTGGACTGAAACAGTTTACATTTAGGCGGTAATTAAATGTTTTTATATCATCGCGTGTTTTATTGCGTGGTTTGGCGAAATGTCTGCTTTGAAGAAACACAGCTTTTATGTAATTCGGTCGCCTAATTTCACTTGTCCAATTCATTGTAATGCTTATTGATTAAATAATATTAAACCAATCGCAAGTATCGCAACACGTGTTATGTAGTGGTGGTGTTGCACGAATTTAATTTGTGTTTTTGTTTACAGGTGCTGGTGAATCCGGCAAAAGTACTATAGTCAAACAAATGAAGTAAGTAAACAACCTCTTTGTTTTGTTATTAAAATGTAAGAAACTTTTTACTGGAATAGTTAACTAGAAGGTGGTTTCTGGTAGGTAGGTTGGTGGTGGTTCTGGTATTTGGAAGGTAGTTTCTTCAAGAAAAATTGGAGACACTCCATAATGTCGACTGTTTCCGCTACAAAGGGCGTAAAGACCATTTTGGGCCAAATTCACTTTTTGATGCAGTCTTACTTAGTTGACTGATAGATGATAAAAGACTGCATCAAAAAGTGAATTTGGCCCAAAATGGTCTTTACGGCCTTTGTAGCGGAAACAGTCGCTGTGATAATGTCTAGAATCTACATATTACAGAGATATATGCCCTGGGGCCTTAAGTGAAAAAAGATCATGGTTCCAGTGTGAGAGAGAGACACGCAGCTTTTTTCTCAACGGAACCATGATGAATCCATGATCTTTTTTCACAACATAGTACGGCCCCTGAACTTACAGACAATTAAGTACGTGTTCCTAATAGATTAACATTAGCCCATTACAGCGGTTTGGCATAGCTCCTAACTTTTTGCAAGTCGCCCCAGTCGGCAAAGAAAATTTTGCATCCTTTCAATTGGTAGCTAAATGAACCGTATAACATCTACAGCCGTTGAATAGCAATGCTAGCTTTTTTTTAACCGACTTCTAAAAAAGGAGGAGATTTTTTTTTTTTTTTTTTTTTTTTTTTTTTTATGTTTGTTCGCGCATAACTCCGTCGCTTGCCAACCGATTTGAAAAATTATTTTTTTGTTGGAAAGGGTATACTTCCCAAATGGTCCCATTTTTTTCAAAATCCAGTTCTGATGATGGAATCCTGGAGAAATCGAAGGAACTCTTCAAATATTATAGGCACACCTATAGCGATTTGGGTATTTTTTATAGTAGCTTGTGCATTTGCTCTCGGAAAGCACCACTTGGTGAAGTGAAACTGATGATGAAGACCACAGATGGCTACCGGAACTACTCAATGATAAATATTTCACGGGTTGCGATTCGATTACTTTAATATGGTTGCTAAGCAATTTCCGCTCGTCAAACAATGCGTGTGGTGAGTGGTTGTTGAGGAGTTCTCCTGGTTCTTACCAGCAGAACTCCTCAACAATTAACGTCCCAGCATCGGGAAAAGCAATATTTTGTAACATGTGATGAGCAATTGACATTAGACTATTGTAACTTATACAAATTATAAACAGACCCACTAAAAAGCGAGAAATAAAAACTTTTTAACAAAAAAAAAACCGACTTCCAAAAATCACTACAAAGTGAAAAATAACTTTGATTTCGGAAGTCGGTGGCAAAAAAAAAAGAAAGTAAATAAAAAACGAAAGACACCGACTTCCGAAATCAAAGTTATTTTTCACTTTGTAGTGATTTTTGGAAGTCGGTTTTTTTTTTTGTTAAAAAGTATTTATTTTATCAAATAAGTGCTTTGCTCCAAAGACGAATACAAGTCTGTCTGGCTGAATATTCTGAACGAGACGGGTATGCTGAGCAACATGAAAATTATATGGAGCCATAATAAAAACTTCAAAATCTTCCTCTAGCCTAGAAACAAAAGCATATCGTATTCAAAGAACTTATTTTTTGTTGCTGCTCCTCCCCTTTAGCCTTCTATTCCTGTATTTTCTTCCACGCCCGCCCTGCAAACCTATGCAGATCTTCACAGTTCACCTTCGCCGCGGTCCACCTCGACGGCGATGTCCTCGCGGTTAGTGACGATCTTTGTCCATCTCTCCGTGTATGCAGTCAGATATATGAACCTCGTGGCTAGCCCACTCCCACTTCAGGCTATCTGTTTTTCTCCAACATCTGCTACTTGAGATATGGAGCGCAGCAAGCGTGGTGTATCTGATGACCTTTGCAAGTCTATTCGTAAATAAACTCGCATTATGCAGGATCTTCCTAAGTTTTAAATAGGGTAGGGATGCATCGATACGCCTTTTTCCCGATACGATACCGATACTCTTATAAAAATGTCGGCGATACCGATACCGATCCCATTAAAATAGATGGACAAATTTTAACAGGGTGTTCTACCCATGAATATGAACAACTTGCACTATTCAGATATTGATTTCAGGTTTGGTCCCATAGTAAAAGTTGTTCATATTCATGGGTAGAACACCCTGTGAAAATTTGTCCATCTATTTTAATGGGACCTTATATAAACTCACGCCTTCTTCCCATGGTGGTAGGCAGAAACTACAGAACGCCACCTGCGTTATGATCCTTACTGTATACTTCATTTGCTTCGTTTACGTTCAAACATCAGGGGGCCTACTCCCTAAGCATGAAGCCCGTAGTTTCGGCATTCGTTACGGGCGTTTCTTACTCCGTATCACCTACGGATGGATGATTGGTTCGGGCCCCGAACGAAGTATGAATGACAACATGATTTGCCAGATGTACCTACTCTCGATGTGTCGTTGCCCGTCCGAAAAATTTAACTTTTACACTTTTTTTGATAGATCGTAATGTCAGACTGAACGGACGGACGGAAAGACGGACGGGCTTAGGGAGTAGGCCCCCTGGTTGTACACACGGCTACAAATCAAGCTATACATTTCCAGTTTACACTGACCTCTCGTTGTAAGGAAATCCTATACAATACGAGATCAGCTTATACTGGAATTGTATAGCTTTATCTGTAGCCGTGCGTACATGCACGCCGCGCCGGTTGCAAGTACTACGCACCTGACCTTTCTGAAGAAGGTCCTTTTCATCACCAATAAGTATTTTTAAAATCGTTATCAAATTTAAATGAAGGTAAAATTAATAAAATACAAGTTAGGTAAATTTTTCGTTTTTTTGTTAATTAAAGTAAAAAAAATACAGACTTAGAATGAGATTATTAGTTATTAAAATTAATAAAACTAAATAAATAAATAAATATCCTTGGACATTTCACACAATAGTGTCGGTAATTTAAATTTTGTTTTAAAAACAAAGTATTGTCCGATGTCGATATAACGGCATCGGTTCTGTATCGGATGCACTCCTAGTTTTAAACTTGACTCATTTCAAAACCGACTACTTTATCTTATCTGGTAGGAATAAAAATTGCCCAAAAAGTGTTACGGCACAATCTGTATTATTGGTCCTTGTTAGAATAGACAAAAACAGCAGACAGCTTCAATTGAAAACTGAGAGCATTCCTCCTATCCTGACTTTCATTTTTGCATCGCAACCCATCCTACGTGTTTTGCGCCACAATATGCTTTGTCGTACAATGTTATCAATTACATTTATTCGTATCTATTTTAATCAATATTATTGTTTAGAGATATAATACATCGGTGGATTGCCTGCTATCTTCCTATATCTACTATCTACGACTTGTCAACAAGGATTTTACATTATTTTTGAAGATAAAAGATTACCGGCTGTATGAAAATTTCGTTGCAATGTAGGGAATGTCAGTATCGTATTATTAAGTTATATCTACGTATTTGAATTTCCCAATATTCTACGGAGATTTCAAATAATATGTCTTAGAACAATAACGTTCAGTTGCAATGGTTTGTTTAGAAATCATGCTTAAATTCTGTGCGCTAAAATAATTTGAATCTTGCATTAATAAATGTCGACTACCACCATCACCTTGTTATCGCAGAATAGTTATAATTTTGAGAACATACACCTATCTATGTTCTATGTTAAGGATTTGGTTTCCGCACTTAGTCCTCGCGTGAGCCATGGCGGCCTTCGTGGGTTATTCCAACCAGCCCACCTCCCTCCAGAAGTTAATCAAATCTCTGGGTCTATTAAGAACATCTGTGAAAGATCGGGGTATTCCAAGAGTTTCTGTTCTAATCTGGGTGACGCCTATGCATTCAAGAGCACATGCGCAATGGTCTCCTCAGCCTCCATGCAGGCCCTGCACAGGGGACTGTCCGTTATTCCTATTGAACTATTACGTTATTTAATTTGAATCTTGCATTAATAAATGTCGACTACCACCATTACCTTGTTATCGCAGAATAGTTATAATTTTGAGAACATACACCTACGTCAGACGCTAAATGCCTAGGTAACGAATACGTAGATATGTTCCGTTGTTTAGCAGTTTTACGATACGTATGTTCGTGTTATTTAAATTAAAAGATATTTGTCTTCACGTCACGCCGCGAGCTGTCACCAACGCGTACGAATAAAATAATTTGTGTGACGTCACTAAACGACGAAGCTAATAGCCCTGCCAAATAGTTGATGATGGACAGTGAAAATTGAACACGCCTAATCTGTGTCAAACAGGTTTCTGATTCTGATATTAAGACTCATTCATAAACTACTTAATCTTGAAGTTGGGACTTTCCTATTTGATATTATCAAAATGAGAAAAATAGCACCGTATAATTCTAGTACTTGACAATAGTATTAATTTTGGTTGTTATTTAATCAGGCTGTTTACTATTCGTATTGTCAAAAAATTAGGTTGCCAATAGAACATGGCCAACTCATAATACGTACAATATTGATCTACAATACTTACGATGGTACTAGGTTTTTAAATTCGCGGAATGGGTAGTTAGGTAATTAGTCGGGGTACTTACCTGAATCGGTACGAATTAAGTAACTCATCATTAGTATAAATACCAAATTTTATCGTAATTAGGTCATTCATCTGTCCCGATAAGACTGTCGCTTTCGACAATCCCGATAAGGCCGAATGTCTAGTCGACAGCCTTGAGTCCCAATGTTCTCCCAGCTCTCTACCAGACCAGTAGACAAAGCCCACCTTGCCAAGGTTGACGCTGAAGTCGAACGTAGAGCTTCCCTCCCACCCGTCGAAGACCCTGATGATCCTCTGCCTCCCGTCACTCCAGACGAAGTGCTCGACATCATTAAAAGGCTCCACACACGTAAAGCCCCCGATTCGGACGGTATCACCAATAAGGCGTACAAACTTTTCCCCGATCCTCTCACAATGCTAATGATCGTCATCTTCAATGGCCCTCTGAGCTACAATATCTTCCCGCAAGCGTGGAACGATGCCACGGTTATTGCCCAAGCCAGGCAAGACCAAATCTGAGCCCACCAGTTACCCCCCATCAGTCTCCTCAATGTTCTCGTCAAAATCTACGGGAGGCTTATTTATACGCGTCTATCCCCATCGAGCATGGTTGGTTTTCGAACCCAACACTCGTGTATTCAACAGGTCCACCGCATCGTTCTGCTTTTCAGCACAAAGCAACGACGGACATTTTGTTCTTCGACATTGCGAAAGCGTTTCACAAAGTCTGGCACTATGGCTTAATATTTAAGCTATACCAACTAGCCAGATCGTTTCATGCTCATCTTACGGGACTTTTTGTCTAATAGCATTTATCGCGTCGAGGATACACTTTCTTCCCATCACCCCATACGCGCAGATGTCCCTCAGGGCCCCGTGATATCTCCCCTTATTCACGCTGTTCACAAGCGACATTCTCAAAAGTAAACAGGCTCAGTTGGCTTTTGCTTGCCGACGACACAGCTATCTACTGTACAGGTAGCTGTCAGGTCGCTATCGCTCGTACTCTCTAAACCTCCCCAAACGTCTTTGGCACTAGATTCCGAAAATGGAGAATCGAGGTCAACCCCGATAAGAGTCAGGCGGTTCTCTTCTCCAGACCGCTTCTTCGCGCTCTCCCCCTTCCCAGTCAGATCACTATGTATGGCAAGCCAATCCCTTGGGAGAAGCGACCCAAATACCTAGGGGTCATCCTTGACCACCACCTCATCTTCAATGAGCACATAAAGGCGGCTCGTTCGCGCGCCTCTTTCGCTCTCGGCTCTGTAGGCTCCACTCCATTTTGACCCCACGCAGCAAATTCGCCGGTCTTCCGTCCGTGCCGCCAAGGCCCGCCGCGACGTCTTTGTCCATCCCCGCCCCGACCCTTGCTCGAGCCAGCCCGCGCTGCTGAGTCTGTAGCTCTAAACTCGTTCCCCCCGCCCCCCGCCTTACAGTCCTGACCTGGCTCCCAGAGATTATTACCTATTCCCAAACTTAAAAAAAGAACTTGTGGGAAGAAATTTTCAAGTGATGAAGAAGTGAAGGATGCAGTTTTAGCGTATTTTTCTGACAAAGATAAACATTTTTTTTCGAAGACATACACAAGTTAATTGAAAGATCAGAAAAATATATTATTCAATATATTCACCTGATACCCGGTGAATATATTGAAAAGGAAAAATAAATATGTATTTTTATTTCCACTTTTCCTCCCATTCCGCGAACTTAAAAACGCCCCCTTGTAGTACCTACGCTAATGTTGGTGAAATCAATGTTTTGTGGGTGTTTGCACCATGCCATCGGTGACGTCACGTACAGATCTATGGAACGCCAGACGCTCGAAATCAAATTATTTGATCGATATTCAATGTAGGGAATGTAGGTTTGTTTCAATGTAGGTTTAAAAAAAATGTAAATTGGCCGATTTCATTTGTTAGAATATATTTCCGAAAATTAGAATTCAAGTTATTGTAGGTATATAGAGACATCCAAACCTGTCATTCATTACTCAAGGACGAGTTCCCTTTTCGAGTGACTTTATACTTATACAGTTAGGTTTTCGAAACTCAGTATGAGAATAATAGAACAGGTTGGAATCTGGTAGAAGTGAATTTAGGATTCCGCGAATTCTGAAGAATCAACCGCGCTGGTTGCATGGCACGATTGTTGTTATTGCTATTGCATCATCCGCACGCATCGCCTCCATTGTTCGAATCCGTAAAATACTAAAATATTTACTTATCATCTTGAACAAACTGTCAGCGGCTTACTTTCATAACTTTAAAAGAACAGTCTTATGTGAAATACTATGGCTTGTTTTATTTTTACAAATCCTGCAGACAAGCAGAATCAGAATCTAGCTAAACTTGTATTAAATCTGTCTCCTTCGGCACCAGATAAGGCTGCATAAGAGAACTTAGAGCAACATTTAGGATTCAGTAGACATGAAAGAAACTCACTCAATGCTACAAGAATGTCGACCAAACTGCGCAAAATAAATTTTATTGACTGTTCGAGTGAGTATAATATTAAAACAACAAAGAATACAGTTTCGCGAAATCCATAATCAGCTGCACATTTATCTTGCTCTCCGAATTGGCTTTAGTGTTTGTTATTGAGTTGAGCCTACCGTCCTCCCTCACCTACATAACTTATTTATTTATGTACATGCAATTTGAATGTCTGATCGACTTAATAATTTATACAGACAGATCTGGACAATAAGAACGCATCATAAATAATATAAGAATACGAAAATGTCAAGTTATGATTTTGTGAGTCACTTTCGTTAGAGCAAATGTAAGTTACATTGTCACAATATAGAGTTTCGATACTGCCAATAGATTTTACGGCGTTACTGTACCTCTGACTTTAGCTAGATAGCAACCAACTAATGTATAACCGCGTGGAAGTGCTTGAATGACGACCAGCACCCTAATTGCGTAACACACTATCGATCGAAATCTGAATCATTTTGAAGCAAGTTGCTAATCCATTGCTTCATAAATTTTCGAAGAATTTAGTCTTCTCAACACCGTATTTTTTTTTTTTTACTCTTTCTCTTTATTGGAATTGGTTCTGGGACATTCAGCAATAGGTAAATCTAAATAGATCATAATGCAATGAATGTTGTTTAACTGTCAAAATGAAACCGATTCCGACTGATAGTGTGTTACGCAATTAGGGTGCTGTCCCTTTGATGTTATTGCCAATGGAGTAGTGAGATTTAAGGACGAATAAAATGACGCTGCATATTACCAACAGTTACTCGATTGTAAAGGACAACAGTTAACACAAAGTTTCTATTGAATCTTAAACAACAATTTAATATGCATTATGGAAACTGCATAAATTACAAATTTACTGCTAATTTCTTGTACATTCCCGTGACATTATGGCTACGTCATGAAATCACATTGGTCGAGGTTGGAACTTAACAATCTCGTTAAAATACCGCACTATTGGACCTATGAATCACAAGGCGATCGATGAGTAACACACATTTACGCCTTTTATTAACTCGTTCCCTCAATTTAGCCAATTATTTGTTCTGTGTCATATACCTATGTACCTAGATACAAATTGTGATAATTGTTCTCTACTTCTGAACACTGTAAACCAAATACAGCCGATTCTTTTTGTAAAGTAATGACAAAATATTATAACTTATTCTTTGACCTAATTTATTAAACATTACTTTCTTTCCAACAGAATTATCCACGAAAGTGGCTTTACAAATGAAGACTTCAAACAGTACCGGCCGGTGGTGTACAGCAACACGATTCAGTCGCTCGTCGCCATCTTGCGTGCTATGCCCAACCTGGGCATCACCTACGGCAATAAGGACCGAGAGGTAAGCTGCTCGTTTTCTGACATTTTTTTTGGAGGGAATGCTACTAGATTTTTTACTGTGCCACATCAACAACATCCAGTAATTTTGAAAATGTAGGTCACTTATCCAAAAAACATCGTTGGTCTAAAGCATTCAATAACAACAGTCTCTTGTGAAAGTGGTTAGGCTCCCCTAATCTCATGATTTAGGAAGAGCAGCAAGAAGCTATAGATCCTGAGGTCCTAAAGACCGTCGAGTACCAAGATCTTAAATTATTATAATGTTGTTTGACATCTTTCGGCTGTGATATACCAGCATAACGCTAATTCTGGCTTGACTTTTGCTAGGACATAGAAAATGAATAAATATCTCGCACATAACACTCAATATGATCACAGTGATAAGTATACTGATCAAATTGAAATATTTATTCGAAGATATCAATCGTACAGTACTTATTAGTTTACTAAAAATCGAAAATCAAAGCGAATATTCCTTGCGTAAACGATAAACTGCTTCGATTACGTGTATGCTGTATTCTATAAATAATGGGCGATCGTCAGTAAAAATAATGTCGATTGCATCGAAATCTACATCGGGAATAAGTGCTCTGAGGCTTCCGTTTGCCGCTAATGCTGATTACGAAGCAATCTGTGGTAGACTGGAGTGTTATGATACTTATTGCATAGTAACAACCCCGGCATAGATTCAGCTGAACACTGTAGCTATTGTATGTCCATATAATATAGTCCGCCTAATGCGGGATTATGCGCAATTCTAGAATGAGTATAATTGAGAATATCGAATGAATCCTCTTAAAAAGTACTAAGCTATTGTAGCCATAGCTCTACAAAATGTACAGGTGAAAGGCTTCCATGAATAAACGAAAATTGCATCTGCATTTTCCCAGGACTTGTTCGATTCTGTGAAATGTTCTCTCTATGGAGATCAATATTGGGTATTCGTTATTCATGAGAGTGGCTCTCTGTTTGCCGGCCGTCCGAGCCCGGCTTCACTCTGCACACCAGCTTATTGCATTATTTGTTTGCTATGAATATTGCTCCAAAACAAATATTACCCTTATTGTATAGCGTTCAGTTTTATTAAACAGTTTTTTCCAATTTTTATTGACAAGGAGACATTCGTCAAGGTTATCTTTGAGATTAAATTGGTTTCTTAAGTACAAGATTGTAGAATACAATACCTGACATTGCGGTGTTGTTAGTCTAATTTGCCAACAAAACATTAATCAATTTACTTACCACTTCAGATAAGGCTAAGTTAATTCATAAACCTGGTCATTGTGCTAACGTTAACGAAATATTGCAAACTGAATAATTTATGGTAAACCAGATAAGGTGGCGATCTCATGTTTGCGATAGTGCGCGATTCTATTAGCAATAAACGAACAACCACCAAACGTGTAATGAAATCTGAAAGGGATACATTGGACAGTGTTATCATCAAGAGTACCTGTTCGGAATGTCAGTCAGATAAGGTATCTCAGTTCCGTTCCGACCTGTTGAAGAGTCGTTCATGTCAAGTCAACGTCATCGGTTACACAACGAACGAGAGGCTGCTCTGAAAACTGTAATTAATTCACTCGTCACGAGATGTGACGCACGTACCGTTTGACATAGGTACGTCGTAAACGGATCTTTAAAGTCCATGAGACTGCGAGCAATAAAAAATATCTGTAATTTCCCTCTCAAGTAGAGATTATACAAACTAGATTACAGTACGAGTCGTTAGTACTTCACCTTTATTGACAAGCAGGTATTATCCACAGTTCACGCAATGTCCGGAGATCGATCCCCTTCCCTGTATTCCCCTAATGAGACATGGCCTTACCGTCCCCCTATTAGTTTTGCATATTCACGCATAGGAAGCTAAGTCGCTAGAGTGCACATGACATTGTCTATGTTACCTCGTGCACCTATCTCTTTATCACAGTGAGGGACATGAAAGCAGTGGACGTGACAGCCCTATCCGGCGCAAACTTGTTGAAACAAAACCTAAGTACACGCACAATGAATCGCATGAGGGTTGTCTCAGCATTGTTCCCTATCTTTAGACGATTTTGTATGGTTACAGAGCGAACGGGTTCAGTATTTTGATCTTTGGATGTGCCTCTGTCTTTCCGTAGTTTTAATAGACAAAACTAAAAATGTACTGTCGGTTTTGTCGGTTGGTGCCTGTTCTACCCCATACTTTACCTCAATCAAAGTTACTGTATACGGAATAATTGCAAAAAAAATATATGTTAAAGGTATTGTGCTTTTCAAATAAGCAATGCTTTAATGCCAGCCTAGGTAACGAGCTAATGGACGTCGATGTTTAAATGAATATGCAATGTGTAAGCAACAAGGGTGGCGGTGGCGGGTTATTCCGAGGAGGGGTTGTGAATGGCGCGGCGAACTGCCCGTCACCGCGCATGCGCCCCGCGACCCGCAACACCCGTCATAATTAGAGCATATTTCACAGAAACCTCTGCAACCAGCAAAAGCACAAGCCTGTGATGTACGAGTTATTTATTTCATAGCATGGCATTTCATGCCGCAGTGCCGCTAGTATAAACTTTTATAATACCCAGAACAGAATCGACTTGTCTCTGCTACATAAAGTATGAGTATTTATGATGCATTGCAGTTTGTTCATCAACACGAAGACTAAACTTTGGAGGTTCTCATTACTCATTACTAATCAGAATTCTTTCACTTGGCGGATAGCCGGTTGCGTAACGAAAGCGTACAGTTCGCCGAGACGAGTTAGCTAAATGGATTACTAATCGGATTAGCGTATGTCGAAGATGCTGGGTCACTCAACTCCAATTGAGACGATATGGCTCTTCAACACGAATTATTATGAGTCATTGTTCTTTATGGCTGTGTTTATAGCTTTTAAAGTTAGGCAATGGTTGTTGTTGTATGTTAGGAACATGTAACATTGGTCATGAAATAAAGGTTACACATTGGTTAGGTAAGTTGTGCTTGCAGTAAGAAAAATAAGACAGTTGACTGATACAGACAGCTAGGTTAGTATACTTTGCTTGTTTCCAAAGTATTATGTCTTACTAGCTTCTGCCCGCGACTTCGTCCGCGTGAAATTTATTTTTTGCTCGACCCACCCCGTCGCATCGCATTGCCTACCCGCGCTATTGCTTCGTTTTCACTTAGCGTTCTTTCAGACTTTTTTTCTTTTTGCTCGGCACCTAAGGGTCCTAAGGGTCCTAGGGGGTATGTTAAATATGCCTTATATAAGATTTGGGCTATCATTAATGCAAAAAGATTTTTTAAAGTTCGACTGGTAGGGTAGTTCCAGAGATTAGGTCGTTCCTTCACCATATCCCCTTCCGCTACCTCTCCCTCCCCCTCTCACTCACTCTCACACCCCCTTCACCACTTCCCCTTCCCTCTCTCTCCCTCACCACGCCGTCCCCTCCCTCTCCCCCTATCCTCCACGTCCGGCTCACCAACCCCTACCCTCCCCCTCAGCCTTCACCATGTCTTCCTCCTCTCCTCACCAAGTCCTGCCCTTTTCTCCCTGCGTCCATCATCCTCCCCCTCACCCTCCTCACCACTCCTCCCCTTCCCTCTCCTCCTCTAACCCTCCCGCCGGGGTAGTTTTAAAAAACTAATAATGACAAACTTAGGCAAATATTTGTGCCAAGTTTCAAGTCAATTAAAACCAAATGAATAAAATTTTTCATGTAAATTGTATCCCTGTTTTCACCCCCACAGGGGTGGAATTAAAAAAAAATGGTTTGAGATATTTCCACAACTTGACTGAAAGATTATTTACACCAATTTTTGAGTTAATCAAGCCACGCAGTAAAATCCTACCCTGTGAAATTGACTACCCCTTTTCACCCCGTTATAGGTAGATTTTCGAAAAACCCTGATACACATTATTCTATATTTTTGGTTTTTAGTATAAATACTGAGTTTTGAATTAATCGGATTGCGCGTTAAAATTTTTCCATACAAACTTTGAGACCCCCCAATTCCCCTTTAGGGGGTAGTTCAGAAAAACAAAAAATCACAAAAATCATAATTTACTTAGATAAATATTCGTGCCAAGTTTCAAGTTTATTAACTCAAGGAATAAGATTTTTCATACAAACAATATCCCCCCTTTTTACCCCCTAGAAGGTCGAATTTCCAAAAACCCTTTCTTAGCGGATGCCTAGGTCATAATAGCTACCTGTGTTCCAAATTTCAGCCCAATCCGTTCAGTGGTTTCAGCTGTGTGTTGATAGATCAGTCAGTCAGTCAGTCAGTCAGTCAGTAACGCTTTCCTTTTATAGATATAGATGACTGTTATGACGTTCATATTTTTGTCAAATATTAATTTTGGATTGCTATGTGCTGAATGATTGTCAAAGTGATTCTTCTTCCTTGGTCTTCAAATGCATTTAAAAATTAGGGGATGATTTTTGATCAGTTCATTAGTTCTTAAGTTAGTTTGTGCTTCGAAGCTCACTAATTTCCCTCCCTTTTCTACAAATAAGACGTGTCTAACTGTATCAACATGGCACTAATGATGAGTTATGTATGGACCATTAAGTAAGTCGTTAACACTTAATCACTACCATCAATGCATTTTTGTTCACATTTTCGACATAGTTATGTGAATACAGCTTACACAAATTACTTGAAAATGACACCCCTATTTATGATTAAATCAAGATTCACTCTTCTCTTGGTCTCTCGGGTGTCACTAAAGAACAATAATATGAGGAGTAAACTGGACAACAGCTAGGTTCGTTGTCCAAATAATTACAAATATTTGGATCCACAATTCGATATTAATAGAGTAAGTAAGTAATTAATTAATTATTATTATGATTCCTCATATTCAAATGTTTATTGAGCGATGATTATGCCTATTATTATTTTGCATTGAAGTAGTATATTATCCTCTCCATCAAGTTCTATTAAACATCGGAACAACGGTGAAGGAACCTCTTGGACCTTGAGGTTCACCATTTAGATAGCTGGTAGCGAGATACGATAGCTAAAACGCTACTTTAATTCTTCATGGAGTAAGAAAAACTCTGAGTTTTGTATTAAGTCTTCACCATTGAGGTTTTTTTCGGTATCTGGTAATTGCTTCATTCATAAATTAGGTGGATACTAAATCCGTGATACCTACCTTTTAGGGCTTGCAAATATTCGACAATTTTGCAATTCGAATATTCGATAATTTTTTGGAGTATATTCGAATAATTCGAATATTGTTCGAATATTAAATAAAAAAAATAAGTTTTATAGAAATCATGTCCTTTAATTTCTAAATAGTCTTTATTCTCTAAATCAAAATAATACTAGTTAAAGTTAACGCAGTGTTACAAAAACAATTAAAATATCATTTTTTTCTGTTAGAAAACGAAGGATTAGAATAGCTAACATTAAACTGAAAATAATCAACTAGTTTCTTCAAATTACATAGCTAACACAATAATCAACGTATTTTTTTGGAAAAGTTTTAATGGTCAACTTAATACAGTACTCATGATATTAATACACCACAATGTTATTCTATTAAAATAATCGCGGTTACGGGCTGAAGTCCATTCGTCTAAAGAGACGGAAAACTTCTGTCCTTTGGCTTTCAATTTCTGCAATGTTTCCTTAAGTTCGCCTTTTAATTGCTCACTCTTTTCTACCACGATCTTTTTAATTGTATTTGGTGACTTCGGTAAGTCTTCATAGCCACTTTTTTAAAAAGATTTCGCAACGAATCAGATGTACAGAACAAACTAAATGGAAGACCATCACAAGCAGTCATTTTTGCAACTATATTTTCCACATTATCAGTTTTTTTTAAAGAAGTCGTCAATCAATTTAACTTTCTTCTTCTTTGGCTCATTTTCCTGTAGGTTCGTGTGTGTGCCCGATGTCCCTGGCGCTGAAAGTTCATCAACAGTAACCCTAGTACTATCAACAGGGTGAAGTTTCATATGGTTATGCAAACAAGTAGTTGTGTTTCGGCATTTAATCACTTTTTACATTGCGCATGAACTCCATCTGAAGTTCTCAAAAAAAAGTTCCATACTGACGACTTATCTCGCGTACCTTTGGTGTACTCTTTAAATTCTTATTTGTTTTGCAGTTGCTCCATGTTTTAATGTTTAATCTAATACCTGAAATGTCAAAAAATTAACCGTCAACACACACTTCATAGTGTTTTAAAAAATCTTAAAAAGAACACAAATGAGAAGTAAACGAGTTCACAAAATAAAAGCTTTAGCCAAGTTAACTAGTAAAAAAGCTGCATTTTTGAGGTTAGAATTAGTATTATAATAAAATCATTATCACAAGTCAGAAATGCAATTATAGTAGCTACTTACATTAAAGCACGTAACTGATTCACTGGATTGTCGTTGGGTATACAACTGTACATTAAATAAAACAACGGGCTCACTAAACAAAATAAAACCGTCTAACACAAAATAATAACAACCAAACACGCGTGCAAATGGTGGACAAATGCACAAAGGCGAACCACCCCCACCCGACCGCGCGCCGGCCGCATCTTCCGAATGTTCCCGATCGTTGCCGAATCCTGTCGTAACACTCGTAACGCCCGCGAGTCGAACGACGTTACCTTGTTTGTACGGCATGCATGAACGTTGAATTTTGTGTGCACATCAGATTGTTGAGTTTTGTTTTCTAGGAATCGAATTTTCGAATATCGTAAAATTTCTATTCGAATATTTGAAACAGTTGATTATTCGAATAATTCGAATATTCGAATGCAAGCCCTACTACCTTTACAAATCAATAGTCAGTTCGGTCGTCGGCAGCGGCACTAACCCATCAAGAAACGAAGTAGTATTAAAATAAAATGTCTAATATTGATCATGGGCGTCATTATTACCGTGTTCTCTTTCAAAAATAGCCTTTAATACTTTCAACTGTCTTACTTTGACTGTTTTCAGAAATTAGAGTAGATATTATATAAATGATGGCCTTGTTTTGTATCGCCACGAATGAATGAGGATAGCTCAAGCCGTTGGAAAGCCAGTCAGCAAAGTGCCAACGCGGGACATTTAAATGCACCCTGGCAAAGCACCAGTAGTGCTTTTTACCTGGTGGCATTGCCCTTTGCCCCATACTACCACTGCAGTGGTACATTGACATTTATGTGTAGACAAAACAGAATTTGTGAATGATGCGGTGAAAGTGTTGGCTACGCTGCCAACCTCTTTGCTGTGGCGTGTTGACCTTCTTTCCTTTTTGGGATAGGTTTATTACACAGCGAAATTACGACCCATCTTTGATAGTGTCGACGATAGATACAGTTTCTCGGTCCATGGATGGGTGACCATCGTTATATACCGAGACCCCTCCGTGTCTCGGAAAGCACGTTAAGCCGTAGGTCCCGGCTGCCATTCTTGGATCTTTGGCAGTCGTTACGGGTCGTCAGAAGCCCGAAAGTCGACAACCAGTACCAACTTACCAAGGGGTATCGTGTTACCCAGTAACTAAGTTGTGGAGGTCAGATAGGCAGTCGCTCCGTGTAAAATACTGATATGCAGCTGCATCCGGTTAGACTGGTAGCCTACCCTAACATAGTTGGGAAAAGGCTAGGCAGATTGATTACGTGTAGTTTTATTGGGTTTTTCCATCAGGAAATCCATAGAGTAAATCCTCAGTAAAGAGGTATGAAGAACAGGGTCATGGTCTCTGTAAAGTTCACTCATCCACCATAGAAAAGGTAGAATCTTCCGACCAGACGGGTGGGGAACTGCCCGACATCTTTGAGGTCGGGATGTTGATATATGCCAGTCTCAGTCAGATATCTTATTGTATTTGTCTATTCCAGAGCGATGGCAAGATGGTGTTTGACGTGATCCAACGGATGGAGGACACGGAGCCGTTCAGCGAGGAGTTGCTGGCAGCGATGAAGAGGCTCTGGGCGGACGCCGGTGTGCAGGAGTGCTTCGGCCGCTCCAACGAGTACCAGCTCAACGATTCCGCCAAATAGTGAGTACATAGACTTTGTTTATGAGAGAATACAAGAAATGATATAAATTAATGATAAGTTGATATTGTGAACTAAGATGGTTCATTAGTTGTTCATATTTGTAACATAAAATTAAGGTTAGGCTCTCCTAACGGCCGAACCCAATAACCCACTGTCGGTAAAAGACAGATCGCTACTGATGATAGACAATGTACAATGTGTCCTGAGCACATGTGCTCAAACTTAAGGATGTGGTACAGACCATCAAACTGAACAACTTTTTCCCGGGGAGCAACATCGTAATCGTAAAAAAAAAACAGTCGTCCCTTACATTTAGCCAAGTAGGCATTGAAATTTTGTAAGGGACGACTGTTTTTTTTTTACGATTACGATGTTGCTCCCCGGGAAAAAGTTGTTCAGTTTGATGGTCTGTACCACATCCTTAAGTTTGAGCACATGTGCTCAGGACACATTGTACATTGTCTATCATCAGTAGCGATCTGTCTTTTACCGACAGTGGGTTATTGGGTTCGGCCGTTAGTGGAGAGCCTAACCACATCCTTAAGTTTCAGCACATGTGCTGGGGACACATTGTATTCTATCCTTAGGTGCCACAACTGGTGACAGATAGGTTATTGGGTTCGGCCGTTAGTAGAAACGACAGGATCTTTAAAATAATAAAATAAGCCTTCAAATGACGGACTTTATTTGAAAAGTCAAATAAATGTAACTTAACATTAAGTATTACAAAACCGTACAAAACACAAACGACTAAATCTAACTTTGTAAAAACCTTTGGCAATTAAATATACGTCTTACGAACAACATTAAATACGTATTTAACATAGAAGATTACAGGCTAGTGTGGTTACCGTTTCTCTTGTGGAGTGCGAACTGCAACGGTTCGTTTGGCACGTACGTCGGCGTCACGCTGTAAGTTAGCTCTCCGTAGTGCCATGATACGTCGTATTTATGGAAAGTCTGGGAACCAATAATTAGGTTTAGGATAACACATAAAAGATCGAACGACCAACCAACCACAATATTATGATTTTCATTGTAAAAGTGTTGCCCTACAAATTATTTTGTTACTTGAAAAATTAGCAATTTGTCGTCGATTTTCTACTTCACAATTTTTTCTTATAGCGACTTAAGTTTTGCTTTCCTAGGAAACCGGTACCGTCATATTATAACGTCTGCCATGAAAATCTGTAATTTTCACCAGTATTTGACATTAAGTCAAACCCCGCCCCCAAAGATTTGCCCTCACCGTAAGGTAATGAGGTTAGTCACGGGAAAAAGTGTCCATAGTGAAAAGAGTGAGTTCACACAATCATGATTGAATAGTTTCCATGACCATCAAGTCAAGTCACTGCGTCATTGTGTGTCAGAGGTGTCAAAACGAAACAGAAACACGGCTATCTTTTGACGCGGTAGGGCGGATCTAACGATTTAAATCTTTGTCGTCAGAGTGGAGTTTCTTGTCCGTTCTTCCCTATAGGTACCTACTACGCTTTGGAATGGGTGAGTAGCTTCATCTATCTGACTGACCGACCCCTTGACAGTTCAAAAGCGCCTGTAAGTGGTTTATTTGAAATAAATGCTTTGAGTTTGAATTTCGTGACGGCAGTGGCGGCTGCAACTGCGGCCGTTAAGTGCGGCCCTCATCTTTTGACACAGTGGGACGAATCTAACGATTTAAATCTTTGCCGCTGTCATTATTTCTTGACATCCGTCACTGCGGTCGTTAAGTTCGACCACCACTCCGGAAACCGTAGCTTTAGAATGTAAAACACAATTACAATCAACTGAAACTCACCTTAGCTAGCAGAAGTTGCAACTCTGCTTCAGCAAATCTCTTCCCGATACACATTCGTCGGCCGAAGCCGAACGGAAGCGACGCGAACGGGTGGATCCCTACGTTCTTTTGCTTGCGACACACTTCCATCGCCCGTTTGTACGGGCATCCTGAATTTTCACCAACAACTATCGATCCTTCGGGTTTTTCCGTCGACTCCCGAACTTCGTTGTCTCGTAGCCATCGCTCGGGAACGTACTCCTTTGGTGACGGGAAGTATCGTTCCTCGTTAGATAGGATGTAATGCGGGAAAACGATGTGCGACTGAAATAGGAAAAAGGAATTGTGAATATAAATAATTATGGTGTCCTCACTCACTTTTCCCCTCTCTAAAATAAGTATTATTACTACTTTTATATGTATTTCCTCATGAAAAGTTAAATATCTGAGCTGATGGATCGTCAATATTTGATTTATTATATACATCATTAAGTTTTTATGCTCACCCCTTTAGGTACGTTATATCCAGATATCACGGCATCTGACTGAATGCATCTCCCGTTCCCCAAAATCACTGGTTTGATTCTGTAACAATGTGAATATCATTAAGACTTTCTTTCTTACTATGCTCGGACTTTGCACCATGTAACATGAGGCAACAAGGGCTAGTGTGAATCTCTGGGTTCATTCGTTCATTCATCATTCTTCATTCATGCAGTAAAGTGACATTTCTTATCTGTCATTTCGTTAAAAAATGTTCCCTGTTGATAGCGAAATGACAGTAGACATGACAGTAAGTGTCATTTTACTGCAGCTAATTAAAAGTCCGACCATAAATATCACTATTATATACACTTTTCCTGTTCAGGGTACACACGGCTACACATCAAGCTATACATTTCCAGTTTACACTGACCTCTCATTGTATGAAAATTCTATACAATGCGAGATCAGCTTGTACTGGAAATGTATAGCTTGATCTGTAGCCGTGCGTACAAAGGTTAATGTCCTCCTTTGAATTAAACTTAAGTAATTTCTTATTCAATGAAAGTGTAAAAAAATATTGTTATGGGAACACTTGCTTTTTCCCTTCGTGAATTATACCGACAGTGGAATAACGTTAACGATTAGCATTTTATCGTTTTAATGTAGTTAAAAACACGTATACTTAGCGAATTTATATAAACAGTCTGAAATGGTAGCTTTTTTAGCGGTTTTGTTACGTTCAACAAATTCCAACTCATATGAGATCATTAACAACATTATAAAACCCGTCACCCACATGTCAATTACGAATTCTTCGCATTTATCGGTGCATGCGGACCTGTACTGCAAGTATATTATTTACATAACGTGCTATAAACACTAGTGTTGTTACACTCGACTTGTAGACAGGTCCTAGCGACACAGGTGCAAAATGTAATCTGACGCTGACCATCATTGGTTACGTTACACATGTATCAAGTTTTTTATCCTATAGACTCATTGGAGGTTACTGTACTCGTGTCACGAGGAAAATCTCTTATTACTGTTATTGACATTGAAACTGGCTCATTATTATTAATTCTTTACCCACAAAATGTCATGACAAAACTTTACTTTAACGTTAAATTGTTTACTGTAACAATTTAATTAAAGACATACACACATCAACACGGTCTAGGGATATTTTTAAAAAAGCGAATTACTATCAATGTGTTAATTATTTATGTGACATGTATATATTTAATAGATACGTTATTTAATATTCTACCATTTTTTAATAATGGTTAAGGTACTTAGATTAAAATTTCAGGATTTTATGGAAAAAAAATGAAGCATAGACGGAAACCGTATATGAATTAACTTTTAATTTCTGAGTAAAAACTGAAAAAAATAGAAAAATCATTTAATTTGTGTTTATAAACTTGAAGTTAGTAGTCTGAGAAAGCGCCCATGATGTTCATAACACATCGGCAACGATTCGGCATGCTCAGAACAAGGTTGTCAATGTCTTGCTGCGGAATATTGTCCCATGTCCTTCTGAGGTGCGCAAAAAGTTGATCTTCTGTAGCCAGATTTTCAGGAACTTCCTTCAGAGCTCTTCTTTGCAGCATATCCCACGCATGCTCAATGGGATTTAGATCTGGCGGTTGAGCAGGCCAGTCTAAGGCCCTAACATTGTGTGTATGTAACCAAGCTGCTACCGTTCTCGCCGTGTGTGCCCGGGCATTGTCGTGCATGAGCAGGAAATCTTGCCCCATTTGTGTTCTGTGGGGCAAGATTACGGGCCCCAGCACCTGTTGGACGTATCGTTCTGCCGTCATATTGCCCCGCACCCAAACGAGATCCGTCCGTCCTCCAAGACGAATTCCTGCCCAAACCATAATTGTTACTCCTTGGTATGGGGGAACTTCCTGAGGATTCTGAAGACGGCTCCATCGTCCAGGAACTCGCCAAACGCGTCCTTCGTGAATCTGGATGGAAGCCGAACCTGGATTCATCCGTGAACAGCACATTGGACCATTGCTCACGGCCCCAGTCCACGTGGTTCCGAACCCATTCTAATCGTCGTCCACGATCGCCTCTCCGTAAAGGTGGGACCGGGAGTGGTCTACGAGAGCGTAGATTGCTTTCATGCAGTCGCCTTCTTACAGTTTGGTCACTCACAAGCACTTGGTGTTCCACTCGCAGCCTTTGGACCAATTGAGTCGCCGTTGCATTTGGTTGAGCTCGCACAGTAATTTGCAAAAATCGGTATTGTCTGGGGGTAGTGATGCGACTTGGCCCCCGGTGCCTCTCCGCTACTTCATCTGTGGCACGATAGCGTGTCCACAATCTTGAAATTACATTTTGGTGGGTCCTTATGGCCTCAGCAACATTACGCTGAACAGACCCAGCTTCCAGCATTTCCACAGCTCGTAACATCTCCGCCCTCGTCAAATGTTGGCGTTGCATGACTACAATACCTCAATTTTAACTTTATCTTTCGTTTAAAAATTAAAAAAAAAACTGTAACTAAACGTAATTCGTATTGTTTTCTAAATTTCGCACAAATGAAAATTCCCTCTCCTACACATCAAGACATTTTTATGCCACCGAAACAAAAGAATTTTGAAAAATTGGAATTTGGAATTAGTCTGAGATAAATTACAAACAAATCGGTGTATAAAAGATTCCAATGCGGCCAGTACTTTTCGAGTTATTTAATTGAGTATGAAATATCCCTAGACCGTGTTGATGTGTGTATTTAAGAGAAATGAGGGTGTTTGTGGCTAAGTACTAACAGCCGCAATGGTCGATCGTTCAGGTTAACCTACGCTTGCCGCGGTTTGTTCGTGGATGGGTGACCATCTTTACATACCAAGATCCCTCCATGCCTAGGAAAGCACGTTAAGCCGTTGGTCCCGGCTGCCATCTCTGACAGTTGCTATGGGTTTAACCAAGATAATATGATACCCCCTTGGTAAGACAACCAGGTATCGTATTACTTAGAAACTGGGATGTGGAGGTCAGATAGGCAGTCGCTCCTTGTAAAATACTGGTATTCAGTTGCATCCGGTTAGACTGGAAGCCGCCCCCAACATAGTTGGGAAAAAGCTTGGCAGATGATGACGATGAATCAAACTAGGATGAGATAGTCAGAAAGGAAGTTATATTATTTTCAAAAAAATGTACTCATGAAATATTATGTAGGCTCGTGAAACCACAAACTGATGACTCACAGTTTAACAAAGGACAAATTATCACCTTTGAACGTTCTTACTCGCTTCATGTATGTATCGGAGTTAAGTAATTAGTACGGTGATGCTGCCACGAGTTGACTAAGAGTAGACAGTATCGGGATCCACCGATGTTTGCTGCTTCTCCAATAACATTAGCCTTGTAATATCAATATAATGCTAACTGCCACCGTGAGATACTCTCGCGTGCCTAAATAGCCGCCCATTGGACGCCTTTTAGATAGGTAAACAATAATATGGTTTGAAACGTTTGAAATAACTGTTCTTGGATAAAAGTACCTAACTAGGTACTTATATTTTTTTTTTAGTTTAAACTTACCTCAATGATTCCTTTATACAAGCTTTGAGATAAGGCAGCTTGTCCAAATCCTTGCTGGTCATTCCTCTGACTGTTGGAAGATTATTGTCAAGTTCAATTTGTAATTTTCTCTGTGCTCTTTCATTATTGGCCAATAAATACATAGTACTCGCCGCAGCAGCCGCTGTAGTATCTACACCGACCAGAAGTAGATCCAAAGCCAATATTGTTGCAACCTTTTCACCAGAAGCTTTTGCTATTTGGGAGCATATACCTTTATCAGTCAATCTTTTCAAACAAAGTGATCTAAAGGCGTCTAGAGCTTCGATATATGTTTTGTAGGCAGGTGTTGAATATATTCGCCATAATGGTGCTGAGAGTTCTAATACAGGAACACTATGAAAGAATCCATGGATGCATCTAATTATTTCTTTCGCTTCGGCATCGTTATCTCGGAGACATCCCAATCTTGTCCCCAGTGCCCAAGCACCCACAGCTAGAACAAAGAGGAGTGTTTTCTTTAGGCGTTAAGTTACCACTCGGAACAAGTTTATGCGGAAAAGCACAATAGAGTTCACAGAAGGTGGCGCCGCTCGTCAAGTAGCACTTACACTCAAGGGCCCATTTGTAGAGTTCCGTGAGAAAATCTTTCGGCAGCTCACGATTATCGTCGAGAATGCATTCCATTCTGTAACGAAAACATTTTAAAATGTAGGTATCGACTAATGTTTAACGTTCGCGTGCTTAATTTAAATTGCTTTACCCCAATTTTCACGTTGCCTAGCTGCTAATCAAAACCTAATTCATTTAAAGCCCATATGTAAATTGTGTTTCTCAATTAAATTCATCTAAGCGTTAAATATTCCGCGTTAAAGTCAGTCAAACGAAACGTAACGTTTCTCATTGAATGAGGTTTGTTGTTCACAATGAGTCAGTCTCAATAGCCGTCGCTCAAAACAAATGCGCAGACGCCGCGCGCCGTTGTTAAAAACGGGATGTGGTCATTAAACTGAGATTCCACACTCAGATACTAGAGGCAAAACGAAGTACTAGACCACAAAATTGCCGCATGCGTTTACGCCGAGCCGTTTATGATAATGTGTTGTTAAAGATTTTTTTTGGAATTATTGTACTACTTATAAAAGCAGTTATTATTAGCAGAAAAGGTACTATCTTGTTAATTCTAGTGTTAAATACAAACTTTGCAGTCTGACAAAAACTCAAAATACATAGGTAGTTCTCTAAAACTGATCTTTAAACAGTTATGATGACAGTGATTTATCACTATCATGTTTTCTTTCCAAAATAACATTACGAGAATAGCTCAGTAAATTAAACAAATCGCTTTTTTGAGATAAAGAACAAAATACTTGATGATACCTACGACATACCTGTGAACAAAATCGTCGGTCACATATTCTAAATCGGGCACCGCGGCCCTTGCTGCCTCCGGCGCTATCAATGCTTTAGATACTTTTGATCTAAATCTAGACCACGGCTCACCATGTCTGCAGGAAATATACAGAACTTGAACACGTATAACTTAATTACAAACTTTAACATCTTAACACAAAGCTATTTAATCCCTCACACTCCAATCAGTCCGGGCTCGTTCCCAAAGAAATCCTTTCTCAAATCTTGCTTATAATGGCTGAGGCAAGGCGCTTTTGCTCTGTGTGGCATTACGTCTTCTCGTCTGTAAATTCTTGCTGTTTCCTCTGCACAGAACGGGAATACCAAATCAGGATGACCAAACAATTTTGCCACTTTAGCCGCTCCCCCGGCGCCTGCTAAAGCTCTCAGGAACCAGAGCGAAACGTCCAAAGCGCGGGTTCTCCATGGGTTCTTGCCTATAGCGAATCGCCAACTGTTGCCGAGTATAGGCAGGGGCCTAGGGCCCGGCATCACCGTGTAGCACCGCGCGTTACTCATCGCGTACGAATTGTCAATGGCTTTAGCTTCAGCCCCTAAGTTTAGCACTTCAGAGGAAGCAGTGGGGGCTACCATGTTACGTTTTCAGCGTCGCCGATGTCGTAATCTACGCCACCCAGCCGAGTTGACGCAGTACACACGCATGCGTACAAATAAATACAACCTCGATTGATGTTACAAACCTCTCACTCACATAAATGGGGGGTTGATATTTTCTTAAGAACATTTTTTTGATATCACTCCTGATATTGGCTTCTAATTTTGAGAGTCTACAATCATGAGGATATCTTAGACATGAACCTTCAAATGCTGTCGCTAATCCTCTTCCTAACCCTTTGTTGTATTTTACGACATACATGGTAATTAAGTCGATTCTAATTGTTTACACATAAAACAGTTCTAAAATATTTGTAGTTTCGAATATGTAGCGCCCTATTGTCGCAAGTGTGATGACACCACTTAGAGTGCGGCTGTTAATATTAGAAACTGTCTAAAGGAACATGCAAGTCATGGCTAGGGGTTTTCAATTTGACTTGGTAAATCATTTCGTAAACTGTTTATCTACCGTTTAGAACCATAAGCCTATGTGAAATAATATAACGTTTTAATGACATTGCTAATTATACGATTAATGAAGTGGTTACTCCAGTAACTAGTAATACAAGTCAAGATAACACGCATATACAGGAGATAAAATTAGAATGCCCGATCAAAACGTTTAAATTAATTTTTTCACGTATTTAATTTGCAAAATGGGGTCGCGATTAATTAAAAAGTCTGGTGTGATAACAACCTTGTTGTTACGGTTATGAACGTTGGCAGTTTGTATGTAGGTACACATTAGTACGTTCTGATAATTTGATGGTAAGTGTTCATCTGTATTATGCGTGACGTCACTGCCATCAATTCAATTTATCAATCCCCAATGGAAGCAGGGAGCGGTGCTCGCGCGCCGATTGACTCGTCCGGTCTCTGCTCACTGTGTACATTTGTGTTTCTTCCGCAATCCCACCCATCCAGAACATGTTTAATACTAATTGTTCTGCCTTCATTAATTCCGAATGAAGAGAATCATGCCTTACTTCATCAATACTCCAATCTTTTTAGCTTATCATCACAAATGTTAACACAAGACTTGTGGGAAGGGAACACAAACGAACCAGCGCATATGAATACAAAGTGTATCTCCCACAATGATCGCCAAAGCTCTAACATAGTTCTTGTTGGCTCATTTCGGTTGATTTTAATTCTGGGATAAAATTATAGGAATTAATAATCATGTCTGTAAAATTTCCATCGATTCATCTCTATAATACTATAATATGTAAGCAAAAACAAACAACTGTAATCACAGTACATGAAGTGATTACTAGTTCTCCGACACCTAACAATAAGGCGTTGGTTCCACTCAGTTGATTCCAACTTACGCAGAATGATAAATGGCTATTATTTATTTGTTTACTAAATCATCGTGATAAACACGTTCCCATAAACAGGTATGGTTTACAGTTTACACTCTTACATACCGAGTTTATAATCCTTGACGAGTTAGCCGTTACGATTAATGCTTTACAGCGCTAAAGCAAGAGTAGCAATTCTTGTAACCGCCGTAACCACTTAAACAATGATTAAAATTACAATAATAACGTGACACATACATATTATACTCTATTGAATACAGAGCATTTTACATTAATCATCAAAAAAAACGTCATGTTCTACTGGCTAGGTTCTGGCTTGAGTCGAAATATCCAATCCCTCAAAGTCACAACATGGGCTCGCTTATTCTGCTGATCTCAGCTAGGGGTTCTCATGAAAATAAAAAAGTCGCAGAAAGCAAATTTTGTGTCCTCCCGTAAACGAACTTACAATGACCAATGTAGCATCTGGTACCCTGAATTCCTTATACGTTCCATGTTTTCTCTCAGAGCTGAGTGGAACTGGTGTACCATTTAGTGGTCCGTCAGTAACACGATAAGGATAGTTGTTTTGTACTGTGTGGCGAGAATCGCGGTCGGCGGATGCTCTTGCAACAGTCACAAGGAACCCTTTGTGCGCGGTTCAACGCTCGTATCTGTGTCTCTCATCAATCATGAGGAAAATCACATACGAAATGTACGTTGTAGTAGATACAATGTTGTGTCAGGACCTTTTAGCTATTCAATAATTAAATAAGGTTTATTAGGAGTGGACGTATGATCTTTTCGCTTCGTTTGACACAACGTTCACTGCTTAAATCTTCGGATAAGAGATGAAGATCATAAAATAAATGTTTTTGCTTCATCAAAAATTTTGTAGTGTGTCGAAAATAACTTAGTAGTCCGCAACTGTCACCAGCACATTAGCAGTAAACGATCCGCATATTTCATTATTACCTCACCGCTAAGCATTGACTTCGATGCTCAATTGGCGAAAAATGATATCTAACTTGCCTGTTGCGTTGCATTACCGATATACCTTGCGGAACTAAGTGATTCCCAGTTGCTCAATGCAAAAGAAATTGTATGTTTTGATTTATTGCTACTTAAGATCGTTCGTCTAGGAAGTAGGCCCACGAATCGTTATAATTTCTTATTTGGTTCGATGATAAATTGCGCTTGTTGGTGTCCGTTAAAAAAATATCGATCTCATGCAGTGTTTGCCGCAGATAAGTTAGAAAATACGTGTTCATTGAATAAATAAATTAATAGGTCTGACGTTGAAACAGAGATCGAGAGAGGGTTGTTATAGGATTCTAGAGAGATGGCTCAGCTACAATAATAGAGGATGAACTTCTGTTTGTTATATTCTTGGTTTTACCAGTTATTGTCAAGGTACAATACGTGCCACTAAAGGTGAGACTTGACACACCACGTGGTTTGACTTGCGCAGTAGACGATTTATAGGTCTGTTTAGTTAGCCGTATGAGGTCTGAGACGGGAAGGAACCGGGCATCATCGTGCAGCGCGGGATGCGCCGTACGGGGCTTGTCAAGTCTCATCTTTCGTGGCGCGTATTGTAATATGCACATCCCCTCCCCTACTATATCGACTCATCTTTTCTTCAGACCAAAGCTAAAGCATTAATTCAAAAGTTGTTCGGCACTTGACTGATTGTTCGAATGTAACTAATGTAGGTAACTATAGATATTATCAGCCTGTACAACGAGGCGCCCCTTTGAATGAAACCATTACAGTATACACTAAGCTGAGTCTGAAACAATTGTCGACGCGACGGTACCATTGACAGCTTCAGCTATCACGGAAAATTAGTAATAAGCAATGTTGAGCATTTTGAATAGGTAAATATTTCATACAGGTACCTACTTCTATAGGCCTAGGCTCGAGCAAGACACAAATTTAGGCAGGTAATTTAAAGTTATAAGAATCGACCTTTGACGGGGTAGATTTGGTTGAAACCTTCAATTCGTGAATGTTTTATTCATTGGGTAGCCGCTCAGGCGCCTCAAAACTCACAATTTTTGTAAAATATTGTGTAGTAAAGTGCTGCAAACGATCGCTACATCATCGCCTGTAGCTGTTACTTTGTCAATTACAACTCAGGTCGCTATTATTCCGAGCAACAACTGCTCCAATGCGATATTCAACATTTAGAAGGGACGTTACGTCAGCGTTTTCATACTTTACTAATGGCCCTTCTCATTTAAATTGGGCAATTCAAACCTCTGAACAAGTTACTTTGATAATTGTGTTTGATATCATTCTGGTGGCGGTAAGCAATCGCATGATACTTAAAGATAACTTTTATTTATAAATGCATAGTCCCCTTGTCATACATGTGTTTAAAAGATTGTCAGCGGTCGTAAAGCAATTGAGATAGTATCGGTGAGTTCGCGATTGCAACCGCCGCGGTGCCGCCCACGTCGTCTGCGGCCCAAGGCGCGTGGCGCGCGGAACGCCACCGGCGACAGATTTATGTGCCGATCGCATGACGCCCGCGCTAATTCCGGAAGCACTTCACAGCGCCACCGGCTGCTTAAGCCCTGAACTACCTACACCCTCCATCTAACTCGGTAACACCTCATGAACCCCTATCGCCGCCGCTTTCGGGGGTAATGTGTCACCACTGACTTTTATTGGTGTAGTCACACCATTGCGTAAACTTTCAACCGAATCCGCTCAACCCCAACTAAACAGAAAGTGTTACATAGGGTTGCTCATGCTCCTTTCTGTTTCCTTTTACGCTCGACAGTCTTTTTATAGATCTCTCTGTTCCCACGATGAAGCTGACAAGTGTTTCGTGTTATGGACGTTATAAACAAACTAGCGAGTTCGGTTTATCCAAACTGGGACCACATTTAGAAAGATTTTAGTCGTCGGGCCATCCATCGTATCAGGGTCAGAATTATTTGTTTAGTTCAGCTGGATCTCTGGACAATTGAGCAAATTATTAAAAATTGATGGGCAATTCTTGATAGCCAACGAATATTGATAGTGAAGTGAAGCAGCGAAATCGGTCGATGTTGGTCGACATATTAGTCTGTGTGCAAATCGGCTGTGCGTGACGTGAGCGCGGGTTCGCGTCGCTTCGGCCGCGGTTCGGCCGGCGCGGCGTAGCGCGTAGTTATCGAAAGGGCTCGGCTCGGCGCGGCGTGCGGCGGCGCGCGGCGTATTGATCGCGCGCTGGACCTGTTGCCGGGCGGAGGCCGTGCTCGTCGCCCGCAAGCCGCGTCAGCCGACATCACCACCATACATGGATTTTATGCATTACCCAGCTTGCAATCAGTACAAGGATTTCATCTGTCCAGTTTCAGCTATCGATCTTTCTTTTTAGCGAGATAACGCTTATTGCGCTAGTCAGAAGAATGAGATTTTTGGCAATTCAGTAAGGATTGTTAGTTTTGTACACCAAATAAGAATTAAAAAAAAAAAGCCCGGATATGAGAAATGTTAAATTAAATTCAGGACTACATACAAGGCAGCTAGTAACTAGGTACAACAATTTAGAGGTTTTTAGGATCGAATAAAGGAGAAATCCTAGAAAAATCGATACTCGCAGGCGTTTGCGACCGTCCCGTCACCGCTAAACGCTGTCATCAATACATCCACATTCAATAACACCGGCGGCGTTCAATAGTATAATGAAATGATTTCGGCTGCTCCGAATGTAATTCATCCTTGTTTACTGACCCAGTTAATGTTGACAGAGGTTTGACGTCAGCAACGCCCAGGACCGACGCGAAAAAGCGCCAGTATGATAAACACTCGGGTTAGAACGTTTAACACGTATGTTTGTAATGTTTATGATATGTTTTAATTATAAGAACGATCTTCGAGAGGGTTATCAGTGCTCCTTCAACTGCCACTCCGACGTACAGGATATTTATTGCCCAAAATAAAGTATCAATCAATCAATCTGCCTAGCCTTTTCCCAACTATGTTGGGGTCGGCTTCCAGTCTAACCGGATGCAGCTGAATACCAGTATTTTACATGGAGCGACTGCCTGTCTGACCTCCACAACCCAGTAACTGGGTAATACGATACCCCTTGGTAAGACTGGTTGTCAGACTTTCGGGCTTCTGACGACCCGTAACGACTGTCAAAGATCCACGAATAACAGCCGGGACCAACGGCTTAACGTGCTTTCCGAGGCACGGAGGAATCTCGATATGTAAAGATGGTCACCCATCCACTGACCAACCCCGGCAAGCGTAGCTTAACCTGACGGATCGACCCGTGCGGCTGTTATTACTTAGCCACGAGCTCCGCCCAAAATAAAGTATATGTTCCATAAATAAATATGATTCCTTTCGACAGATCTTGTTGAAATATTACTAGTTAATGTAATAATGATTAAATAAATGTCGAAGGCTCACAAAGCAGACTTCTAATAATAGTAAAGCTGTTTTGCGAGGTCAGAGTAACAATTTATTTATTGATTTTCTACGTTTGTAGTCCTGTATCTGCAGTAATTCGCAATGCGACACCTCATATTGCAGGGGATTTGCCAGCTATAACTAGTCCCTCGAAATACTCCAAACGTGACTACAGCTTCAGTGCGAAACACAAAGATATTACGTATCAGCGAAATATCAGACAGATTCTCTCTGGTAGTTAAGTAAGGATCGTAGATGTCCTTTCTGTTGGCACCCGTCCAAAAGCACGAACAATTCCACTGACATTGGAACATAATACCCTACTTCTAGCTCCCGTAGCACATTTGGACAATTTACTGCGCGTGTAATGAGATGAAAACTTTACAAATGTGTCAATACGTATGTTTTATCTTTTGGCGTATCTAATAACACAACTGACGCAACGAATTTGCTTTTCTATGTTATTAGCATAATCAGCCATAATTAAAATGTTTGGAATTTCGTGTTTTTGCAGGGCTAAATTATTACTTAAACACAAAATTGTCTACAGCAAATTCATTTCCGTCTGCGAACATATTGATGTTAGAATCGGGATGATAGCTTAGTTCAGTATCAACCCTTGCTTATTCGTCGCTGA
This sequence comes from Cosmia trapezina, assembly GCA_905163495.3. Lineage (NCBI taxonomy): Eukaryota > Metazoa > Arthropoda > Insecta > Lepidoptera > Noctuidae > Cosmia > Cosmia trapezina. The sequence goes on from LR991036.1 coordinate 9,313,062, forward strand.
CTTGTCTAAGTTTGGCTGTTCCAGGCAATCTGGCATCGGGCCAACGGTGTCAGATCTGCGATCTATACACGCTGGCCTTGAATTGCAGTTGTTTCTGACATCAATCATATTCATGACATAGACCCAATTGTCGTTTGCATAAATCATATTTGGATGCAGTCAACTAAATGTTTGACGTTTGAAAGACTAGTTTGGTAAGTTCCAATATTGATGGCACGTTCTGCTATGATTAGTGTATTTTAACTCTGCTAAATTATGATTGCTTACATACCATCTCTACGACATAATCTGAGTATGTCTGCCATCCATTCTTGTCTTGTCTGGCCTTGCTCTCCTATTAATTTTTCCGCTCTACCGATTGCCTCAATCGGCTGTTCGTCTACTGCAGTATTCTGGGTCTCGTACAGTGTTACTACATATCTAATTGAATAATAGATTATATTTATAAATCCTTTAGTTCCTAACTTAGAAATCACAATGTCCAAAAAGTAATACGTAGAGATACAATCACTGCTTAGATTTTTCCATGATCTGCAGCAAATTGTCGTTTAAATAAATTCAATCGCCATAATTACAGTTGAATAGTTAACATACTTAGCAAAGTTTTTCTACATACCCAAAAGGTTGCGTGTTTCGCCAACGTACCTAGTTTTTTTTTTTTTTTTTTTTTTTTTTTCATTTAGGTTGGGAGTTACCGGTGTATCGTGTCAAAGTTGGCCTTTCACACGAACGGCAACTACGGCGCCGATACATGCCCACTTGCAATTAAGATACATTGACCTATTTGAAATGTTAATTTTTATAAACCTTCATACACTGAATAATGAAAATTTATTAGTGTTGCATTGCGGATTGTTAGTCCTGTGCTACAATAACATGCTTTAATAGTAGTGTTGCTAATTACAGAATTGATTATGGCTGTCGATACATTTCTGGTCTGAAAACGTCAACCAATAATGCTGGACGTTGAGTCTGGTTTAACGCCTAGCTTATTAGCTACAGGTTCCAAGAACAATACATGCCCGTAATAATTAGTCCTACTGCAATGCAAAAGCTACTTTTCACACTAAGATGAAACTAGCATTAGTCACCTTACTCTTCACAAGTCAAGGTTTCTAGGATTCAAGAACGATATTTTTTTATCAAATAATTCACCAGAGGACGTGATTGTTTGATTAGAATGTTATCTTAACTTAAGCAATCTGGGCGAACACTAGCGTTGTTTTGTCATTAATCTTAGTCGAGATCGAAGAAGTTCAAAGTCACGTTTCTCGGTACAGTCAACCGCTTGATGGCGTCACTGACTGACTCACTTATGATTTACCATCTCGTGATACAGTGACATTGACCACTTCTTGTTCAAGTCACCCCAATACAGTTTTAGTTTCTTAATTTCTCAATGCCTGAATGTTGGCTTCAGAGCTATAAAGCTCATACCAAGATGATGGAATTGTACAAGGACAATTCTTCAACGACATCTTTTTATGACCTTCTGTATAATTGGTCAACATAAAAATTTTCTTGTCTCGTTCTCGTAAAATTTCTTGGATCTGCAATGCAGCGGTCACTGTAGGCGGATGCTTCTAGTAAGACCTCCATAAGCTTGACAATTAAATAGAGTAAGCCTTCGCCATGTACAAATAAGATTAAATCCGCCCGACAAGCGATGCCATTATAGCATTTTACTCAATGGAGCGGTCTATGTGACGATTTACGAGAGGAGCCAACGCTCTGTAGTATACAGCTGCACGTGTGCCAGCTGCTGCGGAAAATGAAGGTTGGATACTGTGACGTCATTGTATATGAGTTCTATCGAATGTTATACCATTTGGAACCTAGTTTAGGACTAACGAAAACACATGTTTCAGATTAACGACTATTTTTATAATTATGCCTTTCTCTTCAAGGCAAAGGTCATGATCTTTTCTTAATATTTGCTTGAAAACATGTTCTATTTAAATATGTTTATTAAAATTGTTTGTTTTGGGGAAGCGATGAAGATTGCTTATGTGCTGGCAACTTAGAAGTATAGCGTGTTGTCTACGGTTCGCAGCTCGTTAATATGTATGCGGCGGCGTCGCCCGGCGTCGTTTAGCGTGGCTACTGCAACTAGTGGCCGGCCGGATGTCTGCTGATATAGCTTGCGGAATAATCAATAAAACTTAGCACTGTTTATTGAACTTATTGCTTCCTATCTAATTATGAACGCGAAACGTATTGTTACTTGGAATTAACATGCACATCTCGTTTAATAATCATTTAATTTTCCGTCTAAATCTTAATAATCACCTACTCTTTTCGTATATTATGTCATCTGATATAATTTATTTTTGTTTTTTAGTCAGCCAATCAAAGTAACTAACATGATATTTGACTGCAGATTTACTGATTAGAAGGGGTGCATCCGATACCGATGCCGATATATCGGTGATACTTCGGGTTTGCCGATATCGGAAAAATCTTATGTTAATTTTAATTACAAATACTATTAACCTTAATTATTAGTTTTAGTAACTAATAATCTCATTCGTCTGCCTAGCCTTTTTCCAACTATGTTAGGGTCGTCGGCTTCCAGTCCAACTGGATGCAGCTGAATACCAGTATTAATCTCATTCTAAGTCTTTAATTTTTTATGTTAATTTCACAAAAATACTTGTGTTTTATTTATTTTAATAAGGGTATCTGTATCGCCAATGTTATTATAAGAGTATCGGTATTGGTATCGTATCGATGAATCCCTAACTGATTAGAGATTTTTGCAAATTTTCAAGAACCTGGAGTTCATAGGATTGTCATACCCAGATAGGGTAAAAAAGGATAAAATGGACTAAAGTATATATATGTATAAATAAATATGGGTTTTTCCAAAATCGTTTGTTCCATTGATTCATTTCGGTTAGTGACTGAACAAACAGCATCCGTTTTCCGGTTCGTTTTTGTACATACTTTGGCACCACTATTAATTAGTTGACTCATATTGTCCTGTAATACAAACAAGTGTTTCAAACAGAATTACAGAATTATTGACATCATTCAATACGAATTCTAAACGGATCGCATTCGGTACATAACAATGAATATACATACTTGCCAAATATGTATACAAATATTTGATTGTCTTTACAAAAGAGCGCGGTACGGACGATGCTAAAGTGGAATGCGTGATGGCTACCACGTATCACATGAACAGAACAATATTTTAATATGTATATTAGTTGCGAATAATTATGGTAATGTGACATGCATAGGTAAATTTATGACTACCTTTTTGACTATTTATTTTTAATTCAAAATTATTTGTCATTTACTGCAATGGTTAATTAATTTTTCGCAAATACTTACTATTATTTGTTTTTCATTTTTTTATGAACAGCAGTTATATTATTGAAGACAACGTCACTTCTCACTCTTATATAATACAAACTCACATGTATGTTTATATCACGGGTGCAATGAACTAGACACGCTTCTAATAAGCGTTCCACTAGCCCAGGAAGCTGACCAGACCGAACCGAAGCAACAATCAGGGAAAATGGGGGCACAATTTGAGTATAATTACTTGTAAATAACATTAACTATGACAAACTTGGAAAAATTACCTCGCTATTGAAATAAAATCAAGTCCAAAATTACCTTTCCGTCATTGCCCCTAACAAGCCCCTCTATACAAGGTGTAACTTAAATAACGTACAACCTCTTAAGGGGTCATTGTACTCGTCATTATGAACAACTTTTACTTTGGGACCAAACCTAAAATCGCGAAAAAGAAGCTGTTCCCTATATTTTGATGAGTTATGCAAACATAAATGTAGGGAACAGCTGATTTTTCTTCGCGATTTCAGGTTTTGTCCCGTAGTAAAAGTTGTTTCTTAATTATGAGAGAGAGAGAAACTTTTAACGACATAATTATAACCTTCCCTGTAATTACCACAAACGATTTCATTGTTTGTAAATAAACTGTTTTATTTCGAGCCCACTGATTGCAGGTTTACTTAAATCGATTACACGATAAACTTGATACGTTCGATTAACATGAAATATGTAGCATCATCGATTGCTTTTATACAGCGCTAAACGATGTTTTTTCACTAAAAATGCAATAAAAAAGGAACCGAAGGCGTTGTACTCTAATTGTCGTATTCAAGCAATCCTAGTTACGTAGTTTTTTAATATTCATGTTTTACATTATACAACAAACTAGCTTTTCCTTTTTCATGGACTTGATTTATTGATCCATAGTGAATGGTATTACGAAAATATAAATTATACTTTGGTGGACTTTTTGATCACTCGACATTTAATCTGTATGTAAGATGCAACTATATTACGGTACATAGCTATATCCCTAGGGATAAAACTATATCACGGCTACAACCATTTTACTGCGACATAATATATATAATTATACTTACATAATATAATAAAATAGCAGTTTAGAATTTTTGTCTGTTTGTCTGGATGTATGTTCCGGATTAGCGCAAAAACGGCTGAACGGTTTTGGATGAAATTTGATTTGTGATGTTGCATTATTATGGTGTTTAACTGCCTCCGGTTAGACTGGAAGCCGACCCCAACATAGTTGGGAAAAGACTAGCCTATTTTTGTGATGATTGATTGTAACTTTCTAACTAGTATGTTTTCTTTATTCCAGTTTCCTTGACGACTTGGACCGGTTAGGTGCGAGAGATTACCAGCCAACCGAACAAGATATTTTAAGGACTAGAGTCAAAACCACTGGCATCGTCGAAGTGCACTTCTCCTTCAAAAACCTTAATTTCAAGTGAGTATTCAACTTTATTGCGGATCATTCGATCATAATCGTCTGCGCTGGGCCAGCAGCGGCCAGATCGCAAGATCATGAAAGCCTAGCCTATGAGCTTACGTCTGTAAAGACTGTTCAGACATCAGGCTTGCTCAGAAGTAAACTGGGGTAGAGCTCGTCAGGCTCGTCTACTCTGTAATGACGCGCCCCACTATCGCATGTACACACGGCTACATATCGAGCTATACATTTCCAGTATAAGCTTATCTCGCATTGTGTAGTATTTCCGTACAATGAGAGGTCAGCTTATACTGGAAATGTTTAACTTCATATGTAGCCGTGTGTACCGTAGTATGTGTACACTAATTTAAGTAGTGGGGCGCGTCTCTTCAGCTTAGACGAGCTCTAGACAACTTTGTCTACCATAGAAAAACCAAAACCGAAATAAAAAGTGGATTTGTTGTAATGTAAATTGTATGAACTGTCATACAATTTTGTTTTAAGCTATAGAAAAACTGCTACACTGTCATAGAGACAAGAATACGAATAATTGAAGATGCTGTTGCTCGTCAATAAACTAATACTGTCCACTTTACTTACGGGTCATTTTCATTTACAAATTCCGAGCGTGTGTATGTATTTTCTGAATCTGGTTGGGACTTAAATTTTTTATTAAATATTTAAGAGACGTATCTTCAGTGTTTTAATAAATGTGAGCAAAAATAATTGTAGAATCTATAATCTGTTTAAATGTATGTATTTTCTGAATCAGGTTGGGACTTTAATTTTTTATTAAATATTTAAGAAACGTATCTTCAATGAATTAATAAATGTGAGCAAAAATAATAGCAGAATCTATAATCTGTTCAAAAGTAAAGACAATGTTTCATCATTACTTTTAAGCATCAAATATTTATTGCATTCTAGGTCTAAAAATTTACATGAAACAACAACACAACTTGAAAAAATTCTATGCCCTTTTGACCTGTGCTGTGGTCTGTATCGCAAAATGAACCTTAATGTATCTCCACAAATTCACATAAACCATGTACATTTCCAGATTGTTCGACGTGGGCGGACAACGGTCCGAGAGAAAGAAATGGATCCATTGCTTCGAGGATGTAACCGCGATCATATTCTGTGTGGCCATGTCGGAGTACGATCAGGTGTTGCACGAGGATGAGACAACGGTAATCCATACTAATATTATAAATTCGAAAGTAGCTCTGTCTGTCTGTCTGTCTGTCTGTCTGTTACCTTTTCACGCCTAAACCACTGAACGGATTTCGATAAAATTTGGTAAGGCTATAGATGGTATAATGGGGACGGACATAGGCTACTTTTTTTTCAAAAATAATCCTACAGGGCGTGATATAGGGGATGAAAGTTTGTATGGGAAACTCAGTATTTCTTAAGTTAGGGATGTGAAAATTAAAATGTATGCTTTTGATAGGAAATAAAGAAATATGCGATTCAGCGTTTTTGAAAAATCATCCCCTAAGGGGTTAAAATAGGGGTTGATTTTAAAATTTACAAAACTGCATGGATTTCGACAAAATTTGGCAAGGCTTTATATAGCATCTTGGGGAAGGCCATAGGATACTATTTTTTTCAAAAATAATACTACAGGGTTGATATACGGGATGAAAGTTTGTAAGGGAAACCCAGTATTTCTTAAGTTAGGGATAACACATTTATGCTATTGGTAGGAAATTAAGAAATATGCGGTTCAGCGTTTTTGAAAAATCATCCCCTAAGGGGGTAAAATAGGGGTTGATTTTAAAATTTACAAAACTGCACGGATTTCGATAAAATTTGGCAAGGCTTTATATAGCATCCTGGGGAAGGACACAGGCTACTTTGAAAAACAATACTACAGGAGGTGATATAGGGGATGAAAGTTTGTAAGGGAAACCCAGTATTTCTTAAGTTAGGGATAACAAATTTATGCCATTGGTAGGAAATAAAGAAATATGCGGTTCAGCATTTTTGAAAAATCATCCCCTAAGGGGGTTAAATAGGGTTGATTTTAAAATTTACAAAACTGCATGGATTTCGATAAAATTTGGCAAGGCTAGGACACAGGCTACTTTTGGTCTTAAAAAATAATCCTACAGGGGGCGATATAGGGGATGAAAGTTTGTATGAGAAACTCAGTATTTCTTAAGTTAGGGATATGCTCTATGTTTTCCACATGAACGTTCCCATGGGATATTTTCCGACATCCACGCGGGCGAAGCCGCGGGCAAAAGCTAGTTGTTTATATATTCATCTTTAATTCAGGCACATTACCCATAGTTAAACTATCCATATTAATCCATACTTTTTCACGCCTAAACCACTGAACTAACCGCTAGAAGTTTGACCGATAGATAGCCTGAGGCCTGGAGAAGGTCATAGGCTACTTTTCATCCTGGATATTTGTATTAAAAAAATATACACGCAGCCTAAGTCGCGGGCAACAGCCAGTGTTAGTATAATTGACTAAAAGACGAACATAAACAAATTAGGAACAAATAATTATCTTTTGACGACACCGGACAACAATACATGCACTGCATATAGGTGCCCCATTGCCAATGTGTTGTAGTTTATTTACAAGGGTAATGGGGTTGGCATATACGTGTGGATAAAAACCCCTTTTACATACATAGAATAAAAAATAAAATTTACAAGGGTTTTTGTAACGAAACCCATATTTCTTCCTTCGTTTTTGTAACTGCCAGATTCTGGTAGCCCGTGCATTTGAGCTTCTTCTTGTCTCGCGCGTATTTGACAAAGAACAGCTGTCGTGGTAGGATTCACCAATGTGGTAGTAGTTACTACCACATATGGTACTATGTGGGTGTGGTACTATATGTGGCTCACACTGAAAGTTTTTAGAAAATAAAAAACGGAATGATGTAAGTCTATTACTATTTTTATTAAATAAATATTAAAGTAGTCTCCGTTCCTTTCTAAGCAAAGTCGCATGCGATGGAACCATTGACTGAATCAGTGGGCCCACTCTTCTTTAAGGATTTCTTCCACGCCTTTTTCAAACGCAGCCACGGCATGTTCAGGGTTCATAAAAGGATTTCCTCTAAGTTTATCTTTTTATTTTTGGAAATAAATAAAAGTCACAAGGTGCCAGGTCAGGACTATAAGGAGGATAACTCACTCACTAACTCCACACTTTCTATAGACAAATATTCGATAGTCCGTCTGGCGGAGTGAGCTGGAGCGACATCTGTTGATATGTCACCCTTCTATCAGCTTCTATCATTAGCCCTACACCACTCACGTTATCTTCACTAGTCGCCGTAGAAGGACGTCCTTCTCGCGAATCACCAGTGAGTTTGCTTCGACCACGTTATATTAAACCAGTTGTAAAAGTAGCACGGGGTGGGTCTTCGTCATGAAATGCTAATCGAAGTCTATCGTAACATTGTTGTTGAGTAAGACCGCAACGAAAGTCGTAATAAATCATTGAACGAAAATGTTCTCTAGTGATTAGTGAAATTCATTTCGAAGCACCACAGCCACTTAAGGCATGCCATTTAAGGCGGAACTATACGCCAAGACCTTGAGTGGTTAGCTTGCGCGTTCTGTGCTGAGCTCACGCAACGCGTCATACGTCCAGCCAGTAATAGGACTCGCCCATCAAGGAGCGCTGTCCCAAATTAGACGCATTATTAATTTATTATACATAAAACAAAAGTCATTTTAATAAAACACGTATACTAAAAGATAAATAGTTAAATTACCTTTAAAATGGTGAAGGTTTCATAAAAATACGCCTGACAGTTTTTGCGTGATTCTCAGTTTTTATCTGCGTTAGACATAACTTTACAAATTAATTACACTATTTAATATAAACATAATCTAAAATATTCACATATTAAGTTATTAAGAAAATGCTCTAATTTAACATATATTTTTTCCAAATCATTAACACTACTCGTTTAGACGTGATCTTCAGTTTAAAATCATCAAAAGTCAGATAGCGTCGCCTTAAGTATCGTTACGTACCCGTGGAGGCAATTTTAATGCACCCCAAATGCGTGCGTGCTATAAACAACCAAAAAGGTCCAGCAGTGCTATTCTGTACAAATCTCACCGTGTTAACTAAGGTGAAGTGAGCTGTCAATAGTGTCAATCCATAGCATGACAACTCACTTCACCTAGGTTTTCACGGTGAGATTTGTACAGAATAGCGCTGCTGATCCCTTTTGGAATGTTATAGCTTGCACTGGCACACTCTTACGGGTCGGCTGATTTCGGCTTATCATTTGATCAGATCTCGCCATCAGTATACAGGTAATGGTGATGTTAACTGATTATTCTGATCAACAATATTATTTTTTTGAGAGAAATACATACATTATGGCTGTGTCACTCAAATAAACTAGCACCAAACTCTAAAGGTGGGCATTCATGATAGCGCCATTTGGCGGGGCTCCAAACGACTAAAGTCAATTGGAGCGATTGGAAATCCAGAGTTTTACATCACTCCAACGGATTTTAACATTCACGATCAGATTTTAGATGTACATCACGCCATTTGGCGCGTGGACTGACCGTGAATGCCCATCTTTACTATTTTAAACATTCCATTCAGTCTGTCAGAACAAATATAACCATTTGTATAATCCTCCCTAAATAATATAATCATCATCATCTGCCTAGCCATGTTGGGGTCGGCTTCTAACCGGATGCAGCTGATTACATGGAGCGACTGTCTATCTGACCTCCACAACCCAGTTACTGGGTATTATACCCATACCCAGTAAGATAACCCCTTGGCTGGTAGTCAGATTTTCGGGTTTCTGACGACCCATAACGACTGTCAAAGATCCATGAATGACAGCCGGTACCAATGGCTTAACGTGTTTTCCGAGGCACGGTCTTGGTATGTAAAGATGGTGACCAATCCGCGGACCAACCGCGGCAAGCGTAGGATATTCTCTAGGGCCAACGCTTTTGTACGCCCTACTAAAGTGTATGAAACGCTATATACTGAGGGATACACCGGCCTCCGAAGTCGGGGCAATGTGGTGTATGATTATTTGATTAAGGATACACCGGCGCTGAGCGTGTTGACCTGATCGATTGACCCGTGCGGCGGTTATTACTTAGCCACAAGCCCCTCAGGTTTATCGGTCTTTTCGGTTCATCTTTGCCAAATATGAATGGGATTGATGTTTTTAGGGTCTCCATAGTAATAAAGGATTCTATCGTATAATTTCAAGGCCGTCATCCGTAAAAAAAGGAACCCTAAACTCGTCTTGTCCTTCTGTCCGTGTTATACAGCCATTTTACCTCCCTAAATAATATGTTACTGTAATATTCCAGAACCGTATGCAGGAGAGTCTAAAGCTGTTCGACTCAATCTGCAACAATAAATGGTTCACGGACACCAGCATTATCTTGTTCCTGAACAAGAAGGATCTGTTTGAGGAGAAGATACGCAAGTCGCCGCTCACCATATGCTTTCCTGAATACACGGGTAAGATACTAGATGAGTAGTGCTTTCCTTTCTTGAAGTACTGAGATGCTCCTATCAAGGTGCAAAGACATTCAATGGAGATGACTTGAATTGAACTGCCATAAAATGTCGTGTGAGAATCAAAATATGTACCATATGAATCTACGATATAATGTAGGTATTATAATGTTAGATACCTGCACTAGGATAATCCTGTATCACAGTCGACAGACGCTCTTACACTAGCAAGTCGTTTTCAAGAATTTTTAACAATATTTAAAATAAAATTAGAAACCTTAAAAATAGTTACATAATTGTATGTTAGTTGTATCTTGTGTAGCATAATCAGACTATTATGTTCCCACTGCTGGGACACAGGCCTCCTCTCTTCGAGGGGAGTGGGCTATAATCTACCACGCGAGTTGGTAGATGTCACGTCTTCGATTTTTTTTTAAATTCTAAGACATGTCGATTTCGTCCGTTTTGAGAGTATCTTTTGTGTGTAATACAAATTTAATAAGAGCTGTTGTTTTCTTGTACAGGCGCGCAAGAATACGGCGAAGCGGCCGCGTACATCCAGGCCCAGTTCGAGGCGAAGAACAAGTCGACCACCAAGGAGATCTACTGCCACATGACGTGCGCCACCGACACCAACAACATCCAGTTCGTGTTCGACGCCGTCACCGACGTCATCATCGCCAACAACCTGCGCGGCTGCGGCCTCTACTAGAGCCGAGGAACGAGCCAGCCCACCCCACTGCGAAGACGAGCACAAAACACCACGCAACACTCGCACACTGTTGCCAACACTCACATGACATGTCATTGCTCAGTTCAGTGTTCGGCGCCGGGTGCAGTTTTGTGGTCGTATTTCGAGACGTTGTTCCTCAGTCCCGCGACGCTCACTGCCTCGCAGTACAGCGCGACACATGTGTTGATATCTCTGTAACTCTGTGCATATCAATGACGTCGGTGCGGGGCGCGAGCCTCGCGGGCCGCTCACGCCGCAGCTACGCGTATTATAATTACCTATATATATTTTTATGGAAAGTAAGCTTACTGGATATACCGCCGATGTGCAGATATCATGTGTCACATGGCTTGGGGCATTGTGTATGATTTTCAACTGCTCCCACCGACAGTGTGCGACTAGACCCGACTACAGGTAGCGTTTCATTTCCCCTGTAATATAAAACCGTAGTTTGGTTCTTGTTTCGGCGACCGGTCCGGCGCGCGGCGTGCGTGCTGGGATCGTTTTCGATTAATGTGAATTAGTGATCTAGTGTTCAATTCTAAATTTTGGTGCTAGGCATTTGGTATAGTGTTTCTTTGGCACAAGTGGATGTCGTCGGGCTAGTCGCGCGCTGTCCGAGTGGATCACCGGTAACAATATGTGCTTATATACTCACTCTCTTACGGACCAAACACAGAAAGGAACCAATATTTAGTATTGAATTAAAACACGGCAGTGAGATGCATGAATACGTTCACAGGCCTACTTAAACTGATTACAAAACATCATTCCATTATTAAGTATTATATCACTTATAATGAGAAATTATTTTTTATAAACTTTTGAATGCACAACTGTAACCGCTCTATGGAATAAGACGACGTCGCTTAAGTTACGTACCTACGATCATACTTTAAGCTAAGTGCCGTCATCCAATGTTATTATTTTAAGTTAAGCATCGTATTACGCACAAATTATTTATTCCAGTAAGAGCATTCATTTGTTACGCCATATAAACAATTCTGAATATTTTTTTTGTGTTCATATTTTTCTATATCATTTTACAGTTATCCTTAAGGTGTAGCCATTTAAGATCTATTCTTGTATTCAATTATTGAAATCATGTTAGGTATTTATTTTATCTAGAGTACTTGTATTAAACGTGGTATATGTAAACTTGTCATGTTTAATTTTATATTTAAAGGTAATTAACCAATGTTTATGGTCATGTTAATCTTCGTCATTATTTTGTGAAGTGGGTGGAGTCTGTAATGGTAAGGAAGTGAGGTGTGGTCATTTGATATAATAACTAAGCAGTGTATTACAGCTAGAGATACGTTGTGAGGTGGGCATGAGAGCGCAACACGCCCCTCGCTCGTAGTCCGCGGACGATCGTTCGCGTAAGATATGTGAGTATATAAACTTTGTATACACTCGCGAATTGGCGTAATCAACTATATATACTATATAACATAATTTATTATTAATAATAAAAATAAAAATCTTACTTTTAAGCATTAGGACAGTAACTGTATCAATAAACATTAATTAATAATGCAATTAGACAGTAACCTTTACTATTGTCATAGTTAGGTGATTTATTTTCATTTTACGTTTATGAGTATGTAAAAAGTGATTAAATGAAAATGTACGCCTACACTGTGACCGCGCGGGCCATTCACCACTCCGCCGTCGTGAGACGCGGCTTCTGTGCGAGCTTGCTGAACACCAAAGATATTGTTAATATTCACTGTTCCACACCATCTCAATATCTAAAATGAAAACATGAGTGACAACTTAATTATAGAATAATGCTCGCATTAACTTTCCTTTAAAATTGATAAATAGATTGTTAGATGAATAAAATGTGTTGATCTCCGGATTGTGAACGTATGGTAGTGGCCCGCGGCTCGAGCGCTCGTCGCTCGCTTGTTGCTAGGTAGGTTTTTTACTGTTATGTAACAATATGTGTACGTAAAACTAATAAAAAATAATATTAGCGCAGTTCTACATTCAACCTACATTTAAGTAAGCTTCACGTTACATTTAAAAGTTTTTTTGATGAGTGAACGATGTGGATATAATCATTCGACGTCTTCAGCATGAAGGCCCCCATACATAATTACGATGGATTCGTACATTAGTGATGGTGTGACGTGGTGAGCAGTGTGTGCGAGTGTGTGAGGCGGTCGGCTGTGGCATCGTCACCAGCTCGAAGCGTCCTCAGAGACACGGCCGCCAGCCCGCTCCGCCACAGTCGCAGTCGACATCTAGTCCATGTCGACAGTTTTGCATTTCAATGTGTTCCTCCGCCGCAGAACGTTTAACTTGTATGCTTATATTTCGAGTGAATGTGATGTAAATTTTGTACACTGCCGCATTGTTTATTCGCTCGAATCACATTTAGTTTATAAGATTTGAGACAGTGAACGAATCGCACAAGCCACATGTAACATGTTTGTCTGAGACACAAAACGTGCGCACAAAGTATAGAGGACGTACGTGCGACGCGCGCGACCGCAGCGCACGCGCGACTCGCAGCTCAAGCGACGGCCGCAGAGCCGGCAGCCGGACGGCCGCATGCCGGACGCACGGCACGTGGTATGTGCGTTAGCTTCTTATTTGAAGACTGAATTGTTGCGGCTCAAATATTCTCGCGCTTTATTAGATCCACAACTGGGGAAGTTAATGCAAAGTTTTTTTAAGGGAGTAGCGTTTAGTAATCGGGTTTGAGGCATAATATATGTCTTATTGTGATGTGGCATGAGATAATTCGAAGACTACCTGTATCGACATTTTACTGTTGGTATTAGCGAAATGAGCGACGTTCAGTATAATTTTTAATATTAACGCTGAGTATTGTCGAGATGTTGTCCATCTAAAACAATATCACCATGCTTCATTCATATTTGCCAAAGTTAATACTAACCTCACTATTTATACCTACTGTATGTTCTTCGATAACTAAATTATGTCTGGGATTCGCGGTAAGGGCGGAGGCGCGGCGCACGTATCGCCGTCGGCGCGGCCCCAGCGTCGGATATAGTCGTATCGGTACTGATCAGAGTACAATGTTGAAAATATCTTATTTAGAATTGATGAACATGTAAACATTTATTTCTAGCGCGTGCGAGGGATCGCTCGGTGCGCGAGGTTGTGCACTTGCGTGGCAGAGGCTGGTCGCGCACAGCCGCGGCACCCAAGTACTCGCAGGACGCAGGCCCTGCCACTATGCCAAAATGGCGCCGAGCGATCCCGATTATTGAACAAACGTTTAAGAAAGTAAAATTTTTAGTCACTAGTGGGTAATTTTTGAATGTGATTCAATCTTATCTTTATTTTTCTATATCGAGTGACATTCAACTTTGATTTAATTATTTTCCAACTTATTTTTTGTATTGCATTTACTGAAAGCGATGTATTTAACCAACGATGTAATAAACAATGTTTTCTCTTATTTGTATCTCGTCTGCACTGGTATTTTTTATTGAATTTACTATAAATGTACTTTAAGTGTATAATTTTAAATAATTACTGAAAATGATTATATTCTAATTTTTATGTTCAAATAAATATTTGTTTTATTTATTTAAATTCCTTCACATACTCATAATGCATAATGCATAATGGCATAATGGTTATCACAATGGCAGATTATAAATAGAAAATATACTGGCCATGGTTAGTTAAGCAAGCATAATCAGCCTTGGGTGAAGCCAGACGAGCGTAATTTTTTGAGTTGTGAGTCGCATACACAGACTTATATTGGCTAGATTACGCAAGTCTCATCGTCTGAATAGAAACCAAGCGTGCCATTATTTTCCCACCTACTGTGACGTCACATGAGCGATTTAGTGATGGGAACTCCCCGTCCGCGAGTAAACGATTGAAAGGCCCCGCCGCGTTTCGCCTCGTCCGCCGGCCGGTACGCGTCTTTGGAGCGAGAAGTCGCGTGTGCGCATACCGTCCGCTTGCATCTTATTGTTTAAGTTCGCTGCTCTTCAAAGGTATGTAAAAATGTTATTGGAATATCAATAAGTTTGGGTCTAGCAGAGTAGACTAGTAAGAAATATTAAATTTTGTTAAGTGGCCGTACGTAAGTACCTACTTGTTTCACACTGCTTCCGGCTGTGCCTAGGTATCCCGAAAGGGAAGAGGGAGTGTTACGTAAAGATTATTTGAGTAAAAAATAATAATTTTATAATATCGATTTTGCAATCGATTATTCGAGTTCATCGACAGAGGAATGATAAATCTAAAATCATTTGTTTTTTTTTTTACTGAAATGTTAGTCATTTTCGATTATGTCATTATATAACTTGTTCTTATTGGTTGGTTGAACCTAATTAGTCTTATTAAGTACTTTGTTGTAGGGAAGTTACAACGTTAATAAAAAACCCTAGAAGAAATTTTATCTACAAAAAGAAAAGCCAGTAGAAGTCGCTATTATAAAATAAAATCCGATCCAGAACTAAGTAAATAAATTAGTAAAAAATAAATTTAAAATATTTTTAAGCCACTTTACTATTATTGTAAGAACTATTGTAACCATATTTTTAAGCAAATAAATCTTTGACTTTGACTTTAATAATTCCTGGAAAAAAAAAGCAAATGTAAAATAAAATGTAAAGCTTGCGGCGGGTTCTATTCACTGGCAACATTCTTTAATTCTAAAATTCTAACAAAAAACCGGGAACAGATTCGATTAGATGAACACTTTTAAATCGGATCTCCCGCCTTAAACAATACGCATAAGAGTTCCGACATCGACAACATCTAAGTACCTACTGATTTCTATAAAACATAGAGAATTTTGGTTTTAGACAACGATGCCAGTGAATTCGAGCCTAAAGTCAATCCACTAACTCCAGCATTAGTTAACGCCTTCAATACATCAATTGTAGTCAGGCGTCGAAACTTTTTTGTTTTCGTAAAGATGCCTTCATTAAAATGAACAGAGCAAATTCGACTATATTGTGTTGGG
Source organism: Cosmia trapezina (assembly GCA_905163495.3). Taxonomy (NCBI): domain Eukaryota; kingdom Metazoa; phylum Arthropoda; class Insecta; order Lepidoptera; family Noctuidae; genus Cosmia; species Cosmia trapezina. The sequence continues at coordinate 9,329,008 of LR991036.1, forward strand.
ATTTTGGGAACCAATTTTCATGCCCCGTCGCTTCAATCCATATTTATTTAACTTTGGGATCACTTGGAAATCTGTAAATATAATTAATAATATTCAAAACAAAATCACTAAATTGGCACATTGGAGTAAAAAAAATAAAACATGTCACAAAAAACCCAACGCAAACATTATCATTCTTCTGTTTCCAAAATCGATTACTAAACTGTGTGTACAACACTATTTGCTTTATTTGACAGAAAAATGAGAATAGCGACTGTACCACGAAGCTGAGCGACAAGTGAAAATATCGATCATTTTAATTTTCATTGCGTGTTTTAACAGACAAGTCCTACATACTGCCTTGTAACTAAAAACGGCAATGTATCATGAATTATTTGATACACACTCAGTTATATAGTGTTCATTGTAAGAACACAATGAACACAAAATAATTGATTTTGCAATAAAAAACAAATAATTTAATAACAATATGACTTATCGATGAAAGGAAACGTTTCCATTATCTCGTCCCACTTTTTTTGTGTAGTTTTTACAGCTCATACCGCATAATTTGGCATTTTTTAGTTTTTGGTTGACGTCCGGCATCAAGAACGTTCGAGCGCGGACTGAATGCAAAGAGTAAAGACTGAATGGAAGCGGCGCTGAAGGAAGTCAATTTTACTCCCTTTTTACACGCGAAGTACATACACTTTCGTCGTCTAGCCAATATAAGTCTGTGGTCGCATAATTCAGCCTGCATAGCACTCGGATACATACTTCTCACTCATGGCCGTTAAGTGAAAGTCATTTTTATACCCAAACCTAGAAAACCCGACTATACACAACCCAAGGCTTATAGACCTATAAGCCTCACATCATTTCTACTGAAAACCCTCGAGAGACTCTGTGATAGACACATCCGTGACGGACCTCTTCGGGTAAATCCACTTCATAAACAGCTTCATACCAGCATGCATACTCCACTGGCTGCTAGTTTCCAAAATTGAATGCGCAGTGGACCACAAGTGCTCATAACTGGCCGTCTTCATAGATATAGAGGGCGCCTTTGACAAACCCATGTTCAATAGCATCAACATGGCCCTAGACAGACATAGTATAGACTCGACACTGAGAGGCTGGAAACGATAGCCAATGATGGCATCACCATGCGACAGAGCCCCGAAATAACACTACTTTCAACAGCATTAAAACATAATACTAACGGAAGAACTCAGGCCCGGAAGAGTTGAGAGTATACACCGATGGATCAAAGACCGACTCCGAAATTGGAGTCGGAGTCTTCCCACACGATCTCAACATAAACATATCCAGCTCGCTGGGAGTATTTAACACTGTCTACTAGGTACAGTGTGAGGGCCTCATACAAGTGGCTTACGCCATAGAAGCCAGGAGAGTTACTGATACCCATGCATATACGTATACTCTCAGACAGTGCCTCAGTGCTCCAATCCTTACAGAAAAAATACATTACCTCGAGATTAATACTAGAATGTCACAATGCACTCGAACGAGTGACGGTATCTAACCGCAACACAGTGACACTGCAATATTATATGAAAGGACACAGCGGATCACTGGGTAACGATGCAACTGACGAACTAGCTAGGAGAGCATCCAGCACGCCTGTCGTGGATCTGAGCCAGTCGTACCCATTCCCTTCAACCAGATACGCAGGTGGCCACAGGAGTGCACCCATACACAAGCGGAGAGTTGGTGGTCCTTGACACCAGACTGTAGACAGACAAGGGAGGCTATTTATGTAAAGATTACGGGAAAAATAAAACGATGTCTCTAAATAGCACACTTTTTGAGAAATTGGAACGGAACCCTCGATGCGCGAGTCCGACTCGCTCTTGAGCGGTTTTTTTTATGGTCCTTACAGTAGTAGGTATTTCGTGATTGAAAGTCAAATATTTTTAAGATAAGTAATCCTACTGCGCCTGAAAGAATATTTGGAGCAATTTCTAAGTATGATAAGGATGGCAATCGGAGATATGCAATTTAATAATACTCATTTTTATCTATTTTTTGAGATATTTTTCTCAGCTGTCGGACGTGGGGTAATTTTCTATGGGCGCTGCAACTTGTCCATTGTGTGTATATTTCAATGCATTCCTGGATGGTTTGAAAACACAACTGGATCCAGTAGGTGGTGTTGCAGTCGGATTCTAGAATCGTTCAGACGGGACAACGTCTGTCGGGTCCGTTAGTATATATTTAGTAGACATGTAGGTATCTATACATACCATACTACTACACATACCGGTCAAAATCATAACCATCCTTTTTGCTTCGCCGTAGTCGGGTAAAAAGAGAATGTCACTTTTGTGGGATATAAAACCGTAGACAGAGAATTCTCTGTCTTCGTATAAAACACAGTGCGTAGGTTACAGAAGTGAAAACTTGGCAGCGCAATCATATTTTGTTTGAATATGATACAAGTACAACCTTACCAAATTGCAAAGAACGCAAGACAATTTTAATTTCGCGGGCTACCACAGATCAATCACAGTTTTCACTTCAAAAAAAGATTGGCGTTGGGTGGTGGGCTATACTGTATAATCTATGGGTGGGCTGGTGGGTGCAATGAAAGAATTCTTTAGTCATTGGGTGTAAGTAATGTGTTAGAATTAGAAAATGACATTTACGAGAAATAAAAGTAAATTATTGTCTATTGTATAACCTCTTATTTTTACGGCTCGCATTTGGCGTCCTGTGATCAAAACAAACGATCAAATCCATAAATTGTGTTAAAAGTTATAACTTTCTGGACTACCTGGACTATGAAAGACGTTATTGACGTGATGGCTTTACAGAGCAGTAGACGTGAAAGAAGGCTACCTGACTATCGGAGTGCTCCAAGCCACAGTTTGGCGACAAATTTCATATTTGAGTGTGGGATAAAACTTGGTTTACAACCAGCGACGGTCGCTACAGCTGCTGTATTTTACCATAAATTCTTCAAGGAAGCTGATAAAAATGATTACGATTGCTACGTGATATGTACTGCTTGCTTATGTGCGGCGGGGAAGTCGCGAGATGAACCTGTAAGACTGAGAGATGCTGTGAACGTAGCACACAATTCTATCAATCGTGGCGTGGGACCTTTGGAGTTGGGCGATGAGTACTGGTCGTGGCGGGGTGCGGTCGCCCAGGCCGAGTTGCTAGTACTGCGGCTGCTTGGCTTCAACTTGGATACGCCATCTCCGCACAGATATTTGCTGCACTACTTGCGCTCTCTTCAGGAATGGTTTCCTCCGTCACAGTGGCGCTCTGCCCCCATTGCTCGCACTGCAATGGCTTTTCTACAAGACTTTCACCATTCCCCATCTATATTGGACTACAGAGCACCACACATTGCAGTAGCATGTCTGACTCTAGCACTGCATGTCCTAGGAGTGTCAGTGCCATTAGCATCTACATTAGATGATGATGCTGCATGGTATTCGGTAAGTAATTACTTTAACTGCAAAAACAAAAACATGGTGTGTTCACAGATTCAAGTTCACTTCTTCTTAGCGTGTTGATGGCAAAAATAACTTGAAAAAATATGTAGTTTTTTTGACCCAAAATTCAGCAACGCAAATACCATTCGCTGACGCAGCCATTAGGCCCTCACATGTGAAGGTCATGTGATGCAAGGTGAGAGGTGAGCTATTGTCTGTGGAGAGACGCTGCATAAACACCGGAGATCTGAGCCGTCCATGAACCCCCACTCGTGGTGTCCCTGCTGTGGCCTACTTAGGTACAAAGGCTATTTAAGCTTTTCCAAGTAGGCCACGGTAACCTGTGCTCAAATTGGAGGCTCTCTAATGTTAAAAAAAAAATAATCTGTGGACAGGTTGCCATCAGTTGGACTCATGCACCCAAGGAAATTATTGCGGAGTTTAAGCCTCTGTGGCACTGGGTTAAAATTGTGCATTGGGTGTTCAAGTTCACAATGAATTATAAAAGCACTAAGCAATGCTAAGGCTGAAGGTCTACAAATAGTTCATGATTAATTTTAGTAGCAAATAAAGTTTTATGTAAGTTATAAAATGTGTTTCAGGTATTTACCAAAGACTTGCAGAAGGAGAAAAATTGGGAAATAATGGAGAAAATTATGCAAGTTTACAGCAGGGAGCCTGAACCTATATAGACAAGATATTCTGTTAATTTCAAGTGCTAATAATATTAAAGATACTTTGCGAGTGTGAAATTCTTGTTCATTATATTCCTAAGTCCCAAGATACAGCAAAGGCGTAGTTTGAGGGTCACAATCCAACTAGTGCTAAAAAAAAAAAACTAGTGCTTGTACACACGGCTACACATCAAGCTATACATTTCCAGTTTACACTGATATCTCACTGTTTACAGCAGGGAGCCTGAACCTATATAGGCAAGATATTCTGTTAATTTCAAGTGCTAATAATATTAAAGATACTTTGCGAGTGTGAAATTCTTGTTCATTATATTCCTAATTCCCAAAGGCCTAGTTTGAGGGTCACAATCCAACTAGTGCTTGTACACACGGCTACACATCAAGCTATAGATTTCCAGTTTACACTGATCTCTCACTGTAAGGAAATCCTATACAATGCGAGATCAGCTTATTCTGGAAATTGCGATCGAGTATTTTCCATAAAAGCGAGAATATTATGAATAGTGACTATCATTTTTGTACCATTTTACAATGTCAACACAATTTTCGTGACTAAAATACCCGGCTTTACAAAAAAAAAAACAATTCTGATTTGATATTTTTCCGAATAATAAGATCAGGACTATTATAAAAAAAGAAGTGCTGCGCGCCATGCATATCGAAAGTGAAACACCGTACCGTTCTATGTGTGCGTAATTGACCTGCAAAGGCGTCGCTCGCTCATGGCACGTAATGGCGGCCGGCCGGCATACTATGATATAAATATGTGCGTGAGGCATAGACTTATAAAAAAAGATGGACTCCGCGCCGCGCATATCGAAAGTGAAGCACCGTACCGATCTATGTGTGCATGATTTGAGTACCTGCAAAGACGCCGTCGCTCGGGTCACGTAATGGCGGCCGGTCGGCATACTATGATGTAAATGTGTGCGCGAGGCGTGTTTGTACAAACGGTCCGGCATACTTACTGTGCTTCACTTTCGATATGCGTGGCGCGGAGTCCATCTTTTTTTATAAGTCTATGGCGTGAGGTATGTTTGTACAAACGGTGAGGCGTGTTTGCACTTATAATGCGTTTCAAATAAGAATAGGAACGTCAATGACCTCTATCTGTCAAATGTTGATTGAAAAGTACCTACGGTTTGCAAAGAAAACTTATTTGCGTATCAATAACGTTTTGTTTTGTCTTAGTTAAATCATAGTGAAAACAGACATCAAAAAATTATTCATAATTACTTTTTTATAAATTACGCTTCTTTCTTTCATATTTTCATTGTTGGTAACAATTTTTTTCATTTTTTTCAAATTCTTCATTCTTGATTCGTAAATAAATGTTAACTAAAAAATATCTTGTTTTGCTCACCCTACCCAATTCAGTCGATTTGACAGCTATGACGTCACAACATGGCGCTGAGTCGATCCTATTCTTATTTGAAACGCACTGTACTGTGCTTCACTTTCGATATGCATGGCGTCCTCCTTATTTTATAAGTCTATAACATAACTAGGACTCAATCTATTGAGTCCTATTGAAATATTTGGCGAATTACGTTCATAGCGAACAGGTATTGAATATCTAACTATTCCAGTCTATACAGGGTGACTTTGAAAACATGCGACAAAATTTAAGGGGGTGTTCTACGCATCAATATGAACAACTTTTACTATGTGAACAATTTCGAATTCGCAAAAAAAAATCCGACCTTTTACAAAAGGGTTCAATACCTTTAACTATAATATGGGAAGGTAACTTTTTTTTTTGCGAATTCGATGTTGGTCCCTTAGTAAAAGTTGTTCATATTTATGCGTAGAACACCCCCTTAAATTTTGTCGCATGTTTTCAAAGTCACCCTGTATAAATCATGTTAAAATAAACCTAATTAAATGCACGTAAAATTTAATTTTAAATGGAAGAATGCTTCTTGATGAGTGATCTTGAACTTACTAAGTTGTTTAGTGCACAAAATTTTAGTTGTGTATAGTAAAAAAAAAATGTAAATATTCATGAGCGAGAATGTATGTATAGTGTAGTTTAATGCATGAGACTTCATGCCTCACAATCGAAACGAAGAGGAAAGGACTATGCTATACAGGGTGGCCGGAACATTGACGTCCAAAAATAAAATTTCGGTCCCTCGTATCGTGGGGTATTCGAATCACCCCCATGTATGTTCCGCGACTTTTCATAGTTTTCGAGTTATGAATTTTTTTCTGAATGTTTGAAAATTTTCGACCTGACCAACCTAAAAAAATTCTAAAAAAAAAAGTAGAGGGTTTTATCGAGTTTCTTTTTTTGCAACTGAATTTTCATAAGTAGTACTTTTATGCATAAAATAATCAGCTTCGTAACTGTGATGAAAGTTATGAAAATGTTGATCTAAAGTGAAAAATTTACGTTCGGTAAATTAGGACTCAAATTTTCAACTTTAAATATTTTATAATATTTATTTTTTTAAATTTATTTCAATATACTTAAAAATAAGCTAAAATAACTTAAAAATATAATATCTTAAACTAAAACTAATAAAAAACTAAAATATGGCGTCGAAAAATTCCTCCGCATCGCTGTCGACTGGTAAAGTACCCAAGAGACTGGCGGCATTGCCACGTTGTATGGCAATGCTAATACTCTGGCCAAGGTAAAAGCCAGCCCTTGGGTCACGGGAAGTGTCAACAAGCCGTTTGGAGATTTCCTTAAACAAACTATGAGCACTTGGACCCCACGGCCCAAGGGTTTCAACCCCAAACGGCTCAAAAATATAATTACCGATAAGGTTATTATACTTCTGCCGCTTGAGGTTTTCCGCAGCCGCAGCAGCAGTGCCAGCACAGCACGCCGAGCCAGGAAGATGGGATGGCGCAAGAGTATCGACACAAGTTGCGTCCCACACTAAAGGCCTTCCCACCTTCCATGGAAATAATGACATGCCGTCCGGTCTCTTGCCATCGTCGCGTGCCAAGCCATTGGGTTCTAATACAGCTGGAACGCCGACGGTGACAAGGGCTCGTCGGATGATGTCATTGATGTTAGCGTGCCGCGCTAAGCGACCCGCACTTCGGCTGCAAGACAGGCCGTGGTGTCCGAGGCTGCTGACAACTTCGCCACAGTGACAGCGATGAGGAGAACACGAAGGAGCTCCAAGTCGCAGGGAAGCAGCTAGGCGGAAAGTAGTGTCGTCGAACAAAGTGCCAATGTTCGACGACGGTAGCGCATGAAGCCACAGACCCGACTCCCACTTGCCCACAGCAAGCAGGCGCGCACGCTCCGCAGTAGTAGCAGACGTGTCAAGTAAATTGTTCTGTACTACTCTGCAGAGCGGCTCATCCCACCGTCTCTGGGAAGATGGATTGTCGGGTGGGTCTGAATTCGGGCAAGCGAGTTTCCAGGCATCCATAGCCTCGGTGAAACAAGGCACATCAAAATTAACCAGTGTGGAGGCTAGGATTTTCCTGATTAATTTCTCTGCGCCGTGGACCGAGGATATGAACGCCGGTAAACTAATACTAGAAATTTTGCGGACGCCGAGGCCTCCCATACGGATGGGAAGAGTAGCTTGTGCCCAAGCACGGTCGTCCAAGGCCACATTTAAGATCAAAGTTAGAGTATGCCGGATAATTTTGTCCATTTCGTCTAAAAGGTGAGTGTGCTTCCATAAATGGGAAGCGCGAAGGAAATATGTTAATTTAGGGCCAAAACAGCAGTAACGAATTAATGTTATGGCCGAATGCATGTTAATTTGAATTAATCTTTCCGAAACGTCATTGAAATTTTGAATTTTTTCTTCAATAAAAAGAGGAAAAGAATTTTCATAGATTGGAGACCCGAGGAGACGAAGAGAGTTTTTTTCGATAATTTTGATTTCTGGGGCTATTGCATTAAATTTAGGAAGTGTTAGTTGTCTGTCAGTACTGTCCGCTAAAAATAGTTCACATTTCGAAAGGTTGAGATCAAGGCCAATGGAATGAAGTTCATTTTTTAAAAATTGAAGATCGTTTAAAACAGTTTCTACATCGCCTCCCAAGGTTCCATCATCAAGATACCAAACGTTAAATTTGGAATTTAGATGTCGAATAATTGGGTGAATGGCTAAACTAAAAATCACTGGCCCGAGGGGGTCACCTTGTTGACAGCCAACAGCAGATTCCACTTTAAATTAAAAATCTTAACAGGTGACTTCATAATTCCTAAGTAGGCTTCAAGAATGCGCCAGACTCTCAGCTTTCATAATCATAAAAAAAATGAAGTACTTAATAGGGCTACTTTGTTTAAAATCGGCCTTCAAAGACAGCGAGGTGGAAAAATTCTTAAAATTACCCATCTGAGTAATTATTTTTTTTTGGCTATTTTCTCGTTCCTAAGGTTAATTAATGATGTGGTGGACCTTTAGAGGCATGAGGAACAGGGTGTAAAGTTCACTCATCCTCTATTGAAAAGGGAGGATCCTCCGACCAGACGGGTGTTGTGTCTGGTGGGCCACTGCCCGACGGTTGATGTCGGGACGTTGTATATATCGAGGGTATTCTGGCAGAACAGAATAAGTGCAAAAATTTAAAAAAAGTAGTTATATACATAGGCATACTTGATTTTTTCTGCTTTTTCTATCTAGCAAAACCGTATAACTGTGGAAGCTTTTACTGCAGTTTTTTTGTCTGTGTAAAGCAGTTATCTAACAACTTTTCCTTCAAACTTAAAAGCAAAAAGTTATATAATTACTTATTAAACAACATGAATAATGAAATACAGTGATAACAAAATAAAAGCATTTACTCTCTTTACTCACTGTTAACATAAAATACTTCTATCGTTTTATTGACAGGCAAAACACAATAAGTTAGAGTTAGTTATGTTTTGCACGTTACATGTAATAAAATTTTGGTGCTCCACTTCAATAGCAAAAGCAGATAAGACTCACGTAATCAGTTCTGCTGCTTGCCGCCATGGGATCTAGAGGCAAAAGTCCTCGCTCACGTGTGGGAGTGGCGCGAGGAGGCGAAACGCCGGACAGAGCTACGGCGGGATCTCATGGCGACATGGAGAGTGCGATTGTCGAAACCCAGCGCTGGGCATGCCACCATTGCGGCGATAAGTCCCCTCTTTGAGGAGTGGTAGGAGAGGCGCCACGGCGTCCTCACCTTCCGCCTGACGCAGGTCCTCACCAGACACGGTTGTTTCGGGATAGGGCGGAAAGAAACGCCCGGGTGTCACCATTGTGCAGATCGCCCGGAGGACACGGTGGAGCATACAGTGGAGGTCTGCCCGGCTTGGGCGGAAAACCGCCGTGTTCTCGCAGAAGCGATCGGAGGCCGTGATCTCTCGCGTCCGAACCTGGTCCAGGCCATGGTACGGAGCGAGAGCACATGGGAGGCCGTCACCTCTTCCTGCGAAGCAGTAATGCTCGCGAAGGAGGAGGCGGAACGCGTGAGGGAGAGGCAACTCTCGCCGCCTAACGCCTCTAGTCGCCGCAGGAGACGCCCTGGGCGGTGGAAATCGATAGCCGATTCCTGGGCACCGTAGGCGCGGGCTTGCGGATGACGAGCAATAGGTAGCTCGCCGTCCAGTAAGGACCAGGCCCGGGTCGACGGCGCGTAGTGTTCCACGCGCGCTTCAAGAGATGTCAGCAGAGATGAGGTCCGATAGGGCCGATGCCGCCAGGGTCGCGGGTTGTTCGAAAGAGATACCGTGGCCCTGGCAAAGCCAACTGAACACGGGTGTTAGTGTGAAAAAGTCTGACACGCCCCCCTGCTCCGCCCAGACCGGGAGAAGTCATTTGATGATTTCCCATCCACAAAAAAAAAGTCGGATCTGCTTGAAGAAGATAGTCAAGGAGCCATACAAAACAAAAGAGTTTAAAATGAGTTTTATGACTTGAAACATCCTGGCTTCTAAGATAATTTATAACGAAGAAAAGGGCAGTGAAGGAGAAGGAGTGAAGGAAAAAAGGAAATAGAGTCAGTGGCTTAAAATTAAGCGACTGAGATTCGTAAAGGAGGAAAAATGAATTTATTTTAATTATCACATGAGTGAGAATTTTAATTACATAGACGTTACCGGCAAAAAAGGATAGACTAGAGCTACACGAACAAGAAGAAAGTAGTGTGATGAATTTCCAAGTGAGTTGAAAATGAAGAATAATACCTATATCGGAGGCTAAAAAAAAGGATTTATTGTATTTGATTAAAAAGTAATATAAATAATACGGGAGGAATTGGAGCCTTGGTATAAAAGTTTGAATACGGTGAATAGTGTTTCTGAAGATGTTGAAAAGGAGAATGTACTGTCTTGCGAGGAAGATGACGTGTAATTTTAGGTAGGTATTCTTGGTTTCATTTGATATTTTTCTATTTTAATTACCTTTGTACCTACGCGATAAAGCTGTTTAAACTGATTAAAGCATTATAATTAAAAAAATAATTACTTATCTGTTTTGAAAATACAGTACTTTTCAAAAAATTTACAGGTAAAAACGGATAACTTTGTACAATTCTGTATATTGCCGTCTTAAATACAAGGTTATTTCAGTTATTTCATCATGAACTAAGTCACTGTCGTACAATGATACCTTATTAGAATATCAGGTATTAATACTTTGTGTTATTAGGGAATTACAGCTTATTTACGAATTTCTGGTAAAACGAAATAACTGCACTACCTTGACGCGAAGTTATCCTTTTTTCTTCATATTATTGTCAATTATTATATAAATTATTGTATCAATAACTTCTTTGATAACATATCTAACTAAAAGTATTAATATCATGTTGTTAATATGCTTCAACATTAAACTACGATCACTCAAAACTTAAAGTGCTTTTTTCTCATTATTACATTTTGTGCACTTATCCAGTTCTGCCAGAATACCCTCGATATATGCTAATCGCGTGGTAAACTCTAATTGCGCGATGCAGGTTTGCGTGACGTCATGTCATTGATGCGTAGTTCATACGTGGCGATGTAGATGCCGCCACAGACCTAGTACGGCACACTTCTAAATACTGCATCTCATCAAATCATCAATGACTGTCTCTTACAAAAAAATACGAACTAATTGATGACTAGGCAGCATGGTCCCCGACCCTAGCCTGTTCCATGGGGAACCGGAACAAAAGAAAAAACAATGACTGTCACTGTCAGACGTCAGTGTCATTTCAAGTTTCATTCTATTGTGAATTTTTGTTTGATTTGTTAATAAAACTTGTCGCTACTTGTTGTTTGTTTTCTGTCACTGGTCGGTCAGTTTTCCCAGTAATCAAAATAAAAGATAATTTTTTTCTTGTTATCTACCTACCCATAAAAAACATTACGGTCAGTGGGTCGTCTGCGGCACAATGAGCTCTGACGAAGAAACGGAAGAATTTTCGTCATGGAAAGGTATTCCCGCCACTTTAATATGCATCAACACCTACGGCTCCGGGCATCTAAACTCTGCTCAAGTAGCTCACACGGCTACTTGTCGAATGATGCGACAGCATTTACGACAATCAAGTTCTCAACTCATTGGAGTATGCTTATACGGTACCGAAGGATCGAACACGTCCGTTTTTGGGATAAAAACTGTTGAAGAAGTTTTCCCACTATCATTGCCAAGTTTAGATGACTATAAGAAACTACAAAGTATTGATATTTCTTCATTAAAGCAAGCAAAAGAGTTGACACTATCAGATGTCCTCTGGTATTGCAATAAAGCATTTGCAAGTTGCAAAAAACAGCTCTCAACCCGAACAGTTATCATGTTATCTCGTTTTGATATACCTCCACTACAATCTGACGAAAAACCAGCATTAAAAAGGGTTGTTGACTTAGTAGATTCTAATATTGAAATAAAGCTTATAAATATTTCTGAAAGTGATTACAAGATAAATGCATTCTACACAAAGTTCCTAATTGAAGCAAATAAAGGAGAAGATGTAGCTTTACCAAAAACTGTTTGGGATCACAAGGAAATAGAACAATTGATGCATCAGCAATCACATCGCCATTTAGCTGTTGCCCGACTAAGTTTTGAAATTGGTGAGGGTTTGGCAATTGGGGTAGGAGTATACAACCTGTTAAAGAGTTCTGGGCAAACACAACAGAAAACTGTTGATTTACATAGAGATACCAATGCAATTCTTACCAGTGTTAATAAAACAATGAAAGTCAAAGTGGGGAATGGTGAACACATGGACGTTGATGAGCAAGATGCTGAACAAGAGTTAAAGCCTGTGCCGTTACTGAAATCTGAGGAGCTTCATTATGTCACATATGGTGATGAAAAAATAGAGTTTACAGTTGATGAAAGGAAGACACTTAGAAACCCATTTGGGCCACCTATGTTAAAACTCCTTGGATTTAAACCTGACAGTGTCATGTGCAAAGAGAAATGGTACTATAAATCAGGTTTCTTTTTATTTCCAAATGAAAGCATAATAGAAGGCTCTTTTGTAGCATTTAAGGCCTTACATCAGGCTTGTACAGAGATGAAAAAAGTAGCAATTTGTGTGATGTGTACTAGGGTGAACGCCAGGCCCGCTATTGTAGCTCTTTGTCCCACCTCTAAACCTCTTGGTCTAAATGCAGAAATTGGATTTGACATCATCTGTGTACCTTTCGTAGAAAATGTTCGAGACATTCCAGTATTTGAAGAAGATGAAGATATGGAAGTGTCAAGTGTAAATAAAACTGCTATGAAGGACATCTTGAATAAATTACGGTTTGATTATAAGCCTGATCTGTTTGAAAATCCAAAACTACAAGCAAAATATAATGCTATAGAAGCGATTGCTCTTGAAGATGAAGAGGTGGAACCATTCATTGATACCACAAAACCAGACATAAATAGTTTTCAAGTAATTCAAGATGACTTATTTCAGGAACTGTTTGGTCCCTTTGGTGCTGCAAAGAAAGCTGCATCATCAAGAGGTGGCCCTGAGAGCAAGAGGGCAAAACTAGTTGATAATATTGATGAACAAGTACTTAAAAATAGGCTTGATAATCAGAAAGTAAAGGACTACACAGTATCTCAATTAAAAGATATATTGAAATACAAGGAAATTCCGGATTTACCTGCTTTGACAGGTTTAAAAAAGGGTGAACTTGTTGATTTAGTTTATAAATACTGCAAATAATTTATTTAATAATTTTTATAAGCTTTTCTATAGTGTTATTTTTGGAATAAATCATTTTCATTTGATTTAAATGCCCTTTTTCATTGACACAACCTTGTTATCATGGTTTCTTGATAGCACGTAACTGTAGTATTGTAAGTGTTGTATGCATCCACATAGCCAGTATACTATAGCACAGTTACTTGGTTACTATAGTAATCTTTGCATCCACATAAAGTACTACTAGATGTGTAACAGACTGAGAGCAGTACCACAGAATAATAAAACTATAGTAGTTTATCTGGGCAGTGACCTTGAATTAATTACCTACGGCCGCCCGGTAGATAATTGCGCGTCCGTCCGTGCGTCACTGCCGCGCACTCGAACTGTTGCCTACTAGTATACAACGTGTAACGTTAAATCCGCAAAACCTCTTAAGGGGTCATTGTACTCATCATTATGAACAACTTTTACTATGGGACCAAACATGAAATCGCGAAAAAAAAAAAACCGGTCAAGTGCGAGTCGGACTCGCGCACGAAGGGTTCCGTACCATATTATATGTTTAACAATCGCAAAGATAACTTTTTACTTATTTTATAATGATACTGTGAAATACAAGGTTATTTTTTGCAGTTGCAGAAAATCACCCATGTTTAAACAAAATACCTTATGAATCGTCGTTTTCAGTATTGTTGATTAAATACAGTATTCATGGTACTTACTTACTTAAGAAGTTTCAAATTCCTAATTTGTTGAATTGTTGCGCTAGAGCTCGTACAAAAATGGTCTAAAATTTACAACTTTTACGGCCCGCTATTTCTTAATTTTAAAACATAAAAAAAAATATGTTTGTACTCTACTCAATGAGTTCTAGACGATGACACCCCACATAACACATAATCAGCCTATAATGTTCCCACTGCTGGGACACAGGCCTCCTCTCGGTGAGAGGGAGTGGGCCGTAATCCACCACGCGGGCCCAGTGCGGGTTGGTAGATGTCACATATCTTCGAATTTTTGGTTCTAGGACATGCAGGTTTCCTCACGATGTTTTCCTTCACCGTTTTGAAAGCAGCGGTGATGAAATAATGACATGACTTGCTAGATTAAATTTTTTATTTATTTTTTCAAAATGAAAAGTTTATTGTATGGGGACCGACCCCTTAAATTTTTAACTTTGCTTTATTTTTATTATTTTGTTGTTATAGCCGTAATAGACAGCGGAGGCTTAGTAAGTTTGAACTGGACTGTACGTGGTTGTCTGATTTTATGGATTTTAATTTTCTTGCGCGGAACCCTAATTACTTTTTCTAAAATAAAAATAGCCTAAGTTACTCCTTAAAACATCAGCTATATGCCGTCAAAATCGGTGAAAATTCGTTTGGCAAGTTTCCTAACTTGACTCAAAGTACCTTTTTTTTAATCGGACTGCGCTTTAAAATTCTTCTATACAAACTTTAACATCCCTAAACCTCATTTGAGGCGTAGTTTTGAAAAACTAATAATGACAAACATTATTACTTACTTATGCAAGTATTTGTGCTAAGTTTCAAGTTCATTAACCAAATTAATATGATTTTTCATATAAACTGTATCTCTGTTTTCACGAACACAGATACCTAAAGAATTTCAAAAATCGTCTCGTATGTTTCCATAACTTGACTCAAACATTATTTACACTAATTTTAGAGTTAATCAAGCCCCCAATAAAATCCTCCGCTATAAAATTAACTTTTAAGCCCTTAGGGGTACATTTTTGGAAAACCCGAATACACGTTAGTCTTAATTTTTGGTCTCAAGTATAAAAACTGAGTTTTGAGTTAATCGGACCGCGTGTTAAAGTTCCTCCATACAAACTTTGACACCGCCATTCCCTCCTTAGGGGGTAGTTTAGGAAAACTAAAAATGATAAACTTTATAATTTACTTAGATGAATATTCGTGCTAAGTTTCAAGTCTATTAACTCAAGGGATAGGATTTTTCATACAAACTTTCATCCCCTGTTTTACCCCCTTAGGGATGAAATTTTCAAAAATCCTTCCTTAGTGGATGTTTACACTATATAAGGTATCTATGTGCAAAATTTCAAGTCTCTAGGTTCATTGGTTTGGGCTGTGCGTTGGTATATTAGTCAGTGACTCAGTCAGGACTTTGATTTTTTTATATATATAGATTTACCATGTTATTTTAAAACCACAGACTTCTTATAGGTTTTCCTGTAATCTTCAGGTATAGAACTATTTTCTATATTTTTTTCAAAATTTTAGGCTCAGTAGTTTCGGAGATAAGGGGGGGGGAATGGTCAATTTTCGTCTATTTTCTTAAATAACTTTAAAACAAAAAGTTTTAAAATTATAAAAAAAATATATTTGAGACCCTCATAGTAAGCCCTTTCATTTGATATGTCACTCGGTACAGTTTACAAAACTTTTTTTTTTAATTTTCTTATTTTCCCCCTAAAAGTGACTCTCATATTCAAAATTCATATATTTACTTTAGCTGTACGTGTTTGGGTCAGAGAAATCCATATGTGTACCAAATTTTAACTTAATCGGTCCATTAGATTCGGAGCAAATTGGCTGTGACAGACGGACAGACAGACACACGAGTGATCCTGTAAGGGTTCCGTTTTTTCCTTTTGAGGTACGGAACCCTAAAAATCAGCTGTTCAGTACATTTTGACGAATTATGTGAACACAAATGTACTGAACAGCGGATTTTTTGTTCGCGTATTCAGGTTTGGTCCCATAATAAAAGTTGTTCATAATGATGAGTACCTACAATGACCCATTAAGAGGTTTTGCGCATTTAGCGTTACACGTTGTATATACTGCGATTTCGAAGCGCGTCGTTTCGGCTGCTATCTATGAAGATGTACTACTGTAATATTATTATTCTGTGGCAGTACCCTTTATTTTAATATTTTTGCGGGTAAGATCTATCTGTGGACTTATCTGAGTAAGGCAACTGATAGCAAGATTCAAAGACCGCATAATTGACTGCTTTGCTAATTAATGTCACTTTACCGCCAAAATCAGAATTATTTGTCGGTCACTGGTTCATAGGTGACCGATCTCGTAGGAACGGTCGATCTGGAGAGCGTCTGCCCAGCTTGGCCACATTTATATCTCAAAATCTAGGCCACCTAGCGAAGATTTGTTTTCTCGCAAATTTAATTGCAACTTTTCGCCAAGTCACAGATTTAGTAGGGTCTTAGTTTAGATTTCAATTTTTAAGTATAGTATACGATAAAATCTTTGATCTAGCTCTTGGACTATACTTAAAAATTTAACTCGCTATACTTATCTTCTAAACTAAGACCCGACTAACTCTGTGACTTGGCAAAAAAAATCCGAGTCGATTAATTGTGTTCGTTTCAACCGCGCGGCCATGGCGTTAAAAAAAAAAAACTATGCCAACATTTTGTAACAATTTGTAAAAGTTGACTCGCAAAACCTCAAATTTGTCAAAGCTATGGTTAAAAAGTTAGAAGGGTTTGAACGTGGCCGCGCCATCGAAACGCGGAGAACCGCGCGGCCACGGAGATCTCAGAAACTAAGCGTTGCACAGACCTGAAATTTTGGTAAATAACAGATTCAATTTGTAAACAATTTGTAAAAATATAGAAAAAAATCCTAGGTTAATATTTTAGGAGCTGTGAGACTAAAACCCCGTGGCCGCGCCATCGAATCGGTGACAAAAACGTGATAGCCGATATCTCGCTGAAAAAGCATCGCAGACGTCTAGAGTTTTTTGTAAAACCCAGATTTGAATTTGTCAAAACTTACAAAAATGCAACAAAAAATACTAGGTTAATATTTTAGGAGCTGTGAGACTAAAACCCCGTGGCTGCGCCATCGAAACGGTGACAAAAACGTTATCACCGATATCTCGCTGAAAAAGCATCGCAGAGGTCTGAAGTTTTTTATAAAACCTAGATTTGAATTTGTCAAAACTTGTAAAAATACAACAAAAAATCCTAGGTTTATATTTCAGGACCCGCGCCATAGAAACGGTGAAAAACACGTTATCGCCGATATCTCACTGAAAAAGCATCGCAGAGGTCTGAAATTATTTGTAAAACCTAGATTTGAATTTGTCAAAATTTGTAAAAATATAACAAAAATCCTAGGTTTATATTTCAGGAGCCGCGCCATTGAAACGATGAAAAACACGTTATCGCCGATATCTCACTGAAAAAGCATCGCAGAGGTCTGAAGTTTTTTGTAAAACCTAGATTTGAATTTGTCACAATTTGTAAAAATACAACAAAAAATCCTAGGTTTATATTTCAGGAGCTGTAAGACTAGAACCCCATAGCCGCGCCATTCAAACGGTGAAAAATATGTTATCGCCGATATCTCGCTGAAAAAGCATCGCAGAGGTCTGAAGTTTTTTGTAAAACCCAGATTTGAATTTGTCAAAACTTACAAAAATACAAAAAAAAATACTAGGTTAATATTTTAGGAGCTGTGAGACTAAAACCCCGTGGCCGCGCCATCGAAACGGTGACAAAAACGTTATCACCGATATCTCGCTGAAAAAGCATCGCAGAGGTCTGAAGTTTTTTGTAAAACCTAGATTTGAATTTGTCAAAACTTGTAAAAATACAACAAAAAATCCTAAGTTTATATTTCAGGACCCGCGCCATAGAAACGGTGAAAAACACGTTATCGCCGATATCTTACTGAAAAAGCATCGCAGAAGTCTGAAATTATTTGTAAAACCTAGATTTGAATTTGTCAAAATTTGTAAAAATATAACAAAAAATCCTAGATTTATATTTCAGGAGCCGCACCATTGAAACGGTGAAATATGGTTTTTTGTGAACCTAGGATTTTTGTTTTATTTGTAAAAAAATTATCTAATTCAAATGTAGGTTTTACAAAAAACTTCAGACCTCTGCGATGCTTTTTCAGTGAGATATCGGCGATAACGTGTTTTTCACCGTTTCAATGGCGCGGCTCCTGAAATATAAATCTAGGATTTTTTTTATATTTTTACAAATTTTGACAAATTCAAATCTAGGTTTTACAAATAATTTCAGACTTCTGCGATGCTTTTTCAGTGAGATATCGGCGATAACGTGTTTTTCACCGTTTCTATGGCGCGGGTCCTGAAATATAAACCTAGGATTTTTTGTTGTATTTTACAAGTTTTGACAAATTCAAATCTAGGTTTTACAAAAAACTTCAGACCCCTGCGATGCCTTTTCAGCGAGATATCGGTGATAACGTTTTTGTCACCGTTTCGATGGCGCGGCCACGGGGTTTTAGTCTCACAGCTCCTAAAATATTAACCTAGTATTTTTTGTTGCATTTTTGTAAGTTTTGACAAATTCAAATCTGGGTTTTACAAAAAACTCTAGACGTCTGCGATGCTTTTTCAGCGAGATATCGGCTATCACGTTTTTTTCACCGTTTCGATGGCGCGGCCATAGGGTTCTAGTCTTACAGCTCCTGAAATATAAACCTAGGATTTTTGTTGTATTTTTACAAGTTTTGACAAATTCAAATCTAGGTTTTACAAAAAACTTCAGACCTCTGCCATGCTTTTTCAGCGAGATATCGGCGATAACATATTTTTCACCGTTTGAATGGCGCGGCCATGGGGTTCTAGTCTTACAGCTCCTGAAATATAAACCTAGGATTTTTTGTTGTATTTTTACAAATTTTGACAAATTCAAATCTAGGTTTTACAAAAAACTTCAGACCTCTGCGATGCTTTTTCAGTGAGATATCGGCGATAACGTGTTTTTCACCGTTTCAATGGCGCGGCTCCTGAAATATAAACCTAGGATTTTTGTTATATTTTTACAAATTTTGACAAATTCAAATCTAGGTTTTACAAATAATGTCAGACCTCTGCGATGCTTTTTCGGTGAGATATCGGCGATAACGTGTTTTTCACCGTTTCTATGGCGCGGTTCCTGAAATATAAACCTAGGATTTTTTGTTGTATTTTTACAAGTTTTGACAAATTCAAATCTAGGTTTTACAAAAAACTTCAGACCTCTGCGATGCTTTTTCAGCGAGATATCGGTGATAACGTTTTTGTCACCGTTTCGATGGCGCGGCCACGGGGTTTTAGTCTCACAGCTCCTAAAATATTAACCTAGTATTTTTGTTGCATTTTTATAAGTTTTGACAAATTCAAATCTGGGTTTTACAAAAAACTCTAGACGTCTGCGATGCTTTTTCAGCGAGATATCGGCTATCACGTTTTTGTCACCGTTTCGATGGCGCGGCCACGGGGTTTTAGTCTCACAGCTCCTAAAATATTAACCTAGTATTTTTTGTTGCATTTTTGTAAGTTTTGACAAATTCAAATCTGGGTTTTACAAAAAACTCTAGACGTCTGCGATGCTTTTTCAGCGAGATATCGGCTATCACGTTTTTTTCACCGTTTCGATGGCGCGGCCATGGGGTTCTAGTCTTACAGCTCCTGAAATATAAACCTAGGATTTTTGTTGTATTTTTACAAGTTTTGACAAATTCAAATCTAGGTTTTACAAAAAACTTCAGACCTCTGCCATGCTTTTTCAGCGAGATATCGGCGATAACATATTTTTCACCGTTTGAATGGCGCGGCCATGGGGTTCTAGTCTTACAGCTCCTGAAATATAAACCTAGGATTTTTTGTTGTATTTTTACAAATTGTGACAAATTCAAATCTAGGTTTTACAAAAAACTTCAGACCTCTGCGATGCTTTTTCAGTGAGATATCGGCGATAACGTGTTTTTCACCGTTTCAATGGGGCGGCTCCTGAAATATAAACCTAGGATTTTTCGTTATATTTTTACAAATTTTGACAAATTCAAATCTAGGTTTTACAAATAATGTCAGACCTCTGCGATGCTTTTTCGGTGAGATATCGGCGATAACGTGTTTTTCACCGTTTCTATGGCGCGGTTCCTGAAATATAAACCTAGGATTTTTTGTTGTATTTTTACAAGTTTTGACAAATTCAAATCTAGGTTTTACAAAAAACTTCAGACCTCTGCGATGCTTTTTCAGCGAGATATCGGTGATAACGTTTTTGTCACCGTTTCGATGGCGCGGCCACGGGGTTTTAGTCTCACAGCTCCTAAAATATTAACCTAGGATTTTTTTCTATATTTTTACAAATTGTTTACAAATTGAATCTGTTATTTACCTACCAAAATTTCAGGTCTGTGCAACGCTTAGTTTCTGAGATCTCCGTGGCCGCGCGGTTCTCCGCGTTTCGATGGCGCGGCCACGTTCAAACCCTTCTAACTTTTTAACCATAGCTTTGACAAATTTGAGGTTTTGCGAGTCAACTTTTACAAATTGTTACAAAATGTTGGCAGTTTTTTTTTTTTTTAACGCCATGGCCGCGCGGTTGAAACGAACACGATTAATTAGCGACTAAATTTGGGAGGCCTAGTGAGATAAATATCGCCAAGCTGGGGAGACTCTCCAGATCGGCCACCTAAGAGCCTTTATAACTTTACTGAGTGTGGCTGACACTGGCTTGGCCACCATCAGGGATTTTACTTTTGATAACACAAAAATTTAGTCGTTAATTAGTCGAAATTTGTCGCCAAATATCAGAATTTGTCGGTCACTGGTTCAAAAGTTATAAGGGGTCATTGGTGGCCGATCTGGAGAGAGTCTCCCCAGCTTGGCCACCTTTATATCTCAAAAACTAGGGCACCTAGCGAAGATCTGTTTTCTCCCAGATTTAGTCGCTAATTAGTCGAAATTAGTCGCCAAGTCACAGATTTAGTCGGGTCTTAGTTTAGAAGATATAATGAGTTCAATTTTTAAGTACGGTATAGACCAAGAGCTAGATCAAAGATTTTATCGTAAACTCTTCAATCTAGCTCTTGAACTATACTTAAAAATTGAACTCATTATATCTTCTAAACTAAGACCCGACTAAATCTGTGACTTGGCGACTAATTTCGACTAATTAGCGACTAAATCTGGGAGAAAACAGATCTTCGCTAGGTGCCCTAGTTTTTGAGATACAAAGGTGGCCAAGCTGGGGAGACTCTCTCCAGATCGGCCACCAATGACCCCTTATAACTTTTGAACCAGTGACCGACAAATTTCGACTAATTAACGACTAAATTTTTGTGTTATCAAAAGTAAAATCCCTGATGGTGGCCAAGCCAGTGTCAGCCACACCTTTACTGATATATTCCAGATAGAAAAACCCACTCCCCTAAAATTCTAGCAAAGTTATTATGTATTGCCACAGAATACTTGCATTAGAACAAGTACAGTGTAACTGTAGGTAATTAACGATGTGACTCAGGCTGTCTGGACAAATCTTTAAAATAGCTCGCATTTACTATGTCAATAGGGCACTTTATGTGACGGCTAAACACCCTTATTTCAGAATTTGTGACGCTACAGTACGCTGTGCGACCTGAATTGCACTTTATTGCGTCGTAGCTAGTCGCTATTTATTTAAATGATTTCGCGGACTGAATCATCTGTTACAGTTATATTCACCTAGAAGTTGCCTCTCTTTCTATCGCGTAAGGGTCAGCGCAGACAGAACGGAGCTCAGCGGAGAGGATTTTATTAACGCACTTGAAAATAAACTTTAAAATTATTAAAATAAAGTGCTTAAATGCTTGAACCTGACAAAAATGCTCGAGCGTCCTCGAAGATAAGCAGGAATCCCCGCGCGGCGTCCGTAAAGAAAATGCCAGAGACCGCGCGGAATTATTCCTCTCTGTCTGCGCTGGCCCTAACTCATATACCTTCTGACTCGTTAGGCTTGTCTTCTTTTACGACGCGACGGGAGAGTGAGTATGGAACAAACGTGCGAGCCCGCCGCGAACTTGTAGGTTTATACCTAAAATGCGGAGTGTGCCTGGCCTGGTATTGTGCTACTGATAGTTTATAATAAAAAATACGAAACAAAGGGAAAAGGGTGTGATATAAAATAAACAACACTTAGATCTACAAACAAATATAATTCAGTTTTCTAACATTTTACGATACATAATTTTTATAAATGTACAGGGTAAGCTCATGACGAGGGAAAAGCGGTACTAGTTCTCAACTGGCTACCGGATGTACACATGTGGTGCATAGTAATCATAGGTGCGGCGCGACCGCCGCGCTGATATGCTTTCACTTTGTATGGAACAGGGATGACGACTTACACCTACTGTGAGTGAAGACATGGAGTATGTTCCATTCCAACGTGCTGTCAGGTTACAAATCTACATTAGACACCAATGACTAGTATAATTTATAAAAAATTACGCTACGGTTAAGCGTATTGAATTTCAACTTTACATCAGTAAGTATGCCAGAGAATGCATATTATAGCGCTCCGAATGATGCGTTGGGATGTTAGAATAGCAGCCTCTGTGCGTCCCATGGAAGACAACAGAATGACAAAAAAACCTCCCATCGATCACGATCACGCATTGTAGACATTTGTGCTTTTATGTTAACATTAAGGATGTTGCGTGTCGATTAATTTTCAATAAAAAAAAACTGAATATACAAGTGTAATTTGATTAGCATTTTCTACTTTACCGATGCTGAATATTCTTAAACACCAGTATTAAGAGCGTTATATATTTCTTATTCTATTTATATTTTTATTAAATTCTATAAATAAATTTCACACAGACAAAATTTAACACATGATATTGATGTAAACGACATAGATAAATGACAGTTATTAGTTATTATTGCACGATAATATTAACTACTGGGTTCATTACACGGGGACACACAGACAATGTGGTGACGACACGTGACGCACCTCACCTGTACAATGTCACAAACACAACGTTATACACAGCAATATCAGACCATGTACACGATCATAGGAAAACCAACCGAACATCACACTCCCCAAGTTACCAGTGCTCGTGGATAAATAGTGAACTCGACAGCATCGAATTAAGTATTCAAAAATTATGTCCATTGTTAGTCAAAATATTTACCGCAAGTGATTTCATATGTTTCAAGTTTTTCACAAGTTACATAAGCGTCCGTGAACGGTAAGCATTCTGAGCATTGTCGTATTATTATAATACAAAGAGTAGTTCACATCTTAAACCGGAACTACTGCACAACTGTTTAATGTCCGATGCACTAAATACACATAGGTATCTCACAACACGTTTCACAATTTCACATAGAAAAAGGCAGTTTAAGTAAGTTAAAACACGAGATTAATAATATTATAATTGTTAGTGAGAGAGTGTACTAAGTAAATTGTTTCCTGATTCATGTTTTTGCACGAAATAGGCACTTCGAGTGAGAATTAACTATAGAAAATCGATGGGCGGACAACAATATTCTCAGAAATAAAATAAATACAATGTCAACCAGTACAGGGAATGTATTAGCTACGTCAACTCAAACCGGTAGTTAGATACATAACGAAAATGCTATTGAATAACAACAAGCAGCGAAGCGAAGGCCGACATGTATAAATGTGCTAACACAGAGCCATGTCTGCACTTAGTTAACCAGTGAAATTAGAAAGCGGCACATTTATATTTCACAATAAAATAACATATTATATTCAATAAAATAAAATCTTCTATGGCATCTGAAATCAATTTGTACACTTTTGTACATGGCGTCAAAAACGATACACCTCACCCCTCAGGATTTGACTATATTCCATTAAAATTTCCTAATCTACTAATATTTAAATTACAATAAGAAATGACGAAAACTAACTACTACATAGTAAATATATACTTAAATATTTAGCGCTACTCATGATATTTGCGCACTCACCTACTTTGGCTGGATTCACAAATAAAGGTGGTAGGGTGTTCTAATTCAAATAATACTGGAAAGTTGTACCTGAGGGTCGGCCGAGTGCGCCTGCGCCGTTCGTCTGCCGTCTGTAGCGCGGTGCCACGCTACTCTACCTAACATGTGTCCACTGAACCAAATCGTTAAAATTTATACACCGATCTCTTACAGGGACGTATAAAAACAACAACATTGGGCTTCTACTATTTGTTCATTGGAGCTTTGTGTTCGCTATAAAAGTATTACAAAGATAAACACCTCAGATCTATTATAATGTAAAATTGTTAAAGAGCAAACAAAACAATAGGAACTCTCTACAACAGAAAAGAAGATTTAAATTAATTAAAGACAACATAAACAATTCCTTTTGCTTAACAAAATTACTATGAAACAATCGTAATAAAAATACTCTGCGAAACTAAATAAATAATATATATATTTATGTAAGTATATGCATTTCATTAAGACAGAATTTCCCGTTCTATATCAAGTCTGAATGTATATAGACTTTTCATAGTGAAAAATGTCCGAAAGACATAATTTAAATTCATAAGCTGTCCTGTTAAAATTACATATACGTAAACTATTATTTATAATTTGGCATAATATTATAAACTGATCTTCGCATTACAATCTCCATATACATATATCGACGAAAAACCATTAACCGAGCTAAAAAATAAATAAAAATAGTAAGTGATAGATTTAATCTAATCACAAAAAAAAAATAAAGAATACAACTAAGTATATAATTTACCTAATAGGTATATAATTTTGTTATCATTCAGAAAAGCCTGTGTCAGTGGAAATATCTTAAGATAATAGAAATGGCGATAGCGATTGAGAATATCCCAAGATAAGACGTGGCCGAGTGCCGAATAGTATTGCATTGTAACCACTCACTACGTTAACATATTTATGTTAAAGTTTAACACTAATGCCTTTTACCCTCGAGTCATAAATTCTTTTATTGTTATCGTCAGCTGTTGACTTGTTCGTGTATGGTGACGACATTCGTAGAAAACAAAATTTGTTATGACACTCTTTAGTTAAAAATAATAATTATATTGCACACGAAAAGCTATAGATCTTTGATAGAAAAATAAAAGTAACCTCAAAGCAATTAGTTCATACAACCGAACAGTGTTGGCGCGTCGTGTAGTCGTGCGTTCGTCAACAGTCAACGTCACCGTATGAGTTATGGCACATAAACTGAGCATCCAAATGTCTCGTCAACATTTTGTTTTCTACGCGCTCGCCTCGCCGCCACCTTCTCGGTGTACCTTATATATACTTAGCTACTAAGGCATTTCTCTATCTAAAATAAGCGTATATTTGTACCAATGCAATATTATTGAGCGCTCGTAATGTAGTCATCGTTTCACCTTCCATTCAACGCGTAATCCCTTTTATTTATCTACTACAATTAAGTTCAAATTAACATGGCACTACTTTAAATGAAATCAATTAATGTTGTGTATTTGTACCTCTGCAACATTTTAGTTGGTTAAGCACAAAATATGTTACAATAAGCTATTTAGTAAGCATACGCTTTAAGAGCACAAACCGAGTTGATGTCTATGAGGTTATGCTGTTCAATAAATACGTAAGAGCTACCTTGCGAGTCTTAATTAAGTTATATAACATTAAAACGATATCATTGTCATGTTTTGGCATAAAAAAGATTGATTACATTGATACTAAATTTAACTATTTTATATCCCCATTTAATTATTATTTGTTTTTAATAATCATCACATTCAATAGCAGTAGTTTTAATATGGTAAAAATTAACTAAAACGTTAACATGACATATTTAAAAATTTCACTATAATTTGGATGGTGTGCGATGAGTCATAGTTTATGTCAGCATAACCTCACATGGGGGATGCGCTAAGATGGCCCGCGAAATACAAATTTTCTTCAGTTTTTTGCAATTTGTAGGTCAGTATCAGTTGATCAAAATAGGATTCGTGATCGTAAAGCAAAAAACGTACGAAAATTAGAATTTCGCGAGGTACCTTGGCGCTTTCGCCTTAAAATGAATAGAGGAGTATAGATTACGGTGTGTGGAAGGGAAACAAGTGTGGGCGCTGGTGGCTGCGCGCGGCCGTTCATCGCACGTCGGTGAGGTTGCTCTTGTCGCCGAACAGCTTCACCAGCTGCTCCTCGTAGTCGTCGATGTTGCGCTTCATTATCTCCATGCACGGGCCCAGCAAACGCTCGAACGTCTCCACGTCAAGGACTGGAACAGATATGTTGAATATTATGCCTCTATTCATACTCACGTAACACATTACGCCTGTATTACCCGAAGGGATAAGCAGAGGTGTACCTGCTGTACACCCATTTCTCCAGATAAGTCCCATGTAAATAGGGTGCCAGCCGATTGCCATCAAACGGGCACAAATCCAGACCAGAATCAGTATTCGTTCCCAAAATATAATAAGTGAATAGTAATAGTGAGTAGTAGTGTATAGTAATATAACAGTTATAGTTAATAAGAATGTCGAGTCTATTGGCCGGTAGATTATTCAGTCATCATCATCACGGAGAAATTTCAAAGAGACTACAACGCAGCCGCGATTGTGAAAATGAGGCGGTTGTGGATGAATTGGTATTAAAGTTTTCAATGAGCTATCAACTACGTAGACAAATATGTTTCAAGATGCATTAGGCAGTTAAGACTTTCGACTCGCACCCATTTCATACACAGACCATACTCTTGGATACATTTCAATTTGTTGAACAGAATTTATTTATGATTTAAATAATACATTGATTGGATAGGCTTTATTAATAATTATTTATCGTTTCTACAAATTGTAAACATACATAAAGTAGAATAATCTTCAATGAAGGTTATGAATCCAAACATTACCGATAGAACTTGTTTCTATATCAATCTGTTGTGATAACAAGTTATTAATTGATACCATTTAATTACTAAATAATGACGGCTTCGCAGATATAACTATTACCTTAACTGCAAGACCTCTATAAAATAGTTTGTGATTATGTCACATTGGAAGAATCTTAAACATTCTATGCACTTTTTGAAATGATAAAATTGGCACGTAGCCAGGTGATGTTTTTATTGTAACATTATATCGTCGACGGTAGACTTTAATAAAACAAACGAGGACACTAATAAGCATGATTGTCACTGACAAAAAAAAAATTGGGATGGTTGATGCAAGCAAAAACGTGTGGTTGCTGTTGGATACACCTTCTTAAACGTAATCACATTTTATGTATAGTATAATTACAATCCTATAAGCGAGATTATTTAATAAAAGGCTCGTTTAAACATAATCACATCACATCGTTACAACCATAATGCACTGAATAAAGCAAGTAAACAAGGGGATTGCTATAATCAATGTATTCTTTTTTTTCTTTCCCGAGAAGAAAAGGTCTAGTGAAACCGCATGTAAAGCAGTTTTTAACTCAAAGCCATTATGTGAATACATAGACAGATGTGGCCAGGTAATTTCATTCAGGGCTGATTTGACCAAAGT
Source organism: Cosmia trapezina (assembly GCA_905163495.3). Classification (NCBI taxonomy): domain Eukaryota; kingdom Metazoa; phylum Arthropoda; class Insecta; order Lepidoptera; family Noctuidae; genus Cosmia; species Cosmia trapezina. The sequence continues at coordinate 9,356,530 of LR991036.1, forward strand.
TTTATCTGTGGAATAAAATTGACGACTGACAGGTGTTGTATGGAGAAACTGTCAAAAATTCGAAATTTATTTGAAGGTTTTTTATCTGTGGAATAAAATTGACGACTGACAGGTGTTGTATGGAGAAACTGTCAAAAATTCGAAATTTATTTGAAGGTTTTTTATCTGTGGAATAAAATTGACGACTGACAGGTGTTGTATGGAGAAACTGTCAAAAATTCGAAATTTATTTGAAGGTTAACTAACTTAACTTAAACTGGTTATAAAAGTTTGTCCGAATTCACCCTTAAGGCCCCACACATTACACAGTTGGCCGGCAGGCGGTCATTCATAAAAACTGTTTTTGGAAATTTTCTGCCGGCGGACTGTACATGTGTACCCTTTGAGGGCCCTTTGAGATTATGGAATCATTCTTACATTACATCTGCGAATATCATGTTGTTTCGTGGTACCAAGTATATTGCAGCCCTAAAATGTATTAGACATTGTTCATCAATACAGGACTTGACAATAAGAGGAAAACGAAGTTAATGTATGTTGATTAATGCTGCAGCGAGGCTGTCACCCGGCGACATGTAAATGAGGCAGGCGCAGGAATAAGATGCTAATACTAACTAACGTTTACCGTCTTGGCAATAAACACCTGTACAATGTTCTCATTTTGTTGGGTTGGTTGCACTGTTTTAATTATTGCCAGTGAAAAAAAAAGTGTGTATGTCAGCTGTGACACACGACGGGAGTTAACTCCTGTTTTTGTGCCGTTCAGACTTTCTATTGATGGACGAAAACAAAGGACCATAGGTGCATTGTTTCTTCAATGAATAGTGCTATACAAAAAGCAACTTTAAGGTATGAAGGCGTTTTGTCTTACGTTGCGCAGCAAAACGTGACAACGCTTTTGAGTTAACGCAAAGCAACGTGTAACGCGTTGTATTTCACTCATCACAAAATTTCCATACCGGGGACCTTATACTATCTTAATTTTATCCTAATGGAAAATCCATTTCCGGGAACTAACCCAAGACCTAGAACCATAGTGGTCGAAACCACAACTGCAAAGCGTAGACAGTCGCACTTGTGACCACTAGCTACAGAGGTAACCACCGACAAAGCAATCAGCAATCATAATGAATATTAAAAAGAAAGCCGAGAAAGATAAACAAATCAAGTATTGTATCTTGACTTGGCTCGCGAGGTTGTCCACATGTGGGATGTGGACTCATCATTGTACCGATAGTCGTATCAGCCAATGGCTTAATTGCCAAGAGCCTCGACCAACACCTAAGGAGGCTCTCGTTGGACAGCTGGATTAAGGGCTTGATTCAGAAAGCGGCACTTCTGGACACGGCTCGTATTGTTAGCAGGTTCCTCTCTTTGGAGCCCTGACCGCCGTAGCTTGGACCCTGTTCCCGATACCGATGGGCTAGTATTTTTTGTATTTTTAAATGTTTTTATTCTAATATTTTAAAATGTAAATGATGTATGTTTATAAATATTATCATCAGGTTTATACATATAATAAACGAAATTATAATAATACTTACATGCCACCCTGGTGGGTCCGACGGCGTAAGCAGAAGCGGCGCGTGGCTTGTGGGTGACGAGAGCCAGCTCACCGAAATACCCACCAGCCTCTGTTGAAAACCAATGACAATCATAAGCAACTCCTGAGGGTTTTTGCTAACGGTAATAGACCGATATTTTTCTGTACTCATTGTACGGTACAATCTACTTTACCAAACTCGGCATTATAAATTGCGTCGTAATGTCAATATAGCAGAATGACATTCGGCCATCTTCCTTTACATGTCAGACCGGAATTAAAAATGACAATCAAATTATTACTTTTATATTTCATATATTATATGTATTATATGTGAGTGGTTGACCAAAAAGGGACCTGAAGGGATTGGAAACCGTTATTTATTTATTTTGAATTTTTTAATCTGTGGTCTTTTAACTTTGTTTTGGTCTAACCAGAATATTTTTAGGTGCCGTAGTGTTTTTTTTATGATTTTTTTTGTGAGCGCACGAGTCGAAACTTGTTTCTACACGAAATTTCAAACGCGATTTACTCGAAATCAATTATTTTCCCTTGAGGTCCCTTTTTGGTCAACCACTCACATATTTTGTTTTAACTTTTTAATGGCCTGGCCCATTCAAAAGATGTTAGGTTGATGTCAACCCGACATTGGTCAAAGGCGTATACTATTTTGATATTTGCTATCAAGTAATCTATATAAATAAAAAGAGAAGTCCTGACTGACTCTTCAACGCCCAGCCCAAACCCTTGGACCTAGAAAGCTGAAATTTTGCACAGACGTTCCCTTTATAATGTAGACAAGGAATAAGAAGGATTTCCCGGTAGAACGCTCCCGTGGGATGTTTTCCGACATCCACGCGGGCGAAGCCGCGCGGGAAGTGCTAGTAGTTTATAAGAAAGACTTGACACTTTTACTTTCTTAGCAAACAGTTTTGGAATGATTGCAATTAGACTAACAATGTAGATAATTTGTCGTTCATCCTCATCACTAAGCCCACGAGAAGAAAGGACATGATGTCTTATTTTTTTGGTCGAAAAACTAACGTCCTCTAACTTAGTATTCAATACATAATCTTATTTAGAAGAGGCAAAGAGTAATCCAAAAAGTCGATGTCAAAAATCGGTTCGCTACAACAAAGTACAATGTAGTTTGCGCCCTAAATATTATACTAGAATATTTTCACATATGGTGTTGTTCTAAAGAAACACAATCGATCATTCGCCCGTCATTTGGAGCAGCCTGTGTGAGCGAAGTAAGGCAAACTAATAGGTTATTGATTGCTCAACGCTCTTATAGATGACGTTGTTACAAGCTCCGCCTGTCCTGCATCTATTACTCAATAAACACGTGTACAAATAAGGTGGAGTAAACCCTTCTCTTAGGCTCGTATTTAAAGTAATCAAAGTAATTATTTGCTACTAAGTAATTTCATACTTGAGAGTAGAATTCTTAAGTAAAGAAAATGGTGACTATTACTTAGCTAAGAATTCTAAGCTTTGACAGTTCTAACTTCAAGCAATAATAAACTATAGAAAGAAAATCATTGCTTGAGTAATTACTTTTACTTGACTATAAATACGAGTGTTAAGATGTAACTTATATAACATACATTTTTTACTATGGGACCAAATCTGAAATCCAGAAGAAAAAAAAACCTGTTGTTCCCTACATTTATGTTCACATGGCTCGTCAAAATATAGGGAACAGCTAGACAGGTTTTCCTGTAATCATTATGTCTATAGAACTATTTTCTGTATTTTTCAAAATTTTAGGCTGCAGTAGTTTCGGAGATAAGGGTAATTTTTTTTTTTTAAATAACTTTAAAACAATATATTTTCAAATTACAAAAAAATATGTTTGAGACCCTCACAATAAGCTCTTTCATTTGATATGGCACAAGGTACAATTTGCAAAACTTTTATTTTCTTATTTGCCGCCCAAACGTGACCCCATAATCAAAATTCATTACCTAACTTACGTTACACGTCTTTGTGTTTGGGTCACAAAAAATAATCATCATTAAATGTGTACACACGGCTACACATCAAGCTATACATTTCCAGTTTACACTAACCTCTCATTGTAAGGAAATCCTATACAATGCGAGATCAGCTTATACTGGAAATGTATAACTTGATCTGTAGCCGTGCAAACTTAACAACTTAATCGGTCTATTCGATTCAGAGCAATTTGGCTGTGACAGGACAGGCAGACAGACCTGACATGACACGAGTGATCCTATAATTATGTATTCCGTATTTTCTAAAAACTAATAACACTTGAATAGGTCCTAACAACGACGTGTTGGGTTAAAACGTGTGTGTTGTTCTTACCAAGACGCTTGACCTCATGCTCGTTGCCGTCGTCGCGCATGATGCGGATGCTGATGGCGCCGTCCTCCACGAAGTACATGCCGTCGGCCGTGTCACCCTGGCGGATGATCAGCTCGCCGTCGATGAGCGTGCGCGGCAGCAGCGCGTCCGCGAGGTTGGCGCGCTCGTACGCCTGGGTAACACAAAATATGCAGGTTTTATAACTAATGTTGTGGACTATTATTTTTAAAAAGGTGACGTTTGTTCTTTTTTTTTTGTTTTTGACAATAAAATTGTTGTGTCAGTGGCTTGGTGATTTAAACAGCAAAAAACCCAGTCCACTACAAAGAGTCAATAAGTTGCTTCTTTCTATGCAAGCACTAAACTGTGATAGTTAGTGGTCAAAAGTGACCCTATGTAAAATACAAACACTGTTCGCTCAAACGATAACAATAAAAATTAGGGGCCCTTTCTAAGAATAGTGTATGGTCAGAGAATTGAGCACACGTCGAAAAAAGCAGCCATATTTGCGAACTAGACTTAGACAGACGTGCAATAATGATACAAAAGGTAACAAAAAAAAAACTTCCAAACCCTAATCAGCTGTGGGTTTTGCGACATCACATTATTAAGAGGTCTTATAAGAAAACACAAGGGCTTTTTAATAAATAAAGTCTTGTAAACAAACTGTTGGACGATTTGGTCAATTGATTGATTTGTTGTGTCCATTTTATCATTGTTCTGCTACTTCCAACCGCAACGCGACATTTTAGAGAACTAGCGGGGCAATTGCGTAACACACTTACAGTAGGAATCGGTTTCATTTTGACAGTTCAACAATATTCATTGCGTTATTTACGTTGTTGAGCGGACTAAATTTTCGAAAATATGAAGCAATGGATTAGCAATATGCTTCAAAATCATTCAGATTGGTTAAGCAATTAGGGTACAGCTCCAGTTCTCGACGTCTAGTAAAAATATTGGTACCTATGTCCCACGCTTGACCGCCATTTTTAATTTTTAACCGACTTGTAATAAACGTGTGGGCTTGCTTCTCCGTTTAAAAACCTAATGATAAATTGCGCACACATGTTTGACAAATGATTGTAAATAAATAATATCCGGGAATCTTTATAAGCGAGTTCCCGTTGGTCGGCGACGTATGACCTATTTGAAAGCGTTTACAAGAAAACTGTTTTCATTTTATGTTTATAAAGAAAACAGACTCGTTTAAAGTAGTGTATACCGAGAAACTAACTCCATTCCGAATGCCAGCGAAAATAAAAGTTACAAGTAGCGTGCAATATGGTCGCTCTTGCATAAATGATAGTAACTAGAAAATATTCATTGATGAATTTGAAAACGTATCTTTTCTTTACATAGTAATGAAGTCGCTTCCGCTGTCTGTTCGCTTAGTTCTTTTAAACTACTCAACGGATTTCAATGCAGTTTTCAGCAATAAATAGAATGATTCAAGATGAAGGTTTACCTATATTGTATAATAATACATGGGAAGTAACAACACTCACGCGGCCGAAGCCGCGGGCAACATCTAGTTAAAGATTATTTTGTCAATAGTACCTATCTAACAATATCGACGAAGGATAAGCAATGAAATGTCATCGTCGACGTCATCAAAAGTCCACATTTATCAATGCATTCCGTAGTCGCCACCCGAGTTTCAGTGTGACGTGCGAGTTTAAGATAATGCCGTGACGTCATCGTCCGGAAGGTAATAAATTCGATAGGAGCATCAGCGTCCGGTGGCTGTTATCTCTCGCCTCGCTTGTCAGACAATATTATCTACACATGAACGAGAACCGCCTTTGACGGCAGTAGCGGTAGCATACGCGTTATCATTTTATTGCCTGATTTACTTGAAAACACAATTAGATCATTTTTATGCTGTTCAAACATTGCTAAGGTGTATTTATTAGCAGATTTGCACGTGTATTTATATGCAAATGAGATTTACGAGTGTTTTCCTAAAGTGATAGGAACGGAGATGAGGTGCTATATGTACACTATTAGAAACGAAATGTGATGGGAGCAAATATTGAACATTTATTGAGGAAAGTTCCAATCTCGAGCAATTTCCGGTAAATCGGGAATTATGTTATCACCACGAAAAATCTAATTTGGGAACTGCCTTAGAAAGGTACGGTACGGAAATTCACTGCCGGCGCGCATTTAAAGATGCATGATCGTGACAGGAGAAACAAAATTGAGTGGGTGTTCATACAACATTTAACAGAATATGGAGTTCTAAAATTAGTTTGTGTGGATAGGACTGCTAAACCATTTTCAAACATTTTTGATGTGCCATTTCTACACAATTGTGACCCCTTGAAGCATTATAAAAAAACCTTAAAATAATTTAATAATAATCCAACTGGTTTATTATAAAAAAAAAAAACAGTTTTTTTAGATGCCAAATACAGACAGACAGTCTTAATTGTTTACAAGCCCCGCGGTTTCGCCCGCGTGGAGGTTCGGAATTATTCCTAGGGAACGTACTACCGGGATAAAAAGTATCCTATGTCCTTATCCAGGTCATCGTCTACCCATGAGCCAAAATTCATCCAAATCCGTTAAGCCGTTGTATCAGGATGGAGCGTAACAAACAAACAAACTCACTTTCGCATTTATAATATTAGTTAGGTTAGGTTAGCAAATCACGGGGCGTTCTGTACTTTCAACCTAACCCCCATAGAAATGTGTGCTTTTATTTGCCTTAGTACTACAGAAACCCGCTATGTGAAGAGGTGCCCTCCGTCACGTTTAAACCCTACATTGCGTCCACATGTCTATGTGTGTCGATGGTCGCTTCCTCCCCTTTCCTTAGGGGTAGAGTCGGGCATTAGTGACAGCTTGTTAGCTAATTACATGCTGGCGGCAAACTGACCCTTTTCCGTTAGTCCAAAGCTTGCAAAGATTGTGTGTGACTGGTCATACAATCACTTCGAAATCTCAGCGATGAACTTTTGGTTAGGTACTATAATGAGGTTGGATTTATTTTTCACCTTAGTATAACTATTCTTTGTTATGTGTTTTTTTGTTATCTGTGGCACGTTGAATGTGAAGTGATAAATAAAGGAATGTGAATGCAGACAAATTCAATAGGCTTGTCATTTTCTCAGTACAGTATAGCATAACAAGGCCTTTTTAATTTAGTCGTTACTTTTAGCATCTGTGCCAATGTGTCTCGGATATAAATTCCAATTGATGTTCAATTTTTAATAATAAATTGTATGCTGCTGCTTTAGATAAACGAAATCTAATCATGAAATCCTTTTCGTCGTAGTTGTAAAAATGCTCATTTCTTTCTTTAAACCATCTTGAACGTCTCAAAATAACATAGTTCTATCTTCACTATCACTTTCACTGTCCGATAACATTCTTCTCAAACGCTGCATTTCTTTAACTACTTGTATACTTATTTTCTTTGAATTGCAATGCACATCAATAGTCGCTCACACAAGACAAGACTACAAGTGGTGATGGTAGGCGGTAGCTCCGCTCAGCTGACATAAAAATTGCCGCCATTTTGATTTTATCTGAGGAATAACCCTGTTATTCCTTCAAAATTGGTGGTATAAGAGTTACTCTCGTATATCTTTGTTATTCTCAGAATAAGTAGTTGGTGAAACGAAAACATGGTTATCTGAGAGTAAATAGTAGCTTTATCCTTGGAATAAAACTTATTCTAGTTTGGTGAAATCGGACCTTAGTAATATACCGGATGACTTTTTTTACCGTCTCGAAAAAAATTGGGTATATTAGGTGAACGGAGTAGAAGCCTATGGCATACCTAACTTTTTTTTTTTTTTTAATAGCTTAGACGCCCAATTATTTTCGAGACGGTAAAAAAAGTCATCCGATATACCCAATACATTATTACTGTTGCGATACTGTAGGGAAAAGGTCTCCTTTTTCTTTTTACTTTGTGTAAATAATTTCATCACCACTGCTCTCAAAACGGTGAAGGAAAGAACCAAAAATTCGAAGAACCGAATTCGATCTACCAACCCGAACTGGGCCCGCGTGGTGGATTACGGTCGACTCCTTCTCGAAGAGAGGAGGCCTGTGTCCCAGCAGTGGGAACATTGGATTATGCTATGTTGAAGATTTTCAGTCCACCAAAAGTGTCTCGGAAATCGTTACAGCAATCTATTTTAACCACTGTTCATCCACATGTACCTAATCTTAGTGAAACGCATGTGAAGAAACGGGAACTATTCACGGCCGGGTATTATACGGTTAATTAAGCAGAAGATTTTCATTAGTTTTTATTTATAACATCACGCTTTTATTCCAAGGGGTAGACAGAGGTTTTTGGGGGTTTGAGGGTTGGGGTTTTGAGGTCCAATGTGATAAGGGGCAAGTCTATTAACCAATGATGTTCCCACTGCTAGGACACAAGTCTCCTCTCGGTGAAAGGGAGTGGGTCATAATAGTAGACCACACGGGCCCAGGTGGTTAATCAGGAACAAATCAGAACTCTGGGAAGCTACTGAGAAATGCTCAATAACTCTGCCAGATCCGGGAATCAAATCGAACATAGGAATCAGGACCATAGACCGTCGGGGCAGCCCCAACTCATATTATATAAAAATTATTTAAGACAACGCCAGTTTTGTAAGTATTTATCATGATTGTGATTACAGCAATTATATAATTTAAAGCTTTTACGAGTCTATGACGAAAATGATAAGGAAATTAATCACTTTGCATTTCTCTATGACGAATTGTCAGAAATTTTCAGACACTTTTGGGTGGGTCTCACTATTCCCGTTGAGCTTTCCCATTGACGGTAATAGTGTTACTACTTGTATCACTATTCTCGTTGCGTTTTTATACCGCGACTATTCGCGACCAAGAAAACGCTTGTTTGTTTGATATTATTATTTATAAAATCGGTGATTGCATGTGTTCAAAACAGTAGCCAACCGAACTGCGTAAAATGTTAATGGAAATACCATCACAAAAGTTCGAAGAATTTTGGTTTACAATTGTAAAATATACTTAAATAAATTTCTTTTTACTATAAAAATGTCTACGATGCGTAATTTGTTTTTCTGTAGGACCACAGAATAGGTAGGTACTAGGAACAGTTTAGGTATGAAGCTACAAGTACACGACGGGCTCCGTCCACGGGGCTAATTTAGTAGAAATGCCGCGACCCCAAGGTATAAGAGTTGCGCGATAGAAAGAGAAGGAATGTGTAGGTGAATATAACTGTAGGTAATTAGCGTAGCAAGAGTCGCTTTTTATTTAAATGATTTTGCGTAGTGTCCCATCTGTATTAATCTGTGGTAGGACGTCCATTTTTATTTTACACCAGACGACGACGTTTTTAAAAACGCTCCAAATGGGAATAATGAGACCGATTTGAAAAAAAAAGTGCAGTCTCAGTATTACCATTGCAATGGGTAATGGGAATAGTGGACCCACCCACAGAACAGATAAATATCTGTTCTGACCCACCCAACCATTTAAAAAGGGTAGAATCAATTTAGTTAATTTTCTACTACCATTGTGGCCCATGGTTTACGAACAAACAAACGTAGTGAGCCAAGAAAATAATTTTAGACTGTATGTAAGTATGTACTTCAGTGTTAATGTGTATGTAAACACAAACATTGGGAGCGTGTCAAAGACCTGTGACGCGTCCAATAAGCGAGGATAATCAGGAATTGACAGATTATACCGTGGCGCCGCGTCTCACATAACTTTGGATACATTATGACTTTTTGTTAGTCAATAGACAGACAAACTAAGCTACAATACTTACAAATTACTATGAATACTTCTTTAAGGTTGATGCGCCAGGGTAGCCCGCGAAATTCAAAATTTTTTACGTTTTTTGCAATTTGTAGGTCAGTGTGAGCTTGTATGTTGATTAAAATATGATTCGCGGCCGTAGCTAATATGGCTTCACAGAATTATAATCATTAGAATCAGCAATACAACTCCATAAGTTAGCATTTATCTCAAATATAACGATTTCATGAAATCATGAGGTTTGAGGTAAATGCTAACTTATGGAGCTGTATTGCTGATTCTAATGATTATAATTCTGTAAAGCCATATTAGCTACGGCCGCGAATCATATTTTAAACAACATACAAGCTCACACTGACCTACAAATTGCAAAAAACGTAAGAAATTTTGAATTTCGCGGGCTACCCTGGAGCTTTCGCCTTAAAGTGAAATGCACAGTGAAGAGATAGTGAGTGAGAGAGAGAGAGTGTTAGTGTGATCTTTGTGCAAATGCAGTCAGTAAAGTGGCCAGTGAGTGTTGGAAAGCTCTATCAAGGTAGATTCGTAGTTTTACATAAACAGTTGTTAAAGAGTCGATATAAGCCATTGTGCAGTGTACAGGCAAACTCATATTCCACACTTCTACAGAGACATAAACTAAACTTCTTATCAACTGGTCATCTTGTGCCAATTAAGGCGCTGAGCAGACAGAGCAACTTTGATGCGGTTTTTAGGGTTCCGTACCAAAATGGTAAAAAAGGAACCCTTATGGTGTGACTCAGTCTGTCTGTCTGTCACAGCTGGATATCTCAAGAACTACTAATGCTATCAACTTGAAATTTGGAACAGTTTTAGATGACCCAACTATTTAGCAAATAAAAATATTTTTATTTTTTGTTACAACAGGGAGACTGAAAGTGGGTCTTAAACATTCAGTGTGGCTACTACGGTATGTGGTACGGTGTGTGCGGTATGAAACAGCGGTGTCGCTCATGACCGGTTTTTTTTAATAGATAGAGTGATTCAAGAGGAAGGTTTATATGTATAATAAATAAACGCGGGCGAAGCCGCGGTCAAAAGCTAGTATAACATAAAGAAACTGCGCAGACAACAGAAAATAATTTCAACATAATCGCAACTGCAGTTGCGAGTTTCGACAACAGTTTTTAGTTGCTGCACTCGATGACAGAATCAGTCTCTAATTGACGAGTTGTGTCAAGTTGACCGACTGACCATGGATTTGAAAAGTTTATTTAGAATTGCACAACTGGCAACCTTTAACGAAAACTTTTAAAAAGTTGATAGTTTCTTCAACTAAAGTTGCTCTGTCTGCGGAGCGCCCAAGTGTCGGCGGAGTCTCCGCCATCTTCGTTCACTGTTCACTCTATATGCCTATATAGGTATTTCTTTAGTCTAGTTCTGCATTCGGCTTGCATGTGTGTGCAACGCGAAGAATTCGATCTAGCTCTATGGGCGTGAAGCGTTGTGTCCTAGACGCCCGGTTGGCAACATGCGAAAACTTACGCACTATTAAAATCTTCAAACCCGACCTAGTTTCTGTACCAGGCTTCGAGCGGTACAAAACTCGCTTAGCATTCAGTTCACGCCATACTAAGGGAACGAGGTTCGAGTGTGAGCGTCCGAACCTAAGACCGTGGACGTTGGGCGCCTCTTATCACAGCATAATCTTAGTTTAAATCAGTATTAACTGATAAGTGTTATCACATTACGTACGCACGTATCACGCGACGCTAGCCACTATTACAATATCTCCTATCGCCTTATCATTCGATTGCTTCTTACACTTTTCAATTGGCATTGGTATCGTATTTATTATTATTATAATCCAGATAATAAAAACGTCACAAGTGTAATGAAATATTTTGTGAAAATGTTTTTCAGTTTAAATCAATAAGGTTTGACGTCATTGCTGTTTAAAGCTATGCAAGACAACGTGTTTCCTAATTATATATGAAACAATAATTACGTAATAAAACGAGCGTGTAAAAGACATTAGCTTATTGTATAACAATAATTATGATTTACCACCGCGCTGGTGCTAACTCAAATAATAAATCCTGTCGAGAAATGGGCACATAATCTTTGAAATAGCATAGCACACCATATAAAAATAGGTAAGTACTATTTACATCTACATAAAACCGTAGAAAACGCAAAAACGTTTTAAAACTAGCGTAAAAAGTTGTTTACGCCGTGGGTTGACGCATAAATTGTATAATTTGCATCGAGTTATCCTCCCCTACGCTACGGCGCAAGGTTTATTGCGTTTAACTCTATTAAAATTAAATATGCTTCGAAATAATTCTAGGAAAAATATTTATACGCCACTCTATTTCTGAGTAGGTACGAAAAGTGTCAAATATGACAAAATTATAACGATTTTGGAGCGGAAACACAACTTGTTCCTTTGCATGTAATCGTTCTACAAATCAAAATGGTGATATAATGTAGTAAGTAGTTACAACTTGTTAAGCTACTATCTAAAAGCAATTAAGGTGCTTGTCCATCTAAATGGGAAACGGACGGAGTGGAAGATTGGAAAAGATTTCCCATGAAACGCTATATCGTTTTATTTTCCATGATCACAAATTCGTTTTCTAAGCGTAGTGTTTGCGGCTTTATTCCATTGCGGCCGTTCAATGAGGGAAGTAAACGGATTATCTTCTTTATGAAAAATCCTTCATATTTTTAGAAGGGAACAAAGAGAACTCTGGTTTTTAGAGTGTATGGAAGAGAAAGACATATTGGGTATTGATAGATTTAGTACACACAAGTTGTACTTAAGTTGTAACACAACAGGAATAAATTGGGATAAAGACAATTAATGACTTCGTTTCATTTATCATTGTCCTACCATGAAAATGAAAGTAAGGAACGTAGTATTAATCAATATTGGTAATAACAAAGCACTTATTACGTCATACTACGTTGATGTCAATTAGACGAATAACTGCCGAACTCATGAGATAAATTAATCTTCGTTTGGTAGCACAGTAATAAAGGTATCTTATCTCATATTTTGGCGACACGAATGGCGCAATGTCGGGAGTTCGGGATGCCCTTCTGTATTCAGGGTCGCGTAATCAATTCCCGTATCAGGAATAAAATATTTGTATGACCTACTGCTATTTGTTACACGTTTACGTGTTTTTCTGACGGTGTGTGTGCCAAATAGGTCCCATGACGCGAACGTACTGGAAGTCTACACGAGTGAAAAGTTGTGTTAAAATTAAAAATTTCGTTATTAATATTTTACTGATAAAGTCAAGGAACACACCCCAGTGTTCACTTTTCCCATTAAAAAAGTATGTCGGCTTGTAGCGGTTTCAAAAAAATTCTATAAAGGAAGGTGTAGACTAGGCAACGTATTGATTGTTGAGTAGAGCTCGAGCGTGGTCAGGCAATATTTTCGGGACGCTGGGCAACGGATCCGCTCGCGCGTAAACGTGCTGAGGGGCGGTGACACTCTAGTTTCAATATTTCTAATGTTTCAGTAGTATGTTTAAGTAATATGTTGTAGTTTGAAAACTTTGTGCTTTAGAGATTTAGCTTTTAATTTTACAGATATTTAAAATTAATGCTTCTGTCAAGGACTAGTGATAGCTGGTGTGTTAGTGGTAACAAATTTTTTGAAAATTTTCGTCACCATCCAAGAGAAGAGAAGGGCCGTTTTCAGGTTTTCTTATAATTTTAGCCTTGATAGATATAAAAGGTAAATGTAAAAAACCCCGGCACAAATTTATCCTCATTTATTTTTGCTACTTCATCATCAGACCCATCTATACAGAGTGGCGATTAGGTATCACATTACCCGAAACCATGTATTCAGTACAGTATTCTGGACCCCCCTGCGTTGAAATTTTTCGTCAGTTATTAAAAAAATTGCTTTTCCATAGTACATTTTGACCGCGTAGGTATTGCATTTTTGTAGGAAACCGCAGATTTTTTTTAATAACCAACGAAAAGTTTCAACTCAGGGGGGTCCAGAATACTGTACTGAATACATGGTTTCAGGTAATGTGATAACCTAATCGCCACTCTGTATATAACCTATTCATTGAGACCATTCCAATGAGCCCAAAAACGATACCTCCGCTGCAAGTTGGTGAGGGAGTTGGGTATCCTGCAAATTCCAAGTAATGCTGCAGCATCAGTTCAAGGTGTTATGTTATTCTAATATCATTGACGCTACAGAATGCTAAATTTCGACTGGATCAGACCTGTGGTAGATGCTCACATCAATTCATCAACTAGAAAAGAGCTGATAATCTTCAAACGGCTGAATCTTGAAGCATTGCTACTCGATCAAGTCACCTTTAAAACTGAACAAAAAAAAAATTAATCGGTTCAGTCGTTTGGGAGCTACGATGCCACAGACAGATACACACGCACGTTAAACTTATAAGTTATAACACCCCTCTGTATTCTGGTTACAAAATCCTACTCGCTACTAAGACGAAACCGTTTCGAGTTATAAGGTCAGCAAATTAAGATCACAAAGAGTAGAGTTATGAGCTTCCAAAGTTTGTGTCGACTGCATAACTCTTACTTTACCGCAAAAGTACTTATGTCGTTTAACTTTGGTGGTTATGATTAATTAGTAACTTCTCATTTATAGATTTTAACGTAGGAATCTGACAGCGCACGAAAATAGCACTTCTAGATTTTTTCTAACTTGCATAAAATTAATGTAAGCACTGATTTCTTAGCTGATAGACTAGATTGCAATGAGAATAAAGTATAACCAACTGTGATCCTAAGTAATATTATAAATGCGAAAGTGAGTTTGTTTGTTTGTTTGGTTTCCGCACTTAGTCCTTCATGTGGACCATTGTGCGTGTTGACACACGGGTAGACCATAACCTGAGTTAGGATTAGGACAAAGAATACTTTTCCTTATTACGTTCCCGTGCGGTAATTTCTGACATGTACGTACTGTGTATGTACTTTATATAAAAAAATAATACATGACATGCCACGTAGCATTAATTAAGAAAAAAAACCCGTTTGTTCAATCAGTATACAAATGATTGTTTTATAAAATCACAAAACGTGTTTAAACAAAAACTCATACAGCTTTAAATAATTCGATGTTACTAATGACATTGTGGACGCTAAAAATTGTTTATTAAAGGGCATAATTATGAAAATATCTTCTAAAATCTCTCTACGATTGTTTTAATAGATTAATGTTAGTTTTATAGCATTGTGGGAAAGATTAGTGAACAGATTAATGTTAAAGTGTAGTTCATAAGTGCTATTTCTCAAGGAATTCCAGTTTGCCGATGTATGTCAACTGCGAGTCTGTGACTGCGAGAAACATATCTTAATGCCAGACGTATTATAGTTATGTAGTTTGGACAAAGCGGCAATCGTAATGATAACTTCCCACGCTATTTTTGGTTTGAGAAAAACTCAGTTTAAAGTCAGATTGTTTATGATATGAATGGTAGTTTTTAGAAAAAGATTCTTCATACCATATTGAAATGGATTCTCTTGAATTGTTGTTTGTGTAAGTAAAGATTTTCAGTATTTTTGCAAATCGGCTACTGATAAATATTTCCTATCATGATATCAGCTAATCGCAGAACAGATATTTATATCTTTGATCTAACAATAATTTTTATCCAATTACACCATGAGCAAGTTGTTGAGATAACTGGTAATTGCACCTACATTTAAAAAAATATGAATTCAATTAATAATTAAACTTGTTTCCTACAGGGTTACGCGGAAGTACCTACATATACGGTTTCTTCCATTTACCGGACACAACTTCCAGGTAATAATGACCTAGAATTTGTGACCGATAGATGGAAACTGCAAATAATAATTTGAAAATCGTAATAGCTTCCAGCCATTCGCAATCGTTAATAATTTTCACAAATTGAAATGAGCACTCACAAGTTTAGGAGAGTATTTACAAATATACTTACGGATTTGCACCAAGAAATGTGCAAATTCGTAAATATGAAGTGCGTGTACAAATCGACGATACAATTCTAATTTTATGAACCAATTACTTGAGATTCCTGTTATCCCACGGTCATCGATATTAGTGCACGCCAATCCGACAACATAACCGAAAGGTCCATCATCATCATTGAGCCGAAACACGTCCACTGTTGGACATAGGCCTCCCTCAAACATCGCTACATTAATAGGTCCTGTGCTTCTCGCAACCAGCTGTTTCGACTATCACCAGGTCATAGGCTCACCTTGTGGATGGCTTACCTACGCTACTCCTGTCGGTGAGGTGGTACTAACAGTTGGGTTATTTTACCGCTTAAATAATTACAACGTAACAAGGTACTGGTCGGAGTTTCTAGTGTATCAGGGCGGGGTATCTATATCCCTCAGTAATTTGTTTTGAACAACGACTCAAATTCGATGTCGTAAACTAAACATAGTAAAAAATATGCATACACAGACATAACCTCGACAACACTGAATTAGTACGAAGACTAAAAAAATGTAAAATCTTTGAAGTTAGTTTAGTCACAGATTAATACAGATGGGACACTCCGCAGTTTAGGTATGAAGCTACAAGTACGCGGCGGGCCCCGTCCGCGGGGCAAGGCAAGGGCAAGTAGGTCAAAAGGTATAAGAGTTACGCGATAGAAAGAGAGGCAACTTGTAGTTGAATATAACTGTAGGTAATAAGCGTTGTGCAACCTGAATTGCACTTTATTGTGTCGTAGCAAGAGTCGTTTTTGTTTAAATGATTTTGCGGAGTGTCCCATCTTGCATCTGTATTAATCTGTGGTTTAGTGTAAGTTAACTGCAGTGCAAGTGCTGACAAAGAACATGTGAATCGAGATGTATTCCCCTTTATCATAAAGTGAATCTGTGGTGAATAAGAAAAACGTTATTGATCGATTTCTAAATTTTATAGTGACTTCAGTCACTTTTTCATAAAAAAACTAAAACGCTCTATAAACCTATTTTAGTTATAGAAGTGTTTTGTCTTCTTTCAAACTCAAAATCATTATAAAATGAAGATGAAATAAAATAAAATAATAATAATATTATTCGAAAGAAATTGACAAAGCACTTCTCTAACTAAAATAGGTATAGAGAGCGTTTTAGTTATTTATGAATAAAGGGGTTAGCAGTGACTTATTAGCTAATAGGCAAGATTGTAATATGAATGAAGTATCACCAATCAGTACTTTATGATAGAAAAAAAAACCGTGGTCCAGGACATACCTGCAACGCCTTCAGCATGGGCACCTTCTCCAGCAGATCCTCGTAGAGCTTGCGCTTCTTGAATGCGCTCTTGAGCAGGATGCGGCGGAAAGTGTGGCGGTCCATGGCCCACAGCTGGCCAGCCGTCTGCGCGCGCACCGACGCCGCGCGAGGCATGTTGTACATGAGGGCCAGCTCGCCGAACGAGCCCGAGCCTTCGTATGTGTGCACCACCTGGTGGTTATAGGGAAGTTATTGTCTGAACTAGCCTTAGATACCTACACGCTAAGACTTAGCTAGGACCTAGCTAAGTTACCTAGCTGCTAGGTATATAACCGGCAGGTAAGCTTACTGTATCGTAAACGCAACAGGGTACTAATAATACTCCACATCATAAGTCTACTACACCCCAAACTTGGAACGTCTTCTTCGAATTACGTTTCATCTCTACTTCAAAAGAAATGAGTCTATGCTTTTTAAGTCATATCAAAGTACTAGCAACTGCCCGCGACTTCGTCCGCGTGAAATTTCCTCCCGATCCACCACGTCGCATCGCGTCGCCTGCCCGCGCTATTACTTCGTGTTTGCTTAGCGTTCTTTCCAACTTTTTTTCTTAGTCCTAGCGTGATATAAAATAGCCTAAGGAAGGCGAAAGTTTGTGAATATGTGTGTTTGTATGTTTGTTACTTCTTCACGCTCAAACGGCTGGACCGATTTGGATAAAATTTGGTATGTAGATAGCTTATAATCTGGATTAACACATAGGCTAATTTTTATCTCGGTTTACGCGGGTGAAACCGCGGGGCGTAGCTAGTAATATATAGATTCCACATATTTTATATAGGTCATCAGTTTTAGATCTGTTTTGTGAATATGACACCAGCACATCATTATAGACTAGCATTACTAAACCCAAGGACTAAGCAGATTCCCGTTGGAGTAATGAAGAGTAGTTCAAATGGCACAAGCTTACATAGACAATGTGCTTAGTCATAGTCACCAATGTTATCTATCATACAACACTGGGGACTTATGATAAATAACAGGTTAGGAGCCCCCTGCCACTTATTCACTCTACAAGTCTGACATCTGTCATCACAACTTTATTAAAAAGCAGCCCAAGCAAAGATCTATCTATATAGATAAAAAGAGAAGTCCTGACTGACTGATTGACTGACTCATCAACGCCCAGGCCAAACCCTTGGACCTAGAAAGCTGACATTTTGCACAGAGGTTCCCTTTGTAATGAAGACAAGGAATATGGAAGGAATTCCCGGTAGTACGTTCCCGTGGGATATTTTCCGGCATACACGCGGGCGAAGCCGCTGGCAAAAGCTAGTTATAAATATACTAGTCCAAAATCTAAAACGATCTGGCTACTAGTGGTGGAAGGAATGTAGAATGATATTTTCATTTAGTAAAAAAAAAATCTTGGCATTTATCTCATTTAACGTTTGAAGGCGTCCGATAAACAGTTCGTATCTTTTGAAGTAGATACGAAGATGTTTTGATTAATTTCTATTGATGCCAAATTAACATCGATTACGAATCTACATAATGAAGCAAAATACAAAGCGATAATAACAGAAGGCCAATTCTCGTACGGTCAGCAATAGAAGTAGATTAACACTATTAATTTTACATGTGTAATGAATAGACCAAAAATTATTAGTACACTATTTTTTTTTTCAGTATTATATGTAATAGCTAAGAGTTTTTATCATCGGAATTTAACAATTGTCCATATTTCTAATTCGCTTGTACGCACGGCTACAGATCAAGCTATACATTTCCAGTATAAGCTGATCTCGCATTGTATAGGATTTCCTTACAATGAGAGGTCAGTGTAAACTGGAAATGTATAGCTTGTGTGTAGCCGTGTGCACCTACAAAGATTGTTTTAAAGAAAACTGAAGTGATAATCGACTTTTGTTGCTGAATGCCAGCGACAATGAAATGTCAAAAATTTAGGAAAACCTATACAATTTTTGACAAATTGAGACTAGAGATGAGATTACGAACGTTGTTAAAAATACGGGAATTGCCCCTTAGCTGTTTTTCGGTTAGAACGCCCCAAAACGTATATTTTCAAGTTTGGGCGGATTAGTATAACTTTAAAACTGTATTAATTTAATATTTCAGGAGCTTTCCTCTAAATAATGTCACCATATGATTATGAACTTTGTTAGTTTCTAATCTATCTCGCGAGATTATAAACTATTGAAAAATTGTGAACTGCAACAGACCATTTACAATTTAACGCATTATTTTTCGATAGTTTATAATCTTTCCATGACAAACCGACAAATTTTGAACTGATATCAGACTTGCATGCGTCGAACGCACCTTGCTCTAATACTAAATAGGTAGCCCAGAAACTGCGACCAACGTGGAAGAAGGTTGGTCACAGTTATAACCTAATCCATTCGGTCGGGTTGCCCTGGCCATAGTTACTGCGACCAATTCGGCTACCGCAAAGATTTAGCTATCAGGGACGGTTCACAATTTTACGAGTGATAAAATCGGACATATTGTGAACCCTGTCGGTAAGTGTCGTTCACAATTTGATGGTTTGACATGAATCATCACTATCACTACATAGTATAAAACAAAGTCGCTTCCCGCTCTCTGTCTGTCGATATGTATGCTTAGATCTTTAAAACTATGCAACGGATTTTGATGCGGTTTTTTTAATAGAATTCAAGAGGAAGGTTTATATGTATAATAAACGCGGGCGAAGCCGCAGGCAAAAGCTAGTAGATTATAAACTATCGAACATTTATACGATATACTGTAAGAAGCATGGGCGTACCCAGCTTTTGGCCCAGGGGGGGGCAAATCAGAAATTTCTTAAGCCGGGTATGTGTTTTTTTGCGCCTCATCAGTCTGCTCAATGACCTCGACAAAATCTATGAGAGACTTATTTATAAGCGCCTTAAAGATTATGCCGAGATAAAGGGCCTAATTCCTTACGAACAGTTTGGTTTCGAACCCAACAATCTTGTGTACAACAGGTTCACTACATTAACGAACACATAAGCGTTGGTTTCCAACTTGGTTCGATGACGGATGCTGTTTTCTTCGATATAGCGAAAGCGTTTGATAAAGTCTGGCACAACGGTTTATTATAATAAGCTTTACAAACTCAGTGTGCCAGACCGTCTCGTGCTCATCTTACGAAACTTCTGTCTTTCCGCACTTTTCGCTATTGTACCGAATGAGCGCTATCCTCTCCCACCCCGTTCACGCAGGTTTCCCTTAGGGCTCTGTGTTTTCTCCAGTCAGTTCCACGTTATTTAGGTACCAGCGATATCCCAAAAAGTAAAAAGGCACAGTTGGCTCTGTTCGCAGACGATACGATTATATTATCATTATAGTATCATTTACTATTCCGGCCAACGCCAAGAGCCGATATCTCGAACTCTCCAAACTGCAGTCGATAAACTCGGTGCGTGGTTTCGAAAATGGAGAATCGTAGTCAATCCCGACAAAAGTCAAGCGGTTCTCTTTTTGAAACCGCGTCTCAATCGATCTCCCCCCACCGACCGATCACCATGTTTGGCAAGCCAACCCCTTGGGAGAAGCGAGCCCAATATCCGGATGTGACCCTCGATGAGCACCGCTTAGCACATAAAACAGTCTCGTTCTGAATGCACGTATAGCAAATTGTCACTTAAGTGCAAGTTGCGCATCTATACAGCATGTATTCTCACAATCATGACTTATGCGGGTTCAGTATTTGCACACGGAAAGTCCCAAAGCATCCATAGGATGCAGACCTTACAAAATCGTTTCCTCTGAACGGCTACGGGTTACCCTTTTGATTCGTTCGGAATGAAATCCTCCACCTAGACCTTAAAATCCCAACTATCCATCAATTCTTGAAACGCAATTCCAAGCGTTTCTTCCATACCCATGCGAAACATCGCAATCCCTCTGGTTATCGAATCGTCTAGTTAAATCCCCTCTAAAATCAGTAAAGTCAAGGCATGTTCTCACCGACCCCGATGACCCCTTAACCCTCTTCCAGGAGAAAAGTACAGATTACACCAGCACCAGCACAGATTACAAACACAAATCTACATTCCGACTTCGCCGCCCAGGTCCCTTGCGACGATGACCCCCACGTAATTCCCCCCCAGCCTTGATCGGTGAAGGACTGCCAACTGGTGGCGTAGCTGAGCCTGTAGCAGTAATTATCCAGATATGATCCAGCCTATCCCTCCTTGCTGTACTCCCCCCAGCGACGGCCTAAGCCGAGCGACGTACACCATATGGGGTGCCCTTATCATGCAGTCGCTTAATTCATAGACTAAGAAAGACAGGTTTATGGCCGCGCAGCGCAGTTTTTTTTAAAATTAATGCTTTTTTTAGTTTACTTAATTGTAAAGTACGTAAACGACAACGTGACGTGGCTCTAACATAACTTTTTTCGACAACAGTACTTAGGCATACAAGATCCAGGGGGGGGCAGCTGCCCCCCCCTGGGTACGCCCATGGTAAGAAGTATGGTACAGTTCACAATTTATCATCAGTTTACAATCTCGCGAGATAGATTATAAACTATCGGTGTTCACAATCATACGGTAACATAATAATAGGTCTTTACCTATGAAATTGCCGTTTTGTATGAAAAAATTTAAACGATTTTTTTTCATGTATTTTTTATTTGTATTAATCGAAGTAATCACCCATGCAGTCAATGCATCTTTGCCAACGCAGTGGCAGTTTATTGATGCCCTTCTTAAAGAAATCAGCTGGTCGGGAGGCAACAAATTCTTCAAAGGCATTTTGTACTGCCTCTCGGGTATTGAATTTTTTTCCCGCCAAGAAGTTATCCAAATTCTGGAAAAAGTAGTAGTCTGTAGGCGCAAGGTCTGGTGAGTAGGGCGGATGACGGAGAGCTTCCAACCCCAGTTCTTGCAACTTGGAGACCGTCTGCTGTGCAGTATGAGGTCGCGCGTTGTCGTGCAGGAGCAGCGGAGACGAGCGATTGACCAATGCTGGTTGGACATGTGCCAGCTTCTCCATCATTGTGTTCAGTTCTTCACAGTACACATCTGCAGTAATGCTCACCCCGTTTGGTAAGAAGCTGTGATGAATCACACAACAATCACTAGACCACCAAACAGTGACCATCAATTTTCTAGGGGTAAGTTTTCGTTTAGGGCATTGTTTAGGTGCTGAACCAGGATCCAACCAACTTGCTGAGCGCTTGCGGTTATCAAACAGAATCCATTTTTCATCGCAGGTAACAATGCGGTTCAAAATTCCTTCATTTGTGTGTCTGTTGAGCAGTGCAAGGCACGTCTCGACGCGTACTTCGCGCTGGCGATCATTGAGTTCGTGGGGCACCCATTTGTCAAGCTTTTTTACCTTGCCAATTTGACGCAAATGGACCAATATTGTTTTGACGCTAACGTCGAAAGCTGCTGCTAATTCAGCCGTAGATTGTGTATTATCAGCTTCCACAATCGCATTTAATTCGTAATTGTCGACCAAAGTCTTCGGACGACCGCGAGGTTCAATTTTCAGGTCGAAATTTCCAGAACGGAACCAATAACAGGTGGTGCGTTGGTTTGTAGTGTTAGCTCCGTAAACGTCGTTGATGTTGCGTGCCGCTTGTGCCGCGTTGCTGCCACGACGGTACTCATATTCCATAATTACTCGAATTTTTAACGTATCCATGATGACGAAAAAGATTGAAATGCGATGAAAATGTAACACTAATCAATAAACAAATGACTACTTTTGGAAAAAAAAATCTATGTTTTTAAAATAAAATTAATTTGAAATTAGAATTCTTAGCCAAACAAAAATTATTTTGATTTGAAATGGCCAGTACTGCAGAACGGCAATTTCATAGGTAAAGACCTAATATATAAATAACAGAAGTGATGGTAAACACAAAAACAGTAAGTAGTTCGGGCTTATTATTTGTGCCAAATACCGCATATAGTAATTAGCCGGCCCGTAAGAATGCTGGAGTTTTATTTTGAGGTTGACGACGACATTGAGAAATGTGGAAGGCGAGGCCAATAACCTATGCTGTAATACTGGAGTGTGCAACGTTAAACTAAAGGGTAACCCTTGTTAGGGTTCCGTACCAAAATGGTAAAAAGGAACCCTTATAGTGCGACTCCGTCTGTCACAGCTGGATATCTCAAGAACTACTAATGCTATCAACTTGAAATTTGGTACAGTTTTAGATGACGTTTACCTAACTATTTTGCAAATAAGAAACAATATTTTTTGCAACAGGGACTGAAAGGGGGGTCTTAAAATTACAAAGTGCATGTGGGGTATCATATGAAAGAGCGTTGTTTGCACATTTTCAAACATTTTTTTATTTTTTTTTAAGGCCGCATAGTTTTCGACTTTAGATGTTGCACATTTTCAAACATTTTTTTATTTTTTTTTAAGGCCGCATAGTTTTCGACTTTAGATGAAAAATTAAAAAAAAAATACCTTTCCCCCCTTATCTCCGAAGTTTGCATAGAGATAAATCTGAAATTATTTTATGTGATAGAATTTTACTTAAAAATAAAACGATGTCTCTAAGTAGCACACTTTTTTATAAATCGGAACGGAACCCTCGGTGCGCGAGTCCGACTCGCTCTTGACCGGTTTTTTTAACAGGTGGTATGCAGACCGATACGGTATTTAGAAACATAAATAAGGTAAGTCAAAATAGCACAAATGACTAGCTTCGACCAGACCAACACCGAAACCAGCAAGGTTCTAGCCGTACCCAAATCTTAACAGCTGCTGTAACTGCTAAGATTGCAGGACAAATAGCTAGGACGCGATCTGCGTCAGTTTGAGTTCATAAAACATCATGGTTGATATTCAACAATCTACCTACATCATTATCATCATCACTACATCCTAACTGATATTATAAATGGGCGATTTCATTATCGCGGGTGCAACATTTAAAACAAGCTCAATAACTGAGCAGTAAAATAAACTAAAAACAAATTCATCATCTTCTTCTTTTCGTGTCAATTGTACTTTTCTTAGATGTTTTTATATTGATTGAGTAAGTGGCCACATTGATCACGGCATCAGTGGCATTCTTTAGGTCATCCGAGGTGCAGGTGAACGGGCACTTATCGACACTCCAGCAAGTGGAAGTTGGTACATGCTCTGATCAGAAGCACAGCACTCGCACCAGGTGTTGGGTGGGGCAGTAATCCCCCACTTCGACAAATTGTATCTGCAGCCGCCTACTTGGGTACGTTAAGAGCTTTCCTTATAGGCCACTGTGGATCACGTCCGGGAGTTAAATGTTCCCGGGGCTTAACGAAGTCGGAAGGTGGATCGTTATTTCCTTTATTTAATTTCCCTATATATCATTTACATTTTTAAATATTTTTATAATAACATAAAATAAAAAAAAACATTTAAAAATAGTAGCCCACCGGTATCGCGAACAGGGTCCAAGCTACCAGTAGTCAGGGCCACTACGCGTGCCCTATCTAGGAATACTGCTTTCTGACTCAAGCCCTTGACCCATCCGCGCAATGAGATCCTCCTAAGGTGTTGGTCGAGGCCCTCCGTAATTAGGCCATTAACCGTAACGATTATCGGTACAATGATTGCAGAGTCCACGTCCCACATGTCGACAACCTCGTGTGCTAAGTCATGATACTTGATTTTTTAGTCTTTCTCAGCTTTCACGAGATTCTCGTAATGAGGGACAGCTATATCAGCACGGCGCTCTCGTCAATCTATCACCACAGGCTTATGGCTACAATAGTCCTCTCAGTGATGATAGATCGATCCCAGTACAATGTGGTGAGATCATTCTCGAGAACTGGGTTGGACACAAATCTGTAAAATGGTACTTCAGACTGACTCCACAAGGTTGTACTGCAAGGCTAGTTGCTGGTGGATAATCTTAACCACTAGATTGTGTCTGTGCAAGTACTCGCCATTAGCAAACGAGAAAAATCGGAAACAATATGTCGGATTGGTTCACCGGGACGGTGGCATGCCTGACAGATGTCATACTGTCCTTGACAATGTATTTCCGATAATTATAATTACTCGTCCTGACAACTTCATCCATAATTGCACAGACGAAACCTTCAGTTTCCCCGAAGAGGTCGCCGAAACGCAGCCAGGATACAGACGCCAAAAAGTCTACATCAGGCCCATGGAGAGCCCCGAAAAAGCGTCAGTGAAGGTCTTTGCCTTGCCATATTTCCTTACGATCGTTAGAATCAAGTACTGCAGGATAGCGACAGTTCTCTTTCGCCAAAGAGAGTGGGGTGAGGCGTTTGTCCACCGCGAGCACATCTCGATGCATCCCCACGTGTGGCTTCTAGGAAATATTCCCTGAGACTGCATATCTCGCGATTGTGGAGGGTCTTAGCATTTAAAAAGCCTCGACCTTCACACTTTCGCGGGATATACAGTCTTATTACCAATGACCGTGGGTGATGCACGATACGCAGTCAGCAGAGTACGGGCCCTCCTATCCAGGGCGTCGAGTTCGGTCTGAGTTCATTTGAGTACGCCGAAACAGTACATCAAAACCGGCATGACCCAACCGCCTGATAGAAGACTAACCGGCCGGCTTTGCCGGTTAAATACTTTCTTTAGGCGGCCAAGAAGCGCTCCTTCAACAATTGTTTTATTTCAGTAACATTGATGCCCAACGCTTCCGACATACCCAAATACTTGCAGGTTTTGGTTGAAGAGAGGCATCTAAGGTGTATGGAATCCGAGAGTTGGGTTCCCACGGATTCCATAATCCCCGCTCGCTTTACATACATGACTGCACATTTGTCCACACGAAATTCCATCCCGATGGCGCTACTGAAGGTTTCTATTACCTTCAGTAACATTTTTTTTTTTGCAAAAAAAATGTATAGAACTGGTATAAAAATGCTAATATCTCCAGAACCGCAATAATAACGGTAATATCCTTGCACACGGTTATATTAGGTCTTTACCTATGAAATTGCCGTTCTGCAGTACTGGCCATTTCAAATCAAAATAATTTTTGTTTGGCTAAGAATTCTAATTTCAAATTAATTTTATTTTAAAAACGTGGATTTTTTTTTCCAAAAGTAGTAATTTGTTTATTGATTAGTGTTACATTTTCATCGCATTTCAATCTTTTTCGTCATCATGGATACGTTAAAAATTCGAGTAATTATGGAATATGAGTACCGTCGTGGCAGCAACGCGGCACAAGCGGCACGCAACATCAACGACGTTTACGGAGCTAACACTACAAACCAACGCACCACCTGTTATTGGTTTGCTCGCTTCCGTTCTGGAAATTTCGACCTGAAAAATGAACCTCGCGGTCGTCCGAAGACTTTGGTCGACAATTACGAATTAAAGGCGATTGTGGAAGCTGATGATACACAATCTACGGCTGAATTAGCAGCAGCTTTCGACGTTAGCGTCAAAACAATATTGGTCCATTTGCGTCAAATTGGCAAGGTAAAAAAGCTTGACAAATGGGTGCCCCACGAACTCAATGATCGCCAGCGCGAAGTACGCGTCGAGACGTGCCTTGCACTGCTCAACAGACACACAAATGAAGGAATTTTGAACCGCATTGTTACCTGCGATGAAACATGGATTCTGTTTGATAACCGCAAGCGCTCAGCAAGTTGGTTGGATCCTGGTTCAGCACCTAAACAATGCCCTAAACGAAAACTTACCCCTAGAAAAGTGATGGTCACTGTTTGGTGGTCTAGCGCCGGTGTGATTCATCACAGCTTCTTACCAAACGGGGTGAGCATTACTGCAGATGTGTACTGTGAAGAACTGAACACAATGATGGAGAAGCTGGCACATCTCCAACCAGCATTGGTCAATCGCTCGTCTCCGCTGCTCCTGCACGACAACGCGCGACCTCATACTGCACAGCAGACGGTCTCCAAGTTGCAAGAACTGGGGTTGGAAGCTCTCCGTCATCCGCCCTACTCACCAGACCTTGCGCCTACAGACTACTAATTTTTCCAGAATTTGGATAACTTCTTGGCGGGAAAAAAATTCAATACCCGAGAGGCAGTACAAAATGCCTTTGAAGAATTTGTTGCGTCCCGACCAGCTGATTTCTTTAAGAAGGGCATCAATAAACTGCCACTGCGTTGGCAAAGATGCATTGATTGATGCATTGATTGATGGGTGATTACTTCGATTAATACAAATAAAAAATACATGAAAAAAATTCGTTTAAATTTTTTCATACAAAACGGCAATTTCATAGGTAAAGACCTATTATAACTATTTATTTATGATTTTTTGCGGTTTTTTTTAAAACCTTAACAAAGTTAAGTTGAAAAAAGTTAAGTTATTTAATGACCTCCGGGATATTTTTTTTTTCGCTTGAATTAAAAATGCTTATTTTTGTTAGGTGTTTCGAGTCATATTTATTAGATAGCTGGCGGAGCTGGGTGTATCTTGCCCACTGTCCTTTATAACAGGTACTTAATTTTTTTTGCACGAATGGATAAACGGATGTTTCCCTAAAATATTAACCGGTAAAATATAACCTGAAACTGTCGGTGTCGGCTGTTTCACGCGAGTGTAGGCAGGGTTCAAACCTCAGTTTACAACAAGCTTTCGAATTTTTACGTTTCTAAGCGCGCCAAAAATTTAAATATGAACTTAGACGAAAAAAAGTAGTTTTATTATTAAATTTAGATCTCTCTTCTTTAAATTGGCATTGAAAAAAGTTCTAAATACTTTGATTTAGAAATTGATGTTGAGAATCGTCTACAGCGGTATCGCCCAAATGCGAAAGTGAGTTTGTTTTTTACGCTAAAACGGCTGAACGGATTTAGATGTTTGACACATGTCCATGACCTGGATTAGGACATACTATACTTTTTTATCCCGGTAGTACGTTCCCGTGAATAATTTCCGACCACTACGCGGGCGAAGCCGCACGCAAAATCTAGTATTATTATAAAACAACCCACCGCGTCTGTCATGTCTGAACGCGATAAACTCAAAAACTACAGAACGGATTTACATATGGTTTTCACAAATTTCACCAATGGACAGAGTGCTTCCCAAACAAGGATTAGGTGTATAATTGTAAATTGGCTGAAATTGGCGGTGATTGTTGAAGATGTCGGAAAAAATCATGCCGACTGGGAGCTTTGCTGGCGTGCACCGCGTAAACCAATACCGTAATGATGATGCGTATATTTACCTGAATTAATACATAGGGTACAGACCTACTATTAATCCCCGTTTTGTGGAATATTTTCCACGCGGGTGAAGCCGCGAACCAAAGCTAGTATTCAGTTATTTACCATATTCACACAGTTTTGACAAAAAGTATTTGGATGACATGATGACATCTCCACGTACCTTCTCAATGCGATCATCGCCGGTGACGAGCACGTCGAACATGCCATTCTCGATGACGTAGAAGTTGTCTCCGTCGTCTCCCTGTCTGATCAGGTACTCTCCGGCCTCCGTGCGCTTCTCGAACATCGCATCCAGCACCTACGCAAAGCACGTCATGTGTCAACAGACTCAGGTTGACTTTCACCAATGAAACTGAACGCGATCAGCAGATCTAAACCGCGTTTAAAGGCGTCAATGTCATCATTGTTGTGGAATATTGGCTGATCCTAAACGCGGTTTAGTTGTGCCGATCGCGTAATCTTTCTGTGTATAATATGTGTAAGAATATGAAATTTTTGTTCAAGAATTTAAGATTTATAGTTTAGCTAGCTGCGAGAAAACTTCCTAGTGTACCGAAATACGGATTTGAGCTAATCTTGGATAGTTTTTTTTTTTGCGCTCGGTTTAAGAATTTGATGACGGAAAACATTCAGTATATTAGTGTGGAATGAGAAGTAAAATGTCACCACTTGTTTATTTAGTATCGACGAGACCGTGGTCACGAGCACGACCCATCGTTCAATAGGTATCAAATACACGTCAACATTGTACGAAGTATTCGCCATGAGACACATTATTATGTAATTACATGACATAACAAACAACCTATGAAATAGCATTACATTGTAAAAACTACTGGTCCAACAAACTGTTTTATATTTATTTTTATCATCTTTCAATGTTGTTGATAAAGACAAGACATACATATGAAGCATTTTACGACACTTTAGAGAAGCGATGAGCCTATACTGGTATACTATAAATCGCACAGCTATCGTTGACAGGGAGTCAAGAAGTAATGATTCATTTGTCTTAGTTTGAGGATGATTGAAGACTGTTTCACGCCAGAGTGCTTAGCAGTACTAAGTGCCAATTTCAACAATGAAACTGAACGCGATTAGCACTTTTAAACTGCGTTCAAGAGCTGTGTCAATATTGACACTGACAGCGTTTGAACGCAGTTTAAATGTGCTGCTCGCGTTTAGCTTCATTGGTGAAATAAGGTGGTGTAAGATCTGAAAAACTCTGTCAGATAGAAGTATAACTCCCAGGATAGAACAGGAAAGCAAGAGAACTCTCACTGTAATGTATTTGTGCCCTAACTTATGTCATCAATATAGTTGCTTCGTACATGAGGTAGACTGTTTTAATTGCATTTAGTCTCTCGTGGATGAAGTCCTGAAGAGTTATTAGCAAGTTTCAACTGACCTGTTGCATTTGTTGAGCGTCGAGAGAGCGGAACAGCAGGATGCTGCGCACTGCTTCGGCCAGACGCTGGCGTTGCGCATCCGACTTCGGGAACACGGTCGTGGCTCCCTCGTCCGAATCATCTTCTTCGGGGTCATAAGTCTCGGCGAACACCGATTTGCGTCGGGTGTTAAAGCGCGCCACTGGCGGCTCTGTTGTACACGTTACAAACATTTTATTACGTTCCTTTATTGGTTAAATTGTTTGTAATAAGAATTTTCCTGCTTTACCTTTGGTTATTGGTAACTGCATTAATTAATAAAAACGGTTTATCTTATTGTTTTATGTAATAAACATAAAATAAATTCTGCTATCTAATGCGCGTTTTAACAGGCTATGTAATTGCGTAATTCACACCATTAATGATTTTAAACTCAAACAAAACACTCATTTGTTATCTTATACGTATGGAGTACCTGAAGGGCCTTTAAATATCACATCATGATACGTAATTACTGACTTCATAAATAATAACATTACATAATTTGATGGTTTGCAACAGTGAAGTGCCCTAAGCACTCGTATATTATTATTGTTACTCAGTAAAATATCTCTAGGTAGTTTAATATAAAGTTTAGTGCGGACTTGCGGAGTGCGGACTTCATTATGATGCCAAAGGCTAACATTTGCACATGTGCTGAAGGCCTCAAAACGATCCATATGGATGTGACCTGACGTGTTTTGCTTGCATCTGTTCCCAAATGTTTTGTATCCAAAAGGTTTACTTCAGAAACATATTTGTTCTATATGACGCAAACACATTCGTAAGACAGATGATTCGGTCGACACATGTGTAGTTTAGTTGTACGTAATGTTATTTAAAACACAAACATCGTTTACAAGTTGCTTGCCGAATCACGGGCATCTTCCCAAATGGCTCACTAACGTATTTGACGCGACTTTTAAATTCTTAGCACGTATTTTGTTCCAATACTTAGTAGGCATGTAAAGGTTTGCAATGTAAGCCTATCGACTTCCCGAAGGTGAATTCGGCTTATTGCATTAAATATCCGTGTTCTGACGAGCCTAGTCTTGAAAGATCTTTAAGGTGAAAGCGCCAGGGTAGCCCGCGTACTCCATAAGTTAGCATTTACCTCAAACCTCATGATTTCAAATGAGATAAATGCTAACTTATGGAGTTGTATTGCTGATTCTAATGGTTATAATTCTGTAAAGCCATATTAGCTACGGCCGCGAATCATATTTTAATCAACATACAAGCTCACACTGACCTACAAATTGCAAAAAACGTAAGAAATTTTGAATTTCGCGGACTACCCTGGCGCATCATCCTTAACCAGATTAAGGCAACAAACGATTTTAGCTATTATTTAGCAAAACGTTTCTAGATATCCGAAGGCTAAACGGCTGGCGATAATTATGCTCATCATTGTTACAGAATGACGGAAAACCGACTTGAAAATTACAGAGCTAAGCTACAAACCGCTTTAAAATCTCGACTCGTATTTTATTAATGTTTCAAGTTTTACTTTCTTGCATTTGTCTTGCGTGCACATATTCAAAGGTCCAATCGATTCTAGAAACACGCAAAGGAAAGGTAGCTGATACAAGTGTCTGATTAAATAATTGTGTACAAGTGTACCTATAAAAAAACTATCAGTATGGTGCGTTCAGAGAAAGTGAAGTTAGTGGAAGTGTTTAGTATGTGTTGCAGGGCCGGCAATGTAACAAACTGCATTATTAATAACACGCCAAGACAGTCTCACGGCGGGTACCAGAACACGGCAGCAATAGCGTAGCCTCGAGGACAAACCAAAACATTGAATCAAATTATTTTGCCGACCATATAATTAGGCTTTAAATAATATTATAATGATCTCAAAAGGTTTTTAAGTGAAATAATAAAAGGGACACTAAAAGACTTTCCAAATTAGTTAAGTACCAAATTACTTCATTTTTCAATCATTAAGATATTATTTTATTATGAAGTGTATCTTTATTCTACACCATGTGCCTAATTGCCTTAAGGTATGATTAAAAATGTTAATAACTGAACTGTAGAGTAATTATATTTTTTACACGCTTCTTTCACAGTTAGCATTGAAGTTAATGAATGTTCTATGACACTATCTATTCCACAGATAACATTGTGTACCGTTAAACAATCCAGGATGTGAACCATTGTTGTATTGTACATTGATCCATTTCATAATGAATGTGAAAAATTTATCTGCCCATCACTAACTTTTGATTTCAATATGAATTGTAAATTTTTGAGCTAAAGAAAGGGTGTCAAAATGATCTCATTCACTAATATTTACCCACTGAAAATTCACAGATGAATCTAGTAAGCCATGGTAACACTTTTTAAAGTACCTATTTTAGTTAATTATAGAGAGCATGACATCACATCATATTAATCAACAGGTACTTATACTAATTCACCACTGAAATAAGGTAATTGCCCCATTTTGTCTTATTCAAAAAGCAACTGCCTCAAAAAAGTATTCAACTTGATGTAAATGTTAATGCGGTTGATTCTATTCAAGTAGGTATGTTGTTCAAAATAATGATCCTAACAATGAGAGAGCAAATCTCTTACACAAACGAAACTCAAGGTCTGGTTAGCACCTGAACAATTTTGTTGTGATACTGCGCTACCTGTCATTACATAGGCTCAGCTAATTTTACGTAACACGCGTGTACATCGCCAACATCTGGTTCGGTTCACGACGTTAAACTCAGCGGCGGACATGGAAAAATAAGCCAATCTCATCATCACACAACTTCAAAGCGTTAAAAACAAACACACAAATAGGATGAGCGTATAGTAAACACTGTAAATTTATGCCTCTCCAAACAATTTTCATGTAAAAACCTGCATTTGTTGTAGTGTTCGCCGAAGCTTCAAGTCTTCTCTCTCAGTACTTTTACACACTGATTTTATTATTTCAACTGTTTGCTTATCATTTGACACTTTTATATCTTGTTGATCTCTAGATCTGTGTTTATGACGCTTTATTTAAATTTGTTTTAAAACCAAATAAGGAATGTAAATATTATTAGGTAATACTTTCCGATTATATAGTTAAACAATAAAGATAATTTGTACAACTGGACATTATTATGTCTTTCCTTGTAGTTTATCTCTTGGCAACAGTTAAAAATTATATTTTCCATAAATAAAATTATATACCATTGAAACTGTAATGGCAGTATGCCAAAAATTGAATCATTACAGATGTTGACTATAAGAGAGTATTTATAATTCTTTTTTATTCAAGTCTATATTCAAAATTGTAAATTTAGATTTGTCACATCACTTGAGGGTGCTAG
Organism: Cosmia trapezina; assembly: GCA_905163495.3. Classification (NCBI taxonomy): domain Eukaryota; kingdom Metazoa; phylum Arthropoda; class Insecta; order Lepidoptera; family Noctuidae; genus Cosmia; species Cosmia trapezina. The sequence goes on from LR991036.1 coordinate 9,389,291, forward strand.
CATAAAAATTTGTTAAAACTAAACTAAGTATGTACTAGTACTAACTGCACAAAATCTATCAATGAGCAAATCATTATCAACAGACTAAAATGACACTGATAAATAAACAGTAGGTAGTGACATGAGAATGATTAACTTTTTTTTGGATATTTAACTAAACACTGATGTATATTCAACACATATGTGTTAATTAGGTCACACCACAAATAGTAGAACAGTAAACTAATAAAAATTAAATATTCAGTAGAAAAGTTCTGGTTCATTTTTCAGCAGCTGAATGATTAATTACTGAGCTCCATATTATTATTATACGTTATCCTTGTATGCATGGGTAAATATGCATATTAATATGTATCAGTATTTCTATCACTTCAAATCAGAAATGCAATAAAATCAAATTCCTTGGTCACTGATAATGTGGAGCTTGATTTGAGGACTCATGAGCTGTGAATAGGGTACCTACACCCATGGGTACACTATCAATCAAATGGGGATGTAGGAATCATAGCAACTACTGGCATAGCCCTACTCAACCCACCTCAGTCATTGCGGTCAACCGGTAACATTGTTACTGTCTAATTTGTCTAGTAAATATGAGAGGACTAGTACCTTCTTCGTCTGATATTATGGACTCATCAGGGGTGCCGGCGGCTGCGGTGGGGGCCCTCACTACGGTGGTCGTCCTGTTGTTTTGTAATCTTGAGAAGAACTCGACCGCGTAGTTGATCACGTCTCCCGGTTGCTCCAGCAGATAACTTATGGTGAACTCCAATAAGATCTCTCTAAGGTCATCCGGGACTTGAATGCGTCCGCCTTGAGGCCTGCTCATTTCTAAAGGCGTCGCCTCTCTTTCTCGATATTATCCCGTGAAGAGAACGTCTAAGCGACACGATAGATTAAAACTTCGATATCATAGCCATTGAATTAGCTAAAGCGACACACCAACGAGCAAATTTTACGATGGGGAAGTAGCACTACATACAAACGTTAGTAATAAATAAAACCACACTATTATACTAAGATTCTGTTCAAATAAAGTCTTCGCTACGAGAAATTAAATCTAATGACACACTTTTTACTGAATATTCCTTGTCCTCCAGCCTGACAAATAAAAAATCTCCCTTCACTAAAAGCAAAAATGGCGAATTTTGGTTGGATTGCCCTACTTCACTTCACTCACTCCCTTTGAAATAATTGCTACAAGAAAAAAAAAACATAGACAAGCTAAATAAATGACAATCGATCGACAGACCGGCCCCGGCCTGTCAGCGACTAAAATAATAAAATCAGGATAAAAATAATTATTATCGATATATTCTTAGTATAAAATGTTAATTAGGTTGAATGATTACTGTAAGAGTTTGTTTAATTTGAAAAATTATCTGAATGAAATGGCTCTTCTACTATTTTTAAAGCTAAGATTATACTTAACACACAGTACGTGCGAAACCACGCACCCTGAGAGGGGCCTCCTTTATAATTCACTATTAGGTGTAAGCAAACATATCACTTCGTAAACGTTATTTCTCGGCTAAGAAAATGCCGAAATGACTGGGCTATTTACAGAGGAAAAATTTTGTTGTTTCTACAAATTGCGTGACTAGTCACGCCATCTTGCGGGTAATATTACTTTCACTTCCCTTTTGTTTGGTTTGGTTCAACACTATGGTATCTTATGGGCTGTCTATGGTTAAGGCGAAAGCGCCAAGGTAGCCCGCGAAATTCAAAATTTCTTACGTTTTTTGCTATTTGTAGGTCAGTGTGAGCTTGTATGTTGATTAAAATATGATTCGCGGCCGTAGCTAATAGGGTTTTACAGAATTATAATCATTAGAACCAGCAATACAACTCCATAAGTTAGCATTTACCTAAAACCTCATGATTTCATGAAATCGCTAGATTTGAGGTAAATGCTAACTTATGGAGTTGTATTGCTGATTCTAAGGATTATAATTCTGTAAAGCCATATTAGTTACGGCCGCGAATCATATTTTAATCAACATACAAGCTCACACTGACCTACAAATTGCAAAAAACGTAAGAAATTTTGAATTTCGCGGGCTACCCTGGCGCATCATCCTTAATGGTAACCAATGAAAGAGACTGACCGCGAATCAACCGCGAATTTTGAAATTACCTGCATCTTGATCCTGTTGATCGTCGTAGGATTTCAGGTATTGGGTCTGATTTAGTAGGATGCCGTATTGGTATTTAGCTGGTTTTACATTTCTTGCCGCGCAATAATGAATCACTAAACAGCTTGTCAATAAGAAACTTGCAGCGAACTTTATTTTCACGGTTGATGACACCCACATTATGGTTCTGCCGGACATTTGAATCGGCGACTGATTGCTAAGCTATCGCAGATTGGCAGCTCTCATGGCCGAATTACGTCATACGTAGCAAGCGACATGTTACCTACCGTAGGAGAAAAGGAAACTTGTTTTATTTTATACCGGTTCACTGCGGCATGATTTATGCCTCGTTTACATTCAGCCCCTGCCGCTCCTCCTCGCGCTGCCGGCGATAATACCGTAAATACTGCCGCAGCAGGATCGAGAGAAGTGTGTGTTTACATACTGCCCTACCACTCACATCACTTTCGACTTCGGCAATGGCAGACGTCGAAATAATTACAGCGTCCGCTCTGTGTCTTCTTACAATACATAATTATGTTCATTGCGTTCATTGTTTAAAAAGATATAAACTTAGATTATGAAATAAAATTCAAAAAAAGAAAATTCGTCGTCGTAGAAGATGGTGGATGATATCTATCCATCGTAATAGAACTCTGTAAGTACCTAACCACCTACATAACTGATTTTTGTGTGCATATACCCTATACTTGGGTAGGTAAACTAAATTCTAATGACCTATACCCATATACATAAAAAACTGTTTTTTTGTTTCATTTTGACAGTAAGAACATAAGGCACATCCGATTCGTTCAGGCGAGGCGCTCGGCGAGAAGTGAGCGACGGAGCTGAATGTCCTTTGACTTCGGCACAAAAAACCGCTAATTTGGGGAGCCCCGGGCAGCGCGAGTAGCAGGGGCAGCAGCAGGAGAAGTATCGTGTTTACATACTCGTCCTGCCCACTTCCCTGCTCACTTCGGCTGAATGTAAACAGGGTATTAGCTTTAACAGAGATCTGTTATTAAAGTACGCACTTGCATGGGATTTGTATTATTTAAGGCGTTTAAGCATCGACCTCCACCTTTCCCGGGATACCTATACAGTCTCATTACGGATGACTGTAGGTGATGCATTCGATTCGCAGTCAGCAGCGTACGGACCCTCCTATCCACGGCGTCGAGTTACATCTGGGGCTTACTATGAGCTCTTATAGCAGGGCAGAAGTTGAACGTTTATAGTGAGAGAGTGACGGTACTATATGTCGTATATAGCTCCGTCTCTCTCTCTCACTGGAAACGATCAGCTTCTGCTCGGCTATAAGAGCTCATAGTAAGCCCCCTGAGTCCATTTGAGTATGCCGAAAGAGTAAGTACATCAAATGTAAAGTAACCGGCATGGCCCAACCCTTGAAGGCGCGCACCGCATGGAACCGCCCACAATACTTTCTTCAGGGGCCAAAGAAGCGCGAAATGATTTGTAGCATTGTTAAGGCCAAACGGAGATAAAGAATTTAAAAATTATTCATTTTTAAAATTCTTTATGCTCCGTTATATTAAAATAAACCCATAATCCTGGTGAACTTGTAACTAGAGTAGTTGCGAACATGCGTATCTTTCAGAGAATTTGTTTAGTTTTTGAATCTCTACAACACGGCCGCTGATGCTTTAGTTATTGTTCTGAGCGCTGAATCATGGCTGGTGCAAACTTTGCGCAAAAGGCTGCGCAATAACATTTTTTAGGGACCAAATGGTGATACGAGGCGAGTGAGTGAGATAACATGCGCGAAAGCTATGCTATGCAGAATGGCTATGTTCAGACCGGCCATTTTTCATCGGCCGTATTGTATTCACGGCTAAATAAGTCAAGCCATACACCAGTAAGAATGCTGATCTCGCATTGTATAGGATATCCGTACAATGATAGGTGAGCATAGACTGGAAATGTATAGCTTAATATGTAGCAGTGTGTATCTATATGGTCATAAAACAAAAAAATATAGCTACAACGACGGCCACAATATTGCACTGTAACTATATTATTTCTTGAACCATGAATAAGAAAAACGTCAGTATGTTCATTTAGATACTATATTTTTAAAAGCAATATTTACATGTATGTATAGTAGGCGGCACGAAACTTTAGCGTTGACCTTCAATTACTTTAAGCGATTTTGGACCTTACTCCTTAGACAATACAGCGCTCGGTGGAAGAGTGGGGGTTGTTTGAGGATACCTCAAACAACCCCCACTCCTCCACCGAGCGCTAAAGATTCGTGCCGGCAGTTATAAGTATTAAAACAAAATCAACATTTGAAAATTTTATCCATTAGTGCGTTGTTTGTCTGTGAATGATGTGAATCTAATATATTTTTCTTTAAATGACAGTATTTTGTCAGAGAATTTTTCGTAGGATGCGCTATTATGTTTTCCGGAGCCTCATAAGGATTGAATTCGCTAATTACAAGTTCAGCATCTTCGTCTGAAAATAAATCTATTGGAATTCTTTTCACAATACAGAGCTTTATGCATTCATATATTTCCAAGAACATGCAAAGATCTTGCACCGATCTGTAGGTTAAATATTCACTTTTATCTGCTAAATATACTATTGAAGAACCAGGCTTCTCAAATACTAGATTCATGACAACACCGCACCACTTGAAGAATATATCTAATCTTATTTTACCAATTAAAGTCAACCATGGAGTCGGTATAATGTATTTGTCGCCTATCTTTACCGACCAAGGTTTTATGTATTTAGTAAGTATGATAATATTTTCGTAGAAGCCGACGCGTTTGGTGATTTTCTTGGAATCACATTGTAGCAATTTTTCTATCAGCTTTTTTTCATCTAATCCGGAGAGTTCCTGCAGGAATAAAATCTATATAAATAAACATCAATTGCCGAATGTATGTAAGCGCATAACTTCAGAACGGTTGCACCTATTTGGATACTTAATTCTTTTTTTGTTGTGTTTGTAATTGTCAGGACAAGGTTTGTATTACAGTTTTTTTTGGAAAATTCACCGCGAAAGTAGGAACTTTGGATGGTATTTTTGTATGAAAACAGACATCATACAGCCTAAATAACTGGAGATAGAAACATGAAATTCACCCGGGCATCGCCGGGCGCAAACAGCTACTAGTTTATAGTTTTCATAATAATATAGCGAGGTCTTAGCGAGGTCAAATAATTATATAAGATATAAGTATACCTGTAGTTCCTGGAACGTTGCTCCTGTTTCACCTTTTTTGTCCAAATGCGATAGTATCGGATCTTCTATATCCAGACTTGGCTTAATTTCTTTAACTTCTAGAGAAGTATAACTGTGACCAAAAGAACAATGTTAATTGGTCGTTTTTTTAATAAGGCGTCGTGTGATATTGGTATAAGGTTCAAATTATGGTGGCATAAATTAACTGTAGAAAACAAACCAAATGGGTAAGAAAAAGAATGGAATTTATTCTTACGAGGAAAATTGCACTTTAAGTGGAGACAGGATAGGGCTTAAATAAAAAATTATAAAAATCAGAACACTATTTACCTTGATAGATACTTCACACTATGGTCAATGTCCAAATGCTGGTACAGTTCAGAAGCTCTGTTAAAAGCAGATTTATTTTTCCACCTCAATGTTCCCGTTTTCAATTTGTATTTAGTGTCTATGATAAGAACATTTATTTCTTCCGGCATGATGGGTGCCCCCGATGCGTCCGTGATAAGGGGCGCCGTGGCACACGTTATGTCTAAAACATCGAACGCATGCATCTCACAATACATGCAGTTCACTTCCGCAGATCCTTTCACATCATTCTCCGTCTGTTCTGCGTCCATTAAACTGTTCAAAGTATGAGTAAACTCAGAGTTCAGTCGATTCACCCACTTCCGTTGATAAAACGCTGATATTTTATACGACGACTGACAAATGTCTTCCAAATCAAGTTTCCGCATTTGGTTGTTAAATATTTTCTCTTTCGCTGCTATAGCGCCGCATTTGCGTAGTTGTTCCACAGCAATTCGCAAGGAGCTCTCAGGATACTCTTTGAATGTCTTGTAAATTTTTTTGCCCATCTCTGTACTGATTTCAGAATCTATTGTTTGCATTATCGTGAGTACTATAGCCTCCTTCAAAGTGGCATGTTCAGGCATCTTGAACATGTTACATAATTTGTTGGCAGTAGATGTTATTATTGTGAAATGTTCGTGGAAATCTTCCAGGTTCACTGCGACGCATGGCACCTTCTGAATATACGATTTAGATTTTATAACTTCAGATATAGTCCACACCAATTCCATCATAGGGACCCGAGCCTTGTTGATAAATTTTGACATATTGGTTGAGTAGCGAAGTCTAAGCTTCTTCAAGAGCCCTTCGTACTTCAGTATTAGATTCCGCCTTCTTCTCAATTCGTTTATAATACATTGCTTTTCGTGAATCAATGTTAAGTTTGTTTCAAGAGTTGAGGCTCTGCTGTGGCATACCCCTTTTGTCTTTTTCGGATCATTGATAGACAGTAAATCTTTGGCAACAATATTTCTGACTATGAGACTGCCAGGTTGTGAAGAGGGACTCAGAATCGTAATAGCAGCTTTACAAATAGTTATTATCATGTCCTCCGCTTTCGACCATCTAATTGAAGAATCATTTCTCCTTCGAGTTAACTTTTCGTTCGATAGTCTCTCGGCCACCATTTTAGGAGGAACTTTAGACTTAGTTTCTGGCTTATGTTTCTTACTTGTTTTCAATTTGGGCAATTTGATTGATACCTTTTTCTTTGACAACGTGTGACTCTTGATTGGCCTCATGTAGTAGGTTTGCCAAAGTCGAGGTATTTCCATGAAGAAGCAGGAGTCGAATCCACAGGGTCCATTGCCGTCGCCGTATCGATCTCCGGTGTCATACTGGAACACCTCTTCCTCCGAGCGCTGCGGCGGTTTGAGTTGCCTCCTGTCTCGCTTAGCCAACTCTATGACTGTATTAGTGCTGATCGTATACACTTCACTCCAGTAGTTGCTCACATCATCAAATGTTTCAAAGTAAAATGATTTTTCTACAACTTCCTCGTCAGTTGTCCTGGGCCAAATGCCTGACGTGTCTAGTATTTTTGCGCGTCGATTAACAAAGAATAAGAAACTAGTATAAATGACAAGGTCTGACGTCGACTGCGTCTCCTGACGGACTAACTGTATGAGACCCAGCATCCCTAACACTTTCAGATTTAATCTTATCGCATTTTGTAACGTGTTAGATCTCATAAAAGTTTTATAAATATGTAAAGGTGCGTCTTTAAGTTTCATCTGGAGCTGGCTTTCATTTACCAACTGGTTAACTTCTGTCATGCCCATATTCCCCATATTGTTGATAACAAATTCTATTGTAACTTCTTGTATAAAATCGACTATGCTGACAAAGCCTGCTGGTAGAGAATGTGATTCAGGTTTCACATGTTCGAAGTAAGCAAAGCGCATGAGAAACTCGTGGAGTTTCTGAATTTTCATATACCGAGGATACGAAAACTGTGAGAGAGATGGACTAGTGTTTTCCAAGTTATCTTTCTTGATAGCTACTCTCTTATTAGTGACCGCTCTCATACAAATCTCCTTATATTTCGCTTTTACCAACGCGTCTGTTGCTTTCACGTGAGGAGCGCAAATTAAGACAGAATACTTTTGAATGCCTGGCCATTTCACTTTATAGATTTTAATATGACCATCTGTGACCAATTTTTGTATGAACGATTTCAATGCTTTGGTATCCATGGGTGGTTCATTTATTTCTTTGGAAGCTAAATTGCTGAGTGTGATGTATCCACAAACACATTGTTTATCTTTTAGTACTTTGAAGACACCATTTGCGAATGTCAACTGTCTCAGTGTGGGGTTTTTCTTGAAAGTTCCAAGTGTTTTTCCGCTTTCAAAGCCTTCTAGGACTTTTATCTCTGTGATTTCATGTTCATTTTCGTTTTCCGATTCCATGTCTACGTCAGCACTTGTGCTTGTTTCAGAAATGTTTTTTTCAGTTGGTGTTTTCTTTTCAGTTTCAAGTTTAATTCTTTTTAGTGGTATTTCATCTTCAGGGGCTGGTATACTCTCTTCCTTATCTGGTTCATCAGGGGTTTGGTTCTGTTTTAAGTATTCTAAGAATTTCTGTTTTTCTTCTGAGTATTTGACATCCATCTCTCCTGTGGCGGCTATGGCGATAAACCTGGAAGTTTTCAATTGAAATTACGTTCATTTCTACTTCACGTTGTAAAAGTTTTTAACTGAATCATGCATAAGCAGCCAAACAAATGAGAATACAATTTTACACACAGACCATGTTCAAGATTTACATTAGATTTATCTATTTATTCAGGTAAATGAAGTAGGTTCTTTCCCTAGATTGCGAGTTAATCCTCGTAATTTTTAGAGTTCCGTAGTCAACAAGGAACCCTCATAGTTTCGCTATGTCCGTCCGCAGCTTAGCTTAGAGACTCTTAGTACTGGAAAGCTATAATTTGGCACGGATATACATATTCATCACGCCGACAAATTGGTAAAATAAAATCATGAAAAAAAAAAATTTTTTTTAGGGTACCTTCTGTACACATAAAGTGGGGATGTATTGGTGTGGGGTGTTGTTGGATTGTGCGGAGTGTCCCATCTGTATTAATCTGTGGTAGTAGTATATCGGTCCGCAACTACGGAATCCTTATACTCCGCGTAGCCCGACACGCACTTGGCCAGTTTTATTTTTATTGTGGCTATGATTGCGGCATTCAAGTGATGAAACTGCGCACAAAAGTTAGTGTTTAATCAATTACTCTGCCTATTTACCTTGCAGTTCTCTGTTTCCCTTTATCTTCAAGATACTCCCTAACAATATTCCTTAACTTGAATATCCTGCAGATTCCTCTACTTGTATAGAACTCAATACCCAGTAACTGTGCCAACTGTACTTGAGTGAGGCCATCAAGTCCTGCATCCAGGAACCGCTCATAAGCCTGTCTCATGAGGCTCACTCCAACCTTATACTGGCATTTGAGATCAGGTTCTTGTGACTCTTCATCAGATTCTGAAGACTCGTCAGCTTTGGATGAAAGGAAGATGAACTTTCTTTTCAGATTAGCTTTGGTCTTCTTGTTTTTGTCTTCTGCTGTTACAGTTCTTTCTTCCTGTAAGATTTATGTTCATGTTTTATACTTTTTATTTTATTTTAAGCCTTTATTGCTAACATATTTCAGTACTTAATTCATAATTAATTACCTAAGTATTTAATTTAAATAAAATTAATTTAACAATCTCATAATAGGTGTATAATTATAATTAGCCTTACTCACACTTATTTAGGGGCCAAAGTCTCCCCAATTTATTATGTACTCTGCTGAAATTGGCAAAGCAAAATTAATTGTAAAAGAACAATTTATTATACTCACAAAATTAAAAATATTCACAGTTTTCTGCAATCTCCTGTTCTGCTTCTGTGTGATCAATCCTTTCTTCACTATAACTTCGGTTTTCTCACTATAGTCTGGTTGCTGCAGCAAATACTCGATGACATTGCGTAGAACACCTGATTTCGGCATAGACAACAAACTGGGCTGGTAGAATCTCTTCAATCTGACCAAGAGTGCCTTGACCCCTTTACCTGCGATTACTTCAGTCATGTGGCAGGTCCTGATGAGGTCAAGGCCCCGTAAGTATTTCCTGTTGTAGAATAAAGTCTTGGGATCCTTTATTACTTTGCTGAGGTTGGTTAAGCCAATTGTTGATTGTCCCTGAAATTGAGTTTGAGTGTTAGGTACCTACAATAAGATTTTATGTGTGAATGAGATTTAAATGGTTTTTCCCATGTAAGTTGTGAATGCTCTAGCTTTTGCCAGTGTCTTCGCCCGCGTGAATGTCGGAAATTAACCAAGTTTTAATGTGTTAATCCAGGTTATAAACTATCTGTGTGCTTCATCCAAATCTGTTCAGCCATTTTTGCATGATTGAGTACCAAATATCCAAACATCCAAATATGCAAACTTTATAATATTAGCAGGATTGTAAATAAAATGGTGCAGAGGTTTCGAACTAAATTTGAAATATTATATCTTAATTCTGTAGGTTCATTTTGATGAAATAAACGCTAAATGTTACTCACAAATAAAGCTTCTAATCTGGCTTTTACGTTATGCGTGCACAAATGAACAAATAAACCGACAAAAATTTTAAACAATTTGTTTTTACTTTCTATTACATAATGCATGAGTCTTCCAGTACTTTTTTGCAAAAATCTTTAATGCACAGACACGGAAAGTTTACGATTTTATTACATGTATAATAATAGACTACATTAAATCACATTGTTTCCAACTTCAACTTGCTTTTCAACAACAATTCAAATTAGATTAACAGATAAGAACAATACATGAATGGAACACTTGGAATTAAACTTACAAACCATTGTATTGCTATGAAACATTTCCTTAATTAACTACTCATTACACCATAATTACAGAAACAATATCACAACCTCGGGTCTCAAAGGGTTAATCTTAAGTCTTTCTGAATAATATTGAATACTTCTCTGAAGCCCTAGTTATTTAAGAACCTTTGAAAAAGAATTTGAAAGTAGGTATGTACTAACATTACCCCTTGACCGGCCTATCAGCTCCAACAAACAATAATGTAAAGTGGTCATCTGCGCCAAATAATTTGCAGGCATATGTTGAGCCAAGGCATGCCATCTTTCTTCCTTGTTAGCTACCAGAGCTAAGGTGTCCCCATATTCAGCCATGACAGCCTCATAAGATTTCTTCTTTAGTTCCGCTATAGGTATTAGTTTTCTGGTGTCATAATACTTGCAGGAGCCATGTTCACCTTCAACTGGACTGTATTCATATGGTCCATCGAGAAAGTCGTCCTGGAAGAATGAATAAGCACTTGTAAGTGGATAGCCATGTTAAGAGTAAGAAATTGATTGTGAGTTTATGGGTGAATATGTCTTTTGTTGGTATAGGTATTTAAATTTATTAATTATCTAATATCAGGCCGTTAGCAAACTGTAAAAATATATTCACGTGCTCCTGGTATTCATGCAAAGTAATTTTTTAGATTGACTTCCACTCAATTGTGCTTATTATCTGGGTGCAGCTAACATAACAAAACTAACTAGTCTTATAGTAGGCATGAATAAAAATACTGTATTTTCATAGTAGATACAAAAAACTAAAGGCTTCCAGCATTTACTATTAATTGTAAAATTCACAAAAAAACAATTTCAAACTTACAGGCTCTTTCAGGTGGCCGGTTGCTTCATCGACTATTTCGAATCTGTCGAGTATTTCTAAATAGGGTAGTGGTTCTGGCAGTTGATAGAAAGATATTCTCTCTGAATTTACAAGAAATCCCCAGAAACGGGCTTTCATTTTCTCTGTTATCTCTGAAGATATCCGTTTTTGTAGTCGCCGCCATAAAAGATCAACTGCTATGCCTTCTAGCCCTTCCAAAGCGACTTCATCTATAAGTATTTGTTTATAATTAACAGCAAAGTGTTTTAATATACTAGTTTCCATATTTTCAGAGTAATATTATATTCTACAAAAAGTAAAGTAATAAATAAACATTTCACATGTGCACAACTGCTGCGAAGTACTGATTGCAAGTGTCACTGTCAGTGTCAGCGTCGAACTGATGTCACCCACTCATCTAAATGCTGGAAATTGAATATTTATCTGGTATGGAACGCGTTTTGTCTATGGCAGTTCAAAAGATAAAACTTGGTATTAGTTAGTACTATAGTAGAGTGCTTGAACCATGGTCGTTTTAGGAAGGAATTACCCGTTAAGGCGAAAGCTCCAGGGTAGCCCGAAAAATTCAAAATTTCTTACGTTTTTTGCAATTTGTAGGTCAGTGTGAGCTTGTATGTTGATTAAAATATGATTCGCGGCCGTAGCTAATATGGCTTTACAGAATTATAATCATTAGAATCAGCAATACAACTCCATAAGTTAGCATTTATCTCAAACCTCATGATTTCATGAAATCGCTACATTTGAGGTAAATGCTAACTTATGGAGTTGTATTGCTGATTCTAATGATTATAATTCTGTAAAGCCATCATAGCTACGGCCGCGAATCATATTTTAATCAACATACAAGCTCACACTGACCTACAAGTTGCAAAAAAACTTAAGAAATTTTGAATTTCGCCGGCTACCCTGGCGCATCAACCTTAAGGTGATTTATAATTTTAACCGTAAAAATCATCAATACATCGCTCTTTTGACGATTGATTGAAAAGTTGTCTGATTAGTAAGGTGTGACCAATGATATAATACGTCATTGGGTGTGACACTAAATTTGTCTGATATAATTTTTTTCTAACTACATCTGGACAACCTTTTCCATCATGTCCAACAGTTTTCAGACAGATTGTTATATTAGGTACAGATCGGTAAAATTTATCGACATGTTCAAAATTGTTTGAATGCATACGATGCTCACACTTTCTTCTGAAAATTTATTTATTCGCATCAACTGACCAATGTTCACCTGAAAACAAGATTTTCAGACGGGTTGCTCCCATAGCAACCCGTCTGAAAATCTTGTTTTCAGGTTTTTTTTCTGCCTCATTTTTAATTTTCCCAAATGGTCTCCTTGTGACACTACTACTGGTTTCTGAAAATTGTGTTTTCGGTATCTAAAATCTATCGTTCAACTACATCCTGAAAATCAGACAGATTGCTATGCAACAGTTTGGTAATTTTTTTTGACATATTTGAACAATGACATTGTATATTATCTAAGTATTTGAAGGTGCGGTCAGGTCAGACGTGACGCGGAAAATTTCTGAAATTAGGATTTTTGTATTCAGAATAACCATATCTATCGATTTTATACGGTTTTGGTCGTAAAACGATAAGACAAAAATTTTGGTCAGTACCTCTCGTACTATAAAGCCTGGTCTTGTTTTTTATTTTTTTCAAATTACCATTATTTTCACAGTAAAAAGCAATTGCCTAAACAATACATAGTCCATACCACAGTAATGCACACACGGCTACACATCAAGCTATACATTTCCAGTTTACACGCACGTTCAATTATGCCATTCAAGAATTGCATTCAAGTGTTTACACGCGTGCGATTTCCATAAAATGGCATACAATAATTGAATGCAAATTTTGCCGTTCAATAAAATTGCATGCGACTTCTAACTAGGCAATTATACTGGCCATTATTGTATGCAAGTTTTGCTTCGTCTAAACACAGAGTTGCACGTCCTAGTACATTGATTCAAGTATTGTTCGTATTTGCGCTGCCAAAACTTTCTTTAAAATTTTATTGAACATCTTCTGATTTTTTTTTTAACTTGCTAGAATAATAGACATCATGCCAGAATCGAATGTGATTTAATTGTACGCGCGATTTTTGTACGCACGGCTACAGATCAAGCTATACATTTCCAGTATAAGCTGATCTCGCATTGTATAGGAGTTCCTTACAATGAGAGGTCAGTGTAAACTGGAAATGTATAGCATCAAGCTATACATTTCCAGTTTACATTGACCGTGTAGTCGTGTGGACGTGCGATTTTATTGCACGTGCGATTTTATTGTATGTGCTGTTTACTTATAGGTATACTAGTTTTGAACGGCAACTAATTTGCCCGTATCGTGTTCGTGCAACAATATTGTAGGTGTCGTTTAGACGATGCCAGTTAATTGCTGCTTCAATTTTATGAGCCACAGGCAATAAACTTGCACCGTGTAATTGGGGCATTATGTACATTTTTAAGACTCGGGCTAATAGTCACGAGTTCTTCTGAGTTCTTTGAGTCTTTTGATTCCTATGAGTTTAGAGTCCTATGACTTGTTTGAGTCTTTTGAGTCCTAAGAGTTATTGAATCATGAGCTATAGAGTTGGTGTATTATGTTATAATTTTAAAACGATTCTAAAGAAAACTTTATTGTCCCACATCAGCAACATGATAATTAAGTAAATAATTATTGTTTTTTTTATACTTCTACTTAATTTTTTTTTCTACTTCATTCACTCCTCAGATGACTCAGTACCAAGTTTTTTGAAAAGACTCAGTCTCTAGTTCTTTTAGACAAGACTCGAGTCTTCCTTCAAAAGGACTTGAGCACTGTTTATTTTTGACTAGCTTTTGCCAGCGGCTTCGCCCGCGTGGATGTCGGAAAATATCCCACGGGAACATACCTACTACAGGGAATTCCTCCCTTATACATTATAAAGGGAACCCCGTGCAAAATTTCAGCTTTCTGGGTCCAAGGGTTTTGGCTGGGCGTTGATGAGTCAGTCAGGACTTCTCTTTTTAGGGTTCCGTACCTAAAAAGGAAAAAACGGAACCCTTATAGGATCACTCGTGTGTCTGTCTGTCTGTCTGTCCGTCTGTCACAGCCAATTTGCTCCGAATCTAATAGACCGATGGTACACATATGTATTTCTGTGACCCAAACACGTACGGCTAAAGTAAATAAATGAATTTTTAATATGAGAGTCACTTTTAGGGGGAAAATAAGAAAATTAAAAAAAAAAGACTCGGCAAAACGAGTGAATTGTACATTACTTTCGTCTTGTCTAAATTCATACCGAGGCCAACTCGCCGAGAGGCTCCATTTAGGCTGTGCAGCATCTGGCCTAACTGTTCCAGCGTCTCTGCTAAAGTGACGATGTCATCGGCAAAGCGAAGGTGTGAGATGTACTCGCCGTTCACGTTGATACCCTGTCCAGTCCAGTCCAGCGTCTTGAAGACGTCCTCCAACGCATTGGTGAACAGTTTCGGGGATATCACATCCCCCTGTCTCACCCCTCTGAGCAGTTGGATGGGGCTGGTTTTCTGATCTTGGATTTGGACAGTCATCGTGGCAGCGTCATACAGACACCTCAACACTTCAATGTAGCGCCAGTCAATTCGACATCGTTGCAGAGAGGACAGAACTGCCCAAATTTCGATGGAGTCGAAGGCTTTCTCGTAGTCCACGAATGCCATACACAGCGGCTGATTGTACTCCCCGGTCTTCTGTACAATTTGCCGAACAGTATGGATGTGGTCTACGGTACTGAAGCCTTTGCGAAAACCGGCTTGTTCTAGTGGCTGGAACTCATCAAGTCTTCTGGCGAGACGGTTCGTGACGACCCTCGAGAACGGCTTGTAGACGTGACTCAGAAGTGAGATAGGTCTGTAGTTCTTCAGCAAGGTTTTGTCACCTTTTTTGAAGAACAGAACCACCGCACCTCTGCTCCACGCCTCGGGCGTTGTACCCTCTTGGATGACGGAGTTGAAGAGACTCGCTAGCTCTCTCAGGACTGGAGCCCCGCCTGCTTTAAGGAGCTCTGTCGCTAGCGATATCAAAATCTGTGGGTGAACGTGACGCCAGCGAGTTGCCAACGGCGACTAAGGCCGTTCTTTAGACGACTAGTAGGTACCTATCCTACGTCAGTAACAACAATGAGTCGCCAAAAAATAGAGGAATATCTTACATACATTTGTATGGTGAGTCGCTGTATTGTCTCTTTCAAGTAGGTATCGTAATGTAAGAACGGCCTAAGTGAAAGCTCTTGAACGCGGACCGTGCTCAACGCGTTCAGTTTCGTTGGTATTTGCCATAAAGCCGCTGTGTGTGTATAGTACGCCTCGTACCCCTTATTATGACTACAACTCCGAAGTTGAAACTCAAATAATTTTAAATGTTCATTATTGAGATAAAATCAACCTGCCTACCCTTTCCTAACTGTGTTGGGGTCGGCTTCCAGTCTAACCGGATGCAGCTGAATACCAGTATTTTACATGGAGCAACTGCCTATCTGACCTCCACAACCCAGTGACTGGGTAATACGATACCCCCCTGGTAACACTGGTTGTCAGACTTTTGGGCTTCTGACAACCCGTAACGACTACCAAAGATCCATGAATGACAGCCGGGACCAACGTGCTTTCCGAGGCACGGAGGAGTCTCGGTATGTAAAGATGGTCACACATCCACTGACCAACACCGGCAAGCGTAGCTTAACCTGATGGATTGACCCGTGCAGCTAGGGCTGGGAGTCAGTTGATCACAGAGCATGTATCTTCCAGTTGATGTTGTAATGAAACCGGTGGGAATCGAACACATGATCTCTGGCCCCCAAGTCAATCATTGGGTTATTGCCTCATATAAAGGTCGTAAGGGAAAAGCAAAAACGAGTTTCAATATTTTATTTACTAAAGAAAAGGAATACATTTTATCCTTTGCTAAAATATTTAGCATAATATTAATAATATTTTAATGAGAAAATGATCATAACATTTCAAACAATGAAGAGTAAAATATAAAACTTTGCTTCCTTCGAGCTTTCTATTTCATATTTTGCAAATCAATGTTTTACAATCTATTTGTCTCTAGTTATAAAAAAAAATTGCACTCTATAAATACGGGCAGCGAATAAGGTGTAACAGTTCTATCACTGCAATTGCGTTTGCATTATTATTTATAAAACCCCTACTTAATACTATGCCTTAAAAGAAACTAAAATTAGACTCTGCCATAAGTTTAAAGCATGTCTCGTCTCCTTGTAACAATGGTTCAGAGGCTGCAAAAAGATTAGACTTAAAACAGAGCCTACATCTTTCATGTCGCAGGAGAAAGGAGCAAATCAAAAGATAGTACAAAACATGTATGAGTTTATGAGAATGAAAAGGTAATTTATAATCATAGGTTTATCATAGATTACCAAACTATCATCAGGTATAGACATAGTGAATTGGAATAACAGGTAATGTAATAAGTGAATTTATCTGTAAATGATGACGTATACGTTATGACTACTAGTAAAATTGTACGAAGTAATGACTGTCGATGAGGTTCAAAAATAAATTGATAGACCTATTCCAATATTCTTCTTTGAGTTTCTAAAGGGCGGTAACTATGCGATACTAAAGGCACACTATTAGAAACTCACTATCACTTAGCATGGAAGATAAGTGTTTAATTTTAAGCTATATCCTGCTTCCGATCACATTTGCATTAGTTGACAGGACATAGATTAAATTTAAACGAATGCTTATAAATTTGGTAATGAGATAATGGTCGGTTCATGGGAATTAACGGGGGTCCGTTATACTATAGGTGCAAATAGGTAGGTAATATAGTTAGGCACTTCCCATTAGATAGTTACTTCTTGATATTTATATCTGTCCCGCTTCTCTTTATCACAAAATGCTCAATAGGGATTTTGTTCTGGGAGCGAATGTTTTTATGTCAAAATATAATAATAGTAAACGGCTCTAAATGCTGTATCAATATTAGCGACATTTCAATTTTCTTATTTCTAAACCTACCTACTTAATATTTTTGCTTAACATTTTGTGATAAAGAAATTCTTTACGTAGAAAACACAAAATGCGTTGCTGCAAACAATTCTAATTTTAAAATTCTAACGAACAATTTTGAAATTAGAATTCCGAGAAAACTTTCCAAGTAGAAAAATATTGCACACGCAGCGAAACCAAACGTCTTTCATATCTGTAGAGGCCTACAGTTCACTGAGTATCGTGGCATACATCTAATTTTTGCACTAAGGCAATAGTCATTAAAAGTGAATATAATTTATTAAGGTATACTATAACGTTCTGTAAATTCTTAACGAATAGCGTGTCGCGTAAACTCTATACCAAGTCTCAGTGAAAAGTGGCGCTTCCCCGCCTGTCTTTAGAACTCAATCCTCGTATTTACATGCTATAACATAGAGTAGTTACGTGATGGATAGTTTGAGAGTAACGTGACGTAACGAGCTATACCTTAACATTATATTTTTTAATAAAAGTTGTGGATCATTTTTATTAATCCAATCTGTTACTTAGTTCTTTATTTCAATAAAAGTCTTCAATTTCTAACACTAAGGCTTCGAGTTTCAAACAAAATTAAGCGGTCTATTATAATCTACATTACGATACGATCTATATAATTCTCAATATATTATAAATCAATATTTTACGCTTAGTACAAGAAACTTCTAGGCATGTTATGATTACAATTAACTTTACGAGTATAAAAAGGTGGTTCATTAATTTAAACGTAGAAATGGTTATTGTACATTTCATCAATATTATTTTTTAAGTAGGTAATACAAAAAAAAACAATTCTTAACAATTCACTTTCAAAAATTTCTTGCGCTTATACTCTAACGCTTAATTTATTTACTCGACGAAGACTAATTACATTACAGAACTTGCTATTTACAAGTACTAGCCTCACTTACGTATGTACGTGTTAATTAATTTTCTTATTACAAACTGTGAAAATGGCAACCACGAGTTAATGGTTTAGGTTGAGTGGCAACCCCACGTAGGTATGACTCGACGACTTCATACAAAGCGCGTCGCTAGAGGGTCAATTTATAACGAACGGACTATAAATACAATCAACTCTTATGACGTCGTAACATTAAATCTGTAACATGATAAATATTCTTTAGATACTACATTACTAAGGACTGCAAGCTTAAAGTTTAAAATTACAATTTGTTTGCCATTTTCGCGGTCTGTAGGTACCTACATATACAATTTCCAAACAATTCTGCCATGTTAAAGCATCTACATAATATCGTATGGATTAATTAATTTAAAAAATAAACTGTGCGTTGCTTTGGTTAATTATTAAATAAGTATACAAATTGGCAGTTATATTCATATAAAATAACAACTTGATTAAGTAATAAATGTTATTAGCAATCACTACTATAAATAAATAATTTACATTAAAATCATGGCATCTTTGGTATTATATAAAAATGAAATTAAACATGAGTATTATGAAGGCAATGTCGAGAATGCCTTTTTTTATTATTATGGCGTATAAAAATTATGTTCTGTTTACTGCCAAATAACTCTGACAAGTGTAAAATCTCCAGATAGAGCATAAAAGTTTTTATGTGGATTTGAAGATAAATTACAGTTGTTTATTGGCTGTTGCGCAGTTTGGGAGATCTCGCCAGAGTTCTGAGGTAGTGTCTATAGTGTTTCATTACGTCTTGTCTACTGTAATCGCTACGCTAAAGGCGCGCTAATGTCCGCACTAACATCAGTCCAAAGGAAAAACTGAATCATTGTAATGTAGATACGAATTACAATCCTGCCACACACACTTAGGCACTAAGTCATTACAAATAGAATTGACATTTTCTTTACACACATTCAATTGTCAACAATGAGCGAAAATGAGTCTGAACACTATACAATATCGGTGTCAAAAGTAACTGCTAGCTAGTTTACAAAAGAATTCATAAAGCGATTATACAACGAGAAAATTCTAGTTCCTCGGTTATTACAAAATTAGCAACAGGAACGTCTTTCGAAAAAGGATTTTTACAAACGTTTTGGCCCACATTTCTGGAAAATTTAATTTATAGAAACGACAGTAGACAAAAGGAGACGTCGTTAGTGTCACAGAATGTATGTACACAATGATCACAGTTACGGGTTGTAACTATACAATGGCGCACCAACAATCTAAATTGGCAATGTGGCGTCACAGTGCCGCCTTAACTATTATAATATGTATCTATGTATACATAATAGCTAACTCTATAACATTATCCAATAATTATCAAAACGATCTCCTAGTAATCTAAATACACCCATAAGAAGCACTTTTTAATGAATGAATAAGTATCAGAACTTTACATATCATTTTTATACATGGTAAATATAATTTATATCATATTTTGTGGTTCATAATGTCATTGTCAACTATAATGTTATAATCATCGTTTAAACTAGGTATAGCTCGGCAACATTACACAACACGTCATATTGTTTCAAGTTAAACAAAAAACTTTGTGACGTCTTTATAGATGATATTGTGGTGTTGACATGAATGTTGTCGAGTTATAGTAACGCTAAAACTTTAGAATAAGAGAACCCTTCCTATATTTAATGACGTTATGCTAAAATAGTAGTTTATGTAAAAAAGCATTTGTGACTCCATTGCAACTCTTCCATTTTATTGACAACAATGCTGACAGAACAGTGTTGAAAAAACTGCAATGACAATCACAGTTTTAAATTAACTATTCGTTAACATGTTACCAACAAAAACTTATATTTTCTCCTACATTATTTGTAAACTATTATGTATATTCTAAACAATCTACAATTTGTTACATTATTCATCTTACATACATCAATCGATAATATTGTTCCGTCTTTTAAAAAAAATACATATTTTTTTGTCTCACATCGTCTGACCGTAGATACGATCAATTTAGATTGTGGATAATCACCAGTACGTATATATTTATTTTCATGGAAGAATGTTTTGTGTTCGCATTTGTTTTAACAATCCACATTTAAACATAGTACATATCTATTCTATCAAGTTACAAATCATTTAGAATTCAGCCATTCCGAAAGTGCGTTTCCGATAAACGCTCAACAGCTCCAACGTATAATACAGGCAAAATACGACGTCGTATCCACAGTAATTCACTACAGGGTCATAATCGTCGGCAATAACAAAACACGCTCGATCGAACGTCACTCAGTCGAATACGATTCGAATAACAATGTCGTTTAATTTTGGAATGTCTCGATCACGTTCGTCAGTGACGTCACGTGCGCGTGGGTAAGGGGTGGTGTCTTTATCACGTATAGTGCACGGTCGACGTCGTGTGCGGGTAGCGGGGCGGCGCGCTAGTTGCGGTAGATGTACGCGCAGGGCTGCGGTGCGGGCGGCGGCGGCGTGGGCGGCCGCTCGCCCGACGGCGACGGGGACGACGACGGCGGGGACGGTGACGAGGAGGACCCGCCACCACTCGCCGACGCAGAGCCCGAGCCGCTGCTGCGCTGCGACACTGCAGGACACGAAATATGTCTTACTTCCAGTTAAATGTACACATTGTGAATATTGTAAATTGCCGAGATTTACCAAAAGTTTAAACAACTCACACAAGTAGAAGAAATATTGTCTTAAAAACCGCATTAAATGTAAGAAATATGAGAAAACTCTTCAACTCACCCAATGTATGGTGATGGTGCGTATTATGTTTATGATGATGCATTTGTTCGCGCGAGTCCGCCCCGCTTGTTTCTCAGAGGTACACCTTCTTTACTGAGCGCGTGGTCGAGAAGCCATTGTCGTTGCCCCGCCGGTACCCATCGCCCTGCGGTCCGAATATTCCTGTGTTAACTGACATGCCTAGGTGAATAAGCGTGCGTGAGTTAGTGGAACGATGATTGGTTATCACCAGGTTGACATGCACGCGAGATTTTATCCAAAACATTAAAATGGCAACTGTGACAGATGTTATACAATACTTAAGCTTAGTATTCATCTTATTTTAATAACTAACCTATGAAAAATTAAGTTAAATTGATATTTTATGACTTTTACAAAAAAACTAATTTTTTGTATAATTTGTAGACGATATGACTATTTTTTAAAATCTCACGAACATTTTCAACCACAATGGTTAGGCAATGGAAATGGAATGATGATATGATTAACAGATTAGTATGTGATTTTAAGAAACATTTACAGATAAAGGTGACGAGATCATTAATTATGATGAATCATGCAAAGTGACTGATGAATTTGATGATTGAAAAGAGCAAGGTGATGAAATTAGTTCAATAAAAAACTTACTTTGTTTTTCGATTGTTCTACTAGTTGTAACTAATATTAATATTGGAAAAGAGTTAGATGCGCATAGAGACAGAAGTATTATTTCAGTGATTATAGGAAAGTCATGCAAGTCGCTGAATCTTCATACAGGTATTCAGAAGTGACTACAAAGAATATATCCAGTAGCATTCTGCATTGAGCAAATATTCGTAAATGCTTCAAATCTTATCTGATCTGTTTGCCCCAGACGGAGGTAGCTATGTTAAAAAGTAA
Organism: Cosmia trapezina; assembly: GCA_905163495.3. Classification (NCBI taxonomy): domain Eukaryota; kingdom Metazoa; phylum Arthropoda; class Insecta; order Lepidoptera; family Noctuidae; genus Cosmia; species Cosmia trapezina. The sequence goes on from LR991036.1 coordinate 9,411,291, forward strand.
ACTTCTCTTCTCATGTGTTGTCAACTTTCACTGCTAACCTTACTCATACCTGTAAAAACGATCACAGCAAGCCATGCAAGAGAATAAAAAAGAGAATAACTGACATTGACCTGATGCGAGCGAAGAGTTCCGAAGTTATCACGACGGTATGCGTCGGGTTGGAATTGGAACAGCGTCTCGTGATGCGGGTGGTACGGGGGGTGCTTGCGCAGCGTGGCGCGGGGGGACGCCGGCTTCGGCTGAGGAGCTAACACCGGCTCGGCGTATGTCACTTCTTCTACTTGCTGAAGGAGCTTTGGTTCTGCTTGGATCCTGTAAAGATGAAAATAATGAGTTTTTGTTTTGTTTACGATAGTCTCCAATAGTACAGAACACTAATATTTTGTTATTTGTTAAGAATGTATGTTGATGTATGGTGTTAATTTACAGTAAATGATTATTTGTTAGTAACGAATTTCACATTGCATTCTAACCCTAAACAAAATACAAACCTATTAATATTCTGCCTTTGTTCAAAATACTCATACTCTGTATCAGGGTAAGGCATATTGTCATCGTCATCCTTCTTGCATCTTCTGCCGCAGATGTACCCGGCTGCAAACCCTGCTCCTAATGCAGCTAAAGCACCGGCAGCTACTGCTAATGCTAAGGTTTCTACTGAGTATGCAGCCGGTGGAGGATCTGCTGCTAGAACTTCAGGACCTAAAAAAAAGGAGATTTCTTGTTATTTTTTATATTTTCTTGATAGTCCTGATAATGTTTCAGAATGTGATGAAATGGGATGTTCTTCAAATCATGAAACATGTTAGTAAAAGTACCTTCGTTACCTCCACCTCCTCCTTTTCCGTCCTTGTCTTGCACGATGTTGATGACTTCTCCTTTCGTCTCACCTCGGGCGTCATCGTATAGACCTGAACTGAGACCACCTACTGCACCAGCGTCTTTACCTAGGGAAAGAACGATGTTTGTTGAAACGATATTTTTAAATCCGTATCTTTTTTACTGTTACGTTCTTCATCATTCTCATATGTTCTCTTCTTTTTTCATGTCAATGCTAGAATCCTTTCTACTCACACTTCCGTGGTCTCTAACAGCAGTCTGCTTTTCTGTGATGTGTTCATTATTTTCTACCCTTTTTCTTTATATTTCTGTTATGAGTACTTACTATGAGGACAGGCAGTATGGCTGCCAGTGCTGACGCTCTGATAGAAGGAGTTCTCGTCGAGCCATCGACTGACGCCATGAGAGAAGGCGCGACACCGACCCGCTTGCTTGTCCCACGCACAATACGGGTCTTGTAACGCCACGCATTCACTGAAACAAAGCATTAATTTTGTTAATCACATCAGAATACCAAAGGAAGAATTTGTACTTCCTGATTCAAGGATTGAAGTTAGAGATCTTTTGCTGGTAAGAGTTTTCTTTGGATTTTATTTATTCTCGTGTGACACGTTATCTAATGCACAATATTTACCAGTGTGTTTCACATCTCATTATTAATAATGAGAAAAAAAGCAAAGCATATCTAGCTTTGCTGAAAGAAATCATAATCCTAGTGAACCCTATTTACCACGAGTCACTATACATAGCAGAAGCACATTAGAAGTTTTTACTTACGAGCAAGAACTGATCTTATCACTGGAACAGCGATGTAGCCTTAGACTCAAGACCTGTCGGTCTGACACGGCGATCAGTCTGGCAGCATCTCGACCAGCTCTCGCGACCCTCAGGGCTCTTACTGGCGACCCTGCTGCGAACGCCTGTAGCTCCTCGATGACCACGGGCACTGCACGCTTGTTCGAGTCGTAGGATACTGCGTTGATGGCTTTTATGATTTTGCCGTTGTCTGTTGAAGGTTCGGTTATGTTAATATTTGAAATAACAGTGTCTTTTCAATTAGTGCAGCTTTGACCATCTCAAATAGATCACAGATTAATATATGGACATTCAATGTAGGTAGTCTTTTAAAGCTTTGTCAAGTTTTATTTTGGAACTCACCTGTGCCAATAAATAAGACATCATATGCTTTTCCTCCAGGAGTTTTCACTTGTGGATCTACTGCTATTTGCGTAAATCGATAGCTGGAAAAAATAACAAAACTTTTACACTCTGTCTACCAGAACCAACATACACATGAATAAAGATATAATTTATTCAAACTTACTGAAAACTAGTTCGAATAACGATGGGTTCTCCGAAGAAGGCCGGCACAGACTCGTCCATCAGCGCATGCGTCTTGATGAAGTTCAGCGTCTGGTCGGGCAGCTGCCTCGAGTCATTGTTACATGTTCCCGGACGAGGCTCCGGGACCTATGGAGAAGGCAAATATTTATTTGTAAGTACAGTTAGTCTCAAAAAAATATATTTATCGATAAATTTAATTTAATTGTCTGTTCCATAATATTGTATCAATAGCCACAACAGAACTCATAATTACATTAGGTAGGTACTTAATTGCAGCCAGACTGTACTATTGATATTTTACTATTAATTTTGTTCCAGAAGAGTTTTGTCCTCGGAATGTGGTTTAAAGCCGTGTCTTCTGCGCGTGTTTTATCGAAACATTACACAAAAACATCGAAACAAAGAAGCGTGGCCATACACATTTGTGTATGCAAACACGATGTTTTGTTTTCCGAGCTGCATGGAAAACATTCCCCGCGCGGGGTTATAGGGGAAGGATTTGTTTCATTTTCAACTGCCGGGCGCACCTCACACATCTTTGGCAAACTGATAGCACATGCCTCTTCCCCTCGGATCACCATCGGGTGTAAACGTGTCTATAATCCGTATTTCTTTATTCTAATAATTATTTAACTCAAAATTAAACTCAGTAAATCTCACATAAAAATAGGAGTGCATTAAACTGAAGGAGCCTCAGCGCGACATTATCGAAGCAACATCGCCGACCTCTTCGCTTCACCTAGTACCCTGGTACATTGAAGTAATTTCGGCCACTCGAAAGGTACGATTTATTTAACACCTGTCCACGCGCACGGCAACGCCCCTGAGAAGTGAAAGGCCCCTCCTCTTCGCTCATTATTGGACATTTCAAGGACAACCTACCGTGTGGTGTTGACTGACGCTGTGTGCGTATACTAATTAGCACGTCACACTATTACAATCCTTTCTTTGAGCGAGTTAGCCCGTACGAGACCTACTTGCGTTTATATTCCCCTGGTACTTGGATCAGTTTAACTCAAGCCGGAAAATGGACAAATCCCTATCTGATCCAAATATTAGCGCAACGTTGGACTTGACTCCCCCTAATTTTGTTTCTATGCGTAGTAATAAGAGAGTGAGAGTAGAAGATCTGCCAGGGGAACTTACTGAATTTGCTAAATTCAAGATGGAAATAAAAGAGATGTTAACTTCATTTATCTCAACGCAAGAAAGTGAATTAAAAGTGATTACTACGAATCTCAAGGATATTCATACAACAAATACTAACATAGAAGTTGCCATTACTAACTTATCTTGTCAAAATGAAGAATTTCGTAAGAAAATTGAAATGCTTGAGTTACAAGGTAAAAAGGACCGTGATTACATTGTCTTGCTAGAGGATAAGATCGAAGACTTACAAAGAAGTAATAAAAAAACTTGCATTGAATTAAAGAACGTCCCTAAAATGCCTCAGGAAAATAACTCTGAACTAATAAATATGGTCATGAACTTATCTAAACATCTATGCCTTGAGTTTGACTCACGTGATATAAAGGACATTTACCGACTGCCCAGCAGGAAGGAAGGTACTACAAATACTCCTATAATTGTGGAATTGAACTCCACTATGTTAAAAACCAATTTACTAAAGAAGGCAAAGTCATATAATAGTAGAAACACAAGTAAACTTCAAGCAAAACATCTTGGGATAAAGCACAATGCCGAGGTACCTGTGTTTATATCTGAGCAGCTTACTCCTAAGAGCGCCCGACTATTTTTCTTAGCCCGAGATTTGGCTAAGACTAAACAATATAAATTTTGCTGGACATCATTTGGTCGTATTTTAGTAAAGAAAGATGAAAATTCTCGAGCAATTGCCATCAAAAGTGAGGCCCAGGTACACCAGCTGATGCAAGTAGCATGACTAGTTTGTACTGTCTCTATCAAACAATTATTCCTGGTACTAAAAACTTTGCCTTGTTCTATTTATAACATTAGCGTTTTGTATAACTTAACTAAAAACAAATATTTTTTATACTATTATAGTTATAATTGTAAACATGCACAGCTCGCTACCACACACTCAAACTCAATGCTTCATACATTCCATAACACAAAACAAAAAAAATTAACTCACACAATACACTCACAGTCACTCCGCATAGTGCCGAATATAGTAAGCCTTGATGTTCCACTTTACGTGTGTATAACTAAATATAAATATACAAGAATAGTCGTCGTTAGATTACTGCTAAATTATGTTTTAAACTGCAAGAAACACCGTTTGTTCACCCTAATTAGTAATGGATAGTAGCTTATATAATTTACAGGAATTGGATACCGCTGAGATAGCTAAGTCTGCTATTCTTGATATTGCACACCTACATACATACCTACAACCAGGTTCTAATAACCTGACTGTCCTGACACAAAATATAAGAAGCATATACAGTAACTTCGACGATTTTCAGATTACTCTGTCTCAATTGGGAGTTGAGGTAGATGTGCTAATCCTAACAGAATGCAGATTAAACACTAATAAACCACTACCTACGTTAAATAACTATACATCGTTTAATACATTTAGGCAGCTAAACCAAAATGATGGCGTAGTAGCCTATATAAAAAACTGCCACTTACCTCAGGCAACTGAAATTAATTTAACACATGCATCAGCCTTGCAAATAAGTATCTTAAATTTCACCATTATTGGTATTTATCGGTCTCCGTCGAATGTATCCACAGATAGTTTTATTAACTCACTTGATCAATACCTCCAAAGTATTCACACACATAGAAATATTATTATTACTGGAGACATAAATATTAACTTAATAAGAAAGCCGTCAGAATCAGCGCAAATAAGAAATGGCAGATTAACCTACTTCAATATGACGGCTGTACATGGTTTTCTCCCAGGACACTGCTTGCCTACTAGGGAAGAAAGCTGCCTTGATCACATGCTCCTTAAGCTAGATAAATTAAAAAACTCGGCTTTCGTGGCAGTCCTAAACACGTCTGTTACGGATCATGCTATGGTGTTATTAAATGTATCCCACACTTATCACAGCAAAACTTGTGTCAAATACAAAACAAATACAAACTGGGAAAATGCCTATAAGTACCTTGTGAACACAGATTTATCTTTTCTTAGCGCACATAAAGACCCAAACATTCTAGCTAACGCGATGATAGACGTGATTAGGACATCTCTCCTTCAAAATACTACGGTTGTCACAGTGTCCAGCTCCAAGCGAACCTTAAAGCCCTGGATATCGGTGGGGGTCCTTAGATGTATCAGGTTCAGGAATAAATTACAGCTACAAAAGAGGAAAGACCCTTTTAATGTTATTTTGATCATAACTTACAGGCGTTTTCGCACATATTGTGCTAATCTTATAAAGAAAGTTAAACGACAATATCATAAAAACCAGATATCAAATTCTCTAAAAAATACTAAACTACTCTGGCGGGAAATTAATGACATCACCCATTATAAAAAACCCAAGGTGTCTAGTACACACCTACTGCATATCACACCACGTCCCCTCGACTCACTAAACCGTGTAAACAAATTCTTCGTAACTATTGGAAAAACACTTGCTGAAGAAATAATAACTCTAACTGGACAAACATCTAAACCTGACACCAACTTAAGTTCACTTACACAAATTAATTCGTTTGTTTTGTTGGAGACAGATCCAGCAGAAGTGGATAGTATACTTGCTTCGCTTGATTCAGGCAGTGCTTCAGGGTGGGATCGCATACCTGTGGGTTTCCTTAAATTATCTCGAGAACTTTTAGTTCCTCTTATCAGTCGGTTAACTAATCTGTGTTTCGAAACGGGCATATTTCCTGATGCGCTAAAACGGTCTATAATTACTCCTGTGCACAAGGGTGGGGATAAGAGCGATGTAAATAACTATCGGCCAATATCTGTCTTGACATCCCTTTCGAAAATAATAGAAAAAATTATAAATAAAAGACTAGTAAGTTTTCTAAATAAATACAACATTATTTCGGCTTCACAATATGGTTTTAGACAGGGACGGTCAACACAGGATGCGGTCATTGCGTTAACATCTGAAATCACTGACAAGGTCGACAAGGGTTATAAATGCGTTACGGTGTTCCTAGACCTGAAAAAGGCTTTTGACACCGTATCTGTCCCCATCCTTGTGCAGAGACTTGAGGCTATAGGGATAAGAGATAAGGCTCTCTCCCTTTTTAACAGTTACCTCCAAGGTAGGAGACAGCAAGTTAAAATAGGGAACTCGTGTAGTGGGGAGGAAAACATTATATTTGGTGTCCCGCAGGGATCGGTTCTCGGCCCACCATTGTTTCTAGTGTATATTAACGAGCTCTGCGATATACGAAACGGCGGTGGGAAAATTTTCTCCTACGCGGACGATACGGCCATTGTCTACTCTGGGGACACGTGGGAAGATGCATGTAAAAATGCAGAGCAAGGATTAATTGCTATAGATAGATGGCTCAAAGCCAATCTTCTAACCCTCAGTGTTCCTAAAACAAACTACATTTGTTTTTCTCCTAGTAGAAGGTCTAAACCAGGCCTTAATTTTAAAATTCGAATCCACACGTGTGCGGACCACTTGGACCGGAATTGCAACTGTCAAGCCATTGAACATTTAACGTCCACAAGATACCTGGGAGTTATAGTTGACGAGTGTCTAACTTGGCATCCGCATATTGAGATGGTCACGTCACGGGTGCGAAAATTTATATGGATTTTTAAAAATCTAAGACATGTGATGCCTCCAAAGACACTAAATAGCATCTACACTGCGCTCACGCAATCGGTTATTTCATACTGCTTACCAGTCTGGGGAGGAGCCACAAAAACTAAATTTCTTGAGATAGAAAGAGCCCAAAGATCACTTTTAAAAGTTATGTACTATAAACCATACAGATACCCCACAGACGATCTATATAAAATCAGTGGCTTACTTTCAGTAAGAAAACTATATTTCTTAATTTCGATCCTATACTTACGTAAATCTATTCCATTTCACCAAGATAGTCATGAGAAAAGACGAAAGGATACAGTGGCTTACTCCCCTGGGGTCCAAACCGCTTTTGCACGGCGTCAGTATGCAACCCAATCAGCCTACATTTATAATAAAATAAATGTAAAATTAAAGTTCCACTGTGAGGTCTCACACATATGCAAAAAGCTAATAACTGAGTGGCTAAAAACCTTAACATACGAAGAAACTGAGCAGATTTTAGCTAGACTTGGGTAACCCCAATTAGCAAAATTAGAAATTTTATTATTATCGACATTTTAAGAGCTAAACAATTTCTTACTACTTTTTTACAATTTAAGTTCTCAACAAGTTTTAATCTATAATTTGTACTTCGAACGCGTCGGCACTTCTAAGAAGACATACACATACATTTTTCACACACACAAACACACCCTCATACAAACACATACACACACACACATACACACACACACATACACATAAAACACAAACCCTGTTTAAAAATAAAATAAGAAGCACATATAATATGTTCACATAGGCATACACAAAGAGCAACTAATTAAGTCAATTACTGTAATTTTTTTTTTTTTGTTTCTTCCTAAACTTAATTTTTACTCATCTTTTTTTTTATAAAATTGTCTCAATATTGTTAATCACTAAGGGAAAGAGCGAGATTGCCCCAACACAAGTATGTTAAATTACTTACTGGGGTTGTCTCATAAGTATAATGTATGTTACTGTTTTGGGACAAAATAAACATTTTTATTTTTTTTATTTTTTTATTATTTTACATGTTCCTCGTGGAAACTCATTACGACATAAGGTTTTTTGTGTAATGTTTCGCAAAACCACGTGCAGGAGACAAGGCTTAAAACAAACGGCCTGTATCCAAAGTGAGACGATTTTGACACCGAATACGTAGGACAAAGAATAACAAAAATTAGAAGCTATTTCATGGCTGAGTTTTGAGAAGTATTTGTGTAATAAATAAGTCAATCCTAATTACTCAACAGTATATCCTAATTACTAACTAAAACAGAAATATTCGGAAAAAAAATGTAATCTCTCAACAAAACTTACTTTAGCACTATTAACAGGCAACCAATTGGAGTTGATCGCGTTCTGTTCCTTGAAGGTTCCCTCGAAGGTATCAGCGATGTCCTGCATGCTGAATGCGCAGACTGCGCTGCCCGATATACTGTTGGGAGGAGTCGTGAAGGTTCCGTAGATCAACTGCGCGTTGAGACCTCCGTACACACCTTCTATCAGTTCTGTTGTTGATTCTGGAAACAGGGACACAGGAGTTATAACATCTTCTGTCATGATGAAACCAGTGCTCAACATAGTCCATTTTATTTTTCACATCTGTATTTCTGGACGTAGGTACGTAGTTATGTTATCCTAGCGAGAGGATCGAGGGTCGGTAATCCACATTGATATTGCAAATGTATTAGTAAAACTTTTCTTGTATGACCAACACTTTGCACAACAACACATCGTTATTTGCCATTTCGAAGACTTACAGAAATCAATGGAAACAATCGTGGTGGCTGTCTAGTCTGACGCGCGAGATTCTCACACGCACCGGAACTAAACGCGCTTCGTTTTAAATGTAGATTTATGACGAAATACTGTATTTAAACAAATTTTTAGCTTAGTAAGTTCTTAACGTATTTAAATACCTTCGATTTAAAGCAAGTTTTACTGCACAGTAAGGAACTGTTTACGTATAATCATATAAAACAGAAAATAGACGGTGCTTTTTTGGATTTTTTTCTATACTTAGATAAAATTTCAAGTAATCATGTTTTTAGTATCTACAGAAGTAGACAATATAGTTAAATAACACATACCTATGGAAAATCCAAATCATTTAACTAGTGGTGGTTAATATAACGTCTAGCGTCAAAAAATAACACGCTATGTATTTATAGCATCTAGCGTTTGTTGTACCGACTCTGACTTCGCGCTAGAAATATAACGTTTCAACAAACTAGGCATCTCAAATTCTAAACTTACACAACGTGGCTAGAGTGGGATAGCATTATAGCTTTATAACTTTTATAGTCTCACTAGTCTCACTCATAGCGTCAACAGCGCCGACAGCGCTTTGGGGCACTCGGGCGAAATCGTGTGAACTCGGGCGGTAGTCGGCCGGTCGGCCCGCGGTATCTGTTATCTGTTATTATTACGTAATAAGGTCTGAATTTAGACCTTATTGACATTCATGTTTTTTTGTTAAATTCAGCTTCCAGATCATTTACCAGGTATCCTGGACCAAAAAACAAAGGGTTTGTAAAATGTCAATAAGGTCGAAATTAGCTTGACACCCTAGAAATGATGTGCATAATAATCTAGACACTTTCTGAGGTGTCAAGCGAATTTAGACCTTATTGACATTCATGTTTTTTTGTTAAATTCAGCTTCCAGATCATTTACCAAGTATCTTGGACCAAAAAAAACAAAGGGTTTGCAAAATGTCAATAAGGTCGAAATTAGCTTGACACCCTAGAAATGATGTGCATAATAATCTAGACACTTTCTGAGGTGTCAAGCGAATTAAGACCTTATTGACATTCATGTTTTTTTGTTAAATTCAGCTTCCAAATCATTTACCAAGTATCTTGGTCCAAAAAAACAAAGGGTTTGTAAAATGTCAATAAGGTCGAAATTAACTTGAGACCTTAGAAATGATGTGTATAATAAAATTTAATCAATTTTATTAAAGACAGTCCTAAGCCTGGAAAGTATGAAGGAAAGTTCATTGATCTATAACGCTACATGAGATATTATTATATTCTTTCGTGCACAGTGCGTTGCGAGTACTTGCGAAGTTGCGAGATTACTAGCGTATTGACAGATAAAATGATAATGTCTCCACATTCAGACTGCGGCCAAGTTTTGTAACAACGCGTTATAATGATAGCGTATAAAATAGCGCGCTAGAAAAATATAGTTTATAGTCTATAACACGTTTTTAGTTTAATAAAGTCGATTTGAACATCACTGCATTTAACCATATACATTTGGTTTTATAGGAATTTTAAAAACACAAAATTTATCGATTTATCTGCTTAACTTACGTATCTCATTGAAGTAGAAGGGGAAGTCTCCGGCGACGGAGCAGTTGAGCCGAGACTTGAGGAAGGATGTCCAGCGCTGTTTGAAGCGGTGCGGCCCACCGCGGTCGTCGCGGCACACACGAGCCACGCGGGAGTACACCGCCTAGATGATGAGGAGTATAAGAAGCATATTTAATAAACTGTCCTAAACCCAAGTCAAAACGGAAAAAGGTCAATGCTTGATATCTAAAGCATTGATATTTTTCCGTCTTCACTCGAGGAGAGACGAGAACAGCCATGATAAGTTCCACCACGTTTCACAAGAATACAAGTAATGTGTAAAGGATGGTTACTTTGTAGGAATCTGTTGTGGTTTGGGAAAACCTCAGCTCATTTTGTATACAGCCGATATTCACTCGAGTGAAGGTTTATTTTCATTTCATTCCACGTTCACATGATACCGACATCATAAGGATGAACTATCATCCGCTCCTTTGTTCGATGCCGAGTGCCGGAATCCCAACATCGTGGGTCGGTTCTCAAATGAATTAATTTTTCACTTTTGATTAATTTTGTGTTGACTTCTGTTTCACTTCGAGTGCAAGATGCCGAATGAATGTTGCCATTGCGAAGGAGTTAATCCTTTTTTCTATGTATGCATACCTATTATTTTAAAACTGTTAGAGTCTTAAAAAAATATTAAGTATGTAGGCTTTATAAGAATAAGAATAATTTATTGTATAATAAGTTACATTTGTTGTGTTGTTTCCTGGAACTCACACTAGGATTCCCTGTGTCGTGAGATCCAGGCTCCTTCCTTCCTCTCCTTCCTTTATGTAGGTATGTAAATATTATCTCATTCAATTCAACTGCTCTGAATCTAATTCACAACAATCTGCAAACGGTACAGTAAAACCGCATGGAAGCAATGAATTGTGGACGTGTCACGCCGTGAGGACGGTGATACGTACCGTGTCACGCTGCGAGTGAATTACTAGTGCAGCGAGAACACGCCCGAGTACCTAACATTCCGTGTTGGAACGAATGGTATCATCATTAAAGAGATCTTTAATGAAACTAAGAGCTGTTAATTGGTAGGAGTGCGGGCCATCAGAGTACTTTGCTGGAAATATGCTCGTTTCAAAATTAGACTAATCCAGAACTCATTACAGAAAAAAGTTGTTCTGTTGAAGTTGGATGTTGTGATAGCGAACGAAAAATTTATTTGGACGATATGAGGAGAAATGAAGAAAAATTATTTTACCTTCCCACAATTGATGTATTCAACAGCTGTTTCTCTGAAGAAGAAATACACGAAGTTTCCGTGTACCAAAGAATTCACGAAGTCCGGAGCTGTGAATAAGAAATACCCCTCTATTAGACTACATCACTAAAGTTAAACGATCTTGTCATAAAGTGAATTTTAACACCCAATCACCCAATTATTCGGAGTGATGTAACCCTATCGCTGCTCAGTCGATAATTTCTAATACGATCTTAATCGGATTTAGCGATTGTTGACACGTCAAACGTCACGCGAGTGACAAGGAGTTCCCGCGCTTCTGAATTCAATTATAATGGCGGATGTCTGTTTGACAGTCACATTGAGAGTCAATCGCCCGTAGATATGTAAATATACATTGTTAACAAAGCAGACAGGTGTTATCATTATGTATATTGTTATTTGCTTCTATTTGATTGTAATCTGACGTTTAGGTGCTGATCCTAATGATTTATTAGGCTTATAAGTGTTATTCGTTGTTCATTTATTCTTTTGAATAATTATTGTTTTGGTTACAAATGCTTACCATTTAGCGTCATTGAATCGTACGGCTCCGTTTGTAATGGTTCTCGATAGATGATCGGCTCCATACCACTGAAGTCTGCGACTGTACCCGAATACAGCTCGCCGTCTGAAAATAATGAAAAATCGATTCAAAATTTTGACACTGAAATAAAATATACGTCGTCAATTGTGTCTGTTAGAATTTTTATCAGACACATACTTGTAGGGTTAAAAATAAAGAGGGAACGGTTGTTATTTTCAGCAGTGGCTTCAAAATAATGATCAAAATGACGATGCAGCTATATGAATACGTTAAAACTGAAACATTTTGCTTTCATATTTCTTTACACATAGTCGACATTCTAATTATTTTTATCAAACCCACCGTACGTAAGTACGTATAATTTTCCCAAGGGAAACCTCATTCATTGGAAAATCCCATAATGCAGTGGTAAGTAGCAGAGTGCGTTACACACCATCGGCTTACGTGACTCGCATATGAGAAGCATGTGCCCGTTAATTGGCCCAATTGTGTCTGTGTGAATTGTCCAAATGTGTCTGTGTGAATTGCCCAAATGGAACTGTGTGAATTGACGGAGAGATTGTGATGGTGTGCCATTTGTTTCCGTACTCGCGTATGTAGATTGTTTTATCACTTTAATGGCGAACATGGCCTTTCCAATTCTCGGCTAGCAGAGTAGTGGTATGAAAAATTAAAGTGACATTGTTATAATGAGTTTGAAACATATCTGTCGATTAAGATTAGCAGAATACCATTTTTTGGTCTGTTCACAATGTCATCGCAACCCGGTGGCGTATATAGAAATGCTAATTCAGTACGTCCCCTCAGGCGTAGACGAATACCTAGAGTTAGCGCATTTCCAGGTGTTAAACACACGTAAATGCTAGTATTCAGTAGCATTTACGCGGAATTGGCATTTACGTGTGTTTAACGCCTGGAAATTACTCTATTGTCTCCGCCTGAGGGGACGTACTGAAGTAGCATTTCTATATACGCAACCCGGTGTCAAGTTTTTCACTATGCACGGTAATTAGTAGAATTGGCCTTCTGTTATTTAAACTTTTTCTACATTACCAAATACGTAAGAATTTGTGTCCACTTTCCCGTAAGTACCTACCTACCTTATCATAACAATTAATTTTACAACATTAATTCTAATTCCTGCCTCTTTATTATATTCCAAATTAAATTGCCTACTATCACACATACACCGCATCACAACCAGCTATCTAAACCAGGCACTAATTTGATTAACTAGATAACACTATGCTGTGCTGTGCCCTGTTACGAATGGACCAACCCCCTCATTTCCCGAGGGTGCCGTAAAATGCGATAAGGGCCAAAACTGGGGTAGGCAGTTCTAGTAGGTATTACCTACCTGTGTAGGTATTTGAGACAAGATACTGCGAACACCATGTGTGTGGTTAGTTGAACACTGTCGGCAGTAGGGTCGTTTGTTGTTTCAATTTATGAGGCCTATGTTAAACAGTGCAAATTTAAGCAGTTTGCCTTGTTCGCCTTCTACTTCTGTAAATAATTTATTGTTTATTGTCTGTTTGCTTGTCACTATTATCTGGGTCAGGCCGTAGATTTTGCCACATTAGATGTAACTTAACTCTCCGCTACATTTAAAAAAAAAAGTATAAGACTTATACGTTTGTCAATCACAGCATCGTATTTCATATGAAGTGGTGAGCCGCGGCCACTAAACATATTTGATTATGTTCATAAACTTAGAAAATTATATGACATTTTTCTACAAAAAATGACGACATTTTCATTAAAAACGTGAATCCGCTTTGGTAGGGGTGCACTTACGCCATCAGCAAAATAAAAATTTGAATACTTTTTGGTAATCTGTTTGATTTAACGTTATAAAATAATAGTTAGCTAGCCGTGTTTTTAATATGGGGTGGTGTTTCCTAAGAAAGTACATTCATTTTCACACATTTTTAAAAAACTAAAGAAAGTCAATTCTTTGCGCTACTTCTATTGCGCACCTATTATCTGCCCCTTTTGTGGTGTTAAGACATTAGCAGAATTTGTATCTCAGTACTGGCAACGCTAAAGTAACTTTCTCTATGTTCAATACGGCGATGGTGGCCATATTTTCTTCAGTCCGATGTCAACTTCGTTCCAAGTAAAAAGTGTCACATTATTCGAGGAGTGCATTTTTTTAGATTTCAAGGTAAGTTTACAATTTATATATATTATTGTTATTGCGCATGATTTAATAGGCTGTGTGTGATGTTTTAAAGGCTAAATTAACCTGAGAAAATAGCTTATTATCGAGTTATTATAGATTTTATTTGCGCCATGGTTACGCAGAAACTACATTATGTCACTTTGCGATACCAGAGTGGCGTAGAATTTGCGCCACTTTTTTACGCTATCGAATAATGGTGCATGCACATTAGAGATTACTTGATATGATTGCTACCAAATTATGACGCAATTCTTATTGGCTTATTACCTAGTTAGTGTCCTAAACCTGATAAATGTTTAAAATATTTTTTGCAATGAAATTACTTACCTACACTGTGTAGGCTACACATACACATCAGGTGTGCGCACACCTCTATTTTGCGTTACTATTTTACGTCACTTTGCGCGACCGACTTATAGAAGATTTTGCGTCACCTTTGCGCTATTTGTGGCAAAATATACGGCCTGACCCATCTGGCAAATAAACAATTTCATGCACTTTTAGGCGTTTATGAAACAATTTTCAAAATCATATTCTGAGGGAAAGAATGTGGAAACGTCAGTCTATTGTTTTTCTACTATTATTAAGTACTCTTGTAAAACTAACTAGTAACTTTTGTTTAAAGTCCAAGTTATGCGGGCTATACACATAACGATATACTTGCACAAGTCTGTGTGACACCAAATAGCTCGGATATTTTGTGCTAATTCATAATTCACGTGTATGGGAACACACGGTAATGTATACTTGTGCAAGTCCAATTTTGCGCAAGTATATTGTAACGTGTGTGGCCTGCAAGGAATGGATTTCTGTGCTTCAATACTCAATAATTTATTTGCATTCCACAATGTGTATTTAGATGGTAACTTAAAAATATGTGATCATTATGGACCCTGTCTGCCTTTGCCTTTTTTTGTCTGTTTGTTTTGGCCTGTCTTTGTGCTTAAAACTTTATCATGATAACGATACCTACTTAATATGAGCTTTATGGACCGGGCCACTGAATAGACAGCTTTGACATAATGCCGTCTGTTGAAAATATTCGTAGAATTTGAGATTAGGCTTTATGCATGTATAATGTAGAACTGGTCAAAGCTATGAAAGGGACTCTTTTACAAATCCAACATTGAATTTGTACTTAATTCATCAGAAATTACGATGACGTTTCAACAATTACTTACCAGAGAAATTCAAATAATCAAATTCTACGAAGAAAACTATTCCGTCCATTTTCCAATCAAAGCAATACACCTACCAATTTTTACCGCAGAATCAGCATCTAGATAATGAGTATTATCTAAGCACAATAGTTTAAGTCCGTCGCAATCTCCGACCGGACACGATCGCCGGGAATTGTACCTACAGCATCAGCAAATTACGACACGGAAACAGCTAATACGTAGGTATTACGTATATATCACTTGGACGTAAGACCAGCTACCGGTGTACCTGCCACCGTTCCCTAGAGCGTCGCTGCACTTAATTGGACCAGATCAATAGGAGATAACTAACCATCCCGTGTCCGCACTACGTAAAGTGGATGCAGCCACGTCGAATGTGTGAGTGCACGAAAAATATTATGTAAAGTCGCCAGTGTGTGACGCGGCGGACGTATTTAAAAGTGGTCACTATGACACACACACGAAGAAATTCTTTCGCTCATTTTCACAAAAGTTTTACGTTTACACTTTTACAGCAGGTGACAAAGAGCCATGTGTGTGTTTGACCAAAATGTGTGTAGGTATAAAAAGGTAACGTTGGCGTCAATGAGTGAATTGCTGAACATAACACGAGGACAATTTCAAAAGTTGCCAGCGTAAATGTGCAAAAGTTAGCCCCAGTTTTATATGAAATAATATAACGAACTGGCAACTGTGCTTTTGTTAAATTCAATTAATGTAAACGTTTTACTCTTTTTTCGTTTCTGTCCAACGACAAACCGTGAACACGGGTTTTAATTACTCACATGAATTTTGAAGTGGAATACTTTATCGTGTTTTTAAATAAGCGGACATGGAGTGGGTGTCGGTTTTAAACAGGATCATCATAATGATAAATTAGGCTTCTAATATTATTGAAAATGCCTCTATTTTTCTCTAAAATTTCCCCTTGCATAGAATATTCCGTAGTATAAAAGATACAATCAACAGTTCCTTCATGTAAATAGAGCTTAAACAAAAAACATCCCCTGTTCTCCATAAAATAAAGCTAGCAACACCGCAGTGCTACCATAGATAACACAACTTGTGACGATAGTTTTGTTGCGTGTAATAAATGGGTGTGAATTTGCAAGGGGATGCTTTAATGCAAAGAAAATTGCACAAAGGGACAGGGTGACGGTAATTGATGGTTCAGCACCATTGGAAACTGTTTGTGTAGGGGGTTTGTATTGTTGCCATGGTAACTAAGTAGATTTTTGTGACGATGTTCAAGGATAACAAGACTTGTAGCGGTTTATTGAATTAAAACTAAGGGCGAGAATACACATGTCATGTGCCATAACAACTTCTGATTGGTGAATGTTTCAATGGCATGGCAGCTACTTGCATAGTTTTGTGCAAGCTACAGGCATGTGTGTTCCCGTCCTAAGGCGATTTTGTGTTAGATTGCAGTTGCAGTTAATTTGACTTGGAGAATTAGACTTAGAGTTACAGCTGTAACATGCTTTATATCTTCACTAGCTTTTGCCCGCGGCTTCACCCGCGTAGATGTCGGAATATATCTCATGGAAACGTTCATGTGGAATACATAGGGCCGTCCGATATAACTGTGCAAACTCAAGTCGCTACGATATATCGTTGCCGTGTATGGTGGGCTTAAAGCTCCCAGTCAGCATGATTTTTTCCAACATCTTCAGCAATCATCGTCATATTTCAGGAAATTTACAAAAAACCATAACAAATAACTACTGAATCACTCCATTGGTGAAAACCGTATGAAAATCCATTCCTCGTAAAGAAGTCGCATGAAATAAAGACTAAATGTTACCTTAAGAAGTCAAGATACGAATTATGTCTTCATTTCCAATCCCTTAAATCTCTTAAAAAAAGGTAGGTACTACACAGACATTTTAATATTATTTTTGAATTTTCAAATCAACCCATATTGTACGTTATGGGATGATTTTTCACAAAACGCTGTACACACAGCTACCTATCAAGCTATACATTTCCAGTATAAGCTGACCTCTTATTGTACGGATATTCTATACAATGCGAGATCACCTTAAACTGGAGCTGTTTGTTATGTAGCCGTGTGTACCGCATGTTTCTTTATTTCCTACCAAAATCATAAACTTGAATTTTCATAAATATCACTAAGTTAAGAAATTCTGGGTTCCCCGTACAAACTTTCACCCCCTGTATCACCCCCTGTAGGATTATTTTTTACGACAACAAGTAGCCTATGTTCTTCCCCAGGATGCTATCTATAGCCTGGTCAAATTTTATCGAAATCCGTGCAGTTTTGTGTATTTTAGTATCAACCCCTATTTTACACCCTTAGGGGATGATTTTTCAAAAACGCTGAACGGCATATTTCTTTATTATTTCCTACCAAAATCATAAACTTGATTTTTCATAAATATCACTAACTTAAGAAATGCTGGGTTTCCCATCCAAACTTTCATCCCCTATATCACCCCCTAATATTATTTTTTACGACAAAAAGTAGCCTATGTTCTTCTCTAGGCTATCTATAATCTTGCTAAATTTTATCTCCTACCAAATTCATAAACTTGAATTTTCATAAATATCACTAACTTAAAAAATGCTGGGTTTTCCATACATACTTTCATCCCCTATAGTATTATTTTTTACGACAAAAAGTAGCCTATGTTCTTCCCCAGGATGCCATCTATAGCCTTGCCAAATTTTATCGAAATCCGTTCAGTAGTTTAGGCGTGAAAAGGTAACAGACAGACAGACAGACAGACACAGACAGACAGAGTTTTCGAATTTATAATATTATAATGGAAGTATGGATTATTTAAACTTACTTACATATTTTTTTTATTTTTTTATTAAGTATTAATTTTAATTTAATTTAAATTACATTTAATATCTCTGAATAAAAATGAATTGGAATATAAATGTAAATGGTAAATTAATAAATATTAACAACTTTTACATTAAGTTGTCACTTCAAAAACCTAAGCTTTTACCATAACCTTAAACGTTAAATTGCTTGCACAATAAAATCACACGGACCATAATTTTACGTTTATAATAAAGCTACATGCTACACATGGCCATATCATAAAATATAGTGCATATTATAACAAACCGTACACAGGCTATAAAATACGGGCACGAATATTAAGTACCTACATCTACATGTCTATACTATATTATGTAGAACCCAAATTAATTTCGGAATACCTCTCGCAGTAGAGCATGGTAGGTAAATATATATTTTTTCAGAAAGGTTTTTTATAAAAACGTCGATTGTTTGTTCGGGATAATCTCTTGTCCTTTTCAACGTGTTTTGTCTGAACACAATAGAGTTGGTATACAATATGGAGGTACTTACACTGTGCTGAAACATGGAGGAGGGTACTTGGATAAAAGTCGGCTAAAACAGGTATTTTGTGGTATTCAGGCAGTGATAACTTGGTGTATTAAAAATCATTGCTGAATTTACCTATAGTACGCAAAGTTTTCGTGGAATACTGTTGATTTTCTGCTTTGAATGTTGTCTAGTCCTGGTTTCTAGCAGGGTTGATAAGAATCATGTTTTTTTGTTTCTGACAGATTTTTTAATTAAAAAAAAATCAAATAATTCATGATTTTTTTGGATTTGTTATATATTTGTCTCAATGTTCACCTTAAATGGTAGATTTTGACTTTTAAATGGAAACTTGACAAATATGTATTCACAGAATTGTAATCATTAGAATCATTAATAAATATATGTTCTATGTTAGAGGATTTGGTTTCTGCATTTAGTCCTTCATGTGGACCATTTTGCGTGTCATTAATAAATCTCTCTAAATTCAAATTAACCTATTGAATTACTTTTTCATGAAGTTATGATATTTGAGACCAATTCTAACTCACAGAGATTTTATATGTATTAATGATTCTAATTATTATAATTATATAAATACATTGTTGTTACGATAGCTAATCATATTTTGATCAAGATAAAACTTGACACTGACCTGCAAATTGCAAAAAACGTTATAAAATTTGAATTTCGCGGGCTACCTAAACCATGAACTTTTATGAAAAAGATTCAAGTTTGATTTAAATCCAATGAATTAAATCAATCAACCCTGGTTTCTAGTAATCTCTGCACCTATTTTTCCTTGAAGACGTACCAAGTAAAGGGGACAGACAGGGTAACAATAGGTACCTATAATATTCACATATGTAATAGTCTTTAGATTGACGATTTTTTCGCTCAGATTTTCGCCGGAGCCTCACGAGAATCATACCGCATATCACAAAGATATTTTCATGTATAAATTCCAGTGGCTTATTGGCATGTCGGTATACTCGGTATGTCATTTTGTCTAGCCTCGTAAAGGCTTATATTTTGGATCTGTTCAGGCTTAAAGCCTACTAGATATGTATGCACCATTGCAAAGGATAAATTCAGAATATGCTTGCAGTATTAGCTTTCATGCACCTGGGGGCTTTATTAGCATTCAGTTCCGGCTTCAACCCCAAATTATGTAGGAAGCCTAGAGGCTAGTACATAATAAGAGAACAGTAGGTACAGGATAACATAATACATGTCATAACTAATGAAACCAGTATTGTGTCAGGCTAAAAAACTCCTATTTACAGAGAAGTCATAACCTCTCTTGCTGTGGTTAGATGACATTGAAATAAATCTTTTTACAGTCCGTTCAACCGATTTTGACTTCTATTCCGTAGGCATAAGGATGGCATTAAAAGCAAAAACGTGGTTACAATACCAACTGATTACTGCACCTACTATTTTGTCATGCCACCAACGCAATATAACGGAATAGAAGTCAAAATCAGTTGAACGGACTGTAAAAAAGGTTTATCTATACAACGTGTAACGTTAAATGCGCAAAACCTCTTAAGGGTGTACTCATCATTATGAACAACTTTTACTATGAGACCAAACCCGAAATCGCGAAAAAAAAATCAGCTGTTCAGTACATTTATGTTCGCATAATTCGTCAAAATGTACTGAACAGCTGATTTTTTTTCGCGATTTCAGGTTTGGTCTCATAGTAAAAGTTGTTCATAATGATGAGTACAATGACCCCTTAAGAGGTTTTGCGCATTTAACGTTACACGTTGTATATCTAATCTTATTTCAAATGGAGTACCTATACATGTTTAGCTACAGTGAATTAGTCGAGAAAATTGTCTATATAGCAAGCAAAACCAACCATCAATTAACACTGCTATTTGAAAATACTGTAAAGGCCAATTATTTTAAAGGAGAGTAGGTAAGCTTCTCCATAGGAAACCACCATGCACGTAGCTTCTGACGTTTCATATGTGCTCATATAGGTTTATGTGAAATAAAATATTTTGATTTTGAATTTGGCAAGAGGACTGGTGGTGAGAAGTAGTTTCGTTAGAGGAAAAACGCAAAAATTATTGTAAAAAAAAACTCTTACTTATGTTTGACTTAGCATAAACATAATGTTCCCATTCCCACTGCTGGGACACAGGCCTCCTCTCCGTGAAAGATATTTGGCCGGGATCTCGCTGGCCCAGTGTGGGTTGGTGGAAGACAAATATCTTCGAATTTTTGGTTCTGTAGGTACATACGTTTCCTCACGATCTTGTCCTTCACCATTTTGACTTACTTATTATTACATTCGAAAATACAAGTCCTATGAAAGGACTACAAAATCCATTCAAGCATTTATACAAAGGAAGGCTCATAATGTTCATTGTTATAGGCATTTATATCTTGACACAATAACGAAAATGGACAACGACAAGTAAATAAGTTGACAGTACAGAAACCCGGTACTGAGTCCGATAAAATAATACTTCTTTGAGTAAATTGTTTCAAGCTCCCCTTTGGTTTAAATAACAATTTATATCTAGACCAATTTCTAACTTTTATATTTTACATAATAAATTGTGGTTAGTTTGATCGTTTATCTATAAACTACCTTCTGCCCGCGACTTCGTGCGCGTGAAAAATATATCCCATGACACTCGGGAATACTGTAGCTTCCCATCAGTGAAAGAATTTTCGGAATCGTCACTGAAAACCGAAGATTACCCTTACATACAAACTTACAAACAAATACTTCTATATTATTATAGAATAAATATTATAGTTTGCATTTTTGTATGACCGGAAAACGATTAGGGGTGGTTTTGTAGTGTCTGATTCTTTAAGACCTATGTATTATTAAAAGTATTCCCAAATTAATTACGGAACTTGTTTAGATTTTTGTGAGGATTTTAAGTAAAACAAGAGAATCCTGATTCTCTCGATGTCCTTCTCATGAGAAGGACATCCCTATCACCTCAAATATTCATATTATTTTCTTCATTTTCAGATCAAATAAGAATCGATTCAAGTTAACAAAGTCCTTGAACAATGCTCAATAACGAAGTCATTATTATATTAAAATGCTATAAACAAAACCGCGAATACGCATGGGTAATAACGAACAGATCCTTTATTCAGACGTAAGTTGCGTATTATTGTTTACGATAATACGCGGCGTATTGTTTTCTATTTTCGGTTTCCTTGCTTGTAAAGTCGGTTAGTGACAGCATCTTGGAATATGGCCTATTGTTAGGAGTAACGTGGGCGGCGGCGGTTTTAATATTAGCTGAGTTTCGTATTGAAGGGTTTATATAAATTTCGGAATTTATGTTTGTGGGAATTTATATTTCATTTAAGTACTTATACGTTGTAGTGTTTGTGCGTGATAAAACAAACCATTGTAGTTTGTTGTTTAAATTCGTGCTGCTACTAATCACGAATGTATAGCAAAATGAGGAAGGTGAACTGACATTTACCTATAAAAGATAATTTTATACAGACTGATTTTGAATTCAGTTGTTTGTATTCATGAGAACGTTCACCCTCTGAAATATTGTCAATGATTTTATCCAGTCTGGCAGTATAACTTATTGATGGAAAACAGAAAGATATTGTGCAAATGGTTGGCAAGAATTAGAATATTGACGCAGCTGAACAATCCTTGCACATCACCTAGGATGTACGTACAAATAATATGTTTAACAGTCACGTCATAATCCACTCGTAGTCCCATTGAACGATCCTCTTTCAATGCAACAATGAGTGGCCATTGTACGCCGACGGACTGTGAAAGTGGGTTCAATCGTTATGAAAAAGATTTTCCCTTTTTCCTAATTTCCTGACAATGGAACGGCCATGGACTCCCTTAGCATATGTGACCCGGTTACTGGAAAGGGTTCCGGCGAAATGTTAAAAGTATTCATCGTCTGATAACAAGCTTTTGTTATGTTGCGAAGATCCTGCTTATTTGGAGGACTGTTCTTAGGGTTCTCTTGCTGGTATGGAGGACTTTTTTGATATTGTAAGGTGAAATCGATACCGAGTCACGGTATCACCTTTTGTGTGTTGTATTGTAAGGTAGGTAAGTGTGAGATCGATACCGAGCCACGGTATCACCCTCAGGAAATGTGGGGCTCCTAATGATACACACCTGAGTTTTATCGATACCGATTGTGGAACGAGTCGAAGGGTGAGAGATACGTTTTTTATCTGTAAGTAGTTTCTCATTGTCATTTCATCGACAATACTTTCTCAGGTGCTGTGATTGTGATCTTTGAAAGGATAATACATGGGTCATGGATGGCGTCTTATTTTATTTAAGCTTCTCTTCTAACTCCTGTGATAAATTTAAGCCTTTAAACAATAAACAACTTTTTTTTTAGGGTTCCTTACCTCAGAAGGAAAAAACGGGACCCTTATAGGATCACTCCTGTGTCTGTCTATGTATCCGTCTGTCACAGCCAATTTGCTCCGAATCTAATGGACCGATTAAGTTGAAATTTGGTACATATATGAATTTCTGTGACCCAAACACGGAAGGGTAAATAAATGAATTTTGAATGTGGGCGTCACTTTTGGCGGGTAAATAAGAAAATTAAAAAATTAAAATTTTTCAAACTGTACCGTGTGATGTATCAAATAAACCCCTACGAGGGTTTCAAATATTTTTTCTAATAATTTTAAAATAAATTGTTTTAAAGTTATTTAAGAAAACAGACGTAAATTGACCCCTATCTCCGAAACTATTAAGCCTAAAATTTAGAAAAAAAAATGGAGAAAATAATTCTTTACCTGTAGATTACAGGAAAACCTATGAGAAGTCTGTCGTCTTAAACATGGCAAATCTCTCAATATTGTGAGTATAAACTTACATAATTACAGTTGGAATGTATGGGAGAACATGTTTTTCACTACAATGTGTTAAGTTTGTTCTTGGATAAGTTCATCCCAACTACGGAACCCTTTTATATACGGAAATCTTTTCTTTCTCCTCCGTTCCCTTTTGCTACAGCAACATGTTGTAGAACGAACGAAAAACATCATAGAGGCGTGCTTGTGAATTTAAATAAATAAATAAATAAATATTTTTGGACATTTCACACAAATCTTGCTATACTAAAACCTATCAGTATATACGTAGTTTCAGGAAATACACAATTCCTAATTGGTGTCCTAGTGTAACATGACCGTCGTTGTATCCCATTAACGGGCGTAGTAATGCTCACAGTCCAACCAGCAGTTATGTAGTGTGAGATATACGTTGAGATATATCGTAAGATAAGTCATGTGTGTATTGTGCGATGTGCATTTGTAAAATGGATTTATGTACTTAATCGTGTTGATGCGATTATTGTGGTTGTATTAATAGACTGTAGAAGTTAATGGGAATGAGATGATAGATAATGGAAATAGTAGCCCAAGCCATGTACAGTCAGCAACAAAAGTAATAGTTAAAAGACTGAAGTTAACACTTCTAAATATTAATTACTGAGCAAGACGTACAGTGGCCTGCATCAATTGGGTAAGTAACCCAGTTGTATTAAAATTTTACTACAACTGGTGTTCCCAATTGATGCAGCCCACTGTATCTGTACCGTCGCGGACAATTGCGGTGAACCACTTTTGAACCTATTACCATAGTAATAAGGTTCAAATACTATATTTAAGGGGCATTTTAGTATTTGATAGCTACGAAAAAATTTAATTGAAAAACAGTATCAAAAGTAATTAGAGCAGTGTTTATTTATTTAGTTCACCAACAATTAACATCTTCAGCCAAAAAATAACATGTCTTTAAAAACTTTGAACAGTGTAACAATTATTTAAAGGTTAGCACCACTTGAACTAAATTAATTTATGTTAATAAAATTGTAAGCTTATAGAAAATATGTAGCTATATTTATAAATAAAGACTTAGTTTTGTAATGAATATGATTGCTAAAATTAATTACGAACAAATGAATACTTTACAATAAACAACTCAAGATTTTAGCTGTCTGCAAAGTGGAAATCAATTAGATCGCTACAACCATTCAAAACCCTACAGAACCTAGCGCATGGAGAGTTAGATTATTATTTAGTATACAGCTAGTAAACAAACAGATAGTTCAAGTCGACTGGTGTACGATAATTTTTTTTTTGCAGTGTCATAATTAATAGTTGCTTCACTAGATTGTACCAAACCAACTAGATATCGACTCTTTCCGCTACAAGGGGCGTAAACACCATTTTCGGCCAAATTCACTTTTTGATGCAGTCTTTTATCTATCAGTCAATTAAGGCGAAAGCGCCAGGGTAGCCCGCGAAATTCAAAATTTGTTACGTTTTTTGCAATTTGTAGGTCAGTGTGAGCTTGTATGTTGATTAAAATATGATTCGCGGTCGTAGCTAATATGGCTTTACAGAATTATAATCATTAGAATCAGCAATACAACTCAATAAGTTAGCATTTACCTCAAATCTAGCGATTCCATGAAATCATGAGGTTTGAGGTAAATGCTAACTTATGGAGCTGTATTGCTGATTCTAATGATTATAATTCTGTAGAGCCATATTAGCTACGGCGGCGAATCATATTTCAATCAACATACAAGCTCACACTGACCTACAAATTGCATAAAACGTAAGAAATTTTGAATTTCTCGGGCTACCTTGGCGCATCAACCTTAAGTAAGACTGCATCCAAAAGTGAATTTGGCCGAAAATGGTCTTTACGCCCTTTGTAGCGGAAGCAGTCGATATTGCTTTTACGTTCAGTTTCATTTAAATATACATACAGATAGCGCGCGAGTTGAATGCAGAGCTTAGGAATGCGGTAGTGCTGTGACCTAATTATAATTAGCACTACACTGCAGGCGCGTGAGGTGGGGCGTGCGGATAGCGGGGCGCTCTTTACCTCAGACCCCGACTGCATTCAACTCGCGCGTTATCTGTAGGTATAACATAACATCACGCCTTATTTCCCCAAAGGGTTAGGCAGAGATGCACCTACAGTACCCCCACATTTCACCAGTTATGTTTAAGTCCCATGTAACAGGGCGCGAGCCTATTGCCATCAACCGGGCACAGATCCAGACTCCGGACTGCTACTTACTGAGAAATTCCAGATAGAAAAACCCAATAACACTTTGCCCTACCTGGGAATCGACCCCAGGACCTCGTGCTGCGACCATTAGACCAATGAGGCAGTCATTTAACTAACTATACATGTTTTACAATAGCAAGACCTCGGAAAGTATCTCGGTATGGGTATTGTACCGGCGAGTCTGACCGGCACAACAACATTTACTCTCACAGATAAAAAATACGTTCTGAATTTAAATATTCCAGTGTCGCGCTAATTGGCAGCTAGGGTTGCCAGACTATTTGCGATGAGTGACACAATAGACGGTTTTACCTTAGCCTGTCCTTTGAAATTCTACGGTAAAGTGTTATTAAAAGTTTGGATTTTTATGAGAATTCTGTTTGGGATAGGTCTGCTTAGTGTTATGAATTCTTTTTAATTTATTATTACCTACTTCTGTTTGCAGTATAACAATGTCTAAAACAAGAATGCCATTGTTTGGCATGATTGCAGGTACTGTTGCTATGCATAAAGGCGCTCCCTTACCGGGAACATGTAACAATTCAAGATTCCACTGTAACGGTTAGGGCTTTGCAAGTAACTGCTGGGT
Source organism: Cosmia trapezina (assembly GCA_905163495.3). Taxonomy (NCBI): domain Eukaryota; kingdom Metazoa; phylum Arthropoda; class Insecta; order Lepidoptera; family Noctuidae; genus Cosmia; species Cosmia trapezina. The sequence goes on from LR991036.1 coordinate 9,437,715, forward strand.
AGTGTAGATACATAGTTGAAAACCAGCAGCACGCGTAGCATGCCCACCATAGAAACGGGTTTTGTCGACGGAAGAATAGACAAAATGACAGATTTAAGAAAGATTTCTAACGTTTAAGCATGGCGATTTTGTCTATACTTCCGTCGAAAAAACCACCTATATAAGGCTATAGGGCCCTCCCTCACGGCGACTTTTTGTAGCGATGCTGTCGCGCGTCCGCATCGATACAGTCGCGAAGCGGTCGCTAGCTGTGTGCCCTCGCCCACGGGCCCAGATTCAGTCGCGATGCAAACGCGATACTAGCGCGCTTCTATCGCGATGCAAACGCGATTCAGTAACGGCACAAAAATACCTGCGATCGCTACAGTTGCAAGATGGACTCCGTTGAGGCAACATTAGTCACGTTGTCTTTGGTGCTGCTTTTACGTAAGCAGCCGAAGCGTAGGCAACGAAAGCTCGGTTCTCCACTCACGCGCCACCCTCCCTCTGTTCTCTCCCCGATGTCGTCCGACACGCGGTCGCGCGTTTGCATCGATACAGTCGCGATACTGTAGCGCGTTGGCATCGCTTCTGTAGCGCGTTGCAAATGCGACTAACGCGCGTTAGTAGCGATGCAGTCGCGCATTTCGTAAACGCGCGACAGCATCGCTACAAAAAGTCGCCGTGGGCGAGGGCCCATAATTACAGTAGCCACCAACCAAGTTGGCAAAAAAGTGGGATTGGTACGGTATTCTGTTAAGTGATTGGTCGACCAATCACGCAACAGGATGCCGTATTGCGCAGCCCCACTTTTTTGACAACTTGCGTGGCGAAGACTGTGAATAGATAAAAGTAACATGGCTACGTCGCGGGTACAGGTATAGTATAGGCGAATGTTCTCGGTTAGGGAGCGCCTTTATATTTTCGGTTCATGCCTGGATATCATATTCATTTTTCTTTTACAACATTTTCAGCAGTAGGCTGGATTTAATTAAAAAAAAAAACCAATGACAAACGTGATAAAGTATAAATCTATAATGGGCACGCGCTATTTGTGAATTCATACACCTCTACATAGCCTTCGATCGAAACCTGTTTATATGTATCACAAACGAATATTTTCGTTTCTGTGATTCTAACTAAGATAACTTAATCAACTAAGAGGGGCACGTGGCTAAGTAATACGCACGGTGGGTCCGTAGATAGTCCGTCTTTACACACCGAGACCCCTCCGTGCCTCGGAAAGTATGCCAGTTATTATACTATTTCTCACTTACCAGCATAAACGGCAGTGGAGTTATGTTCGGGGTCGTACGGACAGACGGCCTGGCCCGATTTCTCCCGCTCCATGTGGTAGGAGTCTCGCTGGACGCTGTACTCTCTGCAGAACGGCCTGAAGCTGTTAGTGCCGCAGACCAGCAGCCTCCCAGGACCGAGGGACACCAGCACCCGGATGTAGTTCTGGCAGCTCTCCTATGGAAGATAGAAATTATTCGTTTAGTGGTTGTAATAAAAGAGAAAACAACAGTTGCCCAGTACCATGTGCTGGGCAAAATACGGAAAAAGCATTCCTTCTTCTAGCTTCTTAATGTATTCAGAAATTGCATTGTAAGAATATTCTTACTAATTAGTGAGCACATCAGGCAAGGCACATCAGATACTTAGCTGAGTCACCTTTCCACAGTCTTAATCATAGCTGCCCGGCTATTTGCGTCTCATTAGACAAGACTTGGCATGTTTAATAAAGATATTTTCAATACACTTCCTCGAAAACTGGTTCATATCGCACTACGATTAGGTTCACAATGCAATGTATGTCGCACGCGTGCGATTTTTTATTTTCCCGCACGTGTGCGGGAATGCCACAGATAAACTTATACCTATACTTAGTCCAAATTGGTTCAATGCCTCTATTCACAACTCTCTATTCGGAGGTGAATGTTTTTTTTTAATCTCGGCAAAGAGATATGCGTCTTTATGGCGTTAATATATTTTGAATATTTAAATAATGTTTCTATTAAGTCTTTACCTATGAAATTGCCGTTCTGCAGTACTGGCCATTTCAAATCAAAATAATTTTTGTTTGGCTAAGAATTCTAATTTCAAATTAATTTTATTTTAAAAACATGGATTTTTTTTTCCAAAAGTAGTCATTTGTTTATAGATTAGTGTTACATTTTCATCGCATTTCAATCTTTTTCGTCATCATGGATACGTTAAAAATTCGAGTAATTATGGAATATGAGTACCGTCGTGGCAGCAACGCGGCACAAGCGGCACGCAACATCAACGACGTTTACGGAGCTAACACTACAAACCAACGCACCACCTGTTGGTTGGTTTGCTCGCTTCCGTTCTGGAAATTTCGACCTGAAAAATGAACCTCGCGGTCGTCCGAAGACTTTGGTCGACAATTACGAATTAAAGGCGATTGTGGAAGCTGATGATACACAATCTACGGCTGAATTAGCAGCAGCTTTCGACGTTAGCGTCAAAACAATATTGGTCCATTTGCGTCAAATTGGCAAGGTAAAAAAGCTTGACAAATGGGTGCCCCACGAACTCAATGATCGCCAGCGCGAAGTACGCGTCGAGACGTGCCTTGCACTGCTCAACAGACACACAAATGAAGGAATTTTGAACCGCATTGTTACCTGCGATGAAAAATGGATTCTGTTTGATAACCGCAAGCGCTCAGCAAGTTGGTTGGATCCTGGTTCAGCACCTAAACAATGCCCTAAACGAAAACCCCCTAGAAAAGTGATGGTCACTGTTTGGTGGTCTAGCGCCGGTGTGATTCATCACAGTTTCTTACCAAACGGGGTGAGCATTACTGCAGATGTGTACTGTGAAGAACTGAACACAATGATGGAGAAGCTGGCACATCTCCAACCAGCATTGGTCAATCGCTCGTCTCCGCTGCTCCTGCACGACAACGCGCGACCTCATACTGCACAGCAGACGGTCTCCAAGTTGCAAGAACTGGGGTTGGAAGCTCTCCGTCATCCGCTCTACTCACCAGACCTTGCGCCTACAGACTACTACTTTTTCCAGAATTTGGATAACTTCTTGGCGGGAAAAAAATTCAATACCCGAGAGGCAGTACAAAATGCCTTTGAAGAATTTGTTGCCTCCCGACCAGCTGATTTCTTTAAGAAGGGCATCAATAAACTGCCACTGCGTTGGCAAAGATGCATTGATTGCATGGGTGATTACTTCGATTAATACAAATAAAAAATACATGAAAAAAATTCGTTTAAATTTTTTCATACAAAACGGCAATTTCATAGGTAAAGACCTATTATATAGAATATTATCAAAAACCATGATTATTACAATAAAAAAAACGTTTATGAACAAATTAACATTTATTTGTGTTCTAAACTCAAAAATATTTGAATTTTCTATTTTTCATGTTTATCGGCTTTATACCTTTGCTTCTCTTTCAACCTGGCGAAAGCAAAGCGCGGAAAAAAAAGATAATTTAAATCAAGTTTAAATCATAGTTCCCTATTAATTCATGACAAAATTATTTTCCGTTATTTTATGTGTTTTTTATTTTATTTCTTCAAAAGTGTATTGAAAAACGTCGTTTGATACTCGTGGACATTTGTTATTGCAGTTCTCGGCTCAAAAACAACCTCGCCTACGGCTCGGGTGTTTTAATTCCGCCTCGAACGCAATAACAAACGTTCTCCACTTGTATCAAAATGTACTATTCTAGTAATACCTATTTGAGGCAAGGATGATAATGATCATTACTTTTATTTCTGAATGGGGACCGCTCTTTACCTCATGTCTGATGAAAAGCGTTGGATGAGGACTATGGTGGAACGAGCGTGCTCAAAAGATGCCTGTTCACTCTTGCTTTGAAGGCAGACGGGTTATATGTGGTAGGGAACACAGGCCATGGCAGAGAGTTTCATACTTTGTGCGTATAATAAATGGAGTAGGAGCGCTGAGTACGACTATACAGAGTGTAAGGGACAGCCCTCCGCAAACTGATAGGGTGAATTCAGTATGTCATACTAAGATGACCGGTACGTGAAATTTTTTCAGGGACGTTATGGGAACCCAATAAACCTGATTTGTTTGGGTTTTTTTTGCACAAATCGGAGCGTCTATTACTGGTTGGGAGGGGTAGGTAAGAGGTATGCGGTGAGTTCGATGAACTCTGTAGCTAGACAGAAACTGAACAGCTGATTTCACGAGTCGTTCGTTAGAGTATTTCTACATCCATTGCTGGTTTTTTGTTTTCAGTTTTGTTTTTTGCTGTTTTTTTTTTACTTATATGGAGTGCTGCGAACACATAATGTAATACATTGAAATAAAGAACATGTAACTGAAAAAAATATTTAAAAAATGAAAATTTTCCTGAGAAATTTTCCGGTGGAATATGATTCAAAATGAGGAGCTGAATGCACCCTGTTAGTTTGCGGAGGGCTGTCCCTTACACCCTGTATAGTCAGGATATCAACCAAGTGTGGATGATATCCTGCAGTACGTCTGGTACTAAAAGATGACCTATTTGTTCAATCAACACTTTCAGATAAGGCCCAGCTTAAAAAAAACTCAACTTAAAATGACAAACCAACGCACCACAAAATTTATCGGATCCCAAGTTCCCAGCCGGTATGTTAGCCAGTAAAATTAAGTCCAAGTAAATCCATGTCCGGACAGGTATATCGGCGATATAGTTCGGTAATATGATTGCATTTGCATTTCCATGAGCCACCAGATGTACGCTCCGTAATCCTATTCCGTCGCAATGGGATCCGGGCACACTGACAGACATACAGACAGACATACATGTCGTTTTGTATAACTAGTTGAGCCTGCAGTGGGTACACCTTGCTTGAAATGGTTAGATGAAGGTTGGTAGACATGATTGGGATTTTTTTTTGGAATAATTGAGATGTGAGTATGTTCTTGGAAGTAATGTGGTGAAGGATGGACGAATATACGCAATACCCTTTTGTTGTTAGAGAATTCGATCTCTGACAAGAAAAGGACATTGCCTATCTAGCATATCTGCTATGCTGTACTAACACTAAAGCTGAAGAGTTTGTTTTTTTGTTTGTTTGTATGTTTGAACCCGCTATCGGGGTATCGTATTACCCAGTTACTGGGTTGTGGAGGTCAGACAGGCAGTCGCTCCATGTAAAATACTGGTATTCAGCTGCATCCGGTTAGACTGGAAGCCGACCCCAACATAGTTGGGAAAAGGCTAGGCAGATTGATTGATTGTATGTTTGAACCCGCTAACCTCGGGAACTACCAGTCGTATTTGAAAAAATATTTTTGCATTTGATAGACTAATTCTTGAATAAGGTTCTATGTTCTATGTTAAAGGATTTGGTTTCCGCACTTAGTCCTTCATGTGGACCATTGTGCGTGTAAGTAAGTCTTGAGTAAGGTATCTACAAATTTCACGCGGACGAAGTCACTGGCAGAAGCTAGGTTTTAACCGACTTTTATAGATATGTTGGCGGCATCTACATCGCCACATATGAACTACGCACCAATGACATGACGTCACGCAAACCTGCATCGCGCAATTAGAGTTTACCACGCGATTAGCATATATACAACGTCCCGACATCAACCGTCGGGCAGTAGCTCACCAGACACAACAGCCGTCTGGTCGGAGGATCCTCCCTTTTCAATAGAGGATGAGTGAACTTTACACCCTGTTCCTCATGCCTCTAAAGATATATTAACTTCTGCCCGCGACTCCTTCGGCGTTGAAACCAACTATACTGAAAAATGACTGACTATACTGAAAATTCTTGTTCCTGTGGCACTCGGCAATAGTGAAGCTTTCTATTACTGAAATAATTTTTGAAATCGGATGAGTATAGTTTTGGAGATTACATCCAAACTTACAAACTATATCTCTTTATAATAGTAGCGTAGATTAGAGGAGCTCGTGGCTAAGTAATAACAGCCGCAGCGATCGATCCATCAGGTTAAGCTACGCTTACCGGGCATGGTCAGTGGATGGGTGACCATCTTTACACACCTCCATGCCTCGGAAAGCACGTCCCAGCAGTCATTCGTGAATCTTTGACAGTCGTTACGGGTCGTCAGAAGCCCGAAAGTTTAACAACCAGTCTTACCAAGGGGTATCGTATTACCCAGTTACTGGGTTGTGGAGGTCAGATAGGCAGTCGCTCCATGTAAAATACTGGTATTCAGATGCATCCGGTTAGACTGGAAGCCGACCCCCCCCACAACATAGTTGGGAAAAGGCTAAGCAGATTGACTCGGCAATAGTGAAGCTTTCTATCACTGAAATAATTTTTGAAATCATATGAGTAGTTTCGGAGATTACTTCCTACATCCAAACTTACAAACTATATCTCTTTATAATCTTAGGGTACATTCTTTAACACCTATTTAATAACATGACACAAACATAACAGGTGATATTTGTATACTGTAGGTACACCTCTGCCTAACCTTTCGGGGATTAAAAGCGTTCGGTATGTTAGTCAACTTTCATGGAATTTCTAGCTACCCATGTTTTTAACTTTAAAACTCAATATCGAAATTAATTACATAAGTAGACAATTAAAACTTTAAGAACAATTCAAAAATATCTAAAAATCTTTGGGACGAATTAAGTTTTTATCATTAAAACAGTTTTAAAGTACGCTATTTTACCGGAAATAAATCTTCCAGTTTCAGTTTTATTTTAATAGTTTTATGGTATCTTAAAAGTTTCTTAGTGACCTAGTGTTCTAGCAGTATTTTACTTGCTCATATTTTACACAGATAAATTAAAGAGAAGTGAGATTTAAAACACTTTTGTGGCGCTTGAGAACAAAATAACAAGTAACTTAAGTCCTTATGAAGTATAAACTGTCACATAGTTCAAATTAGCTCCCTGGGAGGGCGGTCAAAATGCGTTATGTATAGCGTGAATGTCTATTACAATATTACTAGCTTTTGCCCGCGGCTTCGCCCGCGCATGTATTATACATATAAACCTTCCTCTTGAATCACTCTATCTATTAAAAAAAACCGCACTTAAATCCGTTGCGCAGTTTTAAAGATTTAAGCACACATAGGGACAGACAGACAGCGGGAAGCGACTTTGTTTTATGCTATGTAGTGATAGGGAAGACCTATTTATTGAATACTATACACAGAAGGTTTTGAAAAAAAAAACTGGCAAGCTCTTAGATCTTTTGGTTGACTATAACTGTAATACTTAAAAAAAATCTTTGTTTTTTACTTCTAAAAAACCTTCATGAAAATTCTTTTCCAACGCGTTCAATGCTTTTTCAAACTCTATTTGGGAAAAAAATATATTCGTATTACCAAAAGTTGTAAAAAAGTATTACAATGTTATTAGCCCAAACCTGCTTGTGTATTGCAATAAGCATTTAAGCATAATCAGCCTATAATTTTCCCACTGCTGGGACACAGGCCTCCTCTCTGTGAGAGGGAGTGGGCCGTAAATCCACCACGCGGGCCCAGTGCGGGTTAGTAGATGTCACGTCTTCGAACTTTTAGTTCTAGGACATGCCAGTTTCCTCACGATGTTTTCCTTCACCGTTTTGAGAGCAGTGGTGATGAAATAAATTACACAATGTAAAGCCCGGCCTGGGTTCGAGCCCACGACCTCTTAAAAAAATTACTTTACAAACTATAAGAGGTGCTTTAGACCATCGAACTGAATAACTTTTACTGTAGGACCAACTTTGAAATCGCGAAAAAAAAATCAGCTGTCCTGACATTTATGTTCGCATAGCTCGTCAAAATGTAGCGAATAGCCGATTATTTCTTCGCGATTTCACGTTTTGTCCTATAGTAAAAGTTGTTTGTTATCATGAGTCACTAATTACCAGTCGCCCTATACAGGGTGTACCTAAGTGTAAACAGTGGCAATATTTTAAGGGGTTAAGTACAATGACCCTTTAAAAGATTGTCACTGTTTACACTTACACACTGTATATTCGTAACTTGGGGTCGATACCACTGGGCCACCACTGCTCTCTACTTGTATTGCAATATCTAGGCACAATACAGCAATACCTACCTAAACGTCTAACAGTAGGAAGCGTCAACAGTAACTAATCTGAATGCAGATCTAAGTTAGCTCAAACTAACGTGCATTACAGAACAATAGTTATTATGTTAGCTTAGTCTAGCTTAAGTTATTGACTTGCACCAATTACTGTTATGGTTGACTATCCGAGTGGGTGACGTATTAGGTATGTTTAGAGAATGGTGTCATACAATGACTATATACAAGGTATAACATAAATAACGCACAACCTCTTTTAAGGGGTCATAGTACTCATCATTATGAACAACTTTTACTATGGGACCAAATCTGAATTCGCGAAAAAAAATCAGCTGCGTCCTACATTTTGACGAGTTTGATGTAGCTATAAATGTACTGCTCAGCTGATTTTTTTTTCGCGATTTCAGGTTTGGTCCCATAGTAAAAGGTGTTCATAATGATGAGTACAATGACCCATTAAGAGGTTGTGCGTTATTTATGTTACACCTTGTAGATTTGTTTTAGAGCTCAATTTAAAAAGTTTGGTGAGACCTATAGACGCCACTTTTTTTAGATCGATTGATTAGAAAACCAAGTACTTTACTTACTTTAATGTTAATTTAAGGATTGACAAGACAATAATAAGCAATTTAAATACAAGGAAGCATGGACGTAGAGACCCTGGAGAGAAGAAACTGTTGTTTTTTCTAGAATCTTCTTAATATGAAGAGGCTGTTGATTAGGTATATTTTGTGGCAAAATTACTTTAGGCCGAAATGGTGGTTTAAATTAAAGCCCAAAGCCAAGAGATAGATCATACTGTTCTTATTGACTAGTAAACCCTTATTTTGAACCCTAACTACATTGTGATAAATAAAAATTCTTCAAGACTCATGAAAAAATCCTACAAAAATCCCAAAAACAAATCAAAACCCAGTCTCCTAATGAGTTTAGTATGAAACCGGATGTTCTTATACGTTGAACATGTTAGGCAGTGCCGAAGTTTCTGGAAGCCTCGATCGAGCCCGTTGTCCGCAGTAGGCGCCGTCAGCTGCGACCATTACGTTCAGCCCATCCCACGCAACGCATCCCGCAATACTTTGTAGGGCTGCTGCAAGCGGGATTAGCAAGAGAAATTATTAAAATTGGTGGCAGGTGGTAGGTTTGGGTGACACTCGATGGATAGAGCAAATAAAGTAATTGGTTACAGAAAAGCAGTAGTGACTTGATAAAATTAAAGTGACTTACAAAATGCTAGAGCTAGAAAACTTATATTCAAAACTAATATAGGGCATGTATATACATGTTAACCATCTAAAGATCTGATTTTTTCGTTCGATTCCTGCACGGAACAAATATTTGTACGACCTACAAGTATTTGTTCCGAGTCTGGGTGTTTTTCTATCTATAATATGTATGTATTTAAAAAAATATATATATATAAGTAGTTCATCAGCCATCTCATTACCATAACGAAAGCATTACGTTGCTTAGCTTGGGACTACATGGCGTTGTGTGAACTGTCCAAGGATATATTATTATTATATTAACAAATGTGTGGCAACCCTGATCCTCCATTACGTGCGTTACAGTAGCGAGACCAAAGCTATGTAACAGTTCGCATTTCGATTCGCTCACTATCCTCACTTGACCAGTTACTTTCTAATTCAGAGCACTCCAGGCCGAATACTAAATGCTAGCCCATTCCGCGTAAACCTAGGATAAAACACGCCATGCTTGCTTTAGGATTAGAGCTAATTGTAAATACGGGCTGGATGTAATCGGATTTACTGGAGTGATGTTATAATCCATTGAACGATGGATATTGACGTTAATAGGGAATACAGAGCGAATAATGAAATCGGATATTGGAAATGATGAAGAATGTTTAAATAAAATTAATGATTCGTTACGCTGGAAATCTATTTCTGGTTTGTTTGGATTATTAACAGTTTTTTTATGGTATCTGATCTTATTTTAGACAAAATTTGCGTCTTAAACAGGACCTAGCATCAGAGAGATCCCCATGTTTAACTCTGATTAAAATGAGTATATAGAATGCATGTGGCATGAGTTTTTACCAACCAAAAAGTCTGTAAACCAAACATACCTCCCAATTGATATATTCCACTTTGCACCTACATAATCTAATTCACAATGCTACTAGAATGTTCTCGGAGACGGAATTCAACAAATCTGTTTAGGAACCAATGGCAGTCGGCTCACGTCGGCTGCAGTTCGGGACCAAGTAAAATGGCGTGCAGGTAGACAGGCCAGCCAAGCCTTGCTTGCAATTGAAGCATGAATTTGCGACGTCCCGCGAGCTCCAAGCAATCAACTGAGCGACGAACCTCGGGGACGTAAAAAGAACGTACTGTGGTTAACAAACTTTGGGAAAATTTTAAAATATTTATTTTTTAAATTGTTGCGGTCTGTGTTGTCTGTCCGCAGAGCAAGCTCCCAAGGTATTTCTAAAAGTAGCAGTAGATATAAATAACGAAAATTATTTGTTTATTTATACTAGACGAACAGTTGACGCACAGCTAGAATTAAAACAGAAAAGAACTTTTGGGTAACACAAATTGCAGTAGCGTCAAAAATTGTGAAATACCTGTTCTGTCTGAAAACAAGCATTCTGCAGAGGTATGAGGAACAGGGTGTAAAGTTCACTCATCCTCCATAGTAAAGGGAGGATCCTCTGACTAGAAAGGTGTTATATCTGGTAGGCAACTGTCTGACGATTGATGTCAGGACGTTGTATACAGGGTGTGGCGTAAATAGTGGTCCAACGTTAAGGGGTCGATACACCGTTTATTCAGCTATCCTATACCTCAATTTGAATATTTTTTTCCAGTCTCAGAATAAAATATTTAATTTTATTATTTGAAAAATTCTACCCCTCAACGTTGGACCACTAATTACGCCACACCCTGTATATGCTAGTCGAGACGTAAACTGTGCTTGCGCGATGCAGGATTTTGCGTCAGTCAGTGTGATTCGTAGTTCGCAGTTCGTATGTGGCGATATAGATGCAGCCACAAATAGAGATTTCTTTCAAGTTTTTTTAAGTTTCTCCGCAAAAACTTAAATAATCTAGGTAGATTATTGAAGTTTACGTCTACATAGGTATGTAGCTATATACTAGGTTCTTGTATGTATTCATACGTAAGAGCCTGAGTCGATGGTCCTGCCACTTGAAGTTAATAAGCTGGTATCAAATGCCTACTTCGCGCTAAGTGGAAGTCTAGACATGACGAACGTGACTTCGCTCGAGGGAATTGATATTCTTACGTATGATATAACTTCTGATAAATGTACAGTATTTTTGTAATTAAAATGTTAGTAATGTTACATTGGTCCCTCGAGTCATATCATGGGATGACATTAATGGGTTTTTCCGTTAGGAATTCTCAGTACCGGCACGGAGTCGGAGTCAGATTTGTGGCCCGGTTGATGGCAATAGGCTTGCCCCCTATTACGCGGGACTTATTAGCTGGTGAGGTACACCTTTGCTTAACTCTTCGGGGATAACAGGCGTGAACTAATTTGTAATCTTGAGCTAGATGCACACCATATTTGTACGCCTTCTAGAATAACATAGTGTTCTTTCATCAAATGTAAGACCTGTATTTCTTTTACCTGTGTTAACAAATAAAAGTGATTTGATTTGATTTTATGATAATATATGTTATGTAGGTACTAGGATACCGTAAAAACATTAGATTACGAATTAAAAAGAATAACAAGTTATGAAAAAATTAATCCTAAATCTTTTCAGCATCGATTGGTAGTTTAGTACACTACTATAGTAGCTGCGTCAAAAACGGAGTCAACGGGCCATAAGTCAGTGTTATTAGTCTGTCTCGCTCGCACGCATGGAGCTTATGGAGTGCCCAAATCTGCCCTCGTAATAGCAAATGCAGTACTTGCAAAACGGCGGTTTCGAGAAAAACGCGGTTAAGTGTTTTTTGTAAATCTCTACTTTAACTTGTATACAACTGATATATTTTGTTACGGAAAAGGTACATAAAAATACATGGGTTTAGTTTTTAAGTTATTTTTTCTTATGTAGGTCTTTAGAATGTTTAATACTGCACTTAAACCTTGTGTCTCTATTTGTAATCCGTCAAAGTAGTGAAGTAAAATGCAGTACTCGTGTTTGTTACTGCATTTGTACCTAGGAAATACGTCAAAATTAGTACTGAATGTATGTAGAATAAAATGATTTATGCAGTGTAAAAACGAGTTTGTTAAACATTTAAAAATAAAAAAAGGAAAAACATGATTAACTATGAAAATCCATCCATTCCATCATACTCTGTCTTCACAAACATGTTACTTTTGTTTCTGTGTACCTGTACATAAATATACTCTGTTTGTGCTCTTTTTAAGTCTATGTTGAGATGAATGATCCATATATTTGCAGTAGTCAGAAACTTCCATAGCTTTTACTGTGACTTTCCTTGAATTTGCTAACTGCACACAGTCAATGAAATCAGAAAAATCATACATCCTTCCTGCTTTTTGTAATTGGTTTTCTACTAGGTGGTGAAAGCTGCCAGTCGACATAAAAGTGTGTCCTGGTTCTAAATATTTTATTGAAATAAGTAGTTTCGGCACATATTTCAGAACCGTTTACAATTTGAACAAGAAATGTAAAAAAATCCCAATTCTTGTTCTGGCTTGAAAAATTATCTGTCCACAACACTATTTCGGTGCAGTCACGTTTGCTGAGAAAAAACGCTTTAGAAGTACTGATAATATCCTCTTGTTTTCTGCCTGAGGTAGTTTCATGCCATACTGCAGCGAAGGGCTGTAGATAGGACGAATTAGTAGGTCCTAAAGGCACGAAACTCATTAAATGATATAGGTATTCTTGGACAAAAAATTACGGCTTAATACATGTCGATCCTTGGCAGCATAATGACTTTCTGTAAATCGGCAGAATAAAATATTTTTCTGGGATCAGTAACTGATAAATCAACATCTTCAAGTTTTTGTATCTTTCTTGTTGTATCATCAACATCTTCATGGCACATTTTTCGGGGTTTTTTGTATCTTTCTTGATGTATCATATGGCAACTACATATATCACAAGATGCTGCTTCTCTGCAGGTGCAATGGGCTGATGTAATTTATAGCCTTCACACTCTTCACATTCTTCGTTTCCTAACTGAGTAAACGAAATGTTCATGTCTTTTTTTTTAAACTGTTTATATAGTTCGTAAGAGATTTTAATTTCAGGGTATTTTTCTTTGAAGTCGTTAACATATACTCCACCGCGAGTGATGATCACAGACTGAGGCACTAATATAAAACGCAGTATGCGCTATAGCAACAGATCATATTTTACATATTTTCTATTATGATACTAGGGTCAGTAGCAGTATAAACCATTACTGCATTTGTCCTTAGACAACACGCCAACATAGTAATAAACGAATATACGAATGTACAAAATTAAAACGCAGCCAAATTGCGAGTACTGCGTTTCTTACTAGTATTTAGATGAATACTGCATTCTAACTTAGTACTAAATACGTGATTACTGCATTTTAATCTGGCGTATGGTCATTGCTGCATTCATACTAACAATGTCAGATAATTTCAGACGAAATGCTGCATTTTTCCTTATTATTACACCATGTTCCAGGCATACAAAAAAAAAAAAAAAAAAACTACGTATAGCCTAAAGTCTCCTTGTGTAATTTTTGACAAAAACGGAAAATCGTAAAAATGTCGATTACTGCATTTGCTATTACGAGGGCAGAAATGATGTGCGTAGGGAGACGTTGCACATTCTTATTGCTACTGACATATTGACATTTATGGTCCGATGACTCAGTATATAACGCGAGTACTATACTAATTATACCGAGTCGATCATTTAAAACATCTTTGTAACGAGAGCAGATGCCTTCAAGCGGGTAACAACCAGGAAAACAGCATTTAGTTACAAGTTTCTAAGATATTGATTACTCTAAAATACACACATATCACGTAGTATCATATCACGTGTATTTCCCGAAGACCTTGGTTATAGGCAGAGGGAGAATACACCCACATTTTGCCAATTATGTTTAAGTCCCATGTAATAGGGGGCAAGCCTATTGCCATCAACCGGGCGCAAATCCAGACTCCAGGCTGAGACTGAAAAATTCCAGACGCAGAAGCCTAGTAACACTTTGCCCGACCCGGGAATCAAACCCAGGACCTCATGCTCAGCTGTAGCGTTAGCGACCACTAGACCAACTAGGCAACCATACATAACACATTAACACAATACGGTATTTTCCTATATATTTATTTAGATAGCTTAGGCAAAAAGCAGTCGGAAACTGTTAGTTTTAGTTCATAAAATTACAATATAAATTTTAAAATTCAATTCAAAGTTTTCAGTTTTTTAATCTGTTTTCTAACACCATGAAAGTAGCCGCCATGTTATCTATAAATTAAAGTGTTTGTTTACACCGGTGAACTGACGTCATGACCACAGAGCAATAAGTCGTCCACTGCGTTGAGCGTTTTCGCGCGAAAGAAAATGTACAATTTAAATGCGCGCGAAAGAAAATGTACAATTTAAATGCATTTTTATGGCACTTATTGACTGAATAAAATTTTTGTGTTTTTTTTTGGTGGCTTATTAGCACTATATAATCTAATTGAGACACTTTTCAAAAATGGGTGTAGTACCCTATTCCGACGTTACGCTTAACTCATTAGGTAAGTACATTCTCGTTAAAAATGTACACTATTCCCTTACATTATTAATATTGTTGAACAACTTTCAAACCTTATTTTTCGGGCAGACCTGACCTACTTTCGACACAGCATATTATATTTTAAAAAAACGCGACCTAATTAGTATTCTGTAGAACGTAACGCCCTCTGGCGGTTAAGGTCGTTAACCTTAGCCTTTAAAGTTTCATAATAGTTGTTACTATGTACGGATTATGATTAAACAAGTCATTATTTATGTTAGAAAGTTATAAGAATGGGGTAGGTTTTGGTTATATTAAGTTTGGCTTTTGTTTCAACAAACTGTTGGTATGAACATTTTTAAACTATTGATGATCTGAAAAGTTTTGTAATTTTTGCAGTTTTGTTTAGGTTAGTCGTTAATTGATATTCTTTTCTATTTTAACACTATGTACCTTTACTACGCTTGCCGCAGTCCATCCGTGGATGGGTGATCATCTTAACATACCAAGACCCCTCCGTGCCTCGGATAGCACGTTGAGCCGTTGGTCCCGGCTGTCATTCTTGGATCTTTAACAGTCGTTACGGGTCTGAAAAGTCTGACAGTCTTACCAAGGGATATCGTGTTACCCAGTAGTCCGTTGTGAAGGTCAGACAGGCAGTCGCTCCATGTAAAATACTGGTATTCAGCTGCATCCGGTTAGACTGGAAGCCGACCCCAATATAGTTGTGAAAAGGCTAGGCAGATTGATTGTACTAACGAAGACAGAAGTGCATGGAGAATTCCAAACCAAAATCGTTGGTTTCATATTTCTTAGTATTATTATTTTTTAGTAATTATTTTAGGTATTAAAAACCTTATTATGTGCCTCTGCATAATAAGGTTTTAAGCTTTGCAGTGTTATTTTCATGTTTGAACAGCGCCATCTAGTCGTCTCTTGAAAAGTAATGAAACGTAATGCAAAACCTCACAGTCAAAAGTCGACCTTAGGCTCTCCATGCACTTTTGTTCTTCACCTTATCTACCAAAACCTACATCTTTTCTTTTTGATTGTACTTTAACCTAAATAAGGTACCGATGATGAGTCGAGACTAAGAAAACTAAAAATATATAAAAAAAGTTATGAATCGTTTTTTTTTCAACAACGAATTGGAACAGTGACGAGTCGGCCATAACTCTACTTTTATCAAAGCAGTCAGCTCCAAATATACGAAAAACCGGCCAAGTGAGTGTCGGACCATGCACAATGAAGGGTTCCGTCGTTAGCATGAATTTATCCTAAAACAAACTTAACATTGTAGTTAAAAAACATGTTCTCCCATATATCAATACTAGCTTTTGCTCGCGGCTTCGCCCACGTGGATGTCAGCAAATATCCCACGGGAACGTTCTAAGGGAAATTCTTCCTTATTCCTTGTCTACATTTTATAGGGAAGTTCTGTGCTAAATTTTAGCTTTCTAAGTTTAAGGGTTTGGGCTGGGCATTGATGAGTCAGTCAGTCAGTCAGGACTTTCATTTTTATTTATTTACTAGCACTTCCCGCGCGGCTTCGCACGCGTGGATGTCGGAAAATATCCCACGGGAACGTACTACCGGGAATTCCTTCCTTATTCCTTGTCTACATTATAAAGGGAACCTCTGTGCAAAATTTCAACTTTCTAGGTCTAAGGGTTTGGGCTGGGCGTTGATGAGTCAGTCAGTCAGTCAGGACTTCTCTTTTTATATATTAGATATGTCACGGTCAATTTCTCCAACTATTATTCGTATTATCATAATCATCATAATCATTTTATTATCAGGCAACTAGGATAAAAAAAACTAAAGATAAAATACACAAAAAATAAAAATTAAAATATGAATATGAATAAATCTTATCTTATTAAAAACTATAATTATACACGTAACGTCGGCGTCGTGTTCCGCTGCGTGGTGTCGCGTAACCGTCCTCGGAAACGTCGAAATATGACACCTTTCGGCCAAAAGTCCTCTTTTAAGAAGGTCTGTAGATGTTGGGTTGGAACTCGTACCACGAACGACGTAAAATTGATGCTGTGGCGCGACTCCAACCTTTCGACCCTCAGAGTCCAGTCGGTCTTCACCTTCAAATACTGCACGACTTCCTCAACCCTTGTGGAGTGAAACAGACACATACAGACACATGTAAAACTACATTAACAACTATGGACTTGTTCTTTTACTTGTGCTGTGAGACCTTGCTTCTTGCCAAACATGATTCTAGGTCATTCTAAATTCTAGGTCATCAAATTTAGATTTATTTGCGAATATCAAAATATGTCCATATTTTTTTACTGCGTTGACTAGAAGCTTCATTTTTTTAAAGCTCTAAGCTCTCACGTATTATGTAGATATTAATTTCAACTTGACACCTCCACGCGTTCCTGCGAAAAAGGGTCTTGACAGACTGACTGACAGACAGATGGACAACGAAGTGATCCTATAGGGTTCCCTTTTTTCCTTTCAAGGTACGGAACCCTAAACACCACTATAAATAAAGAAAAAAAATAGGTACTACCCTTGATTTCTAATACCATTTGGAGATTGTTTATCACGTACAGCTGAAATCGTGAGTGATACAAAACTATCTATCTACAAGTTTGTCGTTAAGAAGTGTTTGAGATAACAGAATTAGAAAGATTAGCTGGGCTATGGTTTACGTGACAATTAACAGGTTTGCTACAGTAAATGATAGAGGAAATTGCACAGTTATTTTGTGGTTTATCATTAAAAAATAAGCTTTTGTCAACTATTCACAGCAGTTTTTTGGTCACATTTCTACGTTTAAACAACCCTACTAATCAATTTGCTTAGCCTTTTTTCAACTGTATAGGGGTCAGCTTCCAGTCTAACCGGATGCAGCTGAATGCCAGTATTTTACAAGGAGCGACTGCCTATTTGACCTCACAACCCAGTTCCCTTTGTGCTTCGGAAAGCACGTTAAGCCGTTGGTCCCCGCAGTCATCAGTAGTTACGGGTAGTTAGAAGCCCAAAAGTCTGACAACCAGTCTTACCAAGGAATATCATGTTACCCAGTAACGGGTTGTGGAGGTCAGATAGGCAGTCGCTTCATTTAAAATACTGGTATTTAGCTGCATCCGGTTAGACTGGAAGCCTACCCCAATATGTTGGGTAAGGCTAGACAGATTTTGTGTTACGCATTTACCCCGCAGTTTTATTTATGAAAAATAACTTGCAGCAGAAACCTCACACAGGAAGCGATAAACTCGAACCCCCAAAGCACTTACTCACGATTACCGACATTACCCGCGCAGCTATCCAAACACGTCTTACTAAAAGAAATAAATTATAGTTTCCAATTAGTGGAGCAAAAACTTATTAAAACGAGTGCTGCGACGAAATGGCGGCAGTTACATTAATCGAAACTCGTTACTACAAGCCGCTAATGAATGCATAGACGTTTAAAAACTTCTTCTACACGCTTTCCTAGAGAAATTCCAGTGAATTTGTAAATAGTCTAAGAAATTAGTTTGGTGAAGGCAAAACATTTGTTTAGTGAAATAATTAAATGGAGATAGAAGTTTCATTATGTTGCTATAGGAAATAATGATTCATCTGTCTTTAATCTGTGTTTTAAGAACCAATTTCACCGATGAAACTTAACGTGATCAGCTCATGTAAACTGACTGTGGTCAAGAGCTATCTGTGTCAATATTCCACACCAATGATGACACTGACAGTAAGAAGCACATTTGCTAGATAAGCCTTGAGTACATTGCTTGCGTTTCTGTGCTCATCTCACGCAATGCGTCTTACGTCCAGCCAGTAATAGGACTCGCCCATCAAAGAGCGCTGTCCCAAATTAGTCGCATTATTAATTTATTATACATAAAACAAATGGTATTATTTTAAAACACGTATACTAAGAGATAAATAATTAAATTATCTTTAAACTCGTGAAGGTTTCATAAAAATACGCTTGATAGTTTTTGCGTGATTCTTAGTTTTTTATCCTTGGTAGACATAACTTTACAAATTAATTACACTATGTAATATAAACATAATCTAAAATATTCATATATTAGGTTAAGTTATTAAGAAAATGCTTTTCTTTAACATATATTTTTTTCCAAATCATTAACACTATTCACAGTATAAAATCATTTAAAGTTGGTTATCGTCGCCTTAAACGCGGTTTAGATCTGCTGTGCGCGTTGAGTTTCATTGGTGAAATCCGCCCTAAGAAATCATGTATCTAGGTAATAAAAAAAGTCTTCTTGAAGCTATGTCTAATCTGAAAGTTTTATCATGTTTTATTACGGCGATGTGTGCAAGCATATTGTATAGAAAGGAGAGATACTTAGACAGAAATTCACAGAATCAGACAGAATCCTGTAAACCAAATCTAGCATGCAAGTAATAGCATGCCCTTGGCATCCAACCCAAGGGTTACGTTCTATAACCAGTCCCCATTTTTACGCCATTACAAAGTTGACATTCCTATGCAGCCGTCATAAAAATGTTACCCAATACAGGTTCGTAAAAAGGTAATTTTACTTAACAGCCATTTATTTTTCCCTACGGAACCCTGTGCGGCCATAAAACAAACACGATCACTTGAATAGTTTACTGCTATTTTAATGGACCCCTATTTATTGCAGTTTATGCTAATTTCGATGGAAAACATCGTAAAAACGATGGTCGTTTTGTGTAAAAGAATGAGAGGGTTGTTACGTTGAAGAAAGGGTAAAGGTTAGCTTAAAAATCAATTGGTTTAAGTATTTTTAATTACTAAAAACGGTAACGGACGGACGGACGGTTTTTTAACTTAAAAAACGGTATAATTCACATACAGGTATATACTCATCTCTGTGACAATTAATGTCAATTTTTTTTCCAAAATTTAGGTAAATTCCAAGTATTATTACAGTTTGGAGCAGATATTAGAATGTGAACGTTTTAAAAAATTCGGGAATTGCCGGAAACATAGAAGTTGAAGATCTATTCAGCAGTAAAAATGAAGTTGTTTGAAGTAAACTGTAAATTAATGAATGAATGAAATACACCGACCCCAGTGTGGTTTGGCCAGATTAGATTACTCGAATGAACCCAAAGATTCACAGTAGCCCCTGTCGCCTCGTGTTATGATGTTACATGGTGCAACAGAGACCATTGCATATCAAGGAGTAGACCGGCGGGCGCGATAATGTAAGGGAAGACGTGCTCTTAGGATATGGAAGTACTATTAATTAACTCCAAGACTTAGTGCATCGCAAATTCGCATTGCAAGACATTCTTGCGACGATCTTCTCCCCTTCGAATGGCAGCAGAGTAAGTTAATACAAATTTCTACATATATTATACGGGTTATTGCCACCATATACCCGTGCTCCGCGCTCACATTCATATTCCGTAATCCCGAAATGAGGTCGCTCATTAACTCGAACTAAAATAAAGTTATACGACCTCCTGGAACATCTTCCGTGCGAGTCTAGCGAGAATTTCCACTCGATTGGCTTTTTAATTTGCCGGTATTCGGTAGAGAGACGTTTAGCGGAATAAGGCCTCGTTTCATACGCGACCGACTCGTTCCAAATTCAATTATTCGCCTCAAGATGGCGGCAGGTAACATTGATATTGAGCTGCGGGCGTACTTTCATTGTTCTTAACTTTGTGGCGGCATCTACATCGCCACATATGAACTACGCATCAATGACATGACGTCACGCAAACCTGCATCGCGCAATTAGAGTTTACCACGCGATTAGCATATATACAACGTCCCGACATCAACCGTCGGGCAGTAGCCCACCAGACACAACACCCGTCTGGTCGGAGGATCCTTCCTTTTCTATGGAGGATGAGTGAACTTTACACCCTGTTCCTCATACCTCTAAATTGGTGACCCCGAGCATGAATGTCAGCGCAGCCTTCGTGCAACTACATCAGCGTGACGTCATCAAGCATCACTTCCTCAAGCTTTCGAGCGGCGAGTCACACAGCCAGCCAGCATCCACGGCTTCAACTGGTATCCTGACCACCAGCATGCAGCGGACGCGCATTCCTGGTCATCACCTTCAGCCTCAACCTCAACCCAGCGCTGTACACTCCGACTCACTGGAGCATAACGCAGCGCCACCCCGACTCACTGGGGTATCACCGCAGACAGTTCCGACTCACCGTGAACTATGCGGCACCCGGTTCCGACTCACTGGAACCACAACTGGCACTGGCAAGCATCGCAAGATACACGACTCAGCCCACTATCGACCTCCGGTCTCCGGAGGGGAGTGATGTGGCGGCATCTACATCGCCACATATGAACTACGCATCAATGACATGACGTCACGCAAACCTGCATCGCGCAATTAGAGTTTACCACGCGATTAGCATATATACAACGTCCCGACATCAACCGTCGGGTTTACACCCTGTTCACCATGCCTCTAAAACTTAAAATCATACACTTTGCAGTTATTAGAAGCTTAGATTAAAAAGTTTTCAATATTCGAACTAGTTTCTTAGGTCCGTATTACAGAACGTCACTCAATACTCAAGCATTACTTAAAACTAGATTCAAGCCATTTGATTGGTTGAAAACTAGATTTAAACAAAGATGCTTGAGTTTCTTTCTGTAATACGGACCTTAGAATGGTTAGTAAATAATTCATTGGAATCAATAACAGTTAGCTACGATTTATCGTAGCGCTACGAAAGTTCGTAGCAACTGCCTACGCCGTAGCAGATATCTACACAAGTGTGTTATGAGTTAAATTGATGTACAAGTCATTTCTTTATATTTTCTTTCCAAGAAATCAAAGTTACTGTCTGCTGGGACACGATTTCGAGGAAAGGAATCTCAGTACGTTTCTGACGATCTACGTAGAAATAATTTTACATGAAATCATCCTTGATTTATTTAATTAAATTAACAAGGAAGAGTTTGAGTTATCAAGAAATCTTTTAGTTTGTCTATCATACACGAAATGCTAAAAGAGTTTTATAATTGCTTTAAGATTCCGCTATGCGATGAGCACAAACTCAGTTAAATTCGAAACCTATTTTTCTAAACCCAGTGAAACCAATATTCAACCAGTATTTAGAATACGTACGCAATGTGCCTTTGCCTAGCAGTGAGGCAACAGAAGGAAGGATCTTTTCCTGATGCCATCTGTGGGACAATGTATCACGTACGGTAGGCCGTACGTCTGTGGCGGCATCAACAACGCCACAAGCGAACTACGCATCAAAGAATCCTGCATCGCGCAAGCAAAGTTTACCGCGCGACTAGCATATATACAACATCCCGATTTCATCCGTCGGGCAGTAGCCCATCAGACACAACACCCGTCTGGTCGCAGGATCCTCCCTTTTCTATGGACGATGAGTGAACTTTACACCTCGAAACGTCAGTGGTCAACAAAACCAGAATAAGGTGCCCTCTGGTTTCCTAGAGCGTCCCAAGTGTCCGTTCACCTGCACCCTTGATGATCTGAACAACGTTTCTGACGTTGCAATAACGTGGCCGGCTACTTGGTTCAAACAATATAAGTGACATAAATGTACCGTCGAAAAGAAAAGAAGATGAAGCTACCTTCCTCATTAACATCATCATTTCAGCAGAAAGAGTCCACTGCTGGACATAGGCCTCCCAAAGCACCGGCTCTTCGACCGGTTCAGATCTTAAGAGCGTTGTTGCATTTTTCATACGTAAATCGAGAACATGGGAGATTTTAAAGTGATTTTGGTCACATAATTTATTTTTTTAGCTTCTTTTGACTTCAATCATCGTAATTATCATATATTTTTATTTAAAGTCTATTAAAAAAAACTTGTTCAAATTGAATTATTGACTACGAAAACAGTCGATTTCGAAGGCGCGATTTCCAGGTGACGCGCGAAGGCTCAACTTTGAAGTAATCTTACACCAATTATCTCAGAATGTTTTATGTATGCAGACGATCTTAAATTCTCACGGATAATCGAATCTGAAAACGATTGTACATTACTTCAGAGGGACGTAGACTCGTTGGCTAAATGGTGTAATGATAATGAAAAGACCTTAAACATAAAAAAGTGCTACCACGTGAAATACACCCGAAAAAAGAAAGCAACTGCTAGTGTATATTGCGTGGGCCCTAGCGTTATCCAAGAGGTAGATCAAACAAGGGACTTGGGAGTTATTTTCGACAGCGCCTTGACATTTGTACCTCATGTCGAGGGCGTCATCAAAAAGGCTTCTAGAATGCTAGGTTTTGTTATAAGGAATGTTGCTGGTTTTAAGCGTAATCGGACGAAGATCTTATTGTACAACTGCATCGTTCGTAGTATCTTAGAATACTGCAGTACGATTTGGAGACCTCATTACTCTACGCACATTCTTCGACTGGAGCGAATACAAAAGAGATTCCTCTGGCATTTAGCCTATGCTAGCGGAAATGCTAAAAGGATACGATCCTATGAATCCCGACTATCTTATTTTAAGATGGTCTCACTTGAGAAACGTAGAACAATCATTGACTTATCCTTCGTTTATAAGCTACTCCGATGCAAAATTGATTGTCCTCTACTACTATCGAAGTTTCGGTTTCGTGCTCCTGCTAGAATCCCTCGTGCTCCTATAACTCCTTTACACCCTCCACTCCGCAGAACTATTCTTGGTGCGAACTCTGTCGTTCCTCGTCTTTGCAAATTGTTAAATAGTTGCAGTGATGTTATTGACGTGCATTTTGACTCATATGCCAAGTTTCATAGAACAACTATATCAATTGTTTAATTTTGATTATAATTTAATAATATAATTTAATCTTGACTTGTACTTATTGTTTTTGTTTGTTTTTGCTTGTTTTTTTACTTTTGTTTTAATTTTTTACTTAAATTTTTGATTCATTTTGATTTCATTTTTGATTTTAATTTTAATTTTGATTGTAATTTTAATATTAATAGTTATTTTAATATGACTTCTGATTCGGATTTTAATTAATTTTGATTTTAATATTAATTGTGACTTTAATTTCGATCTTGATTATGATTTTAATAATAATTGTGGTTTTAATTTGATTTTTGATTCGGATTTTAATTAATTTTGGTTTTAATTGTAGTTGTGATTTTAATCTGATTTTTAATTTCGAGTTTAATTTTTATTGTAATTCTGATTTTAATTAATTAGACTTTTAATTCGGATTGACTTATTAATATTAATTTTAGTTAAGTACTCAAATATTTATCTTTAATTATAATTCAGTGCTTGTGGCACATCTTATTAGTTTATGGGGCATGTGGTGCTAACCTATAATTAATTGTTACACTAACCTTAGATATTATATAATTACTTTAAATGTTATCAGTGTAAACAATTGTTGGTTGGCCAATAAAGGAAAATAAAAAAATAAAAAAATTATTACTACTAATTAATAAGGTAAAGTGGTATTCATTCGAAGAGCCATATCCTGAAATTTAAAATGCATTGAGAAAAGTTTGATTTTTAATTCATTAACTTGTATTTTAATCACGTCTAAGATAATCAAAAATCGAGAAATCGACTACAAAAAAACACGTCATTTCTCAGTATCTAAAAGTCATTTGGCAACACAAATCATTTTATACGTAAGAAGAAAGATTGTTTGGTTGTTGTGTGTATTGTTGTGATTGTATTGTTGGTTGTTGTTGATTGTGTTGTTGATTGTTGTTGTATATGTGTAAAAAATAAAACATATCTGTCTTCAATCATTTACGAAAATATTTTTTTAAAGTGAGTATAAAATCGGGTGCATCGAACGGCCTAAGTCAGTCGCGCTCTGGCGCTCGTCGACACAGGACCTATGTCGGTTGACCTCCCGCCGCCGCGCATGCGCCTCGCGTGATATATAGTAAATTGTAGTGCGACTAAATATTTTTAATCCTTTCATTTAAGTAATATTTTAAGAAGCTGAAGTGGTAGGCACACTTACTTTAGGAGAATTATGTTACAATTCTTGAATTATGTTGTATTACTTGTAATATTGATATTGTAATTACAATATCAATAATACAATATAATTTGGTCAAAATGTAAATCCAAGATGGTGGCTGCGAAAATTTTTAAATTTTTCGTCATGGGGATCGTTCCCATTGTTCTCGAGGATGCTAAAGCCGATAGTGACGTTAAAATGTAAATCCAAGATGGCGGCTGCGAACATTTTCAAATTTTTCATCATGGGTATCGTTTTCATGGTTCTTGTGGGTGCTAACGTCGATAGTGTAGTCAAAATGTAAATCCAAGATGCCTACAAGAATTTTGGAGGATGAATATATTATGGAGAAAAAGTTTATATCAGATTTTTATTTGAAATCTCTACTGCCACAATCTCTATTGTGGATCCGTGACAAAGGAGACAGAAACCATGTCATATAAACTTGGGCCTGGGCCTGGGTTGTAAAAAGATGAAATTGGTGTCAATTTATAGCTACTATATTATCAAACCATCACTGAACATTTTGCGGATTTTCGCGGTCTGAGTTCCGAGTTAAAAGAGATGTAATAAAAGTGAGGTTACATAACGATCTACATACAGGTACTTAACAGCAGATTTTTGAAGTTCTTCAGCTCGACGACCACGTAAACTACAGCCTCTAGTCACTTTGCCACAATTTACACAACGATCCATGGTGCCAATATGAAATCGGTAGGCTGGTCGTAAAATCCAAAATAACAAGTTCAAGTCCACCGTTTATGCGGGGTTCTCCGTACTGTGTGCGGTGTGGTAGCAAGGTTCGTACAAGAAGCAAGATCAGAAGTCCGCAGGAAGAAAACAGGGCTCGAGGAAAACATCAATAAAACTATGGGAAATACACTCAAATCGCGACCGCACTAAACGATACGAAACGAGAGAGGCATAGATAAAGGCACTATATAAAGGTGTGTCCAAATATAGAGCGGCATTTGAGCGCGGCTGCCACGCGCGGCTAGCCGCGCTCTGATCGGACAAGGGCCGCGCGCGGCGGTGTTGAGCATAATATATCTTCTCGTCTCACATCAGTGATGACCTCTGGCACTGAAACGTGCTCGCTCACAACATAATGGGTCTCAATCATAATCAGCCTATAATGTTCCCACTGCTGGGACACAGGGCTCCTCTCGGTGAGAGGGAGTGGGCCGTAATACACCACGAGAACCCAGTGCGGGTTGGTAGATGTCACATGTCTTCGAATTTTTGGTTCTAGGCGGTTTCCTCACGATATTTTCCTTCACTGTTTTGAGAGTAGTGGTGATGAAATTATTTACACAAAGTGCCTGCCTGAGTTCGAAACCATGACCAACTCGTAAGTCGGGATCGTTACCATTGGGCCACCATTGTTTTGCTCTCTTGGGCCGCATTAAAAGGCATGATTGACTTCACTATCGGCTTCATCCTCGAGAACTATGAAAACGACACCCATGACGAAAAATTTGAAATCCGAGATGGTGGCTGCGAACAGCAGCCACCATCTCGGATTTACATTTTAACGCCAATATCGGCTTTAGCACACTCAAGAACTATGACAACGACACCCATGACGAAAAAATTAAAATTTTCGCAGCCGCCATCTTGGATTTTAATTTTGACTTCACTATTGGCTATAGTCGAAATCGAAAACTATGAAAACGATACCTATACAAATCCTTATCACTTACCACTGACGTGCGACGTGTGGTCGACTGTATAGTCATTAGGTCGACTGGACACGTACAATACCTGCCTAGGCTAATAAACATTATAAAACCAACCCCACACGAACGCAGCAGTACTATTAGTTATTCTGTGGCAGCGGGGTGACGTACCTATTTGAAATTTGAAAAGAGTAAACCAAACATTTGCGCATGAGGCGGCTTTATGTATTTATGTAAAAAAAAAAAAAGTTATGTTGTTATGTTTAATAAAATAAATGTATTAGTGTTGGTTCAAATTCAACTGTTTCATGCACTTGATGCGGTTGGTAAACCTATACCACAAGAAAAATAAATAATTATAGCTAGCGCGTGGCGTCTTTATCTACATTAAAATACGGCTTAAATTCAACTGCTTTACACAAAAAAACGATGATTTTGGACAAAAGATGGCTCCGCTGTTAACACAATTTTATTCTGATTGTGTTCTCCCAGAAATTATAGATCCAAGGAAAAGTTGATCGAACCCCTTAGACAAATACTTTTATAAAACTTCAATTACTTATAAGTATACAAATACTTAAGCAAATAAGTAAAATGAGTTTAGTTTTTATAAGTACCTACATAATATTATTTTCTTCATCCATATTTGTATAAATTTAATTAAAATGCACTAATAATGTATTGTGGACAGTCTTTTTATTTTCTCCGTAAACCTCTAGCTTTTACTTCAAAAAAATATAGGTACGCCATAGCTACAGATCAAGATCGTTTAGTCGTCGTAGCTTCGCAACTGTGTGCCGTACATGAGGAAAAACGCACACACGCGCACTCGCTACGCGGCGTCGAGCGTCAGATGTTTAAAATCCGAGCGCGAAAATAGGGAACCACACTCCATAGACTACTATTATATATACTGAGATAGACTGGCAACTTAGGCTGTTCTTAGGCAACGCCATCTAGTTACGCGGACATACACTATTCAATGTCACGTGGTACGTTACCATAGCTACATAAATAATATTGTACCAAGTAGAATTAGCTTTACCGAGTTGAGTTGTATAATGGAGAATGGTTGAAAATTCTACAAACTGGATTTTAAATTTTTAGGTGTAGTTTTACTACAACAGAATTTTCAACCATTCTACATTATTCAATTCGGTAACGCTAATTCGACACTAAACTTGTTGTTTCGAGGATAATAAAATAAATACCAATTTTGCATGTTTATATTTATTATGTAAAACAAAACATTACACTCAAACTCAAACCAGCAATACATTGTGTAGATAGAAAAAGAACATCATATTTACCGTCATCTTTGATGACTTGGCAGCCAGGTAGGCAATAGGTACACAACATTGTTTCGAGACATGGTTATTCAAGTATAAACACAAAACACTTGGTCAGTGGGTCGTCTGGGCGGAGTTAAACACTTAAATAATACGGTCCAAACTCCTATTTACGGTGGGCCCACAGAGCACTTGGAGGGCCTAAGCATTTAAATCACCGAGGAGCACGGGGGGCTCAAGTCGTGGTGATTTAGAAAGTAGACATTCGATGGGAACGTTTATCTTCCAAGATTTTTACTAAATACGGAGCAACGAACTAAACTTGACGTAAATTACACTGAAAATTGGCAAGGAAACGAAATATTTACAAAAATATTCGCAACGCAACCGCAGAATTTTTTTGCAATGAAATGTCAACATCAGCCTGTCACCCTGTGGCTGTATAGTCATTTCATATTTATAAATTCTACTAATAGTTTCTTTTTTGATCAATAAGGGCAAAACATTAATACAATACTATGATCGGAGACCTTTCACAAATGCAAAAAAAAAAATACGAAAAATAATAACTAACTCAAAAATATCAAAATCAAAGATTATACGCGTACACTTCTACTTTATTGTACTAAAAATTGCGTCATGGATGTACGCTGGCAACACTGTTCATTTTTAATTTATGTTCTCGTAGATAGACGGCGCTGAATAGGAAGAAATTAAAATGTATAGCATTTGCCACCCTGTGCCACACTCTTAATAAGCTTCGAATCTGAATCCGCTGTGAGTTTCTTGATTGGCATTCTAAATTCAAAGTTTCAAATAAAAAACAAGTGAGAAGAAGTGATGCGAAGTGAGAGTGAATAGCGATGTTGATGCGAGTTGTTGTTTGAATTTTACAGAATTAACGTACTGTACTTCTCGCATCCAGCGAATTCCTGCGGCCTTCACAAGACTAGCCTCTTACTCTGTTGTACTTACGTATTACGCTAGGCCAGCTTAAAGGTCAAGGTCAAGGTCAGGCCTGGCCTTTTCCCAACTATGTTGGGGTTGGCTTCCAGTCTAAACAGATGCAATTGAATACCAGTACTTTACATGGAGCGACTGTCCATCTGACCTCCACAAACCAGTTATTGGATACTACGATATGCCTTTTTTTTTTTTTTTTTTTTTTGAGGGTGGGAAATCATCAAATAACTTCTCCCGCTCTGGGTGGAGCGGAAGGGCGTGTCAGACTTTTACTGACTAAAACCCACCCGTGTTCCTTCAGTTGCCTATGCCAAGGCCGCGGTAACCCCTTCGGACAACCCGCGACCCCAGCGGCGTCGGCCCTATTGGGCCCCGTCACTTGCTGACATCTCTTTGAGGCGCGCGTGGAACACAACGCGCCGTCGACTCGGGCCTGGTCCTTACCGGACGGCGAGCTACCCGCTGCTCACCGTCCGCAGGCCCGCGCCTACGGTGGCCGGAAATCGCCCCGCGATTCCCGCCGCCCGGGACGTCTCCTGCGGCGACTGAGGGCGTGAGGCTGCCTCTCCCTCACGCGTTCCGCCTCCTCCTTCGCGAGCATCACTGCTTCGCAGAAGGAGGTGACGGCCTCCCATGCACTCTCGCTCCGCACCATGGCCTGGACCAGGCTCGGACGCGAGAGATCGCCGCCGCCGATCGCCTCCGTGAGAACACGGCGGTGCTCTGCCCAAGCCGGGCAGACCTCCACTGTATGCTCCACCGTGTCCTCCGGGCGATCCACACAATGGAAACACCCGGGCGTTTCCTCCCGCCTTATGCGAAACAGGAACCTCCCGAAACAACCGTGTCCGGTGAGGACCTGCGTCAGGCGGAAGGTGAGGACGCCGTGGCGCCTCTCTAACCACTCCTCAAAGAGGGGACTTATCGCCGCAATTGTGGCGTGCCCAGCGCTGGGTTGCGACAGTCGCGCTCTCCATGCCGCCATGAGATCCCGCCGGAGCTCTGTCCGCTGTACCGTGATTTCTCGCGGCAGCGGAGTTACGCCCCGGCGCTTCGCCTCCTCGCGCCACTCCCACACGTGCGCGAGGACCTTTGCCTCCAGATCCCACGGCGGCAATCCGGCAAGGAGGCTCGCCGCCTCCCGGGAGACCGTGCGGTATCCCCGGACTAGCCGGATGGCCATGACCCTCTGGGACGCGTTCAACCTGCCGGCTGGCCCCAGCCTTAGGGAACGCGCCCACACCGGTGCTCCGTAAAGGGCCATGGACCGCACGACCCCCGCGTAGAGCCTCCGGCAGGAGGCGTTTGGACCCCCCAGATTGGGCAGGAGCCGCCCCAAGGCAGCCCCAGCCCGTGCCAGTCTGGGAGCCAAACGTCGGAAGTGCTCCACGAAGTTCCACCGGCTGTCGAGGACGAGTCCCAGGTACTTCATCGTCGACCCGACTCCGATGTGAACCCCTCCCACCGTTATTTCGGAACCCGACGGTGGCGCATTCCGAGGACCATGAAAACACATGGCCTCGGACTTGTGCAGGGCCACCTCGAGTCCCAACTGCCGGATCCTCTCCACGACTATCGCAACCCCGCGTGTCGCTAAGTCCGCCGCCGCCTGGTGCGACCTCCCTTGCGCCAGGACCAGCGTGTCGTCAGCGTAACATACTACGCTGACGCCGCCAGGGATACTACGATATGCCTTGGTAAGACTGGTTGTCAGATTTTCAGGCTTCTGACGGCCCGTAATGACTGTCACAGATCCACGAAAGACAGCCGGGACCAACGGCTTACCGTGCTCACGGAGGGTTCTCAGTATGTAAAGATGGTCACCCATTCACAGAGCAACCGCGACAAGCTTAGCTTAACCCGATCGATCGACCCGTACGGCTGTTATTTACTTAGCCATGAGCCCGGTCAAGGCATTATCTGTATATTAGTACTACATAAGTTCTGTTTCAAAACTCACCTCGTCCTTTCCTTTGACGACGCACATCTTGACGTCATTCTCGGGCGAGTACCAGACTAGCCGGCGCTGTTCCGTCAGGTCAGTCAGACTGAGATTGTACACCACGTTTCTGGAACAAATGACAATCATATAAGAAAGGAATTCTATGTTCAAACAACAACTATCTTTGTACATATAAAAATTAATTGCCGTGCGTTAGACTCGCAAAAATTCGAAAACGGCTCGTGATGAAACTTTTTTTAGTCATTGTGTGCGCGCCGGAGAAGGTTTCTACGAAAAAATAAAAATGACACAGGCATTGCAACGCATGTTTATTAGCTATTAGGGATTACCTAGTTTATGATAAACTTACATAACCTACTAGAGACGATCTGTACCAAAGCTATTTGTATTCATACTAACAAAAATATGCAGAAACGTGTTTTTTTTTGTGATAGGTTATTCGTTAAATTAACAACCGTTTTCTGATGCTAGGTTACTATCATATATAGTCAAAAAATATTGCGATCATTAGAAACAAAGTTTAAATATCTCATGTGCTTGTATTTCACAAAGTTGGAGTTGGTTTACTTGGCGGAAGAAATAGGCAAAATTGTAGAATTTTTTGTTCAAGCCATTTACATAAACTAGTTGTAATACAGACAATACTTATATTATTTTGCGACCAAACTAATAAGCCTTAGTAATACAAAAACAGACGCTAAAAATAGTTGTTACTCGACTTGTTATTGTGGCCAATTACTTGCGCCTCTTCTAGCAAGCCGGCCAACATACGTAACCAAATTACATAGAACTCCTTCCATTGGTTGAGAGCCGTTTGCTTGTTCCGCTCCCTATAAACCTAGCAGTTCATTTTAAGGTGGAAACTCAACTCATAGTTGTTAGCTGAATGTTTGTTCGTGGTTTTAATCGTACTTGGAGTTGAGGATTTCAGGTGAAGTTAGTTGGAATGGTTCCTATTGCCGCGACGTTTATTTTGTGGGTAGTTGCTGCGGTGACAATTTGTCGAGACCTCGTGCGGCTTAGCCGATCTACTGAATAGCTTCGTGAAACGTTACACGCAAAGTTAAGCCTGTTTACCAATAAATAACCAACCAGAGTAACACAAATACTATGTGTATTTGTGTTACTCTACGTTTGATTAGGAGAGTCATATATGACGTTACGTATCTGTATACCTTTGTTATATCGTAAGAGCTCGAATCGGTTATTGACAGCCGTATATTGCTATTGTGTGCGATACAGTAAATAAGGTGGATGTCAATGTTGGTGGCACGCCAAAGTTCGCCATGACAGATTTTCTTGTAAGCTTACAAAGCAAAATATTACACAATGAGGGGTGACGCAGCGAGTCAGCGACACACTATTGTGAGTCGCTTTCAGATGGATTTGATGTACGATAAAAAATATAGAGCTTCAACTAAATCAAAATGAACTTCACTAAACTGCTTTAATAGCGTGATTAGGCGCAGTTAACGATTATAACACCGCGACTAACTGTAGTTTTGAAAACTAATGTCAAACTGACATTATGAGTGTATACAATTTAATATGAATTGTGACACAAGTTGGGGCCATTCATTAAACTTGCTGAGCATACCTGCGTTCTGTCTGGCATAATTGCGAAAGTCCTTCAACCCTTAATTAAGATATTTGGAACGAAAATTTCATAAAGAAATTATGACGTAAACTTTGCCAATTATAGCGCAGCGAATAGCCGGTGTGACTTACTTACATAATGTTTTTGAGATTTAACAGACAAAGTAGAGGCCGATCGTTACTGGGTTGTAACTCCAACTTTATTGATATTACAACAATACACTCTTTAAATGGTAATCCCATGAAGTTTTTATTTTATAGTTGTTCTTTGTTTTCGTCGAACGACAACATATTGGAGAACCTACTTCTGACTTTCCGATCTCAAAGCTATGTCAGCTTTACTGAAACGAAATTGTAAAAATTGTTTACGGAGCAGTAACAGAATATTTGTGTTTCATATTCTATTTGTACTCGTATAAGAGTAGAACCATTTTCAATAAACTGAGGGTATATAATATTTTATGGGTGCCTACATAAATATGTAAATAACTTCGCTTCATAGACAGTGAAGCTTGTTTCTCATTTCTACGAATTTAATTAACAATCTATTAACATAATGAACGTATTTTCTATGAAGAGCTAATTTGATTATTTCGCTGTAATGTCTAGCTTATTGGAACGAAGTTCTTTAACGCGGCTTGCGGTGGGAGTAAACTGGTAGAAATCGTCACGTAACGAAAAGCGTTATGACAAAAAAAAAAGTCGGTTTCAAGTGTCAAAAGTTTTTGTTATTTAATACAGAGCCATCTAGTTGTAGTTTTAAAGCATTTAAATAAATAAATCTAATATAGTATAAGTTTTTAGCTTGCTGAAAACTACTACTACTATACTAGATCGCTCTGTATTAATAAATAATATACTTACAGTAATGTTGACGTACACACCACATTCCCAACATTCTTTCGTAATAAGATGATATAAAATATTAGTCGTCTACAATTCTTTGTTTGTATTAATTTAATTTACTTTATTTCACTTTAGTTTTTCAAAATTATATAAATAGTAAACATTAGCTTAATTTTGTATGTGAATGTATATTACGTAAATTTAAGTTGCGGAAGAGCGGAGTGTCCTAATACAGGCATTTATTTGCTTAAAAGGACACTTCTATAACTAGCTATGTAGTACAAACCATGTTAAAGAAAATAAACTATTTGTATTGTATTTGTATTACAGAGAAAGGAACTTCGTTCCAACGTTTTTAATTTTGAAAAAGCTATAATAAATTCATGAAAATAGGTATATAAAAAATATTATCATATGTTTCTATTTTATTTTAAAGCAAGCCGTTTGTCTGTTTCGTCCTCATACAAAATTCCAATACAACTACTGAAACGGTTCGAAATGAAATTTTTCACTTCCATTATGTTGTAAATAAGGCATTCACGTTCGACGTCTTGCATGCGAATAATGTTCTTTGTAGTCTATTGTCGAGGGTCCTACGGCACTTATTCTTAAATAAGGGAAATGCCTGTAATTCACAAATGTTGGGGGAGCCAATTTGTGGGCAGACCCTGCTCGTATTTTATGAACAAACCGCTTTTTGTTGGGTAACGAAGTGACATGATGCAATCAAGTGTTCCATGCACTAACAACAAGTAATGGCTAATCCGGTTACTGTGATGAGTACCTACATCATACATGTGAATAAGACAATTATTTGGGGGTGAGTAGATTGCTTAGTAAGGACTGTCTCCGCTTGATAGCTACGATGAATAATATAATTTAGGGGTTCATTGTGTTTTGTCATTAAAAAGTTATGGCCATGAACATTTGAGCCAAGGATAGACCCTTCGAAGTCTGTAAAAGTATCGTCTTACTTCCAACTTAATCGTATTTTAAAAAGAAGTACAATCAAGTCTTCCGAAAGCATAAATATTTTGGCTTCGATTCGAACTTATTTCCAAGAAACGAAACTTTCTACTTGTTACAAAAAATCTAAATATTTTGGAATATTCTTGAGTAATATTTTGGCGGACAGACGAGCTGGCCCAGGCACACAAAGACTGTATCCTTTGTCAATTATTCGCTTCAGTGGTTCCCGCCAAAAGGCGGCGGCCATCTTGGGCTGTGTGCGACGGATCGTCAGCGTCATCTATTGTTCGGTCACTCGCCCATGTTTTTGTGTTCTGGCCAATCCGGGCCGACTCGCTGATTGATGGTCTGAACTTACAATTATTTTCGTGTCTTCGTGATTATTTATTTTTTTGTCTCTCATTCTTGGCAAAATAAATTAATCTCGGAGAATTTTCTTTATCCGGATTAAAGTAAATATCTGGGTGGGTGCGGGTATAAATTGATTTCGTGGAACAAAAGCGGATGCTCAGCCAATCAGAGTTATACTCATCAATATACATGACGGACACACAGCCAATGATCGAATCGAAATGAAAACGTCAAACATGGTGGCGCTTTTAAAGCGAGATTTACATATTAAACAATATTATTGGTTTAATTCGAATGACTGTTTTTGGAGTACGCCACGAGATACGTCACAATAATATTTTGTGAAGCGTTTAATGTGATTTATCGCCATATAGACATTTAGACATGTGTGACACGTTATCACATTATCACAAATGTTCAATAATTTTTTTCCAAGTTATACTTAAGTTGTCAACAAAAAAGTAGATAAATGGGTAGTTCAATTCACAAAAAAATGGTATCGATATTTAGGACTAGCTTTTGCCAGCGGCTTCGCCCGCGTGTATGTCGGAAAATATCCCACAGGAACGTACTACCTACCGGGACTTCCTTCCTTATGCCTTGTCTACATTATAAAGGGAACCTCTGTGCGAAATTTCAGCTTTCTAGGTCCAAGGGTTTGGGCTGGGCGTTGATGAGTCAGTCAATCAGTCAGTCAGGACTTCTCTTTTTATTCATATAGATAAAATAACTTTCGTAGGTACTCAATAAAAAATGGAAAACGAGTTTGTTCATAACGCCTGTTATTCGATTGTGGTTTGCCAAAAAGTATTTTTCGAACACGAGAATTTGATTGAATAAGTGGAAACTGATTCGCATTGCTATGTTGCTAGCTAGAGGAATACGCATACGCCCAGTCTTTAGTATGTTATTCTGTTTCACTCAAGTATTTTCACAAGGATTTGTAATAGGATTCCTTGAATACGATGATATAGAGATGAATAATGAAAATAAACATCACTCACATAATATTACCCTTCATATACACACACACTTCAACATACTAAGCAATTCAATTTTCGCCTTCACTATTTACCATTTCTAGAGAAACGTCGAATACCTAAATAATTCAATCCTCCTAGTATTTTCAATATTTATTTATTTTTTCGCCGTTTCCGGAATCTGCAGGATATGTGTGTCTATCACGTCAGGGGATTACTAAGGGTCCATAAAATGTCTTCTAACTAGGCTCGGTACAACACTGAGGGGAAGTTGGGGAGACAGGGCAACTGTCAACTGCCATCGATCGAATAAATTATAGATAGTGTAACAATGTGACTTTATCTCGCGTAGGTACACAAAAAAACATCCCCCTCTATACTACATTTCAGTGAAAACTACAGGTGGCGTTCATTTTGACTGTACTATGTAAAGCAGGGATTTCCTTTGTCAGGATATTTTCGTAATTAGTTACTAAATGCTGGGGGAGATGGGATGAAAAGCGTATCTCTTTGGCTCGGAAAACCGCTTAATGGGTAAAGGAACAGAAAGAAATTCTGTTGTTGCCAACAAGTTGATGGCGTTATTCTATGCAGCGACGAATGATATTAAAATTGTTGTCTCTTTTTTCCTATTTATTTTAATAAGCAAAGATTGTGTCTTTTTAGGGTTCCGTAACCGAAGGGTGCCAAACGGAACCCGATTACTAAGCCTCCGCTGTCCGTCCGTCCGTCCAACTATCTGTCAGCAGGCTGTATTTCATGAACCGTAATAGGTACTAATAGGTAGACAGCTGAAATTTTCACAGATTGTGTATTTCTATTGCTGCTTTAACAACAAATAATAAAAATAAAATAAAGTTAAAAATTAAAGGGGGTCCCCATTCCCATACAATAACTTGTGATTTTGAAAATTTGCTTTTCTTAGGGTTGTCATTGTCTAGAACTCATCGAGGAGAGTACAATTTGTTTTTATCTTTAAAAATGAAGAAATAGTGGCCGCAAAAGTTTTAGATCATTTTAGTTCGAGCTCTATTGCAAGAACTAAAGAAGTTAGGAATTTGAAACTTCAGTAAATCAAATCTTGTATTTAATCAACAAATACTAAAAACTTCACATTATCATTATGAAATGCAAAGTTATCTTATTTTTAAAATTTAAGATGAAAAATATTCATCGTTTATTATTTTTCATTTAAAAATGTGCATGTCACTTTTTCATCTAAAAATATGTGTGATCGCGTGTGAAACCCGACCATTCAACACAACCTACAAAGACTTTGTGCAATGCAACGTTTTTCAAAAGGGGCGATGTCAAAAATTTCAAATTTCATCGCGAGGCGACGAATTGGGACGTCGACAGATGCAATTTGTTTGCATGCACTCGACACGGTTCCGATATTGGAAAACTTTACGAGTTCCGTTTAGAACAATATCAATGGGACATTGGTGAACGTGCCCGACATATTGACTATGTAAGTACGTACTTGCACTAACGGCATCTAACCGATGTTGTATTTATTGATGCATTAAAAACAAGATCTAGAATAGTGATGTGAATAATTAAAAAAATTCGATGAAAACAATGTAGACATTTTCGCCCCAACCCTCTCGTATTTGTCGGAGTTCATTACATTTAACTTCAACACAATGCAAAGCTACGAATTCCATTTTCGTGAACCATCCAACTAATGACTTCTGCGAAAGTAAATTTCACCGAATTTTCGCATACCGAGTCGCAAAAAAATACATAAAAATAACCGCGTCCCATCAAACGTTCCATTTCAAGGCAGTAAAGTTAAATCGAGTCCCGCAAGTTGTACATCATTAGCATTCGCCTGTCAAATGGGCACTCACACGGATTGCTTGATGCGCATGAGTCAGCCATCTTTCCGCCGATTCCTAGTAAATAGACTTGACATATCGTGCATATTTTTCTCTGAATGGAGCCTTTCCGTTATGCTTTTGGCAGGGATTACGGCTTGTGCATTTTATTTTCTGTGTTTTGGCGTGTGCCGTCTCATTTCGTGGCATTTATTTTTAGGATATGTGTGCTTTTTCTTTGTTTGACGCCACGTCGACTATAGAGCTATTTCTTGTTTTATTTTTTGGACATTGTCTTGTCTTAAGTCTCAGAGATCGATGCTACTTTTAAACTATTTTATACGACAAAATACTGTCTTGCAATACATTTTTTCCATTTTAATCTTTTTTCCCTGTTTTAGATGCAGACCGTTGCCGTCAGCATCGGCTGGAGCCGTCAATATTGCGAAAGTTTGCACCATCGGCCGCCGAGAAGCGCTTCACATGCTTCACGATTTATTGCAATTGTTTCTCAACAATATCCATCGTTTATTTCATCGAATCCATGACGTTTGGACGCTGCGCTTATTGTGAATGCTCTACTATTGCATATACATATTTTGTTAGAGGATTCTTTGTGTTATAATTTTGAGGAATTTCTTAATTTTTAAAGCTGTTCGTGATATTATTTCGGGAATAAAATCACATTTTTGTACAGTCATGAACAAATAGCAGTCATTCGGATGAAAATAGAATAACTTACGAAAAAATACCCACTCGTTCCCACGTTGTTTTATTTCCGGTTTGAAAACGGTGGAAACAAAAAATAAAAAATTAGACATGAACACGGTCGCTTACCTAACGAACTGAAATGAATACAAAACAAACATAACACAACATGGAAATGTTTATTTATGTAAACGAATTAAAAACGTTACGTATTTTCGGCAACGATTTTTCTTTCATATTCTTTGTGAGTTATTACCTTTTTACACAAAGGTGTTCTTTTCAGCATCGGTAAGACCAGTGTAGATTGGTCTCTGGCATTTCTTTGCGTTCCTTGAGTTTGGTTGAGAAGGAGGGGTCTGGGTAGGTTGGGTCTCAACGGCCCGCATGCAGAATACAAATTCTTAACATTTTAATTAAAAGAGCTCAAAACGCCGACCGCGCCGGCTCTATTGTTGTCTCGTTCTGACACCGCTGTGATTTATGGCAAGTGTAAATGGGAAGGGTTGGGTTTCATCTTTCACTGGAATACACGAAATGATAATTGACATTTTTGCGCGAGCGTCACGAAAGGGTTATGATATTTGCGCAAGTAATCCTTCGGAAACATTGTCGCCCATTTGTCACTGTTCGTTGAAAATAGTGTGGGATGGTTTGGTGTAAATTACTTATTTTGTTCTATTGTGATGATTTTACAAGTTGATCTCGTTAACTGACTATGGATTTAAAGGGATGATGATTAAATTTTTTTGTCCGTCTTGTATATTATTAAAAAAATTTGGACACGTATTTTTTATTTTTTCACGTATTCAAAAGATTACGGCGATACATTGAGTTAAAATGTGGCATGACGTCACTCCTTGCTAGATTTTAACGTTATTTCTTAAAGTTGTGACGTAGTGAGTTCCCACTCCCCAACTTTAATGCGTTTTATCTAAGTACTAGCTTTTGCCGGCGGCTTCGCCCGCGTGGATGTCGGAAAATATCCCACAGGAACGTACTAACGGGAATTCCTTCCTTATTCCTTGTCTACATTATAAAGGGAACCTCTGTGCAAAATGTCAGCTTTCTAGATCCAAGTGTTTGGGCTGGGCGTTGAAGAATCAGTCAATTAGTCAGTCAGTCAGTCAGTCAGGACTTCTCTTTTTATTTATATAGATATTTTATTAATATGATACTTAAAGCAAAAAATACGTGACTAATGTTTTTTTTATTAAGTATCTAAATAACGGACTAAATAGAATTTTTATTTTTTTACCCAGGCATAATCCCTGTTGTTTTTCTTTTACAAAGAGACCTGGAACTAGTTACGATCTATTTGTCCATAAAAATGTTTGTGCGTCACTTCATATGAATCCAGCCCGTGACAAATAAGGCAAATGTCAATGTCTCAGCCACAAATCAACCCCTCATAGTAGGCCCTTAAATAATTAACAATCGAAATAAGCCTAGTCTGACTTAAGCCTACATTCCAGTTCTAACGAAGAAACTAGACCACGATTAACATCATATCCAACTCAATACCCACTATAATCCGACAGTCCAGCGCTGAAGCGCTCACTGAAGCCCTCACTCAATCGCTTGAAGCGCTAAATATTTAACGATAAACACGTCAATCACTTACTGGATTACAGATTGATTGAGGTAGAACGATATTCCCTAATTTCGTTGGAGCGTCACGCCCAGCCGCCAATGATCTGATGCTGCGATTGTAAGTAACATTAGGTATCGCTGTGAGGAGATATTGACGTTTATTGAGTCATTTATCATTTATATATAAAAATTATAATACCAGTCTATTATTGTCCCACTGAAACGCCTCTTTTCATACAGAGAAGGCACGCCTATAAGTACCTATAAGTCCAACTACCTATAACTACCTATAAGTCCAGCAGGGGTCTTACTATGAGCTCTTATAGCAGTGCAGAAGTTGAACGTTTCCAGTGAGAGAGAGTGACGGTGCCGTGCTATAGCTCCGTCTCTCACTCTCACTGGAAACGTTCAACTTCTGTCCTGCTCTAAGAGGTCATAGTAAGGCCCCAGAAGGCTGCAATGCTCGCACCTAAAAACGTTCAAATTCAAGTCACAATCTCATGCCAGCGACAATCAAATGTCAAAAATTTAGGTAAACGCTACCTATATAATTTTTGACAGATTAAGACTGAAATGAGATTGGTTGTTAAAAATACGGTTGCCGTGATGGCCTCGTGGTTAGGGCCTCGCGTCTCATGCATGCGGTTGTAGGTTTTAATACGAGCAAAAGTATCTTTGAATTTTTCAATTCATATGTACTTTTGAGTTTATCTTGGACATTATTACTGACACAGGTGAAGAAAAACGTCGTCAGGAATTTAAAATGTATTTTGTAAAATATATTTCCTTTTCTGTGAAGATACAACATAAAGAGAGAGAGAGAGAGTGTTATATGTCCCAAACTCGGTAAAAGGACTAAAACCATCTAAAGTGATGATAAGAAGATGGCGAGACGAGCTTGACGCCTGCAGACAGGATTGGTCCACACTAACTCAAGATAGAGAAGAGGGAAAAGAGAAAGGGAGGCCTTTTCCCTGAAGTGGGAGAACCCAGGCTAAAAATAAATTAATAAAAGTGATGAGGTGATGACTCTGCTTTATTTCAAGGGCAATGCAAGGTTACATTGCCCTTGAAATAAAGCAGAGTCCAACAAGATCCTTCAAGTGAAACATAATTTGCCTCAAATGAAAACAACTCCTCCGAGTTAGACAAGTTTAAATTATTTAATTCCTAAGTGGTTTCTGTCAAAGTCTGAGCAAAACCAATGTTACAAATTAACTGTAGCACTACAAATACAGTTCAGAATAATTATAATTTTAGCTGAACATTGATTAGTACATCGTGAGAAAACCAGGACTTATAGTTAACTAGCTTCCGCCCGCGGCTTCGCCCGCGTGATATGTCGATGAAAAGTAGCCTATGTCCTTTTCCAGGTCATGGTCTACCCGTGTGCAAAATTTCATCTAAATCCGTTCAGCCTTTTTAGCGCGAGAGCGTTACAAACAAACAAACAAGCTGATTATCGTATTTATAATATGGATGGTATTTAAAAGTACTTCAATTTATTCCCATTTCATTTACCTAATTTTGCCTGTGTTCCACCAAATATACTGAATGTGCACCAAAATATGTTCATTAAAATATGTCATAACGAGCATCTATTGGATATGGCGCTCGGCGGCCGCCGCGGCACCGCTCGCTTCGCTCGCTCGCCGTCGCGCGTTAAGGGTCACTGTTCTAACCTAACCTAACCTAACCCAAATGATTCTAACCCAAATGATTCACCAATGTGAAGTTTCGGACGCGCGGGTGTTTTGTGTAACATTCAGGAATATTTGGTGCACGATTAGTATTTTGATGTACGGATAATATTTTTGGTGAACACAAAAATATTATCCTTATAATATTAGTTAGTATTGAAGTTAGATATCGCCAACCCCTTTTGAGCAGGCGTGATGATAAATGCTCGTGCCTTCTCAAACAGCTCCTGCGCGCTTAGCATGGCTGCCAAAGAAACGTGTTTTGTCGACGGCAGAATAGACAGAATGAGAGATTGCTATGCTTAGACGCGTAGAATGCGTAGAAATATTTCTACTATCTGCCATTATCTATTCTTCCGTCGACAGAACCCATTTCTATGGCGGTCATGCTAAGCGTGCTGCAGCGGCTGACAGACAAGAATAAGCTGGTATTATTTAGCAACGTATCTTAACGAAAACATAATATTCAATTCATGTACAGACAGCAATAGAGATATCTAGGCAGGTCATACTAACACATTGGCGCAGTGGTTGAGCGATTGACTGCTGCGCAGCATGTCGCGGGTTCGATTCCCGCACGGAACAAATATTTGTACGACCTACAAGTATTTGTTCCCAGTCTGGGTGTTTTTCTATCCATAATATGTATATAATTACAAAAAAAAATGTATATAAGTAGTTTATCAGCCATCTCGTTACCATAACGTAACGTAATGTAACGGACGACATAGTGTGTGGTCTGTCCAGGTTGCTGGGCATCTGCGAGCGTTACGCGCTGGATCATGGTTTGCTCAATAATAGTTAGGGAGGCGAGGTAGCTAAATGGCGTAATTCAACGGCGCCGTCGAGACCTATCAAAATCGAAAGATAAAATAATTTCGAACAGAAAAGCTCGTATGGTAAAAACCATTTTAGCGGTGGGTTTGGCGTGTACGGTTTTTCAAAAATGTTAAAAATGCCCAAGTAACTGTTTAAAAAAAACAGTTACTTGGGCATTCTCGAGCGCGTCAGATATTCATACTACGTATGCCCCAAGTGCCTCTGATAACAACGGTATACTAATCTGCCGGTTTGCGCGGTGGGGGTAGGCATATAAAGTAGTCAAAAATGCAAAAAAATAAAAATACTCGAGCGCGTCAGATTTTCGGAAGGGGTGTTAAGTAGGCCCCAAGGAAGCTCCCTTTAAAAAAACTGACGATTTCGGCGTGACGATAAGTTACGATGAATTTTTGAAAATGCAAAAAAAAAAAAGTTTTTTTGAAATACTCGAGCGCAGATTTTCATAGGGGAGGTTTATCTCGGTATCCTGAAAGCATATTTTCTTAATCTGACAAAAATGTTGGTGGGTTCTCTTAATCTGACCGAAAAAGGTTTTTTGGTTTCTTTTTTTTCCTTTCTTTCTCCTTGATAAAACGGGGAATTTAACAATGACAATAAAGCGATAGGTACAACCAACGTAAATGTAGATGAAATGTAGTATGAATTGTATTATTTATTGTATAAAAAAATGAAATGATATAAAAATTGTATTATAATTTTATTGTTATGTATGGCCTTTACATTTTTGCTCAATACAATTCATCTTCTTCTTCACTGGAACTTTCATATTGTGGCTTCTCATCCACAATTCTTTCCTGCTGAGTGCCTGCAACATCCGTAACAATTATTTCTATTCAATAATTTTGTTAAGAGAATATTATAGAAGTACAAAAATTTACCTGAATCAAGCGTCTCGTCATTGCTGTCCTCAGTGTCATTCTCGTTGCCCAGAATATCCGGCGATACAACAACATTTTCATACGCATCGGGCAATTGATTCCCGATAAACCACGTGAACTCGAATTTATTATTATTTTCATTCCACCCATGATCGGTTGGTGCAAGGTCAGTGATGTCGGATTTGTAAGCATTCCTCCACAAATTGGCGATGTACCGAGTTCTGAGGCAATGTTGGTATAGCTCTGACTGGCATGAAAATTATCGAGAAGGTTTAGAAAAAAAAAAATTGAGATATAATAAAAGTCATATAATTTAATAATCGTTATTTCATATCAATTTTTTTTAACACCCTCAGTTTTCGAGATATACTCAAAAAACCGGGAGTTTGAGTTTTTATGATGCTTCAAGTCAAAAAGTTTTAACATTAGACAAAAATGTCAAGAGACCTTTTTTGTGTAAAATAAAATTACCTTTTTAGTTTATTTAAACTTTTTTTTTGTAAAATGTATCGTTCGCGACTTATATGCCGCAACGCGTTTTTCGGAAGACGAAATGGCTCCTCCACACTTCGGGTCATGCGGAAACCGGCAGATCTTGTATTTTTACTAAGTTTTAGATTATATTCTTCAAAATAAAAAATAAAAAAATCGCGCTCGAGAATGCCGGATTAACGTTTTTTTTTTACAAGTTCGCGACCCTATAACTCGGCGGCGTCAAGGACTTATCGTCAGATTAGTTAAATTTAGTCTTAAAACACTAAAATCAACCCCCAATATCTTAATCTGACGCGCTCGAGTATTTCAGACTATCGATTTTTTTTTACTAATCTGATCGTCTATCCTAGGCGCGCGTCACTACATATAGAGCTAAATACTTTACAAGGTTGTTCTATTAGGTCTAAGGTATCTCTCATATCTTAAACTGCCACGCTCGAGTATTACCGAAATTCCCTTACTCGCCTCCCTAACTATAACGCAAGGAAATGAATATAAGGATATGAATGCATGGTCTTTCAGGCCAGGGGTCGGAGGTGCCCGGATACTGTTCCAGCTATTGTATTGAACGGTGTTGCGTTAAAAAGAGTTCAACAGTTTAAATATCTCGGGCATATCGTGACCTCTGACCTGAGGGACGATGCGGACATCGATAGGGAGCGGAGGGCGTTGTCTGTGAGGGCCAATATGATCACCCGCAGGTTTTCTCGTTGCTCGGGGGCCGTCAAAATAACTCTTTTCAGAGCGTTTTGTACGTCCCTGTACACAGATAGCCTGTGGGTATCATATACCCAGAAACAGTACAACGCTCTCCGTGTTCAGTATAATAATGCGTTCAGGGTGTTGTTGGGGCTGCCCCGGCACTGCAGCGCGTCGAGGATGTTCGCCGACGCCCTTGTCGACTGTTTCTACACGACGATGCGGAAACGGTGCACATCTCTGGGGCGCAGGCTCCGG
Source organism: Cosmia trapezina (assembly GCA_905163495.3). NCBI lineage: Eukaryota > Metazoa > Arthropoda > Insecta > Lepidoptera > Noctuidae > Cosmia > Cosmia trapezina. Next base: position 9,481,959 of record LR991036.1, read on the forward strand.
ACCACCTCCAACACCATCCTGAGCGTATTTGCGAACAGGTTTGATTGTCAGTACATTGCTATTGCTATATGGTTAATGTAATGACAAACAAACAAATGACTCAGAGGCAGGCGTATTATTAGCAATTTTAAATTTTTATTTTATTGTAATTTTTTATAAAAATAAAAAATATATTTTATTTTGATTTTGTGGTTTTTAATTTAATGATTTTGATTTGATTTTATTTTGATTGTGTGGTTTTTAATTTAATTTAATGATTTTGATTTGATTTAATTTTATTTTGATTTAATTTTACAATTTTAATTTTATTTATATTATTAATTAATTTGAACTTATTTTATGATCAATGGATTGAAATAAATGATTTTTGATTTGATTTGATTTGATAACACAAGCATTAGGCTTAGCTTGGGACTAGATGGCGTTGTGTGAAATTTCCAAGGATATTATTATTGTAATTGCTTCATATTTGTATGTGTATTGGCTTCATGTTCAATTTCGTGACACAATTTTGTGTTAGTGTGTTACAATGTAGGACTATTGCAAAAACAAAGTAATGTATATAAAATTGAACATGAAGCAATACACATACAAATATGTTAGGGATAGCGCGCACAGGTGACTTTTGTCACCGTGACTGTTTCGTCACTCTTATCAAGTCCATGAATTTTTTATAAAATGTCACACAGTTGTCACGTCGTAACATGCGCGCATCTCCATACCAATATCCAAGGACTTGATAAGAGTGACGAAACATTCACAGTGACAAAAGTCACCAGTGCCCGCTTAGCCTAGTGTGTCCTGCCTAGATATCTCTTTTGTTGTCTGTACAAAGAAAACTAAATTAATAAAAGTAGGGCAACGAAGAAAGTGTGCTCTTCAGGCAAATCTTGAAGGGTGGAGTAAACAGTAGGTTGGGCAATTTGTAACAAATCCGAACGCGCGAGGCGCCGTCCTTACACACTTAACAAGTTAACTGATCTGTTTCCCCCAAACTACTTTATTTGTTTAGGCCACAACAAATAGGTTCTCTTGGTCTTGGGCAAGTTTCCCCGAACTGCCTCAAATTGCCCCTAACTCTTGTATTGTTTAATCAAAAGAACTGGAAACGTATGGTAGTAATAATAAGGTTGTTTTATTTACTCGTTTGTATATAAAACACTTGTGTTTAGAACTTTGCTTATTGATTTTCTTGAGTCCGGTAAGTTTTGTGGGTTCATTAGTGGCGTATTAGAAGGAATGGCGGAATGTTCTGAGTACTTTTTTATTATTAAAAGATCAAGTTTTTAATGGTCGTCAAGTGGTGTTTACTGTTACCGTTTATTTAGCTAGAAATCTAAAATAATGACAGAATAATATATGACCATGATGACGTAAGTATTGGCAACATCCGCTTTGGAACTGTTTATAAATTATTTACCACATACTGTTTATACAACGTGTCGTTTTGCATCCTCGTCAATCAAACCGAACAACTTTTTCCATGGCACCAACATCGTAATCGCAAAAAAATTATCAGCCGTCCCATAAATTTGCGTCAAGTAGGACCTATTGAAGTTTTCTAAGGGACACTTGAAATTTTTTTCGCGATTATGATGTTGGTCCCATGGAGAAAGTTGTTCGGTTTGATGTTCTGTATCACACCCAGAAATTTGACGAGGATGCAAACCGACACGTTGTATATTCATTTACCCACCTACGACCTCATTAGAGTTTCTATTTTTAGGATTGTTTGTTTGCTGGAGTGGATCGGATGTCGGATTTGCAATAATTTAGGGGAGACTTTCGTGATATCGTATTATTAGTGCAAAGGTCATCATACTACCCACAGTGCCCACTCACCAGACGAAAATGGTAACTACGAGTGTGCAGAACGCACCTCTTTTATAATTGTCTTTGTTTTTTTACTTGTTTCTATTGTCTTTTTTATTACTTTTGACATATTAAAAATTGATTTTCATCTAGTACTACCACGAACCAGCGTATTATTCATTTCGGTAGTTAATAACGAGTATGACGTGATTTTGGAAAAATACTTTAGTAAAGTATTTAGGTACAATAGGTACACACAGCAGCAAGTCAAGTTATTACAAACTGACAAATTTTCTCATTCGATTTTGAATTTAACGATCAACATTTTAAGGTTTAAAATCATTTGGAGAAATTTGACAGTTTGGTATAAGTATCCTAATGTGCTGTTGTTTGTACCTACATTAATTTAGTACGGTGATTCGGCTTACGATTATAATAATTGTACATACTCGTAGCAGTAATGTAGCTTCAGGCTCTCCCAAAGACTTCCGTCAATATCAATATGCTGTAAATTAATATCATTCGAAGCCCTATTTAATACACAAGGGGTAACGCGACCGTACATTACAATTTATAATACAGATGGGGAAAATGATTTCCCTACCCCTATTACTTCATTTTCAACATTATCAGGCATAAGTTAACAATAACAATGATTTGAAACTTTGTTATTATTTCAGTAATTTTATTATTCTCAAGTGTAAACGGAAATTGTCGACGATGTGACGTCATTTCCCCCTTTTGCCTTTCCATACATGGCAGGGAATGCTATTGACTTATGTTATTTTGTGTTCTAAGTAGGAGTTTCCATACGCCCTCTCATTTCGCTAATTCTAATTGAAGGGTCCCATGTACCCCGGTGTAGGTACGTACCCCAGTGGGGTACACTCACCCTTTACGTTGTTTGTACAATAGATACTAATTTGGAAATGTTACGGAGGTACAATTCTATGCGTAAGTGTAGACTGCAAGTAATATTTCATAGGTACATGTTAGTCCTAGAGGCATCGGTTTGTGGTTTAAATTTATGGGTAAAGTTAAGTTCTAGTAAAGTTATGTTTGTCTATAACCTTAACAAGGCATTGGTTTCTGAGAAAAAAATTAGGTAGTGAAAGACCTTCGTATCTTAAGAAGTCTTTGCTCAATTCCTCTGAAATTACGCAAAATTGTTAGTAAAAAAGAAATACTTATTAATCTCTTACTTAGAAATTAAACACTTGAACAGACTCAGACAGAAACAGTATCAAATTGTACTAGAAGCCTTCAATTTTCTTCAAAAAGTCTAGAAGTATATCTATAATCCAATAAAATTGATGGTAGTATACTCGCTCGCTATAATCTAGTTTTCAAGGCTGTAATATCAGAATAAAAATAGTTTCGCGAGCATTTTATTACTCTTTTATTTTAGAAAAATGTTTGTACACTTTTACTACATTCTTTATTTTGAAACTATTTACTTACGCAAATAGTTTTTGTAATACCTATACATATATTTTCTAAAATTCCCTGCAGGCGAAACTTTCAACAAGATATTTTAAAATCTCGTATTAAACTTAATAAACTTTTACCTAGTTACGTCATCAGTGGCGTCATTCCGTCAGCTCCGAAGCTCTTATAAATACGTCACAATCAGTGCTGAGCTGTGGCTCCGACCCTGGGGACCACTCCAAGGCCTGGTGGCACCGTGATTGATGCGCTGATTACCTTCGTTCCTTTTTTGCCACGAACGTTCCACTTTTGCCCTTTTGTTTTTTCGACCTCTTCACGTAATAGGATGTTATAGGACGGATTTTATTAGTGATGAAAGTTTGGGTTTTTTTTTTTGTAATTTTAGGAAAAAGAAGTAAATTCATAAATTTCTGTTGTGTAAAAAAAATTCAGGTCTTTCGGTAATCAAATCTAATAAAGATTTTCTGCTGCGTACCTTTTTATGATATAGGTGTAACTTTCCCTTCATTTTTCATAGAAAAAAAAAAATCTTCGAGGATCCTCAAAACGCATGGTCTTAATTCCTAACCTATTAAATTATACATCTAAAATTATTTATAATGTTAAAAAAATATATGTCTCTAATGTCGAAAACGGGAGCAAAATCGGTGTTTTTCGCGCGTCTGTTCGCGCTCACGGCAATTCATATAAGATTACTAAGTAGGCGATTTTTTTTTAAAGTAAGTCGTACTACTGCCTATCCTATGAAAGTGACACAAACCGTTTCACAAAAAAAAAATACGACTAAAAACGAACGAACTAAAAACTTTTTTACAAAAACAAAAACCGACTTCCAAAAAAAAAAACTACAAAGTGAAAAATAACTTTAATTTCGGAAGTCGGTGTCTTTGGATCTGTATTTTAGTTTTTTGCCACCGACTTCCGAAATTAAAGTTATTTTTCACTTTGTAGTTTTTTTTTTTGGAAGTCGGTTTTTGTTTTTGTAAAAAAGTTTTTATTTTTCACTTTTTAGTGGTTCAGTTTGTAATTTATCTAAGTTACAATAACCCAATGTCAACTGCTCATCACGTTTTACAAAATGTTGCTTTTCCCGATGCAGGGACGTTAATTGTTGAGGATTTCTCCTAGTAAGAACCAGGAGAAATGGAGCTCATGGTGAAGTCACCATTACCATTATTTTGACGAGCATAAACCATATTAAAGTAATCGAATCGCAACCTGTTATATACTTAGATATAATTGAGTATTTCCGATGGCCCTCTGTGGTCTTCATCATCAGTTCCAGTTCACCGAATGGTACTTTCCGAGAGTAAATGCACGAGTTACTATAAAAAATACCGAAATCGATATAGGTGTGCCCATAAAATTTGAGGGTTTCCCTCGATTTCCATGGGATCCCATCATCAGATCCTGATTTGATGATCATGGGACCACTTGGGAAGTATACCCTTTCGAACAAAAAAAGAAAAATCCAAATCGGTCTAGCCATTTTCGAGTAATCGGGGAACATACATAAAAAAAAAAATAAAAAAAAAAAAAAAAAATATTCCGACGAATTGAGAACCTCCTCCTTTTGGAAGTCGGTTAAAAAGGGTTTATCCTGGATCTAGAAATACTTCAAGGCCTGTTTTTCTATTTAATTAGTGTTTGCAAAGGTGAACTGACTTTATAAACCGTACCTAACGAAGGAAGGGTACCTAAAACTTTGCACAAACACGATAAGAGCGCCATGTTGAAGATATAATACGCTTAAAAACTCGTAGTTACGACTTTTTGTCCGCCAAATGTTTTCATATTCAAAATTGATTTTCCGACTGGGGTCCGTATGAATATGATTAATTAGGAGCAGATTTATTTATTCAGCCTTTTATTCAGCCCCGATGTTATTACGTGATGTAAAAATGCTGCGCAAAAATTGACTGCGTCGAGTTTATAATACGTGGACGTACATGAATACAGTGTAAAAAAGAGTAACGCGCCAATTGACGAGAAACTACGAAATGAAAATTGTATTTTCGAAATAGGTTAGGAAATATTTTGAAATTGTTATTTTGGTGCGTATTTTTACGACCGTTGAATTTTGTGTTCGTATTTTAGTTTCGATGGGTTTGTAGGTTGTGCGATGTGAAATATCGTCGTGGGATAGTGGAGTGTCGGTGTAAAACGACACATTTTTATTACTTTTCGTATACAGGCTATACATGGCAGAAGAGATAGGTACCTATTGATAGTAAAATGGATTAAATAACGTAAAGCTTACTATGCGAGCCAACTAAGAAGAAGATCGCGCTTGCTGCCAAATTCACACGATAGCTGTCAAAGTAGTACGCTTTGGTAATGAAGTTCGCGAGTATTGCGGAACAAAATGGCTGTTGCGTATGAAAGCATTTGTAACGTTTATTTCGTGTACTTTTTATAATAATAAATCAGCATTGAGGTCCTGCCACCGCGGTCATTTGAGACGTTGAATTAGAGCTCAAATTTGCTTGGCAAGTTACCCCCGCCCGCGCTCGTCCGCGCGGTGCGGTCGCCAGTGGCGCCGAGCCACAGTCCGCGTTCCGCCTTCGTTCAGGTCGCACGTCGCGCAATCTCGCGCGCACCCGCGTTCCACGTGTCTTGCCGCCGTAGTATGGCCTCAAGCTACTAATCACTAACAGACTGTTTTCATTTTACACCCGACTAATCGCGTACTGCGTGCTGTGCGCAACATTAAGTGGTCCTTCTAGCCGGACCTGGACCTCCGGCCACGTGTTTTAGTCGGACTAAACCTGTCTGCAGGGATGTCTCTGCTTCGCACACCCCCGAAGGGTGTTACAACACGTAGCAAACGTGCTACGGAGCAGTTGACTACAAGGAAAAGTGAACAGTTACAAGTGAAAAGTGTTAAAACCGCGTGTTCGTCAGCGGCGGCCCGTAAAAGGTTAGAGTATGAAGCGGCTCAACATCAAGCTCAAATCGACCTCGATTTAGCACAAAAAAGTGCACAAATTCAGAAAGAGTTGCTTCTGAAGAAACTGGAAGTCGACATAGCAGATTTACAAGAAGAAGAATACGGCTCGGTCGCGAAAAGCTCGCGAATAGTCGAGTCATGGCTCGACAAACAAGATGGCGTCGAGTCCATTGTTAAAAACGATTACGCAGAAAATGTTTGCCCAATAAATTCGATGCCGACGTGTAACATAACCCGGAACCATCTAGAGCAGCAACAGGACTTCGTCAGCGAGCGCCCGCCGCGTGGCGACAGCATCAACCTGTTGACGGAAGCGTTGCAACAAGTACTTGCTAAAACTAGCGTACGAGATAATAATAACAGAGAACTCCTTGCGCGCCTAGCAACATCAAAAGATTTACCAGTGTTTGACGGTGATCCTATGCAGTGGCTGCAGTTCAAGGAATCATATAAAGAATCGTCACACTTGTGCAGTTATAGCGATTCAGAAAACATTTGGCGGCTACGAAAGTGTTTACGTGGCGACGCAAAAGAAGCCGTGTCATCGCTTCTAATCGGTAACACAACACCGCAAGCGATAATTGACACCTTAGAGTTACAATTCGGCAGACCCGAGTGTATAATTAATAAAATATTCACTCAACTCAAGAAAATTCACCCACTTCCGACTGCATACCACACGGAGATCGTGAATTTCTCAATAAAAGTTAAAAACTACGTCACAGCTGTTAAAACTATCAAGTTGCAGGAATACCTACAAAGTCCGGAAACGACGTCAATAATACTTTCGAAGTTACCGCCCGCCCTTATCAATAAATGGGCCGAGTATTCTTACGAGAGACAAGAGAGTTCTATACCTAAATTAGAAATATTATCAGAGTTTTTATACAGAGAAGCAACCATAGTCGCTACCTCAGGTGTGAGTTACATACATAGTCAGAACGACGTAAGAAAGAAATACGATAATATAAAAACTCATTCAGTGTTAGCGTGCACTACTACCGATAGTAAATGTATGTATTGCCGCGCCTCTCCGACGCACGCTCTAGACAAGTGCGGCAAGTTCAAACGTGCTATGAGACGTGATCGATGGCAATTTGTACGTGCTAAACATCTGTGCTTCAAGTGCTTGAGCGCACGGCACAATGAACCCGCCGCGTGCAGCGCGCCTGACTGCAGCGAGTGTGGACATCCACACCATCATCTCCTTCACTGGACGAAGCCTAACGCGCCTGCGGCACCGGCGCGGGCGGCGCCGCCGGCACCGATCGCCGCGCATCCAGAGACGGCGGCGCGCCCCGCGGTGGACGCAGCCCGCGTGCACACATCGACGCCCGACGAGTCGCGCCGCGAGGACACCGTTGCCCACGCCCACACCAGTGCGTCCACTAGTGTTTGTGAATCGTCAGTGCCTAAAGTGTTGTTAAAAATAGTGCCGGTAACCGTTCATGGACCTAAAGACAATATCCACACCCACGCGTTGCTCGACGACGGTGCCACCGTCACGCTGATATCTGCTGATCTCGCTGATCAGGTGGGACTCCACGGTAAGACAGTGACCATGCGCGCCCGCAGTGCATGGGACTCCGGTGAGCTCGTGTGCCAAACGGAAAATGTAAGTTTTGACATTTCTACTAATACAGGCAATCGTTTTAGTTTGTGTGCTCGTAAAATGAAGGAACTCAATTTACCCATTCAACGTGTATCGTGTATGGACTTTAGTAATTATTCAGACTATATTAACTACGACTTGTGCAAATGTGACGCACAACCTAAATTATTAATCGGGCAGGATAACTATGATTTGATTGCTCCTATCTTGTGTTTAAAAGGTAATAGCAAAAATGAACCTTATGTCACAAAGACACCGCTAGGGTGGTGTGTACACGGTGTTGTAAACAACATAATAAACATGTCACCTGATCGTAGTACTAGTGATGACAGCGCGCAACATTGTTGCGATTCCAAGTTAGACGAATTATTAAGAAAATCATTTGCATTAGAGTCGATAGGTATTTCAAAACAACCGCGACAGAATGCGGAGGAATTGCGTGCTGTCACCATTCTAAATAACTCTTGTGAGTTAATTGATAACCAATGGTTTGTGGAATTGCCATGGAAACATGATACCTTTGTTATGCCTGATTCTTATCAAAATGCCTATAATCGCCTATTATCAGTTGAGAGAAAAATGTTAGCCGACAACTCTTACGCATCGCGTTACCAAGAACGTATACAGCATTTATTTGCGAATAATTATGCCAGGAGGCTAAACGAGGGGGAGTCTAGCGACCATATTTGGTACCTACCGCATTTCGGGGTCGATAACCCCAATAAGAAGAAGTTACGTTTGGTTTTCGACGCGGCTGCGAAAACAAAGCGATGTTCTCTTAATGATTTTTTATTGACAGGTCCGGACTTGTTACAGTCTTTATTTGGAATTATGTTTAGGTTTAGAGAAAATCGAATTGGAATTATTGCAGATATTAAAGATATGTTTCTTCGAATTAAAATTAAAGAAAAGGATCAACATACACTTAGGTTTTTATTTAGAGATGAAGCTACCAAGGACGTTAATAAATACGCTATGACGTCATTAATATTTGGCGCGAACTGCTCGCCTTTTATCGCGCAACATATTAAAAATAAAAATGCATTACATTTTAAGGATACTTATCCAACGGCTGTCGACGCTATTTGCAAGCAGCATTATATGGACGACTATATCGATAGTTTACCCGAAGTCGACCTTACGAAACAAATGATTAAGGAAGTCTCTTTTATTCACCAGCAGGGTGGATTCGAAATACGGAACTGGGCTTCCAACGTACCGGATGTAGTGGAGAGCTTACCGAAGGAAGCTTTGAGTGACAGCGTCTGTTGCGCCTTCGATAAAGATCAATCGGAAAGGACACTCGGTTTATTATGGTACCCTGCTAGCGACGAGTTAGGGTTCGATTTGACCTTGAAACGTATACCAGCTGATGTTATAAACTTAAAAAGAAGACCCACGAAGCGTGAACTGTTATGTATTGTTATGTCTATTTTTGACATTCATGGTTATCTGATACCATTTACAATTAAAGGAAAAATAATAATGCGCGAAACTTGGAAAAGAAAAATAAAATGGGATGAAGAATTAAATGATGAGTTAAATAATTTATTTCAGTGTTGGATAATTCAAGCAAAAAATATTAATAATATTAGGATCCCGCGTTGGTATTTTTGTGATAGTGATATGAGCGCGAGTAATGAAAACTTAGAACTACACGTTTTTTGCGATGCGTCGCCGAGCGCCTACGCGACCGTTGCGTACTGGCGCAAGGAAACGAGCAGTGGACATATTATCGTAGCGTTTATCGCTAGTAAATCCAAAGTTACACCCGTGAAATCTGTTTCTGTGCCGCGACTAGAACTACAGGGTGCTTTATTAGGATGTAAATTAGCAAATAATATTAAAAAGGAACATCGCTTAAAACCAAGTTCAACTTATTATTGGACGGATTCAACTACTGTTTTACATTGGATCCGAAATAATTGTAGGACCTATAAGGTTTTTATCGCCAATCGTCTAGGAGAAATTGACGAACTAAGTAAGGCTGACGAGTGGCACTATGTGCCGACTGACGTCAACGTGGCGGATTTAGGAACTAAAAGTACCGACCACGTACTTAGCAGCAGCTCGTCGTGGTTTACCGGTCCGTCATTTTTACATCAGTCACGCTCTTGCTGGCCTCAGGAACCTGAAAATAAAATAAAAATTAATGAAGAAATATTAGAAAAAATAAATATAGTAAATGAAAATAATAGTGTAAACGACTTACCTGTACCGGAGCCGACGCGCTTCTCCAGTTGGTTGCGATTGCTTCGAACTGCTGGAACTGTCTTGTTGTTCATAGATAAATGCAAGAAGATAAAAACAAATGGACTTACCGACGAGTTGATGAAAAGAGCTGAAACATTATTGCTTCAGCACTCGCAAGCCACAGCTTTCTTCAGTGACATTTTACTGTTGAAACAAAATAAAGAAATAAAACGCGATAGTAGACTTCGCGCTTTGACACCCATATTGGATGATACTGGACTACTACGTGTTGGTGGAAGAATCGGAGCCGCTAAAGATGTAGCGATGGACACAAAATCACCTGTGATCCTGGATGGACATGATCACGTGGCTCGACTCATTGTCAAGTATTATCACATCCGCGCAGGTCACGGATGCAACGAGTTGGTGGTAAATGAGCTGCGCCAAAAATATTGGTTGTTACGTCTACGTCCTACGGTCCGTACTGTTGCGACGCAGTGCTTGTTCTGTCGCATCAGGAAAGCTAATCCAAAGCCGCCACGTCTAGGTGATTTGCCCGAGGGTAGACTCACGCATCACCAAAGACCGTTTACCGTTACCGGAGTCGACTTATTTGGACCAGTAGAGGTCACAGTTGGAAGATCAAGACCAAAACGCTATGGGGTCTTGTTCACGTGCCTGACAGTACGCGCCGTACATATTGAGATCGTGCCGTCTCTCACTTCAGATTCATTGATAATGGCTTTACGCAGAATGGCTGCACGTAGAGGCTGGCCAAAAAAGATTTATTCTGACAACGGGACCAATATGCGCGGCGCAGAAGTTGAACTAAAGAAAGCCTACGACGCCGTAGACAAGGGTTCTGTCATGAACGAAGCCTTGAACTTTGGAGTTTCCTGGAGCTTCATTCCGCCAGCTAGCCCGCACATGGGAGGAGCTTGGGAGCGACTCGTACGCAGTGTCAAGACAGCCCTCAGGGTGGTTCTGAAAGAGAGAGCCCCGCACGAAGAGACTTTGATTACTCTCCTAGCTGAAGTGGAGAATATTATCAACAGCCGGCCCCTCGGTCATGTGTCCGTGGACCATCGGGATGATGAGACATTAACGCCGAATCACTTCCTCATTGGTTCGTCGTCTAATTTGCCTAGCGCAGGAGTGTTTACGGACAAAGACTTATGTCTGCGCAAACAATGGCGTATCTCCCAGCGTCTGGCTGACCATTTTTGGGCCAGATGGGTGAAAGAGGTGCTCCCCGATCTAGTGCCGCGCCAAAAGTGGAGAGAAGAGGGCGCACAATTGAAGATCGGTGATATGGTAGTAATAGTTGATCCTAACTCCCCCCGTAATTGCTGGCCTAAAGGTATCGTACAATCCGTGTACCCTGGTGCAGATGGACGCGTAAGGGTTGTCGACGTTAAAACTAAAAATGGCATACTTAAACGTCCAGCAGCTAGGTTAGCGATATTTTAAATTCTTGTTTTAATTTAGGTTACCGTTTTGAGTGTCGTGTCGACACTGAGGGGGAGAATGTTGCGTATGAAAGCATTTGTAACGTTTATTTCGTGTACTTTTTATAATAATAAATCAGCATTGAGGTCCTGCCACCGCGGTCATTTGAGACGTTGAATTAGAGCTCAAATTTGCTTGGCAAGTTACCCCCGCCCGCGCTCGTCCGCGCGGTGCGGTCGCCAGTGGCGCCGAGCCACAGTCCGCGTTCCGCCTTCGTTCAGGTCGCACGTCGCGCAATCTCGCGCGCACCCGCGTTCCACGTGTCTTGCCGCCGTAGTATGGCCTCAAGCTACTAATCACTAACAGACTGTTTTCATTTTACACCCGACTAATCGCGTACTGCGTGCTGTGCGCAACAATGGCGTCTTGACAGTACTATTCTTATTTGGCTCGCATAGTACAAAATCAAACATTAACAAAAAAATACACACATTTTTAATCTCAAACTTACTCAATACCTACCACGCCACTTTTTTACAGGTACCCAAACATACTACACCTACACACTTTATGCTTTTAGGTGGCGACGTAAAAACGAAATCAGCAAGTATCATTTTGACAGCCATTATGTAAAAGTGGGTGTGCGTGTGATAAGGCCACAAGTGGCCATTTGCCGGTGTTTGCGAGCCCCTGCTAACGTCCTCTGTATAATATGCTGAGAGAAAACTCACCTACATAATGATACACACGTACACTTTTATGAGGATAGGTGTACGAAGAATGGTGAAGTGAACTTGAAGCCGCGCATTATAATGTTGTTTTTCTATGGCAAGAAAAAAGGTTGATATATCTATTTTTGGATTTGGGACAGTAACCCTCAGAAAAAATGCATGGAATTAGTATGTACTATAAATATCTACGATAAATATAAGTAGAAGAATAAGTATGGCTATTTTTCCCTTTTCAAAAATAGAATTGGAGCAAAATAGAATAACGGCCAGATATTTTCCTGCAAATAGTATTATTGTAATAAAACATGAAACTAACTGAACGCTAGGCTCAATTCAAATCAATTCCTTCGCCCGACCCTCATCATAAAAATCGACGCGCAATCTTGGGATTGGTTGCCTCCAAAATCTGAAGGGGTTTATGTAAACGCTGCTGCTTTGATAACATCGTGTATATATGAGCCGGTCGAAACAACGTTAATTTCGTTAAAAGGCACACAAAAGAGGATCACACTACAGGGGAATACCATTACATGGGACGCGCACCGAATAACGTTTCCGGCTGGTAAGCGACCTTATAAAATTAAGGGTACGGGTGTGAAACGGGCGGGGACCGGAGCGACTACGGCCTGCAGACCTGCACTATAATACTGTAACTTCGTCTGGATACGAAAGGGTTTTCGACAGTTGAGATAAACGTATCTCAAAGCGTTTTCCGCTTAACATGGGATGTTGGAGCGCTTAATAAGGGCTATTAATGTAAGGGCTGCACAATTTTAAAGGAGAAGATATGAATGAAAAATTGCAAGGATGAAAACGATCTATGAGATGGATAAGGCCGCTTCCTAGATTTTCTAAAATTGAACGATCTATGAGATGGATAAGGCCACTTCCTAGACCTAGACTTTCTAAAATTGTTGTCTAATCTATAAAGTTCCTATAATAATAAGTCGTATCTCTACGTTGACGTCGTGGTCGGGCTTGCGCGCTCCGATGTCTAGATCTGTGCTGGTAGAGTTTACTTTGCCGAAACAGGTTTCGGTGAGGACCCAGACCAAGAGAGATACAGAAACCCGCAGGGCTGCATGTGGCGAGCTGTTGGGCAGTAGCAACCCCACGGGCCCTATCTCCCGGGAGAAGTAAATCAGAATAATCAGAATCAGAGAATTATAATCTACTACACAAGTCAAACTACGTGGTGTGTCACGTCTCATCTTTCTTGGCACGCATTGTACTCAGCGCTTCTGCTCCATATTATGCGCACAGCCAAAGTGTGGAACTCTCTGCCAGCGTCTGTGTACCCTTCCTCATATAACCCGTCTGCCTTCATAGCAAGAGTGAACAGGCATCTTCTGGGCACGCTCATTCCATCATAGACCTCATCCATCGATTGCCATCAGGCGTGATTGATGTCAAAAGCAGTCCCAGTCAGCAAAAAAAAAACAGAATAGATTTATTGTTTCATTAACCCAATGAAAAGTGTCCAGATGTAGGTACAACAGTTCAGTATTCTAAAGAAATATGGTAATTATGACATTGTATCCAGTAATTCATGACAGATACATATTAGGTACATACTCTTTAATCGCCCACAATAAATAGGTAATGTATTAGTTATTTACTTTTAGATTTCCATCTATTTAGGGCGCGACAAATGACCTTAGTTCAACGTTATTTTTAGAATTAAGTACTTATTCAAATCAATGTCTGCCGTATAATGAGACTACTTCTGAACATTATTTATAAATACTATTTGACTTTATAATGGAATTAATACTTCAACGACAGATGACACTCTCAGAATATTTAATCTTATTGGGTTCGACTTCAGTACGCTTGTGTATTATATTAAGACCATACAGTCATGATGTCTGATTTATACATGAACGTGCATTTTTTAAATAATTGAAAAACCAAATGTGCCCAAACTTTAATGGTGCTCATTGAGAAATATCATGTATTGCTTTTGATCTATGTCAATGTTTACTTTAAATGGTGTGTATTGAAATATATTTAATTCGACTATCTATTTCAGCAAAAACAGAATTTATTTCCCAAAAAATTACTAGTAAACATCGACCGCTGACATGATCATGCGTCATCACATTCACACAGACAATGATAACCAGCGAAGCAGCGAAGTGTAAACAGAAGTGGTCTCTACTAGGTCCGGTCTCCGGTCTTCTCGACACGTCAGGACGCAGGACCCGTCTCGAAATCAGTTTTATTACAAACCTTTTTGCTCCCTTTAATAAATCCCACACAGGCAAGTTCCAGCAATGAGAATTTCATCGGGCGACGACGTGACCATTGTCATGTAAATCTGATTTGGAAAGAAATGCAAACTTTGCTAGAACGGATGAATATTTCAAATTATACGGACACAGTCGTCGTTCGTTGTGGAAAATATTGTCCAATTTGCCACCTATCTACGGTTTTTATGGACTTATTCTGGGACGAGACGTTTGTTTTATATAATAATCGCGGAACACCCCATCGTTGGCAAATGAAATTCATTCTTTAAACTTTTGACTGTATGTCACAATTTACTTGTTGATGTGTGTCATTTAATTCCGTTTTTAACCGACTTTCAAAAGGAGGAGGTTGTCAATTCGTCGGAACCTTTTTTTTTTTTTTTTTTTTTTTTTATGTATGTTCCCCGATTACTCGAAAATGGCTAGACCGATTTGGATTTTTCTTTTTTTGTTCGAAAGGGTATACGTCCCAAGTGGTCCCATGATCATCAAGTCAGGATCTGATGATGGGATCCCATGGAAATCGAGGGAAACCCTCAAATTTTATGGGCACACCTATATCGATTTCGGTATTTTTTATAGTAACTCATGCATTTGCTCTCGGAAAGTACCATTCGGTGAGCTGGAACTGATGATGAAGACCACAGAGGGCCATCGGAAATACTCAATTATATCTAAGTATATAACAGGTTGCGATTTGATTACTTTAATATGGTTTATGCTCGTCAAAATAATGGTAATGGTGACTTCACCATGAGCTCCATTTCTCCTGGTTCTTACTAGGAGAACTCCTCAACAATTAACGGCCCTGCATCGGGAAAAGCAACATTTTGTAAAACGTGATGAGCAGTTGACATTGGGTTATTGTAACTTAGATAAATTACAAACTGAACCACTAAAAAGTGAAAAATAAAAACTTTTTACAAAAACAAAAACCGACTTCCAAAACAAACACTACAAAGTGAAAAATAACTTTAATCTCGGAAGTTGGTGGCAAAAAACTAAAATACAGATCCAAAGACACCGACTTCCGAAATTAAAGTTATTTTTCACTTTGTAGTGTTTGTTTTGGAAGTCGGTTTTTGTTTTTGTAAAAAAGTTTTATATTGGGCTATCAAGTTCTACAAATATATTTTAAAACGAGTTGTAAAAACACATTTTCATTTCAGTTAAAACATTTATCAAAACATCACAAACATTTGAAATGAGACGCTACAATTGCGACCAAAAAGATAAAATCACAAAACAAAATGTAGACAAAACAGAATGTTTACCATTTATTACATTTGCTTTTGTAAACACGACTACTTTCCTCACTAAATGGGAATGTAAAGATTTTTCCGAGTTCTTAACACGAGGCGGGTTTTTTTCGAAACTAAAGAGCATTCTTCCTCGCCCCTACGATTACTGTAGAAAATTACAGGCTACAATTGTTGTTATTTATTTAACAAAGGGTTTACAGAAGTGGGAGGCACGCGAGCAGTATTTACATAAAAACAAAGAATTATATTCGGTGGAATGTAAACAGAGGCTTGTGGCTACGAGGCAGGCAGATGTGTCGCGTGGCTCTGCCTGGCTTCTAGTGAGGGTATCTTGTCGATAAAATGATGAAACTATTGTCATTTTGGTAACATTTTGCTTCGAAAATCTGTTTGAGAGCTCTCTTGGAAGTTGACTCAACACAAAGACATTAAAAATGACTGTTTCATTATGTCAAATGTGTGAAAGATGTTAATATTTTTTTTATCATAAACGTGGGATCTAAAATGAGAGTGTTTTAGTACTTTTATAAGCATAAAAAGCTTCCGCTTTATACCTACCTAACATAATTTCGCAGCGTCTTAATTAACATAAACTTTTATCTAGAGCGTTGGAATATGTTCAAGAGTTTTTGGAGTTAATTCATCAAGCTATGAGGAGATTAATGTTTTCAGAAAATATTCTCCAACTTATTTTCCTAGTCCAATACATTTAACAAAAAATTATACGGTCTTATCGACATACAAATACACAGAGCTATATTTTCATAAAACGATTCAGCTCGCTACAGTGAAGATTATCCCTTCAAAGATCAGTAGGATATATTAGAGCACACTTCAATATCAAGTGGTTAATACATTTTAGATAACTTATCGACAGTCGCTCCTCACAAAATCGTAATAAAATGGCGACTGTAGGCGGCGGGCGGGCGGGTGTTTTTAAGTCGTCTTGCCTCCATCCAAACACAAGCCAAAAATCTTTATAAATGCAAACGAGACGGCGTTATCTACATCTATGTGAGTGCGAGAGGGACGGCGTCAGGTGCATCTGAGTTAGCTCTGCGGTTGCGGGTAGATACAGCACGTTCTTACCGCTTCAGTCGGTGCGGTTAAGGGTACCCCAACTTTGCAACGAATTGGAGTGGAGTTGGGAAAAACAAATAACTAAGTATCTCATTTGAATGTATAACTTGGAGTCTTTAAAACGAAATAGGTGTTACTACGCGAATGGCGGCGAGATTATTTCTGTTTCTGACACGTGTTTCATAAGTGGTATTTGTAGACGGTCGAATTAATTCCAAGCAATTTTGTGTAATAACGAGCAATTCTTCGAAGTATAATTAAGGCGATTTGGATGAATTATGTTTTCATTATGTTTACATTTTCTACAAAACAGCCTACAAATACAAACAGCTCGTACATTTCACAATTTCCGTTATAATTTTGGGGCGTGACGTTGTATATTTAAACGGCGCTTTTTTCTCAAGTCATAATTTGAATTTGTAATACTTGTAAGAGCGGAAAGTTTTGGCATCAATATTTATTATGGTTATAATGATGGGTACTCACCTTCCGCCGACTAGGAGGTAATTTCCGTCTCTTAATAATAATCTGAAGTAATCTGTATGTGTGTCGTTTCCCAGAAACTTGTGCGTATCATCCACTCCTGAAACAAAAGAATAAAAAGCTTAATTAGTTAATTGATAGGTACCTACTCTTAATTAGTCACATTTCGGGGAATATATAGGTTTTTGTTACACAGTAGGTAGACTTGTTTTCTACGTAAAATAATAATTAGTACCAACAATCGTATTTAAAGATAGACAAATAACAAAAATAAGAAAGCTGAAAACACAGTATAATAATGTTACAGTAGTTTATCTTAAGGTTCCTCCTCCTTAAAATACGGCGAAACTAAGTAACTTTGTGTCCATCTTTTACAGTAACTATAGCATATTTTTGATAGGAAAAAATACACAGCAATCTACAGTAAATAAGAAGTGATTTCATGTCTCCTGAAATCTATTTTAGTTTGTAGAACTAAAGAAAAAAGAACTAAATGTAAGGGTCTATTTCTGTCTATTTTTTCTAGTTTTTACCATATTACTCCTACAATTTTCATTAAAACTGTTCATAAAAATATACAGTTCTTTTCAAAATTAATAAGGAATGATTTCATGTGATTACTTTTTTAGTCCAATCTCTAGATTATTTTGTAAATCGGTAATTACTTCATATTTTGCAAGCGTTGTGGCATCGCGCTTCTATTTCTTTTCTATGCAGTCCGACAGTGACCGCGCTTTTTACGGCGGACAAGCCTTAATAGAAAACGGCCGAAACGACGCGCTTCGAAATCTCAGTATATACCAGTACGCAACAGGTCGAGTGCGCGGCCGTTAGGCCCGGACTCCACTAAAGCGGAGAGGAGATGTGTTTTAACACCCAATCCGATTTCGTTACTTGAGCTGAATGGAGACTGAGAGATGTGTGAATAACTAAATTATATTGGTTGTTAAAACACATCTCTCCTCTCCGCTTTGGTGGAGTCCGGGCCTTACGTCCGGACGGACGCGTATTCACCTATCTACCGAGCGGCCGTTAACTCAAGGTCACTGCCCAGATAAACTACTGCAGCTTTATTATTCTATGCTGAAAATGAAACTACACAGTAACTACGACACAGTGATTATTAAATAAAATTACGAAAACCGACGAGGCCGTATGAGCTTGATGCCTTTGCTTTTCTGAAAAAAAAAAATATTAGTCTAGGAATTTGCCGCGTTTTTGTTTTCTTCAAATACATAAACGTTAGGTTTATTTTAATTTATTTTTATAAATAAGTTAATGTTCTAAAATGCTTATCTCATATTATTATTGTGTTAATTTTTTCGCAAATGGTACGAAAAGTAGAGTATTTTCCTCGGTGATAAAGCTGTCTTAGTCTTGGGTGAACTTAAATCCCTCGCTACACTCAGGACTCGTCTTCGTGTTTTTAACACCCTCGCTACGCTCGGGAGCAAACCTCGAGTCCTTCGTTACGCTTGCGATTTAAATCGTCACCCGCGATAGAAGACACTGCTTTATCCCCTTGGTTAATAATCTACTATTATAACACATTTGTTCGTAAAGGGTCTCTTATTTCACCAATTTCAATATCGTAATGTATATCATTACGTACTTGTGCGTTATTGTAATGTAAAACGCATGAGTTTCTTTAATACGTAGGGTTTATCAAGATGCTCCGTCTAAAACGAACGGTACTTTTTAAATCTTAGCAAAAAGTTTTTATGTCAGAAAAGTGGTCAACATTTAATGAATAAAATTAACTTTGGGAGATAAAATTTTAAAAATAAACATTTAATTCTTTAATTTAATTAATTTTATCTGTAAATTTATCAGTAACAAAAACAAAACAATATTAATTTAATTTATTAATAATATTGCCTGTTTTTGTGCCTTTGCCTTAAAAAAAAGCGCATCGCTAATTTGTGAACAAGTAAAAATTATTCCGCGCGCTTTTTCTTTTCGCTGTATTGTTTTTATTTGAAAATGTCGTCAAGTAATGATGAATTTATTAATTCGACACCGCCAGAAAGGGCAGCAGCGAAAGAGGCTACTCTGAGCGTCTTGCCCGAAAAATCGGCTTATTCCCATCCGATCCCACAATCGGATCCCACTACGCGGATAAAATGAATATTTTGTTCCCATCCGATGCCCATTTGTGGGATTCCTTTGGAATATGGATAAAATTAATATCCGAACGTAATGATCGCCTGCTTGAATCGATAAATGAAAACAAAAAGTAAGTATGTACGGAAGCCAAAGGAGTTAAGTAACCAGACACGCACACTACAAAACTATATAGCTACTGAAAATGATATGCTAAAAAGCAGGTTATCGTATCATTTTGTGTTAATTTAGATGATGTCAAAAGTAGCAGTGTTAACCGAATTCTGTTGCTGACGGTATAGTAGCGATATAGTTTTGTAGTATGCGTGTCTGGTTACTTATCTCCTTTGGCCTGTACATAATATCGAGATAAATAGTAAGTCGGTAACAGTGCACCGGCAACGCCACTTGGAATATTGTTGAAGTTATATTTATTTTAATTTTAATATATAGGGTGACTGGTAATTAGTGACCGATACCTAAACACATGATTGTGCTCATGATAACAAACAACTTTTACTATGGGACCAAACCTGAAATCGCGAAAAAAAATTCAGCTACCCCATACATTCATGTTCGCATAACTCGTCAAAATGTAGGGAGCAGCTGATTTTTTTTTCGCGATTTCAGGTTTGGTCCCATAGTAAAAGTTGTTTGTTATCATGAGCACAATCATGTGTTTAAGTATCGGTCACTAATTACCAGTCACCCTATATATGACCATAACTGTATCTTGATATTATGTACTTACTTTTTGTTTTCATTTATCGATTCAAGCAGGGATTCATTTTATCCGCGTGGTGGGATCCGATTGTGGGATCGGATGGGAATAAGCCGAAAAATCGACCGATAGATACTTACAAGCGTATCAAAATTTCAAATTATGGAAAATAAGCAAAGATGCAAATTCATTTTCAGAAAGTGTGTTTTTAGCCTATTTCATGGAACTTTTTCAAAAATATAAGTCAAGCTACTATTCAATGCTAAAAAGCACTGTGAAAACAAAACATGGAATTGATATCAAGTAATACTCCAACTTGCTGGCATTTCTAAAAAGACGCTCAAGTGGCCATGTGAGTAAAAATTCGAAAGTATTTTCGGCTTTTTCTCGCAAATATGTTATAATATCCTTTACCTAAATATCTTTGTTACAGTTTCCTAAGCCACTGAAGCTACGATTCTCGAGAAGAACGGCAGCCGCCAAATAACGACCGCAGTGACGGCTGTCATGAAAATGATGACAGCGGGGTTTGACTTTATGGTGTCAAAACAAGCTGTCGAGCGTTGCGTGCGTGCGTTGCGGCCGGTGCGGACCCAGTGCTCAGTTTTTACCATTGAAGTTCAATGCTTTTTACAATTAGAAGATTGTTGACGTTTACATTTATTGAAATTGACATTTACGTTGTCCTTATTCGATTTGACTCGATGTCTCGAAAAGCCTCATAACGTATCGACAAAATCGATTGAGGAAACACTAAAATAATCTAATTTTAAATACACAAGCTTTCGATAATCTTTGTTCGAGCCTCTGAACAACATATGTAGGTATATCCACGTTTATCTAAATCCAATTACGTTAAGAGCAGGTAAAGGTTAGATACGTTATTAGTTTAAGGTTACGATATTGTGTGGATCTAAAGAAATTTGCATATCCATTAGCGTGGCTAGGTATTTGTCAACTGACTTGTTTTAAATGGATAATGTCCTATATACTGGTCCTGTGAGGGGAAGGTTGGCGAAGATTGACAGCGTTGAGTAGTTGAACTTATGTCCTACGTATTTTTGTAGTATTTTTATTTACTGAAAAAACTTTAAAACTGAACCAACTGAAAACATTCAAATTACAATTTTTGTTTTTTACCATGATGCACTATGGTAGCACTTCAATTTGCCGACTCCCTACAGTCCGGTCGTCGAGAGAATGCCTTCCTGACATCTGTCAGTTGAACAATTTCTAGTTGTAATAAGGATCAAATTAGCAAAAAACACATATTCGTTAGAATGAAACTGACAGGTGTCAAAAATGCATTCTCTCGATGGCCAGACTATAGTCATTATTGTCAATGTAAACCTTTTCAACAAAAATCTATCTAACAACGTTACTTTGTTAGCTACTAACAGTCTCTTTGAAAGACACATTAAAATTCATGGCACACTTCATGAAGATACGACTCAGTCTCAAAGGCTTAAACTCCAGTCTAAATGAGGTCTGAAATAATGGGCGTGGCCCTCATTAAACTCCTTTTGTCGTGATCCGAAGTTAGAGTTTTGACATCTGATTCCTATTTGGAATTTGTAAACGATTTTCCACTTTATCCTTTTGTGATAAAGCACCCTTTGTTTTGTAAGAGGCAAGATATTTCGAAGAAAACATTCATGAGATAAGATAACCTTAGTTGTTTTTTCAAAGTTACTGCTTTAGCGTTATTTTTGTTTATAGAGTCTTAATGGATACAATGTAAAGAGTTTTAATTTGTATCATGATGCTCCCCAATATTCCTCCATAACTAAGACCGCTGCTGGATATAGAACTATCCATTGTACGCCAGGTGTTCAATCCTGGGCCACTCTCATCCATCTACTACCAACCACCTTGCGAAGATCGTCGCTCCACCTAGGTCGAGAGTGTTCTACACTACGTTTGCCGATTCGCGGTCTCCACTCAAGAACACGTCTGCATTGCTACTTCAGTCAGCTTTGTCGCTGTCATCCTATCGTTCTGAGAGCTTCGAAATATGATGCATAAAATTGAAAAGGTTTGGAAATATTGCTAAATAACTCAGAAATTGAAACTAAGAAAGAGGTTACACAAATAAACAGGGTGTATCAGAAAAGTGATGTAGTCAAGTTGAAGGGTGTGGCACAGACCATCAAACTGAACAACTTACTCCATGGGACCAACATTGTAATCGAGAAAAAATGATCAGCCGTCCTGTACAAAGCTTCAATATCAACTCGACCCAGATGAATGGGACGGCTGATATTTTTTTCTCGATTACGACACTGTATATCTGCCGATGTATTCTGTAAATGGAATTCTGTGTAGTGAGCTTGGAGTGCGCTGTCAATAGTGGCAATCCATCAGGTGGAATGGCAGCTCACTTCCCCTAAGTTCTCACGATGAGATTTTTACAGAATACACCGGCTGGTTATATGGCTAATGCCCGCGGCTTCGCCCACGTGGACATCGGAAAATATCCCACGGGAACTTGCTACCGGGAAATCCTTTCTTATTCCTTTCATACATCATAAATAATAAGGGAAATTTCAGCTTTCTAGGTTCAAAGTCAGTCAGTCAGTCAGTCAGGACTAGGCTTCTCTTTTTATTTATATAGATGTAGTATCTTTTTGGATTACCCGAAACTTACAGCCATCAGATCGTAAAGGCAAAAGCTGTGAGATGTGTTCTTACATTGTTCATAGATGAAAGAGTGCAGATAAGAGTGAAACAATATTCGTAAAAACAACAACGTTTCTTATTCGAACGAAAGGTATAAAATTCCCGATGTGACAAGTAAAATGCTTGAACTGCACGTGCAATAAAATAGTGACGTCATTCGAATAAACATTTTGAATCGAATTATTCGATTTTAATTGCGAACGCTAATCGAATAATTGGCGTGAAACTGACAAATACATTCATTGAAATGAGTAGTGATTTTTGCTTATATGTATAACAATGTCATTGTGTATACTCAATTTAATATAAGTACTCTATGCTTTTGTTTTGAAGATCGATTGTTCAAGTCCCTTTAAGGCCGCTTTACATTAGGAACTTAGATGTGAAAGCAGTCTAAAACTATTATTTTGACGATATTACTTTCATCAAAGATCAAGATTAATCTCGCAACTATTTTGGGGTCAGCTTTCAGTCTAGCCGGATGCTGCTGAATACCAGTATTTTAAGTGGAGCGACTGCGTATCTGACCACCACAACCCAATACAATATCCCTTGGTAAGACTGGTGGTCAGACTTTCGGGCTTCTAACGACCAGTAACGACTGTCAAAGATCCACGAATGACAGCCGGACCAACGGCTTTGCGTGCTTTCCGATGCACAGGTGGGTCTCGGTATGTAAAGGGTGACCACCCATCTACGGGCCGACCGCGGCAATCGTAGATTACCCTGATCGATTGACCCGTGCGGCTGTTATTACTTAGCCACAAGCCCCTTCAACACCTATCAAAAGTCAAGATTATTGCTTTAAAAGTAGTTCATTCGTCTAAAAATTACGCGAAACTGAAACTATCGAAATTGATTCGAGTAGATAGTTCTTGTCCCATCACTGCGATAAAATCGGCGATTACTTGAAAGTGACTTTTTTATACCAGAAAGGTTCACGAGAGGGTTCAACGCAACGTCAATCAAATGGAAAAACGTTTAAAAACCCTAATAGATTGCTTGGTGGAGGGAACCAATCATTTTCGGGGACACGCATAGACACATTATATCAATGCTTTGACATAGGTATACATAATAGAAATATAAAAAACAGGAAAATTGCCAAGCGGGCGAATCTGTGTCAATAGTACCTACAATTTCCGTCTCCGCGAACTAGTGCGCTTTCGACTGTGACCATGACAATTTATAAGAACGTCGTGTTGTTCAGTGGTTTCTTGTTAAATCCGATGTCATGTAAATCATGAAATCACTTTCCAAATGAAAGTGACAAAGGGACAAAGTGGAGACACAGGGTTCCTATACATTTTAACATACTGGGCACATCTCCTTCTTTCTTCGGTTAAATGAGGGACGTACTTTAATAACTGCCTCGTTGGTCTAGTGGTAGTAAGCGCTACAGCTGAGCATGAGTTCCTGAGTTCGATTACCAGGTCGGGCAGTTTTGTCTGGAGTCTGGATTCGTGCCCGGTTGATAGCATAAGGTCGCGTCTAGTCCATTGGACTTAAGCTAACGCTAGCTTTCGCTAACTAAGCTATCGTATGCATCTCACGCGCTTGTTACCAACGCTATGTACTCTGCCTATCCACCTTTTATGTACTTGTGCTTCTGTAATCTTACTGTGCTTCTCTTTGTGTAAACTCTCTTCGTAATTTGTATGTGTACGTGTGTAGAAACTTTGGACAGTATACCCAGCTAGTGGAAATCATACCTGCTCTCATTCATCACCATCATTCTCATTCATCATCATCACCATTCATTACCCACTTCAAGCATAACTGGCGAAATATGAGTGTACTACGGGTACTCTGCTAAACCCTTCGGGTTATGTTAAAAAAATTCAAATCGGTCAAGCCATTATTTTCGAGAACAATACATAAAAAAAAAGAAAAAAAAAATGTTTCGACGAATTGAGAACCTCCTGCTTTTTAGGAAGTCGGTTAAAAATTAACAACTTTTACCATGGGAGCAACGCTGAGAAAAATAAGTCCTTTTTACATAAGCTAATTCTAATTAAGGTACACTATAAACTCTTATCACGTCATTAAAAGCTACGTAAGGTAACCACGTTGCGGCTTCTAGCACTTCCGACACTTTCTTAGGCAATAAACTACTTAGCTAACTTACAAGAATAATTAATACGAACTTCCCAAGATTAACTTAGAACCTGAATTGCTTGTACCATTTTTTACCTACTCCAAAGGAAACGCCTCTTTTCATACTAAGAAGATACCTATTGATCAGCGGCAGCGTCATGTTCGTGAACGGGGGCGCCGTCAGTTGAGACTGGTAGGACTTATTTTTAATCTTATATTTTGAATTGTTTTTAAATTTGTTTTTACATTGTTCACTCTTATAGAAGCAACAAGAATAATGTAACCAGGATTTTACAAAATAATATCTTGATTTAAAAGAGTGTCCGTGGAGTTTCTTGCCCGTTCTTCTCCGTCTTCATTTTCTTGTTTTGGAATGGGCAACTAGATTCAACTTTCTGACTAACTGATCGATTGTTTGACAATTCAAAAGTGCATGTAATTGGTTTAATTGACATATTATGCTTTGAGTTTGAGTTTGATCACCAAGTCTGCTGCTTGTGTTGTGGCGATTTTGTGTCTTGTAAGTCGAAGGTTCCTCCCGTTTTTTCGTTGGCCGTTTGTCAAGCAAACTTCTGCTTTAACTGCTTTATACATACACATATGAATACACGAAAACGGTAATTAAAGCACATATAGCTGTGGGAATTAAAACATGTATTCTGGACGGAGTTTCACCACGCCAGCGTTGCCCGCGTATCATTTTTCCGCCTATTTGTTGTTTGTGTTTGTTTTAATTCTAAATTTTTAATACAAAAGAGTTTTTTCCGTGCTTTTCCTGTGGATAGTTTGTATGCAAATTTTTATGGGAGTTTGTGTATGAAAATTAATGTAATAGTAGTGTTTCGAGTGCGGAAACAAACTACATTTTCGTTGAACAAAATTGTGAAAGAATTGGTGATTTCAGAACGGAATCCTTAGTAAAAAGTAATGGAAGTTTTGGAAAGAAAGGTTCGGTTTTAGGCAATAATCCCGGGTGTTCGAACACTCTGAAATATCATTTAAGCCACGGTCGTAGTTTTACAGACCACAAAGATTCTTTTTCAATCTTTTAAAAAAGCCTGTAATAAAAAAGAGTTTGTGAAAGTTATCAAAGTTTGCAAGGAGACGAGCTGGCTTACGCGAGTTTTAAATTTGTCAAATGATTGAGGTATTGTCAAAAGTGCTCATTCTGGACTTTATGGAACTACTCGTAGTTTCTTTAGTTTGATGGCACATTTTCACTGTACTTTTTACGTTGATTTTATCAACTTATTGAAATATGAGTGATAGGTATACGTAAAGTGTGCAGTGGAGCAAGTAACCGAGATTGTATATTTGGGGAGTCTGTTTACAAGGGATGGAAATATTCATGAAGATGTGGAAAAGATAGTAAATGCGGGAAATAAAATAATGGTGCTGTACATGCGATTGTGACCAAGGTTCGACTGGCTGTTCACAATGGTGTGCTGGTGCTTACGCTTATGATTGGAAGTGAATGCTGGGTGTGGTAAAAGAAGTATGAAAGTAGAATAAATGCTGTGGAAAGGCGTTCCTTGCGAAGCATGTGTGGTGTGTATGACCGTAATGGACGTGAACGAGGCAAAAGTAGTACGTAAGGATCGTGTCAGGTGGCTTACTGTAGTATCTGCCTATCACGTATGGTGATCACCCGCCGGGAAAAAGGCGTGAGTTTATGTACCTATGTTGAATACGAAACTCCCTGACAAATGGTACTTATTTAGGTCTGTAAACAGAACCAAATCTATCTATCTGTTTTGCTATCCATTTCTAAAATACTAAAGGAGGCTCCAAACACTAAACCCTGTTTTATAAACTGAAGCATAATCAACTTTAAAAAAAAAAAAAATATCTAGTGATGATTCTTAGTATGTCAAACCAATGATATTAAACATCTAGACGTTGCCATGATTACAGTGTGAAGTGTGGAAGTGAGACACATATATACGAAATTAGTAGGAAAATTGAGACAAAGCATCGTATATTCTGTCTCTTACGGCGTGCCGTATTTTTGCTTGGCGAACTTTCAAATTGGCGAACTTCCAAACAAAGTGCTTTCACTGTTACAAAATTTATCTTGCGTCGATTAATTTTACTTTTTTGGACAGTTTTTGCATTGTGCAAATGTATTGACATGGGCTTCAGTCCAAAATATGGAAGATTTCTTACGTTAAACCTCATTTCTAATACCACATAACCTAGAAAAAGTATTATATTGCTGTCTCATGACCGGCCACGCGGTAGCTCGATCTAGATGTATATTATCTAAAATGTCAATCGCATTTTTGGAAATCAATCAAAAATAAGTGTCTGAAATGCCATTTAAAATAAAATGAGCTTCATATCATTTCAGACGCATTTTTTACCAAGGCAATGTTAGTCTCCATAGTTTTTGGTAATGGTAAGTAGGTAATATTTGAGTACACTCGTGTATATTTTTGTAACCTAGCACCCCGGTGCCACGGTGTATACGTAAATGTTTAGAGAAGCAACTAAAACTAACATCCTAATATGTGCTCTATCGTCTTGTGTTTACTTTGTTTTCTTTCTATATTACTTTGAAGCACCTACGTATTTTATTTGTTCAGGGACATTATGCAACTACAATATCGTAACTAAGTAAAAACATGGTAGGTAAAACTGGTTATATGTTAGTCTCCCAGGGACTAACAGATAATTTTTACTAGGGTATAAGTTACTGAGTAACTTATACCCTAGTAACTGTTACTCGTATTTTTTTGTCTAATCTAGCGGCCATTGATAGATACGAATAGAATAGGCTAGAATGTTTAAGATTTGATAAGAACATGCAAGAAAATATAAGGTGTATCTATTCAAATTCAAGGACAAAACACCCTGTAAAATAACCCGACAAAAGATTAAATTAGAACAAGCTTTCAGAAACCAGAGATAAATATCATTAAAATAAATGCTACGTGTTATTTGATTCATTTGTTTACATTTACATCGTTAGTGAGAGAAACCTCAGTTGTTGTTTACTTAGTGCGCAGTATTGAAGCATGTCGTGTCAACTGAAATGGCAAAAAAATAAATTGGGTGCCAGTATATGGTATTGGGGTGAATTTTTTTCCATATACGCCATTGACGACTGAGTGCGAGTGTCGATCGTGGGATATTAGCCTCCACAATCGTTTGCAATATCTCCCCCTCTTTCATTTTCCGATTGATCGGAAAATCTGAAAAAAATATAACATTTTGAATGTATGAATTTAGGAACTCTCGGTCTAAATATGTCTCTTTTGACCCAATCTGAATAATATTATCTAACTTTTAGGATATTTAGGCTAAGCGGACTAGGGGCGTCTAAACTTTTTTTATTTGTGGACCCTGTCAGCAACAAAATGGCGGCCTTGGCCGATATATTCAAAGCGTCTTCACGCGTCCCGTCACCGCCTTGGGCCGAAACGGGACTTTTTAATTAGTTTTAAAATAATGAAAGGTCGAAGAGACCTTGTTAAACTTTAACGCGACGATAACTGAAAGAAAAACGTAATGGTTTTCCTTTTTCATTAGATAAGATAAAGAAAGATAGCATGCGATGGTTCCTTTGTTGTGAATTATATCTTTTTTATTTTCCCTTAAGGCATTATTAGCTATCTCGGATTGTTATTTTCTAGCAGCTTTACTGTAGTTTATTGTGGCGTTTTTGTTGTAAGTTATAATAGAATCCACAAAAATGATCACTAATAAAATTACATCATGAGATTTTTCCACAACACTGCTGGTTTGCTGGTTTTAAACACCAGTCTGCAACGTTTAAATAAATATACACCAATAATAAAACCAAACCAAACCATAAAACCTCCACTCTAACCTAATCTGTCATCCCTAACAAAACAAAAGCCATATTATTTTTTAAAACCAAATACTAAAACCCCTGACGTAACCAACCATGAAACAAAAATTACGTCAATTTGGTCACAATGAACATTTCGGAGTAAACTTACCGAAACACGTTCTTTTTTTAAAAAAAAAAACCTATCCGCTTTGAGCTTGTCGAGTTATAGCACATTTTTCTGAACAGAGCTAATTTAGTTGGGAATGCAAGTATGCGTGCTAGAGATGTCCTAAATTAGATTCGAGATAATTTCGGTTTCCTTTCCGAGCTAGCTACGAGTAGCTACGTTTATGTGCGGAAATTAAATGTACGCTGGGTGCAGGTTTATGGTATGAAGTTGTGACTTATGAGGGACGGTATTAATTAGTGGACGGAGAGATTTTATGATGAGAGAGGAATGGGAAAGTGTGAGTGAATTTGAAGATGTTTTGAGTGTTTATTTGTAGGAAATTGGTTCGGTTTTAAGGAAAAGTGTTCTTAGGAAATACTCCGTAGTGACTCTTGATTCAGGAATTGCACTTAGGTAGTTTATTTATGGCATTAGCGTCACTTTCACATAAATATTTGGGCTGAAAAACAATTATGTTGATTTTGAATTGAGGCGAGGGTTGGTTACTTCTTCACGCTCAAACGGCTGGACAGATTTGGGTGAAATTTGGTATGTAGATAGCTTATACCCTGGTTTAACACATAGGCTACTTTTCATCACGGTCTACGCGGATGAAACCGCGGGTCGCAGCTAGTATTTGTATATGGTGTTCTGGGTCTATGTGTCTGTGCCATAAGCATCTATGTCACAGGAAAAATTATCACTTGGAAAAAGCGTTTAAAAAATGTAGGATAAATATAAAGCCTTTTTTAAACTACATCAGCCAACACAATAGGAGCCAAAACTCAAAGCGGCCATTTTCCATGGTAAAAGTTAAAGTTTTTATCGCCTTACACGCGTCATGGCGTGTAACATCATCTTTACAACTCCTATTCATAGTCCAGGGTTTTATGACCCAGCACAACTTTGCCAAAGACATTATATTTAGGGTACCGTATATGAAAGGTTTTCTGCTTATTTGTTTGTGGTCTTGGGTATTCGTAAACATGGAATCTATGTTAAGTCGATCATTTCTATGCGCAATTTCATATCGTATGGGATTCCATTGCAATAGCACAATCATCAAGGCTTGGGAATTGTGGTCAGAAGTTTCTTAGTTCTATTTTTATTCGTAGAAAATATCCCATAATCTGTTTTCAAGGTGCTTATGAAAACTAATTACGCACATTTGCTGATTTTCTTCAACAATTTTCAGATTAAAAAGCGAATATCTACCTAGAGAATTCTGAACTGAATGAAAGTCACACTTAGCGTTTGCTCGGCATAACGAGCGAGATAACGTTTTATGACGATGATATCCGATGTGTTTCGTCTCGCCCACCTGCCGCATTGTGGCTTTTTCTTGTATTGGCTGAAAATCGCCCTTATCTTGCACGATTCTTAGCTTTAGAAAAACTCTAAAGGTAAAGTTTAGAATATATTTTTCGTTTCATAGAGAGTAGAGCTGCTAACAAACGCCACCATTGAGAGAAAAAATATAATTCTGAAGATATGGAACATTTTGAAATTTCCTATGCTCACATTTAGGTACTTATAGTAAGATGAGGTAGAATTTTTTATATCAAAAAAGTCAACACTAAGCCTCCTATGTTTTAGGTTATAATATCAGTTAACGCCAAAAACGGATGTTTTTCTCTCTCGCCTTAAACGCAAATTCGGAGATGTAGGTAAGTAAAAAAACTTTTTTACAAAAAAAAAACAACCGACTTTCACAAAAAATACTACAAAGTGAAAAATAACTTTAATTTCGGAAGTCGGTGTCTTTGGATCTGTATTTTAGGTTTTTGCGACCGACTTCCGAAATTTATTTTTCACTTTGTAGTATTTTTTGTGAAAGTCGGTTGTTTTTTTTTTAGTTTGTAATTAATCTAAGTTACAATTGTTAGCATAATGTCAACTGCTCATCACCTTTTTACAAAATATTGTTTTTCCCGATACAAGGACATTAATTGTTGAAGAGTTCTCCTAGTAAGGAACCAGGAGAACTGGAACTGATGGTGAAATCACCATCAACTCCACGTCACCATTGTGCCGAGCTTAAATTTCCATATTAAAGTAATCGAATCGCAACCCAAGTGAAATAGGTACGTATTATTGAGTAGTTCCGATGGCCATCTGTGGTCTTCCTCATCAGATTCTGACTTGGTGACAATGGGACCATCTCGAGAGCACACCCTTTCAATCAAAAAAAGAATTTTCAAAATCGGTCCACAATTGACGGAGAAATCGGTGTACATACATAAAAATATATATACAGGGTGAAATTGAATAGATGCGACAAAATTTAAGGGGGTGTTCTACGCATCAATATGAACAACTTTTACTATGGGACCAAACCTGAAATCGCGAAAAAAAAATCAGCTGTTCAGTACATTTAATGTTCGCATAATTCGTCAAAATGTACTGAACAGCTGATTTTTTTTCCGTTTTTTCCTTTTGAGGTACGGACTACGGAACCCTAAAAATTTAGGATTATTTCGAGCTTTGTCTTTTAAACACTGTAAGCATTATCGTGTTATTATCTATTAAGTAACAATCTTTTAAAAAAGTTGTAATTTATTAAATTGTATTTGTAAGCCAACTTCAAACAAAATTTTATAAAAATAAAACTGCCATCG
Source organism: Cosmia trapezina (assembly GCA_905163495.3). Classification (NCBI taxonomy): domain Eukaryota; kingdom Metazoa; phylum Arthropoda; class Insecta; order Lepidoptera; family Noctuidae; genus Cosmia; species Cosmia trapezina. Next base: position 9,513,415 of record LR991036.1, read on the forward strand.
AGAGAAAAGCGATGTGAAAAAGAAGATCTCGCGCGAGACAATTAATCAGTCTAAAAATAAAAGATAAAAGTGAAAAATAATATCTTTTTAGTCATGAAACTGTTATCAATCAACTGAAAAACGTTATTTGTCTTTATCAAATAGAATAGACTATTCACGGAATAAAATAGTAAGATAAAAAGCATGAAAAGTAGTGCCTATAAGCTAAATGGGGTTTCTTCAATGATTTTATATCGATGGATTTCTCTAAAGTCGGGACTATGAATAAACCACACATTCCCCTGGGTGTCGTAAAGTGCTAAATGTTTACATCAGGGGAATGGCTGTAAACAACTCCTGTTCCTGTAAGTATTTATAAGTATAGTACTTCCTGTATAATCGGATACTATAATATGTATATCACTTTAACTGTGATCAAGTGAGCACTAATCCTTTACGGTTCAAATCTACGTTGCCAATTTTCTTATATAAAAATCAATTGTTGATCGATTTGAATTATATTTTTTTCGTTTTGTTTGCTCTAATTCAGGGTTGGTTAAAAAAAAAAATGGCGGGTCAGCCAGTCTTGTTATACCTATGTAAAAATCTATTGCTGTCCGTTAGTCTCGCTAAAACTCAAAAACGGCTTGACTGATTTTAATTTTTTTTTTCGTTTTATTCTCTTTACTGGAAAGGTTTAAAAAAAAAAAATGAAAAAATAAAGAAATTGAAATTTTGACAGGACAACATCTGAGGGGTCAGTTGTTTTTGAGCCGAGAACTGCAATAACAAATGTCCACGAGTATCAAACGACGTTTTTCAGTACACTTTTGAAGAATTAAAATTAAATAACGAATAATATTTTTTGTCATGAATTATTATGAAACTATGATTTAAATTTTCTTTTTTTCCGCGCTTTGCTTTCGCCAGGTTGAAGGAGAAGCAAAGGTATAAAGCCGATAGACAGCCTAATATGAAAAATAGAAAATTCAAATATTTTTGAGTTTAGAACACAAATAAATGTTAATTTGTAAATATAACGTTTCTTTTATTGTAATAATCATAGTTTTTGATGATATTCAATATATAAATATTCAAAAAAATATTAACGCCGTAAAGATGCATATCTCTTTGCCGAGATTAAATTCACCTCCGAATAGAGAGTTGTGAATAGAGGCAAATGCCTCTATTCACAACTCTCAAACTGGTTAAATAACCAATTTGGACTAAGTATAGGTATAAGTTATCTGTGGCAATTTTCATTCCCGCACAGGGAAATAAAAAATTGCACGCGTGCGACATACATTGCATTGTGAACCTAATTGTAGTGCGATATGAACCAGTTTTCGAGGAAGTGTATTGAAAAAATATTGATAAGTTCCACTAAAGCGAAAGATCTTCGGTCTTCTACAAAAAAACCCTTGCTAACAAAATTAATCATTTTCTTTAAAAAAAATATTTCTCCATTACAGAATAAGACGTCTTTACAACAATCCCCAAGAAGCTTGTACCAGTATATAGTAGAAATACTGTTCAGAACGAGTAGTTTTCTCTTAGGAATATAAAAACCGCAGCCATGATGTTGGTATCCGTCATCATTAGCGGCGACCGCTGTTACAGTCGCCACCACAAGTGGCTCACGATATAAATCGTAGTTTAGTTATAATAACGCGAAACTTGTGTGGTGGGGTGTACTGGTTTTTAGTGATGGCCAAATAAATTCTTGATTGAATCGTCAATATTGTAATGTTAAACTTACTCTCGGTTTCTGCAAACCAATTTAATGTTATTTGTTGTTAAATCCTCTGAGGATAAATCTGATCATCGTTGCCTGCCGTTGGTCTAGTGGTGTCGCTATTGCTGAGCTTGAGGTCTTGGATTCGATTCCCAGGTCGGGCAAAGTGTTATTAGGTTTTTCCATCTGGAATTCCCGGAGTCTGGATCTGTGCCCGGTTGATGGCAATAGGCTCGCCCCCTATTACATGGACTTAAAATATAACTGACGAAATGTGGGCGTACTAATAGTGTATACTGTGGCGGCATCTACATCGCCACATATGAACTACGCATCAATGACATGACGTCACGCAAACCTGCATCCCGCAATTAGAGTTTACCACGCGATTAGCATATATACAACGTCCCGACATCAACCGTCGGGCAGCAGCCCACCAGACACAACACCCGTCTGGTCGGAGGATCCTCCCTTTTCTATGGAGGATGAGTGAACTTTACACCCTGTTCCTTTGCCTAACCCTTCGGGGATTACAGGCGTGATATTATATAGATGTCAGCTGATATGATTGGTCGATATTATAGTCAGCCAATTACAATAGCTATTGTCCGACCGTCTAGTTAACGTGACGTTTGACAGCTGATGATTTGACGTTTGTTGAGGCTTTCAGAAACAGTCAGTTATATAGTTAATTTTTGTATGATACGATTTTTGGAGAGCTCAGTCCTGTTTATATAGTATATTAGGTCCATGAGTCCGGCCGTCGAGAGAATGCACTCTTCACACCTATCAGTTGGACAATTTGTAGTAGTAATAAGGAACAAATTCGCAAAACACATATTCGTTAGTATGGAACTGACAGGTGTCAAGAAGACTGTATATTGTGTTTCATGTGTTTTTTTTATTAGCAAGTCACGATATAAGAAAACTGTGAAAAGTTTCCACTATCTTCATAACAAGAAAAAAATACAAAGCTGAAAGAAAAATACACTTCGAATTTTCTCCAAACAATCCTTATGTTAGCAGTATTGTATCGTAACGGTTTTTTCGACTGAAGTGGAGACACGATGAATTATCCAAGTGAAAAGGTCCTTCGCTAACAACTACAGAACATGCGTCACTTACATATTGTAAGGTAAAGGTCGTTACTAGGGATGGGACACCGAATTTCAACCAGCATCGAATAAACTTGCGATTATTCGGAGAAATCGCTTAAAAAAGGTTTTGCAGAAACATGGCGAGGTAAATACTTGGAAGTTATGCATAAGTAATTGGATAGATTATGTTTTCAATGTAAAGTGTATCAAAGCGACGCCGACGCTTGTATTATCTTCCTTGGAACAGACAATTCTGTTTATCTGAATACCCGTACCTGAATTTTAATACGAAACACGTGCGCGTGTTTTTAAAGCAATCAAACCATTTTTCTTTCTTTTTATCAAAGGCCTCAATATGATGAGAGAAGATGTCCAGCAGAAAGTCAACTGTGATGAGTTTGTTGTATTTTGTCGAATAGCTACAACTTAAAATTCACCATCAATAATCGACATAAGTCGTGCCCCCAAATCGATTACACGCTCACTCGATACTATCGACTAACTGCGACACATCCCTACCGGTCATTGTTGGCAGGACATTTTGTCCTCTCGAGCTTGGCTCGTTAGGTTTAATGGCCGAGCCTGCCATGGTAACGACTAACAACGCTCGTATGTTATCGCCTTCTATTTTTACCGGACAATGCCACGAAAAATCTTCGTTTTATCATTGAAATGTTGCCGTGTAAATTATTATTTGCGAGCGTTGCCAGTGGAAAAAAATCAACGTCAATTGTGTTGTTGCCTTTGTTAGGTTAAGCGGCGGAAAAATAATACTTGTAAGCGATGAATGTGGAAGAATTTTAGTACGTACTTATTTGCGATGGTTTTCGAAACAGTTGGTTTAATTTATAAAGCTGTTCGATGCTGCTGTTGTAGCTAGGTCTAATTTTTGGAGAAATTAATTTTCACTACTTTCACCCGTGCAGAGCTCGGTCGCCCAGTGTAATCACGTTGTCGAAAACGGCTCTAACGATTTCGATGAAAGTTGCAATAGAGGGTTTTAGGGGAGCGAGAAATCGATATAGCTAGGTCTCATTTCTGGGAAAATTCGTTTTCTCTATTTTCACCCGAGCAGAGGTCGGTCGACCAGTACTTAAAATTAAAATAAGTTTCGTAAGTACGATATACGAAGCCTCTTTTATTTAATTTTAAACTCAAACAGCACCCTGGAATTATTTTCACCGACTTAACTTAAAGTTATAGTGCTTTTCAGCGAATACTGGCGAGTCTTTCATGAAACTTGATAGTGCTCAGGTGCTCAAAGTTGCCAGTGCTCTAGACTGGGTTAATTCAGTTTAGACTGCCTGCTTAACCTGAGACTTACCAGACACACTGCACTCTCGATCGGAGAGCTTCGGTGAATGTTCGGGGCTCGTTCAGCTTTTTAAGAATCATCAATATTATTTCGTTCAAGTTCTCTCTTCAAATCATTTTTTTTGGCATAGTATGCTCACAACATGACGGTAATGACGGTGTACAGTTACACTCCATTTTAAAATCGTATTTTTTTGTTGGCTCAGGGACTCTCCGTCCTTGAGGCGGAGGCGGATACGACTGCACGCGTAGACATTCCCCAGGATCGGCTTGCCTCACGCAGCTTTGGATAAATGTTACTAACACTAGTTTATAAGTGTACATTGTTACTAACGAATCAATCAATCTGCCTAGCCTTTTCCCAACTATGTTGTGGTCGGCTTCCAGTCTAACCGGATGCAGCTGAATACCAGTATTTTACATGGAGCGACTGCCTGTCTGACCTCCACAACCCAGTAACTGGGTAATACGATACCCCTTGGTAAGACTGCTTGTCAGACTTTCGGGCTTCTGACGACCCGTAACGACCGTCAAAGATCCACGAATAACAGCCGGGACCAACGGCTTAACGTGCTTTCCGAGGCACGGAGGAATCTCGATATGTAAAGATGGTCACCCATCCACTGACCAACCCCGGCAAGCGTAGCTTAACCTGACGGATCGACCCGTGCGGCTGTTATTACTTAGCCACGAGCTCCTCGAATTGTTACTAACGAATATGGAAGTCATTCTGAAATAAATGTATATTTATTTTATTTTATAATCCCTGAATAAATTCTCTTTAAGCAATCCCTAAGTCCCATCCTCCTTTCGCACAGGAAAGATAAAGGATGTCTATTATAATTTATAAGCCAGGACCACCTACTCAGCTAGCTTTTTTGCACTCATAGTGTCATGGGAACTTCAAAGTGTTCCTGCCAACACTTACTTTTTATTACTTACATGAGGGTATGTGTGTGTGAGGGTTAAATATGTGTTTGTAACTTAAACATGCTACGTACAACGGTACAATACATAGCGACACCTGATAAGAACAACATTGTAACTCATTTTGCAATGTTTTCTGTTTTTATCATAAATTAATGACGTACGTAAACATGGTTATTTTCTTATTAAACTAAGTAAAAAAATATGTATTTAAAAATGTCTCCTATAATACTTTTAGTGTTTTATTTAAAAGCAGTAGGACGATATTCTAACCAAAAAAATGTAATTCACTCTCCTGTAAAACTAGCAAAAAATAGATAGAATGTTGTTCTTATCAGGTGTCGATATTAGCTGTAGTCCACTTTTGCATACAAACTTCAATTCCTCGTTAAATCCTCTAGTAAGAAATGAAGTTTTGATTAATCCTTATTTAGTGCATCTTAACCACCTTTAGCCCTTTTTAGTACAGGAAGTGTCGTCCGGAGGCGAGATTGGCAGACGACAATTTTACCAACCTGGAAGAAGCTGGCACAGAAGCGTGGGGATTGGCACAAGAAAAGAGAGCCCTATACCCAGCAATAGGTGAAGTGGGGCTACGGGGTGATGATGATGATGATAAACCACACACATCTGTGTATGATGTCACTTAAAAGGGGGTTCCAATATGTTTACAATAGCTTCAGTGCCGAGTTTAGTCATCCAGTCACACGGAACTATTTTGTATGTATACAATAAGATACTTAGTAGTGTTGTGACGGATACATACACATATACACGTATGTATCTCTTTGTATCTGAGTCAGCAAGTGATTAGGTAAATTGCATGGTAGACGTTTATTTGATTATGTGTTCCTAGTACTGAATGTGTCAATGACAATAGCAATAATGGTGTAGTTAGATGATAGTAATTAATATTGTTGGAATTGTCGTGACGTATTTCTAGTGTCTGTATTGTACTTGTAGTAGGTAAGAGGTAAGTGTTTTTTTTAGAAATTGGTTTATTGCTAAAATATGAAGATAAAAGATGAGAAAGGCAAAGGTGTTACAGACCAACATCGTAATCGCGAAAAAGATATGAACTGTCCCATAGAAAACATCAATACGGCTGATATTTTTTTTTGCGATTACGATGTTGGTCCCATGGAGAAAGTTGTTCAGTTTGATGGTTTGTACCACATTAGCCTTGACCACACCTTTCTGGTACATCCTGTATTAGGATAAAAAGGCTAAAGAACTAAAAAAAACACGATTTCAAAATTACTCCAATTTTAAAAGTTCTTTATGATCATGACGTGTGGTGATTTTTTAAAGTATTACCATTATTTACATGCAGGGTGTAAAAAATGGTCTTCTTTTGCATTTTCTACACTACAAAACACTGGGCAAGCGCTATAATTCATCTAAATCTAAACGGTCCGTCTGTCTGTATGTCAGCGGTAATACCTGAGTAAACCTGTAGACACACTAGCCAGCTTAAGTTAGCTTAAGTTTGGACAACAGCGGCAATTATTCAAGTTAACTAAAGCTTAGTTTCAAGTTTATGCTCTATTTGAGTCTATTACTGAAGGGTAAGTACTGCTTTTCTTGTTTAACTTAAATTGAGAGGTTTAGGGTACCTTACCTTGCCTTACCTTACTGTATAATTATTTATTTATTTAAGTACGGAGTATAATTGAGTGTTCTGACGAAGTTACGGTAAAGCAGAAGATAAGTTTTGAACTGTTTTTGATTGCTTTTTCATCACCATTTCAATCTGCCTATATAGCCTTTTTCCAACTATGTAGGGGTCGGCTTCTAGTCTAACCGGATACAGCTGAATACCAGTATTTTACATGGAGCGACTACCTATCTGACCTCCACAACCCAGTAACTGGGTAATACGACACCCCTTGGTAAGACTGGTTGTCAGACTTTCGGGCTTCTGACGACCCGTAACGACTGTCAAAGATCCACGAATTACAGCCGGGACCAACGGCTTAACGTGCTTTCCGAGGCACGGAGGAGTCTCGGTATGTAAAGATGGTCACCCATCTACTGACCAACCCCGCGTAGCTTAACCTGATGGATCGACCAATGCGGCTGTAATTACTTAGCCACGAGCTCCTCATTCTCATCACCATTTAGCTGTGAAAATTGTATTTGAGGGGACAACAACAACACCAACAACAACATAACATAATTCCTGTATTCCCCGGAGGGTTAGGCAGAGGTGTACCTATAGTACGCCCACATTTCGACAGTTATGTTTTAAGTCCCATGCAATAGGGGGCGAGCCTATTGCCATCAACCGGGCACAGATCCGGACTCTAGCCTGTTACTGAGAAATTTAAGATAGAAAAACCCAATAACACTTTGCCAGAACACCTGGGAATCGATAAATCAACTCTCTCTATTACAAGTCCTCTTAAAATTCACAATTAGCGTAGTACTAGTGAACTGTTCACTATAGTGTGTATAAACATAGTTTAGCGAAAGCACTATAGTGAAGAGTTCACTAGTACTACGCTAACTGTGAATTTTCAATGGAGACATTGGAAATGGCTTCATCGACTAACTTCTCGACATCAGCTATCTTGAAGGTTTTGTTTTTCGTTGCAACTTCATTTTTTACTTGAGCCCACACCAACTCGATGGGATTGTACTGACAGTGGTAAGGCGGCAAGCGGATAACTTCATGACCATGCTCCAAAGCCTAGAATTAACTAATGGATACTAATGTGTTCTTACGAGAAGGAAGTCTCGTAAAAACACATTAGTTCTCATTAGTTACCCTGCATACTTAATGAATGCAGTATGTTTACGTGATAACCTTAATGATTCTGTTATCGATAATGGCCTTGAGCGCGCGCAACTAGCGCACATCCCTACTCCGATTATGATTTATGACCAAGTCTGCAGCGAGATTTTAACCATACTATAATTACCAGTCACCTTATATAATGTGTAAAAAAAACCTGTTCGATCCGATAAGAGGTCGTTGTACTCATCATTACGAACAACTTTTGCTATCGGACCAAACTAGAAATCGTGAAAAAAAAATTCATCTATTCCCTAGATTTATGTTCGCATAACTAGTCAAAATGTAGGGAACAGCCGATTTTTTTTTCGCGATTTCAGGTTTGGTCCCATAGTAAAAGTTAAACATAATGATGAATACAATGACCCCATAACGGATCGATTTTGTTACACATTGAATTTAAAAGTAAAGAGTTTTTAATCAGAGTTTGAGTTTACCTAAACAACTCTTTATTTTGCCTTTATGCATAACAATACAATACATTATGTATGTATATAGGTAAGTATTTGTATCACTATTCCACTGAACTACATTTTCATTCCATTATGTGATGATACTACAAAATAAACCAACAACCTTTTGTTGCTCAGTTTGTCCCACCATCAAATAAGAGGAGATAAGGGAAAAATGGACCACCCGTTCCCATGAACACACAAAAGAAGCGATCGTTGAGGATAAATTAATCTTAAAATATACATTCGAAGGTCTTCCAGTTCAGAGGAGCGTCTTCTAAAGAGGAATTTTGATGAAATTAGGGATTGGAAATAAATCATTTGTGCGTAAATAAGATTTACTTGTAGGGATTTAATGAGCATCCTTAGAAGGTTTCCATTTTAGTGTCTTCGGCATGTTGAAAGGTGAGGTTAATCAAAATTTTGTGAAGGAATAAAAATGAATGTTATCGCTTTTATACTTGGTTTATATTTCCACGAAGTACACTGAAAGTTACTTATACCATTTCAATTTCAGATGTGTTTATGGAAAGAGAAAATTAGGAAGCTGAACTTATCTTCACTTAAACACTAATAAAATACCCTTTACTCTGTAAAAAAACTGTAATGTTCGATTGAGTGTAACCGTATAAAAATTCAGGTCATACTTGACCCGCATTTTCTTAAAGCGGCAGAATTGCGAGTGGCACACGATTACATAAGTAAGGTGGCACTGATTTAATTTCCTGTGCACTACCACCGTGCCGTTCTGGCCCCGCTTCCCCGCAAGCATTAAAGACTGGAAGTCGCAACCTAGAACATGTTATCAACGTTCAAGATGTGTTTAAACCTGGAAATATTCGAAAAAATTTGGAAAATGCGCTAATTCTACACAAAGTGATAAAATAAAATACACGTGTTATGAATATTATTATTAGTTATTAAGTTTTATTTAGAATTGTTACTATACAATTATTATGTATACTTAGGTTAAGGTATGTATCTATGGGTCTTTGTTACTTGAAAATAAATAGTTTATTATTGTCGAAGGAAATCGTAGAGTTTTGGCATGTTTTAAATATTTATGTATTAGGGAATGTTAATTAGGCGATTTAGAACAAATCTCGTCTGCTTAACTACATAACATCACGCCTGTTCCTCGAAGAGTTAGGCAGAGGTGTACCTACCTACAGTAGGTACACACGACTACATACCAATCTATAGAATTCCAGTATACGTTGATCTCCCATTGCATAGGATTTCAGTACAATGAGAGGCCAGCTTATACTGGAAATCTATAGCTTGATATGCAGCCGTGTTTACACCCACATTTAGCGAGAACTATGTTCAAGTCCCATTTAATAGGGGGTGAGCCTAATTATTTCTTGATTAAGTATACCCTAATACATAGGTACCACAATGTGTCATAATACGTCCATCAATAAAAAGCACAACATTATAAAACATAATCATATTAATCATAGTCAGATCGCTAATCGGAAATTAATATTCTCCGGACAACTTTCTCAATAATGCAATTTCCTTTTCATAAAAAACATTACAATCTCTTCCAGCAGCAACGAGGTACTTTTATTCCTCGTTCCAAAGACGTTGTGGAGGGAGGGGGGGGGGGGGGGGTGGATTCCTGAAGTGCTTACAAATGTCGGAGGGCTGTAGGTGATTCAAGAAGTTGCCAACGTGAACCGCATTTAAATAATAATCACCCTAAGATGATCTAATGGGGTTCGTTAATCGGTGTTCGAGAGCATCTCGGAGTTGACTGTGTTCCAAGTTCGTAAAATAAGACCTTCTTATTTTTGTCTGCAGCCAGGATTGTTTAATTGTATTTCGAGAAAGTGTTGTGTGTGTTTGTTGTTCGAATTATAAATGCGTTCGAATTATAATCTGTACGAGTAGGTGCAAGTTTATGTGTGCTTAGTGTGTTGCTTCGTTTCTGAATAAATACGAAAGCAATATTTGGTTTTAAACTACGGTTTTAAATTAAATGTATCTTGATTATAGAGCCAAACTAATATATTTTTTTAATGGTTTCTAACAAGCAAAACCAAAATTTAGTTTGACTTATAAGTTTTGCTTCGATAAAATGGTACTTAAACAGTTTTTGATTTATCAAGAAAACTAGCTTCTGTCCGCGACTTCGTCCGCGTGAAATTTCCTATATATATACCCCGTCGCATCGCATCGCCTGCCCATGCTATTACTTCGTTTTCGCTCAGCGTTCTTTCTGACTTTTTTCTTTTTGCTCGGCTCCTTTCTTAAGAATTGGACTATCAAATGCAAAAATAATTTTTCAAATCCAACTGTTAGTTCCAGAGATTAGCACGTTCAAACATACAAACAAAAAATCAAACTCTTCAGTTTTATTATAAGAATAGATAGTTAGATACTTACAGATTTCTAGAAACTTTGTTTGAAGTTTAAGATTTTTCCATCTTTACAACAAAACCACCATCCATCTTCATATTTGTGTTCAAACACACTGTAAACTTTAAACATGTCAAAATCTATGGAAGGGCCATCGGTTTTGCAAATGCTTTTGGTAACACTACTCCTAAGTGGTCGGTTGGCACATAAACTGAATACATATTTACTGGACTAAGGAAACGTGGAATGGTGAATGGTCCTCACTGGACAGATATGGATGCGTTTCCGTACCATTCTGAGAGGCACCAGCGATTAATCTTGTACCTGGCCTTACCTAGGTAGAAGTAGCGGGTAGTGGTGCGAGATCGTAAGTTTCGACGTAAGGGACAGACAGATAGGTTTAGCGAGCAAGTCTCATTAGGAATGTAGTCGATGGGTTTGCGTTGGGAACTGATTAGTTTTGCGATAGTTTGTGGGCTATCCGTGTGTGTGTGTGACCTATAGATTGTTGTTGTTCTTTGTGACGAAGAAAGGATATGTCGCAGATATAGATATATGAAAACTGTCGGCGCGCCCTAATTACTTGACTACGGCGAAGCAAAAAGGAGGGTTATGATTTTGACCGGTATGTATTTTTGCTACTGCGACCAATTTTGACGTAGCGCTCGCCGGCCGCTGCCGCGGTACCGCTCGCTTCGCTCGGCTGGAGCGTAGTTTGCCAGAGTTCTAACTTAACCTAACCTATTTGGTCTGAGTGCCCTAATACTTATCTTACTAAGATCGCTTTCATATAACTATATTCGGTAGATAGCTCTATCCCTAGGGATATATGTAACTATATCGCGCCTACAACTAAGGAACCACTGTACAAACGCACCCGGCGATTTTATATACTAGCTATTTTTTTTAGGTACAATAGACCTTTTTTAGTGTATTATTGAAAACAACAAAGTGAGCAAAATAATAGACGCCGAAAAAAAAAAATTTACAGTACGAGTACCATTGACCTTGAAGTCAAGGTCAATGACCCTGAGGCTTTCATCGTCTAATATACGAGACATTCACCGCCTCACCTAACCCAAATGATTCGCCAAAAATAGAGGGGATATGGCGCTCGGCGGCCGCTGCCGCGGAACCGCTCGCTTCGCTCGCTCGCCGTCGCGCGTTAAGGGTCACTGTTCTAACCTAACCTAACCTAACCCAAATGATTCACCAGCAATAGAGGTAATGGTCACTATTCTAACCTAACCCAAATGATTCACCAATGTGAAGTTTCGGACGCGCGGGTGTGATAGTACAGTGGAGCCACTATATACGTTGCATGTCTTGCAATAACTAAATGGTTTTTTAAGAGTGTTTTGCCAAAAGATCACGTTGTCTTCGTTGATCTAACAATGCAAAAACCAAGAATTAGGTGATCTCTAGTTTGTTTATCTGAGTTTTTTATAATAAACACAGCCTTCTGGTACCATCTCCAACAAGAACTTAAAGTGCTGTTGACAACAACAACAAGAGCGATGCATCATTTTAACCAGAAATGTTTCCAATACTTAAACACATCTACACAACCACCCAGCTCTTCGCCCCATACATCAATTCAAACTCTCCAAATATTTGGCTCTCAAGTCCATTAAGCGTTGACTGAAAACTGAGCATTTTCAATATTTTATAACCGTCTTCGATAGCGGGATGATTTACGATATTCCTGTACATTGTGACGGAGATTAAACGCGACAGACAGAAGGGAAGCTGGACCATGATTTATATTTTTTTTATATTTACGTACTTAAGGGATTACGGTGGCTTCTTCAAAGAAAGAATCCCTTTTGTGTGATCACGGGATTATGAGACTTAGAATGTTGGGAGCGATTATCATTGCTCTGGCTGGTAACAGTGGTATGAAAGATCTACAGACGTCACAAATAGGACGTAAGCACAGTATTATAAAGTTAATAAAGCAGTATTAGGTACATCTTCATAGAAAACAGCCGAAACGACCGGGCTGCCTAACTTGCCGAAGGCTTGTCCGCCGTAAAAAGCGCGGTCACTGTCGGACTGCATAGAAAAGAAAGAGAAGCGCGATGACACCATGCTTGCAAAATATGAAGTAATTAACGGTTTACAAAAAATCTATTGATTTGACTAAAAAAGTAATGACATGAAATCATTCCTTATGATTTTGTAGAGAACTGTATAAATTTATGAACACTTTTAAAGAAAATTGTAGGAGTAATATGGTAAAAACTAGAAAAAATAGACAGAAATAGACCTGGATTTAGATTATTTTTCCCTTACTTCTACAAACTAAAATAGATTTCAGGACCAATGAAATCACTGCTTATGTATTGTAAATTGCTGTGTATTTTTTCCTATCAAAAAGATGCTATAGTTACTGTAAAAAATGGATACAAAGTTACTCAGTTTCGCCGTATTTTAGGAAGGAGGAGCCTTAAAAGCAAATTGTCTAAAATCAATGTCTAAGCGCGCTTCGAAATCTCAGTATATACCAGTATGCAACAGTTCGAGCGCACGGACGGACGCGTTTATCTACCGAGCGCCCGTAGGTAATTAATTCAAGGTCACTGCCCTGATAAACTACTGTAGCTTTATTATTCTGTGACGTAAGTAGGTTGTACCTACGCACGGCTACAGATCAAGCATTGCCAGTATAAGCTGATCTCGCATTGTATAAGATTTCCTTACAATGAGAGCTCTGTGTAAACTGGAAATGTATAGCTTGATGTGTAGCCGTGTGTACAGCATGTTCTCCTTTGTATGGTAGTATGTGACGCCAATATCAATTTATACAGATGATTAACTCTGAATTTGATGACTACCAGACCCTCGTCCATAGAAGGTTAGTTACGAATTTACGATCAAAGACACTACTAATAAAATCGAATTAATCATTTGTAACAATTCAGATGAAATAGTTCCAAGTTTTACCTACGAGCTGGTTTAAAAAATAATTGCAATGAGAGAGCTAGCACCAAATCCTTGGAAATAATTATGGAAAACAGACAAATGAGTTCCAGTCATGAACATATCCTGAAAAGAGCATACAATGAGAGCATGACTTGATTAACCCATTCACTAGGACGAGTGTTGAAAAGTATATAAAAAAGCATACGCTGTCGCAGACTTCATGAATAATTACACGGAACATGAGAGCTGCGATGTTCCATTTGTCTCTTTCTTACTAGATGAAATAAAGCATATGCTGAGTGAAACAAAAGATGGTGGCAGGTTGTTTTAATTTTCTTGTGAGTAACTATTATTTTCACATCTTTGTTAAATTCGCACTCCTGAGCCACAATCTTGTGACTTAGTTTGGGCTCATCGAACATATCACATGCCTATTGTATTCTTACTTTTGATAAAAAAAAACCGGTCAAGAGCGAGTCGGACTCGCGCACCGAGGGTTCCGTTCCGATTTCTGAAAAAGTGTGCTATTTAGAGACATAGTTTTATTTTTCCTGTAATTTTTACATAAACTTCTATGACATAGAATAATTTCAGATTTTTCCCTTTGCAAACTTCGGAGATAAGGGGGGGGGAACGGTATTTTTTTTTTACATTTTTCATCAAAAATTGAAAACTATGCGACCTAAAAAAAAACAATGTTTAAGAATGTGCAAACAGCGCTCTTTAATATGATACCCCACATGCTAGTAGCCCCACTTTGAATTTTGAAGACCACCTTTCAGCACCTGTTACAAAAAAAATATAAATATTTTTATTGCTTTCTTATTTGCAAAATAGTTGGGTAAACGTCATATAAAACTATTCCAAATTTCAAGTTGATAGCATTAGTAGTTCTTGAGATATTCAGCAGTGACAGACAGACAGACAGACAGACCGAGTGACACCATAAGGATTCCTTTTTTACCATTTTGGTACGGAACCCGTATAAACGTATATTTGTATACGCTGGTGTGTGTTTAGTTTATTATTTTATAATTGCAAGAATCGTGAATGAACTTCTTTTATTTATGTCCATGTTCTATACACGTATAAACGAAATCCTATTCAAAACTTATCATAAAATTTCACTAATACTCCCAAAACTTCGTCTTTTATAACCGAAATTGTGTTGCGTTAAAACTATAGTCGACTTCAAAAGTTTTTGTTTGAAGCAGGATTCAAAATAAAAGTCTTCTTAGCAATGTGCCAATTTCAACTTCAGGCTTCAGTAATTCTGTTAAGGGAAATGTTTGTTTGAAACAACGAACAACATTCGTTAAACGTATTTAAGAGAACGCAAATACAGAAGAGATTTATACCGATTTTGATGTACATATAAATATGGAGTTTCTTTTAGTTCGTGAACATATTTGTACAAATACATACACATTGGCATTGTGTGGAAACAATATGGCTATAGTTATGTAGTAAACACTGAAATCACAAGAGATAGAAATGTCTAAATAAAAGAACAACATAGTCGTTTTCCAAAATAACTTGCGATAAGTGCACGAAGATAAATATATAGAAAGATTGTGGTAAGATAAGATCAATAATCTATTTATATAAAAAGCAATAATCAAATGTATGTAAGTTTATCATTGCACCTATTTGGCAATTTTTAGGGTTCCGTACCTCAAAAGGAAAAAACGGAACCCTTATAGGATCACTCGTGTGTCTGTCTGTCTGTCTGTCTGTCCGTCTGTCACAGCCAATTTGCTCCGAATCTACTGGACCAATTAAGTTGAAATTTGGTATACATATGAATTTTCAAAACAATAAGTAAATATCCTAATAAGTAAATTAAAAATTAAAACACAGTATTGACCAACTTCAAATTGTTGAAAACTCTCTGGGACTCCACGAGACAGGCTCGACCTAGTGTGGAGTCCACTAGTTAATTTATTAAAAATATGTTTCCTAAATTGTCTATAATTTAAGGAGTTATTTTTGTATTACTTTTAAGGAAATGTAAGATATTTATTTTGGTTAATAAACGATTTATTTATTTATTTATTTCTGTGACCCAAACATGTACGGCTAAAGTAAATAATTGAATTTTGAATGTGGGGGTCACTTTTAGGGGTCAAATAAAGGGCAAAATACATTTGAGACCCTCATAGTAATATGAGGGTCTCAAATGTATTTATTTTAAAATAAATCGTTTTAAAGTTATTTAAGAAAATAGTCAAAAATTTACTTTTCCCTCCCTTATCTCCGAAACCACTAAGCCACTAAGCCAAAAATTTTGAAAAAAAAAAATACAGAGAATAGTTTTATACCTGTACAGGAAAACCTATAAGAAGTTTGTGGTCTTAACATAACATGGTAAATCTCTCAATATTGTAAGTACAAACTTACATTTACCTACTGTTGGACTTGGAATGTATGGGAGAACATGTTTTTCAACTATAATAATTTTAAGTTTGTTCTTAGGATAATTTCATCCCAACTACGGAACCCTTCATTGTGCGTAGTACGACACGCACTTGGCCAGTTTTTTTTTGTGATTGTAATTGTCAGGAAAAGATTTGTATGAAAGAAAATGTTTGAAAAGTTTCCGGGAAAATTGGAAAATTCTGGAAAACTGAAGTGCATTTTCTGTGAGAACGCAACTGTAACATCGGAAATTTAGGAATATTAGCTAACGGGTTCGTGCGACGATTGCATTGTCGACGACTATACTCACCTTAAAAATGATCAAGCATGTATAATTTTTTGCTAACTCCGAAGCTTATTGGTGTAAAATTTTAAATTGTTTAAGGGCGAGTTGCGAGTTGGCTTCGACCCCTCGTACGCCTTCCACTGGTCCGGGACCCCAGGGTCTCGAGATTATGTCAATAGCATTTTAAAGTAATGGTAATGGTAGTGGTAACATAAAGTAAGTAAGTAATTACATACATCTTACTATTATGTTATTACTAGTATTACATAATTATTTAAAATTGTTGTTATGTTGCCGTGCCCTAACCGGGTTTCATGTTGGAACTATTTTAATTGTACCTAACAACTAACTACACATGAATGCAATAAAGAGTTTGAGTTTGAGTTTATTGACGTCTATGCTAGAAATCTCTAAAACTCTTAACTTTTATTCGTAATCCTTTCACAAGATTAAAACTGGTTGAAGATTAATATAAACTCGAAGAAAGTTGGGAATTAAAGACTAGGATTTAAACCCACGTAACAAGACACAGTACCTTTTAGATCCATCTCACTGATTTAACACAAATATAAAGTAAGACATCCAAAAATTTCAAGTTTTCAAGTTCACAGGCTACTCAAACTCCTATAAGTTTCTCAATGAAAATAATTCCATCCAAGACTTCAAAGGATAAACTTTGAAATCGGACGGATTTTAAACTCGGAGACTTCTCGATATCTCAATGGATGCGAATAAATTTATATCCTAAGGAAAATGCATTGTAAAAGATAGTATCGGACGGTGCAAAGTGGTTTGCGAGGCTCGGGGGGGTGTAAGGCGGGCTGCGGGGGGCTGTCATTCGCAGGGCTGTCACAAGCAGCGTTGTCGAGTTACACAAGTTGTCACCAAGCTTTATCTTGTTTTAGCGATCTTTTTACACTGCTTATACTGAGGCGACGAATAAGCCTTCGAAGCGGGGATTCTGATTAGCACTGATCCCCTTTAAGCCCGGGTGTGATATGTGGACTAAGTTCGGATGGCGATAAAGTTGACTACTTTGTAGGACAAGTTAGATGCAAAGAATGACGATGCATTTTGTTCGGCTCAGGATTGATAGAGATCGAAGCGATTACAGTCGACCGGCTGTCGGCTTTGGTTGATGCTTTGATGAGATTAACATAGAAACTAGTGAATCAACTCTCCTCTAAGTATCTCTATACGAAAATCACATACCATACTACCTTATGAGCTAAACTAGATACTAGCAAATGTAGTTATTAGGTATCATGTAATATCTTTTCAGAGTTACAACTAGCACAAAATGAACCTCATTATGACATAATATTATATAGCTATTATGCTATTCAGCCGTGATTTAAAGTTTATAATATATGCTACTCAACCGTGACGAAAATACGCGGCATAATTAGTACCTACGCGGTAGAATTAGGCCCTTGAAAAACACCACTAAGCACCCTTCTTCTTTAGCAACACGACGAAGAAGAAGAGTTTATTTAAGAAGTGTTTATATATAAGCATTCCTAAAAGTTAAGTAATGATTAGCGAATGTTTAACCGTACATTTTTGACGTTTAATAAACGCCTCTTAACTCGACTTTAAGCAAGGTTTATGAATAAAGAGGTGTATCACAAAGAACCAGACCCTAAATAAGGTCAGTTTCACAAAGACGTTAGCCGCATCGACAGGCACTACATTTCGACAGTGTACACCGGTGTTATCTGCACAAAATGGCGGCTGCACGGTGGTTGCGCTTCCGTTGCTGTCCGCTTGGGACAATTAATCTTGTGTACTTACTTATTTTGTTCCGGCCAACGGACTAGCCTGCGGACCTATTATGGGAATAGTTTAAGTGGACTTTTCGTTACGTTTGCAAGTTGTGTAGTGGAGAGATTTTTTAAAGAAGCACTGTATACTTGAGGATTTTGTTGTTTAACTTTTCCTTCAGGTTGGATCTTAAGTTCTTTGTGTTTTCGTCAACAAACAGGATCTAGGCCCTACAATGTCTGAGTGACCTCAGGGAAGACGGCGCACAGTGGTCACGTGCTGCCTTGCACATTTGCATAGTTAGGCTTCGAAGAGATCCCTTTACAGTCTCCCCAGGCGTTGCACAGAGGGGGTTCCGGATTGGTCTTTTGAGAGGTAACGGTGCCCCTTCCATGTGCAGATGATGACCACCGGGGTGGTTTTAGTGAGGTAATTTAAATCCCACACTCCCCGGTCTTTTCCCCAAAGCCCGGGCGCCTTTTGAAGGTTTCCCGCCGACAAAAAAAAAAAAAAAAAAAAAAAGGCCCTACAATGTGTTGATATCACACTAATATTATAAAGGCGAAAGTTTGTGAGTGTGTGTGTGTAGGTATGTTTGTTACTTCTTCACGCTCAAGCGGCTGCACCGATTTGGATTAGATTTGATATACTGGGTGATTTTTTAATGACCAGCCAAATTTTCACAGGGTGTTCTACCCATGAATATGAACAACTTTCACTATGGGACCAACTTTGAAATCACGAAAAAAAAACCAGCGGTTTCCTACAAAAGTTCAATACCTACTCGATCAAAATGTATGAAACAGCTGATATTTTTTTTGCGATTTCAAAGTTGGTCCCATAGTGAAAGTTGTTCATATTCATGAGTAGAACACCCTGTGAAAATTTGTCTGGTCATTAAAAAATCACCCTGTATAGATAGCTTATACCAAAAAAAATGGGCCTATGTAAACAAGTTAACACATAGGCTAATTTTTATCCCGGTCACCCGGGTCGCAGCTAGTTTTTGATATAAAGGAACCCCGAAAAAGTATGCAAAGAAACCCGACCAAATGCTATTAAAACTACCATTAAACCAAATTCTTGACGAAAATACAACATTCTTTATAAGTCATCAATAACTTGGAAACATCACAAACCTCCAATAAACTACTTCAAATTAGAATTTTTTCCCAAATCTTAACAGGTTCACGTATGCTAAACGAGACACAATAGAATATTTATTGGTTTGACGTCTACACACGTCATGTGCACGCAAACTAGTTAAACACGACTGCCGTCGATACCTAATAAGGCCAAGTCATTAACGATTTTAACGACAGTCTTTGTCTAGGAATTTCTCTCTAACGTATACGGAATACCTCCTTTAATTCATTCCTAGACTCATTTTGTCTGTATCGGTTGCTGTAACCGTTCGCGTTGCAAGCTTTGTTTTGTACTGTGATCGTTGCTCTGTGATTCCGTATAGGTTTTATACAGGTAGCTCGACGGTAGGACAAATTAATTAGTTGGTAGGACGAGTGTTTGTCGTGAGCCTTGTTGGGTAAGTGTAGTAGGAGATGGGGATAGTTTTAAGAGGCCATGTTTATGGGAAACACTCAGAGGTGGGTTTCATGGAGTTATGTCATAAGGTGTTCGAAGTAGCTTGATGTTCGTACCTGCCTTTTAAGACGATGGTGCCATTCTAAAATCATTCTTATTACTGGGGTGATAGATATCCCCTGAAAAGCAAAACCATAAGAATCAGCATTTCCTTGCGATTAAAAGGCACACCAAATTGACTAATGACAAGTCTCTGTTAGAAATCTTTCAATAAGGATCCACAAATAAAACCATTACCTTCGTAGATGTAAATCATTAAGACTCTCACACGTGCACTGAAATCTTCCACACTCACACCCGAAAATTTAAATTCGACAAAGTACCATAACCCCAGATGCAGGTACAACAAAAGCGCACTTATAACAGTGTCGCATTCACCTGTTATCTTGCTTTATTAACGTGCAGTATTGCATAATCCATGAGACAAGACTTGAGCCCGTAATATTTTACAGTAGTGTAAACGCAAGCCTCCACTATGGCCCACTATCTCCCAAGTACAGTCGGAGACGAATATTTAATGTGTAATTCTGGCGTTTGCATATTTTTACGATAGCACACCGCTTATGGTAATGTTGCATGTTAGACAGCTTAGTTAAGCAGCTTGGGTTAAGCAAGTAAGGCTTTGCAGTTTGATGTTATGGTACAGCATATCTGGTACAATTTTGAGATAAAATTACGAATGAAAGTAGCTATATCCATCTATAGATGTAATAAAATTCGAAACCTACTGTGTCTTTACAATAAAGTTTTTGCAAATAAAGTACTGGGGGGCTAAAACGGCCACTTTGGCAGAATCATAATAGGATAATATTATGAATAATATTTGAAATCGTAAAACGGTCACAAATTGACAATATATTATGAATTGTCAGTTTGTGACCGTTTTACGATTTCAAATATTATTCATAATATTATCCTATTATGATTCTGCCAAAGTGGCCGTTTTAGACCCCCTGATATAAGTCAATCTGCCTAGCCTTTTCCCAACTATGTTGGGGTCGGCTTCCAGTCTAACCGGATGCAGCTGAATACCAGTATTTATATAAGTACTGTAAAAAAAGTACTGGCGAGAAATAAGTAACAAAACGTAAAAAGTCACATAAATTTTTGAAAGTTAATTTTTTTTTTTAACTCTTTGCCCCATTTTTTTTTACTATCCTGAACCAATCGTTTTGAAATTAGACTGCTATGTAGCCTGGGATCTTGAGAAGGACGTAGGCTACTTTTCAACCTCAATGTTTGTATATAAAAAAGCGGTTGAAGTCGCCGGCAACAGCTAGTTTTATAATATTCGGCATAACTTTTCTGTCAACTAACTTCAAGGATTAGAAACGACGGATGTCCTTTCGTTACTAGCTCGAAACCAAGGTTACTTTCGACTCGATTGAGTCAACTGCCAGATATTTTATTTTACACAATCAACTCACCGATCACTATCAAGCTTCAACTTTTTGCTAGGGAAAGCTATGTTATATCTTCTTTACCTGATTAAAAAGTCAAAACCAATAAACAACCCTCTCTATAAAAAACCGTTCCGTACTTGAAAAGATTTAGAGTATCCCAAAAATAATAATCCCAAAAAAAATTTTTATGTGATAAAACTACAAATCAACGATTTTCGGACATTTCCCTTTACTTGTGCTATGAGACCTTTCTTCTTGCCAAATTTTATGATTCTAGGTCAACGGGAAGTACCCTATAGGTTTTGATTTATTTGCGAGTATTTGCCGTATTTTTTATTGAGTTGACTTAGAAGCTTGATTTTGTTAGAACTCCAAGACCATAGTACGTATTAATTTGATATTAACTTCAACTTGATATCTCCACGCGTTCCTGAGAAAAAGGGTCTTGACAGACTGACAGACAGACAGACGGACAATGAAGTGATCCTATAAGGGTTCCGTTTTTAGGGTTCCGTACCAAAATGGTAAAAAAGCAACCCTTATGGTGTGACTCAGTCTGTCTGTCTGTCTGTCTGTCACAGCTGGATATCTCAAGAACTACTAATGCTGATATCACTTGAAATTTAGAATAGTTTTAGATGACGTTTACCCAACTATTTTGCAAATAAGAAAGAAATAAAAGTATTTATATTTTTTTTGTAACAGGTGCTGAAAGTGGGTCTTAAAAAATCAAAGTCGGGCACTAGGGCATGTGGGGTATCATATGAAAGAGCGTTGTTTGCCCATTCTCAAACATTTTTTTATTTTTTTTTAGGTTGCATAGTTTTCGACTTTTGATGAAAAATGCAAAAAAAAAATACCGTTCCCCCCCCTTATCTCCGAAGTTTGCAAAGAGAAAAATCTGAAATTATTCTATGTGATAGAAGTTTATGTAAAAATTACAGGAAAAATAAAACGATGTCCCTAAATAGCACAGTTTTTTCAGAAATCGGAACGGAACCCTCGGTGCGCGAGTCCGACTCGCTCTTTACCGGTTTTTTTCATTTTGAGGTACGGAATTTCAGATTTTTCTATGTGATAGAAGTTTATGTAAAAATTACAGGAAAAATAAAACGATGTCCCTAAATAGCACACTTTTTTCAGAAATAGGAACGGAACCCTCGGTGCGCGAGTCCGACTCGCTCTTGACCGGTTTTTTTCATTTTGAGGTACGGAAACCTAAAACATATTTCTGAGAAGTCGACAAAAACAACAGTAATTCCTCAAAAACATTTGCGTCCTACAAAATCAGCCTTACAAGTTCCCCAGACTAGTTCGAGAGCATCAAAGCCTGGATATGGGAAGCGTTGTCTAAATCATACGTCAGTGGCCGTCAGTCAGCACTGGAAACGCCCGACGCATGTCCAATACAATCCAGTAAATGCCGAGAGTGATCTATTGCCATTTAAAAGCATTGAAATATTGACGTTATAGTGGAATGGTGGTAAATTGGAAAGAAGAGAGTGCATCATTTTGTTTTCAAGAAAAAAATATCGAGATATGTATTATGTATGTATACTCTCCATATGCAGCAGCATCTTCTTTGGGCTTACAAAGAAGAGTGTCATAAGCATTTTTTTCTTACTCTCGAAGACTTTATCGAATTCCGCACAAACGTCTCCATACTCCAAGAACTCGGCATAAAACAGCATCTATAAGAACTAGTACAGCCTCGAATACTGAAGTTCTTTGATGAGGTGGACCGATCAAGTAAAATCCGCGATTGGAAGGCCTGTTAATGAATGTGCCAGACATCTAACAGAACCAGATGGAGAGAGATCGTGCTGAGGCGGGCCACGACTACAATTGCGATTGGACACAGTTCATCGTGACCACGAGCGCTCTGTGAAGAGCGAAGCGAAGAAGAACAAAAAAGCTGCGACCCGGATAAAAGTAGCCTATGTGTTAACCCAGGGTATAAGCTATGTACATACTGTTAGGTTAGTTAGTAGCTAGCTATAGATATGGTTAAGCGACCTGCGTGTCGTGTGTGTACGCCTCTAAGATCAGTGCGATTAAATCGCTTGTTACCGAAGGCCGTGTCTTATTTAACAGTGGCGACGAGTTACGCACGCTCAGAAAAAAAAATGTTGAATTTTATCGGATATGTTCCTACTTTCAGAAGGAAAGGAAGATGACCGGCGAAAGGCGGTACTTGTAAGCGCGCTCAACAATGATGCGTATAAGTTGGTACGCGAGTTAATTGCTCCAAACACAGTTGAGGAGATATCTTACAAAGAGTTAACTACGGAGTTAGATAAGCACTTCGTACCAAAGAAGTCAGTGTTTTGCCTTTAAAATGTTAATGTGATAGCGTCAATGCTAATAATTAGTCTCAATAACTGTATCTGTGCTGAAAAATACACATATAAATTTAACAGCTACAAGATTCAATATACCTCATACCAGGTAGCAATATATGTAAACCATGTTACAAGGCCTAACATCGTCACTCAGCTTAACGCGATGCATTAAAGTAACGTTGTTAGAAAACGCGAAGGTGACGCAAGATGCTGTTCCTCTGATATTGGAGCCGCGCGACTAATGCTGTTATGTGGAGACACCCTTAGCGTGTGTTGAGACGTGCGTTTTCCATTGGAGAAGATAACACCACAATAATAATGTTACTAAAACGAAATAATGTTACTAAGTGAAATAATCATCAAAATTGGTTCATTGAAAATCACGGACAAACAAACATATATACCTACATACATACGGGTCGAATACAGAACCTTCTTTTTTGAAGTCGGTTAAAAACGAAATGCTGTTCGTTGGTAAGCGCATCACTTGAGAACGGTTGAACCGATTTGGCTATTTTTTGTTATAAAATGTTCGTAATAGTCTGAGTTAGGTTTTTATTTAAAGAAAAATGGGAAAAGTTTCCCAGAAAATTTTCAAATTCGGAAAAAATTTAACCTTATTTTTAACCGACTTTTTATATATGGAATTTTTGTATGAACTATTGAAAAATGGACAGGACAACGTCTGTTGGGTCAGCTAGTTAATTATAAACCCATCGACTTATCTTTGTAGCATTTTCAATATAATAGTTCAACTCATGAACACGAATACTAATCAATCTTTCTACTGAACATTACAATCAATAAACCAATTGAACTTCATCGAGGTCAACCTAACTCCCCCAACAAACGGTCTTAATATTGCAAAGCCGTCACCTAATAGCCGTCATGCAACTTAAGCTAAACATATTGCTAGCGCGATGCACGTACCGAAACGCAGGATTTCTGCATCTCTGACGGGAATTATCACGAGCACAGCGAGCGCTTCGAGCGTCGCGGGCGACACGAGCGCACAGAGCGAGTTGAACGCAACGACTCACTTGACAATTATTCTGAGAAATTACGCAGGTAAGCGGCCTTTAAGCGTTTTAGATTGTCGCGTATATTTTAATAAAATGTCTTGCAATCGGATTAAAACCATAATACGGTTAAGTTATGTGTAACTATCTAGCTTTGTTAAAAATCCTATATTGGTTTTGTGGTCATAAATCTCATGTTGATGGAGTCTCCAACGTTGATATTATGAAACTGAGAAATATGATTATGAGTGTTAAAGGATATTGAAGTCCTAAATGATAAATAACTTTACAGGTACCTACTTACTAAAATATCTTACCCACAATATATTCGTATTTGTAGAAAAATATAATCGTGTGTCAATATATTCGTGTTTGTAAGAGAAAGCGACTTTTATGTAATGGAAATGGATAAGAAAGTTTTAGTTTTTAGGGTTACGTACTCGAAGGGTGCCAAACGGAACCCTATTACTAAGCGTCCGCTGTCCGTCCGTCTGACTGTCAGCGGGCTGTATCTCATGACGGGAATAGGTAGGCAGTTGAAATTTTCACAAATTGTGTATTTATGTTGTGTAAATTTAAAAAAAAGTCAAAAATTAAAGGGGGTCCCCATATAAGAAACGTGTTTTTTTTTAAATTAAAGGATTTATAAAAAATATGTAGTGTTAAATATTGTACGGGGACAAGGAACACTTCTTATAGGTATGGTTTTTATACGCGTTATGACGTATTTACTCAAAGAGTGAGGAGTGTTCGGGATTTGGTAGACAAATCCCGAACACTCCTCACTGTTTGAGTAAATACACACAAGTTTACAAGTCAAATAAAAATGAATGAAATGGAAATCCGGCGGAATAACCTATAA
The DNA here is from genome assembly GCA_905163495.3 of Cosmia trapezina. Taxonomy (NCBI): domain Eukaryota; kingdom Metazoa; phylum Arthropoda; class Insecta; order Lepidoptera; family Noctuidae; genus Cosmia; species Cosmia trapezina. Next base: position 9,538,701 of record LR991036.1, read on the forward strand.
ATTATACATAGCCAGAAACAAAGTGAAATAAACTGCTTTCCATTACCAATATATCACAGCTATGCATGTAGTGATTGGAAAGTATAAAATGTATGAGAAAAGCCTCATACGTAAACTGTAACATTTCCTGAGAATGCTGCCACGTCAGTCAGCAGTTTATCCTCGTAAAACAGTTGAATAGATACTCCAAACCTACTAACAGAAAAGGCCTACTAAAGACGAGGTAAAAAGCCACCCCAAAAATAAAAATCTTCCATCAAGACTTCCACTAAAAACCGCAAAATGTTTGCTCTCAGATTTCCGCCAAGATATCCTAGATTATAGCGTTAATTTAGCAAGAAAACTTGTACAGGCGAGCGGGGTGTGAGTAATGGGAATCTCATTATTCGCACCTGCCTCTGATTTTAATTTCCTGCACACGATCTTCGCAGACGCCGTGCTGCTTGACGACGCGATTTATTTGTGTAAATAAATATTAGCCGCCACTCTTAAGCACTTGTATATACGTTATGTACGTAGGTGCGGTGCAAGGGGTGTTTCTGTGTGAGGTGTGGATTACATAGGGTGTTTATGTATTCAAGATATGGCGTATGTAACGTCGAGTAAGAATTAGATTGATAACGTGTCTGTTTGTGAAGATTTTATTTAATGAAATATGGGTATCATGTCAGGTGAATAAATTGGTCTTACATTTACAGCATCTGTGCAAATAAACAGCTGTAGCAATTGCTGTTTTTAACCGACTTCAAAAAAAGGAGGAGGTTCTCAATTCGGTTGTATTTTTTTTTTGTATGTTTGTTACCTCAGTACTCCGTCATTTATGAACCGATTCGGAAAATTCTTTTTTTATTTGAAAGGGTAAACTTCCAGATTGGTCCCGTTTTTGTCAAAATCCAGTTCTGATGATGGGATCCATGAGGAATCGAGGGAACAGGTTGAAAAGTAACCTATGTCCTTTTCCAAGTCATGATCTACCCATGTGCCATGTGCCAAATTTTATCCAAATCCGTTCAGCCGTTTTAGCGTGAAAGCGTAACAAACAGACAAACAAATAAAGAAAATCACTTTCACATTTATAATACCTACATGTATTAGTTAGGTTACCATCTCTTTTTTAAAGTTATTTGTTAACAAAGAGGTAGGTACTTGAAATAAAATAAATTGTTTTTAGTAAACAATAGCTAAGGATAACCACAAATATTAGTGTGTGTACGAGTATAAGGATTTTATTAATATTTCTAGAAGGTTTAGGTAACAAAGCAGCTTACTGAACTTCAAAATGTCGGTCGTAAAAGTGCTAAATAATTTTTAACTTCTGTATCAAATTCGTATATCCTACACGAAAATATTAAGAAAACACTTTGTGAGTCGGTTATGGTTGAAACATATTGGATTTTTTAAGATTATGTGTAAGTATTAAAGTTTATGTTAGGATGGATATACGAAGAGGCCTTGTTTTTTATAATGAAATAGGCATATCACAAGCCGAAAAACAATTTATTAGGCGGTTATAAAAGGAGTGATATTAAAAATAACATTTAGATAAAGAAAATATGACCCAAAACATGACCCAAAAACTTAATAAAAATACCAATTATTAAAAACGACACATTTTTCCAATAATTTCCATTCTATTGATCTCTGTGGCAATAAGCATCGAATGAACGAAACGAATGGCGATCGAGTTAATTTCGGTATCGAATAAATATTCATATTTTGATTGTGAAGTCCGATAACTGGGAAGTTGGACTCGATAATGTCAGCGAAAAGAGTATTTCCGTGGAAACGTCCTGGACAGTTTATTTAAAAGGCTATATAGCCTTCGAAATGGGTCTGTAAGTGATTCTATTGCTTGTTGTTATTACGAGATATTTTCCTTAACAGTTTGGAAATGTTTTCCACTGGCGAGGAGTATTTTTGGTAAGTGTGCTTCATTTTTAGGGTTCCGTACCTCAAAAGGAAAAAACGGAACCCTTATAGGATCACTCGTGTGTCTGTCTGTCTGTCTGTCCGTCTGTCAGCCAATTTGCTCCGAATCTAATGGACCGATTAAGTTGAAATTTTGTATACATATGGATTTCTGTGACCCAAACATGTACGGCTAAAGTAAATAAATGAATTTTGAATATGGGGGTCACTTTTAGGGGACAAATAAGAAAATTAAAAAAAAAGTTGTGCAAATTGTACCGTGTGACATATCAGATGAAAAGGCTTTCTATGAGGGTCTCAAATATATATTTTTTATAATTTTAAAATAAATAGTTTTAAAGTTATTTAAGAAAATAGACGAAAATTGACCGTTCTCCCCCTTATCTCCGAAACTACTGAGCCTAAAATTTTGAAAAAAATACAGAAAATAGTTCTATACCTGTAGATTACAGGAAAACCTGTAAGAAGTTTGTGTTCTTAAAATAACATTGTAAATCTGTCAATAGTGTGAGTACAAACTTACATTTACTGTTCGAATGTATGGGAGAACATGTTTTTCAACTATAATGTTAAGTTTGTTCTTGGGATAATTAATTTAATCCCAACTACGGACGGAACCCTTCATTGTGCGTAGTCCGACACGCACTTGGCCGGTTTTTGATCGCATCAGTCACTTTTTTTAGGTTAGATATGAATAAAAAAAACCGGCGAAGTGTAGTTGAAAAGAAATTATCCCAAAAACAAACTTAAAATTTTAGTTGAAAATATTATGTCCCATCTATTGATAATGTACGTCACGGTTCATTCTACATCGCAAAAAACTATTTATGTGATAAAACTACAAATTAACTATTTTCGGACTTTTTCCTTTATTTGTGCTGTGAGACCTTGCTTCATGCCTAATTTCGTGATTCTGGGTTAATGGGAACCTATAAGTTTTGATTTTTTTTTCTCCAAGGATATTAATTTTAACTTGATACCTCCACGCGTTCCTGAGAAAAAGGGTCTTGACAGACTGACAGTCAGACATACAGACAGACAGACGGACAACGAAATTATCCTATAAGGGTTCCGTTTTTTCCTTTTGAGGTACAGAACCTTAAAAATAAAATTTCGCAAAGAAAAAAAATAATGACATGATATCTAAGAACAACAGCTGCTGACGCTGAAACATTTGGTAGATTGAAAATCCATAAAAAACTAAGAAGATTTGTGAGAATGCAGTCTAATGATAGGTACTTTAAATGCAAAACTTTTCAAATATTTCAACTAGCTACCCGAACTACGGTATCATTTTCGTAGAAGTTATTCTTGTTCATAGATTTAATATCAAAATTGGAAACCTTTTGAACACTCCTATAACAGTAAAGCCACAGAATAATAAAGCTGCAGTGGATTATCTGAGCAGTAACCTTGAATTAATTACCTGCGGCTGCTCGGTAGTTAAATACGCGTCCGTGCGTGCGTAACTGCCGCGCACTCGAGCTGTTGCCTACTGGATCACAGATTAATACAGATGGGACACTGCAGTTTAGGTATGAAGCTACAAGTACGCGGCGGGCCTCGTCTGCGGGGCTAATTCAGTAGGTCAGAAGGTATAAGAGTTACGCGATAGAAAGAGAGGCAACTTGTAGTTGAATATAACTATAGGTAATAAGCGTTGTGCGACCTTAATTCCACTTTATTGTGTCGTAGCAAGAGTCGTTTTTTATTTAAATGATTTTGCGGAGTGTCCCATCTGTATTAATCTGTGACTGGATACTGAGATTTCGAAGCGCGTTGTTTCAAGGTTTCTATGAAGATGTAATACTGCTTACTCTATTATACTGTGGTAAAGCTAACTGATTGCCAAAGCTAGTACTAAAATCTCCATTGTTTGCCTCTGGCACGAGATATAAGAATACCCATAAAAATATGGGCACTACCCACTTTGCTTTATGAAAACTCGAAGAAATATAGTATTGTAAATCAGAACAAGCGCTCAAAATGTTTTGAAGTGGTTCAACTTTTCATTTATGTTCACATCCATTCACTTTGTACTATTTTTGCAAAATATTGCGACAAAAATATTCGGTTTTGTATGGAGACGTAAGTTCTGTGAACTAACTGTTGTTTGCAACTTGTACAGGTAAAGGCGACGAAAGTTGATTGGAAGTACCAATAATGGAACAAAGTTGCTGTTCGTACGTTCGCGACTGTACCGGTACTGGCGTAATAAAATATGTATCGAGTCGATGGAATGTAGGTATCGATTTTCCTGTAAATGAAACCGTTTTTAAATTTGTCCTATCTTTATTTTTTCCTTAGATATTCATAAAAAATTCAATCAATTAAATTGAATCTTCTCATTTGTAATTCTCTTCGTCTAAATAAATAAACATGTCGATCAACTGAACCGTCGCACTGTTATTTATGTAAACAAGTAACAATCGATATTAACTCATTTCATATTCAAGTCATGTAATTTTATGTCAATTTGGGAGATCACTCTCTGTTTCGGAGTAAAATCACATTTAGATAGAAATTTAATAATCCACATTACGTGGGTACCTTTCCGAATGGCAACGTAAGGAATTTAATTGAAAACTTATACACCCTTCGATACGAGTTCGATCATAAAAACAATGAGAGCCAACAAAGTTATAGTTCAATATTCAACCCTCAAGCGTTGATTTGCACCGAACTATTTTTAATTTCCCGCAGGGCCTTCTCATTTATTAGTTTGGGTCGTTCGGGGCGACATCTGCGCACGACTTATACGTCGCCCGTCAGATGGCGCTGCAAAACATAAAACGTTGGCAAAAAATATGGACATACTTCAGCAATCAAATAGTCGGCATACCCGTTTTTTGCCAACGCTAGCCAATAAAAATAGTACGATTTATGTGACGTAATCGCCGTTCCGATGGTCCAGTGTTTTTCATTACGCATTCTGTGCCTGTCAGTGATTTAATGAATTTAATTATGTATTCCTTTGGCTGTCGGTACGTGTTTATGATACGTGTAGATAGAGTGTGCTGATTAATGTTGTATTTCCTTTGATGTTCTCATGAAAGTCTTGATAATACATAAAATTACTGATTCCTTTAAACATATTTATTGATAACTAAGTTCACGACCTGTCGGATATTTGCGTATTGGAAATTCTTACAATAATATGACTGTGATAATCTCATCAAATTCACATTGTATACTGAATTACTTGCAACATTTCGTAATGCATTAGTGATGGCTCGTCTATATTTTGTTGGCGCTCCAGCTACGAAATGTCTACGACATCTCGCCTACGCCGTAGAGCTACGAAGTATCTGCTACGAAACCTGACTACGCGATTTTTTTACGAAATCTCTTCGAAATATTTCTTTTCGTTTGTAAAAGATTTTGTCAAACCTCAACTTTTTATCTTTTTTTGCTATTCATCATTTATTTTCGTCCCAAACCCAAAACCCCAAATGCCAAGTAGTGGGTTTTAGCATAATTTATTTAATTTTAACATTAGTTTTGTAAGTCGTTATGTAAAATGCAAAACCTGACTGTATGTTTAGCGTATAGAAACCAACTGACCTCACAGGATTAGTTTCTTTGGATGCATAATTTCGAGAAGCTATTTGGCTGGTGTATATTTTTAGGGATTTAATGTGTATGCAGTGTGGAGATTGCATACAATTCTTGCTAAACTTGCTTTACTTTAAGTGTGGGTGCAACCGCGTGATAAAACCTTGTTTAAAACATGTACTAAATAAACGACGAACAGTTTTAGGTGCAGCCTACTAGGCTATCTCGTAAAAATGTTCGCCTCACTTGTTTTATATTGGACCAAAGGTAAATACAGACTGATAAATAAACGTATTAATTATTAATGTTAAATTTATTGTGGTCTACTACAATGTAACTAATTTAATGGCTTGCCTTTATTTACACGTTTGCCTATATAAAATGAGCTTATAGAAATGTCTAGACTAAAACTACGTAGGTTCTCTTTGAAAACTTTATAAACTGTTTAAATATAGTTTTTGTCCTTCAAAATATAGTAAATACTAATAAATACAGCGATGTATCAGAAAATCAGCGGTGTAATCAAAATTAGGAGTGTGGTACAGACCACGAAACTGAACAACTTTATCCATGGGACCAACATCGTAATCGCGAAAAAATCATAATAATCATCATCAAGTCATCCCATAAAAACTTCAATACCTCAATCTGCCTAGCCTTTTCCCAACTATGTTGGGTCGGCTTCCAGTCTAACCGGATGCAGCTGAATACCAGTATTTTACATGTAGTGACTGCCTATCTGACCGCCACAACCCAGTTACTGGGTAATACGATACCAGTCTCACTGGTTGTCGGACTTTCGGGCTTCTGACGACACGTAACGACTGTCAAAGATCCACGAATAACAGCCGGGACTAACGACTTAACGTGCTTTCCGAGGCACGGAGGAATCTCGGTATGTAAAGATCCATCCACGGACAACCGCGGCAAGCGTAGCTTAACCTGATGGATCGACCCGTGCAGCTGTTATTACTTAGCCACGAGCTCCTCAAAAAACTTCAATACCTACTCGACCCAAATGTCTGTGTGTGATGAGTATGACTGATAATTTTTTCGCGATTACGATGTTGGTCCTATGAAAAAAGTTGTTCAGTTTGATAGTCTGTAGTGTGCCATTATACCCTCAATTTAGACCACACCTTTCTGATACGGCCTGTTTAATAGAATAGCTACATCTCACTAATAGTATTCAGTAACATCAAGAACAGAAAAATACACACAACAATTTCCCCATATCACTATCAATTGCTCCACCACAACTCCAATTGCTATCGAAACAGCTATCATACCCGTCTATGGACGGCACTCCATTCGAAAGTATCGCATAACCCTCCGAGGTTCGGGCACATGCGGTAGCGGGCGTGTCGCCAAATGCCTGCTCATTTGGGTCAATGCGACCGATCGCATCGCGATATAAAGCTGAAAGCAGATGAATGCGGGAACGGTTTTTAAGTGACTGTGTTGGAAGTGCTCTGATCTTGCAGTTTAGGGTTGAACTGCAATATTATTTTTGTTGTTGTTTTATGTATTTTGGGAGGTTGGTTTATCACACTTAATATTATAAACGCGAAAGTTTGTGAATGTGTGCGTGTGTGTTTGTTACTTCTTCACGCTTAAACGCTTAACCCACCCTCACTCTTCCCCCTCCCCTTTCCACCTCTCCCTCTTCCTCTCCTCTCCCTCTCCTCTCCTCTCTCTCTCTTCTCTCTTTGGTCTTATACCCTGGATTAACACAGGCTACTTTTTATCCCAGTCTACGCGGGTGAAACCGCGGCGCGCAACTATTATCTACCTCTTTTATAGGCAACGGGTAAAATTGCAGGGTCATAAGACAATCGAACGTTGTATTTGACATTGACCTATTTATGCGATACTGGCGGTATACCATACCGACGCCTATACACACAGGGTGAAATAGAATTCATGGACATCCTTTTAAGGGGTCATTGTACTAATGATTATGAACACCTTTTACTATGGGAATAAAACTGAATCCCGAAAAAAATCAGTCGTTCCCTACATTTTGAAGTTATGCGAACATAAAAATGTACGGTGGTCCAAGGTGGTCCAAGGGGCTGGGCGTTGATGAGTCAGTCAATCAGGACTTTTCTTAAGATAATTATTTGCTAGAGTGTTTATTGTTCTATAGTGTTTAGTAGTGGTCGTTTACCAGGGGGCTTACTATGAGCTCTTAGCAGGCCCGAAGTTGAACGTTTCCAGTGAGAGAGAGAGACGGAGCTATATACGACCTATAGCACCGTCACTCTCTCTCACTGGAAACGTTCAACTTCTGCCCTGTTATAAGAGCTCATAGTAAGCCCCCAGGTCCTATATTTTCAGCTCATGGCAACACAATCTACAGAAATATATGTAGATTTTAAGTATGCACATTTATTTAAGCAGCTGCTATAAATACAACCCGTTTAAAAAGAAACCAGGTGAGCTAAAAATAGAAAATCGAACGGATTGCGGCCGCGGACGGCACTCGAGTTCTCACACCCACGGACAACAAATTAAATTTATTTTCAAGGGACATAATTTATGACAATCGTACCAAAACGTAACAATACACGTTACGTTAAAACTGTATTGTGAATTGTGATAGTATACATTGTCATGGCCTTACAAAAATTAAGGTAGATTATTAATAGATTGAATGTGACAGCAGTTTTTTATGAATTTGAAACGCCTATTTATCCTGACGCCATTTCTTTTTTTGTTTAAACCATTAAGTACTTCTTGATTGATCAAAAGAAATAATTCAGTCTGCTGGCTTTTTAAATCCACAATCTGTAGGTTTACACAGTTCCCAAAGGCATTCTGAAAAAAAGCAATTTTAGTGACACAAAAAAATTTAGTCGATAACAAATAAAAAAATTAATACATTGTCAGTAACCCCACAATTTCTTTTAAAGTATCTCATTCGGCTGAACGGAATAATATTAAAATAAAATCGACTCTAACCTGGTGGAGGTACCTCAGGTGTACTGTAAACCACCGATTACTGTTAAAAATATTGCCACAATTTACTCCTAAACACTGCCAAGGGAAATAGAAGGTAGGCAGAGAACCCCTCAACCGATATTTGGACAGTTATTTTATTAGCTGGTTCGAATAAACTCGAATAATTACGAATAAACTGTATTTATTATTCTTAATGTGGTCGTTTTGTAGGACTCGTTGGCTTTTGTGGCGTTATTCAGTTGTTCATTAATATGCCTTTATGTTTACCGGATTTTAAGGGCATTGGGATGGAGTGTTTGTGAGTTGTGGTTTATGGGTATGTACAGTTAAGGAATACCTAGTGTTTTACGTATAAATAAGTGGATAGTCCGCAGAAATTGTAATTCAATTAGATAGTGCTTGTTAACACTGGAATTCCTTACAAATTACTCGAGGTCACAAGGTTTTAGAACTGCATTGAAGCCTTAAAACTCATACGGTATATAGTCCTGACTTTAAATAACGCCACTATAGCGATTTTACACTTTAGACTGAAATGCTCTATATGGAGATATAATCTAGCCAATTTTCACTATACTCTGCCTTAAACATTCTATATCCATAGATTTTCAAAATTTTCGTAAGAAGATAAGCAACGAATGTCTGAACCAAAATTAAGTGTGCGTATCGATTTTCGGGGTTATAAAGGGGAAACAGCCCGTTATGGCGTTCGGGGGTTAACGTAATGTACTTTGACTAAATATAGCATCAGCTATGTGTTGTGTTTTCTTTGTGTATGCTTCTTAGCATGATAAGAACAGACCACGTGTATGATATAAATGATAATGAGATGGGACATTTTGAAACTGGGTTAAACTAGCCCAATACTACTAGCCTATGGGTGGGTTGGGGTTGGCTTGTATGCATGGAATTGGTTTTGAAAAAATAAGTAGGTACCTAAAGATATGTCAATCAATCTGCCTAGACGTTTTCCAATTATATTGGGGTCGGCCAGTCTAACTGGATGCAGCTGAATACCAGTATTTTACATGGAGCGACTGCCTATCTTAACTTCAAAACCCAGTTACTGGGTAACACGATAGCCCTGGTAAGACTGGTTGTCACACTTGTGGGCTTCTGACTACACGTTACGATTGCCAAAGGTCTACGAATGGCAGACCTAAATAGATGTAAAGCCGGCCACACACGCTACGGTCTACCGGAGAGGTCTACCTGAGGTAGACCGGAGCGTGTATGGGAGTAGACCTGTACAGTTTTTTGAACCTGCGCAGGCGACCGGCGCAAAATCGAATATCAATTATTTCTAATGTCACCGTACGGTGTACCTGTGTGTGTGTGCGTGTACTCGGGTCGCCTGCACACGTCGCGTCATTTGTTTTCTAGTTCCTGTCCTGTCTGGACGATAGTCGCGTCGCTCGCATCGTATTTCCAAGAATGCCACGTAATTCAACACGGTTCTTAATTTTAATTAATTTAATACATTAACATGATTATAACTTTTCCTTTCTAATATACAATGCTTACACCACTTTTTTCGCTTCCTTTTCACTGTTTTTGTATTTTTTTTCTTCAAATTTAAGCAAGGCCTAACAATGCCAACGCGTCATCGTCCTCAATCGATGCCATCGCAAAAATAACTGAAGACCGCTCAGGTAGACCAGAACGCGGGTGGCAAATCTGCACAGGTAACCTCTACGGTAGATCGTAGCGTGTATGGCCGACTTTAGGAAGGATCATTAATTGTTATGAAAGATGTCATTAAGAATTATTTATTATACAGATGATAATTGGAACTACTCAATAATAAGTATTTCACTTGGTTTGCGATTCGATTACTTTAATCTGGTTGCTAAGCAATTTATGCTCGTCACAATGCATATGGTGAAGTGGAGTTGATGGTGACTTCACCATCTGTTCCAGTTCTCCTTGTTCCTTACTAGGAGAACTCTTCAACAATTAACGGGATCCTTGTATCGGGAAAAACAATATTTTGTAAAAGATGATGAGCAGATGGCTATTGTAATTTAGATAAATTACAAACTGACTTACTAAAAAGTGAAAAAAAAAACCTTTTTTACAGAAAAAACAACCGGCTTCCAAAAAATGCTACAAAGTGAAAAATAACTTTAATTTCGGAAGTCGGTGGCAAAAAACTAAAATACAGATCCAAAGACATCGACTTCCGAAATTAAAGTTATTTTTCACTTTGTAGCATTTTTTTGGAAGTCAGTTGTTTTTTTTGTTTATAATCATTTTGAAAATTATTACGGTATGATATTTTTATTAAAACAATGTTCCAGTTAAATACGAACACAAAGCGATGTGTTCGTATTTAACTTTAATTAAGTATAACTACTGAAACCAACTGAAACAGTTTAAAGTACCAAATCTGAAGCTATCAAAATAAAATGTTGTCAATTAAGAGACAGAATTGCCAACGGAGCGGCCTAACGAAATAATCTGTTTTATCTCTTTTGTTCATAATAATAACGCCAATCAGAGGCCTTAGTGCGAGTTTTTATACTTGCTCCTTACTTACTCGATCACGTTAACGTAAACTTCAATTTGTACTGAAACCTAATAAACGCCGTCTGTGGTGACTATAAAGGGAAACATAATTATTCCATTAAAATTGACGTACGTTAACGTTGCGTAAACGCGATCGATTAAGTATAAAAACTTGCACTAGGGCTACTAACTGCTCACATAATATTTCACATCCACATTCCTAGATTATTTCAGTTGCGATGTGATATCAACCATACATTTAATCTACTGTATAAAGTACGTAGGTATGTACATACAATGGTCAGTCGAAAAACATCGGATAGTGGCACTAACAAAAAATATGAATGAATGGAAAATCGATATAATGTGTATGTCGCGGGGGGCGGAAGCGGATGTGGTGCCATAAATCCGCTGTTCGAATCCGCCCAGCGAACTTCCGGGTGGAAAATGTGCGCCCGCCCTACGCGGGGCATTTCGCTACTTTGGATTTTTCGTGGTTTCAGCTTTTATGTCTAGTTATACTGGTACAATGGGCGATGAAATAACTTTTTAGGGGCGTTTAGTTCGGCTTCGGACCGTTACAGGGGTAGGGATACTCCATAGATCGGTATCTGTATGGTTCTTGTTGAGTTGGTAGCTTCAATGTCAGAAGTATATGCATGTGATTTGCGGTGTGGTTGTGGAAGAAACTATTTTTGTTTCTCTTATGATTGCCAGTCACTGTATTTATCATGCAATGTACTATCGACAAAACGGACGCCTTTACACCTTAGTTGCTATTTGTAAACTGATTCATTAAACAAACCTTGCCCCTATGGCCCTTTGTTTTACTTTGTCATAAGTACAATAATTGCGTTTGTCGATGGTACATTAATAATATAATAAATTGTTGTAATTGAAGTCCCTATTACATATAACTAGCCACCTACTATGAGTCAAATACAAGGACACCAGTCGAGGGGATATTTTTAAATCGGACGTCCAATATGTTTTACTCATTGTATTTCATAGTTATAATAGTTGCCATAAACTGGGAATGAAGGCTGTGGACGTAAGAAGACCACAACGTTAAGTTAACGTAAGAATAATATTTATAGAATGAACTAGCATAATCACAATCAGCCTATAATGTTCCCACTGCTGGGACATAGGCCTCCTTTCTATGAGAGGGAGTGAGCCACGCGGGCCCAGTGCAGGTAGATGTCACGTCTTCGAATTTTTGGTTCTAAGACATGCCGGTTTCCTCACGATGTTTTCCTTAACCGTTTGGAGAGCATAAGCAGCGATGATGAAATAATTTAAGCAAAATAACACCTGTCAGGGTTCAAACCTACGACCTACAATACGTAAGTTGCAGCCGTTATCATAGGCCACCACTGATCTCAGAGAAAGAATTATGAAAATCAAACTCTTCTTTATTTCCCCAGACCAACTAAAAACAACCTTGCTACAACAGCATTACAAAATAAGTTTTAATGTCCTCTCGGCCTCTCCAAACATTGTATGGCTCTCGACTTAACTGTTTGATAACGCTCCCGACGAACGAAGATTGATTCGGCTCTGATGCCACGCCATCCATCACTTGCTCCGTAAACATGCCTCTTACTTGACAATACCAATAAGTGTCAATGTATCCTATAAATAACTAAAATTGTAGTTCGACATATAAGACTTGGCGCGACGTGTATTGAATGCACAGCCACTGTTTGTTTTGTGAGTAGCTATTAGTTTTGTATGCAGGGTGGTGCAGGTGAGGTTTTGAGTTTATCAAAGATGTATGTATGCCTATAAATTTTGTGGTTGAAATAGATAATGTCACTGTGGGTGTAGTATATAAATAAGCGTTGTATTACTATAGTTGATAAGAGGTAAAATAAAGTGTTTCTGTGTAAGTTATCCGACTTTTAATAATTTTAAACTGAAGATCACGTCTGTTCACGTAGTGTTAATGAATTGGAAAAAATATATGTTAAATTAGAGCATTTTATTAATAACTTAATGTGTTAAAATTTTAGATTATGTTTATATTACATAGTGTAATTAATTTGTAAAGTTTTGTCTAACGTGGATAAAAAACTAAGAATCACGCAAAAACTATCGAGCGTATTTTTATGAAACCTTCACCATTTTAAAGATAATTTAATTATTTATCTTTTAGTATACATGTTTTAATATAACATCTTTTGGTTTATGTATAATAAATTAATAATGCATCTAATTTGGGATAGCGCTCCTTGACGGGCGAGTCCTATTACTTACTTGGACGTACGACGCGTTGCGTGAGCTCAGCACAAAACAGGCAAGCTAACCACTCAAGGCCATTGGCATACGTATCTAACTGCGTCTTAAACGAATGAGGTTGAGGATTACTTGGCGGTGGGCGGTGGATTAACTTTTTGCGCAATTTGACTGTCCGCTACATAATTATGTTGGTAAATAGAATGACAAAATAACTCTCAAAGCTATTAGCAAGTCGTTTCATCTCAATGAATCTGCCTAGGCTTTTCCAAACTATGTTGGGGTCGGTAAGACTGGTTGTCAGACTTTCGGGCTTCTGACGACCCGTAACGACTATCGAAGATCCACGAATGAAAACCGGGACCAACGGCTTGACGTGCTTTCCGAGGCACGGAGGAGTCTCAGTATGTAAAGATGGTCACCCATCAACGGACCAACCCCGGCAAGCATAGCTTTACCTGATGTATCGATCCGTGCGGCTGTTATTACTTAGCCACGAGCTCCTCATCGTCGTTTAAAATTATTGGCTAAATGCTAAGCGCAAAACTCGAGAACGGCTGGACCAATTTCGACTATTTTTTTTTTCAAATATTCGTAGCAAGTCCGAGGAAGGTTCTCATGAAGAGAAAAATAGGAAAAGTTGCCGGGAAAATTGGAAAATTCAAGAAAAGTGAATGAGCATTTTCTATGGGAATGTTGTGTGAATTATTGAAATTTGGACAGGACAACGTCTGTCGGCTAGTTTAGAATTTTAAAAAAACTTGTTACGTTTTAAGGGTTTTGTTTTTACTAATGCAAAAGACAGGTATAGTGTTCTAGCTCCTTTTCGTCATAGAGGACTACTATGTACCGATCGATATAAGATAGTAAGGTCACAAAGGAGATATTTCTCTTAAGACAGAGTATTTCAACATCCGATATCTTTCTCGATGAAAATGGAGCCATCACATTGCCTTTCAATATACAGTCAGTACAATACTGTTCATCTTCCACTTCATAGTGATTTCTCGCCAAATGTCGATCAGGCAAGTTTTCGACAAGGGTGTGTTCAGACACAGTTAGCATTCGGGCCTAATGGAAAGAACAAAAGGCTCTCCGTTGACGTGGGTGGCAAAGGCGTGTGAACAAAATGTGTTCAACATATGTGTGGAGCCTCGTTTACACGGGGGAGTCACTTGACTGGGAAACTTATGAGATTTTTTTCTTTGGAAACTTGAAGGTCCAGTATTTTCTTAGTTTTGTGTTATGTAAGTGTGTTGGGTAAGTTTTTGGATAGTGGCGTTTGCAATGGAAATGTTTGCAAAATATAACTGGAAATAAGAGACTCAGCGAATTGAAGAAAACAACAAAATACATATTTTTGTCACCAGCAGTGCTGGGTTGCCAACCTAGTTGATTAGAAATCCGGGAGGTCTTAATTCTTTTTTTTTTAATGTTTAAAAAAGTTGTATTTTTTACACGGGGGGCCAGCCTTTTGATTAGAAACAATAAAATCATAGAATTTTTTACAAGTGTATCAGTGTGTAGAGTCATCAGTTCGGCCGTGGCCCGACCGCCATTGCCCGCCAGCCACCAGCAGGCCATATCCGGGAGATTTGAGCTGGGTTTCTGGAGCCGGGAGAATCCCGGAATCCCGGGAGAGCTGGCAATCCTACCAGCACAGCTTCCTCAAATAAAAACAACACAGACACAGACACAACACCAACAACCAATTGCATCCTACCCACTATCCTATCTCCAATAAACTTTTATTCGCATGCACCACCAGGACATAAATATAAAGACCGCGGCACAGTCCCGCCGCAATCACAACGGGCCCGCACTGCCTAGGGCCGTTGCGTATCTGTAATTCCCATCTCTTGGTACAAAGCCCCGTTGATTACGGCACAACCCGCGGGCGACGCAGTCTGCCGTCTGAACGCAGCCTAATGCGTCTCTCCGCCCCTTGTGAACACTGCCTTTTTATTTCACGATCAATGGGGGTGTCAGATAGATAGGACTTCGTGAAATTTGTTCAAAATTCTAGGTAGTGTTTTTAATGTTAGGTTTGCGTTGGAAGGTTGATTGAAAGGCGACGTATCTGGGTGTTTGATCTCGAGACTGGTCCGGTATTTGTTGTTTGGTATTGTTTTGAAATTGGAAGTTACCACGCTTTGTTATTTTGGGGAAGAATTTTATTTGCTGGTTGGTTTTACGAGTGTGAAAGCCATACCTTCGAGTTTGAAAGACTTTCGAGATATTAAACCCATGACAGACAAGTCTATAGTTTATCGTTACACATTTCATGTAGGTACGAGTATGTACGAGTGTAGGGTATAGCTCTTTGAACAGCTATATAATAAGCAAATGTATAAAAGTTAGGCCACCTGAAATTGTAACCTATTTAGTTCAGATTTAATTTAAATTTCAATCAGTTTATACTACCTACGTGTAAAAGTACCACTTGAATTTTCTTTATGTAGTTAAACAACAACAATCCTATTTGTGGCTATATTACTTTCTTGAATATAATTTTAGCACCTTGAACTCTAATCTAATAAGCAAATATACTTAGGCCACCTGAAATTTTAACCCATTTAGTTGAGATATTCAGATTTAATTTAAATTTCAATCAGTTCTACTATGTATAAAACTACCACTTGAATTTTCTTTGAGTAGTTATACTACAATTCTATTTGTGGCTAAATTAGTTTCTTGAATCTAATTTCGGAGCGAAACTTATTTCTTTCTTGATGGAAGTTTCCGAGATGCGAGTTGAGATGTTGTTTAATTCGTAGCTCGCTATTTCGTGACGTCACTAAGCAGTAGATTCTGTGTGAAATGTTTCAGAAAATTTTGTAGAACAGACACATATTTTTGAGCGAGTATATGGTTTCCTCATTTTTGTACAATGCAGCTTTTGCTTTGGTTAATTTTGCATTTGTTTGCATTTTCATTTTTATCTCGGTTAGTAGTTCATTAGCATGTCATGGTCATGTATATAATGTATGGTTAGATCAATGTCTCTAATCATCTCTCTCTTTTCTAATGTTAATCTTAATAACCTCATTTTCTAGAAAATATAAATAAAAATCAATTGTCGACAGTATCATTATTATTGTACGCGCATCACTTCAGAACAGTTGTACCTAATTGGCTAATTCTTTTTTTGTTGTGTTTGTAATTGTCAGGACAAGGTTTGTATGACAGATTTTTTTCGGTAAATTCACCGGAAAAGTCGGAAATATGGATGTTATTTTTGTATGAAAACAGACAACATCACACAGCCTAAACTGAAATGAGACATGAAATTAACCACAAACAGCTAGTTTATAATAATATACCAGCTTATAATACTGTCCCACTGTAGGGAAATAAGGTCTCTTCTCATGCAGAGAAGGCATGAGCATTAATCACCACGCTTGCTCAACACGTGTTGGCGATTTCAGACCTATAATCCTCACGATGTTTTCGTTCAAAATTCCTATTCGAGTTTATTCTTAATGTGTTTTTTATACCACAATCGAAGCAAGAGTTAAAGTATAAGACCATCTTAATATTAAATAGGCCTCGGTATACATAAGAGAATTTATGCCTCTGACCGCAGGATATTATAGACGTCTGTAGGGCAGCATGTGTGACCTCTATAATATTTTTATGTTATTTTAACTTTGGCCATAACGGACATTATGCGCCTGCCAGTTCTATTTGCCCTCTGTTGATACTTAAGTCGTTAGTGTATCGAGGTCAGTGTAATTTGGTCGTATGTTACCATGTATCCTTTTGGGTGTGTCATTGGAAGAGTATATTTTATTCAAGGCTCAGTTAATGTAGATGTGTATTGATAAATTATGAACCTAATATGTATTTTACATGGTCTACAAATTCAGAGTCTGGAAGTTTTTATTCCAGTCATATTCCAGTTAAACTTCAAAACTAAGTCTAAGAGCATACTTACATACATAGGTATATACATAATCAGCCTATAATGTTCCCACTGCTGGGACATAGGCCTCCTCTAGGTGAGAGGGAGTGGGTCATTATCCACCACGCGGACCCAGTGCGGGTTGCTAGATATCATGTCTTCGAATTTTTGGTTCTAGGACATGGCGGTTTCCTCACGATGTTTTCCTTCACCGTTTTGAGAGCAGTGAGTGGTGATGAAATAATTTTACACAAAGTAAAGCGTCTGTCTGGGCTCGAACCTACGACCTACAACACGTAATTCGCGGCTGTTACCTCTGGGCCACCACTGCTCTCCAAGACCAGTTCATCAAAATTTTACAACAAAACCAAAATTCGCCAGTCTTCGCCAAAAATTCAATTTTGCCTTCAAATCTTTCTTTAATTCCCCAAAAGTCATTAATATCGTGTTCCCTGACAAGTTTTTGTTTACTAATGAAAGACGGTATGTTTGTATAGTCACGGTGTACGTTGGCACTATCACGTGATGGACGACCCTCGCTGGAATCAATCTTCGTTGTACGCAAGCCATTGTTTTCGTAACTGGTTCGCGAGAACCGAACTTGAATATTACTTTCTGAATGTTGTGAAAGAATTTTGTTGATGTAAGTATACTTGTGGTGGCATCTACATCGCCACATACGAACATCACAATGACATGACGTCACGCAACCTGCATCGCGCAATCAGAGTTTACCGCGTGACTAGCATATAGGTATACAACGTCCCGACATCAACCGCCGGGCAGTAGCCCACCAGACACAACACCCTGTTCCTCATGCCTCTATAAACTCACGCGTTCTTCCCATGGGGGTAGGCAGAACAGAAACTACAAAACGCCACCTGCAACTACCCTTACATATTCCTGTCTCCTCTTAAAGGGGTCATTGTAGTCATCTTTATGAACAACTACTTGAAAATCGCAAAAAAAAATCTGCTGTTCCTTACATACATGTTCGCATAAAGGCTCCTTCAAACAGGCGCGACACGCGACGCGAATCGCACGCGACACAAAGGAACCACTCGTCGTGTGACACGCGGTGCCATTGTGTCGCGTTCGATGCGCGTCGCGTGTCGCGCCTGTTTGTAGGAGCCTTAACTCGTCAAAATATAGGGTACAGCAGACTTTTTTTTCTGAATCTATGTTCCATTTAGCCCTAATATTTCATTTGGCAGTACAAACGTGAGACTTCAACGAATACAAGCTTCTAGTTTTCCCCATATAAAACCAAGGATCCTGACAATTCATATCTCCAATCCCACATACACTTTCACAATGACAGTGCACTTAAACTATCAGAGAAATAAAGCAAGGAGCGCCGCGGGTTAGACATAGGCGTACAAAAGAAACGTTTTTAGCTGAAGATATTTTAATGTACGCAGCTGTGGTTTCTCATGGCAGGAGAGGGCTATGGGATACCCGTTGTGGAAATGATGAATATCCAATATTTGGATATGCGAACCTTATGTTAGTATGAAAGGAATGGCTATAGGGTTTTTCGTAATGGGAGTCGAGGAAATTAATTTCTTGAAATTTTTTGGAATGAAATCTTGTGAGCATGCGACTTTGTTGCTCATTTGTTGTTAGGAATAAAATAACTGATTTTCAATACAGTAGTTAAACATGGCGTACTTTCTGAGGCTATAATTATGATTCGAAAATTAAATCTTTTGCACAGGCATCTTTCTGTTCCGCGGCGTGACTTTTGTTTATGAGCTCGATCATTTTGTTTTGCAGTTTAGTTTTTTTATAAGTCTATTTAAAAAGTTTGGTAGCAAGGAGTTTAATAAATACAATAAATTGGGATAAAGGAGTTGTCCCGAAGTGGTTTTTTATTACTCAATACTTCCGATGAGGATAAGTTAAATATATTTAGATAGACATCCCAAAAACTATTGATTCTGGGTATATCATAAATTTTTAATCATCGCCAATTTTGAGAAAAATAGTTTTTTATTTTGTTGTGAATTTACTACTAAAACTAACAAACCTTTCTGATTATCTAGGATAATAAGTGAATACACCCCAAAAAAAAAAAAGACAGTACCTTGTGTCAATTTTGACAAGTTACCTATTTTTTTTGGGGCGTGTTCACTTTCACGTTTCACGTTCACAGAAAGGCTTGTTCTGTTTAGGACTAATTTCACAACAAAATAAAAAACTATTTTTCTCAAAATTGCCGATGATTAAAAATTTATGATATACCCAGAATCACTAGTTTTTGGGATGTCTATCCAAATATATTTAACTTATCCTCATCGGAATGATTGAGTAATAAAAAACCAACGTCCATAGAAAAAGCGGACAACTCCTTTTATACGAGGAAAAATGAATGAGTCCGTACGTCTTAGCATTGAATTCTCAAAAGTCTTTAAAATGGTTGTTTAATATATTTAATTACCAGTTATAATTCAATTACTTTCACATCAACATTTGTCAAAAATCGAATAGACAGCCTATTCGATTTTTGCTGTTTATAGGCTGTTTCCGTTATAAAAAAAAATGTCCAGTTGCAAAAACGCGCCATTTTCTGAAAATTTTAATTTTTTGTGTGATAAATTGATAATGAGTTCAAGTACGAGTGATGAAATGGAATTAACTTCACCCGATATTTTATCTGAGATGAAAACTGCACAATATGAAATTTTTCCCCAAAATCTCGAGCATATGGCGACTTACGATCATTTCATTTTATGGAAGAAACAAAAGAAAGCTAAATCATTTTCAGCAATGATGTAAGTATTACCTTTATTGATTTTCAGAACATGTTTTTTTAGCTTACTTTCATGAATTGAGTGGCAAATATAAACCATCTACATGCATTGTTATTATTCCATGTTAAAAATTACTCTCAAAATAAATTCTTTGATTTGTTTTTTACTATTTCCCACAACTGTATTGAAAAACGTCGTGTGATACACGGGTGTGTAGGTTATTGCAAACTCGTGTCATTAAAACCCTCGTCTTCGGCTCGGGCTTGTTAATGACAGCTCGTTTGCAATAACCAACTTTCCACCCTTGTATCACAATGTACTATTGTATTGCTGTACCTATGAAGTTTGATGGTGAATAAGAAAATAGGAAAATTTTTGGAAATGTATGAAAGCCCGTTAAAGAGGGATTGACTTTTCATACTTCATTAATATTGTTTCAATCAATTGAATCTTAAAATCTGAGTACCAAACTTCAACTCAATATAAAAAGCAGGGTTGGCACCGACTTCCGCCGGAGTCGCGGGTTGTTCCAAAGAGATACCGTGGCCCTGGCATAGGCAACTGAAGGAACACGGGTGGGTTTTAGTCAGTAAAAGTCTGACACGCCCTTCCGCTCCACCCAGAGCGAGAGAAGTCATTGATGATTTCCTATCCACAAGAAAAAAGAGCTTTTTTATGAGACTAAGGGTCGACTACTATACTCACCTTAAGTGGGAGCAATTAATGGGACTCTCATAATGTAATCGTAATAAAACAATATGTGTTACAATGACAACGGACGCGTATAAACAACGAAAAATTCCATTAACTTTACCTAACTTGAGAACAAGCAGCCTGGATTCAAAAATCCATTCTAGAAACTACCACAGAATATGGCAGAGTTTAAGGTAATTCATTACCTTAACACTACCGATGCCTGAAAGCAATTGTGACGAAACTTCCACAGACAAAGATTCCTGATCAAATCACGTCAAATGAGTACAGCCCTAACCTGTGAAGTCTACGGATTGTTTATTGAAATGAGAGCTTTTCATTTGATCCAATTATTTTGAAGACTTCCGAACCGACTAATTGATTTACATAGTTAGACGGGGAAGTTTAACAATTATTATTTTGTGTTCCATCGTTTATTTTCTATCTGTGGTTCGTTAGGCCGATATTTTATTAATAAAATTAATGTTTTAAAGTAATGGTTATGATACCTCGGTTAATATTTTAATTGGTGAAAGTGAAACCTCAAACGCTATAATACCATGTTCGTTTTGGTTGGCCGTACCAATGTTGTCGAAAATCAGTAAGTATCTACTTTTAAGTTCAGTGTTTATACACCATATTAATAGCACCTGATCTGATCTTAATAAAAGATCCTCAGGTAAAATTTATATAACTCATGAATCAGTCGGTTCTCTTTTGCACGAATAATTCCGCGTCACATCATTGGCACTTTAGTATTGCACATACAGAAAATTCTGCATTATTATTTCTGTACCAACAAAAACATACTTCATACCACACTATCCAATATCCATCCATTTTATATCACATCTGCCATATTTATGCATCACAGTAGTTTGCCATACACGGGTTTTCACTCAAAGCGTTAGAGCGCCCGAGGCATGCACGTATTTCCTAGTGCCTCATAGTGCCTAGTGTCTAGTGCCTTGTCCGGGTCGTGCCTTGTCCGGGCTCGTGCCTTGTCCGACTTGTGGCCGGTGTCCGGACAAAGTGCGCTGCGGGCGATTTTGTAACTGCTCGGGAAGTTTAGAAGAGGAAATATTTGGGGAAAATTATTATGGGTTCTGGTTGGAATTCGAGGAGACAGATAGAATCATAGTACGTTCATAGGTAGAGATAAACAATTCTAAAAATGAACGCCGCGGCGCCGCTCCATAGCGGTTACGCTCACATGCAAAGAACGTGTATAGACGCAATACACATCATTGGTCTTTGTCATTGGTTGCTCAGTTAGCGGTAACGGAGTACGGTGAACAACTAAATAAATACCTTACAGACTAACATACGTAAAGATATACACAATTATACTGTTTTTTTTATACAAACGGTACCTACCCGACTTGTCCAAACGTCAAACAGCCGGATTTGTCGGCCCACTAGGTAGTGTATAGTGTAACGAGCGACAGAGCGAACATGTCGTTGCATACAAAGCGCATGCTACCCGCCGTACAATGTTGCTACCTGGACTGATCGCATGATTAGTTGACCTTTAAGTGCAGCGACGCGTCCATGTTGACAGTAAAGTCGCCGCACGGACAGCAATAAGGGTCATCACTACCCGAATAAGGGTAGGTAGACACTACAGATTGCCACTTGCTGTGTTTTGTCAAATGGACGCAAGTTGTCGAAGGACATTTGCAAGCAGGCATTCGACACGAATTATTAGATTTTCAAATCTATATCCTAATTTAATAGTGAGAATAAGTCACAGATTTACAGTAGGCTAGATACCACAAGTCATCCGATCAAGCGTGTCGAGCACATTTGTGCTCTGCACAAACTTGACGCGCTACTACTTTGCTTCGTGTTCTATCGCGCCAGTGGCGAGTTGTGTCGTCGAGGATATAAAAAGTCTGTTAGCTGACTGATGCTTAGCGATTGAAACGATTCTGTTTACGTTGAACACATCACTAAATGACTGGGGTGACGTCTTCGTAGCTATACATAAAAAAGATGACACGCTCGGTTTTCATACTATCTAATGAATATGCGGTATCTAGCCTACTCTAAATCTGTGGTTAATTCCGTCTACGTCCACCAGAGTTATCTATCAAGGCAAGGAGAGAAAACTTAGACATTTAAACATTTTCGAACTTTGTGACGAAGAATTGCTCATACAAGTACAGCAAGTTTTGTTTGTATGCCTATTTCTAAAGACAAATGTTCGTAGTCGTCCTTCACTACATATTCAAAAGTGCGTACGGGTGTATTCTGAATTGCAGCCGTTTCGTATTCTTTAACAACAAAATATTTCTGAAACAAAGGTTCAAACTTCGTAATCGCACTACAATACTTAATTGGGGAATATTTTCTAGACGAAACATAATAGGGCCGTCAATCATTTTAATTTTGAACAATATAAAGTTTTTTAAGGGCGGTTGCAGAGTTGCGAACTTCTAGCTCTATGTGGTCCGATTTGTTGTCCATCGATACAGTCCATCATTCTGTTTTCAAATGTTTTACTAGGTACTAGCTATTGCCCGCGGCTTCACCAGCGTGTGTATCGGAAATTATCTCACGGAAATTACAAATTGAAGCAACAAACATACCTACAAACCAAGTCGAGATAATACTACTAATCACACTAATATTATAAAGGTGAACATTTGTGAGTGTGTGTGTTTATATGTTTGTTACTTCTTCACGCTCAAACGCCTGGACCGATTTGAATGAAATTTGGTATGTAGACTGCTTATACCTCGGATTATCACATAGGTTACTTTTTATCCCGGTTACGCGGGTGAAACCGCGGGGCGCAGCTAGTTAGTTATAAATGCTAAATTAACTCGGCCTGTTACCTTTCACGGCTTACCGGCTGCACGGATTTGGATGAAAGGAACAGACCATAACCTGGGTTAGGACATAGGATCATTAATTTTTATCCCGGTAGTACGTTCCCGTGGGACAATTACCAAACTCCACGCGGGCGAAGCTGCGGGCAAAAGCTAGCACTCAATATTCTCCAACAATAACATTATTAACATCTGTAAGCGATATTAGGTCATTAGTGATCGACCTTATACAGCCTAATGAGACATAAACCTTGTATTATATCTTACGTCGCGTTTAATTGGAAAATACTTTGTAGACGTCTAGACAACGTTATAGATCAGTCTAGATATACGAAAAGTGCTTTATTCTAGTTTTTATGACGCCCATAACAATGTGCTTAGGAGATTAATAATAGTGAACGCAGACATTAATTATAACCTTTATTATGTTCTTTACTAGCTGGATACAAACTTAACACTGTAATGGTGAGTTGCACGAAACCAGCATTAGTTTAACGGAGACTATAATTTGATGCTGTCACTTTCTTTTTGATACAAAATGTAAAGGATGGCATGAATTTAAAGTGTCCGTTAAACTAATGTTGGTTTCGTGCAACTCAACGCTTGTCTCGTGTCATAAATAGTCGTAATTTTTTAAACATTACACAACACTTAATGTCTTGTCTGTATTCCCCGAAGGGTTAGGCAGAGGTGTAGCTACCTATAGTACACCCCACATTTCACCAGTTATGTTAGTCCGGCAATTCCAGATTGAAAAACACAATAACACTTTGTCCGACCTGGAAATCGAACCCAGGACCTCATGCTCATGCACACGTTAGAAACATTCATTCAATTCAATTCATTTTATTTCAGATTAATTACAAGTACACACACAGTTATTGTAAATCATCCATACATTCAAATTACGACAAAATACTAATACGAACACAAGAAACAGACAAAGACACAAA
Organism: Cosmia trapezina; assembly: GCA_905163495.3. Taxonomy (NCBI): domain Eukaryota; kingdom Metazoa; phylum Arthropoda; class Insecta; order Lepidoptera; family Noctuidae; genus Cosmia; species Cosmia trapezina. The sequence continues at coordinate 9,563,032 of LR991036.1, forward strand.
ACAATAGAAATAGGATTGAGGAGGCTTGGATCAGTCCTCGCGCTCGTGTGGGAGTGGCGCGAGGAGGCGAAGCGCCGGGGCGTAACTCCGCTGCCGCGAGAAATCACGGTACAGCGGACAGAGCTCCGGCGGGATCTCATGGCGGTATGGAGAGCGCGACTGTCGCAACCCAGCGCTGGGCACGCCACAATTGCGGCGATAAGTCCCCTCTTTGAGGAGTGGTTAGAGAGGCGCCACGGCGTCCTCACTTTCCGCCTGACGCAGGTCCTCACCGGACACGGTTGTTTCGGGAGGTTCCTGTTTCGCATAAGGCGGGAGGAAACGCCCGGGTGTCACCATTGTGTGGATCGCCCGGAGGACACGGTGGAGCATACAGTGGAGGTCTGCCCGGCTTGGGCAGAGCACCGCCGTGTTCTCACGGAGGCGATCGGCGGCGGCGATCTCTCGCGTCCGAGCCTGGTCCAGGCCATGGTGCGGAGCGAGAGTGCATGGGAGGCCGTCACCTCCTTCTGCGAAGCAGTGATGCTCGCGAAGGAGGAGGCGGAACGCGTGAGGGAGAGGCAGCCTCACGCCCTCAGTCGCCGCAGGAGACGCCCTGGGCGGCGGGAATCGCGGGGCGATTTCCGGCCACCGTAGGCGCGGGCCTGCGGACGGTGAGCAGCGGGTAGCTCGCCGTCCGGTAAGGACCAGGCCCGAGTCGACGGCGCTTTGTGTTCCACGCGCGCCTCAAAGAGATGTCAGCAAGTGACGGGGTCCAATAGGGCCGTGGGTTTTAGTCAGTAAAAGTCTGACACGCCCTTCCGCTCCACCCAGAGCGGGAGAAGTTATTTGATGATTTCCCACCCTCAAAAAAAAAAAAAACAAAAAAAAAAAAAAAAAGGCCCTCATGCTCAGCAGTAGCACTCGCGACCACTACACCAACGAGGCAGTATTGTCTTTTCTATGTACCGGGTGTAAAAAGACACTTGCCGAAGCCGAAAATCACATATTCTACCCATTATTTGAATCGTTTTTTTCCACTACACCACACCTGGGAATCCACTGGTTCTGGAGCTAGTGAAGGTCACAGTAGCACTTGTTTTTACTTTCTTACTACAACGAGTGTTATAAGTACTAAACTTTTTCCGACAAGTACTACGCATAACGTAGAGCGAATGGGCTTAACTCAGTTTGCCTGAATTCGCGTTATATTACGCTCAATAAAAAGATAGCTTTTCTGTAGTACGTATACGGAAAAATAAAAGTCGTTTCCCAACAATATTTTTTGCGCAAAGCTACTTATAGTTACTACTTATTAGTTAGATGTACAGTATGCGTAGTTGACGGCTTTGAGACGTGTCTTTTTTATGAGCCAGAATCAAAACCTTATCAACGAGTGTGGAAAAAATTTACTTTTCTAATACTTCTGGCTGATAAGATAGATAGTTATAGAGTAATCATTTAAAGCATGAGATTGGAAAGTTCTCATCTTAATACACTTAGAAACCTATAAACCACGAACAGCACATTAACAATATCCAAGCACGTGCTATCCCAATCATGTTATTACTGTTCCTATTTATGCACAAAGGCAAAATTTTAGTCCAGCATAAGCCAGACGGGCGATAATGGCATGCGTCTGCGACTTGTACCTACGTCTGCCACAGAGCACGGAATCGTCTCGCTGACAGCGACTCTTTCCAACTTTCCATACATTTATTTTACTTTTGACATAAGCACGCCTATGCAGTTCCTTATTTATTGACAGGCAACCATAAACTATAAAAAAAAAACAACCGACTCCCAAAAAACACTACAAAGTGAAAAATAACTTTAATTTCGGAAGTCGGTGTCTTGGGTTTTTTAATTTACTTTCGTTTTTTTTTGCCACCGACTTCCGAAATTAAAGTTATTTTTCACTTTGTAGTGTTTTTTTGGGAATCAGTTGTTTTTTTTTTTGTAAAAAGTTTTTATTTTTCACTTTTTAGTGGTGGCACACAAATCTGAATACTACTCTGCAAAATAAATTAGAGCATCATCCACATAGACTAAATGGAAAAAAAATACGTATTCAATTATTGAAGCTAACTCAAAAGTCACTAATCAGAACTTGCAGAAATTTTTATGCGACCATCTCAGGAGTATACCATTTCAAATAAAAACTTTGCAAAAAGGCAAATACGTCGCGCTAAGTCGTGTTATAGTTAGCATTAAATCATTTATAGCCAGAGTGCACCTCATGACAATTCCAATAAGCCCAAACACGGCTAGGTTACATTGTTTTATTACTGAGTTCCGATTCCTACCTTCCGGCTTCGTCATCAGATCGGTTCGATGGTACCATTTTCATGAGAACCATTTATTTAAAGCTTCGTCATAGTCGCTTAACTATTAATCGAAATATCTTATCGCCTCCCGTGAAATACTTATCATCGTTGAAGAGTTCCCGTGGCTTCCTGTGGTCTTCTTCATCAGTTCCACTTCACCAGATGATACTTTCTGAATGCAAACGCTTGATTTGTTGATGAAAATACCAAAAAAATAGCTATATGTATGCCTATAATATTTGAGGAGTTCCCTCGATTCCTCATGGATCCCATCATCAGAACTGGATTTTGATAAAAATGGGACCAATCTGGAAGTATACCCTTTCAAATAAAAAAATAATTTTCCGAATCGATTCATAAATGACGGAGTACTGCGGTAACAAACATACAAAAAAAAAACATACAACCGAATTGAGAACCTCCTCCTTTTTTTGAAGTCGGTTAAAAATGCAATACTTCATCGACGCTATAAAGTTAGTTATTTATTGACAGGCAACCATAGACGAAAAAATGCAATACTTCATGGACGCTATGAAGTTCCTTATTTATTGACAGGCACCCATAGACGAAAAAATGCAATACTTCATGGACGCTATGGACTTCCTTATTTATTGACAGGCAACCATAGACGAACCAATGCATCGTGGACGCTAAAGTAAAATAAATGCTAGGAAAGATTATTGATACGCCATCGCGGTACAGTCAACGAATTAAGAATGGTACAGTCCTATCACAGTTATTTTGCCTCCGACAGCGACCTATTATGAACCTTATACCAAATTAATAAAGATTACTGTGATGCAACAGGATTATAATAACAGCGTAGAAGGACTTTACTAACAATATCCTTTTAGCTGCGAGAGGGACCACAAAGGTCCGATTTCAAAAAACATCCCTGTCTGTCAATCGGACCCCAGTGGTCCTATCGGTTCACAACGCTATTTTTACTGTTTTTGTATTCATAAACTGTATCACTAGCACAAAGTGTAGGGAAAGAACCAAGGATGGCATACAGTCTCTATGGGCAAGATATACAGATCGCATTTCGACTTTGCTTGTCTAGACAAAGAAAGCGTTTCATACGAATTGAACCTTATTTTAATGTTCATATATTAGTAGACGAATATGTACAAGCGTTTTGTACGAATGTCAACATTAAAATTTATACAAATAAAGTTCAAATTCGTATGAGACGCTTTCTTTAAAGTCAAAGAGAGATCTCTGAATCTTGCCATATGAGTAACCCTTGGTGACGCCCACTGACACGCTTGGTTTGTAAGGAAAGTGGTGACAGTATACCGTCCCTAGCAGCGGCGCCGTAGCCGAGGCGGCTCCGTACTCTGTGACGCCTGCATTTGTAATGCATGGCCTCTCTGCAAGTTGCTGCATTAGACTTGCAGATATTTTGTCGCCGTCGGAAGTCGGAAGCGACTTCTGAAATACGGCGCGGTTGAAGTCTTATTTATTACTTTTAGGCCGCGTTTGGTTTGCATACATAGTGGATAGTGGTGCGGTTCAGGGTCAGGCGGTAAGTGCTAGGGGTGTAGTGGATTGGTGTGTGTGGTGGATGTTTTTGGGTTATTTTATATACCTACTAAACCTTGAATCTAGTCCTTGTTGAGTGTTGTGAAAATGTAAAGTTATGTTGCAAGGTGCAAGCAAAATTCTGCTGTATCTCTTTAGCTTGGGGACCTCGGAGTTTAAATTGGATGAAAGCCGGTGCTATTGTAGCAAAAGAAAGAAACAATAACAACCACTTTTTCAAAGAAAAAATGCCTATTAATTTTTTCTAACATGTATCATTTAAATCGGGTAAGTAGATGTGTATCTACAGGTGTATCAGAAAGCTGTGGTCAAACTTAAGGATGTGGCACAGACCATCAAACTGAACAACTTCCTCCATGGGACCAACATCGTAATCGAGAAAAATTATCAGCTGTCCACCCTGTATAGTTGAAAGGTTCCAGTTTCCAGCATCCTGATTTCCCTTCATCTTAATTTCATTTAACCCAACTCTTTTACTCCGATTTTGTCTTCCTGTAAAATGAAATCCGTATTTAAAACGGCTGTCTTGTAGATCCGAAAATATCGCAATTTGTACCGCTAATGGAGATCCCCGACATTTTTTTTCCGTGAAGCCGATACAAGCGGGCATCATTACAAGTTTTTCGGATTGTCCCACAAGGGTTTTCCTTATCTTGTCCCTCCTTTTATTTCCGCCATAATTACAGCTAAATCTATCCTTAGCTGTAATGTACAATGGTTTTTGTTTATTTTCATTTGAACAATTACTTTTTGTGGTAAGTACCTATCCTTTGTGGTAGCATAGCGGTGTTTTTGGATTGTATTTATAATCTCTGTTTGTGGCATAATCACTTAATCAGAGTTACGGAATATTGCCTTTCTGATTGTGTCTGGCAACTCGTCTAAGCTGAATACACTTGAATGAACAGGTGTAGGTTGTCGTCTATCTAGTTTATAGTTGGGAGAATAACCTTAAAGAGTCTCCAAGAACCAAAAATAATTTCTTCTTCTATGGGTAATTTTACTCAATAATTGACTCGGAAAGCATGTTAAGCTGTTGGTCCCGACTGTCATTCGTGGATCTTTGACAGTCGTTACGGGTCGTCAGAAACCCGAAAGTCTGACAACCAGTCGAGTATCAAGGGGTATCGTATTACCCAGTAACTGGGTTGTGGAAGTCAGACAGGCAGTCGCCCCATGTAAAATACTGGTATTCAGCTGCATCCGGTTAAACTGGAAGCCGACCCCAACATTGGGAAAAGCCTAGGCAGATGATGAATGCCGCCGGGGTCGCGGGTTGTTCGAAAGAGATACCGTGGCCCTGGCACAGGCAACTGAAGGAACACGGGAGGGTTTTAGTCAGTAAAAGTCTGACACGCCCTTCCGCTCCACCCAGAGCGGTGTGTTTATTAACATTAATGACAAACTCACTTAAAATAAAGGAATCCCGATATTTTGCCAAGTCATAAAAACCATGCGAAGCAGGGGCGGTTCGCTAGTCTTTGGTCTATGATATCCTATTTTGCCTACATACTTTTCCCGTAATGGTGTTCTTCGACCAAAACAGGTGGTACCTTTACCCACAAACTATGGCCTTTCCCAGACTTTCCACAGCTGACAATTTTTGTGGGTCAACTTAAACATAAAAACACAGAAACACCGTCCTCCATACATATAAATAATCAAATTACGTTGGTATATTACAGTGCCCTACTGGACCCTCGAAATAGATAATCTGAGGAGATCTAGTCGTAAACGGCACGGAAGGCTTATGGAAAATTTACCGTACCTACTCGGAACATAGTGTGTGCGATGTTTGTGCTGGACTACTGGTATACTGTGGTTGTGCGTGGTGTTTTTATAGTGTTGGTGTTATATATGGTCTGGATTCAAAGGAAGAACGGGCAAGTACAAAGTTGGTATCCGGGAAATGCCTGGTTGCCTAGTATGAAAGCAAAAGGTGTGATGTCGGATACACAGTTCCACAGCACAGAAATTCAATAAAAATAAAACGGATTGGTTATTAAGTATGTTGTTTGTTGTTAACTGGCGAAATGTCTACTATAGGTACACCTCTACCTAACCCTTCAGAGAATAAAGGATGATAGTGCCTATTCTCTTATCGTCATTACCTGACTGACCCAGAAGGAGGGTTTTTAATGGTAATGTTTTTTTGATTGTTTCCTTGACATACCCTATAGCTGTTTTGTGAAATTCAAGGCTTGAAAGAGTTTGGTTCATGTTTTACCCAGAACCCTTCCTTTATAATGTAGCTAATGGATCCCGAAACCCGTAGCAGCCAAAGATTTGTCCAAAACATCTGTTTACTATGCATGTAAGCATTGTAGGTATCTGTGTTTTATGTTTCAACCAGTTCTGCTTACCATGTCACACAAAATAACTTGCATACTTGCAAAATATTTTCCCGATCATAAGGTAACAGTGCACTGAGGTGTAACATGAAAAATATCAAGCAAAGACAATCGCAGAAAATTTTGACAAAGAAAATAAAGAATATGGGACAGAATCGAACTTGGAGATAAAATATGGGATGTTATGATCGGCCAGGAGTGTGGATGACAGAAACTGATATTCAATAGATTTTTGACTTTATTGCTAAAGATAAGGGCGATGAAACCTTCGTATAAAGGACCTTGGGAGGCCGGGGGGAGTGATTACGTGTAGGAAGGAATTAATTAATAAGCGTCACGTCTTTTAAATGTAGGTATGTGTTGCTAATCCCAATAATAATATAATCTCCAAAGAGTAGTGGGTGTTTTGCCAGATACCATGTTTTTTAAAGGTTAACCAGCATAGATAGGGCACCAAAAAGAAAGAATAAATCTGCCTAGCCTTTTCCCAACTATGTTGGGGTCGGCTTCCAGTCTAACCGAATGCAGCTGAATACCAGTATTGAGTATTGAGCTGAATACCAGTACCAGCTGAATACCACCAAAAAGATAGAATAAACCACAATTGAGTAAATATTGACTGCCTGGTTGGTCTAGTGATCGCAAGCGCTACTGCTGAGTGGTCCTGGGTTGGGGAAAGTGTTATTGGGTTTTTACATAAGGAATTTCTCATTATCAGCCCGTAGTCTGGATTTGTGACCGATTGATTGGAAAAGGCTCGCCCCCCTATTACATGGTACTTAAACCTGGCGAAATGTGGGTGTACTATAGGTACACCTGGCTCTGCCTAACCCTTCAGAGATTACAGGTGTAATGTTATGTTATGTTAGTCAATAAGAATTAAAACGACCATAAAGAATATGGACACATTCAGCCGTAAAACTTGCGAATAGGTGTCAAAAACGGAACCATAACAATACCCGCAAAACCGTTTGTTTATCTAAATTATTCCAATAACACATTCTATTATCTTTGCGTAACAAAAAACCAACGTGTCAAAATAAAATCCCATGTAATGGAGCAAAAAAGTCGCGCCATTCTCGTTCCTACTCACTGATCCTCACGTCACCAAATATAAATCACAACGGGAACAAACAAAAGACTATGTAAATGTATACTTTTCCAATTAAATCCCAGCCTTTTTAATTAAACGAATGTTTAAACCACATCACGGATCATCGATTCGATGCTTTGCGCCCTTATTCGGCCTAATGCCGATTGACATTTTTACAATACCGCTAACGACAAAAAATATTTATTAATACACCATTTTCAATCACACGGATTTTGGAATAATGGAATCTAAAGATAAAATCAGTTTAGATAATTCCAGTGGAGAAGTTTTAATTTGTGAAGAAGAACACAATAGGGAAAATAGGCTGCCAGTTGGTTAAGACAAGGAAAAGATTTAGATAACTTTTGTATTGAGGGCTTGAGGGACGCCTTGCGAGAGACTTCCCTTAATGAAACGCCACTTAAGTGCTCTTGATGAGAATTCCAATAATTAATTGGAGAATGATACAAATTGAGAAATTTCGAGTACGCATCATTCATTATATCATTACGATAAAGGTTCTCTCCTTCACGAAGTAAAAAGTGTGAAGCCCACATTTCTACACATTTTATTTGCTCACTTTGTCAGATCCCCTATTTTTTAGGTTGAGGGTAAGAAAGCATCTTAAAAGACGATAAATCAAACATTTAGGAACCTTAACAGCTCCAATAAATCCCAGTCTAACAAACGTTCAAATTATTTTAGCCTTTCTAACCAAAATCCCGAAGTAAATCGAGTGAAAATGGCCGCGTTTTATCTAGATACAGTCGGCCAAATTTATCATGTGCGGACCCGATTTTTCGATAGAACCGAAAGTGGTTGAACCGTTAAAGCGATTGCCTCATTCCCGGACTGGACTTTTCCAGTCCACTCGAAATTAACGAACACTTAAAAAGTCCGCCACACTCGAAAACTGTGAACATGTGCCTCGAACAACGCATTAATAATTGTTTATTGCTACCGAACGTGACGAGAATATGCGCGCAGAATTAAAAATCAGATGGAATTGCGAACGGTGAAATACGTTTTGCATCGGAATTTTTGCGTGCGACTATATTTTACGAAATATTTTACTGGCGTTGCACCTCATTTATAGGTTCACGTATTTCGGCAGTAATCTGATTGTTAATTGCATTTTTGTTTATGTTTTCTCTGGCTTAAGATACGAACAGAAGTTTGGTGTTTAAAGCTGAAAGTACTTCAGGCATCAGTAGCCTGCGTATTACGAAAGTTTCTTAGAACATTTCCGGTTTAAAATTGGGTTACAGTTTTATTTATTTAAATTGAGAAACATTTATGTCTGCTTGTGTCACTTATCTCATAATTACAGAGAAGAATATGAGCGACAGCTGTTTATAATAACCCTGACATCATGTGTATCTGTCATCTCATAAACGACATGTTGTAAGTGTTCATACGTGAAGACAGCATGCGGATTCCATGGAACTAATTACGTCTAACGACGTAAGGGCCGTGATACGCAGTTTGTTTTCTGAATGGGTGTCGATTTAACTCCAGCAAGCGCGGCTAGCTTTAACCGCAGCTTGTTACTCTAACACTTGGCTCGGAAATAAAGCGCTGCAGCCGCTTTACTCGCCAAAGCGCATGCGTTGTTCATAACGCCCCGCTTCCCCCCGACTCCCCCAGTCAGCTGACGCCCGCTGAAACGGTTTTAATAGCACGTATGTGTTGGACTATTGTGTGTATGTGTGCGTGGCTTACCCAGCAGTGAGCCAAAGCGGGCTTTGTCACACGTTAGCATGAATGAGAGAGAGCCACGATCAATATTTTGAGGTCTGCAAGCTCTGGAAATTATGAAATTTTTAGTAGTTCCATGATGCTTCGGTTTTGTCGTGTAATTAAATCTACTTGAGTCACGATTCGACAATTATTCTAGAGTCGTATAATTATTCTTTGAACTTTATGATTTAGTGCAAAAGTGATTAAAGAAGAAGTGTTCGGGATGCGGGAATAGCAATGAACGAATAAAGCACGTTTATGCAGTTGTGTTGTATGTTTAAGTGTGTCTTACCATCTTCAACTTAGTAAGTTTAGGCACTAAATATTGATAAAATAAATTCTACTTCATTACACATTTATCTAAATACCCAATAACTACTGTAACACTTAGATGCAAACAACTGCATTTCATATAAAATGTAACAAAAAGGGTAAAAAAACTAAAAACACCGCAGACAATGACAGAACTACTACGATGACATACAAACATAAAGCAGATAGAGAGAAACGAGCTAACAGTGAGAAAGTAATGAAGACAGACAGTCATCATGTATTGTGAAACATTTAAGGCAGAAATAAAAATAATTCAACCAAATCCAAAGTTTTAGGAGACTGTGCGAATGTGAATGCGTCTTTATTAAAAACAAAACAACGACAGCAAATGAAAAGACAGAAATGAAACAAAAGTGAATTTAATTTCGATGAATCTTTGCATTTTGGAAGAGTGAGCTAAGCTCGTTTCGTCTGAATCGTTTCAATTAAGGCTATCGACAGTTGGATTCCATTTTAAAATACCAAAAGTTTAGCTATTTCTGAATATTCTTTAACTTCCGATGAAAGCATCATCTAAAGTGAATTGAACTGTGATTTCATTCTTTTTGTTTTCATCTTTTAAAAAGTTTCCAATGAAATCCAACATACCTTACTTATACGCATTGAATAAATATTTATCAGCCAATTGAGAACTGAAAATAACTTCGGAAATTAATTAATACAACAATCATTCCTATATTGACACTTGTGTACCTTACGAGTCCCTCGACAAGAGGCTAGACTCACCTGAAACTGAAGAAATTTATTATTAAACAATCTTGAAGAATACGACAGTAATAATCATTTTGTAATAATTATTGTGAGCACCATTTATGAGAGTGATTGTGACCACTATGGTGACGACTCACGTTTCATATTTGGATTATCCGACTAGTTTCAAACTCTAGAGCTTGATTGATTATGAAAATGAAGAGGATGTAGCACGTGAAGGTCGAAATTAGTCGGGCAAACACAAAAAGTACACAGAAATAAAACCGCTTACATTCATTAACAATAACCAATAAACTAACAAGTATTCATGTAATCGATTCTGCTATATAAACTACAGTTATTCCCAGTGTAGTCGTATTCTCAAATGCTGCAGTAAATTGTACAAGTAAGGTAATACGAACATTTTCAGTACAGCTAATAGCAGCTTTCGAACATAAAGTTAGCAGATAGTTAGAGTTACCTTTAACTGTATTAATATATTTAGTTTCTATGCAGGAACATTTATTAGCATACGAAACCCAACAGAGAGAAATAATAATGAAATGAAGAGAGAAATTAACCAAGTTAAATAAACAGAAATGTATAGATAATGATTTGATATGACATGTATGTATATGGATGGCAGTTCTTTCGACAAAAGATGTTGGAGTACAGATTATAATATGTATCGCAGAAGATTTGAGAATTGATTGAAGACAAACTAACTGGTATATGAGTAGATTATTGTGCAACAATATTAATGCCCACAATTTTTAAGCTAAATGTAGTTACATCTTACATCCGAACGTAGTTTTAAATAAAAAAATGGCAATCGTGACCCCATTACAGATTCACTACTTATGAAGTCGAACTCATATAAGTAATGCAATATTTTACAAAACAGGGAAGGACTAGAACCACCCTCGTTGTCAAATCAGAGGATTCGAACTCTCTACAGGAATATAGGGCAATAAGTCAACAAATGAATCCGCGATGATACATTGCCGTCTTCGTCGCCAATATCGTCTCCATATAAGATTTCTTTCCTAGATATATCACCCTCTATGCAAATAGACGCTTGATGGATATTGCGAGACGCAAGCCCGGGTTTACGAATGTGTCGAAATTAATGTTTTTTTCTACCGCGTCGAGTGGTGCCACGAGATATTCTAGTCATATTTCATCAGAAGAAACTTGTAAATAACACTTGTAATATGAGATATACGACGTACGTATCTAGAGGAAACGCAACTTGACGGAGAAATTGATGAGAGCTGGTTACTTTAGAAAACTAAGACATAGTAATTTGCAAACGCGTAGGACACTTTCTAAACAACCGAAAATTTTTGATATCACTTTGAGGTCGTTTAAAATTAACCTGCTTCCTAATTTTAGTGTACCAATTAAATTCAATAAAACTCAATTAACATCAAACACTCTAGTAAAAGGAACCCTATTCTCTTGAACAAATAAGAAAATAAATATATGCATTAGGGCTCGTTTAATCTAAGTAGAGTCTCGGTCGCCGAGTGGTAGCGAATTGGATTACCAACGCATGTAGCCTGGTCAGCGGTGGTATAATCAACCGGTTTCGATTAGTCGAGTATTATTGATTCGGTATTAATTGGCGCATCACTGTGGCTTGGCAATCACTGCACGCGATTCTGCAATCTGCTGCGGTCTGAAAAGTCAGCCTTGCTAGTTTTGGTATTGTTCATAGCTAGTGTTGGTTCTATCAATTTATAGTATGCTAGCAATTATTTTATACAATTTCCCTTTACTATATTGCATTGCATTTGTGTCGTAATTTGAATATTGTACCGTGTGCAGCTATCTTAATTTCGTTGGGACATCACTTTTGTTTGGTTCGCACTGCACATGGCTCTGTAATTTGCTCGTGTTGAATAATAAAATATTTTGGTATTCGGGAGTTGAATTGAGATGTTCAATTGGTTTTCATATTTTGTTATGCAGTTTTTTGATAGTAATGTCTGCAGATATTATGAGGTACACTGTAGGAAATTAAGTTAAAAAGAAAAAAAAAGATCTTTATAAGTAAGCATACCTCAAATATGAATCTATATTTTTTCTGGACCTTATCCAATTTCTCCTATTATGTTACTAAAACTAACCGGAGAAGATGATTAGCCAGTTCTATTTTCGTTTCATTTCGAGACAAGTTTTACAGCATTACATTAACTACATATTCTGTGACAGTATATATGAAGACCGTAGTTAGATGTTATTACGAAGGCTATTATTTCACGTGGCTCCGGATTGTTTCCAGCCAAACGCTCATATGGTACTGTTATTACTAATTTAACTGGTACAATTTCGACCCCGGAGATCTCCATTAAGCGAAATGAGATTCGAGGTGTATTAGTTGCAGCTAATAATTTATGTGGTTTGGATCCCATGAATTTGGTTTCAAATCCATATTTGGATTACAGTATTGAGCCATTTGAATTTCATTATTTAGATATTATAATAGTCCTATCCTTTGTATTGAAAGTAAAGTCATGTTTAAACCTTAATGCTCGTAGGTAGGTAATTACTAGGTATATATTAAAATAAAATAAAAAAAGAAAACGAATAGCTAAAGAAACGAAGCAAATAATGCGTCGCTTACTCTTTAAGAATTCATCACATTCCCACAATTTCTGGAAGCAATTCAATGAAAGACAAAAAGGCAATAAAAGGATCAATGAAAACCATTTAATGTTTGTTAAAAATAGACGAAAAGATCGCCGAGTTTACGTAGTGACGTCACAGGACAAACGTTAGGCCATTCGTTATCTTTCTTTTGGACGTCTGCATTAATTGCGACTCCTGCTTCTATAACAGTACTTTCTCCCGCCTCATGTTTTCGCAAGCAATTTATTTTAGTCGGTTGACTCCGAATTTTACTTACAAATCTGGAGAAGGCGGGTTGTATCGCAAACGAAGTTTGTTGCTTATATACCTATGTTGGTGTCTATTCTTGGTACTGTATTCAGTATTGGTGGTTACCGTCTATGCGGGTGAAACGGGCCATAATTGTCTCTAGATTTGCGTTCGTTTTTTGTTTTTGAGTTTGTTTTTATTTTGCATGTCTTAAATATTTATGAAGCACTTCCTCGTCTTGATTATTTCGTGCTTATGCTTACATTTGTAAAATGCTGAAATACTCTGGTACTTAAACAAATATTATAAGCAGTAACAATATTGTTAATATCTTTAGGGATATATTAAGATGATGTAAAAGTATTTGACGCTATAATGGAATTTGGAATAAGCTGCAAAAATATTGTTGTTCTCTAGAGCCTCAGAATAATGTAATAGTTAAAATCCAGATTGTCTAAATTGCTTGCTCCGTATATCAGAGATATAATGTGAAAATATATAGTGAAAATCTTTTTATATTTAAGTAACAAGTAAAATTATTTTATGCTAAGTGAGTTCACGAAATATAAAGATAAGTATTTCAGCTTTATTGGATTAACATTTTTTATCTAAGTATCATTCTTAGATAAAAAATGTTAATCCAATTAAAAATATAAGCTTAAAAATATGTCATTCATTATTTTTGGGATAGAATTTTTCTTTTATCATTGGCTTAGATTATTTAAGCTTTTGTGATCGAATGTTGTAGAAAAAAATTTAAAAAATCCTTCTAACTTACAATATGATTATGTATTAAATATTTTTACAGTTTTGTTTAAAACGCCACATTTTAAAAGAAAATAATAAATAAGTTGATATCAAATGGTGTCCCAATATTGCATTTAATTACTAAATGCACTTTACACGACCAAACTAGGGTCTTCAGTACCCCTATCTGTCCAAAGGGGGACATACCGATTACAAAATTGAATGTCATTATCAGAAACCACTAGACTGCTGACACTCGATCCATTCCACTTGATTGGCTCATATGTGTCAATAGCTAATAACAATTGATTAAGTTAGCCAATACTGGGTCGCCATCTGTCGCCGCCATTGTTGTTTTCGATGACGTCACGGTTTGCTTTGAATATAGAAAGTTACTTGAAAGTCTGGCTATATTGTGGCCAAATGTTGGATTAAACTGCAAATCATTGGTGGAACATTCGTCATGGCGTGAATTATTGTCAGTTCGAGAGCTTGTTACGTAAAACGATTTTGATTAATGATTGTGAGGAGGAGAAAACTGTTAGTTTGAGTAGATGAGATGATTCTACCATAGAGTGTGTAGGTATATAATATAAAATTGACGTAAAAACTTATTCCTTTAGAGAAGCAATTTTATTTATTAATCAAATGAAGTGCAGCTTTAACAGGCAGTCTTACAACTGCAAATAACAGCAACCCCTCGATAGTTTCCGTCTCACTATACAACATCTGTATCAAACATTCAAGCTGATCTGTAGTTAATCCACGGATTTCTAATGCAAATACATTCATCAGTGCTAATGCATAGGAAGTAATCTGTCTGCGAAGCCGTCATGGCGGCCGAGATATAAATCAAACTGGATTAAACTGGTTTAGGGCGATGATTATAAGAATTCTATTGACGGGAGACCGTTAATTTTGAAATGTAAGTGCACTTGTTCGGAGATTAGTCGTGTCTGCAAGTTATTGTCGTTTTAATATATTCTCTGGTCGTTATTCGCAGATATTTCAACTAAGTCGCCTTAGTTTTAATTGTGAAGTTCGAAGGGTAGAGTAAATTTTTATTTCAGTTCCGTTTTTAAAGAGTCTTTGTCTGTTTCTGAGATTTATTGGTGGTTTTTCTACTTTTATTTTTATCTTCTAGAAGAGAAAAGTCGTGAAGCAACATTAAAGTTATACTAAATACTTTAGCTGTTTAACGAATGCAAACAAAACAAAATTATTTTATTATAGAAATCGACACTTATCGAAAAATACTCCGCATTACCCTAGTAAGCTATACGTTTCAAATTCATTCCTTAAATGGTTACTAAACAGTCCTATTCCATTCGGGTTTTGTTACCTATATCCTCTACTTCGCTACATTACCATGCGCCGTACACTTTTAGCCCCAACTTACCCCAAGTAAGTGGAACGCGGATGATGAGGGTTCAAGATAAAGCTTTATGGACGACACAAGCTTTTAAAAAAATATTAAGAACATTTAGCGTGAATAGAGAAAAGTTATAAATATGAAAACAATATAATTTATGACCGAGTGAATGGCTAATCGTGAACCCGATCTCGGTCGTTTCACATTTTTTGGAGAACAATTTTGTCGACTGAAGAATTTGGGAAAAATGCTTCATTGAGTTCATTCTTGAAAGAGTAAGCTGGGGTATTTTGGCACACGTGTATATAATATTCTTTATTATTAAAAAAAAAAAATACATTGGTTAAGATATTTTAAATAAAAACATAACTTTTATAAATGTTCCCACCATAATTCTGTTTGTTTTTTACACTAATGGTGATTTCAATATCCAGATCTATCGAAATATTTTCTGTTTGCGGAAAGGATAATGGATTGAGTTCGAATAGGAAGAGAATAATATATATCTACTGATTGTGATTCTAATAAAGTTATATTTCCGTATGAAGAGGAATCCTTTATCCATTGCTAATATTACTTTATTTTTCTCATGAGAATTTTCTTTGATATCCGACGTTATTTCATGTTTATTGTATCCTGAGTTATAAGCTTTACCTTCAGAAAAGTATTTTTCATTTTACAACAAATTTTATAAAAATAATATAATAATTTTATTATAAAGGAATATTAAAAGTACTTAACCTGAGCGTAGGTACTAGGTAGTAAGAACATTCATTTACTTCTTAAAGACTCGTTAACATGGATTTTAAGCATGAAAGTCGAAGCGCTCTTAATGTAAGAGGGTACCAATTTGGCAATATTTCAGAACAAATAATACTAATGATTTCGGCAAGTCTCTTAACGGAAAGTTGAGATTATTTATATTTACTTCGAATCCTCGAGTACGGTTGTTTATTCAGTTCACAATTGTCCACCAAGAGGGAATAATTCATACTCTTATGTCATCGAAATAATTACTCCCAAACACGTACCCCGTTCTTTAATTAAAGTCAAAAGATTTACAAACATAATAAGAAATTCAGATTAGTCCGACAATAAGGGCGTGATTATTTGACAGCAAAAGCATTTCAGTGAATTATTTGGCTTTTGGGAGCGTTAAATATTTCAACAATCAGTCGCGCCGCCTTCCTCTAAGTGCGAGAGCTAACTTCCATCGGGCAATTAACGGCATTTGCAATTCCAAATTCTCCATCGTTAGCGACGGAAAAAATTGCCGGCGAAAAAATTAAGGAGTTGCGAAAAAATAAACACAAACCAACTGGCGAATAAGATAACACAAAACTCTTGCCGTATATTAATTAAACAATGAGAAATAACTCCAAGTTTGTAAATGAATGACTCGCAAACGTGACTTTAAAGAGAAAAACTCAACAATCATCTTTAAAAATTCTGAAATACAACGTCTAATTAGGTTTATTCTTCACCGAGAACTCTTTCACTTGTAATTACTTGTCTATCTTTAGGAGTTATGGAAGTTCTAAAACTAAATTAAGATTTAGTCTTCAAATCCTTTAACGAAATCTTTTGTGGAGCGATGTAATACCTGTAACAAAAGAAAAATTATATTATTTTCAGCCACTTATTTTTGAAATAGAAAACATTTCGTACAATTTGTAAGAGTATAATACAGAGATAAGCAAGTGCGAATAAATTTCTATCTTCTTTAAAATAACCTGTCGGCGTGCAATCCCATCTCGTTGAAAATATGGCGACCACATTTTTTGTTCTGTAAACCGATCCAAATATTTCTCATAACATCGGCTGCAATGCGGTATCCGACAAGAACTGAGGGAAACAAGACAGAGCAAGAGGGAGAGATTGAACGGGGAATATTTCCCTCTATGGAAA
This sequence comes from Cosmia trapezina, assembly GCA_905163495.3. NCBI lineage: Eukaryota > Metazoa > Arthropoda > Insecta > Lepidoptera > Noctuidae > Cosmia > Cosmia trapezina. The sequence continues at coordinate 9,580,000 of LR991036.1, forward strand.
AACTCCGATTGAAAATAATCGGCCCCACTGCTTCGTCTGGAGACTTTATCGCTGAATATTTGGAAAAAAAAAATAATAATCTGTTGGGTTGATGCCAAATGAAGTGGTCGCGTATTTAGAAAGCAATTTTTACTCTTTTATTGGGAATTGAGTTTTTAGATTGGGGATCTTTTCTGTGGATGTTAATATTGCAATACCTACGTAAATGTTTTCGGTTTTAAACTGTTCGTACAGAACAAGGGAGTTCTGAAATGAACAAAAATAGTTCATTTTAGAACTCCCTTATCTGTGGTCTGTGTGTCTGTCTATGGTCCCTTAGAGCTCTAAAATACTCAAGCATAAATTACCCTTGACCTATAAAATCATGAAATTTGGCAAGGAGGAAGGGCTCATAGCACAAGTAAAGGAAAAAGTCCGAAAATAGTTAATTTGTAATTTCATCAGATAAAAAAAATGGTATTACAAAATTTGCAGTTGGAGAATTGACCGTGACGTATTTCAATGTATGGGAGAACATGTTTTTCAACTACAATCTTAAGTTGGTTTCTGGGATAAATTCTTTTCAACTAAGGAACCCTTCATTGTGCGTGGTCCGACACGCACTTGGCCGGTTTTTATTTTTATTTTTGCGAAGGAAGGTTGGGTAAACTTTTAAATAAAATTTGAATGCGTTGCAAAATGGAGCGTTTTCCACATAGTGTATTTGTTTACACTATGTTGTTTGCAAACTCTTATAGGTTAAGAAAACATCGCACACTATCTGCGTAGGTACGGAGCAACAGATGACGGTTAACACTGCTACTTTTTGACATCATCTAAATTAACACAAAATGATACGATAACCTGATAAGTGTTAATTTTATTTAAAATTTACATCTGTTCCGATTTTAATGACGTATTTTTCTCAATAATTAAGATTTAGAAAACTCAAGTGTTAATCGACTTTTGTTGCCGACTGTAGAAGTTTTTCTTTTCCACACAATCATGTAAGTTGTCAATAGTTGTTGGATAGTTATTTACTTCACATTTTATGTTTTTTATTCCCTACCTACTGAATGTTGGCTCAATATGTGCATATTGTCACATTAATTTATTCGGCACCTGGAGGGTCTCCTAATATTTGCTTGGATTGGTGATTATAGAAATGGTTGAATGTTTGTTCTTAGGTTTCGTTATGTATAAAGCTTCAAGATTCGTGTTTTTGTTGAAAGGAAGAAGAAATAAAATAGAAAAATTGATCTCATCAAAAAAAAAAAAAAAACAACTAAGTATATTATTATTATTATCAAAGGCTGTTAAAAAAATGAAATAAAAAGAGAAAAAAACCACTTCAAGATCAGAGAAAAAGCTCACGTATTGATTTGAGACCATTTTGCCTAAGAGACTGTGGGTAACCATTTCAATTCGAGATAGAGGGAAGAAAAACCGACCAAGTGCGAGTCGGACTCGCACACGAAGGATTCCGTACCACCGTACAATATTGAACAATACATATTTAAAAAAAAATACTATAATTAAAAAAAAAACACGTTTCTTGTATAGTTTGTCTTAATTTTATTTTTATTATTTGTTTTTACAGCGGCAATAGAAATACACAATCTGTGAAAATTTCAACTATCTACCTATTACGATTATGAGATACAGCCCGTTGACAGAGAGTCGGACGGACAGCGGCGGCGGCTTGGTAATATGGCCGTTTGGCACTCTTCGGATACGGAATCCTAAAAACAAACAAAAAAATTCAACACCTAAAGTCCTAAAACCCGTGTTCCATTAAAATAACAGGGTATAAAATAAATGTCTTTAAAATAATAAAAAAGCTTGCGGAAGTTATAAGTAGTAGAACCGAGCACCTTTTAGCGAGACGTCACTTATACGGGCGGGTCTTGGCTCTCCTTAAGTGCCGGGTAACCCGATATGCAAGGAATTTGCCGCGCTTCCCCTTTGTAAAACGTCGTAATGAAGAAAATTTTGATGAACATTTTTCTTTATTATGGTTTCTTATAAAGGCGGTAAGTATATCATGTTTTAAAGGTGAAATGTCTTCAGAATCTTTATATTATAACATTTGTGGGACATAAATATGTTTATTATGGTTTACCTAAAGGTCATCCTGATACGTCCATGTGGAAAATGTGTTATTATAATAATTTTGTTCTGATTACGCGTCTGATAAAAATAATAGTCCGGTATCTAGTTAAATATTCAACGTATTTTTATTTAATTAATTCACGGAAGAATGAAAATGATTTAATAGAATAATATGTTTAGGAAGTAAAGTAATCAAGTATAACATAATTAAAATGAACAAAAACACCAATTCTACCTAACGACCATCATTGTGGCATTACATTTGAAATAAACATTAACAAACCGGACATTTATGGCAGTTACTTCAAAAATTGCAATTACGCCCATACAATGTTCCCCAACCTCCCCTGTAATTTAGTTAAAAATATTCATTAAAAATACGACTACTGTATGTTCAAACTTAAACCTTTCTCCTTTGTAATAAGAATCAAAATTTTCAAAAACATTTTTATAAAATCAGCTGATGTTTCGATGCTATTCAAATATGATATTAGGTGCATTGTGTTAAGGGTGACGTTCGCTTGCACATTGCATTTAGTCAGCGATCAAATAAAGCGAGCATTAGCAGATTATGCCCCCGTACTGGATTAATAGTCGAATGTCGTGATGTAAATAAATTTAAAGGCCAGTGTTTTTAATTCTCACATCTGTCGCACTTGTTGGCTTTAGGGCACAGTGGGGTTATTACACCCTAATAAGGTCATTGGGGGATGGTTTGAATAGCCGTGTTAAGTCTAATAGTCTTTTTTAATAATTTATAGCTTTTGTTGCCGATTGTTCTACGTGAGTTAGTTCGTTAGTTCTAGCTGCAATGTTAGTGTATACTACACAGGGACATGTTAATGTGTGTCACAGATTTTGTTTGTGGAAATCACGGTGGAAATAGACAAGGTAGGTTAGGTATAGATATGTTATGTAAGACCGCCTGTAAGAGCCAAACAATGTGCTTCAAATTTTAATAAGAAAACCGGTGAAGAATAAGTCGGACTCACGCACCCAGGGTTCCGTTCCGATTTCTGAAAAAGTGTGCTATTCAGAGACATCTTATTATTTTTCCTGTAATCTTTATCATCTATCACATAGAATAATTTCAGATTTTTCTCTATGCAAACTTCGGAGATAAGCTGAGGGGAACGGTATTTTTTTAAATTTTTCATAAAAGTCAAAAACTATGCTATTAGTCCGATTTTGCGTAGAGTTCTTTTTGACTTTTTTTTCTTTTTGCACGGCTCTTGAGGATACTAGCGTGACGTTAAATAGCCTAAAGAATTGGGCTGTAAAATGCAAAAAGATTTTTTTAAATCTGGCTGGTACCTAGTTCCAGAGATTAGCGCGTTCAAACAAACAAACTCTTCACCTTTATTTTATAATACATACTAAAAACGCTTTACTTTACTTTACTTCACTTTATATTACTTTCTTTTTTTACACGTACCTAGGTACTGCAATACGCATCGTGTCTTACATTAGAACAATAGGGTTGGACTATCCTAACTAATATTAAAAAATGTGAAAGTGAGTTTGTTTATTTGTTACGCTTTAATGCTAAAACGGCTGAACGGAGTAGTAGTAGACTATTACGACCTGGATTATGACTTAGGCTACTTTTTATCCCGGTATTTTGTTCCCTTGGGTTTATTTACGAACCGGGCGTAAACTAATTTATAAATAAAAGGTAGTTCTGGTAGAACAATTTCCATGAAGTATTCGTATTGTTCTACTAGATACGCGCTGTAGCGTCGCGTTGCGCCTGTCTGCGGGAGCCTTTGTGTCCAATGTGATGTTGATTACCTATACTTTGATTAGTTTCTAGAGATAGATCTAAGTCTCTAATGAAAGACGTTGAACAAGTTAATTAATTTTATATTACAGTAAATTATTAGACACGTAACTGAAGACTCCAGTCATACATAATTCAAAGGGAACAATAATTATTGATCTGAAATTCTTGTTGTGAAATGCTTTCAGTGATTGTCCAATAATAGCCAAACACAGTTGTCTATTATTTGGTACAGAAAACTACTTATGTTTATTGAATTTAATATTGACACAGTTTGGTATGGGAACGTCTGACCAAATCTAAAATGACGTCGTAAATTGTTAATTTGTTTGTTTTGTTGTTATAGCATTTTTTATGATAAAGAAAAAATGCGAAGAAAACATGTAGGTTTTCTTGCTTCATGATCAATCTGCCTAGCCTTTTTCCAACTATGTTGGAGTCTTCCAGTCTAACCGGATGCAGTTGAATACCAGTATTTTACACAGAGCGACCGCCTATCTGACCTCCACAACCCATTAACTGGGTAATACGATACCCCTTGGTCAGACTGGTTGTCAGACGTTCGGGCTTCTGACGACTGTCAAAGATCCACGAATGACAGCCGGTACCAACGGCTTAACGTGCTTTCCGAGGCACGAAGGAGTCTCGGTATGTAAAGATGGTCACCCATCCACAGGCCAACCTCGGCGAGCGTAACTTAACCTGATGGATCGACCCATTTTTTTTTTTTTTTTTTTGAGGGTGGGAAATCATCAAATAACTTCTCCCGCTCTGGGTGGAGCGGAAGGGCGTGTCAGACTTTTACTGACTAAAACCCACCCGTGTTCCTTCAGTTGCCTATGCCAGGGCCGCGGTATCTTCTTCAAACTACCCGCGATCCCAGCGGCGTCGGCCCTATTGGACCCCATCATTTGCTGACATCTCTTTGAGGCGCGCGTGGAACACAACGCGCCGTCGACTCGGCCCTGGTCCTTACCGGACGGCGAGCTACCCGCTGCTCACCGTCCGCAGGCCCGCGCCTACGGTGGCCGGAAATCGCCCCGCGATTCCCGCCGCCCAGGGCGTCTCCTGCGGCGACTGAGGGCGTGAGGCTGCCTAACCCTCACGCGTTCCGACTCCTCCTTCGCGAGCATCACTGCTTCGCAGAAGGAGGTGACGGCCTCCCATGCACTCTCGCTCCGCTCCATGGCCTGGACCAGGCTCGGATGCGAGAGATCGCCGCCGCCGATCTCCTCCGTGAGAACAACGGCGGTGCTCTGCCCAAGCCGGGCAGACCTCCACTGTATCCTCCACCGTATCCATCGACCCATGCGGCTGTTATTACTTAGCCACGAGCTCCTTTCTTTTTGCTTCATGAGTAGAGCTTATATTAATAGGTGTGTTACTGAGCACTTTAATGTTAAATCTTTAGAATGAGATGTTGATGTTGATGTTGTTGTATTACATCACATCACATCACATCGATGTGATGTGATGTGATGCGATGTGATGTGATGTGATTTGTTTAAATGCAATAAACATTTTAATATTATTTTAATTATTTATGTTACTTATACGTAACAACTTTAATTCCCTATACTTACTAATTTATAACATGAAATCCAATCAAGTTTGCATCATAATCAGCGGAAATCATAACATTTTTGATACTCATTTCCGTAACGAGCGAATCGAATGTGTCAATCGCATGACATCATTAAATTGCTTATCACAAGTCGCTGCCAGACAGCCAGCCTGCACTGATTAATATTCGACATCACTCCAGAACGTGTATGAAATGTTAAAAAAGCCGGTCAAGAGCGTGTCAGACGCGCGCACCGAGGGTTCCGTTCCGATTTCTGAAAAAGTGTGCTATTTACATCGTTTTATTTTTCCTGTAATCTTTACATAAACTTCTATCACATAGAATAATTTCAGATTTTTCTCTTTGCAAACTTCGGAGATAAGGGGGGGGGGGGGGGGATTTTTTGTTACATTTTTCATCAGAACTCGAAAACTATGCGGCCTAAAAAAAAAATGTTTGAGAATGTGCAAACAGCGCTTTTTCATATGATACCCCACATGCCCTAGTAGCCCCACTTTGATTTTTTAAGACCTCTTTAAACGTCCCTGTTGCAAAAAAATATAAATATTTTAATTTCTTTCTTATTTACAAAATAGTTGGGTAAACGTTATCTAAAACTATTCTAAATTTCAAGTTGATAGCATTAGTAGTTCTTGAGATATCCAGCTGTGACAGACAGACAGACAGACTGAGTGACACCATAAGGGTTCCTTTTTTACCATTTTGGTACGGAACCCTAAAAAGTGATAGGTAATTCACATGGGCGTAATTCTTAATATTTAATTGGCGACGTCTCGTAAAAGAGCCCATCCATATAATACCACCCGTCTCTCCATAATTCCATTGCTTACTATAGGATGCATCGGTACGGCTCTATAATTCTTCCATATTCTAAGAGCACGGTACGTCTTCCCTACCATTATCGCGACACCCGGTCTTACTCCTTGATATGCAATGGTCTTGGGTTCATTCGAGTAACCGAGTCTGGTCAAACCACGCTGGGGTCGGTGCATTTTATTCATTAATTCATTAAATTTTTCTTAAATCTAGGCAAAATAGACATGATTCTGAGGGACGTGTAGAAAACGATTCAAAAGCTGAAGTTAGATTCTGAATCGTTTTCTAGATTCTAGAAGCTACCAATGCTGAGGAACACATCGTACATGTTCGTAAATCCTATTATCAAAGTAATAGCAACACACAATGAATTCTCCCACAAAAAAGCTACTAAAATGTTTCCCTCTAACTCCAAATCCTTTTGTTAGAATTCAAAAACTAATTCACATAGAGAGGAAAACATTAAATTCGTTCAATGCAGCCACTCTTTCCGTTGGCGAGTCAAAAGACTGCAATGCGCAGAGCGAAGACTAATTCAATAACATGCAACCACGTACCTACTACACGCTTAACAGTATTTTCATGATTTTTAGACCAGCTTTCATAACTGTATGATCTAATTAGCAGATCTCATACTCCGAATAAGCTTCGTGTTTGAGTAAATTATTAGTTCATCTGTGAGTGTGACCCGCTTGGCACGGTTTTTATGATTTGACAAAAATCACTCAATCTGCCTAGCCTTTTCCCAACTATGTTGGGGTCGGCTTCCAGTCTAACTGGATGCAGCTGAATACCAGTATTTTACATGGAGCGACTGCCTATCTGACCTCCACAACCCAGTAACTGGATAATACGATACCCCTTGGTAAGACTGTTTGTCAGACTTTCGGGCTTCTGACGACCCGTAAGGACTGTCAAAAATCCACAAATGACAGCCGGGACCAACGGCTTAACGTGCTTTCCGAGGCACGGAGGAGTCTCGGTATGTAAAGATGGTCACCCATCCACTGACCAACCCCGGCAAGCGTAGCTTAAACTGATGGATTGACCCGTACGGCTGTTATTACTTAGCTACGAGCTCCTCGACTCTACTCCTACGACTTAACAAAAATAATGTTGAAAACTGCATCATAATCCGTTGCATAGTTTAGAAGAACAACGCGGTCACACAGACACACGAAAAGCAACTTTAATCCTAACTAATATTATAAATGCGAAACTGAGTTCGTTTTTTTGGTTACGCTTTCACGCTAAAACGGCTGAATGGATTTGGAAGAAATTTGGCACATGGGTAGACCATAACCTGGATTAGGACATAGGATACTTGTTATCTCGGTAGGATGTTCCCGTGGGTCAATTTCCGACCTCCACGCGCATGAAGCCGCGGGCAAAAGCTAGTTTATAATAATTACTAGCGACCAAACATCGAAATTTCTTTATTTGATGTAGGTTTAATATTAATGTACTAAGCACATAAATCTTCCGGAATAAAAAATAGTCATCTAAAAAAACATGACGTATATCAGCACCGTGTCTCAAAAACGCGTCACGTTTTTTTGAGTCTTTGTATTGTAATTAGGAGATGAGATGCGCTCGGAGTGTCGCCTCCTTTGTTTTACAAAAAGAGGGGAATGTCACGCGTTCATGCTACGTCACGTTACGTCAGAATAAGGCCGCGGTATTTGTGTGTTTTTCAAAGCAATATGGCTGCGAGTTTCATACTAATAACGTGAGGAGGAAAATTGTGTTTATTTGTTCGGTAAGACTTCTAAAATGAGTTCGGCCATTTTTGGACGGATTTATTTCCTTATGGGCTGCATCTTCTTTACATAATAGGTACTTATTAGTATTATGAGAAAAAGAAGAACTTCTAAGAGAAGCGCATGATCATTTCGTTTATTGGCGAATTATCCTGCGTGTAGATTTTCCATTACCTATGGTAAATTGGTCATAACTAGATGCTTACAGAAACTTTGCCGTTTCTGTAGCAGATCTGGCGCTAGCCAATCTGTCTAGAAACATCATCATCTGCCTAGCCTTTTCCCAACTATGTTGGGGTCGGCTTTCAGTCCAACCGGATGCAGCTGCTAGTATTTTACATGAAGCGACTGCCTATCTGACTTCCACAACCTAGTTAATGGGTAATACTATACCCCTGGTAAGACTGGTTGTCAGACTTTCGAGCTTCTGACGACCCGTAACGACTGTCAAAGATCCACGAATGACAGTCTGCCAGGACCAACGGCTTAACTTGCTTTGCGAGGCACGGAGAGATCTCGATATGTAAAGATGGTCACCCGTCCACTGACCAACCACGGCAAGGATAGCTTACCTGATCGATCGACACGTTTGGCTGTTATTACTAGCCACGAGCCCCTCATTACATTATGGGGACCAAATCAATCTTCCCTGCATTCTTTTCTTGTTAGCTACCTACCAATGCACAACGTCACAAGAAAAAAAAACCGGTCAAGAGCGAGTCGGACTGGCGCACCGAGGGTTCCTTTCCGATTTCGGAAAAAGTGTGCTATTTAGAGACATCGTTTTATTTTTCCTGTAATCTTTACATAAACTTCTATCACATAGAATAAATTCAAATTTTTCTCTGCAAACTTCGGAGAAAAGGGGGGATGGTAATTTTTTACATTTTTCATGAAAAGTCGAAAACTATGCAGCCTAAAAAAAGAAAAAAAATGTTTGAGAATGTGCAAACAGCGTTCTTTCATATGATACCCCACATGCTCTAGTAGGCCCACTTTGAATTTTTAAGAAACCCTTTCAGTCCCTGTTGCAAAAAAAATATAAATATTTTTATTTCTTTTTATTTGCAAAATAGTTGGGTAAACGTCATCTAAAACTGTTCCAAATTTCAAGTTGCTAGCATCAGTAGTTCTTGAGATATCCAGCTGTGACAGACAGACAGACCGACAGACAGACAGAGGGACAGACAGACAGACAGACAGACTGAGTCACACCATAAGGGTTCCTTTTTTACCATTTTGGTACGGAACCCTAAAATGACACATGTCACTATGCTCTTTTTAACCGGTAACCTCCTCACGAGGTTGATGTCGAGGTTGGTGTTGAAAGCCATTTTCGGGCAGCCAAAATAACATCCATTCAGTGTTAGCCACTGCAAAACACAAATAACTGATGAGGGCATTATCAGGAGGACATAATGGTTGGAATAACACGATAATATTGTTATACCAGAGACGTACGCTAAATGGAGTTGGCACAACGCCGGGCGCTTGTACAAATAACTATTGTTATTTAAATGCAGAAGAAATAACTGTTATTTCTAACGCTTATTGTTGGCGCCTAATCTTTTTGTTAGGATTTCGGTATATTTCTTGGCAATCAAAGCCTTACACTTAACGCTCAAATCAGCATGGTCTGATTTTTTAGTAAAGAGTTCATAATTTGGAATCAGTCAATGGTTTCTTGTCTCCCCCCATTTGTGGTTTGGTTATGTGATTTTATAGCCCAACAAAAGTCAGGTTTCTCTGACACACAATCGCACTAATATTATAAAGACGAAAGTTTGTGAGTGTGTGTATCTATGTTACTTCTTCACGCTCAAACGGCTGGACCGATTTGGATGAAATTTGGTATGTAGATAGCTTAGACCTTGGATTAACACATAGGCTTTTTATCCCGGTCTACGCGGGTGATACCCCGGGGCTCAGCTAGTCATAAATAAATGATGCCCACCACCATGTAATAACCTATATTCTAGCATAAAAAGAGATTATTCATTCATTCATAAAGCAGCATTCCCTTACAGAATGCCCACGCTTTGCAAAACAGTTTAGTGAAAAAAACAAATATTAATTTACTAACAACACTAAAGTCCAGGGCATCCTGAAAAGATCCTTAATAAAGAATTTTAATCAGTCTTGACTCACCAGTCTTGAATAGAACCTAAAGCAAAACGGTACTCCTTGGAGGTGTTCTTCGAATTTCAACGAGCATTCACGCTCCCGCTTAAATCCAAGTGAAGAGTACCTACATAGCCGAGATTCCAAGCAATTCGCACCACGTACCGAACTCTGTAACTCGGCGTGAAGAATAAGACATGTAAATAGTAAATACGGGACCATTAGGGACGCTCGGCACGAATTTGCATGAAGATTAACGACTTCAGCCCCGCTTTTGGGACTGCATAGTGCATCGCGCCTGTACAAAGCCTTTGTCGAAACTCCACAACCAAATATAACCTCTAACCTCATTAATATACAGTCACTAATCGCGTACGATATTATGGTAACTTTATTAGTGTGACCCAGTTAACGTTTCGAGTTATTTAATGTATTTAATGTTGTTTAATGATCCGTTTCGATGCTTCTGAGTATTAATTAAGTATCAATTAATAAGTCTTAATCAGGTATGAGAGGTCATGTTGGTAAATTGAATAATGGAATGGTAGTTTGATGATTATAGTAATTAATTTGTTTTAATTAACTGTTATGAAAAGTTAATGCGTTCTTTTTATATGGTATTAATTATTTTATTTATTACTGAAATTATTGTGTATTAGTTGTCACGACATTGATAGGCGGTAGATTATGAGCCTATAATACCTCATGGCTTAGCATGATCCTCCGTTATGTCGAAAATACTGCAGCATTAATTTTGAAATAAATATAATATGGTAAAGTTGAGGATTAATGTTAAGTAGGTACTATATTTGACGAAACCACGATTCCACAAAATCTCGATAGAAAAAAAATCCAAAGTTACCTTCAAACCGAACAATAAACCGCTGCTATTAAAAAAATATTTCCAATTGGATCATAAAACTTTGCATACCTACTAACTGAACTATAAAGCAGGTCTTGTATTTATTTTTTTTTAAATTACCATTATTTTCACCGTAAAAAGCAATTACCTACACTATCGGCGCTCAGCACCGCACTCAGTCTCGCTCTCACTCAGACCGAGAGCAGTATCGTGCGAACGAGATAAAAGCTGAGGTCTCGTGGTCGCAAGCGTGACTGCTGAGCGTGGGGTCGTGGGTTCGATTCCCGGATCGAGCAATGTTATTAGGTTTTTCCATTAGGAATTTCTTAGACAGCTCAGAGTTTGGAAGTTGACGGTGTGGTACGGTCAGCAACAGAAGTCAGTTAACACTGCTACTTTTTGACATCATCTAAATTAACACAAAATGATACGATAACCTGCTTTTTAGCATTTCATTTATTAGATAAGAGTTAATTTTCTTTAAAATTTACATCTGTTCCGATTTTAATGAAGTAGTTGTCTCAATAATTAAGATTTAGAAAACTCAAGTGTTAATCGACTTTTGTTGGTGACTCGCGCGCAAGTGTGGCTGTTGTTCCTCCACCTGATCTCTCTCGGGTCGTGTCAGATTACCGCTCCATCGGACTGTGAGAGTGAGGGAAGGGAGAGTGCACCTGTGTCTACACACACGCTTGTGCACTATAATAAGGGGTATTAAAACACTCATGTGATAATAGTATCACATGAGTGTTTTAATACCTAATTATGTACAGTTGCATACAAGACTTTATCTACATCAATGTTATCAATCCTCTATAAAAGGTTCTGAAACAGTTTTTTGCAATACTAATACTCGTATCGAAGTATACGACGTGAATTCAAATAAGTTATTTTTTTTAATTACGGCGCTGTTGTAGTGAAACGCGCGTGCATTACATTGTTTTATTCTTTTGTATTTCTGTGTTTCACGAACTGTGTCCAAATAAACGTTTTTCTTTCTTTCTTTCTCTTTCTTTCTTTCTTTCTTTTTTTGAAAACGAGTTGCATTATGAAATCCAGTACAACATTAAAGCACTCGTTTGGATGCTATTATGGTTACCATGGTTACTATGACACTGGCTGTTTTAATGTTGACAATAAGCTAACTGTTTCAGAAACTTTTATAGAGTATTTATAGCATGGGTGTAGATAAAAATATTACTAGTTTGCCAAAATCTTAAGCCTTTCTGCATGCCCAAAGTAAGTACCTACACAAAATGCGCACGGAAACCATACGTAATGATACCGTATTCAGCCGTAGCGTAAATATAATAAGTTTTAGTAGCATACTGTATAAAGCCATGGCTCCACACTACGCCTGCCATGGGGCTGGGCGCCGTGCCAATTTGTGTAATGCCTAGTTATGCCCCATTTACTGCCGGATCAAGTATATACAACCACGTTATGTACTACTTGCCTTGTATATATTTGTATAATGCTAGCTTTTTGGGCGGTTTTCCTGACAAGAGATATTTACTTTGTTTGTGTTTTTTTTTGCTGGTAGAGAATTTGTTATGGATGTTACAAGATGTTTCAGGAAATTAATACACTTACGGTATATTATGGTAGGTGTATTATGAACCTTAGACAAGTATTTTATTATTGAATTCAATTTCATTGTTAAAGCAGCCTCAGAAAAATCCACGTTGAAAAGTATAGGCCTAAAGAACTTTTTTGTCGCGAAATTCCTAAGCGTCTAAAGTGACATTATAGAATTTATACATGATGTATGAGAAAGGTGTGGTCAAATTTGAGAGTGTGGTACATCAAACTGAACAACTTTCTCCATGGGAAATCTCAGCCGTCCCATAAATTTGAGAGTGTGGTACATCAAACTGAACAACTTTCTCCATGGGAAATCTCAGCCGTCCCATAAATTTGAGAGTGTGGTACATCAAACTGAACAACTTTCTCCATGGGAAATCTCAGCCGTCCCATAAATTTGAGAGTGTGGTACATCAAACTGAACAACTTTCTCCATGGGAAATCTCAGCCGTCCCATAAATTTGAGAGTGTGGTACATCAAACTGAACAACTTTCTCCATGGGAAATCTCAGCCGTCCCATAAATTTGAGAGTGTGGTACATCAAACTGAACAACTTTCTCCATGGGAAATCTCAGCCGTCCCATAAATTTGAGAGTGTGGTACATCAAACTGAACAACTTTCTCCATGGGAAATCTCAGCCGTCCCATAAATTTGAGAGTGTGGTACATCAAACTGAACAACTTTCTCCATGAGAAATCTCAGCCGTCCCATAAATTTGAGAGTGTGGTACATCAAACTGAACAACTTTCTCCATGGGAAATCTCAGCCGTCCCATAAATTTGAGAGTGTGGTACATCAAACTGAACAACTTTCTCCATGGGAAATCTCAGCCGTCCCATAAATTTGAGAGTGTGGTACATCAAACTGAACAACTTTCTCCATGGGAAATCTCAGCCGTCCCATACATTTGGTTCGATTAATTGTTGAAGTTTGTCTAGGACTACTGACATTTTTTTCTCGATTATGACATTGGTGCCATGGAAAAAGTTGTTTAGTTTGATGGTCTGTACCACAGCTTTAATAGTATTATTTTCACAATGTAGGTACCTATATTGGTACACCACCTATATTGTAATACAATAAGTACCTCTACCTATATTGTAGAGAAATATATTTTTGTTTTAGATGGTTCTCAAAATTTAAAAAAATATTTTTAAGTGGAAAACAAAAGAAACAAAAGTTCAAGAAGTTATAAGAAACAAAAAAAAACTATGTTTCACTTATGAAATAACTAAAAGCTTAAAGTATCTAACTTATAAGTATCAAGTTTTACAAGACTTATCATCTTAAACTCGATATAAGTTCACCATTAGGTTAAAAGTTATTTTTAGTTAGGATTTAGTATTTTGTTTGTTGTATCAACTTAGCCACTTAGGTACCTACACCTACCTATGTGTTACCTTATACAAAACTTAATTCTCTTATAAATTCTACGTTACACTCTTAAAAGAAAGCTAATTTGGATATGGCACGAAAGGAAATAAAGATAAGAAGCCAAGGTACATAATATAATGCTTTCCCTGCCAAGTCTACAAAAGCTTATAAGGCAGATATGTCGAAACGGAATGAAAACTGTCAGCTTCGGGCGACAAAACAATAGGGATGATGCATAGAAATATTTCTTGTCTATGGTTCTGTACCACCCGTACAATATAACACTACTTACATATTTAAAAAAATACTTTAGTTTTTTAAAAACCGGCCAAGTGCGTGTTGGACCACGCACAATGAAGGGTTCCGTAGTTGAAAAGAATTTATCCCAAAAACAAACTTAACATTGGTTCCCAAAAAAATATTTTTATGTCAAAAAATTACAAATTCAGAATTTTCGGACTTTTTCCTTTATTTGTGCTGGAAGACCTTGCTTCTTGCCAAATTTAATTATTCTAGGTCCACGGGAAGTACCCTATAGGTTTTGATTTACTTGCGACAGTTGCGAGTATCAAAATATGTCGCAAAATGGCCGTATTTTTTTTATTGCGTTGACTTAGACGCTTGATTTTTTAGATCTGTATGGGACAATAGACTTACGTATTTAATATTAATTTCAACTTGATATCTCCACGCGTCCTTGACTAAAAGCGTCTTGACTTGTCTTTCGTTTTTTATTTACTTTCTTTTTTTTTGCCACCGACTTCCGAAATCAAAGTTATTTTTCACTTTGTAGTGATTTTTGGAAGTCGGTTTTTTTTTTTGTTAAAAAGTTTTTATTTCTCGCTTTTTAGTGGGTCTGTTTATTATTTATCATTGAGTAGTTCCGGTAGCCATCTGTGGTCTTCATCATCAGTTCCACTTCACCAAGTGGTGCTTTCCGAGAGCAAATGCACAAGCTACTATAAAAAATACCCAAATCGCTATAGGTGTGCCTATAATATTTGAAGAGTTCCTTCGATTTCTCCAGGATCCCATCATCAGAACTGGATTTTGAAAAAAATGGGACCATTTGGGAAGTATACCCTTTCCAACAAAAAAATAATTTTTCAAATCGGTTGGCAAGCAATCGGTTTGTTCGCGCATAACTCCGTAGTTATGCGCGAACAAACATAAAAAAAAAAAAAAAAAAAAAAAAAAAAAATACAAACATCCGAATTGAGAACCTCCTCCTTTTTTAGAAGTCGGTTAAAAAAATACGTGTCTATTATTTTTTTATAACGAGTATCTGACTGACGGACTAAATAGAATTTCTTTTTTTTTACCCAGGCATCATCCCTATTGCTGTAAAAAAAAAAGCTAGGAATACACTCCCAACTGTAGCAATTTGTTTCATAAGCACAGAAGCCTAATATGCGACATTACATTATGCATATGTCGAGGCTTTTAGTCGCATACGATGATGTGTAATTTTTCACGAGGGCAATCAACGACTTTCCCTCTTTTCCCTCGTTCGCCGAAAGAGCTGTGTGCGTAATGCCTTGCGTTTTTTCGCGACGTTTTATTCGCGAAAATCGCAATAAATGTGGGAAGGGTGATTAATGTCTCGGCAGATGGAACGACACTACCACTGTGATTACAAGAGTTCGAGTACCGCGTTTCTCACGAAGACGACGTCGCTTCGTTTTTGCACCGAAAATTTTTACATCAAATGGAATATTTTTAAGAGCTTCAGTACTTTTTGTGAGATAAGATATATACTTATTTCAGATGTATTCAGGATAAATATTTCGGGGGTACATATTTGTTCAAAAGTTCACTTTTTTATTTAAAACCCGATTCTGCGAGTACTTCTTTCAAACTAGACTGGTTATTAGTTCCATGTCAACACAACTTCCATTAAGGGCCATCAAACAAAAAAGCCTGATTCCAAAGTAAAAGCCTTTCACGCTTTTGATATGAAAACAAAACGCCACTACGTGTCAGTGCAACTTTAACGACATCGTGTAAAAACATTTCAGCGATACATAATCGGAAAGCTTCGTCACCATTCGGCTCCGTTCGGCTTCGTTCGGCTCTGCTCGGCTCCACTCGCTTTTTGACGTGCCATCGTTAAGGGAATCTGTCGAATTATTCCCATGAATATTTATTCGTACGTCTGACGCTTGGGGCAGTAATGGTAGCACACTGGCTCCTGTACTAGCAAGATATTGAATCAATATGCGATTTATCTCACTATTTCAATGGTAACGGTAGCTGGTGTGGTCGAATCGGATTGGTTTTTGTAATTGGAATAATGGAAGCGTATGATTCCATTTTTAAATCGAAAATTTAAAAAAATATTGCACCCGCTTTATTTTAATCGCTTGTGTTGACTGTCTATTTCTTTTAAGAATAAACTTACGGTGGTATTTACCTACATTATGTGGTTATATTTCCATGTAAAATGTTCACAGATACATTTGCATATGCTTTAGAACAGTATAACAACATTAGTAAAGGAATACGGTTACTCTGTGTAGGCAAATGAGATTACGTGCAAGTTGAAACAGCGTTTCGTGTTAACTAATGCAATATATTAGAGTGGGTGTAATGACGAATTGATTTAATTTATCGCCTAACTATATTATTGATTAGGCATCCTAATGGAGAGAATAGGAGATAAAGGAAATTTTAGATTTTAAGGGCTACCGACACGATGATGTCTCGATCTGCATAAGCACCTAGAACGGTCACGAAAACCTTAAAAGTAAATCTGTCGGATATCATTCAACAGATCAAGATTATACTAGATGTAAAGGAAAGAAATAAAGAAAATAAATTTATTTGACCCAGGTTAAGGCACACAATATTCAGACAATAACAAAAATGCTATTATACAAAAACAAACTAGCTTAATAAACACACTAGCGACCCGCCCTTGCTTCGCACGGTTTTTAGGACTTCACAAAACATCGATAATTCTTTATTATAGAAACTTTATTATTAAGTTTATTATACAGGGCTATTTTTAAATGACTAGCTAAATTTTCACAGGGTGTTCTACCCATGAATATGAACAACTTTCACTATGGGACCAACTTTGAAATCGCAAAAAAAATATCAGCTGTTTCATACATTTTGATCGAGTAGGTATTGAACTTTTGTAGGAAACCGCTGGTTTTTTTTCGAGATTTCAAAGTTGGTCCCTTAGTGAAAGTTGTTCATATTCATGGGTAGAACACACTGTGAAAATTTAGCTAGCCATTTAAAAATAGCCCTGTATACATAAATCATTTGAAATAAAGTTTCTAAAAGATGGTGAAATCCGCCTAAAAATCCGTTGTGTAGCATAGAATAAAAATGCGGTCACACAGACTGACACGAAAAGCGACTTTAATTATAATTTGTATAGTTATAGATAGTACAGACAACAGCACATCAGGTTATAACAAACTGTAAAATTTCTCCAAATGAGTTTAAACCATGAAATGTTGACGGTTGAATTGAAAATCGAATGAGAAAATTTGACAGTTTGTAGTAACTTGACCTGCTGCTGTGTGTACCTAAGAACCTCCTACATTTTTTTTTGGCGGTTAAAAATGGCTGTCATTGACGTTAACCGAGTATCATCAATAGAAGGCGATAGAAGCATCTTAGAGCTGTGCAGGTTTGTTTTAAATATGCATTACATGGTTTTCTAAACAAAAAAAAACTATCTACCTAGCCTTTGCCCAACTATGTTGGGGTCGGCTTCCAGTCTAACCGGATGCACCTGAATACAAGTATTTTACATGGAGCGACTGCCTATTTGACCTCCACAACCCAGTAACTGGGAAATGCGATACCCCTTGGTAAGACTGGTTGTCAGACTTTCGGGCTTCTGACGACCCGTAACGTCTGTCAAAGATCCACGAATGACAGCCGGGACCAACGGCTTAACGTGCTTTCCGAGGCACGGAGAAGTCTCGGTATGTAAAGATAGGTCACCCATCCACGGACCAACCCCGGCAAGCGTAGCTTAACCTGATGGATCGACCCGTGCGGCTGTTATTACTTAGCCACGAGCTCCTCTTTTTCGAGTTTTCTAAACAAAACAAAAAATAAATAAAAAGAAAAACAATTAATTTTTCTGTAGGAGGTGTTTACTGCACGGCGACGACGACAACTAGCTGTGACCGCGGCTTTGCTCACGTGACTGTGTATTTTATTAGCATGATAAGTTAATGAGACCGTAAATTCTTGTACCCTTTAGAACGTCGCTTGAATTTGTTAATTTAATCTAAAACTTGTTTGTGTACATAATATGAACGAAAGAATAGTACATTTTGATACAAGTGGAGAACGTTCTCGGCTCAAAAACAACCTCGCCTACGGCTCGGGTGTTAATTCCGCCTCGAATGCAATAACAAAAGTCCACGTGTATAAAACGATGTTTTTCAGTACACTTTTGAAGAAATAAAATAAAATAACGGAAAATATTTTTGTTATGAATTATTAGGAAACTATGATTAAAAGTTTCTTTTTTTTTCCGCGCTTTGCTTTCGCCAGGTTGAAGGAGAAGCAAAGGTATAAACAGCCTAATATAAAAAATAGAAAATTCAAATATTTTTGAGTTTAGAACACAAATAAATGTTAATTTGTTCATAAACGTTTTTTTTTATTGTAATAATCATAGTTTTTGATGATATTCTATATATAAACATTGTTTAAATATTCAAAAAATATTAACGCCGTAAAGACGCATATCTCTTTGCCGAGATTAAAAAAAAACATTCACCTCCGAATAGAGAGTTGTGAATAGAGGCATTGAACCAATTTGGACTAAGTATAGGTATAAGTTATCTGTGGCAATTTTTATTCCCGCACACGTGCGGGACAGTAAAAAATTGCACGCGTGTGAAATACATTGCATTGTGAACCTAATCGTAGTGCGATATGAACCAGTTTTCGAGGAAGTGTATTGAAAAATAATGGACAATCACACAATTTTACAAGATCCTATACCAAACAGTATACTCTTTACAATATTGATGCCTTATCTCCTACTTAGCTTTTCTTTTGATTATGCAAGGGAACTGTTTTCTGCAGCGATGAAGAAAATTACAGAGTGCATAATGAATGGTTTTAACTTGCCCAAGCTGTGGGGGACAGATGATGGCAGGGTATTATTACAGCGCTGCAAGTACTTGCAATCAAGCACTTCTTGTGTTGTGTGCAAGTGATATCATTTTAAATAAGTGGTGCTGTTTTTTAGCTGTAGTAGGTATCTTACAAAAGCTGCTAATTTCTGCCGAGCTCTTTTTGAATTATATATACAGGGTGTCCCGTAAATAATGGATAATCTCTTAAGGGGTCATCGTACTCATCATTATGAACAACTTTTACTATGGGACCAAACCTGGAATCGCGAAAAAAAAAACAGCTGCTCCCTACATTTTGACGAGTTTGATGTAGATAAATGTACTGGTCAGCTGATTTTTTTTCGCGATTTCAGGGTTGGTCCCATAGTAAAAGTTGTTCATAATGATGAGTACAATGACCCCTTAAGAGATTATCCATTATTTACGGGACACCCTGTATGTCTTTGAGCTCACGTAGCCGGTGAAATTCAAATTTTCTTACGTTTTTTTGCAATTTGCAAGTCAGTAGGTATCATTAGGATTGTATGTTAATCAAAATATGATTTGCGATCGTAACAAGATATGTATTTACAGAATTATAATCATTAACGTCATCAGTACAACTCTTCCTATTGAATTACTGTTTCATGAAATCAGGATTACTGATTCTACCTACTTTGAGACCAAAAGTCATGTTGACGTAGCGATTCTTTATACCTGCCCACCACCGATGTTGCATCGTCGTCGTCGTGTTGTTTTGTTGTTATTGTTGTGCATGTTGACGGAGCGATTCTTTATACTGCCTGCATATGTTTTACAAATAAATTATTCTATTCTATTCTGCATAATATTCTTGATGGTGCACTGTGATCCAGTTAAAAAAAGTATTCCTTTGCTAATACCACTGCGACTACACATGCTAGGAGATCGGATCTCGATGCGGTTATGCCGTTCGGCTCTGCTTGGTATAAATCGGGATCGCTCGGGATTTCTGCAAGGTATCGATGGCTATCAACTAAAATGCTTCGTTCACAGGATCACGTGTGAACTCACGCCAGGATGCCTATATGGATTGTGCCGTGCTCAGTGATTGGAATGTATTGAGAGGTAAACCTCTGAATATGTTGGAAATATTCTGCCCGTGCAGTTGCAAAGGCTCTGAAAATGATAACGCAGTGAGTATAATTAGATTCTTCTTACAGAAAACCTAGAAAGGTTCATGAAAGCTTTGTGTAATTGTTTGTTAGATCAAATGTCTCACTGTGGAAATGGAAATTGAAAATCCTAAAAGACACATAGTTAAACTCAGAAATGATGACAGTCAAGTTTGATGATGGAAACAAAAATACTTACAGACAAGATCCCAGGGCCGCCAGACCTTCTTATTTTCTGATTAACAAAATTTTCAGGTATCAGGTACCACAGCTACGTAAAAATATTACTCACTTTTCTTAAAGTCTGACTGCTAATTGTATGTTTTACAGAATATTGTTAATAATTAATACTCAATACTGTCAAACACTTCAGACGCTTTAAAGCTCGCAAAAAATTATGTCAAAACCGCCAACCGGAAGTGTCTGACAGTATTATTAATTTTAGCATTATTCGTAAAACATCTAATAAAGTCAGCAACTTTAAGAAAAGTGCGTAAAATTTTTACGTAACTTTAGTACCTACCTAATACCTGAAAATTGGCCATCGGCCCAAACTAGCAGGTATGCGATACGTCCAAAGTACATAGTTACATACTGACACTACTCTATCCCATACATTTTGTAAATCAGAAAATAATTAACGTCGGCTCTGGGATCTTGGAGTATTATTTTTATTTAACATATAACATTTTTTTTATTTATTTACTTTAAATAGTGCTGCTGGGTGGTCTTTCCAACGCCTCGATGTCAAACGAGGCGTTGGAAACACCACCCAACCTCTATGGTACGAAGAGTGGTTACGCAAGCAATACTAATGACAATCTTCGCGTATAAGACGTTCTTTGTTTGTTTGTCTGCACACTTAACTCTTATACCGTGTGTACCAGGCCATAAAATCGAACAGCAACGAAACCAATAAATCGATACCCGTCTAGAACTAACAAAAATTTTAACAGCTCGTAAACGGAGACCGTCACCGACTCACCCTTTTAATCTAATAAAATTTATGCGTCAGTACAGGGTGTAACGAAAGAGCATTATTATTTTAAGGGTGATCTATTTATTAGACGGTGGGGCCCTTGGCGAAGCTATAAACAATCTATTAATAAATTAAGGTCGTCCCGCGTTGGGATCGTCCGAACGTGCCACAAATATTATAAATCCAAACTATTCGTTGGAGGAAGGGTCCGTTAATATATTATGGAGTTTTCTTAGGCAAATTGATGGTTGAATTCGTTGGCGATATTGGGCAAACCCTTTCTTCGACGGTAATTCGATCAAGTTCTGAGACAAACATAGGATTTGTGTGGACAATAGTGTGATAGAATGAATTTTGTATTGTACCATAGGATGTTTCACTACCTACTGCTTTAAATGTACAATATTTTTAATTTGACTTTAACAAAACTCTTATAATATGACCTCAGCGGTTTGCAGTTTTAGAGGAGTTTTCCTCGTCCTTTTCTCACGGCAGATGAGCACTTGTAATGTTATATATATTTTTTTTATTTTGTTTTTTTTTTTACACAGGTGTTGTTAACCTAGGGCAGGAGTCAGAACTTCACTTTGTTTGTATACATATTTTATACAAACAATTTTTTTTTTATATTATTTATTCTCTAATTGGTCCGTGTGTCCTGAAAAACCCTCTATATCATGCAAACTACCCATACACAAGATGTAGAGTTTACAAACAATGATTGCATTCCACATTATATCACAGTCAGTTTCAAGTACAACGAGTACAACTATAATGCGCTTTGTGATTAACTCGATCAGTGTCCTATAGCCACTCACAGTAACCAAATACTCAATACAACATACTGTATGTGTGTATTATGATCCCATAAGTACACTTCGGAATTAGAGAGGAAATCAGAAATGGAGTAACATAGCTCTTGAAATCAAGTGCATCGTGAATCCGCTGAGTCATCCACATCTACAAGTACTTATCTGAGCTGTCACCCCTAGCTTCTTATTACATATATGAACCATCGACATTGACAGAATCATCGTCAACTGATATAAAATTGACATTGGAGTGTACAGTGATGACTGGTAGGAAGCGACGCGTGCGCTGTGCGCGCTCAAGGGTAGCGGATAAAATTGACTTGTTTTCTTGTTCTCTGAACGACTTTACTTTGGCAACCTTTAGGGTGTTATTTTATAGTTAAGTTAAATTAAGGTGTTTGTTAGTTTATTGTAAATCTAAATAATAGGTAGTATATTAATTATATATATGTAGACTTAACTATCGTATTAGGGCAACCTGTAATGATAGGTTTAAGTTGTTATAAATAAATAATTAAATAAAATGTGACTTGTGTGTGTCACTGTTTTTAGGGTGCCGTACCAAAATGGTAAAAAGTAACGTTTATGGTGTGACTCAGTCTGTCTGTCTGTCTGTCACAGCTGGATATCTCAAGAACTACTAATGCTATCAATTTGAAAGGAACAGTTTTAGATGACGTTTACCCAACTATTTTGCAAATGATTATGTAAAGTAAAATTAGTTTATGTAAAGTTTACAGGAAAAGATGTCTCTAAATAGCACGAAACCCTTGGTGCGCGAGTCCGACTCGCTCTTGACCGGTTTTTTCATTTTATTTAATCTTGGGAATCTTTAATTGACGGTAGACCACCCCGGACTTCGTCCTAAAACCTGAAAAACCGTGATGATTTATGTTTATCCTTCTTTTTATGAGGACCTCTCCTCACCCAGCCTTCCCACACAAAAACCAAAAGCCAGTATCAGTACACGCGTATCAGTATCAAATGAGACATAAGCCGGAAATCAACTAGTCCAATAGATTTTTAATCAATTTAGTTACGTGTCGGCCATTTTGCAACGTGGCGGCCGCCGGTTGGTTTGTTTGAATTCGGAATGAGCGCGCGGTAGCCCATCAATCATTGGGCCTCGCCGGCCTACGCTTGACGGGACACAAATTATGATTGAGATTTATGCCCCTTTACCACTACTCAGTAACGTCTGTTAAGGCTCTTACACACGATTGATTTTTGGTCAGTAAACAGTTCTGTTAATTGGAGTACCTACTCATGGATTGGCATTATAGGCGTGCTTAGCTGACCTTTTAATGAAGATAATGGTATAAAGTAAAGAATGGAACGGAACCCTTTTTAGAGGATCACTCCGTTGTCCGTCGGTCTGTCTGTCAGTCTGTCAAGATCCTTTTTATCAGGAACGCGTGGAGGTATCAAGTTCAAATTAATATCAAATACGTAGGTCTACAGTCCCTTGGAGTTAAAAAAAATCTAACTTCTAAGTCAACGCAATAAAAAAATATGCTCATTTATGCGACATTTATTTTGATACTCGCAAGTAAATCAAAACCTATTGGGTACTTCCCGTTGACCTAGAATTATGAAATTTGGCAAGAAGCAAGTTCTCATAGCACAAATACAGGAAAAAGTCCAAAAATTGTTAATTTGTAATTATATCACAAAAAAAAAATTGGGATTATACTGTTAAGTTTGTTTTTGGATAAATTCTTTTCAACAACGGAATCCTTCATTGCGCATGGTCCGACATACACTTGGCCGGTTTTTTAAATTAGATGATATTTTTGTAAAGTTTGTTGACTAAGTTTTAATTTTGGGGACGCTAGCACCCAATCAATCAATCAATCTGCCTAGCCTTTTCCGTACTATGTTGAGGTCGGCTTCCAGTCTAACCGGGTTTTTTTTTTTTTTTTGAGGGTGGGAAATCATCAAATAACTTCTCCCGCTCTGGGTGGAGCGGAAGGGCGTGTCAGACTTTTACTGACTAAAACCCACCCGTGTTCCTTCAGTTGCCTATGCCTAGTCTAACCGGGTGCAGCTGAATACAAGTATTTTACATGGAGCGGCTGCCTATGTGACCTCCACATCCACCCCAACAACCATCAACCCACACACATAACCCTAGACGCTAGTGCCCATCATCCTTAAAAAGCAAAATATTAGTATGATGTCTTATTTAGTTTTTAGAATCACTCACACTGTCTTTTAACTTAGTAATGAATTCAAAAGCTTGAGTAAGACATCGCCTGTGAAAAACCTTTAAATTAAATAATACTCTTTACTATGTAGGTTCACCATAATAATGTAAATTACAGATATAAATTAATGTAGAAACTTTGCATAGGGTGACCTTTTGTCACCCTATGCAAAAGTTAGCGGGCACTTAAACCGATAGATAAGTATAAAAAAAAACCGGCCAAGTGCGTGTCGGACTACGCACAATGAAGGGTTCCGTAGTTGGGATTAAATTCATTATCCCAAGAACCAACTTAACATTATAGTTGAAAAACATGTTGAAAAACAGTAAATGTAAGTTTGTACTCACAATATTGAGAGATTTACCATGTTATTTTATGACCACAAACTTCTTATAGGTGTTCCTGTAATCTACAGGTATAGAACTATTTTCTGTATTTTTTTCAAAATTTTAGGTTCAGTAGTTTCGGAGATAAGGGGGGGGGGGAACGGTAAATTTTCGTCTATTTTCTTAAATAACTTTAAAACTGTTTATTTTAAAATTATAAAAAAAATATATTCGAGACCCTCATAGTAAGCCCTTTCATTTGATATGTCACACGATACGGTTTGCAAACTTTTTTTAAAATTTTCTTATTTGTCCCCTAAAAGTGTCCCCCATATTCAAAATTCATTTATTTACTTTAGCCGTACATGTTTGGGTTACAGAAATCCATATGTATACCAAATTTCAACTTAATCGGTCCATTAGATTCGGAGCAAATTGGCTGTGACAGACGGACAGACGGACAGACAGACAGACAGACGCACGAGTGATCCTATAAGGGTTCCGATTTTTCCTTTTGAGGTACGGAACCCTAAAAATAGAGTAAAATAATTAAGCCAGTAACGCCAGAAGACTAAACTTTTAATAGTCCATACAGTCATCTGTCGAGGCCCTAATAATGCCCATAATAAGCCCCATAACTAAAGCACTCATATGAATACGTAAAGTTCAGCGTAATAACTTGTCAAAATTCAACAGTTCACATTATAAATGTGCCTATTAACGCTTAATTTACCGTCATTAATTTTATTTATGACATTTTAAAACTCATTAAGAACTATAAATTGTTTTGTATTAGTTATGGATACTGATCACGATATTGGGACCCATACAGTGTAATAGAAAGATGCTACTATGTCAAATTTAAAATGTTCCCATGAATATAAATGAGGTATGTAAAGTGTTTTATTTTTGAATTTATTTGTCGGTAATGTAATTTATTGTGTGAGTTTCCTCATTGAGCTAAATATTTTTAATCGTATTTTAATTGATCTGAGAAAGATTTTTATTTTATACTGTCGTAGGTAGTTAATTAAGTTTGATTTTTTGCTATGGTAAAAAAATAACAAGGTCAATGCGCAATTACAGCATGAAAAAAAATCGCTTATCTACAAGGTGTAACATAAATAACCCACAACCTCTTAAGGGGTCATTGTACTCATCATTATGAACAACTTTTACTATGGGACCAAACCTGGAATCGCGAAAAAAAAATCAGCTGCTCCCTACATTTTGACGAGTCTGATGTAGATAAATGTACTGGTCAGCTGATCTTTTTTCGCGATTTCTGGTTTGGTCCCATAGTAAAAGTTGTTCATAATGATGAGTACAATGACCCCTTAAGAGGTTGTGGGTTATTTATGTTACACCTTGTATAAACGAGTAAATAAAAAGAGAAGTCTTGACTGACTGATTGACTGACTCATCAACGCCCAGCCCAAATCTTTGGACCTAGAAAGCTGAAATTTTGAACAGAGGTTCCCTTTATAATGTAGACAAGGAAAAAGGAAGGAATTCCCGGTCATCCACGCGGGCGAAGCCGCTGGCAAAAGCTAGTTTATAATAATAGTAAATGGATACATGGATATTGTGAATCTATTCACACACATTTGGACAGAATCGGTAATACATAGGACCATTATTTACAATTTTAGAATATCCTGTAATATGTTTCTACACTCTACAGCAATAAATAAACCAAGTATCCTCTTATCGCAGACAGCAAAGGATTAAGTTGCGCGTTTCATTTCTAAAAAGGCGCCATTCGAAAGCCGTACCATTACATTGCGCTACATTCGCAACACCCTGTGTAAACCTAGAACCTTTGTATACAGGTAACACTATCGAATAAATGGTTCTGAATTGAACGCTGCATTGTTACGTTATCTCAAACGCTGCTCCGAAGCTCCCACGAACGATACAAGATACGAACAGCTAGAGCAAGATGATCCCTCCACCCCCCCACTTCCCTTCCACCTGGAAGCTTTGTGCTCAAAACGCCGATACAAGCTAAAGATGATTTGAATTATCAGGGGTCTTTGTTAAATGGTTTGTTATGATCCTGTATACATATCGCCTGAGAAGGATGCTGGAACTCAGATTATAGACGCTGTTCGTGCCTAGATTTGTGTGAGCAATTTGAGTGGAATTAATGATGGATTTGTGTGTGTTGGGTTACAATCTAGGGTATATAAATACCTGTCTTATTAGACCCAAATAAGCAAACTTCCACAAAACTATTAGAAGACCTATTCAGAATAGTGCGTATCATTCACCAAAACTACGTTTTCGCAGAAAATAGGCAATCCAACCTTCCTTACAAGACATTACGGGGAACTTTATTGTCTAACAAACGTCAGATTAACAGGTTATTAAGGCCTAGGCTCAATTCACTGCCTGGAAGCTTATGTCCAGTTAATGGAATGAATGAATCGACTGGATTACTTGTCAAGTAAAATAGAATGTTGTAAAGAAAGTCTATATCTAGTCTTATCAGACAGGCTTTTATGAGGACAATTTCTAGATTTGAAAGCTGCAATATTAAAGGCTATTAGAGTGGCTAAGTGGCTTTATGTTGACTTGGCAGACTTTATTAGATAAACCTATCGCTTCATTTAGATAAAGACTTCAATAAAATTATTTTCTGTCTAGTAAGTTTTCATTTGTTTGTGCGTAAGAATGTAACAAGATTAGAACAATAACAAGGAGAAAATTAGTCTTCTTGTTGATGGCAAAAATAACTCGAAAAAAAAAGAAAGTTTTTTTTTGCCCCAAAATTCAGCAATGCAAATACCGTTCGCTGACGCAGCCATTAGATCCTCACGTGTGCAGGTGACGGGGCATACGATGCAAGATGGTGAGCCATTGTCTGTGGAGCGACGCTGCATAAACACCGGAGATCTGAGCCGTCCATGTACCCCCACTTGTACTTAGAGGTTGTCCTAACTGTGGCCTGCTTGGGTATCAAATCTATTTAAGGTTTTCCAAGTAGGCCACGGTAACCTGTGCCCGGATAGGAGGCTCTCTGATGGTTCAATAAAATTTGTCTGCATGATACCAAAAATAAGCAGCATTTGGCTTTGTTGTCTAACTTTTGCCCAACACCCTCACGCTTCACCAAAACATTGTCTATTCATTCTAAGACTCCCCATCCTCAGATATTTTTCCCATCTCACACAATAGAGATGTCAAACGCACTGTAGAGATTGACAAAGCAGTCTATTATTATACAGTTTCCGAATGAAGTTTGATCAAACGGCCGCAATATCCAATTGACGCGGGGTAAGCAGCATTTGTTGGCAACTAGAAGAGAAGTACGGACTGCGAAGCGTCACAAAGTAATACATTGAGGAAAGTTTCTCTCTCGGGAGGGTACGCGGACTGCATTGCCCATCCAACTACGATTCAATATATATTAGCTTTGGTAACTTTGATTTCTGTGTTCTTATTGCTTTACGCAAAATGTTGGAAAGTGAGTTCGAATCACATTTGCAAGGGATTACGTTTTGTGCGGTAGCTATTGGAATAGTGGTGTCGAAAGCTTTGGTGGGTATTGGATTTTTTAAACTTACTTTTATTCGTAGTATACAGGGTGTAAGTGTAAACACTGGCAATCTTTTAAGGCGTAATTGTCCTCATCATTATGAACAACTTTTACTATGGAACCAAACCTGAAATCGCGAAAAAAATCTGCTGTTCCTTACATTTTGATGAATTATCTAACTATATAAATAAAAAGAGAAGTCCTGACTCACTGATTGACTGACTCATCAACGCCCAGCCCAAACCCTTGGACCTAGAAAGCTGAAATTTTACCCAGAGGTTCTCTACTAGTCTTACTCTATAAAGCATACCTACTCAGTAAACATACTCTTCGTCTTTGATTATAATCTGTCTTTGAAATATAAGTAACTGTTCAATCTTTGGAATGCTTCTGCTAAATCGATATGTTATGCTAGGAGATTACATCAAAAGTGCAAAGATTGGATTTGAACAAATACAACCTCTCTCTCGTCGTAACTACAGTAACAATTAAAAAGTCATTATATCTCGGGCATACAGGTACACGAAGGGTAAATTTCCCCGACTTTACTTAAATATTTCACTTTACATAATATACAACATGTAACGTTAAATGCGTAAAACCTCTTAAGGGGTCATTGTACTCATCATTATGAACAACTTTTACTATGGGACCAAACATGAAATCGCAAAAAAAAAATCTGCTGTTGTGTTGTACATTTTGATTATTACGCGAACATATAAAAATTTGAACATACATTAAATGTACTGAACAGCTGATTTTTTTTCGCGATTTCAGGTTTGGTCCCATAGTAAAAGTTGTTCATAATGATGAGTACAATGACCCCTTAAGAGGTTTTACGCATTTAACGTTACACGTTGTTTAAATTACTTACAAACCTATTTATAGCAGCTATTTCATACACGATTACACGTGTTAACAATCAAATAGAATGAGGTTTCTCAGAATGTTTCATGATGTGGCCCGTATGGTCTTGATTCCTTAGAACTTGTCGTAAGTTTCTGTTTGCCATCCTAAGTTAATACTGAAAAGTTACTTGTATTGTTTGTAGAACTCTCAACACTCGCTGAAGGTTCTATTATAAAACTTTAATATTTATTGCAGCTCAGATCATATTGTTTTATACTTTTTTCTTCGTTTTATTTGATAAAATAAGACTTTAATCTGCGGGTAGTGTGTCTATTTATAGACAGGATAAAATAAGAAAAGTGCTGTAGCTGTAATTACCTATGTTCAATCGACAACAAAAAAAAAAAAACTGGGTTTACAGTAAACCCGGTTTTTTTTACCCAAAAAAAACCGGGAGGAGTTTTTACAAACTCATTCTTTTTTAAAAACTCCTCCTTTTTTGAAATCGGTTTAAAAGTAGACCTCTGTTCTAAAGTGGGACGTGGGAAAATACCAGCTAGATATGTACAGAAATAGAAACACCTTGGTATAATAATATATTCTCACCATAACCTGTACTCATAAACTTTTTAGGTAGAAATCGAAACCACTTAAAAGTAAGACGTTGATCAGGTGGCGGACGTGAACTGGGCCATCTCCCTTACCACGCGTAATATCGTAGGGTAGGCACACGCGTTCACGTCCACAATTGAATGTGAGATTATGGCCTGTCACAACCGGACGTTTTGACCGTAATGTGGATTAGGCGATATATCTCTCTCGCTGCCCACATTTCAGGGTTATGTAACTAGATATTTTAATGTAGGCACGTTTATTTTGAGAGGGTGGAAATGGTTGGGAAATAGATAAGAGTGTTTTACGAAAATGGACTTAAAAAGGTGTTTGTTTATTTCACGTATTGATCTTAGTAGACGAAAAGGAAGACGAAAGAGTAGCATCTTTATTAACACGTATCTAAATTAAATTGTGAACCAAATTACAATAGAATATTTTACTTTACCCGAAGCTAAGTATTATCAAATTCATGAAGAACAAAGTACACTATACATAATTAATAATAGTTTTCCGAAAGGCTCTTTAAACTTGCATTATTCTAACGCCCGGTTTCTCGATGGCTATTCAAATCTAAAATCAACTAACAAACCTGTTAAATTAACAGAACAGTCAAATCAAATTGGGTTGCTGAATTGGCGATTACGATAAAATTAATTAATCAACGATCAATGTCAACTGATTAAAGAAAATAGATTATGTGTATGGCAACATCGTATTCTTCATTCATTTTGATAAATAATTCGTTCAATTGAATATCAAGTTGACACTGTTGACCAAGCCGCCATTTTATTGAAAATTTGAATGTTTGGTTTTATTTTTCTTTTCCTTATATCTCGAAAACGGTGTGTCCTATCGCAAAAATAATGAAAATTTGGCCCCCCTTTACAAAATCCTTAAACCCCTAAACCTCAACACGGAGGTACCAAAAAACAAATCTATAACAAAAATATGTACCGTAGTTAAAGTACCTAGGTACTTAAAGAATTTTTATTGTTTGGTTTTAGATTTTTAGGAGGAGCTCGTGGCTAAGTAATAACAGCCGCACGTGTCGATCTATCAGATTAAGCTATACTTGCCGGGGTTGGTCAGTGGATGGGTGACCATCTTTACATACGTTTGTTTGTTTTTATAGGAAATATAATTGTTCGGTTATCAAATCTTTAGTAGGAAAACAGTCCGTTATGGGTAGCAGAAGTTGTTTCATTAATTATAACTAGCAAATTATCGAAAAAAAACAGAAAATCACAGGGAACGCAAAGATAATCGCCCAAGCTCGACAGATTAGCTAACACAACATTTGACAGTGGCTTGACATGACATTCGAGCTTAATCGTTTGTTCAGAAACCCAAATTCTGAATTAACAAGAGATTTTTGTACTAATTTGATTGTTGTGTCAAGTGATCAAAGATTCAAATCAAGTACTTAATCAACGTTCGTGCAACTCGTTTTCGACTTAACAAGAGATTTTACACATGATTAGTTAATTTTAGATTTGAATAGCCGTCGAGAAACCGGGCGTAAGTTATGTAAATATTTTCCCACAAAAAATTATGATAGAAGCAGAATAACAAATTACCGCGTCCATCTTCGCAATATACGCCATCTCTGGATTTAATTAATCACAATATTATGTAGCGAAAGGGTTGGGTCCACGGATGCGCAGTCGTGATAACAGACGTATCATGACGGTGCAAATTGTAAGAAACCCACTTAATTGGTCTTTAGTCTGGCTGTGATGGAGAAAAATCGAGTTCCTAATGAGTTGCGGTTTTATTTTTGTGGGGGATAATTATGGTTTGATTTTAGGCAAAAACAGCTGTTTTTTAGGCCTCGAAAGTTTAGTTTTAAACAAAAATTCGCAATCTATATAAATAAAAAGAGAAGTCTTGACTGATTGACTGACTCATCAACGCCCAGCCCAAACCCTTGAACCTAGACAGCTGAAATTTTGCACAGAGGTTTCCTTTATAATTTAGACAAGGAATAAGGAAGGAATTCCCGGTAGTACCTACGTTCCCATGGGATATTTTCCGACATCCACAAAGTGAAACACGGCCTTCCGCTCCTCTCAGAGCGGGAGAAGTCATTTGATGATTTAAAAAGTGCATAATAATATGATGTTGCCGATCCTACCTTATTATGCACCTTCTCTGGGTTTGAGATCAAACTACACTAACTTATGTAAAGGAACTTAAAATTATCCATTTAATCATGAGACAAACTTGCCATCATCATCATCAAGCTATAGCAGTCCACTGCTGGACATAGGCGTCTCATCCAGCTGCTACCAGCCACCCTGCGAAGATCGTCGCTCCACCTAGCCTGAGGTCGTCCTACCTTACGTTTGATGATTCGCGGTCTTCCCTCAAGATCTCGTCTACCCAAATGGTCATCGGTTCTACGGCTAATATGGTCGGCCTATTGCCACTTCAGCTTGCTTATTCTGTGAGCTACGTCGACAACTTTGGTTCTCTGCTGGATTACTTCGTTGCGGATTAGATCTCTCAGAGATACACCAAGTTTTAGTCCGTTCCATAGCTCGATGAGCGACCTTGAATTTGTGGGCCAGCCGTACCGTGAGTGTCCATGATTCGGCTCCGTAAGCCATATAAACATGCCATGCCTCCCGAATAAATCGAATAATACTTAGTCGGCCATTGCCAACAGACCATAAAATGTTTATTTCGACTCCTTTTTGACTTCTAAGATAAAGATGCTATCCCGCGACTTCTCATAACTTGTACCACTGCCAAACTAACTCAAGCCGAGGTTTAACGAGACGGCAAATTGTGAAAAACAAGCGACCTCGATGAGGGTCAGACATGGAGGTACAATTAAAAAGCGAAATGTAAGCCAAGGATTAAGCGGCACAGAGATAATGAGACGATTTGCTGAATAATGAGCGAATCTACCGCCTGAGATGCGAGAACGACATTTGACATTTGTTCAGTTTTTGGTGAACAGTTGATATCTTTAAATAATTGCTTTATGTTGTGTTATTAGCACTATTAAGGCTTTTAAATTATAATATTAGTAGCTCGACGTCGGTATCTATCGGTTCGGACTAGGTTTGTGCGACAGTGACAGAAAAATACTAAAGGAGCTCCAGCTTCTAAAAACGAAAAACTAATATTTTCAATTGTTTGCCAAATAATCAAAATCAAATCTAGTTGTGAATCAGAGCTCGCCCTTCATCCTCATAAAGCTCCATTTACATAACGCATGTTTATTGCCTATGGCATACCATAAAATTGAGGACCATTATCTGGCAATGTCTAAACAACACCCGGTACAATATTGTTGCATGATACGGGCAAATTAGTTTCCGTTCATAATTGTTATAGGTGTAAACAGCACATGCAATAAAACTGCGCGAACAATAAAATCGCACGAACAATAAAATCGCATTCAATTCTGGCATGAATATTTTCTATCATTCACACATGAGGTTCAATAAAATTTAATGAAACATTTGGCAGCACAAATAAAGCTACTATTTGAATTAATTGTACAAGGACGTGCAACTCTGTGTTTAGACGAGGCCAAACTTGCATGCTATTAGATGCAAGTTTTGCCTCGTCTAAACGCCTTGCAATTTTTATTGTATGCCATTTTTATGGAATCGCATACGTGTAAACATTTGCATGCAATTCTTGAATGGCAATAAAATTAAATATGCTTTATGGCATGCGATTATTGCTCTTTAACGTTCCAGAAACTTGCACCGTGTCATGGAGCTTAACAGACTTCATTACCAAAACACGAAGACTACAACCGAACACAATTACTCGCCACAATCGTACCGGTAAACGAGACTCACCATAAAATACTCAAGTGCAGTGGCCTTAGTGCGAGTTTTTACACTTACTCGATCGCGTTTACGTTAACGTTGACGTATGTCAATTCGTATGGAATAATTGTGTTTTCCATTATAGTCACCAGGCGGCGCTTATTCATTTTCAGTACAAATTGACGTTTACTTTAACGTGATCGAGTAAGTATGAAAACTCGCACTAAGGCCACAGTTCTAAAGTAAAAAAGTGTGTAAGAAAAACGCGGTCGTAAGTGTCACGGTGGCATGGTTGCGACAGTCTAGTCTACCCAAGTTTCCACAATAAGACTACGTCCAAGAGTAACAAGTCTGAAAATTTTCCTCTGCTCCTTTTACCCGCAGCGTCGGAAATCAGGTCGAGAATATCGACTTGGAAATTTCTAGTTTGTTAGTTCGGAATGACACCGCGGTCGAAGATTGGATTATTTTTACAAGTTGCAACTGTTCGACGCTAGACTTTTCTTGTTTTAAGTGGCAGTTTGCGAGTGCTTACTAGAGAATTGCATAATTATTGGTAGGAGTATCGCTGTTCGTTGTAATTATGGAGACGGTGGAGACAACGCCAGCAGAATGTGTGGGGGTGGAATGGAAACAATGCGTGTTATTTTCTACATAAGTGTAGAATTAGAAGCTTTGCGGATGAGAATTTTTGTTCGAGACTATACATAGAGTAGTCTTTTATATAGCGTTCCATTGTTGTTTTGGTTCCATTGTTTAATCAATTTTTATTGTCTTTTAATTATGTAAGATATCCATATATTATATGACTCATCTCTCCACAATTCCATTACTTGCTACCTTATGTACACATTATGGTAAAGCAATAAAGATATTGAGTATTGAGTATATAAGGGCACGTCTTCCCCACCATTACCGCGCCCCCCGGTCTGCTCCTTGATATGCAATGGTCTCTGTAGCACCATGTAACATGAGGCAATAGGGGCTAGTGTGAATCTTTGGGTTCATTCCAGTAATCGAGTCTGGTCAAACCGCGCTGGGGTCGGTGCATTTCATTCATTCAAGAGCTTTTATTCAGAGGAATAAATACTTAATTTGTCAGCTTTTGTATGGAAAATATGTCAAACTGTGATATTTATTCTTCAGATAAAAGTTATGTGACTATTGAAAATCAGCCCTAAGAGGTAAGTGAACTGAAAAAACGCTTTTATACGACTTACAATTCTTAGCCAAGGCAATAGGTAGTTAGGTATCCTACTTATTTACTTTTTAGGGTTCTGTACCCGAAGAGTGCCAAACGGAAACCTATAACTTATTAAGTCTCGGCTGTCCGTCCCTTCCTCTGTCAGCGAGCTATATCTCATGAACTGTAATAGGTAAACAATTTAAATGTTCATATGTATATTTCTATCTATCTATCTGCCTAGCCTTTTCCCAACTATGTTGGGGTCGGCTTCCAGTCTAACCGGATGCAGCTGAATACCAGTATTTTACATGGAGCGACTGCCTGTCTGACCTCCACAACCCAGTAACTGGGTAATACGATACCCCTTGGTAAGACTGGTCGTCAGACTTTCGGGCTTCTGACGACCCGTAACGACTGTCAAAGATCCACGAATGACAGCCGGGACCAACGGCTTAACGTGCTTTCCGAGGCACGGAGGAATCTCGCTATGTAAAGATGGTCACCCATCCACTGACCAATATTTCTATTGCCGCTATAACAAAAAATAATAAAAATAAAATTAAATTAAAAATGTATGTTGAAAAAAATTTGTGTTTTTTTAAAGTGAAATATTTAAAAAAAATTTAGTGTTTGTTTTGTGTACGGTGGATACGGAACCCTTCGTGTACGAGTCCGACTAGCACTTGGGCGGTTTTTAATATTAGCAAGTTTTGCTACAGTGAAACCAATTTTTACTATTCTTGAACAAAAAAATACATCCATCCCATCACTAAAATAAAAAAACATAAGTGCCGTTCGGTGACTGAAAGTAATATCAATAAACTGTTCCACCTATTGTGTTAAGTTTTGTTTCAGTGCCCTTAGTGGAAGTGCTTAGGTGCCATTCGAGGAAGTGCCGTTCAAATCAGTGCCCTAAGTGGAATACCTTCAAAATTCCTATGTATGTGCGCTCATTACATACAAGTAGATACGAGGGTAGGTAATAACATTTTGTTGGTCGCAGGTGACGCCATGATATTGGATCCAGCTAAGTTAATGTCACATAGGACATTATGCAAATCCGTGCAACCCCCTGTCTAGTACGCGTCAGGTGAAAATTCTCTTAACATTATGTCCGATGGTATTAGTGTCTGGCTTGTAATTAGTTTGGCGTTTATAATATTGTTACTTGTATGTTAATCTAGTTTTGACCGCGGCTTTACCCGCGTGGAGGTCGGAAATTATCCCATAGGTAACGTACTACCGGGATAAAAAGTATCCTATGTCCTAATCCAGGTCATGGTCTACGCACACGCCAAATTTCATTCAAATCCGTTCAGCCGTTTTAGCGTGAAAGCGTAACAAACAAACTTACTTTCGCATTTATAATATTAAGTTAGGATATCAGATTTTACATTTTTAGTTCCTTACATTGTTGTACATTAATGCGATAACATAGATGTATAATAAAAGGCGGACAGATTCTCGCTAGCAAAAAACTGTGTCTATCGGAGTCAGCCAGCTGCACTGCATTTACACATCAGTCAACCATTCGTAATATGGTAACGTATTCGTAATATGGAAGGAATATAATATAAGGTAAAAATACAACATGTCTTGTGAAATGTGTGTACGTTGGTACGCACTAATTTCCTTCCTAATTCGTTTCTATACCTGTAGTTAATTACGCGCAATTAGTGTGTATCGACAAAACTAAAACACTAGCGGAATGGCACAACTCTTGCACTGTAAGCGGTTAGGAAGAAGAGTGGGGCGCGTCTTCGTGGATACGCACTAACTATACTTAAGGATGATGCGCAGTGGTAGCCCGCGAAATTCAAAATCATCAATACATCTCTCTAAGTTAGATTTCGTGCAGAGTCGTTAGATTTCGTTCGTTTGACGAATCTGCACGAAATTTAACTTAGAGAGATGTATTGATGATTTTTATGGTTAAAATTATGTAAATATATATTTTTTATTGCCGCGTATCATACTTTGATCAAGATACAACCTGACACGGACCTGCAAATTTCAAAAAACCCAAAAAAAAAAGAATTTCGCGGGCTACACAGCGAAATCACCTTAAACAAAACTCGCTGTGCACTTAACTCTTCTTAGCGTGTCGACGGCAATTATTGTTTGAAATACAAATATAAATCAACCATTAGGCAACATAGGCACCTACCTCAACACCTTCAATTCAACAACAACAACAACAACTTCAGAATCAGACCAAGTTCACGAACGAAACCATCATCACTATCAGGAACCAGATGCATGCCAGAGTTTAAAAACTACTACCAATTCAGACTACCACTGTAAAACAACAAGCTACTTCAAAATGCACAGCTAATTTCCAAACACACATCGCGTCATTACCGATCCAGTTATGATCGATCTAACACAAATACGATATTAGCTATTTGCTCTTCCTCTGTGAATTGAGCAATTAATACCACAATTCTGTCATTGGTCGCGTCATATGTAATGCCATAATCAATGAATGGCATCGGGTATTAGAGGGACCAAAGTGGCCCACCTTGGGCAGGGTTGCCAGCTCCGTTTTTAAATAAACCCATTAATCATTTGTGACGGGTACGGGAAATATTGGAATAATGTAATGGTATTAAATTATCGTTTTATTTGGGTGTATCCATGGTTGTTTTTGAGTGAGGGTTTTTAATCATTTTTGCGTATCGTACGCGTACATGATAAAACATTAATTTTGCAATTTAAATATTGTTTTTTTGACAGTAATATGTAAATTTAATGGTTTGGTTATGAATCAGAATGTTGGGCCACAAAAGGAATGAATGAAAGGCAATTACATGCCGCTGAGATGAGAGTGCTAAGAGGGATGTGTGGTGTTACGCGAATGGATAGAATAAGAAATGTATAGGTATATCTAAGAGGAAGTCTGAAAGTGACATCGGTGACTGAAAAGTTGGGCATGTGATGCGGAGGAATTAGGAAAATGTTGTCAGGAAAGTTTTTAGTATGAATGTGACAAAACAATTATGAAATTAGAAACATGTAACTTTTCATGGGAAAGTTCCTAACAAAAATCCTAACAGCGTATTAACAACATAATAATTTAGTTGTAAAAGTTAGCCGTTAGAACGCGGAAAAGCGTACAGATAAATTGTTACAGGAAACATACGAGCAATTTATTTTTTTGGCAGAACAATTTCTGACAAGTCCCTGTTAAGGTCAGTGGTAAAGATTCGCATCGAGTCTTGATAAGTTACCTATTAAGCTAGCGGGAAAATAAAATTGTTTGGATTATCGAGAAAAATCTGAAGAGTTACCTAGAAATTGTGTCGATCGCTAAGCAAGGATGGTTGCCGTCCTATGCAGAATTTAAAACTAAAAGAGACAACATTATAAGATGCTTCATGTGCCTAGTTAGTTCAAGCAACTAAAAAAAACCAAAGTTTAACTTTTTCGTTCTTTTAATGATCCTCACAAAAATAATCACCTCATTATTTACCAAAAGATAAAAAAACCTAACTCGTGACAACCCTACACCACAAAGCGGGACACCGCTGTCCTGCATTCAATTACATTGATAACATCATGCAACGTCGCAATTACGATGCTAATCCGTCAATCGAGTGCGAGCTAGCTGAACACAACCCTGAGGACTGAGTACTGAGTAGGTACTGAGCTAGGGGAACCGCATAAGCCGTTGAGTGGGTTCCGTACGACTTTAGAACATGTGTAATGATTGGGCGTCGTTTTTTGAACATATTTTTATGAGTGGGTAAGGAAAGACTTGATTGTATGATTGAAGATCATACAATCAAGTCCAACTACAAATATTTGGGTTTAGTCGTTGACGACAGATTTAACTGGGGCTATCACATTGACTCCATATGCGATAAACTGCGAGCAATGCTGGCCAAATTTGCAATAATAAAATACAAAGTACCTTTTAAAATATTACTTAACCTTTATAATGCACTCGCGGAGTCAATAATTTCATATGGAATTACTAGCTATGGCAGAACATTTAAAACTTACCTAGACAAAATATACAACCTGCAACTTCGTTTATTAAAAATAATAATACCAAATAAAATTAAAAAAACACTTTATGATGGTGATGACGTCACAGGTTTCTTTAAATATTGTAAAATCTTGCCAATACATACAAAAATACGAAAGTGGTTACTGATAGAACAGTTTACCAACAAAAAACTGCAAATTAAATACAATCACAGTATAGCAACAAGGATGGCAGCCCAATCAAAACTGGTAGTACCGCGATACAAAAATTATTACGGAAAACGAACGAACGCTTATTTAATACCTACTCTAATTAATGATGTTCCAACAAAAATTCAATCGGAAATAACAAATAATAATTATAAAAATAAATACAAAAAATTCTTTGATTCTCTTTGAAAATGCATCATCCTGTATAAATTTCATTCTATTCGTAATTAGCATCGACGCGAGCGACGGGCTGTTTGAGCCGCGCGATCGTCGTTGTTTACTTTTTTTTTTTTTGGTTGTTATTTTCGAACTACCTCACTGTTTTCTTTATTTAATTTTTTTTTTTTTTTTTAGTTTTGTATCAAACTATATTTTAACCTGCCTGAAATACTTAATGATTTTGTTAGTATGTATTAAGATTGCTTAAAAGTGTTTCAACATCCGGACAAACCTATTGAGGTTTTTGTGATGTTTCTGTTTAAATTCAGTTTTGTTTCTTATTTAATAAACAATAAAAAAAAAAAAAAAAAAGATGTATTTTTTCGGGTTGCATACCTCAAAAGGACAAAATAGGAACCCTTATAGGATTACTTCGTTGTCCGTCTATCTATCTGTCTGTCTGTCTGTCAATACCATTTTTCTAAGGAACGCGTGGAGGTATCAAGTTGAAATTAATATCAAATACGTAGGTCTAGGTTTCTTAAAATTATGTATGTCATGTCAACGCAATAGAAAAATACGGCCACATATTTTGAAACTCGCAAGTAAATCAAAACTTTTAAGGTACTTTCTGTTGACCTAGAATTTGGTAAGAAGCAAGGTCTCACACCACAAGTAAAGGAAAAAGTCTGAAAATTAGTCATTTGTAATTTTATCACAAACATTTTTTTTATTTGGATTACAATGTCAAGTTTGTTTTTGGGACAAATTCTTTTCAACCACGGAACCCTTCATTGTGCGTGGTCCGACACGCACTTTTCCGGTTTTTTGTTTAGTTACCTGGTTGGTCGAAGTCCATGTTTGTCGATGATGTCACTAATATTCATAGGAATTGGAAAAATTAATTATTTATTTTGTTTCCCTAACACAGATACTTAGCAATATATTATTCTATTGTATTCATTTAAGTAGGGAACTATGTAGGTACCTAAAGTTATTTTTGATGGGTTCTTAGATACCTACCTACATGTTAGTACCTCATACAATAAACGTCTCACTATTGTTTTATACTTATTTTAATTTACAAAAATGTTCATCAAAGTTTTTGTAGGTACCTACTGATGCATTACAAGCAAGGAAAAACTATTAAAATATCTACAGAAGACGGAGCTGACCGCAGACTACCCAGAATAAATAGCAATTATCTTTACAGAGCTGCTTTTATAATTAATGAACACGTCAAACTATTTCAACTTAGTTATGATAAGCCAGGAGTTAAGACAACAGCTCCAGTTTCCAGTTCATACAGAACTTTGAAATTCTGATATCAGATAATATCGTTTCAAGTAAGCCTTAGGGTTCATGTGCACGATGCCGGAGCCGCACTGGCGCCGGACCGCATGTTTGTGTATACGAATGAAAACCGCATATGCGCCATACCGAACCCGCGCCGGAACCGCGTGCAGGTACACCGTATTGATGCTGAGTTAAATAGTAGTAGTAGTCGATCACAGTTCAGGAAAGCATTGCCAACGAAACTGTAAAGACGTCTGCTTTTCATTGTATCATTGATAAATATGAATATGATTTTAACTTTAACCAAAACGAAACAACAAGGTTTTGGTGCGGTATGAAAGTACTTTTTTATAAGTTTTTTTTTACAACTTTGACATGTTGTAACTTTGGATTTCTCCTTGGGTGCGGCGGCTAACTCTCACATGCATGATTAAGTAATTCATATTAAAACTACGTGAAAGGAAATTTATTCGGTACTTATAAAATTTGTCGCAAAAATCGAGCAATTCCTCCTGTACTATTACTGAACTGTGATCGTTGCTTTACTATTTAACTCGGCATCAATGCGTACACGCGGTTCCGCCGCGGCTCCGGTGCGGCGTCGGTGCGGTGCCTGTGCGGTTTTCATTCGTATACACAAACATGCGGTCCGGTACCGATGCGGCTCTGGCGTCATGTACACGAAGCCTTATAATGGCATATTTCTGAGTCTTTACTAATATAATAAATCTGAAGAGTTGGATTGTTTATTTCAACGCGCTCTTCTCTGGAACTACCCGTCGGATTTGTTTTTTTTTTTTAAATTGCATTTGATTGCCTAATCATGAGGAACAGGCTATTTAACATCACGCTAGGGTCCTTATAAGGAGCAGAGCAAAAAGATAAAAAGTCAGTAATAGCGAGGGTGGGCGATGCGATGCAACGCGTTGGGTTGTGGGCCGAGGGATTTAATACAAATGTGGCTGTTATTTAGTATATTGTGTAACTTACGACTTCCATGCGAAGTGTAATAAATGGCGGCTGATCCAATTTAATTACCAACTGGTGATGTACACACGGCTACACATCAAGCTGTACATTTCCAGTTTAGACTGACCTCTCATTGTAAGGAAATCCTATACAAAGCGAGATCAGCTTATACTGGAAATGTATCGCTTGATCTGTAGCCGTGCGTACTTAGGTTGCTATAGCTATATTCAGGCTCACAGAATGTAATTTCTAGTTCTATTGTGCACGAAATTAAGTAGTCAAATGCAGTTAGTCTGTTCTATTTACAGTAGTGTTTAATTATGTTAGCTAGTACAGTCAGCACCAAAAGTCGATTAACACCTTGTGTTTTCTAAATGTAAATTATTGAGAAAAATACTTCATTAAAATTGGAACAGATAAATTTAAAAAAAAATTAACTGTTATTTATTAAATGAAATGCTAAAAATCAGGTTATCGTATCATTTTGTGTTAATTTAGATGATGTCAAAAAGTAGCAGTGTTAAGAGGAAATGGGGGCGACCAGACTTTTGAAAATTAAGTATTTTAAGAAGGTATTGCTGTCGCTCTGCGAGCGCTCCGCCCTCGAATTCGTGCGATAAGGACAACTGCAGATCCGACTAAATAGCCTATGTAAAAAGTCACATTTGGAGGTTTGGCTCTCGCCTATTTCCTCCTCCAATATTGGACCAATTTAAAAGATATTTCATAAACTGAATAAGAAGGATATATTACTATGCCCCTATGTTTTTCTTTTTTCGTTAATAGTTGTCAAATTGGTACACTGGGCATCTGTTGACAGCGGTCTGAATAGGCAATTTTGAGCATTTTTTGAGGGTTCTAGTTCTTATAAAAATAATATATCATCAAAAAGGAAAACAGGGGCATACAAGTAGCTGATATTTATATTTCTGTAAAAAATCATTGCTTTATGGTCATTAACCAGAAAGAAAACAGGCGAGAGCGTTTGTATATTTTTGTATGGAGAAAAGAGCACCCACGTTTCCTCTTAACCGACTTCTGTTGCTGACCGACATACATTGTGTCACCCGCAATAATTTCGAGTAACTAAGTATAGTTTGCTAAAACTCGGATATATACCTCTTGAGCGTCGCCTTCTACCGCATAGGTTTATAATGTTTGCTCGATTGTCAACCGAACCGCATACGTTCATAACTACTGTAAGCCCGCGGTCGCCATTGGATGATGGTATTTTACGTTTACCTATATGTCAGCGTATAATTAAGAACTTCGTTAGTTTAGAATTTCACTAGTGAAATTGTAAACTGTCGATAAATTGTGCCTGTACGCACGGCTACAGATCAAGCTATACATTTCCAGTATAAGCTGATCTCGCATTGTATAGGATTTCCTTACAATGAGAGGTCAGTGTAAACTGGAAATGTATAGCTTGATGTGTAGCCGTGTGTACAGTTGTTTTATCTCACGAAAGCGGGTGAGCCACAAGTATGTAGATGTAATGCGTATAGACACGCGCTCTTGTGTGCGTACCTGCAGGTAGCGCGCTCCCGAGCTTACGCACACAAAGACAATGTGCATGTAACATTTACACATACAAGTATGGCTCGCCCGCTTTCGTGAGATAAAACAACTATACCATACTGCTTACAATAACGTGTTAATTTTGGATTGTTTATAATCTATCCATGGCTAACCGTCAAATTGTAAGCGAATCCTGCACTTACCGCGACAGGGTTCACAATCTGTCCGATTTTATCACTCGTAAAATTGTGAACCAGCCGGTCGATTCTGTAAAAATCTCACCGTGAAAACTTAGGTGAAGTAAGTTTGGTTTTGCTAGGAATTGACACTATTGACAGCTCACTCCACGCTCACTTCACCTAAGTTTTCACGGTGAGACGGTTACAGAATCGCACTGCAGGGTCGGTTTACGAGTTAGATTATAAACTAACGAAGTTCCTAATTATACGGACCTTAAAATAATAATAATAAATAATCTTTATTTACCAAAAAGCCAAAATACAAATTCGTCCATCTCAACCAAAACTTAAAAATAAATAAAAACGCCTTTATTTAATTACAACGCTATGTATGATTGAGACAGAGTGAACTTAAATGTATAATATACATCTGTGGACTACGAAAGCTTTTTCATAAGATCCAATGGCGTATCATCTGATGCTCCAGAGGTGCTGGTGTGATGGCTGTAAACTCTTCCATTTATGTCGAACCTCCAGCTTTTCATGATTTTCAAGCATCAATGCTTTTGCGAAAAACAAGGTCGATAGATATAAATCAATTGCTATTAAGGCTTGTCCGCCTTAAACAGCGCGG
Source organism: Cosmia trapezina (assembly GCA_905163495.3). Classification (NCBI taxonomy): domain Eukaryota; kingdom Metazoa; phylum Arthropoda; class Insecta; order Lepidoptera; family Noctuidae; genus Cosmia; species Cosmia trapezina. Next base: position 9,623,492 of record LR991036.1, read on the forward strand.
TCACTGTCGGACTGCATAGAAAAGAAAGAGAAGCGCAATGACACAACGCTTGCAAAATATGTATTAAGATAATTATCTATAAATTAAAAATTTAAAAAACCCCCAACGCAAAAAAGAAAAGCGAACATTTAAAAAGTCAAAAATAATACCTATCGTTGAGCCATCAAAGTCGATTGAGTATTACCTATATATATTTTAATTACAGAAATTGATGGATGGCACGATATGGTTTGCTCATTGAAATGGCGCTGTAATGTCACGGCGGGGTACCGCATAAGTAAGTCAGACCCTTCACTTGATTGACTATCTACATATGCGGTACCCCGCCGCGACATTATAGCGCCATTTCAATGAGCAAACCTTATCGTGCAATCCATCAATTAATGTAATTAAAATATATATAGGTAATACTCAATCGACTTTGATGACTCAACGATAGGTATTATTTTTGACTTTTTAAATGTTCGCGTTTCTTTTTTGCGTTGGGGGTTTTTTAAATTTTTAATTTAATTTTTATTTTAACATTTTTAAACTTTTTAATCGATTTAACAATATAGAAATGCATTGTTATTACTGCAGAATGTTAAGTTTCTCTGCACATAACATTAACTTATCCTGATGCCACCATCGTACTGCAAATAGAATTAAATACTGATAAAAAAAACGAATACAAACACTATTATCTGCTATTTTTTTCAAGAGTGTACTAGTGTGCTGCATATCCTGACTGCAGCATCAGCTCATCGTGTAGCCACCATTGCATTGTATGTAGAATCAAATACTGATCAAAACGAATCCAAACACGACATATCTGCTATATTATTTTACCAAGAGTATTCTAGTGTGCTGGATATCCTGGCTGCAGCATCAGCTCATCGTGTTGCCACCATTCCATTGTATGTAGAATCAAATACTGATCAAAACGAATCCAAACACGACATATCTGCTATTACTTTTTCAAGAGTGTTCTAGTGTGCTGGATATCCTGGCTGCAGCATCAGCTCATCGTGTTGCCACCATTGCATTGTATGTATAATCAAATACTGATGTAAATTAATCCAAACACGTCATTTCTGCTATTATTTTTTCAAGAGTGTACTAGTGTGCTGGATATCCTGGCTGCAGCATCAGACCAAGAATTCCATAGTCTTGCATAGATAGATAGCATACATGGATGTTTCAAAGTTTAGGTCACAGTAAGGTTTGAAAGTAAAGTAAATACCCATTACGCGTCTAAGATCCCTACCGCAGCTAACAAAAGAGCGGATAACTTTGAAACAGCTGAACCGATTTTGATAAAACATGTCTAAGAACCATCGCTGGAAAACCTGCTTTCAAATAAAAAAAACCGCATCCAAATCAGTCCACCCGTTTAAGCGCTACGGTGCCACAGACAGACACACAGACACACACACACACATAGCGGTCAAACTTATAACACCCCTCTTCTTGCGTCGGGGGTTAAAAAATATAGGGATTGGACTAAAAAAGTAATCACATGAAATCATTCCTTATTATTTTGTAAAGAACTGTATAAAATGAACACGTTTAATGAAAACTGTAAGTAGGAGTAATATGATAAAAACTCGAAAACAGACAGAAATAGACCTATACCCCTTATTACCCTAACCTTACCCTTACCTTACCCTTTTTATTGACCTTATTTTTCTTTAGTTCTACAAATTAAAACAGATTTCAGGATACATGAAATCACCTATTATGTATTCTAGATTACTGTGTATTTTTTCTATCAAAAAGGTGCTATAGTTACTGTAAAAAATGGAAACAAAGTTACTTATTTTCGCCGTATTTTAGGGAGGACAAGCCTTAATAAGTTATTAATACGCAAAATACGAGCATTGTCGTGGAGTTGCGGATACCAGCTCGTATTACCTAAGTTATTATCATCCTTTTACTATTTTTCTCCTACCACAAACATGCTCATAAAACCTGACCAGTAAACATAAACACAATATACATAAGTCCACAAACAGGTCCTTAAGTCGACCAAAGTCATACATTTCATATTCAGCGGCGTCGTCCCACAAAGTGGGCCCAGATCCGACGTTATTGATATTTGACAAATAAAGTAATATATCAAACCACATTAGGGGGCCCATAGGGACGGTATAAAATATAATCTTGACCGATAAGGAGCAAGCACGGATGCTATTACGGTTATTGGAGGGCTCTGTGATCAATAACAGCGTTGCAAATAGCATTAGGGAAGTGGGTGACACGCGATGATTATCTAGACATGATTAGAAGAAAGATAAGTGTAGCTAAGGATGAGATTTATGTTCAGTAGAAGAAGAAGAGACGAGAAGAGAGAAATTCGTCTAATTTACTTAATTTGTGGTAGTCTTGTGTTTAGTTAGTAGACTTATAAATTGAGATTATCATTTGTGCTAAAAAGTAAAATGTAAGAATGCTTGTTGATAAGTACTAGGTAATTAATTAATGATACGTATCACGAAACAGCATTTTTTTTTGTATTTATGTTAATATAGACTCCATATGAAAGGTAACACAAATGAGCCGTCCAAACCACAGACTTATAAAAAAAGATGGACTCCGCGCCACGCATATCGAAAGTGAAGCACCGTAACGATCTATGTGTGCATGATTTGAGTACCTGCAAAGACGTCGTCACTCGTGTCACGTAATGGCGGCCGGTCGGCATACTATGATGTAAATGTGTGCGCGAGGCGTGTTTGTACAAACGGTCCGGCATACTTACTGTGCTTCACTTTCGATATGCGTGGCGCGGAGTCCATCTTTTTTTATAAGTCTATGGTCCAAACGTATGCAATGCAACATGAAATGTAACACAATAACATTTTAATTTGATTAATTAGTCAAATATTTATTTATTTTTACAATATTTACTCTAGGTACTGAAATAAATGTAAGTAATGGTAAGGAAAGAAAACTTAGGCGTCGAAGTCATCCGGAAACGTACCAATAACATATGAAAAATAATATTAATAACATTATACACAATAATAATGTATAGAAAACATTAGTCAGGCAGGGGCCATAGTGTTTCCATAATTCTAGGTAACCAATCCACAGCCACCCAAACTCATAACCCAGTATGTTTTGTTTCCATGTTCTGCAATAGTCCTGCACCAACCAGGGTTGTCCTTGGGTGCACTTGCATAGTGCATACAGGGATAATAGTCGGTTGGTGCCTCCTCATAATTTAAAATTTTCTAAGGGGCCTCTGCGAGTTGGCTTCGGCCTCTCGTACGCCTTCCAAAGGTCCGGGACCCCAGGGTCCCAAGATATGTCAAAGACCAAATACACAATAATAACTATGCGAATTTGTTTCAATATGCGTTACATTTCATGTTGTGTTTCATCAATCTGTACCCAGATTAAGTCATTCCACTGTTCAACTCATTGTTCATCAATATAAGGCCCTCCTAAAAAAGTGAACTGGGCGGGAATAAGAAAGTGACAGAGTCAATTACTTCCACATGCGAAAAAAAGAGAACGCAACAACGCGCTGAAACCAAAATAAAAGCGCCAAATGAAATAAAAATTGTTTAAAAATAAATTAAGCTATCTATCAAAATTATGTTCAGCCAGAATTTTCAATTACCTAATACGCACATTTTAAATGAAATTTTGCAATAAAATTACTTAGGATTTTAGAATTATAGAAAAAAATATAAAAAATTAGAGGTCTTTTCGGAATTAAATTCTATCGAGGAAATTTAACCCAATCGTGTTTTCCTTCAGTCAAAGTATTAATCAAATAGTCAATAAACATATATCCAAAAATTAAATCCATACATGCTACATTAATGAAATAAATGCTTACGAAAAATCCTCCAATTTATTTTGGTAGCGCCTTAGGTTATCCAAACAAAACAAATACGTATAAGCCAAGTACATAATACTACACAAGATCCACAAATAGCTTGCACCGATCGCCGCGTCCGCACACGTAGAACCAGCCTTCCAAACTTGTTGACGAATTCAAGGGTCCATGGAGTATCGAGATGAGAGGGACTCGGTATCGATTCCCAGTACATTAATATAAGTCGAGTGCTCGCCCCACCACTAAGGATGTTTTATTGTATCGATAAAACGGATTTCGTAACATAGAGGGCCATAATGACCTCGAATTATTATGTGTCTGTGTATTTGTGAGATGAAAGTGGAAGATGGGTCTTTATTGCTGTGGAGATGTTGACTAGGGATGTACACAAAGAAGTAGGAAGTACTGGGTGATTAGTCGTAGTGCTTCGGTCAATAGATTGCGTCGGATTTGCAAGAGGCACAGCAGAGAAATTATATAGGGTGATGGGTGATTCATTGAAATGAGTCAGTCCGGACAATTCTGTAACTATTAGGTACATCTCGAGATAGTTCTACGATGATACCGAATTTATTTTAGAGTACGCTTATAAATTAGGGGATTGGAGTGAACCCAAAGCATTACCAGTATCAAAGTTGCTATAATTAAAGGTGTATAAGGTAGCCCGCGAAATTCATTGCGTTTTTTGCAATTTGCAGGTACACTTAATGTCTTGATCAAAATATGATCACGACTATAGCAAATTTGTATTTACATAATTCATTATAACCATAAGAATCATCAATACATCTCTGTAAGTTAGATTTCCTCAGGATTGGTCCGATTTCGGAAATCAGAAGAATCCGTAGGAAATCTAACTTAGAGAGATGTATTGATGATTTTTATGGTTACAATAAATTATGTAAATAAATATTTTTTTCTGTTGCGAATCATATTTTGATCAAGATACAACCTTACACTGACCTGCAAATAACAAAAAAAAACCCGGGCAAGTGCGTGTCGGAACACGCACAATGAAGGGTTCCGTAGCTGAAAAGAATTTATCCCAAAAACAAACTTAACATTGTAATCCCAAAAAAATATTTTCTTACGTGATAAAATTACAAATTAACAATTTTTGGACTTTTCCCTTTAGTTGTGCCGTGAGACCTTGCTTCTTGCCAAATTTCATGATTTTAGGTCAACGGGAAGTACCCTGTAGGTTTTGATTTACTTGCGAGTATCAAAATATGTCGCATAAATGGCCGTATTTTTTATTGCGTTGACTTAGAAGGTTGATTTTTTTTTAGAACTATAAGGGGCCATAGATTTACGTATTCGATATTAATTTCAACTTGATACCTCCACGCGATACTGAGAAAAAGGGTCTTGACAGACTGACATATTTGAACATATTTTTTTATATGATAAAATACCTTGCTTCTTGCCAAATTTCATGATTCTAGGTCAACGGGAAGTACCCTGTAGGTTTTAATTTACTTGCGAGTATCAAAATATGTTGCAGCATAAATGGCCGTTGACTTAGAAGCATGAAATTTTTAGAACTCCAAGGGACCATAAACTTACGTATTTGATATTAATTTCAACTTGATATCTTCACGCGTTCCTGAGAAAAAGGGTCTTGACAGATTGACAGACAGACAGACAGACGGACAACAAAGTGATCCTATGAAGGTTCCGTTTTTTCCTTTTGAGGTACGGAACCCTAAAAACGCAAGAAAATTTGAATTTCGCGGGCTACCGCAGAACCTTAAGGAACTTACGAAATATAGGTTTATTACTTACGTGTTATGTTACACATTATTAAAATAAGATTGCCTGCGTATCAAAAACTTAACAGTTACATCACAAAGTACAGTATCAGTTCGTAAGGCCGTGCGCTGCGTTAGGCCGTGCGCTGCGTTAGGCCGTGCGCACGGCACGGGCGCCCGCGTGGGCGTGCTGTTTCATGTAAGAGAAATGACAAATAGCGAATGAGATTACATGAAACAGCACGCCACGCGGGCGCCCGCGCCGTGCGCACGCCTAACGCAGCGCACGGCCTGATACCTGCTATATTTCTCTTAATCCCAAGGAAATGTAGTCAACATCTTAGCTCCTATCCTATAACTAGTACTCTCGTTTATTTTACGAGTACCTAGTCTAGTCAAGACAAACGAGAATGTGCCCATTGTCTCCATTATCTGCTGGATTACCTTACGTGCTGCGGAATGCGAAGCTGTGCCTTACCTGGAACAAGCAGACACATTCATTAGGACTCGAAAGTTATAATGCAAGATGAAACACGAATAATAATACCTAAACATATTGTACTTATTTTTCTGTTCGTTTCTTATACAGGCTGTAAGTGTAAACAGCCGCCGGGGTCGCGGGTTGTTTTAAGAAGATACCGCGGCCCTGGCATAGGCAACTGAAGGAACACGGGTGGGTTTTAGTCAGTAAAAGTCTGACACGCCCTTCCGCTCCACCCAGAGCGGGAGAAGTTATTTGATGATTTCCCACCCTCAAAAAAAAAAAAAAAAAGAGTGTAAACAGTGGCAATTTTGTAAGGGTTCATTGTACTCATCATTAAGAACAACTTTTACGGGACCAAACCTTAAATCGCGAAAAAAAAATCAGCTGTTCCGTACATTTTGACGAATTATGCGAACATAAATGTACTGAACAGCTGATTTTTTTTTCGCTTTTTCAGGTTTTGTGCCATTGTAAAAGTTGTTCATAATGATGAGTACAGTGACTCCTTAAAAGATTGCCACTGTTTACACTTACACCCTGTATATGTCTGTACATAAACTGTTAAATAAATTAAATTAAAAATACTTCTATACTTACAATTATTATGCACAGGTACAGTAAAACTATTTTCTTAATATCCCTCGGCAAAATTCGAGTTTCGTCAGTTGTCGGATTTCTATCAGTTGCCAAGCTATTTTATGTAAAGTAGTTTGCCTATCTACATTCTACAAAAGTACGATACCCGAAGTTTGCCGAGGGCCATTAAGAAAATAGTTGTACTGTAAAATTAGTGAGTATGCAGGCGTAATCTTCGGAACTACTTACTGCTCCGATTCCGAAAATTGTTTCACTTATGCCGAGTGTCATAGGATAATTATGTTTTAAGTTTGACGCGGACGAAGTCGCGGGGAGAAGCTAGTCAAAAATAAGGTAATTTGATTATAATCATGTCAACCCGTAAATGTTCACAACTTGAAAATAAAATGTTACGAAATAATACACTAAAAGAACCTCATATAATCGATCATGAGAGCATAATAATATCGTTAATGTTCTACCATTTCATTAAACCATTTAAATATTGATAATGGTCGTAAATGGTAAGGTAATAGTAGGTAATGGTGCCTGGTGCTCGGAAAGATACCCGGCTATCATTCGTAGGTATATCTTTGACAGTCGGTACGTGTAGTCAGACGTCCAAAAGTCTGACAACTACAAGGTGAAATTTTAATGGTTGTTTTCCTCTTAAAGGGTCATTGTACTCAACATTATGAACAACTTTTACTATGGGACCAAACCTGAAATCGCGAAAAAAAAATCAGCTGCTCTCTACATTTTGAAGAGTTTGATAAAAAATAAAAAAAATGTAAATTATATATACAACGTGTAACGTTAAATGCGCAAAACCTCTTAAGGGGTCATTGTACTCATGATTATGAACAACTTTTACTATTGGACTAAACCTGAAATCGCGAAAAAAAAATCAGCTGTTCAGTACATTTTGACGAATTATGCGAACATAAATGTACTGAACAGCTGATTTTTTTTCGCGATTTCGCGGTTTGTCCCATAGTAAAAGTTGTTCATAATGATGAGTACAATGACCCCTTAACAGGTTTTGCGCATTTAACGTTACACGTTGTATATATATGTATGTATTTGATAAATAAATGTACTGAACAGCTGATTTTTTTTTCGCGATTTCAGGTTTGGACCCATAGTAAAAGTTGTTCAAAATGTTGAGTACAATGACCCTTTAAACCCTCAAGTGTCGAATGCCCCCCATGTGTGCATAAGAAAAATCCTTTTTTTGTTAGGTATATAAGCTTATATCACATATATAAATGTAAAAAAACATCATCCGATGGAAAACCAATCATCATCATTAGTTGTGAACCTATGGAGTTCGCAGCTAACCCCCCCCTCCCCCACCGCATGTGAAATGCACCCGAAGTGTGCAAAAGGACAAAACTTTACATAATAGGCACTGCTGCTGCGGCTGCGGAAAACCTCAAGCGGCGGAAGTATAATAACCTTATCGGTAATTATATTTTTGAGCCGTTTGGGGTTGAAACCCTTGGGCCGTGGGGTCCGAGTGCTCATAGTTTGTTTAAGGAAATCTCCAAACGGCTTGTTGACACTTCCCGTGACCCAAGGGCTGGCTTTTACCTTGGCCAGAGGATTAGCATTGCCATACAACGTGGCAATGCCGCCAGTCTCTTGGGTACTTTACCAGTCGACAGCGATGCGGAGGAATTTTTCGACGCCATATTTTAGTTTTTTATTAGTTTTAGTTTAAGATATTATATTTTTAAGTTATTTTAGCTCATAATAGGTATATAAGCTTAGATCACATATATATAAACGTAAAAAAACAACATCCGATGGAAAACATATCATCATCAGTAGTTGTGAACCTATGGGGTTTGCAACTAACCCCCAACCCTCCCCACTCGCCAGGGGTTTGGGTCTAAAATTAGCCAAACTCAGACACTTGAGGGGTTAAGAGGAAAACAACCATTAAAATTTCACACTGTATAGGCGACCCCAACATAATTATGTACATAGTTGGCTAGGCAGATTGATTTTTGAGGTTGTCTGCAAAAGAAACACGAAAAAGTGTTAATGTTACAGGTCACTCTTAAGGGTCCTATTTTTACCAAAACTGTGTTAATTTTATCAAATAAACTGTTTCTTTGCACGTCAAACGAGAATATTCAATGAAGAAACTTTGCTCGTCACTTAGTTACATCCTTTTAGGCCCCGAACCATTGTAATAAACTGTCGAAAATTCCTCCAAACGAACAAAACTACTATTACAACTTCCAACCAAATCAAATATCTAGATAAACTGGAAACTTCCAGCCAATATCGACGTTAACTTGCAAAAATATTATAAAAAAGAGCCAAAGAAACCTATCCTACGTTGTTTTAAGGTTATTGCCAATCTGACTTTTGGCAATATTACGATCAAAGTTTAGCACCATTCAATACGTAGCCTTATTTTGTATAAGACTATAATATCCACCTAATGTACTGTTAGGGAAATTAATTGTTAACATGTTCCGATGCCGTATACGGCTACAGCCGTCATAACAATAAATAGTACATTGTGATACAAGGGTGGAAAGTTGGTTATTGCAAACGAGCTGTCAATAACAAGCCCGAGCCGAAGGTGAGACCTACACATCCGTGTATCACACGACGTTTTTCAATACAGTTGTGGGAAATAGTAAAAAACAAATCAAAGAATTTATTTTGAGAGTAGTTTTTAACATGGAATAAATTGCTAAGTTGACCACAATGTATGTAGATGGTTTATATTTGCCACTCAATTCATGAAAATAAGCTAACAAAACATGTTCTGAAAATCAATGACGTATTATAAAGGTAATACTTACATCATTGCTGAAAATGATTTAGTTTTCTTTTGTTTTTTCCATAAAATGAAATGATCGTAAGTCGCCATATTCTCGAGATTTTGGGGGAAAATTTCATCTTGTGCAGTTTTCGTCTCAGATAAAATATCGGGTGGAGTTAATTCCATTTCATCACTCGTACTTGAACTCATTATCAATTTATTATCACACAAAAAAATAAAATTTTCAGAAAATGGCGCGTTTTTGCAACTGGACATTTTTTTTTTTACAACGGAAACAGCCTATACAGCCTATTCGATTTTTGGCAAATGTTGATGTGAAAATAATTGAATTAAAACTGGTAATTAAATACATATATTAAACAACCATTTAAAAGACTTTTGAGAATTCAATGCTAAGACTTACGGACTCATTCATTTTTCCTCGTATAAAATTTATCCCAATTTATTCTATGTATGAAAACTCCTTGCTACTAAACTTTTTAAATTGACTTATAAATTTAAAGCTAAACTGCAAAACAAAATTTTAATGATCGAGCTCGTAAACAAAAGTCACGACCGCGGAACAGAAAAAGATTGTGCAAAAGATTTTAATTTTCGAATCATAATTATAGCCTCTGAAAGTACGCCTTGTTTAACTACTGTATTGAAAACTTCTTTTGTGTCCCGTTTTACCGATTGACACTCTACGTTTACCGATTGACACTCTACGTTTCATACAACTGTCAACAATGACAGTTGTGATTTGAAATATACGGACAATATTTTCAGATGGTAGTCAATTTGTTTAACATTTAATTTCCTGACCTTGACTTTGTAAGTACCTACCGTAAATTGTGATGTTCAATAGGGATTATGACTAAAATTTTTGTTTTGTCCGTCATGTGGATTATTGAAAAATATTAGACACGTGTTTTTTATTTTTTTACGAAATCAAAAGATTACGGCGATACATTGAGTTAAACTGTGACATGACGTCACTCCTTGCTAGATTTTATAAGTAGTTTGTTAAAGTTGTGACTATATCGGACTGACGGACTAAATATAATTTTTTTTTTTTACCTAGGCAATGTTGACAAGGGCAGTGTGATAAAATCAAAATGTGAATAAGAACAACTATTATTTTCATTTGTACCAATTTTTTATTCGAGTGGTAGTTATTTTACACGCATTGTTGTACAGACCTAATTAGTCATAAAATGTTTTTAGGTGACTGTCACTTGTTTTATGTGTTTTGATTACATGACCAAATATTTGTGTTCTTTAATATTTTTTAGTAGCTTCTGCCCGCAACTTCGTTCGCATGAAATTTCTTGTTTTAGCATAAAATATAATTATACTTATTATCCTATGACTCTCGGCAATACTGTAGCTTAGCTTCCTTAGTTAGTTGGTTAGCTTAGTTAGTGAGAGAATTTTCGGAATCAGATCAGTAGGTCCGAAGATTACCCCCTACGCACGAACTCTCTTTTACCTCTTTAATATTAAACATATTATATGTAAGCATAGACATAAGTAACTAATACAGTAATCGGAAACAGTGTTGAATCATGAAACGTATTTGTACAGAAAACACATCACAATTTGTTCCCCAGAAGTTATTATTATCATCGATTTATCTATACCGAGAGAAATTCCTAGGCCAATTTGGTCCGTAAAACCGATGCGTAAGTAGTTTATATTGGCTTCAACTTGTTAACAATATAATGTTTTCTGGGAACATGCTCTGGATACTGACACTAGCAACACCTACACAGAATTAAGAGAGATTCTATGGAAAAAGGTATAACGTGTCATTCTTGGACGATTGCGTGTCGTATGAAGCCAATGATACATCATCTTCCTGCCTTTACCCTTTACTTGGGGTCGGCGCAAAACGTTTTCTTCTTCCATTCTCCCCCGTCAACCGTCACGCTATTATTCACTCCCTTCTCTTTCATATCATTCCTCACACAATCCATCCATCTTTTCTTTGGTCTTCCTCTGCCTTTCCATCCATCAACATGTATATTCATCACTCTTTTAGTCACATGCGTTTCGTCTCTCCTCATCACATGCCCATAACAAGCCAAACGATTTCCTTTCAACTTTTCTGTCACTGGCGCCACTTACAAACTTCCTGTTATATACTCATTTCTTACTTTATCCGTTCTCGACACTCCACACATCCATCTCAACATTCTCATCTCCGCTGCATGCAATCTTTTTTCATCCATTTTCTTCACAGCCCAGCATTCCGATCCATAAAGTACGACAGGCCTTATCACGGACTTGTATTTCCCCTTTAACTTGAGGGGCATCCGTGGGTCGCAAGTTGTTCCTGTAACCTGGCGCCATTCATCCATCCTGACTTGATCCGGTGCGTTGCGACGTTAACCCAATGATACATAATATAAGTAAAAAGAGGTAGATATTTTATACACGCTCCGCAAGTGGCACATCAAAATCTGACCAATTAGCCACATTTTCGTCGTCTTGTCTCTTTTTCGCTACCGATAATTACGTCATGCCGTCCTACTTCCACGTGTCATCTAATAGTTCGACATTGTACCTTTTTTGGACATCGAATGTTGGGTAGGTATCATAACTACGTCTTTTTACTTATAATATCATTGTATGAACCCGATTGGTACAGACACAATAGCTTTTTAATTGTTTCTGTAATACGACATTCGATGACGGGTTATGTGGTTCTCGTTTATTTATTTTCCTTTAACACAGAAAATAAAAAGATCCCGAAACAATGTTTTTTTTGTAAAAGTTTATTTAAACAATTTACAAAAAAAAAAGATAAAATAAATAATCTGCCTAGCCTTTTCCCAACTATGTTGGGGTCGGCTTCCAGTCTAACCGGATACAGCTGAATGCCAGGATTTTACATGGAGTGACTGCCTATCTGACCTCCAACCAGTAACTGGGTAATACGATACCCCTTGGTAAGACTGGTTGTCAGACTTTCGGGCTTCTGACGACTCGTAACGACTGTCAAAGGTAATAGAGCCAAATTAAGCAGAAATATTTCTCCGTAATAATAAAAAAAAAACACAGAACGTAATGACCAAACTGAATACATAATAAGTATTTGTGTGAATCTCATTTCAAGCCAAGTAATTTTAAACTCATCTCAATAATTACCTTTCGTACAGTTTCACAATGAAACGCCACGTTTGCGATGACGGAACGTAATTGGACAGTCGTTAAAATTAATTAACTAGTACAGCATCTCTTATTTAAGTTTTTAAATGTTTTATCTACACCCATGCTATAAATCCTCTATAAAAGTTTCTGAAACAGTTAGCTTATTGCCAACATTGAAACAGCCAGTGTCATAGTAACCATGGTAACCATAATAGCATCCAAACGGGTGCTTTAATTTTGTACTGAATTTCATAATGCAACTCGTTTTCAAAAAAATAACATTGTAATGCACGCGCGTTTCACTACAACAGCGCCGTAATTTAAAAAAAGAACTTATTCGAATTCACGTCGTATACTATGACGCCGGCCGCCATGTTCGATACGAGTATTAGTATTGCAAAAAAATGTTTCAGAACCTTTTATAGAGTATTGATAACATGGATGTAGATAAAGTCTTGTATGCAACTGTAGGTACATAATTAGGTATTAAAACACTCATGTGATACTATTATAACACTCGGCTTCGCCTCGTGTGATAAACCCACATTCGTGTTTTAATACCCCTTATTATACGTCAGTTGCATAAATAACTATAATAGGTTTTTTATAGGTAGTTCAATGAACTTTAGTACTTAATCTATTAATTATAAAGTTTTGTTTTGTTTTTGGAAAATTCTTCAGGAGCTAGCTGTTCATACAATTGGAACTATTCTTGTGTTTTCTATACCTATACATAATATAAATTGAAGTCGTTTTTCATGTCTGTCTGGGACCCCGTTGTTCTTTTAAACTACGCAAAGGGTTTTGATGCGGTTTTCAACATCATTTGATAATTTATTCCGGAAGGTTTATAATATGTGTATTAATCATTCAAATTAAACTTAGTTGCTACTTGCAAACTTAGATTGGAGGAATGAACGATCAAACATTAGCTCGCAAGAACCAATTTTATTACGACCATTAGCATAATCAGCCTATAATGTTCCCACTGCTGGGACACAGGCCTCCTCTCTTCGAGAGGGAGTGTGGCGTAATCCACCTCACGGGCCCAGTGCGGGTTGGTGGATGTCACATGTCTTCGAATTTCTGTCTCTAGAACATGCCGGTTTCCTCACAATGTTTTCCTTCACCATTTTGAGAGCAGTAGTGATAAAATTATTTACACAAAGTAAAGCGCCTGCCTGGGTTCAAACCCACGGCCGACACGACTCGTAAGTCGGGGCCGTTACTACTGGGCCACCACTGCTCTCTACAGTCAATGATTCGCATCACTAGTAGGTACCTACTCGCAAACTTAGATCGGAGGAATGAACGATCAAACATGTGCTCGCAAACACCAATTTTATTGCCTGCATTAGGGCCACATTTATACGAGATTTTCTGGAACAGTCTTGAAAGTTTCATTATCAATTTCTATACAAAATATGGTACCTACTTAAAATAAGTTGCTTTAACAAAAAAACATTTAATAAGTTATTAAGCGTACCCAACGGGCACTGGGCTAATATTTAATTCACATCTAATTCTGCCAACCGTCTACTACTTATTCTGAATAATAAGAATTTACTAAATAAATTATAAAGGAATTGCAAAACCTACTTAGACAAAATGATATTACCTTTAAAATAAGGTGACATTTACAAAACAGGAATAGAAATGTCAATCAAATGTCTAAGAATGATATTTACAAATGGACTGAAACAACTGAAAAATATACATGAAAAAAACGGTAGGTTTGATACATGAAAATGTGATTAGAAATGTGTGTAAATTATGGAATGCAATAAAGAATTCAGAATTGAGTTTTTTTACTGTGCAGTCTAAAGGTACAAATAATGTAAAATTCTAGTATTCCCGTGCATCCGGTTGGACTGGAAGTCAACCCCAACATAGTTGGGAAAAGGTCAAGCAGATGATGAAGCAAAGAGTACAAAATATAATGAACATTTCACATTAATAGAACTCGATAACAATAATAATGTTTAAATAATATTAATTGATATATTTCAAAAAAATTAAGTTTACAGTAGCGTTTCTTTTTAGGGTTCCGTACCAAAATGGTAAAAAAGGAACCCTTATGGTGTGACTCAGTCTGTCTGTCTGTCTGTCTGTCACAGCTGAATATCTCAGGAACTACTGATGCTATCAACTTGAAATTTAGAATAGTTTTAGATGACGTTTACCCAACTATTTTGAAAATAAGAAATAAATAAAAATATTCGTATTTTTTTTGCAACAGGGACTGAAAGGGGGTCTTAAAAAATTAAAGTGGGGCTACTTTGCCCTATATTGGGTATCATATGAAAGAGCGCTGTTTGCACATTCTCAAACTATTTTTAATTTTTTTTAGGCCGCATAGTTTTCGACTTTTGATGAAAAATGTAAAAAAAAATACCGTCCCCCCGCCCCCCCTTATCTCCAAAGTTTGCAAAGAGAAAAATCTGAAATTATTCTATGTGATAGAAGTGTATGTAAAGATTACAGGAAAAATAAAACGATGTATCTAAGTAGCACACTTTTTCAGAAATCGGAACGGAACCCTCGGTGCGCGAGTCCGACTCGCTCTTGACCGGTTTTTTTTTAGTAGTGGAGTAGGGCAAGACCAAAGATACGATGGATGGACTGTGTGAAATATGATATGGCTAGAAAGGGGGTGGCTAACGAGATGACGACTAATAGAGAAGCATGGACGAAAACATGTTGCGAAGACGCTAAATAAAATGGGATAAGGGCAGGAGAATGATCATGATGTTTCTTAATATGTACTAACCGTGTACAGAAAGACCACCACAAAAACCGGCCAAGTGCGTGTCGGACTACGCACAATGAAGGGTTCCGTAGTTAGTATGAAATCATCCCAAGAACAAATTTAACATAGTAGTTGAAAAATAAGCTCTCCCATACATTCCAACAGTAAATGTAAGTTTGTACTCACAATATTGAAATATGTTATTTTATATGTTGTATGTTATTTTAAGACCACAAACTTCTTATAGGTTTTCCTGTAATCTACAGGTATAGACCTATTTCCGGTATTTTATTCAAAATTTTAGGCTCAGTAGTTTCGGAGATAAGAGTGGGGGAATGGTCAATTTTCGTCTATTTTCTTAAATAACTCTAAAACTATTTATTTTAAAATTATAAAAAAAATATATTTGAGTCCTTCATAGTAAGTCCTTTCATATTTTATGTCACACGGTACAGTTTGCAAAACTTTTTTTTTTAATTTTCATATTTGCCCCCTAAAAGTGACCCCCATATTCAAAATTTATTTATACTTTAGCAGTACGTGTTTGGGTCACAGTAATCCATATGTGTACCAAATTTCAACTTAATCCGTCCATTAGATTCGGAGCAAATTGGCTGTGACAGACGGACAGACAGACACACGAGTGATCCTATAAGGGTTCCGTTTTTTTCTTTTGAGGTACGGAACCCTAAAAACATCAGCACATTTCCCTCCATACTGATACACTTAATAAAACGAGCTGGATCAGCTGTTTTTAGCTCTTTCGCAAGATTTGTACGTTGCGTGAACACTCTGCAAGTAGTGACAATAACTTTGCGAGAAACTTCATCTCTAATGTAAAAGTTTCGGAGCCTCGGGGTGTGTCAAAAGTTGCCTTTCTGATGCGTGCAACGACCATACAGAGTAGATCTTGCAACTTATATACTTTTGTCGCGAGTGGTAATTGAAAAGTTAAGTGTTGTTTTGATACTTGATAGATTAGTGGGAAGTAGTGGACTCGTTTTGGCTGGCGGTAATTGATGGAGGATTGATGCGGTTTGATGGTGTTATGACAGATGGTACGTTAGTTTTGTTAAGTGCTTAGTTTATGGTGTACCACAAACATTCATGTGTTTATTTATGGGTAGTCGTGCTGATTTTCTTCAGCCTAGAGGCAAAAAAGAAACCGTCTATTCTGTAAAAATGTCACCGTGAAAACTAAGACATGAAGTCCAGGCAGCACACAAGTCATATAACTGGCCAACAATGTAACCTTATGCAAGGTTAAGCTTTATTACATATGTATAGAAGCTGTGTGTATTACAAAGTTCTGTATTAATTATTTTTTTTGCTATAATACTGCTATTAGCTGAGTAAGTTTTGTAATTTGCCGATTTTATTTCTTAAAACTGAATAATCATCATAAAAAGACCTGTTACTCAAGAGTTCGTGTAACCTTTTGTATAACATTGGTATAAAATTCCATTAGCAAGCATGATACTGGATAATTTATATTCCGTTTTCTTTTAGTTCTATTAAACACCACATTTTCAGAGTTATTCAGCTGCTGTATAAAATAGGCGCTGTTTCTGTTATGAAGCATATAGTAACTTAAAAGAAATTAAGATAGCTGTTATAACTGCTTTATGCCACTTTAAGTACGAAATTACCGTCATGTGCAGCTAAGTGTGGTAACAACAATAGTAACAGATTTTTATGCAGAAGTTTTCTGGGTAATCACGAAAAGTAGACATTCTTCCATCAAGTTTACTAAGATATGTATGTGTGTATATGTTATGTACTAAAGTATGTAAGGTGTATAGGGTAGGTAATTAAACTAATCCTATGCTTCAGTAGGTACAAGTTACTTATATCTATGACTACTTTTATTGTTATTTATTTAGGTATTTCAAACAAACTTAAGTATACGTTTACAATCAGTTGATATTGATTATTAAATAATTATCTGAATTTGATAAGAGCTAAAAAGAACAAATAGGTAATATACCTATAGTGTGGGTTTTCATTACTATAAGACTGAATCCTAATTGTTTGATTTACAGTACGAATGTGTGTGATTATAGAAACGTTATAGAAAATATGTTGAGTGCAGACCTCTTTTAACCAGAAAACAACTGAATATGTGGACACGTAAGGTCTGTTAAGCAGACATAAGATGATAAGCCGCTGTGCAATCAGATTTTATTCAGAATGAGCGTCGCCATATCGAATAACATAACCTATTACAATTTTATGGAATTTTATACTCAAATACTCAATTTTAATAACGAAATCGGTATAATATTCTTATAAAAGTATTACAAGGTTATTTTTGAACCCATAAACTGCATAAAACATAAAAAATATTTCACACGTAAAAACAAACTATTAGACGAAATGTTGTTTATTTCTCCAAAACCCGGCTTATCAGGTAGCGCGTGAAAATTTTATACGAAATGTATATATAAATACACAGTAAAGTTGCATGCGCACCAACAAATTCCTTCTCTAAGCATAAATAAGGGTAAAATTTACTGACGATAGGCAATATAATTTGGCCATATTATATTTCAATGTCGCAGTTCACCAACAAACGCATACCGCGGGTATTGGGATTTGTCAATTTCAATTTAATTTGATTAACTTCTTGATAATATATACTGAAATAAGCTAAACGCTGTGTATCTTCTGAATATCTGAGGTTTGAGGGACTTAACCATAGTTCACTCACCATTCATTCATCATCTGGGTAACAGAGTTGTAATACTTGTACAAAAGTACAAAATACTTTTATGCAGAAGATACTCAGCTTGTCGTACAATTATTCAAAACTTATTCATCTGTTACGTTGCTATTACACAGCTATTAGCAACATAATTTGTGCCCAAATTGCTTGAATAACGTCTGAGTAAGCGCCAAATCAGCTAATTACAGTAGTCTTATTCAGCAATTAGTTTCTATGACTGCTGTTAAACAAAACTTACTCAGAAGGTTTGTGCTGGCTGGGTTATTGATCTGAGGGTGATGTGAGCTTGGAGTGCTGTCAATAGTGTCAAACCCTAGCATCAGGTGGAATGGCAGTTTATTTCAAGTGAAATGAAATAAGTTTTCACGTGAGATGTTTGCAGAAGAGATCGGCAAAACATACCTAAAAAACCATACAAAGGTACAGTGGGCCGCATCAATTCGGTACCCCAGTTGTATTAAAATTTTAATACAACTGGGGTACTCAATTGGTGCAGCCCACTGTACGGTCAATAAAAAATCTTAAACATTTAAATTCCGAAAACCCACTACGAAAAAAATAATTTCACAACCGCAAATTCGGAGCAAACAAACGTTTCATTTCAATCAAATTTTAAAAAGCGAAGGCATCGATACACACACAATACATGCCCGCTAAAAGGTCGGGGTTTTCTACGCAACGTAATTTCCGACAGCAATGGACCGTGAGCTCTGGCGAAATTCCGCCAATCGGCGTTATTAAGCGGACCGCGGCCTCGGCTCGAATGTATGGAATTGTCTGTACCCGAAGTATCGATCGATTTTGATGGAGTGATCAGTTTCTCTTAGTACGATAGTGTTACGATGTGTGGGTTTTTCTTGGTGATAGATTGGAGTTATGTAGTGAGGATGTGTTGTGAGTTGGAAAACGATGCAAGATTTGTGTCGCTGAAGCAACGGGAAAGTGCATACTTTCTTTGATCATTTAGACTTTGACCGATTAGGGGGCAACACACTGAATCATTAATATGGGCGAGATGCTCAATATCATGAAAATGAAAACCCATTAATAACATGAAATATTAAAGCATTTTTTTTGTAAATTACTGCTTGTAGCATTTACAGACTAAGGTCCATTTTCAAGGTGAAACCTTTTGTTATTCTTTTTTTCGAACGTCGAAGTAAACAATATTAGAAAATGCAAAATGTAAAAGAGCGTTTACCAAAACAGCATAATTTCCATCTCTATGCATTCTAACCCTCCAAAGCGGTGTCGGTCCAAAAGATCCCCCAGTACAATGTTTTATCAACCCGAAAACAGTCGAAACGATCGAATCTGTCTGCTCTGTTTAAAAATGTAAAGCGGGAACCCGTCACTGCAGCTTGAAAGGCAGGAAATGCATTTGCAAATTAGATTTTCAACCCCCCGCCGCCGGCGTTATCGTGTCTTCAACCGACTTGTCTTTTAACCTCCGGTCATGTGCGGGATTTTGGGCGTTTCATGCCGCTTTTTATTTTGAGTGAATTTAGGCCTGATTTTATTTTAGAGACTGTATGCCGATGCTCATCCCGCGCTCCGAGTTTTATTCCCGTAATCTTTATGTTTCCAAATATTTTTATTGCAGTTAATTTATTTGATGCTATAAAAGTTAATTGGTACCTAACTTGAAAATACGCTAGCGTTGCACAATACGTACGACCATGCTAGTTCACATAAAATAAAATGCAGTAATTTACCTGCAAAATAAAACTGAACAGGCAAAAATTGGAACACACAAATATTCAAGCTAAAACCAAAACACGCTGCTCTCCTGTATTTTTAATGTTTTTCTCCCTGGCAGTTGTAAACAACCGGTCCATGTATTAGAAAAAAAGGCACAGGGAAACCGGTTTAAACTGGTGGTTTCTCGTTCACACTCGATTTGGCAAGGAAATTGCTGCGTCTACCCGTCGATGTTGAGTTTACATGCGCGTCCAGACTGCACAATCTCGTTTGCTACAAACAATTGAAATAAAAAAGTTAATTTGTTCCAACGATTTTGTGTAAACTTTCTGTAAGATTTCGCAATGAATTGAATAAGTAGAAGAATAGTGATTGTCTAAATCGTGGTGGAGCTGATGAAATCTTCCTAAAAACAATTTCAGTTTTAGTAAATCGACTTTAGAGACTGTCTGGAATTTGATTATGCAAATATAACGAAGTCAACTCAATATTTATATACAAACAGCTGTGTGCTAAAATAAGAAATAAAAACCTACAAACCCTAGTACACACTGGACCAATTGTGTAGTACAAACTTAAACAAATTGTTATTACATCTATAAAACTGAGAGAAACAAGTGAATACTGTAAATAGAATCACAATTGGTTTCAGCACTAGAGTCGCCAAAACTTAGACAATATTTTCCTTAGATTCCTATTTTATGCGTCTGGGTTGGGTACAATGTAATTTTGTATTTACGAGTAAAAAGCAGACCAGATTTGATTCTAAATTGTATTGAGGGAAATTGTTTCTTGTATTGTAATTCGAGACACGTACGTTTGAGCAAGACCACGTTACAGTTACGAAATAGTAGGTACCTACGTTCTAATCTCGTTGTAATGAAAAAACTCGATGTATTTCGATCTGTGTTCAATGAGTAGGGACATAAAACTTGGTATGTAATTTAGAAGTAAATTGTTTCGGAATACGTAATAAGTTTTAGTTTTCGTAAAGCGTCATTGTTTTGTATGTACCTACAAAGTTTTTATTTATTGAGATCTAGGTTGACTGGTAGAAAATGATTATGGCATTAGTCCGCCTCTGTATATTTGTGTGTCTGTATGTTTGGGTGATATGTATAAGCAATGATATTATAAGTAAAAAGGTTACTTATAATATCATTGTGTATAAGCGAACTGGGCGGGAATAAGAAAGTGACAGAGTCAATTACTTCCACATGCGAAAAAAAGAGAGCGCAATGATGCGCTGGAACCAAAATAATAGCGCCTAACCAAATAAAAATTGTAAAAATAAATTAAGCTATCTATCAAAAATGTTTTCAGCCAGAGTTTTCAATTACCTAATACGCACATTTTGAATGCAATTTTGCAATTAAATTACTTAGGATTTTAGAATTACAGAAAAAAATATAAAAAAAGTAGAGGTAATTTCGGAATTAACGAGGAAATTTAACCCAATTGCGTTTTCCTTCAGTCAAAATATTAAGCAAATAGTCAATAAACATATTACATCCAAAAATTAAATCCATACATGCTGTAATTGTGAAATAAAGGTTATGAAATTATTTTGCTATCACCCTAAAGTAATAAATAAATAATCTATTTAGATAAAAAGAGAAGTCCTGACTGACTGACCGACTCATCAACGCCCAGCACAAACCCTTGGACCTAGAAAGCTGAAATTTTGCACAGAGGTTCCCTTTATAATGTAGACAAGGAATAAGGAAGGAATTCCTGGTAGCCGGTTCCCTTGGGATATTTTCCGATATCTACGCGGGCGAAGCCGCGGGCAAAAGCTAGTAAGAAATAAATCTATGTACTGAATGCATAAAATGCAGTTTGTGAAAATACCATCAACACCAACGTAGGTAACGTTACCTACGTTACCTACGTTACCTAAGTTGGTGTTGTTGGTATCATAAAAAGAAACGAAAAGTTATCAATGAACAACTTAATTCATCGGCTGTACTTAGTAAAACTTTTGTAGTTGCCTTAGGTCCGTATTACAGAACGTCACTCAATACTCAAGCATTACTTAAAACTAGATTCAAGCCATTTGATTGGTTGAAACTAGTTTTAAACTAAATTTAAACAAAGATCAGTGCTTGAGTTTCCTTCTGTAATACGGACCTTAGACTCTCTAATTCCATTGACACGTGTCTCACAATCATTACAGCTCTCAAAATTTGAAATTCTGTTTCTCAAAACTTCATCCACTAAATCCAATCTCGTTTATTAATCTCTAACCCTGTAATAACTCCCGCAATTTCAATACGATCAACCGTAACAAAACGAGGCGGAGCTATCACCGTGCACGGTGTGCCGGAATATTTCATCCCGGGCCAAAAGGGTTGCCATAACTGAACGGCCCAGTGTGCCGAACCTAATGATAATGTAATTAGTTCTACGTCTGAATACGACGGATTTCTGGCTGCGAATAAAAACTGCTAGGCTATTTGTCTCAGTTAGAGCCGGTGCCAAAATGTTGAAGACTAATTCGATAGTTACGAGAACTGAGTTTTAATGGATTTGTTTTTTCTTTTAATGAGTTACTTGTTTCTTGTCTTCAACATGAACCTCTATTTAGTAAGGTTGTGAAAAAAAAGAGGGTAGCCAATAGAAGTCAAAATATAAATGACTAGCTTTTGCCCGCGGCTTCGCTCGAGTTGAGGTCGGAAATTATCCAACGGAAACGTACTGCTGGGATAAAAAGTATCATCATGGTTTTCCCATGTGCCAAATTTCAAATTTGTTTTAGCGTGTGTATCAAACAAATAAACTCACTTTCGCATTTATAATATTAAGTTCAGATTAAGATTTTCTAATTTTAAAATATGATGACGACTGGACCCGAGTAGACCCGATTCAGCGCCCAGTATACGCTATCCAGCGTCACGGCTAGAGCCGAGGATACCCCATCTACCGTCACCGATTCGAGTGTTACAGTTCAGTTTTGTTCACTATTAGAAAGAGCGCAAATTGCGCTTGAAGAAGTTTTCACTTAAAAGAATATAAATAACATACTTCACTAAATAAAAAATAAAACCGGTCATGAGCGAGTCGGACTCGCGCACCGAGGGTTCCGTTCCGATTTCTGAAAAAGTGTGCTGTTTAGAGACATCGTTTTATTTTTCCTGTAATCATTACATAAACTTGTATCACATAATAATTTCAGATTTTTATCTTTGCAAACTTCGGAGATAAGGGGGGGGGGGGCGGTATTTTTTTTACATTTTTCATCAAGAGTCGAAAACTATGCGGCCTAAAAAAAAAATAAAAAATTTAAGAATGTGCAAGCAGCGTTCTTTCATATGATACCCCACATGCCCTAGTAGCTCCACTTTCAGTCCCTGTTACAAAAAAAATATAAATATTTTTACTTCTTTCTTATTTGCAGAATAGTTGGGTAAACGTCATCTAAAACTATTCCAAATTTCAAGTTGATAGCATTAGTAGTTCTTAAGATATCTAGCTGTGACAGACAAACAGACAGACAGACAGACTGAGTGACACCATAAGGGTTCCTTTGTTACCATTTTGGTACGGAACCCTAAAAATATACCTTAAAATATGTGCTAAAGAATCTTCATGTAACTAAATTAACTAACGTTAGCCATAACAGCTAAGCTTCCCTAAACTCTACCCTCTCTATAATTACTTATCGATCAACTAAACAATTTACTACGAATTTTCTTAAAATTAACCGTCATCTAAAATTAAGTAGCGTGAAATGGGTGGCTTCGGGTAATTGGTCATATTTACTTGAGTGGCAACAGCTAGAATGGAAAAATTGGCCAATTACACGGGAAAAAATTATATCGGTTACCCCAGTAGGTGTTTAATTGGGTAAGTGGGCGGGCGGTAGGCGGTAGGAATGATGCTCATTTTGGTGCAAATTAATAGGGAACCTCAAAAGTACACTAAGTCGAAACCACAAAAGTTCGGGTTCTTTGATATTTTTGTGTTTGTAACAAAAATAGATTTCGATTGCAATACAAAAATGGGGGGGCACGGGAGTGGCCCCGCCAAGACGAGCCAAGCGAAGCGCAAGGGCACTACCTATACCTTTTCTCGAAGCACTTCGTCGTATTTTTGAACCTTCTTAACTTGGGTTTGGATTATACCAGATAAACAAAATTTTCGGGATATGATGTCAGTGGTTGACTTATTAAACCTATAAAGTTTCAATTGCATAGCTCTTATACTTTAGATTTTATTGATATCTAAAATACCCCGATTTCGTCACTGACTCACTGATGATCATAAAAATTCTTAGGGTACTTTCTGAAGTCCTAGAAAGCTGAAATTTGGTATGTAAGCTAGTATTAGTACACAAACAACAAAAAAATTCTAAAACTTGGAACTTTTACCCCCAAACCCCTGAAACTAGGGGATGGAAATTTGTATGAGACTTCCGTAAATAATAAGTACTTATACTTACGAATAATATTAATACACTTGTATATACTTCGATAAGTGTGTATTAATCTCCTACCTATCAACCTATACATATCATAAGCAACTTACAAAAAGAAATGAAATCCCACCAAAAACATTTTCATGTAAAATGTTGCCAAGACGAGACCACATATAGCTCGCACTGACAAAAAGCTATCAGATCTCGTGTAGAGCCAAGCTTCTAACTCTATACGCCCTAACTCTCCAAGATGATATACAGGGTGTTTGGTGCATCGTTTGCCAAATTGAATTGGCCGAAAGAAGAGGTCATTTGCTATCGCTTCAGGCTCAAGTACTCATTTTTGGCCACACCGGTTTTTTTATTACAACTTTCTAATTTTTATTTTGAAAAAATCCAAAACTCAGCATTAAAGCTTAAATTTAAAAAAAAGTTTTAAGTGTAGTCTTCAAATTTCATTTTTATTTACATATGTACTGTTGTATGGCTCTATCAAATTTAAAATTACTTGCAAGTAACATCTAGTTTTTTTTTAATAAATCACAAAGTTTTTGGAAAAATAAAAAATGAACTTAAAACTCAACTTTAAATAGCTATAAAAAAAAAAATAAAAGCGATCAGGATCTTCGAATTATTTTAAAAAGTTCTCTAGTCTGTCCCCTTTCCAACGGTATGTAATGTGTTAAAAAACTCTTTTAATATCTTTAATAATTAGCTAAATGTGTAGTCGAGACACATCAGGCTGATATTGGATATTACGTTTAAAACACTAGTTTTCGCATAAATTACATGCTATTAGTAGATAGATACTGTTATCTCACGTCTTACGTAGTCTCTTATCTCGTTCTTACATAGGGAACTTTCCTCGAAATTGAAAAAAAAATACATTATTACAAAAATAATCATTTATTAATAAGTAATTTAATTACATACTAATCTTACAAGTCTTGTTCAAACTGTCTACCACTATTGCGTATGCACGCGCGACATCTTCGTCTTATCTCAACTGTAGTGGTGCGTAAACGCATTTCTGCTTTGATCGTCATGAAAGCCGCCTCAATGCGTTGGACTAAATCATCTCTTGTCTCAACTTCCGTGGCGTAGACGAGTTCTTTGGCCCGTCCCCAGACGTAAAAATCCAACGGAGTTAAGTCTGGAGAACGTGGAGGCCAAGGAATAGGGCCATCCCTCCCAATCCATGAGTCCGGGAATGCATCATTCAAGTACTCCCTGACGGTTATTCTCCAATGAGCGGGACAACCGTCATGTTGGAAAACAAAAGACCTGTCTTCACTGAAAATTGGCAAATCAGCTAATAATAAGGGCAACTCTGTTTGCAGAAATTCTAAGTAATTATCCCCGTTCAGGTTGTCAGGTAAGTAGTGTGGTCCAATTACATGATTTGCAATGACTCCTGCCCAAACGTTCACACTAAATCGTCTCTGGAATGACCTTTGTCGTTTTACGCGTGGGTTTTGATCTTTTGCTGTCCAGTGGTGTAAGTTATGTAAATTGAGGATTCCCTCTTTAGTAAATTTGGACTCATCCGTCCACAGAATTCTTTTTAAAAAGACCGGATTATCCACGTCTGAATGCAGTAAAAAACGACAAAACTGGACACGGTTATCAAAGTCTTGATTCTCGAGACCTACAACAAATAAAATACGCGTAAGAATGCATTACTTTCTCGCAAGATTTTTTTTTATTGTTT
This sequence comes from Cosmia trapezina, assembly GCA_905163495.3. NCBI lineage: Eukaryota > Metazoa > Arthropoda > Insecta > Lepidoptera > Noctuidae > Cosmia > Cosmia trapezina. The sequence goes on from LR991036.1 coordinate 9,649,376, forward strand.
GTAAAAAGTACGGGCAGTACAATGTAAAAGACAATGGCCTGACCGCTGAAGGTTTATGACATCTGGCAGAGTGACGTCAAAGCCGCTACCTGCTGCTGCGTCGGGTACGCGGTAAAGCTAGAAAGGGTTCGCAATCTACGTTAGCGCCTACGGTTGTGAGTCTATTAATTTAAAAATTACGTACCTTGCACCGGAGTGTAATGGAAAGCATGTTTGTTATTTTGGCGAAGTACTCGCCATACTTTCCAGATCGAAATTCCCAGTAATGCAGCTACATTTCTTATGCTTCTAGTGGGATCTTCTTCAAACAGTGCCAGAATCTGTTCATCTACGTCAACATTATGACGCACTACAATCCCTCTTGGTTCACTAGCAGTCAAATTACCAGTCTCACGTAAGCGTCGATAAGTGTTCTGGAAAGTATGGCGGGAAGGCAATCGTCTATTGGGAAAGCGTTCCTGATAAATTCTTTGTGCTTCGCGAGCAACACCATCGGCTCTTCCATAAGCCATCAAAATATCAGCGTATTCTTCATTAGAGAATGTAGCCATATTGTAACACAAAAAAAATCACGAAAGTTAACACAAACACCCACAAAACTCAATGAAAAGATAACAGTAACAGAAATTAACAGTAACAGAAAATAACAGTAACAGAAAATAACACAACAACAACAAGGGGTTAGTTTTCAGAGACAGTCAAATAACGACTAACAAACTTAACCAATTTGCGGCCAACCCAATAACAAAAAGAGACAGATAATGAATTCTACTGTGTAGGAGGGAGATAGCAGGCTTTACCTGCTTCGTATGTATTGTTTACGCGAAAACACTTATTTATCCCGAATATGCAATAGTTTGATGGTGCGTCCCGATACACAAACTTAGCGTATTAGTGAACTTACTGAAACATTTTTTAAACACATTGCATACCGTTGGAAAGGGGATAGACTAGAGAACTTTTTAAAATAATTCGAAGATCCCGATCGCTTTTAGTTTTTTTTTTATAGCTATTTAAAGTTGAGTTTTAAGTTCATTTTTTATTTTTCCAAAAACTTTGTGATTTATTAAAAAAAAACTAGATGTAACTGGCAAGTAATTTTAAATTTGATAGAGCCATACAACAGTACATATGTAAATAAAAATGAAATTTGACGACTACACTTAAAACTTTTTTTTTAATTTAAGCTTTAATGCTGAGTTTTGGATTTTTTCAAAATAAAAATTAGAAAGTTGTAATAAAAAAACCGGTGTGGCCAAAAATGAGTACTTGAGCCTGAAGCGATAGCAAATGACCTCTTCTTTCGGCCAATTCAATTTGGCAAACGATGCACCAAACACCCTGTATATTTACTTGGAGGTGCGGAAATAAGTAAACGAGTGTCTTGATTGAACGCTGGTTTATTACTGATGTTAACAGGGGTCCACACACACATTGACAATATAAGAACTATGTGTGAGTAGCAAGCGCAAACACATCATTCCTCCACACTAATTACGAAACCTGTTGACAAAATAAACATTGAACAGTTTATGAATATTTTATAAAACTTAAGGTATCAGTACAATTTTGTTACAACTTATTATTATAATTATCTATTTGAAAAATCCAGTATAATCTACTTTCTTTCTTGTGCGCTGAGAACGTGCACGTGACGCTTGCATCCCTGCACAGTCCTGCGCAGCAGCCGAGGCTGGAGGAGCCTGTGTATCCGCTGCATCAAATAAGGATTGTCCTGCATTTTCTCGGCTCACAGTATCTGTTAATGCAGACTTATTCCTGTCAACTTCAACGCTAGTTGCAGCCGTACTAATCGGCTCTGAACTCTGTTCCGCCTCCATTGACTTCTCTGAATCTGCACTCACTACGGTGCTTACTGGACTTGACTCAACGGCCGGAATGGACACTAGTGCTGGTGCTATAAACGGTACCGATGAAATCGATGGACTAGGATCGAGTTGGGAACCTGATGACATTGATTCAACGCAATCAATTGACTTTGCAATGTTTTTTTTGCCTTTACAATTTAACAATTGATCAAGATGTCTTATACAAGTTAAATTTTGATCTTCAACTAGCACTTTAAACATTCTTTTACCTATTACCTTATTTATTACTCCTAACTTCCAAGTCTCTTTTCTACCACTGTACCAGCGAACCCATACCCTGTCACCTGCTGCAAAAGTTCTTGTGCGACATTCTTTTTCCCCTGACGATGTTGCACGACATTTATTTTCTTTGCAATGTATTAAATCAAGACGTGTTCTTATATCCCTGCCAAACATTAACTTTGCAGGTGAATGTCCAGTGGTACAGTGCTCTGTGTTTCTGTATACAAATAAATATCCTAATAATTTTTCGTTTAACACATTTTGAGCTACATTTTCACTTAAAATACTTTTTAACATCTTTTTACATGTCCTCACTGTGTTCTCGGCTTGTCCGTTGCTACATGGGTGGTAAATTGGTGACGTCATGTACTTAATACCATTATTGGAACAGTATAATTTAAATTCTTTAGAATTTATCTTTACGTCATTATCCGAGACTATCGTGCATGGTAAGCCAAATGTAGAAAACAAGTGATTTAACTTTCTAATTAAGGATTGGGTGGTAAGGTCGTTCCGCATATAAATGCACTCTGACCATTTAGAGTACGCATCTATCACTACTAAGTAAGTATGTTGCCTTATAGACAAATAGTCGATATGGATTCGTTCCCATGGTGCCGATGGACTTGGCCAGGGCGAGGGCGCCGCCTGTGGTGGGGCGGCCCTCATGCTCGCACATACATCGCATGCGGCGATCCACCTCTCAATATCGCCATCTATACCGGGCCACCACATCCTACTACGAGCATTGCATTTCATTTTGACGATGCCTAAATAACGTGCTGTGTAATTCGCGCAACATTCTTTCACGAAGTGTCAATGGAATTACCACCTTAGGTCCCCGCATTAAGATACCATTTTCATATTGCAAATCCGTGCGACATAAAAAGAATGAACGAATAGACTCGCAAACAATTTTACGCGGCCAACCTACCTTTGTATACTTAATGACAGTTTGAATCGTCTTATCATTACACGTAGCATTCCTTACGTCGGTAAACAAAACAGCTGGCGCGATCGCATCAAAAAAATTCAATGAGCAGTATGCGTCGTATTCGCTACTGCTATCTCCCTCGCACCCAGTATCTGGTACAGGTGCACGGGAAAAATAATCAGCGACTAAGTTATTCTCACTAGATATATACTGAACAACATAATTATATGCAGATAGTATAATAGCGTATCTTTGCAAACGTAACGCTGTGGTTATTGATATGCCCGTTTTATTATTAAATATTGACACTAAGGGACGGTGATCGGTTTTAAGAATAAAAGGATCACTTCTACCGTATAGGTATTGATGGAAGTGTTTTACCCCAAAAATAATCGCAGTCGCCTCTTTTTGTATTTGGCTATAATTGCGTTCACTCGCCGACAACGACCTTGAAGCATATGCCAACGGTCGTTCGCGACCATCGCTATCCCTTTGAGACAAAACTGCACCGAGACCGTTCGGCCCCGCGTCCACCGACAGCACTAGCTGCGCGCTTGGCTCGAAATGTGCCAGCACGCGCTCGGAGGCGAGCTCGGCGCACACGCGGCGCGCTGCGCGTCGCTGCCTCGGGCCCCACTCCCACCGAGCACCGCTGCGTAGTAATTCGTGGAGCGGGCTCAGTAAACTTGATGCATTTGGTATAAAGTTTCTGTAGTAGTTGACAACTCCTAAAAACCTTTTTACTTCCGTTATGTTTTTCGGTTCCGGCGCGTTTAATATGGCTTTTACTTTATCGCGATTAGTACGCAAACCGCTTTTATCGATAACGTAACCCAAGTAAGTTACATGCTCCTTAAAAAACTCGCATTTGTCCTTCTGAAGACGCAAACCAGCTTCATTTAACCTGCTTAAAACCTGAGCTAGCCTCATCATATGAAGTGTTTTCGTTGGCGCAGTCAAGCAAATATCGTCTAACCATATACTGACCCCTTCGATGCCAGACAGCAGTACTTCCATTGCCTTTTGGAACAAAGCAGGAGCATTTGCGAGGCCATAAACTAGTCGCGTATATTTAAATAATCCTTTTGGTGTGTTAATAGTAGTCAACTCTTGGGAGTCTTCCGACAGAACAAATTGATTGTAGGCGTTTTTTAAATCAATTTTTGAATAATGTTCACCACCACCAAGTTTCGCGAACACTTCCTCAATCCTCGGTAACGGATATTTATCTATTATAAGGTCTTTATTAAGTGTGACTGAGAAATCACCTGCAATCTTAACCGTGCCATCATTTTTCAGAACGGGTACTATGGGGGTTGCGTAACGCGAATTACTAACTGGAACTAATATGCCCAAACCGACCAATCTATTTAATTCTGTTTCAACCTTGTCTTTTAAAGCAAATGGTATTGGTCGAGCTTTAATGAATTTTGGTACTGAATTTTCCTTTAATTGCAAATGGACTTGAAATTTATTAAAAGAACCAAGTTCATCCTTCCATAAATTGGTGTACTGTTCCAATAATCCATTAATGTCAGCGTCCTGGCTTATTTTATTAATATTTGTCAAAATCAATTGGAATGCGGACATAAAATCGCGACCGAGCAGTGGGGGGCCATTTGAATCTACCACAAATAATTGTATTTGTTTCTTTTGATTATTGTATTCGACTGTGGCCTGGAAATACCCCAACGGTGAAATTTTATGCCCATTATATAAACACATTTTTAAGTTACAATTAGTTAATTTGTAATGTGCAAACAATTCACTGTACATTCTTTTTGACATAACAGAAACACCCGACCCGGAATCTAATTCCATATTCACAGTTACCTCACCAACTTTAATTTCCAAATTCAACGGTTTATTGTTTACGTACCTTATATTAAAATTATGACATTCATCACAGCTGCCATCCGTGTCTGCCTCACTATCATCACTACCAATATTATTGACGCGCACACGGCCGTTTTTATTATTTTTACTACACACTTTTTTTAAATGGCCTACTTTTCCACATTTTTGGCATTTATAATTTTTGTATCGACACTTGTCCTTATCGTGATTTTTTAAACCGCACACCGAACAACGGAAGTCTTCGTGACGTTGATCACCATCGTGACTCGACGTTGATGCGCGCCCATCTCGCGAGCTCGTACGAGCGCCGCCGGTGCCACCGCCGCCACCACGTTTACCGCTCCCATTGCTCGACCGCTTGCCGCCCTTGTACGATAGCTTATTCACCGCTTCCTCCTTGATCACTGTCATATCTGTGGACAATACGTTCCTGGCTTCTCTAGCACATTCCGCTCGTTCTGCAATCTCCAGTGCTCTAGACAAACTGAGGGTAGAAGCATTCTGCTCAAACAGTTTGTCACGTTCGGGCCCTGCTCCCAGACCAAGGACGAAACGATCCGTAAGATTCGTCTCTAGGGCGGCTCCGAATTCACAATAACTCGCTAATCCTCGCAATCGTGCTGCCCAATCGCCCAACGATTCGCCTGAGTTCCTCTTCGCCCCGTAAAATTTTGCCTTGTCCGAAAATGAGCATTGTTTCTGCTTAAAATGAGTGTCGAGCAATCCTGTCAGCTGCTTATAGTCAAGTGCTTCCAAATCGTCTGGATATGCTAAATTACGCACTAAGCGATACGAATCATCTGATAGATGTGTGATTAATATTGCACTCTTGTTGTCCTCCTTCACATCGTTGACTTTATAAAATTGAGACAGCCGGCCTTTAAATATTAACCACTCACATGTTTTATAATCAAACGTAGTTAAGTTTCCTAAAAACGTCTTCGCCATTTTTTTTTTTTCTTTGCGAGGGTAAGTTCGATCTCGTCGCCAATGATATATATTTACTTGGAGGTGCGGAAATAAGTAAACGAGTGTCTTGATTGAACGCTGGTTTATTACTGATGTTAACAGGGGTCCACACACACATTGACAATATAAGAACTATGTGTGAGTAGCAAGCGCAAACACATCACCTAACTTCACAAACTCTACACCTTAGTCAGAATATGTGGCTTGGCCGTTTCGCTACCTATTATTATCACAAACCTGCTATTATCACATGGGCGCAAGGTGAAAAATGTATTCACTGTTCATTACTTTTCTGTTATACAATAGTTCTTGTAGTAACGAAACGGCCAAGCCTCATATTTTGACTAAGGTGTAGAGTTTGTGAAGTTAGGGCTTGGAGAGTTAGGGCGTGTAGAGTTAGAAGCTTGGCTCTACATGAGATCTGATAGCTTTTTGTCAGGATTTGTACTGTCACGTTCCATATATGCGTCTAAATAAAAGAAGAACTTTTCCATATTTTATTATTAGCTGTTGCCCGAGATCTAGATATAGTCTGCGATACAGGATGAAAAGTATCCTATGTTCTTCTCCAAGTCATGGCCTACCCATGTGCCAAATTTCATACAAATCATTTCAGCCGTTTTAGCGTGAAAGCGTAACAAATAAACAAACTGACTTTCGCATTTATAATATTAGTTAGGATTAGAAAGAAAAGAATAATAAGTTTATTTGTCACAGAAACTCGTGCATGCAAAAAAGATAATTAAGTCGAGTAATATAGTAACAGAAAAATAAAACAAAACAGATCTACATACTTACATGCGTATGTAAAATAAAAACCCTGTTCGATCCGATAAGAGGTCATCATTGTGAACAACTTTTACAATAGGACCAAACTTAAAATCGCGAAAAAAAATTAATCTAAGTATTCCTTACATAATATATGTTCGCATAACTCGTCAAAATGTAGGGAACAGCTGATTTTTTTTTCGCGGTTTCAGGTTTGGTCCTATAGTAAAAGTTGTTCATAATGACCCCTACAATGACCCCTTATCGGATCGAACAGGGTTTTTGTTACATATTGTATAATCACGAGCACAACAATAAAATAAAATAAAAATAAAATAAAAAAGCCTTTTATTTCCAGTAAATTTACATTCCTTAAAATCTATGTATGTGTTAGTTTTGTTTAGTTTATTCTATGTTATTTATTTGTCTCTTACTTATTATAATTTTATGTGTATCCTATGTATTATATCATAGTATTTATAGTTAGGTACTTAATTTTTTTTTTTTTATTTAATCTACCGGAACCCCAGAATGGGTGAAGGCCTCCTCCAGTGATGCCCATTTGACTCTGTCTTCAGCTACTTTTCTCCAGTTTGGACCAGCTATTGCTTTTATATCATCTTCCCATCTTGTAATAGGTCTACCTCTTGTTCTTTTGCCTAGTGGGCCATTCCAGAATGTTACTCTTTTGGTCCATCTATGATCTGTTAGCCGCGCAACATGTCCTGCCCACTTCCATTTCAATTTTTGTGCGTAACTCAGAGCGTTTGTTGCTTTAGTTATTTTTCTTATTTTAGTGTGTCGTATTTTATCCAGCTTCCTTATCTTTAGCATACTTCGTTCAAGACCTCTCTGACAGACGCTTATCTTTTTTCTTGTTTCAGCAGTGAATTTCCACGTTTGGCAACCATATGTCAAACATGGCAAGAGGCTCGAGTTCATGACTTTTGTTTTAATGGCTTGTGGTAAATTACTTTTGAAAATGTCCTTGAGACCCCAGTATTTGTTCCATGTTAATTGTATTCTTTTCTCTATTTCTATGTTTTTATTTTTCCTGTCGAAACTTATAGTTTTTCCCAGATAGACATATTTTTCAACGTATTCTAATGGTTTGCTATTGACTATTATTGGTCTTTTCAAGCTATTTGTCATCGTCTTAGTCTTTGTAATATTCATTTCTAGTCCCACCTTTACACTAGCTAGGTGTAGGGTTTCTACCATGTTCTGTAGTTGGGAGGATGACTCAGATAACAGTACTAGGTCATCCGCGAATCTCAGGTGGCTTAAGTAGTTGTCATTTATGTATAGTCCTCGTTTGCTCCAGTCTAGCTTGTTTATGATCCCCTCGAGGACAGCTATAAATATTATTGGAGACAGCGGATCGCCTTGTCTAACTCCCCTTTCTATTGGGAAGCTAGCGCCTAAGGTTTCAAGCTTAATTTTACCCTTATTGTTTTTATATATCGATTTGATGATTTTTACATATATTTCCTCCACTCCTTGTTCTTTCAGGCTTTCCCAGATACTTGTATGTCTCACCGTATCAAAGGCTTTCTGGTAGTCGATGAATGATATATAAAGTGTTCTTTGGTTTTCCTGTTACTTTTCCATTATTAATTCAAGAGTATGGATGTGGTCAACTGTTGAAAAACCCTTTCTAAAGCCTGCTTGCTCCACCGGTTGCTTTTTTTCCAATGTGTCACTAATCCTTGTATTTATAATTGCGGAGAATAATTTGTATAGACTCGGTAGCAAGCTAATTGGTCGGTAGTTTCCGATGTCCTTCGGGTCGCCTTTTTTATATAATAATATGATGTTGGATTCGGACCATTGGGACGGTGTTTCAGAATTTTGCAGAATCATGTTAAATAGTTCAGCTAATGGTATAGCCAAAGTTAAGTGTCCTTTTTTCAGTGCTTCGTTCGTAATGTTATCTGAACCAGGGCTTTTGTCTAGCTTCAATTTCTTTATTGCTTCAATTATTTCTGTTACGTCTATTGGTTTAATGTTTCTTTCTTGTGTATCATCTGTTTCTGTGTCGAAATTTATGGCTGTTGTGTCTCTGTTGCTGTATAGATTTCTGTAAAATTCTGTTGCGGTAGCAATGATATCGCCTCTAGTGTACAGTTCTGTATCTTTTTTTCTCAGTCCTTCTATCCATGTTGTATTAGTTCTGAGTTTCTTATAGGGCTTCTTTGTACTTCCAGTGCTTTGGAGATGTTCTTTTATTGTGTCTTGTCTATATTTTGCGTAATCTACCTTTATATATTTATTGACTACTTTATATAGTGCGGTCAGTTCATTTTTTTCACTTCGTGATTTGTTTTTAGTTCTCTGTAATTCTTTTCTTCTCTTTAATAGCCTTACTGTACTTGCCGATAGTATTTTGTGTTGTTTATTTTGTTCTCTCTTTGGGCGGGCTTGTTTTAAACTAAAAGTGATAGCCTTTTCTATCCTGTCGTAGCAATATTGTACCGAGGTGTTTTCGCAGATAGTTGGTGATGCAGATAACTGTGATATTAGGCTTTCATTGTACTTGCTTATTTCGTCTTCGCTCTTAAGTTGACTGGTTTGGATATTTGTAAATTTGGCCCTAGATATTTTTGGTTTGGTTAGTGTTACTGTTGATCTGACTATTCTATGGTCCGAATGGTAGTTCAGGTTCAACGTTTCGATGTTTTGGAATATTCCTGGTTGGTTTGACAAGATAAAATCGATTTCATTTTTGTATTGTCCGTTAGGGGATCGCCAGGTCCATCTTCGACTTTGTTTTTTTTTAAAGCATGTGTTTATTATCATTAGTTTGTGTTGGAGCGCAAAATCGACCAGTCTCTGTCCTCTTTCATTTCTCTCGCCGTATCCGTGCTTTTTAGTAACCAAATATTCATCAACTTTGGGAGTTCCAACCTTGGCGTTAAAGTCTCCCATCAGTATTGTGGTTTTGTGTGCTGTGTCCAAGGATTTCTCGATTGTACTGTAGAATTCTTCAATATCATACTCGCTCGCCGCTTCTGTTGGTGCATAAGCTTGTATGATGGATATATTATGACCTTGTATATTTATATTTAGTGTTGCGACTCGCTCTGTTATTCCATTGAAGCTTATTATGTGGTTTTTGAGAGACTTATTTATTATAAAACCGACCCCATATTTGCCAGGAGTTTGTCCTATGTGGCACATTATAAAGTTTTCGTATTCTTCTATTTTGTTTCCATGTCTTCTCATTTCCGATATTCCAATGATATCGTATTTTATATTTCTTATTGCCTCTTCAAATTCAAGCAAGCGATCATATGATGAAAGAGTCCGGACGTTATATGTTGCAATCTTTAGTTTATATTTATCTAAGATATTTTTTTTTTCTGTTGGTGTATTCATTGGAGGGTTTTGGTCGTATTCTTCCACGGTGACCAACCGGCTTGGAAGATTTTTTCTGTTATGTTTTTGTTTGTTCTTTTGTTCAATTGTGGCATCTGTGTGGTAGGAGGGGCGTAGTTGCTATATATTCTCGCTGTTACTTTCTTGGTTGTTGTTAGTTTTGGTTGCATTTTTGTTGACCAAGAAGTTGAGCATGCTAGGTTTTATGACTCCTTCTGAAATGCTGTTTGACCTAGTGACTGTCTTGCCAAGCTGTTGTGTCTTGTTTTTTTTACTAGCCTGACTATGCTTGTCCATTTTAGCTGGTGTGGTGTTGTCTGGTGACGACCGGAATTTTCTTTTACTTTGGTATTTTGATACAATCAGTTTATCATATTTGAGTATAGCTGTATTTCCCTTTTCTCTCTCTAATTTCAGTTGCTCCTGTAGCTCCTTCCTTTTTTCAAGTACATATTTAGGGAAGTCTTCTTTCATATAGTACTGTGTATCTTTCAACGCTCCTTTTTGTTTAAATATTTCGATTTTTATTCCTAGTGTAGTGAAAGTTACAACAGTTGGACGTGGTCTCTCTCCTTTCTTTCCCAGTCTTTTTATCTCCTGAATGTCGCTGTAGGCCAGTTTAGTAGAGAAATATTGCTCAATCCATTTAATTATATTTTTTTCAAAACTCATATATGATGTTTCGTTTTCCTCGATACCGAAAAATACTAAGTTTCTTACTCTTGCTTGTTTTTCCAGGTAATAAATTCTTTTTTCTTGATTTTCCACTATTTCTTTCATTTCTCCAAGTTTTCCTTCCCAGGCCACAAATTTCTCCTCGAATATACTGGTAATATTTTGTGTAACTTGTTCCGTAACATTTTTTCCGGTTTCCCTAATTTCAATTCTTTGTTCGTCTAGTTCTTTTTTTATTGATTTCAGCGTATTTAAAACTTCTTCCATCATTATGGTTTGATGATTTGCAAATCAACAATCTTATAGGTTATGAATTTATGATAGTTTGCACTTGTTTTATTCTACACTTTAATCTGTTATTTTCACTATTAAACACACAAAAAGTATTCGGGCTTGAGATGTTGGGTCTAAAAAAGACACAAAACGGTCTCAGAAGGCCTTGGAGTTCAAAAAATTTGCAGGTGGTTTGCACAACGTTGTTTCAAGTTTTTACGAGTATAACACTAATGTTTCCACTGTATTTTATCTTCAACAGCTCACTAAGCACTATGTCTCTGTGCACATTTATATAGTATTATATAGTAAAAATAAAACAAAACAGATCTACATACTTACATGCGTATGTAAAATAAAAACCCTGTTCGATCCGATAAGAGGTCATCATTGTGAACAACTTTTACAATAGGACCAAACTTAAAATCGCGAAAAAAAATTAATCTAAGTATTCCTTACATAATATATGTTCGCATAACTCGTCAAAATGTAGGGAACAGCTGATTTTTTTTTCGCGGTTTCAGGTTTGGTCCTATAGTAAAAGTTGTTCATAATGACCCCTACAATGACCCCTTATCGGATCGAACAGGGTTTTTGTTACATATTGTATAATCACGAGCACAACAATACAGAAATATAATAATATAAAGTATGTAGATTAGGATTGTACATATGAAGCTAAAAGTCGAATTTTAAAATGTACTTCTCGTTTCACAGGGAAAAAATATGGAGCAGCTAAAATGCGATTAAATTATCGGTGAAAACTTTCCTCTGCCAGAAAAACCGATAAACAACCTCCTAGGAAAAACATCTTTTGTTTTTATACTACCTCAAAATCCATTTACAAGGTACTTTATTACTGCCTAAGTTCATTGGCCTTCGAACAAATGAAGTGGCCATGTTAACGATGAGCCAGGGGAGGCAGGGAACAGGGGATGGTCACAGGACGAAGTGTTCAAGGGTCGGGGGTTGAGAGGAGAATCGGCAATAAGTGCAACCGTTACTGCAGGCAATCCGCCGGAATGGACTCAGCACTGATTTATAAATGGTTAATGGATGCTGGAAGTGTCGCCTTTGTTAGGTTATTTGTAAGTTATTGGTGGGCGTTGCTAGAGTTTTGTGGAAATATTGGATATGAAATGATCGTTTCTGCGTTATAGTGTGTGTGGTAATTAACTAACTTCATTTTTCATTCGAATCGAATCACTTGACAGGAGACACCCTAGTAAGTACTAATGTCAAATAATTCGATTAGCTACCATTTCGCAATAGATTTACTGCCCAGAAACTTGGTGCACTCGCATATATCTCTGACGTATCATACTAATAAAGCGATACAAAGTTATTTTTTCGCGTGGTTAAAATCGGAACTAACGCCGCCTCGTTTTTTGAGTACATTTCTAGTGACATTTCAAAAGGGGCGCCTGTCAACGTCAAAGATGCTTGTGTATTAGTGTTTTTTGAGTTGGGAAGATTGCTGTTCAATCGAAGAATCATAAAATAGAATTGCAATGTCTTTGCCTGATATGTAATACAATCAAAAATGGATGAACAGAAATTGTATGTACCGATCTCTCTTACTCTACATTACGATAAGTAATACTTTCTTGTCTTTGAATTTAATAACATTAGGTACATATAATTTTAATCGTAGATGGAAATCATAATTGTACAATTCGTATTTGGTTTCCATGCAGATTTAGTTTATTGAATGATGAAACCTTTGGACGAAACCGTCAGATGAAAAAATATGTTTTAAGTTTTTTATAATTTGTATTTATTTTTAGTCAACACACAACACACAACACATTATTTGTATTATATCGCAGAAGGGAATAAAATGCAATGTGGTATTGACCATGATCAATCTTTGCGTGGTATGTCACCAGGTGCTTAGGGACGTCTGTTACCTGTATAATTATTAGTGTGCCAGTCATTTCTTTTCGCACTGTCACGGAAACTACATATACTAAATGATTGATGTTGATTTCAACGTTGATTGATATGCCGTACTTTTCGTTCGCCTAGGGTGACAATGTGACAATGTGAGAAATATGACCAATATAACCATGTGGGGGGCCTATAATAGGTAAATTTGATTATATTAGATAAAGATTGGTATGTAAGTATATTCTATTACAAATGAGAATGTTTGAGCATGCTGAACAAAGGGTAATTTTGTATCTACCTATTTTATTTTTTTAGGTAAGTTTTAAAAGAAAGTCTGACAACCAGTCTTACCAAGGGCCAAGGGGTATTACCCCTTGGCCCTTGTTGAGGTCAGATAGGTAGACACTCCATATAAAATACTAGTATTCAGCTGTATACGGTTAGACGGAAGCTGACCCCAACATAGTTGGCAAAAGGCTAGGCAGGTGATGATAATGATGAAGTAACATTTAGCTAATAAATTCCTTTGTCATAGTATCTAATGAAACATGAAGAATAATAGTTACATTTGAACGTTATACTGTTTTTTGAAAATAAAGAACTAAGTTCCACAAAAAGTCGATACAATTTTGTCACATCTAGAGAATTATCATCGTTGGCAATATAGTGGCGCTTGTAAAGCGCTTGCGTTGCAGTATCAGAGCCAGCAACTGGATATATTAGCTCCAACAATTGTCTATGCCCCAGCGCAACGATTGTCTATGGGCCATCAGCGCTGCGTCGGCTGACCGCAAAGTTGAGTGCTTCACTTTTATAAGTTTCGATGATATTACAGTTTTGAGAACTTCAATGGGTTTCTCGATAGCCAATATGGTTGCCAAGTGGATTTAGTATTGAAAAAGGTCTATATTTGATGTTGGATCTATGGTAATCTGTATTATACCTACGTTTTTAATAAATTATGTAGCCGAAAAATAGTAGCCAGGTCCACAATATTCTATCGTTGGATAATATACTAACCATACCGAAACATTCGTGCCACAGAACTTCCTGCATACATAATGTCATAAATTTATTAACAGCATAGTAATGCATTCGTCACGCAACGATAACAAATGAGCGATAATATTAAAACCAATTTAATATTATAATCACCACGACAAAATTAATCGTTCAGCTATAAATAGTGTCGTAAATACGTGTCGTATCATACGCCACCTCGATATCGTGGTTATAATAATGAAATATCGTCCGATGTACGCCATCCGACAAAAACAATTTGTCGGCCGCGCTGCAGGAATGTCGATAATTAAACCAACCTGCAGCTCGCTATTTCAGCGCTCGATCGACAGACCCATATATTTTGCTTTCATTTTCTTTTTAATCCGTCCGGCTATGAATCCATTCCTTCCCCGTATAAATTACTAGCGCCGCGCCGCCCCGATAGAGACTTCATCGATATCGGTGAAAATCAACCACGATAAATCGAACGTCTATAGGTTATAAAAATGAGTGGGACGGGAGAACAAGAGAGGCCCACAGCGGTATCGATAAAAAAAATAAATGGTGCCACCCGTCTTCGGCGTGATATGTTGGGATTAAGCAAGGAACATCAATAAGTAGCTTTCAAAATTCCGCGCACACCGGTACACGAGAGAGGCGCGGGAAAAAATTGAAAGGAGACTCAAATATGTCGTCTGAATATTAAAAAGCAAAATACTGAATAATGCAGCGGGTGAACTGCGAATGATATAAGAGTGTAAGACGATTGGTGGAGCTATTTGCAAGCCATTAGTGTTGATAAAGCGTAACGGAATTTCGTACAGACGACTTTTTACGAGGACACCCGACGGCCTTTTTTTGAGTCAGACATCATTATATTTGGTTCCGTGTCCGCCATATATGGAATTTCTTTTATATAGTAATCTTCGTGTTCCTTTCTAAATGGAGTGCTTTTTTATCTGTAAGAGGAAACTTATTATTTTTTGTGTTCGAAGCGAAACAGGTTCGAAGCTTTGTCACGTTTTTTTTTAATAATGGTTTTGTAAGTCGCCACTGCGTTATTTTTATTAGCTTTTTGAAGTGAAACTTCTTGCGGCGATTCAATAATTGGACGAGAATTGAATGTGAAATTTCAAGGACGCGTCAAGTTTATGCAAATTTCGTTACATGAGAGAGAAGAAACATATAACTCTCTGTCTCTCGTACTAAATCTCTCTAATTCTTTATTTACTTCTGTCACTTGATTTTTACTGTTTTATTTTTGGACGGCCATAGGTATATAATATAGGCATTCAGTTAAAAAAAAACGATTACAATATCCATAGTTAAATTATGAAGCCGTTACATAAATATTTAAACGAAATTTTATATAAAAGCAAAAGGAAGTTTGCGAACATTTATTTATTTCCGTTTATCTACATAATATGTAAATAGCTTTGGAATTGAACCTACAGTTTTTTTTGAAAATACAACGTATTTTTTCTTTGTTTGCTGTCTGTTCTGTACCTATACCTACCTAGTCATACCTGCACATTATATTTTTTCATTTAAGATTTCTAATTGTTACTTTGATACCTAATGGGCACTAAACAAATTTCCGGCTGCTCTTATTTCCCTAAAAAGCAAAGTGGCCGCTGAAATGAAGAATTATTTTCCCTTCTCAATTTCTGAGAAAATTATGAGGTACCTAAAAGCTATTCAGTTTTGATAATTTCTCAATCCGTGATTAAATAACGATATTTATCTACACCCATGCCATAAATTCTCTATAAAAGTTTCTGAAACAGTTAGCTTATTGCCAACATTAAAACAGCCAGTGTCATAGTAACCATGGTAACCATAATAGCATCCAAACGGGTGCTTTAATGTTGTACTGAATTTCATAATGCAACTCGTTTTCAAAAAAAGAACATTGTAATGCACGCGCGTTTCACTACAACAGCGCCGTAATTTAAAAAAAGAACTTATTCGAATTCACGTCGTATACTATGACGCCGGCCGCCATGTTCGATACGAGTATATTGCAAAAAACTGTTTCAGAACCTTTTGTAGAGAATTGATAACATGGATGTAGATAAAGTCTTGTATGCAACTGTACATAATTAGGTATTAAAACACTCATGTGATACTATTATCACACGAGGCGTTCGTGTTTTAATACCCCTTGGTATTAAAACACGAACGCCTCGCCTCGTATATATACGTCAGTTGCATAAATAACTATTAGGAATCACTACATATTATCGGTATATATATATTATACAACAGTCCCCACGCCGCACCGCGTCTGTCTGTATGTTTAGACAGCCAGACTCGTGGCGGGGCGTGGGGAACACGATAATTTCAAAAACTACCGAACGGATTTTCATACGGTTTTCACCAATGGACGGAGTGATTTATGAGGAAGGTTTAGGTGTATATTCATTAACGTTTTGTGTAAATTGGCTGAAATATGACGATGATTATTGAAGACGTCGGAAAAAAACATGCCGACTGGGAGCTTTTCTGGCGTGCGCGTTATGGTAGTACGTTTCCGTGGGATAATTTCCGACCTCTAGGCAGGTAAAAGCTTGTGAAAAAATATAATTTGTAGCGTGTCACCTCTAATCTTGGTTGTGACCCGCCCATTCATCGGTACGTAAGGTTTAAGTAAAATACATGAGATGGTCATTACTAGGGATAATCCCGGAGATAAGTGCGACGTGAACTAAGGGATGGCTTTAAGCAATCCGATAGATTTCCATTTTGCGAACCCCGATTGTATATCTTAATCACCGTTAGACCGAATGAAAAACACTCTCTTTTATTATTCAATAACAAGCTTTTGGAAAGCTCTGCCGATGGTTTTAGTAGGCTAAAGGAAAATTATGATATCTCGTTTATGTCACAATATATTCAAGATACGTTTTTGTTATGTTTAAATATTTTAAATCAAGTGTGCAAGCGTTACCACTTGTGTGCGGTTGACTGTATCTACTGAATGACAAAGACAATCACTTATCAACACTTCGTCCAGTCATCTTGACGTTAAAGAGCAACTTTTATTTATGAAAGAACCAGTATTTATGTACAGTGGGCTGCATCAATTGGGTACCCCAGTTGTATAAAATTTTTAATACTACTGGGGTACCCAATTGATGCAGCCCACTGTACATGTGTACTTCCCTATTTTATTTTTTCATTATGATATATTTTTTACTTTTTAGGGTTCCGTACCAAAATGGTAAAAAAGGAACCCTTATGGTGTGACTCAGTCTGTCTATCACAGCTGGATATCTCAAGAACTACTAATGCTATCAACTTGAAATTTGGAACAGTTTTAGATGACGCTTACCCAACTATTTTGGGAATAAGAAAGAAATAAAAATATATGTATTTTTTTTGCAACAGGGACTGAAAGGGGGTTTTAAAAATTCAAAGTGGGGCTACTAGGGCATGTGGGGTATCATATGAAAGAACGCTATTTGCACATTCTCAAACATTTTTTTATTTTTTTAGGCCGCACAGTGTTCGTCATCAAAAGTCGAACACTGTGCGGGTGTTCGACTTTTGATGAAAAATGTAAAAAAATACCGTCCCCCCCCCCCCTAACCCGTTGTTTGCAAAGAGAAAAATCTGAAATTATTCTATGTGATAGAAGTTTATGTAAAGATTACAGGAAAAATAAAACGATGTCTCTAAATAGCACAATTTTTCAGAAATCGGAACGGAACCCTCGGTGCGCGAGTCCGACTTGCTCTTGACCGTTTTTTTTTAATCATTGTTCCTCTCAACCAAAACACCTACCATCTAATCTCTTCAACACCCTTGGTTGACTGACAGAGAATGCCTAAAGCAAACTCCGCCTTTATACCTTTTTTGAGTGCGAAAAGTTTAAATAAATAAACCACAGTTCCCTACTCGT
Organism: Cosmia trapezina; assembly: GCA_905163495.3. Taxonomy (NCBI): domain Eukaryota; kingdom Metazoa; phylum Arthropoda; class Insecta; order Lepidoptera; family Noctuidae; genus Cosmia; species Cosmia trapezina. The sequence continues at coordinate 9,667,137 of LR991036.1, forward strand.
TGCTGTAATAAACCTCTGCACCAAAACGCTTCTTTCACCAACCAATCTACAATAATAATACAATACGACAATCCCACACAAAACATCGTGCACCCTTAACGCCCACATTTCTGCATAACGACGCTCAATGGGCATCAGGGGGCAACTTTTTTACCTACACAGTTGCCGTCACAAAGGCAAGTACTAAAGACAAAATAGGTGTTGGAATTTTCGCCCGGGCAAAATGCAATTTTCGACAATAAAGTGCACATGGCCCATTAGAGATAGTAAGTGGTGGCTGTAAACACTACCAGGGACTATAAAGTCGCTTTTATATTCACACTTAAGTTTATTGAAAGCCTGCTTACTGCAGTTTTAAGTGGTGGTGCCAGAGCGTGTGGCCATAAGGGGATTGTAAAGATGCTTCTTAGTTTAAGAGGTGTTTCATTAGAAGTTATTTGTGTTTACTCTTTGAAAAGAGAAGAATTTAATTAATTAAAGGAGGTTTTGAATGGTATATTTATTTGTTTCAAATGAGGATACCAATGAACCGACCTTTTCAAATTCATTTACCTTCAAAATTAACTGTATCCTAATACGAAATTAATATCACAAGTAACAGAACCCACGATAAAATCCTCAATATATCTACATCTACCCTGGGATGTACTGGTGCGGATCGCATCTAAATTTGTCCTATTTCATTTCACAGCCGACCCTGCACGAGCCATTTAATTTACTAACAATTAAACGAAGGATTTCCTAGGGTTCTTCACATGTCATTAACTTTTTACAGTCGACGCGCCGACGCGCCTAACAAATTTGTTTTACACTGGTAAATGATGGACGCTTCAGATTAAGGGTAGGTCAGTGGTTTTCTTTTGTACACTTCGAGGATTAAAGGGTTATCCATTCTTTGGTGACAAATTGGTGTGGGTATGAAAGTAAAGGAAAAGGTTGTTCATGGATGATCATGAAAAGTATAAGACATGATATTTAATTGACGGGCGCTTAGACCGGCGCATGCTTAAATTAAAATTTTACTAAGAATTGACTGTACTAACACTAAGCTAAGTTTATTGTTACTAACACCTATGGATATAATAGAATCCGAAATAAATATATTTGATTTGATTTGATTAATTCTTAGACTTAGAACATAAACTTGTTTCCCTCTTACAGAGGAGACCTCTGTCCCAGCAGAGGGAACGTTGTAGGTCTATAAATAACTACGTCTTGAAAAAAGAAAAAAAGAATTGCAAAGCTCTTTAATTCTGAAATGTAATTTAAAACTTGGCAATATTTTTGAGGTACTTTGTTTACATCTGGCATTGGCACGCGATAGAGCCTAGATGGCAAGTCTTGGCACGGCCTCTTGGCAGAATCTTTATTTACACTACATAAAATATCTGATACGTGAACCAAATTCATTACAGTAAATATGAAATCCGATTTTTTTCTTATAGTCATGGATTGAACATGGATTACTGTTTAAATTTAATGGTAAAATTAAGAAGTCAAAAAAACTTCGGGTAGAAAAATATTAAGGCAGATGAAAGTAGGTAAGTTTAATTCAGTCCTACACTTCGCAGGACTGAATTAAACATACTTTGTGCGTAGGTTATGAATATTAATAAAGGACCTATAGATCAATTTGCAAGCACACAAAAACACCCGTTACGGTAACCATTTTTATTACGCACCAGGGACCAACATCACAAACTATGTTCGGACCAAGGTGAGTGCAGGCAGGCTAAGGAAGCACTCCCTACAATTGATGGCCGTGTCACGAAACAGGTTCTCCGACTAACTAATAACAGCTGCGTACACAGCAGCTATAAATCGGACCATTTAATACAACACCTCTTTGTCATAAGAGTCACAGACAGTCCGCTGTGCAGGGCCTGCATGGAAGAAGACGAGACAGCAGCTTATGTGCTTCTAAACTGGCCGGTGGTCGCCGCATTCAGGACAAAGTACTTCGGTAACCCAGGTACCCTCCGTGAGGTTGTCAGTAGCACCAAGGCGTTGCTGGCCTTCTTTGTATTACCTATTAACCATGTCTATTTACAGCCCAGTACAAACCGTGCTGTAAATAAAAATGGTTGGTATAAATACACATAGTCAAAACAAAGAAATCCAGTCTTGTCTAAGACAAAAACTAAGACCAACTTCGCGATGTTACGAGCGACAAACTCCATCAAGAAAAAAAAACTCAGACCAGCTTTCCCGAATCCGATCGATCATCAGTTACTATCGCCAACAAAAGTGCTTCACTAATAATAAATTAAGCCTATTACCGATCGCAAATCACGGCTTATATCGCATTATTGTATCGTCGCGCACAACGTCGCACAGTCAAGACTCCAAGATGTCTATTGCTATTTATTTGCCTCGGCTCAGACACACAGTGCCCTAATCGACGTTACGGATTTACGATGCGCGTCCGGACGACGGATTAAAATGGCCTCGCGGAAAATGTATGTGATGCGCTGTTTGCCCTAGCAGCTAAGTATTTGTATGTTCTTTTAAATTAGGAAGCGTGATACATGAGCAGTTTGAGACAAAGATTACTGTTAGCTCGTATTTTTTCAATGTAAGACTAATTAAACTCTCTCTACGTTTTCCAGATCAAAGTATTAATAATAATAAATAAATAAATATCCTTGGAAATTTCACACAACGCCATCTAGTCCCAAGCTAAGCAACTTAATGCTTGTGTTATGGTAACGAGATGGCTGATAAACTACTTATATACATATTAAGTGATCACTATCTATAAATTTTAGTATATACAATAAAGGATGGGTTTAGGTCCAGTGTTAGCTTGCTACGTATATTATGTTGAATAGAAGTAGCTGGTACAGCTATCAGCATAAAAGTTAACTACTCTCATTTATATAAATGGGTTTTACTGACATTTGCTGTTGTATTTATTTCAGTACAGAGGTTAATAATGTTACCTGACCTGCTCTATTATTTTAATTTTAAATGCGGTATCAGATGTCATCTAAAGCGTAATTTATCTGCAATTAGGTGTCGGATTAAAGTGTTACCAGTAAAACAAAATGGCCTGCAATTGACATAAAGCCGAATATTATACAGAACTCTGAAAAATTCTTGTTTCTTTTTTTTTTTGCTTTCATTTATCCATTTTTCCAGACAAACTAAATTCCGAGTAGACGGCGTCATATATTTTTAGCTTCATGTAAGCTAGGAGACGGCTGCAGGCCGGTTTAATTATCCGCATTCCGGGTGGACAAATTGTTCGCCCGCTTCGTCCCCGGATATTAATTTCGATACATTGTCCCTACCAGGGCACTGAAGCGTCGGCGATTATTTCCAAACGAGAGGCTAGCCTGAAGTAACAGTACTGTCGGCAACACGGCAAATAATCGCACCATATTTCATGATACTAGGCGGGATTTAGCATAGAACAAGTTCGCACATAAAGAAGCGTTTATACTCTCTATTAGCGTCACAGATATTTGCGTTCCGTAATCTGATAAACGGTCGCTGAGAATCAGAGCTCACGGTGCGAATGTTGGGCGGCGAACAGCTCCACTGAGATATGTTTTAGATAAAGATTATTTATACAGTGTCTTATTTTACAAATCCAATTTCCGCGTGAATACACGGGTCGGTTGTAAATAACGCAGACAAAGCTTTGCCGGAATCGCGCACCGTTCGATACATTATGCAGACCACGCTCCGCTGCGCCGCGCAATGAGCTCTGTAAATATACCAGGCACATTTGAATCGTTGCTTTTTTTTGTTTCTATTTCCTTTTTTGCAGTTTTCGATATTCTAATTTAGAATTTTCTCGGCATTGTGCAGTTATAAAGTCGTGTATTGGTTTTTTTTTTCCAGTTTTTGTTTTGGAATTTCCGCCATTTTCGATCGCTTTGGAAGCTGCGTTACGCATTCTGTTTAATAAGAAAATAAGCTGAACAATGGTATCAAAAATTAATAAACTTTTTCTTTTAGATTTCCTTAATAGACATGTACGATTAAAGTTTTTCATAATATTATAAAGTACGTAAGTGTAATATTACAATGTAGGTCAATACAAAGCCACGTATTTTCCTTGCTTCGAAGCCCGTTACGCCACAGAGAGATGAAATGCGTAAGTAATACAATATAATATATGTACATACAGGCTTGCCTGGCTTCATTGGAGCCGAATCAAGCATCGAATTACAACACGAACGTTAAATATCGATTAGAATACCATCTATCATGTCCTGATCCACATTAAATCGCTTTCTCCTAAAGAAAATACATAAACAAATCTAATTCATTTATTTTTCTCCGCCACCCGTTAACGCTATCGGCTTCACGTTTTCTGCGCCATTAATTTCGTAAAAAAAAAACGTATGATATCTTAACTGGGTTCCCCTAACATAAAGTACAGTGTTCCGAACGCGTTATCCGGGGGCAAAAAGCAGCAAAGCCGTGTAGCATCAGTGTAGTCACAATAACAACGGCAACACGCCCATGCACTCCTTATCATGACAGTCGAAAGGCACTTTTTCATTTTTCTTTTGTTCCCGCTACTCGTGTTTTTTGCTAGTGTGCGCGACTGTCTCTAAGGGCAGCCGGCATAGTGGAAAAGTCATGTGATTTAGAGACGACAAAAATGTTATATTCGTTACACAGTGTGTCTGTATGCGTTACTTGTGGCTTTGCGTGACATATTTTCTTAGTGTCGAGGATGACAAATGGCTAGATAAATCACAGAGAGCGAGATTTTCTTTTAAAACTTTTATTTCTTCGTATATGTTACAAGTTTTTGTGTTTACGTCTGAACGCCTCATTTATTATGACGTTCTAACTTGTCTGATTTTAAAAGTTACGGTAACAGCATGTTCATACTTTATTTTTGGTAGACGTTATAATTGCTGCCGTCTGTCATCAGCCTTCCAGTTAAAAAACTCATATTTCAGTTGATTAATAACCCTTGTAAAACTAAACACGCTAATACAATGAATTTCTGTAAAGTAAGGGATGAGCAGAATTTATAAAAAACTACTATAATGCTTCGATCAAACAGATGTTCATGCCTTATAGAAATCTGATGTTAAATTCACAAAAAAAAAAAAATATATAAAACAATATCGAGAACGGGTCTTATCGCGATATTCCTTTTTTACGAGGTAAACAGGTACCTACTTGTTTCCCGACGTTTTATAATGTGTACAAATCGCGAAAGTTTAAAAAGTTGAAAAAAAAATTGTTCCTAAGTATGTACTTAAGTATGTGTGTATGTACAATTATTTTTTTTAAGAATAGCATAGTTTGCACCAATGTCAATTCAAGCCGATTTGGTGCCGTGATTGGATGTATTGGATGTCAAGATTGGTATAATGCATAAGTGGCGATAAATTGTCAATCGTCGCCCACAGCAAAGGGTAACCTATTTGCTGCAATTGACTGTTATTTGCGTGGGAATTGAATATAAAAATATTTTATTCACAACTTGCTTTTGCCAGCGGCTTCGCCCGCGTAACATATTGCGGGGAATTCCTTCCTTATTCCTTGTCTACATTATAAAGGGAACATCTGTGCAAAGTTTCAGCTTTCTAGGTCCAAGTGTTTGGGCTGGGCGTTGATGAGTCAGTCAATCAGTCAGTCAGTCAGGATTTCTCTTTTTATTTATTTTGATAGATAGATGAATTTCTTTTCTGGCCCTCATTATCTGCTTACCCTTGTTTTACTAAGTCAGAGTCGGATTCCATTCTAACCGGATGTAGCTGAATACCAGTATTTTTCTGACTTCCACAGCACAGTTACTGGGTAACACGATACCCCTTGTTGGTAAGATTGGTTGTCAGACTTTTGGGTTTCTGACTAACCGTAACGACTGTCGACTGTCAAAGATCTACGAATGACAGCCGGGATAGATCCCGGCTGTCATAAACATGCTTTCCGATGCATGGAAGCGTCTCGGTATGTACAGATAGCGCGCGAGTTGAATGCAGAGCTTAGGAATGCGGTAGTGCTGTGACCTAATTATAATTACAATACACTGCAGGCGCGTGAGGTGGGGCGTGCGGATAGCGGGGCGCTCTTTACCTCAGACCCCGACTGCATTCAACTCGTGCGCTATCTGTAATTAATGGTCACCTATCCACGGACCAACATCGGCAAGCGTTACTTACCCTTGATGCTTTGAGCCGCATGGGTCGACCCCATAAAAAACAAGAGAAGTGGCAAGTGGTCGAATCTGTGTCCGCGCGACATGCTCAGTATGAGCCGTTCATAGTACAATTTCCGTCTCCGCGAACTAGTGCGCTTTCGACTGTGACCGTGACAATTTATAAGAATGTCGTGTTGTTCAGTGCTTTCTTGTAAAAACTGAAGCCATGTAAATCATGGAATCACTTTCCAAATGTAAGTACAAGTATTTTACCGTATTTGTCTTTAAAATCATGAAAGTGTCAAAGGGAAAAATGTTGACACAGGGTTCCGATACATTTTAACATACTGGGCACATCTCCTTCTTTCTTATATCTATGCTCTGTACCTACGAATTAGGTTCTGCTTCTTTTCTACCAAGATCGGTCTTTAAATGGTTCTGACAATACGACAGCGCTTTCGCGTGAATTTTCGGTAAAATACTGCTATAGACGAATCACGATAAAAGGGTGCCAGCGTACCTAGGGTTGGCAAAAACGCAAATTTCCGCCGGCGCCGCTTCTAAAGTACTTTAGACTTTGAATTTGGTCTTTCACCTCTTGATAACAATGCTGAAATGTCTCCCACAAGTTAGATAGAAGCGGTGACTATAAACATGTATAAATATACTAGTTCAAGCAAAATTGAACTTTAACCGTTGTGTGTTGAAGTTCTTTGAGTGGTGACTCAATTTTCTATGCAGTTAAGTTTCGTAACTAATTCTTTACCATTACTTATACTATACAAGCTGACCCGACAGACGTTATGAATATTCTAATGTAAACGCGCGAAGTTAAGATTTCTGAAATTGTCCAATTTTATGAGCAATTTTCTTAATTTTTCTTTCCGTAAGAACCTTCTACAAAGTATTAGAAAACTTAAAAAGTTCTCAAGTTATGGCGTGACCAAGGGAAATAGGGATTCATTTTTATATAATTATTTAGATTTGGAGTGGGTAGTACAGTAGGTAGCATTATAATGCATGAATCCTACTTACAGCAAAAATAATTTCATAATTCGGTTGCTTCTCTTTGCCATATCTTTGACAGAATCAACATATTAGTGTTCTGTGGAATCAACGAATGACGGATCAAAGAGATTATTAGTATACGATAACTAATAAATAGGAAAAGAATAGGAAGGACGGATCTGATGAGCGACTGATTTTTACCCTCGCAAAATATTTAAATAATTGTTTTTCAAATATGTATAGGGAATCTTATCAACGCGGTTTCCTCACTATATTTTTTAGTTGCGGTTCTAAGCCTTTGAACATCTGGGACACATACACCCGAAATGGGTATATAACTAAGTTTTTGGACGAGGATCTAAAGTCCACAGTTTTAGAAATAGGAGGAACTAATGTAAGTACAACATTCATGATATGTCCTAAAGGAAAAATGGTACTGGGAATAACGATGCCGTTTCTGGTCATGGTTGTTAAGAACTTGAAGAAATATTTTTCTTTCGAAGTTACTATATTGGATGATACCAGAACTAGAAGAAGATTTCGCGTATCGAACTTCCAGAGTACAACCCAGATCTTACCACTATGTACCGTGATGCCCATTGCTCTTTCTGAGGGCTGGAACCAAATCCAGTTCAATATGTCCGATTTTTGCAGAAAGGCGTACAAAAAGCAATTTGTAGAAGTTCAAAAATTGAAAATAAACGCTAACATTCGAATAAGGCGTATATATTTCGCAGACAGAATCCTTCCAGAAGATCAAATGCCCGCAGAATATAAACTGTTTGTACCTTTTAAACAAAAAGCAGGTGATAAATATACAACCAAAACAGACGAAATAGTTGTACCGCCTCAGTTGGCACCTCAAAAAGAAGAAAGTGCAGAGCCTAAGAGAGACTCTAAATCAGCTTCATCTTCAAAATTTACCAAGGTTGCTTCGGTTGTTGAAACCGTATCTCAAGAGCAAGCATTTAAAAAAAGATCATCTAAAGAAGACGCAGAAGTGGAACCACCTGAAGCTTCGGTTGCTACGGCAGAAAGCAGTCCTGATCAGAGTATTTCGGCAACAGAAATTTCGATAACAGAAGATCCAGTAACAGAAGCTCCGGTAACAGAAGATCCAGTAACAGAAGCTCCGGTAACAGAAGCTCCGGTAACAGAAGCTCCAGTAACAGAAGCAGAAGCTAAAGAATAATAAATACTTAGTAGTATTGTGCTGACGCTCTATGCAAATGGTTTGCATGATCATCTGGTTCAGAAGTTTGTTTATGTTGTTTTTTCGTATTTTTAAGGAAACAATTAGATGATTATTAAACTGTGGTCAAATGATACTTAGAAAACTTAGTAGATAATTACATTAGGTTTAATTAGAAAAAAGTAAAATATAATTTAAAAAAAAACATTGTTAGTTTTAACTATCTACAGTTCCACTTGTATCTTTTTTAAGATTAATATAATAGGTCTTTCTTTACCTATGAAATTGCCGTTTTGTATGAAAAAATTTAAACGAATTTTTTTCACGTATTTTTTATTTGTATTAATCGAAGTAATCACCCATGCAATCAATGCATCTTTGCCAACGCAGTGGCAGTTTATTGATGCACTTCTTAAAGAAATCAGCTGGTCGGGAGGCAACAAATTCTTCAAAGGCATTTTGTACTGCCTCTCGGGTATTGAATTTTTTTCCCGCCAAGAAGTTATCCAAATTCTGGAAAAAGTAGTAGTCTGTAGGCGCAAGGTCTGGTGAGTAGGGCGGATGACGGAGAGCTTCCAACCCCAGTTCTTGCAACTTGGAGACCGTCTGCTGTGCAGTATGAGGTCGCGCGTTGTCGTGCAGGAGCAGCGGAGACGAGCGATTGACCAATGCTGGTTGGAGATGTGCCAGCTTCTCCATCATTGTGTTCAGTTCTTCACAGTACACATCTGCAGTAATGCTCACCCCGTTTGGTAAGAAGCTGTGATGAATCACTGTTAGAGTTTCTATAGCAAAACTCATTGAAGATGAAGCTATGGAACCTCTAATGGAATCTAGTGACATTCCTAAGAAAAGAAAATGATGGTGTCACTTCTGATTGATCAATTTTATTTGTCTGTTCTACTAATATATTATTAAAGTTATATTATGATATTTATGCCTCTATTTATTAAACTTTAACATGGTAGCTGAGCGCTGAGTTGCCTGAGGCTAAATTATATGGGTGGATAGCAAAAATAAAAGTAAGAAACTTGAATTTTTTTTTTACATGAAAGTCGAACTGTACCTACGATAAGAAAAATTTACGATCGCCATCATGCAGTCTGTAGCTGGGGCAAAGATCGAAATAAACAAATTGGATGGACAGAATTGGCAAACGTGGAAATTCATGATTACTAGATTACTTAAAAGTTATCCAGGTACAACGGATGTTATAAAGGGTACAATTAAAATGCCTACTCATCCAGGAGCATTGGCCACACCCGAAGTAATAGACAAATTTAAAAAGGAGTCAAACAATTTTGAAATGTTAGATAACACTGCACAATTAGTACTTTCAGCAAATATGACTGAAGATATGCTGCACAAGGTGATGAGATTCAGCACAGCAAAGGACATGTGGGATGAACTTGTCAGGCTATACGACGGAGCTACAGAAGATAAGAGCTACGACTTATGCATGAAGTTCTTTAGCTACCAAAAAGATCCTGAGCATGATATGACCACACATATATCTGCAGTAAAATCTTTGTTCTACGACCTGAATACTGAATTAGAAGGAAACGATTTACCAGTAATTCTAGTAATTTGCAAGGTACTGGATACACTTCCGGAACAGTTTTTTGCATTTAAGTCAAGTTGGCTTTTGATGGCAAAACAGGATAGAAACATTGAGAATCTGACGATTCAGTTATGTGCATATGAAAGAGCGCTACTAAATAAAGCAGAATGTAATAATAATGTGAAAGCTCTTGTAGTAAAATCTGAGAAGAGTAAGAACAACTTTAAGAAAAAGGAATTAAAGTGCAAATATTGCGGACAGGTCGGTCACATTGTCAAGAAATGTCATAAATGGATTTCCGATGGAAGACCACCAAAGAATTCGATCAGTAGTGTGAACAATATGAATTTAACAGTTCTGTCAGTTGAAGATACAACAGAAGCAGATAAAAATAGTTGGTACATAGACAATGGCGCAACTAGTCATGTCACAAACAGGTCTGACTTATTTGAAAGCTTTGAATATTTTCAAAATAATCACACTGTCACTACAGCATCTGGACAGACAATCAATGCTATAGGCAAAGGATCTATACGTCTCAATGCTGATGTAAATGGACGAGTCGAACCGCTTCTTTTAAAAGATGTATGGTATATTCCAGCATTACAAAGAAATTTATTTTCAGTTCTTGCTGCTCAAGACAAACTACACAATAGTATATTCGAATCCCGTACAGAATCGTGTACATTGAAGATAAACGGTAAAGAAATAGTGAACGGTAAGCGAAGAAAGCTAGGTGGGCTTTATAGACTTAATGTTAAAATTGTCACACCAAAGCAAGAAGTAAATATAGTCACAAATTCACAATCGTTACAATTGTATCATGAACGTTTAGGACACCAGAATAAAAAACATGTGAAGAAGATAATAGAAAAGGAATTTGACATAAAATTGGACTATAATACAGAATTATGTGAAGGTTGTATTAATGGCAAAGCACACAGGTTGAAGTTCGGAAGACGAGAACGAGCGACGAAGCCCGGAGAGCTCATTCACTCTGATGTTTGTGGACCTTTTATGCACTCAATTTCCAAATTTCGATACTTTGTTCTTTTCAAAGATGACTACTCTCGGTATCGTCATGTATACTTCATGAAACACAAAAGCGAAGTTCACAGCAAACTTAAACAGTTTCTAGCTGAGATAAGAACCGCTGGCCATGTTGTACAAGTGTTCCTAAGCGATAATGGAGGAGAATTTGATAATGAGCAGGTACTCAATACATTTCGACAGAATGGTATAAAACAGCGTTTCACTATGCCTTATACACCAGAACAGAATGGGTGCTCGGAACGAGATAATAGGACTATAGTAGAAACTGCTAGAGCGATGATGCATGCTCATAATGAAATACCACAAGGTCTTTGGGCGGAATTAATTAATACTTCTGTCTACATTCTTAATCGAACGGGACCGACAACAGTTGAAGGAAAGTCACCTTTCGAGTTATTTTATAAAAAGAAACCAGGCATCAAACATTTGAGGATAATTGGATCGACGTGTTATGCACACGTACCGAAACAAAGGCGAAAGAAACTTTGTAAGAAAGCCGAAAAAGGCATACTTATCGGATACGATGGAGATGATGGCTATCGAATATGGTCTAAAGAAAATCATAAGCTTATCAGATCGAGAGACGTGATTTTTTGATGAACGCCCTCTCATAGAAAAATCTATAGATCAGACAGCAGTGGAGAAACCTAAGGTAGACAAAAACAGTTTTGTTATACCAATACCCTCTACTAAACCAGAAACACAGCCTATCATACCAGAAGAAGATTCACAGATGGCACACGATCAAGAAACTGATGAATCAAATGTACCCATTGGTCCAATTAATGACTCTGTTAATTTTGATACTGCTGAGTCTGACTCTGATGTCGATGACACTTCATCAACTGGAATTATTTTACCGCATCGTGATACAGATCTACAAAATGAGTCAAGAGATGACTTATTAAGAGAAGATATTCAAACTCAAGAAGCATCTCAAGAAGACGTTCATTGTGATCAACGTCGAGAACAAGTTCCACATAGAATGACTTTAAGAGATCGTTCAACAATCAAACCGCCTGATAGATTTGATGAATTTGTTCTTCATTGTGTTGAAAAGGTCTATGATCATGAAAAAGAAGAACCAAAGACGTTCAAAGATGCGATGAAGTCTGTTGATAAAAACAAATGGCGCAATGCCATGGATGATGAAATAAGTTCCCTGGAGCAAAACGAAACATGGGACTTAATGCCATTGCCCAAAGGACGCAAAGCCATTTCCACTAAATGGATTTACAAGATTAAACGAAACGCGAATGGAAATATCGAGAAGTATAAAGCCAGACTAGTAGCTGTAGGTTATTCTCAAAAGAAAGGCGTTGACTATGAAAAAACATTTAGTCCAGTCGCAAAAATGAGCTCAATCAGGACGCTACTAAGTATTGCTGCTCGAGATAGTATGTTCCTAGCGCAATTTGATGTTTCTACCGCATTTCTTTATGGAAGTTTAAATGAAGAAATTTACGTCAAACAGCCAGAAGGATATAACGATGGAACTAGCAAAGTATGCAAATTGAAACGCAGTTTGTACGGACTTAAACAAGCACCGTTGTGTTGGAACAATTGCATCAAAAGCTTTCTTCTAGAACAAGGCTTCCAACCTGGAGAAGATCCTTGTATATTCTCTATGAAAAAGGGAGAAGGCAGGCTGCTTCTAGCTTTATATGTTGACGATGGCATGATTGCTGGTACGTCACAGGCACTAATTGATATTTTTCTTGAGAATTTAAAGAAGCGATTTAATTTAAAGGTCCAAAGTAACAAAACATCCTACTACTTCCTAGGTCTAGAAATAAAAAAAGAGGAAGATTGTATCAAAATACATCAAGGTGCCTACACCAAGAAGGTACTTGAAAAGTTTTGCTGCAAGAGAAATAATATGGCTTAAACGATTGATTGAAGACATAGAACAATCAACGATGACTCCTGTTCTCCATGTGGATAACGAGTCTGCCATCAAGCTTGCACTGAATCCGCCATATGAGTTCCATAACAGAACCAAGCATATCAAGCTACGACATTTCTTTATACGAGAAGCCATAGCTGATGGGACTATGATGATTGCAAAGATAGGTACAGAAAACCAAATTGCTGACATGTTTACGAAGGCACTGTATAAGCCAAGACTGACTATGCTTTGTCGTCAGATTGGAGTGCATGTATACGTTTAGAGACTCTGTTGTTCCCTAGCTTCAAGAGAAGATGTTAGAGTTTCTATAGCAAAACTCATTGAAGATGAAGCTATGGAACCTCTAATGGAATCTAGTGACATTCCTAAGAAAAGAAAATGATGGTGTCACTTCTGATTGATCAATTTTATTTGTCTGTTCTACTAATATATTATTAAAGTTATATTATGATATTTATGCCTCTATTTATTAAACTTTAACAATCACACCGGCGCTAGACCACCAAACAGTGACCATCACTTTTCTAGGGGTAAGTTTTCGTTTAGGGCATTGTTTAGGTGCTGAACCAGGATCCAACAAAGTTGCTGAGCGCTTGCGGTTATCAAACAGAATCCATTTTTCATCGCAGGTAACAATGCGGTTCAAAATTCCTTCATTTGTGTGTCTGTTGAGCAGTGCAAGGCACGTCTCGACGCGTACTTAGCGCTGGCGATCATTGAGTTCGTGGGGCACCCATTTGTCAAGCTTTTTTACCTTGCCAATTTGACGCAAATGGACCAATATTGTTTTGACGCTAACGTCGAAAGCTGCTGCTAATTCAGCCGTAGATTGTGTATCATCAGCTTCCACAATCGCCTTTAATTCGTAATTGTCGACTAAAGTTCATTTTTCAGGTCGAAATTTCCAGAGCGGAAGCGAGGTGGTGCGTTGGTTTGTAGTGTTAGCTCCGTAAACGTCGTTGATGTTGCGTGCCGCTTGTGCCGCGTTGCTGCCACGACGGTACTCATATTCCATAATTACTCGAATTTTTAACGTATCCATGATGACGAAAAAGATTGAAATGCGATGAAAATGTAACACTAATCAATAAACAAATGACTAATTTTGGAAAAAAAAAATCCATGTTTTTAAAATAAAATTAATTTGAAATTAGAATTCTTAGCCAAACAAAAATTATTTTAATTTGAAATGGCCAGTACTGCAGAACGGCAATTTCATAGGTAAAGACCTAATATTTATATATAGGGTGACTGGTAATTAGTGACCGATACCTAAACCCATGATTGTGCTCATGATAACAAACAACTTTTTATACGGGACCAAACCTGAAATCGCGAAAAAAAAATCAGCTGCCTATTTTAGAGAGGTAAAGAAATCGTGTTTGTGTGTAGTGAACACAACAGAGTTTTCAAAAAGCCTTCTTTATTTTGGGAAATATTCGAAGATAGTAAGAATGGTGGGCTGGTGCTTAAGGTTCCGTACTAACTGTGGATTAAGTTTGAAGAAAGAACACAGAAGAACAGGAGACTTATCAGCCGAGGAGTTCACAGAAGCTGAAAATCGCTTACTCGCTGTACTTCAAGGAGAATGTTTAGTTGATTTTTCGAAAAACAATAAGAAGTTACAAACCTTTTTTAATGATAAAGGACTCGTTTGTGTTAAGACTCGTTTAACAATGAGCAACGACAGCGATGGTTTCATGTCACCTATATTACTGTCAAGTGATAATATTATTGTTGAGAGAATTGTTCAATATTTTCACGTAAAATATCTTCATGCGGGATCACAAACGTTAATTAGTAAACTTCGTGAAAGATATTGGATTATAAGCATACGTCGTCTTGCCAAAAAGGTTGTGCGGCAATGTGTCGTTTGCAAGCGTTTCAGCAGCAAGAGTTGTTCAGTACCTTCCGCACCGTTGCCTACAGACAGGGTACAATGTGGCAGTCCATTTGAGGCAACCGGTATAGACTTGGCTGGGCCACTGTATTTAAAGACGGGAGAAAAATGCTGGATCGTTTTATTCACATGCGCTACATACCGTGCAGTCCATTTAGACTTGTGTTCTTCACTGTCTACAGAAGACTTTATGCTAACGTTCCGCCGGTTTGTGGCAAGAAGAGGTTCCGTAAGGATAATATATACAGATAATGGAACGAATTTTCGCGGAGCCAGTTCAATACTTAAGAACATCAAGTGGAATGAAATAGCACAGGAGACCTCTACGCAAAAGATTGAATGGCGTTTTATACCTCCGTCAGCGCCATGGTGGGGAGGATTCTGGGAAAGAATGGTACGTACGGTTAAAGAAATGCTAAGGAGAGTGCTTGGTAGGGCAGCGCTTAAATATAATGAACTGTTGACTGTGTTGTGTGAAACCGAAGCAATGATTAATTCTCGGCCGCTAACCTATATAGCAGACACTACGGAAAATTTAGCTCCATTGACTCCTTCAATGTTTTTACATGTAGGAAAAGAAGGGAAAGATGTCCTGGATATGGGTCATATTGATGGTCAGCTCTTGACTGGACGTTGGCGTTATATTAAAAGTTTATGTGGCGATCTGAAGCAGCGCTTTCGCAGCGAATACCTGGCTCTACTTACTCAGAAATCAACAGCTAATATTATTAATACAGTTGAAATCGGGGACATAGTTTTGATAGGGTCTGATGATGTAAAGAGGGTTATATGGCCATTAGGTATTGTTGTTGATACGTTACAAGGGGTGGATGGTCATAGGCGTGTAGCGCGAGTTAGAACCGCAAGAGGTGAGTTAATCAGGCCTCTGCAACGCCTATTCCCTTTAGAGGTTCGTCATAGGGATGTGCCAGCCACTGCACCTGCACAGCAGCTGCCCACTAAAATGCATGTTACTCGTTCCGGTCGGCTGGTGAAGCTGCCCACTAGGTATTTATTTTAACGATTTTATTTTACTTTATTATTCCCGATTAGTGTTTTAGTTTTATATAGATTTCTTCCGCTTTCTCGCGGGGCCGGAGGATGTTGTGGAATTGTCTGTGGCACTTTTTAGAAAAACTGTCATTATAGAAATATATGAAAGTATGAAAGTCTACTATTTTTTTCTGTGATCTTTTTCCTTTTACAAGTAAATCGTTGTAGTTAATAAAGTAATTCCCGACCGAATTTGTATCACCATACATTCATGTTTGCATAACTCGTCAAAATGTAGGGAGCAGCCGCAGTAATATATAAGTCAATGGGAGCAGCTGATTTTTTTTTCGCGATTTCAGGTTTGGTCCCATAGTAAAAGTTGTTTGTTATCATGAGCACAATCATGGGTTTAGGTATCGGTCACTAAGTACCAGTCACCCTATATATTATAAGATTATATATATTATTTACCCGATTCGATCACCGTATCCGTATCACCGTAGCATTCGTAGTACCGATAGATATGTATGACCGGGACTGCGTATCATGATCGCATAATATCATCACCTGTCCACAGAGGCGATCATGATACGCGTCGGCAGTACGAGCGGGGGTGATCGGATCGGGCAAACACCCTGTGTAATTGTGTACAACTTTAGTCTTTTCTATTGGCTGTTTGTAAGTAGATAAATAATACATATCTGGACCCAGCTTACGGTTCACTTGTTTTTTTTTTAAGATTCATTTTATTTTTAGTTTTTTGTGAAAAAGAAATAGGTAGTTATGTTGATTAAATTATATTATTATAACCACTTTGTTTAACTTAAAGTCATGACACCTTAAGGAACAAAGAGTACAAGTAATAAATAGGGAGCCACAGAAGCCAACCAACAAAGTTTGGGCGCATCTGAACAGACGGCCAGTCGCGTGAGGTTGGTAGTTGCAGCCAAGTGCGCGATGAACATTAATTTGTTTTCTACAGGGTATACCAGAAAAGTGTGGTCTTTAAGGTACAGACCATCAAATTGAACAACTTTCTCCATGGGACCAACGTCGCGAAAAATTTATTAACCGTCTTATATGGGACGGTTGATAAATTTTTTCGCGATTACGGTTTTGGGCCTCAATTACGGAGTCGCGAGGCGTCGCGCGGCGCGGATCGCGGTGCGGGCTGCGGGCCATCAAGTGTAATAAACGCTCTCATAGAACGCCCTATGTTTGAATTTAGTGCGGGCCGCTCCGCGCACCGCGCCGCACGACGCCCCGCGTCTTCGTTAATGAGGCCTTAGTCCCATGGAGTTGTGTCAGCTGTTCCCTACATTTTGACGAATTATGCGAACATAAATGTACTGAACAGTTGGTTTTTTTTTCGCGATTTCAGGTTTGGTCCCATAGTAAAAGTTGTTCATAATGATGAGTACAATGACCCCTTAAAAGGTTGCTACACCTTAACCTTACCTTTAACACCTTATAGAATAACCTTCAAAAAGGCACTTTTTTCTACAATCAAATTATTGTTAGTAGGCTACGAATAAGTAACTTATTGTTAAAATAGCGCAATAACTCATTGTAAAAATCCTTTTTGTATAATAAAACCATTTACTTTTTATGAATCGAAATCTGTCAATGCATGTCAAAAAGGCAAACGTCAAAGTCAAAGAGTATGTAGAAATGTTAAGTAATCAGAGTATATAATAACTACAAACGTGTCTAAAACAGATACTTATTAACACTTTCTTGCTATTGTTCAACTAATCAATAAACGATGTTCAAAAACACATATCAAAATGGATTGTTGTCCATATTTTACAGTTGTGGGGCCAACCCTCTGGCGATATGGGACATGGAAGTGAAAAATGGACACATAAAACGGCTCACTGACAGTGAAGTTAATTCTATAGTCCTCGAAATCGTGAGTACAAACGTTGCAACTACGTATATAACATGTCCAAAGAACAATCAAGTGTTAGGCATAAAACTACCCTTTCTTGTCATGATTGTAAAGAACTTGAAGCGTTATTTCTCTTTCGAGATAACTATACTTGATGATAAGAACATGAGGAGGCGCTTCAGAATTTCCAATTTCCAATCTACTACGAAGATCAAACCTTTTTGTACAACTATGCCTATCGGCTTAGCAGGTGGTTGGAACCAGATACAGTTTAACCTTGCCGATTTCACAAGAAGGGCGTACGGAACACAATTTATAGAAGCTTTACGAGTACAAATACATGCTAATGCAAGATTAAGACGAATTTACTTTAGTGACAAGCTATACACTGAAGAAGAGTTGCCACAGGATTACAAACTGTACCTCCCTTTGGAGCGAAAACTGAAAAAAGATAAAGGCAAAAAAGGAGAAGCAGCTTCACCTGCCCCTGCAGTTGCGGGAGCCCCGCCAGCTGAAGCAGCGCAATTGAAGTCGCAGACTATGCAGAAGAAGAGCGGAACGATTGAAACGCCTGAATCTGAGAAGATGCGAACGCCTGTAGCTGCGGCGCCAGCCGCTGAAGAAGGAACACCTTCCGAAGCAGCAGTAGAGGCTGCGGAAAGTGAAGCACCCGTAGAAGAAGTTGTAACACCAGAATTTGAGGGCAAAGTGCCTGCCGAAGGCGAAGCGCCAGCCGAGGGCGAAGTGCCAGCCGAGGGCGAAACGCCAGCCGAGAGCGAAGCGCCAGGCGAAAGCGAAGCGCCAGCCGAGGGCGAAGCACCTGCTGAGGCTGCAGAGGCCGCTGAAGGTGCTACTGAGGGCGAAGCGCCAGCTGCAAGCACTGATCCTGCAGAAGGTGAACCGGCCGCGGCAGAAGGATAATAATAAGGAAGCAAAATGAAATACGTTGCAATAAGATTTTTGATTGATTTACGTCCGTTTATTATTTTCGTTCTAATCATTTGTAGACAATGTTGATGGTATATTACTTATATTTTGGTTAATACTATAGTGTCTATTTGTTTCAGTAGCTAATTATAAAGCGTAGACTATATTATGCAGGGAATTCAATAATTATTAAATGCTTGCATGCTCGTATAATATTGTTCATATTTATGCCCAAGCGAACCAATTTTCTATCTACTCACTTCAATACAGTAACTATATTCTATTGTCGTATTAAATATATTATGGGAAGTATTTTTTTTCTGCAGCAAATAATAATATCAGGATGTCCGGGCCTTTTCTAAAACTGTTCGTTTACGATGCGAACCTCTTATTCGGATCAAAATGGCAGTTATAACATTAATAAAGTGAACATAACTCATCAATTACACTTACTTTATGCCGATGATCTTAAATTAATATATGGCGTGGAAGAGGATGCTGACTCAACAACACTTCAAGAGGATATTAACTCAGTCTTTCAATGGAGTGTTGATAACAAGTTGCTTTTTAAAATTGACAAATGCAGTATTATGTCTTTCAGTCGTACACATAAACCCAAGCATATTCAATACTTCTTAGGAGAGGAACCGATAGCTCGTGTCAACTCTGTCAAAGATCTCGGAGTACTATTTGACACGAAGCTTACTTTTCACGAACACTTGCAGCTGATTCATACCGGAAACTAGGCTTTGTTATTAGGAACATGCGAGACTTTACCAACCCACTGGCCATTAAACTAGTTTACATGGCCTTAGTAAGGAGTAAGCTAGAATCAGCCGCATTGATTTGGAATCCCCATGAGAGCACTTACGCCTTACTTCTTGAGAAAGTCCAAAAGGCCTTTCTTAGATTTCTTTACAAAAAACTCTTAGGATACTACCCTTTTCTTTACCCTAAAAAATTTTTACTTGGCGTACTAAATTTTAATTCTCTTAAATTGAGGCGGAACTACTTCTTGCTTGTCTCAGCTTGCCGTATTATGCGCGGTGAGTCCGATTGTCCAGCACTTGTGGCTCAATTGATGAGGTTGTCTATTCCTGTTGTGCCCAAACACCAACTGAGGCCGCGAAGGCAACCGTTATTGGCCGTACCTTCAGCACGCACAGTGTCACGAGCTAACTCGCCCCTCGTTCGGGCGCTTACGATGCTTAATGCTCTTTTGACATCAACACCGGAGTGTGACTTATTTGCAGGGAGATGGATAGATGTGTGTCGTGAATGTTTAATATTCTGTGAGATGATCAATGAAAGATAAATAAGTAATAATTTTCTGTTTCTTTTTTGTTGATTGCATGTATACCTCTACTTTGTTTCTTATTAATTTCTCGTGTGTTGTTATATTGTTTTATTTTTAATTGTGTTTTGTTAAATTTTGCTGTACAACGCCTTAGATTTATTTAAATCTGTTATGTTGTATACGTATATCTATCTATACTAGAAATAAAAAGAGAAGTCCTGACTGACTGACTGATTCACTCATCAACGCCCAGGCCAAACCCTTAGACCTAGAAAGCTGAAATATTGCACATAGGTTCCCTTTATAATGTAGACAAGGAATAAGGAAGGAATCCCCGGTAGCAGGTTCCCTTGGGATATTTCCCGACATCCACGCGGGCGAAGCCGCGGGCTAAAGCTAGTCTTAAATAAATAAATAAATCAATCAATCTATCTGTGAATTACAATAGTAGATGTACGTGTCTCAACGAATCGAACATAAAAACTGAACCAAAGAGCTCTTGGCTAACCTTTTAAAGCATAAACACATTCATATCTGAATACGAAAAAAAAGCAGTTATTTGCCAATCTGAAGTGCCTTCGTAGGTACCGTTCAATATGCAAAAGCGGCTCATAAAATCGTACTATAGCCGGTTGTTGGCATCTCTTTAAAAGTTTATGTTCTGGTCTATGGTGCGAAATTCCGCCCATTATTTAGGGGTGGCTCCCGTCAAACTGCCGGTACATACATCCGGGATTTTATGGATAACTGCTTATAGTAACGCCTATTCGTAACGGTTTCGAGTTTAGAGAATACGTTATTGCTCTTCTAAGTATTGGGAAACTTGTGAACGCAATATTAGGAGTCGAATTAAGTATAGTACTGCTTGTTTAGTAAGGGGTATAGAAAGAAAGAAAGAAAGAAAGAAAAAAAGAAAGAAAAAGTATTTATTGTGACTCTTACAGGAAGATCACCAACTAAAACTAAAGACACAATGATAAAAGTTAACAAAAATAAAGAAATAAAATTATATAAAATAAAATAAAAAAACAGAAAGTCCTGTACGAGGCCAAAAGGTCCCTATCTCAGCATGATGCTGCGACATTTAAAATAAGTGTCGCAGCGCTGGTATTCTGATAGGGCCCGCTGTGATGTCACGGGCAGATATACAAAAAAATACATAAATAATTATCAATACAAATATATATAAATGTAAAACGTTACAAACATAAAAAAATGAAACAACTTAATTCAGTCCGCGCGTGAGCGCCCAGCGTTACCACATTACTTGTATCAATAAGGGGAATACAACGTGCCGCTACAATGGCGACATTAATTCAACACGCAGGTAGGGCTGGTGGCCAGTAATCATAAAAATTGTAATAAAATAAAATAGTTCATAAATTGAAAACAAACTAAATAATAAAATAATAACCAAAATTAAGATCAATCTATGCAAAAGGCTCATTCATGAAGCTATTGTTCTATGCCATTTTTGTTAATAGTTTGTCTATTGTTCAGACCCAGCTGGTAAGGAAAAAAAGCTCGGGCGGGGTAGCCTTTTTTCTCGTTCGTTTCAATTTCATCTCTGCGCTACAGGTTGTTCCAAGATGCTGTTTTAGAACATTGTAAACAAATCAATAAATAATAAAGTTTAATGATATTAAAATATCTTTTTATAATAAAAACGAGGAACCGCATACATGTGTCAAATTAATGTTGCCATTGCAGTGGCACGATGTACATGACAGTAGTAACTAGTATCTTAAAGATTTTGATTGTGTAAGACTCCGAAAATTTTCGGATTACAGGGACATTGACATCGTTTCCTAGTTAACTGTTTGAAAAAGCCAGCAGTTTAAATACTTTAGTAGTTTAAAATAA
Organism: Cosmia trapezina; assembly: GCA_905163495.3. Lineage (NCBI taxonomy): Eukaryota > Metazoa > Arthropoda > Insecta > Lepidoptera > Noctuidae > Cosmia > Cosmia trapezina. The sequence continues at coordinate 9,688,849 of LR991036.1, forward strand.
TATCAGTTTACAAAATATCTGTAGATGGATTCGGTTGATTTTATGTATAACCTACTACAATAATTTAACTCCTAGGAAGCAATTTGTACTGAAGATAATAGCTTCTTTGTTCTCAAACAGATGTCGCTGTTGTTAGCATAAATTAATATTAAATATTCTGCTTAGGGCACGAGTACGCTAGCCATCTTGTGACTATTGTCAGATTTCATGAGTAGTTTAAATTGTTAGGTAAGTAAGTCATCGACTTTTTTAATGTTATCACACTATCACACTAATATTATAAAGGCGAAAGTTTGTGAGTGTGTGTGTGTGTGGGTGTGTGTGTGTGTGTGTGTATGTTTGTTACTTCTTCACGCTCAAACGGCTGGACCGATTTAGATGAAATTTGGTATGGCTACTTTTTATCCCGCATAGGTTAATTTTTATCGGTGAAACCGTGGGGCGCAGCTAGTTGTTCAATAAAACTGACTTAATAAAATTTAACTTTTTCAATTCATAATGTACTTTCTGAGTTAACCTTGGAAATCACTGACATCGGTGAAGGAAAATATCGTGAGGAAACCTGGACTTATGTTAATATTGTGTCATTGTGCCATTGTGTCTGATTAGCTGTAAGTTTTCCTAAAATAATCAATGACGTATCATTGAAAATAATAAAATAAATAAATATACGTCTGAAATCGCCAACTCGCCTTGAGCGAGCGTGGTGATCAATGCTCATATAGGCCTGCCTTCCCTGTATGAGAAGAGGCCTTTGTCCTGCAGTGAGACTTAATAGGGAGCTATTATTATCTATCTATCTATATAAATAAAAAGAGAAGTCCTGACTGACTGACTGATTGACTGACTCATCAACGCCCAGCCCAAACCCTTGGACCTAGAAAGCTGAAATTTTGCACAGAGGTTCCCTTTTATTAAAGACAAGGAATAAGGAAGGAATTCCCGGTAGTAGGTTCCCTTGGGATATTTCCCGACATCCACGCTGGCGAAGCCGCGGGCAAAAGCTAGTATTATTATAAAACAGATATTATTTATCTTGTATTAAATTATAACGGCTGTTGTCCGCGATTCCACGACCAAGACAAGTATTTTGCGTAAACATATTTATCTTAAAAGGCTTATATATTACCCTTGTGACCGTGTTTGGTGGGAATAACTGTCAGAGTAGATTGAAAAAGTTGTGGTGGTTTACCTGAAAAAAAAGAAAAGAGTTTATTAGTTGGGTTGTATATTTTATAGCAAAACAGGTTATCAAAATACAATTAATTTGTTTTGTGAGAAAAAAACACTAAAGTTAATAAACAACATTGTAGATATGCCTTTAAAAAAACCGGCCAAATGCTTATCGGACCACGCATAATGAAGCATTAAATAGTTAGGATGAATTTATCCCAAAAAAAACTAAACTTTGTACAGCTGCAAATGTAAGTTTGTAATCAAAAAAATATATTTTGTATGTGATAAAACGAAGTACAAAATAACAACTTTCGAACCTTTTCCTTAACTTGTGCTGTGATACCTCACTTCTTGCCAAATTTCATTATTCTAGGTCAGCGGGAAGTACCCTATAGGTTTTGATTTATTTGCGACTGTTAAAATAGTCGTATAAATTACCCAATTTTTGTATTGCGTTGACTTACAAATTTGATTTTTTTTAGAGCTCCAAGGGACTGTAGACCTCTACGTATTTGATATTAATTTAAATTTGATACCTTTACGCGTTCCTGAGAAAAAGGGTCTTGTCAGACTGACAGACAGACAGACAAATAGATTAGACGGACTATGAGGTGATCATATAGGTAAAGGTTCCGTTTTTCTTTTTGAGGTACGGAAAAAAAACACAATTCATTCCGAAGATGGCACACTACAATACGAAACTACTGGTTCAAATCTCGACCTCTATCATGAAACTTTCTGACATAACTGAATCGACAAACAGCAACACACGTAGCCTTTTACGGGTTTAACCCATTCAATGTGATGTTTTTTCACAAACCTCAGAAACTACTTATGATGAAAGGAATTGCCGAAAAAGGCCCTTTAATCATCGGCGTTGTGCACACAGATTGAAATGGAGAAGTGTATGTTGACCTTTATCTTTTTTATTTGAGGCTCTAAACACACGTTCCTTTGCCTTTTTCTGAGTAATAAGTTTTTTTTTCTGTTTAATAACTCCTGGTTTGCGTTTGACATTGGATTATGGATGAGGCGCTGTTCTTTTACGTATAAAAAGATATGGTTACAGGGTGAGTAATAGGTTAGGTTTGTTTCAGGAATTTATTAGTATTGGAAAGCTTGATCTTGCGTGTGTACATCGAATGCTTCCGCATTTTATTTTATACTGTAGGGTAACGCGTGATACACTTAATTTCGTATGTGTTATTCATCAGTTTTAATCGATTTTTACTTTGAAATTTCATTTACATAGTTGCTCAAAGTTATCTGAGTTAAGCCTTATTTTGCTCTCGAAAAAAGCGTTTAATAGTAATTATTATAACAGAAATATCTCAGTGGCTTAACATAAATAATAACCTCATATTCGTATCAAATTTGATACCGAAAGTGCCTCACAGCTAACGAGTCACAATAAAAGTAATGGCGGCCACATATGTACCTAGTACATATGTATCTTGAGTCATATACTCGGTATATATAAAATACATGATCTCGTACATATTCGCTCAACATAAACGTTGGTAATAAGTTAGCGTGGTGTAGCGGACGATAAATCACGTAGCGATGTAACTGGTACTTTTGGCCTGAGGTGTAAGCGGGGAGCGGGTTGACTGAATCACAGTCTAATGACATGCAGTCTGCTCATGCAAAGATTGCTCAAACCTGTCTGTCACTATGTAAGGAGTTAAGCTCGCAACATCGCATTTCTAGAGGTTTTTCGTGATTATTTAACAATTTCCTCTGAAAAATTCTTAGATCGTTGAGATACAGACAAATATTTTGGTAATTACTCTTAGAAAATACAAAATAATTGACAATATATCATTTTTAAGAGTAAATTTCAAAGTCACTGTCAACAAATAGCATAAATACTTGTAAATACCAACGATCTAAGAATTTGTCAGAGAAAATTGTCCATTGATTTAAATTTAATGGATTAACCAATAAACCTCTAGAAATGCGATGTTGCCAGCCCGCGCGCGATCAACGCTGTTAATTGGCACACTGTGCGGTGGATGTTTTGCAAAACGAAGGTCGCTGTTGAAAAAAAAACTTCTTCTAAAAAGTGGTTCTCTAACTTGCTAGACAACAACAAAAACCTATGCTCGGACTTAAATTAGCTGCAGTAAAATGACACTTCTTATCTGTCATTTCGTTAAAAAATGTTCCCATTTGATAGCGAAATTACAGTAAAAATGACATTAGAAGTGTCATTTTACTGCAGCTGATTAAAAGTCCGACCGTAGTTGAAATACAATGTCTAGGCTGGTTTTAATCAATAAATAAACTCACTTCTCGTATTATTTTAATCAGGTTTTATTTTAGGTTCTTTATCCAAATCTATCAACTTATGTGCCTTTGTTAATATGACCTGAGGTATTCTGTTCTTGTTGTACTTTTATTAAAAACTAGCTTTTGCCCGCGACTTCGTCCGCGTTTCCGTCGTTTTTCGTAAAAAAGTACCATATGTCCTTCCTCACGGTTCAGTGGTTTTGATGTAACAGACAGATTAACTTTCGTATTTTAGTAGGGAAATATAATATGTCAATCCACAATACTGTTGAAAAATATCGCAATAAGGAACCGCAGAATATTATTATTAATAGCTGTGCCCGCGACTCCGTCAGCGTGTAACTCCTTGTATGTTATTAAGTTAATGTATTGGACTGCTAGCTATCGGGAGTTACACGTGTTATTGTGAGTCAACCATAAAAGATAGACATATGCTGTTGTAGGATATTTTTTAGATAATTTTATGTAGAACATTTCCGTCACAAATGATTTCTATGTAGCTTTAACCATAAAGGCTGCACACGCGACGGAAGCTTAAAAAATGGAGCAACTTCTCCCGTTTTTCCAATATTTCCCTTCACTGCTCTGCTCCTATTGATTGTAGCGTGATGAAAAGTATACTATAACCTCCTCAGGAGTATGAACAATAATTGTACCAAGTTTCGTTAAAATCCGTCGAGTAGTTTTTGTTTCTATAAGGAACATACAGACAGACAGACAGACAGACAAAAATTTTACTGATTGCATTTTTGGCATCAGTATCGATCACTAATTACCCCCTGATAGTTATTTTGAAAATATATATTATGTACAGAATTATTATAAGTATAGATATGATTTTATTTTCAGATATGTTTTTAATGCCTCCTACGCTTTAAAAGTTTAAACCTTAAAATTATGAAATAATTAACTTTATGTTCACATTTCATTAGAAATACTATTATCATATAGGCAATTAAAGTGGCCATAATAAACCGTTCTAAGTGGAATATTGCGCTGTAAAAGTTATAACAACAAGTAATTATGAGAATAAGACCCGCAATGGTGTAATAGTTCAGTTTTAAAATAGGGAGCGTCGGTGCGAAGGTGCTATTATACTTGTAATGGGACTAGTCCTCGTATTTTATCTATTATTAAAATAAAGTGGGTTTAGGCTACAAATGAATTGCAAACAAACATTTAAGATTAAATTTTGCTAAAGACCCTTTGACAGATACTTAGTTTTTTTTTTGCAAATACTTACGAGTATATTTGTCAACTTATAAATTCTTTTGATTAAATCGGATCTTAATTGCTTCTAGAAATCTAGACTCAATCCTTTACTAAAATGTATCGCGAAAATGACATACTAATGAAAAAATAAACGTTAAAATTCAGAAAAAACTTCAAAGGATTACAATGACGACACGGTTGGCGCAGTGGATGAGCGATTGACTGCTGCGCAGCATGTCTCGGGTTCGATTCCCGCACGGAACAAATATTTGTACGACCTACAAGTATTTGTTTCGAGTCTGGGTGTTTTTCTATCTATAATATGTATGTATTTACAAAAAAAAAATGTATATAAGTAGTTTATCAGCCATCTCGTTACCATAACACAAGCATTAGGTTGCTTAGCTTTGGACTAGATGGCGTTGTGTGAAATGTCCGAGGATATTTTTTATGGTTAATTGAACTTACCTTAAGTGAACTTCAACCAAAATTATACGAAGTGTTGCATCCGAAGAGATTTAACGTACATTGTAGTCCGTTTCTCGTTGTACTACATTGCCACACTGTTCAAAGACTAGAAAAAAAATAAAAATAATTTGATAGTCTATGTCATCTGTCAGCTGTCACCTCATTCGTTTTAGAGCTCACTGCCTATTCCATTCCACAATAATAAGGGGGTAATGATTACATGGGTGGGTAGGGTGTTAAATCTCTTCGGATGCAACACTTCGTATAATTTTGGTTGAAGTTCACTTAAGGTAAGTTCAATTAACCATAAATTATACTTCAGTGTTGCATCCTCAAGATTTAACGTACATTGTAGATGTTTAGAGCATGTTTATTGTGGAATGGAAAACCTATAATGTTCATGTTCACATGTGAGTACTTCGTAAATTTAGTATACACTAACATTATGTCCATGGAGTACTTAGTTTTGGCATTTGTTTTTAAAACAAAACAAATCCGGTCAGTAATCACAATCAGTGTTATATTAAAAAGCTAATACTTGGTAACAAACACATAACAAATCGGATTATGAATAGAAGATTATTCTTACAGACTTAATAATTGAATATGCCATCAGCAAAAACCTTGTCTTTTTCAGAATCAATCACACGTTGGTTTGTTGGTTGTTGGTTGTAAAATTTTGCAAAATGTATTGACGTACCGTCCAGTCCAGCCAGCAGTCTTTTTTATTATTTCCATTAGGATCTGAAAGCCACTGACATCGGTGCATGCCTAGTGCTGTAGGCAGTGAACTTATTCACATTCACGTCACTATCACTAAGCGTTTTTTTTTTTGATCTAGCGGCTGATGGACTAGGAGGTACAAGTTTGTATTGATTTATCACAAAATTTCCCCATGTAAGAAGTTCGGGTTTCTACTGGACATAGAGATTGTTTATTATTATAGAAAGGTAAAATCAGGCAAAATCTGTTCGGTGCTGAAGTTTTAATAATGTTTCAGTTACATGAATATCATTAATTTTGATCAAAGATAACGTTTGCATCTGTTGTCCAATGGACAATGCAAGCAAAGTAACAAGTTTTTAGAAATTTCTTTTTCGGATATATGGTCTAGGACCAGATTAGGATACCAAGTAGCACATATATAATACTTAAGAAAAGTAGGCTTAATTTTAAAAACACCTTTAAAACATCTCGAATATAATGATTTTCTATTTGTCTTTTTGGTCAAAATAATTTTTAATGCAGAGCGAAATGAATTTATCGTCCCATAATGCATCTTTGTTAAATTCCTCAGTTAAAAGTTTTAGGATATATTATATTATTGAGCTATTGAAGTAATCAATATTATTAGTTCTACAAAAGGAATACCAACGTTTAAGAGCAACATTATACTGGCTCTAATAATGATTAATTATTTGTCCAATGACATTATTAGAAAAATAATTAATCATAATTATTTATATTGTTTCAATTTGAAGTTTTCTCCTTATGTACGATTCCTTGACAATATTTCAGAATCAACTAGTTTACTGAATAACGGGAACCATGGTTAGCTAGGCCATTATAGAACTATAGTTATGCCAATTACTTTGTCGTTTATGATTTATAAGACCAAAATAATGGTAGAAAGGCATAGAAGAGGTAATTGTTCCAAGGTATTGTATACGCGTCTATATCATAGGTGTCTGGGTCACGTTTCCAGGATAAATATTTAGTGCATTTTTTGTTAAGGCGTGACGCAAACAAATGAACAAAAGGTTTACCGAACTTTTTCGTAATAGATTCAAATAATTGTGAATCTAATTCCCATTTGGTATCAACATTAGTATACACAGATCATATGTTCGTATACCTAGAAGCTTGGTCCGCATCAGTGTTTTCTCTGGGCTTAATAAACAAAGAGTAAATAAATAGTTGCTGCCACATTTGCCGAGTGATACGATTTAAATGCGGGAATTGTGTGCCACCCCTTTTGTTGACATACGCAGTGGCAGTGGAAGTGGTATATCTGTTCTAAATATAACATCTACATTGGTTTTATTTTTACAGAAAATTTTTAGGCCCATAAACGCTGTAAGAAAGTTAATGTGGTGTTTTCTTTCCTTCATTGACCAACTACCTCTAGTAATTTCTCACTCACAGGCTGCCCTCCATCCTGAGAGTGAAGAGTCAGTGAATATTTCCAATCGGAAGGAGTAAAAAACAAAGTTTGTTCATGTTTCGGTGCGATATTTGACTCCACCAAGTGAAATCTTCTTGTAGAGAGAACTAACAGTCATTTTTGCATTGTCATTTGACTTCAAAAGTGCTAAATATTTCTCCCAATCTAGTTGTTTGGTGTGTATACCCAACCATACGTTATGGCTGAACACGCTGCTGATAACGCACCGATAGTTTTAACTGTAAACACATGGACTGCGAGTTGATGAGAAATCCTAAGAATTTGCAAATCTGATTTGGTATAAGAGAACTTCTTCCTAAATAGACAACTAAAGCTAATTTTACAGAGGTTTGAGTAATTTTGTAAATACTAGTGCGCCAGGCTGAGGCCATATGGCCTCTATTGAATTCTTGAGCTATTGAATTCATTGAAATTTTTATTATAATAGAAACCCAAATATTTTTTATGTGAGATATTTATAGGCATTAGAAAAAATAAGATCTATTGTTGCCATGAATGCATTATGTATTATTATTTTTGGATACGGGACGTATAGGTATTTTCCATTTTAAAATTTCGGGTTGGTTAGAACGTTACCACATAAGTATACATTATGGTAAAGCAATAAAGATATTGAGTATTGAATAACTTATTAAGGTTCTTCAAATCACACCAATATTACAAAGGCGAAAGTTTGTGAGCGTGTGTGCGCGTACCCGCACGCTTGCCACCTTCTCACGCTCAAACGGCCGCGGCCGGACCGTCACGGATGAAATCTGGCACGCAGACAGCCCACACCCTAGACCAACACACAAACCATCTTTTATCACATCCACGCGGGCGAAACCGCGGGGTACAGCCAGTTTAAGATAAATCTATAACCGCCTGTACGTTATAGATTATAGGCGTTAAGAATACCGACGAAATAAACTGTTGTGGTAGATCAGAACATTTAGAAATCGCCCTTAAGTCAATAAGTTAGGAAATTGCACGATCCATTTCTCCAAGAGGAGATGGTGGGTTTTTTGGTTCAGTGTTTTGAACCACTTTCCCAATAAACGAAATTTTATAACCACTAACATAACTTAATATGATAGGATCATCAGTTAACAGCATCTAATTTTTATAAAATATCTATTTCTACCGGCGCGTGAGATACCTCTAATAGTCCCATTTGCCGACTGCATTGAGTTGTTGGTCCTCCTCGCCGAAGAAGTTGGTGTCAGGCGTCGGCTGTGGATGGCGCTGCAGTCGCATTGTTTGCTCGTCGAAGAGGACCCCGCACATTTCACGCCTGAAAACCGGTTCGCCGGTTGCCTGCAGTATTCACTGGAGTCGGTTTTTTAATTTGTAGGCCCGTTCTAATACAGGTATGACAAGTTTTCGTCTATTAAATGTCAGTTCATGTCAATCAAGAAGCAATTGACTGATTTCTGATATACTTTTCAGAATATCTAATGTGTCTACCGATTGGGCCCGTATGAGGTCTTTTGTTAGGTTGACGAGGCCGGTGATTCCAAGTACCAAGTTTGTGGCCTTTGTCTTATCCATCAAGCAGTATATTTCCCCATCGTTCAGCAACTTCATTGGGTATTTTTTCCCCGAGAGAAGGATCCAATCTCTTTGCTTGACCAAGTAAGTCAAGAATTTCTGTAGACACATCCGCAGTAAAAGTTTCAACAGAACTTTGGTATGCATCATATGGCGCTAAGCTCGATCGCAATGATGAGCTTTTTTGAAAGTCGAAACAAAAAAAAGCAAAGTTACTTTCAGAATAGTATCACGTACTACCTCATTAAGAAAGAACTTATTGTATTTCTGGATAACATCGCGTGTTACCTCGCTAAGAAATACCATTTTGTTAACAGTATAACATCAGGTGTTACAGAATGTTGGTATGTATCATATGGCAATAAGCATAGGTATAGAACGCAATGATGAACTTTTTTGAAAGTTGAAACAAAACAAGCAAAGTTACTTTCAGGATAGTATCACGTACTACCTCATCAAGAAAGTACTGTATTTCTGGATAACATCGCGTGTTACCTCGCTAAGAAATACCATTTTGTTAACAGGATAACATCAGGTGTTACAGAACTTTGGTATGCATCATATGGCAATAAGCATAGGTATGATAAACTTTTTTGAAAGTCGAAACAAAAAAAAGCAAAGTTACTTTCAGGATAGTATCATGTACTACCTCATCAAGAAAGTACTGTATTTCTGGATAACATCGCGTGTTACCTCGTTAAGAAATACCATTTTGTAAACAGGATAACATCAGGTGTTATCTCATTACAATATTTAAAAAACATAATAGTCTTAACTTTTAAAATAAGGGTGCCATAAGTATGGCGTCTTACTCACGTTCTTTGCGATTTTCCCTTAATTTATTTCCGTAACGTTTGATCTTGCGTCTAAAAATATTCTTCATAACTTTTGTTTTTCCTTTTCTCATGTCTAATTCTCGCTAAAATAACACTTTTCACTATGAAACTAGAAAGATTTTTATGGATTTAAAATTAAATTGAAAAATTAACAGCGTAGCAATGCAACACACGAAGAACGAATGAGGTGACAGCTGACAGATGACATAGACTATCAAATTATTTTTATTTTTTTTCTAGTCTTTGAACAGTGTGGCAATGTAGTACAACGAGAAACGGACTACAATGTACGTTAAATATTGAGGATGCAACACTGAAGTATAAATTTATTTATTTATTTAATGGCACTCAGCAATCATCATATTTTTACTGTCACGATATTGCCACGCTTCTCTTTCTCCGCTCCTCTTATGCCTTGTAGCATGTAAAAGCGAACTGAAGCTAAGCGAACAGTCCGCCGAGTCGGCTTCACGTTATATTAAAGCCTTAATTTACTGCTGCATTATTAAGCAACGGCAAAAATTGGTCATAAATAAGAATTTACACACTATACATACTGTAAATATGCTGTGATTAGCCGGTACAGTTTTTACACTGTTGCAATATGGGTGAATTAGTATGTAAAATTCGTATAATTTTAAATTTCATCACAGTTTTCAACTATGACATATTATGTATTGCGATTCGAGTAACTTTTCTGTATCTATTTTTTTTTGGTAGGTAGTTATTTTATTATTAGATTGTAACGCAATCTTTCAAAATCTACTCAAGCACACCTGGTACTTTAATTTTATCGGTGTCTTTTTTTAGATAAAAATAAAAATATTTTATAATATTTTCCACACAGAAAATCCGTCGCTCAAATCTCCAAAATATTTTCCTCACGTCATATTTTCTAGAATATACCACAAAATTCACGACACACAAAAATGCTGTAATCGAAAGTCGTGCAGAACACCAGCAAAATTATCCCGTGAAGCCACAAAACCAACGTAAAACAATTTGGTATTACGTGTTCAGGCAAGACCAGTCAGCTCACGACGACTAATTTTTGAAGTCGTAAAATTTACGACAAAGGGAGCATAATCTATCTGAAGTACGGTCCGAAGAAACGTGCTGGGCCTCCGAAATTTATTTACGGTCAGCAAAATAAGACGTTCGATTGAGGAAAGTCAAGTGTCTTATTTTTGTCTGTCGATGTTTAGGAGACGTTTCGTGTATTGATGCCTTTCGACAAATGTGTTATGTGGAGTGATGCATTATAAATTCGTTTTTGTTTTGAAATGTGTTTCTTTTTTGCTATAAGTGTTCAGATGTTTTTGTAATGTTTTGTTACGTTATTGTTAAAATAATGTAGCATATTAATGATCACCAACAATTAAAAGCATTATTTTAGCCAATATTATTCTACAGCCTAATTTTATTCCCAAAAACCACTTCAAACTTCCCTACACCAGTTACATCAAGTTAGAACCGGTTAGATGCGGTTCGTTGCGGTGTTTGCGGACGGTACCGCAACACTTACTCAAATTAAAGGAGCGGGTATACTTGCGGATGCAGATTCAATTACTGAGTCGGTACTCTAGCTCCCAACGTTACGGGGAAAAGTACCGGTTTTACTGGGACTGTTCCTTCCATATGGTGTTCGATTTAGTTTATTGGTTTTGAAATAGTTTGGGCAAAATTTTTTTCAATACACTTCCTCGAAAACTGGTTCATATCGCACTACGATTAAGTTCACAATGCAATGTATTTCACACGCGTGCGATTTTTCATTTTCCCCACGATATCTGTGGCAATAAAAATTGCCACAGATAACGTATACCTATACATAATCCAAATTTGTTCAATGCCTCTATTCACAACTCTCTATTCGGAGGTGAATGTTTTTTTTTAATCTCGGCAAAGAGGTATGCGTTTCTACGGCGTTAATATTTTTTGAATATTTAAATAATGTTTATAAATATAATATCATCAAAAACTATGATTATTACAATAAAAAAAAAACGTTTATGAACAAATTAACATTTGTTTGTGTTCTAAACTCGAAAATATTTGAATTTTCAATTTTTCATATTAGGCTGCTTATCGGCTTTGTACCTTTGCTTCTTCTTCAACCTGGCGAAAGCAAAGCGCGAAAAAAAGATAATTTACAACACATTTGCTCGTAAAGGGCCTCTTACTTCACCAATTTCAATATCGTAATGTATGTCATTACGTACTTGTGCGTAATCGTAAAGTAAAACGCACGAGTTTCTTTCTAATAAGGTAACACGTACGGTTTATATTATGATGCTCCGTCTAAAACCAACGGTACTTTTTTAAATCTTAAGAAAAAAAAAAGCAAAGAAAGCAAAGCAAAGAGTTTTATGTCAGAAAAGTGGTCAACATTTTATGAATAAAATTAACTTTGGAATAAAATAAAATAATTAAATGTTAAACATTTAATTCTTTGATTTAATTAATTTTGGCAATAAATTACAACCATTTATGTGTAACAAAAACCAAAAAATATTAATTTACTTTAATAATACTGGCTGTTTTTGTGCCTTTGCCTTTAAAAAAAAGCGCTGATGCGTGCGCATCGCTAATTTGTGAACAAGTAAAAATTATTCCGCGCGCTTTTCCTTTTCGCTGTATTAGTGTATTGTTTTTATTTGAAAATGTCGTCAAGTAATGATGAATTTATTCATTCGACACCGCCAGAAGTCTCAGAGGCAGCGAAAAAGGCTACTCTAAGCCTCTTGCCCGAAAAATCGACCGATAGATACTTACAAGCGGATCAAAATTTCATCGTATGGAAAACAAACAAAGATGCAAATTCATTTTCAGAAAGTGTGTTTTTAAAGATTTATTCGTTTATGAAAGTCCGAGTTTTATTTATTTCCTCGAAAATATGTTATAAAACGTCGTATGACATACGTGCGCTTTGATAATTACAGCCTCTGCTTTCTTGTAGCCCTCGCCTACGGCTCGGGCTAGCAATATCGCCTCGGCTGTAATTTTCAACTTACCGCACTTATATCATAATGTACTATTATATCATAGTTTCCTTATAATTCATGACAAAAATATATATATTTATTTTGCGTATTTATTTATCTCAGGGAGGAGCTTGTGGTAGAGTAATAATAGCCGCACGGGTCGATCGGATCGACGTTAAGCTGCGCTTGCCACTTGATGGGGTCCGATAGGGCCGATGCCGCCGGGGTCGCGGGTTGTACGAAAGAGATACCGTGGCCCTGGCACAGGCAACTATAAGAACACGGGTGGGTTTTAGTCAGTAAAAGTCTGACACGAGGAGCCGGAGAAGTCATTTCCCATCCACAAAAAAAAGAGGCTTTGTAGAGATATTTTCAGCATTCGACGTGCACTTCTGTATATTATTATCATAAATTCACGTAAAACCGTGTTATCACGTACAGGCTAATACCAGGAAGTTTCAGATACATTAACTACAAAATGTTACAACCCAAAAATGTAGTACAAAAGTTATTTTCACATATTTCACGAACAATGTAGGTGTTTATCTTTACACTACATAAACCGGGGTCATTTTACCCGCCCTGGGCTAGAGGGTCATATTTTAAAAGGCCGCCCGTCGCTGCCTGCTACTGATAACACTGCCTATCGGTTATTTACTGACCACACTGTAAACTTTACAGCCTTTTTGTGACCTTAAGTGTCATGGTAAAAATGACTGTAGTTGGGTTTTTATTTTGAGTATTTTTTTGCCGTAGAAATTGTGTTTGAAAACACGTTGTTGGAAATAAAAAAGAAACCAAGTAGGTACCTGTTTACCCGTGAAAAGGAATAACGCGATAAGACCCGTTCTCAATAATATTTCGTAATGTGTACAAATCGCGAAAGTTTAAAAAGTTTAATAAAAAGAAAGTCTTGGTGGCCCCGTGATAACGGCCGCGACTTACGAGTTGTAGGTCCTATGTTCGAACCCAGACAGGCGCTTTACTTTGTGTAAATAATTTCATCAACACTGCTCTCAAAACGGTGAAAGAAAACTTCGTGAGGAAACTGGCATCTCCTAGTACCAAAAAGTCGAAGACATGTGACTTCTATCGTACCGCACTGGGACTACGTGTACTGGTAGATTACGGCCCACTCCATCTCACCGACAGGAGGCCTGAGTCCCAGCAGTGGGAACATTAGAGGTTGATTATGAATAATGCTATGTTACAATTTTATGAAAATCAATTTACAAATTAAAAAGTTAAATAAAAACCTAAGTAACTATGGCCATTATTTATATTTAATCTCTATTTCTTTATAACAAAGCAAAACTCATTACATTAAAACGAATATTTAATTTTGCTCAAATAAACAACTATTAATCACTCATAGAAAGTTATTAAAACACACTTTTAATTAAAAACATATCTTCAAAACTACAAAGACTTTAAATCTTGACTATCGATAATTAAAATCTTAGAAGCATAATATGGCTGCGAGGCTATATTAGGCTGAATATTAGAAACATAATTTAGTAACAGTCTAGACAGATAATTATAATAACACAATATCATACTTCCATATTTTATTTTCAACATTATAAATACGAAAACTGTAATACCGGCAATCTGTCTATTTGTCCTTTTTCACGCCTAAGCCGCTGAACCAATCGTTATTGTTATTAAATTTTACAGATAGGCATCCTGCAATGGTACCTGGAAAAGGCCTTAAGCTACTTTTCTAAAAAAAAAAATCTGTCTCTGGAGCCCTAACCACCGGTAGCTTGAACTCTGCACCGGCGCGGGCGGATCACTATTTTTTATATTCTTAAATGTTTTCTCTATCTCTTTATTTTAAGAAATATTTAAAAATGTATCTGATAAGGGAGAAAATAAACGACTTAAAACACCAGCCTATTATTGTACCACTGTAAGGCAAAGGCATCTTCTCATATAGAGAAGACACGAGCACTGATCACCATTCACCACCTTGGCGATTTCAGCCTTATATTTATTAACTTAAGTCCAGCCGATCTGTTACAAAATTTACCGTGGAAACTAGTGAAGTGAGCTTCAAGTGAACTGTCAATTAGTTTCAATCCCTAACATTAGGTAGAATGACAGCTCACTTCACCTAATGGCTGGTTTGCAGTGCGAGCTGCTGACTAGATGTAGACAGCTGCGTGCACTGTGTACTCGCATGTCAGTAGGTCGGATTGCCTTGTCTATGTTCATTATAATTAATTATTTATTTAATTTCCAAGTAACAAGACTCACAGTGTTAGTAACAATATACTTACAAACTATGTTAGTAAAACATCAACACAAAAAAAATAATAAAAAAAATATTATGATTATGAGTAGCTGCCTAGTGTATTGAGTTGTGTGGTTGGAAATATTATAATGGCTAATTTACACAGTGCGAGCCAGCATGCGAGTCGGCCTACCGAGTAGCTGCAGTGCAGCAAGTCGCACTATGTAAAGAGCCAAAGCAAGACGAGCTACTGACATGTGAGTGCACACCATATGTATGTGTAAACCAGCTATAATTGGATGAAAAGATAATACAGGATCGTTTTGCGGGCGAGCTCCTGCCGAAAGTGTCCGAACGATGTGAGTCATGATGTGGCTGCTGCCATGGAAGTGATGGTCCCTCATCATCTCACATGGCGAGCGAGACGAGCAGGTGAGGGAAAACAAAAAATGTTGAAGTAACTCGGCTGCGACCTACTGTCCAACTGGCAAGTGCAAGAACCTATTGTCGGCATATCACATACGCGCGTAATTGACCGCGGGGACGGCGCGGGTGTGGGGGTACCGAACCCAGTACCTACGCGACGGCCGCTGCGCGCCCACACACCACTCGGCTTACAGAGGCGCACCCATTACGGCATTTCATTGTTCTGTTCTATACGTTTAACATTGTAATGCCCGTAGTGGCGCCCGTCTCTACTAGAAAGGTTTCGTTTAGGTAGTAAAATAAAGAGAGAGAGACTTTTTACACATATTAAACAAATAAAGTACTGCTTAAACTAATGGTTCAATTGATTTAGTAATCATTATTGTTGTATTTACATTGGTTCTTAGTTGCATTTTATTTTTAAACTATGGTTTTGAAATAAAAAAGATAAAAGACACATCAAGATTATTTACCTTTATTTCACTACCTAAACCTTTCTAGTGTACGTCTGTGTGATACGTCCACACAGTGCGAGTAGCTGCACTGCAATACTCGGTAGGCCGACTCGCACGCTAGCTCTGTGTAAACTAGTAATAAGTTTTCACGTGCGATTTTCACAGGATAGACCGACAGGTTTCCTCACGGTACAGCTAGTAACTAGTAATAATAAAGCAGTTATTACAAAGTTAAAATGAACAACAAATAGTTTCGGACTGCTTCACAAGGGTCTTCGAGGTCTGCTTATATAGTAACAAGGACGAGGCTTATGTAAACTTTCATGTAAATGGAAAATTAGTAGCCTAAGGTTTAATTTCAGGATAGGTAAATAAACTGAGCTTCTTACAGTGAATATTCATCTGTGATTAACAAGTTTCTGTGGTAAATGAAGTGATGATTATACTTCTAAAAACTATTCCAGAATAAGTAGCATGACCACCATTGAAACGGGTTTTGTCGACGGAAGAATAAACAAAACGACACATCGCCATGCTTAGATGTTAGATATCTTTCTACAATCTGTCATTTTGTCTCTTGTTTCGTCGACAAAACCCATTTTATATACAGGGTGTAAGTGTAACTCATCATTATGAATAACTTTTACTATGGGACCAAACCTGAAATTGCGAAAAAAAAATCAGCTGTTCAGTACATTTATGTTCGCATAATTTTCTATTTTTTTTTTAGTTTTTTTTCGCGACTTCAGGTTTGGTTCCATAGTAAAAGTTATTCATAATGACGAGTAGAATGACCCCTTAAAAAATTGCAACTGTTTACACTTACACCCTGTAGCGGTCATGCTACGCGTGTTGTTCTGAACACTCGAATATGGCATCATAACATGACGCCTATGTCCCCAGAAGGTTTAGGCAGAGGTGTACCTACGTATAAGTCCACACCAACATTTCGCTGATGTTTTTAACTCCCATGTAATTGGGGCCGAGCTTACTGCCATCAACCGGACACAAATTCAGACTCCGGGCTGCACTTGCAACCACTAGACAAGTGAGACAGTTTTTAAGGTTCCGTACCAAAATGGTAAAATGGAACCCTTATGGTGCGGCTCAGTCAGTCTGTCTGTCTGGCCGTCTGTCACAGCTGGATATCTCAAGAACTATTAATAACAGAGAAATATTTTTTTTTGCAAAGGCGGTCTTAAAAATTCGAAGAGGGGCTACTAGGGCATGTGGGGTGTCATATGAAACAGCGTTATGTGCACATTCTGAAACATTGTTTTCCTTTCTTTTAGGCCACATAGTTTCGACTTTCAATGAAAAATTAAAAAAAAATACCGTTCCGCCCCTATATCTGAAGTTTGCATAAAGAAAAATCTGAAGTTATTCTATGTGATAATAGTTTATGTAAAGATTACAGGAAAAATAAAACCATGTCTCTAAATAGCACAGTTTTTCAGAAATCGGAACAACCCTCGGTGCGCGAGTCAGACTCGCTCTTGACTGGTTTTTTTTTAGTTGAAGTAGAGTAGAAAATACTATACTATGGAGGTATGTACTAAGTACCTCCATAATATGTGTGCTGTCCGTTCCAGTTATTAGAATGACATTACAGATGCATATCATTCTGACATCGTACATCAGAATTTCAACGCAATGCAATTACATGTAGGGCACGTTCTAGGTGAACTACGATGCACAGCAAATGTAATATACAGACGTTATCACTGTCACTGCACAGCGGGTTAGCTTATACGAGCTACAAGCTATGTTTAGAGTTTGGTCAGCGGTCGTGGCTCAGGGAAATTGCGGCAAAATCTTCATCATTTCGAGGTTTATCTTTATTTCAACGAACAACAACAACAAATTAATTAACATAAAAATACAAAAATATCAAATCTATCTATCTATATAAATAAAAAGAGAAGTCCTGACTGACTGACTCATCAACGCCCAGCCCAAACCCTTTAACCTAGAAAGCTGAAATTTTGCACAGAGGTTCCCTTTATAATGTAGACAAGGAATGAGGAAGGATTTTTGTTCCCGTGGGATATTTTCCAACATCACGTGGGTGAAGCCGCGCGGGAATTGCTATAAATACTTGTAATCATAATTTGTAGGTATTTGTCTTTTATGTTTTATCATGAAAGTGTCACAGACTGTCGCTGACATTTGAAACCCTAAACATCATCATTCTCCTGCCCTCATCCCATTTTATTTGGGGTCTGCGAAACATGTCTTTTTCTTCCATACTTCTCTATTAGTCGTCATCTCGGTAGTCACTCTCTTTGTAGCAATATCATCTTTCACACAGTCTACTCGTCGTTTCTTTGGTATTCACCTACTCGTATAGCCATCACATTCATACTCAAAACTTTCCTGACGACATTTTCCTCATTACTCCGCATCACATGCCTTGCCTTCATCATGCATGCCTTGTTGGGACCTTGACAACCCATTTCCACACAACTTTTCAGTCACCGGTGTCACTTTTAGACTTCACCTCACCTCATAATCATCTCTAATTCTATCTATTGGCGTAACACCACCCATCCCTCTTAGCATTCTCATCTCAGCTGCATGCAATTGCCTTTCATCAATTCTTTTTGTGGCCCAACATTCTGATTTATACAAGACAACAGGTCTAACTATTGTTTTATAAATCTTCCCCTAAGTTTAAGGGGAATAGAACATGGGCGTACCCAGCTTTTGGCCCAGGGGGGGGCAAATCAGAAATTTCTTAAGCCGGGTCCCCCCCACATGTTTTTTTTTCGCCTCATCAGTCTGCTCAATGACCTCGGCAAAATCTATGAGAGCCTTATTTATAAGCGCCTTAAAGATTATGCCGAGATAAAGGGCCTAATTCCTAACGAACAGTTTGGTTTTCGAACCCAACAATCTTGTGTACAACAGGTTCACTACATTAACGAACACATAAGCGTTGGTTTCCAACTTGGTTCGATGACGGGTGCTGTTTTCTTCGATATAGCGAAAGCGATTGACAAAGTCTGGCACAACGGTTTATTATAATAAGCTTTACAAACTCAGTGTGCCAGACCGTCTCGTGCTCAACTGCTCATCTTACGAAACTTCTGTCTTTCCGCACTTTTCGCTATTGTACCGAATGAGCGCTATCCTCTCCCACCCCGTTCACGTAGGTTTCCTTTAGGACTCTGTGTTTTCTCCACTCAGTTCCACGTTATTTAGGTACCAGCGATATCCCGAAAAGTAAAAAGGCACAGTAGGCTCTGTTCGCAGACGATACGATCATATTATCATTATAGTATCATTTACTATTCCGGCCAACGCCAAGAGCCGATATCTCGAACTCTCCAAACTGCAGTCGATAAACTTTTTAAACTTTCGCGATTTGTACACATTATAAAACAATATCGAGAACGGGTCTTATCGCGATCTTCCTTTTTTACGAGGTAAACAGGTACCTACTTGTTTCCCGACGTGGTCAAGGGAGGACTGATGACAGCTCAGCGACGTCTTCGTAAAGTGCGGGTATGTGCATCTACCCTCACTTGGTCTTCACAATCTTTATTATTGTCACTGTCGGTACTTCTACACACAACACTAAGGACGTCTACACACTGGCGGACCTCGTCGGACGACAAACGTCGGGAAACAAGTAGGGACCTGTTTACCTCGTAAAAAAGGAAGATCGCGATAAGACCCGTTCTCGATATTGTTTTATAATGTGCAGTCGATAAACTCGGCGGCGGCGCGTGGTTTCGAAAGTGGAGAATCGTAGTCAATCCTGACAAAAGTCAGGCGGTTCTCTTTTTGAAACCGCGTCTCAATCGATCTCCCCCCACCGACCGATCACCATGTTTGGCAAGCCGACCCCTGGGGAGAAGCGAGCCCAATATCCGGGTGTGACCCTCGATGAGCACCTCTAAGCACATAAAACAGTCTCGTTCTGAATGCACGTATAGCAAATTGTCACTTAAGTGCAAGTTGCGCATCTATACAGCATGTATTCTCACAATCATGACTTATGCGGGTTCAGTATTTGCACACGCAAAGTCCCTGCAGACCTTACAAAATCGTTTCCTCCGAACGGCTACGGGATACCCTTTTGGTTCGTTCGGAATGAAATCCTCCACCTAGACCTTAAAATCCCAACTATCCATCAATTCCTGAAACGCAATTCCAAGGGTTTCTTCGATACCCCCGCGAAACATCGCAATCCCTCTGGCTATCGAATCGTCTAGTTAAATCCCCTCTAAAATCAGTAAAGTCAAGGCATGTTCTCACCGACCCCGATGACCCCTTAACCCTCTTCCAGGAGAAAAGTACAGATTACACCAGCACCAGCACAGATTACAAACACAAATCTACATTCCGACTTCGCCGCCCAGGTCCCTTGCGACGACGACCCCCACGTAATTCCCCCCCAGCCTTGATCGGTGAAGGAGTGCCAACTGGTGGCGTAGCTGAGCCTGTAGCAGTAATTATCCAGATATGATCGAGCCTATCCCTCCTTGCTGTACTCCCCCAGCGACGGCCTAAGCCGAGCGACGTACACCATAGGGGGTGCCCTTATCATGCAGTCGCTTAATTCATAGACTAAGAAAGACAGGTTTATGGCCGCGCAGCGCAGTTTTTTCTAAAATTAATGCTTTTTTTAGTTTACTTAATTGTAAAGTAAGTACACGACAACGTGACGTGGCTCTAACATAACTTTTTTCGACAATAGTACTTAGCCATACACGATCCAGGGGGGGGCAGCTGCCCCCCCCTGCCCCCCCCTGGGTACGCCCATGCGGGAGTCGCAGATTGTTCCCGTGACCTGCTGCCATAAACTGAATATTTTCACGTCATCTTCTTTAAAACATGTTCGTGGCTAAGTAATAACAGCCGCACGGGTCGATCCATCAGGTTAAGCTGCGCTTGCCGGGGTTGTCCGTGGGTGGGTGACCATATTTACATAACGATACTCCTCCATGCTTCGGAAAGCACGTTAAGCCGTTGGTTCCGGCTATCATTCGTGGATCTTTGACAATCATTATGGGTCGTCAGAAGCCCAAAAGTCTGACAACCAGTCTTACCTAGTGGTATCGTATTACCCAGTAACTGGGTTGTGGAGGTCAGATAGGCAGTCGCTCCGTGTAAAATACTGGTATTCAGCTACATCCGGTTAGACTGGAAGCCGACCCCGACATAGTTGGGAAAAGGCTAGGCAGATGATGATCTTCTTCAAACCAAATAGATCCCAACATCACTAAAACATGCAACATACGTACAGTCAGCTTCACGATGTGGGTACCCCCCTTGGAATCACCGGTGCTTCCACGAAGGGTAAGCACAACGTGAAGCTGACTGTACAAACTATAATTGTACATCGTTATATCTGCACAATACAACCAACTAAAGTATTAACAAAGTCGTATGTTTCTTGCAAGCGTCTGCCTTCTGTCATAGAAGCTGCAATGAATAGTACCTATTAGCGGAGTGGCTCTGTGTAGCGTCATATGAAGCTACCTTGTCACTGGACATTATTTTGAGCGTCTGTATTCTAGACTGTAAGGAAACAAAAAGCTAAGTCCTTTTAAATCTAATTATTGTTTTACTGGCATAGCAAATATCACCATTGTAAAGTACATAGCGTCGATGACCATAAAATAATCATCATCATGTTCTAATCATCATCTTCCTGCCCTTATCCCATATTACTTGGGGTCGTTAAGTCGTCGTCGATGAAGTTCTAACAGTGCGAAAGTCAAAAGAGAGACACAAGTATTACTCAGTGAATGGGTTGTGGAAGTCAGATAGGCAGTCGCTCCATGTAAAATACTGGTATTCAGCTGCATGCGGTTAGACCCCATGCAACATAGTTGGGAAAAGGCTAGGCAAATGATGCTCTCGAGAAGTTATTCTACCTCTCAAAAACAAGTAGGTACAGTTGCAGAATTGGTAATGTGTGTTGACTGTTGATAGATTAAGGCGTAATCGAGCTTGCCCATTCAGTATAAATAAATAAATACTTCCAGTGTTCAAACTTCTGAAGATACTCCTGGAAAGTCTCCTCGAGGACAATTAATAGGTGCCATTAGGAAGACCTGCGTTGTATCATAGTGTAGATAACTTGTAGTGGTAGATGGTCAAAGTAATGCTCCCTGTATTACTTTGACCATTTGTTTATTAGATAAATACGGTTATGGTCAAAGTAAAAAGGTCTGAAGTAATATTATTGTATTTTTACCCCCTTATTTATAAACATTGCTAAAAGTTAAGAGACGTTTACACGTCAAAAATATATGGTCGATCAGACGTAAATAATTTTTTAACTTTTAGCAAGGTTTTATTAATCAGGGAGGTAGTGTCGAAGTCTCTCCTTTGACATATTTTTTCATCTATCCACTAAAATCCTTAAAATACACTAAGCTTTAGTTGTATTTCAATACACCAACCATTAATACATACAGTCCATCCCATCGCCTTCATTTTAAAGAAGAATGAAATAGGTTTTATTAGCAGAGTGGTGCCTGCGGCGTGAAATTCATTTGTAGTGACAGAAAAATTGTCTGCGTTTTTTTGTTTTCATAACTGCTTAGCATTTAATTTGAAAAAAGACTGGAAAATTTTATAATATTTTATAAATAAAAACAAAACATCGAACCCTATAACCGTAATAAAAATAACTAACCAATCACATTAACCAACAAATATAATACAGGTTGATCCAATTACACGAAAACAAACCCACTTAAAACTCTCCAGAATATTCCACAATTAAAAAAGTACACAACACATACACAAAACGTTCCACATTTAAAAAAAGTACACACTAGGGCAGGGCGTTACGCCCGCTGAATATTCATAGCGCACCGGAGATTGTATCGCTTAATAAACACCCTGTATACTAGTCCGCTCACGTGCCCCTAATGACCTGAACAGTATTAATGGAGGAAATTTTAATTTTCACTTAGAACCTTTTGGTTCTGTCTGATTTATGTACGTAGACATTGTATAGAAATTGCAAATGCGGTAATTAGTGTTTGTTTGCGAGTTAATTAGTTTCGTGTTGCTAGTTTGGAAATTGAGAAGGGATTTGTGAAATATGGTGTTGCGAGATTTTACGGAAACAGATTTTGAGTTTGGGCACGCAATATTGAATAGTGGACGATTTATTTAAATTTATTTGTTTTCTAAGATCGCCGTTAAATTTAACTGACCGTGTTGTGCTCCCACAAAAACAATGGGGAACAGTTTCATTGCTCCTTGCTTGATGCGTTATTGGCAAAAGCTACAAGTTACGCGTATAAGCTTTAACTGCTAGCTCGTATTTCAAACTTTAATAACATTCAGAATATTAATTTTCAATCAATTATTTACAGAAAAATAAACCTGCATAAAACAGAAAAAGCGTTAAACACAAAGTGAACTTTCAACTAGTACAAAAGCTAAAAGTAGCTCTTGTGAATAAATAAAATACGATCAACATTGATGCTACGACGGGTTCTACGAAATGTCTACACCGTGCTACGAGCGTCTACGAGATGCGCTACGCCGCGTCTACGATTACATTATAACGATCGAATGAACTGTTTGTTTGTGAATCAGTCACGTTAACTCAGCAAAAAAAATGCAACGCTGAAGTTGTTTCTATCTTTTGTATTGTTTTTGAGTTGTTCTTTGATTAAAATGAAGCAAAAACCGATCATCATAAAAAAATAAATGAATAGGCTAACAAACTAAGGAGCTCGTGGCTAAGTAACAACAGCCGTACGGGTTGATCCGTCAGGTTAAGCTACGCTTGCCGGGGTTGGTCAGTGGATGGGTGACCATCATTCCTCCGTGCCTCGGAAAGCACGTTAAGCCGTTGGCCCCGGCTGTTATTCGTGGATCTTTGACAGTCGTTACGGGTCGTCAGAAGCCCGAAAGTCTGACAACCAGTCTTACCAAGGGGTATCGTATTACCCAGTATCTGGGTTGTGGAGGTCAGATAGGCAGTCGCTCCACGTAAAATACTGGTATTCAGCTGCATCCGGTTAGACTGGAAGCCGACCCCAACATAGTTGGGAAAAGGCTAGGCAGATGGATATAGGCTAACAAACTAACAAAGGCCTTTTTAATGTAGACTTAGTATACCATTCATGAACTAATATTTTGTGATACTTTGTTATATCAGAAAAGAAAAACACAGTCAGTTTTATCACTCCACATATCCGATATAACATTTCCGAACCATCACACACGTCGCGTCGGTTCAAATCAATGTTCTATAAAAGGTCAAACAACTCCCTTGTGTGCATTAGTTAATAACAAACAAACAACACACCAGTCAGCTGATAGTTTCATTTCGGGAATGAATTGTTCAATATGAACGGTTCATATTGAACGCTGTCGGCTCCGATCGGTCACCCATAGATACCCCTCCACTTTCGCATGTAGAGGCGTCAATCTGTCGACTAGGCATGACTGGTCACCCATCCATAACCATCATATCGGCATACATACCACCACGTATATCAGGTGACACGACCAGTATCGAACCTGATATACAAATCCTCATGAGCATGGATAACTCCGTCATTATGGCGGGTGATCTAAATGCTAAAAATCCCATATGGAACTCTCGGTTATCCAACCCGAGAGGAAATGTGCTTGCTCGGTTAGCAGTCAAATACAACTTCGACGTCATCGCTCCGATGACGCCTACTTATTATCCCAGTCCCGTCAATCATAGCCCCGATATTCTCGATGTAGCGTTACTCAAGAACATAACCTTAAGGTTACGTTCAATTGAAACTCTACAAGAACTAGATTCCGATCATAGACCAGTGATATTAGCGTTATCCCACCACTCAAGCCCCACTGATCCTGGTCAGCCCCCTCCTACAAGACTTATAACAGACTGGCGTAAGGTAGAACATCGCCTTAAGGACGTCACGTCAGTACACTTAAATAAAATCCCAGATAACCTAGATAACTTAAAGTCAATCCCCGATGTGCTTAGTGCGATCGACTCGCTCACCAGTCACGTACAAACGGCTGTGAGCGAAAGCTCACGGCGTGAGCCAGTGCTGGATGACCAGCGCTGGGTACTGCCAGCCGATGTACGTGCACTGTTGACCAAGAAGAACGCAGCCATCCGTGCCTATGACGCCTTCCCCGACGCCACCAACCGCGCTCGCATGCGTGAATTACAGCGTGCTGTAAAGTCACGCATTAGTGAGATGCGGGATGAGCGTTGGGATAAGCTCATGAGCACCATAGAGCCCTCCCATCAAGCTTTTTGGCAACTCACCAAAAAGCTCAAGTCCGATACTGTGACCGACATGCCGCCGATCACACGTCCTAATCAAAGCCCAGCCTTTGATGACGCCGACAAGGCCGAATGCCTAGCCGACAGCCTAGAGGCCCAATGCTCGCCAAGCCTACTACCAGTAGACCAAACACACTGCGACATAGTGAACGCAGAGGTCGAACGTAGATCCACCCTCCCTCCCCTCGAGGACCCCGAAGTACCCCTCCCCCCCGTGACCCCAGACGAGGTACACTCACTAGTGAGAAACCTCAAATCCAGGAAAGCTCCTGGTGCTGACGGCATCACTAACAGAGTGGTGAAACTATTCCCTGCCCCACTCATTGTTTTAATGACAGCCATTTTTAACGTTGCATTAAACAATAACATCTTCCCCCAAGCGTGGAAAGAAGCCACCGTAATAGGCTTTCATAAGCCCGGCAAGCCCAAAGCTGACCCGTCCAGCTACCGGCCCATAAGTCTCCTCAGTACAATGGGGAAGATTTATGAACGTATAATCTTTAAAAGATTAATGGATTTTGCCGAATCCAATAAACTCATCCCCGACGAACAGTTTGGATTCCGTACCAAACACTGTTGCGTCCGCCAAGTCCACCGAATTGTCGAGTACGTAAGTACTGGATTTCAAACGGGCCGCATGACAGGTGCGCTCTTCTTTGATGTAGCGAAAGCGTTCGACAAAGTCTGGCACAACGGCTTAATATATAAGCTGTACCAACTCAAAGTGCCTGACCGTCTCGTGCACATCATACGGGACTACCTGTCGAACCGCACTTTTCGCTACCGCATAGGGGAAGCCCTGTCAACCCCCCGCTTGATCCGAGCCGGTGTCCCCCAGGGCTCCGTGCTATCCCCCCCCCTTTTCACACTATACACTAGCGATATACCTAAACATAGTAAGTGTCAATTGGCCCTATTCGCCGATGACACAGCTATATATTTTTCAGGCTATAAAACAACTGCAATAGTCAAACACCTCCAATCAGCAGCCGACGCTCTAGAGCTTTGGTTTCTCAAATGGCGGATCGAACTTAACCCGACAAAGAGTGCAGCTGTACTATTTGCCAAACGTGGCAAAAACAGCAATGCATATACCCGTACCCAACCAATCACAATGTCTGGCCACCCCATCCCGTGGGACAAAAAGGCCAAATACCTAGGGGTTACCCTCGACAGTAAACTCTCATTCGCCGAGCACATAAAGATAACACGAAACCGCGCTGCCTTTGCACTCGGCCGACTACATCCTCTATTAAATGCACGTAGCAAACTTGCCCTTAAGTCAAAGGTGCGAATCTATACTACGTGTATTCGTCCCATTATGACCTATGCATGTGTTGTGTTCGCACACGCAGAGCCGTATCAACTCAAAAAATTCCAAATCCTCCAAAATCGATTTTTACGACGAGCCACGGGCAGCCCCTGGTACGTACGTAACTATCAATTACATATCGATTTAAACATGCCGACCATTAAGCATTTTATCAAAAAGACAAGCATACGCTTTTTCGATTCTGCTACCACTCACACTAACCCACTAGTGGCCGCAGCTGCCCGATACACACCCTCACAAATATCACGCACACGTCGTCCCAAACATGCCTTACTAGATAAGGATGACGACATTACTCTCCACCAAGAGAGAATCAGACTAGCTAACAAGAACACTTCCCAAGACAGACGCCCGTTCTATCGTTGCCGCGCTCTACGGAGAGCGCCTCCGCGAAATAACATTAGAGTTCAACGACCCCCAGTCCCTTGACCCCACCCGCCCGCCCGCGCGGAGCGAGTAGTAAATAAAAATTAGTCCCTAATAATAATTATTCGTTGCTACAAGTCCCCTCTTGTTCAGTAAGCAGTAGTGCCCTAAGCCTAGGTTCGAGTCCCACTATGGGACGCCCTTAGCTGTACTACTTAAATAAATTATTTTGTAAGGCGAGAGGCCCTTCTGGCCCCGCCGACGCCCGGTTAAGCAAAAAAGGTTCCCGGAACCAATTGCGAGAACGCCATTATCAAAAAAAAAAAAAAAAAAAAAATCCGATCGGTCACTGGGGGTAATAGCCTGTTGACGTTTAGTCAAATTACGTTAGGGGCAACCCTAATGTATTATATTTGTTTTTTTCTTTTCAATAGGGGATCTAGATGTGTGTGCGGTTGAATTTAAAGTGTTATGTGTAAGTATCGAGTTCAGTGCGCAATTAAACAGGAAGCCAAAAATAAACGTTTATTTCCAAAAATGCCTTATTTGAATTTTAAAGTAGCTCAATAATGATTTTGAACTTTCAAAAATCCCACTGAATTATTTCCCAAGCATGGTATTGGCAATCCATTCTTTACAAGTGCCAACAAAAACAAACAACAACACAGCACCTAAATCAAACACACACGAACAACTAACAGCCAACAAATCACAGCAAACATTCGGCCAACGTTGGCCGCAGTTATTACAAGGTCCGTTGCGTGGATGATAACATTAGTTTGCCGGTTTTCCGTAAAAACCAGTATAAATCACTAGCGCGCCAGCCCTGACTAATTACGGTTTAATTTAGACCAACAAAGGGCCACACTAGCAAACTTGCTTGATAAATCTCTAACATGTGTGTTGCCTAACGAGTAGTGACCAAAATGGAATAATAGGGTTGATATTTTATCGCTTTTAGTTAGGAATATGCGGGATATGGGACTTTTTGTGTTATTTAGAAAAGTATTTCAGGGTTTTCTAGAGTAAAGAGATATAATACAGGGTGTAAGTGTAAACGGTGGCAATATTTGAAGGGGTCATTGTACTCATCATTATGAACAACTTTCACTATGGGACCAAACCTGAAATCACGTAAAAAAAATCAGCTGGGAACAGATGATGACCCCTTAAATATTGCCACTGTTTACACTTACACGCTGTAGAGATGTAATTAATAGTGAATTTTCCAGGTATACGGCAGTCTATCAATTACTGTAGTGGTCATTGTTTAGGTTTCAGGGTTCCGTACCCCAAAAGGGAAAAACGAAACACTTACACGTTTTTTATGTTTTGTTAAGGGGTATCGTATTACCAGTAACTGGGATCAGACAGGCAGTCGCTCCATGTAAAATACTGGTATTCAGCTGCATCCGGTTAGACTGGAAGCCAACCCCAACATAGGTGGGAAAAGGCTAGACAGTATAACAATATTTTTATAAACAACCTAGTAATACCAAATT
Organism: Cosmia trapezina; assembly: GCA_905163495.3. Classification (NCBI taxonomy): domain Eukaryota; kingdom Metazoa; phylum Arthropoda; class Insecta; order Lepidoptera; family Noctuidae; genus Cosmia; species Cosmia trapezina. Next base: position 9,717,127 of record LR991036.1, read on the forward strand.
GGGAATTATTACCGTACAAACACTATTACTTCAAAGATAGACAAACACATAAATACAAAAAGGCATAACTCCATAAGTCACAAAGTACCTACACACACATTAAATCAAATAACAAACACATAACACAAGTCTATTATATCGAGCAGTTTGTAGCCCATGGTTGAATTTCTTAGGTCAGAGCAACCTTTGTTTCTTTCTATGTCGTTTTTCATATAAATTGGGTATAAGAAGGGGATTATTCGCCTTAGTGCCAACGTCGGGGAGCAACTATTTTTACTTTTGTATGTTTTTTCCTCTATTTCACCGAGGATTTCTGTTGTTTGCATGTTTTTGTGTGTCGTTTTTGAATGTCTGTTTATTTCATAAGTGAAGAAGAGATTTTTGTAAAGGGATACTTTTAGGTTATCTCGGTATATACTTATTGATTTGATTAATTGGATTTAAATGTAATTTTTACAGCAAATCCCTATTAAAACCAAACACGTCAATTAATTAAATTGACACACTCCAACAACTTTGAATCCGTTATTCATAGAAATATTGAATCCAAACATTCAAATTAAAATCGAAATGATAAATGTTAATTAATAGAAACATCGGCTAAGCTGGAGTTAGCGTCAATCATAGCATAAGAAACTTCACTAACTGTAATTGAAAAAGTTAAAACTTTATACCTACGCAGAGATCAGAAAACGCGAATTATTAAACCAATTAAAACTTGGCAACATTAACTGATTCAACGCACAACAAATTCGCACAGAAGTTGCCAGCCTTTAGACCCGATTTTATTTGATATGGACCCTTTTCGATACGTATAAAATTGCCGTAAAGTTTTGATTACGAATAAAAAGAATAGGGACGGAAACAGGTAGAAAACGATTTTTATGTACCCTTCAAAGATTTGCTTTTGAAAGGCAAATCACGTTAGAAATAATATAATTTATTTAGGGGAACATCTTAAATTAAAGTAAGTACGTAAGTTACGTGCGTGTTTTGGAAAAATAAAATGATTATTTATTTAAGTTACCTAATTTGACCTCCCTCGACCCCTCTTTCCCTCTCTTTCTAAAGCAACAAGTAATAACGCATCTCATATTATGTTAGCATCAACGTATAATATAGCTAGGTACTGTGTTTCAATACAATATCTGTTACGAGTTTTCGCTTTCATCCTATTTCTCAAATAAAAAATAGGTATGGCCATAACCCTTTTATGAATTTTTAAAATATTTCGTTTGTGAATATACAGATCGCGATGCCAGTAAGGTTCGGATTACATGTATTATTGCTGCTAGTGTAGCCCAAAACTGGATAAAAAATTCATTAGAACGCACCTCCTTGCCATTTGAATATGAAACTTATTACTTGAGCTGTTGAGTGGCAAATTGCTAAATAGCAACATCCAACTCATTTTCCGCCGACATTGAATATTCTGCCATGTTTGAAGGAAAAACAAAGTGTTAAATTGCGTGGGGAGTCGCCTTTGAGCTGGTGGTGTGTTGAGGAAGTTTAGATCCTGTTTCTTGTTCAGTAAGGTTTATATTTGTGTGTGGTTCGGTTGGTGTAGTGTGAGGAGGGGTGAGTTTCCTGTTACAGGAGACATGTAGAGAGGATGTGGGTCAAGTGGCAGGCAACAAAAGTATGAGTGTTGCGATGACGCGCTCTTGTGCAGACGGCAACGGGACGCGCCGTCGACTGCCGACACTATACGTCTGACTGCATTCTGTTTGAATTGCCACGATAGCCGCTTTATTTCTATCAAAGTTACAAGTTGCCTTTCAGTCAACAACTGAACTGAAGCTTTGAAAGCAAGTCTTTTTAACCCGATTAATGGAAAATCAAAAGGAAGAGTTATGCATTTTACTGGCTATATCAGTATGTGACGAGAAGAGCTCGTGGCTAAGTAATAACAGCCGCACGGTTCGATCCATCAGGTTAAGCTCCGCTTACCGCGGTTAGTCCGTGGATGGGTGACATCTTTACATAGCGAGACTCCTCCGTGCCTCGGTAAGCACGTTAAGCCGCTGGTCCCGGCTGTCATTCGTGGATCTCGGGTCGACAGAAGCCCTAAAATCTGACAACCAGTCTTACCAACAGCTTATAAAGGTGCCGTTCGCTAAAACAGGTACTTTTCAAACGGTGCTTTAAGTGGAATAATACCTCATGTTTAGTATTTAATTGCTATACTAATTTATACTTGCATCTATCCATCCTTTTCACACTTTCTTTTTCTCGCTGGTACTCTGTACAATTATAATCTATACTTGTGGAAATAGTCAACGAAATCTAACGAAAAAGTGTTTACTGTGTTCAGCAACGTAAGAACAATAAATAGTTTGTGTCTGGTGCATGTTAGTGTTTCTTTAAAGCAACCTACTGCCACCAGCAAACCTCAAAAATTAGTGTTCTTACGTATTCACAAAGTACTTATTGTTCTTACGTTGCTTAACACTTTTTCTTTAGATTTCGTTGACTATTTTCACAGTTTAAGATTCAAATTTATGGCAATACTAAACACCTCATTTATTTTGTACTTCTAGGTCATAAAATCAATTTTTCAGTTTCATTTTGTGGCAGTGTTTGTTAGTTTTTTTTATAGCTTGTTAAATCAGTATCTAAAGCGTACTTTCAGTTCTTTTTCAACCCGTGACCCGTGTATGTTTAATAAGCGTATTTTGACGTACACTCGTGTCCAGATTGGCGTAGTAACTTAGTTAGGTAGCCACGCCGATGGCTCGCTTGAATATTAAAAGATTAATGAGGTTTTAACAATATTTATGTCGATAAAAGAGGTTCTAAATTAACGGGAGGTAGTAGCTTTAATAGTACATGTTGTTTGTTTATGGGTTTTCTGATGGGCCATGTAGATTATTTATGTATGTATATTGTTCCCTTCATCATCGTTTTTGGCAGCCTCTTTCTGTATTTTGATGGATTTTTTAAACAGGATTCACCTGCAAATATGTCAGTCTATGGGAAAATGGTGACAATTTAAGGGTGTGGTATAAACCAACAAACGAGCAACTTTTTCCATGGCACCAACATCGTAATCGCGAAAAAATAATCAGCCGTCCCATGCATTTGGGTCGAGTAGGTATTGAAGTTTTCTATGGGGCCGTTGAAATTATTTTCGCGATTACGATGTTGGTCCCATGGAGAAAGTTGTTCGTTTTGATGTTCTGTATCACACCCTGAAATTTGACGAGGATGCAAAACGACACGTTGTATAATAATATACCTCCTACATTGAAATTACTTCGATGTAGGTTTTTTGTTCTTCAAGTCTATAAAATAATCAATAATCCAATAGAATAAATACAGTTTCTATAAACTCTTATTGTTTTCGAAACTACCAACAAATTCTAAAGTGATAAACAAGAACTATACCAACAATCACTCCAATACCACGGTTGGTTAAAATCGCCCCAATCGTTGATCAAAAGGACGTGTCGTTACATTTTTATAATCCAAACACTTCTTGTCACACCAATCGCAAACCGACCTTAGTCTGCAAGAAATAGAATAGAAAACTGTTTGTGTAACTGTGTTTACTGTGTCGTGAAATCCAGACAGAGGCGTAGCGAACTAAGGCGAAATGATAATAATTTCATATTATTTTGGAATTGTGCTTCATACAGCCGCAGTGTTGGGTCGTAAGCTGGCTTTATTACATACATTTCAGCAGATTCCCTCGAAGTAGAATTAACCCTGTGATGATGCCCTGGGTACTATGTTAATGCATGTCGAGATAATGACTTCGTTCTTACACAGAATGAATATGCGTTGAAAATTGTTTGATGGCTAGGTTAAGGAGTAGAATGTACATTTATGTGGTGCGTTAAATGAAACGACATAGTGTTTAGGCTTTCAGGTTGTATTTGCTCCGTGGTTTTAGGTAACTACTTTTTATGTGTTTGGCATAGTATTTTATGAAAAATATCGTAAAAACGAGATGTGATTAGACCATAAAATCGTTTTTGTTATGACTATGAATAAGAGAGCTTGGTTTAAGTTGTTTTTGCCTACAATTCACCTGCCTAGCTTTTTTCCAACTATGTTGGGGTCGGCTTCCAGAACCAGATGCTGCTGAATACCAGTATTTTACATGGAGCGACTGCCTATATGACCTCCACAACTCAGTTACTGGGTAATACGATACCCCTGGTAAGTCTGGTTGTTAGATTTTTTGGCTACCGACGACTTGTAAAGACTGTCAAAGATCCACGGATGACAGCCGGGATGCTTTAACCGTGCTTTTCGAGGCACGGAGAGGTCTTGGTATTTAAAAATGATCACCCATCCACAGACCAACCGCTGCAAGTGCAGCTTAACCTGATCGATCGACCCGTGTGGCTGCTACTACCACAAGCCTACAATATGTGCTCACATTAAAAGTTTTTTTCAAATTAAAAATGTTTGTTACGTATTTTAATTTAAAAAATCGGCCAAGTGCGTGTCGGTACACGCACAATGAAGGGTTCCGTAGCTGAAAAGAATTTATCCCAATAACAAACTTAACATTGTAATCCCAAAAAAGTATTTTCTTACTTGATAAAATTACAAATTAACAATTTTTGGACTTTTTCCTTTACTTGTGCTGTGAGAACTTGCTTATTGCCAAATTTCATGATTCTAGATCAACGGGAAGCACCCTATAGGTTTTGATTTACTTGCGAGTATCAAAATATGTCGCATAAATGGCCACATTTTTTGTTGCGTTGACTTACAAGCTTGATTTTTTTAGAACTCTAAGGGTCTAGCCTTACGTATTTGATATTAATTTCAACTTGATACCTCCACGCGATTCTGAGAAAAAGGGTCTTGACAGACTGACATACTTGAACATATTTTTTTATATGATAAAATTACAAATTATCAATTTTCGGACTTTTTCCATTATTTGTGCTGTGAAACCTTGCTTATTTAGCAATAAGCAATAATTTCATGATTGTAGGTCCACGGGAAGTACCCTATAGGTTTTGATTTACTTGCGAGTATCAAAATATGTCGCATAAATAGCCGTATCTTTTTATTGCGTTGATTTAGAAGCATGAAATTTTTAGAACTCCAAGGGACCATAAACTTACGTATTTGATACTAATTTTAACTTGATATCTTCACGCGATCCTGAGAAAAAGGGTCTTGACAGACTGACAGACAGACAGACGGACAACAAAGTGATCCTATAAGGGTTCCGTTTTTTCCTTTTGAGGTACGGAACCCTAAAAACCAAAACACGGAACTGAAGTTCGCAATTAATTTTTAAAGCTAAAACCAGAGGGACTTAATTAGCTGAATAAATAAAGAGAAAACATTTCAGCGATAATTTAAATCCTTTACCTACTTATTATGTGTAATCGACCGTGCATTCGAATTTAAATGTAACAAATCATCATAAATTATTAAGCAATCAACGCCAGTATTAAATACCGCTAAAGTCAGATAAGGTGATGTGTGATTGTTTGGAGAGCCTTTGTCAAGCAGTAGATTGTTATAGGCTGATGATGATGACAAATAGGTGCATAATCAGCCTATAATGTCCCAACTGCACACACAGGACTCCTATCTGTGAGAGGTACTGGGCCGTAATCCACCACGCGGGCCCAGTGCGGGTTGGTGGATGCCAAATGTCTTCGAATTTTTGGTTCTAGGAAATGCCGGTTTTCCTTCACCGTTTTGAGAGCGGTGGTGATGAAATAATTTACATAAAGTAAAGTGCCTGCTTGGGTTCGAACCCACGACCTACAACTCTTAAGTCGCAGCCGTTACCACTGGGCTACCACGCACTCAATATAATAGGTGATAATGTCTAAATTACCATTCTTAGTGCACATAGTAAATTGGTAGACGAAGTACAGTAAACCTCGCAACATCACCTTTTTTGAAAAAAACAAAACTGTCCACTCCTAAAAGTAACAATTGCGTTATAAAAACTTACTTTTGAAGGGTTAAACGATCATAAATAAGAAGTACCTATCTCGCGATCTTCGCGTTATAATCGTGCCGTTCATCTTACGACGGTACATTAAGTCCGAAAGCTCTAACATCTTGAAATATATCCTTCACAGATAGGTATTAAGATTCATTAAACTTGGGTTTAGTGATAGCGGTGGAGACGAGGTATTTAGTTAGTTGAAATAAATGCGATTTTGTAAGTTGCAGTGTACTTTTAAAAATATTTTTGTTGACTTTTCTAGCACTGCAACTTCATTTCTGAAAATATTATTACGATGGAAAACAGTGTCAAGTTTTTTTTTACGACAACTACAAGTTATCAATGCGTCAACGCTCACGAAGATGTGTTCAATGAAGTGCGAATTTAGAATAAACAAATGAATAACGTAATGTATTAACAGCCATTTTCAAAAGTCATTCTCACTAGAATTGGCAAAAATGCTGTCAACTAAAGGCCAATATTCTCGTACCTAAAAACGTTCAAATTTAAGTCGCAATCTAATGCAAATGACAATAAAATGTCCAAAATATAGGTAAACGCTATACAATTTTTGATGATGAGATGAGTTCCGACCGTTGTTAAAAATACGGGAATTGCCTCTCTAGTATCAGCAGTCTCTAACATATCGATATCAGTGTGGTCTCTAGCTTCTTTTTGCCGTAATAGCATAGGTACTGTTGTATTAGTTATTCATGAATATTTCCTCGTTGCCAAATAAGGCTCCAAATATTTTTAGAGTATACAATTTAAACAAAAAGGCGCTCAAAATGGAAGCTACTCCGGAACACGTGCCCACTTCACTTCATTAAATTTAGACTAAAAGTTCATCGTGCTGATTTCATATTCAATTTGGCGTTTGCAGGGACCGTCATAATTTTTTTATGTGAACATAAAGCGCGTCTGTCGATGGAGCCCTTTTTTCTATCGGAAGCTACAAAACGCTTGGGATGAGGGTACTTTGAACTGTATTCAGGTGATTATTTTGGTCTCGTATTTTGCGATGGTTTTTTTTTTCAGGATCGATGTGAAGGCTTTACCTTTTGGTATATATGTATTTGAAAATGATGGAGGTTTGAAGAGTAATAATATATTGGCTTTGAATCGTGTGAGGTTATTAGAGAGATTGCTGAAGGCATAGACGTATAAAAAAAGGAGGACTCCGCGCCACGCATATCGAAAGTGAAGCACCGTACCGATCTATGTGTGATTTGAGTACGCCGTCGCTTGTGTCACGTAATGGCGGCCGGTCGGTATACTATGATGTAAATGTGTGCGCGAGGCGTGTTTGTACAAACGGTCTCATACTTACTGTGCTTCACTTTCGATATGCGTGGCGCGGAGTCCTCCTTTTTTATACGTCTATGGCTGAAGGCATAAAAATTGAACAGGAAGAAAATACTGTTAGCTATCCGTATCGTAGCAAAATTCTGAAATCATTAACGTGGGATGAGAGATGAGACGTTTGCTACTTCGAATTTGAAGAATCATATTTTTTTATTATCATAGCTGTTGACAGGTGCTACTTATCATTTCGATGTTAGCATTATTTTTTTAAATTAAATAATAAATAAATATCCTTGGACATATCACACAACGCCAACTAGTCCCAAGCTAAGCAACGTAATGCTTGTGTTATGGTAACAAGATGGCTGATAAACTACTTATATACTTATACGGGATGGAAAGAATCGAGAATGTGTTGAGGAAACCTACTCACATTTATTTTCATCTTTTTATTTAAATGACCTTTAGCAATGACAATCAAACCGTGGGATTTACATTAGACAACTATTGTAGCCGTTTGTGTAATACAATTTTTTTTTAGGGTTCCGTACCTCAAAAGGAAAAAAACGGACCCCTTTTAGGATCACTTCGTTGTCCGTCTGTCTGTCTGTCTGTCAGCCTGTCAAGACCCTTTTTCTCAGAAACGCGTAAAGGTATCATTTTGAAATAAATATGAAATACGTAAGTCTATAGTCCCTTGCAGCTTTAAGAAAATCAAGCTTCTAAGTTATCGCGATAAAAAAATACGGCCATTTAAACGCCATATTTTGATACTCGCAAATAAATCAAAACCTACAGGGTACTTCCCGTTGACCTAGAAATATGAAATTAGGCAAGAAGCAAGGTCTCATAGCACAAGTAAAGGAAAAAGTCCGAAAATTACTAAATTGTAGTTTTATCACATTTTTTTTTTCGGTACCTAACAATGTTAAATTTGTTTTTTGGATACTTAAATTCTTTTCAACTACGGCACCCTTCATAGTGCGTGGTCCGACACGCACTTGGCTGCTTTTTTTTTCTGCATATTACAGTAATTGTAGGAAACTACGGTATACCTTCCGCCAACTGCCTTTGCCTTGGACTGACGAACTGAATCTCCATATCGATATGAATATCCCAAAACCCGATTTTCCTACCTCTCTCAAATCTTAAACACAATACAAAAACTCACAATATACATTTCATTGTGCAAAAATACCTGTATCGTTAATTTGCCGCGGCAGGCACAATCGTGGTCGGAGTAATTTTTTTTATGACTGAGCACACAATTCGTAATTCGACCTCATTTCAAGGAGAGAGTGGGTAGACGGAAAAACTGCTCCCTCATTATCGTTTTCCGCACTCGCGCCGGTATCCAGAGTGTTGGAAAACAATACAATTCCGCATGAATCGCCTGGGTATTTTTTCAAGAAATTTAAAAGTTTTTTTTCTCTTTTATTTTCGCATAGTGTGGTGGGGAGTTGAAGTGTGTAATTCTTTGGCCTGGTTGCACCTGGTTCCTTCTATTTTGTTTGGGTATATTCATTCTTGCGTTGTTTGCTCGAAACTTCCAAATGGTGAACCTTTTCTGTAGCTATTGTATGTGTACTGCAATATAACAAAGAAAATTGACTTCTGGGCGGTGTATTTTATTGGAAGCAAGAGGCGATGTCTGCTACCTGCAAGTGGAAAGATACTTGCAGGTTGCAATGTGACTTAATATTGCAAGGCGACAAGAAGATGAAACAGTTTATTAACTCCCAAGAAAATTTTAGGGACATTTTTAGGGCTCCGTACATCATAAGGAAAAAATTACTTTATTACACTTATATGATCACTTCGTTGTTCGTTTGTCTATCAGTCTGTCAAGACCCTTTTTCTCAGGAACGCGTGGAGGTATCAAATTGAAATTAATATCAAATACGTAGGCCTATGGTTCCTTGGAGCTCTAAAAAAAACAAGCGTCTAAATCAGCGCAATAAGAAAATACGGCCATTTATGCGACATATTTTGATACTCACTCAAATCAAAACCTGCTTCTAGTTGACCGAGAATCATGAAATTTGGCAAGAAGCAAGGTTTTACAGCACAAATGGAACAAAAAGTCTGAAAATAGTTCATTTGTAATTTTATCACATAAAAAAAAAACCGGTCAAGAGCGAGTCGGACTCGCGCACCGAGGGTTCCGTTCCGATTTCTGAAAAAGTGTGCTATTTAGAAACATCGTTTTATTTTTCCTGTAATCTTTACATAAACTTCTATCACATAGAATAATTTCAGATTTTTATCTTTGCAAACTTCGGAGATAAGGGGGGGGAACGCTATTTTTTTTTACAATTTTCATCAAAAGTCGAAAACTATGCGGCCTAAAAAAAAAAAAAACAGTTTAAGAATGTGCAAGCAGCCTTCTTTCATATGATACCCCACATGCCCTAGTAGCCTCACTTTGAATTCTTAGAACCCCCTTTCAGTCCCTGTTACAAAAAAAATATAAATATCTTTACTTCTTTCTTATTTGCAAAATACTTGGGTAAACGTCATCTAAAAATGTCCAAATTTTAAGTTGATAGCATTAGTAGTTCTTGAGATATCCAGCTGTGACAGACAGACAGACTGAGTCACACCATAAGGGTTCCTTTTTTACCATTTTGGTACGGAACCCTAAAAATTGCGATGAACGAGACGCATATCAATGTATGGGAGAAAATGTTTTTCAACTACAAAGCTTGTTTTTGGGATAAATTCTTTTAACTACGGAACCCTTCATTGTGCGTGGTTCGACACGCACTGGGCCGGTTTTTTTCCCCAGTATTTCATTGATCACTAATGCCTCTCTTTCTTTCTATAAAATTTTTGTCTACAAAACTTGTCACTCTAATGATTCGCCACTTCTACTTCTCAACGAATATTCTAGAATACATTTTTTCATTAATCAATATACTGCGAGTCATCAGCTAGGGGGCGAACCGGAAGTACCCGACCGGAAGCAGAGGGACTAAACTCGGCGGTTAATTGTGCGAAAAGCGAAGCCCTTCATTTTGAATATCGAACGATTATTTCCGCGCGAGCTTTAAGGATCATGTGTTGGAGGGGATTTTTTAAATTTATATGCATCCTCTATGTTGGGACATAAATTACCCAAGCTATCTGTAAATAATTAAATTAATTGCTTGAAATAAGCTGAACATGTATTGGTGCCATTAGGTTTTTTCATCAGGAATTTCTCAGTAGCAGTCCGGAGTCTGGATTTGTGCCCGGCTGATAGCAATAGGCTCACCCACTATTACATGGGCCGTAATATAACTGCCGAAATGTATTATAGGTACACCTATGCCTAACAGTACATCGTCATTTTCCACCTAAAAAGCAACACCTTAACATCAATAAACACTTCTACTTTCACAAATCATCTAAAATAATCTAAATTAATATATAATTATTCGAAACATTATATTTCAGCATTTCATAAAAAAAGCTAAGAGTTATTATGCTTTTAATTACAATTCTGTTCCGATTTTAATTAAATATTTAGCTCAAATATTAAGATTTTAAAAACTGACTTTCGTTGACTGTAACTATAAAAACTATCAATCAATCTGCGTAGCCTTTTCCCAACTGTGTTGAGGTCGTCTTCCAGTCTAACCGGATGCAGCTGAATACCAGTATTTTAAATGTGCGAGACCTCCACAACCCAGTAACTGGATAATACGATACCCCTTGGTAAGATTGGTTGTCAGACTTTCAGGCTTCTGCTGACGACCCGTAACGACTGTCAATGATCCAAGAATGACAGCCGGGACCAACGGCTTAAAGTGCTTTCCTAGGCACGGAGGAGTCTCGGTATGTAAGATGGTCATCCATACACGGACCAACCCCGGCAAGCGTAGCTTGACCTGATGCATCGTCCCGTGCGGCTGTTATTGCTTAGCCACGAGCTCCTTAACTATTATCTTGGACTCTTCACGTGACCAGAAGGCTGGCCTATTTTTTGGCCAAAGAATCAGCATTGCCATACAACGTGGCAATGCTGCCAGCCTTTTGGGCACTGTTCCTATTGACAGCGATGCGGACGATTTTTTGATACCCTATGATCCTTTCCCCTCCTTTTTTTTATACAATGTACATAAAGAATAAATAAAAACCTACGGGTTACTTCCCGTTTATCTTGGATATATTATATGCCTCAATGTCTTTAAAACAATTCTTAAAAGCAAATGCGATGACCAATCCAATTCGGAAATGAGGTCCATTTCTAGCATGATCTTTCATGACGAAGGCTAATCATTCAGAAAGGTCAGGTAGTACTCGCCACCGCGGCGTGCATGGAACGTAAACGAAGCGAAAGGATGGGAAGAAGGCGTGAGGTTATATATACAGGGTTAGGTACTTGTAATTCAACGTATACCTTGCAGAGCGTCATACTAGGGTAAAAATGTAACAAATTAAGCCACTAAATGTTCTACCGAAATTTAGTATTTCTAAGAAAGTCTTGTCTAAGAAAAATATAAATTACGAAAAATAAAATGTTAAATTAGTGATCTTTGCCCAAGTTTTGGGCATTTTTCAACTTTTAATTTTTAACAAAGAGCTGCTATGGCATCAGCTATGATAAGAACTTAAATTCCACTACAATCGCGCCGTAAATAATTTTTGAATTGTATTTTTTATAAAAAAACTAAAAATCGAACTAACTCAAAAAACTATTGAATTTCGGTAGAACATTTGGTGGCTTAATTTGTTGCATTTTAACCCTACTAGGACGTCCTGCAAGGTTTATGTCGAATTACAAGTAACCCTGCATATGTATGAGGGCTACATAAGCTATCATATCCATAGGCAATGTATCCAGAACATTCAGCACAGCTGTATGATAATGGACATAAAAGACGGAGAAAATTACCTCTGAATATAAATCACGAGCATTTTAGGATCGCGTGTCGATATGTTTGGAAGCGCAGCATTTGAATTTTGTTATGTTTATTACTTTCCGAGTTTATTTATAACTTTTTACTTTGTTGTGGAGTTTGATTCGGGAATATTTTGATGTTTGATTCGAGTTAAATATGAAAAAGAAGTAGGTTTTAGGTTCGATTCTCAGGTAGGGCAGTGTTATTGAGTTTTTCTATCTGGAATTTTTTAGTTGAAGCCCCGAGTCTGGATTTGTGCCCGGTTGGTGGCAACATGCTCGCCCACTATTAGAGTCTGTCAAGCGAGTCGTTTCCAATGAAAAAGGAGGCCATAATTAAAAATATTACATGTGTCAACACTGATATAGTACGCTAAAAACATGTTTGTAACTTCATTTTTGTAGATAAAAAATTTCTTAAAAAAGTGCATTTCAATGTAGGTATTTATTTGTCAAAATTAGAACTAAAATCAGAAGCTAGAAATTCAATGCCTTCTTATGAGAAATCACTGTCAGTATCATGACGCACAAAATGATGAAGGGTTCCAACTCCGTATCGGTTATCCTTTGTTTTCTACATGAATAGTGTGATCTGTGCATTTATCCATTAAATCCATTAAGTCGGAAGCCACGGTTACTAGCAGTGCCACATTCACGAACCAACTTGCTCAGCAAAGCGCCTCTGACGCGCGCCTTGCACGCACTGAATGACACGGCTGACAGGGTTGATTTGTTTTCATGTTCTGTGAATGAATTCACAAAAGTCATGTTGTATGTGTTATGTTATTTAAGATAGTTATATAAGATAGTTTAGTTAAGGACCACGCTACCGCATTAGGAATTTCCTGTAATGGTAGCAGTGTTTGTGATAAATAAATAAATAAATAAATAAATATATTTCTTTTCCATTCTTCTTTAAATTTCCTTTAATACAAATTAAATAATTGAGCTAAAAGTATCAAAATGCTGTAGGTTAGTAGAACAGAAGTTGTGACAATCCGTTTGACAGATAATATTATTGCCATTATAAGAAATCAGCTAAATGGTCGTGGACACGACATGAGACTTAAACATAACTGGTGAAATGGGGGTATATGTATACCCGTCGTATATACCACTGCTCTACTCTTCGGGGAAACAAGGCGTGATTTTATGTTTATCATACTTCCTACTATTCTACTATCATACCAATCCTATCCTATATTATAAATGCGAAAGTTTGCCTAGATGGATGGATGTACATTGAAAGAAAGTCTGGAATAGCACATAAGCCACTTTTTTATCCCATACTTTCCGACATCCACGCGGGCAAAGCCGCTGTCAAAAGCTACTGTTGTTATAAAAGTACGAAAAATGAACGCAACTATCCAGTCTGTATAATTTATGTAGTAGTCAATATTAAAAACTTATTACTGTAATGAAACAGACAGACTAACAGACTTTTCATTTATTAGAAACTACAAAACATGTCCTTAATTCAATTAAATTGCTCAAACGACATAATCTTTTTGCAACATCAAAATGTACAAGCGCGCCTAAAGACTCAATCAAACTCCAGCAAACAGATAAAGTACAGTCAGCGAATTATTAAAATACTTTTCAAAACCATTTTAATAGAAGCACCCGAACTAAGTTTTATCTCTGTAATCCGCACCACAAGGCAAGTTTCATGAGTAAACGAGTTAACTTAAACGATTTCCTTGCGGCTGGAAAAAAGTAAAAAGTAAAAAAAAAAAGTTGAAGTAAGATCGCGTCTATCTGGTACCAAATAAAGTTGTGTTGTTGGGCTGGTGATATTTTTGATGACTGTACTTTGTCTCTATTTAATATCGTTTGCGCTTGAACAAGTTGAAAGTACAAGATTGCTGTTTTGAACATGTTCAAAGTATGCTTCTTCGGGGCGCGATTAAATTGTAACGGCTATAGTTGTAGGGATATTAAATGAGACTTATGTTGCGAACGCAAATGCGAGTTTTAAAACTAAAATACTGAATAGATTAAAATGTGTAATGGAGCTTGTGGCACTTAGAGGGATTTCACTGCTACAATCTCTTTTATAATCACAGAAACTTTTAGCTAGTACTAACTTTCAACTGCTACTAGGACATATTATAGTGACCTTATGGGTGTTGTTCTCTAGAAAGGTCAGGTGCGTAGTACTCGCAGCCGGCGTGCGTGTATGACCAGATGTATGAAAGTAAACGAGGCAAAAGGAGTACGTAAAGATCGAAGCGTTCTGTAGTTTCTGCCTACCCCCATGGGAAGAAGTCTTGAGTTTATGTGTTATGTATACGTATAGACCTCACTAATCTATGTTAGTGGTACTCAAGAAACGGCCAAAGAAAGAGAGGCAGATCACAGAAAAGGTTGTATGACGATGTCAGACAGGTCTCAGAATGACACGGGACAGATTGGCCAGAGAGAGACAGGAATTGAGAAGGTTGGAGGAGGCCTTTGCAGACTGGCAAACGGACATACAAAATATAAGCCAACGCCAAATATGAGATTGAAGCCTACACTTTATTTATCCGATTAAAAAGGCTGATAATCCCATCACACTTAATATTATAAAGGCGAAAGTTTGTGAGTGTGTATGTATGTTTGTCACTTCTTCACGCTCAAACGGCTGGACCCATTTTGATAAAATTTGGTATGGAGGTAGCTGACACCCTGGATTAACACATACTTTTTGAAACCGCGGGGCGCAGCTAGTAATGTATATAGAAACTTTCAAAGGTTTATTTAAAGGTTATTTACAGTTTAAAAAAAATCAACACGGAATTTTCTAGCTTGCAGTGGGATTGTTTACACGAGCCTCGCATCCTTAAATAGTCGAACCTATGGCTGTGAGCCCTGCAAATATTTGGTTTGCGTGGGAGTGCAACTCGCGACCCGGAAAACTGAGCTGATGGTGTTACAGTCTATTGCCTTTTTACTATATTGACTTAAAAATAACAAGAACTGATAGTATTGAAAACATACCATCATCTGCCTAGCTGAATTCCAATATTTTACCGTTCATTCCCCACGACACCACTGGTGGTGTCGTCGGGAATGACAGAAACTAGTATTCCCCACGACACCACTGACTGCATTGTGAGTGATGTCCAGCTAATTTTTAAACGTAACAATGATGTGTTATTTTTAAACGACTTCAAAAACGGAGGAGAATATCAATTCGGTTGACAAGGGCAGACTGTCTATCGATGTGACCTCCACAACACAGATACTGGGTAAGACTGTGGTTTACCCCTTGGTAAGACTGTGGTTGTCAGTCTTTCGGGCTTCTGACGACCCGTAAAGACTTTAAAAGATGGGAAGAAGGGCTTAACGTGCTTTCCGAATCACGGAGATGTCTCGGCATGTAAAGATGGTCATCCATCCCCTGATCGATCGACCCGTGCCGCTGTTATTACTTAGCCACAAGCCCCTTAATTATTGACAACATACAATGGCCCCTGTATTCCCCGAAGGGTTAGGCAGATATGATTAGTACACTTATGCTTAGCTAGTCTGGTGTGTTAAAATACCCAGTAATAAGGGCCGAACCTATTGCCACATATGGCACTAATATTGACAGCGGGCTGCTATTGAGAAATTCCTGATGAATAAACCTAGTATCTAGTAATTTATAAAGCGTTTATTAAAGTCGACTCAAAACTACCAGAAAAAATTAACCAAACATGTCAATTAACTCCCCGGCTGCTGATTTAGTGGGGTCTGGAAGTATTGCATACACAAGACTAGGAGGAACTGTGTTCCAACTCTAATAAACCGGTTCCCAATAGAATAGGCGAGAATGGTCAAGGACTATTTATTCCTCACTACACACTGCTTCAAAGGCCAATTACAGAATAACTTCAAACAAAGGAGCATACAGAAAAACAAAAAAAAAAAAATTAAAAAAATTAAAAAACACGACTGCCCTGCCAAAAAACGAACAAAAAGTAAAAATAAAGGACACGTCATATTCTCTGACTAAACAGATTGGCTGGCTCTTTCACATTTGTACCAAAAATATATGAAACGTGGTTGATGTCAATAAATTATATTTTTTGGAATGTGCTGTTCAAGGCCTTCAATTTGATACCCATATTGTAAGAATTGAAGATACGTTTCAAAATGGAGCCATACTGCCGCCATATTGATTTTTTTTTTTTTTTAAATATAACCTATGTCACTCGGGATGATGTAAGGATTCTAACGATACCCCATACATCCAAATCGGTTCAGGCATTTAAAAGTTATGGTGGAATAAATAAACTCACATACATACATACAAACATTCATCAACCCTGAATACATTTCACTCCTTTTTGGGCAGTCGTGTAATAAGGTCGACTTTTAATGATAAACAGATTATTATCTTAGCTAGCCAACGAATAGCCACACATACATGTTAATTGTGAAACTACATACACTCAGTAAAACATACAATAAC
The DNA here is from genome assembly GCA_905163495.3 of Cosmia trapezina. Taxonomy (NCBI): domain Eukaryota; kingdom Metazoa; phylum Arthropoda; class Insecta; order Lepidoptera; family Noctuidae; genus Cosmia; species Cosmia trapezina. The sequence goes on from LR991036.1 coordinate 9,733,693, forward strand.
TTTAATATTCCAAACAGAAACTAGGCGCAAATTACATCGTACAAAACAAACAAATTACATTTTGATCGGCCATTTTGTTTCCCTCGTTATTTTATGTACAATATTATTTACATTACTGAACAACGGATGGAACGTTGATTCTGGGTTTTATTAAATAAACGAATAAATAAAAACTCAGATAGGGTGTTTTATTTGAAATCTATGGTAATCTGGATTTATCAGAATGATAAATGTAGTACGGAGAGCTTAGTTTATTGTTTAAAGATTTTTAAATATCAGGAAGCCGAGCAGTATTAACATAAATCTTATAAATAGGTACCTAGTGAATTGTTTTCTTTTTACTCACAGTTCATATTTTTTTTTCAGCGTGGCTGGATTATATTTTGACTAGCTTTTGCCCGTGGCTTAGCCCGCGTGGTAGTCGGGAAAGCTTGCACAGGCACTTAATGCCGGGATAAAATCAAAAATCAAAGTCCATCCGTGCGCAAAATCCGTTCAGCCGCAAGGTTTAAAAAGGTAACAGACAGACAGATAGGCAGACAGACAGGAGTTATACTTTCGCGTTTACAATATTAGTATAATGTAGCATAATTCTGAATGAAATGCCCAGTACAATAGGACAATAGGATTAAATTCTTAATTGATCTCGTGTTACTTCTTGAAATACCAGACGCAATCATAAGAAAATGTGGAAAATGTGTAGCCTCTAACCAAATTCGGTAGAATTACAGCCGATGCACACGATGCGTTACAGCGATGCACCGCAAATATTTGCCGCATTGATTGTCGCCCGAGTGAGAGGACCCCATCGAGAGACTTTTAATAATAAACCGCACGCCAAAACATAAGTATCAAAAAGTTGTACAAACTCTTGTATACGTAAAGAGCCAATGTTTAATAAAACTACACGCAAACAACTGCTATATTTGCATTACCCAAGTTTTGTTTACTCAGCAAACTGAAACGCTAACATTTATATACGAATACATGCTCACACAACAGAACACATTATTAAGCTGCAGACAACATTGATCAAATAATTAGAGAAACGTGCTTAAATCAAGTTTAGGGTGCGAACAACAATATTAAATCTCATTAAATCACGTCCTTAAAATATTAAAGCTCGAGCCATTTTCGAGTGTCTGGCCCTAATTGCAGACATTCGTTAATTTGTGTCTGGGACGAAAGTGTGAGTGATCTCAGTGTCGGGACACTCGAGTGTGACACCCCGGTGTTTGCCAAGAGAATTTGCTAGGTGTCTCCATTGGATGCTCTTTGTTGATTATTTATCTTTATTTCGAGTTAAGTACCTATGTTTAAATTGTGTTATAAGGCTGTTTCGTATTGTTGAGACTTGTTTTATTTAACTGAGATCAGAATTAGCATTGCCATTCAACGTGGCATTGCTGCCAGCCTTATGGGCAATTTTCCCGTTGACAGCCATGCGGACGAATTTTTCGATGGCCAACGAGCTACGTAGTAGCTGTGCTACGTAGCCGTAGCACAGCTACAACTCGTAGCAGTCGTAGCATGTTTTTATGTATATGGCAATGAGCTTAATCTAATAAAGCAACTGTTACTCGAATCCAAACTATTTCAACCGTATTAATAGGTCTATTCAAATGACTATGTTCAATCCATACTGAAACATTCGTAGCACTTGTTGTAGACACGTAGCCGTATCGCGTAGCATAGCTACAACTCGTAGCAGTCGTAGCATGATTTTATGATGTGGCAATGAAATTAATCTAATAGAGCAACAGTTACTAGAATCCAAACTATTTCAACCGTATTAATAGGTGTATTCAAATTACTATGTTCAATCCATACTGAAACATTCGTAGCACTTGTTGTAGACACGTAGCCGTATCGCGTAGCATAGCTACAACTCGTAGCAGTCGTAGCATGATTTTATGATGTGGCTATGAAATTAATCTAATAGAGCAACAGTTACTAGAATCCAAACTATTTCAACCGTATTAATAGGTGTATTCAAATTACTATGTTCAATCCATACTGAAACATTCGTAGCACTTGTTGTAGACACGTAGCCGTATCGCGTAGCATAGCTACAACTCGTAGCAGTACTAGCATGATTTTATGATGTGGCAATGAAATTAATCTAATAGAGCAACAGTTACTAGAATCCAAACTATTTCAACCGTATTAATAGGTGTATTCAAATTACTATGTTCAATCCATACTGAAACATTCGTAGCACTTGTTGTAGACACGTAGCCGTAACGCGTAGCATAGCTACAACTCGTAGCAGTCGTAGCATGATGTTATGTATGTGGCACTGAACTTAATCTAATAGAGCAACAGTTACTAGAATCCAAACTATTTCAACCTATTATGTGTATTAAAATGACTATGTTCAATCCATACTGTAGCATTCGTAGCACTTGTTGTAGACTCGTAGCCGTAGCACGTAGCACAGGTACGACTCGAAGCAGTCGTAGCATGATTGTATGTATTGTGGTAATGAGCTTAATCTAATAGAGAAATTGTAACTCGAATCCAAACTATTTCAACCACAACTTATCCGTATCAGATTACTCAAAATTGTATAATTATAATTACTGATTTTATTTCTTAGTAAGTTTCTTGGCAGAGTAAATAAATTGCTTGTGTAGTTAAAAAAACTTTTAAATACATAGTTACGGGTGGTGCCTCAAGTCATTATGGTTGATTAAAAGTCCAACTTACAGTTTTCCATTGTTGTTTATTAATTAATCTTACTACTATTAGAAATGCGAAAGGTTGAATTGATGGATGTTTGTTACTCAATCACGCCAGAACGGCTGAACGGATCTGGATGAAATTTGGCACAGAGATAGATTATTGTCTGGAATAGCACATAAAGTGAAGGGTAAAAAATAATTTTATACAAAAATAGTGGGTAAAAAATATCCTAAACAGTCAAAATAAGTTGGCTGAGAATTCCGTGCTCATATCTCAAACGTTGTAAATTACTCATATATGAACGGGATTGAATCGTTAGCAATTCAAGTAAGCAATGAATGTTTTAGGAAAATTATGATTACAATGCAAAAAGAGTATTTAGGTACCGAGATTTGAACTTAAGACTTCTCGTTCACTAACCAGAACCTGCTACATTGAACAAGTGCAAAATATTCTAACTCATTCATTTATATAAATTAATACTGTCTATCGCGTGACGCGATAGACAGTATTAATTTATTTATTATATGTAGCACCGACGCGATTCGCGTCGGTGCTACATACGCACACTAATAAAAAACTGAGCTCGCTCGTTAAAGTTTACGTTTGTGTGCGCAACTATTCATACCGATACAGCTACCCGTGTGTGGAATGTAAACCGAATAGATTTGCTGAGTGTACCTGAAACAAAAAAACACATTATTAGATAATTTATCCTAACAATAGGTAATAGAATTTTAAATATCAAAGTTATACCTAGCTACAAGGTAAACACGTATAAAGTGACTGGTAATCAGTGACCGATATTAACACATGATTGTACTCATGATAACAAATAACTTTTAATATGGGACCAAACCATAAATCAGGAAAAAAAATCAGCTGTTCCCTACATTTTTGTTCGCATAACTGGTCAAAATGTAAGGAACAGCTGATTTCTTTTCGCGATTTCAGGTTTGGTCCCATTGTACAAGTTGTTTGTTATCATGAGTACAATCGTGTGTTTAAGTATCGGTCACTAATTACCAGTCACCCTATATCGCATTCATTAGTTATGGGCACGTAGAACGTGGCCTACGGAGCTAAAGTGCAAAATACTGGAAGGTTTATTAGCACATTAAAATAAAATTAAATAAGATTGATTGGCTAAGTGGCTTTACGGTTGACTGACAGAGAATACTTTACGGTTTGTTACGGTTTTCTTATTTTGTAAAATCTGTTAGTAGATTGGCAACTGATACACACGATAATAAACAAAACACTGAAAATGTGAAGGAAATTACCATTTTTGTTCATAAAGGAAAATAATGTTTACTTTCGGATTGCACGAAGGTATTTTTATCATGAAAAGAGTATTAATTAATCCAAATCAGCAATAATATTCATTTATTTAACAGCCAAAACCAACGGCTTAATGTGCTTTCCGAAGCACGGAGGAGTCTCGGTATGTAAAGATGATCACCCATTCACGGACCAGCCCTGGCAAGCGTAGCTTAATCTGATGGATTGGCCCGTGTGGCTGTTTTTAGTTTACTTAGCCACAAGCCCCGCTTTTATAGAAAGCACTTTTGCAAAAATGTCCTTAAATTGGCTAGAATAAGCAACTGGATGAGAATAGCTGAAGATAGAATGCCATTGGAGTGTCCTATGCCCAATAACAGTATAATTATTTACTTAATTAAGCCTCTTTAAACCATGTTGTGAGTGTGCTCAGTAACTACAATCTTTGTGTAGGGGTTTCTCTTTCTAAAGTTAGAGAATAATAATAAACTTTTCCAATGTACCTATGTCGATTTTCATTTACTGACTGGTTACTTATCTGTTTCACTGCCTGTACATCTATCAAACCACGCTCAAGCCACATCCAGCACTCACACCTCCCCACACTGCATTGGCCGTGTAGCAAACATGTTTGTTTCCACAAATGCTCTTTGATATAATCTTAATGTCGGTCGCTTTACCTGTCCTGTCAGCATATAAACTTAGCAGACAGTTGTGGCACTTCCAGTAAACTTGCTACAAACTTTAATTTGCTGGTGGTTTATCACGCGTTAAACATTCGCCGAATTTTGATGTTTGGATGTTGAGGATGTTTGTGGATGTTATGCGGGATCTTGTTTTGTTTATGTATCTGAGAGATTTGTTGAGAGATTCCGCATTCCGTTTGGCTTGCCTTAAGCCCCATTTTAATGATGCATGTTTCTTGCCCGTGGCGTACAGTAAAATTGAAGCAAGAACTGTTTACTGTTTAGTCGGTGCAACTTTTACTGTTGCTTCAGGCAATTAAATTGCACCGTGTATCGGGCCTTATTTAACTTTATTGCATCAAGTACATAATACTTGACGCGAATTCTTTTTAAAATACCTACTCATTTAGCGTGGTATTTGTGCACCTGTATCCACTAAGCCAGCATTACCGGTGCTGCTTGCATTTTATTTTAATGAAAATAATTTCTAAATGGAAGTTTTAATCTTTCTGTACATAAAAGACACAAAAATTTGATTGTGTTTAAGAGGGCTGTCGCATTTTGTCACCTCTCTCGCTCACACGATACAAAATTTTTAAGATTGTTAAATGAAAATATGCTTTTTTGAAAAATGTAATAAATTTGCGAACTTAATAGGTACCTAATTATTAAAAACACATTTCTATTGTGTTATCTAATAAACTCAACTCAAAAAGTATTATCTGTTTTTAAGATGAGTTAAATAAATGCCACAATAAAAATATGTTTTTAATAGTTATCTATTAAATTAATATTATTTAATAATTCGCTAATTCATTACATTTTTCAAAAAAGCATCTTTTCACATCATTCTTAAAAATTTGGTCCCGTGTCATGGAAATAAATAGTTATTATAATTAACCATAGACTTAAATTATCCGTATATTCAAATAACAATAGAGATGAGTAAAAATTTTTTTTGTCCGTCATTTTGATTATTAAAAAATTTTGAACACGTATTTTTTTTCTTTTTTTACGTAATCAAAAGATTACGATGATACATTGAGTTAAAATGTGGCATGACGTCACTCCTTGCTAGATTTTATAAGTAGTTTGTCATAGTTGTGACGGTGCGAGCCCCCACTCTCCAACTCTAATGCGTTTTATCAAAGTCATTTTTTATTAATATGATAAAGCAAAAAATACGTGTCTAATATTTTTTTATTATGTGACTGACGGACTATAAAAATAAATAGTTTTTTTTTTACACAGGCTCCATCCCTATTGTATGAAATGGCTATAACACGGCGGTGTCAATTTGCTTAACAATAAATTTCCTTAACTGTACCATCGCGGACATTTGCGGTGAACCACTTTTCGACCTTATTACTATGGTAATAAAGTTCACAACAGTGGTTCACCGCAAATAACCTTATTACTATGGTAATAAGGTTCAAAAGTAGTTCATCGCAAATATTGTCCGCGATGCTACATTTCCGGCACATTAGGAATAATTTTCACTTTTAATTCACCCCTAAAACAAACCCTTAAGAAATTCCATACTGATACCCATAAATTCACTAGGTATACACAATACAGCCATGTTTTAACGAGCAAAACATTTCTAGTTTCTCCATACATTTACGACGTAGATATAAGGAGCCCCTGACAAATGGTTTCCGCCTCTGTATTTTGAATTAGAACGAATAAATCTTCAACCTAGTATTGGGTTTCGGCAGTTCGTTATTTTACTGACCCCTAACTATACATCTTGAGTACGGAACCCTCACTATTTGTTCTCACAATTTGCTACAGTAGGAGAGTGTAAATTTTTGATCAGGCTAAGGGTGTTGTTTTATTAGTTTTCCAGTCAATCTATATGGAATAAATTAGGTATATATCACGTGGAATAACCGCCTTTTGTAAATAATAGTTCTAATTGGATGCATAGATAGAGGAAATTGTTTATTCGCAATGTCAATATAGTTTGATTGGATTTCCGAATTTAATGATAGTTTTCGAAAGCGTCATGGTTGGATTAAAATTATAAACTTTTTCACCCAATATCCAATTATTTAGTCCCCGTTAAATTGCTGTATCGTGTGTAAAATTGGTTGGTATCAAATAAAAGTAACAATTAAATAAACTTTTTCACTTTCTAAAGGATCAGTAATACAAAGATATTAATATAATAAACCAAAGCAAATATCATGCAAATATAGGTAGCCTAATTACAATATAATTATCTTCAATCTTCATGAATAAGTTACTGCCAGACATCTAAATTGGATATGTCATCTATTCCCGTAGTAGACGTCTTCGAGATGAAGATTTGACACGAAATCTTAGTAGGGGATCTTAACATCTTGAATCAGACAGCGGCATACACCACCGACTTTATCACTTGCAAATTAGAGTTCAAATTAGGGTGACATACACGGCCAAGAGATATGAAACACTTGCGACAATGCAAGTGATTAAGAACCTTATGTCGCAGAAGATATAGTTGATATTGCAGTGTAATTCGATATTATCTGGGAAGGTGGGCAGTAAACGCATATTTCACTTGGTCCCTTGTTTACTGTTACTGCCGAAACAATGGCCATAGTAATAATAATTACTCCATACAGATATGAAATGGGGTCTCGGTAGGAAAATGGCGAAAACGTCGAGTAACTTGCTTAGTAATTGGATTACTAGAATGGGATGTGCTTGATTTTGTGTGAGAGTACGTGATATAAAGTAGTGCGAGGACGTAACGTAGGCGGCTTTATGCTTGGGGCCAGAGTGATTTGATGGTTCTATTTTGCATGTATCTAGCAGAGGCCGACCTTGGAGATCGATTTCCATTCTGGATGAATATATTTCGTGAGTAAACCTTCATTTTATACTTTCCTAAGTTATACACAAGTAGTTTTCTATTCTACGAAAAATTTCTAAAAGAAAAATTCAATTAATTATATCGCAAACTGTTTTCAATTTCAAAAACTTGAAATAATAAAGCGACCAGACCAAAGTTCCTGTTTTAGTTCTTAAAAAGAAAAGACAAACTTCACCGACCTTTGCCGCAAAACTTTATTAATATTAGGTACAAAGCGACAAAGTAAGCAAGCGAATAATAAAGTACTATACTACGAACTAAATATTCCTTGACCATAACTAAAATACTCTAACTGAAGTGGCAGTGGGCTGGCTATGTTTGTCGAAGGACCGATGGCCGGTGGAGCAGACGAGTCCTGGAGTGGAGACCGCGTATCGGTAAGCGTAGTGTGGGACGCCCCCCAGCTAGATGTACCGACGACCTGAAGAAAGTGGCTGGGACAGACTGGATGCGGAAGGTGGAGGACAGGGTGTTGTGACGCAGCCTGGGAGAGGCCTATGTCCAGCAGTGGACTGCGATAGGCTGAGTTGATAACTAAAATACTCGGACTAAACTAAAACAAATCGAGGTTTTGAAAGTGACTTTCATACAGTTACTATAGTTGCGACCCGCTACTGTTTCGCACGGTTTTAGGACTTGAGAAAAACTTTTGTATAATATGTATAATATTTATATACTTGTAATAAGTTTGATAATAATATACACATAAATCTATCGGAATAAATTATCTAAATTTTGTTGGAAACCGCATCAAAATGCGTTGCGCAGTTTAGAAGAATAACACAGTCACACAGACGGACACGAAAAGCGACTTTAATTTATAAATATGTATATGACGGCAGCCATATTGTTTAGCAGCTGCGAGAGACGGCGACTAGATGGCGCTAGTGGAACTTGCACCAGACGCATTTGGCTTAAAGGACTAGAAGTCAGTCAGTAAAATATTGTGACGTTCTCCGACCACTAGCAATCGCCTTTATAAGGAGCTGCGCTGTGGAGTCAGGGGGCATTTCGTACGGATGCGTCTTGGAGCACGGACCACTGTCCCTCGACAGCCAGTGCTGCCAGGTTATTGGATGTGGAACACTGTCTCTGACAGTTAGTACTGTCCTTATTGCGGTGGGTGCGTGGACCACTGTCTCTGACAGTCAGTACTGCCCTATGTGACCGCCTTCACTATCATTATTAGTTATTTAATTAATTTTATATCATTTCTATATTTCTACATTTTCTAAATTGATAACTTATTGTTCGATTGAATTAATTTGTGTATTGCCATGTCTGACTTCTACTTCTGGTGTTTGGGCCCTAATCCTACATATATATAAATGAGTGACAAAGACAGCTCTATAAACTCGATCTTTTTCTATGAGTAGTGCCATATTTACATCCATTCTTTACTAATACTTGAGTGAGCCAAAACATTTATTATAATGTAACAAGATTCCATTGGAAATAACGTTGTCCGTAGTATTCAAGACGGAACAACGGGCAAGTTAGCACCAACAAATGTTGTATTCTGCGAATGTACGTATTTGTTTCCAAATCACGTCCGTTGGGGCGCCTTAGAGGGGGTAAATAGGGTGCAAGGGAGGGGGGAAGGAGGTCTAACGGGCGAAAAATTGCGTACCTATCCTTACTGAATTAGTACACCAGTGTAAATGAGCTCGGTACGATCTCAGCAGAGATTGCAGCACTCTACTGAATTTCTTGGGATAACTGTACGTTGCGGTAACGTCTCTAATTGGATTGAGATGCTGTGGAAAGAATTGTTTTGGTGTAATTTAATTAGGGGGGTGGGTTGGACATGTTAACGTAATGATAAGCTTGTAGAAATTATACGAATGTTCTAATTGGATATTTGGGGAAAATTCATGTTTTTAAGAAAATATGGCCTTAATAAAAATTCATTTTTTCGAAATACTGCAATCAAGTAATAGAATTATTTTTCAGATATAAGCAAAAATAAGCAAGGTAAGTTTGTCATCCTAGTCTTTCAAGTTATGGAAATATAAATCTTCTGAAAATGCGCAGAAGTGTATCAAAAATGTACACATACTTTGTTAGGCGGTTATCCGCGGAATGCACACTTTTGCGTTAATTACTGAGTAATTTTATGCCCGCGTTGAGTACGAAAAACACAAAGAGGCATACCCAAAACGCTAAAGTTTCGCTTTAAGAACCGCCAGTGCTAGGGCTGACAAAGAAAGAAAAATCAAGTTAATTGTTGAAGTGTGCTTCTTCAACAATAAACTTGATTTTTCTTTCTTTTTAATTTAGGTTTAGAAAAGGGTTGTTTATGTTTAATGGCGTAAACAATTAAAGCAGTAGGTTTCATTAAAAAAGTGTAAACAAGACAAGGTCTGCTTCCAGGAACTGTTAAGAAAATTTAAATGTCACGTGAAACATTAGTCACGAGTTAACATAAAAAGGAAAATTATGAATTAAAAACGACTTAATTTTTAGGGGAATGAAACGTTATGTACTCCATTTCAAAATTGGGATACCTTACAAAAATATGAAACAATACAACATTTTCTCTTTGTAAAACTTTTCAACCCTAACCATGGGTAGGCAACAATGGCCGCCATGTTTGATTTTCGAAGAACAAAGGTACAATGGTTGCCCACAGTCGCACACGGCTTTAGCCGCAGAGGAACTCCATGGAAACAGTTCCGGAATAAATACACGTTATGTAACTCTGTGTTATATAATTTAATATCAAGAAAAACTACAAACTTAGAACGTTCAAGGTTAAAAGTCAAAGATGGCGTCATATTTGTTACTAAAGTACCTAATCTGTTATAAGTATTCATCACAGTATATCAAAACAAACGATCGAGTTGAGACACTTTCTATCGTCAAAAACAGAAAATAAATCCTTTCGAAAACCCCAAAAAATAAGCATCTAAATAAACATAATTTTCGCGCAACCCTATTGGTAGTCTACAAAAGCAGCCACGTTTGATTTGCTAAGAACAAAGGCACAATGAAAGCTACCCAGTCACATGCGACTTAGCTGTTCACGAAAATGGTACCGGCGACCGTTTTAGGACGATTGTGCAGTTATTTTTGTGAAAAAGTTGTTGAATATTTTGTTATTAGACTCTCAGTTAGTGAAAGTGTTTAGGAGATTGCTTCGGGATCAAAAACTGTTTTTGTGAAAAATATAGTAAATTGCTATACATAAACAATAGATGAACTCCTTGATTTGAATTTGATTTTTCATAAAATCTAGGACTTAATTTTAGTCAACAGCAGATATATTTTACGACAGCAGTGTTTTACGACTCCTTGTAGAAGGAGCTTCGAAATAAGCCGAAAGTGGTACGAAATTCATCCAATACGACCGAAATTTTATGAAACTAGCTTTTGCTAGCGGCTTCGCCCGCGCGTATGTCAGAAATTATCCCACGGGAACGTACTACCGGGAGAAAAAGTCCTAATCCAGGTCATGGTCTACACATGTACCAAATATTTCATCTAAATCCGTTCACCCGTTTTAGCGTGAAAACGTAACTTTTGCATTTATAACATTAGTTAAAGGATAGTTAGGATGCCATATCTAGCGTTTCCTAAAATCAAGAAGTAACATGCGCTGCTAATAAACACAGGAAAGAGAATATTGGTTTGACTCCCTGGAAGGGTCAACAAGTTTGACCATGTTTCTTACAAATAAATATCCTTGCGGCTGAAACTTGCTGTGTTAAGAAATTCTCAGTAACAATCTGGGAGATTGAAATAGTTTCAATTAGGTAAATGTAGAAACCTAAGTACGTGTAGTTAAATAACCTAAATATAGCTGATCGAATACTAGGTATACTTGAAAAGAGTATGCTTGGATGGTTTGGTCATGATGAGAGGATGAATGAAAAGCGGCTAACAAAGGCAGATGTGAGTGGAAACGCCAGGAGGAGACGCCTTTGGAGCACATATTGATGTTCTTCAGAAAGGTCAGGTGCGTAGTATTCGCAACCGGCGTGCGTGTATGACCAGCACGCGTAACATGACCATCATATAAACGGAAGAATAGACAAAATTACATATTGTAGAAAGATTTCTAACGTCTAAGCTTGGCGATGTGTCATTTTGTCTATTCTTCCATTGACAAAACCCGTTTCTATTATGGTCATGCTACGCGTGCTGATGTATGAACGTAAACGAGGCAAAAGGAGTATGTAAGACTCGTAGCAGGTGGCATTCTTTAGTTTCTGCCTACCCCCATGTGAAGAAGGCGTGATTTTATGTATGTGTATGTGAACCTTAGAATGAGACCCATTCTAAGAAGTCGTCATCATCTTCGAGTACCTATCCTTTTCACAACTATGTTGGGGTCGGCTACCAGTCTAACCAGATGCAGCAGAATACCAGTATTTTACATGGAGCGACTGCCTGTCTGGCCTCTACAACCCAGTTATTCGTTAATACGACTGGTTACGGTGGTTGGACTGGTTATCAGACTTTCGGGCTTCTGACGACTATCAAAGATCCACAAATGACAGCCAGGACCAGCGACTTAGCGTGCTTTCCGAAGCACGTAAGAGTTTCCTTATGTAAAGATGTTCCACGGACCAACCCCGGCAAGCTTAGCTTAACCTGGTGGATTGACCCGTGCGGCTGTTATTACTTAGTCACGAGCTCTTCCTCCCGTTATACAATACATTAACATTATTATTTGACTAAGTTAAAGCACTGAAACCTCGATGTTCGGACATGTCGCCATTATACCTCAAGTATTAATGATGAGTTATGTCCAAAGCAAAGTCTTTGAATACAATTTTACTTGTGTAATAATCACCAATATCTAGCATGCCAAGTATTTATTACAGTGGTGAACTCTTGGCAGTGAATGTAACCATAAATAAGCATAACTTGGCTAATGTGGCCTCCGTCAGCAAAATAACGGTCATTTGGAGCTGATTGCCATCATTATAAACGTTTTACAGTCATTTACTTTTTTCTGATTTGTGGTTCAACTGTAAGTTGAATTTATCATAAATAATGGTGGTTGATTTTCTGGAATTGTGTCTTTAAAGTTAGGAGGAGAACAGAAGTGATTAAGCAAGTAGAGTGCAGTAAGCAAAGCAGGTTAATTGAATAATATTAAAATAATTTATTCAAATTAAGTTGAGAAATCAGCACTTTTTAGGGTTCCGAACCAAAATGGTAAAAAAGGAACCCTTAGGGCCCTCGCCCACGGCGACTTTTTGTAGCGATGCAGTAGCGATGCTGTCGCGCGTCCGCATCGATGCAGTAGCAATGCTGTCGCGCGTCCGCATCGATACAGTCGCGAAGCGGTCGCTAGCTGTGTGCCCTCGCCCACGGGCTCAGATTCAGTCCCGATGCAAACACGATACTGGCGCGCTTCTGTCGCGATGCAAACGCGATTCAGTAACGGCACAAAATTACCTGCGATCGCTACAGTTGCAAGATGGACTCCGTTGAGGCAACATTAGTCACGTTGTCTTTGGTGCTGCTTTTACGTAAGCAGCCGAAGCGTAGGCAACGAAAGCTCGGTTCTCCACTCACGCGCCACCCTCCCTCTGTTCTCTCCCCGATGTCGTCCGACACGGTCGCGCGTTTGCATACAGTCGCGATACTTTAGCGCGTTAGTAGCGCGCTGCAAATGCGACTAACGCGCGTTAGTAGCGATGCAGTCGCGCATTTCGTAAACGCGCGACAGCATCGCTACAAAAAGTCGCCGTGGGCGAGGGCCCTTATGGTGTCACTCAGTCTGTCTATCTGTCTGTCTGTTTGTCACAGCTGGATATCTCAAGAACTACTAATGCTATCAACTTGAAATTTGGAACAGAGTTATATGACGTTTACCCAACTATTTTGCAAATAAGAAAGAAATAAAAATATTTATATTTTTTTTGTAACCGGTGCTGAAAGGGCGTCTTATAAAATTCAAAGTGGGGCTACTAGGGCATGTGTGATGAAAGAACGCTGTTTGCACATTGTTAAACATTTTTTAATTTTTTTTTAGGCCGCATAGATTTCGACTTTTGATGAAAAATGTAAAAAAAATACCGTTACCCCCCCCCCCCCCCCTTATATCCGAAGTTTGCAAAGGGAAAAATCAGAAATTATTGTATGTGATAGAAGTTTATGTAAAGATTACAGGAAAAATAAAACGATGTCTCTAAATAGCACACTTTTTCAGAAATCGGAACGGAACCCTCGGTGCGCGAGTCCGACTCGCTCTTGACCGGTTTTTTAACGTCAAAATTACTTATGGAGAAAGCGCCAGGGTAGCTCGCTAAATTCAATTTTTCTTGCGTTTTTTGCAATTTTCAGGAAATATTATTTATATTATATTATTATATTAGGACATTAAAAAAATAGGTAAGTATTTACATAATTTTAACCATAAAAACCATTAGTACATCTCTCTAAGTCTATTCCTCCGGATTGGTCTGATTTCGAAAATCAGACCTCGAATAATATCTTGATCAAGATACAAACTTACACTAACCTGAAAATTGCAAAAAAAGGCAAGAAAATTTGAAGTTCGCGGGCTACCTTAGTGCATCCCCCCTAAACAGTGCTTCAGTTCCTAACTAACACTAAGGCCAGAACTGAATACAGACACGTGTCTACAGGTTTCATTGAACAGCACCTTTTGTTAGAGCTACCCCTGTCAGTCAGTGAGCCGTGCCAGAAATATATTAGCCGAGACCGATACTCTCACGTCTTCTAAGGGTTTAAGATGTTTACTCAATATGTGAAGGTGATCTGAAGGTAGAACTGAGGTGTGGCGGGAAAGGATGCCCAGATCTGTGCTGGTAAGGTGCGGGATTATTGTCTTGGACATTGAACTATATCTTGATTTTTCATAACAATGATGTTATTTCCATTTAAACAAATATCAACTTTATTTTGGTTTAGATTAACTGGACTTCAGAATGACTGGTACTAAGGAAAAGTAAAAAAAAAATCACTCAGTTTTCACATCAATTGAGGTTGTAGTGCAAACTGAACTTTATGTGTGAGTGTTAAAGTTGTTTTCCAAAGACATATATTTGCCTTCATTTTTGAAAACTAAATTACGAACGCAGGATAGGTTATTATTATTAGTTGGGGAGGTAAATGGTAAATAGTTCTATTATATATACATAATGGTTAAAAAGTAGCCATAGATACTACTTTAAATAGACGAGGACACTTAACTGTCATTACTAACCCCTCCAGTATTACCAAGGATACTGTTATTACTACAACAAGCAATTCAAACCCAATAGAAACAGTTTATTATCATTAAATTGGACTCCATACATTCGAAGGTCGAGAATTTGAGATTCATCGGTCGAGAGAATTTAATCCGAGTCGAACGGTCGGCCCGTGTAATTGTATTCATGATTCGGCATCGTGTGCACCGACCCTTACATGCATACCCAACCGTTTTAATGACCGAAGACCCTTACAATACGTTAATGATGCGGATAAAGCGATTTCGGGATTAATTTAGGATTTTTATTTGATTGTGTGTGTTGAACTAGAGTCTGAAATGGATAATTATTGAGATTAGCTACCTTCTAAGTTTGGTCCTTAATCGCCCATCGCTGTATATATGAGCTTCCTAAAATTGATATTGTGAAGGAATGTATGGTTATACAGTAGGTTGACCTGTAAAACTTACGAAGTTAGCTTGATGAACGGCTATTGTATCCTAGCTAATATATAAATGCGAAAGTGAATTTGTTTGTTTGTTACACTAAAACGGCTGAACGGATTTGGATGAAATTTGGCACATGTGTAGACCATGTCCTGGCTTAGGACGTATAATACTTCCGACATCCCCGCGGGCGAAGCCACGGGCAAAACCAAGTATCATTATAAATTAAATTCAGCTGTATTGTTGAATTTTTTTTTGTATATTTCTTAGTGTTATTTATCGTAAAATAAGTAAACTAGTGAACCATGGCGGCACTGTTTCAACACCGTAGAAACTATCAGTAATTACGTGAATTATTGTTACCTAACTATTTAATTTATAGTCAGACGTAGCGGATACATTAACACCTTTTACACATTTTCAAATCCTAGTTTTCTTAGCTCATACGGATGTTGGCTTCCTTCACCCATAAACTATAGTCAGTCACTGGTCTTCCTTATTAATTTATCAGCTTGTGGAAGTCCAGCAGAACTAAGATTTTAGCCAATGTGGCAATAATGTCGTAAGAAAATCATTACCAACACTCTTAGGTGAAAAATCGGTAATCACAATGTTATTATCTGTGAAGATTCTATGTATAGTGGACTGCATCAATTGGGTACCCAAGTTGTATTAAAATTGTATTACAACTGGGGTACCCAATTGATGCAGCCCACTGTACTTATCTTCACTCTATAATATACTAGCAGAAGCGAATTGTTACAAAACTCAGGAGACAATAAGATGCTAACTAGTTATGGACCAGCGCACAGTCTTAAGAGGGCTGCCGCATTTTGTCACCTCTCTCGCTCACACGGGACCAAATTTTTAAGAATGTTAACTTAAAAAATTGCTTTTTTGAAAAAAAATAATAAATAAAATAATGTTCATTTAATAGGTAACTATTAAAAACACATTTTTATTTACATATTTTGTGCATTTATTTAACTCATCTCAAAAATAGATAATACTTTTTGAACTGAGTTTATTAGATAACACAAAATAAATGTGTTTTAATAATTAGGTTCCTATTAAATTAACATTATTTACTAGTCCTTTAATTGATTACATTTAAAAAAAGAAAACATCTTTTCATTTAACAATCTTAAAAATTTGGTCCCGTGTGAGCGAGAGAGGTTACAAAATGAGACAGCCCTCTTAAACCCACTTATTTGTTTACCCACGGTGGATTGCAATCGTGAAAATAAAATACATAAAATGTTACATGCATGTCAAAATATAATAATAATAAAAAGTCACCAGAGTTTTTCGCGAACTCCATTCCGCTCACATAATAAAACTGAACATGTGACATACAAGATTAACCCTAGCATGTCTGCAACCAATCTCGGCCCAACATGTAGATTTATTACAAAGGGAAACTCTGCCAAGCGGTGGCCGTACCAGCCTGGCACCGGGGACATGGTTACACCAAAATTATTCAAAGCCGGTCTTGCTCCAGCGAATTGGTGCACGGCCAGTGCCGAGCACAGCTAGATACGGGCGATACGGCGAATACCGCCACTTTTCAAGTGATATGTGGCCCAAGTGTTTTCTGCAGACATTCGCAGGGATAGATTGTGCATGTACCAGTAATTTGTGGGAGTCTTAGTTGAGTGGGTGGCGTGGTTGAACGGGGAATAGTCACAGCTATGAGGACGAAAGATTCGTGTCACAATTGAATTGAGGATCTGGTGTCTATTTGTGTGAATGGCTAAGTTTTGGCTTGAAAGATTATTTGGGTGTGCAGGTAATATTGGATTTGAAGTCGTACAGTAAAAAGCTTTGTCGTCAAACTTAAAGTTATGAAAACGTAAGATTTTATTCAAATAGAATTATTTAAGTCCTATCAAATGCCTTGCCAACGGCCTACAAGGCAAAATTAATAATTAAACTTTTTTCTTCGCAAGAAAATTCTACACAGAAACGAAGAAGCCTTCAAGTATTTCGTAAACTACAGTAAGGTACTTAGTTTCTCTTCTATTTCCATTTTACGTCTTAATTAGGTAATTTATAACATTAAGAGTCCCTCATTGTCGGGCGGCGACGAGTGAAAAATATATAATTTGGACAAAAGTGATACTTAATGTCTCAAGGGCGAAGGTTGTGGCTTTCAGGCTTTTATTTATGTCTGGAGTTTGTAGTCTGTCTTCTTAGAGTTTTTAGAAGGAAAAGGGGATGCTCGAATGTGTTAGGAAAAATGTGTTTAGGTCTATCTGCAATTTCTTAGCAGAGAATGTGTGAAAAGGATTAATCAGAGTTTAAATTGAAAATAACTATTTGGGCTGAATAGCTTCAACTCATACATTGAATTTTGTATATTCAAATATGACCGCAATTGGTGACCGGTTTAGTTAAGCTAAATTAAAAATAAAATGGCATAATTGTATGAACCTTCAAAACGAGAAAAAAAAATAATTAAAAGGCTGAAAAGAGCTAGCGCGGTCACTGTCGGATTGCATAAAAAAGAAAAAGAAGCGGGATGACACATCGCTGGTAATTTACAGCAAAATATGAAGCAATTATTTATTTATTTTCAAAAAATCTATTGATTGGACCAACGAAAGAAAAAAACTGGCCAAGTGCGTGTCGGACCACGCACTATGAAGGGTTCCGTTGTTGAAAAGAATTTATCCCAATGGCAAACTTAACATTGAGTTGAAAAACATGCTCCCATGATATACGTCACGGACAATTCTCCAACTGCATATTTAAGTTTGTATTCGCAAAAAGCTATTCTTAAACATAACATCACGCCTTGTTTCCTCGAAAGGTTGGGCAGAGGTTACCCTATAGGTTTTGATTTACTTGCGAGCATCAAAATATGTCGCATAAATGGCCATATTTTTTATTGCGTTGACTTAAAAGCTTGATTTTTTTTAGAACTCCAAGGGACCACAAACTTACGTATTTGATATTAATTTCAACTTGATAGCTCCACGCGTTCCTGAGAAAAATGGTATTGACAGACAGACAGACAGACAGACAGACAGACGGACAAGCGATCCTATAAGGGTTCCGTTTTTTCATTTTGAGGTACGGAACCCTAAAAATCACGAAGATACCTCTATATCTTCGTGATTTTTATTTATCGTAGGTATAAAATTAGTTATATTATGTTTTCAACACACTATCTAACTAGCATATATCCTGAAGAATATGATACATGGTTCTGAGTTTTTTTACTGCAGTGGATCATATATTTTTAGGCAATAAAAGACTTGCGAAAACTCCTCTAGTCCCTTTAATATTTGCTTATTATAGTTATTATGAAGCAAGTAATTCACTCTTGTAAGATTATTTAATCATAATTAATTTATCAACGTTCACGTAGTCACGTGGGCTATATTAAAATTTTATTTCAGTAAATAAGCTGTCAAGTAATCAAATTATTACAAAAAAAGTTATTAATTATAACAAAAGTTTCGTAAATCTTTCAAAGTTTTAATTCTATTTTGAGAAAACTAAATATCATTTTTAATCAAAATGTACAAAGAGGCATAAATCCGATTTCTGTATCAAAATTCCCATTGGAATTTATGTGAGGAAAATAAATCATGAATTTTTCAAGTTTCGTGAAGATTTTCTTTTGTGAATGAACTCTCGTGGGGTTCTAGTAATTCATCAAGTTATCCAATGTTCCAACTGATTGAAGTGATCAATTTATTTTACGTTGAAAACATTTTTCTCTTTAGGGACTTCGATTTTTTGCTTAGCCTTGACATAATAAAGTAGGATTGGTTGATATTGTTTGCAAACTTAGTTATTTTGTGCTTTATAAAATTTACTGATAAAATGTTCTATATTAAGTATATATATTTAGAATTCAAAAAATTACATTCCACTCCTGTTTCCATTTAAAAACTCATTTTGAAGCGAAGTTATAAATAACTCACTATATAAGCTTATTTTCGAGGAATAAACAAAGGTACTAGTACAAGGAAATTCCATTTTCTAACTGATATTAATATAACCTTTATATTAAAAATACGAGCACCTTTAATATTCATTCATATCCGTATCTGTAATGACCAAACATTAAAGCCGAAACTAAGTTATAAAATGTGACAATAACTTCAGGTTTAAGCACATTCAAAATTCAACTTTCTGCCATAACCTTTAGATTGATTCTACGCTGCACTTTATACATTGCCTTTGGGCTCGACCCTCGTAAATCATGACCAAGGACAAAACAACACATTTTGTCCTAAAACGAGTTAACCGTGAATTTCTGAAATTATGTTATGTGTGTGTAATTTTGTTACCCAGAACTAATATCTAGTTGGGATTACTTCTGATATTTGTATTAATTATGTTGTTACTGGGGATCGTTACCGAAAAGGACATAATTTTAGAAAATGATAGTGTTTCTTCACACACTCATCGCGAAGGCATGTCTTAAGTACGATTTTCATTTCTTTGCGGGTGATTCCAGGCTTCGCTCATCGTGTTGTTCAGCTTCGTAAGATAATGGTGTCTTTTTTTTTTTTTTTTTGAGGGTGGGAAATCATCAAATAACTTCTCCCGCTCTGGGTGGAGCGGAAGGGCGTGTCAGACTTTTACTGACTAAAACCCAACCGTGTTCCTTCAGTTGCCTATGCCAGGGCCGCGGTAACCTCTTCAGACAACCCGCGACCCCAGCGGCGTCGGCCCTATTGGACCCGGTCACTTGCTGACATCTCTTTGAGGCGCGCGTGAAACACAACGCGCCGTCGACTCGGGCCTGGTCCTTACCGGACGGCGAGCTACCCGCTGCTCACCGTCCGCAGGCCCGCGCCTACGGTGGCCGGAAATCGCCACGCGATTCCCGTCGCCCAGGGCGTCTCCTGCGGCGACTGAGGGCGTGAGGCTGCCTCTCCCTCACGCGTTCCGCCTTCTCCTTCGCGAGCATCACTGCTTCGCAGAAGGAGGTGACGGCCTCCCATGCACTCTCGCTCCGCACCATGGCCTGGACCAGGCTCGGACGCGAGAGATCGCCGCCGCCGATCGCCTCTGTGAGAACACGGCGGTGCTCTGCCCAAGGCGGGCAGACCTCCACTGTATGCTCCACCGTGTCCTCCGGGCGATCCACGCAATGGTAACACCCGGGCGTTTCCTCCCGCCTTATGCGAAACAGGAACCTCCCGAAACAACCGTGTCCGGTGAGGACCTGCGTCAGGCGGAAGGTGAGGACGCCGTGGCGCCTCTCTAACCACTCCTCAAAGAGGGGACTTATCGCCGCAATTGTGGCGTGCCCAGCGCTGGGTTGCGACAATCGCGCTCTCCATGCCGCCATGAGATCCCGCCGGAGCTCTGTCCGCTGTACCGTGATTTCTCGCGGCAGCGGAGTTACGCCCCGGCGCTTCGCCTCCCCGCGCCACTCCCACACGTGCGCGAGGACCTTTGCCTCCAGATCCCACGGCGGCAATCCGGCAAGGAGGCTCGCTGCCTCCCGGGAGACCGTGCGGTATCCCCGGACTAGCCGGATGGCCATGACCCTCTGGGACGCGTTCAACCTGCCGGCTGGCCCCAGCCTTGGGGAACGCGCCCACACCGGTGCTCCGTAAAGGGCAATGGCCGCACGACGCCCGCGTAGAGCCTCCGGCAGGAGGCGTTATTTACGTTGTTGAGCAGTCAAATTTTTCGAACATATGGAGCAATGGATTAGCAATTTGCTTCGTAATGATTCAAATTCCGATTGATTTTGCGTTACGCAATTAGTAAGAATCATGAACTCGATTTCAGAGAAAACTTTTTATCGAGAAAAGAAAAAAACATATTTTTAGCTCTTGTATTATTGCGATCAGGTACAGTAAGTATCAGTTTCGTGAGCGTACAGTGCCGGGGGCCATACTTAGACCTCGTCCAGGGTAAATGTGCGGTGACTAGGCGTTAGCGGGCACGGTGGTGTGCGCGATGAGGTGGCCACATTGGATCGCGAGTTGTTGTAGCAGACAGAGAACCAAGGCAAGATCCAATTACTTTCAAAGCGTTTCGTATTTCTACATAAACTTTCAACAGGATTGACATAAGCATTTCGGTACCTATCCTCCATTTACAATAAGATTACACATTTAAACTAACCTTTTTTACACTCCGTTCAACCAATTTTGACTTGTGTTCCGTAGGCATAAGGATGGCATTAACTGTTTACTGCAGCTGCCATTTGTCAAAGTAGGTTGAACGGACTGTAAAAGGGTTTGTTTAAATGTTAATAAAATAGTAAAATGTTATTGTAAATGGAGCATAGCTTTTATATCAGTTACAAACATTTTTGACTTTCCATAATCGTTATCGAGGAGCTCGTGGTTAAGTAATAACAGCAGCAGGGGTCGAACCATCAGGTTAAGTTACGCTTGCCGGTATTGATTCGTGTATGGGTGACTATCTTTACATACCGAGACTCCTCCGTGTTCGGAAAGCACGCTAAGCCGTTGGTCTCGGCAGTCATTCGTGGATCTTTGACAGTCGTTACGGGTAGTCATAAGCCCGAAAGTCTGACAACCAGTTTTACTAACAGGTATCGTATTACCCAGTTACTGGGTTGTGGAGTTCAGATCGGCAGTCGCTCCATGTAAAATACTGGTATTAGACTGATGGAAGATGACCCCAACATAGTTGGGAAAAGGCTAGGTAGATTGTTATCCCTGATAGAATGTTACTTCGTCTAGCCCCTATAGTAGGTGAGCGATCATGTTTTAACTTGTGGAAATACTTATACCGTTTATTACCCGTTTCAACAACTCGCTATTGATCACCTCGCGCCTCGCGCCTCGCGTCCACCATAGCACCCGCTACGCTTGTTCTCCCTGGACGATACCTAAGAATAACACTTCACCTCGTATGTTACTCTGGTGAGGTTCTTCTGAGAACTTTCCTCTTGCGGCTACCTGTGTAGGTGGAGCGCTGTCACGTGTAAACTAAAAGTATTGAATGTTCAGTTAATTTTAAACCTCTTTTTTTTTTCTTAGTAAAATTATTAGTTTTTCGCTGAACAACAGTGATGCCATGAGGCCATGAAACTTCGCGATGAAACTTCAAACATTTGGAATCCTTGGAAAGTGTGGGGTTCGTCCAAGGTTCATAAAAGTGTTTTATTACTTAAAGAAACTTGGTAGAAAAAGATACTAAGTAGTGTTTAAGTTTTTTACAAAGAAGATACGACTTATATGCTTTGTAAAAAAATATATGTAGAAGATTTTGAATATTAAGCACATTCATAAAACTATTTATATTAAAAGCTTAGGTAGGTAAGTACACACAGCAGCAGGCCAAGTTACTGCAAACTGTCAAATTTCCTCACTCGATTATGAACTTAACCATCAACATTTTAAGATTTAAAATCATTTGGAGAAATTTGACCTTTTTGGTATAACCTGATGTGCTGTATCTACATAAAATTATTATACTAATTCATATCATTGGCTGTTCCTAAAAAAAAAAAATTAACCAAACCTTTACAATGGAGCTTAATTGGCCGAATAATCGAAGCGAACTAGATACGCCATAGCCATTCTACGCACTATATTTACTCAGTTAATTAGCCAATATTAAGCACAGCACCACTAATTAATCCGAAGATATTTGTCTGCATCAATCAATGAGCAACAGTAATTCAGTGCTATCAGGCCACACACGCTACGTCGACACCCATAAATTATAGAATGCATCTTATGCACGTGTAGATATATGCACGCTTGTGTAGTGTAGGTGTATGCACGCTTGTGTAGTGTAGGTGTATGTAAATGCACAGTAATGACGAGCCAATCATCTGTGCGTAAATATGAATATGCTGTTAAGTCAATATGCGTTTCAAGTTAAGCAATTATGGTATGGAATCTTCATTAGGGGATTATTGGTCATATGGAAGACTGACTACTGTTATTAGAGTTATTTGACGACACGGTTGGCGCACTGGTTGAGCGATTGACTGCTGCGCAGCATGTCGCGGGTTCGATTCCCGCACGGAACAAATATTTGTACGACCTGCAAGTATTTCCGAGTCTGGGTGTTTTTCTATCTATAATATGTATGTATTTACAAAAAAAAAATGTATATAAGTAGTTTATAAGCCATCTCGTTACCATAACACAAGCATTAGGTTGCTTAGCTTGGGACTAGATGGCGTTGTATGAAATGTCCAAGGATATTTATTTATTTTTATTTAGTTATTTGATGTCTCCCTGGTCCACCCAATTCCTTGCAATGTTATGGAAACGTTAAAAAAAATGGTTATTAAACTCAAACTCAAAGCATTTATTTCAAACTAGCTTTTGCCGCAGCTTTGCCCGCGTGGGTTTCGAAAAATATCCCACGGGTACGTACGGGGTTTTTTTTTTGAAGTCGGTTGTTTTTTTTTTTTGTAAAAAAGTTTTATTTTGCATTTTTTAGTGGTGGTACTATCCCACAAAAATTCGAATACTACTACCTGCAAAAGAAATGAGAACATCATGGTCATACAAAATAGGAATAAAATACGTATTATTGAAGTTAAAAAACTACCTAAGCAAAGATAATAAATTTGTACATGGGAACAACTTCGAGACCCTCTCGAATAAAACAAGAATCTTTAAAATCGGACACAACTATGTAAAAAGTTACGCGTGGTAATACATTAAAAAAAATACGTGTCGACTTGAGAACCTTCTCCTTTTTTTTACGTCGGTTAAAAAGTCAAAAACGTATTGGATTGTCATAAGTTTCAGAAAAGCTTTATGTAAATCACGTTGAATGTCGTTGTAGGAATACGAAACACTTTGAAAGCGTTTGCCATTAAATTAATTTAATATACATAACATCACGCCTCTAATCCCCGAAAGGTTAAGCAGAGGTGTATCTATAGCACACCCACATTTCACCAGTTATGTTTAGTACCATAAAATAGGACATGAGTCTATTGCCATCAACCAAGCACAAATCTAGACTTCGGGCTGCTACTAAGAAATTCCTGTTGGAAAATCCCAAATAATACTATGCCTGACCCGGGAAATGAACCCAGGACCTCATGCTCAGAAGTAGCGCTTGCGACCACTACACCAACGAGGCAGTCATGAAATAATCCAATCATAACGTAAACAAAAAACACAAAACAAACGTGTGAGACCATGGGTTATTGGGGCACTGAGGCCAAGAAGCTCATTAGTGAGATAGGCTGATAGGACATATTAAGCTCCGTAAGAAAACGAGTGACTCCAGCTCGTTCTTGGTTAACGGTTTAAGATTAGCCATTGCTATCCAACGTGGCAATGCAGCAAGCTTTGCGCCAGGAACAGATGGGCGGTTATAGTGTTTTTGTGACTTATGGATTTTACCGATTCATTTGAAATATAATCTAAAATATTCACAAACAAACGTAAACAAAACTAGCTTATGTTTAATAGGTAAACATTTGTATTTGGTAAACATTTCTAAACACGGTAGTAATGCTCTGTGCCTTCAAATGATCGATGCGATAATATCGCCGTGTGGAGATTGATTCAAAGAGTTTCTATTGAATTTGAGGGCACGGCAGAATATCGCTCCGATTCTCTCGCTCGTGTAGATGGCACCTAACGTGTTACCCCGTCAACAAAAATCAAGATTTAGTTTCCATCATATCCAAGGTCAAATCGATCCGATTTTCCATTTTCCTGAAGAAACAAAATCGCAATATGCGTGCGTGACACACAAAAACAGAATGACGTCTATCAAAATGATTTTGACTGTAACAGAGGAGCCTTGTAGGCAAAATATTGCGTTCGTATTTTCTAAATCCGCGTCTACAATACAAATGTTGGTAACTTCTGTTTGTGCGTTGAGTTTTTTGGTGATAATATCTTTTTCGTTATGTATAAATGTTTTAAGAACAGAATGTTTAGAGTTTCATGGTAAATCTCCTATTAATCTTTTTTTTTTAAATTTGGTATTATTTCATGTGATCTGAAGTAGCAAATCAGTGGTGGCCGAGTGGTATCGGCCCCGACTTACGAGTTTAGATCATGAGTTCGAACCCAGGCAGGCACTTTACTTTGTGTATTTAATTTCATCACCACTGCTCTCAAAACGGTGAAGGAAAGCATCGTGAGGAAACCGGCATGGCCTAGAACCAAAAATTCGAAGACATGTGATGTCATGTCTATTAACCCGCACGTGGCCTGCTTGGTGGATTACGACCCATTCCATGTCACAGAGAGGAGGCCTGTTTCCCAGCAGTGGGAACATTATAGTCTGAAAGGATGACAATTATCGACCTATGTTATCAATGGTGGAACTTTCGAGGTTTATTTTTAAGAGACACCTTTTATACCAGTATCCTATTGAGGAAAGTTGTTAAAAATATGACATACCATCACGAAATATGAATCATTTCTTATTTTCAAAGATTCTTATCATTTTAACCTACTTTGAAGGCAAAAGGAAGAACAGATGGATGTTTGTAGGCATACGGTATGCCCACATATACGAAGATATAGGGCTGGTATGCCGCATACCAGCCCTAAATCTCCAACCGTCACCCGAACAAAATCTAGTGCCAGGATACAAATAAAACTGTAAAGCATTGTCTAAACAAATGTCTTATTGTTGTTTGTAGCGGCAAAGTGTAATACCGGGAACATTTGTCAAGATAAGCGCGTAGGCAGCCAGTGATAAGGTCTTACGCAATAAGATTTGCACCTACGAGTATAACTCCAGAGAATCATGAGTTTTGATACCTGACTGTTGCTTAATTTGTTTTGTGAAACTTTTTTTGGTTTTGTCTGGCGTTGAGTTTGATAAAGGTTTCTACGTATTTTAAGTACAGAATCATTTATAACTTTCACATATGAAATATAGTAGGTATGTATGCTAGGTACTTTTTATGTTTTATTTCAAAGATAACAACAGAAGTTTTCTGAGAAAAACCTGTGGTATTTTTCAGATTGCAAACGGAGATTATAAACGAAATCATTAAAAAGCAATTCAATGTCTGATATCTATAATTCTACAGTACGATAAATTACTTAAACTTAAGTCAAGTAAAGTAAACAGTTAACAAACGACCATTAACAAACCATTTACAAAACAGCTGCAGCTACATTAAATAACCGTCGAAATTTCTAAGTGCTTTCCATTTCCATTCATCGCTCGCAGATACGTAATTAAAGACCAACTGTAATTGGCGATACTCAATGCCTTCAAGTCTGTAATAATTAAAGAAAAATAACTTAAGCAATTTTCCCTTATCGAGGGTCAAGGAGTATTTCCTGTCCTTTTTACCTTTTTATTCACTTTTCCGTTTCATTAAATTTGCTTCGTCAGAGAATGCCCTTTGGCTGTGTTATCCATTTGACCGGGTTGTCACCTCGGTGTTTAATTTATTTTTTGTCGGAGGATTACGAGCTTTGATGATGGAGTTGGGTCGTTTTTGTTTCTTGGGAACCATGTGGAGTTTTTATCTGTAAGTATCTATGTCGCAGGTTTATGACAAAATCAGGTTTTTGAATTTCGGTTGACGGGGATTTACCGCGGAATGTTTTAATAAATAGAACATATTTTAAAAAAATCTTGATGTAACCACAATTAGTGCCTTTTCACACGTCCCGGTTGCCGGATAGCCGATGCCGGGTATCCGGCGGCTAAGTGTATGGGCTTGTACGTTATCTTTCACATGTACCGGCGTAATCTGCCTGGCATGTCCATACATTTAGGCGCCGGGTAACCGGCACCGGCTATCCGGCAACCGGGACGTGTCAAAAGGCACTTAGTGGAAAACTAATATTGATTAATAAGCTATGTAAAATACGAGCACGAGGTTTATAATAACATAAAGTAATAATTTTGTCTTATTCCGGTTCTTTATCAAAAGCCCGGGTTTTTGATCAAAAACCTGATTTTACCACAAACCTGCGACATAAACATGTACCTGTGTGTTTGCGTCATGTTTACCGCAAATAAACGTATTTCTTTCTTTCTTTTTCTTTCTTTTACCTATATGAAGTTACAGATGTATTTTAGTTGAAAGTGTAAGAAAAAGTAGGCAGCGGAAAATTATAGACATTGCCTTCGGTTTTGTCTATAGAGGATGAGGAACAGGGTGTAAAGTTCACTCATCCTCTTTTAAAAAGGAAGGATCCTCTGACCAGACGGGTGTTGTGTCTGGTGGGCAACTGCCCGACGGTTGATGTCGGGCCGTTGTATATATGCTAGTCGCGCGGTAAACTCTAATTGCGCGATGCAGGATTGCGTGACGTCATGTCAATGTGATGCGTAGTTCGTATGTGGCGATGTAGATGCCGCCACATGTCTAACATTTACAACAAAATAGTGCCAACTAATATTATACACTGTACTAAAACAAGTGTTAACTTTAGAAAAAACAATTTTAACAACATTTTAATTAATGTGTAAGTATTGCTAAGGTAATTAGATTGAAAAGTGGTTCACCGCAAATGTCCGCGATGGTAGAGATGCGAGATCAGCTTATACTGGAAATGTATAGCTTGATCTGTAGCCGTGCGTACGTACATAATATAGTATATTGTTATTATGAAAAAAAAAAAACTCACAGTTAATGATGTGATCCTTCACCTAACTGCAAAGTTCTACTTTACAACATAGAAGATAAAAATATTACCTGAAAAAAGATAAAAGCGAACGTTAACATCACAATTCCAAAAACATAGCCCGCCACGTGTAGTGGCGGAATTGGGTCATCGGGCTCACCGAATTAGTATAGGAATTGGGTTATAAAGGCTTTCACACAACGCCCTGTGCCTACGTCGTATCGATGTAAACCTGTTTTCTGGTAAACCAATCGTTTAATTTGTATGAAAATCGAGTTTGGTATCGGATAGGGTGAAATTTTCGTTAAAACACGAACGCGTGTTTGTTATGGGATAGTATTTTATAATGGGACGCGTTCTGACAGGTCTCTTAATTATGTTCATTTAAAATGTTCTCTTTTGTTAGTGTTAGATACTGGAAAAAGTTATGCTTAAACTAGCTGCACCCCGCGGTTCCACTTGCGGATACGGGAATAAAATGTAGCCCATGTGTTAATCCAGGGTATAAGCTATCGATGTACCAAATTTCACCCAAATCGGTCCAGCCGTTTGAGCATGAAGAAGTAACAAAGATACAAACACACACACACATAGGGGAGGTCAGCTCAAAGCGGCCACCTTAACTTTGAGTTAAAAAAAAACCTTTTAAACGATAGACTTTTGAAGATAATTTTATACTAATAGATAGAGAATTTATAAAATTTTCATAATAAGAAATTAAATTTTGCGCAAGTTTAAAAATAACTAGGTAATTTGTAAATTACGAAAACTTGTCAAAAAACCGCCTTGCCCGAGTGGCCGCCCAAAGCGGCCATGGGGGTAGGGGTAACGTGGCTACCCCAAAAGTACACAAGAAATATATTTGTTTTTTGTTGAAAAATATCGAGCTTTTAACAAAATAAAAATCAAAAATGTTTTATAATTATATTTCTTATTCATAATTAATATTTTTATAAAATAATCAGCATTTTATACATTAATTTTAATTACAATCAGTTTTGAGGGTAATTTAACTTAACTATATTGCTATATTTAGTTTAAAAACTTCTATTAAACTATCACGAACTTATAATCAGGTTTATTTTTTGACAATAGGTATTTAAATTTTTTATTAATCAACAGTAAGTCTTACTTAATTATTTCAACAGTCTTCTATATATCTTCTATGAAATAAATGCTCTAAAATTTAAAAACTTTCATAAAAAACTTTCACAAACAAAATTTAATGTTCTTCGTTAATTGCCCTGGCCATCATATCTTCATTCTATGACGCCTGGGTAGTCTTCCTTTTATAGTCGTTAACCATCTAAACACAATAATTACTTACGCATTAACTATCTAATCTTAATAATTTTACAAAGGGCAAAGCGGTCAGTTGGCCGCTTTGCCCGAGCCGCTTTGCCTTTTTCGACCATTTTGTTTTAATAATGAACTGCTCTCATATTATTTATTATATTTCAGAGAGAATAGAACACAAAAAAAAACAAATAGATAAGTAACAATACACGTTCAATAAAAGCATTGAAATATAAAGAGGTTTTACCAAAGCAGATTGAACTTTCCTTGCATTTTTTTAACAAAACACGCAATGGTCGCTGCAACCACGCGCTCGGTCCCACTGCTACTGAATGATTGCACGGCGCGGGACGGGAGATTGGTTATGCGAACAGAACGGCCACGCCGCGCTATCATTTCAAATAACCGAAAAATGAAGCGTGGCCGCTTTGCCTTCTATGGCCGCATTGAGCTGACTTCCCTACACACTCACAAACTTTCGCCAAGCTTTCGCCTTTATAATATTAGTGTGAAGTATGATAATGTACCTTACATGGCTTATGAGGTTTTCGAAATAGAAACCTGCCTTTTTGTGGGCTTATAATACCTACATAATTTAAAACAGCCTCGAAACTGTAGCTAAGTTTGATCTAACAACTAAAGCCTTGTAAATTACTCGTTTAATGGTTTTAGGACTTGATACAAGAGCGTAATTGTATTGTAAGACCTATTACAAAGAAATGCCTTAAAACTGCAATCTACTATTAACACAAACGGGATATTTACCATGTTTACTATTATGTTCGAGTTCCCGATATTTCGGCACTGTTGCAAGCACCCTGATCATGGATAAACTCAGTGCCGAAATATCGGGAACTCGAACATAACAGTAAACATGGTAAATATCTCGTTTATGTTAATAATAATGTTAGTGACCATGACAGTTTAAAAACTTATAACTGCAATCTGTCTACGCAATTTTAACAAACATTTTACGATTGTTTACATCTCCATCTCTCCCTCTAATTCTCCAATAAGTCATATGTAATCTCACCCACAAATTGACGTGACAAAACGACGACACGCGATGCTATCATCACGCACGTTCACGAAGCAGTTAACGAAATTAATTAGCAACATTAAAATCTCTTACGCGCGTAGATCCAACACGATTTGAATAAATAATGCGAGTCTCAGTAACAAACATAATTATCACGGATTCATCTAGGTAAATAGCACGTGGTATTTTGTGGAAATTCGTTTAGAATTGTGACACGATCAATTTAGAGGTTGTGTGGCGTTTGTTCTGTTTGTTTGTGATGTTTTGTTTGAGAGTAGGTTAGTTGATATACCTACATTTATGTGTGCGTACGTATTTATCTATAGTGTTGATCGATTTTCAGTGGTATAGGGTATTGTAGCTATGACTATAATGTAATTGGATAATTTGTTGCCAAACTCTTATGCAACGTGTCGTCTTGCATCCTCGTCAAATTACAGGGTGTGATGCAGAACATCAATCCGAACAACTTTCTCCATGGGACCAACATCGTAATCGCGAAAAAATTTTCAACTGTCCCACAGAAAACTTCAATACTTACTCGACGCAAATGTATGGGATGCCTGATTATTTTTTCGCAATTACGATGTTGGTGCCATGGAGAAAGTTGTTCGGTTTGATGGTCTATACCACACCCTTAAATTTGACGAGGATGCAAAACGTTGTTGTATATATCCCATTTTTTGCTGTTATTAAGGAGTAAATCTTATGAGTTTTTAAATAATCAGCAGTCCCTTTATGCTGATTCAATGGTAGCTAAAGTTTTGAATAGGTAGTCTAAACGTTTCGTTGACTATCACAATTAATTACATAGAGTAATCCGTAAATTCCAACTAAATAGGAAAATATGAACACGACAAAAAAGAAGAGTTTAAAAGGGAGACTGGCCTTAATGTTAAGGTCCAGTTTCTCTAACGAAAGTTATCGCAAAATGAATGTGACAAATTGTCAAGTGCGCGTAAACTCCTGTGATTGGTTGAATGATTATCAACAGACAATCGAAGAAGTTTACGCGCACTTGACAATTTGTCACATTAATTTTGCGACAATATTCGTTAGAGAAACTGGTCCTAAATATAAACCACCTCATAATACTTATCACAAAAACCTAGGTCCAAAACAAAACACAAACATAGCCCAATAAATACATAATATACAACAATCACTAACACTACCAGGCATTCTGTAGATAATATGATTACGCGCGTAAACACAGGTGAAGTGAATAAGGAAAACAAACACAATTAACGTGGAAATCACTATCTCAAGACATATATGTGCTACGTTACTGTAATATGAATGGATATGTGGCTTTTGTGTGTGTGAGCTCGTGGCTAAGCAATAACAGCCGCACGGGTCGATCCATCAGGTTAAGCTACGCTTGCCGGGGTTAGTCCGTAGATGGCTGACCATCTTTACATACCGAGACTCCTCCGTGCCTCGGAGAGTACATTAAGCCGTTGGTCCCGGCTGTCATTCGTGGATCTTTGACAGTCGTTACGGGTCGTCAGAAGCCCGAAAGTCTGACAACCAGACTTACCAAGGGGTATCGTATTACCCAGTTACTGTGTTGTGGAAGTCAGATAAGCAATCACTCCATGTAAAATACTGGTATTCAGCTGCATCCAGTTAGACTGGAAGCCGACCCCAACATAGTTGGGAAAAGGCTAGGCAGATTGATGTGGTTTTTGTATATCTATGTTGTTTTAGAAATGACTAGTGATCGCAAGCGCTATACAGCTGAGCATGAAGTCCTGGGTTCGATTCCCAGGTCGGGAAAAGTGTTCTTGGGTTTTTTCATCTGGAATTTCTCAGTAGCAGCCCGGAGTCTAGATTTGTCCACAGTTGATGGCAATAGGCTCGCCCCCTATTATCAATCTGCCTAACCTTTTCCCAACTATATTGGGGTCGGCTTCCAGTCTAACCGGATGCAGCTGAATACCAGTATTTTACATGGAGCGAATTCCAATCTGACCTCCACTACCCAGTAACTTTGTAATACGATACCCCATGGTAAGACAGGTTGTCAGACTTTGGGGCTTCTGACGGCCCGTAACGATGGCAAAGATCCAAGAATGACAGCCGGGAACAACGGCTTAACGTGCTTTCCGAGGCACGGAGGGATCTTGGTATGTAAAGATGGTGATCCATCGTAGCTTAACCTGATCGATCGATCACTGCGGCTGTTATTACTTAGCCACGAACCCCTCTTAGCCCTACTTAGCCACGAGAACTCGTGGGTAAGGTGTTAATTTCTCAAGCAATGGAGAACATTGCTAATTTGTAAAATCGTAATTTCGGAGTATTATGTTGTCTTTAATTATCTGTTAGACATAAAACATATACAGATTCCATACAGAATGGTCTACAACTACTAAAAGTACCATTGAAAAATATCTAACCATAAACGGGAAGTTACAAAAGTATGCAGACACTGGACAGTGTACTTTTGAGAAAACTTTCACGTAAAGATAAGAGCCACACTCACTTCTTTCTTTTATTCCTTGACCATGAAGTTTCTGAAGAAATGCGTTATATAAAATAAAGTAAAATTAAATAGATCGATGAACGAACATACCTAGCCACGGTAAACTTATGTACTATCGACAAAACGGACGCCTTTAGAGATGCTTTTTGTATACACTGACTTATTGAGGAATCTCTGACCCATATGGTCCTTTGTTTTCATTAGTCATAGTTACTACAGCTAACAGCTGATTTGAATTTGTTCTTGATAATTTAGCTTAAATATTTAAATTTTATGTTTGTAAGGCCTATTTCCAACTACTCATCAAGTAAATAGGATAATAATGTGTATTTTGTATTAGATTCACATACTAAGTGCAAAATAAGTGATATTTTATCAATGTGAATCGGTGACAGTTGCCGGCACAAGTGAATTTTGCATTGTCATCTTGTTAACAGGTACAATACTGAACAATTTACTTTCTTTCAGTTTGTTTACGTGTTATAATTACGGTCAGCAACATAGTTCACTTTTATACGGCTACTTGTTGATGCCCAATGACCTTTTGTAGATACGTAAACATAACCTTAATTTGGTTTGGTGACAGAACTCCTTGCTAGTCATCTAATCTAATTTTTCTTAAAAATTCATTTTCTTTTTAAACTAATCATCATAAACTGCTGCCACAACTACCTATTATCTTCTAATTTGTTTTTTCTTTGCCTTATAAATTATGATGACTCGCAGCGCCCGTGCTCGCCTTGAAGAGTCCAAACTCAGCCAGGCTTTGAGCGAATTAAAGGCGTTAAAGGAGTACTGTGACCAACTAAATAAGGAAATAAATGACAATGAAAGAGTGCTCTTTGATGCCCATGAAATGAATAGGAAGTTGAAAACCGAAATGGCACAGATATATATTCAATACAACGATGCCATAGAAGCCCGGGATAGACTCCAAATTGTTGTGGACGGGTTCAGCCAGTGTAGCATAGAGTATGAACAAGCTCTTAGTCACAAACATTTACTTCAACAGCAGCTGCATGAGGCTCAAAGTCAGATTACGGAACTT
This sequence comes from Cosmia trapezina, assembly GCA_905163495.3. Classification (NCBI taxonomy): domain Eukaryota; kingdom Metazoa; phylum Arthropoda; class Insecta; order Lepidoptera; family Noctuidae; genus Cosmia; species Cosmia trapezina. Next base: position 9,767,233 of record LR991036.1, read on the forward strand.
GAGACCACAAATCTAAACATCACTGCCTCGCTGAATCAAAGTCTGTTCAGCGAATTGGTGTCTATTGCCCCGTCAATGGTTTCTGCCATAAACTCCACATGCAATATTGATTTGACAGGTGATGATGAATCAGATTCAAGTAATTCAGTGAGGTTAGTCACCAGTAGAAACAAACTAAAAAAATACATTAAAATTAATAAATACATTGTTAAAACAAAAAAAATGGTAAAAAGACAAAGATTCTTTACCAAAAATGTTAAACTTCATAGAGATAGGTTAAATTTAATTAAACAATTAGATATTTTTTCTTTTAATTTGGAGCAAAGCACTAGGAAATACAACATTGACACACAGGACTTGCAATCTCAACTTGACCATCTACAAGAGAAACTTAGTTTATTGACTGATAAATATAATACCTCCGAAGATCTGTTGAGGGAATCTGTGTTGGCAATGAATGAGCTGGTTAACTCACAAACAAACAACTGTGAGCATTGTCAGACACCGTCCAATGTCCCTATACCGGACCATTCATTGACAACTTGCAATACCACCTTACCGCAGCCCTGTGTTAATTTGACATTTCCTGCTATTGATAGTTGCAATAAGAAACATTGTAAACAAATTATAAATAATGATATTATATTATTTTGTGATGAGATTGGAAAGGACTTAGGCCACTTGTTGTCAGATGAATATCCAGGACACTCCATAATAAACTACTGTATGCCTGGTTGTTCTTTGTTTGATATTATGAAACAAATTATTAAATGTAACTTTAACCAGGATACTACTTTATTAATTTTTATGGGTAATAGGAGAAATGTGAACAAAGGAGAATTGCTAAAATATTATAGAACATTGTGTAATCTTAGTTTAAGAAAAATTGTATTGTTTACATTCCCCTATAGTAACAGTTTGCCACAGGAAGAAAATGAGTTAAGATTTGAAATAAACATGACACTACATAATTTGACATTCAATAATAATCTATTCCATTTAGTTGATACTAACAATTATGTTGGTAATAATTTGTATTTGACAAGAGATAGATATAATATTGTTATGTACTATCTTCCTAACTACTTCAAAAGACAGATAGCTGTGTCGCTATCATATTTTTTTTCTATTTCAGCCAAAAATTTGGCTAAACAACTTGCTTCTTTTGAGCAATGCAATGACATTTTAAATAATTCTGCCAATAATTTGGCAGCAACTAATGACATTGATTATCATTTAAATTAGAAATTAGGACAATAGAGGAAACCTCTTGCTTAATAAATGAAGAAAATTTAAATACTGATTTAAATCATGTAAATGTTACAAAAAGTCCTTCTTTAATAGCACACCCATCAATTTATAGTACCTTAAATAAATGTGATAATAATACTCTAAAAATAGTTCATCAAAATATACAGGGAGTGATAGGTAAGGAATTAGAATTGGAGCTGTTCATGAACTGTAGTTATATTGATATCCTTTGTGTAACTGAACATTGGTTAAAAGACCACCAGTTCATGTTCAGCTTTAACAACCACCAGGTTGCCAGCTCATTCAGCAGGGTTAATATGATACGTGGTGGATCTCTAATAATTGTTCGTAACAATATGAAATTTAAAGAACGTAAGGATATAGTGAGCCTCTCTGTTGAGCGAGTTATTGAAATAGCTTGCATTGAGCTTGAGCAGTTCATTGTAATGAGCGTGTACAGGCCCCCATGTGCTTCATATGATGTTTTTGAGAAATATATGGAAGAAGTATTATTAAAGACTTGTAACAGTAATAAAACAGTTGTTGTCTGTGGAGATTTCAATATTAATATACTGGAAACATCACCTTCTGTAAATAAGTTTATAACCTTATTAAAGTCATATAATTTGTACAGTACATTATTTGAGCCGACTAGAATAACTGCCACTAGTGCTACCTGTATTGACAATATTTTTTCAAACTCAAGACCTTCTACCCATTTAATTATAAATGAGTTGGACTCTGATCACTGTGGCCAGTTAGTCACTTTCCCTCAGAAAATAGTCAGAGCTCAAAGAAAACTTGTTAGTTTTGTTCCGGTAAACAAAAGTCGCTTAGAACAATTTAAAAAGAATTTAATAGAAAAACTACCAGATTTGCCTTATCACACCAACCCGGATCAAGCTTATACTATACTATTTAACCTCATCAATTGTGAGTTTAGGAAGGTATTCACATCAAAAACATTACCTGTTTGTGACCGCGTTATATTTAGTGATTGGGCAACACCAGGTATTTATAAAAGTAGGCAGAAATTATATGAATTGTACCATGAAAAAACCTATAACTATGATGAAACATTTAAAGAATTTGTTAAAAATTACTCTAAAACTTTTAAAAAAGCCTGTTCGTCAGCAAAAGCCATACACATTAAAAATAAAATAAAATGTTCTGGAAATAAAATTAAAACAACTTGGAATATTATTAATTCAGAAACGGGAAGAACGACAGTTCGGAATCGTGACTTCCATCTAAAAATCAATGATGTAGATATTAAGGCAGACGTGGAGGTGGCTACTGAGTTTGAAAATTTCTTCACTAATATTCCCATTTTAACAACCAAAGCTCTGTCATCGTCGTCCTCCACTTCTGCTTACTCAATACTAAAAGAATGTGTACCAGAATGTGATAAACACTTTAAATTCGCAATTGTTACTGCTAAAGACGTTATAGATTCTTTTAAAGATCTCGAGGTAAAAAAAACTGCTGACCTTTGGGGGTTATCAGTACATACCATGTCTTCAATAATTGATATTATTGCACCCTTTTTATCAATTGTTTTTAATTCTTGTATTGCGTCTGGTGTATTTCCTGATCTGATGAAACTTAGCAAAGTGATTCCACTGTTCAAATCTGGCAGTCCGACTGATCCCACTAATTTTCGGCCTATTTCGATATTACCTACATTGAGCAAAATCTTTGAAAAAATAATTTTAAAACAAATGTTAGGACATTTCAATACACATAATTTACTTCATCTGAAACAGTTTGGTTTTACAAAGGGTCGTTCAACTACAGACGCGGGCGTGGAATTACTGAAGAGCATATTCGAGGCCTGGGAGGAGTCGCAGGATGCTCTTGGCATTTTCTGTGACTTGTCCAAGGCCTTCGATTGCGTAAATCATGATACACTCATCAGGAAGCTGTACCACTATGGTATAAGGGACAGGGCTCTCGACCTTCTGAATTCTTATCTGAACAACAGAATTCAAAGGGTAGATGTTAATGGCAAGAGATCTGCAGGATCTGCGGTCACTATGGGCGTTCCACAGGGTTCAATTCTGGGTCCTTTCTTGTTTCTTATTTATATAAATGACTTACCTTATCACATAAGGGACAATCACAAGATTGTATTATTCGCAGATGACACTTCCCTCATTTTTAAAATCAAACGTCAGTTAGTCAACTTTGAACAAGTTAACGATGCACTCTCTAGGGTTGTCCATTGGTTTAATGTAAATAATCTTCTCCTGAATGAAAAAAAGACTAAACTAATCAAATTTTCAACGCCAAATGTCAGGCAGCTAACTACCAATGTTCAACTTAATGGAATAGAGTTGGACCCTGTTGAGTCGACGGTTTTTCTTGGAATAACCATTGACGGTAAATTGCAATGGGGCCCACATATAGAAAAATTGTCAGGAAGGCTTAGTTCGGCCGCCTATGCTGTTAAAAAAATTCGACAGATAACTGATGTGGATACAGCCAGAATTGTTTATTTTAGTTATTTTCATAGCCTTATGTCTTATGGGATTCTTCTCTGGGGAACCTGTGCGGGCATTAATACTATCTTTGTTTTACAGAAAAGGGCTGTTCGAGCCATTTACAATCTAGGTCCAAGGGATTCCCTTCGAGAGAAGTTCAAGGAAATAAATATTCTGACTGTAGCCTCTCAATATATATTTGAAAATCTATTGTATGTACACAAAAATATATCCAATTTTAAGAAGATGTCCGATATTCATAGTTTAAATACTAGGAATAAACACAATCTTGCTGTACATCGCACTCGTCTCCACAGAGTAGGCAACTCGTTCATGGGTCAATGTATATGCTTTTACAACAAACTTCCCATTGACATTCGAAACTTGCCCATTAAACGATTTAAAAGCTGCATTAAAACCAAACTTTGTAAAAAGGGCTACTATAAAATTTCTGATTATTTAGAAGACAAAAAAGCTTGGGTTTGAGCTATTCAATCAACTTTGTAATATATATAATACCAAAACTCATTATAATAAATAAAATGACAAACCTTTGTAAAAAAAATCAATGTAAATTGTTAAAAAATTAAAATTATTGTAAATGTGAGCACTATGTGATCTTTTTTTTTTTTTTTTTTTAGTATTATTGATGGTCTGATATTTTTGAGTACTTTATGCGACCTACCCAAACGTCCTTTCTTTGGTATTGTTCGTCGAGTTATTGAGCTCCTGAAATCCTGAGTTGAGCTGCACGATTGTTGACAAATGCTTGCACTGACTGGACAGGTCCACTCAAATTTGTATGGTTCTTTCCTCAAAAGACCATTTCAGACTGGATCTACATGGTCCTCACATGATCTGACCAAGATTATGTCTGGACTTTAATAAAAGAGACTTTGACCCCTGAGTTTGTTTCGCCATTTCTTCTCAGGGTAGTCAGATAGGAAATGTCGACTTCATCTAGCTTATTTAAAAAAAAAAAAAAATATGACGTGTAAAAGTGATTTCGATATCCTATTTACAGAATAAACAATTTCATTTCATTTCATTTCATTTCATTTCATTTACAATTTGCAACTTGCATGCAAAATTGTTTCAAAATTGGAAAGGCATGGCGTTTGTCGATGGTACATAGATCATATGCCTTCACAGATCCAGGCCAAAGGACACATAAATCTCAATTACCGTCACACTTAGCACATGGGCGTCTTTGGGTGAAACCTAGCAAATTACCCTCCCAAACCCCCAACAAAATTGTGTTGGAACATGCGCCGCATAATCTGTAAATGTCCAGGTATATCAAAGAAGCCGCCGGAGTCGCGGGTTGTTCGAAAAAGATACCGTGGGCCTGGCATAGACAACTGAAGGAAGACGGGTGGGTTTTAGTCAGTAAAAGTCTGATACGCCCTCCCGCTCCACCCAGAAGTCATTTGATGATTTCCCATTAAAAAAAAAAAAGGTATATCAAAAAAGTAAGAGTTCAGAATAAAACACCATTTTAGACAAATAATTTTAACACGTCTATAACACTTAGCAACAAAAAATCAACAGAATCCTTCTTCCGAACACCTAATTGATTACTCAAAAGCTTAAAGGCTTTAGACAAAGATTAACCGATCTCCGAATTTTATTGAAAACATCCTTTTTTATAAGATTACTGAATAATACTTGAATGATCTCAAAAATTCAAAGTTTGAGATGATTTCTTTTCTCTATTTTTATATTGAAAAATTACCCAATTGATGCAGCCCACTGTACATACCCACTTTATTTTTATAAATAAAATAAAACAAATTAGCATTTAATTCAGAATCACTTCCATATTTGTTTGTAACAATGTAAACTTATAAACTAGTGTTAGTAACATTGACATTCTTCTTAAGCTGGGTGAAGCACGCCGATCCTGAGGAGTGACTTTTTGACTGCGTGCAGTCGTATCCACCATAACATAACGTAACGTAGCCTAAGCATAATCAGCCTATGTCCCCACTGCTGGGACACAGGCCTCCTCTCTGTGAGAGGGAGTGGGCCGTAAATCCACCACGCGGGCCCAGTGCGGGTTAGTAGATGTCACGTCTTCGAACTTTTGGTTCTAGGACATGCCGGTTTCCTCACGATGTTTTCCTTCACCGTTTTGAGAGCAGTGGTGATGAAATAATTTACATAAAGTAAAGCGCCTGCCTGGGTTTGAATCTACGGCCTAAATCGTAAGTCGCGGACCGTTACCAATGGGCCACAACTACTCTCTTATTTTTATTAAGCTAAGCTAAAGAAACCATTTAATTCATGCAACATAAAATTAAATGGTTTATTAGTCAAATATTTAAGTACTGTTAAGCTTTATTTGTTACTTTGCTAAATGGAATATAATACTAACATCGTTTTATTAAAGAAAAATCGGCTAATAACAGCAGTAACTCTTTAAACGTCGATTGACACCAAGGTGTGCAGATAACAATAAAAATCTATTGTGTCTGGTTGCGCTTCATAATTTATAATTTTTACATTTTTATCATATCACCTTATGGCGATTGAAGGTCATTGGTTTAATAGTTCTAATTTATTAAATAAGTGTCACATATTGTTGGTTTGGTGATGCTTTATGCGGAACGGCCCTGTCAACTGCTGACATCTGCCGGCTTCCGGAGTCTCGTCTTGACCACGGGGTAGTGCGCACGCGTCCTTATTCACGTGGACGCGCTGAATCTCAACTTAAACCCCTAATTGAACCTACATCAAGTGTTATCTGTATTACCTAGACTTTGTTGTGTACCGCTGGCCGCGTAGTGTCCTAGACTGTGAGCTGCTCATCCAGAACGTGGCACCCATTTGCTTCTGCTTGGAGATAGCTAGATCAAAGGTATGTGGCATGACTAGTAAATTGGACTTTATCCATTGCCTTTCGTCTCATTTGTGTTTCTTTTGTCCTTGAAGTTAGCATCGCTGAATCAGCAACTATAGCCTAGATTTCTTTAATAATCTAGGTTCACGCGCGTGTGATTTTGCTAGTAATTTTCGAGTTAGTATTCAAATTCTAGAGGTTATACGCACCAGTGTCTGCTAATTGGCGTGCGACGGGTTAAGTTATTGCTTGTGATTAAGATAAGATCATTTATTTCTCCAAAACTGAGTTTACACCAGACATGGTAAGCAAGATATTATATAAAATTATATCAAAGTCTTGTTTCGCCTTAACGGCGTATAAATATAAATATGTAGGATATTATATAAACATCAGATAATTATAAATTTAACCATTCAAAGCAATTAACAATCCAAAATGAGGAAAGTAAGTACTACAGAATAGTGTCAAATAAATGATAATTATTTCTGTAAGTACGTTTGTACAAACTAGGTAGTAATTAGGAATAGAATGTAGATATTTTGCATAAAACAGGTTTAGTTTTAAAAAGTAGATGCATTAGATTTTAATGGTAGTTACGGTATTCATCTGTAAAAGAAGACCTAAAATTCACGCAGGGTTTAAAAAATAGAGCCTTTTGAAGGCATTAATTCGTCATACGTCTTGCGTGACCAAGTAAGCGTGTAAGCTTAAAATTTCATGTTATAAATAAAGAATATTCTCTTTTCACATTACAAATTGCTTGAAATTGGGTCGCTATTGTTACGCAAATGACACCCGTATTTAGGTCTTAAACGAAGGCAGACTGTATTATAATTTATACAGAATTATGGTAGGATTTGACATCACCACAACATATTCAAAAGTTATGAGAGCAAATGAAATTCAAACAGCGTTTATTCACAGAAATATTTTAATACAAGATATTATAATTATATGTGCTCTGCCAAACTGCAAAGCAGTTTAGTTTTCAGTTCAGTCTTTTAAATATATTCCCAAAAATCTCGCATGAATGTAAATCTATCATCCAAAAATATCTTCTAAATTTAAATTACAATGACACGGAATCCTTACTTATAATTCCTAAATAACTTCTCCGTTCTGTCTGCAGTGAATCAAGAGCAGTCAAAGCTCACTCATCCATACCGCGCATACATATATATTTACATACTCCCACAAACACGGATGCGCGCAACCATACTCTCACTCACTACAAACACAACACACGCACACACACACCCTAACACACTCACAACACACACACGCACTCACACATACACACACAATCTATGTATATTAATAAATAAATTGTACCAACTTACTCGCCGCGGGAGGAAGACCTGTAGTCCTGAAATACAGGGCTGCCCTAGTTTAGGCTCCAGTCCACTCCTACTTTAATAATGTCTGTACTGTTTTGATTAGTGTGGAAAATAAATGCATTTTTACTTTTACTTACTTTTTAGTTTGTTGTCAGACGTAACTCCTTTTTTAAGTACATATTAACATAATTTTTGTAAAGACATTTTTTCACACGCTAATTCTGGAATCCCTAAATTTAAAACACAGGCATACAAGTGTTTTTATTAATTGGCACCATGTTCTTTCTGCCACAGAACTTAATCAACGTGATTTCCGTGCACACCCTGAACATCTAATCAAGCAAAAACTTTCCTGTTGCTAGGCAACGAATATCAACCCGTAATTCTATATTCCCATCCCATGGAGAGAAGTAATCCTCGCTTTCCATATACAATGAATACATTTCCTACCAATCCAGAAATATTGAGAGAAAATTCGAACTTTATTGTAATCTCAAATGTTATTGGCCTGAATGGTCGAGATACGACGAATATTATGCATTAAAAGGCTTACCACTGAAATGATAAGTGCGGAAACATTTCGGTGGTGCGAAATTCTTATTATTGTAAACTGATTACGGAAGGATTTCGTACGAGTTGCGGTCACTGTTTTAATAAAATTAAATAATTAAAATTTTAATCACAATATTTATTCCCTTATTTTATAACAGCGACTTTATTTTCAGTGGATATTCATTCGTTCCGAGTTGATAAAACAACAACGTAATGACTGCCCCACTTCGAAATATTATTCGTGGTTCGAAGGTAGTCGAAAATTTTCACACTTCAGAGCCACCGTACGGTCAACTTTGGAACTAAAGCGTGTAATTTACGCCGAGTGGTCGTGTCAGTTTTCTAAAAAACTAAAGCTTCATCCTTTTACAGCAATAATGGGAAATTTAAAAGTCTGCCGCCATTTTGAATGGTGTGCAATGGAAGCAAAAAGTGCATTTTGCCGGCACTGTTATGCATATATTATGGTATAATTTGTGCATTGCTTTGTGAAGTAAATGCTAACTTTAGATGTCTTCATTACTGACTGAATGTTTTTTATTTTGACTAACTTTCTTACCACAAATGGTTCTTGAATTTCAGTCTTATTTATTAACTGAAGTATGCCTCTTTGTACCACTAAATTGAGATTACTAAATTGGTGTATAATGCAAGACCACAGAAAAAGGATCTTGGACATAACAAAACGCACCATGATATCATGAGGTATGTCCTCATTAGTAGGTATGCTAGACGTATAAGTTTCAACCACTGCCTTTTAGCGTTCCTAATTTGTAACCACTACCACCACTAAAATCCACCAAAGCGTAATTTGTGCCTCTACGTAAATTAAATTCCTCAAGAAAACACTTTTCTCAAACAAACAAGTTTGCCAAAATATTTGTGGGTAACGAAGCCAGTTTTTCTTTCCTCAGTGTTTGTTTATCCTGACAAATGGGCGTTGCATTATTGCGGCCTACCCGGGAACCGAACTTAAGACCGTGCTCCGTAATGTATTTCACAGGTTTTTGTTTTCTTTTGTCCCTTGCATACTTTACTGTGGGTAGGATTAAACGACTTTGGTGTCGCTTTTAAAGGTCTTGAGGTCCCAAGAAAATGTGAGCTTTTTATTAACTGTTTTGGGTAAATTGTTTTGGTTTGGTGCATGCTTCTAAGGCCATGTTATTGCATAAAGAGTTTGTATTTTCCGTAGTAACTAAACTAACTTTAATAATACCTGCAATTGTTTTTTTCGCTCACACTTATGTAAAACTCTTGCTTCATCAAAACAACTCACTGATAATTTGTTTTAAATTACTAACAAAACATTGCAGTATTTACTAAGATCCTATTCTCAAAATATCCCCCAGCTTAGCAGAACTAAACGATTCAAATAAACAAACAGAATATCTCGTTTAGTTTCCAAGAAAACAGGGGCGTACGTCTTAAAAATCCCAACATTGTACTTCCATCCTAACAATTCTTTTATAAAGGGAAATCTTGATAAATACTCTGGCAACTCTTGTAGAATATCCCATCTCCCCTTCATCCTAGTATTTCCATTTCGTAAATTAAATTACAAAGATTGAAAGAATGCACTCTAGTCTGCACTAGCTTGACAGCTATTCTTCTTCAAAATCTTTGGGCATTACTGTTATCCCCAGTTTATTCTTCTTAACACCTTCAGACAGAGTTTAGCATAATACAATGCATTTTCCAAACATTTTATGCAACGTGGAGCTATTTCTAACGTTCAGCATGCATCAAGTTTTCAAATAAAATTTTGTTTATATTCTAAAATACTTTGCGCGGTGGTTGTGAATTTATTCAGGCAACCGATCTGTAATTTTTAGAGCGAAAATCCGTTGGTGGTTTTAAATAAAATTGTTATTTTGAAGCGACTGTTATATTCAAACGTAAAGCTGTAAGTTCGCTTATTTAGTAACATTTGGGATTAAAGAGACAAATAAAAAAATCTAAGTTGTTATCAGGGAACACATTGTGGACTAAACCAATCTTGCCCATGTAAAACTTCGAAGCCAAGTTTTATAAAATGCTGTTATCTTGTAATGGTATATTAAAGCCAAACTTAACTTCATAATAAGAATTGTCTTTTAAACATTATACTCTGTCCACTATGTTATTCACTTTTTGACACCTGTCAGTTGGAAAATTTCTAGTTGTAATAAGTATCAAATTCGCAAAACACATATTCGTTAGTATGAAACTGACAGCTGTCATAAAGTGAACAAACTATAGATAAGATTTCCCTTTTGCATTATAACAAGCTCAAGCTCTCCTGAGCTTTTCGAGAATAAATACCAGAGACAATTTTTCCTTCTCTCTTACCAGTTTTATAAACTGCTGCAAGGATCTTTAGGCGCTCGAATGACATTGACAGGGGGGCGCTGTTGGTAAACATTTGTGAAATTGCTTTGTGAAATGTATTGAAAAAACAAGATGGCGGCGTTAGTTTAGTTTTTTGCCACGCGCCAAAAGATTTTTACAGTCCGGCCGCTGAGAGAACGCGTTCTTGATACCTGTCAGTTTCATACTAACGAACATGTGTTGTAATCTATAATACTAGAAATTGTCCAACTGAATAACTGTCAGGAACGCATTCTCTCGACGGCTGGACTGTATACAGCTATACTTATACGTACGTGTCATTATAGTAAGGTGTAACTGACAAATGCGAAACGTGGATCCACGCGAGACACAATGGCTTTTTAATTGTGTCCGTAATTCCGGCATCCTGACAAATGCCATTCTAATCCAATGTATATTATAGTAGACAAATAACATTATTACTATTCAACAGTGTAACAAAACAAACTCTTTCCGTTCCTAATCTATTTTGTCTCAGCGGGTCAGCCATCGGGCTGACAGCGGCTGACATAATCCGTTTATCTCGGCCCGGGCCGGCCAGCGCCCCGTGCCCCGTGCCCAGTGCCCCGTGCCCAGTGCCCAGTGCCCAGACCCGACTCTACTGCAAATTGATTCGATACACATTGATTCTTTTCCCTTGACATACACTTTAAAATATATTTATTTTGCCGCTTTATCTGTTTGATAGTATCGTATTAAAGAGTTTTTTGGACTAAGTATAGTTTAATGTTGTGAAAAACTTTCACGTTACACATTATTTTAATCTTGTGGGCAAATATAATATAACTTATTTCTCGGTTTAAACTAAAACATATTTGCACTCTATTTAAAATTAAGGCATGTTAACCTATTCATATTACCAACTCGTGCAATTCAAACGCTTGCGCTCTATAATTTTATTTTTTAATAAAAGTGATTACGTATGCGGAGCACCAATTTTCGTCCTACACATAATACGGAATCCAATATCGTGGACTGCCCACCAATAGAGTGACCACAAAAATAATTGTACTACGGAAATTAAATTTCAGTGCGTGTTTTGGCCGAATTAAAATACAGGGCACGTAATAAGTGTACGCACCCTCGTCTCTGGGGTGCATTAATACTGGTAACCGTGCATTCCAACAAATTATGTGAGGTGCAATTTGTGGTCTGTGGTAATGAGCTCATTCATATTAATCCTTTTTTTGTATACTAAAGTGGTATTTATGTCAAACAATGTGGGCGTCAGATGGATTGCTTTTGTGGTGAGTTTTAGTAGATACTAGCTTTTGCCCGCGGCTTCGCCCGCGTGAATGTCGGAAAATATGCCACAGGAACAAAAATATTGAGATAGCTTCTGCCCACAACTTCTTCCGCGTAAAATTTCATGTTCCCCCAACCCACCCTGTCGCATCGCATTGCCTTCCCGGGGTATTACATCGTTTTCGATTAGCGTTCCTTCTCACTTTTTTTTTGCTCGGCACTTAAGAGTTCTAGTGTGATGTTAAATACGCCTATAGCCTTCCTTAGGAACTGGGCTATGAAATGCAAAAATAATTTATTAAAGTCCGACTGGTAGTTCCCGAGATTAGCGCGTTCAAACAAATAAAAAAAGCGTGTGTGTCAGCTCCGTCGCACGACTGGAGTTTACTCCTGTTTTTTGTGTCGTTCCGAGTTTCCGACTTTCTATTCTATTCAGTAATTTCTGTAGGGCTGGGTTTTTTTAATGAATCAGTGCTATACAAAAAGCAACTTTAATGTTTAAAGGCACTGCTCCCTCTTCCCCCTAATCTCCCTTTCACCCCTCCTCTCTCTCTAACCCCTCCCCTTCCCACCCTTTCACCCTCCCCTCACTGCACCGTTTCACCCCCCTCACCCTCTCCATCTCCCTCTCTCTATCACCCCCTCACCACATCCCTTTCCCGCTAACCTCCCCGCCCCCTCACACCTCTTCCCCGCGCCCTCTTCCCTTCTCCACACCCTCCCCCTCACTATGCTCTCCTATCCCTCGCCCCACCATCAAGCTCTCCCCTTCCCTTTTCCCTCCTCACCACCCCCTCCCATTCCCACCTTCCCCTCTAACCTTCCCTCTGGGGAAAAAACTATTAATGACCAACTTTATTACTTGCTTAGGCAAGTGTTTGTGCCAAGTTTCAACTTAATTAAGCAAATGAATAAGATTTTTCATATAAACTATATTCCTTGTTTTCGCCCACAGGGATGCAATTTTAAAAAATCGTTTGGGAGATTTCCGTAACTTAAAAGAAAGATTATTTACACCAATTTTCGAGTTAAGCCCCGCAGTAAAACCTTTGCGCGAGAATTGCCTTCCGACCTGTAAAATTGACTACCCCACACGTTATTCGTAATTTTTGGTTTCAAGTATAAGAGTTTTGAGTAAACTGGAACGCGCGTTAAAATTCCTACATACAAACTTTGAGACCCCCCAATCCCTCCTGGGGGGGTAGTTTAGAAAAACTAAAAACACAAACTTTATAGTTTACTTAGATAAATATTCATGCCAAGTTTCAAGTCTATTAACTCAAGGAATAAGATTTTTCATACAAACTTTGGACCCCCGTTTCACCCCCTAAAGGGTTGAATTTTGAAAAATCCTTTCTTAGTGCACCTTTAGACCTCATAAGGAACCTACTTGCCAAATTTGGAATCTCTAGGCGCAGCGATTTGGGCGGTGCGTTGATACAAACTTTGACACATCCCCATACCTCCTGAGCGGGTAGTTTAAAAAAACTAAAAATGTCAAACTTTATAATTTACTTAGATAAATATTCATGCCAAGTTTTAAGTCTATTAACTGAAGGAATAAGATTTTTCATACAAACTTGGGACCCCCGTTTCACCCCTTTAGAGGGTGAATTTTGAAAAATCCTTTCTGAATGCACCCTTACACCTCATAAGGAACCTACGTTCCAAATTTGGAATCTCTAGACCCAGCGCTTTGGCCTGTGCGTTGATATATCACCCAGTCAGTCAGTCAGTTTATCATTTTAAAATTCCTACATACAAACTTTGAGACCCCCCAATCCCTCCTGAGGGGGTATAGTTTAGAAAAACTAAAAATGCCAAGTTTCAAGTCTATTAACTCAAGGACTAAGATTTTTCATACAAACTTTGGACCCCTGTTTCACACCTTTAGGGGTTGAATTTTGAAAAATCCTTTTTTAGTGCACCCCTACACCTCACAAGGAACATACGTGCCAAATTTGGAATCTCTAGACACAGCGGTTTGGGCTGTGCGTTGATACAAACTTTGACACCCCCCAATCCCTCCTGAGGGGGTAGTTTAGGAAAACTAAAAATGACAATCTTTATAATTTATGTAGATAAATATTCATGCCAAGTTTCAAGTTTATTACTTCAAGGAATAAGATTTTTCATACAAACTTTCATCCCCTATTTGTACCCCTTAGGGATGGAATTTCCAAAAATCCTTCCTTAGTGGATGCCTACACTGTATAAGGTATCTATGTGCAAAATTTCAAGTCTCTAGGTCCAGCGGTTTAGGCTGTGCGTTGATATATCAGTCAGTCAATCAGTCAGTCAGGACTTTGAATTTTATATATATAGATAATATTTTTGGTAAGTATTTTTTCATAATGATGACGTACCTACATACCTAATATATGAAATTATATATGCGCATACTTTTAAAAGCATTTCAAGTAGAACTTACACAAAACTACTCTTTTCGTATCTAAAAATATATTTAATAGATTTACACATTTTGAAGAAAAGTTGAATATTTCAGCAAGTTCTAGCAAGTTTTGAAACACGAGTAAGACCCAAATTATTCCTTACATTCAAAGCCGACCCAGTTCCTCTCAGAGGTGCAATGCGGGTCATTGAAATATAACTATAGCTCTAGAATACTGCTCGCTTTAATAAAATATCAGGCAATGCACCTAGAAGATTAAAACTGAATTGAATCATATAATATTCTTGAATTTAAACTGAGAATTGGATTACTTAGAAGAATTTACTTTCATATTCCTAATTAAAGTCAAGTCAAATACGATTTTCTTTGCCGCCAAAAATGATCTAATTAATTTCTTGCTTAATTTTCATTAGCAGGCAAAACCAACCTGTATCTCAAACGCTTTGCCAGTTAATGTGCTGCAGGGTAACATCAGTTAAAACTTGCTGTGTTTGTTATTGTTCAGATAACAATAACAAACACAGCAACAAACATACGTAACACTTACAATAATACATACAGCTAAAAATAATAATACATAGTAAAATAATAATATAATTAAAGTATAATTATACTTCAGTGTTGCATCCTCAAGATTTAACGTACATTGTAGTCCGTTTTCCGTTGTACTACATTGCCACACTGTTCAAAGACTAAAAAAAAATATTAATTTGATAGTCTATGTCATCTGTCAGCTGTCACCTCATTCGTTCTTCGTGTGTTGCATTACTACGCTGTTAATTTTTCAATTTAATTTTAAATCCGTAATAATCTTTCTAGTTTCATAGTGAAAAGTGTTATTTTAGCGAGAATTAGACATGAGAAAAGGAAAAACAAAAGTAATGAAGAATATTTTAGACGCAAGATCAAACGTTACGAAAATAAATTAAGGGAAAAACGCAAAGAACGTGAGTAAGACGCCATACTTATGGCACCCTTATTTTAAAAGTTAAGACTGTTATGTTTTTTAAATATTGTAATGAGATAACACCTGATGTTATCCTGTTTACAAAATGGTATTTCTTAACGAGGTAACACGCGATGTTATCCCGAAATACAGTTCTTTCTTGATGAGGTAGTACGTGATACTATCCTGAAAGTAACTTCGCTTTTTTTGTTTCGACTTTCAAAAAAGTTCATCATTGCGATCTATACCTATGCTTATTGCCCTATGATGCATACCAAAGTTCTGTAACACTTGATGTTATCCTGTTAACAAAATGGTATTTCTTAGCGAGGTAACACGCGATGTTATCCAGAAATTCAGTACTTTCTTGATGAGGTAGTACTTGATACTATCCTGAAAGTAACTTTGCTTGTTTTGTTTCGACTTTCAAAAAAGTTCATCATTGCGATCTATACCTATGCTTATTGCCATATGATGCATACCAAAGTTCTGTAACACTTAATGTTATCCTGTAAACAAAATGGTATTTCTTAGCGAGGTAACACGCGATGTTATCCAGAAATACAATAAGTTCTTTCTTAATGAGGTAGTACGTGATACTATCCTGAAAGTAACTTTACTTTTTTTTGTTTCGACTTTCAAAAAAAAGCCCATCATTGTGATCTATAAGCTTATCGCCATATGATACATACCAAAGTTCTGTTGAAACTTTTACTGCGGATGTGTCTACAGAAATTCTTGACTTATTTGGTCAAGCAAAGAAATTGGATCGTTCTCTCGGAGAAAAAATACCCAATGAAGTTGCTGAACGTTGGGGAAATATACTGATTGATGGATAAGACAAAGGCTACAAACTTGGTACTTGGAATCACCAGCCTCGTCAACCTAACAAAAGACACATTAGATATTCTGAAAAGTATATCAGAAATCAGTCAATTGCTTCTTGATTGACATGAACTGACATTTAACAGACGAAAACTTGTCATACCTTTATTAGAACGGGCCTACAAATTTAAAAACCGACTCCAGTGAATACTGCAGGCAAACCGGCGAACCAGTTTTCAGGCGTGAAATGTGCGGAGTCCTCTTGGACGAGCAAACAATGCGACTGCAGCGCCATCCACAGCCTACGCTTGACACCAACCGCAGCCATCGACTTCTTCGGCGAGGAGGACCAACAACTCAATGCAGTCGGCAAATGGGACTATTAGAGGTACTTCACGCGCCGGTAGAAAAAGATATTTTTTTAAAATTTGATGCTCTTAACTGATGATCCTATCATATTAAGTTATGTTAGTGGTTATAAAATTTCATTTATTGGGAAAGTAGTTCAAAACACCGAACCAAAAACCCACCGTCTCCTCTTGGAGAAATGGATCGTGCAATTTCCTAACTTATTGACTTAAGGGCGATTTCTAAAAGTTCTGATCTACCACAACAGTTTATGTCGTCGGTATTCTTAACGTCTAAGACTACAGGTGGTTATAGATTTATCTTAAACTGGCTACGCCCCGCGGTTTCGCCCGCGTGGATGAGATAAAAGATGACCTGTATGTTGGTCTAGGGTGTGGGCGGTCTGCGTGCCAGATTTCGTCCGGGACGGTCCGGCCGCGGCCGTTTGAGCGTGAGAAGGTGGCAGGCGTGCGGGCACGCGCACACACGCTCACAAACTTTTGCCTTTGTAATATTGGTGTGATTTGAAGAACCTTAATAAGTTATTCAATACTCAATATCTTTATTGCTTTACCATAAACTGCTTAGGTGGTAACGTTCTAACCAACCCGACATTTTAAAATGGATAATACCTTTACGTTCCGTATCCAAATTAATAATACATAATGCATTCATGGCAACAATAGATCTTATTTTTTCTAATGCCTATACATATCTCACATAAAAAATATTTGGGTTTCTATTATAATAAAATTTTCAATGAATTCAATTGCTTACCATAATGGCCTCAGCCTGGCGCACTAGTATTTACAAAATTACTTAAACCTCTGTAAAATTAGCTTTAGTTATCTATTTAGGAAGAAGTTCTCTTATACCAAATCAGATTTGCAAATTCTTAAGATTTCTCATCAACACGCAGTCTATGTGTTTACAGTAAAACTAATCGGTGCGTTATCAGCAGCGTGTTCAGCCATAACGTACGGTTGGGTATACTCACCAAACAACTGGAGTGGGAGAAATATTTAGCACTTTTGAAGTCAAATGACAATGCAAAAATGACTGTTAGTCCTCTCTACAAGAAGATTTCACTTGGTGGAGCCAAATATCGCACCGAAACATGAACAAACTTTGTGTTTTTTACTCCTTCCGATTGGAAATATTCACTGACTCTTCACTCTCAGGATGGAGGGCAGCCTGTGAGGGAGAAATTACTAGAGGTATTTGGTCAATGAAGGAAAGAAAACACCACATTAACTTTCTTACAGCGTTTATTACTAAAAACTTTCTGTAAAAATAAAACCAATGTAGATGTTATATTTAGAATTGATATACCACTGCCATAGCACTGCCATTGCATACATCAACAAAAGGGGTGGCACACAATTCCCTCATTTAAATCGTATCGCTCGGCAAATGTGGCAGCAAATATTTATTTACTGTTTGTTTATTAAGCCCAAAGAAAACACTGATGCGGACCAAGCTTCTAGGTGACTAACATATGATCTGTGTATACTAATGTTGATACCAAATGGGAATTAGATTCACAATTATTTAAATCTATTACGAAAAAGTTCGGTAAACCTTTTATTCATTTGTTAACTTAACAAAAAATGCACTGAATATTTATCCTGGAAACGTGACCCAGACACCTATGATATAAACGCGTATACAATACCTTGGAACAATTACTTCTTCTATGCCTTTCCACCATTATTTTGGTCTTATTAATTATAAACGACAAAGTAATTGGCATAATTATAGTTCCATAATGTCCTAGCCAACCAGGGTTCCCGTTATTCAGTAAACTAGTTGATTCTGAAATATTGTCAAGAAATCGTACTTAGGGAGAAAACTTCCAATTGAAGCAATATAAATATTTATGATTAATTGTTTTTCTAATAATATCATTGGACAAATAACTAATGATAATTAGAGGCAGTATAATGTTGCTCTTAAACGTTGGTATTCCTTTTATAAAACTAATAATATTGTTTACTTTTTATAGCTCAATAATATACATAATAAATCCTAAAACTTTTAACTGAGGAATTTAACAAAGATGCATTATGGGACGATAAATTGTTTTCGCTCTGCATTAAAAATTATTTTAACCAAAAAGTCAAATAGAAAATCATTATATTCAAGATGTTTTAAAGGTGTTTTTAAAATTAAGCCTACTTTTCTTAAGTATTATGTGCTACTTGGTATCCTAATCTGGTCCTAGACCTATATCCGATTAAGTCTATCCCTTAAAGAAATTTCTAAAATACTTGTAACTTTGCTTGCATTGTCCATGGGACAACGGATGCAAACGTTATCTTTGATCAAAATTAATGATATTCATGTAACTGAAACATGATTAAAACTTCAGCACCGAATAGAAAATATCCCCGCCTGATTTTACCTTTCTATAATAATAAACAATCTCTATGTCCAGTAGAAACTCGAACTTCTTACATGGGGAAATTTTGTGATAAATCAATACAAACTTGTACCTCCTTGTCCATCAGCCGCTAGATCAAAGAAACGCTTAGTGATAGTGACGTGGATGTAAATAAGTTCACTGCCCACAGCACTAGGCATGCATCGATGTCAGTGGCTTTCAGACCACAATGTAAATAATAAAAAAGACTGCTGGCTGGACTGGACGGTAACTCAATACATTTTACAAAATTTTACAACCAACTACCAACCAACCAAAGTGTGATTGATTCTGAAAAAGACAAGGTTTTTGCTGATGACATATTCAATTATTAAGTCTGTGAGAATAATCTTCTATTCATAATCCGCTTTGTTATGTGTTTGTTACCAAGTATTAGCTTTTTAATATAAAACTGATTGTGATTACTGACCGGATTTGTTTTGTTTTAAAAACAAATGCCAAACTAAGTACTCCATAGATATAATGTTAGTGTATACTAAATCTACGAAATACTCACATGTGAACATGAACATTATAGGTTTTCCATTCCACAATAAATATGCTCTAAACATCTACAATGTACGTTAAATCTTGAGGATGCAACACTGAAGTATAATTTATGGTTAATTGAACTTACCTTAAGTGAACTTCAACCAAAATTATACGAAGTGTTGCATCCGAAGAGATTTAACACCCTACCCACCCATGGAGCCATTACCCCCTTATTATTGTGGAATGGAATAGGCAGTGAGCTCTAAACCGAATGAGGTGACAGCTGACAGATGACATAGACTATCAAATTAATATTTTTTTTTAGTCTTTGAACAGTGTGGCAATGTAGTACAACGGAAAACGGACTACAATGTACGTTAAATCTCTTCGGATGCAACACTTCGTATAATTTTGGTTGAAGTTCACTTAAGGTAAGTTCAATTAACCATAAATAATAATATATATCAAAATTATAATATAACTAACAACTGCTAACACTAGTACTACATAGTACTATTATGATTTTTTATTATTACTAGATTATTATTTTAAAACGCCATTGACATAATAATATCTCGGCACCCTGGGGTCCCGGACCTTTAATTCTTGAATATAATAATTATTATGATTTTACACAAAATATAAATAATAAATGGAATCCTATTTTCGCTTACCACAAAATTCATGTTCATACTAGTGAAAAATATTATTGGAATTTTTATTATTGGAACTATTTTCGCAGCTTAATGTTCCCAATAAGCGGAGCCAGACGTATTAGACTCATAAATGTAAAAAGCGTCCACATCGTTTACTAATATCAGGATTGATTACAGTATAAATCAGAGCTCTCACAGAACCTTTTAGCTGATTAGATCATGCTACAAACGGGACTTGGCCCTACTTTAATAAAAGCTGCCAGTGTATGCCGCTTCGTAATAGGAAAAATGCTGTATCACTTAGTTTTCTCTTTTTTTTTGTTCATGTGACATTTCTGTCTTTGTCGTAGTTTCGCTTTTCTGTTACATGGTGTTCGAAATGAGGGTTTTCATGAAAATTCACGCCGCCAGTTGGCGCCACTTTGACAAGAGGTCTTCCATTTTGAAAATGAAAAAAAAAAACTGATATATATGATGACGTTCGTCATTCGTCCAGTCACGACTAAACAAATGTAGGCGCTTTGACAGGACCTGATCACCTGGTGGTGCCACCTGGTGCACGTCATTTTAGAAAACCCTCATTATACGTGAGATTGCGAACGTTGTTAAAAATACGAGAATTGCCCCTCTGATACGTGATACTGATAACGTTTGGTTTTGTAGACAGAGGGGCAATTCTCGTATTTTTAACAACGTTCGCAATCTCATCTCAGACTCAATCTGTCAAAAATTGTATAGTGTTTACCTACATTTTTGACATTTGATTGACGCTGGCATGAGATTGTGAACGTTTTTAGGTACAAGAATTGGCCATCTGGCCTCACGTATAATGAGGATTTTCTAAAATGACGTGCACCACCCACCACACAAGCCTGTGTTATACTGACCAGAGGGCCAATTCTCGTACCTAAAAACGTTCAAATTCTAGTCGCAATCCCATGCCAGCGACAATCAACTGTCAAAATGTAGGTAAACGCTATACAATTTTTTACATATTGAGACTGAGATGAGATTGCGAACGTTGTTAAAAATACGGGAATGGCCCCTCTGATTGTTGGCACTTGCTTACGTATAAGGAAAATCACCTTCATCATTAATGTGAGCTGTGTTTTTTTTATTGCACTTGCTTTTATTTTGTCAACATCATTCTCCAGACCCTATCCCAATTTACTTGGGGTAAGTAATGGCTTAAGCCCTACTAAGCAGTGTTTTTCTCATACTTATATATTCTTGACAAGTAGGTACCTATTTAAGCAGCAATTTGGATCTTTCATTTGTGAATTTGTTATCGTGTTCTAATAACATTAAATAGATACTAACTTTACTTGCCAACAAAGTTCAAAAACAAGCACAAACTCAGTTCTATCAGCCAACAAATCCATTCAACATTTTCTTTATTAGCGGCCAACAAAGAGAAACAAACTAAACAGTTAGAAAAACAATTAGCGTTATGTAGTTACGGTCTGCAGGCGTTGTAAACGTGTCCAGACAATTTTATTATCAACGCTTTCAATTCTGAATAGATAAAACGTTGTGGGCCAAGCACCGGCCAGGCTCACAGTGCACCACGTCTACGTTGGCACTGCTCCAACTACCAGACCAGGCTCACAAATCGACGTCTGTTCTCTCGCCCTCCAACCAAACACCCCACATGAATTTAAACCCAACACAAAAGCAATAGAGTTCAAATTTATTCACCCAACATCTTGTAACAGAAAACATTTCGAATTCAAATGTGTCGCTGATGCCGCTGTGTTTCCAATATTCTATATCAATAAAGTGGAATGGTCTGAACGAAATAAGCCCGATTTTCCAGAATACCGGTGTATGATGACCATGCAGGTGTACCAACACAATGTTTTTACATAACCTCTCTCAACACATACATATATTTGGTTAGGACTCGCAAGAGTTTTAGATTGTTCCCATTAACCTCAATAACAATTTAGATTCAATGAGGCCCGGTAAACTGTTTGAATGTAAAACATTTTAATATTGAAAAGACGTTTGCAGTTTGGGAGAGCTCGTGTGACGCCATTACATGTAGAATTCATGAAGTCAGCATTATTGGAGATAGGTACTTTGAACGTAACGGCTTTTTGGTATAAAATTCACTCAGGTGTTATGTTATTCAACGATTCATGAAATCTGTGTATTTCTGAAGTTTTCCTTCTTTTCAGTAAGCAGGGTCCAAAATAATGACTTGAATGAATACGCATCATCGAATTTTAGTTGAGATAAATAGCTTCTTAAAGAGTGTAGATCAGTGTTTGCACGCTGGTAACTGACGAAAGGCTCCAGACAGGACACGTAACGTAAAAAAAAAAAATTCGAACGATCAACAACTTTCATAAAAAAATTAACCAAAATGGGCTAATTTGGTTAAATTATTTTTTTTGCGACAAGCAGAATTTGTTTCACCCAAAATAATCAACCTGCCTAGTCTTTTCCCAACTATGTTGGAGTCAGCTTCGGATATAGGTGAATACCAGTATTTTACATGGAGCGACTGCCTATCTGACCACCACAACCCAGTTACAATGGATAACACGATACCCCTAAGTCTGGACTGGTCTTTCTGGACTTTTGGGCGTATACCTACCCGTAACGACTGTCAAAGATCTAAACGAATGACAGCTGACCCGACGGCTTAACGTGCTTTCGTGCGTGCGGGCTTAATTTGCTGTTATTATTTTGTATGCCTCTTTAGTTTAGTCTGTGCTAAATAAATGAGATTTTCTTTCTTTTTTCTTTTCTTTCTTTCTTTTAGAGGCATGGTGTGGTCTCGAAATGTAATGGATGGGACCACCTATCCACAACCATCCACAGCAAGTGTAGCTTAACCCTCGATTGACTCATGCGGCTGTTATCATATAGCCACGAGCCCCTCAGAATTAGTTTCACCCAAAGGTCTTTAACACTAAGTAAATATTATGTGCGAAATGAGTATTTTAAATTTTACATTTACTCCGCGTTTGTGCTGTGCCTCAGGACTCAGATAAAGCCAGATTGCACAATTTAAAATCACAACATTTAAAACTGCTGACTCCAATCCAAGTGCAAGCCGTACTTTCGCCGTCCGTTGACCCCAAACAATAAGACATAAAGGGTGCAAATCGAGGGTGTCCGGTTTTAAGAAAAGACCGTTTCCAACTAAAGTCTTTGGTTCCCTCGTTCTAATTACCGCTGGCCTTACAAAGAGTTGTGCTCAAAGGCATGGTTGCTTGGTGCGAAATTACTAAAGACTTTTAACTATCCTAGGCGAGTTTTTAAGCGGGAACTAGTTGTGTGTGCCGAGAAAGTCTTGTAAAGTCATTACGGTGGTAAAGTTTTTTTTTTAATGTTAGAGACTGGCTGGTTTTGCTTGTGTGCTGTTTTTTTTCTGGATTTTAGGTTAGGGTTTTTAAATCAGTGAGGTGTTCTAATTTTAAATTGGTACTGTAGACACTGACAGTTGTAAAATAAGTGCTGTTTGGATTTCTCATGATGTAATTTAAACAAAGTTAGAGATACTACTTATTGATACCATAAAATATAATTCTACCAAATATTCACAAGCTTATTTACATTTACTCAGTTCATACTCAATGTTTTCGCTACTGTTCACATATTAAATAGTCCCAAACAAATACAGAACTACTATGTTACTCAGGATTGTTAGCATAAACAAAACCAAAACGACTTCGGCCCCTATAAAAATCACTGTTTATTATAAACAAAGTGAAACAAAATACCGCAATGGGGTAAAAGAGTGCTAAAATTGATGCGAACGCCATCTACGTATAATAACGTCAAAAATGAGAACACAGCAGACTACCAGTTTGATGCAATATCAGGTAGAGCGCAATCAAATCTGGACCTTATTCACACCATAGTAAAGCCTAATCCCAAACCCCCATTTCAATCCAGATGTGCCGATAGCCTGAGGTGACTTTTAGGTGATTCCAAATGGTTTAAAAAGTAACACCGTGTCAAAGGAAATTGAGCGTTATTGGCAGGCACTAAGGTAGATTTCTATTTACAGTTTGATGGGGGCTTACAACGATGACCTGAAGGCCATTCCCTCACCCTTGGCATTTCGCCAGGGTACTTATACGGAGACGGACGTGTCTGCCTCCAACCGTCTAGTTTTACGGCTTTTAGATAAATTACGTTGCTGAAAAAACGGAAATCAGAAATGCTGTATTTCTTAATAAAATATGGAGTCATATATTCAGTTTGTTTTGTGGTTAAATATGCTTTGTTGACAGACTTGAAAAACACGGATATTTTTGTACTATTCTGCTGATTTATCGGTGCCTATTATGAGCAACTTTGAAATTTGTAGACTCTTCTATGAACTCTTGAATCAGGACATTATATCATGATAAAGCATGTAAATAACGTATTCCACAGCACTATTACTTACACAAAGTCTTCAAATACAACTATGGAATAGACCTCTTAAACTCACTAACAACGACCGCTGTCAAAATCATGAAACCAACAGTACACAGTCAACACCACTACAGCCAGCACCACCCACTGTGTACAAGGCCATAACTTCCAGCATGGCCGACGTTTACGCCTCCCTCCAGAATACTAGCGCAGTTACTTGACTTCAAAATATGATAGCAAGTCTTGCAGGTATATTTGAATTCATACAAGCAATACGTCTGGTGCCATGTTGTTGTTCGAATAAATATTGGGTGGTTGCACCTGGTTGTCTATGTCTACAGTGAAATAACATGTGGATGTCGTCGGGTTGTCTTTTATGTGTTTTTTTGTGAATTCAAGATTTGTATCATAGTATTTTATAGGTATATGTGTACCTTCATCAAACTCTCCTGGATGCAAATACGAGTACATTATTAGAAACTTGACATGTGATGGAAAAATAGTTATTTATGCAACGGACGTATAATAAGGGGTATTAAAACACTGTGATAATAGTATCACATGAGTGTTTTAATACCTAATTATGTACAGTTGCATACAAGACTTTATCTACATCCATGTTATCAATCCTCTATAAAAGGTTCTGAAACAGTTTTTTGCAATACTAATACTCGCATCGAACATGGCGGCCGGCGTCATAGTATACGACGTGAATTCGAATAAGTTCTTTTTATTTAATTACGGCGCTGTTGTAGTGAAACGCGCGTGCATTACAATGTTCTTTTTTTCAGTACAACATTAAAACACCCGTTTGGATGCTATTATGGTTACCATGGTTACTATGACACTGGCTGTTTTAATGTTGGCAATAAGCTAACTGTTTCAGAAACTTTTATAGAGTATTTATAGCATGGGTATAAAGGAATAAAAAGTAGGTTGACTTATTAATCATTTATTTATTTATATATACTTTATTGTAGTACACCACAAAAATACATAACAAAAAAAACATAATTATTCACTACAAAAATCAAAATCAAGATCATTTGCATACCTACACAGAAACATATTCTATATTATACTTACTTATATATATCAATACAGGGTGGATAATATTTACAAGGTAGAGCAACAGAAACGCGCACTAATTACTGTTAAAATTAAATAGAAAAACTAACAACGCAAAACTTGACTTTAATTAACACAAAAAGCAAAGTAAATACTCAACTCCGTATTACTCAGCTTCTAAAACAAAAGACGCACCTGACTATTAAATCTAATTTAGTTTCCGCTCACTAAACGGTTAATGACGCTGGTTTAAACCGTTAACCCTGATTCTAATTACTGACTCAAGTGATTAGGAAGACACGCTGAAAAGAAATAAAAGTAATGGAAAAACTAAGATCTTGTTCGTCTTACAACTGTGTGCTATAAAATGTAATGGGATGGGGGGTGGGGACTTGAAAACAGCGGGGAATGTTTAAAACAAATGAATGGGGAGTATGGGGACCCGTGTGAGTCATCCAAGTTGTTCCGGATCTTTTTTCGCAAGAGAAAAGTAAGTTGACTTCTTTAAATATTTGAAAATACCCGATAGTGAAAGGTGAACTGTTGGTTGGGGAATTAATGTAAATAACACTCTATTTTATTAATGGATACTTTTCATGTCAGAATGAGTTTAAAACTATAAAGAGACGGTTGATCCCAGTCATAAAATATTATTGTAATGTCTAACGAATTTGTTTATTATGATAATATGCTTCACTTCTATATAAAGTGAATGTAATATTTTTTTCAGAATTTCAGTCTTTTATGAAATTACGAAAAGGTTTGCATGGTGTCAAAAACCTCACATCTCTGCCTGATTGAAAGTCCGCGCTTGCACACGAAAAAGAGAATCGAGTTGGTTGGTTCTTTCAGCTCAATGACTAGGTACTCTAAACAAAAAAAGGGTGCTGACAACCCCTTTTTCGAAGTAACCGAATCAGTGTCACAGGCAAAAAAATACCACGTTTTGTTTAGACACAGTGATATGTTACGACTTGTACTCGCTAGATGTCTTTTACATTCTGTCGTTTGTTTTGTAATGTGTGCCTTTAGGAGGTTTTTGTGTTCTATTTTTTTGCGTCAGTGTAACCTTAAATAGGGTGTAGGTAAGTGTAAACAGTGGCAATCTTTTAAGGGTCATTGTCCTCGTCATTATGAACAACTTTTACTTTGGGACCAAACCTGAAATGGCGAAAAAAAAATCAGTTCTTCATTAATTCATTCATTTATGTTCGCATAATTCGTCAAAATGTAGGGAACAGCTTATTTTTTTTCGCGATTTCAGGTTTGATCCCATACTAAAAGTTGTTCATAATGATGAGTACAATGACCTCTTAAAAGATTGCCACTGTTTACACTTACACCCTGTATTTTTGATGCCATAATACAGAGTGTGATGGTCGATGGGGACGAAAGGTTCTGAGGGCCTAGACAAAGTAACTTCAATTAGCGATGACGTTAGTAGAAAAGCCAAAAAATGTATGGGGTTGACATAAGCTATCGAAATGTCACGTGATCATGACAATGTAACTTATAGAGCGATTGTAGAAATATAATCACTCCGAAGCGAATGCCATTTGTCTAGGCCCTCTGGAGTGGCGACCGCGTACTAGAAGCCGTAACGTAGGAAGGTCTCCCACAAGGTGAACCAATGACCTTGTGAAGGCCGCAGGAATCTGCTGGATGCGGGAAGCACAGAACTGGCCGAAGTGGCGGTGCTTGGGGGAGGCCTATGTCCAGTAGTGGACTTCTTTCGGCTGAAATGATGATGATGATGATGATGATGATGAATACAGAGTGTCAGCACGTAAGGGTCTTTTTTAAAGTAAAGAGACCTAAGTTAAAAGTTTTTCACGCTGTGTTCAGAGCCTCACAGGCACTTAATATTTGTGACGTGCTCCAATTAAAAGTAAAAAAAAAAACTGTGACGCGACCCACGTACAATTGCCCCGAAGAGTGAAATACGCCTTTTATTGTTCAGAACACAATGGGGGCCCGACTTTGCCTCGAACAATATGGCCGACCTATTATTTGAACGAAAGAATATAAGGTGTTTTCATTAATGAAGTTAAAGTTTAATTGCTTTCTGCAAAATGATCTTTTCCGGCAGCGGCCTGTAGGGAATTGTGGTCACCGGAATATAAATGTAATTTTGTTAGGAACATTACTTATTTTAGTTTTTGTTCTAAATATGGTCTTTGACGGTTGGTGCTATTTCCAATTAAAATTAATTATGTAGGATGCTTCCACGTTTATTAGTGTAATATTACCTTAGTATGTACCATTGTTTTAATAAGTGAAGAGAGACAGCGTTAATTATACGTTTTCTGTTATATTTACACGGTATGAAATAATATGAAGTCCTTTGTTGCGTGCTCTAAAAATAGCTTTTGATACGGAAAAACCAGTAATTATTCGCAATGGGAGTCTATTTTTCACAGGAGTATTTTGTGGTCTGATAAATTCCATAAAATGATAATAATATACGACTTAGAGACGCCATTATTTGCAGATGTCGACCTCGGGTGATAATGCAAACGACACCAGAAAAAGTGATATTTATTACGATTTGACCTACATACAAAAATAAGACGAATATTATACACTATTCATTAGATTTCTTTGTGCTCGACATGATTTAGAACTACAGATGTTTTTTTGAGTAAAAAGAAAGTCGGGGAACATGGGCGTACCCAGCTTTTGGCCCAGGGGGGGGCAAATCAGAAATTTCTTAAGCCGGGTTTTTTTTTTCGCCTCATCAGACTGCCCAATGTCCTCGGCAAAATCTTAGAATGGAGACGTATTTATAAGCGCCTCAAAGATTATGCCGATACAAAGGGCCTAATTCCTAACGAGCAGTATGGTTTTCGAACCCAACACTCTTGCGTCTTGGTCCACCATATCGACGAACACATAAGCGTTGGTTTCCAACGTGGTTCGATGACGGGTGTTGTTTTCTTCGATATATAGCAAAAGCGTTTGACAAAGTCTGGCACAACGGTTTATTATAAGCTTTACAAACTCGGTGTGCCAGACCGTCTCGTGCTCATCTTACGAAACTTTTTGTCTTTCCGCACTTTTCGCTTTCGTATCAAAGGAGCGCTATCCTCTCCCCACCCCATTCACGCAGGTTTCCGTTAGGTTCTGGGCTTTCTCCACTCATTTCCACGTTATTTACCAGCGATATCCCGAAAAATAAAAAAAGGCACAGTTGGCTCTGTTCGCAGACGATACGATTATATTATCATTATACTTAGTATCATTTACTATTCCGGCCAACGCCAAGACCCGATGTCTCGCACTCTCCAAACCGCAGTCGATAAACTCGGTGCGTGGTTTCGAAAGTGGAGAATCGAAGTCAATCCCGACAAAAGTCAAGCGGTTCTCTTTTTGAAACCGCGTCTCAATCCATCTCCCCCCACCGACCGATCACCATGTTTGGCAAGCCGATCCCTTTGGAGAATCGAGCAAAATATAGGTGTAACCCTCGATGAGCACCTCTAAGCACATAAAGCAGTCTCGTTCTGAATGCACGTAGCAAATTGTCACTTAAGTGCAAGTTGAACATCTATACAGCGTGTATTCTCCCAATCATGACCTATGCAGGTTAAGTATTTGCACACTCAAAGTCCCGAAACATCCATAAGATATTAAGATGCAGACCCTTGGTTCGTGAAATCCTCCACCTAGACCTTAAAATCCCAATATCCATCAATCAATTCCAAGCGTTTCTTCGATACCCCCGCGAAACATCGCAACCCCTCTGGTTGTCGAATCCGCTAGTTATATCCCTTCTGAAATCAGTAAAGTCCGCCGTCCAAGGCATGTTTTCACCGACTCGCCGAAATCTACATTACGACCTCGCCGCCCAGGTCCCTTGCGACGACGACCCCTACGTACCCAATTCCCCCCGACCCTTAATCGGTGAAGCCAACTGGTGGCGTACCTGAGCCTGTAGCAGATAATAATTATCCAGATATGAACCAGCCTGTCCCTGCTTGCTGTACTCCCCCCAGCGACGCCCTAAGCCGAGGTACACCACGCCGCCCTTAGCATGCAGTCGCTTAATTCATAGACTAAAAGCCGGGGTCATGGCAGCGCAGCGCGGTTTTTTCTAAAAATCATGCATAATAAGTATATTGTACTTAATCGTAAAGTAAGTACAAGACGACAACGTGACGTATGGCTCTAACATAACTTTTTTCGGCAACATTACTTAGGCATACAAGATCCAGGGGGGGGCAGCGGCCCCCCCCTGCCCCCCCCTGGGTACGCCCATGTCGGGGAACAAAAGAGGAATGGAGTGTATTAGTTTATTTTCTGGTGTGGTTCGTAGGTATCAGTAAGTCTAGGTTATTGTTCTCTTTGTAAGCAAAATTGTAACAAAGCTTTATTACTCGCACTTTTGTAGTTTCTAGATATTTATTGTTACTGTCCTAAATCTTTAGTACCTATTACAAGTGGCTAAGTGTATTATTAGGTACTACAAGACAAGAAATATGACCAAAATATACCAGAAAGTAAAGAAATTATTCGGTATTATTCTAATATTTTTTTTTTATAATTTGAGAATACTTGTAGGTATCTTCTCGAAATACTTTTCGGTTAGAGATGTCTTCAAGTTTTCTATTAAATAGATACGTATGTGGCGTTATCAAAGACCTGGGGGCTTACTACGAGCTCTAATAGCGAGCTCTTATAGGACAGAAGTTGAACGTTTCCAGTAAGAGAAATAGACGGAGCTATATACGACCTATAGCACCGTCACTCTCTCTCACTGGAAACGTTCAAC
The DNA here is from genome assembly GCA_905163495.3 of Cosmia trapezina. Classification (NCBI taxonomy): domain Eukaryota; kingdom Metazoa; phylum Arthropoda; class Insecta; order Lepidoptera; family Noctuidae; genus Cosmia; species Cosmia trapezina. The sequence continues at coordinate 9,797,631 of LR991036.1, forward strand.
TTCTGCCTTGCTATAAGAGCTCATAGAAAGCCCCGTGACGTCACACAAATCCTGCATATCGCAGGCAGAGTTTACCCCACGACTGGCATAATATACTTGCAACATCCCGACATCAACCGTCGTCAGAAGCGGGGGGTCTACTCCCTAAATCCGTCCGTCCGTCAGTCCGTCCGTCTGACATTACGATCCAGCAAAACAAGTGTAAAAGTAAAATTTTTCGGATGGGCAAAAACACATTGGGAGTAGGGACAACTGTCAAATCATGTTGTCATTCATACTTCGTTCGGGCTCCGAACCAATCATCTATCCGTAGGTGATACGGAGTAGGAAACGCCCGTAACGAAGGCCGAATCTACGGGCTTCGTGCTTAGGAAGTAGACCCCCAGACACAACACCCATCTGGTCGGAGGATCCTCGTCAACTTTACACCCTGTTCCTCATGCCTCTATAGATATATTCTTCGAAGTATTTTCTTCTTCTACATAAGTAAATAATTTTCTAGTTAAAATTCTGTTTACAGCAAAAAGGAAATTATCTTCATATATTACATTCTATGTATATGGAAAAGACCTGAAAACCACCGACGGATAGAATTTTTGATGTATCTAGGGAGTTCCCTACATCAACTAGTTGAGATGTGGCGTAGACATGATTAATGCTCTGTTTTGGATTAAGAAATATGTTTCTTGTTGCGGGCGTTGATTAGTTAGTGTCTACATTACATCTAGACTAAAATATGATAAAGAAAATCGTTCTAGAGAACCGAAAACTCAAGCCAGACAAGAGAAAAATGTTCACAATGTAAATCAAATAAAATACTGAGAAAAATAAATAGTTTCCGTTCTATTTAACCATAAAAATAAAATAAAAGATGACAATAATTGTAAAAGAACCGTTAAACCTTTACACTTTGACCAGAACCGAGCCATAACACTAAGAGTGAACGAATTTGTATTCGGAGCACATTTAGCTGACAAAGCAATCGGTAACCCACACGTTTTCTCACAAAGTGGTCAATAAAAGCCACACTTACAACTATGTAACTCAACCCTCCCCTTACAATACAAATGACTCTATTTAAGAGAACCGTTTCACTATCGTCCCTCAAAAACGAGTCAATATTTACGAATTCAACACTCAAATGCCACTACAAACAAACATGCGATGACGTAAGAACTTGCACTATTGCCAGTTTGCGAGTATTTGCCCCTCCCTTCCAAGGATGAGTCGATAATAGCGCGTCTTTTCGGCGGGAATCTTAAAAAAGGCATCTGTATTCCTCGGTCGTCGACCGGTTAGCTTTTTGATTTTTTTTTCGTCCGTAGCCGATGAGTCGCCGATGGCCGACGAAGATTGATGTAGTTTCGCCCTTATTTTTCTGCATCGCGTGTCGGATTGTTTTTTTTTTTTGTTTTTGTTTTGGAAACAAGGAAAAGGTGGTGATTTTTTCTTTCGTTTGATTATGATAAAGAAGTTTTGATGAGATGTTTTGTTTTGTTGTTAATGATAGGTTTAACTTGAAGTAACGTTCTTTTGATAAATAAACATAAATAAGTAATCACAACATATACTGAGCACTTTCCATATAATCAACACTCATTAATAAAACGGGAGCATTTACGATTGAACGCCGAAAAACTTCGTCTGGAAAGTTTTCGGAGTAAAAATGCAGTTTTTACCGGACACTAGCCAGCAAAAAACGGAAAGTGCAACTGCTTTGATCCAATCCAATTAGCCAGGGGACTTCGACACAGAGGGTTAGAATGATGGATTTATAGCCCGAGAGCGGAACTTTAAATTCAGACCTTTTTCCTAGTCAAATTTAAAATTCAGCATTAGATTCGTTTAGCTCAAGAATAGTTTTCTCATTGGTAGAGCTCCACTGAGTTTGATGTAGGTGCAGATTGAGCTAAGTGTTATTTCTGTAATGACCTCATTTTCATGATGGGTGATGGGGGGATGTTATTTTTTTTTTAAATAAAAATATCTTTAATAATGTCAGGATTTTTGTAGTAAGTATCGAAACAGTTTTAAACCACAGCTATATCATGAGATTTTCATTTATTTAACTTTAATTAACACGGTTAAAAACACGCACATAAACATAAAATTCAGGTAAAAACATAAAACAATAAAAATTAACCATACTTTCATGAATCCTTCTCACATTATTTCTGACATGCCAATAAAATCTTCGTCCATTCATCCACAAACAGATCGTTTGTTGGATTAGAACCCAAGAGATCGCCAGAGTGCGAGGTACTGGGGACTTAGCACGCGCAACGGTTCGACATGGGGGCACAGCAAACATCCTGTGCTTTCTGCCGCGGCAGTAATTGTAATGGCACCAAATGCCGTATTCTCTGCAATATGGTACAATAATAATACACCTATCACACTAAAAACACAGCCTTGTTAGTTTTACAAGTATAAATTAAGCAAAAATTCAAATCTTTCTTCTATTAAAATCATTAAGCCAAAGAATAGTACTTAATATGATTCAATAACTTCATTTATAACCGAGGGGAGAAGACGGTAAAAGATAACAGAAACTTTCTCAGCGAAAGAAAATTTTAATAAAGGAGTATTATGATACGAACAATTAACTTTATCTAGACATTATATAGATCTCTATAGATACGGGTGATACAATGTTCCCTATCTCCTATTCTACCCTTCATCCTGTATTCAAGGAGCAAAAAATGTCCTCGATCCAAAATGACGATTTCATTTTGTGGAAATTGTTCGAAAGTTATCACAAAGGACCGCGCTCCGATTACTTTAATTACGACGTAACTTGTTTTAAGGATTATTTTAATGAATGAATGAGGAATTTAGTTAATTATGTAGTTTTAAGCGAAGGAATGTTTTCGCTTGTTGGAGCTAAGATAAATTCATTAGTTTTTATTTATTAAAGGGTATGGGGCTGTGTCGTGCGTTAGGGCTTTACAGACGAAAATTGCACATGCTCAACCACGCGGAAAAACATCTTATTCCGTAACAGCATTAAAAAAGCACCCTACTCCATAAAATTACTGAAGCTAACTGGCAACATCTTCTTATAAGAAAAAATAATACTAAAAAAAATAAACTAAATAAAAATATCTACCGTCAGACACCGCTAGGGTAGCGACACTTTAAAAAGTGAAGTCGGGAGGAAAAATTCATTTTCCGACGACGTTTTTCTGAAACACTTGGTACTTTTATGACATGAGTTATTATGCAAATAGTTTTATTACGCCTGTGTTCATTGCAAAGAGGATTTATTTGCAACTAAGGCGGGCTAAGTCGATCACGATACTTACCTTGCGACGCTCTTGGGATTATATTTTGCATGCAGTTTCAACAACTAGCTTTTGCACGCAGCTTCGTGCGCGTGAAGGTCGGAAATTATCCCACAGGGACATACTACCGGTATAAAAAGTATTATATGTCCTAATCCAGAGGGGTGATTCTCGTATTTTTAACAACGTTCGCAATATCATCTCAAGACTCAATCTGTCAAAAATTGTATAGCGTTTACCTAAATTTTTGACATTTGATTGACGCTGGCATGAGATTGTGAACGTTTTTAGGTACGAGAATTGCCCCTCAGGTCATGATCTACCTATGTGCCAAATTTCATACAAATCTGTTAAGCCGTTTTAGCGTGAAAGCGTTACAAAGAAACAAACTCACTTTCGCATTTATAATATTAGTTAGGATTATCGTATGTATTCTGCAAATGTTTCACGAATAACATTCTCAATTCGCAACATATCTGAAGAAAAATCTACAAGCTTTTATCATGGGTTGAAAATAAGATATTACTCCTAAGCTGTATTCCTCGAAGGACTGACGAAATATGGTTGAAGGTTCTATAGACCCATAAGTGGTGGTTCTGAACCCTAAGTGGTTCATGGGACCAAGAAATGCCATTTCATAGAGTAGGTATGTAGGATAATCTAGACTCCGAGCTGCCACTGTATCACTTTTAATGGAAGAACCCAAAAACTCTTTGCCGACTTGGAAATCACAGCAGTCATATTTACGACCACAAAAACCAAGAGGCAGTCAATCCAATTTATATTCAGAACATATTAAAAGGTAAAGTGGTACCATAAATAGGGTCAGCAAGAGAACATCTCATAAAAATTTTATAGACTAATACTGAAAAATTTAACTTCTATATAATCTATACTTATTATAAAATAAAAAGTCGCTTTTCTTATCTGTTTGTGTGGCCGCGTTGTTCTTCTAAACTACGCAACAGATTTTGATGCGGTTTTCACTATCATTTAAACACTTTATTCCGGAAGGTTTATTTATATGTTTAACACAATAATATTTAAGTTCCATATAATGTAGAAACCTTCATGTTTTTTCAAGTCGTAAAAACCGTGCGAAGCAGGGCCGGGTCGCTAGTACTTGTTATAAAATAAAGTCGCTTTTCGTGTCTGTCTGTGTGGCCGCGTTGTTCTTCTAAACTACGCAACGGATATTGGTGACGGGCATCAGCTCACACGGATCTTACAGGACCAGTGGACACACAAGTCCACAACAGCGACAGTGATTACGACAAACAGTTAGTTTCTTCAACACATCTACTACAATGGAAGGGCTATTACAACGTCAACGAATTATTGCTGAAGCTGTACAGAAGATTGCTACAAACATCAAGAAAGATCCTGCAATTCGGAAAACTACCGAGTACACAAGAAAACGGCTAGTGAATCTTGAAGAATTGTGGGACGAGTTCGACAACAATCACAAAAAACTTACAGTGCTGTGTGATAACAAACACGAGTACATTCAGTCTGGTGCTTACCTATCCGTGAAAGAGCTCTACACAGCTACATGTGCTCTGCTGATGGACATACCACCGACCGAAACCATGGCTCAACAAGGTACAAGTAGTCAAGGTCAAGGTGGCGAACAACACAATGTCAGCACGGAAGAGAAAGGTATGTTCTCCAAAACTGATGAGCTGATTAATCAGCAACGAACAAACTTTCGAGCCTTTTCAAGAGTCCTGCGAGGTATTGACATTAACATTATCTCTGAACAATGGGAACTACAAGACAAACTGCAGATAATACAGGCGCGCTGGAAAACTATTGACGATCTACATTGGAAAATAGATAATCTACTAATCGGCACGGAAGTGGACTATGAACAGGAGTACGCGGAGCATGAAAATAATTACGAAGCCATCAAGAGACAACTCAATCAAAAACTAAGCCATACATCGCACCAACAACAAACTATGCCGAAATTGGAGATTCCGGCATTTAATGGCAACTATGCTAATTGGCCAACTTTCATGGACCTCTACTCTGAAGCCATCCACAACAATCCCATGCTGACCAAGACTCAAAAAATGCAGCACCTCAAGGGCAAACTGAAAGGTGAGGCAGAGCGTCTAGTGCAGCATCTCAACGTCTCAGCTGAAAACTACGACGCATGCTGGGATATACTCACACGAAGGTACAACAACATACAGCTGCTGTTTACAAAGCAAATCCAAGTATTCTTAAGCCAACCAACAGTGCACAAACATTCTGCTCAAGAACTGAAAAACCTCCACGACACGACCTTGGAAACGATTCACGCTATACGCAATCTCGGAGTCGATACCACTACGTGGGATCCGTTTTTGGTGCACATACTTACAGAAAAAATGGATACAGAAACCTATACTTCCTACATGGAGTGCCGAAAAGCACCACGAAATCTGCCTTCATTCGACGAGCTTATGGCATTTCTGGAGAGCAAATTTACAGCTCTCGAGCCAGTCAACAGAAAACAAAACAAGACAGATTCCACGAAACATGAGGCCAAGAACATGGACAACAGTGAGGCCAAGGAATTTTCTTCCAAACACCTTCCTAAGAAGTTCAACAACAGGGCAAAGACTTATCATGTTCGATCTGAAAGAAAATGTCCATTATGCAAGTCGGACCACATATTGGTTGCTTGTAAAACATTCCAAAGTATGGCGCCAGAAGATAAAATAAATACAATTGCGCAATTGAAAGTCTGTGAGAATTGTATGTACTGCCACAACGACAAGCAATGCAATTCCGCGAAAACATGTAAGGTGTGCAATAACAAGCATCATACGACGTTACATGATGCTATACAACAAAGGGCTCAACCAACAATTCCTGCTAATAACATGACACCTAAAAGCGTACCGACAGTAGCGCAACATGAATCGCATCACGTAGCTGGGAATGTGAACGAAGTTCTACTTGCCACAGTTGAACTGTATGTTATAGCTGAAAATGGAATACCTACAAAACTTAGAGCTCTACTTGACCAAGGTTCCCAAATTAACTTGATTACGGAATCAGCTGCTCAACGATTGGGACTACACAGGCGTAAACAAGATGCAATCGTCTCAGGAGTTGGCATCTCGAACAACAAAAGCCATGGAACCGTAGTACTTACTTGCGAGTCCATATACCAAAACTACAACTTCACTATTGAGGCGCTTGTCATGACAAAAATGCTGAACAATTTACCCAATTACACGTTTGAGCGCCAACAGTGGCCACATTTAGAAAACATCAGCCTTGCGGATCCTAACTACAACATTTCCAGGCCAGTTGACATTTTACTGGACGCTGGAGTTTACGCTCAAATAATCATGGATGGGATTCAGCGAGGACCTATACATGCGCCAATAGCTCAACAGACTAAAGTAGGATGGGTTCTATTGGGCAACACAACAACATTTAAATGCCATGCAGTGCTTAACAACCTAGAAGACATTTCGCGTTTCTGGGAAATAGAAGAAATAACTGAACAGTTCACAACGCTGACGTCAGACGAACAACATTGCGAAACATTATACGCAACTACAACTATCAGGAAGTCAGACGGCAGATATGAGGTCAGAATACCGATGAAACAGGGATTCGAGACACAGTTAGGTTCTTCAAGGTCACAGGCATTAGCACAATTCCAACAATTGGAGAAACGACTAGCCAAAGACCAGTCTATTGCTGAAAATTACAAGGTATTCATGGCTGACTACATACGTCTCAATCACATGAAACAAAGTTTAATACCACTGGAACCGAGTAGCTACCTACCACACCACGGTGTCATTAAATTGGACTCCACTACTACAAAACTCCGAGTCGTGTTTAATGCCTCAAACAAAACAACATCGGGCCACAGTCTTAATGAGCTAATGGAATGTGGGCCAAACCTTCAACAGGACCTACGGGCATTAATCCTACGGTGGAGGGGGTTCCAATTCGTTTATTCCGCCGACATTGAAAAGTTTTACAGACAAGTCGGAATACAAAAACAACATCAGCATCTACAGAAGATTCTGTGGAGAGATTCCAAGGAAGACAAGATCCAAGAGTACCAGCTGTGCACCGTAACATACGGTACTAAATCTGCTCCCTTTTTAGCGATCAAAAACGATGGCCAATACATGACACGAGTAGTTGCAGCGAAAACGAAGCTCGCACCTATTAGAAAATTGATGCCACTGCCTAGACTCGAACTGTGCGGCGCACACTTATTATCTAGACTAGCGAAAAAGGTCATAGAGTCGTTAAACAAACAGACAGTAACAATACAAGCTTGGACTGACTCAACGGTCGTTCTGGGATGGCTACATGGCGACGTGTCCCGCTGGAAGACATTCGTAGCAAACAGAGTTACGAAAATTTCAAACATTTTGCCACCATCGTGTTGGAGACATGTTAAATCCGAGGAAAACCCGGCGGATTGCGCTAGTCGTGGCTTACTTCCGTCACAACTAGTCAAACACAAACTTTGGTGGGAGGGACCTACTTGGCTGATACAAAACAACATCCCAGATCAATCGACAGAATTCGAAGCTTCTACACTAGAACACAAGTACAAGAAGCAAGCCAATGCATTCCAAACATCGTCATCGATTATCGAAAAGCTTCTATGCAAACATAACTCTATTACACGTGTCGTCAGAATTCTAAGTTGGATTTTACGAGTCAAAACAAACAAAGACAAAGCGCGCTCGCCTTACTTAGCAACAGCAGAACTTGAGACCGCATTTAATATTGTTATCAAGGCAGTGCAAAATAAACACTTTGGCGAAGATATTCTACATTTACAGAAACACGGCCAGGTGCATTCAAAGAGCTGTCTACTTAATTTAAACCCATTTTTGGACAAACAAGGTCTCTTGAGAGTCGGGGGACGTTTAACAGAATTAGCCTTGAACATCTCACAAAAACATCCAATTATTTTGCCACACAAAGCTCGGCTCACAGAACTTTTGATCGACAAGTCACATATTTCGACAATGCACAGGGGTGCAAGACTCACCATGACACATTTACGAAGCAAATACTGGATACTCAGAGGTGTCAGAACAGTAAACGGCCACATACTCAAGTGTATCAAATGTCATCGCTTCAAGACATCTACTAGCAAACAGCTGATGGGAAACTTAACAAAGCCCCGAGTCACTCCATCCCGTCCATTTACGCACACAGGCGTTGATTTTACGGGACAAGTGGAAGTCAAGGCCAACAAGGGCAGAGGGCTTAAGACATCCAAGGCCTATATTTCTGAGAGACCAAACCGGAAGAAACCTGCTATAAGATGCCTAAATAGTTTCGTTTGCATAATTTTGACGTTTGCATTATGCATAGCTACATCACTGCAACAGACTACAGTGAACGTCACCACATTATCATCAGCAAAATTAATCTACTTCGACAAAATTGCTGAGATGCAAATACGACAAGACGATTGGAAAATGGTTGTGTATTACAATATGACAACATACTGGCGAAGTTTCCAAAACGTGGCAGACTACGTCACACATTTGAACAGTCTCACTAAGGAAGAGCCAACCTTGATATCCATCGCCTCTCAACTAGAACACGAAATCAAAGAAATACAACACTATAACGATGTTTTGCGATCGGAACACGGAACGCGCAAGAAAAGGGGTCTGATAAATGGAATTGGTTATGCAGCAAATTATCTATTTGGAGTCCTTGACGAAGACTTTGCCAAAAAATACGATAGTGATATCAACCTCATACAGACAAACGAGAACCATTTACTCAACCTCTACAGGGAACAAACATCGATTGTGGAAGGCGAGTACAATATTTTGAAGAGAAACGAGGATATCATGAACAAGCAATTTACGCTAATAAACAAACGCTTCCAAGAAACAAACGAGCGCATACACCAGGAACGTAGCAATGCACTCAATGTGATGTCGTCAGCATTAGCTGCTAACTTAATAATCTCCAACATAAGGAGAGTTCAACAATTACTGCTCGACTTAGTGACTGATGTAAAGGGCGGACGCGTCGATGCACATCTACTGAAGCCAGATCAGTTACAAGAACAATTAAACATAATATCTGGACAATTACCTAGTGACTTGTCACTACCTTGCACAAACAGCCATCAGTGCATTCGACAGATGTATAAATTGTCACGAGTACACGTCAAGCTGACAAGAGACTTTTTCATTTTTGAAGTCAAGCTGCCGTTGGTGAACAACGAACAGTACGAGCTAAGCCGAGTCATACCTATTCCTTCTATACAAGGACAAACAGAGACGCATATCATGCCTACATCTGAATATTTGGCAATAAACCTCAAGAAGGACGTGATGATGCCTCTAACATACGACGACCTGAGCACATGTATACAACTGAGAAAACACCAGTTACTATGCGCACTGAGTTTACCAGTTTATAACATAAAGCAAGCCGCAACGATGTGTGAGGCACTAATTATAGTAAACAATAAGAACTTATCAGCGTGCCACACGACTGTATCAAGTTGCAGCGACAAGTGGATACAGTTACACAGTGATGGCGCGTGGCTCTACACATGTTGTAAACAATGCTTGACTCGCATTTTCTGCCCATCTGGCACGTTATCGAAACAATTAAGTGCTACTGGTATTATCACACTTGGTCCTGGATGCATGTTGAAAGGAGATAACATTATACTTCGCTCTCATTACAACTTCCACAGTGAGATAAGCGTGACTGAAGACGAGCTTTACTTGAGAGAATCGACTATAAATCACTTCATAGCAGACAACAACTATACTTTTGAAACTGAGCATCATGAAGTGATGATGAAGACATTGAAAGCCAGGATTGAACAGGTGAAACTGCACCAAGAGATGATAAACAAGGTGGCAACTTCCCACGATACACATTGCTATATCATGTATAGCTTTATGGTCATCGTTGTTGTTGGGACTTGTCTATGGATCAGTCTCAAGCTATGGAAACGCTATGGTGTAGTTCTTCGAGTTACCTACAGACCTGATAACCCGGAGCAGGAGCAAGCCATCAGCGAACCACAACCACGGACGAGTCATGACACTTGCCGCGCGCACAAGGTCGACAGAGCAACCTCGCCAGCAAGCTGTTAGATTTAGATATAAGCTTCAGACTTTATATTGTTTTAATTACTGTTTACTTTTACATTTCTTTTACTGTTTACATTATTTTTTACATTTTGACATTTTGCTTATTTTTTGTGATTTGGGAGCATGTACGAGCACGCTCTACAGTTTCATGCTGACGCCCGCGATCACATGTACATACCTACTTACGTTTATACATTGTTTCATGCACATTACTGTAATTACTTTAGTTCAATAAATCTGCTCGGTGCATACACACATGTCGGTGTTTTCTTACACATAACACATTAGAATTCCCGGCGCACATCGCACCACAGCGGTTGGACTCCACAGATGCGGTTTTCACAATCATTTATATAATTTATTCTGGAAGGTTTATTATATAATACATTAATATTTAACTTACATATGATATAGAAACCTTCATGTTTTATCAAGTCGTAAAACCGTGCGAAGCAGGGCCGGGTCGCTAGTACTTGTTACAAAATAAAGTCGCTATTCGTGTCTGTCTGTGTGGCCGCGTTGTTCTTCTAAATTACGCAACAGATGTTGATGCGGTTTTCACTATCATTTAGACAATTTATTCCGGAATGTTTATATGTATAATACAGTAGTATTTAATTTATACATAGTATAGAAACCTTTATGTTTTGTCAAGACGTAAAAACCGTGCGAAGCAGCTAGTCTTATATATTTAGTGGTCTTGTAAAGTGAGGGATCGGTTTTTCATTGAGTGATTCTGTTTATTGCGGTGCTTGTAGTCTGAAATGGAAATATGGTTCATGTAATCATACTTTTATGGCGTTTGGGCGTAGGCTTGTAACTTGGGGATGATTATAATAGACATCTTGATCATATCTTGACTTACTATAAAATCTAGTTATGCGTGACGCCATACCATATTTTAACTCAATGTACCTATCGTCATAATCTTTTGATTACGTAAAAAAAGAAAAAATACGTGTCTAATTTTTTTTGAATACTAAATGACGAAATAAAAAAAATTTAAATCATCATCCCTATTATAATAAATCGATGTAGCAATTTATACAAAAGCACGTAATCTAAATAACATTATACAACCAAATATACCAACGTGAATTGATCCAAACAGTCCAATTCAAAACAGTTGTTAACATAAATTACTGTGGTTTCCATTATTAGCCCACATTCAAATAATATCAAATGAACACTATGCAGTTTGTTCATCTAGGCAATCAAAATGGTGGGTCACCAGTATTTATTTTTGTTAGGTCCCATTGCACGAATATACTTTGTCAATCTGGCTACCCCAACTATGTTGGGATCAGCTTCCAGTCTAACTGGATGCAGCTGAATAAAAATGAAACCGGTCAAGAGCGAGTCGGCCTCGCGCAACGAGGGTTCCGTTCCGATTTCTGAAAGTGTGCGTGTGTGTGAAAAGTGTGCTATTTGGAGACATCGTTTTGTTTTTCCTGTAATCTCTACATAAACTTCTATCACATAGAATAATTTCAGATTTTTATCTTTGCAAACTTCGGAGATAAGGGGAGGGAACGGTATTTCTTTTTACATTTTTCATCAAAAGTCAAAAACTATGCGACTTAAAAAAAAATGTTTGAGAATGTGCAAACAGCGCTCTTTCATATGATACCCCACACTCCCTAGTAGCCCCACATTGAATTTTTAAGACCCCCTTTCAGTCACTGTTACAAAAAATGTATAAATATTTTTACTTTTTCTTAAATGTAAAAATATTCGTCAATTCTAAAGTGCTGCATATTTAAATTGTTATTATTTTAATTTTCTATTTGATTGTGCTGTTAAAATGTTACCTACTTTAAAATTATTGTATGCCATTATGGCGGGTCATAGCTGTGTACAATTTCGGAAACATGTAACAACTTATTGCTTACCTATGTACCACAATAAAGAATATTTGTATTTGTATTTAAACGTCATCTAAAACTGTTCCAAATTTCAAATTGATAGCATTAGTACATAGTTCTTGAGATATCCAGCTGTGACAGACAGACAGACAGACTGAGTCACACCATAAGGGTTCCTTTTTTACCATTTTGGTACGGAACCCTAAAAATTAAAAAAAAAATATTCATACAAAAACCTTTGACATTACTTAAGACTAGGATACATAACTTGGTTAACAAAGGTCATACGGATAAGGACTCCTAAACTAGGTGATCCTGTGAATTAGGAGTCAGTGTTCTGCTGTCACTGTGATAACATAAAAAAAAACCTTACCTTATAGGTATGTTGTGTTCTCTAACATTACAAAAATAGTCCTTGATATTGCAGGTTACGAAGTAGGTATGTATATTAAAATTAAAATTAACAATGAAGGAATATTATGGGATAAGTATTGGAAACTTTTAAGTTGTATAATGTATGAGAGTGAGGGTGTGAATGTAGAAGTGTGCGTAGTAGTGTTTTTTGAATACCAGTATTTTACACGGAGCGGCTGCCTATCTGACCGCCACAACCCAGTTACTGAGTAATACGATACCCCTTGGCAATGCTGGTTGTCAGACTTTTGGTCTTTTGTTACTTGACGATTTCTACCAGTCAACTCCTATCGTAAGCCGCGATAAATAATTTCGTTCTAATAATTTATTCCCATAATATACATTCTGACCCTAGTCTCCCCTCTAAAATCATAACCCTCACGATTATAACGGAAAGAGCAGCGTCCCCCGAAATCAATGCGAATCAATACCCTGTGGCCGGACCAGCGGAAAATCAAAGCGGCGGGCGCGGCAGTAGCGGGTTGAATTGATGGATACAAAGATTATCCCATCTGGTTTATTTTTTCGTTTGGGAAACAACTATCTACCTATTATACATATTAAATAATATGTCTACGTTATTTTTAGCGAATATTGAATCATTCACCTTTTATTAGATTGTTTTCTTTTATTATTACTGTCATGCTTGCTTAAAAATGTCTCGCTGATGGTGGCACGTGTGTTGGATCATTCGGTTCTGTACAAAATGGTTGAGCTGGATGGTGCTGATCCACGCGTCATGTTCGTGAACGGCGTCAGTTGATACTGGTCATCTCTTAACTGCCAGGGATTATTTGTAATCTTATATTTTGAATTGTTTTTTTTTTACATTGCGTTCACATCACAGAAGCAACAAAAATAATGTGCCCAGGTTTTTGTATTATCTTGATTTAAAAGAGTGTCTGTCCTTGGAGTTTCTTGCACGTTCTTCTCCATAGAGATCTACGTTTTAGAATTGGCAACTAGCGCCAACTTTCTGTCTAACTGACCCACTCTTTGACAACTCAAAAGTGACTGTAATTGGTTTAATTAAAACAAATGCTTTATGTTTAGTTTCCGGGTTCAAAACAACTAAGTACTTATGTCAACTGCATTATCCCACTGCTAGCAAAAGGTCTATTCCCATGACTTCTAGCTATTTCGGACCAGTGACAATGAATTTCTTTTTTTTTCTGTTTTCGACGCTGGCAAGTTTAAACTACCTTCAATTCCATAACAAATTACTTTCTCAGCAATGTTTTTCACTGCAATTTATTGACGGAGTAGGTAAACATCAAGAAATATGAAACTGAAACCGCTAATATACAATGAGTAAGCGAAAGGCGAAATGATCATTGCTCCTTGCTTCTCTGTAGGGCTAAAAGTTAAAATAATAACATTATAAACTGTCATTGTTCAACCTGCCTAGGCTTTTCCCAATTATGTTGAGGTCGGCTTCCAGTCTAACCGGATGCAGCTGAATACCAGTATTTTACATGGAGCGACTGCCTATCTGCCCCCACAATTCAAAAACTGGGTTGTCAGACTTTCGGGCTTCTGACGACCCGTAACGACTGTCAAAGATTCACGAATGATAGCCGGGACCAACGGCTTGACGTGCTTTCCGAGGCACGGAGGAGTCTCGGTATGTAAGTCATCCATCCACGGATCAACCCCGGCAAGCCTAGCTTAACCTGATGGATTGACCCACGCGGCTGTTATTACTTAGCCACGACCCCCCTCGAGCATCGTCATTGTTATAATTTATTAATCATTTAGATATTCTCAGAATTTATTAATAAATCGTTCAGATGTGAGTAATAAGTAGAAACAGAATTGTGTGTAGTAATATAACAATAACGTTTTAATAACGCATCAAATATTGACAGTTGATTGGCATTTAATTTATGAACACTTTCATACATTTTTGATTAACTTTCTCGTAACTAATTAATGATGTAACAGCACAGAATAAATAATAGTACTAGTAACAGTAACTATAGGGTACCATCGCCGACATTTGCGGTGAACTTTGGAACCTTACTACCATAGTAATAAGGTCGAAAAGTGATCCACCGCAAAAAGTCCGCGATGGTCAAAGTACCTATAGTCATTTAAAATAATAGCCTAGTGCCCTATTTATACGATGCAAGTTTCTTGCTGTGGCATACAATAAAATTGAAGCAACAAATGACTTGCTTGCTTAGAGCGGTGCAACAGTATTGCAATCAACTTGTAATTGTCTTATACAGACGCCAGCACATCAAGCTACTCCCCCCCCTCCCCTCCTTAGTCGTTCACTCTTGACAGAGTGGTCGTGGTTGATGACTCTGCATCTTCTTTGGCCAAAGCAGCCCTCGCGATGCTGATCCTCCACTTATTCCAAGCTACTACAATCTGTCAAATTTCTTTAGTAGATTTTTATCTTTATCGCTAAAGCATTAGGTTCAAGGTTTATTGGGAAAATATGACAGTTACGGGTGGCTTAACTTGCTGGCGTCTGTACGTCATGTTAGCTTGTATCTCGAAACACTAGTTATTTAATCGACTAGTATTCGTGTGTCACTCAATCTCAATCGATTATTATTCGTTCATCCATGTCATTCACTGGTCATTCTCTATGCGAGGCAACGGACAGCCCGAAGACAGTGAATAGAATTCTCTGTCTACGGGACAGCCGCTAGCCGGTGAGCCGGCCTTCTTGTTCGAGACGCCGAGCAGTGAACACGTCTGCAGTCATCAGCGTAACAAATTGGTATAATTTAAATTTATATTTTAGCACGTACACATAGTACAGGACTTATTATTTTGGAGTTAACTGAGTTTTTTTACATATTATGGAAAAGGAAATAAATATAATTTGTGTTTTAATAACGTGTTGGGTTTTTTATTGCGAACCCCTTTATTTCTGAGGTATAAGCTTACAATCATAGGCTCGATTTTAAAAAGAGATAATAATCTAGCTATCTCCCTCTACAAAAACCTCGATTATTTTTGATCGTTTCTGGTTCAATTTGGCAACTTTTGCCATAATGTCTTAATCACTAGCTATCAATGAGTACTTAAGGACGATCAAATAAGGCAACCCACTAAGAGACAATCAAATCTTTATTACTCGTTAAAACGCAAGCCCTGACAAACAATATAAAGATAGGAATACACTTTTAGATTACAATTTTGATGACTATTCGAACGTATTTTTTTGGATTTATTTTAATGGCCTTACCACCTTACTTTTGAAATTATAAGTTACTAGCAGCGCCCCGCGATTTCACCCGCGTAAGTCTCGAGCCCGTAGGAATATCGGGATAAAACATATCCTATGTGTTAATCCGGTTATAAACTGTCTGTGTGCCAAATTTTTTCAAAATCCGTTTAGTAGTTTTTGCGTGAAAGAGCGACAAACATCAATCCATCCATCCGCACACAAACTTTCGCGTTTATAATATTAAGTAGGATAAAGGCCTTCACTACACTCCATGTGGATGTTGACCACTTTCGATTAAGTTCCTATAAACTTAGCAGATAATTTCATACAAATTCTGTTCCATTTTTGAATTTATTCGATGAGTAGTGGCTATTCGGACATCGTGAAATAGGCCAAAACTATGAAGAAATATCAAAAAAGAAAGCTTTGTTAACTAACATTTGAAATAGATCATAGGTAGAAAATGTTTTTAACTTCTTGTGCAGATTCATCCGTTTTAGTCAGTGCTTAGTTACTCAATTTAATGCATGTGTATTTGTGTTCGTTTAGAAAGTGAGTGTTGACAGATTCCCGCGCGGTAAACGGGACACAATAGATGTTTTAATGTTTTAAACGGCTACAGAACGTGTAAAAAAGTTTTTGTTTTCTCATAAACTTACGTAGTACCTACACGCAATTAATTATTTCCATCAACGACGTGACATTACGACCTTTCTTACGAAAAAGATAACTCCTCAGATTTGTCTTCAATAAAACTCAACAGACAAAAGCAATGCCACTCGTATCAACCAAAGCCGTTTAATTCACCCGTATCTACTTTTATGCCCGCCCTCCACTGATTTCAACAACAAAATCCGGTAAAAGTGCTTCGCCAAACGATCTGAAGGTAAGCCCGGTCGACACTAAATGAAAAGAGGAAATTCATTACCGTGGCGATACCGCGCCGCCTGTGTATCGCGGCCCGTTTGTCGGTAACTGCTGTCGTTAACGGTTACCGTTTATATCGGAAATCGTTAGCCTCGCCTCGCTATGATTGGTGGTTCGCCGGCTTTAAGGTCGGGAGATAAAAGTGAAGGATATTGTAAGAGTAGGTGGTTGGTGGATGTTATGTTGTGTGATGGATGACGTCATCAAAGTGGTGGATGGGTTGTTGGGGTTGTGTTTGTTTTTGTTTTACTGATAATTCCTCATTTTGGTTATTTTATGTACAGAGCTTCACGACGTGGGTAACCCCCTTGGAAGCACCGGTGCCCACATCGTACCTACACTAAGTGTTAGTGAAAACGGGCATTTCAGTAACATACATACATACATAAACTCTCGCCTTCTTCTCATGGAGGCAGCTCTTTAGCAGTATGAGGTCTGAGCGCGGGACGGGACCGGGCGTCATGGGGGCGGCGGAAAGAGCGCAGGAGGCGCAGTCAAGGCTCATCTTTCGTGGTGCGTATTGTACTTTTGATCCTGGTAGTACGAGTACGTTCCCGTGGATTATTTACCGAAATAAACGCGGGCGAAGCCGCGGGCAAAAGCTCGTCGGAAATAAAATAAGATGAAGGAAAACAAGCTGTGGATTAATGTTTCTAACGTGTCAGTTGTAGGGAATGCAATCTCGCGTGATTTTAGACCTTGCTGAGATCTCGCGAGACTAGAGCCAGTCTCGCGAGATCTCCCAACTGGGGACAGCTTTATAGTTTTACACAAGCAGCTGAGATAAAGTAACTAGACTAAGTCACTATTCCTAATCATAAAATATGTATTACACAAACTCTTCTGTCATTTATTTACGAAAATATCTACCTTCGAATGAACTAGCCAGCTATATTAAAAGCGTTCATCAGACGTGGGCTGGCAACGTCGCATTTCTACAAGTTTTTCGTGATCATTTTATTAAATTTTAATAAAAGTAGGTCCATTTTTTTTCGGCTAAGCACTAGATCGTTGTATTTTATAATACTTGTTAAAATTTACTCTATAGTAAAGAAGAACATTTAATCGTAATACTGCAAATAGAAAATAAATGACAATATGTAATTTTTTATGAGAAAATACCAAAAAAACTGTAAAAAAAATAGCATACATACTAACGATCTAGTGTTTGGCCGAAACAAAATGATGCTCTGATTTTTTATTAAAATAATCACGAAAAACCTCTAGAAATGCGACGTTGCCAGCCCGCGCGGGATGAACGCTCTTAAACAGATAATAACTACATGAAGCCTAGAAAATACAACAATTCCACACTACTAATTCGACTTTACGCGTTATTAGTACATACGGGGGATTTGGCGAGCTCAGTATAACCCCGCCCTAAGATCCGCACAGTTTATGAGCCAGAGACAATGTGCTCTATTTTATTCAAGTTAGCGGTTAAGCTTTTACTGCAGATATTAAGTGAGGTTTAAGAGACTATAAAGCTAACTAAATACGGTAAATATATCCCAGTTGTTGATACTTTTGTGGTAATTGGAACTTTAAAAGTTTATTTTGCTTTCTGTGTTTTTTCTTTGTCCCCGTTTAAATGCAAAGTAACTACCAACCACTACAGGATTTTCTGGACAGCGTTTGTATACCTACATGGCTATAAAAGTTAAAATTAAGATATTGTACTCGCATGCGTGCACTGACTGGACAGGTCCACTCAATCTGCGTGGTTCTTTCCTCAAAAGACCATTTCAGACAGCCATCCACATGGTCTTTACATGATCTGACCAAGATTATGTCTGGACTTTAAAAGAGAATGTGACCTCTGAGTTTGTTTCGGCGTTTTTTCTCAGAGTAGTCAGATAGGAAACGTCGACCTCATCTAGTTTTAAAAAATATGATTGACGTGTAAAAGTGTTTGTACAAACCTACTTAGAGAAAATAAATCATTTATCATTTATCATAATCGCCATGATTGAAAAAGGGACCTAAAATTGCAATATGTTGTTAAAATAGTTATGAATAAGCTTAGTTTTTCTAGTACAGACTAGAGAATTAACACATACCAGCCTATGCAGTTGGTACCAAAGTATTTTTTTACTTTGGTTTCCAATAAAACGCTTGTCAAATTGCATTCGCACGTAAAGATGCACACGTCACTCAATTAAACCGCACAAAAAATATTCATACAACAAATTTTTCCATTATATTATATATTCAACCAGTGTAGGAACTCGTGGGTTAGTAATAACAGCCGCACAGGTCGATCCATCAGGTTAAGCTACGCTTGCCGGGGTTGGTTAGTGGATGGGTGACCATCTTTACATAGCCGCTCCGTGCCTCGGAAAGCACGTTAAACCGTTGGTCCCGGCTGTCATTCGGGGATCTTTGTCAGTAGTTACGGGTCGTCAGAATCCCGAAAGTCTGACAACCAATCTTACCAAGGTGTATCGTATTATCCAGTTACTGTGTTGTGGCGATCAGATAGGCAGTCGCTCCATGTAAAATACTGGTATTCAGCTGCATCCGGTTAGACTGGAAGCCGACACCAACATAGCTGGGAAAAGGCTAGGCAGACCAGTGCGTCCTGCCTGTTATGACATACGGTGCCGAAACGTGGACACTGACAATCGGGCAGGTCCACAATTCAAGGTCACTTAGCGCGTTATTTATTTATAAAGCGGGATTATATATGTTTTTCTATGGAGCCGGGATATGCACGGAGTTTCTTTGAAGTATGAAATCAGAAATGAAATTATACGGAAAAGAACCGGATTTACCGACATAACTTGCAGAATAAGCAAACTGAAGTGGCAGTGGGCTGGCCATGTTTGTCGAAGGACCGACGGCCGGTGGAGCAGACGGGTCCTGGAGTGGAGACCGCGTATCGGCAAGCGTAGTGTAGGACGCCTACCAGCTAGATGGACCGACTACTTTGAGAAGGTGGCTGGGACAAACTGGATGCGGAATGAGGAGGACAGGGTGTTGCGGCGCAGCCTGGAAGAGGCCAGAAGTGTACTGCGATTGGCTAAGTTACATCACCACATTTGGCAAACGGGTGGGAGATTGCATCATGTATGATGTAATTTGCATAAATTAAATAAAATAAATAAATAAAATAAAGTTTATTAATGCTTCAGTTTATAAAACAGGGTATTAGTCTTTGGAGCGTCCTTTTAAACAAACAATGCCTGTGTAAAAGATAGTCCATTTGATCGCATCACAGAACAGAAAAAAAAACTGGTCAAGAGCGAGTCGGACTCACGCACCGAGGGTTCCGTTCCGCTTTCTGAAAAAGTGTGCTATTTAGAGACATCGTTTTATTTTTCCTGTAATTTTTACATACATTTGTGTCACATACAATAATTTCACATTTTTCTCTTTGCAAACTTCAGAGATAAGGGGGGGGGGGGACGATATTTTTTTTTACATTTTTCATCAAAAGTCGAAAACTATGCGGCTTACAAAAAATTAAAAAATGTTTGAGAATGTGCAAATAGCGCTCTTTCATATGATACCCCACATGTCTTAGTAGCTCCACTTTTAATTTATAATATGATACCCCTTTCAGTCCTGTTGCAAAAAAAATATAAATATTTTCATTTCTTTCTTATTTGTAAAGTAGTTGGGTAAACATCATCTAAAACTGTTCCAAATTTCAAGTTAATAGCATTACCTGGTAGTTCTTGAGATATCTAGCTGTGACAGACAGACAGACAGACGGACAGACAGACAGACAGACAGACAGACAGACAGACAGACGGACAGACAGACAGACAGACTGAGTCACACCATAAGGGTTCCTATTTACCATTTTGGTACGGAACCCTAAAAAGATCGCATTGATCACTTAGTTTCATTCTTTTCTCAAGCCCAAAATGTATTACACATCTTATGCTTTGTAACAACACGTTCATCAATCTGCAAACTGTACCTACTCTCAAAAATAGATACTCTGCATGTTACTCGATTAAAACCACCGCAAAAAAAATATTCATGCAACTCCACACAAACCAAAAGTCATATTCCGAACACGGAACCACTCCAAACACTTCATGCCATAAAAAATGGGAAACAAAAGTCCACGTGGTGGTTCGAAGCCTAAAGCCTCCCTATTTCATAAAAAGGCTCTCATATCAAACAAACGAACGGTTATAGGGGCGTCCATTATTTGCGGCCGCGTCACCCGTGGCCGGCGGATGTTGTTAATGGCGGAAAATGCGGAAAATTGGGCTATTCATTACCCAGAGCTCTACCGCAACAGAATCGCGCAAATACTGCCGTGTGGGTCGCTCGATTTGTTTGGACAATGTCCATGCAGTTATTGGTGCGGGTCATAAGTGATGGAGACTTTGTTGATTGATTTTGAGTTGATAGACACATAATGTACCTAAATATTCAAGAGAAAAGTAAGACATTGCTACAAAGGCATAGATGGCGACGCTACTTACTTAAAGTAAAGAATTTCGTAAAGCAAATACTAGAAAACGATACCTACTATCCAATGTGAAAGGCTTGTAAATTCGCGTAACCAATGTGTCCTACAAGATAACTACTTCAAAATGGATACACAATAACCCAACCCACCCTATCAAAACCTAAAAAGAGCAGCCAACTCTTAACATAAACTCAGAATAGTTAGGTACTATCCAACAGAATAAATATTGGCGTCTCGTCCCTAGGGCACGTGTTGTTGACACTATACATTACGATAGTAACGCAACAACCCTAATTTATTGCGACTAAACCGACTTTTCCGCCATCGAACGGAATCGCGCCGGCAAATCTGTCGATATAGAAAAAAAAGGCGAGCGAAATACCATAAATAGCTATATTATCCGATCGACTTCATTCTGCGAACAAATTCCGTGGAAGTTTTCCTTCTCGACGGAATATTTGTGTTTTACAGCGCACCTCGTGGCTTTATCGCTGCTTCGGATTTGATTCGACATATTTTGTGAAGCTTCTCAGATTTGTGGTGATCTGTGATGACCATTTACGGGTGTGGTTATTTTGGAGTTTATGAGCCATGTTTGAGATTGTAGATAAAAAATGTTTATTTAGGTGTCTAAGCTGTATGATTTGATTGCTGTTTCAGTTTCGAAAGTTAGCTGTCTATCCTATTCCTATTCACTTTGGCTCTTCTCGTAATTCTTTCGTCGTGTCTGTTCCGAGTCCTCTAGACAATTGTAGATGTCATCTATAATTTTATTAAATATTGCTACAACAAGTACTATAACTAGGTTGTAATTGGCGACGACGCCTGAAAGCCCAAGTTAGAGTCAACAATGTATCGTCAGACCTGTATTTCAGTGTGGATGTAAGTTGTGTGTTTCTATAGAGACAGTAACAGATACCGATCATGGTACAGAGCATACAGTCGTAGGCCAAATCTACCACTATGTGGGTCCCAGAAAACGTCGGTCGACATCGCCAAAGACCCACGAAAAGATGGCTAGACGAGCTTGATGCCTACAGACAGCCTGCAGACTACAGATTATTACAGAAGCTCAAGACAGATAGGAGTGGAAAGGAGAAAGAAATAAAATAAGTATACAGATACAGATTAGTTAACATATGTTACTGAATAGTAAATATACCATGTAGAAGATGCTCGTCCTTGCTACCAACCTTGCTGTATGGCTATTCTCATAGATCTTCTGGCGCTTGGATTCTTTGACAGGGGGACATTGTTGGTAAACATTTGTGCAATTGTTTTATGGAATTGTATTGAAAAAACGAGATGGTGGCGACGTTACTTATTTATAGTAACTCACGTCCCTGGTAAAAAAAAGTGTGCGGTCGGGGGACCCCTGTCAGGAACGAAGTTCCTTTTTACGTTTCATATGATTTAAAAAAAAAAAACCCAGCCGCCATAGTGGATTTATATTTTTGCCTCAATATCGACTTTAGCATCCTCTAAAACTATGAAAACGACACCCATGATGAAACATTTGAAAATTTTCGCAGCCGCCCCTCGGAGTTTTCATTTTTACCAGATTGATACTTTTTTTAAGACACATGGAAAGGGCATAACGCTTTTTCGTTACGTGACGATTTCTACTAGTTTACTCCTACCTACCGAGTCAAGGAACTTCGTTCCAAAAAATATATTGACAGCGCCTTTATGTTGTAGCATTAAGGACGATTTTCGTAACTCTTGTGTTACAAATGTCGACGCGACGTGCGTTGGTCTGCATTAACACGAGAAAAGGAATCCTAAACTTTTCTACTGAAAACATGATACAAGATACGTAAACAAACAGTCTCATGCTAAACCGTAAGCCCTTCGATTTTACAACTACCATAAGAAACAAGATATATGCCAATTTTTCCTTTACCCAAACACGGAACCGAGCAATAATTTACTCTGTTTATTTATAGCTTCACGAAACGATGCGTATAAACCTTTAACTACTCGTTTAAAGATCAATGGTGCAAAGAGATCAGTAGTTAGCGCAACGGTTGAACTCACAGTTAGTCGACAGTAACCTAACGCTTAAACGTTACTGTTGCAAGTAAAAGTTAACTGAGAGGAACTTGGGTTTACAACTTGCGGATGGTAAGCAGTTGATAAAATGTAGCGTACATTTTTCAGTAGTTATCTAGTTTTTAGGTCAACATAGAATGGATGAAGTTTAAACGTGGGGAGACTTTGTTTTTATTTATTTTTTTTGTACATTTAGGCCAAATTTTTCAATAGTTATATAACTCTTAGGTATCTGAAGAATAAATATTAGAATTTGACAGCTTTTTTATAGAAAATATATCAAACTGTCACATTTATTCTTCAGATATGAGTTATTTGACTATTAAAAAATCAGCCCTTAGTTGAACTACACGTAAACATACCTTACAAAGCCGAATCGCAATCTTATCATCGGGAAGAGGGAAAACAAATCAAAACAAAGTCAAGTTGCGTGCGTCGTACAACGCAAATGTTTGCGTTGCGTTGCTGTAGCACCTTCCTTTCCTATACTAAAACCAAACGCACATACAGCCGCAACATGCTTGTATTTTCATACAAAAAAGTGCGTTATGGCCCGCTTGTATTGTGCGTATGTTCATAGAAAATTATGTACGATAGTGATGAAGAAGGATTTTTGCAAAGCGTTGAGTTGCGGTGCGGCCCGCCCCAGTCTGCTTTAGCCTTTAAGGTCTCATGTCATTCGAATAAGTCCTTCATATATCAATTCATAACAACCGATATGGATTGACACGGATCATTTATCAGTATCAACTCTCTCTCTCATATTTCAAACACGAATTCAGGTCGACGGGAAAACCTTTCTGCCTCTCTTGGGAAATGGGGCGTAACTTGGGTAGGTATTTGGAACAAAACTTAGACTAACCCCTAAGGATAGACAAGCAATATGAACTAAATTATGAATTATACTCACACCCCTTTATTCATAAAGAACTAAAACGCTCTACAATCCTATTTTAGTTAAAATAGTGTTTTGTCAATTTCATTCGAATTATGATTTGAGTTTGAAAGAAGAAGTTAAAACACTAATTAACTAAAATAGATTTGTAGACCGTTTTAGGTTTTTAAGAATAAAGTTAGTCTTTAATTTATGTGATACCTGGATCACAATCAAATTGTGGGAACATTGAAGTAGTTATTATATGCTTTAAATCTGGTGCTAGAAACGTAACACTGCAAGTGAATAGATGATAAAATCAGTCCTATAAATATGTATGATGAATTGATGACTGCAGCGAACAATCAACACCTATTTATCATTCACACTCGTAAATGATAATACACTTATCGTCATAATTATCTTTTTACTAAGTTTATTGCAACTATCTAATTACCATATATTATGGTCTATATTATGATCGTTGTCTACTTTTTTATCTTTACTTTTGTATCTAATTTTTTCTTCGTATTTTTTTACATTATGTTTTCTTAGATAATTACGTTATTGTTTTTATTGTGAATGCTACGTGTACCTGTAATAGCATACCAGCATTTTTATTTTGTATGTACTGCTATTTGTGCACCAAATAAATAAAAAATAAAAAACGCCTATAATGACGTTAATTTAACTTGTTTGGAATTGAGACATAACTAAAAAGCGTTGCTCTATGCACACGATGCACAATGATTCCAGAAGGTGTTCAAAACGCGCAAAGAATCTATTAAGGCGGTGACTGACTACGATTTTAAACGTCACACAACCGCGTAATCTATTGTCACAATAATAATTAGCTGCCTTGAAATAAGGCTGAAAATTGAAAATAATATTTGTGTTGCCGAGATGTGACTAAGCTGCGAATTTGCATTTATTTTCCCAGTTTTCTTTAGATTATTTAGAATGTACACAATAAATTAAATAATTGTCCGGTTAAAGTTTTAAAAAAATGCTAATTCTATTAAATTCTTAAAAAAAAGAATGTCGTTATCGCTGAAAATATAGAGATGTTCGACGTCAAACTGTATTTTGCGGAGCAACTTCCAAGTTTTTTACTGGGAATATTAAACTATTTTTTACTGTTCTATTCGGTTAAAGTTTTTCTTTAAACCCTTCTGTGTCCACTGTATTTTTTTCGTCGGATAGTTTCATTGCGTTACGTCATACTCGACAACCCAAGAAACCAATATTTGTGAATGTTGAGCTAACACCGCGTCTTAATACAAAGGTGTACTTTTCTATCAAGTTTACAAGCTATGAACGTTTCTCATACATAAGGCGTTACAGTTGAGGTGTACATGTATCATCTGATTAAACAAAACACCACGTGCATAGGCTTTATAAAAATCTTCATAACTTTGCAACGTGAATAGTAAACGAACACATGCAACACACAAAACATACCACATAAATCTGTTTATGTACTTCTTACGTCTAAATCATTAATCTTCATAATAAATATCAGCCACCCTTGTCTCCGTGGGTCGGTACTTATGATCCATGATGGCCGCTACGGGGAGCACTTAATAAAATGCGTTTTTCCAATTTATATTTATTTCTTTTCCCATAAGTACTGGTTTTACAACGCTTTTACGTTTGGAAGTTATGTTTAAGTGGTTCCGAGAATTTTCTTTTTTTGTGAAACAATAACTGAATTATTTTTCGAGGTAGCAGAGAGGTTTTACAGTAATGGATGTATCTAAAGACGACATTGGTTTCATTCCTATGAGGTAAGTGTAAAATCTTACGATTATTAGGCTGTTAAAGCATGTCCACCGTAAAGAGTACTCTCAGAGCTCGAGAACGGACGTTAATAATACAGTTTAGATCCTAGTGCTAGTATTCTATCTAAAGCTAGGTCGTCAGGGTTCTTCTCTGCGGCAGTTCTAAAACAAAAATTACCTACATATAGATAAATTTTGTGTTTTTAAAGTTCCTATAAAACTAAATGTATATGGCTAAATCATTTGGATTTTCCATGTGTTTTTTCTATTAAAAAAATTTCAAGTAATCATGTTACGGTGGTGATTACGGTGGTAGTGAAATTTAAAAAAAAAAAAACCAAAGTAGCACCGTCTATTTTCTATTTTAAACTACTATACGTAAACAGTTCCTGATTGTGCAGCATTTGCGTTAAATGAAGGTATTTAAATATGTTAAGGACTTACTCAGCCAAAAATTGATTTAAGTATAGCATTTTGTCATAAAGCTACATTTAAACGAAGCGCGTTTAGTTCCTGTGTGCGTGAGAGTCTTTTAGCTGTCTCGCGTCAAACTAGACAGCCATAACACCATTTCACTATTACACACCGAGCTAAATCACGCTTCGATGTATCCTCTTAAGTTGCAACACCCCGCAGCTTCTTTACTAAATGTACCTTGTGGGGAAGCCAGTGACGTCACGGACCTGAGCGACTTCGGGTATAGATTAGATGGCATTTTGGAGTGACCACCGCTAAATGTACCTTACCAAGACACCGCTACTGGGGTTTATTTAGTAGCAACAGTTTAAAATAAATCATGACTAAAATATACGCTATTTCAACACTAAACACTTACGATGCAAGAGCGAGCGAAGCGAGCTCGGGACTTTGGGCACCTCGTCTCAGACAGGATAGGTTCGAAGGTCATTTCCTTCGTGGTTATTTTATTTAAACCATTGAGCCCCGCTTGGCGGGGGCCAAGAGGGCCCCACAACTATGCCTTACTAGACAACGCCTTACTATTTAAAAAGGTACCTGATCTTCATAATTCATTACAGAAGCTTTCGCTAGCCGGATATATTTAGTAGTATGTAGTCACGCAATACTAGGTCCTAAATATACCCGATTATGATACTCCAACTCAGGTATATGTAGTAGTTAGAAATGTTGAAAGCTCATGCTAACTATTATATACTCGACCAAAAACCTTTGCGGAGTTTCCACAAGGTACATTTTGTAAAGACGCCACCCCGCATTCATTGCGGGATTTATTAAGACCCTCAATTCTCACCACTCTCTTCAAACAAAAACATCGATATACAAAACACTAAGCGAAAACATCTCCAATAAATCACAATCCAGCATCAAAGAGCATCTCTTTATGTAATTAAAAGTTTGTTTCGTTGTTTCGTTCAGTTTATTTGCGATGTCAACGCCACGTCTCTCGAGAATTAAATGTTTAAGAACTTCGTATGTATACTAAAGTTGATAATGCTAGTTATAAATTAATATCTAGAGCGTAGTTTCATAATCTCTGACTATTAAGTGGTATGTGCATGGTGAAAACTACGAAAATGTGAGAAGTTGGAGAATAGTTACAGTTGCCGCAGGAGCTCGTCTCTACAATGTTGTAAAGGAAAAACCGGTCAAGAGCGAGTCGGACTCGCGCACCGAGGGTTCTGAAACCCTCTGAGACCGTCCCGATTTCTGAAAAAGTGTACTATTTAGAGACATCGTTTTATTTTTCCTATAATTTTTACATAAACTTCTATCACATAGAATAATTTCAGATTTTTCTCTTTGCAAACTTTGGAGATAAGGGGAGGGAACGGTATTTTTTTTTACATTTTTCATCAGAAGTCGAAAACTATGCGGCATAAAAAAAAAAGAAAAAAAAATTGAGAATATGCAAACAGCGCTCTTTCATATGATACCCCACATGCCTTAGTAGCCCCACTTTGATTTTTTAAGACACCCTTTCAGTCCCTGTTGCAAAAAAAATATAAATATTTTAATTTCTTTCTTATTTGAAAAATAGTTGGGTCAACGTCATCTAAAACTATTCTAAATTTCAAGTTGATAGCATTAGTAGTTCTTGAGATATCCAGCTGTGACAGACAGACAGACTGAGTGACACCATAAGGGTTCCTTTTTTACCATTTTGGTACGGAACCCTAAAAAGGTGCTCGTGAGCTTATGAAAGAAGTTTTGCGATTAGTTCTTTAACATGTTCCAGTAAGTATAACTGCCATGCACCTTTGCAATTTTGGAAAATTCTCAAGTACGATACCTACTTAGTATATTTTGTGAAGTATGGGTTATTTTACGATATTAGTTATTCACGTCATCCAAAGATTAAGGATAGACCATTTGGGCCAGATACCACGTCGTGCTCCCCAGCAACTTCATCATCTGTTTTTTCATTTATATGTTTATAATTTTGTACCCAATATGTCCTCAATTATACTATATGTGCTTAGTTATACTTAAGAAAAGTACTTCGAAAGGTTAAGATGACCTCTATTGTACAAGCACCTTGTACATTAGAGGTCAGTGGTTAAGATGCTCTTCAGCGTAATAAAATTGAGGTGTCTGTCATCTCAATTTCATTACGCTGTAGAGCATCTCTCCAGCAACCCCATGTTAAAATATGAGGAAACTTACGTAGATGCTTATTGTAATAACAAAGTGTGTGAAAGTACTGTTGTTTTTACCATTAAATATGCAAGCTTTGATAGTTATGTATTTTCTCGGGCAATTTACCTTCCCATTGACCAAACTTGAAATTTGGTGATAATATTTATTATAACGTATATTTTACTAACAAATACCAATATATTGATAAATCAGATTTGATACGCAACCCTAAATGTGCGAAGTCCGACACGTACTTGGCCGTTTTTTTAAGTATGTACAAATTGAGTACCTACATATTGGGTACAAATTAATTATAAGCTTATAAATAAAAAAAATAGATGATGGGGTTGCTGGGGAGCATGACCAACGTCAGAGATCATAAAAACACGGCTATTTGGACCTTTGACAGCTAAAGCGCAACCACACTCGATAATCAAATGAAACTGCAACGAAAAGAAACAAATGTGAAGTACCATAGACTAGATACTAGAGCGATGGACGCATTCAACAGAAATAAAAACTGGTGTTATTTATTTATCTCCTGTACGGTCGGTTTTAGTTTCCACGTAAAAACTAAATTGTTTTTTTGATTGCGACCTGTCGCGTCTAAATGACACACCGCGCGTTTTTTTTTGTTTGTTACCGAGTTACCCGCTAAAAGCTTAGCGGTCTCCATCCTCAAACATTGTACAAATGTGAGAGCTCTTTGTGCCACCGAAAATTTTAAAGCTATCCATCGTTATTCTGCCGCGATAGGGTATCGAATCGAAAGCCATACATCTTGATTCGAGTGGCGATCGTGGGTAAAAAGAAAAGTTTGTACGTAGTCTACGTAGCAATAAATAATACCACGGGGTGTCGGCTGCAATACATAAATTGGAAAGACTTTTGACAGCACATCGGATAAGGCTGGGGTGGTCTTAGAGGGGGCGCTCTCGGCGTTTTTATCGCGATTATAATCGGCTTTGGCCAGCGAGGGAGATACTCGGAACAGTGACAACGTCCTGCATTGTGCTGCATTTCTATCATATTTCGGTATTTTCCGATAGCGATTTGCTCAGTTTTGTATGCGGAGCGTTCGCCGGCTTCCAACAGATTGTCATTTTTATAAAGATTTTTCCTGGAACACGTCTCCATATTGTGACAAACGAAAGTCTTACAGCGAATGAACACACGTGTTTGTACTACATACAAACACATTTATTTCTTTGTTTCCTGAGTTTTCATATTTTGTAGCATTCTTTGTGAGTATTTGAATAATGTAGACAAAGCTATTTTGTGGTAACTGTGTATGAACTTTTAATATGAAATTCTCTATGACTTTCACAGTTATTTTAATGGAGATACAATAAATAACAATGCACATTGTTACAACTAACTAACGAACACAGAATAACCAAAATGATCACACAAGCAAAGCCAAGACTTACGTGCACAATGGCTCAGCAAATATTGCTCAAAATAGAATGACTGACAGGTCTTTTGTCATGCGAAATTTACCGGCCTACCGTCTTAGGTCGTTTATTATAATATCAAGCGAAGCAACCGTTTGACTCATCACTTTTTTAATAAGTTCGCAACGTAGAGGTTATTTACAATTAATTGCGATACTTTTACGAAGTGACAAGTGAGTCGGCTAGTTTTTTAAGTATTCGTAAATTGAAAAGGAGGCCTTGATAAATAGAGTGAGGGTTAATTGAAAATATATACTTATTCAATTAGTCTACGTCTAGTCTGAGAATTAGTTAACAGAAAAAAGAGTGACGACACGGAAAACTTGTCAAAGAAAAGTTTTTTTTTTTAATTTGAAGAAAACACGTTTTCTAAATGTACATGAAAAAAAAATCGCTGAACGATTCGAGTCTCCCATTTTAGTCACCAGCCAACCCACCGATTATTCCCGAAATTTTTCGACTGAACGACACCGAAACACTCTCAACTCAATAGAATATTTCATTGTAATGAACAATAAATCACCTCAATGATCACCGATTCGCACTCAATACAAATCAAGAAAACGTTCGGTAACGCTGATTCACGCATCAATTACCGACCGGTAACGTTCCGAACGGATCGCACGGATCCGATAGGCGCCAACAATATTGCCGGATTATTTGCAAATTGAATCAATTTGGCGAACACGGCTACGCTTTTAGTGTAACGCTATTTAATATGTAGCTCTTTCAACTTTGTTTACAAAACATGATCAGAGGTGTTATAATGATACACACGGGCGTGCGGGTGGTACAGTGTGTTCGGTGTGCGCAGAAGTTTTTACGGGACCGTGATTTTACGTATGTTGTGTTTTAGATGGAGCGGTATGTCGCCTTTTTGGTGCTTCATTTAACTTTTTGTATGTTAACGCGTATGATATTTTGTTATTTAGAAAACATACCTACCTTTTATCGTGAAGGTTTCTAGTAGCTAATGGGCAAGATAATATAGTTCACTTTCTTTCGTCTTCTTTTTTTTCTTTACTTTCTTTGTTTCTTTTTTTGTCACTTATATGTACTTTTTATGGTCGGAAACATTTAGAAAACCTGTAGCTAAATAAACAAACAACTTTTAACAACAACTCACACCCTTTAGGACCAAAACCACCAAAATTAATTCCGAACTTAACAAATATTTCTCAACACTCAACGTTAATCATAATAAATACTCAACAAACATGACGTAAGTGTGTGAGTTTAGCCCCGTATTCATTGGGAACCAAAGTTGGGCAACAGTTGCCAAACATTGTTCCCGCAACATCAAATGTTCCTGTAAACAATGTTGCGCAACATGTTTTGAACTGAAATCGACTTTATATATGAGACCGGGACTTTTTTGTGTCTTCTCAGTCTGTTTGGAAACAACGTTATATAATGTAGCTTTTAAAAGAATTAAGACGTGGAAAAGGGTTATTACACGATTCATCTGCTCTAAAAAATGACTGTTATGTTTTTAGGTTTCATGTATGTATGAGTGAGTTTATTAACTTACCTATAACCAACTCACATAATAACTACCACTTTGTTTCTCAATTAATACGGTCCCCGCAAAACAAAAACATGTTGCTGAAACAATGTTGTGCAACTTTTTTCCCAATCATATACAGGGTTGTAGCGAGTTATTACCGAAATCCCGTCAGGTGAGTAAGTGACTTGATGACGTTCAACGGGAGATAATATTATTTTGGAAAGTTATAACGATAATAAAGTTTACGGGCAAATTACGTGTGAGCCAAGTTAAGCTATGTTTGTGCGTTGTTTGGGTCCGATTTGTAAGGTTGTGGGTAGGGTGGACTCGGTTTTGGAATATGAACTTAACTGCTTATAAGATAGCTTGGACTTTTATTAGTAGGTAAAGGGTAGAGGTGCGTGGATAGAGAGGACGCTTGCTCTATGCCATCAACCATGTATTTCTGTTACAACATTTTTAGGGTTTCGTACCTCAAAAGGAAAAAAACGGAACCGTCGTTGTCCGTATGTCTGTTTGTCTGTCAGTCGGTCAAGACCCTTTTTCTCAGGAACGCGTTGAGGTATCAAATTGAAATTAATTTTAAATACGCAGGTTTACGGTTCTTTGGGGCTCTAAAAAAATCAAGCTTCTAAGTCAACGCAATAAAAAAATACGGCCATCTAAGCGAAATTTTGATACTCGCAAATAAATCAAAACCTATAAGCACATCTGCCTTGTATATGCCTTTTCTTAGTCGCCATTCATTCGTCCTCTCAACATGAACAAATCATCTTACCCTTACCTTACCTTACCTTAAAACGTTTAGCATAGAGAACTAAATTATTTTATATATTTAATGAAAATTTATAACACAGCTCCAGTAGCAGAAGCTATGTATTTAGAGGTCCACGTGGACGTGTGCTTACGGCCCGATATCCTCAACTACTGCCGCCGTGTTTTGTAAACGGCCGCAAAGTTTTGCAATTGATCTAACAAAATTACTTCGCGGCGGCCTCCGTCCGTGTGAAGCGCCCTTTAACGATATCGAGTTTGAAGCAGACTCTTCAGTGTTATCGAACTACGTTTTCGGATATATGAGACCTCTTTTTGGCTGAAAGAGAAGAATTAGGTCATGTCATCATGGGCGAAATTATGTGATTTTTAGGGGGATAAGAAACTGTGTCATATGGAGGAGGTATCTTAGTGCGGTTTGTGGCTAAGTAATAACAGCCGCACGGGTCGATTAAGCAAGGCTTGCCGCGGTTGGTCCGTAGATGGGTGTTCATCTTCACAAACCACGTACGGAAAGCACGGCTTAACGTGCTTTTCGAGGCACGGTCCATCCGTGATTAAGCACGTTAAGCCGTTGGTTCCAGCTGTCATTCGTGGATCTTTGACAGTCTATACGGGTTGTCAGAAGCCCAAAAGTCTGACAACCAGTCTTACCAAGTATTACACAGTAACTGGGTTGCGGTGGTCCGACAGGTTAAACTGGAAGCCGACCCCAACAGAGTTAGGAAAAGGCTAGGCAATCCTACAAATATTATAAATGCGACAGTACGTGAGGAAGGATGGATGGATGTTTGTTACTCTTTCATGCAAAAACTACTGAACGGATTTTAATGAAATTTGGCACAGATGTAGTTTATAACCAGGATTAACAAATAGGATACTTTTTATCCCAATATTCTTACGTGTTCGAGACTTAACCGGGTGAAACCGCGGGGTGCTGCTAGTCTAACATAAGTTGGTGAATAGACTTACGACCGAATTCTCAAACGCAATTTTACGTCTAAACGCAAAATTATGTCTTCTGTTGTCGCTGTTACTGAAATGCCTGTTTTCACCAACACTTAGTGCTCATCTACACGAGCGGCACGTGCCAACGGCATAGGCAACTGCAGACTAAGAAACATCTAAACGAGCGCCTAAGTATTATTGCACTGTTGGATTATCAACTCTCGGCGCTAGGTCGAGCGTTCAAAATCCAACAGTTCAATAATGTTTAGTTATTTAGTAAGGTGTCATCTAGTGATAGTGATGACAAAAAAACTTACATAAGTTGAATTTCAAATTTTCTTATTCATCATATTTTGATCCAGATACAATCTGACACTGACTTGTAAATTATTGCAAAAACACAACAAAATTTGAATTTCGTGGGCTACCACTGGAACATCTTAAAGTTAAACAAACATAAAGAATCTAGTCTAATTGGACCCTTGACGTTTTCCTAGAAAATACTTGACATTACGAATACCAGTTACAGTTCAAATGATAAAGTAGCTGCTAAAAATACTAATTAATTAATGAAATTTCCAAGTCTCTGAAACAAAACTAAAGTATTCCTAATTAACAATCACTTTAGCCAATTAATTCAAAGAATTCCTTACTCCAACGAGTCCTTGATGTCCTAATTTACTATCAGACGTAAACAGGCTATCATATAGCCCATTATATAGCCCTCATTATGACCTTGTTTATGAGGCACATTTTTTACGTGGGTTGCTATCTAAAAATATTCGCTGGCCTAGTTTCGTGGGCCATCTATTTCACGGGGGTTGGTTTACTAACAGCCACCGCTAAATCCTGTAAGCTAGGATACAGTAACACGATAAATGCGTATAGAGAACGAAAATTCTTCGTATATTATCATCTTTTTAGGGTTCCGTAACTCAAAAGGAAAAAACGGTACCCTTATAGGATCAGTCTGTCTGTCTGTCTATCTGACCGTTTGTCACAGCCAATTTGCTTCGATGCCATATGAATTTCTGTGATCCAAATACGGACGTGTGACGTAAATAAATGATTTTTGGGGGCAAATAATAAAATTAAAAAAAAAAGCTTTGTAAACTGTACCGTGTGATAATATAACAAAATGAAAGGCTTACTGTGAGGGTATCAAATAATTTATTTTGATATTTTTTTTAAATAAATTGTTTTAAAGTTATTTCAGAAAATAGACAAAAATTTACCATTTCCCGTCCTATCTCCGAAACTACTGAGCGTAAAGTTTTGAAAAAAAAAATACAGAAAATAGTTTTATACATAATTATAGGTTACAGGAAAACCTATAAGAAGTCTTAAAATATCATGCTAAATCTCTCAATATTGTGCGTACAAACTTACATTGGCAGTTGGAATGTATGGGAGAACATGTTTTTCAACTACAACGTCAAGTTTGTTCTTAGGATAAATTCGTCCCAACTACGGAACTCTTCATTATGCATGGTCGGACACGCACTTATCCGGTTTTTTATTATAATTTGTGTTGGTAGATCTGTTCATTGATTTTATTGAAAAAACAAATTCGCATATAAACAATCTCCTGTTTTACATACTCAAAGATTAGCTTCTACGAATCTTGGGACATAGGTTATTACAAAATGACCTTGCAATTTTCATTTTTCTATGAGACTGTGCGTTGTTTGTCAGTCACTCATCAGTAAAACATAACAGCCTTATTCAGGATACGCGTGTTATTATAAAACACTATCGAAAACGGGTCTTATCGCGATATTCTTTTTAACGAGGTAAACAGGTACCGACTTGTTTCCCGACGTTACTTTGACGACGTTGTTGGTGTTTTATAATGTGTACAAATCGCGAAAGTTTAAAAAGTTTAACGCGTGTTATTCCCAGCAAAAATTTAAATTATAGTTAATTAGATTCGCTCCAAGCGTAGCGGGTGGCTAAAGCGTAGGCGGCTGGCGTAGCGATGATATCATCGCGTCAGCTACGGCGTAGCAATCGTTTTGTCATAAATTTTCTGTAATGAATCATTCTACACAGTTTATTTATTAATTTTGTCTCACTGTAAATAAAGAAAAGTTAAAGCAAACATCAATTCTATAGTATTAAATTGTTCCCTTCTTTATGGGATAAAACACTGTGTGACTAAGTTACTACTTAAGGGGGAAGCTCCAGGTAACCCGCGAAATTCAAATTTTCTTACGTTTTGCAATTTGCCATAACTATTAAAAAATCATTAAATTAAATTAAAAGAAAATTAAATTAAATTAAATAATTTAATGAATTTAATTTAATTTAATTTTACAAGTGACAATACTAAAATACGTCCGGTGTTGACTGTATGTACAATCTTTTCATCACGGCATAAGTTGTTCACTTAACAACACGTTCACACACGACAGAAGATAACCGTTCACGTTCACTCATTAATTTCATTCACTCCTTTGATTCCCGTTGATTGCTCTGATCGCGATCCACTGACCATGTTGCCAGCTTTTAATTTTATTTCAAATATTTTAAAGTAAATTGTGTTAACGCTAAAATCACAATGAAATATTCGAGTGTAGCGTTTAAAATTGGAATTTCTGTGGAATATATTTTCTGTGTTGTTTTAACAATGTTGGCAGTTTTATTGTTGTGTGCACACAGTTATTTATGTGTGCACAGTTTTGTAACTAAGTTGTGTTCTGCATAGTTTTGGCGATACAACTCATGACAGTGCTTCGGCTGACCATGCAGTGTCCAGTTCCTTAGTTTTCGTAACTTGCTTGTGTTATGGTGCTTTTGTAGTACATTGTAATAGCCAGTTATGAATTTAATACCGTGCATTTAAAGTTTATGCTGTAGAACTTACATATAGTACAGAGGCATAGATTGTAGCAAACTAATTCCAACAAGTTACGCACTAAGAACATGATTTTTTTATTTTCTTTATTTAGGCAACCAATAGCGATGTAAATAGTATATTACACAGTATGTGGATTACAGTATTGTATGGCTAATAATAGGTTTATACAGGGAAACCTATTATTAGCTAGGATAGGTATAAAACATGCGAACGGATTACCTACTAATACATATTTAAATTCAAAAGCTGCTATTTTAGATAAATACTTACTAGCTACGCCACACGGTTTCACACACGTATACCGGGATAAAAGTAACCTATATGTTAATCCAGGGTACAAGCTATCTACGTACCTCCAAATCGGTCCGGCCGTTTGAGCCTGAAGAAGTAACACACACACACACACATAATCAGAAACTTTCGCCTTTATAATATTTGTGTGATAGCTAAGAGAAAAAAAAAAGTTTGAATATTATGAATAAAAAGTTTGAATATTAAGACATTAGAAATTTGTCAATTGTTTGTTTTTTGAATGTAGGTTTATTATAGATAAATATAAAGAACTTGAGATAAACCTGTGTTATAAATTAATTCGAGCAATACGGGTCAACACACAATTTTTGGCGTAATAAGCCAAGTAACATACAAATAAATCGTATTAATAATAATCACAAACTCAATCAGACAAGTTTCCATTCCATTACCAAACAGCATTCAAACTAAAAAAAACAAGAAACCCTAATTGGACACCACACTTTATTTTCGTCCAGTATTTTAAATTTAAAAAAAGAATCAACGGCTGCCCGCATGCGGCGTGTCGGTGACGATTGCACGAGTTTTTCACGGCCCAATGGATCCCAGTTCGGACCGGACTGGACTGGACTGGATATAAAGGGCCTGCATCCGAACCAATTGGATACACAAGATTCGCTTGTTTACCTCGGTAACTTGTGTACACTTTGTATGGTAAAAATATGGTGGCGTAAATTAAGGGTGGTCGTGTTTGAACGTGTAGTGTATTTATTTATTTGCTTAAACATGTGTCATACATACAAGAAAATACATGCATGCAAGATGGAACAACATTATTAGGTACAGGCATGTTTGCCACATGATGTGACGTGCAAATATCAAGTAATATTATTATAATTAAGAAATAAAAATAAAGTATATACTAGAACAAAGAACCTAAAACTAAAAACCATAGTAACTAAAATATATTATTAAAAGGAGTCCCTTTAGGCAAGGTTCCGAAGATACTGGCAGCGTTCCCCCTTTGAATAGCTAGACTAATTCTTTGTCCGAGGTAGCTGCCAGCTCTTCGGTCTCCTGTGACGTCGACCAACCTTTTCGTAATTTCATTAAAAAGCCTTATAGCGGTAGGACCCCACGGACCAAGGGTCTCGACACCGAATGGGACAAAATCATATTCGGAGCCTAGACCCCTGTATTTTGATACTTTACCTTTTTCAGCCGCTTCACAAGCCGCACCAGCTCTGATGCTGGTTCCATGTAGATGGGAAGGGGCCAGCGTGTCTGAACAGGTTGCATCCCATACCAGCACCCAGCCCATCTTCCATGGAATCAAACTCATACCATCCGGTCTCTTGCCATCGTCTCTTGCAATACCAGTCGGCTCAAGTAGACTTGGCACGTTGACGGTGGCAAGGGACCGGCGTATGATGTCGTTAAGTGCGGCATGTCTCGAGAAGCGGCCTGCACTTTTTTGGCATGACAGTCCGTGATGTCCTAGCCTGTCGACATCACTGCCACAGGGACATTTATGAGGAGGGCAGACCGGAACCCCAAGCCGTAGACAGGTTGCGATTCGGAGCGTGTCAGGCTCAAGAAATGTTCCAGTA
Source organism: Cosmia trapezina (assembly GCA_905163495.3). NCBI lineage: Eukaryota > Metazoa > Arthropoda > Insecta > Lepidoptera > Noctuidae > Cosmia > Cosmia trapezina. The sequence continues at coordinate 9,835,586 of LR991036.1, forward strand.
TTTGACGAAGGGTACGCGTGAAGCCAGTAGCCGGCCTCATGCGCACCCACGGCCAAAAGCCTAGCACGCGCAGAACCTGTACTACAGCTCAAAAGATTGTCGTGAGTCAATTTGCAGATTATGTCGTCCCAGCTCCTCTGTGATATTATTATTAATAAAAACATTCTCTTAAAATAACAATAAATAAAGTAATTGAAGATTAATAATAATATTGCAATAAATTTAAAATAGCAAAAATCAAACAGAACATTAAAATAAAAATGTACAATAATCATGTCAACAATAATACAAAATAATATAAAGATCCAACTATTCCATTGTAAATTAACAACAACAAAATTAATAATCAATCAAATAAGCTACTATGTCAATACAAATCTTTCCTCTAGGAACTCGTTAACTCTCGTTGTAGGTGAATATATTATGTTTTACCTACTTTCTACTTTTGATTTTTACTCACATCCTAGGGACACTACTACATGTAGGGTACACAGCCATGTAGCCGGATATCAAAACTAACACACCCTCTAAACTCCGTTTTTTCACATTTTTATTATAAACACATGAATTACAAAAGCGTATTATGTCTTTTTAATATTTCAGCATCTAAGTCATAATTAATCTAATCTTAATTCTGAAGAAGGTTTTTAATAAAATATTACCTAATGGTATTTCATTTACAAGCAACATCTGCGAAACATTTTTGAATGCTTACATACATATTTGCACAAATAGTATGCATTGATATAAGATCAAAGAAAGCCTTTAGGAAGTGGAATATTACCATTGCAAACATTTACATCCATCGCGCCATTCAAACTTCAAATAAACTCATATCTAACAAAATATTTACAATCATTAACTGAGACATAACACAGGTACTAAGGAGGGACGGGTGTATTCAGCAACAAAAACATACAGAACAAACTTTGCTTACACTAGTAAAATAGCCAAATGAACGTTTCAATTAGAAAATGCATCAAAATAAACCGCCCGTCGCGTTTCCTGAGCCTAGTCCGAGGGGATCCACCCTAAAGAAAAGGTCGATGACCCTTCACCCGACTCGTACTCATGTTACGTTCATTAGAAATTCTTCCAGCCATCCCTCTCACACAAACCCCTATACTATACAACCATCTCGCTCCCACACTAAATAAATAATGCCGAAAATTCATGTGTTTTTCCGAGTAAATGCAACGTGATATTACTTTGGACAAATGAATTGAAAGTGTAATATTCATGTCTTTGGTAATTGGTGTAGACTTTATCGATACCGGAGTAATATAGAAATTACCGTAGTCCTTGATAATACCGTAATTACCAATGTTAATGTGTTTTATTCCCCCATTTTGTTATTGCTTTAATAAACCCAATTTGCCGAAGTATTGGGTTGGAGTCTGATGGCCAGTTATTATGGCAACTAACCGTTAATCTGAATATTTTCTACATTACCGTGAAAGTTATATTTTAATCAGCTGTATGAAGTAATTAGGTATATTATTTTTCCTAGCATTAATTTCCTACAAGCTATTTCATAAGCATGAAAAATTAGGGCAACTTATAAATATAGCTTCAGGAAAGTAAGTAATTATAAGTATTCGTTACCTAATTTCTCTACCGCCATTACCATATAATTAGCGTTAGTTTACGTGGAGTAATTGTTGCCACGTCAAAACTTTACTAGTGATGGGATTCAACCTAGTTTTAGACTCCAATTTCATTAGACTAGACTTCTAAATTAGTTGGTTCATTTTCACAAACTGGTTACCTATCTATCTATATACATAAAAAGAGAAGTCCCGACTGACTTACTCATCAACGCCCAGCCCAAACCCTTGAACCTAGAAAGCTAAAATTTAGCACAGAGGTTCTCTTTATAGTGCAGACAAGGAATAAGGGAGGCTTTCCCGGTAGTACGTTCCCGTGGGATATTTCCCGACATCCACGCGGGCGAAGCCGCGAGCAAAAGCTCGTTAGTAAATATAGAAACTAACCATAAGTATTCTTAGATTAGAATGGAGTTTGAAAATGATTAACTTTTGAAATTAAGGCTTGTCCACGGTAAAAAGCGCGGTCACTGTCGTACTGCATAGAAAAGAAAGAGAAGCGCGATGACACAACGCTTGCAAAATATGAAGTAATTACCAATTTACAAAAAATCTAGGGATTGGACTAAAAAAGTAATCACATGAAATCATTCCTTAATAATTTGTAAAGAACTGTATACATTTATGAACACTTTTAATGAAAACTGTAGGAATAATATGGTAAAAACTCGATAAAATATACAGAAATAGACCTGGGTTTAGCCTTTTTAGGGTTCCGTACCTCAAAAGGAAAAAACGGAACCCTTATAGGATCACTTGTTTGTCCGTCTGTCTGTCTGTCTGTCTGTCAGTCTGTCAAGATCGTTTTTCTCAGGAATGCGTGAAGGTATCAAGCTGAAAGTAATATCAAACTTCTAAGTCAACGTAATAAAAAAAATACGGCCTTTTATGTGACATTTTTTGATACTCGTAAGTAAATCAAAACCTATAGGGTACTTCCCGTCGTCCTAGAATCATGAAATTTGGCAAGAAGCAAGGTCTTACAACACAAATATAGTAAAAAGTCCGAAAATTGTTAATTTGTTAATTCTATCACATAAAAAATATTTTCAAAGTTGTCAGTGTGTCAAGACCCTTTTTCTGAGGAGCGCATAGAGGTATCTAGTTGAAATTATTATCAAATACGTAGGTCTATGGTCTCTTGAAGTCCTAAAAAACTCAAGCTTCTAAGTCGACGCAATGAAAAAATACGGCCATTTTGCGACACATTTTGATACTCGCAACTGTCGCAAGTAAATCAAAACCTATAGGGTACTTCCCGTTGACCTAGAATAATGAAATTTGGCAAGAAGCAAGGTCTCCCAGAACAAGTAAAAGAAAAAGTCCGAAAATTGTGAATTTGTAATTTTATGACATATTTTTTTTTTTTATATCCAATGTTGAGTTTGTTTTTGGGATAAATTCTTTTCAACTACGGAACTCTTCATTGTGCGTGGTCCGACACGCACTTTCTGATTTTTTTTTCTTTATTTCTGCAAACTAAAATAGATTTCAGGACACATGAAATCACTTCTTATGTATTCTAGATTATTGTGTATTTTTAGGGTTCCGTACCAAAATGGTAAAAAAGGAACCCTTATGGTGCGACTCAGTCTGTCTGTCTGTATGTCTGTATGTCACAGCTGGATATCTCAAGAACTACTGATGCTATCAACTTGAAATTTGGAATAGTTTTAGATGACGTTTACCCAACTATTTTGCAAATAAAATAGAAATAAAAATATTTATATTTTTTTTGCAACAGGGACTGAAAGGGGGTCCTTAAAATTTAAAGTAGGGCTACTAGGGCATGTGGGGTATCATATGAAAGAGCGTTGTTTGCACATTTTCAAACTATTTTTTTTTTTTTGAGGCCGCATAGTTTTCGACTTTTGATGAAAAATGTAAAAAAAATACCGTTCCCCCCCCTTATCTCCGAAGTTTGCAAAGAGAAAAATCTGAAATTATTCTATGTGATAGAAGTTTATGTAAAGATTACAGGAAAAATAAAACAATGTCTCTAAGTAGCACACTTCTTCAGAAATCGTAACGGAACCCTCGGTGTGCGAGTCCGTCTCGCTCTTGACCGGTTTTTTTTCTATCTAAAAGGTACTATAGTTACTGTAAAAAATGGAAACAAAGTTACTTATTTTCGCCATATTTTATATTAGATGAACAAAAGATTTATTTATTTATTTAATAAGCACACAAATGTACAGACTGAGGCTTAATGCCATAGGCATTTTCTACCAGTCAACCTTTGAGTGATGCAGACTCAAACAGTGGTAGGTGCAATAGCGAGAATTGAGGAATAAATATTTATTTATACAGGGTGTAGGTAAGTGTACAGTGGCAATCTTTTAAGGGGTCATTGTACTCGTCATTATGAAAAACTTTTACTATGTGGGACTAAACCTGAAATCGTGAAAAAAAAAATCAGCTGTTCAATACGCGCAATTTATGTTCGCATAATTCGTCAAAATGTAGGGAACAACTGATTTTTTTTCGCGATTTCAGGTTTGGTCCCATAGCAAAAGTTGTTCATAATGACGAATAAAAAGACCCCTTAAAAGATTGCCACTGTTCACTTACATCCTGTATATTAATAACCTCTTAGTTGCTTTGTTACAAAATTTCCAGTGCCTATTCCTACTTAAGTCGACAATTTAAAACTTACAAAGATAAGTATTTGACAATACGAATCAAAAAACTCGCCAAGAATTCAAAACATTATTACCGCAAGAAAATCGCATTTGAACAGCATTATTCCGCAAGGAATCGCTATCAATCCGGGTACAATGCAAGAAAGTCGTGTCGCCGCATGCGGGTCAGTGACGAGCGTCTGGCTTTAATTTTCCGCCTCTCCGGCCACGGACGCAAGTCAGACTCAGTCTTGTTATGCTTTCGTGCTGGGGTGCGTTTAGATTTTATGGTGGCGCCATTCGAGTGGGAGAGTACTGGAATGTTTGCTGGCGTGATTTGTACTGTCTGGGGTAGCTGTAGTGTAACTCAAAAAATTGTATCTAATTACTAATTCGTATTTCAGGAAATCACTAATTTAAAATTTTTGTTTACATTAGTGGAATTTTCATAGTACTTTTAGATTTCCGCCGTCCGTTTAAGAATTGGCTAGGACTTGGCTTTATAGTCTTGGTCTCAAGAGAGGACAAGTCAGCGCGTAGCTTTATGTTGAAAATGTTGTTCCCCGAATAATCTGAATTCGCATTTATTGTTCGCTACAAATTAGATCAATTTTAACATAATAATTTATTAGGTACAGATTCTGACTATAAGCGATTGTCATTTTTAGTCACACAGAGAATTAATTATCATAGATACGAGCACAATAAAAATATCGCCTAATTATTTGCCCGTTACTCTTATGGCGGCTGTACACGCTCGTCAAAACACCACGAGACAGGCCTAGTACGAGTGTGTACATGTTGTCCTCCTCGCGTCGCGTCGCGCCTAGCGGCCCTCTTCGCTCTCGGAAGCGTGTCGAGAGGCACGAGACGAGACGAGACGAACGTGTACAGCCGCCATTAGATTATTACCCTCATTCCCAAATCAGAGCCATTACAATCAACCTGTCTAGCCTTTTCCGAACTATGATGTCAACTATGTTGGGGTCGGCTTCCAGTCTAACCAGGTGCAGCTGAATATCAGTATTTTACATAGGGCGGCTGCCTATCTGACCTCCACAACCCAGTTACTCGTAACTGGTAATACGGTACCCCATGCTAAGACTGGTTGTCAGACTTATGGGCTTCTGACTATTCGTAACGAATGTCAAAGATCTACGAATTACAGCCGGGACCAACGGATTAACAAGCTTTTTAAAGCACGGAGGGCTCTCGATATGTAGTTAGTGGTCACCCATCCACGAATGGGCCTGTTATTATTTTTAGCCACGAGCCCCTCATCAAAGCCATTACACAATTTTAAAGTCAATTCCTCGAATACAAATGAATTATAAATTAATTTAAATGTCGGAATTAACATAATTTAATTGATTGAAATGAAAATTTTATTGAATTTTACTAAATGACATGTATGACATTAATTTTTATATTTTTAAATCTTTTTTTTGTATTATTCTTATTGTTATTATGATTTATTAATGTAATTTGGATTATTGTAATGATTTAAATATACCTTTTGCATGCATAAATTCAGACATAATGTAAAAATCGTTATTGAATAAATGAATTGAATTGAATTGAATTGGATACCAACTCAACGTTCTTAAGAAAATCGTATCAATTAATAAAATGTCTAATAAATAAACTTATACAACCTTCGTAAAGGTCGTTAGATTAAAAAAATAAAAATAAAACCTCATGAATATAAAATAATTTTCACATACGGGTATAATTTGCCACTCTATTTTGTAGAGGGTGTAAATCAAGTTGCACATAAATATCGATATAGGCCTGGTATTAATATCGACAAAGCATTATATCGATACATTAACCAATGTCCATAACCATAAACAAAGGTGTAAAATCGGCCGTAAAATGTTAGGTACCTATGTTTATCTAGTATGGGAAAATGGTTCAATGTTGCTTTGTTAGGTTTACGAGTTAACTGTAATTCAGACTGGCTGGCAGATTGTCAGTGTATTACCCAGGAGTACTAAAAAATCTGGTTTATATTGCTGTTTATTCGATGGTAGTTTCGTGTCTATCTGTGCAGCCACTTCTTGTTTACTGTACAGAATACATGCTTTGGGTGCTTACCGAAAGAAACAGGTTTCCCGGTACGGGCGGGTCGGTATCGATCTATGTTATCTTATTGCCCTCACTTATAAAGAAACAGGTTTAAACTTGTCGCACAGATTTGCCTGTACCGGTAACCTGCTTCTATATGTTTGCAGCCTTAGCCCATATTTTATAGATTTTATTTTATGGTTTGGTAGAGTTGAATATTTAAGTCTGGTCCTCCCTAAAATATGGATCATATTTTCCAAATAGGTAGGTACATACAAAACATCACGATTTATTTCCCCGAAGTGTTAGGCAGAGGTGTACCTGCCTATAATAGTCCACCCATTTCTCTAGCTATGTTTAAATCCCATGTATAAATTAATTAGGGAATTCCTCAAATATTAGAACAAAAACAAATGAATTTGCAAAATTTTTGCAGGTGCCGACAATCTGAAAATACTCATAAGTATCACTACTAGGGCAATTACCTACATGTTTCAGGCCTCATTCAACATTCACTTGTAGGTACATTTTCATTTCATTTCAGCTCATCGATCCCCGCAATTCGTGCCAATAAAATACGGCGAACAAGGCATAACAAGCCTTTGTTCAAAGTCTTCTGCAGTCAACTAGCGGGCACAAATGTATTGATTAATTAAAATGCAGCTAAATAGATTACTCCAATTACCATATCGCTGGGGTATTAAATTATGTATGGAATTAAGTGCACTACTTTCTATTAGACTGCATTAGCCTAGTTCCAATTAAAGCTGAGCGTCCACTGGTCCGCGCCGGCCGCACCGCCCGCACGGCACGCAACGGATTGAACGGATTTGCCGATGGCATGCGTCCACTGTCCACCTGGTCCGCCCCGGCCGGCCGGAACGGATTTGCCGGTGTCATGCGTCCACCATTTTTATTTATTCTGAGTGTTTTTGTTGTTGTCAGTAGACGTCGCGCGTTGTCATGGAGATTGACGAAGATTATCAGTGTTGCTTGTTCGCAAAAGATGACTGCAGTTGCCAGGGGGGTGAAACCACATCATCTGACAGTAAATATTAAATGTATGGAAGGTGGCGACATCCTTAGTTCACGATTTGAAAACTTTTAATAAAAAGTATACTATTGCTTGATAGATGGAGCTTTTAATAATAATAACTTGCAATAACAAGATGACAGATTGGCACTTGACACAATTCAAATTTCAAAGTTTTTTGAAGTTTCCGTGCTGTCGTTCGTTCGTTACTGCTTATAACTATTTTCGGATTTCTCGAGAGATTTGCATTGATTGTTGGATTTTGTGAGACCTGGCTTTACTGTTAACTCTGTTTTCGACCCTGATACTTTGTTCACCGATTGACCCATAGGCTGCTTCCGTCCCTGGACTTCGTGATACTTTCCTACTGATTGACCCCGCTTTCTCAACCTGCGGTTGTGTACTCGATTTGGATATTGTTGGTTACATGCAGACTAAAAACATGCAGAAAAACGCTATTTTGGATTTGAAAAATAAAGAAAATATTGAATAATAGTGGTTAAATCAATTTGTGACTTCTAACCTGCACGTTGCATAAAAATAATAAGCTAGATTTTATTGTTAATCGGGCTATTACAAGAATCATTCATAGTTGGTGCACAGGTGTGAACAGAATTTTATCTGGAAAATTAGCAATTTTGATCGGGGGATAACGTAAAAGTCAAAGCAGAACGCTATTTTAATGTATGTACACATAAACGTAGTGTTTACAAAAATAAAAAGAAGTAAATATTATTAAGAGAATTGTTCTTTTATTTAAAATAAATTCCTACCTAAATACATGGCACCTACCTAGTACCTATATCCATTTGCAATTAAGTATACTGCCATCTAGCGGATAATAGAATTAATTGTCTAGTTGGTATCAGTGCCATCTATTTTTCACGTAATTTACATACCAGACCGGTATTTACTATTCCAGATATTAGTGTATAGTCTATGGCAGTTGCCTCTGCCGTTGACGCGTGGTGCTCATGTCTATGAGCACGAGTCTAAACATTATTATTATTTTTTAATTTTGATAATAAAGCACAACAGAAATGCAGTCAGAAACCAGAAACTCAATTTTGTTTTTAATTTGTTTATTCAACATTAGTTTTTGTTTATACTAAACCCGAAAAGGGGTCATTGTACTCATCATTGAAAAAAAAAATCTGCTGTTCAGTACATTTATCTACATCAAACTCGTCAAAATGTACTGAACAGCTGACTTTGACGAGTTTGATGTAGATAAATATACTGAACAGCAGATTTTTGTTTCACGATTTCAAGGTTGGTCCCGTAGAAAAAATTGTTCAAAATGATGAGTAGAATGACCCCTTTTCGGGTTTAGTATAAATTTATTTTATTTTATTTTATAAACAAAAACTAATGTTGTATAGACTAGTCTTTATGCATATAAGGACTAGTCTAGATAAAAAAACATTGATTGTAAATGTAATGCTTTGTCAATCCCTAGAATCAGTAGGATGACACTGACAGATACGATGAGTTCAAAAATGAGTTCCGTGCCGGTGACGTCACCGGCATTCCTTATGACGTCACCGGCACGCATCGCCTTTTTTGCTCATATATGCCGGCGGTCGGTGCGGCCGGTACCGATAGTGGACGCAGTGCTATATAAATTCATACATAGCAAACCGAAATCCGTTGCGTGCCGTGCGTGCGGTGCGGCCGGCGCGGACCAGTGGACGCTCACCTTTAAAGTTTGTTTACGCTTACTAAGTGTAAAATACCAACATTTTGCCGCATCTGGTTAGGAGAACCAGCATAGTTTGGAAAGGCTTAGTTGGTTGTGACCGACTAAATCGTCGGGCGATAGTTTGTCGACTTTATTTTGGTGTAAAAGTGGTGTCGGTGTTAGTAGGTATGCTCCAACAGTTTTAATGCAGCTAAACTGCAGAATTATTATTCACTAGCTTCTGCCCGCGACTTCGTCCGCGTTAAATTTCTTGTAGCCCCCACCCACCAACCCCGACGCATCGCATCGCAATGCCTGCCCGTGCTATTACTTCGCGCTCGGCTCCTGAGGGCCCTAGCGTGATGTTAAATAGACTATATCCTTCCGCATCGCCTGCATGCGCTATTACTTCGCGCTCGGCTCCTAAGGGCCCTAGCGTGATGTTAAATATACTATATCCTTCCCCATTGCTTGCCCGCGCTATTACTTCGCGCTCGGCTCCTAAGGGCCCTAGCGTGATGTTAAATATCCTATATCCTTCCGCATCGCCTGCCCGCGCTATTACTTCGCGCTCGGCTCCTAAGGGCCCTAGCGTGATGTTAAATAGCCTATAACCTTCCGCATCACCTGCCCGCGCTATTACTTCGCGCTCGGCTCCTAAGTGCCCTAGCGTGATGTTAAATAGCCTATGTCCTTCCGCATCGCCTGCCCGCGCTATTACTTCGCGCTCGGCTCCTAAGGGCCCTAGCGTGATGTCAAATAGCCTATATCCTTCTCCATCGCCTGCCCGCGCTATTACTTCGCGCTCGGCTCCTAAGGGCCCTAGCGTGATGTTAAATAGCCTATATCCTTCCGCATCGCCTGCCCACGCTATTACTTCGCGCTCGGCTCCTAAGGGTCTTAGCGTGATGTTAAATAGCCTATATCCTTCCGCATCGCCTGCCCGCGCTATTACTTCGCGCTCGGCTCCTAAGGGCCCCAGCGTGATTTTAAATAGCCTATATCCTTCCGCATCGCCTGCCCGCGCTATTACTTCGCGCTCGGCTCCTAAGGGGCCTAGCGTGATGTTAAATAGCCTATATCCTTCCGCATCGCCTGCCCGCGCTATTACTTCGCGCTCGGCTCCTAAGGGCCCTAGCGTGATGTTAAACAGCCTATAGCCCTCCTCAAGAACTGGGTTATAAAATGCAAAAAGATTTTTTCAAATCCGACTGGGGTAGTTCCAGAGATAGCGCGTTCAAACAAACTAACAAAAAAAAACCGGTCAAGAGCGAGTCGGACTCGCGCACCGAGGGTTCCGTTCCAATTTCTGAAAAAGTGTGCTATTTAGAGACATCGTTTTTTTTTTCCTGTTATCTTTACATAAACTTGCATCACATAGAATAATTTCAGATTTTTCTCTTTGCAAACTTCGGAGATAAGGGGGGGAGGGAACGGTATTTTTTTTTACATTTTTCATCAAAAGTCGAACACTGTGCGGCCTAATAAAAAAAAAAACATGTTTGAGAATGCGCAAACAGCGCTCTTTCATATGATACCCCACATGACCTAGTAGCCCAACTTTGAATTTTTAAGACCCCCTTTCAGCCCATGTTGCAAAAAAAATATATATCGTTTTATTTGTTTCTTATTTGCAAAATAGTTGGGTAAATATTATCTAAAACTGTTCCAAATTTCAAGTTGATAGCATTAGTAGTTCTTGAGATATCCAGCTGTGACAGACAGAGAGACAGACAGACAGACTGAGTCACACCATAAGGGTTCCTTTTTACCATTTTGGTACGGAACCCTAAAAACAAACTCTTCCGCTGTATTCCACCGACATTTTGCACAACGCCATCTATGGGTAAATTGATAAAACGTCCGCTCTAAACATGTTTGCTCAAGAGGAACCGGTATGAATTAAAGTTATTTTGCGTTTTAGTAATCTATATATATAAAATTCAAAGTCCTGATTGACTGATTGACTGACTGATATATCAACGCACAGCCGAAACCGCTGGACCTAGAGACTTGAAATTTTGCACACAGATAACTTATACAGTGTAGGCATCCACTAAGGAAGGATTTTTGGAAATTCCATCCCTAAAGCCCCTATACCCCCTCAGGAGGGATTGGGGGGTCTCAAAGTTTGTATGTAGGAATTTTAAAATGATAAACTGACTGACTGACTGGGTGATATATCAACGCACAGGCCAAACCGCTGGGTCTAGAGATTCCAAATTTGGAACGTAAGTTCCTTATCAGGTGTAAAGGTGCATTAAGAAAGGATTTTTCAAAAATCACCCTCTAAAGGGGTGAAACGGGGGTCCAAAGTTTGTATGAAAAATCTTATTCCTTGAGTTAATAGACTTAAAACTTAGCATGAATATTTATCTAAGTAAATTATAAAGTTTGACATTTTTAGTTTTTTTAAACTACCCGCTCAGGAGGTATGGGGGTGTGTCAAAGTTTGTATCAACGCACAGCCCAAATCGCTGTGTCTAGAGATTCCAAATTTAGCACGTAGGTTCCTTGTGAGGTCTAAGGGTGCACTAAGAAAGGATTTTTCAAAATTCAACCCCTAAGGGGGTGAAACGGGGGTCCAAAGTTTGTATGAAAAATCTTATTCCTTGAGTTAATAGACTTGAAACTTGGCATGAATATTTAATAAGTAAACTATAAAGTTTGTGTTTTTAGTTTTTCTAAACTACCCCCACAGGAGGGATTGCGGGGGTCTCAAAGTTTGTATGTAGGAATTTTAACGCGCGTTCCGGTTTACTCAAAACTCAGTATTTATACTTGAAACCAAAAATTACGAATAACGTGTGGCGTAGTCAATTTTACAGGTCGGAAGGCAATTCTCGCGCAAAGGTTTTACTGCGGGGCTTAACTCGAAAATTGGTGTAAATAATATTTCTTAGTCACGGAAATCTCCCAAACGATTTTTTAAAATTGAATCCCTGTGGGCGAAAACAAGGAATATAGTTTATATGAAAAATCTTATTCATTTGCTTAATTAAGTTGAAACTTGGCACAAATACTTGCCTAAGCAAGTAATAAAGTTTAACATTAATAGTTTTTTCCCCAGAGGGAAGGTTAGAGGGGAAGGTGGGAATGGGAGGGGGTGGTGAGGAGGGAAAGGGGAAGGGGAGAGGGTGGTGAGGAGGGAAGGCGGGAAGGGGAGAGTGTGGTGAGAGAGGGAGGGCAGGGGTGGTGAGGAGGAGGATGATGGTGGGGTGAGGGATAGGAGAGCATACTGAGGGGGAGGGTGTGAAGAAGGGAAGAGGGGGCGGGGAAGAGGTGTGAGGGGGCGGGGAGGTTAGCGGGAAAGGGATGTGGTGAGGGGGTGATAGAGAGAGGGGGATGGAGAGGGTGAGGGGGGTGAAACGGTGCAGTGAGGGGGAGGGTGAGAGGGTGGGAAGGGGAGGGGTTAGAGAGAGAGGAGGGGTGAAAGGGAGATTAGGGGGAAGAGGGAGCAGTGCCTTTACACATTAAAGTTGCTTTTTGTATAGCACTGATTCATTAAGGAAACCCAGCCCGACAGAAATTACTGAATAAAATAGAAAGTCGGAAACTCGGAACGACACAAAAAACAGGAGTAAACTCCAGTCGTGCGACGGAGCTGACACACACGCTTTTTTTTATTTAATTGAACGCGCTAATCTCTGGAACTAAAAGTCGGACTTTAATAATTATTTTTGCATTTCATAGCCCAGTTCTTAAGGAAGGCTATAGGCGTATTTAACATCACACTAGAACTCTTTAGTGCCGAGCAAAAAAAAAGTGAGAAGGAACGCTAAGCGAAAACGATGTAATAGCCCGGGAAGGCAATGCGATGCGACAATGGGTTGGGGGAACATGAAATTTTACGCGGAAGAAGTTGTGGGCAGAAGCTATCTCAATATTTTTGTTCCTGTGGCATATTTGCCGACATTCACGCGGGCGAAGCCGCGGGCAAAAGCTAGTTTTATATTATCTCCGAAACTGTATGACCAATTGCCATACTGTAAAGGCCAAATCTTATCTCCATGATGTCCTTGTGATCATAAAATATTTTATTTTGATAAGGATTAATGTTTTGTTGTTTAAATAATCATCCAAACGTAAGTATGTCTAAAAAATACTTTTTTAAAACAATAAAAGATGTATAAAAGATAAAATATAAAAGATAGAAATATGGTATCGCGGACTTTTTTGTAGAATTATTTAAGACGGACCAAACTGCCATACATTGTTATCAATTATAAACAACCGTTTAGGCAGCGCATGCAAAAAAGTCTGTTTAAAGAGGTATTTCTTTCCGACTTGTTAGACAAAACTTGTGATAGCTCGGCTAATATGCATGATATTAATATAATTTATAGCCTATAGCACTCAGGAATAATGTAGCTTTCTACCAGTGAAAAAATTTTTAGAATTGGATCATTAGTTCCGGAGATTACCCCCTACATACAAACTTACATACAAATTTTACCTCTTTATAATATTAGTATAGAAGTATAGATTTGGGTTTAGAATGGGAGGCTTTGTTAACTTAGAATCAGATATATTTCGTATCACAATCTGCCTAGCCTTTTCTCAAGTAAGTTGGGGTCAGCTTCCAGCCTAACCGGATGCAGCTGAATAGGTACTTACCCGTATTTTAAACTGACTGGTTGTCAAACTTTCGGGCTTCTGACGACCCGTAACAACTGTCAAAGATACACGAATGATAGCCGGGACCAACGGCTTAACGTGCTTTCCGAGGCACGGAGGGTCTTGGTATGTAAAGATGGTCACCCATCCACGGACCAACCGCGGCAAGCGTAGTTTAACCTGATCGATCGGCCCGAGCGGCTGTTATTACTTAGCCACAAGCTCCACAATCAGATATATTTGGTAGCTGTACAGAAATGAAATGAAATTAAAATGAAATGAAAATGAAATGGAAATGAAATGAAATGAAAATGAAATGAAATGCATTGTTTCATTCAATTTCCACTAGGCTTGTTTCAGCAATATTGGACACAAAAGGCTTTACCTTTAGTCGACATAATAGTACCTTCAAACCTTTAGTTTTAAGCACGAGTTAAATTGTTTAAACAGATTCATAGGACGCTACTGCCTATCCTTAAATCTTAACCTCTTACTGGTCGTTAAATCTCTGAAATATTGTTTTTAAAGCACATTATTCTTCACCACAAAAAAACCAAACCAAAATATCACAATGTCAGGGACATTTAAACTAGGTCACGCGGTTGCTAATCAGCACACGACGAAAAACGCTCCCTAGCAACCAACGGGATACTTGAACGAAGAAAATCTATACAAATAAATAAAATTGTCTGTTTGTAATGTCAAAATAACAGCTTTTTACTAAATGCATAAATGCTTGGTATGTACGGTAGGAAACAAAAAACAGTTTTTAAATTTTCGTCTGTCTGTCTGTTTGTTACGGCTAATCTCCAAAACGGCTGGACCGATTTTGACGGGACTTTCACTGGCAGGTAGCTCATGCTACAAGGAGTAATTTAGTCTTTTATTTTACTTTTATTTTGGAAAAAGAATTGGGGTTCCACGCAAATAAAGTAAAGCCCATGAAATTGTGAAGAAAAAGTCGAATTTGAAAAATTCTTTTTGCATTTGGTAGCCCGATTCTCGAGGACGTTTATAGGATATTTAACATCACGCTACGACTTTTTTTTTTTTAATAAAAAAAAACTTTGACAGAACGCTAAGCAAAAACGAAGCGCGGTCGCGGGCGATGCAACGCAACTGGGGTTGGGGGACGGAGGAGTTTTATTAAAATGTGACGACTTCCAGGCGAACGAAGTCGCGGGGCACAGCTAGTTCATATAACAAGATACTGTGCCTCCTGTTTGCTCGTCAAAAGGTTTTACAGAGATTTATGTGCTTATGGTTATTGGAAGGAAGTTAGCCTAAGAACATTTTTAGGGCGGTGTTTCTTGCCTGAGAATCAGTGGTGGCCCAGTGGTACCTAATGGTCCTGATTTACGAGTTGAAGGTGGAGGGTTTGAACCCAGTCAGGCACTTTAGCAAAAGCTTAATCAGCCTGTAACGTTCCAGATGTTGGGACACAGGCCTCCTCTCCGTGAGAGGGACTGTCAGGCACTTTACTTTGTGTAATTTAATTCATTAGCACTGAAAACCGGCATGTCCTAGAGCCAAAAATTCGAAGGCATGTGACATCCATCAACCCACACGGGGCCCGCGTGGTGGATTATGGACCACTCCCTGTCGTGGGAACGTTACAGTATAATCATTATACTACTTCTAAAGAATGGTGTCTTATTATACAAAATTTTATTGAACACTTTGTGTCCAACAGAAACGTGCACATAAGAACAAACTGCAATCGCAAACTCATTTGCCAAGCCCATCTGGTGATTTTGTTTGAAAGTCGGATGGACCGACTTTCAAATGAAATCACCAGATGGTCATTAGAAGTCGGGCGGTGACAAGAGTACTTCCAAGGGCTAATACCTAATGATAATAGTGTACTTACTGTTGTAACCGTATACCACATTTCACTTCATAAAAATATATCAAGGAAGAAAATTTTAACCAAACTCAATATTAAATACTTCTAAACAAGTTCAGTTATTTGTATTAAGATCGTTATTTCAGTTTCAAATATTACTTACATTTCCTGAAGGAACAAAGTAAACACTTAACTTTTATTCAATTTACTGAGTCAATGAGATTCA
The DNA here is from genome assembly GCA_905163495.3 of Cosmia trapezina. Lineage (NCBI taxonomy): Eukaryota > Metazoa > Arthropoda > Insecta > Lepidoptera > Noctuidae > Cosmia > Cosmia trapezina. The sequence continues at coordinate 9,851,284 of LR991036.1, forward strand.
TTAAGGAAAGAATTTTTATACAGGAACTTTAAGTATTTCTTAGAAATCGAATTATTAAATTATTATTTCTTTTAGGAATATTTTTTTATCAAGTTTTTTAAAACGAGTCCTTTGTTACTTGGTGTCATCCTAGTGTCATCGCATTTTTATTAAATAATGCTAAAATTCGTTTACGGTTGCCGGGGTTGGTCCGTGGATGGGTGACCATCTTTACATATCGAGACCCCTCCGTGCCTCGGAAAGCACGTTAAGCCGTTGGTCTCGGCTGGCATTCGTGGATTTTTGAAAGTCGTTACGGTTCGTCAGAAGCCCGAAAGTCTGACAACCAGCCTAACCAGGGGTATTGTATTACCCAGTAACTGGGTTGTGGAGGTTAGATAGGCAGTCGCTCCATATAAAATATTGGTATTCAGCTGCATCCGGTTAGACTGGAAGCCGACCCCAACATAGTAGGGAAAAGCCTAAGGAGATGAGGCAAATGATGTAACTGGGGGCGCCCTTACTATTGTCCTACAAAATGGCTTAACTACTATGTAGTTAAAACTAAGCTACTATGTAAACATTCAAAGTTTTATTAAACAGCCAAACAATATTAACAACACAAAACATATTACCGATTCACATCCCGATATCCCGATAATCACTAACTATTCACAATCAAATAAACATTAACTGGATTAGTTAATAACAATGTTAAAATGCACTACGCACACATAATTATGTACCATGAATACCCAAGAGATTACTGGTCAAACTCCACATTTTTGAGTTATTTACATAGTTGGAAAATTTTATTAAAATCTACTATACAATCGCGAAAAAATGATCGGCTGTCCCGTACAAAACTTTAATACCTACTCGACCCAAATGTATGCAATGGCTGATTATTTTTTCGCGAATACGATGTTGGTCCCATGGAGAATGTTGTTCAGTTTGATGTCTCACCACATCCTTTAATTTGACCACACCTTTCTGATACACCCTGTAGAGTTTGAAAATAAAGTACTTTCAGGCCAAAATGTTGTAGGTACACATCAACAAGAATTGATTTAAAAGATTTTTTGACACATCTTTTTGAGGCTGTCTGTACTGACAATGAAACGTTGCTAGAGTGGCATAATAGCCCCCAAAAATAATCATCAGTTATTACATACTTTACTAGATAATCGAAATTCGAGAAAATTTGTGTATGAAAGAATAATGTGTAAGTATAGGAAAGGTCTATTGATAAGTTAGAAGTACACAGCTGTTCATAATTATCGATACAATACAATACAAGCTGAGAAAAATCTGTTGCTCAAAAATGTTAGTAACCTGTTTGAAAACAACCCATCTTTTCGGTTGAAACCTACCAGAATCTAATATCTATTAGTAGTTATTATTTACAAAAAAAAAAAAAACGCACGGATTTAAAAAAAAATGTAAATTAAAATAATTGTGAGCATTTTAAATTGGAGCTAATCATAAATCTATTATATATGAGCACAAAAAACATAACAAGCAAATTATAATACAGTACAAAATTGAAAATTCAAATGCGACCACTCGAGCGAAGAAGTCATTAAGTATGCATTGGACAATCCATACGCGATTATCTAATTATTGTGTAGATGGTTGTGACCGATATGCATGTGAACGTGTAATGTTTCTCATACTCATTGCTATTGAATGCATGTGGGAAGTTATAGGCTGCCTAGCATTGTTAATTAATTAAGAGCATTCGTTTGACAGCCCTATAATGAGCGCTTTCATCTATTTTTACGATTTTTATAATGAAGTCGGTTAGAAATACGAGGATTTGCAGTGACAAAAATTGACAAAATGGAAGTCTTTGCCATATCGTGTTGATGGAAAAGATTTAAATCGTTAGATTTACCCGCGTTAAAATATGGTCATGTTTCTATTTTGTTAACAATAATAATAAATAAATAAATAATAAAATTTATTCAAAAATAAAAATTGGTAAAATAAAATACAGTATAAATCTTAGAAATAATGTAGGTATTACAAAGTATGGTGCCTGTACTAGGATAAACCTGTATCACAGGCGGCAAAAGTTCTTAGAATTACTATTTGCACTACTAATTTTTTAACAGTATTTAACAGTTACATATAATAGTGACATAGTTATTTAATTTATTATTTACAATGACATTTGTATAGTATTGTCTCGCTCACTCTTACTGAAAACCGTATTTGTAGTTCCATGCGGGAACTGAGAGGTCACTCTTCTCAATGTGGTCACTTTTTCGTGCGACTTGAGTACTTTGAGGGCAAATCTAACGATTTAAATCTTAAGTGGTTATATTTCATTATTAGAAAAATTGGAGTCTTCATGAATTGTCAGAGTTAAGTTAGTACATTGAAGAGTTACTTAAACTTGATACCTTTACCATTGTTAACAAGTCTAAACATTAAAGACGTTGTCACTGTAGGTAAACTCAGGGAAATTAATTGTTTAGCATATTGACTGCCAACTTAAATTGTCTGTATATTCAAATCACAACTGTCATTCCTTGACAGTTGTATGGGTTTAACACGGCAAATTGTTGATCTTGTATACCATTGGCGTGTGATAGTTATTAAGGCTTCAAAGAAGTGTTATGTGAATAGAAATACAATAACAACCGGACATCTTCCAGTAACATAAAACTAGACACAGTTTTATCCTACTGTGAATGTTGCATTAGCTTCCTCGATTCTCATTCTCACAACCGAGAGCCATAATCCTTTATTTATAGTATCTGGTATCTTTATAAACGATTCTCGGGAGCTCTTCCAACAAACAAACACAAAGTTTTTACATGCATAATAAAGATAATGGCAATGATAACCAGTTTCTTTCTTCACTTAGTAATAAACTGAATAGGACGGTACTTGTATTTCTAGAGAAGTTCCGCTGAGTAACGTTGCATACCTGAAACAAACGGGAATTGAATTAATATTAATAGATACTATGGAATAGGAATATAATATACAATACACAATACAATACAATACGATACAATGGTATATTAGTAACAATATAAAGACTGTACAAATAATTATATGAAAATCTTATTGAGTGATTTTGTTTCCCATTCGCGCCGCAGATTTTTTTGTTAATTGTAATCGTAATGCAAATGGTTCTATGACTGTCGGACTACGTTAAGTAGGTATATTATGAAAACAGGATCAAAAATATATAATCCTTCATACACCAGTAACGGTTACAATAAAACATCTGAAGCACTGACTGCTATACCTAAATACTCGTAAGATGAAAAAACCGCGAATATTTTTTCCTAGACTAAAAACCGAGAGTCGAAACACATAACATCGAAAAGGGAAGCCAGTTGAGGGGCTCTAACTCCCGTATGAATCCGTTGAAATGAATAAAAAATAGCTCGCACAAAGGGCGTACGGGTCAAAAGCGAGATACCTCGGAGTGTAATAAAGTCTCTCTTTGCAAAGAGCCAACGGTCCAAATTAAAAAGTAATGTGGCTTTCGTCAATTGCAAAGGAGGATGTTTTCGCGAAAACTTAGCGTTTGATATGAATACGCTTCATAACACTCTGGCCGTACTCGATATGCCACGGAAAAGTTTGAACGGGAAAAAGCATCCGTCATTTTAGGGTTGAAGTAAACTTTTGTTTACGTATATTTTTATAAGATATACGATGTTTATTTCGTTGCTTCATAGGTAAACTAAATCATTGTTGGATAGTAACCAGCTTCTTATATTTACTGTACTTATTTAACATCCACGATGCAGAAATTTATTACGGATGATGATTAAAAATTTTTTTGTCCGTCATTTAGATTATTAAAAAATATAGGACACGTATTTTTTCTTGTTTTATGTAATCAAAAGATTACGGCGATACATTCATTTAAAATGTGGCATGACGTCACTCCTTGCTAGATTTTATACGTAGTTTGTTATAGTTGTAACGTAGCGAGCCCCCACTCCAACTTTAATGAGTTTTATCTTTTATCTAATTTTTATTAATATGCTACAGCAAAAAATACGCGTCTGATATTTTTTTATTATCTGACTGACGGACTAAATAGAATTTTTTTTTTTTTACTCACGCATCATCCATATTCTCTACAACTTAGACGTCTACAAAAGTTGCAAAGAAAAGGCAAAGTTACCTAGCAGATTAACTTAATTAAATTAAACTCCTTCAAAAATATTACCAAAATAATTAGCTAAAAAGGTAAATCACCGTTAACTGCAGTTTTTAAAAATGTTTTTGAGTTACCGCGTTAAATAGAAGTGAATTATGGCTGAATGCACGGAGAAACAAATAAGAGCAAAGTTGGGCACTGGACATTTTAAAATACAAGCGTCGCCAGGAAATATGGAAGTAAAAACTTTCCAAGGATGTTCTTCAGCAGTTTAAAGTGTTCTAAAAGCAAACAAGTGTTTTCTGCTTTTCTTTTAAAATGGTAGAATATTATATTGTGTGCCACTTTCATATTATCGAGAATACCCAGTTGTTTTTGTCGATGCAGCTTGTCTAGGAAAATATCTTAACTATTCACTTGGTAGAAATTAAATGTTCTTGGAGTTTTGTGGTAGAAAACTGCCAGTAGAAATAGTAGAATCTCATCTATTCGTTACTTAGGACTTTCGCTATGAATTCAAGTCCGAATGCACCATCATTCCCTCATCCCAATTTATTTGGGGTCTGCGCTGCATTTCTTCTTCTTGCATACTTCTCTATTAGTCGTAATTTCAGAGGATTTCTCTTGAACTGACATAGAAATAAGTAATGTTGACATCAATTAATTAATTTGTTCCTAAAATCCTAATGCCGGAGTCCATAATTGTTGTTGCTGTCTTCTTTTTTTTAAAAATAGCGTCGTGCAGGACTAAATTAAATAGTTGCACACCATAGTAGAATGGTAGAATATATCTACATTCTGGCAAATAGATGAATTTGCAGCCCCCTTTCTAGTCATATCATGTTTCACATCCATCCATCGGTAATATAAATATTTTTTAAACTGAAGACTAAAACCAAAACTGATATTTTCAGTTCAATCTAGAATTCCCTAATATTTCCTGAAGCACCACTAAAACCCCGAGACCTTGAAACCTCCTATACAATATTAACAGGCTAACATCTGGCGAATGTTCCAAAAAGTCATTAACATCAAAACGCGAGTCTCGCCAAACGCCATCGGTTATCAAGCTCAAGTTGTTTGCGAACTTTCCCTCTCCCTTTGACAGCGGCTTTTCGTCTTCAAGCGGCAGATCTGATGTAATCCGACCTACATTTCCTAAGTCCCTATAGCTGGCATGAATTACGGTTATAACTAACTTTCTATGGATGCGTGGACCTTTAGAACCTACGTCCAACATCTTCAAAGTTCAAAAATGGTGAGAAAAGATACTTGAACTAAGGTCAGTGACTCTTGCAACTTGAGGGGAAAAACAAACATATATTAGCTCTAAACGTTTTCTTGTTTTCGATTTGTTGCTGACTTTGCGCTTTTGATGTTCCGGCGGTCGAAAATTAAACTAATTATGGACCTACGCTAAAGGGAGAATCTCAAATCTGGAACTACTCACACGGAGTTTGTTGATCAAATTAAGTCTGCCCGTCTATCTAAAATTCTTGCTCACAATTTTGCCATACTCATTTTATTTGACTGACTTAACACTTGAGTAAGTAATTAGTCAAAGTAATTTATTACTTTGATCAATACTTAGAAACAGGTCTTAATAATTAACTATGTAAGCTTTGAAATATGAAACGAACAACACAAGCCTCTAAGTTTATTAAGAAAAGGATCAAAATATCTTGCGTTACAAAATTTTAAAATAGCTGGTATGAAAGTTTTTCTTTTTAATATATTTTCCCTCTTTTACAAGGTAGCCTGCATGTAACATAAACCTATTGAGCGACCGCAAAAGCAATTTATCCGAGCATTACTCCTCACAACAAGATCAAGTACCGGGGAACTTTATCAAAGATCTTTGTAAAGATTTCACCCTTAGTATTAAGTAGAACACCACAGCCTCCTTCAAACAGAAATAATGGGAAGAGATAACGACAGAGCTGGGCCATTACCCAATTGGGTAAACGGGGATTCCTTTCTTTTGTCCGAGTTTATCTCGTTCGCTGAAATATGATCTGCGGACGGAACTCTGATTGTCGCGGGACCATTCAATTTAGAGAAAAACTCACTCGGCCTTCATTAAATAAAGGACATCGATATACCACGTCCTCCCGCCTCTGTGGATGACGCATAAACGCTACAACTTACAAGTGAGTCGAATATATCGGACACGTTACGAGCTCCGAAAGTTGGTATGTTCGATGACCTAAATAGAAAAATAAACTTATTACTTGGCCAAGACATTTATTGCCGGCTTGTATTGCTGTGTGTTACAACTTTTACATAAACACCGCGCGTGGGACATGACGCAAACAAGATACGAACTTCTTTATTAAAATTTATGAGTTCTATCAGACACCGAAAGTTTTTCAAGCCTACTTGTATTATGTATAGGAAAGCGGTTACCGTTTTGTTTCTTACTTTTCTGTGCATAAATAATGTCGCAGTTTTTTTGTTCTACAACATGAATGGAACATTTTTGTTCCAACTTTTCGCAGCGATTGAAATACAGAATTTTACGCGCTCGCCTTTGTCCTTTTTGGAATACATGAAATACCGTATACTGTTGCACCTTTTTGACCAAATGTGTGCAAATAATGTGGCAGCAGATTTTTTTGTTTTATTTCGGCATTACAACCAACTCGAGTCCACTTTTTCGCGTTACCACTTCTACTAATAGTTGCCGCACTCATGCTTGCCTACTTATTGCAGATAAATGCAACATTTTGAATACCACGCGTGAACCTATTAACAATTCATCCCACCAGTTTAGTCAAAACTGTAAATACCAAACAGATCATCCCCACAAAACAACTCCGACTGTATTCCTCTTGCAGTAGCCATTCCATAGCAATGGTAATACAAATACAAGTGTCGTGCGGATGCCTGACCGCGGTAACGGGCATCCCAACATCTCGGTAAGCCTGTAAAGGAAAGTAGAGGAATTCCCGGCGAAGACTGAGGTGGCCCCACGAATGAAATTCCACTCCAAACTATGCGTAAATTGAGCCCTAATTGCAATTCCTATTGGGATCTAGGCCTCCATTGCAGACCCGATGAATAGAACCCATATGAGAGCGGCTGCAAATATCGCCGAAGATATTGGTTTTTGGCGAACTTTAATATGTATTCTGGCGCATTCGTTATTTGCTGTTCGGTGATCTTTATTTTTGTAGGAGCAGTGTTGTTTTTAGTGTGATATTTTTGCTTGGAACATCCGTCTACGATATTATGTTGAAATATATCAAAACTTCATGCTGGTTTGCATATATTTTAGAAAATTTTCAATATAAATGTGTTATGATGTGGAAAAAGCAGAGATTTATATAAACTATTTATTGCCCTTTAATCCTAAAAGCAGTGATATAAGAATAGATATTCGTATTTGGCAAAAAACCGTTCGCACTTCATTTGAATGTGGGATGAGAGTGTGCGGCCCAGCGCCCACCTTGATCCGCTCCAAAGCCAAAATGAATCTTTAATAAGGCAGTTTCACGCGAATATAGCTTTATATAACTTTTCATCTTCACTAATAATAAATTTATGATAGCTATATCCATATTTTTTTAGTTCTCCCAAAAGGTATTTCTGTTTTTAGTCTTTTATTCAAATTTTCCTTTTACGATTATTTAAAGCGGATTTTCTTTTGAATCTGCTGATACTCTGTGTAAAACTTACATACTTAAGTTTGTTAATATTTACTTCAAATCATAAATATAAAACAAAAACTGTAAAGCCTACTTACAAAGACCTCGAAACGTTTCCTTTTCTAAATGAATGAATCAAAGTCGAAACATGTAACAGACAAAGTTTTTTGCAAAAGGCACATCTGTAGAACATACCTCAAAGAAAATATACCCGTAAAACTGTTTCATAGACCCAATTCTATTACATACATATAAATCTGACCGTTCGACTAACACAATGAATCCTATACTGAAGCATATAATATTATATATATTGCGTATAGGCAGGGTAGGCGGAAGGTGGGCGTTATAATTTTCAGCATATCCGGCATTTACCGCGATTAATGTGCTAGGAAATACGGTTAAGATGAATAACATGGGTAACGACAATTGGTGCTGTTACCTGGGTTATACAGGGTGTCCCGTAAATAATGGATAATCTCTTAAGGGGTCATCGTACTCATCATTATGAACAACTTTTACTATGGGACCAAACCTGGAATCGCGAAAAAAAAATCAGCTGCTCCCTACATTTTGACGAGTTTGATGTAGATAAATGTACTGGTCAGCTGATTTTTTTTCGCGATTTCAGGTTTGGTTCCATAGTAAAAGTTGTTCATAATGATGAGTACAATGACCCCTTAAGAGATTATCCATTATTTACGGGACACCCTGTATTTGTAGGTTATGTATCATTGGTTTGTTAGTATTATTTGCTGGAAATATTTTGGGTTTCCTGTATTAATTTTACATTGAGTTTTGTATCATACTACATGCACACAGATACTTTAGTAAGGAGTCGGTACCATTTAGAATTTTCAGATGTTGACTCGAAAGATCGCTTTTATGGGTAAGACCGCCCATTGTGTCGCACTATGTAATTTATATGGTGTACATAATAAAGAAGGAGAACCAAGGTAACCGACATAGCCCGAAGAATTGCCAAACTTAAGTGGCAGTAGGCGGGGCACATTGCTGGCAGAACAGATGGCCAATAGGGCCGATAGGTTCCGAAGTGGCGAACGCGTACCGAAAGACGTAGCGTTGGAAGGCTTCCTACTAGGTGGATCGATGACCTTGTGATGGCTGCAGGAATCCACTGGATGCGGGAAGCACAAAACCGGTACAAGTGGCGGTATTTGGGAGAGGCCTATGTCCAACAGTGGACGTCTTTCGGCTGACATTATGAAAAAGTATTTTATTGTATAATATTCTACTTTCTTCACTTTTCGAAATAATCCTATACTATTAAATTAACAATATTTGTATATTTGTAATTTCTCGAAAACGGCTCTAACCACTTCGATGAAAATTGCAATAAAGGGGTTTACTGGGGAGAAAAATCGGTCAAGCTAGGTCTGTTATCTGGCAAAATTCGTTTTCTCTATTTTTACCCTAGCAGAGCTCGGTACTAATAATAATGTTATACATTTAATAAACATGTTCCTCAAGTTTTTTCAGCTCAACACTATAGTTCCCTAGTTACGAAACGCAAAACCCAAACAAAAGCATACCTCTATTTACCTAAGAACACAAACAACACATAGGTACACTGTACCTAAAATTAAACGAGCCCAAAGTAATTTCTTGAGCCGTCAAACGTCAGGTAGTGAATCAATGATGGATAAAGCGAATTAAAGGAAATTGCCTACGGACGTCGCGTGTACTACTAATGAAAACAGTTCACTGTAAGAAAGTAATATATTCCTGAAACACACGATATTTTAAGTACGTTTACCGAGTAAAGTGCTCGATAATTTTAGAATGGACTTTGAAGGATGTGTCGACAAAGTTGTAGGGACTTGGTTTATGGTGTAGTTTTAGCAGCAGGATGTTTAGACAATCTTCCTGATAAAGAAGAGATTTTTTTTTCGCGCACTGGATTTTGAACGCTCTGCTTAGCACCCAGAGTTGAAAATCCAACAGTGTGTTTTCGACACGTGGTGGGATGCATTCTGTTGGATCCTCGAAGCTCGGCTCAACACCGAGAGTTGAAAATCTAGTGCGCGATAAAATCCCGCCGCGATATTTTTACGTACGTGCGAACGTCGGCTTACTTAACATAACCATTGACAAGACAAGACCAAGGCTACATTTGAATTACGTAACAATGTAACTTCAGACCATAAATAAACATATTCAGTGTTATAAGTGATCAAGTTAAATTCAAACCCAGCCAGCCTATTTCATCAACACGTACAAACCATTGTTCATACACAAATTGCTTTCTCGTAATACAAGTCTGTTCTTCAAGCACAATATTCCTAACAATATATATCTAACTTATATGTATATATGTGTATATATATACCTCCCAGTTACACTTAAATATTTCACAACTACCGTCAAACAAACAGAATCAAAAATTAAATCTAATTCGCCTTCAGGAGTCGTTAGGCATGCAACTATTACGACCCTTTCAAACCAAGGGGCCAGGCAGTACAGATTAATGCCTGAATTTTTAAAGAAAAAAAGTAAAGGAGCGAGGTGCGTTTTATTGTTATGGTAGAATAAAACCTCGTTTTCATTGTTTATTGTTTAAAAATGCTATTGTTGTGTGCGTTTTTGAGATGCATTGTGAGTGTAATTTTTGGTTGTGTTCGGGGAAAAATGGTATTTTGTTACTTTGTTACTTTTAGGACTTGCCATAAATTTTTCAAGTGTTAGTTGACGATTTCATGTCATTTTGCATTCCTCCACGAACTTTAACTTAGTCACATTTTCACTGTAAAATGAAGTCTGGTGCCTGTTATGTAAAAGAACGCTATGAAAATAGGTAAACAGATAATATAAAATATCTATATTTAGAAGACATAGACATGGGTATTAAGTTAACGAAATTGACTCAAGAAAACATTGATACTCTTTACGGTACATTAAGACATTTAAGCATTTAAATAAATAACCATTTGTTGTATCAGCGAGTTCCTTCATATTTATGTTTGCCGGTACATTTCAAGACTTAATTTGGGCTGAAAAGTACAGTTTACACACTCTCACGGCTTGGTGAGTTCACAAGAGAGGCGTTTTCCTAAGTGCTCCAAGTAAAATTTACTCACATAAAATATACATTTTAATAGAAACGAGAAACGCGGTTAGCATATTAAGGTTTAAGGCGCGGTATTAGCTCAATATTTACAAAAATTTGTTTCTTAGATTGTCGAGTATGACGTAACGCAATGAAAATATCCGACGCAAAAATACAGTGGACAGAGAAGGGTTTAAAGAAAAATGTTAACCGAATGTAATAGTAAAGAATAGTTTGATATTCCCAATAAAAAATTTAGAAGTTGCTCCACAATAATAAACTTTTGGCGTCGAAAATCTCTGTATTTTCAGCGATAACGACATTTTTTTTAAGAATTTAATAGAATTAGCATTTTTCTTAAACTTTAACCGGACAATTATTTAATTTATTGTGTATATTCTGAATAATCTGAAGAAAACCCGGAAAATAAATGCACATCCCGGCAACAAAAATATTATTTTCAATTTTCAAACTTATTTCAAGCCAGCTAATGGTGACAATAGATTACGCGGTTGTGTGCCGTTTAAAAATCGTAGTCAGTCCGCGCCTTAAGGGAAAAAGATTTACAGGAACATTTAGCAATGTGTTACATTAAGCGGAATCAAAAGGGAAGTGTGAAACAAAAGTTCATTTAAATCATTGTAATCTGACCAATTATGGAGTTGTGGCTAGTTTGTGTTGAGCTCTCTGTTCCTTTAGTTTTCAAGGTGTGTAGGGTTAACTTTGGGTGGTTGTCCCTAATTACACCATTTCGCTAACATCGTCTGAGTTGAATTATTAGCTAGGAATGTCAGAAGTAGTGATATATGAGAGGGCGCGCCTGAGATTACTTTGTGTTGTTTGTAAGCCGACCAGCGAATGTCCTGTTCCGCTGATCATTAAAATAGAATTTAGTTTCCATGTGTTACGTTTTTGATCATAATTGGAGCCGAGTCAAATTGCGGAATAGAGTTTAGGAATTTGTTAGTATGTTTTAATTCCTCTTTAATGTTTTGCACGTGCTTGATTTAGTTTAATTCCCGCGGTTAGTATAAATCCGATATTTACCAATAGATTAAAACTAAATTCAGTCGCAAAATATATATCTCCCTCTCTCTCTATCTTGCCTTATGTCACGTCGCGTTAAGTACCTTTATCATAACAGTACCTTTATGAAAAAGTCATTTGCACTTGTCGGGATTTGAACTCACAACCTCGTGCATGAGAGGCGAGGCCTTAACCACTGGACCATCATAACTTAATAAATAAATAAAATTAAATAGCACTTACGGTTTTGAAATGGATTGGATGGATTTGGTAAGTTCCAAGGAATTTGTTTTCTTGCAAGGCATGAAGGCAGAAGTGAAATGTACAGATTACCATTGCAATGCGGATGTCTGCAATGCTGGCTGGAGAACCACTTTTACTAACATACATTTTCAAGCTTTATAAGGTAAAGCCAGATTGAAGCTGTTTCAATAAGATGCACCAGGAATGGTGGTAGTAACCATGTATGGGTTTCGTAAACAATGTACCTAGTTAGCCACTTTACAAAGACCATTGGATAATCTTTCAATAAAACTTTGAGTATGTACAGGATGTTTTTTCTTGTACCGAGTATGTTATTAATATTATAACAGCTAGGTAGCTGTGTAATTATAAACATTTCGGCTTTTATCAACGATATTCGTCTTCAAGTAAGTAGGTATCCTTTTTCAAAATGGGAAGTCCCGAAAAACGCAAACTGATAATTTATTATGTTTGTTTGTTTTGGAAACTCTTTACTTTTTTACCTTTTAATGGTAAACTTTATTTTAGAAGATATGTATACTTTCCATTACGATCTCATTTCTACCTCTATTTATATGCCAAATTGCAATATTGTTCGTCTTGTGATTTTATTTTCTCTAATGTCTTAATTTATATTAAAATATTTTGCCATTATTTCTATTTTCTTCTTTTAGTTTTATTATTTCCTTTATTTCATAACTAACATATAAACATATAAATTATATTTTTAAATATTAAAACATGATAAATTTAAAAGCATTTAAAAATATAAAAAAGGCAGTTAAGTCCGAGGCTATTGTTACCTATAGTTCTTAAGATAATATTATATACAGAAGCTGTTGGTGTAGGTACCTTTCCAAAGAAACTAGCTTCTGGCTTAAAGCCCGCGGCTTCGCTCCCGTTAATTAAAAATTTGACAATCAAGTGGGGTTGTACTCTGCTTGTAATAATATAATTCAATCATGATTGGAAAGACAAAGTGGCGCCATATATTATTATCATAAGAAACTTATTATTATTTTCCTCGGGAACAGTACTTTTTTTCGGGACGAAAGGTATATGTCCGTTACTGTACACCTGACAACGTATACGCAAAATTTCAGGATTATCGGTTCAGTGGTTTAGGTGTGAAAAGGTAACAAGTACTTTCGCATTTAAATAATAAATATGTCAACTAAAAACATTCCCTATTAACATCGTTCCTACTTCAATAAGCTGCAGCAGCATAAACTTTAAACCGTATTTCACAAAATAATATACATAAATTACTAAATTCAGAGCCAACCATGCTCCAATACATCCTAACTTTACGACAACACCCTGGCTTTGGCATTCACAGTTCATCAAACACTGCTATAGCACCACACATAAACACACACACATATAGCTATACATACAAAACGAAGCGAACCGATTATAATCGCGAAGTCTCGCAAGTGACACCCATATGCTGAGCCGATGGTAATTAATTACACTTGCCAGTTACATACACTCCACAGCCCATAAATTGATGCTTGGAACGGAACTGTGTTAGCATTTCTTCAACAGTGACTGATTGTGAGTCATTAGCAGTTGTGATAAAAAGTCTTCTGTCACTTGGTCGTTTGGAAATCTATCTATGCGAAAGTGAGTTTGTAGTGCTTTCACGCAAAAACGTCTGAACGGATTAAGCTGAAATTTGGCACACAGATAGACCATGACCTGGGTAAGGAGATAGGCTATTTTTCATCCTGGATCGCACAGAAGAAGTCCCGGCAACAGCTAGTCTAATCAAAATAAGTCTGGGAATATCTGGAAATAAAATAATTATTCTAAAACAGTAACTTATCTGTAGTAAACTTCCAAGAAAGAAACAAAAAGGAGATGTTTCAGACTCAATCTGCCTAGCCTTTTCCCAACTATGTTGGGGTCGGCTTCCAGTCAAAATTGGATGCAGCTACTAGTATTTTACATGGAGCGACTGCTTAACTGTCCTCCACAACCCAGTTACTGGGTAATACGATACCCCTTGGTAAGACTGGTTGTCAGACTTTCGGTCTTGAAAAGACTCATAACGACTGTCAAAGATCCACGAATGAAAGCCGGGACCAACGGCTTAACGGGCTTTCCGAGGCACGGATGGTCTCGGTGTGTAAAGATGGTCACCCATCCACGGACCAACCCCGGCAAGCGTAGCTTAACCTGATCGATCGAACCGTGCGGTTGTTATTACTTAGCCACGGATCTCAAGTATTACTTGAATGGATACCGGTAACTTCAAAACGGTCATTGGATAGGAACTAGCAAACGGTTACTGATAGACCATTGTTTTATTTACATCTATTTTAGTTAACATCCGTTTGCACATAGGAGTTGAGTACTTGTTGAAGTAGGTAGCTATGAGTCTGTCGGTAAATTACAAACACTTGATATTAGTATTCAAGGTACGGTTTGATGCCTAGCAACAGCCAACTTTATGCTTGTCAACGTGTGGCGCATACTGGTTGGTTCTAGTATATGTAGTTGTTTTATCTCACGAAAGCAAGCGAGCCATACTTGTATGTGTAAATGTTACATGCACATTGTCTTTGTGTGCGTAAGCTCGGGAGCGCGCTACTTGCAGGTACGCACACAAGAGCGCGTGTCGAGCGCGTGTCTATATGCATTACATCTACAAGTATGGCTCACCCGCTTTCGTGAGATAAAACAACTTGTAGTCAAAGGTTCCAGTGGCTTTAGTGCGAGTTTACGCTAACGTTAACTAACGTCAATTTGTATGTTATAATATTGTGTTTCCCAATAAAGTCACCAGACGGCGCTTATTCCATTCCGGTCTACGCGGGTGTAACCGCGAGGCGCAGCTAGTAATATTATAAACGCGAAAGTTTGTGAGGATGAATAGATGGACATTTGTTACTCTTTCACGCAAAAACTCCTAAACGGATTTTGATGAAATTTAGCACACATATAGTTAATAGCCTGTATTAACACATAAGATACTTTTTATCTCGATATTCTTACGGTTTCGAGACTTAGTCGGCGTTCACACGAGCGTAATAAAATCGCGGCGGGATTTTATCGCGCACTGGATTTTCAACTCTCTGCTTAGCGCCGGGAGTTGAAAATCCAACAGTGTGTTTTTCGTCGCGCTAGGATGCACTCTGTTTTTGTTAGGTTGGATTCTCAACGGTCGGTTCAACAGCGAGAGTTGAAAATCCAGTGCGCGATAAAATCCCGCCGCGATTTTATTACGCTCGTGCGAACGCCGACTTAAGGTCATAGCACACATACCAACTCGGAAACGGATCGTCACATTATCACCTTTCGCCGCCTTTTGTTCCGAGGCGAGGCGGTTACGTTACGATTCCGATTAGTGTGCGTTGCAGTAGAGAGTTTCATACAAAGAATACTCGTACTGTATGGCTCGAGTTGATACAGTGACGATCCCTATCCGAGTTGATATGTGTGCTATGACCTATAAGCGGATGAAACAGCGAGGCTCTGCTAGTGATTTATATACCCACACATAAACAGGTTGATCTACATTTCAGTAATACATAATTTCATAAGTACATAAATTAAGCCCAAGTCCTATTCAGTAATCGAATTATAATACAGCGGAAATAAGAGATCGGTCGAGCAGATTGTGGGCGAACCAAATTGAATAGGTACCTGACAATGTCATTGGCAGTCAAAAAGTCGGTCCAATGTCACATTGGTCGATGAAAAGATGAAAAGTAATGAAAAGCTGATATTTATAAGCTTAAAAGGTTTAATTTATTAAAGGGCAGTGACCGAATGTTTTGCACACGTGAATAATAGAGGTTCGTTTAGTTAGAGGTTGCTGCGTAGAAGATTTATTTTGCGTGTTAAAATTATTTTAAATTATCGTCTTTAATTTCTTAATGCGCAGTAAAAATCTTCGAAGAAAGCATATTTTAGAGGTGGCTTTTACTTACGAGTATAATAGTAGTTTATGATACTGCTACATAATGAGCGGTATTAGGCGAGGTTTTTAATAGAATGACACTAGTGTTTTAATATCTAGTTACGTCACGGATTAATACAGATGGGACACTCCGCAGTTTAGGTATGAAGCTACAAGTACACGGCAGGCCCCGTCCACGGGGCGAATTCAGTAGAAATGCCGCGCGCCGAAGGTATAAAGAGTTACGCGATAGAAAGAGAGGCAATGTGTAGGTGAATATAACTATAGGTAATTAGCGTTCTACGAACTGAATTGAACTTTATTGTGTCGTAGCAAGAGTCGCTTTTTATTTAAATGATTTTGCGGAGTGTCCCATCTGTATTAATCTGTGGTTACGTGCAGTTTCATTCCACTACTTTATTTACACTCATGTATGCCGTTGTATACATGCATAAAGCCTGTCATTAGGGTACTATTTTTGAATTCATAATCAGAACTTTGCGATGAGTGTAGTTAAAGGATTTTACAGAACTGGGAAGTATGGCAGAAAAAAAAAGGGAGGCCTAGTATAACCAGCAGTGGGTGATTCCTGGCTGAAATGATGATGATATTAATGACTATGTGAGTGGATTACCAGAGCCTTGTGTAATAATAAAATAATATGTTGTATATGTAAAATACTAAAAATAACTCAATTAACATCTACTGCCTATCATCACCAAACAATAGGAGGCTTAGAAAATACACATAAAAATTTACTTTCATACCTTCGCATACAAACAGAGAATCAACCCCAAAATTGGAGTTTATGGCTTCCATATTGGTGCTTTGCTTTTAATACGACTGTACACACGGAAACAAAATACACTCCATACGAACTCGTATTTGGAAAACTATGCAATTTACCAAGTAATTTAACTACAGATATTGAACCGCTGTATAACTACTATGACTATCCACAACAACTCAGATACAAGCTTCAAAAATCACAGTATGACGCGAGACAAAATTTGATTATTAGTAAACAGAACAGAAAATGTAAATATGATTTGTATACCAATCCTGTTACGTACAGCACTGGTGACATGATACTACTTAAAAATGAAAACATTGTAAACAAATTCGACCCGTTATACATAGGACCTTATGAAGTAATAGAAGATTGTAACCCTAATTTAAAAATACTGTATAAAGGAAAAGAAGTAATAGTACACAAAAATAGAACCAGACCATATAATAAATGATTTTATTTCTTTTTGATAAGCTGTTGACATGAATGTAACTTTAATTGAACTACTACTATTTTTTTTTTGTGTTTTGTTTGTAGTCTACTTTGATTTTACTTTAATTTTAAAAATATATTACTGTGTAATCCAATACTTTAATTCAACATTTTACTCCTATGTACTAAAATAAAAATAAATGTAACCATTACTTTTATTTTATTTTGCCGGTGGGCGTGTAGTGTGTAAGACATATATGTGTGCTCATGTATAACCTAAAACCTATTGTACTCTTTGATTAGTGTCAGTAATAAACGATAATCCAATGAAGAGACTCGTTTTACTCATCTCCCGGACTCACGACCTTACAATGTTTTAAAAATGTGATTTGTAAGAAAACCAAAACCAAGCTACATCAAATATTAAAAAACAAAAAAAAAAAGCAAATGTGAAATGATCCAAAAAAGTTAATTTCATTGTTCATTAATTACAGAGACATTATTTACTTTCGCCTGAAACCTTTTTTATGGCTGCCTCTTCAAACAGCCACTGTGGACACTTCATTTACTTTATGTACTCAAACCGGCAGGTATTTCGAGGAATAATTCAGTGGGCCATGCAATTTGAGCAACGAGATTTTTTGGGACACGAGGGGTATATATGGTACCTTGTATAGTTGTTAAATTGATTGACCACAGCAACATTGATAATAGTACATTTTGATACAAGTGGAGAACGTTTGTTATTGCATTCCAGGCGAGGCGAGGTTGTTTTTGAGCCGAGAACTGCAAAAACAAATGTCGACGAGTATCATACGACGTTTTTCAATACACTTTTAAAGAAATAAAATAAAATAGCGAACAATATTTTTGTCATGAATTATTATGAAACTATGATTTAAATTTTCTTTTTTTTCCGCGCTTTGCTTTCGCTAGGTGGAAGGAGAAGCAAAGGTATAAAGCCGATAAACAGCCTAATATGAAAAATAGAAAATTCAAATATTTTTGAGTTTAGAACACAAATAAATGTTAATTTGTTCATAAACGTTTCTTTTTTTATTGTAATAATCATAGTTTTTGATGATATTCAATACATAAATATTAAAAAAAATATTAACGCCGTAAAGACGCATAGCTCTTTGCCGAGATTAAAAAAAAACATTCATCTCCGAATAGAGAGTTGTGAATAAAGACATTGAACCAATTTGGACTAAGTATGGGTATAACCCAGGCAGCACACAAGTCATATAACTATATGACTTGTGTGCTGCCTGGGTTATACCCATACTTAGTCCAAATTGGTCACAACTCTCTATTCGGAGATGAATGTTTTTTTTCCTTTATAAGGAAAAAAAACATTCCTCATTCATTCCTTTTTTTTATTTTTTTTTTCCTTTATAAGGAAAAAAAACATTCCTCATTCATTCCTTTTTTTTATTTTTTTTTTCCTTTATAAGGTTACATTGTTGGCCAGTTGGCCAACAATGTAACCTTATGCAAGGTTAAGCTTTATTACATATGTATAGAAGCTGTGTGTATTACGAAGTTCTGTATTAATTATTTTTTTTGCTATAATAATGCTATTAGCTGAGTAAGTTTTGTAATTTGCCGATTTTATTTCTTAAAACTGAATAATCATCATAAAAAGACCTGTTACTCAAGAGTTCGTGTAACCTTTTGTATAACATTGGTATAAAATTCCATTAGCAAGCATGATACTGGATAATTTATATTCTGTTCTCTTTTAGTTCTATTAAACACCACATTTTCATAGTTATTCAGCTGCTGTATAAAATAGGCGCTGTTTCTGTTATGAAGCATAGAGTAACTTAAAAGAAATTAAGATAGCTGTTATAACTGCTTTATGCCACTTTAAGTACGAAATTACCGTCATGTGCAGCTAAGTGTGGTAACAACAATAGTAACAGATTTTTATGCAGAAGTTTGCTGGGTAATCACGAAAAGTAGACATTCTTCCATCAAGTTTACTAAGATATATGTGTGTATATGTTATGTACTGAAGTATGTAAGGTGTATAGGGTAGGTAATTAAACTAATCCTATACTTCAGTAGGTACAATTTACTTATATCTATGACTACTTTTATTGTTATTTATTTAGGTATTTCAATCAAACTTAATTATACGTTTACAATCAGTTAGTTAGGTAGTTCTTCGTGTTGTCGTCGCCAACAGTAATCAAGACTAATGTTTATTAATGTTAACTTTACGAAATGATAACATAATGATTCATAGTATGATACTTCAATACTTCTTAGATTTTACATTGCCAAATTGTTCCTAAACTATTGTAAGCCAAAAACTGGAATGAAGAGCTGTGTTTGGTAGATACTAAAACTCATCAGATATTATTTATATGATTAGATTATAGAACAAAAATACCTAACGACTTCATCGATAAGTATTTTTGTTAAAAAGCTTCTTTATATTGATTATTAAATAATTATCTGAATTTGATAAGAGCTAAAAAGAACAAATAGGTAATATACCTATAGTGTGGGTTTTCATTACTATAAGACTGAATCCTAATTGTTTGATTTACAGTACGAATGTGTGTGATTATAGAAACGTTATAGAAAATATGTTGAGTGCAGACCTCTTTTAACCAGAGAACAACTGAATAAGTGGACACGTAAGGTCTGTTAAGCAGACATAAGATGATAAGCCGCTGTGCAATCAGATTTTATTCAGAATGAGCGTCGCCATATCGAATAACATAACCTATTACAATTTTATGGAATTTTATACTCAAATACTCAATTTTAATAACGAAATTGGTATAATATTCTTATAAAAGTATTACAAGGTTATTTTTGAACCCATAAACTGCATAAAACATAAAAAATATTTCACACGTAAAAACAAACCATTAGACGAAATGTTGTTTATTTCTCCAAAACCCGGCTTATCAGGTAGCGCGTGAAAATTTTATACGAAATGTATATATAAATACACAGTAAAGTTGCATGCGCACCAACAAATTCCTTCTCTAAGCATAAATACGGGTAAAATTTACTGACGATAGGCAATATAATTTGGCCATATTATATTTCAATGTCGCAGTTCACCAACAAACGCATACCGCGGGTGTTGGGATTTGTCAATTTCAATTTAATTTGATTAACTTCTTGATAATATATACTGAAATAAGCTAAACGCTGTGTATCCTCTGAATATCTGAGGTTTGAGGGACTTAACCATAGTTCACTCACCATTCATTCATCATCTGGCTAACAGAGTTGTAATACTTGTACAAAAGAACAAAATGCTTTTATGCAGAAGATACTCAGCTTGTCGTACAATTATTCAAAACTTATTCATCTGTTACGTTGCTATTACACAGCTATTAGCAATATAATTTGTGCCCAAATTGCTTGAATAACGTCTGAGTAAGCGCCAAATCAGCTAATTACAGTAGTCTTATTCAGCAATTAGTTTCTATGACTGCTGTTAAACAAAACTTACTCAGAAGGTTTGTGCTGGCTGGGAAGTTATCTGTGGCAATTTTTATTCCCGCACACGAGCGGGACAATAAAAAATCGCACGCGTGTGAAATACATTGCATTGTGAACCTAATCGTAGTGCGGTATGAATCAGTTTTCGAGGAAGTGTATTGAAAAAGATTTTTTAGGCAATGATTTTACATTTTGAATCCTATAACCATGTTATTGGATTCAATAAGGGCCGGTGGTATCGGCCCCGATTCGGAATTGAGTTCTAACTCCGGCAGGCAACTTTGTGTATTTCATTTCATCACCACTGCGCTCAAAACGGTGAAGAAGACATCGTGAGAAAACCTGTATATCTGTATATCCTGAACAAAAAATTCGAAGATAAGTGACCTCCAAAAATCCATACTCGGGCCGCGTGGAGGGATCTCGCACAGAGAAGGCCTGTGTCCCAGCATTGGGAACATTGTAGGCTGATGATGCTATCCAAGTTATTTAGCTTTCCTAACTGCTTCTTCTGTGAAACCCTCGCCAGAAGAAGCATTTAAGAAAGCTAAATTTTTCAAGGAATGCAACAGGCAAATATTAAACTCGGGACTTCTCGCTCCCTAGTCCTCGACATAACCAATGAGCTATTGGAGCTTTTACACATCAGTACATTATTTATCTGAAAATTTCGTTTTTGGTAACATACCAATTGATACTTGTGGCATTGGATGCGTTCGTATTCATAAACTCAAAAATATAAAATTTTGACTTCCTCTTAAGGACTTCAGATGTCGCTAGATGTTAATATAAAATAAATTGCGTCAACGAAGCAGAATCAGGGATTCTGAGTTCAAGTGGCATTTTAAATATGCTTCCTTTACCTGCTTTCGCTTTACAGAATATTAAAAAAATATTGTCATTCCATAATAGAATTTTACTTGTTCTTTTTTCATCTTTGTAGGATTTGAGTTTCAGTTTTTATCTCAAAACGGTGAAGGAAAACTTTGTGATTAAATCGGCATGTCCCAGAATTTTTTTTTTTAAGTTTTATTAATTAATTCGAAGACATGTGACAGCCATCAACCGCACTGGACCCGCATGGTTGTTAATGGTCCACTCTCTCTAACAGAGAGTAGGCCCGTGCCGTATCCCAGCAGTGGGAACTTTATAGGCTGATTCTAGCTTATGCTAGGTATCGTCTTTCTTATCGTACTTTTCTATATCAATAGTCAAAAGAAAACTTAACCTTTTCGAGGCAGTATGCTAAATAATTGGACGTTCATTGCTAGGAGGGGGCTCATTTAGTTTTGCCGCCCCGTGCCCCTGACAGACTTAGTCCGCCACTGTTTTAAGGCGAAAACCCGAACAAAATGAGATAGGGATCCTCCTGCCCTTGATAATGATTATCGAATGCAGGTAGGTACAATACGCGCCACGAAAGATGAGACTAGACACACCACGTGATTTGAATTGCGCAGTAGACGATCTTACGTCTCTTTACCAGTATAAGGTCTGAAGCGCGGGAAAGGACCGAGCGTCATCGGGGCGGCGGAAAGAGGGCGGGAGGCGAGTCAAGTCTCATCTTTCGTGGCACGTATTGTACCTATAAAATAATTAAGATTTATTAAGCTCATAATTATTTACTTCAACGAAACATTAAAAAAGAAAACAATTGTGGTAAACGCATCAGTAGTGAACATTCTCGAAATAAATGGATTTGACATGTCTCCAAATTAAATGCATTGATTCCAGTATATTCGGGCTTAAAATAGTGGAATTTAAACATAACCAGAGAAAACAATGGAAACGTTTTCAATAGAATTTTCCATATAACACAGGAAATGAAGACGATTCATTTTGTAGTTTATTTATAAAGTGTAAGTGTGTCCAAGTTAGAATATTAATACGCGTAAATATAGAGTGATTTTTTAGTTTTTGACAAGAATGTAGTATATTTAATTGTTTACCCGACTACGCCAGAAGTTATGTTTTGTATGTATTTTGTGTAGTTTTCGATTGATATAATTATACAAGGTCCATTAAAATAGATGGAAAAAATTTCACCCATGAATATGAACAACTTTTATTAAGGGACTAACTCTGAAATCGCGAAAAAAAAAATCTGTTGTTCAGTACATTTATCTACACCAAACTCGTCAAAATGTAGGGAGCAGCTGATTTTTTTTCCGCGATTTCAGGTTTGGTCCCAAAGTAAAAGTTCATATTCATGGGTAGAAGAACCCCTTGTGAAAATTTGCCCATCTTTTTTAATGGAACCTTATATTTTTATGTAGGTACTTACTTCAATTTTTATATTAGTTAGGTATTTGAAAGATGAAATATAGAAAATATTACTTGTTCTAACTATCGCGTGCCCTATGTATGCCTCAAAACGATCCGATTTCACACACACACTAAAACACAGTCATCCATCTTGTGCTATGATTTCTGTCACTATTCATAGTATATTAATATGAATTTATAAGGAAAACATAGGTGTACACGTATGAAAACCACATATAAATTACTAATATATAGAAAAAAATATTTTTGGAGCCAAAAGGAATAAAATATGGGGGCGAGACTTATCGAGGCGAATGCAGAACAAATCAATTATTGACCTCGTTTTACTAACGAACTTTACAAAGAACTGGCCAATACCGATAGGAAACACAGATAAAATTCTCAGACAAAGCAATTATACTATCTAGAAGACTAGACTGGATTCCCGAAGCAACTCTTAGATTAAGTACAATTTGTTCCAGTCGACAAGGCAGTGTTCAGTACAAAGACGATACAATCAGATTTGTTAATATCAAATGAAAATAGTCCTTCTACTAGGTAGAATTTGATGAGCGTAGATTGATATAACAATTTCGAAGAAATTTTGCAACGTACCTACCGATATTATAAAGATCAAACAAATTAAATAATGTAGAGCTGTATTCAAATCATTTATTTCAGACAACATAAGTCCCTCTGTTAGTAAACACACCTATAACTACATTTATATTACCTACGTATAATCATACTAAATCAAAAAAAAAATAGACACATCCGAATTGATAACCTCCTCCTTTTTTCAGAAGTCGGTTAAAAACACAACAAAACAACTAGTACAGCATGTACCAGAGGCGTACCGTGAGGACGACCACGAGTCACGGAGCGTCCATCTTCTACCTCAGTCATCGCATTTTTTTTTTGTGATTACAAACTTACATGTTTTTCAACTACAAAGTTAAGTTTGTTTTTCGGATAAATCTTTCTCAACTACTCGTTATTATGCATGGTCCAACACGCACTTGGCCGCTTTTTTTTTACAACAGCACTGTAACTATTTTAGGCCCTGCTTACAGAGAGCACCTAATTTTATCACGAAAAGTGTTAGAAATGATAACATTCTAGTCATAATAAATAACCCTAACCCAAGTGGAACACAAGCTTTCTACAGCACCGATATGATGTCGGGAGTACTTGACACGTATAGAAATAAATTGTCAAGTTTAATATCATTCTAGGGTCGTTAACTCGACGTCTGTGAGCAATGAAACCCGATTCCTTTAGTTAGAGAGTTTTATAACATAAACAGCTGATACATTTTGTTTTTGTCTCTCTCTTTTTCACATGGTCGCGTCTGTTATGTGTAACAAAGAGTGAGATGAAGTGAGGTATCTACTGTTGCTGTCAGTATTTGTTCAAGAAATAGTTGTCGGGGCGTGGCTATCATAGTTTACTGAATTATTCATTGTCTTTCTAGAAATCTTATCTAACACCTACCCATCTAATAAAAGAAGATTGAAAACAAATTTTATGAATTAGAACGAATTAGTATATCATAAACAGCTATAAATTTCGATAAAATACCAAACGAAATATACAGTAAGTCTATAATAAAATAAATAAGTACCTAAATACTTTCGAATTTCAGTTTCAAACTAAATATTTTTACCTAAAAGTCAATATTACCCAATACACGTATTACAGAAAATTCTTCTCATATTTTGGTTTCAAAATGGTTTGCCCTGCATTCCAGACTTCTGAGAGAGCAATGGGGAAGAGATCTCAAAAGGATTTAAGAGATTAAGCACGTCGAATGCATCTGTACACAGTTATTTCCACTCAAGATCTGCTCACGGCAAAAAGTGGGACGGATTCCTCGAATCTTTTTTATTCTGTGCACTTCATTTTATGCAGACGTTTTATTATGAAAATACTTCTAAGGATTAAGTAACGGTGGTTTAAATTAAACGTTCTGTTGCTAACAGAGTAAATTATCATCATCATAACTTAATATGATAGCGAAAACTTAAGTTACCCTCTTTGATCCAAGATCTGGTTAAGACAGATGAGATCACAGGCAAATCGAAACTAACTCCAACCAAAATGCACAATTACTACTCAAGCGCAAACTGCACAGCAAAACATTATTCATCTCGCCACAATTTCTGAACAAGGATGGTTAAAATTCAAAGTCAAAACGCCACGAACAATACCGCCAAAAGCGTAAAACCAACCGCGACTTTTCAAAGGAACCAGCGAACCATGCGAATTTACGGGAAACTCCAGGACAAAACCAGCTATGTCCTGAAGAGACAAATTCCCGCTTACACGCCGAATAATAACTGCCGACGACAATTCATGAAATTGCAGCGAATTTTGCCCCAATTGTACACGCCGAAGAATGCTGGATGTTCCATTATAATTTCGTTAGTAATGGCTCGCCATCTGACCGCCCTTTATCCGAGAATTTGAAGTTAGTAACGTATACAATTAAGATTAATGTGTCCTAACACGTAGGTAGTTATAATGGCGTCAAAAACATTAGCCGTGGACAAACATGTAGTAAGCGAGTTCTAATCTACGCGAGCCAGGCGTGTTTTGTTAGGCGACGTCGCCGAGATAGTGGCCAGTCCCGTATTAAAATTAAATTTCGCGCAGCTTGCGGGGGTCAGCACTTGTTCATTATTGAAGAGAAAATGAAAGGCGAGCTCGACCTCCATCGAGGATCCCGGTTTAGTTCGTATTATTGCTCATAAAATTTTGTATATTAATTTAGTTTCAACTCCCATGTCGCATTATGCGCGGATGAGTTCAAATTCGCTTGTGAAGTGAACCGAAATTATATTGGAACGGTAGAAAGAGAGGGAAAGCGGCAAACGTCATTAGTTGTTAATTTCATTGTATAGTTAAAGCCGACAGTTCTGACGCTCTTCCAACAAAGGGTGATAAATTGTGTATGCTGTAAGTCGATGGCTTTGTTTCGACGTGCCAGTGGGGGTCTGTAACAGGAGCAGGCTCACTCTTATCGCTTTTAATTTGAAACGATGCCAAAAAAATAAGGAGGTCCTGGAAGCGCGAGCGACGGTGTGTGATTACTTAACTTTAGTGCGGCTGCGGACCGAATTACATGGAATGGCGCCCAACGCGGGGCTCGGTATAAGCAAATTGTGAGAGAACGAAACGCCTTGAAATTGCAAATTCAAGCGGCTCCAGCGCGTTTTGTTCGAGTCGGTTCCCGCAATTCGCGCACCTCCACAGTTCCTTACATTATTTAACGAAGTAGCCGCGGAAGGAGATTTCGCTGTGCGAGTTTTTGAACGACTCCAGAAAATTCATTTGTAATTCATACAAAATTCTTTGCACTTCGTTCCCTTACTTTATTACGCTTTTATATTTCACTTTTCCCCCGTCATCCGGTTATTATGTACATACGTGCCACGCAAAAACGTCACCCATTGTCTATAATCTGATCCAATTAAATTCAACAAAGAACAATCTCGGCGCTAATTTCCCGTGCCGAGAAAAATGGTTGTTTCAATTATTTTTTGCCCTCGTATCTCGTCGTAAAAAGATTGCATAAACAAATGTACGAATTAAGCACAAACGAGGCGCCATTTGCGCAGTAATTCCATCGGACTTTTAGTAAAAGGAAGTCGGGCCCATATTCGATATTTCGACTGGAGAAATAAATGTTCCTCTATAATTTTAACAAATTTCTTGCCCGATGCTGCATTATGTTTCGCGACAGAGCAATCTGGGTCGTGATTACGCAGAGAAAAAACGCTAAGAGGCTCCCTTCTGCGACGTTACATCTTAATGTGGCCACAATATACATAATGGCATGATATTTAGACCACGAGTGTTCTTGACTGCTATACATCAAACGAAGACATTACCACAAAACGCCGGTTAGATACCGACAGCATAAAATATTCCCAACGCAATGATATATTTGAGGGATATGGAAATAGGCAACGGCGGGGACTCGGAATATGTATGCGGGTGTCCGTGACAAGAACAAAAGATGTTGAGATAACAACCGTCCGGATCTTTAGGGTGTAAAAGACGAGGAATCCGGGATTAGGGGATATCAGAAGTAAATGTTAACTGGATCGAAAATGGAGATATTTCCGGAAATAAACGTTGTTTTTTTGACGATAAGAAATAAATTATCCTACTTCCTTTAGAAAGACATTTTTAATTTTATTTTTAAAGTAGGTAGCTACCTAGCTATAAGGAAGTATATTATTTATATTTATTTATATATAGATATGTTTGATACCTAAGTTCTAAGTCCAAAATCCAAGAGTCCAAGATAGATGTGTCTTGAGAGTCCAAAAGTGATTACAACTAGCTCACCTGCCAGACGTCCTGTCAAAATTTCAATTTCTTCTTTTTCCTATTTTTTTTCTCTTAAACTACCCCTTTATTAGAGCAAACAAAACCAAAAAAAAATTACAAATCGGTTGAGGAGTTTTTGAGTTTTAGCGAGACTAACGAACAACAAATGATTTTTATGTATAAGATTTCGACTTTTTTACGTACCTACCTACATAATATATACCCAGCTACATATTCAAAAACTATTATAAACCACGGCAAGAGCAAGACTGCATGTTTTTGTCAAAGTAAAAATAACGAGTTCACAAGGTAGTACTGCAAGTAGGAGTACTCTACTGGATTGTTTTTGCCGACACTCCACATTGTGTCCCACATTTCCGGCGAAATGCAAACCACTTTTTCCGTATTTCATGCGAAATATTTCCGCTCAATATTAATACTTGATTTCGAATTAATTTTAAATGGTTAAGCTCATTTAAAATTTAAGCAAATGATGATGAATATTTCTTTTTAATTGCATTAAAAAACAAAAGTAACTTTGCAAAAATGTTTTCGAAATGTAATTAAATACTATTACACTCGTCATCTGCCTAGCTTTTTTTTTCTTTTTTAGATGCAACTGACTACTTACCAGTATTTTATTTTACCTACATAGAGCGACTGCCTATCTGGCCTCCACAACCCAATTACTTGATAGCACGATACCCTTTGGTAAGACTGAATTGTACTATTACACCACTATCCTGTAAATGACGTCTAGGGGAGACTCCCTAGATCGCTGCAACCAACGATCGTGGGGTGATAATGCCGTAATCACCAGGCTTGGCAACCGAATTGGTATTCATTAACATATTTTTCAAGATTACCTACAAATGACAGGGTTATTAACAACACTTTTGAGCCTAGTGTCCCATTCGTTAACATTAACAGAGGCTAGTACAATAAATTATTGTGAAAATGTATCATCACTAGCTTTTTCAGCGGCTTCGCCCGCGTGGATGTAGGAAAATATCCCACGGGAACGTATTACCGGGAATTCCTTCCTTATTTCTTGTCTACATTATAAAGGGAACCTCTGTGCGAAATTTCAGCTTTCTAGGTCCAAGGGTTTGGGCTGGGCGTTGATTAGTCAGTCAATCAGGCAGTCAGGACTTCTCTTTTTATTTATATAGATAGATAGATTTCCAATAGGCTTAACCACAAAAGAATCTCAAGCCACAATAAGTTATTCATAACTCTTGCTAGTATTTCTGTCCCTAAAAATCAACTACTCCCGAAAAACCACAGACTTTTATAAACCCATCCATAGAGAAACACTACTAACAAAAACGGCTGATTTAATTTTAATCGATTCATTTTGTCTCCATATAATTTGATTTGATTTAATTTGGTTTTAATGATTTTGTTTTTACTTTATTTGATTTATTTTATATGATTTCTATTAATTTTTGTTTGGTAATGGGTGTTTACCTGAAATAAATGAATTTATTATTAATGTTATTAAAAACAATAGCAATAACATTCAATTTCATTAAAACTGTCATTCTTTGACAGTTGTATAAAGTTGTAGCTATATACACGGCAAATTGAAGTAAGGTGTCAATTTATTTAAAGCTTTGAAGGACACTCTACGGCCCTAGCAGTAATAACAATAAAACTTCTATCGTGTCTAGTTAGTGTCCTTCAAAGGGTCAACAATTAATTTCTCTGACTGTACTTACAAAATAAATGAAGCCTCATAAATTATGATAGGTACTACATACATATTTCATCAATCCACACTCCCTCACTATATCTCTAGTCAAAATTCAGACAAACGCGTCAGTCCTCACATAGAGGGCGTGTCAGAAGCAGAACTCGTAATGAACGCCCGGAGACTCAGTTTGTCTCCGTTTTTGCTACACCTACTTGTGTGTGAATAATTTAGCAGAACCTTGAAGTTTCGCTAAGACACGTCTCAGTCTCGCTATCTTTAGAGCAGCTTGCCTTTACTTTTTGTAGGTTTTTTTTTTAGTTTGTGCTAGCTTTTGTTTTAAATATCAAAAGTTTGTTGCTATAGTAAATATTTATTGCTTATTAAAATTCCATCTAATTTCTTTTTCTATTATACCTAGTAACCTGTTGAAGATTGGCGAAAAGAATATTAGTCGCAAAATACTGATATATTGCCATTTTCTTTTGTAATTTTAATCTAAGTAGGTACCTACCTACATAAATCACAACTCAACTATGTCCCTATATAGGGCAACTGGTAATTAGTTGATGATTGTACTCATAATAAAATAACAAACAACATTCAAGGGACCAAACTTGAAATCGCAAAAAAAAATCTGCTGTTCCCTACATTTATGTTCGCTTAAGTTATAACTCGTCAAAATGTAGGGAACAGCTGATTTTTTTTCACGATTTCAGGATTGGTCCCTTAATAAAAATTGTTTGTTATTATAAGTACAATCATGTGATAAGTATCGGTCACCCTTTATGTATTATTTTCACCAAGTCAACTATTCACAAAATACTCTACAACACAGGATACTATTCCACAACGAAAACCATCCACAATAATCGTTCTTGGTAACACTAGACAGTCTGTAGGCACCGCACAGCTTGTCCAAACGACGTACATAAAAATAAAGCTAGAACAAAGCAAGGCCTACATAAAGTAGCAAAGCTAAGATAAGCTGTTAGGAAGGCAGTTACTGGCATCTGGCCACGCCAGCTTGCCAACCACTGGCACACAAGTAATTACTGTAATACATTTACGTTTCCACACAACACTAGATTTGATTAAAATTGTTACAAAGGAAATAAGAAGACAAATATTTTTATATTAGCTCGAAGTCCTTAATTAATCCTGTTAATATTGTGATGTTTGCTTCTGTCTTAAAATGTACGAAAAGAATTTTCTTTATTTTTCTGTAACTTTTATTGTCACACAAATCTAGCTATATAAAATGGTTAGTGAATCACCTCAAAAAATGGCAAATGAAAAGTACTTCTCAGCACAGAATCCGAAAACCGTGGATTTTCACAAAGCAGAACCAAAATTCTTGTGAATATTATGTTTCAAATGCAATATTCAAATAACACGAAAATCTAATTCCAAGATTACGCCACCTGGTTACAAAATAGGTTACAAACAAAACACACCTTATATTCCTATCACCTATGCTAATGTCTCCTGCCCCACTTCCAACATAAAAACAAACAGTGGCTTAGAAAACCGGTACAAAGAAACTCGCATCAAATCCATTCAGTATTTCAAACGAAGATGTTTCTAGTCCATACAAGATTACACCCATGCAATATCATTCAAGCTTATCTGTATTGGATAAACCTAGTGTATTGTGCCTGACTTTATTGAATGGATGTCGACACGTCCACTCGTCGCAGTGACTAGTCAGTATCTGCGCTCTGTCAGACGTGTTAGGTCTTACGACAGCTCGGTATACGTCAAAATCGAGCACTATGGCGGTAGTCATGCGTGTGGAATGCGTTTCAGTTTTGGATTGATTCGCTTTGTGAGCGAATCGAGCGTTAGTCGAAAACAAATGGTGTTAGAAACATATTTGCTTTGTCAGTGTGCATATACAAATAGTTGTTAACGTGTGCAAACGAAACGTGAAAATATTTTGTAGATGAAAACGAGTTCCGAATATTGAGTGGAAGGCATTTTGAATTGGATTTCTGGGCTTAACAAGAGCAAAATGCCACAAAATGTAGGTTAGGTACATAAACTACCTCGATATTTATAGGTACTAAGGCACCAACATATGTATGGTAGTGTGAATATTTCATAGCTCGAGACGGTGACGACTGACGACGTTGTACAATATCGAACGCTACAGTTCTATATTCGATGTGGCAAATGCATTTGGTATGTATGTTTTGGAATATGTTGGTACTATGGCACCGTATGCATGATCGGGTTCAAATAGTAAAGCATATTTGATCGTTAACACGGAGTGCAGCTTGTTGGTCAATGTTTGGGCAAGTATCAAAATATTGGTAGACATTTTCTAATCCGGTTCAGACTCAATTCAAACAGAGACAATTCTGTTTGATCAAATCTTTTGCAAACACTTAGCGTTTCCAATTAGGTCGAAATTAGGACTTAATGGTGCCGATTCTCTTGTCACAAATGCCTCTCTAAACTAGACTAAAAATCACTAAAATTTAGTTTATTCCTGTCAAACGACGATTTCCCATTCTGAAATTGATTAAAGTGACAAAATTTAACTAAATTTTAGTTTGACAGCACTAAGATTGTACTGAGATAATAATTTAGTGAAAATGGCAATTTTGCTACTCTGAATTTGACGTTTTTTCACCTAAAATTTTGATTGTCAAACTAAATCAGACTATTTTTAATCGCGATTAAAAAGGTGTGGAATAAGATTAGTTGTCATGAGCTAAAATTCACACAAACACCTTGACTTCAATTGCAAAAACAGTAAGTACTGTATTTTTTTTTCTTTCCATATATCTCGAAAACGGTGTGTCCTATCGCAAAAATAATGAAAATTTGGCCCCCCTCTATGAAACCCTTAAACCCCTAACCCTCAACACGTAGGTACCAAAAAAAAAATCCACAAAAACACGTTGAAGCTGCCCCTCCCTGCCCCCCTCCAGCTCTAAAAAATATCTGACACGGTAACGGCGGCGATGTCGGATTGTTTGTAAACAAAATATGACAAGCCTTCTCACTTTTCATAGTGATTTCGTTAGTTCCAATTAAAGCCACCGGGTCAAATATACTACGAGCACTATACCACGCGGAGTCACGATTGTCAAACTCGATTTTAGTTGCGTCAAAATTTTTTCTAAATTTAGAGGTTTTTTTTTGAAGAATAGCTCTAAGATTCTCATAGCCAAAAAAAAGTAAGGAATTTTAGTGATAGTTTAGTTAGTTTAGTTCGGTGTACAACAGAATCGACACCATTGTCTACTTCATAGTAAAAAATGCAAAGCAAAAACAGGGATGAAATTGAAAAAGAGATTTGTTTTTACAAAATTACTAAAAAAAATTCGTCTGGAAGTCAAACTTAGACGTTCACGGCCAGCAGCAGGTTCATCAACCACAAAACCTATGTAAGATAGCTCGAATAGACCATTTCATTCACCTGACATGAGGTTTACTTTATTTTATTGGTTCACCAACAATTGTTTACATTGGCACATTTCGATGAAGCTCATAGAAATTGTTCTACGACAGGCGCGTCGCGCTGTCGCGTCAAGCCTGTCTACCGGAGCCTTCACATGCAAAAATGTAGGTATATGCAAGAGTGCAACAATCACTTACAGGTAAACTCCGCATGCATAAAGAAGTTGTAACAATATTATTAATCTAGTTTTAAATTACTTTTAAAAGTAATTTAATCGACACAATTTCACTCATAAAGGGTACAACTTAATTTACGCAACCATCTGGCCGAACACTGTCTCTTAAGATACAGGCCTCCTAGTTTAAGAGACAGGGTTTATTATTTTGTTTATATAGATTTTTGTAGCCTTATAATTTTAGTTTATCTACCACTGTGCTCAACCTATATCTATGTATTCTTTTGGAAAAATAAACATTATTATTATTATATTTTTACATATCTCGGGACCCTGGTATCCCGGACCTTTGGAAGGCATACGAGGGGCCGAAGCCAACTCGCAGAGGCCCCTTAGACAATTTTAAATTATGATGAGGCACCAGCCGACGATTATCCCTGCATGCAGTATGGAAGTGCACCCAAGGACAAGCCCCGGTTGGTGCAGGACTATTGCAGAACATGGAAACAAAACATATTGGGCTATGGGTTTGGGTGGTTGTGGACTGGTTATCTAAAACTATAGAAACACTATGGCCCCTGCCTGACTAATGTTTTGTATACAATACACAGATAAAATGGCAGGGGGCGACTTGCACACTCAATAATGGGCCCCCGAAAACGGTCGCTAGCACATAGTGTCGTAGCGGCAAGGGGGCAACATGTCCTGAGATGCTTGTGAGGAGTGGAGAGGTATCCCACGGTTCTCAGAACAATCCCAGAGCCCGGAAGATGGTCAAGATCCCTACAAACACTTACTGGAATACTTCCTTTCTCCGAGCACGCTTGCTCTTGCGAATCTCCACTCAAGCCAGCCAATAAAGGCAAGAATGAGGTGGGAGCTCTGTTCCCGTCAGTTTTCACTCCAGCCGGCCAATAAAGGCAAGCCAAAGATGAGGAACAAGACTACTCCCGGGAGATAGGGTCCGTGGGGTCGCTACTGCCCAACAGCTCGCCACATGCTGCCCTGCGGGTTTCTGTATCTCTCTTGGTCTGGCTCCTCACCCTAGACCTGTTTCGGCAAAGTGAACTCTACCGGCACAGGCCCAGAGTTCGGAGCGCGCAAGCCCCACCACGACGTCAACGTAGAGATACTGCGGTGGGGTTATTATTATTATTATTAAAAATCTTTCATAATTAAGTACTTACTTGATTGACATACTTTATTCATAGGAAAGAACCAGGTCGATTTAATTCCACTATAAATAAATAAAATGACGCTACTCGGCCTTGCCATAGGATATTAGTAATAGGTAAGTACCTATATAACATGTTTGTAACTTTTTCATTGAGTCGTATTAATAAGGGTGTAATTACCGCGTATAATTTACTATTTATATCCTGCAATTACAAACGATACGACGTGTACAGTATTCCCAAATTAATAATGCACATGCAGATCTTCGCTAATTGTCGTATTCTCGGAAACACCCGAATCATTGAATCGTAAGAGCCCTAAACAATGCACTTGCATTTTGCACCTTGTTCGAAAGAAATAGGAGTCAATATCATGTGTACACAATCGAAAACAATTGGGGCGGGCGGCGGCGGGCGCCGGTCAGTCAAAGGTCCGTCACAGGTTGTACAATCTCAGAACATTTTACCAAGCAACTATGGGAAAATAATGATACCGAATTGAAAGAGTACTGTATGATACCAACAGGTCTTTCCCTTAATGCCATTTTAATTTAGACGTATATTAAAACCATGTATTTATGGTTTATAAACATAGATGTCGCTTGTTAGCAATAACCACCTAAATTGAATATAGGCTAAGATACACTACATCGTCAGTGACGTATTGACTGTTTATTCTTGTAGCATTATAATACATCAGGTGGGTACCAAATGTTACCATTATTAAAATAAATATTCCATGTAGGAGTTTATTAAATTGTCATAAGCTACCAAACTTTTAGAACAAATACGAAATACGCGTAATTTATTTATTAAAACTATTTATTGATTTTCAGGAAATAGATTAATTTTATTGGCATAATTTTGATGTAAGTGATATTCACAAATCTTTATTAAACACTATGGACGTTCGTGTCTTAGTAGTTATTTTGTATTTTTTACTGGCAGCAAGAAAATACTAACAATGGCTATAAAAAAGTACTCTGTGACAATGGCATTCCGTCTGTCATTATTGCCGGTCGTTTTTTTAAAAACCTGGTGCTCTTCCTTCCGTAATTTGTCGAGTTGAGTCCCTGCTCCTCGCACTTACGTCGAGTGTTTTCATCAATCTAGTGCTTTTCCGTAAATCCGTTGAGTTGAGGCCGTCCTCCTCCGGTTAGCGTTGAGTGTCATCACTAGCATTGTTCGAGATAGAGACTCTTTTAAACTTTATAGTGCTCTTCAGTGACTTCACCAATATTTACCATGTCTAGTAAACGTTGTTGTGTTCCGCAGTGTGTGGAAATTGAAGGTACACATGTAATTTTAAGTTACCACCTAAGTATGACATTGGAGGAGCTTGTGGCTAAGTAATAACAGCCACATGGGTCGATCCATCAGGTTAAGCTACGCTTGCCGGGGTTGGTCCATGGATGGGTGACCATCTTTACATACCGAGACTCCTCTGTGCCTCGTAAAGCACGTTAAGCAGTTGGTCCCAGCTGTCATTTGTGGATCTTTGACAGTCTTTTCGGGTCATCAGAACCCCGAAATTCTGACAACCAGTCTCATCAAGGGGTATTGTGTTACCCAGTTACTGGGTTGTGGAGGTCAGATAGGCAGTTGCTCCATGTAAAATACTGATATTCAGCTGTATCTGGTTAGACGGAAGCAAACCCCAACATAGTTGGGAAAAGGCTAGGCACAAGAAGGCCTAAGTATAACATTGTGGAATGCAAGTGAATTATTGAAATCATATGGCCCGCTCCCTCTCACCAAGAGGAGGCCTGAGTCCCAGCAGTGAGAACATTATAGACTGATTATACGAATAGACTAGATTTGCACTTTAATCAATAACAACTCCTTTTTTGCAGGTTCTCGGAGAGTCCTTCATTGGTTTCCAAACCCTAAAAAGGACATTGCTCGTTTTCGAACATGGGTCCATGCTATTGGTGGAGAGATTATTGGTCTGAGTAATGAAGATATTTATAAACTTCGTCGAGTATGTCATGCTCATTTTGAAGAGAAATATTGTTGCCGTAACAATAAAATTTCTAACATAGCAGTACCAACACTACTTATGCCAGGTTAGTGCTCTTTGTACCTATACTTATAATTTACAAAATTTGTAATTAGCTGAACTATCTTGGCTTATTCAGCCACACAGAATTTATGTGTATGCGGCAAGGCAAGCATTTGTGGTCAGCCATATATTGACTGCCGTGCAACAAGGCCATATTAACTGATGAAGCGTTTGTGAAGCAAGGCTACTTGGAGTCAATATGTGACTACATTTATAGTATATTTATTTGCTATGAATGTTGGCACTACTTTATCTTACTTTTTACTTTATCTCGTTGCAGGACCACTATCCACATCAAAATTTACCTACTCCCATAGAATACCATTTAGAGAAGTTGAAAATTTACCATCTACATCAAAAGGTTAGTTCACATAATCAGATATTATGTTCCCATTTGTTTCTTGCAATCATAGTTTGACAGTTGTGCCACAAACCATATTAACAGGATTACAGGAATGATGCTTAGCCAAAGCATGTGCTAAGTAGTGTACTATATTTTGTGCAAAACTACAACATTGTCGGCAACAGTAACACCTATAATAATATTGCTCTATTATTCTTGTTTCAGGACCAGTATCTCTACCCGAATTTTCATGCAAATCTCGAGAACCATTAACAGAAATTGAAAATGTGCCATCAGCATCACAAGGTTGGTTTTTTAATAATACTTATTAATACTGGCTGTTTTTTTTTTCTAACAACTTTGGGTTCTACGCCTTTACCTGAAAATACAGTGATAACTTTTCTCTATTCTCATAGTCTCAGTTTTGGCCGGAATCATATCAAAAAATCTCTTCCTGTTTATTTATTATGCCTGTAATTATTTATCGAAAATTTTAATAATTTATTGTATAATGTTTCAGATCCTGCTACACCTGTACCTGTTACTGCACCTGTCAGTTGTAAAACTGGTAACATTGGTAAGTTATATTTCATAAAGTGATTTGTAATCTGTTCAGTGGCGATCACTTGAAGAGGCCTATGTTCAGCAGTGGACTGCTATAGGCTGATGATGATGATGCTAACATACATACATACATACATACATACTGAAGCTCACGCCTTCTTCCCATGGGGTTAGGCAGAAACTACAGTTTAAAAAGGTGTGGAATAAAATTAGTTGTCATGAACTAAAATTCACAACAACACCTTGAAGTGCAAAAACAGTACTGTATTATTAGGGTTCCGTACCAAAATGTAAAATAAAACGATGCCTAAATAGGACACTTTTTAAGAAATCGGAACGGAACCCTCGGTGTGCGAGTCCGACTCGCTCTTGGCCAGTTTTAGGGTTCCGTACCAAAATGGTAAACAGGGACAGTTTGATCTTGTTTTCTAATAGTTTAATTTTGTTTGCAGGTTCAAACCGTGTTTCATACACTACAAAGAAAATAGTGAAACATATAAAAATGTCTAACTGTGAGCATAATTTGTACCAGAAATTGGTTAAGACTAGAATTAAATTGTCAAAATGTCGAAATAGAGTGCAGAAGCAATCTTTGCAGTTAAAAGCAGCCAAAAATTTTATGAAGAGTAGCAAATTTATTGCTACTGTAAACAATTTGCCAAGTGCAGCAAGAGTTTTAACTATGTTACAATTCAGAGAACATAAAAAGAAACAAAAAGGCAGAAGATTTTCTACAGAAGAAAAAATATTAGCTTTGGCAATGCTGAAACAAAGTCCCAAAGGTTATCGCTTTCTGCGAAGAATGTTAGTATTACCTTCACAGCAAATACTGACAAAATTTTTGAACCAAGCCAATATAAAGCCCGGAATTAATAATAATATATTTGCTCAACTTAAAGAAAGAGCAAATAAAATGAAACCAGCGGACAAACTCTGTGTTTTAATGTTCGATGAAATGTCGCTAAAACCGAATGTAACATATAATGAGAGAAAAGATTTAGTGATAGGTTTTGTCAATAATGGACGTGAGACAAAACAAGAATTTTCAGACCACGCACAGGTGTTTATGATCAGAGGTCTCATGAGAAATTATAAGCAACCTGTTGCTTACACATTTTCACAGTCGGCAACCAAAGGCCCAGAGCTGGCTGTGCAAATTAAAACAATAATAAAACATCTGCAAGAAACTGGCCTCAATGTAGTGGCAACTGTATGTGACCAAGGCACTAATAATAGATATGCCTTAAATCTTCTCATAAAAGAAAGTAGGGGACATATGTTGAGGAGTGGACAAGAAGTCAATGGAGACAACATAATAATAATTAATGACAAAAAAATTGTTCCACTATATGATCCCCCACATTTGTTAAAAGGAATTCGTAACAATCTTTTAGATAAGAATTTGAAGTACACTATTGATAATGAAGAAAAGACAGCAAAGTGGGAGCATATTAAACAATTGTACACTGAAAATCCTGCTTATAAAGGTATAAGATTAATGCCCAAGCTCACAGAGAACCATGTTGATCCATCAAAGTCAAAAATGAAAGTAAAATTTGCCAGCCAAGTGTTCAGTAGGACTGTTTCATCCACTATGGGATACCTTGCAGGTAATGCTAAATTTCATGTTTTTAAAAAAGCATATTAGGTTGTCCACAAAATATAGTTGCTTATTTTTGATAAGCTAAATTATGGAACTCTAAATTATGGAAGAATCCTATAACAAAGTTTCCTGAACTTCAAAATAATAACTAGCTTTTCCCCACGACTTCGTCTGCGTAAGTCGGAAACAAAAGAACGTCAAAAATATCCCACAGGAACATACTACCGGAATCAAAAGTATCCTATATTCTAATTACAACAGGTTATTGTTGACCTGCGTGCCAAATTCCATCCAAATCCGTTTAACTGTTAAAGCGTGATTGAGTAACAAAAACTCACAATCTTTCACATTTATGTAACATTGAATTGAATTAATATTATTTTACAGATAATGGAATCCTCCCAGAAGATTGCAAGGAGACTGCAGATATCCTGCTTTTTTTCGACAACTTATTTGACTCTGTCAATGGCAGTCATACAAAAAAAAGGTATTCAAAACCTCTCTTGGGACCAGTAACCCCTAATTCCAAACACCACGAAACTTGGACAAAATCTAAAAAAGTGTTAAAATCAATGAAATTTATTACTGTACAAAATAAAATTGCAAGTGTACCTAGTATTAATAACTGGATATGGACACTGGAAGGCATAGAAAGATTAGTTAAAATATTAGCTATTGATCATAATGTTACGTCTTTATGGATGCGGCACCTAAACCAAGACCCAATCGAGAATTTCTTTGGGGCCATAAGAAGCCATGGGTGCCGCAACACAAATCCAACGCCCGAGAGATTTGAATCGGCATTAACAACCTTATTGGTCAATAGCTTGTCCAGTGTCCATGCCCCTGGAGCAAATTGTGAAGAAGACCAATGCAATGCACTACATGCCCTCGTCGTTACGAAGGGTAGTGAAGCTGCGACGACTGGTGATATGGACTTAGATATTATCAATGAGATTACCTTTACACCTTTAGAGGAAAAAAGTCAGCCCCAAATAATGGGGCCCCTACAGTACGTGTCAGGATATTTTTTAAAAAAAACTAAAAATAAAGTATTTAGGTCCTGCGAAATTTGTAAAGGTAATCTCTACAGTGAAATAGAAAATGAATTTATAAATAGCAGAGAATATGCCAGTCGTCGTTGGCTTTCTAGCCCTAGCCTAGATTTTGTGACATGTATATCAAACATGCAAGATATTATAAATAAAATATTAATTTATAATTTAGAAAGAAAAGTCCTCAAGGAATTTATAAAAACAATTATTTTATTTTTTCTCGATTTTGATTTTATAACATGCTCAGTGCATAGAGAAAAGTTAATTGAATTTTTAATTAATTTAGTGTGTAGATTTTTTATATTTACATATTGCAAAAATTTAAATAAAATAATAACTGGAAAAAAGGATATCGATAGCGACGAGGACGTGCTGCAGTGCAAAGCAAAAAAGTATTTTAAACGATGTTTTAAAAGAAAAATTAAATAATTTTATGAATTAAAGTTATGGTTGCTAGAAAAACGATTTTGTTATGTTGGAGTGGGAGTTTTCTCGTGGTCCGTGGACTTAATTTTTTGCCCTATCTACTTAGGCCCACGAGGTTCTGTCTGTTGGTTCTACTAGTGTTGAAATAAAAAAATACCTAATTTTTAAAAATAAATAATGACTATTATTTATTATTAAGAAAAGATATAAATCAAAATGATTATGTTCTAAGTACTCAATAACAACCGTAAAAAGTCCGTAATTGCAATAAGTAGATTTAAAATATCATAGAAATTAATAAGTTTTTTTTTTAATTAATCAATGGGATACAATACACAGGTAAATAAATACCCCATACTAAGTCTAATTTCTTCATACACGTTTATTATGTATTTTTTTATTGCGACACTAACAAAACCAACAGAAATAATATACTCTCATGGGGCACAAAAAATTGTCCACGAGAATACATCCATTTTTATGTTTGCGCAACAAACTTCTGGCTATGTGTACCTAAGGTTTCCTAATTCATAGCTAAAAATTTTGAGACCTACATTGTACTTGTAATTTAGAAATATAACCTACATTGTAATAGTAATTTAGAAATTGTATCAATACTTATTGCGAAATAAAGTTTATTATTCTGATAAAAAGGGTTTTATTTTCTATAGCCAGATGTCTACAAACTTATAAAACAGGCGGGAAGCAGGAATGATGGTAGACCTATAGATCGTATAGGTATATATAAAAAGGGAATGTTTTCGGTCTGTAGTTACAGATGGCGCCACCAATCGCTTTCCTTCCGAAGCCGTCGAGTAACGCCTCTATACCTATATAAAAAAGTACTCTGTGGGTCCGTCAGTCGTCTTTATACATTGGTGGTGACTGCACGTGTTCTCTCTGTGTGGAATTATATAGAGCTGCTATTACACACCCTTCTTGGTTTTTAACCGACTTCCAAAAAAGGAGGAGGTTCTCAATTCGGTTGTATGTTTTTTTTTTTTGTATGTTTGTTACCTCAGTACTCCGTCATTTATGAACCGATTCGGAAAATTCTTTTTTTATTTGAAAGGGTATAATTCCAGATTAGTCCCATTTTTATCAAAATCCATTTCTGATGATGGGATCCATGAGGAATCGAGGGAACTCCTCAAATATTATAGGCATACATATAGCGATTATGGTATTTTCATCAACAAATCAAGCGTTTGCATTCAGAAAGTATCATCTGGTGAAGTGGAACTGATGAAGAAGACCACAGATGGCCACGGAAACTCCTCAACGATGAAAAGTATTTCACGGATAGCAATAAGATTAAAATAGTTAAGCGACTATGACGAAGCTTTAAATAAATGGTTCTGATGAAAATGGTACCATCGAACCGATCTGATGAAGAAGCCGGAAGGTAGGCATCGGAACTCAGTAATAA
Source organism: Cosmia trapezina (assembly GCA_905163495.3). NCBI lineage: Eukaryota > Metazoa > Arthropoda > Insecta > Lepidoptera > Noctuidae > Cosmia > Cosmia trapezina. Next base: position 9,892,524 of record LR991036.1, read on the forward strand.
AACAATGTATCCTAGCCGTGTTTGGGCTTATTGGAATTGTCATGAGGTGCACTCTGGCTATAAATGCTTTAATGGTAATTATATGCCGCTTCAAATTGCGCTACTTGAGTTGTATGTTATGTGTGGCCTTGATTGTCAGAAGGCAGATTTCGTAGCCTCGTTATGTCCGTCAACTAAAACTACGCCTACCAAACTTCTGACACGACTTAACGTATTTTTTCCATTTAGTCTATGTGGACGATGCTCTAATTTATTTTGCAGAGTGGTATTCAGATTTGTGTGGGGTAGGCACCACTAAAAAGTGTAAAATAAAAACTTTTTACAAAAAAAAAAAACAACCGACTCCCAAAAAAACACTACAAAGTGAAAAATAACTTTAATTTCGGAAGTCGGTGGCAAAACAAAACGAAAGTAAATAAAAAACCAAAGACACCGACTTCCGAAATTAAAGTTATTTTTCACTTTGTAGTGTTTTTTTGGGAGTCGGCTGTTTTTTTTTTTGTAAAAAGTTTTGTTTTCAAAAGTGAATTTAATTTCAACTTTAATTATCTTACTCAAATTTAAATAGTTTATTTGGTAAATACACTAACATGTAAATGAGCAAGAGCATAATGAAAGTTCTGATGAATCTAAGATGTCAGGAATAGAGATCCTCCCTGATTCTGATTATTTTTTTTGTAATTGTAATATTATTCTGGAATGATCAGTGCTGTAAATACTAGTGAACTGAGATTGTAATGATTAGATTTCTAAATTTTAATGTAAACCTGTGTTTGAAAACCATTTTTCTTCTTCTAATATAAACCTTGTGTTATTTAAGCCTTCTTTTCTTCCATCATTACACGAGCTTCAGTAAGATACTTGAAAAGTACTATAAAATTTTCGAAGTAATTCAATCCAACAAAAATTGTAGCATATTCGCAATCGTGTGATTTTCCTCGCTATTTACTTACATGGAATTATCGAATCAAATTTCGTTACTGATAAATCAATATTTATCTCTTTTAGCACAAACCACATAATTCTACTAAATTATGCATGAAAAAAATGCACTTAACCACTCTATATACATGTCGTCTTCCGACGCTCGGGGAATACGACCGTTGCCGAACAGTGACGAAGATTTCTATGTGCATTATCACTTTGGGAGACCTGTACATGTTAATTTTAATCGAGGAATCAATCATAGGTATGTGTGCTATGCTATTATTACCTTGATTGATTCCTTGATTCTAAGCGTACTTGCGTCGACACATAACCTCACGCCGTTTCCCCGGAGGGTTAAGCAAAGGTACCTACATACGTAACCCACGTTTCGCACGTGTCCCATGAAATAGGGGGCGAGCCTATTGCTATCAACGGGGCACAAAACCAGATTCCGGGCTGATTGTAGTGTGTAAGACATATACTTGTGCTCATGTATAACCTAAAACCTATTGTACTCTATGACTAGTGTCAGTAATAAACGATAATCCAATGAAGAGACTCGTTTTACTCATGTCCCGGACTCACGACCTATCATGGCGACCCTGCCATCCGAGACGTGTGCCGAGTTCGGTCGCGTGACATAATTAATTGAAAGACGTTAATGAACTATCAATTTCTTTTTAATAAGAGTGGATTTCCTATGCCGGTCAAATATAGAAAAAGAACCCGTTATTACTACTACTGATACTGAGAAACTCCAGATGGAAAAACCCAATAACACTTTGCCCGACCTGGGAATCGAACCCAGGAGCTCATGCTCAGCTGTAGCGTTGCGACCACTAGACCAAAGAGCGTCTAATAATCTATTAATTAATATACTCGTACTTAGGGCCTATTTCACGATGTCCGAATAGCCACTACTCACCGAATAAATTCAAAAATGGAACAGAATTTGTATGAAATTATCTGACAAGTAAATTAAAAGGAACTTAATCAATTAATCATAGATGGTGAAACAGGCCCTAAAACTAGTATTATTATACACAAGTAACGATATCTTTAACATTACAGGAAAATTGCCACAAAATTAAATGTTGTATTCTTTTTACTTTTCTAAAGTGGACATCTCTAAAACATACTCAAGTTACCAGAAATAACTATAAAAACATTACCGAAATATTCCAACTAAGAAAACACTCCTTGAAGCATAATGTTGGCATTCAAAATTCGAATTAACTCAAAAAGGAAAACAACACGAGCAACAATCTACATCCAATACCAACAAGTACATTCAAACTTCACAGAGATAAGAACAGAACTTCAAGGCGTAATTCAATAATAAACAACTATATTCCCAGAATATTCCCTTTGAACTCTGACGCGAAACGAAAGGCACCAAAAATCCAGCATCGTTTACAGTGCAGCATAATAAATTCATTTAGCGCCGTCCGGCATAGTTGCGCGAAATTAAGCGGGTGCAATAAAGATTTGCCTGTAAAACTATTTGGACTAGGCCAACTATTGGATTAAAGCAAGCCGTATACCCGTATTACCCGTATACACAACTTACGTGGAATCCATTGGCAGAGAACGAACAACATTTATTTTTCTTTTTATTTATTTTGTGCCAGTCTTTCGTTGTGCTTTGTGAAAAGTACCTAATAACTATTCTTCTGTATTTAAACGGAGCGCGAATTCGTTTTTGGTTGAATTACGTATTTCGAACGTTTCATTGAATTCGTTTTATTTGACGAACTACTAGGGATGTTTAAAAAACTTGTCAATATTTTAAAAGCTCCTCTGATATATGTATACCTAATCGTTTTCGCTTCTTAGGTCGGTATTCAATACTCAATATCTTTATCGCTTTACCTTATTGTGTACTTAGGTGGTATAGTATATAATTGAGATCATTATGGACCCTGTAGGGCACAGCAAAAGCGTAGGAGAGAGGAAGCCCTGTTTTCACAACAATTTTGCATTCACAACAAATAGTAAGCTATTCTAGAAATCGCAACCCGAAACTGCTAAAGTAAAATTCCTCACATGCTACAATTAATCTTTCTTAATCCAAAGTTGCGAGCGGTTTATAGCCCCGAGTATGGTGTTACAGCCACGTGGCAGATTGCCAGGCAAACCTCGTGCTGCCAGCCAAGCATCCATAATATCGTCTACGGCCGTGCCATATATCGGCCTCTGGCATTTTGGTAATAAATGGCACCACTTCTGGGCCTTGTCTTATGAATTTTGTTATGCTCTATGGGCGGATTACAAGATGTTTTCTTGTTTATGAACGTGTTATGGTCTAGTGTTTGTGTTGTTGTTGACAGTTCCTAAGTTATTGGTCAATGAAGGCAAACTAAATTGGGTAGAACAGTAAGTAAGTATATATAATATTCTGCAGTGGGTGGTGGTGGTGGTGGGTGGTGGTGGTGGTGGGTGGCCTGAGACAACATACATACACGAACACGAACATCCATGCGCACTGACTGACTTCCTTCGCTTTATATTACACTAGCTGCGCCCCGCGGTTTCACCCGCGTAAACCGGATAAAAATTAACCTATGTATTAATCCAGGGTATAAGCTATCTACATACCAAATTTCATTCAAATCGGTCAAGCCGTTTGAGCGTGATGAAGTAATAAACATACAAGTACACACACACACACATACTCAAAAACTTTCGCCTTTATAATATTAGTGATATATTTCATTATGATTTTTACTAACGTAAATTTTCCTTCTCGTATCTACTGCCATAATGCAATATTCTGCTCGATCTACCAAAACTTAGAATGCTAACCGAATCGAATCGAAATGTAAAAATAATTGAATATTGTGGTACAAATCGGAGGATGTCGACACATTGGAGAGAGTAATGGAGCGCGAGCATTGTGGAGTCGCTGCTCCACCGTGAAAATTGATCTGAGAGGGGCGTTAGATATATTGAATGCGAACCTTCTTATGCAGTGTGAGGATTTTTTTATTTTGAAAGAAAGAAAGAAATAGTACATTATTGCAAAGGCCGTGAAATAGGCAATTGCAGGTCGAGTATGAGTTTGAAGGCCGAGCCGTAGGCGAGGACTTCACTAATACGAGACAGGCAATTGCTATTTCCGCCGAGGCATATATAGTGCTTTTCTCAAAAGAATGCAGGGAAATAAAAGTAGTTAAGTTTCCATAATTTTTCAAGTTAATGCCGTTTTTAATATGAACTGTACATTTCAGCATGGAATAAATTGTCCATAATGTAGATGGGTTTTTAGTTTTAGCAATCTCATTAAAATACGCCAAAAATACTGTTTCAGAGAAAATGTTTACTTTTTTCTCGTTTTTCCAAATCATAAAATTTTCATATACCTAGTTTCATGTATTTTTCTTTTGACTTCGCTGGAAGCAGGTTTTCCATTGCCAATTTGGCTCCTGATCTTAAATCTGGTGGAGTATCTGCAATCAATCTTCATTTCACTTTATATTTATTATGAATGTAAATTTGTTATTTACATAGGTACATAATACTTAAATATATATTTTCAAATCAAGATGAATTTTCAGCTGTGCCGCCAATTTTCTACCTAACATCTGTGCCGAAAGGCATTTGTGGCTATCTATACAGCCACGTGAACGCAATTTATACTAAGCAAAGAGACTGCCATTGGTATGCCAAGAATGATAAAAGAGATCCAATGAAAGAGTATTTAACCCAGCACGCCGTTTCATACAACATTGCTGGAGCGCTCCAGCAATGTTGTACATTGCTGGAGCGCTGTAATGTTCCAAATTCAAAAAACGCTCCTGCAATGGATTTGATTTTCTTTGACCGTAAATTCGATACTTCGCGTGTTCTTTATTCGAAAATAATGACAACATTTCCATGCATGTTTGAGAAAAAGTATTTATTGTGGTACTCGCACAGGAAGATCACCAACTAACTAATTAATTTTGGAATAATTTACCTATGTACTTAGTTGTAGAAACTGAAGGTAAATGATTTTCTTTGGTACCCTGATTTTTAAGCTCTCAGAAATAAGTATTAACAATAAAAAGGGACCTCGAATAAGTCGAACTAGCTTGAATAAAACAAAACTACCAAATTCGAGATTGCTATTTTTTTATTTTTTTTGATACGGGCATTCTCGCAATTGGTTCCGGGAACCTTTTTTGCTTAACCAGGCGTCGGCGGGGCCAGAAGGGCCTCTCGCCTAACAAAAATTTTATTTAAGTAGCACAGCTAAGGGCGTCCCATAGTGGGAACTCGAACCTAGGCTTAGGGCGCTACTGACTACTGAACAAGAGGGGACTTGTAGCATCGATTATTTGTTATTATTATAAGAAATACACCTACTTATTATACTTTTTCATTTTTACTTGTAGGTATAGTAATTTAATTTAATAATAATTTAATTTAATTTAATAAAACGTTTACATAAAGTGTACATTTAGCCAGCATTAGTAAATTTCCTATACAATTAGGGTCTGTTTCACCACCTACAATTAAGTTCCTAATATGTAGTTACTTACTGGGCCAATAATTTCATACAAATTCTATTCCATTTTTGAATTTATTCGTTAAGTGTACGTGCTATTCGGACATCGTGAAATAGGCCCTTAAAATGCCTATTAATAAAATAAAGCTAACCACTACTACCAACTACCAAATAAAACCAAAGACCACGCCACCAACAAATAAAACACAAAACCAATCTTCCAACGAGTCTAACACAATTTAAACAAACAAACCGTACTACGCATAAATCAGAACTTACATTACAAATTGGTTTCTCCTAGTTCTACTTAAAAAACGGATCCGGGTAAGTTTTCTCGGCTTTTTCCATACACGTCTAGATTCTGACACTACATTACTCACGCCACAGGGTACCAAGGGGCTGCAATATATAATCTTGTAGAGGAAAACTTCTCACTTATCGAAAGGAAATGGATAATCTCGATTCGCGTCCGGGTTACGCCTGCGCTTTCGATTTCAGGCCAAATAGAATAAGGATTCCTTAAGATTTTGTTTTGCATATCGGAATTTTGTTTATTTGTGGTTATGATGAAGATTGTTGGCAAATACAGATGTGAAATATGTGTATATGAGAAAGAAAATTGGGGCTTATCCGAAGCCTTCAAAATAGTCACGAAAATATTCGTTGCAATCGGATTTACACCTACCTAGTTGTATAATTTTAAAGCCTACATGAGCCTAGAGTCCACAGGGTTGTTTCCGGTTAATCTATTTAGCTAGCAAAATACTTTTCTTGATATCTGTACCTATAAATTGCTTTTTATATTTTTCTGGAGGATAGTGCTTATCACTATCCGGACTCCGGACACTGGTGAACAAGTCCCTGTTTTAAATATGGATATTTAGTGTCATTAGGAACAACCAGTGATCACCAATGTTTGGTCCTATGACTTAAATACTATTATATTGTTTGCAGTTTAATGTTACACCCAACAAACAGTATTTTCACTACTTTTTAACGCCAAAACCAACGTAAGTATATTTCTTACCCAACAATCCCTCTATAATAAAATAACGACACAGCACATTGAATTCATGCCATGCATAGTGGTGCTGCCAAGTCCATGTCATAACTGGCAGGCCGTGCCAGTTACGTGTTGCCAGTTTAAAAACAAAAAACTACCACCGAAAAAATATTTAATTTCCGTTAGTTTGTTGTAAAAGTATGATAGGGACAATATGACGAAGTTGACTACAAAATAGTTTAGAAATACTGTATTTCGAGACTTTTTTTTTTTTGTTTTCAGTTTTATGGCTGAAAACTATAAACAGCTATTAATTTTGTATTGTTACATAAAGTAAGTTACAAAAACGTCAGTGGGAATCTAGCTTTAAGCTTTACATTTTTAAATATCACACTATCACAAACACAATATTATAACCACACTAATGTTATAAAGGCGAAAGTTTGTGTGTGTTGTTTGTTAGGTTTGTAACTTCTTCGATGAAATTTTTGTTAGGTTTTCTTTTGTATGTAGATAGCTTATACCATAGACTAACACATAGGCTACTTTTTATCCCGGTCTACGCGGGTGAAACCGCGGGGCGCCGCTAGTTGTTAACAATTTTTTTCGGTTTCTCTCTATTTAAATCTACAGGGTGTAAGGGACAGCCCTCCGCAAACTGATAGGATAAATTCAGTATGTCATACTAAGATGACCTGTACATGAAATTTTTTCAGGAACGTTAAGGGAATCCAATAAACCTGATTTGTTTGTATTTTTGTGCACAAATCGGAGCGTCTATTACTGGTTGAGAGGGGTAGGTAATAGGTATGCGGTGAGTTCAATGAACTCTGTAGCTAGACAGAAAGTGAACAGCTGATTTCACGCGTCGTTGGTTAGAGTATTTCAACATCCATTGCTGGTTTTTTTTTGGTGTTTTTTTTGCAGTTTTTTTTTTTACATAAATGGAGTGCTGCGAACACACAATGCAATTTTACATTGAAATAATGAAAATGTAACTGAAAAAAAATTTGAAAAAATTAAAGTTTTCCTGAGAAAATTTCCGGTGGAATATGATTCAAAATGAGGAGCTGAATGCACCCTGTTAGTTTGCGGAGGGCTGTCCCTTACACCCTGTATATATAATATTTGCATAAAATAATAATATGTTCGATGTTCACAAATGTAAAGCATTATAGTAACTACTGAGCTTGATTGTATTTAGTTGTACTTTTCAATGTTTATGAGGAACTCTGGTTCCTGAGATACAAGTACCTTTTTACTTAGTTCAGGAGCCAGCTGTTCAACCTGTCAGACTACCACTTGTACTATCATGTTTTGTTTCTATTTGTACAATAAACTTATTATTTATTTTTTATTTATTTTTTTATATAGGTAAGTAAGTTACGAAAACGTCAATGGGAACCTAGCTTTATGCTTAGTAACAATTTATTTTATCAAAAAGAAATCTGCTAGCGAGCGTCTTTACTATTACCGCGCCCCCCGGTCTACTCCTTGATATGCAATGGTATCTGTTGCACCATGTAAGTAACATAAGGCAACAGGGGCTAGTGTGAATCTTTGGGTACATTCGAGTAATCGAGTCTGGACAAACCACGATCCACCCTAATTGCGTAACACATTATCAATCGGAGTTTGAATCATTTTGAAACAAATTGCTAATCCATTGCTTCATAATTATGTTCGAAAAATTTGTCTGCTCGAAAACGTAAATAACGCAATGAATGTTGTTGAACTGTCAAAATGAAACCAACTCCGATTGATAATGTGTTACGCAATTAGGGTGCTGGTCGATGCATTTCACTCAATCATTCATTCGTTCAAAATGGCTATACCTTAACAACAGTAGAATCGATTCTAGAAACAAGTTCCCGGTAATCGTTTAGGTAATGTATCGGTATCTGTTGTATCGAAATGTCACGCTGCCGTGACAAAGGTTAAACAGGGTGACTTTCCTTTCACTGTCAATTGGAGAACGGATAAACGTTTGTTTTTCTCCTAAATACAGTAGTTTGAACTATACTTTTTGTCACTCTTGTGTTTTTAGGGTTCCGTACCTCAAAAGGAAGAAAACGGAACCCTTATAGGATCACTTAGTAGTCCGTCTATCTGTCAGTCTGTCAATAAGCGTTTTCTCAGAACGCGTGGAAGTATCAAGTTGAAATTAATATCAAATACATAGGTCTATGGTCTCTTGGAGTTCTAAAAAAATCATTCTTCTAAGTCAATGCAATAAAAAAATATGGCCATTTATGCGACATATTTTGACACTCGCAAGTAAATCAAAACCTATAGGGTACTTCCCGTTGACCTAGAATCATGAAATTTGGTTGGTTTTTTTTAATATAGATGACTTCTTCAGTCACGTACAGAATAGGTTTAACTATCTCATTATAATGACAGCTAGCCTTAGCCTTAAAATGGAAAATACCTATATACACAATACACAGGGAGTAATTTTAATCACCGTTATCCTCTTAAGGGGTCATTGTACTCATCATTATGAACAACTTTTACTATGGGACCAAACCTGAAATCGCGAAAAAAAAATCAGCTGTTCAGTACATTTATGTTCGCATAATTCGTCAAAATGTACTGAACAGCTGATTTTTTTTTCGCGATTTCAGGTTTGGTCCCATTGTAAAAGTTGTTTATAATGATGAGTAGAATGACCCCTTAAGAGGATAACGGTGATTAAAATTACACCCAGTATACATGGTGTTTTTTTTTGATATCCCATAACTGTAGGGTATTAATGAACAACTTTTACTATGGGACCGAACCCAAAATCTCGAAAAAAAATCAGCTGCTCCCTACATTTTGACGAGTTATGCGAACATAAATGTAGTGGGCAGCTGATTTTTTTTGTCGCGATTTTGGGTGAGTATGGGATATCAAAAAAAACACGCTGTATAAGTCGTGACATTTTTCAATATAACGTTCAAGCAAAGGTAACACGAACAGTTCTACAAAGAAATTGCCTCCATTCTTATTCCTCGAAAATTGTCTCACACGATTAATATCTATTATACGACAATTAATTAGTAATCCACTTTTATTTAACGCGAGCTACCGTCCAATAAAGTTAATTTGATTATAAAGGTTCACAGTCCCTTAAAATTATCTGGGGATAATGGCCGAAGTTAATCCGTAATATAAAGTTTAATAAGGCTTCAACATATTGGGATATACTTGGGACAATAGTCTGGAATAGGTACTATACAAATTGGTTTTAGGCATTATATAGGTATTGACTATGTAATAACAGTCGCACGGGTCGATCTATCAGATTAAGCTACACTTGCCGGGGTTGGTCCGTGGATGGGTGACCATCTAATACCGTGACTCCTCCGTGCCTCGGAAAGCACGCTAAGCCGTTGGTCCCGGCTGTCATTCGTGGATCTTTTACAATCGTTACGGGTCGTGAGAAGCCCGAAAGTCTGACAACCAGTCTTACCAAGGGGTATCGTATTACTAACCCAGTTACTGGGTTGTGGAGGTCAGGTAGGCAGTCGCTCCATGTAAAATACTGGTATTCAGCTGAATCCAGTTAGACTGGAAGCCGACTCCAACATAGTTGGGAAATGGCTAGGTAGATTAATAGGTATAGGTAAAGGCAACATTCGAATTGAATTTCGACTAGTTTCAGTTCCAGTATTGTTAAATTATCGCTGTGTGTTTAGGTGTTGTAATCTATTGTAGAATTTGTGCATAGAATATGTTGGTATGGGAGTTGTTGAGTTTTTGGTGAACTATTGTCCTTAAATCTATACTTATAATAAATCTGTAGAGAGGTCAATTCTGTACATGACATATATTTTCAAAATAACTATCAGGGGGTAATTAGTGATCGATACTGATGCCAAAAATGCAATCAGTAAAATTTTTGTCTGTCTGTCTGTCTGTATGTTCCTTATAGAAACAAAAACTACTCGACGGATTTTAACGAAACTTGGTACAATTATTCTTCATACTCCTGGGGAGGTTATAGTATACTTTTCATCACGCTACAATCAATAGGAGCAGAGCAGTGAAGGGAAATGTTGGGAAAACGGGAGAAGTTGCTCCATTTTTTAAGCTTCCGTCGCGTGTGCAGCCTTAATGGTTAAAGCTACATAGAAATCATTTATGACGGAAATGTTCTACATAAAATTATCTAAAAAAATATCCCACAGCAGCATATGTTTATCTTTTATGGTTGACTCACAATAACACGTGTAACTCCCGATAGCTTAGCAGTTCGGAGCTTTCTGATTATATTTGTTTACACTTACGTTTATAATACTCTCACTCATCCCTAATTAAAAAAAGTTAATATTAGTACCTATTCAATAAAAAAAGAATCATAGTAATCGGTATAGAAACACCAAACTTATACATGAAATACGCTAATAAGCCATCGCGCCGTCGCGCGTGAACACTGAATCATGCCATAAGGATTATTTTTGCGTAACGGTTGCCGCGCTCGACGCGGGTCGTGGGGCGGCGGCGGTAGGTTATAAAAGGCGGGAGGTCCAACATTTGGCTGTTGATGCGTTCAGAGCGTTCGACCTTATTGACAGACAATAATTGCTATTAACAAACCGTGCTTATCAGCGCGACTTTTAGTCTTTAAATAGTTTATTTGAATTTCTTTTGTTGTTATTTTATAAAATAGGTATTAGTTGTTTTGGTAGTGTTTAAATATTTATTAAATTACAAATTACAAATTATTAATAGTTTGCATTTTATTTCTTTTTAGGTGAAGTAGTAGTAGAAGTAGTACGCATAGATTTTTAGATACCGATAGGTAATTTTTGGATAATTTATGTTCAATTTTATTTTTGTATTAAGTAGGTAAAAGCGTAGATACTTTTAATTATAGTAGTTATAGGTATTTATTTTTAAGTGAAGTTGGTATAGGTAGATAGTATTGCACAGGCGTTTCAGCTTTATTTTCATTTCTTTTTTTGTTGTAAGTTGTACATATTTCTGGGCATAATTCTATTAGAATATTTTAGTTTAAATAGGCACTTAGATTTTAAGTGTAAGGTAGCTATAGTTAGGACCTCTAACGTAGGTTATTTTGTTAGGTAACTGACAGCCTTTCCGACAGCGTTACCGTCGATTAAAAATAAAATACACAATGCCACCTAAAAAACGATTATCTTTATCTCGAACTTCGAGTAAAGCTACGAGAATGAGAATTACGCGTTCTCAAGAATCGGCAGAGGAAAGAAAGAGCACATCGGTTAAACACTATGAGAGTTAGTGCCTCAACTTCGCGAGCCAATGAAAGCTCTCCAGAGAGTGAGATGCGATTAGCAGCTGACAGAGCGAGACGAGCTACATCACGGGCGTCTCAAAGCTCTTCTCAATGAGAGCTAAGGCGTAGGTACCATTGACCGAGAACAACATGCGTTATCCCGAGAAGCTGAAACTGCTTCACAACGAGAATTACGGCTTACAGCTGACCGCGAACGGCATTTGCGATATTTTTCAACAGTAGTGTGGATTGACATATTATATTTCCCTACTAAAATACGAAAGTTAATCTGTCTGTTACATCAAAACCACTAAACCGTGAGGAAGGACATATGGTACTTTTTTACGAAAAACGACGGAAACGCGGACAAAGTCGCGGGCAAAAGCTAGTACGTAATATATAGCGTTCTTGTTACCCCATTAGGTGTGTAAAGTCGATCAGAGAAATTATATCGGTTCAATCACTAGTTAACAATATAAAAAAATTACTTAAGTAAAACACTGGTTATAAAACGCAAAACTGATGCTGAAAAAAAAACTGGTGCCAATAATCCCCTCAATGAATGAATGAATGAAATGCACTGACCCCAGCGTGGTTTGACCAGACTCGATTAGGTACTCGAATGAACCCAAAGATTCACACTAGCCCCTGTTGCCTCATGTTACATGGTGCTACAGAGACCATTGCATATCAAGGAGCAGACCGGGGGGCGCGGTAATGGTGCGGAAGACGTGCCCCTAGAATATGGAAGGATTATAGAGCCGTACCGATACATCCTATAGTAAGCAATGGAATTGTGGAGAAACGGGTGATATACAGCATGAAATTGAATTCACGGGCTTCATCTTATGGGATCATTGTATTCATCATTATGAACAACTTTTACTATGGAACCAAACGTGAAATCACGAAAAAAAAATCAACTCACTAAAAACCGTAACTCGTCAAAATGTAAGGAACAGCTAATTTTTCTTTTTGCGATTTTAGGTTTGGCCACATAGTAAAAGTTGTTCACAACAATGAGTACAATGACCCCTTAAGAGGATGCCCATGTATTCAATTTCATCCTGTATATGGATGGGTGAGCTATATAAAGAAAAGAAAGAAAGAAAGAAAAACTGATAATCACGAAAAAGTGACGCACAATGATATATGAAATTGTTTTATATCTTAGTAGATATGTCTAGAAACTAAAACAAAACTAATGGGCATTTGTTCTCTACATATAAAAAGAACAATATCATAGACGGAAATATGCGTCACTACCGCGCGAAACCTAAAATCTATACCTAAATAATTATAACCGATATCTTTTAACGAAGTCGCAGCTAGGTTAGTTCAGCCTGAGAATTATATAAAATACGCAACACTGATTCTCGAAATAAACTGATGTCATAAAATGCTCCTCTCATCATTAGAAAATCACGTATTTATGCACAGTACACCATACACAATAAGTTAGTAGAAATATATACAACAAAATACTCAGCACGAACACAAAGCACCAGAACAAGTTTATTTATTTAAATTCAATCAAACAACAGACCTTATCGATTGGTCCTCGAGAACTTGATGACGTGAAGTTGTGCCCGCACCGCGTTAGTTTCGTGAAACGTACAGTCAAAAGCACAAGGTCGGCCTCTGAATCTTTAATGCCGTATCTTCGGAAAGCGTATTCTAAATAATTCACACTGCCCAGACTATGAAAGACTCGAAATGACTACCAAAGAGAAATACCGACTCGAAGTTAAGTGAAAATGCGCAATAAAACCAAGTAATGTTTCCCAGCTTATTAGAATACGCGTCTGCTTTCATGAAATTAAATGGCCGACTAAGGAACCCCTTATTTGTTTTTATTTTCTTCGAATTTTGTTGGGTTCATAATTTCTTTTCCTCTCTTTATTTATGTCCTTGGTTAAATTATTTGCCGTGTTATCGCCGTGTAAGGAGACGTTTAGCCGCTTTTTTACGCTATCCTTTTTTGGAACGGTTTGTGTTGAAATCTTACTGAGTTTTTGGGAGTCTTACGAGGGCTGTCGCACTTTGTTACCTCTCTCGCTCATACGGAACCAAATTATTAAGAATCTTAAATGAAAAGAAGCTTACTACATTATGTTCCTAACATTATCGTCTGACACCGAAACTAACATTATGAAGCTTGTCATCATCATTATCCTGCCCTCAACCCAATTTATTAGGGGTCGGCGGAACATGTCTTTTTCTTCCATACTTCTCTATTAGCCGTCATCTCGGTAGTCCCTCCCTTTCTAGTCGTACCATCTTTCACACAGTCCATTCATAGTTTCTTTGGTCTTCCCCTACTCGTATAGCAACATATTATGAAGCTTTTGTTAAACTAATATTTAATTTTAAATTCTATCTTTGTCATTGTTTCCTTGGTAACAATATATTGGCCTTATATGTATACTTATTTTTATTCTCTGATAATACGCGTAAGTATTACTAATTAAGGTTTACGTTAATTTGTACTTCAAAACTAGGTATGATATATCAGCCTGTATGAGTTATTACTGGGTATCGATTAGGTACCGTGTCTATTCATTGGTGTTATCGATTTCAAATATTTTTGTTCAAGAAGTCTATATCGTAATTCAATGGTGTCTGACATACATTATCATCATCACGACTCTCTTGTCCTTATACCAATTTGGTTGTGGTTAATGGTATTTGACATAAAAAAAACATGTAAAATTGAAAAATAATCAGCTATTTATGATACCGCCTAAATTTTAAAACATAGATTTTAGCAGTACCCTAATTTCGTAGTAAACTTCAATCGGAATCGGTTTAATTTTGACAGTTCACCAGCATTCATTCTTGTTATTTACGTTGTCAAGCAGACAAATTTTTCGAACAAATTATGAAGAAATTTACTTCAAAATTATTCAGATTCTGATTGTTCATGTGCTACGCAATTAGGGTGCAGGACATAAACTAGGCCATTATTTCTGAAATAGGTAGATAACTTCTACTTTAAAGCCAAACAAGTAAACCCTTCAACCAGAACAAAATATTCAAGGATTATATTTTGTAGTTGAGTTTTGTAACTAACTTATAAAACATTCAAGCACGGTATATTGAGTAAATAATGTTTACAAAGGATACGAGGTTGAACGCGGGTTCGCTAGTAACCAAATAAATTTTGGGTATCTACAAGGTACCTACCTAATTACGAGCCTGAATCGATACCCAGCGGGTACCAACAGACAGTGACCGTGAAGTTTCTTGGTAGTTTTCCTTTGCAAAGGGAAATCAAGTTACCATTTACACATGCAACTTTGGAATGAACTCAAAATAAAAAGTCATTTATTCAAATTAGGCTAAGAATCAGCACTTTTTGAACGTAAAAATTACATGAGACAGTCCCCCAGAACGCCCGCCCTTCACCACTTCTTAGTGCTTTAGCTGAGAAGAAGAAGGGGCGCAACAAACTCCCCAGCAGCACAGTTGTCCGTTCAGTTACAAGAACGTGAACACAACAACACAAACAATACAATAGCTTACTATGTAAGCTATGTATGCTTTTGTTTTGAGTTTCGTAATGATAAGTAGGTACTTATACCTACTTAACATTATTATACATATTACGAGACTTTCGGGCTTCTGACGACCCGTAACGACTGTCAAAGATCCAAGAACGAAAGCCGGGATCAAAGGCTTAACGTGTTTCCGAGGCACGGGAGGTATCGGTATGTAAAGATGGTCACCCATCTACGGACTCACCGCGGTAAACGTAACTTAACCTGATCGATCGACCCGTGCAATTTAAAATTACCGTTTGAATGATCAAAAACTCTGACAAAAACTAATTAAACAAAACACAACTCGCACCTGACTAAATCTAAATCAATTCCAACTTATAATGTATCAACAAGTAAGCAGTCTAATCAGTGGCTGTCTTGGACGTGCCCTGCCTGTATTACCCCGCAATTTGGTCCATTGACTGTGGTCCAACGAAGTTGCAGTCGACTCGAGAACTCCTTTGAGAACACCTGGCTAATATACTTGGTGCATGCAGAGGTACTAATGGAGTTGGAATGTTATAGTTGCATGATTTAGCTGTTTTAGAGTGTGGAGAAATTGTAGTCACACTAATATTATAGAGGCGAAGGTTTTTGACTGTGTGTGTGTCTTTGTTACTTCTTCACGCTCAAATTGCTAGACCGATTTGGATAAAATTTGGTATGTAGATAGCTTATACCCTGGATTAACACATAGGCTACTTTTTATACCGGTCTACGCGGGTGAAACCGCAGGGCGCAGCTAGTTGTAATCTAAATAATTTGTGTGCAAACATGGAATAAGTAGTAGGTAGTCAACGGTAGATACAGATACGGTACACGCACTACGACAATCGTCCTTACAGCTACAACATAAAGGCGCGCTGTCAATGTCAAATTGTTATTGGCACTAGTGTGCGGTTGACTGCAATTATATTATACTAGCGTTTGCCCGCGGCTTCGCCCGCGTTTATCATGCATATAAACTACAGTGCTCTACAGACTTCCCCAACAAAGAGGCAGTCTTTGTTGGGGAGGTCTGTACGAAACTACATGAAATAGTGTAAAGTATTATAATAAGAAGGTATAACGAGTAAAAGGATATATCTTAGAACAACGTGGAAAAAGAATCAAGTACAAAACTATGTGTCACTTTTATCTAGACAGCTTTCTATCTAGCCAGGGGTAGTACATGCAGGTGATATATCTTCAACACTCTTGAATCACTCTATCTATTTAAAAAAACCGCATCAAAATTCGCAGACCGACAGACAGCGGGAAGCGACTTTGTTTTATATTATGTAGTGATTATTATTTATTTATTTATTATGATCTCCACAATAGATATATCATGTACTTACTTACTCATGACATTACCAAAAACAGGCAGTAATAAGTAGTATAAGTAAAATTGGGGATTTTAAACGATCAATTATTGCAATTGTCAATTATTACGTGATTGATCAAATTGATCGTCTACAAAATTTGTATGCAATTGAAGAGATAGACAATATTACTACTACTAGAAATTGATGGCAATTGATCAATTGCAATTTGATCGTTTCGGGGACCCCTTACTCTTTCTGTAATCTGTAAATAAAAAGAGAAGTCCTGACTGACTGATTGACTGACTCATCAACGACCAGCCCAAACCCTTGGACCTAGAAAGATGAAATTTTGCACAGAGGTACCTTTTATAATGTAGACAAGGAAAAAGGAAGGAATTCCCGGTAGAACGTTCCGAAGCTGAACTAAGAACTAAGCTAATGGGTTCAGGTTAAAATAGCATCAAGTAGACTTCGAACCTATGGCCTATCGCCTCGACGACTACGCCATTGTCGCTTTAAGTTTTAAGATTATTTCGAGATATTTAGTACATGTACTGGTTGGCAATCAAGAATGTTGTGGCAATAAGTTATTACTAGGTAAGCAAGTTTAAGTTATTTATACCTTGCAATTATGTTAGTCAACAAACTATTGCTTATAGCTTTTACCAGCGGCTTCGCCCGCGTGGATGTCGGAAATTATCCCACGGGAACCGTACATTTTTTCGGGATACAAAGTAGCATATGTGCTATTCCAGACTATAATCTATTTCTGTGCCAAATTTCATCCAGATCTATTCAGCCGTTCTGGCGTGATTGAGCAACGAACATCCATCGTACACGTAGTATGAAGTAAGATTTCGGGTCATATTAGTTTAATTTTAATTTAGGTTATGTAGGTAATGCCGGAAATTAATTGCATGCCTAGGAAATTGAAGTTTGTTATATTAGGTTTAAATATTCTAATAGCGTAGCTACAGGCTTACGAACATTGAAGTAGGTACCTGTCTGGAATTAATTTTGTTTATACATTAATTTTATGATTGAAACTCACACCCAACCTAAGACATTTAAAACAATAAGTACCAACCTAATTTTTTATAAAACAAAAGCCGACCAAAACTAGAATTAAATGGTGATCTGATTAACTTACTAACATTTCAAGACTACAGTAGTCACACAAAGTAACACAAATCTCCAAAACTTACACATCAACACATCTACCTATTATGAAAAAACTGGCCAAGTGCTTGTCGGACCACGCACAATGAAGGGTTTCGTAGTTGAAAAGAATTGATATCTCAAAAAAAAAACCTAACATTCTAATCCCAATTTTTTTTATACGTGCTAAACTTACAAATTAACAATTTTCCGTTACTTGTGCTGTGAGGCCATGCTTCTTGCCAAATTTCATGATTTTAGGTCAACGGGAAGTACCCAATAGGTTTTGATTTACTTGCGAGTATCAAAATATGTCGCATAAATGGCCGTATTTTTTTATTGCGTTGTTATAAGCTTGATTTTTTTAGAACTCTAAGAGATCATAGACCTACGTATTTGATATTAATTTCAACTTGATACCTCCACGCGTTCCTGAGAAAAAGGGTCTTGATAGTCTGACAGACAGACAGACAGGGTTCCTTTTTTTCCTTTTGAGGTAAGGAACCCTAAAAATCTCCAAAAACTTTCACATCAACCCATCTATTGTCAAAAAAATTACAAAGTCAACACTATAAAGCCTTGTTGAGACAGAATTTATGGGCCAATTACCGGCACACACCAACCATTAGGCCATTCGCTTTTACATGCTAATCTGTTATTGATAGAGGGCAGGCCGTGTTAATTACGCCCCTTGGTTCGGCCGCGTGTGTGTGTGTGATACTCCTGACACTAAAAGTATACCTGACCCAATTTGGTGGCTGTTATTTTGCAAGTGTCACACTCATAATGTCTTTTGGTAAAAACTAGTAAAAAAAAAACATGTTCCAAAAAATTTTATCGCTTTTCCATTTGTAGAACCAGCATTGAGTAGTACCGTAATTGTGTAAAACACTATCAATCGGAATCTGAATGATTTTGAACCTTATTGCTAATCCATTGCTTCACTTATTCGAAAAATGTGTCTTCTCAACAACGTTAATAATGCACTGAATGCTGTCGGACGGTCAAAATCAAACCGAGTCCGATTGATAGTGTGTTACGCAAGTACCCCGCATAAGGGTGCGTTTCCACTGACGCGGAGCTGGGCGGAGCGGAGCGCAGACGTGCAGGAATCGACCAATCATAATGGTTGAAATCCTCATCGCGTCTCTTGCCTCGTCTGTAATTGGACGATTCCTGCACGTCTCCGCTCCGCTCCGCCCAGCTCCGCGTCAGTGGAAACGCGGCCTAACTGAGTCAAAACTGAGTTTAGACGGACTATCGCTTTTGAAAACAAAAAAATACCAGCAATTTAGCAAAAAACCGGGCATGTACTTGTCGGACCACGCACAATGATGGGTTCCGTCGTATTTGAAAAGCATTTATCCCAAAAATAAACTTATTAATTTAGTTGAAAAACATGTTCTCCTATACATTTTTTATTTACTTGTATTATGATGAGACCTCGCTTCTTGCCAAATTCCATGGTTCTAGGCTTCTAGGTCAACGGGAAGTACCCTGTTGATTTTGCGAGTATCAAAATATAGTATGTCCCATAATTGGCCGTTTTTAGGGTTCCGTAGGTATCTCAAAAGGAAAAAACGGAACCCTTATACGATCACTTGTTTGTCCGTCTGTCTGTCTGTCTGTCAAGACTCTTTTTCTCAGGAACGCGTGAAGGTATCTAGTTGAAATTAATATCAAATACGTAGGTCTATGATCTCTTAGAGTTCTAAAAAAATCAAGCTTATAACAACGCAATAAAAAAATACGGCCATTTATGCGACATATTTTGATACTCGCAAGTAAATCAAAACCTATTGGGTACTTCCCGTTGACCTAAAATCATGAAATTTGGCAAGAAGCATGGCCTCTTTCTTTAGTTCTTAAAAAATCAAGCTTATAACAACGCAGTAAAAAATATGGCCATTTATGCGACATTATGTTAGTACTCGCAAGTAAATCAAAACCTATAGGCTACTTCCTGTTGTCCTAGAATCATGAAACTTGACAAGGAGGAAGGTCTCACAGCACAAATAAAGGAAAAAGTCCGAAAAATGTTAATTTGTAATTCTATCACAAAAAAAAAATTCAAGTCTGTCAGTCTGTCAAGACCCTTTTTCTCAGGAACGCGTGGAGATATCAAGTTGAAATTAATATCAAATACGTAGGTCTATGGTCCCTTGGAGTCCTAAAAAAGTTTCTAAGTCAATTTAATAAAAAATATGGCCATTTTGCGACATATTTTGATAGTCGCAACTGTCGCAAGTAAATCAAAACCTATAGGGTATTTCCCGTTGACTTAGAATAATGAAATTTGGCCAGAAGTAAGCTCTCACAGCACAATTAAAGGAAAAGGTCCGAAAATTATTAATTTATAATTTCAAGACATAAAAAATTTTTTTTTTGGGATTTTCAATATGAAGTTTGTTTATGGAATAAATTCTTTTCAACTACGGAACCCTTCATTGTGCGTGGTCCGACACGCACTTGTCCGGTTTTTTTTTAATTGCGTTGCGTTTACTTAGAAGCTTGTTTTTTTAGAGCTTCATACCTACTACCTACAGCTGTTATACCTACGTAGGTATATGATATTTAATTTCAACTTGATACCTTTCCGCGTTCCTGAGAAAAAGGGTCTTGACAGACTGACAGACAGCGAAGTGATCCTATAGGGGTTTCGTTTTTTCCTTTTTTTGTACGGAACCGGAACCCTAAAAACAGTATATTAGTCAAAGTTAAAACTGTTTTGACACAAGACAAAACTGTTTTGTTTACGGCAGATGAAATTTTATTAACTCTGGTGTGCGCACTGCGACGGAGAGCTAATGACGAAAACAACAATAATTATTACAACTCAAAATTGCTCACGCGCAAATTATTCAAAATGTCGACAGCACTATTAGTACCATTTGAATTGTGTCCAAATTTTAATAACAATCGTTCCGTCCCACAAGCTTAGCTTATCGAACACCTAAAAGGTCTTATATCAACGTAATCCTTATTTATGAAGTGATTATATTAATAGCTACTGGTCCGAGCCGAAACTCATTGAATTTTCACAATCAACAACTTTTAATCTTATCATTATGCAGTCAAGATTCATCTAACTTGGTCCTTTTAAAACTTATCTAGTTTGCTAGTTTCCGCCTCTTCTGTAGCTGCCGTGAATAATAGACAAGAAAGTATGGGATGGATGTTAGTGTGCTATGGTAAACATGTGTGTACTTCTGTATTTTTCACACACATTGGCAAGCCTGCAGTAAAAGATTTTTTCCGCAGTTTGAAAATCGAATAAAAGAAACGCCTTTATTCGATTTTTAGGGTTCCGTACCTCAAAAGGAAAAAACGGAACAATTATAGGATCACTCGTGTGTCTGTTTGTCTGTCTGTTCGTCTGTCACAGCCAATTTGCTCCGAATCGAATGGACCGATTAAGTTGAAATTTGGTACACATATGAATTTCTGTGACCCAAACACGAACGGCTAAATAAAGTAAATTAATTTTAATATGGGGTCACTTTTAGGGCGCAAATAAGAAAATTTTAAAAAATGTTTTGCAAACTGTACCGTGTGACATTATCTATGATGGTCTCAAATACATTTTTTTGTAATTTTAAAATAAATAGTTTTAAAGTTATTTAAGAAAATAGACGAAAATTTACCATTCCATTGACCTAACTTAAACTACTGACATTAAACTACTAAGCCTAAAATTTTTAAAAAAATACAGAAAATAGTTCTATACTTACCTGTAGATTACGGAAAAACCTATAAGAAGTTTGTGGTCTTAAAATAACATGGTAAATCTGTCAATATTGTGAGTACAAACTTACCTTTACTGTTGCAATGTATGGGAGAACATGTTTTGCAACTATAATGTTAATTTGTCTTTGGGATAATTTCATACCAACTACGGAACCCTTCATTGTGCGTAGTCCGACACTCACTTGGCCGGTTTTTTTTTTAATACCGGCTCAGTTAAAATCACCGCTGTACTAAACTATATAACGAACTGTTATGCTTACTTAGTAACACAACATTGCGAATTTTTCCAGCAAATTACTTTAGTGCAACTTTTTAACAACGTTCATCAATATTGTTTTTTGACCTTGTAAACTTTTTCAATTAGGCCACGCTAACTTTAATACAAAAATTGTTAATGACGTTTTCAGACGGGGTAATTAATTAAAAGTATCATAAACTAAGGGCACGGCACAGACTATACCAGACTTTACTGGATACCTACCTAAACATTTTAAAATATTTTTTTTTTACAGCAGAATAAAATATTTTTACAATAACAGCTTTATTCAACTTTTTTATCAACCAAAACCGACACTGGCGGCCTCTTATACAACGTGTAACGTTAAATGCGCAAAACCTCTTAAGGGGTCATTGTACTCATTATTATGAACAACTTTTAGTATGGGACCAAACCTGAAATCGCGAAAAAAAATCAGCTGTTCAGTACATTTTGACGAATTATGCGAACAGAAATGTACTGAACAGCTGATTTTTTTTTCGCGATTTCAGGTTTGGTCCCATAGTAAAAGTTGTTCATAATGATGAGTACAATGATCCCTTAAGAGGTTTTGCGCATTTAACGTTACACGTTGCATAGTTTAAAAAACTTCGCGAAAAATCCTTATAAATAAGCTCTTTCATTAAGAATAAGAATAAGAATAATTTATTTGTTAAACATAGGTAATACATAAAAAGATCTTAAAAAATTAATTAGTGCGCTATGCTTTGCCAATATTGACATACAAATGATTAAAAACGATTACATGACTGCATGGGTACTATTAAATTACAACGATAAATTTATTACAATATAATTATTATTTGAGTACGTAATTGTATAAAAACATTCTTACATTCTTAGTATTAAAACGAGAAATCCTTTCCCTTTAACAACGTCTATCAGCAATTATCTCCCTTCACTCATTTACGTACTTATACGTATACTGTCGCACGTCTTTCCCCTCACAGAGAAGCCTGAGAGTTATCGACGGCCCTTAAAGGTACTCCTGCCAAAAATAGTGACGTGCATGCTTCCGAACAAAGGCTATCATGTAACCCATGAGTGGAGGCTACACCTTAAGAGGAAATGCGGGGGCGACCAGAATTTTGAAAATTAGGTATTTCAAGAAACTATTGCTGTCGCTCTGCGAGCGCTCCACCCTCAAATTCGTGCGATAAAGACAACTGCAAATCAGACTAAAAAACCTATGTAAAAAGTCACATTTCGAGGTTTGGCTCTCGCCTATTTCCTCCTCCAATATTGGATCAATTTAAAAGATATTTCATAAACTGAATAAGAAGGATATGTACTATGCTCCTATATTTTTCTTTTTTCGTTGAAAGTTGTCAAATTTGTACACTAGGCCTCTGTTGACAGCGTTCTGAATAGGCAGTTTTGAGCATTTTTTGAGGGCTAGAACCCTCAAAAAATGTTGGTTCTAGTTCTGATAAAAATAATGTATCATCAAAAAGGAAAACATAGGGGCATACAAGTAGCTAATATTTAAATTTCTGTACAAAAATCATTGCTTTATGGTCATTAACCAGAAAGAAAACAGGCGAGAGCGTTTGTATGGATAAAAGAGCACCCGCATTCCCTCTTAATGACTGGTACTTAGACTAGGTATTATATTTTGTGGTTAAAAGTATGTAACGTTAGTACGTCACAGGACTTCACATCATTTGATGGCCACAGGCGAATATGTACCCTGCAGAAGCCGGCACGATGCTGAATCAATGAATGAATTTTCTTTTTGGAACTGTCAATGACACGGCCTCCTCTCTTCGAGTGGGAGTGGGCTGTAATCCACAACGCGGACCCAGTGCGGGTTAGTGGATGTCACATGTCTTCGAATTTTTGGTTCTAAGCATGCCGGTTTCCTCACGATGTTTTCCTTTACCATTTTGAAGTCTTTCCGATTTGATGAACAGCCTTTTCACCACCAAATCTTGGTGTATTATCATAATAAACTTGATAGATGAATAATTACTGATCACAAAGTGCATACACGGAAGCTGCAGTCGCTCTTCCTGAGATTAATCCCTCAGCGAAATTGACAACTCTCGAGGGATGTGGCGTTTAACAGGATGCTAAACGTCGCCACGTATTTATAACAAAGAATAAGACAGAGAACTGAAATATAATAGGAAGCTATTAATAAACTACCCTTCCATAAATTCCATCAATACAAAACGAAGAACCCCCCACACAAATCACTAAATTTAATCAGGAGCCCCATTGGCCTCTCATCACATTTAAAATTCCGACATTGTCACTGGTAACCACAAAGGCTCACTGAGAGGGTCCGAGACTTCCAAAGACATTTGTTGCTGACCTTCACGGCTGAATAAATAATTTAAACTCGACTCAAGCCCCCAGATTTAGTTAAACAAAGGTGGTCCAGT
Source organism: Cosmia trapezina (assembly GCA_905163495.3). NCBI lineage: Eukaryota > Metazoa > Arthropoda > Insecta > Lepidoptera > Noctuidae > Cosmia > Cosmia trapezina. The sequence goes on from LR991036.1 coordinate 9,916,606, forward strand.
TAATAGGGTAATACATTTTGGTAATTTCTACGATCCGTTCGAGGCGAGGTTGCTTTGGAAGCGGGGGAAACTAATTCAGTGTGTTTAAATTAATGTTGGAACTTTCTTGAGGTCGACATACTATATGGACACAGTGTGGACTGAAAAACTAAAAGGTTGCCTGATACAGACGACAAAAGAACAATGGCTAATATGGGCACGTTTTTGACATCTGTCATCTCTGACCAAGATGTGCATTAGGGTCAAAGGGTAGAACATTTTTACACCAACAGTTAGATTTTTCTATGCGATCATAGCTAAAGGGTTAAGCCAATAAGGCAGTACCTATAACACTTTTGACGAGTGTTAAAAATGAAAACGTGCCACAAAATTTCTTAGAATTTCATAATAATGAAGAAAAGTGACAACCCAATTCCCTGAAAAATAAACTTATATGTAGATAGGGATACTACCGAAAAACATAAAATTAAAAATAGCACAAATTTACACCTCCTATAAACCCACTAAAAGCCTTTAAGAGGGTTGTCACATTTTGTCACTTCTCTCGCTCACACGGTACCAAATTTTTAAGATTGTTAAATGAAAAGATGCTTTAATGAAAAATGTAATCAATTACCTAGCGAACTAGTAAATTATTTTAATTTAATAGCTACCTAATTATTAAAAACACATTTATATTGTGTTATCTAATAAACTCAGCTCAAAAAGTATTATGTGTTTTTGAGATGAATTAAATAAATGCCACATTATAAATGTGTTTTTAATATTTACCTATGAAATTAATATTATTTATTAGTTCGCTAATTGATTATATTTTTCAAAAAAACATCTTTTCATTTAACATTCTTAGAAATTTGGTCCCGTGTGGGCTAAAGGTGACTAAATGGGACAGCCTTCTTAAAACAGCGTAATTTACAACACATTCAAAAGTAATTATTTTCCGCGCCCAGTGTGACCATAGCCCAAGGAGTGACCACGGCACTTAGCGAATTAAGCATGTCACAAGTTAATGTTTAATGGTTAATGCAGACGAGGGTAGGCATTAGGCCAAATTAGCCATGCCTGCTTAGACGGACGCTTTTCTATCTGGAGTTATTACTGTATTACCACCACTAATAGTTTTGTTCGTACCACTCATTTATTTGGAAGAATTATCTTGAATCGTTTTGGGAGGAGGAGGCTTGAGGAGCTTGTGGCTAAGTAATAACAGCCGCATGGATCGATCTTGCCGAGGTTGGTCCGTAGATGGTTGACCATCTTTACATACCAAGAACTCTCCGTGTCTCGGAAAGCTGTTGGTCCCGGCTGTCATTCGTGGATCTTTGACAGTCGTTACGGGTCGTCAGAAGCGCGAAAATCTGACAACCAGTCTTATCAAGGCGTATCTATTACCCAGTAGCTGGGTTGAGGAGGTCAGATTGGCAGTCGCTCCATGTAAAATACTGGTATTCAGCTGCATCCGGTTAGACTGGAAGCGGACCCCAACATAGTTGGGAAAAGTCTAGGTAGATTGATCTAAGTATCTCGAAACGTCTGTGTTGGTACAAAATAAATCTAACTGGGAACAGGTATTTTCTACGCAAAACAATTATGATTTAATTAATTAGGAGATCAATATTTGCTCTCTTAAATAACAATAAGGGTGCGTCCGGACAGTGTAAGGCATTTGCTTCGACGCATGTGACGGCTGCCTCAGGTCTGGACGAACCTTTAAATAAATTTAATGATTTTGAAACAATCCTAACTACCTAACCTAACATTACAAATGCTAATGTGAGTTTGTTTGTTTGCTACCCTTTCACGGGTAAACGGCTGGACCTATTTTGATGAAATTTGGTATAGGGATCCCTTGAACCCTGGGAACGGACGTAGGCTACTACGCGGAGAAGCCGCGGGCGGAAGCTATTTATAAAGAAATTATGAAAAACCTGTACGAGAAAAGACCTATATTGTTACGAAGAAGGTAAAACTCCACCAAAATATATACGACCGTTCGTAAAACGAGTACCTATACAACATACATGTATGCAATGTAAGCACGAGTGCATTACATCAATATTGTTCCTGTTAACTCTGACAAGTAACATAAACGTGCTTATACTAGAAGTGTGTTAAGTTAACAAGAGTTCAGCGTGTCTTGTGTCTATCGCTAGCCGTCAGAATATAGGTGTGTAGGTTTATATATAGCTTTCAAACCAAACAGCTCATTTTGTGTAGATACACTGTACACACGGCCAAATATTTAGGTATGTAGGTAAAGATTAGACCACTACTAACACTCAAAGCTCTGTAAAAGGGTCCCGAAATGATCAATTGCAAATTGTCAGTTTTTACGTGATTGATCCTACCAAGTGCAATTGAAACGATTGATAATATTACTAGAATAAAAATTGATCAATTACAATTAATCGTTTCGGGGACCCCTTAAAAGACAACTGTAGTTATATAGTAAGTAGTATAGCTTTGCATAACTATCTGTTTTGTCCGCTGTACTTGAATATGAAAACGTACGTATTAGGGACATCTAAAGACCAAAATAGTCCACCTTTATTAATTGGAAATGCAGCAAAAGAAATAGAAAACCAAAATAATTACAGTAAGTAGGTACAAATCCAAGGTCTAAACACAAATTATAATCGAAACTTTCAAGCCCGAAATACCACCGAATACTAAACCCCGTATACACAAGTATGCAACAAATATAATTTGGTACAGTAGTGGCAATTCAGGTGTCTCAAACTGCTCAGCTCCCTAATTTCTAGCCTGTCAAGTCGAAGAAGCGTTAAGCCAATACGGCAGAATCACACGACAGCTGCATTAGAATAGGATTCAGATCGTTCGGCTGTACCAAACCTGTCTGTCCTGGCCTTAAATGAGTTTGTATTTATAGGAGAAGAATTATGTACAAGTAATTTATTTGTTTAAGCACATTATTTCAAATGGTTTTTGTTTAATGTTTTGTTAAAGACAATACGTTTTAGTATGCATAAATTTTGATGTGTTTTATGTGTTTTTCTACACTGTACCCAGTCGTCATTTCAAATATAAAACTTTGGTGTACTAAGTACTATAATTTGACAGAATCGAATGCCTATGTTTTTCTCGAACGGCTTATGTTCGAGAAAAACATAGGCATTCGATCCTGACGTAGTTCATTGACCTCTACAACAATGCCGACGAGAGGAAGGAACAACAAATAACAAAGGTACACAACACACCCGAGTAACATTATGACACAAGTAGCACCATGTAAATATGGAGATACGACATCACGACGTAGGAAAACTCGTGTTACGGACGATAACGTACAACTGCCAGCCCTACATCTCATAAAATACTTGAGAAAATCCAAAATAAATGTTTTCGTCTAGCCACGTTGGCGTCACTCGTTCATAAATCACATAAAAATATATCCTAGAGTGGCAGATTAAGTGATTCCTACGAAGTTCGAAAGTTGTGTTCGGCAAACTGGCGAATCCATTAAAGTAAGCCCATCAGAAGAAAACTGTGTAATCTGTTTATACGTTAGCATAAAACGGATAGTTGTGTGTGTTTATGTGTGATTTGTTACTAAAAGCTTTGGGAAATTAAAAGATAAACAGCCAAGGGTTAGCGCAGATATGAATCTCGTAAATTATGTACAGGTTGTAAGTGTAAACAGTGGGAATATTTTAAGTCGTCATTATACTCATTGTGAACAACTTTTACTATGGGACCAAACCTGAAATCGCCAAAAAATCAGTTGTTCAGTACATTTATGTTCGCATAATTCGTCAAAATGTAGGGAACAGCGGATTTTTTTTCGTGATTTCAGGTTTGGCCCCATAGTAAAACTTGTTCATAATGACCCCCAACAATGACCCCTTACAATATTGCTACTGTTTACACTTACACCCTGTAAATAATTATGATAGGCTTATTTACTAAGGAAAACAGAATTCAAGGCAGATTTACAATGAATGTCAAGATGACGGGACCCCGCCAGGTACATCGAATATAACGTGACTAGGATTTAATACAACATTTCTACTATTTCATACTTTCATAATAAAATTCTACACTCATAAACTTCCAAAATATTGTACAAAGAAAGTGGTCCCGCTATTTTGATATCAAAATGACGGGACCACAATTCAGTTAATGAAAAACACATGGCGTGATCTCAAACTGTATACACCAAATTTTAATACGATTTAGTACGACTACGTTTAAATCGTTATTATACTTTTAAAACTGCCATTTCAAGGAAAGAATGTGCTTATTATATTTTACATCAGAAAAGCGCCTGGAGAAAAAGTATCATCATTTTAAGCCAAGCATCATTTTATGACTCTTACAATTTGTGTAGGCGTTTAAAACGTTAGGGCCGCATATAATTTGTGTTATAAATATTTTATACTTACAATTTAATTTACAAAGACTACTTCTTGAATCTAAAACAATTTTAATACAGATAATTTACTACTTACAACTAAACACGAAATTCTTACAATAAACACGACGGGGATCATGGGGAGGGCGAAAGGGGAGGGAAGGGGAGGGGTGAGAGGGGTTAGAGGGAGATGAGGGGTGAGACGGAGATTAGAGGGAGTGGTGCGAGCCGTGCGAGATAGGGTAAGAGGGCGGGGTGGGGCGAGTGCCTTTACACCTTAAAGTTGCTTTTTGTAGAACACTGATTCATTGAAGAAACCCTGCCCGACAAAAATGACTGAAAAATAGAAAGTCGGAAACTCGGAACGGCACAAAAATTTTACCTCTTTATAATATTATTATATTAAATTAGATAAAGTGCATTTCTCGGATTGTCGGAAAAAGGTTAACTAGTTATGTATGTTTTTTTCTTGTTACAAATTGTTACAAATAAATTAAGTAATAAAATTTACAATAATTTACATTTACAACATTAAACATACATTTTACATTTTTTGATATTATTATTTTTTTAATATTTTGGTTTTGTATTCAAATTACTTTTAACTTTTAGGAAAACATAAACTAAAATAAATGCACTTCAGAATAACCCGCCCAAAGTAAAACAGCAACAAACAAAACGCCTAAATAAATTGTAAGAGCTATAAAATGATGCTTGGCTTAAAATGTGATGATACTTTTTCTTCAGGCGCTTTTCTGATGTAAATATAATAAACACTTTTTTTTTTTTGAAATTACAGTTTTTAAAGAATAATAACGATTCAAACGTAGTCGTACTAAATCGTATTAAAATTTGGTATGTACAGTTTAAGATCAGACCATGTGTTTTTATTAACTGAATTGTGGTCCCGTCATTTTGATATCAAAATAGCGGGACCACTTTCTTTGTACAATATTTTGGAAGTTTATGAGTGTAGAATTTTATTATGAAAGTATGAAATAGTAGAAATGTTGTATTAAATCCTAGTTACATTATATTCGATGTACCTGGCGGGGTCCCGTCATCTTGACATTCATGATTTACAACGAATGAAGTTCCAACTCTCAATACTATCAATGACCCGTTGGTCTCGTGGTTCAATTCCCGGTTCAGGCAGTGTTATTGGCTTTTTCCATTAGGAATTTCTTAGTAACAGCCGTCTTAGTAGCCGGAATCTGGAAGTTGGTGGTGTGATACCCCCGTGCCTTGGAAAGCACGTAAAGCCGTGGGCCCTGCTCCTAATCTGTCTCCGGTCGTGTCGGATTGCCCTCCCATCGGACTATGAGAGTGAGGGAAGGGAGAGTGCACCTGTGTCTGCGCACACACTTCGTCGCTAATCTGTCTAACTGACGTATCTGACATTTTGGACTAAGCTGACCTAACTATAGTAATTTGATACATTTTCCAAGTTGAATCGATCTGTCTTTGACTTTTGAATTGAATTCTGTATGCCTTACTGTTCCCATGATAATACAAAAATCAAGACCGATGTATCTACAATCTACAAAAAATCTCAACAAAATATCTAGCTTGCTGTGTAAAATATGCTTCGAATCAGTTACGTCACTTACTTAGATTAGCGACGACTTGTGCACTATAATATCTCTCGCGCCGAAGGCTTGTCTCCTCTGAGACTGGTCGCCGTGGCCAAAATTCGGTCTGGAGGACTATTAGTATCAATGATATTGATAAAGTGCATAAAACATTTTCATAGCTAAAACATTTTTATCTTCTACATCCATTTTAACACAAAATTCTTCTTTAAAATCAAATCAACATAAAATACAGTCATATAATAAAAAGTCATGAAAATAAAGCACGATAAGAGCTGTTCGCAAATCGATTCAATCGAATACGGAACCAATTTCGATTTCAAGCGAGTAAACCCACAACTCGTTACAACTCCCTACATTAAGCGAGTTAGAGTTTCATCGGGAATAGCTCGAAAATAAAAATTGTTTTTGTATACTTATATATTCACGTATATATTTATGTATACTTTGTAAAGGGAAGGTTTTTCACGAAAACTGGGTGAATACGATTTCAGTTCGCCAAAGCGTTACCAAAGTTGGTATTATTAAATTTTTACGACAGCAGACGAGAGATATTTATTTGTTTTTCCGCGTTGTTGGAATAAAATATGTGCATGATTTGCTTAGTGACGTGAAAATAGTTTCTTGAGTAGTAAGTATGGCCTTCTTTGGCGATGTAAATATTTGTTTTGTTCAACAACATTATCTAACAAATCTTGTTAGGTTAATAATTTTTATGTTTAAATTACAAGGACAATAATAGACTCAAACTCAAAGTATTTTCAATCTGCCTAGCCTTTTCCCAACTATGTTGGGGTCGGCTTCCAGTCTAACCCGATGCAGCTCAATACCAGTATTTTACATGGAGCGACTGCCTATCTGACCCCCACAACCCAGTTACTGGGTAATACGATACCCCTTGGTAAAACTGGTTGTCAGACTTTCGGGCTTCTGACGACCCGCAACGACTGTTAAAGATCCACGAATAACAACCAAAAAAATTTTAATTTTTTTTATTTCAATTAAACCAATTACAGGCACTTTTGAATTGTCAAAGAGTATGGGTCAGTTAAAAACTAACGTCAGAAAGTTGAAGCTATATAGTTGCCCAATTCCAAAACGTACATCTCTATGGAGAAAACCGGACAAGAAACTCCACGGACAGTCTTTTAAATCAAGATAAGTATTACAACATCCAAAAAATAATAATTAAAAATCAATTTTAAATATAACATTCAAAGAGTATGGGTCAGTTAAAAACTAACGTCAGAAAGTTGAAGCTATATAGTTGCCCAATTCCAAAACGTACATCTATATGGAGAAAACCGGACAAGAAACTCCACGGACAGTCTTTTAAATCAAGATAAGTATTACAACATCCAAAAAAAATTAATTAAAAATCAATTTTAAATATAACATTAAAAATAAGGCCCCCAGTCTCAACTGACGGCGCCGCCGCGCCGGTTTACGAACATGACGAGATTAGATTATTAAAACAGCAAAATTACTTTTAGACATTTATAAAAAATATCTTGCCTTTCTCGCAATCATATTATCCAAACAACGAACAATGGAACATCGATCAAATAAACATAACTGAACAACTCTTCGAGACAAATGTTTACTTATCAAATCCTTTATTATGTAAATATAAAATATGTAGAGCAACAAGGAAGGTAGGTAACGAGTGAGCTCAACGGATCGGATTCGTTCTCAAATCCGCGTTTACAAATAATCGGATAATCCGATTCCCGTAAGGAATCGAGTTTTCGATGCTCGGTACATTAAATAAACACAATGGAATGAGAGTATTGTGCATTGCTTACGAAGAAACGACTGTGATAGGATCAGATGGAACTTCTTAATGTGACAAATACACACATGGTGTAGCTCTCAACGGTTGCCGACTTTCACTACATTTTTATTTAAATAGACGGAGACGCCTGCGATTTGACAAGGATTCGGCAAAGCTTGGGCACCGTAAACCTATTAAGTATTTCTAGACGATATTAATTACTATTAGGTGAGGGGCTATTGGCTAAGTAATAACCACCGCACGATCGATTAGGTATAAGATACACTTGCCGCGGGTGGTCCATGGTCCATCTTTTCATACCAAGACCTCCTTGCCTCGGAAAGCACGTTGAGCCGTTGATCCCGGCTGTCATTCGTGGATCTTTGAACAGTCGTTACGGGTCTGACAACCAGTCTTACCAAAGTGGTATCTTATTACCCAGTAACTGGGTTGTGGAGATCGGATAAGCAGTCGCTCCATAGATTTATTCCGTTCTAATACTAACAAATTAATACCACTGGTATTTGTTTGAACTCGTATTTATTTTCTATTCCGAACGGATACCATTTTTTAAAGTTATTTATGCAACTGACGTATAATAAGGTAATAAAATACGGAAATATAATAACTCATAATCTCCAACACAACAAATCAATAACTTTCCGATGTTATACTGGAATCCATTTTAACATTCGTACGGGCAAACTTAGTCCCAGGGGTAATCACAATATGGTAAACTTGTTGCGTAGTTTGTGTCCGAACCCTTACAGGGCCCTCAACATAGTTTACAGGTCAATTTTCTTGTTAAAACATTCCTATAGTAATTTCTAAGTGGGTATCCTATTGTTCGAATCAGTTCTCCAAGTGCTGTATAAATTGGCCGCCATCTTTGAAAGTTTATATGGCAATTGGCATTGTGTTAAGTTAAACTAATTCTGTAATGTAAATTGTGATTGTTGGAATGTATCGGTTTGTTAATATTGAGGTTATAATGTATTTGAATATTATTTGATGTTATGTAAGGTATGTTTCACAGCCCAGTTAGTGGGTAATACGATGCTGGGTTGTGGAGGTCTGATAGGCAGTCGCTCCATGTAAAATATTGGAATTCAGCTGCATCCGGTTACACTGGAAGCCGACCGCTGAAATCGTTGCTTAGCGGTGCGTAAGGTGAGTGCATGAATTATTTTTTTTAAACTTTTTATGTTACTAACATAGCTTATAAGTAATGTGTATAACATCATAATGGATCAAGGTCCGAAATAAAGTGTTTTTATTTTTTTATTACCTACCTGATCGATTGACGCTGCGGTTGTTATTACTTAGCCACGAGCCACTCAATCCCTAAGCTTAAAAAACTGATGATTAATTTTATTCCCCCCAATTACAAACCAACTTCAAACGGGCACGAAATACTGCATTCAAATCAAAAGCCATTCATAACCAAAAACTACACAAAGAAATTCCATTGTAATATCGAATAAAAACCAGTAGCATTATAAACCCGGCGGCACCCATTCCTCGCGTTACGACACGTCTTTCTTTGAACGAAGTCAACAATTTCATACCGTAAATTTCACTTTAAAACTATGTTTGAAACTTCTAATATCGAAATGCACTTTATCTATGAAAGACTGAATGTTCGAGGCGAGAGGGTGCGCATCAAAGATGTCGTCACAAAGCTGCAGGGTTAGCATTATCACACAAATCGGAGCTTTATCTTGATACAAATATGATACAAATTTCTTTGACATGTGTAGCGGGACATGTGTCGTTTTGATGAGGGTTGTTTTATAAATAAGGGGTTAGCCCGGGTTTTTGCGCGAAATAAAACCAATAAACTTTATAGCCTTATCTTAAATGGCGTGCTGTGTAACGCAACGCGTGTTCTTATAAGATGCCTTTAGATTTATTATGGGGATTTATAATGCATGCTAAGTTGACATAATTACCTAACTTGGATAGCTTTAATGTACGGTTAGCAGTTAAGTTAAGGGCTGTCGCATTTTGTCACCTCTCTCACTCATACGGTATCAAATGTTTGAGAATGTTAAATGAAAAAACCGGTCAAGAGCGAGTCGGACTCGCGCACCGAGGGTTCCGTTCCGATTTCTGAAAAAGTGTGCTATTTAGAGACATCGTTTTATTTTTCCTGTAATCTTTACATAAACTTCTATCACATAGAATAATTTCAGATTTTTCTCTTTGCAAACTTCAGAGATAAGGGGGGGAGGACGGTATTTTTTTTACATTTTTCATCAGAAGTCGAAAACTATGCGGTCTAAAAAAAAATTTTTGAGAATGTGCAAACAGCGCTCTTTCATATGATACCCCACATGCCCTAGTAGCCCCACTTTGATTTTTTAAGACCCCCTTTCAGTCCCTGTTGCAAAAAAAAAAACATAAATATTTTAATTTCTTTCTTATTTGCAAAATAGTTGGGTAAACGTTATCTAAAACTATTCTAAATTTCAAGTTCATAGCATTAGTAGTTCTTGAGATATCCAGCTGTGACAGACAGACAGACAGACTGAGTGACACAATAGGGGTTCCTTTTTTACCATTTTGGTACGGAACCCTAAAAATGCTTTATTGAAAAATGTAATCAATTATTATTTGTTGTTATAGCTGTTGTTATAGGTACACAATCTGTGAAAATTTTAACTGTCTACCTATTACAGCCCTGTGACAGACAGACGGACGGACGGACGGATAGCTGAGGCTTAGTGACAGGGTTCCGTTCGGGTACGGAACCCTAAAAACGATATTACTTTCAAACTACTTAAGATACTTATGTTCATGATTTTTTTTTCTATGAAATGACATTATCACAATATAACGCAAGGTCATTCACACATGATTTTTTAAACCGTAACAGACTCCGTAATAAGGCCAGAGTGTTCTATAACAATGGCTTTAATTGAACTACATAGTTTCGATTCACGTGACTTATTTGGAGACAAAATTAGTCCCAATGATAAATTGCTTATTCATGCTGATGAGCCAATTCTGTTAAATAAGTAGATCACTAAAAGCCGCTTATAAAATGGGCTCATCATTTAGACATTCTTGTGTAGGTAATGCTCCTATAGTGCTAAAAGAATTAATAATAATAGGGTTTACCTTAAGGCTTGTCTGCCGTAAAAAGCGCGGTCACTGTCGGACTGCATAGAAAAGAAAGAGAAGCGCGATGACACAACGCTTGCAAAATATGAAGTAATTATCGATTTACAAAAAATCTAGGGATTGGACTAAAAAGTAATCACATGAAATCATTCCTTATTATTTTGTAAAGAACTGTAAGTATAAATTTATGAACACTTTTAATGAAAACTGTAGGAGTAATATGGTAAAAACTCGAAAAAATAGACAGAAATAGACCTGGGTTTAGCCTTTTTAGGGTTCCGTACCTCAAAAGGAAAAAACGGAACCCTTATAGGATCACTTCGTTGTCCGTCTGTCTGTCTGTCTGTCTGTCTGTCTGTCCGTCTGTCTGTCTGTCAAGACCCTTTTTCTCAGGAACGCGTGGAGGTATCAAATTGAAATTAATATCAAATACGTAAGTCTATGGTCCCTTGAAGTTGTAAAAAAATCAAGCTTCTAAGTCAACGCAATAAAAAAGTACGGCCGTTTATGCGATATATTTTGATACTCGCAAGTAAATCAAAACCTATAGGCTACTTCCCGTTGACCTAGAACCATGAAATTTGGCAAGAAGCAAGGTCTTACAGCTCAAGTAATGGAAAAAGTCCGAACATTGGTAATTTATAATTTTATCACATAAAAAATACTTTCAAGTATGTCATTTGTCAAGGCCGTTTTTCTCAGGAACGCGTGGAGGTATCAAGTTGAAATGAATATTAAATACGTAAGTATATGGTCCCTTAGAGCTCTAAAAAAATGAAGCTTCTAAATTAACTCAATTAAAAATACGGCCATTTATGCGACATATTTTGATACTCGCAAGTAAATCAAAACCTATAGGGTACTTCCTGTTAACATAGAATCATGAAATTTGGTAAGAAGCAAGGTCTCACAGCACAAATAAAGAAAAAGTCCGAAAATTGATTATTTATAGTTTTATCAAATAACAAAATAGCTTTTAGTTTTTTTTTTTCTGGCAAAATGTGGGTTTATGTACACCTCTGCCCAAGCCTTCGGGGAAACAAGGCGTGATGTTATTTTTATGAATAGTTTTTTGCGAATACAAACTTAAATATGCAGTTGGGAAATTGTCCGTAACGTATATGTGTATGTGCATGGGAGAACATGTTTTTCAACACAATGTTAAGTTGGTCTTTTTGATAAATTCTTTTCAACTACGGAACCCTCATTATGCGTGGTCCGACACGCACTTGGCCGGTTTTTTTTCTTTAGTTCTACAAACTAAAATAGATTTCAGGACACATGAAATCACTTCTTATGTATTGTAGATTACTGTGTATTTTTTCCTATCAGAAAGAAGCTATAGTTACTGTAGAAGATGGTTACAAAGTTACTTAGTTTCGCCGTATGTAGCAACAAGCCTTAAGGCGCAGATATATGCCTACGGCTTTGAGTGGTTAGCTTGCTTGTTTTCTTCTGAACTCACGCAACGCATCGTACGTCCTGGGTCCTACGACGCGTTGCGTGATAGGACTCGCCCTTCAAGGAGCGCTGTCCCAAATTAAGGCTCTTACAGACAGACGCGATATCGCGTCACTCCTGTGTGTATGGTCGCGCGCGATTCCATAGAAATTGTTCAACGGATATAATATCGCAATATCGCGTCGCGACGCGATATCGCCTCTGTCTGTAAGAGCCTTTAGACACATTATTAATTTATTATACACTAGCTTTTGCCCGCGGCTTTGCCCGCGCATGTATTATACATATAAACCTTCCTCTTGAATCACTCTATCTATTTAAAAAAAACCGCACCAAAATTCGTTGCGTAGTTTTAAAGATCTAAGCATACATAGGGACAGACAGATAGCGAAGCGACTTTGTTTTATATTATGTAGTGATACAAAAAAAGGTTATTTTAAAACATGTATACTAAAAGATAAATAGTTAAATTATCTTCAAAATAGTGAAAGTTTCATAAAAATACGCTTTATAGTTTTTGCGTATTTTTTTATTCGCGATAGACATAACTATACAAATTAATTACACTATGTAATATAGACATACTCTAAAATATTCACGTATTAAATTATTAGGAAATGCTCGATTCGTTTTTCAACCTCAATATAAATTTATTTATGTTCTGCTCGATAAGAGAACATTTTGTACTTAAAAAAAATAGCTACAGTAGTACTCAACTAATATGGCTTATCGATGTACTTGCGCAGAAGATGAATTTTCAAAGCGCGGGAAATGCTATTGACCAATCGGCACGCTCCACGCTTTTTCCTGTACCGCTATTGGTCGGTAGCTGCCGCCATGTTAGCGCGCGCCGCTTGACAGCCGCCATACTTGCGAGTGAGATGGAACTAACAGCTGCAGTATATTATGAACCTTATAGTAGTGATCTAAGGTTGATTGTAAGTTTTAAGCAATCTCGTTATTCACGACGCCCCTTATTAGTTGAGTATTACTGTACTTTTTTGTGAAAGAAATACATCTTTTATTTTTGTACCTACTCAATATCGTATTCAATAAGTCATCAATTCTCCCCATCAATTGGTACATTACTTACCTCAAAGACAAAATAAGCAAAAGTAAGATTATAGGGCACATTCAAACTTTGCCTAAACTCCAGACTTATACAATAGTGTGTGAGAAAGCGGGGCGCGGAAGAATCTTCACAAAAGCGAGACTCGCTTCTCCTTTGTCTCGCGAGAGATCCACATATGAAGTTAGGAACTGTATGTACCTGAAACAGAAAAGAAACATTAGATTGTACTCTGGTGAGTAGTAGAGTGGAAATGAGGGCAGTGAATTAAAGTCGCGTAACTAGTTTCTAGGTAAGACTAGAATTGCAAACATTTAATCGTGTTTCTATAGATAGCGTAGTAAAGTAACTAATAACTTTTTTTTAAAACAGGCTCTAGAATTAGTTATCTTGCTGTTCTAAAATAAGTATGTATCTATACAATGTGTCGATTTGCATCCTCGGCAAATTTAAGAGTGTGGTATAGACCATCAAAAAGAACAACTTTTTCCATGACACCAACATCGTAATCGCGAAAAAATAATCAGCCGTCCCCATACATTTGCAACGAGTAGGTATTGAAGTTTTCTACGGGACAGTTGAAAATTTTGTAGCGATTACGATGTTGGTCCCATGGAGAAAGTTATTCGGTATGATGTTCTGTATCACACCCAGAAATTTGACGATGATGCAAAACGACACGTTGTCCTATATGTCAATGTTACCTATGGGTTTATTTTTAGGAGTTTGCATGAGGATTCAAATAACTTCTTTGAGGATACACTCTTCAATACATTTTCAGGTTTATATAAATCATCCAGATTGCTTAATGAAGATGATACTCTTCAAAAAGGCCAAACATTAAAATCAACCCCTTAAAACGTCTTGAAACCGAGCAAGTATCCCAAGATTTTCCTCATAAAATACATAAGTTACATTATAAAATCATAAGCCTTCTGCACCCCAAGACTATAAAAAACCGGCCAAGTGCAAGTCGGAATTCGCACATTTAGGGTTCCATACCAAATCTGATTTATCACTATATTAGTATTTGCTAGTAAATAAATAAATAAATGATAGGTCAATGGGAAGTTAAAAAATTCCTCGGAACAAAATTTTGTAAAAAAAAAGCTGACTTTGGTGGCTTCTCATTCCTTTGTTTTCCAATATTTTTTAAAACAAAAATACTGTATTTATTCACTAAACGAGTTCTAAACAACGATACACCATTCGATGGGGTAGGTCAATATTTTTTTCAATACACTTCCTCGAAAACTGGTTCAAATCGCACTACGATTAGGTTCACAATGCAATGTATGTCGCACGCGTGCGATTTTTTATTTTCCCGCACGTGTGCGGGAGTAAAAATTGCCACAGATAACTTATACCTATACTTAGTCCAAATTGGTTCAATACCTCTATTCGGAGGTGAATGTTTTTTTTTTAAATCTCGGCAAAGAGTTAGGCGTCTTTACGGCGCGGGCGTTAGTATTTTTTTGAATATTTATATATTGAATAACATCAAAAACTATGATTATTACAATAAAAGAAACGTTTATGAACAAATTAACATTTATTTGAATTCTAAACTCAAAAATATTTGAATTTTCTATTTTTAATATTAGGCTGTTTATCGGCTTTATACCTTTGCTTCTCCTTCACCCTGGCGAAAGCAAAGCGCGGAAAAAAAAGAAAATTTAAATCATAGAAAATAAAAAAAAAAAAATTATAAACAATTGAAATAGTTCTAATACTTAATTGTAATTTTATTCAAATAATTGTTGTACATTAACTATATTTTTGCATGCCTTTAATGAGGGTGAAATATGTCCTGTGCTATAATTTAATTTAACATCTTATGTACCCACCATATTTCAGGCAAATAAATGGATTATAGTTTCATAATAATGCAGGACAAAAATATTGTTCGTTATTTTATTTTATTTCTTCAAAAGTGTATTGAAAAACGTCGTTTGATACTCGTGGACATTTGTTATTGCAGTTCTCAGCTCAAAAACAACCTCGCCTACGGCTCGGGTGTTAATTCCGCCTCGAATGCAATAACAAACGTTCTCCACTTGTATCGAAATGTACTATTTCGCACCCCTCCCCTTTAACTAGCTGTAAACCCTTAAAAACAATTAAAAATATATTTTGACAATTCGTATGGCTTTGGATCAACAAAATGCTTAAACTGTAAATATCCTCAACCGTTTGTATGTAAAACCTGTGTGACAGACGATGGACAGACGTATAGAAGGACACATGAATGACAGCAATAGGGCTCCGTTCGGACCCTAATTCAAGACAACCACCTAACCCTTCTTGTACTGACACACTACACTTAAGTATTTAGGTGAGACTCCCATGCAGGTAACGTATTCTCCACGAGAAAATTTAATAAAGACTCCTTGACGTACCTAGCAGAAAAGCGTTAAGTTTAAAAGGCTGGAAATTAACCTACATAACTTCAAGTGGTCGAGTGTTGCATTATAATTACGTATGTGCACGCGACCTGGGAAACTTTTATTTCTATCGGGAATATGTGAAACGTGACATGAAACTTCCAAGTTATATTTTAGTTCTAATAGTAGCTAATAGGAAAACAAAGAGAAAATTATTAACATCGTGTAAAATTTCTAGATAATTGTTATTAATAGATCGTAAATAGTTGATAGATGCTGCTGTTTAGCTGTTTTAAAAATAAATTAAAAGCCTTCTTGTTGGAAAAATGTTTATACTCGGTATCGGAATTTATGTCAAATGATAAAAAATTGTCACTTTTAAAATCGCAGTGAACAAGCTTTACAATATTTTCTGACCGAACACTGTTCTCATCACTAGGACCTGAAGACATTTTGACATTGAACATTTACCGCCATTATTATCAATAAGTATTTAATTTGACATTATATTTCTTTGTTGACATATTTTAATTAATTGACTAATCATTTGACATCAAATTTAATTAGGCTTTGATATGTATTGTTTCTGCATGTGATAATTTTATTTAATATGTAATACCTACTTTTTATGTAATGTAATGTAATATTCAACACAATTTTAATTGTTAAGAATAAATGAAATGAAATGACATGAGATGATATCTATAACTCATATAGGATGAATTCGTTGTCTGTTAAGACCCTTTAAAAAAAAAAACTTAAATCTACGGTCCCTTGGAAATGTAAAGAAAATCAAACTTCCAAGTCAACGCAATAAAAAAATACGGCTATTTATAACATTTGACACTCGCAAATAAGCTAAAGCCGAATTTAGAACAAAGTGAAAATGCAATCGTGCAAAATTACTAGATGCTAGTTATTATAGAGCATAAATAGTTGATTGGTTGAATTAATCCCGAATTTTCAAAAAAAAAATTTTTATTAGCTGGTGCGACTTAACATCTTAAAAAAATGGGGTTTATTATTTGAATAATTTGGTGGTAACGTCTTTCTTATAAAAATAACAAATAAATGATGATAAACTACCTAACTAAAATGCAAATAAACATAACTTCACAATCAATCATCTTTAAATTAAAACCCGATTCCAAAACTATCAATAACTTTTCCATTAACAAATGAAGACCTCACTGCAAGCATGTCAATTAAATAGGCTATCATTAATGTTAATTCTAATTACTTAAATGTATGATCACATTTTCTGTAATTACTTCACTATAGGGACGAGCTCGTGGCTAGGTAATAACAGCCGCACGGGTCGATCCATCATCATTTCATCAGGCTAAGCTACGCATGCCGAGGTTGGTCAATGGGTGGGTGACCATCTTTACATACCGAGACTCCTCCGTGCCTCGGAAAGCACGTTAAGCCGTTGGTCCCGGCTGTCATTCGTGGATCTTTGACAGTCGTTACGGGTCGTCAGAAGCCCGAAAGTCTGACAACCAGTCTTACCAAGGGGTATCGTATTACCCAGTAATTAGGTTCTGGAGGTCAGATAGGCAGTAGCTCCATGTAAAATACTGGTATTCAGCTGCATCCGGTTAGACTGGAAGCCGACCCCAACATAGTTGGGAAAATGCCAGATTGACTTCACATACATGGTGTATAATTTAAACTGCGCGAAGCTATATCGTCTACATACTTAGTTCACCAGAACAAGAAAGAAAGCATCATACTTTCAAAACAGGTCCAACGAAGATCTTTCAAAGTCAGCAAAAATTTTGAATCATGTTCCCCATCGTTTAATATGAACACGCTAAGATTAGTAATCTATTTATAAAGAAAGGTGATTATGACAATATTCTCTCTCGTTCGTTCTAAGTGAAGTGCCATGTGCACATGGCGCTTACTAGATATGTGTCTGATATGATACATTAGCGGTTTGCATTTCTAACTCACACCCTGTACATACATGTAGGAACATCGGTAATATTTTCATCATTAATCTATTAAACTGATTGTGATTGTGATCAATTGCCTAATTAATCTCAATCATTATGTCATTTTGCATAAACATACGCATGCATTGATTAATATTGGACAATTATACTAGTGGATTTCTGGTTGCTTCATTTTAGGTAATGTGTCAAATCTCTGTCTCTCTCATTTCACAGCACTTAAATCTAAATAAATACCAATACTATGCCCTGTTAGAATGTTTGTTTTTTCTTCTTTTCTTAGCCAAATTGTCATGGCTGACTCATGGGTCGATTTTTTTTGATAAAAAAACACATTTATATCTTACGCTTTTGATTAATTCGGAATTAATATCTAACCTGCCTTAATGCAGAAAAGATGGCATTAATCACTTTTTACTACATCTGCAAAATAACATAGCTTACCAACCTTTAACTGAAAGCTACACATGCCTTCTAATCTAAATTCAAAAGCATACGAATGAACGTGTCGCGGTACACGCCATTCTCATTCGCCCATTACTCGGCACACAAACATCACATATTATCCTAATGACGTAAAACAATTTCAGGACTAATTTAATTTTCAACAATGGCTTCGCAGTGTGAGTACTAAAACAAAAATGCCAGGATCTTTTAATTGCACTAATTAACTGCCGGCGTCACGTACAAATTAAGATGGCGAAGAAAAATTCAAGTGAATGAACGAGTGAATGAGCCAGTGAACGAACGAGAACGTTAATTGAGGCCATTATGGAACGAGGATGCACTAGACCGCGCTGGTTTGTTATTTGAATATTATATTATAAGTGGAAGGGTTCATGGGATTGTCGAGTAGTCGTTGACTTGATTACCTATGCCATCGTTTAGAGAATGAAAAAAGTTTTTTTTTTCAAGATTTCTCTAGCAATATGTTCTACACTTTACATAGTTTTAGGTACTCGAGTTAACCCCTTTTACTCAGGTTAATATGCTAGCCTAGGCACTCTAACCCTCTTACAAATAAAACACGGAATAAAGTTATATCAGGAATAACAAAGAAATAACCATATATTTTCATAGGTTTAAATTTGGAATAACTTTATTCTGTGTTTATTAGTAAGACGGTAGGGCTTTAAGCAAGTTTATTACATTGTATGTATAATGCTATGTACTGTACCCTACCTAACTTGGGTTTTTCAGCACTAAACAGTAGATACCAGCTCGCGAGTGGCAAATCTGCACAATACATCGGTTGATGCACGCGATGCATAGGGTCATCACTATCTAGATAACCCAGATCTAGTTTACTAGGGTACGTCAACCAAAATAAACTGCATATCTTTTTAAATATCTTTGTTTAAACATTGTCCGTAGGTACTTTGGTTTTGAAAATAAAAATACGACTTTTTTTTTTAATTTATATGCCAGCATTGCCAGTTGATCTACTTACATACTAATAACACCAATAAGATCACTATAATTTCTTCCTAGGTCGTGTCTCAGCGTTTCCACTCACATCTGTCTTGCAAATACCTTTTGTGCCTTTCATTCATCCTCTCAACATGGCCAAACTATCTAAGCATACTCTTTTCAATGTTTGTCACTACATCTTCTTTTAAACCGCACCGTTGCCTTATCACATCATTCCTCAGCCTATCATTCATAGTCACACCACACATGCTTCGCAAGGATCGCATTTCCACAGCATTTATTCTACTTTCTTGCTTCTTTTGCCACACCCAGCATTCACTTGCTTAAGAGGAAATAGGGGCGAAAAATTAGGTATTTTAAGAAGGTATTGCTCTGCGAGCGCTCCACCCTCGAATTCGTGCGATTAGGACAACTGCAGATTCGACTAAATAGCCTGTGTAAAAAGTCACATTTCGAGGTTTGGCTCTCGCCTATTTCCTCCTCCAATATTGGACCAATTTAAAAGATATTTCATAAACTGAATAAGAAGGATATATACTATGCCCCTATGTTTTTCTTTTTTCGTTAATAGTTGTCAAATTGGTACACTAGGCGTCTGTTGACAGCGGTCTGAATAGGCAATTTTGAGCATTTTTGGCGGGTTCTAGTTCTTATAAAAATAATATATCATCAAAAAAGAAAACATAGGGGCATACAAGTAGCTGATATTTATATTTCTGTAAAAAATCATTGCTTTATGGTCATTAACCAGAAAGAAAACAAGCGAGAGCGTTTGTATCTTTTTGTATGGAGAAAAGAGCACCCACGTTTCCTCTTAAGCGTAGGTACCAGCACACCATTGTGAACAGCCAGTCGAGTCTGTTTAGACATCAACTGGTTCGTCACAATCGCATGTATAGCAACATTCACTTTATTTCCCGCATTTACTCTCCTTTCCACATCTTCATCAATCTTTCCATGCCTTATAAACAGACTCCCCAAATGACAAACTCACTTATAGCCCAGCCGACCAGCGCCCTAATTGTGTAACAACACATTATCAATCGGAGTTGGTTTTGACAGTTCAACAACATTCATTGCGTAATTTACGCTGTCGAGCAGACAAATTTTTCGAACATAATTATGAAACAATGGATTAGCAATTTGTTTCAAAATGATTCAAACTAAAAAAAAACAAATACAAATAAATACAAACTGCGGGAATCGACGTAAAAAACAGTTAACATTATAGGAAGAGCATTAAATTCTCCTGCAAATACACTGGGTTTGGTTGTGACACCGGACTTTTCGTTTGGTACCTACAGGGCGCCCCATATTTGAGAACATTCACCCGAACATATGAAGCAATGTATTAGCAATTTGTTTCAAACTGAAACCAACTCCGATCGACAATGTGTTACGCAATAAGAGTGCTGCTGTGCGATTCTGTAACCATCTCACCGTGAAAACTTAGGTGAAGTGAGCGTGGAGTGAGCTGTCAATAGTGTCAATTCCTAGCAAAAACAAACTCACTTCACCTAAGTTTTCACGGTGAGATTTTTACAGAATCGACCGGCAGAACTCACTTCACCTAAGTTATCACGGTGAGGTTTTTCTTTTACAGAATGGATCGGCTGTTATAAATATTAATTTAATTTTAGACTCTGCTGCGTTGAAGTCGGTTAAATTGGTGTTAGGTAAGTACTGTCGTCATTGATATTCTGACTTTGTCAAACACTAACATAGAATACAAATGGAGGAGAAGAACAATTGAATTGAAAACGTGTATGTATATGAATAACTAGCGAACCGCTTCTGACTTCGCACGATTTGAAGACTCAAGATCATGAAGATTACTTTATATACTTAACTAAGTTAAATATTAGTACCTAAGTAGTTTAGAATCAAGAACAACGCGTTCACACAGACTGTACACGAAAAGCAACTTCAATTTATTTAAAAAAAACTAGCGGCCCGGCCCTGCTTCGCACGCTTTTTACGACTTGACAAAACGTGAAGGTTTCTATGTTATATATATAATTTAAATATTAATGTATTATATGTACATATAAACCTTCCAGAATAAATACTCTACCTAAATGATAGTGAAAACCGCATCAAAATCCGTAGTTTAGAAGAACAACGCGGTCACACGAAAAGTGACTTTATTTTATAATAAGTATATTATAGATATTTCTATACAACGTGTAACGTTAAATGCGCAAAACCTCTTAAGGGGTCATTGTACTCATCATTATGAACAACTTTTACTACGGACCCAAACCTGAAATCGCGAAAAAATAATCAGCTGTTCAGTACATTTATGTTCGCATAATTCGTCAAAATGTACTGAACAGCTGATTTTTTTTTCGCGATTTCAGGTTTGGGCCCATAGTAAAACTTGTTCATAATGATGAGTACAATGACCCCTTAAGAGGTTTTGCGCATTTAACGTTACACGTTGTATATAGGTAATATTATTGAATTCACATTCTTTTTAGGGTTCCGTACCAAAATGGTAAAAAAGTAACCCTTATTGTGTCACTCAGTCTGTCTGTCTGTCTGTCTGTCTGTCTGTCACAGCTGGATATCTCAAGAACTACTAATGCTATCAACTTGAAATTTGGAACAGTTTTATATGACGTTTACCCAACAATTTTGCAAATAAGAAAGAAGTAAAAATATTTATATTTTTTTTGTAACAGGTGCTGAGGCGGTCTTAAAAATTCAAAGTGGGCTACTAGCATGTGGGGTATCATATGAAAGAGCGCTGTTTGCACATTCTTAAAAAAAAAATTTTTTTTTAGGCCGCATAGTTTTCGACTTTTGATGAAAAATGTAAAAAAAAATACCGTTTCCCCCCCCCCCCCTTTATCTTCGAAGTTTGCAAAGGGAAAAATCTGAAATTATTCTGTGTGATAGGAGTGTATGTAAAGATTACAGGAAAAATAAAACCATGTCTCTAAATAGCACACTTTTTCAGAAATCGGAACGGAACCCTCAGTACGCGGGTCCGACTAGCTCTTGACCAGTTTTTTTATATACGTGTATTACTTTGGATTTTGTCTAAAAAAGCTAGTAAATTTTCTCACTGCACTCGTACCTATGCATAAAACACGATACTACTATCACCTATCCGTTTGATTTAGTATAATATACGGTTACTCGCGTGCTTTTAATTTAGGGCTGACACTATCAGGAAAAGTATTTAGTTTTAAAGAACTATGATTTATTCACAACTAGGCAGGCAACCCTGAAATATGCACGTGCATAACCTCAAAAAGAACGAGATGGACGGACTTAATATTTTATTTTAAAATATTTTCAAAAGTCTTAAAAGTTTTAAATACCACAGCAAAGGTGCAATAACCACAAATCTGCACCTTAGTGTGTTTATGAATCTCGTTTTGTTCTTTCTACATTTAAACCAACATTAAAATTATTTATAGCAAAATAGTTATTTGAATGTAAAACGAAACCTCTACGCTTAAACGGAAGAAAAAATCCATAGAGTCGATTATTTCCATTTTTATTTGATGTTGGTATTAAAAATAGGAATTGTATCGGCTACTTAGCATTCAGAACAGGTTTTAAGGGTCGCCTTAGGGAAATACGTTCCTTCTGAGATGATCTCATACAACCGCCTACACAAACCTGTCAGTATAAACTGTTGTATTTGTATGATATTCATGCTTTTCTATCTTGTTCTCTCTTTCACTATCTCTTCATCTTTGTCTTTCTTTGAATCATACCTACTACGTAGATTACTGATGCGAGGCTTCTAATGAGAAATAGGTACCTACAAAAGTAACACATAAGTAGGCATTATTTCATAAAGCCGATACGGTTTTCAAAATAAACATACCAAATGCATTTAAATGATAACAGACGGGCGGCATCCTAATTGCGTAACACACTATCAATCGGAATCGGTTTCATTTTGACAGTTCAACAACATCAATTGCGTTATTTACGTTGTCGAGCAGACAAATTTTTCGAACATATGAAGCAATGGATTAGCAATTTGGTTCAAAATCATTCAGATTCCGATTGACAGTGTGTTACTCAATTAGGGTCCGGGTCGATCGGAGGTTAAGCTACGCTTGCCGCGGTTGGTTCGTGAATGGGTGACCATCCATTAAATATCGAGACCCCTCCGAGCTTCAGAAAGCACGCTAAGCCGTTGGCCCCGGTTGTCATACGTAGACCTTTAACAGTCGTTACGGATAGTCCAGAAGTCTAACAACCAGTCTTACCAAGGGGTATTGTGTTACCCAGTAACTGGGTTGTGGAGGTCTAAAGGTGGTATTCAGCTGCATCCACTTATACTGGAACCCGACCTCTAAGTAGTTGGGAAAAGGGTAGGCAGATCGGTCATCTAAAACGTCAGGCCAGCGCATCGTTATTGGCAATTGAATCCAGAATAAAGCTATTTTCATAACCATAATCTATTTGATCCATCTATCTGAAATATCAGAACCAATTCCACCACAAAGCCGAGCCATTCCTGACGCAAAACCATTATCATTAGGAACATCAGTTCCATTCTTTGTCCACACTAGACAATGCCAGCCCTAAGGCTCGATCCACACTAGTCGCGTGACAAAGCCTCCAGTCACGTCACTGTCGACCGCGTGTTTAATATCGAATTACCCGACGCCTGAGTCTGTCTAAAGACTAAATAATGTACTAGATAATTCAGCTAAATTACGGCGCGGCGTTTATATTTTGTTTCTTGGTTTTAGTTTTTAGAAGGTTTTTTTTTTGTATGAATAACTTGGTTTTAGCATTCATTGGATTATTTAGCGAAGTTAATGTGTTATTTTAAACTCCAATAAACCCAATCCAATTGAGTATTTTAGTGAAATAGGGACTAAAAAAACAACCAATTTTAAAAATAACTTGAAAGCTCATTGGAACCTTTTCAATACTGTTACTAACAAAATAAATCAGTTCCATGAACAAAATACAGTATAAAATACCAATCACTAGGAACACGACTCGATCGACAAAGGACATGACACGTCCTTTGTTTTTCATTTAGTGCCTTTTCACACGCCCCGGTTACCGGGTAGCCAGTACCGGTTACCCGGCGGCTAAGTGTACGTGTTATGGACCTGGTTTTAATTGTTCTGCCCCATAAGTGACTAGCGTTATAAAAAATGCCCGGTCGATTTGATTATTTCAATAGTGGTTATCACACTGCCCTCTCATATTTTTTATAATGTCCTAATAATCACTTGGTCCATAACATATGCTGTAACAAATCTACTGGCCTAGTAAAATAAAAGGGGCAAAAAAATAGATTCCGTCCGTCCGGGAAATCTCTGTCTACGCTGACCCCAAATGTATTTACCCTACTGCGGCGAGGCCCAAAAGGAGGGTTATTGATACCCATTTAAATTGGGAAGCGGAACTCAACGCCACAGAGCTGACGAGGCCTGCAAATTTCTAGTTCTTCTTCAAGCAAACCTCCGTCTTCTTTACTACCGAGTGCATGTTAGGTAGGTTAGGTGTATTTTTCTAAATCGGTCTGTATTTTTTATCTTTTCTTTATTATATTGTTCGAATATATTTTTTTGCCTATGCATGCATACATTATCTTTCATACACACGTTCCGGCGTATAATCTGCCCGGCATACACTTATCTGCCGGGTACCCGGCAACCGGGACGTATGAAAAGGCACTTGGGGTCAGTACAAAAAAAAAACTGTCACCTAACAAAAACTCATTAAAACAGGATAAACCATTATTGCGATGTTTGATCCTAAAAGTTTTATTATCTTAGAACAAAAGTTGACGATCCAATGCATTTCATTAACAAAGAAACCAAGGAAAATACGTAATTAGAAAAAAAACCTAGGAATTGTGTTTCTTGCTTTTCCTTCTTTCTTCAAAAATTCTGTTAAGGAAGGAATGCTGTGGATAAAAGAAAAAAAAACATCTATTATGCCTTCTTCTGTAAACATATCCAGGCCATTAGAATATTAATCTTAGCTTAGCTGGCTACCGCTGGGTCTCCCTAAAGAATAGCTTGGAGTTCAGTTCATAAAATATCACGTCTTGTGATGATCGCGTCAAATGACTTAATTTCTCCAATGATTAATGAAGAGCAAGTGACATCAGTAAGTTGCTCAGACTTAATAACCGTAATGAACGTGCAATGCAGTCACGTTATGTCAGGAGCGTGTTTAATATCATATTACCCGCGCCTGCTAGCTTCCACCAAATTATAATATGATAATGGCGAGATACCGAGATCGGTACTTCGGTATAATGCATGCCGTAACTGGCTTAACTTTTGGATAAAGCTCCTGGTTAACGGGTTAGGTTGGTGGAATTTGCTGGTATGGAAGTTAGGCAAAAATTAGTTTGAGCAAAAATGGTTTGATAAAGGAGGGTTTTGTGTCTTGAGAGAAAGGAGGTTGTATTGGAAAAGTAGTGTTGCTGAAGTAATTTAATATTTTTCGCCAAGTAGAGATAAACCATTCTAAAAATGAACGCCCCTCCACAGCGGTCCCGCTCACATGCAAAGGTGTATAGACGCAATACACATAATTGGTCTTTGTCATTGGTTGCTCAGTCACCGGCGAGTACGGTCAACAACTAAACTAAATAAATACCTTACAGACATACATAAAAATATACACAATAAAACTGATTTTATAATTATGCAAACGGTATGTACTCAAACGCCGAACAGTCGGATTTGTCGGCCAACTAGTGTATAAATGACACGAACGCGTTCTGATACTAACACAAGTCAATAATAAAAAAAAAAATAGTAAAGTCAGTAATAAATAAATAAATAAATAAGTCCTAAGTCTGTTGACAAAATAAACCTGGCTTGTTAACCGACTTCTAAAAAAGGAGGAGGTTCTCAATTCGGGTGTTTGTATTTTTTTTTTTTTTTTTTTTTTTTTTTTTTTATGTTTGTTCGCGCATAACTCCGTCGCTTGCCAACCGATTTGAAAAAATATTTTTTTGTTGGAAAGGGTATACTTCCCAAATGGTCCCATTTTTTTCAAAATCCAGTTCTGATGATGGGATCCTGGAGAAATCGAAGGAACTCCTCAAATATTATAGGCACACCTATAGCGATTTGGGTATTTTTTATAGTAGCTCGTGCATTTGCTCTCGGAAAGCACCACTTGGTGAAGTGGAACTGATGATGAAGACCACAGATGGCTACCGGAACTACTCAATGATAAATATTTCACGGGTTGCGATTCTATTACTTTAATATGGTTGCTAAGCAATTACCGCTCGTCAAACAATGCGTGTGGTGAGTGGTTGTTGAGGAGTTCTCCTGGTTCTTACCAGCAGAACTCCTCAACAATTAACGTCCCAGCATCGGGAAAAGCAATATTTTGTAACATGTGATGAGCAATTGACATTAGACTATTGTAACTTATACAAATTATAAACAGACACACTAAAAAGCGAGAAATAAAAACTTTTTAACAAAAAATAAAACCGACTTCCAAAACTCACTACAAAGTGAAAAATAACTTTGATTTCGGAAGTCGGTGGCAAAAAAAAAGAAAGTAAATAAAAAACGAAAGACACCGACTTCCGAAATCAAAGTTATTTTTCACTTTGTAGTGAGTTTTGGAAGTCGGTTTTATTTTTTGTTAAAAAGTTTTTTTGCAAAAGTATCTGAAAACTATTTTGCCATGAATCCGAAATACAATAACTGAATAAGTGATATAGTTTGCAAAACTTGGAAAGTAGATAATCAGATTTTGGGACCTGAAGATTCTGGCTTGACAAACAAAAAAATGAATAAAGAAATCTAACTTTTAGGTGCTACAGACATCTTTTCTGCAGGTAATTCTCTTACAAAACTCTACTTCATACTGTTTCCATAGTAAGTTAACTCCAATGATATAATACGTCATTGGTTAACTCTAACAAAGACTTGCATCAAAACGAAAAATAATTTATTCAAAACGATCAGTACAAAAATCACATAAGACGTCCCATCAGTACAAAAATCACATAAGACGTCCCACAAAATGCCCGCCCTTCACCACTTCCTAGTGCTTTAGCTGAGAAGAAGAAGGGGCGCAACAAACTCCCCAGCAGCACAGTTGTCTATTAAGTTATGGCGACGATAACCGACTTTTAATTATTTTAAACTGAAGATCACGTATAAACGAGTAGTGCTAATAATTTGGAAAAAAATTAAATTGGAGCACTTTCTTAATAAATTAATATGTGAAAATTTTAGATTAGGTATGTTTATATTACATAGTGTAATTAATTTGTAAAGTTATGTCTAACGTGGATATAAAACTGAGAATCACGCAAAAACTATCAAGCGTATTTTTATGAAACTTTTATCATTTTAAAGATAATTTAATTATTTATCTTTTAGTATATATGTTTTAATACAATAACTTTTGTTTTATGTATAATAAATTAATAATGCGTCTAATTTGGGACAGCGCTCTTTGATGGGCGAGTCCTATTACTGGCTGGACGTCGACGCGCTGCGTGAACTCAGCAAGATAACCACTTAAGGCCATTGGCATATAATTCTGCGTCTTAAAAGAACATAGTCTGCTATAGAAAATCTGCACACAGTTGTTGTAATTATGTTAATAACACAGTTGGTACGAAAATTGTTATCCTGCACTTACACTAAGAAGCGAATTTGGACTAACGCCAAAAGCACCGAATGGCACAGAATTTTTGTCACAATAATTGTTCATTACGGCTTGTTAATTTAACTTGTTGCAGCGATGCTTGAATACTTTTAACTATAGTGTAATATTTG
This sequence comes from Cosmia trapezina, assembly GCA_905163495.3. Taxonomy (NCBI): domain Eukaryota; kingdom Metazoa; phylum Arthropoda; class Insecta; order Lepidoptera; family Noctuidae; genus Cosmia; species Cosmia trapezina. The sequence goes on from LR991036.1 coordinate 9,944,535, forward strand.
TCTGAAACTGGCGTAATGGCTGAGTAATTGGTGTTGTAGTCGGTGTATTAATGCCAGAGACATAATTATCTTATGGTCATCTGCCTACCCTTTTCCCAAATATGTTCAGCTAGGTTTCCAGTCTAGAGCTGAGGCGGGTTCACGGATGACGGGAGGACACCGTGGAGTTTTAGTGGGTTAGAGTCCCACATAACTGCACTATCTCCCCGTGGTAGTGAAGAATGTATGAGCATTTCTCCACGATGAAAAAAAACGTTTCCAGTTTAACAGAATACACCTGAATACTATTATTTTACATGGAGCTACTGGCAATCTGACCTCTACAACCCAGCTACTGGGTTCCATTCAAATCTTGACGGTGTTAATTTTCAACAGTTTTGTTTTTCCAGAAGCTTACATATTGGCTGATTGTTTGCCTTGCTGCAACTCTGACCGCTACGGGTACGGACATGGACACTAAAACTGATGCTATAGGAATTTGAGTCAGGACGTATTCAGAATACCTACAGGAGAAATTCAAAATGTTGCTCCAACAACTTGCTGCTCATCGATCATATGGAAAATAGATATTAGCATTCTGAAATGCTAGTTTCTTGATCAAAGACCTTAGATATCGTATACCTTATACATACCTACACACACTATTCAATGCAAATGCTTGGTGCAGATGTAAGACAACTATTGCTCATTGAACTGACTTCGGATCTTCTCGGAAATCCACTTTGAGATAGTAAAGTAAGGCTGACAGATTATAGCCGCACATATTGGAGAGTGAACGTTTCGTATCGAATTGGCATTTAGATTATTTAGGGGCTTTAAATGTTGAGATAAAAAAAATGCACAGACAGCTTGATTTTAGCACTGTTGAAATCTTAAATTCATGCCTTGAAAAAGTAAACACATAGATATTAGATATCATTTTGTAAAGGATGCTGTTAATAATAAAATTATTAGATTGGAATATTTGCCAACAACTGCTATGCCAGCTGATGTTCTTACTAAAGCTTTAAGTCCTGTGACACATTATAAATGTATTGAAGGCTTGGGGATTAGTCAGATAGAGTCATAGTGTTAACAATAATTGTAACTATTATTGTTTTATAGAAATGTTTGTTTATTTGCTGTAGTTGGGGTGTTAGAATGTCGTTTGCATTGATGTCGTGGAAACACCAAATAAACTATGGTTAGTTTTATAGAACATTGTGTGTCTATGATCTCTGTACTTTTCCAGAATAAACGGTCTTGTCTGTCATTAGCATTCACAGTATTCACATGTTTTTTATTACAATATTCCCGTTCTATTATTCTATTATTTATTCGTTCGTCCTATTTTACCACCTTATATGATGGTTTTTCAAAAACGCTGAACTGCATATTTCTTTATTTCCTATCAAAAGCATACATTTTAATTTTCACATCCCTAAGACAATTTTATAATAATCGAACAAACGGCAACAATCTCCACATAGTCCACAAATGGTTAAAAAGTCAAAACAAGAACATTAGCGATTCAATTAGTTGGCATACCTCCACACCCTTGTTGCCCTGGTACATTAATTATGTAACTATGCTGTAAGAGTTGTACTTACTACTAAAAACAGTTGTTGATGTGTATCTCTTTACCAGTCGTTACCAGTCGGTTACAAATTGCTAGAAAATAGTTGAACCAACCGTATTCATTACACAGTCGCAGAACTATTAAACGTATTACAAAGAAATAAAGGCCAGAGTTGGATAAAGAGGAAAGACAGATGGCAAGTAAAAGACATGTATTTCCAAATAGAGGAATTGTCACATTTCACTCGACTAACAAACAAGGTGATGAAAGTAATCGAATACTAACACTCGGACTGAGTTACAGGGAACATTCCATTTACCGCCCGTTATTCGATACTTTAAGAATCATCCCGAATGATGAAACTATGGTAACCCTATCTTTTGAAGAATGACACTATAATGTAGGGTGATCAAGTGAAGAGGTTGCTCTCCTATTTCGTCGGGTTATGTCATTGCAGTGGTTCTTTGTGCACTAAAGTTGTATAGAAAGCGGGATTTCATGTCGGTTTAGCTTTTTCACTGTGAATTATGCTTTTATAAATGCGTTAGACTAGCCTTTATTATGTTTTGAAAGTTCTTTTTAAGTTTTCTATTTACTTCCGTACCCCAAAAGGAAAAAAACGGAATTCTTATAGGATCGCTCGTGTGTCTGTATGTCACAGCCAATTTGCTCAGAATCTAATGGACCGATTAAGTTGAAATTTTGTACACAAATGAACTTCTGTGACCCAAACACGGGTGTGTAACGAAAATAAATGAATTTTGCATATGAATATATTTTAATAAGTAGGCAAATAAGAAAAATTAAAAAAAAAATTACAAACTGTACCGTGTGACATATCAAATGAAAGGGCCTTGATATGAAGGTCTCAAATATATTTTTTTTATAATTTTAAAATAAATCTTTTTGAAGTTATTTAAGAAAACTGACCATTCTCCCTTATCTCCAAAACTACTGAGCCTAAAATTTAGAAAAAAAATACAGAACATAGTTCTGTACTTGTAGATCATAGAAAAACCTATGATAAGTGTGTGATCTTAAAATAACATGGTAAATCTCTCAATATTGTGAGTACAAACTTATATTTACAGTTAGAACGTATGGGAGAACATGTTTTTCAACTACAATGTTAAGTTTGTTCTTGGGATAAATTCATCCCAACTACAGAACCCTTCATTGTGCGTGGTCCAACACGCACTTGGCCGGTTTCACGCTCAGTAAACGAGCTAAATAAGTGGGGTTTCTGTACACCAGTTTTGTAAATGTCCTATATGTTTACTACGTATTCATTTACCTATTGCTTTGTCGATAGTACAATCCAAAGCCGTAAAGCCTTGTTTGTACTATCTACTGCGTGACATTTGGCATCGACAAACGCGCGTTCCCATATATCACTATCGGTAATCCAACTTGACTATTGGCCGTATATCTGGTGTTTGCGATAGTACCACATAAATACATTTTAAAATACAGTCCTAGTTTTGCAAAACAAATTTTGAATGATGCTGTTACGAAGAATTTTGTTTGTTCGCCATGTAGTTTATTAAAAAATATTGGACACGTTTTTTTTTCTTTTTTTTAAGTAAAAAAAGAAAAAATAAGTACGTGTCCAATATTTTTACTATCAAAAGATTACGACTATAAAGTTAAAATGTGGCATGACGTCACTCCTTGCTAGATTTTATAAGTAGTTTATTATAGTTGTGACGTAGCGAGCCCCCACTCTCCAATTTTAATGCATTTTATCGAAGTTATTTTTTATTAATATAATAAAGCAAAAAATACGTGTCTACGTGTCGTGTGTGTGTGTGTGTGTCGTGTTTTTTATAAAAAAATATTAGACACGTCATAAACTCTATAAAAAAAAGAAATTCTATTTAGTCAAATCTGTCTGTCTGTATGTCTGTCTGTCTGTCACAGCTGGATATCTCAAGAACTACTAATGCTATCAACTTGAAATTTGGAACAATTTTAGACGATGTTTACCCAACAATTTTGCAAATAAGAAAGAAGTAAAAATATTTATGTATTTTTTGTAACAGGGACTGGGTCTTCAAAATTCAAAGTGGGGCTACTAGGGCATGTGGGGTATCATATTTTATGAAAGGGCGCTGTTTGCACATTCTCAAACATTTTTTTATTTTTTTTAGGCCCCATAGTTTTCGACTTTTGATGAAAAATGTAAAAAAAAAGACCGTCCCCCCCCCCCCCTTAACTCCGAAGTTTGCAAAGATAAAAATCTGAAATTATTCTATGTGATAGAAGTTTATGTAAAGATTACAGGAAAAATAAAACGATGTCTCTAAATAGCACTCTTTTTCAGAAATCGGGACGGAACCCTCGGTGCGCGAGTCCAACTCGCTCTTGACCGGTTTTTTTTTATCTAGGCATCCTCCCTATTATTGTGGCAATCATATTCAGAATTTCACGATTTTCCCATGAATCCCATACATTTTTGAAGTGAAAACTTCTTTAGGCGTACTTTGCGCTCTTTCTGAACAGTGAACGAAACTAAACCGTCACGCTCGGGTCGGTGACGCTGAATCGCGTAGGTATACTGGGCTACAGTCGGTCCGGTAGGTCACACTGAATCGTGTGGCTCCAGTCGTAAGTTTTAAGTTCTATAGTGTGATCACAAGCACACACCTTTCTTTTCCTCTGGAGATTTTACAGCAAATTAATCAATGAATCCTCATAACAACAAAATTAATCAATCTAAACTACATAGTTTAATAACAAAATGAATTGCTATTAAACTCTCAACCATATCATTCGTTCATTGACTCAAGAACGTCGCTAAGCAATTGAGTGATTCGTAAACTTCAACTCATTTTAATTTATACCTTGTGACACCGCACTACAGTTTACATTACAATTACAACCTGAATGAACACATGCTTGAAAGCAATAACTCTATATTGAGTCCGTGGATGTCACGTTTAGCAATAGGTACTCGGAAACTATGCCGATACTGTGAATTAATTGCAGTAGTTAGCAATATTGTGTACAGATACCGTTTGTAACTACACGTTAATACATACTTGTAGAAACAAAGAGGGCTGTCGCATTTTGCCACCTTTCTCGCTCACACGGGACCTGGCTTTTGACTTTTTAAGAATGTTAAATAATGAAAAGATGCTTTTTTGAAAAATTTTATCAATTGGCGAACTAATAAATAATATAAGCTGGCAACCCGATCACCCCTATATAAAGGCTGACTCGCTCATTTCTCGTTCCTTTTACTTCGTTGGCGCTGAGGGTAGTCGGATTGCTGCTGGTATACGGTCGTCTCTACAGGTCGCGTGAGCCATTTTCTTGAGTGTTATTTTTCATGTACTTAATTACTGAGTTCGGTGTTATTTTGTTTCGTTTTGATTTTTCATAGACTAAATCAAATTGTTGTAAAGAAATAAATGTTAAGTTAACCACCCACGTGGTTTTCTTTAAATCTAACCTTCCACTTCTGACCCAAAATCAGTTGTGGGATAAAGAACGTGGCCCACACACGAAACAGAATAACATTCTTACATAGTTAAAACCGTTTTGTTATAACTTGTGCTGTAGGTATAGTGCGTACAACGTGTGTCTTTGTTTTATTGTGATTTCGTTTTTGTTTTAAAAATGGTTAGAAATAAATCGGGTGCAAGATCTCGTCACTCACGGAGTGGTTCACGTGTCCGGACTCGACCCCGCGTACGTGATAATTCACGCGGTCGTACTAGGCAACATTTTCGCCATCATAGTATTGAAGATTCACGATCTCGATCGCGACATCGAAGCAATAGTACTGAGTCGTCTTCTAGTAGGCGTCGTGATTCTGGACGACACCGCCGCCGCCGTTCACGTATTTCATTGTACCGCGAATTACACCGTCGTCGCCATTATTCGTCGGGTAGTTCTGATCGCGGTAAGCGTAGTAGATCGCGTTATTCAAAAAGTAAATCACGTTCTCGTGTACGCCACGGTCGTACTAAATATCATCCGACTACAAGGACTCCAAGTCCAGTGCCTAACAATCGCATTCGGACTGTTAATACTTTGCCAATAAAGCCTCGTGACGGTACTTCGAAAACTTCTAAGTTTATTCATGCATCGAATCAAGGCGGTCTTGACGAGGATAGTGCGCTACGTCAGGCACCTCCCCTCGAATCGACTGGTCGTTGCTCTGATACGTCTACCCTCGCACAAGCTTTAATTGAAGCCATAAAAACTTCTCTACCCGTGAGATCGCGAAATTATTTTATCTCAAACTTTGATCCATTGATTCATAACATTGAAACTTGGTGCCAGGAGGTAGATAGTGCTAAAGACGCCAACGGTTGGGACGATTACGAATGTTTATCGCGAGTTGGGTCCTGCCTTAAGGGTGATGCCAAAATATGGCTAGCTGAGTGGGTAACAAACGATAGATCTTGGACTAACTTCAAACGTGAGTTCAAGCCGCTTTGTCCAGCTAAGTTAGATTACGCAAATATTCTCTTCGATGCTATGAACGCAACATCAGATAAGTACGCAACTTACGCTGAATACGCGCGACGCACTCTGTTACGTTTGAGGATAGTCCAGGGGCTTAACGATGAGTTAAGGACGCTTATTATTATTCGGGGAATCGACAACCCTCAAGTTCGCGCAGCAGCGGCTAATGCAGATTTAACCCCAGCACGCTTAGCATGACCGCCATAGAAACGGGTTTTGTCGACGGAAGAATAGACAAAATGGAAGACAGTAGAAATATCTGTACGCATTCAATCTGTAGTTTTGTCTATTCTTCCGTAGACAAAACGTCGTCATGCTAAGCGTGCTGAGACTCTCGTCTCATTTTTGTCTATTTACGTAAAGCCCAATCGTAATAAACAGGACACCCGTACAGCTTCTAAAAAGTCTGAATCCCAAAACCAACCTAACCGTTTATCAGACATCAAATGGCATCTAGGCCGCAATTGCACTAAACCTAAGAAATCAAAGTCATCTGCTACCTTAAATCAATCGGGTCAAGAAAATGCAAATTCCACCAATATTATATGCAAGTTCTGTAAGAAACCAGGACACACTGAGGACGTCTGTTTTGCAAAAATACGATCGGAATCACGTAATTCACGTGACCAACCTTTGCTCTGAACGTTCGAGCTCTTCGCGAAGCAACGATATCGTAACAGTGCTAGTTGATGGTATACCAGTAGATTTTCATAAAGACAGCGGCGCCCTTAATGTGTCCTTGATTTTGTCGGATGTTCTTAAATACATCTCGTGCTAACCTAAACCAAAATTTTGCGTACTTAAAGGTATTAATGAAAAAGAATTAGTCACTGTCAGAGTTCTATGTAAATGTTACCATCGAGTTTAGCGATATCTCTAGAGGCTGACTTAGTTGTAGTTCCGTCCTCGTTCATTAACGCCCCAATAATCGTAGGAATCGATGTTCTTAATCGTGATGGTGTAATGTAATGTACAGGCAGCAACACATCAGGTTGTACCAGACTGTCAAGTCAGTCAAATTATTTTAGCGAAGGGGCGTTACGGTTTGGACCGACCTTGCGTAGATTTTAGAGATTTGAATCGCATCACCGTTAATAGACACCCACTCCATTTAATTGACGACCATATCGGTACTTCGATAGGCTAGGGACCTATAGGTAAATATTTTTCTAGTCTGTATATGGCTACATGGTTTTCCATCAATCTCAGAAAGTGTTCCTTTTTGGTAACTGAGGGAGAGTACCTGGGTAGATTCGTCAGTCAGGGTCAGGTTAGACCGAACCCATGAAAAGTCAAAGCACTCTCCAGCACTTCCACCACTACCTCGTCGGAATAAAGTTCGTCATTGTCACGGACTGCAATGCGTTCAAGTCAACGCAACAGAAAAAGCTGTCACGTTTCGCGAGGTTACTTTCAGGATTTCGAGTTTTCAATCGAATACAGGATTGGTGTTATGCCACACTGACTACCCGAGTTGCAATCCAGTTAGCCAGGTTTTGAGCCATGCAATTGGATGCAAATAGCTCAGGCAGTTCGTCAGTAAATATATTGGTTACTGCTTAGTCTGCTTATCAAAGAAGCGCGTGCCACAGGCTCCTCTTCAATACATCACCTCATGGGAGAAGCCAGATGTGCATTTTCACGTGTATGTGGACGCTCTGGGCTCTCTGCCTTGCATCAGGAGGGTTAAAGTTCATTCTAATTGTGGTCGATGCTTATTCAAAATACTGCTTGCTTTACCCCCCTAACGTCCTCATGATGCTGTTGAGCGTAAGCGAGCAATCACTTTGGTGTACCTTAATTGATGGCCACGGACAAAGGACGGACGTTCTAATCACGCGAGTTCAAAAACGAATTGGGAGGCGATCTACACCACACCAGAGATCCACCACGCGAACGAGCAAGAGGAGATACGCAACGACTCCAGTCATTCGCGCATTAGTGCGTGATGTGGCTCTCTATAATTCAACTCCCAATCGAGAGGCTTCACGTGAGGTCGCCAGAAGCAGAACTCGTCAGCTCCTTAAGGACAACCAGTCTAAGCAAGATGAACGTGTAAACCAGCACCAATGTTCGCCGCGTGTGTTTAATCTTAACGATCTTGTGTTCGTTATCAAGTATTCACAGGTTACCAGGAAACTCGACCCAGGCGTGCATAAACCATACAAGGTGGTCAAGGTGTTGCCAAGTGGCCGCTATGGACTGAAGCTTCTCAGTGGTGGCTACGGCAAGACTACGCAAGTCGCGGCATAATACATGGTGCCATGGCGGGGTGAGTGGTGCCCGGAAACGTGCTCTGCATTTTTGAAAGTAAGCATTATGATTCATTTCTCGCTGTTTATTGTTCTAAGATAGTGACATTCGTGTTCTGTCTTGTTTTACTCATAGAGAGTAATTTTTTGTGTATTTTCATGAAATGGATCGTCGCCTGTAGCTGCCCTAAGTACGCCAGGCAGCCAAGGACGGTGACGTGTGTCGTCATGCCGTCCCGAGACGTTGGCATCAGTTTGTCAAGGCGACATGTGATCATAGACGAATACGTTAGATTGTATTGGCGTCTATGAGTGCCCGTAGCTTTACGCTAGTCAGGCAAGAACGTTGACGTGTGTCGTCAAGGCGTTCTGGACGTTGACGTGAGTTGTCAAGGCGTCATGTGATCATAGACGAATACGTTAGATCGTATTGGCGTCTATGAGTGCCCGTAGCTTTACGCTAGTCAGGCAAGAACGTTGACGTGTGTCGTCAAGGCGTTCTGGACGTTGACGTGAGTCGTCAAGGCGTCATGTGATCATAGACGAATACGTTAGATCGTATTGGCGTCTATGAGTGCCCGTAGCTTTACGCTAGTCAGGCAAGGACGTTGACGTGTGTCGTCAAGGCGTTCTGGACGTTGGCGTGAGTCGTCAAGTCGTCCCAGCGTGGTTTGTTTAGTCACTAAGTGTCACCAATCTATATTATGGCGAGGTCTGTGTGAGAGATCTGTGTGTGCTATCTGATTGATGGATAAATTAATTGAATGTAATGTGAATGGAGCATACTCGGTGTTGTGGTATCTTGAACTTAAAAGACGGGTTCTAACATGTTGTTATTGACTTTTTCAGATGATAATGCAGATGAAGTCGATGGCACCCTACCACGATCCACACCCGGTACGAGCTTATCCATGCCAGTTCTGGATGCCGATGCGGAGGCAGAACCTTCCACTTCAGGAGCTTTACCTGGCGTCGCTCGCTACGATCCTGTCTGCCGAGCCTGGACGCCTACGAATGAAGAGTCTTCCACGACAGAAGCTTCAGTTAACGTCTCCAGAAGCTCTTAGGTTGTGGACAACCTATCATCAGGAGAGGCCGTATAAGCTGGCAACCCGATCACCCCTATATAAAGGCTGACTCGCTCATTTCTCGTTCCTTTTACTTCGTTGGCGCTGAGGGTAGTCGGATTGCTGCTGGTATACGGTCGTCTCTACAGGTCGCGTGAGCCATTTTCTTGAGTGTTATTTTTCATGTACTTAATTACTGAGTTCGGTGTTATTTTGTTTCGTTTTGATTTTTCATAGACTAAATCAAATTGTTGTAAAGAAATAAATGTTAAGTTAACCACCCACGTGGTTTTCTTTAAATCTAACCTTCCACTTCTGACCCAAAAATAATATAATAAAGGAGGCTCTCATTGCGCGCCTGGGTCAATTGACTTGATTCAGAAGGCAGTACTGTTGGACACGGCACGCATAGTGAGGAGGTTCCTCTCTCTAGAGCCCTGACCACCGGTAGCTTGGACCCTGTTCCCGATACCGGTGGGCTACTATTTTTTATATTTTAAAATGTTTTTTTATTTTATGTTTTTATAAAATTATTTAAAAATATAAATGATTTGTTTTTTTGTTTTTTTTTGTTTGTTAATTATTAAAACACATTTTTAGTGTGGCATTTAAAAAATATCATAATACTTATTGAGCTGAGTTTAATAAATAACAGAAACAGAAATGTGTTTTTAATAATTACATATTAAATTAATATTATTTATTAGTTCGCCAATTGATTACATTTTTCAAAAAATCACCTTTTCATTTAACATTCTTAAAAATCTGGTGCCGCGTGAGCGAAGTTTAGCTTTGACAATCACTGCTTTTCAAAACGGTAAAGAAAAATCGTCAAGAGGAAACCGGCATGTCCTAGAACCAAATAATTCCGGGGCATAATGTGACATACAAAAACCCGCACGGTGGATTATCTACCTTGTCTTATTATAGAAGACTCATGAGTAGAAACGATCAGATAATGGTATTTCCAATCGTTCTCGACAACCTTTCAATTAAAGGCTCCTACAAACAGGCGCGACAAGCGACGCGAATCTCGCGCCTGTTTGAAGTGATGATTTGTGACAGTCAATGTAATCCTACACAATAAACCCTGTCTTCTGAAAATTACCCCACAGCAGTTATATTGATACCGGTAACCACATAAAAGAGAATGATTGCTATTTTCAAGTAATTCCTGTTTTCAACGTTTATCAAACAATTTGAGAGCATATTACGGAATGTTTCCCAGTAATTGTGTCGAATTATTAGAACATAAAATTCTTTGGAATGCCAATACCACCATGGTACTACTGTGACATAATTATAATTTCAAATAATTCCTATTTTAAATGACTGTCTATATTAGATATTCAACATAAAAATAAAAAAAATCGCCTAAAGTTATGTTTTTAAGAGAAAAGTCGTCAAAGAAACATGGATTTCTGAAAATAAAAGCTACCTTTTCAGATTCTCGGAAAAAATGCTAGTTTAAGTAGGATTCAATGTTTTTGGCAACTTTTATAACCTCAACCTATCAGCAACATTTGATTTGTATATCAATCCATCTCGAAAACTCACCCTCTAGGTACATTGTAGATACCTATATTAATTATATTGTACTCATCTATACATATTAAAAATTAAAGTCGCTGTTCGTGTCCGTGTGGCCGCGTTGTTCTTCTAAACTGCGCAACAGATTTTGATGCGGTTTTCACTACTATAGCTATCATATAAAAGGTTTACCTATGTGCGTTTTACATTATTCATAATTACATTTATTTAGATATGTCTATATGCCCGTGTCCCAGCAGTGGGAACATTATAGGCTGATTATGATATGATATTATGATATAATAAATAACTCTTCATGTTTTATCAAGTCGTAAAAACCGTGCGAAGCAGGGGCGGGGTCGCTATAGTTTCTTAAAATTCGATAATCCGAATTGATCTACTTAGATCAATAAGGGAATTCGCACTATCGAATTTGCGCTAAAAAAAAGAAACCTGGTTAGGTTTCTAGGCAGTAAGGCTAATAACAGTGTTATTATCTGTGAACTAGGTACCCATTATAATATTGTTACAACAGTCAAAAATATTTCTTTATGTCCACACTGTTCATGACCGCCATATAAACGGGTTTTGTCGACGGAAGAATAGACAAAATTGGCATTTTGTCTATGATAGTAGGTAGTATATTTGTCGCATTCTACGAGTTTATACAAGGCAATGTGTAATTTTGTCTATTCTTCCGTCGACAAAACGTCGTTGTGCTACGCGTGCAGAATATTAATACTAACTTTTATTTTTCTGAATAAATAAAAATAAAATAAATAAATATCCTTGGACATTTCACACAACGCCATCTAGTCCCAAGCTAAGCAACCTAATGCTTGTGTTATGGTAAGGAGATGGCTGATAAACTACTTATATACATTTTTTTTTTTGTAAATACATATTATAGATAGAAAAACACCCAGACTCGGAACAAATACTTGTAGGTCATACAAATATTTGTTCCGTGCGGGAATCGAACCCGCGACATGCTACGCAGCAGTCAATCGCTCAACCACTGCGCCAACCGTGTCGTCAAATAAATAAATGCAAGGACTATAATAATAAGCCACAGGCACTAAAGGTTATAAAAGTTAGACAGCAGAACGGAAATTATATTCTGAATAACATGCCAGTATAAAATAAAACCATACAATTCCACTGTCTGAATTGTAAAACGTAACATTTCCCGTGGAAAACCTTTGGAATAAAGGTTTTCCACGGGAAATGTTCGAGGGATGGGAGGTTCGAGGATAAACATACTAAAAATATGTATTCGGAATGTCAAGCGTTCATCAAGTGGATTGACGGTAGTATAATACAGGGAACTAACTTGAGTAAATATTGTATTTTTACAAATATTTTTCCTTGAAAGTTTCGGTAACGTATAAATGATGAAAGAACAAGTTGCTTTATGGCAAATAATAAGAAAAACAGTGGATAAATAAAGAATTTATTGCTGATCTATTAAATAAGTCAATTATACAAAGAGTTACTAAGATCTGTTACTAATAATAAAGCTGAACAGTTTATTTTTTTGTTTGTTTGTATGTTTGAACGTGCTAATCTCTTGAACTACAAGTCGGATTTGAAAAATTCTTATTGCATTTGATAGCCCGATTCTTGAGGAAGAAAAAGCTGTAATTAATATCACGCTATGGCTCTTAGGAGCCGAGACAAAACGAAATAAAGTCAGAAAGAACGCTAAGCGAAATCGAAGTAATAGCGCGATGGTGGGCGATGCGATGCGACAGGGTGGGTCGGGGAGACAAGAAATTTCACGCGGACGAAGTTGCGGGCAGAAAATATTAATTAAATAAGAATACAATGTAATGAATGCAATAGTCAACATAGTACCTATAGTTACAATTTAATCCCGTAAGGAATAAAAGCAATTCCAATTTTTATATTGCAACACAGAATTTTGAAATTCGCTCCCCTGTCACAACAATATGGCAGCTGCAGTGAACTGTCAAAAAGCGCGCGAGATGAATGCCAGCCGATACATGGCATGTGCCGGGAATGATTTGTGGCGTACTCGCCAAATATGAACGCAGCCGTGCTAAAAATATTGATTTATTTTCAGCCTATTCAACATTTTCATTTATATAAAATAAAATCCATTGCTGAACGTCACTCAAATCGTGGTTGATGTTAAAAATCATTTGAAAATAGAGAAAACCTACCTATTGAGTTTTTTTTTTTGTTTTCACAAACTTGGTTAGATAAACATTTTGGTTATATTTAGATAGATAGACAAAACGTTTATTCAGTGTACACAAAAGACATAGCACAATTAAATGATTACCAAATTACATGAATATAACACAAAAACAAGGTGCCATTACAAAAATGAAAAAGAAAAAGTGACAAGTTTTGCATTGGGAAACATTCTTGTTCTCAGGTCTGTGTGTTGATTGTGCTTTGAATACATGATTATTTTATTTTTAAAGTTATATGTAGGTATAATGTGTAAATGAATATTAGTTTAATTTAAATTATTTTAGACAGGCCAAGGTATGTACTCGTATGTATCATGATTTTAACTTTCACTTCAGCGAAGTAAAGGTAACTGTTCAAATTATGCCTGGATGGAAATGCTTATTCAATATGACTGAACTTGTTAACAAATTAAAATTATCAGGCCGTCTAAAGTTCAAGGACCTGATTATAGGTACTAGCTTTTGCCCCCGGCTTCGCTAGCGTTTTTCTATCCCTACTGGTTTCTACCCCATGTCCTTTTCTGTACCTACCCCCTTTTTTTTTTTTTTGTGAGGATGGGAAATCATCAAATAACTACTAGCTTTTGCTAGTGGCTTCGCCCGCGTACTACCGGAATAAAAAGTATCCTACGTATAGGTAATCCAGGTTATAAACTGTCTGTGTGCCAAATTTCATCCAAATCCGTTCAGTGATTGAGTAACAAACATCCAAACATCTAAACATACAAACTTTCACATTTATTAGGTTAGGTTAGTTAGGTTATTAAAGTTAAGATTAAAATTCAGAAAACATAAAACAACAAACGTTTTGATTCTACATTATTCAAATTCCAAAGGAATATTGCCAGCATTAAAAACAAGGAAGCTATTCAGTTTAACCCCGATCCACAAAAGCTGACAGCGAAAAGATCAGACATTTTCCTCTTCCCATAAAATTGTTTTCCCCTCGCCGTACAGACACACCATATGACATTGTATAAAAAAAGTAAATCCGTGAGGTGACGTCATGAGTGACCTGTGACGGGATTACACCTGTAAGCCTCTCAAGTATCGTGGCTTCAAAGCGGGACTTACGAACCTCTGTAGAGGTTTTATGAGCTCTACAGATAGTCCATATAATTAGTAGGTATAACATTATTTTAAGGGGAAACTGACTAATGTGGAGGATTAAGGCTTGTGTTATTCAAAGGAATGGTTTGTATTTACAACAGGTAAAGTGATTTTATCCCCTTATTTAAATACTATATGAAACTACGATTTTGTTTCTTTCGGCATCCTAACTATATACCAACATAAATATCCTAGGTACTAATATTTTAAAGGCGAAAGTTTGTGTGTTTGTATGTGATACTTCTTCATGATCAAACGTCTAGACCGATGGGATGAAATTTGGTATATGTAGATAGCTTATACTCTGGATTAACATCAAGGATACTTTTTATCCCGATCTACCCAGATGAAACCGCGAGGCGCACCATATTATAACTGCGAAAGTGGGTTTGTTTATTTGTTATGCTTTCACGCTAAACGGCTGTACGGATTTGGATGAAATTTGGCACATGGGTAGACCATGATCTGGGTCAGTACATAGAATACTTTTTATGCCGATATTCCCACGGGATCGAGACACGGGAGCAGATGAAACCGCGAGGAGCAGCTAGCAGTTATTCATAAAATTATACTGTAAAGTTACATCTCCTGCGTTATTTCAATTACTATTTCATTCGGAAAAGCACTTCACTGGATTATTTACAAAACCAATTATTCTACAACAGACAGAATAGATTAGCACTTAGGTAGGTAGTTAGATACCCTGTCAGTCATCCCTGGCAACGTTCAAGTTCCAAATGAAACGTCATAAATATTACAACCTTTGATAATTTCCACACTTGTTCGGGTCGACAGAATTCGGCACAGCTGGGCGGCAAAATCGAATATATATACTTAGCCTTTTTCCAACTATGTTCGGGTCGGTTACCAGTATTTTACATAGGAGCGACTGCCTATCTGACCTCCACAACCCAAGATTATGCCCTTTGGTAAGATTTGTTGTCAGACTTTCGGGCTTCTGACTACCCGTAACGACTGTCAAAGATCTATGAATGACAGCCGGGACCAACAGCTTAACCTGCCTGGTAAACATGTTAGCACATCTCCATGTACTTACTTATTAACACCTTGCATGCATTTTTATTTTATTTTTACTTTATAATTGTATGTACACACATGTTTGAGCAAATAAAGTATCTGAATCTGAATCTGCTTTCCGAGGCACGGAAGGCAGGCAGGCAGGCAAAATCGAATACCTATACAAGGAGATATTGAATTATGCCGCTTGGCTTAGCTGGAATTGAGCCGACCCGAACATGCTTAAATTCAGCGGGGGTAGATGCCGAACGCAGTTTACCGATCGGCACTCGATCGATCCTCCCATTTCTATGGAGGATGAGTGAACTTTACACCCTGTTCCTCATACATCGTGACGTTATCGTCAGTATGGTGCGTAGTTCGCATGTGGCGATGTAGATGCCGCCACAAGCTTGAGCCAATCAGAAAGAGCTTTTAGGTCTTAGAGTATATACCTATTGCAATTGTAATTATGAGCTTTAGCTCGATGCAATAAAAGCGAAAAAGACGTCGTTCGTTTCGGTTCGGACGACGCTACTCGACACCGCGTCGAACTAATTGTGATGATACGTGATCGGCTCAAGCCGATTCCGCGTCGATAAGTGTGATCACTCCCTTGTTGTTTAACAAAATACTTTCAAATCGGTGTGACTACCCGAACAAGTGTATAGCACCCCTTAATGACATTTCAAAACCTATCGTGGCACAAAGCGAGTCTCTTTGAAAAACAACAGAGTCAAAACTGTGGAGCGTAGTTTCACCTGTGCTGGGTAGAGAGGGGCGCCAGGGGAAATATACTTGATTGCACCCGTTCGCGTTCCACACACGATGCATTTTGATTTCAACTCACTTCTTATTTGTAGGAACTCACAATGGCAGGAGATGTTTTTTTTTTCTTAGTAAGTGTTCACGTGAATTGGAAAATAAGGATATTCTTATTTTGAGAGCCGACAAAATAATTTTATTATTATTTTTAACCATTGAGAAATAGGAGCCGAAGCGGGGCTCCGTCGACTAGGTACGCCTTATTATTGCTTGAAAACAAATTTAGAACCGCCATGTTATATTCCCTATCCTTAATACTCTTACTATCATCTCACCAATTCAAAAGAAACTTTGGCGATTTTTTTGTAGGCACCTAGAGTTTTGCGCACTTTGGAGTTTTCAAAAATACACTAAAAAGTACAAAAAAAAAGTTTTTAACTGTACAGTGGTTCCTTATTCATTCCCAAAAACGCAATACAATTTTTTATTATATTACTTGCGTCTTGACAAAACATAGAGATTTCTGTATTATATTAAGTTTAATAATAAATTCTCTAAATAATTGTGAAAACCGCATCAAAAATTTAGAAGAACAATGTCACACAGACAGACACGAAAAGCGACTTAAATGTATAATATGTATAGATTATTTGTAAACTCACTTGATCAATATTAAATAACAGACGTAACACATTTATATTATTATTATTTACACAAAACAACACAACACAATTATAATAGTCCTAACCACACACTTTTCAACACTCGCGCTCGTCGATCAACCAAGACGTTGCGTTTAAAACAATCGTTACAGATAATGAAAAACTTTCTTGCTAATTATAGACGAGTCCTTGACATCTTAAACATTTACACACTAGTGAAACTCATCAATAATAACTAAGGATTACTAATGTACGGCCGGCCAAGCGTGAACACCAGGGTAGGTACATCAATACGCCAGGGGATTTCATAACGACTTTACAATATTAATTAACTAGCTGTTACCCGCGACTTCGTCTGCGATCCAGAATGAAAAGTTGCCTATGCCCTTACCCAGGTCATGGTCTATCTGTGTGCCAAATTTCATCTAAATCCATTCAGCCGTTTTTGCGCGATTGAGTAACAAACATCCAAACATACAAACTTTCACACATAAAAAATAAAACAAAAACCGGCCAAGTGGGTGTCTGACCACGCACAATGAAGGGTTCCGTAGTTGAAAAGAATTTGTCCCAAAATCAAACTTACATTGTATCCCAAAAAAAAATTTTTTTAAGTCAAAAAATTACGAATTCATAATTTTCGGACTTTTTCCTTTACTTGCTGGGAGACCTTGCTTCTTGCCAAATTTCATTATTCTAGGTCAACGGGAAGTACCCTATAGGTTTTGATTTACTTGCGACAGTTGCGAGTATCAAAATGTGTCGCAAAATGGCCGTATTTTTTTATTGTGTTGACTTAGACGCTTGATTTTTTTAGAACTCTAAGGGACAATAGACTTACGTATTTTATATTAATTTCAACTTGATATCTCCACGCATCCTTGAGAAAAAGGGTCTTGACAGACTGACAGACTTGAAGATTTTTTTTATGTGATAGAATTACAAATTAACAATTTTCGGACTTTTTCCTTTATTTTTGTTGTTTGACCTTGCTTCTTACCAAATTTCATGATTCTAGAACAACGGGAAGTACCCTATAGGTTTGGATTTACTTGTCAGTATCAAAATATGTCGCATACATAAATGGCCGTATGTTTTTATTGCATTGACTTAGAAGCGAGTTTTTTAAGACTTCAAGAAACCATAAACCTACGTATTTGATATTAATTTCAACTTGATTATATCCACGCGTTCCTGAGAAAAACGGTCTTGACAGACTGACAGACAGACAGACAGACGGACAAACAAGTGATCCTATAAGGGTTCCGTTTTTTTTTTTTGAGGTACGGAACCCTAAAAATAGTAGGATATCGAATGCAGTCAGCATTCCATATTCAAATAAGATCACTGGCAGTTGACCTATTGAAGTTGAATGATGAATGATTCATAAAAATGAATGAAAAACGTGCGTGTGAGTTTACGCGCGTTGCATACTTTTTCAAGGGTTTTTGCCTTACGTTAATGTTAGATAACTACTCGTTTGTAATAACTTGACTGACTTATTGATTATGTGCATGTCAAATATTTACATATTTATGACAATTTTCAAATACTTATATATGTTTTATATTTTTATCGCATGAAAAAAATCTTTAATTTTCATTAACATTAAACGTAATAAATTCAATGCGTACCTACCTAACTTATTTAAGGCGAACCTAAGTTTAACAGTCAAAATGTATATTTCGTTTTAATTTAGAAAATACTGACAATACTCAAACATAACATTTTACCAAATACCTGAAAAATTACTCCATCTCATAAATTCTGGAGGCAATCTTGTCAAATCATACAGTTACATACACCAGTGAATCAGGAACCGTAACGGTGCAGTGGCAGGAGCTTGCACAACCGCGGTGCATATTAACGGCTGCGCGCGCGCATCCAACACAGTGACACGCCACACGCTACTCCAACATGATTCGCAACATTGCTGTGAGTATACAGTTATTTTTTATATTTATTTTTATTTTGTGAATAAAACTCCAGATAAATTAGTTCAGGAAAAATGTTTTTGTAATACGAGTAAAACGTATTATTGTGCTATTCGTGCTCTAAAACTTTGAATTTTTATTTTTGATAGTGGAATAAAATAAAGGCAAAAATGGCCTTAAAGCCCAAAGGCCTTTTTATAGGCAAGTATTTGTAAAAAATTCTTGCGAGTAATGTAATGCTCAGAAAGAATAAATAGTAAAATATGGTATTTCAAAAAAAAAAGTCAGTATTCTTCGAATGAAAATACTTCGAATTCCAATAGTTGTTCGGCACAGCACCAATTCCTGAAACCGTTAAACCAGTTTTGCATATTCTCGAATTGTTAAAACTAAAAATGGCGAAAATTCAATAAGCTTATCTGAAAAACTCCATTTTCATCGAAAATAGTAGACCATACAGATGTTTTCGGAAGTAATTTTCCGAAAACAACTGTATGGTTCCGCGGTCCATTAGCCTACGTTCGCACTGACGTAAAAATATCGCAGGAGGATTTTATCGCGCACTGGATTTTCAAAATTTTAAAACATTGGCTTAACAAATTTTTTATCAAAAAAATCGCTCATTAATTAGATCATAATTGAAATGATCTTTCATGTAGTGCATTAAAACTTATAGAAATACTTACAGTATTTTAACTGTAAAATCACGTAAATCTGCGAAATTTCGTATACAGCCTCCTACATAACTAGCTTTTTCCCGCGACTTCGTCCGCGTGAAATTTATTGTACCCCCGACCCACCCCGTCGCATTATCGCCTGCCCCCGCTATTACTTCGTTTTTACTTAGCGTTATTTCTTACTTTACTTTAATTTTTGCTCGGCTCCTAAGGGTCCTAGCGTGACGTTAAATAGCTTATAACCTTCCTCAAGAATTGGGCTATGAAGCGCAAAAAGAATTTTTCAAATCCGACTGGTAATTCTAGAGATTAGCGCGTTCAAACATGTAAAATCTTCAGCTTTATTATTAGTATAGAATACAAAGTAACAGATTGTTCCTCTCTTTTCAGTTGACCCTGGCCGTCGTGGTTGCAAGCCATATGTGCTTAGCGAACCCAGTACCGGAACCAGACCCTGTTCACAGAACACAGTAAGTACTCATTTACTTACATAAAGTGGTTTTATCTTACGAAAGCGGGCGTGCCGTGTATGTGTAAATGTTACACGCACATTGTCTTTGTGTGCGTAAGCTCGTGAGCGCGCTACCTGCAGGTACGCACACAAGAGCGCGTGTCGAGCGCGTGTCTATACGCATTACATCTACAAGTATGGCTCACCCGCTTTCGTGAGATAAGACAATTACTGTAGGTACCTATTACCTAATATAAGAAGTTACCATTACCAATAAAAAGCAAATTGGAATTGTAATGCTTTTAGTGAGCGTCATGATCACCAGCTTAGCCTTATTAGAACTAATCACTAATCTTAGCGTCATAATCTTTTGGAAAAGAGCGAGTGGTCGCCAGTGACTTAATTACACATAATACCTATTTAGAAATCGGAAACTTATAACAGCCGCACGAGTCAGTCGAAGGTTAAGCTACTGGTCCCGGCTGTCATTTGTAGATCTTTGACAGTCGTTACAGATACTTAGAAGCCCGAAAGTCTGAAAACCAGTCTGGGTATTGTATTACCTAGTCACTGAATTGTGGTGGTCAGATAGGCAGTCGCTCCATGTAAAATACTGGTATTCAGCTGCATCCGGTTATACTGTACTCCGACTCCAACATAGTTGGGAAAAGGCTAGGTAGATGATGACCTATTTTGAAATTGTTAAACATTGTCCTCAAGTCAATAGAAAATAAATAAGGGTGCATATCTATACGCACTTTTAAAACTACTTAGTTGAATAATTTAGATTTTGTTTTGATATTGCTTAAAAAAAAAATATTTTGTTGGTTAATACATCTAGAGAAAACCCTAACTTACGCTACAATTTACCTCATTTCCTATACATTTCTCAGTTCCCCGTCATTATTCTGTGCGCGTAGATTTGGGATCTCCCTGATAACAGATAATATCTAACGCTGTCTATCTATCAGATTTATTGCTAACATAACTGTTAATGGCAGCTGCGACATGAGTTATGTACTGTCGGTTGTGCTAATGTAACTATGTATAGCTAATATAAGCCTTGATGGTGACGTCATGATAAAGTATATAATTTTGGGTGAAAGAAGAAATAGACGTTGATGAAAATCTGGTGTATTACAATCGTTAAATGTCAGAAATATGCTTAGTAGCTAGGTAGGTAAAGTCAGCCTCAAGAATACAGACTCAATTGTAGCTAACCATTGATACAGAATTATAGAACACTTAGGCAACCAAATTAATTCTTGTCGATGTATACGTCGCACCAACTAGCTTAATTAGCCGTTTAGTTAACAGCCTAGCCTTTGGCAGTAGCGCTCGCCGGCAGCTGCCGCGGCACCACTCGCTTCGCTCGATCACATTTCTAACCTAACCTAACCCATTTGCTCGGGGTGCACCAGTTTAGTTACTGCGATCAACGCAACTCGCGCGTTGTTCAGTTCCAACTTGACCTATAATTGAATATCATTCCGGCTTTTAGTTAAAAGCTAGTTGGCTGCGACATATTAACATCGACAAGAATTAATTTGGTTGTCTATGATTTGTGTTCCATAATTCTGTATCAATGTTTAGCTACAATTGAGTCTGACTTCTTAGGCTGACTTTACCTACCTACCTACCTACTAAGCATGTTTCTGAGATTTCATGATTGTAATACACCAGATTTGTTTAACTTTTTGTGGCAGAACATTGTTACAATAACTATTACAATTGAATGAATTCTGGTCGATGCTGATAGCTATATTAGCATTATTTTCTACGTAGTACCTAATTAATTAGTAGGAAATACTGTTGTTTGTGTATTTTGCTGTGTCTAAACAGGATATTCTTGTAGCAAATTAGCTGTAATACTTGGCTAAATGTCTTAATTAACTCATAGATAAAACAATAAGAAAGTTTTAAGACAAACTTACAAACATTCAACTTGATAATTAGTTGTGCAATTTCACGTGATTTCATGATCACAGGGTTGTCTGTGTAAAAACGGCCTACGTCCAGCGGTGGACTACGACAGGCTGAGTTGATTTGGGTGTTTCCAGACTGCTTCAAAACAAAAGGGATGATGACTAAAACTATGTATTAAAAAAATTTGGACACATATTTTTTCTTTTTTTACGTACTTAATCAAAAAATTACGACGATTTATTGAAATAATATGTGGCATGACGTCACGCCGTTATATTTAATATGTAGAAGGGACGTAGCAAGCCCCCACTCCTCAACTTTAATGCGTGTTATGTAAGTAATTTTTAGGGTTCCGTACCAAAATGGTAAAAAAGGAACCCTTATGGTGTGACTCAGTCTGTCTGTCTGTCTGTCACAGCTGGATATCTCAAGAACTACTAGTGCTATCAACTTGAAATTTGGAACAGTTTCAGATGACGTTTACCCAACTATTTTGCAAATAAGAAAGAAATAAAAATATATGTATTTTTTTTGCAAATGAGGTGAAAGGGGGTCTTAAAAATTCAAAGTGGAGCTACTAGGTCATGTGGGGTATCATATGAAAGAACGTTGTTTGCACATTCTCAAACATATTTTTTTTTTTTTAGGCCGCACAGTGTTCGACTTTTGATGAAAAATGTAAAAAAAAATACCGCCCCCACCCCCCTTATCTCCGAAGTTTGCAAAGAGGAAATTCTGAAATTATTCTATGTGATAGAAGTTTATGTAAAGATTACAGGAAAAATAAAACGATGTCTCTAAATAGCACACTTTTTCAGAAATCGGAACGGAACCCTCGGTGCGCGAGTCCGACTCGCTCTTGACCGGTTTTTTTTATTAGTATTTTATAGCAAAAAATACGTGTCTATTATTTTTTTATTATCTGACTAATGCGATATCCGCTTGAATAGATTTTTTTTTAACATCATCCCTATTATCAGTCATAATGTTATCACACTAATATTACGAGTATAAAGGCGAAAGTGTGTGAGTGCGAGGGTGTGTTT
This sequence comes from Cosmia trapezina, assembly GCA_905163495.3. Classification (NCBI taxonomy): domain Eukaryota; kingdom Metazoa; phylum Arthropoda; class Insecta; order Lepidoptera; family Noctuidae; genus Cosmia; species Cosmia trapezina. The sequence continues at coordinate 9,967,228 of LR991036.1, forward strand.
GTATGTTTGTTACTTCTTCAGACTCAAACGGCTAAACCGATTTGGATGAAATTTGGTATGTAGATAGCTTATACCCTGGATTAACACATAAGCTACTTTTTATCTCGGTCTACGCTGGTGAAACTGCGGGGCGCAGTTAGTTGCCAATAATTGGCAAATGATGACACACAATGGCGAAGTGGCTGAGCAATAAGTTGTGTTACTTGTCACGAGTTCGATTAACAGCGTAACAAACATTTGTAAGGCCTATAGATATTAGTTATTCTCGGTCTGACTGTTTTTTGTAACTCCATTATTTTAAATTTAAAAATTTACATTTAAAAATATGTTTCGCAATATTTCAATAAATTTATTTTTTTCTTTCGTTCCAGCGTGAGAATTCACGTGCCGTATGAAGTACACACAATCAACCACCACCATGTGCAAACAGTTCCTGTGATTAAGGAGGTCCCTATAATCAAGACGGTACCCATCATCAAAGAGGTTCCGATCATCAAAACGTTGCCAGTGGTACAAACTGTGCATGTACCTGTGCATCACACTGTACATGTTGAGAAGCCTGTGTTTGTGCCTATAAAGGAACATATCTCTTTCTCATCTTGGCATTGATTGACATATTGGAGTAATTACTTTCTTTGGTTGTAGAAATAACGGCAAATAAAACCCGAAATGATGAATTCTTGATTGTCAAAAAGTAACACTGTTTCTTGTGTAGGTAATGAAAGTTGATAAAAACTTGTAAATAGAGTCATTAAAACTAATATAATTAATAATAATGACGTATACCTAATACGAATTCTCTTGTTATTACTTCTAGAGTAAACTGACACTCAAAATAATTGTCTAATATTGATCATAATTAGTACCCACCAAAGTTTTGAATGTCAATGAACTCTATTCAGGTATAAAACCGTATAGTCATGTTCTAGTTACCATACATACATACATACCTAAGTAAGATAGCTTTAGTTGTGTAAGAAAGCTTTAAGTGTTTAGTGAAACACTCGACTTAAACCGTGTAAACATCGAAATAATCTTTAGTCGAGGTGTCTGTATACACGTTTAATTAAAGCCAAAAGGAATTGTAACTACAAACTGACACTTTTACTAACTTCTACATCAACAATGTCAGTTATTTCAAAAATAATCTCTCCAAAATGTAACTCATGATTATAATGAATTTAAATAAGGGTTGTTAACGAAGAGCACTAGTGTGTAACGACATTTAAAATGTCGGATAACAAATGAGTTTAATTAACTGGCTGCGTAACTTGCAACTGTGAACCGCCATTTTAATTGAACGAATGAACGAGTGAACTATCGAAATTATTACCAACGTAAATAATGTGAGCATTAGCGATTATTCGATTGTTTGTTCGATTATTCGAATTATTTGTTCTGAATTATATTTTTGATTGTATAGAATATATTTGTTTATGCTCTGTACGCACATTCTTATTTTATAAACTTTTGCATGTCGATCTTTAATTAAGCGTAGGTACGTCGATGAACTGAAAATCAATTTTAAGATTTTTCATCTATCTAAGATACATTAAACAGTTCTTGGATGATATTTTAGTCCTTCTCTAGTCGATGTTATTTTTTTATAAAGGATACTGTCTTAAACACAGCTAGTTTTAAAAATACGTTGAGCACCAAAATGTTTGTATTCATTGTCAAACAAAATAGCACTGTTTTGCATATTGTTTTGTGTCGTTTTTGCATATTGTGTTGCCATTATTTCTACAGCCGTCAATGTAACCAAATAGTTGTACCTAAGTTCGTTGTATTTACTCGTAAATACTTTGTTAATCACACAATGAGATGATACCTATACGTTCTTCTGTGATATGTTAATACAGTGTAAAACATTGTGGATGTTTTTCAATATTACGTTCCCATGTCCGAATTTCCTTCTTTTTTTTCATATTTTGATTCTATTAGGTGAACTTCTGATTAAGTTATATTATTACTGTGTAAGAAACTAAAACAAAACCGTTTTCAACAGGTTCAGAACATCCAATTCTCAAAATGTCCATTTCACACGAAGTGAATGAAAATTAGACATAATCGGGAATTGAACATTTTGAGAATTGGACATTCTGAACCTGAACCAACTGAACAAGATAGCTGAAGTAAACACATTTAAATAATTATTAAATTGTGCAGCTTATAAACATCGACCAATATTGTCAAATTGCAATATGGAATAGGGATGATGCCTGCCTGGGTAAAAAAAGAAATTCTTTAATAAATAGAAATTCTTTTTCCGTCAGTCAGATGAAACGCATTAAAATTGTGTAGTTGGGGCTACTTATAAAACCTAGCAACGAGTGACGTCATGCCACATTTTATCATACCTACTCAGTGCTCTCTGAAGGGGAGGTGTTACACTATAAAACATAGATCCATGTAAAATACACTTACACCAGGCAGCACAGCCGGCACATACCACAAACAACACAACTTCAGTTACCATTATTACACGTTAAAACAAATTTTGGCCACAAAACAGCAGCAGAACAAACGCAAAAAGTCATTTCAGTCCCACAGGATGAGTTCAAGCTTAACTGCGAGTTGCACATAAATATAAACGAGTGTTTGTTTACGTTACGGATTCATAAGTAGATGGAGTGGTAAGGCGGGGACAGGGCTTGGCTTGCCGTGAATATCAGCTACCTCTGTGTATCGCTATCACCTACATCTGTACAGGTATTGGCAACACAGTCGTCACCTGAACTGAGTGAGTGATAATTTGGGGATTGTCCAACGCCAGATAAATGTTTTCTATCCTATATAGTAGTTAGTACAATTATTTTTTAGAAATTGAAACACTTCGTAAACTTTCCACTACTTAATATAAGCTTTGTAGCTACCTCTCATAAATGGAATTAATAATCATAGAAAGTATTGTTTTAATCAATACGCTATTATACATAATGTATATTATTTATACAACATACGAGAGTGTTTTAACCACACCTACTAACAGATAGAGATACATTCTTTTACCAATCAATCAATTGACGACCATCAATTCATTCTTTGTTCAATCACCATTTATTAAGTACCAGCTTCTGTCCGCGACTTCGTCAGAGAAGTGAAAAATGCGGATAGACATAAAGCGTTAATACAGTTTAATAGATCTTTTTGTATCTCTTCTTTTTATAACTCCGTCATACATGGTTTTCATATAACTCTATCGGCCTTATTACAAAACGAGGTTTTTCTTCTGCAATGGTTTAAACCATCGAGCCAGTTTTTGCAATAAGAACCTAGCTGTGATAGAAATACAGTTCTTTATACAAAACTGACAACTTAGTCCGGTACTATGTTGTCAGTTTTGCAAAACTGACATCTTAGTGTGTCGGAATAAAGTTCTAAATTCAAAAAAGGGTCCATGGTTTAAACCTAGGTTTGAAGATGAACCTTGTTTTGTAACAAGACGGTATTAGTTTACTTGGCGCACGCCAGTAAAGCTCCCAGTCGGCATGATTTTTTCCGACATCTTCAACTTACAATCAACGTCATATTTCAGACAATTTACACAAAAACTTAATGAATTATACACCTAAACCTTCCTCGGTGAAAACCGTACAGACGCGGGAGGGGGAACTTTGTCATAATAATATGTAGTGATCTGTTACTCCACTTACTTACTACTCCATGGTATTTAGGGTTCATTGTTTAAGCGCGTTATCGCGGCTCGCAGACTATCGGCATGTCGGCCTATTGTGTTCTTGTCAGTCGTTGTCAGACTAAAGCCTACTGCGCACTATCTGACAAGACATGTGTCAGCTTTTGTCGAATTTTGAATATTGAGAGATTACGGCATACAGGCCTTCTCCTTTCTGTTGGTAACAACAAGTCTATTGTCTGTTGCTAACTAATCTGCCTAAAGGTGGTGATTTTAGAGCAAGGTGCTTTAAAATTGCCTTTATCAGTGTCGATGTTAAATTACACCTTGGGTAATAGTCACAGAATACATAATAGTAATAGCTGAGCTTGGGCAACATGAGCTATTATGTTATTACACGAAGAAAATGATGATTTCAGCAATAATCGAAAAGTGTGCACTGTCAACAAATACCTATAGCGGTCATCGAAAAGCTCTCATTCAGCAGTGGCTATTTACGACCCAATGAAAAGACAAATGAGACAAAATTCAAGGTACGACAAAATTCGTGACACTTGTCACGATCGCTGGACTAAAAGCCGTTCCCTTAATGAACACAGTTTACGAATTTGTAAGAGCTATAATGAGCCCTTGTTTACAGCAATGGGAATAAATGCTTCCCAAACACTCGCAAATGGTCAGAACAGTTAAGTTTACTGGTTTAGTTAGGGTTTACTGACTTAGTTAACAGTTGATTATGTAGCGATTAGTGTATTATAGTAATTATTGTGTTTGTGGTTAAACTGTGGCAATAATATTAGATTTTACAGCTATATTTTAACTGAGCTTATTGCTTAAGAGTTGGAAATTATGCGTGAGGGTATGGCAAAATAAAACACACTGTGAATTTTATTACAGAATCGGTCTACTGTAATTGTTAGTTTAATAATATAGCGTTTTTATAATATAGCGAAAAAAATGTCTTTGACAACAAACAAGGGTCTATTTCAAGTATTTACCAAATAAATTCGAAAATGAAACAGAATTTGTCTGAAATTATCTGCCAAGTAAGTAAATAGGACCTTATTATCATGCGACACAAATCTGAAAACATGTCACTTTTTAGGGTTCCGTACCAAAATGTTAAAAAAGGAACCCTTATGGTGTCACTCAGTCTGTCTGTCTGTCTGTCTGTCTGTCACAGCTGGATATCTCAAGAACTACTATCAACTTGAAATTTAGAATAGTTTTAGATGACGTTGACCCAACTACTTTGCAAATAAGAAAAAAATTAAAATATTTATATTTTTTTTGCAACAGGGACTGAAAGGGGTCTTAAAAAATCAAAATGTAAAAATATACCGTTCCTCCCCCTCTTATCTCCGAAGCTTGCAAAGAGAAAAATCTGAAATTATTCTATGTGATAGAAGTTTATGTAAAGATTACAGGGGAAAAAAACGATGTCTCTAAATAGTACACTTTTTCATAAATCGGAACGGAACCCTCGGTGAGCGAGTCCGACTCGCTCTTGACCGGTTTTTTTATTGTAGAAAAAAAAACAAAAGAATAAAGTCCGCAACACACTGCATTAACACACCCACTTATTGTTACGCCAAATTAATTCTTTTCCCAAACTCATGTAGGTACGCTTGTTACTGATAATTATTTCGCTCGTGAATGCAGCCCTTGACTACAGTGATAACGTGACAGTTCAAATTGAGATGCCAATTTTATTTAAATGGCAATTCGCTGAACAATGGCGTTACTGTTGCCAGTTAATGAGATTTTTTTAAAATAATAAGTACTTTGTTTTTTTTTTCAACTGACAAGATTGGTATGGTTTGTTGGGCGTGTTTATTTCAAAGTTAAAGAATTGTCCTTTTGGAACGGTGGGATGGAAAGGGTTTTTTTGTTTCTCATAGCTTTTTCGAGATATTAGAATTTAAAAACTAAACCTTAAAATTACAATTAAACTCTAGAATTAAAATTGTTTTAGTGATTTTCTTCAAAAATGTTTACTGTGTCATTGTAATTTTCTTTATTTAGTTTGAACTACCCGCCATATGCCGCTATACAGGGTTATTTTTAAAACACCAGTAACCTCGTAAGGGGTCATAGTACTCATCATTATGAACAACTTTTAGTATGAGACCAAACCTGAAATCGCGAAAAACATTGCGACGAGTTTGATGTAGATAAATGTACTGAACAGCTGATTTTTTTTTCGCGATTTCAGGTTTGGTCCCATAGTAAAAGTTGTTCATAATGATGAGTACAATGACCCCTTAAGAGGTTGCTGGTGTTTTAGCAATAACCCTGTATACTGATGAGCCCTATACGTTCATGTCAATGTGTGCTCGAATGTCAACCGAACCCCATAGGTACCTACAACTTCTGTAAGCCCGCGGTCGCCATCGGATGCTGGTATTTTACGTTTATACATAATTATTTAAAGGGTGTTTCTTTTGGTGTCAAGCCAGTGCGAGCTGATAGCAGAGTACCTATCGATTTAACCCCCATGTATGTTCTACGATTTTTTGTAGTTTGAACAAGAATGTACTAAATAGGGCATTATTTGCTGAAATCGGTCGTTGAAAGGGTGTATCGGAAATCTTGTGATTTTCATATTTTATAATTTATTATTTTTGCATATTTTTATCAATCATGATATTTACTATTCCTCGACGCTAAAGCAGAGCTCAGTTGATGATAAAAACATACATTGTATACCTACTACTATCCTTAACCACTACCATTAGAAATGAGGGATCCAAAATAACTCGAAAACTACAAAAAATCGTAGAACATACATGGGGGTTAAATCGTAGGTATGGTACTCTGCTATCAGCTCGCACTGGCTTGACACCTTAAAAGAAACAGCCTGTATAATATGATATACGTTTATATACACATTATATAAAGTTTTCTCCTTACGTACCCCATAGTGTTCGCTTGACATTTAATGGGTTAAACAACGGTATTTGAACCGGTCACAAACAATAAAGAAATAAATAATTTAATTTTCACACCACCTGCTCGAAAATGTCAAATTATACGTCAAGCAACCTTAACCTAAAGTGAGTCATTAGTGGCCGGGGGCACAGCCGGTCAATAATGTTGTACTGGATTTCATTATGACCCGCTGGTCAATAATGTGATTTGAATTTGGAATCTCACATGCTCAGCTAAATTGGCAGTATAGTACTAACAAACACCCTTTGGTGCCAGAAAGAGGAAAGCTATTGTCGAAACCCTTACTACGCGTGGATGATATTCTCGATTTCCTACAAAATCATGACGACTGCTTCTTCATATCGTTGCCATGTTTTCGAAGACATAATATTGTAAGAATAATTAGATAACTAGGAACCATTCTTCATTATATTTTTTTTTTCTTTAATTCCACATCAACATCTATAAACGTACCAAATAAAAACTTAACTTTATCTTTGCACAACTGGACTAATGTCTCAAATGTTACCATTAACTTCAATTAATATGTAAGTGCATATAACTAATTAGTTCTATTTATGTTATTCTTACTGTTTGTTTATTTAATAAATACTTTGTTTTTCGTACTATGGCTATTATTTTCTCACAGTAGGTGTAAAAAGTAGAGTATCCTCCTCTAGGCTAAAGGTGTCTTTGCCTTGGGCTAGCTTGAATCCCTCGCTGCATTCAGGATTCTTGTATTATGGTTAAACTCTTAACTCCCTCGCTGCACTCGGGAGTTAAATCCCGAATCCTTCATTGCGCTCGAGATTCAATATGACGCCCGTGACATAAGACACAACTTTAGCCCCTCGGTGCATAATCTACTATTTCATGATTGCTGGGTAGGGCACATAAAATTGCCCCTTTCCTACATCAATCAGTAACTAAATACACCTCAATAGTCAATTAAAATACAGACAATGCAAATAATGGTGATTTATTTCAGCGGCCACCTAACAAGCTTATTTTAATATACAAGCTTAATTAAAACACGCTACTATTATTTCGATTGGATCATAATTTAATCGACCGCAGTATTCGTAGTGGTTAGATTTAGTTAGATTAAATGGTAGAAGAGTTATGGACCACGGATTTGTATGTGGATTTGGTTTATATTCAAGGATTTGTTAATTAAAGTTGCTTAAAATTGTGGTTGCATCTTTGGAGGAGACCTTTACCCACACAGGGGTTAAAAACTGTTCCAAATTATATAAATAATAAATAAATAAATAATAAGTTTTATTGTACAAAGAGAAACACATAGAACACATACACTAAACATGATAGTACAAGTGGCAGTCAGACATGTTGAACAGCTGGCTCCTGAACTAAGTAAAAAGATACTTGTATCTCAGGAGCCAAATTCAAGCATTAGTAGTTCTTGAGATATCCAGCTGTGACAGATAGACAGACAGACAGACTGAGTGGCACCATAAGGGTTCTTTTTACCATTTTGGTACGGAACCCTAAAAAGATTGGCAGTCATGGCATGGGGACTGCCCTCAGGACTGCCGACAGAAGTGAAAACTTAAACATAAAACTATGCATAGTAGTGCGGAAATCGGTCGATGGGCATGTGATGCGGAGGAATGAGGAAAATGTCGTGAGGAAAGTTTTGAATATGAATGTCGATGGCTATAAATGTAAGGGAAGAACCAAAGAAACGATTTATGGACTGTGTGAAAGAATGACATAGCTAGAAGGAGGTGACTACCGAGATGATGACTAATAGAGAAGTATGGAAAAAAGGGACATGTTGCGCCGACCCCAAATAGATTGGGATGAGGGCAGGAGAATGATGATGATGAGCAAAAAAAGCAACAAGTTCTCACTTCAAAAAAAAAACACTAACATTAAAACTAATAAACCGTATTTATTAGGATACTTTATAGTTTTCAGGAAATAAATGGCTTTTTTATTTTAATTTTATTATATTTATTTATTTATGATTGTGGTTGTTACTTTACACACCAACACCATGTTGAAATCCCACAAACAAATACATAATAAGGGTTTATTTCTTATCGGTATATTAGTCCAGTAAAAATAGATCGATTTGTATGGAGTAGATTGCAATAAATGCTCTTTGGGTGATAATTCAGAATTAAATATATAAATAGCTGAAATACATAAATTGACAGTAATCCCCGATATTTTTTTTATATATATTGAGTTATTAGCAATTATAGCAATAACATTAAATTTAAGTGGGAACAAAAAATGGACCACTGGTGATTTTGTACATGACTGCTCCTTTTCAAAAGTTTTAATTATGGAAATAATTATCCCCGGTCAAAATCAACATATTAGTACCATATTGACTATTTTATATAAAATAAATGATAACTTCAAAACAGTAATTGTCTAGAGAGTGAAATTTTGTCAAAGTATTTAAATAGTTACTACAAATAACTAGGTAAATTATCACCAAGGTGACTATTATACTTTTTTTTTCGTGAAGTTAAATTTGTATTTAACCCTTGTACATTAAAGACACCCAGGATATTTTTATGAATCTTACTACCAACAATTTTTGTCTACTCAAATTGGAAGAAATCCCCTGAATATCTGTAAAGCATTTCTAATAATTAAATGAAAATCAAACACTCGCGAGAGGGTGCGCGCGGGCGGCGCGTGGGGAGCGGGTGGCGGCGGCGGCGGCGGCGTCGCGATGCATCAAGCGGCCGCGTCTATTACATAAATTTTATTTTGGATTCGTGTAATTAGACCACGTGAGTAAACAAAGATGTGGTGTTTTAAAATGAAATAGTACGCACGGCTACAGATCAAGCTATACATTTCCAGTATATGCTTATCTCGCATTGTATAGGATTTCCTAACAATGAGTGGTCAGTGTAAACTGGAAATGTATAGCTTGATGTGTAGCCGCGTGTACCTACTTCTAGGCAAAATATTAATATCAGCAAAATTTTAAAAAAAATATTTTGGAACAATAACACAAGAAGTAGGTACACAAGTAAAACGATGATAGCTGCAAAAGTATAAACTGTAGCGCAGCTAACAACGTCCTTCTCAGATACAGAATGGAATAAATGTTCCATGCAAAAAGAGACTAATAGGTAATTTTAGTACTTTAGATAGTTAAAAAAAAGGGCGATTTGTACCAATAGCCGTCGGATTTGTACTATTACTCGTCAAAAGGACCCAGTCGTGTTAAATTTTTTGTGTTAATGTGAACTCTCAGACCTTGAACATACTGTACGTGTTTGTTAAGAGTCTAAGAAACAAAAGGTAGGTAGAAGACTGAATGCTAAGATTTACTAAAGGTTGTAGCAGAGCAGGAGGTAATAAAAACAGCAAGGTTAATTAAATTGTAACATATTTTTGAGCCGATCAGACGTCAACTCCATGCCCAAAAGCTCTAGGTGGTCGGTAACTAGTACAGATGCTCCTCGGAAAGTAGGAGATAACTGAAACTGGCTCCTTTTGGCAGTGAAAAGACACGCCTTTATTTTCAGAGCATTGAATTTGACCAGATTGCCATCTCCGGCATTGTGGAACTACAGTGGGGTATGTTAGAGGCCGCATCAAGGCGTGAATTTTCGGCAAAGATAAAGGCTAATAAGTTTGCACTCTCTTGCGCGGGATGAGCCAGTGTTCCATCAGACTTAAGCATAAGAGGCAGCAAATGGCTGAAATTTGTCTAGACCGATTTAGACAGCGATCAGAACTCCTTTCTATCAGGAAGGTATAGGATGCCAACTTGGCCTCAATTCGTCCAACATGGTCAAAACGCGCCTTCCGTAACACCCGTTCGCAATACTTGGCGGGAGAATTGAACGCTCTTTTAACATTGCGCGAGCACGTTGACTGTCGCACCTCATTACGACATTACGGGCCGAAGCCCAGGCCTGGTATGCCTGCTCTGTTTGCAAATCTGCTTGTTCACAAGACGCGTACCAGGGCTGAGGCTCGCTGCCAAGTGGAACGTCAGAGAATTGGATAAAATATTGCATTCTCTGACATATCACGTATACGGGCCGAAGCCCAGGCCTGGTATGCCTGCAGTTTTACCAGCACCTGAGCAATTGTTGAAGGTTAAGTTCAAAATTGCATGAGAAAGTTTTACAGTTTGTAGTAACTTGACCTACTGTTATAATATAATAATATTTTACCTGGACACCGTAAAAACGTGTTAAGAATTCACTTGCTTCCTTGCCAGACGCTTCTGTTTTTGCCAAAGCTTTTGCGACAGTCTGTGTGCCTTCCGGGTTGCCCTCCGACATAGGTAACAATTTTATTTGCTATATTTCGGTTTTGCCGAAGATATATGCTGGAACAATGTGGCTCAACGCATGACATGTTCTTAATAATTTTCTCTTTGGAATCAACTGGCTTCTTTCCAGAATCAACAAGATTAGGGCATGTGAAGGACCCACCGGATCCAGTGGACCAGTTTGGCCTAGTGGTGCTAATCATTCTAACAACTTGCACACCCTTTATTACCCATAAATTTATCTTAGGAAGCAAATTCATTATGACTTAAACTAAACCGTAAATGTATTAAGTAGTTTACTATTGCAAAATATAATTTTCTAAAAATTTAATTAATGTTGTGTGTACAAAAGCGTTAACAACTATGTTGCGGTCACAATAATAGTTATTATTCGCATTTTGGGGCATAAAACACTAAAATACCTAGAATTTGGCGGGTTTAGAGGCAACTATTAAGCGTGTCCCAGTAATCGTTACAATAGTACTTAAAATGACGAGATCTGGATCAAGTAGGAATTTTTAGGTACCAATAGATTTCACGTTCGAAAAAAAATACTTTTGTGATTAAAGTGTTCCAAATTTCAAGTTATTCCTGTCGTTAGCAAATTAACTTTACTAATTCATCAAATACTCAGACTTACCGTAGACCCAACTGAAGTTTCACAAATCGAAAAACAAAACTACGTGCCGACTTCACATTTAGCAACTGAACTTGCAAAAAAATTAAATTTTTGTCGGACACACTTTTCAAGTAAAATATTTCAGACGTTGCAATATGTTACCAAGAATAGTTTGCCATGAAATCGGCAAGTTTAATGTTTAGTCACTGAGGTATTATAATACTAGAGGCGCAGCGTCCTACAAAATAATTCAGAAAAACGTACCGACTTACCGACTTGTACGAGTTTAAACACGTAGCTTTGAAACGGATACATAAATATGTCAATCTGTCAAAATAATCTATGTTTGTCTCACTTCTTCTACCGTCAAACTAATTACGTTAGAATGAGACAAGACATTGTTACCCGAAAAACGGCCAGAGTTGCCAACGATCAACATCATTTCCCAAGAATTTAATGAAGGTTTTCATTGAATCAATTATAATGAAAGATTGTAATATGGAATATTTCCATGTGCTTCTGATCTTTAGGTACCCTGGAAAACAAATAAGAGATCACTCTGTCTAGTACTGCACCTATTGACGCGTTTATGATGAATGTACAGACGCCAGCACATCAAGCTAGTAAAATCTGTCAAATTTCTTTAATAGATTTTCATCTTTATTGCTGAAGCATTAGGTTTAAGGTTGATTGGGAAAATTTGACAGTTTCGGGTGGCTTGACCTGCTGGCGTCTGTACATACGTTGCGATGAAAATTAAATAACGTAAATTACTATAGTTCATCTGTTTCGATCCATTTTAATAGTAATAAAAACCGGCCAAGCGCGTGTGGGCCACGCAAAATGAAGGTCTCCGTAATTGAAAAGAATGTATCCAAAAACAAACTTAACATTTGTAGCTGAAAAACAAGAAAACCCAAAAAAAAAAAATTATGCGATAAAATGACAAAATAATGGTTTTCGGACTTTTTCCTTTACTTGTGCTGTGAGACCTTGCTTCTTGCCAAATTCCATGATTCTAGGTCAACGGTAAGTACCCTATAGATTTTGATTTACTTGCGAGTATCAAAATATGTTGCATAAATGGCCGTATTTTTTTACTGCGTAGACTTAGAAGCTTGATTTTTTTAGAGCTCCAAAGGATCATAGACGACTTACGTATTTGATATTCATTTTAACTTGATACCTCCACGCGTTCCTGATAAAAAAGGTCTTGACAGACAGTCAGACAGACAGTCAGACAGACAGACGGACAACGAAGTGATACTATAAGGGTTCCGTTTTTCCTTTTGAGGTCCGGAACCCTAAAAAAGTACGTCATTTAAAAGAAATTACGACGACTGTTCTGGGTTTCACTACTGAGTTAGATAAGTTTGTCAATCTTAAAAATTCTGAAAGGTATCTTGGATTTATAAACTGACTTGTATTTGATCGTAGTTTAACAATTCGATCTAATAATCGATTACTAATCACAGTAATCATATCACACTAATACTATAAAGGCGAAAGTTTGTAAGTGTGTGTGTTTGTATGTTTGTTACTTCTTCACGCTCAAACGGCTGGACCGATTTGGATGTTTGGTAAGTAGATAGCTTATACCCCGGATTAACACATAGGCTACTTTTATCCCGGTCTACGCGGGTGAAACCGCAGGGCGCAGATAGTTTACTTTAATTGAAAATGAACCGGTTTATTTTCGCACAGCACACTACTATATAACACAATGTGATCATAAACAATCTATTATTTTTCATTTAAAAATATAAACTCATAGTCATTAGTCATTACGTATAAGATTATTTATTGCTAATAAAATTAATTTTGGTGGACGAATGTAGTGATATATTAGGTTTAAAACCTTTGATATACTTACACGTGACATGTGTTACTTTTGTATTCAGTGACTGTTTGGGTACTTTTCCATTCAGTGAGTGTTTGGGTACTGTACAGTATGTTTAATCCAAACAGACTACAATAATAATTTAGACTTACAGGAACATACATTCGTCATTCACTAAACTCCCAAAAGTCGGGCAAAATCAAAATCGTTTTTACTGGTAACACTGATGGCAAAAACAATGTTTGATAAATTTTTGGATAATCTGAACAAAATGCAGCAAAGTTACTTGTGAAATGTATTACCACTTGCCTTAGTAATCTTTTCAGACCGTGACATACAAATTTTAATCGCACATTTCACTATTTTGATATTTTTATCGCTAAGCAATTGCTCACTTGACGTCAAGCTGACAACTGAACTCGGATATGCCTGTGGACATATACGATGTAGTAACGCTTCGGCGCCGTACACTACTGATCTAGTACTATTAACATCATTGTGTTTAGTAGAAAAAGATATTGATGTTTTTAGATAATTAGACGACTACTGGGTCACTGTCGACTTCACCCGCGTTTACCTTACATGATTCGAACCAGAAGTACCGGTAGTTGATGGAAAAAATGCGCTTATCTTGAATGTAAAGCGCATTTATTATATCCCATAGGTATAACTGTGTACTGAGTTTATTAAAATCCTAACAATAGAATAATTTCAGATTTTTCTCTTTGCTGACGTAACAACAACAACGTCGGTTTCGTGTAGTCGGACAATTCTGGCTTTTCGTTCCGGTACAGTTTCGTGCAATTGTCGCGCGAGTGGGTAGATTGCAGAGTAGGCATGGTATTATACCTTTCGCATTTTTGATTTGTGTAGTGTTTTCGGCAATTTGTATGTAAAATCACTGGCACATTATCCGAGAAATGAAATAAATTGTCTTTCCGAAGCTCACTAAAACATAGAGTTTTAAAACCTTTACTGCCAACGGTGACAGAATCACCATCTAAGGGCTTTCCGCATATTACGCAAGACATAATAAATAAGTACCAAAAATCCGGGCGCATAGTAAACAATCTCATTGCGTAATGAGAAGAAAATTTTCAGTAATTATTTGAGCAGTTAAACAATAGCTCCATCTTTTTCACATCCGATAACTACGTCCCTCTCGCACACCGACGCGGGGGATGCAAGACGCTCGGTCAAGGTTGGCATTTTATATTGTGTATGTAATTTAGGTTTTATGCATTTTGCGAAGAATCCTTATCACTTAATCAGGGGATTATGACACTTACTTAAGAAGAATGAAAATGTTAATGCACAGCCTAAAAAATATTTCAAGTGTCTTTTATGTACAATATACAAAACATGATAAAACACTTTTTAACTATGTTCCTGAGAAGTCACCAAGGTGAAAACTGAACATAGGTTCGAGGCTAACGTTTGGAATGTATAAACAGAAAAATCCCCGAAAGTGAGATTTTTTAAGTCTCATTTATAAAAAATCTAATTAATTAAAATTTAAAATTTTTTTTTTTTAATTAATTTTATTTAGAAAAAATCTCGTAATGTTAAGAATTTTGTACCCAAACCGAGGGATTTCTTATGTACTATAATTTTAGGCTGGCTGTAGACGATAATCTTACTTTTCACCTAAAGTGTGTTTTTTGTTTAACGTTAAACAGTAAAAACACAACTTTAGGTATTTCTGAGGTTCCTCCGACCATATGAACACAAAATTGCTACGAATGCATACGTAAATAACTATACTATTATTTCAAAACCAATTTACTAAAGTGTCTTTAATGCAATCTCAAACACTATTTTTACTGGACTATATGTCATGCGAACATATGTAAGTGACGGCCACTTAGTAAGCTTAAAAACATCTACAATACCAGAAAATATAAACAAAAATTCACTTAAAGAATATATTCTCAAGATAAACTTTCCAGGAAAAACTCAGCACGCGGTAAACCTTTGTTAATCACGTAAACCACGCAAACGAAGTCAGGGCACAAGCTATTATAGTTTATTCATAAGTTGAGCGGACAGACGTTGCACGAAAAAGCAAAAAGCTACCCATTATAAATGAAGAGAAACCATGCGATATGAAACACCGCTTGACTTCCACCAAATTATTACTCCAGCGAAAATTTTTAAATTATAGAACACGATAACCAATTATGCGGGTCAGTTATTTCTCTATCCGAAACGGTGAAATTTGTTGGAAAACTACACAATCGAATAAACTGATGCTTTATAAAACTGCGGCTTTCCTGTTGCCACGTTTTGGGCACGATTTCTTTCGTAAGCAGTGAACTGATTCGGAACTTTTTGTTTTTGTTTGTAGCTGTACCTACTTTGTTATGTGCTCAAAGAATTTTGGCTGGCAAACTAAATAGATCGTGTGTAGAAACGTTAAACAAATACCTTCGTTATTTTGATCTATGTTTTCGGCAAACGCATTAATTAAAACAGCGGGATAATTGTTTCATTTTGACAGTTCTATAACATTCATTGCGTTATTTAAGTTGTTCAAATTTTTCGAACATTATTATCAAGCAATGTATTGCAATATCCTTCAAAATCAACGATTTTGATTGAAAGTTAGTTACGCAATTAGGGTGCTGGTTCCTCTACCACTTTATTTATCAAACCGTCTAATCTCAAAGACAACAAAATTTGTAATTTAGCTCCCACTTTGCCGACTCAGCTGCAAAAGTATAGTAATAAAAAAGGGAACAATAAAATCCGACATTTCTCCCGGAACAGCGTAGTTCCCCCACATAATATTCAGAACGGAGCACTACATTTGATCAAAGATATGTTTATTTCATGCATAGTCTCCTGGTGGCACGTCGTTGGCTATAAAATCTAGAATGAATCTATTCAGTGAGCCCAGCTTCACAAAATCTACGTAGTGAAAGTTTACAGTTACTTCCCATTTCGGAGTTGGTTCGTTGTTTCGGCGACGACGAAGTTCTAAGTCCGAAGTTCCATAGCTTTTGAAGGCATCTCAGACCGGCCTCAGGTCTGCATTTGGCCGTTCTTGCCTATAATCCAATGGTAGTTTGGATATATATATGTTTGTTTAACAATATCCAGCTTTAATATTGACGTAACTGTAGCTTTGAACTCGGCAGTTACCTTCTATTAACTGTTATGGCCGTCGATTAGGTTTATGTTGCAAGGTAGGAAACTTAAGTTGATCGCGGTTCGATACTGGGTACATACTGCAAAGATTTACAATTCCCTTATAGAGGAACAAGCTGTGCGGCTTCGCTTACGTGACTGTGTATTCTATTGGCATTAGAAGTTAATCGGGACGTGAAGTCATAGTACCTATATTCATAATATCCTCTACAACATCGGTTGATTTTGTAAATTGAAACTAGACTTGTTATAGAGAAACAACTATAAGCTTGAAAAGAACATCTCTTGATAAAATTAAGTTCGTCTCAACAGTCGTTTTGGTAGGTAGGTACCCCAAATTACAATAATTTCAAACTTAATAAAACCCAATAAAATACTCCATAGAAATTAATACCCAAAAATCAACTATGAACACGAGAAATTCAGACCTATTATCGCGTACTCTCTCATTTGTTTAACTCATCAAGGAAAAGATCAATTAAGAAGATTAGTTATCGCCTTTAAAGATTACGTCATTGCGAGCAAACGACGGTGGCAAGGAGGGGGGAGGTGGGGGAAGGGGGGTAAGGCGACGAAAACGCACAATATCTTCATTCGCGATCCGCCTGCGGCCGATAGGGGGCTTGTTAACTTCGAGGGCGATTTTACGCGACTACATTACTTTGTTGATAGGATGAGCTTTGGGACCTGGTTTAAATAAAACCGCATTGTAATGAACATTAGGGAAAGTATGGAAGTTTTTGATCAGCTGTCTATTATATTCTATCACTGGCTGCGCCCCGCGGTGTCACCCGCGTATAAAAATTAGCCTATGTGTTAATCCAGGGTATAACCTATCTATATACCAAATTTCATCCAAATCGACCCAGCCGTTTGAGCGTGAAGAAGTAACATGTATACAAACACACACACACACTCAAAAACTTTCGCCTTTAAAATATTAGTGTGATTATGCCTGACGTCTGTATTCCTCGATCCTGGGCATGTAACCCAGGGCCTTCAGCAGTAGCGTTTGTAAAAACAAGGCAATCAAATTGGAGTTAGTTAGTAGGTAATAAATATAAAACAGCACACATCATCATCTGCCTAGCCTTTTTCCCTACTATGTTGGGGTTGGCTTCCAGTCTAACCGAATGCAGCTGAATACCAGTATTTTACATGGAGCGACTGCCTATCTGACGTCCACAACCCAGTAACTGGGTAATGCGATACCTCTTGGTAATTAAGACTGTTTGCCAGACTTTCGGGCTTCTGAAGATCCGTAACGACTGTCAAAGATCCACTGTATTTATTTGTACATAAATACAGACAAATAAATAACATTGATGTGTCTGTTTGCAATTTCAAAATAACAGCTTTTACTAAATGCATATGAAAGTATATAGGTAAGTACCTACGGTAGTTATAACAAAAAAACAATTTTTTAAATGTTTGTCTATCTGTTTGTTCCGGCTAATCTCCGAAACGGGTAGACCGATTTTGAAGGGACTTTCATTGGCAAATAGCTGATGTTTTAAGGAGTAACTTAGGGTACTTATAAATTAGAAAAAAAAATTTAAACCCATGAAATTGTGTTCAAAATCCGATTCAAATATGGAAGTATTGACATCCACGCGGGCGTAGCCGCGGGCAACAGCTAGTATTTACTTGTAGGTGAAGAAACAAATTACTTTTAAACTAATGAAATAAAACTATTAGATACAACTCAACACAGACTTGTGTAAACATTCCGTCTCGTCTCGGCCCTTACGAAGCTCGAGGCCGAATTTCGTTTGAAAGCGACTCAATTGTGGCCTACGCTGTACATATCTAGGAATGCTAGCCTCATAGATACGTAAGTACATGTATAACCAGTGGTGTATACTGCCGACCGCGGCACTATCGTGCTACCGCAATTGTAGGACCTACTATGTGGTAGCTGGTAGGTGAATATCTAAACAGGGGAGCCTTAACACGTAAATACATAATATATCTATGACTTTAGACGGCACGTGTAAATTCAAAGCCTGTATTTGATTACGTAGCTAAGGCTACCTTAGGGAATACATTGAAAGACTGTTTAGCCAAAGACGCTTCATATTTCTAGCTTCTTTGTCTTGCGACCAGTTGATTTGGTTAAAAGGGAGATCTCGAGAAAGGATGAGATCCAAAGAGATCCCAATTTAAAAAATCGCTATCGCTATTTTCCTACCTACCTTTCTCTTTCGTAAGTTGGTAGGTACTGTCACTAATAACACTTGTATGAGCAGGTTACCTATATTCTCATACAAGTGTTCAATTATTATTAAGAGTACCTCTTACGTAGGTACTTCGAGTACAAATTAACAAATTGGTGCAAATTTTCAATTAACACTAACCTTGTAGACCTTCTCTGTCTATATATCTAATTAAAAGTTATGGTTCTCTTGAAAATAAATGCTAATGAATGAAATCTAGTTTAGCTAAGTGTTACTTAAGTGCCTATTAAGATCTAGTGAAGGAGAAAGCAAAAACTCTTACTAAAAACCTTTACACAGCTTACAAAGAATACTGAAATTCTTCGCATGGAATTAAAATAAAGGGTTAGTAACCTTTTATTTTAATTCCATCCGCAGAAATTTAATATTAACGCATACATACAAATACGCTAGGTACTTAGATTTACTGGACAGTACACCCTGAATTGGCGCTTATTTAAATTTATTTATTTTAATGTGGCCAAATTAAGTGAGTTTGGTATAATTTTGATGCATCGCTCCCTAGCCTTTTCCCTACTGTATATTGGGGTCAACTTTCCGTCTCGGATACAGCTGAATACCAGTATTTCACATGGAGTGATCCTATCTGCCTCCACAGCCCATCAGTTACTGAGTAACACAATAAGACTGTGGTAAGACTGGTTGTCAGACTTTCGGGCTTCTGACTAACCGTAACGACTGTCAAAGATCTATGAATGATAGTCAATTAACTGCTAATTAAATGTGCTTAACTTTGACTATTGCATAAATTTCCGTTTGTAATCAAAAGAACTGAAAGTTATCCAGGGCACCAAGAAGAGCCCTTAAAGTTCATCTATGAGCTTAAAGTTTTGTAAATAATATACTTAAATAAGTAAGTAGATAAGTACACAGAGAGCAATCGTTACAATCTGCCGCCCACTCGTATATAAAGGTACCACAATACAATCAGTACAAAGCCATAGATGGTAAGAAACCGTGATTGAGAACTTAGTTTGTTCTTTATTTGGGAGACTTTATTATGACAGTTCAAAACCAGTATCAAGTAACAATCAGGGTCCATATTTTTTTAGACTACATGCGGTTTATGGCAACACAAAGTTATTATTTTTAATCTGTGTTAGATGACACGTAAATGTTCTAATATGTCAGTGTGTATTCCGCTACCGCTAGCTACTTAACGTGCGTTGTGTTTAATACCTGTACTTAGCAATATAAAGAGTATTAATAGCAAAAGTTGTTTCAATCAAGCTACCAACGAGAGTTATAGTCCACAGAGCAAATACAAGAAGGAAACACATGCTGCCTCACAGCTGCAGCAGAAATACTCATAGAGAATACCAGCAATATGTCTCCATGCAGTTCAAAAACAGTTTGAAAACTTTGTTCACTGATCGATAAATTAATATTTCTAGATTTAAGCTTTAATCAAGTTGTGGTTCTTGGAACTAGGTTCATTTAGAAAATCCCATCATTGCCCCTCCGCTGTCGCGGCCATTTTGCGTGAATTCGCGCCAATTCTGGGTGACATCGCGCGATATACGTGTGATTAAAATGACGATATCTCTAAAGTTTTGTATGGTAGATGTATCTGTTATAAAACTTATATAGTTGTTATTGTTATGACATAAGCTATAGTAAAACTTTCATAGATGACAACATAAACTAATAACAAAGAGAGTCTTCTCTTTGTTTATAGTGATTTAGTGAAATTGAGTATCTGCATAAAAAATTAAACAACCACCTATGTATGACACGATATGTTCGAATTTTAGGCAAAAGTGGCGATGGTGTGTGGCGAATGGTATGTTGTTGCTAGCTTGACAGACTTCACAGTTTTACATTAGGTCTTTACCTATTTAATTGCCGTTTTACATAGAAAAATCAAACAATTTTTTTTAAAAGAAACATTGTAGATGCTCTTTTGCCATTTTAATGAAAGATCGTTTATGCCTCTGCTATAGAAATCCTGGGGATGGGAATCGATGAATTCTTTAAAGGCTTTTTTCGCCGCCTCATTGGATTTGTAATTTTTTCCCGAGGCTCACAGTCGAGACCAAAATTTCCAAAACGGAAGCGATCAAACCAAAAACGCACCGTGCGTTCACTTGCGGTACCTTATTACATGTCGTTAATATTGCATGCTGTCTGTACTGCTTTGGTGCCACGACGGAACTCGTATTCGAAAGTAGCGCATATTTCGATTTTTCCATGGTTACAGAAACATCGATATCAACGAAAAATCGAACGACGGGAAAACAAATGAACAACAGATTTTTTTTTAAAATAATGTGCTATATTTTAAAATTTATTTGGATTTAGAATTATTCTAAATAGAAAGATCTTCTCACTGTCGGTATCAAAAATCGGCAATTTCATAGGTAAAGACCTATTATGTGTTATTAGGAAGTAAACCTATGTGGGCCCTCGAAACTGCATAATCACGAAACGATGTTATCAGTGGGAAAGTTAAAAGCCTAGAAGATATAAGACACCATAAAAACGAGCCTCCGTTGAAGGGATGGTCCAATTTGGCTTATTTTACTGCCATCTAGTACAAGATACCGTCTCCCAAGAGTTATTAGTCTGACGAAATTGCACGCGATTTTTCTTAACTGATAATTTGTTGTTCAGAAAAGAAAAGATACGAAATTAGCATTCTGGATGAGATAGGACGATAATCAATTATGACGAGGCTTTATTTAGATTGGAGAATAAGGCTGCAGGGTGCTATTTGTTTGTATGATTTTAGAGAGATCTGGAATCCGCTGTATGAGAATAGAACAGGACAGGGGTTGGCCCCGTGTCCTGTTCTTTTCTCATGCAGCGGATTCCACCACCTTATTATTTTAATGTAACTTCAGTGTGAGAATAAGATGGAGCTATACAGGACGTCTAGCTCCATCTCTTTCCCACAATCAAGTAAGGTTAAAATAATACCGCTTTATGAGGTAGTGGTCTAGCTCCAGATCGATGTAGCGAAGTTTGGGGGTAGCATATGTCCAGCAGTGGACGTCTTTCGACTGAACTGATGATGATGATGAAAGGGGGTTTTTTGATCCTCATTCTGATGTAGCATATATATATATAAATATTCAGAAAGATAGTCCACACGGTGAGATTTTTAAGTCTTTGGAAGAAGCATCTTTATGGGATATCTTTTACCATACGGGTAGTTGTGGCCTTTTCGTGAAAATAATTTTAGTTTTTACATAAATTTTTAATCTATAGCAGGCACATCCTGCCAGCCAGATTACAGCTCACTCACTCTCGAAGAGAGGATGCCCGTGTCCCAGCAGTGGTAACATATGGCTAGACTATGTTATGACATCCTGCAAGGGGCATATTGGGCAATCTATCGTATCTGACTGGCAATATTTTTAACAGGACTTGTGTTACATGTGAGTACTGACATGAGAATTGAAGAAAAAGAAGTACAGTCAGCGTCAAAAATATCGGGACGAACAGACTGTTCAAAATGATCTCGATCAACAACTAAGAAAATTAAACTTTATCTCAATTGGTTAAAGTTCTAGTAAGAATGACAGTTGTCGTGTACCGTCTTCATTCTGAAACGTTCCTTGTGTCATTGAGTTATTATTTCATTTTCATAGTTGTTTAGATCATTTTGAACAGTCTGTTCGTCCTGATATTATTGACGCTGACTGAACAATTTAATTAGTACCAAGCAGTTTAGTAATTTATGATATTAAACTTTGAAACGATTTACTAAACCAATATAAGTACCACTTATCCACTCTACTCTTTTACAGATTATAAGTACAAAAATATTTTCCACAGTGCAATTTTTCATATTCTTTTCAAAGTTTTATTAATTTTGCAGTACAGTCGCGTGCACCAATATTAGTTACGGAAAAGTTATTTCATTATGAGTTGAGACACAAAGGTAACTACGGCTAAGTACTTAATTACCTAGCAATTACGTACTCCCAGGGAGCATGGTGAGTCTACTTTTAAAAAACCGGTCAAGAGCGAGTCGGGCTCGCGCACTGAGGGTTCCGTTCCGATTTCTGAAAAAGTGTGCTATTTAGAGACATCGTTTTATTTTTCCTGTAATCTTTACATAAACTTCTATCACATAGAATAATTTTTAACTTTACAAACTTCGGAGATGGGGGGGAACGGTATTTTTTTTTACATTTTTCATCAAAAGTCGAAAAATATGGGGTCAAAAAAAATAAAAAAAAATTTGAGAATGTGCAAACAACGCTCTTTCATATGATACCCCACATGCCCTAGTAGCTCTAGTTTGAATTTTTAAGACCCCCTTTCAGTCCCTGTTACAAAAAAATAAAAAATATTTTTACTTCTTTCTTATTTGCAAAATAGTTGGGTAAACAACATATAAAACTGTTCCAAATTTCAAGTTGATAGCATTAGTAGTTCTTGAGATATCCAGCTGTGACAGACAGACAGACAGACAGAGACACCATAAGGGTTCCTTTTTTACCATTTTGGTACGGAACCCTAAAAATTAAACATTATTGCTTGTTAAGTTCTAGAATGCAATGGTTACTTTGACACAATTTCAACGTGTCTTTTATGTGCCTATTAAATAAAAAGAAATAAATGATTTGACTCAAACTTCGCGAAGAAGGCTGCATAGTAACATTTATAAGGAACCAAATGGTGACATGTCACAATAATTATGAGTGACAGAACGTGCGCAAAAGTTCAGAGAGAATATGTTCAGACTCGCCAAGATACGACTTCAATGTTAAGACAAATTAACTTTTTTTCTGATTTATGAAGAAACAGATAACGGAATGTAACTAAATATTATGTGAGCGAAACTAGATTAAAAGATTCATAAACAGTTATAAACATGTTGTATCAATCTTTTATTATTCACACGCATTTTTTGCTGTTCATTACCATATTTTAATTTCACACATGGTCAACAGTTAAGTCGTCAACCATGACGCACGATGTTTAATTTTATAACTTGCCCTTAATAACACGCACTCAAACACGATTATGTTTTAATTACATTAAAAGGATTTTGAAACTTAAATAATTAGAGCAATATTTTAAAAAAAGAAAGTGATTTATTGTGTTTTTTTGTGAAACTCGAACTAAAAGAACACAATGATACTAACAAAACAAAATAAAAATAACCGACCAAGTGCGTGTCGGTTCCGTAGTTGGGATGAACTATTTATGCCAAGAACAAACTTAACATTGTAGTTGAAAAACATATTCTCCCATACATTTGCAGTCGTAATGACTGCAAATGTAAGTTTGTACGCACATTATTGAGAGATTTACCATGTTATTTTAAGACCCCAGACTGCTTGTTAATTTTCCTGTAATTTATAAACATAGAACTATTTTCTGTATTTTTTTCAATATCTTAGGCTCAGTAGTTTCGGAGATAAGGTGATGGGAATGTTCAATTTTCGTCTATTTTCCTAAATAACTTTAAAAAAAATTATTTTAAAATAATATAAAAATCTATTTGAGACCCTCACAGTAAGCCCAAGCATTTGATATGTCACATGGTACAGTTTGCAAATCTTTTTTTTTTTTTTTTTTCTTATTTGCCTCCCAAAAGTGACCCCCATATTCAAAATTCATTTATTCAAACACGTCCGTGTTTGGGACATAAAAATTCATATGTGTACCAAATTTAAACTAAACAGGTCCGTTAGATTCGGAGCAAATTGGCTGTGACAAGCGAACAGACAGACATACACACGAGTGATCGTATAAGGGTTTCGTTTTTTCTTTTTGAGGTACGGAACCCTAAAAAACAAAGAAGTCTTCGTAAAAACTCATTTCAGGAACCTAATAATGTAATTACACGTCAAAAACACAAATACAAGAACTATAAACATTTCATAACGACTATTTATCGGCTATTACGGCCGTCCAAACATCGTCCAACGTCCAAATACACATAGTAATACAAACAAAGGTGCGTTCTGAAGTGCACAAAGCATGCAACTTTAATATTATTGTACAGTGCGAGATAGGGGCGGCCATGGCATGGGCGCGACGCTGCCCGGTCAATGAACCCCATCAAAATATATGCTGAATAATCAAAACTTTAATAATAATATTATTGTTAGTACACTTTTGTGGTGCGAGTGTACCACTGAGACCACTAGATTTGTCATTTCCGTATAAAATAGTAGCACTAAAGATTGTTTTATTTTTATAAAAGGTGTAACTTATAAAACGCACAACCTCTTAAGGGGTGATTGTACTCATCATTATGAACAAGTTTTACTGAAATTGGAACCAAACCCTAAATCACGAAAAAAAAACTGCTGTTCCTACATTTATGTTCGCATGAATCGTCAAAATGTAGGGAACAGCTGCTTTGTTTTTTTTTTGCGAATTTAGGTTTGGTCCCATAGTAAAAGTTGTTCATAACTATGATTAAATGACCCCTTAAGAGGTTGTACGTTATATCTTGTATAATTTCGCATTGCCTGATGTGTACCATCATTATTCGAGTGTAGGCCTGCTGGCTCAACACGTAGTTAAGAAGTTGTTATAACTAGTACCTACAGCATTAGTTGGAAATCATAGTAACCTTAAAAAATGTTGCTTCAAAAATCTTGAGGAACAACTTAGAAAAAACGTAGACCAAACATCATCTAGCCTTTTCCTAACAATGTTGGGGTCGGCTTCCAGTGCAACCGGATGCAGCTGAATATCAGTATTTGACATGAAGAGACTGCCTATCTGACCTCCACAACCCAGTAACTGGGTAATACGATACCCCTTGGTAAGACTGGTTGTCAGACTTTCGGGCTTCTGACGCCACGTGTCAAAGATCCACGAATGTCAGCCGGGACCAAGAGGCACGGAGGCGTCTCGGTATGTAAAGATGGTCACCCATCCACGGACCAACCCCGGACAACACGGACAAAACGTAGACCAAACGTAGTAAGTAATAGGTAAGTAAGAACTGTCTAGTGTATTTTCAATAGTTACCAGTAGGCATATTTCATAATCTTATTAACATATGTACCTATATCGCACTATTCTGTGGCAAAATTGAAGAAAATAGTCCTATTTGGTAACTAACCGAACTAAGTAAAGTATCATACTCTAATCATTTATTTATGGTTTTAAAAAGAGCGAGAGATGTCGTAAGTACCTAGTTCATTAATTAGTCTTGAATTTACAGACTTTAAATTCAAAAGCTTAGATCTAAAATGTAGCCTTGTATTTTAAGTCTAGACTAAATCCAGCACATTTTGATGGATAGACTAATAAATTACCCTAAACCTAGCTCTTAGTTTTATCTAAATATCTAGTAGGTATCTGAATACAGATAAAGTGAAATTTGACAAAAATTTTGGACTTTTTTAGGGTTCCATACCTGTTGTGGAAAAACGGAACCCTTATAGGATCACTTCGTTGTCCGTCTGCCTGTCTGTCAGTCTGTCAAGACTCTTTCTCTCAGGAACGCGTGAAGGTATCAAATTGAAATTAATATCAAATACTATAGGTCTATGTTTCCTTGGAGCTCTAAAAATCAAGCTACTAAGCCAACCCAAAAGAAATACGGTCATTTATGCGAATTTTGATGCTCGCAAATAAATGAAAACCTACAGCACAAGTAAAGGAAAAGTCCGAAAATCGTTAATTTGTAGTTTTATCACATAAAACAATTGTTTGGTAAACGTATAAAGTTATATTTGTAATTGGAGAATTGACTGTGACGTATAGGTATCGATATATGGGAGAACATGTTTTTCAACTAAAATGTTAAGTTGGTTTTTGGGATGAATTCATCCCAACTACGGAACCCTTCATTGTGCGTGGTCCGACACGCACTTGGCCGGTTTTTAGGGTTCCGTACCAAAATGGTAAAAAAGGAACCCTTATGGTGTCACTCAGTCTGTCTGTCTGTCTGTCTGTCACAGCTGGATATCTCAAGAACTACTAATGCTGTCAACTTGAAATTTAGAATAGTTTTAGATGACGTTGACCCAACTATTTTGCAAATAAGAAAGAAATTAAAACATTTATATTTTTTTGCAACAGGGACTGAAAGGGGACCTTAAAAAATGAAAGTGGGGCTACTAGGGCATATGGAGTATCATATGAAAGAACGCTGTTTGCGCATTCTCAAACATTTTTTTTCTTTTTTTTAGTCCGCATAGTTTTCGACTTCTGATGAAAAATGTAAAAAAAAAGTACCGTTCCCCTCCTTATCTCCGAAGTTTGCAAAGAGAAAAATCTGAAATTATTCTATGTGATAGAAGTTTATGTACAGATTATAGGAAAAATAAAACGATGTCTCTAAATAGCACACTTTTTCAGAAATCGGAATGGAACCCTCGGTGCGCGAGTCCGACTCGCTCTTGACCGGTTTTTTTTTTGTTTTAGCTTACCACATCTCGTCTTTTAGGACACACATAATGTCGATATTTCGATAAACCTTTTATTTAACAAAAACATTAAGTATATGAAAACAACAACTAAACACACTAATTATGGTCACAACATCAAATGAATCTGCCTAGCCTTTTCCCAACTATGTTGGTGTCGGCTTCCAGTCTAACCGGATGCAGCTGAATACCAGTATTTTACATGGAGCGACTGCCTATCTGACCTCCACAACCCAGTAACTGGGTAATACGATAACCCTTGGTCAGACTTTCGGCCTTCTAGCGACCCGTAATGACTGTCAAAGATCCACGAATGACAGCCGGGACCAACGGCTTAACGTGTTTTCTTAGGCACGGAGGAGGAACATATTTCATATAGATACATACCTACATACAAGTGAAAATCATGACCCTCCTTTTTTCTTCGCCGTAGTCGGGTAAAAGTCATTTTCATCATTGGCAATCAAAAAATGAAACCTAAGCTATACCCAATCTCCAATATTTTTTCGCCAATCAAAACGTAACTTACACCAATCATTAAAAGAACCTTAATTACCAATAAGTCAGTCATTTATACTAACTCGGCTTCGATAGACGTCTAGACTGTTTTTTCTTCAGAACATTAAAGTATTGGTAACTGAAACCATTCTATGATGTCTGACCTTCGAACACCGATTTTTCATTAGAAAACAAATATTTCAAGTTGCTTGATAAAATCTTATTAAAACGTGGGTAACCGTGTTTCTTATGGAATTACAAAGGATGGTTTGGCGTAGCTTTTATAGTACAGTCATTTTGGTGCTCAAAAAGGAGGTTACCTTGAAAGTTTGAAGGAAGTTTGGAAAATTGGTAGCTCTTTTCGAATTTTAACTTTGCCATCTAGTATCTTTATTCTCGCGCCGCCATATTGGAAAAATGGCGCCCAAAAACAGTTTTTAGGGTTCCGTACCAAAATGGAAAAAAAGGAACCATTATGGTGTGACTCAGTCTGTCTGTCTGTCTGTCTGTCACAGCTGGATATCTCAAGAACTACTAATGCTATTAACTTGAAATTTGGAACAGTTTTAGATGACGTTTACCCAACTATTTTGCAAATACGAAAGAAGTAAAAATATTTATATTTTTTTGGAATAGGGACTGAAAGGGGGTCTTAAAAATTCAAAGTAGAGCTACTAGGGCATGTGGGGTATCATATGAAAGAGCGCTGTTTGCACATTCTCAAATTTTTTTTTTATTTTTTAAGCTGCATAGTTTTCGACTTTTGACGAAAAATGTAAAAAATACCGTCCCACCCCCCCTTATCTCCCAAGTTTGCAAAGATAAAAATCTGAAATTATTCTATGTGATAGAAGTTTATGTAAAGATTACGGAAAAAATAAAACAATGTCTCTAAATAGCACACTTTTTCAGAAATCGGAACGGAACCCTCGGTGCGCGAGTCCGACTCGCTCTTGACCGGTTTTTTTGATATAATTATGTATCTCCTTTCAGACTCATTATACAATAAAAATAGATACGCACAGTAATAAATTAAACTAGAGAAAATTACACCAGTGAAAATAAAATATTTACTGAAAAAAAAAACAACTACAACAAACAACAACTTTTGCTTGGTAAAAAATTTCTTACTCCAATGTAACCGTGTTTGTAATGAAAACAAAGGACGGTTAGGCGTAGCCGTGTAGCTTTTAGGGTAAATGCTTACTTTAAATATTTAGGGTTCATTAAAAGAACCTCTTTGAGTTAGGTACTTCATCTAGCGCACATTTGGCCACAGTTAGCCACGATAACAACCTTGCTGTCTGACTGACTAACTATAGTATAGTTAAAATCTCGCTGCAGACTTGGTCATAAATCATAATCGGAGTAGGGATGTGCGCTAGTTGCGCGCGCTCAAGGCCATTATCGATAACAGATGATAACGATGACTCAGACGAAGAATTTTAATTTTATATTTTTAGTTTTATATATACGTTCTTTTGTTTATACAGGGTGAAATTTTAATCGTTTTAATCCTCTTAAGGGGTCATTGTACTCATCATTATGAACAACTTTTACTATGGGGACCTGAAATCGCGAAAAAAAATCAGCTGTTCAGTACATTTATCTACATCAAACTCGTCAAAATGTAGGGAGCAGCTGATTTTTTTTTCGCGATTTCAGGTATATTGGTCCCATAGTAAAAGTTGTTCATAATGATGAGTACAATGACCTCTTAAGAGGATTAAAACGATTAAAATTTCACCCTGTATATTTAATATGCTTTGTAGTAAATTTGGTAATAAAATAAAAAAAAATGTGTATTTATTTTTATCACCCATTTATAAATATATAAAATGCAGTAATGCTCAGGACTACGTGTGGGCGTGGCCGGCCCATAAGGCCCGTGAGTGGGAAAGAGAGCGAAACACTCGAAAGATTTAAGACCGAGTCTGCAGCGAGATTTTAACTATACTATAATCTTTCCATATCGAATAGGATGATGACTAAAATGTTTTTTGTCCGTCATGTAAATAAAAAATGTTGGACACGTATTTTTTTTTAAGTACTTAATCAAAAGATTACCACGATACATTGAGTTAAAATGTGACATTACGTTACTCCTTGCTAGATTTTATACGTACTTACGAGTAGTTTGTTATAGTTGTGACGTAGCGGGTCCCCACTCCTCAACTTTAATGCGTTGTATCTAAGTATTTTAAATGCGCTAAGATAGCCCGCGAAATTAAAATTTTCTGACGTTTTTTGCAATTTGCAGGTCAGTTTCAGGTTGTATGTTGATTAAAATTTTATTTGCGGCCGTAACTAACATGGCTTTAAAGAATTATAATCATTAGAATCAGCAATACAACTCCATAAGTTACAATTTACCTCAAACCTCATGATTTCATGAAATCGCTAGATTTGAAGTCAATTCTTACTATTACTATTGCTTATTCTAATGATTATAATTCTGTAAAACCATATTAGCTACGGTCGCGAATCATATTATCTTAGACTCTTTTAAGGTTATAAACTTATAAGTCACGAGTGAAAACTCCGAAAGAATAAGTCAGGTGTGTAGCATCATTGGTTTATCAGGTGAGATAGGCGTCAACCCCGAAAGATGAAGATTTAAAGGGAGGAAGAGCTAAGGTAGCCCGCCAATTCAAATTTCCTTACGTTTTTTGTAATTTTCAGGTTAGTATCAGTTTGTATGTTGAGTGACTATGTTTCGCGACCGTAACAAATCCTGCTACGCGTGCGACCACGACAACAACTTTTTTCGTGGGACCATGTTGGTCCCATTGGTTGGATTGATTGGTTGTTTGGTTGGTTGGTTAGGTTTTGTTCGTTGGTTGGTTGTTCGGTTTGGTGATCGGGGGGGCTAAAACGGCCACTTTGGCAGAATCATAATATTATCCTATTATGATTCTGCCAAAGAGGCCGTTTTAGACCCCCTGCACGCGTAGCATGACGACATTTTGTCGACGTAAAAACAAAATAATCAGGCATCCCATACATTTGGATCGAGTAGGTATTTGAGTTTTGTATGGGACAGTTGATTTTTTTTTCGCGATTACGATGTTAGTCTGTGCTGTGCTAAATAAATTTATTTCTTTTCCTTTCAATAAAAATAATAAATTCGAATTTCGCGGGCTACTCTGGCGCTTCAAATCATCAATACAACTCTCTAATTTCATAATTACCCTATTAAATGACTATTTCAAGAAATTTTGACATTTGAGAGATTATACTAACTTGGTGTTGTAATAACTGATTCTAATGATTATAATTTTGTAAATACATACTTATTTGTTACGGTCGCGAATCGTGTGATTCGCGACCGTAACAAATAAGTATGTAGTACACACGCAGACATTGAGCTGCATATAGCAAAAATCCTAAGAAAATTTTAATTTCGCGGGCTACCTTCCCCCCCCCCCCCTTCCTCTTCCCCCCTTTAAATCTTCATCTTTCGGGGTTGACGCCTATCTCACCTGATAAACCAATGATGCTACACACCTGACTTATTCTTTCGCAGTTTTCACTCGTGGCGTATAACCTTAAAAGAGTCTAAGATAATACCAATTCGCGTATTCCACCATAGTTGAATTAAGAGAACATTCTAAGCATTCCTTTATTAGTGGTGCTCGCCCGCCTTTATTAATGTACAAAGTTAATAAACACTGTTCATCGATATCCGGGCCGATACCTGCGAATGATCATGTTAATTGATACTGGGAAATGGCGCGGCAAGTGAATATTGTATGGGTTTACTGAGCCAAGCGTGTATTTTGCACACAATACTGTTACACCGAATTTGCGTGCCTGTTTTAGGGACATGCAATGTAAATGATTGATGTTTGTGGCACAAGATTGGAACGTGATTAGGATTTTTGAATTAAGTGTATATTATCTTTATAAATAAAAAGAGAAGTCCTGACTGACTGACTGATTGACTGACTCATCAACGCCCAGCCCAAACCCTTAGACCTGCAAAGCTAAAATTTTGCTCAGAGGATCCCTTTATAATGTAGAAAAGGAATAAGGGATGATTTTTGTTCCCGTGCGATATTTTCCGACATCCACGCGGGCGAAGCCGCGTGGGAAGTGCTAGTTAGTTTCTTAGAACCATTGCTAGTTGTTAATCAAAAGATGGTATTAATTAAGTAATAATATTTTGGAAGCAGAGCTTTTGATTTTAACATTAATCGCAAACAATGTTTCCATTTCCAATCATTATTATAACACTCGTAGGTATCTTAAAATTAAATCATCTAATTCTATTTTGACAAATTAAGTAATTAAGTACTAAACGAAGATTCATTTCAATAATAAGTACCAAGAATTTATATTTATCTCAATAATTGCAATAATAAGCACAAGGCCATAATAACATGATAATGTGTGAATTAACGTTTCTTGCATTGGATTTATTACTGATAACATTTTTAAGTATACTAGCGATCAGCCCCTGCTTCGCACGGTTTTTACGACTTGACAAAACATCGAGATTTCTTTATTAAGTATTTATTATGTAAGTTTAATATTATAATATTCTACATATAAACCTTGCGGAATAAATTCTTTAAATAATGGTGAAAACCGCAGCAAAATCCGTGGCGTAGTTTAGAAGTACAACGCGGCCACACAGACAGACGCCATTTATTTTATAATAAGTATAGATACGTCGCAGTAAGATGGTTCTAGCATTGATATAGTTATATGAAAGCGATTCATAACTATCTTACTAGGAATCTAACTATGATACAAGCATGATCTAGTAATGTACTTACGTATTAGGGCACTCCGACGAAATAGGTTAGGTTAGAACTATGACAAACAACGCGCGAGCCGTGCGAGCGAAGCGAGTGGTGTCGCGGCAGGGACCGGCGAGCCCTACGTCGAAATTGGCCGTAGTAACAAAATTAGAGCACTCCGACAGTTTTCATATCCACTAACGCGACCGGCCCCTAAAGGCCTAAAGTGGATAGACTAGGCTAGATTACGAATTTTGTTTTAGAACACTAAATTACTTAGTTTTTTTTCAATAAAAAAATAAAAAAAAGTTTGTTTATATTACCGTAAATAAAAAACAATTAAAATATTATTTCAAAATCTAAAGCGATACTTCACCCTATTTTTTTTTGCCTAAAATATTGCCTTTGTGTCAAATAATCAAATGACATCATAATATTTACCTTTTTTCTTCCAAAGTTTTGAAATACGAACAATAATATTGGTAA